>CM036559.1:48863754-58863754 GCA_020745775.1 Theristicus caerulescens | reverse complement strand
AATCGGTATACTCAGGATGCATGGGACAAAACAAAACTGGGAAGCAGATGAGCACCCGATGATAGAAAGGGGTTTCAGAAGTAGGTTAGCTGCAGATCCCGTGCAAACAGCAGCTGAGCAGACATGAAAGACTCTGCGGTTCAGAAGGAGAAGACACCAGATGCACTTCAGTACCTTGAGTTATGTCCTGAGAAACTGAGGCTGATGACTGAGTGAGATGAAATGCATCTAAGGTTTATTATTAGTTTCCTAGATCCACGAAGCAAGAGCAATAGGAACTTCAACAAAAAAGTACAAAACCAGGCAGGGCTTGCCTCCCAGAGCCATGCAGACCAGGAGATGTAGGGCCAGCATCCAGACAGGTCTTGACCAAAGCTGTGGCACAACAGAAACACAAAGTATGGGCATGGAATTGCACGTTGTAGAGATGCAGGTATCAATGCAGAGGCTGGAGTATAAAGCAGGTAGAGGTCTGAAAAGGCTGAATCAATAAAGTGAGTTGTCATGGTTTAACCCCAGCCGGCAACCAAGTCCCACACAGCCACTTGGCTCACTCCCCACAGTGGGATGGGGGAGAGAATCAGAAGGGTAAAAGTGAGAAAACTCGTGGGTTGAGATAAAGACAGTTTAATAGGGAAAGCAAAAGCTGCACATGAAAGAAAAGCAAAACAAGGAATTCATTTGCTACTTCCCATCGGCAGGCAGGTGTTCAGCCATCCCCAGGAAAGCAGGGCTCCATCATGCATAATGGTTACTTGGGAAGACAAACGCCATCACTCTAAATGTGTCCCCCCCCCCCCCTTCCTTCTTCTTCCCCCAGCTTTACATGCTGGGCATGATGTCATATGGTGTGGAATAGCCCTTTGGCCAGTCTGGGTCAGCTGTCCCAGCTGTGTCCCCTCCCAGCTTTTTGTGCAACCCCAGCCTCCTCGCTGGTGGGGTGGGCTGAGAAGCAGAATACACCTTGACCCTGTGTAAGCACTGCTCAGCAGTAGTGAAAACATCCCTGAATTATCAACACTGTTTCCAGCACAAATGAAAAACATAGCCCCATACTAGCTACCATGAAGAAAATTAACTCTAGCCCAGCTGAAAGCAGGACATGAGTCCAGTCAGTTGTTTAAAAAGTGTATTCTTAGTAAGACAATCAAAGGTTGGCTGAGGGGAAAAGGCAGAGGGGAGAATACAACCGGTGGACAGCTGGGGCAGACAGGCTTGCAAATTAACATTGGAAAGCAGAGAGCGAAGAGGTATCAACGAAACAATTCAGATGAACACTGAAAGGCTGGAGGAGGCTCAGGCTGTTAGGAGTGAAAAGGACACTGAAGGTCACACAATTATTTTGCTTCCTTAATTCTGTTAGTAAATTTAGGAAAAAAAAGCAACATAACTCATATAATTGCATTAGAGAAAGTGGTGCTTTGCATATGTCTCAAGTCTCTGAAAACATGCATTCAGCGTGCTGCTGATGAACTACATGGAAGATCACACCTTGTGCTTGCAGAAGAATCTGCAGTGGGATCAAAAACATAAGCAAAAAACACTAGTGAATTATGAAATCACATCTAGAAAAAACTGCAGAAAGCAAGCTGTGATGTTGCTCGGTTTGACTTAGGATTTCACATCCATAAGCCTGTACAGTGAAACAGGAGCTAACTGGAGTCTGGACTCAAACTGATCGTTTTTCTAATGCTGAGTTTTGAAACTTCTCAGCTTCCACAAATTCATACTGACCAGAGCTAGGAGGCAAACCAGGTTTGGTTTTAGTTTCATTATCTGTTTTTTCTGAGCAAAATGATGGTTTCCAACACCTCCTATGAATGTTTTCATGGAGAAAATTACCATGTGCTTCTGTTTTTCAAGTTAAGATAAATAAATAAATAGATAAATAAATAAGATCATAGCCCATGTACGCTAAACAAGTCCATACTGTAGCCATGGATAAACATTTGTTTCTCAGTAGGGAATGTGCCTGCAAACAGGCTGGCCGTTGTGTGAAACTGGTGTAGCTCAGACCAACAGAGAGGGGCTTTCACATTCCTGACGGACTTTCCAGGTGGGAAAGCATTGCCTGCTCAAAGCCGGGGGCTGGGGGCAGAGGGGGGGTGGCGGGGAAGCCTACTGGTGGTGCCCTCCACCTGTGGAAGGGGCCACTCCTCCACCCACCATCTCATCCCCTCCTGCTGCGCTGCTGTCACTGTGTGAAAGCTGGGTGTCTAGCCTAACCGCTCTAACACTTCAGATAAAGATACGGACACCTGTAACGGACAAATCATCCCAGCCTAAAGTAGGGAGGGGTTCGTGATGGCAAATTTTAGGTGTCTACACAAAAGCCGCAGGTCTAAACTCCCACTTGTATTTCCTGGAGATGCAGGGCCAATGCAGACAGCAGAGTCTAAGAAAGGGACACCCCGATCACAGCCAAGTGTCCACTGCAGGTTGAGATTAAAAACTCTCCAGACTCTATCAGCTGTATTGATTAAGCCTCCGCATTCCAAAATGGGGAGAACAGACACTGAGTTCACAAATGGACACTTTCGCCTTAGACATCTAGATTTAGGAGGGATGAAGTCTTAGGTGACACAGTTTAGCAGTTCCCCGGAGGGAGATGCCTACATCTCCTGCCCAATGAACGGGAAGAGGGAGATGCCTTTGCAAGGGGTCTTTCTAACCAGGAATGATTTGATTCCCCTAAGGCAGGTGTCCACATGCACCATGCTGTAGCCGCACTGCTGTTTCCACGGGTTCCCTGGAGCTGCGCTGAGCAAATGCACGCCAGGCTCAGACAAGCCCGAGTCCAGCTGTGCCTGGGCTCTTTCCTCATCTCCCTCATCTGCTCCTTTCTCCTCTAGCTATCATTTTTCTACTTGCATGCTCCTGGCTCTTCCTCTTGTTTCCGACCCCTGTGAGGGCCTGTCTGCAATGGAGGTGAGATCTGGAGGTGAGAGGAGTGGAAGTGAGCAGAACTGATGAAAACACAGGGGCAGAAAAATCCATTTGCTTAACACCAACCTGAAATAATATAACGTCTTTCAGAAGGGAAAGTAGAAAGGTAAAAGACATGGGGAGGAAAAAAAATCTAGTCTATAGCTTATACCTGCAAACTGTCTAGCTGTAATGACTGTGACAGCTGGCTGGCTTCCTCTGCAGTCACTGAACAGGAACAGTACAGTCTTCCAGCAGCACTGCCCACTCGCTGGCAAGTTAGTAGTTGGGTGTTGATTTGCCATCTTGAATTGACCATCCAAGAAGCCTGTGCTGATATATGACAAAGCTGAAGAAAACAAACTCAACCAGTGAACTTAACGAAAGATTCACCTTCTGGAGCACACGGGAAGAAGCAGTCACTCCAGGCAGGGCTGCAGCAAGGAAAACCAGAGGAAATCCATCTCTGGCAGCCAACCCCATGATCTTTTTCTTTCAGGGTAAGGCTAAGACAGTACTGGTGGTCCTGTCATTCAGTCCCCAGTGATATTAAACAAACCTACCCCGCACTCTATATGGACTCTATTATTGGAGGTCTCTGAGTGTTTCATATCAAGCTACAGTTCTCAATCACACTGGTCAGCCCAGCACCGAGCGTGCCTCACCAGCAGCAGGGGGGCCTGCAAGGAAGAGCAGAGCACCCATGAACTTTTGATCCTTACTCACAGCACGCTACTAGCAAGGAGACGAGCGCACATCCCAGCACTGTTGTCTGTGCCTGGATCCACTGTGAAAGGCTCCATACACCAGGTCATGGGATGTGGTCGGGGAGGGGTGCAGGTAACAATGGTACCCTTTCAGCTCTGAGCCCTGAAAGGTGGCAGGCACTGCCTGCCCGACACTGCTCCCACTCCCAGCTATAGCCCCCTGCCATCATAGCTGTCCTGCACACCAAACGCTGCCCATCTTCGCAGGCCAGGGAGCTGCTGGACTTCTATACCTTGCTTCAGGGGCCCAAGGACAGGAGAGCAGCATCCAGGTTATACACAGAGGGCTACTAGGACCATTGCATGACTCTCTGTATAAGAAGATGCAATTACAAGAGCAAACACCGTTTTATGCATGAGCACATAAGTCAAAACAAGCTTGAGACAGTACTCATTGCACAAGAGGAGCTTCATGTTCAAAAGTCATCCCATATCCTTGGGGTTAATCATAACTCAGCTGAGGCAATTACAAAGATAAATCTTTATCTGTGTGGATACCTCATCTACAAAGAGAAAGAAATACTGAGTGGCTCCAAATTCTACATCTCTCTGCACCCATGCCAGTCTCCACATCTATTCCAGAGTAACTGTATATGCCCCCTCTCCACTTCCCCACCCTGCACTGGTCCGGAGTGGAGTGAGAAAAATAATTACTCCGGGATAGTTATGCAGGTGTCCACACAGAGGCAAACCTCAGTCTTAAATAGGGTTATGGAGCATTATTTCTGTGTATGAGGCAGAGTGGAGAATATGTCTCTAGCAGACATGAAACTAATTTGCTTAAACTGGGAAGTTTTCTGAATTTTTCATGAAAGAAGGTATTTGACTGCTATGATTTTTCAGTAAAGTTTAATAGTGGTTGACAAGGTTTTTTCTTCCCATCAAAGTTACTTATTCCTCTCCCATTTTTTGTCATATATGTCTATAATTAATAATAATACATTAATTATCAATTAATGATATGCACATACTTTATATATGGTTCTGCTAGGAAAGCTGTAACATTATTACACATTACCTAACATGCCCCAGCCCTTTTTCACAGAATCTGTTGTGTTAGTCTGGTTGAGCAGAAACATCTCCACCTCTGCAGGGTTTAAGTCAACATTTGCCAAACTGGTGAAAAGAATTTTCTTTCCAGGCCCTTTAAAGCATAGCTGGCTCCCATAAGCTCACCTGTAAGAACATCCTACCATAAATCCTCATGTCCACATCGGACTTGAATGGAGGAGAGGTGTATTTCACAAGACACTGTTTCATCTCACTTCACAGTTTTTGTTTCTGACCTTTTACTCTCCATTGGAAAGGAGCATTTGTGTCTTTGGGAATGGCAGACATGTCTCACATTAACATCAACAGGGCTGTTAAAAGGTCCAGACCCAGTAATGCCCCCTGGCTTTTTTCGGCTTCTCCTTTTCTATTTGCTATATTGTTTTTTTGTGCCGGCCATAGACTTTACCAGGTCTCTTCAAGAGGTAACTTGTCATGGATGACCTGGGCTTTTCACTTCTTTAAGGGTCCAGTACGGTATAACAGAAAGCTGCAGGATTATAATGACTGATTAACAATATAGTAAAAACTCTATTTGCCAATGCAACTCCATCAGCCCAAAAAGCCGTACCAGAAGGAAACCAGCTCTGGACCACCACCAAGGGGCATCCTCCAGGGACTGTAGCGAACCTTGCGTTTCTGAGTTACATGCAAATGCTCATCTCTCAAGGGTGGATCTCATCACACAGGGTGCTGAGGACTGCTCAATGTTGGCAACCCAAAGTCCATCTCAGTGGCAAGAAAGCATCGTTTCACTTCATGGCAATTCATAACTCATCAGATGAAAGACCTCTATCATGCCAAAATCCTACCTCTACATGGTATAGCCCTTCTCAGAGCAGTCTGTCATCCCCAAGGTGGCTTTTCAGGCTAGTTGATGTTTAACCCAGAGCAGATACCTTGCAACCCTTCCCAAAACAGCAGTAGCACAGTTATGATGTTTTTATTAGGAGCTGCTGTCTTCTTCAGGCAACAGACAAGGTACTGAAAACTGAAATGAGCCCAAGACCAGCCACGTCAGTAAATGAGTGCTCAGTAGTTGCAATTCACCTCTTTCCTAAACACAGCAGGAAAGCTAGATCTAGGCTCTGATGGGTAGAGGGAGCACTGACTACTCCTGCAAACACTACTGTCTCAGAGTAGTTTTGAGACCAAAAGGCAACCTGGATCTCCCAGTGGCGCCACAGAGCAGTTGTTTTATCATCTCCCGTAAGGCCTCAGCAGCAATTGTCACCACTCTGTAAGAGATGAGAAGGTGATAAGACAGTTTGTACCACTCCCAAATGGAGAGAAACAGCTTGTACAGCTGTCTTTCAAATTAAACAGCTTGTAAGCAGGTTCTAGCTAGGGATTTTGTCCTTCCCACTTCTCCCTTCAAAGCCTTGCATAAATGGGTATCCCAAAAGCATGCTTTGTGCATGTGAGCCGTTTCTGTGGCCAGCTACTGTAAAGAAATATTTGCTCACGCTGTTTTCCATTAGTCGTCTCTACATTCCCTAACTCTTACATCTTTGGAAAACAATACCCAGATCAACATTAATTTGTTTATAAACACATAAGGGCAATCCTACCTGCATTTCTTGGCTGCGGTTATGCTGACCACATCCTTCCCAACTCTTGTGACATGCTGTGAGGCAGGTAAGCACAGTCACCTTTTGCCTTCTCTTTCCTCTTCCCACTCAGTGCTCACCACTTTGAGGCTACTTTCATGGACATAGCAATGTACGTTTTACCGGACCAGTGAGCATCGGTGCTGTTTGTCCTTGCTCCCTTTTCAGGATGGCAGCCTTTTCTAGGTGGGATGAGCCAACTCTCTGCAGTACACCACCTGGCAAGAACGCAGCCTTGGCTCCATCAGAGAAATGAGTGTAGTACTCCTACGAGATCACTTTTATCAATGCAGCCTATGTGTTGAAATAGCTTTTCTGTACAATGAAGGAACTTTGATCTCCTGACTCCTGGTCCTGTGCCTTAACAACAGAGGAAGCTTGTAAATCTCCCACAGGCTTCTCCTCCCCTGGTCATGCCTATAGATGGGTATCTTAACACTACTGCAAACTGCCTGGGAACATGCAAGACCATCTTGGAAGCAAACATCAAAATGGTATTGACATCCTGCAGCATGCAGGCAGTTTTATTTGTTGAACCAAGACTGAGGGGCAAACTCAAAAGTGATTTCACCTGGAGCCAAGACAAATGTCACCTGGAGTCACACTTGCCTGTTTTTATGGAGAATTTTATAGCAAACATGTTTCTTACTCCCAGGGGCTATCCACCCCTGACACATACAATGCACAATATTTCTCTTCTGACAGTGCACAAAAATGGTTAAATAGACTACTGCCATTCAAATTAGTTGCCATTTTCACAACAAAAACTTTGGATTTGTGCATAACAAACTAGAAAGACAAACTACATGTCCACAGGATGGCATTCCTACTGAAGTAGCCAAGGCCCACAATACAAAATTCAGGTCAGCTTCATACTGGCTCCAGGACAGACAATAACTAACCCTACACTGAGCTTGATAACATCTGCTTTACCCACCACTGTAATCATTTGAGCAAGTTTGAATTGGCAAAATGAGTGTACACAACATTTAGCTAGCCATGCCATGGGGCCATGGCATTTTTGATCTGACGGTAAAAGCCTTAAAGCTGGACTTCCAGCCCCCCGACCTGACAGTGCTGGGTTATCCCGTCAAAGGAGCTGGCTAGGATGCAAACATTGAGTCTGCAAACACGATCAAGTTGAAAGGCTTCCACAAGCCAGAAATACTACGGAGAAAAAAAAATTTGATTGGAACAACAAAACGAGGCAGTTCCAGAATGCTGGAGGCACCCAGGGACCCCTGTGTTGCAGGGGCTCCCCCAGCACCACCTACTTTACCTGATAGACTAGGGGCCTCCATTGCCTATGGCCTCCCAGCCTTGGGGGGCACCAGGAAGGTCTGGCTGCTATGGATGATGGAGGCAGTCTTGGCTCCTCACCCTCCCCCTGTGCCAGCAAGCCTCTGGCCTCAACACATCCCATTCTCCAGAGGCTGAAGCGGTGGCTGCCTGTGAGGTTGTGCTTTGCCAACAAGAAGCTCATAGCTCAGCAGGCCTTCCTCCCCTGCAGCCATAAAAGAAACAGCTGTGGCCAGCACACAGCCCTTGCATCTGGGAGAAGAGCAGGCATTTTGGCAGGTATTTGCAGTCTTGGGGGACTGCTAAAGAGGAACAATAAGAAGGGCTTAGGGACATGGTTTAGTGGTAGACTTGGAAGTGTTAGGTTTAAGGTTGAACTTGATGATCTTAAAGGTCTTTTCCAACCTAAATGATTCTGTAATTCTATGGCTCAAGGGCAGGGCTGGCTTAGTGGTGCTTGCTCTCCTATACCTATCTTACTGGGCCAGTACAATTGGTTATGGAGCCATCTGATAAACCAGAGAAAGGAAACAATCCCATTGAAAAATAGCCACCAACAGCTTTCGGGGAGTGGATGAGGAAGGAGTCACTTTATCAATCCAGCATACAGGTCTTCCCTGCTCCAAGAGAACAGCACCACAGCCCACCCCTCTTCATGGCTTTTACTAGCATCTTAGTGCAGATGTCGTCCTTGAAAAAACAAAATGCCAATGCCATAGCTTAACTCACCCATTGCTTCCAGAGCTGCCTGAAGGATGGCCATTTGCTGCTTTGCTGCTCCACCATGTAGTTTCTCCCCCCAGGCTGACAAGCGTATCCACACTACTGTATTAAACTGAGCACTGGCAACAGAGGGTCAGCACCAACCTCAATCTAATGTAGCTGTGAGCAGTCACACTGTAAGGCCATGAACCAGAAACACCACTGCGCTGGCGTGCTGTAAGAGCTAGGCTCACCTGGGGCAGAGGAGACTGCTCATCCCACCGCACCAGGCTCCGCCAGAGCTGTGGCGTTCCCCCAGCAGACACGTGGAGCTGCAGGAAGGTGCTAGAGGACTCTTGCAGCTCAGAACGGCAGCCTGTCTCTATCCTAAGTGATCAGCAAGCCCTGACGGAGTCAGAGAGAACTGTATATGCAGAGAAGCTGGCATCTGGTTAAGGTAGCTGTTATGGAAAAAGAAAAGATCCTGTTGAGTCAGTGCAGGTCCACACTGGAAAGAAAAGCAAGCAGTCGAAAAGCTTCAGTGTCTTCACTTGTAGTAGCTGATAAAGATTGCAAGGGTCTTGTCTACAGTAAGTTTGGATGCCTCAAGGCACCTTGGTTAGAATATAATGGGCAGGGTACCACTGCAGAGTCTATTCTACTTACTAGAAATTCATTTTTAGAGAAGCTAATAACATTGCAGGAATAACAAATAAGCTGAGAGGACTTCAAAATAGGTTTGGGCAGCTGCCTGACTGAGGGTAGATCAAGTATCATCAGATCATCACCAAGAGATGTCTAACAAGGTTTTAGAAACTCTTACTGACCAAAATTCATAATCTGCCTAGACTGGGCATTCTGGTGCTTAAATGTCTCTACAGTTAGAAAGTGGGAAGGGTGGGGTGTCAAGTATCTCTGCTGTAAGGATACTGTTTCTTCTTGACCTGCTTTGGATAACTGTGGACAAATGATCATTCCCTTTTTTATCCCGATGTTTTACCTATTGAAAGATTTACTATGGTGTTCCAAAATGAAAAATTCCAAAGGCAGCTGAGCTCTACCCCACATAGGTAACTCCAGTCACACGAGTGCCACAGACTGGAGCCCGGCCAGTGACTCAGCAGGGAAGCAGCAGCCCCCAGGATCACAGGAAGGAAGGTCCCCAATTTGCACTACGGAAAAGTCCCTTTCCTTCCCAGTTTTGTCCACCCAGTTCTTCCCCAGGAATCCCCTGTCCTCTGCAGGAGCATGGAGGAAGAACAACTCACTCAGGCCAGCCCAAATCCTGCCCCCCATACGCAAGTATTTCATGAAGTTGATTTCTTCCTTCTATGCACAGCACTTCATAATCCATTGACTTTTGCATTGCTCAGGTCAGTCAGCCCTTCTCCTGTCAGCTTCACTTTGCACATGGACGCTACTCTCTAGTTTATTTTTATGGGTGCTTTTAAGTTGATGTGATGAAACTGATGAAAAACATGAGAAGCGGCAGAACTAGGAAGGAGATGTGCAAAAGTCTTACTCAAAAAGTTTTTCCAGTTTAGGAGTGACCTTCACACTTTGTATGCAGCTTTACCTCCACCTCCTTTAAGAGGTCTTAGTTTACTTATAAAAGAAGGTTACAAAGGAAGGGACAGTATCAAAAGCTGTAAGAAAACAAACCTGCCCTATCTGTTAACTACTAGGTTGAAACATTAGAATGGTTTCCTAATTTGTGGTTGGCAAATCACATGTTCATGCCACAAATGTCAAACGTATCAGAACAAGCATTAGGAAAATTATCACTTGGAAATTATGGAAAGAACTTGCTCAAAACAGATCAGTTTATGAAGCTAAAAAGCATCTTCAAGACAGTGGTGAAATACTTTACACAGAATAATAAATTCAAAGGTCTGTCTTCTAGGAAAAGAAATCACAGCTTCATCTACTTGGTCATTCTTTAATTTCTCCCCTTTTGGACCTTTGAAACAGCACACTGGTTTGGGAAGAAACATTAACTGTCATGTCTTGACCACGAGTCAAACTTCATAAAGAGCGGGAAGGAAGAGCAGCCTCCTATGTCTGCAAGCATCCTATTTTCCTGCATTTTGATTTTGCACTTCTGTGCATTTTCTTTTCCTACAAGTTGCTGCTAAAGAGGGTCACAAAGCTCAGCCAACCACTGAGACTGAACCACATTGGCACTTTTTGTCCCCACACACTGATAGAGTTGTCACAGTGAAACAAGAAGCTGTACTCCTATCTTGGACTTTGTTTTCTAGAAATGCTGTACCCCATCCTTATTAAGGCTTATCATCAGTAGTGAGTATATGCAAGTGCCCAACAAGGATTAAGTTTCTTTTCACCTAACACTGACGCGTTTACAAAAGAGAATCCTAGAGGATTTTGTATTATGTCATGTGCGTGACTCCATGTCCTCCAAACTTCTCCAAATGCTTCTTCTGAAACCTTTTTCAGGTCATGACACCAGCACACCACGTCCAAACTCGCTGGAGAGAGCTGATCAAGGATGAGCACAGGCAGGAAACAACCGAGACAATTCTACTCTCTGTTTCTGTGAGATCTTCACACAATCTTACTCGCCGCCCATCAGATGACTAAATGCAAAGCTGAAGAACGGTGCCTTGCAGACATACCACCAACATTCACATGTGAGACAAACACACGAATCAGCAGAATCTTTTCCAAGTATTAGGAGCATCAATTCACAAACAGTTTGTGTGTTGCATTCACAGTTGCGTTGCTTTGCTGCAGTTTTCACTTAAGGTCAGGACATGACTCCACGACAGAATAACTTTTCCACCATTCTCACACCCTTGCACCCCAGCTGAGTAAAAAGAACCATGTTGGCATGCTTTAGTTAACACCATAATTTTTAACTATAAGATTAGTTGGGAGATTAACCTTGAAAGGCAACATCTACAGGAAACTACACATCTGTACATTTTCTTTAAACTAAAAAGTGAAAACATTTTATTAATGAGATCTTTGGAAGCCACTGCTTCCCTTTTTTCTAGAAGAGTGCTGCATGGTTTAGTTTTGCACATAGTCTGCTGATAAAGATGCTTGCAGGGGAGGCAGGTACCTATATAAGCCAGCCTGAAGACTTCTTTGACTAACATGATGTTAAGGAACAAGTACCACGATTACGAATGGTACATGTCCCCTAAACTCCCTGATGGGACTCAGTGACCTTCTCTCCTTATTCACTGGTTGTTTAGCAGCTATTAGGTGGTTTCAGAGGTATCAGGAATTTACCCAGGCAACAAAAAGTAATTTTGAACAACGGAAGGGATTTTTCTCTCGTCTTCTGCAATTTTATAATGGTAAAGCTTTATAATAAAACAAACCATCATCTTTGGTTTTACAGGGAAGTAACATATGAAGAAGAGAAAGGAGCACTAGCAATCCATTCCTCATTTGCAAGGTTGAGTCCTCTTCCTTCTCAGACTAGGAATTTGCATCTAAAAGCCAATTAAGAGCAAATCCCATTTTTTGACCACTTGAAACAATGTTTTTTAAGAATGACAACCAGCTACTCAGAAATGTGGTAAGTCAGGCCATGGGTGACAAGCATTTCACACTGTAAAAGGGTGTCTGAGACTCTTCTGTTCGAATGGGAAAGCAAAGAAGGAGCCTTAAAAAAACTTTTTACATGGTTCATTAATTAACAACCACTTCCTTACATAAAGGATGAAAAACTGCAATATCCTTTTACTTTCCTAAGCAAGTTATAAAACTTCTCCATGTTTTTAAAGGTCTTTCCCAACCTAAATCATTCTATGATTCTATGTTATCGTAGTTCATATGCTCCTGAAATGGGGTTTGAAATTCAAGAATGGCAATTGAACTTGGCCTCAGTCCTTGGGCTTGTGGCATTTGGGCATGACTCATCCATCACATCTCCTGAAAAGCTGACTACAGAATCTCTTTGATCAAGCTGGATGCCTACAGGGCTCCAGTGTTACCATGGCGAAGGACGGCCGATGACCACATGAGCGCTTCTGTACTAGATTCTCCACTCTTTACCTCAGGAGGAATTCAATTCAGCAGTAAAGACAAAAAAGGTTGCTTCAGGTTTTGGGGTTTTGCATATTTTTTTTTTTTTTAAGACTCAAAGACAACTCAGCTTTTTTGATCAGCAGAGAAAATCTGCAGGACAGGGCACAGGCCTGACTTCTGGAATCTCCAGCGAGACACAGGATCGGGACAGGAGCTTTTAGTGCAAGAGATCTTGAACATGAAATAGAGGCCTCGAAAACTCATCAATTTCAAAACTCTGACACTGAAACAACAAACAGGTAGTTTCACCACTATTTTGAAATATCGACTATGTCTCAGGAAAACTGATTTCATGACCACAGTTAATATTTACATTTACAGAAGTTGGAATAGAAGCCAAATGCACACATTAAAAAAAAAAAAAGAATCAACTCTGAACTGTAAAATGTTAAATATTCACATATACCTATTCTAATAATTAGTGAAGAAATGGTATGACATCACCTTCTACTGGATTTTAAAGTAAAATATTAGTGCTTTGGCACAACTGCATCTTATTTTCCTACTTTGAAAAACCAGTGCATACACTGTGTAGTAAACACAATACCTGCCTGAACGCCACTTGACTTCAATGAGTTATTCAAACAGGCTACTCTGGATGCACAATGTTTTGCGATCAATTTTCTGAGACAATATGTTACACGAGTGTCATCATACTCTTCTACTCACATTTAGGTACTTGAAAACATCTGTCCCTTACACTTCCTCAAAAGCAATTTTTTTCCCAGGTGTCCAAGAACAAATTTACCATTACTGACAACAGTAGCATTAGGAACAACTGCACAAACAAAGTGTACCTCATCACTGCCATTAACATGTTGTGTAGGCCTGCTCTGAGTTTACTATAGCTCATGTTCTGCCTATGGCAATGCACCTACTATAGCTACATATTGTTGGAGCAGCACCAGCAACGTTTAGTCAACAGCTGTAAACTGCAGAAACATCTCTTGGCAGAGCCATTGCAATGTTCATCCCGTGTAACAGCTGCATTACCATTAAAAAACACATGCTATTTTTTTCTGTGGCAGAACTTTTATTTGGAGGGAAATTATAACTTTTGCATTTACATGGCACAAATTATATACAGTACACTTTCCATGATAAGAATTATGATGCTGTTCACAGAAAGGTATCAAATTTGAGATAAATAATGCGTAAGCTAAAATATACAAACCAGGGGCGGAGGTGAAACTATTGGCCATTTTTATTATCTATAGAAGAATTTCAAGGAATAATGTTAATTCAATGTTCAAAAATTTTTAACAAACTTCTAGTAAAGTTAATTGAAATATTTATAATACTATTCAGTTGTTGCACAGTATTTCCAATATACAATCAAGAAGATGCACAGAACACAACACTTAATATGAAAAAACCTTATTGCACCCACATTTAAAGGTTTCACTGCCTTTTGGATGCTGCACTACCATATTTATATAACATTTACAACACTTCAGTAAACACAAAGGTTCTAAATGTAGTGCAGCATTATGGGGGGCCATTTTCAGCTCTTAAAATAAATGTTAAATGCCCATATACTGTGCCATTTATTCTAAGCTGATGGTTTAAGCTGTAACCCTTAATTCCTACTGTGAGTAGCAAACACACTTTCCCCATGTGCAGAAGATTACCATCCTTCTGACTACATACTCTATATTCCGAGACCTAAACTGTCCTTGGCTTCATTGTCATTTAGGTGTTTTGCCTCAGTGCTTGTGACAACTATCCCTTATATTATTTTTCTAATGTCCTGTTAAGTAGTCCTGTGTAGAATCTGAAGCAAAAGAATCTGCATCTTCATTATCAGAATCATCACTACTGTCATCAGCCGCTGCCTCTCCTGTCAGCGCTATCCGGGCATAATCATCAGTGTCTATAGACTTGCAGAAGTGAATGGCATACTTCAGTTTTTCCTCTAGTACTTGCTTACAGGAATACCTGGGCAGCTTCAGGAGAAAGAAGCAAGTGTATGACTCAGGAAGGAAGTGGTCTGGAGGATTGTATTTATCCAATACCTGTTGAAAGCAAAAAACAATCTTTTTTGATTCAGTGTCCAAACCACAAATATATATCAGAATTATACTTGAGAATTCTTTTTAACAGCATGTTAGATTTGTGATTCTGATGCTGAAGTTTCTTAAAAGAACAACGAAAAGACCAAATCCATTTTCCCTACACTAAGTAAATAAATAAAAACAGACATATATGAGCTTTTTTCATTATGAATATGTGGTTGGGAACAATCTAAAAAATATTATATTACTTCAGCAAATACCAAAATGTGATTTGATGATTGTGGCTTTTTAATTTAGCTGAAATGATTACTGAGCTGAATGAAATGCTAAATAAATGCCAGCAAAAACAGCTGATGACCGACAGTGGAAAACTATCAAAATCCAGAGAAGCAAATGGCTGGTAAATGAAATGAATATCCACTTGCCCAAGTCAAGACAGAAATATTTATACACATTATAGGTCTCTGTTGCACTGTCGAATCTACAACATAATGTTGCATAAACAGTTTAATGAAATCAGCCTGTTCTCTTGCTATGTCATGCTACTACTTCTCCACTACCAGCTTTTTAAAATAAAAATCCCACACCCCATCCCACACACCTTACCTGAATAACAAAGTCCCTTCCTCTAAAGTCTGCAATAGTCCTGGGCAGCCTTGTTCTGCCCCACACAAAACGCAGGAAGAGAGATCGCTCTGTATTGGAGAACGATTCCATCACCTCCCAGAACCACTGTATCAAGGAAGCCGTTGGTTCAATGCCTTTATAAGTTGCTACAGATTTCAGAAGGTGAAGTGGAATATCTGGGCTTCCACATACCTGAAAAATAAAATATAGTGATAAGCTACAAAAATCTGATCAAATCAATTACAGGTGATTTGTTCCCTCCATTCCTTTGAAATATTTAATCAGCTTTTACACTGACAAAATGAACATTCAAATATTTGAAGTGCTGTGCATAGTCTCCTATTACAGTAATACTAAATATACATCATACCATCAGGGGACAATAACGAACTTTCTTTCATATTCCTGAATCACATAAAGAATTAAACATTCTACTTGGGATGAATATTTCCAATTCACCTCCTAGGTCCCTGTTTCTTGGGGGTTTTTTTGGCTTTGTTTGCTTGTTTCTTCCAGAAATTCATTACATCACTGCTCAGCTATATCAAAATAACCTTATTAACACCAAGAGGGCAATTAAACATTTTCTAGTCTTTCCTTGGACAAAATGTTTGCAATCACAGAGCAAGCATTATAAATAGTATTTAATGTGGGTTTTGGATTAGTAAGATATAAGCGAAGAATCTCACTTCAAGTTACTCTGACAGAGTTAGCAAACCAGAAATTGATACCATAGTTTCCAGTTCATATCCTGTGAACAGCGAAAGTAGAGGAACTGGAACAACACGGGCCATCCCCTCACGAACTGCTGCAACTTGTTCGTCAAATTCATGAAGTCTGCAGAGACACGTTTTCAGAGTTTCTTTGAATGCCACTTCTAGCAATTATTTCTAGCAATTACTGTAACATCAAGGAAAACTTAACCATTCTCCTCGAGTCTCCAGCTATGTGCCAAGGAATATTAATAAACATTTATCACACAAGATACTTGACTTACACCAGTTTCTACACCAATTCATATTGCACAGCAAGCTCAGTATGAAGAGATACCTCCCAATGTTTAGGATATTTTATTTCCAGTATTATTCATGTCCTGTGCCTGGCAAGAACAAACCAATACCCCATTTGGAAACAACATGCTCTTGGGAAAAGAACAGCTGTGCTTTGAAACTCTGCCCTCAAACATTCCCAACACTAGACAGACATTATGGTAAAAGAAAAACGGGTCTGAACTAAATGATGTCTGAGGACAGGAGTTGTATTTCAAGACAGACACAGATAAGTCTAACACTCTGCTGCTTATGCTGCCACCCATGATTTGTGTTTTGTATTTTTTTTTTTCCTGTCAAATAATTTCTGAGATGTTTTACAGGGCTCTCCAGAGCTGAGATTCGCATCATTGACAAGTCCTGGCCCCAGGCTCATTATCACCAAAATAAACAAAGATGTCAGGACAAATGTGGTCTTATGCATCCACTTTTTCCACATGGATTCTATTCAGCTGATAGTTTTTCTCTCAAGGGCTTCACATAATTAAAAAAGTTTGATACTTAATCTAAACATGTAAATATTTCTCCCAAAGGACTTCTAACTGGGAAATGCTTTAGAATTGCTCATGTCCTTTGAGGATAGCCAGAACTGGCAAGAGAACAAAAACATTTCTTCAAAGGACTGTTACATTTTATATAGACGTATCATTTATCCACTCCAAATGAAATTCCTCTCTGCTGTCAAAAACAGGTTTAAGTATTGGTTCATAACCATCTATAGGGAAAAAAAACCAACAGCACAACAAAGACTGTAATTCAAGTAGTTGCTGAATTATAACTACAAACTAATAAGCAAGTATATAGTGATGATACAGTCTTGGCTCAAGCACTCTCTGAAACAGTTAGCTATGGTGGAAGGAATAAAACAACTATGAATCAGTTTCTCGTCCAATTATCTAAATTTCCATAGTTCAATAGGCACTAGGCCCACTGCTTCACATAGCAAGATGCCTATGGTTTCTTCTTAGATGTACTTGTCCGGATTAGCTATCTAGGTATTTAAGTGACCAAAGGCCTGTCTTCTCAAATCCTGAACAATTATTTCCCACTGATTTCAGTGCAATGTTCAGCTTTTGGCTTACTTGTCTGCATACAGGTGTCAGACTTATTTTATGGTGTCCAGGAAATGAACATTTTGTTTTGTGCATTCCAACTTAGATAAGAATATAGTAAGAATTCATCTGGGACTGCTGTTGACTACCGCTGATGATACAAAAAACTGTGGGAGCAGTAGTACTAAATCTAAGCTCTTTTCACAAAGAACTTCATCATCGAGCCCACTACTTTATTGCATAGGAAGAACTAGATGGATGGGGCATTCCTCCACCTGTAAAACTGCTCTGTCAGGACTGCTATTAAAATCTAGAGCCATACCTGCTAGTTTATTTTGTTTCCTAAAGATTAAGTTTAATCTTTTCTCCTTGGAGATATTAAAAGAAATCAGAAAATCAACACTGTTTACATTGTTTAAAAGCCTTTACATATTTTTAAAAGAAAATGCTTATTCATGTCAATAATTTTAATGAATTATTCAACAAACCTGTAGTTTATTGCCAGCCTCACATATTCAGCTCTGTTATCCAGTGTAATATGGGTGTACTTGGAACTCAGCTGAATATCTTGACCACTTGCATTAGGCACAGTGAATGGAAGGCTCATAGCCTCAAACTCTTCTGAAGTAGCTTCATTGTCTCGAATGTACATAAGGCCAGGAATAAAATCTTTATCAACCTTTTGAAAATAACAAACCCAAGTTTACTAGCACTATACAACAGCATCTCTTGCATACCAAAAGCAGTGCATCATCTACCAAAAGCATCGTCAAATGTCTGACCATAACCCATCTAACTGAATTTCAAAGCCATAAAATGCCTTAGTATTTTGCACAAAATTTCATTATGCTGGGATGTGGGAGGGTGCATGTGTTCTAGATTTCAATCCTTTTGAAGAGCATTTCCAAGAAACTGTATTAGATAAAAAAATGGATCTAAAGCTTAAAAACGTAATCATGTCTACAAAGTCCAATGCTGGTTTTGGTATAAAAGGAATCCTCTTATGGACAAGTAAATGACTCAACGCTGTTACAGTAAGTACATTTCTATGTGACAGTATTTGAGAAGGAACTCTTCTTTGTAATGAAGATCTAACTCTTACTCCACATTTACTGAGCTCAGTAAACAGAAATTGAAAGTTTGTGATGTTCGGTATGTGGGCATAAACTATTTTCAGTAGTAGTTTGAACTAATTTTCTTTTACTTCAAAACAGTGTAGGCATGTGCACCCAATCAGTTACTGCATCTTAGAATAACAGAATCCTAGAATTGTTTAGGTTGGAAAAGACCAAGTCCAACTGTTAACCTAGCACTGCATCTTGGCAAAACAGGCAGTAACGACTACAGAAAGGTCTACTGGAAAGCAGGAGTTCGACCACAAACATTTGTCTAGTCAAACCCACGAGAAGATTTGAGAATGCTCTAGAATTCAAATAGCTTATTTAAATACTTTTGAATGACTTGTAAATTTACAGTTTAATAGTGAATACAAGTCATCCTTATATACTGGCTCAAAATGTAAAAGACCAATCAAAATACAAATATATAGAAACCAGGGAAGCCAATCACTGGAGATAAAATTATGCTAGAGTCTGCTTGTCTTCTACAAGTTATATCCTACTCAGAAACTTCATACTTACCTCACTTAGATCAGCAATTGTTAGGTTCATTCCTGCAAGCTGTTTCCACACTGGCTCAGCCAGGTTGAGGCTCAGAGGGCTGCCAGTCCGGATAGCAATGCCCAAAAGTACACCTGTAAGTTTAAACATAGTATTTTAATTTTTTTTTTGTTAGATTCCCACTATTCTGATCATGCAACACAAGTAGAACATCACAATGTTGCTATGAAATTACCAAGAAAACGAAACATGTTCATATGCAAGAGGGACTTGGCAGCAGGATTTAATAGGAAACAATCTCTGTTTGCTCCAGACTCATCTCTTCCATTTGGTGTCACAATTAACAGAGGGGTCAGCCCATTCTGAAGCTCCTCGCACATTTCTGCTATTGATTCACTATAACCTCCACCACAATCATCCACAGATTCACCTTGGAGGAAAAAAAAAAAAAAGGCTCAAAATTAAATGTTCTTTTAAAAATAAAGTATTGAAATAAACTGTATTTCCTTCCACAGGGATGATTGAGTAAACAGAAGTTACTAAAGCTACACTGTCACATCTCTTCATATAAAAACCCTTTATGTTTTGCTTTATATTTGGATATTTCCAGTTCATTGTAAATCATATTATTTAGAAGATGATACAATATATCATGGTGTCAAAAATGCTATTTTGCCAGAGCATAACTAACATTTTTGTGTTATACACTAATCAAAATAAAATAGAAGAGGTAGAAAAAGAAAGTCAAAGCAACACAATTCCTAAGTAACATTTTAAAGTATATATATTTTATATATGTTACATACAGTAGATAGAATGGCTCTTCAATCTAAAAAATTTTCATCAAAAAGCTCAGAGTGATATGTGAATTGTAAAAACAACCCTACCAGTTAAATCAGCTATCCAGGATTATTTACCAATTCAGACAGCTGAAAAACAGGTTTAGGTTTTGCAGAATGTTTGTTATAAGCAGAGGAGTTGCCCCTGGAATTTGAGGACAATTATAGACACATTTCCACTAATCTTGACATTTTTTATAAAACCATTTTAAAAGCCTTTTTTGCTTCCTAACGTTTTAAGCACCTTCCTCTGCCTACACACAAACATTGTTTTCCTATATCCCTTCCTTCCCTCAGGTCCTCCAGAAAAGTGAATCTGAAGAAAACTGTAAAGTTAAGTGCAAAATAGGTGGGGAGGTAGAGAATCTTCTTACCAACAAACTTGACTTTCCAAACACGATGAGGAAGCAGAAGGCTATCAGGGCTAAAAGAACTCATTTTAGCACACATCTGTCCAAAAACTGACTTTGTACCATCAGGCCCAGCCAGTCCTCCTTTACTCCTAGAACGTTTTACCTATTGAGTAAGCATGTTATAAAAATCACTGTAAGAACATATTTCAGCTGGCATCGCTGCGCAGATCAGACCATAACATTAACGTTTATAAAATACTAATGTGTTCAGTGAAACATTTGCAGAGGTCCACAGTGTATCTTGTACATATGTGACATATACAGAAGAACAACCAAATTTCAAATTACAGCACTACAGTATGTTTCAGTACCATCTAATATCCATCCCTAGATATAGGTATCACAGACTCCTATTACAAATCCTGATCCTCTCCAGGAGGACGAAAGCACTTAAAACCTCAGGCTCTCAGGAGCCAGAACTATTTCAGAGTCACATGATGGTTGAGGTCAGAAGGGACCTCTGGAGATCATTTGGTCCAACTTCCCTGCTCAAGCAGGGCCATCCCGAGCCAGCTGCCCAGGACCATGTCCAGACAGCTTTCAAATATCTCCAAGGATGGAGACTCCACAGCCTCTCTGGGTAATCTGTGCCAGTGCTCGGTCACCCTCACAGTGGAAGAGTGTTTCCTGATGGTCAGAGGGAACCTCCTGTGTTACAGTTTGTGCCCATTGCCTCTGGTCCTGTCACTGGGCACCACTGAAAAGAGCCTGGCTCCCTCTCTTCATGCATGCAAAAATATACATTAATGAGATGCCCCCTGAACTTTCTCTTCTCCAAGCTAAACAGTCCCAGCTCTCTCCACCTCTCCTCATAGGAGAGATGTTCCAGTCCCTTAATTATCTTCGTGGCCCTTTGCTGAACTCTCCCCAGTATGTCCATGTCTCTTGTACTGGGGAACACAGAACTGGACCCAGTATTCCAAGTGTGACCTCACCAGTGCTGAGTAGAGGAGAAGGATCACTGCCCTCGACCTGCTGCCAACACTCCTCCTAATGCAGCCCAGGACACCCATTAACCTTCTTTGTGGCAAGAGCACGTTGGTGGCTCATGTTCAACTCAGTGCCCACCAGGACCCCCAGGTTTTTTTCTGCAAAGCTGCTTTCCAGCTGGATTACTCCCAGCACGGGATTGCTCCTCCCCAGGTGCACGACTTTGCACTTCTCCCTGTTGAACTTCACAAGGTTCCTGTCAGCCCATTTCTCCAGCCTGTCGAGGTCCCTCTGGATGGCAGCACAACCCTCTGATGTATCAACCACTCCTCCCAGTTTTGTATCATCAGCGAACTTGCCAAAGGTACACTCTGCCCCATCATGTAGATCATTAATAAAGATGTTGACCAGGACTGGACCCAGTAGGGATCCCTGGGGTACACCACTAGTTAGTGGCCTCCAACTAGACTTCATGCCACTGATCACCACCCTCTGGACCCAGCCATTCAGCCCATTTTCAGCCCACCTCACTATCTGCTCATCCAGCCCATACTTTGTCAGCTTGTTTCTGATATAAAAATAGGACATACCTAAACGTTAAGGAAAAAGAGTTACTGGTTCTAGGATAGGCTGCACTGCAACTTCTGCAGTAGGTCTTCTCTGTGACATAGCTGTTTAACTGTCAATGATTACTGTGATTACCACCATTTATAAGCACTGCAAATTCCAGTGCCTCTCTAACAGAGGACATCTTTCAACTAAATCTTGGATTTGCATGAACCTAAAAAACAGTATCTGGTTATCTAGATGCTTCCACTACATGTCCTGAACTGACCTGACAATGCTGAATGATTGTTCTAGGTAATTTCTATGACCTGACATAGTTATAACGACTTGAGACAATCTTAGTTCAAAGACAGCTGCCCACAATAATGATGATTATTTTTTTTAAATGAAACTAAAAATTTGGAGGTTGATTAGGCCTTCGTAATTTTACTGTTAGAGCTGGAAACATGCAAAAACAGTAGGTGTGTTCATTGCAGCCAGACAGAATGATTCTTACCAGTTCAGTTGACAACCCTGTGGGCTTTCTTCCCTAGGTAAAGACTTTTACATTCCCCCAACCACCAATACCTTACTTATCTTTAATTTCAAACAGTTCATTGTTCATCTGTCTCTACTCAGCAATACATCTGCTCATCTTTAAAGGAGAATGGAAAGGCAGAGGGGTATCAATGATAAAATTTTTTGATAAAATTTCCTTCCCCTATTTCTGAAGAAGCAGCCAATGCCTGGGTAAATTCAGTTTTTCTGGATTGCAGTCCGCTTAGTTAACGCATCCTATCTCTACTCACACATTCAATTGTCAAATCTGGGTAAGTTTTTAATACATAAGACAGATCAGAGGCTGTGTTGTTGGCCAGGAAACTGAATACATGTTATTCTTATATTCATTAATGGTAATATTTAAATATGCATCTATGAAGCTGACTAGGAGCTTCTAAAAATGAGTAAGCACTACCAAAATATGTATGTATATACACACACGGAGTAATGTGTTTCTTAGGCACCTACAAAAAAGTGTATTTTAAGATCCATAAGAAATGGCATGGAAGGAAAATCCAAAATATTTTGCTGCAAGAGGTGCACACAAAGTGGGTAAGAATAGAAAAAGCATTTCACCAGTATAGAGAGGAAAGAAATGGAAAGTAAACAGAAGGCTAGAGAAACCCAAGATATTTTTTTTTTCCCCTTGGTGTTCTGCAATTTATATTCTCAACCTGCGCTGCCTGCAAAGGGACTCCTACAGTGCATGTAGTTCACCAATATCCGTAAGACTGTTCATTCAGAAATAACCCAGACTCATCCCACTGATCTGTATTTGGTCCCACTCCAACCTACAGTGCATCTCAAAATCCAGTTGTTCTGATGCTGCCTACTTCTGATGCTTTGGATAAAACATCCACCAGATTTCTTTCAGGTTTTATTGAAAGGCTGACACACTCAAGTCCTCCTCATGTCTAAGATGTCCTGTATCAACACAAGCTGGTTTTAAGTCAATGGATTCCTAAGAAATTTGGATGCCCAAGAAGTTTTAAGTTGAGAAATCACTGAGTCTTCTCTTAAAAAGAGGAAAGGATGAGCAGAACATCTATGAAAGCAGTAGTTAATTCACTGTTTTTTCAAACCTCAGACCTAAAATACAAATTAATCAAGTGACAAAAAAAGGCAAGCAATCCTGCCTGAACTGAATAGGATGGCATGCACATTTGCTAGTATACATTTAATTTAGTATTATTTACTAGCAACACAGAATTTTCATTTAATCTGATCATTTAGATGCAGGAATGGTTACAATTTGACTTTTAACAAAGCAATGCAAGAACGCCATGAAGGATTATTGGCATTTCTGCCAGCACCTTAGTATATTGCTTGCTGACAAAGACAGATGCCCATATTAAAATTTATTAGGTTATTAGCAAAGAGTAAAACACTTCACTGAAAAATGGCAAAAATTCATACAAATAGATTTAGGCCACAATCCACCACAGGTGTTTTAACTCTTTATTGTAGAGGTCTGAAGCACAGCATCTTGCTCATGTTTCCAAATCATCCCCTTTAGAGACATAATAAGTATCCTGTGAAATCTATTTTACTAAATAGGCTGAATAGGGTCAGATATAACCCTCATTGAATATGTGCCTTATTAAACACAGATTATGCAGCATCTCGAGTTTTTAAAATACAGTTCCAGCCTTCTTGCTGATGATAACTTTTTAGCATAAAACAAGTTAATATGTTGATTAGAGCCTAAGTAGGATTTTCATAAAACAGTCTGCCGTCAGAAGATATTAGCTTGTGGAAAACCAGTGTTTCTTGGACCAGAGAGAAATGCAGCCATTCAAAAGCAGCATACAGTGAAATGTGGAAGAATCAAGTTCAAGAACTTGCCTCACTTTTTGTGAGCAGACCCATTGCAACAAAGGGGGAGAGGCACTCAAGTCAATCTGTAATCCGGTTAAAGCATTCTGAAGTGAAGAAGACCAAAATTTAAGTTCTTTCTCTGAATCTGAAGAACAAAACTTTAAATTTGTCTCAAGCAGCCTGAGAGTACCCACTGAAATACTGGCCATCCTGTGGGGCTCTCTCCAACCCACCAGAACTTCGGAGAAATGTAGTATATAAAGCCATGCACTCAGACTAATAAAGTTTACAAAAATATGACAGCTTATTAGTTGGAATCAGCTAAGAAAGAGAAATATGTACTGTTAACAAAGAAGACAGATCTATGAAGAAAACAAACACAATTCAAGGACATGTCATGAAATCAATCTCCAGAAGAGGTAGAGAAGTATCAGTGTGATAATTACAAGAGCACAGACACAGTCTCACTTGTACCTTGAGATTTGTTATCTATGCTCAAACTGAAATGCTACAGAAATAATACAGTATAAAAACATGAGGAGTAGAGAAAGACTATTCTACACAAGCACACAAAAAAACTTCGCCTGATCAGTGTAGGAAAATGAAGGCTGTTATGAAATTAGTGTTCTTTAAAAGCAATTTGATAAGGGAGAAGACAATAACCAGGACGGACGAATGTTATTTAAACTGAAGTATAACACTCACAAAAGAACAAGTAATTCATTCATTGAGATGATGTGCCTACTTTAAGACCAGATCATTTTTAATTATCATGCTAGTGAGACTTCTGTAACCCACATTTAATAAGGAGCCCTAATGAGGAGGAAGAAACTTTTCCTAAAGTGAAATTTCATATAGCCATACATGTGACATTCCTCCCATGACAGTAGAGAACATTGATCCAGGAGATTCTTTGCAATATTACATTCCTGAAAGTAGACATTCTCCTTAATAACTGAAATTTGTTTCCCTTTTAGAAGGAGGAAATTCTTTTCAACTACTGTGATAATCTCTTTAATCTAAAGGCAAAGATATGATTTAACAGCATTATGAATGTGTCTGCCTAGAGGTCATAACACACTGTCCATTTGACACCACATGAGCTACACCAATACTTAAACACTAGGTAAATCAGGTCTGCTAGTAAGAGGGTCAGTAAGTAAATTTAAGCACTGGAGCCCTGTCTAGCCATGTAACTGTTAGTTCCCTTTCTGGCTCAGTCTTCAACTACTTCTATTACACCTTTCCAGAACAAGGCCCAGGTGCTGTTTTGGAACATTTCACTTAACAACCATTCCCAAAAAGTAATATGGATAAAACTGCATCAAGTTTGGTTTCTTCTGCCCTATGCAGTCCTCTAACAGTGTCCCAAACTGTTTCTGTGCATGCAGGCTTGCTCTCATGCTACACCTCAAAACATAAAACATCTACCCTCAATTTTATGCTATAGAAATACCAGGCTGGCACTTGGGTGAGTTGCAGTACAGCCATCACATTGTATGTCACACACCTTGAGCAAGAAAACTACACAAAACTACCGTGTCCTGCTCTCACAAGGCTCCCAACAGAAAAGATCCAGGGCCACGTAGTATATAACGTGAATGTGACCTACTCTAAAAGGAATCTGGTCCATGTAAAACTTGACCTCGGGACAAGGGAGTGGTGTGCTTGCTTTTATGCCACAAGTTAGACAGCTGTTATGTCCAGTTCTGGTACTTCCAAAGAAACCACTAGCAACAAGGTAAGCTGAGGAAATATTTTAAAAAACAAGACAGTATCTGGAAAACAACTTTAGATTAAAAACTTATCTGTTTATTTTACACGAAGGAAGATGGTGAAGAGAATTGACTGCACCATACAATATATAAACTGTAAGAAGAGTCTTCTGAAAGCAAAGGGATCTTAAAGCCTAGATGCAGTTAAACTCACAACTGCAAATAAGATGAAAATTCTTAACATTGATGATTAGCTGTTTGAGACTATGTAAAGCAGCTTTGAATCTTTTAATTAAATATTATAAAGGATCAAACCGTTTAAGAAACCACATCTTCATTCTCTGCAAAAGCTAACTCAAGAAATTGTGACCTGTACTTGATACTGTGTAATCAGTCCAGATTAGGAACATGGTCTTTTTTAGCCTTCGCTTGGCTAAATCTAGGACAGACTTGTGTTACAGCAATATCTCATTTCCTTCAGAAGCTAAGAAGAAGGGAAGCTCTGCAGCTACCAGTTCTTTTCTAGAGTTCAAGACAGATTCAAGTAGCGAACTGGAATACAAGAGAAAGCCTATCTTAATTAATTAACTGAACAGTAGAAGAAGGACAGTAGGAAATGAGCCCAAAACCTACTCACTAGTTTCCTGCTTAAAGTTAAATACTTGCACTGCTTTATTGGACTTTCTGAATTCACACACACACACAAAAAGTAACAAGAAAATCTCTAGCACTCTGTTCAAGCTTCAACTTCCCAAATAATAAACTAAGCCAACACATTTTAATCACATAACATTACCACAAGAAATTTTAAGTGCCCATAGCAAATGGCAAAGAAGCAGAAACAAGGTCCAGCCACAACCGGATGTACTTCTGTTCACTAAGAGAAAACTAATTAGTCAAAATTTTCACAATTTCTCCATTCTAGCCTTACAAAGAGTAGGTTTTCTTACTTTTTACAGTATACAAAAAAAAAAAAAAAAAGAAAACCACCACTAAAGGAAAGAAATGCATGAGGATTCTCTGTAAGACCAGGCTTCAGTCCATTTAAATGAAAACAATATTGTACTATTCTATGTTACAGAAATATCTACAGAAAAAAGACATATCTGGCCTAAGGCACAACATTACATTTTCTAACATCAAGATAAGGGGAAAAAGCCCTTTTTGTATCAGAGAGTTCTGCAATCAATGTGACCACATGTGATGACCAGCAAAGGACAAGAGTTTATCAGCCTGATTTTTAATTGTTTTCAAGGACTTTTTTTTTTTCCTTGCCCCCCCCCCCTTTTTTTTTCCCTTCATATTCTCTGTTATGAAAGCAACAAATGAATAATTCATCTGACGATTTGGAAACTGAAGAAAGGCATCAGAATTACTACTCTCTTAAATTATCTAATGTAGTGAGTTTTGAAAAAGTAGGCCTTTGCCAAGCACAACATACTTTGCTCATTAGAGTCTCAATCATTCACTTAATATTTCAACAAGTGTCCCTCTCCTCCCAAACAACTACAGTGTAGATGAAAACATACTGAAAAGAAAATGAGCAGCCCTTGCTGCATTCACTTCTTCATTGTTTGATTCTCTCAAAAATTCAACTCTTCAGTATTCAAATACCAAACAGCTGAAACAAAGGGACTTGACAAATGTATAACACTGTGGGCTAAACATACAGATACTAAAATCAAAACTTCAGCTTAAGATACCTGTATTCTGTTGAGTTCTACGACTGGCCCATGCTGACGATCTCTCACCATAGTTGCTTGCACAACTTTTCTGAAAGCTGCCTCCTAAAAAAGGAAAATACAAAAAATTAAAATATTGGCAAAACTGCAATCGAATAAGAAAGTTGCACATATTTCACAGATAAACACATACTTAGTTCAACTCAGGGAAAAAAAAAAAGACTCTTCAGCAGAACAGAGAAACTGATCCTGCAACACTATCCTTCAGCAATTTCCTTCTGAGTACATCACAAAACACTAGAAAAGGCATAACACCTCTGAGTCTTTCTTTAGAAGAAATGGAAGCAAGCATCAAATACTTTTGAAATACTAAAAATAAACAAAAGCAACAGAAGATAAAGCTGTGAGATGTTAGTTAAAGATCATGTTATTTGTGCTAATACAATTCAAGCCTGAAACAGTCAGGATACCAAAAAAGTAAAGAAGAAAGTCTCTGCTGTATCACTCAAAACCATGGCTTAAAAGGTTCTACTGCACCCAGATTCAGTTATTACTAAGCAACCAACATGCCACTGAGTGCAGGTATAAATTACTTTATACCAGAATAATATATGTATATGGAGAATAATTAACATCAGAGAAAAAAAAAAATCAAAAAAGTAAAAAATGAGATCATCTTGCTATGGAAGGCAACAAATAAAAATAAAAACCCCAAACTTTTCATGCAAATTCAAGTATCTGAGGTTCTCTCACTAAATATTTGGATCTAATTTTACACTGTCAGTTTCAAGCAAGCTGTAAAAAGATTTTTAAGTCTTTAGAATCTCTGAAGGTAAGCCTGACTTAAATGCCTAGACATGAATATGGCATTGCAACTTCCGGTGCCTCTGTTGAATGCTTTTGACATAAAATATGCCTGATATCACATTTTATCTTATATCTGAAGCCTTTCTGTAACTGTTCTGCAGACTCTTAAAGTAAATTATGTTGAATATGCCTCCTGCACACCCATTCCTATATTTAACATCATACCTAAAGACTCCCTGTTAATAGCACTAACATATAAAAGTGTCATGAACAGAGTAGCTAGGACTTCCCTTTCATTTTTTCCAGTTTAGGTTTTGATGAAAAATGTGTGGTCTTCTCTTGGTCTGTGAAGCATGTATTCTGCTGGATTGCTCTACTACACAATTTTATTGGAGTCTAGAGAAATAGACCTTGAGACAATACATGCTAAGGAGTCTAGTTACAGCCCATGTGTCTTATTTAAGGACATAGAACAGCACTGCAGAGGGAAACTTAACTGCTTCTCTTTTCAAATATATCTCCCAGCAGATTTTGTCTGTTTATATAAGGTTATTATTTTTTGTTAGACAAGTTACTATGACAGTGAGAAAATTCAGATCCCAAACTGATGATCATACTGAAGGCAAGTCATGTTTTTAAAGGCTTTCTATATCTGAAGTTTTGAATAAGTGTTGTAGCCTTGAAGCATTATAATTATCTAGATTTTCTCATGACTGACTTTACTTACAACTATAAAAATCCACTTTCTTTACCAATATGAGATTGAACTCCTAGGTATCCTGTCTTCACTTATAGCCCAGTCTAAAACAAGTTTGTACCTGCATAGAGCTTTGGATCAACTAGTATATCACCTGATCATGACAACTGAAATACAAAAAGCAGACAATGACCATTTCATACCTATCTTACATTTTTCTTCCAGGACAGCATCTACTGAATACTCTAGAAGAATTTGGCTATGCTACAAACTGAAGATTTACAGTGTAAAGTTATTATCAAGATCAACACACAAAAGCACTAGGATGAAGAACTGAGGAAAACATAATAAAAAGAACACATTCACAAAGAAAGAAATTTGCATAATCAGAATGCAAATATTTGATATACAACTTACAGAACAAATTGAGATATATAGTTCTATTTTCTTCAGAAACAGTTTAAACAGTACATTTCACTTACAGTTACAAATCACTCCCTTAAAAACATTCTGATAAATACCTTTCCCTGTGATATCAGTATTCCCCGTAATGTATCAAACCCAACTGAGGGTCCTTGGCCAGTTTCATCAAGTCTTCCTTCAAGATCAAACATTGGAATGCAAGGACAGAAGAGTTCAGAAATGTGATGCAACAGCAGAAGCCTGTTTCTCAATGAAATGATGGGAATTTCCTGCAGATGATTGTACTCCATAGGAACCTATGATAAGGCAATGATATCCAAATGCAAATTAGAATTATTATATACTTTATTTTATTAAACAGAACAACAATTTATAAGATTTGTATGTAAATTTGTATTAGAAATTCAGATATTTGCTTATTCACACTGTCAAAATTTCATACATGGAGTTCAGTTGTTTATAAGAGATACTAATAGTATGCATCTAAACTGAAACAAGTATTAGAAACATGACAGTTAGACTATTCTTGCTATTGTGTATTTTATAATTCTCTTTATCCATAAAGAGACACTTTTTACATCCTGTCATCACTACACCCAGGCATTATAGCTCAAAGACAGAATATCCAAAAACCAATCTTCTCAACATAAAGCAAGCAATGAAGAAATCCCTTGGAAGGCATAAGATTTTCATAACTGGAATACAAAATTAAAATTCCTACCAATCTGCAAACTGAGTTACTGTTCTGCATTGGATTAACAACTGAATGAAAAGGCCTTCTAACCTCAGAAAGTTGGAATCCTCCTTTGGAAATATGGAAGTTAAACAAACTCGAAGCCAAATCAAAGCACACTGAGTTTATGCAGGGATTTAGAAAGGAAATATGTCTACTGAAAGATCAGCAATAAGCATACCAAGTACGTTTAAAATCTGAATGCAATAAGCCAAAAATATTACCTGTGTAGGGAGCTTGCCAGCATTAGCAGGTTTACTGGTTGACCAAGCTAAAGTATGTGCTGAGCCACAGGCTACTCTGTTGATCTTTTTACCCTGAAGTGCTGCAACCAAGCGTGGTCTTTGGATGGCATTAGTTGTTCCGTCTCCAAGCTGCCCTTCATCATTATCTCCCCATGTATACACTTCCCCTAAACCAATAAAAATAATTAATTGTTCTGAAGCGAAGATAGAAGCTTTTTGCCTTTTTTTTTTTATTAGCATTTATAAATCCTTTAACCAAATGAGGCCTTGGACCGTAATCAAGATTGCTAGGACTGATAGCCATCCTGAAATCCACTGTCTAGTGCAGATAAATCTTGAATGACACAGTTAGGCACATGGTCTATGTAGAGCAGCTAATATAAGATGCATTTATTTCCTCATAGTTTGTATAACTTAAAAGTTCTGTTCCAGAACAGGAGGAAATGGTAGAGCAGAAGAATAACAACAGACAAACCAGAAACAGCCTGTATTTGAGAGTTTCATAATAAAAAAGCGCTGATATTAGAAAAAAATTAGAAAGGCTTAACATTTTGTATGAGACAAAAGAAAAGATCCTATAATAGGTTGTATTACTAGGGAGGACATTAAAACGAGTGCTTACTGTTGCAAGATAATTGGAAAATACTTTTAAAATAGCAACCTTGTTTCTGAGCATTCATTTTCTGCAGCTATATCCTATTTCACTAGCACCTATAAAACACTCAGTTATTGTGCAGACTTATTAATTAAATGTGGGAGTGAGTCTGCTACAAAGAATATTTGGTATCTCAACCTGCTCTGTAAGAAGCAATATTGTTTGTGCAGTGCTTCATTTAGCAAGTTAAGCACCTCAGCAGGCTCAGAAGACCCTGTGAGAAAAAAAGCCAAATCTGTTCATTCTACTGCTTGACCAATCTGTAATTACTTTTAGAGCTCTATATTTTTCTTTGACCATCAGCATTCATGAAACAAACTCTTTATTTTTTATTAATTAAAAACTTTCAGTTGGTTTTATGTGATGATTTTAAATCAATGGCATGCTTGCTGCTCAAGAAATACACAACATCTGCAAACACAAATATGTCCATACACATAGAGGACCAGCATTTTTAGCAACAACCTACCAACAGTTGACTAAAAAATAAAGTTTCATTTTTTTTTCAAATTCAGTACTGAGAAGTAAGTAAATTATTTGATTTTTATACCATCTTCAGTGCAGCAAACACAGTGCAAAGACCCAGTAGCAATTGCAATGACTTTCTTTCCTTGCAGTCCCTGCACTTGTCGTGGTCTTCTAACATGGTCATCAGATCCATGGCCTAACCGATGATAATCTCCTTTGCCCCTGCACAGAGAAAGTAAAACATTTCAAAACTGTGTTTTAATTGTGGAAAAAATGGAATGACAGACTGTGTCTGATATTTGATCTATAGGTGTATTTATAAACAGTCTAATACAACAATATCCTCCAAATATTCAACATTAATCATCCCCAGCTTGTATGACATTAACGTGATTCTGCTGATACAGTAAAAATTCTTACACCTCCAATATGCTGTTCCTACTTATTCTGTGTAGGTCCTTTTACCACTTTTGCAGTGGGTTGTTTGCTTTTTTTCCTCTTAAAAGGGTCAAGTATCAGAAGCATTCATCTGCAAAAACAGTACGTTTACTGATCTCAGAGACTGGAACTTTGTACAGTTTAAGGATCTCTCTAATGCCATGCGAACAAGGGGGCAGAAGGATGTTGGGAATGTATTTTGCTTAGTCTTTTTAAACACTTAAGTCTAGTAGTTTAAACTACAAAATTTGGAATGGTGTAGGAAGATTAGAACAATTAACTGAAATCAAATTCTCAGACTACAGCCACCACAAACTAGATGCAATGTTGATAATATATGAGAATGTGATTTATGGTATCGTCTTCCATCCTGCAGGACACTTATACACAGGCTTATACTTCTACTGACATCCTTGGAACTTCTACATCTTGCAGTGGTCAATGCCTGGAATGACAACTCTGTGCTTAGGTCTCCAAGATAAAATACTTTGATTTTTCATTCAAATAGCACTATAAAATGTTCCCCAAAGTGGCAGATTTTATTACTAATCAAGGTAGAGGAACTCAAAAGAGTTTTTGATTGGGGGGGGGGGAATCAAAACAGTGAAGGCAATATAACACTAATACCTGTTGCAGACAAGGTTACATCTAAGACTGTCAAAATAACTAATACAAAGTACTTACCACGTATATACTGCTCCAGATTTGGTAAGAGCCACAGAAAACTGTGATCCACATTCTACTTTAACCACTCCAAGGCCTGTGAGGGAATCAATCTAGGAAAATAATATCAAATTAAATCAAAGCTAATTAAGGAGGCTATAGTTTCATAGACTGCACTGTCTTAAGTAAAATATAATGTGCAAGTGTGTAAGTGTCTATGTGTATTTATAAATTGTGTATATAGATCATTTAGCAGAATTTTACTCCTTTCATCTTTCTACCATTTACTGCTTAAACATTAAAAAGAAGCTCAGATATGGCAAACTGTTGAAGATCATCTCTAATATGTTTTGCCAACAGTTACTTAGCAATTGCCCCTTAGTAGAAACAGTAAGGCTCTGTCGCCAAATACTCAACATTAATCATCCTGAGCTCGTATGACATGAATGTGATTCTGCCAACATAGTGTAAATATTTAAACCTCCAGTATACTCTTCTTATTTATTCTGTGTAGGTCCTTATGCCACTTTATCATCAATCCTATGGGACTGATGATTGATGAAACATAAACAAGCTATTTTCACATTGTGTTACATCACGCAATAAAAATCTGTTATTTGGGACAGGTTGGTAGACTTTGCCCATTTGGAGACAGAATGGGGACACCTGTATCGAGGTAATAAAGTGTGATTCTGGACTAAGAATCTAAAATCCACCGTGCATAGGTATACACAGTGACACTCTCATACATTTCTCAAACACAAACAACGTTCATCTTCATAACAAGTGCTGGAATTCAAATTAGATGGCTACATGGATTTCATTTGTAACATAGGAAGAAAATCCAAGTCAACCATGCATTCACATGAAAGACTTCTTACAAAGTAAGATTACTTTTTAGTCAATTGATACCCCTTTTCGGAATGAAGTTATGACTTCAGCAGTATTATGGAAATTTATTAACACAAGGAAATATGAAGATTTCTTGGCAAAATCTAACATTTTGACAGGAACGAAAATTAAAATGAGAAATATTGCTGGAACCAGCAATATTCTCCAAAGATAAAACCTTCAAGTGCAACTTCAACAGTCAGCACAAAATTTAAAGACTTGTCATTGTAGCCTACAAAGTTCGTTCTTAACAACAATCAGAAGAATTCTGATGTCCCAGGATGGGTGGAAGTTTGCGCATATTGGCAAGTCTGCCTTCAGCGTTCTCCATCAACCTCACAGTTTCTAAAACAATGAAAAAATTACATTCAAATACCTTCATTGGTACTTTACAGCCATCACTGCCTCCTCTCCCAAGTTTTCCATAATCTCCATCACCCCAGGACCAGACTGTATCATCATCAGTCAGGCACAATGTCTGTGCATCTCCGCTGCCACAGGCTATGTCAATCACACGGTAGCCCTGAAGAGCTTCCACCTGTAAAGAAATAGCCCGTTTTTGTTCACAATAAAAGACTCAGTCAGTTTCAGAAAAGATGACAAACCCAACTTGGAGAGGTGCTTCACTGGAACTACGAGTCTGAAACACCACAGGAACAAGCAAATAAAGGCATCTCAAAGGGCTTTGCTCTTTTCAAACCAGCAAAATGAAAACTATGTATTTTAAATACTGGATTATTCTTTTTAATTGGTGAACTAGTTAAATTTTTTTGACCTAAAAAGTCATGGAAAACAATTCATACAAAACATGTAAAGTTATCAAAGAGTATATTCCATTGATATAATTTCAGGCTCTCTGGGTGAGTATTGTATACAGTAAGAAAAAAGAAAAAGTCTTACTTTCAAATATTCTTTTACTAGTTAACGATTTTCTAGCACTTGCATCATATTCTGAATTTAGTCAACATCTTTTGAAATGCTGCCATCTAGTGATGAAGTATGGGATTTGGAGTCACAAAGTAAAAGGATGGTGACCCACATATATCGCATCCTCCCCATCCTCACCCCTACTTGAAATAGATTATAGGTAGCACAATCCATCATCCAAAGCAGTATGGAATTTCATGTACTTCAATTCGTCTACAGATTATCTATGATGATTATCTTATCTATCTATAAGATGTATAAGGATGTATAGGAAAGGTGGGTAGACCTTGGTTTTTTGGGGGCAGGGGAACGAGAACGTCTGGATACAGGTGGATAAGGCCCCAAAGTGGACTAAGAATGTACGATACCTCGCCCCACAAATTCAAGCACTGAAAAAAGTTAATGCTTGCATAAATAGACATACATGCACAGAGCTATGAATAAAAATAACAAACTAACATTCAGTTTGATTCAACTAACGCAATCTTATCCTTTGCTGTATTTTCAGCAAGAAAACACAGATAGCAAAATGAACTCTCATTGTAAAGGCAGGGTAGTTTTCTTAATACCACTATTCTAACTTAAAGCTCTTACAGTCTAGTTCACAGGAGTATGGCCTGAATTACAACTCATCAGCTAATCAGTATAGTCATTCTTCCTATATTCCATACTGTTCAAGTTCTCAGATTTACCACTTAAGAATCAAATGGAAACAGCTATCTTCTTCATCAATAATTGCTTAACTCAAATTTCTTTAGCAAATAGCAATTAAATACTTCATAAATACTTAGGTTAAATTCTTACTAACTTAGTAGGTACTTCAGTAACATCACAGTATTCAATCATGAGAATTAAGGGTATAATTATTATGTCAGGAAAAAAAGCAATTTGCAAGTGACTAAGTGGCTATCACTATAATGACTGGTATATTTTCCAGGAAGTAACCAATGAGGGGACCCAGTAGACAAGGAGCTCTCTTGTTACTTTCAGTGCAAACCACTCCTGTGAAGGGGTGGAATTTACTTACTGGGGGACGGGGCACTTGATTTGGATTTTTCTTTAAGTCTTCTCTAAAACAAATTCCTTATAAGCTGTTTAGTGACCTCTAGCAAAGTTTTGCAGCTCCACTTGCATTTTATTCTTCCAATCCATTCCTGTTTTCTAAAGCAACTGTTCATTTCTTACAAATACATGCCACCATTTTGCCCTTTCATTCTTTATATGCAGAAATGCAAAAAGTTACAAATCAGAAAGTAAGAACTGGACTAAGACTGTATAGCACTCCAAAGGTTTCTTACCAATTTAGGTTTTAGTTGGTCCTCACTATCTCCATGCCCAAGGCGTCCATATCTCCCCTTCCCCCACGTAAAAAGGTCTCCTGCAGCTGTAATACATGCGCTGTGTGCTCCCCCAGCAGCAATGTCAACCACTTCTATACCTCGCAGAGATTCAATTACACGAGGACGATCACAAGGGCTGAAATGAAAGTATTTGTGTTGACAAAACTTTTAGAATAGACCATTCATGTTCACCGGTGTATAGAGAGAGGTTTTTAAAATCAGTACGGGGACACCTAAAATAACTGAGTATTTGCTTTTCCTCCAGTTTAATATCCTTAAGATTATGTTTAATTAGTCATTCAGAAATATTTTTAGAGGCCTATAAAAGCTAGAAGTATTTTACCATACGTTATACTACAGCATTACAGGTAAGCTGAAACTACAAAACCACTTCCATTAAAATCCAGTCAAAGCTAAGCATTTACCCTGGAAAATCAGTCCAATTTAAGATACATTATCAAAATTTCTAGCATAAAGTGTCCATGTTCCCCATGGACTTCAGCATTCCTTTTTCTTTTTGGATCAGAACATTGTTATCTCAAACACAACAGAATTTCTCCTTTAAGGTAGGCAACAATGCATGCAGAGATCAGAAGCAGAATGCCAGTTTTGCTCCCTAAAGTGCCTTGAAGTTCCACATACCTACAAGACAGATCCCAAAGGATCCCACCGGACTTTAGGATCCACAGATATGTTAGACCACAAGATTTAATTACAGAAATCAGAGTAACTGTTTATCTGAAAAATATTTTGTGGTTCTCCAATTTAAAAATGTACGTTTCCACATCACTACCTAACACTGACTTCTACATATAGGCAGTACTCATACAACACTTCAAATACATAGCAACTACAGTAAGCATCCATTAATAGTTTTTAAAAATAACATTTCAAAGTGTTACTTACCTTCGGTTTCCATGACCAAGTTTACCATCTTCTGCTTCACCCCAAGAATAAACTTCTCCCTCAGAAGACAATGCCAAACAGTGCTTTCCTCCTGAGTTCACTGCAACTTTTTTTATAAACACATGTTGAATGGATTCCAGTAAAGTTGGAGTAGAAACTGACTCTGTTCCTCCAATTCCAAGCCTACCACCTGCTCCATATCCAGTGGCATATAGCTTTAAAGTGAAGAATAAAATTTAATTTTGTTTGCCTCTTGAAGAACATTCACTAGAGCTGTAGAGAAGAATTCTTAATGAATTTATACTAGAATGCAGTTAAAGGAAAGCCTGTAAAAACAGTTTCTTACATGCTTCTATACCCTCTTCTGGAAAATAAGAAGTATTTTGAAATATTTCACAGAAAAATTGTGAAAAAATTACTACATTCAAGTCATTATGAACTGTCACTGATGTAGTGGATTTCATTTTAAATCCTAAAGTTGATTTTGTAAAAGCATCAAGAAACCATAGCTTTGCATTATAACATTGCAAAATCACCTGTCACCTGTAGATCTTCTTCAAGCAGCACTATTCTAGTTTTCTTTCTTCTGTGGAGTATACACACCTAAACACACTTGCTTCTTCCCCTTCCATCCCATAAATACAGTTTTAAGTACTGCTTTTCACTCTCTTTTTGTCTATCTGAAAGTAATTTCTCTCAACAGGATGATATCAAGCAATGTCATTAATCTGTGCCTTACCCTTCTGTCAATCACTAACAAGGATGATACTGACTGCTGAAGAAACATTACAGTATCTCACTAGATGAATGTAACTGTTACAAAAAGCTCTAGCTAAAATTCTTAATCACATCCTTAACACAAAGCTGCCATCCGTATCAAAATAAAGACTTTTTCAAATTCATGAACTTATTTTTTTCTCCTATACCTTACACTAAACCTCTGCATGATGCTCCTTTTCACTCAGGATTTAAGCATTTGCAACTTAGATCCTGCAATATCTAACTTATAGGCATTTAGCCAACTGTGATCAATCTCAGATTCCAGTTGCACCTCTCCCCTGTCAGAAAGACATAATCACCATCACATTTTACTGTCTGTCCTATTTTATGGGACTCTGAGAGACCGTTACTTGTATTCAGCTTTGTTTTCCAAAATCTGATCACAGTTTTGAATTGAGAACTAAAATACATGTCTTGTTTCATGCATTTAAGGCTATAGTACACTGAATTCCTAGACTGCACTGGTGGAGTTGGTATACTTCAGTTTCTTTAAATAAATAAAATAAAACAATGATAATAGTAATAATAATAACACTACTACTAATAATAATAAAAAAAATCTGTGCTATGCACATTATTTTTTATTTAACCAAACCCATTCTGACTGAGGATGAAATATTTCAAGGGAGTCTAACAAACAATCATTTGTTGTATCCTTACTTTCCCATCAGCAGTCACTGCAAACAGAGTCTGTTCACCACCAATTAACTGCACTGGTCTAAGGGTAGCGAGAGCTTCACATGGAGTTGGGACTTTGACTTTTGCCCCTTCAATCCCACCAAGTTGTCCTCTGTGATTATGACCCCAACCATAAATAGTTCCGCTGCCTCCAGCTGAAAGCGTCCAATCATCAGGTCGTCTGCAGAAAATGTAAAACAAAAAGAGCTTTAAAAAAGTCACAAAAAGTTCAGTTTATCATTGTACAACAATGAAGCATCACAAGATCAAACCAACGACAGTTGAAGAAATAACCTGTTCATCCACTGGACAAGCTGCTCATCCTGTTCTCTCTTAAAGACATCATGGCACTCATGAAGAACATCCATATTTTCATTATCTGCCATTAATTCTCGGATTTTCTTTGCCACCTGTAAAATATTTTGGATTAAACAACATAATTTAAACTATCAGTTACTCCTATCACAGTTGGCATAAAATACTTCAAACTCAAGTGTCTTTTTAAATTAAACACTTTCATATGTTCCATGAACCATTTAAAACATTCCTGCAGTACCTCATCAAGGAAAAGGCGAGGTAATGGTGTCCTTTTATCAAGAGCCACAGCAACCCTTGATGCCATACAGTATCTCCTGAACCAAGCCCATTTGTGTGTCTCTGCACAGCAAGGGAGAGTGTCCAACTCCAGATCACAAGCAAGAGCCACAAGCACCTGAAGACAATCAAAAAAACATTTTAGAGATGTATCAAAAATGTGTAATAAAAAGTAATATGCATTTGATGTAGTTGAACAGCTCATAGACCAGTATGGCCTGAACACAGCCTCAAAGACATGTAAAGTGCAAGGGACATTAACAGCCATCTTTTTTACCCTTATTGATGGGGTAGCATCAAGTGTATCCACACTATCTCACATGGTTACATATCTAATTTCCCCTTCCAATCCAGAAATTTTCACAACCCCCCTGTGACAAAAAAACCCACTCCTAGATTAATTAACTTTTCTATATCAAATACCATGTGCTGAACTTTTTACCTTCCATTTCTAAACTAAGTCTCCTTCCTACCATTAAATCAATTTTCAACTGATTTTCAATTTGATTCAACTTCAAATCAATGTTACTGATGAAGACTGTGAACAATGGATTACTTCTTCCCTGTATAAACTTTTACATATTTTAAGAATTTCTTTTCCTTAAGGCAGATAAGTCCTCTTAGTTTAACTTTTACTACATGGGAGGCTTTTTCAGCCTTTTATTCTTGTTGGTCTTCTCTAGACTTCCTCAGCTTGTTTATTTTTACTTTGAAGTACAGGGTCCAAAACTGAATAGCCTTCCTTCTAAGATGTTCTTATCTGTTCCAACTAGACATAAATAAAACCTTCAGAGTATTTAAATAAACAAGCAAACAAACAAAAATATACAAACACTCCTATTAGGACAACTCAGAAATCACTTATCAAAAAGTGCAGTCTACTGTACTTCCAAGACGTTTTTCTGACATACCTACTTCTGCCTAGCTAGGCACTCCTTGTTCTTCATTTGTATATTTGATTCTCCTTTTAGAAGTAGTATTCTGATTTTGTCAGAAAATGTTTCTGATATAGGACTAGGTGGTCTTACCACGTCTCACAAAAAAATCCAGAACTATAGTAATGAATTCTTTACTGATTGTACCCCATTACCTTAAAGAAAGGGCTGTGGAGCAATTGTTTGCCACCTCTCACAATGGGGTCTTCATAGTCAAACTGTCGCTGCAAAGCTTCTGGAAGACCTTTAACCAAGGCAGCTAAAGCGCTCCCTGTGAAACTCTAGAGAAACCACAGAACTAGAAAGTTAGTCTTACTGTATGTATTACAAAAAGTAAATTATTTAGATTACATTAGTAACTTCCCAAACTACAGTTAGCTATGTGAAGTATCATTTCCACCCATTTCCTAATACAAAAGTATTTCTATCACTTTTTGGCATTTCCAAAACCACATCTCTACAGTATTGGAATTAGCCATTTTTTTCTAAAGTGAAGTATCTTTACAGGCTTGCAGGCCTGTGCAAGAAGGCTATTCATTTGCAGATTTCCTATTTTGCCATTAACAACAAAAATATTGTACATCAGAGCTAGCATTTTAATGCTTCACATACACCTTAATGTGAAAAATGTGAAGAGGAGAGCATCACTGCCTTCTTACCAAAGCTCGTGTTTCTCCGTCGTTATCCCCTAGAATACGGTTGATGTTAATAGACTGGCCAAACTCTGTTGTAAGCAGTTTCCGCAGTCTTTGCAAGGCCCACATTCTGTGGCCAGCAGCTAAGGAAACACAAGCACACAAAGAACGTAATTACTTAAAACAACCATTTTAACTTCAAACAAATAGCCTTAATTTTAAGACTGCACCTACCTAATGCACTCAGTTGAGCACAAGCTGCAAGAGAAGCTGCCAAGCGAGGAACTATACTCCTGTTGGAAGCAAAATTTAAGCGAAAATCCAACAAACATGTAACCAAATCCATTGAGGGACATGAAAGAATGCAACGATCTGAGAGAAGGTCTTTAGGGCCTGCAAGAAACAAAAAGCAAAAACAATAACAACAAAAAAGGTGGGGAAGATTGTCCTCAGACTGAAATAAGAACAGAACATAGGCAGGATTTAGCTGACCAAACACAGCAGCCTAGAGTGCCAGTGTACACCTGAGTTGGTCCATTCCATCTCCCTTTGAAGGGATGGGAAGAAAGAGGCACTTTCATGAGGCACATTCACCTAATTCCAAAACAGATGCATTAAAAAAAAAAAAAAATCAGATTAACTGTGCCTCAAAAGTATCCTCTTTTCACTGATGAAGAGGCAAACTAGAGTGATTATAAAATATTTTTAACTCTTCCCTATGTAGAAGTGCCCCTCTCAGGACTTTGCTGAAAATGTTGCCTAAGTATGAATGAAACTGTTTTCTTATTATAAATGTAAATATACTATTGAACTTTGACACATAAATATCACGCAATAAATGCGACTGTAAAAAAACTGACAAGTAAATCTATTCTCTTGCCCTTCTGTAAATGTCATATATGATACCTTACCTGCAGCTGGCATGATAGGGTAAACAGTGAATCGCCATCCCCATCCATTCACAGAGCCATCACTGATAAACTTCCACTTGAGCTCATCCCCTGGAATTCGCAATTCACTAGACCAATCTGACCACTCACGACCTGTTACAGTAGGTAATATGAACATATTCATCTATGCTGTCTGAGCCAATATGCAAGCCACTCATCAACAGCAACTTCCCTCCATGGTTATATATTATAAGCATCACATAAATGCGTTCAAGAAAAAAAAAAGAACTATGTAAAGCACAGGAATGTAACTATAAAGATGTTACATTAACAAAACTTAAGTCTTAAACAGTTCAATTAGCACTGCTAACAGATACCCTCAGTAATTCTAATACCACATTCAAAAGAATTATGAGATCTTACTAAAATCCATTGTCCTATTTTCAAATTATCTTTTCATATTACAAAAATACATAACAACATATATATTAAATAAAGCTTTACAGCTTTTTCCAACCAGGAATCCGATCAGAAATATCTCAATAATGGAACACATGCATCTGAAACAGTCTGGGGAAAAACAGGTCAACAGTAAAGCCCACGTCATCACTGCTCAGAAATGTTAAGCACAGGCAGTAACTACCGAGACCCATACACATGATGTAATGTATGGGTGGGTTCAATGTAAAATTTGATGAGAGTAAAAACATTCCTCTAAAATCTACTGCAATTAATAGTGCTTAAAAATGAAATCAGAGATAACAGGATAAAAGACGTGAATATTTCATGTAGTGTCACGTACATAGACCAGAGTAGGAAACAGAAAGAGAGAGACTATTATTTTGGGCATTTGACAGCAGAAGAGCATTTGTCTTGACTGTATGAAAGCTCAAATTTCTGTAAGTATTACTTTAAAAAGACAAAAAGCTAACAAAATAAGTATCCTTGTCCAATTGTGCTCCAATTTGTTAAAATATACTTTGATTATACAGAAACTCACACATGTTGGCAGGAGTGCTAAACACTGATTTTTTACACTCTAACTGCTCTTCAGAAGAGCATGACAACATGCTCTTCTGACAGATTCTCTATATTCAAAGATGCAAGATCACTCTTAGATGTCTGTGCCTAGATCCTACATCTTTTTTAGTTTAAAACGGAATATCAATTTACATAGTTCTTCCTCTTTTTTTATTGGCATATCCCTCACAATAAGTCAGTCGCAGACAGTGGTACATTTCATTCAGCATTTAACAGTAAACCACACAAGGTATTTTTGAAAAGCACTAGTTCTCATAACCTGATCGGACGGAAACAATTCTGTTGACACCATCCATTATGGTGAGTGGATCATGACGCCGCTCTGTAGAACACTGGCGATCAAATTCTACCCTTAGTCCCTCAGCACCTAAACAGCAATAAAGAGTTTACACATTTCTACAGAGCAATCAATACCACGAACAAATACAGTATTTTAGAAATCCACATGAAATCAAACACAGTTCTTTGGAAGCCATAGCGCTCATTAATAAAAATAGCTTCCTTTGGTTTAATGACATTATTTGTCTGTAACTTCCTCTCTTTGAAAGGCTTACATCATAGCCAGCTCATGTGAGTAGGGCCTAGCAGACAGAAGACTATATTCAGAACATTCCAAACAAAAGTTGCAACAGACAAAAAAATGTCTATTTACAGTTAAGGCAAATAGCTCTTTGTTGCCTGTACCTTTTGATAAGTACCTAGGTAACATACTGAAGGAAGCACTAAATGAAAAGACAGCATTAAAATAGGAAAGTATTTCCCTAATGCTCAAGACTAGAAGATAGGTGTTCAGTTACTGACCCCAAAAAAGACTCAGTCCTCCTCAGCTTCGTAACTGAACAGAAAACAGCAATGATATACAGCTGCACTCACAGCCAGTGAACCCAAATATACGTATTTCAAAGGATCAAGACGTTCATGCAGTATGTTAAGTGTTTTAAGAAATACTTTATTATAGTGACAGGATACATAACATGGTTTTGAAAGTTCAATACACATTTTTTCAAGCTAAGGAAAAATTTTATGCATGCAGGCTTGAAATTAACTGAATTTTAGTAACATAACTCTAAGAATTCTATACCTGGTATTTTAACTGTGCCACTAGAAGATGTATCATCAGTATATGGATGGCTGCTTTCTACCACAACTGGTTGTGAAGAGAGCCGACCACTTTGTGAATCAGTTGCTACATCTTCTAGTTCAGTAACACACAGCTCCAACAACATATCAGCAACCTAAGAAAAGAAAAATATACACTTTATGAAAAGTAAGTTTGATTAGTCCAAGAAGTCTAAGCTAATTACCATTCTTCGCAAATTTAAAATAAATAAATAAATAAATAAATCGCTTGTTTTCTGAATTCTGATTCATAAACCATCATATTCATTCAAAAATACTCTTTTTGGTGTTGTTAAAACTAGAAAAACTCCTAAAACTAAAAGCCAAATAACATAAGTTTCCAGTAAGTAAATCACAACACAAATAATTGTTTCCCCTTACAGAAAAAACAAACTGTAAAATCTGAACTGTAAAGCATAGGCCAAGATTAATGAAAGGTGTAAATATTTAACCAGTATGTAATACTGCAAAATATTGTTTAGAGAGAAATTTCCAATAGTACTCATTTTTAAAGAGCAGTTTCAAATAAAAATTCTGACTAGAGGTTAAAAAAAACACACACAAAAAACCACAAAAAACCCAAACTACAAAAAACACCCACAAACACAAAGTTGTTCAGCTACTCACTATTAATGCTAGAAGCAAAAAAAACAGAATTAACGTTTAAGTGCATATATAGCGTGCATCTAATTGGGGTGGGAGGGGAAAGCTACATCTTAAACCCAGAATATGGGTATACATAGCTGATCATTGAAAATATGGGGAGGAAAAAAAACAAAAGGAAAAAAATATAACAGTTTGTGAAATACCACTCAATTGCCCCTACATGAATAGCATCAGTTAGGCTCTCGCACAATCCTAGTTTATTTGGACAGAGATACTGTAAGATTTCATCGTTTAAAACTGAAGCTGTTTTGTCATTTATATCATAAATAAATAAATAAAATGCTCAATTCAATGCACACTCCTTAGCAAAGTCATTATTCACCTTTTTGGTTAGAGAAGCCAAGTTTAATAAAAGAATACAAAAATCAGCTTTGCATAATCACTTCTGATGTTTCAAACCAGTCTTTTAAGCAGTGCAAAGCCATAAATTAACATCATCATATGAGCATCTTAAAAGAAATGCATTGTTACTCATTCGAAAAAATTATTTGAAGGGTAAAGCTCCAAGAATCATCAAACAACTTTCAGTTCATTACTGGAAGCAGATATTCTTTAAATAATCTATGATTTGTAACATTCTTTCATATAGCTGCTGGTATCCCATATTACAGCATTTATTAATTCTGACAGTTGTCCCAAAAAAACCCACACCCATGGATACTTTGTAAATACAAACTTCAATGCATCAAATGTAAATCTTAAAAATTAAGAAAAATTACTATATCATTAACGATTTATTAACAGCATTTTTAGCTAGCAATAATGACTGCACCAATTTGAGAAATAAACTCAGATGCAATACGAAATCAACATGGAAGATTTTAAACTAACATTCCCCAGATCCAGGCAATAGAGCTTGGTTTAATTCAGCTTAATTCCAATAACTACGGCTGCTTGTCCAATACATAGATACAGTTCATTAAGCTTCTATTTTAATGTCTAACTGCAGCATGACAAATTGAGGAAATAGTTTATTACTGACATTTGTAGCACATGCATATATTCACATAGTATTTCCATTAAAATCATTAAGGTTCACATGCATTTAAGTTCAACTCAAATTTTCATATATTAAGTTTCTCAGTATGTTGAACTGCACTTCAAATACAGGAAAATATTCAAGTAAGCTACTAGTAAAAAGGACATAGTTAAAACGCAACAGAAACAAAACCTGACCTGTGGGTAAGCTGTGCCCATACCAGACAGCACAGCTGAAAGAACGTCTCTTCCCTTTTCACCTGCTCGGTTGGACACAGCAAGCTTTAGCAGGTCAACCATGACTCGCGTGTCATCTGGTACTAAGAGACTAGTAAACTCATCCAAGTACTGCGGTTCTGGGCCAGACACTTTACTTTGACTTTCTACATCCTACAAAAGAATCCAAACAAGTTAACAAGTCTGAAGAAGCTTAAAGATAGTTTAAAACAATTTGTAAATCTGGGATTATATGGCCTCAAAATTAATCTACTGTTAAATCTGTTTCTCAAGTGAAAAAGCTTTCCTAAAACTAACCTCCTTTAACTTTGGACACACACACACAAAAAAAAAAATCTTCCCTCTGTCTTTGGATAGATTTAAAAAAAAAATGCAGTCATTTACAGAATAAAAGCACAAAAAAAAGCAAAACTGCTTGACAAAAGCATGGTAAGGACTTAAGTTTTCAGGAAAGTATTGACAACATTACTTCTTTGGTTTTTGTCATGGTTTCTGCAATGATACTGGCAGCTCCAGGATCATCTGTGACTGGAATGAAAGGACGGGAAGAGGCAGCAGCAGCTGAGGGAGTTACAGCAGACGGTGTCACAGCATCTTCTGAAGAAACAACCTAGCCAAAACAAATAATAACTAACAAAAGCTGCAACAAGATACTGTAAAACCTTGAAGAGTCTAATTATTTATTAGAAGGGCTTTACGTTCAAAGACAGCAGCAATTTAAAAACAGCCATAAATTCAAAACCCACAGATTCGCTCCCTGTACTTTTAGCTTCTATTTTATGATCCTAGCACAGCAAACCAGCCAACACCCCCTCAAGGCCAGCTGCTACAAAAACATACAATAAAACATCAGTGCCTGCAGAGAAGTCTACAACGTTGAAGACAAGCCCTAACAATACATGTCAAATTAATAGTTTGTTAAAGACCTCTTCAGCAGCAAGCCTTTTCTTTTTTCTGCTTCTGTTAGCAGTTGGGAATCAACAGAGTAGAACTCCATTCAGGTTCTCCTGTTCTACATTAGTTGCTATAAGTTTACAATTACATTTCATTAAATAATTGTCAAATATTCCCTTAGTCTTGACTTTTTTTTTTTTTTTTAAAAGATCACTCCTGTGAAATTAATTTAATACCTGGTCAAATGGTTAATATTTTCATGTTAACTCTAAATACTACTAGAAATCATCACAATTGCATTTAAATGACACAGTGCATTCTGAAAGTTCAAAACTGATTTCACACTAAAATTTTAGTTTTTCCAAATCTGACATACACAAAGTACCCACTCCTGAAATTAGAGTATGAAAGAACAGTTTAATATCTGCTATTATCAAACTAAATGGGAAAATATTTTTCAGCTTTACTGTTAAAAACTGTTGGAAAAATTCATTTCACACTTTACCTCCCCTCTCCTGTCCTGCCATGGGTTTGGGCTCAGCCTCTCTTCTGTATCTCCTACAAGCATGCATTCATCTCCATTTGCAGGGCTTCCTGTAGAAGTAGCATCTGATGGGGGGGCTGGCGATGAAGAGGGACATTCTACTGGTGCAATCATACTTGCAGGCATCAATGCACCAACAACTGCATCCCTGAAATCATTTAGGACAGATTAACATAAACCTAATTATACTCCCTTGTTGAACTTAGAAAAAATGATATTAGCTTGTCTTAACAACATAAGGAAAGGTTTCCAAGCTCTGGTATTTAGAGAGTAGTTTCTCTGCATTCTCCTTTGGGCCTGATGCTTAAATACTGTGTTTTAAGGCAATTATTTTACATGAGTTCCTCTTCATAAATTTTAGCACAGATACTGTAAAGTTTTATTGTTCTTTCCACCTTGCTCCCCACTGCTTCCTCCACATCATCTATCATGATTTACTTACACTCCTTTTACATGATTTACTTGAGCATTCCTAAATAAACAATTTTTTCCCCAGGCACTGGGAGCTTCGGTAAAGAAAACATAACACCATAAAGCTAACATCAACATCAAAAGAAAACTCAAATGAAGCTTAGGCCTATCCTGAGGAGTCCAAACTTGTGAAACAATTTATACCTGACTAAAGAGACCCTAACAGATGGTAAACTATGTCATCTTTTGCTCTGCAAAAGACAAAAATGTTTGCATGCCTACCTGGCATACATGATTTGTAATGCCATCAATATATGAGATAACGCCTGCTGTTTGGCAACGTTCCCATCAAGCGATAGGAGAATCTTAGCAAGGGAAGGGCGATTTGGCTTGGAACTGTTTGCCCCACTGATTTTGTTACTGGCAGCAGAAGAATCTGCATCTGAAGGAACACCTGGAGTGAGGGGAAAAAAAGAGAAGGTGAGCTTTTTTTTAATGGTGTACTACATAACTAGACACTGATTTATCTAATTTCTTAAGTCAGAAAAAGGGCTGTAAAACTAAGTCTACAGTAGATTCTTAAACTTCAGTGCCTACAGTTACAACATTAAAGTCAATATGGAAGCTTTGCAGCAAGGGCTTTCATAAAATAGTGTTCTACCTTGTTACTTACTCATGAAGATTAAGGTAATACAGATATAAATATTTTGGTGATCAGCATCTAAAACAAATTTTACTTACACAGAAATTCCTCAAATAGCAAGAATATTTATTAGGTATGCTTAAAAATACTAATCAAATATCCTATATATGTAATTCTTGCTCTTTTTTAAATACATTGCCTTGTTCGTGAAGAAGTTTAATTAGCAAAATGTTTGGTGCTTTTATATTCAACACAAAACATTGCTGCTTTGCCTCCCTAATTCTTAAGTCACCTACCTTAGAAATAAAAGGTAACAGTAGCATCAAGACTTATAGCAAGACGTAACATGTAAGAAGACCAGTATTACAGTAGCGTCCATCTACCATTACCTCCACATTACCTCCCTAAAGACAAAGTCTTTAGGGCATTTGATAAAGCATGTTGCATTTTAATTTCCTGAAGAACAACAAAAGTTCAAACTAATGCTACTTCTGAACAAGTCCTTTACAACTTCCACTTTCAGGAAGAGGTTTTGTTGGGGTTTTTTTTAGAAGTGTGTATGGTTTTTGTTGTTGTTTTGTGGTGTTTTTTTAACCACGGTTTTCTTTTTGCACTCTTCTATCACCTATTAAACCACGCACACAACTAACTCTCCAATGGCATTAAAAAAACAACGTAAGGCAATAAATACCAACCAAGATAAGAAGCACCTAAAGGGTCCCTCGCTGTCTGGAAAAGTACTGGTTCATGAACAGATGGTGTAGCTACATCCACTGTTGTCCATGCTACACTGTGGGAAGACCCACAAGCAACCCGGGTGATTTTCTGGCCTTCCAAGCCCTGGACAAGCGTGGGCTTTCTATTGACTGTGGTAGTTCCATTGCCTTGTTGCCCATGGTCATTGTCACCCCAAGCGTAAACCTGCCAGTAAACATTTCCACATATTACTTTGCTTCAGTGGTTGCCTCATTTAATTGTTTTCTTAAAAATTCCTAGAGAGGAATATTAGTGATTTGCACTATTAATCTAGGACAATTCAGAGAACCTATTGCTGTGACCATTTTTCCCCTCCCATGAAATAATGCAGGCATTATCATACATTAAAAGAAAAAAAAAAAATCAAAGCAGCACTTTATCAGGTGATTCATAAATCATTGCCAGTTCATAAATCACCAGTCAATTCATAAATTAATGTTCACAGTGAACAGTAAGTTAGAAGAATTAGTTGCATAGTAATTACATTGGGGATCTGAATCAATGCTATGATAATCATAATGCTGGATCACAGCAGAAAAATCTGTCCAGAACACAATGACTGCCTCAGCATCTCAAGAGTGAGAAGCAGGAAACCGATCATGCAGATAATACATAAACTAGGAAAGTATTACAAAAGCTACTATGACAACAACATTTAAATTCCAGTAATAATATGAAAGCTAATATACTTTAAATTACAATCATGCTTATATTTATTCAAGACTTTAAAAGGCAAATAAATATCATTAGAAATTTTTGCTCCATTTAATCAGCATTGATGCTATTACACTCATTAACAGTTTAGTTTATTCCTTTCTGGATCAAGGAAAAAGGGGAAAGGAGGATGACGCACAACATACCTGCCCAGTGTCAGTAACCGCTAGACAATGGAGTGCACCCACAGCCACGTGCACGATCTTTTTACCTCTCAGTCCTTCCACAACTTGTGGCTTTCGTACATGTACATCTGTGCCATGGCCTAGCCTGAAGTAGTCACCTTTACCCCTGCAACAGATAGTAAACGTAAAATTCAAGACAATTATATTGCTTACACATTCCTCTGTCAATGCAGCTTCCTGAACCAAAATACTTCCTTTATCACTGGGATTAAACACAAGCTCCAACTAGCAAATTCTTCAAATCTGAATTACAAAGGCCTAAAAATGAAGGTAACTGCAGTTCTGTGACTCCATAACTTTTCACCTCAGTATAGAACAGGCATCATTTATGACTATTTTTTGTATGTAGTGCCAACTGTGATTACATTGAATTTCCTCTGTTGAAGAAACATTGCAATTATAAAAACCTACAAAATTGATGTGTTTCAATAGAATTGGACAGTTTTATACTATTGAGGACAGACCTAACAATAACAGACCCTTTGACAAGTATACTCACATGAAAAAATATACGGGAACGAACATGTTTTTAGGACTGAGTTTTTTCACACTGTTGCAAGCCTCAATATAGGTTCTCAAGCCTCCATAATTTAAATTCTTCTAAAACTGTTATACACAAACTGCACTAAAAATATACCATATGCAAGAGTAATGTAAACACCTTAAAATGCCTCTAAGAGTGTCAGTAAAGAAGAAAAAAAACACTGAGATTTCTTCCACTGGTTTTTAGTAACCATTCACTCAGTTCTGCTGCTTACCAAATCAGTACAAATTCAAGAAGATAAAAGTTTAGAAGCAACTCAACCATCTTAAAGTGCAGACATGCACACCTGAAACAGACCTGAAAAATCTCCTTGTAGTCCTGTAATGTCATAAAATAGCTGTAGATTTTATGCCTAGATATAACAGTGTTAAGACAAACTGGGGGAAGGAAGGAATGAACAAGAATTTTGCAAAGAGTTCTTAAAGACTGACGAATTCCCTTTCCTCTTACTCCTTTCATCACTACCAAAAAATAATTCAAAAGAGGGAGGAAAGAGAGAGAGACAAATACATTTTCCAGTGGCCACTCTGAGAAGTGACATCTCCGCTAAAAGCTCTTCTTCCTATTAAAAATAGAAGTAACTTATAAAAAGGGAAGTTTTGTGGATTTCTCTTCATATCATTCATCAATTGCTGACAAATAGTAAAACAAAAATGACCATTTTAAAGTCTTCTTAGCTTTGATATACATCAAACAGGTCATAGTCTCATTACACAAGGATGGGGTAAGACCTTGATCTGGTTAGAGCTCTGAAGTTGATCTGCCATACAATAAGCTCTGAAATTTTACACAAAGGTTTATAAACTCAAAAAGACAGGTTTGTGTTCAAAACAAAGCAGAAGCGAGCAGACAAATAGAAGAAAAATAAAAAGCGTTTCTGAATAACCCTCAGTAATGATTCCATACCAGTTCTTGCTTCGGGGCATCATTACTGACAACTCAGTGGCCTTCTGAGCAGCAATGAGCTCTGCAGAGACCCTGCATTTCCAAGGAAGTTCTTCCCATCTCTTCTGAACTCTGGCTTACTTCCTTACTCTACTACATCCTTACTCTCTCAGTCTCTGCTTTAGCTGTAGGCTAAATACGCCAAACTATGATTCTCAGGTTCTCTTTTTCCCATTCTACTCCAAAGTCTTGAATTAACATTCCTTTACACACTCCATTACTCCCAAGAGAGGGAATGATCTTCTCCTTCCTCCAGTAGTTCAGTAAGACCCAGGCATCCTAACAGAGTACAATACACAACTGAGCATGCTACAAAACACAGTGTTAGAGTAACTGAACAGATCACAGCTTGTCTCAAAGAGCTGCCAGTTTAAAAGACAAAGCACACAGATAAGGCACAGATAGAGTTAGGGCAGTCAAATGGCAATAAATACAACACATACTTAGTGATTGCTTTGTTAATATTTTCTGGCAAATGTAACATACCATGTCCATACCACTCCTGACTTGGTCAGTGCCAATGAGAACTGTGCACCACACTCAATCTGACAAACGCCTTGGCCGTTCAGTCTTTCAATGTTCTGAGGAATGTTGCATCCTTCACTTCCTCCTCGGCCCAGTTTTCCAAAATCACCATCACCCCAAGAAAACACCAAACCTAACAAACACCAAACTGCAGGTCAAACAATGATCACAGTATTCCCAAGCGCTAGAAAGCTTCTGGAACAAGATATTCCTACCTTCATCTGTCAAAGCCAGAGTCTGAGCATCTCTGCTTCCACAAGCGACCTGAATGACTCTGTGGCCAAGGAGCACTTTAACCTACAAAATAAAAAAGTAAGCAAGACATTTCAAAGAAATTATGTTTTAAAACCTTACAGACATTTTCAGGCTCTTATGACTGATGTTGTTCATTGTGCCCAGCCTGAGCATGCCATTTAGCAAAGGCCCATCAAGCCTTGCTCACTCAGGATCCAACATTGCTCCATGACAGCAGTAGCTTCCAGCTATGTATCAAAGTAGATGCAGGACATAATGACAGGTATAACAAAGTAGATGAATGTTCAAAAGAGCACTAGCCATTCCACATCACTTCCCAAGAAAAAAAAGAGAGACTGGATCTTTTTGGCCTTTCTGAAATAATAGCTTGTCTGTTATTAGGGGTATGTGTACCAAAACCTAATTTACATCACTCCAAAATGATGTCTTCATACCGCTTTCATGGTTTGTGGCTTTACTTTAGCTTTATTTTATCATTTATTAAACAAACACATCTGCATTTCATCAGAGACTAGAAACACTTATTTTACCATCTTAGGCTTCAGCTGTGTGGTATTATCTCCATGTCCTAGCCTTCCATATTCTCCAAGACCCCATGTATACAGTTCACCACTAGAGGTAATGGCAGCACTGTGGGAACTGCCACAAGCAATATCACGGATGCGTTTGGTTTTCAATGCTTCTATCAGTCTGGGTTTATCACAATTCCTAGAGAAAAGGAGTAAAGAATTAATTGCATTAATTATGAAAGAGTTGCACAATATACACCAACCTTCATAATCCAAAAAATTGTGTGTAATAACTAACAGTAAAATAAAGATAAAATAAGATGCAACATTATGATTCCAAGACATACTCTTCAGTAGCACCATAAACCTAAAGTTTACACTATTTTAATGTATTTCAAAGTTTATTTAAAGAAATATTTTATGTATATGCTACAAAACAGGTGACAAAGCCAAAATACCAAAGTGATGGATCCATTAAAAAGTGTATAATATAAAGTGAAAACTGATATCCTGTCATTGCCCAAAGTTGAGCTATTTGTCAGAAGTAATTTTTTCTCCACTCTGTGGACAAAGAGCCAGATAGTAAGATTAAGAGATGGCACTCCCATCCCAACTTCGCTCTTATGAGAGAGAAATTAGAACTGGAATTTACTGTTAGTCTTCTACAAGAGTACTGGAAACTTTTACAATCTGTGTAGTACAATATTCTCTAAATTCAGGGAAGTGTTTCAACTCCAGGTTTTCTAATATTAACTGTGTATCAGAGCCACTATTAAGGTTTTATAAAATTATGCACGGCCTCTGGAAAATTTGCTCTCATGAAATGCCCAAGAGTTCCAAGTCTCACTTCTGATAAAATTACAGAAAACATGAGGCAGTTGAACAATAAACAACAATACTGCTCTAATCCAGACCTTCCTTTTCATTGATCTGACACACATACCCTTATGAACATGTATTTGTTGTCATATATTAACTATCTGAGTTGAGCATTGTAATTTTTATGTATTCTGAGCAGATCTTCAAAATATATCAGAATGACAATCAAAGATTTCCCCATGGGCTATGTTTACTGTTGTTTTTTTTTTCTTTCAAAACATTGTTCTGTGGTGCACACAAAGAAAAATCCTGAGACAATCCAAATTTTTCCTCAAAGCTGTCCTGCGGAGGATTAAACTATGAATTTTTGAAAAGTGTAAGAAATTTATTTCTGGCTAACAAGTTTGTGAACACAAGTCTAAAGAAAAGGGTTACAAAATACTCTGTCAGGCTTACATTTTGAATTGTTACAGCTCAGGAATGTAGAACTGCTACGGTTTTACACCTCAAGGCACCTCTGTAAACCTTACCTTATAAAAGTAACCAAAAATGTCCAAAAGTGTGCCATTTCATCAGTGACATTCAAAAATGCTATGAAAGACTATCCACTAAGTATGTTTCCAATTATTATATTAATTGAATGCCTCCTTGTTAAATGACTGAAGACTGCTACAAATGCTGCACCATATATTGACATACACTGCTGAAAAAAAAAAAAACCTTTTCACGACACGATTTTTTATTCCCATTGTATTAAAAATCCTGTCATTGTCAATAGCGGTGGTCAGCTGTGCTACAACATGCAACACACATGTTCTCTTACTGAAATACAGACAAATTTGGTATCCTTACATTCGACTGAAGTGACCAAGTTTTCCATCATCTCCTTCACCCCATGAAAATACCTTTCCATCAACAGTTAATGCCATAGCATGCCGGCCACCTAAAAGTGTAAACATAAATTTAAATTTTCAAGCTTTCAAGCAGGCAGCAGGTCTAGGAAAAATCTCAGAAATTTTACACTGCCGTACTTCTACAATGTAATTGTACGAGCCTTTCAATCCAATACACGTTTTCTTCTTCGGAGTTTTTATGTGATTTTATTTAAAACACAAAACTTTTGTGAGAGTAGGTTTCCTGGCACATTAAAAAAAAAAAGAAATAATCACTCAATTTGCTATTTTCAATGCTGCAAGAAAAAACAAAACCAAACCCACCACTTAGCAATATTCAAAATGAAAACAGTTTCTTTGGATCAGACTGAAAAACTATTCAGAAGTTACTAAACTTAACTTCCAGCAAGAAGAAACTGTATATTGTCTAAATTCATAGATTTTAGTAACAGAACCATTAGATTTAATCTGACATTTTATGCAACAGACAGAATTTAATAACCTGTATTTATTTTAAAACATTTTAAAAATATCCGATATACTGGAGCATCACAGCACCCAAGAAAATTGCAAAGCAACTATTTTCAGGCTTAATATGCCTGTTTATGTATATAAGAATAGCTATAGTCAGTACCTGAGTGAACGGCCACCTTCTTTACCACATAGTTACTAAGAGCTGTAATCTGGCGGGGAATAGGCACAGTTCCACTAGATATTCCTAAACCCAGCCTTCCATTTGTGGCTTCTCCGCAGGCATATACTTTACCCTCTACAGTCACTAAAATGAAGAAAAAAGTTTTAAACATCATTTATGTTTCACAACTGGAAATCTGTTTCTGCCCTTAAATAATTACATTTATTTTAAACTTTTATTACCTGCAAAAAGGCTTTTGGATCCTCCAGCTACTTGTACAACATTTAAAGCAGACAGGGTTTCAGAAAAGGAAGGGACCTTTATCTAGAGCAGATAGGAAATAAAGATCACTACAATACACTTTAAAACTTTATACTTTAAAAAGAAGAGCTATTCTGAAATGATAAACCAGTTAATCTAACAGGTACCTTTTTTTTAAAAAAAATACATTAAACTTCCTGTTATTATTCAGACACTTCACACATATCAGTTAATATACACCAGGCAAAAGACAGAAACCAAGAAAAAGCATTTAATACTGAAACCATGATAAATACAAAACCTGAGAAAAAATGAAATGTGATATCAACAAGGATTTTCCTTTTAGTAAAGTTGCCTTGAGAAAACTGAACTTAGTTTTGAAGAAAGGCACAACAGCAAAATAAACCTAGTTAAGTGTTAACCAACCCACTTCAAATCAGCATACAGGAACACAAAGCCACAACTGAGTTTTTCAGTAGCAAAATGCTTCAGCAATCTGGATTAGAGATCAGCTCAAGGGGGAAAAAAAAAAAAAAAACCACCAAAACAACACACCAAACAAACCCACACCAGAAAAACCCAGACAAACAAAAGGGACCAGGAAACCTATTTTGTCCATTATTACAAAGAAGTCTTCGATCAAGTCATACATATATATATAAATAGACATCAACAATCTCTTTTCAAGTGTTTTAAATCAACATACATTCAAACCTGGCATAACCCCTTACATAATAAAAGTAAATATTTAGTTATTTATTTTTATGCAGCTAAAGAGATAAAAGTTTCTAGCAGACTTCTTCATTACAGTATATGGGGAAAAAAGTTTGAAGGACATTTGAAAAGCCTTAAATTGGTTTTTGAATTCCTATCCTAATTAATCAATTTATGCATTTAATAATACCTGTTAAGACCTCAAAGATAAAGTGTGTAAGTTCATGTTAGCATGTTTTTTCCACTCAGAAATGTTTAATCTTTACAGAATTTGTTCGTATCTATAGAAGTATCCGATTTTTTTTTTTTTATCCCCTTGCTTCTTTCATTCAACTGTCCTATAGTTCTCCCCTTTTCTAGGTGGGGGGGAAGCACTTCAATCAAACAGAGCCATAATGCTGCCTTCAACATGTTTGGAGCAAGAATGAACTGAAATCTGCACTTCTGCACTGAAGCATTGATGGCTTTATGCACCAATAAAATACAGGATGGAGAATACAGTAACAGTTAACTTTTTGCTTTTTGAAAGGCACTCTACGGATACGATAGCATACGTTTTATTTACAGCATAAATTAAAGAAACGCTCTCCTAACATACTTTTCAGATTAATCATATCTTAAATTGATTAAACATTTGCCATCTATCTCCCATCTTGCATTGTGTTAAAAATTACATATAACGGCTGCACACAGGGCTAAAATTCCTCTCATATTACACTGAATTGTAATCAAGTTACACCAATCAAAAGATTACAATCCAACTTTTTTTCTTCTGATTACTGCACCAGCTCCAGGTACAGGTAATACATACAAAAGTTCACCAATATCTTCATTTCATGCATGCAATCTCAAAAGGAACAGAATACGTATAGTGCGCTACACATTTTTCGAACAATTAGTTCACTATTGTCTAAAACAAATGATTAAGTGGCTGTTAAAAATCAAATTGGATTTCAGAATAGCAACCAAAATGCAAATTTTCTCCAATTCTCCACCCACCAGACATCTACATGTCTTAACAGAAAAAAGCCATTAAAACCTACTCTTTGTAGCTTTTGGTAATAAACTTTACAATTCTGATTAAATTTGAACTAATTATGAGTCATGTGAGACTTGCACATTTTATTTTTAGCTGTGTGTGTTTTTTACTAAAGTATGAAAACAACAAACATACCTTGGAACCTTTTAGCCCTCCCAATTGGTCTTTGTCATTCAGTCCCCAAACAAAAACTTTGGTTCTTATTGTAGCTGCCGATTCAAGCCCAGCTGCCTTCTTTCTAACAAGACTGAACATATTGAGAAAAAAAAAACAAGGTCAGTTTAGCAACCTGCGTACTATAGCATAGGCGCCTTTTTACTGTATTTACTGATTTTACAGTCTGGAACAATTTCAGTACTTGAACTACACCACCACAGTTAAGTGGTGGCTATAACAAATAAAAAAACAAAACAACAAACCCAGAATGTTTTCCTGAGCTGTGGGTAACATACACATGCCACATACCAAATATAAACACATCAAGCTTTTAGCTAGGTGTTCTGGTTTCAGCTAAGATAGAGTTAATTTTCCTCTTAGTAGCTGGCATAGTGCTGTGTTTTGGATTTAGTATGAGAATAATGTTGATAACACACTGATGGTTGAGTTGTTGCTAAGTGTGTTTATACTAATCAAGGACTTTTCAGCTTCCCATGCTCTGAAGCTGGGAGGGGGCACAGCCAGGGCAGCTGACCCCAACTGGCCAAAGGGCTATTCCATACCATATGACATCATGCTCAGCATGTAAAGCTCGGGGAAGAAGAAGGAAGGGGGGATGTTTGGAGTGATGATGTTTGTATTCCCAAGTAACCATTACACGTGATGAAGCCCTGCTTTCCTGGGGATGGCTGAACACCTGCCTGCCGATGGGAAGTAGCAAATGAATTCCTTGTTTTGCTTTGCTTGTGTGCGCGGCTTTTGCTTTCCCTATTAAACTGTCTTTATCTCAACCCATGAGTTTTCTCACTTTTACTCTTCCAATTCTCTCCCCCATCCCACTGCGGGGAGTGAGCAAGTAGCTGTGTGGGGCTTAGTTACTGGCTGGGGTTAAACCACAACACTAGGCTTTCAACTCCAAGTATACTGCAGAAGCAGAAGAGTTGTACAAAATGCTACCACCTTAGCAGTGTGCTAAACTTAAGGAAGTTATTTATCAACAAATGACCTACTTACAATTCTGACAAACTAAGATACTGATTTCTCTTTACTACCATTCAACCTAATTAAGTTGCTCTTCTTACAATAATCTCCTGACTGGAATATATAAACACTAAGGTTCTTTATTATTTCCCCCCTACCCCTGCAGTTACCTACCTCCCAGTGTTAGCTTTATCGTCATCCTCTTCCTCATTATCAGAAGCGAGGAAAGGGACTGCAGCTAAATCTTCATCCTCTGCACGTATACGTCCCAGTATGCTGAGGCCATGTATTTTGCAATCAATCCCAGAGCTTCTGCACTGCTTAATTGCAATCTCAATATACCTGTGGTACTAAGAAGAAAAAACTAAATTGCCATCTTTTGGGTCCTATATAACTTTATAAAACATAGGAAAGAATTAGAACTTTTGCTTGACTTTGCCACCTTAACAAAATGAATCTGCAACGTTAAATATTTGGCTTTTCAGCCCTACATTATTCATACTTTAAGAGAAACATATGGCCTCATTAATTTGCGAATGATTTTATTTCCAATCTTCTAAAAATTCATTACACATTCCTCCTTGCTGTTACTGAAACAGATCAGAACTACTATCCAAAATAAGCTTTATCACCCACCAAAATTATCCCGAAATTTAAGTTTATTGGGATGTCTTCTTGGTTCATAGGTATATTGATTTACATCAAAAAACCTAAAGTATCTTTACTACTAAGGCTATTACACAGTTACACTGTGATTATGGTAAAACTTACCAGGATAATTAACTTTACTAAACTGCCAGAAATAGTGCTAATGTAGAGGAAAAGTAAAATACCATGTTTTAATGATCGCAACAGTGCTTTTCATCCACTTACAGAAAAATGTTTTTCTCGTGCATACAAGGGTAATTCTCACACAAACTTCACTTACTTCTGTACAATCACTGAGAAGAGGCACTGTGGTGTCTGTAGGATTTATATTGATTGTCTTGAGCTCTATAAGGTTATTTAAGGAATTCCCCCCTAGAAAACAAAATATGGAAAGAAAAACATTTTAAGAGATGGTGTTTGTTTCATAAACAGGCACTACGCACATTAAATAGATGACTATGTTAACTGAAACCAGATAAATACCTACTGTTGAATGTACAAAAAAAATATTTTTCAGACTTCTCAAAGAACATACACATACCTGAAACTACAACTAAAGAGGGCATGTAACTGCTATCTGCAGGGTCCACTATCATCTTTAGTCTGTGAACAAGAACATCTGGAAAAATCTCCAAGCGAATCCAGTGCTAGGGGAAACACACAGAATTTCATTTTCAGATAGTACTGTTAGGATCACGATATGGTTAACGAGAATAAATGTGTGCTGTTTTTGAAGAAAGCATGAAAAACATTGGTGAATGGTACACAACAGCTGCAATGCATGGGAACTGGCCAAAGGAAAATGACCTTGTGAACTTCTTGCCTGTCCAAGCTCCAAATACAAGACAAACAGTTGCAGCAAATTATTTATCTCACCCAAGAGCAACACCATTGAGAAGACTGAGAAAGCACAATACCATTGGAGGTCAAGAAATGGGACATAATGTAAATCTGACTGGTTACAGCCTGTAGACAACCCGAAGGAAGGGTACTTGGGATATTCTCAGCATGGCCGTCAACTGAGCATCAAAACACACTGGACAGAAGCCTAGCTGCAAATCCCAGTGCCTAGACTGGCCACAGTGCAGTGCTGCAGGCCAATAGAACTGGTACACCATAAACTAAAGAACAGTACTTATATGTTTTTAGAAATGATCTGGATGCAGGAGTCTAATGTACATTAAGCAAGTTTGCTGATGACACTAAACTAGGAGCAGCTGTGGACTCCCTCAAGGGTAGAGAGACCTTACAGAGAGATCTGGATAGACTACAGAGCTGGGCAATCACCAACCATATGCAATTTAAGAGCAAGTGCCAGATTCTCCACCTGGAATGGGGTAATCCTGCTTATACATACAAACTGGGGGATGAGAGGCTGGAGAACAGCCCAGTGGAAAGAGATGCGGGAGTTTTGGTTGATGGCAAGTTAAATATGAGTCAACAGTGTGCCCTGGCAGCCAAAAGGGCCAACCGTCTCCTAGGGTGCATCAAGCACAGCATAGCTAGTCGGTCAAGGGAGGCGATTGTCCCACTCTACATTGCACTGGTGTGGCCCCGTCTCGAGGACTGTGTGCAGTTTTGGGCGCCTCAATATGAGAAGGACATCAAACCATTAGTGTCCAGGAGGGCGACCAAGATAGTGAAAGGCCTTGAGGGCAAGACTCATGAGGTCACTTGGTTTGTTCAGCTTGGAGGAGAGGGCTGAGGGGAGACCTCATCACAGTCTACAACTTCCTCAAGGCGGGCAGTGGAGGGGGAGGTGCTGATCTCCTCTCTTTGGTGACCAGCGATAGGACATGAATGAAGCTGCATCAGAAGTTCAGGTTGGACATTAGGAAAAAGTTCTTCACTGAGAGGGTGGTCAGTCACTGGAAAAGGCTCCCCAGGGAAGTGGTCATGGCACCAAACTTGTCAGAGTTCAGGAAGCATCTAGAAGATGCTCTTAGTCATATGGTTTAGTTTTAGGTAGTCCTGCGAGGAGCAGGGAACTGGACTCGATAATCCTTATGGGTCCCTTCCAACTCGAGATATTTGATGATTCTATGCAACTGAGGGAGTGCTTGGAGACTTTTAGCTAGTGAGAGCATAGGTGCTTTTCGTATTGCAACAAACTCACTTAAGTAAAATATAATCAATGTGATTGTTAAGAACAATTGTCATCAGTTACTATACTGAAAAGGCAATTGTAACCATATAACCAACTACAGAATAGAATAATTACCTTGCATTTCAAAAATCATACAAGTTCCTTATAATTCATATTAAATAATTAGAAAGATGAAGCACAGCTTTAAAAAAACAGGCACATTTACTATGAAGAAACGTAGTTTTGTACTTCAGATGTCTGTTTTTACTGCTCTTCTATCTTACATGAAGGTAACAAACAAATATATTTCACTAAGGTAAATACTTATCCTCTTAAGAAGAAAGTAAGCCAGAATAAACCAGCTATGGCTTAAAGTTACCTTTCCTTGTGAGCCAGAAGACTGCCAGCACTGCTCACTACCATCAATAAGACGTGAAGCCTGATTCACAGAGGATGAGACATTCAAATTCTTAACTATTCTTGACCAATCATCCAGTAACATTCCCCGCTGGGTACTATGCCGTCTCTTCAGCTGCTTTCCGGAACGCCCACAAAACACTGGAGACTGACCTGCATGATTAAGTGAAACATTAAGTATGTACCTCTCAAAGAAAATTGCTTTTATTAAACCTGTAAGCAACATGAAAGGAAATATAACAAATCAAAGATTTCAGGTATGTAATCTAAAAGTAGAATACAGAAGCATGTCACATAGGTATGGTAATACTACTCACGCTTAAAAGGCATAGCTCAAGATTTATTTCTTTTTTTAAAGGAGTTTCAAGCACTTTACCTGACTACCAGTTTTCATACCTGTCATTTGGGATAGTCACACTTTCTATTCTTACACTTATGATTGATTCGTAACAAGAAACCAAGCATAATTTAGTAAAAAATAAACATTAAAAAATTAAGGAAAATTATTCTCTTCAGGAATGTAAGACACTACAAGTAATTCCTAAAATAAAACGATAAAACATTACAGGGGCATGCAATCTTTAAACTGACAGAATCCTTAAAAGACTAACATTCTTGACTAAATAGCCACTTGAAACGGTCTTTCCCTTTGAAATACAAATCAAAATTCATGATGATACATACTTCAAAATGCAGGCCCACAGCACATGAATTTTGTACACCACCATAGCATATGAAAAATAACCAACTAACCCTCAACAGAAATCCCTTACAGGAGAATAGACATAGCTAAGTTACAACACTCAAAAATTCCAAATCTTGTTCAAGAATGAGGTGGTTTTGTGAGTTGTTGATTTCCTCCCTGCAAAAACCCACTTCCACTTCCCTTCACTGATCTTTGTAGCTTCTAGAAAGCCTGACTAAAAAAAAATATTATAACTCCTCTACCCTATCCAGAGCAACAGAAAGGACTACAGATTCACAACATACTAGCTGTACAACCATATTAACCGATTTCTTAATGGAAAGTCTTTCTTGCCCTTTAGACAAACCACCATACACATGCAATGCACGTTCATGATTTCTAGCAGGAAATAAGTTTTATTCATTTTCCAAACCAATTAGACTGGCTATGTGTAAATATTAAGAGGTTTAGTCCAGATGCCAGCATCACCTTGCAAATACTAGGGATCAGACTGATTCTTAAACAGGTGGAGAGAAAAGAAATAAAAGGTAAGTTAGGTAAGTTTTGTCAGGTAAGTTTTGCATAATAATGCAAAACCCAAAAAGTTTGGAGTTAAAATGGCTGCACCTATTCTTGCCCTAGAAACAAAAAATTCTGATTATGAGTATTTCAAAAGGCTTCCCTTTCCTCCCACATCTCTCTGGAGTCTCCACATCATGGAGGAAATAAGGCAACAGCCATCACACACTGATAGGCAAAACTGTTGAAGAGCAACTGAGGTGTAAGAAGGTATCTTAAGTATTTCAAGCTGCAGCCATTGTCATGAGGATTCCATTCACCTACATTTAGGCTGACTGCAAAAGGCAGGAGGATTAAAGAATTATACTTTTTACTCTTGGTGTAGCTGAAAACTCAGTTCTGACAAAGAGTTACTGTCAAGTAGCCATATTTTTTAAACTTCTTTAACACTACAAAGAAAGCTTAAGAGTTGATATTTTGGTGTAGTCCACCACATGCAATTGTAGCAGTGCTATCATCTGCTGAAAACATCTTGTTGTCTAGACGGTCAGTCCGAACACTAATTCTTCATTATGTTAAGGAGCTGGAATTTAAAACTGTTTTTTTAAAAACAAATTCAATGCATTTTAAATTAATCTAAGAAACACTGAGATTCTGAAACTTACCTGGTTCATTTATTCTGCCAAAAGTATGTCGGGTGTTATGCTTCCTGGTTTTAAAACAGGTTTCACAAAAGTCAAAATCATCACAGTTTCTGCATTTGAATCTAGGCCCATTGATAGGAAACATCTGACAGCCATCACACCTGATTTCACAAAAGAACAATGAGTAAATATATTTCTAGCAGTTTTTACCGTACAAGTTAATTGTAACACCAGTCAAGATAGTGGAATCAAGACAATAAGGCTAAAGGATAACCCATATACATTAAGAAAAATGTAAATCATCACTTACGTGACTCCAGGATGAATGCTGGGGACCAGTTCCATTTCTGACAATAAGCCAGTCCAGTGAGACTGCTGAGGAAAATCTACAATGATGTCTTTTCCATTGGCACTAAAAGCTGTGACAAAAACATGCAGAAAATACAATGTGTTGCAAATCTCTCTAAAATGAAGCAGAAAGTGTCCAGTGCAACATCAGAGCAGAAACACATAATAAAAGCAGCTTTCAAAAGCAATCTTTTATTTTAATGGAACTATGTATTAACCTAATCAGATCGCCTGGAAAAGGGCAGATTTTTTTAAAGATACATATTATTCTACTTAAAATCCTTGACTATGAATTTTTCATTTATTTTTTTTAAAAGTTCCCAAAGGGAGAGAGTACTTCTAAGCACAAATATAGTATAACCAAAATCTGTACCTCTTTAAAGAATCTATGCCCCACAGATTACTTCTATAACATCCCTTACAGCTTGACACTAGTGCACCTCATTTTCTCCTCACTTTTATATGAAGTCTTCAAGTTAGATTTATTTCTCAAAGGAAAACCGTTTGTGGTTCATCCAAAGTATAAATGAGAACTACAACAGGAAGCTGCACAGATTCTTAAAGACCTTTACTGTATGTGAATGGAGTGGCTCAAAAAGCAGATGAACACACTAACAAAATGGGCTGCCACAGAGTATGTGTGTATAAATTCATCAGACATCAAATGCATTCTATACTCTCTTATCATCATGCAATATTCCACAAAACAGTGCGATTTGTAAGTGTGTCTAGAAGATTCTCTCCTTAAACATTGCAGAAAGTCTGTGTGGTTTCCAGTTTTATTACCTCCCCGTGCCCCATTTTGAATATGCATTACCTTTGACAACTCCCACACTTCGGTGAGTAACTGATCCCCATTTGTATTTGGGTGTGGTAACAGAGCTTTTCACACGCACTTTGTCACCTATCTTGATATGAGAGGCCGAACTCTGCGGTGGGAATCCTAGCAGTTGCAAGAATAAATGCATGGTGAGTGGGTTTTCCCCCTCAAAAAATAAATCTCCCTTAGCGCATCATTCAGTTTTTTATTAAAAAGCAGTTAGCAGTGAACTTACCTAAAAGCTCAACATGGATATATCTGACCCAGTAAGTACCACCCTTTTGTTGCCAGTCACACTGTACGTTCAGGTCATGCAATCCATCTCGATCCAATTTAATAACTTTGCCTACATCTCCTTCACAAACCTCCTCATAGGTTCTGCAGCACCTAACCATCATCCCCACCTAGGGAAAAAGGACAATAGAATGCCATAGCTATGTAAAGACTTTTGTACCAGAAAGAAAGTTTCAGTATAGCTCTTCATCATCATGCTTACCTGAATATTCTCCCTCACATACACAGCATAATCATCATTACTTAAGAAATCAGCTCGTTTCTTATAGGTCTGGCTCTCTGTTACAACAGCACCACTTGACTGGAAATAAATCCAAAATAAACATATAACAGTTACAAAATTTGTTTTCAATTCACATAAAATTGTTAGCAGAGACTGAAGAAAACCCAGCAAAAAACACACACATATAATATCCAAGTTGCATGCCAAAATGGGCAAAATCTTCAACAGGTCAACTCACTATAGGGCTAACATTTATGATCTACTTTAAACTAAAGTTTAGTTTTCAAAATGACTTGCCAAGGAATGCAGCTGCAAATTTTCAAAATGTGTGAAACGAACTGCAAGTTGCTATTATGAAATCTGCTTGCCAAGAAAATTAGAACAAAGAGGATTTGTGAGTAATCTACTTAGCCTTGCAAATACACATTCACTTTCCAATTCTTATGGTACTTGTTTGGAGAGAAAAAAAAACAAATAAAACAGTGGGGTGAATGGTAATCTCCTACCTAAAGTACACTACTAATTTTTTTGTTATATAAAACAGTGGGATCTAAAGTATTCCTTTAGAAAAACAAGATGACAAAAAAAGATAAGATTGTAGTTATCAGAAATTATTCAAGAGTTGATTAACTTAAAAAATTTTAGAACTATTGCATTCCAGTTGTAATGAGAATTTTCAGAAAACTTTGTTCTGTTTTGAGCATTAAATTTTTTTTCATTTGAAGCAATATATAGCACAGTTTCTCACTGCAATACTGATAAAGATATCAGAACTCAATGTCAATTTCCTTCAAAATATAATGCATTTCTTTTGATTACAAAATCCCACATGTGCCAGTAAACTCAACATGACTCCTTAAAAAAATAAATAGAAATACAGAACTCATTTCATTTTATTGGAAAATCCTTGCTGAAACAGTTCCTGAAAGTCAACAGAAGCCTAATATAAATTCACACTAAAGCCCTCACAATCAACAGGCATTGTAAAGGTCGTTTTATCACCAATAAGTGAAAACAATTTTTCAGGAAAAAGTTAAGTTATTTCACTGACATCTTTTTGCCATTTATTCACCAATTCCTCAGTCATTCCTTATAGCTAACATACGCTAAGATACAAAAAAATTAAAACAAACAAACAAACAGCAAAAACAAACAGAAAAAAAAACAAACAAGAAATCCTTTACAAATATTGCCCCACAGCATTGACTATTTTAAATGAAACTTAGACCAACTATCAGGGATACTTATAGCTACTACCACTAGTGAAACATCTGCCTGCATTCCACTCTTCTCCTCTGCTACTCATACATAAATATTTATATGTTATTCTTGAATTCTTTTATGACACACCTTAGAAACATATGGCAAACGTGGTCCTTGTTACAGTCTTGAAAGCTTGGGACAGCAGAATGTCATTTTACTCTAACCAAGTTCACAAAAGGAAAGAAGTACAAAATTTGCAGCCAGCTAGCATGACTTAGGTTTCAGTAAGTTGATACTTACCACAGGGCACGCAGCTTCAGCTTCTTCCACCTCCTCTGCTATTTCCTCATCTGAATATTCATCAGAAATAGTATCAGCATCAGAGAGATCCGTAATTTGAACATCAGGGTGATCCAACAACCAGCCAACCAAGGCTTCCACTCCTAATACAGAAAACAAACTCAGTCTGTCTCTAAGGAATACTCTGACATTCTTAAGGCAGTATCCAAAAAGAGAAGTAACAATTGCTCCCTTGTAAGAGCATTTTAATCTGCTCGCAACTTTCCTTCTCCTTCTAACATCATTAATTTAACTAAATTAAATACCTGGTAATCCAGAAGCACTTCCAGAGGTTCCAGACAGAGATTTTAATGCAAATTCTATGTTTTTCCTAGGAAATCCCATTTCCATAAGTTGAACTACGATGGGGAGGGGTGGAATTGGTGATTGCTTGCGTTTCTTCACTTTTGTGGGTCGGATATGTTGCACTGTGATAGGTGTTGTAGCTTCACTAGAGCTGCAGTCTTCAAACAATGGAGTTGATGGATGTGTAGACTCTACAGCCAGATACTGGCAGACTGCCAAAGCAGCAGCCTAAATGACAACAAATAAATCAGTCCAAGTAAAACAAGCATATTTAGTATGGTTTTTTTGTGTGTGTGTGCCTGAACTCAAAGGTTATTTGCCAAAAAGGGTTCAGTTTTTAAACCTATAACTTAACAAGTTTCAATTGGAATGCGAATTTAAAAGACTTATTTAGGTTATTTATTAGCAGAAAACACAGACTCTACCTCAAGCTCTTGTTTGTCAAATATTGCTTTCACAGGTGATGGTTGCGTAGCAGCTGTCAAAAGTTGCTGTAAAAGAATCATGGGAGGCTGAGGTCCTTCAGGAGACATATCTCCTATGTCGGGAGAGGCAGCTGCTCCATCCTCTTGAAACAAAAACATTATTTTAACCAAAACCATGTAACATAAGTCAATTGGGAGACTTATTCTGGGACCTATTGGTTGATCAAATATATTGTTATTTCTCCCATATTTCTTCTCCACAGGAATCATGCATTTAAGACTAAATCACGTGTGCCACAATCTCCGTACAAAAAAGCAAATGAGAAATTTGTAGATAAACAGTAGTTTTACTAAAATACACCTAGAACATGTACAGCAGAAACTGCTCAGTGGACAGTGAATTTGCACAAGTCATCTTCTGAGTTCACCTTTTTACAGTAAGATTATTATACAGAGGTCCTTCCAGGATAAACCACTTTATATAGACAACTAACAATCTCACTGATCCCCAAAACCATGGTGCATACTTTCTGGATTGAGCCATTTCCCCCTCTAATGCATCTCTTGGGAAGAGACCCTATAAGTATTCATTGCCCCTTCAAAAGAGTACACCTTTTTTGAATCAACTGGCTCACAATTCTGCAACTTCTGTATTTGATTTTGTATTCTTGTTGGCATAATCATTCGTGTTTCCTAAATCTTTACTGTGGCTCTCTCACGAAAGTGTTCTCACTCTTTATTTAACTTCAACAAAAGGAAGTTCTCATATTTGAAACAATAACCAAACAGTTAATACTTCTCATCTACTTATGTTGTTCTGGTTTGAAAAAAAAAAAAAAAGTGGGTGGGGTTTTTTCCCCCCCTTAAAAACTGATAGTAGAAGTAAAACCATGTTCCGTTCCTGGGGAAAAAAAGATGATTCTGTTGACTTAAAATTTGGCAACTGACAAAAAGCCCCAAAAATATGTAAATAAACTGAATATATTAATGTATTTAAAGACGTTACATGCTTCACAAATGCCGAAGAATTAATATAAACTATAAGGGCATCAATAGCTAACCTGAAAGCTGACAGAGCCATTTTCTTTATTTTTATATGTAGAACGAATGTATATTGAGAATGAATTCAAATTATTAAAACTACAATTCCTTAAACTCCTTTTAAGATTATGCTTAAGATACTGTATCCTGGTACTTGTTTCACTGGAAACTGCAAAACATTTGAAGTGAAAGGAATAGCCAATTGAGAACTCATACTTTAAACTTTGAAGCAGAAAAAGAAACCACTGCAAAAACCCCACAAGTTTTTTAAAATTACTTACACAGCTTACTAACTATAGAAGACTTACAAATTTAGCTAACTCCAATATTTCAAGCTTCAAACGCTTGATCCACTTAGTTTTCAAAACCTAAGTTAAAAAGTCAAAATGCTTGTAATATATAAGGTTAAAACATTCCTGAATTTTAATTTTTAATTTTTAGTCTTTAGAGGGCAAACGTAACTTCTAGCCTCCAACTGCCATTAGCAAGGGCTACAATCATGTACTCTATCTGCCATCTAAACAAACAGCAGCACACTCGGGTTGCGTTTCAGAATACCTGCAGGATTTAGTGCACACTCCTGAACAGCTGGCTGAGATAAGATCTGCCTTAGTGTATCCTGGTGAGAAAGCAGAGCTCGGCCTGCTTTCAGTATGTACAGCTTTAATTGCTGGCATCGCAGTAGGTCCAAATCCACTTGACCTATCGGAAATATTAAGCAGTCATTAGTGCTGGGAATCTCTTGTATTAGAGAAGAAAGGATATCATTCATACAACCTCAGCCCAAAAATCAGGTTACATCTTAACTCACTGTGTGAAAGCTTGTGAAATACTGATGGTATGAGCTAGTTTGAAAAGCACCTAGATAAACAGTCTGCACACATTCTATGACCCATGATATTAAAATCACCACCTTCCGACTTTTCATACCCTGGACAATCATACAGCTGATATATAGCACAGTAAGTGCAGTTAAGATGCTATATGCATCCAATATTAAAAAATTCAATACAAAAGTCCAGACCCAAACCTTACTTACATTTTCTCACCAAAATAAAAATGGTATTTCACTTACAGTGCAGAGTAATTCATCTCCTAGTTAAATTTGTCTCGTAAGTGCATATGATTCAATGTTGACTAAGAAAAAAGGTAAGGTTCCAGAAAACCCTTTTTCTTATGTATGCTTGCTGTTATCAGTATTTTTTTGCACAGTATATCCAGCTATTTAAAAACAAAACAAACAAACAACAAAATCCCAGCTGTACCTGAAAGACCCTGATTGGGAGACTTCATTCTTTGTTTTTCTATTTTACTTCCAGCCAGATTTACTAGTTGAGCCCAAATGGATAGCATAGGTTCAGTGAAAGGCAAGTTGTTTACATTAAAAGCCACAACTGGAAGCTAGACAGTGGAGGAAGAACCAGACAAAACAAAAAAAAAAAAAATACAGGTAAGCTTTTTCAAAATTTTACAAAAATCATTCAGAAGTTTCAATGGTTATCAAACAAAGAAGAGAAAAAGTAGCATTTGTCTTATTGCTCTTGACCAGAAACAACTGGAGAGAATTTCTGTTCCCTGCATAGTTCCTAAGCCTGTATCTGTGCCACACAATTGCAGGTCTACTTGGTGAAAAAGCAAGACAGAGCCAGGAAGAACTCCAGTCCCTGAAGCAGCCCAGGCACTTTGACTGTGCATTCACTAAAGTCACATTAACCAACTTGAGATTAAGATTCAAATGAAAACACCCAAGAGCTTCTACATTAGTTAGCAAATCAAGTTAAATACAAATAAATAAGCTCCTCTCATGTAAGAGCTATGAATCACATTGTCATGACTTCGGATTTTACCTCAAGTCAAAGGACTTCAGCTCAAATCCCTTCTCCTTTCACCTCTTCAACAAATGAGGACAGGCATTAAAGGCCCTATAGGGGTTCACATGAGTACCATCTTAGATTTGCATTCAGCACATTGTATGTGTTGAATGTCAGTGTATTCACCCAAGGAAGAACAAGTATTTTCTTTGCACCATAACAGTTTTTAACCATACCCTTCCCTGCATTAAAGCCTCAATAAAACAAACTTACTGGTTTTAGTTGATTCAGAGGGCACACTCTACATGTTCGCATGTCATAGAACTGTACGGTGATTTTCCCTTTTGGGGTGATGCGCGTCACTGTGCCTTCTCCAAATTCATCATGAACTACTTGTCCACCCAGTCTCAAGCGACTGTCTATGCCACCAATCACCGCTAACACTGCCATTAGGCCTCCCACCTCTGGATTCTCAGTGTCAGGAAAGTAGTCGTCCAACAGAGCCTAACAAAGAACAATAAAATTAACTGTAGGGAGAAAACATATATTTCTATCTGCTTTAAAATACAAAGTTAATCACACATACTTCAATTTAAAAATTACAACACAAATACATATATATATATATAAAAAAAATAGAAAAATGGTTTCAAAATTAAGCTTAATATTGTTTACAAACATTTAATATTTAAAATTTCAAAATAAATACTGCTATAAAAATGAGCTTATTTTAAAACGTGGAAACTACCCCTTCTGACTGTTTTCCTGCAAAGATGTGGGTGATGGAGGTTAGCTGAGAGTTGATGTACTTGTTTATGAGTCCATTCCACTGGCTGAGCGAATGGAGCGTCCTCAGCAGTGCCACTATCTCTTCTGCTAAAGTACTACTGTGAGTGGCAGTTAGAGATGCTTGAGGCCTGGCCTTTCTCCTTCTCAGAGTAGATTCTGGAAAGACAAAGCAATTGCACAACAGTTATCAGTTTAACGCACACATTTCCTATACATAAAAATAAGCCACTAAGGGAAAATTCCTCTACCTCTGAGTAGTGGGATATCAGAAGAGCAAGTACTAAGCAGACTGCCTAAAAATCCAAACAGTTTTTCCACAAGAAATTTCATGTCTCTTGACCTTTCATTTTTATCCCAGGATGGAAGTACTGCTTTCAATAAATGTACAGCAAGAATCTAAAAAGAGAACAAAATTAGTGTTATTCCATTCTAAGTCACCAAATATTAAAGAAATTCTCAAACATACTAAGTACAGAAGAAAGACATTTTAAAATTTAGCCTTCCTTTGTAGTTCTTTCTATAATGCTGATTTCTTTCCAGCTGTGGATATTACAGAGCTACAGATCTTCTGTTCAGTTTGTTAAGGAATATTTTAAAAGAACTTGTGCCAGTTCAAAGTCAGTAACAATTTCATTGGCACATTGTATTAGCGAATCCAACCTCTTCAATACTCAGGACGTGAGACAAGCACACACTGGGAAACAATGTAAATGACTAAAACACATAGGAAAAACAGAGATACAGAATGGGAAGGTTTGTTCAGACTCCAGACCCAGAACTTAGTACTAAGATGTATTTCAGAACAAAAGTTTCCAAGTGTTCTGCAATGAAGGTATGATAATTAAAAATCATGAGATATAAAGCTGAATGATACAAGAAGGCAAAAAGCAACCACAGTGACACCCAAAAGCAGTTACTGTGAAACTAGGGCCTCCAACACAGTACAGAAGGAACAGGCTGGCATCTCTAAACTTAGTGCAGGACTGACGAGGAACACGGGAAGGTGCAGCGCTGCAGTATCAAAGAGCAAATGGGGTTGCACATTCTGAACAGGAGTGTTTCAGGTTTTGAGCTTCCTCATCTTCTACCCAGAAGACCAATACAAGTGACCAGTAACAGTGAAGAGATCTCTCTTCTTGTAAACCTCTGTCAATAACACGTCTTTCTAAAACTTCAAGGTCTCGTTTTTTTCTTGTTATTAAGTTAGATGCTGGTACATGAGGAACGCTCATTCCTCTTGAGTATTCCCTGAACAGCACAGATGACTGTAATGCACTAAGTCCTGGATGATGACAGAAGTCTCATCACATTAAAAATACTGGCAAGAATTTGCTGGAAGATCACACAAAAATGCACAGGCCTTTATGATACAAGACTTTAGTTAAAAAATGCTGATGCCTTATTGAGGAAAAGATTAAGAAGATCTTTTAATCCCCGAGCCTTAAAATTTGGAAGAGTTATTCCATAATAAGGTTGCTTTTCAATCTCATGAAAAAGGCACTAAAAGTTGCTAAGAAAAGGGAGGAAAAAAAAAAAAGAAAACAAAAGGGGGGGGAAGGGGACAAAGGAAATACAATACCAAAATAAGATGCAAAGATGCAGCTTCTTAAAAGAGACTATAATTAAAACAATAATAACAGTTTACTATGGAAGGAGGGACAGTAGATAATACATAATTTGATAACTTAAATTGTAATTGCACATTTTTCTGGAATACATTTTTGGAACACTGTTTTGGCCTCTCATCTGTACAAAACTTTCAGGCTTTCAATAGAACAAGGGAGTCTGTAGTGCCCTGAAGGCTCAAAAAACTTACAGATGTATATTTAAAACAATGAATCCTAAATATAAGGAGACACGGTATCTTTTTTCCAATTAACTAAAAAACGATTTAAGGACATTTCCCATCTCTTTTTTAAAATACACTTTTTTTAAAGACAACTAAAGTCTACTAAATTCATTGCCTATCGAAGTAATTTGGAAATACACACATTACCTGTCTCTGTAGTGAAGCAGCCGTGAAAGATTCATGCCCCTCAACAATTTTCATTAGCAAAGTTATCCACTGAGATGTACTAAGAGTGCTGCACATCTGAGGCATGAGTGCTATACTTCGAATGAATCCCAATGTGCACCAACTCCTATGCTGTTCTTTATAAACTAATTTATTTGGCAAGGAAGCTAAAAACAAAAAGATATATACATATAACAGTTGACTTTTCCGCTAGCTACTTAATTCTTTATATACTACACGGGGCTTTTTTTGGACAAATTATAACACTGAGCTACTCCACTGTCTTTACATTCACTATTAACTTCAATTTTAAAGCCTGTAATTAATTTTATTAAATATGCCTTTAAAACAATTCTCATCCTTATACTGTTTCCTCATTTCAAAGTAGTTAACAGCATTACTTCTGAAATTACAAAGCAGCTTTGGAAATGAATATAACATACCCAGTCATACTGTTCTCCCCAAAGAGAAAAAGACTGCTAAGAAATTCATTGTCTAAGCCAACCATACACATCCTGATCCTCCACATCTCATGCATTTCTCCTGCTTTTATTGCTTATGTTGTATGAATGCTCAAGATCACTTATGTTACTTTTGCTAACAATTAAGATTTTAAAAGCTCTGAAAATACATTTTCTAGCCTTTGGCCTTAAAGGATTAAAACCTAGCAACAAAAGATTTACAAAGTTACAACACAACAAAGCACAAAATAGAAGCACATAGCTGAATCAGACTGTTTCTATATAATATACCTGATTTATCTATTGTTCCACTCTCCACAAGCATACGGAGTAGGCCACACAAAGTCCTAGTAGCGTCACTTTGCATGACTTCAGCATGGACGCCAGCAGAGAGACACAGTGTCTGCAACAGGTTCACGGTACTTGTCAACATCATGGAAGTAGGGTGGAGATTCCTTTCAACTTGTTCTCCTTCTGAAGGGAAACACAAAAGGTAAAGGAATACATTAATATTGACTTAATCTATTTCACAAAAAGTTCTGAAACAAACACAAAGTGAGAAATTTGTTGTAAGTATTTTCTCTAAGATGATTTGACATGAAGAAGATTCCTTATTTCCAACTGCAAGAGCAAAATACACACCAGATATTTTGTGCAGATATTTTCAAGTTATTCTCTAGCAGTACACAACTTAAAACAAATTCCAAATGCAGTGCCAAGAACAGGGAAGCAGTGTGACTAGATGTATAATTAGGCCACACAAAAAACACTTTAGAATGGCATTAACATATGTTAAAATGTATACCTTCTGGTATCTGTAACTGAAACTATTTTAGTTGGATAATACTGTTTTCTTTGGCCCGTGAATATGCAACAAATGTGCTACCATCCTTTCTATCCTCCTTTCTCATGGTAAAGCTATCTTAAAGACCCTGGTCAGAAAGGTACACCTATTTTATCTTCTTTGATAAAGCATTTTCTCCTGTGAAAGAAGCTTTTTCATATTATAAGACATCAATTTTGGAATTCAACTAAAACCCTGCCTCCACTTTTATAAAAAAAAAAATTGGGTTTTTTACCAGAATCATCCTCAGTGTCTGAATCCTCTGTTGTGGGCTGCGTTGCCGGTGGTGGCTCAGCTAGTTTGAGATCATATTTTCCCTCTTTCCCCATTCTGTAAGAATTTGTACTTCCAGTGTCCCACTGCACTCTAATCCACCCATCTTCTCCCAATTCTCCAATCACACGACCCAAACCTGGAGGGGGTCCATCCTGACAGAAGAGAGAGGCTCAAGTTACGGAATCAACAACATTAATTCGTATCCCAAGTTCATAAAATAATAATGCAATTGCTCTTTTTTGCTGCTAACCTAATGGTTAGGTAAGTAAACATTCCATAATGTTTCAAAATCCAGCATGAAATTGGAAAGCATTTCACAGTCTTCAGAAGAAATCACCCCAGTAAACTACAACAACACTTATGTTTGTAACAACACTTTTGTTTAGATCTATTTTACTATGTACAACACAAGTGCCAACACAGCTAGCTGGAAGTGTATAATATTGTAGCAAACAAGTGATCCAATTTCCTGTTAAATCGTGAATCAGAAGTCTCATTAAAAAAGAATTTTCACCTCCAAAAATGAAGTTAAACAAATAATTAATATATTTTATGTTAATTGTCCAAGTCTTTGAAATGTAAAATGACCTTTAAAGTTTGAACATCAAATTCACAGACAGTCCACTGAACAGAGACTTTAGATTTTAACACACCCAAACCTGTATGAAAGAAGTTGTACCTGATCACCCCATTTCCAGTCTACCCCTCTCACCACTCTGGTACCAATTTTCATCATGGCTGCCAACTCTGGTCCAGAAACAGGGAGCTGAACAGGTGTAGTTTCCTTTCTTGACTCTTCTAGGACCGTGGCAGAAGCTCCACGAGAAGAGGCAATCGTATCTTCTTCAATGTTGTCAGAACTAGGTCCTAAAGGGAAAAAACATGAAAAAATTTAAAAGCAGCTACAAGTTTTTATACATACCTTTGTCACACTTAAACTTCAAGGCACATAAGGTTTGCAATATAAAAGCAATAACAAAAAGGAAAGCTGACTTACAAGTGATACAGTCAGATGAGCTTTCAGGAAACTAGGATATAATGGTTTTGAATGCACAGGGCTCTAAATACTTAATTTTGAACAAAAATAAGTGACAAGTAATAGAGGCACTATAGTGACAAGTAATAGAGGCACTATAGTGACAAGTCCAGTGGCTAAATGGTTCTACTAAAAGAATTTTTTTGGAAAAACTTCTTATGAGCACTCCAGTTAAGTACAAGTTATGAGAACAAATATTTGCTATTGTCTAAGAAAACGAAGAAAGAAAAAGCAGGAGAACTTGAATCATGGCAAAAAACACCACAGAACTTCTTAGAACAAACAAAGGAAGCTTCCAGCTTAATTATGCAGACTGGGAATGGTTTTAATAGGTAGAACAAATGAAACTGAATGAATAGGGAGTAGGCAGTTTTTAATGTTTTCCTTTTAATTTTCCATTTTTTATTTATTTGTAAAGTGTCCACCAAAACTACACTATCACTCCTAAATTCTAGCAAAGGATGGCCAAAGCAAAGGCTTAGGAGAAAAATCATGAATGAATAAAGGCTGTAGTGAAATTAACTTCCTTCTCAATCGTGCTTACGGATGTGGTTTTTTACAGGGGTAAAGGAGAATAGCATTAAGTACTATCTTTAAGCAGCAAAGTCATTCTGTAGTTTGGGTACACCAACAGGTAAAACATACAGGAGATTTATAAAACATGTGCTTTCCTCCAAACAAGAAAGCCGATCTCATACCTATCAGCCGCAGTGTTGTTTGCGTCAATGCTAGCATGCCAGAATTAAGGAGGAGGCTCAAGGTATTAGCACCGTGCTGCAGCGTCAACATGTTGAGCATGACCAACAGAAAACGTGCTTGTGGAATAGTTCCAAGACTTGGTCCTGCTGGATTCTCATTAGTGATTGTTTGTAGAGGAACAGGCTGCACACCTAATTCAAAAGTAATACAAATAACAAAGTCAGCTGACATTTGGGAGCTGCAATAAAATAGGTTATAGATTTGTTTGGTGGTTTAAAATATTTTTTTCTTCCCTGCTTGGCTTTAAGAACTTAGAAGCTGAAGTTCCAAGAGACTTTTTATAATTTACATTTTAATGGCCAAATGTTACTAATGAGTAATCAATGACCTGTTGCTGGGATACCAGCAACATACCAGCAACATTCTCTTAAACACTGAAAAGTGAGTTAAGGGGGAACGAGGAGGAGTGGAATGACACACAGATGGACAGAAAGTCAAAGTATTTCTCAGCACAAATGAAGAGAACTGATTTTAGGATCCCAACTATTTGGAACTTTAAAAGATGCAACAATATTCATTTAAAAGTTTTCCCCCAAGCCAACAGCAAGAAAATGAGATTCACCTAGTTCTTTAAATTTTGCATTAGCATCTAGCAAGATGTTCCGGACATTCTGAATAGCCCACGCATACAACTTTCCAAAAGTTACTTCTAGCAGCATTCTGTTAAACGGTGGGATCAGATCAACATCCTTCAAGCAGTCAGTAAGAGGTTCCCTTCATAGAAAAACAACAACAAAAATAAGTATTTTTTTTCTTACTGAAGAACAGTGAAAGCAAAAACAACAAAGAGTTTTACCCTATATTGGCTCCTTCTGGAATAAGCCTCTGCCATCCACAGAACATAGCATACTGCACAGACGGGAGCAAAAAATTTTTTGCTGCCAATTTCAGAATAGTATCTATTCCCTCCAGACGAACTTCTGCTCTTTCCAACTGCAAAAGAGGGCGGGGGGGGGGGGGGGGCGGGAGGAAAGAAAAGTCATACTTATGTAAACTGCTAATACGCACAAGGCTATTTTCATCCATTTTACCTGTTTTAATAAACATTTTCTCATTTTTTCTACATCCACTGGCTCTTCTTTAAGTGCAAATTCAACAATGGTGTTAAGGAGGGCAGACTGTGGATACAAGCCTTGGACATTTTGCTTCAGCCATTTGTATTTGTGGACACCTGTAACTGTACTCAAAAGTGGCTGCCACTTATCCTGCAAAACAGGAAGGTAGCATGTTAAAACAGATTTTAAATTACTGAAAATGTAAGCTTTCATGTAAAACCATGTCCAAATTTAAAATACTAGGAGGGGGGAAAAAAAAAGGAAACTCCTTCAAAGTCAGGAAAGAGCTTAGTATTATTTGTAACTCATCTTGGTTACAATTGCTATATAAAATTTCAAATGCCTTAATGTTCAAAAAAAGAGGAAGCAGCCCATCACAACCTTTTACTTTGAAATGAAGCTTTATCTGAACATTTCTAAAATTATCAATAATCTAAAAATTAGAGAAGGAAATTTTACATATTCTAAATATGCACTACACAAGCTTATCTTTTTAGAATTATTCCAGGTTTCACTAAAACAATGTGCCCTACTCAATTATATATCCCAAACATCATTATCAGAATATTAAGTGTCAAGTTATAGCAATTGTGCTTTAGCTAGTATTTTTTCTTCTTGTTATTTTTATTCACAAGGTTGATTCAAAATCTGATATCCTACCTTGGGTGATTTGATTTGGATGGGCCTTTTATCTATAGGTACAGGACTGTGAGGTACCACACAGGATTCTTCTAAATCACTCTCTTCGTTTCCAATTTTGGATTCTTCCACATCAGCAGACTCAGATTTTTTTGGCACTAGAAATAAAAAAAAATATTCTTTTATGTAATCTGATAACATTTTGCAGTGTCACATTTTTAGGTTTGCATGATAACCTAAGCATACACAATGCTTAAGATCTGCCTGTAATGAGATGGAAATGTACTCTTGGTGAACTCTATGTCCAACTATTATCAAATTAGCTTTGGTAATATCTGCAGTATGCTTTTATCTTTAAAGACCAACTTCAAAAGCACTTCAGTGCTTGTTCACCACATTAATTTATTTCCAATTAACCAGTTCTTTGACTACACTGCTTTAATAGAACATGATTTTTACTAAGATGCCACTTCTAGTTAAACTTCACTAAAACCAATTCAGAGGGACGGATATTGCTGGAACATTTTCAATATGCTGGGACACAAAGAAGCATGCCTCACCTAAACTTTACTCTCATCTGCCTGTTTTTGCTGTAGGAAATGATGTGTAACCATTGATTTAGAAAACTTCATGAAAATGCAGCAGAAAGCAAACGCTTTAGCTAACAAGAGTCTCAAATACAGAGCAGAAAACCTTGGAATGAGATTGATTTTCATTGTTTCAAAAAAAAAAAAAAAAAAAAAACACAAAAACCAAACACAACACTAATGTTGCCTTACCTCTTTTTTTCCTTTTTTCTCTGATTATTTTCTGAGCTACCCTCCGCCATCGGGGCAAGGAACTCAGAAGTTTAAATTTAGACATTATAGAGAGATCATTGCAAACTGCAGGACGTAGTTCATTGAATAAGAATCTCAAACGTTCAATGACAGGAGCACAAACTTCCTTGTAAGAACGTCCTTGTTCTTGATGGGTCTAGAAAATGCATTGAAAGATTAGGTTACTGTTTAATATACACTAAAATGAACAATGTATAACTTTTTAATAAAACACTTCAAATTAAAAATAATCTGAACTTCAGCAGGTAAGAGACTTACCTTAATCAGTGAGCATTTTGCTTGGTAGACAACACGACACACATCCACTACTGATTTTGGTAAGGTTTTGTGCTTTACCTGGTCAACTCCAAGGGTACCAGGATGAACAAGAGACAGTGCTACATGACCTTAATGGGAAAAGACAATCTCTGAATATGCATTTCCAAAAATCAGCTGTAGCAGTTTTATCTGGTCCGAAATGTATTCTGGGACAGTTATACCACAAGCCTACCTACCCAAATCTTCATGCTTCAGAAGACAACATAATAACAAACGTCCTACTTCTTCCACAGGATGCTCAGGAGGGAAAGTGATTGGTGTTGTTAAGTGACACTGTTTACAGTATCTCTCTATTTGACACAAGAAGTCCTACAAAAACACACAACAGCCTCTATTTAACTTTGTTTTTAAATACAACAAAAAGACCCAAAACACTGCAGTCAGCATTTAAATAACACTGAATAACCTCCACAATCTGAACTAGCATTCAGAAATGAGATACACCACACAGTATGCAATATTTAATACACAGTAATTACAACTCAATACTACAAAGAATACCCTGTATCATTCTTGTATGAAGAGCAACATGGCTCAAGGAACAAAGCTACTACTGCTTTTATCTCTTCCTGAGATAGCCAGGTCACCTAACACAACTTTTAATTGTCTTCTCCTCACTCACCATTACTACTATCCTATTCTCCCAAGGACTTACTTGGGCTTTTTTGATAAAGGAGTTGAACTCAAAGGGTTGGAAAATCTGAAGATATTACAGAATACAGTGATCAATGTAAATCTTCAGGGGTTTCATAATATCCACGATTCCAACTAGGTAAAACCTGAACCCCAAGGCACAAAGGGACTTTAAGACAAAGATATACATGCACCTGACACACAAAATACATTTGCACTTTGACAAAGCAAACTCCATCTTAGTTCAACTGGAGGTGAGCAGGGTCTGTCTATACTACTAAAACTTGACATGGAAAGTAATGCATTATTAATTTTTTTGGTAAGAATACATTTACATTTTTTAGTTCTCCCCCTGAAAAATTTAAAAAAAAGTTCTGTATTATATTAAGTGAAATACACAAGTTTTATCCATTAGTAATACTCCACCACCCTTTTCACAAAAAATAATTCTGAAATAGCTTTTTCCATTGTTTTGTTATAACTGTTGGAGAATTTTCACCAACAAAACTGTTTCAGGCCACCACTGTCACCCTTCAGCAACTTTTTTTGTTAACAGAACTACTGAGGGCTTACCTTCACAGTGTGATCCTGAATATTATTATCTGCAATAGCTTGGAGAAAAGGTTGTGAATGGTCACTCAAAGTTAATCGATGTGTATATAGTTTTGATTTATTTGGGGTAGTGTTACCAGGTGAACTGCAATGGTCTTCATCTTTTTCCTCATTGTAACTGTAATGAATCTGACTAGTTTGCAAGCCTCCAGAAAAGATAGATGACTTCAACCATTCTAAAAGAAAGAAAAGACGAATGTATATTTTAATGAAAGATTAAGCTATCAAGACTCAACAATTCCCTCAAATAAAATACATACACAGCTTCAAAGAAGGTTTAGCAGCTCTTCCATTTGCTGAAACTTTTTCACAGAAAACAAAGGGTTCTGCAACTAAGAAACAATTAAGTAACAGGGCAGCCATCACTTGGTTAAGAGATAATAGGGCCTTAGCTATTTTTCTGTGATTAATATTGAATTATACCCTCTATTCACCAAATTAAGATACCCAACAAGATAGAATCCAACGCAAGATGCTTCACGCACTCTTAATTGAACACAAATTAGTGAGATAACTGTGCTATACAGAGTCTCCGTTCTCTTCCAATATTCTATCTTGTATATTACAAATTTTGGATAATTAACTGTTCAAAATTATCTAATCCCCCATTTAAATCTTACTAAATTATTGGACCTTGGTGAGTGTGGTAATTAATGTTAAGAATAAAGAACTTGTTCAGAGGACAGCAAAACTAAGGAGGTGCTAGATTTCCAGTTAATTTATTTAGCCTGTGTCTTTTTCTTGCGTGCTTTGACAAGTATTTATCACTTATTTAAGGTCAAAATGAAGTTCTGCTTACTGGCACATTCAATTTCCAGAGGAGAAAGTGGTGTGCTCATTGCCAAGTAGGAAGCATGCAGTCCAAGGAGAAGACCCAAATTCCTTTCTGTGTCTATTAGAGGTGATGACAAAGTACTGAGATCTGGTGTTGTGATCACTTCCTGGTCAGGCTAATTAAAAGAAATAAGAGTTGAAAGCTAGAACTAAGCTCCAACAAGAATTTTGAAAGCAAAGTAATACTTTACTTCAGAAAGTGTGTATCCATTAATATATAACATTTTTACCTCCATATATTGGCCAACACAGAAGGCATGCATTGACTCCCGCGTGTCCTCAAATTGCAAAGCAGCTTCCAAAGCAACAACTGGGTCCTCACCTGCGAACTGAGCTAATGAAAGAATGAGGTAGTTCGTATAGTATCTAAAAACCTCTTTATACCACCTAATTTTGAAACAGAAGTAATTTGTGTTGTTAATTCAGATGCTGATTCTCACCAAGTATGCTACTGCCAGTTAAAGACTGGGTTTGGAAGTCCTTTATATCATACACTTTCCCATCAATCACTGTCCAAAATCCTCCATCTTTGTTGTGGTTCTCGAGATCAGCTTTACGTATAAGTGTCACCTCCTCATTATTTCTGCAACTCTGGCCAGTAAAAAACGAACCTACAGGCATAAAACAGAATAGAAAATTCATCAACAGAAAAACAGAAAGTACTTTTTTTTCTGAAAATTCCTTTAATAGTTGCCTAACTGAATTCTTCACTTCTATTCAAAGGCTGCTGTCAAAGACCTAACATTGCCTAACTATACAGCTGTTTTGTTTGGAGGTGGGGCAGAACAATCAGTACTGTGGCAAATCACTGCTCTAGTCAGTTCTCCCTCAAAATTACTTTAGTTTTACTACATGCTTGCCTGCAAGGCATTGGCTGTATATTTAATTTCAATCTAAATCCAGATTTTCTTTAAATAAAAGAAGGAAGGTTACACACATGTTAGAACTCTTCCAATCTACATGTCAGTAAACTATTTCAAACGAAAGGTAATTTCATCCAGGCAAGAAACATCAGAGTAATGTTCACACTTCATCTCAGTTTGCTCTATTAGACCAGTAACTGAATTTTCACATAGTTTTTGCTCCCCTCAACACACTACTGTTTAGCAGTGTGACCTTTAGCACTCTTGGGCTATGTCAACCATGTTTCATTCCTCCCTCCACTAGTAAAAATGCTCACAGTCACAAATGCGCATTTTCTGCTTCTCTTTTCACCCCAGACACAGCTCATATGAAGTGCCCTGGGAGAAGAAAAATTCCTTATTTCAAAGCTTTCACATTACTCTCCCTTTATGTTACGGACAGAATTTAGTAACAAAATGCACAGTTGTACTACTCATCTTTTCACTGCAACTTTTCACACTCAAAATGCAAAATGGTGTGAACTGCTGCTTTTATAAGTTGCATTTGTACTCTGCTTAATCCTACCTCTACACATAACTTCCTTAAGAATTTATTGACAGAAATAAATACTGTCATATGACTGCCATATGAATTGGTTAATAAAAATTTGTACTGTAAAGTAAAATTCCCTTCCTGAGAGCAGTTCATGAGCAGCCATCATTTTTATATAGCTACTTTATGAAAACATAAATAGTCCAGATGCTACTAGTACATACCCATTATTCCTGGCCATGCTAAATCCTCATTGTCATCCCTTTCCTTTCCAGGGGCTAAATGGTTAAATCTGTCTAAATGTTCTAGCAAGCCAGCCAACAGAGGGATAGCACCAGCTTCCTGCATTAATGCAGCATTTTTACTGAGGAGTAGCACTACAGAAACCACCAATTCTGGAAGAAGAATGCCTAAAACACAGAAACACAGAAGATACTCAGATTTAATTCAAGACCTACGTTTATAGCATCACGGAAGTAAATCACCAAGCAATACATTCTGCCTTTTATTACTGCTTTAGTACAAAGCTCTTGCCTTCCTCATCAAATTTGCCCTCCTTTTCTCCCATCAATCAAAAGACTAAACTGATTCTTTTTTAGTCATTTAGAACTTTCAAGAACACCTACAATGTTACTTCATAATTTCATGGAAGAGGAGGAAAGGAGGATAACAAAGAAAATCCTACCTGTTAAATCTCCATCCACGACACGAGATACTTCTGCAAAATGCCTATGACTAGCAGAAGCAATGCTGGTTGCCACAGGAAGTATATCACCAATGTGCGTGCACAGAAGAGCAGCGTATTTCTTCAGCAAAGAACCAACGCCTAAGAGGTCAGGACCTGTACAAAAAAGGAGGAAGAGCACAGAAAATCATCACATAATCATATTTAAGAAACAGATTTCAAAAGCAGTCAAACTCTTCTGAAATGCAGCCATTCAGTATTAGCACTGAATTAAGAAACCACATCTTTTTAAAACTTCTTAAAAGTTTATAAAAAACTTATTACATAGATACTGTTGCCTTCCAAAGAGAAGTTTTCTTTTACAGAAAACAATTTAAAGAAACTAATTTCAAGCACTTTTCAGACAGACTCAGCAACTAGGCTGACAAATGAGACAAGAAGATAAATTAAAATAAGAAACTGCTATCCTGTAAAAGAGGTATTACAGAAACGCTTGGGGGAGGTGGGGCTTTTTTTTTTTTTTTTTTTACAATAACTTACTGTATGTATTAGGGACCTGCCCAACACAATCTCCTGGGTAAAGTTTACTAACAAGTAGACGCTGAAAACGGAGCAACAGGTCCAGAGAAGCAGATCTCTCTTTGCTATAATGTTCATGGTCCATGCAGGAAGAAATGCGACGAGCAACATCTTTTAATTTGGCTATCGTCTGTGAAGCGATGTTCCTAATTGGTATAAAAGTATTGTAAAGCACTTAAGGGACCCGATAGTGAAGACAGTCCACAGAAACACGGGTTAAGCCTTTGCTAGAATTTCACACAAATATATAAGAAACCTATGCAAAAGTTTCTTTGTAGGATGTTCCCTTGTTTGCATCATAGTATCCAAAAAGTCAATGGTTTTTGTAGAGGCATTTTGTTTAACAGGATTTGTAAAACACATCAATTTTGTATTTCTTATCACCACTCACTACAAAAAACATAATCTGATAATTTTACCTGAAAGGTGCAATGAAAGCCATGACACTACGTAGTTCAAAAGAGTCTCAAGTACTGATTAAGTTACATGGTTAACATCACAATTAAGTGAAAAAGCACAATAAATTCCTTAGTAATCTCATAATTACTTGCTGCTACATATGCTACATATTAAATACTGTTGTAGCTGACATAAAGAAGCTTTGTTCTCAGCACCCTATTGGTCATGCATTCACAATTCTTTCTCAGTGTCAAGAATTTAAAATTCACGTTTCTTCCCCACTTAGAATCCCAGCTACAGTCTCCTTGAGGCAAAACATTCAGTTCTAAATAAATTTGTGCCAATTCTCGTACTTTGTAAGGACAGGCTTTTGAACGTTTGTCCTGTATTTGTTACACATACTTTCAGAGTACAGGAAGAAGTACCAAAATCCGTAAAAGCAAGGCAATAATTACCCGATTTTAGAAAGACTTAAGCATAGAACTTTGCTCCTTAGCAAACATAAAATAGCAAAACTACAGACAAGCTAGGAGAATGTTCAATATTTTGAATTCTGAGAAGCTAAAATGCTAGCAGGAGACTATTTATTTGCTAACCAAAATTAGCCATTGACTTTAGTTGACTAGTTCATAAAACATCTAAATAGATCTTCTGTACAAAAATAAAAGACAAATTCGAAGCAATTACCTTAGTAACTGCTGAATTAACTGAACTAATGGTAAACTTTGTTTTCCTGCAGATTCATAGATTCCAGTATTAATAAGGTCTTTGTCCAATGGAGTCCTGCTCCTATGAAGCGTTGATGCATTTGCTTCTTGTTCATCAATTTCTTTTTCTTTCTGTGCTTCTTTTTTTGCTTCAATGTCCTAAAAAAGTAAACCAAGTTAAAGAAAACATGCAAACTGCCACTGTGATTATGAAACATTTTACTAACAACTATTCACAATAACAAGATCAAGTTACTTTTACTTATGCCAGAAATTAAACAGTTCCTACCAGACAAATGCGTATTGTATATTCCGTAACAATCACATGGGCACACTTTTTTTTTAAACAATTATAACATAAAAAGAAAGAGCGGGGGGTAGGAGGTGAAGGTAAACAAGAGTAGAAAAACTCCAAATTCAATTTCCACCAAACCAAGTTAACAATCGATTTCTGTTCTATGTATGTTTAAACATGCCAGTAGCTGCTGCATAGTTCACAACTGAAGGCATGTTTACTCTGTATTTATAAAAGTAACAAATCCAGTCCGCTACAGCAGAACCTGGGTTAGATTGGCTACTGAGCTATAGTCATACAGAACTCTATGGAAACAAATTCACCCAGGTTTTAGACAATGTAAACTAGCCTGTGCAGTGCTGTATGCTGCCACCTAGATCACTTTCAGCATATATCTGAAGTTGGCTCAGGCATCTCTGACCTATGCAATAACATAAACATGCCCTAGGAGACTTGGTTAAGAAACAAGACGTCCTGCATGTCTCTAAATACAACAGAAAATGCTAATGCTAGACTATACATTAAAGCAAAACTTAATACATGCATTTCCCCTGCATCATAAACCTCCCCATTTACCAACAGTGGAGAGAAACCAAGAAGAAAATATACTAGGAAGAATTAAACAAATTAAGAGGCAAGGAAAAAGCACGTTTTTGTTTTCACGGCCATACATAAATATGGCAATTTAAAGCAGTCTCTGCAGAGGATGTCCCATCTCTCAGAGACTAATGGAGAAAACAGCATATACAGAATGTTTCTTTCATCTTTTGTGTAACTAGTCAGCATCTGTTAAACATTCGAAACAGTCTGAAACAGAACCTAGGGAAATTTGGGATGCTGCAAAGAATTCATTCGTCTCGAATTCATACGTAATAAGGCTGAAATTTCTGCTGGAGAGATATGGGTGACATCAAGGAAGTGAAGAACTCAAGAATCCCACAGAAAGGTACAAAGTGCTTTGTAAAATTATGCTCCTATTGATACCTGAGAATGTGGATAGAGGCTCCTGGGTGTTCCCCTTTGCCAAACAAAGCTCTTGAATGCTCCCTTTACATAACAAAAGCGAATCTTTGTGGATAGTTAAGTTCTAGGCTCCTGAACACTCCCCTCTAGACAGCTAGGCGACCCAAGAACTGAGTCTGTGCAGAAGCAAAGGTCAATCAGCGAACACAGTGAGGAAGACTACGAGCCTTCATCTGAAGACCCCCAAAGACCACCTGAGGACCACCACAGAGGATGACTGCGCATGCGGATCGGACATTTACATATGTTAATAAGTTCCAGGAAAGCTCATGTTTATGTAGAAATCCTATGAATATGTATATTTTCATAGTATATAATTACTGAAAGTCCATCAAGCCTTCGGAGCACTTATGGTGGAACTATCCCCAGTCCTGCCCGGTGCCGCAATAAAGAATGCCTGCTTTCTAAAACTCCAAAATAAGTTTTAGAGAGTGAATTATTTTGCCGCTTTCCGGTAACACTATTACAGAGCTTTATGAAAAAGTTTGTTACTGTTAAGATCATCACTCTAGGCAATGAAAAGAAACACTCTACTCAAAAGGAGAATATGATCCATGCTTCCATACAAACACCGGCTCAAGTTTCAGGTCTAAAGAGGATGACACCAATCCACAAACTTCAGAAAACACTTCAGACATCTTCTTACTCTGTTTATACAGAACTGCAAAGCTGCTGAAACATACCTGAATTTCTGCAGTAATAGCAGCATTTAGTGCAGACTCTAAGCCTCCATCAGCCATCAAGCTGCCCACCAAGAGGTCAATCATAAATCTACGGCCTGGACTTACATTCATTTCATTTCCTGAAACTAAGAATGGAAAAAGCTATTAATAAGCTAGAAATGCAAGCACAAAACAAATAGGTTTAAATCTTAGGACCAACCTGCACTGGGTAAGAGCGCTGAGAGTGCCCTAGCCCGCTCTTCTGCTGTTGGCAGTAACACAGACCATCCACTCTGCAGCACTGCTTGAGCAGCCGATTGCACAGTATTAAGAACACCAGCGTTGCTTGCTAATGTTACCACTGTCTGCTTCAGGCTATTCAGCAGAATACTGCCCAAACCTAAGCCAAGGCATTCCGGATCCACCTGATGACTAATGGCAGCATGAAGCTGAAAAAAAGAAAGGAAAAAAAAAACACGCAAATTTTAATTAAGAAGAGAGGTGAACTTGGAAAAAAGTCCACCCTGGAGCAATTGAGTAAGTTCACTGACCAAGATATAAACTTTCATAAGTAAATTTGTAAAATTAAAGGGAAAAGCTGGCTTGCCCAAACACATACTGAATTTAAACTAATACTCAAAAGACTATTAACTATATTTAACTATATCACCTAAAACTGAATTATAATAACCTAAACAATAACCTCAACTGTTTCTACTTCACTGCAGTAGGCTAGGAAAAGTAGCACATCGCCAGTGAATGTCAGATACCTTCTAAAGAGGACATTCACTCTTAAAAATGCTATTTGAAGTTCTTAGAAATGCTCAAAATCTCCGAGTGTATGGGCTTATTGAGTGAGTATACAAGGCTTAATCCATTTACATTTTATTTTAATAGCTCATTTTTAATGAGATCCAAAAGCTGTCAAGAAGAAAAAAAACCAACCGCTAGCTGCCAAATTTCAGAGAGTAGAGAGTGATATTGTACTTATTTCACTTTTTAAATCAATAAAAATGTTTTAAAGGGCATTAAGTCCACTGTTTTCATCCACACAATTTACTGAAACATTTAGTTCAATGATTGCTCAATGTGTAAGAAATTGAAGGTACCTGAAGCCTCAGAAGGTTTAATGTTGCCACAGCCATACACTCCTTTTCCTGAGGGGGGGGCCAGTCAGAGGAGCCATCCATTCCCTCCGTCACTTGTCTTAGTAAAAGATCTAGCTGCTCAAATGTCATGGGGCAAACATCCACCACAAAAGGCACCCGCAAGCCTATTGACCATTCTGAACACGATGACCAAGCAAAACTCTATAAATGGAAACAATATACAAAGTTCAAGAGTTATTTCCCAAATATAAGATGACATTGATTAGAGATAGGAGTGTAAAGCTGACATTTGCCTTCAAACAGTAATAGAAGATGCAGAAATAATATCAGCACATCTGTTGAAGAGAACCCTCCACTTGCATCCTTGTAAACATACATAAAACCCTATCAATCCCAGAAAAGAACTCTCTTATCACATTTTCCAAAGTGCTGTTATGCCAGTCCAGATACCTCACTATCTTTGCTGCAGAAACATTCTGCTTGACAACTGTTTAATTGCTATACCAGACAAAAAACAAAACAGGTAAATAGCTACTTCTCAGAATACCCAACAGAGGGAAAGCTAGTCATCCCTTTTTGGCAGAGGAATTGCAAAAGATTTGTTTTTTCCAAGCCATCATTTATTCAGAATAAGAAATAACAATAAGAAAAGTCATGCAAGCACAGAAAGAGGGACTGGGATTAGTGTACAGAACTAGGCTCAGTGAGAGACAAAGACAAATCACAATTAACAATTCAAAAAGAAAACTTACCTGAGCAGGCCCACAAGCAATTCCAACGATATGCTTCGTGTCTAATCCTGGGAGAGCTGCGGGCTCTGGTTTGGTGATCCGCAGAGTATCAAAATGTTGACACTGATCATTGCTTCCCCAGCTATGCACTTCACTATCTTCAGTCAGCGCTAAACAATGGGTAGATCCAGCTGCTACATCTATCACTTTTTTTCCTGATAGGAAAGCCAAATATTGAAAATGTAACTTAAAGATTACAATCATTAACAGAAAAATATCAGAGGTAAGGAAAACTGTGCTAATTACAACCCTACTTAACTATGAACACATTATGGATGTGAAGAGTCTCACCTTTGCCTTAGTAGTGGATTGGAAGAGTACAGCAAAAGAAAAACCAAGGAAATATTTAAAGATTCTTAAGAGACAGCTTAAGTACAAAAGTTTACAAGTTTTAAAAAAATCTTCTATTTTGTATACCTTCTACTTAGATACGTTCTCAGGAAAGGTTTATTAAAAGATCTTCCCATCTATGGACAGAGACTGTAAAGTTATATTGTAGTCATTAGTTCAGCAGTTACTTTCAATTAGATCATTTATCATGTATGAACAACAATTTTAGGAAAGATAGAGCAATGTTTCTTCCTCATCTTCCCCTACAAAACCTGAGGTTTCTCACAAATGCAAGAAATAATCTTCACTCTGTTACAAACTAGTCAAAAGTACTGGCACGAAAACAACTTTAAACGACATTACTTGTTGCCTGTGATTTTCATTTATTCCATTCATATGCTTTAATCTAAGCATATATGTTTTTATTTGCATGACAATGCAAAAATACATATTTTAAATAAGCACTTCTGTGAACCTAATAAAAGAAAAGCAGTAAGAGAACACAAGACAAGCAGCATTTCAAGTAGTTGTAACATAGTGGCTCTACATCTGCTAGAATTCTAAAGGTATAGATGCAGAAGTGATGGAAAATGTGCACTACTACCTTTTCCAATGCAACCAGCATAAAATATGACATGGTACCATCATTCTTAAAGTTGAGATCATTAGTGTCCGGTAAAAGATTCCAACAACAGCAAGAAGAACTTTATAGTATTTCCAGCTCTGATAATTACCTTTCAAGCCTTCCAGCAGTTTGGGATATCGAACATGCTCTTCCGTTCCATGCCCAAGTCTCTGATTGTCACCTTTTCCCCAGGTGTAGACCTGGCCATCTTTGGTTAAAGCAATAGAAAACTGACTCCCACAGCGTACTTTCACAATGTCCAGATCTTGAAGTTTTTCTATCAGCTTGGGAGTCTTGCAACCATCACTGCCTCCTCTTCCCAGTTTTCCATAATCTCCATCACCCCAAGACCACACTTGGCCTTTAAATCAAGAGAAAAAAAAACCCAAAAACTATTGCATTGCTTTTTCATGTAATGAAGTTATCTGTTTTGACAAGCAAGTTCTTAAAAATCTGAGATTCTATAATAAGCACAATTTTCAAATTATAATTTAAGAATAAGAATTTTAATTGTTCATGACAATAAAAGGAAGAGAAAGATCTGAAACGTTTTCATGTTTATAAAACTAAACATAAAAAGTGTAACACATAACACGCACTCAGAATTCATCAGTGTGCAGAAAGTCCTTCTTAAAAACATATGAAGTATAGGATTTACTGCAAATCAAACCTGTAGTATGATCTTTAGTTAAAAACTGCCTTTTTTTATTATAAGGCAATATTTATAAGAACTTGCAAAATTTTTTTCCACATCAAATGGCCAAGCTTTCTGTGAAACCTATTTTCTTAATTTTCCGTTCTTGTCATTCAACCATTTCACAAAATGAAATTAAAAGTGCCATTGTCTATCATGTTCTTTTGAAATACACTACTAAGACTAAGCCTTGATGTAGGAACTTAGAAACAGACAAGTCATTCTGCATCTGTATTAAATAAAACTGTGGTTCAAGAACAGTAAACCCATGCATGTCCAAAAAGAAAGTCTTGTTTTACACTCTGATGCATTTATGTTCCCTACTTGCATAAGCTAGTCTCTAAGGCACTCTGATAAGCAATGGAAGCATGCAAGGAGGAGATCAAGAGGAAAAAAAAAAAAAAAATTAAATTCTGGGTTTCCATTTCCTGGATGAGCAAATCTTTCAGCTTTTAAATACTACACATCACCATAACCAGCTATATTTTAAAAGAACAACTAGCTTCCAAGAACTATCTGCTTTCTAAGGGATGACTTTGGGGCTTAACCTCACACTGAAATTCAGGTTTGGAATCTGTCTCACCCTAGGCATCTCACTCAGGGATGCTGGGAAACAGAATTTCAATACAGCCTCTCTTTGGCACTTCCCATGGGTTAACACAGACAACTCTCCTACTCAAAATTCTGGCTGTTGTGGCGACATGAGTTATTTGCACTTATATAACAATACATAAAATTTAGACAGGTATGTACATATATGTAATATTTTGTGTGTATATTACACATTTACATGTGTATTTTAAATACATATACCATAAATGGAAATATATATTTGCATGTTTATAATGAATATATTTCATATCTATGCATGAAAATATATCTGCATATATTATATGCAAAATGTATAAATGCACATATATATTTCCCAAAAAGGAATTTCAGCTTCAAATTCTTACAGAATTCAAGCCACTAAAATAAGCATATCTGCAGTATAAATATTTTCAGACTGAAAGGAAGAAAAGGTAAGCTTACTTAAAGTGTTAAATTATATTTTGCTACTAACCATTTTCAGTAACTGCAAGAGTCTGAGCATCTCCACTCCCACAGGACACATCAATAACTTTGAGTCCTTTCAGCCCCGTGACCAGCATTGGGATGGTCTGATCTTCACTCGAACCTTCAAAACAAAGTAGTTCTGTGAGAAGCAAAACCAAGAAGGCCTGGTAGGTTCTTTTGTTTGGTTTTTTTTGCTTGCTTTTGGGTGTTTAGTTGGGGGGAGGAGTGTTGATTTGGTTTTGTTTTCAGATTTGAGCATCATGACTAAGGTCCCATATGGTTTCTTAGGTATCTAATACGGATTTAACCCATGAGACAGTCTTTGCTTCACAAGGAAGAGAACAGAGAATAGTATAGCTTTTTCTTCTCTATCCGATTACTTATTTTCACTTAACTCATAGAAACTTAGTGGTTTTGAGACAATCCCTCCTATAATTATTTCAATTCATGTGCAACCACATATGGTTCTCAAATCAGCTTTAGATAAGTTGGATAAGATCATTTGAGACAGGCACTAAACAATTCTTTGACAAACAACTTACTTTAAGATATCAAGTAACATACCATGACCAAGCCTGCCATAGTTTCCTCGTCCCCATGTATATAGCTCTCCTTCAGCAGTAATGGCTGCACTATAGGTGCTTCCACATGCAATATGAACAACATGTTTCCCAGCTTGCTTGCCAGATAAAGCAGATATCATCTTCGGTTCCTCCAGAGGGCTATTTAAAGAGAAGGTGACATATTTCACAAAAGGTGATATCTGATGAGTAGATAATAAAAGGTGTGACATACTTGTTAGAAAACAATTGTGGCAATTCTACCTGCAAACCTTATTACTATTCTGAAGTATCAAGATATAAATAGAGCTACAAGCCAAAAATTAAGTTCAGATTGTTCAACAACATACAAACTACTGAAGGAATGTCTGAGAATTATCATTTCTATTTCCGATTAAATTAATACAGTGTTTTTAAAAATTGTCTACTATAAAAAAAGATTATCTTTAATTGCTACACCTGAACAATTAATTTCATGACACTGCTAACCCTTGTGTAGTAACTCCTTTGCTTTACAGGGAATTCAGCACTGGGGGAATACACTTAGAGCCTCTAAAATATATTGATGTACACCCTCTACAGAATACCTCTGTAGAGGACTGCTCCTACACAAAAGCAGGACAGTAACGTTATTGTTTACCATGGGGGAAAAAAGGAATGATATATGCAACAGGACTGCATAGGAAATGATGACCCTGCTCCAACATTTCAGTCAACATTTCTAGAGAAAATGTGTTGTGGATTCATAAAACCATGAATAAAAGGCCTAATAGCAGTGCAACCACTACTACACTCTCTATCTACAAGTATTTCAGAAAGTAGCATTAATACAGAACTGGGAATATTAGAGGCAGAGAAAACATGCAGGGAGAATGCAATTTCTGTTCAATAAGAGAGGTGAATGTCAAATGCTGAATGTGCTTATAAAACACAACTAAATAGTTCTTACTATGAATTCAGAACACTGGCAAATAAGTGTTATTATTATTTTTATTACATACACTGTATCCCCATGGCCTAGTCTTCCACCATCTCCACAACCCCAAGAGAAAACTTCACCATTTGCTGACAAAGCAAGATAGTGATGCCCATCTGAATGTGCTGCTATCTTCACAATATTTCTAGAAGCTAGACTCTGCACCAGCTGTGGTCCCTGTGAACCAAATAAAAGCAATACACTTACAAAAACTGCTTATATTTTCCATCACTTGCCTATATACAGAATAACTAGGTACAGTTTTCATACAGCTTTATCAAAACTGTGCACTAAAATTAAGGAGGTGAAGGTATAAAGAAAAAAAGGGTCAAATCTATTTGAGTCTGACAGAAACAATGCTTTGAAGTTATTTTGTTCCTATCCTTATAAAGTCTTCAGTATATATGAAAATGGTGTTTATCTTAACCTTACAGGCAACCTTAGTGACAAATGTTTCTATTACAGTAGAGTTTTGTTTGAGAAACTACCCAGTTTGGGCACAGTGTTACATCACTGAAGTAAAATCCATTTCATATCTGCCAATTTCTACAGCTGTTACCAAGGCCAGCATACCAATGAAAGCAATTATCATTGTATTCATAACCTCTAGCCTGATGGAAATTACAGAAACCAGATGCATTTCATCAAATCAGTACAAGATATCAAACCCACTATTTCTGAAAGTTTAAAAACAACAACATAGAAGCTCACAAAAACCAGCATGTCTCCATCTACTCTTCCAAGATATTATATGTAGTTAAAGGAGCAGACTTATACTATGAAGTAATACAGAAGGGAACACATTTTTAAAAACATGTAAAAAAACTCTCACCAGAGTATCGCTGTTGTACGCTTGTGTATAAACCCGTCCATTCCTAGATAATATTAGGAAACGTTTCTCTGCACAGGCCACCTGCACAACGCCAAGATTGGCAAGTCCTTCACATTGAATTGGACCACTCACGTTAGCGTAATATTTCCAACCTATTAAACCCCAAGCAATGACCTCTTGCAGAGATCCCTAGAAAATAAGACATCCTGTAAGTACTAATTTTGAAAAATGCAACTTAATAAAATGCATAGAGCAGATTATTTTTTAAACCTTTATATGCCAAATATACTCAAATCTGGGACAGTCATTACTGCCAGTAGTCAATAAAGCTTACCTATTAGAAGATATCAAAAATAAAGATTTGCATGCATCATATTCAGTTCAGTCTGGTACTGAATAAGCTATAAATATCTACACTAAGTGTTCAGAGATTTTTCAAGTTGGGAAGTTTAACTTTTTTTTCTTCTTTTTTTTTTTTTTTTTTTTTTTTTTAATACATCAGACCCCCAACATTTATAAAGTCTGGTCTTCCGCATTTAGTCTGATAAACACAGGGAACAGCTCACAATACAGCAGAATTAGCCACAGCGCTGTGATAAGAAAGAATGGTTCACAAACCATAGAATTGAACTCCAAGGCTGACTGAAAGAGCGCTGATGTAATAAAAGATACCCAAATAAGACAAATTTCAGCAACTCGACGTTACCTTGTGAAAATCGAAAGGGAACTTGAAGAATCTTAGGATTCATTTTCCTTCCAAATTGAAAATCAGTTATGCTTTTAGGAAAAATATCTTACTAAATTTGACGTTGCAAAAAGTTACCTTATGAGACGTAGGAGAGCTACACTGTGGAGGCATACATGGGGTGGCTAGACGATCTAAATGGGCCATGATCACTACAGCTGTTTGTCTCAGATCAATCGCTAGCTCATTGTCCTGTGGTAAAGTCAGATACCTTAGAAAACTTTCATTTGGACTCAAAGGGTATGTCAGGAGCTAGAAAAGAAAAAAGAGCCGTCAGAATATTCAAGGTATTTCTATGCCAGTACACATATAGATACACAATATATTTTAGACATGCTAAGTATCTCCACAAGTTTAAGAGAAATTGAATTAACTCTGCACATCCTTTTTCTTACAGTAGAGGAAAATTCCAAACACACATGTTGAGAAAATATAGTCAGATTGTGAATATAATAGAAAGTTACAAGAATAATAAAAAAGATTTACTATGTTTTATCAACCTAAATAGTATTCACTAAGAGTCATAGTTCAATTAACTTCAAACACAACTAAATAAAAACAATCCAAATATGCAGAAAAGTTAACTGGCCACATCTCTAAGTTAATTATCACAAAAGCATTAACTCTGAAACAGAACGCTTACCTCTAACCATACTACGGCATTCCTCCTCCTACCTCAAGAAACTCAAATGAACGCATGAAAACCAAATAACAGTGGTGTATATACATCTTACATGGAAAACACTACTGCCAATATTGTTTGGATAATTTTATAATTATTTTAGCCAGTCAAATGAAATTTGATACCAACATAATGCCCCTTTCAAATAATCCAAGTGTAAGTACCTGAATCTCTTCCTCAGTATTGGGCACGTCTTTATTACATATTATACTCTGAAATCTTTGTAACAAAGGTAGAAGGGGTGCACTCGTTCCCTGGGCAGATCGCTCATTGTCCGTTTCCCTTGTTCCATTATCCCAAAGTTGAAGCAACAACATAACTGCAGACAACATTTGGCTGAAAGAGGAAGTTTACATCTTCTATTAATAAGCATTCCTAAAAACATTATTTAGGTTATCCATACAATTCACTTTCTACATTTTCAAGTTTAGCAATATCAGATGTCACAGCTTTCCATTTTAAACAGATTATCAAAATATCCAAAATGGATTTTGCAATCTAGCTAACATAAGATCTTGATCGCCACTGTATTACAGAAAAGGTTCACACACTTTGAACCACAATTATGATGATAAACCCACACCCATGAAAACTGAAGACAGGCACTGCTCGCGCCATTCCAACAGACAGCGATGGTTAAAAATCAGAGTGCTCATGCTTCTCACCTTAGTGTACCCCTCTGCACCGCCAGTTCTAGCAATATGGCAAGTGCTAAGTGCTGGTCTTGTAACGGAATGTTTCCTGGCCCTTTGGTACTGGGAGCTCCATGCACATCTCTACATAAAAGTCAAACAACATACATTAACTAAGAAGTAATTGGAAACAATGCATATTTACTTACCAAAAGCATCTACAGCACACCAAGAACCACTAAACTTACAGAAAAATATAAAATTGGTGATGAAAGCAGCTGAGAAGAAAAGCTGACACATTCCACACAAGATCAATTTTTAGAGTGGCAGCTAGGATTTAAGATTGCCCCAAGTTTCATTATCTACCCTATAGCTCTATTAAATATGCTAAGAACCTGAAAAAAAACATTTTTCACAGGTGAAATTCAAATATTCTTTATGATATACACTATAAGGATGCAGTTCCAGTATTCAAAAGACAATTAATTTCTGGTAACTATTGTGAAAGGGTAACTTTAAGCCTCCTTAAATAACAGGGAAAAGCAGGGGAGTGTTCTAAGTCCAATATGAATGTATTTTCCCTCATATGCACAGAAGTCTGCATTATTTTACTATACTAGAAAGGCACAATTAAGTGTACACGTATATTGTATTACCAAAACACTCTTCATGTGGATACAGTTCACATTAGTGAAACACTATTTTTCTGGTACGTCTACATGCAGTGATTCAGAATACTCAAATTCAGGTTTTTCTTAAACAGTTAAAGGAATTAAATCATATTTAAAGAGCATCATTTCAACAGTTCATGTATTTTTTGCTTGCTTGTATAACAACATTAGAAAAAGAAAGTAATCTCTTTAATTTTCCATAAACTATTATGTTTATACCATCAGCTGCTAAGATATGCAAGTTTGCCATTTAACAGCTACTTCAGCAATGCTCAGAAAAAGAAACTTACCCAGTCACAACAGACCTTAGGAATTTAGTAGCTCTTTCCACCACTTCCAGCCATACAGAAGATACAGTCCCTTCATCAAAAAGGGATGCCTCTGGTAGAGCTCGTAGTGCATCAAGTGATTCCTGTAACAATTCACTGCACAGGTCTGCATCTTCACCTGAGGAACACAGTAATACTAGTTACACTCCCATCTTTACAGAAGTTATACAAATTTTTGTATACAATGTTTTGTGGATTTTTTTTAACCTCAAGTTTACAAGTTACTTAATAATATGTACAAAGTTCTCAATTTTGACACGAACATTTTGACTGCAAGACTTCTGAAGAACTATCTGCTTCACAAAAAATACATTCAGAAAGGTGACAACTCTTAAACCAGCTCGTCCTACTATGCATCCACTGAGGAAATCAGAAGAACTACAGCTGGCTGGACAAAGAGGGAGCCAAACAGCTGCCGTCTGAACAAACAGTGCAGACTGAGACAAACGGGCAGGTTAAGGTGGCACAGACGACAATTCTGCCAACCTCTGCAATTTGACAATCACTGACAAGTACACAAACTAAACGCAAGTTTCACACTTCTGTCCAAACTCCTTTTCTAAGCTGCTACTATCGCATAGTAATAGAGTGGATTGACGCTGTCTGAAGACTAAATCTAACTTTTCTGAAACCTGGCATTAAAAATACATTCTCTTCATGAAATCCCAATTTGCCTTCCTAAACATAAAAGTATCCCAGTACACCACAGCACTGGTACTGGCTTGGATGGCTTCGATCAGCAACAGTATTGTTGGGCATAATACCACATAAACATAAAACACAATTATGCAAATCTAACATTTATAAATGTATAGTTCTATGCAAATATTTTACACACACACATCCTATAATGGATCATCTGTCTTCTAATGAAAAATATATGCAATATGCTACAGAGTAGACCTACCTGACCTCCAGGCTCTACGAAGGAACGCAAATGCAAATGAAAGTGCTGCTCGGGATCCGACTCGTGCAAGTCCTTCTACACCTTTGCCTACAGGTCTTGGGCTAAATAAAATTATACATGCATTGTCTCAATATAATTTATATAATAATTATATATATTTATATTAATAATTATTTGTATAATTTGTATATTTGACAATTTTATAATTTAGCTATATGCATGCATACATAATTACACAATTTTTTTTTTTAAAGAATTGTAATTGTCTCTTGAGAATGAAGGTGATCAACATCAAAATGCCAACAACCAAAATTCAACTTCAGCTGCTTCAAAGAACAACCAATTCAACCTCCAACATCAAAAAGCTTCACAGAGAAAAAATAAACTAGATCAGCATAATTGACTGCCATCAGAAAGGTGCCTATAGTTGCTCAGAGTGAAATTACGATGGTGCATTCAAAATACACAGATGTAAGATACTTCATGTATTCATTATTTATTCAGGAAGTTTATACTTCTAGTTAATTTGGACTGCATAAGCTACACTTATAGGCTTTTTTTTAATAAATTTTCAATTACTTATAATTAATTCCATTAATTTTGTCATTTCTTGTCTTTCCATTCAAGTGTCAATGTTACAAATCTCTCTTTGCAGCTTCTGTATTGGTGTGTGTAAGAAAGAGAGATAGCTTGAACTTTTGTTAATACCCACTGGACTCACATACATTTCTGTTAACCTTTTTATGCAAACAATCGCATTAATTTAAGTAAGCTTTCCTTTGTACTTAATGACAGAAGATTCCCTACTGCTTCCTCTCAGAAAGACACTAACAATTCTGTCTTCTTTTTAATCTCACATCAAAAGAATGTGAACTGCTTAGGACTTTTTCAAGAGGAAAAATTTAAACTAGCATTTTTAGCAGTCTGATAACTTAAATATACCAGTGCTCTTTTTAATCAGAACTGAAAAAAAAAAAAAAATATTTCAGAGAACAGACTATTCAGAGAAAGATATCATTTTCAGAACTCCAATCCCGTAATAAGTGCTCATGATATCTACTTACCGCCTCCTTTCATTTTTGAAGCTAGAGACAATCTAACATAAAAATTTCCCTGGCTGAATTGCTTGTTCTGTCAGACAGCAACCTTGTTCAGCTACTGAATAGCTTCTTTAATGCCTCATCCGATAGATTTTTCTATTTTTAGGTCAATAAGCTATCAAGACATGGAAAGTAATCAGACTATTTCTTATTCAGTTAGTTCTCTGGAAACAGCTTCATATAAAATGTACGATTACAGCATTTCTCATCCAAGCTAAGGAAAACTATGTTTGACTTTTATATATTTGTATTTTTAGATTTGTTATGTGCCTTAACTGAGCAAATATTAACAAAAAATATATTAATGTTATTAGAACTATGCAACCTCCATCAGCATCATTTCTGGAACAGGCTTCTCCATACTTTCTAGTTGAGTACAACAAAAGGAATTCCTCAATAAAAGTATACTTATAGCTCAAAAAATAATATCTATAGCAATGTATTACAATAAAAACCCACCAGTATGAACAGAAACACTATAAGCAAGCATTAGCCAATGAAGAAAACTGCATGGCAGATAACACCATGTAAAACCATCTTAGAAAGAAGAGTTTCTTTACTGCTAATGTTTCACAAGGAGGAAGAAATCACATTAAGCTCTCACACACAGGTTGATAACCTTTTGATGACTTTCCTAATGTATTAACTTCTTCATGCATGTGTTGTTACCTTTTCTTATCCACAGCAGGCAGAGGAATACTATTGCTTTTCCACTTAACTTTAACATTCTCCTGAAGAACTGTTCTGTTCAACGCAATGAAGTATCGTTCCAGGATAACTAGCCTCTGCTTTAGCCTCATAGCTGAAAGAGCTGTTGTAGCAGTTTGTGTGGCCAGACTTTGCTGTTCCTTTACTAGTACATGAAGGCATTCCTTCAATTCATTCACATCTGAGAATCAGAGAAAAATATCATTCTATGGGTGTTCATCTTTGTTATATACAGTATCAAGAAAAATCAAGACATTGAAAACTGTGAACTGACTAGAAGTCTGAACCTCAAAACCTAGTGAAACTCCCTGTTTCCGTATGTGCACATTTCTAAGCCACAGTATTACATAATCACAATCACACTTAACAGGTGATTAGACAAAGGCTGTCATCAAAACTGGTTTTGTGTGAACACATCTGAACCTTCGTATTTCATGTCTGAAATTAAAACGTCATAGGAAATATTTATGTGTTTCAAAAAAACAAGTTAGACAGCAAATTCTTATCATCTTCAGACCTCAGAGTCAGACCTATCTCAAGTGCAGGCAACAACCTTGCAAGTCCCCACAAGGATATACTTTCATTTTGCACTGATAGATATTATCTTAAGTTTCTCAAAAGTTAGAAAACTACTCTCAGAAGCTCTAGGATCACTGCCAAGAGCTGCTAAGCTTCTGAAACAAATAATATCAGAAATTTAAGATGTTTGCAAGTGCTATTAGCAAATAAAAGACCTGACTCATGTACCAACACTAGAGAATTAATTCTTCACTAACCAGAAATAGCAGTCAACAGCCCAAAGTCCCAGTAATCTAATAATGGTAACAAGTACAGTGTCAGGGGGGAAAAAAAAAAAAAACAAAACAAAAAACCCACACACACCAAAAAACCCCAACGCTTTAAAATAAAAATTTGGAAATTGTGTATTTTTCTGTTCTCTGTAGTTTTAATTTCTAGAACAAACATCAACAAAGTGCGTTCTTAGAAGGGTTCTTTTCTGTCCCTTTATTAACAGCCTGATCACTGGGCCATGCCACTCTGCTTTGCACTGAATTACTATACTCATTGCTAAGTCAACCACATTTGCTGCCTGGCTGCTACACAGAATTACCTTTGTTTTAACTGACACCTGACTAAGGGGTACAAAGAAAACATATTTGTGCATATATGTAACAGTGTTTGTGAGAAGATGGACACAACCTTTAAAAAAAAAAGGGAAAAAAAAAGCAACAGCACATTTTTGGGACAGCTGCCTTGAAGCTATAGGAATTTAGACACACTTCTGATAGTCTCTAGTGTTGAAAATTGTATCTAATGACGCATAACGTTTTTTTGCAACTGTAACTATATAAAGCATTTCAAAGTTTTGTCCCCACTCTGCAACACATCTTTGCATACCGAGCAGAGAATTCGAGTGGCCTTCTCTGCCACTGGATCGCATTGCACGGTCACTTATGGTTTGTTGTCAGCCATCACCCCAGCCTGTTTTTAACATTGCTACTCACATTTCACCATTTCATAACATGTTAGATTCCTTTCTCTGAGGCAATTTACATCTTTCCACCTGACTATGAGGAACAACTTTTTTTTTTTTCAACGAGTAAGAATAGATTCAAAAGTGTTCCTTGCAGACCTTAAAAAAAAATAAACAAAAGCAATAGCAGCTATTATGCACATTCATACCTTGACTCAAACAACAAGGTGACAAACGTGCCACACCGTCCTTAATATTAGCCCTATAAAATTCCCCAAAGAATTCTGTATCAACGAATTACATACATACAGCTACTTGAGATCACAATGTAAAGTAACACATAAATAAAATAGATGCCTGCCAAAGGCATGTTTGATTTGTTTGCTTTGGCTTTTATAATGTCCTCTAACATTATGGCCATACAGAAGTTTACTTGGAAAGTTTAATGGACAACTGCATCAGTACCCAGTCTGAAGCTCCAGTATACCTCCAGGTTGATCCAACTAAAATTTTGTTTCATTAAGTACTTTGAGAGAAAAATCTCAGTTGTGAAGCGTTAGCATTACTCAGAACACCAAAGTAAAAACTTCTACAAAATATAAAACCTCATGTTCTGAGGCCACTGCTGTCATTTTAGGTGTGCCTTAACCTTTATTTTGTAAGCAAAAATACCATCTTGCAGCACATGGCTTCTGCTCTTCAGAGTATCATAACAGAACATGGTCAATACTGACATGCCAGTTTCATGATCCCTCTAAGCAAACCATCAGAAGAGATAAAAATCAGGGCTTTTTTTCTTCCCTTCCTGAACACTAAAGCCCTATCAATCTCTAAATATCACCAGGATACAAGTGTGAAGAAAGAGATGACCATATTATCCACTTCACAGAGGCTTTTCTTAACATTGTTCTTTTTGGCAACTGATTTCATTCTGCAGATTCATTCCCCACATTATGGTCTCATCTATCTATAGGAAAAGTAAAGAAATAGTTAATCAAGAAAAAACAAGACACTTCAATTAACGCTTATGCTTGGGGAAGAGAGAGTCTATGGTGCTACAGAAGTCAAGCACTAGGTGCCAGACTCAGCAGAGTCTATGAAGTAATACAGAGCTATGGCATTCACCACTCCTTCCTGGCTGGCAAGTTACCTAAATGTGGACACTCTTTAAAATTATTTTTGAGAGTTGAAGAAGTAGATGAAAAAGCCCTTCATTTCAAAATAACACACATTAAACATATGCCACAGGGACTACTGGAAAGAAACACTTAGAACAGGCAGAGACCACCTACAATCCTCCAGCAATTACTTTACGAGTAAGTTTCCCTAAAAGTCTACAACTGCATACCTTTCAAACCACCTTCAAGCAACCACAGTACTGCTGTTATCAGCATCCCAGCCATTCTGATGCAATAGGTGACACGAACTACTGTATGAACTCTGAATGCATTAAAAAAATCAGAATCCTACAGAAGCACATACAATGTATGCACATCAAGCAGTACCAGTTTTAAAGCTGGTCATTGTATACACACACAATATTGTGTCTGTGCAGAAAAAAAACATAGTTTATAGCAGCACCTACGAAATTAATTCCTAATGGTTCAGCAATAGATACTGAGGGTAACCTGTAAGATACTCAACATCCTACTCAATGATGTGATAGGACAACTGGCTCATTTGACAAAAAAATTAACATTACTGTAGGTTTTCAATACCTCAAAGGTTCAGTTCTGTTTTAATACAAAAACAGTCCATAGTTCCATGGACTATGCAATGTTTCACAAAACAAAACTTCACAATAGCGCTTTCTAAAGTAAGGGATTTTAAAATTAAGTTATTTTGCTTTCCTGTCAATGAAGTCAACAAATAAAACAAAGTCAAATTAAGACAATACAAAACCTAGAAAAGAAATCAACTAAAGTTCTGTCTTTACTTTTTATGAAGAAAAAGGGCTGGAAAGAATTCAATTTTCAAGTGATTAGCCCTAAAAAAACCAAAGTCTTTACATCCAGAAACTAGTAATATGAAGAGCTGTTCAGTTACAATATATTATTTTCAAATATTTAAACATTTCATGCAAAAATATTTTTTTCTAATGGAAAATATGATTTAGTCTCACCAAGATTCAAACCATATAAAAATAACCTGCATGAAGCATAAACTTAAGCTTACTGAACGTAGTTGTAATAAAATTGTTTTCTTTCCCCCTTCTCACCTTGCCTTCACAATCTCAAATGGCTACAATTTTTGGAAGGCTTTCTACCAAAATTAAATAATTCCACTCTTAAATATTTTATACATACTTTAGTATTTCAAGAATGCAAAAGAAAGTTCATATGCAAAGTGTAGTAAAGACTGGAAGAGGTCATAGTAGCCCTATAACCCAGACAACTCAGAACGGAACCAAGGACTGTGTCGTTTTATTAAAAGTAACACTATTTTTAAGTGGGCTATATCTATACACTTCTCACTTTAAATCTTCTCTTATTCCATAAGTAAATTTATCTTTACGAAAATTCAGTTCATCATTAGAAAGATTTAAATGTGTCTGGGAATCAACCCAGTGAAACTGATTTCAATAAATCCTCAGGTCTGCACGACACTTATTACCGATGAACTAAATAGACTAATGAGAGAATAGCTTATTAATAGTAACGATTCAAATTTCATCTAAGAAGGTTACAGGGAACTCTTTAAACAAAATTGTTCATACGCCACCATGCCAGCCCTTGATGCTAACCATCCCTTGCAATGCTTTGCTTTGTCAGTTATTTTATGAAGGGTGGAGACACATTATTTATTTAATCTGTACCTACAGTGTAAGAGTTGAAGTCATACCATACAAGTTTAAATTCTCAAGTTACCATTAGTAGAATACTTGTTAACTGACAACTACAGTGAGATATGTTTCTGGCTGCAGTAGAGATAGGTAAGGGTTTTACCATCTTCTGTAAAATTTATCACATCTCTCCCTGCCCTCAGCAACTAACATAACTACACGTCTACACTTCTTAATTCCTCCTGCCAGAAGTTCTCTGCATTAGAAGGAAAAATACCGGTAGTGTTTAACCCAGATCATTTGACAGAACAGGGTTAAGAAGTGACACGTTATTTAGGTATGCCAGCAAAACTGGGGGGGGGGGGGGGGGGGGGGGGAACAAGCAGCTGAAGACAGTAACATCTTAAACCATCTCAGCCACAGCCAAAACACTAACCTGATACGAGTCTAAGACAGGCAGCCTGTCCAAAGGCATGTTTGCTCCTCTTTTAGCAGCTCAAAAAAAAAAAAAAAAATAACATACTAAATGGTTTCTTAACACTTATTTCATTAGCTCTTGCAGGGAACACCACAGGCTTCTAACTGGTAAATTAAGAACGTTAAAAATGCCAAATATCAAACTGAAAAGTTTCAAGGACTTTGGTTGAATCACAAGCTTTAGTAAAGGCAAATATAGATGTTACGGTGTGGAGAGATTTCAGACCTAAAAACTCAAAACACATTTCAACAGAATTTGGCAAGGATCTACTGTTATAATGAGCACACATTCCTGTCAGCAGCAGAACTAATGTGCTCTAATTTCCTAGAGATTTTTATATTTTGTTTCCTCTCTCCCCTTCCACTACATGGTATTTCCACTGGACAAAGAGTAGATGGAGGATGCAGTTGGCTTGGCTTAACAGGCATCTAATGGCCCTGCAAGCCATCACCACAGAATGAGTGGATTCAAAAGTTAGAGGGAAAGACAAAAATGCAATCACATACACATAATTTCCTTCAGAAGCAAAGATAAATATGCTCCCAAAATTATTCTATACTAACAAAGCATATAATTCCTAAAGGGCGTTTAGCTTCCTTCTGTCTGCTCCCCTATTCAAAAGATGACCATCAGCAGATCTCATTTTATTAGTATTCAGCAGGAGAAATAATGAATAGTTGCATGCACATTCAGAATGCATCTCATTATATGACTGGGTGCTTAATTTCCAAAGTTTTATATTGTGAGCAAAATTTGTTTAAATTGATGCCCAAATACTCATGCACAGAACAAAATAGCAAGAACTGAGCCGTGTGTGTGTAAAAATATACATACGCATGCAGGTACCCCTTAAGAGCATAAACAGCAACCAAACAGACACTTGGAGCTGGACAACAGCTTTCAAGTTGGGACCGGGGAGGGGGAGGAGCGGTGAGTTAAAAATCTGTTCCAAGTGGCAAGAAAGTAAAAGAAAAAAACAGGGGGGAAGGAGTTCTGAGAAGAGAAATGTAAACCAGACAAGGTCAAATTTCATCCTTTGACTGAAGCATTCTTTTATCAGCATTTCTAAATCTAAACTTAAAAGTATTCATCAAGAAATTTTATTGAAGTAGAAAGTGTCACTATAAAGGAGGTTAAAAAACAGTTTTTTCAATGCCCTGACTGCTTTTAATTACTTTTATAAACAGTACAAATTTAGATTCAATCATGTAACTAATAACACTTAGAAGATGAAAGTTCTGCATGTCTCCTCTCACAAAGCAAACAGAAAGATTCAGCTGTTGGTAGTGGCACGTATCTCAACAATATCTCACTGAATTCACATAGGTAATTTTAACTTGCGCCCGTATGTATTGCCTCTAAAGCATTTCTTAGTGCAATCAGCTATACTAACAATATCGGAAAAACGAAGATGCAGCACTGGCTGTAAACAAGCTCTCACTCATACATGAGGAAACCCCAGAAGTGCTACATCATGACACCGATTTACCAGCATAATAGTTTAATTCACTACTAATATAAACCAGATCCGACTACACAACAAAACCATATTCCCACTTCAACTGTACATTGCTTATTCATTTAAGGATGTTTGCATTAAGATTGTTTCCTCATTTACTTTTTTGTCCTACAGGGGAAACAGCACAGTAGCATTCCCATGGAAACGTCCAAGTAGAAAGTACCATTTTCTAGTCAGACAGCAATTACGGTGAATTTAAACTAACTTTTTCCATAAGTATGCAATATTTAGCATCTCAAACACATGAAATGAGATCAGATTACAGTGAATTTGAATCATAATCTATTTAACAGTTTTTCAAATTAAGTTTTTACACACATAGTTGTTGCACCAGTTGAGGTGTTTCTATTTTTATTTTTTTTTTTTCAAGAAATAAAAATCACCTGACCTCAAGTGGTATTAAATACTCAACTATACCCACAGTCAAACTGAGTTGGCTCTACGATTTTAAGCTTTGAGAAAGATTTAGCCACTGCTTTTTCCCCAAGACACACACCAAAAAAAAAAAAAAACCAACAGGATTCATCTTAAGGGAGAACTGCACTTTTGTATGGAAGTTGAAAATACTCAAATGTCTCAGATTTTATATCTAAAAAGACAGGGTGCATTGAAGACATTTCGAAACACCCAATAGTGAGATATATAAAATGCTAAGGGTTAGAATCCTTAATGCTGATAGAGACATGTATGGAATGCATCAAGGAATATGAATAAATAGTCAGTATACACTTAGGAGCAACAACAGCAGCAAAGTCCCACAGAAAGCTGTGTAAATTCCTCTGCTGTTCCATACACACATAAATTGTTTGGAAATGGAGACAAATATTTACGTCACTAAGTCTGTTGGTACTACATTAGTAAAGATGACAGCCAACTGCAAAAGTATGCGGGCAATTAAGTAAGTGAGCAATAAAACAGTAGATATACACTTATGAGCAAGGGAAACAAAATCCCAGTTTCTCCTGTTAAAGGGGCTCCAAACAACCTTCCACTCAGGAATGACATCTTGGCACTACAGCAGCATAGATCTAAGAAGAAATTGGTCCACTGTACAACAGCAGCTTTAAAAACGGCGTATCAAGACAGAACAAAAAACAGAGATCACTATGCCACTTCATGTAACCCATGAGGCACCTGCAGCTGAAGTAGTATACACAGTTCCCAACCCACCTTCCCTGGCATAAAAATATAGGGGGAAAAAGAAAAAAAAAGCAGGGGGGCAGAGAACTAAGTGTGTAGAATAGCTTCTGCATGCAAAGAAGTTGCATGAAATAAGGTCTTCAGTGAGGGAAAGATACAACTGGGGGGTGATTATCACAGAATTCTTAAAACACAAAAATCCCACCCCTCCAGTGTTGGGGAAGACAAGTAAGGAACAACCACACACTGCCTCTTCCAGTATAAGAACAACGAAGCATTAGGTGAAACCAACAGACACCAAAATCAAGTCAAGGACTAGGAGGAGATAATATTCATATGATAAACAGTTGAATTACAATGCCCCTTGGTACATATAGCTGTGGATGCTAGAAGTTCAGAATGTTCAAAAGGGACTGGACAAATTAATGGAAAAAATCAACATCAAAAATATTAAAGCCTACTAAGTTATGCCATGCACACATATGCTCCAGCAAAATAAAAGTGGGATGCAGAATCCAAACACACATTCACATTCCCCTAGACCCCCACCTCTGGCTCAAAGTCTATAGGCTACAGATAATGTATAATAAGCATGGGACCTAATTATTCACTTGGCTACTGCTATTTATGCTGTTGCTGTCAGGACATTGAACTAGACTGTCCTTTGGTTTGACTCAATATAGCCAACCTTAAGCATATCATGACTAAGAAAAAGAAGCCCAAGAAGATGAAATACTGCTCTATTTTCTGCAGGTTTTGAACAACTGCTTCAAAGGTTTCCTCTTTTCTCCCCATATCCAGGGCTGAACACCTCAACTTCTCTCCAGATCATGTAAGATGCTAAAACCCAAATATTTTCAGAAAATAAAGTCTATTGAAGTAGTAAAACAAGATTTTTAGGAAGAATCAGAAGAACTGGTTGATGAACACACAACCTGGTAGGAATAGAATAGGGGGAAGATATTTTAAAGAAGCACTCGTCAAAAATGAGGCCTGAAGAGTTCAACACTAACATCAGTTAAGAGCTGAATATGAAATGGATGAACATTAAGATGCAAGAAAGAAGGAAAAACACCCTCAAGTCAAATAATGACTTACCCATGTATTTATTACTATCTTACACATTTTTACAGTACTTGGCATAATAAGACCATTCCAAAAGAAAGCTATGACTTCTTTGCCCTGTTCTATTAGAGCAGTGATCTCTGCATAAATTAGAAGTAGGGAAAGCATTTTGCTTCTCTGAACTTGTGCCAGGATAACAAAAGAAGCACAGGGCTGGGGGGGACAAAAAGTACTGCTTCTCAACACATTTTACAAACAGGTTTTTTTGTGTGTTCTCAAAAATCTCTCAGCCCTCATGGGAGAGGGATGTCACAAGGCCCACTGACCTGTTGAAGTTCAACAGCATGATCCTCCACACTTCTTGGCAAAATAAAATTGTATTACAGCACTTCTAAAACATAGGTATACACTGTCTAATGTCTAGATACTATTTTCATAACGTAAGACTGTACATCATTAAACTCAGTAGAAACAGTTCAGGGCATTGACCTGAAACACAGACTTTAAACACCTCTTCAGTTCTTTTTGTAAAACAACTTCACGCTCACATCTCCAAATTATACCTTACTTGTAAAGGAATATAAAACATAAATGAAAACATAGTAAGTCTTAAATATATTGTTGCTGATTGTAAGAGACTGAAGTGTTAAGAACAATTGTCTCAAAGCTTGCTTGTAAGTGTTTATCTGATAAGACCACATATCAGACCACTCTTTTGTCTGAGAAGAGCCGAGGGCAGGCCATTCTTTGGCTTATCAGGTACCACTAGTTTGCAAAGAAACGTGCAAACTTGCTGAAGCAGCAGGCCATTCTTTGGCTTATCAGGCACCACCAAGAATAGGACACCAACTGGTATCCGGGCCAGGCCGCTTGCCCACCAAAATACAAGTTGTGTGATTAGATGTGCACGTGTGGTGTACATGATGTTGCCCTGGGTAACCAAACCAAACCGAGAGCGCAGACTCCCTCTCCAACACCAGATAAAAGATGGCACAACGAAGCCTGAGTGTGGCCACCCACCACCAAAAGACTGAAGACTGAGGACCAACAGGACGCCGCTGGATCCATGGTGGTGACTATCCTTTGCTTATCTCTCTGAACGCTTGCTTAATTTCCTCCTAATATTTCCTGCCTTTCCTATTGCTTTACTCTTTTATATTTACCTAATAAAACGTCTGATTGGCAGCATATGACCTCCTTTGTGCCTTAATTTCGCCCTTGGGATCATTACAAACCTTCCCCGAGCCTGACAATCAGACCGGGACTTAACACTGATCAAGTAGGAATTAAACGATTCTCCTTTTCAAAAGTTCCTCCATGCTTTTGACAGGCAAATGTTCAAAGGCTCATTTTATTTTTATGAAGGATGACAGAAGAAAAGCTTACAAGTTTTCCTCATTTTATGAAACACTTATACAAAGTATCAAAATTGAAGTGATTCTCTGTATTTTTTTCAAAATTAATTACCAAGCCACAAAAACTAGGATGGCTCAAAAGGCAGCTGTTAGCTATATTTCTGACAAATGCAAAACAAAAAGTTACCTACAATCATGAACAAAAGCCACCTGTAACACTTCTATAAATAAATTGCAAGTGTGTTTTTAGTATTGTTTAAGGATTTGTATGTCACAGCTAGGTGATGCAAACTTCAAGCACAAATGGTAACAGAGAACAAGGATTACGAATTTATTAGATAAAATCTTCATAAGTTATTTCTAGAATAAGTATCTATATGTGCGCCAATAAACCATACTATATATAAGCACTAAAAGTAAATACAAGAGTAAGTTATTTCTTTCTGAAAACTCCAAACACACATATATGCCTTTTTTTCTAAAAACCTGTTTTTTTCAATTTTTAAGAAATAATTGGAGGGTGAGCTTAAAGGCCAGGTCTTGTCCCGAACACTTTGGTCAGTGTGGAGGAATTTATAGAATCAGAATTGTTTAGGTTGGAAAAGACCCTTAAGATCACCAAGTCCAACCGTTAACCTACCACCGCCAAGTCCACCACTAAACCATGTCCCTAAGCACCACATCTACACATCTTTTAAATACCCCCAGGGATGGGGACTCAACCACTTCCCTGGGCAGCCTGCTCCAGTGCCTGACTACCCTTTTGGTGAAGAAATTTTTCCTAATATCCAATCTAAACCTCGGCTGGTGCAACTTGAGGCCTTTCCTCTTGTCCTATCCCTTGTTACTTGGCAGAAGAGACCGACCCCCACCTTGCTACAACCTCCTTTCAGGTAGCTGTAGAGAGTGATAAGGTCTCCCTTCCTTTTCTCCAGGTTAAACAACCCAGTTCCCTCAGCCGCTCCTCCTAAGACTTGTGTTCTAGACCCTTCACCAGCTTCATTGCCCTTCCATGGACATGCTCCAGCATCCCAATGTCCTCTTGTAGTGAGGGGCCCAAAACTCAAAACACTGTTCAAGGTGAGGCCTTGAATTACTATGTATTGGTAAGATACACAGCATTCAGATTACCACTTCGTAAAATAGTTTTTACTCTTCAGCAACAAGCACTAAATAAAAATATAAAACAAAAATAATGTGACCTTCAGCTTACATCTCTTCAACGCATTCAATTCTCACTCCCCCTTCCACTGTAGTGGCAATTCTTTTCATTCCTCCTACACTGCAAAATTCTGTCCCACTACTAGAGTGACAGCAAGTCCATCTGTCCTCCTGTCCTTAAGAAAAGGGAGCGAGCTGGCTGGCACAGAGCAGAGGACAGCAGACTGGCAGCTGACCTGTGGCTCAACAGAAACAAATACCTTCCCTAGCAAATGGGGCTCCACAAATGCAGATTCTGGCACTGAAGAGACAATACTTTTCCCAGGGATCTTCAAGTGCTTCTGGGTGAAGGGAAAGGAAAAGGGGCACAACAGATGTCTCCAAAGTTTGTACACGTCAACATCTGAATCAGGCAATATCATGTACCAGAACTGTAAAACAAACCACTGAAGTGAAGCTTCTTCTGATCTGCTATTTTTAAACGTGGACAATTTTAGAGAATGAATTGCTGCTCTGCAGTAATAAACAGCCATGAACTTCACCTGGCTTCAATATCAAAATCACCATTTTATAGAGCCATACATGAAGATGTGAACACACAAACCATTTTTCCACTGCCATCATAGATGAGATTACTGTCAGCAAAGGTCAAGACAGACACTTAATTGAACTAACCATTTCAACCTTCCTCCCATGATTCACTCAAACTTACCTACCAGACCATGAAATCAAAAAGAAAAATCACCTATTAAACCTTTATTGCCTGCAGAAAATTCAGTCTTCAGAAACTAAGCAATTTCTTTTTAGCATCTGCAACTGAAAAGAAATATTCTGAAGACATCGTAACATTTCACTATATAACTGCATTTGTTCCAAGTCAGTTTATCACTCCTTCAAGCAGCATGAAAGGTGCAAATTGACTATTCATGAGTCTAATTAAATCTGAAGGTAATTATAGTAAATGCTTAACTTCAATCACAGTTAAACACTTATCCAACTTATTCCACTAACCTAACAGATGCATCTGTCAGCAAGTACATTTTATCCAATTACTTCCTGATGCTACAAAAGTACTGATCAATATAGAATACATACTACTTCAGTGAGAATGACCAAAACAGCTGTAATACCTGGTTGTTTGCCCCACACCCAACTCTCAACAATCGATTTGGCCTTGTAAGTGGGCAGCGGAGTCTCTTCTTCATCTTTCTTTTCTTTGTCATTTTGCTCTTCTTTCTTTGATGCAGTTTGGCATTCAGTGCTATCATCTTAAAAAAAAAAAAAAAAAAGACCAGTTAAGATACTTCCCCCTTTAATTCGGTTCTAGATTAGAAATGTAAAGGTGAAATGCCCAACCCACAAGTATACAGCAATATTGTCTATCATTAAGAGTATAGGGTGGGAGGGAGTACTATTTTACCATGTTAACTGTCACAGGTGCTAGGTCTCATGTTACATTTTGTAAGACAGTGACCTTAGAATCCAGAAATCACTGCTGTAACCTCCTATGGAGGATGAACATTTAGTATCAATACCATCATGTAAGACTTGCAAAGGATGCACTTTCAGTCAGATTTTGCCCCCAACTATCCACATTTCTGTGCTATTTACTTGTTTTCATATTCCATTTCCAACACAGAAAAAAAAGATAGCAATTGCCTTAATTTCAAAATCAAGGAGAGCTATATATTGGCATTTACACTAATTTTATGCAGCAGTATTTCCGCATCTGTAATGAATCTAGCATCTTAGTAATTACCAGCAAGTAATGAAAATAATACCACCACTTTCTGCCCAAGCAACAAAAGAGCATTTGCAATCCTTTTGAGATTACTTTCATAAAGACAGAACACAGACATTAGTCACTTATCTCTGTAATCAAAGGCTGCATAAAAGTCCCAGTTTTCTAAGCACAGCAGAACTAAACAGCTGGAAGTCTCTCCTTATTCATATAGGGGATATGGATTTCCATATCCATACCTCCAGTCAGTTCAATGCACAAGACTGCCTTGCAATTAAGGGCCACACTGGCAACTGCCTTCCTCACCCTGACCTTCTTTTCTAAAAATATCCCCCAAAATTTCTCAAGTCCAGCATTTGTAACTTACCCACGAAGAGTTTAGGTCCAGCCATTTTCACCCAGCTCTTAAAAATGACTGGTCCTCCATTCCTATCTGCCAATCTAGTCTAAAGACTCCCCTCTGCCCCAAAATGTCCCAGCCACAACAAGCCAGGCAAGCATTAGAATTTTGTCTTTTTCCCTATCTCACCCCCCACACCCAAAACATATGCATTTGTACCAGCATATTTCAGAAGACGGTATTAAGCAAGAGATTTACAGCTGTAGCCAGACACAGCACATCTGACTGCAGCCTGCCTCAGACTCAGCATGACCCCACTTGGAGATCAAAGGCTCCCATTACCTCAGAACATACAAAATACACCTATGACAATGTACAAAAACAGTCAACTATTCTTTCCATCTGGCCTGAAAAAAAATGAATGCCTAATCTGATTGTAAGTGGATCTGTCATTGCCTCTTTGTTAAAAATTTGTTAGGCTGTAGACAATAGCACCTCCCAAAATAAACCTTTTTAAGGTGTCTTAATTATACAAGTTTTAAATTAAAGCCAATGTTTCCTAACCTATAACACACACTAGTGCTCAGGAGGTGGCAGATGAAGACTGAAGAAAAAAAAGAGGAGACCTAACCACAGCATGCATGCTGCAGCTGACATTGTGGGCTAAGGAAGGGATAGCAAAGTCACCTGAGAACAGGAAAAAGCAGTTTGGACATCCCACTGGTAAGTGGCAATCATAGAGAGCATAACCGTTTCTCTCAAGCACCAAGGAACAGCCAATAGTACAGCAGTCATCAGCATGATAACACATGTCCAAAATGTGACTGAATCTAGCTGTTTCTATCCCAAGGTACAAGCATGTAACATTAAAGGCACAGATTCCTTTATAGAGTTAAATCAGTGACTAGGGACCCTGTTTAGCCTCAGTAGTTCAGGATATTCCCACAGTAACACCATAATCTCACTGTTTCTCCACTCACCCACACATCTAGAGACACACTCCACAGGGTCTGGGATTGTAGTTAGTGGCTAGAAGGGTGTTGTGCCAAGACACTATGTTTTGCAGGCAGCTGTAAGAGAACTTGTTATGCTTTTTAACAGATCCTTGGCAAAGGATGACAACAAAGGGCTATGAACTTAGTCATTTTGCCCAACTCCTCACTGCAAATAGAGAAGGTCCAAATTGAGGTGGGAACTTAAGCTTTGTATTGTATAAAAACAACCCTGACACGCAAATCCACAAGGAGGATTTTTTTTTTTTCATTGTCTGTATGAACAGAAAAGGGGATCAATAAGAGAAGTGGGAAGGAGCTGAGCTAAAAATCACATTAAAAGGCCATGTCGAATTGTTCCACAAAGACTTTTCACTACACTTGCAAAAAAACACCTGCCCCATAAGGGACAAAGTTGGTATCCGTCTAGATTAAAAGCAGCAACACAGGCATCATAACTGTGGAAGCTCAGTTATGCTTAATGAAAGGGATTTTTAAAAAGAGAGCCACAAAGATTTTTCAGAAAGAGGGCCAGGGAGGAAGAAATCTTGAATAAAGCCAGCACAGGCCAAAATAACAAGTAATAAGACAGTTTTCAAAACAATGCAGCAAAAACACACTGAAGTGTGACAACCCATTTTAACTTCATTTTTCTCAGACTGAAGCATGAATATTGTGGTGGGGGAAAACAACCGTGTAACGTTTCCCTGAAAGAACTTTCTCTTAACTGTGTTTTCGTTTACAACCTTAAGCCTCCAAGCTGAGGTAGGTATGCTTAGCCAGTCAAAACTGACCAACTGAAGTTAGTCGCTCTCAATTAGGAGTCAGCTCCCAAACTGAAGTGCAATAGCTCACCATGTGTGCTCTATCTTGCACAGCAATAGCCTAATCCAGTATAAACAGAGGATAAAAAGGAAGCAACTAAAGGTGGAATTTACGTTTCATATTCAATGAAGAAAATAACTGACACTGCATAGTCACCTCCGGCACCTGTTACAGTATGATCTTGTGCTGCTCTTAAATGCCAATGAACTGATACACTTAGGAATCCCTCAGTAGAAAGAAAAAGCTTGCAACAGTTTCCCAACAGGTGTTGCCATTCGCAAGGCAAGAAGTTACATAGTGTGCTTTAGGCAAGGCCTGTACAACCACTCTAAAACAGTATTTGGTAGTCCCAGATCCAGGAAGCATTTCAGCTGCAATACAAAATAATAATTTGTTTTCTGTCAAAGAGCTTTTATTTTATATATATACACACATATAAACTTCAATTGATAGTTATTTGTGAAGGAAGGATGCATGCCTAACCATTTGCAAGCCATGTTTACACAGCCTTCCAGGTGCAGAAGTCCAGATGACAGAAGATTCTGATCTCCTAACCCTAATCAGAAACAAAGTTTCTTTTCTTCCCTGGTATACTATTTTTTTAAAATGCATTCTTTAAATTATCTGTTGAATATGCAATAAAGCATTTTACACTTTTGAAGTCAAACTGTCCAACAGGGTGACTACAGACTTCCCTCTGTCCTGCAAAGAGAGCAGGATAGTCCACAGCACAGCACTGAACACTTGAGCCACTTGGTACAGCCACTATAGCTGGGTTGGGGGAAGCAGAAAAGAGGGAGAGAAAAGAGGCACTTCTCACTTTTAACGAGTTCTTTCTTAGACAAGAAAGGAGGCTCAAAGCAGGAGCCAGCCTATATGCCTGCTTGCTACTACAGTTCAATACATATGTGATCTGAACAGCAGCCACCAGAACCAATTCCCACATACTGTTATTCTTATCATAAAGATGTGGTTTCTGCCAGCCTCTCTGGAATTGCTTGTGGCATTTGGACTTTATTATTTATTTGCAGGTGCAACACTGAATGAGGTTTGTGGATTCAATGGCACTAGGCTGACAAAGGTCCAACTTTCAGGAAAGGGAGAACAGAAGCAAAGAGGAAGCCCACAGTGTTTACCAAAGGCAGGACAGAGGCATGAAGCTGACGATTTTATATTTTTGCCCTGGAACTTAAAATAGCTAGTTGAAACAGAAATTCCCACCTATACAGAAGTTTGAGGAATCACAAATAATAATAAAAAAAAAAAAAAAAAACACAGAGACCTGTGTAGTTGACTGATGTGTCTTAAAAATTCACAATAATGATTCTCTAATTTAAAAATTTAGTAAGAATAACATTATTTAATACTTTTTGTTATTTTCAGTACATAGCTTCCAGTAGACAAGATAATAATCTCATCCAAATTTCCTGAGGGCAGCCTGATTATCTTTTAAGTACATGCCATGCTACAAGTGCACCTGTATTTGGACATCACTACTGTCACAGCTGTGTCCTCAGATGATACTTGGAAACATGCAAACACATTCTGCTGAACACATTTATCAAACATGATTTTCTGAAAGTGCCATGAAGAAAAAAAACAAATAACTTATTCCTAATCAAATGTTCCTGCTAACGGGGGAAAAAATACACTATTTGCATATTCCTCCTAGAGAGAAAAGGAATGCTTTTCGCTACCAATAGTATGTTCTTCCAGTCTATTGCCACTGCTGATATCCACCGAAAGAATGAAGTGCCTCTTCTGAGCAGCCCAGTCAGCATCAACAGAGAGCTACAGCACTAGTGAAGAAAAGGAGTTACAATGGGTGGGCATAAATCAAACTTCTTAAAAACAGACTGAATAAAAAGGACTACTTACAGCAGCCTCGCTTATTTATCTCCAAATTAGCCAATTTAGCAGCAAAATCTGAATATTGAGATTAAAATACATTGCTTTTAATATAAAAGCACCAGGTTTTATATAAATCTCATTACTTACATGTATTTTTCCCTCTCCTCTTGAATTACATTTGTAGATCGTTTATGCAAAAAAAGTAACTACCAACTAAACAGACTGAAATATTCTAGATTTTAATCTCATTAAACTCAATTTGAGCTGCAAGTTCAGAGGTCCAAACTGACAGCCAATATTTCTGATTCCATGATTCACTACTGCCTCACAGAATCAAATATACAATCTGATCGACATTGCCCCAAAATAGCCTTGATTAGCATGTTTAAGATCTCTTTGGATTTTATCAAGAGCATTGTATCAGCTGTGACCCTTGAGGCTGGAAGCATCTCATGGTGCAGCTTCAGTTGCAGAGGCAACTGTTGAACAGTGGTAAACTGTTGGAGGAGGCAGATCTGTTTAATATCTGGTGTCTGGCCACTTAGATTCAGGGTGATGGTTTTTCTGTAATCACCTTTATGTAATAATACCACTCAGTTTTCTTCTTAAAGCTCAAGTCTAGTAAGCGAGATGGTTGTATTTTAGCAATCCTGTAGGCCAGCACAATGGCATTTATGAAGGCTAACTTCACTGAAAGAGAATTCATACATTAATTCTAAGAGTTAAGAGCCTGAAAAGCTATATTTAAATTTCTAAACTACTGTAGCTTTTCAAGAAATAGATGTTTTAGAAGTACCTATGTAGAAGAACATAGACATTCCAGTTGTGGAAAGGAACAGATGCAATCTGTGCTATATAATACCTACACTTAACCCCTCCAGAAGGAAACGTAAGGGAAAGGTGTTGTTTTAATTTTTATCTTTGTTACTTACTATTCAACTCTATCTTAATTGGCAATAAATTAAATTAAATTAATTTTCCCCAAGTCAAGTCTGTTTTGCCCATGAGAGTAACTGGTAAGAGATCTCCCTGGCTTTATCTCAACCCACGAGCTTTTCCATTTTATTTTCTCCCTCTGTCCTATTGAGAAGGGGCAGTGAGGAAGAAGCTGGGTGGGCAGCTGGCAGCTGGCTAAGGTCAACCCACCACAATACAGTACTGGAAACAACAAGTGGCAGTCTTGCTTTAACAAAAACAAAACAAAACAAAACGCCCACCAAAGAAAGCCAAAACCCACAACAAATATCAGAAAGCTTTCAAAAGCCTCACCACAGCTTGGACCACTGACATTTTAAGGTAAAATAAATGCTTTATTTCTACAGTAAACCATCAGAATTTCTGTATTTGTAAGTAACAGTATCCTACAGCCTTTAGCATTTTATGCCTTTTTGATCCTTCAAAGTCACTACATACATACATCCAGCATTTAAAAAAAAAAACTTCACATCATTATTCAGAATAGGTGTCCCAAGTGTCGATGAACATGTGAAGTCACAGATGATCGACTTGCTTAGCACTTGTGGTTTTTTACTTTATACTGCTCTCTACATTTTGGATCAGAACTGACAGCTTGCTTTTCCTAGTTGATATTTCAATTATTCCCCTGAAAACAAAAACCAATTATACTATGACATCTTTCTAAAAGCTTTCTCAGAATCACTGAAGCACTACAGCACCATAACTGACAAAAATCCCAATTCTCTGTGGCTACTTAGGTATAAAGATACCAGAAGAGTAATTTTCTGTCAAAGACCAGCGTCAGTACAACTCGAAAAACAATGTGTAAGTATCTGGCACAAAAAGAGGAAACTGCATCAATTTAATCTGTAAAGCAGGTATTTACTTTAATATATTGACTTTATTATTATAGATGTTTGTTATCTTTTTGCTACATGAGAGCAGAATGTGTTGAATACCATTACCATCACAACACCTCTATCATGAGCTCTCAGTGAATGGGAAAGCACTTCCCACAGTTCATTTAGGGGATAACCCTTCCTTTCATTGCATCAAGTTTATGATACCTTTTAGTAATATACAGGAAACTAACCAAGCCTAACAAAAAAATATTACACTACCTCCACTTATTTTATGAGCAGCTGTTGTAGTAGCCTTTCTGATAAGATCAGCTGTGTTTTCATCCAGTGTCAACAATAATATTCAAAAGGACCAACAGCAGAAGAAGACAAAAAAAGTTTTCTAACTCTGAAACAGTTAGGAGCATAATTCTAGTCCTTACTACAGCACGCAGCCACTCACAACCTACAAAGCTTATATTCTTAATAAAAATAATGTATAATTCACTCTCCTCTCAAACTATTTATTATAGCTTCTTTCCTGTAGAAATAACTTTCTCTAGTCAAAAAGACCTCCCCCCCATTTTTTAAAGAAGATAAATCATAGGTACAAAAAAAAAAATTCTCTCCATAAGGAATTAAGCATTAGTGGTTTGAAATATCATGTAGTAGCAGTACAGTTCAGGAAGTAACAGAAACTGAAATAATAGTTCTCTGCTACCAAAGGCAGTATTCTACCCTTCTCCTAGACAGAGCCTCATTTATTTAGGGGTCACATAAATTACTGACAAAACTTATCTGACCATTTGGTGAGCCAATTGCAGCCAGGTTAAGAAACATAAACCTTTTCCTTTTTTGACCAGTTTAATTTTCTGTTCAATAAGGAGTCAAAAGATCACCACAATCAGAAAAAGGAAAAAAGGCAAGAGCAGAATCACTCTATTTTGGCATAGCCCATCACGAAATAAAATCTGCCTCCACCAAAGTAATCTCTCTAAATAGATGCATTACTCTGCCATTTGCAGGATTTGCACTGTTTGAACTGCTCTCAAGTACACTAGAAGGAAGGAGAAAAAAAAAAAAAAAGCACTACATTCTCAGTCAGACTGTGGATAGTTTTTTAGCTGACCTTTTAGTTACCTTATGAAGATTGTAAACAACATTAGAAATAGCAGTATGGGCTCTACCCCATTCCTCAGTCCACTTCCTTTAAACAAAGGCTTCAACTGTAAACACAGCAAGCATACCAAACAAAAGGACACTGCCAAGCGCCTCTCATAACAACATGCCTAGTTATGAAGTTTAATTTCAAAAGGCTGGAACAGATTTAAGCCTTCATTTGAAGGCTTAGATGTTACCTTTCCATACGCTTTTAAGAAATCAGTTTCAATTTGTATTTAGTTCAAAATATGAACACCTGCAAATTGTATAGACAGGTGACGATAAACCAAAGTTCTGGGACTGTATGAAATTTGAATTCCATTTTCATCATCGTGATGAAAGTAAAAATGCAAAAAGAAAAAAAATAATTTAAGAATCCATACCTTTTCTTGGAGGCAGTTCACCACTTTGTGTTAGCTCTGTTCCAGGATATACAATCTCCCCATCTTTTACCATTTCATTCCACAAGCCACATAGTCCATCTCGTGTAAATGCGAGCTGTTAAAAATAACACATTATATATAGTTACACACAACAATTTGCTCTCAAGCCAACTCAAGCTAACATTTAAAATACATCAGATTTTATATTTTGTCCCAGAAGAAAGAAAACACATGTATCACCTCACTAGTATATTCAGTGTGTATGTATGATAGGGATTTAAATGATCTTCAGGACCTCTGATTCTCTAGCTATGCTATTTTCAGACTAAAAGCACAAATTAGTAACTTTTAGATAGGCTCAAATACAGCAAGATGAACTTTCTTTCGGTGAAAAATTCTCATCAAAAGCATGGATTTGGTCACCTTGGAACTATCCACACATTCAAAATGACATCATGCAATAATCCAGGGGGGCATGGGGTGGGGTGTCCTTTCCCCCCCAGGAAAAGCTATCCAAACAAAGTCAAGCTGCATAAAGTCACAAAACAGGGAAGCATGAGGGAAGTCAATACAGTCCCCCCTCCAAACCAGCGACTGAAGAGCTGGGCACTCAACCAGAACAAATGGCATCAAGGCACTGATTCGTAAATGTACTTAACCAGTTCAAACTGGTCCTGCTGTGCAAAGCACCTCTCACAGCCCTCCCTCTTCCTTCCAGCTGCTACAATGCCTCCTCTTGCGTGCAGGCTAATGCACGTGCGCGATCATCTGCTGACCCAGACCATGGAACCAATCAAGACTAAACCCAGTTGCGCCTGGGGGAAGAGCGAGGGGCCGCCTCAGCCCAGGTCAGTTCCCAGTACGCTATGTGTGCAACAGGACAAATGCTCCCAATAGAACAAATGGCAGGAGTGGGCTAGTGGGAAGCGCTCATGAAAGCACTGGCTGTAACACGAGTCTCCTAATGATTTATCAATTCGGATCTCCCTTGAAGAATCCTAATGACCAGGATAATTTGTCTTCTACTGATGTTGTTCTCTGCTTTATGAAACGCTGCAAAACAGGTGTCAACATCCCAAGCGAATTCCATAATAGCCAGGCTATCATTTGCAACCGTATAGCGTAAGGGAGGAGGAGAGTACATGAAATGAAAACCAGAATACCTTTAGCATACCAAAGTGGTGCAGCAGAGACACTTAAAAAAAAAAATTATGAAGGCTTATTCAGAAGCTTTTTTGTGTTATGTAACTAGTATTCAAATCCAAAGTCTTTTAACAGAGGAGTAATACAAAGATGTTACTTACACAACTGCTGTGAAATATTTACCATTATACACAGAAGTCCGCTTATATTTTATTTTGATCTATTTCCTAAAGATATTTTAATGATTAAAGATTACATGTTTTAAGAGTCATGACCACCAGCAGGGAAATCATTTGCTGATCTAGCTAACCTCAGTTAACATGAAGAATTAAAGGCAAGTTGCATGTTTTGACACCACTGTAACGCACTAAATTACTGTATTAGTTTCTTCACTTCATATTGCTTACTTCAGAAATTCACTCCAACACATATTAATGATTCCAATCGTTTTTCTTTCAGCATAAAATATGAGCTGACACATTGTACGTATTTGTCACTTGCTGTTTCCTGACCTCAGGGGGATAAGAGGGAAAAGAATCACACAGCGTGAGCTAGACATTATTCAGCTTATCTGCGATTTAGCAGTTGTGCAGCACCAGAATTACACTGTGACCATGCTTTACTGAAAGGTACAGTCCCTGTTCTTCAGAGCTAGACAGCATGTAGAGCTTTTGCAAAGATTCTGTATTTTGCTAAAAGCTTTCCATTTGGCTTAATTTTTTATAAATTGGAATAGTCTGAAGTAAAATTGCATTTCAACAAGGGGAAGGAAAATCAACCATTCACCATTGACCGAATTTCTTGCATCATTCTCAGCCTATAAATATTTAAAAAATAAATAGCATTCACTTTCTCCTTCATCAGATGTGGTCATAGTGGGGCACTTAAGGAATTTATTTTTCACAATTTTTTTCTTGAAAAAACAGCTAAACACAACTGTTTCACTATTTTTGGCTCATATGTGATAGAAGATTTTTTTTTTTTTTTTAACATTCACCTGTTGAATGCTAACCTATGCTGAAGTACAAGCTTGAAAAATAGTGAGTGAGGCAACCCTCCAGATGGGTTGCAAATAAATTATCATTTTCACAAAGTTAAGTTTTTGTCTGATAAACTGCCTTTTCATACATTTTATTTTACATTCTCAGATCACCTTGGTATGGAAAATTATTCTTACAGCCCTCAAGCTTAGAATCTAAAGGCCTATAGGCTTTGAATTCAAGGTTCTTCATAATGCAGCATTGTTTTACTTCAGAAAACCTACTACTTTTGTAAGCATTGCTATAAAGAAGAATCGATAATTGTTTTCTCCATTTTAACCTCTAATCCTTTCAGATGGCACAAAGTTCATCCAAGTCTTTCAAGCAACTAAAAACTGAAAAAGTAAACAAAATTTCTTCTGCCTTGCATTTCGTGTTCAAATTCTTATCAAAGTAATTTTCTTGGTATGTTGCATAGAGATAGAGCAACCATGAAGATTATAGGTCAGAGAGAGTTTGCCCTCCTTCTCCAAATACCTCGTGTGGAAGCTTACACCATAAGCAGCCTTCAGATAAACAACTTTGCTTTTATTCACGTTGTAGTTAACATTTTCCCAGTAGCATATGTGTTGGGGGAGGGGGAAAAGGAGACATGTTTGAAACTAAAGTAACACTGGACTTTTTTTGTAACAATAATCAAAGCAACCAACTCAAAGGGCAATTAAGAAACAGTATTTACAACCAATTTGGCTCTCATAACAGAGGGCAACTCAGTTCCAACTGTAACAAGTTCACTATTAATCTCAGCGACATTCAGCAGACATATTAAACAGTGAATTACCACTATGATAGCCAAAAGTGAAAGAAAAGTCTGAGTTTTTAAGTGATAAATTATTCCAGCAATTTTATTTTCAGGATCCCAAAATTCTATAACCATAATAGAAGTTTCACAACTCCCTTAAGAGAAATATTTCACTTAACCAACAGAAATGGGGAGGAGTGGCTAATATGCCAGAGGGTCATGCTGCCATCCAGAGGGACCTCGACAGGCTGGAGAAATGGGCTGACAGGAACCTTGTGAAGTTCAACAGGGAGAAGTGCAAAGTCGTGCACCTGGGGAGGAGCAATCCCGTGCTGGGAGTAATCCAGCTGGAAAGCAGCTTTGCAGAAAAAAACTGGGGGTCCTGGGGGGCACTGAGTTGAACATGAGCCACCAACGTGCCCTTGCCACAAAGAAGGTTAATGGGTGTCCTGGGCTGCATTAGGAGGAGTGTTGGCAGCAGGTCGAGGGCAGTGATCCTTCTCCCCTACTCAGCACTGGTGAGGCCACACTTGGAATACTGGGTCCAGTTCTGTGTTCCCCAGTACAAGCGACATTGACACACTGGAAACAGTATGGAACATCTCTCCTATGAGGAAAGGTGGAGAGAGCTGGGACTGTTTAGCTTGGAGAAGAGAAAGTTCAGGGGGCATCTCATTAATGTATATTTTCGCATGCATGAAGAGAGGGTGCAAAGAAGAGGGAGCCAGGCTCTTTTCAGTGGTGCCCAGTGACAGGACCAGAGCCAGTGGGCACAAACTGAAACACAGGAGATTCCCTCTGACCATCAGGAAACACTTTTCCACTGTGAGGGTGACCAAGCACTGGCACAGATTACCCAGAGAGGTGGTGGAGTCTCCATCCTTGGAGATATTCAGAAGATGTCTGGACACGGTCCTGGGCAATTGGCTGTAGGTGGCCCTGCTTGAGCAGGGAGGTTGGACCAGATGATCTCTAGACATCCCTTCCAACCTCAACCATGTGTGATTCTGTGAAACTAGCAGCTGAAGATAACAGTAAGTCAACTGTATGGTAGAAAAGTCAAATATCTGCTTTGACTACACAGTCCTGCTTTTCCTCTTTCTACAGTGTTTTAAGACTATCTTAGCCAGCACAAGCACATACTCCTTTCTTCTTTGCTCCCACTGATTCTTGCATTCCATCATTTGCAAGGAGTCCATCAACACATCCAAGTGCTGAGACGGAAGAACTAGAACTTTGTTCAGAGCAAATCTGGAAAACATCTCTCTTCGGTTTCTATTTTCCAAATAATATGACTCTTCAAAAATATGGCTCTTCTTCCACTCAATTCTTTAAAGAAAAGTTCACAAGGCAATCGATGGTGCAGTGCAAGAGAAGAAAAACACATTCAGTGTCTTCATTGTTTCTGACATACTAGGGTTGCAAGCACAAGAGTACCTACCTGTGTTTTGTTAAGTCTAACACTCTCTCACTAGATTGCTTGATTTATGTGGACATCTTTCCCTCTAATAATTACTAACTTCATTTATGAACGTTTAAAGGGATGACCTTAAACTCAGTAAGGTAACAAATTAAGAATAATTAAGTTTTCACTGAACTTTTGCAACTGGCAACAGTGTCAGAGATGTACACTCTGTAAAAACGCCACAAGGACCCCAAGTCCCTGCTTGCCCCACCACCTACACACTGCCTTCCAAAGACTGAGACAATAGCAGCTCCATCACCACTACCCACTGTCTTACAACCCTGGCCCGTGTTCTTAATCCTCCTACTCATTCCACCAAATCAAGTGCCATTCCCCATGCCCAAAATCTCCCTTGTTCTTCCCACGGCATCTCCTGACCTCCTCTCAGATAAGACCACAGCCACATATCCTCATCTCCTACGCACCTCACCTTCACAAACCCCAAGCCACTTCCACCATATGTCACACATTCTCATCCCCAGACCACGTCTTGATCTCTGCGGTTGTAAGGCATGTATCTCACCAAATTCATACTTCCCACAAAGACCTAAGTCTCAGCCCTGCTCACTTAGCCAAAAAAGCAAGGGCCTAAGCAGACTTCAAAGCGAACTTCTACTGTGCTGTAAACTGGGCAGCCCCCACTCTAATCTTTTGCTAATCTTATCTCTGCAGTTAAACTGTAATTTATTCTGTCTGGTACAACATTTAATTAAGTCAAAGGGATACCTAGTTTGGTTGCTGGCGTATGCTGCTGCCACCCTCCAACAGGGCTGGCAGTGAAATTCCTGTCCATCCCCATCAACTCTAGAGAATAAGGCACTGGCATTAACACTTCCTTACAGTTCAAGAAAATTAAATCTTGCAACCATAACTGGATAAGCTGCTGAGAATTCTCAAAGCATCACTACAATTTTGCTTTTAATAAGTTATTTCAAGAATAATCAGCAGCTGTGATTTTGTTCTAAAGTCAACTGTTTAAGTTAGACAAAGCTTACTCTATGTGGTACAGCAGATCACGTTCTTGATGTGGTTTCATAAACTTTCCTGCAGAAAGCATAGAAGCCTCCATAAAAGTTAACTCAAGCTCAAGAAAAATGAAGCCAGGAAAATAAAATGACACAAAAGGGCAAGGATTGATTCAGGTAGGATTCCTGATTATATAACTGACCTGGAAATTCAAGAAAGTGACTTCATAACCACAAAATGTCAATATGGATTTAAAATACAAGCTACTTAAATAATCTTCACCTCAGAATTGCCAGCAGGGGGGGAGGAGGAGAGAATCTGTTCTTCCATTCAATTACTTCTGCAGTAGCCACTGGCTGTATTCAAAAGACTACATTTAAAAAAACATTTTTCTTTAGAAATAGATTTTAAAAAAAACCCAAACTTTTTCAACCCAGTAATGGTGAAGAAAATCACAGAACAGTAAGTCCTTTCCCAGGTCTCTCTGTTGTTAATGCTTTTTTGAATCCATTCAATTGTGTTTCCTTTTTCATTGTCATCTTGTTCAGTATTTTGTCCTAGCTTCCTTCCTTCCTTCCCTGCTGAAGCATGCCCTGAAACCACAGCTGCTTATCACACCTATGCAAAGCACAGTGAAACATCATTAGATCTAAACATACTGCTCTAAAGCTCTCATAGCAGAGACAGAAAAGTTCAGCAGCCCCACATTACTTCAACAGATTTGGGGTTAAACTAGAAATGTCCCTGTAACAACAGTCTACTGGTCTTCCATTTGTTGCAAAAGTTTATTAACAGTTAATGGTCATATGCAAAGAAACACTATGCAATTCCCTCAAGCTTAGAAGAGAAATTCTCTAACTTTCTCCATTTGCAGAACGGTAGTTCTGTTTGAGCCCAAATATTTGCATAAACATTAAATTTAATTTCTCTAACCTATCACTCCACATATGGTCCTCACCCCTCCCTCTGGAAATCACTTATTTTGGAGGGACAGCATTACTTCATTTTTTAAATAATTAAAAAAATCCCTATTGCAAGCTTCACTTCCTTTAAAAATGTAGGAGCTCTCATTTGCAGTTTCCTATACTAACTTCTATATAAGCCCTTCATTTTTTGATCAGAAACCAGAAACTAAGAAGAAAATTAACAGGGAATCAACAAAACAGAGAAAGCAACTTTCACTAACTTCTTGCCTTTTAATAGTCAAGACATCATTTATTTGCATTATCTTCTTAGAAGTAAAGAGACTGATCTAGATGCTAAAAAAGTAGGATTTTCATGAAAAATCAAAACGCCGAATGTAATTTCGAAGGGAGGGTAAAAAGATTTCAGACCAATGCAACTCTTATAGGTGCTGTTTCATTTTAAAAAGCTCATTCTCATCTCTGTGGCAAAAGAAGATGACACAAATAGCCTGCCAACCATGAACTCAATGAAAACTGATGAAAATGCATCACATTCCTCTTGTCGACAGCTCTGGCACCTTGACTGTTGCCTAAAGTTTTTTTCCACGCTACAGGAAAATGAAAGTCTGTCACCTCTAATCCCTGCTATTAAGCACAATAGTTCACCACAGGATCTAGAATAAGCAGACTAATTAAACACCATTTGAACACACACATGCATCCCATTAGCTGACAGCAGTTCTGGTTTTTCGTTATTCAGCCATCACTAATTATAAAGTTCTCTGCATAAGGTTCTAAATTAGTAGTACAGTACATCTATTTAATTGGAATTATTTTAAGCACAGTTTGATTCAGCAGACTGGGTACCTAGGCTTAAGTAAACAACTTTAATCTTCCCTTCCATTTGTATATTTTTTTTTTAAAGAAAAGTATAAACAAAAAAATGTCTTCCTTAGAAACAGCCATGAAAACACAATCTCCCATTACACACAGATTTTTGCTATAAATGTGATGGTTTCTACTAGTAATAGACATAAGTAGGTGTTTTTAAATGTATTAATTCAAATCTAAAAAAATAAATTGGAAAGTTAAGTGATACACTAACCTTTCTAGCAACTACATTAAATATGACCCATGAAAAAGTCGCCTGTACTAAAATCCACCTGTTTTATAAATTCATAGGATTATTTTATTAATGGTGATGTCATACACATATTATTATGTAACATGAGAACATATTACATATTGTACTACTGATGTTACCTCATATTGAGCTGAACTATCCTAATTTTTCAGCTGCTATGACAGTTTGTGTTTTTTTCAGACCACAGAGTATCTTAATTTTGCTCCACCAGGAAATTTAGATTTTTAATAAAACAAATGTTTCTAATCAGTTCAAAATTACACTATCAGCTGTAAATCATACAATAATCATTCAACAATTACAAAGTTAGTAAAAAGACATGGAATAGTTATGGGGTGCACTTGGATCTTTGCAGAGCATTTTGGCTTCCTAAAATAATAATGATTAGTTTCATATACATTAATATAAGCAAAAAATATATTATCAAGATATAGTTCCATTAACATTTCACACCGTTAATCCTGCAGGCTAGAGGCTCACTGCTATTACAAAAGGGCTTGTGTCTTTGATATTCTCTTAAGAACAGTAATAATATGCTACATCACTCTGGCTTTGTCTCTTAACAGTAACATCCCAAAACTGAATAAGAACATTGAAATTTGGCTTGGATGCCATCTGGAACAGTGACGCATGCAGGTGATTAAACACAATCCATGCTAAAATCCACATGTCTTTTTTTTTATTATATTAATACCACTATATTACAGACTTATTAATGCACATAGTATTACAATATCGTGTATTACATTATTAATGTGACATCATCTTGAGCTAAAGCAAAAAAGAATCCGATGATTTTCAGAGAGATTTCACTGCCTTAATCCACAATAACCGCCACAGCCATCGAGTCTAAAGAGCAAACTCTCTAGCAACAGTGACAAAAAAAAAAAAGCGCAAGTCAGACTTTGGAGACTACTAGCCCACCAAATGAAACATTTCACTTCCAATTCTAGCTATACTCCTCAATTTTTGCAATAGCAAAGAACTTCATATAGAAACAAAAAAAAGTTAGTTTTAGCATGTCTCCTAAGGTAAGAATTCCCTGGTATAATTCTGTTTCTCCAAGGACTCTCACCTACCCACTCTTGGACTGCTGTCCAGTGAAAAGTTAAAGATCTAACTGCAAAGTGAAGAGTTTCAGGGTATAATTCCAAACAATAATTTGTAGGTAGCTTAATTAATTCACAAAAATTAGTGTGTCTTTCTTCAAATATCTCCTAAGTATTATGCTCATCTTTTCAATTCCTGTTGACAGTCTCCTGAACACCAATAAGGCCCTTCTACAGTTAGGTAAAAATATACACAGTAGGAAATCAGCATATTCGGTAGACATAGAACTTAAAGGATTAAGACACAGGATTTATACCTATAAAGAAATTTCACACACAGCTAGGTCATGCTAGTCAACCAGTAGCTAAAATAGTCAATCATGCAATAGAAATATTCCCCAGAGCCCAAAACCCCCTTACTTGACAGAAGACATCTGCCATTTAATACATTAAAAAGGAGTGACTCAAGATTCACATGCACATTTTTTTTTAAATACTGAACACACACATCCAGACAGAGTTCTGTGATGAGGACCTGTGTAATACCAAAAACAGTTAACCTAATAAGAAAATTATATTATACCCAGGAGGCCTGGCTAGTCTTCAGATTCCAGAGAAGTGATGTTTGTGTCCAGCAGATCACAGATGATTATTGTTCTCTTATTTCATTAATCTCATTATTTTGACTATAGCATGATTGGAAGAAAACAAAGGGAGTACCTTGGCAATTAGAGTCCAACTTGTTATTACTCATAAAGAACTCTTATAAATAAGAGAACCTATTCACAGAAATTTGTTACAAATTAAGATTTTTATTATTAAAAGGAATTATTACAACACATTAACTACACAACGGTCTCATAAAAGACATTTCATTGCATTTATACACACTCAGCTGAAAATAATCCTTAAAGTTTGGATGGCAACTAAAACCCTCCTGTCAAAAGTTTACATAAACAGAAAAAAGGGATGTAGAAAAAAAGGCACTACGAATGACAGGAAAAATCTGACAAATCACATGAACAGTCACATTTTTCACCCCATATAACACAGAAGAAAAATAGGCAATGCATAGTCAGCAGCTGTTACAAACAAAGATTGCCACTTTTTCAGCTAAAATTTCCCTCTATTTTACAATCATTGAAGCAACATATTTGTAGTCTAGAAGCCAGATTCCAGGGAACACAAAAATATTTCTGTATTTCTTAATACGCTTATCTTCAAATTGTTTTCTGCTACATTCATTTACCACATTAGCCAAAACACCTAATTCTGGATCAAAACTTTTATGTCGGTAAGAATAGAAGATGAAAATAGAACTAATCTAGCCAAATCAAGAGCAAGCCCTGTCATTTTATAGCATTCACACACAAGACCTACTAAATAATGTAACCTCTAAGGCTGTATCTGTCACTTCTGATTCCTATTTAGCTTGTTTGATGTAAAATACTGGAGAAAGGCTGCTTTTGAATCACAATTGCATGGGGAAAAACCCTTGCTTAACCACAAGAACAGCTGAACTCAACCATTCAGATGATCAGCATGTATTTTGGGGCAAAATCGCTCAGGGTGCAATTTTTTAAATTTTTTATTATTAAGCTGTAACAAAGGAGTAACACTGGATGGCCCATCTCAACAAGAATTTCAGAGTTTTGAGCCAGAACTTGGAAAGGTTATTCAAAGTAAGGTATCTATATGCAACATCTGGAGAAAGGAAGATGACAGACGAGGGCTTACTCTAGTTACCCATTTCATCTGAAACAAACGTAACTGACCCAAACCACTCTACTTCTCTATATTTTCCACTTAATTTTCAAACCTGAATTGGGAAAACACAATAGTATCCTCATCCCTGTATCATGCAACTTTGATAAATAAACAGATCATCTTCTACAACAAAAGAAAGCCTTCACCAAACACGAGCACATTTCAACAAAGACCAGTTCCATCTCAACCGCATATCTTTGACAAAAAACTAACCCCCTTCAAAAAGGACAAAATTTAAAGGAAGCCTACACCCATTATACAAACGACTACAATGAAGGCTAATCTGAATTCTTCAAAATATAAATTAATTTCCATCACCTTTTGCTTCAGTTCTCTTGTGTATTAAAGCTGCTAGCTCATATGCAGGCAAGAAGTTTACCAACAGCCTAAATGAAGAAGTTATAGTTCTAGCAGTAATGCTACACACTCAGCTGTGCGCTTTGACACTCTGCAGAGATAACATACATATGCAGTCCAGCTTGTTTCTAAGCAGAAGGGACTGGACTGACAATACAGATTTATTTGCAGCTCAAAATGAGTTAGTGTTTCTTCAAGATGAGTTTTAAATCAGCATACTCAAAAAAACCCTACATATTTATCTCAAGAGCAATGCTGCAGTCTTCCATTTGTCAGCTATTTAGAGTAAAAGCATCCTTCATCTGCACCTGAAAGGTCATGATGTAATACAACTATCTAACTCCTTACCTGTAAGTCTGTCTTCAACCATTTGGAGTCAAACCTAGCTTGAGCAGCCAGACAAAAAGGTTCAGAAGACATGGTTCCTTCCCCAGCCTTCTCTCCAGGCTGGCTGAGCAGCCCAACCTGCCACAGAATGAGAAAAATAACAATCTAGCACATGAAATAAACCACATAAGGTTAATTTTGCTCAGACTAGGATGGCTTCCACTTGATCTTTAAAAATTTATCGTAAATAAGGACTTCCCTCGTTCACATCCCCCAGAACCACACAGGGAGAGGAACACACGTTAAGAACACTATCTGAACCCCCAAAACCCCACTTCCCTTCCCCAGAACACTGGTGGAAGGAAGCCTCCCTCCTGCTGTGCTCAGCTACATCAGAGGCCTAACGCTGCCCCTCAGACCCATAAGCGGTGCATGAAATAAATAATTGATCGCAGATTACGCAAGCCGCAGGCCGACATAAAGTGATTATCAGGGTCACCCGCACCCCCTCCTCCCCATCGCCCCCGGCGGCGGCCGAGGCCCGGGGGCTCCCCCTCTCCCCGGAGCATCCCCCCCCCCCCCCGCCTCACGGCCCGCTGTCACCGCCCGTTACGGTCACCAGCCGCGGCTTTAACCCACCTCGGCCGGCCCGGGGGAGAGGGCCGTGGGGCGGGGGCCGCTGGGACCTCGGCGGGCTGACGGGGCCCGGCCGCGCCCGGACAGGGGTCGCTGCGCACGGCGCGGGGGCTGCGCCGCCCCTCCCCCCCTCCCCTCCCGCGGGGCTGAGGGGGGGCGGCCCCTTTCCCCGCGCCGCCAGACCGAGGCCGAGCGCGCTCGCGCCCCCCTCCCCCCGCCACTGCGGCCAGCTCCACGGAGCCGGGGGGAGGGGAGGGCGCTCCCGCCCTCTGTCTCCCCCCGTCCCCGCCCAGCCAGATGGAGGGTCCCTCGCACTCACCGGCCGGCCGCGACCACGGCGGCGGCGGCTCCTCGCCCCTTGTCTTGCCTTGCCTTGCCTTGCCTCGCTCTACCGCCGACCGCTCGGCCCCCGGTAATCCTCGCCCCTCCCTCCTTCCTTCCCTCCCTCGCTCGCTCGCCCGCCCGCCCCCCCGCCCTCCGCCGGCAGAGCCGCTCGCCGGTCCCTCCCTCTCTCGGTACTGGAGGCGGGGGAAACCCGGCCCATTCGCGGCTCCGCCCCCATGACGCCAGCAAAGCTCTCGGCCAATCAGGAGAGGAGGAGGAGGCGGGACATCCTGTCCCGGAGCGCGTTGCAGCGGCCTGAGGGGCGGGCGGGGGGGACCGCGGCCGGCCTGACAGAGGCGTCCGAAATCAAGCCGTAGTAACAGCAAATAAAGTCTCCTTGTAGGTGGGATGCAGAGATTAAAAAAAAAAAAGAGGGTTTGGTGGGTTTCTAAGTCACTCTAGGGACCGTCAGCAAACTATACTGTTAAACTCCTCTCTAAAAAAAGAAGCTTTTAAATGTTTCAGAGCAGAAAGGTCAACAACGAGCATTTCGGAGGCAAACAACATGGCAGAAACAGCCTGAAAGAGTCGAGGCTGGAAACGGGAAAACGATGCCGCTGCACACGAGGGAGGAAGGGTGCTGGGGAAGGCATTGGGAGCGTGCTGATGGCGAGCGGCGAGGGGAGGCTGGCGGCAAAGGCAGCTGGCCGGGCTGCGCCAAGGCAAACAGTCATGCTTCAGCGTGCGTTTGTTGAGGAGGATGAAGTAGGTCGCTAGTATGAAATTAAAATTAACCAAAAGTAAAGTTTCTCACAGTACTTGGGCTACAGTTCCCTGGCAGCTAAGGAATGAGGAAAATAGGAGGAAGGCTTGGCAGATGAGGCCGTGATGGCTTTGGCCAACATGAAGGCACAGACGGAATGTCAATGAAATTGTAACAGAACTGAGGCAGCTTGCTGGCATTTAGGCAAAGGTATGCAAAATTTAGGTAGTATTATTTAAGAAGCATTGTTATAAAACACAGTGGATTTGATTCTCCTGGGTTCATGTTCAAAGTAATAAGTGCAACCACAACCTAACTGCTTAGCCTATTCCTTACCACAGACCTCTCTTGGATCAAGATACAGTAGTCACTTTAAGTAAAATACTGTACGAAATTTCTGAAGTGCCCGAAAATGTATATAAAAAGATAGAAATACACAATTTTCTCAAGTTACTCCCTGAAACTTTAAAATATGAACCTTCAAAATCGAAAGTAGTTTCCCTTGAAAAATCTGCCCAAACACCTATATGTCAAAGCTTTAAGTTTAACATGAAGAGACTGGAAGTTTTGTCATGTATATCATGTTGTGTCTATTCTGTCTAGTCCATGGCTGAGCAAGAGCTAGCACACCAGGATGGGAAATATTTTATTCTCTTCTTACTTAGTAGACTGGAAATATAAGAAAATAACACTGGAACAGGTTGCCCAGAGAAGTCGTGGAAGCCCCATCATGGAAAGTATTCAAGGTCAGGTTGGATGGGGCTTTGAGCAACCTCATCTAGTGAAAAACATCCCTGCTTATGGCAGGGGGGGTTGAACTAGGTGATCTTTAAAGGTCCTGTCCAACCCAAACCATTCCACAATAACATGTTTTCATGAAAATAGTCATATTGTCATATTCCAAGTAGAAATAAAAACGACTTTGCAATGTATGGAGCCCAAACCAAAAGGAATTGGTAAAACTTGGTTGAAACCATGGTGCCCACTGATTGTGCCTACTGCTTGCTTAAGTGATTTGCAAGTCAGATCTAAATGAGATACTTTGCACGTGCAACATTCACTGACATTTTTTGTTTGGCTCTCCAAGAAGTATATATTTAGACCATCTGCATTTATTTCAAAGAGTCTTCTTACTTTTATTAAATTACAAATGGCAATGGCCTTTTGCTAGCACTGTTGATGTGAATAATTTGAAGAGTGCATAGCTAGCTAACTTGTTAGACTTGAATCACTGGCCCAGTTAGCAGTTAGCTTGCTTCAACAAAAATCAAAACATATTTGGGTGCAGTAACCATGGAAATTCAAAGCTAGAGATACTTCTGAAGAATTTATGGATTATTTTGTATTTCCAGATTTAGATTTCACTTCTGATGAATATTTTTTGTTTGCATTTGAAATGCACTGTAATAGCATGGTGCAATCTCAAATGGCATTCTCATTTATTAAAATATGTACCCACCAAATTTTCCACAGAGAAAAGTACGTCTGGTAGAAAAACATCACTTTGATAACATTATTAAAAATAATTTTATTTTTACAAATAGTCAGAAAATTCAAAGACTCCGGAGCCTGAAGTTTGTCTCTATACACAATATTTGCAGTATTAAGTCCATCAATAACTGTTATTCTGATGCTATTTAAATAACAACGGCATGTTGTTTCACTTCAGACTGACCAAGGTAATAAAGGTGCTGTATGGGTCTGACAGACTTTGGAAGGCGAGTTCAAGCCAAACAGTTGAAGCGTTACCGCTCCAAGCCTTGTGTTCCACTCTTCTGATGCGTATTTCCATCTTAAAGCAGGGTTATATGATCTTGCGATCATTCTCCAGCTGTCATCCTTTGTGCCCCAGCTTGCTAAAGTAACCTGCTTTACACCCAAGAAAATCATTAAGTGGATCTGATGTTCCTGCCTTAGAGACACCGACAGCCTCAGGAGCTGCAGGGCAGGCTGCTAGTGAGGTGAAAGTAACTTCAGCTCCGCTTTCACTGCAAGTCTGCCAAATCCCTCACGCATCTTTCTTGCTTCCTCCAGAGAAGTGGCTGGACATGGAAAAATCTAGTTTCCGTGGACAGACACAGTCAACCATTTACACATATCCACTTCTAGGCGTATGGTCAAATCACTATTATTATAGATTAAAGCAAAAAGAAAATACATCAGAATGAAAGGCACACTAAAACCAAGGGGTCACGCTTTCTGGTCAACCTCTTAGAACACCTACAAACAATACAGAGTGCCCTAAAAATGTCTGGCTCTGGGCAGGAGACCTCTCTTTTGTCGTAAATGTGGCAGAGAAGCCATGCCAGCTTCTACAAGAGGTGCTGTAGAGGTGTAGGAGGTAAAGGAAAAGAAGGATGGTGGCGCACGTGGGATCTGTGCAAACCGCAAAAGGCTACCAACAACGTGGGGCTGGTAGCATGAGTGGTGCCCTCCCCTCACCTTCATGCAGTGCCAATTCGTAGCACTGTCAGGCAGGCCTTAAGGAGATGGGGAAGAACAGACACTAAATGAATAAAATAAAATTATCACAGTAATCTAAAGCAGAACAGGCAGAAGGAAGAGAAGTATCTTTGGATAATCTGGTTAGCACCATATTTCTTTTTATTTCGCTTGTGACAGTGGGATCATAAGTATTGGCAAGATCAGTTTCAAAAATTGAGGCAATTGCATTCTCAAGTAACTAAATCCAAAACCTTAAGAGCCAACAAACAAATGGTGAGAACGAACTTCTTTTTAATTGAAAAGGACCAAAAATAAGCAGGTATATGTTTACATAAAAATAGTATCTAATCCTACCTGCAGGGCTTCTGGGTATAAGCATGAAATCTTTACTAATTAATAATTATTTTAAATGTGTGAGCTCTAGGGAATCCATTCTACTTACAACAGCGGTGGAATGTGGGGCATTTTTTTCTCTCATTAGTGAATATCAATAATTGTTATGCATGCGAATGGGAGACAAAAACATCTCTGTAAGAGCAGTGCCTAACTGTTCACTGCAAGACAAGGCCTTTTTTGTCTGTAATTTTTTTCAAGAGCCATTTGTGTTGAGCTCTCCCACTGAGTTTGGAAGCCTTTGTGTATTATTATCCACGAAATACAAAATCCAGTCCACTCTGGGCTTAAAACAAGTCTCAAAGAATTTCCTGGCTTACTTCTTAGTGATGAAGGCTTTCCCAAAGAAAGTGAGAAACTTCTACAATTAGCCTTTATTATTTTAATACTCTCTGAACTGAACTGGTGGCCAAAACTTCTGTTTTATACAACTAAAAACTCATGATGAGGCCCATTATTTCTTTATTATATTATTTGCAAAGAATGACAGTTCAAATTGGTCAAAACATATTATTATGCCACACAAGTGCTTTCTACAGGGGGAGAACAGGACTGAGTAAGGACATAAGAGGATTCTCCTCCTTCCCACACACACTAGTATTTCTAAATTGTCACAATGGCACTTTCTACTAGCCATTTTATTACTGAATAAATATTATTTACATAAGCAGAAGAACAACCAAACAAAGGAAGCAGCTTCCATGTTCAAAAACCCGAGCCTCCTGCAATCAATATCCTAACCCTCTTTCCTCATGCCTTCTCAGGACAATGAAACAAGATCTTCTGTCTCCATGCATGGCTTTCTGCTCCTTTCTCACCTTTGGTGGTAACAGGCCTGCTACTCCTCATCTTTTTCTCTAATGTATCTCTGCTCCAACCCATATCCTTCACATTCATTCACACTTCCAAGATTATTTCACTCCTGCCTTTATTGGGCAGTGATACATACCTGTTCAAGTTTGGAAACTGTATTGTTCCTCCATTACACAAAATTAGGTTAACCCCTCCCTGCCTCTTTTTTACCCTGATTTTAAATGACAAATATTGCTTACACCCAAAATTTCAACACATTCTTCTCCTGTGACGATTTTTCTTTGCAAAAACAGTCTTGTGTGAATCACAGTATATTGTACAGCTGACACAGCTCAGTTGCAGAGGTGGTGTTGGAAAAGCAATTCAGAGTACACAGAACTGAAAAAAAAGAAGGATGGAGCAACTAAAAACCGTCACAATAAAGCCACACTTTCCACAGGTAGCTAATTAGAATCCATTGTTAATTACATTTTGCATAGTTAATTATTTATAAAATTAAAGTGAATCCTGTCCTTGTTAAAGCAAGCAGTAACGTTTTCATCAACTTCATTAAGCTCAGAAATCCAGCCTCATATATCCTTTATTTTACTCATCCAATGCCAGCCACGCTAGCTTTTAGTCTCCCAGAAAAACACAATCCCAAAATCTTGCTTTCCAGGGTATGTCTTCCATTACAGAGAAGAAAGGTTGCTTTGCTTCCCCCAGGCCAGCCCCAGTGTTTCTGTCCAGGGAGTCTCTCGCTTTACAGCCCAAACCAGTCTGATCTGATTTCATCCTACATCTGTGAACTCAACAACAATAATGAATTCTCTGTGGCTGTTCCTGTTATTTCTTTAAATTATCAATTTAAAATAATCACTTCATAAAATATTTGAGATGGAGGTTGTTCTCTGACTTGCAAAGTAGCTGTGGAAATGCCAGCTTGAGTATGCTCACTAGACAGATCTTCATGAGATTTTGGACATAAACACTGCATAAATATTCAGATATCCATTAGAGACCTGTTGAAATTAAAAGTATTTGGTATACAGTAAGGGATATATCAGAAATTCAGATGGAAAAAATGTATATTCGATATACTAAAAAATAGCAGCCTCCGTAAGTTCTATCATTTTCAAATTAGATACAATTATTAACTTAAAGCCAAGCAGAAAGCGTTTACATTTAAAAGGCCTTTTAAATTACAGGAATATTCTGTATGAGATTCTGCTAATAATGCCATCTAAAGATATACTACAGTACTAAGCTATGTTCATAAAACTGTTCACCTACAAATATTAGATTTGCAAAATGATCAAGATATAATTTAAAAATCCACCCAAACATCAAGGCAATGCTAAGGGTAGTGAAAATCAACATGGTATTTTTCTGGAAATTGAAATATATCCTCACTATTATACTAACCTTTATGTTGAGGGCAGAATGATTCTGTTATCATAATATCATGCAAATAGATTATCAGTATTTGAATATATTCTGTCTGACAGAAGGCTAGTTACCTAGTTAACATGTACAAATTAACCCATCAGTGGGCGTCACAATCACTTAATATGATGGAGGGGTGTTCAGTAGGGACTTTGAGCAGCAAGAACATTTTGAATTTTCAGTTTAAGCAAATAAACAAGAATGTTGCATTTTTTCCTAAATCATTATGCAAAGCATAGCTCATTGCAGAAGACTTAGAAACAAAATGGAAATGATTTGGCAAAATGAGAAAAGCATTAAATCCATTAGATCTCAGAAATAAAGAAGTCTATGCCTTTTAGTTTGGGTAGGTGGATGCAGTAGGATGAAACCTTACTAGACAGAGGTGGGAACCAGTATCCTTTAGCCAATAATCAAAGCATGAGAAAAATCTCCTAATATATAAGAAGGAAGCATGATGCTAATTTTAATTCTTTCTATTTAGAAGCTACCAAGTATTGAGTTTCTCCTAATGCCTGGAAGGTGGCCAAAAACACTGGCCAAAACCACTTTAGCTTTTATACATTGCTTAATATATAGGGAAATACTTTATGAATGCTGATAGGAATCATTACTCATTTAAGCAGGAAAGGAAGCAGTATTTCTAGAAAGGATTTGTTAACCTAGAGCCATATGGTATCCTTTCATACAAAAATGCTTCATAAGGAAAAAAACTTACTTTGAAAAAAAAAGTTAGAACATGTTGGACTTATGCCATGTTTTGTCCTTGCTGCAGGGTGTTGGGAGAGGCATTAGCAGCAGAATAGAAAGGTCAAGGACAGGTTGGTCAAAGCAGAAGCCCAGCGATATTGGCCGAGGCAGGGGGAGGAGGGAAGGGAATCAAGACAAATTATTAGGTCTGTCCTTAATATGTAAAATGAATACCAGCCCAAAACACCATCAGCCTACTTGGCCTATGAATCAGGCGACTGTCCACAGCTCCCTTTCCACAAATGTGTAAAACCAGTCATGGAGAATCTCTGCCGTGTTTCTCCAACATGCCCGTTTAAAAAGGGAGGTTTTTGCATCTCTTCTGTTTTGCCAATCCCTGCCCCACTTACTACAATTTCAGAAACTGTTTTATCCTCAAGGGAGAATCGTGTGATATTTCAGACATGCTGATGCATATTGCACCCTTAAAGTTTGGGGAGCGAATGCCAACAATGTTAGCGATCTAAAACGAAGTAATTAGTTCAAACAGGAAAGAAAACAATCTACCAAGACAATGCGTGCTTCAGCTTGTTCCAGCGCTGGTCTTCTGTTGATTTTGTGGTATGTTCACTGCAAGCACAATAAACTGCAGCAACCAACAGCATTCACACCTGTTCTCTTTTCTGCTTTCATTACAAGAGTATTAACACCACTAAATACTATATAGCAGTTGGACCCATCTTTTAATGCTTGCTTCAGAGCCATAGTTTTGTGTCACCTCTCAACCAGATCACAGATTTGTCTCTATGCCATGTCATTTCAACATATCAGTTACCGGTATTTTTGAAAAATTAGACCTTGAATGTCTTTTTCGTTTTATCTTGTTCATAATCCTTTGAAGAAAATTAGAGCCTGAGAAATCACAACATTGGGAAATAAGCTGCTATGAATCTTCTCATCCGTACCAATTTCAAATTACTGCTCCATTTACAGACAGCATATAAGATTTTAACAAACATTTATGAAACCTTTGCTATAAGGTTGACTGCTCCGCTATGATTGAAAGCTGAGATGTCTATGCTGTGGTGGTAAGTCTCCAGCTTTATCACAAAGCAGTTCAGGGTCCTTCTACAGGATCCCTGCCGCTCACACAATGGCCTTTAGTAAGTGTGTGCAGTTTTGGCTCTGTATACACACGCATTTCAAAACACTAAATGCCTGTTTTCCTCCACCACCACCTGGAGGGTCTGGTTCCTGCTCCTACTTCTGTCCCAGATGGACTCTAACTTTCAACATAATACATTTGAGACAGCAATGGTTTTTAAAGTTTTTAGCCTTTGTCACTCATACCACCAGCCCCCTCAATTACTGATGGCATTTTAAATTCTTTTCAGTTGCTTGTTGATTCTGTTTTCTCTCTGATATTATTTATTAACATAGCCTCAAGAGGACCTGAGAAAATCTGAGCTAGTTATGAAGGTAATATACTACATATGAAAGCAGAACCAAAAGGTAGATCTAGTTTTACAGCCTGTCACATTTATAATGAACTAGTTCTGAGGCTGAGATTAATGAAGTTGTTTATTAATATGTTATTAATGAACAACATTTCATAGGTAAAAAGAACCCTTTACTTTTATGAGTTACTCAAATCATAAAAGCTTCCTTCCTGTTTTGAAGACAAACAGCTGCAATCCCCTTTGAAATCTGCAGTTCTGTTTACTTCTTGCCTGGGAAATACAACTGCAGACACAAAGTTTGATGTAGAGTAAATGAGATTTAACTGATTTACAGTGGTATAAACTAGATATAATTGGAAGAGTGTCACCAGGATTATACATATAAAACACAAAAATATCAGAAATAATCCTCTATTTTTATTTTTATTATAATCAGTGACCCTCAATTCTCCTCCCACTTACACTGTTGTAAAATACAGGTAGGATTCATTTTGGCTAGTATTATCCATTCTAAGCTAGTCCTTTGGACTACTTCTAGTGCCAGTGGCAAGGGCTAGGCACCTCAAATGCAATTCATTGCCCCCTAAAGCGGGATGGGGGACTTGCACTCAGAAGTACGGGCATCTCTCCACGCATTACACAAGACAGACAGACAGTGAAGTGAATTCTACAGCAAGATAATAAGGCTGAAAGAATGGACTTGCATTGATGGTGCTCAGAGTAAAATCCTGTCTTGGCTCTTAGAGTAAAATCTTGTCTTGGCTCTTTCAATGATCTTTAAGAAAAATATGCAATGCTTTTTTTTTTTTTTTTTAATAAGAAGGAAGGCCACAGGACTCCAATCTCATTTCTAAAATCAATTCTGATAATAAGTTAACTCCACTCACTCCAGTTATGTTAGTCCTGTTACACTACATTGAGCTGGCTTACTCCCAGGAAACTACAAACTGGAAAGATAGTATTTTATGTGTTGACAGTAGGATTCTCTGTTCAGAAAATGCTACTTCAAAATTGTCACTGCAATTTCCCTGAACTATCAGAATAGTTTTCCAGCAGAGAATTATGCTACCCAAGTTTAAACAGATTTTATTAACCTAAGCCACCCCAGCAAAAATAGCAATACAAAAGCAATGCTTCTTGTCATATTAAGCTTTCACTGTTTAATAGTAAAATAACAAGCTAGGATAAAGTATTTCACATGTACATAAGAAACAAGTTAGAAAAAAGTAATTCCAAAATGTAAGATGACAATATATATAACAAAACGGCTACTCAATCCACTTGGGCACCTGCTAGGGAAAAAGCCCATCCTTTAAGCCTATAGCCACAGATCATCTATTTTCTCAGACCTTCAGCCAACATGAGTTTCACTAGGAGCTACCTTTTACTGAAGACTGTTCTACAGTGAGAATCTTCTCTAACGCTGATTCTCCAGCACTGAGGAGAAGCTCCAGAAACCTCCGTTTTACAAGTTACATTAGCACATTCTGACCTTTAACCCTGGCATGAAACCATGGTGGATGGGGGCGTTAGAGCAGATTGCTCTCTGCAGTCTTCCTGCTTTCTAACTTCATTCAGTCTTTGGATACAAAAGGAGGCTGCAAACAGAAGTGTCTGATGTCTATTTTCATTATTCATTAACTGGTTAATTAACAGTAATTTGCTTCTATCTCTCCTTCTGAGTACCAGATACAGGAGTTATTTGGACTACAGTCCAAAAAGTGCTTTAGGTCCTTTTAGGTCCTTTTACAATGTTCAGGGAGTTCCTCCACTGTTCAACAGTGATGTCATGCATGGAAACGCTCCACAGAGCAGAGTAGATGAGATAAAGCTTGACTATCACAGAGTGAAGGCAAATTAATTGGAAACAAAAGAGAAGAGCTAAAAAGGCCTGCCCATGCAAATGTTGCTGCACATCAACCAACTCATGCCCTGATTTTTCACCTTTTACAAATGGTCCGGAGTATTAGAGACAATGCTGAGGTAACATCCTCACCACTATGTCAATCCCCTCCCTACAAGTATAGTAGGGTAGGAGATGCTGCACATACATGGCTGTATGTGTTCTGGCAGATTTCTCACATATTCAGAAATTAGTGTAAGTTTTAATTACCTTCAACATTTTGCATAAACATATTTTACATCTGATTTTAGCATCTTTTGCTGTTCTGTGGAAGAGTCGCACACTGTTCTAGCTGTAAGTTGGCTTCCCTGACAGAGGCCAGTGGAGCCAAAATTAGCCAACCCCTTAGCTCTTTATAAGATCAGCAACAACCAGACCTCCAGGTAACTAACATAACTGTTGTAAGTGGCTTCACAGATGATACTCTGAGTGGTGAAAACAACATATGGGCCAAAATTCTGCAGACTTGCATTTATACAAACGGCTATCATTTCAGTAGCTAACACATCACTGATTCCTCTGCATGTAACAAAGGCTTGCTGATGGCTGACTCTGGTCAAGATTTTAGTAGCAATGAGGGCATCAATAACGCTTCAATATTTCACTGCTCTAATACAAAAAGGAAATCATTTTAGCCCCAGTTCTTTTACAGCTGCTTCTGTATTACTAGACTACATTTTGGTACATTGGATGTATTTTAGATTACAGTGATCACAAAGACACACAATTTGGATAGACGCTAAGCGATGCTTTGCCTTACTTCACTGGCATATAGTGCCTGATATTAAATCTACATGACAGTCTTGTTAGATTAGTTTAGCTGGAAAGGGCTGCTACTGGGCTAAATTAAGTTAGAGTTTGACCCTTAAAGCATTATGTGTCCATCCTGTAACTGCAATAAAAATTAACACATCGCTAATATTAGTATGTCTAAAATATTGCTACAACAAAATAAAGAAGAATAATAATGGAAAAAGAACAAAACAAGAAACTCTGCAAATGAAAATTACTTTGCATGTATTAATTCAGCTCTGCTGTTTAGCTCTTCAGAGTCTTGTTTCAGAACTGTGCTGGTAATACAGAGTAAATATGATTTTGCACTGTGAGACATTTTTGCTTGTTATGCAAATATTACATTCAAATTTAGCAGCATCCCATGTATTTCCTTGGCACACCCATCCTGGACATGAAAAGAAATTACAAATGGTGTACAGTTAGTCTCCACTAACAACTAAACTGGTAAATAAAGTAACAAATGATCCATTTTTTCACTGATCAGTGTCATGTATAATGAAAGCATCTTGCAGAGCCATCTTAAGTACTTAACAGAATTCATCCTCTAAGTTAAAGATTACAACTCTTGAGCAGTCCTGATTTTCTGTGTTTCACTCAAGACTATTAGAATGCCATACAGACCACACAAGCTTTACTATTTTCACCACTATAATGTGTAGTAATTTGTTGTGGACTTCAATAATAATATATCAACCAATTTTTGTTTGATTTTTTTTTTATTTGGTGCGATTCTGAACTACAGTTGTATTCCCAGACTTCTCCTATTTGTGTTATGAGCATTAATGTAAACATCTATTTTGAAATACATGCAAAAGCCAATGTATTACCAGAGAGCACCAACAAGGTTAAGAAAAGTACAGAAGAGCCATCCCTGATCATCAGAACGGCACCAAAGGAAAATTGAATATTAGAACTAAACAGCACAGGCCAAAACTTCTGAAGGAAAAGCAGGTTGGTAGCCATCTGTTTGACCATTATCCACTTGGATGAGTTATAGACTCTGCCTTCACAAGTTACATCATTCAAGCTCTGCAAACATTTTTTCTCCTACTGTACTGCTGTGTCACGGCTAAGTCTGGAACAATTTTATTGTTGCATATTTTGAACAGAACATCTCATAAATTACTTAGATTGCTGAAAATATTCACCAGGATTTACAGTATACTGCATAAGCAGATGAATGACCTCCAGAGTACTTTGACAAAAATCAATTAAAAATCTCTGAGTTGCAGCAAGCAGATGGCTGAAGCTGAGACCACATCTGGACTGCTAAAAGTTTTAAGCAAACCCTGTAATCTCAGTGTGTAAAAATATTACAAGAAAAATCTCAGATGATCTCAATGAACTTGAAAAAACCCTTTCCAATTCCAGAATAGGTTTATTGGAGTACAGGATCAATGCCTGGGAGAAGAGCCAGAGATTTATGCAACCGTTGCATTTGAAACTGCACAACAATTAGAGTTAACAGCTTTGCGTATTTTGGAACTCATCCACTTCACCATACCCAGGACATTGTGGAGGTCAAGGACAGGAGAGGGGATTTTTACCCACCCTACTGTTATTGGACAGAAGAAAGATTTTAGGAGATGCGGCACTGGCTGGGTGCCTTACAGATAATTAGATTCTTGTTTCCAGTACTCTACCCGTATATTTAAAGGTGGAATTACACTGCAGCACTTAAAAAAAAAAATGCACTAAATAAATATACATTGCAAAAGGCCTGTTAATTTCTAGGATGCCTGAGAGACCTCCCATCACGATGAAACCAGGATGTTTCCACTATAATCACAAAGGCATTCCTTAGCTTCAAGCAAGTAAGAGGTATAGTGATGAAGACCCCATTTAAGTGGTTGATTCAATGCCTTTCTTGTACAAGAGGTCGTCTGCCTCTCCATGCAAAACGAGCAGCTGAAATGCTCACCTTGGTGTATTTTTATTAGAAAGGGTTACAGCCATAAGTTTCCTGGAATTCAAATACAGCCACTTTTGCCTCTCTGTCCAAGGCCCGTTTGTATAATTTAAGGGATGCTGGACTAGCCCAAGCCCTGGCTCAGAGACTGTGTCGCATGATGCAGCTGAAACTGTCAAGAGCAAAGACCCAACGGCCTGGAGTACGGCCAACGGGCTGAATAAACGCCACGTGAGAGCAGCCTGGGAGACACACGCTCTGGGGGGCTGAGCATTCATTCACACGGTGGGAGAGGCTCTGGGGGCACTGGGCTTCTCTGCAGCAGAAGCAAAAGGGAGACACTTGCCAGCCGTGAGGCAGCCAGAATACTGGGAGGTGGGATCGAGTGACTTGGGTGCTGTAGTCCATGAGAAGAAAGCTACTGAAAATGGTGGAGCAAGAAGGAATAACATGAACCAAGAGACAGCAATGAACTACTGGCCTTAGAACCAGAAAAGCCTAACATTGCAGATTCTAATAGGATATGAATTAAAATACTTCAGTGCAATTAAGGACCAAGAAAAGGAAACTGGCTGTAATTACTGTACTACCCTCTTGCATAAGGTGAACAAGAAAAGCTGGCCAGATACAAGGGTTCTTCTTCACTGAATGTTTTATGATCATCTCCCACAGTGTTGCAGTATTACCTTCCACATCGTAAACGAACGTAACTTCTACAACTTGCTCATGCATACAATTGTAGACCTTAATTTCAGAATTATTACATCATCCAGTCCATTTTTCAGTATAGCATAAGCTGTAAAATTTATGCTTTTGGGATCAAATACGGATGGCATAAAATATGTACCCAGCCTAGATGTGAAGCCATCAAGAGGCAAAGGTCTATCAGGGAACCAAGTGTATCCTCCCCCAGCTCCTGGGGGTTTGGCTGCTTGGGCTCCAGGCTGATCTGTAACGCAGCTGGACAGCCTTGACTCAGAACTGTAAGAAGCCTTGGTGGTGGGTCACTGCTCTTCTCTCAAGAGATGCTCTTAAGATGAGAATCTTGCCCTTGGTCTCTGCCTAAGCTACACGGCAGCCCCACCATGCCTGGCATGTACCAATGATCCAGTCCTTGACTTGCTATCTTGACTTCCAGGTTTGACCTCAGACCTGATTCACCACTTTGGACTTGTCCAGTGATCTGGACTGTTGGATGAACCTGGTTACACTCACCCTACTATGGGACTGCACCCTTTGTCCGTGAGGGCACTGCCCCTACCTGCCCTGCTGTCACACCTGGCTCCGCTTCCTTTGCTCATGGTTGGTGCTCCCTGACCAGATCTTCCATTACTTCCCTTGGGAGTTTGCTCCATCAGGGCATCACGACTGCTATACAAAATCAAAGAAATATACCCCTTTCTAACTAGTAACTACTCATTCTTGCTGCTTTTCCCACTGAACTGAAGAACATCAATACCCCCTCACCATGAAGGAAGGGATCATGTGTTTTGATCAAATTGCCCTTTGATTGACTGTTGAGATGTAAACCAAGTTCTTGAAGTTGTTCACTCTCAGACATTTTCTTTTATCTCTTAAATAATTTACAAGCTTTTTCTACATCACTAGCTTTTCAACATGCTTTTAAAACATTATGAGCAGAGCCACACATCCTATTTCAGTATGCTATATACAATATGTTATACAGAGATCCTATCCTGTCTCCCATTACCTACTTCCATAAGTCCTTTTTGCTCTGGCATATCAAGATTACATGTTCACATGCTTGTCCACTAATGTGCCTAATTCTAGTCACAGCAAACTGCTTCTAAGGATACACTTCCCCTTCCTCTTTTTCCTCAGCCCCCTTCTGCAAGTGGTAATTTGCCTTCCATGTTCTTTGGCTGAATTTGACAAAACCCAGATTACGTGACAGTAGAGGTTTCTCTGCATGATGAGAGCAGGGCATTCTTTCTGTCCCTGTGTCATCTGCAAGTTTCATTTTCTGCACATTGGGAACAGTGCAGAGCCCCACTGGACCATGTCTATTCAGTGATTCCACAATGACAGCTATATTAGTGTATATTCGTGATCTTGGTATCACCTAGTTACCCCCCAGCTATTTCATCTGATATGTACTTGCCTGCTGCTGTACAAAACAATTTCTGGTCAAAACAAAGTCTAATGTCTTAAGAAAGTTACATCTGTTAAATATATACAATGACTTTTATCAAATTTGTCATCTCAGCAGAGACAAAGATCTGTTTTGCTTAATGAGGAAGCTTTCCAAATCTCCTTACATCGATCCCTTCCTACTCTTTTGTAGTGTAATGCTATATCAGTTTTTCCCCTGTTATTTTGCCTAGGATCAATGTAAATGCAACGAACCTAATTATCCAAAAAGAGTAGATGAGATGTCCTAAGGCTGGACCACCATTAACACCCCATTTTTCTTTAATTTCCACAGTATTCCCAGAGGTATTAGCATAAGCAAGGCGGAGATCATCTCAAATATCTCTGTGGGAAGTTACTTAGACCTGCTGATTCCAAAGTGTCCATGGAAAGGTGATCACGAAGACAGACTAATTCCACATCCTTTGGCTCCTGAAAGAGAAGAACAAGGATTGTAATGATGCCATGAGGCCAAAGGAGCACTGGAGAGGGCATACAGCACGATGGGACACACACTGCTGTTGGCTGGAGCTGCTTGGATAGGTCCTATGTAGGTGGACTGGAGTTTAAGTCTTCAGCCCTGAAGAGCTGAATGTACGAAGCCTGGAAGACAATGCCTTCAGATAATCATTACGCACCTTGTGTCTGCACCACCGACAGGACTTGGGCACAGAGTCTTCAAAAGCTATAGGTAGGAGACTGCCAAAGAATGTGGCCCCTTTCCTACATACATTATAAACTTATTACACAAGGATAAATGGCTTGTGTAGTATGGTGAAGAGATCTGGGGGTAACTCATAAGGGTTTCTTCTTCTTCGTGCCAGAGAAGATGGAAAAGGAGCTGCTGCACTAACCCCTCATCCATGGCATAGCAGGAAGGTACCTTACCTGCTGGATAGAGACAGGGCTAATAGTTATCCACACCTGTTGCCCAGTATGACTTACATTTGCACTCTTAATCACAATGAAAAATAGGTTTAAATTTTTCTTCATAATGTCAGAAGCTCAGCCTATTTCCCCCGCCCATCGTCCTTCCAGAATTCCTTCCACTTTATCAAAACACCCACACATTTATGCTTCAGACTGATTTATTTCTTAATATTTCTTTCAGTGTCTTTAACCTACATTTCTGGACCAATGCCAGTATCAGCTGTCTCTCTAAGGAAATGAATTTAAGTGATATCCCATCTTGTCCTCCTGCTTTTATTTCTCTATCATGCTTTTCAGAAATATGTATTCATTTGGGACTGTTTTGAGAGCTCAGTGCTCTCTGAGTTTAAATCTAGCTATTGTTCATCTTTTCCTGGTCTCATAACTGCAGCTATTCCTGCAACAACCTTTAAAAGTTAATCAAAAAAGAACAGCCATTTATAATTGCAAAATTCACATTGAACATTCTCCTAATGTTTGTTAGCCTCAGCCTAAAATAATATTTTACACTAGATGAAGTATTCTTAATTATTGTCAAAATTATCTTGAGCCTCTGAACTGGGAGATGTCTGGATCCACTTTTGGTATGACAGCCAAAAAAGCTTGAGAATTTGCCTGCTGCTCCTCTGGCTGACTGGCAGTGTAAGATTTCTCCTATCGGCAAACATTTGCCCCAAAAACACACTGGAGCTGCCTGGCCAACCTTTTTTCCCAGAAGGTGTCTTGGAAAGGGAAGGCACCTCATTCTCTGAGTTGAGGAAGCTAACAGGCGTTAACCTCCCCTTTTATGAAGGGGCAGAGCAGAGAGCAGCACGTGGCCTGCATTAATACCAGCCCAGCTGCCTCTTTATGCACCTCTCGTTCACAGCTCATGCTCTTTTACCTTACAGTTGCTGCTGTAATGCAGTGCATTTTCAGCAGCATCAGATACTGCTCCTACTTCATCACACTTCGAGCCAAGAAATATAATTATTGATTTATATGTAGGATACCACTGTGAGCAGGAAAACAAATGATTCAGTGCCTCTGTCAGCATTAGTCTTACTAAAATTGTTGGATGAGTTCATTTTTACCTCTGTGCTCTCAGAGATGACCAGCTCCTTTTCCAGTCCAAAAAAGAAGAGAATTATTCTAGCAAAAAAAAAAAAAATTCAACTTCAGTTTGTACTTGGAATTTGAGGGAAGAAAAGGAAAAAAAAAAAAAGAATTCTATAAATGGAACAAGCATTTCTCCCTTTTTACTTAATGCCTCAGAGCCATCTAGGTCTCATTTCCAAGTCACTCATACAATAATTTCACAGGAACTGGATTTTGGGGGGGAAAGACTATTTGTGAGGAACAGGGAAAGACCTCTTGCCTGTGTTGACAGGGATTATCCTCAAGCAGCCAGGGCCATAAGTGGCTGCCCTTCTAGGCAGCACAGTTCCTAGTGCTGTCAGGGACTCACCTGCCCGTGCTGTTTTTAGCTTCTGCTATAGATAGACCTTGCCACTCAAAGGCATGTCCGTTTTCCTCAGCAGCATCCGCTCATTTACTAAAAGCAAACCTCCTGCAAATCCTGCTCCTCAATAGGCAAGTGAGTGCTCCGCAAGATAATTCAGCTTCGACGTTTACTGGCAGCAAAGAGCCCTTGAGCAGTGAGGGGATGATTAATTGTCATCTGAACCTGCCTGCCTTTAGTCTCCAGTCTCCTGCTGCCTGTGCTCTGGGCTTCAGGGGGGGACCTGAAGAGAACCTGGACAAATGGGAATTCCGATTTGACACTTCCTTTCTTTAAATCTTTTCCCCTCAGGCTTTAGGAATAACAGGCTACACATGTATTTGCACATAGGTTAATACTGTAAGGAAGCATATATTTTTGATTCTGTCTCAGTGTCTGATGCATTAGTATTTTAAGCCTTAACTCTGTAACAATACAGGTTGTCTGTTAAGTTTTCTTTAAGGCAGAAATGGCATCACAGTAATATTGCATATGGTTAAATTCTCAGTACAGGAATCTGTATCAAAAAATATGACCGTCTAACTTCAACTCGGTCTCCCTTGGGTTGAGACCAAAATGAGAAGTTTGAGCTGAAGTGCATCATTCAAAGTTACAAGAAAGTGAAAAGTGTTTATCTATCACATATCTTAACAATTATATGAAAGATTGCATAGCTGATGATTGGTTTTTTAGTGCAGACTAGACCATAAGCCTCTTGCACATTAGTGAGCACTACACACAGTGAGTGGTAGAATTAGGAACACTCCTCTCTGTTTGCATGAAGACTACTCACAAAAGTACCAGTTAAGAGCAACAGCCTACCCGGCGGCTCCTTGAAACAGAGCAAAAGCCCCAGGAGGCAGCAGGCACTGTAAAGCCCTGAAGCTCTTTTAGTAGAGGAACAAGTAAGTCATTTGTTTTCCTCCAGACCTTTCCCTTCTCACAGATACATCTAAGGGTTTGTATCCCATCTGAACTTCAGCGATGTTTGCAATAGTATAGTTTCACCAGTTACAACTTCCAGTGAATGAGAAATCCTTTGAATAAATCTTAGCGCTTGAAGCATTAGTAGGGTAGTTGAACATATAATGTCTAACTTATGATGGCCTTAGTCTGCATGCAATGTAAATAACAAGCTATAGGCTCCACTATCTTCATATAAATGGCACTCCTTAAAATAAAAGGGTAGGTACAAGTAGCATTGTGTTTTGGTATGGAGACTCACAGGATTAGGAACGTTGAATGTCATGGCTGTAGGACCGTGCACAGCCCGTCTGGAGGCCACACTTTTCTCCGTGGCTCAGAGGACCACGAGTCAGCCAAGAGCAGTGCTGGATTTCCCTCCTTCCTCCCTTTCTCCTGAAGTAAACGTGCCAAAGGGCTTCTGTGTGAATATTGTGTGTTGTAGTGTAGCAAGATCACCCAGCCTCAGATCTGCTGAGTGAGCCATATTAAAAAGACTTGAAAATGTGTCCTTTGAACTGTGGGGTCGTCCCCCCCATTTCTCTGAAGTCTAAAAGCACCTCACAGTCAGTTTTTGTGCTAACCAAGCACAGGGGGACCCAGAGAAGAGTATACGGAAACTCTTTTCCGTGACCTTTGAAGCATGGTTGTGGGCCTGCCTTCTGCAGAGACAAGCTCTCAGAGACAGGTTGAAGCATAGGTGAGTTAAAAATAATTCTGTCACAGGGTTACTACTTCATACTCATACTGGCGTTCACCATTTTTTGCAGCCACATAGCACAAGATTAAAATATATCAAGACTTGTACAACAGCCAAAATCTTTCAGACACCTTTCCCCTCCTTTGCCATAAAGGAGGGGAGGAAACCTACACGCTGGTGGAGTCAGTCTATACAGGTACAGTAAACCATGCAGTACAGACACGGCTACTGCCCTAAGTAAGCTATTCTGAAATAGCTTATAAATGAAATTTGTCAGGGTTTGAGGTCAGCTCTCAGCTCAGAAGGATTTTAAATGAGTTATCTCTCTGAAAGAAACATAAAGTGTTTCTTTCACATATACATTTAAGAACCTATTTTTTGCATATTTCACAAGAGCTGCCTGTGTCTTTGAGCTGCTGAGCTTTCTGACATCTTGCCCTTGAGTGTGCCATAATTTATAAAAATCCAGTTCAGTGCTGGGCAAGGAAGGGAAGGGGACCCTGGGAACAAAGGGCTGCAGCTAACCTGAGAACTGGAAGTATTTGCCTGATGGTTTGCCGCTGATTGCTTATCTTAAACATTGGATTTCCTTCACTAAGTGAATGGAAAATCATTTAAGGCATTAGAACAAGGTGCTAAATATAGCATTGATGCTCCCCTCTTTAATAACCATCCTCCCCTCCAAAATGATGGCCTACTGCCCAAGAATTTAGCATAGTGCTGCTCTTCAGTGCAAGTTCGGGACTTACCAGCCAATCCTCCCATTTCCCTGGTGAGAGAGCTCCACATTGTGGGAGGATCATGCATGGTGAGCAACAAAAATAAGGGATGCTGAAAAGAGAAAGCATTGCACAAAATTTTTTACCTGCTATTTCACTAATGACTTTTTCATGAGAGCAGGGTCAGATGAAAAATCTAATCTCTCTTTCAAAGGGGATAAACTTATGATAGCTGTATTGTTTTACTCTACTCTTCCAAAACATGTCAACACTGGTAGAGAAAGATACAGCACAGAAATGGGGAAAGGCAGAGTGATCAACCAGCTATTTAAATACATACCCAGCTAAGATGAACGTAAGTTTAGATGTCTTGGAATCACAGGCACAGATCAGCATCCAGAAACAACTAAATCTGAAGCTAGTAAATGTTTTCATCTTGCTGAAGTGATGATTTATTTAGAAAGTGCATGTACTAGAATTTTCTGTGCTGTCATTTCATACCTGTTTAGTTCCTCAATCCATTTTAGCCATTAAAAACTAAACTGGCTTATTGTAAGGCACATGTTTACCTCCCTTATTTTAAGAAAAGGTAATAAAGGAGGCAGTGTCTATTAGTTAACTGAAATGCAGGATATAAGAATCAGAATGCCATGACCTTTAAAAATGAAGTTGCTCAGCACCATGAAATTTTGTTTGTGTGCGGTGATTGGGTGACATTTTATTGTGCCAATTTTGTACCTGGCAAAAACTTTAATTAAAAAAAACAAACCTAATTTCTGCCACCCTGTGACAATGGCCAGCCTCTGCCCTATGACACCTTTTCTCTTGAGGCCAAATTCTCCTACCTCTGGGTGGCACACAATATTTAATCTCAGAATCACCCCCTCTCACCACCATATGCTGAGTTACCCATTTTCTCTCTGGTTTTAAGTCTCACTTCTTTTGCAGTTGCCAATCTAATCACCTTTTTCTTGCTCACAATACTTTCCTTTCCTAACCGTTGACAAGCGAGCCATCATCTTTTTCATTGTCCTTTAATCTTCCATGTTTATACTCCATCAAAACTTAGCGAGCGATAAGCCTCTCCCTCCTTCCCTCTCTGAAACTACAGCTTGGGCCCATCTCCTTGTCACTTCATAGTGTGTTTAGATGGTGAAAAACAGATACTGAGGCAGCATCTTATGAAAACAATGAACCTTTAATGAAAGAAAAGGCTTGTATGAGGAAGGTCTGCCTCTTAGGCAGGCTGCTCAAACCAGAAATACAATAAAATATTGTGTTTTCTCCCCAAACTCTTAAAGGCTGATACCTTTAAAACTATCCATAAATCAGTTGACTTTCACAGCTATTTTAGTCTAATACTATAGACTAGCAATCTACACAGAGACGGAGACCCCATCCTTCTTCTTGACAAGAAAAATGGAGGGGCCACAGCAAGGGAGGCAGGGGGATGGATGAACCCATGTGCCAGATTGTCCTTGAGCTACTTCACTAAATCAGAGGGCGACAAGGCATAGATGTGCCCACAGGGCACCTCCTTTCCTGTAATCATGTCAATGGGGCAATCATATGGGCAATGGGGTGGTAAGAGCTTCTACCAGCACAGTGGCCCTTCTCACCCCTTCTTTCTGTCTGCAGCCTGCCTCTGGGATGAGGAGTGAGGCTGGATGACACCTCTGTGGGCTCCTCCTCTGGGGGTAGTAAGGGAGGAGAAGGACTTGGGGGTGTTGGTTGATGAGAAGCTCATCATGACTCAGCAATGTGCACTTGCAGCACAGAAAGCCAACTGTATCCTGGGCTGCATCAAAAGAAGCGTGGTCAGCAGGTTGAGGGAGGTGATTCTGCCCCTCTACTCTGCTCTTGTGAGGCCCCACTGTGTCCAGCTCTGGGGCCCCCAACATAAGAAGGACATGGACCTGTTGGAGCGAGTCCAGAGGAGGGCCACGAAGATGATCAGAGGGCTGGAACACCTCTGGTGGACCGGCTGAAAGAGCTGGGGTTGTTCAGCCTGGAGAAGAGAAGGCTCCAGGGAGACCTTATAGCAGCCTTCCAGTATCTGAAGGGGGCCTACAAGAAAGCTGGAGAGGGACTTTTTACATGGGCATGTAGTGATAGGACAAGGGGTAATGGCTTTAAACTGAAAGGGCATAGGTTTAGATTAGATATAAGGAAGAAATTCTTCACACTGAGGGTGGTGAGGCACTGGAACAGGTTGCCCAGAGAAGCTGTGGATGCCCCATCATGGGAAGTGTTCAAAGTCAGGTTGGATGGGGCTTTGAGCAACCTGATCTAGGGAAAGATGTCCCTGCCCATGGCAGGGGAGTTGGACTAGGTGATCTTTAAAGGTCCCTTCCAACCCAAACCATTCTATGATTCTATGATTCTGTGACATGGCAGGGCTCCTCCAAGGGTCCACGTACGCTCCTCTCTGGTGCACCAATTGCCACTGCTGAGTAACTGCTATCTGTTGAGTGCGTCCCTGAGTAGGCAGTGAAGATTAGCTGCATCTGACGAATAAATTCCTATACCCTTATGTTTTGCACCAGGAGATGCCCGTCTATGATCATACTATAAAGTCCATGACAAACACTATAAAGAAAGAGAGAATAGTATAGATAATCTTATGTCCCTTTGGATGCTGGGAACCCCAAGTCATGCAGCATCAAACGGGCCTCTGATCCATGCGCAGCACACTGTGCAGACCCTGTCTGTGGAAGAGGTTACACCATTTTGATCATTCAAGCTATTATGCGATTTTCTTAAAAGAAAACAACGCTATTCATCATTTCTACTGTCAAACAGAAAGGGTGTTCACATGAGAACTTCTTGCTGCACTGGGCAAGGACATAGAGGTGGTGTAATCACTGGTACTGAGTGGGAGCTGTTGCAGTGAGCTGGCCGAGGTTGTCCTGCAGCCAAGGGGTATGTGGGACAAGCCTGAAGGCCAGCCTGTACATGCAGCAAAGAACAGACCTGGGCCTATTGAGGTTGGCTGTTATGTGGATCACTAACTCCTCAGGGTACAATGGTCTTCTGGTCAGGACCACTACACCTTGCCCAACTCCAGTTGAAGGGCTCAAGGACCCAGGGGACAGAGGTTGCTCTGGGTGCAGGGGATGTGAAAGAAGGCTGATGGGCTGCTGTCTGCCTCTGCATGCTGACCACAGCTTCCTTCAGGCTTTGGAGGTCAGCCAGGAGCAGCAGAGGGAACCACGGGGGCAGGCCCCTGCGTGCAGCCTGGGAGCCCATGGGCAAGCTGTTGGGGACAGACCCTGGCACAGCCTGGGGGACAGGGTCTGGAAGACCTGAGCTAACTGCCAGGGAGTAGCAGGAGCAGAGCTACTCTAGAAGGGAGGGCAAACCAGGAGCTGAGCATGACCAGAGCACAGGCAGTGCCTTCACCAACAGGGCACAGTCCCTGCGCTGGGCAAGCAGGGCAGGGTGGTGACAGGCAAAGGCAAGGTGACAAGTCAGGTCTGAAGTGAATCTTGGAGATGGAAACAACAGTTCAGGGATGTCAGGAACCTGGGCGGGAGCACACACTGCTATGACATAGCTTACACCCGAGCCCGAGTGTCAGTGGAGCTTCTGCATCAACATGCAGAGAGTGTGGGTGGGGGTCCCAGCTGAGGCTGGTCAGGCCATGTCATACCTACAGGGGCCCTCATGGCCCTGACAGCAATGCAGTCCAGCTGTCCCACATGATACTCAGTTGTTGAAGAAAATGAGAGTCTCCACCCTGTGGACCCCTACGTTATCTGACATCTTGCAACTTCTCCGAGAATCTTAGGACCTCTGCCTCACAGTAGCCTCCTTCCTGACTTCTACCCATCTTGTACAGGTACAGTGATTCACAGCTTTACGATACAATATTGCTATATCAGCATGTACTGTCACTAGAGGGCCATATTACAATTGCACGGGAAGGCTGAATTCGGGCATTTCTCATCTGAACCATCATTTTAAACATACTTAGTGTTTAACCCACATGGGCCATCTAGACTGGTCAGACTGTCAAACTAAATGACTATAAAAATACACATGCTACAGTTAAGTTGATGATTCAGTCTGCAACTGAAGAAAAATAGTTTCACAACAAGGACTTTGTTCATTTAATTCTAGCATATAGGTAGGGGGTCAAAGCTAATGATTACTGTTGCATAAATGTTCAAGAAACTATCCTGATTTCCCATTTCTCCTATACTTCATTTCAGTGTAGGAGAGCTATTGCAGTAATAGTTAAGTGTCTGACTAAAACAGAGATAGAAAGTACAAGATTTCACCCTTTCAAAAACATTAGTCATTGGAACATAAGTAAGCAAACAGAAAATACTTAGCAGACTAGAACAGGAGAAGAGTTTGAAGTTTGAAAAAAGAATCCAAGAACAGAAACCCATTAAAAAAACAGGGAACTCCAGAGAAGAAGAAGAAGAAGAGGGACTTTGTCAATACTCAAATAACAAGTAAAAATCAGCAGCCAAAATGACAGTTTTCCCAGCTGTTAGGTTTTGTATGAATGATGCAGACTGTAGTTCTTATCAGGTGATGACAGGAGATCAACCTAAGACTCCCTCTGATGGAGGGAGCACCTCTGAGCACCACCCCAAAGGGTGGCTGAAGCTTAACAACAACAATGCGCTGAAGTGTTTACACCTAAGTCACTGCTAGGCAGGGCTGACAGGCTGGACAACTGCCTGGGAGGGCCAGAGAAGATGGATGGATGCTATCAGCAAATTTCTTCAGGGTGAGCATCTGTCCCCACAGGTTCCCTAGCTCTTCCCCTGGGAGCCAGCCAGGTACTAGCATAACTCGGCCCCTACAGAGGTATTTCCTGTGACAAAGGAGAAACCCCTGCCATATATGCACACAGCGCCATTTGGGCATTCAAATGTTGTCATGCTATTTTGGGACGCAGAGAAGTGCCACTTCCTCCTCAGCAGTGTGGGAGAAGATGCACTGAGCCAGCAGTCCTCAAATTGCTTTTCTACATCCCCCTCACCATAAGTACGTTCTGGATTTTGGGTGCTCTTCTCACATAAGAGTTGCTTTTGGTTTGGATGGGTGCAGGGGGAGCGCTGGCTGGAGCGCAGCAAGGGACAGGGCAAGGAGAGGGCAGAGGGAGAAGGGGACGAAGGAGCTCCTGACAGCCAGGCTGAGAAATGAAGCAGGAGAAGTCTGTGACTGCTGCAAGACACAGAGCCAAACCAGTACTCCTCAGCAGGGACACCAGGACCAGAGACAACAGGAGAAGGCTTTTCCCAACAGCTCTGAAAATCCACGGGTTGCCTCAGCCACGCTTCTTGGTGCTGCCTGTCTCCTCACCCAGAGGGAATGTTTTAAGCACTTCTTCACCTCCTGGCTCTGTTCCCAGGCCATCTTCTTGCTTTCCTCCCTCCCCTACTCATCTCTCATCAGCTCCTCAGGGACAGGCCACCTTCCCTCACTAGAAGATACATTCCCCAGGTCCCTAATGCAGCAACCATTATCAGTTTGAGAATAGCCGTGCTAAAATGCCATGCCCTCTCCAAACATCATAAACACTAGCCCACAGCCCAGGGCCCAATTAATTAGTTAAGATGTCTGGCTTTACTGAAGAGTAAAGCAGTGAGAAAAGGCAGTGAGAAAAGGCAGTGAGAAAGCCAAGCAAGATAAGAAAAACAACAACAACAACAACAACAAAGTGAAATTGTTGACTCATATTGGTTATTAACTCAAGGCCTCAAGAGAAAACCACTAATGTGAAAGTTATAAAACTGAGAGAAAAACAGAAGGTAGTTATAAGACAGCAACTCAGCAAGACAGAGGATTAGCCTGCTCCAAGGAACAAGAAAGCCTGGTGTTTTCCCATGTGACTGACAACTGTGTGGCCAACAAGAACATGTCACCCTGCACTGGGGTGCTGAGAGTTGCAATGCTTGCATGCTAGGCACGTTAGACCTAGCTATCTTCTGTGTGCTTTCACCATGAATAATTGTTGTGTACTTAAAAACCTGTATACTCCTGCTTGCAATCCTCTGTGCACGGAAAAAGATGCCCAAATATTGGTGAACTTGTGGAAAAGAAGCATCACAGCCCAGACACTCAGGTGGCATATAGGTGTGCCACGTCCTGCTCAGCACGCTGGTGTTAGTAGATCCATGTGCTTAATCTCAAATATTGAGAAGAGCTCAGTACTGAATCTCAGAGGGTAACTGTAACGCATTCATTTCACAGCTCAGATGAGGAAGTATTTGCATGTATTTGCTTTAAGCACTACTGCAAATAGCAGGCTGTTTTCTTACTTGATAGAAAACAAAATTTCCATCCACTGTCTTAGCATCTCAGCATGGTGGTCATTTCCTCAAGCTACTGCATGGCTGTAGCCTACCTTCTAGCAGTAAGGCAAGCCATGGCTTTGATTCTGCTACTACTGGTTTTCTCATTATTTAGATCATTTGATAAGAGTTTGTGTTTTACGAGATAGGCGCCCAGGCTCTACAGGGAAGAGCACTTTTACATCCCGCGATATTGTCAGCAACCACTTGGCCACACTCTCATCACAAAGACAGAAGGAAGAATGGGCTAATGCTCGGTGGCCCCCCATGACTTGTGCAGGACAGCTTATATGCACAGTGCTCCTCAGCCATTCGCACAGCAGGAAGAAATGGCATGGGTATAGGAACCTGCAGAAAGAACCAACCTCTACCCAAAATGGGTCTTCTTCCTAAGCCAGGCAGTAGTCCTGGGTGCAGTGTAGTATTAGTGAAGTATGCTTCTGGTTCCTGAGTTAAAAGATCTCTGTTTTCCTACTTGATACTGCAGCTGGCATATTTCCTTCTCCCTATGCGTCTGACTAATGCCCTTCTCAAAATCCAGCTGGCTTTTTGCTTTTTGAGGAGAGGGAACTCTGACAACAGTGGCCAAAAGCCTTCCCTGCTCTAACCTGGCAGGTGTTGCTGCACCTATCATTGTCCCTGAGCTCAGAGTGGGGCAGAAGTTAAAAAAAAATTAGAAAAAGAACAAAACAAACAGACAAGATAATGATTTATTTAAGGGCCAAAAGAGGGAAGTCTCCCAGATATTAATTTTGGGGGTTGGCAAAACTGAAGTCAGCCAAACAGAGTCCAAAAGAAACATTAAGGTAGAGAATTATTCTGTTTCAGCTACTGGCTAAATCACAGAGAGGAAGGAGCTTCAGAGGTTCCTGCTGTTCTGTTGCTGAAGTAGCAATTATCTTATCTGCCTTTCACAGTGCTATTATGCAGTCAGCCTCATTTGAAGAAAAGATGTCCTGAGATAAAAGATTTAAAAATACTCTTTTCTTTGCAAGTTCCTTTTAAAAAGTGTTGTTGTGTTCTGTTTCCTTTTTTTAAGTCACATTTATTTGGCAAAGGAGCCTCATCATTTCATTGAGTTTAAGATTAGATCATTAGACCTGAGACACTACTGTTTGTTACAGTTGTCCATGACTCAACCACAAGATCTCATTTCAGCAGTGGTTATCATTAAAATCATCATTAAAATACTCTTTATCATTAAAGCTAGAGATAGTATGATGTACATTAAAGACCACTTTATCTCTCTGCAGTCTGTGCACAGGAAGACTTGCCCTGAAGGTTGACGCTACCTACAATATTTGCTGGACATGTCATGTAGCTAGTTTTTAGGCACTTCAAAGTTAGTGACAGCTAAGCACAGGGATTCCTGTTCTCAGATCTCATTCTTACAGTTTAGCAACCCCTAATACCTTTTGTGTGCAAGTCAATTGTTGTCAGGGTACCAGTAATCACGATCTTCATATATCTAGGATAAACATAGCAGTAGAACTATAAGAGGGACTGACCCCTTTGCAGTAAGTATTTGAGGAGCAAACAGTATCAGAGAAATCTTTAAGATGGATGTATGTCAAAGAGACCCCACATGCATAAGTGAAATATCTGAAATAAGAATAAACTCATTAATTCAGTCTAATAATTGTCCCAGATCCCTGGTACCTCATCTGCTAAGGACCAGAAACATTACTTCCAATTTCACCTAAGTTAGTTAGCATTCCTGTTGGCTGCTTTGTGTGAGCTCAGACCGAACTCAACCCAAGCATTTTAGTCATCACTAAAACCGACTTTATGTTAGGATCCATGACATACAACAGGGACCTATCATATAATAGGCACCTTGACTACTAAGAGAAATGACTTTTAAATGTAGACATTGCCAGGATTTATAGAAGATGAATGAATTTCCCTAGAAGGTGACAATGCCTTTCTGACATTGCCTAAGACTTTAATGTTAAGCTTGATATAAATATAGCCTTGTCTTATTAAAAGGTGCAGATCAGCATATGCGATGATTGTGTGATAACACTGAACATCTGCCAAACACAGCGACACTAACCTCGTGCCAGTTGGTTCCTTCCAGCTTAGATAAGTAACTACCACAGCTGCCATTCATTACAACTCTCAAACCAGCTGTTTTAAATATTAAACTAAGTTTTAAACTTTAAGTATCAAATATTAAATACTAAAATAGCTGGCTCTGAAGCTGCTCTGATTTGGAGCAGAGGAACTTCATGAAAAGCCTCCTTCTCCATGCACTGGCTGGTAGACTCTCCCTAGAAACAGTTTACATCAGCCCATCACCATTTCCTGCTAGGACCCTGTTTAAGCCGATTAGCTGGGAACCCCAGCTTCTCAGTACTCTTGTCCCAGAGCAGACAGGCTGCTTCTTTGTGCCCTCCGGAGCAATAGTGAGTGAAGTTGGAGATGCTGAGAAGGCACAGATTTAGTATATAAAACATATTACTAGGATGGTGGCATATGGTAAACACCTAGAATTGAATAACTGGGTCCCAGAAGCTGAATGGCTTACGGTTCACAAATGCATGGTCAGTTGAAAGTGAAGCTTCAAGAGGCAAGTAGTTAAATATGGCCCGTTCTCATGATGAAATTGGTACCCTATTGTTTAGTTTGATGACAAAAAATTCCAGTTCAGATACATTACAATGCATTTACAGTCTTCCAACAATATTGCCTTGAAACCCCATTCAAATCACCCATATAAAAATAAACTTTACAATGAAACTCAAGTTTGCACTGCGTTGCATAGGATGTACTCAGACTTACAACGATTGATCTCTGAGCAGGCAGCTGACTGCTATATTCCCTGAGGTGTCTGCTAGAAACGATGATTTTCTGAGTAACAATGTAGTCAAAAATCCATATACATATATATAGTTGGAACTACCCAGCAAATCTAATGAGAGAGTTTACTTGATTAGTAGGAGGAGTGCCTCCGATATTCTTCACTTGGGAGAATTTGAATTGTCCAAGTCTCCAAGGTATACCCTAAAACTTGGTCTCCACTCACTGAATTCAGCAGCTGACCAGCTTAATGGGAAGAGACTACCACCATAGGTGATTCAGTGATTACTACACACTAGTTTGGTATGCAGCTTATGAAGTGATGTAGATCACCATGTCAAAGCTTACAATAACATACCGACATCTAAAAGTCTGAAACATGGTCCAGAACTCCCTTTAGCTCAGGCAGAAGATTAACGTGGCTAATAATTAACAGCCAAGGTATGGGACAGGCAAATTCTTCACACACAAGATTGTGATAGAGCCTCCTTTTTTTTAAGATGATTGTGATGACCATACCTTCATTGCAAGACTTGTTCTAAAGGTTCATGTTAAAATACTAGCGTGTGCTAGGCTTTCACCGTCCTTCTAATACATGAAGACAAAGAGCTGGATATACATTGTCCTGGCTTTGGCTGGGATACAGTTAGGATTTTCTTCCTAGTAGCTGGCATAGTGCTGTGTTTTGGATTTAGTATGAGAGTAATGTTGATAACACACTGATGCTTTAGTTGTTGCTAAGTAGTGTTTATACTGGTCAAGGACTTTTCAGCTCCCCATGCTCTGCCCGGTGCACAAGAAGCTGGGAGGGGGCACAGCCAGGGCAGCTGACCCAGACTGGCCAAAGGGCTATTCCATACCGTATGGCATCATGCTCAGTATATAAACTGGGGGGAGCTGGGTGGGGGCAGTGACCACTGCTCAGGGACGGGCTGGGCATCCGTCAGTGGGTGGTGAGCAGTTGCATCACTTGTTTTTCCTGAGTTTCGTTTCTCTCTCTCATTGTTTTCCTTTTCATTACTATGACTATGACTATTACTATTATTATTATAATATTTCAATTATTAAACTGTTCTTATCTCAACACATGAGTTTTCTTACTTTTGCTCTTCTGATTCTCTCCCCCATCCCACTGTGGGGGGCGGGGGATGAGCGAGCGGCTGTGCCTGTTGTTCTGCCCTGGAAGAGAGCCGCTATACCCCAAGGGCTGCCTTTCTTCTTGTAACCCATAGGACAGAGAGAGCACAGAAGCTTGTCACTGGGAGGTCACTCCCATATAATCCAGCTGTTTTACAACCAAGATTCAAGTCACTTCATTTCCAAAGCAGGACCCACTCACACCGAAGTTTATACTCCAGGCAACTGCTCAAGACTCCTTAGAAAGGATTTTTAGGTCATCTTCAGGCCCAGGTTCAGTGGACTATTACACAAGTCTTCATATAACTGCCCTTACTGTGGTTGTTGGTTCTCAAGAGCCAGAAAAAAATAGCAAGGATTGCCACTGTCTTCTTGCTGTTTTCTTTGCAGTCTCAGTTTGTACTGCTTCAATTGCTGGCAGAGTGGATCTCTGTAGCGCTTCTGCCAAGGAGAATTACTGCTGTTGCCTCAGGGTCTGATACAGCTGTTGGTAAACTTCCACCCTGCTCTCCTAGCTATTTTACAAGGAGCTTCAGATTATCTTCTGGGAACAGCTACTGTGTTCTCATTCTGTATCAGATACAGACTGATCTGATTTTCCTCTAGCCTAGCTAAAACACTCCAACAACTGCTTTAATTAAAAAAAAAAATCATTTTTATTTTACATACATAAAACAAACATAACAGAGGAATCCAAGCCATTACAGAGGAAACAATACACTCCTTTAGATCAGGCGCAAGCATTTTTCTTCCCCTTAAGATCAGGGAAAACCCCATTCTAACCAGAAAAGGTCCATCACCCCTGCAAAAAAGAGGTGGAACCTCTACCAACTTTGCTCACTCACTTCCAAGAGACCTACCTCCATCACTCATCCCTTCCTCTGGGTAGGAACCCTGCATAAGTCTATCAAACACTACTCATACCTCCTGACTGATCCTGAACACCCATACTCAACCAGAGTTAACTACTTCTATAAAGCAACCTGTACACTTTTTATACCAGCTCTCACATATTGCTTGAATTAAGCAGTAAGTGGCCAACAAGTGTGGAACGAGAAGTACTACAGGTGCTTAGATTGGAGTCGGATAAGACTGACGGAGAGAAGCAGAGTCTGTTGGAGGAAATGCCCCATAAATCTGAGGTTCTTCCTATGCAATCTGTGTGTTTATGAGACATCGGACTGCTGTGACATCAGTAATACTGCAGTATTGCAATGTACAAGCCAAACTAACCCAAAGCATGTTGTTTTGCAGTACTACAAATGTGATGACCCAAATGCAGTAGGAGGAATGATGCTATCACAACAAAACTCAGTCTCAGAAGACTAGATGGACTTTAGGAGTTTACATACTCTCTGTATGTAATGGCTTAAGGAAGATCATCTAATTTCCATTCAAGTAATGATAACAGCTGTTATCTTTGAGGTACCTTTATGTTTTGGTCCAGAATATTTGTGAACTAGATAATGCAGATTTTTTGCATCGAGTGATCTTATAAGACATTAGTGAAGTCAGGCTCTGTTTTTCAAGATATTTGCAAATTTAATATTTATCAGCACTGTGCTTATTATTTTAGCCTATGACTAATCCTTAAGAACACTGCAACTATTATATGGCAAGTGTAATTGTAACTAACTGAATAAGGCAGATTAAGTGTATTTAGAATTACCTAACCAAATATGTACTTTAGAAAGACACATGTAATTTTTACAATTAGGAGATTAAAATGACATGGCTACCGAGAAATAAACTGCTTTCTTGAGATCTCTGGTACCTCTTTTTGTCTTGGTTCAACCACACCAGAGAGATATTTTGAGTATAAAAGTTGGTCAGGTTTGAGCTTTGTTTAGAAATTCGCCTGATAATTAGATGCAAAGAATGTTAAATATATGTCATTTTTCCACTGTGCAAGCATAAATTATTTCCTGTAATAAATTTCACTATACATGTTACTAGGCTGTATATAGATCAGAAATGGATATTTATAATTAGCCTGTATTTGTCTTCACCTCTGTCTTTGTTTCCAAGGGTTGCTATGGATAACTGTTCTTCCACCTCCTGTGTTCTCATTTTGCAGGTCTTGTGAGTCTCACAAGGATGAATCCTCTCTTCCATAGCATTAAATATTTATTCAATGACCTGATGAAGCAACCTAGGTGAAAATATGGGCAACACTGCAATAAGTATTACATCTCCTTGCTGTTAAACCTACGCAAAAACATATTGCAGCCCTCCGGTGCCTTCCCAGGACAGCTGCGTCAAGCAGTGTAGGCAAACTGAGAAATATGCTAACGAGAAATATTTTCAGCAGTTTGCCTCTTCTCTAAACTCATATTTCCTTGGAATATGCTAAAATTTATGCTAAGAAGTATGTCCAATAGTTACAAATGACAAAAATGTCAACTTTCATTTACACCAAGCCAAGATCCCGTATCCCATTTCCTTCGATGGATATTGCCACAGTAATCCATTTATGGATTGATTTATTTCAACGCATATCTGGGAATGGTAAGAACTGCATTGAAATACCTGCTACAAAATATTTCTGCCTAGCAAGGAAGATTCCTTGACTAAGTTCTCTCAAAGAGAGACCCGTGGCCCCGTGATGGCCCAGGGGTATTGCTACCAGAGAGACCCCCAGCCCTTCTCCGTGAGGGCGGGACGGCTTCTGTTCTGCTCTCCCAGAGCCTGAGAGCTGTTGAACGACAGCTGAGAAAGGCTGGGAGATTTTGAAAGGATGACGGTGCCCTGCTCTTAGGAGAGAATGAACTTTTTCCTGGACATAAATGCAGATTCTGGGATTTACTGCCGGACAAAACCGGCGTGATTATGGATCCCAGAGTTTTCAGGCAATGTGCACGACCCCCGGCCTGCGGCTGGCTCCCGCCCTGCCGCTGCAACGCGCCGTGCCCTCGGCCGGCGCGGGAGCCGACGCAGATTTTAAAAACCCCGAGGGAAAGCGAGAGCGCTGGAAAGCAGCGCTGCTCCCGCACCAGAAACCCTGGCCCGGCGGGGCTCCCTCTGTCCTCCTGCAGGCTACGTACGTCCCTCTGCACATCTTCTCGCATCCCTCTGTCCTCCCGCATCCCTCTGTCCTCCCGCGTCCCCCTGCACGTCCTCCCGCGCCCCCCTGCCCACGGGCGCTCTCAGCTCCCTCCGCCCGGGACCGCAGCCTCTGCTCGGTATTTCCCCACGCCGGGGACCCCCCCACCCGCGCCCCAAAACGCTGCAAGCCGCCGGCAGCGGCACCGGGGCCGGCACGACGGCTCTCTCTCTCTCTCTCTGCCCGGTGCCGCCTCGCCCCCCGCGGTGCCAGCGAGGAGAAGGGAGGCACAAAGCCGTGACGTCAGAGCGGCGGCGGGGGAGGGGGGGAGAAGTGCCACTGTTATGACGTCATCCTGCTGCCGTCCCCGCGCGGGCCGGGCGCCAGGAGCCGCGGCGGCCGGCGCTGCCCGCCTGGAGCCGCCCCCGGCGGGGCGGGGCGCGCAGCGCGGCGCGGCGCAGCGCAGCGCAGCGCAGGGCGGGTCCCGTCCCGGCGCAGAGCCGCTGCCGGGTGCGCTGGGCCCGGGCAGCCGCCGTGCCAGCAGCAGCTCTCGGCGGGGCGATGCGGATGGCGGTCGGTGCGGCAGCGGGCGAGGGGGCAGCGCAGAGCCCCGGCCCCGCCGCCGTCTCGCTGGGCTTGAGCGTGGCCGTGGTCTCCAGCCTGGTGAACGGCTCCACCTTCGTCCTGCAGAAGAAGGGGATCGTGCGGGCCCGCGGGCGAGGTAGGGGCCCCGGCGTTGCGGTGGCGGCGGGCGGCGGCGCCCTCCCGGGGCTTCCCAGCTTCCCTCTCCCCCCCGGTCTCCGGAGCATCGCCCCCGGCGCCGTGCGGGACGGGTGCCCCCGCCCCGGGAGAAGCCCGGCATCCCCCGGGGCCGCTCCCTCCCGTCGCCCCCGCGGAAGGGCCGCGGCTGCCCCGCGCTGCGGCAGCGGCCGGCCCGGGGGGGGTTGGGGTGGGGGTGCCATGGGGCCCGGGGGGCGCGGAGGACGGGCGCCTCCGGGGCTTGGCAGACCCTCTGCCCTGGGGGGGTCACGGTGTCGCCTGGAGCGGGGACACCTTCCAGGCGGCTGGACCGGGGGAGCCGGCCTGAGTTTGTCACGTTAAGTGCGTTTGACATCAGAGGTCGATGACTGGCGCGCGGCATAAGGGGTGCGATGAATTACCGACGAGAGGGCAGGTGGGGAGCAACGAGGGGACATCGAGCGTAGTCATCAGCAACAGCTTCCCGATGCACGGCCTGCTCACCGGTCTTCTGTCAGGCTGCCGTACAACACTGGGGACTTGCGTGTACGTGTGTGTGCACGCGTGGGTTTCTCCTGCGGTATTTTCACGTACTCGTGGGACTTTTCTACCCATTTCTCCGGCTCAGGGAGTTTCTTGCCATGAATAGCGCCAGCAGACCTTGTCACTTGTTTGTTCTAGCTCTTCCACGGACACACACCACAAGTTACATCAGTCACGTGGTGGTTTCCTTTTGTAGAGAAGAAAGGCACACCAATTATATGAAATCACTATTTTTTTTTTCATATCAAAATCCCATACCTCAGTATTGCTTTCTGAGATGAACGTATTCAGGAACTGACTGTGCTGTCTAGACAGTTTAGCCAAAACAAAGCTGTGAATTCACAGAGTATGAGGATTTTCTATATTTTATCCTGAAATTGGAGCTCCCCAGCCTCTGAATAGCATTTTGCTAGTTGCATCTTGATGCTTTGTATATAGGAAAATACAATATCTTTATTTGTTCTTGATATCATGCTTTTATGTGAGGGGAAACTTGTAAACACAGGTTGCATGAGACCTTTTAATTGTATTTCTGTGGTCAATAGCCATTTGTTTTGCAGGTGATGGTATCTCTCTGTGTGTGAGCATGTGTCCATAGGCTCTGGGAACTCTTTCTTATGAAAAATCCTTTTTAGTGACCAAGACATGCTAGCTATTTTCTCTGTATATGTGTGTGTGTGTAAATATTTATATACATATACGTATTTGAGATGGTCAGTGTTAGAGCAGGAGCGCATTTCCAGTGCCTGCTGCATCCAGCACGTTCAGGGTGGATGCAGTGGAGCAGAGCAAGCTTGCAACTCTGTTACTACCAGCTGGCAGCCTGATCGAACAAGTTTATTTTGCCTTTTCGTCAATGACCTTACGGTTAAGGGCCTCAGGCGACCTAGTGTTTTGCAAGCATAGTATCCCTTTCCCTCCAAGATGGCTGTAATCCATTTTTATTGTCCACAGAGAGATCACGTTTGCATCATAAATACAAATCCTTTTTTGTAAGGGAAACAATGAGAAAATGGGAGAGAAAGGAATGGCTTTCCATCCCAAGGCAGCTGGAGAAGTTTCCATTTTGCAGTGTAGTTGAGTCTAATTCCTCCTGCAGAGCTTTCAGTGGAGCCCTGGGTTAAGGGGCTGGTGGGTGTGTGCCTGCCTTCGCAGCCGTGGCAGCTGTAAAACATCCTTTTTGGAAGATACTGCTGATGCTTATTTGTGTATCTTGATGAGTGATTCGTAGTATTTCCTATTGCCATGCTCAGTGTGGAGACATCCAGGCAAATACCCTAGGTTTCTCCCTACTTAATGTTGTGAAGCATTGTGGTTCTGCCTTGAATTTAGCAGTTGGAGCTGTGAGCCCGAGATCGTCGGTGTCAGATGATGTCTTTTTTCCATTGGCTTCAGTAGGCGTTGTATAATTCACAAGGAGGCACTTCAAGTCTTTTCTGTCTTCTCTATTGAATCAATAATATAGTATCAATGCAATTAGTAATACTTCCTTAGTTAGAAACAGCAGCGGGTGACAAATATTTTGCAAAGTTATCTTACTTGAGTCAATATTTTCTATAATTTGTGCCCCCAACAGTGTTTTTATTTTATATGCAATGACAAAAGTCTAAAAAATGATTACACCCACTCTAAAGCTGGCCATTTTCATTAGTCATTTTCCATCTCATTTCAATTATATAGTGTGATTTCCAAGCGCTTAATATTTTATATGTCTCCAGAGCTATAGATTACATGGTTTTCTTTCATTTGGGATTGCAGGGTAGGTACAATATTGCCTACTGCTCCAGCAGCTCTTGAGAGAGCATCTTCCCAAATAAATGCAGAGCTGAATTGCTAGAAAGAGGAGCAGAATCTAAGAGCATAGCGTGGTGCCAGGGTCATGCTCAGTGGAGGCCAGGCGTTAGTTTAGTAAGCGGTCGTTAGCCTCAATGTTCTACAGAAGCAGAACTTATAAAATGTGGTGCACAGGCTCCCCTAGCACATCCCAAGGCAAGAGCCTATAATCTGACGATGAAAATAATCATGCTTGAGCTTAGGAGACACTAAGGGACAATCCAGAGTTTTTATTCCTCTCTCTGAAATGTGGCAGTATGTCAGGAATTCAGAGGCTTCAGTTGTAGCATTTTCCAGTGCCCAAATGCAGGAAGATTGGCCCATGCTACGGTACAGCTAAAACTGCATGCCAAAACAATTTCTCTGCTACAATTTCTTCAATACAATTTCATTGAGGCTATATTACCAAACAAATTGATCCAAATCATGTTTTGTTTCCATGGGTTTCCCATTCTCCTAGTAGTGGTTCTAACGTGTCTGTTTAAATGGCACCCTCAGAAGCATTTGGTGACATTTTGGATGCTCTTCTAACTCATACCACGTTTGCGTCGCGTAGGTACTTCACTGGAAACCAGAACTTCTGACTAATATGTTCTCTTAAGAAGGTCCAACTTGGACACTTAGGCACCTTCTCTCTTGTTTTCCTCCCACTGAGTTGTCTTGAAGAAAAGGGTTAAGATGAAGGTCCTTAATAGTTAAGACTGTTGAAATTATTCTATTTTGTAGTTCCAATATTGCAATTTCATATTTTTCTAATACATCTTCCGGTACTTCCTCTTCCAGGTACTTCGTACTTAACGGATATAGTATGGTGGTCTGGCACTATTGCAAGTAAGTATCTTAAAAGGTTTGATTTTATTTGAAGGGAGAAGTTGCGGTTAGATGGTGAAATGAGACATCAGGAAATCTGCGTTCTCATCTTGAATCTCATGCTCACTTGTCACGAAACTCCCATCCCTCAGAAATATCTCACCTTCAGTAAACTGTCACTCTGGCTACTGTGTCTGACGGTGTTTGAGAAGGCAAAGAGCTGGGACAATCCCAAGTCAGACGTCTGTCCAGATTTCTGAACTGTGTGGTACTTGCAGCCCTTGGCAGCCATGCACTGCTCTGACTCTGGATTCATGCATGGTTTGTGTCTCTGGATTATAGAATCATAGAATCCTTAAGGTTGGAAAAGACCTTTAAGATCATCACATCCAACCGTTAACCTAGCACTGCCAAGTCCACCACTAAACCATGTCCTCAAGCACCACATCTACCCGTCTTTTAAACACCTCCAGGGATGGGGACTCAACCACTTCCCTGGGCAGCCTGTTCCAGTGCCTGACTACCCTTTCGGTGAAGAAGTTTTTCCTAATATCCAACCTAAACCTCCCCTGGCGCAGCTTGAGGCCATTTCCTCTCGTCCTGTCGCTTGTTACTTGGGAGAAGAGACCGACCCCCACCTCGCTACAACCTTCTTCCAGGTAGTTGTAGAGAGCAATAAGGTCTCCCCTCAGCCTCCTCTTCTCCAAACTAAACAACCCCAGCTCCCTCAGCCGCTCCTCATAAGACTTATTCTCTAGACCCTTCACCAACCTCGTTGCCCTTCTTTGGACACGCTCCAGCACCTCAGTGTCTGTCTTGTACTGAGGTGCCCAAAACTGTACACAATATTTGCGGCCTTGTGCTGGTCCACTCAGTTTTTAATAAAAGTCAAAGCTGAATAAGAAATTGTTGCTCTGCACAAAAGGGCTCATTGAGCACGTTATTTTTTTAGATCAGAAAGCACTTAGCCAGCCTCAGATGAAAAACCCCATCCTTTTCACAGATACAGTTTCAGTTTTGCTTTTAATCTACAAGACTAATGTGAAGCCTTGTGTGGTGCTGATAAGAGATCAGTGTAATTTCACTCTTAGTATCTTTGTAAACTCTGCTCAGGCTAAGTTCACTCTGATGTGAACTCAAAGCGTGGGGAGCAGCTAGCTTTCTCCTCTTGCAGTTTAGTCCTAGTTCTACCCATGAGCTTAAAATCATACCCCACTTTTAGACTCTAACCCAGTCTTTTGCAAATTATTTGGAAATGTTCTGATGCTGTTTCTGAGAAGTATATGCATCCAGTTGTGCCCCTTGTTTTGTGGCAACAAGGCAAGTCTCTGGTTTATGCACAAGGAATGGAAACTGATAGATCGCTTGAAGGACAAAGTTCACAGCAAGTGTAGAAGCCAACAGAGCTTCAGAGGAAAGTCCTTGGCTAATTTAACCTGAGTTTAAGCAGTACTTTGTCAGCTTCCTCCTCTGCCAGGATCACTGCTGCCTAAGTAGCGATAAACCCGTGCATTAATCACTGCTGTTTATCACTTGTGAGGCTCCCGGCTTGCATCTCCAAGCAGAAGGAGTTAAAGTAAGAGAGATTTTATTACAGGAGTTTATCTTGGTGAATCAGAGAAATGCATTTCATGCTTAAAAGAGCTGACAGAATTGAATGAAGGCAAAGTAGCTGAAGGGCATGGTATCAGTTGGCTTTTGTCCAGTAGCTAGGTGCAGGTATTTCAAAACAAACCTTCAGTAAGTTTACAAAGGAACCAGGGAAGACTTGGTGAAGGATATTGTAGATTCGGAATTGCAACAGAGTCACAAACAGCAATAGCAAGGGCCGGGTAGGCACCTATGGGAAGCAGAGAAAGGCGATGTTTGGGGAATTAGCAATATCCCCAGTTATCTGAGTGAAATTATAACAACGGACATCATTTTCTCAAGCAGGGAATTTGGAGTTTGGATGACTATCAAAACCCACATAAACTCTATCAACTTGTTTTCACAATATTTGTTCAGATGGTGAACAAGCATTTCTGTGTTGGCATGCTGACTCGGCATAACACTGCCAAACCATTTTGAGGCCCTGGGATCCACTGGATTACTGAAGACTTCAAAGGAAGGGCTACAGATCCTGATAAGGGATTTTTTTTAAAAGTCAAAAGAGTGATTGCAGCATGTGTACAGGTATTTCAGTGAGCATTAAACTAATTAATTGGCTAATTAATTAGTTTCAATGCAGGTTTTGATAGCAGCATAGATGTGGCTGGTTTTTATAGTGGATCCATCTATGTTAGCGTTTTATTGCAGATGGGGAATGCATTTGTGAAGTGAATCTCCTGTTTGTCTCCACGGATTGGGCTTTCTTTCACGTTGTGGAGCAGTGTTGGAGCTCCTGAACTGGACTTTAAGATGAAACTAGGCTAGAAGATGCACTCTAGGACCATGCCTAACGCACACCAGCTGCAAATAGACTTTCAGTCCGTGGGAGCAGGCTGAAATTAGTCTAAAATAAAACCCGACATGCGTATAGCAGACATCTTTTGCCGTACGGATCTACTCCTGGTCTCCTTGCTAACGTAGACATGTCAGCGTGCATCAAGTTTTGTGTTGCAATAACTTTGGGGATATTGGTACTCCTTTAGCAAGCTTAAAGCTTGGTGTGCCTTCAAGAACTGAAGCCATGAATTGACTTACAGCATTGATGTATCTGGACAGGAATTTCAACAGAGGGCTGTTGTTGGCAGCAAAGGTCCTCAACATCAGGTAGATGGTAACAGTTACTGAGATTCCTTTTTTAATTGGTCTTAATTAGTCCTGGTCTGTTGTTTGTGGTGGTAAGAGACTGTTACTATTACTCCATGGTGATACTGAAAACTTCTGGTAAGTTCAGTTGCCTTACAATATGTGCAATTTGACTGAACCTTCAAGAGAGCTAATTTATGGATTCGTATTGGTTCTTCCCACAGAAAGTTAAGGCAGCTGACCTCCAAAAAAAGCAGCCTTTTGTCAGAGTCACTTGGAGATGTATCTAATCTGCAGAAACACAGCATGCTAGCTGTGCCCCGTCCTCCATGCAAGATCTGCCCCAGTGCCTTAATGACAAAGTTGCCATGTACATCTGCTGAAAAACCATCCTGAGGCTGATAGCTGAGTTACTCTGTTCCCAGGGGCAGGGAGAATTCAGGAGACCATCACTGACTCTTGAGCTCTAGAAATGCTGCTCATTAACTTCTTTGGCTCACTCCTGCACGTAGAGAAAGCCTCAGTGAATTGAATTAGTATAATTTTGCCACACTGCTGTTTTGTAAGTTTGTTTGTCTCCTTCATCTTTCCTGGAGGTTACACAGGTCTTTAGCTCTACTGATAATGTGAATTAATTTTGTAAATTAATTAATGTTTGCACAGTGCTTTGCAGGTGTAAAGAACAGGGTGATGGTAACAATATTGGATAGTCGAGGGCAATGGCAGCCTGAGCATAAAGACAGCCTGGATTCTTGAAATGTTTTTAAATGCTGATAATGGCTCATAACATCAACTGAAAATTTGAGCTGTATGTAATTTGTGTTCAATCTCAAGGTTCTTGCCAGTTACCATAGACCCTGTAACTATGCAAGCATCATGTTGACCTATTATAAACTTGCCAGCACTTGCAAAACCATCCAGTTTTTCTTTTTTAACTGAAAACTTGAACGCATGAACTGTTTATCACAGCTGTGATGTGCAATAGTGTGGTACATCTTGGAATTTGCTTTTATTGGGGGAAAGAAAAAAATAAGATTATGAGGCTGTTACTGTGACTTGTCAGGGATCCGTTCTTTTTACAGTGGGTAGGAATTACATTTGTTCTATAGTGTTGTGAAAAATTGATGTGGTCTACTGTATATTGAAGAGCCCTTATGCGTGTGCTCAGTATTTCATTAGTAGATTCCTTCCCTCAGTACTGTCCTTATTTTCCCCCCAAAAGGTCACACTGCTGTTAGGAACTATAACCAAGTGCATTCAAGTTACACATATGCACATTCTAAAGCTGAAATCATGGGTTATATATACTTGTAGTCCTCCTCATATAAATATTTGAGTGTAATATTGAGATATTTGAGTGTAATCCATGAGTGTTTCTAATTCATAGTCTTATTTATATTCAACTAAGAGAAGTTGCAAATGAGATAATTTTCTCTTGGATCTTCTTGTGTGGCAAATACAAATCCTGTATTAAAAAGTAATTAAATACCGAAAAATTCCAGCCATTTTGTTTAAGTGCAAAATTAACAGAGCTAAGCAAATTTGTAACATCTGTTTTCCAGTTAGGTCAGTCTTTCCCAAACAGTATTGGGTAAGTTTTCATTACTTCTTTTTACAAAAGGATTTGAAGGCTTATTTCTGGTTCTCTTGACAGTGGCTCTGGGTCAAATAGGGAATTTCTTGGCCTACACTGCAGTCCCAACTGTGCTAGTGACGCCCTTGGGAGCTCTTGGCGTTCCATTTGGGTAAGAGTTTGCTTTTCTTGTTCTTATCTGAATGTTGTTACAACTTAATAAAATGTCAGATAGACTCCGTGATCACTGGAGGTCCACTGAGAAGACGTCAGGCTTGTGAGTGTTAATGATGTGTTAAAATGTCACCTATTCCTGTTTTCCCCAGCAAAGTGGTGGCGAGGGGGAAGGCAGTGGTGAAGAAAGGGTTCCTGAGCATCTTCTGCTTTAACTATCACTATGATCTGGAACAGATCAACATTTCTCTTTTTTTTTTTTTTCTTTTTTTTTTTCCCCTCTCCTTTCACTGTGGTTGCTCTGGACTCTTCTACTTATCCTCTTATTCACAGTTCCCTTACTATGTAGATCTGTCCTTTTGTCTCACATTCTTTCTCTCCCCTGCTATTCACAACCCACATGTGTTTTTTGATGCTGATTTTCATTTCATTGGATTTGGCCTTCCTGAAGCGGGGAGTCCCTTGCATATGTATGCCCACAGCTTCTTGAATGTTATGTTCATGTGAAGGGAGGGAACAAAAAAGGCAGTGAGTGTTCCTGGAAGGAGTTTAATATGCAACTAAATGTTTTGTGAATAGCTAAACTACAGTTGTGAACCTACTGCAGTGAAACAGTACAGAGATGTTTCTGTTGCCTACTGTTGGCTGCTGAACCGTGTATCTGACTGCACTGGTCATCTACTTCAGAGTGCAGATTGCTTTGTACGGGCTTCAGAGCTGTCTTTAGTTTTATACACTATGAAGCACACTGACGGTGCTCTACTTACCACCTATCATTTTACCCTAGGCCACATTATTTTGTGTATTTCAGTCAGCTACGTGTCTGAGCTGAGCCCTGTGATCTTTGTAACCAAAGGCCACTTTTATCTTGCGACTGTGTAGCACCTATAAAATGGGGCTTCGTGGCAGCTCACCAAATTGTTAATGGGTAGATATCTGCCTTGGGTGCCAGATGCCTGGTTTGAGGGGTTGGGTTTTTTTGGAGGTGGTGATGTGGTGTTGGTTTTGGGGGTGTTGTGGCTGGTTTTTTTGTTGTGGGTTTTGTGTTGTTTTTTTTTTTCCCTGAGATGAAACACCGAGGATTGACTAAGACTGAGACTGGATGAATCTTTCCTAAGATAAGTCAGAAATGGATTTTGAGGATCCACCAACATTTGGTTGAAGATCCACCAAAATTTGATACTATTCCTTTAAGAGAGAAACTCATGTGGAACATCACTGTTGAAGCATTGTTAACAGGATGTAGTCAAACTTTTAATTTTCTTCCTCTTTGTGAAAGGTCCATTTTAGCTTCTTACTTACTGAAAGAAAAACTGAACATTCTTGGCAAGCTGGGATGTTTGCTGAGCTGCGCTGGGTCTGTTGTTCTCATCATCCATTCCCCAAAGTCCGAGAGTGTAACAACGCAGGCTGAGCTTGAAGAGAAGCTTACAAATCCAGGTATTTTGTTCTTTTATTAACTCATAATGGTTTTGTGAGATTGATCAAGAGCACGCAGGAGGAAGAGGCTTACCACTTCCATCAGGTAGGAAAATTGACTTCTGAAGAAACGGTGGCATGACAGAGGCAAACCAGTACAGCTTTTGGGTGGGAAAACTATGCCTTGCTGTGCTTGGAACTCGTCAGATTTATTGATACATGTGTGCAGAAAGGAAGGTGCAGATACTTTTGAAAACGTTATCCTGCACAGTAAGCTCAGAACAAGGGCCATTTGAACTCGTAATTTTGTAAAATTATGAAAAGTGTATCTTGCTACTTAGAGATGAAAGGCATAATTCTAGGATCTCAATTTAAGTTGTTTTATACAAAACAAAAAATACTGATTGTCTTTTGTTCTTTAATTCTGCATTTGTTTTTTTTTTATTAAAAGTTTATACTAGATACCAGTTATGTTCCAAGCAGATTTCTTTGCACAATAAAGGTGTGTAGAAATACGCTGTTGAGACATATGCTGAAATGCCTGTTCTTTCTCACAGAGAACGTAAAGCCCCACTGGCTCCTGGGTGACACACACTAGTGCTGATACATGCCAGACCCACTTTTATTTTTCTTGCATAAGAGCTAAACTGCCAACTATTATTATTTCCTTTAATTGCTTTAGGTGAGAGAAACTCAAACGTAATAACATCAGCTATCCAAAAAATTTGCAAAGAAAAGAGAACAAACACCCTGGTCTAAATTTACCATTTCAATCTGACCAAAATTAATTGGAAATATATTTCTTTAAAACTGTAAAGCATGAAATGTTTTTCACAAGTCTAGTCCGTGTACTGATGCTATAATGTAAGCGATATGGCCTCCCAGTTCTTCCAACTCTCCCTGCTCACCTTAATGGGATCTAACTTTATGTTTAAGCTCCTTGCTAGATCCACGCACCATGCTTTATTGAGCTGGTTCTTAATGAGGTGTTATCACTGCTGTCCGTCATAAGGGGCTTTAAGGAGTATAAACCTGATGGAAGAGAGAATGAAAAAAAAAAAAGCCATCTTAAATCCAGTTCAAGTGTGCAACAGTGTGTATTTTACTACATGATGATTTGTTTTACCCAAAGAACGTGGCAACATCATCAGTTGCAGATGTCCACAACATCTCTAAAAGCTCAGTGATTTGGATCTGTATTCAATAGCAAATCTTAATCTTGGTGTATACCTGAAGTTCACTGGTATGACATGATCTGCCTGCTAAAATCTTTAGAAGACCAAGAGTTGTCACCTTGCTATTATCTTGTTTTCTTTTTGTTTTCCAGTTTTCGTGGGTTATCTCTGCATAGTGCTGCTAATGCTTCTCCTGCTTATCTTCTGGATAGCTCCAGCTCATGGACCTACTAATATCATGGTTTACATCAGTATTTGCTCTCTGTTGGGCAGTTTCACTGTTCCCAGCACAAAAGGCATTGGGCTGGCTGCTCAAGATATCTTTCACAATAACCCCTCGAGTCAAAGGGCTCTGTACCTCTGTCTGGTACTTCTGGCAGTATTAGGATGTAGCATTATCATTCAGTTCAGATACATCAATAAGGCACTGGAATGTTTCGACTCCTCTGTGTTTGGTGCCATCTACTACGTTGTGTTTACCACCCTAGTCCTGCTGGCTTCAGCCATCCTTTTCAGGGAATGGAGTAATGTAGGAGTGGTAGATTTCTTGGGAATGGCTTGTGGGTTCACCACAGTGTCTATTGGAATTGTTCTTATACAAGTCTTCAAGGAATTCAACTTCAATATCGGGGATTTAAATAAACCTAACATGAAGACAGATTAAAATGTTTTTTGAGGGGAAACTGGATGGCTCAGGGAAGGATGCAGAGCCTTTCATTCCTAGGTCACTGATTCAAATATGATTCAGGTTGGTAGTTACCCTCTGACAATTTGGTGGCTTACGTGAAATGAGTTGGAGGCCTCCATCCAGTTTCAAAGGAACAGTTGTCCATGTACCCCAGTCAACACGATAAATGACCTTAATTGGAACCACTGATTGAGTCAGCATAGAGACCGATGTATTTCCTTACTGTAAAAGGTAATCCATCAGAAAATTGCTGGGGATATTCTGACAGACCTGTGTGTGAAAAGCTTGTGTTGTGGCTTCTGAGGTACCGTTTCTGTGGGCAGAGAACATCAGTTTCTAATGCACTCAATCTGACACCTTTCATGAGTGATGTATACCTTAAAATACAGGGAGGGGGAAGTGAGTGGAACAATTTGTTAATCTCAATATAGCAATGTGTTCACTATCAGGGCTGTGAATTCTGAGACAAATGTTGATTGAACCATGGACTGCAGATTTGTCCTTTTTAGTGACTGTCTCGGCAACTTGGTCTGCCATGCGGTGAAGACTCTGGGGTGTTTTAAATTGAATTCTTCATACAGACCCTTAAAAATCTTTCACTAATTACTTATCAGCTGATGGTAGTGTCCAGATATGCATTTTTCTTTGTAACTTATGTGCATTAAGACATACCGCATTCATCTGAGAGTTTTTAATGGGGAGCAGACAGAAAGACTGTGAAGGATGTGGAAATGATGCACAGACTCATTACCTATATGGTGGCTTATTTGTAAGCAGCTCAGAACTATTTCAGTGCCTTTGTAATCCAAAAATACTGCATAAATGTGAATGTATTTGTTTCAGATGGCCTATACCGGTTTAATAACGCAATTTCACTGTCTATAATATTAGACTGTATTCAAATTCTAAACACATAAAGCATCCAGAAGGGAGCCACATATTTTTTGGAAGAATTTACAAACCTGAACCGAAACCCTTAGATGCCTTGACAGCTTCTGAAAAACCCATAGTCCTAATGGGAAGAGGTAATCTACGGGAAGACTGTTTAAAGCAGTCCAGCATACCTTTATTTTAGTTATGTGACTAAATACAGGAAACCATCTTGTGAAGTAGCTAATTAAGCAGGCACCACAAAAAAAGGAAATTTAAGAGAGAGAAGAGCGTAAGGTTTCTCATAGCTCAAAAAAAGATGGTCTGATCCTCTTGTAACGTGGGAAAAGGAGGTTAAAGACTGAAAAAGCATAGGCATTCAGAGAGCTGAGTTTCGGATACCCAAGAGGGATATACATCCAGATCCAGTAATTTACAGACCTATGTGAACAGTTCAGCCATGATATTTTGACAAGTAGTACAGATAGCTTAAGCTATGATTGGGGTGATTCTGAACTGTTCAGTTTAAACCATTTAGAGAATATTAATATGTCAGAGAAAGAAATAGTTAATTTTCATGTTCTACTTATATTTGGTAGTTAAAATATCATGAGTCAAAAACTTGTAAGGAAAGCTTGTAAAGTAATGAATGTTCGTTTCCATTTAAGTACAAAAATGGAAGGGTGCAGTGGAACTCAACATCTCTAGTTCAGAACATCTCTTCAAACAAACACAAAGCCTCAACGTGATTACGAGACAGTATTTGGAAGAGTTCATGACACTTTATCAAGAAATCATGAACGTAGCTTTGTGGCTAGCTGACAGGAATGTGGATGTTGGTTAACGGGGAATAATACTGCCCACTCCTGTGATGTTTTTTGTTGACCTGAATTAATGTTACCTTAAAACTCAGCCCCCATTTTAATTTAAAATGAATGTTATAAGCCCTTCTGATGGCATCAATAATCATGAACAGTGAATCCTCAAGATTTAGTATTCTGAAGGGACTGTTCTGAGGGAGTAAGAGCCCCACTACATTATTTGGAAGCTTGTTTTGTAACTCCAGACTGGGGGGGGAATGACTCTGAGTCAGCAGAAACATACGTTGTTACAGGCCAGCACAGGAACTGGGTATCTTGGGTGAAATAAAATAGCGCTAGCAGAGAAAAGGCCATCTTCATGGGTTTTCAAATATTGTGCATGGTTTCTAGAAAGTTTGAGAATTGTAGATGAGGGGAATTGGGCTATGAAAGCTGGTTAAAACTAACCTCTGTCCATTATTGATTGGAAAAAGCTATCTTGGTTCTCAGCAGATAGTTATGTTCTGTCATTAATTCCCTTTTTTCTGATTGAAACTGGAATTGTACATAGGTTATGAGACCTGTAGTGACCTACTTTTTAAAACAATGTTAGCTGTTTCTGAAGCAGTCAAGTTGTCTTTTCAAAATTCAAATTCAGAGTTCATGAGTTGCATGTTGGTTTTGTACTAGCCTTTAATCTCTGAAGACTTCTGTGAAAATCTTCTTTAGGTCAGAATGGAAATGATTGTGGTCTCATCTTAGTCCTCCTTTGGCCGTAGTTGTTTGTCTTGTTTTGTTTTACTATTCATTCCTATTGATTTAGAAAGTGCCTATCCTAGTATGTTAGGTGTGTATGCCAATTATTAGTAAATCTTAGATCCAAAATAACTTGACTGCCCTGTCTAAACTTTGCCATTTTCTGCACCGCACACACAAGTTTACTTGATAAGCACTCACTATGCAGAGGAAGAATAAAGTAGCAGCCGTGTTCTGTGGTCCTCTGACCATCCTTACAGCTGATAACTGTCTGCATAGGTTTCTTCTCTTCTTCCCAGCTGCTCCTTATCTGTGATGAGCTTTCTAGAAATGCCTAGTTAACCTTCTTGTTTAAAACAGAGATGTCAAAAGCCAGCACATAAGGTGAAAGAAATTCTCGTGGCCTTGCCCATAATTTCTATCTGCAGCCTTTTACATCATGAATGCTAAATAACGGAAACCTTTATTTTTGCTACTTTATTCAGTATGCAGCAGTGTTCTTTTGAGCTTTGCTGTACCTGGATCTGGTTCAGTTCTAACTTTAGAAATGTATTAGCATTTTCTGTTGTCACTGTTGGTATAATTCTTCTCCCCTCCATCCCACACCCTCCTCGCTCTAGGTGTCCTACCTTTTTTAGTCCTCTTGCTTTTCTGATTTAAAAGGAGGCACTGTTGAAGTTGAATTTTAGCCATTCCCTCTTTTTTTTTTTTTCCCCCCACTCCTTTGACAAGCAAGCACTTTGAATACGACAGATATCTGAGTTCCATCATCTCAGGGAGCAAATGTGTGTAGTTGTCTCCTGAGCTTTGGTGTCCCTCACGGGTCTGCCCTTTTCACGTTCTCTTTGCATTACGTCTATCGATAGCTACAAGCCAGATAACTTCAGTTCTGATTCCAAAGTAGAAGTGGGAGAGGCTGCACATACAAGAAGTGGACTCATTACAGTGATGGGATGTATTTGAATTAAATTCAAATCCATATGAAAGGCGTGTCACTCCATATGTCTGGCTTCTATTACACTTGTCAAACATATTTACTTGGTACTCACTTAAAGATAGCTCTTTGATCGTTATCCCTTCAGTGTATGGAGGATTTACATGTGTCGGTCACGATCTTTATTAGGCGTCAAACACAAAAATCCCTCAAATGTCCAGTAGGAGAATAGAAACCTTTTTGATACAACGAAAAAAAAATTTGTTACACCTTAAATACTTAGGTAAAAAAGAACAATATCTAAGCAAGTTATATCTGCTGTATTGAATTTCCAGGACTCTGTATGTGTAAATAGAGCCTATTTATTAGTGAGCTGCAACTAACATTAATAAGAACCTGTCATATCACAGTTTGACAAGTGAGGCTTCCTATCAATAATCTTGGTTTGTATTGAACATATGTATTTTTCTGAAGTAACTAGCACTGAAAAATGAAAACACTGGATTTTATTTGTTGAAATACTAGAATCTGAGGTTTAGCTTTCCTTTTTATTTTAAAAATAGCAGGTTTGTATTTGAAGAAAGATTTGGGATTATTAGATATGGGGTGCTTAAAATGGGCCATTGTTTGCACGTTATACCCCTCTCACCTTCTTGTTTCGTAAATATAAAACATCAAGGATTCTACAGGTCATCCTCGGTTGTCTTGAGATGGTGTAACTGCTGAAATGTTACTGTTAAATCAAATGTTATCAAATGTTTATCTATTACCTGTTATCTTTTGTTTACAGAATTTAGTGTTTGTAATAACTCTTTGGTGCTACTGAATATGGGCTTAAGAGGTGCAGAATTTTAGTGGGTACCATGTTAGGCACCAATGATGTCAACAGTTATTACTACCAGTGCCCAAGTGTTTCAGACAGCAGTGTTGAAATGTTATGGATTAAGAAATCTTTTTTAAAAGCTGCAAATGTGGGGTTTTTTAATTGTTTTTTGTTGTGGTTCCCCTCCCCGACCCCCAGACAGTTGCTCTACAGAGTGGAAAATATTACACAAAAGGGTTATTTTAAGTTAAATCCCTTTTCAACTGTGGAACTTGCTTTTTTTTTTTTTAAACTTTTTTATTTCCTGGAATGTAAAAAAATAGTTCTAATGGGATATGGGGAAAAGGTGGACGGCAACAAATATACAGTGTCAGGTTTGGTTGCTTCAATGCTATTGCAATATAGTTACTACAGATTACATAAAAATGGTTTATTTTATTAGCTTCCAAATAATGTATATATAGATTTGTTAATGGCTTACAAGTCAAGCTTACTCTCTTTGCTTTTTAAGAAATAGTTATAGGCATGTTGTATTTGCCTTGTGTAAATTATAAAAGGCTATTTATTAAGTTTTCTGATAACTAATCTATTTATTAACCTGTATTGTTTTAAAATAAATGATTTATTTCTAGCTCAACGCTTGTTTCGTGACTCCTCCTCTTTATCACGCGGGGAAAAAAAATTCTTTTCCCACACATCTAGCTGCCTATTCTCAATTCCTAAGCCCAAACTATTTCCATTACCCTTTAATAAAATAGCAGCCTTGCTTTTACTGAGAGTAACAGATTCTTTCATGTGTACAGAGCAGTTGCCACACGAAGGGCTCAGCTGTCGTATAGTGGTGTCTACCAACAAGCTGGAGTCTTACCGTCTTCGTTGTACTGAAGTTTGCTCACAGGTAAAATGGCCGCTTCTCCGGCAGAAATGTTTGTTGGGGCCTGAGTCACTTCAAACTGTGTCTTAAGGGTTATCACATGCTCTGCGCTTGCCTTCCTGTACGTCGGCTACTTGCTAGAGCTTTTATTTCAAGATCTACTGCTCCACAGTTGGGTCTGCATCGAGTGGCAACAGCTGTAAGGAAGTCTGTGTCACCAGTCTAATTTACTGTCACAAGAGCTTCCTGCAGAAAGAATCACTTGGAAAATTACAGTGGCTGCCCATCTAATCCTTCATCTGAAATTCCTAGCTCCTCATATCAGGTACTGGCAAATACGTGACTTGCAGGCATGGGGGTTTTTTTGTTGTTTTGTTTTGTTTTGTTTTTTTAATGGTGGGATTTATGATTAAGAACTGTTTCAGTCTTTGCACTTGTGTTTCAGGGGATGCATCAGTATTACTGCTGGTCAAAATTGAAAGTTATTTTTAAGCAAGGAAATTAGCTCCTCTCCAATATAAAATGTTGCATGCAGCGGAAAAGATTGACATGGATTCTTTACTGGGTATGTCATTGCAATTTTATTTTTAAAGGTGTTGATGATAGTAATGCATAGAAAGATAGACCAGAAAACTAGAGAGGCTTTCCTTTCTACATGCAGCATCTCTGATTTTTAAGTAAATAGGATAAGGAGTGTGTATTTTGAGAACAAATTTTTAGCAGGAAAATTCAACTCTCTGATCTCTTCTTGTGCATCTCTGGAGTTAGGCCTCTAAGGCAGCGTTGTGGTAAAGGCAAGCATGCCATTTACACCACCATTACCGTTGAAAGTCTTGGATGTAACCAATCCTGAGCATATGTATCCCACCCACACAGTTCATATGGGAAGAGCGTTAAAGACCAAAATCTGATAGTGTCAAAAGAAGAAAAAAAAAAAAGAAGTCCCATTGATTTTTCTGAGGTTTGTTCTAAGAGCTTAGGTCTTAAGCAGAGTCCCTCAAGTCCCTTGTATGTGTGTGTACAAGTAGACTCGCAGATGTGGCTTCTTTGTTCTGCTCAGCTGTCTTTGTTAAATGCTGCAGGGATGTGGCCATGAGAGACCCTGTTACAGCTGCCCGATTCCCTGATCAATTTTCTGCCAGGTCCAGACCTGACCGACCTCGCCGCCCTGGTGGGATGCTTTCAGTCTCTGCCAGCTGGCACCGTTCTGCCCAGAGAGCAGCTCTGGGCAGCTGGCACATGGTGGCTTTCATCGCAACCCCTTCCCTGCATAGACGCAGTTGGAAATTCCCGCACAAGGATCAGTCGGTATGCAACACCGTCTAGACTACCTGCTAACCCAGTAGCGTTTCCCGAGGTTGTGTAGTGGCGTTTTTGTTCTTTGTCCTCTTTAAATCTTATGAGTTGTCCGTACACATAGTAGATACTGTGCCCTGCAAAATCCTGTCCGTAGCCTTGCAAAAGTACCTACGCTAGCTGACCTCTCTTGTGAAATTCGTTGAGCACAAAGATGGATTTTTCTGCTGAATTATGCTACAAGGATGGGTTAGGTTAGGCAGGTTACCGCCGTTCTGATATTTGGAGCTCTTTCCAGATACTCTACAAACATGCCATGCTGTTATAAATTATTCAGAGCTGCTTTGAGCACAGCCCCTGGCTTTGAAGTAAAGCTTTAATGATTTGTGCCGAACTGAGAGCACTTAAAAAAATTCATATTTTGTGTGAACAGATGACAGCATGTTAAGCGCAACTAGCAGTTGAAGAAACATGAGAAGAGGATTAACAGATAATGAGTGAAGTCCCACAAAGAGTCTGCAATGCTGAAAGGAGTCCAGTTAATATTTTCAGGTGTTTATTCTCTTCAGTATTGTTTTAGGTTGGTTGAGAGGTGGTGTTCAAGAGAGGAGAGTAGAAGCCGAGGAAAGTGGAAGAAGACTAAATTCACTTGCTTCAGACATCGTTACTGTTTAATTCGGGAACACATATGTGTACCTGTTTCCAAAATTTGGCATGATCACAGGCACGTTAATTTCTTTAGCTCCTTTAAACTGTCTTGGATATCAGTACTTACATGGTCCCATTTATACAGTGCTGTTTTAGGTGGTACGTTTGCTAATTTGTTTTAATCCATTTGAAGAATCCTTTTCACTAGCTGTTGAAGTTTTTCAAAGACTTCACAGTTTTGGTATCTTGTAAAACACAGAAAAGCCAGCCTCCTAGTGTGTCATTACGTAGTGGGTTTTATATATTAAAAATTATATACATATATATACATAAAAATTACTTCACATGTTCAAAGTTCATGTCATAAATACTAGGCTAGTTTTAAATTGGGGAATGAAATACTGCCTTAGGGAATAAAATAGGCCTAAAATGTATCCATTTGCTTTGAGTGGTGTCGAAATTTTATTTTTGTGACAGAGTGAGGGACCATTTTTAATGATAAGGAACACAGCAGGTAATGTGATGAGGAATAGCTTTGTTATGGGCATCCTGCGAGGCAAAGCCAAGATTGCCTCTCCGGTTTTGTTTCCAAGCCTAGCAAAAATGAAGCAGCAGCTTGTGCAGACCATGATAATGTCAACACAAGTGCTGAGGAAGGAAGAATAAAGAAGAAGAAACTGTTGTCACTAAGGGATGTGACAAAACAGTCCCATCCTATTTGAAAAGGTAGAGTTGCATCCTCTGTGTGGAGCTATCCGGCGTATTTTGGCCATGGTGGTTATCTAGACCTGGTGTTACAAGGCAGCTTTGTAAAGCCTGCGTAAATGGTTTTGAAGACACTGAAGAGCCCTCCGAGTCTGAAGCTTGTTACGATTGCCTCCAAGACTCTTCACCACTATAAGCTGAGGAGAAGTATTTGTTTAACCATATGTGTCAATTCTACCACATATGAGATTGAAGCATTTTTGGTTGTAAAGCATGCAGTAAGAACGCCGGACCTGAATTAAGTAGATTAATAAACCGTGCCATGTCCCCAACCCTGCAAAATGCCTCCTTCCCTTACTGCATATGGTTTGCAAGTGTAAGCAGCTCTTTTCTGTGAGAGTGTAAAAACCGGCTGACGTGGATTTTGGCGGGAGTGCCTGGGGGAAGACGCGGGCATGAACGAGGCACCGCTGCAGGTAAGCAGCGTCGCTGTGAGGCCCTGGCCGCCGTCCGTTACAGCGTATTTAAAAGCCGCCGCCGGGTCGGGCAGAGCCGTTTCCACGACGAGCTCTTCCCCCGCCCCGGGGGGGCGCTGGCCCGCCGCGCCCCGGGCTGCCGCCTCACCGCTGACGGGAGGGCCGCCGGGGGGGCGCCGCGGGCGGGCGGCTGCCGTTAACGGCGGCGGTGACGGCGCCCGCGCGCCCCGGGGCAAGGAGAGGGCGGGGCCATGGGGAGGGGCACGTGACCCGGGGTGGGCGGGGCGCCCGGCCCCGCCACCGCCTCGCTCTGGGCCGGGCCGCGCCCCTTCCGGCGGGCGCTGCCGGAGTCAGCGGCCGGGCCTGGGGCGCTGCCCGCCCGCCCTCGCCTCCCGCCGCCGCGCCCCGCCGCCGGTCCCGTCCCCGCCCTCCCCCTCATGGCGGTGGAGCGCGCGGGCACCGTCCCCTCCCACCGCCCGCTCCGGCCTCCCCCTCCCCTCTCTCCTCCTGTTTGTCCGCGGGCGGCGGCGGCGGCCGCGGGGCCGCTCCCGGCGGGGATGTGAGGGGCGGTGACCGCAGGTGAGCGGGAAGGGGCGGGCGGGGGACCCAGCTGGCCGCGGGCTGGCTGAGGGGCGGTGGCGGTGGCGGCGGGCCCGGCCGGCCCCTCGGAGGGCGGGGTGAGGAGGGGAGGCGGTGGTTGGGGGCGCTCGGGGCGGGGCCTGCGGGTGCCTCCGCGCTCCGGGCCGGCCCCGCCGCCCAGGGGCCCCGGCTGTTCCGGGTGCTGCCCGCCTTCCTGATGCCGCCGGGGGAGCGCCGGTGCCGGGGAGCCTCCCTCCCCGCCTCGGCTCCCTCGCCCTGAGCCGCGCAAGGTCCTTGGGCGCTGCGCGGAGGCGCCGCGGGTGAGGAGCGAGCAGGGCGGGGCGAGCCGCGCTGTCTGCGGGCGGGTGGCGGGGGTTGCGCGGCTGCCACGGCCCCGGGCGCTGAACCGGGCTGCAGGAGCCCGAGGAGCCCTTCGCCGGCTTGGTTTCTCCCTAGTGGGCAACTTGCTGTGGTGTGGGCTCAGAAGGCCGACATTAAAAAAAGTAAATCTGGCTGTTTGTCAGGTTCTCTAGCCGGACAGAATGGGCAAGTTAGGGTATGCCGGTTCCGCCAGGGCTGGGGTACTTAGTGGGGCGCGCGTGTTGTTAATCAGGGAGCTGAACCAGTTTGTCTTCGATTTGGCTCGGGACTGCGTTTAGCTTGAGGGTTGCACAGCTTGGTTCCGGATCAACTTCAGCACAACTTCAGAGCCCTGGCAGTGCTTTAGTTGGAGGTGGAAAAAAATAATTTTAGCTTTGCATCGTAGTTCAGAAGGATGATTGGTGTTCGTTCTTGTACTGGGAAGATACAGGCTGGGTCTGACTCTTTGGTCCCCGATTTTTTTTCTGATCTTTTTCAACCAGTCAACTTTCTCCATTTTCCAGCAATATCTTTTAACATTATTTTTAATTAAAACATAATAAACATAAGTCATCATGGCTCTTTCTGAATGCTTTTGATGTGCCTCATTGCACACAGTTTTTTTTTTTCCCCTTGAAAGGTAACAAGTTCATTGATAGGAAATTATTGTGTAAGTTTTCATCAGTGTCACACCAGTTCTGCTTTCCTTAAAGTTATTAATTCCCGGGATAAAACCATGGCAAATAGAAAGCAGGTTATAACAGGTTATCAGTCATGTCAAAGGAATAACAGTGACTAATATCTAGATTAAACTTTAACTTACCGAGTTATCTTAAATTTTAAACTGCCCATCTTAAATACTAAAGGTAGAACTTCAGTGAACCTGTGCTGGTGACTCGTCTTACTGAGAGTGGAGCTAGTCTGCTAGGTACAGCAAAGATGACGCAAGTCGTGTCATCTACTCTTATCTTGAGTCTATTTTGATAGACTTCTAGGAAATACAGTTGGTACAATACCGGCAATAAAGCACCGTCTGTAGTTTGCGTTCAGTTAACGAATAGCACTCAGTTTTAGGGAAGATGATACTTTTTAGTTTTATGTGAAAATGCTTTAATTGAAGGTCATTCTTTTTATAGAAGAGAATAATTACAAACGGCAAATACAAAGAATAAGAGGTAGAAAAATTTTTAGTGTGGCAGTTTTCTTGTTTTCTCCCAGTTTCTTAAAATGGAATGCTTGTTGCTTTTGCTTTATTAATGGAAATCTGCTATAAAGGATTAATTTCCCCACAGTTTAACTAGAACTTTTAAAATAGGCAACTTTAGAACTGTTAACCTACGTTTTGCTTTCTGACTACTTATGCTAGTGCCTCTAACATTATATTATATATATGCATATATATAACATTCTCTTTATAAACAAATTAATTTTTTTTTTTACCTTGCCTATGTAATATGTAAATAATTATGTGTATAAGTTTGCACACTCATTTAACTTTGACAAAGCTGGAAAACTATTATCTGTATGGGGTAGAATTACGGTGCAAAATTGAAGATACTCTTTCCTAAATAATGTGTACAGAATCCCTGGGTACCGTAGACGTGCATCTTGGCCATTTAAAGATGCACATGACTGAGTTTCAAACCAGCAGCTCTTTTATCTTAATGCTATGTTATATCTGTCCTTTCAATGTTCTCTCTTATACCTGTGTTTAAGTGATGTGTTCATGAGTGGACAGAATGTAACTGAGGAAGACTTGGATTAAAGATTTAGGTATATTTTGGGGATTGTAGTAATCTTACTGAGAATATTTCTGTGTTTATACTCCCCGCTGCCCCAGAGTTCTGTATATAAACATCATCTGAAAACTCACCATACCAAAGCCAATAATTAAAACTTTATATTAGTTTTTGTAATAAAAGTGCCTTAGCACCTAAGTTACAGAACAAAACTGAAAGGACTGGGATAGTATTTCAGTTCAACTTTAGCATGTTACTGTCTAAAGAATGGCTTAGATCCCAAGTTAGTTTCTTTGATTAGTGAAGTGAAAAGCAAAGGGATGAAATAACTGTAGCACTTCAGGTGAGACATACCGAAGGAAGATCAAATTCACACTACTTTGTTATTCAAGTGTTTTTAAAACAAAAAAGCTGTCCCTTTTTAAAGGATAGATGAGACAATGTACAGTCTTGTGTGTCATGCATTAAAATGAAATTAACTTGAAATGACGGACATAATTTTTCTAGCTGAATTCTTAAAATGCCAATTAATGTTATTTTTACTTATATTTTGGAAGCCTAACATTGAAATGTTTAAGAAGTGAATGCCTCTGGATTTTGGAACAAAATTGGTATGTATAATGAGCCTTTGAAAGGCTCATCACTGAACATTTGGATTTTTGTTGTTAGGGAGTGTTTCTGTTTCCTGTCGTTTTATGCCTGTGGAAAGGAAGAAGGGAACACATAATAGTCAATGTGTATTTGTTAAAAGCAACTTGTTGATTCAACCCCTTTGTCTTCCATAGCAAGCTTTATGGCTAGGAGGGCATTAAATAGGTGCTCTATTTCAATGTTAGAAACTTAAAACTTCTCATGGAGCTCTTGTAAATAAGCAGAATTGAAAACATGGAACAGTTCAAAAGATGCTGAATGGCTGTACCTGGAGTAACTATTACTAATGTCTTGTCAAAACAGAGCTGTTTAAAAATCCTTCTGTGTGAGTCATGTCTGAATCTTGTGCTGTTTAGTATTAGTGATCTGGCTGAAAGGACAAAGAAATAATTAATGGCATTGAGTAGGGAAGAGTTGCCAGTGTGTAAACTCAGATGAATATTTTCAGGAAACATTTCTGAAAACAAGAGATGCTTTTTATAGGAGTAAATGAAAGTTATTACACCCAGGCAGGAATAATTTGCTATACAAATACAGTTTAGAGAACAGTAGTTCTGTAGGAAAGAATTTAGAGGTTATACTAATAGGGAAATTGAAGATGAGTCAACAGTAGATGACTGCTCACGAAGAGCTAAGAAAGCCACCCATTTTGGGTTGTATGAAGAGAAGTATAGTCTTGCACTGTACTGCGGAAGTAATAATAACTCAGCTAAAATACTGTATGCGGCTTTAGGAGTTGCACTTCATTAAAAAAAAAAAAAAAAAGGACACAGAGGGTGGCACAGCAGGAAGTGCCAAGCACCTAACTTGCAGATTAATGTTAAGATGTGGGTGCAAAGATAAAGGGAGTTGTATCTTTTCCAAGTCCAGAGTGGACAAACATAACAGGCTTTGGTAGCCAAAGTGAAGATCTAGATGAAGATCATTAGATAATGAGAGTTCCTAACAGCATCAAGGCATGGCTGCAGTGTTTGTGAAGTGTCCTTTGTATTTCCTGGGAGAAGCTTGGCTGAATTATCTGTGATGAGGAGCAGCAGTGAATGATGAGGAGCAGCAGTGAATGATGAGGAGCAGCAGTGAATGATGCTGTACGTGGCAAAGGGTTGAAGTAAAAGGCCTGCTAAGGTTAAGCTTAGTGACATCATTCTGTTCCCAGTTAAGAAGATCAGTTTTTAGACAAGAAAATTGTGAATTCTAGCATTTAAATATTTCAGCATATATTTAGATTACTTCTAGGAGAAAAGACGCTCTACTGAACTCTTGAGGGCTGGTGGCCAAGCAGGCAAAGCTGGAACAATCCACCATGTTTACTTTTACCAACTATAATTATTGCTTCCATACAGCGTACAGCTTGTGGAAGTGATACTAATTTTCTTTGGCTGATAACTCCCTCATGCTTACTTATGCTTATCTGCTTTTAAATGTCAAATATTATTTCATCTCATGACACCACTTTTAGTGTTTCTGAATATTTAGAGAGCTTACTTGTTACAATAAATATATAACATCTTTTGAGCACTGTGTATGTGCTGCTTTTGGGAGAAAAGGACTTTTGAGCAGAGAGACAAAGAAGTGTTACAGTGTGTTTTAGACCAGAGAGTCTGTGTCTTGTCAGCATTGGTGATACTTCTTGGCTACATCTTAAAAATAAGCAAACAAACTTTGTGGCTAATCTGGACTTGCTTATGTCCTGCCGTTTTTTTCAGAAAGCTTTTTCTCCATCTCTCCCTGTCTGATAACCTTCAAATTCAGCACACGTTCCCTGTCGTGTCTGTCATTGTACTGTTGCACACTGAGAGTTATGACTCATGATACTAGATGCTCCACAGGCACTTCATAAATGAGTGGTTCTTCAAGGCATTGTAAATGTTGTAGCTTCTGTGGATAGGAAAGTCTCATCCCCTCATTATATCTCTGAAATCAGAGCTCCATGAACCTGCTAGTCTTGGGTGGATGAAATACTCTGTGTGTTAAAATCAGCTGTGAGCTTGATTAAGGAACCTTTGCAGAACTACACCAAATACAACTAAAACCACTGCTAGCTTTGTTTAACTCCTACATTTTCTGGCTTCTCTCCTGTTTATAACTTAGTAGTGGCCCTGGCTGCTGGAACGGGACAGCTTTGGCATGTCCCAAAGCTGAAACGTGAGAGGAGTGTTTATTCCAGAAACTGCTCGTTTTGTGGCTTTTTTTTTTTCTTATTTTCAAAGATAATAATTTTTCTTGATGATATTTGTGAGGACGCGTTAATTTCTCTTCTTCTACTAAGTCTTGGGGTTAGAATTAAGCCACTGATTTCCTGAAGTGTAAAACTTCCTGTGCCTACTATTGCTTTGATTTTGCAGCTATACATGTTGGTTCTACACATGCAAATCACATCTGCGCTGTGCGCAGAGTGAACCAAATCACTTCAGAGAGAAGCTGGGTTCACCATGACTGTGCGGCAGAAATGGTCAGCCCATGTAGACATCTGTATAAACCTTAGCTGGAAGTATGGCAGTCCAGCCCCAGAAGAAATGGGACTGAGGTCAAATAAACTTAGCAAGAAAGAGCTAGTAGTAATTTATGTAAAGAAATGGTTAAGATTTGAGTCGTTTACAAGATTAACAAAGTGGTTGCCAGGGTATCAAAAACTCTTTAATGTATTTGAGACATGGGGGAGAGTAGAACTACTAGTTTTGAAGTGTAGCATCCTTAGGGTGTGTTTAAGTATAAATTCAGAAAATTACCTGTTAGCTCGCAAATTTTCCTCATTCTTCTGCAATCAAATTCTTCCTCTACTCCAAAGAAAAGCGGGCTGCTTTCTTTGGAGTAGAGGAAGCAGACTTCTGCCCTTGTCTCTGAAATGCAGTGGGTGGAAGATGTCAGGATGGGACTGACTGATGCTCTTCACCCGTATCAGAAATGTTTTCATGTAGATGAAGCTGTGCAAGCCAGGGAGAAAAAGTGTTTTTGCCAGCATGGTGAGTTCTGTTTTAGTAAAAAGCTACACTAATAAAAATAGTCCCATTAGCAATATAACTAGAGTAGCAACTGTTGAAAACGCTGGTAGAGTAGAAAAGCTCAGCGAAAGAAGCTCCCCTCCCCCAGGTGATGCTACACCAGCATCACATTTTATACCAGCTGGAGCTAGAAGGCCACTCTTAGCTTGATTACCTGAACACTGTGACTTACGACTGCTAGAAAGGATGGTAGAGAGAACAGTCACAAAAGTATCTTGATGTCTTTTCCTTGCATTAAAAAATGCCTTTATTCTTCAGGGGACTGAAAGTCTTGCTTTGAATTCAAAACCAGAGAAATATCTGAGGCAGTTAGTGAGGTGGCTTGTTCTGGTCTGTCTCCTGCACTAATGATTTGTCTTTTGGGGTTTTGTTTGATAGGTGATTTTGTATCATGCAAGAGTCTAGTTAAGTCTATTTTTTAAAGTTGCTAGAAAATGAAAGCAGACCCTTGCAGTTCATTTACTTAAATTTTTCCTACAAAATAAGATATTAAAAATTACTATGCAAGGATTAAGGGAAGAGGATTTGAGAATTTTGAACTGTGGATCTTGCAGCATTTTGAATAGCGCGACATTGAGTGCTTATTAAATGGGACTGTTTTCCTGTACGTTTTCACAGCCTAACTGGATGCAAGTAAGTGGATTTGTGTTGTTTTAATGTTAATCTACCTGTAGCTCTCTGCTAGGTTTTTCCTAGGTGTGTAGCAAATTAATCAAAGTCGGAAGCAAGAACGTACAGGGAAAGGTAATTTTGGAAGAAAACAGGTTCTGAAGCAACAGGTGCAGGAACCGGAACTGCGAACTGGCACGGCAGACCGGAATATGATTTTATCTAGGCCTGGACTCCCAGTGGGTGCGTCCATCTCTGCCTGGGCATGAAAGAGGGTGCTTGGTTTTGCAATGCCTTGACACCAGCATTGTACTCCTGCTTGAGGAAGCTGCTGCTGTATCTCAACATTAAAGCTGTGGAATTCAGATTCCAGTAAGCACTCAAATGGAAACATTTTATTCCATCCTCTTCTTTCCCCTCTTTTAAATCAAAAGCTTGTTAATGCAACTTATGTCATATGCCATGCCTCTGAGTATCTGGAAAATAATTGCTTAGGGAACTAAATGCTAGTCTTGGCACATCTGTGGTTGGTGTTCCTAGGAAATAAAAATTGTTTTATCTGTAGGTGTTTTCTTCCTTTAGAACAGTTCTCTATACTGTCATAATTATCAGTTGTCTTGAAATCAAAGCCTAAAAATAGTTTTCATTTCCCTTCATACTATAGAGAGGTTAATCACCTTGAAAGTACTTTGAGCTTTTTTTTCTTCAGTTTAAAAGTTATTTGTAGAGATACCTTACATTCAAAATCTTGTGTGTTCGATGGAATCCAGGATATCCTCATTGTAGCTTGTAACAGGAGAAAAGATGCATTGAAATAAATTTTCTTGTTAAGCTGGAGGTTGAATATCTAAAATCTTGATTTCTAGCCTAAAAGTTGCTATCTTCTGCTAAGCTGTTGTAGAAGGTCTTGCCTAACTCAATTTGGAGTCTTAGCAGGCTAGGTGAAAGCTTTTGAACTGTAAACTTTTACTAGTTGCTGTAGCTAAGCTGAAAAGATGCTTCATATAGGTATGGGAAACTCTTTGTAAAATATATCGACAAACAGATGCCTTATTTCTTGTTCCAGATTTCCCTGTTTGTTAGAGGACGAGTGCATGTGCATACATCTCAAGCTTGTTTGTGTTAGGGAAATTACTGTATGATTAAACACCCATTCTAATCTTCTCTTTCATTTTTCTAGTGAGTTTGTATGGAAGAAATGCTGTGGCTGTTCTCAAACTCTCTTACAAACTGATTTCAATGTAAGTAATTGTTCGATCAGTGTTGTCAGTTACACGGTGTGCCGGACGTACATCTGTGTACTTAATGAAAAGAAAAATAAATTGCATGTCTTTAAGCTTTCCTTAACTTTTTTCAAAGAACTTTTATTTGTTTGGATTTCAGTTTTTGTATGCCAGGTCAGAAGCCCTTCCTTCTGTCTGTTCAGACTTGTTAGTCAGTCATCCATGGTTCAAATTTACACATGCATCAAAGATTGCCTTTTTTTTTTTTTTAAACACTCATAGCAAAGACCATTCACAGGAGAACCAGTCACATGAGCTGTTGGGGATTTTCCTATACAGTGTGTATTTATTTCCACCAATTTAATTCTGATGTGTTTATTTTGCTCAGGTTTCAGTGTTGCATCATCTTGTGTTGAGTAACAGAAGTTGTACTGTGCATAGGTCAATGTGACAGTCTTGAGTAGTTTACGAGATGAGCCAAACTCGTGGAAGATATGACTTCTGTATTGGTCTGGTGTTGGCTATGAGCTCCAGCATTTTCATTGGAGGAAGTTTCATCCTGAAGAAGAAAGGCCTTCTCCGATTAGCTAGGAAAGGCTCCATGAGAGCAGGTAAATACATGCTGAAGAAACTTGCTAACATTTAAGTTTTGCTGTTTAACAGAAGATTACTAAACTTATGATCTCATTTTGACTTTGTTACAGGTATATGAAACCTAAAACTGTGTTTTTTCTCTGGTCTCGGATACACCTAACTCCATGTGCAATACATGCTATTTCATTTGCATGTAATGCCCTCTAGGGACACTTGTCGAACAATTCCTTCACATGTCTGAAATCCAAATTGTACTTGCAAATTGAACTGGGAACCAGCACTCTTAACGACATCTGTGCTCCTGAATGAGTGAATGTAGGAGAATGTTAACTGTGTTTGAGTGTCAGGAGTTGTTTTAGAAAACTAAAAATCACATGTAATGATCACGTGTAATGAATAGTGTCCCTCAAGGGTTCATGCTGGAACCGGTACTATTTAATATCTTCAGCAATGACATAGACAGCGGGATCGAGTGCACCCTCAGCAAGTTTGCAGGTGACACCAAGCTGTGTGGTGCAGTTGATTTGCTAGAGGGATGGGATGCCATCCAGAGGGACCTTGGCAGGCTTGAGGAGTGGGCCCATGTGAACCTCATGAAGTTCAACAAGGCCAAGTGCAAGGTCCTGCACCTGGCTTGGGGCAAGCCCCAGTGTCATACAGGCTGGGGGATGAAGGGATTGACAGCAGCCCTGAGGAGAAGGACTTGGGGGTACTGGTGGATGAAAAGCTGGACATGAGCCGGCAATAGGCACTTGCAGCCCAGAGAGCCAACCGTGTCCTGGGCCGCATCAAAAGCAGCATGGCCAGCAGGTCGAGGGAGGTGATTCTGCCCCTCTACTCTGCTCTGGTGAGACCCCACCTGCAGTACTGTGTCCAGCTCTGGGGTCCTCAGCACAGGAAGGACACGGACCTGTTGGAGCGGGTCCAGAGGAGGGCCACAAAAATGATCAGAGGGATGGATCACCTCTGCTATGAGCAAAGGCTGAGAGAGTTGGGGTTGTTCAGCCTGGAGAAGAGAAGGCTGCGGGGAGACCTTATTGCAGCCTTGCAATGCTTACAGGGGGCTTAAAAGAAAGACAGAGACGTTTTACCAGGGCCTGTAGTGACAGAACAAGGGGCAATGATTTTAAACTGAAGAGGATAGATTTAGATAGGATGGTTGCAGCAGCCTCAGATGATTCAGAGGGTTGAGTCTGAATATTTTTAATTCAGTACCTGTCATCTCTGCTTCTAAAAGATGATTGATCTTGAGATACGTAATTCATGCTCCCTGGTTTGGAATTGGAAAGTGTGACTGCATTTCACGTTTGCACATGTAATCAATCAACCACATAAGCCACACACGATTTCCACAAAGTAGCGTTCTCATAAGACACATAACTTGTGTTTTCAAGTCATTACAATGAGTTGAAAGAACTGTTTTTCAGGGTAATGCAGATATGGTCATCAGTGCCATTTCTAATATAAAAGAAATAAAATAACTAGTCTTCACAGTAGGCTGTTGGAGGCATATGCACATCAGAAATTTGAAGATTTTTATTTCAACCCCTCTAACTATAAAGCCTAAGTATCAAAAGATTGCCCATATTTGTAAGGACATGGGCTGCAAAAATTATTTTGGTGATGTTATCAGTGATGGGACTTACTGTTTCTTGATGTATGTTTTTAATGGAGTAGCAATTCTTTCAATTTTAGGTCAAGGTGGTCATGCATACCTTAAGGAGTGGCTGTGGTGGGCTGGACTTCTTTCAAGTAAGTATCAAAAATATATTCAAGTAAGTAAGTATCAAAAACATAATCTGCATTATGTAATTTAAGTAAATAACTACGCCACAGATGGCAGCAACGGTTACAAAAAAGGAGTGAGATGGGGATTCTACAACGTATGGCAATGCTGTCTTGGTGATTTGAAGGGTGCAACTCTAATGATTTTAATATAAATCCTCTCACACCAGAAGTTCTTTCATGAATTTAACTGCCCTCTTTGGGCAGTGGAACTAGGAAGACGTTGGTCTTCCTGTGTCTTTAAGCTAGCATATGCATTCTGGTTTTTGTCTTGGCAGAGAAGTGCTTAGATATACAGGATTCTTTAGAGGGAAGGATATTTGGGGATGATGTCTGCCGAACTTTTTTTTTTTTTTTTTTTTTGCATTGCTTAAACTCTGCACTTACTGGCTCTGTTCAGGTAACTGTGACTTAATGTATGCATTGCCCTGTAGCCTGCTATTGCAGATTTCTCCATGCAGAAGTTCATGACTCAGGTTGGTGGGCTGAGGAGCTACAACATAGACACCAAAATAAAACACCTTCTGATTTGGCTGAATTAATTTTCACACCTGTTGTAGTCCCCCAGCCTGTTTTTAAAATATAATAGCGGGGGGTGGGAGGGGGTGTTCTGCTAGTACTGTTAACTGAACTCTATAATTAGTATTTTCCATTGTTCCCTTACTGCATGTTTGTGTCTACAAAAACACTTGTACTGATTCACAGGTTTGTTGCGTAAGACAGCCTAACTCCTCTTTTTTTTTAATTATTATTATTCCGCAGTGGGAGCTGGCGAAGTAGCTAACTTTGCTGCCTATGCTTTTGCACCAGCTACGTTAGTGACTCCTTTGGGAGCTCTCAGTGTTCTTGTAAGGTAAGAAACACTAACAGAAAGCAGTGTGATTTCAGAGAGAGAAGTAAAGTATTTGTTTAGAATTATGTCACTGAAATATGCTGTAATAAATGTGGTTTGTTCGTAACAATAAATAAAAGAGTGCTTATAAACATCAGGAGTAACTTTAAGGTTCTCCAGATGTGAAGTGACTATGCTCTAGAAGGGTTCTAGCAATGCATCTACACCTTGGTCTGTGAAAAGCTATCATCTTCTGCATTTCAAAAATATGTTGTATACAACAGAGTAGTATTTTCATTCTTAAGTCGAGTTAAGATTTTTGTCTTTTAAAAATTATTTTACAAGTGCTTAGATAGAGTTTTTTTGGGAGGCAGCATAAAAAAGGGATTTTGGGGAGAGATGCCAAATATTAACAGGCAGTGCTGTCCATAGCAAGTATCTCGAGATAGAAAATCAACTGTGTAGCTATTTTTAAGTTGGACGTTGTGGATGCAAGTGACCTGTACAGGCAAAGCAACCTGTAAGCTGGTGAGCAAATGAATGAGAGACTACTAATTCCATGTTTGCTGGTGCATTTTTTTTTTTCTTCCTAGTGCCATTCTGTCATCCTTCTTTTTAAATGAAAAACTTAACCTACATGGAAAAATAGGGTGTTTGCTAAGCATACTGGGATCAACTGTGATGGTAATTCATGCTCCACAAGAGGAGGAAGTAGAAACTTTGAATGAAATGTCCCACAAACTAGGTGATCCAGGTAAGAAAAATGCTGGCTCGATATGTACGCTGCCCATCATTTCTTTATTATAGTTTCATGACTGCTGCTTTCAAGTTCCAGGAAGATAGCCCGTGTCTGCTTCATGTTGTCAAAACAAAGTAGAGATTTGAATCCTGTGGTATAATTCCATAGGGAACTTTGCATGATGCCAGTGAACTTGTCTGGCCTTGAGCAAAGTGTCTTGATGTGAACCACCGAGATGACAGTTTAAAGAAATGCAGCAGCACAGGTGGATAAACACAACTTCTATAAATTTTAATTGAAGTGTGCCAGTCTCTAAGTAAGTCCAACTGTGAGCTATCCTTAAAATGAAGAAGTAGATGCTGTGGTAAGTGTCTGCTGAGAAGTGTAATCCTGGAGACTAGCTGCTATGCTTACACGGAAGATGAGGCACTCACAAATACACATCTGCAAAATACTATATATGCAAAGACAATTTCCATTTTAAACACAAGGAAATAGCCAGCACAGAGAATAAAAAGCTGATGTTAAGGCATGACCTGATTACTGGAAATCTGTCGATGAATGTAGCAGCCTGCCAAAATGTAGCTCCCTAAAGAGCATTCGGACACAAGCCTGTATCCAGTGGCATCTACACCTCAGTGAGTCTGTGTAAGGCAACTTAGCAATCGAATCCTGTAGTCATCTTGCTGATAGACTGGTAAAGGTAATACAGCATGCCTGCGTCTCATTCTTTGTTTTAGCTAGCTTACTACAAAATCATTTTAACTTTGATGTTGGAGGAGTAATGAGAAACATCCTGAACTCTTCTGTTTAAGCTGAGCCGATCGCAGTGTTAATGAGTGGTTTCTCGACGTTTCTAAGCTGCTTTTGATAGTGTACATAAGTAACAAGATTTTTTTTTTTTTTTCCCCCCCAACCACAGGTTTTGTGGTCTTTGCGACGCTTGTTGTCATTGTGTCTTTAATTCTAATATTTGTGGTGGGACCTCGCCACGGACAGACCAACATTCTCGTGTACATAACGATTTGCTCTGTAATTGGAGCATTATCAGTCTCCTGTGTAAAAGGTTTGGGCATCACCATAAAGGAATTTTTTGCAGGAAAACCAGTGCTGAAACATCCCTTGTTTTGGATGCTGCTGCTAAGCCTTATTGTCTGTGTGAGCACGCAGATCAACTACTTAAACAGGGCTCTGGATATATTCAACACTTCGATAGTGACTCCGATATATTACGTAATCTTTACAACATCTGTTTTAACCTGTTCTGCCATCCTTTTCAAGGAATGGCAACACATGGCGGCTGATGACATTATTGGCACCTTCAGTGGCTTCCTGACTATTATTGTGGGGATCTTTTTATTGCATGCCTTCAAAGATGTTAATTTCACCCTAGCAAATCTGCCCCTCTCTTTGCGGAAAGATGACAGAGCGGCAAACGGCACTTTGCTGAGCACGTACGACTGCTTTAATCATGATGAAGAAAGTTCTGCCTGTCTAGGGGAAATACAATCCACTGAGAGCCTCTCAGCCAGGAGAAACGGAAGTCTGTCAGCCTTCTGAAAATACCTACATGTTACTTAAGAACAATTCTGTAACCCTGGAAATTTTTTTTCTGCTGTGAAATGTCTGAGCTTGTCTGGAAACTCATGTACTTTTTAACAGTATGTGTAGACAATCGTTATTTTTTAAGTTCGATTAGTTTGGAGAAAGAACACTGAAGGGGTTTTTAATTTGCCTTATTTTTACTTTAAAAAAATACTAAAATGACCTCAGACCACAGTCGGTTTTGTTGCTTAAGTTATGTGTAAATACTTTCATTTCATTCTTCTGTTTTAAGATGTATTGCACTAATGACAATTTTATCAAAAATAAATCGCTTTATTTCTGCATTGGTGGTAAAAAGATTGCAGTGAACCTGAATCCTTTGTACTCGTGCCCTGTCTGAACGCTGAGTGACTGTCAACATACTAAAACGGGAGCTCCAGTAAGGACTCTTGTCCTGGTTTGTGAAAAAGGAAAGGGAAGGCTACAACCAAGCAAGACTAATCCTTTGAAAATACTGCTTAACTACAGCTGCACGGGAGACCTGCAGGATTTACATCAAAAAGCCCCAGCCTTACCCAATCACAGTAACTGGCTGACAGCAACCAGGCAAGAGCTTCTGCTCTGCTGGGGTGGGCGAGGCGGTAGCTCCTGCCATGGCAGCTTTATTATGCAGGAAGGATTTCAGTTGTTAATAGTAGCCAAAAACGTTCCTCCCTCTTCTGTGGCAGAGGTCAGGTTCTGTCTCTTTGCTAGACCGTGCTGCCCCGGCTCTGTAGAGCTGCTCTGGTTTTGATGTTACAGCTTCAGCTCACAGAATTGCAGTTTTGGTTGCAGTGACGCAGTTACTGGCTGTGACAGTCTTAAGTTTAAAAAAAAAAAAGTTTTAAAAAAAAAGGAACATAATGTCATTGCTTAAAAGGGGTGGGGAAGGTAGGCGGTAGGTTTTTTGAGTTCACAAAGTGATATTTTTGTAACAACGTTTCTACTGTAGATGTGAACCTCTGAAATTATTTGGGGCAGAGACAACTAGTTGCTGCTGTAAGGTGTCAGTTATTAAGCTTACTGCTAAAAGAGCCGAGTTTAAGATCATTACCAGGACAAACCAACAGCTCCCACCTGTGAAACTGTGTGTGCTGCCTTCCACTGGTACACGGCATATGTGCAGGAGGGGCCAAGGCGTCGAGCAAGAAAAAGGTTCAGTAAATTCGGGTTGAAGACCGGGATTTGAACTTCTGCCTAATTTTACAGTGGCGCTCAGTCAGGGAAACGCCCCTCGCGCGCTTACGCAGCGGAGTGCGGTAACGGGGAGCGGCGGGGAAGACGCAAACTGCCGAGGAAGCCGCTGAGCTCCTGGCTGCCACGCTTTGTACCAAAGCGCCAGCCGAACCAAAGGGCAGGTTACAATTTCATAGTGGAGTCTGTTACGTTGTGGTTTGGCCTCCAGACCCGCTGTTTTTGATGAGAGAGAATTTAAAATGAAAAAGTTCAGCCTTTTGTGCACCTTGCTTGACTTTTTCGTTTAGGTAGAAGAAGCAGTTACACCAGGTGAAGAGGTTTTAACTCACTTAAAGTCTAATATCCTGCTGAAAATGAAAAAAGAGTAAGCTACCTTTGAAATAGTGAAACAAACATCTCAGGACTAACGTCTGAATTGTCTTAAACCCATACTGACTAAAGGGGAAAAAAAAGTATCTTAAAATCTGCATTAACGCTAGTAGTTTTAAGATGTTAGAGATGAATTTGCTTGCTGCTGCCAGTTAACCGGTAAGAATTAGAATTTCCTTTACTGACACCATGATTAGTTATTTTAAAATATTTCTTTAAAAAAATCAGGCTTTATTAATTAACCATTTCTGCACCACAGTGCCAAGCCAAAGCCTCAAGTATGTGAGACTTATCCCTGAACCAATGAGAATCTCGACAACTTAAGAAAGTTGTTCATTTCCTTAATCGAAGCCTGAAGCACAGGGAAGCGTCCGGCTGGCTGGAAGTCATCTTTGCAGAATGCTGTGAAGGACAAAGAAGAAATGTGCCCTAAAGAAAACTGTGTGTAAGCATCTTGTAAAAGAAATCCCGCACCGAGCTGGCGTAAGAAAGCACAAGTGTTTCCTGCTTCTGCCTCCCCCGCGCCAGGCAGCCTTGTGTGTGCCCTCACCACAACAGAGACCGCTCTGAACGGCAGCTCTCGAGCACAGACATCCTGGGAAAACCTGTGGTAGTGGAAATTTGCTTATAGATTGCCTGGCAAATCTCTACCCTCTGCTTTGCTGAGGAATTTCAGTTACTTTCTTCTCTTTCCTCAAAATCCAGCTCCCTGCCAGCCCCGTACCTACGCATTCCTCATCCCCTGCTTACCTCCCCTGTCAGGCGCTCATTGTTACCTGTTACTGGACTTGATTCCGTTGCTGTGAAACAGCTGAAAAGAGCTGAGCAGGAGAAAAGATGGGCTGTGACCTAACCTTGAACTAGTAAGAGGGAAGGGAGAAAAAAGGGTTCTCAAAGGGATGCCTTCTTGGTTTCACACTAAGGGTTAGAAACAGTAGCCAAATACCATCTCCAGCAATCCATATCCTGGGTGAAACGTGTAATTATCCATCTGTGTCTGTTCCAGCCACCTTAACTCATGTTTGTTTTGGGAAAATAGTTTTGCATTGATCCTAACAGCTGACTGGCTCTCCAACACCACTGAAAAACTCCGTTAGGACCCTGCAGTAAGCAAGCAGGAGTTACTACTTTGGGCTGAACAGGTTGCTTGAAAAGTCAAGTTTTACAGTTGCAAAGTTTTACAAACAATTTTACTGATGTGGTGTTTGCATAATACAGTAAGTGTAATTAAACAGATACTTTCCATAAGTAAATCATGATTAACATCATTAGAGCTTACGTACTGGGATAGATTACACCTGATCACTGTACTCAAGATTCTTGTAAACAAGAATTCCTTATCGCTTGTAAACGTGTATTTTGGTACACAGGTAGGCATCTCCAAGGTCTCATTAGGAAAAAGTAAACAGTCCCCATTCTAATCAATCAAACTACTGCCTTTTGAAAAGATCAGAACACTATCAGTCACCTCCATGTTAAATAACTTTGAAACAGTCACCTTAATTAGCCTTCATTTCCATAATTACTGATCTCAGAGAATAGTTTTGCAAAGAGGGAAAATAATCAACTGACTAGAAAAATTATTCACAAGGCACCAGCAGAGTTTGTTGGTTGTTTTTTTTAATAAAGGCTAATTAAGCAATTAATGCTCTAATACAAACAATTAGTAATTGATTTCTAAAAATTTTTTTCTACAGAACCCAGTTTCTTACCCTCCACAGCTATTATTTTGATAGCTTTGGGGGGAAATTATGCCAGTCCAGTCTAAAATGGCCACCTCAGTACAGGAATGCAAAGAGATTTCAAAAACCTTTTCCAGTCGCAGGTTTTTAATCAAAGTGTATAAAATCTTAGTCTAGAAAAATAAGTATAGATTGTATACAGTTACTGTGCTTGGAGACGGAAGGGAACAGTGCACCACCCAAATGGCACAGGCAGACTGAAAAATGCAGGTGAGAGCATTCCTCAAAACCGATGGTGTGTTTTGTGGGGTTTTTTTTTCTCCTTTCTCATACTTTTAGCCTAAATAGGTGCAAAAAGTATTGTTAGGTGGGAAGTCTAGTTGCTGGCAAGGGACTGATGAATAGGTGGCTGGAAGCAGCGCACGTGTTCCACGGGTGTGCTCTCTCCATCACCAGACTTCAAATATTTGTCCAAAATAGCAATTATTTCATCATTCAGAATCTGGAACTTGCGAATTCTCTCAACCATTTTCTTCAAAGGCTGCAAGCATCAAAAAAACCAGACACACAGGAATTAGCTTTGGAGATAAAAAGCCTTAGACACAAATGCTGTTACCTCTCCCAGCAATGTTACAAATGTTTCCCTTCCACTGCTAATCCAGTGAAAATCCCAGGTGCACCTTGGTTTTTGACAGTGCTGCTTTTTGTACAAAAAAGGACAACTAACAGCAGCCTTGTCATAATCTGAATGCACGTATATGAGATGGAAAGCATTAAGAAAATCCCCCATATTCAGGAAATCAGAATTCTCACTGACCAGTCTTCAAACTCCAGTACTAATGCCTTAATCTTTTCTTCCTAAAGACCCCGGTGCCCTCATTTTCAGCATTTCATTCTAAAAAGCGATTGCTACATCTACCCTCCATCCAAGTACAAACAGCTCAGATTTATCGTTGTCTTTATTACTACAGCGAATACAGAACAGATGTTTTCAACTCACCACGTTCTTTATAACCTCGTCCTTGCCATCGTGCTTTTGGACTTTCAACAGGTGGTAGCAGAAATCCAACACATCGAAGCGGCGCTGCTGTCCCAAAAGCACGATGATCATACAGCCAGCCCAGTGCAAGCCATCCCCAAAGCACTGCCTGGAACAGGAAACACGCCATGTAAAGCACGCCTCACCTAAGTCTTCAGAAACACCTCCGCAGGAAATGCTCAGTAATCAGCTGTTATACTAAACTACATATATATCGCTCTAGAATACGCAGACATTAATCTAGGAAACACTCCAAAACCTCTAGCAAATTGATTTATCTTCCCAGATACCACAAGCGATGCAAATGGATGCTTAACAAAAAAACAGAAGCCCCCCCCCCCCCCCATTTTACACAACGCAGAGTTACTCCAAAAACATTTGCTCCCCATTAGACTCCAGCAGCATTACATTTCATTTTCAAATGAAACAACACTTTCAAAGAAAACGAACTGGAATTCAACACCGCTCTGCTTCTTTGGGCTGCAGGCAAGAAAGGCAGCAAATGCCCTATGCCGTTGCCTCCGCAATTGCTCAGTGAAAAGCACATAACAGCTCAACAGTTTTTCAAAATAAGGATATTATCAAAATTAACAAAACCAAGAACTACTGCTCCTGGTTAACTCATGTTAATCATGTTAACTTCCAGGTGCTCATTCTTGCTCTTAATTCAGAGAAGAAAATACTTGTTAGAAATACATGCACCAATCTTCAGCTATTTTATCTAAGTTCAGCGTCCGTAGGGGTCTGACTACTGTTGAAAGACACGTGCTAGGGCCTGTTTGTCGTGGGATTGTTCGTTATACAGTGGCAATACTTAAAATAGAGGGTTATTTTTGTTAAAGATACAATAATATCTGTGTTCATGGATTACGAGCCCCTCCCCGTGATTGCAGCACTTCCCCTTGTTTTCGCACTAAGCTCCTGCAGACCGGCAAACAAACGCTGCCATTCTAGGCCCCCCCGCCAGTTACAGGGAGGACAAGCGCAGGACTGCTGCCCGCCGGTGGACCGCCGGCAGCTGGCAGTACGTACTCCACGGTGAACTCGTGCGTTCCCACGGGGATGCAGTAGACGAACTGCATGGCGCTCCAGAGGCGATGGAATTCTACGCACTCGTCCACGTGCATCACCCCATTGCTGGGCAGGGGCCCGCGCCAGATGGGGTCGTCCAGAAAGGAGCGGATCCTCGTCAGGATAACCTCAAACATGGACAGGCCGCAGCAGAGGCGTTCCTTGGTCAGCAAGTCCCCTTCCCTTGCGATTGCTATTTGCTAAGGTGGAGAGAAAGAAAGCGCAAAATCCTGGTAAAAGCCACTTGACCACAAGACTTTATTTAAAAAAAAAAAAAAAATACAACAACATGTTTTTCAGTTTCACTTGGTTTGTTCTAAGAGATATTTCTCCTGACTTTAAGTGAGGTCAGAGGCCACTAACCTGGGGTTCAGTTCAGTGGAAAAAAACATTCAGAGAAAATTGTAAAAGCCTTTTCAAGCAAAGAGGCTTGAAAGTAAGTAACGCTAACTGCAGTAATGCTAATCCTGGACTACTGCCAGGGAAGTTTAAAGAATTCGTCGCCTGAATGGAGGCAGAAAGCAAAACCAAAGCATTCAGTGCTCTGCCGCTAGCACGGGCAGTAGCTCCTGCCTACGCTCTCCTGCATATGTCCCTCAGCTGCTTCTGTTAGAGATGGGAAAGCGCCAAAGGCAGCACAGACAGGCTCAGAGAAAACCTATAAATGGCAAGGCTGGTCAGGGCTTGTCCCAGCTTGTGCCATCACATAGAGAGCTCTCTCCTACAGCGCAACAGCACCTACCGAGCTGCAGCACATATGATGACAAAAGCAGTCTGAAGTCTGCTTCAGAGCACTCTGCTCTTAGTTTCTACTATTCACATCTCAATCATTTGTAAACTGCTACGGTTAGCAGGGAATTAATGTACCCCTCATACGGAGAGAAAGGAAAATGGTGCTGAAGCTGCAAAGGCAGTTCAAGAATGTTCTCTTTGGTCATTGTGTTCCCAGGAAAGCTCAACTCAGCTCATTTTCCAAGAGTTTCTAATCATCTGGCTGAGAGAGGAATAAACTGTTTTAAAAAATACATATACGTGCACAAGAAAACAGATTGCTTTTGGTGGAATTTGCACCAGGACCTCCCAGAAGGGGCCCTTACACTGAGAGGGTATCACATAGCAACATACACACAAACTAGCATTTTCCCCAAAACATGTCAATTCCACCCCAGTCTCAAATGTTTTAAACCTTTGAGCTTTACCAGCTTCACAGATCTGAAAAAAAAATCCTGTGGTGTGACCAAGCTGGACGCGCAGGTTGAAGTTCTGACACAGCTATCAGCAGGTGTGAAAGGACAGGCTTTCTAGTGCTCAGAAATTTCTTGAATTGCCTCCGACACAAATAAGAGAGAGTACCTGGGGTGTTCCTAGTCTTTCAATGAGAGGAACCAAATGTAGTGGAGCATATTTTGATTCTAGTCTCTTCATTTTAGCATCGAGTCTTTCACCCTCTGAAAGAAAAAAAAAAAGAGAGAGAGCACCGATTCATTTAATTGGTAGCCAACTTAATTTTATAAATTGAAATTAAGCAAGAAAATTCTTATTTTTACACAATCTTTATTCAGTGCAGTAGAAAACTGGGTAAGTTATTTGTACAGGTCTAAATAGTTGGTTAAACGTCAATGTGCTTTTAGAAAAATACATATTCATGTTTTAAAATGTTGCATTGTATGTGCAAACAAAAAGAAACCAAGGATTTGTAGTAGAATACATTTAATTAACTAAATGGAAGACCAAATATAAGGCTCTATTATGCTGCTACTGCTAACACATTTGCCTCCCACTTGTACTAAGGCAATTAAATTGTCCTTATCATACATAAAATGCTTGTCTCTGGAAGGTGGGGCATAACGAGGGTGGAATTCTGTGTGTAACAAGGCTTAAAAAGCAGTTGGCACCCCCTCGTCAATGGCAAGTAGGAAATGTTCTCCAGCAAGTGGGAAAATACTGTTTACAATGGTCTGGTTTGTTTTATGCGGAGATGCAAGTAGCTACGGTGAGTCTGGAAATACTCTCCAAGATTTTTAGCTGTTGGGATTTCTCTGAGCAGAACAAATCAGCTACTCTGGCAGCGAGAAACGGAAAGGAAAGGAGACAGAGGAGCAATACAGAAACAAGAGAAGCATGAGGGAGGAGGAAAAAAAGCTCACTTTCTGATGATGAAGGATGAGGAAAGCAGATACCAGAGGAAGCAATCCTGCAAACATTCACCACTGCATGCCCAGTTTAGTAAAAAGGCATGTGAAAAGTCTACTGGGACCAGGCACCACTTGTATTTACTTACTCTGCTGACAGACTTCCTACACCCTGTATGATCAAGCCCACTCCATTTAATTGACAATCCTATAAGCTAAACAGCACCTTTGCAAAAGCCTCTCACCATATCCACACAGAGGGCTAATACTGCCCTGGGTATCCATCCCACTTTTCCCTGTCACGGCATTCCTCCTCTTCCTCTTGTAATTTGCACTGAGCCTCGCTAAGAAGCACATATTTTTCAGCCAGGCAAACAGGCCTGAATCTGTTACCTCTGCCCCGTAATTAACAGCGGTGGTGTAAAGGATGGCTGGGGATCGTCACTGAAACCACAGCAGCAGGCAAGACAAGTGGAAAGCATTACCCAAGGAAGGTGTTTTCACTTAGCCAATACCTTTGACGTGAACTCTGGGCAGGATATTCTGGAATGGCGCTGCGTGCAACAGGTCACACACTTCCTCCAGGGACTGGAACGAAAAGGAAACAAGAGGCATTTAGGAGCGAAGAATCCCCAAACCACACCAGATCCCCAAAACGGCCTTGCAACGCATGCCGATGCCGCCGCAGAAACGCCAGAGGGCAGCCAGCCTCCGCCGCCAGCGCACGGAGCCGCTCCGAGCCATCACTCTCCTCACAGGATCGCTCCCAAAGACGATTTGATTTCACCAGGTTACTTTGGATTCCCAAATAAACGCCAGCAGCTCTCCTCCCACCCTCAGCTGGCAGTTTGTAAAGGACAGGGTATTTATTAAAAAGACTAATGCAGAATGAGTAATTTTGGTATGAAAGTGGCAGACGGCTCCTGCGCAGACAAACAGAGGGGTGAAGATGACTCACCACTTGGTTATTTTTACCAGTGCTATTCCTACAACCTGTTATCTATCATGGCAGGCACATCTCCCCTCCAGGAGGGCTGAGACACACAACAGCAGCGGTGAACCACCTCTCAGGAAGTATTTTACATCTTTAGGGATGGGGGAAAGGAAAACAGATGTCTCCTGCTTCTTGCCTGCTCTATGTATGCGCAGAGAAAATGCAGAGATGACCAGAAGCAGACACATGACATTACTAAGCCTCTCTCTTCATTTTTGGAGCAGAAGCCCTGCTCATTTGTAGTCCCTCAGCGCTAGTATTAGAAGATATGTTCATCAGCCATACTCTCAGCATAGCCAGGGTACCGGGGCTCATGTGCCTTTCTCAGGTCTAATTCCTTGATGTCAACACCGTGGCAATGCCTGTGCTAGGCAGTCGAGATTAACAAGACCCACCCGCTAGCAGAAATGCACTACAGACCTACATTTTGCACTGGGTTCAAGTCTCGTTAGTTATGATAGGTGGCCACGACGGAAAAATACTGAAATACGTGGCAGGACATTGGGGCACCGCTGAGGGCAAAAACAAGAGGAGGGGCAGCAAGCAGGGGTGCATTACTAGAAAGTGTCACCAAGGTGGCATCCCAGAGAAGGTACCTCTAGCGTTGGTGTCACGCTGGTACACCCTCAAGCAGTGAGGGCCCTCACCGGCCTGGCCTTTCACCACATACCGTTAGCCTGAATCCAAAGTAATCCAGTTTCTCATTTTGTTTCAGCTACCCCATCACTGAATACGGGTTTGCTGCTTGTCACCTAGCCCTCCAATTACTTTCCACCGCATGGGAGGGACCCTCCAACACCACGAACAGTACTCTGAGGAACAGCATGTCTTTGTTACCTTATCTGACACGAACAGCTTTAATACACCCTAGAGGAGGAGTCTTACGCAAGGATTTATTTTTGTGCAATGGCAGGCCCCCAGCCAGCTTGCTGAGGAAATGATGTAGCTGGTTCGCAATCAGCAAAGATCGCTATGTGATGGGCAGCCCAGCCTCAGCAGCAGCGTGTGCTTGCACAGCGTGGGCAGAGCACCTCGTATGCACAGGCAGGGGAGAGACTCCCCACCCAAGTCTCGAAGGCACGATGGAGATAAAGAAATGGAAAAACAGCACACCCGTTGCTTTTCTGGCCCATAAGCAATGCTCACCTTTCCCTTTGTAAGCACCCAAAAGCATGAAGACAAAGAAATTACAGGTCTGGCCATTTTGCTTGAACATCAGGTTGTATAATGTGAAAGAAGAGTGGGAAAAGAAAAGGAGAGGTAAGGATAAAGAGCAATCGTAGCACCGTGCCCTCAGCAGCAGGCAGCTTTGCATGCTGAAAGGAGGAGGCTAGGCACATAGGAAACAGCTGAAAGACTGAACGGAGCTGTGAAACAAATGTCCAAACAAGGACGGATGAATATCTGGCAGAGCGGGCGCCACTGTCAGCCATCCTAGCAGCAAGAAGGATGTCCAAGAAGTCCACGGTAACTTTGCAATGTTTCAGATGACAACAGCAATGACAAACAGGGAAGGAAAATAGCAGTACCAGATGCACAACTCATTGACATAAACAGAGTAGCCACCCTGTGACTGACTGCAGGAATACTATATTTGACCATAATTTATGATGAAGGTCATAATATTTGATCCTCAGGTATCGTACACGAGGCCATGTCTCTCACCCAGCAAAGTCAGGCATCCCTGCTATCTGCCAGACATGAAAGCCCCTGCAAGACTGTAAGAGATCAGAGCAAGGAACTGTTTCTACCCATCTGCCCATCAGCAACAGCAAACTTGCAGATTTCAACCTTGTTATTTATGACGTTAGTAGCAAAATTTGAGAGTACATTTTGAGAGACAGATGGGTTTTCAACTAGCACAGCAGGCACCTACCAGACTCTGTTCGATGAGGAGGCAAAACAGGACGGCATTTCCCACTTCCCGCAAATTCTGGAAGCAGACAGTCTTCAGTTCTGCATATTCAACAATGTCCTTCAACTGATGGTGAAAAAACTCCAAGATACCTGAAATCAAAAGAGAAGCAAAAAAATTAAATCTCAGGAGCCAGAACGAAATTTAGTGATGATCACACAGGCACACCTGTTACCTTGGGAAAGCAGACAAAAGATTCTTGTCATGTGGATAAGAGTCATACGGATCAGGACTAATTTTTCCTTCTGCCTCAAAAGCAACTCCAATTTTCTAACCAATTTGCCTATTCAAAGCTTGCACGGAATGTGCGTAAATATACTGTATCAGAGCAAAACTAACCAAGGGTGCAGGTTCATAGTTCTCTCTCCATCTATCAGCACATGAGATTTTTTATCTCCAGAGGTGCAGCCTAGACGAAACTGAAAGGAGCAGTATTTAAATACATTAAAAATCAGAGGTTATTAAGTGTTAAGCCAGTGGTGTGCTGACCTTTTTAACCGGATATATCATGCAAAATGGAGTGCCTAGCTTCTCACTCCTAGAAAAGGGAGCCAGTGCAAGAGGTAAGAAAATAATTTCCAGGGTCAGGAAGAGAGACCAGGGCTCTTGTCTGCCGTTAGTCCTGTTCCAGCCTCTGTCCCCAACCTGCTGCACCTCTCGACACATTCAATTCACAGCTGTTATTTTCAAGGATGACAGAGCCAGCAAAGAGCAAAGCGCAAAAGATACAGGGAACAGGGGTGGTGTCAGGCTACGACTCTGACAGTGCCAGAGACAGCCAGAGGTGATCTGCAACCTCACAAAACAATTAAATACAGAAATCACAAGTCAAGCTCTGCTGGCAAGGGTATATTAGATGCTGCTGACAAGCACAGTCAGAATATTGTTTCTGTCAAAGTTTTGCCAAAAGCTGTTAAAAAACAGCTAAACTATGATCTTAAAAACATGTAATTTACATAAACATATGTCTTTTCCACCAAACCTCTCGCAAACAACGGTGATGCTTAACACGCTGGTGGATTTCCAGCTCCTTCCCCCAAGCTCCAGAAAGGTTGTGCAGTCCATTGGTTAGAGACAAGCGCAGGAGACCTTGGGCTTGGCAGCTTCTGCAGGGACCTGATCTGGTCAGCACCGTGGAGGTTAAAGCCATGCGCAGGATGGGTGAGGAAGAGCAGAGAACTGCAGTAGGTCAGACAGCTCTCTGGCTTTTTACAGGTTAATTTTTAATCAGCATTTTTCCATCTGTCTGCACAAGCCTGGCCCTTTTAAGAAGCCACCAAAAACCTCGACTGATGACAGAAGAAAATACATCATGCAAAGCTTTCGAATTGCGTGCTACATACGGCAGTTCATTTCCATTACACTGAATTAAGTCACACATTTAAATCTCCACCCAATCACATCTTAAGCAATTGAGAGGAGACAAGGAAAGGGAGCACCGATGCCCCCCACCACCTTCCCATGTGTTCCTTGGGTGCAGCTGACGAATACTGCCCATGCAGATTAGACTTCGGTATTTACCCAGCAAGGCAATGGCTGAGAGGGGAGCGTGCAAACATGAAATACAGCCTGGAGCGTATCTATGCCAAGGAAATCCCTCAAATTCGGCAGAGGAACTTGAAAACGTACAGTGAAGGAAAGACTGCACAGCTAACCTACACACTTCTGCAGAAAGCCTCACATCATTAAAATTAGTAACATGAAACATCAATAAAGTGCATGGCGAGGGATGCAGGGCTGGCTCTGTTACATCTCAAAGAACTGTTTTTCAACAGAAAACTTGCAGTAAATGAGTGTTCCCACACACGTTCAGTGGAGATAAATTTCAGACGTAAGTTGAGTAATGACTCAATAGAAAAGCAGAACTGAAAAACTAATGGAGATAGGTCAGATGTAACGAGTGCTTGCTTTTCAAAGGAACACACATTTAAATCTAGCTAAAAAGCAAAGAAGTCATACTAGCGCATCACCAGCTCCCCCCTTTCCATAACATGGAGGCCATGTAATGAAAAAGCTCTGCAAAAGACTGTTGGTGTACATCCAACACTGCAGCGTAAAGGCCAGTTGCAATTCCCAGGTGTTTGAGCAGCAGTGAGCACTTGTGTTTGTTGTTTAAACACGCCTGCCCGCCATGGCAATGAGATGCTGCAGTGCTGAATACTGGGATTCCCATTTTAAAGAAGAGGTTGAAAAGGCAGATTGATACGGCAGAAAATTTTTCACAAAAAATTTTTGATGCTAGGAAAAAAATGCAGAGTGAGGGCATTGAAGCAAGCTTTACCACAAGTCTACACTGTGTTTTAGTTACACACCCTAGTATTTCCTTTGTCTTTTTTTCCTCTGTTGATGAAAGGGCTTCCATGCCTAGCAAGAAAGGTCTTCTAAGGATCAACTGCTAGAAGTCAAGTCAAATACTTGCCTCATACCAAGACTGGATGCCCTTCTGGAAGCAAAAGTCCATTGCGTTATCCTGGACTTAGGTCTGTGCCATAGAGGAAATCAAACTAGAATATCTACCAATGCTTCTGGTCTTAGTACGCATGGCATGTACACAGAGATTGATGGTGAACCAACAGAAGGGCTGGAAGGCTCCTTGAAACACAGCGACTAACTGGAGACTTCTCCACATAGTTACCACGGCAAGAAAGCACCACCCAAGGAAGTAGGATATTGGCGACAAGGACAGACATAGGGATGTTTTTCCCTTTATCCTGTATGGTAAGTGGGGAGCAATTTGGTGAGAAATAGAAGCTGAGCAGAGCAGCAAGGACGATTCTGTTACCACAACATCAAAACAACCATTGGTCATGAAGGGGATGGAAGGGTGCGGGGAGGGTGTGTGTGTGTGTCAGACACTCTCAATCCCCTGCCCAGCCTATGGATTTTCTGGGGAGTTTCAGAAAAGAGACTGATGCCTGGAACAATGTTGAGAAAATTTTGTCAGTGTTATATGGGCAGCTCTGAAGTGAAATCCTGAGAATAACCCACATCACCTACAGCAAATATAAAGGAGCACGATGGCAGAGAGAGAAACCAGGAGCAGCACAGAGGACTGTGACTGGCAACAAGTTGCTCATACTGAAGGCATGATTGAAACCAAAGCAGACAGTAAGTCCACCCAAAAGCAGCAGGATAGCAGAAGTCAAAGAAGCTTGAGGTTCATATAATAAAAATTACATATTGTCTTTTATAGTCACTCCAAGTTACAGAGTTCCTCTCAAAGTCCTTAACAAAGATCCTTATTTCTTCACCCAAAGCCCCAGTCACCATATCAGATATATAAATACACACTCCCACACACATGCATTCATGAACAAATTGTGTCATTATTTTGAAAATCTGACACCCAGTATTTATCATGCAGTTGTTCCAAAGTCGGCTATCAACAGCGCACTGCTTCCCTTTAGATGAAGGGCTTGATTTACCAGCAAAACAGATGAAAGCTTACAGAGCTACGTAGCCTATTTTTGATGGAACAGAAATGACACTGAAAGCACGATCTGCTCCCCAGTGGAGTCCTGCGGCAGAAATACATCATCATGTTTTCATTAATGTTTGAACAATGGCATTCCCCATTACACCTCCTTATACTGTGCAGTACACAGAACTGTATTTTTATGAAAGACTCCGCATGCATACCAAAGCCCTGGGAAAAGAACAAGTGTCTTAAGAAAGTTAATTTCACTTAACTGCATGCAACCTTCCTCTTTCCCCTGATTTTATTTGTCAGTGCAATTCGTAAGTTACTGTATTAGTTATATATACATAGCATTTTGCAAGGCAAATGAATCAAGACTTTTTGCTCCTTCTCTCCAAGAAAAGAATTTTAACTAAGCCCCTCTATTCCTGCAGATGGGATGATGTTAGGTGTCATAATAATCGATCTTATAATCCTAGTTTTTGATTTACACAGATCTCAACAAAAGCAAAGGCTGTTGATTTAAAATAGATCCAGTGAAGTACAGAAGATTAGTAAAGGATTACGTTCCATCTCTGCTTCCAAAATCCTCTCGCAACAGCACTCAAACAGCAGATGCCAAGTTTCAGCTGTGCAGTCTGTACACTAATTAATTTAGGAACTCAGACCAAATCAACACACGCAACGCAAAGCTGGTTGGATTTCTTCACTTTGGGCATCTTTCATTTTCTATAAGACAATCTCAGTTCACACCTACAGACTCAAATCAGACGTGTTCCAGAGCTTGTAACAATTCTGGTACCTAAGAGGTACAGACAAAAATTGGCTATTAATTCTAGAACTGAATTGCTGACTAACAACAAACTACATCTTGACTATAATTCTTGGTATAGTTGTGTTATGGATTATTTTCTGCAGAGTACTGACTTCATTATTGTGAAGACGTTCAAATTGTAGCTACAAATACTTCTTTGGCTCACGAGAGACATCATTAGCTCTGCCTATCAGCAGTCATGCCATTCCTTTCAACAGAAATGTTTGTAAGGTTTAAGTGTATACATGTATCTGGGAATTATGATCACGGAGCCTGTGCACTGTGTTTATTTTGCAAGAAATATCCTACTGTTCTGCATATCTAATCAGTCCTTACTGCCCTTTTGCAATCATCTAGGTGATTTGGGTTGCCCCCAAATTCTTTCAAATAGTCTGTGATCCCCTCCCAAATCTTTTTCCAATGGACAGCTTCCGGAAAAACCTATGAATGAATTGCCTTCGTTATTCTTCCCCAAGAGGACTCAAGCCATCACGCCCCCACCAAGAAATTAACTTATTCTCCTACTCACCCAAATTTGATCAAAACCCTGGGATAACGGGAGGCATTAATAGCCCTTCTGCTGTGCCCCAAGAGATGCTTCCCCAGCAGCCTCTAGCCACTACTGCCCTCCATCACACTTCCCGGCCCAGGCTAGCTTCAATTCCTATTAGATCCTGACCCAAAATACTCCAGAAAAAGGAGGGGTGGAAGACTGGTTTTTGCCAGGTTGTTGTGCTGAAGCAGCTCTGAAGGTGTTGCCAGCAGCAAAATCAGCTCAGGGAGAGACTGGAACCCAGCAGCCGGCAGCACGGGGCACTGGGAGCCTTCCCCAAACTGCCGTGCGAACACATGGGATTTCAAGAGATCATGGCCTCGTGTAATGAGTGTTTTGCCCTGCACCAGCTTTGGGTGTTTTGTTTCTTTGATGGTTTTTGTTTTTTTTTTTTAAAGAATAAGCATGGAAATGCTATACGTAGGAAAAAAAATACACAAATAGGCTACTTTCTCAACAAGTTTATATCTTGCTAAGCTCATAAATTTTTTTTTTTTATGAACTTTCTTTTGGAAGGGTGATATACCAGTGACAAAAATCTAAGCCTCATCTCACAGCAGAGCTGACAAACTACTTTCCTCATCGCATCCAATGACACTTCAGAGTGGCAGGACATGAAATACTCATCAAAAGCAGGAATGCCGTATTGAAATACTAGAAAAATAGCAGAAGAAAATGTTACCTCCAAGATGAAATTTCAAGTTTAAACTCGTATAGGCCAATATTCCTTTAAGAGCTTTAGCAACTTTGAAAGGTCCCTTTAAAAATCCTTATGCTTAATGTATTTTTAGACAAATATTTTTATGACTACAAGATGAGCAAGTTCCCCACTGCTTTAGACTGTTCCTATGGAAACAAACCCATTGGTGAACAGGAGTCCTGAACAACTCTGATGCCACTGTCTGTACCCTGCTCCTTTTAGTAGGAATAAATCACCATTTAGAAATCCACAAGTCTAGAGGGCTGATTATGTAGGGCTCAAGGAACTGCAATCAACGGAGTCCAAACAAAGCTCTCCAAATGAAAAGTCTGAAGTGCCTGAAACAGCTAGAGGCTTACTTACTGAGCATACTTAAATCGCTTTGCATATGGGGAATGGACTCAGGAAATTAATTCTGAATTGATAAATGCATGTTACATCAAGACAGATGAGAATCTACATATTTAATCTGTAGATCAGAACCACAGTTTTGGTCTCTATGTGTAGGTAGTGCCAGTTATAAAGAAATGATTTGTTATGAAAGAATAGAAGCAGCATGCAGACATGCTCTGTAACACTCAGACTTACTACTACAACTACCAACTTCTGCAGGAAGCTTTCGGAGGCAGAGGAGGGAACAGACAACAGTTGGCGTGTACTAGCTTGCATTTTCTGTGGCGAAGGAAGTAAACAAGGTGTGGCAGAGACTGCTCCAGAGAAGAATTTAGCACAGAAAGGAGAAGACAGGGATTCAAATCAATCACCGTTTGAGCCTGCCCTTCTACAATCTGGCAGTTCCTCTCAAGATGCCAGATGAGGGCTAAAACCTACAGCACATCCCCATCGCAGAGAACATTTTCCTTTATCAGTCAGAGCTGCTCCAAGGGCAGACAGCTCCACGATGGACAGGTGTCAGAGAGCGCAACGCGATTCTTCAGTGATGTGAGAGAGGGATGGAGGTGCCCTGAGCTTCTGCACACATCTTCTGTCTAGCGTCTTAAGAAAGGAAAGGGAGAGGCGGCATGACAGTGCTATAAAGGCTGTCTCTACCATTGCTTGGAGGAGACTCTCCAGGAAGTTATTAAGCGTCCACTGCTAAAAATAGTTCAGAACAGGAAAAAATACACGTGTCAAGACAAAGCCTGTTAGGAACAGTGGCAGTGAAGGAGCACAGAATCACGCTGGGGTTTGAGATCCAGTCCAAATCTAGTTGCTGTAATCTTCCATCATAACACCAAGAGTTACTCTGCCCTCTCGGTACAGTAGGCATCTAAACACATTGCATTTCTTGTGCAAGAGTAAATATGAGGTCAAACCAGTCTGTGATCTTTACAAAACAGGAAAGTGATGAAGGATTTTAAAATGTTTTAATCGATCCTGTGAAGGCTACCTTTGCACAAGTAAAGTTTTGCCTTTCCTATAGGATAGATCACCTTTTAACCTCAAGAGAAAGTTTCTGCTTAAATCCCTGGGCATCTCCTGCCAAATACTCCTTACAGGTGAGGATTTCTGGCAAGAGACTATGAGCTTCCTAATGTCACCTGCAGGATCGCAGACCCTGGTGATGCATAATCTATATTTGAGAATACCTACTGCTCGTGCGGTCAGACCTTAACGAGTGGCTAAAAACCTCAGATAGATTATTTTTATACTGCTGACTACCATGATTCATCCATTTCTACGCTCCAGGGAGAAAAACAGGAAGGAAACACTTAGTAAGTCCTCAATTTCATTTAACACTGGTAATGAGCGTCAAGCAAGCTGTGGGAAGCAGAAAAAAACCAGCCTCATTCCAGTTGGAGTGGCATTTAATAAACCTAACCGACTCTGGAAAAATAAAGATATACTCAGGAGGTGGGTGGTACATGGAAGGATTAATTTGTGTTAATTAGAAGTTGCGGAGGAGGAATATTTTGAAGGGGGAGGAAGTAGTTTCAGAATTTCAGTGAACAATGTGATAAATACTAATTAGCCGGTTATTTTTCCATAGTGGCAAGCAGCTTTCAAAGCCATTTCTTCTTCTGCAACTGTCACACCTCCTGTTAAGTGGCTAAGATGCGCCCCACACAAGCCTCAGACATAACTATTCTGGCAGGACCAGTGTGCCTCTCAGCAGTAGCACTCCTTTCATCTTACATTTGATAAGGGCAAAGGGAAGAGGGAATAGAGACTTTTCCAGAGAATCAGCGTTATCTCAATTAGACATTTAAACAGAACAAATGTGAGAGGCTAACTTGCAGAGGGAAAAGCTCAAAATGCTTATGAGAAAGACTAGTAATAGAAACTATTGTGAACATCCCAGCTCAAGATCAATTATGTCATAAGGCTATCTATACACAGACTGTCATCCTTTTATTTGCCCTAAGCATAGAAGTCTTAAAACTTTATTAAATACTTACAGAAAGCCCAGCATTCAATGGTTCTTGTTATGAAGAAGGAAGGGAAAAAAAAAAAAAAAAGACTAAGTGCTGATTATTGGGAGAGGGAAGAGAGGCAGGGAAAGAAAGAGGTATACACGATCCAAAAGACAGTGATTAGTATCATCTTACTAATGCTACTATGGTAACACCAAACATGAACTAACCTGGAGAACCATACTCATGTCTTGGTAACCTACAGATCTTAGGCATCACTTCCATTAGGGTCTTGACATACTGAAGAATCGTCCCCTGTAACTAAGAGAAAACAGATGTGTGTAAACATGTCAGTGTTACTGAACTAAGAAACTTTACAACAAATTGTGTTTAAACTACACATGAATTGAACAAGCTCTAAAAATCTTGCATTTAATTCTGTCAGTCATCATCTTCAAAGAGGCAAGTTTTTCAAATGAATGCAGTTGTACTTCCCTTCATTTGGCATTATCCACGTTTTGCTACAGGAAGAGTGGCACAACAGCTAAGGCCAGGAAGGTAAAAAAAGGGGAAATCATGTTCTTCTCTTGCAGACTGTCTCTATTGTCTAACCAACTTCTAGATTTTTGGTAAAAAAAGTTGCATTCAAATGCTTTCAAAAGCAACAACAGAAAAATCCTTAGCATTAGATATGCCTGTAACAGCTCAAACTGGCTATTCCGGACACACTAGTTAAGACACAGTCCATACCACTTAAGACACAGTCCCAGCCTACAGTCAGTCTGCCTTCCTCCCACTAGACACCTATCTCACACCTGTCTCCCTACATCTGAGCATCTGCATCAGGCATCAGCAGGATACCTCCCCCCAGGCCTTTTAACCTCCTTTATAAATGCCAAAGCATTCAGTGCTACCTTTAATGACTTGAGATGATTTACCATGCAAATAAATAATAAAAAAAAAAATCCCCCCCAAACCAACACTCAACCCCAAACCATGAAAAATGCCTGTATTTTCCTCTTTTCCTGAAGATTAGGCCATAGTACCCCTTCAAGCAGGCTCCAGCCTTTCTAGAACATCAAAGACATACTTAGAACATTGTGGGAATTCCTGTAAACGAACTGCTGAATATGTCAAGTGTCTGAAGTGAGGTTATGTAAACTACAGCTATCCCCTGGTATAGTTGGATTATTTTGGCAGCATGCTCCTTACAGGCAACAGGGACAGGGAGGAAAAGACCATTTCTTTGGCTTAAACTTAACTGCAACGCATTACGACTGTATACATAGAGACTAATAATATAGCAAACAGCCAGCCACTCAGCCTCTTCCTAGTTACAGAAAAGGCCCTTTCCAATGCAAGATACCCAGGCTGCATGAATAACTTCTTCAACATCTGGTCTGAGCACTCTTCTAAATAGGCTTGATGCTATCCATTGCTAGATCAAGCACAGAGATTAAACCTTCCTTGTTATTAAGGTGTCATCTGTCAATGATGTTATTAATGAAAGCCCTGAAGTTAGGCAAGGCAGAAAGCATACTCCAGCTGTTCTCAAAAAATATCGAGAAAGTGAATTTACAGTATAATCTTCAAATTGAAATCAACTAGTTTGAAACATTCATACTTTTCCAGAGTTTACCCAGGACCTAACAGCATAGGTCACCACAAATCAAATTAATCTCCAGTGCAGAATCCAAGGTTTTCAAAACACGCCTCAGGCTACCTGTCGTGGTTTAACCCCAGCCAGCAACTAAGCACCACGCAGCCGCTCGCTCACCCCCCCACCGGCGGGATGGGGGAGAGGATCGGAAGGGCAAAAGGGGAAAACTCGTGGGTTGAGATAAAAACAGTTTAATAACTAAAGTAAAATAAAAAATAGAACAGTAGTAATACAAAGCAAGCGGTACACTGTACAATTGCTCACCACCCGCCGACCGATGCCCAGCACGTCCCCCAAGCAGCGACCGAACCCCTCCCCGGCCAACTCCCCCACTTATATACTGAGCATGATGTCACATGGTATGGAATAGCCCCCGCCCAGTCTGAGTCAGCTGCCCCAGCTGTGCCCCTCCCAGCCTCCCGTGCCCCTGGCAGAGCATGGGAAGCTGAAAAGTCCTTGACCAGAGTGAGCACCACTTAGCAAGTACTTAGCAAGAACCAAAACATCAGTGTATCATCGACATTGTTCTCAACCTAAACCCAGAACACAGCCCCATACCGGCTACCAGGAAGAAAACCAACTCCATCCCAGCCAAAACCAGGACACTACCAAGGCACATCATCTATGCTTTCACAAGACATTGAGTACTCTCAAACACAGCTTGTACTGAACGTCAATGGAAGTAACATTTTAATTAGTTTTATCTGAGATCTTACTTTCACTTTGTTTTTCTTGAGACATTTCCTATCAGAAGCCATTTGGAATAGCAGAAAATGAAAGACAATTGGCATACCAGGCTCTTGACAACTTTCAGCAACTCCTCCATCACCACAGCAATACCCTGATACCCAAGAAGTCTACAGATGACTTTAAAGTGAGGGGGACCAACAAAATTCCTGTAGTTGCTGTAGATGCTGGAATATGCCAGATTCAACGCCTAAAACAAGAGAACAGATATGATTAATGACAATTCAGCTGACTGCATCTTTATAATAATCTCATTTAAACAGCATTTTAAAGCATATTAAAAATAAAACGATAACTTTGTATCTCACTCTCTCTCCAACAAGTTGAAATACAAAGCTTCCCTTTTGTAAGGCAGGAACTCCAACCAAAATCTCTGTATTAGCAAGACAAACTTGTAAACACTTTTTTTTCACCAGGCATCTTCCACTTACCATTTATAAAGCCATGAACATTTCCTCTTTCCTATTTTTCTATTTACACAGATATAAAAGGATAAGAGTAGTCAATGCCAATGTTCAGATCCCTGAATTTAAAGCACAGCTTCTATTCCTATATCATCCATTTTATGTACAAAACATCTTGAAAGAAGTTACTTCAATTTTCAGTTCATAATAGGTGTTTTACATCTCTGAGGACTCAACTACAAAAAAAAACCCCAGCCTTCTGCAGTTACTGCTCTCTGCAACTAATTAATAAGGATCTCTCTTTTTCAAATCCCTTAGCTGTACACAAGATCAAAGCAAATCTAAGTCTGGGATGTAACCTCATGGAAATTCTTCCAGAGCTGTATAAATAGAATGAGGTGCTTTGCCATATTAATGACTATTTCTTCAAAGCAAACACAACTGTATAGACCGATGCTGTGTAGGGACTTAGGAACTGTTTGCTGAAGCCGCAGGTCAAAGGGGAGTTACCTAACTTAACATCCTCTACTTCTGTAAGTGAGTTGTTCTCCCCATATCCTGAAATTTAATTTTAAAAGGGAATCTTGTCAATGTTTCTTGCAGAAGGTTCTGTTGTGTTTCCTTTTCTTTTCTGCGGTTTTCCTTCTCTCTAATACGTGTGTCGTCGTTTAACCCCAGATAGCAACTAAGCACTACACAGCTGCTTGCTCACTCCTCGCCGGTGGGATGGGGGAGAGAATTGGAAGAGTAAAAGTGAAAAAACTCATGGGTTGAGATAAGAACAGTTTAATAACTGAAATAAGATAAAGTAAAATAGTAACAGTAATAAGAATAAGAGTATACAAAACAAGTGATGCACAATGCAATTGCTCACCACCCACCGACCAATGCCCAGCCCGTCCCTGAGCAGCGGTCACCACCCCCTGGCCAACTCCCTCCAGTTTATATACTGGGCATGACGCCATACGGTATGGAATAGCCCTTTGGCCAGTCGGGGTCAGCTGCCCTGGCTGTGCTCCCTCCCAGCTTCTTGTGCACTGGGCAGAGCATGGGAAGCTGAAAAGTCCTTGACTTAGTGTAAGCACTGCTTAGCAACAACTAAACCATCAGTGTATCAACATTATTCTCATACTAAATCCAAACCACAGCGCTGTGCCGGCTACTACAAAGAAAATTAACTCTATTTCAGTCAAAACCAGGACAATATGCATGAAAGACAGCATACTTTTAGACTTTCAACTCCACACACATCAGCTATAACAGAAAATTTTCCTTCACCAGTATCCAGGAAGAACATTGACCTTCCCTCCAATGCAGATCCTGCCCCAGTTATCCATGCAAGTCAATACCAGATACTGTAATCCATGGCATTGCACAAAGAAACTACTAGGAATTCAAGTCATGAAACTGTACCAAGCTCTTGGGAGGATTTTGGTCTCATAAAAGAAAAAGACTTAGAAATCATCTTTAGAAGAGATCGGGACAGAAGATACACATTTTTATATATGTTGCAAATCTCTACATAAACACCAGTTTCCAACACGTTTTGAACTGTGAACTTAGAAATTTAAAAATTGGCATACAGTGAATGCAAATTTGGCAACCGGTTAACACTTCTTGGCCACCTTTTGCGGACGCCATAGATGTACTTCACAGACCCTTGTGAGTCAAAAATTGTTGCATTATGAAAGAAATACATAAAAGCATAGGCTCAGAAGAGACCATCTAGGTCATAACAAGAGAGAACTAGAGATCCAAAACCAACTTTCTGAATCAGGCAACTCCTGACCTAAGTGAGAAACTTTGCATATCTTATTAAAACACACACACATAGAAAATTACATAAATTTTATCATGCTTCAACAAACAGAAAGTTATAACCAGCAACTTATTTCTGCAATGTGAAAATTCAAGAAGTTGCCAGTACTGAAATTTACTTAAAGATTTAGTTATATTTGTTACGTGCCAGAACTTCTGTCTCCATCTGTGTGAAGAAACTATACAGCAAGACAGCCTGACCTGCAGAAGGTGGGGTTTGGGGTTTTTCTGTTTTTCTTATCTTGAGGGTCCTGGTGAACAAGAAGCTGACCACGAGCAGTATGTCCTCGCAGCAAAGGCCACCAACAGCCAGTGGGGCTGCATCAGGCAGATCACTGCCAGCAGGTCAAGGGAGGTGATCCATCCCCTCTGCTCAGCATGGGTGAGACACCTGGAGTACTGGGTCCAGCAATGGGCTCCCCAGTACAGGAGAGACATGGAGAGATGTATGGGAGAGTCCAGCAGTGGGCCTCAAACATGATTAAGGGACTGGAGCATCTTTCTTATGAGGAAAGGCTGAGAAAGCTGGGACTGTTCAGCCTGGAGAAGAGAAGGCTCAGGGGGATTACATACACATGCATAAGTAACTGATCGGGGAGTAAAGATGATAGAGCCAACTCTGCTCAGCAGCAGTGCCCAGCGACAGGATAAGGGGCAATGGGCACAAACAGGTAATCCCATTTAAACATCAGAAAAAGCCTCACTACTGTGAAGGTGGATGACCAGGAGCTTCTGTCCTCAGAGATGTTCAAGACCCGACCGGACACGTCCCGGAGCAACCTGCTGTAGGTCACCCTGCTCTGGAGGGTCCCCCGGCCTCAGCCATCCATCAGTCTGGGAAGCTCTGTTCTAAGGACTGTGGGCTTGTGTTGATTTTGTGGAGGAAGGCTGTTTCCAAATACTCAGCCATCTTCTCTATGAACGCAAACTGAAACAGACGTTTGGCTAACTATTAGACTCCTAGTATAGGACACAGTCCTGCTATTAGATTGGAGCTGGCTAAAGGGCTGAACTCCAGACACACCCCACCGGGGGGACAGCCTGAAGCTGCATCCCTCTAGCACAACATGTGCATTTGTGTAGCTCTCTGCTTACAGGAAAGGGGTCTGGGGCATCGACAGGGGAGAGAATTGGTAAAGCCTTAAGAAAATATGTGCAGATGAATGTCCCAATACACTAAGCATTTACACAGTTGTTTGTAAAAGGTGAGATTTCATCTTTTGCTTTTGATGTTTCCAATCAGGTAGGTCTCCATAATAAATGTGTCCCAGCTATCTATTTCGGCTATAGTGCAAGGAGAATTTTACTCCAGTAGGTCAAAACGTTTTACTGCTGTGAGGTTAAGGGGAGGGAATTCCTCTTCACACAGCAGAAACTTGTCACAGAAAAGCAAGCCCTAAAAACATGATTTCAGTATTTAAAAACTCACCAATACATAACAGTAAGAAGCCAACCAATTTAAAAATACATCTTTCTTTAATGTAACCCTCATGGGGAAGTACCTAAAACGGTCCACCTGTGATCATTGGATTAGCAGAGCTTTATAAACTGTGACAAGGGATTTAGAAAACACCATCACACACCACCACCACTTCCCCCCCCCCCCCCCCCCGATGCACAAAAGCGTAAAATGCTTAGGGAAGAAGCTACTAATAAAGTTGGGAGGGGAGGAAGGAAAGGAAAGAGAGAGGGAACTCCAGGGTTTTTTTAAGCTATGCTTGCTCCCTCTCCTACTTAAATTAAATAAAAAAAGAAGAGAGAGAGAGAGAGATGCTAGTTGCTGATGTCATCAAAGTGCTAACGTTAATCACTCACAGCATCACTGGCACAGGCACAAGAGGATATAACAGGGATGTTCAGGCAGTACACTGTCCAAGGGGAGGCAAGGAAGAGAGGGGGGAAAAGACATTCTTTTTTCTCCTGCATGTTCTTTGAAAAGCAAGGCAACAGCATCTTTAGACAAGATGTGCTCTTGCATGAATTTAAGTGGAAGAGACAAAGAAACCATGCCACCAGCAGCATCGGAGAAAAAAGCTGAAAGCACCAAGCAATGAGAATTCAGTCCAGGGAATCTGAGGGGAAGAAAAAGCAAACTGGCAAGCAGAGATCAGGCAGGAATAACTCATGTGAAAAGGGTACAGAAAATTTAGTGTTCGCATCATTTTTGCAGCAGCATCACCGTATGAAAATTCTGTTCTGAAATTTCCATCAGGAAGTGACGGTAAGTACTGACTTTATAATCTATAAAACATCAAACGGGTTTTCCAAACATTTAGATGCCAGTAATTATATATCTTCTAATAACTGATGTTTTGTAATAATATAAAAACAGTATTATCATTGTTAAATTAAAATCCAAACATTCAACTTACAAAATGCTGTAAGGATGAAACTATTGTTTCTAGACCATGTTAGGAAGTGTTCTATAAAAATAAATTATAATTTTAAGTAATTGGGATCTACCAGCTAAAGAGAAGACAAATGAGCAAGTAAAAGCTCCGATTTTACTAATGCGCCCGATTTTAATACCTGCAGAAGTTGGGTAAATGTGTCTAATAAGTTTATCTGATAGCAAACTCAATTCCTTTATATTGTTGCTGTATCAAAAAGTTTGCACTTACCACATGATTAGAAAGGCAGCATCTACCCAGATCAGTCATATCTAAGGTTTTACATTGTAATGAAAATGAACATACATCTTTTTCTTCCCATTTCCCAGTAAGTATAATCCAAAAGCCTCGAGCAACAATTTTCATACATAAAGTCACAGAATTTTTACTATTAATGTAATGTAACAATCAAGATCCCACTAAAATAATACATATTTTGCCAGCCTCCTATCTAGTATAAAATACAATAAGAATATTACAGAATAATTTCAGAATATGTTATGAGCAAGTGTTATGAGCTTTCTTAATCAGGAAAATTTTCAATAGTAAATATTTAGCCACAAGACTTAATATCTGAAACCTGATCATAAAAAAAAAAAAAAAAACCAGTCATTTTTTAAACAATGAAATACAATGTTACTGTCATGGGCATTTATGTTCATAAAAAAAGCAAGAAACTTTCATAGTGGAAAAAACTTTCCCACGAGTGCCACTAGAAACTGAGTATTAAACTCCAAAAGAATCAGATTCAATTGCCAAGGTCGGCTCTTTTGAAAAAGTTACCCTCACAACTGTAAAATAAAAAAACCCCACCCAATGAATGAAAATATCCACTGGCTGTTATTAAGGTTTGTTTTGTTATAAAATAACAATTTTAATTAAAAGTCTACCAAGGCAGAAGCCAACTTTTTGTCCTGAAAGGAAGATACTCTTTAATAGAAGCATTTAGAAAATTCCAGAAAACAGATGTTTTCCTTACACTATTTATAGTGGTAACACAAACTCAGAATATCAAAATATTGGCAGGTTTTTTAATGTTAATTTTATTATGAGGAGGAGTATTAGTTCAGGGCAGACAGACTATGGAATTACATGCAATCACATAGCACAGAAAAGAGTATTAGTTATTTTTTTAAAAAACACTATCTATCCAAAGGGTATGCTATAGTGAAAGCTGTACTTCACCACCTAAGCCTAGCTTGAGAAGCTTCTCCAAGAGGCTGACTAGCATCAAGACTAAATATTGTGATACTGATGCAACCAATGTACAATCATCACAGCCGCTGCTCTACCTGTGGCTACAGGTGTGCTAACTCACCAGCAAAAACCAGAGAGTATTGGCGAGTAAGAAACTATTGTAAAATTATGTTGGAGACAAAATAATATCTGGTGATGTTTCCACGTACTGTTTTGTTTTGCAATTGACTGTGACAGGCAAAAATCAAGACTTGTGGATGGCCAGAGGAATTTATCCCTCAAGATCCACTCTTGCCACCCGTCACTTGCCACTTAACATAAGAAAATTCACTGCTCACAAAAGCAAGCTTTGAGATTACAGAAAACACCAAAGTAGTAAAATAAAATGCAAGATACTCAGACCAGAAAGAAAAACAAATGTTACATTTCTTTCCTTTAAAAAGCAAACAAACAAATCCAAACCCCACTTATCAATACACTCATTAGGCAAGTATTTTGTGTGACAGGTAGAGTTAATTAGTTGGATGGTCAATCTGTCAGTCTTTAGTTTAATGCCAAACCAGACAGCGGTTCAATTCAGTTTAGATTTCAATGACATTTTTAATGAGAGTTTGACTCATAACATAAAATTATCTTAAATATTAAGCTTTTTTTTTCATACTAGAAATGTTTGTTCTATTAAAAAGAATACTCCAGCATTGCTCCAAAGGAGAGGGGCATTTATTAATGTATCTGTTCAAACTTCTGATTGTTTGTTTTTCCCTGTGGGAGGGGTATGTACTTCAGAAGTACAAAGCATATTCACCTCTCCCCTTTATAGTCTTGAAAAGGTTTTGTTTACCTTAATGTTACCTAACCACAAATTCCTTAAGACAAAAATATCCAGTGACCTTATTCTAGGGACTGTCCCAAATACGTAGGCAGCGTATATACCAAAGTCGACATAGAGGCAAATTTTGAATGGGATGCTGAGGGCCAGCATCCCCTTGTTCCCCATTGCAAGTGCACAGTCATCTGAAAAAAAAAAACAAACCCCTGTGAATGGAAGTCGTTCCCCAATTGCAAATTCTGCAAAACACACCGTCTCTCACGGAGACAAGATACAACTGATCACCTGGACAGGCAGCAGCTCCAGATGAATTTCTATAAGCATATATCTAGCCTTTCATTTGGGAAAATAGTACACAGGTTAAAATTCTCCAAACTTTATGAACTGCCAACTCTCACTTTGACGCAGCAGTACCAACAATAAGAGCACAGTTTCCTAATAAACTCCCTTCCTAAATTACAGAGCACTACAATTAAGATCCACACATCTTCAGTGCTGCAACTTCTCAGTTACCTCCCTGGGAAACGAACACCTCCCCTTTCCACAGCAAGATCAGCACTGGGAGAGAAAAAACCTACCTAAGCAACATCCCAATGGGAATAACCGTCCAAAATATCACAGGAAACACGGCAATGGTAATTTGGCCAAAAATGGCCAGTTGTGCCGACAGCTTTTACAGCGTCATGTACCACCCTAACTGGAACAGCATGCTATCGAGTTACTCAAGAAAGAGCTTTCAGAAGGAAGAGAGAGTGCCCACCAGTCGCTCCTCCTTTGTTGTTGAAAACCTAACTCCACTGACGACGTACATCGTGTGCGTGACCTGCCAGTCCGCAAACCCCTCCAGCGACCAGTGCAGAGTTTTTAACACGGTGGAACGAGACCCGGCATCCGCGAGCAACACCAAGAAAGAGCTGGCGCTGGGCATCTGGCTCACCAGCAGCGTCCTGCTCCTCATCATCGCCGCAATCCTCCTCTATGGCTGCCTGCACCTCCTGTGCCGCAGGAGACGCAAGCGTTCGCAAGGGCGAAACGGGACCTCCGAACAAGACCACGGGAAGGTGTGGACCAAAAGTGTGGCATACACCTCGGAGGAGCTCAGCAGGCAGAGCCAAATGATGCAGGACACCGAGGAAAAGCATCCAGGTGGCGTTCAGCTGGCCACAATCATAGAGAATCCCTCAGCATGCAAGGAGCCCATCATGCCAACTTCCGAAAGCCGGGAACAAGTGCCAACGACAGGACAGTGCTCTGCTATAAATTAGAAACCTTTTGTCAGGGAGGAGATGTTTACTACATATGGCATCCCAAGTGCTTCAAATGCATCGTGTGCTTTGTCACTGTTGACGACAGGGAGCTCCGACTGCTCACTGCAGCACTCCCGGCTGTACCTCCGGTGTCACATCCCTTTCCAACAGCCCATACACAGTCAGAGGCACTCAGAGGCAAAGGTTCAGATTCCCAAGAAGTGAGCATTTCAGCTGCACTCTGTTATTTAAAAATGAAGCATGTAGCAAATAATTGGTTTACATTTTGAGGGGATTTTTTGGTTGCTTTTCTTTAGTCTAAAACAGCAAACAAATATAAAAATGAATCAAAAGTGACGAAGAGACTTTTTTTTTTTTACTAGAATAAATTAAAACTGAGAAGTTTTCACATGGCAACCCAGACTGTTACACTACAGGCAACTGGAATGTACACCCCAAGTGCAGCGGTTTGCCAGTGCAAGTTTTACCCCCACAATCCCAACTGCTTCTCAAACTACTACACTCAGGCTACGCACTCTGCCAACCACGGTGGTCTCCATAGCTCCCATCTGAGTGAGGTCAGTCTCAGCATGTAAGCTAAACTCACCAGGATTTTAATGGTATCCTTTTGTCTGTCTTTGAAATTCCCCTTGGTCTAAAAACATATGCAAGATAGTGACTCTGTAAGGACACTTCTAATGAAACTAAGGGAATATCCTGGGCTATGGCATCTTTGCACTCTTCTGCTCCCACCACAGGGTACTTTCAGCTTCACAGGCGAGTGACTCCCTATAGAGGAAATGGAGTTCAGAGAAACAACTCCTGACCATTCCTTCTCTCTTTCCCTTTCAGTTTTAATGATAAAACTCATCCACCAGCTGCAAATTTCTATCCAACCGCACAGTACGTTTTGTGGAATGAAGGGGCAAGGAAGTAAAAACATGCCAACACACGTTTTATTTTTGTAACAAGCAAATCTGCTGATCATCTCACTCTGCCTTGAGCTTCATGGCAAAGTGCCAAGAAAGGCCCTTCAGACAGAAATCTGTTCACCCTCACAACAGGACGCGTCTTGTCTGGCTTACGTGTATAAGTCACCCTGTTTTAAATCTCTTAAGTGCATTTGTGTTCCATAAAAACATAATAAATCTTAGTATTGCTGTATAGCATGATATGTCTGAAACACAAAGACACACTGTGACTGCAGGTATTTTAAACTGCTATTGATACGAATATATGTGTCAAGTCAGCTCTTGTTGACACAGCTCGGTTGTACCAGTAGAGGCTGGAGAACTGCTGGCTGGGCAGCTGCCATCCCTTTCCACCGCACCCTGGAAGCCGAGGTGGCATACAATTTTGGCAAGAGGGCGCCTGCCGAATATTTCACAGCAGGCAGTGGGTCTTTTCAGCTACCATATTTTGACAACATTTCCCACAACTTGTGAAAGACGTCAACTCTCATATTGCTAGGAAGACACGAGCTGGCATAAGTTGGATGTGTCGTCTTTACTTTTTTCTACTAGGATAGGTACGACACACAGAAACATGTGCTGAATGGGGGCAAGTATTACTTTTAGAAAACACTTCAAAAGGCATCTTTATTGTGTTAAGTTAGCAATAACGTGTTCTCCACCCCCTACATAGCATTTCCTCCAGCTGACACATGTTTTTCTTTGTCTTACACACCAGTCTTAAATAAACTGTGAAGATGAGAATAGTTTACTGCTGTTTCAAATGAATGTGTTTTATGAAACAGACGCTGAAAAACTCTCTTCAGAGCATGAAGCCAGCACTACAGGTTTACTGCCAAAAAGGGGCGGCTGGGTAACAAGGACAGAAAAAAATGCTTTAAAATGATCTTGTAATCAAATTAACGGTAACACTTATCTGACTGGGGGTATTTAAAAGACGGGTAGATGTGGTGCTTAGGGACATGTTTTAGTGGTGGACCTGGTAGTGCTAGGTTAACGGTTGGACTTGATGATCTTAAAGGTCTTTTCCAGCCTAGACGATTCTATGATTCTATGACTAGGATTTCATCAAAGAGAGAAAAGATGATTTTAATGTTAAAGGGATGGAGCCAAGAGACATATATTCTCATCTCTGCCAACATCTTGGGCCCCTGAAAACCTGTTTCCTTCTCTGCATCTCTGTTTCTTTATGTGGACGTTAAGGCAGTCCAATACATATATTTACAAGCATTTATATGTTATACTCACATGTATATACCATACTGAGAACAAGGAGCAGTTCAGTCTTAAAGCAGTTTTGAAGCAATTCACCTACTGAATTTTGTTTATTTATACACAAAACACATATATACAAAAAAGACACATGTATATATCAGATTGAGAAGGCAAGGAGCTACCACGGAAGTGCTCCCAGGAATGGGATTTACCTCATCCAACTATAAACACCATTCCAAACCCAAGAAGTTTACTGTGCACTACTTAGATAAATACTTATATCACCCTCACGAGCAATGGGACCATCTCGCACCCACTGCAACGAGCAATGCATAAGGAGTGTCATCTGACTTCTGCACTAGTTTTGAAGAACTCATGCCATCACACACTCACAGAGCTACACGATTCTTTGTCTCTTGCTCAGAAAGTTTTATTACAGATTCATTCAGGTCCTTCTGTCAATTCTGTGTTTTGGTAGTTCACTGTCCAGTTTTAACAGTGACTAGTAAGGGGCAAACATTCTACGTGATTACTGAACTGATAACAAGATGCAACATAGTGCAGACTGATGTTAATTTGTGCACCAGCAGTAGAGAAAAACCAGTATATTCACACTGAGAAGTATTTTCCAAAGGGGTCTTTTTTTTTTTTTTCCACAAAACTGAGAGGTAGCATCTACAAAATGCAAAAGACATACAAACATGAAAATCTTTGGGAAAATGTGGTATAAGCCAGAAAGGACGCTCTTAAATTCTGGTCTACACAACCTCTGTAAAACCAGACACTTCATTAACATGCAAAAGTTAGTTTCAAATCCCCGGAAGAGACTCTTTGTTATACGTACATTATTAAGTATTTTATGCATCCAGCCCATGTTGCCAAATTTTCACTCCGGTAACATTCATTTCATTAATCCTACACACACTTCACCTGAGTAAAGGGATTTCAATGACCATGCCTCAATGAGCTTTTAAAATACTCCAGCTCACTTAAAAGGCTGACGAGCTTTTGCAGGCCAGCTCCTTCCCACCTGTTCCCATGTCAGCCAGGAGAATGTAAGTTGTACCTATGGGTTTTCTGTTTTGCTAATTGGATGAAGATACCACTCAGAAAACTTTAGATGCAACAGAGAACGTGGACACAACTGTCTATGCTAAGCATCAATACACATTAATATAGACCAAAATGTTTTGATCCATTTAGAAATATCTGAGAATATGTGAACACTGAGATCAAAACAAAAAATGTCTTTAAGTACTCTTAAGCAAGCACATTGCTCGTGCAAAAGCTTCTGCACAGGAAGTGTTTAACCATTACAGTCCAATACATGCAATACATATGCACAAGAAACTACAATGTCTTGACCTAAATAAACACCATGGATTGTTAAAAAAAAAAAGAAAACCAAAAAGCCAAACTCCCCCCCCAAAAATGCCAAAAAAACCCAACCAACAACAAAAAAGTCCAATAAGGAAAATAAAAAGTCATATTCCTCGGCTATATGATCAACACGAAGTGCTTACTTGAATATCTTGAGTAGTTCAAGAACTCAAAAAAGACAATAAAAAAAAAATACTAGCTACGCCATACCCTGCTATTACCCAGTCAGGAGGCAATTCACACAATATTGGAAAATAAAGGACCCAAAACAAGGATGTGCTCTGTGACAAGCCTATCTATACACTACACACCGAATAGTACCATGCCATTATATCACATGCTAGAACGTGTAGCCTCTATCACATAAGAATTACTATCTGTTACTTGCTATATACAGTAGAAATGTCCTCCTAAAATTCCATTCAAATATCCTCAATTCCAAAATACATTAGATTCAAGAATAAAAAGATACTCTTGTAAAAATTTAAAACTACATAGTCAGGAATATTTGCTAATATAGGCATATCTAGTTATGAAACTTGCTCCAGAAATGCATCTAAGAACGCCCTTGATTGCTCCTGCTCATATAGAAAAATAATCAGATTTCTGAAAATGTATAGCTCTCAGACTAAGATTACTAAACTCATTTTAATAATGTAACCTGATTGATAAAAAAAAAGGGTTCCCCAGTTAATCCGCTGTCATTCACCCCGTGTATCATTACTTAGATAAATTAAGTTAGCAATCTCTACTAAATTCAGTGGGGCTTTTGCTCTTTACGCTGCATCTGGAGAATTCCTAAAATAGTAAGGAAAACAATAACCCTAATGTAATAAAATCCCACTTTCCTATAATTTACTGTTCCCTGTCAGAGAACAATTATATAAAACACTATTCACAGTACCAGACAATCAGCTGTTACATTCCACATTAAAGACACGTGAATCCTTTTCCAACCTCCTTTACATTTTAGAAGCATTTAAAAGTTTTACAAATGCAGCAGATATACTAGGACTGATATTTGTAACTCTGAGCTAGCTCTTCAGCTCTCAAAAACTAGGCTTGCTGGGCAAATCACTTCAGAGAGATTGCACCATATAACTAGGATATGATGTGCAGAAAAATAACAGCAAGGCAAGTTCTAATTATGCTCATGTTTAAGTAGGAGCTAGATAATGAAAGTAGCTAGACATGAAAATGACATTTACAGCGCACTTGTGTAAAGTTCACAAGGATAACAGTACATAGTTTTAAAACTTTTTTTTTAGTCAACAATCCTCTAATTTGATCCTTATATTTTTATTGATCTTTCCCATACTTTCACGTTTGCCTCCCTGACACCCAAGAAAACAAAGCAAAATCAAGAGTGACATCTTGTTAAATATTCTCAAATGATTTGCTGAAGATAACCACTGCTGGTTTTTACTGTTGTGGAAGTAGATCAATATTTACTGACTGGCATATTAAAAATGCAGATCATATGTTAATGTGCTATGCCTTTAACTGTCGTTAAGACTCAGGTAATAATTCTGAAGCATAAGAAAAATAAATCTGCAGCGATCAGGGAGAATAAATCTATCCCTCCAACATACAATACTGCACACATGAGCATACCATTGGTCCTGTGAATACGGGCTAACTTTCCTCACTTGGGTAGCTCCATGAAAGCCCACAACTATTCTCTCGTGCCAAGTACTCTCTCAACTTGTCACCTGTGCAAGCACCTTTCCAGCTCAGTACTGGGCATTGCCTTAAGGCACAGAGTACGTGACTGCATATCATGTACACTTCTGTTGAAAACTTGCATAAACCTTCTAGGCACTCAAATCTGCAAAGCAAGAAAGATGATGCTAATGCAGGAGATGAGATGGCCAGAAGGCCAAGTTCATCGCAACGACTTTGAGGTCCTTGGGTTGAAGATGCAAAGAAATGCTACACTTTTTTGGAAATGATTAAGCAGTTTGGTAACTGATAGCTTAGGGTGGTCAGAATCTATATTCCTTTTAAGTCAGATAACATCTGAAGCAGTTTTTCCTATCTGTTCCCTTTTCTCCTGCCATCACAGTCCTCATTGCTGTAACAAGGGAGCAGCTGCACCCAAGATGGGCTCTTGTTCTCACTTCACCAGATGACTAATTAATCTTTTCTTTGAGTCTGCTCTGCCACTATAAGCAACTGTGCAATGCAAGGTGATTGAGAGAAGGACTTATTTTTAGCTATGTCAGATAAGGACTATCCATCAGACTAATCGCTTGCACTTTCGGCTGAAAACATATGGTGAGCTTCAGAGCAAAAGTCTGGAAAAAAGCGTATGTTGAATTTAAAATACTCACAAAATGTATTGAGTCCATTTCTTACTAACTTTCACTATTCCATAATTTCTATAATTAAAAAAGATACTTTAAAACTTTAGCAAACCAAAAATATGAAGGGAATTAAATCCAACCTTTCGATCCATAGAGATACTGTGGCTGCTGCATTAGGCTGCTTATCTCTCTGAAACTCTGAGAAAATGCGGAGCACGGTCCGAACAAATCTATAAAAACAAAATAAAGAATTCATTAATTATACTTAGGTTAGTAGGTGTGCACCTAATGCACCTTACCCTATATAATACTGCTTTTGTCTACAAATAAAATCAAAGCCAGACCGGTAGCCTTTCAGCCCAAGTTGAAACTGGGGAAGCACACAGCCCGCATTGCCCAAAAGCCTGGACACTAATCATAATGCGCTTCTCCATCACTTACTGGCAACCTTGTTCTTCCAGCGGTGTGCAGGGTCCCAAAATATTTCTCACCTCTACTCTAGCCCAGCCCAGCAAAAAGAAAAAGCCAGTAATAAAGTAGCAATAGCCTCTCACAGAGCGTAAGGAAGTTCCTTGTGCTTCCAAAATTAAATCCTTGAGAATGAACTACACTTTCAAAGAACAACATGGCATTTCTATTTAATGTTTTGGAGTTTTTTTCCCCCAAAGAAACTCACAGCAGGAGAAATACTTTAGGTTAATACCTTTAAAAAAAAAAAAGTCAGGAGGAAGGGTATAATCCTTGTAGCAAAATTAACATTTCAAAAGTTTGATCATACTTTAGTGTGAGCATATACCAATACAAATCATGTTTAGCTTTACCTTTGTATATTGTTAAGAGGATGACAAGAGAACTACAAAGATATGGAGTACCGCAAAAGATAGGATCAAACAGCCCACTCCAAACTGAAGGCCCCAGAGTCTGAAGAATGGTGCTTGGGCAGAACTCTGCAGGCACGAGCCCTCTCATGAAGCAGCAGCACAGACCTACTCCCCTGATGTTGCCTTTTAACCGTGTAATGCACATTTTGCAGCACTACAGTTTTAGTGCAGAAAGAAGTTAATCATCATCTACTACAATTCTGATTCTGCTTAACTTTACTAAACCAAGCAAAATTATTGGGGTGGGTGTGTGCTTACAGGTTGGACGGCTACTTTATTTTTTAGCTTGATAAAAAGGATTTCTCGGTAAATGGTGCAAAGCTGTATATAAACAGGGAAGAGGAAAAACAACTATTTAAGAAGCGTACATCAAATGTTTGTATCAGATCAGGCTGTTCTGAGTGATAGCTGAGTAAAATATGTGCATCTAGGAAAAGGTTTTAGGAAAGCAAGTTTGTAGTACATTGTAATATCATAAGATACAATTAGATCTTGATCTGGTTTTGTTTAAAATATGTTTGAATTTAATCAACACGCAAAATAAATGATTCATTAACAATTTTTCCTAGAAAGAACACAAAATTTCTATTTTTAATATATCCATTTTCTAGCTGAAAACAAAACCAGCAATGCTAACCACTCAAACATGTATAAATTGCATCATGTTGCTTACAATTATTTCCATTTTATTTCTGAGTAATCTGAATCATTCTTGTGAGAATCTATAACTTCAGGGCAAGGTTTTCTGTATTTTTTTTAACCTGCTCAAAAATAGGTATACCCACAGTTTCAGCTACTTGTTCACATGTATTTTAGCCCTGTCTTTCCAAAAATAGTTGTACTTGCTGAAGTCCAGAAAGTGCTCGCATTTAGAGCTTTTTGAGGGAAAAAAGTTCACTTATGTGTATTATTTTTTATACTATATAATTTAAATCTCCTTACATTTACATTTCCTCAGTTTACAAGTTTCCCCCCTTCTCTCTCACTTACACAGCAACTGAAAACTTCGTCTTGAGACTACTTGAATCTGTTCTCTGCACAGATACTTCATTAACGAATTACTAGAGATTGCTGTAAACATTTGATGGAATTCAAAGTAATCTGCAACATATGACAGTCCTAGAGATTACTCTATTCCCCTTCTTTCTCTCCAAATCCTATTCCCTTTTAAACTGACATCAATTTTCAGCCCTAAGGAAATCTCTAAAATGAAAGAAATCAAGACAGATACCATGTCATTTGAGATAAGACCTAGATTTCAGTGTGCAGATGTATTGGGCAAGAGCTGATTAAATTAAAACCCTCACAAGAAAAGAGTGTTTCAGAGTATAAATGTGGGTGCATCCATGACTTGGGAAGCTGTAACTATTATTCTTTCTCTTTTCAAAAGATATTATGAATATATTTGAACTACAGTGTCATTAATGTCTGGGAGCTAACCCAGTCAGGACTGTATTTGGACTGAGAAGAAAATCACAGCCTCGAAATCAAATACCAGAGAAATACTTCTGTGACACAGTCTCTAAGTTTCATTCGCTCATACAAAACACAAGTAACCTCTTGTGTGTTCCCCACTGCTCTCTACATTCTTGGGGGTTTCTCCATCTCCAATGTTTTCAGAATAGTAGCAAAAATAACTTAAAGGTTTCTTAAAGACTTGAAGCAAGCACCCATTTAATAATTTCTGAGGAACATGTGGGGAAAGATGCCACAAGAGGGAAGAAAGAGGTTAAGAAAAGCGAAGTAGTAGCAAGAGATACAGTCACTTAGTATCTTACAGCGGGTCTATGGCTAAACTACTGAGGATACCGAGGGAAAGAGAATGCATCCTTTCTAGGAGGTATGTGACTAATCCCAATACATCACTCAGATAAAATATTAGAGATTTCTTCTCTCAAAACTAAGGGCTATATAGAAACCTTTACAGTTCAGCATCATCTGCCATTCTTCAAACTTCAGGCAGGTGTGTGTGTGCTGTGTGTTTGTTTTTCTTTCTAACCTCCTGCTGGTTGTCTTCCTCCTGCTCCTCCTCCAAGAAACAGAAGCATCTCTTTGAAGGACTGAAGATCTTCGAATATCAAGTGCTAAAGCTAGGCAAATTTTTACTTTCCCTCGGATACTGCTGGATGCAGGTTTTTGTCATACTCCAAGATAATCAGTTCTTTTCATTTTCTAATCAGTGTTGATGATCTCACAGCAGTTTATCCATTTTAATCAACGCAAGTTGTAAGCAGTCAAAGCTAGATTAAGCAGATGAAGAGCCGCTGGCTTACCAAAGCTTTGCAGCAGTGATTTGCTAAAGGACAACATGAGCCCCAAAGGTAAGTATTCTAGGGATCAAATCATTTTATACCAGTGTTTCTGTGATACATACCAGGAAGGAGTTCATAGTGAGCACCTTTACAAACTAACCTAAATGATTCTATGATTCTAACTACCATAAATCCGTTTAAGAAAATATGGAGAAAATCTGAAAGAGACCACTTTGGTCGATGAACCTGCTGCCTTGCTACTGCAGGCACCAGATCAGACAGGACAATCTCATTCATAAACTTTCTGAGCTTCACCTCAGAAGTAATAAGATACCACACAACCCTCCCTCCCTGATATAAAGGACAAGTGTCCTCTGCACTTCCCTAACTGGTAATGAAACACTTTTAACTTCCAGCCTTCTACAAATCTAGCTTGGCCCTTTCTACCAGATTATGGGTGCCCTACACCTCCTGTCTTAGCAAATGCTCAGATTTAACTCACCCTTCTTGAACATGAATGTCAAGATAGAGAGAACAGGGGGCTACAAACTCGAAGTGTGAGGAAACAGCAGACAAAACAGAGCATGAAAGAGTAACAGATATCACCGCGCCATTGCTATCACCTTCCATTTTGGCAGAAATACATTTTTTTTTCTTTAGGTGGGGGAAGATAAGGTGCTTGTTGTCAAATTTGATGGGGTATTTGACTACAGTCACCCCTACTTTGCATGAGCCTGTATAACTACACCATTTGGCTCTTTGTAGCAGAAATTAGGCAGTTTTCACTGCCAGTGCTGCTTTTCAGGTTTGCTCCAGCAGTGTCTGAAAGGGCTGAAAATTTTTCTGAACAGCGACTATCACAGAGTATATGCAAGACCAGAAGACACAGTTCTCTTGTGAAAACTAGTCTCAAAAGCAGTACAAGAGAGAGAGAGAGCTCGTGAAAGGAAGGGGGAGGCAGGCAGGAAGACTTAAAAATAAAAAGCTGGTCTTTTTGTTCATTCTGTGACAAATCTGTATCCTCAGAAGAAACATGTCATACTGCATTTGGAAGAGTACTATACACATGAATTTTTAGCAGAGAATACAGATTTGGATAATGTGTTGAGAAGATGGAGGTACAAGTCTGACTGCTGTCTCAGGAAGCTTCTATCATTTGTGTCAAGAAAGCACAGAAAATCCTCAATCAAATAAATGTCTAGGCTGTCTCACACTTGCTCCTCTGTTAGCCCTGAACACAAAACATGCTATCATAGAAGGAAAAGACCAGCTTAAAATTAGTAAAGAAAATAAGGCAGAAAAAGGAACACTACAGATAATGGAAAAGGAACAAAGAACAAAAATCTGGAAGTTGTCCTTGTGTCATTTGAATCCTCTGGCCAGCCCTAGTCCTCCTAACTCCACAAAGATACAAGGGAAGGAAAAAAGTACAGATGCAGGCATAAGCATGACAAAGATTCCTGGTGTGGAAAGACCTTTGCCTTGGAAAAACACGCAACTGAGGGCCAACATGAGAGAGGGCTCTTAAAAAAAAAATCCCAAGCAGCACAGAAAAGACAATAAGTGGGAAATGGCTGTTCATGGTCACTTTCAGTACAAGAACTGGAAGGCAACAGCTTGAGAATAAATTAAAAGAGATAGTTTTTCGTGCAGCACACAGCTTCACTGCAGACTCCTCACTACAGCACGTCATGAACGTCAAAACCTCACAGCTTTAAAAAAATGACTGGACAAAGCAATGGGGAAAAAAACACCTGTAATGGGGCAGAAATGCACTAACATCCCACCATTTTTGTTTTACAGAAACACCTGATCGTTGCTAGAGGCCAGCACATTTCCTGGGAGAAAAATCACCACAAGCCTCCCTTGTTCTCATACTCAGCCTCTGCATCGCTGCTGCCAGAGTCAGGACACTGGACCAGAGAGGGCTTGGACCTCACCTGCCATTCATATGCTCATGCCATTGTCCAAAAGTTTGTTCTCTTTCTTTCCTGATTGATAACTAGTAGATTAAAAAAACTCCTGGATTTCACTGCTAATGCCCATCCACAGAGGTCACCTCACTCATCTCCCCATTCCTTCTCCACAAACTCTGAGTCTGGACACAGCTGTGCAGCTGGCCAGCACTAATGAGACAATTTTAGAAAACTGGCAACTGCAATTATTAAATTGCTAAATCTTTTAATAGCAGCCTCACTGTTTAATCTTAGTACATTATCAGATATAAAAAAACTCTTAAGTCCCAAATAATTAAACATGCAATGTGTTTCAATACTTCTGCATGAATAGCCTTAGTCTTTGAACCAAACGTGCAGGGTTTCTAAACCCTTGAACTCTTTTACGAATGTTTGAAATCATCCCATTCAAGCATTCTTGGAAAAAGAGCTTCCAAAGCTACTGGGTACAAGTTAATCTGACCAAAACGCTAACTTTAAATACTCCTGTATTTTCACACAATAACTTGTACAGTTGAATGCAGAGAGAGCTCATCAGTTTAAAGTTCATGCTAACAGCAACACAGCAATAGACATAATGAATGTGCTTAAGAACTATAAAAGGGCTGGAAACTCCCTGTTCCCTCTCCCAGCAAAAATATCAGTGGGCACCATATAGCGTCTGCAACAAACACATTAATTCTCTCCACACTGCTGTTTTTGACTGAAACCAAAGCAATTCTGTGATGAAATTGGACACATAGTACACGTACTGCCTCAAATCTGGCTCCCTTTATAATCTCATAAATTAATTACCCTGAATTAATTACCCAACAAGCTTGAGGATCAGCCTAACTCAATGCATGCATACAGTTTTTAAACAGACAAGCAACAGTCCTACAGGATCCTGCTAGTGTCCTTTGGCGTTCCACGCTGGGGTTGTTTAGTTTGGAGAAGAGGAGGCTGAGGGGAGACCTTATTGCCCTTTACAACTACCTGAAAGGAGGTTGTAGAGAGGTGGGGGTCGGTCTCTTCACCCCAGTAACAAGCGATAGGACGAGAGGAAATGGCCTCAAGCTGCGCCAGGGTAAGTTTAGGTTAGATATTAGGAAAAACTTCTTTACTGAAAGAGTAGTCAGGCACTGGAACAGGCTGCCCAGGGAAGTGGTTGGGTCACCATCCCTGGAGGTATTTAAAAGATGGGTAGATGCAGTACTTGAGGACATGGTTTAGTGGTGGACTTGGCAGTGGTAGGTTAACAGCTGGACCTGATGATCCTAAGGGTCTTTTCCAACCTTAACAATTCTATGATTCTATGATTCTCACTTCCCAAGCACTGTGGTCTGCAGTACAGCAGTCCTTATAGCCAGGATGAACATGGACTGAATTGTTATAGGAGCTATTGAACGTCCTTCACTAAAGCTGACAGGTGAAGGATCATCATTTCATCATGATTTTCTTTTAATATTATGCTTATATAATTCTTAATACATTGCACTGAATATTCCAATATTGATCTCCAGATACATCAACTGCACAGTAGCTTCCTCAGAAATACATTCAACTCTCCTGTGCAGACAGATTCATGTAACAGAAGTTTCTTGGCTAAAACTTAACCACAAAAAAACACTCCTCTTTTTTTTTTTTGAACAGACAGAATTTTGGATCTAAAAAGCAACATAACCTTCATGGAACATGTCAGACAGGGAAAGCTCTCCCAGGAGACAGTGAAAAATGAGAACAGGCTTCCTCCTCTTCCTACAGCTCAATATTCAATATCATTTTATTGTCACTTCACAGTGCTTTAACCAAAACCTGAATAAAGGCTAAAAGTAACACAAATCCTAAAAACAACACACAAGCAGGAAGCCCAGAAATACAAAGTCCTAAGCACTGCACCTTCCACTCCTTCAGGCTTTAGATCCTACCTTTCTATTTCCATTACTCACTCTCCTTCAAGGCTGCAACCGTAGTTGCTGTGCACACTGAACTCTCTCCTTCTCCAGTAAACAACCCTTTTCTTCACATGAATGCAGAACCAGGAATATAATTTTATTTCCATCATCTCACAGTTGAGGATCCTGTTTACCAAAATATCTTCCTGATATGCACTTTGCAGTATTTTTGGACACACTTTATTTTTCAGCATATCATAGCTAAGTCATTAAAATGTCAGAATTTGGATGCTGCGGTTACATTTGACTTCTATTGTGGACAAATAACAGGCTTTCATGCATTTGACAGTACTTGGTAAAATGACTCATGCAGCTTCATTTCAAGTAACGCATTAGAAGTGGAAAACACACTAAATGGAGATGGACTTGTCAGCATTTGCTAGGAAAGAACTTGCAGAAGCGTGGTAGAAGAACTGCTGCAAACAAAAAGCTGCCATGCTTACCTGTTAGTGGATCCATTGTAGCAGTAGTTTGGAAGGAAATCATAATTGAGTTCCCAAAAGACATGAAGAGTGATTCTTCCATAAGGGGCTGACACATTGTGATTGGCTTCTCTGAACATGGCATCAAAGCTGTCCAAGGTCATGTATCTACTCAGGAGCTTGTGAGTCATTTTGTTTATCTCTATCAAGCCATCCAGCTCCTACAAAAAACAAGAGGAAAGTGAGCAATGCATTTAATAAAGTGGAGAAACTTACTAGTTAAACTATTAGTATCAGTTGCTTACTGAGGAAACCAAGCAGTTTTCAGCAGAAATTATTTTGCATTTAAAAAAAAAAAAAAAGAAGAAAAAAGAAAAAAAGGAGGATGGTGGAGGGACAACACCTTCGCCCTGCCACTTCGTAACTCAAGAAAGAGAGAGAACCTATGACCTAAGAAACACATCAACAGCTGCACTGAAAAGTCATGAAAAGCCAGACTCCCACACAGCTCTATGGCCTCAGTATTTATCTTCAGTAAAGAATTAAATGAAAGCAAGGTAGCTAACTGCATGACAAAATCTCACAGGTAAGAAACTTATTATGGAAAGACTAATAATAAACTTTCTTGCACAACTCTTAATTTTGTTTCATTCCAGCAGAACTCAATGTGTCTGATATTTTTCTTGTTGACTGCATATTTACTTGTCAAATTCATGCTGTCTGGAAATAAAATTTGTTAGCATTTTAATCAGGAAATGTACTCAAAAAGACACCTCAATATTGCACAGATGCTCTCCTTCCACAGGCACAAGTCAGAACTCATTCCTCCACAAAAAAAATATTATTATTTTGTCATGCTACAAAACCGAGCTGCCTGGGTAAATAAACTCATTTTGATTCTACCAGGCACAGGGCTGTTTTGTTTTGGTCTGCAATTTATCTATATGCCCGGACAAAAGTGGGCATTTACAAAAAATTAAATCACAAGAATGCTCATTTTCCTTGTTTCCTCATAGCCCCTAGTATATGCCTTCTCTACAGGTGCCCTCGCTTGCAGCATGCTTATCTTTTTCTGGGCAAGGAAAGAACAAGATTCTCAGTTTCAACAGGACTGGGACTTGCACAGTCACATGTACAGCAGCATACTCCAGAGTACTGTGTCAGGTCAGGCCAAAGCACAGTTTAAACAGAGATGCCAGTTAAGGTATGGGCTGAAAAAAATCATAGCACATCAGAAGCAATGAAGTCCACAATATACTACAATGGCAACAGAAGATTTGCCAGTATAATTTATGGTGTAGCTGTAGGTGACTAACTACACTACAAAAAAATGCCTTTTGCAAGAATAAGCTGCTTCTCTGCTAAGGGGTTTTGTCAATCTAGACCTAGTAAACCAGACAAACTTCAACCATAGCATTGTCTGATTTCGTGCTTACAGAAAAATGAAAACAAGACATCAGAATGAAAAGTTTTGTTATTTTTCTATATAAGACTGCTTAAATTCTTTCCCTTCTTTCCCATTTGTATATATATTTAACTAAGGTTTGGGATAAAAAAAAAAAGTTTGCCTCGTAGTCATTCAGCCTTTTCTCCCTTCAGGAGTGATTGTACAACTATTCACTGAGAGAATACCTAGAGGATGTCTAGCAAAACCTGAGAGAACTTTTTTGCTTCTGCCATTAAAAAACAAACACAGACTTATGGGGGGGAGGAAGTGCTAGATGTCTATCAATGTCAATGCAAATAAAGGAGGTAAAAAATAAAACAAAACATAATATAAAAAAATTAAATTAAGATGATGATGATGATGATGATAATAATAATAATAATAATAAAAGAACTAGCACTCTAGACTCCTAACTGCAGTGTTAGTGGTCTAGCAAAACTGCAACACAACACTCACCACAATGGAAGTCAAATCCTCACTTTCAAATCGACCAATTGCCAGTTCCATTGACCTATACATGGCTGCTGAAATTCGCTGAGTGATCAGTCGGTTCAGGTCTATTGACCTACCAAGAAGCTAAAGAAAAAATGCCATGAAGTTTTGAACTGAAAGTCAAATTATGAGACAAACTGTACGAGGACTATGAGACTCCACAGACTCTCACATGGTGAACTTGCATTCCAAACACACAGAAACAAAGCAGATGGATAAAATTTATAAATTCATGAACAAATGAAGTATTACAATTTGCATCCCAGTTCTCACAAAAACAAGTAAAACCACATGTTGCATTTATATCTAAGTATTTATATCAGCATTTTATGCTTCCATGACATGGTGCTGACAACATATTGAAAACTGGTGAGAGACATTATTAGAAAGACAACACTACCACACGTGACATTCCCATTTGGCTTGTGTTTGTTTAATGCAAATGTCTGTTGCAGTTAAAACAGGATCTTTTAAGGTTTTTTTCTTAATTTACTCCTTCATATGACAAAAAAGCTGATTCTCAAATGTCAGTTATGCCACTTAGATGACAGGACATAAAGCACAGAAAGTTTTATATACCTACATAAATCAACACCATTGGAAAATTGCCAAGCAACTCGAACACAACAGAGCATGAGTTAACTCACTTGGACATGTCTCTGTTTCAGCAGTGTCTCGTAGCGGTTGGACTGTAGCAACTGGATGGTTGCTCCCTGATTCTTGCATTCTGAACGTAATCGTTTATCCAGAAGCAGGCTATTAAGAAAGGAAGAAAATGCTTAAAGTATATTAGACAGCAAAGCAGAGCAGAAATGCATGAATAAAAGTTCTCACTAGTGGAACAGCTACCTGCCAGCCATTGCCTTGTAGTACGCAAAGATTTGATCTGCCAGCTTGTAGACAAATTGGTCAAAACATAGGTTTACCTTGGGGGGAAACAAAAAATTGTGCATTTAGAAATACTTAAAATTAAAAGAGGGGCACTTATCCAAGACCTCCCACTGTTTATCAAACATAATTAAGAAAGTTAATGCATCCAAATTTGCTAGTACAAGAGAAGAAGACAAAGTCTTCAGCATTACTGTGAGATGTTTTGCACAGGTCTACAGGTTTCCTCACAACGTATCACCCAACCAGTTAGCCAGCTTCTGGTCTTTCTTCTCAGTTTGTTTATTATCTCCAACTGTTCTGAATCTCTTATAACAGGTCTTGGCCTTTAGCATCATTTTCACATTCAAGCACAGACTATTTTTCTCCAGTAGGTAAGGTTACTTTACCTCTGCCTCAATCTCATCATAGAGGAACTGCTTCTTAAATTTAGTAAGTGCATAATGAGCACTGTCATTATAAAGGTCCAAAGAATAGAGAACATACCTGAATGAAAAAGAATAATAAAAAAAAAAAAAGTTACATGTCTATAGAAATTATGAGTGAAGATCTTGTAAGCCAGTCAATATTGTAATTGTTCATGCAAACAGGATCATTTTTTGTTTGAGTTTATATAAAAAGAATCACACTTTCCCCTTTAAGAAAGCCTTTTGTTAGTTCAAGAAATCGTATAGATAAGTTTGCAGTCCGAAACTTGTTTTCTAGATGTAGCTTTCCATCAAAATGCAACTATACTTTTACCACTATGCATTATATTTGACATCTTTGAGGAGTAAGAACTCATTCAGGGAACAACATATTTGGCTGGTACAATGATACTTATATGAAGGGTTTCTTATTTCATTCACTTCAAAAAGAAAAAATTGAGAATCTGTAGATGAGCAAATGTAAGAGGAAAAGTATATGAAGGTTTAGAATACCTTCTCAGTGACTACTTGTTAAAACCAATTAAAGCAGTAACATTATAATATGGAGTGACAATCATTAAGAATAATCATTCAGCTGAAGAGCACAAGTAGGTCTTACTCCATCATTGATGCCTCTTTAGTCTCCAAAATATGGTCTGTCAGAATCCAAGGCATGGACATCTCAATGGGAAACTGGATTCTTCTGCCCATGGTCAGCTCCAAGAAGAATTCCCTGAACCACAGCTGGGACAGATCACAGCATTGCTGCAGGGTTTCTTTCAGAATAAATAAGGAAGAATTACACTTCTTATAGAAATACATTAAGAACAATACAACTGTGATTCTGATGATGCAATGTCAACAGAAAAGCAGGTGTGAGTCACTAGAGCTATACATAGGCCAACTATGTAAACCAAATTCAAAACGTAAAGCCCATGACTTTTTCAAAGAGTTCTGAATGTCACGTTGGCCCCCAAAGTGGTGCCTTATTACAGAAAAATGCATGGAAGTGGACCAGACTACCAGTTTAACAGAAAAACTATGTACACCAGTAAAGGGGGATTTCTAGTTTGATTTCTCAGCTGGGGGCTGAGAAAGCCATACACTGAACTTGGGAAGCAACAGGCAAAGGAGACAAAATTGTACCAGATCCACCAGTACCATCTCTCCCTCTGGAGGACTGAATCGCTCCACACATTCCTGTTGATTAGATGGGCAGAAAATGACAGACAGACACATGAAGGAGGGATTAAAACAAAAAGTTTCTAAGGCCACTGTCAAGGACACAGAGGTGTGCTTCTCACCTCTCCAGAAAACACTCAGCACAAGCCTCCTTTTGCAGAAGGCTTGAGAACCAAAATGGGAATGAATTCTTTACATTAAGATCTTCTGAAGACCTTTTGAAGCACTGCTCCCCAGTAGCGTTATGACTGACATTAACAGGCTCCCCCTTCTCTGAGGGTAAAGGAGCCCAGTAGCAAAACAAAATGAAAGACAACACAGCATGGCGATGACAAAGACTAGATACATTCAATGTCAGTAGGTGAATTCTTTAGGACAGCATGTTTCCGATTACAATTAACTGAATAGTAAGAGTAGTGAAATGACATCAAATTTACCACAACAGAGAATTTGCTTCCTCTGTACTTAAAACAAAAACAAAAAACCCCAAAAAACCCAAAACACAAAAACAACTTCCTTTTTAAAATTTCAATGTGTATAGGCTTATCTGTCCCTTGTTTATATAAATACGTACATTAAAAAAAATAGAAAAGGGAGGTAACAATATGAAATTTGACGCATTATAAACAAATGTATACCAAGTCAAAATAAAAATCCCACCACAATACTGAATATCACATCTCAGAAAAAGTTTGGACAGACCAAGGGTTTTGATAAATAAACCAAAGGTAAGTTGGCTTAGGCAATCGGAAACATTTTCCAGTTCGTGTTAGAGGTGTTAGGACATGCTAAGCTGGACACTGATCATCTACATATCTTACCACTGAAATTTATCAAATGAGTGTAGAAGAAAGACTCGCGATGGAATTTTTCTATGTCCAATATGGTGGGCCCCTCAAGGCTACTTCTCAAGGTTTTCTTGGAACCACTTTTGTCAGCAATGAGGGACTCTAACATAGTTCTCACCATGTAAAGCTGTATCATTAAAGGAAACAATTGTGGTGGAAAGGGGGGGAAAAAAGGAAAATACACATGGTACATTAGTTGAGCAACACTGAGAATTACTATCAGTAAGCGACTGCTCCACTTCAAATCGAAAACTGGCACTGTGTGGGTAAAAGCCTTTCAGGCAAGAGGAACAGATGCAACACTAGCCTACGCACCAGCACGAATGCCTACCCATGCCAAGGGGACCTCCACTGACACTAGCAGCAGACCATTTGCAGTGGAACAGTTCACATCACCACAAAAGTAAAAGTAATAAGTAAGGTCTTACCACCAAAGTTTAAAAGAGGCGGATAGATGTAGGACTGCCTCAGAAACTTGTGTGTCACATGCAATAGCTTTTCCAATCCCAGAGACTTGAGCTGCTTCAACAGCTCAGCAGAGTTTAAGGACTCTGTCATAGTGCGAACCATGTAGAGCTAAAAACCAACAGACAGGGGCAGGCAGGGGAGAGAGAATCCGTTAATAAAAACACATGGGTAAATAAGGAAGGGGAAACAGAAGCAGAGAAAATGTGTTAGTTTGTTAAAAATGAAAAGCAGCACAGTAAGCATGCAGAGGAGGACATACAGAAAGGTGTCTTCGTTCACAATAATCACTGCAATCCCATGCTCCCTCAGGTGAAGGGAAAAGTTCCTGTTCATTTCAGAGGATGCTCAGAGAGCCATTACCTTCTCAAATGATTTTGCAAAGATTTCCAAGTATTACCAATTCATACACAGCCATTTTAGAACTGCATGAAACTGGAGAAAAATCTATCTAAAAATTGATATATTTGACCTCTCTTCCTCCTGTCAGCCAAGACAGACAAGTGTGCCAGCCCAAGAGCAGAAAAAGCAGACAGAACCGTGTACACTAACAGCTTGTTGCAGCCAGTGAAACAAAGCCCTTAAACATACCAAGCACAGGAGAAGCACACTGGTGGTGATATTTAATTTTTTTCCACCCAGAAAATTAGAAATCAAACCATTTTTTTCCAATTCCCAAAACATAATCTTTATTAAACCCATCTTAGCACAATTCAAGCAACTTTTTATTACCCAAGATTATTATCCATACATGCTCTCTTCCCCACAGATTAAAATATTCTATTTACAAACCACAGCTGGCTTCAATTTTTCACCCCAAGTGCTCAGTACCTCATTTTCTCAGATGAGCTACGAATACCAGACCATACACTCTCCAAACAAATTCACAAAGAAAATGAAAAAGAGAATTATATGGAGGTAACAAGAACGAGCATCTAGGTATGGGATTTCCATGACTAACACAGAAAACGCACTTGAAATACCTCTTGTTTTAGTGGCAGCAGCAGAACAAATAGATTTTAGGGAGCAGTTTTGTCATTCATTACTGAACAGTAAGAGGGATCTTGTCAAAAGTCAAATACTCTCCCATATTTTACAGGCAATCATTTGTATTTTAAATATATTTTAAAACTACATAGACATCTATTGAATAATGGGATTTAGCAAAAAAAAAAAAAAAAAAAAATCCACTGGCCATACCAAATATGGCAGTTAGTCAAGAAATAATTCAAACAGTTCAAAAATATTATTTAAATAACATTAGGAGCTCAATGAGAAAATATTTCTTCCCAGTAAGTCAAATTAAAGAGATTGAACACTTGGAAAAATTATGCATCAGAAAAGAAAGTGACAGCAACCCAGAGGATTTTGGTTAAGTATATATAATTTCATAAATATAAATCTAATCAGAGTAGATTTTGAACATTTAAAAAAAAAAAAAAACCCTACGATTTTTAAATAGTTCAGGCCAGAGAGAAAACATTTCATGCAATAATTGTTGACAGGTATCACAACCACCAGACAGGAAAATACCTGAGTGCTGGAGGGTCCCACTGCACGCCTTGGGACCTTGATGTCAAAACCACTTTTGGGGTCCTTCTCTCCCCTTAGAGCTGGGTCATTGAATGGCTCGTGACCAGCTTCCCAGTCACAGACTGTCTTTCTGATGGCCTGCAAAACACTGAACACAATTCACACTACTTCAGACCGGCATGCATACAAGCGCATCAAGGAGATCATTTTACTTTTTTAAGCACTTTTCCACAAGCACAGAAACTTTGCAACAGCATTCAAGAGCTCAGGCTAACTCACAGCAACCGCAAACAATTTCACCAACAACTTCAAGAATGCCACATCTACAAAACAATCGCTCCACACCGTTTATCAGAAAGTATAGTCTAGAGCCCTTCTCTGTCAGAAGAAAGCTGACCTCTGAAACTGGTTCACCAGAGACAGAAGTCACTGTTCAAGAATTCACCTCTGGGATCCATAGCAAGTGCATCAAGCCATTTTGTTCTCCTAAACCACAAAAAGCAGATTATTCAATCAAACCAAAGCAGATTATTAACGAAACTCAAGAGAGACAATTCAGGCTTGAAATTAAAAGAAACAGTAGAATTCCTGTTTCCAGCAGAACTCCAGAATTCAGTTCGCATTTATACAAACAACCTCATACTTCTAACTCCAAATACTGAACTGGACTTCAGATACTTGTCAGAAACACAGTCTGCCATATCCTGTGGCATGCTGAATGATCAAGCAAATGTCACCTCCCAGATCCAAGCAGGTATGAATTAATAGTTCCCTACTTCATGAAAGTCCCTGGGACAAAAAGACTCTCCCTGCAAACTTGGTAATTTGAAGTAATTTGTTTATTTTTAGCTTATGATGGTATTTCTGTGGCAGTCAGAGCATTTAGCAATAACCTAATTAGCCAAAGGACTTTCACCTCTAAGAGCTTTGCAATGAAACGGGGGAGTAAACAAATGGTAACAAGTCCAGATTAAAAGCAACCAATTAGGGACAAAAAAATAAGGTCAGGAAATGCCGCCAATTAGCATGGGCAGACAGAGCACTTGGAAGAGAAGCGGAAGGCTAATAAGCCAAAAGCAGCAGAATCTGAGAAAGAAGGCAGGATAGTAAGAGGGCAGAGATAAGACTATGGGGTGGGATGTAAACATGAGACACAAGGAGAGGAAACACTGGAATCGTAAGAAAGGTGGACAGTAACATCTTTCTTCAAAATAAAAATACTAGTCTTGCCTTCAATATTATAGTACTTATCTTTCCTGAAAATAAAAATAAACTACAGGCAAGACAAGACTTCCTGTGGTAGTCTTAAGTGGCTCAAGACAGCCTGGACTTTTACTGTAGCCATATTGGCAGCCATTCATTTTTGACTCTAGACTTCAGACTTCTTCAGCTTCCAATACATATTCAACCAAGCTAACTCTGAATACCAGGCAGACTAGGAGGGGAGCACAAGACTTGAAAGAGGCAAAATTTAACAGCTATGCAATTCTGGAACAAATTTAGTAAGATTTGGGGGAAAGAATACAGGAGAAGATGAAAACAAGAACGTACCTCTGAATGACATTTTTCTTCTTTTTAATGGCTTGCCTTAACGGCTCTCTAAGTGTGACCTGGGCAAAGTCTTGAAGAGCTGCATAAATGGTATGGCGAATGGCATGATTGAAAACACTTTCCATCCTTCCCATCAGCACCTGAAGACCTTTGATCATGGCAATCACCTGAAAAGAAAAAAATTGTGGTTTTCTTATTTTGTTTGTATAATTGTTCAAAAAGCCCCTTTTAAATACAGAAAATGATAACAGGGGAATTAACAAGTTCCAAAAGATAAAGGATAGTTTTCCTGTGCTCCTCCTATAGACTGAATGGAGGAAAACATGCTCTTTCAGAGTCAACACAGGGCATGCTGTCTTTTTGCACTGGGTATAGAAAATGCTTATAGAGAATGTTCTCCTTTGTACAGAATTAATCTTTGGAAAATCCCTGTAAAAAAAGATTTATCTTACCTCAACCAAAGCAAACTTCTCCTCACTAGTATAATTGTATCTTGTTGCTCTTTCATACTCTTCCGCATTGTCAGGACAATCTTTATTAGAATATTTGTCAGTTGGGTGTACCAGCTTCCACGAATACTGCAGTTCACACAGCAGAATAGGGAGAAAAAAGATGGGGGGGGTGGTGGAAAAAAAGGCCTGAGAAACATAAAACAGCTGGACACAGATTACATGCTTTAAGAAATATTCCAGTGTTTTCAAGACTATCTGAAAAATAATATTCGTACTATTCTCAAAACCTGCATAAATTCTGAAACTATCTAGTGGAAATGCCAAACAATAATTTGCCTAACAAATTTTCTTGAAAGCCAGCAATCCTGTATTAGCTCAAAAAATGCAATTTACACTCAGCAGGTAATGCACTTCAGGGCATTTTTTATTGAGCAAATGCTAGCATAGGCAAAAGTTTCTTCTCTACTTCAAGCAGGAGAAACACAGAGACACCTCAGAGCATAACAAAAAAAATCCATCACGCCCACACACAAAAAGAGGAGCTTCCAACTTGGCCAAATATTCACATTTAGAATTCAAATGACAACTGGAAAACTACACAGTTTTTGGAGCTTACTAGGCTTAAAGGTGTGGAAACAGCTGTATTATCTGTGACAATATCATCTGCACAGCATGCATTTCTCTTAAATACTGCCTTTTCGGTCACTGCAAACACAGCTCAAAATGTTCCTGAGCAGTGTCAGGCTAATCTAATATCCATCAGGGTACATGTAGTGAAAAATTCTAGTCACATTCAAATACAATTTTCTCACAGTTTGAGTTCAGCGAACAGTAAGGTCTGGTTGATATTATCTTTGCATAAGCATTAGATTACAGAGCAATATAAATTTGCCTGCTATCATGGATTAATATTTGCACCAATTTACCTATGGCAAAGAGCAGCATCACACCCTGCAACCTAAGTGCTACAAAGAGGACACTGGGGAAATAATTAAACAAAGATGAAGTATTTTGGGGGTATTAAGTTCACAAGATTAAGTTGGGCATCAAACGTATGCTGAAACTTTTTATCTGAACATGATGCACATAACAAGGTTCATGGATACTGAGCGAATGCAGAAGACAGGGAAATAAGTAGGACAGTCCAGATCAGAACAAATTCTCAGTATGAGGACAGGGAGAAAGTGAACACAAACTTACATGAGAAGTACTTAAGGGTATCCATACAAATCAGAAAGACAAAGAAAAGCAGTGATAATAGGCAAAATAACCTGCTGTGGTCCTCAGAGAAAGTTTGTTCTGGAACTGGGAGGATAAAAACAGAGCTAAGAACAAGAGACTTTCTACAGAGATATAATAAAATATAATTTCTGGAGATGTATAATAAAATAGGAGGATTGTCACTGTGAAGAGAGCGCCTGAATGCAGCAATTTGCACCAATGGAAATAAAGGGAGCAAGTCTGGGAGTTGCAGAGGCCAGAAACAGATGACAGTAACCTCTCTTAAGAAGGAGAAAAGGAGAACAAGATTTTCACCATAAAATACACTGTCGATTTAAATAGGCATAGGATAATACAGGAAAAAGCATGACTCATCTACTGGCTTTTAAGAGGCAGTTAAAAATAAAGAAGAGAAAGAAAACTGGGTCTCTAGCTATGCCCACTGTGACCGCACTGTATTCACGCAGTGCAAATGGCTTAATGCTCCCTCAGACATTGGAGGCAGAGGAGGAGCAAGTCTGGCTTCTCTCCTACAATACATCATCTGTTTCAACCCTTCCTAGAACATGCTTTGGTGCAGGTAGGACATGCAGCTTTTATCTAAACATCTGCAGCATAAAAAGGACACCTGCATCCTCCTCTTCAATTTCTGCCTTAAGCAGTTTCTTATTGGAAAAAACAGTCACTTTTCTAACTGGCATCTCTTTTTAAAATAAATTATTAAAATATAGAGAAACAATTCTGCAGGTTCTTTATTTCCCTTCCTTCGTCTCAAATTTTCCTTTCCCCACATTTACCTTCTTTTTGACTAAAAGCCTAATCTAAAGCCAATGGGAGCCTTTCCATTCATTTTTGTGTCTTTGTTTAAGACCTTACATGCTTCAGTTTACTAAGTGATGATGTCTAAACACAGCCAGTTGAAGCTGTTCTATCACCTCCTGTGTGACTGTATGTTGGTATGGATATTTCTAACAGAATATAATTTTAAGCAACATTTAGAGGAAAATAAGGAAGTCTTAGTCTACAAAATATATGTATCAAGAGCAACAAAAACATCTGGTCAAGGCTCACAGGTGATCACCTATCCATTAAATATAACAAGTTGAATGTACTGTTAGAGATTGCACGTGCTACTGGATCTTCAAAGCAGCAACATTACTCCTAGCCTCTGAGAACTTCACGTGCCTTCCTCTGAGAATGAGGTTTGGAGCAGGAGGAAGAAAGGAGTGAAGGAAGAAGGAAGGGGAGAATGAAGGGAACAAAACACAACACACATTGTTCATTCCATTAAAGCAAAGCCTGTCCAACCTCACCAAGCCGCCTCTTTTTCATCTGGTTTTATTCCCCAGATAACATACCACTTCCATGACATGTGCACTCCACTGGGAGAGAAGCTGCAGGCCTTGGAGAGAGAGATCAAAGAGCTTCCGATACTCCGCATCTGTTTTTTGAGCTTCCTGTCGACCAGACCCAGTCACCACCTAGAACATTATTAAACAACAACAAAAAAAACCCAAATCCACATCAGAACATACTGTATCCAGCAGCCACAGCCAAATTTCTACACAGATTTCTTTTAAGCATTAAAACAGCATCATGTACCAACACCTGCATTAATATCAGCTTTTTATTCCAAAGACTTACATAGTTAAACTACACAGATTTTGGGCAAGTGATGGAACTCTCTGCTACCCTAATCACCAAAATACTGTTGCAGATGAATTCAAAATAATAATTATATATATATGTTACAGGTTTTAAATATGTATACATGTCTGTATACATGTGCATTTATTTTTTTTTTTAGCTAATCTCTTAACTTTTAGTTTCATTTAAACTGCTATGAGCACCCATTTGGAGTAAGGGCTAGACAACCTATTCCAAAAGAGACATGCCAAAAGTTCTAGGATATATATCCTAGATATCTATCTATATAAAAGCAGAAGAATACTGCAGTTTGTGTGATGTATCATTATTATTATTTTAAATTTAAATAGTGTAAATATCATGCAGAGACTGGGTACTAGCCCTGCAGCCAGCTTTTCTTGATACAGGTGATCAAGCTTTGTCATTTACCTAGCACGAGGTTTACCTGCTCTTCAGATATTTAACAAAGACTGTTAATCAGTGACGTGAAATTTGCATGAATAGCTCTAATCCCACACACCTCACTGTTGCTGTAACGAGCCAGTTCTGATATGAAACGCATATGGTCTTCTCTGATTTGGATCATCTGCTCACATATATTGTATTGGGGACTGCTGCTGGAAGACGTGCATGTCCATCTGTTTCAGGCGACAAAAAAACCCCCACCTAAATCAGTTTAGGCAATAAACAGGACAACTGATACTGCAAAAAAAGAACCACAATGCATGACTTCTAAAAAAATCTTCCTTCTTCTCTGTTTGAGGCCTTTCCTCTCCTCACACCTCTACCTCTGACCCTGCACAATCCATTAGTGATGGATTGCCCTTCTGGAGTTCAAACAGCACTTCTTGCAAGTCTTAAAAAAAAAAAAAAAAGAGCCTACTTTTTTCTTTTCTTTTCTTTGTTTTTTTTAAAGGCTGCTGCTATGTACAAACCGGCCTCTCTCTTCAGGGGCATACACTTAGGGACAGGACCGAAAAGTATTGAAAGGCAGAGCAGAAGTATAGGTATAGACTGCAAGATACATCTAGCTACCTTCAGATTGTTTTTCATTATTCTCGTTTAACTATGAAAAGCCTACAGTATGCTCCCAGCTATAAAAAAAGGCATTATTAAATACTATCAACATGTTATCAAGAGGGACACAAAAGACATGCTACCAAGAATGTCATGTTAAGTAACCTCATATTTTTAGTAGCTCAGTAGGCCCACCACTGTTGATTTTCTCTTAGCCATTACATGCAGGTTATGTGTTTTTTCTGCAGGAATTAAAATGCAAAGCGCTACATTCTAAATTCATGTAACTGCATGGAGGGAAGGTCTTGGAAGAGCATGGAAACGTTCACTAAAACCAAGCAATAACCATAAACCATGGAACCATTTATGTAAAAACTGGCTGCATTTTCCAACCATTTTGCTGTGCTGCACACCTAGCCAAAAAAAAAAAAAAAAAAAAAGAGGCGGGAGATAAGCTAAGTTGCTGCTCCATATACAATATACACATGCCTATTTACCCATGCACTACTACTGCTCACCTTGCTTAGTAAAATCCTTCATTTCTTTTAAAGAAAGTTTCATATTTAAAGGAAAAAATAAAAATGAAATTAGTGTAAGATAAAATTCATTTCCTCCAACCCAGGTGATAAGAAATGTCACAGATGCAAGAATGAGCTCAGCAGCATAGAAAGTTCTTTAAACAACTTGTTTCTTTAGTTGTATCTATTACATGAAGTACATTAATAGTGAAATACCCACACCAAAAAGTAGACCAAAGTGAAAATCCTATTAAAGTAATTACCACAGACCCATGGACTAACAGATGATTATGAAAATATACTCCAAGGGTCTGACTTTTCCCAGCCCAGATGCTCCCCTCTATGTTTTCTTCTCCCCCTTACCTGGATTTATTTTCCTCATAATGGGCACTGGTCTTAATGTATCGTGCAAGTTCAATCTGCATGTCACCAAACAGTGGTACAACCTGCAACTGCTGTACAGAGGGAATAAATCAGATTAGATAAATTATTAAACACAAATCTTAGTGAAAGGAAACCATACTATAGCCTAAAGTGATCTTCATGCTATTTAATTATATTTAAAATGCAAGGGGAATTATCTTTAAAATCGCATGTTAAGACCACATCTTAACCAACCTTAAAGAACTTGTCTATCTTGGTTAAATTTATCCTTTTCTTTGCATCCAGCTTATAGATGTTACTGACACTTCCATCCATCAGGTACAATCCAAAGCCCATAACCTGAAAAAGAAAAAAACAAATCTCTCCGCAAAAGGACCTCAGAGGTAAAAACCTGCAGTAAGATCGTTCTTCGTACCATTAAAAAAAAAAAGCAGTATTTTAAAAACACAGCCTTGAAAAACCTATGCTCATTCAAACAGAATATATTTTCAAATACATACATTTCTGTAGTATTTTTATTATATGTATATTAGTAGTTTTTACATTAACTTTAGCCTGATCAGTTATCCTTAAAAGATGCTACTTGTTTGTATAAAGGTTTAGCACACAAAAAAATCTCACTGAAACTAGAGTCTGGGTATTTTTAGGCAGGTTTTTCTTCACTTCCATTTTATTAAAATTCAGTATGTGCAAACTGATCTGTAACAGAATTTTACATCTAACATCTCTGAGCTATTGCTTTTTATGGATTTCAGCATATCTCTGAATTATACACACAAGAGCTCAGAAGAATCAAAAAAAACCTAATTACATTTTGTCCAAGTTATTCATTACAATAAAGTTATAATTCAGTATTTACAATAGCAGGACCTGAGCATTAGCCACTTAATGTGTTATAAACACTCATTTATGGAACAAAAGGCCTAAATATGAAAGACAGGTTGGACATCCCTGCAGACAGAACACAAATATTCTAGAGTTCATGTATCGTTTCAGGATGCTTCTATTTGGTCCTAATAAACAGAGCTCTTCAGAAGTTAAACACTGAAGTGACTCAAAATATTTGTCATGAGGCAAATTTTCAATTCTTACTCTGTACCTTTTCTTCTACTGCAAGACATGCAGCTGATAACATCAACCAGACTTCATATTGCCCAGCACTCTCTTATTACATATACATATTCCAGCTAACTAAACTTACCTACTTACTAACCCTAATTGTAAGCTACTTGTTCCCTGAAATCTTTGATACACAGCCTCACCTCCAGAAGCTTTTTATACAAACTTGCCACATATCTAAAAATAAAACATAGCAGTTCCTTTCTGTTGTCATACTTCATAGAAACACAATTCCATAGAACTGGTTTCTAGCAAGGCTGCAGTTCAGTTGGGTCAACTTCAATTTATGAAAAACAAAACAGATTAGAAACTTTCTAAACAGATTTAGCATGCACTATAATAAAAAGACAATGGAGAAAAAAAAAGAAAAAGGAATAATTTTATTTGGTTAATCTGGTTCGTTTTTTTTTAAAAAAAAAAAAGGCAAAACAAAACCCAGACATCTGTGACCTGCCTGAACAATTCTTTTTTAATTTTGTACCAGAAAGAAACTTACTTTCAAAAGCATATGTTTCTCACTGGGTGTTAGATACATTTTGTTCTCATAGTAGTCCACACACAAATTTACAATATCTGCAAGCAGTTCTTCATAGCCAACAATCACCTCCAACTGCTGCTGCAAAGACTGGAAAAAAAGAAGAAAAGGATATTCATCAACTAGTTATACTCCCTGGGGAACAACAGTTACTACCAAACTGGAAGAGTTTTATTTTAATAGTTTTGTAAAGCATTAGGTATTTTGCAAAAAGACAATTAAAGCTTACTTGTGTTATCTTGTTGTGGTTGGCAAGGAACATGGAGAGGTTCTGGGATTCTTGAATGGACTGAGGATCTGCCATTTTCCGCAGGAACTGAGCAGCTCTTTGAAAACAGAAGAAAAAACAGTATTTCCCTTCAGCAGGACTGCTTGTAACCAAATCTGTCCCCTCTCAATAGGAACACACTCGTCCCCAAATCTACCAGGGGAACTGTAAGTTGTCAGCACATCTTTAACTGCCAGTACAATGGTGTATCATTCACTGCACGTACAGGATTGTCAACCCCAGTGCATCTCCCACCTCCAAACTCCTGAATCAAGCAGAAAGAGAACTTGGCAGACACAGCCAGGACTTTTTTGCCACAGCTTTATAAAAGTGAGTTGTCCAAACACAGGCTATGGACTCGACAAATCTGCGTCAAAAGCCTGTTTCATGAAAGATAAAGCGAAGGCTTTTTAGGAAAATAGTTGAAAAGAAAGGTGAAAGTTCACTAAAAAAGAAATACAGACTTAATTTATCCCAAATGAACTGTTTTCCAATCCCAAATTCCCCACTGCACCCTATTAAAACACTCAATCCAATCCAACCCAAAACCCATTAGGTAGATCCCTCAACTGATGGGGGCAGCAGTGGTTCTATAAACCCAAGCCACGCAACAACGCAGGAAAAGTCAGCCTTCCAAAAACAGTTTGTCCTCCAGAAGCACACCTCCAAAGAAAAAAAAAAAAATGCAAACCAAGTAAGTTTAAGAGGTCTCCAGGCACAAGAAGAACTACAAAAGGCAACTACTGGTAGAGGTAGAAATTAAATCTCATGTAAATGGAAGCCGCATAGATAAAATTGGCTAGGCATTGCCTGAATGGTTTTCTTTATGAAAGACCACAGATGTAACAGCTGGCGTAAAGACTTCTTCCTGTGCTGCTCTGACCACCATGTTCGACAAAAGAACTTGATACCATCTGGTAGATCAAGCACAGCACACTGATATCCCACCCTCCCGCCCTCCCTGCTACACCTGCAGTCACGATGACCATGAATGGCAAAGCTGAAATGTCTTAATAACAAGTGTAACAACTCTCAACTACAAATGTCAAAAGTGGATGCCAAAAATAGAATAGGATAGGACAGAACAGAACAGAAGTGGCACAAGCAACTAGAAAGCCAGTTTCCTCTCAAACTTAAAAAGAAAAGATAGAGCAAAGTATATTCATTATGTTTAGCATACACCAAGACAGAAGGATTTGACAGCTTGGCGTTAAAAGGCAGAAGAACCTTTTGCTCCTGGAAGAACAGCATAAAGAAAATAGATTTACTCAACTGCCTAACTGCAGTCAATGCATCCCTAGTTTCAAGGTAATCTGTCCCACACCTGACAGGACTACTTTTGAAGAGAAAGTTGTCAGACAAAGAGCAGCTGCTGCCATCTCGTGGGAGGCCTGTACCCTGGCAGCAGAAACCCGGGTCCTGTTGCTCCTTGCCACTTACCGCTTGTAGGCTGAATGGTCGTTCTTCACGCTGCACTTCATATTTTTTCAGCTCATCCAATACCGCAAACATGTTGATGAATTTGCCCAGCGTGATCAGATACGCTTCAGACACAAAGTCCTTCCTCCTCTCTGCATGGCACAAGCGTCTCACCTCCCCACAAAATCGTTCAATTGCGTTTCTCTAACGGGGGGGGGGGGGGGGGGGGGGGGGGGGGGGGGGGGGGGGGGGGGGGGGGGGGGGGGGGGGGGGGGGGGGGGGGGGGGGGTGGGGGGGGGGGGGGGGGGGGGGGGGGGGGGGGGGGGGGGGGGGGGGGGGGGGGGGAAGAGAAGAAACAAGGAGTAAAAGTCATGACGTTTCCAGGAAAAAAGTTTCATCATGTAACTGGAGCTGGTCCAATGAAAAGTGCCACTGAAGCAGAAAAACGTTTAAAGCATGCAAGGCTAACACGGCATCAGCACAGACTTTCCAGCTCCACCCCTGTGTACTTGCTGTGTGCTACAAGTGTCACCAGTGACTTTTTGCCACAGAGCTTGCCTGGCACAAAGGCAAGGTTCTTCTTTGCAGATTAGAGTCATAAAAGCTTAAAATCCCTTGAAACAAGTGATTTCATCTTCTTTAGTAAGAAAGCTTATATGCATTAAAAGGCAGATTATAGGTATATTCTCTTAAAACAAAAAAAACCCATAGCATGCTGTTTAACAGCAGTACATGCTAACTCACAAAATTATCCTGCCACATGTTTCTTTGAGGGCTTATTTCCAAGCATACATCAGGGCCATTTGAGATGGACATTACAAGCACAAAAAAGACAGCAACTTTGAATGTAAAGAGGAATCTGTTCCGAGTTTAGAGCACTAATCTCCTTTAACAAAAGGAGACTGTTCGTAGTCAGTAAGATCCGCCAGTTGGGGAAGACGACAGGAAATATTACATTTCATTCAGTCTCCTCTTCCTGCGTGCTCTGGGGCTTGCGGCTCTAGATGCTCTGGCTCCCTCAGAATAATGCCTGGAAACCTCCCCAGTCCATTGAAGCAAATGGCAAGCTGCCAGCATGGGAGGAGAAAGTGAGACAGACTGCTATTCTCCAGCACCCATGCAGCTTGGGTGGCTGGCAGGTCACAGCAACTGGGTTAGCTTGCCTCAGTTTACGAATTTCCATAGCAAAGTTGCACCTTGCTGCTCTGGTGTCCAGACTTGTGATCCCTCACCCCCCAACAAATGGCTTCTGTTCTGAGATGCTTTTATGTATACACATGAAACATACTATATTTCTATTTCCTTTCTTCCTAAAGTGCCAGAACTGTCCCTATGTGCTACATGAGGACCATATGCAATTACTTTCGATTTTTATGCTGAAAGTCTTAATGGAGATGACCCGAAGTTTTAAGATAGGCATTAGGAATTCTGCCCTTCTGTGAGACAATATGGGGTTTTTTTTCTCAAAGTATAATGACTAGGTTTAGTATCTGAGCACACAATATCAAGCATACAAAATAGGAATATAAAAAATACAAGCCTACTGACCAAATTTTGTTCCATTCCTTTTACCTGAAAATACATAAAATTCATCAGTTTTGTGACTTCTGGCTCCAGAACTTCCACAGTTTTCTCATAAATTTCTACTCTGTTAGGCTCTCGTTGCACTTGAACCTGAGGACAATTAATAGAGATCATTATACTTGGAACTTTTCCTGATAAAGCCTCAGAATCTAAGATCCCCAATGACAACTAGAAAAAGTATGATCATCCTAAAGAGAGAAACTTAAGCATAAAATTGCTGGGTCTGGTAATTTTATGCTAGTCTTCAAAGATTAACTGTGTGTGTTAAATAATAAATAAATAAATAATCTAAGATTTTCTCTCTATTACCTCACAGCAAATAATTTAGTTTTCAAGCACCTCTGTATGGTTAGGACAATATTCTTTCCACATTATTATCCACTTGCTGAAAGTCATGCACTAAAATAGGGCCAAAACCAGAAATTAAAACAGATTACCTGATTTCCACTCTAAATATTTAAACCACAGGATAAGCCTTCCTTGCATTTCAATACAAAAATAATTACATTACAAATTCCTTATAAAGCCAGGCCGGTGTCAGCTCATGGTTATAATTTTGTTCAGTTTTACTGATGCATCTTAATATTCTTCCCCACCCCACTCTGTACAAACCATCCCAGACACTTGAGGCTGGCCTATGGACTTCTCACCTATTCACAGGGTTCAAATTCACAAACAGATCAACAAACACTGCATAGCTCTGACATTCAGAAAATTACTACCTAGGATGTCTGGAAACTTAAATGTTAACCTGAATTGTAATTATTACATTACTATGCCACCTGTTAATAACCTGTTCTGAACTTAAGTATTAAGTTCGGGGGGTTCCATTCTCTTGCATGAAATTAATTAAATTTTTACCTCAAACAGATCTGACAACCAAAGATTCTCCTTCTAGAGCACATTACCCCTATACTACTCTTCAACCAATCAGTAAGATTAACACAAAACCCATGAGGTATTAATATAGCTCCCTTATTAAGAAAAAAGAGAGAGAGAGATACCAACTGGTCCCCAAGTGCTAAAAGACACTATGGCATGCCCAGCTTGCCTGTTCGGGAGTCAAAGCAGACAACATTTCATAGCTCCTTGATAAAGCTACATCCATGCAATTCCAGACCAAAACAAGACAGAAGTTCACATGATGCATGCCAGTTTAATTTTCATTCTTTACCTGAGGAATGGCTCTTGAGCAGCTTCTCCATGTGTACAACATGACTGCATATTCCTGACCCTCTTCTAGCATTTCATTCTGTAAGAAAGACACTTAGCATAATTAGGCATTGTAATACAAAAGGGTTAAATCCACTTGTCTTCCTCATTCTAAAACCTTGTCCAAACAAACCTATTTCTCTTATCAGAATGTATATGCACAAACACAAATAAATTGCAAGCTGAATGATTACATCATACTGTATGTATGTAAAATAACATTATTGTAATCATAGGCTCAGCTGGAATATTACATGTATTAGAGCTGACCAGGTACTGATGTCCAGCTTGGCTATAATCCAATAGCTTAAAAAATGTCATTTATTCTCAGTCATCTGTTTTAGCACCCAACCTAATTCTAAAGAGAATCACACTCATCATCTTCATACCATGTAAGCCAACAAACACCTACCGGATCACTAATCAACAACTGCAGCAATTATGCCTACCTACTGACAAAAATTATCTCCCCAGATCAGGTTGGTTTTCATGTTGTTCTTTCTTCCCAAAACTAAAGACACTGTGATCTATAAATAAACATGCTAATCTGAAGGGCAGGGGATTGTTTGTTTTTCTTTTTTAACCTCAGGTACTGCAGGTGGAATGGTCAAGGATGAAACAGTCAGCACATGCAGGCAATATCCTTTTTAACATGTCAAAGGAGAGGGCCTACAACATCCAAACAATCAAACAGATTAAGGAGTCACCAGATAATTTTAAGAGTAGATTGCTGTAATTTATATATTTTCAGTAGCATGTAATCAGATGCTTAACCTGCCCTTTCCCACTGTTTGTGAATTGGCTTCTAGAATTACAAGACATATTATTCCTCATTTTCCAAGACTGCCATGAATCAATGACAAGTTCAGTACAGACCAGCATTTGCAGCCTGGAAGTTCTTTTGTATCCCAAAACAGCAACACCATCAGCAGAGATGGATGGCGTTACTAGTATGAAGTCTTACCTTGTATTGTGGAACTGTTAAAAGCCACAGAATACCTTACACAAAAGCATGCCAATAAACCACTAACATACACACCCCACCAGTGAGGAAGCAAAAAAAAAGCCTCAACACCACTAAATTAACAGAGGAGTAGTGGAAATTTGGGAGGACAGAAGGTAATTTTTCACTCAAGTTACAGCAGCTACCTGTCACTACAACAACTCACCCTCAGAATACTGGAAAAATGCACAGTGAAAGCAGGAAACTTTTGAGCAACATTGTCTGATCAAGAAGAAAGACCATTTTAAAATTATCAAGTACATATATGAAAAAAAGAAAAGCCACGCACTTTTTCATCTCATTGCCTCCTGGAAGCGTCGTAGGTAACCTGGTTTCTGGTTTTCTGTGACCACAATTCTTATAATGAAAAGCAAGAAGACACGTTCCTCTCCTTTTATTCCAAGTTAACACAAAAGTATATATCTGAACATCTGCTTACCATGCTAGAATGGACTGTAGCTTGCTCAATGTATCTTGCAATGCCAGTGACAAATGCATTCTGTCTTCAAATTAGTGTTGAAGTTTGGCTGCAGAGAAAGCAAAATGCAGAATTTAATCCTTGGTAGGGAAAAGAATTTTTATATATATTGCAAATATAAGCACACTTTGGTTTTGGGGTTTTTTTGAAAAGCACATACTCTTTTTCTTAACAGAAATGGGAATGGAAAAACTCTTTTTCCTGCAATGACAACACACCTGGTAAAGCAGAGATGATGGCGGGGGTTCAATACATGGTTGCTTGATCTGGCAAGGGTAATTCTTCCAAGAGATCCACATTGGACAAGGCATCCTCCAGTGTTACTTGAGCAGTCATTTGCACCTGGTTAAAAAATACATACATACATATATATATGTATACACACATTCATATAACTTTTTATATGTTATTATACACACAGAAAACAAATGAGTAATATGAAGAGCAGGGAACTACTTACGTTGTAGGAAATGCGCAGTTTCCCTTCAACCATAATGGAAGGGAAACAGTCAAACTGAAACCCAGTTGGTTTTAGTATACAAGTTTAAAAAAAGACTTTTAGGACTAACATCCTCCTCCTTACTCTTATGAGTTGAGAAATGTTTCTCTTCCCCCATGGTTGCACACCAGAAATACACACACAAAAAAAACCCCAAAAAACCAAAGGACCTCTAACTCACAGTAAAGGAAAACTACTATGTAACCTTCCCTGGTTAAACTAGAAGGAAAGTTATTCTGTGGTCTGCTTCAGTTACAATAAACACAGAAAAATCCTGTAACAGGCGCAGGTATAAAACTTTCCTGTAAGGTCTCAGTTTTGAGCCGATGAGTCTTCAAACCCTTATCCACAGATACAACTGCCAGCCCATCTTCAGGAGACCTGGCTGTCAAAAGGCGCCAGCAGTCGCCAGTGTTTCATGTCCTAAGACATCCAGATCCACTGTGAGCAGTTAGTGATAGAGAGGCACAAAACCCCTCAGGGTCATGGCAATCTCTGTACACCTCTGACTGCTGCCACTGCATGGGGGTTTGAACCAAGAACAGCAACGAGAAGAAATTTTAGGAAGAAAGCATGGGGTGAAGAACAACTCAATCATCCACTTTTGTAGAATGACCTACTCATCCTCCTCGGTGGAGTCAAAAATTCCTCAGTTTTAAGGTAACACCTCTAATCAGGCTGTCTCTTTTTTTCTATAGGGCTTTGCAAGTTGTTTTCCCCCACTTACAAGAGCAAAACCATGCGCCTGCTATGAAGGGAGTGCCTGAGTGCTGCCCTTGGCTCTAACCAGGAGGGCAGGAGTCCAAGCGCCCGCGCCCCGGAGGAGCAGGGCCCTGCCTGGCATGTGTCACCCCCGTGGAGCCGTGCCATCCCCGCGTGCAGTGGGGGAATGAGCAGATCTCACCACGGCTTTATCAAAAGCTCACTGCGAGACAGCGAGCTGGGACAGGCTGGCGATCCCCCTGCTCACTGCTCTTTTAGTGGCCTGGCAGAAAAAAACTCACGTTCTCTTACCTAATTATGGTTTCCTGGGGAAAACCACACAGAAACAACAGGTTAAACTCCAAGGAAGGTCTCAGCTGACAAAGAAACCCCAAAAGGCAAAGCAAAGGGAAGGAAGCAGCCAGAAGCAATTACCTATCTACCTTCAGAGACCAGCCCTGCGTCCCAAGCCACCGCCACAAAAACTAACGCACCACGTACGGAGAGAGCTCGCCGACAACTTTGAACAACCACCATCAGAAAGGTCCACAGGCCTTTGGCTTCTTGAAACCCCCAGCCCAAACCTTGCTTCAAGCCTGAGTATAGAGGTTTTGTTAAAATAAATAAATAAACACTCATGTTGCGCAATTTGCAATCCCTGGCCCGCAAAACAAGGGAGGACTGGACTGACGGGAGTGCTGGCTGGCAGACCTGTGCCGGGACACTTGCCCAACACCTGCCTACACCCAGCTCAAGCTCCTTCACAAGAACCGCAGTTATTCTCAAATTAAAGACCCGGCAAAAAACAGGGTGTCCCCTCTTCAATAAATAAACAAATGCCAAAAAAATCCCATGTCTGGGCCAAAGTCCTGTGAGGAGGGTCAGACTCTCAACAGTTTTACCCTAAAGGAAAGGGAAAAGAGTTGCTAAGAAGACAGAGCATTTCAAATAAACAGTATTTTAATTTTTGGTCTGAGTATCTATAGATCAAGCTTTAGCTAAAAAAGAAAACAACACAACACTTTACATAGGTTAGTTTAACTGAGAGGCTCCTTCCAGCTTGAAACTTTTCCTCCTCTTAGCCTCTCTATCAAAGCAAAAACACCTGGTTGCATGGCTGCTCCAGGACACGCCGGCGGTGGGACTGATGGGCCCACAGCCCTCTCCCCCGCTGCACTGCAGGACAGGCAAATGGGCACAAAGTGCCGGCTCCAAGAAAGCATGACAGGGGCATGCTACAAAAAACTGCTCCACCCACGCTCCAAAAACCATAGCGAAAAATGGCTGCCAGTTCTACACCAAAATTTACTGCTCTTATCCACATGAAGGGGAGCTGTTACTGAGTGCAAGAAAAGTATCCACACCCTCTCCCCAATGCACACGTCTTCCTTCTCCTCCTAAAGCATGGTCCATCGATGACTTGCATCCCTGGTGCAGAAGACAGCCAGGCATCTACAAAAGCCAGGCTCCTAACTTGTGTTTCCTCAGCACGACAAGCAAATATTCTGAAGATATGGCCCTTAATCCCCATATGTGCTATTTCAGAAAGCACACCTGCATGCTTTTGGCCTCAATATTTACAATTGCACAGGGGTTATCCTCCAGCATCAGCTGTGTTCAGCCTATCAGACATTAGACTATCTGTGGATTTTTTTTAATACTGGGAAAATAATTCAAAAATAGAAACCAAAGCGTAAGCAAAACCAAAATCCTATCTCACCTACACTGCCATCTATTTAATAGCACACATCTGGAAAACCCCCATTTGCAGGCCAGAGGCACAAGCTAAGAAACAAAAGCTTCCTGCTGCCCTCTGGGTTGTGAAAAGAAATACGGGAAGGTACATTTTTCCAAGCCCTTCAGCATGATTTCCCAAAGACAGATCAGCATTTTTTGAACCAGGAAAACATAAGAAATTGGGTGCAGACTGTTAAAAAAAGCCTTCTTGTTTTAAGGTCACTCGCTGACAGCTCCACTTTGTAATTTTGCAAAAGGTTTCGACACACCTGGTGTCCCGCTGGCCAAGTTCAACTCTACTCTGGTACCCAGCAAGATGTTAAAGAGGAAGCAGCACCTTCCTGCCCAACTTTCACACATTTGCAAACATTGCGAGGGCATGATTCACCCCTTCGCCTCTGCCCCCGGGGAAGCGAGCAGCAGAGGTTTGACAACGGCGGTGGCAGGGGGGACAGCTGGAGCTCAGCCACAATTACACCGTGTTAGCTGGGAAACAACGTCCCACAGCCAGGTGACACCGCACGGCCCGTGCCACCTCCTTGCCTGATGCAGAAGCCCTGGGACCAGGACAGAAAAGATTTCCTTGAAGTTTGGGGGTTTTTTTCCCCTTTCATTTCTGCTGTTGTTGTTAACAGAACCAGCTCCAAAAGACAGCAGCTGTTTCTCATGTACAACGATGGAGGGCTGGCAAAACCAGAATTTTTTTCCCCCCCCTAAGTCTCAGAAAAATTAATTTAAGAAAACTAAAATTCCCAAAATTGGATAGTTTTGCCTCCTTAGGAGTCATTCACTATGAGTTATTACAGGTGAAATTACTGGGCAGGAGAGCTAATACTTTAACAGGGTCCTTTATGTCAGAGAACATAAGAAACTTCAAAGATCTGCTTAAAAAATTCAGAAGCTGCAGTCTGATTAGGAGTTTACCTAAATGAGAGCAGATTAAAACACTGTAATCATACTGATAATTATAGTTATACTAGTAAATTTACCCAAGCTGTGAGAATTACTTTCTTTCTTACTAAATTCCTACAATGTTATGTTTTCAGCTTTGTACCTACCTGAGATTTTCCAGGATGGATTTTCTCAGGTAGAAGACGTGTAAGAATTATTTCTGAAATAATCGTCTTTTTCTTTTTATCTTTGTATCAGGACCCATCATTACAGCAGTAAAGTCAAAATGCACTCCAAGAACATGTTTTCCCTGGACATACACAACCTAATTCATTATCTGACATCCTCTCTCCAGCAGAGAGAGTCACATATGCCCAGCATGCTGTTTTGCTAAATTTTGCTGTTTGATGAGCACAACCAGCTTTCTAAGCAGGAGACAGCAGCATCTGTGCTGATTCTCAGCAACTTTTTCTGGATTTCAAAGCAAGAAAATCCCTGTCTCCTACACAGACAAGCTTCAGCCTTATGCTGCCAAGTCCCACCGTGTCCAAGGATCAGAGGTATCAATCACAGGGTTTTTAGGGAAACTTTTGAGTATGTTAGTGCAAGGCCACTGACTAGCTTAAACTAAGATGTTCTTTTTCTTCAGTTCTAAAGGAGATGAGCACTGGCTGGGCCTGACCTGCTCAGAAAAGCTTGTGCTGCAGAGAAGCTCACTGAGTCACCTCCATTGCATTTTGACCACAAGAAAAATAAAACAAAAAAAAAGGCACCAGACCTTGAAGTCCCTTTATCATTGTTTACATTTTGATTTAACTTCAGAGCTGGCTTATTATTGAAACATATTCAGACAAAAGATTTGCCAATCTTTTGCCAAATTTCATAATTCTGTACTGTTGTTCACAGCCATGCAACTGCATGGTATGCAGTGCCCTGCTCACAACATTGCTCTGGTATTTAGATGAGCGTCAATCCTAACAGAGACACCGTTTTCACATCTCCATCCTTACGGAATAATGTTGAAGTCTTTGCAAAAGATCTATATTCTTAATTCCAAGCATATCAGAAAATGCCCAGCATGCATCTCTCAGTCTTGCTCTTTTAGGCCTCCTGAGGCTTCGACTATTTGGAAAAAAAAGAAATTGAACAGGAGCAAAGTATGGTGAAAATTCTTTTGGACAAAAAATTAGAAAAGTGACCAGAAGAAATAATAAAAAAAACAGAAGGTAAGGACTGAGAAAGCAAAGAGTAGAGAAAAGAGCATTAACTTCAGAATCACTGTGAGAGAGCAGACTGCTGTAACACTATTCAGCTCTCAAGCTCAAAGTTAAAAAAATTCCTCCGTGTTTTAGGGAGTTAAGTAGTTATAAAAAAAAACTTTGAGTTTTTAAGATTTCTTCCAGTGACAGAGTTAAGCAGGTCAGATTATTTATCAAAGAGAAGATCAAGAGACAACTCAGGCACTCAGTCTATAAATAGCTAAAACAGGAAAATGATGCTTGACAACAGGAGATAGTTCTTATACCTATCAACGTATCATTGTGTACGCAACAGCGCACAAAATCCAACACATGTAACTTGTAGCTAGCAACCAAGTTTAAGAGAAAATAAACATGGGTAAAGCAAATGAACTTAGGTAACTGTAGGCTTCTTGAGACCTTGTTATAAATGCAGAAATTACCATGCAGTTCCTCTTTAGCCTCTGCCACAATCATTTGGCCAAGATTTTCCCAGAAACAGCCTCTAACAGCCTTAAGAGTCTATCCAGCTGAGCTTTTCAAAGGCATTGATTCCCAACATAAAAAGTTCAATCTCAGATAACTGGGTTTGATAGTATCTACTTACAGATGAAAAATAAAGCCCATCACCACAAAAATTATCAGATGACGTTCTATGGCTGTGTTAGACAAAATCAGGAGATGATGAGGATGGTATCGTGTTACCACAAAACATTTAAAAAAAAAAATCAAAAGGTACATTGAGTATCCTGAAAATATATAGCGAAAGAATGGGAAGTAACTCCTTGGAGAGGTGCACGTACATATGCCATTTAAATTACCTGCAAACTGGCATTATCCCCTGCACTAAGACTGTCAAGTGACCATTCCCACAGGAAAGAGATAAATAGTATAATTCAGACCTTTGCTAAAAAAAAATAATAACAACAAAAAAGTAGAGAGTATCAAGCTACACTGAAAGCAACTTTTCTTCAGAAGACACTGATTTAGACTACTACACAGCAAGCAGAGGCATTCACTTTATGGCAATCCTTGCCCTCCCTTTTGGAAAAAGGAGTAACAATGTTAAACTTTCCTCAAATAAACAAAAATAATTAAAACCTAAATCCCATAGCTGACAGGAATTTTTTCCTTTGCATCACTCACTCAAAGATTTGACACCCTGGGAACACCTGAGTACCCTCACCTTGAAGTCTTTAAGGATTTATCCTCACGCAACCATCAGAGCAGTAAGCCAGCAGTCTTCCCGCTTGAAACGTGGCAGGTTGCAGCAGGTAATGATCTGGACACAGTGACAACTTCCAGATGGTTTTTGCTGTCAGCTCCTTACAGCGCATCTTTTGCCATACTGCTGCTTACTGGAAAGATCAGGCGACAGATACAACTGGGTCTATTGCTACCACATGCTCATCTTGTGCCCTGGAAGGTAAACTTCCATGGAAAACAAAAGAAGGGTTTAGCTGATAGCACAGCAAGGGAATGATCTGAGGAGTGAGCAGGCAATGCTGTGGAGAGGGAACCCCTCCCTAGCACCCATATTACACATGGAGGCGCAGCAGCCAACCTCACTGCCCAGGACACCCAAGCTGATAAGGTGAGCAAAGGCTCATCTCATTCAGGCAACAGCTCAGCTGTTCATGAATGGTGATTTCCTTAAATAAATAAACTTAAAAAAAAAGTATGAAAGAGACAATAACATAAAGGATCTGTGCTTTTTTCAGCTTAACTTCAGGTGAATTACCAGAATGTCCCAATAGTCAGAGTAAAACAATTGCCTTGCCTTTGCTTAGCTGGGTTCAGTTGAGTCTTCAAGTTGTCCTGGCATGAAGGGCTGCGGCAAGCTAGTAGTGGTAGATGAAAACATGATGGATGAAATAATTTTCCTCCACTCGCTCATCCCACTTTTCAGATGGACTCTGAAAATGGCTGCTGAAAAATGAGGCACGTCCCATCTGCTCCTGAACGAACTGCCAGCTGCCTAGGCTGTCCCCACGGCAGCGATACCAGAGCAAACCCCTCCTGAGGTCCTATCCTCTTCAGAGCAGCCCACCTACCACTGCTTTCCCTTTTGACAGACCCCCTCCCTCCCTGCCCCAAACGCACACACTGCAACCTCCAGCCGCACTTGGCCAGAGCTTGGGAAGAGCTAAATGGGCAACAAGCTGAGCTATGCTGAATCTCAGGGTGAGGAGAGTCAGACAAGTAACAGCACTGGCTAACCTTCCTCTGTAATTAAGGAAAAGCAACAGGGCGCAGAGGGAAATGCAAGAGCCCTACTTCACACAGACACTGCAAGTGCTTTTCCTGGAACAAGGCATAAAACAAAATCATCATTCAGATGCAAAAGAGAGGGTTGAGCACTGAAATTATCATCAACTCTTCATTTTTACAAACCCTACAAGTCAGACCACAGGGAGTAATTTTCTTCACCATTCTTGGATACTAGTATCTTAAATACACATCTCAAAAAACCAAATATTTTTAGGCATTTAACCATACGTTTCAAGAAAACTTTACATTTAAAAGATGTGTGAATCCATTCAAAATGTACTTCAAACAGCCTGAGACAGTTCGTGAGAAACAAATCCTATGGCTACCATAACTGCAGGGCAAGTTCCCACTGCTCGAGAGGAGAGGTTGGGGCCCCGGATGACAAAAGGCTGGATCAGCAGTTTGGGGCTGCAGCTGGCAGCCAGGGGCCGCACGCCAAGCGCTGAGCTAGGATCAGCAAAGCCTGACCTGCTCGAGCACAGTTCCTCTCTCTTTCTCCACTGCGGGAGAAGCTACCACAGTTTGTTCAGCAACATGCTAGTGCAACTGCACAAGTGGGGCAAGAAGAGATGCTGCAGCACGCCCCACCTCCTGCTGCACAGAATGGGCCACGGTTGCACCCGGTACAATGTAAGCTCTTAAAATTAGCATACATCCAACACCAATAAAACACATGCAAATATTAGCATGAGAATACAGCCCCAGAAAGCAGAGGTGTTTTGGGACATTCAGGGAACTGGTTTTGGTAAGACCATGCTCTACGTAACCCAAAAAGATCTCAAACACTGAAATTTGTAAGTGGAAAACATTATTTGACATCCAAAAAATGGAGAAGAATCATGCCAAAAAGTGAGATAATTGAGGTGGAGTTTAAACAACTAACAAAAAATTGCTGGATTACAGAAGTTTTAGAATATTTTATGACTTTGCAAACGAGAACACTGTTTCATTGGACTGAAAAGAGGTGTTGGGAAGAGATGGCCCATGCCTTTTTGCAGCCCACTCGATACATTTTTTCGTTTTGCTTTTACATAGACGCATTTGATCTCCAAGTGCTTGTACATGTTCACAGGCTCAAAATAAGACAAAGAGGAAGTCTGTCTGTACTTCAAACAGCATTTCCTTTGACATTGCCTCTCTTCTTTCCTAGAGTCTGCAAAAGCATCTTTGAATCTTAAATTAAAATAAAATCTCAAGCCTGGCATGGATACTGAAAATTACAATTGCTGTGCAATCCATGAATTGAAATATGTATCCACATGAGTTGTTTTATCTTTTTAAAACAGGCACGCATAAATAAATAAAGCAAAGCCTACCGTACTTTACAGGACAGAACACCATAACGAAAATCAAGAAAGTTCTATGTACAACAGTTAAAGAGGAACAAGAGAGGCATACCCTTCAAAAAGGAGGAACAAAGGCATTCTGCAGTCTATGCATAGAAAGAGAGAAATTAAAATTAAGATAAATTGAAAAAGATGATTGAACGGCCTGCTAAACTGGGGTCTATGGGACCAATCTCAGCGAACTCCAGGGGAACTAATGACAACATTCCCACAGGAATAGGCTTGGTCTGCACAGCAGCAGCAGTTTTATCCCTACAGTAACACATTTTCAGGTTTCTTCTGTTCCATTGTGTCATTCTTCTGTGTTACTGGCTTGCAGAAAATGGATGAAATAATTTTTCTATAAAGAAAATTTGACTTAATATTCTGCATAATGTTCCTACTCGTTAAACAGTGAGACTGATCACAAAAGGCCCTTGTGAAGGGAAGAACTAACAAAAGGAATGGATTTTCTCTTCCAAGAACAGTACAGCAGTTACTGTAATATTCACTTTTCTTTCAAACCTCCAAGATCTCTCTCAAAAATTCTCTTTTAGTTCTATTTTAATTTAACCTATCAATTCAGACTGAGCAGAAAACATTTTAACAGACTGATAACTAAAGTGCTTCAGAGAACAGCAACATGCTGGATCTTCTCTGTTCGAATGCTCTTTTTCCATGCTCTGGACAGCACAATCCGCCTTTTTGCCAAGGGGATCAGCATAAGATGTTCCTTTTGGGACTGGAGCTCCTCTTCGTTCCTAAGCAACAGATTTGCATAAGCTGAAGGAGCAAAGAAAAATGCTTTTCACATCATTTACTGGCCTGCCTGATTAAAGTAAAAGACAGAAGAAAGCAAACAGCAGCTGACAGTCCTTTGTGCAACAGATTTGACATACTGTTAAGCTTTCAAAAATACGTCTGTGACTGGAATAAAGAAGGCTCAATAGGTGCAAAAGGGAAAACAAAAATTCCAGCGCTGAATTATCCCATCCTAGCTCCATAGCAAGTCCCAGCAGAATAGCCTCATAATGGAAACAATTAATTTAGTATTAGACTCCTACAGGGCAGCGTGGCTCACATTAACTGCTTTGCCCTGCCGTTGAAGGGGTGCAGGGGAGGAAGCAGGCTTCCAAGAGCAGACACAGATTTGGAGGAAAACATAATGCTAAAGCACAGAAAATCTTTTTTTTTTAGAAAATCTCAACTTCCCAAACTAAAAGCACTTTGTATTCAGTCATGCATGAATTTTTCATGCAACCTTCTTCATTAAGGTAGCCTACATTGCTACCAGTCCAGCTTCAGTCCCCTGCAGGGAAACATCACAACAAGCGATTCCCTTCTCTTTCCACAAGCAATAACTATGCTATGACTGTGCAACCAAGGTTCAAGTGCTCAGTGATACACCAGTCTTATCCCCTTGGACACCAAATTCTGTGCAGCATCAGGTACTTCGGTAAGCAATGGCAGCACCGTTTATGCAACCTAAAAAGCCATGCTTTCACAAGTCAGAACTGTTCCTCCCTCCCTCCCATGCTATAATCAAGGTCAGGAAGACACTGCTGCTAACAATGCTGTCATGTAGCTGAAACAGCTCACTGACACGCTAACCACCAGCACTCATATGACGATCAGTCATGCCTGTCAATTAACTATAGGTATTCCCTTCCAACGTCCTGGATGAATTCAAGCACATTTCCAATGACAGGAGGGTCTGATACCCTACTATCATCACAACAGGTTATGAATGGGAACTCTCAGGCTCTTTGGACGAAGCCTACATCAAGACTGGTGAGCTACGGTGGGACAGAATAGCTTTTCTTGATGCCTGCCACCAGGTTCATGGCTACTAGCTACTCCTTTTTAAAGCATCAGTAAGAAAACTCTCCCACAATTAGAGAACATCGTGTAACCCTAGCACTCCTGTATCATACCATGAGGCTGGAGTCACTATATTCTTGCTAGCAAGTTAGCACCAAGAGCAGGTTTATCTTTTCCTGCTGTGTTAGCAGCCAGCAGTAGCACATGGATAAGCACGTACTAATTCTACAGCAGCAGTACCTGCAGTGGACGATGCAGCAAGTAATCACCAAGTATTCCTATACGCGGCCTGGCTAGTACTGTGCATCTGCAGTATCATTCCACATCTTGAAGCTTTGGAGGAGAGATGCAACAACCTGATGATAAAACGTAGGGTCAAATGCTATCCCTACACAGGAATCTCAAGAGTAGTGCGATACACGCCCTTCAAAAACGGGAAACTGATTCTGTTTGTTGCCATTCATTTTATTTGAGAATCCACTACAATGATACGGGAGAAGCACAACCCTGTAAAGTTTGCTCCAAAGGCATCCCATGCATGTGAACAAGGAGGGAAGGCCTGTCACTGCAGCATGGTCTGCAGCATGCAACCCCCTCTGCAATGGCACTTGTGCTACAAGAATTCACAGAGGCATTTTGCTTGGTTTGTTTTATCTATGTACCTAAGCCTGAAGCCCAAGATGCAAGTCACAAATATGAAATAAAATTTTAAAATCTGCTATTGGTGGAGCTAGATGGCTGAAGGGGCTTGTGTTGATTTACTAATTAATTCTTACATTTTCTCCATGTTCGCTCAAAATACTAACTCAGCTCAGTATTAATGCTGAACTCACATACATATTAAAAACCCTTCCACAATATTTGGCCCCTCTTCAGGCTGGAATGAAGTTAAAAGATTTAACTGTTGTCTCATTCTAGGTTAGGTGTGCCAAGATCTGTTTTGCTACACTGATTTGCCTCACCCCTTAACACTCCCCTGATACTACATCTTTGAGTTGCATCAACTGCAACTTACGTTTTGCTTGTCCTTCAACTTCCAGTTCTTTCTTTTTATTGCTTCTTGACTAACTCCCTCCCCTTCTCTTTTTCATGTTCTTTTCCTCTCACCCAGTTCACTCCTCCCCTCCCCTGTTGTTTAATCTTCTCTTCTTCTTTTGCTGCTTTGGCCATTTTGCTGCGCTGCTATCTCCTGCAGCTGTCCTCAACACACGTCTTCCATACTTCTGTTTCTGATTCTTCCTGCTGTTGCATGGGTGTGTTAGGAAGCAATGCTGCACAGCATTGCTTTGGGCAAGACTAAAGTTTAGCGTCGAAGCACAGCGGTTATGGCATGTTCAGCAGTTGTGAAAAGCTCTTTTGTTTCTTAGCAAGGATAACATTCCCAATGTAAGGATTCTGCAAAGAACAAGGAAGGAAGCAGCAAGAGTAATAACCACCCCAGAAAGAAGAGCACTCAGTTAACCCAGCATTGCTCAGACACAGCCCCTTTCATCCTGCAGAAAGACTACTGTCACAGATTGCTCATGCTCATGCCTATTCAACATGGGTTTGGTTGCTTATCCTTTGTATTTGGTGGGGGGGGGGACTGCTGTTACGTTAATCAAAAAGGGTGCACCTGTGTGCATATGCTGAAAGGAGCAGTGGATGGTGGGCTGAGCACCAGTCTGCCACATTACAGGTGAGGGAGACGAGCCACAAAGATTGAGAGAAAGACAAGAGTCTGGAGTCTTTAGGTTTCAATCTAAGCAATGATGCAACCCCTCAGCCTTAGACAAACTGTTTATTTAAGCATGTGATTTCTTGAATTGTACTTTCATTTCACAAGACTGGGGAGAAATAAAGAAGAAAATATTGTTTTCTCAGGGGAGAGTGAGATAGCACTCTCTCCTTGAGCCCATTTCCAGACATGGTTGCTCCAAGGTCAGTCTCACTGCTTCTCTTCTTCTGGATTACGCATCCAGCTCTGTCTTACAGCATATGCCCCCAAAAACATGCCAGGCATTAATTACATCCAGCAGGTTTTTTCAATGCAAACCTGCAGGTGAAGCTCTGGCTTTGACACTGGCTTATTTTAAGTTTAAAAAGTGAACGAAGGCTTCAATAAAAATGACTCTTTGAAGCAGAGGCTGCACACTGTCATTCCCGCTCCTTCCCTCTACCTGAAAGTATTTACTAAAATCAGCAGTACAACTCCCTTGACTTTCATTGAAGGAAAAAAAAAAAAAAAAAAGTATGCTGCTTTATCCAAAAAATAAGTTGGAAGATATTTTAGGCAAATTGGTACTAGTCATGCCTAAAAGTAGCTTTTTAGTTAATATCCAACACAGTACAAGAATAATGTACAATTTTGCAAAATTAGGTATTTAAAAAAAACAGGCTTCAGAAGCTATTAAAAAAAAGTACCACTACGTACATTTCAGGGAGGAGGGGGAGAATCAGACAAGAAGCGAGTTATAATTTAATAGTTCTCTTAAAAAATTAAGGAAATACTACAGGACAGGGTGGAGGAGAAAACGGAAATAAGCAAATAACTTTTAGTTTCTTATGCTTTCTTTTTCCTGTAAAACAGCTCATCATCTGTAACATTTTATACTTTCATTTTTATACAGTACATGAAAATATGCAGTTTCAGTGAAAACTCATCAAAAGCTTTACTTCTGATATCACCTGATGAGCATCCACATCTACCTTGAGCAATGTGTCATGATAGTTTTACTGAACTTTACGTTCAGAATGTATAATTCAGTGCACTCTCCTTATTGATTTAATATGTCAGTGAACCCACTTAAAATAATTAGAGCTATACTGAAAGAAGACTATAAATCAAGTTCAGGTCTATAGCATTTTTATTTCCTGCCAACAAAGTGTCCATGTCCCTATCAGAATGAAAGTATTTTAAAGTGACATACAGCACTACCATATTTTTATCTAAACCCTGGAAACAAATCTCTTGTATACCTGTACTGCATAAAGTGAGCATCTCCAAAAGCTCCTTGTACCATTTACACAGCTGGAATCGCTACCATGTCAACTCTTGAGACTCGTGTCCTAACAGAAAACTACAGTACTGGTTTTGAAATCTGAGTATTTGTTTCTAAAATCAAAAGCACCATTTAATTTTTTTCTTTTACTTAATATTGTATTAATTCATAAGAATATTACTAAGATTCAACCCTGTTAATCATTTGTAAAGAGTGCCATCTAATAAGCATAAGTCTACACGCTGTCTGAAGTCTTAAGATGCCTTTCAGTGGAGGGAAGGGAGGGGGAATGGCATTTTTTGCTCCAAATGAGTGATTCTTGGCTTTACAAAGTTGCTTGGTCATTCTACTACCTCCTGACCAACATTCCTGAAAAGAAGACCTGCAGAAACCAGCCCTGTGAGAGGCTTGCTGAGAGACACACCGTTAAACTGAGAAAAATCTCCCAACATCTGGTCCAAGCACAGAGAAATCATGCAATTTCACTCCATGAGTAACTGCTTTGTAAACCAGGGAAAGGGGGGCACTACAGCCTGATGCCCTGGCATTTACCTCTAACAAAAGCAAGAACAGAAGTGTCAGTTCCTCACGTGTTAGTGTTACCCAATTATCTGAAATAAGAAAAGCTTTAATAAAAGTTACTAGGTAGAACCTTCCCTCCTGGGGAGGTTGTTCACTTTAGGCTGTGCCTATGCCAGGGCACCTGTCCCAGCAACACACACGCAGAACCAGAGAGCAACCACACAACTGAAAGACCACCATGTTCACCTTTACTTCTCTCAGGTAACTGAGAAGAGTTTAACAGTGACCTCGCTGCGTGACTTGGAAGGTTGCAGATCCACACCTGGCAGACCACAGCCAGGTAAGTCCCATGCAGGGAGCACCCAGCAAGCAGTCTGTTTGGCTACAAAGGGATTTCTACCCCGAGAGCCCTCCCTGAGCTTGGTGCCTCACTGGGCCATGAGACTGATGCCCCATTTGGGTGCCTGAGAGCAGGAGCAGAGTGCTAGTGAGATGAAACAGCTACAGAAGATGTGGGGAAGGGATATGGCATCACAGCACAAGCGCTGCTCCTAGCCATCCCTGGGATCACCACCTCCCAGCCGTGGAGGCTTGGAGAGCTGGGCGCCCTCCCCAGCCAGATCTGCTCTCAACTCTGCTGCCCACAACCTTAAATCACCTCCCCTACAATGGTCTTTCTCTAGAAAGGCTGCACAGCTATAAATTCACTTGCTGTCCTGCTGATAGTTAGCCTGAGGGAAGGAGGGTTTCTGCTGAGGTGGCAAATGCCTGACAATTATTTGTGCCATACCCATGTTTACCATCACCCTACTTTTTACAGTTAGAAGTCAGAGACTGCCACTTTTCCCAAAAAACACTGGACTGTTTGAAGACAGGATTTTTTCCACAATGCACATGTTTATGAATGCACACATACTTATAGACATAATAGAGGTAGAGAGCAAACAGTATATACTGACACAGAGAAAATCTTTTCAGTCCTATGAAGAAAACAAGCTTCAGGGTTTTTTTGCTGGTGTGAGAGATAAGGAGCTACCCAAAAGATGAGTTACAACATTCTTGGTGCCAAGAGATAGAAAGATTATCTGTTATTTTGCACCCTCTGCCTTCCTGTAGCAAGTCTCATCAATGCATCATACGTTAATTTTACCACTAGAACGGCAGGTGATGTGGATTAACAGAATTATACTTAAAACAAGCAAATCAATACACACTCAGTTATCAGTGTTACACAGCAAAGCGTACCCCTGAGCCCTACAAACATCAGCTTCTAAGGGCAGATGTATAGTAAAGAAGAATCCTGAACTGATGTCTGTAGCTTAAAATATAAGTACCATTACTAAGTTGTCAGTAAGTTTTTGTAGGTATACAATCCTATTTCACAATGTTGAAATGTCCTTCTTTCATGTTACTGCGTGCTTTCACATTACAGATCTGCTACACACATGCACAAAAGAAGGACAAATATGGGTGGCTTTCATTTGTTATATATCCAAATAACAATGTAGCCAAAAACTAACAAAATGTCCTACAAGAACAAGGTCTGCCAGAGGCCACTTGTAACAAGGTATATGTTCTAACTATCAATAGTTTCCAAATCTGGTATATTCACTACTCCCTCTCTATGTGATCCAACTGAGAGCGTGTCCACATGGGGGCTCAGGACTGTTTAACGGAATCACATTCCCAACTGCATGCATGGATCCACCTGAGCCACTTCACTGGCCATTCACGCTTGGGTTGTGTCAAGCTCCTGCAGCATCCCTAAGTAAACAAGCGCTTAATTTGGTTCAAGAATAATTGCTTACTAAGTTGGGGCTTGCATAGTAACTACAGCTATTTAAAAATATATAAACAATAAAAATTCAGAAACTCGCACTGTCACTGTTTCAAGGGAAGCCAAGTCAACCATACAGCTGATTTCTGATTCACTACAGTATAACATGCTGCCCGACATTAAAGTTTACTTTACTTGTTGGTGCAGTAAAGGAACCACATGAAGAATTTGCCCCGAGAAGGCAGAGCAACGACTGTAAAATGAGACCGTCTTGATGCGCACATAAATTATGGAAATGTGGAAATTATGCTAAAATTAATTCTCTCCTGTACAGCACTGCAAGCAATTCTAGCAGCTTTCAGGCCAAAGGACGAATAAAACTGAATCCAAGGAAAGGAGCTTTGTGAGGATTTTTTGTTCCACCTTTTTGTTTCAACTTTGCAGCTCCAATCCAACCGCCCTGAAGCTTCAGCCTGAATATCTTGGAAACTTTCGAGAAACAAAACAAAAAAATAAAAATCGGATGATTCTGAGAAGAGAGTTATGACAAGATTGTGAAACCTACCCTCGGGAACTAGCCACCTTCCAAGGCACCTCTCTTGCAAAATGAACAAACAAAGTACTAACCAAAACTAAGGAGTATATCAGACAAACTTCTAACATAAAACACGTAGCTGGAACAGATATCTGTTAATTATTTAATTACGCTTTAAAGTCTGTGTAGTGGGTCAAGAAAATTTGTGGGTTCAAGCCCAGGGGCTGATTTCCACCTAAGGCAAACTGAAGAAACAAGAATTTTGTTAATGAACGCTTTGGATATTACACGTACATCACTAAAGGACTACCAGCTTTTGTAAGTCACACATTCAGGAGTTAAGAACTGAAAAGTCTGGATTATTTGTGGAACATTCCCTTTCTTATAACGTAGATTTATTTTTTTTAAACAACTTATGTAATTCAGCTCCACTTAGGTTTCAATATTGTGATATCTATTAACTCAGAAGTTTTAAGTTAACACTACTGAACACATTTCAAACACCACTCCTCTCTCCTCACCCTGACTCTCAACAGGAATTGACCAAACCCAAAGTCTGTAAACAAAACACACAAAGTCTTACTCATCTTCAGCAGGGCAGCTGGGGGTGGGTGTGTGTGCGCGTGTGTGTTTCTTGTTTATTTTTCTAAGATTCTGAGAGGTTTATTCTTAAAAAAAAAAAAAATACGTGTAGCAATCTGAAAATCACGAAGTACAACTGAGATATTCCATCAACCACATCATCCTTTACAAAAAAAAATTTAAGCTGCTGCAGAGAAAGACTACTCTACGTTTCTTAGAGGACAGGCTGAACAAGCTTTGATGATACTGGGACTAAGCCTTCCTGCTGTACCCATTGCTGCACAGGCTGCTTCCGAATTCCTCCTCCTCCTTCCCGGCAGCTACAGACACTGGCTGCCTACACCAGCCAGACTTCACAGACCAGTTGTCTGGGAATGCTTAAGGAGCCTTTTACATTAGATCAGGAGAAACTTTGTGTTTACAAATGAAAACAAGTTTTTAAAAGGTAAAAGTAGGACTTAAATAAAGCCAAGAACCAGAAAGCTTAAGTAAGGACTAGCAGCATTTTCTAGCATATAGCTCAGAGATACTCGGTCAGAGCATAAAACAGTCTGTGTAAGTGCAATTAATATAAACTTAATCCAGACATCACAGAATTGCATTACGGTATTATTAGAAGTTCTACTTTGAAAAACATGCTAACCAGCAACACTGCACATGTACATGTTCGGTAAGTTTATTATACTAAAGTTACGGCAAATAAGTAACTGGAATGCAGCAAGCACTGGAGCTGCTCATTAGCCGAAGCTTCCCATTTCCCACAGTTTACAGCAAAGCGTAGTATGACCTTCTAATTAAGAAGAAATTCCTCCAGACAGCTTTCCTCCCCCTCCAACGCGCACTCTCCAGCCACCAGGTCAGGCAGACTGGCTACATCCCACAAGGACAACTTCCTCCTGGCAGCCTCCCTGGCACAACCAACCATCTGCATGTCCGAATGCTACTCGAACCTGTCATCGAACGGCGCAGGAATAGAAATCAAGGCAGTGGAAGGAGAAGACGATTAGCAGAGTTGCCGATGAACTGCAGAAACACGCACGCAGAGATGAAGCGCGCGTCTGTCTTCATCTCTTTACTCGCCAGAGAGAGGCAGGAGAGGGACGGGGTACCTGACCACCCATCTGGGGAGTTCCGCGCTTACGCTGCTGCTCTCGCTACAGCACGGTTATTTTAACTGGATAAAACTCAGCTTCCTCAAGAGGAAGTTACTCTGTGTCCTTAGACAGACACTAGATCATCTCCTTCGTCTGAAGAGCGGGACGAACTTGCATAGGGCTTTTTACTTTTATTTCTCCCCATCTAATCCACTCCCGGACAGCCCAGGAAGCACAGCTCCGACCCCCCCGTGTCACAGACACACGGGCTACGCCTGAGAGCGAACAGTTCAGACCCCGCAGCCAGAAGAAGAGACTAAAATTGGCTGGTAGGTAACCACCGCGCAGGCTTTGCCCACCGCCGGGGCCCGCCTGAGGGAGCGGCCACCAGCCCGCCCGCCGGCCGCCTCACAGCCCCGGCCAAGCCGCCGCCCGACCCTTCCCGCCCGCCGCCCCGCCACAGCAGCGCCCCTGAGGCGACGCCCGCCACCCCGGGGCCCGGCCCCGCCCGAGCAGCGGGAGCCGCCGCGGTGGCGGCGGCGGCACCTCGACGGCGGCGGCCCCCGGGGGAGTCCCCGCAGCTGGGCGGGCCGCAGCCTGCTGCGAGGGGGTCAGCCCGCGGGAGCGGCAGAAAGAGAGCGGGGGGGATAAATAAACCAAAACCGGGCGTGCCGGGTCGCGGTCGCTAGCGAGAGGTGCGCGGAGCCGCCCGGCGCCTCGAACGAAGCGTCTGTCAACGCGGGAGGGGGGCGAAGCCGCACCCGGAGCGGCGGAGCCGCCGCCGCCGCAGGGACGGCCCCCGCCCCGCGGGCAGGCCGCTCCGGGCCCGGGGAAGCGCTGCTCACCCGCTCGCCGCCGGCTCCCGGGAACGGCGCTGCCCGGCGGCGGGAGGGGCCCGTCTGTCCGCCCGCCCGGGGGGCTCCGCTCGGCCCGGCCCGTCCGCCGCCGCCGCTGAGGGTCGCGTCGGCCCGGCGGCTCCGCTCCTGGGCCGCGCCTGGCGGGGAGTTTCCTGTCTGAGTCACTTCAACCGGGAGCTGCGCAGGGAAACACCCTTCCTGCCGCTCCAGCTCCTCCTCCGCCCGCCTCATCCCAAACCTGCCGCCCCTTCCCCCCGGCAGGCTCCGGCTCCGCCTCCTCCTCCTCCGCCTCCCGGGGAGCCGGGAGCCGTCCCGGGGCTGCCGCAGGCGGCAGAGGTGCGCGCTCGGCGGCCAGCCTGGGATCCGCCTCTTTGCTTTTAATGAAAGCGACCTTTTCTGTGCCATCTGCACAGGGAAATCTATATAAAAGAAGACAATTATATAAAAGAAGACATCTATATATAAGGCATATATATATAAGGAAAGCCCGATGCTGCAAAACGACCCCCAAAGGCCCCTGTTCGGGTGCTCCCAGCATCGCCGTGAGAGCCCCCGTAGGGAAACCCCGGGGTCGGCCGTAACAGCTCACTTGGGTTTTCCCACTGTACAATTTTGGCAGGGTGGCGAGGGAAAGAGCCCAGCAGTAAGGACGGAGGGCCCAACCGTAAAGAAGGCAAAGGGTATCCCGTAGGAAACCCTTTTAAATGTCCTCTAGAGGGTGCTCATGCATGGCCTGTTCGTATCCGAAATGCCACTGTTGACTGAAACTAAAAATAGAAAAAAACAAGAATGGCTGTTTTCCACCGGCTGCTGACAACCTCCCACTTTTATTTTTCTGTAAAACACAACAAACATGTATATACTTGCTCATTTTAAACTTCGCTTACCTTTTTCATGTAATGCTCTCCCATTTCAAGTTCTGTTTTTCTTTTATTCCTTCGAGATTCATCTAATGAACTTGATGCTGCACCACAAAAATCAAACTGCCATCTCTTTTCCACTAAAGTTTGTCAAGATTGTTCTTTCCATCCACTATTTTATGGCAGGCAGAATCCACAAACATACTATATGTAGGGGTTACAGTCAGCTGAGTGCATGGGAACTTCCAAACAATTTTTCCTTAAAGCCTACTTGCTTGTATTTCACTGCTTTAAGTTGCATCCAGCATTTTATTTACTCTTGAAAACCCTCTCTAATCATCAGCAAACTACACAGTGTTGCTGTAGCAAGCAATTTTAGGTCTCTGTTTTCAACAGCTGTTAGTAGAGCACTGTGCTATTAATGCTTTCTGTGCTGAGAACAGAATAATTAGTCCTCTACTTCATCTATTGTTTTCTTTCAAGTAAGTGTCCACTGTATTATGTTTCCTTAAGTTTTGTCATGGCATCTACAAGAAAGCCTTTGGAAAGTGGGAATAAGTTGCTAAACCCCCTAATTCCCATTATTTCAAGTACTCTCTAATCCAATTATGCCACCCATTCCATAACATCAAGAATTTCCACAGCTTGTGAAGTTATGCATCATTGCAAAATGTTGTTGTTACCATTTCACCATATCACAGACACATCTTCACAGTCATATTTTTCCCAGTGCTGCAATACAGTCTTTTCTATGAAACAATTCCTTTTCTAGGATGTGGCTGCTTATTCTTCTCTGACTCTTTGTATATAATCATAAGCATTTCGAGTGCATATATCAAATGACTGCATTTCACCCATCACAGCTCCTTATCAGCCTAGCTTCTAAACCCAGCTCAGTCAAAACCGTAAAACACAACCAGAGCTGGATGCTTCAGTTTCTAAAATGACAGCTGATACCGTCCAATGCAATCCATCCTATGCCCTTTTCCACAAACCCTGCTTGGGGCAACGAGCTCACTAACGAATAACTCGCTTTTGTAACACAGGATTGGTTTTGTTTCCTTGTCCTGGCTGAGTGCAAATTCAGAACAGCCTTGTCTTAATGCAGCCACTTGGCCTACATCCGCAGCGAGACCTCCGTTATCAAGCCACAACGGAGCAGCAAGGACAAGGAACTTCCCCCAAGCAAAGCCAAAAGCTCCCAGCAAGATCCGATCAACAGCAGCTTGCCCCCAGACGGGTGACGCTTTGTGGTGCTCCTGCGCGAGACTGCCGCTGCAGCTCCCCTGCTTGCCAAAAGCCCCCTGGTGCCAGGAGCGGCTGCTTTGAGTGAAAGCAAGATGCTGCCAACCGGCGCCATACTGTCCCAGCAGTAACCACTTGTCCTAAGGACTGGCTGATGCCTCGGGTCTTGCTATGCTCCTTCTAAAGTAATTGGGTGGGCGAAGGAGCTACTTCCCCACTGCTGGAGCAATCTGCTCTTTATTAACATTCCCGTACTCAAATTTATAGCTACCTATAAGGTCAGGTAAAAAAAAAAATGGATGAAGATATGCAGCTAGTCAAGATTTGTGTTGCTTTTCTATTATTTGACATTGGAATTAGAGGACAATCACATTTTACCATCTGGATGTCTAGGTTCTCATGTAACATGAGGCATGCTTATCAGAATCATTTTAAGAGCCCACATCACACCATTCCAGCTGCCCGATTTAATTCTGTAATGTCCCCACGACTCCCTGCTCTTTCCACTTTTGTGCAATTTAAGTACTGCAATGAGAGTACTTGATTAAAGGCGTTCAGCAGGTCTCCACGACCTGGTTCTCCCTCCGCTGTACCCATCCTTCTTAATTATCCTTGCCACGCTGAACGCAGGCCTTCTGGGCCTAGCTAAAGATATATGTATCTACATATTCCTGATCAAGCCATTAACTGATCTATCCACTGGAAGTTAAGTGTGGTTTTTATGAGGCCAATGGCTAGACTTAGGATCTCAAACAGCCCTTTCTTGGATGCTATTTATTTAAACCTGATATTTAACCCATGCCTGTCAACGATCTTTAGCGAGATCTATAAAACTAATGTATCATGCTCCTGGCAATTTATGTACCCTACACCTAAACCAGATGAACATGAGATAATATGGTACTAACAAGCTTAATGTAATTGTCTGAAGACTAGATAAAGCCTTTGTTCAAGGCGCTATGCTAGCCACAGACACCCACAAGTCTACTTCCTGAATTCCAGCTATTTTCATGTTATTTTTAATTTCTTTCTTTGGGCTTTATAGTATTTATCCAAAGCCAATGAAAGAAAATCTTCCGCAGGAGTCCACAGGAATCCACGGAAGAGTTCCATTCCACAGCAGCCAGAGAGCTTCAACAGGAATCTTGTGGTCCTGCCACGAGGTGTCTGCTATGTCTAAGATGCTGATGTACTCTCTGGTTTTGCACCTTTCCACTCAGATATTTTAGCAATTAAGCTTAATAGTATATCTAGCTATTCATTTATTTTTGTTTACCTGCCGAGTTCACAGAAATCTTTTCATCCTCAGAAAGGAGGTAAGGCAACACAGGAAACTGTCGTGACCTGACACAGAAAGGTCTTTACAAAGCCATGACAGGCAATGGCCGTGGTGACCCCAAGAATAGGGCATCATGCAAAACTACAAAGAAAGAAAATAGGTAACTGTCTATAAACCAGTTAAAAAATTAAATCCAACCTCTGGCAACATATCAGCCACCTGTCCGTACTCTAAAGGACTGGACAAGATTTTTCACACAAGAAGTCAGCACAGACTTCGTGTCAGACATGGCAAATGGTTTAAAGCATAGCAAGGCGACAAAAAGATTATATGCTTCCATGCTACATACAGCAAACCTGTTGTTTCAGCTCTCAGGAGGAGATAGGCACCTATATAAAGGGCACAGCACTCGGCAGAGTTTCAGCAGAAGAGACCAAGCAGAAAGCAGCAACTGTCTCAGAGGTCTCAATGAGCAGCCAGTTCAAAGTGAGAACCTGCCCACAGCAGGAAGCCTGGCCAGCTATGTAAAGACGTCACTCCTATCATCACTCCTACCGCGAGCTCTCCACTTCACAAAGCCTTACACAAACACAGAGTGATCTGGTCACCCTCACCTACCTCTAACTCCAGGAAAAGCCAGACTCCTACCCCTGAGAGAACAGGTGCTGCCAAGAGCACAGCTGACAACAGCAAGCGTGCTGCACATTCATAAATCCCCATTAGGACACGACAAGATGTGCAGTGCTCTGGTGCCGATTTCCCTCCCAGTGCTGAATACCACTCTCTCAAATGGATCTGAGTGAGCAGGGTCTCCTAGTTCTGCTTTCCAGCTCCCTGAAATGCTAGACTAACGTTCTGTTGCTAACTCAGAGGGATTTAGCTCTTTGTCTGTAAAACAGGCCCCTGTCCCCCCACTCTACTTTCCAAGAATGCTGCGCGCTGTGCTGCCAGCCGTCCCAGAGTGCACTCACCAACTCCCTGGCAGATATGAACAAGCATTAAATCTCTTCTTGATCTATTATAAATTACATTCATTTTGCTCTTGCAGGACATCAGTACATAAACTAGGACACGTATGTCAGGCAATTCATCCCACCCACTCTTCACTCCAGCCCTGCCCCTCTAATGCTGGTAACTTTATTAGCTATCCAGATCCCACGACCTGTGATCCCCTACAGCCTTCCCAGCAATTAATGCACACTGCACAATCCAATAAATATAAACTGTATCAGTGAGGAAAAGTTTTTCTGTAAGTGTGCAAAACAGTATAGGAGGAAAGCTGGAAAATTTGTAAATCTCTACAGTTAATAAGACTAAAAAGCACATCAGAGAGATTTTTAAATTTTTTTTTTTTTATATATCAGCTCGCAATTTAGAGATGCTATCTTTAACCCATGCTACCATGGAAACCACGCAATCAACAACTGGTTGCTAACTTTTCTGATACCAATAGCTTGACGCAAGCAAAGGTCCTCAAGGACTTAATGTTTAATTAGGGGTTATTAGAACTAAACAGGAAAGAAAGCATTAGAGAATTTACTAAATCTGTGGTAAAACGTGGCCTAGAGATTATAGAAGCCCACAGGAAAGAAAAGGAGAAGGAAGAAAAGTACTGAGCCAGATAGGTAAGGGCTTCTGTGCTGCAACTTTTATGAGAGTGCACCCAGAAGTTAAAGAGAACAAATAAAGGTGGAAATGAAGTATAGATGAAACTGTGACAGCATCCAATAATGCAGTGTGTTCTTTCCAAAGAATTTTAGACACCAGGCACAACATCGCACTGTGAATATTATAATCTTCTCTAATACCACCTAACAAAATCGTACTTCTAAGCACCCAAATCCATGCTTGCTGTTCCACCCATATCAGCGCTGCTTTTTAAAGCCATTCATTTCTCCCTTGTACACCATTTCAGTACTTATTCTCATGTTTCAAAAACCCAAGCAGGCCTTTTTGTGCCTTAGCATAAAATGGAAGAATAGCGCTGAGACCAGGATCTAAATATTTTTTTCTCTTTCTAGTTTCAAGTTCTCTAGGACCAGAATAGTCTGGCTATGACTATAAACTAGATTATGTTTCTTCTCCTTCAATAATTCACTAAAACCTCTTCTCCATAATCAAGAATTATTTTTTTAAAAGTATAATTATTTTTTATTCTATGCTTTTTAGATTAGACATATTTAGGGAAAAACACATGCCTTTTCTCATTTAAATACAGATTAGCCTTTTGATGTTAGGAAAGCAACAGCCGTGAGCTTGGAAAGAGATCAACTAATAAAAAAATTCCCTTGAAATTTTAAAATCTGCCACCTAGTGGGCTTTTTTAAAAATACGGTTTTAAATTAGAAGATACCCCCTTAGAAGCTTAGAAAGTTCACCTTCTACATGCTTTGATGGGTATTTTTTTATGCTTTCCTTTAGCTAGACTTGACAATTTACAAAACAATAGACTATGACAGAACCCCCTTAAATCTATGCACATATGCAATAAATTAGGCCTCATTTTTCTAACATCTTGGCAATTGCTTACTTGGAATTCCAGAAGTGCAAGGAAAGCATACTCAAATGCTAGGTCTCCTGCATCAAAGAGGAAGAGTGCCCAAAAGTTAAGGTTCAAATCAATTCAGAGATAACTGATAAAATCAGGAATTTGGAAACAAGGTCAAAAAAATGCCCAGAAGGAATGGACCCAGGACAGAAGCTAAGTAACAACACTGCTCTGTAAAGAAATCAGAAAAATGTTACAAGGAAATCTGAGCAAATAAATAGCTAAAATACTCCAAACCTCACTAAAAGCCGTCTTTTTTTCCAAACAGGTAAATAGGCATTTTAACCACTGTCAGGGGACCGATGAAAAGGTTCTGGTGGCATCACAGGCACACTAGAAGAAAGGACTTATTTTTCTGTGCTTCTAAAGAAAGAGAAAGGGATGCCATAAGACGGACTCATTCAAGGGATTTGCCAGCTGAGTATTACTGACACACAAAAAGCTAAGCATGGGGGATGTCCGTGACTAGAATCGGCCAGCGCTACCACAGCTAGATTTTCCACTGTGCTTTTGTGATGACAGAAGAGCAAACAAATACTGGAAGCTGGCTGAAAAATGGCATGCAGGCATCACCCACCTCCAAAGTGCACAGAAGTCTCTCTGCAGAATGCAAGGTTAATTCCTAAGCAGGAAATTGGGTGAAACAGCAAATTCTTTCATTTGCACAGGGTCTTTCAAATAAAATAAGTAAAATAAGTACAATCTGCAAAGGGATTTACTAGGAATTATTGTTTCAAGGACTGAAGGATTTTTTCTCCCATATCTAGCTAATGTTATCCAAGGTAAGTCTATGAAAAGCAGTAATTTCACTGAAGGTAACCACTGTATAGAAAGGAGAAATAAAGCAACCACTTGTTAGATTTTTTAAAAAGCACAGAATACAAGACACACATATACTCAAAAGGTTATGAACCAGTGCATACAAGCACAGAACTTCCTAGTACAAGTATGCCTTTTAAAACTATTAGTATGCTATTCAGTTTTACTCTGAATGAGCAAGAAACAGTTAATAAAGAACATACACTTTCTCCACATGCAATAACATGGAATCTGAAATGAGAACCAGTCATGGTAAAATGGAAGTACAAATTACTTTTGTTAATAGGTGTCCACCTACCACAAAAAACATCCACTTGGGAAAGTGTGTCATGTGGTAGCAGAAGATAATACAAACATAATGCTCTCTACAGCAAAACATCCACTCAGTCAAACAAAAAAGAACATGCTACAGGGCAGTACAAAGTTTCCCAGTGTTATACATTAAAAAAAAAAAAAAAATTTCTTTTTCCTGAAAACATTTTATGGCTACAACTTGGAAGAACCTTTTGAGATCTCTTTTTCAAATAAGAAACCCAATATTCATTTTCATATAAAGTAATTATTAGTTCACAGCTGAAAAAATAGTTTTATAATGTGGGCCACACAGTCTCACAGTTGGTAGCAATATACTTCATTTACCTTGCAGAAACAGTGCTCAAACTTTAAGTTACCAACTGTAATTCAGGAGAAACACATATAACCATGAAATTTCAATTATTAAATCTTTTATTTATTCAAATAAATAAATAGGTAAATGGCTATGATTGATTTTCTCTTTTTAAATTCAGGTGTACTGATGCCAGAATTACAGAGAAATTTTCATGGGGAGGAGACAGGGAAAGTCATCTTGTGCAGAACACGTTCCACATTTACTTCTCTAGAAATGTACCCTTCTGTATTACAATCTACCGCTTTACAAGAGATTAGCTATTACTTGTAAGGTTTGTTTGCAAAAGGCTTAGGAGGAGGAGAATGGTCAAGTCATATCTGACCACCTCTGAAACATCTCAACAATCCAATAGTTAATATATTACACACTGTGATCTTGATCCTACTTAAACTGACAAGAGGTACCACTAAAATTAGTAAGCATTTGATCATAAAAACATAAAAAATAATGGTATTTTATGGTCTGCAATAATCCATTTTGATAAGTTAATCTTGTATTTTTTATATCAGCTTATTGTAAGTCATAACTGTTCCCAAAGAGTTCTTAAAAACCATTAAGCAAATAAGATGAATGCTTCTTAGCCTTTTTTCAAAGGAAAAAAGGTCAAAAATTAACTCAACCAACCTTTTGAATAATAAGAAATGAGTCACACCACTCCACACTGCCCTGTGACCTATTCACAGCTGCAAAATTAATGGAAAAAGTAAATCAGCAATTATTCATAATTAAACAAAAAATAAAACCTTTTTACAGCATGAAATACATTTTCTGTATTTTCAAGTAAGACTGTTTACACAGGATGCATTTTACACTGTACATGTTTTTTGATGTTGAAGCATATACATACAGAGAAAAATACTGCCACAACCAATACACTTAAATATCTGTACATTATTTACATTTTAAAATATTTTACACAGCTCCAAACAATCAGCATCATTTAGCTACACAGATTTCAAACTGGAGTGTAAAATGCTTACAGTTTTTTAACACAGGAATTTCAACATAAATGCTGCTTTCAGTTCTTTATTAATTCAATGGACTCAGGTGTTAACTTTGTTCCATGCCAGCCATCAGTGACAAAGCTAAAGATTCCACTGCAAACCAAACCATAAAAAAGTAGTTAATATTTGCATTTGCAGCAGTCTGCAAACATTTAATATTAAATTCTGTAGTTTAAAAGGAAGATACAATTTAAAAAATAAACTGGTAACACTTCAGGATTTAAGACAATAAGACATTTTATGAATCTCTGACACTTTCGACAATATTTCACCACTGTCATCATCAGTTATCCATTAGTTATTTCGGGTGGTAAGAACGGATAGGAAATTAGCTCCTTTGTTTGAAATACTAACTGCTGTACACAAAAAAAAAAAAGAATAACTGTTGTGGGGGGTTATATGCAGTAAGCCATTCTCACGGACAGTCCTTGCAGACAAGCTCTTGTAGACTGAGTAGCAGTGATGTCAGATACTACCTCTTATAGAATCATAGAACCATAGAATCATTTATGTTGGAAAAGACCTTTAAGATCCTCAAGTCCGACCATTAACCTCGCACTGCCAAGTCCATCATTAAACCATGTCCCTAAGCATCACGTCTACACTTGGTGTAGAAACCTGTTAGAACATGCATCTACATCCCAGGTAACCCCATTCAGCAGTTGCCGCCCTAACTCAAACTGGCACTGATTAGCAATTTAAGCTAATATCAGGCTGCAAGTATAAGCACAGACATGTCATCTTCTGCTGTTTCTGCTACCAAGGAAGTAAATTCCAACAGATGGGCAAAGCCAAGAGCTTGGTACAGTTGCAGCTGAGGCACCACAATACTAAAATTTTATCTGTTCAAGATATATCACAGCTGTCATCCAACAACAACAAAAAGAATGCTCTTCTATGCCCTCCAGAACCTCGTTTCATTCATTTGTTCAGAAAACTGCTTGTCATTTGCTCGGCTACATCAGCATCCCCTCATTAAGAAAACAGCTAAACTGAAGATAGCTGTCATAAAAAAAGCATGGCACGAATACTCTAAAAAAATAATGAAGTTAACTTATTAAGAAGTAAGGCTTCATGTCCCTCTGAATACCTCACAAAATGAGATTCTTTAAGATGTACTGACAAACATTAAAACAGATTAAAATGTAAATATATTCCTAGTAAAGCTTGTGTCCCAGTAAGTGCAGGTATGAGAAAAGCCTCATGTACTTACAGTGAGGAAAAGAGCCTCGACAGACCGCTTTGTTGAGAACAGTTACAAGAAACATGTGACAGTTTTTAAAATCAGATTCCATCTTCTCTATGGATTCCATCCTACAAAACAGTTTAACAGATGAATGGTTAACAGACTAGCCACTATGTTATCTTCAAAATATGACCAAAACTTCACAGTAAATGACAAAAGTACTCTTTGCACAGCATTCTGTCTTGAACTTATAATATTTCAGTTATGCCTGTGTATACTACTTCTAGAAAACAAAGGCAATTTTGACAGGAGTATCTGAGCACTATCACAATGGCATTAATAGTTTCCTCATGATCTTAGAAATCTCTGCAGTGACTAGGAGGAACTCTGTGGTTCCAACTGACAACTATTATTCCTACATAACTTTGTATTTCAAGACAGCCACTCCTGGTCCCTATTGCTTCAGAGCTCCTTGGGGTAAACCTACACTGCCAAACAAAACAGGGACACCCGCACTGCTTTACTATCAGCCAGCTCTATAATTCCACTTTGGACTGTGCCAGCTAGTGCTCGCCAGAGGAGGGAGAAGATGTAGTTCACAATAGTCACTCCTTTCCTTTTTCCCCTCTCCCAAGAGGATACGGATGACACTACATCAGCTATGACTTTTTCCTGCCACATCCAAGAGCATGCAACCACATGCCCTGAGTTTCAGTCTTTATCAACAGCTTCACAAATTATTTATGACACTTCAAATCAGAAAAGCACTCCAAAAATAGCAGCTTCCTAATGCCACAGGAGAGTGGGATCCAAGTTCTAGGTAGCATCTGTGCCAAAGAGAATTAGTCCTGAAAAATATGGATGTGAGCCAGTCTACACTTGCTGGCGTCCGGGCCATATATCAACCCTTGAGTGTTAGACATAGCCTTGGAGACTTGCCCACTATCATTCATCCTTCAAGCAGCAGGTTACACAAGCAAAGGTATAAGGTATAAACTGGGAGAGGAGTGGCTGGAGAGCGGCCCTGCAGAGAGGGGCCTGGAGGTGCTGGTCGACAGCAGGCTCAATAGGAGTCAGCAGCGTGCCCTGGCAGCCAGGAGAGCAAACCACAGCCTGGGGTGCATCAAACCCAGCATAACCAGTCCATCAAGAGAGGCGATTATCCCGCTGTATTCAGCGCTGGCGCGGCCTCACCTTGAGTGCTGCGTGCAGTTCTGGGCCCCACAATTTAAGAAGGATGTGAAGGTACTTAAATGCGTCCAGAGGAGGGCAACACAGTTGGTGAAAGGGCTGGAAGGCACGTCCTCTCAGGAGTGTCTAAGGACTCTGGGCTTGTCTGGTTTGGAGAAAAGGAGGCTGAGGGGCAACCTCATGGCTCTCTACAGCTTCCTGAGGAGGGGAAGTAGAGAGGGAGGTGCTGATCTCTTCTCCCTGGGATCCAGTGACAGGACGCGTGGGAATGGCTCAAAGCTGTGCCAGGGGAGGTTTAGACCTGGCATTAGGAAGCATTTCTTTACTGAAAGGGTGGTCAAACACTGGAACAGGCTTCCTAGAGAGGTGGTCAATGCCCCAAGCCTGTCACTGTTTAGAACGCATTTGGACGATGCCCTTAATAATATGCTTTGGTCAGCCTTGAAGTGGTCAGGCAGTTGGACTGGATATCATTGTAGGTCCCTTCCAACTGAACTATTCTATTCTAAAAAAATCAGATCTTATTTTTAATCTTGTCTAAGGGATGGCTTAGAGAAGAGCAACTGATTCACAGACCAACACATTAATCTTATCCTGGAAATTACAGGTGGGTTTCTAACTTCAATCATGGCACATAAGGAAGCACACATCTTTTCTAAAAATCCCAACTACGACACCCATCCCAGGTTGTTTCTATAGAAAAAGTACTTTAGGAAAGGATAGACCAAAAATAACCTCAGATTTTATCAATAATACAAAATTTGAGCATTTGAACTAATGGAATCAAACATTCTGCATGAAAATCTTGACTCCAAAGTCAATGGTAGAACTTTCATTGACTTCAACAGCTTCACTTTTTTACCACAAGTTTTTTACAAAGGTTTTATAATTTGGACAGCCAGATAAGGAAAATAAGGAGGTTTAGAGATTAAAAAAATCTAAATCTAAAGAAAAACAAAAAATTATTGCCTTCTAGAATGAAGGCCAAACTAAATAATCCCACTTTTCATAAACCAATTAATGAATGTCAGCATCTAGCTGCCTACAATTTTAAATCGCCAGGAAACATGATCATAAACCAAACCTGTGAACCTCTCATTTTACCATTATGAACAAATATGAAGGAAGAGAAAACCCTCTTTGTTGCTATGCTCTACAATCTTTTCAAACACTTAGAAGTTATATATTTGCTTTTTAATTAGAAAATACTGAACATACACTAACACAAGTGCATGAAACTCGTTAAGTTCTATCTAATATAAATTTCACTTTTGCTAAGAAACAGCAATTAGCCTCTGGTATCTGCTGTTAAACACTGAGCAAAGTCCTGTTATTTCACACAAAAAATACCTCAAAGTCATATTCTGAGCTGTGAAATCATGGCCATGTAGAATTTTAGGCATGTATACTTACTTCCAAGCCCCCAAACCAGCCTGCCAACGGTCTGCAAACATCAGTACTAAATTTAACACTTTCATTATAGCTTCTTTCACAAAGCTCACCTAAAATAACAATTAAAACAAAAGGAATAACAGTCAGAAATTCATTGTTATGCATAATCATTTTTGTTGTTAAACTGCAATACAAAGGTACCCCATGCCATTGAATCTGATCTGTAAAAACAAACTCTTAAGTACAACATGATTCTCCCAAGTTTAAGATGTGTTTTGTATTTGCTTTCTAATTCATTCATGGCTGACTACTTCCATGAGGACTAAGAACAGACAGCATGTGGGATAAAAGGCTACGATGTTATCCGTGTACCTCCATTTCCTGCCATACCAGTATATAAAATCCTCATTACATCACCAGGCCTCAGTTTGTTCAAATCCTCCCATCTCTTAGAAACAAATGAGTCATGTAAAATCCAGTATAAAGAATTTGTCTTCTCTCCTTGACAGAATTGAGCTGAGACTTGCAAGGGAAACTGGATCTCATTGTTAACTCTGGAAAAGCCACCATTTCCTCAAGAGTACATATATATTGCTTAGTATGTATGAACTGCAAAACAGACAGCATAATTAGTACTAAACTACTTTCTTGTCCTGCTAAACTCAATATATTAAATATGCCAATTTTTTTACCCACCTTTTCTCTCAGTAGACAGCGATCATGGATTGTCGATAGATATCGGTAATGAATTTTTATCAATTGATCTAAATCTTTGGCTTCTTCTACCTGATGCTGAAACTCCAAGCCTGTACTGTGAAGAATCTTAAAAAGAAGACCATAGTTATTAAATTCCATGTTGCACACAAGTGCTTATGACTCCCTTCTAATATATATATTTTTTTAAGAGCCTAAAATTGCCCGATTCATTCACTCTTCCCTCTCAAATTTTAGGCTTGCCCTCCAAATTACCATCAAAAGCAAAATACCATCAACAGCAAAAAATTCAAGCTCTTCTCATAACTGCATAATGACATTCCTTATATAAATAAGAATATTGCCATTGCACAAGGACAGACAGACTATCCCTGGAGGAGCTGATTTGGAGTATATTTATTTTTTTTTAAAGGCAATAGTAGAGCAGATACGAATCTACAGGCATTGCCTTTCTATTTGAGAAGACATGTATACACTTTTGGATCTGTGTACTAGAGATTTTTGAGAAGGATCCATTTAACTAAAATGTCTGTAGTAACACTTTTATAAGCATAATAGCTCTTAAGAGAGTAAGAGCTTACAGAAACCTATTTTTACATGACTGTGCTTCAGTAATCTAGCACTGGGAGAAACAGTCAAAAAGAACTAGTAATATCCGAAGATCAATCATATGCATGTAGAACTTCTAAAGCATTTTTAGAATTACTGATTTAAAACTGCCAAGTTAAAACTAAAATATGTTTAGCTCAAAATCATTTTGCAGAAAGGACATTAGACTAAGATTTTGCTTTTTTTTTGTTTGGTTTTTTTTATGTTTTAAAGGAAAATTAATACTGCCTCTCCAGTTACAAGTTCTTAATATAAATGAAATTGTGATATAAGACAAACCCTAGTCATGATGTAGTTGTGCAGGCTGTTAACAAAATGCATAAGTTTCACTCTTAGGAGGAACATGCGATGTATTTGTTGTTTTATACTTTCTGTTTGTGATCCAAATAGAGGAAGCGTTCCTTGTTCTAATAAAGTTCCTTCCTTAACCTGTGGGTTTTCTGCAGCACAGACTAGTTCTAAAAAGAAAAGGCAAGAGTATTATATTGAAGTGCTTATGAAGACAAACTGCAGCTAAAATGTTACTTTAAAACTGAAATTTGTTATTTCTTATTATTCTGCACACAATACTAATCTAAGATTTTTCTTGCACTTCGGATGTGTTACTAAAATACAGCAACAATATACTGAATAGTTTGACAGTATATGTACAGCGCAATTTGATAAATACTAGAATACGAAATGCTATTTCAGAGCTAAAGTTATATGAAAGGATAAAAAATATCTACATTAAAAATAAATGTGTATACTATCTCCACAAAGGGGAAAAGACTTAAGCACAAAGCCATACCCATAAAGTTTAAATAACAGAAAACCACAAACTTTTAGGAAGAGAATTACTTAACTGATGTACAAAACAGAGAGGAAGCCATCAACTTTCTAATTTATTTCTCTAGGACATGAAGTGTGTATCCACTTTATATGGGACGGAAAGAGTATAAACATTAACCTGGTGAAGGAGACACTAAGAGATCTCTTTCTACAATCACCAAATACTGAAATTGTAGCTTAGAGTATGTATTCCAAACTATCTAGCTTACTGTTTCAATCTCAATTAAGAGTGTTTTTTCATCTTGTTTTCTTAACTTGTTTGCAAGGTATTGCTCATAAAAACTTGGACTAAACATAAAGCAGAACATTAGGGTGTGGTAGACAGACCTTCTTTCAACAGCAAGGTTTGAAGAATGAAGTAGCAAGTTTCCAATATAACTAACTAGACCTGAATCAAAGAGACAAAGGGAATGCATGAATAGTGTTGTCCCTGAGGCTGAAAAGAAGTGAAAAACATGCCCTGCTTAATACATCTAATTTGCAAAGCTAAAAGAGATTAATATTTTATAGCATGAATCAAAATTCTGACTGGTTTATACTACTTACTGCAGAAAGCAGCAGACTATTTACATTCTTAGACCACAGAACAAGTTTTTAGAGTATCTTTCATTGAAGAAGTCTCTTACCATCAAATCGTAAAACATCTAGACTATACTTGGCCCACTTGATTTGCAGTAAGAGCAGAAAAACTTGATTGTAAATTTTTTGGCACTCTAAGCTTATAACTATATCCACAGGCCAAGGAACCTAAGAAGAGGAGGACAATCAAGACAGAATGTGTAAGTCGCTTTAATACAACATTTCCAATCTGTTCTGGAATAAGAACTATAGCAATATCAAGTCACTACCTTGTAACTCAATGTCAAACCATCTAAGGTGTGGACAGGGAGTTTCTTCTTTGCTGTGTCAACACTTTCAAATGATATAGACAACCTATGCAAGGAAACAAGTGATTTAATTGGTGATAATCTATTTTAAATTAGTGGTTAGTTTCATTCTTTTTTTTTTAATTTCTTATTGCTAAATACCAACTGTCTGATTTAATCTGGTGGACTTGGGTATAAAAGATGACAACAGCTCAAGACTTCATTAAAATAGATTCTATTAATGAGTACGCTATAATTAGTATTGCACTATACAAGTTAAGTATATTAGTATAGGTAAGTGTGAAAGAAACGTAACTAAACTATATTTTGCAGGATTCTGCATTTTACCTTGCACTATCCTCTGCATAGCGTTGCCCAACTGCTTCCTGAAGTTGAACATTTAAGAAAGCAACATTCTGCCAAGTTTCCTTTTCTCTAATTTTGTCAAAAATAGATGTGTAGAAGTCATACATGGTATCTCCAGCTTCAAGTAAGAAAAAGTTTCTCATTGCCTGCAAATATTCTACAAGCCTAAACAGGAACAAACATATAACATTTCCTCAGTCTTAATCGACAAGTGAAATCAAAGACAACTATTACAGAAACAAAAATCTTAAAAATTCTTCACTACAAGAACTCAGTATTGAACACAAACTTAATGAAGTCCACAGTAAATCCTTTGCTTAACCCTGATAGCCTTCACATACGTTCAAATAAAACAAAATAACCAAGCCATTTTTTCCTGTAAGCTTGAACAGCCCCACTAACTTCAATGGAAGTGCTCATGTATTCAGCTATTCTCAGAAATGGCTTAAGAGTTTGGAAATCCTGTCCTTCTCCCTAAACAGAACTTAGAGAAGCAGATGCAATTTCAGGGAGACTTCTGTCTAAGAAGAGACATTAACACAGAGCCCCAGAAAATTATGATATGGATTTTCCTTCTCTGATAAAGTAGGAAGAATAGTATCGCTACAACTCTCACAAGAACTGTGATTATAAATACATTAGGTATTTCTGACAGATTAAAAGTATGACGACTTATGACCACCTGAAAGGTAAAAGGAATAGGCCATTTTACTTTAAGTAAAGTAAAAATACTGCATAATATTCTTTTGTCTATTACACATTTTATAGTAGCATAACTGAATCTCATATTAAGTGTATTCTAGCTTCACAGAATTTGTCTTTCAGTTTCAAATGACAACACTATTAAAAGTACTGTTTGAAACAATTTCCCTCTTGAACATCCACTGAAGACAAATGATAGCTTTGCTGTTGATTTAAGCTAGATCAAGTTTTCACCCAGGATTCTATCATGTTAGAACCCCCTTTGCTCCTTACTGATTTTATTGTTGATTATCAAATTGCAGTAGAAACACAACATAAAATTCCTGCTTTTAGTGTATGGCACACCACTGGTAATTAAAAAAAAAAAGTTATGGAAAAACAAATCTACTTCCTTACCTATAATCCTTCTTTAAAGTTTGCATTAGATTACCACAGCATTCCAAGTATTGCTTGTCTATGTGGGGATAAAGGCAAGACCTCAACGTCAGTTCAAAAGTCTGGCAGGTCACGGATTCTGAGGATCTATCCACACAGACATCCCCACCAGTAAACTTCTCATGAAAGTCACTCTGTTCCAAATATAATCTTCAAAATAAAACAACTACTTAGGGAAGGTTTGTAATTCATACAATATATAAAACAAAACTGTTATACCTTCAAAATTTTAATCAAAATTGGATCCTCTGCTCTAAAATATATGATACAGAAGTAACAAAAGCTGTTTCATAACTATAGTACATATCAAGCCTATGAAGTGATCCTTCATACTGTTTTTATATGACCAGGCATAAGAATATCAAAAAGAGATAGCATACTATAATCACATAATTGCTCAAGGAATAATTCTGAAAAACAACATGAAGTTCAAACACTATACAGCTTAATAAACAAACCCATTATCATAGGAACTTTTAAAACTATATTGTGCATATACAGCAGTCAGATTAACTTCCCAGGAAAGAAAAATAAAATTAAAGAAACAAAGTAAAAATTTGAACAACAACAAAAAAAACCAAAACCCAACAACAACAAAACAACAAACCAAAAATCAAACAAACAACAAAAAAACCCACCACACACACGGGGGATTGGTTTGAGGCACCTTGAATATGGGGTCCCTATATATTATCCGTAATACTTTATCATGGGAAGAGAGTATCTGCAGTCTACACTTGGTAAGTTTAATTATTTTGTCACAGAAAGGATCAAATTATTATAATAATTTGTAAAAAGCTACTCGCTAGCTGAACCCATTGTAAGAGGAAGCCTGGCTCATAGCAGCTATTGCCTTGATAGACTGGATGAGTCAGACATTGAATTAATCTATCAGTTTTGACAAATAGAACAGTCCCAATGAACAAGGGAAGTAATAGAGTCTTAGCTACTATTAATTATGATTTCTTTAAAACCAACTCCTCCTAGGACTGAAACGAAAACATGTAAATCGCCAACTAGTACTTAGGCGAAACATAGCTAGTTTCTTACTTGTAATCACAAAATAAGTAAGAGTTTCAGAGTTTGTCTTTCCTGATAATTTCCAAGACATTTATAACCTCTATACGACTTCCCTCATTATGAAGAATGAAAAGTTTTTATGCAATTAACATGGATTTTGGAAGGCTTTTAAAGTTAAATTATTTAAGCACAGCACAACTGAAGCTGCATTCTTCAAAGAATGTACTTGGTGCAAATCAAAAATATTGTGTACAAATTCCAAGCAAACACATTTAAAAGTTTAGATTCTACAACAGCATTCCTTATTAAAACACTTACTTGCTAAAAGCCTGTTATGATAAAGACTACTGCCGTTTTCTACACTAACAGATGCGAGTAGCAGATTCTTCACTGATTTTAATTGTTTTTCTTTAACTAAGCACAAGGGTAGTGTTTATTTAGCTTCTGTCACATTGTTGGTGCTCCTCTTCGTTCTGTGCTTGCTTGTTTTCAGCAGCAGCAGCAATAAAAATTTGGGTCCACCAAATGTCACCAGGCAGAACATGGCTCTCAACAACACAGCAGGAAGATCATTCATTTACCTGGCAAAATTAATAGCCAGCAGCGGGTCATGGACATCATCCAGTTCCAAGTGTCTTTCTGCTATAGACTGCATCTTTATCAGGCTCTGCTTTGTGGCCTGCTGTTCTGTAATAATATCTGGAACAGACTCTTCCCCATGTCGCAGGCGAGACTGCACCGATTCCAAGAACAGTGTATACAAACTCTTCCGTTCAGCATCTAAATTGGGCAACACATTCCACGGTAAGATTTTGTTCTAAGAGAAAACACCATGTGAACTAAAAGAAGAACTCCATAGTCCACCACTTACTTGCTAACTTTTAACATACTAAATTTAGGCCATTATTCAGGAAAAAACTCAAATACATATTTAAATAAGTATTGCTAAAATGGCAGGACTAGTCCAACGCCTAAGGTCAGGCATATGTTAAAATGGATTGCCGAATGGGTGTCTGAAATATGAAATATTTCTGAAACTGTTAGAGAACCTCCTCCTTCAAGTGCAAAAGCAGTTAATTCTTAGCACCTGAAACAACCCTTCAGTATTCACTAGAACAGATTATATTCTCACACCAAAGGGGGAAATAAACCTAGAGAGTCTCCAACGTAATTTAACTATCTCTACCTCTAAACAACAAGAAACAGCAAAACCAAAAAATGTATTTTGTTTCCTCAAAACAAAAAAAACCAAACAACACACAACATTGGTTACGCTGTTGTACCATGTTTTACAATCATTCAAAATAAATACCCTAAATATCCAAATATCTTTCATCTAATTATTAGTAACCTTTTTTTAAAAAAAAAGTTCCACATGCTATCTCAAAATTATTCAACCACTTAGTAATGGAAAAACAAATATTTATTAAAACAAAACAGCTTTACTATTAGAATATACAAGCTGTTTTCGTTTGTCTCATAACAAAAAAAAAAAAAAACCAAACCAAAAAACCAAAATGTTTTGCAAGCACATGAAAACAAATTTAAGAAAAATTTAAAGCAATAAAAAGCAAAGGGAACACTCAATCTTTATTCACTTTGCTCTTTTCACTTGTTTGCATTGGAAGAATAAGTGTCTTCAATCAGACCTGAAGTTACCAACCACGATACTGACACTCAATACAGAGCATTATATTATTCTAAAACTATGGAAACACTACTATAAAAAAATACACCCATACTGTTAGATACCCTGAGGCATGATAGTCCACAAATTGACACCTCACCTCTTGACGCGGCCTGCTGCGGAGAGCCATCTTTGCATTGAAGATTCTTCAACAGCTGCATGGATTTTCCAGCCATGATGATTTGCTTTAGCACAGGTTTCAGAAAAGAGACCATAGTGTGTTGCCTGCTTGAAGGGGCCTGATCGCTGCCAGAACTGGCACTGGCATTATCACTCATCTTCTCTTCATTCTCCGTCTTCTCTGACACACTGTATAATGTGTAGGTAGCATACCAAAAATCTCTGTGATTAACCGGAACATTTTTGTTTCTGCGAAGAAATAAAAAGCTGTTGAATATTTCTCTTTTCAAAAGATGAAACTTCATTACTAGAAGATGCACATCATCTTTGCTCTATGCTTTGCCTTTCTCTTAGAACAGCCAAGAAGCACTTTCAAAACTACATAGAATAAGCTGATTCATATCACAAACTATCTAGACACCTCTAGAAAGGATGATAGCTCTAGCAGGATAAAGAATCAGCCCACAGGAGATAAAACAATTGCATAACACAATAAATCCCCAAAACAAGGCAAACAGTAATTATAATTACAATTAAATTTGTCCAGGAAGTTAACTACTCACAGTGGCATGCAACCTTAATAACATAATGATTAGTGATTAACTTGCAGCTTTATTTAAAACCCACAATGAAGCAACTATTACTGGGAAACCTCAAAAATCCTACAGTAGGTGAAACTCAGTTCTTAGTTCACTTTGCTTTTTTTGTTGTTTACATCAGATACACAGTTTGGTCTTTGAAGTCAGAGAGAAAACAACCTAAATTAGATCATTAAAATGAAGCACATAAATAAAAGTTGAAATCACCCCTGTTGGTAGCACTGAAAACACAACTACAGAACCACAGAGAGAAAAGTCAAGTAGGACATAATAAGGATGCTAAAGATCTCGGCTACTAAGGATTTATTACAACAGTACTAGAGCTGTTCTCTTAGTTCATGCTCACCTTGATCTGTCTTAACAGACAGAAGTTAAGTTTGGCAGATAGGGGGAAATGGATTTGTAATTATAAGCCAAAATTCTAATTTCTATAGTCACCTTCCACTTCAAGCTGTCAAAAAAGGGACCAGCAAAATGTAGCATAGAAACAGAAGAGAAATTAACAGTTCAAATAATGTTTAGGATATGTGCATGTAATTCAAGACACTGTATTAACTTGTACTACAAGTCAGAGGCAATGAGTATTGTAATTCTAAATAGCATTTGATTTATCACAACTATAGATTAGTAGAAGAATTAAAAAGTAAATTTTGTAATTTTTGCAAACGTCTGGGTTTTGAAAAATGGTTAATTGCTTTTAAAAAAGTCAACACACTCAGATTCAGATTGCTGATTATTTATTATAGATGGAAAAAATAAAACAATTGATTCGTGTTCCAGAACAATACTTAGTAAGGCTCCGTATCTAATCCAATTTTCCTAAAGGGAAGTTTGAGGCAATTTATAAAAGTATGATTAAGAAATTAATTCTACTTAAAGTAAAATAACAAGCATGAAAACCTATTTTATTGTCACCCTTTACCTCCTAGGTTCTACAGCAGGTTTTGTATTCACACTTGCACAGCATGATGTGTGTCCAGTACCAGCATCCCTACCTCTGAATGATAAATTCCTTTGCAGGATCAAACAAATTACCATGGACTATCCACTCATCCACTGTCTGTAAGTATGGCCTCACAGTTTCAACCCAAAGAGAGAACAGAAGGGATACCTGAATTTAAAGGGGACCAAAAAAAAAAAAAAAAAAAAGTGGCTGAATGTTTTTATACTAAGCATTAGAAGCGATATGGCAAAGCCTAACCTCTTAATTGTGCAATTATAGTTTGAGATATACATTAACTACACTTAAGGATTTTTAAAGATAAAACGTTAAACTAAAAATTACAGCTTTAGTAGTTTTAATGGAAGCCTGCATTGTGCATGCTTCCTCTTGTTACTTTTGTCACTGCAGTCAGACCCAAACAGCAGTTTTCATTTTTTTCACTCTAACATCTCTTAAAGAAGTAAGGGATAGTCATAAAACGTTCTGTGGTTTTATAACATAGAAAACAGGAAAACAAAAGCACATAATGACACCTACTATATTTTCAGTAGTATAATCAACAACTTGCTGTAAAACCCTAAAACACTACATTTCAGCATTAACTGAATTATGCGGCTGTAGAAATAGAAGGAGGGAAAGCTATTCCAAAGCTCTCTCTTCCATAACAGCTTCCTGGCCTCTGATTCCCCACAGTTCCTCCCCTCAGTCGTCACAACACACTGCTGCTGATCTCATAAATCTGGTTTTGTCCAGGCTGAATGAACTCATGTCAGAAAACAGTAATGCATTATGTCTATCAAATTTTTCCTCAATCCTTGGTAGCTGAAGGCTAGCGTACTCCATCACCATAAAGAAATATAGGTTACTAAATATTCTAGTGTGTCGTTCTGTTAAGAAAGGAATGATTTCCCCTACCGTTTGCTCAGATGCTTCTCCAACACTGTCATATTCAAGAATAGCTTTGTAAAGAGTATTAAGCAGATGAGATGCTCGTACAACATTTCTAGTGTCAGGCGGCACTTCCGCTACTCCTGTGCTGAAAACTTTGTGAAGTACCTTCAGCTGTGCCAGTCGGGGAGACAACTTATCTATTACTATTGAAAGTGTGACTGTTTTATCTGGGGAAAAAAAGAAAAAAAAAAAAAAAAGGTATAAAAGTAACATCCAACATAAAATTAAATTTTGCCCATGTTATTAATGAGGTTTTAAAATGCAGTATGGCATCTTTCACAGTTTCAAAATGTATTTCCATAATGTTTTTCATATTTCCCTCTTACAAAAATTTCCTTGTGTGCCCCCCTCTTGTAAAATTTCCCCTGCACTGTACCTTTGTTGATTATGCATTTTTCAATTTCAGTAAGTTCTTCTTTAAAGCTAATGAAATATTTATACAAGGCCCACATAAAAGCTTGGTAGGTTCTGAACGGGGCTTCGGTAGTTTTCTTTGGAGTGGAAACTGTTCCATGCATTATGCTTTCCGGGCTGTGTCCCATCACTTCATCAATAAACTTCTGTAGCCTAAACACAACTTGACCATATGCTGCTATCTGTTCCAATACAGATCTCAGGCAATTCTAGAAAAAAAATAATAATTTTTAGAATCACCTAATAAAATTTGTGATTTAATTTTTAGGCTTTATAAAATACAAGATACTTCTATGAATTAAAATATAATAAAATTCTGCTATCTCTATCGCTTCATCACATTCTCAGCTATGGGAACAGCCCATTCAGTTTTATTAAATCAGATGTTCTTAGTTTAGTCAAAACACAACTGTGGAAATGTGATTTTTCCACAAGCAGTTTAATTTCCTGTTCCCCCAAATTACATCTTCATAATGACAGATACATTCAGCTGAGATTCAGAAACAACTTACATGGGTTAAATGAGTTACAATAATATCACTCCGCACAGCCACTTTTCCGTCATTCAGCTGAAATATAAAAAGCTTTTTCACTCCTGAAAGTAGCCTTGAAAAGAAAAGAAGAGAGTAGTAATTTTTCCCCCTTAATGGACTCATAATTATATAATTAATAAAAGAATTAGCTCTCCCTTGCCTAAAAGTTTCTTTTCTTCAAATAAAAGGGGACCACGGATGAACTACGATGCTATTGGTACTGTAAGTTGTTGCTAGAACAAGAACGATAAAACACTAGCATCACATAAATGTTTCCTAAAGTTCCTTTCCAGCTGAGATAATTTCCAGCTGTAGGATGACTCAAATCTACTTTCTAAAATTGGTCACTGTATTAAAAATCCATGGGGCAGGATAAGAACAAGTTGGTTCCTCTTAACAGTTGGACTTGAGGAATCAAGGCATACAAGTAGCAAGCTACTTTCTTCTTTGTGAATCTGAATGGTTAACACACATAAGCCTCATCTTTATTGTCAGCAATGGTGCAAAGCAGAAGCTCAGTAATAACTCTTCAGATACAACTTCACAGATAAATCTCTCATTTCCTTGAGAGAAATACTAAAAGTTAAAATGCAAGCTTTGTGATGTTGCTCTTACCAAAGAGTTTCCCGTATAACCTGAGTTTCGGTGACTAGTGTTCTCTCTTCTGGCACATATAAAGGATCACTGGTGTACAAGTGGTGGTCCCTTAGAAAAAAGGAAATTAAAACAATTTAATGGCTGAAATACCAGCTGAATCACCTGAAAGTAAAGATGAAGCAATAATCTTAAGGCTCAGTTTTGTTCTAATTATATCTGAGTAGATTCAATGTTCATGGGGGCATTTTAAATATATAAACAAAAGCAGAGTTTGTTTTCATATTGTTAAGCAAAATACTATGGAAAGCATTCAAATATCATCCAGTTGTACATAGCAATACAAGCAATTAAGTAGCAAATACCTGAAGTACTGAATCTGCGTTGTTTTGGTTTTTGGTTTTTAAATTCTTGATCCTTGATTATTTTATTATTTCTCATTCAATGCTGTGAAAATTTAGTTACTTTCTGTTAAAAATACTAAGCTAAAAAGTAAAATATCAATTTCCCTAACCCATATAGGAAAATTCACACTTTAGCTCAAAAGTCTACTTAAGAAATGGTAACTTTCACAGCCACCTAAAAACTTTCCCTTATGATCCTGTGTTATACAATTCTTGGTAAACCTTCCACAGTATTTTTCATATTTTAGTGAAGTATAGAATGATTATTCACATTTGTAGTATTTTGACTCATTAATATCATCAGTGGCAGAATTTATGTAATCATGTTCAAAATTCAAAAATCCAGATTAAGTAATACTGGTTATATATATCATACATACATATATATATATATATATATAACATAACTCTGCTAACAACATTGCAACAGAAACAGTGTTGCTTTATGTTACTGATTTTCTAATATTCACTGCAAATTTTGGTTCATAACTGGCTGGATAATCAACTGACACTAAAATAAATTTAACTCCTTGATTAAGAAATTCATTAAATTAAGAAACCAAAGACAAATCTAATGATCTGTATTACTGCAGTACTGATACATCAGAATTTGGGACAGAGGGAAGAATCAGGCTTTTTTTTTTTTTTTTTTTCCCCTCTCTCTCTCTCTCTCGAATTGAACTTCCTTCTCTTTTTTTTGTCCAAAACCACAGCAGGTAACAACGATATACTGCTTTATGTTCCTTCCCCACACAACATCTGTTTAAGACTAACTTTGTAAGGGAGGCACCAAAACCAAAGAAAAAGTTAAACTTCACGGAACTCCTCGCTTCCAAGACCACTTACAACCTACCTATATTAGTTCCTCAGAGACCTTCGTAAGGGTCAACCCAAACAAAATTCAACAATAAGATTTGCTTCCTTGAAAAAGGAAAACCCTCTCTCTGATATGACAAACATAATAAAAACTAAATAAAAGGAAAAGAATATTAATAGAAAAAACAGCTCGTTTGTCCATCTTATTAATTCGTACCCTTTTAATTCTGTTTTTAACTATATCAGTAATAACTATACTATCTTTATGCTTCCACAGTAAAGATGCTTAAAGTCATTATTTAGCATTATATGCCAGTAAGGAATATGTAAGTGATACTGTTTTCTTACCAGACTGCAGCTAGGTTGGAATGTAAGTGCAAACTATGTGAAAAGCGAGGAGCTCTTCCTGTCCAGTACTGAGGAACTACATGCTGCTCTAGCCAGCTGCGGGCATCAGGTTCACCGACTGTGAAAACACGTGACAGTCGGTGAGGTATTTTTATTTATTCAGGAAATTATTATAAAACACAGGGAAAAGTTATTAATAAGCCTATCCACTCAACTGCAGAATCACAGATCTTTTCAAATAAGTTACAGTTCACAACTATATACACTTTACTGCACTCATATATATGATACCATCATGCACAAATTAATTTATGTAGAAATGCCTCATCTCTTAAAAGCTGCATAAGTCCTAAAAAATAAACTTGGAGATTTATGTAGTTTCCAATTCTTCCTTGGAAAATGTGTTTCTGTCTCAGACAATTCTCAAATGATATATACAAAACCAAGCTAACTTAAAAAAATAAGGTACCAAATATCACCAACTTTGTCACTATATTCCTTTTTACTATGCATTTAGTACATTACCTAAAAATGTTTTTTTCTTAAATTTTATTATCATGAAAACTCTACCTAATCCCAGTTAGATAGCTACTGCTTATACAACATAGGAATATTATGCAGTCTTCTTATACAAGGTATCCTGTACGCTACAATATTCTATGCAAAAATATACAGCTACAGTTAATACTCCCCGAAGCTATTCAAGAGTAAGCCACTAGTGTTTTAATTACATAAAACTATTTTTTTTCAAAAAAGCTTCATACCCAGAACTATGTCAACTGTTCCTGTTGTCAACCAACTTTTGTTTCAGCATTCTGATACTTAATAATAAAAATTTACATTATATCCATACAACTACATGCTACATTTACTGTGTAAGTTTTCATTTCTATATTGGAATATCCATGTATATTTCCATGGAAATAAACAGAATCCTTCTCCATTAGCAACAACAGAAATCAGATCAAACCTTCCATATAGCTTCTTTACTGTTAGAAATAAAAAAAAAAGCAGTAGTGAACAATAAGCTGTACCTTAAAACTACAATTATAGGTCTAAAACACAATACCTCACTAAAGAATAATAAATAAAGCTGCATTAACTTGCTAAATTTGAGTATGTATGACTGTAGCAGAAGAATTATAGCTTATTCTAACCTTTCCAGGAAACATTAGGTACTGTTTTCTTATTTGGATCTTGGTCTTCTAAAGGTGTCCGGTCTACTTGAATACCCGAGTCCTCCCTGCTCAAAGGCTGAGTGTCTTCCTCCTCGTCACTTTCTCCAGACCAATCCTATTAAGTGCAACAAAACCCAGTACACTTCAGTACAACATCACAGGTAGATCTATATTCAATTCTTATTCAAGCCAAACATAAACTATTCTCTTCTTTCTTCCACTATAAAGTAAATTCAGGACACTAACATAACTGTCTACCAGAGACTGGTTTAAGTTATACATAACATCAATAACTGGACAAATGAGAGAACTGGAAAAGATCACAGAGCTACAGCAAGTTCTGATTAGGAGCAGGCAGGGGCCAGCAGAAGGAGCCAGTTTAGTTGCAGGAGTAAGTCAAAATATGGTGAAAAACAAAAGCATTTTTATCACTGTTACTCTGCTTGGGTCTGTATTTCACGGTATTAAGTAAGAAGCAACATATTAGGGAATCCTGCAAGAATCAACATGCAGAGCATAGAAACTAGGACAACTCAAGCAAGTCTCCAACATACTTCAAAATGGTTTATACAGTTTGGTTTTTTTTACCTTAAGAAATTACTTACTGGTGTATCTACGCCTGGGCCAAAGTAAATTTCTTCTCCTTCCATCAGATACTTTCCCCAATCAAATTCTTCTTCCTTTTCTAAGTATAAATATAAAAATAGTAAGTATGACATTAACTCTGACTTTCTTTTCCTCTAAAAACATTTCCAAAGTTAAAATTACCTTGTTACTCTAAATCTAAAACAAAAGGCATTCCCTTCCACTTACGGTTACACCACTGTTCCTTTAACAAGGTTATACACTTTCAACATGACATGTAAATTGTGACGTATCAACCACGTATATTCCTTAGTTATTAATTCTCAATTCTGTTGCTTATGAACTCAAAATATGCAACATAGCGTGCCATCAATACATTTATCTGTATTATGTTGCACTACCCTATGCTTCAATCCTGGAAAAACATGCAAGAATGCAACATGTCACTTATTGTGACTAGTCCCATTTAGCTCTGCGGAAACATTCTAAACGTATAATTTACATACGGACAATGATCTTGGACTGTAAACAACATAAAGCAAGAACTGTCTTAATCTCCAAAAAAAGACACCACATATCCATGATGTGATGTGTAATACTTTAAAAATAACAATCACACTTACAATATATTATATCTTAAACATGAAGCTTACTCAACTGTAATTAGTGTTGTTTGAGATAACCTCTTCATATTCACATTCCTGGAATGGGCTGAAAGTGCATTCAAAACACCGCCGAGGGAATGTGCAGAGATCATTCAAAAAGGAATCTTAAGATGCAAGATTTTCTTTAGGTTAGTCTGAAATATTCTTCTTTCAGTCTATGATACAACACTGTAAACAAATGGGGGATGGTATCCACTCAAACTTAAGCACAAGCCTCATTTTTAGGCACTGAGTGAAACGGTCCTACTTTAGAAAGCACGTAGCTGGGACCTCCCTCTGGAAACCTTCAAAGGTATCTCCCTTTCCTTGACTACATAGGGAACATAGGAATTTACATCACCAACGCTGTTTCAACAGACCTCCTACTGAGGTGCAAGACAGAGACTGAGGACAGAAACCCGTTGTCTGTCTTCAAGCATGTAAGCACTGCCGAACTGGTGGAGAACATTAGTAAGTGATAGTGGTACAAGCAAAAAGAGCTCCCGAGGTACTTTGGTGGCTGGAAAACTTAATGAGGCGATGCAACATAAATGGGGGTAGGAAAGATTTGCAGGCTATTTTAAATGTATAAATCATAAAAAGACAATCAATAAAGCACCTTGAAGCAAAGGAGATAATGAAATGGAGAAGAAAAATGTCCTTCTGATCAGACTGTGTTAATGGATTGTATCTTTCATTAGCAATATAAACATCTTGTAAACTTACCCACTTCTTTGACTCTTGGTTTTTCCACATAGGTGGTGTTGGATGGAGAATCAGACAAACACAACAGAAGAGACAGTATGGAATAGTGTGTATCTGTCTTTAAAAAACATTAAAAAAAGGCAAGTCAGTAAGAGATCTAAAAGATTTTGGTTAGGAACAAACTCAGCCTATTATCTGCAGGAATGCTCCCCATTAATTCCCATTCCCCAGTCCTGAATTACAAAAATAACATCTGCAATATGATAGCGAATGTTACCCATTCTCTTTTGCCTACTAATTAGCCAATCAATATACAAATACTTCAAAAGTAGCCACAGCATAAGCTGCCTCTTACTGAGCAATCATTTCTTACTAAATCATTTACAATCATTTCTTACTAAAGAAAGATTGTTCTTTGGCCTGATTCTAACTTTCCAAAGTTCTTCAGCAGACCATTTCATATCTAGATACATGGAGATTCTGCTGTCTACATCCTATATAATTTGACACATACATACACATACTTACAAAGCTGTTTCAGAATGAGATCCACTTGTATAAAAAAAAAAAAATCCAAATTTCTGATAAAGCAGCATCATACTCATCTAGTATATATGGAATACAATATGTTTCTACTGAACATAACTGACTCTGCAAGAGTTTGTCAAAGAACACCAGTAGGTCATTGACAAAATCACATGTGTGAGCTGGTGTTTCACTTACCAGTCCTAAAACTGATAAATACCCTTCCCAGTTACATGCCACTGCTAAAAACTAAATGCAGTTTAACTTCCCAAATATGAGATATTATCTACCTCCAGCTATACCCCAGTTGCGTTTTCAAAAGGACAAAATGGGGGGCGGGGGGAGAAAAAAGGTTGTTTCAAATCTTAGGATACTTGTAACACTCAAGTATTCAGTGCTTGCTTGGGTTTTGGTTTGGTTTGGTTGGTTTTAATGTTATTTGACTCTCAAAACAAGGAGAACTAAAGGTACTTTTCAAAAATCTACAGCGTACAGTATAATAACTGAAGATATGTGTAAGCTATTGAGGGTTCCAAGGTTTTCCCCACAAATTAGAGGAAACCTACCACAATGCAAAGAAAGGTAAATGTCAGTTCAATGAACACACAGCCCTATTAAAGAATATCATTATATGGAGCACCACCTCTTAAATCACAAGCTTAAATTTCCCAATAGCAGGAACTTTTCAGTTTTCAAAGATGAAATTCATTATTAAACTACCACACTGGAAAGTGTCTAAGTGAGACAACTTTTGCCATACCCATCTACTCCATATCCTAAACTGATTTGATACAAAGTGTATCAAAGATGAAATACATACATAGTCTCAATAAGGAAGCTACAGGGCAAGAGAACTCCATTTGGAAATACTAAAATCAAAACGTCCAGATGCATTACTTAAGGCAAAAAAATTGGGCAAAGAGTAAGAACTGCTCAGTTTGCCGTTGTTTTAGAACAGACGGGCATCTAGATCCATCTAGATTCTCGCTACAACATTTGTACAATGTTGACCATAAAACATCTGCTCTGCAACGAGATGTCCTTTAAGTCATGAAACTGCGTGCTGAAACCTTGACAAGACAATAAACACATTTCTGAAATAAATGTGGAAACTAAAGAATACAACACTGAAAATCCATGACCTGAGCAGCAACTGCAAACCCCACTAAGTCATCTCAAATTTCCAACACAACATTACAACTTAAGTCCCCATTGCAGTATAAATGCAAAAGTGCTGCAAAAGAAGAGCAAGGAAGTTGCAACATACATACCTTTGTTTCTTCAATACTTGGGAGTGGCGAGTTCAGAAATTTTTCTGTTAGTCTTTTCCAGCTTGCAGCTTTTCCAAGGTCAGAATGAACTATCAATTTTTCATGTATTCTAATAACAAAAACAGTATCAAAAATGCTTCAAAAAAAGTTAACTAATGCATTATTAATCCATAAGCATAAAACTTACCCTTCTATCGTCCTCTCTACTTTGTGACTGTTCACATCAAGAAAACGGTGAAATCTGCGTAAGAAATCTGTATTAGAATATGTTTAAAAAAGGAGCTTAAGTACGGAAGAAAATAAAGCTGATTTACATATATGAGGACAACATTATTAGTTTAATAATGCATGCTTAATTCAGCAACAGTGTTAGGCATCAACAAAATTTAATCTCAGTGTCTCTAAGCTCAAGAAGGATTAACTACAATTGACCTTAAAGATGGAAAAACAGAATACAGGTTACATTTAACCAGTACGTTTAAGATGAATGGAAAATTACTACTGTATCAGCAAACTAAGCAATTAAAGTACACTGTCAGTTAAGTCAAGTGGAGAGAGGAGATCAAGAACTATATTGTCAAAGGCATCTGTGTCAAATGCATGAAAATTATCTGGGACTTGCATCACAAGCAGAGGCAAAACAAACACCCACTTGGGAAGGCCTGTAAACCCAAATGAAGCTCCTTTATAAATACTAAAGGAAAGTGTCTAAAAGAAAAGAGAGCTTAATCAAAATAAAGATATATCACCAAAGGCAGCATGCATAGGGACAAAATAAGAACTTGTGAAAGCTAAGATGGACTTTGCAGAAGAAATTAGAATATGAATAAGGTTCTTCAGTTACATAGAGAAAAAAAACAGGGAATGGGATGTGACAGCAGTGAGCACAAGGTCAAGATACTCTATATGTAGGCCCTCAAAGCCAACCTAGTATTTTGACTCAGCTTCCAGCAACTACTGTACAGGACACAGGGGTAAAACTCTCATGACCACAGACAGAAATGAAAACTACTGGATCTGAACGAGGAACACAAGTTAAGCTAAACAGACTGAATTGGAAAGACCATCTAAAATCACCTCAATGTCAAAGTAATAAACTAGAAAATTAAACTGTAACGCAGGTAGCAAGGATTTTTAATAAGTATCACTGGAGGATGAAGAGATGCCCGTATTAAAGAAAAGAAAAAAATTGCTTTGTTAACTACAGACCCATTAGTCTGATTTCATCTGTCTGTAAGGCTTGGGAATAAAAGCATGATAAAATGTAACATTAACTACATAGCTGACATTTAGGTTAAGAAAATATAGCTTATCTCATTTATTACAGCACATTAGCTTACATAGGAAATCATTAGTTCAAATGGAAAATGGTGGCAAGTACAAGAACTGGAAGATTCAGAAAAACAGACTGGAATGACAACAATAGAAAAAGAATCTGCACTGAAAAGAAAAATTAGAAAAAAAGAAGTTATTACCAAACTTCCTTTAGTCTACAATTACTTAAAGCTTTAATTAATGACCCTAACACACACAAACAAAAAAAGTATCAATTTTTTAGGCAAGTTGGGAACATCACGAATAGAAGAGGACTAGCGTGCTGCATGGAAAGAAACAGATGAACCTGAGAACTACAGCATAGAAACATCATCAAATCTAACAATACAAACCACAAGTTTCACAACCTTGAAACTAAAGAGAGCTGCTGTTACAACCTAAGGTCTCATGGTTTGGAAATACGATATTAGTCAATCTCAGGCTGAAGTTTAACACACATTTCTTAGACAACAATTCTGGCATAAAAACCTTCCTCTTCCCAACCCTCCTTGTGAAAACAGTTTACTGTCAACTCTGCATCACCCCCTCTGTTTTCCTGCCCTGTTGTTTTTCAGAAAAAACCCAACCCAACAATTCCCCAATCCAAAAGAGCACATGGCTACACAGGCAACTGGCTCATCGAAACAGGGAGAGATGTCACAAGAGGAGATGGAAGACAGGGTGCATTTACCTGGCTCAAGAAACCCTGCTACCATTACCAATCTGCAGACTCAGAATAATGAGTTAGAAGCAACTATTTTGATGCAGCTACAAAACCAATAAACACAATCCTATGATGCATTACACAAAATACTTCTGGTAAATATAAAGAACACAGGGAGACAGCAGTTACAAATACCATATTCCTACATACCCAATGTATACAATTAGCATCCTGAAAATTCAGCAGAGTTGAACTTGTCAAAACACCAGCTACAGGTCATGCCCAGCTCTCCCACACCTCAGACTCACCTTTGCTGTTGACCAATGGCTATTTGGTTATTAAAATAGTCTTATTTAGCCTGTTAGTAGTTAGGATTCACAGTCTGACTTGATGCAATGCAGTTATGCTATTGCTCACCCCCAAAAATGGATTTAAACAGCATAAAAAAGAAAATGTAAGTAGCATTGATTTTAAATGGATTGGGTAGTTGTTGCATGAGGTTAAGCAAGCACATAAGACTCTGAAGAGGCAGCAGTTAGTGATAGTACGGGAAACTGGAAATAGATCATGTAAAAACTGACAGCAGACACTGAAACGGTAACTGTGATAATTGAAAAAGAAGCATGTAAAACTTTAGTAAGGACATTTTAGATGGCAGTGTAACAGAATTAAAGGGATACAGACAATATATGTTACAGGTTAATAAAGGCCACGTTTATGACAAGCTCAAATAACATCAAACACGTTATCTTCTGGAGATTGATAACCTTTCATATAAGCAGCACAGTATTCTTGGCCAGAAGCTTTATCTCGATTTGGTGGAGTTCTCTTTATTTGCTCGTTACATATAATGATTATTTCCTTACTTCCATCCAACAAACAAAATTTTGCATGGCTAAATGAAGATGCTGAAAAGTACCTTTTTACGGATCAGGAGAAAAGCCCTAAAAGACCGAGACTTAAAAGTGACGGGGTAATAGCCACTGGCCCTCTGACAGGGACTCGCAGCGGTCCCCAGCGCCACCCCCGGCACCCTGCACGGAGGGCAGGGCAGGGCAGGGCCGGGCCCCGTACCGCGCCCCAGCAGCCGCAAGGCACCCTCCTTGCTTCCAGGGGAGCCGGCGGCAGCGGCTCACACCACACGGCAGCCCCTCAGCGCAGAGCGGGGGGGCCCGGCCCAGCGCCGGCCCCGCCGGGGGGCTCCTTCCCTCCGCAGCGCCGGTGGGGCCCGGCGGGAGCGGGGCGAAGGGGCCGGCTCCATCGCCCCCAGCCCCGCTGCTGACGGGCACGGCGGGGCCGCCGCGGCGGCGGAGCTTCTCCCCGGGGGCGCGGGGTGGCGGGCGCTGACCTGAAGTTGGACCAAGCGAAATTCAGCGCCGTCTGGAACCGGCCGCCGCCCAGCTCCTCCTCAGGCAGGCCGGTCACGCTGCGCACCAGGGCGCGGACGGCCCGCTCCTGCTCCTGCTCGAAGCGGCTGCGGTGGCCGGGCGAGGCCAGCGGTGCCGCCATGGCCGCGGCGGCGGGGGCGACCCCTCCGGGAGGCGCCACGGAGCCCGCCCGCAGCGCCGCGGCCAGCACTTCTCGCGAGACTTCCCGGGGGCTTCTCGCGAGAGCCTCCCTCCCGCCCCCCCCGGGATTTCGGGGCGGGGGGGGTGCGGAGAGCGCGTGCGCATGCGGAGGGCGGGAAGCGGCTGGTGGCTTCCCCGCTCGGTGGCGGGAGCGGGGGCCGGGGCCTGGGCCTGCGTCGGCTGGGGTGGCACCGGCCCTCCGGCCCCGCTTCTGCAGCGTCTTCCTGTCACGGAAATGTCACTTGTCCTCGGAAACGCCCCCATAAAAGCGTGATCACCCGGGATGAGTAATTAGCTACTGTAGCCTTCCAGATCAGGGCCTGGGGCTGGCTCTGCCTTGCAGAGTTCGTTTCAGCAAAGCAAAACGCAATACCTGTCTTGATAGGAGGATCAGAAGTCAGCTAGTTAGGGTAGGATGCTCCGTCACCCAGAGGTTTTGCCAAGGGCTCTGCGCTCCACCTCGTAGCAAACGCCCTGTGACCCTTTCCAGTCATACTTACTTAGTACGTATTATTTAAAAGACCATTTCAGTGTCTTGCTGAGACCACCCTGCACCAACAGGCCTGGCTGCCACCTGGCTCTTCTGAGGCAGCTGGGTGTGTTCCTCCCTGGCTGAACCCCTGCTCTTGCACAGCTGTGTAAACAGCCATTAGTGGATATTCAGTATATGGGACACGAGCGTGCATGCTTGGAGTGGAGTAAAAACCAGTTTTGTCAAACTCTGTGTCAGACATTTGCTGAGCTGCTTAAAATGCTTTTGACCCTCTGCATGGTTTTATAGGGCAGCAAAGGCAACATTATAGAATCATAGAATCGTTTAGGTTGGAAAAGACCTTCAAGATCATCGAGTCCAACCGTTAACCTAGCGCTGCCAAGTCCACCACTAAACCATGTCCTCAAGCACCACATCTACCCGTCTTTTAAAGACCTCCAGGGATGGGGACTCAACCACTTCCCTGGGCAACCTGTTCCAGTGCCTGACTACCCTTTTGGTGAAGAAGTTTTTCCTAATATCTAACCTAAACTTCCCCTGGCGCAGCTTGAGGCTGTTTTCTCTTGTCCTATCACTTGTTACTTGGGAGAAGAGACTGACCCCCACCTCACTACAACCTCCTTTCAGGTAGTTGTAGAGAGCAATAAGGTCTCCCCTCAGCCTCCTCTTCTCCAAACTAAATAGCCCCAGCTCCCTCAGCCGCTCCTAAGACTTGTGCTCTACACCCGGCACCAGCTTCGTTGCCCTTCTCTGGACACGCTCCAGCACCACAATGTCCTTCTTGAAGTGAGGGGCCCAAAACTGGACACAGTATTCGAGGTACAGCCTCACCAGTGCCGAGTACAGGGGGACCATCACTTCCCTAGTCCTGCTGGCCACACTATTCCTGATGCAAGCCAGGACATTCTGGCTGTGAGCTTCCCTCTAGAAAGAAACTAACTGAATCAGTGGGAAATGTTATTATTGACCGATTCCTGTAACAGTCCCTGCTGTGCTGCACGTGGCACATCCTTCATTGTTGGGCTTTGTCTTGCCTGATCTCATCAACAAATATTAGACTGTAATCCACCCTGCCAAAATTTTTTGTTCCTTTTCTCCATTAAAACATTTATATTGCCACAAAGAAAGGAGTAGCCAATGGATCAGCAGTAGAAAGAAGACCTCAGAAATGTCCTTTTTAAGTTAAAATATATTTAATGTTTTACTATATTTAATTTTACTATAATTAATGTATTACTATATTTAATGTGAAGAATTATGTAAAAAGATAGTAGTTTGTATAATTTCATAATCCTAACAATAATAAAATGACATTGAAATTCTTGTAGTGTATTAAGAAACACTAGCACGTTTTCACCCGGGTAGGCTAAATCTTACCTTAGGGTTCAGATGCAGAACTGCAAGGAAGCGATGGCCTCAGTGCACCTGCGGGCAGGATGCTCAGCATGAACATTAGCTCAGAGGGGCTCTGCTCCTGTGCCTTTCTTATACAGCCTTAACTTACTAAACATTCAAAGGAAAAGTCTATAAAACTTTACTGGTGTTCCTACATCTCCTCTGACAGTGTTTGTGTTTCCCACTTTAGGTTAGCAGCAGTCTTTTTACTTTTTAGTCGACATAGCCAAACAATGTTCTGAGCCATAATTTGTTGCCCTAGATGTTAACTAAAGGTCTACACAACCAGTAGACGCTGCAATGGTATGTACAGTAGTAATTAATAGTTGGAATACTGTGGATGGCATTTAAACAAAATTATTAGATATTAAGGCTTCAGGTGTTCTTTATACAACGTAACTGTGGTTATCACTTAACTCCTATATATTTAAGCATACCTGTGCTATTGCTTCGATCACTGTTCAGAGAGGAAGTTCCAGGCTTTGCAGCATGACAGGAGCATGTGTGTGTCACCTGTGCCCTTTGTAGCATCAGGAACATGGCAGCCACCCATTTCAGCACCCTATCAGAAAAAAAAAAAGGTGATTTTTGCAGGAAGAAGGATTCCAGATCTTAACAGCTGCCTGGTGACAAGCTGAGTACCATGAAACATGGGCTTTAATGACAGCGCTGTCTGAAAGGTTTCCTGCTTCCCGGCTGCCCTGTACAAGTCCATTTCCCTCACACCACACCCTCAGCTGTGCTGTTTGTGGAGCAACACAGTGAACCGTAGCAGGGAATCGATCCAGGTTAAAAATAGTCTTGTTTCTGTTTTGCCAGGAGTTTTAACCCAGGTCAATTCACTGACCCATTCCCTTGGAGGCATGAAGGAGTGAGGGAAGAACCACATACCCTAAAGCCCCCAGGCAATGAAAGTACAGCCTCCGGGGCTGGTGAATCAGAAATCTGTGGCTGGTTTTCAAAACAGGATACAAGGGCTGGGACAAATGTATAACATCTGTGCTGCCTCAGTCATAAAAGGCTTTAATGCTACAAATCTTTCTTGTTTTTCTTTCCCTCATCAGAAGCCTCATTTCTATTTTTGTTTTGCCAATTTACAGTAGCAAGGCTTTATATTTGATTTCAGCTGGGGGAGGGAGCACTGGCCAGGAAGAAGGCATGAAGGCCCTCTCTAAAAGTAGATTTAAACTATTTTTTCAAATAAGATTTAATGCTAGGAAGCTTAATAGTTTCCTTTATATTCCTTGATTTCCATGTGGTAACTGTCACTTTGCACCCAGCTGTCCTCCCAGGTCACACTGCTATGAACTAGATGTATTTTAACCAAGATCTCCCTTGCTCATAGGATTAGGTTGCACTTGGGAGATGTGTCCCTCTCTGTAATGTCCTATAAACACCTGTGTCCAATCACATATTGGAGGAGGAATTACAATACAAGTCTTTTGCTGAACTGTGTGTCCTTTAGAGAAACTGCTCTGAGCAGGCAATCTCTTCCCTGCTTCTCAACCTCAATTGATGAGCCAATTTGTCAAGCACAGGATTCGAAGGCAGGAGAAGGAATGAATGAGGTGAAATGTGTCAGGCTGCAGCGGGCCATTAGACAAGCCAGCTACATGAGGTTCACACTTCATGCATGAGACTGTTCAGGTCTCCCATCACTTTCGTCAATCACCTTTGTACCAGCAAAGCATAGGATAAATTCCACAGGACTGATGGAGAGTATATTTAAAATACTGTGTTTAAAGAAGTACTTAAGATTTTAACGTGTTTTTTTTTCATTTCCAGAGTATCTATAGAAATAATTATTTAATAATTAGCTGGAGGGGGTTACAGAAAACTGTTATTTACCATAAATATGTTATGGCTATACTTCCCTTTAACACCAACTTTAGGATGTATGATACTGTTGTGGTTTAACCCCAGCCAGCAACTAAGCACCATGCAGCCACTCGCTCACTCCCCCCACGGTGGGATGGGGGAGAGAATTGGAAGAGTAAAAGTGAGAAAACTCATGGGCTGAGATAAAGACAGTTTAATAGGAAAAGCAAAAGCCACGCACACAAGCAAAGCAAAACAAGGAATTCATTCACTACTTCCCGTCGTCAGGCAGGTGTTCAGCCATCGCCAGGAAAGCAGGGCTCCATCACGCATAACGGTTACTTGGGAAGCCAAATGCCATCATGCCGAATGTCCCCCCCTTCCTTCTTCTTCCCCCAGCTTTACATGCTGAGCATGATGCCATATGGTATGGAATAGCCCTTTGGCCAGTCTGGGTCAGCTGTCCCAGCTGTGTCCCCTCCCAGCTTCTTGTGCACCTGGCAGAGCACGGGAAGCTGAAAAGTCCTTGACCAGTGTAAACTCTACTCAGCAAGAACCAAAACATCAGTGTGTTATCAACATTATTCTCATCCTAAATCCAAAACACAGCATTCTACTAGCTACTAAGAAGAAAATTAACTCTATCCCAGCTGAAACCAGGACAGATACTAATGTGAGTGCTGAGCTATCAGTAAAGAGTAAGACCTGCCTTTAAGGTCATGCAAAAATCAATTCAGGTCACTGAATACCTGAGGAGATTATAAGCTCATGATTTACACCAAAAGTTACACAAAAATGCGTCTGAAAAGCAACAGGAAGATGATGTACCTGATCTTTATCCTCAACAGGAAGGAGGGCATCTGATAACTTTCTACTACAATAGTTTTTGAAGTGCACCATAACTTCTTACTCTCAAGTCTTCATCTGATGGAGTTTCACAACTGAATATAAGGTAGCGCAGATTTCAAAAACTGCTGAAACTGACTTCAAGTCTGCAATTCATAATGGTTTGCGCTTTCTGTTAGTTGGATATAGGTTTAAATAGACATTTCAGGGCCTTAGTTAAAAGTATCATTAATTGCCGATCCAACAGATTTTTGTGCAAGATCGATAAAGATTTGATGTAGTGCTAAAGGAAAAAGAGGATAGAGGAGTGCAGATAAAGAAATTGTAAGGGTACCAAGCTGACTAACTGAAAAGAAGACAGCAGGACAGTAAGGGTAATTTGAGGAATTTGCTATTGTATTAAAGTCCTGCTTAAAAATCTGGATTTAATGTGCAGTTAAATTTCCACTCAAGGGTATTACTTGTCCATTGAAACAGAATGCGTACTGCCAGTCTTCTAATTACACTGTTATCATCAGCTTCAGCAAAGATCATTGTACAGTTCTGATGCACCTAAAGCATTATTTTGACTACACAGTAGAATATTAGGTAAAATTCTGACTATGTGTAATTTTTTTCTTACAGACCTTGGTGTACAGGGTGGGCCAGCAGTCACCCTTCAGGTACACATATTGCTGAAACCTTACAGACTTGTAAAGTTTTCTTTATAAATCAACAAAAAACCCCACAAACATGTATGACATGATGGGTAAAGAAAGAGAGAGAAAGCAGATACTGGGCTTACTGGAGACCTTCAGGGATGCAGCCAGCACATAGAGAAGATGAAAACAAGAAGAGCTGGGCAGAAGACTTCAAAAAAAACCTTTTTTTAAAAACAAAGAACAAGCAAGAGATCTGTGATATTTACATGGTTTGGTACAGATTAAATAACATAGAAGGTAACAGCCTGTAAGGTTCAGCTTAGGTTTATGTGATTCATCCCATCAGGGCAACAGTGGGAGTGCTGTAATACCTCGTGCTGTTTGGTTTCATGGAAGACTCAGTCACAGAACACAGAATTCATGTTGTATCCCAGGTCACTATCTCACTGTCAACAGCAAATTGTTAGAATATTGAGATATCCCTAGTGTTACTGAATAGTTACACTTCAACGGTCAGGTTGTAGCTTGGTGAAACTGGATCCATGGAAAGCCTCTTTGCTGAAATAATTACACTTTACTCTGAATTTTTGCTGGGATATAATGCATTTTCCTTCAGTAATAGAATTCCAAAAAGTGAGTGGGGTTGCCCTGGGCCCCAGGTTTTCTTACCTGTTTGTGGATTAGGGTGAGGAACTGTTCTTTCAGTCCTCTGTGGGAACTGGGCTTGACCATCACGAATGCTAGCAAGTGTTTCATTTTGTGGAGCCTGTCACAGCCATTTATATTCTGGTTCTGCTTTCTTCACTTTTCCCACCCATTAAAGCCTTCAAACTTTCTTAGACAGTTTTACCATATGCTGCTTTTCTTTTTGCTAAAAAATGTAGATGCTTTCTTCTTTTATTGTAGCCCTTCCAACTAAAAATATTTTGCTCTTCTAGAACTGTCTTGATTTTTCTTTTCATTGTGAATTCACTGGCTTAAGTTTCCACCCATGACAGATCCTTCTGGGAGCGTGTTGTTCTTCTGTTCCTATGTGCAGAAATGTTGCAACTCGTGTTTCGGTATGGTTGCTTGGTTTTGTCAGCTGCACTGATGGGCAATCACTTTATCTATAGAGAAACAAGAACGTGATAACAGCTTTCTTCCCTCATACAGAAAAAATACCTTATATCTGGGCTTTTGAGACCATCTCATCTTCTCAGATTTAAATGCAGATTTCTATTGTTTACAAAGAGATCTGGCCATATAAGCTTTCTTTGTAAAACTCTTTAATCTATGAAATACTGGAGCATCTAACTGTCAAAATCCCTTGGTTAAGTTTCTTCAGGCATGAACTAGCTTGGGAGATGAGGGGAGAGCAGCGGATATCGTCTGCCTGGACTACAGTAAAGCTTTCGAGACTGTCTCCTATAAGATCCTCATAGAGAAGCTGTTGAAGTATGGACTGGATGAGCAGACAGGTAGACTGAAAACTGCCTGAACAGCTGGACCCAGAGGGTGGTGATTAGCGGCACAAAGTCTAGTTGGAGGCCAGTAACCAGCAGTGTACCCCAAGGGTCAATACTGGGTCCAGTCCTGTTCAACATCTTCATTAATGATCTGGATGATGGGGAAGTGTACCCTCAGCAAGTTTGCTGAAACCACAAAATGGGCAGGAGCGGCTGATGATACACCAGGTCATGCTGCCATCCAGAGGGACCTTAACAGGCTGGAGAAATGGGCTCACAGATACCTCATGAAGTTCAACAAGGAGAAGGGCAAAGTCCTGCACCTGGGAAGCAATAACTCTGAGCACAAATATATGCTAGGGGTCACCCAGATGGAAAGCAGTTTGGCAGGAAAGGCGCTGTGGGTCCTGGTGGACACCAAGTTGAACGTGAGCCACCAATGTGACCTTGCCACAAAGAAGGCTGATGGTATCTTGGGCTGCATTAGGAGGAGTGTTGCCAGCAGGTCGAGGGAGGTGATCCTTCTCCTCTACTCAGCACTGGTGAGGCCACACCTGAAGTGCTGGGTCCAATGCTGTGCTCCTCAGTACAAGAGAGACATGGCTATACTGGAGAGAGTCCAGCAAAGGGCCACAAAGATGATTAAGGGACTGGAGCATCTGTCTTATGAGATATGGCTGAGAGAGCTGGGACTGTTCAACCTGGAGAAGAGGTCAGAGGGATCTTATCCATATGTATAAGTATCAGAAGGGAGGGTGCAAAGAGGACAGAGTCAGGCTCTTTTCAGTGGTGCCCAATGACAGGACCAGAGGCAATGGGCACAAACTGAAACACAGGACGTTCCCTCTGAACGTCAGGAAACACTTTTTCACTGTGAGGGTGATCGAGCACTGGCACAGGTTACCCAGGGAGGCTGTGGAGTCTCCATCCATGGAGATATTGAAAGGCTGTCTAGACATGGTCCTGGGCAACTGTCTCTAGGTGGCCTTGCTTGAGGAGGGGGATTGGACCAGGTGACCTCCAGATATGCCTTCCAACCTGAGCCATTCTGTGATTCTGTACCCATTGTGACCTCTATCCACCACTGGCTGTGGACCCCCTCCTATCTTCTAGCACTACTCTGCATTCACTAGGCTTTTTCCCTATCACCACGAGTTTTACTTTCAGTGCTAGAACTGCAGCACAGTGTGGTAGGGGATGCATCATGGTAGAAAATATCTAGTCATTCACCTGGGAAGAAAAGAGCTCCAGAGAGATCCTCAACTACTGTAGACGGCATAGCTCCATGGTCGTAACAGTTCACGTTAGCTGACGTGCTGATTTCAAGCCCTTGACCACTGTTTCTCACATACAGTAGACTGACCAGTCAGAAATGAAAAGTATGTGTTTGCTCTTGGACCTGTCTGCATTTAAGAAGACTCTAATACAAGTGAAAACATGATAAGAGGGCTAGGATTTGATATTATGGTACTAGTTAGCACTCCCTGTCCTATTTGAAACAAGTGAGCGGCATTGGTGCTGGCACCTAAATGCACCTCAGTCACCTGGGCTCGCTCACTACTGCTTTCTTCCTCGTGCAGTCGTCTGCAACCATCCAAAGGGGAGCACAGTACTACCAGGCTCCCATTGACTTGAATGGCCCTCAGAAGTTTCCAAGGATTTGGAAAACACCTCTTCATACCTCTCTGGAAAAGCCAGCATAGTTTTCAATTATTTCCAGACATTATGCTTGGGTGAGTCTGTTACTAGCTCCTGGATGTATCAGCAAATCTGAAGTCATTTCAGGTGCTATGCTGGACTGAGCAATGCCTTGTTTATTGGGCTGGAGAGGTTTCCCATTCTGAGCTGTGACAACATTCGTATTGTTAAGGGCATTTCATTTTATTCAGCTGAGTAATGGAACTGCCGTTGGGGCTCCAGTGGTGGTGGTGAGGTTTGAATCTGATTTCCAGGCATAGAATGGAAGACACATTGTAAGGATGCAAGGATGAAATTTAAGAATAAATTAAGTACAAGAAATTAATTTGGGCTTGTCCTTGAGCTGAAATTTCTAATGAACATATAGCAAATGTCGTAATTGCTATATAGTAGGCTACATGGTGGGGGAAAAAATTGTTTATGAGATCACTGGTAATTTAATATGATTACAGGATGGATTAAACCAAATTGCAATAATTGGAAGTAACCTTTATTCTTTATTTGAGAGAACTGCAAGAAATCTACAAGTTAATTTATCTGAGCTGGCAGCAGAGATTAAGGCAGCCTTCTTACCTGAAACACTGGTCATATCCCTGCCCAAAAGAAAGAAAAATGACAGCTGCTCAGAAGTTTCTCAGGAACTACCATGGGCTTTCTAAGAACTGTTTTGATCCAGTGGCATCTGGAAAGATGAGAGATAGTCCAGATGGTGAAAGAGGTAGGCAGACCTCAGAGCAGTCTAAACGAACATAGCAATATGATCCTGAGACATTTGTGGGGTGCTTGGTGCGAAGGAGCTTGGTGATGAAAACTGTGTCAATTTTTCTGATTCTCTGTGTATTCAAAAAAGCAGAACTCTGTACATTCTTTTTAGTACAGAGAACTGTGCTGGAGATGAGGATCCTTGATGATTTTTCATCTTAAAATCAACTAATCTGCACCAAATCCCACACTTATATACTGCACAATCCTTTTGCATTAGTGGGGATGAAATCTATGCCTGCACGCAATTTAGTCCCCCAACTTGTGCAGGTAGCACACCACTATAGAAAAAGGAGTATTTGCATTAGATCATGACTGCAGTTTTACAGACAAATTAGCATGTGCTTTATGCCTTACAATATAGCTGGCTTACACATTTTGCTGAGCTTAGCAAATACATCCTTTTGGAGATGCTCAGCAAGCATAAATTATATAAATTATGAAGGTTTTACTAGCTCTTTTATCCAGATGATCTGGGAACTAGGAATCTTCATCCAGCTGATCTGTGACTGAGATACCACAAGTGTTTAAATTTGGGGAGTGGGGGCAGGGAATGTTTACCAAGTTGCTTATATGATTTTCCATGAGAGTTATGGGACTAACCAGAGTTTACCCACCATGACCTCGAACAGTATTCCCAAAAAGACAATCAAGGAGGGAGGATTTGGGAATGGATAATAATGGGTTTTTAACAGGTCATTCCCAAGTGATAAACCCCAGGTAGCTCTGTTGCTAGGGAGACCATAATATTTTCATCCTCACCCAACACCTCTACACTCAGAGGGTTTCCCATTGCATAAAACAAGTCTTGCTGCTGAAAGAAATACTGGCTGCCAAGCTGGCCTCAACAGGAGATCAGCTTGATCTGAAGAATGCGATGGCCTTTTGCCAAAACACAGAAGAAAGCCAGGTCCTGAAAAGTCCTGTAGGCCACATCAGTAATGAAAACTGAATTGAAGAATGTGAGATTAATGAGGGAAACTGGTAAAACAGAGAGCTTTTAATATCCTTAAAATCACTATTAGAAGGCGGCCCAGTTCAAGCAAATTATACATCAGAACAAAAATCACCATTGTCCGCTTCCAGAATTTCTGTGACAATAATCTGGCAGTGCTGTCTCAGTGCTGTTGGAAGCAGAGCAAGCATAGACTCAGAGAGAACCACTCAGTGAAAGAACTACTAGAGTTATTTCTAGATCAGAAGAAAATAGCAACCATACAGTATTGAAAACCTACTTTAAAAACAGAAAAGGTGAAGGTTCTTGTTATAACTTGCTACAGCACGTGTTACTTGACGTCTTTAGGGATGATATCTAGTGCCTAGGTAGCAATTTTAATGCAAAATAACAATGACGGTTTGTTTAAAATCTTGGGCACGTTTGGACCGGTTCTGAGTCTAATCAAAATGGTGAATGATTAAGTAAAATTTTGTTGTGCAAATACACTGTTGGTTTACGGAGCTCTACTTACAGATACATAAAAGGTCACGAACTCTCCAGAGTGTGCTGCAAAAAGCCATTCCTGGAAAATCTAACAATTACAGGCACATGTACACGCCCTATTGGCTGGCGAACATGGTCATGACACTAGCATGTAAGTGGAAGTTCATTTAAACAGGGAGGGCCAATAGACACCTCTCCAGTCATCCTCCAGTAAAAGACAGAAACACTCAATGTTTCAGCTACAACTGAAGAGCTGCTTCAGTTTCATAAAAGAAGCTGTGGAAAGCAAAACATGCAAAAACATGAGAGAACTACTTATAAAGTGGGGAGAGTAACAGCAATAGCAAAACAGCTTAACAGGAAGCAGCAGAAGAAAGAAGACCAAAGCAGGCTTCATGCATGCAAAACAGGTAAAGAGACAAGCAGTCCCCAAAGAATACCCTGGGCTCTGTATAGAGCAGCTAAGCAGGCCACCAGGAGTGGCTGGAAGATATATAGTCTGCCTCCCACTTTCTACTGGTCTTATATAGAAGAGTGCTGCGGGCGCGGAGACATACAGGCTGGTTTCATGCATGTCTTGGGTACCAGACATGTATGAATGTAGCTACGTTGCTTTTGGGATCAAAGTCCAGAGACAACGTAAACACTTTCTCATGACTCTGAACCCAAGTGAATAACCTGAACCTGTCAGGTTCAAATAGATTTCTACACCTAGCTTACGCAGGTGTGTCTAGGCCACACTCCAGCTGCAATAAGGAGCACAGCGCTATAAGGAGCCCAGCAATACAACACTGCAGTGCTTCTTCATAGAGCTGACAGGCATGATTCAATGATGCCCTTCCACTTATGGACTGTCTCCATATGGACTAAGGCAGTGAGCTCTGCATAGCAGCTTAGGTACTGGTAGGACTTACTAGCTTGGATGTAAGCCGTACTCAGAGCATGGCACCTGCCACTGATAACTTTTCCAGAATTAGAAGTGTGATGCACATCATCCTAACTGCAGTATTATTTCTGCACTGCTAGCCATGAAGAAGGTAACTATAGCAAGTCGCTGGATTTCTTTGGATTCTGTTAATTATTCTGAATGCCCTGATCTGTTAAAAATATTACTCAGTGCAAAAGAAATTTGTTCTCCAATAAAATAAATCAAAGTGTATTGCTATATGCATTCCAAAACACCTGAATGCATAAAGAAGTATTGCAGGAAGAACAGGAAGAAAATAGTTTTATTTATCTGCATAGGCAACGAGCAATGAATGTCTAAGCAACACCCAACCTTCATAAATTAAGAACGTCCCAGAAATACATGCTTTCAGTGCAGACCTCATACTTTTTGGTGAGAGGACATGGAAAACCACTAGGGTGACTAATAAAAAGATCGACTTATTCCAAAGTAAATGCTCCTAGGAAATCCTCAGAGAAGGATCTTCTTACAGCATCAAGAATTCTAACTAGGACAAGCCCACATCAGCATCAAGCAGAGCAAGACAATTGACAGACACATTTAGGACACCACCACCACCATGACTTCCATAACAAGTACTAATATGGATGCCATCTGGAAATCACAGAAAGGGAGTTGGATGTGGATGAGCTTCTGTCAAAGTTGATCTCTATTTTTTCCTGCTATTTTTTGTGCAAGTTCCTGACTGTGATTATTTTTATATAATAAGAATTCTCTTGCTCATATGCAGTCTTAGCATATTTATGGGTGGAGAAGTTCTGAGAGTTCAGGGCTTCAGGGGAGCAAATGTTTAGTTCTGCAAGGTTTCACGGAAAGGTTTTAAGCTGGCTGGCTTTGCCATCATTTGTCATGATGGATCCTTACAATTTTGAAACACCTTTTTCGCTGCCATGAACAGCAGAAAAACTGTAGAAGGGTTGTGGGTTCCAGAGTATATTGCAGGTTGTTGTTATGATCAGGTATACATTAGTAACTTGTACTCCTCTAGGTCTCGCAAGCCATACAAGTACTTAACTTGTCTGAAGACAAGTCATTCCTGCCCTGCCTGGTCGCATATGCATAAACTTCCTTCTGAACCTGGAACACCTGCATATTTTCATTGGCCTTAGTTCTGCTTTATAACACTGAGATGAGACTCTCATCCTTTTAAGGAAGAGCACCTCACTTTATCACCTCCAAATTCTTACAAGCCCCTTCAAATTTGTCATCTTTCTGTCAGCAAAAATGGGATCCTGCAAGCTGTAGTCGAGGCAACCCCCAACTTATCATAATTACTCTTTGTCTAAAGCTAGCAGTTAGCTTCAGTTAGCACTGAAACGTCATAAAGTAAGTAGCTGTTGAGGCCTCTGTATAGAAAATATGTATGCTTGGATTCTCATAAATTGAGATCTTAATTGAGCTCTTAACCTCTCTGTCAAAAGGGATGCGTTTGCACTAGGTAAGTGAACTGTCTATTGACAAGTTGATACTAACAGAGGGCAGGCCAGGTGGCCAGCCTGGACTCTCCAAAGCGTGGTGGCAGATCACAAGCTAATGCTATCTGAGATGCATTTCACAAACTGGGGAGTCATAAATTAATACCCTATTTAAAACTGAAGTGTTGTGACCGTGGGATTCAGGATGTCTCCAGAAGCGCGTTCCTGTTCAGCTGAATCACCAGTGTGCCAAGAAGTTCATTGGCAGAGCTTTGCTGTAAACAGCAGGTTGTAGCAGGGGAGATAGTGCCAGGGCGTCCAGCTTGTCAAGGGAATCAGCTCCCGGCTCCAACCAGCTGCAGACGTGTCCCGGAAGCTCCTCGCTGAACAAAACATGGAGAGGACTTTGGGAATCGCTCCAAACACAGATAGCCAATAAAGTTTGTGGTTGCTCTGTTTCTTTTTGTTTGTTTTCTGGATCTACTTGCTAGTTTCTTAATTTATTTTACTTTTCATCTGGTCATCTGGCAAATGTCACCTGGTTTGGAAAACACTTTCGGCATGAGCTGGCAATAGCTCAGGTGGCCTGTCTTCAGGCGAGAACAATATATCAAACTTCCACTGAATTGTACCTATGGTATTAAGCCACACATGCTTAAATTAGAGTGTGTCCTGCTACCTTCTGGAAGAAAGTAGTGCAAGAAGAAGCTGTGAAAGAAGAGGAAGAGTTGCCTTCTAAGCACGTCAGACTAGGAGAGAAGCCAGCCTAGTACTGGCTAAATAAAACGTGAAATGTAAAAAAATAAAAAAAAAAAAAGAGGTGGAAAGTGAAAAACTGTAACAAAGAGGAAGAAAATCAGTCAGCAATGCCATGAAGTTGTTGACCAAGAAGCAGATGGCAATAAATTGGGGCAGCTTCCAAGAATCATGGAACTAAGATAAGGAAGCTCAACACTGAGAAATAAGATGATCTGATATCTGAGGGCAGATGTAACTTTTTTCAGGTTACTAGAAACTTGAAGAAGTTCTTATGAAAAAAGGTCAACTTGGTCACCTTAGATTTTAACCAAATGCTCAAATTGTATTCTCATGTCCAAACTACAGTCAAGTTAATACTATAATAACAGAAACAAACAAACAAAAGCAGGGAAATGCTGAGGAGTGCTTCGCTTTACTGAAGTTGGGTCTCCAGAGTAAAGCAGCAGTAGCCCAACTCGGTGCTGCACAGGCTGAGATGTCCGTCTCTCATATCGCATCTGCTCTCTGTGTAGGCAGGAGTAGGCAGGAGAGCCTACGATCTTTCATCTTCCAGTCTAAGGCTGTCAACCCAGTGGGACACTTATAGTCAAAAATACTGGAAACTTCCTCACAAACACAGGAAATATAGAGAAAGGCATTTGGGAAGGAGAGAGCAGATTCTTAGAGAAGGCTGCCAGAAAGCAATTACTTGGTTAAGTGCACAAGCTCTGTCTGGGATGGGGATATTGCTCAGTGTATTTAGCAAATTAAGTTCTGTCAAGGAAATACAAGTAGAAAGAGATTGCTCTTATTTAACGGGTGGTGAAAAAGGAAGAAGCACTGGGCTCTGGTCCTCATCAGTCAGGAAAAAGTGACTTAGCTGGAAGAGGCACGTGAATTACTAAAGGACATGCCTAAAGTGTGATAGTATCCCATTTCCACTTTGCCCACCAAGAGATTCCTTGGACTGTGCTGTACTTGTCCTGCTTGACCTGTACGGTCAATACGCAGAGGCCCTTTTGATTTCTTTAAGGACTCCTAGTAAGCAAACGCTGATTCTGAAGATGCATGGGAAAAGTCTGCCTTCATCACTTAGTTGGAATTTCAATACACTTGCAAGATGTCAGCTAATTCAGACAGGACAATGCAGATTCGACCCAGTCCTCATGGGTGAAGTTTTCAAGTTCAGCAGCAAGGGGGAAGACCACAAAGAGTGTACAGAGCTGTGTCAGGAGACGTTAAAAGGCAAATACAAAGATGAGAGGGGAGGCTAAATGTGCTCAGATTCAACATCCCCACTACAGACATCTGCTTTGGCATTGGGCTCTCTTTGTAGTCAATGGAGAGCAACAGGTGTCTCTGGTCATGACTCCTCCCATTTGAAAACTGGTATTGGTACCAGATCAAACAGTCCACACCTTGAATTTGCCACTTTCTCTCCATTGACTGTAAAAGGTAGACAGGGTGATTAGCTCAGCTGTAAATGCTTCCAACGCAGATGTATAAAACCAAGTCAGAAGAAGTGGGTGTTGGGCCAGAGGACCTCCAAAGGTCCCTTCCAGCCTCAACCATCCTGTGATTCTGTGAAGCCCAGGCAAAATGTTGACATATAAAATTGGAGCAGGCAAAGGCAGCTGCCTCTCAAGGCATGTACCCAAACTAGCTGTAAATCCAGTCTTTCACAGCATTTGAAATGATAACAGGACAGTCATGAGGGGTCAGTGATATTGTCACTCCATTTACTCATCCGGGTAAATAAATGCAAGCTTTGACAAGATAGTACATACGGAAGCTCATTAAGAGATTGTCAGGAAAGCAAAGGAAAACTTACTGAAGGGTTGGTCCTATTACAGACAACCCTAATTTTGTTAAGATATTGATCTTTGTGCCATCGGTCATTGTCAAGAACAGATAGACATGAAACTGTGGCCCTTGGGAATTGAATAAAAAACTTTTTACATGATGAGAGTTAGCTAGTTACTAAATAATCATTTTTTTATCCCTGTGTGACCAGACCAACAGATGTTGAACTCATGTCCGAGCTGCTGAGGAATATAAAGTGCCTTGGGCTGAAGGGAATAAATGTGTAGCTGCCATAGGAAAAGGGAAAGATGGAGGCCTGCAACCAAAATGGCAAGTTTCTGAGGAGACCATGATGGTCAAAGAAGCAACTAACTTGGAAAAGGTCACCTTATTTGCCTGAAAGTCTCATTCTGCCACTAATTTCTGGAAATAGATCAACTCAGAGGAGTAAGTGTAGTCATCTCCAAGCTGTTTATGAGTCAGAGATTAAAGTGGGCTGATAGGGTGTGAAGAAGTACGGAGGTGTGAGGAAAAGAAAGCGCTCCTCTGTGACTGCTGTCAGCTGCAGCATCTAACTGTCCATAGGTTGACTGCATTACAGAGGGGATGTAATACCCTTTGTAGTCATCACAGGATGTGTTTTTCAGTATTCTTTAGGTTTGATTTTTAATGCAGTTGGCTAGGCCCTCCAGGAGCACCTTGACCTACAATGGCCATAATTCCCACCCAAAAAAACTCTTAAAATGTCCTCCATACTTTTCATGAGCTTGAAAAAAAAAATCAGAAGTAACCTTTCTCGTGTGTCCAAAACACTGCTAAGTACCAGCAAGTAACTTGGACAGATGGACATCCATGGTGGCTGTCTTGGACTAACAGCTGCTCGGAAGAAGGAAAGAGTTTATATTGCTTTATATACCCTTTTTGTTCTCAGCACTTTCAGCCCTGAGGATTTTATTAGGAAACCCAAGGGAAATATTTAGGAGTACAGTGACAACGAATAAAGAATTTGTTTCCCTAATTCCCCCACCCCACCAGTCCCACCTACCACACTCGAGCTATAGCCCTCTCTGGGCTGCAAGGTGAGGTATGCATTCATCTCCACAACACAGTTTTCCCTCTGGTGGTTAGCATTCCTTTCCCATTCATATCCCAAAAATGTACATTTACTATCCGAATAAATAGTCAGGAACGTGGCTAAGAGGAAATTGAGGAAAGAAGGAGAAGAAGGAAAAACAAAACATCAAAATTCTTGCTAAGTATTGAAAGTACTCCTTGTCTTACTCAGAAACAGGTAGAGAGAGAAAGATGGATGCATTAGGTTGGCACTGGCAATTTTATATTCAATCGCTTTATTGCTTTCCTGATATATTCAGTTCATGAGGGATCTGATTCTCTGCTTTGCTATCCAGTTTTAAATCGGGAAATCATGGAAGGTAATACCCGTATCTTTCATTGTGCTAAATGAAGTAAGGCAGCTTATGTGGCAAGGGAGTAGATGATATAACCGACCTATTTACTTGAATATTTTAGGTTAGTCCTGTTTAATTTCTTTGTTCCTCACAAAAGTATTTCCTCACATTCCTAGCCAAAAGAAATGTTCACAGCAGCCAACAGTCACTGCCCCGAAGGAGCACACAGGCTTTGCTGCCGGTCAGCACTTCCAAGTCCCATGTGTGAGATGAGTTAAGGAACAGCAGCAGATGTCACAGCAGGACTGATGGGAGCCAGGACTAAGTCTCAGAAATATGGACTCCTGTGCACAGTGTCAGCGAGGATGTGATGGGGACACCGATCACTTTAAAATACACTATCCTGTGTCTTGCAATGCCTCCAGAATATCTGACCCTACCCTGAACAAGCATGGTGTCTCCAGGCCTGGGCAATGAATCTTCTGGTGTTTGGTGCATTCGACTCTAAAATCACATACACACACACAGACAAAAAAAAAATCCAAGAAAGGCTTTGGTGGTGAAATCATTGCAGGAGGAGCTCACAGCCTTCCAGAAGCTATAAAAGCAAAAAAAAAAGAAATTAATAGAAGCCTCTTTTCAGCATGCTTTAATAGTCGTCATGATTTAGCTGATTTTCCATCTTGTCCCGAAGCATATTCCCATGTTTGGTTGTTTCTCTCCCTCTGGGATTTGCTGTGATGCTGTCAGTAACTACATGCATTATGGGTGGCAGACCACATTTATGCATTCCCAGCATCTCAGCCCTTTTCAGCTTCTGAAATTGGGGCCTGCCTCCTTCTCCCCAGGAATCACTGCAGACTCTCTCCTGGGCCAGCAGGGCCACTGGCTTCCATCTTCTTGGCTGAGCTCAGATTTGCCACTGCATCCTCTCACCTCCAAAGATGACTCCCTCTTTTAATTTTTATTCTCTGCTTTCTGTGCTGGCTGAAGTTGCTTTAAGCTGCTGACGCCCATGACTTATTTTTTAAACAAACAAAAAAAAAGGGATGATAAGTACTTTAAATGAAGTGCCCCTAAATTTGACCCTCAAGTGAATCCTGTGAAGGTTAGCCCACATGACTGTTGTAAAGGCAGCTGCAGTTGCAGAAGCCTGGAAAGGCCAGCCTGTGACCCATTTTAAACACACAATCACTGATTCATAGTAGAAATCTCATTATGGACATTCATTTTTTTGAAGAACTGCTGAGCAGCGGATAACAGCATATCTGCGAATTAAATCCAGTTCAATAAATAGTGCAAAATTAAATCATTCAATGTCTGGTCTGCCTTGAGCTATACTTAAGCCCTGTGCATGATTAACAGATTAGAATGCAAAAAAAAGCAGCTTAATCTGTCCGCTGCAGGGATACTTTTATTCCTCTGTGCTGCAAATTGTTTTCTCTCTAGATACTACACCAGACAAGGTCCGCCTTTAGGTCTCAGCAGATGGTGTGGCTAGAGCAGCGCTGAATTTCCAATTTATCCTGAACCCTGGATATTTATGTTGTGTCTTTTTAATGATAATACTGTTTTCAATTCTCACAAAGAGCTACATATTTGTCCGTATTATATTTATTACAGTAGTATTGCCAGTCAAGATCAACACAGACAAACAAACGCTGAGAGGGTTAGGCATGGGAAATGACTGGTCCCAGGCCATGCAGTTATTCAGTATAAAAGAAAAAGCGATGGCATCCAGATATCCTGAATCCTATTCTAATGCCTTATCTGTAACTAACACACTGTCTGCTATGTGGCTGTCGCTTCTCCTTTGAATTAGGACTTTATATTAGGACATTTAAATCCTAAATGTTCCTCACCAGGAACTGCAATTAATTAACAAAGCTGGCATTCCCAGCCTTTATTTTCTTAAACGGAGGCTGGTTTTATTTTTTTGTAAGGCTGCATAGCTGTATGACTACACCATCGCACTTAAAATAAAAGTAACTCCAGTAGGTGAATATAAGGCTCAATCGAACAGAACATGAGTTTTTCCGGTGCAGCAGGAGCGTGTTTCACTTTCAGCAGAAACAGAGAAGTGAGAGAGCTCAGCAGTGTGCAGGATGAAGCCGTGATATACTTGCAGTGTTACACACACTGGTGCCAAAGCATATCAGGCAGACATTGAGACCATGCTCAGGTGCCTGGAATATCACCACACGGTCTTGGGCATCTAAATAACCAGAACATCACTAGCATCAGTTGCATTTCATAACTGCAACTCACATAAATATAGGGACATATCAGAATAACAATGAGACACGCTGGCCTATTCATATATTTGTAAATATGAAAAGAAATCCCCCTGCTGTACCAGGTGATGTTCTGCAGTCTGCTCTGATACCCTCCTTCATTTATGCCAGCTACTTCCATCAGATGTTTTCTGCCAAAGTGCCTGAATAAATTAGAAAGCTGCTGGCACAGGGGATTTTTCAAACTGAGCAGTGGGATTTTAATTAAGTAATTCTTTTTAATAACTAATGTAACACCCTCAAACCCCTATGTGAGCTCATGAGCTACAGGCCGAGTCAGACTCACCTTGGGTACCAAATCCTGATGACAATCCATCAGCCCGTGCCAGCTGTAAAAGCAACGTGGGCTAACGAGTACCGCAGTGGGGTGATGGTACCTCACCTGCAGCTGCTGAGGCACAGGCTTATGCGAGAAGAGAAAAGCTGGGCTGGGAATAGGTTTATACATCAAATGGTTTACTTTTGGTAAGCTGTCATGCAATTTTCTTCTATCAAGATTTCAGAAATGAGTCAGGTGATCCGTGACCCAGTTTTAAACAGGAAAGTTACCCCACCTGCTATGTTACCAAGAGCAAGGATAGTCATCTGCTAGTAGGTAATACTAAGGAAAAGCAGTAGTTTTTAGTTGTATTTTTCCAATGAGTTCATATTTGAGCAGCTGGCTCTGTTGTGTAAGAGGTTTTGTTCTAATATTAATTTCTGTAGTGACTTCTACTAAAAAAATGGCAACGTGTTTTTAAGACCATTCAGTGTGATAAGGCTGTGTTGAGAATTTAAAAACCTGTTTGTATCTGTCATACTATTTTTCTGGAGAAAGACATCAGAACAACAGAGTCTGTAATGTGGAGAATGGTGAGCACTTTTTCAGTTGCTTGCTTAAAAATAACTGCATTTTTAGTGACCTACTTTGAATTCAAGTGGCCATGAGTCTCATACTTGATTCCTGTGTAAATCTTGGAGGCTGGAGTTGGTAAAATTCCTTAAAAAAAGAATTAAGTGAGTCTGAGATGTCTGATATTTGAGGAAAGACTGACTTTCCAGACTTTCCAAAACAGATAACCATGGGAAAAGAAAACATGCTGATGTCAACAGCTAAGCCTCCCAGATGCTCTCCAGTTCCCCTCAAACCAGCAAGAAGCACTGTGCCAGAAAATGTCATTTTATATGACAAACTCCTTGCCTGCTGTGCCAGACTGTGCCCTTCCAGAGTCCTGAGGGCTGGGGAAACAGAGTAGGTGAGCCCCTGGCTTTTCCCCACCTTTTATTTTCTCTCGTTTATTATTATTGCCAAAGGGACATCCATCCTCTTGTTCTTTTTCTTTCTTTTTTTTTAATGTTGTGACAAGGGAAGTGACAGCTTTGTGCATGTAAGACTCACATATCTATATGCAGCCCAGCCAACGTCAGCAGCCAAAGAGATACCAGCGGTAAGGCCACAAAGTCTCAGCATCTTTTAGATGTGTCAGATTTACTGTGAATACACAGATCAGCTGGGCTCCTGCAATCAGTCTCTGCATGTCCAGCAAGCGTTAGTCCAGCTAACCATTTTAATTTTGTCCACGATGCCTGGCCAGGCAATGGTGTGGGCCACCAGAAGTTCAAAGAGTGCAGAAGCTCGGAGTACATCAGCAGCGCTCCAGCCAGAGCTGCAGGAGGGATTTTTAGAGTTGAAGGCTGTAGGGCTGGCCAGAAAAAAAAAAAAAAGCTGTCGGTAAGGCCAGTGATAGGAGAGGTGAGAAAATTTCCCCAGATTTAACATGATCCTAAATATTTTCCTAAAGAGAGTCTCTGAACTATTCTATGCACCTAAAATAACCTGAAGATTTGAGTCTGCATGTGCTCTTGTTTAATTAAGGGTTGTTAAGAGTCCTACTGAAACTCTTTTGCTAATATTTGTATTATAAAGGCACTGTGACAGTAATGTGAGAATAACAGGAATAATCCTGTCATCATAACAGACACTGAAGGGAGCCCTGTAACTGGTTCTGAGTTTGTGATGCAAAAAAAGAGTAGTTCTGCTTTTCTGTTCAGCTACATTTTATGTTTATTCAGTAAAATTCTCTAGTCTAGACTTCTTGATCAAACTCAAAGTCATTTTTAGTGTTTATATAAGGAAAGGTAATCTTGGTATTAACAGAATGATTTTTATATTGAAGGTACTGTACTGAGCATAGAATAGTAAAAAAAAAAATCAAGACCTGACTTTAACTTCATTTCCACTTTAATCTGTTTTATTGCAATTTAGTATAACATGTAGTGTAGCTTTGGTGACATGTTTTCTTGACTCTGCCAAACTGAAACCATAGCTGTTTCATGTCGATAAGCTTATGATTCTTGCAGCTGCATCGAAAGAGTCGCCTTCCGAGGATGCTGCTTCTGGACTGATGCAGGCTGACGCAGAAAGGCATAATGTGACGAGCAAACAGAGTTAATATGAGTAGGAGAACTGCAAGGTGCAGACAGGGAGTACCCTTTCTGGTTTTGTTATAAGTAACTTGTTTTAGTCTGTTGCAAAAGCTATGTTATTCAAAGAGAGACTGAGAAAACAAATTCTTTTTTATTCCTGAACTGCAAAATTACACATCTTAAAATGATAGTAGAAAGACAGCAGTCCAGTTTGATTGGCAAATTAATTGGGGTCAAAATATTAGCCATGTGCTGTTTCGTTTGGTCTGTTTTTTTCCCAAACTGAAATAGATAAACCTATTTTGAATTTTAAAATCCTTTTGCACTTTTAATTTCCTGTAAATACTGTTTAAGATGTTTTGCATTACAGTGGAAACCTGTGTGTTTTTTCAGCTGAGAAGCAATCTCCTTACCTAGTGATTGCTGATGAGGGTACTGATGACAGACGAACATCCATCATTTAAAAACTTGAGACATATCACTATAATCTATTAAACCTATCAAATTGTTTTAATTTTCTTGACTATCTTCTCATCCAATGGCAGCAGACGTTGAGACAGACAGCATTCAGCAAAGCCACACAGTTTGGTGTTGACATCAGTTTTACTTTCATCATGAGTCAATTGGAGGCATCGCTAATTCAATCAGAAAAGACGTTAAACGCTTTCTAGTTGAGTGGATTATTGGGCAGAAGGAATTGTGGTTGAGGCAGTAAAACTCCATCCTGCAACATGTAGGGCTGGAACTCAGATCACAGGGAGCTTTTATTTGGGCCATGTTGGAAAGGAAAACAGGTCTCCTAACACAAACACAGATAATTTTAATGACTTTAATTGTTTTCACAGGAGCCTTTTGAAGAGAAACTCAATTTTTTTAGGACTCCCACAGGATAAAGATAAATTAACCAAGTAAATAGACACAGGGTATCTTAGATCCCAGACAAAACATTTAAGCAAACTGATCTATTCGACTTCCTTGCAGAATAACTGTCAGGCTTCCCCAGAGGAAGAGGGGTGGCACTGAGCAATCCTCAAGCAATCCCTAGGCGTCATCTGAACACTTGAAGTCAGTAAAGCCAAACTACTGTGAAAAGCAGTGATCTAGATTTCCTACAAAACCTTTTTGTTGGTACTGTAAGGTGTGGTACCTCAAAGGCCAAGATACTCTTGGATGGAGACAGTTCGTGCTGTAAATTAGAAAAAAAAAAAAGAGCTTTATAAGAGGAGCAACAAACAAAATGGATCAAGAATGAGGGAATTGAGATTAAAGAGTTTCACACAGTACCAGGCATGGCTGGATTGACTGATATCCTTGATGACTGTCAGTAAGTCAGGACGCCAAGGCCCAGGACAGCTGGAAGAGGGCCATGTACTCCTGACCGGGTCTGTGTATTCAGGAGGTGGCCCTCAGGAGATGACCCAAACCAGAGCCTCAAAGAGGGTCCTCAGTGTTCATCAAGTGAAAGTCTGCTATGGCTGAGTTACTCAAGAGGCAAGGTGATACCACTGCTAAGAAATGCCTTTATTTCAAGTAATTCTGTAGACTGTGAGCTTGGGTGAAACCCATTTGGAAGCCCTATCACCAAGACCAAGTAGATAAAGCCCCAAAATAGCTGAAATGTAAAGGAGCTGTTTAGCTACCTGGTTCTGCTCAGTTTGGAAGCAGGCATGACTCTTCATGGCGGAGAAGTTACTTGACTCAGTCCCAGTACTCAAGAGGACACCCCACCCCCTTTGCACAACAGCTGTGCATGCATCAAGGAGACTCAGAGAAGATATACCCTTGCCGTGTTTGTGTTGTGCTTACTGTGGGGATATACAGGCAATAACCCACTAGTACGTTTCTATTCTTTTAGCAATTATCAGTGAGTACAGGTGGGAGAGCCCGGCCCTTACAGCAGCGACTCAGCTCAGATGTGGCTGGGTGTCCAGCACATCCCTCAAAGTGACTCTTGGCAGAAATGAAAGCCAAGAGTGCAGAAGATTGTCAGTTACAAAGTGCCGGGCCCCTGAGGGCACCCACTGTCCCTGCCCAGCCCTGCCAGGCTCCCCCCAGCCTCCCATGGCCCAGGACCCCATTTCAGCCCAGCCCGGAGCCATCAGTTAGGAAAGGTCCCGAACAGAGTTCCCTCGCTTGAGGTAACTTACCTTCATCAGAACTCAGATGGAGGCAGCTGTGGCAACAATTTCAAATACTTAAAATATTTGAAAATTTAGTAAAATTTTCTGCCTGTTTTACCAGCAGTCTTGCAGCGTTTTCAGGAGGTGTTTCCCAATGGCAGGTTGAAGGGGAAATCACAAAAAAAAATCCCCGAGCAGTAAAACCACAAAGTATGGCGATTTGTCAAAACAAGATGTAAAATAGGGGCTTCCTTCCATCTCATGCCAGTACCAAAACAAACATGAAGAGCTCTCTGTAGCTCCTGCCTGGGCAGCTGCTTCAGCCTCTGGTGGGTCAGTGCTCTTCCCTGGAGGTTGGGTGACCGGACCATCCAGCAAGAGGATAAAGAAAAGTCCGTACATAAGAGGACTGAGGACAGTGAAGGAAGGACCAGAGAAAACCCAATCATCAACAACAACAAAAAATACAGCAAAGGCAACTACAATAAAGTTTTCTGTAAGCAGAGCAGAGGTATAGGGTGTTTGAATACATGCTTCAACCTTGGCTGATGAACCTCATGGCCAGCAAGCTGGAGCAGCCTGATTTGACCCATTCAGTCCTACCACCAGCAATGCCTACGTGCTCTTCTCTGTACAACCAAGTCCAGCAGCTAATAAATGATGCAGGAAGCCTGCCTGGACAGAGGATAATTCCAGGAGGTGCAGAGATCAGGTTGTCCCAGAACATTTCTACAGTCAGCCCAAAGGCTGTCCTCACAGACAAATAGCACAGCTTATTGCTTCCAGTTTTTAGTATAATAAACTATATGTAGTCAAAGTTTATTTTAAACTTTAACCATGAAGACTTCCTTTTAAAACTATTGCTATCTAGCAGCTTATGATCAGCTCAGTGGGGCTCAGCTTCGGCTGGACATGCCTGTACTCACAACGACCTCTGTTTAGGTGCTACGAAATGAAGTGATGGCACTGGAAACTCAGGCAGGGTTGTCCTGCAGAGCCTGAGGAAATGTGGTTAGCCAGTGTGCAAGTTCTTTGTTGATAAAGGTTACAGACAAACCAAAATGGTTTTCGTATAGTGTTTTAAGCATATGGACGCATCACTAAATAAATGGTGTGCTGCAGCCGCATAGTTATGCTATGATCCCTTTGGCCAGGTTTTGTAAAGCTTGTAGTGAAGGCCCAAAGCAAGAGACTACCACCAATTTTTAAATCTGTTGCACTCATTAGACAGCTGAAAAAAGAAATTATGGACTGCTGACTACCACTCAGGTTGGGAAACCCCAATTAACAGCATAACCAGCCCAGGGAAGGCTTCCTCATTAATAACCAGTAATGACAGCCAGGGAGCTAAACTGGTTCCCAGAGGTTCCAGGAACCCAGGACTTTCCCAGAATCGCTACCTTTTTGCCCGCTAACATTTTCCTCATAAAAGTTAGATCATCTGGCACAAGCATACACAAGAATAAATTTCAAGTGAATTATACATTCTGGCATTTTTCTTTCTCCCATACAGGCACAGTAATGTCTCCTGGAAATCATTTGCATCAGAAATTCTGAATTCACAAAATGATGTTTAGAAAACTTGATGGGTCAAATTTACGAAGTAGGTGCAGTGATTGAGCCCTCAGCATTTTCATTTGCACATGCCAGTACGGATTTGCGCATAAGACTGAAATGAATAAAAAGGCAGATAGATTCTCAGTCCAAAAATTATATTCTGTGCATGAAAGTGTTGCCTTATGAAGGCACAGGAGAGCTGGAACTATTTTGTTACAATGGCTGTCAGAGGGGTTTTGGGGGGGGAGAAAAATAATCCCCAGTTAAAAATAGGTCGCAAATTTTCTAGTTCATCTCTTCGCTTGACTGAACTGTAAAAGATTGAGTTCCCTAATTATACCAACACAATGGCTTAACTTGTTGAGTTGCGAAAGCTTGCTGTTATTCTTAATCAGCATCTCTAGTTCAGCAATAGTCAGCCTGTGACAATGAGAGAAAACAGAAAAAGATTCACTGTTTCTGCCGTCAAAAACAATTATTTCCCATGCATTTTAGTGTTGAGGCACTTCTTGTACTTGAAGCTGTGAGACCCCCAAACACATTACCATTGGAATAATTTTTCTTCAGCAGCTACTGTACGTTGCCAGGCAGCGGGAGGCTCGACGGAGGTGCTGGCTATTCGTGTAGCGTAAGCCCATTTCTGGGTTGTGAGATGACTGTCTGGTGGCTAACGGGCTAACAGAGCACACTCTGCAGGGAAAACACTTAAAGACTTGAGATTAGAGTCATCCTCGGCGTAACTTAGAGATATTCAAGTTACATTAGCATTGAGTTGGATTGCAGAATAGATGTTTTCTTCTTTCATTGTTACCGATTTATCTGAATTTCCACTGTTATAAATAACAATAGATTTTTCCTTCTGAACTTCCTCTTGAGCCTCAACAAATTCATATACTTGCTTTGCTCTGCCTTCCACCCCCTGCCTTTTCTTGTTGCATTTCCTAGTAGCATTTTCTATCACCTTCAATGCAGGCAGTATCTTCTCTTCTTAGAGGAAGGCAGAGGCGCTGACAAGATGACTGATGCCATAAAAGGGAGCATCACAAGATCACTGATGACATAAAAGGGACCACGATTTAAATTTATTAAAAACTCTGCTTTCAATTTTTTTTTTCACCATTTCAATATCCAGATCTCACATTCTTGGGAAAGCCACGTCTGGGAAAGGTGGAGAAGCCAGCTAAGACCACAGACAACCCCCACTCTGACACTTACAGTGTAGTATATTAGTAATAGGTTCACCTTTAAAAATCAGCAGTGGAAATGAAATGTAGCTCTTCTCTCGGGCGCAGAAGAGCTCCCCTAGCTGGGTACCCATCAGGCTGCTGCAGCTGGTTCGGGGATGTTGGACTGTGCTATCGAGCACCCCGTAGCCCACAGGCAGGCTGCAGTGCTGGTTTTCACTTCACCTGAACACTTCCCCAACTCATGCTCTGTGCCCGGCTCTTACGTCAAGCAGCAGAGAGCAGCAGCGCACCTAACTTTACACTTAACTTTACCAGTTCTCAGTTAGGAGTAACAGGAGAAATTGTGAGAGAGAGAAGTGAGGAACATGCCTCCTCCCTTCCAATTCTACATGGTCCCCAATCTCAGCCGCCAGCTCCCCTCAGTCTGGAGGGGCACTGAGGGGTCTCGCACCTTGCCGCTGCCCCCGCTCTTTTGCAGAGAGCCATGGGGTGGTATGATTCGCACGGTGACTACTTGATTATATTAACCAAAACCTGAAGCTGTACACCTGCCTTCTCTCAAATCAGCCCACAAACTCGGAGTTTGAATTTGTTCCAGTTCAACTAGTGGAAGGAGTACACAGACAAAGACAGTCATGAACACCAGTTTTTCTGCCTCGTTTCCTTGTCTTTCTTGCAGGTACTGAAGAGTGGCCTCAGAGGTGTGTGCAGAGAGCAGAATTACCACCTTCTGCATGTGGCTTTGCATCTGAAGTCCCCTCCACCCGGCTGCTCACCAGCCCCTGGGTTGGAAGTCTCCTCTCCTTTTGTCCAACTTTCCACTTTCTTCATGTGCTCTAAATTTCCACCAAGCCTCTCAAAACTTCTGTGATATTTTTGACCTTTTGCAGGCCCTCAATCTCTGTTCCTCTTTGGGGGAAACTCCACTGCAAAAACTCCCTTCTGTGCCGACCGCCTCGCCTGGACCAGCTTCTCCATCCCGCTATTCTCAACACGTCCCTTCTGAAATGGGAGCTGCTAAGACTGGTCTCATATGTGAAACGTGGTATTGCATATGTTGAAACATCTGATGACAAAGCAACTTCGAAAATAAAAATATTGTCCTAGGTTGTCTGCTTCTTGAAGCTTTTTAAGCTACTGGTAACCACGGACTTCCTTTTGGCTGAAGCCTGTGAGTGACAATATGTGCAAGCACAGCGCTCATTAACAGCCAGGATGCTTGAGGGCGGTGCTCCCTGTGCAAAGCAGAGTTAATTTTATCAGCTAATCAAGCTATTTTTAATCACAAAGCGCTCTTTGAAAATGACAAGTGCATGCGAGAGCTGAAAGATGGCTAGATATAGAGGCAACTATTTCTATTTTGAAACCTCTGCTGAGAAGATAAAAATGATTCTGAGGCTGAAATGCAGTGTTCCAGCATTTGCTGTCTCTCTTGTCAGTAGAAGTACTGTGGGAGATGGAAGAGCAAAAATTGCGTTAGAGAGACAATACACAGGAAGCCAATGTTATGTTAGATTAAAAACAGCCAGTACGTTCAGTGACAAGCTTGGAAGCGAGAAAGGAAATACTGCTATACTAAACTATGCAAAACATGTTATGCCTATATTCTTTTTTTTGACTCCTTTATAAAATAACATAAAGCACAGAATTATCACCAAGAAATGGCAGGAGCTAGGTGCCAAACAGGCAGGCTGCTTCGCAGACCGATGAAGAAGAACCTGGCTGCCTCTCTCGGGTACAGAACTGTCCGGCTCTCAGAAGGAGATGCAGAAGATCATCTGTATATGTAAATGTGTCTTTATGGCTCATAGAAAAAGCCTAGATGGGCGAAAATCATCCTCCTCCTCTGTGCTGAAGAGACAACAAATTAATACAGAACTGAAAAGCGAGAAAAGCGAAAGCCAATCTCTTCCCAGCTCTATTCGGACCAGCAACTCGCTCCCCAACGCTCAAACTGGGTACTTCACGTGACCCCTCAGCCCGGCAATTTCAAGCTGAGCTCAGGCACCTGCTGGGTGGCAGAATGAATACCGGCTTTGCTGGAATCTCCCCACGCCAAAAAAGCCCTAACCCCAAACAACCAAAGTAAACACTTACAGGCTAATCCTCTTTCAGTAGAGGAACTGAGGCGAAGGTGCAGAACAAAACATTTACTGTGATGCTTTTTTGGTTTGATAATCTTTTAACAACGGACTATGCTTTTATCTTAGTAAAGACGTAGCCTGTAGTAAAGTGATTTGCATCTTTCACTTTTTCCAGAACGGTTGCCACAGAAGTTTGTAGCTCTGTTGTCCAATGTAGTAACACACACGTAGTTTTATTTCTATGGTTTCTCATTTGCTAGCAGGCCATCTTACTCTGTGAGATGTAGGCAGGGGAAGTTTAGGTTGGATATTAGGAAAAACTTCTTCACCAAAAGGGCAGTCAGGCACTGGAACAGGCTGCCCAGGGAAGTGGTTGAGTCCCCATCCCTGGAGGTATTTAAAAGACGGGTAGATGCAGTGCTTAGGGACATGGTTTAGTGGCGGACTTGGCAGTTAGGTTAACAGTTGGACTCGATGATCTTAAGGATCTTTTCCCACCTTAACAATTCTATGATTCTATGTTTCATTCTTTCCAAGACAGCTTTACTTCAGTTAGGCAGTTTTAAGACCTTGATTTTAGTTTTTAGAAAAGTATGTCTCATAGAAACCAATACAAGATTAGTTTAAGATAACACGTATTGCACTGCGGCTCCTTTTTTCAGTGATGGTGCCGATGCTACTGCCAACTCGACATTTTGTCTTACAAAGGGGAAACCCCAGCAGCTCAGAATTGCCTGTTCTCATCTGCACTTCTCAGGATCCCATCTTGGTAAATCTTCCAAAATTGCTATTTTGCACGATGCCACAGAAGTCAACTACGCTGGAGATGCCTCTCAAAACACTAGATACGCATGTTCTTTGGATAGGGGAAGTTTTTTTGGCAAGACTGTGACTTGTTTTTGGAAAGTGTGGTTTTATTCTGTTGTCCTTTAGTCACTTGAGGGTCTGGATGAAATCCTGGCCTTTACAGAATCAGAGCTGAAACCCGCACTGGTGTATATTGCTGTTTAAAAAGCCCAAAGCCATGATGAATATAAGCGGTGAAATGTATGTTGGGGTAGAATTTCCCTTCCAATGCCATCATTTCTACATTCTTCTGCCCAGGAGCCTACAAGTCTTGTTTGGCACCATCTACTCACTCAGCACGCCATAACTGCAGGAAGCCCAGTCTTTAACACTTACTTAAAGAGGTCAAGTGAAGTGTTAGCAGGCAGACTGCTGGCTCGCCACCTGGACAGAAAAGAAGCATGCTTTTTCTCTCGCATTACTTTGTGCTCCTCGTATTTTGCCCAATAAATTTGAAATAAGATTATTCTTTAATAGCTAGACATTCAGACTATGTGCAGCAGCTGCAAAATCCCTATCTATATATCTATACTACAGAAGGAGCATTTTTAGAACCTATGTATAGTGGGTCATTTCTGCGCCCTGTTGTATGCGATATCATCAACGAAGGTTGTGTCATGTGCCTTACCACCATTGCACGCATACATACTGCATAGACTATTCTGGGAGTCCAAGCATCACACACTGAGGGTGAGAATTGTGTTATCCTCACTGAATTTCACTCTGCATGCCATACTTAAATATTAGTAGTGTTTTACAGAGGATGCCATCCATTGCCTGGGGGTTAGGACAGTCAGCAGCCCCCGCTACGCAGTCAGCAGGACGGGGACATCGCTTTCCGGCCAGGTGGATGCCTTAACCAGGAACACAGGATCGTGGTCTATCTCCTTCTGTGAGCATCTTCCAAGGTCAGGCAGGGGCTGGGCTAGAGATTTTGAGACTATACATTCGAATTTAAACACCGGAAGTCAACCTCTTGTTGACTCTCCATCCCACAAGAGATTTATTTAAGCTAATCTTAGATGTCTAAAAAAGCTAGAAGTCTAAGCCTGAGCCAGTAACGTTATGCTCCCACTGTAGTTAATAAAGAGAAGGGTTATCAGAAGGCTATCAGACATCCAAGACAGGTTGAATGTCCCTCTGTGGGTGCCCATTTCTTCCTACCAACTGCAAAGGGTGACCAGCTCAGACAGACACGAAACTTTTGGATGCATAAACTGGAGCAATGAGTCACGATCGAGATGTCCGTATCCCATCAGCACGCACACACAGACAAAAGCGTGGCTGAGAAATCCCGCAGCTCTCTACAGCGCCGAGCTGCAGTATTTCTGAAACCCACTGCAGATTTTAATAGCTGTCATCCATCCTAAAAATACATTTGCACCTCTCGTCGGTACTGTAGCGTGCTCTTTCTCCGGAGACCTGGCGGAGAACAGGACCAAACGCTCCCCCCCTCGGGTCAGCCTCAGCTGCTCCGCACCTGTCCCGGCTAACGCACCTCCTTGGCGGCGCGCCCTTTCCCGGGCGGGGGGACTCCCGAGAGGCCGAGCCCGCCCCTCCGGCCCTGCCCGTGGGGCGGGAGAGAGGGAGGGCGGGCGGCCCGGAGCCCCGCGCAGCGGCAGCGGCAGCAGCTCTCGCCCCACCGGCGGCGGCGGCGGCTCCTCAGGCGGCGGCGGGGGCAGGTGCGGGCGCTTCCGCGTCACGCTGCGAGGAGGAGGAGGCGGCGGCGGCGGCTCCGGAGGCGGCGGCGGCAGGGGCGGGCGGGCGGCGGGACCGGCGGCCCCGGGCCTGGCCGGCGTGCCCGTGGGCGTGCTCCCCGGCGGGGAGGGCCGCCCGCAGCCCACACCCCCCGCCGCCGGCGCCGCTAACTTTGCCTCTCTGCCGAGAGCCGCCCTCCGGCAGGCAGAGGGTCGGCGGAGCCCCGGCGGTCCGGAGCCGCCCCCCCGCACCCCCGCCGCGATGAAGGGCCGCCGGCGGTGGCGGTGGCGGGGGGAGCACCGCCGGTTCGCCGCGGTGCTGGTGCTGTACACGCTGCTGCTGCTGCTGCTGGTGCCCTACGCGCTGGACTACGGGGCCAGGCGGGGGCGGGCGGACGAGGAGCCGCTGCTGCGGCGCTGCCCTAGCCTGGAGGAGGCGCTGAGCGAGTGGGGCTGGGAGCAGCGGCAGCCGCCGCTGGACGAGGAGGAGGAGGCGGCGCCGGAGGGCGGCACGGCCGGGGCGGCGGGTAACGGCAGCGCGGCGGCGGCGGGGAAGCGGCACATCTACCTGCACGCCACCTGGCGCACGGGCTCCTCCTTCCTGGGGGAGCTCTTCAACCAGCACCCCGACGTCTTCTACCTCTACGAGCCCATGTGGCACCTGTGGCAGGCCCTCTACCCGGGGGACGCGCTCAGCCTGCAGGGCGCCCTCCGCGACATGCTGCGCGCCCTCTTCCGATGCGACTTCTCCGTCCTGCGCCTCTACGCCGCCCCGCCCGGCCCCCGCGACCCGCTGGCCCCCGCCCCGCCCGCCGCCCCCAACCTCACCACGGCCGGCATCTTCGGCTGGCGGACCAACAAGGTGATCTGCTCGCCGCCGCTCTGCCCCGCCGCCCCGCGGCCGCGCCGGGAGATCGGCCTGGTCGACGGCGCCGCCTGCGAGGAGACCTGCCCGCCGCGGGCGCTGCGGGAGCTGGAGGCCGAGTGCCGCAAGTACCCGGTGGTGGTCATCAAGGACGTGCGGCTGCTGGAGCTGGGCGCGCTGCTGCCGCTGCTGCGGGAGCCCGGCCTCAACCTGCGGGTGGTGCAGCTCTTCCGCGACCCCCGCGCCGTCCACAACTCCCGCCTGAAGGCCCGCCAGGCGCTGCTGCGGGAGAGCATCCAGGTGCTGCGCAGCCGCCACCGCGCCGAGCCGCGGGGGCCGCCCCGCCACCAGCAGCAGCCGCCGCAGCAGCCCCTGCTGCCGCCCGGCCTGCTGGGCGGCGGGCGGGCGCCGCAGCCGCAGCACCGGGCCGAGTTCTTCCTCGGCGGCGCCCTGGAGGTGATCTGCCAGGCCTGGCTCCGCGACCTCCTCCTGGCCCGCCGCGCCCCGGCCTGGCTGCGCCGCCGCTACACGCAGCTGCGCTACGAGGACCTGGTGCGGGAGCCCCGCGCCCAGCTGCGCCGCCTGCTGCGCTTCGCCGGGCTGCCGGTGCCGCCCGCCCTGGAGGCCTTCGTGCTCAACATGACCCGCGGCGCCGCCTACTCCTCCGACCGGCCCTTCCTCATCTCCGCCCGCGACGCGCGGGAGGCCATCCACGCCTGGCGGGAGCGCCTCAGCCGCCAGCAGGTGCGGCAGGTGGAGGCGGCCTGCGGCGAGGCCATGAGCCTCCTCGCCTACCCCCTCAGCGGCGGCGACGCCCGGTAGCGCCCCCGCCCCGCGCCCGGCGGGGAGAGCCCGCCGCCGGCTGAGGGCCGGCACCGGCGGGGGCGGCGCGGCGCCGAACCGTGCCTGCGACGGGCCCGAGGGCGGGCGGGCGGCGCCGGGGCCCGGCTCTGCCGCGGCGGCCTGGCCTGGCCTGGCCTGGCGGGAGGGCGGGCGCCGTCGGGCAGAGCTGGGCGCGGGGGTTCGCGGCTGGCATGGCGGCGGCCGGGCCGCTCTCCTCAGGGGCCGGGCGCTCCCGCCGGGGCTGAAGGAAACCCGCCTGGCCTCCGGTACCGGCAGTGCGGCGGGGTCCGGGCCCCCCTTCCCGCCCGGGGCCTCGGTGGGGTTGTGTTTCCCCTGGGGACCGCGGCTGCCCCACGCCGGGGTGTGTGGAGAGGGCACCGGGGGTGCTTCGTGTCAGCGAGAGGTCTGGTAAGAGCTGTCCTCGGGGCACGGCGCCGGTCTCGGAGCCCCTCTAACCTCAGACGGCAACCACGCGCGAAGCACGGGTGCTCTTCAACGAAACTGCGTCAAAACTTAAAAATCTCCCGAAGGAAGACTCTCAGCAAGGAACCCGAGGGCTGGAAAGGTGTTGCTGGGAGAGCATCGCCTTGCCCGAGCGCTGAAGCGCGCTCGGCTCTGTCGTGTTGCTACCGAAGCACGTACGAGGGGCTTCTGTGAAGTTCGCTGCGGAGGCCACCGCAGGCCTGGACGGGCAGGAGGGTGACTGCCGCGGCACAGGACTCGGCTCTCCGGCCGCGGCTGGGTGGCTCTGCGGGGCTCTGCCCCTGCGGGTGCCAATGCTCTGGGGAGGGGGGCACCGGCCGCAGGAGGGGGGACTGTGTCCAACCCTGTCCATCGTTCAGAGCAGCAGGGTAAGCGGTCGTGCGGAGGGGGTAAGCGTTCGCCTGCTTACGTGTTTCAAAGGTGTTTGTGGCAGAAATCTTTGCTTTTCTAAAGAAATCTGTAATTCTTTTAAAAGTAGGATTTTTTTTTAATATATTGATATAGTTAGGTGGTGACACTCATGCGACTATCTCATTAGGTGACTAACATGTTTCTTGGGGGCACGCGTAGAGGTGACTGTAACTGGAAGGCGAACGCTCGATATTTCCATTTTGTTTCCTCAGCCAGATGAGAGAGTCACTTTTCTTCCCCCGCTTCCGGGCTGACACATTGTGCCGTGCGCAGGGTCCTCCTGGTCACATCCCTTCCGAACAATAACATCCTCTCAGCTGGCAACTCCTGGACAAAAGCAAATGTTCCCTAACGAGGCTAAGACAAATTAATCGCGAAGTTCCCAAATAAAAGCTTGTATTTAAAAAAACGGAAAAAAAAAAAAAGAAAGAAAAACTTAAGTTTTATTTCGGATTTGGATTTTAAAATGACATTTTCCTGTAGGCATCCTGCAACCTGTATGAGAACGGTGTGCGTGTGTGTGTGTGTATATGTGCGAGTACCTTTTTTTCTTTATTTCTTAATTGGGGGATAGAAGGTTCAATTGTAACTTAGGGACGCAGTATTGTAACTTCTTAGAGACTTCTTTTGAGTCCGTTACAGTCTGGCAGCGTTTAAACAGCCCCGCAAGAGTATACAGGGTTATAGGGATGTTTACATGCAGTCCTCAAATACAAACTGAGCTACATGAACTTCAAACGGAGGATAATCCAGGATCAGGAAGAAAGCTATATTTATATAAAGTGATGGAAATAAAGCAGTTCAAAGGCGTTACGTTATCTTGGAGGAAAGATTTGAATTGCGCTGTAGGTTTTCGTGCTCTGAATATTGTGCTGTAAAACACGTCAGTGAGTTAGGATGAACCTTCGTTTATTTCAGCTCTTTTTTCTTCCTCGACCCTCCCACCTGAGAGTGCATTGGCACAAGAAGCAGGTTTCTTGCATTATCTGACTGGAAAATGTAGTCATAAAAATGTTTTTGAGTATCCATTTCACGGTAGCGTGCTTCATACAATTCTGCTTCCTTTGGTTTCTGCTTGAAGTAAAAATGGTTTTGTGTTGGAACAACCTTCCGTGTTATCTAAGGGATGTTGCTGTATTCTCTCACAGGCACTGCAAAATTTGTCTCTGGGTGTTCTGGTGGTATTTAATAATGGTATTTGTATAGATGCACAATACCTGTATGAATGCCTTGATGAGCTGTGGGTAACCTAATCTGGAAAGCTTTTCTGGGAATAGACCCAGCCTGGCTTGTACTGACAGGTTTGGGAACAAAATAATGTTTTCTTGCATGCCACAAGACGATACGGTACTTATTTTCTTCTGTCAGATGGGAGATTAAAATCCAGTATGTCTTGTTGATTTGTTTTTAGCAAGTCGCAGTCACGTATTTGTACGGTGCCACTGTTAAGCATTCACTTCACCTCGACAGGGAATCTTGTCTTGCTGTCTCAGGTGGTAAATGTCTTTCATAAGAAGTTTTTAGAAATCCATGCTTAGTTTCACTTACCCCGGTTCATCGTGATGAAGAAAGAAATGTTGCCATCTAGCTTAACCTGTTGCTTATAGCTGGGAAGAAGTCAACCAATTGCAAATTAGTATTTTCTGAAGCAGTTTCCATGTTTGACATAGATGCACGTTCTGTATCAAGACTTATTTCTCTCAATGGAAGTTGTTCGCTGACACAATTGCTCTTTATTAATGATTAATTCAATTTTTTTCTCACCCTGAGCTGTTCTTGTAGGTGTTTTTGTATACTGTGAAAAGGGCTCTCTTTGGCAAAGCGTACAAAATATAGCAAGTGCAATTCCTGGTTTGCGTTCAGGTCTCCTGAGTTCATTAGAAGACTAAAACAATCTACAGAGAATATCCAACACTGACAAAGGAGTGAGTAGCCCAGAGTGGGATCTTTGAGCAGAGTGTGCAAGAGCATCTAAGACTGGATGACAGTTGCTTAATGAGTGATGTCACAACATGTGCGTGTCAGTCACTAGAAGGCTTTCTAAAATTCCCCCGCCTAAGGAGGACAGCTGAGGCTCACCAACAAATGCATCCCATTCTTCTCTTCAAGGTGTTTTGATGATGTCGGAAAGCATCGTTCAGGATGCTTACAGCATATCCTCGTTGGCTTTGTAACCCATAACTTGAAGAAAAAAAAAAAAAGAGTACAGTCAAATGACAGTTTTGGTACTTACCTGAAAAGACAGAAACAGGTCTGATTAGGGCGACCAGCGTGGAGTTTCACTGGCAGAGGTCTTTGGAAGTAAGCAGAACCTGCTGAAAGCAGGACACCCATGGTTAAACTGCATTTTGAGAGCAGCTGGACATTTATGGCTCAGTCACCAGCTTTTTTTACTGTTACTGGGCTCAGCTGAGATTTTGAGCTGAAATCCTGGTTCTACTGAGTGATGCAGAAAACCAAAGTGTAACTGCATCTTTCAGAGCAGAGGATGGCATGAGCATGATAAGCAAGGGAACAATAAACACATTTTATAGGCGAGCCGAACTTGGCAGGCTTAGAATCAGAGAGCAGGACTGAGCCCCACAGAGTTTTAGTAGTTCAGACTGAGATTTGGGGAAAATACCTACTTGTGCTACATTACATATAATGAATTAACAACTTTAATATATTAAAAAGTCATACCGGGAAACGGGAACAAAATTGGCAAATGCTCACAAGACTTATTTCTATCATCTGTTTTTACTTAACTTTTGGTCATCATGTGTTTGCCTTAAGGGAGGTAGAAACGAGTACTGTAATTGTATGTAAAAGGCTGTGATATTTCCACACCGGAATTGTTAATTGCTCTCTTACAACGTTATATCTGTAGTTAAATTGTTGCTTTTGGTGAGACAACTGTAGCGACATACTTGTGAGCAAACGCTTAAAGTCCAGGGTCAAGAAATGCTTACCCCCTGCGTTACTTGTGCTCCCTGGAACGTTACTGAGGGAGTCCTTGTAGATACCCGTGGTATGCGCTCACATACTTCAGATGCAATAGAAATAGTTTGGTAGCTCTCCCAGTTGCAGTATCCTCTGAGAAGTATTAAATGGTCGTGAAGTTACTTATTTAACAACTTTGGTATTGCACGGGTCATTTTAGTTCCCCTCTGCCCTGTCAGTCTGTGCATCAAGAGAAGTTCTGAGCTTCTACATTAAGTTCTCAATCTTGCCACTTTCGGTAAGCCTGATGATAAAAAAAAAAAACAAAACAGTGCAGAATTTCTGGGTTTATTATGGTAATGCAATTAAACAATAATTTCAGCGAAGAACTGAGCTCCTGAAAGACTCTGAGTGCCAACAAACCACCTGTTCCTTTCGTGACCACGAAGGGCTGCCACAGAGACTCTCTGATGGTGTCTGGAGTAGGGGGACAGTAAGTACAGTGCATGTCACTTCTCAGAATCTCCCTGCGATCCATGCAGCACTCGGACTCCCCTAGATGTTGTTTTGCCATTCCTATTTAACTTGACTTGACACCTACCACCGTGGAGAGGGATATGGGGAAAAACAAGACTGTCAAAGCAAATCTTGCGCTAGTAGAAGTTTTCAGCGCCTCGCTGGCTACTAGCATGTGAGTGAAGGGCCAGGGGCCGGATTGTCCTTCCCTTGACTGCCATTTAAAGTGATGAATGTTAAATCCAAACTCGTTAAGGTGGGGGTTTTCAGTGACTGAGGGACCTGTTGCTTGTTGCTGAGCCGTACTTTTGCCAGTCTCGGCACTGGGCAAACGGCTGGAAGCTGATTAATGTTTTAGTACTTCGAGCGTGTCCGGGTATTGAGCCCCGGGAAATTCTTGCTTCCAGCACTGAGGTGTTAAGCTCTGCTACTGACCTATGGCACCTGCAGCGCCATTTCTTGGTGCTGGTAAATGGGAATCGAGTCTTTCCCCGGTGCTTCCAAATTCATCACCCTGTTTCCAATCGTCCAACTTTGCCAAACTTCAACTGTGCATAGGCTGAAACTTTTCATCTTGGGCTTAAGGTTTAAGTCTCTTTGGGAAACTTCAGTCAAAACAGTGCATGTTCTTTTGGACCCAGGGTTAGGATGTGGTGGCCTTTTGCCTCTGTTCAGATACTCTCGAAGATGTTTCTTTGAAATCATTTGTCACTTCCGTGCTTTGGGACAGGAACTCCAGTTCGGGTAGAGGAAATGCCCTCTGTGTAGAGGGTGCCCACCGTGTTTTGTTTTTACCTCTGCCTTCTATTCTGATTTGGCCAAATACATTAATGTTTGTAAGAAAATGGATAGCATGTGCTCCATAAAAGTGGTTTTGGTATGTGTGTGCATCTTTATTTTATACCAAATAAAATCTGCATTGGTTTTATCTTCAGTGAGCATGCTCAAACCTCTTTCTTTCCCACAGAAAAGCTCAGTGTGGTATGGGACATACAGCAGTGGGAATCAAAGCCGTGTAACTACGGCTGGGGCTGAGCAGGGAGGAGTCTGCCATTCCTGCGCTCCCACTGGTGCCTTCTCCTCTAGCCCCTCTTCCCCGGTTGCTGGTAGTCCTAAGGAAGACTCCCAAATCCAGCGTTCAGCTTTCCAGTGCTTAATAATGGAAAGGACTAGAGGTGAGAGGGAGAAGATGTGGATGATGGATGGGGTAAACACGATGGGGCAGGGGAAAGGAATTGCCTTTGAGTTGTAGAGAATGGGATTTGTTGGGCAAAGGGCTTGGGTGTGAGAGGGATGAGGGACTGGGATTTGATGAGGAAGGGCAGCTGGAAGCTGTGACTGGTTTAACTGGAAAAGGCAGCTGTGAGCATGTGGGAGGGAGGGAAGGGACATGGAGAGAACAAGCTGGGAGGAGAAGTAGGGACCAAGAGCTGGGCTGCAGCAGGGCGCTGGGAATTGCCCCGAGAGCATTGTTCTGGAGGAGATGGAGGGGGAGAGCTCAGGGGGATGGAGAGCAGGGTGAGGCCAGATCTGAATTGTAGAGGGAAAACTGGTAGCTCTTCACGGTCAGGTCTTCCTGCTTCTCTGTTCAAATGGCCGTGCAGATGGCTGGTGGGGGACCAGCCCCGCCGGTGGAGTGCGGGTCCACGCAGCAATGGCCGCTTGCCTTCCGCTGTCCCTTTCTCAGCCTGTACAAACACGTTTTCTCCTGCAAACCAGACTCCTCTCTTCCCCTCTGCATAAGGAATTTATTGACTGCCCCACAGCTCTCCTAGCAGCATCCGGGTGGGAGGCATGGGAAAAAGTGCTCTCCTGCGAAACTGAAGTAAAGCTTAAGCTTGTACAAATAGAGTCTTCCCCCGCCTCCTGATACTGTCAGACTCAGCTTGTGAGTACAAGGGATGATGTGAGAGCTGCCTCATCCAGCTGCCTTGGCCTGAGGTGCATTCGGGGGTGCCTTTGCGCTCCCTTCTGCAGTGGGCATTACCACCAGCTGCCCCGACAGAGGGGTCTGGAGGAGGTCCTTGGCTGTGTCTTCAGTTCAAGCGACAGATGTTTGCACACTGGATTTAAAAGTGCCAGTTCTAGCAGTGACTTACATGAATATCGCTGACATCTATTGTTTTCAGTATGAGCTGCTTAAAAAAATGCCAGGAAGCCTCTTGTATGCGCACGCTGTTACAGAGACGTTCAATGTCTGTGCTGCAAAGTCAGTCAAGCACTGAAGGAACTGTGCAGCCTCCCCTTTCATGCTCCTTGGCAGTCATCTATCATCACAGCTGGTTGGTTTTTCTCCTCTTGGTCAACGCACAAGGTTAGACCCATCTGGGGCAGGAACGGATCACACAGCGCGTCTGGCACCGTGAGCATTGCCCGGTCTGTGGCAGAAGTTAGAAAGCACGCAGGAATCTGGTAGGAGACTGAAGGAGCAGAAAGGATGGGGGCAGTGTCTCATGGCTGAGGTATTCAAAAGCTCTCAGAGGAACTGGCCTCAGTCCCTGGCGCCAGACTATCTGTGAGATGTTAGACAAATAAGTTAGCTTTTCTGAAGAGGCCAAGTCCATATCGGGCTGCCAGAGGCTGAGTGACAGAATTGTTATGCCGGGCCTGGCTCTGCAGAGCTGCTGAAGCAGCAGTCAGTGTGTGGGTGTGCCTGCTCGGGGAGCACCGGTGGCTCACGGGGGGACTTCGAGCCCCTGGGCGAGCTAGTTGTGAAAAGGGCAGATGTACGGTGGCATTAACGTCTTCTTTCTCCTAGTCGCCCAAGTCCCAAGGGGACGAATTCAGATTTTTAATAGATACAGAGAAATGTCAAGTGAAATAACAGCCCTCTGTCTTGGAGAAGACTGAGCTGTGTGGTTTATTTAGCCTCAAAGTCAAGGTTGAAAGAGGACAGTGGTGCTCAGCAGTGGGAGAGAGGTAATCAAGCCACGGACAATACTGGCAGAGGAACAGATGTTTGTACATGAGCAATGAATCACTTCAGCCTGGAAGTTGGGAGAAGTGCTTTTTTTTTTTTTAAACCATGAGAACAGCATGGTTCTGGAGCAGGAAGGGAAGGAAAAAAGACAATTCATTTCAAGAGACAACTCCATTAATTTAGAAATAGAAAGGAACTGGTATAGTAGACAACCATGTCATGGTAAGAGATGAAGCCGTGTGATCCAGGAGCCCCATGGTCTGTGGAAAGTTCTGTGCTGAGTGCTGAAGTCTTCTGAAAAATCAGCTTTACTGTACAAAAAGACCTGAGCCCCCGGTTTAAAGATGCTTTGTACATTTTGTTTGTGCTCTGTGGAAAGGAGGCAATGCTGACCTTCACGGAAATGTTGTAAAATAGTTTGTTCTGGAGGACTCTGCAATAGCTTAATGTCTCATAACATTTCCTAGGAGGAAATCTGATCATTTTGTCTTTGCCAGGATTTGAATAAAATATACCAGAGCTGCACAATAAATCAAGAGGAGAACAAATCCCACACCATTAACTCAGTAATTTTTGCCCTGTTTTTTTGAGAAGACAGGAGCTGAGGGGAAAGGAAAGGCGGTATGCCTTTGAGTAAGCAAAAGCTGTGTGGTTATTCACTTGCAAGGGGCAGAAATCCCAGCTGGGCAGGCAAGTGTAGGGTGTGGGGCCATAAACCCTAACCCTACCCTAGCTGTGGATGAGCTGTCTTTACTGGTTTGCCATAGAGCTGTGAAATGATTAGCCCCTTGGTTATTTATGCACATGCGTGTAAAAGTACTAGTTTCAGGTGTGCTCTGGATAGCATTTAAAGTGCGGCAAAGATGTAAGTGCACTTGTTAACATAGCGGGAAGGGGCTGCAGGAGATCAGCCTAGGTACAGCAGAGGCCTCTGATGGAAGTTTTGGAAATCTTACCTTGGCTTTTCACAATCATTTCAGCTGCTGCTTGAGCAGGGTGGCTTGGGTGAATTGTCGTGCCCCACCCCCTCTTTTTTTCCTAAAACCAGTTTAAGAACAATTCGTGATACCTAGCTTTACCTCAAATGGATTTAAAGATGATAGGATGTGACATCTGTCACCTGTCCCAAGTTGTTCTTAAAATCATTAAGGATGGAGGCTTCCTATCCTCCAGCAGTCATTTACTCCATTATGTCAGTACCTCCACTGTTAAAACCTGCCCTCAATCATCTATTATTTGAATCATTCTCGATTCCGTTTAAGCCTGTTGCTTCTCTTACTGGATGCGGAAAAGAGCCTGCTGCCATTTCTCTGTGCTAAACTTGGTCTTATCACACGCACGCAATTATATGTTTCTTTTTTACACAACAACAAAAAACCCCAACTAACCAGCTTTCAAGCCTATCGGTTTCCAATTCAGGTCTCAATTTTACAGTTCTTGTTTTGATAGAGTGCTTTGGTTCGTTCGTCCTTTCATATCGAGCAACTTCCATACTCCACCTGACTCAAGCCCCAGTTCTGCCTTAATGCCACCAGATCAGCTAGACAAGCAGATAAACATTTCAGTCATTTATATAACCTCAACTTCTTACACGAAAAGAGGTGCTTTTGCTTACTTGAAACTTGGTCTTGGCTGTTCACAGAGGTTTTCATGTCTAAGATGTGGAAACTGATAGAAAGCAGGACCCCGCCTTGAGCTGCTTTCTGATCAAGTGAGTGACTGCTGGTTGTACTGTGCAGCAAATGAAGGGTCGCTTCAGGATGAATTTCATTTTGCACCTTAAACTGTAAATTGGAAACCATATCTTCTTATTGATTCTCAGTAAATTCTTAGTAAAATATTTATGTTAGTTGGCTCTTCTAAGAACTGACAATTAAAGCAGTTACGTTCAGACTTGCAGTAACTAGCCAATATTTCTTAAACCTTGTTCCTTAATGGGAAAGGAGTTAAAAGCTTGACAAGTGATACAGGTTATGTGTAGCTGCCTTGATACTTGTGCACTGGAAAGTGGCCATCCTGCTGCTTTTAGCTCTCCACTGTAGGTTAACGTGTTGCTTGTAAACTGGTAATGCAAACCTTGAAGGAAAGCGCTAGTAAGCAGGTTTAAGACTGAATAAACTGAGCTTATTTCTAAACTGAGTTTCAGGTTGCTTGGAGCTGTCGAAGCATGTCCGGTCATGCCTGTACCTACAGCTCCACAGATTCCTGCCAGGAGGAATTCCAGCTGCGAGACACTGAGCTCCCCAGGGCTGCCCCGGAGCACTGCTCAGCGGGCGGAGGCAGAGCGCGAAATCCCTTCACTGGCTACAGTGCAGGCGTAGCCTGCTCCCATCCTCAGGGCAAAAATCCCACCCTTCTGAAGAGATAGGCTGTGCCTTTAAGGAAGTTTATTTCAAACATCTTTATTATCACATGGGAGCGGAAGGGCCAAGGGTAAGTGGGAGAGAAGTCTCTTGTGATCTCTTCCAGAACAGCTAGAATAATTTTGAGGTAGGCATTTAATTAATACAACTTTTTGATCTTCTAACGATGCTTTGATCTGGGGAATGCAGAAGCAGTATAGGGCCCTACAGACTAATTCCCAAGACTTATTTCTGAATGTCTGTAGGGCTTCATCACTGCTCTACCCATGAAACGGTCATTCCATATTGAGTGGTTTTAAACCAGTAAAGGTAAAAACTATCTAGGGAAGGTGATAGTTACTCCTTAAACTAAACCAGCTGTAGTACTAGGGGCATCTAACTGTGAGCAGTAATTTGAATACCTGTAATGGCATAAGTGCAATTAACACAGAGAAAAGTTTACATCCTTTGGACAGTCAGGTTTTGGAATAACTGCCAAAAGGTAAAATTAGGTTGATTATCATAACCAAGTGCTTTCATACATGCGTAGTATTACTCTCCAAATCAAGTGTGAACTTCTACGGGAAGAAAATGCACATTCATTTTGCAAATTTTTTTGGTTAAAGGCCCAGGATGGACCACTTTCCCTTTTAGAAGTATTTTTTTTTTCTTACTGGTGCATCTGCCCCATGCAGCTATGGCATCTTTGTTGAAGCACATAGCTATCGATAGCTTTAGTAACCTGAGGGTAGATTTGTTTATGTTTGCCCATAACATTGTAACAGTTAATTCCTTCCTAGTGAAGGGAGAACTACAGGAGAAGTTTGATGGTATTCCCCTCTCCTCCCTTTCTAATAGCCAGGGTAAATCCTGTTTTGTCCTGTTTATTTTTGCAGTAGGGTTTTACCAACATGTGCGTTACTTGTGCCCGAGGAGGCTTTCTCCCGTGGTCTGTTAGACTGAACTGCACCTACGCACCCCTGGACTCTCCTCCCTTTCGCTGCCTTAAACTGCTTGATGCTGCTGCTTCTGTGGGGTCTAAACCCAAATTCCTACTGTTGGCTGAAAAGCCCAACCAACAGATACAGCTGAAATTCCACTCTTTGGATAACTCAGCCGGCACTTGGTTTCTCAAGGTCTGGGTAGCGAGGGGCCCAGGTGGCAGCAGGTGGCTGGAGGTCCGCGGCCGCGTCCCACCCCGCAGCAGCCGGCTGCTCCGGAGCCTCGGGAGGAGGCTGCCTCCGGCACAGCCGAGCACACCAGGAAAGCTCAGCCTCCCACCGAGCGCCACTCCTGTTCGCCATTTCAAAACCCACTGTCGCCACACAAGAGAAGCTCAGCGGTGTAATAGGACAGAAGCAATTTTCTGTACAGAATGGCTGGCGTGCGGTGAGAGGTGGGGTGTGACTAAGCATGGAGGAGAGCTCTCTCCTCTTTTTGGTATAAAGACTAAAAGCACCGCCGGAAAGATGAGGTTGGAGTTTCTACAGAAAGACAGGCACATTTCAGTACTGCGGTTGGTATTGAAAATTTCACACCATAAACCACATTTCTGTCTATAGCCGGGGCATGTGTTTGATTACTCAGCCCTTCTAGAACAAAGCATGTTTTCAAGATAGCTGTAGTCTTACCTCAGGTTATGCCTCCATTTTTCAGATTTTATGTAACCATTTAGTATTTAAATACTATTTCTTGTCCCATAACAGGAGAGCAGACTTGGTTTTGTTTAAGATTTTTAATAGAGATGGATTTGATAATTTTATTTCATTGATCAGATGGCTCAGAACACTAGTTCTAAACACACAGATGGCTAGTGTGTTTAGAAAGTCACATTTTCAAGCATTACACTACACAAAGCTGAATGTAAGCTGTCGCTTTTTTTTCTTCTTAAAAAAAAAAAAAAAGAAAGAAAACATCTCCTAACTTCAAAAACACACATGGCTTATGTTACTTGAAGTGCTTTGCAGAAACCACTTTGTCTTGGAGCGTGGATTAGTTTAGCAGGAACAGCTTTTACTTTGTGAACCCACTCTTGGTTAGGGAAAATAGGAGGTAAAAGGATTAACAAAATTCAGTTTCTTTGAGAATATTGACCTCAGTCATCTCATAGGTGTGTTACTCTTGGAACAGAAGCTATGTTAGATTGATAAACACTTAAACATCCTTTACTGCTTATATTTAAGAATACACAGAATGGCTGGGGTAAAGAAAGACAGCGTGCAGAACGGCTGTAGCTCTTCAAGCACTGTTCAATTCTGATCACCATCTCCTATCATTATTTCCACTCGTTCCTTGTTTGATCCAGTTCAAATATTCAGCTGATGTTAGCATACTGAAAATTTACTGAGTACCCTTAAAAAGCTTATTTTTAGAAGGAAATTCCCACATATTTGAGGAAAACATATTGCAAAAGCAAAAGGAGAATGGTTTATTTGGATTAAACAAACAAACAAAAAAAGTTGAAAACAAGTAGCATTAACAGCACCAGTTCTTGGGCCTCCCGAACAAAGGGGCTCTGTAGTTGTAAGCAGGAAATAGCTGTAATTTTCTTAGTTCTCAGTTTTCCAAGATAACACTTGGTAATGTTGAAGAAGAGTCCCTTTCTCATTAAATAACAGTTCTGAACTTCATAGCTTACCTGATTACAAGCTTCCATGTCTTCCCACAGCTGCTTAAACCTACTTATTACTGTAAAACCCGACAAGCTTCTCCCTTGCAGACTCACTGCAGAGCTGCCCTTCCTGACGGCAGGATGAACTTCAGCGCAGGGGGCAGTTTGCTCTCGCTGAAAGCAGGCAGAGGTACCTGCGCTGCCTTGCCAGCAGGCACACGCTTTGCATGTACGGTATGAGAGTGAACGAGTAAAGTCCCACTCCCGAATGCAGGGCACCCATCTGCTTCAGCCAAACTTTCCGCCTTGAAAGGATCAAGAACTAATTCTCTCCAAAACAAGTTCCAGTCTCTTTAAAAGCTCATTGTTGACCAGAATGGACAAGTACAGTCAAAATGCATCAACTCGCAACAACTGGAGACCCTGCTTCCAGCTATTTGTAAGGAAATGAGACAAGAGTAGGGTAAGATGGGTTCCACCTCCTTTGACTGGAACCGTAATCTTTCATGCTCAGATTTGCTCTGTGGATCATACTGCCATCAAAAAATAAAGAAGTGAGTCACTGCAAACACAGTACAGCAAAGCCCTCAGATTGCGTCACTGGGAAGAGGAAGACCGTCCCTGCTCAGAGAAGGTCACGCTGTCAGCAGAAGCCTTGCCAGCGATTTCATAAGCTACCAAGAAGTGCCTATGTCTTCAGTGTTTTTATAGAAAAAGTGCAAGGTGTGAGGGAAATATTTATCCTGAGGTGTAAGTTTCTGTTTTCATTAAGCTGAAAAATAATCCCGATGCTAACTGGTCACTACAGTAACAAATCCCTCAATTTGTATGCAACTAGTGTGGTTTTGGTGTAAAATGCATGATAAGATAATGCAAGATAAATAAGACTGTCTGCTGCTATCTTACACTGGAATTACCATTCTGCCTCAGCTCTGCCTCACGTCCTCTGAAGACGAGCAAAGCTGCCCGCGCATCGCTGCCTCGGGCAGTACTACGGAGCAGCTTCCGCGCCGGACTCCCCGCTCCCCAGCCCGGGCTCTGTGCAGGTACAGCAGCGGGGTTAACACGAGGCATCCGTTTCCAGCATTCGTCTCTTCTATCGCAAAGCTCAGACCAGCTCGCTGTGTGTGTACGAGGGGAAAACCTCACAGCGGTGGTCCCTGGCTCAGGCTAGCAGGCCTCGCTTGGGGAAAGCAATGCAACGGAAGACGTCCTGAGTCCTCCCCAGCGCCTCAGTTGTTCAGGGAGCGCCTGAGGCAGAGGCCAGGTTTGGATTCTGTTGAATGACTGTCGGTGCAACTGGTCCTGTGGGAAACGCCGACTTTTGAACCTGTTGACATGCTCTTGAACGCACAGCCTGTGACAGCAAGTTTCACTATTTGCTTAGGGTAAAAACATTGCCTTTGGTTTTGATTTGCTGCTTCATGTCAGCAGGTACTCTCGTTTGCTTTAGCAACAGGTGAATCGCCGTTCCCTGTTCTCCTTTGCTATACCATTTTTAATTTTACAAATAACAGATCTTCCTTTGCCATCTCTTCTACCCAGCTGAAACAACCCAAGTGTTTACTCATCACGTGAAATTTGCACTATACTTCTGGTTACCTTTTTGCCCTGCTCTGTACCTTTTCAGGTTTTTTTGTGTCCTTTCAAAGATGACCAAAGCTACATTGGATGCTGATAGCAGGGACACATCGGGGATTTATAGAGCAACAGGTTTTTGATTTTGACTTCAGATCCCAACATTGTTTGCCTTTTAAATCATTCCTGCTGTCTTCTGAACACTAACCAGAATGATTCCAAGCTCTTTCTTATGAGGAAATCTATAGACCACCTATTTTATAGACCATTGCACTTGTATAGTTGGAGGTGCTTTTCACTAAGCGCTACCCCACATTTTACAGTCAACCGTGGATTCCATAACCCTGGGTAACTGAGTATCCTGCATGTTTTTCACTTTCCTACTCACTCCCTTCTCCAGATCCAGCAGCACAAACCTCCGGATGACATTGCTAGCAACTTCTCTCCATTGTGAAAGCTGGTGAAAAGATAAGAAACAGAACCAAGAATAAACGGTCACGTACTAATCCTGATAGATTCCTCTTCCTACAGCGACTAAGACAGCATGAGCTAAGATTTTTTGTTAATGGACTTTCAAAATATCTTTTTATAAATTAAGTATACCACGCTTTGTCTGCCTGATCATTCACTCTTTTTAAGAACCGAGTTAGAAGTTATAACTCCTCTTTATCACAGCCATATTGACATAAATCTATGTTTTATTGCTGCATATAATAATATTTACTTTTAGTCATACCTTGCAGCCCTTCCTAAAATAAAAAGGATATTGGAGCAACTGTTGGATGCTTCTGGGTGGGAATCGTTACTTGTGTTTTAAGGAAGGGAACTCCAAATCAATTCTGTACCGTGAGAAGAAGGTTGAGTTGCTAGCTTTGTCTTGAAGGAAGACCTGCCAATATCAGCCCTTTTAACTCCTGAACCGAAATATGGAGTTTATATATATGTGTCAAGCCACGGTAAGTTTTGCACAGTTACTAATCAAATAAGAAGAGGTGACGTATTTCTGATGTGACTACAGATGACAAGACTAGATTTGTTCTAGTACAGCTAACAGTGTAAGTCCATGTAAAACACTGAACTCCACAAAAGCTAACAACACCATGTGCCTCCTACTTCCCAGTGACTCCAAGGTCTATGTGGAGTAAAGGAGTACTAAGAAGAAATGGAAAGATGAAGTACTTTGCTGACCTAGGACGGTATCGCCATGCTCATACCTAACTGGAGACTTGTTGACAGAAGAGGAGCTCCAAGCAGCACTGACATTTCTTCTCTTTAGAAAGGAATGTGTGGATGAGGCTTTAATCAGCATGCTCAAACAAAGCTGAAATTACTGCAATATCTTGTCCACACAATTGAATGTTTAGCTAAGTATGTACACAAATCAGCCGGTGGCAGAAAGCCCAGCAGGTGTTTCTATTCCCCCTCCCCCACTACTACTATCCCCACAGCATGGAGAGCTTTCACAATATTTTGCTTTTTCTCTCTTCCCCACTCACTGTTGCAGTTAAACAATAATCCCTTGCCATTTAACCTCATTAGGACACTGAGCTCCCAAACCGGGGCTCAGAGCACCTGCATGCCATCATTGCACTAACTGCTTAAAACAAAAAAACCAAGCCCTGAATCTGCAGACAGTCGCTGTCCTCCTTAAATCCTCAGAGCTTAAACTGCAAGTATCGCAAAGAATGTTGCTGCTGTAGCTATCAACACTATGAGGGGGCTGTATCAGGGGATACGGTATTATATTCCAGTTCTGCTGAACCTCTGCTTACAGTAATTACTTCAACGCTCTTAAAGACATTTGGTGCAGTAGCACCCAATTTCTTGCACACAAGAGAGAAACGCTCTCTCTAGGAAGGATAGTGCTTGGCCCACCCCCAGCTTGAACCTCTCATACCGTGCAAGGCTTCAGGTGCTTTGACAACAAGGGAACAGAAGTTACCAAAACTTTTGGACAGAACACCAACCATAGCAGTCTTAGTGAGGACAGCACGATATGCTTTGGATACCTAGTGCGTTTTTATGTTTGAAGGAACCATAAGAGACCTCCTGCAACCTTAGTGATGTGTTCGTATCTTAAATGACAAGAGGCTATGAGTTCTGAGAATGGTAGACGGATGAAAATCAGGTAAAACGCTGCTTCTGATTTTCTGCTTTATGAACAGACCAGAGCTAACACACAGAAAACCAGTGAGGCGCATCCTATAGCTGCAAAGGAAAGGCACAGCAGCCCGTCTCCCTTAAAGGAAGGAAGCGGATCTGGGACATCCTTCGATGGCTTACATTCTCGCTGTTCCACCGAAACCAGCTACGGGCTATATCCCTTTCTTTACTTCCGATATCCCAAACTAAAATCAGGCAAACTTACCTCAAGTGACCCCTTGTGCTGGAAGCCGTTATTTCCCAACAACTATTACTAATCGGCTGTTATGATCTAGAAGAATATCTTCTGGTATTCTGCATCAACATCAAGGCATTCAGCCAGGAAATTTAGGACTGAAATTCAGAATCAGACAGTGGATGATAACCTCCTCGATTAAACTAAAATCTGGAAATAAAATTCATGAATATGTTATAACAGGGAACTGCACGACCTACTTCTCCCTGCCTCTGTAGCAACAACTTCAGAGATTTCACTAGTTAAAAAACAAATCCAATCTATTTCTCATAGCCTAAAGTTAAGTATTTTAACATTGCAGTAAAATCCTTTTCAGCTGGGCATTCGCTTTCTCTGAGTTGAATGCAAATCTGGTTTTTTTCCAAACAAAAGTGGGAAGTGACCTTTAAGTGCAGTATTTCAAATTATTACTATCTAATTAACCCAATTTACATAAGCTAGCAATGCAGCATAGCTTTGACAGTGCGCTCAGGCACAAAAGTGAAGTCTGACTATTCTGCCCTCCCCCCCTTTTTAAAAATGTATATCAAATATTTATATAGGATGCTTTCAAGCTCCAAAAGGTTAAAAAAATGCAGGAAACTAGGGGCATCAGAAAATTACATGAAAAAGCATTACGTTAACAAAAGCTAGAACTAACCCAAATATTTTTAATTTCCCCAGAATGAAGATTGCTGCTCATTTGTATGCACCAATATAAATCCTTTCTGGCTCTGCACCATAGTACCTGAACCTGGGAGGGGCACTGGCTTTATCTGTACTGGCATAAGCAGGTATTCAAAAAGCCAGGGCTTCACTCCCTCCCTGCAGACACCTTTCTACACCACCAAGTTCCCTGATGTAGACAGTGCAGGCAACCTACAAAGCCCTTTATCCTAGTATAAATTATTACAAGTTGCCTTTCCCAGTGAAGTTTCAGTCCCTAGATAAAGCTTCAAACCCAATGGCATTTTGGAAGTCTGCAAGGCCATGTAGGTCGGTGCAAAACAGATTATGATCAAGAAAGCAGCACAGAATAAAGGTGTATCGGATAAAGCATCCTAACCAGATAGATCATTTTATTACCTGAAAATCTGAACAGATTCTAGTACTTTATCACAACAGTTTAATTTCCATAGCAAAAGCTTGTATAAATTGCAGGTATCAAATTAAGATACAGAAGTTCATCTGAGTCTGCAATACAGATTCAAATACGATTGGCCAAACATATACAGCCTGTTTGTATGCATGCACGTGTTGTAAGGCACCTCCGTATTTATCAGGCTAATGTTACCCTAGAACTACTTTCAAAATTACTAAAGGCTTTTTAGATTCAAGAAAACATAGTAATGATGTGAGATTATTTTTTTAAAAATTTGTTCAGTTACTCGCCTTGCTCTGGAGTAGAAGCAAGTCAGTGCTTCCCTGTGAAAGCCTTTGATTTTTTTGATTGATTAGGATGGGGGTAGCTCAATTACTTTTGCATTATCCCATTGCCTTTATTTTAGGATAAGGTATGCAGAAGTCCACAAAACTTCTCAGCATTTAGGACTGCAAGATTAAGAGTAACAATTGTTTACAGTGCTGTTCCCACAGAAAAGCTGCCTGGTTAAGCCATTTCCTGGCTTTGTAATTCACTGTTTCCGCCACACTTTCCTTCTCTTTCACTTTGCAAGCTTATTTCTACTGGAAGTTAGTTTTCAGAAGGGCACTCCCAAAAATCCCAGGCCAAGAAGTGTCTGTGGTTTCCCATTGCACAATATTAAACTCTCCTCCCCAAACGGGGGAAACGAGACCCTCCTCCTGCACTGCAAATAAGGTTTGCATGAGCTGCTTCTTCCAAAGAGGGTTTTTCAATATTGGGACATTTAAAATTGTTATTCTACGTGTTTTTCTCTTAGGAATGTGTTCATGCCACTAAGCAGCTCTGTCCTACTTTCTGTGACTCTGATTACGACCGAGATAATATATACCCCAGACTGACTACATATAGCCTGCTTTCCTGCTGGATGGTCTCTGCCTCCTGGTCAAGGTTTATTCCCCCTTGCTTCTAAGTTTCAGTGGGTCATGAGTTCAGTATTTTGGAGAGGAATACTCCCTGCTGATGCATCTGTAAGTTCTCTGGTTTCTCCACGAAAAAGGCCCTCCCCTCACCCGCATCTTAAAGAAAAGCACATGAAGTTGAGGCTTCTAGTTACTCAAATTCCATTCCCACACTTGCGCAGAGGCAGAGACCATCTCTGCCAAGGCTGAGGTCAAGCATGTTATTCCTGTGAGCTGCTTCAAACAGAGTTAAAAGAAACACTGAACCTTTCTCCGAAAAAGCATGTGAAGCATGTTAGTTTCCAGGGTTTTACTGTAACAAATTAGACTCAAAGAAGCTCCTCTGACCAATACTGTCTGAAGAGAGACTGCAATTCAAGTTAAATTGAACTAATAGAAGGACCATGCTTTCCATGCCAATCTACAAAGTCTCTCACTGATTATAAAGACTAAAATCGCAGGATCTGGCCTCCTAGTTGTTGTAAGTTGCTCATACTATCTGTTAAGGTTGCTAGACTTCCTACTATAAGGTCTTTCCCTCCCCTCAGGAGTAAAACATAGTAGCTATCATATTAGCAGTAGACATCATTTTAACCTTTGCTGTGCACTTGCTTCAGATCAGCTCTTTGGAAGTTCGGCCAAGAAAGCTTAGATTTTTTTTTTTTCCCCTCCAGTTAAAATTTCTGCAGTCCTTTCCCCAAAGGCAATTCCTGCAGTGTAAAAAATAAATAATATTTTTGGTCTTTTCGTAGGCTGAAAAATTTGCATCTTTGGAACAGGGCTAGACTTGGTCAAGTACCAACTATGTGATACTTTACCCTTGTTCAGCCTTTATCAGAAAAGGCAGCTTACTCCATACCCTTCCTCTGCATAGCAGACATGTAACACACAGCATAAACACACTTGTCATAGCGTTCCTCCTTTCTGATAACTTGAGATCAGAGTATCAGAGCTACTGCTGAAGCCAGCGTAAGCAGTGCTTGGAACAGCTCTCCCAAAAAGCGCCCTGAAAGATCCAGCGTTATGCCCGTGTTTGCAGCGAGGCTGCTGTGGCACTGCTCTCAGTGGCCACGGGATCTGATCACAGCTATTCAACCGATAAACTGCCTCTAGTCCCGTGGAAGTTAAGAGAATGTGCTCTTTTGCACAGAACATGTGCAGTGTTGTACAGGTGACTCAAAACATCATCATTTCTCACACACACTGAATTAACTAGCAGCAAAGCACAAAACTGGCAGTTTTCTAGATATTTTGTGTGTTCTTTCAAATTCTGTAAATGAAAATATTTCTAACTCCCCCCAGACATTATAGATGAATACACAGAATGGTTTCAATAGCTTTTTAGTCTGTTTAAATACGATGGTAGCGTAGTCCTTGTGGATCGCCGTGGTCATTAACACAAGTAAATCAGAAAGATTTGTTTGCATGGGAATTCAAGCACCCACAGAACAGTCTTGCCTTACTGTCAGTATTCGCTTTGATGAAGCGCTGAAATAAGATTAGGGACTTCATTTTGCCCTTCTCCAGGGACTGAAGTTAGAAGGTGCCCAGGAATCTGCAGGTGAAGACTTTCAGCAGTAAGTTGACGATGCAGCAAGCAAAAACCTACAAGGAGAAATCACTCGGTCCCAAGTACAAGGGCAGCCATGTAAACTGCAACGTCCCGTGCTAGCATGGCAATACTTTTTTCAGTGAAGACCATCATCTTACAGGTTTTCTTTTTCAATTTGAAGAGAATATTAATATGTATCGATTGCTGTTCATTACAATCTTAAGCTGTGTTTTCTATTCAAAACCTCACACCAAGTTTATAAGAAAATATGTGTCTGCTGGTATGGTTTGGTCAAGTCCTTTCCAGCTCAGGATCTTACTGGAAAGGAATTGAAAGTATTAAACTATTCTTTCACAAGGCTATACATGAGAAAAAAGGATCTATTAGAGAGCTGGTGAAATACACACTGTTTCAGGACAAGGAGGGTTGGTTTGTTTGTTTTTCCCACTTTTTCAGTAAAGAAGTCCCTTGGGAATTTGGTACAAGGATCAGTGTCAGTAGTAAGAAGAGGCTAGATGTTTTAGCTTACTTTCTGTTGGCAGTGAAGTCCAATTTTGGAAGAAGACTTAAAATGAAAAATAGATAAAAATAAGGAATAAAATTCATTGTTGTAACATATGAATAAAAATTAAGCTTGTGTATATGGGCCTCTCCTCACCATGTTGGATAAGCGTTTTAAGTAATTTTTGAATATGAAGTTAGACTATTATATTCCTCACCTCTCACCAATGATCCATCTAATTTGGCTGCTCTTTCACAACCACATTTTGAGCTTACTGGTGAACTTCATCAATTGTATATTTTTGCTATGGGAATTAAAAACACAGACAGAGAAGCATCTGCACTGGGATGGTTTATTGATGCTTTCAAGAGATTCAGTCTTCCTGAGGAAGCTAATGAAGCAGAATTTCTACTTCCAGAATCTGTACCTGATTTTTCTTCCAAAGAACAAACCTCTCTCTGCATAAGGCTCTGTTTTTCAGCCAAAGTGATTTGGTAAGCTTCAGCTTCAAGCTGCATGTAAAGATTTGCCTCACTGTATTAAGTCCATTTATTTTGGGTAAGTTTCACTGTCTCTACCCAAAATTTGGTTCATACAACTCAGCTAATAACTCTAATTGTTGTAGAAGTCTCAAGTCTTCACTCAGCATTGACAGCATGGGTCCCAAAGACTTGTCCAAAATGAATGCAATTGTTTTTGTAATTTAGGAGAAAACTATTTTTTCTACTGCCAGAGCACTTAAAAAAAAAAAAAAACAACAAAACAAGCCATGTAAACAGTACAAATAGCATGGATCATTGCTATCTGCTTTGTCTTCCTTGAAAGCAGAGGAGAACTGGAAAGGAGTTGTTCTGCTCAGAGATCTTCCTCAGGGTTTGTTACTCTTCACCATATAAGAACAGAGCTCAGACTGTATTGCTCTTGCAGTTTTTCCACAAAAAAAGCTTCTGCTTTCCTCATGTCTCTTTTCTTAATAATGTCAGACAATCATTACAGATCAATGCCCTTTACAAATTTACCTTGGAGGGACAGACAAGGAGGTAGATCACTCATTAGAGAACACATGTGAAAGAAAGCAGACTAGACAATATGACTGCAATGTTTCTCTGCAGCACTAAGTTCTCATACCAAAGTTAGCCCGTTAAGTTTAATAGTTAAGGAAAAACAGAGCGGGTATTTACTCACACACAGTTTTATGAGAGGAACAACTGAAATGGCAGCAAGAAAAACACACGTTTTTGACAAACTGATATTACATCACATTAGTGGGCCACAGAACTCTTTAAAAAAATAAACCTTTTGAGACATGAGAATGAAATCACATTTTAGCATGCTTTAAATAGCTGAACTGCTCTTCGAAGCATAAGGTTTCAGCTATTGGCAAAGACAATGATATCTCCTCATTTGGAAGTTAAAAAGCATTTAGCAATAAGTTAAAGCTAGCCTACGTGTAAGTGGGCTAAATACTAGGCAAAGATTTTCCCTTTTCACATTTATGATGATATACAGTTCATTGCTTCTGTAACTTGTATGTTGTTGTGCAATGTCCCACTGAAGTTTCACATCTGCTCTGCGAAAGAGAACAAGAGTGAACACCTTTCTTTTAGGAGAGTCACAAATGGTAAAGCCAGTAGTATTTGTTTGTCTGTTTAATTAGATGTTTGCTGTTTATCACACACAAGAACTGTAAGCAGAGTCCATGGATTCTTCTGAGCAATATGAAACCTCATGGTTCCATGCAAGTTCAATACTGCCTCTCTCTCTCTCTTTCCCCCTCCTTCTGTTCCCCCTCCTATCTGCTGTTTTCCCCAGCCCAAGATACATTTCCAACTATCTTCATCCAGTTTTAAAAACCTTAAGGGAGAGAAAGTTTTACTTCATGACTTCTACCCAAGAGAGCCTGGCTCCAGGCTTGTGTTGGGTCAGATACGTCTCAGACCACAGGAAGCTGGATGTTTTTCTTTTGAGGCACTAGAAGTTAGGCTAATAGTAATAGTCAAGTTGCCCAAAGCTAAAGGGACAAGTAGCTCTCATTGCCTTCCTATTTAAACACATGGCCAGTGAAGAAATCTTTTCCCTTTTTTCCCTGAAATACATTAAGTACAGCTTGCAGTAACAGATTCCCCACAGAGTCTTGCATTCATGCACCTGTAGTCCTAACGTATACTGTCCCGTTTACTTTATAGTTTCCTCAGCCTCACAAGAGAAGTTAATGATGGATCTCTCCACATTCAGATACACACACGTCCTTTTTTATCTCATAATTATCATGTTTAAATTTCTTTTTCCTCATTCCCAAGCTAAGCCAAGACAAGCTCAGTTCTGTGACAATGTTTTCACGTACCTCTCTTCAGAGAGAGCTGCTGCAGCTGAACAAGACAATTGCAGCATGCTAGTTATACTTGGATTCAATATGCGGTTGAAAAGAGGAGAATGACCAGTTTTCTCATTCGTCTATTTTCAGACATTTAGAAAACCCCACTGTCAGCATCTTGAGTAAAAAATAGGTGACGTCTTCAGACCCTAGTAAAACCACTTACGCATGTTAACTTGTTTCAATAAACATCCCCACCTCAAGTGACACAGTGGCCTGCAGTCTTCCTTGATCCATCCACAGAGCAAGAGTTATTTTTACTGAGTCAGTAATCATGCATTGTCTTCCAGAGGAAATACTAGCCGGGTACCCCTGCTTGTAACTTCATGATCTGCTGCTCCCAAATCACGTTCCAGTGCTTCCTCTGAACTACTTTTTGTTCTCCTGCCGTCAAGGGTAGTGGTAGCTGTATGGGGGCCAGAAGAACCATTTGCAGTTATTGTTGTATCACCATACGTCACAGTAAGGTCACCGTCATTCAGAATAAAATCAGAATCCTCTTCTCTAAGCTGTTCTTGATTCTGGAAAAAAAAAAAAGAAAAATCTTTGTACACTGCACAACATCTAGTCTTTGCCAAGAAGGTAACTGAACAGAAGAGTTTACCTACGTGTCAATACAGAAGCAGTAAGCAGTAAAGTTCCGCCTCAAGAAGTGTTAAAAATAACCTTGAACCCAGTGTTTGCAAATCACCTTACTGCTCCCTGTATAACTACTGCTATTGTGGAGAGATGAGGGGGAGCCGAATCCAAGAACTAGATTATGAAACAGGTAACTGGGGATTCAATAGCACTGGAAGTTTACCAGAAGCACAGAAGAGATGAGCAGTATACACTGGGGTTTGCGTGACAATTTAGAAGGCAGTACGGGAAAAAGACTGGAGAACAAGCACAATTAAGTCACTCCAGATACAAAGTCAGAGTTGCATCTGTTGCTAATTAGTCAAGTTCAATAGTAAAAGACTCATGCAAACTGGTGAGAACTCATCAGGCCCAAATTCTTTATATTCAAGATTTCCTCAACAAATTTTTGTTATAGATTGAAAACTAACCACACTCTTTTAAACTATCTGCTTACTCTTACCTGGTACTATACAGAGAATTACTTGACCTAGTTCTTAGGAACGTTCTTGAGCCATAAAAGTACGAAGGACTGATACAAGAAAGTGCTTGCTTCATAGTTTTGTAACTAGTTCTGATATGTTTTCTTTCCAAAATCATTTAAGAAAGTGGCTTATGAAATCCTGTGAATTTATTTTGGCAGAAATGGGATGAAATATATGGTCAGAGACTAGAAATTGCTGAAGTCTAACAAAACGCTTAATTTCTCTACACAGCATAATACAACAGGAAGCAATCGTTTCACTCCTGTTTAACACGGTCTTGGTAAAAGGCAAAACAGCTGAATTGGTCAGAAAATGGGGCTTCCTCATATTTGAAGAAAATCCTATCGGTACTATAAGCTTGCTTTCTTGCAACTGAAAGCAATTATTTCCCCACATGAATAGCTCCATACTGCTTAGCAAGAGCAGAAACCTAAGTGTGTGTATTGCTGTTCTCCTCGGTAGGCTGGACACCGATCAGGCTACATTCTCAAAATACATCATTTTCTTCCACTTCGGCAAAGGAAGGAGGGCACAGGCTATGTGAGATAGGATGCCTGTGATCAGCCTGACCAGAAAGCCCTACCTGTATTTCAGAACAGGAGCTCAGGGCACTTGAGATTGAAAATGCTGATTAACCTGTCCACGATGAAAAATGCAGTGGCTGGCTAAATAAAACTTCCTAGGAAAGCTTTCTGTCATTATTTCAGAATGATAATCAGCCAGAATAAAGCAGCAGAAGCCTCTAGGTGATGTGGAATATTTAACTAATGAGGACTAGAAGAGGTGTCAGGAGTTTACCAAAACCAACAAAAGAAGTGATGCAGTTCAGTGTTGGGTGTAAGACAAGCCCTGCTTAGAATGAATGCTAATTTCTCAGAACCTTCATAGCATCCAAATTTATCATCGCTTATTAGAGACAGGGTTACTGTGATAGAGAGCACTGTTCTCAAAGAGCAAATACAGTTTAGGACACTTGCTTTCTTTGATTGCAAAGAAAACACTGAACTACTGTCACTATCTTAAAAAGAAAAAAGGTAGAAATTAAAGGGTTCAGCTATAGTTGGCAGAAACAGCCTTTACAAGCTTTCCATTGCAAAAAAAGTGAAAGTCTGAGGGACAAGAACAAGATGATTAAAAAAGGTACACAAAAAAATTGGCTGCTTAAGAAAACCTGATATCCTTATATATTCTGTTTTTGAAGAAAAGACATTCCAATAAAGATGAAAAGCACAAAAATGGTTAAGAAACCGGCAGTTTGTGACTGTTGACTGGTTATGTTTTAAGAAGTCGAAGAAGCTGAGAAGCTCTATCACAAGTTGCCTTTCATGGTATTTGCCCTTGGAGAAGCACCAAGGAGGGGTAGGCAGGGCTAACAGCGCACCAGGAGGTATTGCGATACCAGGGCCACGTGTGAAGTGGCTGCAGCAAGCTCCCAAAGCATCTCCTGTCTCCACAATCCTATTTAACAGTGAATCCTTGCAGCCACCTATCAGATAAGAAACCGGTAAGAACACATACACTACATTTGAGCTTCCCCAAAACGCTGAAAAGCTCTTGGAAGCATGATACTGAAAGGAGAGGGCCACAGGCTTTATACTATACAGCAAGCCTTAACTCAGTCTTTGCTGGTTTGTCCCAGGCTATACTTACATGTACGTAAACATGACCAGTTCCAGAGAAAACACTAAGCTTTCTCTCAACGTAGTGAACAAACATTGACTTGTACAAGCCAAGTTCCACTTATTTATTTCACTTCTGAACAGCACTGCAAGCAGCAGGCAATTTATTTCATATATTTCCCCAGAGAACATCCATGAACAATCCCATGTAGTACACGGATTTACTATGTTTGCAGGCAAAGAAGATGGGTGAATAAACCTACTGTGCTTCATACAGCATGAACAATTCCTTCAAGAAAGACAGGAAATGTATCCAAGCAGATCCCTAGAGACTTGAAATTCTTCCAAGAATAACCCTAAACTGGCCTCTGCAATCCCCTACAGTTCTGTAGGAATAGCTTCAATTCACTCAAAAAACACAGGTCTGAACTTCACTACTTAAACTGACAAACTAGAATGGCTAAGTACCTAAATCCAAAACCCTGCAAAAGACTGAATTTTGCTTCGACATGCTGACCAGAGCCCTGAGGGACCTCACAGCATTCTGTCCCATTTGTAATAAAATCCGCTCATGCTCCTAAGAATGCATGCTGGAGATGTTAGAACAGCTAAAGCTTATTTAGAGTTACTGCTTACAAAGCCAGTCTTTATTGCCTCCTAGGGCAGTGCAAAAAGAAGCGCACGTAAAGTGCACCGCACATACAAAGCGCTGATAGTCACCACATAGGCTGCTGGTGCTGAATACAACACAGGCATCATGGATAACAAAACTTGCATCAGAAGTTACTTATCTTGTGGCTCCAAAACAAAAGCATCAAGTAGTATGCATGCAAAATACATTACAACTTAAACCTGATGCTCCGCTTAAGAGTTTATTTCTCAGCTGAGTTCAAATTCATCAAGGAAACTAAACAATCTTTGCTACGAAGCTAGAAGCACTAAGAAAGGGGAGGGGAGAGGCATGGCTGAACAGTTTTCTTACCAATTTTGAGAGTTACCTCCTCCAAGACTTATATAAACTGCAAATGAAGTTTCTTTACTGGGTTTGCTTATTTAGAAAAATAATTCAATTCCCTCTACTTTCATACCAAGTTGTCACACTGTGTATGGTGCAAGAACTAAACTTTCAAAAAAAAAAATGTGGGAGCATGTGTAGGACAGAAAACACACCCCTGAACAAACAAGCCAAAAAAAAAAAAATCCCCCGGCGTGCTTTATCAGGAAGAGCAGGTGCTAACGCAGATGCTTCTTCTAAATGGGATAAATGGTTGATGAAACAGAGAATTACTAAAAGTTTCAAAGGACATGTCAAAAGGGAAGAAAAAAGGTGACCTACATTAGTTTGGGATAAATTGGAAAGCCCTGCCAAATGGTCAGGCACTGAAGATACCACCAGGAGAGAAAAATAGGAGTAAATTTTTGAAAAGGATTATTTTAAACACTAACTACAGCAGCCTTTTATGCTTTTAAGTTGCAGCTTGGATTCTGTTTGGGTGGGAAACACTTAATGGTGAGCCTAATGGCACAGTCTTAAAGCAGTAGGAGAACATCAGCAAGGAATATTAACAGCAGCTCTGGAAAAAAAATCCACTGTGCCTCACCCCTGCACGCTGACTCAGAACCTGACATGTACACCATGCAAATTCAAGTTTAGATGACATGATCTCATTCTTAGGAATAGGTTGTAGGTGGACTATGTAATAAGATTATCTGACTTTCAGACTTTAAAATGCCCCATTGGCATCTAATTAAAAAGATGTACTCCCACTCACAGAAGTGAAAATGAATTCTAAATAATGTTGTAATAAAGCCAGAGGAAAAAAAAAAAAACAACAAAAGCTGAAAACAATACACAAATATACAGCCAGTACAGCCACATACTTGTATGCTTTCTTCTTTTTCTTCTCTATGTAGATGTCATAACTGCTCAGACATGCACCTGAATGAAATCTAGGCTTTACTACTTCTTTTTGAAACACATTTTCCAGCTATGTTACATTCTGTTGAGTGCCTACAGACTTTTTTGTTTGTTTAATTCAAAGTCTTCAGTCTTTAATTCTCTCAGATGTATCATTCCATTTTCCTGGAAATACCTCACAAAAGCACAACTATTCCAAGCAGTTTCTGTCCCCCCAAAGACACGGCGCTCTCAGTTGCTTCACCTGCACTTAACAGGGAGGCAAGAGATTCCAAGCTTTTTAGCCAGTAATAAAATGGTATAGTCACAGTACTGTAGCAAAGCCAGTCATGCAAAGAAATGAAAAACAATAAAGCAACTGCAGAGTTTGGAAATCTTGAAAAGAAACTAGAAATAAAATGTCAAAATTATATTATTTCCTAAGACTAATGCAACAATGCACCAAAATAGGAACAAGAAGAGAGAATACAATGTGAAAGTTCCACATTATACACCTTAACAAAGTATGCAGCCTTATAAGCATTTTTAATGATGAAGTTAACATCCCAAGAGGGAGAGTGTGTGTGTGTGTGTGTGTGTGTGTGTGTGTGTGTGTGACAGAACCAATCCAATTAAAGAATAAGTTTCCACATGTGGTAGTAGCTAAGAATGAGGAGTAAATAATAAAAAAAAGGGCCCAACTGTTAGAGAAAATGAAAGCCAAAGCTTGCATGTTCATTCTGGTTAGATCCTCAGTTACTGGATAACTAATCTTATAAGATCATACATAGACAGACACATGGGCAAGACACAAGTAGGCTAATTGGTCTGATGGATGCCTTCCAGCCTAGATCTGTTTTAAGATCTCCAGTGGCATTGCAAAGATGGGAACAAGGCCAATTTCTTGCATTACTAATAGCTCCAAATAGGCAGCAGACATTTCAAATTTCTTTGAAATTTTACTATCAGGTAAAAAGTAAGATGCTAATGATACCAGAAAGAAATGCAGGGAAGTATTTCAAAAGTTGCAAGTGGAATTCATAACTCTCTAGAAAAAGATGAATAGAAATCTGATCCAAGACTACTTGAACATAGCAGAGATGTTACCATTCCAGAGAACCTGCAAATTTGAGTGATGCCACACAGTACTATGGTTTTATTTACAAGCAGCTCATAAAAAGTTGTAGATTTCAGAAGCACTGTAGAGATAGGAGTGACATGTATCAGGATCCTGCAAGAGTAATAGGAGAATGAAGCATTAATTATTGCAAGACATGGCTGTAAAGACAGTACAGTGACCTGCTAGACTGAGATAAGTAACTGATTAACAGTTCCTGAAATATGATCTCAAATTTCACAGTGGAAACAATGAAGGGAATCTCTACCAGATTTCTTTCCAGCATGAGTAAATGTGTCAGTGTCTTCTCTGAAGGAGACCTCAACGCAGCCTTAGCAGTAACAGGAAAAGAATCTTGTCCAAAAGTGTTGAGAAGGGACTGAATATTTTGAAGTGATTCACTGAACTGGTTTATTGACTATGCCTGTAATTTTCCAATATCCTTAAATGTTATTTTTTAAAATGTATTATTTGAACAATAAGATCATCTCTGATTTCTACTAACAGAAGCTGTTGCCTTAGGGGAGAGTATCTTAAATCTTTTCTGCCTAGGACAAACAAGCACTTTCTTGCAGTATGTATATCATACCACCCTTCTGCCTATAAGGAAAAAACCACCTGCTTTGCTGAAGTTAAATAAAGAAAAAACAAAACACAGAAGTATTGAGTCATTCTACTTACATCATAAACCTGGGGACTTGTCAGACAGCGGGCTATCAGGCCACACCAGCTGGGTAGAGTTGTGGTTAACGGAGGGCCACTGTGAGTGAGAATTGGCTTTAAATAACTTAAGTAGTTAAGGAAAACACATCAGTGCTCAAAAAACACTATTGAAAATAAAAAGACAATTGTACATAAATGTGGTTCTGCCTTTGATCTATGTGCTGCTCAATAATTGTATATAAAACATCCATTGAAAAAATCTGCATTTGTAAACAAATAAATGAAAAACATCTCCCCCCAACATTTTTCCCTTGGTCCTTTTAAGGGCAGTTTCTTTACCCACACACTTACTGCAAGGGGAACTAGCTACCCCTCTTAAATTCTCAAGCAGTTGCCATATTTCCAGCTTTTGGGCTCTCTGGAGACAAAAGGAGCAGAGGTACATGTGCTTTAATGTTAATAGGTCCAATTGTATTTCTGCTCTGCGGATGGGAGCATGGTGTTGAGATTGCAAGCTAAGGTAAGAAGATGACACACCTATGTGGCTCAACACAGAGAAATAAAGAAATACTGTCTATCCAACATCCTCCAAGCAATGCAGCCACCTGAACTGGTCCACTGCTGGCTGGTCACTGAGCCACTGAGATGCAATCAGAGATCTTACTCTGGTAAGGCTCAAAGACATCTCTGCAGTGCACATATACATACCACACAGAGCCTCAGAAAGGCGAAGGGAAAACTGTATGGCAAGAACCACGTAACACAGCCTGGAAGGAAAATATCTGCCCAGGCAATGCTACCTAGATTACATTGAGAGGGCATGGGGGGAGGAAAGGAAGGTGTCTTTACCCCTCTCCTTATAGGTCTGCCCCCAGGTAAAGCCATATTGGGTCACACTAGTACCCCAGACTGAGGATATGCCTGAGAAAACACCCAGGAGTCAAAAAAGGTGTTCCTGCTACAGAGCAGCATGCTGATTTTGACTGGCACAAGAACAGAGCTCAGGAGGAAAGTGCTAAGACTTCCAAACACTGAAATTGGGACCACAAGGTTTTTGTTTGTTTAAGTCAGTCTGATTATTTTAAATGTAAATATATATTGCAGGTATTCTAGTTACTTTCTTAGGCCTCTAAGCACAGAGAGAATCAAGTCCACTTGTGAAATATAACACAGTTTCCCTGATGCTCTCAACAGATCAGGTGCTTGGGGGAAAGACGGGGTTAAAAAAAGAGGCTGTTTTAGCAGAGCCTGGCATAGCATGCTTACTTGAGCACATAACAGCATGATGATGCCACTGCAGAGTTATATTTCTTCCTTCCCTCCCCCAGTAACAGTGTGGCTACACCCAGTCCTGGAAAGAAATAAACTCTCCCCTCACGCTAACCTACCAGCCTCTACGTTGCCCTGTGGCAGACAGGCACGCAGTGACTCAGTCGTAATAAAACAGGCCCAGTAAAAGACATCTGGTACTTCATCAAAGTTGCAGTTTTCTTCATGTTTAACAATTGTGGGTGAACCCATGAACCTATGGAACAGCCCATGACATTAAATGAACTCTGCATTCCACGGGAATGAAGTTCCCAGTTATCCATCCATACAGAGCTCTGCAGGCAATAGCCAGCATTGGAGCACGCTGCCAAGTGCATCTTATTTGCATCTTTCTCAAGTTCCCTTGCAAAGAGTGAATTTTGAGACAATCTGCCTTTCTACCCACAAACCAAGTGAATGCATTAGCAAAAAATATTTTGACATTTAGCCATGGGTGGCAATTCTAAAGATCATCCCTTCCATGCAATTTAAGGCCACCCAGACGATATTTATCTGAATGCCTCCTTGCAACAGAAGGAGCAGAATTTTACCTCTAAGATACAGCAAGGCAATTCTGCCCCTGGACATCAGTTTCCTTGGCACAAACTTCATGGAAACCTTCCCTAAAGATTGCTAGTCACCACTGAAAAAGCAAGTGCACTACCAGCATCCTTTACATTTCTGTGAGGCAGATGATTAAGCTGTAATTTTCACCTAGCACGCCCCCCCGCCCTTGCTGCAGCTGCTGGGGACTGCACCTGTGCTAGCATCAGCCAAGGGGAAGTCAGCATTGCCAACTACTCCATTTTTCGTTGGGCACATACCTCTTGTAAGGGCAGGGGAAGAGGATAGCTCTGCTTCCTTCTTAAAAAGACAAAAAAGCAGCAGTCAGCCACAGCCAGACCCTTCCATGCTCTTATCACAGAAGGTGTTTTTTGTTTTTTAAATAACAAAAGTTGGCCTCAATACACTTTGACGCCAGCCACTACAAATCAAAGGGCTAACTTGAAATTACTTACATTTATGAATATTTAAATTAGCACATACACTCCCCTTCTGGGCTTTGACCCAATACTACTGCATCTGAAAGTATCAGTCACAAACAGATTTTATCGTGAACAGACAAGTGCTATAGGATCTGAATGCTTTCAACACTATACCTAGGTTTCCCTGGGTGGGAAATCTTGATGCACAAGGCATGGAAGAAAACTGCTGTGCTCCAACCAGGCCAGCAACCTCTCATCAACCAATGGCCAAGACCCCAGTGAAAAGACTCACTTCTCAGATGCAAGCTGTAACAAGATTAAGGCCCTGTCACAGGTATTTACGTATATTTAACTGTCCCAGAAATTACTAGGAATCAAGAACAAAAACTTCTTTGAATTTCTGGGTATAAGTAACTTGCCATGGCCACAAGATTATCTTTGCCATTTTCCACTGAGTGAGTGTAAGCTGTTAAGGAGGGGTACCTGTATGATATACTGCTTAAGAATATGCTAAGTAGACTAAAAAAACCACAAGCATGAAAGACAGGACAGCTACACAAAAACTGCTCAGAAGCTTAAACAAGGCTATCTAAATAGTATAATAACAGCTTCAGAAAGGTTATACAGTACTATGTACACACAAGGACACTCTCTGCTTTAACACTCATAGGAAGTTCAGGATATACTGAAAGGAATAAGCTGGATCACATGTAGATTTTCAGTTCCAGAACTTCCCGTATCAGCAATGGCTTTCCAAAGAGGACTTCATCACAAAAGCAGATGGCTCATCACAGCAATGAGTGGGGGCTTAGACACATAAAATGAACTGGAAAACTAGTTTTTGCTATAAGCATCAGTGAAGATAAGAACAGATTAATGGAACAAATCACAGGATCTGAAATAGTTAATTGGCTGTCTTATTGTTTAGGAAGGAACTTCAGCTCCTAGAACTGACTGGTTTCTGTCTGCCAGCAAGTGTGACATACCATGCATTAGAGAAAGGAAAGGTCCGTCTTCTGAGTCGGCAAGTTCAAGCTTCAGTTCTGTACCTTGAACCTGTCAAATACTTGATTTTTCTCCTCTTTGACTCTCTCAAATGCTTAAGGCTACATATGGGTACATGGAAAGGAAAAAAGGGAACATTTCATGCCTTGAAGCTAAGCTGTGTTTTCAAAAGGATACTTATGGTCAAAGCTATACCATAGTCTGAAGAGCCAAGCACTTTCCTGCTTTGTCCTGTTCCTTCTTTCAGAATCTGGGCCATCCTAAAAATAAGATAAAAACATACTCAATTATTTCAGGCAGAAAAAAAAAAAAATCACACATTCCAATCATTCACGTTATAATGTCCTGTCCAAAAAAAGCCAAATTACTTCAATACTCTATTTGGACTGCAGAAGAAAAGTATTTTAGAGACATGCTTATACTGAGAAGGTTACTTTCCCTAGAAAGACCAGAAATGACTGCAGAGAAGTAAGCCCTCTTCATTACCCTCAAGTTACCTTAACAAGCCCTCTACCACCAAGTTTCCTTGAGTCTAAAAGCTTATCACACAGTTAATGCAGTAATGGGTACAGAAATAAGTCCAAAATTGACAAATAAGCCTCACTGATGTCCCGTCCCCATTCTCCTCCCCAAATAAATCAACTGGAATAATCCAGCCTGATCCCTATTCATTGCTTGCTTGGCTTCCTTAACTCTAGGTCTATTCAATGTTCTTTCCTTTAGCCTATTGCTTCCTTGGAAGAACAAGGGCATCTACCATACCTGATAAACTTTCGCAAACCGGATGGAAAATATCACACTTAAAAGAACACACTTAACAGGGAATCCATATAAAATCACAATTGAGGAAGGTCATGCAAATTTCCTAAGTTCTAGATCAAGCTCAGATATATCTAACACTGCTAACAGTGTTAAATATAATCCCTTTACTAACTGTGCTGCGAGTCATCACACCAGCTGGTCTGCAGCTGCATTTGTTTTTACTTTTGTTACTGTTTTGGGTTGGTTTTTTTTTTTGGCCAGAGGCCAAAGTTAAACACAGGAAAACAGATGAAGTGAGAATGCCTTCTATGAATCATCTTCCAAACTACTAGAAAAGAACAAGATGGGATTGCCCTGTGTACTTATGATCTACAAAAAAAATCCATGACCCACCAAGAGTTAAAGCTTAGTACATTTTCACTCCCAAATGATGTATTTTCTTTAACTGTGACATGCTGCTAATCTTGGCTTGGTGAAAGAAAGAGGAATCCAAAGGGAACTGACTAATGGAGTCCATTAGGAATGCAATGCACAGCTGAAGAGGGAAACAAATGAGTAAGTGCTCTATGTTTACATGGGAAAAATGCAAACAAGTTATTTCCACCCAGACACTGAATAAGAACAGCATACCCATGCTCTGTTTCTTGTTAAAGCAATTCCTCAAATACTGACAAGCTCAGTCTGAACTGGCCAAAGCCATCTTACCACTTCCTAACCTTGGCTTTATGCAATAACTGCAGCCTTCATTGTAGAACGTGCTTTGAGGCCTGGCCTTGTGGTTGTGTCCAGAGAGCTACAAAACCAAGTTCACCCTTTTTGGTACCCAAACCCACCATTTCATAATCTATTTTGTGTGCTGGACACAGGGGCTTCTACAAAGAACACAGAGGTGCCTAATGGAGTTTCTGCAATGAAGGAGATGCTTCCTGAACAAGTAACTCATCTGTACAACCTGTGACAAAAAAAAGGGCAAGGCAGGAGAAACCACTAATAAGGAAGCTGATCCCAGATACAGCAAGTATCCCATGCATGTATCTGACCAGCCTGAACACCAGCATCATACAATCTGAGGTTTACAAAGCAGAGTTCACCCACTTGCACCATATGCATCCTCTGGGTCCAAAGTCATCCATCTTTCCTGCCATTTGACTTCCTCCAGCAAGTTGCTACGTAAGCAACCAGTTGTGCTACTGAACAATTAGTGTCAAGCAGTACTCTGGGAGAGTGTACACTAGGGTCTGGACAGAGGAAGGTCCCAGTTAAGCCTCAGGAAATGTTGGGTTTGTTCCCGCCCCCAACCTTTCACTCCTGTGAATTTACTCAGTTTATAGACGAGGAAAACTGAAATTTCTGCTATGAACAACATTCTTTTGATAGCCTTGTTTGCCAATAGCATATTGCAGGGGAAAAAAAAGTCAACTCTTGGGTTGATACTGATGCACAGAAAGCTGCACTCAAGATTCACAGCAACAGTTTGCTGAATGTAAATGACAGTTTTCCAGTGCTCTTTCTGCCTCATACAGGTGGTAGGTAGTACAGGCAAGATCCAGCTGGCTTGTGGTATGGCATACAGGAGCTGAGATTGGATTAGCAACTTAATCTTTGATTCTAAGCAAGTCTAAGGGCCAAAATTTGGTATCAATTATGGAACAGAGGCCAAGAGGATTTTCTTTGGGTCAGTCTTGGGGAGGGCTGTTTATGCTGTAGCATGTTAAAAGCAAGCATGTTGGGTGGGTGGGAGAAGAGGAAAGCACATTATTAAATAGTGTATATTAGTAGATTTGGGAAGGTTTTTGATGCCTTATATATATACATATATATACAAAAATTTGAATGCTGCAGCATTACACCCTACACCACAGAATGTTTTTCAGCGGGCATAACTTGAATATTATAAAGTAAAATGCATTATTGACTTCCCAGCTAGGAGAGAAAGGTTTTATCCATGCTCATAGCTTCTGCAGTTCTTTATCATCTTAGTTACAAAATAAGATCAGCCTAATAGAAAAGTTATGTAATTACTTACTCCTTGTAAGACTTGAAAGCTGTCATTAGTAGGTGGAGGATCCTGATCTGGGTCAACCCCAACCCTACAGAAACATTAGGAAAACAAAGCAAGTGGTGTTACAGAGGGTTGCAAATGCTGTAAGCTTGGCAGAATGCATTTTAAAAGCATTTTAAGCACCCAGCAAAGCTGCGTTCAGAGAAGTTATAAGAATAGCTTAAGGAAGAGCTGTCCGTTATTCCCCAGCAGTTACATAGCTATAAACAAGATACTTTTTCACTCAAGCAGCAACTACCTGTAGGTAACAGCTTCAACTCCATCTCGGCATCAACTTTAACTGCTTACCTTTGTTGCCAATTCTTCTAGGACACTGGCAAATACTATTTTTGGCTTAAAAGGTGAACTGTGGGTGACATCCACTTCAGTGGAGAGCATCCCTTATGTCCAGCAGCAAGGAACCAGAGACTAAGGATAAGCCCAGCCTAAATATTTGACACAGCAAATAACTTAGATGCCAGATAGGCCTGAGAATGGCTCAAATATACGATTAAAAAAAAAAAGCTATAAACATACACACCAAGTTTTAATGCACTGTGTGAAGCAACAAAAATACTTCCTAAAGACTCATAATATTAATTTGCTGCAAGTTTCATTCATCTAACACAACACAGCCACAGTGGATTAACAAGAGGTCTGTATAGTCCAGCCTCCCACCTGAGTGACGGAGGGTCTGTATAATGAGATGGTGGATGATTACAGAATAATACGTTAATAAAACTGTCTACTCACTTTTGCATAGTTAGCAAGCATCTTATTACTGAACCATCCTTTCACATAGTGCTCCTATCCAAGATGGGTATTTAATCCTTGTAATTATGTTCAGGTTTTTCTGGTCTGTTTTGAGGGGAGCTATTTGTTAAGATTGAACTTGTCTGTTTTTAAATCCTATTCATGCCTTAATCTCTGTACTCTCTTGTAGAGCCTAGACCTCCAACCTCAAATGTTAGGTAAGATTGTCAGTCTCAAACATGTTGTGTTTCAGTCCTACCACATTGCATAATAAGTATAGGAAAATGCACACAATAACAAAAATATATTGTCTGAAATGGCTAACTTCTTAATTTGCCCTCTCTTGGAAGAGACTGAGCTGGTTTAGTGCAATTTCTTTGTTAACTAGACTTTGTGTCAGCTATTTCTAGCCACGGTGTTTATGCAACATCCCTGAGGAGCACCAGAAACCAAAAGAACCTTGCTGGTAAGACCATATCATCTGTGTGTCCCAGGGACATGTGCTTGTGTAAGGCAAGCAGTGATCCAGACATGATTTACCTTCAAGCGCAGGAGATGGCACGGATTAAACTAAAAGGCAACACCTTCGAATAACTTCCAGGGCAGCACTTTCTAATAGAACAATAGAAGAAGAAAAGTAGGCATTGAACTAAAGTTTTAAGCCATCCTTGTGGACTCACAGCCAATCAATCCAAGGCCTCACATGACTTAATGTAGTTCAGAGAAACTCCAGAAGGTCCCTCTAAGACAGCCTGCAGCAGCCTCATATAGAGCTAGTGCTGACGCGGCCCTCTGCTTGGATTTTTTCCTGAGTCTCTTTTCTTGCCTTATCACTTCCTTTTTCCACATACAGAGTTATCTTAACCTTCAGGCACATTTGGCCTGGAATTCATTGGCAATGACCAGCCTCCAGACTAAAAAGCTTCACCAGTTTAAGGGAACACTGGACAGCCAGATTTGGTACTGGATTGTAATACATGCTAAAATAAAACCCCGCACACAAGAGCTCTGAAAGGTTACCAGAGCTTAGGCTATCAATAAGCAGTGAAGACATGGTGAGAAGGGTTTTCTGCAGACAAACAAGTTACCTAATGAAGCCTCATGCAGAAAGCTGACAAGCAATGTCAGGAAACTCGCTCTGTATGGCAATATATATAAGACTGTGCATTCATTTATAAATACACATAAAAATAAAAGAAAAAGATTTGTGGCTTTCCAGACTCTGTCCGCACACTGAGGAGGTTCAGCACACTATGCACAGCAGCCACACTCATGTTAGCCATGCAGCTGGCAATATGAAGAGGGAGTTCAAGAAGTTCGTTTCAGAAGATGAACATCGCTTGCATTCCCTAAATAGTTTCAACTCAGTGGGCTACCCATTCACTTCACAGTACATAAGAAAAACAAACAATTCAGAATGTCTCAGCTTTTACTTGACTTACAAGGTTGTGCATTTGTTTGGGGGATTTTACGTGCCCTTAGACAGGGGAAGGGGGCTTAGTGGAAGACGGAAACAGGATGACCATACTGTTCAGTGAAAAGTCACAGTACATCACAGGCCAGGTATTTGGGTTCACTCTTGTGCTGAAGAGGAAGAGAGAGCTTTTCTGTATTAAAATGGGTCAACTTTTAGAAAAAAATTCTTACTACAGAGATTTCTTTCAATATTGAAATAGTACATCGACTCAGACTTGTCCATTTTACTTTTTTTTTCCCCAAAGTTATTCTTCAGGTGAATTTATATTTTGAGTATTTCTAAATAATTCTTTTCTATAAATCACTTTTTTTTAAGTTCATGTTTCAAAGTGTGTTCCTCAGTTCACAGGTAAATACAAAATACATTCCTATTTTGCATTCCCATGACTTTTTTTGTCTCTTTCAACTAGCATACTGTGTCTCTTATACTCTACTCTAGCATGAATTGTATAGGAAGTTTTATTTTTTTGTAGCAAGTCTGCCTTTTTAAGTTTCACAGTGTATAGACCCTGGTCTCATGACAAGCATCACATTTTTGCAGGCCCTGCCTCCAAATTTTCTAAGAAAGTTTCATCTTTATCACCTGAAACAAAACAATGCCAAAAACAAGTCAAGTCTCTCCTAACCTCCTTTACAGTGAAGAGAAGCACAGAAAACATTTAGTTACTTCATCCTTACTTAACCACTTCCATAATTAAAAGTTCAAGTAAAGCTGATGCATGTATGTCTTCAACATATTTTTTTTCTAGTGGTTAAAACAAAAAAAATCCACCTAACATCCTTAAGTAGATTTAAAAAGCTTCCCATAATTTAAGTGTGCTGTAAAGGCCAATATCAGTTCTCATTTATTTAACCAGTTTTTAAATTAAGAAAAATTGTTACTGGATTGATTTATGCAGATCCCCTCTCAGAGACCAGTGGCACAGAGAGGGTAGCCTTGCTAACGACTGTGGTGTTTTGCTCAAAACCCCTAGCAGAAAGGCAGCTGAGCAAGCAAGCTCTGGATGAAAACAGTGTTTTGCTGAAGAGGCACAGACTGCATGAGGACTGGGGGGTGCATAGGCTGTGGGACAGCCAAGGCCAGGGCAGGGCAGATGCCAGCAAGCATCTTTGTTTTCCCCTCCACCCTTTCTGAAAAGCCCATTGCAGCAGTCGCGTGTGGATTCCCCGAGTGTGTACGATACCAATTCAAATATGTAACTCTTAAAAAAGCAGATATTAGATGAAGAATATGAACAGTCTTTCAGCTGTAACGATGCATATACATCCCAAAACTGGTGAAAAACTCATCTATGCCCCCATTGGCATAAATTTGGTATTTGATAGATACCTTAATACTTCAGTACAGACAGTTATTAGTACATAAAGTTCAGCCATCTTTATTTCTGCTTTAGGAAGTTTACTGGAATCTGTAGACAAGAGTATGCTACAGTAAAAATCCAATTTAAGTGTATTTCTTCACTCCTTCCTAATTAAACGTTTTTTTTGTTTTTAAGGCATAAAAGGCTTTTCACACTTTAAGAACTCTGTAATAGCAAAGGGACTACCATTGAGCTCCTAATGCCCAATACCAAAGCACTGTGTTTCTGCTCTTAATCAACTCCTGACCTTCTTGGTCCTTAACCAAGTCCTTAACCGGTCCTCTTAACTGACTCCTGACCTTCTTGGTCCTTAGTTCCAGCTAGAACTTCAGCATCACATGTAGGAGAGCAGTTACTCAGGTTTGATCCCTCGAACAATAAGCCTATGTGTACTTCAGTAATTTAAGCAGCGTGGTAGAAAATGGTTGACACACAAAATGTAGAACACAAAGTGGAAACTAAGTGTATGGAAAGGAATGGTAAAAAAACAGATAGAACTACTTCAAGTTCTCCACTATGTCATTTTAAAATGGGTGGAACCATTTGTTCTTATACTTCAAAAACCTTTCCAAGGCCCTGCAACACATAGATGACAAGTTACCAAAATACCAGGCTTTATTACATTCTAGCATATGTAATTAGTGTGGCAACAACCAAGACTGACTGTAATAGATAGGAGTTCTCAAATTCTCTGTACAAGCTAACGTACTGCATCTCTGGCAAATTTAGTAGTTGGCTGGGAACCTTCAAGTGTGACAGGATACATGAAAAACTTACCATTGCCCCACCCCAAAGAGATTTCTTTATATAAATACTCTGTATATAGTTATATATATACACACACGTCTATACAAATACACACTCTCCCATAGCTGCCAGTTACAGATTTTTTTCCTTCCCTTCTTTCTCTATCCATGTATCAGTTCTAGAAACCATCAACTAGAGAAGACTAGGATTCTGGTTTATGTCCACTTTTATTAGCATCTTCCTATAAAGCAATGTGATAAGCCTCAGTTTTTAAAATACAACCCCACAGAGGCTGGGCTAAATCATCTATGAAGTCCCTTCCAACCCAAACAGTTGTATGAAATAACCCCAAGGAATACTTAAGAATACCTGTGTGGTTAAGGATCATAGGATCGCATCTATGATTTATCAGCTTTCAAGTCTTCCCAGGCCAGAGACACTAATATTGCTTCATTAATTACCCATACGCAAGAGTTAAAGGATGTGGTGTTTTGTGGTTTGGTGGGTTTGTTTGTTTGGTTTTTTTTTTAAGCTAAAGACATGATGAGTGATTCACACTCTCCCAGCTCAAAAGAAGAGAACAGACTCAGAACTGAGGAACACCTATGGCACTCTGCAGAGAAGGAGAAGCAGCAGCAGCATGCCATAGTATAGAAAAAGAGCACACACTTAGTGTTATAAAGATGAAGAAAGCCAAGCACCAGGTTAATTTGGTATAAAGGAAAGCACAGTGTCACCTGAAATACAGCCAGCGGCTTTCACTCATCTCTTCCACCGATGGAACACGGTCATCCACTCTGGTACAGTACAAGAATGCAACGTGAGTAACAAGATGCTCATGAGATGGTAGCTTTACAGAGCTCCCTAGCAAAACAAAATAAACCAACAAAAAAACCCTACCCAATCAAAAAAGATAAAGCATACAAGAATAAGAATGGCAGAACAATGGCAAAGTGACAAAAATCATAAAAATTAACAACAGCAGCACTTTATGATTGAGATGTCCAGTAATGTTCTTCATTCTTTCAGATTCAGGCTGGCAGAACACCTGTATTCATGACAGGCTACCTTCCCGAGAAAAGTGGATTCAATAGCTCTCAAGAGAGCTGCTATGCAGAGAGCCAATCTAAAACAATTCCTACCACTTCAGACCTGCCCATGGTCTAGAAAAGAAAAGTCATTAGAGAAAGTCATGACAGAGGCCATCGATGCTGCCTAGTTTCAGAGCAGTCCAATACAGCTAGCAATATGTACTAAATCACTCAGCTGATTTAACTAACAATTGACTAACAATCTTTAACATAAGAAATCTCCAGTCACAGCACAATGTGCTTTTACTCCTTGCTTTGCCTTTTTCAATTATACTTAAAAAAAGAGAAATACAAGTGAAAGCATGTTTGGTTTCCAGTACTTTCCATGTAAATTCCTTAGCAGCTTGTGGGGTTTCCCCCCCCCCCGTTTTTTCCATGCAGGCATGCTACATGAACTATATATTGCTTATGTGAAATAAAAGCCCAGATGATCAGAAATCCACAGAGGCCTCACTTTACAAAGAGCAGGTGTACATATCCTGATTGCAGGCTCACATCTTGATGAACTAAATATTTAAGGCCATAGCTTGTGCTATGAAGAGCATGCACTCATCTAATCCTTGAAGGCCAAGGCAAATACCAGACTTTGGATAGATTTGTTTTGGATTCGTGGTTCAATAGTTCTTCTCCAGTACCGACATACACTCCAGGTCAGAGCACTCTGCTCCGAAAGGCCAACACTGAGACAGCTCTACATATGCAGCAAAAGCTAAAATTAAAAACTGCTCAGTAACTTCCCTTTCTTTCTCTTTGCTGTATCTTTGCCAAGTTAGTATATGGAAGTTTTCCCAGATGTCTGTAAGGAGTGCAGTATTTTTGGAAAATTTTAGCTATTTTGGAAGAGTTCAACTGTTTCTCAGAAGATGGCTGAGGAAGATAATTCCCACCATGTTTAAAAAAATAAAACCCAATCACTAAAAAAACCCAACAACCTGGAATTTGGAAAAGTTGTTTCAGGTTGGTTTTAGGGTGCCTTTGGGTATTCCTTTACTTGGCCTAACCAAGATAATGACTCCTGAAACTGCCTATTGAGGCTTGCCAGAGCTTGGCAGCTAAACCCATATCACCCATGTGCTCTAGACATACTTCAACCCAGCTCCTACAGGGTCTGAGCCTTCCGCACACTCCCTCTCTCTGGTGTGAATTGCTATGTTTCATGGCACAAGAACAGAGATAAGGAAGCATCTCCCATGCTTACTTCCAGACATCCAAAAGAGAGGAGGCAACCTCTTTCCTACCAAGGGAAAAACCCAGAGGGGTGAGGCTGAAGATTCAGTGGCTGCGCTGCACCTCCATTAAGAGAGATTCAAGATTGATAATAGGAGTTTGGGAAAGAAGGAGGAAGGCTGGAGAAAGATGTGCAGAAGGGAAAGATGACTGGAGAAAACAGTGCAGAAGATATGGTGAAAGGAAAAAGCCCACAACGGAAGGCAAGGGACAGTGCCTGTGTCTGTGCATCTGCCCTTCAAGGGCAGCAGAGAGCAGCCAGAAGGCAGTGAAGAATCTAAGTTCTAGAACAATGGAAACAGGCTGCAAAACAGAAGGATGTAACCTCCTGTCAGACATCCCCCACTCCAGTCCAGAACATAACAGAAGGCTGGATCCCAGCATCAACGCTCACCTCCTGCCATCGCAGCACACTGAGGCGTGGTATTTAAGAAATGCACATTTTATTGTTGGACCACCCTGGGTAATACAATAGAATATAACCTGAGACTGCCACCAAGCTGTCAGTTTTACCACCATCCCAGAGAGTTAGGTAGTTCACATAGCAGCTGTGTGAGAGTTAGTGTTTCCATATTTCTTTTTCAATTTGCTCATTTAAAGAAAAAAAAAAAAATCACTAAACAGAAAACTCTTAAAAAGATTGTATTTGCAAAGTCAGACATAAGGCAGTAAATATCTAAGTTGACATTGTCTGTGCAACCTTTAACTTTTATAGTAGAAAGATACTTAAAATATTTTAAATTGAAAGATATAATGTTTTAAGATTTAGAAAAAGATTGCTAAGTATAACTGAAATTACTTCATTAAAGTAAACACAAAATTCCTCATTTGAAGCAGATTATTGAAGAAGAGGAAGGCATTAATCTACATGTTGCTTCATTCAACATGAGAAGAATCAGGTCAATAACCTCTAAAGAAAAATGGAGAAAATATTTTGCAATACAAATGCTAGGAGTTCCCTTTTTTCCTGTGGCAGATAAATGAAACGATAAGTCAGCTACTTTTCTGAAAAGAGGAACTTTGCCAGTGGTTTTGATTTACAGGGCTCTTGAGTTTGCTGAAATTGTTAAAACTTCAGGCAGGAAATTGTTTCTTTGTTTTAGTCTCAAAGGATGAGACTATATTTTTAATATCCAAGTCATGCTTTAGTTTCTAAGAAAAAAAAAAATCTACTACTAGAAAAGTATAACTGTTTACCACTCACATGCTTGGATACGTCTCACTGATAGACAGACAAGAAATTCAAACACATGACATCATGGCTTTAACTCCAGTTTCTGGTGTTAATTTTTAACTTGCTTAGCATCAAGTGGCAGAAACCAAAAGCATCTAAAGATCCCATTATTTTTTACTTGGATTTTGCTGTCATGACCTCACTTTCCCAACCAGTTAAGCAGTAAAGTTAAGTCTCTGCTACAAACCATAGGTCTTCTGCTTAGCTGTACATTTAAGCCTGATCAGTGGACCCTGCTACACTGGTAACATACCCTGTCTGGAAAGATACCTGCTCTTCTGATTACTTGAGATATTCAGAACAGAGCAAGGGGAGGCAGAGGGCATTTTTGCCTATTTTCCTCCTTATACTGCTTTTTACTTTACCAAAACTTATTTTTCATGTTAGCATGTCTATTCCTCACCTACTTTTAATAGATTTCACATCATGGGAGAGAAGGGACCACTAGAAGTAAAGAACAAAGCATGCATTCCAGTTGCTATGCAATTAATGGTGCTGCCAGAGGCACATGCCTCTGAGCCGCAGCAAAGCAATTCTGGATCCTTGTGTAGGCATCGCCCCATGCGTGCACGCAACTGCCTTCCATGAACGTAGTGGTATCAAGCCAGGCTGAAAGTCTTGGCTGGAGTCAGCCCTCTAGTACTGTTCTACTTGAATCATGCAGGCACAACCTTAAATAAGACCCTTTGGTGTTGATGTCTGTCTTAGCTCCTCTGACTTGCCCAGTACAACAGACACGTGCCTGCAGTTCCTAGCGATGCAGCTCAGCCCATTGCAGCCCACAGGAACTATTGAAGGGGTCACCCAGAAACCCTACTGATGGGCAGACCAGTACCCACAGGATTACAGTAACACCACTCTGCCACGCAATCACCACACAAGCTAAACCAGCCTAAAGGGTCAGTCAGCTTGGTTGACTCTTCACTAAAGCAGGCCCTTGTCTTCTCCTCACCTCCACACTGCAGCAAGGCCAACTACTTCATGAGGACTTTGTAATGGCTGACTGGCTTTCTGTCTTTCCTTCCACAAAGGACAAAGTCAACCAGGATACAACTGGTGTGAACTTCACACCAGAGCTGGACTTTTAGGAGTCCACACAAATCCTGACATTGAAGTCCAACACACAAATGGCATTAGTTTCCTAAGTCTCTTCACTTAATCTAGAAAGCAAACCACCTTTTATCTTTTAACCTCTTTTCTGCTAAATAATCCTGTACAGGAGCACTACTTATTTCCAGCCTCTTGCAATCTAACCTAATGGGCAAGTGCCAAGGCTCAGAAAGCATCCCAGGCCACCCCGGGGACAAGTGACCTACTGCACAGCCTCAGGACTGCATCAGCACTATACACGGTGCTGCTGAGCGAGGCACTGGGACAGCATCGCATCTTCATCTCCTTCTGCCTACCTCTTCCACTGGTTAGAAAGGGATGGAAAAGAGAAAAGCAGCATATTTCTAAAATTCAGCTGGAAACTAAATTTGTCCCTTTCTTAAATCTGTACGACCAGACAGGGCTTCTTGCTTTCCAGCAGCAAGAAGGGGTCTATCACAGAGGGTCCTTTACCAGCACGGTTTCTAATTCTCGATCAGCTGCACACGGCTGCCACCTCCTGGCACAAATCTGATTTCATGTGGTCTCAAAAAGTGCAGTCTCCATCACAAATGGAGCAGTGCCTATCAAGGCAGCTGTAGGCAGACCCATGCAGTTCTCTGAAATACTTCCTATGTGGAGTTCCCTTATTTACATGATATCCTTCCCTTAATAGGGAAGTTAACCATTTATTTTCTGTCAACCATGCCAAACAAATGGCAGTTAAAATTACTGCTTACTAGCAAGGGTGGGTAAATCTCCAAAAAAACTACAGTTAAACATTCAAAACTATGGTTCAGCCAACTGCTTTTTGTCAGCTACTCCTCTAGGAATGGTATCATAGCCTTTCCAGCTGTTCTGCCTTGTTGGCCACATCAATGATTTTTGCAAGTATAGCCTACACAAAGGGCAAGCCTGGAATGGATACGATGTTAGCCCTTGCTCCCTTCAGGAACAACTCACCAGCCAGGCCCATGGACTCCCATTACCAAACCAGCCTAGTCCTGCTAAAGGAGTAAGTGCATATCCTTGGATGCTTCCACAAACTGCTTCCTAGGCTCGATGGAGAGGAAAGAAAAGGGCGGGGTGGGGGGAAGCTGCTACCTCAGAACTAATTTCTAGTTGGCCAGGAGCTGGGGCCACATGCTAGAATTCAGTCCTGTCCTGCTGCTGACAACTGAAGGAGCCCTGTGGCAGAGGTAATGGTTGACTGCACTCAGAAGCTGCCTTCCAATACAGGCAGACTGAACACAATTCCTCTTCACTTAGTTGTTCGGCAGCACATCCTGTCCCTTGCTGGATGACAAGGTTTGAAGGAAATATTCAGCTATGCTCCCTCAACAAGAGAGGTGCAGGCAGCAGGGCAGAAGGCTCAGGATGCCAGCACCTATGATGAGAGCTGTTAGAGTCAGTTTTGTTCACCTGGTTGCAGCCATGCTTTGGAAGATGCTTTGGAATCCACTCGAGCGGAGACCACACAAGGGATATCCTCACATTGGCCACTGCAGAGGCTGCAGGCAGATCTTGGCAGACTTCGCTCAGCCATTGCAAGCAGACTGCAAGCAGCATTCTTACCTGCATATTGCTGGGCAGAACTCATCTCCTGCTCCCTTGTACCCCACGCCTTGGACAGTCTATGCACACTGCCAGTTATGCAGACACTGTGCCTGCCCTGCTTGCAGGGGTGTATTAGTACGGTTGTTTCTTATATATCGCCATCAGATAGATCTCCTTCTGTTGTCAGAGGTGCCAAATGGAAAGCTGCACATGGCACCTATTCCACATACCTTTTTAAAGTCGTTACATAGCTCTCGTGGGAACAGAAACCAGTCAGGCTGGGCTTAGAAATATCGTTATGATGTGGTATCTCACAATCATTAATGACACAACTGCACTGGAATTGTTTTTGCTGTTGACTTCACACCGGGTGTTGCACTACCTCTTGTTAGCAACATGGCCTTCAGAGAACCTGACTACGTGGAAGTGATGCTTCTTTCTGGTGTGCTAGCCAAACAGCTGGAACTTGCATTTAAAGACAGTTTTAAAGGACACAAATGGATTCATTAAGCACCAAAAAAAAAAAAGGAAACCATGATTTCCCAATGTTTCCTGTTAGTCAGAGCTGAGATACTGTAAATCACTGCTGCAATGCCTGTCTCCGACTGGAGGCGTGCTACTTTCAATGGAAAGAGTTCACAAGCATTTCTGGGAGTCCTATCCATTTTTTTTGCCAACCTAGAAAGTACCTGCTACCTGTTGCCATGAGCAGTTCACTTAAGTTTTCCAAAAGCAGCACCAGTCCCTAAGAATGATCAGTTCTTCCAAAGACTGAAACTGGTTTTACCCGAGATTGTTTTTTCCTATCCTATCACAAGACAATGGGATACAAATCCTAGTTAACTCAATTAGAAAGCAAGACAACCTAAGCTTTCAAGTGCCAAAGAGCACAAATAATTTACACATGAAAAACACATTGAAGGGTTTGTACAGCATGTATTGTTTTAATTTCACTCTGTTTACCTTCATCCCCCCAACTGCCAAATATTTCACAGAATGGTACCATATGCGGTCTTTAACAATGACTGATTCACGATTCTCTAGCACTTCAGTTCATGAGTATCTTCAAACATGAATGTACTTGCAGCCTGAAAGTATTAAGTATTGGCCAGGATTTACAGACAAATGTCTATAATCATGCTACTTACCATTTTCACAGGTCTCCTCAAAACAGGAGGAAACACACCCAGAAGACTAGCAGGATCCCATTTATCCCAGTTGTTTAGATAACATCAGGTTTCTTTGGATAGATGTTTAAAGTGCATACAGTTTAGCACCACCCACTAAAGACTCCATTTAACTCAAAAAACATAACAGGACCATTACCAAGAGCCAAAAGACAGGGAAATGTCTTAGTATAACAGGAAGAGAAGTTTATATGGGACTAGACAGATTAATTCTTTCTTTTCAATATAGGGGCTGCTGTATCGGGCAACACTATTCCATATCCTACCGGGCTGACAAGGACCTAGATACCTACTTGCAGAGCATCAGAGAGCTTTAGGCTGAATCCCAGAAGCATCAGTACATTTGCTTCACCAGCCTGCACTAGCACCTTTCTCTATAAAACATGATGTTCTAAATACCTAGAACACCTCTAGCAAGCACCAAACAAGTTCTGTAGGACAATGCCCGACTAGCACAGTTGCCACTTGAAAAGTGAAGTTTCCCCAGCATACAGTTGCATACTGACCTGATGTTCAGCCATGACAGCATGGGAGTTGTACCTCCACCAACAATCCACACAGTGAAAAAGACGATAAGGAGAGTTGTTGAGAACATCATTTGATGTGAGTAGGTAGCAGTATCTCGTATAGCCAGAGCAAATGCCATGGCTCCCCTGAGACCTATGCAAAAGAATGAAATAGGAGAGCTTCAGAAGTGCAACTGCACCTATTTATAATACAGCATCTCTCCTTGCTCCCTCCCTGCCACACAGGCACAAAGTGTCAGGCAGAAAGCACTGGGCTCCAGCAAGTGTTAATTCCCTCAGTTTTCTTGATAAATTATGCCCTGGGATGATTTAGAACATAATTTTCCCTGGTAGTTTTCTGTAACCTATAGAATCCACAAGCACTGAGAAAAGGTGTAAATATTTCCAGAAACTAACAGGAAAGAAATGCAGAAACAAACAAGTTGCAGACAACAGCAAAGCATATTGTGGAAATCAAGCAGCTCCCTGAATCCAAATGAAAAAGCACACTTTTCCAGTTGATTCCATAACTGAAGCATAAGTTCTTGATATGAAATTGTTATCAGCTGGAAAAATATTCTAGTTAATAACATGTTCACAGGCAAACTATATTCCCCCCCGACTCCCCTGCCGATTATGAAACTCCACTAGCAAGGACAAGCCATGGCATTTGGCTATCTGCAGACTTCTTTAGTAGGGGAATCACAGGATGGTTAAGGTTGGAAGGGACCTCTGGAAGTCATCTGGTCCAACTCCCCTGCTCAAGCAGGGTCACCTGGAGTAGGTTGCCCAGGACCACGTCCAGATGGCTTTTGAATATCTCCAAGGATGGAGATGCCACAACCTCTCTGGGCAACCTGTGCCAGTGCTTGGACACAGTAAAAAGTGTTTCCTGACATTTGGAAGGAACCTCCTGTGTTTCAGTTTGTGCCCACTGGCTCTGGTCCTGTCACTGCGCACCACTGAAAAGAGCCTGGCTCCCTCTTCTTTACACCCTCTTGCATACAGAGGCATCCCTGGCACTTCTTGAGGATGCACATGTTTAGACACAGACACACACTCCATGATTTGCTTAAATGACAAACTTAAACAGTTATCTGTGTGACAGAAATCGTAAGGGAATCTAAGTCAAATATTCTGCTTTCTCCAACTAAGTGAGAGAGGGCACCCATAAATACACCTTGATTTTCTCAGCAGACATCGGTTTCTGCACAATGCTGTCCTGGTTTCAGGTGGGACAGAGTTAATTTTCTTCCTAGTAGCTGGCATAGTGCTGTGTTTTGGATTTAGCATGAGAATAATGTTGATAACACACTGATGTTTCAGTTGTTGCTGAGCAGTGCTTACACCAGTCAAGGACTTTTCAGCTTCCCATGCTCTGCCAGGTGCACAAGAAGCTGGGAGGGGGCACGGCCAGGACAGCTGACCCCAACTGGCCAAAGGGCTATTCCATACCTTATGGCGTCATGCCCAGTATATAACTGGGGGAGCTGGGTGGGGGCAGCGATTGCTGCTCGGGGATGTGCTGGGCATCGGTCAGCAGGTGGTGAGCAATTGCATTGTGTATCACTTGTTTTGTATATTCTTTTATCATTATTATTTTCTCTTCCTCTGCTGTCCTGTTAAACTGTCTTTCTCTCAACCCATGAGTTTTCTCACTTTTGCTCTTCTGATTCTCTCCCCCCTCCCACTGGTGGTGGGGAGCGAGTGAAGGGCTGTGTGGTGTTTAGCTGCCTGCCGGGTTAAACCACAACAAACATGTACATCATCTCAGCTACAAATAACCTCCTGGAAGAGATACATCCCAAATCCCCCATCCCCTTCAGATGCACTTCAAATGAAAATACTCTATTCCCAACATGGGGTGACCGCTTGCTGCCATCAGCTGGCATTTCAAGATGTCACTCTTCCCAGACATGACACACTTTCTGTATAGGTTGAAAGATACATGATGGCACGCTGCAAGAACCATTAAGCCTTCTATTCAGGATGCATGGATGTGGATTATAAAAGCAGAAGGTAGTACTATAAATTGCTTACGAGTTAAAAGTAAGATTTTTTGCTTTAGCAAACATTTTTGCTTTTACCTGAAAACATCATCATGTGCTGAAAGTTCCAGCTGATCTTATGCCTTCTGCCCAGATTCAACAAGAAGGAGAGAGGGTAGATGTGTGCAGCTCTGCCCAAAAAGATTGCAATCTGTTCACAGCTGAGGGTTAAGGATTTCACTGTCCTGAGATATTCAGTCTTGGGTACCTGGCTCTAACACAAAGCTTCTGTTTTAGTGAGAGGTTTACATCATGATATCAAGTGTTCTTGTTATCTCTGTCTATATAAAACAGACTTTCACCAGCTATGTGCATACAGAACTCGTTCCACAGAATGCAAATTTTAACTAATATAACCAAGTTTTTAATACACAGTGAAATTATACCTAGTATTAAAATTACCAGCTGTACAAATGAAGACTTTACTTTAAAAATTCACACTTTAAACAACTATCACCACCACCATTCGATTACGTGTTTCAGACCAACAGAAGTGTGGTCCTACGTACAGAAGGAAAACCAACATAAGACCAGCAAGTGGCCACTCCATTACGGCTCCTGCAGAGACTAAATCTCCTACTGGCTGGCAAGCACTTAAGAGAACAGAGTTACTAAGATGATAAATCCAAAAACCACTTGTCAGCACTAGAATGAAGTTCCAAAAGAGTAGTAAAAGACTATTGCAGAAATGCATGACAGTAGGTGGTAAGCTCATTCCCTCCCTTACTGTGGTGTAAAACATTCAGTTGTTCCAGTAAAGAAGCAGAAAGCTGAATACACCCTCCACCATCTAAGGAACACTTTGGGACAAACTGGAGTGATGCGTTGAAATGCTATAAAACACCGACACAACCAGAAGCCCACCAAACACTGATCATTTGCTGCTGGGATAACAACATTAGAAGAATGAAACAGCTCTCTTACGGAAAAGAAATAAAACCACATAAGAGCTCTAGACACCACTGGGTTGTTGCCATAGCTAAAGTAAAGCAATACTGTCAGCAGGAAATTATGTCTCTAAGAAAATAAGATTTTGATTATCACTTTGTACAAAAAGCTGCATGTAATTATTCCAAACAACTTTTATAGCAGTCCTTTTGAGGACTGCAGAAATTAGACATCAGAAGCCATCATGACCAATGTATGTAGGAATAACGGCTAGGATTTTGTCAATGACACTGAGGCTTTAGCCCTGCCTTTGCAGCCCAACCTTTCAACAGCTAACGATGCCTCTACATTTCGCTCCCACAAGGTGTTAACTCAATGGGGACAGTAGCTGTTGAAGCAAAATGTGGGTGCTAGTACTAGCTGTCCTCCTCACAAAGGTAGAAAAGCACTCAAGAAGCAATGGAGGTTAAGCGCAGTGGTAGAAAAAGATGTGAAAAATGTAATAAGAGGTAGGTGGGTAGGAAGAGAAAGGAACATAATAAATACTAAAAACAAACACAAGAGAGAGAGCATAACTTGAGACAGGACAGAAGGCCACAGCAAAGATGAAAAATTACTATGTTTAGTATACCAGACGCAACTATTCTGTTCATGTCTTTATCCGATGGCTGCAGGGCTCTGGAGCATTTTTTAGGTCAGAAGAATGGACGTGAGGAGACACAGGAGAAAATGTATTACTGTTTCAGAAAAAAGTAAATGGCCAAAAGAAAATAAAGACAAATGTGATAAATTCCTAGAAGCAGTACAGAGATAAGAGAAAACAATGGAAAAAAGGAGAGAAAAGAAATACGTTCTGGATTAGGCCATCTTTATATGTCCTTTCACTAGGTTTTATCTCATTGCCGACAGCATTACTCCCGCAGCAGGCAGAGAGAAATCGAGACTGGAAGACTAGTCCCATTGCTTCATGCACACTTTTAATTGCTCTGAATTTTCAAGCAGCCAGGAATATAGTGAAGAAATAGGTACATAAGCTATTTCAACAGGGGTGGGGTGCAGAGAGGAATCTAGCGATTCCCAGCTTACATGAGTGTGACTTATACAAGTGTTCAGTTCTGGGGAATTCAAGAGCCAGGTATTAAGGCAGCCAGGGATAATGGGAACTGGATACCCACCTCCAACACCAGCACCTTTCAGCAGTGTGTACCCTTCATGTTATGGTCTGCACCACAGCTCAGTTCCTTCCTCCTCCCATCACCTGAGAACTTGACCTCTACCTTGGGGGCACTGCTCAGAAGTATTCCGTTTGCCCATGATCCTCTTTATTTACTTGAAGTTTGTTTGCTTTCTTCAAGGGACCATTGGAAGTGAAGAGAAAAAAAAAAATGAATCCTTTCTAGGCCCCCAAAGTTCAAATACAAGAGCAACACAGGCACTGCTGGCTGCCTATAGCCAAGTCACATAGTAAAGCATGTTCATTTATTTAGCTGTTGCAATTATATGACTTCTAGCACTTGCGCAGCCACAAAGCCAACAACTGTGTGTCACAGAGGCCTTAGGGATTTAACGTAAGGGGTAACCAAAGATTGTTCTCAAAATTCTTGTACCTGCAAGACATGACAGAAACTCAGGTCAGCCACCATCCTCTATTTGGTAAAGCCAACAGACACCACAACTTTTCAGGCACATAAGATAGTGAAACCTCAGACAAAGTGAAAAAAGGATACAAAAGCTCCAATGATGAAAACTGGGCTGAATATGTGTTTCTGGAAAGTAAACAGTGCCAAACCCATATAAGAAAATATGAAGTTCTCTGCCAGGAAGTGCAATACCTCAAAGAGCTAGGGAGAAAACAGTCACATGTTAATGGCCATGCAATAAAGCTGCTTTTCAAAAACAATCATACACAGAATACTACAGCAATACAGTGTACAAAAGGTGAAAGACAGTCTTGCCTGCTTAGTGCGACTTCTTGATTCAACTGACAAATTATTGTATGTATAATGCGCCTGGGTAATTCCACAGAAGAGAACAGCCACCACACCTGTGAACAGAATCACATGTAAAAATCATCCTGTTTACTGTATGAGCTCCACACATTTACCTTTCTCAAGTTCTATTAAATTTATACATCATCCTTAACCTTGAGATTTTACGAACCTTATTTTCAACTGAGTTAGATTCCAGGGTGGAATCAGGGGGGAGTTTGGTGTGTGAACCAAACCAGTGCTTTTAAAACCCACACAGCGAACTGCACCTTCAATGGCATTGTACAGAACATAGAAAAGCTTAAAGCACCAACATCTTGTTTCTCATCAGAAGGTTTCAGTGAGAAAGTGCAAAAAGGGCTGCTAAGACAGACAGGACTTCTGGCTCCATATGCTTGAATCCCAACAACTCACCAGTAAATCCACAGGCTTCTGCAAGCAAGAAAGTGCTCCAAGACATCAAGAAGAAGAGAGCCGTTTCCAGCAGGGGGAAGCAGTGCAACTTCGTAAACTTCGTCACGTTAAGTCGTTTGTTAAGGGATCAAAAAATAAATCCTTTGGCTTTTCTGTACCCAGTATTTACGAAAAACACTTTTATGCGCTAACAACCAATGCTAGTTGGAAAACAAAACAATTCTAGTGCTGAAAAAGATCAATTCCATCACATCAAGAAACTTCAGAATTAAGGTCTCCCCTTGCAACAGTCAGTTTTGGATATTTTTGCTGCATATCCATGGCATAACTGTGGCTCCACCTCTTTGAGATAATATCTTACTCTATGCCACATTTCCCTGCAAAGTGCCAGCAACTTAATTCACAAGGCTGTTCTTGACTACAGCAACCCTAAGATGAAGTAGCTTTACCAGAATTTTTCTGCTCAGATTTGTTGACAAGTCTGTTTCAGCAAGCGTGGCTACTTCTGCACTTTTGAGGCAAAACAGAAATCCTGCCTACAACAAAATATATATCCTCTCCTTTTGTTGATGTGGTTTAGAGTAAAAGCCAACTCAATCACAGCAGCTCAGTCTTTCAATGGGAAGAAAAAACAAGTTCATCTTCCAGAGGAGAGCAAAACTTGAGAAACGTCAAACACACACTGAATTAACAGTTCATACAGCTACTGAAGAAATGGAACAGATTTCAGTAGTGTTAAATATAGGTCTTCACATACTACAAAAAAGTTGTTGACATATTTATAGAATTTTGGGGTTTTTTTTTACCCCCTCATCACTACTCTGGCAGAAGGTAAACACTGAACAGCTCACTGTACCTGAAGTGCAGACAGCTTGTGCAACTCTACTAGAAGACACAGAAAGAAACCATGTGCTAACAGGGCTGGTAGAAAGACCCCTGGTCTTTCTGAAAGCTGACAACTAGCACAATCTTCTCTGAAATCCAAGTGGGAGGGCAGCAAGAGCACAGCAAGGACACTTGAAACAGTGAGCACTCTCTCCTGCTCATATGAAGGCAATCGGTACCTCAATGGCCACATCAAGGCTGCACCATCATCCCCCATTGCTCTCCATGTGTAACACAGCTGCATCCTGGGCTCTCTGTAGCACTACACAATCTAAAGCTAATGGCAGCACTGCTGCTTGGGGAGTCATGGCTCAATACGGGACAGGGATGTTAAAAGCAATGAGCAGCACTGCTTTTCACAAGGAAATTCACAGGCCCTGGGCGGTCTGGGGGCACAGCACTCTTGGCTGCCTCCTGCAAGCAGCAGTCAGGCAGCCCAGAAGACTCAGTGGAAATAGTCTCCTGTGGGCTTTATCACAGAATACAGCATTCACAACAAACCACAAGTGATCAACACCAGAGGCAAACAGCTGGCAGTGTTTCAGTGGGAGCCTGGTTAGGACAAAGCAATCCTGAGGCTGGCCACCCGCTCCCCACCCACACCTACTTCTTCCGAACTTGGAGGAGGGCAAGGGCTCTGAAACACATACTCCAGCCACACCTTCAGCTGCAACCCTGCTTTGTCAAAAGGCTGCACTCTAAACAAAAGCCCAAACCATGATAAAAAAAAGTATATATACATACACATCTCCATGACAGTTGACATTACACCAAATAAAACTCAGCATTTTTTTTAAACAGCTGTTATTCTCCACACAGTCACTTGTCCATATAAACCACATCTCAAACTTTTGAGGATGTACTGTTACACTGAGCTAGATTATTTTTTTCCCCTTCTAAACAGACCCATTTTGTAACATTGTGCTTCTGAAGCAGCAATATCCACCAGAGCAACAACTAGAACCCATCTTCCCACAGAGCACTCGGATAATTCCACTACAAGTTTATCCCACTGCCTGGCTCAAGAGGCATTCATGGATGTTTGGGAAACTGGATAGCCACAGCCACTCCATGGGAGAGGAAGAGGTTGAACCTTGTTCCCCTGAAGTTAGGCAAGAGCCCTTGTCAGAACAGATTCCTCATTTCCAGTCTTTTCTGGCAGCTTTGTGAATCAAACTCTTTATTCCCCTTGCTGCTATTGTAAGTAGCCATACCAAAACATTTCATTCAATCTGAAATGAAAACCTGTGCTCATCATTCTGGAGGAAGACAAGGGTGAGAGAAAGGTAAGGAAAAAAATAATCTTATTATTTCATATAATAATTGACCAAATTGAAGTGTTAATTCAAATTAAATTATTATTTCTGTTTTCTTAACTTAAACATTAAAGCAAAGATAACTTTCTTTCTTTATTCCTTAGGCATGGTCTTCTGCTTCACTTCATTTCAACCAGGCAGATTCTGCAATTTAGAAAGAAAATACAAAGCGGTACAATACCTTAACTGTTATAAAAATAACCACAGACAGTGAGGCCAAGACAGCTTGCTGAAAGCCAGAACAAGTCCACATCATATTTGGAAACTAAGTATTCTGTCTGTTTTCAAAGGAGAACGCATGACTGCATGAAACCCCTCACTTGCAGAGAGGTACAGTTATAGGTACTTCACAGCTAGAGGAATAACAGTCTATTCACTTCATTCGTGACCTAAGTTATGGGTTCTAACCAGCTATGAAGAGTAAAATGCAAATTTACAGTTTGCTTCTACAGTATTGCAGGACATTAAGTATTTGTCCAAAAGAAAATAGTTAAAATTGTATAACTGAGCAACAATTTAGGGATTTTTTTTGGTTTGTTGTTTTCTTTTTAAAAAAAAAAAAAAAAGAACCAAACCAACCACCACAACAACCCACAGAGGCTGTCTTCTGAACATCCTCCCCACTCCCAGCCTCATGCACCCTCCTGAGCACAAACATTAAAAACAGCAAGAACCAATTGCTGCTTCAGAAGCATAATTTTACAAAATGGATCTGAATGCATTTCAGCTGTAATTAGTAGCCAACCAGCAAGCCAAAAACCACAGCAGCAGTATTCGATCAGCTAAAGCTATGGATGGCCAGTAGTCTAAAAGCCACATGAAGAATCATGGTTCTGGGCCACATCGACTGCAAAGCGGTGGAACTGGAAGACCGAACATTAAAGCATCACAGCACATCTTCCCCTTATACCTGAAGCCTTACCATTATGCAGACATATCAGACAAATCTGCACGGTGTGTATATAACAAGACACGGTTGAGACATTATTCTTTAAGATAAAGAATCACAGGTTCATGATTGTTGTATAAAATATCACATTCTACTGCTTTTAGATCAGTTTTCAGAAACCTAGACAGATCAAAGCAATCTAGGATGCGTACAAATATACTAGCTAGTCTAAAAGCAGAGAATTTGAATTTTTTTCCTGAAGAAGCATCACAATTTCTGGACCAGGTCAGGCTTAATAAGGTCTACTACCTCAGCCTAAAACAAAATCCACACAGATCACTTGCTGAGCACCTCAGAGTTCTAATCAAATAGTAGCAGTAAGCTTCAAGTGAGCAGGACAGGTCATGCAAAGCACATCATGTTATGATGTTAACTCTGGTAGAGATACAGTCTTATCCAAGACAGATGACATCAGATTTCCAGCAGAAAGGTTAAATGCAGGACTCTCAGAAAGAACCCTACGGGGTCAGAAATAGCTATTAATGATTTTTCTGACAACAGAATCAAACACCAGTTATCATATGAGATGTCTTTCAAGCTTAATAATAAAAACCATTTTTTTTAATTTCCTAAAAAGAAACTGAATATTAGGACATGCCCATTTAGGGCCTCCCCTTGGCTTGCAGTATACATGAACATCAGTAAAATTTCTAGTGTGGCCACAGTTATACTGGAAAAAGGTGATTTCTGTGGGTACCTATATGCCTTTCTATAGACAAAGGTTACATAATACTGATCGCATCTTCACACTCAGATTAAAACAAGCTAATGTCAACATTGCTATAGTTGGAAACAGGTGAGCTTTGTTAGTACCTGAATGTAGCATCTAGTCTGGAAGAGGTAAATGTAAAAAAGGATATCAGAGCTGTCACAACCCCCGTCACTGCTCCCATCATGAAAGAACCACTGAATATTCCCAGGAAAACACCAACACACTTGAAAAACGCTGCTGCATCAAAAGCATGGGTATTTTCACCTGTTGGCTGGTAGGCAACTATAGACCTAGAAAGAGATTAACACAATGAGAAGTTAGAAGTGGCATCTGAAAAGTTTTATTCCGTAACAGCAACACCTGAGCAACAATAGAGACAATCCCCTACTGAAGGTAAATTTGCCTTTCTGGTGTATGTATGCATGAGAGATCTTGGCAAATGTTTGCCATGTTTATTAATTCAGTTTAAGACAATCCATTTAAATTCAAAATAACATTTCACAGAAAAAGCATTTATTTTAGACAAATACCAAAAGCAATTAAGTGATTTCAGAGTAGAAATTCGGGTAGTTACTTACGAAGATAATACAATGGCAACAGCGTCATTCAACACGCTCTCCCCAAACAGAAGGGCATAGAGATCGACATCAGCATGCAGCTCATTAAATATTGCTAGCACAGTAACTACAGAAAGAAAAGAGAAAAAAACACACTGGCTGACTTCAGGAGCGCCTGTGTGAGCTGATGGAGCAGACTTTCCAGTTTGCCTAAAGCAACAAAACCCAGGAATTGAAGTACAGGATCAAAATTAAACTGCCCCCATGATCAAGGGGCAAAGCACTTTTACCAAAGCCATGATTTTTTTTTGTAGAACATGTTCCATATAAGATAATCAACAAAATATTGTGCACCTCTTGCTACTTTTAAAGGCTGTATGGATTGTTAACATAGTTTTATTATTTCAGCCACTGTAAAATAGTGCTAATAATCCTAAGCGTTCCCCAAATCATACACTATGCCACAGGAGTGTGCATTTGCACAGAATTTGAAAAGGGCAAGACTGCTAAATATTTACAACCATCCTTTCACAAAACTTCAGTCCGAAATGGAAGACCATGATCTTGAAGATGTTCCCATATACGAGCTTCAAAAAAATCACATGGTGATTTTTTGCATAAGTTGTGTGCAACCACCAGCTGTTCAGAGCCCAGCTCAATCACAGGAGCTACTTCCCATTTTTGCACAAATCACCACTGAGCACCTCAAATAAGCTGTTTTAAATGTCAAGCTTCATACTTCACCACTCCCTACCCTGGCCCCGACAGCTGGCACTAGCTCTCCAGACTGACCCATCAAGCAGAGACACCTATATGAGCCTGCTGGACTTGGAAGGATGACTAGATCATTTTGGCAAAAGCTCAAATTACTTTGCCAAAAGAGCATTTTTCTGCTTAAACTTGTAAAACATGAAGTTCATTTGAAGGAGAAAAAAAATTCCCTACACCTAAAAGCCTCAAATATTGCTCTTAAATTATCCAGTGTCCCAAGCAACATAGCTAAAGGAGGAAGTCTTGCTATCCAGACAATGTAATAATTTCATCTGTTTGCAGGCTTAAACTTGATGCACACTAGACAAAAAACCTGCTGGGGAGAAAAATAAATATTTAAAGTATTTGAACAGGAAAGTTACATTTCCCCCCCCCCCAAACATACCATCAACATCATACCAGTCCAGCAGCAAACCAACAAAGAACAACTTTCACAACACTCAGAATTTGCATGCATTTCAGGGAAGAGGATCAGAGATACTAGCATAACATAACTGAAAATAAAGTGCTGTTAATATCTTTATGCTATGCATCCAACAATCCTAGCAATAGGATTATTTTGGAAGGTTATTAAAAAACGTTCAGCAAGCTACCTGGATCAGTGGCAGATATTATCGCTCCAAAGAGGAGGCAGTCTGTATAATAGAATTTATCAGAGAGCTGACCCACCAACTTCATTAGTTTCACAACCCCATACATGAGATTCCTGAAGAGAAAGAGGATAAAACAGTCCAAGTCAAACAAGTTGGTGCATTTCAGACAGGCAAAGGAAAAGCACAAGCAACAATATTTCAGGCGGGCTTGGTTATGCTACAGCTCTGTGGGACACTGCCACAGTTTAACACTAAGCTCTCAAAATTAATTTTCCTCTTTTCCCTATGGACTGAGTCAGGTGATACATGATCCAGAATATAAAAACTTAAAACCAGTAAGCAAAGCATGAAATCTGTTTGCACAAGTAGTACACAGAATCTACAGGTCGTTTCCTTTTTCTACCAAAGGGAACATTTTCCTGCTCAAAGCTCCCCTCAGTATTGCTTCTCCCAACACAGTACATAGGCCAAAAGCTCTGAGCTAAGAATAGCCTTCAAAATATTTCTCTAGCAAAATTCTTTGAGAGACAAAAGGAAGGTCATCGATACAATACAGGATTTCTGTATTTCAGAATATCCATACACCAGACGCAGTAATATTAGCAGCATAAGAGATTGTATGCAAGTAAACCAACATGACTAGCTATCTTAAACTAAATATGTGTGTACATACACACACAAAATTATATATATATATACACACACACGAGAGAAAGAAAGAGAGAGCGCACACACAGATGTGGGCACTGAAAGGGACATCTCTAAAAGTCTGATAGCTAAAATTCTGTTACAAGTAGCATCCACAATTCAAGTTAAAGTCAATTCCAGTAAGAGTCTAACAAGGTTTTGTTTTGAACTGGACCATTACATCAAAAACTCAACTCCGCTTTTTAGTACTGTGGACTTGTCAAGTGATTCAAACTTGACTATCATTTCAAGGGACAGTATTGTTTAAAAGCAGGATAAATCTCAGTAAAAGTTACATTTGTATTTTGTCTGGAGGATACACAAATAAAATCCTCAAACAAACAAATTACAAAATTGAGGCAATCTGGAAGGCTCAACATATACTTAATCAACTTAAACTTTAGTATAGAAAGGAACTGATATCATAGGATTCACTTACCCAATAATGAAACAAGAGACTGCTGTTCCTAAAAAGGCATAAGCCAAAATGGACCCCAAATTCCTGAAAAAGTGTCTCTGCATAGGAAAGAGGTTTACATGCTTATTTAAAACTAGTTATATCACCTGTTCAAAAACATACAGCACTTTACTACACTTGCATTAATACACAGAAACACACCTCCATTTCAGAGAAACGCTTCCATTACTCCAATGTAAATTCTGTCCAACTTCAATAAATTGAATAAACCAAATCTGAATCATGTATTAAATCCTACATGGAGCTTATTGACAGGAAGCTTTCCACACAGATGTTTTCATAAGAGATGTAAGAGGTAGCTGCAAAACTAAAAAACAGCACCAATTCATGGTACTTCAAGCGAGAGCAGAATCTGGGTCCTTCTGCCATTCAGCATCTGGCACATCCCCACCAGGATTCAAGTTTGGGTCCACTTCTCATCATAATTTACTGCATTTTGGATATTTGAGAAGGACCAAAACAATCCATAGCAGGACATCTTTTAATTTAAATGACATTGATGTTAACCTCTGGCAACGTTCAAAGGAAAACAAATCAGCAAGATTAAATAGAGTTTAATGTGTTTATAGTAAAAAGTACATGTATTTTCTCTTAAAACAATATGACCTAACCATCTATGGAGGTCATGAGATTTTTCTTACTGCCATAAAAAAAAATATGCTTGAAATGGAGACTGCACTCCATTTCATGAACAAATCAGCAGTCTCACATTAAAAAAAGAAAAAAGGCTATTCTCCTCAGAAAAATATTACACTTACTTTCTTCAGGCTATAACCAGCATGAAAAATAATAGGAGGCAACAGAATGTTGAAAAAAACTTCTGGGTCAAATGTTACCTAAAAAAAAAAAAAAAACCAAAACATGAAACTTCAGTTAGAAACAGACATACACAAGTTGTTAGTTCTTTTTCCTCTTTTATTTTTTGACAACTACTATTTTTGATTGTCGAAATAGCAAACAACTGGCTAAGTTGACCCTCCAAAATACTGGCCAGCTCTATGCACATGCAGCAGCAAAAAGCAGCAGCTCTTCATGGTAAACAGCATCTAGAAAAACAGACATTACATCCATCACCAATGATAGTCTTGCAGTAGTCCCAAATACAGTCCCCTTTTTAAACTAAAAAATTCTAATAGAAAAGATTGGAGAAGATATCTCTTATTGTGGTAAATGATATTCATATATTTGCAGATGAGATGCTATTTAACCTTCCCTCCCCACCCCCCAAGTCTAGCCCCTGCACAGCTGTAGTAAGCCAATCAGGTCAGATACAAGACTGGTATTCAGGAACTGGGATCATCCATCACTTCCACGTGTTTCAGTGGAAGCTCCAGATACCCATGAAAAACTACACTAGAGTAAGGAACAAAAAACAACATTTAAAATCCAAACAGAAGACCTGCACACATGTGAGACTAACTAGGCTCTCTTCACCCCCATCTAAGCACAGGTCAGAAGACAAACACAAGTGTGCACTGCCAGAATAGGATTCATTTCAGCTAACTTTAAATATCTATAACAGACAGGTACATATAAACAGCCACCTAAGCTCTCTTCATTGTCAGCAGAAAGAAGTATTTTTAGGTTACAAGCCTAGAGTCTCAATCCTATACTTCAAAGTCTAGCTTTGATATGCACAAAAGGTGGTTAATTCCTGACACTGAATAGAATAAGAAGCCAAATAGCAGATCTGAGTAACAGTTAATAGGTGAATTTCACTTCCAATACCATACTGGCTCATTTGGTGGATTATAGGGATGTAAGCAGTAACTATTTCCTGACAATAAACAGATTAAAAAAACCTAGAAAAAAAACACTAAGAAACAATCGATTTTCATTAAGAAAAGATTGTGTTCCTTATATTGTATTATACAAGACCGCATCAGGCTTTTTTTGTTCAGCTGGTCTTCGTGAATTCTAGACATTAGAAACATACATTAAGTCTTCAAACAGCAATCAAGGGCTTTGGAAAAGCACTACATACATGCAACAGAGTACAGTTTTGCTGGCAGCAATATAATACAGAAGGTGCTTTTGAATTAAGCATTGAAGTGCTGTTACTATCAGGAATACAGACACTTCACCCTACCCAACATTCAAATGGGATGGTGTGGGGAGGAGGGAGGGAAGCACGGCTAAAGGAGAAACACTCAGAAATGGTCTACCCTCACCTTTCGCAACATGTCGTTTTGCTCCACATTGTGGATCTTCCCAGGGCTTATTTCCCCTTTGAGCGTATACTCAAAGAACTTCCCACTGACGTTGACCAGCAGGGTTGTAAACGGCCTGTCCTGCGAGCAGCTGAATGGCTTGTCATGGCCGCTGGTAGAGGGAGTCCCATATCTCAAGATGACCCCAACTATGAGTCCTGGAAGAGAGTTAAAAAATCCATGAGGCTGATTTGCTACTCTTGTACCTAAGTTTCTAGTTTCAAATAACATTCAAGGTATAACGATGAGCCTTACAAGCGTACATGCTTCATAAACATTTTGCAGTGAATGGTTACTATCAGTTTCCTGCAGAGGAAGAGAGGCCCGGAGCACATCAAAACTAGAGATGAATTTATAAAATCTGGTGTCTGCCTGAAGTGACAAACAAAATACTCGGGTTTGTGTTTTGTCTTCCTCACCCTCATTCACACCTCTAACATGTAAACCTTGAGTTGCACGAGAGGCTAAACATTAGGACACATCAAATACATTTCACCTGCCTAAGGACAGAACTGAGTAGATACACCATTGCCGGCAAACAAAGACGGCTGAAAACATGTGACCATAACTGAGCTGGAACAGTGATGTTTGCCACAATATTTTACAGCTGCAGCAAGGATGCAGCTTTTTTGCCTGGCAATGTGCAACAAGCATTGTTTGCTTGCTTAGAAGTCTCCTGCCTACTCTGCAAACTTTGCAACTAAAATTTGGATGACATGCACAAAGAAGCCAGCTACATGACTTTTGCAAGCATTTTCCACGTTTCACAAAAACAAAAATAAAGTAAGGTGGAAAATAAGCAATCATAAGAGACCTGAGATTCAGGAACATAAGAATTACTCAGCCAGCCTCGATAAAATCAAACCAGAAAACCCTATCAATAAGGGGTGCGTCAAACACAGTGACAGAAAATAATTTGTAACCTAATGGAAGGGCCATGCCAGGAGGCTGGCGAAGCACAAGGTTTTAACTGAGCACCATTCCTTTTACAATGTACTAAGAAAACAACAAGACTCCAGTTCTGCAGAGAGAACATACAAGGGCAGTCAAAGTGGTTTTGGTCTGGTAAGTAAACAAATTGATACCCGCTTACTTACTAAAGGCTCCCCTGTCGCCTTAGGATGATCTGCAATTTAATCCTCGTTCCAGACAACTGCGAGATGAAGATGGATGTTTGATCCCTTTTGTTGACAAGTCAGTAGTCAATGCTGGTTTTGCTCCCTGTGACCCTTACTCTGCATCCATAGATCTGTTTCCCTAGATAGTGAATGAACTTAACAGGTAATAACCAGAGAATAAAAGAGGTGTAACAAAGAAAAAAATCCTACCACACGTCACAAAAAAAACCCCAAACAGATTTATCTTTATGGCATAGTGTAAAGAGTAACCAAGCTGTACCACAAAAAAGCCAACCAAAAGAACACACCTCATTCTCTTCAAGTTCAGAGTGGAAAAATAGTTTTAATGCAAGAGAAGGTACAGCAGGTAGTAGCTGTGACACTAGTGCACGGCTCGCCTCTGGCCCTTTTTCTCTGCGATCAAGAGAACATAGTGGCAATAAGATCATTAAAAAGTAACGGGAAGATTAATATGTATTTTATTTAGAAAAGAGAAGTACATACTCAAAGAGAACACAGGGGAAGAGACCCCCCTCAGCAAAATAAATCTAGTTACTGAAATTTCAAATGCTGACAATTTAAATACAGATGTTTATACAAGCATGCTCCTAACAACCCCAGAGCATTTTACAGCTACACATGATGGATGCCGCAGAAACACAGCTCTGCACAAAGTGACAGGTTAGGGCCGGTCACCTCCGAGCCACTTGCATTACCAGTTATGGCTAGAGACATCTTCACGAGGCAACTAGCCAAAGCCTTCTGCTGCTCTCACTCCCCTCACACCTAGGAAGGGCTAGCCTCACAGAATACATCAGGAAGACTGTCTGTGTTAAAAACTGATCTAACCAGCATCAGCCAGAAATCCTATAGTAAATCAGAAGCCAGAATGAAAACTGTACAGATGAGCTTATGCATAGCAGTGGCACAAAGCCAGATCTATGCTGCTACTAAGCTGAGAATAGAGAGGGAAACACCGATAGACGTTATATCTTCTTAGGCTCAGAGACTGTCCTTCAGTGAATTCATTGTACAAGCATATGGGAAACCCCCATTGCTATTGCATTAGCAAGATGCACTGGAGAGCAGGATGTGATTGCATTATACAACTGGATATAATCCACTCATACGTTTTCCTCCCATAATAAAATATACTAGTTATCTTAAAATAAGCTTTGAAGATATGCCAATTATATCCATAATTGATACCCAGTGTTTGAAGTGAAACATCCTTTAACCCTCAGAGTCCCGTGGCCCAGCTAACACAGCTACAGAGAAATATCCTGTTTTCATATGCCTTCTACTGATAAAACACCAAACTGGATGACCTTTGCACCAAGCACCACACCATTTAGGAACATCCGATGCCTGCTGCCAGGCTGCTGTCTCGCAGAAGGATGCAGCTGGGACCAGGGTGGTTGATGTCGAAGCAGGAGGCCAGCAGAAGCAGCGGCAGCTGGTCAAGGCAAGGTGCAGTCGGCTGGCTAAAGCTACATGGGGCTCAGTCATGAAAGGAAATAGGTGTGAAAATAGAAGGGGCCAAGGAAGCCACACAAATACCATGGACGGCTTCATTAGCAAAAAATACTAGGCACTTGGTAGTTCAAAAGATGAGTTAAGAGAGGGGAAGTTCCCCGGTCTTACAAAGGTACAGGCATACTGTTATATTTTTCATAGTCCCAAAATAACAGGTTTTGAACATTAAAGTGAAATGCATTGGCTGGACACGTTTGACAGAGACATGAGCTGCAGAAATCCTGAAGTCATTAATGCTTTTCCCAAAAAAATTTAACATCTGTATGGAAAACCGTATGGAAGTACTTTCAATTTTCCAATGAACATCAAGTCTTTTACACAGTAAAAAGTTACTGGACTCGTTAGATTATTTCTACATCCCTATCTCACCTGATAAAGCAATAATAACAAAGCTTATATATTTAGTCAGCCCCCGATGTCCCAAAAAACCCTAAAAACCCAAACACTTTTCAGGCAGATTGAACAGCCTGATTTATGGCTTCAGAAAGGATGCCCTTCTAAGCTGCCTGCCATTAGGTGTTATACAGAAGGCCAAGGCATCGTCTATAAACTCTCTCTGGATACTTCATTTCAACCATCTCCAGAATATCAGAGTTGCAGCTGCAGAACAAAAACAGAAAAAAAAGAGAGACCTGGAATTGCTCAATGGACAAACCTAGTGGGATACTCTAGAGTTACTTCTAGGCTGTTAACACAAGCATAAATTCAGTATAGGTCTGTTGCTTATTTGGAAGCAAGGGGAGGGATGGATGCTGGATCCTAGGATCAGATAAAGAAGAATCAGTACACAAACTCTGTGTTACTTCTGCACCACAAGGTCTCACTGGTGAAGGGTTTATAGAGAACCTGGATCAACAGAACAAATATTTATCTGACTGCTTAAGAACATTTTACCTTTTCAAAAAAGAAACCTCTAGGGCCACTAATCCAGCACTGTATTTTTCTGCAAGACTGTCACAAGAGAAAAAACAGCTAGAAATGGGCTACAAATACTTCAAAATTTGAGAATAGCCTTACTTTCAAAGTTTGGGTTTGCAGTAACTGTTGCAAGGGCAAGTTTACATCACTGCTCAAAGACTCTCAGGAAGGATAATCTCAAAAATTAATACTTAATGCCCTGTATGCATGACTTGCGTTCTCACTTTTAACAGAGAAAGCATTTATGCCAGTGTCTTGTGTGTACAATGCCGATCACGGAAATGGTACACAAAGAACATCTTACTGGAAATGAAGCATTAAAAAGCTGGGAATATTTTTTCCCTTTTAAAACAAACCACTACTGATAATAAAAAAACATTAATCTTCAGACATAGTCAACACCAATCTACGCAATACATCATTTAAAACAGCATATTTACTTTTGGTTTTGTTTGAGCACAGAACTCACTGAAGTGAGCATATGAATGCAGATAGGTGCACACAACCACAAGCGCCTGTTGCTGGTCAGGGCCAAGCTCTGCGTGGTTTCCAGCCCAGTTCTCTGCTGAAGAACCAGCCCTGAGGTTTCAGGGACCTTCAGCAGGCAGCAGTCTGCAGGAACCGGAGGTATTCACACTCCACGACACACAGTTCAAACGGTGAATTCAAACTGTGAAGCAGTGGACTGGATCAATCGGTGAAGTCAAGCCTGTTTAGATACTGTTTCTTTCATACACTCCTGGTAAAGAGCCAGGCACCGAATACTGAGGGTCCTTCCCTATGCAGCACAGTTTGTATTAACCACGTTTCAGCCTGAAGGAGACTCAGCAGAGATCTTATGGCTGTTTGCAGCTATCTACTGGGAAGACACAGAAGAGAGGGACAGACTCTTCTGAAAAGTGCATGGTGATTAAGACTAAAGGCAACAAACTTGTTGTAATGCAGAGAAAAAAAATTAGGTAAGGTTTGGTTTTGTTTCTTAAACAATGAAGTGGCTAAGCACCAGATTAGGCTGTCCAGAAAGGCTATATAATCTCCATCCTTGCACATAGCCAAAACTCACATGAATATGGCCCCCAGTGACCCAAGCTGTGGGGGCCTGCTGTGAGCAGAGGGCTGGACAGGACTACGCCCAGAGGTCCTTTTCAGCCAAGACCATTCTGCAATTCGTACTCTTTCCCATGAACATTTGGACCCCTCAGACAGGTACTTTATGCTGCAAAGGTTTCTTTAAAAGCAACTTGGTTGCTTCCTGGATCAGTCTTGGGGATTTCTGTTGCTTTGGAGTTGGGTTGGGGTTTTTTTGTGATGTTGTTTTTCTGGTTTTGGGGGGGTTTTGGTTTGGGGTTTTTTTGTTTGTTTTGGTTGTTGGGTTTTTTGTGGTGTGTGTTTTTTTTTTTTTTTTTTAGATGACAGACTGCACTGCTAACTCTAAAACTAAGTCAGAGGAGAAGAAATGGCAATATAAGAGTCTGATCATAAAAGTGATCCAGCAGGCCAGGAAGGGGATGCTTTTCCTTCCTCAGTGTGCCCTGACTTGCCCCCTGCCCTGGGCCACAACTCACCCTGTGGAAAGCAGGCAGAGGGGGTGACCAGGAGATGTTTAACTACTGTTAATGCCACATAAATACAGAAAAGCAGATTCTGTGATAGAGCAGAGAAAGCACTTGCTAGTAGCCTTTCCTTTTTTAAAATGTAGAAGTAGTACATTTTGATAGCAACACTACAGCAAACATTGACTGGTTTGTCAAGCTGGGCAGAGCTGTCAGCGGCGAGACCCAGTCTCACCTTGGCACACAGCCTGTTTCTCCTTAGTGCAGCCCACACAGAGGCAGAATAATGTATTTTGGGTACTTGGACACCATCTTCCTTGTGGTGCAAGGTGGTGGTGAGTAAAATACCTGTTTGCTTTTGAAAAAAACACATAAAGAATATATAAAAAGGATTTCTTACATTTGAAAGTCTCAATTTTTTTTTTTCCTCCATATTCCCAAACTAAACTTTTTACCAGCTTGAAGACAAAGACAAAAAGATGAAGAAAAACTTGGCAAGAAGGATGAAAGAAAGCCCTGTAAATATTTTCAAGGCAAAAGACTAATAATATTTATCAACAGCTTGTTTTACTATAAGATGCTTGTGTGCATCAAGATATCACAGTTGGAAAGTTTTACTTTAAATAGCCTGAAACACCAACAGAGAGAGTGTTTTTCCTAATACGGAGTCAACCTGTATTTGAACTTCACAGCCCACACCTTCAAATTTGGCAGTGATTTATGAGGAAGTTTCAGCATTTCTTACAAAGTAATTCAAGCATTGTTTCTCATCCAGAACTGAGCTGGTAACGTTGCACATTAAAAAAAAAAATCATATCAAACATTACGTACCACCTCCAGAAGTGCTAGCAACCCACCCTCTGTACCATTTGCTTGCCATTCACTGTGCTATCGCGTACAGGAGCGCAGAGGAACACTGCTATGCAGCCCCTTGTAGAAGGGTTAAGTGAGAGCAGAGCTCCAGACCTCCACTGGGGTCTCGCACTCAGCACGGCTGCTCTATCAGCTACTTCCTTAATGGTGCAACGCTGCCAGCATGGCAGTCATCAGCTTGTCACAGCGCTGCAGAAGATGCAAGACTTGAAAAACGGGAAGCCTGTTTTGAAATTAATCCTTGTCTTTGGCAGTTTATGTTCAGCAGCATAAACACAAGACAAGTCCTCACTGCACTTCAGTTAAAAAAAAAATAAAGAGGCTTTTTTTTTTTTTTGACAGGGAACAGAGGCAGGTGATGCCAATTCTTGAAGTCTGAGGGAAATTTTGGGGATATCCAAAACCTGAAATGCTGAATAACAGATTCAAGGTCATGCTTTCTCATTGCCTTAGGGCTATTTTAGATAAGGAAGTTAAAAGACAGTGAACAAGATGGAAATTCTTACTTGTAGGTACATGTAACAGTATGCTATCAAGGGCATCTTTGTAATAAGCATTTTATTCACTTTTTAAATAAGCCAAACTAAACATAGTTTTGAATTTAAATAAACAGATTACTAATGGGTTCCAAAAAACCCACAAGAGTGTCTGTGATGGTCAAAAATGCCTTCTGACTAACTGTTGTTTTGGTTTTTCCTAGGGACACTAATTCATTTGCAGGTCATATCATGTTAGTGTGATCTATATACTTGTATGTATAGTGAAATGATCAAAAAAAATTTATGAACTACAGAAGCAGGCAGATATGCTTTATTCTGTAATGCACGTTCTTACTGATGAGGTTAAAGAACAGGTTTAAGGTAGAAAAAAGTAATTTAAAAATACAACTATTGAGAGATTTAAACAGAATACTGCTTTGGAATTTCAGTGGTTAATTTCTGAAGCATTATTAAGTTTCACATGTAGCTTCACATTTGCACAGGAGAGTTATAACTCCATAAAAATTAGTTTGTTCAAAATAAGATGGCAAACACAGAAACATGATCATAAAAATGTGGCAAAATGATAGCCAGTAAGAAAAATTGCTTCCTGTATTCTCCCCTAGAATCTAAAAATCCAGAAAAGAGAGAGTTAAAAAAAAAAAAAAAACACACAAAACCAAAAAACCCCCCCAAAACCCCAAACAAACAAAAAAACCCACCACAACAAACCACAACCCCACATCATATATTGAACAGCCTAAACTGAAGGCTCAGCCCTGGAAGAAACTGTTGTCCTGCGGTAAGAACATGTGGCCTCTGGTCCAAGCACAGGACTGCGAGTCAAGGCTCCTGACCCAATTCCCAACTTTAGCCGTGACTCAGTGGAAGAGCTCAGACAAGCCACAGAAGACAATTTAAAGAGACACTCTGAACTTAGAAATAAGATACAACAGTTATAAAGAGGCATGGGTATTTGTCAGAGATTACAAAGGAGGTCAGAGTCTGCAACTAATCTCAACTCTCCTTGTTCACGTGTTTTCAAGTTCATTTACCACATAACCATTGTTTCAGGCAACACAGATTTAACAAAGCATTTGCTGTTAAATATTTTATACATGACATTTTAAAAAGATTCTTTGTACTTTCAGAAGCATAAGCTGTCCTCCTTAGCTACAAACCCCAAAGCAGTGAAAGCCATACACATACTACTGCAGCACACGTTCCCCTGGAGGCATGAGCTGCAATGGGGAACCACAAAGACACTAACATCTGCCACCCTGCAATTCCCTTTCCTTGCCCCATACAGAAGTGACTCTCTAACAGGGCGCCAACTGCAACTGGTCCCAGTCCCCTGCGGCAGGAGCAGAGCTGAAGCATTTTTTTCCAACACAACTTCTAAGTCAGATGAGGAAAAACCCTGAACACTGAGATTTTTTTAGCCCAGGCACATTGGTGACCACACTGGCAGGCACTTGAGAAGAATGAACAGCAGGAACAGCAACAGCTCTATGGTAGATAACAGAAAGCTTCCTATTTAATCATTGTGTTTTGTTACTGCTTTCTCCCCATGTGCATATGTATGCTAGAAACACTCAGCTTACCTCAAACAGGAGGCCACAAGCCCCTCAAAGTCCGAAAAAGAATAACGTCAAGCCTCTTGTTACAAAAAGCTTTACAGTAATATCACCTGGCTCAGACACTAGCAAGAAAGGAAGCTTTGCAGTTTAAAAGAAAAAAGCCCAGACAATAATTATTCCCCCCCCCCAACATGCCATAAAGCTTCAGCAGAAGGAGTTATTAATCTGTCATTGCAAGGAGTCAGCTTCAATCTGCAGCCCCATTGAAACTCATGAAGCAGCAGCAATCTCTTTGCTGATGCTGTCATTTAATTCTGAAGGTTTGACATAAGGAGAGGACGAAGGGGGAAGGGGCAGGAAATGCACCCATCTCAGCACAGCTTTGGGTTCAAAGATCCCACAATAGCTACAAGGAGAGCTGGTAAGTAGAGATAAGCCTGTTTTCTTGCTGTGAGGAGTTCTGCATCTCAGCCTCAGGCCTTTGCTCATTTGAAGGATATTTAAAGTGATGGATGTGTGTGGAGGCCTTCATCCTGAAAACCATTTCCAGGAGCTTCTGATTAGGACAGGGGGGACAAGCAAAGTCTTAGGAAGAAAAGAACAGGAAGAAGTTTGAGCAAGGTGAACGAACTAAAATCTGCATCAGAAAGGTTTTCAGTTGTCTCAAGAACTTCCCAGTACTTCTGTACTGGTTTCGGCTGGGCTAGAGTTAATTTTCTTCATAGTAGCTAGTATGGGGCTATGTTTTGGATTTGTGCTGGAAACAGTGTTGATAACACAGGGATGTTTTAGTATTGCTGAGCAGTGCTTACACAGAGTCAAGGCCTTTTCTGCTTCTCACACCGCCCCACCAGCGAGGAGGCTGGGGGTGCACAAGCAGTTGAGAAGGAACACAGCTGGGACAGATGACCCCAACTGACCGAAGGGCTATTCCACACCACATGACGTCATGCTCAGCATATAAAGCTAGGGGAAGAAGGAGGAAGGGGGGGCATTCAGAGTGATGGTGTTCGTCTTCCCAAGTAACCGTTACACGTGATGGAGCCCTGCTTTCCTGGAGATGGCTGAACACCTGCCTGCCCATGGGAAGTAGTGAATGAATTCCTTGCTTTGCTTTGCTTGCGTGTGTAGCTTTTGCTTTGCCTATTAGACTGTCTTTATCTCAACCCATGAGTTTTCTCATTTTTACTCTTCTGATTCTCTCCCCCATCCCGTGGCGGGGGGGGGGGGGGAGTATGAGCGAGCAGCTGGGTGGTGCTTAGTTGCCAGCTGGGGTTAAACCACAACAAATTCTCTCTTCCCAAAGCTCTTGCTGCCCCTAGCCCCATCCATTTACTAACAACACAACCTCCTACCTGTAGAACAGACAAAGGTTTTGAGTTGACCAAATTTTCAAGGAAATCTTTTTTGCCGAGGCAAGCCCCATGCTCTGTAGTGTGGCCAGAAGGCCGACCAGCACTTGTAAACAAGATAGTTTGTGGCTTACAGGGAAACGCACCAACCCAAAAGACAGAAATAGCAGCAAGACGACAGCTCTGGCTTTTTGTGATCATCATGTCTGACCATAGAAGTCTTGTTATTGCAACATCCAAATACACACAGTCTCAACAGAAGAGCTATCCCATCTCGTAGGACCAGCCTGCCGCTTACAGAGGTCTCCCAAAGCAGAGCTGAGAAGCCATGTGTTCCCTCTGTTTCGTCTTTCTGGGTGACTGCTCTGAGCACAGGCACTTCGGTGGCCGTGGCCCTCCCACTAACACACCACAATTCTCAAGCCCACTCTACAGCTGTTTAACTCGCTGACCCAGCTACTCTGACATCCATCCCACTTTACATGCAAGGAACCAAAAAAGCCAGAAAATACTCTTCTAGGACCTTATGAACAGGTGAAGAGAGGATCAAAGAAATTGACTATTATTTGCCCAAGACTACCTTTTCCACTTTCATATATAGGTGTAAAATTTAAGCACTTGTTTTAGTACTAACTGCATTCTTTCCTCTCCCCTGCATGTTCTCTCAAATAGAACCTCAAGAAGAAACATAGGAGATTCTCAGATTGAACCAGCAGGTTTTCTCACACAAACTGTTTCAACACAACCACTCTCAGCCCCACAGTAAAATCTTGGGTTTGGATATATGCAAAATAATCACTCTAAGGCACTTCTTGCATCCCAAGGCAGATGGATACCCTTTCAGGAATATACCAAGCCAAAAGAAGGATCTTTATTTCACTCACTTTACACCACTGCACTTTCAGGGCTGCTTCAGATAAGCATCACCAAAATATCCTCTAAACTTCCTTAAGTTGTTTTTCATGACATGATTTTTATTGATACAAAAGGTTAACTATCTCTAACTAGTTCAGTTAGAAAATTGTTTAAGTCAACATGCTTTTAAAAGAATTAACTGCACACAGTATGTATAAAAACTTGCACATTTGCCATCAGAAGCATGAAGAACTCCCATTTCCCATAAAACTAGAGGACAGAGGATGGACTCACACCCACACACGTGAGGTACTACAGAGAGTAAGCAGGCCATGAAACCAAGCACTGCTGCTCACCATGAACATCCTTTACCATTTTTGCATACACAAGTTTAAGTAATCAGCCACGTTACTGCTCAGATGTAACCTTCACAGCCTTTTCTTTTTACTTTTCCATTTAGAATTTTCAAGTGAAATATAGCATCAGCTAATTTGGGCTTCAATTCACTTTCACTTCTCCAAAGACACTCTTTTCTTTCTTACACTAAGAAAATGCTTGACAGAATGATACAAGTGCCTGTGACAACAGCATGCAATACGATACAATGCATTTTGTCTAGCTTACAACTGCCATCCCAAACCACAAAAAAGTACCTCATTTAATAGCAATGTGGCTGTTAGGGCTCTGGTATCAGGTAAATAGTTTAAACTAACACAAAAAACCCCAAACATTGGTTTGTGCAGATAATGGGTTACACCACCCTGCACTTAAGTGCTGAGACAATCTACATCTGTCAACATTGCTCATCAAGACAGAGTTACCCTTGGAGAACATGGTAGTCTTTACAACAAGCTTTTTATTTTTAAAAATACACGCTAGTACTATTGCTTTCGGATAATGTGGTTAAGAGATGAATGATTATCTAGACACTTGGAAAAACACCTCTTGAAACTTTAAGAAGTACTTACTCCAAGATTTGTTACCATATGAATTTGCAGGTTAAATGGCAGTGTACGTGCACTTAATACTCTCACAGCACACAAGCTGGATCAGTACTTTATACATAAAGACTGCAGATTTACTTCAGTGGAGGTAAATTACACAGGGCAACTCATTGCAAACTTTTATTTTGCCTCCCTTGAGCTTAGTTTTGGTACCACCACTTGACATTTAGGGAAGCCACTCGGATAAGTGAATGGCTCTGGCCCAGAGCCAGCAGGAAACAGCTGTCATCTCATCCCCTTCCACACAGCCAAGCTTACAAGCTAAGAAGAGAAACCAGTCAGAGCCTAGGCTTGCCTGTTCCTTCCAATACTGCTCCAACCTCCAAGTCAGAAGATAAATTCTTTTATCCCACTGCTTGAGGCTTCCAGCCCAACGGAGCATTTTCAGCCCAACATCATACTTCCTACATCCCAGAGGCTACATTTTAATATGTCTCAAAGTATTAGAGTTGAGTTCATTTACACCCCATAGGCAGACACTGGATCTCCTTTGTGCAATTCACATTAAAAAAGTCACAGAAGTGCTATAAATGAAGTTCATTTTTTGTGGACACTGAAAGTCTCTGGTGCACTTGAAGAAAAGAGTTCTGATTTAACAATTTGCCTTTTAAAAGCCATTAGCAGTTTGCAAGAGCTCCCACACGTTTATCTTTCAGGTTGTTCATCAAGATGGGTGGGGAAAAAAAAGAACAGTAATTAACTGCAAACAAAACAAATTACAGTGTTGAAGTATAAACACCAACTTAAGTCTGACAAACAAATCTAATACTAAAGTTCAAGCTCAAGTTCAAAATCTAAAGCCATATTAGGAGAAAAATGGGATGTTCTTACAAAGCATTTGCAACTTTCATACATAACTAAAGAGAAAAAGAAATTGCCAAAATTTGACTCAGTCCTCTGGATGGGGCGGGGGGGGGGGGGAATTACTCCCCCCTGCCCCCTTTAGATGTCAGATCAAAGTTACTTGCTAAAACCACTTTTGAGACCTAAAAAAAAGCCACTTCCATGGGCTTAAAAACTGAGAAGTTTTTTTGGAAGAGTTCTAGAAAATTCCCAAACCACATAACTTAGAGCAGTGCTTTTCAATTTCAGCTACGCAGCTTTTTACACAAAAATAATTCAAAGTGTTATCATGTTTAGCATGGGTTTCCTTCGTGAAATATACTATTGTAATGACAAATACTTTTAATAATTTGTGCGTGACTTTCTACTGGCTAAGGGTTTGCAGAAAGAAGGAAGTCAGATTCTTTGCTTAGGCTGCCTGAAAACCAGAAAAGGCAGCTATTTCAACAGCAGCCTCCAACTCGAGCCAGCAAATTTGGGATACAAGATGCAGAGGATGAACACTTTCCAGTACCATAAATAAGTCCAGCTGGTGGGAACCTGCAATTGCAAGTTAGCAATCCTGAAAATTGACTCCTGTGTATCCAAAGACAAAACCAGAGCTCAAACCAGAAATCTGGAAATGAAAGAGTCCTTATGTTCACAGATGCTGTCTAAATCAGGTTACTCAGACTGTATTTCCCTGAGATTCCCCATGACCTGTGGCAGGAGCCAAAAAAAGGTTTGCCCCAGCTGCTCTTTTCTAGCACATCAGCAGACCTTTGTCTGTAGCTTCGACTGGTGCCGTTTCACTGATGGATGCAGGTTGCACCTCTCCTGCACCTCCTGTGCATTCAATGACTAGCTCCCTCTGGAAAAGTCTAGGTCCCAGTGAGCCGCTCGGCATCAAGTGGACAACCAGAACACACAGGCTGTAGCGCTGCCTGGACAAGTGGCCTCTGCCAAGTCACTTACCTCTTAATACTCGCCCTCCTGAAAAGGCAACCTGAGACTTGCAGTAGTTCCCACTGATCAGGAGCAAAACCAAGGTCCTGCCGTCCTGTATAAAATATTCTTTCCGTAAACTGCTTAAAAGTTTCATATAACAAGAGTATGGAGCCATAAAATTGACGATTATTGCTTTACCCTCCAGACACGACGTTGCAAGCACACCTCAATTTAAACAGCCTGGCGAGAACTCCAGCAAAGGCACAAGGTGGTTTTTAAAAGAACTGCTCTCACTCCGGAGACTGCAGAGTATCAGGCTTATTAAATATTAAGGCCAGACAAATTGCAGAGATGTCAACAAGACTCAAGACTTTGCAATCCAACACTGACAGACTGAAAGGTCTCTGTGGTATCCTTACCTAATGCTGCAGATTTTGCAAAAGGCATGCTTGCATGAAAGTAACTTGATTTTTTGCAGACAAGGAGTAGAAAATATTTCAGTCAGAACAACATTTCACAGTTCCAGTTTCTGAGGAAATGTCTCATAAAAGCAAGGTAAGTTCTGTCAAATAAAATCTGTATGAGTTATTTCACTAGGCTTAAGTCCTATCCTTATTAATGCCTGTGCTTTAAAATAAGTTTGCTGTAAAAGATTAACTAAAGACCTCCATAAAAGTTTTTTAAAAGGGGATTCAAAAAAGAAAGTCAAGACTTCTGAAAAAAGTGACAGCAGTGAAAAATAACTCTGTATTTTAGCTGTTAAGACAATCACTTACTACACTAGAAAGAAAAATCCAAATTAGCTTATAAGTATCTCCAAAGAGACTTCCATCACAATTCTGCCATTGGTTATGAAAGATTAGAAACAGTTCTGGGTATCTACCTAGGCTTCCACGTTTACCTGGTTCAAAACTACAGCACAAACTCATGGGACACCAGAAAACCCACAGATGCTGGGAGCCGGGAGGGCACCGTGACATAGCTCAGAGAGGGAGGAAGAAGGCTGGGTGATGACAGGCTGTAGAAGCAAAGACAAAAATGCTCACCAAGAAGCAAAGCGCAAAGAAGCTGTAACCAAAACTGCATGGAGCTGCATCCCCTGACTTGTCTCTTCCCTCTATTGCTGCTACTATTACTTTATCTTAACTCCAATAGCCCATTTTTGTGCAGAACACAATTTTCTAAAGCAAATTGAAGTGTCCCACTCTGCACATGCAGCACAATAAACTTCATTTCAGTTTGCTTTAGAAAATTGCTCTCCGCTCCCAGAAATCAGCATGCAGAACATGAGAACATTGCACTGGGTTAGACAGCTCAAACATGAAATCCAGTCTCATTCCAACACATCTTGGATTTACTCTAAGATTGGACTTGTTGCAATCCACAGGAGGCTGCTGTGCACTAAGACCATGTCCAGTTTGTTAAAATTTGGAAAGCATATCAGCAAGGTGGGTCTCTTCCAAGAGTGACAAAGCCTTAAAGCGAAGCCATGCTGTCTGCAGAGCTGGAGCCCATGCTTGAGTCTATAAAGAACTTCTGGGTGATGCAAACAACCAGAAGCCACTTTTCATAAGGGGGCATTACTTCGCATTCTTGAACAAGTGAGTGTTAAGAGGTCTGGTTTGCAAGAGTAGTGGGCTTTCCAAGCTTCACTGATACATAAGAGCATATCTGGGAACATAAAGAGAAGAAAATCCCAATTACTGGCATCAAAAAGGGACGACTAAAAGAGATTCAGTGAATCCTTTTGATCTCGTTCCTTGCCACAACTCCTTACCTGCAAGATGGAGTAATAGTACTGCCCTACAAACACACCACAGGATTTAACGGTTGTGTGAACCCCCAGGGAGTACTAATCATATTCCCAAAGAATAGGAGAAGGAAGAAAACTTTACAGAGACATGTTACATGGTAACAGCTTCATATACCACATACAAGCTCTCTTCTAGAAGCTAAAAAGAGACAACACTGTGAATGAAGTAGACCTTTCAAGTCAACTGTTCAAGGTTATTTGCTTTGGACACCCTCTCTCTCCAACAATATCTAGGAATTGACCTTAGTCGCTGCTAGAAACACAGTATCCTTGAGCCCAAGGTAAACCACAACTTGGGCTAGCACAGCTAAAGCTGAAGCATGGGTGAGGTACACTGACACAAAGATGACGATGCATTTTCTTAGAGTGGACACAAGCAGAGAACAGGTTGGTCTAGTACACTTCTGGAGTGTGACAGTCATTGCTTTCGCAGGTACCAAAACACCTGGTGAAATATCCTAGGAGTCCACATGACCATGGGATTGGGCCATGGACATTGTTATTCAATTTTCTGTGCCAGAAGTAGCATGCAAGCTGGTTCATACACATGTATTGTACAGGCCAGTTCCTTCAGTGTGACCTATCAAAATTATCAAATAGAAACATTAAAAAAAAAAACAAAAAAAAACTGTGACATGACTATAACAATGCAAATCCAGCCTGACAGATAACAGCTGGGCAACTGATGCCTACAGAAGTGCAAATATTCAATTAACAACTTCTATCGGCAATAATCACAGATGTTCTGATGTCAGGAAATGCAGTCACCAATTTCTGTCAAACCAGGGAACACACATACATTAGCAGATATCTGCAAAAAAGCACATCACTCTGTGCTCAAGTCTACTACTAGCAGCGATCCTAAAGATGGCAACTGCGTTCAAAATAATTTCACTGAAAATCTGAAGAAAACAATATTAAAAATATGCACCTAGATGGCTTATATAGCACTATGTCTTCATCAAGGGAAAACCTCTTCCCCCTTGCTTCCCTCCCTCTAAATATGTATATCTCAAATAGCTACTATTTTCAAGCTCTTAGTTTGCTACTCAAAGGCTCTTTATGCAAGACTTATCATTAGTAACAAACTGTTACCAATGTTTTGTTTACCAAACAATTTCATTCTAAGTCTTTATTTTCAATGACATTGTACTAGCTTTCTAATGTTTTATCTATTTAAAGTGTTGGTCGTAGTTGAACCAGATTGTTCTATCAAGAGCAAACTTATAACATGAGATGTTATTTAGTTGCTCTGGTACTGGAGCATTGCAACGTGCTGCACGCTACGTAGGAGTACAGCAACTGCCCAGTGCCCATTTACTGCTGATTAACACTGTATTTAGAAGAGACTAGTATCACTGAGGATAGAACCGCTGAAGTGCTTTATCAGAACACCATAGAAAAAACTTGCATTTACTACCACCCGCCACGACGGGGGGCAAAGTGAAATCTGAAGGCATTCAACTCTTGGTTACAGTACCATTTATATTTGCAAACACAAGGACGTTTCAGACTCCAGAATCAACTCTGATCTTCAGCCAGTACAGCAAGGTCTTCCTTCTTCAGTGCTCCTTGCATAACACAACACAGCATCCCACTCGGAATAGTGAGTACCTTTTTGATAAGACTTGTCTGATAAGACAAGCGCAGCTAGCAATAGAAAGTAGAATTAAAATCTAAAAGTTACAAGCTTTTAGTGAGAAATAAATATATCAATCAAATTTAAGAACAGAGATACACTAGTACTTCACATTCTGTCTTGGAATACACTGTCTCTGAGTACTCTACTGTGCTTTTAATAAAAGGAGTATGTTACCCAAAGCTAACATTTTTTGCCAGCCCAAATACTTCACAATATACTGACAGCTGAACTAATGCCCAGGACAATTCATCCATTCACGACCACTGGAGTTCATCATTCCTACTTATTCTTCATCCTTCGCAGATGCAGTAATCCTTATGAATGCAGGCTTTCTTTAGATTAAGAACGGCAATAGGGCCACAATGAAAATCCATCCAAAGAAAATCCAAGCTTTCAAAGCATGCACTGAAGATTCACTGATCTGTACAACAGTCAGCTAGAAAACGTACACACTCTTCAAAACAAAACAGGAAAATAGTGGAAACTGAGTCAAAAAGGGTTTATGAAGCACTACATCATTCAGATGCTGTATGTCAAAAGCTGCAAAGTGCTTCTATATAAATAAAATTGTTTTGCAGCACCCTCCCTCCCAAATACACAGAAAGACTACCTTTCCCCACTCCTTTGTGTCTAGGGATCAATAACTCACAGAAAGAAGGAATGACAAAAATAAAACGAGGTTATGGATATACTGAACCGCTGTTGCAGGCACTGTGGAGCATTCTGTTGCTTCTGTACAAGAAATACATTCACATCAGCTCCTGACAATGACACGTTCTGAAGCTGTAGCAATTAAAGTAGTTCTTGAGAAAAGAAAAATTACTGCTGCGACACCTATTTATGCCAAGGGCCTCGAGAGAATTACTGCTTCAGCAAGCCTTCCCTCAGTAGCAGGCAAACCAGCTGCACAGTGCTTTTGCTATAACCTAACGTGAATAAAAAATTGCCTCCCAAATTCTAAAAATAGATTACACAATAGATAATGCAATACAATAAATACACATTCATTGCTTTTTTTTTTTTTTTTGAAAGTTTTTAACAAGCTGTATCAATTTAAGCAAGAGGGTTTGTTTTGAAATATGAGCAGGTTAAGCAACAGTAAGTGGAAGATCAAATTAGATAACTGCTCCTTACAGTAAAGTGTTACCTAGCTATTAGACCCACAGGTATACAGGATTAGTTTTGGGATTGGAGCTAATTATCATGATGAAGCAAGCAGACTATTTAGCCTATCATTTTCTTCTGGCATAAATAACCATAATATTTCAGAAGGAACAGCAGAACTCTGAGGATGAGTATGGCATTGTCATTGTTACCATAATGTTTCAGGTTATGAGATCCAGATGGGTGCAGGAGAAAGTGTCACCTTCTGGATTGTTATAATAGCAAAGCATAGACAAAAGGTGTGCCCAGTTACTCATGCTAAATGCCGACAGACTGAACTGCCAGATTGTTGGGAAAACACTCAGGCTGCAGTCACAAACGAAAAAAAATTGGCAGATAATACCATTAAATGTATAAAATCTACATATTCAGAAACCAGCATAATGACTGGGCACTGCTAAAAGATTTGCTTCAAGCACTGGGTTCAGCTTTCGTTACTCTCTGAGCAAAAGGTAATCTTTTCCAGCAGTCTAAGTGGAAGATTTATCATTAAATTCAACTGAAAGTTAACAAGGTGTGCCACAATTCTCCTGTCGTAACAGTAACTAAAAATCTTGCACTGAATCATACAGAAATAAAGGACTGAGTGGATCTTATGAGATGAGCAATGCACACAGTGCCCAATACTAAGACACTCATGGCAAACACTGAAAACCCCACAAAAAGCCCAGGAAACCCCCGTTAACTATTTTACCAATACTCAGACACCCATCCAAAAAAAAAAAAAAAAAAAAAAAAAAAATCAATCATCTCTCCTTATAACTGTTGGCTAGAAAAAAAGCCACAAGAAGTCACTCACATGCCTCTGTGCCAGGTTAAGACTCAGCAATGGGGAAGGCACACTCCAGCACCCGCGCGCTCTCTAGCACTTGCACTTCTCCCGTAAAGGACACTGCAGCCTACCGGCTTTGCGCGGCTGCTGTAAAGCCAAAATCATGGACATATTACAGGCACAGTTAAGATATGCAAAGTCAGACCGTGTTTAATTGGGGCCCTGTATGATCATTACGGGAACAAAGAGCATGCACAGCATCGACTGCTGCAGAGCCAGGGCTTCTGCTTTTCCCTGGACAGAAAAGATGACACTAGTGGAAATCACTGAGCAAGGACAGAATCACAACTCATGAACCGAATTCAGCAGCAAGTTTCCCGAGCAGCCTTGAGCAAGCCTTTCCTGTTGCGTACTTCAGATCCAGTACTATTTTCCATCTTTAAAAGGCAAAAATTATGAAGGCTTTACAATGCTTAGATGCTAATATGGTATTTCATGGATCTGTAAATACATACACGCGCTTTTTTTTTGTGCCACATAAACAGATATAAAGCATTGTGAGGAGAATTGGATCCTAACTTTAGGCTGATGAGCAGCAGTGGCCCAACCATTCCCCTGCTCCCTGCTATCACACCATGCCTTCAGGTATGCTAGGTGTGCCAAGCAAGTAAGAGTATGAAAAAAAAAAAAAAAAAAGCAGTGGTGTAAACAGGTGACCAAAAACATTTTTACAGGCTGAGCAATATAGTTGTGGTGGTTCAGAGATGGTGTAACTCACATTGACTTCTTAGAATGTATACCACATAGCTCAACAGCCTAACCCCAGCCAGAAGCTCTCTCCCCAGTTAAGTTCCTGAGGGAAAGTGTTCTTTTTCAGGTTTTCCTATTTATCACCTCAAAGACTTGAGGTTACTGGACTGTGACCCACAGACTACATAGAAAGGTCTCCCAAAGAGCACAGGAATATAGCAATGAAAAGCCTAGACCAGTAATCAGAGTATTTTTCTTCCTTGCAGAAAAGCTTCTACTTTTTCCAGCCATTTTTTTGTCACGCCTAAAAAAATTCATATCCCCCCAGAATACTTCTGTCTTCCCATAGTCAGTCTCTCAGCCCATATCAATAAGCCTACCTGAATCCGATGCCTTCTCCTTGGTTAAATCTCCATCTGCAGATAAAGTTCAGCCAAGCATTTCTCCTTGAGGTACCTGTTGCCAATTTGTTCTGCAACTTCTTCTGGACAAGGTAGGTGACTTCAGTACTGGCTCATCTGCTCACTGAAGCTTACAAGGAAACTGCTCAATCCTCAAGCACATCAAATCCTGAGTCGTAGATGAATTTTCCTGGTCAATACAGCCATTTGTCTAGCAGAACATGTCCTGCAAATGTGACATCCCAGTAGTAACCCCAAGTCCATGGAACTTGGTTAGTTTAAGTTACAGTACAAAAGCACGCTTTTTTCAGACACTTTAAAAATAGGATATTGGTTTTAATTTAATGTTCCTTAACTTTGAAGCCCAGCATCTCAGAACGGACCTCTGGCAAACAGGTGCTAACAGGAATCAGTAAGATCTTCATATTCCTTTTTACCAGCCCCAGAACACCCTCCTGGTCACATCATCCCACCGCCTCTGAACCACATAAAACCCCTGCCTGCTCAGGAACTTCCCACAAATCCATATTTGTCAACAAGCTCCTGTTTCAAGTTTCTCAACCAGTAAGGCAAATACAATGTAACAGATAAATCACTTATAGTAAGAATTGTCAAATTTAGGAGTATACCTAATAATTACTTAAGGTGCATCAGATCACCATTGATCGTATACTTATTTCAATATATGATTCATAGACCTTTTATGTTCTCCATACAATATACACTCAGTTTATGTTTCAGGACAATAGAAAGAGGGCACCTACATTTCTTTAGTTTAGTTTTTCTGGTGTCATTAGAAAAAAATACCATCTCCACATGTAAAGTGGTGTATTTTCTATACCAAATCAAATGCAAAGAAAAACCGTTTCCAATTAAGTGAACTATCAGAAAACCATCTCCGTGTTCAGATAGAGTATTACACAAGAATGGGCTATTCTGGAAAGCGAGTAATTCAACTCTGAGGCATGCATGTTGTATGTGGGTGTACACACATAGGTCAGAAATGTGACCAGTGCAAGGATCAAGTTGTCCAGAAAACACCATGCAGATATTGTATAATTTGGCTTCTGGCACTTTGCCATCATTCCAAAAGCTGCCAACTTTTGTTCTTAAGCATTGCCCTTTTCTGCAACTAAGGGTTCTGAAGATCTCAGAAGATTAGATTCACTAAAAGACTATTTTTTACAAATTCGTTATAATCTAGTGTTACAAATTGAGTTAATTTCCTCACTCACCATTCCAAGAAAATGCTATAACATAATCCTGGTCATAAATAGTCATCAGTGATTCAAATTTTCTTCTTATAGCTGAGTGCTCTGTACTTTGCCCACGAGTCAAACTTTAAGCCTTCTTTGGAAGTCCAAGGACTGAAAAGTAGGTCTTGCTTTTGACACAGCCTATTAGCAAGTTAAATAATGTTTAATTCTAGTTATAATTAAGTATTTCTAGAGACAGTGACATCTTTACCTTTCACTTTTTGCAAAAACACTGACTCCTATAACACTAATTTAAAAAAAAAAAAAAAAAAATCAACCAGGAGGACAGCTGAGAACACAGCAACAAAGTGGGGGTCAAGGAAAAAAAGTTACTTGTGACACAAACAGCAGAAGTTTAATCTGAACACAATTCTTCTCCCATGCCTTGAGAAACAGAACATTGAAAGAGTCAATGTTGCAATGAAAGCCTGGACTGTAGCTGTGTAGCGAGATAGGAATTAATATCTTACATACATGTTACCTAGAAAGAACCTGCACAGCTTAAACAGCTCGCAGGTGAAGACAAGGTATAGATCATTTCAACAGTGCTCAGGGAACCAGCCTGAGAGATGGACAAGACTCCGGTAGTAGGAGGAAGAAAAAAGTGACAAGAAGTTATTTCAGCCATTCTGAGCTTGAGCCAATTCCCACATGTTCCCAAGAGGCAGGGAAGTGAGCAAAGATTTTTAGCTTAGACTGGGAAAAAAGAGTAGGTCTGATATATGGAGAGGAATCCAGGTTGTCTGCATTAAGATAAGCTATTGGATGTGCCTTGGGGAGAAGCAGAGAAGTGACAAGGAAGGAGTTTTAGGTGATTCCCGCAAAAAAAGTGGGCAGGTAGAATAAGTATAGTACTTCTTTCAGAAGAGCTAAAAGCCAAGACCAGAAAAGAATAGTCAAACCCACAGGAACCATTGGAGGGCAAAGTTTACCTGTATCAGCATTTTGCATATGAAGAAAGAAGAGTGAAAGAAGGCTACCAAAATTCATAGAGACATCATCCTCCAAATTTTTCGGAGTCCCTAGTGTCTCTTGGAGCTGTGGTAGAGGTAGCGCCTAATGCAGAAAAACAGCTTGTGGTCTGGTAACAGAGAAAAGAGAACCTATGACTTTGGCCAGTGAGTGTAGCAAAACAAATGCTTCAGAGGCTGTTTTTTGAGTTGTTTGTCTGGTCTTGGTTTTAAGAACATAACTATAAGTTTAAGAAGTACCTAAAAGATTAAGGCCCTGATGGGGGGCCTTGGCTTCAACAGGCTAAGAAGAAAGTGGTCATAAACATGAAGTAAACTGTGCTTACACCTCCTGCCCCCACCTTCCAGTCTTTATGAGAGGGGCTGTGACACCTACACACAACATGTAATACCAAGTTTCCTCTATTCCTAATTAGGGTTGACAAAACACTTATGTATCTGACATCACAAGTGCCTGATGCAATGAGATGAGGTATTTGTGTCTGAAATACAAAGAACGAGAAATATAACTGTCCTATGGTTTACATTTTGGAAGAGATGCCAAAACCATTAGGGTCAAAATCTGAAAATATTGAAATAAATGCTCAAGCATTTGCCAGCAAGAGCAATAAACTCTTTTTACGGTTCTCTGAGACTAATATATGGAGAAGGTGGACATAATCAAGTACTGGGTATCACCAGGATATCCATATTGACATTTCTCCGTTTCATGCAGGCACATGTAAAAACTGAGTATGCTGCAATTTAGTTACTGCAGCTTAACAAGCAGGTCACCAGTAGGAAATCACTCACTAGTTCGTCAGTCATGCAGTGGTGAGGAAAAGATTAATTTTATGTCCATGAATGTCTAAAAAAAAAAAAATCATTAGGAAGTCAGTCACCCACTGGAATTTTTGGAAGCTCAAGTAATCTGTGTGTGTTCTAAGGAGGCTCCTTCTCTCAGAGAGGGAGATTTGGGAGCAGCAAACTCCCTGAGAACTTGGTAAGTCAGAACTTCAGAGAAAAATTAAACCTGATATAGAAACACAATCTTTCCATTCAAGCTCCTGAAGTCTGATGAATGTTTTTGGGGCTGAGCAGATAAACACATTGCTCCAACACATGTAAACATGGTTGAAAAAAGTTTAGAGTTTCTAGAGATAAAAATCAACGTCATAAAAAAAATATTTGCCAAGTTAGATACACTGCCACGCAGAGACGAAAAGCAAGAATGGTTAGGCTGAAACGTTGTACCGGCACTCAGTTGCCCATATGAAAGTCTATTCCAGAGTTAAGGCTACTTCACTCACACCATCATGTCTTCAAAATACTCACCTCCTTCCAAAAACTATTCACTGTAAACAGTGTCTGGTGGGAATATGCTCCCTGCAAGACACCAGTATTGCAGATAGGTATGACAAAACCGTACCGTTTATGCTGTCACAACTGCCAAAGCATAAAGCTTCAAGACGAGCTAAACAGCAGAAGTGCCTGCTTCAATTCTGTGAGCCAGGAAAGGATGCTACAGCCAACCTTGCCAGACATGTCCGTGGAAGGTCACATACAGTCACCCTCCTCTGCTCTTCATATACAATGTTACGTAATATTCAATCAGAGTATCAACGATAACCCAGAAGGAACAATCAGGCGGCACTTCCACAACAGGAATAAGCCTTTACATGAGTTTTCTTCCTCCATGCTTATTCCTGTATTTTCCAGCCATTGCAGAACTGCAGTGTAGCTGGTGATGCCAACTCCACGCACTGCTTACATCTCCTGTGAATGCCTCTTCCACCTCGGGTGGCATATCCCTCCTGACTAGCCAAGGAGATCCCTACACGTGCCAGTTCAAACTCCTCTATTGAGTCCAACTTCTAAAGGCTACTCAGAAAGAGTTAATTACATAGCAAAGATAAAAGCCAGCTGGAACAGGTTGGTATTTCAGGCCAAGAATAATAAGTTTAAATATAGTATCTACTAGCAAACACTAGTAATTCATCTACAAAAACAGCCAGATCTTAAGATTGCAAATAACAGTGCCGGGTATAGAGGGAACATAAATACGTGATCTCCAGCCTCAGCAGAGTTTTGGATGGGGCAAGTGCCCAACTCCATAGCAGGTGACTTCTGTTCAGCAAAGGCTGTAAAGCAAGTTCTCTAGCTGCAGGAGAGGGTGGATTCTGGGGCTAAACACTAACAATTTGCTCACTAAGGTGGCAATTTAAGGAAGAATGGTCAAGCTGCCTCATGGATAAGGAAACTATTCCCAGAAGAAAGGCCATTACACAATCAGGAAGCACAATGAAGACAGACTTGCAGGAAAGAGCAAACAGGAAGGATTGTGCAGCAGTAAAACAACAGCAGAGGTATATGACACTTTAAATGCAGGTCCCCTTTCACTACTGAAGGACTTGATATCAAGTGCTAAGAACTAGGGGAAAAAAAATAATAATTTCTCATAAGTATTGTGGAAACAGTATACATTCTAATGGATTCAAAGAGTACAAATCAAAAGCTAGTCATATCCTTGTGGGACACTTGATATTTTTAAACTATCATCAGTAATAACATCTTTCTATTAGTATCTCATATTCAAAAGCAATGGCAAAGGTTAACAGCAGTTTTCATATTTAATCCAATTCTTGAATTAACAGGATAGCATCCGAGCCTCAGAAGCAATGACTACACTCCCAGTGTGTGGGCACCAAGCATGGCCACAGCGTGCCCTGCTGCAGAGCCAACAGAGGGCAGAACCTCACACGTAGGGGACACCAAGCCACAGGAGCAGCTTTCTCTTCAGCTAGCTACTGATGGTAAGAGTCACAGGTGCATCCACACACAGCCAGCATGTTGAAGACTGTCATCTTACGCACAGGCAAGTTAATTGCATTTCAGAATACATTTATACCATAGTCCCTTGTTTCCACCCTTTTTTTTGTTAACAATAGTCCCCCAACTTCATAACGAAAAAGCAGAAAAAGTCAGAGAGCAGCCACTTAAAAAAAAATATAGTACTGAAGAGATTTTTTTTTTTTAAAGCGTAAGTGAGAAGTGAAGACAGCTATGGAAAGGCATGGCATTCAGAATAAGCATACCACTTTATTTAAACATTTCCACAAATCCAGCACACCAAGGTGTCCATCAGACCCTCAGCTCTGCTGTTCAAACTGCCCCCTCCATGGGCCTTACAAGGTAACAGAGGAGGAACTAATAATACACTCATTACATGCACTGAAAGTTTGCACCAGGTATTTCAGTGGTCCTCAGCTGCCTTTAAAACCTATTTAAACAGGGTGGAGGTATTTTGAAAACCCTGCAAGTGGAGAAAGTTGCAGCTATGGAGAAGTAGCTCGGACTACAGCAGACCTGCAAGCCCCACCAGCACAGCTTTACAGGTAAAACCCTCCAGCAGCAGCAGAGGGTAGGGGTGTGATTTTTTTCCATGCATGGCTCACACATACAGCTTTATCAGGAGAAATGCAGAGCTTAAACCCAGACTTTCAAACTGAACATGAAATACTGAAGTCAGGAAGAAAGCACAGAAATTGACTCTAATTGAGGGGGAGCCTTCAACCATTTCTCCCTGATAAAAACAACTCTGCTTCTTCCACCATAGCTTTCAAGGGCCTTTAGGCACTTCTAGGGTAAAGTGAATTGTCTGATTTCAGGGCATGACAAAAAATAAGCAGTTTTGTACCATTTCTCTTTTCTCCCTTCACACTCAGTTAATTGCAGGCTGAAATGCTTTTTAATAGAGGGGAGAAAAAAAAAAAAAAGCAGTGCATTTGAGCTAAATTACCCATCTTTGGTAGACACAGAAAAGATCTGATCTGCTGAGAATAACTGTGTATTTTTTACAACACTAGTAAAAACCCCTTCAAGATAAATACCCTTCTAAAAAAATAATTGCTTGTATCACATCCTTTCAATATAGACACCACTTAGTCTAAAGCAGGGGGAGAAAGGCTATATTCAGTCTTAAATGGGGATAAAGCACTAATCCTGAATCACAAATAAGGACTTTTTTTTTTTTCTTCCCCAACAAAGGTCTACAAGCTGGTACTTCTGGCTGTCAGAGTGGAAACAACAGCCTTGAGTTAAATACTGAGGCTGTCTCCTGAACACAGAAGGACAGTTCAGCAGCTCAGTGCCGGACTCACAGCAATCAGCATGTGAGCAAGGAAAGAGCATCCATGGTATGCAGCACCTGTTAAAAGGCTAGATTGGAACCGCAAAATATTTTTTACTTCTGGCCAATAACTGGCCAAGATACATAGTTCTGGACTGCAGGAGGTGTCCTATAACACACCATAGCTCTGAGGCTTTTATTTTTTTAAATGATGGCTGACCTGTGGTTCCTGCTTCAGATTTCTGGTTTCTAGATCAGTAGGGGGGTGGATACTGCCACCTCTACCTAATGGAGAGAATGGTTGTTCAGATAGCAGGGGATGGGGGTGGAAATATCTCCCTACCAGAAGCAAGGGAAAGGTTTCACCCAACTCTAAGATGTTGTCTTGAACTACTCTACAGAGTAGGTTAGTAAGGGGAGGCCAACTTTCAAAAGGAAGGAAGGGGAAAAAAGGGGTACTATGCACCCACAAAGTGAGGTTCAAGGGGACAGAGGACACAAGGTGGGAGCATAAGTAGCTGAATGAAGTCACTTATCTGTCACAGGGAATCGAGCCTTCCCATCACTGCTTCCAGAGCTATCTGTGTGCGCTGTGGGAAATCATCTCGGCTTGGAGGCGAGGCCAGTTCCCTGAGAAGGGAGAGTTTGGGCCCCAGCAAGTCAGAGGCAAGGCTTATGCCTGTTTCCCGTTGTACCAACTTGGCTGACCGTAGGAGCTGGGAGCACACACAGCAGAAGTCTTTAGAGTTTCCACCTCTGTTAGTAAGCCCAGGACATGCAGTAGTTTAGAAAGGCGTTTCACAGGTTGCACTCCTGCACCTAAATGCTGCTCAGGACTGGTTGTACAGATGAACCAGAGGCACTTCCAAAAGCACTCTGCTGTGTGGTTAATAGCTTGGGGTGAAGGGCACTTCAGTGCTAAGATGCTCTAGTCTTTCCATAGCACAGTAAATGAGAAAGGTGTGTAAGAGACACTGCAAGAGAAGGCACAGCTAGAATCACTTCAGTCTAGCACAACTTTTTTTTAATTAAATATCGGAAAGAACAATGTCCGAATTGTTCATTTTGTTTTGCATAAGGCATAAGTCAGTGCAATATTGTGAAACCCAGAGATAAGATTATGCGCCAGTTGCTACATAGATTTTTGTTAACATAGCCAAGGAAATGCTCCCTGTTACCTTCCTATGATCATCCATAAAACAAAAGCCTCACTTTCCAGAGGGAAAGGAGACAACTGAAACAGAGACCTGATCTGTCCCATCCACCTTCTCCCCAAAACATAAAGAGCCCCAATTACTGAGCAGAGCAGCTTTGAGATGGGTCACCATTAGCACCTGAGAAGCAGCTCTGGGCATCTCGTAGGATTTGACAGCTTTTATATGCTCCCTCACTGTCCCCTTTTCAGTCTTCTCACCTGCACCAAGAGCAGAAGCTACTGGAGTAGCTGCAGATGCTCTGCATCTACAGAGGAGCTCAGTCCTTGTGTTATTTTAGGGAAATTCCTTGGAGGACCTGTTTAGAGTCATATTTCTATTGCAACGCAACAAAGCGAAATCAGAAATGGTTGCCAAAAAAAAAAAAAATCTTCTGAAGTGGACTAAGGAAAACCTCAGGCTCCTACAGGGCCCAGAGAAGAGCAATGGGAACCTGTAACACGCTGCAGAACTACCTCACTGTCTGACAAGTTTGCACACCAGACATCAGGTTGCCTACCCTCAGTTCAGCACGCTCCTACCAACACAACCAGTCATTGAGCAGGCACACAGGAGCAGAAGGCAGGCACACGTGTGAGCTCTGCAATATTGCAGAACTGGCATCTGTTTGCAATAACTTTCTAATTCAGATGAGAATTACAATATATGCAAAGGAACACCTTCTCCTTCAGCCTCCGGCTGGTTCCTACAACCATGTGCTGTTGTTGCGCAGCACTAGCTTTAATAGCCAGTTACGTCACCAAAGGCTTCCTCATGTAGAGGAATTCCAGGGTTGCCATTTTTCTCTTCTTTGGCTCATGCTGGTGATCAGAAGGGTATTCTGGTGCTGCTTTCATAGAACATCTCATGAAGCTGAAGTTAACAAACAAAACTTAACTCATTTATGCTAATTGCTATTAAAACCACTGCCCTTCCTCCAAAAAAAAAAAAAACAAACCACAAAAAAAAAAACCCAAAACCCAAAAAAACTTGCCACACAAAATCACTGCTCTGAGGACTACAGCTGAATTGTACTCCGAAGACATTTCAGAAACATTAGCAATTTATAAGCTATCCAACTACCCCACCTGAAGAGCAAATCTGAAATACAGGTAGCTTAATAACAGAGATATAGTATTTCTTCCAAAATCTCTCACAAGATAAAATAAGTTCCATCCAGTCACAGGCCACAAGCAAGCTTACTGACAAGATTTGCAATACAATTAAGATGTCCTGAGCAGCCAACAAATTGAGCAAGACTCACTTTGAAAGCCTGTAACCAAGGGATTTAAAAGAATATCCAGGAAGAACAAGCAGGTTGCCAGAGAAAGGATAATGTTCTCAAAACTCTGGGTGCTCAGTTATGCTCCTAAGTCTAGTATTAGAAGGCTTATGTGAAAGTGGCTTATTAAATACCAACACTGCCATGATTTTGATGGCCCTGGAGATGCATTAGGTCATCTCCAGCATGTGTAGAGACTAGAATTGTAACAGAGAGCACTGCAGCCAGATGAGCTAAAAATAGGCCTTTTCTGTATCTACTCTGTGGATACAGAAACTTAGCCTGACACAGAGTATTTCAGAACAAATCCTGAACATTTTACCCTGAACATTTACCTCTTACTTCTCATTTCTGATCCACCAAAGGTAATAGAAATTTTATACGCCTCTTCATATACTGTTTTTCTTTCTCTGTACCCAAGTCCAGTTTTGCTTTTAGTTTTACCTGCAGCGCTAGCACATGCGGCCCCCCAGGCAGCTCCAAAACAACCCGGCAGTTGAGAAGGTACCTGGTAGGACTGACAACTGTGCTGATGTGTGGGTTGCCCATTACCCAAATTACCACTTATGCAAAAGGGACAAACTAATTGCCTACTGGGAGTGATACCACTGGATGTGCTAGGTCACATCTACGTATTCAGATAGCTGCTTCCTAAAGAGCAGGGTGCTGGGCAGCCACCATCACTTCCCATCTTTAAGCTCCACCCTGAGCTTTCAAGGTGCACGGTCCATGTCCTGTGGCTCCCTACCACATGGGGATGCTCCTCAGCAGAGAGTGAAGAAACCTGCCAAACACAGAGTTGCCATACACAGTTGAACCTCTTCAGGAAAAACACAGCCTAGAACACTTTACCCTTGGGACTCCAACCAGCACAAAGAAAAATGAGCATCATGATCACTATCACAAGTTGAAATATGTGTGTCAGCAAGTCTCAATTCCTTAATTGCTCTGTTGTGGGTTGTTTTTTAATTGTTCCATAATGACTTGCATTAGTAATACTGTTGCTGGAGCAGCTGCCCAACATTTGTCCCATGCAAGTATTTAACTTCCACAGAGCAACACCCCTGTTACAGTGTCAAGACCAGAATTCAATGTATTTAGCACTTTATAAACCAAAAGCATCTTGTGGAATGACCTGTGGATAATCCCAGCGTGACGGCATGGCGCATAATCAATTCAAATCACCATCGTGCCTGAACCTGCAGCTTGAGGTACAAAGTATTTTGTGACATTCAAAAAAAGTGAGGTCCCTTCCTCTTTCACATACACAATTGTCCAATCTAGCACATGCAGCTGAGGTCTGTAACTTTCATATCGCTTCACCAAAAATAAGATTTTAAGTTGCACATCACAAAAAAAAAAGCAGCTCTGTAAGTCATTAAACACTCATGTAAACTTCATGTTATTTCACATCTTAACAGATGTTTCCAGAGAAAGATATTTAACACATCAGATTAATACAGACAAAGAAGCAGCAACTGTCTGTTGAAGGGACAGGGACAGCATAGGAAATAAGAAACACGGAAAGACTACATGATTTTAATGACTTTTTAATCTTCAACTGAAGCAGCTAGCATGATGAAGTTACATAAAACACAGAAAATCTGAACACAGCAGTAGCCTTTATTCTTCTGAGGACTGGGTAATTAGACCACCACACTGAAACAGTCAGGCGTGACGGATGCCTCTCATTCAACGGGTAGCAGAAATCATGCTACTCAAAGTCTGGAAAAAAAATCAAACTTGGCAGCACCAGCAGTACTTGGGCCATGGGCCTTTTTAGCTGGGTAAAACACGTGCTGTCTTTAACAGAAGTGTGATCAAATCAACAGCAGAAACATCATGAAAGTAGAACAGGATGTGCTCATATCTGGATTCTCAGAAAAGATAACTGAGAAGTGCTGGTTAAAGCTCTGGCTGGAGGCAGCTTCTCCGCTCACTGTTTCAAGCCAGTGTCGTGCCACCTGATTCCTACTGCACTCAAGGAAAGAGGTCTCGTTGCACATTACTGTGAATTACCATGGCTAGATAAGAAAAAAAAAAAGAAATCCAGCTCCATCACCTCTTCTTAAAGAGCAAAAGAAGCAAGCAGTCATCAAGACCTGCAGTTCTAACGAGCTCAGGTCAAACATGTATTTGATCTAACACAATCATCCAAAGATTCCTCACTGTGAAATCCACAGTTTTGGAGGGTTTTTAGGTGCAACAAGTCAGTTTCTCCTAGGTCATTTTCTCCACAATAAAAATTAATCAGCACAGAAGTGCTAGCTTTCTTCTCCTATAAATGACAGCCACTTACTCAAGTAGCATTGAAAATGGCTGTGATAGAAACACTTTGCTTTTTCTGTTAGAAAAATTGAAGACAAATGGTACAAGTGCTGTAGACTTGACCATAAAACCACGTGAAAGTTACCTAGTGTGCAGAGTTTGGAGCCTACACCAGTAACATACAATGAAATACATCCTTATGAGAGCACCTAGACACCCAGAACTGTTTCATTCTACATACTTGTGGGTTTAGGACTACAAAATCTTTGGTTGAAATATTGCCACATAATTCTGTGTTTAAGTCAGCCTGATCAAACATATGGATTTTAAACACACACATAGTTTGAAAAACATGCATTTCTGAGATACCAAGTTATCCGCAAAAGAAACTCATCTGTCAGTTTAACCACTATCCTTTAAGTGACAAAGAAGGAAGAGGAGAAACTCCTATTTGAAGAATAAAGCCTGGTTATCAGAAGTATAACAGACAGTTACTATGACATTTACTACGGGTTTTTTTTTCTTGCTCTAAAGGAGGTCTGCAAAATGCCAGGCCTCAACAAAGCTTTACTGGCATGAAGGCTAACAGTGCTAGAAAGGAACCGAACTCGCTAAACATGTTTCCTTGGATGTTTGCCACAACGTGGCAAGGGTCAGTTTGCTTGGGAGGGAGAAGAGCATGTATTTTGGTATAACTGAAGGGGCGCATGTAGAAGGTGAACATGTTGAGGAATGATCTATGAAAACACAAATTATTTAAACAAGGGCACAGCAAGAACATGCAGTGGTTTGAGCCAACCATTCTTTCAGCTGTGCTGCCTGTGGTGCAGAAAGGGCTTTAGTGTAGTGCCTTTCCTAATACAGAATACCAGCACTTGTACATCAAACTGGGATTCTAGCATCCATTTCATGGATCAGGAACTGGATGTTAGAGTAAACTAGTTTGAGTTTAATGAGAGGCAGAAGTTCTCTAGTTGAATAATTTCTTATTTCCCCACACAGCTCAGCGAAATGCATACCCAAATGCCTTTGATGCCCTGGTACTTGTATTGCATACATTAGCACTCCCACGTACAAAGATTTCCACCATAAAGTAAACAACTTAAATCACTGAAATGGTCTTAAAACATAAATGAACTTTCTGAAGGCGACAACACCAGGGTAAAATCTAAACATCTTCAATACAACCTTACCCTGTCTCTTCTAATCAGCACATACACAGTTAACCTACCATCTCCTGAGCACTATTCAGCTGCTAAGCGTTATCATGCTAGTGCACAACTTACTTATATGCCCAATTGTTAATTTGTCAGTTTTCAGCAACAAGCATACGTGAAATACACAGCAATGCAGTAAAGGGATCAGTGACTAAGAGCAAATTGGGATGGTTTAAGAGAAGCATCAGCAGAGGAAAATTCCACTGCTTTGCAAGCAATCACATAGCTCTCAAGAGCAGTAGTACTCATCGGAGAGGAATCGGTTCACTTTCCCCCTCCCCTTGAGTGCCAAATTTCTCATCTGTGGTTACCCTCAATGTGCTTATCCCGATCAACGCTGGGTAGGTGTTTTGCACCGATTCAGCTCACCAAGGAGAAGAAATGCCCCTGGTGCTATGGCAGTAGCCAATCACCAGCAGACAAATCATTTTTTAAATGCATGGCTGCTCCTCATTGCAACTGTGCATGCTCTGCGTAGCAAACTGCGCACGAAATACAATCGTGTGAGTTTGCAGCGGAGCGAGCGCTCCGTGCCATGGGCTCGGGCTCACCTGCGGACCTCTGCGCCAGCCATCAACCTACCAGCGCAGAGCCCAGCCGCTCCAAATCATCCGCCCCACAAACGCGGGGGACAACACACCTTCTGCCGCGGGATTTGTTTTCCCTTTGCTCCCATTCACTGGGGGAGAAGGGGGCTGGAGATGACAAACTCCGCTCTGTACTGTGCTTATCCCACTGAGCGGGCTCGAGACGAGCCTGGGTGCTGCCCAGGGCGCCGGGAGTCCCTGCGGTCAGCCGTGACCAGCAAACCCAGGCCGCCCCGACAGCGGCAGGCCACCAGCCAGCGAGCAAACCCCAGAGCATCGAAGTTTAAAGGCGCTCCTTTTCACACGCTGCATGCCGCGGCACGGTGAGAGCATGTGGATCCCGCTTTCCAAAATCGCCACGGCCGTGACACGGCCCGGTACTCGGGATGGCTGGAAGCGCCGCCGGCAAGCCCGCTTCCTACAGCGGGGAGGGCTACCACAACGCCGTGCCCGGCCAGCACGGCCGCTCCGGCGCCGGGGGAGGGTGGCAGGGCGCACCTTTGCGGGCCCTACCCCGCCTTCTCCCTCTGCCCCCGGCCCGAGGAAAGGCGCCGGCGAGGGGATCCAGGAGCACCGACGCTGCCGGGCTTTTGCCGCGGCGGGGCTCCCTCTCCCCCCGGGGTGCGGCCTACCCCAGCGCTGCCGCCCGCCAGCCCTCTCCCCCCGCGGTGCGCCCTCCGGCGGCGGGGCCGCGGCGACCCGGCGGGGCGCGGCCGAGCACCGGGGCCCGCCGCCTCCGGGCGGCCCCTCCGCCGCTCCCGGCACCTGCCGGGGGTGACAGCGGCCCCCGGAGAGCCGCCCGCCCGGGGAGGAGGCGGGGGCGGGCGGCGCTGGCCGAGACGCGGCGGCGGGGGCCCCGGCGGGACTCACCGTAGATCATGGCCAGGCCGGTTTCGTGGAGGAAGCGGACGCGGCGGTGCTTGAAGAGCCAGATGGTGAGGATGGTGAGGGTGAGGAGCAGGATGAAGGTGAGGAGGCTGACGCTGTCCTGCCGGTGGCTCTCCTCCGCCTCCTTCTCGGTGGCGAGCTCCTCCATGGCGCTGCTGCTGCTGCCGCCGCCGCTCTGCTCCGCCGCCCGCAGCCCGCCAGCTGCCAGCAGGAGAAGAAGCGGCAGCACCGGCAGCCGGCGGCGCCGGGGCAGAGCCATAGCTGCGGGAAGGCGGCCACGGCTCCCCGTCCCGCACCCGCGGGCGCTGCCCACCGCCGGCCGGCGCGGGAGGGAAGGGGGGGGTGAGGACGACGGCGAGGGGGAGCGGCCCCGGCGCGCAGGAGCCCGCCCGCCGCCGCCGCCGCCCTCCCCCGGCCCCTTAAAGGCGCAGCCCCGGGCCGGTCCCGCTCCCCGCGCCGCTCTCCCCGCGTCGCCCAGCCAAGGCGGTGAGCGGCTGTCAGACGGGTGCGGGACCGCAAATCAGCCCCCTGGGGCCCGCCCTGGGCCGGCACCGAGCTGGGCCAGGAGCTGGTGGTCTCCCTGAGACCTGGAAGGGAATGAAGGCAGGCGCTGGTCGCTCCGAGTCTCTATGAATTTGCAAAAATTCTCCCAAAAGACTCAGAATATACTCGCTCGAGTGTTTTCCCACGTGGGGTCTTTTCTTTTTTTTTCCTTTTTCTTTTTTTTTTCCTTTTTCTTTGTTTTTTCTTTTTTTTCCCTTTTTCTTTTTTTCCCTTTTTCTTTTTTTCCCTTTTTCTTTTTTTCCCTTTTTCTGTTTTTCCCTTTTTCTGTTTTTCCCTTTTTCTGTTTTTCCCTTTTTCTTTTTCTTTTTTCTTTTTCTTTTTCCTTTTTCTTTTTTTCCTTTTTCTTTTTTTTTCCTTTTTCCTTTTTCCTTTTTCCTTTTTTATTTTTCTTTTTTCCTTTTTCTTTTTTTTCCTTTTTCTTTTTTTTTCCTTTTTCTTTTTTTTCCTTTTTCTTTTTTTTCTTTTCTTTTTTCTTTTTCTTTTTTCTTTTTCTTTTTTTTTCTTTTTTCTTTTTCTTTTTTTTTCTTTTTCTTTTTTTTTCTTTTTTTTCTTTTTCTTTTTTCTTTTTCTTTTTTTTCTTTTTCTTTTTTCTTTTTTTTTCTTTTTCTTTTTTTCTTTTTCTTTTTTTCTTTTTCTTTTTTTTTCTTTTTCTTTTTTTTTCTTTTTCTTTTTTTTCTTTTTCTTTTTTTTCTTTTTCTTTTTTTTTCTTTTTTTTCAGATACAGGAAAACTTACTCAACGCAAATTGCTAGCTTGGGGTTTTCCATACAAATACATCCTACTGGAGATTTGCTTCTAGGAAGCAAGGCAGTTGTAGGAAATTAATCGAGCTAGTCAGCATTTTTCAGTTGACATTTCTTTGCTGGAAACAAACAAAAAAAGAGCATATGCCTACTGTTTTAAAATCATCTCCAGCTGGAGGAGGGAAAGAAAAGTTGCTTTTTACAAACAAGCCAAAATCAGAACTTTCTCCTTTAGCTTTTTTCTTTAATGAATTGCAAACCTTTTTGGTTTTGTTGTTTGTTTTGTTTTTTTTTTAAAAGAGAAAAAACAGGGAATTCCAAGTAATGAAAATGTTTGGTTTCAAAGAAATATGAATGGCTGTAAAACTCGGTTGGTTTTTTTGTTTGTTTTTATCAGCTTCAGCAGGAGTGTGCTTTGCCTTTGGCTACCAGAGGAATTCCCTCCCCATTTCCAGTGGTGGTGCGAGCAGTGCTGACATTTTTGCCCCTGTGACATTTCTCCCAAAACTGTTATTTTCAATTGCACCTTCTAACGCACATTTTAGCCATTATTTTGCATAAAAAGAAAGCAGAATAACTTTGGCCACATGTTTAATTAGTTATACAGCAGATCCCATCACCTTTAGTGCTGTCCTCTTTCTTAATGTTGCTGCCTGGCCATTTCTGAGGGTATTTATCGGGGTGCTCTAATTACAAGAGTCTTTCTTCCAAACTTTCCTCCTGCCAGTGGATCTGGAATTGTCTCTTGTCACATATACTTTTGTTTAGGAGACACCTTTTTAGAAACATTTTCAAGATGACAGCTATGTAAATCCACATTTTTATTTATATGTAGTCCTTTTAAATATGGTATTTATGCAAACTCCTCAACAACCTTCAAAATCCAGTATAATTATGTGCAATTACCTTTAAATATTTGATTGTGCAGGGCTGAAAGTTTACATTGATAGTGCCGTCATTTGTAAACCTCTTAGAGATGAAAAGCATTAATTTGCCCTGAAGACCTAGCTCTTAAACCCACGTGAACCATTAAAAATTACTGCCTCAGGACTGCCTTACGTTAAATCTCACATTCAAAATTAACATTTCTGGTATAATGAGAGCATTATACTACTAAATCTTCATTGTGTATCTTTAGGATATACAACCTACATACAATATAATGTATATCTTTAGGATATAATAACCTACAGGCCTCACAGCAGACTACAGGTATGCAATACAGTGCTAAGTATGTGTAACGCTGATAAAGCTGTAAAATAAAAAGCTGAACAGCAATAACAGGCTCTCTTCTGTTTTTTTTTTTATTGTGTGCTGCATAGTGCTGGGTCAAGTCTGTCGCTAAGTGTACGGTGGCTCTTTTGAAGAAGACAATTTCCATGTATATTGTAATTTCATCTACCTCACAGCTGAGCTGCAGTCGGGGTCTTAAGGTAGTTTCTGCAAAGTCTTCCACCAGTAACCTGTGTTTTATCCTTCAACATTCACACAGTTCACTATGCGCTATGCCTCTTGCTCTCCAGGCAACAATGAGAAATATCCAGGCAATTCTTTTAATAGTTAAGCGTAATAGCCCAGTTTTACTTTTTTTTTTTTTCTCAGCTGAACTATGTTGTTTGTGGAGGAAAGCATTCATCCATAGTTTGGCATGTCAGTGCTGCCATCAGCACAAGCTTTAAACCTCCACATTCACATTTATGGGTGTTTTCACTGCTGCCTTGTCCCTGTAGCCTCAGCACAGGTATCACCTTATCCTAGGAACACCTCCACTGAAATCAATACATCAGTAGGTACTGTCGCAAAATATTTTTACTGAATTAAAAAAATTATGTTCACCACTGTTGTGCAGAAAATCGGGCACAACCCATCCTTACTCTGGATTATGTGGCTGTAACTAAATCCCATACACAAACTGGTGATGGGAGTATGATTGTTTCTGTCCGTTTAGGGCATTAAAGTTTAATAGTGATGTAATTAAATTCTCCTCAACTCAGTGTTCTGTCTAATATGTTGTTGCGAGGGAATTCGATATGCACAGTATATTTGGTTCCTACAGGCCAAAGTCTGCTGTCTCTTTACACTCAGGGGCTGGTACCATGGTGCATGAATAGTTTAACTGATTTAAACAGGATCATCTGGAGTGTATGATATCAAATAAGAAAAAAGGTATCAAGTTGAGCTTGTCTGTACATCACTGTAAACCAGGCTGCATCCTTGTACGACAGCTGTGTTCACACAGCTCCATTTCTTACAGCGGTGTAGCTAGCAGATTGCTGTGGTGTTTTCAGTCCATTAGGAACATCAGTAATTTCACCTCAAGGGGTAGCTCCACCACTGTAATAGCCCTGCAGTTACAGTTTGTGCTCCAAACTTTTTTCTGGCAGGCCTCCACCTGCCTTCCCAAGCTGTTCCGCACTAAACCTCCTTCGTGTTCTCTACAGGTGGGACCTGGATGTTACCTCTGTCTGGCGGCCACCACATATGTTGCAGAAGTCAGCCTGCCTGCTTAGCAAAACTATCATTTTGTTCTGTTCCTGCTTTCTTCCCATTTGTTATTTTTTATCTGGTCCCAGGCAGAGGTCTTTGATCTGCTTGCTGTTTGAGAGGCCACGATTGAGGCAGAAACAATGGTGTTTGCTTAGGGAGATGGAAGGCAATGGCCAAGTGGGATCACAACAGAGGTATCAAAGGCTTAAGACGAAAGCTATGAGATGGCACTGAAATAGAGCGAAGGACATAATCTAGCCATTCAACAGAGTTCAGCCATACCTGGAGGGATGCAGGAGGATTTTGGTATTCAATGTTAATAAATATGTGCATTTGCTCGTAGTTGATGATTGACCAGCAGGACTGATTCACATGAGTCTGACCAAACACCATAGAGAGAGATATGGATCAGCCCCCCCCATTCCTTTTGCCTACCACTCTCCTCTTACTAAAAAGTTCATCCTGCCAGAAGCACCATCAAATAGTCCATTCAGCATTTTTATAACTTCCTTTGTTATGAAAGTCATTGTTATCACATGAACTGATACACACTTCAGGTTTATTCTTATTCCCAGAGTTGAATGTTGTCGTGTGAGGCAAATGTGAGGTCCTGTTTTCAAGCCCTGCTCTCTCTCTGAGCTATTGGCAGTAACATTGTCCAATCCTTGCCCGTAACACTGAAGAGCTCGCACTCTATCGAGTCCTTTTCTTTATTACGCGAGTCTGTTGAGGCTGGCCCTTTGTGCTGATGAAAGCAGCAGTTCTGACATTTTCACTGATCCAACATGCTGTCGTAGGACTGGTTCTGATACAGAAAGGCCTCACAGTTGCTTGCACTTATAACAAACTGGAAAATCAAACAAATCCTTATCTTAGTATGTGGCATGTTTATGCAACTTCACTTGCATGCTCAAATTTTCTAGCATATTAATCCAGAATTCAGTAGCAAGTTGATTAGCAGGCAGATCAACCTTGCAGAGCAGCTAGTATGTCAACCACTTTCCTTAACACTTCCCTTTCTTTCTCCTTTCTTCCCATTTAAACCCAAACCTCCCATCACTGTGCTTTCAAATGGCAACCCATTCTGAACCTATTGCCAACTTCTGGCAATAGTTGGATCACCAGAAGCTACCCTCCTGTGGCTGTGTAAGACATCCCCACACCCTGGGATCCTATAAAACATGCCCCATTGCAGACGTGAGTTTAAAGACCACTAGTTGTTCTGCAATTAAATTCTGAAAAACATGTCATGTTTTGACTCAAGAAGGAATCTCCAGTTTGTCAGAAGTGATAACATTTTGTGACACATTTCTCTGTTAGTACCAGTTCTGCAGAGGTGTCATATATCCGAGAAAATGTCAGAACTGCCACTTTCCATCAGTGCAAATGCAGAAACCAACATTAGCCTTTCCAGTAGACAAAAGTCTAGCTAGAGTAAAAGCTGTTCTGTGCTATTTGCAAGGTGCAGAAGTCACTCACTATGCAGCCACATCTCACAGCTTTTATGTCATGGTAAACTTTCAAAGTGTCTGAGAGGGATATGACTAGAAATTTTATCTGCAGAAGGTGCTCTGCCATCTCCCTCATACCCAAACAGATTGTTTTCCCCTCCTAGCTGTATGTGATATCAGGAAGTGTCATTCTACTAGGGACAAAGCAGGTTTTCTCTTATGCCTCAGAAGAAGGCAGTCCATTACCCTTCACAGGTGCAAATCATGGTCACGACTTTCAGTGTTATAATTGCTCAAAGAAGCAGCTAAGTGATCACTGTTCTCATCACCCACCACTCCCCACCACATTCTCCATAAATATTTAAACAAGTGAATATCCTGGTGTCACAGCTTAATTTGTGCCAGAAGAGTCTGAAAAAGTTCTGGAAAACAGCAAGTGAGCCTCGGTTGAGGCACATGAATTATAATTTGACCTCCTGCACAAAATTAATCTTGTCTAGCCCTATGAGGAGTTATGTGAACATAATTTGAAATGGCAAACATGCACATGGATGCTCTGTTACTGTCAGCTGACCACCACCAGAAGCAGTGCCTACAGAAGGTTTCCTCGAATGCAGTTCTAAAGCGCAAAGAAGGAAAGACTGGGAAAAATGTCGGTACAGTGTTGTGGCATTCAAATTTGTTATAAAATATTTCTATTCTGTATTTGTACAATTGTACCAAATCTTTTGACAAAGCTCTCCTGGAAAAGCCCACTGTTCTGTTCTTGACAGAGAAACAGAAAGTCAAAATTATGTTTGATTAAATCTTGATTACGCTCAATACGCTATGACTGTAGGCATTGCATAGGCTAGAAAGTGAATCTTTGTAAGTAAAGTTATGCTAAGTATCTTGGCTTCATCTGAGTTAGGCAGCCCAGAGGCATGGCTAGACACATGAAAGAAAAAGGTTAGATCTATGTTGAGAAGTTATGTTCTGAAGGTACTTATTTTTGCTCTTGTTCTGGAAAAAAATCAGGAAACTTCTAGTTTCTTCTACAGGAAAACAAGCTGTCTTATAAATATTAGATCCTAAAACATCCACGGCAAAGCAGGCTTGAGTGATAAATGGCTCCCATCATGCTGGACACTGTGCTCTGCAGTTTTGAAAGAAGCCTAGTGGTTTGGTAAGAAGGTATAACTTGCCTGCCATATTTCCATAGGCTCTTTTTCTGCTGAAAGGGCTGAATTATTAACAACATACTAATACAGTCAATTTGTAGAATCTAAGCAATCTCCTACATAGGTAATAAATAACTTATTAAGAGAGTGACAGAATGTCAGTAAACTGGCCAGTAATCACAGGATGGCTGAGGTTGGAAGGCACCTCTGGAGGTCATCTGGTCCAATCACCCTGCTCAAGCAGGGCCACCTACAGCCAATTGCCCAGGACCATGTCCAGACATCTTCTGAATATCTCCAAGGATGGAGACTCCACCACCTCCCTGGGCAACCTGTGCGAGTGCTCGGTCACCCTCACAGTGAAAAAGTGTTACCTGATGTTCAGGAGGAACCTCCTGTGTTTCAGTTTGTGCCCATTGCCTCTGGTCCTGTCACTGGGCATCACTGGAAAGAGCCTGGCTCTGTCCTCTTTAGATCCTCCCTTCAGGTATTTATATACATTGATGAGATTATCAATGTATGATAAAATTTGATTAATTATCAATGATGAAATTATGAATGCACTATCTAGTTTAGTAACAATACTTATCTCCAGAGTTTTCCAGACTGGCAAAAGTCTGACAGAATGGTGCTTCAAAAGGATGAGAACAATTTAATTGTAAATTTTTATTACTGTGGAAACTAAACAAGTGATTGATTATTACTGATCTTATTTCACAGGGTCTGCCAAATCATGTAGGAAACTTGGAGACAAGTTTTTCAAAAGGCTGCGCAGGCAGCCAGTTCCCCACAACCTGGGAGAACCCTGAGTCAGGGAGGCAGAAGGGGCTGCCTAGCTGAAAGATGAGGATGAGACGTAAGTGCAGAATAAGAACAGGTGATGCCAGTACTGGGAGCTGGTTGTTCTTTTCCAAGAATAAGAAAACTCGGGCTGGTGAGGGCAGTGCCACTGGGCAAGTTTTAGCTCCTGATGGACCCTGGCTAATACCAATGGCAAGCTCTAAGGGAAAACATGCTGGCTCCAACAGTTGAGCCCTCTCACAACAGATCTGCATCTACTGGAAAACTTATGATAGTAGGGCTGGGCCAAGTTGTGAAAGAATGTGAAGTCTGAGAGCTCCCTAAAAGCATGCCTATTCAAGGTGGAGCTGGATGTGGGTGATACGGATAGGGGTGTTTGTTATTTGGTTGACTGCTAGGCTGCTGGCCAAAGGCAAAGAGGAGAAAGACACCAAAAGGCTTGAAATCAAAAGACAGACAGCAGTTGTCAGCTGCTTCAAGATGCAATCAATATTATCTCAAGCTGTACCCCCAAGATAGGGAAAGTCCAAGGCAGATACGTTAGCAGAATCAGCATCACAGTAGTCAGGTCAGACACAAGCCACCACTTTTGCTATCGTAATGAAGGATTTGATGTTATACTGCACTGTCTTTCCTGTTTATTCCTTATTTTAGTGGATAGGATGTTTCATTATATAAAGAAGGCTTTTCCTGCTAACATTATTTGCATATTCCCAATTCCTCATCCTTCTGCAGTTGTGTGCTATTTGAGATAAATTCCAAGTTTGGGCAATAGAATAGATGAGGTGATTTATTGTGGCTTGGTTATTACATGCATACAAAGCAGGGACATCTAGAGGCCAAAGCAGTGTCTGCAAATACAGTCTGTACAAATACATCTGCTAGATGTGGTGTATGAGCATTTTTCAAAAGCAGCTTAGATAATAAGTACATTGCATGACCTCTAGTGGTATTAAGCCCAAGGCACCGTCAAAGTCACTCACAGCAGTCTGATACAGCTAGGGAAAAGCCAAGGTGACAGAGGAACTATCACATACGTGCTAGTTTTGTCCTGATGTACCCCACCTCACTGCCAGCTTCATGCTGGCCCAAATTTTGTCCCACTGCCAGGATAAGATTGAGAAAAGTTTTTAATTCAGCAGAAATTCCAAACACTCAGCAGAGCAAATGTCTTGCAGTGATGCTTTCATTGTCAACTAATCACACACGGTCATTAATCTTTCCTGCTACTGTCTTCATGTAGAGAAATCAGGAACCCGGCAACACCAGTGCAAGAACGAATGGCAATGAGAACCGGGAGGTAAAATCAGCAATGTCTTCTCTGCAGTGACTCAGAAAGTCAAAGAGGAGTAACATTTTCTTCTAACATCAGCAGAAGAAGTGTTCTGTTTCCCTGTTTTTGTGGGCCCTGTTCCCTTGAAGAGGTGAAGCCATCATTGCTGACATCTCCTTAGAGGGTCCGGAGTACCCACAGCAAGAGAAGGAGGCTAGGAATGGCCAGCTGCCTGGCATACTGACTTTGGCAGCAAGGAGAGGCAGGACCAGGGCTGCCAGAAAGAAGCTACTGGCACAAACATGAGGTGGAAATGGCAACAAACGTGGCAGCAGAAAACACTGAGCATGACTGCGTGATTAGGAGAGCAGGCTTTCCCACAGGACTGCTAGGAGGAGACCAGTGTTCTCACAGGGACTTGCTGGTGCAGCCTCTCAGTAGGACAGCCAGCAGGTTGCAGGACACCCCGAGACAGACAAGTTACCTTCCTTAGAGTTACAGGGCCTGTCCCCGTGGTTTCCCTTCTCATCCATCACATTCTGCGGCCTCCGAGACACGCTGAGTGTGCAGTGAGTCAGTCCCCAACAGCCCGTCAGTGGAAAGTATTTCAGTGCTCTGCCGCAACTGAGAGAGATGTGTAGATGTTTTGACAGAAGGTACTTGCTCGTTATGGAAGACATATTTTGTTTTATTTGCACTTCAGTTTGGTTTCACTCACACTCTGGGGTTTGGGACCTTTCTCTTGTGCACTTCTTTTACATTCATGGCAGCTGGCTGTATTTTGATGTTTTCTAATTATTTGCTTGTTGTTTTCCATTATTTGTTGTTTAGTCCTTTGGTGTGTAAATAGCTGCAAAATAGAGAGAGGAACTTCAAAACAAATTATTTTAAAAGGAAATAATTTTGAATAAGCAATATACGAAATTGACCACAAACCAGTTTAATCCAGAAAATTAACATTTTGTTTGCCTTATCTTACAAAAGTGTTTAAAGTGGAACCTCTTTTCTTATGCCCGAATTAGACTTCTAATGGATTTGTTTCAAGTTATAATCCAGGGTTATTTAGTCAGTGTATTTATCTAAACAGATACATCACCTTCATAATTAACAAGTGAGTATAATTTAGCCAGTTGTTTGAAGCTGAATTGTTATAGCACATACCTCTTTAATGTGTGTGTGAGCTGATTTGGCTTACCTGCTTTCCAGATGTAAGCCCCTTCTGGCATGGACTGCGGTTTCATTTACGTATAGCATCTATAACATACAGAGAACTGCTAGAAGTAATCAGTGATAAACAGTTCCACATAAAAAGTGTGATTTACCTAAAACAGCCTCGAAAGGTCAGCTTTAGGCAGCTAAAGTTTTGATGTCTATGTTCATCACCCTTGGTTGACTTTATAATTAACAAAGAAAAACAGACAGTTGAGATAAGTCGGGTTAGCTAACCCTCCAAAAGTGCTTATCTGAGATGAATTGCCATCCCAAAGTTTTTCTCCACTACCTACAAAGAGATTGCTTTGGGTGACAAACTCAGAGTTACATATCTAACTAGCAGATCTCCTAAGGAATCCTACCCACAAAACTAGTTTGTTGGCAGCAGTGGATCCCAATGAGCACTGCAATCTCCAAAACAAAGGTGCTTTTTGATAGCTTGCCTGTACTGAAGATGTGCCGTCACTTACAGAAGTAGAGCAGAGACAGATTTTTCCTCATCTGGTTAAATCAGAGACAATTAATAAACTGTTTTGTTGGGGACATAGATCCTGCTGAATAGGTCTGAAACAGAGTAAAGTATGAGTCCCAAAGTGAGCCATCCTTATTGGACTTTGGTTCTTTTTTTTTGGTCTTGTCCTGATGCCTCTCTCACTGAAAACTTTTTACAGAGGTTACTGCAGTTTGAATAACTCCTGAGCTCCTGGAAAAAGAGGGACTGAAATTCATCAAAACAGCACAGGGTTGAATGAGAGGAGACTTCATTTGCCTTACCTCAAAGACATTTCCCACTTTCCCATTGCTCATCGGCCACCTCTGTACCAGGTTCTCATGACATGGCTGTGCTTCTCTTCTTTTGACTTTTAAGTCAAGATCAATTTGCCTAAAGTATACGTAGGTTACTTACCCCTGGATATGATCACAGAATTCCTTTGGAATTTCACTTTACAGTATTATAATCTGTATTCCTACCTATCTGGACTGAGAGGAAGGTCTTTCTACATGTCAGATTTGTCTAATTTATACCTCTCTCCAGTGAACGGATCTATTTTGCAAGAAAACATGCTTTTCTTTCTACGCCAGTTCCTCTCAGCTTGACCATTTTAATTTATTGATTCCTGTACTGAACATTTTTGCTCCATCACTGCAAATTACATTATTTGAAAACCGGTCTTAGTGCAACGAGTCTTCCTGATGCACAAGCAAGCTTTGGAGTTTAAACTCTTCCAATTAATAATTACTTCAGTATTTTCTTTCCATCTGTTGTCTCTGCAAAATCCCTTGCTATTTTGTGTTATCAACAGTTTAGCTAATTTATTCCTCAGAGTCTTACTGTGACGTAGCACTCTTTCCAAAAACACTCTCTAGAATGTTTATAACACATTCTGCTGAAAGACAGAAAGGGAAGCAAAGGCAAAACAAATGGAATCCTGTGTTTGTTTACTTTAACAGCAGGACTTTTTTACAGTTAACACTGAATATTAAAGTGTGTAGTTTAGATCTGATTCACTGCCTCATTACGGTGCTGATGAAGTTGGATAAAACTCTTGACTTGCAGCCCTTGAGTATATTTTGCCAGGATTCCACCAAGGTCCAGATAAGTGACATCTTCTACATTTTTGTTGGAAATCCCACTTTTCTCATTTTTTACCAGTCTCCCTGGGAGAATCAGGCAGCCATTGTTCTCACCCACAAGGACAATGTGCATGGCAGGCTGGCACCATAGATAAAGCCAGCCCACAAAATTAACATTAAGGGCTTCAATTTGGAAGAGCATCCATAGACTGTGCAACAATGTGAAATAAGACGTCGTACAGACAAATTCTGATGAATTGTGCGATAGCAAATTAACATGTTGCTACCTCCAACGACCTGCCTTTGATGGTCTGCTGCACCAGAATTAGGAGGACAGTGCCTACCCAGGCCTCAGCAATCTCTCTCCTGTGCCACAGCAGCAGCTCGAACCAAGAATGAAGGAGAGTTGATACTATGTCAGACACTAAACAAGAAAAAAACCAAACAGAACCTCTATCCTTCTACAGTCAAAAAGTTATCTAGGCTCTAAAAATGGCATATATTAAGTGATAAGAGCAAGCAACCTTTACTCACTGCATTCTTGGCTTTCCTTTTCCACATCAGGACTGTGACAGAGTGAAACTTTCTGAGAACCCACCTCCACTGAGCACACCAATGTTAGGTGCTGTTAGAGACCTGGGTAAAAGATAAAGAGACATAACTGGAGGCAGGTGCTGGCAGATGATCTTGTCAATTATAACTAGCATACAAAGGGAACTGGAGTGCCTCTTTAGAACAAAAAAAGTCCTGTAAGCTTAGGGAAGAAAGTGAGGGCTGCTGGGCTATGATACATCAAGCTGTTAAAACTCATTTTAATTTTAACTATGTGCCTAACTCTGCTCTTGCTTAAATCCCACTGAAATCTGTAGGTTTTAGCATGTGCATACATGCCTTGCTGAATCAGCACTGTAGCTTATCTGAATTGCTGCCCTATTAAACATAAACCACAAAAGATAGACTCCATAAACTTTACTGTCATTACATTGCATTTTCATTTAACATTAAACTGAAGAGTCTGCCTGCCTCAGCTAGAGGCTCAGGTGAAGCACAAGCTTTTCTGGCAAAGTGAATGTTGGGCAACACCCTGGTTATGGCAGCTCTCTTCATATCACGAAAAAGGATCTGGGATCTAGACTCTTGCATAAGATCTATGAACCTGTAATTGCTAAACAAGAATATGCTTTATAGCTGAAAACTTAATTGTGCTCTGTTTGAGTAAGTGCGGTCACCACATTAGCAGCCCTTAAGCAGATTGTGACCCGCTCAGCTACAGAATTTCTGCCACAGAGATGGCTTGCGGCAAAGTTCAGAATTAATGTGGGGTTTGTATCATACCTCATGCTGTCCACTTTGCTAATATTAGGATATATACTTCAACTATGCAGGATAAAATATATTATGGTCTACTTTCAAATGATTCTTTCATTCATTTGGCCAACAATATTTAATTTATGCCTTTTAAAAATTGCTGACTATTTAGATCTTCAGTAAAAAACTTCTGAAATTACTCGTAGTCCTGCGTAGTGCCTTTTAAGAGTGATTTTAAATAGTATGATCTCTGTCTGTGCCTGTCAAAGGACTGTTGTGGTTTAACCCCAGTCGGCAACCAAGCACCACACAGCCGCTCACTCACCTTTCCCCCCTCAGTGGGATGGGGGAGAGAATTGGAAAAAAAAAGCAAAACCCATGGGTTGAGACAAAGACAGTTTAATAGGACAGCAGAGGAAGAGAAAATAATAATAGTAATGATAAAAGAATATACAAAACAAGTGATACACAATGCAATTGCTCACCACCTGCTGACCGATGCCCAGCACATCCCCGAGCAGCCCCGATCGCTGCTCCCACCCAGCTCTTCCCAGTTTATATACTGGGCATGACGTCATATGGTATGGAATAGCCCTTTGGCCAGTCTGGGTCAGCTGTCCTGGCCATGCCCCCTCCCAGCTTCTTGGGGCGCCTGGCAGAGCATGGGAAGCTGAAAAGTCCTTGACTGGTGTAAGCACTGCTCAGCAACAACTGAAACATCAGTGTGTTATCAACATTATTCTCATATTAAATCCAAAACACAGCACTATGCCAGCTACTAGGAAGAAAATTAACCCTATCCCAGCTGAAACCAGGACACGTACCGCATAGAACTCCGCTCATCTTTGTCCCAAACACGAGCAACAGAAAAAGATTTGTAGATATGATGTAATTTCTTACAGGGAAGGTAATTTACATGAGGAATATATGGAAGGTCATTTCTGAACAAACAAGTTAGCAAACGTGAACTATTCAGTTTTGCTGTTTGTGCTTTTCCTTGTCATAGCACGTACGTTCACAGTAACCTGGGACACAGCCATACCTGTCCCTCGGTCCCACTTAAATAACCCCAGCATTAAAGCTGTGTATCACAGTTAACAGACTCTATGCTGAGGACAGCTACAAAAAAATGCATTCCCTTGTTGACCAGCGGTATTGTGGTTCAGCAAAGTTACTGGTGACCAGGGCTAAATTTTATACACAGTGAGATGCTGGAAAGCCATATATTGCTTGAAAAACAGGAGGACGTTAGTCCAAAATCAGCAATAGCAATGCAAAATAGATTTGAGTACATTTTAACACAAAATTAGCCATATTATTTGTTCCACCTGGTCTCAAGTTCCAGACTAGCTTCTGTTGGTGTTCAGTCTGGCACGAGTGTCCAGCAGTAGAGAACCTGCTAGAGAGACCAAAAAAAGGCCAGCGTGATCTCAGAGTATGTGATGACTGCTGTGCGAAAATACTATTCAGTATATTTGTCGTCTGCTTCTGCAAAAAAAAGAGTGTCTGTATGAGACTCAAATGCACAGATGTCTAATTGAAATGGTTGTTTTTCACATTTATCAGTTCCCCAACACAGTTTACCACATGTCTGTACAAACATTTGTGCTGTCCCACTGCATAGGTGGCTGGCGATTTAAATAAGCAGCCAGAGCCAAGGGATGCTTTCTGTAACAGTTCTGTGTTAAACATGTATCAGAACATAGCCTCAGAGAGTGAACCCAGCAGTAAAGTGCCCTTCCTTTCCTTGCTGCTGAATACTACGTAAGGAATTGCCACTGTCAGGTGTAATTCACACCTCTCTCTAATTCATGCCACTGTCTCATCTGCAATTCACGATTTCATATGAATATAGGTGAATCTAATCTTAACTAGGAATCCTTTTCAAAGCTTTATACCAATTCTAGATAAGTTGCCAGGATCTCAGGTACAGGATTTATAACCTTTCCTGGTAGAAAACATGAAACGAGCTTTTGGAAAGTAATAGTATTTAAGTTCTTTTATTTTGTCTTCTTGATTTTGATGTCTTAGAGGTGGTATTTTCAAGGTCTTCTCTATAACCAACAGGATTAGAAACCTGCTTTAAACAAGACAGCCTTCAGATTTTGTCACAAAGATAAGATTTTAAGAGGCACACACAGAGAATGCAGTGAATCGCATTAAGAAGAACATTGTGAAAGCTAGGTTTGTGTGTTCTGGCAAGCTTCCAGCAGCACAGAGCGAACTTGATTCTGCCCGGTGTTAGGAGAAGTGCAGATGTGCACACAGTGAGCTCTCGCTTCCTTATGCTACCTGTTCAAGACCAGGTCCTGGTGTTTACTGAGAACGGCTCCCTCCCCGTGCCTTTGGGGTGCTGCACAGGAGCGTCAAACAAGAGGAGGAGGAAAGGGAGTTAGGCTCTTCTTACCTGCAGCACTACAAAGCCATGTGGGGATAAAAGCCAGCCCATACAGAGACACAGCCCATGCACACGCTTTGCCTGTCTGCCTGAGAGGGACTTCTCTCTTGCTGAAACAGAATCACTGCTCTCCTGGGAAGGACAGCGGAGGTCTGAAAGGCTCCTTGCAAGCTGCACATGCTCAGAAGGTATGAATATGGCAAGTCTCTTTCACCAAATCCTTTATAAAATAACCTTTACAATGAAAATTTATTTTCAGTTACCTGGAAACTACTATCTGGGGGATCACAAAGCTCTGTGTTAGACTGTAATTAGATATATTTTACAACACATAAATGAGGGAAATCACTAATTACAGCAGTTTGTTGGAATTGAAATAAGTATAAAAATGGCTGGTAGTGACTATGATATTATTGCAGTCTTGTATTACTACACTTTGGGCTGCAATTGTATCAAATCTCAGAAGCCAAGAGGGTTGGGTCTGGCTCGCATGTGAATAGAGAATGAAGAACTGAACTAGGCATTTGCAATTTCTTAAGAAGTCCTGTGCTCATAAATCACAACTCATATTAATTTCGTCAGGAATAAATATTCTGGTGCTTTGGTGTCAGGAAACACCCTGGAGCTTGAGAGGTTGTGTTGTGACAGAGAGAGAAAACCTACGCCTTGTCCTGATCAGCTGTAGTCGTATAAAAATCCTGCATTTTTATGGGACTGATAATTTTGCAAGCATGGAAAAATCCCAACTTAGAAACTTGCATTTGCCTTGCATCTGCTCATTAGAAATGTAAACGTTACTTTCTTCTCTCGCATTTAAATACCTTTGTGAAGCATTACTGACATCAGCGATGAGGTATTTCCATCGTAGAGGCGACTGCATCTCAGTAGGGGAAGAAGTCCGTTACACACACGGACTATGAAGTCCTCTGCTAGGACAGATAATCCATTAATGTGAGGTAACAACGTTCTGGTAAGGTAGTACTAGGTTTTGCATAGATTAATTAAATAGTATTTTAGCTTTTAACAAAAATGTATCAAATGTTATTTTTATTCCTTCTATCAAAAACGATTACATTTTTTTAATGGATGTATAGAAAGAGGAGCCTGGTTGCAAAAGACTGCAGAACTTTGCTAATCTGTATAAATTACACAGTGGTCTGGGAGGACTGTTAGACTTCAAGAGAGTGAGCTAGAAGAGGTGAGGGTGTATCAGACTCCCTGCAGTTGCAGACTGTCTCCAGCTGGCTGAGCTGGACACACTGGAAAGAGCTGGTGCACAGAGGCCTCGGTGAAAGAGCAGGATCCAGCCAGCCAGTGCCCAAGAAAGCCAGACGAGTGGCTCATAGAGTAAATCTGCATTGCAGCTGAGGTGTAAAACTGTACTTTGTGTTGCTGTTGGTAGCGCTGGCTGAGCTGTTGACTTGAACTGTAGCATCAACAGCTCAGAGCAGGCTTCACACCTGCCCAGGCGTAACGTTTTGCAGTACAGCTGACGCCAAAAAGGGTGTCAGTCACCCCCTTCCTTAGCAACCATTTCTGGCCAACTGGTCTCGCTTCCTCCTTTCTGCTGTCCCCGGGGCCCTCAGCTGGGCAAGGCTTTCAGTCTGCTCAACTGGCAGAGCACTTTGCTGCTTTTCCGGGGCTTCTCCTCTCTTCTGCTGCTGCTGCTCCTACAGCAGGAATGCCATCCCTTACGTTACACAAAATGGCTTTAAAGTTTTGTGAGTGGCTATGTACTGGGTGTAGGTGGCCAGCTTTTGGTAGCAGGAGGTTGCAGAGGTGGCCTCTGTGAGGAGAGGCCAGGGGCTGCTCCATGCCGGACACAGCCACTTCCAGACATCTCCAACGGATCCACCACAGGGCATGGCTGAGCCCTCAGCGACACCAGTGGCACCTCTGGGAAAACATATGTAAGGAGGGCAAGAACGCTGCATAGCAGTGTAAGAGAGAGGAGTGAGGAAAGACAAACAGCAGTGTGAACACCAAGGTGAGAGAAGAAAAAAGGGGATGGAGGTGCTACAGGCGCTGGAGCAGGGATTTCCCCAAAGCCCACGGAGGGCACCATGCCAGAGCAGGTAGCCACCCTGCAGCCCATGGAGGACCCCACGATGGAGCAGGTGGACATGCCCTGAAAGAACTGTGGCCCATGGATAGCCCATGCTGGAGTAGTTCTTGAAGGACTGCAGCCCCTGGAAGGACCCACACTGGAGCAAAGTGTGAGAAGGAAGGAGCAGCAAAGAGGAGCTGTTATGGACTGACTGCGACCCCCCTTTCCCAGCTCCTGGGCACTGCTTGGGGGTGGTGGTGGTGAGGTAGAGAAGTTGGGAATGGAGGGGTAAAGTTGATCCAGGGAAAGTGGTGGTGGAGGGGAAGTGTTGCTTTCATTTTGTCTTTGTTTCTCACCATCCAACTCTATTTTTAATTGGCAAAAAATTAATTTTCCCCAAGTTGAGTCTGTTTTGCCCGTGACAGTAACTGGTAAGCGATCTCCCTGTCTTTATCTCGACCCATGAGCTTTTCCATCTTTTCTCCCCCTCTCCCACTGAGGAGGGGCGGTGAGAGAGCAGCTGGGTGGGCAGCTGGCAGCTGGCCAAGGTCAACCCACCCCTGGGTAACAAAGCGCCAGAGGCAATTCTGAAGTCTTGCCCCTCTGCCCCCAGGAATCAAATCTGTAAAATCAAACAAGCAACAAACCACTACCCCCACAAAAAGCCAGAGCCTGTGCAAAGGCCGGCACAAAGCCGCGGGACACCGTGGGCTCTCATGCCGCCACTTGCCCCTGGTGCTCCGAAACGCTGGCCAGCAGCCGGGGGAGGCGGCTGGGTCTCCTGGCGCGGTCCTCCCAGACCCGGGAGCACGGCACCCACCCCTGCGGTGTCACACGTCCGGGCGGGCGACGTCCTGCCTGCAGCGCAGGTTGCACCGACGGAAAACGACGTGATGTGGGATCAGCCGGTTTGTGTTTACACGCCGCACCTGACGTTCTACCTCCGACTTCCGCAGCCGAACCCGCCTACGGCCTCAGGCGGGGCAGGGGCTCCCACGGGCGGCAGCCGCTTCGCCCCGTCAGGGCCGGTTCACCGGCAGCTCCCGCGCCCGCCGGCCCGCTGCGGCGGGGTCGCGCCCGCCGCCGGGGCAGCCCGGGGCCCGCTCCTGCACCGGGCGGGGGCGGGGGGGCGATGGCGGCCACTGAAGCGCCGCATTTCCCCGCGTCCCCCCGGCCGCCTCAGCCCTGCCTCCCCCTCCCGCCTGCGGCCGGGCCTCTCCCTCTCCCCCGGGCAGAGGCGGCCCCGCCGGCGGCCGGAGCGGGACGGGGAAGTGTCGCCGTCGCTAGGGGCGACGGGGGGAAACCGGAAGCGGGCGGGGCGGCGCGGCGCTGCGCTGGCGCTCCCGGCCTCTCCCCGCGGGCCGGCGGGGCGGCGGCGCCGCCATGGGCTGCTTCTTCTCCCGCCGCAGGAAGCCGGCCCAGGGCGGCCAGCAGCAGCAGCAGGCAGCGGCGGGGGGGAGCCGGCCAAGACGCGGCAGCCGGCGAGGAGAAGGCGCCGCAGTACAGCTGGGACCAGCGAGCCAAGGTACCGCCCCGGCCGTTGCCCTCCGGCCGCGGGCAGCCGCCGCCGGAGCGGGCTGGGGCTGGGCGGGGGTATCGGCTGTCTCGGCGGGCAGCGCCTCGCCCTCTTCTGCCGCCCGGGCTGGGCGGGGCTGCAGCCGGGGCAGGGGCTCCGCGCCGGGCGGCGGCCGCTCGCCCCAGGGGCGGGGGGGGGCTGCCCCGGCAGGGAGCTGCCCCCCCCCCCCCCCGGTGCCGCTGGTACGGCTCGGTCCGTGCGGGTCAGTGCGTTTATTTAAAAGATAAAGTGTCTCGCCTGAGGATTTTACCGGGCAGCCTCGGACCGTGCAAGCGGAGCGGGCGGCATGCTGGTCCTGCGGCTGCCGCCGGTGCGAGCGGGGGAGCGGCCCGGGCTGCGCCCCGCGCCGTGGTCGCCGCCGCCTCGCCCCGGGCTGGCGTGGCGCGCCCAGGCGGGCGGTGGCCATCAGCGCGGCTCGGACAGTCGCCACGGGTGGCGAGTTGCTGTCTGGCCGCCTCGGGATTTGTGAGATAGCTTGGAGCCCCGCGGGTGCGCGCTTCCCCTGCGCAGAGCCGCGGAGCGGCAGCCAGAGGGTAGCTGGACAGCGCTGGGGCCTCTCGGAGCCCCGGGTACTCCAGCGGAGCCGCAAAACTTGTGTCTTGTGTCCTGACGGTCAGTAATATCTGTTCTTCCTGCCTGGCTCTTTGGGTTTGTCAGGTTTTTTTGTTTAGGTTGTATTTTTGGGTGTTGTTTGGGGTTTGGTGTTGTTTTTTTTTTTTTTAAAAGCTAGAGCGACTAGAACAACCTATCGGTCCATGAAGTGACAGGTGAAGACAGATCCTTCCCAATGCTGTTTCCTGACCTGTTGAAGGCAATCACGAAGTCTCAAACAGAAAAGCCCTTAAGTGCTGGATTAAATATATTTCTTCCCACCCTCGTTTCAAGTTTCACTTCCTAAATGCATGATGACATCATAGCCCTGCTAGGTCTCCCCTCCTCTCCAGCGGCCTCTGGGTGAGGGAAGGAGAAAATGGAGCAGGCCATAAACTTAGTTGATGTGGTTTTAACAAACAAAATCTCCAAACCTTTAGGCCATATTTTACAAGTATAGAAAAGAAAACGCGTGAACTTATTTGAATGCTTCACTTGCTTGTTTTTTAAACTTGGCCAGGTGCTCTAGGGTGTCCCTTAAGTCTTCCCAGTAGATTAAACAAGCTCAGATGGAAATGAGCTAGAGAGCCTGCGCGTGGCCTGGAGGAATCAGTTCCTTGAGGATAAAGACGATTTAGCTGTGTTGGGCTTGTTGCTTTGATTTGCTAGTGGATGTGCAGTGTCGGAGAGAGAAGGGGAGGATGGCAGCCTGCTACTTGTATGGAAACTGTTCTCATAGGGAGAGGGCTGTACCGAAACCACATTTTAGAGTAGCAGAACAAATCTTAGCTCTGTGCAAAAGCACATTACTAAATGAGCATTTGAAATCGTATGATCTAATCTTAGAGCAAATTCATCAGCTACAGCGCAACTGATATGAAACTTCTTACTCCATCTGTTTATATGGCACTAACTTCTAAAACTAACAGGAGGAAAGTCAGGACATAGAAACACTTGATTCAGAGAACAGCCAGCCTTGTTGCTAAGAAGTTGACTTGTTAACGTGCTGGAAGTAGGTTCAAGCTAACAGACAAGGCTATTACAGCACCAACAGTCTATCTCTGTGGAGAAAAAAAAGCATGTCATGTATTGCATGTGCAACAACTTCCTCCTTTTCTATAAAAGACTCTCAGAAACCAGAAGAATCAGTGAGTTTGGGCCATGCTACCGAACTGCAGGAGCCGTCAAATTAGCTGCTTAATTTTGTACTGTACAGCTCAAGAATGGCTATTTAGCATTTAAGCCCATTTCTCTTGCTCTTTGCAGCTTTGCCTTTCATTGGGCTTTTGGGTGTATGCTTAGCACGTTGAACCAGGAAAGCAGTACTGAGACACCTGGTCTTACGTAAAGGACTACTGAGCTCTTAGTGTGCTAAACTTGTTGATCCCAGTTTGCATTAAGTGATACTAAGTCAGTGTTAATGTAGTAGCTTTAAGTATTGTCTCTGACACGCTATCCTGCTGTCTATTGCTTTCTCATTTCTGATGCATCACATATACTTATTTATTTCACAATTTGTGTTTGTACACAAAGTTAGACTGAAGTCAGTTGGAAAACTTTTGGCATGAAGACTCCTTTTTGTTCACGAAGTGCATTGATTTGTATTCTGAACCCAGAAAACCTGACCTCTGTCAACAGATGTGCTAGTGGTCTTCTGATGTTCATTTTCTGTTGCTATTAATAATGTGTCGACGCACCATTTGGGTTGGGGGTGCATTTCTAATTTTAGGCTCTCCTACTCGGTGATGCAGTTTTGGTTATATAGGGCAGTTCTGCAAGTAGGTTTGGCAATTGTCCACAGTTCTTGTAAGCTATCCTCTGTATGTTCTTACAGGTGGGTAAGTCTCGCTGCTCAGAGACTCCAGCTGTCTTCCTGTAAACTAATGCCATGCTGACACTCTTACTGTAGGCAGAAAAATGTAGGCACGCTCGTGTGCATGCTTGTCTGATTAGGGGTGTGAAAAGAGGTGACTGCTGGCTGATAGCTGTGCTGGAAGAAGCTCTGAACCTGAGGAGTTCCTCCAGCTAAACTATTTCTTCTGCTTCTGAAGGACAACATCGTTAGCGTAGTCTGTTTTAATTGTGTTCTGGTGGCAAAAGCTGATTAGTATTGGTACGGTCTGCTAGTGTAGACCTAGCCAAAGAGTAATATGGCAATATCCTAGTGAGCATGTAACTGTTGTATAACAGTCCCAAAAATGGACTGTGTGGTAGAAAACTCCAAATACAAAATATTATAAGATGCTGATAGTTGAAATTAAGGAAGGTATATGAGTTTGAGGGGCCTTTTCAGATTTCTATATGTCCTCATTTAAGTGAGGACAGAAGTCTGTGTTTTTAAGGTATGCAAAAATTAATGCGTCATAAGTCTGCTGGGATCTCTGTAATGCTTGCTGACCCTTGGGTTCGGAGAACTGTGTGAAACTTACTTATGGTGCAATAGAAGAATCAGCTTATCTTGAAAACAGAAGGGAAAAGGATGAGTGTTCAGTTTCTTGCTGCTCTGGGATTCTTAGTCCAGGAGAACAAGTAGAGCACCGTTCATTCCAGAGGCTGTTATTGCTGCACCACATCCTGGGGACTTGTCATGTGTGGATGTCATTAGGCTGTCATGAGGGTCCCCTTCTGACCAAGCGTGTGAGAGGAACTTGGTGGTGCTCGACCCTCCTCAGCCTTCTTCAGCTAGGTTTCCACCTGGAATGTAAGATTGTATTTCTGCTCCTGGTCTTGCTTTTCCTTTCCTACCTCAGTACCTTCTGTGTGACTAACGTTGTCTACATGCGTGACCAGAGTGGTAACTACAGCAGTAACTGAATAGGGGTACATATAGACAGGAACTGGGGGTTTGTGTCTTGCGATGGCAGATACACCCACCAGTTGTGACCTTCTCTGCAGAAGAAACACAAAAATCTGCATCGTTTTTTTTGCTGTTGTCTCATGTGTAAAGAAGTAGGATTAGATTAATTATGATTGCAATGGCATTTAAAGCTTAGAGGGACTTTCCTTCCCAGATGACTTTTTCTTTTAGAAGGAACAAGTAAGGTTTTGTTTTATGTCAGTTGACTTGCAACATAACCGCTTTAGTTGATAGGAAACACGCAGCTATCATTGCTATATGTGATGGCTGTATTCAAACAGTTTAAAAAAAAACCTCAGAGGTGTAACTTTCTACATAAATCATAGATAGAGTCTTTTGTTAGTTACCATACATTTGAGGATTCTGCTAGAATGGTCTGAGCTGACGTGGACATCTTGAACTACCTAAATCTCATTTAGGTAGCCACTTTGTATTTTATTTTGGAATATAGATAAAATCACTTTAATCTGTTTTCTTTTTTTTTTTTTCCCCTCTTACTAGACAGTGAAATATTTTGTCCTTAAATCCAGTGCCTCTCCCTTACACTTCCCAGTGCACCAGAAGAACTACTGCTGTATTTCTCAAAACGTAGTCTATCAACTGAGAAACAGTCAGCAGGTTAATGTTAAACAGTATTTCCAGTTAAGTCAGATATAGGCATGTACTAGCTTCCTTTCTTCTTCCTCTTCTCCTATCTGCAGTGTTTGGCAATGGTTCCTTGCTCAGGCAAGTATGAGAATGACGGTTTTATGCTATTACGAGTACTCTGGAAGAGGGGGAAGATTACAAACAATAGAAGGAACATGCATTCAGACTGTTGTATTGGCCACATTTAAAGTCAAGGTGCACAGGAGATGCTCCAAGATGAAAAATTGTATGCTAGTGACTGGAACTTGTACATGTTGTCCCTCTCTCCACCTTTACTTGTTGCCTAAGAATCTAGAAATCTGCCAGAGGTAACTGCAACAAACAGTCTCCAGAGGATGTTGCAACTCAGTGCTTAAGGGCACCAATCCCATGCAAGCATGAATATGCAGAAGTGCCTAGGCCTGGGAATGCACTTTTCTTGCTTATTTCCTTTCTGTTGATTCCCCTACTGACAAAAATAGCACAAAAAGACTCTTAAGTTTATGAGCCTACCCTACAGCTGCAGCTTTTAATGTCACTGGGTCAGCAGCCAACTCTTGTATATCATTGACTGTATATAAGTCCATAGCTGAACCACCGTCTGTTGTGATTTAGAGAGATAGGGAATGATTTTTTTGAGAATTATATTTAAAAGAGAAGACCTTAGTGTAAATGGTTCAGAAAGACTTTACAATTTACTGTTTGCTCAGCAGGCTAGACCCAGGTAGCTAGGGGAGAACTGTAATCCATTAAGAACAGCAGTACCTTCTCATATTTGTGGTGGCATATCACTGCTGACTAAAACTCCTTTCCTGATGGACCCAGTGAAAAAGTCTTGTTAAGACATGAACTCATGCCAGAAAGAGTTCAAGAAGCTGTTTGGATCCTTAGTGATTCTAGGCACAGTCACCACTAAAAACTGTGAGGGTCTAGTACTTCTAAGTTTTCCTCCAAATGGGAACTGCTTAGTCTTGGTGCCAGTAAACTGGATAATGGTGGCTGAAGAGATGTACGTCATCTGCAGCCTTCATGCCTGGCCTCTGACCTTCTTGCAAGACACGTGTTTGCAGGAAGGAAAGCTGCTTAATACACCTTGCACTTGTTGCATCAGAACTTCCTAGAGTTCAAAGCAACCATGGCAAACTTTTGTTTGCCTTTGCTTCTCTGCTTTCTTTGTTCTTTAAAATCCCTGCTCCTTATGATTTGTCCTCCGGTCCTTTGTAGCAGATATCACCAATAACTGAAGATGAGACTTTTGTACCTCTGCTGAGGGGGAAGCACATTGTGTAAGCAGGGATTACTTTTTCGTCATCATATCTGGTTATTTTAGGTCACACTCTGGAGTAATTCCTGAACCTGCGCATAGAATTTCTGTTAGAAGGTTTCAGCTCTTGAGCTGTGCCCACATCTATTAATGCATGACTCGTATCTACTCCAAAAACTCTTTAAATTCAGCTGAAAGCATTAAAAGTTGCCTCTATAAATACTGTCCTCATTTGGACTTATAGCAGCCTGGGGAAAAAAAGACATTTAAAAATGTCTTAAGGGATGGAGAGTAAAGTATCTGTCTGGGTGAGATGGGTGGATTTGGACAGTTCTTTGAAGCTTTATCCAAATGCAAAGGATAAATAGATGAGTTATCAAACAGTTGATTTTTGCTGACCTGCCACATACTTAAGATTTTACAGCAAAAGTTGCACCAGCTGAACAGGCAGAGAAATCTACATAGCCCTGGTTATGGTTGTATGAGGCTGCAGATGTTACCTTCTCCTGTTGCTTTTGGTTCTCCTAGCCTGCTTTCTTGCTATGTTGCTGAGACAGAGCTTAAGAAGCAGTTAGTGCTGACTGTCAAGGGAAGGAAGGTGGACGCAGTGATTTAATATTAACCTGTTGATGATAGCTGCAGACTTCAGAGCTGGTAAGCATGAAGCTCTGCAATGAGCACATTAGCAGCTGTTGGATGAATCCTCAAAATCGTAGTTCTGCCTTCACGCTCTTTTCTCTGGCATGTTTCTTTTACCCAGGAGAAGTGGAACATTCAAATCTGCTGCAGTCTCTTGGGTTACCTCCTCCTTGCTGGGGCAATAACCCAGTGTGCAGAGAGAGTGTTAAATCTATTTCATTCAGTCCCTCCAGTCTGTATGGCAGTGTTAGTCAATAAATACTCTTAATCTTTAAAAGGAAAACTGCAAAGCAAAATTAAATGAAATTGGCAAACTCCCTAGCATGGTGAACAAACTGAGAAGTAAGAGTTGTGTCAGTGCAGAACTCTTAATTCATGTCAGGGAAATAAAATTGAGCTTCTGAATCTGGTAATAAGCTGACTCTTATCATTAAACTCAACTACTACTCTTTCTCAAGCGCTCTCATTTGAAACTGTCTGTAAGCTGTGGGTTAGCTGACTAACCACTGGTTTTCCACCTAGGCCTAAATAAAATGGCAAGGTGAAGTTGAAGTTTCACACATCTCTGTAAAGGCCACTGTGTAGGATGAGTTAGTGCTGCTTCAGAGGCTTTTTAGAGCAGAGCAGTTTAGAAGGACACACTTAGGTGCCAACTTTCAAAAAAGCTGTAAGTTCTGGAAACTTTGAATTTCTCCTTCCTAGAAGTAACTGTTCCTCCGTACCCTGTTTTGAAGGCAGTAAGCCTGTTTTCCAAGGTTATTAGAAAACCCCAACATATATATATATATATATACATAAATGTTCTAGGAGATGCCTGAGAAAGACGTGTCCAAAGCAATTTTGATACTTATATTCTCAAGTATGAGAGAATATGAGTATAAATATCTTATATACGGATCAAATATGTAACATTACATGAAACTTAAGACCTTAGAGGGTTTGAATCCTAATCATACTGTGTGGCTGAGTCTCCATGCTGTGTCCCTTATCATTTGAGCCTCCCGATTTTATTTGTAACTCTTCCAGCTAACTTTCCTGGATGTGCACTAGTGGTATTAAATAGGATTGAGGGGAGATTTCTAGGAAGCCATCTTCACTGTCTCAACTTGCATTTTATTTGGAAGATCCATCTGCTGCAAACCTCCTTTCCTGTCCGGAGGTCAAATATGTTGACTATAAAGGAGTACATTTTATCAGTTGGTAAAGACTTTTAGCTTCCATTAGCTGTTGTAGACAAAAGCTACCTAGGCTGAGCTGGTTTAGTGAATGTCTGGCACTAGTCCATCCTGGCTTATGCCTTTTTCTGGTCTCTAAATCTCCTGCGAATGTTTGACATGCTGAAGAGGAGGAGGAGTTTCTTACAAATTGGGCTATCCAGAAACTGTTGTAATGCATTAACACTGATTACAGTGCAGCAAGCTTTAGGGCCCTCGGGCTGATGATCAAATAGCAGGTTTGTGAAGTGGTCTTGTGTTAGACTAGTTCAGGTACTTGTATACTTCTGAGTGCTATTTTAATAAGCTTTCACAAGAGGGCAGAGTAGAATTTGCTCCGGGAAGCATAATTGTCTTGACTCATGTATATCTAGAAACGACCCAGCTCAGATTCCTTCGGTGTTACGACAGCACCAGCCATATTATTCATGCTGCCCACCTGTATCACAGACCATCCTGGGCGCTCTGTGGCTCTTCAGTCTCTGCTCCCCAACGGGGAGTCCCAGGGAAAACCACAGCCTATCTCAAGTGTCCCTCCCCGGCAGCGGGATGCTGGAGCGTGGAGGAGGAGAGGTCTGTAAATGTGCCCCCTGCACCAGCGCTGCCAATGTTTGCTTGTTGGTCGTAGCTAAAACAATCATGTAGTTGTTAGCACAAAAATCTTGTAGTTGTTAGCACAAGATAACGCTGTGGTGCAGATAAGCAAGCTCTTTGTAGTTGGCAAATGTAATGAAGGAGATACTGCTGGAAAGCAGCAAGGTTTCCTTGCAACGTTTTGAGGTGTGGCAAAATGTGACCAAGAAAGCTACTTCAAAAGGAAATACTGTATGTCTCTAGCTTTATGAGTCTTTAAGTATGTTGGCCAATTAATTTATTACAGTTATTACGATAATACCCAGGACCATCATCCTTGTTGAAACAGTCCACAGAGAAACCTAGCTCCCCCTGCCCCCTTTCTTTATTAGAGGACAAACTGAGTTAGGTGTTTTTTCCTGAAGCATGTCAGAAGTGCAGTTTCAATTCTTTGTTGTACCTTAATACTGTGCATTCCAGTAGTTTAGCTAAAAGAGCTTTTTCTGATCTTTCATCACTCTTTGAAGAGTTTTCTGGCAGGTTATCCTGTACAATTATTCAGTGCTACCTCAATTAATGCAAGTCAGTTGACATTTAGCATGATAATATTCTCTGTATGTGAAGACTTTCACATTCTTTTTTTTTTTTTTTTTTTTTTCCTTCCTCCTTCAGATTGACCCGAAAGATTACACTTTTTCTGGACTTAAAGACGAAACTGTGGGTCGACTGCCTGGAAAAGTAGCAGGGCAACAATTCATCATTCAGAACTGTGAGAACTGTAGTATCTACGTATTTGACCATTCTGCTACAATAACTATTGATGACTGTGTAAACTGCAGAATCTTTTTAGGACCAATAAAAGGCAGTGTGTTTTTCCGTGACTGCAAAGATTGTAAATGCGTAGTGGCCTGCCAACAGTTTCGCACTCGGGACTGCAGAAAGCTGGAGGTATTCTTGTGCTGTGCCACCCAGCCCATTATTGAGTCCTCAACAGGTATGAAATTTGGATGTTTCCAGTACTATTATCCTGAGCTTGCTTTACAATTTAAAGATGCTGGACTGAGTATCTTCAATAACACATGGAGCAACATCCATGACTTTACCCCTGTGTCAGGAGAAAATAATTGGGGCCTTTTGCCTGAGGATGCTGTAGTCCAAGATTACGTTCCTCTGCCCAGCTCTGAGGAGCTGAAAGCTGTCAGAGTTTCTACCGATGCTATGAAGAGCATAATACCAATAACTCGAGGGCGGAGACAGAAAAGCAGCGACGAATCGTGTTTGGCCGTGTTTTTTGCTGGTGACTACACAACTGCAAATGCCAGGAAGTTAATTGATGAGGTAAGCGACCTTTGTCTGCATTCAACTTTTTGAATTTCTAATGGGACTTTCCTCTGGATAGCCTCTGGTGCTCCCTGAAGGGAGAACGCAGAGGCTTTGCTTGTCCACTAACCATACCAAGCAACTCCACTATTTAAAACCTTAAAGCAAGGTAAGAGACTGGAGCTCATCTGATCAGACAGTTGTTTTACAGCTGACATCCTGTGACTGCCACATCTATCCTCTAATAGTTCCAGTGTACTTTTCCACCACGGCACACCAAAGCTACGTTCTGAAGAAAACATGTAGTTGATTTGATGAACTTGGCCAAATGTAGAGTAAGTGATTGGCAATGCTTGTTAAAGGGATGTAGCCAATTAACTTGTTAGCTTATTGCCCTGAAAGTCACAGCTAACAAAGCAGTCTGTCCTGAAAGTTTTTCCAGTACTAACAGACACTTTAAAAAAATAACATGCTAAATTGTATCCCCCTTGCCACCCAGTACTGGAATTTTTTTCTGGAGGAGGCAGTGAGTGTTTGTCATGGCTGGTCAGCCATCTTCAATTACTTAAATAGCTGGTGCTGTCTCTTTTTTTTATCCCTGTGAGGCAGCAGCTCCCAAGCTTGGCTGAGTTTGGGCTTTCATGGGGCTAAAATCTGGGAGTGGCTGGCTGCTTTTAGCACCCTGGAGTGCTAGAGATGACAGAGCAGAGCCAGTAACCATGAGCTACAGGTTCTGAGCGCGGTATCTGCAAAAGCTGCTGCTCCCAGTGTTATATGATCAACAAAACAACCGATGGAGCTCCTTCCCTTGGGTTTTTAACTGCAAGGAAAGAAAGCTGTAGGGTGTTCCCATGCCCCCCTACTGCCCACTTGAATTTTTGTGGAACTGAGTTACTAACAGCTACTTGAGTGAAGGGAGATAATGATACTTATGGGTTGGGTTTTTTCTGCAGAAGGAATAGCTACAGTAAAGAGGATAATAGATGTGTTCTCCTGTGTTAATAGTTCTTTGCAAATTAGAGTTAAGAAGATGCTAAAAGACTAGTTAGTGAGATTCTGTGGAAATCTTACTGCTCTGTAGATTAATGGATGCTGTGGAAGTACAAATACAGTTGTTCCTTCTCCACATGCTTTTAGTTTCGTATTAGATTTGAAGTAAAAAGCTGTGTGTGTTCGAAAGTTTGTAACTTTTTTTTTTCAAAAATGGAAAACTTCAGCAATGGATAGATGAGAGTTTGAGCTAACGCTTGACTGAACTATTGCAGACTAATGAGAACTAACTGCTTGACTCCAGATGCTGAATGCGTTTAACTCCCATTAGTTTCAGCTTGTGAGGGATTGTGGGGGAAAAAAACACAACCCTGGGCCGTAATATAAAACAAAAATGTTCACATTTACTCCTCTAGGTGCACTAGGGCAGAGGAGAAAATCTGGATGAATGGAATGAAAATAAACAGAAATGTAGGGAAAAGCAAATGGTCTTTGAAAGGAGCAAAAAGGGTCCCTTTGCTCTGTGGCTTAATGTGTATGGGGAAAATTCCAGTGTAATCTGAATATTCAAGCTCAACTCTCTGCCTTAGAAGCATTTTTAACATGAATTCTTTCTCTGTTAACAGATGACTGGCAAAGGCTTTCAGCTGGTACAGACTAAAGAAGTCTCAATGAAGGCAGAGGATGCTCACAGAGTTTTCCAGCAGTGTGCATCAGAATTCATTCCACTGCTTGAAAAAGGTGAGTTTGTGTTGTTTTCTTTCTCTTCTTGATATAGAAATCTAGCTGTCACTAAAGAGTTCTGGAGAAGAAACAGGAATGAAGGAGAAATTTGTGTTTCAAGGGCATAGTGTAAAGCCAGTTGAGATGAGTTTCAGAAGCCTCAATCAGGCCTTAAACCAGCCAAAATTTCTGAAGGCATCAGAAATGAGCTATTCCACATGTATTTTGTGGCTCTGCCCCCCCTCTAGTGGTCCAGCTGCAAAGCTCAGGAGCAGTGGCACACGCAGATTTCTCTGGGGTGGTCAAAAGAAGCTCATGCTTTTAGACTATTTCTAACTTATCACCGTTGCTGTTCAACCACCTAGATGTTCAGTGTTTTTGTGTACATATCTAAGCAAATCAGTATAGATGTGTATAAAGCAGGCAAGTGTTAAATTTCTGTTTATAACTGGTGTACTGTCAGAGTATTTCAAAAGCATTTTTATTGATCTGACTGTAATTGGTTTTTGTCTCTTCCTGCAGCAGTACTGACATCTTGCCATCTGTTATATGCTGAAGCTCAATACACCCTCCCAAACTTAGTAGCAACATGCAGGTTTTTTCATAGTAACATGAGAGGTCTGTGATGCTCATTGCAAGAATAGGACAAAAGTTATTGTACTTATCAGATGACAGTCTAGTTTAAGGGCTATTTTGCACCCGTGTAGGAAGAAATAATGTGTTCAGAACGAAACCAGAGAAAGGGGATCTGCAAATAGCGGGTGAGAACAAGTCTAAAAAATCAGGCAGTTTGCTATCTTGGGACTGAGGCAAAAAATGCCTGAATGACTCAGTCCTACTCCAGATGTCTGTGAAATGGCTCACTATTTGAGCAGTATAGTCTGACTCACTTCCATGATGCCCTGCGCTCCTTAGCATTTTTGTGCCATTGCTGCCTTTCAAGAAGTAAAACTGGAATCCTGCCAGAGTCTCTGCGAACATGAGCATGGAATTGCAGATATTTTCTTCTCTGATAACACTGCACTTTGAAGCTATGGTCAAGTGGTTTTAGTTCTTTATCCTGCATTATGGCTGCTCAAGCAAAAACCATAAATGCTTCTTGCAAGCTTCACAATTCCCTGTGGGTTGAGAAATCTACTGTTTCAATGCCAAGCTGAAAAGTAGTATTGATTCTAGATGAAACTGTCTTCTAGGTCCAGTGGTTGCTTTGGAGTTCAATGGAGATGGTGCTGTGGAAGGATGTCAAAGCACCATAAATGGTGTTTTTAGTGGGACCAAGGTAAGCTGGTGTATTGCTTTATTGGCAGCAAATGTTACAGAATGTCTAGGATACTTCACGGTCAAGCTGCAGCGTTGACGTACTGCATGATCTTTTCAGGTTTCTGAATAGTAAAATCTGAATATCCTATTTTTTTGTTGTTTTGGTTTTTTGTACTCAAAACTTAAGTTGCTTGTCAGAGACAAGAAAAATTGCCCTAGGAAAGAGAGTACTAAATCCCCATAGCCATTGAAGAACAGATGATTTCCACTTAAAACTGTTATTTTACATAATAGTAAAACCAAGTTCTATAAATATAGTAGGGAAAAGCTCTGCTCCAAGTCTTATACTGAAGTCTGCTTTGTGATGTCCCAGTCTATTAAACCCTGACAAAGATAATACGATGGGATTTCAGCTTTTTTCAAGGTTTACTTTTGCTGTGTAGGATATTGCAGGATGCCTTCCTTCAAAGGCATTTTTCTTTTTTCTTCTGTCAGCTTGTTTTCCTGTAGCTTCCTTACACCACACCTCCTCTTTGCTTGCTGTCCTCATTTCTCTGAATGGCAATGGTTTTGAGAAAGTTTCTGGAAACAATTAAAGCACTCCTGATAACAAGAAAGTGACAAACCCCTTGCTTTCAAGTAGCTGTTTAAAGAAGACCAGAATGTCTTTGAGACATAGTGTCCATACAGCTCCTTGCTGTCTTTCAGTTCCTTTTGAAAGAGTTACTCGGAACTAGGCTGCCCAGTTTCTGGAAAATAGTCGTCTTGTAATAAGTCATCTCAAATGAAGCCAACATTTACTTTTTTCATGTTTGCTATTGCACCAGAAAAAAACTGATGTGTAGCGGGCCTTAATTTGGCTCTCTGAGTCTGGAGAATTCTAGAACTACAGTCTGGGCAGTGTTGTGATATTACTGATTCTTTCTTGTGACCCAAAAGTCATCATTGCAAATTTTACCACAAAACCAGCCTCTTTAAGCAGGAGCTTACAGTGGCTTTTTTAGTGTGGTTAGCATATTTTTTTTCATACAGAAAAAAGCTGATATTGGGTAGGTAATTCACTGGTTCTTCTAGATCTTTCTCTTTATTCAGACTGAAGTGATATTAATTATTAGAACAAATACAATTTTATATTTTCCTCACTAAAATGATTGGTGTCTGTTGTTATAACACTATGAAAGCCCTGATCTGAGATGCATCCAGAAACCTCAGACTGTGCACTTCATGCTGTGAAGTAAGCATTATTCTTGAAGGTGATCTGTAGTGTTTGGGTTTGGTTCCAAATGTGAAATTACTTACTGCATCTGGATTTAAAACTTCTGTTCACAGCCTGGTTCCATAGTAAAATCTACTTCACTTATTAAATAATTACTGCACTGAATGAAGAAGCAGAACTTTGGGCTTCTTGAGAAGTATATATCTTCATTTAGATAAAATGTGATTCCCAAACTTCTGATAAACACTGAGTTTGTGCATGGATCCCTAGATAATTGAATATTATAAGTCCATATTTTTTAGAAAATGTATTTCTTTCTTGGGACACAAGTTAGCAGTAATTTAACGGAGTAACAAACTTCAGACTTATTACTACCAGAAGGTTCAGGAATGCTCTATAAAATGGTTTCACCTCATTGTTGGCTGCCCTTATCGTGTTGGAGAGTTGTTATAGTGCTCAGGAAGAATTATAGGTATCCTTGATCAAGAAACAATGACAAAAGCTCTTAGGCAGACATGCATCCTGTAGGACTTTGCAGGGAGATTAATCTGCTTTTAAGCAGGTGGCTACATTTGCATTTGAAAATCACAGTTAAAAATGATTAAATTCATCTGTTAATAACCTTAATTTCACCAGGTTTTTGTTTCTGAAATAAATCCTAGAATCATAGAATTGTTAAGGTTGGAAAAGACCCTTAAGATCATCAAGTCCAACCGTTAACCTATCACTGCCAAGTCCACCACTAAACCATGTCCTCGAGCACTGCATCTACCCGTCTTTTAAATACCTCCAGGGATGGGGACTCAACCACTTCCCTGGGCAGCCTGTTCCAGTGCCTGACCACTCTTTCAGTAAAGAAGTTTCTCCTAATATCCAACCTAAACTTTCCCTGGCGCAGCTTGAGGCCATTTCTTCTTGTCCTATCACTTGTTCCTTGGGAGAAGAGACCGACCCCCACCTCTCTACAACCTCCTTCCAGGTAGCTGTAGAGAGCAATAAGGTCTCCCCTCAGCCTCCTCTTCTCCCAACTAAACAACCCCAGTTCCCTCAGCCGCTCCTCATAAGACTTGTGCTCTAGACCCTTCACCAACCTTGTTGCCCTTCTTCGGACACGCTCCAGCACCTCGATGTCCTTCTTGAAGTGAGGGGCCCAAAACTGGACACAGTATTCGAGGTGCGGCCTCACCAGTGCCAAATACAGGGGCACTATCACCTCCCTGGTCCTGCTGGCCACACTATTCCTGATACAAGCCAGGATGCCATTGGCCCTCTTGGCCACCTGGGTACACTGCTGGCTCATGTTTAGGCAGCTGTCAACCATCACCCCCAGGTCCTTTTCAGCCAGGCTGCTTTCCAGCCACTCCTCCCCAAGCCTGTAGCATTGCCTGGGGTTGTTGTGATCCAAGTGCAGGACCTGGCACTTGGCCTTGTTGAACCTCATACAGTTGGCCCCAGCCTAATGATCCAGCCTGTCCGGGTCGCTCTGCAGGGCCTTCCTACCCTCCAGCAGATCGACACTCCCACCCAACTTGGTGTCATCTGCAAACTTACTGAGGGTGCACTCAATCCCCTTATCCAGATCGTCGATAAGGATATTAAACAGGACCGGCCCCAACACTGAGCCTTGGGGAACACCACTTGTGACTGGTCGCCAACTGGATTTGGCTCCATTCACCACCACTCTCTGGGCTCAGCCGTCCAGCCAGTTTTTAACCCAGCGCAGAGTGCACTTGTCCAAGCCATGAGCAGCCAGCTTCTGCAGGAGAATGCTGTGGGAGACGGTGTCAAAGGCCTTACTGAAGTCCAAGTAGACAACATCCACAGCCTTCTCCTCACCCACTAAGTGGGTCACCTTGTCATAGAAGTAGACCAGGTTAGTGAGGCAGGACCTGCCTTTCATAAACCCATGCTGGCTGAGCCTGATCCCCTGGTTGTCCCGCACATGCCGCATAATGGCACTCAGGATGATCTGTTCCATGACCTTCCCCGGCACCGAGGTCAGGCTGACAGGCCTGTAGTTCCCCGGATCCTCCTTCCGACCCTTCTTGTAGATGGGTGTCACATTAGCTGACTTCCAGTCATCTGGGACCTCCCCAGTTGACCCGGACTGCTGGTAAATGATGGAGAGTGGCTTGGCAAGCTCCTCCGCCAGTTCCCTCAGTATCCTTGGGTGGATCCCGTCTGGCCCCATTGACTTGTGGGCATCCAGGTGGAGGAGCAGGTCGGTGACTGCCACCTCTTCGACAACTGGGACTACATTCTGTGTCCTATCTGCATCTCCCAGCTCAGGGGCATGAAAACCTTGAGGATGATCAGTCCGACTATTAAAGACTGAGGCAAAGAAGGCATTAAGTACCTCAGCCTTCTCCTCATCCTTTGTGGCCAAGTTTCCCTCCGCATCCAACAAAGGAGGGAGATTTTCCTTGGCCCTCCTTTTGTTGCTGATATATTTGTAGAAGCATTTTTTATCTTTGACAGCAGTGGCCAGTTTAAGTTCTAGCTGGGCCTTCACCTTTCTAATCTTTTCTCTGCATTACCTCACAACATCCTTGTAGTCCTCCTGAGTCACCTGCCCCTTCTTCCAAATCTGATAAACAACTCTAGATGCTCTAGTAAGGGTAGAAAAATTCTTCAGCAATAGCAGCACTAGAGTTTTTTGAGCCGTTTGGAAGAAACAAAGTGTTACAAGGAGAGCTCTACGCTACGCACTTAAGCGGACTTCCTATTGGTGTGGACTAGGTACGTCTACACTCTTTACCTCTGACATTCTTTCTGGTGTGACCTTCTGCACTTTTTTGGGTGTGCTTTCTATTATTGCTCCTCCCTCTCATTGTTTATTCGTAAAATACTCTGCAAAATGTAAATTGTAATATTCTGGTAGGGAGGGATGCTGAAAGAAGATATTCAACTGTTGTGACTGTGGTACCAATCGCTGTTGCACCAAACAACTGCCAAATAATTAGTAGATGTTCACAAGTCCCTTCACATAGAAGTCTACCATGCATCTAAGCAACAGTCTAGGAAACTGCTTGCTTTGCGATGGTATAATCTTTTTTTTTTTTTTTTTAAATCGGAAATTTACTGGACAACAGGATATTAATCTTAAAACATACTTTCAGTCAACCAGTTCAAGGAACTGTCACGGTTTACATTCACGTGGTATTCTGAGCTGAAGCAGAGAAGTGGTGACCATAGGAGCATAGTCATCTGGAATAACACATTCCTACAGTCCCAGTGCAGGTCAGAACAGCTCAGTTGGCTGTGCCAACACTGATGTGCTAAGACAGTGATGATTTCCTCTTGAGGCATAGAAAATATAAGATAGTAAGAACTCAATTTAAGTTTTTGATTGAGGTTATCACTTGCATGTTGATATTGATGAACAGCCACAACACTTTGCCTGTTACACTAAACTATTTGGGCATTGCCTAAGGCATTTGTAGTTTATTTGCTGAAAGCTTTCAAAGATGACTGTCCTAGAGCTTAGACTTTCACATGCATTGATCAATTTTGCAAAATGCAAATGTAATTGAAGTTACTTAAAAAAAAAAATCTGATGAAGCAATTAAGTTTTTTGAGGGCAATATAGAGCAAGGGAGTCTTTCTTACAAACTCTGCTTTTCTGTTAAAGGAAAGCTTAATGGTAGTCTAAGGTTTTTGTCTGTCTGTTTTTCCCCTCTCCTGGACAGAGTTTGACTTTACCAAGCAAAATACATCTAAATGAACACTAGCTGAAGCTGTGACCCCTGAGTAATTGAGCCCAAAACTTTTAATTCCCATTAGTGGAAGGCTAGGGTTACTGCAGCTAGCGTGTCTGCTAGGAACAGGTCACGGTAACAAAGGGTGCATCAAGGCTGAGAGAATTTTGGGACTTCTAACACACAGTGGAAACCAACATACTTGTGCCTCTCATGAAATGCAAAAATAAAAATAATCATTACTGGCTCCGAATGAGCAAAGACTACTTGAACGTCTTTATTCGTGATGCATAACTATTTCCTTGTTTAATAAAACAGGTTTTTGTATCGGAGAGCAAGGCATCAGCATCTCAAGATGTAGACAACTTCTACAACTTTGCTGACATGCAGATGGGAATGTGAAGTTTAACATGAAAGTGTTCACGTACGGTTTGTCTCAGCACTTGGATGTCACTTGGCTTGAATATTGCAGTAGTATGTAAGAAGTTTTGTCATTTGGTTTTGTATTTCTCATATATCCCTTTTATAAAGCTATCAGTGGTTTTAATACCACATTACCTGAACTGGAATAAATGGCATAGCTCCCCATGTGCATTGTGTTTGAGACTTGTATTTCAACTCCAGAAACAATGGAGGTTTTCTACTAACTTTTTACAGTGATTTCTAAACTTCTATTGACACTTGAATGTTTTTTGTCAACATGTAATGGTAAGACATTTGAAAAGTGCAATGCTGATCCAAATTTGATGCCAAAGTAATTGTTATCTTTAACTCAGACGCATTGTTTAGAAAGTGCATTTATGTGAAACTTGCTGTTCAAAACTTTCCCACATGCAAATTTGTCTTATTGGGGGCCAGAGAGGAAGCTGTAGTCGTTGACTTTTTCTGAAAGCCTAGTCTGAAATGAATTCTCCTTATAGCATGCTTTCAGAAGCAGTGCCTGACTTATAAAGTGTACATCTGGCTTATTCTGCTTCACCGTCTTTTCTGAATAAAGTTGTTTGCGGCAGCATTTATGCTGAGAGTTGTCATAACAGCATTCTGGTAAGTGAGCGCTTGCCAGGCTCTTCTGCTCTGAGGTGAATTTTGAGCACGAATGCTCTGCTGAAGATGCTCCAAGGTCCACTCAGGGTATACGGCAATAAAGCTGCCTCTGGTATTCCCAAGTCATGTATGGGATATATATGAGGTTCCCTTGGACTCGGAGCAATGAGTCTCTGGCACTATTTTTGTTTGCTAGAAGGAACATACAGCAGCCAGGAGTCAGAGAAGGGCTCTGATGGCATTAAAAAAGCTCTTCCTCACTGGACCCCAGGAGAAAGGTTTTACACTCAGTAGTAGTACTGAAAATTTGGCTGTAAAGTACTACACACTGCTGTAGGGTTTATTTTGGATTAATTCTAAAAACAGACCGAAGAAGTGCTACTAGCATTTTGGGAAATGCATTTGAATAGTGATCAGTAAGGATGCTTATTGCTATATAGGGCATATTAGAATGCAAATCTATATGGATATTAAATACGATCAATTGATTTTTTTTCACGTTACATCCTTACTGATTTTTCTACATGAACTTAAAGCTTATGTCCAGGTTTACAAGCCCTCTGTAATACTTGAACAGATTGTGCATGCAGACGCACAAAACCAAATTTCTCAATTAAAATTGTGGCTTGCCAATTTATGTAGCCTTTACAATCCGTTGAATGCACTGGGGCTGTGTTGAGGTGCTAAAGCAATAATTTCCTCATTACGGTCAGCTGTCAAAAGGGAAGTTCTTGTGCATCTTAACTGAAAATAAGTCTTGATTCATCAGAGTCACAGCTCTGGAGCTCCAAAAGTGGGTGGCTAAAAACACATCTCTCTCCAATTTTTTAGAATTAGCACATGAAAGAATCTGTTCTCCTGAAATTCATAATTCTGTCATGCCCAAGAAATGTTCTGAGCTGTCACTTTGTTGCTACTAGGCAAGTGCTTGCCCTTAGTTTAAACTACGTATCAAGAATATGTCCTTAGGACCTCTTATTAAAGTTATGCATAGGTTAAATAAGGAAGAGTATCTCCTGAAATCACTAAACCATTGGTGTACTGAAAGTAAAAAAAAATAAAGTCACTTTTGTGAGGTTTTTTTTTTTTTTTAATTTGACAAAGTGAAATAAAATCAAACTACCACCAGAATCTGACTGGTAGTGGAAATTACCACTTATTTGCACTTAGCCAGCCAGGATTTTTTTTATATGACATGTGAGGAGAAGCTGTGAAAACAGCTAAAAATCTTAGATCGGTCTCCAAAGTACTAGCACAACTTCTCAATGAACATTTGCAGGAATTATTGTAGACACATACAGTAAATGTATTTTTCTGGTATGGGCAGTACATTAAAATTGTGTAATGTACTTCAGAACTGTCATTGTGTAATTTTTCTAAGTAGTGCTTATATTGGACCATCTTGGTGACTAAACTTTTACATATAGTATATCCAAACTTACACGCTGACACCTGATTTTATGTATGTTTATAGTTTATTTTTTGCATCATCAACCTGTTCTGAAAACAAAGTGCTAAATTGATTTTTGTGACTACTTTTGCTGGAGGACAGGATGATTAATTGAAAATTAATCTAGGCTTGAAACAGTGGAAAAACTTTTCTATATGGAAAGAGCGGTGTTGCTTTTTTTTTTTTTTACATTGATAGCCTGCTTACCAACATAAAGGGTTTTTAATTAAAAAAAAAAACTAAAAAATGAAGGAGTTTCTCAATCCAATTATCTTTTGACTTCAGTTTCTTGCTATCAGGTGTTAAAAACACTTCTAGCCTAAGCATCAGGTATTGTATGCGTTACAGAATGGTACGTGCTTCATGTAGTCTTTGTATGTTTGTTGTATAGCTTTTTATGTAATTTGTATTGCACTGTGAATGTGATTCATAATAAACATTCAAAATCTAAACTCTGGATTCTGGAAGACTTTTTAAAATTACAAAATATTGCAAAAAATAATTACATTTTATTAAGTCTAAAAACTGAATTCCGTGTTTAAATGGGGACTTCAAATAGATACTTGCAGCTAACTGAAAATAAGCATTAACTCTGCAGTCATCCATGCTCCAAAAAAGGTGAATTTTTGACAGCAGGGATATTTCCCCAGAGTCACTGAAGATATGACTAACTTTACACTGCAGTTTTCCTAGTAAAATATGGAAGAAGGTATTCTTATATCAAGCTGTCAAGATATAAGTACAGAGATTCCCGGATGGAGACTGTTAAAAGCACTTCTCCCTGATCTGCGTGTGCATGTGGTTGTTTCTTTTTGTTTTGTTTTATAACTTGTAAAAATTTTGTGCTTTTTAACTGTGTTTACCTCTTTGGATACTAGATGCATGCTAGTGATATGCTCACAGCAAAACCAGATTGTGGTGGTTATACTAGTAGAATTGTTCATTTAGAAAGCAATTCCTTTGTATATCTCATTTAACATCTAAAGACTCTTGAAAACAGGTAAACATTTAATAAATTTCCAAACTTGGCTTTAAACTGGTCAGAAATGAGCATCTTCCAACTAGAGATGGTCTAGAGTAACTTTCATGAAGCATAAATGTTTGCTAAGAACATGAAGTACTGTATCAATATAATTTGCTGTTGAATATCTTAAGTTCAATTGTGAAGCTTTAGAGAGTCAAAGCTTTTGGTTTACACTTAACTATTATCGTACAATTTTACAGTTTACAAAAACTCTTGTGCCCCAATTGCATCTGAGTTGCCTAGTAATCTTTTTTACATAGTATCTAAGTCATAGCAAAGCTGTCCTTAAGTATTTTCACAATTTTTACCAACCACATCCTCAAATACTGACATGCAGAAGCTTTGTATCTGTGCCCTAGTTGCTAGGAAGTCACCCACTTTCTTTTGTCATATCTAAATAGTCATGCATAAAATGCACGGATTTAAAAGTAATTCACATACCAGGCTGCACTTACATAACTGGGACAGATTTTTTTTTTCCTCCCAATTCCAAAAAGCAGCCTGAAACTTTTTATTACAAAATATGTACTTCAGTTGTTCTGACTAATAGGGGCAAAAATGAGTTTTACTGACTTAAGCGTGAGTGAGAATTCTGTAGCTGAGTATCTTCTGCTCTTAAATGCTGGGTTTTTAAGTGTTTAGGCTTTATTCATACAACATTCAGATTTCTGTGCATATTTAAATTAGCGTTGCTGATAATATCTTCTAGAAGGTGTCGATTCCCCAGGCTTTTTTCCTAAAGATTTTATAAAAAGCTGCTGTGAAATGAATCTTTTAAGGCCTAGTAGCAGCCCAGGTGCCTGCCTCAGTAGTTCCTAAACTCTAGGATTTTTGCTGTCAAGTTCCTTGTTGACTCCTTTGGACCTCTGTGCCATTTCTTTGTTTGAATTAATGAGTAAGCCTTCTGAACCCATAAGGGTGACATAGGTCTTTGGAGGTCTGCAGGAACAGCTCTTCCAAGCCATGTTTAAACCTGATCTAAAACATCTAAATTCTCGTCCAACAGTGTTAAAAGCTATGAATAAGTGCCAGTCGTAAGTATTGTCTCTATCATGCATGGATTTGAGTGGGATGGTGCAAGTGGGCTATAGCGCTTCATGAAGTTGTGTGCTGTAGTACTGCATTCTTGCTCCAGTACATGTTGGAAGGCAGCTCTGTGGTGGTCCACCCCGTTCCCTGGACATTGCAGAGCTCATAGGATGAGCTATAGCAATTTGCTGAGGATAACGGTTTCTGAAGAATAATAACTTGCTGTATTGCCAGCCTGGAAGTTTTTCTTAAAGCTATCTAGTCTGAGCTCTGTCTCTCAACACAACCATCTACATACGGGAAAACTATACAAGCAGCAAACTTGGTAAAAGCAGGATGTACGGGAGGTTTCACTGAATGGTTGGGAGTCATGGTGTGTTAACAGGCCAGACATTAATATCTTGGTGTCCAGTTTGATAGAAGAATGCTTCTTACTGCTTTCATCTCTTCAGAATGCCTGGTTGCCATAAGACTGTTGCTGGTAATGTTTGTGGTCATGCAGTCTTCCTGATGCATATGTAGTCATCACTGGTTGTGAGTGAGAGAGAAGAAAAGGAGGGGGAAGTGAGAAGCTTTTAAAAAAGCTCTGAAGTTTTCTGAGTACACAAAGAAAAATGTGGAACTGCTCATTCCCTTATTTTTTTATGTGTTTAGTGATAATCCCCAGCTATGTACAATTTCATGGCTAGAGTATCTGAGTACCTCCCCAGAATGTATTAAGCAATGTGACCAGCATCTGTCACGTACAAGTCATCCTCTTTCAGTTGCACAAGACTTGAAAATTGCCAGTGTTGTCAAGGGTCTAATGAGATCTTCCAAATACACGTGGATTTCCCTCACATCCTTCTGTTAAAACCACTATAGAAAGTCTGTCCTTAAAAGCATCAGGTAAAGTTGATAGACAGGAAATTACAGTGAGGTTAAGAGGCTCTTGCACAGTGTTTAAATGAGTGTTTGTCTGATGTTCCCAAACTGCAAAGGCTTAAAGCAACGTGCTATTACAGATTCTACCCAAACGATGAGGCTAAATTTAAGGCTAAGCACCTCTGCAGTACTAGGAGCTCAAAGGGCTCGGTGCCTGGATGACAGTGGTATGTATCTCTGCTTTTCCAACTTCATTTTATCACAAGTAGGTAAAGTCCCAGTTCACAGAGTCATGTGAGAATCTCCACTTTCATTTTTAGGTACCTTTGTCCTTGTCACAGTGAAGAAAACTTGAAAAGTTTTTTTTTGCTGATGATTGAGCCATTAAACTTGTGTGTCTCAAAAACGAAAAAATTGAAACAAACTTGGGGGGGGGGGGGAGGGTGGAGTGACCGTTGGCTTGTGATTTCTGAGCACTGAAGGGAGCAGCAGCCTTACTTTCCCCTGCTTATATGGGTGCTGAGGGCTGTAGGGAGATTTCCCCCAAACTGCACATATGGCAGCTAACTTTCCAACTCTTTTAGGCAAGATACACCATTTGTTTCCTCACTAATACAAGCATAAGATGTATTCTTTGATTCTTTTTTTTGTTGGGTACTTACTTGCATGCGTTTGAGGTACAGAGACGTGATACTGATAGGTTTTGAAAGCTTCTGGCAGTCCTCTCCATTCTGAGTTACTGTCTTAGAAGGAGAAAGATAAAGCGAAGATCTCCCTAAGCACAAAACTTTGAACTTGTCAGATCCTGGGAAGTGAAGCTGGCACATTTTGCTCGAAAGAGAGCAAATGCTTCATGATTGTGGAAGTACCTTTTTTTTTGTCTGAATGTGCTGATCTTTTTACGAGGGGAGACCTTCCCCCCCCATTTCTGAAGTCCCTCCATAAAAACCACTTCAGGGGCTTTTATTTAAAGGGTTCTGGAGATTAAATGGAAGGGCTGTGCTATGACCTGAGGGCATCTTTTGATAGCTGCCCCAACAGGTGCTAAAGGATTGGATTCAGTGTTAGAGGTAAAGACAATCTTTTGAAGCTCTGAGTGCTCTTTGCTTCTGTTTCTAATAGCGAGCATCAGAAACATTTTTAGTCACAAGAGGGTTTAAAGACAGCTAGCCATCCTTAGGTGAGATTCTGCTTTGCATTTTTTTCTACAGAAGAATGAAAGTTACTCCACGGCGATAATTAGCTCTCTCATTTGCAGGTGGGTATTTGTGCTTTATGGTAACACTTCAATAATTTTGCTCATTGTGAAAAGAAAATAAGGGAGTTAAGCTTTTCTGTCTCTCGCCAGTAGCTGCCAATGCTTGCTCTGGTTTCAAGGACGTTGTATCAAGGTTTCATCAATGGTCTCCGATCTACCGAAGAAGTGAGTTCTATGCAGAAGCAAGTTTTATGCAACTTCTACGCATTTCAAAGAAAGGTGGTGTCAGAGACACTGACGTTTCTCTTCTTATCAGAGTCAACTAGAATCACTGCCCATGGAGGCTTCTCCGTGCTGGCTGGGAATGCTGCAAAGACTTGGAGGTAAGGGGTATGAATGAACCTCCCAGGCCTTTCCAATTCTGACTTCCCCCCACTGCTCCTCCATGATACTGCGGCGTGTTTGTTGTCTTTTACTTCTCTGGCATCTGATCAGAGATAGCAGATTTTGTAGAAAAAGTACTTCTCTGGTGAAATTCACTAAAAGTACTTCTAGGTATTTCAATTAGAGGTGCTTCTTTTGTGGCTCCAGTCCATGTTAAACTCTGCGTGACCCTGCTTCTCAGATGTTAAACATTACTTTGGTGTAAGTTTCTTAATACCCTAATATACTATGGGCAGCCTTTGTACGGCTGAATAATGACTCGGTTCAACTTGAGTACGGTATACATGTATACATGATTTTATCCTGACTGTATCTCTTAAACTTCTAGTTTCCAGAGCATTCCTCCCTTGGGAAGACTTCATGTTTGCGCTATATTTTATCAACACGTTAACATCTGGCTTTGTAAATTCCTTATATTCTCTAGGTGCATAAGAGCATCTGTAGTTCATCCTTTCTCAAGAAAATGTGGAAAATGTTGCATATGTCTTTAAAAATGACAACAGTGTACAATCTGTGCTTCCTATTTATTCATCTTGCTCAGTGTTCCTATAGAAATGCATAACGAATGTAAATGCAATTCTGCATAAATTCTTATCAAATGGTAAATAGTTTGCTCGAAGTTACACAGGATGAGATAATGAAAAATTTATTTGCACGTAAAAGCATTTATTGAAACTAGTAGCCCCACAGACTTTCTGCCACGGGTTTTTCCCATGTCATCTATCTTTTGGCCCTGAGCCCACCACATACAGCTGTGGATTTACTGTAGAACTGGAGGTTTGGATGTCGTCTTCTCCTGACATGTGACAGCCAGCGCAGGGGTGTGTGTGTGATTCCAGGCATGGGAAATGAAGATAGCTGTACAACACCTTTCCCAGGTTGGGCTGCATCTGCTCCTGGTGAAGTCATTCACCTATAAAGTAATCTGGCAGGAAACTTCTCATCAGAATGTTTCCTTCACTGATGGGAATATACGTTCTTCATTGTCCTTCAGAATGGTGGATACTTTAAACACTACATATATGCACTCTACTAAGCAGGTTTCAGGGACGCACAAAAAATAGAAATTGTTTTAAACTCTGAATGAAGACATTGGTACTTGAAAATGGTTTCTGTTTAGTTTAACTCAATCGGACTTTAAATTCCTTTTATGACTAGAAAACAGGTCTTTTTCTATAGCACGTGGACTTGGTTTTATCACTCTGAATTCTCGTTATTTTGGACTTAAAATCTCTTGTCTAAAAATCAGTGTTGCCTGCCCTGCTGCCTGGACCACCTGGTTTGATATAGAGGATTCCACAAGTGGTGTGGGGGGGGAGCATTCTTGGTATTTTACTTGATGTTGTGGTTTTCTGAAGCTGCTTAGAGTGTGTTCCTGGCAAGTATATATTAATGACCAGAAGGCAAATGAGGTGATCGCTGGTGCATGAAGTCATACGTGTCAGCATCGCTGTTTGGTTGCGGTCTAACTGCATTTGTAGAAAGCTACACTTCATGTTACACACAGGAATATTAACCAGCTATTCAAAAGAAAAAAAAGACTGTATTTTTTTTTGCAGCAGGTAGTAGATCCATGGAAGTCCTTGCCAGCAGTGATTTACAGTCAGAAGCCTACATAGACTCAGTGAAAGCTGACTTGGACAAGTACATGGAGAAGTAATCTGTTGAGGGTTACTAAACAGACGTGCCACATCCTGCTTGGGAAATCTGAGTAAGGAGTAGTTGGAGGCTTGCAGAGTACTTGGGGGAAGTATCTTACTGTGGATGCCCACTTGGGCCAGGGGGAAGTCGGTGCGGGGAGCCCGTGGCTTGGTAGAGCAGGTTGGGCTGTTGAGCTAGATGGAACATCTGGCCTGAAACAGTGCCTCCTTTCTTACGATCCGTTTCACCTCATCTTTTCGGCTGCTGTCTGGAAACACTGCGGAAGCGCATCTCAGGCATGCCAAACTATCCCTGCCATGCTTGCTGCTCATCTCTTCATTCCTTTTCCTTTGTACTCCTCCTTATTACATTCTTGCTGTTTCTTCTCCGTGCCTGGCCTAGAGAGAAGGGCTCTATCCCGGATTTGAGACCCCAGGTTCGATTTCCTTCTCTGTCGAGTTTCCGTAGCCTTTCCATGCCTCAGTTGCTGTGTGCGGAGAACAGGGCTGCGGCAGCGAAGGGCGTTCTCCAGATATATCTCTTTGCAGCAGTCCTTCTGGTGAGGAGGGCAAAAGGGGTTTGCAGTGCATTTGATGAAAGTGATACCTGGTAATAGCAGCATGGGAAATGTGCGTGGGTGTAGGGCCTAATAACGGTGTGCCAAATTTTTGCTGGTTTCCTTTATTCTAACCGATGCTGCCTACTGTGCTTTCTATCAAATGTTGTTTTGATGGGGAACTCTGTCCCGGGCTGAACGATTAACCCTGATAGCTGGCTAAAAGCTGCCTTAAGGCAGACTTTATGCTCATCATTTCACAAGTTGCGCCACTTGCGTGTAACATGTTCCCAGTTTAGTGCTAGATCGGGCGGGGACAGGCGCCCGGCGCCCTCGGAAGCTGCTGGAAGGCAGGCGGGATGTGGCGAGGCGCCCGGCCACCTCTGTCCCCGCTGCCAGCGGCCCAGCCCAAAGCTGGGTCTCGGCAGCCGGCGGCTTCGCGCTGGGCGCTGCCACTCGCTTTTCCTCTGCTCTGGGCACCCCGAAGGGAGCAGAAGCCGCCTCCCGCCTCTCGCCCGGCTCCGGGCAGGGTTGGCTCCCCTCAGCGCTGACGCCCGCCCGAGGGGCCCGAGGGCAAGGCAGGCCCCTGAGGGGAAGGCCTCGGCCCCCGGCCCCTTCCCGCCCGCTCGGCGGGGCGGGCCAGGCCGGCGGTGCCGGCGCAGCTGGCAGGAAGGCCCGGCCCGGCGCGGGCAGGGAGGGAAGGGGAAGAGGCGGGGCCTGGAGCCCGGCAGTGTCAATACTACAATAGGGCTCTTGTGAGGCCGCCGCTGCCGCCGCCGGAGGAGGAGGAGCGGGGCGGGCGCGGGGCCGGGGCCTGGCTGCGGGCGCGCCGAGCAGCCGGCACGCAGGGCGGGAGCCGCCGCCGGCCACGGGCCCGGGCGGGGGCGATGCGCGCCGGCGCGGGACGGCACCAGCAGCAGCCGCCGCAGCAGGAGCAGCAGCCGCCGCCGCGGCGGGAGCGCCAGCCCTGACGGCCGCGGCCGCCTACGCCGGCGAGCAGGGGAGGAGGAGGAGGAGGCGGCGGCGCGCCGGGCCGGGCCGGGCCGTGCCGTGCCGCGCCGGCGGCGGGAGGTGAGCGCGGCCCGGGCTGCCCGCATGGAGGCGGGGCGGGGGGCGGGCGCCGGGCTGCCGGGGCCGCCGCGCCGGGCCTGTGCGCGGGGGAGGCGCCGGGCCTGCGGCGGGCGGGAGGCGGCGGCGTTTGGCGCCAAGGCCGGGCAGGAGGAGGAGGAGGAGGAGGAAGCAGCGGCGAGCGGGGGAGGCGGCGGGTCCTGCGGGTACGTGGGGCGCCGCGGGGCGCGGAGCCGGGCCAGGGGTGGCGGCCGGGCCGGGCGGGCAGCGTCCCCCGGGCGCCCGTCGGGGCCGCCCGTCCGGCGTGGGCGCCGCGGCCGCGTCCAGAGGGAAAAGTTGCGGCGGTTCCCCCGCCCCGCCGGAGCGGGGCCGCCGCTCCGCCCCCGCGCTGGCCGGGCTGTGCCCGCGGGGGGCGGCGGGGCCTGGGCGGCGGCGGCGGCCCCCGGCGAAGCGCCCTTTTGTTCGCCGCAGCCCGGAGAGGCGGCGACCCGCCGGTCCCCGAGCCGGCGGGGCCCTGCGGAGCGCGGCTGGGCGGGGCAGGCGGGCGGACAGACAGCCGGGTAGACAGAGAGACAGCCAGCCGGGCGCTCGTTCGCTGCCGGGCACCGCTCCGCCAGTATGTCGAGGAACTTGCTAGAACTGAGTTTGGCAGCGAAGCGGTAGCGCGGCCCTCCCGCCCGGGCGAGGTAAGTTTTCCCCTGGGCAGCGGGCGCGGGAAGCGGCGCGGTGCCCCCCGCGCTTGCGGGGATGGGGGCGGGAGGGACCCGGCTCCGCTCCTTCGGGCCGCACCGTCCTCCCTCGCCCGCTGTTTGCTGCGACGGTGCTCGCCTCTCTGCAAAGGCATGTGCGGCGGCCGGTGTGATTAGCGGCCGGGGATGGAGGAAAAGTAGCGCTTGCCAATAATTCTGCGATGATTAATGGGAGAATTGGGTGCAGGGTGTCTTAAAATACATCTTAATGCTGCTTTTTTCCTGGTTTTTAACTGCAGGTCTTTTATGCAAAGCCTTTATAGTTATTTGAAGAGTTCAGCTATTATTCACAAATTGTTTTAATGAGTGGCTACGTACCTTAATTAAAATATCACTAAATTAGCGCTGTACTTTAAAGCCGTATTTTTTTTTATGTTCGGAGAAGGGGATGCTGGAGACGGCATCCAGTTGTGATTAGAAATCCCGTGATTAAAATACGCTAGAAACTTGGAAGCTATTGTGCCTCTCTGTTAACGTAAAAGAGCCTTTGCGCTAGAACTGAAAGGTTAAGAGAACTGTATTTTGTCTTGGTGCATGCGAAATGTTTTTATCTGCAGCCAACTTTTTACATCATGTTGGTGCTTGTTGCGGGCTGTTCTGCAGAGCATCTCAAGCACACCTGCTAATCTCTACAAAGGGACACCGTATCTTAGTTAGAGCCTAACCTGAAAATGCGAGAGCCTGGTGGGTTTAGAGAGGGAAAGCGTGAGCTGGATGAAGGCACGTTAGCATAACTATCAAGCTTGCCACAGAGTTCCGTAGCAGGACATCAGAAAACCCTTCACCTGCGCTTCCTGAAGGGAGAAAATGCAATTTGAAGTCCCTTTAGTTAAGAAAGTGCCTTTTCAAATTAAAAGCAAGTTAGTGCTTTTAGGATCCAAAGTTTTATGGTGTTTTGTTTTTTTTTTTTTTTAACTGAACTTCTGACCTCTTTCCAGACTAGACATGACATGCCCTGTTTTTTTTAATGCTAAAGAAGAGCAGAAGAAAGCTCTCTTCTGTAAAAGTTGGGCTTTTTGTGCAGTAAAAGTAATCAAAATAATGAGAGCTGTTTCTATTACCTGTCCTTCACTTGATGTTTCCTCTTTCTAGGTTCCTTTCACAGAACAGGCCTCCCTCCTTCCCCCAGCAGGAAAAATTCCCCTGAGTTGTGTCAGTCAGTGCAACTGTGGGTTTTTTGTTTTGATTTTTTTTTTGTTTTATTTGTGTTATGTATGTGTAGTAGGTACCTGCAAAGATTTGCCAGAGAGCTGATGCGGGAACATATGCAGTGGCATTTATTGGCAAGGATGCACGTCCATTTGGGATCTCGTTAAAATCGTGAAAATCCACTGTGAATGTAAAAGTCTGGGCTGGGGGATCTCAGCATAGTGTTAGAATAAACCCAGCTATTTCCTTCTCTGCGGTTCTGTGGACTTCCTCTCCATGGCAGAAAATCAGGAAGTTTGCGTCTGGGATTTATTGGGATACCTGAGATTGTTGTGGGCTTTTTGTTTTGGTTTTTAAAATACACACAGTTTTCATAGAGCTGGGTCGTTCCCTTATGGAGGAGAATTTACAAAGGCTGCTTGGCTGCAATTGAGTACTTTTTTTACCTGTACAGCTTTATATATGTACACATCGGCAGGCACGCATATGTATGGTCACTGAAGTAGCTACCATGTGCTGAGTGCTGTAGAGCGTTTATCCCGAAGAGCTTGCTGCAGCTGGCCTGTGGGGTGTCGTGACTGGTGACCTGAACTCTTGGCCGGCGTGACGGCAGGTGTCCGAGGCCGTGGTGAAAATGGCTGGATTTGTAAGACCTGCTGGTGAGAAGTTAAACCGTGTATGACCTGCTTTGAGTTTGAGTTTGAAATCAATACCCCTACAATGTTCCCTGTGGCCTGTTTAGGTAGCTTATTTCAAGCTTTGAAATTAATTTCTGGCCGCCATACCGCAGAGGGTAAGGAGCACAGCATGGTGTCTGTGCATTTTTGGTTAGCTTGGCAAGACCTGGGATATATCCAGAGTAGGAACGTGTACCCATTTTTGTAGTGTGCCTTTTATGATCCGTGGATGAAAATGTTATATAAACCTCTGTTTCTGTGGTGTGTCTTTCTCCTTTAGTCCCTAGAAGTCTCCTTTACAAGTCAGTATGTGGTTTTGGGGGCTCTTACCTGAATAGGTTTGATAGTGTAGCGTTATGCCCACTCTTCAGAAAATACAAGAAAATTTTTAATAACAAAGAATGTTGTATTCAACTGAAATTTAAAAGTTAATGTTTTGTTAAGTGTGGGTATCATTCTCTCGATGCATTTTTATAACCAAAACCCTTCTGTTTTGTGTAGATCAGTGGTGGTGTTGCTTTTTGGTTCGTGACTTTTTGCATCATAGACAGAAATGGACTTAGCCAAAACTTGCCCGTTTGATCATGCCAGCTTAATCCCTTCTCCGCTCCCACAATTTTTGCAGGAGCTACAGCTAAGGGGACTCAGGGGCTTTTGAATTTTTGGAGCGGGGAACCCTTCCTCTGAAATTGTGTGGTGTTTCTCTTTTCTGAAGATTTGAAGTGCTTATAACACTTGAGGCTTCATGTAATTGGAGACATAAATGCAATTTTGACATACTTTACTTAAAATGGAAACCAACAAGTTAATAATAGCTCTTATCGGGGATATTTATGTAATGGAAGCCAACAGATGCTATTTGCATCTTGAAGAGCTGATGTATAAAATGTTATGTCAGGGCCCTGGCAGGTTTTGTGCTGGCGGAGGCTGGGTCAGGTGGGAGTAGGAGATGCCGGAGATCTGTAGGGCTTGATGGCACCTCTGAAAAGTGAGATAACTAGATGAAATTTTGCATTTTAGCACACAGCTGATTTTAACTTAATGCTGCTAATTAAAATAAAAAGAGGGGGAGAGGTGATTTCTTTTATATTTTTCCACGTTAAATGATCAATTACACTGTCACTGTAAAATGACTTTTCTTTATACTGTCTTCTAGCTACAACTGCACATCTGATGTTCAGAACCCCTAAAAAGTGTGTTTATAGATACTATTTGTATTGATACTTCAACTTATTTCAGTTATAAGGCGGTATCTGGCAACGAAGTTTTAGAAGTGTAACGTGACAGCCAGGGTGTTGACTTCTGTGGAGAGATGTCAGACCCACACGTTGCTGGCTCTGCCTTTCCATGTCTGTCAAGTGGAAGTCACCTTCTCTAGATGGCATCCAAACTTTTCCAGCATTTAAGATCTTTATTTCAGTGTGTAGGATACCCAGAATTTGGGGATTAGAGCAGTCTGGGATGTGTCATCTCGGGCCTAATGAAAGCTCCTGCATTTGCAGAGCTGTAATACAAGCTTTACTTGAATTTAAAGAAATGGAAGAGACCCTGAGCTGCGAGCATGGCTGCGGGGGCTCCACTGGCAGTTGTTAAGTCGCCCCGTTCAGAGGAGCAGGAGAAGGTGGGAGGATAAGCTCATGACTGCTGATGCTATTTGTTAGAACTTTCTCCTGGATTAAATACTGGGATGCTTGCCTTAGCTTGTTAAACTTTGTTTGAAAACTTTGGAGTGCTTTCCTTCTTTAAAGTACACCTGTTACAGCATTAGATTACAGAGCTGTATTTCTTGCTTATTGAATGTGGAACATAACATATCTTGTTGTTAATGCCTCCTTATGTTTTAATTAGAGCTGCAGGGAGATGTTAAAAAACAGGTTTATACACATGCCTGACTGGTTGCTAAAATGAATATGCTTGTCACACGCTCTTAAGGGAATTGTGTATTATTTGGCAAGTCTACTGTCCAGGGCTTCCCCCCCCCCTTCTTTTCTTTTTCCTTCCCCCCCACCTCTAAAAAAAACCTTGCTTGAATGTTTTCTGAGGGTCTGTCCTATCTGCTAAAAGCTCCTGACTGTGTGGTAGCCTTTGCTGGTGAAAGGCTCAGGCTCTCATTCATGTCCTCGAGAGCAGTTTCATGCCTGTGCAAGTGGTTTGATGCCCAGCAAGTCCAACAGCTTCCAAGGGTGAGCCCTGTGCGGTGGGTGAGTAGAGGCGGGGATGCCTGGGATCCTCCGAAGGGAAGGGTGGTGCCCCACTTACCAGGCTGTGCAAAGCGAAACAACTGACCCGGAGCGTTTATTGCAAATAGTTAATTCTGCGCGACTGTGTTAGAAAGTGTTTTCCAAGCTGTGTTTTAAATTTACGGGTAGTTCTTGTTTTGGAATATGCTGTTGGGTAGATGATGAAGTAGTGGGAGGAAAACTTCTGTATAGGACGTGTCTGTGTGCCAGGTAGCTTTTAATTGTGATATATAGTTTATCATGTAATACTGGATGACTGAAATTCTTTAAATATGCAAATAAATCACATATGTGCTACAAATGTTAGACAGAAGTTTTTTGCTAAAGGTATTTTGGTTGTTAGATTGATGCAGTTTGGTTGCGAGGCTGATACACTGCTAGGTTGATGCAGTAACATGGGTGTTCACCAGCACTTGGAAATCGTAACTAAACTCTGAGCTTTCATTTGTACCGCTTTAAAAATGTGAGTATTGGCTTAACAGACCAGACAATTTTTAGATAATACTTGCTTTAAAGAGCATGAAGGCATTGAGAAAATTATTATTTTTAATGCACAAATATTTAAGTCTTCCCTATGTATCAAGTATAGCAGAATAAAATGGCAGTATTTTGTTTCTGCTGCCGCATAGAAAATCTTATGTCGTGAACCACTGGATACAAAAATGTATAGGAGAAACGCGTATCTTGACAAGGGAGGAAAAAAAATGTCCCCCATGGGATTACTTGTGGTTTTTAATTCTCTTTATTTTTCTGCTTTTAACTGCTTGTACTTCTTTAATATTCTTCCAGTGTTGATTTGCAGGCTTTGATATCATAGTGTCTGTAGAGGACTCATTGTTTGAAATAGTGCTGTGTCCCACCCAGGTTTTGGCTATAATAAAACAAAACAAAAAACCCCCAAAACCTCGTGGAGCTAAAATACACAGTATGCGAGCAAGTTACAGAGATGCACAAGAAAATGGTAGGCTCAGCAATTATCTGATGAGGAGGAGCCTGAGCAGAAGGAGAGGTAGGAGGAGTAATACCTCTCCCACTTTTATTAGTTCTTGCAAGGGAAGAGGAGTAACAAACTCATACTCCTGTTCATGCTTTCATGCAAATAGGCTCTTTTCCCAGCAGGTAACTGACTGAAATAGTGATAACAGGTGATTACTCTGCAGTGCAATGTAAACCTTGTTAAATGTTGTTTGATAGGAAGGAGAAGAAATGCTCATTCCAAGCACAGAACTTGTGCATTTCTTCAAGAACGTAGACTGCTGACTGCTGGTCTGACAAGGGAAAGGTTATCGGTTGTTGGCGTTACAACACTTTGATAGCGTTAACCTTGTTTGGGGGAGTTCTAGCAACTCTTCAGCTTCAGCCTAATTCGAGAGCAGTTGTGTTCTTTTACAAAAATCAAATTGACTGTCATTTAAGCAACTGAAAGGCAGATACTTAAACCTGATAATGAAGTTGCAGTCTTCCTTATGTTAACAACATAATCATTTCCAGCGTAGCATGAAATGAGCAATCTTAAGAAGTAAGTGAAGCATTTTGCCTGACAAATTTGAACTTGCAGCTCTGCAGCAGAATGTTCTAAGAGTGAGGGAGGAACTAGAAGGTTGATCTTAATACAAGGTGCTTGTTTATGAGCAACAATATTGTAATGGCTGTTGGCATACATAGAAAGTAAAAGTCACTCCTGCTTAATGGTATTGATTCTTCTATGGAAATAATTTTTGCAAAATATTTTGTCCACATTACAGAAATTAATTTTCTGCACTTTCTTTGGCTAGTGCTTCTTCACTTTTTTTGGGCCAGAAGAGAAAAGAAAAAGGTGAAAAAACCTGTGGGATGAAATAATTCCAAATTTTTATACAAATAGAAATAATGCAAGATGTTTTTGCGTGCGCTTTGCAACTGGTATCCATCAATTTAGATGGCTTTGGTTTTTGTTGGGTTTGTATTTTTTAAGATCTCATACTGTAGTTTCCCAGTGACATTTTGTGAAAAATTTAAAAGTTTTTCTTTATTCAGGTATTTTTCAGATGTTTAAGTATGTTGAAGTTGGTAGTAAGCATATTTTTGATCAAAATACATTTTTATACAGCTAGTGTACAAAGAGTTTACTTGCAGTGGCAATTGAACGAGATTTTGCCAGTGATGAGCAGGTTACATCCACATACGCTTCTGCAGTTTTGATGGAGATCTGACTTGCTCTAATTGAATCTATATGCCTATACAAAGGTGAAATAGCTGTGGTACAACTGTTGTCAAATATAGACTGTGGCCTGAGCTCAATGAAGGAGGAGGAGGTTAAAAATTACTTTATGTATCAGTGTATTCTGTCTTTTCTCTGTTGCTTAAAACTGAATATATGTGGTTCTTTGCTAGATCTGATGTGTGGTGGTTTTGTTTTTCTTCCTCTGTAAGTGCCATAAAACTTCAGAGGGTGGGACGTAAGTTATTAGAAAGCTTGCACTTCTGACTTAGTATCAGTCAGAGCCCCGTGGCTCCCATTATGTAGATTAATCTGGCTTAAGTGCTGTCTTAGATCCTTTGCTTGGAGTCTTCTGTGTACTTGTTCTAGATTTTCAGAAGCCTCTATATGTAACAGCAAACAGGGATATGCATGAATTTAGGTTGCTGAAGTCTAATAGATTTTGCAGGTGTCATTTCATTCTCTTTTTACGATTATTGAAATAAATTTGTTTTCTGCATGTTCGCTTATGCATGCTTGACTTCCACATTTCAAACAGTCCACTTTTGAGGTACGAATGGGTTAAGACTTGGAAAAAAATGTCTAAAGTAAATTAAAAAGGAAAAAAAAAAGCCTCAAGTGCACACGACAACTTGAATGTGATTTATAGTTCCTACTTATCTCTCCCAGCCATGTCTTTGATGCCTTCGTAGTCTGCTGTTGACTATCCCCTTTTCTCATTGCCTTGACTTCCTAACTTTTTCCTTGTTATTGGAGACAACAGCGTTTCTAGTAAGTGTCTCACAGTCTTCTCAGGACCCTATAAATCATCTAGGTCAAATTAAATTTGTCTTCTGACCCAGGCTCCAGACTGTATGGACTTCCAGATTATTTGCAATCAGCCTGAATATACTTTGGCAGGCCATTTGGGATTCTTTTCAATAAGATTCGTGTCGGTTTGCCAGGTCTGATAGAGGGGCTTTTCCCTCATCAGTGTGTTTATGTGAGGTGTTATTTTTTTGTGACTAGTACATTTATGTGGGTTTACATATGTATATATATAAAAGCATTGTCCACTGAAAAGATCAAGCTGTATTTTTTAATATTAATAGAAAATAAAGCGTTCATGATATAACACTTTTTTCAGTGAACTCTTGTGTTGATGTGATGAATATTTTGCTTGTGTATTTAACAAAAACTTCTCTGCTCTTATGCCTGTACACATGTCAGTTGTGCTTGGTTAAGCAAGTTGAATCTGTGTGTTTGACTTAAAGTAAATACAATTGCTGATGTCTGTTTTGTACAGGTCATAAGTATGTTTCAAAAGCAAACTTACTTTTGTGTATCAAGAGGAACTGCTGGAAAAACAAGACAGGGGCAAAGCATTGGTTTGATGGAGTAACTTTCAAAACACTTAAAAGTAACCAGGATGCGCTTGTTCTCAAATCCTTTTCTAACCATTTTCTACCCTATGATAATTTTTTTTCAAAATGCTTTTTTCTTTCCTCCTTGAAATCATTTTAGGGAATCTATGTTAAGCTCATTCTATCAAAGAAAGCTGCTTTTCTAACAATTTTAAGGCGTTGCACTAGTGTAACTACGTTATAGTGATCAGACTGGTCATATACATTCGATTCTGAAGACATGGCGTTTTTGCCAGCCCTCGCACGAGGACTGTGGAAGTTGAGCCTGCTTTGCTCCGGTACCAGACTTCTTTGGCCATAATAAAGCATCTTTAGATCTATCATTTAGAGGTTTTAATGCCACATTAGGGTGCTCTGTAGCACCTCTGCCTCTTCATGAGAGCTTTAATCAGTCAGAATTGTGAGTTTAACTGCATGATGGCAATTCTCAAAGGAGAAAAAGCTCAGCTCTTGTGTTTACTTTCTCTGTTGAGCTTTCCAGGACTGACGGGATTATAGAAGTTTTTATGCTTCAGGTAAGCAGAAGTAATGTAAAACTCTTGGGCAGAAAACCTATTAAATCAAGTTGTCTTCTTTGTCTTTTTTTTTTTTTTTTTCCTTTGGGTCATTGATGGGGTTTGGTGAGTGTAGCACAGGGGGACCTTGGTGCCATTTGTGTGCCTGAAGTGCAGACACACCAGCGTGTTGCGAGGGGCAGCGTTACCTGCTGTCCTCCTCAGAGCTGGTGGAAGCCCTTCCATACCAATGCGAGTGTCAGTCTCTGAATGTCTGGCTTAACCCGTTGCTAAACAATGTCAAAAACTTTGCCTCCATAAAGGCAACAGCTTTAGCGGAAGTCTTATTTTTAATAAACTACAAGAAATCACAAAGGTCTGTGTATCTATAGACAATTTTATTAAAGGTCACGTTTTTCCTTTTGACAGTAAGCTCTTCTGTCAGCGGGTGCTTTAAAGGAATAGTTCTCTTGCATTACAACTTGATCTTGCAGCTCCCCCCCCTTCCCCAACATATCTGCATCAGGAAATTTTGAGAAGAAATAAACTCAGTTTTGTCGCTTAGCAGTTCTGCTCACAAATTCATCAGATAAATGCCTTGCTAATTTCTGGCTTTGTTTTGGCACTGGCTTTTAATATCTATTGACTCCACTGAGGCCAAAATTTCCCTGCTTGTTTCTCAGAGGTTGTCATGTGTTTTGCCTGACTGAGAGGGAATGGCTTTGGAAGAGGATTAGTTAGTTGACACAGGTTTCTCTTTCATAGTTAAAAAAACAACAAACAAACAACCCTTTCCGACCATTTAAGATAATCTTCAAGGAAGAATTCATTTTTGGTTGCTGCTATGGAATTTGCAGCCACAAAAGATGAAGTTGATGAAGTCTTGTTTACTGTGTTTTTGTGTCTGCTGCTTCATTAATTGTCATTTGATTGTGCTCCAAGCCTTGTGTTTTGCGGTCTAAGCGCAAAGCTTGGGTGCTTTATTTATTTATGGGGTTTCTTTGCAGGGGGAGGTAACAGTTTGAGTGCTGGTGTAATGATCAGATGTCTGACCAAGAAAGAACAGGGGGCCTTTCCATATGAAATCTCACAAATACAAACGTCCCGAGTTTGATTAAGGATGTTGAAAGTATTTTAAATCCCTGTGATGAGCAAGTGAAGTTAACACTCTGTTACTTTTCTCTTGCCCTTCTTTTTTTCTCTGGGAATTGACTATCACTCAGTTAAATACTAAAAGTTTTGATATGAGGTGAGCTGTTTGAGGGTGATTTTTCTGTGGGCAGTGAGACCACCTTCAAGGCCAGGAATATTCAGTGTTGTCCACACTACTTTAAGTACTCAAATTCCTCGTACCCAGAGCAGTTGAAGAAACTGGAAAGTGCATGTTCTGTAGCCTGTATGAACCCCTGTGTTGTAAACTGGTGAGCATTACAACTTAATGTATCCGGAAAGGGAGACGTGGTCTTTTCTTGACTACTGTCATCCAACTGTGAGATAGCTTTCCTCCTGTAACTCAGACATAAATTATTCTTAATCTTTTCTGTAAACTAACTGATGTCCATCAGTTGTGCCTGGGTTTTTTTGGGTTTTTTTCATACTTGCATTGACCATGATAGGAACAGAGGCTGAGCAGGCTCTTTTTTTTTTTTTTTTTGTAAAAGCTGGTGGTGGTTTGAGGCACGAGCTCCTCCTGATGCTACCCAGCAATTGGTGGCCATCCTGTGAGTAAGTGGTCGAAGCCAAACGGCACAACATAGATAGGAAAAGCTTGCACAGACTGGTCTTCCAGCAGAGCGGTGGGGATGGCCACGGGTGCTTGCGTGCTTCAGGTAGGCAGCAGCAGAGTCCTGCGAGGGAAAGGGCTTGAGGGAAAGTGCCTGGGGTTGGGAGGGAGGAGGCATTTGGGGCTGAGTCTCAGTGGGCAGGGAGGAGGGCTGGTAAGGTGAGGTGCAGAATGAGGGACAGCCTTTGCAGGTGTGGCAGCTGCTGAGGCCTGCATGACGCTGAATGGGATGCCTGAAGAGTGCGTGTGAGGTGAGGAGAGGAGGAAGAAAGGTCCAAGCAGGGATCTGATTCCCAGAGGTATCTGTTTACAGGGCTGCAAATCAGCAGTTGAATCTGCGAGAGAGGAGAGATTTCTGGCATCGTTCCCTCTTCGGTGTGTGAACTGGCTGTCCTGAACGTGCTGGGTACTTCAAGTCTCATTGTAAAGGCATTTCCATTTGCTGCATGGGGAGTTAAAGCCTTATGGGGTTTGTTTCTTCTTGTGGTTTTGACGCCAGAGATCTAACTTGAAGGCATTGAAGTGCACAATTTGGTATTACTTCAGTCCAAAGTCTAAATCTGGCCCTTCATCTTTTATATTGTCAGTGTGTGGAGGATTCGGCAAGAAACAGTGATGCTGCTTTTAGCATTTGTGACTCTCTTGTGTGTGTGGTGGGGTCATGGGACTTGCTGCAGAGTGTATGAGAATGGCATGGCTGTGCCATCAGAAACATAACATCTGTTACCATACTTTCGAAGTTCTCACACTTGGTGGACCACTTTACTTTTTATTTTAAGATCTCTACTAAAGATATCCATCACCGTGCACAAATATAGTTGCATTGAATAATGGAAATTAGCTATGGGAAAAGATGCTTCTAGGTCATCTAGATTATTGCTTCTGAAATGTTCACTTGAGCCTCCCTTCAGAACATAGGATGAAATAGTACTGCCCTCACTTGGCTTTAGGCAATGCACAGAAGTGCATCTGTTTAGGACAGGATGTACAAGTTGAATGAGGTGGGTTGACAGTTAAAATCCAACTGGCCAACATGAGGCTGTGGCTAATGGCAAGACATGTAGTGTTCCCTTTCCTCAAGAACTGGGTTTATTTTTCTTTTTTTTTTCCTCCAGATCCTTGTAAATAGCCTGGTTTTGCTGGTCTGTGGCTCACAGTCCCATTCTCTAGCTCCTGATAGTAGGTAGCACCAAAATACATTTGTTACTATCTGCCTGTACCCTGTTCCAGGCTTTGTGGATTCAGGAAGCATCCTGCTAGTTCCCAATACTTTTATCCCAATTTAGCTCTTCCACTGCAGGCTTCTGCCATGTGCATTTGTGGTCTCTTTCTGCTACACCTCTGCATTGCAAGGCGACCTGCCACAGGGAATACCCACTCTTTGGAGAGAGGAGCATCCTGCACAAGGCTGAAGAAATACATCTCCTTAACATTTCATCCTGAAAAAGAGGAGCGCGTACCTGAGCTGGTGTGCGGTAACTGTCCTTGCATGCAGCTGTACACTGTAGCATCCCTCGGTGTGTATACATCCCTCAGTCCCTGATGTAGGGAAGAGAGGTAAGGGTAGAATAGCTCCTTGGGAATGCTTTGCTCTCACCAACACGCAGCGATATTCATGTGTACTATGGAGTAGCAGATGCATAGTATTTGCTGCTCCACAGCAGCTTGTCTGTGTGGCTGTGTGCAGTCCTCAGCGCAGACAGGACGAACAAACCGCTTTGTGCAGTCCTCCTCTTTATACTCTGGTCCCATGTGTTGCTGCCTTGCCCTCGGGCCGGTTTGAGAAACGCTGAACCGGAGCGTGTTGTCTTGGCAGTGCAGCTACCAGGACTCTTGTCCAATCTTTGTTTAAACGTCAAGAGTTGCAGCCTCCAATCCTTCCCCTGGGGACATGGACCAGCAGTTCTGACTGTCAGGACGTTTCCTTAATGCTAAGCCTAAACCTCTTTTTTTTTTTTTTTTTTCTTAAATTTATCCCATTACATCTGATTTCTTACAGACCCATGCCTTTGTTTCATTAATGTTAGGATCCTACCGGTACATGAAGAATATAAACAACTTTGTGTGCTCCTTAGGTTATGTGTTTAAGTTAAATCCCGCGTGTATGTCGGTCTTGGTAGCTTTTCCCTGTAAGTGCAGTTGTTTCAGCCCCTGACTCGCTTTTTTGCATGTATATATTAATTACATTGTGTAACAAGTAATTTCAAGCAACGAATAAGAAGTTTTGAGTATTTCACAGAATGACTGGCGCTGTACATGCACTAAATAACTGCTGCATTGGGTCACCATCCGAGTGCCTGGGGGCCCAGGGCTTCAGAGTGTTTCATAAAATGGCTTGATGTTACTTGTTAGTTGCCTTATGAAACCTATCCTTCTAGACATCCTGCTGCATTGTTTGTCTGAAAATGGGGTAAGCCGCTGTGGGAAATTTGTTTTCCCAGCAAATTTTAATTGGTTGCTGGGAATTACTAAGTCACTGGTTATTAATAAGAATAGGCTTGTTGCTGTGTAAAGGTGTCATGAAATATTTTTGTGACAGTGGGAGGAAGTGAAGGGGCTAGAGAGTTGCAGGCTTTGCTAGATGCTTTCTGCATCTCTGACCTACCTTAAGGTGAGACGGACTATCTTTAGATTTTTACAATGAGATTGTGAATTTATTCTGAATTACTTTTTTGACTAAGCCAATGTGGAAGAGAGGTAAAAATCAAGAAGCTGCTGAATACTCACTGTAGTTAGCACTGTTAGAAACTTGTGAAGAAGCAGCATCAGATCACAGTGTATTACAAGCAAAAATCTGACCCTGTTTGTTATGAATACTTAGCAAGGAATTTAGAAGACTTTTCTTAAAGCTTAGTGGCTTTCTCTCTTCTAGTCCCCGTAGGATAAGTATTGCCTAGCAGTATCTCTTCAGTTAAATGCGACGGATACTGTTTTGGTATTTGGATACTTGTTCCTATTAGTTTTCCAGAACTATAAGGGGAAGAGTACCATTACCTTCCTGCTTCATACTATAATTTATTTATAATCTCAAACTACTGGCTTTATTTCCTATGCTGTATTAAAATCTTGTAGTAGTATTAAAATCTTGATCTGCCTTTTGTAAGAGATCTGTGTAGTGTTACTGGTAGTCCATGGGGAGCTGGCTACATGTGTTAGATAACTGAAACAGCCTGTAAAAATTGGAAATTAGAAAATTATTTTTCTAATACCTTTCCCACATAAGCAGTTGTTATATCCGTGGGATTATTTATTGTGAAGGAGACATGAAATGTCACAAGACCAGCTTTCTAATTCAGTCTTGAAAGTCATTTGTGAGGTGGGAATTGCACAGTAGATGATGCAAGTTATCAGACAACGCGTATCATCAGAAGCAAGCTAAGGAAATGTGGATTAGGTGAAATGCTCACAGGAATGTTTGTAGCTGCTTAGAAAACTGAGAGGACAGTTACTAATGAGCTTCAAACAAGACAGGTGAATTGGGTGAGATTTAAGTGGTCTCTCCTAGGTCCAGTATTAATTCATTCATGATGTGGGTGAAGGAACGAGGTCTCTGCTCATTAAATACCCGGATGAAACTGGGTGGAGCTACGTGTCTATTTGAAAAGATGCTTTGAACTTACAGTTATTTTGACAGATTGGAGAAGGAGTCTGGAAGGAGGAGTCGAATGGGGCTGAGGAGGGGGCTGAGGGGCAGCTCTGCGGTGGGAGGGTTCGGCTGCACGCCTGTGGGCTGGGAGCGATGGGCCCAGCAGCAGTAACTGCTCACGGCCAGGGCATGAGGTAACAGGGTTGTGCTGTTGCAAAAGCAAATGTACTGGAGTTTGTACATAGAATTATTATCTGCAACTCACATGACAGTAAAGGGCATTTTTCTGTAACAAGAAAAGAGTATTTTCTGTGTAGGGAAGGGTTCAGCTGGAAGACTGCCCAGATTTGGGCATCACAACCTCATAGTGGTTTTGTGCACCAGCCTTAGAAAGTGTGGTGGAGTGCAGCAACTAGAAGGATCAGAAATGTAGAAAACGTGGCCTATGAGCAGAGGGTGAAATTTAGGGTTTTATTTAGTCTGGAGAAAAGGCTAGGACATGCTAACAAAAGAGTTAGGTGTAGTCTTCAGATGTGAACTGAACTGTGTAAAGAAGAAAGGGATGGTCTCTTCAGCGTCCGGTTCAGAGAGAGACCTGGCAAAGGGCTTGAGCCGCATCAAGGCAGATGTGTGCTTTAAGTGCCGGGACAAGCTTTCTGGCAGTAAGGGCTGCGCAGAGTGGAAGGGGCTCACCTGGAGGGGCTGCAGAGACTCTGCTACACACAGTCTGAGGTCTTGGTCCTATCTCAGTGCCCTTTTCCAGGACCCTGGCAGATCTTTTTTTCCTGTGACTGTCTTTTTTTGAAAATGGCAGTGCAGCATGTGGGACAGTTAAGGAGAGAATCACGAAGCACTGTTTTCAGCCAGTGCAATTCTTGTTTTGGAGGCTTGGCTGTTGGTAAGTACTATGGTAAATTACAGAGGGAATGATAGTATAACAGTAGTGATAACTGCAAAAATAGGTCTTTGTTCCAAATGGCTTTCTGTTGTTAAAAGTTGTACTTTAAGAAATAAATCTTCCTGATGCTTTTTCCCCTGGTGATGCTTAGTTTCCAGGCAGTATTTATGAAAAGCTACTGTGCATTTCTAAGTCTTGTTGTCTGTGTCTACATTTTCCTTTAGTTCCTACAGATTTTTTGGTTTTTTCTGCTTTTCTTGTTCTCCATGCCACAGTTTCTGTTGCTGCCCTGTTGCTTTTTCAAATGCACCCAGGGAGTAGAAATGCAGGGTCTGTTGGCACGGGGTATGCTGAGAGGAGGCCGAGCGTCTCCTGTGCATTCATTACCCCGCTCCTGAACTTGCTGCTGATGGGGAGACTGGGGGGGTTGGCACCCTCCCAGGCTGAGGAGCACTCTTCTGGTTTTTTACCTACTAGCGAAAAGCCCACTGCTCATTAGTTTGAGGTGAATTAGTTTAATGTTTCTGAATCGATGTGTTAAGACTGGCTTTCAAAAAAGGGCAGGGGGGAGTGGTATTTTGTGGGGTCAGCTGTACCTTTCATGCTATTTTGTATATTTGTACATTGTTGTGAAATAGGTAAAGTTGGGACTGAGGATTATGATTGTGTAGTGTAAGGGTTAGAGAAAGAAAAGATTTTTAGTTGAATCTTTTGGTATTTCAGAGTTCATCTTGGCATTTAACTGAGCAAACAAATGTGTTTTTAATGAAGAGTTCAAAAATATATTAGTTTTGTGGTTCAGCTGGGAGGCAAAAGCTGTGGTTTTGTTCACACTTAAAAGTTGTAGGCTGTGTTGCATTTTAATGATGCCATTTGAGCTGCCACAACCAAGGCTTTGCTTGTGTTTCTATGGAAAGCTTACATTAAGGGAGTTCAGTCAGGACGCTAAAGAATTATCCCATAATGAAACATCTCATAAGAAAAATTTGTTCAAAGTCATGTTTGGAAAATTGATCCAGGCATTTATTCATTTCTTTTTACTCCATCTCTTCCCTTGCCCTCCTGCCCCCAGTGTATTTTGTGGGTGAGGCTCTTGGCATTTCTTAGCTGGAGGGTAGAGGCAGCGTTAATACCGGGGTTTTGCAGCACAGCAGCAGTGAGTGGGCTTTTAAAGCGAGTCCCTCCGATCACCCCCACACGCTGTCTCTGGGCTCGGCACACCGTGTTTCTGCTGCGCAGGAGCTGGGTCCCTCTGGATGGAGACTGGAGGCTCCCATCGATGCTCATGCCAAGTGCGCTTCATCTCCTGCTCATGGACCCTGCGGATTGCTTCAGGCCACGTGTGTGGTGGTGGCGGCAGCAGCAGAGTGTATCTGCTTATCTCAAGTTAAAAACCCAACCCACAGAGTGTGATTCATGTTTCGGCAACCTCGGCTCTGGTACTGCTTTGATCTACAGGTCTTCTCGCGCTGCTCAAAATTAGTTGCTTAATGTGGGGTATAGCCAGAGACTGTCAAGGAGATGGGAAGAGAAAACTGGGACAATAAAAACAAAACAAAATCCCCCAAAACCAAACCACACCAACACAAAAACCCCAAAGACAAAACCTTAAATCAAAGAAAATTATCATAGCCAAAGCTTTAAAATTTTGTAAGGTCAACATACAGGAGCTATACTGTATTGTGTGTTCCCCTTCTCCCCCCACTCCCGGCCCAGCCCCGATTGTAAGGAAATGTTTTCCTTTGGTGCCACAGCCTAAGTTGAGCAACAATAGTTCTTAAGTAATAGGATCTGTGCCACTCCTCAGTGGATGGGTGGTGGTATCCTTTTCTTGTACTGCAGATGGGTGGAGAAGCAGAAATGTTGCAGCATGGTGCTGACACTTTGGCCAGAAACCGCCTTATTTCAGTTAGAAAGACATTACCATCCCCCCTCCCCCTTTTTATTCTTTTTCTTCTGGCAGCGTATGCAGTTATCAGTTCCTTGGTTTTTGCTTGAATTTCTGCTCTCTAATACTTTGTTCCCCAGCTTGTAGCAGTCCTGGTTTTGTTAGCTTTTTACTCTGAGGCATGGGGTGGACTGCCTGCCAGCACAGCTCCTGGTCCAACTGCTGACATCTCCGAGGAGTGCTGCAACTAATCTTGGGTGTAACGACTTTAATGCTTTTGCCATGTCCATTACAATAGGACACAAAACATACATGTGCGTGATCCTGCAGGAGGGGAATGCGGGCGGTTGGTGGAGGGAAGAATTCCTTCTATTCCCATACTTAATATTGCTCAAGGCTTGGGACTAGATTAAAAAGGGTGAGTAAGCAGAATCCCTGCCAGGGAAGTTGAGCTATCCGGGATTGTCAAGGAGAGGTCTGAAGGAATGTCTTGAGGAATTAAGACAGGAGCCACACAGAGCTTTCCCTCTATACTTATTTGTTTTATTTGCCCTCCTATGAATTTGTAAGTGTGCTCAGTTCATAGAAGACCCTTTAGAAGGAAGAAAGCATCAGTGTATTTGGAGGAATCGGCTCCTTAAGTCAGCTGAGTAACTGTGCAGCTACTTGAACGTTTTGTTTTGTATTCCCAAAACAGGATAGAGAATACACTAATTAAAGTTTTGTTTTGTTGATATTGGTAAAGTTGGTTCCCATTCATGTTAAGAGGATGACAGAGTCAACTTTGAGATTATTCTTATGAATTTACTTTTAATTGTAGTACTTTGTGTGTTTACATTGTAGTATATGTACCTGCAGCTGATGCATTTAATTTTTCCATATTTTAAGTGAGAATTATGGAATGTAAGGGTTTATGTTACAGAGGTATCATTTTCTTGGGAAAATTGCAATAAAAATATAATATACCCTTCACTTACTTGCCAAAAATTAAATTGTAGCTCAAACATGAAATGCCTGATGTCACTCCTACTACCTAAATAGCACTCCTTTCATTTTTTTAGGAGCTTGTGATGTCATCAGCTGAAGCGAAAACATCTACCTCATGACCTGGCATGTAAGTGAAGGAGGAACTGATATTTAAAAAAAAAAAAGTGTGTGTTGGTGTTTACAATGTGTAAATTGAACATATATTCCTTCAGCATTCAGGTATCACCTTTTAAATGAAAGGTTGGTGGATTTTAAAGGAATATAAAGTCTTTTAAAGGAGAGGAAGTCATAAAAGAAGTTGTTAACAATGAGGTTCCAGCCTGCAGAACTCCTGTAGTAATTTCAGTTAAAATCTGTCTTGATGTATGCTGTAATGCTTGGAAGGCTGGTAGGCATAGACAGAATAATTTTATCTTACCACAATATTTACATGTGTTGCTTCTACTCCTTTTTATTCTGCTGCTTTTCTGGATATAAATTTTGATAGTTGTGATGAATACATACTGTACACGGTGATACCCTTCCTAAAATTAAAAACTCTGGTTGTGCACAAGGTTTAGCTTCTTTTATGTACTCAGATACTTCACAGTAAACTTCCTGCAGTTTTGTGACACTTCTATTTTTTTCCCTTAAGTAAGCAAAAATATTTCAATCCTCTGCAGAGGCGTTTTCAGAGATTTTTTTTTTTGTCTGCCCACTCTCTGCCTTTCTTTTATGTGGCTTAAAGGATTAAAGTGCAGTCATTGCTTTGAGGGGCTGATGTCAGCAGTGAGCTGGGTATTCCTAATTAGTGCCAACACCTGTACCTCATTATGAAGCCTCGTTGAAGCTGTCCAGTGAACCGAGGTAGCCGGTCTCTGTTGCATGTCTCTAATGTGATTATAAAGCCCTCTCCTGATGCAAGTTTTATTACTTATTCAACTTTTGGACTGATGTGGAAAGTGACACTAAGCTGAGCCATTTGGCTGGCTACCAAAGATCATAAGGAGTGGCAAAGAGAAGGGATGCAGTCATCTCAATTTCAAGACTCCTGGTTCAAAGCTTGCTTCTGCTTTGACTGTTAAAATAAAAAAAAAAGGGGGGGGGGACAGGGGAAGTGTGTTTTTTCTAGTTTTCAGTGTCAGATACTCTGAATTTGGAGACCAGATCTACAGACTCCAGCTGGGCTCTGAACATCTGAGTGCAGTTTCTATTGTGCATAACCCATTGATTTTCTGCAAATAGAGCTTTGGCCTTGACTACTCTTGCACCATCCCTTTGTCTTCAAGGGGTCAGGGCTTAGCAATTCTTTTCTACACAAAACCACCATTGGTCTCTCCTCCCACCTGATTCTGTACTGTTAGCAGGGCTACAATGCAACGTGCTTTCCCGTTGCAGCTGGAAAATACAACCTCAGACAGATTTGACTAATAAAATTAATGGTTCAGATGAGGTAGATCACAATCATGTTTGGGCTTTACAGACAAAAGTTTTTAAGTACAGTTACTTTTTTCTAAGTAGTTGAAGTAGGTTTTGAAGAGTTCAGCTTACAGAATTCAAGCATGCAGTAACACAATGCTGGCTGCAGGTTTTGGGTTATTTCCCTGTGAGTGAGGAGAGAGACAGAATAACTTCAGATGTGTATCTTGGAAACATTTGAGATAATAAGCCTGTAAGAATTCACATGAAAATACCGTGCTAGTTATCCAGATTTGGAAAAATGGAAGGAAATGGAAGTGTAGTGGATTCTTAAACTTCAGACATGGAATTAAAAGTCTAATTATTAAAGGATTGAATCTCTGCAGAGCAGAAGCCTTGGAGGAAAAAAAAAAAGAGAGGAATAATTAAATAGGCATAAACTTTTGTGTGTTTCTCTGTATTAAATAGTTGTTGGCTTACTCACATGTCACTTACAAGAATGTCTTACTGGTCAGCTTCAGGAAAGCTATAATTCAAGTTATTCCTGCTTTGCAGAAGTGCTAACCATCAAGCTATTATGTATTCTGATTTTGGATACTTTAAAAGGTTTTGGGTCTTGAGAAATTCTCACAGCCTGTTTGGTTTTGTGGTGGGGTTTTGGATTTTCTGTTTTATTTTTTTTTATTTATTTTTTAAATTTCCTTAGCTTAAAGTTGATCTAACCATTTTTAAGTCCTTGCAGCACATTCTCTTTAGTGTTCTCTTAGCTTTGCAAGCTTGACTGAAATACCTAGAAATGCAATAAAGCATTTGTATGTTGGTAGATATTCATGTTAGATTTAGACATGACTTACAGGAGTTGAGAATAGATATAAATAGGTGTATCTCTGCTACTTTGTGGCAGATATTAAAAATCTGGAAAAAAGAAAGGAAAGGAAAAAAAGGCAGAGTAACAGATTTCAAAGGAGGCTTTTTTTTTTTTTTTTTGGTAAAATAGCTCCTTAATAGCTATATGAAACTCCAGGAGGTTTCACCAATGAATTTAATAATACTTAACGGTGATTTTAAGACTAAAGTGTTCAACGTATAGAAGGCATACCTGTGCTTCCAGAGGCAAAGCCTGCTCTTTCCTTTGCATAGATTTGTGAGGTCCAGCAGTAGTTTTTGTGTGTGTGTGCGCGTACGTGTGCATGTGCACATGCATGCATATGTTTCAGATTGTACCAGGATGCTTTTTTTTTCTCCTTTCATCCTTTTGGGCTCTCCAAAAGAAAATCCTGCATGGATAGTGCCCTAAGGTGCATGTAGGCTATATTTGCACAGCATGTTTATTTAATTTGGTTTTGTTTTTTTAAATAAAAAGCATCAACTCTAACACACTGGGAATTATCTAATCTTTTACTTAATCATTTTGACCAAAATAGCCCTCTACAGTGAACGGCGATTAACAAACTCTTCAGGGCAACAGTATGTCAACTGTCAGAATCTCTGGTTGTTGTGCTCATCATAATCAGAATCTTGTCTGATAAATATGCTCATTTCAATATTTACCATGGCCCTGTAGGCCACCTATCTGATCTGTAGTCCACAGAGGTCAGGTTGGGAATTGATATATTAAAAAAATAAAATAAAATCCATCGCACAGAGGTGAATTGTTATGAGTAAGTCTGGTTTCAGATGAGCTTCCTTACTGAATTAAGCCAATTACTGTCTCTGATAATGGTCAACAATGGACACCTAGGGAAAGAAAGCATTATAAAGCTCATATAGACTCTGTTTCTTGTCAAATTTTTACTTTGGGATTTCCGGCAGATTGACGTGACATATTGTGTTTAATAGCCCTTGTCCTCCATTTGCCTAACTCTCTTCAATCTCTTTACTTTTCAACCCCTGCAACATCCCGTAGCATTGAGTTTCTCTAAGTAATTTTGTATAAAATCACTTTTTTTTTTCCCCCACTTAATGACTTTCCTTTGAAGTTTGTGTGTCCCTTGTCTTCTGGGCCATGAGAAGCAGTGAGTAGTCTCTTCATCCTCTTCACTTCTTTTGCCACTTGTGGCAGATCCATTCTGCATCCTCCTTTCTCAGCTGGGTAGTCTCAGTCTGTTTAATCTCTTACCCTAAAGCCATGGCACGCTTCCCTTAGAGCTGTATTTGGAGGTTCACGTTCTGCAAATACTTTTTCTCCAGCGGTGCTGGAGGAAGGGAGAAGATACTCCCTTGTTCTTAGCCCAAATGAGTGATCTACTAGTGTTGCTCATCCATAAAGCTTTCTCCATGCGGCTCGGCGGGTGTAGCAAATGAAACCAGACAGGCTTGTGTTGGTGCTTGTCGCCGCGGCTCTTGGCCCTTGCCAGAAGGATGCCTTTCCTGTATCAACGCGCAGCTCTCCGTGCTGTTCTTCTCCTACAATAGTTTCTGCTACAGCTGATTTGGGAATGCCCAAGGACCCCATTTTTAAAGGCATTCAATTAATGTGTGTGTGTGTTCATCTTCTTAAGACCTTTCAGAAGTGTCCCGCAGGTGCTGTGGCACGGCTGTGCATGTATTAACTGGGAGCCATAGTTGATATTGGGGGAGGCAGCAGTGCTCAGCCTCCCCTGCGGGGACGTCCCAGGGAGTGGGTGGACCGTGCCCGAGCTGCTCCTGGCTCACAGCTTCAGTGCAAGCAACCGGTCGCTTCTGCTGTTGCAGAGCTGGGGAGGTGGATGGTGGAAGAGGAGTCTCAGGTGGCTTTATTCTGCTGCGGCCTGAGCACAGGTTCAGTTGTGCCTTCTCTCAGTTGCAGAGCCCCTGATAACCGATACAGCTGCCGCCTGCCCTGTGCCCTGCAGCTGCACAGGGTAAGAGCCTGCCGAGAAGGAGGCTTCTTTACAGGTTTATACAAACCTCACTGACCAACTGGAGTTGCCTATACAAAACACATCGACTGTGCAGGTTTTGCATGGCGTCATGGAGTCTTAAGAGTGACTGCTGTAAAGGTGTTTTTGTTTTGTTCAATTTTATAGTTGCATTTTTAGCTGTAATCTCTCCTTTTCTCTCCCTGTTTCTCAGCAGAGATTTTATTACTGCTCTTGACAGCATGGGATTCAGGTGCAGCAGCTGCAGCACTTTGTGGGCTCTTACCTAGGAATAAAGATGTGGTGAGACACCTCCCTACTTCCATGGCTTGTAGGCATTTCCATTCTTCCCAGTACAGGAGTGGAGAGTGGACAGAAGGACTTGCTTTGGAGTCAGATTCATTATATCACACCCCCGCAGCTTGGGAAAGTCAGCTGTGATAGTTCCTTATCCTCATAGGATGGAAAGGATAGTATTTTCCTGTACTTTTTGACTCCACCTATTCAAGTGCCAGTGCTGTTTGTGATCCACCCTGTGAGGCGGCACCTTTTTTCCTGTGCCAAAAAAAGCCACCTCCGTTTACTCACTCAGCTTCAGCACAGCTCAAGTAGGATGTGCTTTCCAGTAGGAACAGTAGAAGGGTGGTGGTGTAGTCTTACTCATTTTAATCGTGTTTATTTAGTCAATGGGGAGGAAGAAGAAGGAGGAATTTAGAGGAGTGTTAATGGTCAGTCCTGATCAGTGTGTGTCGTGGTTTAACCCCAGCCAGCAACTAAGCACCACGCAGCCGCTCGCTCACTCCCCCCCGGTGGGATGGGGGAGAGAATTGGAAGGGTAAAAGGGAGAGAACTCATGGGTCGAGATAAGAACAGTTTAATAATTGAAGTAAAATAAAATAGAACAGTTAAAGAGGTAAAACAAAGGCTGCGCACGCAAACAAGGCAAAGCAAGGAATTAATTCGCTACTTCCCATCGGCAGGCGGGTGTTCGGCCATCCCCAGGAAAGCAGGGTTCCATCACGCGTAACGGTTACTTGGGAAGACAAACGCCATCACGCCAGATGCCCCCCCCCCTTCCTTCTTCTTCCCCCAGCTTATATACTGAGCATGACGTCATGTGGTATGGGATAACTCTTTGGCCAGTCTGGGTCAGCGCCCCTGGCTGTGCTCCCTCCCAGCCCCCCCCCCCCCCCCCCCCCGTGCACCGGGCAGAGCACGGGAAGCTGAAAAGTCCTTGACCAATGCAAGCGCTACTTAGCGACTATTTAGCGGTACTTAGCATCGCCATTGTTCTCGTCCTAAACCCAAAACACAGCCCCTTAACGGCTACCAGGAAGAAAATTAACTCTATCCCAGCTGAAACCAGGACAGTGTGTCCCCTCATTCAAAAAATATATAAGTACTTTGGCTTCACCTTGGCTGTTTGATGAGAAATTGAACCTTATGTGGTCTTTAGGATGCATCTCTTGACTGCTTTCTCAAACAAGATGTGGCATTTTAGAAACCCTGGGCAAGTACAATCATTCTTTGGTTCCCCTTCACAGGGCGGCGTCAGCCCTAGTGGACAAGTTCGCTGTTTATTTTGTCATTGGTACACCTTGTGTTATGACAGGAAAAAAATAGTAATTTTTCTTTTTGCCTCTGCTCTGTACTTAAAAATGGACAAACTTCAGTTGGTCACAGTGCCTCTTTCACGATGTCTTCTCCCACCTCAATTTGGTGATAAACCTGGAATGCTATTCATGTTTTTATAAATCTATTTTAAATCTGTCTGACTAAAAGACCCCGAAGTGCCTTTGGTTGTAGCACATAACATTAGTTGACTGGGCATTAAAATTAATTTAAAATCATTAGTTATTAAGACAAATTTTGGGTTTTTTAAAAAGTTTTTTAAACTAAAAAGAAGTGCTTTAACAAATCTTCTAGTAAATTTTTGCTCACATTTTGATGTTTTGACATGGAGAACCAAAATAATAGTGCAACCACATAGAAGTGTGTCATGTGAAATGCTACAAAATACAGTAGGATGTCAGTATTCAACCAATGATTTGGGATATTCCAAATATTATTTTGAGTTCTGGCTGTGACAGTGCATTCCCTTTAATTGTTCCTATCCAATGATCACCTCGGTGCCCTTTTTTCTACTTGAGGAAAACTTTAGCATCCAGAATGTTTATTTTCAACTTGTAAATGAAAACTATTTCTTGTCAGATGAGGCAAGAAATTATCAACTTAATCTTTTCTACAGGAAAATATTTGTGTTCTTGCTTTCCCTTATCCTTTAAGTAGAATATAAAGACACAGCTTGATTTTTCTGCCTTTTGCAATCCTTTAGGTTTTTTTTTAGCAATGCAAAACTTTGCAGCAAAGCGGGTAGCCTCTTCAAAGCATTATAAGCAAGAAATAAATGAGTCGAAACAGATAAAATATTTAATGCAGGCTGCTGTTGTTGATTCTTTTTATTATTTGAGATGTAGAAAAAAAACAAACCAAGAACAATGAAACCTACTTTATTTTATTAGCAAGTACCAAAAAATTAACTGATTATTTTAAATGAGTATCTTGCAGGATATGAGAACTGTTGCCTGTGCTATTAATAGAAGAGTTGTTTTTCTTAATCCCAAATAGTGCATATGTTTCTAGATCCTTCCTTCCTTTGATAATATTTCCTGCCCATGTTCCTACCTGTGATACTAGTTCCTTACCTGTGTTTCGTCATGAAAGCAGGCATTAGTACAGCTGGAGAGCAGTGAAACAGATACAAGTGGGCAACTGCTGTGAGCATCAGACAGATGGGGCAAAGCGGCAGCTTCACTTGAACTAGCGTAATACTAGTTATTGCCTGATTTTCAATTAAGTAGTGATGCTTCTGGGTTTTGGTTCTTTTTTTTTTTTTAACACGACCACCTCCCCTTGCTGTGGTGCAATTTCATCACTGTACAACAGCACAACAATACTTGATGACTTAGTGCATCACAGGGATTTTTCTTCTGTTTGACTCTGTGTGTGCATCAGCAGGAGGGGCAGCGAGTGGCGAGGCTGCTGGATATGCGCTCGGAAGACCTGGATGCAGCTGCCTGCTTTGCCGGGGGCTCCCCGCGTGATGTATGGCTGCTCCGCGCCGCAGCTCTGAAATGTCAGGGCTTTCAGTGCTTGCTTAATATGAGCTTATCGTGAGAGTAGATATGGTAAAGACTGCAAAACACTTAGAGCCAAGGTAATGTGAATCATACCAGTTCTTAAAATAGAAAGCCCAGCTAAACGCTCTCTGAGGTTTTTCTGCTCAGTCATATTGGTGAAGCGTGTGCGCGCTGCTCCTGTTTCTCACCGGCACTTGGCACGCCCGTGACTGCAGTCTCCTTGCAGATGCAGCGCACGTGGCCATCTTTGGGTGTCGAACCCCCTGGGGGAGCTCCCGGGCAGCCGGCTCCTAGTTTACCCGGCTGAGCGCTGGGTGTGATGAGCTGGTACTGGTCCGTTTTTAGTAGCACTACGTCCACACCAGTCTTTCATCAAAGCAGACGTTGTCCCTAGCTTCGTCTTTGTTGAGTAAGTACACATGGGCTTGTGGTTTTGTTTTGTTTTTCTTTTGCCCCTTGGTTATTAGATGCCTCAGTGTTAATGTCAGGGACGAGTTTTCTTCTGAGGGAGCCCTGTAAAACAGACAACACGCAATCAGTAACTGCGTCTCCCCTGCTGCGCACTCTTCGGAGCGAACTCCCTGGGCACGCGTAGCCGGGGTCGGCGCTCTTCCGTGGTGCTTGGTGCACGCGCGTAGTTAGAGAGCTGTACGCAAGCTATCCCCTCCCTCCTGGGAGTTTCCTTCAGGCATCAATTAGTTGCTGTGGAGTTTAGCAGCAGCCTGACAAGAGGTGGTTTATTTGTGTGACACTGGCTTGAGGAAACGAGAGCTGTGATGGCTTCCCTCCGGCGACATGGCGCTCCTCCCTGCCCTGTGGGCCTGCCTGCCCTGACAGCCACCTTGGCCTCTGGCATCAACCCGCTGAGCGGCAGCCGAGACGGTGGCGCTCCGCGGGCTGCCTGCGTGTTTAACGCCACCGTGACTTTCCTGCTGGGAACTTGTTCCTCGTTTCATGGCGCTGGGGGCTCTGTCGCTCCCCCAGGGAGGGCCTGCTGGCTGTGAGGGGAGCCCCGCTGGGGCGGGCAGAGAGGGAGCGCCGGCGGGGCATCGCACCCCCTCAGCCCTGCGCAGGCAGCGCCACTGAGTGCGGTGCCCTGCTGAGGGCGGCGGTTCCCATTCCTGAGGGCCATGCCCTCCTTCTAGCGTCTCCCCTGGGTGGCAGCGATGGCGGGAGCTGGGTGAGGAGCCGGGAGGTGGGTGAGGAGTGCTCACCAGCCCGCGGCCGGGCAGGCGCAGCTCAGGCCTGCGAGCGCGGCGATGCCAGGCAGCGCCAGCCTGGTGGTTTCAGGGGAGGAAGTGCTTCTTTTCTTCTTTTCCGTTTTATTTTAAAAGCAGGCTTTCGCTCAAACTCAATATGGTATTTTGAAGGAAGTAATTTTTTTGTGTGTCCAAATCTTTACTGCTGTTTTAGGAAAACAATAGTTCTGTTAATAAACAGCTGGTGTAAAAACAGCGTTGTGTTCAGGAGCGGAAAGTAATTATGAGGACTGAAATAAAGAGGAGCAGAACCACGTACGTATTGGTGTATTTGCTTGAATTAATGACAGTCTGATGTTTTTTATTTTTTTAAATTGATTCTGCCCAGATAGGTATCGTCTTCAGGATGCTAATGCTAAAGCTGCAGTGTTTAATGGGCAGAAGTATTTCCATGTCAGCCTGGCCCACCTGGCTGCTCTGTGTACAGGCCAACACATGCAGCTTGCTTCAAAGATGAAAATAAGGCTGCTTGGTCACTGCTGGGTGTCGAGGAAGCACAAGGAAGATTTAATTTCTTTCTAGCCTCTTGGAGAGTTTCTGTTGAGGTAATGGTGGCGCTGCGTGTTGCTGGTGACTTGCTCTTCTGAGAAGGATTTCTGATTTTTAACAAGCTGCTTGGCGTGAGGCGATTTAGCTGAAGGCCTCTGGTGGAAATCTGTCCCCCCCCGCCCTTGCGGTGGGTCAACGCACGGACACGGCACTGGAAATGAAAAGATGCGCTTCTGCTTTTGAGGTAGGAAAGGCAGTTGTACTTGGGGTGTGCTGTATTTTATTGTATCATCAAAGCATGTTATAAATGTGAAGTATCATCACTTACCCTCTTTTTATACTCACAAAGCAAAATGATGGGCATTAAGTGCTTTGCACTAGACTGAATGATGAATCATCATCGTAGAAGGGCACACAAAATCATGTCAGGGTTCCCTTTTGGCCCATAATCCACAAATGAATGCAGGGGGGGATTATATTTGGGGTTTCTTCATCCTAGTTTTACGATCTATCAGCTGACTTCAGTCTAGAATTTAACTGTTTCAGGGGATAAGTCATGCTGAAAGATGATAATTTGGACTTTTTTTTTTCTTCTCATTTTCAAGCCCAGAGTAACCTTGTGGTTACCTCTTATATAAAAGGGTAATGTATAAGGAAAACAGAGCTTGAGACTACATCTAATTGCTATTGCACTTCATACAGATCCATGTTACTAGCCAGATTTTTGTAATAAGCAGTTCCTTGCCTACTAAAATTATTTATTTACCTAATGACAAAGGAATCGGCTGTTGTTGGTAGTGCTGCTTCTAAAAACTGGTGCGTTCCTCCTTTGTTGAATTACAGATTATGATGACCAAGACTTAGTATGACATAGTAGCAAGAAAAGTTTTATTTTTGTGGTAGGCCCAGTACAGTCTTCAGAGAATAATTCAAGAATATTTTATTTTGGGGGTGAGGGGAGGATAGGACAGATGTGGTCACGCTGTTACAGAGTTCTTAAGTGGAGTAGGGCTACATTACTAATTTTTAAAAATTTTCTGGTTAGAATGAAATAGAGAAACAATGTTACTTTTTTTGCTGAACTTCCTTTTTCTGTGAATTGCTAACCTTTCAAACCTTTTCAGTGCAGCAAATATTGCTAACCCAAGTTCCAAGTGGGTGTTTTTTCCAGTTTATGTAGCTTTTTTGTGAGATTGGATAGGATATTAAAAAATAATAATAAAAAACCCAAACACGAGTGATCGCTCTTCCTCTAGTTATTTGAAAGGTTGTATTAACTCTACTCATATTTCGTAATTTCCCTGGCAGTTGACTATGAAATTTGACCTATTTAAATGGTTTTACTGTACTACATTTCCTGGAGACCTTTCAAGATAATTTGCTTCCTAATCTAAATTTAACAGTTACATAAACCACATTTTGGAGACTTGGAAATTTCTACCTACTGCCTCTGCCTTTTTTTTTTTTTTTTCTGTAGACAAGCCATATTGTAAAAATGTAAGTACAGAATTTTAATCTGAGATTTGCATGTAGCTTGTCATTTGGTTTTCATACATAGATGGTGTTTTTCTTTTTAATAAGATAAAGTAGGTTATTTTTTGTCCCACTTGAAAGTTTCCTTAGTACTGTGGCCAATTCCATTTTTGTCAGTCTATTTTGAAATGTGAATAAAATCTCGCAGGTCTAGGATGTATTTGCATTACAGTTCCTTGAATTTCTTGGTTGCCTTTTCCTTCTGTATAGGTCTTAACAGGTACTGAGTAGCATGCGGATATGTTTAACCTTTCTCTGCAACAAACTGAAGGCAGGAAGGAAGGACTGCTACTCCTTGGAGATAACTGTTTTGTTCAGAAATCTTGGCTGGATTTAAGGATTCATTTTGTACGCTTGTCACTGATGTCTTGCCTAATATGCTGTGCCAATTCAGACTCTGAGATACCTCATCCTTCTTTCTGCTAACTCTGTTACTGATGAACTATGCTGAGGAATGTGTCAGAACAAGAGGGATAAACTTAATAGTTTATTTGGTAAATTTAGTTGTTTGATGCAAACTGAAAAGGGAAAAATTTTTGTTGCTGCTGTTTCTGCAGGTATTTGAAATGGGTTTTTGCTTTGAATAAGGCTCTGAAATTTTGTTAACTGTCTGCTGTTTACATATGCTGCTTGACTTTTTTTTTTTTGAGTAATGCATGGTAACTAGCTTTGCAGAAATGGGAAGTGCCTTAAGTCAGTGCAACATTGATTTTCCTCTGGGAGAGGAGAGAATGGTGGTAGAGGCAAGTGGCTGTTTCTTGTTCACTTCAGCAGTGCAGATACTTATGAATAAACAAAAAGAAGCAAACATAATTTAGAAATCATTAATTACAAAACATCTCCCCTAGCATTTTAGAAATATCAGTGTTTTCCTTTTAGTCAGTTTCTTGCATGTGCTGGCTGATATGTTGGTTACTCTTAGCTTGGGATCCATGTTTAATTTCAGCCAGGTGAGTGCAGGATGGCTTTTTCCTGGCTTTCCTTGAAAGTGCAGTGATGTGCTGGATCCAGCATCGGTTTTGGCTCCAGGGCGAAATTCCCAATATGGGCAGCAGTGTTCAGAAGCCGGGGAAATGTTGGCAGCCTGATGTTGCTGCCTGTGGCTGAGGAGAGTGCCTTTCCTGGGGTTATTTGTGGTTGAACACCCGGACGGTTCAGGGCATCTTGACCTGTGTTTGGGTGTTTAGGTGAGCACAGGGAATGAGGCTGACTTTCTCTTTTTTAAGTTGCGGTTCTTGTCTTAAGCTGTTGTGAGCAGATCAGGGATACGCATGCAGCCATGGCTTGACAAGTCAGAAATGTGACAGGTGTGGAATATGACTGAAGTTTAGGAACTGCTGTGGAAATTGATATTAAAAATGATGCCAGAAAATGTTCCATTGCAATAATTGCCTGGAGAGTTGAGTATGTTTTTGCTTGCAACATGGTGATTTCTTCATGTCACTCCTGTATTTTTTAATTTTCGTTTAAAAGATCCCTGAAGGTGAGCATCTTTGGAATTTGCGTATGTTGTCATACAAGTGATCGATCAGCTGTTAGTCCTTCTGTGGATTTAAAAAAAGGGGGGGGGGGCAAAAAAAGCTTTAGATCAAGGCATGTTATGTTCTTATTTTTAATGATAATTTTTAAGGTAATCTGTGCTTGACCATAAGGCTTGAGCACATTTTGAATCTACAGCCAAAGCACTCCTACTTACCTTTTAAGATAAGTGACTCTGTAACTGGGAAATAAGGGTTTTCTTGGGGCTTTTTGAGGGGGTGGAGCCATTTGCCTCTTTCACTCCCCAACAACATTTCAGTGTTGAGTTGCTTTACACTCCTTGTTTTTCTTAGCTTGTACATTGGAACTGCTAGAAAGTTTAAACTTCTGAAACTGCTAAAACTAAGTTCTCAAAATTCAAACAAAAAGTTTGACATGCACATTTGCAAAATGCCTGGATGAAGATAAAGGAAGTGGAAGGAGGCTGATGGCTTTAGCTGCTTGCTCTGCAGTGTTTCCATCATGCCGGCTCATCTTTTCTTATCTCTTTTTTTCTTTGTAAGTAGCATCTATTTGAGGATGTTTTCTAAATCTTTTTGAACTATTCTGTGGAAAAAAGTATTTCTTGTTTGTTATAAAAATTTACTAACTTTTTCATTTTATGTGTAAAAAAAATAATACTATTTACTTGATTCTCTTTTTTGATGTTGCCACATGCTATTCATTATAACTGATACTCTGAGGTAGGAAAAGGGCGCTGGCAATCTCATGAATTTTTCTCACGTTTTCATTAAGTCTTGAAGCACATGTTAAATTAATTGTGCTCCTTTATTCTAGGCTTTATTGTCACAATAGTTTTCAGGGGTGAAGTTAGAAAAGGGGCAAAGCTAGGATATATGAGAGATTGTACCCATTTCTGTGGGATTTTTCGTTCCGTTTGTTTGGTTTGCGTTTTTTATTCAAGTGGATTGCCCTTTCTTTCTACGTTTAGCCCTTTTAGGGATATATGTGTGTGTATGTGTATTTTTATTTTATTTTCTTCACAGTGCTTTGCAAGTGAAAAAACATAAATATGATGGCAGAAGCAGGAATTGAGGTTGCTTGCAGCCTTGCTCTGGACTGTATCACCTGGCTAATAGTATCATTGTCTGAAGCTGAGGGACAAACTGGAGGGTGCCGGACTACTTTGGAGGGAATGGGACTGAAGCTGGGAAAGGCTGACATTGGTTTCCATGTTGTCAGGTCTGGCTTTGCATCTCCTGTCTTTCTGAACTGAGCGGCTGCTGGTTCTTCTGCATTCTGCAAAGGCAGGTGAAGGAGTGAGATGGGAGCTTTACCACAAAATGGGTGTTACTCTGGGATCCCTCTGGAATGGCTAGGGAGCAGAAACATCGTTAGTGAGCCTTTCTGATGAGCCCTCATGCTTTGGGGTGGAAGCGAGCTGGAAGCTCTGTGGCAGTCCCAGTGTATGCAGAGGTACAGCAAAGGAGTCTCCTATTAGAAACAGAAGTGAAGCCCCCTGCAGAGGTGGTCCTGTTGAACGATGCTGAGGCTGTTACTCCTGCGTCATGTGGGGGCACAGGGCAAACTTGTAGCATGTTGGTCACTTTAATGACCTGTCTTACTGAATGCAGCACACCTGTGATTTGTTGTAGCTCTATGGGCTCTTATTCACTGTTGTGATTAATATTACTGCAAAAAATCAGGCAGGAGTCCAGTATTATTCCTATTGAGGGCTTTTAGCCTGAGTGTTGCTTTTTCTGTTTGTCTGCTATGATGGAGGTGTAAATCTCTTGCCTGAGCTGCTACAAATCCACTTCTCAAATAGAACTTTTAAATTTTCTTTTAGTTTCGTTTTGTTTTGTTTTTTTTTCTCTTCTGTGGAGTTGTTGGCAGAGGTGTGCTTTCTGTTCTGAAGTTTTTGTTACACTTGCCATTTCTGTATAAGCTGCCTTTCAAGTAGCCATCTCCTCTCTGCTTTCCCAGTTGCCCAGGCAGAAGTCCAGGCTTCCTGGGTGTTCCCTTGGGCAGTTGTCTCTCTCAGCCTCGTGTTTGACCCTGCTTTAATTGACTGTTCATGTTGTGCTCTGCAGATAGCCGTCTTTAGTACGGAATGAAAAGGTTTTATTGCTGCATGTTTATATAGACTATAAGAGATGAGAATCGCCTGCCATAAGCTTTCAGCACCTTTTAACAACTGCTCAAAAATTCATCTGAACATAAAAACAAAGCAAGCAGCAAGCACTTGCATTTCTTGCTAAGATATGGAAGCGAGGAATATTGCTCGGCACACCTAGATGCATCTTTTCATCGTCTCCAAAGGTCTTGTAACATGCCCGATGGTCTGTAAGCCAAGGCTGTTTGGAACTGAAGACTGCCAGCAGAGAAGGTGTTGCCGTGGACAGAACCTGCTCCTTTTTAGGGAAGGTTGTATGCTCCAGGAGGCTGGGTTTGGCTGCTGGAGTACAAGCTCTCAAATAGCAATACCATTTTATTTGCTCTTGATTAAAGTCCATACTTTTAAACTTCATGAGTTGGCAAAATGAAAGCAGTCTTCTAGCTCTCCCCTCACTGTCCACCGGTTAAAGTCTGGTGCCCCCTGTCGTGGTTTAACCCCAGCCAGCAACTAAGCACCACGCAGCCGCTCGCTCACTCCCCCACGGTGGGATGGGGGAGAGAATTGGAAGGGTAAAAGGGAGAGAACTCGTGGGTTGAGATAAGAACAGTTTAATAATTGAAGTAAAATAAAATAGAACAGTTAAATAGGTAAAGCAAAAGCTGCGCACGCAAACAAGGCAAAGCAAGGAATTAATTCGCTACTTCCCATCGGCAGGCGGGTGTTCGGCCATCCCCAGGAAAGCAGGGTTCCATCACGTGTAACGGTTACTTGGGAAGACAAACGCCATCACGCCAGATGCCCCCCCCCTTCCTTCTTCTTCCCCCAGCTTATATACTGAGCATGACGTCATGTGGTATGGGATAACTCTTTGGCCAGTCTGGGTCAGCGCCCCTGGCTGTGCTCCCTCCCAGCCCCCCCCCCCCCCCCCCCCCCCCCCCGTGCACCGGGCAGAGCACGGGAAGCTGAAAAGTCCTTGACCAATGCAAGCGCTACTTAGCGACTATTTAGCGGTACTTAGCATCGCCATTGTTCTCGTCCTAAACCCAAAACACAGCCCCTTAACGGCTACCAGGAAGAAAATTAACTCTATCCCAGCTGAAACCAGGACACCCCCAAAACACGTACAAAGACAAGCCCTTCTGGCCCAAGTGCCTTCTACCTGTTAAACAGCTTTTGCCTAAGAGATTCATGGCAGTTTATTCATCTGACCAGTGCCTGCACAAGCCACCTTACATTGCTAGCTGGAAGTGAAGTCCTCTGGTGTTTTGGGTATTTTGTTTTTGATGTCACTCTTCTGTTGGACACTGGTCTTTGTATGTAGCGTGGCCGCCTTGCCTCCCCAAGGTTGCTTGAGTTGTGAAAAGGTGAGTTAATGTGAAATTAATTGTTATGTAATGGGAATTTATAGCTTGCTTAAGTGATACAAATGACACCTTTTGATGTCCCGTCCTGTTGACCACTGTGTCTGTCCTCCCTCCATGTTAAATACCTGACTCGTAAGTTCTGTATCTACGTGCTTGAAAACTGCATGCATCGCTTCCTTTTTCAGCTTCCAGGAGTGTGGGCCATGTCCTTTTATAACAGATAGTTCAAAAGGATTGTTTTAAACTTTGAGTGATCATGGCATTTAGATTCAGTAAACTCACTCTCTTAAATATAAAGGCTGCTGAAAATTTCCACTAAATTAAACACTTGTGCTGCAAACAATTCAATTGCAATCTCTTCGAAGCCTTTGGACAGGCTTCTCTTATCTGGAAATCCTGTTCATCCCATGGTATTTTGGATAATCTCAAGACCTGTTGTACAGTAACTAATGCGGGGGGTTTATCAAATGGGATATATAGCTGTGTTGCTTTTTTTAACAGCATGTGGTTTTGTTTAAGAAATGAAGCTGCTTAGGTTTCAGGTGTGGCCAGGCTAGCACTTCTAATACTGCAGGGATTTCAGGCTCAGCTGTCTGTAACCTACTTATGCCTATCTTCTGCTTAAAAAAAAAAAAAAAAATTGTTGTCTATTCTTGCAGAGTCATTTTTTACTTTTCTCTAATGATTTGCTCATTCAATCCATTAAAAAGATAGGGGTGATTTTCATTTACTGTTATTAATTGTAAACTGTTATTGGTTCTTATTTAACAAATGTAACATTGAATACTATAGAATGGTAGGACTTACAAGAATGTGTATGGATTTCTGTTGCCATTTGTTTAGAGTATATAGCTGATTGCTATTTTGATCTTTTATTAAGTAGCAGTGCAGAATTTTCTTCTTCCCTGTTCTCTGTATGCATTATATGTTCAAAAATTAATTTCAAAAAGCTCAATACCTTTTTTTAATGGAACTGGTACAGCGCCACGGCAGTATTTCTCAGCAATACCCTTGATCACTTCTCAAACTTCTGAAAACCACATTTCTTGTGAACTAAGGAGTGATCAGGTGATTTAAATTAAGTGGCATCAGTCACCATTTTCTGTGATTGTCCCTATTTAAAAGCTGCCTTTTGTTTTGTATGGATACCTTTGACTTTTTTTGCCCTCCCCCCCTTTCTTTTTAAGGTGAGTTATATTTCTAAATAGTTGCCTTGCTGTGCATCCACCTTATTTCCTGGCCTCCACCCTTCTCTCAGCTAGCGACTGCCACCATGGCAACTCTTCCTCTGGCTGAACAGATGGGACATTGAGTCTCCTCTGAGAGCAGAGCGCCGCTCACGCCCTGCCGGGAATCAGCTGGCAGGTTGCAATCCTTTCTGCAAAAATTAAAGCAAGCTCTGCCCAGCAGAGGCATGCTGGTTTTGAGGGTGCTCAGTTTCACAAATAATACTGTGGTCTAATAGTTGCTTGCAGAAATAAAGCGTAGTGGCTGAACTGGGATTACTTCTATGCCTGAAAGCTCTTCAGAGGAGCTTTGCCTTTAGTGCAAAGAGCTTGGCGTCAGTCAGCAGCCGGTGATTTTCTGGTAGAATGGTTGCCGTCAACTTTTTTTTTCTCTTTAGGATGCGTCAGGATGAAACGCCACAGGCATCTAAGCACCAGTGACAGTTCAGACAATGAGAGTAAGTAATACCTACTAGTTTTTCTTTGGTCTATCACCCCCTTGTGGTTTCCTTCTGTGGTTTGAGGGCAAACCGTTTCACCTCTTATAATTAAAAAAAAAAAATGTTTCTTGCTTGATTTCTTTTTGTGTTCTGTCATCTTTGGTGTTCTGAATCCTGTTACGGGAGGAAAATGAGGTGGAGGATCCTGTAAACCTGGGGGGAGTTGAGTTTTGAGTCTGCTTAGAATTTGAAGAGAAACTTGTATGTCTTTCCCTTCCAGATTTGGGAAAAAGAAATCTGTAATTCAAGAGAAATTTTACCATCCAGGGTCCTATTTTGTAATTATTTTTTTTTAAAAGGAGTCCTGTTGTCTCTTGTGCAGAGCCTCAACTTTAAAATTACTGGGAGTGGCAAGATATTTGAGCATTGATATGTTAGAGTTTTATATAAGATAGAGTTATAACCAGTATATTGATTGTTGTGTTATCTTATACTGGTTCTTGATCTATTCCACTTTGGTCTGTTATACAATTTAGTAAAGTTATATTTTAAATGTTCCTTGGCACATACCTGCCTGAGGTTACATCTTCCCATTTTATCTGCCAAAAAAACCACTGTATGGCAGGGTCTTGTTTGTTTCTTATAAACCTGTGCCTATCTAATAACTCTATACATAATGATGATTCATTGTCATATTCATTGCAAGTCATCAATGTATCCTGTACTGAAATAACATTTTTCCCAGAAACGTCTAGACATCACACTACGATTTTTTGAATCTCTCATCAGCACGCTTTAGTATCATTGTGGTTTTGTTTGGTTTTTTTAGCACTTGCAAACTCTGTCCTTGGTTTTGCTCCTCCTTCTACTTTGTCAGAAAGGAAATGAAGGAAAATGGTCTGCCTGCTCGTTTCTGTTTACTCATGCTTGCATTGGGCAGAGCAGAATGTACCCATAAACTCAATGTGCTGTGGTTTTACAAAGAACGAGTGGAACAGAAGGAGCTGTAATCAAGCCTACAGACTGCCTAAGAGTTTTTTGCCTACGTCTTGTCAAAAAATTATGATAATTGAAGAGATTGGAGTGCCTTGTGTTTTACTGAAAAATTAAATGAATTGAAACGAGCTATAATGGTCCTTTTTTTTTTTTTTTTTTTTAACAGGTCCTTCCACTTCCTTTTCTTCTTGTTCTAAATACAGGAGCAAGTCAAAAACACCAGCAAATGAACAAAAGAAACCTGCTGAGGTAAGAACCAGGGTTAAAGATTGGTTGCTGGTAGTTTTTTGTCATGTAGTTTTCATGTTTCTAAGCCTTGAAATCGTGAGCTTTGAACTAGTGCCAGTGAGTCCTTTCGTCACCTGTCAAATTCTTCGTGAAACTGTATTTTCCCCACTGCGCAAGTATTATAGGAGCTCTGGTGTTTGATGTCCCAAAATGACTTAATGGCATTTGCAGACAGTAACATGTAGTTCTTTCTTCCCCTGAAATTTAGTCTCATTTTGAAATTGAAAAAGCTGGGATGGTCTTATGGTTTGAGAGCATGCTACAGAAAGAAGTGGTTCATGTGTATGTGTATAGGAAAGATACTTTATTTCTGTGTTAGGATAAAGCAGTGGGACGCTTAAGTAAGCAGAATATGTATCAAAAGTGCTTACTCATCTTCTGCCACTTTCTCACTCTTGGCTTTTTACCTTCAATAAAGCTTTTTTACTCTGCCATCCCCACCTGTTAGGACCTCTACATCTATCACCACTGTCACTGGATCTGTATTCACCAATTGAATAAAAGAGCATTTATGCACAATCCAGTGCTTAAATCTGTCCTATCAACCATTCCACTGGTAGCCCTTTTGGGGGAGGATTTGTTGGCTGCCTTTTCCAGATTTGATGCTTGCTTTCTTAAGGGCTGAAGTCAGATAATAACTGCAAATGGGAGAAATGTTTCTTGTAGCTAATTCCCCTTACGTGCTATCACATTCCCTCCAGAGGAGTCCTTCAACATGCTAGTATGACTGTTGATGCCTGAGGTTACTGAAAAAAAGGTTGACAAAACCCACTTTGCTTCTCTAGATTTTAAAGCTGAGCGTTATGTCCCAGAAGGAATTTTGCGTACTATACCAGCAGATTTTTACCTGCTTAGATACTGCTGTGAGAGGTTGCATAAACTATATAGGTTGTGCTCATACAGCAAAAGCTACTCACCAAACATATTTCATGCTTCTTTTCTAAATGCTGTTAACTAGATGAGTTTGGTTTGGTAAGAACAAGGTAAATGTTACAGAACATGTCCTTTCTTTGGAAGCTTAACTTTTATCGCAAGTTAATTGATGAAAGCTCACTGATTCATTTCTAAAAGAGAATCTTGCATGAATGTTTCAATAAAAGCAAAACTGACCAGAACTAGCTACATAGTGTTTTATTTATGGCCACCAACAAGGTTAAGAAAAGGCTACTATGCTTTTTACCTTTAACATGTTAGTCTGAGCATTATAGTTCTGTAAGAATTTTCATCTTAAAACAGCTCATGGCTACTGAGGTCTTGTAATTGGTCCTCATGTCTGCCTAGGCAGTAGCTTTGTTACTAGCCAAGCTGGGCAAACAGGAACTGAAACACATGCACTGCCAGAGTTGCTGCTGTTTCAAATACACCTCAGTGCTACTCCCTTACCAATCCCTTCTTTCTGCCCAGCCATCCAGCTTTCTTCTTGTATCTCTTCCTCTTAGGGATTGTCCTATTACTGTTTTCTTTGCCTTTGCTCCATTCTCTCTTTATGTGTGTATGTACATTATAAACAATAATTATGAAGGTGTGGTCCATGTATATAGCATGAAAGTGTTCTGTTTATGTAACTTCTAGGAATTAAAATGAGCGGTGTTTTCAGTTCCTCCTCTTGAGATCATCTTTGCTGCTTTCTACCTGTTCCAAGACAAAATCTTGAGCCCTTTAATGCTTGAAAATGTGAAACTTTGAAGAACAAAATCTGGAATATACACTTGCAATTGAAAAAGTGTGTTTCATAACATCGTCCTTCCAGTAGTACTGGCATATTTTTGTCATCTTTCATTTAAGATCAACCTCCTGGGGGGAAAAAAAAAAAAAAAAAAAGAAATCTCAAACCTTAGAATGTGTCCTCTTCTGGAGCAGTGTCCCAAGTACAATATTTAAAATAAACCTGAAAAAAAAAAAAATGAAGTCCTCTGGGAAAGGGAATGGAAGGGAAAGTGACAGTAATAATCTCTACTGCTTGTACTTAAGACTCTTGGCTATCCTTCCAGTTCTTCATTTCCTTTCCTTCTGCTAGAAGCAAACACTCCTTCCAACCCCTTGAAAAGCATATGCTGGAGAGGGTATTACATGAAATGCTGTTGTCAGCAGAGTATTGAAATTGATTATTTATGCACCAAGTGGTGACAAGGGTGTAAAGCAAAGACTGAAAAGAGACCCCTCCACACACCCTTCCAAAAATCATGTTGTAATTTCACAAGTTTTTTGTAGTAATAGTTGTCCAACATCTATTAGATAGAAATTTAAAATTTCAGGCTGACAGCATCCCTTTAGCAAGGACTCTCTTTAACAAGTTGGCATTGCTCTCCTTTCATTCACCTCTGCTTGCCAGGCAGCAGGCTGTTTCTTGAGTTAGTGATGCAGAAAATCTAAAAGGTCAAAGCTATAAATAGCTGTTTGGGAATATTTTTGCTTGTGGTCTTCATACATTAATTTTTCTTTCATGCCAGTAAGCCTGGCTTTCTCAATTAAATTGTATGTGAATAAATAGGCTTTTTTCCACTTCCTCAGCCATCTCCAGCCCAACCCAAGTACCTGGGTTGTCTCTCCAAATAAAAGCTCAGTCTTGGTACTGTGACCAACAAGCAAGTTAGTGTATCTGTCCATTGCTTCACAGGACTTGTCTGTATGTGCCATGGTCCTCTGTGGTCGCCTATAAAAAACGACGAGTGGCTGCAGTTGAGGACTGCTCTGCCTTGAATTGCCTCCCAGGTGCTTCAGAATAGAGGCAGGTGCAGGGATGGCCTCAGTGGAGCGAGGTCATTTGGTGTTACTGTGGGGTAAAGCGGTGCAGTGTTAGAGTGCAAATGTCAAAGCCCGTTCCCAGAGTCTGACTTACCTCAGGGGTTTACATCAGTGCAGAAGGGATGTTACTGGGTTGGACGTGGGATTCGCTTACCCCATTCCGCTCCTTGGAGAAGAAGGTGAGAACAAGGCAAGCCTGTAATGATACTTCTTCGGACCATGGCGTTTCTCTGCGTAATTTCAAAAGCAAGACTGTGGCTCTTTCTTGGTGCTGCCCTTCTGGATTACAATCTATCACAAACTACTGAAATGGTGACTTAAAAAATCTGCTATCTGATCAGCTTTATCATTTACTTTGAATAAATAAATTGCGTTAAGGCTACAGGCACACCAGTCGTAACAGTTTTTCAGATCTTTATGATGATGTTGGCCACATGCCATTCGTGGTGTTTCCCCTCATGGATTTAAACCTAGACAGGAGGGGTTTGCAGGCCTAAGCAGTAGTAGGTTGTGCAGGGTAGAAGGCATTTGGATGTCTGGCTCAGCGTGAAGCCTGTACTTTGCAGTTTCCTGTCTCTGCAGAAGCTGCAGCAGAAAATGATGGCAGAGTAGTTGGAATAATTTTTGCAGGGAAAACGTATTAGCTGGACCGTCTTGAATGACTGACCATTGCTTTTCCCTTAGGCTGGTGGGGTCACAAAAGAGCCTAAGAGATCTTTATGACACTCAAGCTTATATATAGATATTTTTTCAGTCCTCTCTCCCTCTTGAAACTGTAAAGGAGTTAAGTTAGCATTGTGCTTTTTTTAACCCTTCCCATATAAGATGGCAGTATTTTACCTCTCTCTGCAAATAGGGATTTGAATCTCACAGCAATAGTAGTTTTTAATCCCTCTTTACTGCTAGTGGCAGCTGTGTTATCATGTGAAATGTAGTTTGTCTTCCACAAGTAAATGGCCTGCTTTCATTACTTGGGTACGTGAAACTTTTTTTAGTGGCATTTAACTGCCACATAAATCGTAGGTCTTGATCCTGAGGAGCACCCTGTAAGACTAGACTCTTGGCAGAAAATGCCGCCTTTTTGCAGTTTGAAAGTGGTTGGTTTTGTTCTGTGAATGAATGGGCAACGTGGTTAAATAGTATTGCTTTGCATGTACCGTGCATAATAGGAGGAGACTGTTACCTCTATGCACGTGCTTACCTTAGAAAATTCTGAATTAGCTTGGACATCTGTACAGGCTTCTCAAGACCTCTGGCAAATGTGCCTTATGCATTTCAGTGAGATACTTTTTAGCCTGCTTGGGTTAGTTGATTTAAAAAAAAAAAAATTTGCAATAGTTTTATGTAAGTCAGAGGTGCAACCTCATTGGTTATTTTTATGATCTTTTTTTGCTTTGAGATACTGTCTCAGGCTGTTTGAACTCTTTAGCAAGAGGTGATCCAAATGCATAAGGGCATGGAAAAGCTTGCCTGTGAAAAGGCTGGGCTATTTTACCTTTGGAAGTGAATGAGCAGGCGTAACAGTAAAGTATGAATGGTCTGGAAATAGCAGAGCTAGAGCTTCAGTCCTGCTTGTCCTTGTGATGGAAGAATTGGGGAGGAAAGGCGGGGCGGGGGGGATGAATGAGGCCAAAAGTTAGGAAATCTGTAGCGATTAAAAGGATATACTTTCCATGCATCATGTAATTAGACTATGAAGCTCATCTGCTGCAGGAAGTTGTTGAGACTGAGAATTAAACAAGATTAAAAAAGGAATTGGACAGATGATAACGAGTATAGATTTTTCTAAATATCTGTATAAATTAATACCATTTTAAAAATTGATTGTTAGGATTAATCCCCAAATCCAAAGCTTATGCCTGATTAGCAACTGGAAGGAAACTTGATGTGTTCTTGCACATTCTTCTGGCTCATGAGATACTGTCAGAGACATGATGTTAGGTAGGGTTGATTTAGTGTCTGGTTTCCTGGCTTTTCCTATACATGCTTGTAAAGGAGACTAGGAAGATTCATGGCTGCTTAAAAGAAAAGTACAATATTTCTTTTGCCTGAATCCTGGATAATCCATAAAAGTAGTTTTAAGGAGTAGGGGTTTGAACATTAGGATTTACTGCAGTGCATGTCCAAATTGTGTGATGTTTGAGAACTACAAATATAATGCTACACTTAATCCTTTCTGTCCCAGCTTTTTTAACATCTTAAGCTTTTCATTCTAGTCAGCATACATGCCTGGAACTGTAGCTTCATTTCCATTTTAAAATTTAAAACAAAAAACCCCTGCCCTGTCTTGAGTCTCCAGACTCCTCTAGAATAAGGTGCCTTAATTCAGAAACTTTGTGCCCAGATGGCAACGTATTAGTGAGAAAAATTCTACCTCTCCAGGATGAGCCCACCAAATTTTGTCCTTAGAGCTTCATCCTCTGTAGAAGGACAGTCTTTTTCACATACTGTGAAACATCTATACGAAGATTAAACTATCTATGCTCAGATACTATGTCGCTATATTACACTTGTAATAGGTCATATTACAATTTGGCTTTTGTTTTATTATTTACAGGGTGATTTTAGGTGTGAACCGCTGCTTTGTAAGTGTGTTTAAATTTTGCTGAGGGTGTTCTCCTTGAGAGCTACAATAGTAGAGAAAGCTTTAATGCTTATGGGTACTTATGGGAATAACAAACTTACTAGGTTCTTTCAAAGGTGAATAAAAAAAGATTATTTGACCCCAAATATGATGAAAAACTCTTGTGTAATTTACTTTACAGAAAGTGCCCACTGTAGTTTGAGTGTTTGGCACCTGGAATTTCAAAGTTGGCCTTCGAGATGCGTTGTGAAGGAGACCAAAAATCCAGGAAAATACTAGCTGTTTCAGCTTTCTTCCAGTTAGAGAGGATATTGGCCCTTGTTCTGTGCTGTTTTCTTTAAAAGATTTTTGCAAGTATACTCTTGGAGGGGACAGGATGGGACATAGTAGTTCCCTCCTGCCTTTTAGAAGTCATGGCTCTGTGTTTCTGGGCCAGTGGGTCTTCTGAGTCCCTAAGCGGTGGGCTTGAGGAATGGAAACACGTGTTGCTGACTCTCTCCAGGCTTTGCTGGGTGCAGGGGAAGCCTTAGGACTGAAGCAATTAGGTGCAATCCACCAGAAATCCCTCTTTGATTTTAACAACAGAGCAGTTAACACATAATTTAAACCTTTGAGGTGTGGTTCCCAGTCGTGGCTTATGCTTGTTGGGGGTTTGTAAGCAGGCGGTCGAAGTACCTGAAAGCTCAGAGAACGTCACAAGAAGAAATATTGGGTTTCTTTCCATTTTTAAGAGATGACACAATCCATTTGTTTTCCCTCACACATGCAGTTGGGCAAGACAAGGTGAATAAGCAATGGCATCAGTCAGCTTCAGTACTAGCTTGCAGGAAGGGTATTGGAAAACGTATTTGACTTTTTTCTTTTCTTTTTTTTTTTTAAATGTGGTTTTAGGTTTGCAATGGTCATGAACAAAAGATGCCTGACAGTCTGTGCATATCTGATGTTTGAATTGTTCAGCGAAGATGGGGTTTGTAGAAGGCTGTTGTATTGTCAAGACCCACTCTGTCTTTGACGCTAATATTTTACTGTAATTCTCTATAGCATTACTTGTATCTTCCCTCATATCTTTAGTGGGTAAGGATACCTCACACAAAATAGTGTTCTTTGTTTCACAGGCTTGATTTATCCACAGAGTAAGCACAGGAGGGTCCTGTGAGGAAGATTATATATTGAATTTTCATAGAGTGCTTCCAGAAGGAGTTCGGGTTAAAGTCATAGACAGCTTTTGGTGAAGCATTTATAAAGGGTTTCTAAGAAGTTAATTTTCCTTGGACATACTCTTCTAACATAATTTCCAAATAGGACTCAGAAGTCTGAAAAACAAATAAAACATATGAACCATATCTTTCCTTCCGCAGCTCCATGATACCATTATTGCTTGGTGTGTTAGTGCCGTGGGGGAGCAGAGCATCTTTATTTCTGGAGAATTTTTGTAGAATTTAGCTTTTAAAGACTTTAGAGACAGCAGTGCGCCTCTGCAGAGGTGACTAGGAAGTTCTTATTGTCTCAGCAAATCCAGGCAGACTTTTACTGCAGAGCAAAAAGCTAATCTTGACTAAAGAACAAGGTCTCTTCTAGATTTAAGCCCCAGCTCTAAAGCATGAAATAATTATTAGAGTTCCTCAACAAAATGCTTAAGATTATTATTATGACATAAGCAAACAAATTTTTCATTGACGTCATTCACTCAAAGTGCTGCACCATTTTCAGCTGAAACTAAAAATTCCTGGCAGCAAAATGAAATGGCAAATTCAGACCAATCAGTCTTGCATGGTAAGCAGGGCTAAAACTCATCTCCTCTTTCATGCTTTCAATTGCTAAAAATATTTTTTAAAAAATCCTACTGTCACACAGTAACTTCAGCAAATGCTTACAGCGCTGTGGAGTTTCCTATTTCTGTGTGTAGGGACCTGGCTCTGCTAGCTGCAGCCAGTTGGTTGTAGCTCAGCTCTGCAAGGCCCTTCTCTATCATGGTAAAGCCATGCAGCGCTAGCTGAGTCTACTCTTGAGGAGTGATGTGTCCAAATGGGAATACCTTGTTAGCCTAGACCTGGCATGCTTATTTTTCAGGTCTTCTCAATATTTATGATATTACAGATGATACTAAAATAAAGTTGAAGGGTTGTGTTTTAAGTATGGTAAGAAATAAACTGCTTTTGGGTGACTGAAGGATGACCATTGCACTTCATGGGCTAACTGTGGAAGTGAAGGTGGTCCTTGCCAAGAGGAGAGTATATGCTGTGGAGTGGACTAGCTGTTGCTTTATGGATACAGTTAGAAAAGGAGCTGCATTGTTTTTTCAAGTAAGTGTTCAAAAAGAAACAACCACGAGGAAAAGCTGGCTATCTAAATCCTGAAGGCGTGTGTCTGCTCTTCGCAGAGTTGGCTTAGCTCATAGCCTTGAGGCTGACTGCTGAAGTAAAATTTACTTCATTTGTCAGAAAACTCTCTCTGGGTCCCCTGGGTGTTCTGGTTTATTTCCACAACAAAGGAAATACAGAGTGAGTGATCAAGGCGCGTGTTCTCGTACGTTGTCCTCTGAGAGTATTTTACTGTTGGAAGACCCTGCTTGGCCACACGTGAAGAAATGAAGAATGATGAGAGCTAGGGATTGTAATGATTCCAAGTGTCTGCAGGAAATACTCAATTGCACTTTTATCACGAGTATGAATAGGCATTTCCTAGGAAGTCTCGGGCGAGTTTTGGGGTTCCTTAAGGTTTCAACAGTTATGTTTATATTGGTTAAATCTTTGACCTTCAGTGGTACCTCCATTGTAAATTTTAGAAATCTGAAGTAGGTAATTTAATATTGCGGCGTGGTGGTAGTGTGGTCAGTGCTGTACAACAGTCAAAAAACCAACAAAGTCCATGCTCCAGGGGATCTGTGCTCTAAAAATAGAAATGATACAGTTCACGTACATAATGGATGATCAGAAGATGAATTTGCCGCTAAGCAGCGTAGTTAGAATACTGATGCCTTTAATAGCATTTTTCATCTAGTGTTTAAAAAGTAGTGGGCTGGATATGAAGCACTCTACTTCTGTATTCTCTCAGTGGCTTAAAAGGTAGTTTGTAAAGCACTTACCTCAGATAAGGTTTGAGGAATATCTTTTCTGATAATTAAACCAGTCATTGCACTTCTCATTCATTGGATTATTTTTTTCCTTCTGGAGTTCTTTGGAATTGTGCCGTGTTAGTGTTTCTCATAATCCTGGTTCTGTATCTGTAACACAGAAAATGAAAATGCCTTTTAAGTGGCATAAATCATTTTACATTTTGGTGTGTATACATACTGCTTGGAAAAAATGGATGCTTGCAGTCTTAATGCTTTCACTCTTGTCATTCAGATTTTAATACAGGCCTGTTAGGTACCTGAGGAGTTTTACAGAGAAGACAACAGTGAATAGTCTGGTCTAAACTGAAGCAGATAACACATCAGTAGCAAATAAGAGAGCCTTGAGTCTGTGATTTTTGAGTTCCCTTGGTCAGCTTGCTCTCCTGGCAGCCCACGTGAGATGCGGTTGTAGGACATAATGAAGTAATACCGATGTTCCAGGTCACTGGCAGCCTATTTCAATACCTGTTCTTAATATAGAGCCTTTTTTAATAATGTTTACTTCATGATTTCCAAGAACAGCTGAGAATTTTTGCAGTAGGCATAACCGGTCTGGTGCTGTCAAATTGAAAAGGGTACACGAAGATATTTGGCTCTGAGACATTTTATTACTCTTCTGGCTATAAAACTGAATTAGTAAGAAGAGAGTTAAAGCACCACAGCTTATTGCAGGGATATTTTCTGTTTCATTTTATTGCCCTTTGAGGATTTGATTTCTTGTTATGATAATACAGTTAATTAGTTGTGATGTCTCTCTAACACCAAGCCACAGTCACTGTTTTGCTTTTATGAGTGTTAAACTGGTGCAGTGTGGCAGTGGAGAAAAAAAACCACAAAGGATGCTTATGCCCTTTATTTAAATTGTATGCACCTGTATTTGACAGACACTGACATTAAGTAAGCTTTGAGATGACTGATAATCATGTTTGCATGCTTGTAAAAACTTAATCCTGTTGAGCCAAGAGTTGAATGTTATGCCTGGAGGTTTGTCACTGATGGGTTTGCTTTGTTTCACCACGGCACGTTTCATCGTATAGGTTTGCTAAAGGATGCTGAGGCTGGATTGTATCGCTGTGCCTGCATCGCCGGGGTTCAGGCACAGAGCAACACAGGTCTCGTGTTTCAGCAAAGGCAGCTGTTCATCTTTGATCCCAGAGATCCCGACCAGGAAAACTTAAAGTGGTTTTAATAAATGAACAAGTGCCTATACATCAATTTTGCCATGGCAACTGTTCCTAGCCCATGATGAATATGACAGTTTAAAGTAGCTAAACTGAGTGAAAGAAAAGGATATGCTACCTTGTATTAAGTTGAGGTAAAGCCTACAGACTGGCAAGTAAAATAAGTTGTTTGAAAGTGATATGGTGAGGAGTCTTAAATCAGATGCAGACCTCCTTTCCCCTCTCCCTGGTCAGCTGTAGCAGCCTTCTTCCTTCTGATTAGCCTTTGAGCAGCAATGTGGGTTTGAGTTAGCGTAAACTTCTTGTCATGCTGCACCTGAAACACTGAGAGTTAATAATCTAGGTAATTTCAAATTGACCTGTTTATGTGTTGGTACTCTTTAAAAAAAATTATCAAGGTATATGTATTGTTTCAGCATAGATTAAGAAAAACACCTACTGCTTCCTTTAGTGCAACACTCTTTCTCAAGCCACTCTTTCCCCTGGTGTTTCTTGCAGGTGTTCCGCAAGGATCTCATTAGTGCCATGAAACTACCAGATTCTCACCATGTCAACCCTGATGAATATTATATCTTTGCGGACACGTGGAAACAAGAATGGGAGAAAGGGGTTCAAGTTCCAGCCAGTCCAGAAACTATTCCACAGCCTTCTCTCAGGTAATGGCGATCAGACGCAGATCACGTGCACAGAATGTCAAGTTAGAGAGAAGATGGTCTCTCAAAAATAGGTTGTCTAAATGCAGTCAGCTTTTCTGTGTTATTATATTTAAATCTCCAATGCAGCAGCCTTCAGGCACGTTCTTAAACCAAACGAGTACCAATTTGGAAAACATTTCTGTGGCACTTCAGATTTTGTTCTGTCTGTACACTGTTATACTATCTACATTGTGAGTTTAAAAAGGGGATCTTTTTTCCTGAGTCACATGGTGCTATGGATTAAAAACTGTTTTCTGTTTGAGTATGGTGAGTTAATAAATTAAAAATAAACCCAAATCTCATACATGTTACTTAAAGGGCTTCCCTATAAAGTATGATGATACAGAACAGTAGGCACACAGTAGTTACTGATACCTGATAAAGTTACTCACTTGTTCATATAATTTAATTTTAGTTATTGTTGCCAAATCTTTAACCCTTTCTGCCTTCTCTTGCCACAAATAGCTGCTTATCATTATAGAAGTTCAGTGATCTCAGTTTCAGGAGATATATAAATAACCTTTTCTTTTCTCACACTGTGCTTAGACTAGGAAAATGTAACACTGTAGTCCTGCAACCCTTCCTGGTGGAAACAGAGTGTGTTTCAACATAGAAACATTATTGCCAGCGTGGTCTTTGAGACGAAGATAAATGAATTGTCCAGTGAAAGCGCTGATGCCAGCATAATTTAATTTCCACTGGGGATATTGTCAGTACCAAGTTATTAAAAATAAATATATTGCATCTCATACCAGCAGTATTACATTAGAGGAAAAAATTGCTATAGATTTGGCTGGACCAGAGAAAAGAAAAGCTCACAAGGGAGCGAGAGGAAAAATTGAGTAAGGTGGACAGGGAGGAAGAATGGCAGAAGAACATTGTTTGTGCCAACGTTGACAACCCACGTTGTCCAGTAAGAATTATGTGGGATACTGCTTGACTGCTGCCTGTTCCTTCTTTACTCCTCTTGCCTTATTTCCCACAGCTTTTCTTTTCTCCTTATCCTGTGGAGAGTTAGCTCCAGAAAGCATGCAGAGCTGCTCACACATGGCACCGTTCCATTCACTCTCTCCCTGGCTTCCTTTAACATGCAGGGCCTGTTGCATTGAATTCAGAGAAAGATTGACTTTATCTAGCTAAGGTCAGTCTTTCCATTCCCATAGGCTAGTTGACTAATCAAACGCTGAGTTTTATCTCTTAAAATAATTGAAAGATTGAAAACACCAATATTTTTCTCCCTTGCGCCCCGGATGATTTTTAGCTGTTTTTTCCCGTTTACATTTTTGCTTGGCATCTAAATGGTTCTTATGTAACAAAAATAATACACGGATCAAGTGTCATTTACAAAATAAGGGTAGACTGTTTATCCCAAATGAAGAGCAAGCATTTCTCTCCCCCCCACCCCCCCCCCCCCCAGTAGAAGAAATTAAGCTTTCATGAAAAAGCTGGTATTTTCAAGAAATCAGTTGGCAAGATTTCCTTCTATCATTTAAGAAGAATATAGTACAAAGATTGTAGGGGGTTTTGCGCATAATACTTTCTGCGGGATTCAAAAACACTTGCATCATCGCACTAGTAGCATTCATTAAATTGAAAATCGTATGCACAGGCTTACATTTTAAAAAGGATTCTGTATACGTAGCAAACCTTAGCACATTTTGTGTGAAGAAATGACATTTACAGAATCCTGTCTCCCTAGCCTGGCTACGCTTACCGGCTAGTTTGAAATCTGTGAAACACTAGATTTCTTTGCACTTACAGCAAATATTTCATGTCTTTCAAGGATGGATCTTAAAAAAAACTGTAACTCTCAATTTCTTTTTTTACTTTCACTCTAGGGTTGTAGCAGAAAAGGTGAAAGAAGTACTGTATACACGACCCAGGAAGTACATCCACTGTTCCAGCCAAGAGCCCACAGAACCAGGTTACATCAACATTTTGGAACTGGCAGAATCTGTGTGTCGCTATGACTTGGATGACATGGACATCTTTTGGCTTCAGGAGCTAAATGAAGAGCTTACAGAAATGGGTAATTTCACAACATGTTCTAATTTTAAAAGCAGCGGTTAATTTCTGCTGTTTGAGTTGTAGTCTGCTGTGTGAGATCTCTTAAAGATCGCTGGATGAGAATTGAATGGAAATGCTAAGAAAAACAGGAGGTAAAAATGCTTAAAATAATGGCTTGCTTGATCTGTTCATGTTTTATGTTTTACCCATTGTGCCTAAAAACTACTTCACATCCAAAATCACGTGCAACTTTTGCAGGAGAGGCAGGAGAGAAAAAGCCCACACCAGGTGGAATCAATTTTGGAACTTCAGAAGTTAAAAAATTTTGTGTAGGAAAAGCAGATGTTTCCATTTCTTAAACTTGAACATGTTATTGCTACAAATTCAGAGTTCTGAGGAGCTTGCATGCTGGGTTCTTAACAGACTAATTAAGTTTCACACATGTTAGGCCATTTAAAATCAGCTAAGTAAACTTTCTTTTTTCCATGCAAGTTGTGGGTATAGAGGGCTATGAGCTATGGAAAATAATCTTGGAATTATCACTGGAATGACTGAGTTGTGGTGGAATAGCCCGTGTGACTGGCATTCTTCCATGGGTGATTGCAGGTCCTTTAGGAAGGACAGATGGGCAAAAGAGGGAGATACTTGGCATCTCTTGGATTTGCTGTTCACAAACAAGGAAGAACCTGTAGGGATGTGATAATCGATGGCAGCATTGGCTGTAGTAGCTATGAAATAGTGGTGACTGGGATCCTGAGGGGAGTGAGGAAAGGCAGTAGCCTTCTGGTCCTGGACTTCAGGAGAGCAGGTTTCTACTTAGTCAGGTTACTGGTAGGTGGGATCTGGGAGGCAGCTCTGAAGAGCGGAACTGCTGAAGAGAGCTAGCAGGACTTTAAGGACTGCCTCCTCCAAGCACAAGAAAGATCCATCCAGACATTCACGTAAACAAGTAGATGTGTCAGGAGACTGGCTCGGTGAAGGAGGGAACTCATGACTGAGTTCCAGTGCCAAAGGATGTATGTAAGAGGTAAAAGCAAGGACAAGCTTCTGAGGCATGCAGGAATGCTGTTAGCAAAACCAAAGCTTTTCTGAGGGGCAGATCTCCATCCATGGACATTTTCAAGATCTGACTAGACATATCTCTTGAGCTGGATTCACTGTTGACTCTGCTTGGAGCCAGGGATTAGGCTGGAGCCCTCTGAAGGTCCCTTCCCACCTTGAATGATTCTGTAATTCTTTTCATTCAGGGAGTGAGAAAATATCCAGGTATTGGAGACAGCAGTTTAATGGCAGAAGACACTTTGTATCAGGAGTCATTTATCTTTTCCATCTGCCTGTTTATCAGTTGCAACAAGGAATCCAAATTAGTAGCGCATTCTTGTGTATAGTCCAGCACTTAAAATGTTAGCCTCTGATATTGTTACATGAATATCCTAACCTTTGAAGGTCTGAGTAAATAGTGAACTATAGGCAGCAGCATCATTTTTGACTGAGGATTTTGAGAGGATGCAGTTTGGAGATTTCTTGTAGCTGTGAACATCGTAGGGTTTCTTATGCAGTGTATGTCCTGAAGCTGCAAGCTGAGGACCGTCTCGTAGCAAATCCTTTTTAAGTGGTTCTGCTTATGCTAAGTTTGTTTAGTGGTAGGTGTGTATAGCATGTGTAGTTTTCAAGTGAGCAGACAGTATGGATTGCCAACAGTATATTTATCTACTATTTTATTTAAAAAAAAAAAAAAAAACCAACCCAAAACAATAAAAGCACTTTCTGTATCCATCGTGCTGATCACTCAAGTAGTGTACTGGATGGTACTGGGTGGTGGCAACTTCTGCATCTTTATAAGATCTAAAGTGTTCTTGATAAGTTTTTTCCTATGGAGTTAGTCTTCAGAAGAACATCGTGTGTGATTTTGGATGTCAGTGTTTCTTAAAGTGATGGAGGTGGAGGGAGGATTGTATGGGAGCCGCTAGCAGTTACAGAAACTGCTGTCTTCTATGCTGTAGTGTTTTTTTTCAATGTGCAGTCTTGTGTTTTATGTACAACTTTAAACTTTTTACTCCAGTAGTAGTTCTGCTTGTATTTATAAGATAATGCTACAATTAGCCAGTGAGTGAAAAAGGTTTTCTATTTTTCTTTTCTTTTTTATTTTTAGTATGCATGATGGGAGAGAAGATGCTGTGTCTACTGCTTTAGTTGCTAGAAGTTGTCCTTCTCTCTTCCTGCATCTCAGACTCGGTGAGAGGCACCTGACTGTCCTCTAATTCCCCTTCCCTATTCTTTGTTGCAGGATGTGGGCCCCTGGATGAAAACACAATGGAAAAGACAATTGAAGTGCTGGAACGACACTGTCATGAGAACATGAATCACGCTATTGAGACTGAAGAAGGACTGGGTATTGAATATGATGAAGACGTCATCTGTGATGTGTGCCGGTCCCCTGACAGTGAAGATGGGAATGACATGGTGTTTTGTGACAAGTGCAATATCTGTGTCCATCAGGTTAGTGCCTGCAGAAATGTTGACACTGTCCTGTGGTCTTAGTTTACCTTGGCAAGTGTGGAATTTGAACTAGTATTAAATGTTAATTGGAGGGCTTTGTGATTTTCTAGGCATGAAGGGCAGTACAATACTAAGTTGAATTTTTGTACCCTGATAGTTACAGTAGATTAAGTGGCCTAGCATGGTAAATATGTGGACATCTACAGTCTTAATAGGAACATGAAGTGTGTTCTTGGGACTTGCAAGTACTTCCTCTGTGACTGTAAACAATTTTTCTCCTATTATTAAACCTGCTTTTGAAGATAAACAGGGCTGGAAATGCTGGCTTGCTTTATATGTGAAGAATCTAAAGATCATTTGTTTCAGAACTGGGGTTTTTCCTCCTTGACTGACTAGTTAATTGGCCAGACATGGGCTGCCCAAATTTAGCCATCTGAAACCACATTTAGGCACTTTAACAGACTGATCTTTTTAGAAGGCGTAAACACCTGCAGTAACTGTGCTCTCAGTCTGAATGTTGCTCACGTTGATAGTGTTTCAGATATAGCCAAGACTTTACACTGACTGGGCTCAGCGTAGTCAGGCAGAGGTATCCTTATAATCAAGAAAGGGATATGAATCCTGTCATTTCTGTGTGTTCTGTTCTGGAAAGGCTTGCAAGTAATACTCAGAAAATGTATCTGGCTGAAAAAAGGACCTGTCATCTCCCGGCTTGCAGTGGGCTGGCTTCCAGCCCAGCCGCTTTCCTGATCTGATTCATTGTGTGAAGCAGCCACGTGAGCCTGAGTGTCAGTAACATGGCCAGTGACAGGAATACGGCCAGCAGCTGGGCCGCCTGCTTCGGCCCCTGCTTGTGCCTGTTCAAAAGTAATGATGAATTTGCAGTCTTTTGCTTGTGGTTGCTGAGCTTGAGCTGATGGCCTGCTGCCTCCTTCCTCCTGACCCTTCCCCATGCCGGAGCTGCCTGAAACAAACTGGGGAGCGTGTCTGGGCTAGAGCTAATCCTAACAACAACAATAAGTCATTCTGTTTTTAATCTGGATCAACCCTGGTTCACCACGTAGCCTCAGGTCTGTTTGTCATCACACAGTGTGGAGGTGGTGGGTAGGAGGAGTGCGAGAGACTTCCTCCTTCACGGTGCCCTCTCGTGCCAGCTCAAACACATTGTGAAATTACTGGTTTAGTAGTCTAGGCCTCCTCCGCATATTAGTTGGATTAAATTAGAAAATGGTTTCAGTCCATTTCCAACCACCTAAATGGGATCTTAGGTGTAATGCCTCTTCTACATTAGTAATAGAAAGAATGCTGGTGGGCATGTGTCACATGAGGAAAAAAAATCACTTGTAAAATTTAGATTACAGCTCCCCCTGTTGGGTTTTTACAACAGTCATCACATCAAAATAGCATTTAGGTCAGTCAGTCTCGGCATTTCCATAATGCAGGATTTAATTCAGAAAAGTCCCCATCTCTACAGGCCTGACATAAATGTGCAATATTTTATGGTATCGCTTCATATTAAAGACTGAGATCTTATAATCAGAATTCTGGGAAGGCAAGTGTGGGAATTTTATACTAGATTTGAATCTGAAAGACTGGTTACAGCTAATGATCCTGTTCTGTTGAGGCTTTCAATGTTACTGTGCCCAGAGATGGTGTTAGGAATGGTGGGATTTCCTCTGAAAGCCACCCTTTTGATACAGCTTTTATTTGGAGCAGTTCAGTGGAATTAGACCTTGGTGGCAGCCAGTGGTTTCAGATACACTCAGCTTTAATATGCGTGTATGTATGTACAGCAGGATATATCTAGATACGCATGTAGTTAGCCATTAAGAACTGCTAGGAATTCGAATCAGAAAGCAGACTAATTTTTTTCTTTTCTTTTTCCTTTTTGTTTTTAATTGTCAAACCTAGCAAAACTTAAGAAATTTCTCATTTTCTGAGGGGGTAAGTGCGATACACAGGAAATAAGCCTAAAACCCAGCACCTCATAATTTCAGTATAAGCTGCAATTTTTGTTGCAATATCATATAAATATTTAAAGTAACAAACAATTCACAGAACCATAACCACAAAGGTAATTTAATGTTGCTGGAAACGGTCTTCAGTCAAACAGCTCATATCCCTTCACATCTAAATAGAATCATGTTAGAGTGTAAAGTTATTAGTGGTAGGAAGTTGTGATTTTAAAAAGGATTAGATGCAGAAGCTAATTTAAAGAAATGTCTACGTTTCAAAAAATGCTTCAGAAATTTAAAAGTCACTAAAAGCAGAGACGAAAGTTCGTAACACCAGTGGTGCTGTGCAGTCACAATGGGTATGTTTTACGCTATAAACAAACCAGCATAGAAAGACTTTGCTTTAGAGGCTGTTTATCTCTTTGATCACTTGACTTGTTTTAAGGTAAAGAAATTAGAGAAGGATTAAATAAAGGCCGAACTGTGCCTTTAGTATTTGAAAACTTTGGTCCATATGAATATTAATACTTGTGTGTGAAATCATATCAGCACAATGATCTCAATACCTGTTTTCCTCCAAGGCATGCTATGGTATCTTGAAAGTACCTGAAGGGAGCTGGCTGTGTCGCACCTGCGTACTGGGAATACATCCGCAGTGCCTCCTGTGTCCCAAAAGAGGAGGTGCCATGAAAGCTACCAGGACGGGGACCAAGTGGGCACATGTGAGCTGTGCTCTCTGGATTCCAGAGGTAAAACTTAATTTCTGCCTCTTTCTTTGGTATCGTATATTCCTCTCTGTCATCCTCCTTCTCTTTCCCTCCTCTGCTTTTTTATGTTCTCATGATTTAAGGTATCTGTCTGGCTTAATACCAGACTTTATTCTGATGAGTCTGCACAGTCTGTGAGGACTGGGAGAGAATCCAGCTTATGTTCCATTAATTAATCACTTTGTTCCCTCCATTTACTCAGCAGTCACTTCTTGATGTCATTATGGTATCCGAGTGACCTGCTAGAAAGGGTTACGGTGTAAGCTAGTGTTCACTGTACAACTGCAGCTTCATCGTCTCTCTCATTTTCTGATGAATTTGTCTGCTCAGTAAAGTGTATAATTTGCATGCATACATCCACTTTGCATTACCCCATTGCGTTATTTGTGTAGGATGGACTCTAAGATTTGTAGTTAAGGCGTTTTTTTGAACTAAAATCTTTCTGAATGGTGGGGAGATGAGGCTTTTTGTCTTCTATGTTATATTTTATAAGTAAAGGCTTTTTTGATATATCTGTGCATACATATATGGAGAGTTTAATAATGAAGCTTTACACTTCTTCCTCTATTTTGAATCAAGTTTAGCATCGCATTCTGATTCTGTAAATCGGAATGTTCACTCGTGTATAGGTGAGGTTTGTGTTTAATTTTGTACTGGGAATATTTCTGTTTTCTTTCTGGTAAGATCCACAGATCCATTACCGTGGGTGGTTTAATGCAAGGCAGTAGCTAGATCTGTTGGCACCATGACATCAGGGGGATGGATACCTTATTTTCTGAACCTTCTGCTCCTAAGCGCAGCTAGGCCTCAAGTTTGCAAAACTTTGAGGAAGATGTTAAGATTCTGGGTATTTTTTTAACATAGCAGCCAGATGTAATGTGTAATTCCTAGCTCTGTCTCAGGCGTATATCTACTTTTCAAGGAGGTTATCTTTGCAGTTGCACTTTCCTTTCAGGCCTGCTTGTAGTTCCCGGCATCTCTTCCACCTTTAAGGAGAAAGGAGTTGAGGAAAAAAACCAAAACATTTATTTTAAAATAAATTAAAAAAAAAAAAATCTTCTGACTTTTCCTCCTGTACTTATGAAGTGTCTTGGCTGGAAGCTCTCGTGGCTCTAAGCAGACTGGTTTTCCTAAGAGATCCTTTCTGCATGTGGTTGCCTTGATGCTCTCGCCAGCAAAGAGGAGCCAGCAGGTTTGGGAAGCAGGTGACGGCAGGGCAGGGAGCACATGCTGCCTTCCCACCTGCCCACCTCCTTCTGGCTGAAGGAGAGAAGCTGCTGGGGGAGCACCCAGGTGGAGAGCTCAAACCCGGCTGCTCCCACAGCCCATTTGGTGGCTCCAGGTGTCGGGCACCTCCTCCCCTCCACACCAATGCCAAGCGTGTCAGGCATAGTGAGGAGGTGACACCTGCCAGTAGGGGCGGCAAATGCCTCTTGGAACCATTCTGTCTCGGTCTCCTGCATTGTCATTTGTGAAACGATTCCATCACCAGAGAAACCTTTGGGAATCTCTGCTAAAATGGCAGTTCAGTTCCTATCTGGTGAGTCACTGTGGCCTTACGTGCTGTGGGGGACAAGAAAGACCCAGACAGAGTTTGAAGACCTGGGGATGAATACTTTAGGGGAGAATGTGTATTCTCATATACTATTTTTCTTCTCCCCGAGATAGTAGCACAGTGAAACTCCCCAAAAAGAAATGAATTATAAAGTCACTGCCATTTCCTCTTGTGGCCCTAATAAAATGGAGCAAGGCAGAATGCAGAGAGGAATGGGCGTAAACATGTCTGTGCCTTGTGGTAAAAGGCTCAAAGAGGCACTTCATGAGTCACCAAGTATAGGCTAGCATTGTTGCAGGCAATTACACCAGGTATTTTCCTTCATTAACTCATTCAGCACTGTCTTAAAATGTTTTTTCTTCCCTCCCTTCCTTGTGAGCTAATGCTGTCAAAAGGCTTTCTTGACCCTCACTTGACTGATTGGGATGTTTGAAGGTTTTTACTTTCCAAAGTGTACTCATTGTTGGTTTATATCCTTTTATTCTTCTGCCTTTATTGTCTTTTAGCGTAAATGTGTAGTCTATTTCATGTTTCCTTAAAAGGCATTCTTTTAAAAAAAAAAAAAAAACAAAAAAAACACTGAGACCAGAAAACTACTGAGTGTTTTGAAATTCAAGGTCCTTCTCTGCCTTAGATGACCCATTAGTTATGTCTTCCCTCAATCAATGTGGTGTTAGCTGAAACAGAAAGTTATTTTTCCATGCTACAACTGGAAGGGTATCAAATTGACTATCCTTAGCTGCTGTTGTGAGTGGCTGTGCTCCAGCCACTGGGCTGCCCTTCCCAGCCACCGATGCAGGTCATTGTGCACTTGTGGCAGGGAAGCAGAGGACAGCAGGGTGAAGATGAGATGGCAGCTTGTGTGCATAACAGTTGCAGAGAAGAGGCTTCAACAGCCCATTGTCTTCACTCTCTCCCACTCTTAAAACTTCTTCAGAGTACAGCAGACAAAATGTAACCTGATACGAGGTGAAGAAATAACAGAGAAAACAGCTATGTGTTACGGCAGATGGATCATTTCTGCCTTGGGATGGGAGGTTTTGGGGAATTAAAAGGTTGGCCTCTCCGCTCTCTGGATCCCTCGTGAGCAGCGAAGTTCAAACAGACTTTGCCTTGACTCCTCTCTTTAAATATCAGAAATGTGCAGGCGGCGTGAGGCCAGTATAAATAAATTGCACCTGACTCTGTAAGCGCCTCTTTGTGCTTTTACAAAGTGGGGTAATATAAACAGGCAGTGTTACAAGCTGAATGGACAGTATTTCCAACGTAAATGTTTCCTGACCTTATGAGTCTCCTCTGGGGAAGGAGCAGGGAGAGCATTAAAAGGGGGAGAGAGGGACAGGGAGAAGGTGTGTGTCACTTCCCAGCTCTTGCTGGGAAGCATGGTGGAAAGCTGGTATTACTCAGTCTCCAGGAAAAATCACTGAAGATTCTTGTTTCTTTTTGAAAGGAATATAGACAATCTGACAAGGTGATATAATCCGTTAATTCCCAAAGGAAGTCTTGCCTCTTAGGGTAGTGGTAACTGGGATGAGAATTGCAGTCAATCTTTGTACAATATTGTTTCAGAAATACCTGTGCAACTTGTGACCACCTCTGCTTTGAGCAAGGTCAAGTCAGGTTGATGAAAGGCTGTTTCACTTTGGAAGCAAAAAAGCTACATTTGATGATGTTTAAGAGTGCTGGACATGATTTTCTGGGACCATTCAAGCAGTTCAGGGACAGCTTTGTCACTTTCCCACCAATTTATAGGAAGGCCAGAACAGATTAAATTGGTTGTCATTTCTACCTGATGAGGGCATCACATATTGCCTGCCTATTCTTCTTGTCTGGTAAAACCTGGACGCTCTCTGAAGCATCTCACTATCTTCCTAATGAAGACTTCTGGAAATGCCATGCAGCAGGTTGACCTCAGTATATTCCAGATGTGGCTTGCAGTTGGGAGACCAGAGGGTGAAGTACTATAACAAATATAAATCTTATTAGAATCAATTTATGTTATTAATTCATTAAATGCTGATCAACTCTTTTAAATATGGAAATGATGAACCAAGTAATCTCCTGCGAAGCTGTCATTTACACCTACTTAAATGATTCTTAGAGCAATGCAACGATAAGGAGAGAGTAGCAAAAATACTCGGTTTGAGCATAGCAACTATGACTCTTGGACTTGATCAATTTAACAGTGCTATCTTTGGATAAGTCTACCTCACAGAGGAGGTCTGCTGAAGCACAGCCTTTCCTCCTCAGGGATTAAGCGGGTTTTAAAATGAATACGTGTATCAAGTGATTGTTGATGTTCCCCAAAAGGGAAGCTAGGAAATTCAGCTTAGGCTACTGGCTCTTGTAAAATCAATGGCTTAATTATCACATGTTAAACTAATTCGTATAACCTGGATTTCCCTAGGAGAGTCCTACTATGGAGGCAATCTATGAAAACTACTGTAGCATAATGCTCTTAAAGTTTTCTAGGAAAAAAAAAAAAAAAGCTGTCAAATCTCAGCCTTAACTGATTTATTAAGGAATCGGCTTTATTCTGGCCTCACAGTGCCAGAGAGCATGACCTAGGAACCTCCTTTATTTGAATTCTTAGATCTGACCCCTTTGAGAAGAGGCCCCTATCCCACCACTGGAAATACAGGTCTGTTCTGTTCAGGTGAATTGTTCATAGAAAGCGTGGGGATCTTCCTAGCTAGAATCAGCATTGTATTTCTGCTTCAGGCAGGTAGCCCTCCAAAGCACACAGCTGCTAAATTCAAAAAGTGCTGTGTAAGCATCAAAATCCAAGCTTTTGGAGACTGGCATCCTTGGGACAGAACAGTTATCCCACTGAAATCTTCTGCCATGTGCCATTCTCATACTGGCCCAGTTCTGCATGTTGGTCATTCAGAGCCAGCCAACTTTTTGTTTCTGTCCTTGGATAAATCCTGCCTGTCAGGAGTGGCTCAGGGCTGCCTACAAAGGTAATGTATATCTGTTTTGGTGTCCAAATTATGGAGGACAGTCCTTGTTTCCCAGTATGGACAACAAGCAGCTCAGAAATTTCTATCATAATGGCTATGTAGGTATTAGTATAACAAAGAATAGGAAAGGGTATCCTGTGCTTATCTGAATTTTTTTCTTTCTTTTAGTATTAATATCCATAATCTGGTTTACCAGAGACAAATGGATCATCCAGGCTAAGTATGTGAAAACTGGCACAAGAGAATATACCGTGCTTTGCAGTAAGAGAAGTTTGTTGTATCGAGTATAATTTGAGAAAGAATACAATCTGTAGTTAGGAAAGTGTACTAGAATCACCTCTCGCATTGGGAGCGCTCAGTGGAGAGGCAGAGCTGGGAAGCGAGGCTTTCCCTGGCTGCTGACTGATAGATCTGGTTCCGTCCCAGATTGTGAGCTGGCAGAAGTAGCTATTGTAGCAGATCTGTGGATCTTAAAGAAGGAACTTCTCAGGTAAGTATGAGTAAGTCTTCCTATTTTGTTCTGAGTAGCTTGTATTTTGGTACTTTTTAAGTTAGACCTGTTAAAGCAGCACAGAAGAAAAAAACCAGAATGGAAAGGAAATGAACCTAAGCATCACTTACTGCGGTCTTTCAACTGGTTCATAACAAGGCATGCTGCAGATGCCTCAAATGTTTTCAAGAATTGCAACTTCCAGCCACCAGGTTAAACTAGTAGTATTCCACAATATTGTTTTCACGTGGGATCTTTTGGGGTCCCTTGCTAAGAAGTATGAGCACATGGAGATCTCACAGTGAGATAAATGTGTGGTCATATTTCTTCTTCCGGTGTTAATGGAGAGCTTGTTTTTATTGCCTTAATAACTACTTTCCATGCTGTTTTTTTGTTTACAGGTTAGTATTGCTTGCCCAGAAAGGATGGAGCCAATCACAAAGGTGTCTCACATTCCACCAAGTCGATGGGCTCTAGTGTGTAGTTTATGCAAACTGAAAACCGGTGCTTGCATTCAGGTACGTACTTGTCCTGTGGTAACTCCCAAGTCTATGTGAGAAGGGCAATTTTGGTTTTGCATTTTTTCTTTCTGTGTTCAGAGATGCTTTACAATGCAGATGACTGTTAGATAGATGCCTACTTCTTCGTAACTGTTTGCTATCAAATTAGTTCACTAGGAGTTAGTCTGAGTTGCCTTCTTTTGAATAAGGCTGAGATGTGTAAGCACTGCTACAATGTGGGTCAGAGATGGATAGAAAGGTCCTTCTATTGAACACTGTTCACAAATGAGAAAATACTAAATCGGGTGATACCAACTTGAAAAAGATCAACAGGTATTTTTAAGAGAGCTTAGGAAATATGTTTTTGTAGGGATGGGCTTTCATGTAATTAAGATAATTCTGTCCTTTTTTTGTGGTTTGTTGCTACTGTTAGTGATTGAGGTGGTTTGTTTTCTTTTGTCTGTAGTGCTCTGTGAAAAGCTGTATCACTGCCTTTCATGTCACCTGTGCCTTTGAGCATAGCTTAGAGATGAAGACTATCCTGGATGATGGGGACGAGGTCAAGTTCAAGTCATATTGTCTAAAGCACAGCAAGAACAAACAGAATTCGCTGCCTGATGTTGATGAGCACCCCAAGAGCGTGTCAGACCAGAAGCAAACAGAGAGCGAGAAAACCAGTTTGCGAGCCCAGAAACTCCGAGAGCTGGAAGAAGAATTTTACTCACTAGTTAAAGTGGAGGATGTTGCAGCAGAACTGGGCCTTCCTAAACTTGCTGTAGACTTCATCTACAATTACTGGAAATTAAAGCGAAAAAGTAACTTTAACAAACCATTGTTTCCTCCCAAGGAGGATGAAGAAAATGGCTTGGTGCAGCCAAAAGAAGATAGCATTCATACTCGTATGAGGATGTTCATGCATTTGAGGCAGGACCTAGAGAGGGTAAGAGTTTAACTGGTAAAAGTGGGAATGGGGGAAGCACAGGGAGGTGATTTTTAAAATAATAATTAAAAAGAAAAAAAGGCCCTCAACTCCAGTCTTCTGGTGTGCTGTATTGCCTGCTGCAGAGACTTTCAGGAACTGTCCCTTCTCAGTCCAGTGAGAGATCCAATGTGAAAGGAGTGCTTCCTGACCTGCTTAGAGGTTATTCCTGTATGTATTTTAAGATGCATGTTTCTATGCACAATGGACATATTTGCTAACTGACTCCTTGATTTCAGCTTCAATTGTGTAAATGTTTAAAAAAATTGAGTAAATTTGTTTGACCCAGCTGTAGTAGTTGCTAGTGATACAGATTCAATAACAAAAAATGTTACTTTTATTAAACGAAAGTAAGTGTGAACAGCAAAGGAATAGGGCAGGCTTAACAAATTCTTATCTTCCACCTTCTGTCTTGGGATGGAAGGACTCTTGATTTGTACTTAAAAAAGGTGTTTTGTAAAGGTTATAGGAGAGTGGTAAATATTAGCCAGTTCTGGGTTTGGAAAAATCAATTTGCATAGGTAAAGCAGTAAGTATTCTTTGATGAGTGTGCATTAAGCTTTTGGAGAATCCTAAAAACATATTAAAGCAGAGCTTGTCACCCTCATGGTTTGAAGGCAAGTAGGTGAAGTCCTAGATGGTTAACTTCCACAGTGACTTTTTGGCTCCGCACACACAGAAGAATGCTGGCCTGTACTCATACCGCTTCCTGTGACAGCTGATTCAGGAGTCTTACTCACCTCTCTTCCTCGCCAGCATGCTGGTGTCAGCGAGTCCCAGGTAGCGGGCAGGCTGAATCGCTCATCGCTCTCTTGACCTAGATGCTTTCACTGCACGTAGCTGCCTTAGGTGCGACAGTTGGTTAGCGGTCTGAAAATAAGCCACTGAGTCTACCACTGCTTGTGGCTTTACTGAGAAGGAGGAAAGGGAAATTATCTTTTTATCAGTAGCTAGCTGGGCTCTTATCAGATTGCCAGGTAGCTGGTAGTTTGAAAAGATGGAGTCCTTCAGCAAAATTCAGAGCAGGAATTTATTAGGAAGGCGTATGCAGTGCCTTTTTCCAGCAGCTGATGGGGGAGGAAGCCAGGCCTGTTACGGCTCAGAGGCTGCCCATTAGGTTGTCCTGTTAGCTAGCGATCACCTGCAGTTTTCAAGTGCTTAGAGATAGGTAGTGAACGTAAAAAAAAGGTAACAAAATAAAGTAAGTGTGCTAAATGTGATATGGAGACGAGACATTGGGGAAGAGGGGAAGAAAAACCAGAAGAGAGAAAATAGTGTTGTAAGAAAAGGGAAAACAATATTGGGGAGAGAAAAGCATGAAAATACAGGAAGATGAGTGTTGGAGCTGAGATTTGCGCTTGTCAGTCTAACTGTTGTCTTGAATCTAGTTAGAATCAAGCTCAGATCTCCTTTTCCAGGAGCACTTTGTATATGGATCCTAATTTAAAAAAAAAAAAATCCATAACATGGCACAAATGGAAGGTTGGGATTTTGGTTGTTTTTTTTTTTTTCTTTCAAGAAACCATTTCAAACTTTTTATTTTTGCTTGATAAGTGGTTGATTTGCATCAAATTTTGTTAAAATTGATGCACTTATTTTGAGTGGAGGTACATAACAACCCCAGGCAACGCTACAGGCTTGGGGAAGAGTGGCTGGAAAGCTTCCTGGCAGAAAAGGACCTGGGGGTGTTGGTCAACAGCTGGCTGAACATGAGCCAGCAATGTGCCCAGAGGGCCAAGAAGGCCAATAGCATCCTGGCTTGTATCAGGAATAGTGTGGCCAGCAGGACCAGGGAGGTGATAGTGCCCCTGTATTCGGCACTGGTGAGGCCGCACCTCAAATACTGTGTTCAGTTTTGGGCCCCTCACTACAAGAAGGACATTGCGGTGCTGGAGCGTGTCCAAAGAAGGGCAACGAGGCTGGTGAAGGGTCTAGAGAATAAGTCTTATGAGGAGTGGCTGAGGGAGCTGGGGTTGTTTAGTTTGGAGAAGAGGAGGCTGAGGGGAGACCTTATTGCTCTCTACAGCTACCTGGAAGGAGGTTGTGGCGAGGTGGGGGTCGGCCTCTTCTCCCAAGTAACAAGCGATAGGACAAGAGGAAAGGTCCTCAAGTTGCACCAAGGGAGGTTTAGATTGGATATTAGGAAAAATTTCTTCACCAAAAGGGTTATGAAGCATTGGACCAGGCTGCCCAGGGAAATGGTTGAGTCTCCATCCCTGGAGGTATTTAAAAGATGTGTAGATATGGTGCTTAGGGACATGGTTTAGTGGTGGACTTGGCAGTGCTAGGTTAACGGTTGGACTTGGTGATCTTAAAGGTCTTTTCCAACCTAAATGATTCTTTGATTCTATACTTCGTACTTTGAAACAGCTGTCTGGAACTTTCTGAACTTCTGTGCCACGAGATTTTTCTGCTCAGTTGTGTCTTGGGATGAAAATAAATTTGGGAATCTTGGAATTTCCTTTCTGGGGAAAGAGGTTCCAGTTCTGAACAGATGGAGTTGAGTGCTGGGGGAAGTATGTTTGGCAAATATCTTTCAACCAGGCCCTATGCTGTTTCTGTGTTCTGAAAGCTCTTTTAAGTGTTTATCAAGAACTTTCAGTGCCTCTTCCTGTTCTCGTTACATTAGGTGGAAATATTGCTGTTAGCTCAAACAAATAGTGAAAGTAGAATTATGTGGAACTAAATCATAGAACCATGGAATCACAGAATGGTTTGGGTTGGAAGGGACCTTCAAACATCATCTAGTCCACCTCCCCTTCCATGAGCAGGGACATCTTTCACTAGATCAGGTTGCTCAAAGCTCTATCCGACCTGGCCTTGAACACTTCCAGGCATGGGACATCCGCAGACTTCTCTGGGCAACCTGTTCCAGTGTCTCACCACCCTTATCATAAAAAAAAAAAAAAAAAAAGTCTTCCTTATGCCCAATCTAAACCTACCCTCTTCCAGTTTAAAACCATTGCCCCTTGTTCTGTCACTACAGGCCCTGGTCTCTCTGTCTTTCTTAAAATCCCATTTCATAAAATGAAAGGCCGCAATAAGGTCTCCCTGGAGCTTTCTCTTCTCCAGGCTGAACAACCCCAGCTCTCTCAGCCTTTCCTCATAGGAGAGGTGTTCCAGCCCTCTAATAATTTCTGTGGCCCTCCTCTGGACCCGCTCCATCAGGTCCATGTCCTTCCTGTGCTGAGGACCCCAGAGCTGGACACAGTACTCCAGGTGGGGTCTCACCAGAGTGCAGTAGAGGGGCAGAATCACCTCCCTCGACCTGCTGGTCACGCCGCTTTTGATGCGGCCCAGGATACAGTTGGCTTTCTGGGCTGTGAGCGCACGTTGCCTGCTCATGTCCAGCTTTTCATCCACCGGTACCCCCAAGTCTTTCTCCACAGGGCTGATGTCAAATCTATTCGTCCCCCAGATTGTACTGATACTGGGGGTTGCCCTGACCCAGGTGCAGGACTCTGCACTTGGCCTTGTTGAACTTCATGAGTCAATGCAACGGAGTGGGAAAATAAACTGCTAAATGGGTCAGCCAAAATGTGTAGATTGCACAAGAAGCCAGAGTGCTCTTTTAGAGGGGATCTATGTGTTAATTTTGGTCCAAAAAGGTTGGCTTTCTTGGGTAGCTTTGTAAAAAGTATTACTTTATAATGTTGCAATAATTTTAGGGGGAAACAAACATTGTTTAGCTGTTAAAAATCATTCTATGAAACACTTTGCAGAGAACTTCTGGGAGAATCCAGTACTGCCTGCAAGTAACAGGTAACATCCTTGGCATCATACATAGTGGAAGCAGGCTTACAGACAAGCAAGTCTTAGAAATTACTTACTTTTCCTTTGACTGGAATTCTGTGTTCACTCACTGTTCCTATAGATGAAAATATATTTTGCCGTCTTGCAGAATATATTCAAGGCATTCATTAAATTGGCAATGAAAAAAATTCCAGGTTATTTTTTTAATTCGTAGTTATGCATGTTCAGTAGTATTCACAAGAACTTTGCCAAGGAATTTTGCACATAATGTTGTTTTAATTCTGTTGTTGATGCACTTTTTTTTGACTATGTCAGGATTTATCTTCTTATTGCCTATTAAGTCTCCTGTTATTCTTCTGCAGGTAAGAAATCTCTGCTACATGGTAAGCAGGAGAGAAAAACTGAAGTTGTCTCACAGCAAAGTACATGAACAGGTCTTCAATTTGCAAGTCCAGCTCATTAATCAGGAAATTGCTGCAGGTAATCATATAAATGTAAAATACTTACAAATTCTATCTGTATTTAAACTAAAAAATGTGTTTTCTCTATGTTCCTGCTTAGTGTTTTTAACATTGTAAATCTGCCTTTAAAAACTTTCTTCAAGTACACAGTCAACAAAAGTAGCAACATACGCAAAATGCTTTAAGCTCTTAAAATATTTACTTGGATATTTCTTTATTTTATGGCCATTTCTGGTATATGCTTCTTATTTACAATCACTATAGCATCCAGATAGCAGAAAAGAGCTGGTGGTGATCTCTAGGTTTTCACCTCCTTGGCTGCTGTTTTATGGTACTGTTTCCCCGCAGCAAGCTCTGCGCTGCTGCCTGGTTCTCCAGCTGAGAAGGTTTTTTGCTTGCTGTCAGTAGTTGGTTCCTTCAGGCAAAAGAGAAGAGTGACTGATAGGAATCGCTGCTGTTCTCATGTTGCCTTGCACGCTTGATGAACAGCGCAGAGAGGCATTTCTTAGCCTGCCATCTGCAGTTACTCTCCTTCCTTCAAAAAGAGTTTAAGTACTCTGGGTTTTAATAGCGAATAGTAACTGCGTAGGAATGCTGATGTACCAAAACCCACTCTGCCCTTCATTTTTATAGCAACCATCTCGAAATAAGGAACACAACATTTGGAAAGAGGAAGAGTATATATTACAGTGCAATTACTACTTTTTTTTTTAATAGGGAAGGCAGCTCTTTCTTCAATGTGAAATTAAGATCTCCCTGTTCTTTCAAGATATATAATATGTTTTTTGTGACCAATTTAGAGGGAAGTTTGTGTGCTTTTTTTCTCTACCTTTGAAACATGGATAGGTTTCATTAGTACTGGCAAGGTGTTGGGTTTTTTTTTTTTCAGTGTTGTAGATCAGACTAGTACTTCGTGGAAGCAGCAGTACTCTAAAGCACTTTGGTTTTGTGTAAATGCATTTTATTAGAAATGTCTACTACATTTGTTTTATGTCTTTACAAATACAAGTGCTTTTTTAATGCTTATTAGAATAGCTTGATAGCTACTTTGCAGTGGTGCTGTATGCGTGTAATATCATAAAGACTTATATATTGGGGTGAAAAGACTTCTGAAGCGTAGAGAATTTTATAATACAAAGCGGAGAGTTGAACTAAGTCCAAATTGAAACTCAGTTTGAAGCATTGTTTTTTCTTCATCCAAAACTGAATATGAACCTTTTTTATAGCTTTGCTGGAACTACTTCAGTCGTATCTCAAAACTGGTTCAATTCACTGGCTTAAAGCCCTGTAAAAAGGGCACATTGTTGTTTTTAATGGAAATGCTAAAACGCTTACCTAAATTCTGAAATGGTGGATAATTTGGATCAGTTTTCTTTATCCCAACTTCTCTTTAATGTCCTAAAATTAATTTCACACTAATTGTTTGCAAATGCGTCTTGCTGTTGAATGACCTTCTAACGGACTGTAAAACTTGTTACAGATAACAAAACGATTACCCTCTTTTTAAAAAGCCTTTTTTTCTTCTGCCCCCTTGTCTCTTTCTCTTGTAGGCCATACCCTGACAAGTGCACTAGAGAACACACTGTTCTACCCACCTCCCAGGATCACCCTGAAGTTAAAAATGCCCAAATCAGCACTAGGAGATTGCAAAAATAACTCGCTGAAGCCTGGCAACAGACCGCTTTCTCCTGACAACAGCACTGTTTACAGCAAACGGAGCGTGCCGATGTCAAAGGAATCGTTTGAAATTAAAGCAAAATCTTACTCCAGGTATCAGCATGACAGCAGAAGTAACGGGTTGCTGGCAGGGATTGGCAAGCCTCGGAGCGAGGCGAAGGATTCTGGTCCCACGCAGATGCCGGAGTTTCACCGGGGCCAGCCGTCCGGGAAGCCCTTAGCACTTCAGGCTGCTTTGCACGGACAGTCTTCCATTGGGAATGGGCGGGTGCAGCAGGAGAACTCAAGGCTGGCGGCCAAGTCCAACGGTCTGATGGGCAGGGCGGGAGACGTGAGCCAGAGAGACAGCTCCAGCCAGACACCCTACGAACAAGAGTCCATGCTCACGGCTCACTTGGCCAGCCAGAGTGGGTTCAGAAAATCCACCATAGAACATTTTAGCCGGTCCTTTAAAGAGGCTACCAACAGTCTGGTGAGGACCACAGAAGATCTCCGGTGCTGTGAAAAGCCAACAAGAAGACTTGCAACAAAAGATCGTTTGTGGAGCAAGCAGACGCTTGAAGGTGCTCCGTACCAGGACAACGATGGGTACTGTCCTGACTTAGAGCTGAGTGACTCTGAAGCAGAAAGCGATGAAAACAAAGAGCAAGTGAGGTTAAGACGAAGTAGCTCAGAGACAGAAAGCCCAAGTAAGGACTTTGGAAGAGATTGTCACAATAGAAACAAAAAGAATATGATTTCTCACAGTTCGGTACAAAGGTGATTAGAAGCCCCCACGGGGTCATTCAGCCTTTACGTATTCCAGTGTACCAGTGCAAAGCTCAGCATCAAAAGGTTCCAGAAAATAGTCCAGGACCTATGCTAGGAAGAGTTGAAGTAGGGGATGGGGAGAGGGGAGAGAAATCAGAGTAGTTTTGTTCAACTGTGAATTGGCTTGCAGTCTTCGCAAGGTTAACAGCGTTGTTGCAAAGTCATGTGGAAATTGATGTGTTTTATTAGAGGGTAACATCTGGGAGAGCATGAAGTGGTTAATCTTTGCATAAATTCAGGAAACTGCTTCACCCTTGCCAGCTTATGTGCGAGGCAACGTGTTCATGTTATGTCAATCTTGTGGTGGTGGACAGGTATTAAAGAAGTCCTTGCATTGGTCTAACGTGTTGCAAGAGACTGCAAACGGAGACACTGAAACTGCATTCTTACGGCACCTGCAATATGGCTTTGATCCAGCAGTGCACTTGTGGGTGTGTTAGGAAGTTAAGCATGTGAAAAGTCCTGCTGGTTTCCCCTGGGAACGTTTGTGCTCAGATCTCCGAGCGCATGCCGGTGTGCTCTGCTGGATCAGGCCCAAAGCGACTACTAAGTGACGATCCCCTTCTGCAGGAGGCTTTGAACTGCGGTGGCGTTTGCAGGCTCCTTGCGGAGGGCGGAAGCAGGCATCACTGGCGCTGCCAAACTCGCTGACCTCTAGATGTGCCCCCGTTCCCTGCTCTTGCTGAAGGTTGTGTTTCTCTTCACAATAATTTGCTTATTTTGTAAATATACAACTTCTAGTACTTCAGTTTTTTTAATCTCTGTACATAGTTGCTTGTTGTGGGATGCACTTGTAAATATTTTACCCAGCTAACAAGTACAGATGGCTAATTTTGTGGATAGTGTTTACAAAAGTAGATGTACTACTTCAAAGAAAAATGCTATTTGACACTTAAATTTAGGCAATCACCGGTGATGCCAGATTCCTCTTGAAACTGAGATTTCGTGTCCAGAGGTGTTTGCACCTGGTATTTTTAAAGTAAGCTGAATTAGAAATAATTTTGTCTGAACTTCTTATGCAGGCACAAATTTTCAACCCTAGTTGCCTGAATACAGGCATAAGAGCCTTATTTCTGGCATCCAGGTCTGTAAAATTTTAGCCCGTCATCATTTGGAGTATTTTTTTTAAAATTGCTGAAAAATTATTATTATTTTATTAAGCTGCTTTTCAACCTCTGGATCAGTTGCTGTTTCCCAACCTAACACTTTTTTTGTATGTCCTTTAAAATTAGCAGTTATTAAGTAGTGATTAAATTTCAACCAGTACTGAGGAAGTGAGAAGGGAGGGAGGGGAATCCTTCTCTGTTTGTTTCAATGACAGGGGATTTTGGTTTGAATGCAAACAAACTTCTTGTTTTGCAGATGGCATTGTGTTGATAAACAAAGTAACTGCACTGTTTTTCTCTAAAATGCTGTACCTTTCATAAATTCGCAACATCCTCTGTCCCCATATCACTGGCTGAAATGGGCAGTAGGCTGTATAGGGCCCGTCATACAGCTCCTTTCTGTTGAGGGTTCATTTTGTTTAGAAACAAAAGGTGTTCCCCACTCAGCGTGAAGATGACTATGCAGAATCCAACCAACCACCTGTTTTTCTTCATAATCTTAATTTATTGCTTTTAGCTTGGGAAATGGCAACGACATTTTTAGATTTGTTTTAAACTTTTGAAATCTCCCTAGTTTGCAATAGGACTAGCAGGTCAGGGGCTGGAGGACTTTTCAGTAGTGAAATAAAAAAAAAAGTATACTTGGCAATTCTGCTCTGTTTGCTTCATGCATCTTAAATTTTTTTTTTTTACTTGATTTTATGTATATTTGTGTAATTGATCTTTCTAGAGCTGTATCTTCAAAATTATTTCTTTTGGTGTAAATATGCAGTAGCATTTTAGGTTTCCACATATTTTATTTTAATGGGAGATGCTTTGTGTTCTAAGCCATGGGTCATTCAGAATAAGTAAACAAATGTCTGTTCATTTGTATTCCAGTTCTGATTCTCTTAGTTCTCCTTCGATATTTATTAGTAATCCTCTCTCGCTGGTCATGAAATTTTATGAAGCTTCTATTGGGAACACTTACCTGGGAGGTCAGCAAAGCGTTCATGTTATTTTGTGGCCGGAAGCCTATGACAGAAGGGAGGGAAAATGGTGCTTTAGCAAAACTCAGCATTTCTGCTCTTCTGGGGTTATTAATTCAGTTGTTTCCAGTCTGGGCAATGGTTTTGCTAATTTTTACATGATTTTAATAGATATATGAAGGAGCCCTTGGTTATGTAGTTCTCAAGTATTGTCCCCAAAGTGCATTTGCTAGTTTTTATTGTGTGTTCGGTGGCTAACTGTTTGAAGTATTACCTCTTAACCTTATTTGTCAATTTTTTTTTGTGTTTTTGCATTTTGTTTTATATATATAAATATATATATATTCAATTTTCCAAGATGGACTCGGTCTTTTTGAGATGTCCCCTTTTTACAAGTACTTTTTCATTAAATTATGAAACTGCTAACAGTATTTTCATTTGTTGTGATTTATTCAGGGCTTTACCCTCTGTGTCTAGCAGGTTGTTAAACTCATCAGTCTAACAGCAGTACTGTGTCCATCAGGAGTAAATTATTTCTGTAGAGTTGGCAATACTTTAACAAGTTGAAGTGTCAAGGAGAACCTTTCCCCTTCAGCCTCCCAAAAAAGAGAGTCACTGAACACTGATTTGCTGTGTATAGCAAATAGCCCCAGCCTGGCTTTTTTTTCTGCCTAGCTGAGGAAATGTAACAGACCATTTGCTGCCCTGGCCTCACTTTTTAATACATTTGCTTATACCTTAGTATGACTGTTTTTTCCCTGGTTGGACAAATTAAGTTATAGAGAAAGAGACGTAGCCAGGCCTTCTGTCTCGTCCCTCTTCTTGTACACTCGCACACACACACAAATGGATACTTAACAGTCAACTATTGCCACCTGTGTGCGAAGGACAAATCGGTGCAAGCAAGTTCCTGGGTTGATTCTTTATGTTGGTTTTGTGTGACCTGTTGCTGTAGTTCCCCCTGCTCCCACAGGCCGGTGCTGTGATATACCTTGCTGGCAGAGAAGAGCTGCTCCCTGTGCCAGAGCAGGGGAGAAGGCAAAAAAAGAGGAGCAAGACGGAGAGAAAGGAGCAGGTGTAGCTGCACAACCGATCCAACAGCATCCCTCCTGCTCTGATTTGATAGCATCCCTCCTGCTCCGATCGGCCTGGTAGCTGGCAGCATTCGAGAGGGACTGGGGATTTGTAATCTGTGTGTTGGAGGCAGCAGTGACCCTCCTGCCTGTGGCGGGTCAGGCAGCGGCAGCGCGAGCAGTGAGCTGAGCGGAGCTGAGCAGCCAGCATGCTTGTGGCCTGACATAGGGGCAGGAGTGGCTGAGCGGGTGGCCCCAGGCAGGCCGGGAGTGGAGCTGGAGGCGGGCTGGGTGAAAGGGAGCAACAAGTCCCTTGGCTGAAAAGAAAACAGGAGGAAAAAAAGGGAAAAGGCAATACAGGTGCATACAGAAGAGAGGAAAAATCAGTACTAGGAAGAAGCAGTAAGTGTTGGATTGTCAGCCATTTTTTCAGGACCAGGATTTCTCCTTCCCTTAAGGCGGTCTTGCAACAGATTCCAGTAACTGTCTTCCTTTTTGTGACTTTCTGACTGGCGGCCTCCCATTCCCTTTGCAAGTACAGTCTGCTTGTGGCTGGGATGTGGGAAAGACAGGGCCAAGGAAGGAAATTGGACTCCCTGTTATTTTGGAAACAGTTGTTATTGGTTTGTAGAGTCTTTACAAGTAAGTGTGGTTACTTGTTGATGGTAACTGGGGCCAAGCTCTCACAAGCACTAACGGGCTGAGTGGTGATTCCCAGCACCATCGTCTCTGCATTTATGCCTTGGTCCAAAGAGAAATGTTTCTGAGCTATAACTTGCATATGTCATTTGTAGAATGTTTTCTTTGCACCATGAATCCCAAACCACGGAAGGAGAAATTACAAATGTTTAACCGTTAAAAAGCCTGAAACGTTCACTTGATTTTGATGCGGTACCTCACTGATGGCTAGGCCTAGGCTTACAGGCTGTACTGCAGACACATGATGTGTATCTGATATCTGGGAGGGACTGAGCGTTACCAAGTGTTCAAAGCCTGCCTCTGTGAGCTGCAAAGATAATCCAGTGAAACCAGTCATTTTGATCGTCGTAAATTTTGATGATCCCAGTACTTGTGAAGGTTTAGCACTGCAGGGAATTGACACATCTATTGGGAAAACATGCTTTTGATGTGAATTAATGAGCAAAAGGAAGCTGCTTGCACAACCTGGGAGCTTGGCATGCAAGGGAAAAATACTGGGGAAGGGCAGAGATGGAAAACAATGGAGTGCCTCAATGCAGCTTCTTCAGGAAGAAGACTCACAGACCTCTGGGTTCTGGTTTCATGCGAGACCCTGCTACTGCTACTTCTGAATCTTCCTTTACGCCACCTTCATGGCTGAACAGGCTTTTGCCCCTCCCAAGGTGCAATTCTGCAACGTACCCCTCTTGCAGAGACCATCCTGGGGTAACCGCTCCTAGGCTCCGCTCCTAACCAAGTCAGCACATCCATCAACCGCTGGACTCTTCTGGAGCAACGTGACAGAAGTGGATTAAAGTGACTGCAAGCACAGCTTTTTGAAAAAAAATCTTACATAGCAGTTGGATAGGTTGTTTGAAAATAGCAGATGTGCATGCCTGTTTCTGTTCCTCAAGTTAACCCCTCTGGAGATAGCTTGGATAAGTTTGTGTGACTATGTTGTGTAAGGAGAAGCAGCCTCGGATATTTGCCCATTAGTTTCCTTGCCTCTGTGAGTACAGCTTCCAGATAATCTTCCTCTTTCTCCAGTAGGCTTCTTTTGGCTGGGACAGCCTCCTGGATCCACCTTGCCCTGCCCTTTCTCTGGGATTCTTCTTTTGTTTCAGGCTGGGCAGACCCTCCCTGCCTTCCTATTGCTTTCTCAGCAGCCCTGAAGCTGGGTATCTGCCTCACCTAGGCTGCCTTATCTGAGACATTGTTTTAAATCTCTGGGTAGGCTCTGTAATGACACCTTTATGGTTTCTTTTGACTTAACCCTCCTCGACATTTCTTCTGGTTTCTGTTGTTTTTCCCCAGGTGCTGCCCCACCCACCCTAATCCTGGGGAAGAGCACTGGGCAAGGCAGGGACACCAGGCATATTTTGACAGAGTTCTGTAACAGCCTGGGAGGTGTTCTGCTGGCCAAATTGGTGGGCCAGTCTCCTGAGGAAGAATTTAAAACCGAGCACAACAGCAACGTATAAAGGCAGATGCCTTCAAGAAATCTGGTCATCTGAAAGCACTTGAGCTTGTGGCCAATATCAAGATACGCCACTCTTCTTATTTTCTGTCGTCCCAGCAACCACAAGGAGTCCACTGGAGTAGTACCTATAAAAAGAAAATATGCTACATGCCATTTGGGAAAATGGCTCTGGTTATACCTTTGGAAGTGCAGGCCCTAGTTGAGGGAATGAGAGATCTGAGGGGGGAAAAAAGAAATCGCTAAACTAGCCCACCCACTTCACCTGAAACCACGGTGTCTGGTTGCATTCCTTTGTAGTTCCATGTCTCTTATCTCAGAAGGGTGGTGCTGAGTAGTTGGGGAACCCCTGCCCTGGCATCACTGGCATTTTAGGCTCCATTTGCATCTAGGTGAATGCAGCCTGACCAAAGTACTTCCCCTCCTTAAAACTGGTGGCTCAGCCATTGTTCTGTTATCTCCTCTAAAACCTGGTAGGAGCATTGCCTAACCCTCTCCCTTCTGATCATTCCTTCTAGAACAAGCCAGCCCTCTCTCCTGGCTTAAGGAAGTAGAGAGGCCAAAAGCTGGATGAGCCCGGTGACGCGGATATCCATAAGCAAGTTGTAGTTTACACTCATTAGGAATGGCTAATCCAGAAAACAGACTTCTCTCAAATTGTCTGGTTGAACATGCTACATGTTCGGTCACCCCAATCCTGCAGTTAAGTTGAAGTTAGCTTCTGATTTGGGCCTGAAGAAGGGCTTGAGTGCCTGAAAGCTGTGAACACTGAAAGCACTGTTGCTTAATCAGCTACTTGAATGAAAGATGCTGCCTTTCCCTGAAGTCCTGGCTCCCTTGCACGGCCTCTGTTGTGGCTATAATTTTGCAGCTGCCGTAGTACATATCAATGCTCTTTTTTTTTTATCCTGAGGCAAGCAAAATGCAAATCTGGGTCACGTGGGGTACAAAGAGCAGAAAAGTAAGGCATTAATGAAAAAAAGTCTTGGCCGTGCTCCACTGAAGAACGCTTTCTGAAGTGCCCTGTTCCCTGACTGCTCCCAGCGCAGAGCAGAGGGCTGGCAAGGCAGAGGCTGGGCACTTGAGTTTTGCGAGGGAGCCGAAGGTGGCAGGAACTAGTGCTTGTAGGTGCTCCCGTGACAAGGCAGTTGGCGGTGTGACGGTGTGAGGGGTGTTTGTGAAACACTTGAGAAGCTGGCTGCACTGGGAAGGGTCACACGTTTGCTTAGAGCACTACGTTCTCAGGTGTGAGATGCTTTTTCATGAGACCGTGGCCAGTATAAAAGAAATGATGCCAAAAGAAGTCTGCATAATAAATAGAGGCTACCGTTGCTGGTCCTGTGAGAGAAACTGGACTTTTAAGGCTAAATGCTTCAATATGACTTCATGGTAATTTGGTGCAATCCTTTTTAGAAAAGATTCCCCGTTTGAGATTCTTAATCCGTTCTGCATTAACTTCTGTGACAGCATGACAGCAACGGGTGTTACACTTGATGTAACATATAAATTAATCAATGGGCACAAGTCTGCTGTTTAACACCCTTGTGCCACCTTCTCCCAAGGAGACATTTGCAAAGCAGGAAAATGGTGTACTTTGGCAAATGTTCGAACTGTATGAGTATTTAAATACATGACTGTGATCATCCAGACTAGTAAACAGTTGAGACTTCTCAGCAGTTTGATCTCTTCTGGACCTGCTTGTCGCTTACTAACAAATAAAAGCTTGATCCAGACACACAAGTCAATTCCAAGAACTATACTTGGCTGAAAACCAGTGCGTGGCAGTGCCAACTCTTGCTTTCCAGCCAACTGATTGCAGCGATTGATCTCATATTTCTACCTCTGCTCTTGCTTGGTGTTGGGTTTTTTGTTTTGGTTTGTTTTGGATTCCCCCCCCCACCCTGAAATGTATTATCTGCTAGTGGTAAACTCCCACGTGTTCAGTATGGTTGCCCTAACGGATGTAACAGCAGGGCAGGCTTACACTGAGGTAGTGGCTCTTTAGGCTCCAGCACCCTTGGCGCAGTCCCCGCTCTTAGCTGCACCTTGCCCAGCTGTGGAGGAGGCCTGACAGACTCCCTTTGTGCGGTGCAGTGCAGTGCTCAGAGGCAGCTGTAAGGTATCTGATATACGGCATTTGCACTTTGTACCAGGCATGGATAAGGCCTCCCTTCAAGCAGGGAGGAGGACCAACATAGAAGTAAAAGGAGAAGACTAAAGGTAAAAGAAAAAAGACGAAGATGGCTCTAAAGATGAACAACTGACAGGATCAGGCTCATAAAAGGAGAGAAGAACAACTGCGACCTTCCAGGAACCAGCAAAAGCAAAAACCGGTTTCTTTTTATAACCCCTGAAATCGTCCAGCATCCCTTCTTGCCTGCAGTCCTTACGGGTGGGGGCATTTTTCCAGCTCCGTGGCACACTGGGCTGTTCTCCAAACACTGAGCATTTCCTGACTGGCAAGAAGTGTAATGGCTTGTGGCAGGCTCAGGGAACCTGCAGGCTGGGTGAGGGCTGTGACTTCACCTTACGGGACCTCCCGTGTCACAGATCTACTCCTTGTGCTCTTCATGGTTGTGATAATAAGATTCCCCTTCCCCTGCTCCCTGCAGAGCAGGAGGAGTAAGCGTGCAACGTGCCCTACCATGTAGAATAAACGCTGGGCCACCAGCCACTTCCTTTGGAAGCCACAGAGGTGCTGCGTGTGCTCCCTGTCGCCCAGCTTTGGAAGCCACGGAGCAGACATTGTGGCTGCGATGCAGCAGTGGGAAGTTCCCGGCGGGGAAGCCACATGGCAGCACCCCCTTTGGCAGCCATCTCTTCTGTGCTTTTCTCTCCCATGGTGAACCTGTACTGGCAGAAGACTCCAGCTGATGCTCTCTGCGAAGGGACTGCCCCCACGAATTTCTCCCTGCTCTACCTTTCGGCAAGCCTGGATTAGGCATTACAGAAAAGACAAAGCAGGAGTACTGTCCCGTGTAACTAGAGATCGAAGTTCGAAATCTTTGGCGCTTCGGAAGAAGACCAGAGTTTGTGCTGTAACCCAGCGCTCGCCGAAGCTGTTAATTTTCTCCCAAGGTGTGTGCCAACACGCAGCTTGTTTTGATGCCTCCAAACCATGCTGGCAAATGGAGCAGAGAGACTGGCCAGGTGGGTTGAGCATGTGAGTATCTCCCGCTGCTGAATTCAGTACGCTGTTGCATTGGCCACGTATTCCAAATGGCCTCGTAGTGTGCAAGGACAACGGGAGAGCAGGAGATGTGGCTGAGCTTTGTAAAAAGCGATAATTGTACTTCACCGTACTTCATGAATTCTTTGCATACATTCATTTTTTTAAACCTCTGGAAAGAGAGTGAGTGAGTTGTGGCAGTTTTTTTCTGGATGTTTGTTTTCTGTGTTGGCAGTCACTAATAATTTGCTTGCCTCAGGTCTGAGACGAAATCCTGCTGTTTGTTGTACAACACCGCTGTAGGGGCAGAAAGAGAAAATTCAATGCTAAGCACTGAAGTAATGCTATGCAAGCCTGTAAAATAAAAGCCTAACTGCCCAGGTAAGATGACAGTAAGTTAATAAATACCACGTTAGTAGTCCAAGCCTGCATGAAACACATGTTGGTAAGGACATGTAGCCCATGAACTTTCCAAATATACCACTAAAAGAAAAAAAAGTGACCAAATGAAGTCTGGGGTGTGAGCACCCGCTGTACGAATAAAGGTAACCCATTAAAAATGCTTGACCGGAGATAATTGCCAATAGGAAGGTGTAATGATGAAGAACAGATACAATCCGTACTGGGAGCTGTGAGGGGGCTGCCCGGTACAGGAGCCTGGAGGGTGCAGTGCAATCGCTGGTGTGCAGCGCTGCGCCGTGCCCCTTGAATACGGGGGCTGCTCCAAGTGCCAGCTGGAAACCAGAGCCTGGCTGGGGGAGAGGCGGGTTTTGGAGCAGCCAAGTTAACGCTGGTTCGTGGGGACAGGGTGGCAGGCCAGCCTGCGCCTACCTGCTCACCCCGAGTTGCCGGGAGAAGACGCATGAGACACTGAGCAGTGGGACCGAAGTAATTTTTATGTCGCGGCTCCCTCCAGGGATGACTGAATCCAAGTCCCAGGGCAGTCTGTCATGGGGTGCCGGAGGGGAGAGCTGGCACTCGGAAAGCGCTGGCGAGAAGGCGCGCACAAACCAGGCCTTTCGGACACCAGCCCCTCCGGGGAGCGAGAGACTTGGCCCCCGCGGGAGAAATCTCTTCTCCCTCTTCGTCCTCCCTGCCGCTGCGGGGGGGGGGGAGCCGAGCCCCCCAGCCCGAGCAGCCGCTCCGCTCCGCGACCTGCGCTGGCCTCGCAGCGCCGCACGGAGCGGAGCCCCGGCGGCCGGGCCTCGGCCGGCAGGGCGCCATGGCGGCCACCCCCCCGCTCCCCCGCAGGGCAGGACGGGCCCGAGGGGGCGGGGGGCCCGTCCCAGCCGCGCCCGCCCCCGGCGGGGGCACCCGAGGCCCGGCCGGCGCCGGCCCCTGAGGCCGGCGCAGCGTGGCCGCCTCCCGCCTGCCCTCCCCGCTATAAGAGCGGCGGCGGGCCGGGACCTCTGGCTCGCTGCTGGGAACAGGTAGGGCGGGCAGGGTGCGCGCGTGTGTGTCGTGTTATTATTACTGTTTTCTCTCCATGTGCATTTAAATCACAACGTCCCACGCACGGCAGCGATGCCGCCGCCGCCGCGGGCGCTGCGCCTGAGCGGGCGGGGGCCGGCCCGCCGGCGGACGGGCCTTTCCCTCCCGGGCCCGGCGCCAGCCCGCACCCCACAGATTTATCTTTTTCCTTTCTTTTATTATTTTTTTGTTCCCCATTTTTTTTTTTTAATGTGACGGCAGGCCGGGCTGCGCACCGCCCCGCGGGGTGCCCGGCCTGGCGCCCGGCCGGCCCCCGGCGCCCTCCCGCCTCCGCGCCGGGCCGGGCCGGGCCGGGCCGCGCTCCCCGCCGGCTGCGGCAGGGAGGAGCTGGGGAGGGAAGCGCACGTTGTGGGGCGTGGGAGAGTCCTTAACGAGGACGAAGCGGGCGATCGGTGCGAGCAGCGCAAATAAACTGCGTTGTTCCGTGCTCTGTAGAGGTAAAACCCTGCTGGGTTGAAAACGCGGCTCTGACCGGGCCGCGGGCACCAGCCCCGGGCTTCCAGCCTTCAGCCCCGGGCGTCGGCCTCATACGCGCTTGCTCTTGAGAGACGTAGGTAAAACCGGAACGCTTCTCCCCGCAGGCATGTCGTCCATTCAGATCGAGTGCGTCGCCAAGGAGGGCTACCGGATTGGGGAGTCGCCTGTCTGGGACGAGAAGGAAAGCGCGCTCCTCTGCGTGGACATCACAGGCAGAAAGGTGTGCCGATGGAGCTCGGTCACCAAGCAAGTGCAGGCCATCTCTGTGGGTAAGGAACGGCTCGGAAAACGCTCTGCTGAACGCCAGGTTGTGCGTTCTGACTTCGTACGGCGTCCCTGCCGAACACGGGCCAAACATGGGCATCACCAGTTGCATCCCTCAGCAGCTGCGTGGTGCTCATCTTCTGGAGACCTTTCCCTAAAACCTGACTTTCCTAGGCCAAGGAGGATACTGGAGCTTGTCTTGTGCACAGACACTAGATACTGGCCAGGCTTAGTCCTGAGGACTTTTCTTATGGTTTTGTGCCGTTGGGTTATATTTTATCTACTTCTCTTTCCTCTAAGTTGTTCACAACTCGCTCTCTTTTGCTCCCTCTTTGTCCCAGAGGTAAGGTTCTGCTGTTGATAGCTGTGGGAGTTTTATTACTGATTTGAATGAGTAATGCCCATACCATTTTATTCACTGGAAGAAGATTTCCCATAATGATTTAAAAAGATGATTTTTTTTTTTTAAGGTAACAGTGTCACTAACTAGAGTCTTAGTAGTTTAAGTATTCATTCCAGGAAGGAAGGGATGTGCTAACTCTCATAAAGAAAGAGTTGCGGATTTACTTCTGGATGTGATAATGTAAATATTTGTCTGTCTGAAGACAGCTGCTTAAGTGGTTTAAGTACTCGGATTTATTACTTTCTCATGTTCAGTAACATTTGGTGAAAATCACTTGCTTTTGCTCACCCATAAGCTGTTTACGTTATTCACAATAAATTGATCTGGGCTTGTCTGCCCTTCAAATTACTGTAGTTACTAGTTTTATGATGAGAGAAGGCCTGATACTAATTTTGGAAACTTATTTCGTCTTACCTTAGCTGAGGGAGTGTGCTTCTGCCTCCCCCCCAACTGGGACCTACTCTCAAAGGTGTAATCTTCTACATGTGGCCTCTCTGGAGATGTCAAAGGAATAGTAGCTGAAGTGGCTACTCTTTTTTTTTTTTTTACTTCCTTCTGTTTCCTCTGTTTGGTAATAAATAGTTGTAATTCATAGCTGTGCCTTTGGGAATACTATTATTAAAAGACCAAAAAAAACCCCAAACACCCAAAGAGTGCCATGTGATTAAAATAGCGGGTTGATGTCCAAAGTGGAAGCTGAGAGAGAAATTACTCATGACTGAAGCTTGTAGAGAATTACAACTCCACGCTTAGCAACAACTTCAAATGCCCTTTTCAACTCCACAGGGAAAACACTACATACATAACCGTGCCCGGGGGGGAGACCTTATGGTCAGTTTTCTGTTCGGTGTAAAATGGTGTTGCAAATAAATCAGTTCCTGTGGATGCTGCTTAACAAAGCCCTCTGGGGTGGCTGCGGGCTGAGCTGGGTGCAAGGGCCAATACAGCCTGCGCTGTATTTGTGCAGTGAACAGTAGGGTGGCTGTGTCCGTCTGGCTAGCCTGATAGCCCTTTCCCCTGAGGTGCTTTGTCGGGAAGGTAGGGGGCCGTTCTGGTGGCTGTAGGGGCGCTGGGGGGGACCGCCACCTCCAGGGACAGGCAGGCAGGGGTATACAGGCTGCTGTGCTTGGGGGCTGCTCCCCCCAGGGTGGGAGGGAGGCCCTGGGGGCTGCCTGGGTGGAAGGGCTCCTGTGGGCCACAGCCCCAGGTGGTTTGCTGGGAAAATGAATGGCGAGTTGCGTTCCCACACAGCTGGCAAAGCCCTTGCTGCCGCTGCAGGCAGAAAAACACTTTTATTGGCGCGGTTACTGGCAATCGGAGAGCAGTAAAATGGCTTCTTTTGGCAGGTGCCATGCATGGCTGGGAGGACTCTGCCAACCTCTCTGTGCTGGCAGGGGAAGGAGAAGTGGCACCCACTCGCCCAGCATAGATGGGCCCAGACCACCAGCAGCCTCAGCAGTGCAGTCACACACCTCTAGGGGAAGGTGTTGCTCGAGTTGAGCTTGCGATCAGCGGTGCATCTCGGGTGTTGGGGGCAAACACCATTGGGATTTCTAGCATGGTGGTACCGCTGCTGGGGCTGCAAAGGGAAGGGGCGCCCCAAGCCAAGCGCAAGCAGCCAGAAAGGAGCAGCTCCTCTTGGCAGCTTTTTTTTTTACTAATTCCTTTATAATAACCTGCAATTGAGGTTTTACTGCATAATAGCTCAAATGAGTGTAAACTAACCATGAAGCATTTACTGATTTTCTGTTTTACTTTGACCCTTGGAAAGCTCTGCCACTCCTTGGTATGTTTTTGGTGCTGCTGAAGGCATGTCTGAACTGCACAGCAGAGTGTGGTGCAGGGTTGTGGCTCTCCTGCCCAGCGTGACCGGTCCTCACGCAGAGATACTCTCTGTTTCCATCAGTTATGACTGAACAGCCATGCAGGGCTGATTTACCTGGGAGTTGTGCTAAACAAACACAGTTGCTCCAGAGCTCTTGTGGCAATTGATTTTTCCCTTGGGGAGTGGGGAACCCACAGAGTAACCTGTTGTAAAAAGCATACATGCCTGTATCTGTCCCCCTTTTAATGTTTGGTTTTTTTTAAAGCACCTAGCAGAACCAGGTGCTGGTAACAATTATCGCTCCAGGGAGTGGTGGTAATACTCAAGTTCCCTGAGCTTATATGTCCCAAACTGGGACTTCTCTTCGTAGCAACTTTCTGTATGCATTAAGTATGCCCTCTTCATGTGAAAGAATCTATGTCTATGTATTTAAACATCAGTTTTGTTGGTAGAAAAGTAGGTTGTTTCTCTTGCCTGTGGTCTCACTGAGTTCGGTGTGACTGCTTGTGTGTCTGAAGTGGAGCAAAAAGAAATGTCTCTCCGTAGCACATCCCTCTTTTCCATTTCACCTTGTTTCTAGACGCTCCCGTGAGCTCCGTGGCTCTCCGGAAATCTGGGGATTACATCATCACCCTGGGAACCAGGTTTGCTGCTTTGAAATGGAAGGAGCAGCTGGTAACCACCATTGCTCAGGTGGACAAGGATAAACCAAACAACCGATTCAATGATGGGAAAGTGGATCCCGCAGGGAGGTACTTTGCAGGTATGCTGCAGGCGGTTCCTTCCTTCTGCTGCTCCGTTAGATTTTGGTGACAGGATGCAGTGATCAGTTGTAGATGCAACAAGTGTTTGTTCATAGTTAAATGGTGGGGATTTTTTTTTTTGTTGTCTTTGAGGAGAGTTTAATCCCATTTACATATCTATTTGTATCACCTGGACACCATCTAATCAGGACTATTTTTTAAAAAAAAAGGCCTACCATTCAGTGCCTGCCTAGTTTAAGACACTGGCCTTGCCTCCTCTCTGTTGGCATGCTTGTTTTGAATACTGGCAGAGTACCAACAGAAGGTACTTTTCCAGTGAGAAATTTATGATATTGTGGGGTTTGTTCTTCATAAATCAGAATTTATGGATGGTATTTCTAAAAACTATGTGACTGTTCAGCCTGGAGAAAAGAAAGCTCAGGGGGATCTTATCCGTATGTAGAAGTACCTGATGAGGCGGGAGTAAAGAAGAGGGAGCCAGGCTCTGCTCAGTGTTGCCCAGTGACAGGACCAGAGACAATGGGCACAAACAGAAATTATGTTTAAACGTAAGAAAACTCTTTACTGAGGATGATCAAACAGTGGAACAGGTTGTCCAGAGAGGCTGTGGAGTCTCCATCCATGGAGATGCTCAAGACACAACACTTCCCTGAGCAACCTGTGGTGGCTGACCCTGCTCTGAGCAGGGGGTGGGCCCAGATGATCTCCAGAAGTGCCCTCCAGCCTCAGCCATCCCATGATCCTGTCCTCCTGGTTTTTAAGACGCCATTCTGTGCATCTGCCCTGTAGCTGGGTCCCCAGGCTTACCTTAACTTGCTTTTACCCAGCCTCTCAAGAGCCAGTCTGAGCTGCCAACTTTGAGGCACAATGATGAGATTTGTTTTTGAAAAGGCTTTAGTAAGACTCGTTCTGAGGGAGGAGAAAATTTTTTTCCAGTCTCTCTGCTATACAAGACATTAAGATTTGTGGGAAGTTAAATGCTGACCACACCTTTCTTAATATTTGATTGACTGAATAAATCATTTAGCAGAAATCACGCTGCACGCCATTTCTGCCACAGTTCAACAAAAACCTCAAAGGCTGTGTTTTGTCATCTTCTGCTAAAAGCAAGCACTTTTGAAATCTACCTTTCTCTTTTGCTTTTAACTTGGTTTCTTCCCCGAATTTCTGAAGCCCCCGCACTGCTCCCCCTCTACATGGGCAGTGTGGTCATCATCATAGCAAGGGGCTGCCACCAAACCTGGAGGAGAGCCCATTCACTCTGAACCTGCTTTCTCCCCTTTGGCTCTGCACAGGTACGATGGCTGAGGAGATTCGACCGGCTGTGCTGGAAAGACACCAGGGCTCTCTGTATACGCTCTTCTCCGACCTCTCAGTAGTGAAGCACTTTGATCAGGTGGACATTTCGAATGGGCTGGACTGGTCGCTGGATCACAAAACTTTCTTTTACATCGACAGCTTGTCCTACTCGGTGGACGCCTTTGATTATGATCTCCAAACTGGAAAAATTGGTATGAAGCATTGTATTCTAAAATAATTGTTTGTGCCTAAAGATTGTGACGTTTGTTTCCACTCTGGTTATTATGCAGAGATGATCAGAGCTTTGGGAGCGCTTCTTCAGAAACCTCTTTAGAACAAAACAACAGAAGCCATATTAACATTCATCTGCGCCTGCGTAGGCTCCTAGCTCAAACTAGTCAGAGGCTGTTGATAATATTATAAAGTATTTAAATTGCGAGACAGAGTTGGAGTACTAATCTGGACTGCTGTTACTAAACACAATGCATATCTGATCTTCCTGTCTAAAAAGGGCAAAGTGTTTCTTGTATGGCTAGATTTCTGTGGTTGCTTGTTTCTTATTCCTGGCAGCATAGGTAAAGTAACAGAAAAGCTTGGAGTCTTGTGCAAAGCCACTGCTAGCTTCTCCAGATTTTTTTCACCTTGTTTTGTTTTTTAAAATATAAGCTCTTAGATGAAGATTCTGCAGACAGAGCTAAGCAACAACTGGAAAGCAGTAACTCAAAACTCTTCTTCCTTCATTTATTTAAAACAAAACAAGACAACCCCTTCAGGGCTTCTACAAGCTTGGGCAAAGGAAAAATTCCAGTGACTTGGACTAAGAATTTGCTTTTGAGTACATGGACTGCAGTATTTTGCTTTACAAGAACCCAGTCAATTTGATATTTAGTTTTAAAACTGTGAATTTAAAGTCTTTTTAGGTGTAGCATCTTGTCCCGATATCTCTCTGCTTTGGTTTACAAGTGAGTTTTTCTTTAGGAAATAGGGTGGTTCTCCTCTCTTTCTCACCCGTGCTCACTCACTTGCTTTCTGTGGGCAGTCTGGCATTCCCCAGGAGCACAAAGGAAACTCATTAAAAATATTGCTACATATGAGAAACATTGAAGTTGTCAGAGCATAAAATAAACAATGTTGGAAAGTTGGTTTTAATTTACTTTAATAACAGTGGATAAAAGTTCGGATAGAGTTGTTTGTTTTTAGGTTGACAGTATGCCTTTGAAGTTGATGCGTTTCCTAACTCTGTGTTTATATAAACTCTCAGTTTATATATCTGAAGGTCAGTTTTGTGTTGGAACAGTGATTATTGGCACGTTCCGGCAATCTGTTTGAAAAGTCTCCAGTTCTCTGACTGGAAGCAACCCATACTTGAAATGATCCCAACTGCTTTTAGAACAAGTAATTGATTTTCTGAATGTATATAACAATTTATTCAGTCATTCATTTAATATTGTAAGTAGGGAGCATGAGTGGTGCACTAGAAAAGAACACCAGAAAAAAGGATTATACTTTCAATGGGTAGAGACTGATCTACAGGCTTTCACACTGAGAAACAACTGTCTCGGGGAAACAAACAGGGCAGCAGACACGATCTATTTCTTTTGTACCAAAGAACTCAGGACTTCAGCACAGCTTTTGAAAATAATAGGATGAATAACTCTGCTGGGCTGTGACTGACAAAAATTTTAACAACTATCTCAGTTAGTTTTGTTGTGGTTTTTCTACCCTGCAGGCAACCGTAGGAGTGTATACAGACTGGAAAAAGAGGAAAGCATTCCTGATGGGATGTGCATTGATACAGAAGGCAAACTCTGGGTAGCTTGTTACGATGGTGGGAGAGTGATTCGTCTTGACCCTGAGACAGGTAAGTCCTTGCAAAGGGTGGACTGGAATTCTGTGTTTTTAAAAAAAAGAAGAAGAAACAAAAGCAAAGAAAGAGAGGTGTTTTTTTCCCTTCACAGAAATGGTATATCTGCTCTTTTTAAAACATTGCTTTTTTTTTTTTTTTTTAAAGCAATTATACATCCCTGCTCGCAAAAGTTAGCTTTGTAAATAAGTCTCCTTTGTTCCCAGTCTCTGTTGTGTTGGAAAAGGTAAAGTTGCTGAGGGGATTACCATTGTACTTACAAATTGTTTGAGTTAGCATCCTTTCGCATCCTCCAAACTTAAGATCAGTGTTTATCTTACTGATAAATGATGTGGAAGAAAATGAATAGGGCATGAAATGGCAAAGATGACATAAGCCATTTTTTTGTCTTGTTTCTTCAGCACAGTGTATTATTTTGGGCAGCCTACTGAGGTTAATAACAAGTCCCACATGACACTGATGCCAGCAACATTTTTTTATTGTTGAAAATTCCTTATATGATAAATTTTGCAATTGAAATAATAAAAAATATTTAATGAATTCCACAGCATTTTATCATTCCCACAGTAACATCTTGGGTGTGCCTATTGTCTGAGCCTGTTGTTCGTTGCTGCTCTCATTTGGACTTTGGTGGTCTGCCAGGCATGGCTTAGTCTGGGTAGAAAACACTTGTGAAGCACTTCAGAGAGACTCAACCACACTGTCTGCAAGGGGCCAGTCGATGAGAATGGGAGCGTGATTTTGACAGATCCCAGACAGCACAGATTTGCATAATGCAGCATAAGAGCGACAGCACTGGGTTGCATCTGGGGTCTCTTGAACCCAGGTCCAGCCCTAACCGAAGTCTGAGGGTTTTGTGGGGCTGCAGATTCGGGGATGCCAGCATCCCTTGACGCATGCCTCCCCTGCAGCGCACAGCAGACCCTGGCACACATGCGTACCAGGTGGGCCAGGCTGCAGCCTCTCTTCTGCCTCTGCTGGAACCTCTTACCTGAGGCTCAGGCTGTGCTCTTCCCCTCACCTTTTGATTCGTACCCATCCAAGGTCTTGCCAACCTGCAGGACTTCCTCCTGTCCTGCAGTCCTGCACCCCAACGCTAGGAGGAGGAAGCTCCAGCTGGGAGACCCCAGCAGCTCTGGGACCTGTTTCTGGTCCCACATCCTCCCCCTTTGGTGGGCAGAGCAATCCTTGGTGACCTCTGCCAGCCCTTTGAATACCCTCCTAGAGCAGTGGACTCTACCATTTTTCCTCTCTGGTTCACCGTTTCTACCTTTTTCCTCCCTGGCCTTCACTTTCTTCCTTTTTTCACTTGTTTTCCCATTCCTCCTCCCTTTCGGAGGTGTTTTCTTAAGGGAAAGCTAATGGGAATAGTGTCCGTAAGCAGGTGCATAGGGAGACTGTAAGAATAGGGAAAGCAGAGTACATATCCCTGATGCATTCCCAGCTTTCAACTATGCTCACCTCAGGGTCTTTCAGAGCTGGATGTGATTTTGAGGTATCAGTAACTGCCAGTGGATTTTCAGGTTTCTGTGAACTTGTTCTGTCTCCCCTCACCCATGTAAAACTCCCAGCACCCACAGCAAACAGCAGCAGGAAGTTTCACAGGTTAAGTGTCCATGTCAAAAAGAGCCACCTTCTTTGGGAATTTCTTACGCTTATCTGCCCTCTCTGCACTATTATTTTAAAGTAATATCTGAAAATCTGCAATTTGCTGAATTCTCAGTGAATTGTAACTATTTAGGGAGATAACCCAGAGAGGTTTGAGGAGAACTCCATGAAAGCATCTCTTTTAATGCACAATAGCTATTAAGTGTGGCTTGAATGACTGTTGGCCAGTTGCAGATACATCCACTGATAAAGAGCTCACCTAAAGCACGGGAGGGATTTTCAGGTTTCACTGATACCAAAGCTTGGACTGTGTTTTTAGGGGAATGGACGAGGAAACTTGTCTGGCATCTTTTCTAAGTGAAGGTTTTGAGGTTCAGGGTGAAGTGGCTTTTCAGGTCTAGGCTTCTTTAGCCTAGGTAGCTGGTGCCTTTAGATTCAGGATGTGCTACAGGGAAGGGCTGTGGTGACTGATCCCACTGGCTTTGCAAAGGGCTTGAAAGGTCTAACAAGATGTCTAACTTGTACGTTGCCAAGTCTTATCTTGCCTTCCAGTCACTTAATGACCTGCTAGTTTTCTGCAGTTGTGTCTTTTAATTAGGAATTAAATATTTTCCAGTTCTTCCTAATGAATGTATTTTATATCCTTTGATTATACAGGGTCTAAACGTTTTGCTAAGTTTCTCTCTCTTACGGATACCAAGCATAGATGAATACTTCAGGTGGATTTCACAGCATTCAGGTGCAGATTTTCTTGCATCTTTGGGAAGACATTGTTCATCTTAGAGCTTTGTAAACAATATCTTCTGGACCATTATCTGCTGAATCCACTCTGCAAGTACAGTCAGGGTCTCTTCCGTTGTCTCTGGGGCTCATGCTTTTCCTACAGTGCATGTTTTCTCCCTTTGAATGCCCTCCCCACTCATTTTCTCTGAGACTTGGTGTCAGCTAGTTTCTAGGGTGGCCTCTGGAGCATTTTATAAGCCACCATGTAGCCATGTAATCCTTCCACTGCCAGTTGACTGGATAACCACAAAGTGCTGCTAAAGCCAGTTGGCAGGAGCGTTGTCTTGGGACTCATATTGGTCCTTGTCACTCCCAGGCAACAGACAGGACTTCTTCTCTCCCAATTTTCTAAATATTTTGAAAAATCTGCTCTTCTCAGGGAAGTAACAGGTAACCAGACATGCAAATAATCTCTGACAATCTAAATGCCATTATACTGATTTTTTTTTTTTTTAACTTTGATTTTTACTTTGGTCCTTGTGGGTCAAAGTGTGTGCCAAATAAGCTTATTATACAGCATCAGGAATCCCAGAGTGCTGAAACTTCCCTGGCTGTTGCATACAAGAGGCTCTTTCACCACTGCTCACTTGCTGTTTTCTTTTCTTTATTTTGGGATTAAAAGGCAATTTAAAAGTATCCAGCCCTCGTGTCAGGGTTTTTGGTGAAACAAAGGCAATTCCCTCTCAGTCCTGTATTCTGGATGTACTGGTTACATCCATACTAGCAAGTACAATGGATCAGCAAATGTCCTTTAGTCCTGCACCGTACGGCATATTGTAGCTTATTTTCCACAGCCAGGCTGTCTTCCCACACCAACACAGAGCCCAGACTGTCTCTGGGGAGCTGCGTACCCAACTAGGTGGGCCAAAATGGTGCCAGGACTACTGCCACAATGGGTGAATAATGTGGCTCTGCTTTTGCCTGTGCCTGTGCCTATGCCCCGCTTGGTGTTGTGGTACAGGTGGAGCCGTTTGGTCTGTGCTTTTGTCAGTTCATTGCAGAGTTTCAAGGGACCAAGGCACAGCTTGTTGGGTGAAGGAAAAGGTTTTAGAGCACATAAAAAGGAAGATAGGTGCTTGCTTTGATAAGCACCTCCTGGGAAATGGTGCCCCACTCTGAAGTTGACCAAAAACCTCTCATAGGTGTTAAGTGGGCCAAACTTTCCACTTTTTCTTTCCCCTTGTAGGGTTCCCAACATCAAAGTTACTCTCCTGCTATTTCAACATATTGCTAAACAGTTAGTGACTGTAAGGGGACCAAGCCCTTTACACACACAAATGAGGGGCCAGGGAAATTACATGTTTTGTAAGGAGATTCATGTGCTCTTTCTAGAAAGAGAAATTCGACTGTAGGTAGATAAAACAGGCATGATGGGTATAAGCACTTATTGCCCAGAATTAGGAGGAATTTTAGAAAAATCTGCTGTAAGGTGTCTCGACAGCCTTCTGTTTAAGGCTGGAGGCAACCTGTTTACTACTGTCATTAGGATGGTAGCGAGTTGTTGGTATAATAAATGCTTAATATTATTTATGGTAGCGCTAGTTTCTTGTAAACTTCAGACATGTCCCATGAACCCTACTTTATGCAAGCTTGATTTGAAAGACTATTGAAATTTCAGGAAAAACTTCTAGGAATTGATCTTCCTTAACTGCAGGCAGTGGAGGTGTAGCACGAGTTACGCCTCAGTAGAGCTGCACGAGGTCTGCTCGCTCCAGGCTTCCTTTGTAGTTAAAAGTAGAAAAGTCAGCAGGTCTAGGGCATGATTCATGTGACCCATTTTAGGGAGGAATTATAGCCCATTTCCATTGACTGCATGGGCAGCCTAGATGATGAGCTCAGATACAGATGTCTGTGCTGTGGATGTTAGCATTTAATTAGAGGACAGGCTGGGATTGGGGGTGGGTGGGATTTGTTTGTGATAACCGAGGTTGAAACTTGTCAAATGATGCATCATCAACAACGTGGTTTACAGAAGCCTCGTTTCTCCCTGTCATGGTGCTCATCGGTATGCCGAAACCTGGCATGAGACCTTCCCCTGCCCTGGTACCCACTTTTGTGGAACACCTGGCTCCACGCTAGTTATTCACAATAATTTGTTTAAATATCTTGTCGTAAGTAGACAAACAGGAAACGGCATGCATGTTTTCCTCCAGGAAAAAGACTCCAGACTGTGAAACTTCCTGTTGACAAGACAACTTCCTGCTGTTTCGGAGGAAAGGATTATTCAGAAATGTATGTGACTTCTGCCAGTGACGGGATGGATAAAGAGTGGCTTTCACGGCAACCGCAGGCTGGCGGGATTTTCAAGGTGAACGATACTTTTTCCTGTCATTTTAGAAGGCCGTTTTTTCCCTCCTGCGTTTTTCAGGTAGCAAACCAGTTGGAGTGGTGGGAAGCAGGAAAAGGGTGGTTGTTAGAACATCAGTCATATATGTTAAGCTATTGTTCATACTTTTGGAGGATCCAAAAGTTGCAGGATGTTGCAGGATGAGTTGCATCCTGTTGCAGGATGAGAAAGTTAAATGTATTTAGAGATTTGAAAATACTTTTGGGTTTAAAATTTGTAACAATGCTGATACTGCAAATTTTCTATGCCATCACCTCTTTCTACTTCTCTCCCTCCCAACACAGTTCGAGTTTTCTACTTATTATGGAAAGAATGTGTAAATACTTCTGTGTCTTAATCAATGGCAGATAAAAGCATCTGCTTTTATTTACTTTCTAGGTAGTTATAACTAAATGATCTCTTTAAAAATTTGTCACTTTGGCGTTTGGTTTAAAGCCCTGCTCTTCCATATGTGTGCATACTGAAGGTTACGTTGCGAACTGCATAATTAAGGCTTAGTAGTATCTGAGAAGAGGCTTTTGGGGAACGGACTCTGGCCTGCGATTACTGAGCTTTAGAGAAGGAGCATAGGCTGAAGCTCCTCGCAGTGATGAGCTGCTGTCTGCAAAATATAGTAGGATGTCAAGTTGGAGGACACAGTCCTTTTATAAATTAAAGCATGTCTAGTTGTGAAAGAAAAGCACGTGTCTGATAGTGGTGAGTTATTGCACTAATCTCTTTTTTTTCCTCTCTGTTTTAATAGATAACAGGGCTAGGGGTGAAAGGAGTCCCACCGTATCCATTTGCAGGTTAAAGATACTCTTCAGAACGGATTAGAGAGGACTGACATAAGCAAGACAAGTCGGAAGGTCTTATTCTGGTGTTCAGCATCTTTTGCTTTGAAACCATAACACAATTATAATATCTCATCAGGAAAAGATGAAAAACTAGAGAAATAATAAATGGAATATTTTAAAACTGATCTTTTTTTTCCCCCTTTAAACTCTATTACTTTAAATATGTGATGGTGCTTTTTCTGTTGTGCTGAAAAGATTCTCACCCTAATAAACTACTGAATACTGTAACTTTCTTTTATGATTAAATAATGTTTTGATATATTTTTATTGTTTATTCTCCCGTCTCATTTGCAACTCATGCTATATTGATTTCTTGATTAAACTACTTGTACTGTCTCTTTTACATATTTTCAAAGTTCCTCATAAAATATCTATTTGTGGCCTTACCGCTGCTTTAAGTGGAACTTCATTTGTCCCATGATGTTCTCAACAACTGAAGCATTAATGCTGATTACGGTGCGTCTGCAGCTTCCTTTTTACATCGCATTTTTAAGGCCTCAGCTGTGTTTGTGCTTAAATTAACTCTGACTGGCTGGAGCCAATCACCGTCTCTCCCCAGTGCACGTCATTGTGTTGCTCATTTTATTAAATATAAAACCAAACTTCTGGGATCAGGAACTTTTGGGATGTCTTTGTCCATCCTCCGAAGATCTCAGCCTGTTTTGGGGAGATCTGAGATGACAGGAAAGCAGCAGGCGTTCTTGGCTGTTGGTGTTCAAAAGAAACCACCACCTGCATGGACTCCTGCTGGACCCAACCCCCCCAGAGCAGCCAGAGAGGCAAGAGGGGCCTGCATGCCCAAGCGGCCACTGCTGCTACAAACGTGCAGGGAAGGGTAATTTCGTCATAGCACCTATTGCAAATGGGAAGCTCATGCACTGGATTGCTTGTTTGCTGGTGACTTCAGGCCTGTATGTGCTGAAACAACTGTGATGTAGCTCAGTTGGTTTTTAAACTGCAGATTTTGCTCTTGACATGTTAGGTGTTCCGGTGCTTGTTGAAATAGCTATCTGTCCCCGCCCTGCTGTGCGAGCGTAACCCACTGACTGCCAACCAGAGCGCCTGGGGCTGTGCGTTTTCTCTGCAGGTAGCTCCAAGAAGTGGCACATTGTGGTTTTCCAGTGCATCTCTGCAAGCCTGTTGGAGCTAGTTTCTCTCTGCTGGATCTGCTTGTGTCTGCTATGGCCCCCGAGTGTGCAGTGGGCGACTGTGTAGCTGCCTGGCCTCTGGACCACACCGAGGCCTTGGTGCTGCTTTGAACCAAGGGGCGTGCAAGTCACCATTTTCCTTCTTTAAAGCATATGGGGTTACGTCTCAACAGCTGGAAAAACACGAGGTTTGAGCAGCCCCACGTCAGGTCAGAAGATGAGCATGAGGCAGTGAAGGAAGCTAGGGCTTGCTCTTTGAGCGTCCACCGTCCTTCGTTTGCTTTCTGTGCTGCAATGTAATCTTAAGGCATGGTAGAGGGAAAGTTTATGAGTTGAGGGAGATGTGAATGTGGCAGATTTAGGGCTCTGATTTCGCTGCAGTCACGAACCTCATGACAGCTGCAGCTCACAAACTGTGTTGTAAGGCTGCTGTGGTTGATTGCTAATGCACGCGCAGAGATGCAGCAGAAAATAAGTAGGCATAAACACAAATAAGCTCGCTCTACTATCGCTATCATGTTGCAGAGGTCCCTGCACCGTGAGGTTTTGTACCTGTGCTCACCCTCACCCCGCTGTGATGGCAGCAGGGTGATTGCCAGCACACCCATGGATCCTTTTTTTGTTGTTGCTGCACTAGAAAGATAACAGGAACAGCTCGTACAGGCATGACGGATCTGGTCAAAGATTAGTTTGTCACCGCTGGCCAAGACACACCCAGGAGACACAGGGAGGACATGGCCACTGGAGCCCCTCATCCTCCATGCTGTGCGTGGGTGGCCCTGGGCAGACGTCTGGGGCACGCGTGTCTTTGTGAGTGTGGGAGCCGGAGCAGGTAAAATAAGCTGCTGTAGCGATTATACCAATAAATGCCACCTCCCCTTCCTGCAAGATCACCCGCTGGGCTTCGTCACGCTGGTTTCATGGGCATCACATGAGCAGGAAGAGCCAACTCTGCCAGGAGAGTTGTATTTTTAAGGTAGCCGAAATGCCCTGGGAGCACGCCTTGCCGCAGCCTCCGGTGCAGAGGCCGTAGCTGCTCCCCGCGCCCCAGCCCCGAGGAGCCCAGGCAGGCGCTGCTGGCGTATTTTGACTCGAGTCCCATGACGGAGCACTGGATCCGGCAAACTGGAGCTGAGCGGTTGCCGGTTCCCTCAAGTAGGAAGGCTTCCTGACTTTTGTGTAATCCCTCGTTTATTAATGGCACTCACCTCTTTGATCAAAGACTGGCACTGATTTCAATTAGGGTTGAGCAAGAGCCCAGTGACAGGAAAGGCTGTATCAGGAGGAGCAGCTGCTGTGCCCTGCAGGGTTTCTTCACCCTCGTGACCAAAATCTATAGTCATAGGTGAAGCGTATTTATTCCCAGCCAAGCGGGAGAAAACTCAAGTAATCCTTTGCTGGCAAAATAGCTCTGCCAAAATAAAAGCAGGCGGCACTGACTGCCCCGGGGAGCTCCCGTTCTTCCCATCTCGAGCACTGGGGAGGGACCAGGCCCTTCCTACGAAAGGGCGAAGCCACAAGAAGATAAGCCTTGCTTCACGTTTGGACAACGCTGTCGAGTGGGATATCGCTGGGGTGAGTAGCTACACCTGTGCCTGCCTGGGGTTTTTAGTAACTGTGTCTTCATTAACTCTGACCATGTCTGTTGTCCTCTCCAAGAGGGAGGCAGCCACAGAAGATGACTCTCCCGAGGTGAAGAATGACTTTAAGAGATCGGGACAATCAAATTATGAGCAAAGTCGAATTTCTAGAGTAATGAAAGCTGGGATGGACCCTTAAGGGGAATAAGCGACACAAATGTAATTTGGGGAGTTGTGAAAAGAGGGGAGCGACGGATTTGCTAAGTATTTGTAAAGCCACAGGAACAAATTCAGAGCTATTGACTGAGTGCGTGCCTGTAAGTAACAGAAGACAAATACAGCTATTTAAATACCACATTAATAGATGTGGTGTGCTAATGCCTTGATACTCTCTCCCAACTACACTATGTTGATAAAAAACCAGGGACTGTAAAAAGACGTTGTAGGAGTTGCATCAGAGGAGACCAGAGCAGCGGGAAAGGAGAGAGGAAGCCACCCCAGAAGGAGACGCTGCAGTGGGGCATCAGCCAGAGGTACAGGGGCACATGGCCGCCTTTGGCCAACTTTACTATAAACTTCTTCTTTGCAACCCAGCAACATTTGAAACAAACAAAGTGCATGGCAGGGGCAGGCTCTTTACGTTGCAGAAATAGTTAAAAGAATAGCTGGCTGGCTAGGAACAAATACGTGCACCTGCTTCTGCAGGGCTGCACCACTCCTCCACAGCATCCACAAAGCCTCTGAGATGTGTCTCCTCCTAAAGTGACCGACTGCTGGAAAGGTGGGCATGGGGGATGTTGAAATGACGTGCTGAGGGTGGGAAATACGATAACCTGTGGGAACTACGATACTTATTCCTGTAGGAATAAGAGATGGTGCAAAACATGGTGGGGGCATCCCCAGAGCATTTGCAGCCACCCGAGTAAATGAGAGAGACGTGCTCTGGTGCTGTTTTCATGGCTGCCGTCCTGCCTAGCGCCACTGCTGATCCAGCATCTGAGCTGCTCACCAGGAAAGCAGCGTATGCTTTTTTTTTTCAGTTGCGGCGAGGCGAATGCTTCGTCCCTCTGCGTGACTTGATTTTACTTCGCCACAGCCTGTGATGGGGAAGTCAGTCAAATCACCAGAAGAAAAGAGCTGAATGGGAAATGTGGTTTTCTCCATCAAAATTCCTTTAGAAAAAATGCTTCGGGAAATATTTTGCAGAAAAAAATTACTTTTTTTTTTTTTTCTGCAGCTGAGAACCACTTCTTCTCTTTTCAAATGAAAGCAGTTACAATGACTGTAAACCAGAATTTTCCTTTTGAATATGTCTTCCAGCTGAAAATACTGTGAAAAAAAAAATGCATATTGTTCTACATGAACCTCCCTTCAAAGTTATCATTTAGGTTAAAAGAAGGAAAGTGGAGAGTAATGTGAAAAATGTTGTGAGAGCAAGCAGAGACAGAGGGTTTGTGCTGAAATGAGATGGAGCCGATGGCTCAGGCTGGGAGGCCAAGGAAGGCTGAGAAGGGTCCTCAAGGCACCCACAACCACTTTGCTTGTAACACAGCGACCTTGGCAGGAGTTTGACTTGGAAATATTACCGGCTTTTTCACTAGAAATATTTGAATTTGTCTCTGGTTTAGGGCTGTAATTTTTTAATCTCTGAATTTGGATTGATGGTGACTACGATAGGATAATACGAGGTCTATCTCGGCTAGTAGCTTATCTGGGAAAAATGTTCATCCTGTGAATCATTTGAACATCAAATTAAAATGTTCATTAAAGTCTTGCATGAGTAAAGAAATTCATTGCCCTTGCATGCTGCTTTGGGGCTGATTCCTCCCATGTGGCTTCTGCCCTGTGGTGGGGGCAGTGACCGCCAGCAGCACCCTGCCTCCCGCTGCCCCCCTTGCTGCAGCAGGCAGGACCTGGAGAGGTGCCCTGTCACCAAAACGCCGGTGGTGGCTCTGGCTCGCTGCCCGGCTTGGACTCTGTCCCCACAGCAAGCCTGCCCTGGTCCCCACCCTGCTGGGCCAGCTGCTGGGGGGGGACCCGCCGTCACCTACCTCTGCTGAGCGGGGCTGGGTGGGAGAAGGCACTTGGCATCTTCCGCTCTCGCCTCCCACAGACAAAAAAATGGTAGATACCAAAGAAGGAAAAAAATAAAAGTCAAAAGCCACGCAAGGTATTGCCGTCCTGCAGCATCCATGGCAATCGCCGAGGCTCCCCGGCCAGAGCCCTTCCCCGGGTGCGCTGCAGGGAGCAGCTGGCAGCTCTCCGCCAAGGTGGGGATCGGGCTTTGCATATTCCAGGTGAGGAGCCTGGCAGGAGAGCAGGTGACTTTGCACACAGGAGGGTTGTGGCACAGCTGGGAATAGGAGCCAAGTCTTAACGATGCTAATACACCTTAATCACAAGAATATTTTTTTCCTTAGTATTCAAAGTGACTTGTACTACAAAACCCTCCCCTGCATCTTTTATTAACCTCCCCTTTTTTATCACCCGAGACATTCATTTGCCCCTAAATTTGGGAAGACTGGGCTAGCCCTTGGGGCGACCGAATGGTGCAACGTCTCAGTTTCCCTCTTCCACTCTCATGGCATAAGAAAAATACTGAGCAAGGATTTTTCCCTATCACATGTTCTGCTGCTGGCACTGCGAACCAGACCATTCAGAAGGGCTTTGGTCCGTGCCTCATCATTCATGTGACTGCTGACTGAATACAAAATGTAAAAGGTTACCTGCTTGGTGCAGATTACATCAACTATTGCACATTTTTAATCGTCGCCGAAAACAGCAGCCGATTTCATTGGCCCAGCGCTGGAAAAGAGACACCAACCCAGGTCTTGCAATACTTTCCTTCAGCAGGTGTGTTGTTGTGATGAACTGCAGAGTTTTGTGTAGGTGTCCTCCAGCTCAGTATAAATATTCAGCTGTTTGACCGAGGGAAAAGGGTTCTTAAAATCCCTCGGTTTACACAGACGGTTGTTTCACTGTATGCACATTAAAAGCTTTAACTGTCTGCCTGCTTAGTCAAAGCTTCAGCTTGAAATGAAAAATTTAATGATCTGTGCTTGCAGGGGGGAGAGAGAAAAACAGCAAAGAAACCTTTTAAGGCCAATCATTAGTTTGTATTTTACCCGTATCTTAGGGTAAATGACCAATTTTTGTCAAGATCATTTGAAAAGGGATGGGGATTGAGGATTAGAAAGGCTATTTTCAAGTAGCTACCAGAAAGAGTTTTTATTTTTTAGAGCAGACTGGATGTTTTTACATTAATTTTTCATACCTACCAGGAAATTTTCCTTACTGTCTCCAAATTCTGATAACTTTAAACAGTTTAACTTGGAAAACGTTTTGGTGACACTCGTCAGCCCCTTGCTCACTGTGAGTCCAGGAGGCTAAAACACCAACACAATGTTGCAGAGAGGGTATAGGCAGGGTGAACGTGATGTTTTTATCCTCAGGGATTTTGTTTGGAGAGAATACAGCAGGATTTGGTGCTTTCTGCTTGGAATTGCTCTTTTTTTGCCTTACATGCTCATCTCTGATGGGTCAGTGCTGTGGCAAGCACGGTGCGAGGTGCTGCACCAAAAGGTGCCAGGCGGCAGGATGCCTGCGGGCTGATGAAGCCAGGATGTTTAGAAGAGGGCTTTTTGGGGTAATTTCCTCATTTTTCCCCCTGAGATGCTGTATTCTGTGAAGCGCTGCTGCTACATGGGGTGCTGGTAGGAAGGGTGCGGCAGGAGGTGGACCACTGGGCACGGGGCGGGGGGGGGACCGGGGGCTGCATCCCTGCCAGCTTGTGGGGACTCTTTCGGAGGGCAGCGCTGCCGCTTAGGGTTCCTGTTAAAAGCCTCTGCTTTCAGCTGCTTGTAAAAATTAGTGAAACCACAGCCAGCAAGGCACAAATCTTCCCTTCTGCTTGCCCTCCTCTTAAAAACAGGGGGGAAACCTGAGCCAAAATATTCAGCTGTTTGGAGAAACCCCACAGCTGGAGGGACGCACGGGAGCTATTTCTTTGGTGGAGGGGAGAGATGCTGAGGCTGGATGTGGAGCCGGGGAAGGCGGACGCGCGCTGCGGCTCCGTGGGACAGGGCAGGTCTCCGCAGCATCGCGGGGAGGGCAGGAGAGGAGTAAGCAGGCAGCAGGTGCAGGCAGGTTGGTTTCTCCCTGGCTGTGCCTTGTGAAACAGCTGGCAGTGGCGTGATTGCGTACTCCTCATGTGGCGTGCGGGAGGGGTATTTCACCATGGCTTGCCTGCCAGCCCCTGTTTTGTTGCTGCTGAAGCTGGAGAAGGGGCAGTAAATGAAAAGGGAGCTGGTGGGAAGAGGAAGGTTTAATAAGGCTCGGTTGGGTCAATGAAACGATCAACAAGACAAATACACGCTGGCTGCTGCAGATCTGGCAACTTTCTGCCTCTGTGGGAGCCACACGGATGCTGGGCTGCTGCTGAGCCCTGTATTCCCACCGGGGCGAGAGCAGGTCTGTGTTTTCCGGACCATGATACCATAAAGTCAGAGTTGTGTCCCTAAGCGTCGGGTCCTAAATATGGCAGCCACACGACACAAAACTTTAACCCAAGAGAAACTCACTCCTCCAGCTCAAGCACGGCTTAACAGGTTTATGGAGGTTTTACTGGCGTCTTGTGGCATATCCTCATTTACACTTTAGACTGATGCTGTTTGCCTGTGCCTTTCTGTGCCGGAGCAGGTCGCTGCCCAGCCTCTCGTGGCCATTTTTCTTGGAAAGGAGAAGGATATATTTGATAAATGGGTTGTTTAGACCTCACCTTGGCTGCGTGACTCCTTGCTGTGCATGCCTGGGGCTGCGGAGCAGGGAAGATCCCGGGTCCCCAGCCCTGGTGTTTCCACTCATGGTGATTACTGGCTCTTCCCACGTACTTTGAAGCGCATTAGTGCTAATTAATTATCTGTAAACCTTATCACCAGCTCACCTACGAGGAAACAATGCCCGCTTGAAGACAGTAATCCATAGGAATAGCGTTATGTCAGGGACTGGCTTCCTCCCAAGAAATATCTCTCCAATCTGTGGAAAAAATGTGCTGAGGCCAGCGGGTGTAGCAGCCTCGTCGGCTCCATTAGCGGTGACTGAGGCAGCGAGCAGGCCTCTTTCTTTTGTAAGAGCTGAATGGCGGAGGCTATTGCTCACATCCCACATGGCAGCAGCGGTAGGGCAGGCCCAGGGACTGAGCTACCTCTTTCGGAGGGCATCGAACGGGGTCTGAACACACATGTGAGGCATCGGGCACCCTCTGCCAGGGCGGTGGCTGAGTGGCTGGTGTCCCTGCGGGCACCCCGCTGCAACTGGGACAGGGGGATGGAGCAGATGGGGCATGAGCACCCCCCGGCAGGAGCAGGCGCCTGGATTGGGAGCTTCATAGGCGGCTTTGCCCCCAGAGCAGCAACTGGGGTAATTACACCCCACAGCCTGGCACAGGGTGAAATTTGGAGTCTGCAGCAAGGGTTGGAGCTGTCGCTAGGGCGGTGAGGGGGCCGATGAAGGTGAAATGCTTGGAGGGAAAACAAAGCAGCAGGATTTCAAAGGCAGGAGCCTTCCCCAGTGTTTGCATATTCACACTGACTCGGTGTGGGAACAGGCACTTGGTCTGCAGTGGGCTCGGTGGCAAACTGCAGTCAGTATTATGGGTGCCTATACATCTTCCTCGGGAGCAAGTCAATGCATCTGTGTTAATAACGCAGAGCCTTGGTTTTCCACAAATAGGCTTCTGACCCATCAGTGCTGCTGCCAACCGGTCCCTCCCCATGGTCTGGGGGACCCTTGGGATCACCGATCCCCAGATGACAGCTCAGCGCTGTGTCCCCAGCACTCCCATGCCTGGAGGCAGGTGCCTCATCAGCAGCTCTGGTTTAAAGTCTCTTGCCTAGGAAAGGTTTGCTAAGGAGAAGCCTTGGCTCCTCGAGCTCAGTTCCAGCCATGAGGCCATGGAAATGTCACAGGAACCTCCTAAATTACTGTCGTGGTTTAACCCCAGCCAGCAGCTAAGCACCACGCAGCCGCTCGCTCACTCCCCCCACCCCAGTGGGATGGGGAAGAGAATTGGGAGGGTTACAGTCAGAAAACTCGTGGATTGAGATAAGAACAGTTTAATAATTGAAGTAAAATGAAATAGAATAGAAATAATAATAATAATAATATAATAATAATACGATAATAATATACAGAGCAAGGGATACACTATACAATTGGCTCACCACCCGCCGACCGATGCCTAGCACGTCCCCGAGCAGCGATCGCTGCCCCCCCCCGGCCAACTCCCCCAGTTTATATACTGAGCATGATGTCATACGGTGTGGAATAGCCCTTTGGCTGGTCTGGGTCAGCTGTCCTGGCTGTGCCCCCTCCCAGCTTCTTGTGCACCTGGCAGAGCATGGGAAGCTGAAAAAGTCCTTGACTAGTGTAAGCACTACTTAGCAAGAACCAAAACATCAGTGTGTTATCAACATTATTCTCATCCTAAATCCAAAACACAGCACTCTACTAGCTACTAAGAAGAAAATTAACTCTATCCCAGCTGAAACCAGGACAATTACTCTGTCATGTGGGATTTGGAGGGCTTTGCTATTTACAAACTCTGCTTTTAAGCATCGTAGATGTGAAAAATTGACACAACGAGAGTTTATGATTAAATCTTTTATTGACCCTCTTCCTCTCAGACCATGTCCTCCTCCATCAAAATCGAGTCCGTCGTGAAGGAGAAGAACAGGATGGGAGAGTGCCCAGTCTGGGAAGAAAGGGAGAACGCACTCGTCTATGTAGACATTAACTCACAGAAAGTTTGCCGCTGGAGCCCACTCACCAACGAGGTGCAGAGTGTATCTGTGGGTAAGAGTCTGTACTTACCACTTCATCCTGGGAGTCTTCTCTGTCTGTCCCTGTTCATCCCTCCTGGTAGGAGTCCTGCAACATTGTGGTCTCCCTTATTTTCCATGGGGCCACACGCCCTGTCCTTCCACAACGTGTTGCTGAGCACGGTGTGACCTGAGCCAGCTGAGCATAGGGGACCGTGCTCAGGTGTGTTGCCCTTGCTAAGCCCAAATGGGAAAGCATGTTTCATTTGGGACTTGCAGAGGAAAAGGTACAGTCCTAATAGCTGTGTTTGCCCAGAAGGTGGAAAGATCTGGAGAACACAGAGCTGGTGAGATGTGCTAATGATTCCAGGGGAGAAAGATCTTCGCATCAGCTCAGCCTTTCCTGGGTCAGGGATGTCCCAGTCAAGCCCAGATGCCCTTGGTGAGCTGGGGAGGGGTAGGGTTGACTGATGGCTCTGGAGCCGCCCACCATCTCCCACTCCCTCTTGCCTGCAGATGCCCGTGTTGGCTCGGTGGCGTTGCGTCAGTGCGGGGGCTACGTCATCGCCCTGGGGACGAGGTTTGCCTTTCTGGACTGGGACACTCAGGCGGTCACCACCATCCTCGAGCTCGAGCAGGATAAACCCCACAACAGGTTCAATGATGGGAAAGTGGATCCAAAGGGGAGGTTTTTTGCTGGTAAGTTCCTGGCAGAAATTTCCCCCGGAGCAAACAGGAACTATTTACTGTGTATTTTACATAGTGCATTTTATTCCGTGTTCTCAATTCCTCTGTTGAGTTCCCCCCAAAAACCACCATCGCAAGCACGAGCTGTCTTGTGAACGCTCTGCTCAGTTACTGCCCGACGGAGGAGGACAAGGGGCCCTGCATCCTCTGACCTAAATGAGGACAGAGGTTGTTAACAAGGGCTGTCCAGCAGGAAGGCTCACCTTCTACTTGGCGGATGGTGTTTTTCAAACCTCTGCCTACACAGGAGGTGAAAAGCCAGTGAAGAGCTCACGCCGGTGGCAAGGTTTCTGGAGGTGTAGAGAAGGATGCAGCTCCTAGAGCAGAAGGTGCACTTTGGCTTGCAGCCTTCGTGTACAGCCTCCCAGGTCAGCCCGTGGGAAACAGGGATGTGGGGAGAGATACTCGGCCTCCTGAAGGCAAGAGGGACTTTTGCCACTGGTTGCAATGCACCCAGGATCCTCCCGTGCTTTTTTTCCCTCGCATATAAATGATAAGCCCAGCACAGCAATCTGTGCCGGAAGTGGAGAGCGACTAATGGGAATGAAAATGGCTCTGTATTTGTTTTGCCAGCTAGCCATGTCTTCTTATTTCAAATTTGCCAAAAAATCAGGAAATTTGGTCACTCACGGTTATGCTCAAGGGCTAATGTGTCACTAGACTTAAGGGCAAGAATAAGAGAGAGAAACCTGCTTTGCACACCCATTCCGAGCTGTGCATGGTGGATCGATGCTTTCAACAGGAGTTTTGGCCAAGTGCTGTAAAACAAGCTCATGAGGTCTTCTAAAAGGAGATGCCAACAGAGACTGTCACAGTTAAAAGAAGGCATAAATGCCCCCCTTGAGTGCCTCCCGTCCCGTTGCTCCAGAGCTCTCTCCTTTCTGCAGAAGTGAGAATCAGAAACTAAATAACTAGTGTAACATGGAGGCATAAATTCATTAAGGAAAAAAATCTCACTTCTGTGGTATTCTCCACTTGCTTCTGAGATAACCGTGATTTACAGCACCTGTATTTTAAGGTCACAGACCATTTAAATGATAAAAGTAGCCTAAAAAGAGCAACAATAAAAAGCGCACATGATGCTTGCCTGCATCTCGGCTTTTGCTGTGAGCAAAACCTCAGCCCCTGCCACGTTGTGGTGCTCCTTGGGGTCTTTGGTGCCTACAACTTAAATCTCATGGCAAGACAGAAATTTGTCCTTTCGTTGGCCAGGATCACCTCCGTGGGAGGCGGCTGCTCCTGACCTGCTCCTTTTCCTCCTTCTCATCCACCTGATGGGACCTGGTTAGTCCCTTTCTCCCTAGGACTTTTTCGATCAGGCATGAGGAGCAAGCTTCTACTTTCTAACCGGCGCTCCCATTGCCATTTCAGGTACGATGGCTGAAGAGATGGCACCGGGGGTCCGAATGAGGCAGCAAGGCGCTCTCTATACCCTTTTCCCCGACCATTCGGTAATAAAACAGTTAGACCACTTGGACATCTCCAATGGTCTGGATTGGTCCCTGGACCACAGGACCTTCTTTCACATCGACAGCCTGGCATATGCTGTGCATGCCTTCAGCTATGATGTGCACACTGGAAACATCGGTACACGTGCTTTTCTAAATTCAGTGACAAGTAGTGCTATTACTCTTTCTGCAGCAAGACCTGGGTGTGTAATATGCGGTGATTTGTTTGACAGATCTCATATCTTCTGGTTACAGCTTGTCAGCAGGCTGACTGTGATTCTTCTCAAGTTTGGTTACAAACCAGGTGTATTTGGTGAACAAACTTTTGACAGTCCTTCAGCTTACTTTCATCTGGATAGATGGCTTATATTTAGGCTCATTCAAGGAGTTGCAGGGAAGAAGCCATTTATGCTGCAGAGTGAGAATTAGCTTATAGGATGCTATTTATTCTTGAGTGCCATCTACTGGAATGCTTCGATTGTACTAGCTCCATAAATACAAATACAGACTGTGCATGCATGTATATCACAGAAATGTTTTTAAAGAATCAAGTTATCATTGTGACTGAAGTTTCCCAATTTTGAAATTAAAATTGCCTCCAGATGTTTGGCAAATTTCACTTAAATTCATTTTCTAGGCAAACAGTTTTTATTATAATATCTGCAAAAAGGAAATTTAAGTGCAAGCAAAATGGATGTAACCTCATTTCAAAACTCTGTGAAATATTTTTGTGCTGTATCAACCCATTATACTCCATGGTAATTTAAGTGGCTAAACTGCCTTTGCACTCTAATCAGTGTGGACATTGTGTAATCACGGGTGAAAATTGTACAAATAATTACAGTTACTCAGATTTCATTTTGCCGAGAAAATCTGTTTCTACAGATTTTAGGAGATAAGATTTCTAAAGAAGATTCAATGCTACTTTTTCTCCCCCAAATACAAAAACGTAATGAGTTTGAGTTTCCTGGCCTTGGCTTTACGCTGGTGACCGTCTATTTTTGAGTGGTGTAATGGCCATAAGGTGCTGGGTCAGAGCAGGCAGACCGCTGCCCGGGGGCACCACTCCATGGTCTGTGCGTGTGCCCACCGACCTGTCCGTGCTGCAGCCTAGACCGCTAGCAGTTGGTGTCCAGGCTTAATCAAAACTGGTAGCTTGATTGGCCATTAAAATAAGCAAAGTTCTTGATCTTTTCCCATGAAAGATTGTTTATTACCACCATTTCAATTCAAGTCATTACTTACGTGATGTATTGCTCTTAAAATGATGTCCAGTCTGCCATGAGCAATGAAAGTCCAGGAAAAGTTACTGTGCTTGCAGCAGTCGTGGTATGGCAGTCAGCTAGCAGGTTAACAAGAGGGTCAGAGGCGTTTTGTTTTCTTCCTTGGTAAAATAATAGGAGCCCTAATTCAGTACAATCCCCAACTGCAATGGCTCTACTGGGGACTTGTTTCTGCCAGGCTAAGTTAGGCTTTTAACACATCTTCTAAATGCATATGTGATATAAATTTTGCAGCATGTCTTTGTCACAGAAAATGAACTTATCTATTTCCAAGAGAGTGGAAGATGTTAGACTGGGATCTGATACAGAACTGGTACCAGCCCACGTAACACCGGCTTTGTAACTCTCCCTGCAGCCTGCCCCAAACTTTTGTACCATCTAGAAAAGGAGGAGAAAATGCCCGACGGGATGTGCATTGATGCAGAAGGGAAGCTCTGGGTGGCTTGTATTGATGGCGGGAGAGTAATTCGTATAGACCCAGAGACAGGTAAGGCCTCCACCAGCACGTGCATTCTGAGTGTCACCTACATGCCACAAACGCGAGAGGAAAGGCAGCCAGGAGGAATGGTTTGAAGGTGAGATAAGGTGTCATTTATTGCCTTTCTCTGCCCCATGGGCTGCCATGAGCATTGCTGGTCCAGGCCCCGATCACGTGGAGACCGCTGCTTCCCGTGCTGCCTCCCAGCCTTGAGTGCTACTGCTCCCATGGTCTGCTGATGCAACACACCCACTTCTTAATAATGCCACTTTAAAAAAAAAACCCAAAACCACTGCATATCTATTGCAAGAAACATTGCAAACCTGCAATTAAAAAAGAAAAAATTCTCAGTGTTGAAACATTTAACTGGGAAACACTGTTAGGGAATAACAGCCATCCAAGGCCCAGGTGTCTCTGCCCTTCTTGGCTTCAAATACTTTATTGTTTTGTTTTGAGAAAAGGAAATGAAGCCTCACAGATATAGGGGAGAGGTTGAAAAATAGTTAGAGATGAGGCAGATGAAAGAATTTTGTTTCCACACAAACTGTTCTTTTGGATATGGCCTGTCTGAAGGGGAGATGCCTTCTGCATAAATGCCACAGCTGCACCATGTGTACTAATAGTACATTCATATTTACATGCTTCCCAGAAAACGGACATTAGGAAACAATCACATATTTTTTCCCAGGAAAAAGAATCCAAACTGTGAGGCTGCCTACTCCGAGGATCACCTCTTGCTGCTTTGGTGGAAAAGACTACTCAGAAATGTATGTGACTTCTGCATACGATGGACTGGATGAGGCCACCTTAGCCAAGGAACCTCAGGCAGGAGAGATATTCAAGGTGAGCAGATTTTATTTCTTTCTATACATCAGACCAGCCAAGCCTTGTGCTCGGAGGGTGAGGTGCCCCCCTGGCTGCCCTCGCTCATCCTGCTCACCTGATGTGCTGTGTCCAGATGTGTTGCTCATCCCCTGGCTGGGCACAGCTGCTTTTGCACAGCTCCTCATGCATTTGGAAGGAAGACGTGGAGAAACTTCTAGTAATAATGTTGATATGTTGGTTAGCCAAAGTCGATATCCAGCTGGGATCTGAAGGCAGCCGGTGGATCTGGGTCTGCCTTGCATAGCATGTTCTGTAATACGCTGTAATGAATTGTGTCTTGCTCCTATATCTTACCATACTTTAGTCAGTTTTGGAAGTTTCACTCCCTTAATTCTCATCTTTTAATTTTACCAGGGCATCTAAATATTCACAACACAGATTGCTCCTTTAAAAATTAAATGCTTAAATTCACCAGGGCAAAGCTTTGCATCCCAATCCCAAAACCTTCAGGATTTTTTTTAGTCTGTTAAAAGTGGGTGCTATGTTTTGAGTAACTAATAATTCACATTTTTGTCCTGGGCTCTTGAATCCAAAACTTGTTTCTCTCTTCATTTTTCAGTCCATTACTAAAAGCTACATCAGGAAAATGAAATGCAGTTCTGAAACAACAATTGCCATCATTCTCTAAAAATTGACCACAGCACGAAATGGAAGGGTTGTAAATGAGGGGAAATGGAATAAACCAAACTGTATTATTGGTTTGGCAATAGGATGAAGACATGTTCCAGGAGGGATGGGGATCTAATATGGGATCTGGGACCTTCTAGTTGAAAGCAGTGCTTGGAACAGATTTCCCATGGCCGAGAACTGATCGATTTCTCAAGCAGCAGAGCTTAGGAGCCCACAGGAGAGTTAAATACCAAAAGATAATTTTGAGCCTTGCCTTTTTTATCTCTCTTCTCAGTTCTCCAGTTCTAGAAGGGAATTGGTATTTTGCAAACTCACATTTGTCTTGCATAGGCAAAAGCATTAAAAGTTGTTATGACTTGTTTGGTTAATACAGAGATAAGGACCACATGTAAGGGCCACAGATAATGTGTAAATTAGCAAAATTATTGAGTGGTGCTTGATAATCTTAAAAGTCTTAATCTTAAAGAGTTCTAAAGAAGTCCATATAATGACTCTTTTGGGGCTCCTCTTGAAGTAGGGATAGATTGCTATGATATTTGTTGTACAACATTTGAATGTAGTACTCAGTTGGAGATTTATCTTTTTCCTTTCTTTTATTTTTAATTTTTTTAAACAGATAACAGGCCTGGGTGTGAAAGGGATCCCACAGAATTTCTATGCTGCTTGAACACTGATGCTAAATAAGAAACAAGAAATGCTTACATCTTGTAGTAATTCTGACAAGAAGAAGTCCAGTGAACTGCAGAATTTATCTCTGTGAGGATTTCTAAATCCACATTTAAGAGCGTGCTTGTTTGGAATTGAAGATATTCCTTGTTCGGTGGGCCTGTGGCATGATGCAATAGGCTAGAGAGGTAAAGTTAATCTGTGTTACACCTTGGTAGCTTTTGTGACTTTCCATAAACCTCTTCAAGCTCAAGCTTAGTTTTGTTGAACTTTCTGATGATCAGCTCTGGATTTTCAAGTCTGTGGTTCTCGAAGTAGAATCTGACTCCTGGTTTGTCTTTTCATGTTACAGTGAGGTACCAGCTATGATATGGCAGATTTTAATAAACATTTTAAGAGTGATGACTTGAACTGGACTGTTCCTCTGCTGTGGGACTCCCCCCAAGGTGTTTCCTTGGTGATCAGACTTATTTGTAGTATCCAGACTCCATTTTTACATCCTTGCTAGCCTGTTTCCATTTGGCTTGTCATGAATTCTTCTGTCTTGTCTTTAGGACACCACTTATGCTGCTGAAAATATACTATGCAACCATATTTAAAATATGCCTATGGATTTTTTCTTTCTGCATTCAGATATTACCATGAAAATGCTGAGTGACCACACGCAGTCAGGGTACAAACAGGCTGCGAGCTACCAGGATGGCCTGTAATACTGAAAACTGATGCTCCATAGAGTCGTCCTGTCAGGGGTCATATTTGCACATAAACACATGGACTTCCCTTTGCTTTGCATATCTTCTTATTGCGTGCATGGCTTCACCTTCTTATTGCATGACTTCTCTCTTCCTTTCCTCTTGCAAGTCTTTTTCTCCTTTTTCCCTTTTCCCTTCAGATTGCCTTTTTCTTCTTTTTCCCCTGAGTTTACTCTCTGAATTTAGACTAATATCTCACTTGTCAGCTTTCTTCTGTCTCTTTGTGGTCCCTATTGCTCAGTATTGAGTTTGAAGACCTTGTCCCTGCCTTCAATGCTGTATATATCTGCTTGGGTTTCTTGCTGCATTACCCTCACCTCCTCTTTCTTCTCTGGGAGGGGAAATCTGGCCTATCAACATTTCTCCCTTTGCCCACACCAAAGCTGACTCTTGAATTTAGGGGTTCCCCAAAGGCCTCAGCACACCTGCAGTGAGCCAAGTCCTGCCCAAAACCTGGCCAGACTGAGTGGGTGAGCAATGGAAGTGGAGAAGTTGCTCACCTCTTCCCACTGCTTCTCCTGCATGGTTTGCAGATGGCAGAAACAGCATCTCTCATGTGAATAAGTCAAATGCACTTTGGAAAATGCTGACAGATGAGCCTGTGTAGAAACAGACAGTGCTGTGGAAGGGGTCTCTCAATGTTTCCTGGCTTTGTGCAAACCTGGGCCCCAACAAGACTGTCCCTGATGCCTACAACTCCATGACCTCATTCCTTTCCCAGTGAGCAGGAGCAGTGGTACAGAAAGCATTATGTCAAGGTGTGTTTTTAGAGGCTATTTAAATAATGGCCCAACAGTGTGCTGGATTCACTGAAACATTGTGATCCTTTTGGTCCAAGCTGGGGCAGCAGCTTCTGTTCCATTGGAGGATACAGCTCTGTGGGGATCTACTGGATCTCAGAAGGAGCTCCAGAAGCTGTTTTTAAGAAAAGCCCAGTGCACATGCAACAGCTCTTCATTGAATCAACTCTTTTTAATCTGTCTTTTGCTTGTATTTCTCTAGTTATTTTCTAGGGAAAGGTTTACTTTAATTATTTGAGAATGCTTAAGACCTGTAGATATCCAGTGAAATCTAGCCTTTGCATTGAATTTGCTATCTTTTTACTGCCTGGAAAGGTACACAGCACATAATACATCTTCAGATCCTCAATGCTAACACTGTGATGTTACAAGGAGGTCAATAATACTCATCATTTACCTGACGAGATGTTTCAGTGTCTTTCTCTGAGGTATTTGGCCTTTCCACCACTGCTATTCGAAGCCTTGAGTTAGCCTTCAGACACTATAAGCAGGGAGTAAGTACTCAATGCCTCATGAGGATAATCTCCCACAATAACACATGCATGGAGGAGCACAGAAACTGTGGTTAGCCATTCAGAAATGTTAAGCACAGTTGCCATGGGACTGTATCCAGATTGCCCCTAGAATTAGCTGTTTTCTTCAGAACCAGCATCCTTCTCCTGGCAATGGGTCCCTCCTAGCACTTCTGAAAGAACCAACCATTGTTACCTGAAGTCTACTGTAAAAATGCCATTAGATACTTTTCAGATACTTACTCTAGATGATTAATTTAGGTCATTAGCAAGAACTTTGCTCCTGCTCTACTTGATCATATAATTGGTAAAACAGCATAAAGGCTCTTGGCCCATCGCTCTGCTTCACTCCTACCTTGCCCTGGAAGGGGAATGAGTCCATACAGCTGCACAAATACACCTTGATTGAGAAATAAAACATTCAGCTCATTCTAATGTTTGCTCAACAACCAGGCTGTTGTTTTTTCCCTCGTCATAATTCCAAGAGTAATTAAGTTGCTGGGGGTTCTCAAGGGCAAAGGTGTTAATGCCCTCTGGCACCTTGTCAATGCCAAACTGGTATAAGGAACATCAACAATTATACAAGATTTCCTGTTTACCCTGTCTGGAGAGGAATGTGAAGGCAGGATGTCTGGAGGCAAGTCAAGTGTCCTAACCTTTAATTAAAAAAAAAGTAGGAAGTGTGTGCAGATACTTTCTTTAATAAAAAATACCCAATTATTTGCAAAATCGACTATCCACTAGGCCATTTGCTCTGCCAGAAAAGGAGAGTAGATGGTTTTGAAACAATTTGCTCTTCAGAAATCCTTAATATCCTCATAATTTTTTTCTAGAGCTTCCCCAGGCATGCAAGCCAGGCTTGCTGGTTTGTAATTCTCCAGCCACTCCTTCCCCCATCTCTAAAGGGAGATACTGTGTGTGCTGCTCTCAGACTCCAAGGTCTGAGTGCGTTGGGATCTCTCCTGTTGTAGCATGGCTTCCCAAACTAAAGAAAGGTTTGAAGATGAATTTCTTTCTGTTGCCCAAAGGCCCACTATTTCACTTCTCTTTCGATTTCAGAACTTATTGTTTTGTGATTTTTGCTTCCTAAAAGAAAGTGTTGACTGAAAACCATGGTGGGGCTATCCTCCAGCTTTGTTAACCAAAGTAAGGCAAAAGCCCTTTGCCTTGAGCAGGATGAAGGCATGAAGGAAGGGGGTATGGGACTGGGTTTATTCTCTTTGTGCGTGTAGGGAACAGTACGGTACCTATAGTCCTTCGTGCACTCTGAGATGGCTAGTGGGTGACTGAGTATGTGGTTGGTGTGGGTCAACCCCACACAGTGAGATGCACAGCAGAGAGGATGCTGCTTGCCCAGGGGTAACTTGCTGATGGGGTATCTCCCCAACGTGGGTCATAGGCTGTCCCCATGTGCCAAAAGACAAACCAGCAGGGGAGAAGACCAGCCTGGCTGAATAGAGAGCTTTGGCTGGAACTCACGAAAACAAGGAGAGTTTACGACCTTTGGAAGAATGGGCAGGCCACTCAGGAGGACTACAAGGATGTTGTGAGGTTATGCAGGGCCCAAGATTAGAAGGGCCAAAGCCCAGCTGGAACTTAATCTGGCTACTGCTGTAAAAGACAACAAAAATGTTTCTACAAATACATTAGCAACAAAAGGAGAGCTAAGGAGAATCTTCATCCTTTATTGGATGCGGGAGGAAACATAGTGACAGAGCACAAGGGAAAGGCTGAGGTACTTAATGCCGCCTTTGCCTCAGTCTTTAATAGTCAGGCCAGTTGTTCTCAGGGCACTCAGCCCCCTGAGCTGGAAGACAAGGACAGGGAGCAGAATGAAGCCCCCATAATCTAAGGGGAAATGGTTAGTGACCTGCTACGCCATGTAGACACACACAGGTTTACGGGGTTGGATGGGATCCACCCAAGGGTACGGAGGGAGCTGGTGGAGGTGCTCACCAAGCCACTCTCCATCATCTATCAGCAGTCCTGGCTAACCGGGGAGGTCCCAGTGGACTGGAAGTTAGCAAATGTGACGCCCATCTACAAGAAGGGCCAGAAGGAGGATCTGGGGAACTACAGGCCTGTCAGCCTGACCTCGGTGCCATTGCATGGCACATACAGGACAACCAGAGGATCGGACCCTAGTCAGAATGGGTTTATGAAAGGCAGGTCCTGCTCCACTAACCTGATCTACTTCTGTGACCAGGTGACCCACTTAGTGGATGATGGAAAGGCTGTGGATGTTGTCTACCTGGACCTTAGTAAGGCCTTTGACACCATTTCCCACAGCATTCTCCTGGAGAAACCGACTGCTCATGGCTTGGACAGATGTATGCTTCACTGGGTAAAAAACTGGCTGGATGGCTGGGCCCAAAGAGTTGTGGTGAATGGAGTTAAATCCAGTTGGCGGCCGGTGACAAGTGGTGTCCCCCAGGGCTCAGTATTGGGGCCAGTTGTATTTAATATCTTTATCAATGATCTGGATGAGGGGATCGAGTGCACCCTCAGTAAGTTTGCAGGCGACACCAAGTTGGGTGGAACTGTTGATCTGCTGGAGGGTAGGAAGGCTCTATAGAGGGATCTGGACAGGCTGGATCAATGAGCCGAGGCCAACTGTATGAGGTTCAACAAGGCTGAGTGCTGGGTCCTGCACTTCAGTCACAACAACGCCATGCAACGCTACAGGCTTGGGGAGGAGTGGCTGGAGAGCTGCCTGGCTGAAAAGGACCTGGGGGTGTTGGTCAACAGCTGGCTGAACATGAGCCAGCAATGTGCCCAGGGGGCCAAGAAGGCCAATAGCATCCTGGCTTGTATCAGGAATAGTGTGGCCAGCAGCACCAGGGAGGTGATTGTCCCCCTGTACTCAGCACTGGTGAGGCCATACCTCAAATACTGTGTTCAGTTTTGGGCCCCTCACTACAAGAAGGACATGGAGGTGCTGGAGTGTGTCCAAAGAAGGGCAACGAGGCTGGTGAAGTGTTGTCCTGGTTTCAGCTGGGATAGCGTTGATTTTTCTTACTAGTAGCTGGTATAGTGCTGTGCTGCTGATTTAGTATGGGAATAATGTTGATAACACACTGATGTTTTAGTTGTTGCTAAGTAGTACTTAACACTAGTCAAGGACTTTTCAGCTTCCCACGCTCTGCCAGGTGCACAAGAAGCTGGGAGGGGGCACAGCCAGGGCAGCTGATCCCGACTGGCCAAAGGGCTATTCCATACCATATGACATCATGCTCAACATGTAAAGCTGGGGGAAGAAGAAGGAAGGGGGGGACATTTGGCATGATGGCGTTTGGCTTCCCAAGTAACCGTTACGCGTGATGGAGCCCTGCTTTCCTGGGGATGGCTGAACACCTGCCTGACGATGGGAAGTAGCGAATTAATTCCTTGTTTTGCTTTGCTTGTATGCGTGGCTTTTGCTTTCCCTATTAAACTGTCTTTATCTCAACCCATGAGTTTTCTCACTGTTACTCTTCTGATTCTCTCCCCCATCCCACCGGGGGCGAGTGAGCGAGCAGCTGTGTGGTGCTTAGTTGCCGACTGGGGTTAAACCACGACAAGTGTCTAGAGCACAAGTCTTATGAAGAGCGGCTGAGGGAACTGGGGTTGTTTAGTCTGGAGAAAAGGAGGCTCAGGGTAGACCTTATTGCTCTCTACAACTACCTGGAAGGAGGTTGTAGTGAGGTGGGGATCGGTCTCTTCTGCCAAGTAACAAGCGATAGAACAAGAGGAAAGGTCCTCAAGCTGCACCAGGGGAGGTTTAGGTTGGGTATTAGGAAAAGCTTCTTCACCGAAAGGGTAGTCGGGCACTGGAACAGGCTGCCCAGGGAAGTGGTTGAGTCCCCATCCCTGGAGGTATTTAAAAGATGTGGAGATATGGTGCTTAGGGACATGGTTTAGTGGTGGACTTGACAGTGCTAGGTTAATGGTTGGACTTGATGATCTTAAAGGTCTTTTCCAACCTAAATGATTTTATGATTCTGTAACAGGCAGAACATAAAGGAGCTTGTCAACAGGATAGCAGTGACTGATGGGAGCTGGTTTCCCTTGTGAGGTGTTGTTGTGTACATCCTGCCTTTTATAAACTTTCCTAAGTATTTACTATGTTTAATGTACATTACTATATTTAACATGTACTGACCTGGATAATTCTTAGTTTTCTTCCATGCTTTTGTGTGTGTTGGGAATAGGCTTTCAACTGGGAAGATTTTGGTCCTTGTGTTTTCTAGCTCTTGTGTGACAACCTGATTGCCTTTTCTTGCCTTCCCAAAAAGACATGACTTTGAGAAAAACTATTCAATCTAAACTGGAGGTTTCCAAATATTCATAAGTGCAGCTAGGACATGAATGAAGCTGGGTAAACATCATGGTTGTGCTGGCATTGCTGCTGCACCCATGTGCTGTCACAGGCCTGGAATTGACAAATACAAGGATGTAGGGTTTGCTCAAGTGGCTTTTACTGTTGTGCCTAGGACTCCAGGCAGGAAAGAAGATGTAAATATATTTCTTACTCCTGGATAAGGAGACATAATAATTTTTCTAGCTATCTTTGTTTATTTATTGTTCTGGTTATCTACTTCATCTTAAGGAGAAGCTGTAAAGATGATGTTCTTGCTACTGAGAGAGGGGACAGACACAAAGTAGCTGACTTTAAATAAAAAGTTCGCAAGTGCTATCTACTGTGGGTGAATAGGTCCCTGGCAGAACAAAGAGGTAGCTGCCCTGCTGAGATGACCTGGCTTTGCATAGTTTGTTTATTTTACCTTGACCCTATCATGCTCCATACTTGCATCAGTGTCAAACTCACAAACACAACTTTGAATCCAGATCTTTGCTACCTTCTTGCTGTTATCTGTCTGTGCCAATGTGGATTGAGATTTCAGAAGGTAATAATGCATAGCCTACAAAGGACAGACATTGAAGTTTGACCCTCTATTCACACGAAAAAACTCTTGGAAAATGAGAATCCACTTGCCCTATGAACTATTAACAAGACTACTGGATGACCTGCGGGGTGACTTTGGTCAGCAGATGGGCCTGACTGGGAAAACGGCTGCAGAAGCAAGAGGCCTCTTCTTGGGAGGTGTATGAGCAGGAATTGGGTGTCCTATAAAGAATGGCTGAAGGGCAGAATTAGCTGAAGATTAATTTATTTTGTCTAGGACTGTAGATTGCTGGAGCTGCTTAAAGTACTGGTTTATTGAGTTTGTGCTGTGTGTTGCAATATTGGCAACCCGAAAGTTGAAGAAATAGTTGGTGTTGATGTCAGGTTCTCCTCCTGAACCAAAATAAGACTCACACGAGCTGTAAATGCAAGCAGTGATAACCTCTGAGGAGGTGTAAGACCCTCATCTTCATTCAGCTGCTGTCTTCTTAAAGAAGTAAGTGTTCAACTCTGTGTTTAGCAGTACCCAAGTCATGTTAGGGAAGAGAGGATATGGGTGAATACCCTGTCAAGACTGTGGTATCTTCTGCAAAGAGCTGATATCACAGCATTGATATACTGGAAGGATTTTAAGATGAAGGGAAAGAGAAAGAGCTATCAGTGGTGAGACTTAACATGGAAGCTGAGGTGATGATGAAGAGGAATGTGAAGGCACAGAGAGGGAAAGGACATGTTGCTGGCAGGTGTAGGAAAAGGCAAGTGACAGAAGGTGGGTTCCTTAACTTAGAAGTGAAGCTTGAACTGGAAAAATTGTACCTGGAGGGACATTTAGGACTTAGAGGAAACTCAAGATGCTTGTTCCGTCCTCTGCAGGGCTTTCCTTGCCTGCTGATAATTTGTTGTATCTGAAGAGAGAGGGTGACGGGAGAAAAGCTGAACTGCCCTCTCCCATACTTTTTGCAAGGACCTTCCCTCTTTTTTAAATCACCTGAGACCCAAACAGCTGGGCTGGTCCAGTGGACCCATTTATATCTAGTGTGGTGAGGAGTGTTGGTGCCGGATGTGGGACTACGGAGGATGATGGCGTTATCCCCATGTCAATGCCATTGGTATGACATGGTCACATTAAGAGTTTGGAGCAGTGACAGACAGGCTACAAGAAAGCAAAGGAGTGTGAGGTTGGTCTGGAGCAGATAAAGGGAGCCTCGCCTCTATTACAAGGGGCTGGGCTGGTTTCTGTTTTGGGATGCTGGGCATCTTAGGAAGCATCCTCTGGTTTGAGAGTACTTAACTTTGCTCTAGGAAAATGGGGGTGTATATGGACCCAGAAGCTTTCTATGTTACAGGCACTATCAGCTCCTGCTAGAAAGCCTGATCAGTGGCCTTCCTCCTCCTGCTCTTCCCCATCTGTAAAGGCCTATGGGTGGATTTTGAGCTACCTCCTGAATGCATTGCCAGATGCTGTGTGGCAAGGAAAGGGCAGACTAACTTTGGCCAGTCCTGCCTTATGCTGTACTTCATGCCTGTACTTGAATCCTCCTTCAGCCTTTCTACCCTCTCCCTCCCCAGCTCTTGCACGTGCTTCTTTGGAGCAGCTGGGGCTTGCTCATGTGATGGGAACTCAGGAAAGCCAGTACAGCCACAATCACTGGAAATATAAAATTATCTTTTCAATGCATGTACAGAAAAGCTCAAGCAGGTGTTTACTTTCTCTTAGGAGTTACAAACCAAGGATGGAAGCTTCAGATGACCTGGGATATTGCTGTGGAGAAAAGGAGGGAAAAACATGAAGATTAGCTTGAGATTATGCTGTAGCATGAAGGTTTTCGGGGACAGTGGGGTTTTCTGAGTGATTCAGCATAAATTACTCCTTCTGTCCCCAAAAAATAGAGTACTATGGACAAACTTGACTGTGCTATCTTGGCTTGGGGAAGGTTGTACTTTTGCTGGCCTGGAACAATGTGGGATCTGGAATTGTGTCTTCCAGTGTGGGACCACTTAATACTCTGCAGGCCATGCTCCTGGAATGACTGGCCACAGCTGTGTGCACTTATCCCCTCTGTCAGACTCCTGCATGGGCCAGGGCTCCCTCCCCTTCTCCAGAGAGCTCGTTTATGCTTTTTGATAAGACGTTATTGCTTTGAAACCAACAAATTCTTCACTGTGTGGAGGAAAGAAACAGGCAGCTCTAGGGTGTAACTCAGCAGACTGCTTTCAGATGTCTACTCAAGGCTGGTGAGTTGCACCCTTTAATTATTTACTCCCTTTGATTGCAAAAGGAGTCTTAGCTGGGTAGCGCAGACATCAATAGACATCTACACTGCAGGTACCTGTGGAGTTGGATGAGCTGAATCCCACCTTAAGGTTCTGGTGACCTGGACTCCTCTCTCAAATGTAGGTGGCATTGGTCAAAAAATTAAAGTTATCTGAGAGATCACTGAGTGATGGCATAGGCTTGTGTCTTTAGGCAGTGAGACTGAGTAGTGGCAGTGGTCAATTCTACCTTCCTGGTGCTTGGAGGTCTTCTCAAAGCTGTGTTCTCAAGGGGAGGTTTATGCAGGTTGGCACAAGAGTCCTTTCAGTTAAGGGATTCTGGAGCCTGGCATTGCTCAATTTGTTTCCTCTCATTTGATAGGAGCTTCCTTTTTCATGATTAATAACCTTCTGCAGCACGTGATGTTCATTACACCACTAGTATGAGAGCGGGGTGTAAAGGACACCAAGGACAGTTGATGCCCTGCTAGAGAAAACTTGGTACAGATACACAAAGGTCATCTGCCTGGAAGAGCTGGAGAGACATCGGTGCTATGATCTCCCCTCTTGGGTAACTGAGGCATGAACAGGATTGCTTAAGAAATCTTTAGCAGATTTGGAGAGCCCCAGCAAAGCCCCATCTGCTGCCTCCTACTCCAGCTAACACCTGGTAGGTTTTGGAGACGTGGGGACTGCAGTAGGGGTTGGTAATAGGAACTAGTGGGAGTAACTGCTGAGAGAAGGGACGGCAAAAATTAATGCCCAGGAAAGCTGATGATAGCAAGCCCTACAGACTCCGTCTTTCCTCTTCTGGCTGCTGCTGCTGTTGCTCCATCCTCCTCCTACTCACTGCCAATGCCAATGATGAGGTCTGTTTGCACCCGCTTTCACAAGAGTGAGTGGGAGTAACTTGAGACAGCTCTGAGTGTGTCCTTACCACTTCTTCAGTGTAGGTGATCTCTGCTCAGCATGCAGGCATCAAAGTGGCCGGGGGTGGTTTTGAGGTGGCTATCCTAGGTATTTGCTCTTGATTTTCCTTAAGAGGCAGGTCACTGAGAAAGAGTTGCTATTTTCTACAATCTATCACCAAGGATTTCTCAATAGGGCAGAAAGTAAACCTCCTGTTTACTTTAACAAATGGCTTTATCCATTTCAACTCCACATTTCCATGTACAGTTCCTTGTTGATGCAAACACAATGTCCTAAGGTGAGCCATAGCTCATAAGGTACATTTCCTGTCACATTAGTGACCTTCTAATAATTAAAACCACATAGGGTGATTTTATAAACTTCTCATTTATTTTCAGCATCTGCTTTAAATGTTTGTGTGTGGTTGAGGGGTAGAGGAGGAATTAATGTAAAAAAATGCTAGGTTCACTAAAGTTCTTTCTCTTCTTTTAAAAATAGGGAGTTTTGTTGTTCATTCTTCTATTATTATTCTTAGGATGAGCTAGTGACTAGGATGATTCCTCTTAAAAGATGCTACCTACAAATGTCTTTTAAATCACTTCCCATTTAAAAAAACCATGATCTACAAGGTGACTTATTTTTACCAGAGAAGATGAGGAGAGACTGAGTTATGGTGATGCACTGATCTCTGTTGGCATCATCCTTTCTTACTGAAACCCCTTCTAAATGCTGAATTTGATACTCTTGAAAATAGATGATACATCTGAGACAAGACTTGAGGCAGAATCAGTTCATGATGAAGCCATATTCCGACACCACAGTAAATCTAACACTGGGACTCTTCAACGAAATCACAGTGCTCAGGCACAATGACACACAGTGCTGGTTTCCTTAAAAGAAAAAACAAAACCTCAATCAGATGTTTTAAATGTGCCAAAAAAAGCTGGGCGATTTCTCTTGTACCAGCAGGCTCTGTGATGGACCAGGTATTGGCTGTCTGTCCTTCTGCGGCTGGCATAAAGCCAGGCTGTAAATAAAAAGCATGTACAACATCTCTGTCAGATGCTCTGGCTAATGGTGAACTGTGTGCCCATGCCTGACTCCAGCCTGTTTTGGACTGCCACATCACCTCATGGGATGTTGATCCACCATGAACCGTCAGTCAGGCCTGTTCATGCAGTGTTGGCCTGCTGTCAGCAAACTTCTCTGCAACACCCTAAAGCAACTTTGACCAATTAGCTCCAATTAGAGCTGCTTCTCTCCTGGAAATGGCTTGTCAGGGGACCTAGTTGCCATAAGCGTTAAAGGAGCACGGTGGAGAGAAATGGGCATTTCTAGGCTGCAGTTTGTCTGACTTTAGTTTGGGATGGGATAACTTGCTCTCTAGAGGTTGCTCTCTACAACAGCCTCTGCTGTGTGGCTCCGATCCTCCAGTGGGAATGACTTCCAGGTGCATGCTAGGCTTGCCTCAGATGAAACTCCAGGAGATGCCAAGGTCTGATGGGTGAAGCAATCAAAATTCTGCTAAAGAGCATAAAGGAAAATGAAGATGTATGTGTGTGTGCAAGCATACGCTGTCTGCCCATACAAGGACTAAATACTTGGGAATTTTCTGTTTAGAAGATATCTGTAGTCCTCTTCATTCCCCTGGGGGCACCTGCATGCACAACTGGGGCGGGGCATTGTATGTATTTAAGAAAGTCCCCAGACTTCTAGGCTTACTGAGTAACTGTGGGAAAAATCTATCAATCCGTATTTTGTTTGTACTTCTGTCAGTCTGCATGCGTTTCAAAGAGAAGCTGTGCCTGTTGCCCGTAGGCTAGCCCTTGGAGATAATTTTTAAAGAAGGGCGGAGAAAGAAACAGGCTTTCCAGCCCTCATTTCTCAGGTAGTGAGCAAAATTGTTAGCTTTTGTTTTGGAAGGAAACCTGCCTAATCAAGATGAGAGGGACAGTAATAGGCAGGGACATGCCTGCTCACGCGCTGCTAGAAGTGGAGGCTGAGACTCAGCTGCTCTGTCAGAATATGAGTCATGTTTTTATTTGTGTTTTTCTGAGGCTGAATTGAGAAAGCTCGTGTAAGAAATTTTAGGGCCCTTGACATCACTCTGCACTTTTGCCAGACAATAGCCTGACGTTTTGCCCTAGGTGTTGGATTAAATAATAACTGGAGATTGTGCAAATAACTTCTGCTTAGCCATGATTATTGTACCAAGGCCTTGCACAAGCTGGGGAGGCTCTTCTGCTATTGGGGAGGTTCCACCAATGTGTGCCATTAAGATAGCAGCTCTGTCTGTCTGTTTACACCACTGTTGGTCGGCTCTTCTTTGAAAGCATGGGTAGAAAACCCAGACTGGAGGAATTGAGGGAAGAACCACATCCTAACCACCAATGCTTGCTATCAGGGCGAATCGTGGTGGTATACAGAGCCCATAACTAACACTTGAGCAAAGGTAAGCTGCAAGTTCACAGTTCTCCTGTTGTACACAAGCATTTTGATACAAGCACGTCACTGGTCTTGGTTCTCTAGGGAGTCACACATGCTCTGGTCAGCAAAGCAATGAAAGGGAACATAGACTGTTGCATAAATGTGCTTGTCCAGCTGTATCCTACATTTTCTGTAGAACTACCCTCTCCTAAACTCTGTCTGTGAGAGCAAAGGGAGTTGAGACTGTAAGAAAAAAGGGACTTGCATTTCTCAATCTCATGCTAACAGCCACAAGCCTGAAATCATTTAGGGGATTGTATGCTCACTTTCATTTAAAAAATGTGGAAGCTCAGGACTGCTAGATGAAGAGTGAGCAAGCCTCACCTATTTTGATGCCTTACAGATACATTCTCAGAAAAATTTTTATCCTTTTAGGACCATTGTTTTCCCCTTTGCCCAGCCCTACAGTGATGTCATAGCTTTAACTAATGATCTCACAATCTGCTTTCAAGCTGCAGTAGTAGGAACATGGCACCAGCACTTTCCCTTCCCAGTAGCCCACTTGGTGGGTAAAATGGGAATGCAGAGTCAGCAGAACCACGTTTCATTCTTAGCTGTCCGCCTGCTCTCCAACTGCCAGCTCTCCAACTGCCAGCTCTCCTCTGTGCTCCACTCTAGCAGGTGGTATCTTGCTGACTTGTTTCCTTACCTGCCTTACAGTGCCACTGTGAGCCATCGTTGGTGACTGTTTTAAATTTATCATACTTCCCATCATGGCCAAAAAACTTTCAATATGTCTTTGGCTGCCTCTGTCCTGAAGTACAGGCTCTTCTCTCCTGGTTGTTCAAGTTAGGGGACCTGCTCAAGCTCCTTGAACAGCAATGGGAAGCACAGAGATTCATGTGCTTGGCTGGAGTTCACCTGGACGTGGGTCTGGAACACAACCCTATTGTGCTCAACCCCAGAGCTGAGAAATAGCTTTGTGTCCCAAGCTGTAGGCATAGTCCTTGCAGATCACAGGATCCAGGGGGAGAAAGCAGGCTATGGGGCAGACCTTTTTGCATCCCTTGGTCAATTGTACTAAGGAAAGCAGATATTTTGAAAGATGACTGAGTTTCCTTGCTGAGATGATCAGCAATGTAAAGGAAAGGGACAAGCAGCAGGAAGAAAAGTGAGGTTGGAGAACATGGTTATTCCACTGAAAAAGTAAGGGCACCTGTAACGTGAGTCTTTAGTAAAGTGGTGCCCTTAGGAAGGGCTTCCAGGGGGTGGAAACCAGTTGGAAAACTTTGGTAGCCATATGTCTCTGTTTGAGCCCATCTGAAATAGGTTAGGTAAACGGCATGCTAGACATGCTCTTTTCTCCCTGTTGACTTTAGAGGGCAGTTAGCTGGTATTCAGAAATTGCTGGGAGGAAAGAGGATATGAAAGGGAGGAGACAGGCATATGACAGTGTGGCTGCATATACCACACCTGCAAGAAAGAAACCCAATCTAAAAATCAAGTTAGTCTGGCAAGGTCTATGTCCCATGAGGCTAGGACTGTTTGGCTTTAACTGTGCTAGCTTCCTTCTAATTCTCTGTTTGTCCGGTCCCGTCTCCTGGCCTGGGATGTGGCCGCAGGCTCACAGCGCAGCTCAAGCTGGAAGGGCCCCTGGGGGGGTCTCCAGTCCAACCTCCTGCCAAAGCCGGGCAGCTCTGGGGTGGGACAGGCTGCTCAGGGCTTGGTCCACTTGGTGCTACAGCACAACTACATCAGGCAACGACTGCAGGATCTCAGATGTAAAGGCCTGTAAGGCAGACGTTTAAAGTTGAATCACTGGGACCTCTTTCTAGACAGGGTCCCAGAAGCAAGCACACCCTGTGGCCTACAGCTGTATGCAAGGTGATCAGCCCCCTCCAGCTATGGCAGAGGGAAGAAACACAAAATAAACTTCATTGAACTTTCTGCCCTCTTGGTCCTACCATGTGACCTCCATGGGAGACCAGCAATGTCCACTCCTCTGTGTTTGGCCCAAAACCCAAGGGCCTGTTAGTCAAGTTATCAAAACATTACAGAAAGGCTTTTTTTCCTATGGCTGATATAATTTCAGCTGAACTCAGCTTGTGGCTTAAAAATTGCTGTAGGTAAGAAAATGGGAAGACAGACAGTACAAGATAAGGCAACTGCATAAGTCTCATTTCCTTAAAAAAAACCCCAACAAAATAATAATAAATGTGCTCGTACGCTCCTGTAAGTGATATTTATTACTGTGCTTTATTATTATGAATTGATTAGTCGGCATTGCCATGATCACTGCAGGTAAAATAGATACGGATGTATATAACTGTAAGAAAAAGCAACTTTGTTTTTACAGCAAAACCTGACAATTGGGAACATCCTAATCCATGGAAAAGCCAACTGTCAAACAAGATAGTCTTCAGCCTTAAGTCTTGTGTAGGATTTGATTTGTTTGTAAGAGGCAGTGTTTGTTTTAGTTTTTTTTTTCCTGATAGGGCAGGGGGTGGTTAGAAAAGCCTTAGTGCATCTGGAGTACTACTGAAAGAAAATTGCTGTGGAAAATTAACTCATGGGAGGAAACAAATGACAGTCAGGTAGGGTTTGGTCACTGCTAGAGCAGCTCCCCTCTATCTGCTTGTGTCTCTTTCCTCAAAAACAAACAGCGACATTCGTTCAGACAGCTGCTGAGCTTCCAGTGCATTGGGGTGGCTTTTTACCATTGCTTTTAACAGAAGGTGGTTTATTAACATTGCATTTTGAGGCTTGGCAAACCTGCTTTTGTGGCCAGACATCATTGCAATCTGTATGCTGTGCACAGCAGTGCCAGCAACATCCCCAAACTAGGAATGTTGTATAACAACTTGAAGGGTACTTATTATTTGTATAAAGTTTGGGGAAGATGGGCCATGTTGAGTATATCTCTGGATATTGATGAATTAGCTCTGGCAAAATAAAACATAATGCAGACTTGCTCTGTAGGTGGGAAATGTTAACTGGAATGTTTTTACATACACTTCCAGCAGAGCTGCTGTCCTGAGTGTGCAAGAGTGGAATTCCCCCGGTAGCTGCAGCCCTTGTGGATCTTGTGCAACTTTTCAGATCCACATTCCTGATACAAGCTTTTTGCAAGTACCAATGGAAAATAATCCACCAATAAGTGGTGGGTTTTAGGTCACATTGATAGAAAAGAAGGCCCAGTAATATATAGAGTTTATAAATGACTATGCTATAAATTACTGCCCTGTGGTAGTGTGGGAGGTCACTCTGGTTCTTTGTTACTCTGTGATAAAATAAATAAAAGTAATAAAAGATGAAGTACTTAGGTTATCTGGCCCCTTTGGAAACTGCTTAATATGTCATTTTTCTGTTGTAGATCTTAGCCTTTAATAGTAGCAATGTTTGACCCAAACTGACATCCTGAGCTCAGCTGCTACCAGCCCTGCACCTAAATTCTTTGCCATGGATGACGTTTGCAGCATGAAGTCCTGTTGGAGGATGAATCTATGCAGGTCACCATAGATCACACCTGCACTGCCCAAGACATCCATCCTTGCACGCTTTTGCTCATGTACCCAGATACATACGAAATGCACACAGAAACCAAACAGAAGCACCAAGTCTATGCAACAGGTACAGCTTTGCAGGGCGTGGAATAGGGCTGGTTCTGCACTGAGGACCCAGTTTATCTGACCTGTATCAGCTTGTGAGTCATCTCTGTGCTGAAGTGTGGCCCTTAAAAGGTCTTGCTCCATGGCAGGCTAGGGTTGTGGTTGACAATACACACCGGTAATGCATGGGGGAAAAAGAACGCACCAACTTTGGAAGAATATTCACGATTATTCCTCAAGGATCCATTATGAGACCAGAGCCATCAAGGCTTAACCTACATGAGATCCACAGGAGTTAAGGTCTGGATGGCTTAAAGACCCAGATGCTCTCAGTTTCAACCTTTGCCCAGTGTCAAAGGCACTGGAAATTTGTCCCTGAGGACACAGATGCCTAGTTTTCACAACTGATCACAGGAAGAAGATGGGATGTTGTTCATGGCTGCTGAAGGACACAAGACCTGCTCCCTCCGCTTCACCATAGTGATGAATTTAAACATGAAAAGAGTCCTTCCTCCTCCTCCCCAAGGTCTGCCACCAAGTTAGGAGCTGCACACAGGAAAGACATGGGCAGGGCACAGTGTCTTGATGGTCCTGCCTTTCCCAGGGTAACGCTGCAGCCCCTCTCCTGCCTAGGCTGCTGCATCTTGTGCCACTCTGAGAGCTGCCTTCTTGGGTGAAAGGTGTTGGTCTATATTGTCGTTTCAGCTTCTCCAGGGATGAGGACATCAGAGTAGAGGGCTTTGCTTCTAACTCATCCCAGCTACTAAAAAAAAAAAAAAAAAAAATCATGGAGAATGGGGAGTTTGCTGAGAAAACAGCTCTGGAATTTACCTCATTTGCACAATTTTGAAGGACTAGATAACAAATTAACAGAGCAAAGGCAGGAATGAGAGGAGGACAGAAATACATTTTTTTTTTTGTCTCCCCAGTTTTTCTTTCTGTTGGAATGGGTTCTAGTGACACAGCCTGGTTCTCCTCTTGCTTATATCTTCTCAGACGCTGGGTCTGAGAAGAGAGGTTTGTTTATCTCCCCCTTAAGCTTCTCTTTTTAGCAGGACATTATGAGCAGCTTTCCTGAGCCTTCATATGCCAGCTCTCCCTTTGTGATCTGCTGGTGTGATGGCCCAGTGGACAAAGTTGATTATCTGCAAGACGACAAGAAGAACCAGTACCTCCTCATAGTTCCTCTCTCTCCCTGACTAGCAGAGCTGGCTTCAGCTGTGGGACTTTTGCAGACTTACTATCACAGTGATGGGATGACAAGACCAGCAGACAATCAGCCCTAAAGGCTAGCCCTCCAGACCTAACGTGGCCATCTCAATCCCTTTCTCCCTGATTCTCTAAGATTTACCTCTATTGCTGCATTTCTTGACCCTGAACAGGTGGTCTGTTGCAGGAGTTTCTTGCTCTTTTTCCCTGAAGTGCAAAATCTTTTTTTCCCTGCCAGAGATATGTTACTACTTAAAATCTCAGCTGCTTCTGTTTGAGAGGAAAATTGTTTTGCCTGGACCTTGCCCCAAGCCCACTGAAGCCTCAGTTGATGTTGGTGGGACTGTATCAAATAGGAGAAATTTGAGGATTTTTTTTTCATTTTTTTCTTTTTCAAAAATTTCAATTTTCTTCTCCTTTCTGTTATTTTAAAGTAAGTCAAAACATTTCCCTCATCTTGCAAGACTCTGATGAGAAAAAACACATCTCATGTAGCCCTGGCTCTTGAGAATCCATGATGTGAAGGGAGCAGTATTGTACCCCATGTCTAACCATCACAGTAGCATTTTTACCAGCCACTGAATTTTATCACTGAATTTGCCTGTTGCAAATAAACCAGGGCTGTTTCTTCATGATGGCACTGACACGCTACGATGTGTTTAGGTAGCCTAAATCCCACCCAAATTCTTCTGCCTAGGTTTCCTGCTGGCCAGTGCCAGGTCGCCAGAGGCCCCTCGTTGACAGGCAGCCCCCAGCATGGGGATCAAGTGCAAAGGAGGACTCCAGACTGTGTCCCCCAGGCTCACCGTGGTCCCACTCACAGGTCTGCAAGCTTAGAGTAGCCATCATGGTCCAGTAACCCCAGAAGCAAACACAGGGAACCAGAAACCATCTCCCAGCAGGTCTGGGCTGCATTTTTCTTCCCAGGTATTTTTATTGCCCAGAGTGACCTCCCTGGTGCTGCAGGCTGCCTCCCTGCCGATTCCCCCGCTCTCAGGAGCCATCGCGGCTGCTGCCACTAGATATACAACCTCCTCTCAGAAATATTAAGCTGCTTGTTTGTTCCCAAAGACAGAAATTAGGTGAGGGTTGAGAGGGCTTATCAGTAAGCCAGGGCAGGAGCAAACACACGTTGCCAGGGTGTTGCCAACATCCCCAGAACAAACACCCCAAAGCCAGGGAATTCAGTTAAGATTGTTTAAATGCTTAGTGGCATTTCTGTATGTTACAGCATAGAGAAAACATGTGCCGTGTCTGAAAATAAAAAATTGGGGTAGAAGAAAAAAGTCTCACACAACATCCCAAATATTGTAGCCGTTAAAAAAAAATTCTCATAAACCTCTGAAAAATCCACTGATTTTCCTCAGACTGAGTGCAGCGTATTTTAGGAAGCCAAAGCTGTTTACATATATAAAGTCCTGTTTAAGTCTCTATGACTGGTGTCACTGTGACTAACAAACCAGAAATATTTCACTCTGATCCACAGCTATAAATCAGTCCTGTATTTCCATCAATGCCCTGAAGCTTCTGTATCTGCCTGTTTTGACCATCTCAGATGCTACCAGCTTCAATCCTTTTCACTACTGAATGCTTCAAAATCTGATAAGCTCCTTCTGGGTAAGTTCTTCTTTGTCCAATACTTTTGAACGCACTATTAGTCTTTTTAATGCAGGCATTTATTTTGTGAGGGGGGTTGAGAAATCTTGGGCTTTTTCATCCCCCTGCTTCCTCATCCTGAAATCTGCTTATTTCTGCAAATATTGCTGAAAGTTAGCCTTGCCTTGACCCCTCCTCAGGAGACATGCTTATTCAGGGCTTAATCGCTTGCTGATTAATTTCCCGTCATTCCTCATTTTATGGGCTTCCTAAATCCCTCTAGAGAGATTGTGATCTCAGGACTAAACCAGGAGCAACTCTTTTGATATCTCTAGTAATTCCAGTGCAAATGAAGAAGAACTGAGACCCAGACTCAGACTTGAAAGGGTGGGAATTACAAGGGTTTGGAGAGGGCTTGGGATTTTCTGATAGAGAATTTCCATTGAGGTGGGACCTGAAAGACCGTTTTCACATCAGTCAGCAGATATGTCACATTACTACAGTGTAAAGTCCTGTTGTAATTCCTCTAGAATAATATGTTTTGCGATTTCAGTTTCATGGTTCTTTTTGAGTTTTCTGTTATTCATTTCAAATCAACACAAGAACAGCTTTTAAATTTTCCCTTCCACTGTCATGTTTTCCCCACTAGCCCCAACGACTTCAGGCGGGTTTTCTTTACAAGACCAGAATCATGTCTGGCTGTACTGTATTCATCATGCAGTATCCAGAGGCTGCCTGACTGCTGTTTTGTCACACCTCCATAGTCTTAACTTTCTAAGTAAATGAAGAATTAAAATTGACTTTGATTTTTCCTCCTAACTTTTCCCGTTTGAAAACTTTCCCATTTATTTCATTCCACCAAGAGCACAGTAATACTGCTCTGTAACTGTTCTCAGCTACTTTCTGTCATGGCAGTGCAAAACCACACAGCCTTTAAATAGCATCTTTTCTTTCTTACCTTCTCCTTTGCTCTACTTTATCCCTTTCGGCATTTTGTCCTTTTTCTGCCTAGCTTTACAACCTGCTGCACAACTATTCTGCATCTACCTCCAGCTAGTTTTGTGATACTCTGTAAGAGTTGATATATAAACAGCAGCCTGAACTGTGGCATAACCCTGAAGCCCAGGCAGCCCTGCTGTCCTTCACCGAAAGGGTAGTCAGGCACGGGACCAGGCTGCCCAGGGAAGTGGTTGAGTCCCCAACCCTGGAGGTATTTAAAAGACAGGTAGATGTGGTGCTTGAAGACATGGTTTAGTGGTGGACTTGGCAGTGATAGGTTAACGGTTGGACTTGGTGATCTTAAAGGTCTTTTCCAACCTTAACGATTCTATGATTCTATGATCCTGGGACTCGCCAATGGGAATGACTTAGTTAGCTGAATGTTAACCTGGTCCGGCCATTGCTGTTGCCGCAGCAAGTTTTGCTCTGGACAAGAACACTGCTCTGCCTTTTGCTCTGCCTCATGGAAAAATGAGATAGTGAAAAAGGAGTATCTGGAAAATACATTCTTGCCTTAAGAAGCACAACACTGCAGCAGCCTGGATTTTCCCTAGTCCTGGCTGCAGTATGATCCCGGAGCAGTCAGATCCCAGTTCTGCTGTAGGTGCTCCTCTAGGAACGCTCCTCTGTGGAGGAGAAAGGGAAGTTAATCTTCTCTACCCATTCTTTCCATTTCAGTTTCAGCTCACCATTCTTTATTTAGGGAACTGTGTAGTTTAATGTGCTTTCGGAACAGGGTGATGAGTAAGGTTGCTTCCTCCACCACGCCAGAGAGCTTCTGGGAAGGCTGAGAAGGCTTCCAAAATTGCACCGGGGAGTTGCATGGTTGCCCCTGCATGCCATTCCCTCACTTATTTACCTCCTGCCTCCTTACACAGTAAAGCTTTTTGAGGAGCTTGCCTAGATTTCTGCAAGGTGCCATAATAAATATGGGTGAATTTCACTTCGGATGAGGAGCTGTACAAGCTAACCAGGAGGGAAAGAATTAGCGAATTGTGTATTAGCTCTGCAAACTGAAGAAACAGAAACTCCGTTGGACAAAGCAGGCAATTAAGGTACTTTTATATATATATATGTCTATAGCTATATTTTTTTTTTTATTAATAGATTTTAAGTGCAGTTGAAGGATGGCTACGTGCGATCGCTCGGTGTCCCCCGGGCATTTCTTTGCCTGTCCCCTGCCTGCAGGTTCCTCCCGAAGCAATACATCCCCGGCCCACTACGCGTCTCACCTGTGCGCTCCAGGCAGCTCCGCTTAACCAGGACCGCCTCCCTCTTCTTCCTCCTCACCTCTCTCGCCCCTCCTTCATCTTCCTCATACCTGCGGGCAGGGCAGGGGAGCCGGGGTGCGCAAGTCTTCCTCAAGAGCTGAGATGGAACCGTAATTCATTCCTCGGAGTAAGTAAATGAATTAAAAAGGAAGAAAAGGGGGGGAGGGAGGAATCCGTCTCCCTGGAGGTTGCAGGCGTGGGTCCGGGCCCCGCAGCCGCTGGGAGCAGGGTGTAGGGGGGCTGAGCCGAGCCCTTCTCCCGTGGTGTCGGGCCTGTGCCCGGCGGGGCTGGCAGCTTGCTCCTCGCTGTGGCGGCTCGGGTAGTTCTCGTCATAGGGTTTCCTGTAATTCCCGTGACGTTTGTTAGCTTCTGGGTCGGCTGCAGCAGATGTTTTAATTATGTCATCATCAAGCATTCATTAATTATATCTCACTCCCGGAATCGCGCGGTGGTTGGCCGTCGCCCAGCACTGCGGGCTGGCGGGGCTGCGCATGCAAGGCACGCTTTTGGGCATGACCCGGGTGAGATCCCACCCTCTGCTCTCCGAGTCCTGAGGTTAGAGGATGGTGATCTCCAGTGGCTTTGCACGTTTGCGTGTTTTATTGCTTGTTTATTGTTTGTGTGCCGGTAGAGTCCTCAAAATGTAATTGCTGCCTGCACTCAGACCGCCCAAGGGCAAGTCAGAAAGCTGGTGTGAACAAGAGGAGTGAGGGTAGTTAATCACGGCAACAACGTATGTAGGGTGGACTTGCCCATCTGCAAGGGGGGAATAGAGACACAGCTCTCCTTTGCGAAGTTTAGGAGTTAGTCATGAGAGGCGGTAGCTAACAGTTGTAATTTCGTTCCTCCGGGCAAGCCTCAGTTTCTCCCTAAAGGATACCCTGCATCTCAAACACAAGGTAGCAGCTGAGTTTGGGGGTGGCAGTGTGAGCATCTACGGCTTGCATTGGGATCAGGCCAAAATCTGATTCAGTCACCTCTGTATGGGACTTGATCAGCAGACAGCTGTAGTGCGGCTGCTCCCGCTGTGCACCGCCACTGGCTGCTGTCCCCAGCCTCAGGATGTTGTGGAGGGAGGTGGGAAGAAGAGGAGGAGGATGAGATGTGAATCTCTTGCATGTCTGTGTTTGCAGGACCGCAGCATGGCTTGGTCTTGCTGTTTCTGCTCTCTGCTGGCTTTCCCCAGGCCCAGCAGGGTGTCCTGGTCCCGCAGAGATGGGGGCGTTGATGGCAGCTTGTGCCAGGTGGAGAACCTGTTGCCCATGGGTTTTGGCTGGGTAACGCCGAGGGGTCTGTTGTACAGCCTGGCAAAGCCGATCGCAGGGCTTGCTGCCTCTGCGTGGGCCAGCGCTGCGCTGTCCTGACTCAGTGGTGAACTGGTGTAAGGGACTAGCATGGCAGAAAACCAGCTTTTTTCTGTTAGTTGCAAGACTGCCTGCGCTAGCCCGAGCGAGGCGGTGAGACCAAATGGTGGGAGGAGAGGGTGGCAGCAGGTAAACCTGCACCTTTGGACGCATCCTGGGAGTGCTGTTGGTGCAAAGCAGCTTGTGCCGGGCTGAGGTGCAGCTGGCCAGAGGGGTTTATGGGTCCCTGCTGCTCACGGGGGGGCTGTGTCCTGTGTCCCTGCTCTGGGGGAGCGTGGGTGGCTTTGGGGAACAGAGGAATTAGGCAGCCCCAAAGGCTCTGAAAAGGGAGCTGCGGACTCCAAGGAAAAGAGGAAAAGCAGTGCTTGTAGTTAGGTTTCTAGCCTAGGACCCACCTAAGTGCTGCCATATGCTGGAGAGTTGCATCCTCACAGCTCCTGTCAGCTTCAGAGCTGTTGAAGGAGAAAGACTATCCAAGCTCTTGCAACTACTAAATAGCAATGTTGTTTTAAGTATCTGCAGCCACCGTCCATGCTGATGCTATATGGTATATAGATTAGAGCAGAGCAGCCCTGGGTGGGCAGTGGTGTGCAATCTGAGGAAGCACAAAACACAGCAGAAGAGGACAAGATTAGGTGCAGACATCTGTCGTCTGAGCAAGGGGTCTGCAGGAGGCAGAAGCTCGGCGTGTTAAGTTGCAGAGCCAGAGGATGGATGAGTTGATCTGCCTGAGACCTGAACTTCTTTCCAAGAATAAGAATACCAGATGTGGCATGTAGAGACCATTTGCTTATGCAGGACAAAAAGATCTGCACCTTTTTTTTTTTCTTTCCTAAATAAATCCGTGGGAGTTTTTCCACTTGACTTTGCACTAGGCCCATCAAATATCTGTTTTTTAAAATTAGGAGACAAAGGGAACAAGAGAGGGTTTAAACCACTTCTTTCCTGCTTATGCAATGGCTTTGTGTATGGATAACCTCAGAGGCAGCTGCTCTTCACCAGGAGGAAAGCCCCAGGTTACACGCCGGCCACGTGCAGCCCGTGTCACTGTGCCAGGGGTGCTGGGCATTTCCCTCAGCCGACGTGCTCTCATTCTTATCTTAACTGGGGTGGCTGTACTCAGAGAGACCAGTTCAAAGTCACACCGAAGGCACAGCAAGGCAGGCTGGACGAGTGATGCTACGTGCATTGGCAGATATAAAAGCAGATTGTATCTGTTATGTGAGGTATGGACATAAAACTTAAGAATGCAATTCCTAAAGTTGCCTTTCAGCTGACCCTATGTGACTGCCAAAAAAAGAAATCTATTGCATCATGTTTAAGGAAATGTTCTTCAAATAAACAGTATGGCTCACTCGTAAATCCAGAAAAACCAACCACCTCCTGAAAGCAACACGAAGAATAAATTGGGGAGAAGCAATCTCAGGAATGAATGTGCCGAGATGCAGCAAAAGGGACCAGGGACCAGTGAGGATGTTTGGCAGAGCACAAAACCTGCAAAAATACATATTCGATTGCCATTGCTGTAGCAGGCAAGGAGGAATCATTCACAGTGACAGCTTTTTTAAAAAGGAAGGTGTGATATTAATATAGGTAATCACTGTGCCATCATCTAAAAGAAAGTGTCCCACTACGTAGCTGTGAAAAAAATAGCTTAAACCTTGAAAACAGTGAGAAGAAGGAAGGCTTTCATCCCTAAAACACCACCTGAAGTTCAGGAACACTGTAGGAAAAAAAAAAATGGCGTGGAGAGCTCATCTTCATGTTCTGCATCATCCTGGAGAACATAAAATGAACAGGATAACTCTAGTAGGCCCTGGTGATGAACATGATTTCTCAGCTGGGCTTCGTCCACTGGCACTCCTGCATGACCATTGCAAATTTTACAAAATGTCCCAGAGAGGCTCATATCCAAGAAGAACAGTTTCAGAGTAGTTTTCAGCGAAGGTCTGACCAAACTGAAGTACTTGTAATCATGGGCTCAGTTTTCAGTGGTAAGAAAGAACAGACATCAAGAGATCTTCTCAAAATGGGGAATAAGATGATGGAAGTTTTCCTCTTTGACCCCAGAAGCCAGCATGACCTGAAAATCCAATGTCCTGACATCTTTGTCAAGGCTCCTCATAGAGGTATCATTGTGGCAGCTGAACTGCTGCTTCAAGGTAAGTATTCTCCAGGAACCTGAGGGTCACAGACTCAGCCCCTGTCCTAGCCCCACCATCAGTCCCGCTGCCATGCTCCCGGGGCTGCCAAGGGTCAGGGAACAGACCTTGTTTCGCACTGGAGGTAGGTTACTCCTCATGATGTTGCAATAGCCAATGTAGGTAGTAATTTCTCCATAACAACGAAGCTGCACATATTTGTCTTGGCTCTATTCTTTCTTTCAGTTGGTCAGTTTACAAGCCTGAAGCTGGAACCCTCCCTTGGCATTGTGCTGGGAGACAACGTTATCAAAAGCAGTGTATGTTGTGGCCGAGAAGCTCTTGACATTTTGCTGCAACTACTTGAGAGAAGGATTGACATTTTATAGCATGTATAAATCCCTTCTGCACAGGTGCAATGGCATTAATTCAACCTCAATATATGGAATGGTTTATTCTTTTTCTTTTCTTTTTCCCTCCCAGAACACCCTATGAAGTCCTAGAGCAGGCACTAATGGAAGGCCCTTTGCAAACCTCCATTCATGTGTGCCATGAAAATGGTCAATGGATGTCACGATTACCGGAGAAGCTATGGGATATTCCCCTCTATAACCTAGCTCTTCCAGGTAAAGACTAACTTTTGTTCTCCGCTGGTTTGTTAGCCTGTCATTGAAGCACTGGAGCATCCTGTTTGTCCCATTTCAGGATGGCTACGTTGATTATTTGGGTCAGTGTGTGGGAGAAGGGCTTGGGGGAGCATTTGTGTGACATGTGCGTGCATGTGAATACTTTTTGTCTGTAATGTTTGGGGTTTCTTGGAGGGGAGGGGGAAAAAAGGATATTTTTTTTTTTTAGGGAAGGAAAGAGAGACTCTTTTGCAGTCCCTGTGCATCATCTTGTTAGATCAGTGTTAATAATGTGAGCATTTGCTTATCTGGACAACGGTGAGATTTTCCTAATTCATTCTTGCCACTTCCTACATAATAAAATGGTTCCAAAAGGAGAGAAGTAACATTTTACCTTATTATTTGTTTCTTTGTACTGTTTAAAAGATGCTATAAAGGTATGAAAAAAGGAGGATGGAGACTTTTAATTAACATAGGTTTTTATTAATGTAGAGTGTGACTTTTCTGCATGACCCTGCTTACGAAAACTGGATTTATCCTATTATGGGTAAATACAGCTGCGCTATAACTGGTGTCCTCATTGGTACTACATTCAAACCTCTATATCATTAGCCTTACTTTGGTCATATTATTGCTTCTCTCTGCTGCCTTGAAGAGACGATTTTTTTTTTCTTTTCATTCTGTCCAAAGAAGTTATGGGAGCACCTGTTTTCACTGGCACGTGGGGAGGCTGTCAGCTCTTGAGTGACTCTCTTTGCCTCCACAGTGAAAATGGTACTAAAGAAAAGCCTAGCCCATGTTTTCTCTCATACCTGTAGATGCGACAGGTAGTTTGGGTAGAAAGCAGCACAGCGTGTAGATGAATGTTTTATTTAGGCTACAGGATCGCAGGTTAACTTTAGCAAAGACATATATTTAGAGATAGTGGGAAAAATCAAATCTTCAGTGGGTGGAGCCCTAGGAGGACCCAAGAACTGTGGTCAGTTTTTTTGTTCCTGCCCTTCGTGAACTAGTGGAGCCTGGAGTCTCAATTAAAACTGAAACCCAGAAACTTATTTCATGGTTGCTTCTTGGATATGTAATTTAAACAGATGTTAACTTCAAAAAAGCACACCTCTGTTTTGGATAAAGCCTATGTAAGAGGAACCCAGGACAGATGTTATAAAAAAATTCTAGATTTCTTATTTAACCATCAAAAGAAGAAAATAAGTATCTATCTTATGAAAGAAGAAAGAAGGTAATAGGCTCCTCTTTTTTTTTTTTCTTCTTTTTTTTTTTTCCTTTGACTTCCTGGCTTTTGTACTAATGGTGACGTTGTTGTTCTTGTGAAAGTTTGTTGTTCTTGTGAATATGCCTGCATGGAGAACAGACATGAAGAAAAGAATAGTTGAAGACAAGCCCATTTCAGCAAACACTGGAGTACTTTTGCAGAGCATTGCAGGCTATTAGCTTGGAAGATTTTGGTGGCTGTCCAGCTGACCTACAAGACTGGTCTAGCTCAGGTCAGAACAAAAGCAGATCAAGATCAACCAGGTCAAGACAGCTCTGGCAGGTTTTCAGAGGGCACAGTAACTGGGGGAAGCCCAGTTTGGAAGTGGAAGCTTATCTCGGATAGAGAAGACAACAAGACATGCAAGAAAGATGAGAGACTGCATTCTGAAAGCATGACAAGGAGAGAGAGGCAAGTCTCAGTAATTAGCGTTGTGTTTGCACCAGGTTCAGCACAGTGCTGCTGGGAAGATGTTGCTTCAAGCTCTGAAGCTACCTGGTTTGGTGCTAGCTCACTATCTTTGCATCATATTTGTTGTGTCATGGATATACCTGTCTTCCTTCCATTACTGTAACTCATTGATGTCACAAGAAGACTCCTAAATGAAAGGTTACTATCTGTTTGCTGATTGGCATCAGTAGATGCAATGCCCACTGATGGAATCCTGTTCGCTTCTTTCAGACTTGGATTTGGTCCATGGGTATTTAATGATTTGACTCTTATATCTTGTAAGACAAGCTTCTTTGATTGCATGTCCTCATTTTCTGTCTTCCATCTGCAATGAGCTTGGTTTGGGTGTTTAAAGCAGGAAAATAGACAGAAACCCAATTTTAAAAGGTGAAAGATTGAGACATTAAACTGTTGTTGACAGTTTCAAAGAATTTTCTTTATTTCCAATACAGTCTTGTCCTTTTTCTTCGGCTACTAGAAATACTGCCATTGGCACCAGTAAGACTGACCAGTCAAGAAGGCACCAGTGAATAATTTGTTTGAGAGAAGACTGAAAAATCAAAATGATACACAAATTCCTTGCAGATACTCCGTAAAGATTGCAGCAAGTCACTTTACTGAGTTGTAAGCTTTTCTTATTGATGCTTTATAAAATTAGAAGAAATAGTGGAACAGAAAAAGCTAGCAAAATCACTGGTTGCCTGTCCTGAAGAAATTGTGAGTTGCAACAGAGTTTCATCTAAACATGATGCAAGATATGTGTCAGATTTATTAAGACTTCAAAGAAGTCAAATATTTAGGCAGGCTGTACTTAGCTCTGATGTCTGGCCTGCTCCTATGTAATTCCCTGTGCTGGAAAGAGCCAGATAATTTTTGAAGTCCATAAAAGGTGGATCTTGTTCATCTATCACATGTAAACTTAGACTTGGATTTGCCTCTGAAACCTTCAAGCACCCACCTGTTACGTTGTTTTTGTAGGGGATGTGGGTGTTTAGTTCAGGATGGCATTTTTACCAGATATTTAAGATATAAATGCTTAAAGTGCCAAGTTAGGAGTTGGTCCAGTCAGAGGTGTAAGAAGATGAATTTCTGCTTTCAGTCACATTTTCCTGTGCAGCGATAATGGGATTGGAGTATGAAATCCTGCATTTGGACAACTCTGAAAACAGGACAAATTCTAGACAAATTCAGCCTTCAGCTATTTATTCCCTGAAAAAAGTGGGTTTTCACATCAAGATAATTATTTCAGTGGAAGATGCTAGTTGAAACAGGCCATTTTCTTGTCGTTTGAGGCAAACAACAATGATCTGTAGTTTAGACGGGGACTGCTTTATTGAAAAGCCTCAATGCCTACCCTTCATGAGGATTTCACGCTAAGCTTATTAATGTCAGGTGAGCAACCTCTGTAGAAGAGCCCACCTTTTTGCCATAACTGCATAGGCTGTCAGGCAATATAGGTGTGTGATTTGGAAATGGGGTGGCATGTCAGGTGTGCGCACGCAGTATAACTGTGTATTGTGGTCTTGAGTAGTTAAGAAATGACATTGTCTGTACATGTGTTTTTGTATTCTACAGGGAGTCACGACACTATGACCTACTGCTTGGATAAAAACTCTGCTGTTAGTGGCAATGAATCCAAGCTGGTGAAGTTCTTAAACAAATGTATGCCCTGCATCGTGCACCCCATTATCATGAAGTGGTCTACAACACAGGTAACTGTTGTCTAGCATTCTTGTCATGCCTGGGCAAAGTTGAAGCTTGTGCTGCAGTGCTGTGAGTGGTCACGCTCTCCTGTGCGCAATGAGATAATAGCCTGCTGCCCAGAAATCTGTGCTCTCATGAGATACTGTGCTTGGATGTTGTGGTTTAACCCCAGCTGGCAACTAACCACCACCCAGCTGCTCACTCACTTCCTCCCTGGCGGGATGAGAGAGAGAACCAGAAGAGTAAAAACAAGAAAACTTGTGGGTTGAGATAAAGACAGTTTAATAGGGAAAGCAAAAGCTGTGTGCACAAGCAAAGCAGAATAAGGAATTCATTCACTACTTCCCATCGTCAGGCAGGTGTTCAGCCATCCGCAGGAAAGCAGGGCTGCATCATGCGTCATGGTTACTTGGGAAGACAAAACGCCATCACTCTGAATGTACCCCCCTTCCTTCTTCTTCTCCCAGCTTTATATGCTGAGCATGATGTCATATGGTGTGGAATATCCCGTTAGTCAGTTGGGGTCAGCTGTCCCAGCTTCGTCCCCTCCCAGCTTCTTGTGCACCCCCAGCCTCCTCGCTGGTGGGGTGGGGTGAGAAGCAGAAAAGGCCTTGACTCTGTGTAAGCACTGCTCAGCATTGACAAAAACATCCCTGTGTTATCAACACTGTTTCCAGCACAAATCCAAAACATAGCCCCATACTAGCTACTATGAAGAAAATTAACTCTATCCCATCCAAAACCAGCACATTGTGGTATGAGGTAGGTGCCAGATCTTCTTTTGTGGGCATGTAGGTGAGGTATGGGTGATACATAGACAAAGATGTTGCTTAAAGCTGACCACTCGGTGCTAGAAACTCATCTTCTTTTTCACATGTTAATTGTTATAAATAACATTTAATATTACTATAATGGAAAGAGGTTTTTCTCTTGCACTTTGTTCAGAAGGTAATTCTTGTCATTTTTACTATCACTGTTGTGTGAGATGTCAGTTGTTTTCCCCATCTATATTGTGTAAGTATTTCACCCAGCAGCAGAGACAAAAATCTTGTTGAAGGGAATTTTTTCTCCATAAAGATTAAGAGAATGAAGGTATGGTTCCTCACATAAGGTTTAGTTAATTTTTTAAAATGTCTAAATATTAAGGTAGTAGTTATCTCTTTGTTCCTCACAAATGTATGTTAAAGACAAAATTGGGGATCATGATTTAAGCTAGAGCTTTTGAAGATTTTTCTAAAGAACAGACTTTCCTGGCATCAAAGAGGTACCAAAAGTCTTTTAACTTTTGTTCTTACTGAAGGAATAGTTCATTATTAGGGAATTAAAACTGAATAATTGATAAATAGCAATAATTACGCCTAGGCTTCTTTTGTTGTATTTGAGCAGCCCTGGCAAACTGGAGTCTTAGACACTACCAGGTATCGAATATGTAATGGCAGTGATGAGTTGATGTGCAAAGGCACTTGCTTAGCACAGTGCCTTGTCTTGAGCTGCTTTTTGCTTTGGGACTTAAGCCAATGAAAGATTTAGATAGATACCTCCTAACTCACAGGTTGCTGGCCAGTGAAGTGACCCTGTTGGTGACAAACAGGCTCCTTACATCATTATAGGCATCTTCTGGTCCGAACCCAGCGTGCTGAGTGGGAAGTGGCCCGGCGCTGACGGGAAAGAGGCATGGCTGCAGTCCTGCCCCTCCTTAGCTCTGTGGTGCTCAAGTTATCTTTGCAAGGAGGTGACTCCGCTTGTTGGGATCCAGAACAGACATCAAGGAGCCTTATCGATGGTAGGACCCACAGGTTCCTGGATGGCCCAATGCCTGGCTGGAGCTCTGGCTGTTATAGGTGTCAGTCTAGAGGCCCAAATCTTTCCTGTGCAATGGCTGACATCAGGTGTGTAACTTTCCCTCATGCCCTGGATGTCTGGTGTGAGATTGCAGCGCTGAGCAGCATTGTTCCCCAGGGCTTTCTCTTAAATTTTGCCCTTAGGGGGCAATGTTCACACTGTCTAATTCAGTATCCAAACCCAGATGACTAATTAGAGAGTCTAATTTGTTTAGTTTTCCCATGCAGTTAACAGAAAGAAATTAATTCATCTGAAGGGCAGTTCAGAGCAGCTATTTCATCTGGTGATCTTTCTGGCCACAAAGGTTATATATAACCTACAGCCATATACACTCCTATCTCCAGTGTGCTCCAAGCGAAGGTGGGACTTGGGCATGGATCACTTTTTCAACTGCTTCAGCCTGGTGGAGACCAAGCAGGCATGGAGGGAGCTACTGGCCCGAGCCACCGCACCACGTGCACCCTGCGGCATGTGGGGCTGGGCTGCTCCCCAGCCCTGCAGCTCAGGCACAGCCCGGGGAGATTAAATGGCCCTCCGAAGAACAGAAAGTTAGATGGTTGAAGCTAGGCAGGGTGAGCATCCTGCCATGTGTCTTAAGCTCTGTCTCGGCCCTAAAGCTATGAATGTGGTTATTCAGGTGCAATGCCTTGTATTGATTTAGCTTTTGCTGAATCCTTTCTGACTTCAATCAGTACAGTGTCTGCTTTCTGAAACCTAAAAGTGTTGCGCATAGCAGGTTGAACTGAGACAAATTAGTGTTTAAACATATTTAATTAAATTGATTCTATTTTCTTATGCAAAGGGAGCCTTGATATAGATAAGAGATATCATTTGGGACTTTTTGCCCCAGAAACTCAGCTTTATCACCTGTTCCATTGAACCCTCAAATCCAGTAGAAGAGGTCTGAGGGAAGTGAAAATGAAGGAGGACCTCTGTTTTGTAGGACTTCTACAGGTTAATTAAAACTTTTTAAGAGACTTCATCTTGAAAAAGAACAATAGCCAATATTTTTTTCTATTTTTGTTTTTCCTTCTGTTGAGGATGAGTGAGTTCCACAGAGACAACCATGGTAAATTCTTTGATCTAATAAAATAAATAGAGCATTTCTAAGGTGCTGATCCTGCAGGTTTTGTTCATACAAATAGTCTTGTGAAGAGCGATCGTGTATTTACGCACAGGTTAATGGATCTTTGACATTCAGAACACAAGGGCAGAGGTCTGAAACTAATCTAATCTGTACCTGCAGTATATGCTGCAGGGAAATTTGGATCCCTCTTGTCAGAGAATAAAATACTTCAAAGTTGTGACTTGGTGCCATATAGTGCTGTTTTAAAGATGAAAGACCTGTGAAAAATGTCATAGGGCTAACTTCATACACCTTTTTCAGCTTACTAAAGAAACAAATCTTTTCCAAGCTCTTAGAACCTTTGTCTTCTGTTTCACCTTTCAGGTGCTGACTGTGACGGAGCAACTTGAGGCCGGAGTTAGATACCTGGATTTCAGGATTGCCCACAAGGCTAACGATCCATCTATGAATTTGTACTTTGTGCATATGGTTTACACAACCGTTACTGTACAGGTATTGTCCTTACCTTTGGTATGGCTATAAAAACAGTGCTGTTTCTTTTATTTAAGAGCCATCATAATCTGAAAATGCTGGCCCGAGGTTTTCTGAGTAGGTTATTTGTTTTCCTAATGTGAGGACTTCAAACTAGAGAAAATCAGCAGGGCTGGAAGTTAGTTTTAGCAGCTGCAAATGAGACTTGGAGCATCAATCAATTCCTCATCCTCAAACTGGAGTTGCTGTGCCTTGCTCTCCACTGCCTAGCCCCTACCAAGTGCCTGATGTTTCTGGGGTTTATCTTGTGTTGTCTCAGGATGCTACCCAGGGCAATCCCGTTTCCCTGGTAAGGAGAGAAGTTATTAAAGAGAAGAAGGTATTAAAAGCCTAATAAAATCACAGAAGCCCTTTTTTTTGAGGAAAAAGTATTTCACTGAAAGATAGAGAGACTCAACTCTGGATCCCATGATCAAATTACTGTCAGCTGCTGTGAAGAAACTACTGTGAGTTGCTCTTTGCACGTACTCTGTCACTGTAGTTTACATCATATCTCCATTTGCTGGAACCTGTACAACCAGGCACAGCTAGCTAATGCAGTTTTGCGTTTGTAGACTGGCTAAATTTCAGTTTCATGCTCACGAGTCTGAACCCTTCATGTGTTGAGATTTCACAGTGACTGCCATGCTCGTGTAAACAGTTAGATGTAGTGCCTGACTACCCTGCTAATTATTATGTGGTCTTCAAGAAGTTGTCATTGCCCATAACAAATGGGGAAAACGGGTCCCGTTATGTTTAAGCAAACACAGAACTTTTCCCTGTTTTTGAGTTTGCCACTAATACGTTGTTTGTCCTTAAAGAAGCTTGGGGAAATGGGTTTACTGCTAACCTGCCTCTAGGCAGTAGATGATTCATGGATATTATCAAAATATAAAGCTGTTAAGCGTAGTATGCTAGAACCACATCCAGAGCAAACCAGCACAGACCTGCAGAAAGCAGGTTTTCCTGCAGTGCATCTCGCTGGACCACCTTGTGGGCAGTCAGATGGCCATCCTCCAGAAACCTATGCTGATTTTCATTATTGTGATTGCGAGTCTACCCCACCATCAATGCTCTGTTGGTTTTATGTCCTTTCCCCTGCATAGCGTAGATGATTTTCTAAGTTGCCGTGAATCTCTCTTGTAGGATACTCTGTGGGAAGTGTTAAGGTGGTTGGAAACTCATCCTCAGGAAGTTGTTATCTTAGCCTGCAGGAATTTTGATGGATTAACCAAGAAACTTCATTGTCGTCTTATTGCCTGCATAAAAGAGATTTTCCAGTGTAAACTGTGTCCCAGAAATGTAAGTATGAGATCCTTTTTTTTTCTCCTTTTTTAAGAAAATTACGGTGAGATCTTTGATTCCAAATTTTTAGATATATTCTACTTTCACTGTATTTTTAACCTAGGAAAAGTAACATTTGCTGCATCAGAGACAGGTCTTTACCTAATAAAATTGAGGAGATAAAGCAAACCTACATCCCACAGCGTGGAGGAGAGAATTAAATTTGACTGTCATGTCTGTTGAGTTGTGGGACAACAGTAGGGACACAACTGTCATGCACTGTCCTGTCTGAGTTTGGGTGGTTTTTTTTTTTTTTAAAAAAAAAAAAAAAGAGGAGTGTGTGTGTTATATAGTCCATACTATATTTATAGAATTTAAAGAATCCACTTTCTGCCTTTTTACAGCAATAATTATAAATGAATTTTTATGTTATTTATAATAGTTTAGGTTGGAAGTGACCTCTGGAGGTCATCTGGTCCAACCCCACCATGTAAGACAGGACCAACTTCAAAGTTACATTGGGCTGTGTCCCATCCATTCTTGAAAATCTCCGAGGATGGAGACTCCACAACCTTTCTGTGCAGTCTGGTCCAACATTTGACCACTCTCACAGTAAACGTGTTTTCCTTCTCTGTCTGATCAGAATCTCTCTTGCTGTAACTTATGTCTGCTGACTTTCATCCTTTTGCTATGTGTATCTGAGGAGTCTTCTCTGCATCTGCCCACTAGGTATTTGCAGACAGCAGTAAGACCTGTCCATAGTCTTGTCTTCTTCATGCTGAACAGACCCAGCTCTCTCAGCTTGTCCTTGCGTGTCGTGCTCCAGCCTCTGCTCATGCCGGCTGCATGCTGCTGGTCACACTCCAGCATGTCAATGGCTTTTTTTGCACTGGGAAAGCCCCAGCTGGAGACAGTACTTGAGGTGCAGTCCCACAACTGCTGAATAGAAGGCAAGAACCCCTTCTCTTGACTTGCTGTCTGTGCCTTTACTAACACAGCCCAGTTTGCAGCTGACCTTTGCCACGTGGGCACACTGCTGGCTCACGTTCAGCTTGGTGTCCACTAGGAACTCCAGGTCCTTTTCTGCAAAGCAGCTTTTTAGCCAGCTGCCCCCAGTCTGTTCTGCTGAGCGGGGTTGGTCCATTCAGGTATAGGACTTCGCATTTGCCTTTGTTGAGCTTCATGAGGTTTCTGTCAACCCATGTCTCCAGCCTGTCGAGGTCCCTCTTAATAGCATCTCTGCCCTTGGTGCATTTCTGGTGGCATTGACTTTCTTTCCTGGACATGAGCTGGAGCTGACCTTCCAACCAGCCTAATATGCTTTCAGTCACCCAAGCCTCCGGAAAAACCTTAATTTAAATAATCAGAAATTATTTGATTGCTACATTTTAGATGTTGAGATTTTTAGCTTCCTCTTTTTTATAAGGTGTGGGAGCTTTTAATAGTTAAGCAATTAACATTTCAAAGATGCACAGGAACAGAGGGTTTTCTCTGGAGATGTGAGGGATACAGGATAATGATGACCCTGTTTGCGATTCGAATTCAGCCTTTGAAGCTAGTGTATCAGCAACGGGTGAGTATTACCATTTCAAAGCATTTTCTACAGCAGAGTTAAAATAGAACAATTCTCAGCAAAACTAGGGGATTCTGAATATTCAGGCCTCAGCTGAATAACTGGAGACCTGAGTGACATTGTTTTATTGTTTCCCCAAATAGCTTGAGGGCTAAGTCATGGATGAGCAGAGCAATACTGGAGAAGACGGTCAAATTTGCTTTCAGACACATGGCCAGCTCTTAAAAAGAAAAAAAAGATATGAATTGCAAAAGGGGCAAACTGCTGCAGATAGTTTGTTGAACAAAGGTGATGAATGAATGGTTTGAGATCACCTGACTGAATAAAGAACATTTCCAAGTTGTGTCCAGGGGGAGGGAGGAAGGGCACTGGAGAAAAGAGAAGCCAAGTACTTCCCTCCAGCAGGAAGACTTGATTTCTATGGGGTCTGTGGCCAGCACAATGGATCTCACCATTTTTGCAAGTGATACCGTTGCAGGTTAGGTAGCTGTGGGGTTTTTCAGGATCACAGATTCACATTTAACATCAAATAACCAAGTGCTTGCTCACTTATTCTAAAATAATCTGGTATCTACTGTCTTTCAAGACTGCAACTCTGTCATTGTACAAAAGTAAGCATCAAAGTATTTACGAAGCAACTGCTAAGTAGAGGTCTATATGTAGTACTGGCACAGGCCACAGCGTGACAACATTACATTGCGTTTAAAATTTTAATTGCCTTAACTATTCAAGGTGTCTTCCTTTGATCTGGATTACTAGGGTTTAGAAATCCCTTGTTAGACATCTACAGTCTCACTTCTGCTTTGTTTGCAAAATAAGCACCTGTACTCTTGTACACATTTCTGATAGCTGCTTTTTTTGGCTCTTATCCCATGCCCTTTGTTTGGTTTGGTTTTTTTTTTTAAGAGGTTCCAGCTTTAGAAAGGCAGCTGGAGTAAAGCAAAGGCTTCTGTCAACCACAGATTTTTGTAGTTTGAGAAGCTTGTGTCTTAATTTTGCAGTATTTTCTGACCTAATTGGGGCTTGCTCTCTCTCTCTCTTGGATGAAGTAAGAGCAATTCCCATGTTCATTCAACCCTTGGCTCTCTTCAAAGATTTACATAAAACATTTTCAAATGCCTTTGGCTGTTATTTTAATTAATAAGTTAATTGGAACATCAAAAAGCCACCATTTCCTTTTCACAAGCAACAGACACAGCTTTTAACCACAACATTCTTAAAAAAACAATACCTGTTAAATATATTGGCTTTGCAAATAAAACTAGCCAGAGGGCCTCAATTCTGTCCAATGGTAACTTCTGAGGACTGGAAAACGTCATTTCATATTGAAACACGTACTTAAATTTAACAGACCTGTTTCAGCCCATCTGTCTGTCAGAGAAGGTTTCTGACTCAAGTCTTCCCTTCTCTCAATTCAAAACGTCTAGGGCACCCCAATTTCAGAAACTTTCCACTTAGAGAAATTAGAATTAACATCTCTCTTGAAGACTTACATTTAGTCTCACCAAGTCTTAAGCAGTTCAGTTTTCTTTGATGGCTACAGTGACACATTTGGATCGATGTGGGGCATTTGGCAAAATTATTCCTGCTTCTCTGTGTCTGTATTCCTACAGCTGGGTGTAGGGCTTTGCCCCCCTCCTACCTCCTTTCACCAAATGGCCTGTGTCTTCCTCTCGCAACAGATTTTCAGCAGTGGTATGTGCACGAGGGCCGGCACGGGGATGGTTTCTTGTTACACAGGTGTGAGACCTTATGTACTTTACCATAGTTGAATTGTTTGAGGAAAGGAGTCATCTGCTGAAGCTCCCAGGCTGCTGTTGCCCCTGCAGCTTGTAACCCAGCCAACGAGCTATTGGGCTGTATGCCAACAGCTTTAGTTGAACTCAATCTGTGCCTCTCTACCAAGGCAATGTCACGCGTCAGTATTTGAACTTTGGGAACACTGCTGTGCTGTTGACTTCAACCTGGGCACGCTTTCTCTTAGGTGGTGCCGACACTGCGGACCATGTGGCAGCGTGGCCATCAGCTTATAGTCTCGTACGAAGAGGACATGCAAGTGGAGGAGCACTGTGAGCTTTGGCCTGCGATCCCGTACTGGTGGGGAAACAAAACTGCCACTCGCGCTCTCATCCATTACTTAGAGCACATGAAGCGGATGGGCCGTCCAGGTAGGCACAGGGGCTTGCTCGGAGGAAACAAGGGGCACATACAGGCAGCGATGCAAAACAAATAGGAAGCGGGGCGATCATAGCGTTATGGGATACAACTGCTTTGTGCATGCTGTGTGCACGAGGCGTGCCCGTGCCTCTGAGTGCTCTGCCCACCCATGGGTGAGCGCAACGTTCACGTTTGGTGGGGGTGCAAATACCTGTGTCAGTGTATGTACACGCATAGACTATATAAATTGTGGCAGCTGCTTCACTTGTGTGATCCCATGGAAAAGAAGCCCTCAGCAATGACCAGCTTGCTGGCGCCGTCATGCCCATCTCACGGGTAGGAGGCTGCTTCTTCAATCCTGTGCTCGCTGCTTTAGGCAGCACCGACAATGAGGGAAATGCATTATGCTAGCCTTGCTCTGAAAAGAAACCCCTACAAGGATGGCGCACGAAGGCTGTAGCTACATCAGGAAATAGCAGCACTTTTCAGCATGCTGGTGTAGTCTCAAGCTGAAAGAAATTCAGTCCATAACCTCTGACGCAGCTCTGTGATGTGCATGTGTGGGGGTGACGACGGGGAGAACCGCTTCAAAAGCACGCTCCCTGGCCAAAGGAAAGCGCTCGGGTAGGTGCACCCTATGTTCTCGTCCGTCGCGGGTAAGGCTAAGCATTTGGGAGCAACCCTTACAGACACAAACATAATTTACAAAGGAGAACTAGTTAGTGGAGAACCTTTAGTTTGCAGTGAATAATTTACATCAATTTAGCTAAACTGGAATGGTTCAATAACTGAGCTTGGTTCAGCAACTATTTACTACAGCATGCAGTTGCAACAAGGGGAGAGAGTCTACTGAAACAGTTCTAGGGATAAGAAACCAATACAGAAAGATTGTAAAGTTAGTATTTTAATGATTCCCAGAGGAATGAGATCTGGAATTAATGCAATGTCGAGCAGTTTCTGTTCTCCCCAAAGGAATATTTAATGCGTCACCTTCTGATTTTTGTTTCAGAAAAATTCTTTGTAGCGGGGATTAACCTTACAGAAAATTTAAGGTATATTCTTGTACACCCATTTGGATCGTTGAAGAAAATGACACTGCAGAGTCTTCCATGCTTGAAAATCTGGATAAAGCAGCAGTATCCAGGACCAAAAAAAGAATGTATTAACATCATTGCTGGAGACTTCATAGAAAACAATGACTTTGTCAAAGATGTGATAGAACTCAACACAAAAATTAATCCTCCATCACACTGTCAAAGTAAAGGGGCTGGAACAAATAGCATTTCATTCTCAGCTTCTTAATCTGTGAAAAGCTGAAAAGGCTTTGTCTGCATTTAATATGTCCTGGTTTAAACATCCTGCATCCCATAAAGGTCCAGTTAAACCAGGAATGTTTTAAAGACTTGGTAAGAAAAGTGCTCTCAGCCTCATCAGGGTTTCAAGGCCTTGTCACAGAAGAGAGAGCAGGCAGACCTGGCTGAAGTCTCTAGAGAATGATGGTATAGGTACAATTTACTTGGAGGTGCTTAGAGTCTGTAGCAGCTGGCAATACTGAAAGTCCCAAGAACTTAATCCTATTTTATTTTACATATGAACAAGGAGACATGTCAGTAGCTGCATGAATTATTTTGTGATAAAATCTTACCTTTCTTAAAGATATTCTGCACTACTTGCAACCCCAATTCTCAGTATTTTGTATCGGTGTGAAACTGACTTGTCTGTTTTCACAGTTTATGTTAAATATTTAAAAAGAACGGTTTAAAAATATTTTTGATATATCAAAGATACTGTATTGACAATCCTATTTGACATGATTTTTATATGTATGCCAGTACATCACTAACATTAGAGAGCTAGAAGTGGCTGTACTGTTCTTGTGTGCTGAGCATCAGTTGTGAGCCACTTTACCAACAGGGCAGTCACAAAATTCTTTGATTTGTAAGAGGTATGTGTATTTGAACACTTCTTCTTTTTATCACTCCTGCCAGTTCTGCAGTGATAAAGATACCAAAACTAGGCCCCTAGACAATTTTGTCTGTGGTAATGAAATATTTTGGCAACACCAAAGAAAACACATGCCTTACATTGGAAACAAATTCCTTATCTAAACTCAGACTGCTCTAAAAATACAGATTCTTGGCTTCTGTCAGGCTCATTTGGGGTTTCACAACTGGTCTTTTATTTACCTATTTTAGTAGCTCTATAGTTATTTTTTCTCTCAATAAGTATTCTTTGCTTATGTAAAACCTAAAGGTTTTATGTTATTTGCAACTGCACATTAATCCTATTTTTCTATTTTTTTAAATGAACTGTGCAATAACAGATGATCATTAAGGTAAGAGAAAGGGCAAGCATCAGGACTAAAACAAAACCAGGCATTGTATAAAGGTCACTATGCAGCTTTATCAATATACCTCACTTTTTAGATGCACTTTATATGCAAAAGCTGAGTTCAAATGTCTGGCAAGATGTTCACGTTTGCAGTGGGTATTTGCAGAAGTTTGAAATCAACTGCTACTTGACAGTAGATCAAACTCCCCCTGGACTTCTCAGGATGAAAGGCTAGGATGCTACCTCCTCATGCAATCTCTTCCAACTGCAGAATACATAGGAGTAAAACCCCAAACATTCCATTGATAAAGCAAACTTTCTGATTGCTTTTTTAGTGTTTTTTATCCTTATTCTTACCTCTATGTACTTCATACTGAGCAGTCATTCAGTTTTGAGTCACTACCTGCATGAAGTGTTACATTATACAGAGTCAGAATGTTTTTCTGCTCGTCTTTTGTACCCTCAAGTGGCTTGTCACTCTGTCTAATAAAACTTGATCTCTGTGTAATATGGACTGAAATAGTTTTGCTTCTACATTCTGTGATACTGATTGTTTTATTGGTTCCCACTATTAATTCATAACTCAAGTAATGGATCAGGCTTGGGTTTTTTTTTTCCCTTTGTGAAATAATTTCACACAAAATACATGGTTTGCTCTACCTTAAATGTTTTCTCTTTAAGAACTGACACAATAATACATATTATGGATAAATTACTGTACACAAGAAAACTGTATGGGTAAAAGATGTTCACAGCTAACTTTATTTATTGCTTTAAATATACAAATCTAGGGTTTTTTGCTTCACTGCAATAAGACATGGCAGTTATTTTACTTAAATATGTATTAAAACAGAATGCATGAACATATCTGTATTCTTTATACACAGCCAACAACATTGTGTTCACTAACTTTCATTTTCCAAGGACCTTAAATATTATTTTATCCTGAAAAATAGGGTAAAAAGCTTTATTTGTATAAGAAACTTGGTACTTTTCTGAAGGTTAATTCAGATGCCATCCAGTGATTTCCATGTGTTTGAGGTCCACACCTTATAGCCAACAACTGTTTTAACATTAAAAATTTAGTGCTGTCCTTGCACTTGCTGACAGAATGAAGCTCAAAGCTCTTATTGTTTCCAAACAGAAGGTTTCTGAGATTGTCCATTTCTAAAATGCATCAAAACACATCAACTGTGAAGAAATACACTCTTCGACACTCAGGCTAACAAGTCATTAACTTCATTTCACATCCTCTTAATGAGATCAGTTTCTTTTCCTAGAAAAGGATGCAGTTTCATGGCATAAAAATCTTACTGCTAGGAAAGAGGTTTTTGTATCTGCCTAAAGCAGAATTGCTGATTATCACCTTCACCCTGGCTGCACCATCTTCAGGCAGGACTTCTACTTCCTGAACTGTTGCTTCTTTATAGAGCCAACTGTAGAAGTAAAAGCATATTAGCATCTTAGAGGTATGACATACTACAGAAAATGTGATCTTTGTTTTAGGTCAACATGTTCCAATCGAGGCAATTTAACACTTTAAAAGATGAAGTGCTTCACTTTTAACTTTTCATTTGCTACTTGCTGTTTGGAAATAGGGTACAGTGTTTTCATAAATCCTTCAGATTTCTGTTTTTATCAGAAATCTGGCTCCAGGACCAGTGGCATGGTCTTTCAGGAAGTATGTTTTATTGTAGTAACACACAGAACTCTGTGAAGGACACTTTCAGAAGCAGACTCCATGGAGATTTTTTTTCTCAATAGGTCAGAAAACTTTTATAATTATCCCTGTAATTCTTAACACAGATTAAAATCAGCATGATAAGATTTGGAAATTTTAAGACAGGCAAGACTAAGAGTTTCATATTTCTCCAGGTCCTCCTTACAATTCAAAGTTATTTACCTTAGCTGAGGTCCCTCTAAGTTGACGTTAACTGTCAGAATCTTCTTCCCTGTTGCTGCCAAAATTTTTTTCTCTATTTCTTCTTTCAGCTCCTCTAAACCATGTCCATGTAGAGCAGAAATGGCTAAAGCATTTTCTTCAGTGGGTTTATACCTGAAAGGTAACAATTGCTAGCACATTTGCTCATGAAGATTAGGCTGTGAAAATATTCCAAGCACGGACGATTTAATTGCGTTACTTCATACTGGCACCTTCCTACAGAGGCCACTTCTTGTGTGACTCAAGTGATTTCTTTTGTAATTAAAAGATAATGAATTCTTTTTAAAACCAGAGTTACATATGTAAAAGACTGAGAAACACTATTAAATGTATTCAGAAGTGTGGGAGCTCTTTTCTAGACTAAGAATTAAAAAGCTTCCAGAACATAAGAAATGTTTAAATACACTTAGCATCTCCTGCTTACCTTTCTATCAAATCCACTTTGTTATGAACTTCTACCATTGAGTCCAATAAATGGCTGGGAAGATTAAGATTCTTCAGAACTGACAGAACGGTTGCTTTCTGGAGGATGGTTTCTGGATGAGTAACATCCCTCACATGAACTATCAGATCCTAGCAAACATCAGTATACAAGACAGTTACTTAATGAAACACACCAGTTACCACGTTGTAGAGATTTTATACTGTTTTTGCATTGCTAATTCATGTAAGATACTTTCCTATCCATTGGATAATACACTGGCAGGTAAACCAATACTGTTTTTTGTACCATGATGGAAGAAAATCTGTAGCAGCTTAGTCTTTCACTTCACAGTGAGTATGAATTGCCTCCAACAACCCTGAAACAAACCCTGTCAATCAAGCTACTTACAGAATTCAGATTTCAAATAATAACTGATCTAATTTTTCAATACCAAGGCTATGTAACAATAAGGCTTCAAAAATACTAGAGAAGAAAAAGAGTGAACTCTAAAAAACTTCTAGAAAAGTAATGGCTGAAAAACTGTTTCAAAAATGGGGAAAACACACCCATGTAACTTGTAATTCTGGTTTTTGCATTCAAAATGCAGAAGATTCTCCTTATCCTTATTCTTAGCTCCTGAGATACTATTACTAGTGCTTCACTTAGAAAGCTTTATACAAAAGTTATCAGTTTCAAGTACATACATGATCATGTTTGCCATGAACAAAAACCAAGCAACCAAATTCAGTATTTACATTCAAAATGTTTCGTCACCTTTGCTCAAGATACTGCTTCAAACTTCTGAAAACTAGCGAGAAGTAAATTTCTTGCCTTTCATTTAACACTTCAGAATAAGAGACAAACAGGAGAGTTGCAGCCAGCTTTTGAATGTCCTATTGTTACACAGTGAGGAGTCCAATCCTCAGAAGCATTCCAGCATCCAGCTACCACTGAATTTCATTACCCTTGATGATACAGGCTTTGTGTTTAAATGCCTGTGTATATGCAGCTTTATGCTTTGCTATAACACAGGAAACTAACTTTAATGAGAAAATGATTGGAAAAGTACATTTATGTTTATTACATGCTGCCTGCATCACATCACAGTCACTCACTTTTAGTGCTATAGGAAACCTTAAGTTAAAAACAGATCATTCCAGAGGCTTTATTTGATTTTGAACTCTCAAGAAAGCTAGCCTCAACTTATTCTGATGCACTGTTTAGGTTTTCATATATCTGATCAGCAAAATCTGATTTACGTGGTTTACGTATCATGGAGAGGGACACATACTCCAAATAAACCCTTTCTGAAATCTCTTCATATCTATATATTCTGCATAATATCAAGTGTCAGAAAATAGGCTTATGGTAAGATATTTACCTCATTATCTTAGGAGACTACTATAGTCAGCCAGATACTTCACTAAGAAAAGCATGCCAATTAACTTCCCCTTTTCTGAAGGGGTGAGGATTATCTTAAAGGAAATTAACTTGATTTCTCAATTTTTATAGTCAAATACTTACTGAGTAAGCCACTTCTTCTAATGTAGCTGAAAAGGACTCAACCAGATTATGTGGAAGATCAGTCAAAAACCCAATAGTGTCAACATAAATAACTGCCATATGTGAGGGCAGATAGCCAGCATGGGCTGTAATATCAAGAGTGGCAAACAGCTGATCTCTGGGTTGAAGTCCTGCTTCCCCAGTCAAGGCTTTGATCAGGGTAGTTTTTCCTAATTAAAGAAAAAAAGGACAAGATTTTAATGGCTTGTTTCAAGTAAAAGTTTAATTTGCAAGGCTCAGGTGAGTTGTATGATGTAACATATCTTCATATCTATTTCACTAATTTAAATCTAGCCTATGATTAGTTACCTATATGATGTTACAAAATTCAAAGACAGTCTTAACTTTTATAACTTGGAATTGGATTTAAGGCCACGTCTGGAAGCTATGCTGCGAAATCACAAGATGATCAAAGACTGAACTGACCTGCAAAGCGACCTACCCACATCTCTCACCTCTAAGACTATCTGAAGAGCGCTGCCATGACAGCATTAGAAGCATACACTTATGCACTCCTCAGTGCTTCTGTTGTCAAATAAAACAATTCAATATTTACTTGTTAAATCCAACAATAAACAGAAGCACTAATAATATGTAGCTTATTAGGTTTATGCTTTCATAGGGCGTTTCCTCATGAACATAATACTAGAGACATTTATTTAACTCTATGAATATTTCACAGAATTTAGTCATTAAACTAAAGTGCTCAGTATCTACCCTAGTTAAAGTATTTCAATTATGTGTATGAAATTGTAATATATATATTTTGTTGAATCTTCAGTTTTAAAAGCACGGAAGTATAACATTTAAGAAAAACATACGGTGAAATCCAAATCTTTGCGTATATAACTGATAACAAAATTAGTGCAAGGTTAAGTTTGTTTTTATAAAGATTTGAAAAAGAAAATGAAATGGTCTTAAGATAATATAACCTGAAAAAAGTGTCTAGTCCAAAGTCTATTTATGCCTTGTGTATGAATTCTCTTGCATACGCTATTAAAAAAAAAAAAACAAACAACAGAAAAAAGCCTTTAGCTTTATTTAGATTGTCTTATGAATGCATCTCAGAACACTATATATTAATCAATGAAAAGCTACAGTGCTTCTTAAGCACATTTATCAGATCAACTGTCAACTCTCCTGAATTTTCCTCCTATGCCTCAGGCCTTCACAGTGGTCTAAACACTCATGTACTTTTCTCTACCCATTCTGATCAAGTAAGAAAGATTCATATAAAGGGACACTAGCAGTACAGTCTTCAGCACCATATATAAAATCTTTTTGGCACAATAGGTGCCAGGCATTTCTCTAAAACATGTCTTCAAGACTGGGGGGAAAAAAAAAATCTAACTACAACAAGCATCATTTGCTTCCCTAACTATATCCTAATTGACATATATTCATTACACAATTTAAAAACTAATTAAAATACGAAGCCTATTCACACTGAAATGAGATTCTGGCTAGAGTTTCTAATTAAAAGTTAGACAATGTAAGCTCTTTTGTGTAACAATTTCACGAGTTTTTGCTTACCACAATTAGTATAGCCCATTACTGAGATAATTGGAAACTCGCGTTTTCTGCGCTGAGTTCTAAGTAAAGACCTTTTTCTTCTTAGTTTCTCCAGGGCATTCCTAATTTTAAGTTCTTTTTCTTTCAAGATACGATTCTGTGTCTCCATGAATGTTTCACCTGAAAAATACAAATTAATAATTGGCAGAATAGTCTACAAGAGAAACAGCAAACCAAGTGATGTTGTGCGTTTGGAAATCAAGTGAGTCAGCACTAGGGCACATGAAGTTATAAATAAACAACTAAAACTATGTACTCTTGCCTAAGATAGAGTCAGAGTGATAAGTAATTATTAAAACATATGCTAAGCACTCTAGAATAACAATGTACACTTATGATAAACTCCTGTGGCAGCAAATATTCTGTCCATGGCCACTTACTGAGCCAGTACAGACCAAAACTTTTAAATTACTTTCCAATAAATTTTTGTACATTCACTTAATTAGAAGTAGAACACAAACAGTTTTTCCTCCCAGCCTCCGCCAAATAAAATAATATGCAATTAATTTTGTTTAAAGGCTATGGAGAAAAAAAAAACCCTAATTCACGAGATTATTTAGACTTCACCTGAGCCCATGACGTATCTTGATCCACCTCTCTGCTGATCTAGCTGAGACACCTCATTTTTCAGATTTGACCTGGCAATGGAGTAACAGTTAATTAGAAGCAGTTTTCTTTAATCAAGCTATCCTAAAATGCCTAACAAATGTGATGCAGTAGTGATATTCTAATAGTACAAATAAAACCACTACATGACAGAGCTCTAAATAAAACCTTCTCATGGCAAGAAGCCTGGCAAAAAAAAAAAATCCACATTTTCCTGGCCTCTCAACTGTGGTCTGAAAAATCATGCAACTCTCTTAGCAAATTATAATGGCTATTCTGAAATTTCAGAGAGCCAAAGAGGCCTCTGATACATCCACGCAACTCACACCAACTTCCATGTACAAATATTTCTATGCCATGTAAGGCAGAAATGTGGGAAATTCAGATAGAAATTAATGCCTTTAATCTTCCTTGTTTATAGCTTTCCTTATTAAACCCATCAATATTATACATGGGATACACATATCCAATTCCTCCGCATTCGTGCACTCCATCTTCTGCATTAGAAAGAACTGGGACCTTTTCATGAGAAATATATTTTGTAAGATGATCTATTCAACACTTTCTGGTTTTGCCTGTCAGCACTGCAGCAGCTTAAAACAACGACATTAAAGCAAATATTTCTATGCTCTAATCAATCACTATGCAAGCACTGAAACAGTGTCATTTTTCTTTACAGTATAGTATTACCGTTTTTGTTATTGTAAAGAAATAGTCACTAAAATATGTAAATATCAGTATGTGATTTGCACAGCTTGAGGTACCTGAGAAGTGGAATTTCAGCCAATGCTATCTGAAGTTTTGCTTCTTTGGTCCGGGCATTACAACGAAAAATGTGAAGTACAACAGCGTATCTGTCAAAGACTTTCACACCCCAGGCATCTTCTAGTTCTTTCTTTAGCCATGTAAGACAAAATAACCTAGATGTTTTCTGAACCCCACAGTATCAGTAGATCAATTCCTACACAGCACTACAGTTACAGTTAGCTGATGGACACTTGAACTCAGAGGATCTCAGGATTCCATTACGATGGATGGGTAACGATTACGAGCACGCAAAGGCAAAATTTGGTTGACCACGAAGAGTTTAGAAGGTAGAACTTTATGTCTAGGCCCATCAAATTCAGTGAGAACCCTTCCATTACCTTTAATGGATTCTGACAACAGCTCTTACAGCATATCTCAGAATCAAGAATCTCAGTGGTTAATTCCCTGCAAAAAATAATTATGGAATGCTGGTATGGGAAAGGATAGGGATAACATAGGAAAAGAAAAAAAGAGTACTGAAATTAAAAAAAAAATCAGAAAGCGAGGAAGGCAGGAAAATTATTCCATAACCAGCTTTTCATGAAATACTTAAAAAACCCTAACCCACCAAACAAAAAAACAAACAAAAAACCCCACCCTTGCTCTAATTCAGCAAAAGACACTTAAAGTATGCAGTAGTTCCCCTCTGCCATCTCTAAAATCCAGAATGCTTGTGTTTTATACCTGTTCCCAAACACTTCCTTGAATCAACCCTGTCAAATTGCTCTTAAGATCTAGATTTGTGAAGATTTTTTTAGCAAATGTAGTACTAAAAGTAGGGAATAAAAACTAGGAAATTGAAATGAAACATTTTCAACTTCCATTTCATCAATAAATTGAAGTGCTCAAGATGACTATCTATTAGAGATATTTACCATCTCTGTTCATTTTATAATCAGTGAAAGCATTCAAAACTACCAGCAAAGCATTAATGTTTGCTTGCAGAGTTTGCATGCACTTTACACCCAGCATGATGGTGTACATGCAAAAAAACTAAGTAGTATTTATTTCAGTTTGTCTAAGCATTTCAAAGAGCATCTATAGTTCATGCACCAGTTGTTTTACTACCGGTGTTAAAAAAAAAGTGAAGCATGCTCCTCCCCTCATCATAATTTGTCCATTTAAAATACGGTTTCTTTTTAAGGGTTACTTTTTAAGGGTTAGGAGTGAAAGTTTAAGTATTTGAAACATTCAAATATAAGCTTGCTCTGAATTTACACCTGATATTCAAAATACAATACAGCATCCACAGAACTATAGGAAAATAAATACACTATCCATATAGGCATAGAAACTTGTGCGTATAGCTAATCTAAAATGTTGACATTCTTCATAACACAGCTTTTGTTATCACCTCCATTTTGTGAAAAAAGACCTTAAGTAACTTTTTCCACATTTTAAGTAGAGCCAGGGCCAAATGGAGGAGCAGGTTCTATACTCAATGGCTATTAGGCTGCTGGCAAATTTCAGGCACGAGAGCTGGAAACACATATATCAACTGGACAAATGTAATACGAATTAAGTTTTCTTTCAACAAAATTCAGTCCAGGTGGCTTCACATATTACCATTTGCAAATTCAGAGTCATAACTGACTCTACTTCTCATAACATGAATAGCTTCCGAACAATACTGATGTAAAGAATATGATTTTATATTTAATTACCTTTGTTAGTGAAGATATTCTTTCCACATTCAAGAAGACAGCTGTCACATGGGGCAACTTTTTAACCTTTTCTAAAAGATGGATAACCATTACAAAATACAGTGTTAAATGTCAATTCTCTTTTTAAAATACACAGCATATAAAACCATTTTGCACTGAGCAGAATGCTCATAAAATATCAAATGGCATCATATTCTTTGTTCACAAAACAGTTGTATTTTGCACTAATTTAGTACTATGTAAAACAGCTGCTGGTTTCACTTATGTCAATCACATAAACATAGGGATTAAGTTGCCTCACATTTTCAGTGTGCATGGGCTATTTCTATTCCGTGTTGCTTTTGTAATCTTAAAAAAAAATTATTTGAAGTTTGTTTGCAAACCTGCATGATGGATAAACAAAATTCTCTTTCTCTTCAGCTTTCATATCTATCCTTAAACAGTTTAGCTGCAGAAGTCTTCCATTTAGAATGATGCAATGCTGAAAAACCTCAGTCCTTACCTGTCAAAACCTGAAAGTTTCCTTTGCCAAAAATAAACTTCTTGTCAGGATTTTTTGTAGGAATAATTATTTTATCTAAAACCGTCCAGTTCTGAAGGGTATCTACAAGAGCAATGGCTTCAGCAATCTGTAATTCAGCTTTAGGAACACACACACAAAAAAGAAAAGATTATAATATACCAACATAACTTTGCTCAGATTTCCAATAACTACAGTATATGCGTGCATGAACAGGGAAACACTAAGCTACACTGAAATTCTACTAGGGTATTTATTTTAACCAGTAGCGCAAGGAGCAAAATGTCTTACCTCTAATCAGAATAATTAAACTTCTAGTTTGATGCAATTTTACCACACAAAGCATCTTTTTGCCAGTACAAATTATTTCCACAGTTGTTGATTTAGAGTAATTTTTAATTGTATTGTCAGCAACGACATTACCAAGCTTTTTGCCTCAACAAGTGAAATGAATAACTAGTTGGAAAATAAATTCTGTTATTATAGATGAGCACAAAACCACGCGATTAATTCCTTGGTGTTTTGTGGAAACATTTAAAGCATTACTAATACAGCGTATCTTGCTGCTAACTTCACTGGTACTTATTCATAAAGGACCTACACTGATTTATGACCTGCTAAACCCAGCACATTCCAATCCTGTATTCTGGTTCATCAGTCACTTTTTTTTTTTAAACATCTACATGGCAAAGCACTCATTTTTCAGGACTTTGTGAAATCGCAAAGACTACATGTGCATATCAAATCGGTAGATCCAGTTTTGATTTGCCAAACGGGAATAAGATACTCTTTTCATAACAGATTTGTCAAGTTTCTCTAGATAGTGAAATGTAATCGACATATTAAATAGGTTACCTCGGTCCAAAATGTAATATATTTTTAAAGATAACCATGATCCTCTTTCTCCTCACATTGTTAGTGTTCCTTGTAAAATGCACAGATTTCCTGTTGTACCTGTGGTGTTTCAACAATCATTCCAAAACATTTGTTCAGACTTCAGGCTCTTCATCTGGAGGGCCTAAATAAATGGAAAGGGATCACTGCTATTCTTCTGTATGTCTGGACAGAAAGGTGCCCTTGGTGTTTTTTTTTTTCCCCCACTTGTAAAATGGGAACGCTTATGTAAATTCTGAAAAGGTTACAAACTTTATTCTGCAAAGTGACAATTTGTTATAATTAGCAGCACTAATAAAACTGAATAATATTTGGGTCCATCACATAATAAATTTGAATACAAGACAGACTATCATATATAAATTGACATATATATATATATATATACAAAAACCTAACTTACAAAACACTTAATCCTTTCTACGACAACTGTGTAATTAGAGAAGCGTTTGGAGAAACAACATCAAGCCAAGTTCATCATACACCTTAAGTGTGCATGATTAATGTGTACCTGTTAGCTACCTACAAGGATTTCTGAGGGAAACCTGAGAACAGCAATGCTAATTAAGGTCCTTACAAAGGAATTATTGGCGACTGCATCCCTAAGTAACTACACCAAGGCACTCCTTTCAGTCCGTGAGGGGACTTAATTACACAAGACCTGATCTTCACCACACTCTGTTCTATGGACAGGAGAGTATTCCTGCTCTTCAGCCAACTCCTGGGTAAGCCCAAGGCTGAAGGACTCCGGCCTACCTGGCCAGGTATGCACTCTATGCACGAAGTGGCTTTGCTGCCCAAGCCCCAAAGTCAGCGTGATTTACAGGGCAAGGAACAGATCTGCCCACGCTCACCGAGAGCGAGTTAAAGAGTTATCAAAGAAGAAAACACCGGCCTAGATCTTTTATCTACCCTGAGCTTGCATTTCGCAGTTTCACCACTGTAATAACAGCTCTACTTCACGCTACCAGCACCGATCCCATCAGTGTATTCCTGCCGACCCTGCAGGTCCACAACAGGAGGAAACCGAGAAGGCCCCGGGCACGGAGAGCGGGAAAGCGGCACGGCGGGCTGGCGGGGCCCGCGGGGGGGCACCGGCCCGCAGCCAGGGCGGCGGCCCGACCCCCGCCGCAGCCACGCACCCGTGGTGAGCGGCGACTTCCTCGGGCCCCACTTGACGGCCGGCTGCACCACGGCCACACGCTGCGCGCCGGGCCCCACGGCCAGCGGAGAGGGGCCCAGCAGCTCCTCCAGCTCCGCCTCATCCTCCTCTTCCTCCTCTTCACCCCCGCCGGCGCCCGCCGCCCCCGTCCACCGCGCTCCGCCGCCCGCCCGCGGTGGCTCGCCCCTGCCCGGCGGCCGCTGGGGAGCCCGCAGGCCAACGGCGGCGCTGAGCTGGCGGGCGGACAACGGCCCGCCGCGGCGGCAGCGGGCCGCACCGAGAGCCGCCGCCGCTCGCCGGCAGCGCAGCAGGAGCGACCGGGAGAGGCGGCCAGGCCCCATGGCGCGGCCGCCGGCGGCGCCTCGCTGCCCTCTCCCCCGGGCAGGGCAGCGGAGAGGGACCGTTACGGGCCGCGCCCTTCCGCCCTCGCCCCCGCCGCTACGGAAGCCCCAAGGCAGCGGCGCACCGGCAGCCTGCGCCGCCCGCCCCGCCCCGCTGAGGGCGGTCCCCGCCGCTGATAGGCCGGGTGGAGCCCGGGGCGGCCGTGATTGACGCCGGGCCGGAGCGGGGCCCGGGCCGCCGCGGCGGGGTGCCGGCGGCGGTGTCACCCCGCGGCAGGTGAGTGGCGGGCCCCGCGCAGCGTCGCGCTCCCTTTATCCCGCCGCCGCCTGGGCCGCGGCCCCTGCCGCGCTCCGCCGCCTCTCCCGGCCCAGCAGCGGGCGCGTCCGCGTCCAGCCCGCAGCTGCGTGCGTCTGCGTGCGGCTGGGTGAGGGGCCCCCGTGTCCCGGGCCGGCTCGCCGCCGCCGCCCGTTCCGTCCCGTCAGAGCGGCGGCGATGCCTGTGAGGCGGCCCGCCTGTGCGGGGCGCGGTGCCGCCGGCGTTGCGGGGGTCGGCCCCGGGGGAGGAGGGCGCGGTAAGCGGGCCGGGCGGCTCCCTGAGGGCCGGCGGCTCCGTAGGCGCCGCCTCCTCGGGGCTCCTGCCGGGGGCAGCGGCCCCAGCCCCCCGTTATCCTTGTTGGATTCATGTCTCTCCCGAAGTTGCATCCTCTTCTGCGACCTGGTTTTGCGGGGCAATTTCTGACTTGGTTTTAAGGGAGCTGCCTAGAATTAACTCTTTCTGTTTTCTTTTCTTGACAGTTTTTGGCTGCCGTTTCGCCCGCAAGAGCCACAGCTTTCTGAAATTTTTAACACTACCGATCTCGCTGAAGTTTCCTCAGAAGCGGTGCTGATCGTGTTAGTTTGCTGTCTGTGCTGCCGAAATAATGTAGCGGAAATGATAGCCGAGCCCAACACAGCCAGTAACCTTCCCAGCCAAAAGTAAGACCTGGCACAGGTTGTCTGTCAAATTTGTTAGTAAATCAGGGTGCTGGCCCTTGAATTTGTGCCTGGTGGATAGTGGGGCAGTCTACAATGTGTCATTTTGGGTGGGAGGGAAGTAAAAAGGGATTTGTTATGCACAATGTCTTGTTACTAATGTCCTCGTTTTATTCCTTTTTCTGTATTGTTTAGCATCTTCTTAATGTAGTGTTTTATGCTCATTGACAGGGACCTTGGCCTTACAAGCCTTATTCACTACAGTGCAAATGAACCTGCTTTGAAAAAAATAATGGGCAGATTCATAGTCAATGCATGTGTTCACTTCAGTGGTGAATTTGGGGATGCTTGAAGGGGAAGAGTGCTAAGTAATCTGTAGTCTCCCTGTTGGCATTGAAGGGGGCATGGCTTCTCCATAGCTGTTTTTAGCAGGGATATGTCAAGTCTTCTCCCTTTCATAATGAATTTTTTCAGTCATCAGTTGAGATGATATATAAACCAAATGCATTCATATCATTGTTTACAGAACGGTATTTAGAAGTTTTACTTCTACTAGAGCAGATATAAATAAATAAAACGTAAAGTTAAAACATTTGGGAATATCTTGTCTGATTTCAAAGAGTGAAGCTTCTTATGTGTCCAGTGTTGCATGCTTTGAACTCATTGCAGCCCAGTCTTTATGGATCCTGTCACCTTCTGAGCAAGTCTGCTCCAGGTCTTTTGCTTCATTAAGCTCTAACGAAAGCCGAGAGATGTATTCCTAATACTCCATGATGACAATTAATATAGCTTCCCACATGTGCTTTCCAGTATGTTTCATCTGAAGCTAGCCTCTTAGTCTCAGAAGTGTGAGGAAGGCACCTGGCAATTGTTTAGCTGAGCTTCTTATGTTGCTTCTAAAAGATGAAGCAGTTGTATTGAAATTTATAATTTTAAAAATCTACAGGTAGGATTCTTCCAGTGACATAGATTAATTGTTCCTTTTATACAGCCAAAGGAAGATGTTGTCTTTTTGTTAAAGAGGTAGCTTTATTTTTAAGTGTGAGTCACTAAATCTGCTCTAAATGTTTATTAAGATGAGAAAACTGAATTCAGAAATTCTCACAATAGCATTGTGTTTAAGGACTAGATGAAGAACTTTGCTTCCTTCCTACTTCAAGTGTTTTTATCTCATCAATAACGCTTCAAGTGCTAGTGAAAGGACGATATTGTGGCAGGAATGCGAGGTAAAAATGCGTCTATGAGCCATATGTAACAGGGTATAAAGGTGAAAATTAGGATGAGATAGGAATGGAATTCTGCCTATGCTTCCTTACTGATTGCTGATGGAAACAAAGTAAATGGCTGAGAACTCTCTTCTTACCAGGGCATGAAGCAGTGAATTTAGGTATGCAAAAATGCTCAGTATGGTGTAGACTAACAGAGGGGAGCAAAAAAACATCACTAGTTAAAAATTTGTCAAACCTACTGTTGCACTCCTATAATTGAAAAGATTTTAAATGGAGGTATGTATAAGGATCGCTGCAGAAGTGATCACATCATCCTCAGTTAGGTACAGCGATTCCTATTTTGCTCAAGAATATAAGAGAATGTTTTCATTCTTTTAACAGTTTCTTCAACAGTAACTTAGTTGTGCAAATAAAAACTCCATTAAAATATCTCATTTAATTTCTAAGTGGTTTCATGGGGTTCAGTTTCTAGACTCTGGTCTAGTTCCTGCAAATATTTAAGTACCTGCCTTATGAATAGCCTTACTGGAAATATCAGTATTAAAAGGGAAAAAAAAAAAAAGAAAGGAGAAACATGAGTATTGATAGTATCTGGATTTAAAAAAACCTCTGCTTTTGGGTAGGTTGTGTATTGTAGCAAGGTGCTTCCTGTGGCATTGGTATGTGCTGTGGTGTACTGATAACCAAAACAATTCAGAAACTAAATGGCTTTTTAGTATTAGTGCTTAGTTACATTTGTTGAGTGTTTAAGACTGATGTTTAGTGCATGTGTGAAAGTTACTCTTACTGGTTTCGTCACAGAGATGTTGTTTTACTTGGCGTTGTTAGCCCAACATGAGGAAGCTGTAGATCAATGGTCTTCTCATTCTTGCAGGTTTTGCTGAGCTTTGGTAAGCACACTGTTCCGTGTACCAGGCATTCACTTACTTTATTGAGCCCCTTTTGCTACAGGTACATTTTGCCTGGTGTAGGCTGACAAAGTAAGTAGCACAGGGCCAGTAGATACCATCTGTAGTGCCATGGATGTTCTTGGGAAAGAGACGCATGAGTTAAAGCTTCAAAGAAGTATATTCTAGACAGAGGTATTAAAAGCAGTACCTGATCAGACAAGTACCTGACTGAACTGTCCTGCAGCAGTTCTGATTTTTTTGTTATTTAAATAATTTAATTCAATTTGGGCTCAATTATACTTGCTGTAATCAAATGAAATACATTTATTTTCATTATGGGATGGAATGAGTTGCTAAATAGTACATGCAAACAATTCAGGAAAATTGTTTGAGAGTGTATTGAGTGTTATGTTGAGGTGCAATGCAGAAACAGGTAACACGTTACCACAATGTTGGCTAGCATCTGAGTTGTAGTCTTAGTGAAACAGTGCAAGTAAGAACGTGTTAGTCCAGCCCCATAATGTTGCATTCTGCTTTGAAATCAAGAGTGAAAGGATTTAGTCACATAGGAGAAGCAACTCCTTGGCAAACAGGTTTGGATTCTTTTTGTTTATTTGTGATCTGTAGAAGAATCTGGGAAGACCTAACTGGCATCAGAAAAGCAATACATATTGCTATCTCTTGCTGCTTGTTCTTTTCAACTATGAAGTCTCTGGTGGTGCTTGAGATACTTAATCTCTGTGGCTCGCAATTACAAATCAAAGAAAACATTTGCAGACTTTTGCAAACTATTGCTTATAATGTGCTGACTCAGTTGTGAACTATAGTTCATCCCTCTCTTTTCTATAACATGCAGAAGTCCAGACAACTGATGTAAGGATTGGTTCATCCTGAATTATTTTCTTAGCTTTCATCTGTCAAATGCTGTGGCACATTTTGAACTTTTCTATGACAAGACATTCACTGAACTTAACTTTCATGGGACTTTTTTCTGTAGGGATGTTAAGAATTTGCATAATCGTATTTAGAAATTGTATACATTTTTATAGAATTTTTATAGGAGTCTTTGGAAGCCTAATTCTACATCACTTATGGTGAAGTGTCCCAATAGATTAAAAAAGAAAACAGATGTATTTAAATAAAAACTTCTGCCTGCTTTCACTAGTGAAATAACATCAGGACTTTGGTCCTGCAGTTGATGCTATTCAGCCTCAGGATTTGCTTTGCAGAGGCAATGTCTGACTGAAACAGTCTTGGGAAGAAGAACAACAGCAGTGCTTAGCTGGCATTGATAAACCTAGCTGGAGTCAAGCTGGCTCTGCGTCCATAGCACAATTAATTCTCCGTCTGGGTTAGCCAACACTGGATATTGGAGAGTTGACTATATCTGACAGTGTAATACACTGGTTTTTTTTCTCTGTGAAGTGGTCACTTGTGTTAGTACACTGTCTTGTTGCAGCAGTGTCACGAAAATTAAAGTTACTGTACAATCTCATATTTACTTTCTTTTTGTGCCTTCTTATAGTACAAGTCAACGGGCTTCATGTCCTGGCCACTGTAGTTTAAAAGGAGGCCATAGCAGCCAGTCACCAGTACTGGACCTGCTGCACAAGTGGGATCCAGCTCGTCTGCTCAAACATGACCTTTGGCAAAGCATATTGTTAGCATTGGGAATGATGAAAAGTGGCATGATTTCATTGCAGATAAATGTATGGCTTCAGATCTCCCAGAAGGTGCATCTTTATTTATAAAATTATTCCTCCATCATATTAGCAACGACCTGCAAATGAAATTTCTTACATGTCTTTTTTTCTTCAGCATGTTTTATAGACAAAGTAAAACAGTTTCTTCCTCTCATTTTAAATTGTCAATTAACTCATCAAATGTTACCCTGTTTTGTGTAGAGCACCCATGAAGCAAATGCATACTTGTGTTATTGATTCATGGTGCAAAGCACTTAAGTCAACAAAGGCTGCCTTAAGTCAACATCAGCTGTTTCATTTACTTACTTCCTATTTCCTTCATATCTTTGATAGTTTTGCTAGTTTTCTGATTATCTGTATATATTACAGGAAAGCCAATAGTTTGAAAAAGGCCCCAAATTTCTGTTGTACTTTTAAAGTTAGCTGTTTGGGTTTTAGTAACAAAATAACATAACTTCCAAACAATTCATTAAGAATATTAAAATACATATATATGCTCTTATTTTCTTCTGTTGTTTGTACTGAAGTGTGTAGTTCTGTGTTCTCACTGCTAACCCCTTCAACGTGTTTGTTACGCTTCAGAGAGAATGCTGTCCATGATGAGACTGTGCCTGAGTCTGCTGTGCAGAACAGCAGCTGTGTGAGAAATGGCAACCTGAAAACACCAGTAAGTTGATTTTTAAATTTTTAATTTTTTTTTATTATGAAATTTATTTTCTGTCTGATTCAATTGTTACAAAATTGAGTATTACATAAAACAATCACAATACAGTGCATCTAAAATCTAGTCACTGGATACAGCTTGACCCCCAAATTCCATTGGCATCAGAGCCTCAATGCTGGCTTTTGAACAGTCAGTTCATTTCAGTGTGTGTTCTTAGCTGTGCATTGTGTGCAGCTGATGTTAATTTGCCGGTTTTGTGTTTACCCTGTGTGTGAAAAGATGTAGAAGAGCTTCTGTGCTTGCTGTCTATTCTTCAGAAATTACAGCTACCACTGAAAAATGCCTTCCGGGTAGTACACAACTGTTCAGAAGCTTCTTTCCTGTTATACCTTCCTATGGTTTTGACTCATTGTTGAGAAAAAATCCAAGCTGGTAAATCCTTTCTTTTATCCCCTTCTAGTATGGTCATGCTTGATAAGGCTTTATCAGTGTCCTTGAAGCGTAAAAGTTAGCACCCTGAGGAAATCATTACAATGAGAGTAAAATAAGCTTGTTATTAGGGGATAACTCTTGTACCTGTGAATGGCTGTTAACATGTTGCATTTTCTCCCATACTTTCTGTGCTTGACTTGTTTCAGAGAGAGAAACGGAAGGTCCGAGAACAGTGTGAAAACATAAGGAGAAATTCTTCCAGTAGAAGAGTGAGCCAGCTGCAGAATGGCGAAGTGGTTGAGGCAGTTACATTGTTTGAAGTGGTTAGCATGGGGAAGCGGGCCATGCAGGTATTTCTAGCTCTGAATTCTGAGAGGAGTTGGTGGAGGGAAGATGGAAAAACAGTGGTCATTTCAGTTATTTATACTTTGGAACATTGAAATTTTGTTCTGTTTTGACATAAGTGGGAAAGAAACACATTTGATTGGAAAACTGTTATGAGCATGGCTCTTGAAAAGAATGCATCTTCAAGAAATTAGTGAAAAAGTAGCTGTTAGATATTTAAAAAGAGGAAGGAAATATGTACCTAAACCAGTCTTCCTAAAGCAATGCCTGAACATATGAAAAGATAATTATTTTTAAAAATACAGAAAAGGTTCATCAGTAGAAAATTTTGGTTGTTCAGGATTCTGAAAATCAGGCCTTTTTTTTTTTTTCTGGGAGCTTGCCTTTTGGTATTTTTCATTTACCTCCATTCCAATGGAGTTTGACAGCAGTTTGCATAATAGTCAGATTCCCTGTGCATCTATATAGTTAGCAACTTTCTTAAGTGTGAGGAAGCCCACCTCCCCATACTCTGTGAGCATATGTGTATATTATGTTGGTATATGTGTATGAAGGATTAAAATCTGGAGCCCCAAATATTTTTATACGGGGTTATACATATGTCTCCAGTATGTAGCGTCTGTGAGCGAAGTGTGTGTGTGCACACATGAAAAGTACATTTATATTTTGGATGCGAGACCTTAGTTTTTCCAAGATGTTTGTGTGGATGGACTTTTGCCATGCTACAGCTGCGTTAACTTCAGTAGAGCTCCCTGAAAAGCGCAGCTTCTCCTGTGCAAAGCATGATGTGAAGGGCTTGGAAAGGCAGCAGCTTGAGTCCAGGCTGCTGCTGCTAGAATTCATTAGACTGGTGTGGCACTACAGGTGGGTCGAAGCCTGGATGGCTTGTCCCAGCAGGCCTGTGTCACATACAGGCTGTACTGCCCTAGAAGTGAAATTTGGAGTTGTTCTTCAGCTTAAGTGTAGTATGTGAACTGTTTCAGCCTTCTGCACAAACCGGGTGCTAGAGAAGAAGATAACTCCCAGGGACAATTGCTAATATTAACTTAATATTAAGTATTAGATGGTGCAGAGGTTAAACGTGTTTTGTTTTGTTTTTAATGAAACTGTTACCTCAGTGCTGGCAAGAAATCAGGAGGATGTTTTGGTTTTTGTATGTTAAAATTCTTAAAGCTGTGGTTATTTTCCCTGTTAAGAGGGAGCAAAGCATCTGTGAATAGCAACATTGCCTAGAGCAGAACTTGTGAATGAGCAGTTCAAGACTTCATTTTGCCCCAGAAGGAGTCTTTTGCATGCACTATTAGAAATGGAACAAAATGGTGTGGAATTTATTCTCATTTTTATAATTTAATGGAGATGGAACGATGGTAGCTCGTGTCTTTATTATGGATGTCCTCAGTGGAGTGCAGCATGCTGCGTTCAGCTCCTGATTAATGAGTTTCTTTAATCTGTTCTAGTCTGTAGTAGATGACTGGGTTGAAGCTTATAAACAAGACAGAAATGTGGCACTTCTAGATCTGATCAACTTCTTCATTCAGTGCTCAGGCTGTCAAGGTAATTTACCCTCCTAGTAGCCCTTTCCATTGTCTGTGGGTGGGAGTAGTCTGAAGTGTGCTTTCTAAAATGGAATGTTTCTCTCCAGTATATCATGCACTTATAACCTGTACTGTTCGTTAAGACAAACTCCAGGTGGGCAGGACTAAGAGTAAAGAATGTTGCTGGTTAAATTCTTTGTGTTTACAGCATACCAACTCTCAGAGTTGTATTTGAACATGGTTTGCAAGGTCAGGTTTCTGAAGTGGTATGTCACATCGCTTTGCAGAATCCTTGCATAGGGAAGATGGTTTTGAAGACCGTTCTAATTAAAATCCAGTGTTTCAGTTGCCATTTGTTTTGTAATTTCCTAGTATCTTTTGTTTTGCTAGTGTCTTTGTTTGAAAATAAACAACTAGCAAATTAAGCTCCCTGCTTTGGTGGCTAGAAAAGCAGTCACTTGCCTCATGTGGTTACTTGTACCAGAGGGTTGTGAGGCTGTCTATTTCATAACAAACATTGAGACACAGTGACTTCTGGGGTCAGTCTGCTAGCGTAATGCTTCAGGATGGCAAGTAAGAGTTTTAAGAAGACTATTCTGTTAGTTTGAAACTTCTGAGTGTATTTAGCAGCTAGAATGTTCCTTTTATGCTTCAAATTTTTCCCAGGTCTTCAACTAATATGCCTTCTCTTATGGGAAGTGTTTTGGGGTCTTTGAGTAGCAGTGGGCAAAATTTCAGTAAGTTCTTGAAGTTAATGAATGGACAGAGAAAATAGCCATGCCAGACAGCACAGGGCAGATTTCTCTAATGTGAATTTCAGTTTTGGTTCATCAGTATTTTCTACTATAAATGAATTTCTCTGTCTCCCTATATATATGTTGCCCATACCAGTGTAAACAGAGATAAAACAGAGTCCCCCTTTCTTGGTGTTTCTAAATTTAAAATAAAGTCCTTACTGTGGTTTGGACTTGATTAATGTAATACAGTTGTCAGTAATTCTTCTTTTTAAAACATTACTTTTCTAGGCATGGTAACAGCAGAGATGTTTCACAGTTTGCAGAAGAAGGATGTCATGCGAAAAATGACAGAGACCTTTGACGAGGTAGGCACAGCTTTGACTTTGCATGCCTTTTTCATATAAACAATAGCCTCTACCTTAATAGCCAACCTGGACGGAGTTCCTGCTGCTCATCAGGAGCTATGTCCCGTTTCCTTAATTTAGGAAAATAATCCTCTTTTTCACAAGAGAAATTTGGTGTTGTAACGACCCATTTTAGCAGCAGCAGGATTTTTTTTGTAAGTCACTTTTATTTTCAGAGTTTTAGTAGGGCTATCTAACTGCAGTCTTCCTGAATCTGGCTTTCTCTTAGGAGTTCTTTTGATAGTGACTTTGTAGAGGTAAATATAATGCGGCATTGCAGCAGGTAAACGGTTCCTTTGGTATTTGGTTGATAGTTCCTTTTAAAAACACTGTTGTGGATTACTGATGAGGTAATTCAAAGATATTTTTTAGCTGATATTTTTATTTGAATCTTTTCCATCTGTTTTACTGGGAATATGAAAGAAGAAAAATGCATTTCTGATTTTTAGATGCTTGTCAAAACAATAGTGGATATCTCATTTCTTGAGGATTGTTAAGAATAGCTTTACAATACTGTTTCTCTATTTGACTGCTCCTTGGCTAATTACGCCAACATCAAATTTTCTGCAGTGCTCTCACAGGTGCTTCTGTGCTTTTTTTCTGTATTTGCCACCTCTGAATTGATTTGTCAAGCAGCAGCCATCAGCCTTGCTCTAATTGAGCATCTCTCAAAGACCAACTGCTGTAGAAATTCCCACAGAGGATGAATTTGCCAACACGGTTTTGTTTCATTTTAGAAGTATAGTAACACTTGTGCTAATTTTTGACAGAAATAATCTGATATGTGTCTGGCCATATGAATTAGTAATCTGGCACTTCTTTTCCAACTAAATTAGCCCTGAGTAGCACTCACAATAGGGTGGGCACTCTGGAAGGTACAAAGATGTGATTATTGTTATCATCAGCCTGGATGTGTTACTGCTCTGCAGCCTTTTCACCTGTCCTGGTGGGCAAAAAGGAAGGTTCTGCAGTTGCCTTAGAAGCTGTATTCTGCTATAAAAACAAAGAAACTTTGTTTTTGGGGCAGTATTTTGACATGATACTCTAGTGAAACATTTTACTGATGGAAAAAAAGGGACACAAAGAATAACAAGAAGGGCTTCTACAGGTATGTCAGCCAGAAAAGGAAGGTCAAAGAAAGCATACCCTCCCTGATGAACATGATTGGCAAACTGGTAACAACGGATGAGGAGAAGGCTGAGGTACTCAACAACTTTTTTGCCTCAGTCTTCACTGGCAACCTCTCCCCACACCTCTTGAGTGGATGGACCACAAGACAGGGACTGGGGGAGTAAAGTCCTTCCCACTGTAAGAGAATTTGTGACCACCTGAGGAACCTGAACATACATAAATCTATGGGACCTGATGAGATGCATCCCAGAGACCTGAGGGAATTGGCTAATGTAGTTGCCAAGCCACTCTTCATCCTGTTTGAAAAGTCATGGCAGTGAGGTGAAGTCCCTGGTGACTAGAAAAAAGGGAAACATTGCACCCATTTTTAAAAAGGGTAGAAAGGAGCACCCTGGGAACTACTCACCTGTCAGCCTCACCTCTGTGCCTGGGAAGATCATGGAACAGATCCTCCTAGAAGCTATGCTAAGGCACATGGAGGACAGGGAGGTAATTCGAGACAACCAGCATGGCTTCACCAAGGGTAAGTCCTGCCTGACCAACCTAGTGGCCTTCTATGATGGAGTGACTGCATCAGTGGACGAGGGAAGAGCTACGGATGTCATCTATCTGGACTTCTGTAAGGCCTTTGACATGGTCCCCTGTGACATCCTTCTCTCTAAATTGGAGAGATACGGATTTGATGGGTGGACTGTTTGGTGGATGAGGAATTGGGTGGATGGTCGCATCCAGAGGGTAGTAGTCAACGGCTCGATGTCCAGATGGAGATCAGTGACAAGTGGTGTCCCTCAGGGGTCCATATTGGGACCAGTACTGTTTAATATCTTCATCAATGACACAGTGGCATTGGTGCACCCTCAGCAAGTTTGCAGATGACACCAAGCTGACTGGTGCAGTTGAAACGCCTGAGGGACAGGATGCCATCCAGAGGGACCTGGACAAGCTCAAGAATTAGGCCTGTGTGAACCTCATAAAGTTCAACAAGGCCAAGGGCAGGGTCCTGCACCTGCATTGGGGCAACCCCCAGTACCAACACAGGCTGGGGGATGAAGGGATTGAGAGCAGCCCTGCAGAGAAGGACTTGGGGGTACTGATAGATGAAAAGCTGGACATGAGCTGGCAATGGGCGCTTGCAGCCCAGAAAGCCAACTGTATCCTGGGCCGCATCAAAAGGAGTGTGGCCAGCAGGTTGAGGAAGGTGATTCTGCCCCTCTGCTCTGCTCTGGTGAGACCCCACCTGGAGTACGGCGTCCAGCTCTGGAGGCCCCAGCACAGGAAGGACTCACTGGAGTGGGTCCAGAGGAGGGCCACAAAAATGATCAGAGGGATGGAACACCTCTGCTATGAGGACAGGCTGAGAGAGTTGGGGTTGTTCAGCCTGGAGACGAGAAGGCTGCGGGGAAGACCTTATTGCAGCCTTTTAATATATAAAGGGGGCTTATAAGAAAGATGGAGACAAACTTTTTAGCAGGACCTGTTGTGATAGGACAAGGGGTAATGGTTTTAAATTAAAAGAGGGTAGATTTAGACTAGATATAAGGAAGAAATTTTTTACGATAGGGGTGGTGAAACACTGGAAGAGGTTGCCCAGAGAGGTGGTAGATGCCCCATTCCTGGAAACTTTCAAGGTCAGGTTGGATGGGGCTCTGAGTAACCTGATCTAGTAAAAAATGTCCCTGCTTATTGCAGGGGAGGTTGAACTAAGTGACCTTTAAAGGTCCCTTCCAACCCAAACCATCCTATGATTCTATGAAAATACCAAGTGATAATCCCCAGTGTTAGATACTCTGTGTCTCTGTTTTTTTTTTTTCTTTTTTCTTTAATTCTAAATCTGGTGAATTCTGAAATTCTCTTTGTCTGTTTTTAGATAAACTGACTCTAAAAAACCTCCTAAAATTATTTATACAGAATTAAATATTTTTAAAGACAGTATCTGTCAGCTTGTCTAATTTAATCTTGATATGTTATGACTAGTATTAAGCCAGCATTAATATAGAAAAAAAGGCTGAAGCAACCATTTTTATGTTAGCCACAGTTATTACATGATTGAAAAAATGCTTAAGAATTAAAACAATTTCTTTTAAAGCAGAATTATGATAAGAGTAAGAGCAAAGTAGTTTGTTATTTTAAAGTGAGTTGTTTCCTCTTTGTATTTGTGTTTCTTTTCGCATGTAGTTGTCACTCATCTTTTTCATAAATAAGATGGAAACATATCTTAGTGATTAAGTTAGTTGAGAAGTAGTGCCATATAGGACTACTGTGATTTTGAAAATATTTTTTTGAAAACAAATGATAATAGTAGTGAAAGTAGTAATGAGAGTGGGGAACATTACCAGGTATCTGCCTGAGTACCTCATCTTGCCTTTTGATTTATAGTGTTTGTTTCTAGCATTCAGAGGATTGTAAAATTAGAGGTTTTTATGTAGTTCTCATTCTTGATCATTTCACTGATTTAACCATTTCATTACTGTTCAACTAATTAATTGCAACACTATATCTGTGTACCAATACTTCCTCCCAAAATTCTCACTAGTGTTAAGTGGGAAATGTTAGTGGAGTTGAGTCTGGCCAGAAACGTGAAGGGCAACAAGAAAAGATTCTACAAATATATCAACAGCAAAAGGAAGACCAAGGAAAACGTAGGCCCACTGCTAAATGAGGCAGGGGCCCTAGTGACAAAGGACACACAAGAGCCTGACGTACTCAATGCCTTCTTTGCCTCTGTCTTTGACAGACTGGCTTTCAGAAATACCAGGTCCCTGGGACCAGAGGGAAAGTCTGGAGCAAAGACTGCTTTCCCTCCATGAAGGAGGATCAGGGAACACTTAAACAGACTGAACAGACATAAGACCACGTGGTCTGACAGAATGTGCCCAGCAGTGCAGAGGGAGCTGGTTGATGTCATTGCAAGGCCCCTTTTGATTATCTTTGAAAGGTTGTGGCGATTGGGAGAGATTCCTGAAGACTCAAAGAAAGCAAATGTCACTCCTGTTTCCAAGAAGGGCAAGGAGGAGGATCTCAGGAACTCAGGCTGGTCAGCCTCACCTCGATCCCTGGGAAGGTGATGAAGCAACTAATTCTGGAAATAATGTCCAAAACCATGAAGGACAAGAAGATGATCAGGAGTAGTCAGCATGGATTTACAAAGAGGAAATTGTGCTTAACCAACCTGATAGCCTGATATAATGAAGTGACTAGAGTGACTAGCTTGGTGGATGAGGTGGGAGCAGCAGATGTTGTTTATGTTTATTTCAGTAAGACTGAACACTGTCTCCTGTAACATCCTCATAGACAAGCTGATGAATTATGAGTTAGTTAAGTGGACAGTGAGGTGGACTGAAAACTGGCTGAACAACCAGGCCCACAGGGTAGCGATCAGTGGCACAAAGTCCAGTTGGAGGCTAGTCACTAGCGGTGTACCCCAGGGTTTGATACTTGGGCCAATACTGTTCGACATCTTTAATAACAACAAATAATATGGACAATAGGGCAGAGCGTACTCTTAGCAAGTTTGCAGATGATACAAAACTGGGAGGAGTAGCTGCTAGACCAGGTGGTTGGTCTGCTGTTCAGAGGGACCTCAACAGAATGGAGAGTTGGACAGAGGGGAACCTCATGAAGTTCTACAACAAGAAACCCCATGAACCTGGGGAGGAATAACCCCATGCACCACTCCACACTGGGGGCTGACTGGCTGGAAAGCAGCTCTACAGAGTACGATGTTGGTGTCCTTGTGGATGACAAGATGAATATGAGCCAGCAATGCGTCCTCTCAGCAAAGACGACCAACAGCGTCAGCCTCCTGGCCTGCATTAGGCAGAGCATTGCCAGCAGGTCATGGGAGGTGATCCTTCCTCTCTTCTCATACTAGTGAGACCATGTCTGGAGTGCTGAGTCAAGTTCTGGGCTTTACAGTACAAGAGAGAGATGGATTTATTAGAGTGAGTCCAGCGAAGGGCCACAAAGATCATTAATGATCTTTTGTATGAGGAGAGGCTGAGAGAGTTGAGCCTGTTCAGTCTGGAAAGAAGGTGGCTCAGAGGGATCTCATCCATGTGTAAAAATACCCGATGGGACAGAATGAGGAAGAGGAAGCCAGACTCTGCTCAGCGGTGCCCAGTGAGACAGTGAGCACAAAGGCAAGCCAAGACAGGTAGTGGGCACAAACTGGATTGTATGAAACTTCATCTGATCACAAGAAAACACTTCTACGGTGAGAGTGGTCAAACAGTGGAACAGGTTGCCTTGAGAGGTTGTGGAGTCTCCGTCTGTGAAGATATTACAAAGCTGACTGCACACGGTGTCACTCGACGCTGAGGAGACAGACGTGTTCTTTTAGGGATCCTTGGCAGAATGATGATGGCACTAATTGTAGTTACAATTACAGCTTCATTTTCTTAACAGGATATTATGATTAGTATAGCACAGAATTTATGATTAGAATGGCACAGGATTTCTACAAGCAGAATCAATATGGTAGCATAATACAACTTATGATTTCTAATCACCTAAGTAATACAGAATTTGTAATACAATTTAACTTATAATATCTCATCACCTGGACCCTCTGCAGATCAGGTCAAATCTTAATACGTGGTTTGCTGTATCAATATAACAATCATAATCTCGACTTGAAAATCGTATAAAAGAATACAAGTGACTCACTCAGTCCTCGGAGGAAGCCGATGATGGTGGAGGTGTCCCTGCCACTGGGTGGTCACAGGTCTCACTGTCCAGCAGCAGCTCTGGTCCAAGTTCCCCACTTAGGCCTTGCAGCCACCTGATTTTATGGACAGTGCTCTGGGTGCAGTGACGCTTCCCTGTTCTGTGGCGGGGCCATCACCAGCACCACCTGGCTGTCTGGGTGCCTGGGACCTTCAAGGCCAGGAAGGAAGGGAGCAATCGGCCTGGCACCCAGGAACCTTGAGGCCAGTAGGGAGGGGAAGAAGAAATCTGTTTGGTTTGTCTGCTTGGTTCACAAGACCTTCAGGGCCTGATAATGAGGGAAAGGGAGTGGATACGTGACCCACTTGGTCACAGAGAATGGCTGCTTGCCTCATAAAATAGCGTTAGTTATGCTAACCACATTACCAGGGGTTGGGAGCAGGGGGTACTGGTCACACACGGCATTGGACAGCCTGCTCTGGCTGACCCTGCTTGAGCAGGTGGGGTTGGATTAGATGATCCCAGAGTTCCTCTAAATTTCAGTCTTTCTGTGATTCTGTGAAAACTTCTACTGGCGTTGGAAGCAGAGAATGGCTTTAATATGGTCATTGAGGCCATTATTTCCTCTCTGTGGGCCACAGTATTCCTCAGTGGAGAGATAGGCTTGTCTTTAGGACCACTGCTTTTTGTTTTCCCTCTTTCTTAAACTATTCTGTTTCTCTTTTCTGCTTTTCTTCCTGTATGTGGCATTTTATTTCTTGCAGTTCTTTGTTCTTTTGTAGGTTTCTGTCCCTCTCCATTTTGTTGCTGAAATGTTTAGCAATGGAAGAGTTAAGTTTGCTGCATGACTGTACAGCCAGATGGGGATAGAAATACTTGTGCTTCACTGAGCCTAATGAACTGTAGATTTCATACATTTTGTCTTGGAATAATTCCAGAGTTGAGGAAACATCTCTGAATCAAGTCACACTAGTACTGAAAACATTTCTCTCTAATTTGAAAAGCATAGAATGGTTTTCTAGAGTTTAGATTTTTTACAGTACCTAGTTACTAAACGTTGGAAAGGGATATATACTTAGACTAGCTGAGGAGCCATATCTTAGAATTAATAACGAGGATTATACCTTGTATAAATTTGCTTATAAATTTTAAAAACAAGTTGTCCCTTACTTGTAGCAAGAAAACTCAGGTTTTACATAAAAGTGTGTTTTTCTTCTCTCATTGGTTATAACTAAAAACTACAGAGATGAGAAGGAATTAGATTTTGTTTAATGCATTGGATTGTATAAGCCACCTGTAATACACATTGTCTCAAGTTTTAATAGCCTTTTAAATATGATGCATGATTTGTGATGCTTTTGTCTTTATGAATTAACTGTGCTGTTTCATCAAAAAGTTTTTAAAATTTTGTCTCATGCATTATAGGAAACTGGATTGCAGTACAAGAAGTTCATGGCCTATCCTTGGATCCTGACAGTTACTTGGCCGGTGGACATGGTAGGACTCTTGTAGTTCTCTGCAACTGTAGTATAGCATTTTCTGTGGCTTTATTTCCTGTTTCCAGTGTAGGTGAACATATCAGAACTAGTCATCTTAAACTGTGTGTTAGCGAATGGAGATAATCATGCGCTTCTGAGGTCTGCTTCATCTAGTCTGTTTTAGACCTCTGGTTTGGATGAGCACACGCTTTTGAAGTGCCCGTTTTTCACTATTGATGTCAAAGGGACATCAGCATTTTGAAAAGACTGGTGTATGTCAAGTTGCAGTGGTGTTCAAGAGCATTCCTCATCCCTTTCAGCAAGCTCTACACACATGTGTGTCCATGCACATGCATACGTGCATGTGCATGTATGCACACAGACGTTTTGGCAGACAGATTTGTTCCAAGGCTTGTTTCATCAAAACATTCTCTTGCAAACATAAATGTTTGATTGGAAGAGTATTTTGAGAACAGAAACAGCTTTTCTGTAATGCCTCTTCCCATACAACACTTGCAGAATTGTGGGGAATTAATCTTAACTCCTTGTTGGCACTTCACTTTGACTTTCCTCTATTTCCATAGCCTCTGTATGAAAGAAAGAAACATTTCTAGGATGAGTCAGAGCAGAACTTGGTTTCTGGAAGTACAGTTGCTTCTCTCTACTGGTTATGGAGGGAACCTAAGGGAATCCCAGGTTAGGTCTCTAAATTTAGGTGGTGTGCCCATTGTGCTGTCTATATATTCACAGTATGCATGTTACCATTAAACAATATCCCAATATGATAAACATGGACAGTAGAAACACTTTTAAAAAGTGAGATGTCTACCTGTATTTGTGCTGCTTTTCAGATGGAGGAGTAAGCTTGGTGATAAAGTAGGTATTTCCTGAAGTTGTAGGTTGTCTTTCTACTGTCTGTGCTATGATCAAGGAGCATTAAAGGGCCTGCTGGGGACTTCCCTTTCTGTCTGGCACTGCTGCTAGTGTTAGGCTCTGAACTGACTCTTACAACCTGATCAGGAACACATCCCAAATTCCAAATTCCCAATGTGCTTTGGGTTGCAGGCATCCCTGAGATCAGTCTGTGTTTGTGTTTATTTTTCAAGAAAGCAGTGGGTCCTGTGCTTTGGAAACAAAGTTACTAGAGAAGGGCATAAAGTGCACTTTATCAGTACATGAGGTTATTCTGAGTGTGAAGCTGTGTGTTAGAATACATCTGAGAAGGTGTTTGACCTACTAGTGAAGGACCAGCTGAGTAGTGGCCTGCCTTCAGGAGGAAGTTTTCCATAGTGAGTGAACTTTTGGAATTCCCTGGCTCCATTCACACCTGGAAACTATCAAGATGCAAATTCATATTCAGAGCCATTCCTGGGGTCTGTGAGGTGCAAATGAAATAAATGTTCACGCTGCCTGAGGTTGCCATCTACAAGGTTTTCCTAGTGTGCTCTTCACATGAGGCACACCATTTTGTGTGGGAAGTCATTTGAACTGCCATCTGTCTGCTTTCTCCCTGGCAGTATCAACTGTACTGTGAACACTCTTGTAGTTTTATTGTAACTTGCTTTTTGCATAATGTCAAAGGTATTGCCTACTTACTGTTTCTGTGGAGGTTTTCAGAGACCTAGGTGCTGGTAGGTGAATGACTCAGTATTTGTCATTAAGCTGTAGCCTGATAAACTCCTTAAGCTGGCAGTGCTGCTGAGGAGAACAGTCCCATCCTGCTCACACCACAGCTGTTTCTTTTCACTTTTCAGTCACTTCAGTTTCCTCCTGGATTTTACCACTCCCTTGCCGGAACAGGAAGGACGAGGGAGTGGGGAAGCACTACTACCTGTGAGGAAGTAGAAGAGGCCAGGAGTGCTCATGGTTTATGCCAGTGGGAGTTATTTATGATGCTGTGGCTTCACATGTCCTCTCCCACCAGTTAGCATTCACAGCTAACTCACATACATTCCTTTCAGATGTGAGCTATGATGACAGTGTAGCTCTAATGAAGCTAGTTTGTCTCTGTGCTTGCTTGTAACCCAGTTGCGTGTCCCTACTTTGGAGTAATAACCATGAAAAATGTGATGGGGGGCGCTGAGGTGAAGCTGACTGTCAGCAAAACTCTCTCTGATATTCAGTGGGAGAGATGTAAATGGTGTACACAAACAAAACTAATTAGTGTGTTTTTCGCTTGACTTTTCTTTCTTGTGCAGGACAATGAAGACTACCCGCTGATCAGAACAGGGCCCTACTGGAAGAAGTTCAAGGCCAATTTCTGTGAATTTATTGCAGTGCTTGTCCAACAGTGCCAGTGCAGCATCCTGTATGATAGCTACTTGATGGACACTATCATCTCGTTGCTTACAGGCTTAGCAGACTCCATGGTCAGAGCATTTAGACACACAAGCACTTTGGCAGGTAAAATAACTCACAGAGTTGCTGTAGATCATGAGTTTTGTTGACTTGTCTACAAACAAAACTGCTCAAAATTGAAAAGCTCTCTTTACTGTTGCAGTTGTTCTCTTATGCATTGACAGTGCCTTCCTCCTGATGTATGTACATGTAATATAAATCATTTGTTCCCATGTGTATCTGAATGGATTTTGGATGCTTTAGATATGATAGGTCTAGACCATTTTCTTCTTTCTGAAGAAAGTTTCTTTAATGCCTGACATGACTAACTTTAGAATTATGCTGTGTTCTGAGGGTTGTTTTTTTTTTTTCAGTAACTGATTTTTCACAGTCAGTTTTCTGTTTTGTTATTTTTCTCCCTCCACTAATTAATGTGATGAGCTTGCATTAAATGCCTCACCTACAAAAGCTTCCTTTGAAGAGCTGCTCTTCTTGTGGTAGCTGTGCTAAAAAGAACATTGCTTGTTACACATTTTTGTTTCATGCAGCATGATGATTCTAAAGTTACTACTTTTTTCTTTTTTCCCCTAAAGCCAGTAAATACCCTCTTTGCCATGCAAAGAGCACTTAAAGTATGATTTGTTCTAAAGTACACTGTTTGCTTTGAAGGCTCAAAAAACCCACTTGAAGTTTATGCAAACCATCTAGTGATCCTTAGAGGAATGTGAATTTTTGTCAATTCAAGTAAAAAATTAGATTCCCAGCCTTTTATGGGCCAGCTTTGCTGTTGGTCTTTTTTTTTTTTTTTTTGTTACTGAAAATCACCTGTTCCACAACTCTAGATTCTTTTGCAGAAAAATCAAAATTACATAAACTAGGAAGAGAGTTGCCCAGTAAATTAGTACTCTGACTAGAACTCTAGCCAAAAGTTGTAAATCACAGTAATATCACTAAATTTTCTTTTTTTGATCATTGTCTGCATTTAAAATAAACACTGTATTTTAAAACAAATTGCTATAATCTACAAGTGTTCATATTTTGGATAATAAACTGTATTTGGCTAACCATATCCTTTTTGTGGTAAAGTGGTGAATATATTTATGCTACATATCTCTGAGCTAAGCTAAATATGTTGGGTTTGTTTCCTTTTTAGCAATGAAACTTCTGACAGCAGTTGTAAGTGTACATCTGAACCTTGATGTCAACAAGCACAATGCTCAAAGATTATATGAGGTGGAGAAGAAGAGGATAAGTGGCAAGAGGACCAATTACAGACTTGACCAGCTAGAGAGAAAAAGGAAAGAGGTTAGGCAGGTGTCTTGTATGGGAGATGTGTGAAGATGTAAAAAGAGGGATTGCTAACAGCTTGCTTTTGGGTCACTGCAGTTCTCTGAGGTTTATATGTTTATCTAATGCAGTTGTGACTGGCTAGATTAAGTGGTACAAAAATGACTAAGGTAATAACTGCACTATGTACTGTTAACTTGTGATGTCTGTCCTACTAATTGCTTCTCTAAATTGGCATCATTAGCCCTTGATCTCTACACAAATATGGATTTACACACACACTGGTGTTGTGGGAGTGCAGTTTTGCATATATTTATACAAATTACAAGGCAAAATGTTAGTTCTTGAACTGAATTTCAGTGAATGAAAAAGGACATGGGATAGCTGTCATCTCTGTATATGTGCATTGTAAAAATGCATTGTAAAAATGCTCGTAACTTCAGGTATGACCTGTATCTTCCTTGCTGTTCAGTATCTGTCATTTCTCCCCTGCTCAGCCAGACAGCTCCTTATCAAATCCCAGAGACAGGCCTATAATTGTAAGAAATAATTCTGGCTTGAGGGTGGAGGTGACTTGATGTATGAACTTCAAGCATAGTTCCTTCTCTCCTGACCTTAGCATCAGTTACCTCTGTTCTGAGCTTTGGGTGTCTATGGACTTCTCTGTTATAGAAACAACACCTTTTTTTGTGGGAAGAAGCGTTTGGGTGAGACAGGGGTTTTTAGTATCATCATGAGTCTGATCTTATGGGAAAAACAGAGGAAATATGCATGTTGGGCGGAAAACCCAAACTTCTCCCCCTTCCTGATGCTGTTGATGAGAGAATGTTTTTATTAAGTGACTTAAGTTTCCAGAAGTTCAAAACTAGACTTTCAGGGCTCAGTTAAAATACATGTTCGTCGTGGAATAGGTGCATTTTGAAAACTCCCTTGCCTGCCTTTCTTCCTTCTCTGTTTAAGTGTATAAAAAGAGAATTTGGACCTGTATGTGAAGATTGCTCAATAGTTGCGCTGCACCTTTCTGTATATTGATAGATCAAGACTCACTATATCAAACAAGTACCTTCTTATCCAGGCTAGCAGTTGGTATCTGATAAACTTTTCATCAGGATGTAGCTACAAAAAGGCCAATTGCTAGTGTAGATACAGACCACTCATTTTATGTTGGTACCATGTGTAAACGCTAGTAATTTGCACCACAGTAGTACTGTAAGTGCACTGATGCAAATTTTTTATGTGTAGTGAATTGTGGGACCAATATTAACATTCAGTTCTCTTTGTATTTCAGTATGAGCATAAGCTTCTAGAGATACAGAACATGATGAATGCTATTTTCAAAGGGACGTTTCTAAACCGTTATCGGTAAGAACAGAAATAAAGCTGTGATGTGTATCTGCATTCCCAAGAAACTCTTGCTCAGATTGTCCAGATACCAGAATCAAGTTAAACATCCTAAAGGCACTGATGGTGTCAAGGAAAGTGTAGCAGTTAAACTATTTTAAAGAATTTGGGCTTATGAAAGGACCTCTCTTAAGTATGTTTCGTAAGTTCTTCCTGCTGGCTATAGAGCAGTGCATGTGTGATTGAGAAGATATCCAGAATTACAAAATAATTATTGCATGAAACATTTGTAGCTAAAAGTGGCCTAATTGTTGATTGAAGACTAACTTAGAACATTAATATGAAGATACTTGTAATATTTTGGATTATACATGCTTCTGCAATTCCAGAAAATAAAAATATTGCAAATAATATAATTATTACATATTAGGCATTTTTAATGTATTAATATTAGAATTTTATAATTTCACAGTGATGTGATTCCCGAGATCCGAGCAACTTGCATTGAAGAAATTGGCAGCTGGATTAAAACATACCCAGATGCTTTTTTAAATGATAGCTACTTAAAATACATTGGTTGGATGCTGTATGATAAGGTAAAGTTTTAATTTTTCCTCCTGGGGCAGTGGATGGGAAATCTTTTTTAATTTTTTTTAAAGAATCCTAACGTATAAATTCTTGAGAGTAGATATTTAAGACTCTGGTGGTACAAAAAAGAATTTACTTTCTTCCCCATTTCAGGCTTTATTTTTAAAGCCATTGTAGCAATAAATAACAGAGAACATTTTTTCCAGTTCTGTAGCAGTGTGTCTCCCTGTGTGTGCAGTTATTTTTATATGTTACTGAATCGGGAGCTATTACCAAATTATAAAATGGCCTATATCCTTTGAGCACATGCAGTATTAAATGTTGACTAAAACTCTCTTTTTAGGTTTGATGGCTAAATTTAAAATTTTGTTTTATTTTATAAAAATGGACAAATAAATATTGCCTATAGTAAAATAGTCTTCAATATTGCATTTCTCATTTGGAATTAAGTGGATCTAGAAAATATTTACAGAAAGTCTAGCCATTTCCCAAAGAGTTTTTTCCTTTTCCTTATAGTAAGTTTGTTTTTTCTTTTTGAGTAGAGGCATGTTTAGAAAACCAAAAAAACCCCACTGAAACAAAAAAAAACCCAACCAAAAGAAAACAGTAACTGAAAAATATGCTTTTTCTCATGCTTCTAAAATGCATGAGAGATTTTAGGGGGATAGGAATATTTATCGTGAATGGCTAATTACTGAAATTGGCACAGTATACTTCTGCAGGCCACCTTTTAAAGTGTATATAGCTTCTGTATAAATCCTGAAACATCCTCAGTTTTGCGTCAGCTTTAGGTAATGTTTGTGTTCTGTGAATAAAATTGTAGTTTACCACAAAGCCAGGAGGGGGAGCACGAAGCCTCTTACTTCCCTGCATTGTGCCATTGCTGTAAAGGTAGCATTTAGATTTTTAGAACAACAAATCTATCAAGAACTGTCGTCTTTTCCTGCATAAATTTTATCTGATCAGAATATCTTTTTAGTATATGTTCAGTTGGGAGAATTCTCAAAAGAAAAAGTCATTTTTGAAGATGATGTGTCTTCATTCCCAGTGCTGTACAGTGAAAATTAACAGCTGGTGTCTCTGATTAATGCACATAGCTCATCCAGTGTCATTTATTGGGAACTGGAAATGGTTGTTTTTCTAAAGCTTATTGTCTGAAAGCAATGCAGATGCAAGCAGAGTGAGATAAAGTGAGAAGTCTTCTATATTCCACATTTGGCCGGGACCTGGTAGTGTGCCACTGCTGGTGGTTGAAGTCCCGGCTGTGCTTTGTGATTTGCAGCCACCATTAAATTGCCCGATTCCAAAATGAGAGCAGGGCATTTTTGGCAGCAACAGGGGCAGCAGTGCTCTTATATACATCTGAATGTTATTTCCCACTACTCCTTCTTAATAAGCATTTCCATCTCATCTTGTTGGGGGTGGGCAGCAAGAAACTGATATCTCCCAGAGCCAATTTTCTTCTAGAATATAACGTAGAGAAGTTTGCCAAATAATTTAGGCCCCAGAGTGGAACAACCACAAAATTATTCTAACAGTGGGGGAGAACCTGGCCAGAATCATCTACAGTGCTGTAAACAGAGGTTAAGTTTAGTCATTTGGGAGGCTTTAAAGCAGAGGGGTGAGGGGGAAGTAAGTATAAAATTAACATTTTGTCTTCAAAGTCTTTTTATTTGAATATAATCATTCTTTCTTCCCCATGGGATACCATTTTGCCATTATACCCTGATATGAGACATTATATTTTTATGTGAAAGTTTATTTCCTAGGTGCAAGAAGATGCTCCAAATTCAGTGGTAATATGCTCAAAAATGCATATGAGGATCTCTCTTTGGCCCAGTAAGAGCTGTGGAACAGTGCTATAAAGACACATTTTCGAGTAGTTTATATTCATCTGCTAGAAATAATTTAACTTTTTATAACAGTTGATACTAAATCTGACAGCTGTGTGCAGTTGAACAATGTTGTATGTAAGCCCAGTCACCTATCAGTGCATTTGTGAAATCCAGGCACCTAACTTGTGCTCAAAGGCACTAGTGTTCTTCCAAGGGAATATATAGCTACTAAATCAGCATCCAGATCCAATCAAACCAGTGCTGATCTGAGCAGCAGGTGTTGAAGTGCTGTGTAAAAAGTTCAGAGTCAAAGACCAGAAAAATCAAGACAATGAAGAATAAGGATGGGGAGAGTGGAAGGCAGAACTAGCAGACAGGAAGGCAAAGACAATGGAGATGCACATTTGGGACCTCCTACTATGTTAGACTAGCTTTGTCTGGAACTTCAGGGCAAGTTGTTGAGGTTTTCTCATTAGACTATGAAAAACACCCAAATAAATCCCGTGGAAAGAGGAACTTGCTCTTGAAATGAACTTCTGTGTCCTGACTATGTGATCCTCCTGGCAAATTTCAGGAAATTGAAAGGGTTTTTAGTTTTGCCTCCCATTCAACATTGCTATAGCAACTGATCCTATAGTTATGGCTACTTCCAAAATACTTTTTTATTTAAATGGTCATGTTAACATAGTGGTTTTCTGCTCCACAGGTCATCTGTGTGCATATGTACTGACTTTTTTTTGGGGGGGGGGGAACGACAGTTTTTAAAATTGTTTTACCTTGACAGGTAGGTAAGCTGGATTGTCTTTGCTATTCAGGAGTCATTCCATAGTTCTTGGAGTTAATTTCCTCAGCACTTAAAAGAAACACATACATAGAGGGTTATGACTGAGAGCTTTCAGGTGGGAAGAGGATACCTTAGAAGGCAGGTGGTTTAGTTTAATGTATTAAACTTTATATCTGCAGACCTATGCTTGAATGCCACCTGACTGACAAATGTGAATGACCTTACTAGCTGTGCACCAAGGTCTATATGACCATCCAACAGACCATCACAGACTTTTTTTTTTTTCCTTTTTTTTTGTTTTGTTTCTTTTCCCAAAGCACAAATGCAGTCCCTATTCACAAGCAAAGCCTTGTGATAAAATACGGAGGGCAGCTGAGGCCAGGATTGCAGTACATTGGCTGAGCTGAGTTAGTGCCCGTGTGCAGTGATGGGTACCAAGCAGGGACTGTTTGTGAGTGAGTTCTGTGCTGTGGAGCCCTTGTGGCTGTAGGAAGCAGCAGGTGTGGGCAGCAGTCTCTTTCTCAGACAAGGCCTTTAATTTTAAAGTACAATATAGAACATGTACTGGTCGTGTATCACAGGCCGATTAGAGAGCAGTACTCATTGTCACCTGTTGATCTTTCATTTTATATTCCTAGCAAAAAGCTGCCTTATGTAAAACTGTTGGTAAAAGCCTGCTACTGGGAATCATCCTTCACTTTGCATCTAAGCAGGTGAACGGGAACTTGTAGTAATGGATAGCCTATGTGTAGGTGGTCTCCTTTCTTGGGTTTCCTTGATTATTCTTACTGCTATTGTTAGCAAGAGGAATTAAGGAAGAAATATGAAGAGACTGATTCAAAGCCTGCAGTTCATTTAAGTGTCTCTGCTGATATTCTTAGCATTATAAGTTTACAGAACAGAGTGATTTTTCTGTGTTAGGTCCTCAAAATGACTTTCTTAATGACATTTAAAGCTTTGTCATTTGAAAGGTTTAGCAATATGCATAAGATAATTTAAAAGCTGGATAAGGAAAAGTCCTCTTTTTGAGGCATCTATGAAGCAGCAGTACCAATAGTATGAAATAACACCTTGCAGGGGTGAATATATTTTGCCTAAGTTAACTAATTAGGCCATATTCAAAGCAACCCTTCTCTTCTTAGAACGCTTAAAATATAGTGTTCTAGTGTAAAACAGAAATAGGGAGGAGTAACATTTGACTCTGTGTCTGTGAGAACCCACGATGAAAAGCCAGTGCATTTCTGAGGTGTAGCTCTTCCTCTGGGAGTTTTCACTGGACCAGAATTTCTTGGAGTCCGTTTCAGTGTTTAGCGATTGTCCGAATCAAATGTTGAAAGGAAGCAAACAGTCTGATGTATGGAAGAGTGCTGATTGTATTAAGTAGGTCATCCATACTCTTGTCTTTGTATATCTTTAACAGGTGAACAGCACAATTCCTGCATCTTTTGCATTCTGTTGCTTTTATTAACTGTAAGGTCTGTGAGAGTTTCTTTGTCTCTTAGGGAGCCTAACACAAACTTTGATGTCACCTTTAAGTTTGACTCACTGCAGGCTTCCTCTGTGTGAGAGAGACGTGCGTGTGTGTACACAAACAAAATGGCACTGATAATACTAATAAAGAAGATAAGTCAGTATTTGGGTAGTCTGCTGTAGGCACCCACAAAGAACTCTTACTTACATAATATAAATGCCAATAGTGAATAACATCAAAGATACATGTGTTTAACTGTTAGCCAATTTCTCTTCGACTTGTAGCAAGCGGAAGTGCGGTTGAAGTGTCTTCTGGGACTGCAAGGAATTTATAGCAGAAAAGAACTTGTTTCCAGGATGGATCTCTTTACTAGCAGATTCAAGGTAAATAGATTACTGTTTGCTGTTTGTTTTCAGTCTGGGTTGGGTGTATACACAGGGTCTGATGTTTTGATCAGAGCAGATATCCCCACTCTCTTGACTGACAGGAGCTTAGAGTACTGCAGAAACAGCCTGCTTAACTGAGTGGATGAAGGAGTTTTGCAGAGATGTTTCCCTCTGTTTCTATGGAATTTTCTGTTTCACTTTAGTTCATGCACAAAATGGTATTAGCATGCACTGTGGTCAGTTATCTCCACCATTCATCCAGAATGGACCAGATTTTTTTACAGGATCTTTAGCAGATGACAAAAAATTTCATACTCTGAAGGTCCCTTTTTTTGCTGGTCCTGATAATGGGTTAACCTGTAGATACTGGATTGGCTGACCATGTATCACACTGATGTGGGAATGGCTCTCTGTTGATCCACCATGTCAGTATGAATCTTGAAGAAGGATCCCTTTTCTCCTTTCTGACCAAGTCAGATCATATGCTGTAATTTTGAGAGCTTGTTCTGTGACTGCACTGACCCTGTACACTGCCTTTATCATATTCCAACATCCTGACTCATTTAAGAAGTAAGCCCTTTATTTTTTTAATCCTGCCCTTGGTAATGATTTCGTCAGCTACCCTTATCCCAGTGGGGCTGGGCCTTTTTGGTATTTGGATAAGAAAACTCCAAGTGCTGTGATTGACACCTCAGTCCCTCTGAATCAGTATATAATCAATGCCTGCATGTGGTGGTAGTTCATGTTCTTTTTGAGACAGGTGCAGGGTTTACCTGTATGTCAAAGCAGTTGCTAATAGTAAAAAATACCTATAGCACATCTTCAAAGAACAAGAATAGATAAATATATTGGTATCTTAGGAATAAATTATTCAGATTGAAACTTGCCTATCTAAGATTAACCCCTGTTTTAAACATTTTTGTGGTAATCCTTTATTTTTCTGGTTAAAGGAAGGTTGCTGTAAGCTGCATAAGCAACTGCAGGACTGGTATTCACAGACTGATGAAATAGCTCCCATCTGTCTGTACTGTGATCTCCCTCTGTGTGGAGGATGCTGTATAAATGGATTATTGCAAACTCCATCCCACCAATCAAAAAAACCCAACCCAAACACAACACTTCCTTCCCCGTAAACAAAAGAAACTCAAACAGCTTCACACAAAATACAGACTGATCTGGAATCTTCCAAAGTTTAAATCATGGTTTCTCGCTGATGGGGAATGTACTTATATAACCATCAATCCATTTCCCACAAGCAGGAGTTTCACATGCTCCCTCTGTTACCCTTGAGTGTTCAAACTCAGGTCAGGATTCATGGACTTCCACACCTTGCAGCTGGGTTGTGAGAAAAAGGAAGGTGCGAAGTAAAATGAATCTAGAGATTTAGAAATAATATGTTAAGTGAGAAAGCTGTTGGTCCCAAACCAAGCAAGTCCAAAGGTTTAATATACCTTAAAGATGGAGGCTGCACTGAGGAGTGCGAGACAGGAAAATTCCCACTGTTTTCTGAGGTGTTTGCATGTGTACCAAGTTACAATAGTGTGAATTCTGGAGGTCAGGAATATTGCTGCTATTCCGTGAAGTACCTTTATGACTCAAGTCCTAACTGTCTTTCCAGCAAGGCACTGGCTTCTGTAACGTGAAGGTACATGTGCTTTATTGTTGATGGGAGAAACTGATTATATAATGCTTGTAATTTGAGGCTTACCTTCATTTAACATACTGGATTGCCAGTAGTAACATCTTAGAAACAAGTTGTCAGTCACTTTTAATTTGTAGACTGTAGTTGATTTCTTGTGAACACATACATTACATCTATAAAAAATATCATATTACTACATGATTAATTCAGTTAAAAAATTAACATGCTGTTAATTTTCAGGGGCTGGGGAACTACTTGGTAGTAATCAAGTTGCCTTATGTCTCTTAGGAAATAGCTACTGAAATAAAAATAAATCTCTGCTCTACTAGTGTAGATGATCTAGCTGTAGCAAAAATATGTTTATTGAGAATAAACCATGTTACATCTTTTTATTGTCATTTTACATCCATTAGGATCGAATTGTGTCCATGCCTCTGGACAAGGACCATGAAGTAGCAGTTCAAGCCATGAAACTCTTGATGCTTATGTCACAGTAAATAATTTCTTTTTTAATTTACTGTATTGTTTTAATGGCAACAAGATCCAGATACAATCCTGATTAATCTTCCTGTAATCAGTTACATGCTACAAAACAGTTGCTCCTGGCAGGATATGAGTTACAGTTAAAGCTGCTCAAGACATGGCATTTTCTTTCTGTGGGAAATACCAATGTTAAGAAAACCCTTGTGCTTGTGCTGAGATTCAGTATGAAAACTACATTTCTATATCTTTATACTTCCCTCTGAAAGGAAATTCCACATTTTCATTTTGTCTTTTCTCAAACAGAGCATCTGCCTGTCTTGGGGAAAGTCCCCACTGAAGATGGGGTCCCCACCCCGTCTTCTGTCCCAGGGTTGCCAGGCCTTGACCAGGAGCTCAGGAAACTCTGCCACTTTCCCTGTCTCCTCACCTGATGCAGGAAGCCTTGAGCTTTGAGGCTGTTGCTAGAATTTGGACTTTGAGATTCTTGGCTCCATGGCAGAGCACCTGGGAGCTATTGAGCCCACAGCAGACTGACTGACAGGAAATGAGCAAGTGTACGATATCTTGGTTTTGCTGAAGGGGAAAACTAACAGAAGAGTTGTTTTCTTGTGAAATTACCTGCCAGCCATAGATTCAGTAGGATAATGGCAAGCTGGAAGTATGGGGAAAAATTAAACTAATGTTTACAGAAGTATATGAATCCTACTCTGATACATCCTTGAGCAGCATGTTTATTTTAGAAATGGCTTTATTTCCAAAATAGGTGAAGAATAAATTCTCTGTCCCTCTCTTTCAATGCAAAATGAGAATAAAACACCCACTGTATTCCATTGTTAATACAGTTGAGATGTTAGGACTCAGCAAGTATCTCTTCTGTCTCAGAGTATAAGTTGAATTCTGCTGATGCAGATGCTTACTTCCATGTACAGCATGGCGCATTGTCCAATAGCCTTGTGGGATTTGCTTTTCTGTTTAAGCAAGAAGTGTAGGTCATTGCTAGATGAGGATGTAGACCTTAATGGACACAATAATATAGTGTTGTAGGTATTCACATTAAATATTAAGTACGTTTGTATATTGAAGTGCTGCTTTGTAGTCTGGTCTCCTATCTCACTCCATTGATTTGAGTGGCATTTCTCTAGGCCTACTTCAACATACACATCAGAACAGCCTATGATGCTGTGAACATAGTATGCTTTTCTGAAGGGAGTACCATTGTTAGGGCCTCACTATTAGTATCTCTGGTTATATTGTTTCTGTGTTTACAATGTCCATTTCTACATCCCTTGGTTCTCCATGGCGTGTAGCTATCGGAACAAAGCACAATGCTGTGTCTATGTGCATAACGTGTCCCAGTGCTAGGAGGAGCAGCACACCATTGTTGAAGGACAAAGATGCTGTACACCAGTTATGGCTGCCCTTGTTCTGTATCTGAACTAACAACTGCTATATTGGCACTGCAGCTGTTTATCATCTCTGGCGTTATTATAAGGGATCGTGTTCTCATTAATGCAAGCTGCAGCTATAAAAGTTTGATCAATGTTTCTTTTTCCCTGAAGCAATTTTTTCCTAATTTTTCTTAAATATGATTTTCAATGTGAATAAATGCCTTCTAAAGTTTTCTGAATGACATTTTTTCCATCATAAAATGTAGTTTTCGTAAGTAAAATGAATACATTTTGAAATTGTTTTTAATTAGGCTGTGTGGAGGCCTAGCAGATACATGCTTCTCTTTCTTTTTGCTCATCTGTTGCATAGCCATTCTCCTTTCTGACCCCCTCCCCCGCAGTTGCTCTGAGCCCTGCTGATTTGGCTTAATTATTGGAGTGATGAAAGTGGGACTTGGGGACTCAATAAGCAAATTCAATGACAGCTCTTCTCTTTGATAAGACTAGTACTGACCAGTCTATAAAACCTGTGTGAACAGAACACAGACAGTACAGTCACATGTACAGACTTCTTAGTAAGAGCCTGCATCAAGATGCGTTTCTAGCAGGGGAAAAGCTTATGCCTCAGTACCAACAATAGTGTCAGAAAGGACTTGCTGCTGGCATTGCAGAAGCAAAGAAATTTCAGGACTGCTGTGTCTCAAATAGGTGCGTTTCATAGCTCAAAACCAGTACCTGGATATTGGGCAGTAATGCTGCTTAATACATGCAGTACAGCATGAAATGGGGTTGGGGACAGTAACTCCCCTGCCTTTAAAGAATAATAAATGGCAGCTTGTATAAATGGCACTTTTGGATGCATTGATGTAATCACATTTTTTGCCTCTTTTGTCAAGCTGTATTGGCTTCTCTGTGGATGGCTCATTTTTGTCATCTTCAAATTTGGCAACTGAATTCAAGTTGCCCGATGTGTGTTTTTAGTGAGACACGAAAGACCTTTCAGATCAAGTTTCTATTTTTAAAGCTACAGGCAAGAACCTCTGTCTCATGAACTCCCTATATTTGATTTGGACTAATGAATTATTTTTAACAAATAATATAATCTTAACTGGTCAGGTGCTGACCTTTAGAACATGTCTCTAATCTTGGAATAAATCTTTTGTTGTTTCATGATGTGTTGGCAAGAAGCAAGGCCAGGAGTAACTTTTTTCCTCCAGTTAGTCCGTTGGGTGCTCTGTGACTTTCTTGGGGAAAATTTACTATATCAGTAACTCTTTTACTGGCTTCCATAATTGTCTTTTGGGTGAGTATAGTAGCAAGGCCTCGTTGCCAATTAGTTATTTTTGTGATGTTTTATGGTTGCAGTGTAGCTGTGCTCCATGTATGCTAGTAACAGCTTTGACCACCTCTTAACCATCACTGCATTCCAGTCCTGTGGAATATATGTTGGCTACTCTGTGTACTACGGGCCTGTAAAACTGCTATGCTGGCCTTTACATTCTCTCTCTTGCTAGCTAGAGAGGCAGCGAAAACCCTGATCTTTTCAATTCACTTAGATGTGTTGCAGTATAAAAAAAAATTCCAATGCTGATTCAAAACCCTCTTGCTATGCATATACCTGTTTTTTTCAAATCCATATTTGTATTTTCATCTTGTCTACCTCTGTGAGCTGAGATTTTTTTATTCTTGTTTGTTGCCTCTTGTCTCAATTGAAAGCCAAGGTCTTTGGGCTAGTAGATTTCTATTTTTACACAGCATGATGCAGTCCTGAAACTGAAATGAGCCTATGAGGCCTAGCATAATAGAAATTATTAATGCTACTGAATTATGCATAATTGTTAGCATTAATGTTGCAAAGGATCTGAAAGGGAATAGAACTAGGAAGGAAATAAAGAGGGAGAAAACATGAGTGACAATGAGAGACCAAGGAATCTTACTGAAAACATTGCGCTTTAGGAGGCAAATTAGTTTATTGTGCCTGCTGCAAGACAGTTCTGTTCATTTTTGTGTGCTTAACTGCCTAAATGAGTAGAGGGATTCTGGAAAAGAGCAGCAAAAGTAATCAGGTAACTGTAGTAGATGAATGAGGAAAGGTTACAAGTGGTGCAGGTAGGGGCACAAATCTACAAATAGCTTGAATATGTAAGTAGCAAAGGGGAAAATTACTTTGTATTACATTCGTTAAATGTAACTAGAAATTAAACTGAGTTTTAAACACAAAACTCTCAAGTTTGAAATCTGGAAGAGCTGCCTTAGTGAGAACTGTGAGTATATTGCACTCATTGAGGACTTCACATAAATAGTTTAAAAACTATTTAATGGAGCTGATAAATACATTACTTCTTACCACAGTGCTTTGACAGTGGTCAGTAGAGTTAATTCAACTTAAAAGTCAAGAAACTGAGGCTTTTAAGTTCCCAGTGTTCTGCTTAGCACAGGGGGCTCAGGTCAAGTAGGGGTACATTGCTGTTGTGCTTAAAAATCTTTGTCTCCTTTCCGATTCTCAACTGGACTGGGAAGGATGTTTTAGTTTGGAGAAGGAGGGGCTACGCTGTAGGAGAAACTTGAAAACTTGGTTTGGCAAAGGATGCCATGGCAAATAATATATATGTTACTAGTTCTAGTGGTAGATGTAGATGTCCCATGACAAGTAATTCGGTGTCAGCAGAGAGTTGAACTCTGCGATTCTGTAGTGGTATTTCATAGCTAAGCCATGGACTTCAGAAGAAAAATTGACATTTGTTAGGCAAATGCAGTCTAGCAAGGTTATTCAGACAAGCCATTGTGCAGAAAACAGTTAAGTTTATTGAAGGCTTAAATGCTATTATAAAAAGTGTTTCATGTGATTGTAAAAAATAAGCTGAAGAGAAAGACATGCTTTGCATACAAATAAGGAAATTACCCACCTTTGTCTTGTTTAGAGGCTTTTAGGAAAAATAAAGAACTGCTATCTTGAAGTTGATAGAAGTAGCATATGAAGCAGTGAAGCAAATTATACTGGACAGTTCTGATTTCTTGCATCAGTAACTTGCTTGTAGCAGATTAGGTGCTATCAAAAGGGAATGGCACGGAGCTCCTCACAGCTCCTCTGTGATTCCTTCAGGTCCACCACACGCCTATTCAGGCGGAATTATGGTAGTGCTTTGTCAAGCCTATTCCAAACAAAACAAAAGTGAAAGACCAAAATGGAACAAAGGCATGTGCTTTCTCCTCTGTCTTGTCCTCTTTTCCATCCTCTCAGGTTTATCCTTTTTTGGCAGTTACCTTCAGCAGTTTTCTGCCATCGTGCATGTCTATTCAAGAACCTTGAGATCTATTCTGAAATCTTATCTCTCCTGTCTGAAGAGTTAACAAGAAAAAATAAGAATTGCATGTCTCCGAGGGTTATGTTTCTTAACCAAAACAGCATACCATACAGCATCTGTTTAACGTGCATCTTCCTGCATTCTGTCACAGCATAATCATAATCGGTGTATTGCAACATGCTAATCCTATTTTAAAGTGGGTGGGAAAGGACTCTTGTTATATTGTAGTGGCAACCATGTTATCGTCTCTCTGATCACCAAGGTGGTGTCTTGAAATACCTGACAGCAGGGTAGAAAGAGGGAGATAACGGAACAGATTAGCTGATTTTTCTACTTAAAAATTTTATCTCAGACATTAGAATACTTTCAACATATATTTTTTTGGTTGATAGTGCTCAGTGCACAAATAATGTTTTATAATGTATTTTCAGATTTGGATGTTTAACTTGAATTAATTTTAAATGCAAAATTAACAGATTTTTTTTTTGATTGAGATACTATACCTTGGATTACTGATGTCTCCATAATGTGTGCCAGATCTTTCCATGCACAGCCATTAAAACCAAAAAGAATAAGGTGGCAAAACTTTGAAAAGTGCATCATGTGCATTTTTATTCTACTGTCGTGATTTTGATGGTTATCCTTGGTATAAGCAATGGCACAGACCGAGAGAGGTGACTCTTGTCTCTTGCGTACAGGAAAATGGAACAAAAAGCAAGATATGAAATCTTTCAACTGATGCCATATGCAGAACAAAATGGGTCTGTGATCTCCCCCTAGAATATCCCAACTTCTTCTTCTTGACATGTTCACACTGAAGTGCAGAGAAAATGGTATGTCATGACATTGGTATGTGGAAGGCCATGCCTGTTTATTTTTAGACATCTCAAAACTGGCAGGCACTTCTGGCTTAACCTTTATCTGTTGCTTGGCATTCTGAGGGCTGTAAATTTGCAGCAGTATTATTGCTGTATTTGAAGTATTCTTTGAATGTTTGTTGATTGGCTTATGTATGTAAAAAAAAAAAAAAGGCACCCATTTACTGTGGTAGTATTAGTGGCAGGTGTAGTCAAGTGCTGCTACTTCCAGAGACAAGTAAAACCCCTAAGCACTCATTTGAATGGGAGTTATGAGTATAAACCTCACTTTATCACAGAGAGTAGTAGTTGAGCAGTATGTGAAAAGTAGTAGTAGTACATACAAGTATTCACTTCCGTTCAAGAAAGGAAAAAAAAGCATCAGGTGCTCAAGTGGTGTCATGAGCATCTGTCAGCCTGTGCTGCAAAGAAAATGGGTGGTTTTCCCCTCCTTTGCTTCTGTGCTATTAGGGAGTGCTTCATACATGGCCAGAGCTATTGCATCTGACCTGCTCCTGTCTTGACGACGGAGGAAATAACACTGCTGTAGATTAATGTAACGGGCAAATTCCTAGCCTCTTTGAAGACAAAACCAAGGAGGTTGGGATTTCAGGATCACAGAATGGTTGAGGTTAGAAGGGACCTCTGGAGGTCATCTGGTCTAACCCCCCTGCTCAAGCAGGGCCACCTAGAGCCAGTTGCCCAGGACTACATCCAGATATATTTTGAATATCTCCAGTGATGGAGACTCCACAATGTCACTGGGCAGCCTGGGACAGTGCTCTGTCACCCTCACAGTAAAAACATGTTTTCTGATGTTCAGAGGGAACCTCCTGTGTTTCAGTTTGTGCCCATTGCCTCTGGTCCTGTCACTGAGCAGAGCCTGGCTCCATCTTCTTTCCACCCTCCCTTCAGGTACTTATACACATTGATAAGTTCCCCCCTGAGCCTCCTCTTCTCCAGGCTGAACAGTCCCAGCTCTCTCAGCCTTCCCTCATAGGAGAGATGCTCCAGTCCCTTAATCATCTTCATGGCCCTTTATTGGACTCTCTCCAGTATGTCTCTGTCTCTTGTACTGGGGAGCCTAGAACTGGACTCAGCACTCCAGGTGTGGCCTCACCAGTGCTGAGTAGAGGGAAGGATCACCTCCCTCGACCTGCTGCCAACACTCCTCCTAATGCAGCCCAGGATACCATTAGCTTTCTTTGCAGCAAGGGCACATTGGCAGCTCATGTTCAACTTGGTGCCCACCAGGAGCCCCAGGTAATTTCCTAAGGAAAGGAAATTTCTAAGGAAAGACAGTTTCATATGTACTGGAAGGGCAGAGTCCTTAATTTCTACCTAAAGAGATGGCAGGCATGTTCCTGAGCTCTTTGAACCATCCGAACAATTTAGGCAAGGAATTTTTTTTGAGAGACACGCAGGTGTTGCATTCACTATTTCCATAAATGTGCTAAGCAGAGAAAACCTGAAATATTAAAGAACAAAAAATTCAAATATGAAAGAAATTTGACTGGCATGTTCATACAGGAAATTCCATTTAAGCATAAGAAAAGTTTTTTACCGTGGGGGTGGTCCAATACTGGAATGGGTCACCAGAAGTGTTGTGGAGTCTCTGACCTCGTAGATATTCAAAACCTCATTGGACACAACCCTCAGCAACCTGCTTTAGCTGATTCTCCATTGATCAGGGGGCTGGACTAGAGGATCTCCAGAGGTGCTGTCTATCCTCAGCCATTCTGTGATTCTATGTTGGCCCAATCTAGATCACAACGTTTGTATAGAGATGTGGTCTTTGTCAAGCTGTCCACAGGTTTTTAAAAATATATATATAGAAAATGACAAGGCCAGCTTCATAGAAACTTGTGCCTTAAAAGAACTAAATAATAGATTGACATTAAAAAGAATGAAAGAAACCTTGTCAGACTGCTAATTTCAGTAAATTCCCCATAGCCTTTTAATATAAAGACTTGCTATATCATGAAATTTTACTCCTGTAAGTGCTATTTGTTGTCAGTCTTTGTTTTACTCTCACTTGTTAAACTTGTAGAAGTTTAACCAATTTGATACTTCATTCATGGCTTTACAGGACGCACCAATGCTTATTCATACTCTAATGCACCATCTTAACCTCTTTCAGTTTCTTACTGGTTAACTTTAATAAACACATTTTTACTCTATTTCCCCAGTTCTGTAGATGACTGAATAAGAGTCGCATAAATGTGTTCCTTTATGCCAATTTCACTGTATATATACTCAGAGCACTTTCTATATGTCCTATTACCGGAAATACATACTCAAGGGAATTGCATGTTCAAAGAGGCCACCAAAACCTGCCTGAAGTATGTAAGGCAGCTTTTCTTTTTGGTTGAGGGTAAGCATTATCTTGTGAGATTGACCCATCACTTTTGGAGACGTACCATCAGCACTTCCATTTAAAGACCTTTTTACTGTTTCAGTGACCATTGTAAGCAACCTCGGGAAAAATGTGAAAAATTCAAGTGATACATGAGTAAATACATTGTAAAGCTAAAATTCATGGGGTATCAGCTTCTGTAAGTGAGAGGCTATTGGCTTTGAGAAATGAGTGCTGTCTTTTTTTATTTTTTTTTCCCTTATTGATTTTAAATCCGAGACAGTGCTAAAAAATATTTGCAATGGGCACTCCAGTGATACTGTCACCTAATCTGAGCTCACTTTTTTTCAGTCAGGTTGGAGGATGTTTTGGGGCTTTGTGACTTGTGAGGATGCTAAAGCATGCAATGGGTTTGGAGACCAATGGGCAAGTGCAGGAACGGCTGCTAATTTTTGTAAGACATCACTCCCAGCAAATGAGGAGCATGAATACTCAGTTTTAGAGAAGGTATTGGACCACAGCTGTAGCTGGTTTTAAACTGTTACTACCTGAGGATTGAGTGCAGTAATAGATAAAACCCCTTTCCCCTCACCTGGCTGTAGTAAGTGTAAGGATCTCATATGTTGCTCTTTCATTCTCTGAAGTAGCTTAGTCCAATGACATTGCTATGGCAGTAATAAGCAAGCATTTTGAAACTGTGATCCTTGCTTTAGGCTTCACTCCTCTGGTATCTCTTCGGTGGGTTGCTCAACCTTGATGCTTCAGTTTCCTTTTTGTAAAAGGTTGATATTAGTACCATTTCTACGTCTCATAGAGTGTTCTAGGTTTACTAGTTGGCATGTGGTATTCTCAAGATGTGTAGCTGAATGAAAAAAATTGTGACTTTGAGTGTGTTTGTGCAGATAGGTCACAGTCAAAAGCATGCTGTCAAGAATGTGTTTTGATTTCTTTTTACGTGTGACTCTGTATAAGCCTAGTGTAATAGAATATTTGTTATAAAATATTGTAATAAATAATTTTAAAAGAATTTATGCTACGAAATGAAGGCTGCTTCTTGTTTATTATCTTCTATGGTGAATATCTAAGCATAAAGTAGAGGCATGATTTTACTATTTTATTGCTATTACTTTTTTTACCCTGACCACTAATCAGCCTTAATTATACTCTAAATTAATGTTTATGTCCATGCAGTGGGCCTGATTTGTCATGGCTTGCACAGACCTCTGTTTCTCTACAAAGTCAGTAAAAGAATGCTGCCAGTTTTGTTTGATAGCAGTTTTAGATATGTCCTACAAAAATTTAGCTGTGTAAACATGTTGCACAGCTATGGAGAATCAGGTCTAGTAAAAGCTGGACATAGCATTCATGATATTCTTGCAGATAAACCTGAACAATAACTTCCGTTGTTATTTTTGCCTAGGAACTGTGAGGATGTGCTATCAGCTGAAGACTGTGAAACGTTATACCAGTTTGTTTACACCACACACCGTCCGCTTGCAGTAGCAGCTGGGGAATTCCTTTATAAAAGGTATCTCTGCCTGCCTGCCTGCATGCCTACTTCTTGCGTATTCTCATTTGTTTCAGAATGAAGGTGGATTTATTTAAGAAGGACATTAAGCATTCATTTTTCTGCTGCAAGTGTGTACCATGAGGATAGTAGATGTGCTTTCTTCTGCTGAATCAGAAGAGAGATGCTGTCTGGGGGTAATCATTTGTTCCCCTGCACAGCCCTGGCACAATAGGCCTGAGAAAAGTTGCAAGACTAACATAGAGAATACGAAACAACTGACTGATCCACAGATGCCATGCTATGTTGAGAGCATACCTCCTTTCTTTCTACTTTCTTTTCCTGTTGCTTTGCTTCTTACAAGCTAATTCATCACCTGGCATCTGCTGGATTTCCATAGCTTTGGTGATTAATCACAAAAATGGCCTCCTCTTCTCCCTTTGGAAGTTGCCTTATACATTGTAAAGGCTTTGAATAATGAGAGATGCAGCAGATTAAAAAGCCCTCCCAATTTTCTGTCAGGTTAATGAAGTACAGGGTTTATCTTCCCCAGGAGTAACGCTTATAAATGGGCTTCTTATAACAATGGTCGCATGAAGTGAATAGAGTTGGTGTGCTAAAAAGAGAAGAAATAAATATTCTGTCTCTATGGCTGAGAGACATAATTTTGCCTTAAAAAGAGGAATGAAAATAAAAATATTTTGGCAAGACTTTTGTGGGAAGAATTCAGAAATAATAATGATTTGTGTTTCTCACACGTGCAGAATCTCCTCCTAGCTGTCTCTTCCTATCTAGCTGAACTGCTGACATTCTGGGGTTTGAGGAGCCAAGTCCAACAGAAAGATAAATGAAGATACATTTTTGTTTTGATGAGTCTTCTACCACATCTGCTAGTCTTACTTAGTCTTTTGTGTTGGTCCTAATATTCCATCATAAATCAAGTGCATTTCCTCTCAGAACACTGCTGCTTTTTGCCATTTAAGTGGTTGCCCTGATAACTTTACTTTTTTTACCTAGCTTCCCAGTGCACTGTGGACACTATGACCCTGTGAACCTCATCCTTGTTCTTGTGTGCCCAGTTCTTCTCTCTGGCACTTTTGCCAGTATAGAAAAGTTTGTTCTAGTGTGTTAGAGATGTTAGTGACACCCTCCTTTCTCTGGTCATACTGGTAGAAATTTTAGTATAAAGGCTTATGCTGCCCCGCCCCCCCCCCCCCCCCCCCCCCCCGGTTTGCATGAAATCTCCTCAATGTCTGCATTTTTAACTTAGGTTACTTACTTAGCTGGCATAAATTATACCAGCAGAAGCACTTTCTGAAAGTATAAGCTTTTAGTGACATTGAGTAGTGTGGTCCTGCTCTTAAATCCAAGCCATTTGGGCCTTCCCTTAATCTGCGGGGATGGCCTTCCTGTATTTATCTTGGGATTAGCACTTTTTGTGAGCAGTACAGTCACACTCATTTTGGATAAAGAGGGAAATGGAAATTGAAGTGTCATATTGTGCTTCATACTTCAGGCAGAAGAGGAAGAACAGTTTTTCCACTGTATTTGTGAAGTTGAGTAAATTGCCTCTTATAAATACAAGATACTATGCTTTCTTTAAGAAGCTTCAGTTCCAAAATGTACCATGATGTGAATAATGGCTGGGTAGTAATATCTCTACTCTGTTGTTAAGGTTTAAATTCAGCCTAGAGCAAGCCCCTTTTCATGCATGAGTAAATGCCTACCTCATTATATGTTCAATGCTGTGGAATCTGCATCTGTTGTCCAGAAAGCTGGCAGGGTACCTGTGAAACTGTCAGAAATAGTCTCTGCATCCACAGGGATAGCAGATCTCTCATAATGGAAAACAATCTAATCTCGTTTTCTTGCATCTGATAAAAAAAGTCTAATGTGATTTGGAGTAAATACGTAGACATTTAGAAGAAATACAATCCTTGGGATCTTGACAGAATTAGCGTTACATTGGCAAATAAGGAGAATGTGGCAGAACTGGACTGACTTTCTTTTCTGTTGGCAGGCTGCTTAGTCGTGAGGGAGATGAAGAAGTTCAGCCCAAAGGAGGAGGGAAGTTTGGGGCAAGTACTGACCAGTTGAAAAGGTTAATACGTTTTTTCCTGGAGAGTGAGGTGAGGAGAACAGTCCCTGCAGTAAGCCTTTTAAATCCAGCGTTGCATGTTAAATCAACTATTGGCTTCCTTTTGAAAGCTATTTCTGGTGGTGAGCTCTGAAATGTTTGGTGTTTGGGATGTTGTCGCTCTCTAGGATGAGTTTTTAATGAAGACATTTCTGTTCTGTTGTACTAAAACCAATTTACAACTATGCTAACAGAGACAATCAGTGCTGAAGCAGCTTCTGAAAACAACCTGAAAGACTAATGCTACTGAGTGAGGGTTTTTTGATATGTGTCTGTGTCTTTCTGCAGGCAGATAGGGGTTGCTGTACCATGGCTCTATGCTGACTAAGAACTGCGTAGCTTTGCTGAAAGTTTTATCAGCTTAAGTGCTGTACTTCACTATTTGGCTTTTGCAGTGGTGCAGACCTATGTCTGGCCAAAGTGTCTCAGGTACAGCAGTTTTGAGTCTTTCTGCAAAGAATTTCCCAAACATTGCTTAAAATGTTTACTCATTTCTAGTCTCAAGGTTGGATTTTTAGTTATTAAGATCAGCAATATAAAAGTCATATAGAAGCTAGTTTTAAAGAGATTACTTAAATTACAAAGGAAAGGTATCCAAAAAAGAGAAAAGAAAAACTTTTTTCCTGCTTTTCCTGCTTTTTTCCCCCACTTTCCTGGTTTGTATCAGATTGAAGACATGGTGTTTAAATGTTCCTTAGCCTCAAACTAAATATGTTCGAATACTGTCTGTGAATATATGTGTGAATGACTTTGTAACTGGAAAAAGGGAGGGGAACATAAGAAGCTATATTTCTTGTAATGATGTATTTGTTTCTATAAGCTTGTGTTTTTAATCCCTAGCTACACAAACATGTTGTATACCTCATAGACAGCTTGTGGGACTGGGCAGGCAAATTCCTGAAGGACTGGGAGTGCATGACCACTCTTCTATTAAAAAATGCTGAAGACGATGGAGAAGGTGGGTAAGCAAAGAGCTTAGTTTTTGTGTGAATGAATGTCTTGATATTGTTTTTTGAACTTTGCCTTCAGCTAGTTTAAGATCATTCCATATTGCAATATCCTTTGATCCCAAATCGTGATCCCCAAGGGCCACAAAGCAGACGCAACTCAATGCACTGCCAATGTGATATTTGTATCAACATATTTGTTTTATTCAGTATTGTGTATTTATGTAATGTTAGTTTAGAAACTTTGCAATAATACTTGCATAATTAAGCCATAATGCTTACGTAGCATTCACTTGGTTTGTTTGTTTGTCCAAAACTTAGGAATCTAAAATTATTAGTTAATTGAAAATGAGTAATGTGTGAGTTCATAGACGTTTAACACTCTAGAGGATTAGTTTTTTGTACAAATATTTTAAAGTGAACTTAAATAATAGTTGTAGTAGAACCGGAGGTGGTTGTGTGATTGCGATCAAAGTTTTTAGACCCAGTGAGTTAAAGCTTTTTGGTACTCAGAGAAGCAGGTTTGCCCTAAATGAGATAGTAGTCAGTAGGAGCAGGCCTCATTAAAGCTGCCTGTGTTTTTGGGAGCCCAGCTGCTCTAAAAGGTTTAGGCATGAGAGGAATAATTGCCTTTGTGTTCAGTAAATGTAAAAAAATAATTTTCTTCAAATTAAAACAAACACTCTCTAGGTGTTTATTTAGCAACACTGACTCTTTCTTTTTGTAGTGTCCTTCCACAGTTGCTCAGATAAATGAGTAGGCTTTACATAAGCTGTTGCTGCATCTTCATTTTTCTTTTGTGTGATGCTGAAAGGAGACTGATTTACTTACAGCACTGAGTGATGCCCATGAAAGCGCTCTCATTGAAATTATCCTCGCAACGGTTAGAGAAGCAGCTGAAGGTCATCCTCCAGCGGGCAGAGGTGCAGCCAAAAAAGTCAGTGCATCTTAGTCTTATTTATTGTTCTGTAATCACATTCTCTTTGCCTTATGTGCTTTGCTAGACAGCATCTTCCTAGTAGCAGGTATATCTTCGGAAATAAAATGGCTTATTTTTATGAAATGACACAGTGTCTTTTGACCTTTAGATCTTATTAGTAGCGGATGTTGAAGGAGATGAGCATTAGAGAAAAGCCAGGTGAAGCATGTTATTGACAAATGGTGAGCATTTTATCCACAAGATATAGCTGTTCAGCGATTTGCATCTAATTTAAGGTTAACAAAAAAATAAAAAAGCATCTGGTTATCTCCATGGAAAAGTGTCTTTATCTTAGCTTGATATGCTTTAGACAAAGGCATGTGAGTTACCCTTGGGTTACATGTAAAACTCCACTCAAATCTAAGAGATTTTATAATTGAAACAAAATGCTTTATCTGCAGATTCTGTCAGTAAAAGAGAAGAAAATACAATTGGAAGATTGTACCAAAATTACTGAACACTTTATTATGGTGCTTCCTCAGCTCTTGGCAAAGGTAACTAACAGCTGCTCTGTGAATGCATGTTAAATATTTCATTAAAATTCCTACAGTGTACTCATATCCTGTTTTTTCTCTGCAGTATTCAACGGATGCACAAAAAGTGGCAAATCTTCTGCAGATTCCTCAGTATTATGATTTAGATGTTTACAGTACGGGACATCTAGAGAAGGTGAATAGAAATTGGGGTAGTCGGATCATGTGGAATATACTAAATTTATGTGACAATGTACAGAGTTTAGTGTGACTTCGAACAAGCAGGAGACTATTGAAATATAAAGAAATGGTCTCATACCTTGAGGAAAGGGTCTTATTCAGGCGTTGCTTTTTTATTTGGGTCTGCCAAAGAAAAGCCTTAATGCTTGTCAGTCCTGATATGCTGTGGCTGGCCCTGGCAGATAATGATTTGTGGTTTCATGTGGTAGGCCCAGCCCTGGGTTTTTCATTGTTGGGTGGAGAGAGGGAAGGTTATGCCATGTGTCTAAGCTGGTACCTCCCAAAAGTTTACTACAGAATAGGTTTCATTCTCCTTGAAGACTGACTCCCAGCTGCTGGGGAATGATAGTCACTGAAAGATAAGAATGGAGATAGTATATCTGCCGATGGGAGAGGGGTGGTTAGAGACGGATAGATGAAATCCTTGAAATAGCGTAATGTATTCTTAAGCAGGGATGTTTACAGGGAGGTAATGTTAGGCAAACACTCCTAGGTTAATTTCAGCACAAAACGTTAACTGGAAGAGAGAGAGTCAGCAGAATGGCAGAAGTTACCTCCTTTCACTAAGAGTGAAGACCCCAGTTGGTGACATGATCTGAAACATTCTCTGTCCTCTGCTGCTGAGGGAGACAAGTTGCACTGTTTGGATACACGCTTGTCCTTTGGAAAGGCATTTTTTTATTCCCTACCTTTGTCTTTGTTTTTAGGTAGTGCCAAATGTGTATTGCTAAAGTAGAACTTAAAGCAGTTGCTTCATTCTTTAGGAAGATCCAGAGACAATAATAATGAAAGCTGTAAACCCAGGAAAAAAAGTTATATCCTCTAACGGCGCCCCCTTGCTCCTTAGACTGGCATTTATTTCATGGTGGTTGTATGACCTATAGAGATATATGGGCCTAGTGAAATGTATCTAAAGCATAAGTGGATTTTTGTACAATTTACCTATAATACCCCTTTTATCACTTGCAGCATTTGGATGCTTTGCTGAGAGAGGTAAAAGACATTGTGGCCAAACACTCTGACATGTCTGTTCTTGAGGCTTCCTCCAGGACTTATTATATCCTCTGCAGTGAAGAAATTGCCATCTACAGCCAGGTGGATTGTGCCCGAACTCAACTGATAGATGAGTTGATGGGACAGCTTGACCAGCTACTAGATGGCTTCTGGCAAAAGGTGAGCGTGACTCACTGTGGAGGTAAACAGACTATTTCCCTGTGAAAAAAGAAGACAAAAAAAATAAGGGGGATATGAAACTATTCTTTTCCCGCTGTTTCTCTGCTTGAGGGGAGCAGAGCTTTCAAAGATGGGTTTACGCCTCTGAAAAGATCGACTACTTACATTTTAACAAAGCAGATGTACTTTGGAAGGAATAGAGTGGGGGAAATAATAAACGAGGTAGTCCACACCAGCACCAGGTCATTTTATGTCTTCTGAATATTCTTGACCTAAGCTCCACAGTTGCTGTGCCAAAGATACTATGTGCAAGATCAGCTAAGAAGTGCTGTGGATCTATAGGTGATGGGACTGCTCCCAAAAAGGTATAGTTCTGTACTTCTACATATTTGACTGTACACAAGATGCCCTTTGTGCTGTAGAGATAGTACTAGAAAACAAAAAAACCCCAGCAGTCTGTAATGAAGATTGTATAGCTTTGGGGTCTTTGAAATGATGACTTTCCCCTTGAAGGAGGACTGCAGAGTCTCCCTCAAAGTTTTTCATTAGTTCTAAAAAGCAGAAACAGCTGGTGGTGATATGAATAGCTTGCTGGCTGAACTGAACAACAGAAGCCCGCAGCTGATCTGATGAACTGTGCCGTCATGAACAGGTGTCATGCCATGGTATGAGAGTTAACATTGGCAGGTTTTTATTGGACACTGGGATATTGCAAAATGTGTCAAGCCAAAAAATCCCCTAACCTCAGACTGGATTTATTTTGTTGGTCTTAAATAGATATCTATGTCAATGTGGGAGAATGTGTACTTATGAGAGACAAGATAAGCGCTAGACCAGGGATTCTTCAACTCCTTCGTAGTGTGATCCATATCTAAATAAAGAGATTTTCTCCTGGAACCCCTCCCTTCTAATTCCTGGTTGTGTATACCATCTCCCATAATCATGTAGTATACTTGTGGAAACTACAGCAATTGCATCTATGGGAAAGTATTTAATATATTTTTAGCTATCTTTGAATGTGATCTGGCAGCTGGAAGCAAGGAGAGTCAGCACCATGTGAACAGTTAGCTTTCCAGAGATCCCTGACAACTGTGTGAGGGACCGTGAGTGGCCTGTGAGTCTGAGGGTTAGCGTTTCTGTGTTAGCCTAATTGCTAGCTGTTACTCCGTGTTAGCAATACTGTAGTCTAGGGAGGCTGCCGTGGGTTTATTAATGACAGGGACATTTCCTTATACAAAATTTCTGTGCAGTCAACATGTTGTTTTGTTTTTACTGTAGAATAAGACATGAGTAGCATGGTTAAAGGTGAAGGGACTGGGGAGGGCTGGAGGAGAGTAATTCAAGCTTGTGGGTTGGTTGGGGAGAGAACATAGCAGTTACCTTGCCCCACACTCACTGATTCCTTTCTCTTTCCCAATCTTTCATAATTTAGGAAGAAGGATTTTGTATGGATGCAGGAGAAATTTCCCGGATGCACTCTGCTTTGAGAAGAGTAGCAGCTTTTCATAAGTGAGATGTTTATTTACACAATTTACTTCCCCATATACTTAAGTGTTGACCTAACAGGTGCAAACTGAGAATTGCTCTTGTTTGTTGAGTTTAATAAGATTTTTCACAAGGGAATGAAAATGATCCCTATGAGCGGTGCTGCAAGGTTTAGTTTCTTAATAGAACTGTACTCTTGGATATGGAGTTCTTTTTGGACTCCTTACTGAGGTTGGAGCGTCAGCCCTAACGTGGCTAAGAAGTGTGTGCTACAGAGTTGGCATGTCAGAGTGGACTCAGAGATCCTCTCTGTGGTGCCTCCCTCCTAGCTGGATGCTTTTGCACTACCTTACTGTTAACACTGGTGGTCAGTCTCAAGAGGGTATAGTGAATGCAGTCTTTTTTCACAGCAGATGTAATCTGCTTTGTTTGGTTTAGTTTATTTGATCTTCTTTTGTTAAAAGATGGATTTCTCAAAAGCTTGGTTCTCCAGGGATTGTTCACCAAGTAAATTATCATGCAAGATAGTAGAGGGTGGGAGAATTTGGCCTTCTTCTCAATGTGTCTTTTACCTATCCTGCATGGTAGGGATGCTCTGTTTTTGCAAAGAGTCTATTGTTGAGTTGTGAACACTCAAGATTATTAGAAACACTCTTTTAAAGCAGGGTGGGGAAACTGTTCTTTAGACCTTTTTGGGCACTTAGAGAGTGTGGGTAGCATATAGGAAAAGGTACAGAGCTCAAGCTTCTTTTTCCTCTCCTCACAACACTGTGGTTTTGTGGTAGGAATGCAGACTGTAAAGCTACAGACTAAAGGTTGCAGTGTTAGATCATGAAAAACTTAATTTCATTTCCCCCCGCCCCCTTATAATTAATAATTAGTTGTTTAAAGTTCTTGCTGTACATCAGATGAAAGAAATAGGATACATTTAACCTGTTTGGTCATGTGAGATTTCATTTCTTACTTAGTGTATCATTATTTCTTTTTCACTTGCAGTGCCCATGATCTCACCAAGTGGAATGTGTGTGACAAGACTTTAAGGTTGCTGGTGTTTGAAATGGAACATGGGAGTTTGCCTGTTCTGGTGAGTTGTTAATATTTAACATTGAAAGAGTTTTTTCTTGTTGAAAGCAGGAAAATTAGGAAATATTAAATAAGCTTATATATCAATGTCCTATGAGGCAGGAAGATACTGTTTCTGTTTCTCAGTCTGGGAAACTGAGGCTGTCTTTGGTATAACATTATTGGAATCAGTAAATTCATGCCATAGATTCATTTATTTTGGAGATTGTCCAAAACTATGATAATCATCTGACATCTGGATTGATCCTTTGTCATGCTCCGTACTTCCCACTGATTGCACAGTCTTGCTCTCAGTACACATGAAGTTGTTGGGACTGTGAGGAGCCCCTCACAGACTGCATGTAACCAGAAATTGGAATACTTTGGACCTGTTGCTTGTAGATTGACTCTTGGTGAAGGTGGTTTGTAATTACCAGTTGTCTCAACTGCAGCCTTTTGGTTGTCTGGTTGCCTCAACTCAAACATTGGCTGTGCCAAGATTGAGGTGTATATCCTGGGATTACAAGGTGAAGTACTCTAGCAGTCATGAATGTTAATCAGCCCCTGTTTTCAGGAACGAACTTGAGGTTATTTGGAAAGGGGTAAAATTTAGCTGGGTAGAGAGAGCCTGCAGCCAGCGGGTAGAGGTGGACTCCTTTAGATGGAGCATCAGAGCACCAAGGTTTGGCTTCTGCTCTCAGTTACCCTCTGGAGGAGTCTGCCTTTCACCAAAGACTGAAGAGAAATCCTGAGAAGCTAAGCTGAAGTTAGCCTTTGTGAACACCCCTTTTAGTACATGGTTACTTTTCATTGAACTCGTCAAGATGTCAGAGTTCTGCAGAAGCAGCACCTTAGTAATAAAGTTTCTCAGGAGGCAACGTTTGCTTGTATGTAAACCTATTAAGTTTATTTTGAGGGTCTAAATACTTTACAGTGCAGAAACGGTCAAACAAGCAGCATACAGAATGTCAGGATTGGATGCTTTGTTTAGTCCTGAGCTTTTTGCTATTGAGCCTTTCAAGTAAATAAAGGACATGTGTTTTTATTTGCAGATGATCCTGCCAGCTCTCCAGTGCACGTATTTTTCTCTCCTGTGGCAACTAGCTGCAGTTTCGGAAAATTCTCCCAAGGTTGGCCACTCCACATAATTTTGCAAACCCAGAGTTGTGCCTCTATAAGTTTAAGTTGCTTTTCTATTCTCAGATTGCCAAAAGAAAATGAGCTTCTAAGATAATTTTTGTGTTTTCTTGAGGAAACCACATTGAGTTGAGGGATTTTCTCTCTGTCTTGCCCTCTTTTTTTTAAAAGTGTTTATGCTTTTTCAGTCTGCAAGAGAGTAAGTGAACAATGGTTCACCTCTATTTTTACTGCAAAACATGTGCATCGAATTCCTGGGGCTTGATGGTGATAACAAACTTGTTCCACTGCCAAACAGTTTGTTGTTTTCTTGTTTTAAGCAAAAAAGAATATTCAATGAAAACTCCAGGAATTCCTGTTGCTTTGTTTTGTTTTTATTTTCGTGTTTTACTTATATATTTCTGGCAGAAAGTTTGAGGAAAGTGGTAATTTTCTCATCAGCTGACTACTCACTTTCTTAATTGTTTTTATATAGCACCAAGCTCTGGCAGGTGTTTCAGAAGATGGTCTAGTTTAAGACACCAGAGAGGAAAACGCTTTTATGCTTTAGTTCATGTGTGAATGTGTACCCGTGCAGCTCCTCTTTGTGGTGATTTCTGATGACACTGAGTGCTGCTGCCTCTGTCATTCTGTCCCCTTCCCCTGGTGCTCCTGTGTGTACAGAACAGGATGCTGACACGGACATTTGTTTTGTGTGAGAAATGCTAGCTGGGAGGTTACCCGTTTGGTGACTGATTCACTATCTATTCCCGTCCCGTTCCATTCCTGCGTGGATGTCCGCATCTCTCACTGCTCTAATATGTTCTGCCTTTCAGTCCGGACATGGTGAGCTTGACTGATAATGGGGCAGCATATTTTTTAATTTGGCCTTTCATACGGGAGCAGATTCTGATTGGAAGCACAATGTTACGGCCCACTCTGCAGGGCCAAATCTGGATGTTGGCAGAGACGGAAGTTCCAAGAGCGAAAAAGAACATTTCCTGGACAGCAGCTCTAGGACTGTTTCTTCCCCCTTCTCCTCCCCCAGTAGTGCTAAGGCAATGTTTTGCCTCCCCCTGTGCCTCTTCACAGCGTGCCCTGGGATGGATTCCCTTTCTTATAAAGATACAGTTGCATAGCATGAAATCCAGTCCTCCTGTAAGGGCATTCCTCTTCGATTGACTGCTCAAAGCTCAGGGCAGTGCAACAGCTGGGACCTAGTGAAGGATCAGAAGGTCTTTTATGTGGCTGTGGACAAATCAAATAGTCTCTCTTGCTGGATTCATCTTAACAAATAGAGGTGTCTAAGGTTCTGAGTAACAAAGTTAGCAGCGTAGTTAAGCTGCATTCCCTCTGTAGTTAATAGAGGGAGAGAGAAGAGCAATTCGAGAAGGCAATTCATATTGAAAATTAGGTGGGATGGACCAGAGCTTTTCTGACTCTACTTCCATCTCTAAAGTGGAAATCATTGTCACTGCTTTATAGGGATAAACTGAAGTGAATTCTGCAAATCTTGTAGTTGCTTGGAGGGCTGTATAAGGGACTACATGCTATTAGATCTGCCCAGCCTACAGATGGAGAAACAAAGAGTTTGTGACTTGCTGAATACTACTAGCCTCAGCAAGTGTGACAGATGCACATCCTACCAGTATTTGTCACATTTCTGCACCAGAGTGGGGCGGGAAAGTATATATTTTTATGGATTGACCTTTCTATCCCAGATATATTGTGACTGAAAATAAGACATGGTTTTAAAGTTGTTTGTAGCTAGTTAGCTGTTGCTACTGTGAGATGTCAGCTTCTTTCATAATGTCATCAGCTGTGCTATCTTAAATGAATAATATCAGTGAAAGAAAGACACAACTGTTGTTTGTTCTGTAATTCTCTATTGAATGATGTCTCATTGATGTCCCTAACATCTTTGTCCTGTCACTTTTCCTAAATATGTTTTTAGGAGACTCTTTTTGCACTGAGAAGGAATCTGAGGCGTTTCAGTCAGATTTGCACATGCTTCCTCCACCATAAGGAAAAAGATGTAAGAGAAAAGGTTTGTGTTTCTCTGTGACTTAACTAGTGTTCATGCTCAGTCCTCCTTTTAAATGCCTTGCCTTTCTTTTTATACTAGTATTTCCTTCTACTGATTTTTGCTATTTTTTGTCTCTTAGCAGAGAAATAACTCTTTAAAAAAATCTTCAACTATTTATTTTAAAGGAAAATTAAGTTATGTTAGTTAAAATGCTACAAAAGTTAGTGCTTTAATCAAGCATAGGTATGTGTCTGCATGGGTCCATCTGCATAATTAAGGCCTGAATCTGAATGGCTCTATTTGCCGGTTGATAATCATTGTGTTTTCTGATTTGACTTATCAGTGTACTGGTTGCTATCATTGCTTTATCAATGCCTTGCTATGAATATTACTTAAAAAATAAAAAAAAATGGAGAAATTATCCAGTGATTCATGTGTTAAAAGAGAGACATTCTAGCATAATGGAGCTCTTCTTCCTTCCCATGGAAGTTTGAAAATCTTTAGGTGGTGTTCATGCATGATACTTTTATATACTGTATCCTAAGGTAAAAGTTCTGGAAGGGCTTAGCTGTGGCATTTTACCACAGGCTGGGGCAAACAGAAATCTTTAGCTTGTGAGGAAGAAGTGGGATAGAAGCTAGACTGTGACTTGTGGTGTTTGATGGAGACGCAAAGTGGAGTTGGCGTGAAAAGTAACATGGTCTCTTAATCCTTCTTTGGCTTCGTTTGCTTGATACAGGTCTTCATGATACTCTGTGACTGGTTGCTGATTTTGAGTCATCAGGATTCAAATAATAATGAAGAAACACTTGGACTTCTAGATTATCTTCCTAACACATCACTTCAGGAAAAACTGCTTGTGTTTATCCAGGAACATGTTTTCATAGAGGAAGAGGAGGAAAGCAAAGGTGAGACATCTTCATCCCTGGAGAAAGTCTACCACTTTTGCTGTCATTTGTTGTCTGCACTGAACATATCAGCAAAAGGGGCTGATCTTTTCTTTTGGGGGGTGGTGGTGGTTGGTTGGACCCCTTTACAAGCAAAGTGGCTCATCTGATGTGCACTGATCTGTATCTACTGTGGATCAACCACAGGAAATAGCTGCCAATATACTCATAGGTAGAAAGGGCTGCTGTAATGCAGGGATGGGTGAGGATGTAAAAGTATTTGGTAGGCTGATGCTGGTGGTAAAGATGATGGTGTTAGCCGCCTCTGTGGAAGGCCTTGCAGTGTTACAATGTGATTCTGGCAACGCATGGACACTTCTAAGCCATCAGAGTAAAGGACTAGTGGATTTTGATTTGGGGAACGTGGGGCAGATTTTGTGGGAAATAGCTATGTACTTGTTGCTCCGTTGCCTTTTTCAAACACATTCGGATGACAAATTGAGGCTGTTATTGTGAAGGCTGGTTTCTTTTGGGAGTGTTTTGAAAATAGATTGTTAGTTCATTGTGGTTTTGAGGCCGAGTTAAAGTGTCATGCTTTGAAAAACCAAGCATTGTTTCAGATGATTGTGTCAAACTCTTGTCCTTCAGCTGTTCAGATGGAGTTCTGTGTTCAGTTTTGGGCAGCACACTTATCCAGGTCACGGTGTATCTGCAAGAAGAGATGAGCTCTAATTGCAACAAGGGAGATAGTAGAGGAGAATCCTTAATGGTAAAGGTAGAGATACAATAGAAAAGATTGCTCAAGCAGGTTGTAGTATCCTAGTCATGGGAGTTTTTGAAGCAGATGATGTTTCAGGTTGCATATGTTATGTATCTGAAACTGATGAAGTTGATCCTGTTTTGGGTTAGATGGCCTGAGATCTGTCTCAAATCCATTTTGTATGATGCTTTCAATTTCTCAGTCCTCCCCTCAAAGGATCCCTGTCATCCCATTGCAGATTCCTTTCTGAGTGAGTGATTCTGTCATGCTGTGGGTGTGCTTGTCTGTGTGCATAGCTGGCAGCTGCTCCATTTTAGTTTTAGCTCTAATTTGCAGACACTTCTGATCAGTCACTTGCTTTATGTTTGTTTCCAGGCCCACAGTCATGCTAGAAGCAGAAACAGTCCACATCAAAATTATAGGTCAAAGATTGAAGCCTTTTGGCAGTTGGTAGATTACATTCACAGCAGGAAAGAGTGTATCTCAGCTCTCGTGCTGCCAGAAGCTCTGCCCAAGCACCTTCATAGCTGTGTTGGAAGGCTCTTAAAAGTATTTGTTTTCCACAAGTTATCCAGCTAGTAATTAACTCATGTTCCAGAGACTTAATATGTTCCTAATGATATGAAATGACTTTTTTATTTCACTCTTGTTGATAACCACTTGGAGAGTTTCACCTGAACTCTTCTCTTTTTGACTGCGTATGGCAACTTTTGTAGGGTTTCTGCTGTGTTGGTTTTCTAGCATCTGTGTTATTCTAGAAAAAATAATGTGGTTGCAATTTGTCTGGTTTCTTCCTTTTGGTGTGTTTGTGCCTTTTATTCTACACTGTTTGGTTCCGTTCTGTAGTTGTGAGCAGTGTTGTACAAGAGGATTCTGACTAGTAGAAATGTGAAAGCCAGATGAAGATCAGAGTAGAAGACTGTGCAAATAACTCGTTTTCACTGTCATCAGTGGCAAGCTTTGAAATGGAAATAAACCTGTGTTTTCTGATATACACAGGAATGAGCGCTAGCATCTGTTGGTTAACATGTTGACTGAACAGCTGAGCCTGTGCTATTTGGATGAAAGTTGGTCATTAAAATTGAGATATCTTGAATAAAGTAGTAGAACAAAGCTTCAATGCTTTTGTTTCCCTAGACCTGACAGAAGAGGAGGAGAGAAAGGATGAAAGTTGCAAACTTGACGACTTGCACAAAAAGCGGAGTCTTCTTGCAGCATATTGCAAGTTAATAGTGTATAATGTGGTAGAGATGACTGCGGCTGCTGAGATCTATAAGTATTATGTGAAGGTAATGTTTTAGATAAGGTTGCTTTGCCTATCAGTGCATTTTAGTTTTTGAAAGTGACGCCAGTGTTTGTGAAAGATATGGGTTTAATAGTCTTATGGCTGAGAATCCTTGTATAATCACAAAAGGGCTATAAAATCAAGCAAGAGTGGGACAAATCTCTCCTCTTTGCTCTTCAGGCAAAGTAATGGAAAACTGAGTAGAGGGTATGTCTGTCTGAACATCTGCTCCTCAGCTTCTCCAGAGAGGCCATTGCAGAGGAGTAGTTTATGGCTGGGAGAGTGTTTTAACTATAGAGATTCTCACATTGAAGTGGTCAGCTTACTTCATACAGCTCACACAGTCCATATGGAGATGGCCTGGATTTCACACGGGTCCCTGTGCTTAGATAACTGGTAGAGCTTTAGCCACTCTGAAGTGGGTTTCAGGAGGGCGGAGAACAGCACAGAGCGGTCAGGTGCCTTGAGTCAACTAACAGGACTTTGGAAATACCTGAATATGGATCTTGTTCTTGACTTCATTGGGCCCAAGGCAAGCATAGGTTAAATACAGAAAACTCTCTATTTCTCTCCTGAGGAGGCTTTGTTCTTTTGTTATAATAAATACTTAACAATTTCAGTGTAACTTTAATCCTCACATTACTCTTAAAGGAGCATACCATTGCTTTACATATGAAATAATATAAAAAGTCCATTTTTCATGTTTTAGCTTGGGTGTTCTGATATTGGAGTATTTTATGAACTTCTTGTGTGACATGAACACAGTCATGTGTTTTGTGTACTTCCAGTGCTAAAGACGGGGAATGATAATGCTCATTTGTTTTGTTGCTGTTAATAGACCTACAATGATTTTGGAGACATAATTAAAGAAACGTTAAGCAGGACGAGGCACAATAACAAAATTCAGAGTGCTAAGACACTGATTCTCTGTCTGCAACAGGTAAGGTTAAGATTAAAGCAAGAGGCTAGGGCCTCTTATGACAGCTGTATTTGTATTGGAGTTTTTTACCTACCTTGCCTGATTATTCAAATTCATTAAAAAACCTAGTGGAAGAAATCTTTTCCTTGCCTGTACTTTCTATGTATATGTTGCTTTTGCATGACATAATTAAACCTCCTTTCAAATCATTACATCTGTTTTAAAATGTAATTTTGTGCACGATTTTCTTGTCGTTTTTAATCTTCAAATGCATAGTGTGTTAGGACTTATGTGAGATTACAGAGTGTTTCTTGGGACATGGTAGGTGTCTCTTAACCTTAACAAAGGTTAACAATATTATTCTGTGTTTTAAGGACTGCCTCAATTCCTATTGAATTGGAGGAACCACAAATGTGTCTGTGGCTGGCCAGCTCTAATCCCCAGTATTTTCAGTATTTTTGTCTGTAAGAAAGTGGGGTGCAGCTCTTCTGAAGGGTCTCAGTTGCTGGGGCTTGCAGCTGCTGACTGATGAGGCCAGTTAGCTATTTTAGCAGCTGCTTTTGCCAGCTCTGCCCATGACCAGAGCTGCTTCTAGCTTGGAGTAGTGCTGTAAGCCACAGAGCAGGCTCCTCCCAGGGAGTACTGACACATGAGCTTTGCTTATTTCACACACATTGCCAGGGGCTTAGATCTGTGAACTAGCCCCTGAAATCTGAGCTTAGATGAGGCTAAACAGCATTTGCCTACATATATTCTGCTGACATAGTCAGGACTTTGTGTTTAGGTATCACATAGACAACAGGCCCTTTTTGGCCTTTGCTTGACCTTGAAAGTTAACAGGTTGAAGAGAACAAGCTACTGGTAGAAAAAAAAACCCAAAATGTAGTTAATTGGGCTCCAGACGTGCTTTTGACCTAGTCTCACTCTTCAGAAATTGGACTACGCTGCTGCCAGACTCGCTCCTTCATATCTGCATTCTGATATTCTGAAAGCCTCTCAGGCAAATTAGGCCTCTGGGGCTTGATTCAGAAGTCCTAACGGGAGATGAGGTCAGTGGAGACATCGTCATCAGGAATCAATTCTCTGTTTAAGGACGTGATTTTTTATTTTTATTTTTTAATTTGTGCCTATCTGTTAAGCACAACAGTGCCCTTTGTGTCAGTTCCTTGTCATTGTTCCAGTCATGTGCTTCTGAAGCACATGACTTACCTGCTCTTTTGTAAGGCTTCTGTCTCTGGAAGCTAACTGTTGCTTGCTGTGCATGTCTTTGTGTCCTCCTGGTGCTTTGTTTGCCTGTAGGATTACATATGTTGCTTATCTGAGACTTCTTCTGCAGCTGTTTCAGACACATGCAGAAAGCCAAGACAGCAGTAGCGGTGTGGACTTCTCTTCTGCTTCCTTCACAAATATGAAAGAACTCGCTCGTCGCTTTTCACTAACGTTTGGCTGGGACCAAGTGAAATCTAGAGAATCTGTAGCCATGATACACAAGTATGTGCCCTGTAACATCGCTTTGTCCATGGTCATTCCTTTTGTTAGTTGTCTGTTTTGTTACTCTTATTTTTTTTTTCTTCCAATAGGGAAGGGATTGAATTTGCTTTTCAAGGAGCTACTGGAGTAGATGGAAAATGCTTGCCTCCTAACTTGAGCTTTCTGTTAATCATCAGTGAATTTTCCAACAAGCTGCTAAAGCCAGACAAAAGACTAGTGTAAGTTAAGTTCTTGTACACTGTCATACACAGTTTGTGTTTTGTATATCCCTGTACATGGAACGCTTGACCTTCAGTGTTGCAGAAGTTGCTCAAGGGCTTTTCAGAGAACCTTTGAAATCAATCCGCCCCTGACGCTGTTAGTTTGAGAGACACTTGTTGAATTTTTAGTAGTGGTTATTTCAGGTTGTATGTGCAGTGTGTATTCTAGATAATTTTTAGACATAGTTGTGGCCACTTATGGCAATTCTTCTAAAGAAAAGACAATGTTAGTTTGGTGGAAGAGATTTGCAACTTGACTGGCTAGTGGAGTGACAGGAATGCTTTTCTGAACAGAAAAGTAAAGCAGAAGATTGCAGAAGAGAGAGTGCCTGGATCATTATTTTGCAATGATCTAATTCCACAGCTTCAGGGGTCAATTACGTGAGTTCCATGGAATATATTTGGAAAAGAAATATACATGACACTATTCATAATGTGGATATTTAAATTCAAGAATTTACTATTTACAGGGGAATATGCCCTCATCCAGTTGGGCCCGTGTTTTACAGTGGTTTAAATATTTACATTTAATAATGTAAGAATGATAGCCTTATTTTGGCATCATAGGGCATTATGCATCTGAATGGAGAGATGTATGATTATGTCTGTTATTCCCTTCATCACCTGCCTCAACTCCAGTCATTTTTGAGAAGGAAGTAATGTTCTTCCTTCAATTTGACCTTTGCCATTACTTTCCTAGTCAGTGCTGCTTATTTTGCAAGATCTGAATCTCTGCACTTCAGTCTTCTATTTACAGATAGTGTAAAAACTATTGCAAAATATATAACAAGTATTTCTGTTTTCCTGAGAGCATATTTGAAGACATGGCAATGTAAGATGAAACACTAAGACACATCTGCCTTTTTGAATTTCTGAGCAAATCACTCCAGTACCTGACAAGAAAAGTTCCACTTTGGAGAGGAAGTCAGAAGAAATGGAAAAAGAACCCAACCATCACATCTTGCTGAGCCCCGTGTAACTTGATGCTCCTGTGTCACTTTGTCTTAAATTGGAGGTTAACTTCCATGGGGATCATCAACCAGTTTTTATATAACAAGGGTCAAGAGTGGTAAAATGTCTACTTTCCTGTTACTTTACATGACAAACACTATTTATTAACGATTGCTAGCTACCCAGACAACATATTTTAAAAAATGAATTCAAACCCAAAATGCAAAATAGAGAAGAAAAATATTTGACATATACCAATTACAACCCTGGTAAATCTAAAGGGGCAAATCTATGGGTAGTGATAACTTCCCTTTCTATGCTTGCATTTTTCTCGAGAGAATCTTTGAGATCTATGGCTAGAATTGGTTTTCATAGAATCATAGAATCACAGAAGGGTTTGTGTTGGAAGGGACCTTAAAGACCATCTACTCCTACCCCGCTGCCATGGGCAGGGACACCTTCCACTACATCAGGTTGCTCAAAGCCCCATCCAGCCTGGCCTTGGACACTTCCAGGGATGGGGCATCCACAGCTTCTCTGGGCAACCTGTTCCAGTGCCTCACCACCCTCACAGTAAAGAATTTCTTCCTAACATCTAATCTAAATCTACCCTCTTTCAGTTTGAAACTGTTACCCTTTGTCCTATCACTACACTCTCTGATAAAGCGTCCCTCCCCATCTTTCCTGTCGGCCCCTTTAAGTACTGGAAGGCTGCTATAAGGTCTCCCGCAGCCTTCTCTTCTCTAGGCTGAACAACCCCAACTCTCTCAGCCTCTCCTCTTAGGGGACGTGCTCCAGCTCCCTGTTTTGTACAGTTTCTGTACAACTCTGTCCATGTTCTCTGGATTTTAAAGAGCTGTTATCATCTGTGTGGTGACACTTGTGCAATAAGTAGGTTTCTGTTAATCCATCCTTGAAAAACTTTTGTCATTTCATTTACCTCCAAGGAGTAATTTTTAATTAAACAAGAGGAAAATATTTCATCATTGATGTGGGCAGATTTAAAGCTAAATCCTGGTAATTTTTTTCCTAGGGCTGTATTTAACTTTTTGTGCAGAGGACATATTCCAGAACTATATTCCTGAATGTATTAGATACATTCAGGTAGGTTTATTCATTGAAAACTTTTGTGGGAAATACAGAACCTAGCAGGGAATGTTCTTTGACTTCAGTTCTTACTGCTTTGGACCTTCCTGCTGCTGCTGGGAACAAATGGGAAACAATAAAATTCACAAGGGGGGAAATTGCAATTTTATCCACAACTACATTCGAACTATGTTTCCAGAGTAACAGTTTCTATTCTGGGAGGCCTAAAATGTCTTACAGGGGCTGGAGATTATATTTCCTCTCAGAAATATTTAGGTTTAGCTCCATCATAAATTACTGGATGGAATGTTTTAGGTCAACATGAACTTTTAGAAATAAACATCTGGTTATTTTCATTTTTATTATTAATCATAGGATTGATGTCCAGGCCTGTATGTTAACATATGTGAATGTACCTGTAACAGATGAGATACAGAATATGGGCATTTGTTAGAAAGGAGTATATTTCAACACCATCAAAGTATATGGATTTTAACCTTCTCCCCTGTAATTGCCCAGGCTGTAGCAGTAAAATATCTGACTTGTCAATTGCTCTGGGCCGCAAAATGCACACAAGAAATGAATTATTGAATAACAAGCTGCATGAAGGGCCTGATTCCTGAATGAGTGGGAGTCTTTCCATTGACATTGATAGCAGTTAGATTAGACCCTAAAACAGTAGTTACAATGCATGCTTGTTTGAAACCAACAAATTCCATTACCAGGGTTTCTTGATCCCTGGGGCCCCCAGAGTCCAGGACTCTTAATTGTTTCAGAGTCAGTGCTTACCTTAACCTCCTCCCAGCACCGGTTTTCTTGTTTTGCAAAGTGAATGAAATGCCTGATATTTTCCAGGCCATACTCCTAATCAAAGAAAGAATAATATACTGTACAGGCTGGCGTTAAAACTGTCACTTCTGGTATTTGCTAAGGTGGGGTCTGTTTTAGCAACACTGGGCTTGATTTTAAAGTGATGAGCTGTAGCTGAAATGTAGTGAATATCCAGTTTCTAATCCTGAGTCAGACTTTGGTTTTCTTTTCTTATTGTTAAGAAGTAGGAATGGGTCAGGAAGACTTTGTCAGAAATGTCCTGTTTTTCAAAGAGAATGTTTGAAGGAGACCTCTTTGCTCCAGAAAAGGCGATAGCTTCACCTTTCATTGATTGGATCAGGCAGAACAGGGGTTTGAACCAATGTTTCCCACATCCTGTGTGGTGGTGTAACTGCAGAGCTGTTACCTGCTTCTTGCAGACACTTGAAATTTTACTGGGAACCTGAGAGAACTGGATTGAGTTTGAGATGATGTTATAGAAAAGTGGTTTTATTGGTTGTTTTTTTAAATTTTGACAAAACAGGCACTCATGGTGCAAATACCCCATTTCCTGAGCTGCTGTACTGTTGAATCACAGGGAGCATCTCTTGCCTGGGATCTCCTTTGCATTGCAGTTCATGAGGCAGAAAGGGGCCCCCAGGAGAAGGGGTGCAACCTCGTAGAGTTCTGCTCTGTTCAGACTGCTCCTGGCAGCAGCAATGGGCAGTGACTTTTCCTGCACAGGAAATTCTTTCTAGAGGCTGATGTAATTCTGTAATTCCTGTGAATCAAGTGTTGTTTCTAATGCTAAAATTCAAGCACTCTTTTAGCTTTGAAGACATTTACATTTTAAGTATTCGGATATTTAAGAGACGTCAGATATTTCCAAGAAGAGGGATGCCCTTTCTTTTTCTTCGACAGTTCTGTCTGCACCTTTGGAGACTAAAGGGGAAATGCCTTGCTAGCAGTAGCTTCCCTAGGTATTGAGGGGAAAGATACTGAGTTTTCTTATGCTTGCTTTTGGTTTTCTCCAGGTATGCTTACTTACAGAGATATGTAGCAGAACCACTGCTCTGCAGAGGAGACGAATGGCAGCCATTGATTTGGTACAGAAACTCTTTACTGGCAAATGAAGATGAGGAGAGCTCTGTCCTCAGCAGTTCAGGAGAGTGGTCCCCTGTGGGTGCATCTAAGACATCTTTTAAAAGGAAATTGTCTAATGGTATGAAAACTTCCCTGTTCTGGATCAGCTGTATTTGCTTTGTCCCAGCAAAAATGCACTTCATGCTTTGCATTAGCGGTACCACAGTGTGTTGGATGTTGTGGACTTTCCAGTTTGAACTGTGGCTTTTGCCTTCAGCTTTGTTGTTGTTAAAGGCCTCTTCATCACTCAATAGCAGGAAGGTTGGTCTGGAGACTTTGCATGAGCCAAATTCAGATAATCTTGAGTTCTGCTCTGTACTGGCATTTGTCTGTGCCATTGAGACTTGGTTCATTGCTTTCAATTGTTAAGTTAAGGGCGTTGTTGCTTTAGGCCCTGTAGATAATTGAGACAGGAGAGATATTTCCAGAAGTTGATTCAGATCTTCCACCCAGATGATCTGGACCAAATCATCTTCTGGGGTCTTTCTCTCTGTTGAATTTCTAGGGAGCCTGTAAGATTATATTCCTAACTTAAAGAGTTATAGTTAGGTGGGCTGCATCAAGGCTTTAGCAGCTCTCATGGAGAGCTCATAATACCTGTAATCATGGAGAGCTCATAATATCTGTAATGAGGTATTCACTGCATGGATATGGTGGAACTTAATTAAATGTAGTAAAGCCACGATGAAAACAATTGCCAGTAAAAATGCTAAATGCTATGGACATATGTGTGGAGGAAAGGGAATTTTTCCAGAGCAGACTTTAGTTTCTCTCTCATCCTTTCTCAGAAGTTTTCTTTTCAGTGACCTGCCTTCAGAAAGCTTGTTCCTTTGTATCCCAAAGGCCCTTCTTTCTTGAGGGCTATATAGACTCAGCAGTACTGATAGCACTTATGGACCGGGGCCAAGATCATAAATCGAGACTGCAGAAATGACCAGTGGGCAAATTAAATTGATTTTCTTTTATGAGACTTTTAGCTGGTTCCTTCAATAAATGAATGCTTTGCTCCAAATCTTTCTTTGAGCTTGGCCCCGTTGCTTCACTGCTGTGAGGGACATGTTGGACACATCCATCTCAAGACCTCCGAGGCTGAAGAATGAGTCTCTTCACTGTCTGTTACAGGGTCTTTGCCTGAAACCAGCCAGACTGAAGCAGCGAGCAAAGCTCCAGACCCGCAGTGTGCTTCCCAGCTTGCCTCTGCAGCAGGGAAAAGCAGAAAGAGGCTAAAATCTCGAGAGATGCACTTGCAGGAACATTTGCCGTTCCTTTGTCCAGGAGGGCTGCGGAGAAGATACTGGTGAGAGTTTTATGTCTTACAAGCTCCTTCACTTGTCCTGGTATTGACAGTTGGGGTCTTTCTATCCACCTCTGCTTCTGTTTTTTGTAATACTTCCAGGGGCACAGGGTGTGCCCCTCCTGTCTGTCTTATGGGCTGTGTCCCAAGGACAGGTTGGTTTTTTTTTGTTTCCTCAGTCCAATGTCTACATTTGCTGCTTTAGCCTGATTGTCCCCCACTGTCACAGGGCTTCCGTGCCTTCTTGGACTAATAGCGAGTGTGCAGAGAAAAAGACAAGGAAGGAGGAGAGTTCCCTATCCCACTTCTCTTGTCTCTGCTCCTTATTAGAGGGCTGTGGTGTTGGTTACTCCTGGCTGTTTGCTACAGCCTGAGGATGAGTGTTTTCTGCATCTCTGGAAATGAAAGAGGATTCTTGCCTGTGCAGACCTGCTATTACCTACTCTGTAACTGGTGACTTTCTTTTAGAGAGGTGCATGTCTGTGTGCAGCATGCACGCACACCTGAGTGAAACCCCACAGAACCTGGATGTAAGAAAGAGAGCTATTGCAGAAATAGGGAGTCTGGAGTCTACTTTTGAGCTCTGTAAAGCACTCAAAGTGCTCAACTGGGATATTTTCCTTCATTTATTGAGGTGTTAGGTGCCATTTCCCATATTGGTAGGTTAAAAGATGAAACAGAAATCCCAGAAAGATGCGTGCTTTTCCAGGCTTTGGGACACTTGTTGAATGGACCTGATGAATACAAGTAAAATAGTATAAACATTTATTAAACATGAAGGTAGCCCCTGTTTAAATGAAAGTTTTGTTTCTGAACTGCTTTGTTGGAAATTCCTCAGAGCATAACCTCTTTCATACCTGGGAAATACTGGGCCAGAAACTTTGGGCTACCTTACGTGGATATCTCAGCAGCAAATCTTAATATGTGAAGTACCCTGCCTTGAGCACACTTGTGCAGTGTGCAACCTCTGTTATAAAGTTTCTCAAGACTTAGCTTTTTTTTTTTGTTTTCCAGCAAAGATGAGATTAAGACAGAAGATGTCTCAGAGGAGGGTCAAGCAGAAGACACAATTGAAGATGTCGATGTTGATGTGGTTGGTGCAGACCAGGTAATTCCAGCTTGGGTTTTCCAGCTCTGAGGACAGCTGTAGTTTAGGTGGGTGAATCTCACGAGTACCTATCTGGCGGCAAAGGGGCTGCTCTTTTGTGGCCCCTTTCAGGCTGAGAAAAGGAGTTCTCCCCTCTTCCTTTTCCAGCTGCAGCTGTAGTCTCCTTCTTCAGCTTGATCTGCATTTTTAAGGCAATTCTTATCGTAGCATCTAGACATCCTTACGTACATTGAACACCAGCTAGGGTGCATTAAGAGGAGGATCCGGTTTCCTTTTTTCCCATACTGTGAAGCTCCTTGATTAAGAGCCATTTGCTGCAGTTGCTTCATGTTACTGACACATTGCAGAGATGGCACTGCTGCATGGCCTGCAGGGAATGTCTGCTTCAAAAATGCTGTTTGCATTGTGCTCTTTAGATCGAAAGACTCGGAATGTGTCTGATCACTGGTCAGCCTGGGGCTCTCGCGGGAGCGTCCCTTGTTTCTTGCCCTTTTCCAGTCAAGGCTGTTGGGGAGATTAAATTGTCCCCAAACCAGCTGGGGATTTGAAGGGAAGCACGCGAACATTGTGGGCTTGGAGTGGCAGCCAGCGTAGCCTGGGGCTTGTCTTGTGGGCACCGATTGCCTTTGGGATCAGATAATAGTTTGGCAAAACTGCAGCTGTCTGCCTGGGTCTCAGCTCAGCCCTGGAATGGATACTTGCAGCAGGGAAGGACTTTTAGCCCTTTGGTGGAGTGCAAGAACTCAAATGGGCTGTTGTACACCGGGAGACTTGCAGCAGTGACTGTACTGAAAGGGGGAAGAAAAATAAAAAGAGGCCATGAGGTTTCCTGTGCTGCAGCCTTTCACATCTCCCATCCTCTAAGGGTTTGCTGTGTCAGCCATTGCAAGGGGCTGAGCAGTTCCTTCACGTTTTTCTCCTGTGTTTCCCCCTGCTCTCTGAACTTCTAATACAATGTAAACCCGGTGTTTGGCAGACAGTTTTGCAGTGATTTAGGCAACCCCTTGATTTCCAGTGGCTCTGGTTATCTGTGATCTAAGAGCCACATTTGTCTGATTTTTTGACTTTTTAAATGAGTTTTTCCTGTAAAGTTGAACAAATGGTTTCTTTTCATGTTTGAGTGGTGGGTTTTTCTGGTTTTTTTAAAGAGGACTAGAAGAAACAAGGGACTTCTACCTTTTCTTCCTGTTGTATGCCTTTTAAAATGTAGACTATTTGTTTGGACCATATGCTTGGAGCAGCTCCTACTGAAGACAGATAATAAAAGAATTTAAATCTGTGGACCAAGATTGAAGCCATACAGAAAATGCACTACTTACTTACTTATCTAGTATGTGGCCTTTCCCTGTAGTGCCTTTTCTGGGCTCCTTGTGGTATAGAAATGCTTCTTCCCTTTTGTGGAACTAAATATAGTGCTTTCCAAGAGCCAGCTATGGCCAAGCTGCTAAATGGTTAGAGGCTACGCTTTTATTCTGATTCCTTATGTGCTCTTTCATGATGTTTTCTTGATAGTATGAGACTGACTTAATCTTTTTTTCTTCTGGTATAGGACAGTTAAGAAGCTGAGAGAATAAATGGAAGTGAAGAACACACTACCATTTTTTTCTGCAAATTGTTTAACTGAAAATGGGGTTGTGATGGCATCAACCAAGGCAGCAGGAGATACGGATCAAGTCAAATCTCTGCCTGTAGGCATCCACCCAGAGCCAGTTACTAGCACTGCGGCTGATTTCTCCACAGCGCTGTTCGTGGCGTTACTGATTTGGCTGTTGCACTTCTAAGGTTGTGGGTGTTATGAACATCGTTACTCAACTGCATCCTGGTCCTCGATGCTGCCTTGGAACAATTCCCAACCTAAGGACTGGAATCAGGGTATTGACAAATATTGAGTCAAAGACTCTGTAACCCAGATGAGACAAGCTTGCTCAAATCAGCGCGGGGGCAGCGTTCTGCTGGAGGTATTCTTTACCGTTTGAGATAACCAAGATGGATAGCTACTTGTTTCCTTTTACCTGACCCCAGGGAGAAAGGAGCCTGGCCCAGCTGTGAACAGTGACCCGCTAGGTGATGTCAGGTGACTTGGCAGTGTCGTGTCCTGCCTGGAAGATGGAAAACCTGGATGAAATCATCTGAAGGTATTTCTAAATTCCAGCGCTTACAGAGATGTGGTTAGTGGTCTGTAGGGATCAGGACGTGTTCCGAGCAGGCTTGCATCAAGGCTTCTAAGTAACAAAGAAAGAAACGGCGGACCAGTTGACTGAGTATTTTCCTCTGGAAGAAATCCTTCCTACACAGTGATCATGTGGTATTTACTTGGAAAATATAACGCCTGAAAAGACAATGTAAATAGACTGTAACTATGGCCTTTCAAAGTAAGTTTTTCCATTGAGAATTTGGAAACGTTCTTCACTCGAGTGTTTCAGAGGCAGTAGGCTGGGGCGTGCTGGCTGCTTTCACTGACCCTTTGTCACTGCTCCATGGAATTGTACGCTGCATTAATCCTATCAATCAATCAGCTTTATTTTTTATATATATATATATAAAAATATAAATATTTTGGATTGTAACTGTGTAAAATAAATGACATAACCATCGCTGTCCATTAATACTGAAAGCACAAGTGATATTCCCACGCTAAGCCTGGAGAAAGAAGAGCAGCAGTGCTACCGGCCTTGTCGTTTGCCCTGTTATTAAATAGGCTGAGACGTGAGCTCCCATGAACATGGAAGCGCAGCGTGGTTTAACCCCAGTCAGCAACCAAGCACCACCCAGCCACTCACTCACCCTCCCCCTTCCAGTGGGATGGGGGAGACAATCAGAAGAGCAAAAGTAAGAAAACTTGTGGGTTGAGATAAGAATTGAAATAAATTTAATAGTAAAGTTTAATAATTTAAATAAAATAATGATAAATAAAATATTGTAGTGCAAAAGAAAACAAGACAAAGAAACAAAACCCAGGAAAAACAAGTGATGCACCCATTCAGCACCCGCCAACTGCTGCCCAGCCCGTCCCCAAGCAGTGGTCACTGCCCCCCTGCCAACTCCCCCCAGTTTATATACTGGGCATGATGTCATATGGTATGGAACAGCCCTTTGGCCAGTCTGGGTCAGCGGCCCTGGCCATGCCCCCTCCCAGCTTCTTGTGCGCCTGGCAGAGCATGGGAAGCTGAAAAGTCCCTGACTGGTGTAAGCACTGCTCAGCAACAACTAAACCATCAGTGTGTTATCAACATTATTCTCATGCTAAATCCAAAACACAGCACTATGCCAGCTACTAGGAAGAAAATTATCCCAGCTGAAACCAGGACATGACAGCCATGAATGCCTCCCAGGCAACAGTAAAACCATTATGTTTCATTTTGCATAGTTAAGTATGCAGTAGGCTAATGCAAGGGGAGTGGTAGCACTCCACAAGATAACACCAGTTCTCACCTAGATCAACTTGTTCTCCGTTCCCGTGTCCCCTCAGTCCCCAGACTGTGACAGTGATGTTTCCCTCATCCAGCTAGATTTGTGGCTCTGGGCCTAAACACTTACTGGGCAGGCAGAATACAGCTTCACTTGGACTAAGGAAACAGCCATCCCTGGGACCACATCAAACATGCAGAGGCTTTAATTCTTATCATGAAGGACTAGGAAGGCTGGGAATTATCCTTCTGGGGAAAGGTACAGGAAGCTTTATAGTTCATGTATTGCAAGAAAAGTCACTTCCACAATAATACCATTATCTGCTAGAGCTGTGCAAATCCTTTAGGAAAAAAGGGACTTGGTTATCACAAGTACAGTAGGGAACAGCATTTAACAGGCACTTCATTAAAGACGAAGTGGCAACAACAGCTATAGGCTCTGCAGAAGAGAGCTACCCTGCACCACAGGCCTGTTTCCTTAATGGAGAAAAGTCACTGCAATGAGAAAGCCCTTTTTAAGAAGGAGGGGTTCCAGCTGAAAGGTTTCAGGTAGGGAAAAATCACTGCCCCTTGAACAGCAGTAGAAAGCCAGTTGGTCATCCCTTCCCACAGCACCTTAGGGAACAGAGCTTAACATAAATCCTCTCTTTCTCTACTGTTGAAAAACCCCAAACTGTGGGCAAGTAGTGAAAGGTATCTGACCAGCACTAGAGAAATTGGACATTGATGAGTTTCCATTAAAATTGGAATAATCAACCCTGATTTTATTTTTAAAAATCCTTTGAATGGTACTAAAATGACTTGAGTTTGCCTTGGTAAGGTTCACTAACAGATGTTAGTGATGAGTTTCATTGCTTAAGATACCCAGGTCTGTAAGTCTCTACATGAGATCGTGTGATGAGTTTCATGGAGCAGATTTCTGTGCCACTTCCAGCTGGGCAGCAACACTGGCTTTTGGGTGAAGAAAAACCTGCTAGAGCTCGATTGCTTTGAATATGCAGCTTGGTGTAGTTATCCAACCAGACTGCATACATGAGGAAGCCATCGCATCTTAAATGGTTCTTTAATAGCAGGAAGTTAATTGTATGCAGTACGTAACATAATAATTAGAACTGTTAAATTACATGTATGAAAATCTTTATTTGAAAATACAAACATGATTTTTAAACATTTTAACAGATCTACACTGCAACCAAAAAATAACTTACATCTTTTTGTACATTTTTTTTTCCTCCAACAAAATCTGTTTAACAGTAAGAGCGAGGCAACAATTTGAAGCTGCTGTGACACTGATGAATATCCATGGAATGTGTCAATAGCAAACAACTGAAGGGGGGGGACAGACAAAAGCACTGAATGCCCACAACAAATTAGTGCACATCACTGATCAAGTACCATTTATACAAAGGATTTAAAAAAAAATTGGTTCCTTCTACATGAATTAACACACTCATTTTGGAGCAAATATGAACACTAAACCAGACTTCATTATTAAATAATCTTTTTATAATGAACATCAGTGAAAAGACTGAAGCGTAAAAGGGCAAGCAAAATTAAAGTTGGGGCAAACAAGGACTACACAGAGAAGAGAAGCAACTTGTCTCAGGCATTCACTTTCCTTGTGCACTAATATGCTCAGCTTGTCAAATGAAACTCTATTTGTAAATGAGAGCTGAATCATGCACTCACAGTCACGTCTCTCCATTGCCGAGGCATAAAAACCCCAGGAGCGTCTATCAGCATAGAAGTGTCGCAGGCCAGGTATAAATGTCTCCTTGCCCCCCGCAGCAGGGCAGGCAGACCTGTTCACGTACGGGGTGGAGATGGTCAGTGCACCACACATCAACTTAGAGAGGATGATACAGTTCTCTTAAAAACAGCAGATTACTTTTCTCTAAAGTCAAATATTGTTATTCTTCCAAAAAGGAATTATGCAACATCTGTAAATAAATATTTTAATCTATTTTACAAACTATAGACTATGGAATAAATACAAAAAGTTTCATCATTCCATACAAACGCGGTTCTTTTATTTAAAAGGTAGTATAGTGATTAAATATTTTTAGCACAAAACTAAGCTGACTTTCTGGAACCAAAACCCACTGAAACATATCGGTGTGTAGCAGACCTGCTGCAGACTGTCCCTTCTCTTCTGCAAGTGTTGACCATAAGTGACCACTACTCAAAGTCCTCTTCATAGTCATACTCGTCCAAGTCTACATCAGCCAGATGGGAAGGCATTTCGAAAAATGGTCTTTTTTCCATTTGATACTTCAGGACATTGGCCTTCTGATGGTCTACAGGGTTCAGTTCTGCTTCATACCTGGGAGCAGGCAAAAAGAGGAAATGAGAGTCTCACTCTGTTGGGAAGTGCCCAAATGTTAGAACACTAACAAGGCACCTGCAGGAGGAACATAATTTCCAGTATTTTATATTTACAATAAAGAAACATGTAACCAGAAGCAGCACTAGGTTTCTGTAACAGTTACTTAAATTAAAGCTAGCTTACTCTCCCATCACATGCAGAACTTACTAGTGAGGTACACAGCTCTACTGAAAGGATTCAAAGCACATTCTGCTCTAGTGGATACTCGTAAGTTTGGAATGGTCAAATGCAAGACTTAAGCGCTTGACAGAAACCCTTCCAGTTCTTTTCAGGAAAGCTGAAATTAGGCTGAATTAGGAAGAACAAACTACACCTGTAGTAGATACAACAAAAAAGAAAGAATACTGAAAGTGTTCTTAAAATGCATGTGAGCACAAGGAAGTGATAGCAACCAGCTGTGTATTTAAAGCAGATGCTAGAAAGCAAAAGCCAATTGTTTAATGAGAAATTACTGATAACCTCCTGCTGATTATGAAAAGGAACAGATGGATAATGAAATGTAATGCTTAACTAACTCAAGTCAGTGAAGGCTGGTACTTAAAAAAGATCTGCTTCAGCACTGTTTAGGTGGGATCAATCTATAATTGATAGCCACTTAAAAAATTGAACAGATCTCTGCAGGGATCTACGATGTCAGATTAAAGCGCTGACCATTGCCTGGGCTAGGCTGACTCAGGTTCATGCACATCTTCCCAAGTGCTACTGAATCTCATCTCAGCACACGATTATTTCCATCTACTTAACAAGACTAGGCAAAGAACGAGCTTTAGACAGTGCTGTATCTGTTCTTCAAATGTGACTTTATAATGGCATGATTAGATGTATTCTTTGCCCTATGTCTTTCGCTGAAAGAAGAGTTAAATACTAAGAATCCACTACAAACACTAAAATATAGAGTAGCATTAATAGCAGAGGTGCGAGGAAGAACATTTTCAATTGTGAATGCAATTCTGTTGAAACACTTCATAAACTATTAAACATATTAAGCCAGCTTCACCACCATTTTGAGTAAAAGAGATCTAACAAAATAAAAGATACTTTGATAACATCAAGTAAAGATTAAACAGTGTGTAAAATACAGTCCCTGATTCTCTTTCCTTTTTTTGTTATTTCATCCTTCCCAGGGGTATTAAAGCCTCAGTTATGGGAGCATCAATCAGTGCTGAGGCAGTGAACAGAATACCTTGGGTTTCTCCCACAAGTTCACCACCAATTTGAACAGGAAACAAAAGTCATCCTAAGAGTTACTTTACTGAGTTACACATTTGAAAACAAGGATTTGGAAGAAAGATGCATATTCTACCATAACAACAGTTTTGGATCACAAGCCTGTAATTTATAGTCTTCTACACCATTAATTCCATCTTTTTGAGAAGGATTTATTTGTTTCTTTTTTAAAGAGAAACAGCTTGAATGCACCTTTTGGATTTGTTTGTTGCATAGTGATACAGAGAGGCGACAGCAGCTTTTCCAGTCATTAAAAATGGCAGCATGAGGATCTCTCAGGTACTATCTGTAGGTTCCATCCATCCTATACTCAGAAGATTGTTATTCAAACATTATTGGACCAAATGAAAATCCCACTCTCTTCCAAAGCTCTGGTGGCCTCATGGAATATCCCTTTTACTCCTTTCCAAGACATTTAAGTAAAGGAAATGTAGAAACATTCTCCCAGTTTTACACATCTGGGCACTAAGATTATTTGAGTTACTTCTCATAGTATTAGAAAGTCTATTGCTACTTCCCAGCACAGAGGTTTTTATGAAAATATAACCATACAGCTACAACACCTCTAAAAAGTCCTTTTTCTCCCCTCCTTGCATTTCTAAAGCTCTTGTAAATGCAAAGAAATCAGCCCGTTTCTAGATTTCTGTATACCACTCCCAAGTTTCAGATCAACTGTTTTAATAGGAACGTCTAGAAAATATTTACCATAGAGGTAATCAAATAAAAAATTCATACTGGATTGTCAGTCACTTCAGTTTGGGTAGGCATTACAACCCTTTAAGTTCAGTAAGTGATTTTAAGGAAGGTTTTTGTACACCACAGTAACTTAAAATGCTCATAATAAGTTTTTGTTAATGTTTTTGTTCATTAGACTCTCCTAACAGCAGCCATGAAACTTTTGTGTTTCTCTCAGCTTCAGCAAGAGAAAATAAGCTTCATTTTTCAGGACAATCATAGGGAAAAAAAAAAGATTCGGACAGTCCTACTTTGGTATAAAGTTTTAGAGAACTCTTGCTGACCTTCACTTCTAGAAAGCATTCAAACTTTAAGTCAGATTTGACAATGCCTCCCCGAGCCAGATCAGAATACTTTTCTTTAGATTTTCATTTATTTGCTCACAACTTAGATTTAGTTGCTTATTTGATAAACAATTTGGAAGGCACCCTAACTTTGCTCTTTATTAAAAAAGAATCTCAATTCAGCAGTTTAAATGCAACAGTCTTCACAAGCTTCTGATACAAGGGTAGGCAGAACTCAGTAAGATGAAGCGTTTCTATTTAGTCAATCCAAATACATCTTGCATATGGTTGTGTATGTGATACTTGAAACACTTCGACAAATTGCAAAGTGGTAGTTAATGGAGACACTGAGCATTACCATCTATACTCCAAGGAAACAAAGCACGAAAACTTCAGGAACACTTGGATGAAAGCTTTTATCCGTCTGTGCAGAGGGCCAACAGTTAAGCTATGGCCTATGCATCAAACCCAACTAGGGATACAGAAAGTAATTACATAAAATGCATGATTTTTGGGGGGCTATACTTCCATAGGATGCAATATTTTTCTTTAATTGTCAGGTTTTTTTCTACAAGATCCGTGACAAATCTGCTAATGCCAGAAGCAGAGGCAACCGACAACCAAAGAGTCACTGGAGTTTACAAACTCCAGGCTCAAAAGAAGTGAGAAACTGGGTGTTTTAGCATCATACGTTGTCTCTGCCCCATATCCCAGCAATAACACACTGGTTTTCCTTAAGGAGTGTATTTACACAGTGAAAGTGCATTTTCTCAAGTTTTAGGGTTATTAGGATTCTGCTTTACACACCGTAAATTCCACAATATTCTCTGTATTACTTAAGCTGTAATTGCATGGACATATAAAGACGACTGTGCCTATACCATGGAGACAACAAACTTTATGGAAGTACTTGAAAAACTAAGTGTCCAAGACCTGTTAGAAGTTTACGGAAGAGTGAAAATTTAAGATACGCTTTAAAATATAATCTGAAAGTTTAACTTGAGAAACATTTTGTATGTTAGTTTTTGTCAACTTTCTGTGTAAAGCCATAGAACCATGGTTTCAGGTACACCTCAAATACACTTTGCGTGGAAGAGAAGTGATCTGACCTCAAGAATACTGGCTGTGAATTTTGCAGCTTTTATCTTCATCAAGAGCAGACATCTTGGGAGGGGGAGCGGGAGATACATAAAAAATAAAATAATTTAGTCTAAATAATGATCACAGAGATGCTCCTAGCTCAGAAAATATTAGAACAGACTATTTCAGTTGGAAGGGACCTATGACAATCATCTAGTCCAACTGCCTGAGCAATTCAGGGCTGACCAAAAGTTAAAGCGTGTTGTTAAGGGCATTGTCCAAATGCCTCTTAAACAGTGACAGGCTTGGGGCATCGACCACATCTCTAGGAAGCCTGTTCCAGTGTTTGACCACCCTCTCGGTAAAGAAATGCTTCCTAATGTCCAGTCTAAACCTCCTGTGGCACAGCTTTGAGCCATTCCCATGCGTCCTATCACTGGATCCCAGCGAGAAGAGATCAGCACCTCCCTCTCCACTTCCCCTCCTCAGGAAGCTGTAGAGAGCAGCTTTGATGTAGGAAATGCAGGAAAATGTGTTTTCTCTAAACAGGTCCATCAACATAAGGCCTAAAACAAGTTAAATTTATACTTTTCTTCCCTTGTCTTTTTAAATAATGAAAACAACGAATGGCAAATTCCAAGAGGTTCTGGAAACTACATAGCAAAAATAAAGGAGTGATTTTGAAATAGCAAGATTTCTTATCTTATTTACTCTTACAGAACTGTGAGAAAATACTTGTAAGCTGATACAATTTTGAGTTCAGAAGTGAATTTTTTTTCCCCCAAAGGCTCTTAATGAAGCTCTTCATTCATTTAACAACAAGCTACAAAAGTTAATGTTGTGCTTTGTTTAGAGTTGAAGCTTTTTCAAATCTTCTTTCCTCCCAAAATTTGGAGTAGGACCTTTTCTTTGACAAAGCTAATGTGATCACAAACTGTCAAGGAATATTTTATTCAAGATACAAGCAAGGTTCTTCCTCCCTCACCAAGCACACTGCTAAACACGACAAACAGCAACATTCTACAAAAATAGCGTTAAGGATGATAGCGATGGTGAGGCTCTACATTAGTAGAGAGGATTCGTACCAACTCTCCTGCTACATTTCTTACCCGTCATTCCACTGGTCACTTGCTGCCTCTTCTGCCACCAAGATATCGTACTCTTCAGCAGCATACTTCTCCCAGTCAGAGATCTCTTGGGTTTCACCATCACCATCCTAAACAATCACATTGCAAGTTACACAAAAACATATTAATTGCTGAGCATATAGCTAAAAAGACTTTTAAAGCTTCATACTCACCCGCAACATAGAAAACTGATCCTTCTGTTCGTGGTCAAGGTATTTTTCAATGTTGAAAAAAGTATCAAAAAACACATTTGTCAACTTACATCGCTTTAAATCATGCAGAGTAATTTTTCCTGTAAAGAAGATTATGAGATAAGATATTCAGAGCTGAAATTATCCTTTCTCCAAAAAGGAGGAATGTTATTCACAAGTTAATCATCATTATGCTCAAGAAAATTTGTCACTGATGCTCAACACAATGGGAGAGAAGTGAATAGATGAAATACACACCTAGAGAAGCGTCCTTCAAAGTGGACAAACGTTTTAAATGTTTCAGATTTGTTACTTGCTTTAGCTGTCATCCTGTTGTCCTTCATTATGTTGGAGTGAGATGCAGTCTGCCTCACTTAGCTACTAAAAATCATTTAAACTAATTGTCTAAGCTTCCTCAAGAGATAGAAGTCTCCAGCAAGCCAGCCATTTCTTCCCAAGAAGTGCCTGGGTAGCAGGCAGGAATCTCCTCTGGCAGTGGCCCTTTCTCTTCCCTGACTTGAAAAGAGAAACGTATGACAGAGATGACAGGGCGTGACTGTGCTTCATACGAATGAATTTTTCATAGGGATTAGTTTGCCACACTTGTCCAGCCTGATCAATATTTACTGCTTAAGAGAGCTAAATGCTCAGAGGCATTTTGTTTGTTTGTTTTTTATAAAGTGATACTTTAAAGACTCAAATCAGTGGATCCATTAAGTGTTAGAAGTATTTGTCAGGTTGCTCAGAAATGTTACCTTATTTCCAAGTTGAATATTAAGCTTCTGCAGAAAGACTGAAAAATACCATACATACAAGGAAAGACAGATGGCTGTCCTTAAAACTCCCCTTTATTGATTCACCTTAAATATGGCCAGCCTTCTGTTGTCAATCAAAGAGAGGCTAACTGCAGATATTATGGAAGAGTTCAAGAAAAGCCAGACTTAGAACAGTACTTCCTCAGCACACTGTCCCAGCCTCTAACAAAGTATAACTCAAGGACATCAGAGGGAAGCAAAATCTGAATCTCATTTGGAAATGGTCGCCACACTTGCATCTGTTGCCATCTGAAGTGCCTTAATGTAGTCTGCCTGGCTTCTAGCTGATGCTCCAGCATGACACAAATCCCTCATGGCACCTGTGTCATATCCGTCAGACCCACACAGATGTCTGCTGTACTGGGCCATCTCAAGTGGCAGCAACTCTCCACAACCAAGCAACTGATTTGAGTCCTAGTTATATAAGCTCCCAATTTAAGTTAGACACCTATATTTGGTTCATTGATTTGCTCTCCAGTTTCCATTTATTGCAATGGGAGCTTAGAGACCTAACACTCATGTAGATGCCTATGTTGTCTCTCAAAGACCAACAAAAAAAGAATGACATTGAGAAAACTCAATTCAGGTCTTTATAAATTAAAGAATTTGCTTTTTGGTACACAGAGCATCCTGTAGCAAACTGTATCACAGTTTAGCCATAAATGTATGAAAATGCCTTCTTGTTTCAAATCTACTAAGTGAAATGTCATTTTATGCTGCTAGTTTTTGTATAAGAAAGCAACAGAACTACTTTTTCTTACTCCACCTTTTAAACGTCACCCAGTTTTTATAAAAAACCATCAACGCTTCACAACTGGCTTTCGTTTCCACGGCCCTAGATAACTCTCGTGTTGGTTGTGTTTCACAGTCTCCTTTTATCATCTTCATACAGAACAGATACATCAATCTTGTTTCATTTGAAATGCAGAACAGAAACATTATTGTAAATGTTTGCCTTTCAGAAGCATAATGTACCAGACTGGAAAGGAACCCCTAAGTCTGGGAGGCTAACGTAGGCACCCATATAACAAATGCTTTCCTCCGAGCTTACTTCACCTCATCTTCAATGCTCCCCACCCCTCATGCATTATACAATGTTGGTCTAGCACTTCATTCCACTGATATCTAGGATTGAGCTTCCAGCCGAAACATACTTAACAGTCCTTTTTCATTTACAATTTTTTTCATTTGCCTTTAGAAATGTATTTTCACCTAGCAAATCCATATTAACTTGGTTTAAATAAGAATAGGAAGCTTTAAGTTCTAGTTTTGAGCTATTTCAATTCCCTTAGCATGCAAAAAGTTATGTCTCAATAAAAGACAACTGTCTTTTTAAAATAAAATTAAGTTTCTTGTAATTGAAATATTCTCCACACTAGACAGAAAGTGGGCAACAAGCAAGACTTGTTGATTCTCTAACCATAATTTTAGACAGTAAACAGAACCACCTACTGACACACTCAACTAAAGCAATATTTGAAATTCAAGTAGGAAAAACTCATCTACAAGTGTCTAAATGTGAAACACTAGCACAACATCACATTTGCTAAACAAAAGCATTAAATAAGACGGTCAACAATTTTCTTTTACCATAAAAAATAGCAAACATTAGTATATGTGACAGAGGTTGCTACTCCTATCAAACCCTTCAAGAGCAAATAGGCAAGTTCTACATTTATTGAAATGAAGAGTCTGTACAATAATAGCAACCAGAGTGTACACCAAGTCCTTTTACACACTGAAATTCATGCTAAAAAATATAGCCATAATAAGGGTTATTAGTGCTAACTGTGGTTAAGTGTTGAGACATTAAGTTTAGATACAGGTTGACTGCAGTTGTGTTGAGTTCAACAAATCCCTGAAAACTAATCCACCATGGCTACAGCAGTTTTATCAACTTGAGACAAATACCAGAAACAGCATAAAGGTAGAGGGCCATGAACAAGCAAGATATCACTCTTCAACACCACAGTAATATGTTTACCAAGGCATGCAAAAATATTTTTAGTATTGAGCAGCACAGAAGGGCAAATAAGAAGTGAGCATCATGCTCACGTTATAAGTTTTTTTTTTTCAGGTGTAAAATGTAAACTCAAGTTTCATCAGCTAAAGATCATACATGTCAAATGCCGGAGGGTAGAATGCAGGTCTATGAAGGTTCAAGTGAACGCAGGTAATAGCCAAAAACTAAGAACAGTTTAGTACTCAGTTATTTTTAAGCGCTTTGACATTGACATGAACTTCCTAAGGGCAGCTTAGGCTTCTAACCTAAAATAAGTCATTACTGATCTACAGAGACAAACACTGTTTAAAAACTGTTCCCTCTGAAGAAATCTCAATGAAATGAGTACTGGAACAGTTAAGAGGCAAGTGAACAGAACAGTCAAGAGCTTTTCTTGAGAGCATCACATCAGCCAGATAGTGACAATATTTCATTTAAGACTAAACATGGCTACAAGCCCAAAATAAAAGCCTACAAGGAATTTTAAAGCAGCATATTAAATTTTAGTATGAAAATGAATGCCTGCCTGTCATTGGAAGGCCATTCAATTAATAAACTCTAACAGACTTTAGAGAAAAGACAACCTGAAGGCGTATTCTTTGTATGACCAACTGAGTGCTCTTAAGGGTGCACTAACTCCTAATCCAGAGAATCAGAAGTTACAGATGGAAAAGGATTTTATTACCTTCATATTGTGGCTTCACGAGATCCAGCATTTGGCACAAACAGTCTTCAAATGGCAAAGGTTCTATGGCCATGTTATCTAATTTTTGGCACTGTTCTTCATAAAAATACTCCAATTCATACATAGACAAAGCACCATCCCCATCAAGATCCATGCAGCGAAACCAGTATTCAATACTGAAATTCAGTAATTAATAGTAAAGAACTGTTTACACAAACTTATTACAGAATTTTAAGAATTTATATTGCCTGTTTTAAAGGCTACACTACTTACAGATGCAAAACTAGACTTAAGACTACATTCCATAATGCCATAGGAAGTCATTAAACAACACCTACTGTGGTAAGAGTTTCTGGTATTTGCTATGCCATACATTACTGCATTGAAAACACACTTGTTAGTTGTGGGTGGGTGAGGGAGATGATGACTAAAACATGTGGCTTTACATAAAAACTCAAGGGAGCCAATGAAAAATTGAATTGTGCATCAAAACCCAAGTTCTTTTTTCATATTGAACAAGCCAGCGACACATCACGCAACAGGTTTCTTATCAATATCCTACAGCTAATGCTAGCTGCATAGTTTCCCAAAGTCACTGGCATCATGAAACAACTGCAATTTCCTTTATCTATGACCCTGTCTAAGTAGGCCACACAGGGCACATGGAACAATAACATTTGATTAGCCTCTTAAAAATCATTAAAATAGACTTTTACAGCAGCAACAATAGGAGACACTGAGAAAGAATGATGCAACAAACTGGGCCAGTTTTCCACTCATGTTTTTATAGTTTAGCTTCTTCCATCAGAGTTCCAGCTGAGCATCAGTGGTCCCCATTTAAGGACTGCAAAACCAATAAAGTCAGTCGTTATTTCTGTTAAAACAAATTCATTCTTACCTAGTTGGTGTCTTCTTGTCCTCTTCAGATATCAAAAACCAGACAAAATCAGCATAGCTAATTTTCCCATCTTTTTGTGCTCTTCTACCTCTTGAAGGCCAATGAAGAAAAAGATAGAAAATTTGTTTTAACACACCTAGCTTTTACTAACCAAAATTAAGGATTATTTTCTTTCTTGCTATTAACTGTTTATTTACTCCTAAACGATGCAGTGTTCATAAGGTGACTTGTCACAGACTACTTTGATCGTTCAGGATAAGGAGCTTGTGTGCTCTGTTCTGATTCTACTGCAACGGGTAAAGAGGAAGGGAGCAGCTGGAAGAGGAAGGCAGCACTCTGTCCAGAAGGACTTACAGCTTTCCTTCCTGGGCAGCAATACCACTGCTTAATTGTTAAACAGAAGAGATGTCTCAACTCATTAAAAAAAAATATATATATTATATACAAATACACATGCTTTTTAGAATTTCTGTTCAGGTAGAAGTGATAAGAACTTAAAACTGTACAGAACTCCACTAGCTAAAGGTATTGGAATGGAAATATGAAGGTGAAAGTGAAATAAAAAAATTCAGGAAGTGTTCGTGGCAAGAACGTAATTGTTTCTACTCTCATACCACAGAACACAGCATCCAAATACCTTCTGAAGGTACATAATCAACCTGTCTAGTAAAAAGTCAGGTAAGCAGTTCCTAGACATATTACATCTCATTCCTAAAATCCATTTTTTGCTGTTTTATCCTCAAGATGTCTAGAAAAATACAGTATGTTTTGTCTTGCCCAAAAAACTCACATAAAGGAGTAAGCTCTAGACATATGCCTGCCAAGTGCCATTTCACTCATTTCAGCTTTTGTTATTTCTATTTATCAGTCGCTTTCTAGCTGCAGATATTGTGCTAGCAAAATGTTTCAAAAATGAGTAAAATGCCATAAATACACAACAGGAAGTCAATCCAAGTGGGAAAAAATGAAGAATGACTGTCAAAAATGTGAATTAACTCAACTGGAGGCATTTTTGTAAATTTGTTGATGCAATAAGCATTGATTTTACAAGTAGTACTGAAAAGCCCAATTCCCTTTGAAAATTTTACAGGTTTGAGGGATGGAAAAACAACACCACCAATATTTCTTCTCTTCCTCATTCCTATCCCTGCTAAACCATAAAATATCCAATTGCAAGTGTTCATATGGGTAAAGAAAGAAGAATAAAGAACTTGGACTGAGCCAAAGGTTCCAAGAGCACTCCAGTACTACTAGAGTTTAAACTACAATACTAAATCTTGAAATTCACTGCTCCCTTTCAAGGGGAAAGCATTTTTTTCTGGGAATGTCACACGATTTAACAAACAAATATTAAATTGGATTTAGATTGGCATACAAAATATGTACCTTGTTACTGCTCCTGAGAAGATCCGCTCTATCATCCTATTTGAAATTGCTGTGAAAAAAGGTTTAAAATAGTGTCAATTATATACAAGTTATTTTTGCTTTGTATTGTCTAGTTGAAGAGTTTACTGGAACCCTCATATATACACATCTGTGAAAAAGATCAAGTGTAGTGCTTTTTAATCCCTTTGACTCCTCTTGGAGAGGATCACATAACACAAAGTCTCCAAAGCAAAGCTAGAACCAAGCACCTTTGAATTCAGACTTGATACAAAAATAGTAATAAAAGTAGCGTAGTAATAAAAATGGCTGATTAATAAGACAGCATTTACCAGTTCTTTGGCAAGTAAATCATGTTTTGAAGTGCCATTACATTTTATGTGACCTTGGTTTTGGTGAAGAGCCAAAATAGAATTGGCACATTCATACATAATGAGCATACCTAACTGATTCTGGCATGGCTCTATTTCTGACATGATTCTGATCCATGCTTCTATTCTGAAACCATTTCAGGGATTTTCGAGACATGTCTTAACTGAGCACTACCTCTGTAAAGGATATTCAATTTAGCCTGAAGAATTTGTGGATGATACTCAAAGCAGCACATGATACTATTCTCCCGGAAGAATTAATTCTCATTATTCTAGCTCTGAAATATTTTTTCGGCATTGTAGAAATACTGATAATTAAAGCAGGTGGTTAACCATTCAAATAGTTCATCTCTTATGTACTTATGGTGATGCTATCACCGTATTATTCTAGTAAGGACACTAGTCCCTACTTAATATTTATCCCCAGAACTGTAGGATAGCCAGTTTGTTTCAGACATACGTGCTGCTGCTTCTTCTTATCTACTCTTGAAACACTGAAGTTGTTCAACCTTCTCAACAACAGCTACTTACTTTAATATTTTCTTACTACATGTAAGTCTTCGATCTAGCCTAATTTTAGACCAGTGACAGTACGAAAGGAAGGGATTGATGAAACCTGATTATTTAATTTTGACATGCCAAAAATAGAAGTTTAAGACTAAAGTTGGGTTATCATATCCATTTTATGCTCTTATTTAGTCTAGTTCTCATTAAGCAGCAGCTGTTAAGCTTTAACCAAGAGTCCATGGTTTAAAGGATGCAAAACTAAATTGCAAGTAGCATCCTATCAGTTCTGCTTCCTTTCTATAGAGTACTATATTATACCTATACTATACATTTGAACAACCACTCAAATGAAAGCAGCTTTCCTTCCTCAGTGTCCTAAAGTGTAGTCAGACTTCAGTAGGCAAGTTTTCAGAAGCAATCAGAATTGTGTTTATTCTTTTAAATGTAGGATAATATCCTATAATCATTTTGTGCTTAAGCTTTCCAGTCCTGAAGGGAATACTTTTAAGATGACAATGGACACAAAGCATCCAAAAAACCCTCAACAGTTCCATACAAGATACAAGAATATTTAAAATAGGTACAAGTGTGCAAGACTACAGAATCACAGTCATTGTATATTGTGAATGCAGAAAATGTAAAGCTGCTAAATAGTATTAAAACAAAGTGTACTGCGGCTGAGTTAACAAAACTTTAAAATAAGCAGAGTACCTGAATGTATGTTTGCCTTTTTCTACTCTTTCCATACCTTGCCATAAGAGCCATGCTACTTGAATAATATCAGTAAAATGGGTTTTCTCCAAGATAACCCAAAACAGCCAAATGCAGCCATTTATAATAAACCAAGACTTAAATGATTTTTTTCTTTTTAGATCAAGCCTACACACTTACAAACTTATTTCCTCCTCTACTTCTTTGCCAAGATCAGAATTCAAATTCAGAATTTTCCTCAAATTTGGTATTGCTAGACACAAAGCAGCATCACAGATTACTTGTCCTGCTTTATTTCACTGAGTCAACAGGATCAGCTATACCAACAGACTCATGAACACTGTCCTTGGCAGTTAACCACTTCCTCAGCTGAAAGTTTACAGGTCATTTAATACATGTAAACAAAGGTGTGTCATTTGTCATACCATGATCATTATGTCGAGCTAAATCCTTCCGATCAATATAGAGGTCATGGTCTGTATCCAGCTCCCAAAATTTGCAATAGATAACATAAAAATGTTCATATGAGAAGTACTCTGTCAGCTGGTTAATATCAGCTTCCTCTTCCAATAATGCCACATTCTATTATCAGAAGGATAAATAGAACACATTAAAGAATTTGTAAGACATTTATTGAATGATCTGAGATTTCATAATCAAGTTAATATCTAATGCTATTTCAGTGGAACAATTTTTATCTTCAGAGACAGTGCACACCATGCAGCATGACAGCAAAGACTAAACACACAAGGTAGAAAACTAATGTGTCCATAGAAGAATGAGGAGATCATCCAGACTTCTACAGCTCTAGATAAAAGATGACATTTAAACATATTCTAGTGTATGAGAATTAATGCAATTGAGCCTTCACTAGTTTTTGGAAATGGAAGAAATGCTACTTATGTTACTCCCTTAAGCATTTAGTTAATGCAGTTTTTAAACTTGTAGAAACATCTGTCTTGCAAAATTTTAGATATTATGTACCTGCAAAAAGTTGCTTTTCCTGAGCTCGTTACAAGTTATTTTCCCAGACCAGGACCTATTTACAGTATAAAATATTCTCTGTATAACCTGCAAGAAACAGAAAATAGAAAGGTGATCTTAGGTATGCTAACTAAATACCCTCCCAAACATTTTTCAAAGGTAAGTCTTAGCTCAGCTGCATTACAGAACTCCATCTTTCCCCTATTTCTATTCTTCTCATTACTTAGCAGGTTGATCCTTCTCTTATATGTCATATTACCAAACCATTTCTAAATCTGTATCTAAACTCATCTTGGTAAGTTTTATTTCAATGCTGCAGTACCCATATCTCACGCAGTAAAGTTGCCGAATACTTGTATGCTATCCAGAATATGTCCATTGGCAATTTCACTACCTTCCAGTCTTCCAGATCTACAGGATATCATCTCATAAACCTATTAATATATCTCATTACTTCAGATTTAAAGATCTATATTTACTATAAGAATATTTTACTTCATAAATGAAGTTACAGAAATAGAATTGGGACTGTTTAAGGATCAGAGTATAGGAGTGTCCTGGTTTCAGCTGGGATAGAGTTAATTTTCTTCCTAGTAGCTGGCATAGTGCTCTGTTTTGGATTTAGCAAGAGAATAATATTGATAACACACTGATGTTTCAGTTGTTGCTGAGTAGAGTTTACACTAGTCAAGGACTTTCCAGCTCCCCATGCTCTGCCAGGTGCACAAGAAGCTGGGAGGGGGCACAGACAGGGCAGCTGACCCAGACTGGCCAACGGGCTATTCCATACCTTATGGCATCATGCCCAGTATATAAACGGGGAAGAGCTGGCCGGCACGGGGTGGGGGGGGGCAGTGATTGCTGCTTAGGGATGGGCTGGGCATTGGTCAGCAGGTGGTGAGCAATTGCATTGTGCATCACTTGTTTTGTATATTCTATTAAACTGCCTTTGCCTCAACCCACAGGTTTTACTCCCCCCCCCCCCCCTTCTCTCCCCCATCCTACTTGAGGGGGGAGGAAGGGGAGCAAGCAGCTGTGCGGTGTTCAGTTGCCACTGGGGTTAAACCACAAGGGGGATGTTGCTATTTCTGAAGTCCGCAAATACAACAAATAACATTTGACAGAAATACTTCCTGCAAGTGCAGAGAGAATATCCCCCCCTCATTTAATTTTATTCTATTTATAGTTACTCGAAAAATAAAACTGTTAATAGTATTAAAAATACATAAAAGTTTTCTAACTGAAGAACAAAAAAAAAAAAACACCCCAAAAACCCCACAGATCTATGCAAGAAAGATGACTAGTTCTTCTGCCATGACTGATATTGGAACCAGAAACAAATCCAGTCAGCTGAGTATCCAACACCTTTGTTTAAATGAGTTTTACACATACATTATTTTGATAAACTCATCCATTCAGCATAATTTGCTTAGTTTTAGTTTACAAACATGACTTTAGAATACTGAATTCAGTGTTTACCTCAATTAGTTTGTCTTAAGTCAACCAGATATACATTTCAAGTCAGTCATTCATCACTAACAAAAGCAGACAAAAAATCTAAACATATTATGAACTATAACTGCTTAATGGGAGATTGATTATACCTGCTAATTAGCAAGACCAAATATTGCACGTGTAGCATTTAATTTGCAACACAGTAGTTACTAGCTAAAAGAACCACCTCTTTAGGAATCCTTTTCCCCCAAATAAAACCTCTTCCAAACTGAAGACTTTACTATTTAAGTTTTTATCACTTCAGACTGTAATTGCAGTAAATCAATAGTTTTAACAAACCAATCATTTCTAAACTACAAATAGAAGAGTAATTTATTCGTAAAGTTTTAAAATAAAGCTTAAACTGTAGTATGCAGCAAGCTCTGCAGCTCTTACTTTGAACAAGAACAGCTGGTTCCATAAATCCAGAAAGGAGAACGGACTAGCCTACTGAAACTTAATTAGCTCAATTCTAATTGTGAGTTTAGGGAAGGCCCATTTTTGGCTTATACTGCAAAGCAATTTTTTCTAAAAAGGTTTTGCCTTAGCTTTGCAACTTAATCCATCTGCATATCATTATCTCATCTGTTATGCATTTAACTGGTCTAAAAATAAAAACAAAATTGAATGTTTGCTAAAGACAACTGGGAACAGACTTAAACGGTTTTCTAAAGTGAACTGAAGCACAGTATAAGCAAATTGTCAGAGAATTGCCTTCTTTACTATGCTGCACAGTGGTTAGTTAGAAGGGAGCGGAAATGGTGAAATACAGAGATTACAATTTCAAGAATTCATAGTTTGATATATACATAACATACTTGCAGAGTAAATGTAGTATCTGTCAGGGCAAACCTCTTTAATATATTTCAGCTTTATCTTGGAAATATGTACCTAACCTTACCACTAGGCTGACCAACCAACCTATACTATAGCCTAGCAGACAGAACTGATTGCTTCCGTGGTTGAACACTACTTACAAGACACTTGCTTCACTAAGGAGATGTATGTTATATATCTATATCTATATGTGTATGAATATATACATGTATGTGTAAACAAACAAACACAGCAGAAGAATGGATAATTTAATTTGTAACTGGAAGTTAGCATGAACAGACATTAAATCTTAAAGGATTTTGTAAGCACTACACTTATCTAAAGCTTCATGTAGCAAGGTAAAGCTAATTGAATACAGGTATGAAATGCCTTATTTCATCTTAGATAAAATCATCTATAATTATTAGTAATAACTTGCAGGACAGAATTTTAGAAGACTGTATTGGGCAACAGTTACTCCATCCTAAAATATGACAAGGGCAGGCAGGGTCCTCATGCCATGTCTTGATCTGCAGAATAGTATTCCAAATATTGTTGCTATATTCATAGCAATACTAGTTTACTTCTGCTATTTTTGATTAAACACTGATTTCTGTTGAAAACTACACTAAATGTGGTTAGTGAAATACTGCCAGCACTAATTTATTCAATACTGCTAGGCTGAGCCCTACTCAAATAAGCTGTTCCTCCAAAGAAAAGTGACTGGAAATGGCAGGACCTTTTCCCTCCTACAGCCCTTCAAGGACAGGCAGCAAGCTTTCACAATTTTAAGCAGAGCAGGCTTTGATACAACCCAGAATCCATTAAGAATGAAAACTACTCACAGGCAGAACATTTCCTCCCGTCGCATCTGACAAGAAAGTTCAGGGAGCTCATGTAATCGTTATAACAAGAAGCAAAACCTAATGCAGCAGGACATATAGAGACTGCCAGCTTCTCAAATAAGAAGGATACAAGGAACCAAAACCAAACGCTTTCAAAGAAGCTTCCACAGTTTTGGTCTGGGTCAAACTATAAGCTGGATAAAAGATGATCAACTCTGCATGTTTTTTGTTGGAGAATATTCATTAAGCTATTTTTCACATGCACAGAGAAAGTGAACCGAATGTCATTTTGAGGAATTTTAATCTTTTGAGACTTCAGTGGAATCAGCTGTCTAGTCTACAGCTGAGAAAGTTTAATGTCACTGATTTTTCCCTCAGGTACAGAAAGAATACTTCAGTCACATAACCTTAGGAAGAGAGAAATGGAACTTTTCTTGTATAAAACCTGCTTAGAAAGAAAAATCCCCCAAGAGGAAAGTGGCAAGCAGCTTCAATATTACCATTTTTTTACTTAATACTGAACATAATCACGTTACTATAGACCTTTCATTCAAAACTCCATTTAATTAAACCCAGAGTAAGGTCAAGATTCTAATGAGCACAGTCTATAGCCACAATCAAGCATCGAAGATAACAGTCTGCTCTTCATTCAATGTTCATTAACTTATCCTACACTACTACGATACAGTGTTTCTCGTATTAGTCTTAAGTTCAGCAATTTCTTATAAATGTTAAGAAAAACTATGATTCTTAAGAAATTGCATCTTTCTTCACGAGATTTCTCGTTATGTAGAAATAAAGACTGACAGGATACTCAAGTTTTCTCAAGGGACCAAGATGCCTATACATATTGACTAATCAATCATTTTGATTTTCCTACTTAGTTAACAAAAAGTAGCTTTTCCAAATAAAAATCACTTACTGTGGTAATGTACCGAGAATGAAATTCAGATGCTTCTTTTAAAAATGATAGGCCAGGATGACTATTCACCACATCCTACAAAAACAAGGAATAACAATATTCCAAACAGTACTCATTAGTAACTATATAAAACAATTAGCACAGAATAGCACATCTGCTTCCTTAACCAAAACAGTTCAAATTAACTACCACAACCATTAATGATAACTTAGTTTATAATGCTTCATGTAAATAACACTGCTGACTTTTTAAAAATAAAATTATCTTTTAAAGAAACCAGATAAACAAAAGCTTTCCTGTATTTTAGATGGGATGAAGATTTTGAACTCTGCTGGCTTGTAGCTTGTAATTCTGTTGCTGACTGATCCAGTAAAAGCCTATTTTGGTTTTATTCATTCATTAGTAAAGGTGCTGTTTGCCGCTCTTTGAGAGAAACTATATTATGTCTTAATTCACACGCCACTTTTCCTTTGCCCAGAGGGCCTCCTTGACTTAAATAACTTCAACTGCTTTTCTAAACTGTAAGGATTCTCTGATACATGTGCTATTCCTGCAAGCAATTTTAAATCCACGCATCTTACTGCAGCTCTTAAAAAAAGACCTCACCTTATATAAAAGGATTAACTAAAATAAGTCACTCACTAGCATCTCAGTGGACAGTATAAAGTGAGTTACACTAAATATTATCAATAAACTTTAATGAAGACCATGAAAAAGTATGTTTAGCTCAAAAAAAAAAAATCAGGGCTTTGCCAGCTCATCATTTTGTTTTTCCAGAACTAGTTTCAGTTGCAATTTACTTGTAAAAAAGGAATGAAGTCTTCTTGCACCAAGTAGTTGCATCCAGGGTTCATTAGAAGATGAACAAACTTTGCAGCATCATCATAGCAGGTCTGAAGTATTCTGAAATGTAAATATTTCTATTTAATACTCTACACAGAAAATTTCTCATGCTACCTTGTATGGGCACCCTAGAGCAAGGCCTATGAAACTGCAACCACAACATTTAATTCAAAAGCTAATTACAAATGTCAAAGTACACTCCAAGTGAACTTATCAAAGCAGTACTGTCTCATACATTTACGTTAAAGGAGGTGGATACACCATGTTATTGATTACATGAAAGGACATTTTTCAGTTAGAACTGGAAGGAGAACTGGAAAGAAAAAGCATTTTGTCCAGAACTGGCATCTGCAAGTTAGGGCCATGGTTTTCACTTTTCCCATAAAGAGCCAGTCATTTACCAAACAGTTTAAAAATCTATAAACACTGTAAATAAAGATTTGTTTGTTTGTTTATGTTAAAGTGATGATTTACTTACATTTTCCCAGGTGGAAGTTTGCTGTCAATGCTTGATTATGGGAAAGTGTTTTAATCCCCTTTACAGACTGAAACTCATTCAGAGCTTAAAATATCACATTTCAATTAAAAAATGCAGTACTTCTAAAAAAAGTAATCTACTTACTTCCGCCACATTGCAACAAATTTATGAACTGACACATATCCTGTTCGTTCACCTCCAGCACAATAAAACAAAGGACCTTTCCAGTAAAGTGGGCATTCACAAGCCTAGAATTAAAGTATACATCAAGTCAGTTCATTGATTGCTTATCTGAGGGTTAGTCCCTCATTTATAAATCTTTCAAAAATTAAATTTTACAAGTCTGAAGAAGAAAACATTAAGGCACAGATTTTTTTTTTTTAAACTGTTTCTGAAACCAACTGCACTCTCCAAAATAATTAATTATAAGCAACTGCTTTAGGCTGAAATCCAAACGTGGAAAGCAAAACATAGGGCAACTTGAAGCATTCCTAATAGATGAATGCAGTCACATGCCTACTCTGTCCACACTCCAAGCAGCTGAACAGAGTCCATGCTAATAAGCTGCACTAAAGAGCTGGATATCTTTAAGCTGAGCTCAAGACAGCACAGTTATACAACTTCTGAACTGGAGCAAATTTACATTTGTCTGGCTCAGAGGATGGCTCAACTCATCTGCATCGTTGCACACACATGCAGATCATCTACCCAATTTGAAGTAGTAGGCTAGCCTGCCCTGAGCAGCAGTATCTTGCTTCAGAATACCCAACAGTTACACCTTCACAACTTCAGTGCTCCCACATATACCTACAGTGCTGCTTCTGCGTCTGCTCCAAGCTTCCTCAGTTGTAACAGCTAAGTACCTATCTCTCACCTAAAACTGACTACAACTTGGAGTAGTCAGACATGCTGGCACCTCTGAGAATCTCGTGGATCTGTGATTGTGAATACCACAAGATGTATAAGGTCACTGGAGCAAAAGGACAGTTACTTCTCATGCAGTAGTTTAACCAGTGCTTTAAAAAAAATAAGAAAAAGTGAGTTTGATGAATACTGTCCTCAGACTGAGAGGCTTTTCCCTATGCTTCAGGAGGGTGCCTTTCATCCCGGAACTGTAGGTGACTGGACCCTTCCACCTTTCTTGCTGAGAGGGAAGGGTCTCTTCTGCCGCTCCCCACTTCTATGTGGAAAAGAGCTGTGGAAGGCGGGAATGCTATCGTTCAGCTTAGCAGTTAAACACTTCTGGGGAGGCAAACAAGGAGTTTCCGAACCCCCAGTCCTGCTCTGGTGAAAAGTCTTTTTTCGTATTTTCTAGTCCCTGGACTTTAAATGCAAAGTGACAGAAACAGGGATCAGAACCTGAGACTCATTACCAAAACCATGACTTGCAGTGATATTTCAAGTATTGATTCAATATAACACAATGGAAATTTAAGTTTAATTTAACTAGCTTATTGTCCATTACACAGAAGTTAAAATAATTGCTGCTTTCTAAGCTCAGCATTTTGTCACTCTACCATAACTCTAAATTAGCTCTTCAATAATAACTAGAGGGCTATAATCTCAAGTTACCAAACCATTCTGTCTTTCAATGTCTTTACAATGGAGGTTCATGACACTGCCAAAGGAGAAAAAAAAAAAAACACCAGTGTGGGTGCCTGAAAACAAAATATGTATTAACAGTGTTTTTGCCTTAAGTCTGTTGGTCAATACAGAATGCAGAACAACATACAATGTGCCCTACAGTATTTGTCTGTTTACGCAACTAAAAAAAAAACCATAGGTCAAGATTTGTTTTAATGTTTCTTTCTTTTTGTAAGCAAAATGTAGGGCCATTTGAGACATAATTAATGCCAAGATTTCCACACATAACTGTGCTATCAACAATGTTGAGTATTATGTCTTACTGGTACTACCTTGTACGAGATAAAAACACATAATGCAAGAAAACACAGCACACAGAACTCATGTTTCCTTTCCATAGGCATACAGTACTAAAAGCAGCCAGCCAGCAAGTTCTCACCTTTGCAACCTTCCCCATGTCTTCTAATGTTGCCCTCTCATTTGGAAACTCAGAGAAAGTTCTCTCAATTTTGGCAATCACAGCATCTATATTCACTTTTTCCTTTGGACATCCTCGAGGAAAATAGAAAGTTGGAATGTTTTGACTAAGTGATGGTGGCAAAGTTTCTTCCTTCTTTGTCTGAACCTAAATAGATAAATACACATTTGACAGTCAGGTACAGTGAAATCATATATAATAGTCATCCTCAGATGACTTGAATCTCTTGGTATTATATGTTACAACACACCTTCAGAAAGATTTCTGATGATAGGCTGAAGCTATTTAAGACTAAGAGCACATTGGAAAAATTAATGAGTATTTCCAAAAACTGTCATTTAGAAAGATTTCTAGGATGTTAAAAATTTAATAAAAACAACTTCAGTCTTCAACATATCAAGTTTCAAGGTTAATACACTAGACAGCTTCTTGAGACTTCTGAAATAACTCAGGTTATATCATCAGTTTCAGAAGAAAAAAACTTCAACTTCTAGCTTAACAGACAGGTCATGAAAGAATTTGCTTCTGAAGTATTTCTAGTTTTACAGCTTCAAACTTTTGAAATAAGCATGACAACTTTGTTACAAACCACCAACCTGTTTAATTTAGTTACAGTGACAATGGTTGTGGGGGTTTTTTGATGCTAAAAATTGCTTGATTTTATGAAGTTACTAAATGATTCCTGCAGAGGGACTTTTTTTTGTAAACCATACAGAATTATGGCATGAGAGCTTAGAAATCTGTTTCTCAAGAATTTGTGATATACTGTACTACTAAAACAAAATAGATGACCCAGAACAAGAGAAATTATTTATTTAAATGCATTTAGCTTCAGTAAAGAAGAATTTACCTTGTACTTAGTTTCCAAAAGAAAGTCCAATAAGGTAGAGAAACAAATATAACAAGCAAAGTAATAGAGTTATGTGGCAACTCAAAATTAGCAATTAAACATTAAGTCTTTCATCCCAAGACAACTGTTCAAATGTAAAAACAATGGTTAATGCTATAAGGCGGCTCATCCTAGTGTTACATCTGTTCAAGATCCTGAATTCCATCTCTCATTTCCACCCAGAATTGGGGGGAAAACCCCCAAAATCCCAAACAAATCCCCAAAACTCCAACCCTCATTTTACTCCTTATCTATCACCTTTGTCAAAGTGCCTGTAAAGATACCCAGCCTTCCTACCACAATCAAAATCCTTCCTTAAGTCAGTGAAAGAACTAGGTACTTATGGACAGCAGATTTTAATTCACAGGGTTCCAACCCACGAGCCTTCACTGGAATGCTACACATGCTAAAAAAAGCCTGAATTAACCTTTCTTTCCCCTCCTCTGCATTTCAGCCAGCATTCTTGTTCACAGCTGCAGAATTACCTCAACTGAGTTACAAGTTTTATTTCATAGAGGAAAAAGGTACCTTAACTCTGTGACACCTAAAGTCAATGTCTGTCATTTTCTAAGAATCCTGTAAACACAACTTTTGATACCTTGTCATTAGTTTAGTGGTCCAGCTAATGAGGCATGAGCTTAGAACAAGAGTGCCACTGGGCATCAAAAATCCCTTCCAACCGTAGACTTCCAAACTTTTGGGGAGAATGGAGAGCAATTTTTTTATTCTAAGTAACATTACCACCAGCACTACAAATAACGTATACAATTGGATTAACACCTTGTTTCATTTCAGAAACCCAGCATCAGCACTTGATTAGGGCCCTAGCAGGTACCCCATGCAAAACCAGACTAAAGACCTGTTCCTTGGACTGGTACCACACAGCCTGATAGCTAGCACGCTTTTGAGCACTGGCAATCAAACAATCTTTTACTTAACAGAATGAAACTCTTATGTTTGTTACAAATGGTAAGGTTATTTTATTTCCCCTTTTCCAAGATCTGCCTGGATAGCCACTCCCACACGAGCTGCTCAAATTGCCACCGAAGCAGCCGGTGTTCCAGTTCTTCAGAGAACCCCAATGAGGTCTGCCTCAGCTGAGAAAAGGGTAGGTGTCAATTATGGACTACTAACAGCCCCTGAACATTTCAGGTAATATGAGGTACATCAGTATCTCAGCACAACCTAGTAGAGACAGACAAGGCATTTTTAAAATCCACAGCTAGGAAAATTTAGACACTCAGAGTAGAAAAAAGTTTCTTTTAAAAGGAAAGGTAGGGGCAGCAGGAAGGCTACATTGGAAAAGGTCCCAAGAGAAGAAGAAAGGCTATCAACAGAACTATTTTTTCAGCAGAAACTTTATATTTTCTCAGAAACTACTAATTTACTTCAGGTACCTCAGAGTACACAATAAATGATTTCCATTAGCCCAGGTTAAAATCTGTTCTTAAATGCATGTGGAGATCTCAGTTCAGGATTTGTAGTAAGACCTATGCTGGTACGTGTAACTTCCTTGGGTGTTATTTAAAGGAGTTACACAATAAAGGGGTTTTATTTATTTTTCATCTTTTTATCTGTTGTAAACACGTTCCAGACCACGATCACGAGAAAGAAGTTAAGCAACTGATTCAGAACTGAAGACAGGCATATAGGTAAAAAAAAAAAAATTTATTTTTTCCAAGATAAAAACATTACGTTTAAGCATGACTGAATTCAGCATGCTTAGTGTAAAAATATATTTAATCTGTAAAACAGTGTATTTATTCAACTCTAAAACCAAGTATAGAATATAAACCTCTCACTGCAAGACAAAATAACTCTTCCTATATTGAAAGATGTTGCCTATTTCTACATGCTGGTTTCTCAAAGTCAGTGTAAGAAGAAACTATAAAAATGCTTCATTTGCATTAGAAAGTGTATGATCACAATCATTTCTGACAGATTTATTTGGTGCCTACATATAGGCATCTAGTGAGAATACCATCTAGGGCACAACCCAAAACGCCCTTGACTATTTCACGTGGTATCCAGCAGCCAGCTCAGAGCACAGCTCTCGCTCTCTATCTGCGGTGTGGATGTTCTGAGCACGCTAATGCTTCTTAAATGCCACTAGCAGCTTGCAGTTGGACAACTGAATTGTGCTGTTAATGTCAGTCAACACAGGGATAAGAGCCTGTACCAAAGAAAGAAACAGGTCATCCAAAACTATCAGCTCCAATTAATGCACTATAAAGTTAGTATTACATCTCCTCTCTTTCCTCACCTTCCCAAGAAGGCCCAGGAATTCCTCTCTTCCCTCAGCCTGAATCCCATCCAACAACCAAAAGGCTCCTTGTACAACTGAGGCTGCTCTGCTGTACATGCTCTAATGAAGAAACGCATCATACTAAAAGGGGCTCGGAAAGCTCCACTGCTTTTGTATTTTCAGCTAGTTACTTCTGTAGATGCACACACTGTATAGCTGGTGAAGAGAGTCAGTTCTGTTATTTCAGTGCAATTAAAACGCGCTAATTGTGTGAGATTAAGCTGTTCTAAAATGAATTATAACTTTAACCTGGGAATTTCTTCATTAACAAGAACTGCTAGAACTCTGCTAACACCAAATCTTTGAATTGAAAAATCTGCAGCAACAGTCCATTATTCTTTCTATGCAACTATTCCATTTTAGTGGTCAATTTGACATTTAGAAAGTCATCTACATTTTTTTATGGCTTTAAGTTAAAACCTTTAATACTGGTACCAGTAAGCTAAACTGATGAAAAAGAGACTGGTTTGGGAAGTGATGATTTTCACTGTAACTTGCCAAGAAACAGCACAAAAAATAACATGCTTGGAGGTAAGGATAACAGCTGTATAAGCTTGGAAATAACTCATACAAGCAGATGTGTGCTGCAGTGTCAGGACTGAATGGCACATTAACCTTTGCAATCAATATGCATAAAGTCCAGAATCTATAATTGTATTGTAAAGTTGCCACTGCAGTTTAAGTCTTACATAAAAGATGGGAAGTGAGGATTCCTTGAAAATTCCTTGTTTGTAATAATGTAGACACACATAAGATTCATCTATAAGAGAATTCAAAGAAAACCTTTAATATATAACTAGTGTTCATTCCTGACGTATACAGCCATAAGGACTGTTCACAGTTACCCAACACTTATCTGCCTTGACTTTTACAAAGGAGGAAGTGGAAATTTATATCCCAGTGGGGTCACTGTTCAAAGGGAAAATTTCCCATTTTATTTTGCAGCTCTCCAGACACTTTTCCAGCTGTTGCCAGTGAATGGAAAATAAAACCATTATTATAATTATAATATAGTAATATGTTAGTAAATACCAGAGAACATGGATACACCTCACTCCAAAGAGAGAAGTTCAGTCTTACTGTTAGATAGTCTTCTTATATCTACCAACAGATGAGTTGCACTTGGCAGTTTACTTGGTTCTAAGCAAAAATGAAGACAGCAGGGATTTTAAAACAAGGTGCCCTTTTCCCTCTCTCTCAACTGAAAGAAAGAGCTGACACTATGATGGAGTCGTTCAATGACAGGTTGTATTTCTGAAATAAAAAGGAAGGGGCTGCTTGTTCCCAGATATTTTAAGACTGTACACTCAGTCAAGTCTAAATCTACATCTGCCCATAGAGACTACCACCCAGAAGTACTGAACCCCACAAAAGGGTTGAATATGTGGATTCAAATGCAAGTGAGTGAAACCTCACTTAAAAAGGACTGGAAAAGGAAACAAGATAAGTTGATGAATGTAATATTTTTTAGACAGCTTACTGATTAAGGCACAAGCTCATTGAACTGATTTGATATTTGCATTGTTTTGACATGACTAGAGAAAAAGATAACTTCATTCAGAAATGCTGATGCTTCCTAGTATCTGACAGACACCAACATTTGTTATGCCTGTTTCTCTGAAAAAAACCCAAAACCATTTATAACATATTTACAGAGTTAATGTTCAGCTCTTGCTGTATTATTTGATATGAATTTCCATAAGCATGTCCATATTAGAAAAAAGTCAATGGAATACATACAACAGGGTCAAGACAATAAACCCCCCAAAAATTCTACCTCACATTTATGGCCAACTTCACATTAAGTTTTTATTAAGAAGTGGTACACCACAATCCCAAACAAAAAATGGCATTAAATATTGAAAATACTATAAAGAGATTTTAACCCACTAAATAGGTAAAAGTTTGGTTCAAATCCTTACTATTTTTAACTAGGGAATTAAAAAAAAAGGAATGTTGCAATACTTCTTAAATGTGCAATGCATACGTTAATCTAGTTCTTCAATAGACTGGGTCTTCTATTCTGACATATCATACTTTATGCTAATGCTACCTGGGTAAAAAGCAGTGCATAATAAGCTAAGAGGATTTTCTGCAGAGTATGCTATTCAGCCTTTCAAATCCTAATATCCCTGGCAAACACCCATGTACAATGCTTGTAAACCACCCAACAACAAAAGCAGATACTGAATGAAGTTCCCTGATACACAATAGAAAATGGAAGTCAACACGGAGACCCAAAGGGCAATAGGATGGTAGCGATGAGACCCAAATGCTGTTTAGCACATGAACTTGAAAATTCTAAGCTTATGCTACACTTTTTTTTTAAATGAAGTCTCTCCTTTATTAAACTCAGTAAGTTCTTACAGAATACAAGGTGTACTACAGTCTATCAAAGTTGAATGGTAATTGTGAATGTAAGAAAATGTTATCAGTAAGCAGGCTCAAAAGGAGTACCTGATCAGCCTTCCTGTCTCTCTGTTCTTTTTATTAGCCATCAGTCCAAGTCTGATCAATAAAGTCTCAGGAATATTTCTGCTTTAACTTACTATCTATTTGATTGCACTGTGAAACTCAGCATTTCCCTCTAGATAAGCAAGTGACATGATCGGTAGTTTTATAGAATTGAAATCTTGAAAACACCAGGTAAAAAAATTATGCTATGATCTAGAAAAGGGTTCAGTCTCATTTGGAAGGAAAAGACATTAAATTAGAAAAATCTGTTCCAACACCTCATGTTAAAGTGCCTTCAAAAATCTGTTTCAGGATAGGTAAAGTAAGCTTACTACCAGAACTTCCCTCAGGACAAGCCCAGAGAAACATCTCTCCTGTAACACCAGCTCTCTTGACCTTCTGGTAGACATTCAGATTTCCAATTATCTAAGTTAAAGAAGTGATGTTTTCTCCTTGTTCTCTGTATGCTCTTCATTAGCCTCTTTCTAGCCAAACTAAAAAGACAGATTTATTACTGCAAGAGTTCACTGACTGTACCGCTTCCCATTCAGCTTGACATGCTTAACAGTATTTTTTCCACTGTGGAAGATGATCCTTTGACAACTTAAAGCCTTCAAAATTTGGTTTTTTTCCAAACTAGATTTCTCTAAAATCTAGCTATTGCCCTGAAAAATAGCTTGAAAACAGTAATTTTATCTGAAAGCTTAATAATGAAGTTTCACAGCACAGCATAAGGCAAGCTACACCACAGTACACCTGCATCTTGCCTCATTCCTGCACATGGAGTTTACTGACCCATGTGTCAGTACTAGTGATAGCGAAGCAGTATGGTGAATTGCCATATGGTCACCAAGACAGCTAAAAAGCAAAGTTAAAAAAAACCCTATTTGTCCTCATCCAATCTCACACAGTTGATTCCACTTAGAAGCAACATGGTTCTGATGCTAAGATAAGGAAGATTAGAGGAATACTGTGGCAGTATTGTTTGAAATAAGCTTACATTAGGCTTAAAACCATGCTAAGATTGTGATTCATCTTGCCTAACTTGGTCAGAAAGTTAAGACATATGTGAATGATTAGGCTCAGAGAGACACCTACAGAGAATAAACCTATGCCAAAAACAGGTGTTGGGGTATATATGCATAAGTCTTTCCTCTGGCAACAAACATTTTAGTCCCAGTTGCTTCTTCCTATCCTGGACTTCAATTTGCTACCCGTCAGTCGCTCTCTGGCAGCTGATTTTGGATGTGCTATAGAGACTAATTTTGTCATACATGCTGTCCTTTCCACAGTAAGGGATAAACATCTATTAATTTTAACCCTGATGCAGTTTTAGACTACCCTACTTTAGCCTTAATTCAGATCAGTTCTCTGATCCAGTTTGGTCTGCAGTCACTTAAAATTTGTGCTACAGCGAGGGGAAGGAAATAGAAAAATTAATACACTTTTCCATAAAGTTGTAGCCATATACCATTAGAAGAAAAAAAGTGCTTCAAACTACACTGTTTCTGATTTTATACACAGTGGTCACCTGAATTAACACAAGGGAGCAGGGTTCAGCAACCCTCTGCATGCAGTCTGTGTTCCAGTTAGCGATACCGTGTTCACCTTCAGCTTCCGACCAGACAAACGTGTTGGGAGTCTCCTGCCTGCATGCCAGGTTGTGTGCTCATCTGAGTTTTACACAGATTGACTGCTATCATTCTCATCTCATTTATGCATGTTCTTGGCAGTTTACTCTCAAGTCTATTTCTGTACAAGTCTATGATCATTTGGTCCAGTGATTCAATGCAAATGATAATCCTCAATTCTAAACTAATTTTACTCTAGAGATGGAGCCATACACTGCTCTGTTCCATTTTGGCAGAATTAAAGTGCCCTGAGTTTCTGGGATTGACGTGTTCCAGCAAGTAGCAATTCCATGAGCAAATCAAAAGAGATTCACTGAGGTTCAGAGCAGTCGGGAGTCCAGGATCCTTCTTCATGTTACAACAGTAAAAATGAAGTCTAAGGAAGACCCCAGACTTGCACTACAACTTGCAGAAGTACTCAGAGGAATATGATGGAGTTAGAACTACTGAGTTCCATGGCCTAAAAATATATTCAATTTCTTATTTGCTGTCAGCATATAAAAACAGCTCTAAGGATGGAAACCTTTTGTATATTTGGTTTAACTATATGTCAAGCTCATTGTGTTCAGAAGTTCATAGTGCAATGTTACTGTAAGTTGCGATAATGCAAATGGCAAATCTAACTGATCTGTTCCCTCTTTGTCAACTGATGACCCGAGTCAGGCAAATCTCTTCCTGGTTTGGCAACTGGCAGCCAAACTACAAATAGAAAGCTCAGAAGAGTTAGATGATTTGCATGGTCTTTGTTTTTTTAATCACTCAGTATCAAATTCTACTGTACCTTTAGTGCAGTAACTCACTAGTAATGTTGTCCATGTTGAGAGCAAACATCAACTTCAACAGCAAAATATCAATCCTTCTGCAGTATCCCTGGCTACCGAGTGGCAGGGATAGGAAACTACATTCATTTTACAATTTAATGTTGGAAAATTCAGCTGAATAACAAACTAGAATTCAGCTCTATTTTGTCACTGAAATACTGTTTGTATGGTAACCTCTGATTTTGAGGTAAAAAAAGATTCAGCTAATTACTCTTAGTTGCATGATAGCTAGGAAAAGAAGCATCCCACCCAGTTTCAGTGAAACTGTTGTGGTAAGGGCCATCACTGGATAGTCTTGAAAGTCTTACTAAAGCTTAAAGAATTCTTTCAAAAATTTTTCATAGTGGCACAACTATCAGTAACTCTCTTCCCCTTTAATTTAACCAAGCCATATTTAAACAGCCAAAATGAGCCTCCAGAGAAAGCCACTGAAGCCTCAGTATTTCAGCAGAGCATGCAAACTTTGGACCATCTACACAAACCTATTTGGGATAGTGTGTTAATTCTCATGTAGGAAGAGATGGTAGGTAGTGGCATCCAGGAAAAGCTTCCACCTGAAACTATGAAATACATTCCATACACACCTTCTTGCATATTAAAACTAAAAATGCATTTGACTAAAAGCATGTGTGAATGGTCACCACAGACAAATCATATTACATGCACACATACAAAAGTAGCACGCAATAAACAAGAAAACACTGGCAAACTTTCACATGGTCAAAAATTGATTTTTATTAGTTCAGTGAAGACTGAACTCTCCATCTGAGATAAATTAGCATCATTTTTCTTCATGATACCTAACCATTATAGCATGCACTTCCCAATCTCCTCACTTTCAGTGATATATATGCTGCACTAACAGATCTCTTACCCAAGTTCTACAACTCTGAATTTGGAAATACCAGGATTCTCCCAATTTGCAGTTTGGTACAGCTGACATAGACAAATCATGCAATCGTGCTGGGAACTGGAGGATGCTATTGCAAATGCATTATTGCTGTAGAAACACCTCCAAACATGGCTGCATATGTTTGTTTTTTTTGTACAGCCACATAGAGCTTCAGCATCAAGAAAGTTCCAGTTACGCAGTTAGAAAAAGTTCAACATTTATTCAGAAATGCCCTGGGGTGGGAATGGAAAAAGGAAGGAGTTGTTACCTTACCGCAAAGCCATGAGCACAAGAGACCTTTGCATATTACATGCATGTCCATCAGTAATTTGCTTTATTTGCCGACAAAACCTTTACCAAAGGCTTTAGAGGTAGGATCCTCTAACAGTTTGCTGTCGCTGACTAGTGAAAATACTTTGTCCCCTACACATGACCTGCTAATTTACAAAAGGAAAAAGGTACATATTATAAAATGGAAAAAAGAGGAAGATTCTTCAGAATAATCTACCCTGTGAAAGGCAACTTCTACATTTTGTGTTAAGACAGAAGTGGTGAAAAATATTAGTCACTGGCTGTGAGCTGTTGTCAAACAGCCTCCATTTTATGAATTATGTCAAATCAAGTATCCCAGTCACTCTCCAGTTTGTCACAGTTGCAGCTTTCTCAGAAAATACTCTGTAGGTTAAATCAGTACTCCTATTCTTTACCAGTATATTGTTATACCAACTGTCTTCAGGAGACAAGCTGGTAAGAGCCTCCTCGTACCTGACCATTTTGATTGTACACAGCTGATGGACCACACTGGGACTCACTACCTGCAAAGGAGTCATGACAGCCTAAGCATCATTTTAATGGGGAAAAACTGACAGTCCGTTACACCTGAGGCAATTCTAACATTTGTCTACAGAAAACAGCCCTTGTCAGGACAGGCCATCAGTTCAACATCAGAAGTAACAAATAGGGCTAAGACAGACATCCACTTAATTCTTAAACTCTGCAATAGCTTCTCATCCTTCCATGTTTACAACAAAACAAGTTTCAATCACTCGATGCAACTGAGCATAGGAAAAATCCACTCAAACAAGAAAAATATCAACAAGCTCAACCTTATTACTGTGCTGCAGAGCCAACAGTTGGAGCATGTATTCTGTCAACTTCTTGTCTAGCAATGCCCCAACAAATTCCAATTTGGACAACTGTGAAAACAATCTCATATCCCTCTTACCCTGTAAAAATTGAAGGATATTTTATATGAAGATGTGCCAAACTGTTTCAGGCTTTCTAGCATACGAAGTACCACTGGTAACAGTCATAGAACATCTACTATTAGTAGCATTAGTGATTACAAAGGTATGGGAAGTATGTTAAAATGGAGAAAATGCTAGTGAAACTTTTATTCCAAGGGAAAAATAAATAAATCAGAGCTCTTCAATGTCTGAATTGTTGGGTCAAAAACCAGCTGCAGAGGGAACTGACATCTAGGCTCTTAAATCATGCATGCAAATAAAGTAAGCTGTAACAAACTTGCACCATATTGGGTTTTCTACAGAAACAGTATCCATTTGCATACATTTATTACCAGCCACCAGCAGGTAAACAAGCTGCTACCACAGGGCAGCCAATGCATTTTAAGCTCGAACCAGGAGTCTATTGTGGAAGTGGTAAAAACCTACCAGTTTGCTTACAGCTTCCTTTAAGAGGCTAAAGTTTGAGACCTGGCAAACCATTAGCAACAGACCATTTATGGAAACCCTCTCATCTTAACTAGCCAGTCTCAGCAGGCAGCTTAGATATTTTCTTCTATCTTAAATGTTGGCATCTACTCCAGAAAATTGGCATTCTATCAGCAAACAAGCATCAAGTGTAACAATTAGCTACAGTTGGAACAAGATTTCTGTCCCCCCCCCCCGCCCCTGCAAACACTTAGCTTTTGTTCTTTAAAAAAAGCATTTGTGTGCCTGATGTAAAACCATTATGTAAAAATGGATATCGGGTCCCTCCTCTCCGGTGTTAAAAGGTCTCCAAATGATGTTAAATTAGAAAACTGATGCTAACAGGAAAGCTGGCCTGCCAGAGACCTCTAATCATTACACAACCTACTTCTGTGACTATAGTTGTAAAATTAACTGCCTCACTTAAACTTTTTAAAGTTCATTTAACCTCAGAAATGGGAATGTTATCTTCACAACTGCAAGAATCAGTGCACTACAGCACAACCACCCAGCAGCCTGGCGCACATTAGCACCTACAAGCTCAGTGTTCATTGCCATCTTGAACATACCACAAGCATGTATGCAGCATTTTTGTAACAGAGGAGTGCAAAAGTGATCAAGAGGCACTAACGTCTAAATTTACTTCACTCAGAAGGAAAGTCAATCTTGTGAGGCACTGCAGAAGTTGAAGAAATAGTTCTCATACAGCTGACATAAATAGCATGCGTAAGCAGCATTTAGTATCATTAACAGGTGGTCATGGAACTAGCAGTTCTCCATTTCCACACTGAGGTGGGACACATACAACTACACGAATCACCAAGTAGTAACAGCAGATAAAGGCATGATGCATTAAAAGTATCAGAAAATACACCAGGACTCAGTTCTGGCACTGACGTTCAGAGGATTAAGTCAAGATTTAGGCCAGCTTTTTTTTTTTTTCCCTCTCCTTTTTTTAAATCACCACATTCAGCATAAATTAATTTGACTTTAAAAAAGTCTAGTTTTACAGTTAGAACTCAACTGTTCTACAAGGTGGTGTGGCCTCTAAATAGCAAAAAATACTTATTTTCCTAGTTTAGCTAACACTGAGTTATATGGGTATAAGCGTGTCACTGTACGCAGATGTATTTTGTTCTGTTATCATTTTGTTTCCAACTTCAGACATTTTCCTCACACAAGCCTGGGTAATGACGCTGCTTATATTCCAGCTCTGACAGGTAGGGATGTCACCAGCTGTTGGCTAAAACACTCTGCTCAGGTATCAGCAGGTAATAGGCCTTTCAGTTCACATCTTTTAAGTTGCCAGTACATTTGACATGGTGATAGTTTCTTCTCCCTCCAAAGTTTCAAAGAAATTGATGAGCAAGATGGACACGGTGCCTTTTCAAGTGCTGCACTTCCAGTTCACTATACTCCGTAGGTGTTAAATTACCTAAGAAAGATCTTTCTTACAAGCAAGATCAGGAGAAGATAGACTGAAGTTTTATTGAGTTTTATGCAGTTATTTATTCAAAAATTCAGGTCCCCAAAGTAACAGAGAACATTTCAACAGTTTTGTATTGTTTTATCTTCCTTTTGAGAAAGTGATCTTTTCAGAAAGCCCTATTTTGATCAGTTTTCTCAATTTCCATTAATAAATGCAACCACTGAGAAACAGCCTGCTCCACCACTTTCCAGAGCCACCCACCTCACTACTGGTTGTCTATTTAAAGATTTTCATGAAACTTGATTTGCTATGCTCCAATGACCACCCCTTCCAAAATGCAGGGGATTACCTACACAGATTACTTACACAGCTCTATGCAAAAAGCCACTGCCTTAGAATTCCTAGAACCTGTGCAAGACCCAGTCACTCCAACCCACCTCACAGCAGATGTTGAGCCACATGTTACCTCATCCACCTCCATTACTTGTTTTTTATTTTAAGAGGCTAACTTTAATAGCACTAAGTCTCTTAAGGAGAATCTGCCATTTGTTTAAAAAGTTATAGAAACTGTGTGGATATGAAAAATTGTAAGAGTGTAGTAAAAGTATAGAAAAACAGATTGGCTTCCATTTCTGCTTGATTTTAGTATTCTAATTTTACATCATATTCATGAACTGTTCTGTCCAAAAGCCAATATTACAGTGGTATAGGAGGTTGTAAACTCCAATGGCAATGAAGCTTAGCAACTGAAATGAGGAAAAAACTTCCAAGTTATTCTACAAAAGCTCTAAGCAGTCTTTAATTTCAACATGAAATTTCTTCAATGATTATGTAGACGATGAATAGCTATTCTTTGAAATGCACCTAACCCACAAGGACGACTTGAAATTAACATTAACATGAAGTGTCAGGTAAAGAATGTCCATTATCTTCTATACCAACAGTTACCAGCACTCACATTTTGGTTTTTTAAGGTACTTTTAGAAAGGTCTCCTCAAAATCATGATGTTGAAGTGCCATTTAAAAAAGGAACCTTGGATAAAATACTTTATATCAAATTGAGCAAAGACAGACATCAGATTTTATTTTTATACTCCTATTAAGTCTGTTTTGCCTACAGAATTTTGTCTGTAATAGAATTAAGTGGTTTAACATACATAATTCTATGATTGCCATTTACTCAAGAAGTGCAAGTCCAGTTAAAAATGAAAAATATTTGTTCATTGTCTGCACTGTAAATTTATAGCCAGCAGCATGCTAAAACAGGAAAAACCCTACAGATTAGACAAGCTGTTTTCTAAAGTACTTAGTTGCTAGTAGATATGCATTACCATACTACATTGAGATGTTTTCTAGCTCAATATAAAAAAGCCCTGTAAAAGTCCAAGTGATCCAACTATCATTCAATGAAAGACAGACCAAGTTAAGGGGCACCACACAAGTTAATAGTGTGTTTGTTTACAACAAGATGCCATGACTAAACTTGCCTCATGCTCTGAGGTGCCTAAATATTAATTACTGAAAAGTAGCAGTATCAGTTAAGATAGTGTTTTCTTTTCCTGCTGTCTCTAGTCAACAAGTTTCCTTCCCTGTCTCCAGTTCAGCACAAAACATTCAAGTTGTAAAATCCTTTCATTCACAAGTTTATGCTGAATAGCATAAAACAGCACTGTCAGCACTTGCATTCTGCTTTGCACGAAGGAATAAACATTACTTATATAGCTCAGCTGAAACAAATTTGAAATAATAATGTAGACAGCAGAAGGATAATGCATTTTTAGGGTCACAGGGCTCTATGGCCCTCTCTTGAAGGTCACCTGAAAGGGACACTAGTGCACTGAATTCAAAATTAAGTAGCAGGCTATTTTTAGAATGATTTTAAAAGCCAGAAATTCTAAGATAATATAATTTTTATTCAACTGCTAAACTTTACTTAATTAAAAAAGGGTAAAAAAAGTCACATCACTGATATACCTTTAGTACATGAATTAGAAGTGAGGGTGAGGTAAGGACAAAGTGAATGCTTTCACATACCACCAAAAGCCTTAAAGTTAAGTGTGTTCAAGCAAATACCAACTTTCAGTTTCTCCAGTAAAACAGTTGTGTGCTTTTCCCCCCTCCCAAAAGATAATCCCTTCGAACATTTACTCTGTAAGTAGTTTTCCTTCTAATTGTATGTTTCAAATGCTTCCATTCTCAATTATGAGTTCACTTTAAAATGGTGGATTTAACTCACTGCTGCAAAACAGCAGAGGCACATGTGTGAACCATGTAGCAACAACTGATCTCATCCAAGTACAAAGTCCAAAATAAACATAATCTAAAGGAATTCAGGATCATCATGTAAGTATGAAAACACCTTTTAACATATTATGTTTGAGTTCGTAAAGTTACAGCCTATTTCAGTGTATTTTATATGCCCAGTTTCAGTAGAAGGTAAATTAAAACCCCTGGGGAAATGCATGCAGATTATGATTATGCAGATGAAGGAAAACAGTCCTTAAAAGTCTAATAGCATTAAGCTCACCAACTTTCCACTGCATATGCCACTGTGCAAACATCATACTTCATCTATGCTACATGCTTCAGTAAACTCTCCTCACTTTTTGTTCGCAGAAAACTACCTGCAGAGTCTTCTAGAACACAGAAAAATCATCACATATGGAACAGACTATCAAAATCCTGCTAGCTGAGGAAGAACTTGCATGTATTTCCTGCAATTTGCGTGGTTGTGAAGGTACAACTGACAACAATAACTTAATTGTATAAGAACTGAATGACAAACCTGGACCTGCTGAAAAGCTTTCAGTCTCTTCTTGAATCTAGAAGGTAAAACAAAATCACATCCTCGAGCTAGCAATGCCAACTCCTTTCTTAGATCAGGATCTTGCCGCAAAGAAATCTCCTTTATCCTCATGCTTTCGGATTTCATATAATGTCTCTGTGTGCCAGTCCAGGCACTTGAGTCCCAGTAAATAGCAGAGCTGTTGTATTATCACACAGTGCCACTTAAAGCAGCAGCTGCGCCCGAGTTCTGTGATATTATAAGAGAGTCAGCTCAACTTCGCCTGCTCCATACATTAAAGGGAACTTGGCTGGCATCGCAAAAACAGATTGGGAAGCCACTTTGGGGGCCTGCCCTTTCATACATGCGTTCCAAAGTCTAAATGGGACAGTATGGAAAAAAACAAACCTGTTTGGAGGAGCATCTATAAAAGCAGCTTCCAATTTTAAAAAAAGCAAGCCTTAGAGGAATGCAGAGAGGCCAGCCATGGTCATTTTGTAGCTTCCTCCTCCTCCCATCCCCCTCAGCTTTTCCTTCTGTCACAAAACACTCACTGTCTAGCTTCAATGAAGTACCTCACCGAAGGATAAGGCTTATTACACAGCAATTAAATTCCTTTTAACTCTTCAGTCCTTTAGCAGGAACCCTATTACACTGGGAAAATGAAGGCGACGAAGAAAAAGCTGCAGACAGGCTTTCAGAGTGGCTCACAATTTCACGGAATAGATTTTTTTACGTGCATCTAGATCTAAGTTACTGTATCACAAGAATCTAATCATTCAAATGCTAAGGCAGTATCAGAAGTGAGGCAAATGTTACCATAATGAAATGCTGCTTTAAATCATGTTTTACAGAAAAGCTACATTAGAAACACCAATGATGTAACAAAATCTGAAAAAAAGTGACAGAATACTTTTTTTTTTGCTTAGATAGTTTTATAAACATTAAGATCCACATGCTAGATTGCATACCTGCCACATTTCAGTAGCACTAAAGTTAGATTCAGCTACCACTCTATTTTCAGTTTATTGAATCTCAAATACATTTTTATGAGGGGGTGAGGCCATGTTTTAGCCCACAGAAATCTTCTTCCCAGAAACAGAAATCTGATAAGCTTTTGTGGAAATTAAAGTGACCTTCTGCCCTTCCTCCTTTATGGTTTTATGTACATTAATTGATAACTGGTGAAGTTTTCATGTTTTAAATGGGTATACCTTTACCATAGCAATCTTCAGGAAATGCTACTATTTTGATGAAGTTTTTTTCAACTATCACCATTACAGCTATGGGTACGGCAACTCTTGCTATTCCGGTTCAAGCTGTGAACACTCTTAGCACCCCCAAATTCTCCAAGATGTTGGTGTGTTGCCCATTTATTACCTGTACCTTGTCATGCACAAGTTTAGTTACCAATAGCATAAAAGGAAAGATCTGGCCAGTCTTACACTGTTTTCATCCCTCATGATCTAAATAAGGCCACTTTCTTGATTACACAAAGATGTACACAGCCCAAGAAACACTAAAACAACTCTTTCACCACTAAGTTCTAGATTTCTTACTGGGCTGCATTATTTTATCCCCACACTGTGTTATCTATAATCTTTAGCCCTATTCATCCGTTCATAGCCATGCTGTCATGTAACAATATATTAAAACCCCACAGTAAATATCCTTGTAAGATTAAGAGGAAAAGGAAACTACGAAAAAGTACTCATGAAACCTGATTTGTCTTAATTGGATACTTTTTAGTTTATCACACACTGTTAGAAAGTAAATGACGACAAAAAGCCTGTTTTCTTGTTTTTAAATTAGTATCCAGTTTTCCCCACTTGCTTCTTTATTGCAACTCATTATGAAGATATTTATTTCTTTCGGAAGTGGGAGAACAAGAAAGGAATTGATGAGGCAAGAGTCAGACATGTTGTCGTTGGCATGACCAGACTATCAAACTGCATCGAGCAAAACTGGCTGTCACTCACTGTCCTAGGAAGATCAAATCAACTAACCTGCGATAACCCTTGGGCCACAGGGAAGCCAGCGGGGAGCTGGGCACGCAGCACACAACAGCAGCATGCCTGGAACTTGAGACGAAGGACTGAGGTGTTAGAGTAGGAGAAGAATCCTACTCTGGCAACAGATACCCGTTCCAGACCAAGATGTTTGGGGAAGGTCAGAAAGGTTGTATTGCAAGGCAGACTGCATTTCAGCTTAGGCAAAATAGGCCTTACTTAAAGTAAGGAAAGGTATCTTCTCACCTAAATTGCTTTCTATTTTCACCCCTTTTCATAGAATCATAGATGTGATGTGCTCCCATTCACTACTACATTCACAGCCTTGCTTGAGGTGGCTGTGGTATGTCATTAAGACGACTGACTGCCACATGGAGAGCTAACCCAAAAGACTGGAGCTCCAGTTCACCTGAACCTGCTGAAGGAGCCTCAGTAAGAAATCAGTGTTCTGGACTCCATTTTGGAAAGAGCTGCAGATTTCCCTCCTTTTTTCAAATGGAGCTCAGAGTCCATCACCACTTAATCAGCATATTATGTTCAGTATTTTAAATATTCTGTATTTTGTTGTCATAATATTACTTCACTGCCTGAGGTAGATGTCAAGTCAATCCCATTGTTAGCCTAAGATTGTTTTAGTACTACTTGCACTAGTCTGGTTTCAAACCTAGTGGTCGTTTACATACCTGCCTCAAAAGTTCACAGGTTGCAATATATGAAGAATCTACATGCAATTGAGCATTTAGCTGCAATATATTGTGAGAGGTAAGTACAGTGGCAGCTATTAATCACCCCCTTTTCACCATCTGAACACAAAAGGATTTTGTATTGCCACATATAAGGAGATACAAGCATTGGTAAAGCAATGTGGTCAAGAACCCCCTAAGATCTGTTTTAGCCTTTTCAGTCATGAATTAGCCACAGGGGAAAGGGAAAGTCAGTTTCTACCCAGTCTGAACTAGGAGTGTTCAGGTATAGTGTTACATTTATTCTAAATCTGAATTCCCTCCAGTGAAAGCTATGGCAAAATCCTTTCCTGGGTGAAGGGCTGGATGCCAGCCATGAAGCTGTTCAAGTATCCTGGCAGCTTATTATTAGCTAGATAAACAGAGGGGAAGATGCATGCTCAGAGCTTCCTTCCAAAGCTAAAGATACACACTATGAATGGATCTGACTCAAGGGACTGTGGCTAAAGAGTTTACCACTTTAACAGAGATCTGAACATACACAATAGCAGTGTAATATTTATGTGGCTTTAACACAAAAGTATTCAAGTGAGACAAAGATGAGGATCACTAATATTTTGGGTAACGTGGAAGAAAGAAACCTGAAGAATACTTCAAAAAAACCTTAAGCATTTGCCTGCAAAAATGCAGTTTCTTGTCAGAAACATACACTGACAGTAGATTTAATCTTAAGAATGGGGAACTGACCTCAAGTCTTTGGAAAAAAGCATCCAAGCATTAAGTTAAATATGTAATAAGATGTATTGAGCCATACAAAACCTTTAGTTGCTGGGGTCCAGTCTTCAACCCAGTAACATGTGAACCAAGATGACAGAAAGCCTGTTTGGCCTTTGGAGACAGTTTATATAAGGCTGAATGGGCAAGCTCAATGACAACAGTGTGCAACCTAATAGAATCCCACAGCCTACAATGTTGCAGAAATTAGAGTGGCTCCTGGGTTAACTATGGAAAGAGAACTGTCGTATCTCCACAACAGTCAACTAAAGGGATATGCAACTCAAATAACCCTTTCCAAAAGAAACTGATTAGTGAGGGGCAGAAAAGAGCAGTTAAGAGAAGATAGCTAAGGCAAGGTAGCGTCTTTATCAATATAGAAAAAAAGATGAAACAGCATGACTTAGTACTAAAGATACATTTCAGATGTTTAAAGTGGGGAAAAAAGCCACTATTAGTACAAGCAAATAATTCAGGAAGATATACATAAAAAAAGAAGTCAAGCAGCTAACGATGCTAAGTAAAACACAGCTACTATAAGGCAGGAAAGACAAAGCAGAAATTACATAAATATACCAGAAGACAGACAAATGAAAGCAGCAGTTCTTTGCTAGACTAGGAAAATGAGCAAACAATACAAAAAGCCCTGAAATGCTGTGTTCATTTCCCCCCCCCTCAGTCTTCACAAAAAGATTGTGACTAGACTATCACCATTATTTAATATTATCAAGAGTTATTTCTAGACCAGATAGTCCATACCCAGCCTTTGATCTACTGAAAGATGCTGGAACTAGATATGCCTCATTATTTGCATAATAATTAGACATTTGATTGATAATTATTTGGTTTCCAACTCAGACCAAAGCTCTACAGTCAGACTGAACTAACAAATCTAACCCAATTTCTACAAAACATATTAGCATAATAGTAGATGTGAACAACATCACACTTCAGTAAACGTAATGCTCATTGAGTAGATGCATTATTTACACTAGTCTGCAGATCTTTAATCCTGCAGACCAGTGGTAGCCCATGGAACATTGTTGTCACAGCAGTTCTCAAGGTACTGAGTAAAAAACAAGGGGAAAGATTAGAAGGCAATGTCCATCTCAGTCAGATTTGATTTTATGACCTACAAAGTAAGAAAACACAACTTAGGCAGGCTTGGTAGCATCTGCAGTACCTTTCTGCTTAGTACTATATACAGCAACATCCATTGTTGACATAATCTAAATAAATGAATGAAGAATGATAGTGCTTCTCTTTGGAAAGAATTCTAAAACTCCCACTCAAGTCTTCAAAAAGGCCCTCATGGGGAAAACCTCTTTAGAGAAATGGACTAAAGTCTCAGTTGCCCAAGTGTGTTGTTTTACATTATTATGGGCAATAAACAAAACACTCCCTTCTCAGGGGACTACAGTACATAGCAAGATTTACTAACCTGGAATTTTAGTAGTGCAGGTATTATAAAACATGAAGTGTCTAGAGAATGGGAAAATACAAGAATGGGAAGTGACAAAGAAAATTCTGCTTTTTATCCATATAAGTGCCTAAGCAATCAAGAATATTAACATCTATTGACAAGGTGATCCACTCAGGGGTGGGGGGGGAACCCACTGATACTGATTTTTCAATATTAATTCACAAATATTGATTTTTATTTTCATTTCCCAAAACCCCTGACTATCCTGAAATAAGGATGCGCAAGGTGAAAACTCATCCATCCTTATACTGATGGATAAGGAAAGGGATTTAATGGGATCCCAAATAATCAGTTTTCCCAGTTCTTCAGACGCTTATCTGACTTGCTTCTTGCTAGTAACTTCCCATTTCTAACTGCTGTGTATGGCAAGAGAACAAGAGGACAACGTACTTGCGAGCTGAACAGAATACTAAAGTATTACTCTCCATCCCTAACTCTCCTTTGGATGAGAGTCACCCCTTTCCAGCAGCACACTGACAAAACCCAGGGGAAACGAAGTCTACAATGTCTAGATCACAGAAGGCATCAAGTTGTTATGCTCATACCCAGCTATCAGCTACCTAAACTGATTGTTTTAAAGTTACTGATAGTATTTTGAGTATGGTGTGCTATACCAATGAACTGCTAGATGTTGTCACTGTGTAGTTAAGAAATCTACCTTCACAGGGAGAAACTGATCCTTTGGCCTTGGAAGGAAGTTCATGTGAATCTGTGTCTATACACACATCTTTTTTTCTTGGAGGATGCAATGCCTCCCCATAGAACATGCAGATAATTAAAAAACATGGAAGTCTTGCATGTACATGCCTTCTCTGATGATTATTTATAAATTTGCCAGTACTCTTGGATTAGACAGAGCAATGCCTGGAAGGTCTTTCTACAGTTGCTGGGAGAATCCAGAATTTTTAGAAGGCAAGACAGTGAATAAAAAGACACCAGTTAGATGTGAGATATATGGTCATGTTGGTAGCCCAGGAAGGATGGACTGATCAGATTCTCTGCGCATTACCAAAAGAATGCCATGTATGTACACCACGCCATGTGCTGTTATCAGATTATAAGCAAGATAAGATACATGTCACCTTGCTATGATTACACTGCCTGGACTCCAAAGACATAGCATGGGCCTTTTTAGATTGCTAACTGCATCTGGCAGACTAACTTCTGCAAGCGTCAACACTAGATACTATAAAACTGAAGCCTGACAGTTAATGGATGGTTTATATTCCTTTCAGAAGAATTCTCGTGTTCCCTGCCATCTTAGGAAAACATTATCAGTTTACATTTTATTTATCTGTGTAGAGCATAAACACAGTTTTAATGGAAACAGGTTGTTGGAATGGTGCTCTACAGATGGAACCTATTTACTACTCACGATCTTCAGATGACTCTATTCATCAGATCATGAAAACCAGGTACACCCAAATTGATGCTGCTGAGGTGGCTATTAAACACAGAAAGACATAAGCAAAATATCTAGTATGGATTATACAAATAAAAGTAACACTTGCTCTAATAAGATGCCTGGTTTTTACATTTTAGATGAACCACAACGCTACAGAGACTATCCACAGAGGAAGCTACAGTCCACAACGTACACATTTGTAACTTTACCAAGGTAAGCCTCTGAATAGCAGAATAGGTTGAAATCAAGAATCAGTTCAGGGCAATACAGAATGCCACTGAGATCTTCCTACAGGAGACAGCAGCTTTTATAATGGAGTCTAATGTTTTGTATTATGAAACTTTTCAAAGTCACACAGGCCAGTTTGGATATTTAGTCACTTCTAGATTAGTGTTATTTACCTTGTGTCACCTTAATTTAGAAGTTGACAGAGTAATCTGGTATAAAGAACATGAATGACAATGTTTTATAACTGTCCAGCAACTTACTTAAACATTGCACCAGCTGTTCAGTAATTCATCATTTTGACATAAACTGAATTTTCAATTAGTCTTTTCAAAAACACATTTATATCTTGGAATTTCATAATTTTCAAAACTAGAATGATTGGTGTATGAAAGTACCACCACTGCTTTAATTCCAGCATCACAGGCTAACACGACATGTAATTTAGTTCCTGAAATCACACGACAATAATTTTGACTCAGTGACAGCTGCAGGACAGCTTCTTGCTTATGCTTTCACTTGATATTTCCCTCCCCGAGGATCTTAAAGCAAAACCAACAAATTGGGAAGCTTAAGATACAACCTTGTTCTACAAGTCAGATCACAAATTGTAATTTACCAACCAACAATGGGATTTCTGGTAGAATTCCTATAGAGACTTACTCTTGAACTAACACTACTGTGTTGATCATGAACCAGTATGAAATCATTGCTGATATAGGAAATGGAGAGGCAACAGAAATTACACTGGTTTCTACAGAGCTAAATGAAAAGTCATGTACTTCCGAACTTGCAAGCAGGGTACAGTGGTAAAGGACAAAGCAAAGAAAGAAGGCAGAGCAAAGCAGCTGGTCACTGGTAACCACCTGAACTTTAGCTTCTGGTATGATAAAGAAAAGGGGCAACCATTACACATGAAGAAATAAGACTTAAGTAATAAGACAACTTACAGAGGCATAACACCACAAACACATTGCCAGAACAGCAACAGTACTCTTGACTAGCAATTTCCTCCATTCTCCATCACTGGAAGTCTTGATGTGAAGTCTAAATATTTTTCAAACATTCTAGAAGATCTTTCTAAAATACTAAGCTTAAATGTGTTACTTGATAAGTAAGCAAGTAGTTAAATTTTTAGGAGATATTCTTTAGTGTGTTAACAGCAAGTAAGACAACAAAATTGGTGATCTTCTGTTTAAAATCTTAAGTTACAACAGAAGACTTTTTAAAAGTATTTGTTGTAAATGATGACTATTCACAAAGACTAGTAGTAGACAGAAGACAAATCTAGCCCATTAAATGCTTTCAACATTATTTAATTTCAAATAGTTTGTTTTATTTCTTAGTCAATGACATGTGCCACAAGGATGAAGATTATTTACGATATATCAGTGATGATCACATCTAGTAGAAATGTTTACAAACACTAGAATATTAACTGTTTATCAATACAAATCTAGCTTCTAAAGGAATAAAACTGTTTAGAAACTGTTCTCCTGGTTCAGCTGAATTCTAAAAACAGATCAAGTCAAGCCATTTCATAAGATCTACAAGTTTGGTCAAGATAATGTCAAGAACGTCCAATCAAACCTTGTTCACAGTGGGCATATTTACAACTCCATTTTAGAGATATTTTGCAGTATTTCCCTTGTCACCCAATCATAAGGTCTTTCCTTGCATATAGATTTCTACAAATGTTCTGAAAGTCTCCTTGTAGTCTTCCAACTCATCTCATTTCTTGCCTGGAACCAGCCAAAGTTTCTAGTAAAGATCTGCACAGAACAAATATGTAAGGCTAGTTCCATATGAAACGAAACTAAGCAGTATGCACAAGGTTATTCAAGCACATATCCCAACAGCCCTAAGAGCCCATTATCCCTGCAAGTACCTGCGGTCAAGAAATGGTACATGGGTGGCTGAACAGTTTCTAGCTATTTTTTATAAAGAATAGTGATTGCTATGCAAAAGGGGCACATCTAACATTAAGTATCAGAATGCACTTTTAAAAGCATCTCTTGATCACTGGTTAGCTTTCTGTGGACCCATTTTAAGTTGTATCCGTTGTTCGCAGAATACAAACTAATCTTATCTACCAAGACATTAGTACCATCTGGTTAACTTGAAGACAAGAACACCACACTAATCCAACCTAACACAAAGGAGTTATTTACATATTATGCCACAGTTAGAACAATAAATTTAGTAACCATTTGTTGTGGACTGCAGAAAACAAGAGCACTTAACTGGTATCTTCTTGAAAAACTCAATGACAGTTAGGCAACTTAAGTAGTTGCATCGATTCAAGACAGTTGTGTGTGCAAAGCCTCTAAATTTGCAAGACTCGGCCATATGATATTACCATTGGTATTTTGTAGATTTTTCTCATAACATTGCTTGCTGAAAAATTCTGTGCAGTCATTGACTAGGTCTATCAGTGGACAAACTAGTTCACTGGATGAACTGCATTAATCATTTTGTACTGAAGTAAGCCCACACATACTTTTGGCCTCAAGCTTATTTCTTGCTCACAGAGTAAGTGTAGGGCATATGGAGAGGTTCTCAAAAATATAAGACAGGTTCTCAAACATCACTGAGGGAAAAAAAGAAAGCCATCTCCTCTATATCAATATCTAATTTCCTCCCAGACTGACCACCTGTTAAAAGAATGAACTGTTTAAATGACTGATGTAAAGCTATAATTAAGCTTAAATATTTTGAAAGACTGGGCAGAGAGAAGCAACTGGAAGTAAGCAATGATCTCATACAGCTATGAACTTTTTTGTTTGCTTTTAAGTGACAGTTACTCACACAGGAGAGAGGGCCTGTGATTAATAAATTTCATCGAAATATTTGAATTTGTCCTGTGTCAAGATTCAGGTGAATTTTAAATTTGAAGAAAGCCACATACAATTCTGAATTCAATTTTTCAGCACTAGAAATGCCAAAACCTCTTAAGACTGAATGCAGCATATTAAGAAGTATTTATGAGTTTCCAGTAGGACAGAAATATCTTCTCTTTCAAGTGCAACTGCCACTTTGAAAGAGGACAAAAGATCACTATTTCTTCTAACAAAGCACAATGTGTAAACAGAATTACTGCTAAGAAAAGTGTAACATTTACATCCCAGGGTACAAGACGCAGTTAGAATAAAAAGCACTACCAAAAAGCTACAACAGTGAATAACTTTCAGTTTCTCATTTATACATAAAATGAATAGCAATTCTTCTATTGCAAGCTATTCAGTACAGCAAAGCCTAAGAAGAATAACACAACATACTACCAGTGCTGCTTATGCTGACTGCTATTATTTCACCACACTTGAAACTAATAATGATTTTCTAGGAAAACCTATAGCTGCACTCTTCTGGACCTTAATATGAACTTCTGGCTGTCCTTCCTTTGTTGGCACCATAGAAGGACCTTTATTGTGAACACATTAGTGCTGACATCTGTCATAGTACCCTGTTATCATCATAAAAGTACATCAGTTTGATACCAGGTTATTTACAGTCTGCCTTTAAGTCATGGGCTTGAGTTGGAAGCCAAGTCCACCATCCTACCCACTTAGTGATGGGACATGCCACTATTAACACTAGCTTTGCATAATACAGAGTTAGGGAGCGTATGTGCTACACCACACTCAGTCCTGCACAGCATAATCTGGTGTGCACTGCAATGCTAATACAGTTTATGTAACCCAGACTTAGCAGTTAACATTGCTTCTAGTATTAAGGTATACTAGGTAGCAACTCAGATGCAGACAGCATGTAAGACTAGACACTTGAAATATCAAGGCCGACATCAAAGCTTAATAACTACTTAAGTGAAAAGCTGTCAGGATTCAAACACTGTCATTCCTCTTACTTTTCTGATGCTTTATGAACATTATTTCTCTCCTTGCTAGTAGAAGGTGGTCCCCCAAAAAACTGAGAGCGCAGCTGCAGAACATGGAGATGGTTCACCACTGGTCTAAAGGATGCAGGTCTAAGCCTAGCTACCATTTAATTCAAGTCAGAAGAACTCATTTGTTCCAATAAGCAGCTCTTAAGCGTTATTATGCTCAAACTTCTGTCAATGTTAAAAGGTTTCATTCCAGTCTCCCTTTAAACTAAAAGGGATTCTAGCAGTGTCACTCCATTTGAATCGACCAACTGGTAACAAAAATTTGGCAAGAACAATAGTGATGGAAAAAGCTGTGCAGCAATATAGTAAAGTAGTAAAAAAATTACAAATTACAGAAGTACAGGACAGTGAGCTTTAATAATTGTCACAGGATAACAAGCAGGAACAGTATGCTTGTCAAGCAAAAGATATACAGAAACCAATCCAAGAAGTACCTTTCTATCAAAGGCTGAGCCAGCAGAGAAACGGGAAATAACTTTGAAGTACTTCAGATCATATCACATTCTCTCTGCACCACCACCCCCCAAAATGCCCATCGGGAATTCTGTGAATTGTTTCCCCAGATGCCTTGCACACCAGCTGGTTAGGATTAAACATCTTGCCTGCGGCATCTTTTAGGCCTTGAGGCCTGGCATTTTTGACAATGTGATGAACAGTGTACAATTGTGTATGCCCCATATGTTTAAGATAATCTAGAGTGCCAGAAACACTGTTAAATCCATGTACAGTAGTGATAAGGGTTAGAAGAAAGCTATGACAGCTATTCCTCAAGTTGGAAAGTTACAGCTCTAGCTTCCTTTCTTTACAAGAATATACTCAAAATATTCAAGACTTGAATGTTGATATTTTTCTGTGCCTCTGATTTTCTGTTATTTTAATACATTTATTATATATACAAATCCAAGCCTACTTGCAGAATACTGGGCACTAACAAGCACTTCACACCATGTAACGAAGATGACCAGAACTTTGCAATTACAGTGTTTGTACAATGGATGGAGTCAGACACTGACCTCACTCTGAATGACACCATGCAAGTGAAGGGGAAATACATCCCCTGAAGGAAAAAACTCATACCCTAAACAAACACCGTTTTGTTTTCACTTGCACTAAAACACACCATAAGAGGAATTTTCATGGTAGAGTTCTGTCTAGATATCAAAATGTGTGTCTGGATTAAGCCAACAGTTTATTCTGAATTAGTGTTTTTCCAGAACCTGGCTTTAAGTGCCCTGTCCAGATGAACAAATTCCCATTTGAAGTGCCTCAGTTTTTTGTTCATCTTTAACATAAAGACCACGTAGGTGCTTTCATTATCTGAGAAAGTACTTTGGACTTGCTAATCAGTGGAGGGCTTCAACTATCTTGAAAGACAGCAAATTCTCCTCTGACAAGACATTAGTGTTTCACCAAAAACATGTGGCAACTTCTGAATTTTGGAAAAAATATAACCCTCAAACTTCAATTACAAGTTTACCTCTAAAAAAGAGAAAAGATCTCCTTGAATACAATAGCTGTCAGCTACGGTACTTTTAATGCTGTTTAACAGTTGCCATCAGAACACCAGCTTGTTTGGCTCGTATGCTACCATTTAAGGTGTTAAAGATTAAATATCTAATTAGTTTCAAGACTGGTCTTCCAGGAATGCTTCCCATTCTGCAAAATGCATTTTTTCTAACAAGTACAGAAACCGGTACCATGAAAAAGTGGTTTCCTTCACATTCATACTTACTACCTAGTAACAACCTGATGATGACAGTTTTCTGTTATCAGTTTTATTCTTTGGTGTCCTTCAAAAAAGTTGCAGAAACATTTTAAGAAACAGGAAAATGTGTACAGCAACTTTACCCATAATCAAATGTAGTGATTCAGCTCAGTGACACTGAAAAGGTATCCTGCCAAGATGAGTTTACTGCTTGTACGCTGCATTATGAGAATTCCTGTGTATAGAAAGAAAAAGTTTAATAAGATGCCTAAGTTGACTCATATAGTCCTAAAAGAAATAATTCTCCAGCTCTTCATGGCTGGATGTAAAAGCCCTTTCCTAATATCACCCTCAGGCATACAGACTTAAGCACATTAACTTTTACCATTTTCTAGGACTACTATTTAGACTTTAAAACTGTATTACCAGACCTACAGTACAAGCTTTCTTTCTTAAAAAGCTATCTGAAACATTTTCTTCCATTTATAGAAATGAGACAAGGACCTCAAACATACTTAAACTCAGATGAGGTAGGTAAAACCATTGTGGCTCCATTTGGGAGCCACAATTAAGTGCACAAACCCAGATGCATTACTTTTGACACTGCAGCAGGTAGTTTATGCATGTATGAGAAGGAAAAGGGGTATATTTTGCTTTCTATGAGAAAATAGTGTCATGGGAGAACATGCAATTATACAACTCCTGGTGGTATTTTAAGAGCTGATGCCTGCTCCAAATGTAATTTACGCTTCTTAAAGATTAGGAAACTTTGAATGAAGCTTCAGTTCAGCTGAACAATAAACCCACAAATAAATTTCTTACTGCAGTCCAACTTCTTAAAAAAACCAAAAAACCCCAAAAAAACCCAACAACCTAACCCTCTAGGTTCTCTCAGCACTATACAACCAATTCCAATTAAGTAAAGAATGTTACTCTTCATTAATCTCTTCTAGTTCTTCTTCATGGCAGCTACTTAAAGCAATCAACCAAAACACACAGAGAGAAATTACAGTACATGAGTTGGTGATCGAGTACATCAGGTAACAGTGGCTTTTAATGGAAACTCTCCCTTTGCTTGCTTTTATCTGACACAAGAATAAACTCAGCATCTGCTAACTCTCTACATTTCACTAGAACAGGAAATATAATGGTGTGAACATAAAGAGAAAAAAAAGTAAATCAATTGTCATGCCCTGCTGCCTGGCTAGTGATGACACATAAAATACAAGTCCCTATTATTTTTAAAGTCAATCTAGACAAGCTTTAGACTGGAAGTGTGATGTCTTGAAACTAAGAAGTGGGGACTCCAAGTTGTCAAGCCAGATTTGAAAATTAGTATCTATGAAATCAAGGCAACACTTCAGATTAAAAGTTTTAGTGCAAAACAATAGTCATGTTGTGACTCCTATTGGTCGAAAGGTAAGTATATACATTCAATAGACACCAATAACATGGTGACAAGAGGTAACCAATACTCTTAAACATCCTCAGCTCTAACCTCTCTACCCTTACCAACCTGAGAAGGCTTCCCTGGGACACCAGGAGGTTTGCCCAGTGTATTGAGTTAGACACCAAAGTATGTAGAGTGATTGGGAGCGATGACCACTTACAACTTACCAGTATTATTAGATTATATGAATTTATAGTCCTATAGCAGAAACAGCATGCCTCTTAAAAACTCCTTTGATATACGGCAGATTATATATGCAATGCTTAGTTTTGTCAGTCACTACATCATTTTCTATCCGGTTTTGTTTTTACAATTTATGAAAAGGACTAGACATTAGATTGAACTGAACTACAAGTTTAAAAAAAAAAAATCTCAGGTTGGGGGCAGGGGTGTCATTCTTGCATAGAGGGCATTGTCTATTATAAATCAAGACCTTCTTAGAAAGGAAGCATTGAGTGTACCATGCAGTACCAAAACAATTACTTTGTTAATATGCAGATTCAGTGGAGCCAAATTTGAGTCTTGAACTAACAATAGTGCCTGGTATCATTAGACAAAGGAATATTTGCAGTCAAGGCAGTATGTTATAAAAAAAAATCACACTGCAAACAAACACAGGGACCTACATTTATCCAGAGTTAGATTGCATTTAACAGTGGAAGGGCCTGTTACTGAAAGCACGACATCTGAAGCATCTACACCTGGTTTGGGTTAGCTCTGGCAAAAGCAAGTTAAACAAGAGGTATCCAGCAACTGTGATCTATTTAGTAAACTAAATAGCCTTTGTAAACTACCACATCTGATAGAATAGTAGATTTTTCTTTTCATATAAAGTGTGAGATGCATTTCACGAATGACACCTGCTTTGTCATGACTATCTGACCTATCTATCCAAGTTTCAGCTTTTACAATTATTTCTCTTTCATTCTCCGACTCTAAATATGGGTCCTCCCCCACACTGGACACTGCTCAGTAGACACAAGGGCATTACTGAAAACTACTTTTTTATTATAAGGCTATTTCTAGCTTTTCCACCACTTCTGGTTTGTTCATGCCTGTTAAGAAATGCAAGAATACAGATGCTAGCCCTAACCTTATTGCATAGCAGAGGCAATACTTCAGAAAGCAAGAATCACTTGTTTTGACTTCTTATCTACACTGCACCCACTGAAGCAAACGTAACATGTGAATTAGTTGCAACACAGATCAGTATTGCATGATGTTTGAAATTATAGCTCGAAACCAGGGTAGATATACCAAATCTAATCATCAGCTGTACTGGATATGGAATTTTTAAGATGCCTTCCCCTCTGCAGTTTTGAAGAACAAGGGCAATATTGCTCTTGACAGAAAAATTACTGGAAATAGAAAACAGTTCCCTTTTCATTTTGTGTCAGGCATGTATGGCTTATAAAAAAGCAACAGAGCTGCAAGGCGCCAGGACAGTCTTTTGGAAGTTTAGGCCACTTAGCCATTACCGCTAATGACACACAAACATCGACATTTTATGGTGAGTGCTGCTGCTTCACTCCACTCTCAACACGTCCTGGGGGTAAACTAATTACTTGCATAATTTGCCAATATCACAAACACAAAGTTCAATTCCATTTAAACAAATAGGTCTAATAAGTAAGAAACAAACTTACTACTCTGGTTCCTGAAGATCGACGTGGTGCTCTAACATTAGAAATATTCCTTGGGCTGGCTGGAGTTGCCAATGGAAGAGTAGTAGAAAGTTGAGGGGGACTGAAAGACATCAAAGGCAATCTGGTATCTCCTAGTATGCATTGCTTGGAATTGGAATTTTTATTAGCAAACCTCTCATTTTTACCATTTCCTGAATCTCCATTACCAATCTCCGTTTTCTCCTCATTCTTGATTCTTCTTAAGCAGTCCTTTAGTGTCAACTGAGTTGCAGGCTGACTCAACCAGCACAAAAAGAGTTCATCTACCTTCATTTTCAGTACAGGCTGCAGAACTTTCCCAGGTGACATTTTCTACCAGTTTCCCTTTTTGTTGGATCAAATTCAAAATAAAGGTTTGACAATCATCTACTTATTCCACTTGACTTGCAGTGTTTCACAGACTCCAGGGTTCCTGTTAAGAAAAATACTATTATTTAATCTTACAGTTTTAACAAAGTTTTGATATTTATTCCCTCAAGATACAAACAGGTGTTGTGAGATACATGCTAACATGTGACTACGACAACATTTTGTAAGTGTAAGCCATTAAGCAGTCAGAGTCAAATCCAGAGGATAATTTCTTTTAAAGTCATACTGTGTAAATGATAGAGACGGGAGAGAAAGAAATGGCACTCAGACTTTCTCAAAGAGCTATCTAGCAAATGTTCTCCAAGAACATGTATTAAAATACGCATTTATTATGACAAATAGCCTTGAAAAGACTTACAGTTGAACCTGCTAAGAACTAAATGTCTAAGCAGGTTATGCAAAGCCTTGGTGATAGTACAATTAAGATTTAAGAAGCAAGCCTCTCAGTCAAGAGATTTAGAGCTAAGACCGAAGGCTCAATTTTCATTCTGAGGTCTGTGCTTCTGATTTAAAATCTTCCATTGCATATTGCAGCACAAGATGCATTCCCATATGAGCGATGCCCAGCTGAATTCCCAAAGATCCTTCCTCAGGATTCGATTTGACTGCCCGCTTGGTACCACACAGTCATTTGATATTTTAAGAACTGACCTATTTGACATTCACTTTTACAGTTTTTTAAAACCAATGTGAAATACAATGTGATTCAAGAACTGGGATAGTATGATTTCAGGTTCAGTTGCTCACCTGAAACAAAGAGAATACATATTTTTTTTTTAGAGAGCCAGAGGACTGGAGCTAAATACCAAGAACAGAACCCAAGTTACTATCATCATCTCCACAATCAAATTACTTGGCCACCTGGCACAGTTTAACTAAACCCTGTGCTTCCTCCTGATTTGTTGTTTTTTTTTTTTTTTAAAGTTTATCAATATTTGACCCATATGTAGAAGGCAGCAAAGATATGCAAATACTTTTTCAAAGAAGCCTTAAAATGAGCAGCTGAATTTGGAAATTAATAACACCTAGCAAATGGATGCACTATTAAAATCAAAGCCCAGTCTTCATCCCACGGCAGAACTATAAACCTTATAACACCGCACCAGTTAAATTTTGCAAACATTTATGTTTAGTGACTTAACAGCTAGGCTATTCCGTTGCTGAAACTGAAGGTCACGTTGTCTCACCAGTTGTTTTTTTTTCCCCCCAGACCAACACTTGCACAGCGCCGACAACTGCGCCTGCGAGCCTCAGGCGGCGCTTGCCCGGGCTGGAAGCAGAGCGGCGCCGGCCAGCGCTAGCGGCCGCCCCCCGGGAGCCCAGCCGGCCCCGCGAGCAGACCGGCCGGCAAAGGCGGGCGGCCACGCCCGGTGAAAAGCGGCGGGCACCGAGCCGGACGCGGAGCGGCAGCGACCGCGGCCGCGGCCGCCCCTGAGGAGGGCGGCGCCGCCCCGGGAGCGGGGAGGGCAACGGCTCACCGCCGCCACACACCTGCCGGGCCCCGCTCCCCGCGGCGGGCAGTGGGGCTGGCGCCCCCCGGCAGCGCCGGGGCGAGGCGGCTTCGCGCCGCGCCAGCGACCCCGGGGGACGGGACAGGACGGATGCCGAGGGGCACGGGGGGGGGGGGCCGCCGCGAGCCCGCCAGGGGAAGGGCCGCACCCACTCACCTGCCGCGCGCCCCACCGCACCGCCCCTCCCGCCGCTGCCTTCAAATCCGCGCCTCCTTCCGGCCCGCCCCGCGCCGCCCGCCGACGTCTCGCGAGAGCTCGTCTCTCCCGCCCCGCCGGAGACGCGGCGGACGGTCACTATGGTAACGAGGGGGGCGAGGGGCACGCGGCGCTCTCTGCGTGCGTCGTGACGTCACAGCCGAGGGTGCCGGTGGTTCCCCCCGCCCCTCGGCCCCGCCTTCCCAGCGGCCCGTGCGGCGGGAGCGCCGTGGCAGCGCGTCCCTCAGCGGCGAGGGGGGGCTCGCGCGGCTGCTCCCGTCAGGGCGACGGCCGATGGGCACGGCCCCTCTCGGGCCCCGCCGCTGGGGAGCCGCCTGGCCCAGCTCGGCCTCCGCCCCCGCCCAGGAGCCCCGCGCGGGGCCGGAGCAGCCGCGCCGTGCCGCTAGGGGCGGGGGGGGGAGAGGTGCTGGGGCGGGCCCGTTGGGCCTCCCGCCCCGAGAGCTGCGGGCTCTGCGGCCAGAGCGATGCCCCGCCGTGCTGCCTGCCCGGGCCGCCCCGCTCCCCGGGCCGCCCCGCTCCCCGGGCCGCCCCGGGCCTCCCCCGGCATCCCCCGGCCTGCCGCCTGCACTGCGGTTACAGGGCAGCTGTGGCGAGGCCTCGGGTTCTGACCGGGGGCTCACAGCGAGCTCCTCGCTGTCTGGTTTTCTGAGCGAGCTAGCAAAGTACGTGAGCTTACCTTTGCTTGTTCCAGCTGCCCGGTCCTGTTAAAGGAGAACACTACATACTAATTCTACACAAATAATTGCTGTAGTTGCCATTACTGTTACAGGAGTACAAATGAGAGGATGAAAGGGGAAGTGGAGGCAGTAGCAAATAAAAAGAGAATCTTGTTAAGAGAACAGTGTGTGCCAATCTGTTTGCAGCCCCTTTTTGCACTGGGTAACGTGCTGAAAACGTGCCGTTGCCAGCCTTCGCAGGCACTCCTGCAAGGTTCTCTAGGTAGACGTGTCAACGGGATTTTACACGAGAGCCTCACCCCCATATCATTTCTTTCCTTGGTATTTTGTACATCAGCAAGTCATCTGTATTTTTACATCAGATCCCTACTTCAGCTACTCTGTTTTCCTTCTGTGGCTATACTTGCTTTGGTTTACTCCTTTTACATTCTTCCACTTCCTTTACTGTGACAGATGGCCCAAAGATTTGTAACAGGTTATTATCACAAATCCTTGAAATGTTACTACTGTGGAACTGAGGCGGTACTAGAGATCAGCCATTTACATCTTTCAGTAGTTTGAAGAGAAGGCCTAAAAATGCAGACAAGATTAAAACAGGGTAAGTGGAGGAATGGACTTACTTTCTTATTTCTGGGGGCTTGGAGAGAGGACACAGAGATAAGAAAAGCTAGATATCATGAGAGAGATCTAGTACAGATCAATGCAGTTACATTTTTCAAAATGTATATATTCAAAATCATCTGGCAAAAACAGTGGTACTGTTGTAAATATATCAGAGGGCTTTGACTTACTGCTGTAGACACTGAAATATATTTTCACAAGGCTTCAAATGAGATCCTACATTCAAGAAAACCTGTAGTGTTGAAAGTTTTTGAGGGAGTCTCCACTTTTCGAAGCAAGAGTACTACTCTCTTTCCTGCCCATTGGTTGGTAAGGTTTAGAAAGTATGTTTTTAGAAAGCCAAAGTGGACAAAATGGCATTATTTTAAACTGGAGTAAAGCATTCAACATAACACAGAGGAAGCAGGTGTCAAAGTATGGCTAAATCTGTAAATATTATGGAAGTAGCTTTAAAGCAGGGGAAAAGAAAATGAAAACCCCATGTTATGGATAGCAGCAAGATTTTTGGCCAAGAACTGAAGGGCTGGATTAAGAAGTCTTCTTAATAGCAGAGCCACAGACATGGAACAAAGAGGACTTTTAAAACATTTTGAATGCCTTTGAAGCATTCCTTAGTGATGGTGTAGCCATCTGTTGATTGACATGTTGAAGACAGGTGGCAAGAAGGGGATCAGAGAGTGAGCTGACAGAGTTGTAGAGTTGGATATCGTCTGCATAGAGATGATGCCCTTTGTTGAAACTGGCAATGAGATCTCCCAGAGGAACAGGAGAAATAAGAAAAAAAGACATGAAAAAAACCACCTCTGAGAAATATACACAGTCGCAGTATTCTCTTGTTTAGGCTAGCGTATATTCAAAGCAATTCTAATTCTGACTTTTATTAGAGTTTGTCATGATAACACTGGTATGAGAGGAATCAATTCCACATGTCTTCTGTAAAACAGGAAGTGCTTTGGGCATCCTCACCAGGTCGTACCAATACTTGCCATTGACAGGGATACTTGGAACATGCCTCTGGATGGATCAGGTCTCTTCAGCAGTGTATCAACTGAGGGAAGTCTGTTTGTAGAGATATATGAGCCCAAACTTGGCCCAAAGTGGAAAAATACCTAAATTGAACCTCTTTGTTCGGATCTTCCACCAGGACTGGAAACTTGAAATTCCTTTTTGACCGCTATTTCCATGTTCTTGCTGGCATGGTAAATACAGAAGCTGTACCTTTTCTATGTTACTTTCTGTGTATGGAAAACAGAAATCTCTTCTAGTGTGTTACAATTTATGTGAAACATATCTATCTGGTTTAAGCATGGGTTCCTTTAAAAGTCCATCGAATAATTATGAAATATAAAAGCACCAAGTGTGCAATATCCAACTGATACCTGAAAGTAAAAGTGATGGGGTCACACTTAGCATTGTTGTAAAAGATGCAAACTACACTTCAGATAAGGCAGGGGTCTGTGTAACAAAGTGTAAGAGAGTGGTGTATGGGTATAACTCATACCAATTAATAACAGGAGTGCTTGGGCCTAACGACACAGTGCAGTGGAGTTAGTACACCCACGCTAGTATGTCCACGTAGCACAGTACCTCCCTCCATGTAGTGCGTGGAGGTGCTGACCCCAGTGCAGAAACTGAAGAGCCACACTAGCTTCCAGTTCTTGTTGGCTCCGTTGCGCACAGCTCGTTTCTGGCCTTGTTCTCCCAGTCTTGGCACGCAAGGTGATATTAGCACTACTGGCAATATACAGCAATGCCTAAATAGCAAAGTCCTTCTTTGCCTTTATCTGTCACTGTTAGGGTGACACAGGGCAGTGGTGTTCATTGGGAATATTCCCGTTCCCAATCAGCATTTTGCAACAAGGGCCGGGCTTCTTCCCTGATAACCTCGGGTATGTACAACTTAGACGTCTGGCTATGAAAGAGTTGCCTCTACTCCCTCTGTACTGGGCAGGTGTAAAGCCACATTTCTAAGACCTAATGTTATCCTGAGGTAGACATCTAACCTACGTCAGATGTATCATGACTTAAAAGGGCCTGTTCCTCTCCGCTAATTAGTAAGAATCTCAATTAGTATCTGCGGTATACACAACCACATTTTGGAAGTCTAAAGTTACGTAGGATAAATGTGCTCGCAGTATTACGTTTACCTGGTTGCACAGGGCTGTGTTAGCTGTAGTTTCATGCTGTCTCAAAAGCAGAGTTGTCATTGTTCCACAGAGTGCGAGGCTGAGGTGGAACACGTGCTTGAGATCAAAATGCAGTTCACTGCAGGATCTTTATGAGTCCTTATTCTTGAGCTTTTCGTATGCCTGTCATAGGGGGAAGAGAACTACAGAACCTCCTTAGGATGTTGCTTTAAGGAGAAAATTGCATTTTGATTAGGCTTCTTACAATGCTTTTGCTGACACATTTCACAAATTTCAAATTTAGGCATGTGAAGTTTGGTTCTAACGTATATATAAGCACTAAAATAACTGTGTCCTGATTTCCTAATGTGCTAACTTAGTTGGAAGCAAGTGTGCTGAATATCTCTGACAAGCCGGTCACTTTTATTTAAGTTGCCGTAATAGAAAATTTTGGCTAGAAGGGCTCATTGAGATTACGCTACCAAGGTGATGTTCCTTGTAAACCTGCCTCAGGAGAGACTTCAGAAGAGTATAAATGTTGCTTTCCACTTAGTGAAAGATAAAGTCTAGCATTCTGTCACTCAAACAAAAATTGCTAGTTCTGGTACTGTTTTGGGGGGAGTGCAGAGGACTTTGAGTGCCTTATGCAGCCACACTTAAACTGAAGGGAAAGGCTAAGAGAATGGTAATAACTGAGAATCCCTTAATCTATGCACCCATACCAGCTAACCATGCCTCTTCATCCTTTTGTGCGGCAGCTTACCAAAAATAGAGCTAGGATGGTGAACTACAGATCATGTGGCCTCCAGAAGCAGCATCATATGCAGACAAAAAAATGTCAGCAATGCTGACTTGGTGCACATGTTCGGCAGCCAGCAATGCTCTCAGAAGAGCCTGATACTGAGACTTGAGGCTTGAATTTTCTCTGTCTCCTACCACTTTGAGGTGGAATACTGCAGTATTATAGGATCTGGTTAATAGCTTGCTGATGCACAACTCCTTAACAGCAAGTCAGAGATATAATTACAGATTGCTTTGTAACTTGCCAGTGTGTGTCATGAGTACAGGCATTTAAACATTCTATACTTGCAGATGCATTTTATTTCCTCCTTATCACACCATGTAGTTAGAATAAGGCCTTGTCACTGGCTATCTCTTACACGAGCAGTTGGTTTAATGTGGGAATATTTACATTTCTGCAAGAAAAAAAGAGAGTATAAAATGTAGATACTGTAAGAGCAGGTGCACTACAAACCAAAGGAGAAAATTGGTTCAGCAGTTGTTTGCTGTCACGGGTTTAGATTAATTCCTACTGCGTATCACTGCAGGGCTAGCAATGAACATTTCTTGTACATTTTACTGAATTACTATCGGTGCGATGTTTTTTTCCACAGGGGCCTTGGATTGGGCAATGTTTACAGCAGTCCAGATGTGAAGGCTGGTTCCTCATTAAGTCGCCCTGATCTTCTAATCCCAGGTTCACATACTTCTAGTGCTGTATTTCATCCGATGGTTTTATCTAGCATTGTATCCAGGTCACATGGAGTTTATGGAAAACTGCTTGAAATGCAGTCTCTAGGGTGGCGTTTAACAAGGTGTGCGTGAGGATGTTTATGGGGTGTGAGAATGGGAGTCTATTCATTCTTCATGTTGAGTGTTACCGAGCCCAGTTCTCTTCTAACCTTGTCCTGGTGCAGCCATTAGAGGGGAGAGGAGACTCTGACCTATTGTATTCAGCAGCCTGCAATCTCTGCCAGCTACTTGTCTGCTACCATACCAAAAACCATGCCCGGGTGCTTGGCTCTTGCATTTCCACCACCCGGCTAGGACCCAGGCTGAAGAACTGAGGTCTAAGCTTGTTCTTTTGGGATAAAATACACGCTTCTCCGTGTTGCACCAGAGCAGCCTTCATCAGATTATCAAGGGGGCAGTGTAAACCAGAGAGTGCCTCTACTCCGTTTCTCCTTTGCAAGTTCTAAGGACATGTAAATCGTGCGATGGGCAAGTATATTTTTATCACCTGGCACCCAGAACTGTTTCTGAAATAACATGTATATTTCTAGGGCATGGTCTTTGAATATCTATGTACATACATATATACATTAAATGGACACTGCAGTAAAATATAGGATTATGCTAGCTACCAGTGCTCTAATTAGCTCACTGAACTAAAAATAATTAACATAGTTAATCGTTGGATTACAACACAATGAGAAGCACACACCTCATAAATCACTGGGTTTTTTATTATTATCTGTTAAGTGTCTGGCTGCTTGAGTAATATTTTACAACTTTGGTTAAATTCGCCTTGTGCTGTTCAAAGCCAGTAGCAAAATTTCCAGTTTTCCTAATGCTATGGGATCAGACACCTATGCTCAGGGGGTTTTAATTCACCACTGCGTTACTCCAGTTCCAAGATCTGATCTGTGATTTGACCACTATTTTCATTCAGCAAAACGAAAAGATTAACTATTTCTGAATTTATGAGCTAATTAGTACACTAACACAAACCACATTTATCATTTCCCTGAGTTTGCTTAATCCTGCTTCATTACAAAAGTCAGTTCAGATGTCCATAAAAGCTTACAGAAAAAAAAAAAGTATTTGTTTTCATTTTCATTAGGGAAAAGTGAAAATGCCAAAAGATTCTGGGCAGACAGAGCCACATTCTTTTGCTCTCATTAAAGTCCTTTTAGTTACAGTAGTTAGAGGAGGAAAACACTGTGCAGCTCTAGGCATATGTCTGCAAGGTTGCCAACACCAATAATTTTATCACAAGTTTAATAAGATTTAGTGTTTTTCTTATAAAGCTCCAGCTCCAGAGTCCCATGATTATGAAATAATATTATCTTCCATTAAATGTGTATGTTAAAAAGAGCCCTTGTGGTTGCAAAGAAAGTCTTGGAAATATAAAAGTAATGGCTCAGAAATTCTAATTAAAACCAGTATAAGAGCCCCAGATTAATTTCTGTAAAATCAGGATTTTAGAAGCAATTTCAGATTTTGAGAAGTGTTTATTAATCTAAATATTGTGTCAGTAGCGGCACTAAGTCCAGCAGTATTGCTCTTCAAGTATTTCTGTATGGGATCTGGTGCTACATTCTTGATATTCTTTTCCTACTCCAGAAACTTAGTTTAAGACACAAAAAACCTACACATTTTTGTGATTTAAATGCATCGGAGCGCTGAGACTTAGGGTTAAGAGTTGGTTACATATTTCAGATATTGGAGCCAGACAGCAATTCGGTCTAATAATGTGCATGTCTACTATTTCCTGAAAATTTGCTGGTACATGACCCTTTATATGCATATATGTGACCCTACAACAAACTCTCTTATGTGGTGCCAAAAAATGGCATTAGCTTCAGCTGCTTTATTAAATTGCTACCGGAGCTGGCTTACATTCACAGTGAACAAGACACAGCGTATCAGCAAGTAACGCGTGGTGTGTCAGCCAGCATGGGAGCCTCTGCTCCCCTCCGCGTTCGCTGGGGTCGGCGTACGGAGGAAGAACGAAAGCCCTTTGAATGCTGGGCCAGCGTATTTTGCACATTGTCACAACGTTGTTCGTCCTTCTCTCTGAAGAAGGCACTTGAGGCGCGCTACCAAATGGCTACCTTGAGCCAAGTTACTCCTTTTAGGAGCCCCCACCTCCCCCAGTCGTCAGTGAGACAGCGTACCCAGCAGACAAGTAGTCTGGCTCTTAAGAAGCACTTATCAAATAGACTGCAGCTGCGATGGACTATGCTGTTCCCAACTACATATTCTGTCCCAGAGACAGGGTTAGAGAAACAGTCCCTGTAATTAATGTTTAGCTTTTAATATTATCAGCTGAAAAGAGAAGTGAATGTGACAGCAGTCAGCAACTGTTAAGATATAGATCCAATATCTGAACTCACAAAAGATCTGGGTCATTAGAAGAATACTGGACTATTATGGAAATGAGAAAAGTGCAAGGCAAAAGAAGACGAAGCTTGCATAATGTCCCACATGGTCCTGGGGAAAATAATTGAGGCTAAAGAATATAATTGGAATGTATGGGGAGCATTCGCAGGGGCTAAATTTATCTGGGTGATGCAGCCTTCTCTGGGCTTGAGCTGGGTTCCTGATCTGAACTGCCCTCCAGAAGAGCCTGTTGGTATCCCTTGGTTGTGAAAGTTCCTCCGTGGGGCTTAGGGTCCACAGGCTAATACAGCCTTTGGGAATTGTCCCCATGGTAACATGAAACCAGACTGTATTAGTATTTTAATGCTGGCGTTTCCTGACTTTTAAGCGCCTCTCATGTAGCCTTAGTGTCCTGGCTCTCTACCTAGCCCTTCTACAAGGAAGGGTACTAAGAACTCTTTGGGAAGGATCAGGATCTGAATGCAACTTTTCAACAAAATTAAAACATTTTTCTAATTTCCTTTTGTACTGTGATGTACAAATTTCTTTCACATGTGTGTCTTACAGTTTTTTATTCCCACAGAGGTGTTCACAAAAGAAGTTCCGAATAAATGTCAGCAGAAGTGAGCACATGCAGCAAATGTCCTTAGTGTTCTGGTCCTTGAAATGCAGCTAATAGGTTAGTCAGAAGTATGTGCTTATTTCCCAACCTGTTCAGGACAGAGTGCAAGCTTCTGCTTGAATTGCTTCAAAATCACATGTTTAAATCCTGTTCTATGACATCTTAACTTCATTTTTGTGTTTCTGATGATGTAAAACACCCCACACTTTATTCCTGTATGTGTCTATTTGGTATCTGTTCACTTTAACCTATAAAAGAATGCATTTTAATGACTTCTATTCCTGCTAGTCCTGAAGAGGTAAGGAATCTGGGAACAGTCATTGACTCTGATTTCTTGTTCATCAGCATACCTGTTAGTGGCTGCCATTGCAGAACTGCCCTTACACCAATGCAGTGATGCCATGTAATTTTTGGTTCCTAAATTGCTCTTGCAGGGCTAGGTTGGAAAAAAACAATCTTTTTTTTTTTTTATCTGAGGCTTGACTGAAATGAATATATTTGTGTGTCTAGGTTCAGCTCTTCTCCCGTGACTGTGCTGGTGGATCACAAGTTACTGTTCTTGCTAGCATTCACCGTTTCCTGCCAATGTTTCTTAATTTGGAATAGTTAGTTCAATATCAAGAGCTTCTACTCATAAATGTTTCTAATGTAGCCATTATCCTTGATAGTCCGAGCACTTATCCTGTTCCTGAGAGTGCTTCTGTGCATGCTTTTTCCACATGCCTCACACCCCGTCTTTACCCTGTGGCTGTGAAACTGCACAAGCTGTTAAGGTAAACTCCATCGACAGGTTACTTACAGAAAATAAATGCCCAGTGAGCATGCCCAGCATCGTGCAGAGCTCTGTGTTTCCACATAGGAAGCCCGAGTCTTTGAGCACCATCCCTATGAGCTGCTTGTGATGTGGAGGAAGGAAAAATGTGCTCCCCCAGTTGCGAAGGGCACCTGACGTCTGCCAGGTGTGGGGAAGTTGCTCTGAAGGGCAGCTCCCCTCATCAGCCTGGCCAGGATAACGGCTGTGCCCCACCTGCGTGTGTCTGAGGTGAGAGCAGGAACACGGAGGAGACTTCCCCTTTTGCACGAGTTATAGCACAGGCAGTAAAGGCAGCCTAGGACTACATTTTTAACACCGTGCCTTAACATTTAGGTTGCTGCATTGCAATTTTCATTAAATGCTAGTGGTGCCTACAGTTAAGCATTCCTTGTGGCTTAAATACTCCACATAAATAGAAAAGAAATAACTAATACAGTATTTAAAAACAGGGCAATTCCATGCATCTCTACATGTAAAGAAAGGAACTGTTGATGGGGTTTTTAAACCAAACCATATTTACGCAGCATCATTATCCTCTTGTTTTCCTGGAGACATCTTGTCCAAGTCCAAGTGTCCAAGCATGCTGCATCAGTAGGGTGGTGCCCAGCTGAAGTTGTTCAAATCAATTGTTGTTTTGGGGTTGAACTTCAAAAGCAGCAAGACAGTTTTCCAAAATGAATCTGGCAGTCCTGTGGAAATAATGAGATACCTGATAATGTTACCTGACAAAACTTTTGGGGATGGAAATGAAGCATTACAGTAGCTTAGTATATCAAATGACTTGAAGTGATTAAAAAGGCTGTGTTTCTTTCTCTAAAAGCATTTAAAAACATGTTAAAAAGCTTCAGGAAGCCAGCATTGAACATTGCAGGTACACACCGGGAACAGATCTCTTTTTCCCCCAGTTTTGTACTCGTTCATTTGAGCACTCTTAGGAAGATGCCTGCATTTTCCCTCAATGGTGGCTGCTTTTCACATGTTCTAACCTACATAAATTCTTAATGTTTTACTATACTTTTTGCAATGGAGATGTTATTGGTTAGGTAATAAGAAAAAGCCCTAGTTCTACCGTGTAATGTGCATTTTTTGCACCTTATGAGAATATTGAATAGACTTCATTATTTTTTTCAATACAAGTCTGACTTCTACCATTTGATTACCTGAACCAAAAGCATTTCAATTTGCCATCCATCACCCTGACCAGTGTAAAATGCTGAATATTCAGATTAAATTGGAACTTTTTTCCTATGAATAAGGAATTTGATTCAATTCTATAATATACAGTGTCTCTGGGGAGAGGCAATTGAGCTGAAGGTCGCTGAAGGCAAGTGAGAAAATTGTATTATCCAAATACAAAATTCTTTTTCTTATCATCAAAACCTGAAATACAGCCATGGGGAATAAGGGGGTCAAGAGAGAATTCAATTAGAGATGAAAATGGAAAAGGTGCATTTTTCAACTTACCTTTCATTTTTCCAAACAAGTGGCAGCAGTGAGCTGTATGAGGACAATGAAATATTTGTCACGCAGTTTAAAATTTTTTAAAAAATATAAATCAGAAAACATTCTCAATCACTTATAAAGAGATAGTAAAGACCATATGGAGTGTCCAGTTCTTCATAGCCCTAACCATTGCAGTTTTAGCTTGGTTTTAGCTTAATCAGTGGTGCAGAAGGGATAATGAATCCCTAATTGCAACAATTTATATGGATAAAATTGTCTGGTTAAGAAAGAACAATTCTGAAATACCTATAATCAGTTTCCCCTCTAAGACAGTTTGTGTTAAGAATTTCTGCAGTTTTCCCTCCTTAACTCATAATGTTAAATGATAAATGTTCAAAATAATTGCGGAAGCATGGTGGTGTTATGCCATAAAAATGCTTGCTTTTCTCTTTATTTATTTTAGTGTAGACACCAAGAACTTCTGAAATAAACCAGACCCTGTCCAATGCGGCCACCTCTGAAACGTTACCAATTACGGATGCAGGCCGTGATTTAGCAAAGCGCTGCTGTGCTTGCTCAGTTCTCAGCTGCATGAGTGGTGTCGCTGCTGCCAGTACACCTGTGTCTGCAGGATAGGTTTCCTCTTGTTAAAGGCATTTTAGCTAATGCTGAGGCTAATTTTAGAGGAAAGGAGATTTCCAGTGAGATCCTAGAATGCTAATTTAGCAGCTTCCTAAACTTGCTGTGTAAATTACCCAGTGATGTATGAAATTAGCTTGAGATAGCTCAGGGGTTCTTATTCTGTGCCTGTACTTGTCAGTTTTGTTTGCAGTCATTTCCTAAACATTTATTCTTTCCAAGATGAAATCACTGTGGTATTTACAGAAACCTTTCTATATTTGGTAAGTGATCATTTTTAATAGTTTATCATTACATAACCATTTATAGTCTGTCTAGTTAGAATAAACAGTGCCATATATAACCAAACTTTCAAATATATTTTAATTCTAAGGAGCACTTCATTCATACTGCAAGTACCAGTTCTAGGTTTGGGTTGGATCCAGTATCAGCTAAAACTTAGTGAAATTGCTCTCATATTCTATGAAAAGTGATTTGAAAATGTTGTTACTCTTGAAGCCAAATGCAGTTGTCTCTGTGATATAACCTGGAAAGCAAATCTTCAAACTTTACCCCAGTGTAATAACCCGAATCTGAACATTGCCTTTTCGGAGTATATGTAATAGTGTATAATTATTAAAAGCATGTTATATCGACTATGAAGCCATTCTGCCTTGCAGCAAAATAGTCTCTTTTTACAAAACTGAAATTAGCAAACACGACCTTCGTTCTCTATTGGTGCATGTGCTGGATGTGCAGATGTGAAACTAGGCATTTTGCCGCTTCGTGAGCACATGCACTCGGTATTGTTAGGAAACAGAAGCAATGAGGCAGTACTCAGCGCATCTCTGAACGTGTGACAGAGTTCATAGCGATGAATCATTTTCCCACAAATTCAGTGGTCCTTTAGAACGCATGGCCCGAACCTTGCCCAAAGTGGCCTTTTCTTGTTCCATGGGACAGAAATCCCAATTCTTGGATTGTTTTGTAAAACAAAATTGTGTTCCAGTTTTGTTGGCTTGTTTCATTTAAAGTATAATGGTTGTGTTATAGACAGTGAAATGAGCTGGAATGAAATTATTTCAATGGGAATTCACTTTCTATACACTTTTTTTAATATCTTACTATGCGCCTGTCTGTATTTTTAAGTGCCAGAACACCTCTGTAAGCCTGGTGCCTAATAGATTCACTGGCTTTCAGTGGAAGTGAAAGGGCTCTTCTGTTCAGATTGGATTGCAAGATTGGGGTCTTTGTAAAATAAAATTCCTACTAGATGGATCAGGAGTGTCTGCATGTTACTTATACAGAGATTTGAATAATTTTTATTTTTTTGAAAAGTGACAAAGAGTTTTATATTTCAGATCTAATGAAATAAGACTTACTTTAATTTTCTTTTCAACCTATCACAGGAACAAGAATTTCATCCACAGCTGCTGAATTTTTCAAAGTGAAGGAAAAAGGACGTTACATAGGTAAGATTATTCAGTCTGGTTCTATTTGAATCTACTGAACTTCCTTCTATTTGACAAAATGTAAAATTAATGTTTTTGGAATCTGGGGACTTCAATAACCTAAGAAAATTAAAAAATAAAGGGAGTTTTACTGAATTGAAATGAAATAGGTTGTTAGAAGAAAATCAGCCTCTGGTGAAGTGAAGGGAAGAAAAATGATAAAGAGAAATCACATTGACAGAAACCTCAAACATTATGGAAACAAGTAGGTCAAAAGAGTTGTTCAAAACAATATACCTTTGGAGTATATATTATCAAAAGCACCATTAATTCTTTAGGCAGAAAGACACCTGAGATCAAACAGATGCAAATTTATAGCTAACCATTAAACAGCTACTTGGGTGATGGGAACAAAAGAAAATATATACAGTGCAGAAAATTAAACCAAGTGATTATTAGAATTAAAAGAAATTATCCCCAAAAATATCAAAATAAATGTAAAATAAAATAAATACAGTTGATGTTTCAAAGGAAACTTAAGCCTCAGTGTTTGGGAATAAAGTTCTATGGGACAGACCTTCTGTAGAAATTTGATGATTCCCTTAGATCTGGGAAAGGGAATTAAAACCAGTGTCAACCACTTGGACTGTAGAGAGGAAATTCATTTTTTTAACTAACTTTGATGGACCCTGGACTGCTGGAGAATGCAGGAAAACAGAGGTTATGCAGTAAAGCAACAGTCAGGCAGAGAAAAGCATCAAGTAGAACTACACGTATGTTGCGAATGTGTCAAGATATAGCAGAAAACCTTCACTTTCCTTCAGAGGTATCACTTTAAGAACAGAGGGGCCAGACGATGTAGGCAACAAAGAAGAAAAAGGGTTATACAGAAAGCCTAAGGATGATTTGCACTGTACTTCTCTTGTAAGATGCTGGAGATCCTTGGCTTGGGTGAACTCCACGGGATTTGAGGCTGGGTACCACCTGGCAGTTGCAAGGCCAAACCAATGACGTAGAAGGCCAGAGACGAACAGTTAAAAGGCCATGCGTGTGTTTGTTAGCTGAATGCAGGCAAGTCACTGAAATAGTAAAACAATGCTTGGAAGTGCAGCCTAATGACTGCTCTGTAGTAGAGTGAAGGAAATACATCATCTAGGTAAGAGACTGACCTACTTAATCAAATACTTTTGGGAAGACTTTTTAAATATCAAAACCCTTTTCTACGCAGTGTTAGGATTATGATTATTCAATAGTCAGCAGTTCCCAAGGGGTAAGGCAGTAAGCTCAGCCCTCTTGTATTTCACCGTGGGGAAAATATTACACAGATGGAGCAGGAGACAAGGTACTTTGCTAGAGCAACATGGCCACGTGGAATTGCATGTCCCTGAGGTCTGGAACTGGCATCATTAGAGCCAAATTGCAGCAAGGCTTGTATGCCGGTGAAGGGACAGTGCACTTTTTACCCCTCTACATCATGGACAGCAGCCCAGGGGATGAGCCAGACTCCTTGGAGCTATTCCAACTCCCGCCTTGTCCCTCTGTAGCTGTGCCACCCCTGGAGAAGCAAGGAAATGGAGGGAAAAAAGTATCCAAAAAAAGTCACTGTCCCTCATATGACCCCTGCTGGACTCATGGAAAATAAGCATCACATGCTTAACGGTATGGGACTGCCCTTTCTAATGCTTTTCTTAAATTTGCTGCCATTTTACCAAGATATTTAGAAAAGTCCACAAAGAGTAGAAGAGAGATTTTTGGAGAGGGACACCTGGAGGAAACTCACTTGAGTAGGTGAAAATTTTTTATGGCTTTGCCAGAACATTTCTTTTTTTCCCTCTGAAGTTTTCAACTTTAGCAGCTTACAAATACTGTTGGTTTTGTGGGCCACGGTATGCTGACCAAAGGATCCATTCCAGCTCCCCTTGATATTGCTGGAAGAGTCATCTCTGACTGTAAGGGAGCGTGGCCTTAGCCAGCAGTGGGCAGCTGTGTACACCTCAGGTATAAGGGAATTTCCTACCCACATGTCAACAACACAATTTCTGAAGAGCCAAATGTACAAATGGTGCAGAGCATAACAGATCACCTGGTGTAAAAAGGGCCTGCCCAGAGAACTGTGATGTGAAACATACTCTGGTAAGAGGAATACATCGGTTATCTCAGTATATTTTGGATCAGAATCTAAGTGAGATGTTGAACACCTTTAGCTATCAATGACCTCAGTGAAACTTAATGTTGCAGCCAGCAGGGTACTGCTTTAGTAGAACAAATAGAGGTGCAGGGGTAGTAGAAGTTTTATTCAGTAAAACGTAAGTGGAATGAAAGCAGGCAGAAACTGCCAGAACTGGGTAGCCATACTCCGTGGAATTGTTTCTTCCATTTAATAGAAATTTGCAGAGTGGCAGCTCCCTCTCTCCAACAGTTTTCTTCTCCGTTTTTGTAACTCTACAATATGAGGGAAATATCTTAACATGAATACGACTGTGTTCATTTTATTTATAAGAATAAACCGCTGCAGAGCCACTATTACAACGGTAAACAAGGAAAGGGTGATCAATTTTTAAACTGAAACAGTGAAAATTTTCAGTGAGTAGAATAAGTTATGTTGAGGTTATTTGGTGAAAGCAGATTAGGTGAAAGCCAGCACTTGTGTTTATTGAGCTTTTCCAATGAAAAGTAAACTCACAAAGCCTTGTTGATTAGCTTTTTTCAATCAACAGCAAATTGCGTACTCTGGTATGCACATATGCATATTGACAGTTAAATCTGAACTTGTTCTCTCCCATGCAGAATACGTACACATGTACCAGTCCCTTTACATACAGAAACAGCTTAAAAACCCAGAGAGAGCCTGGCTCCAGCAGAGCTTTTCCTGTTTACTTTGTTGTGTGTTGGATCATGGGCTTATTAAAACACAGCTATCATTTGGTAAAATTTTCTAGCAAGATTTGTCCAAGAGGTTGCTTTGCATAAGCGCAGAGTGCAATGATTAGCTTGCAATCAGGAAGAAATACATGTAAAAAGATAAACCCAATCATATAATTGGGTTACATGAGTGTATTACAGAATAGTCTTTCTTAGAAAAGATATCAGATTAGTAAGTATAGAATTTCCACATTTAATTATTTCTTTTGGTACCTGGGTCTTACAGAGAGAGAAGAAACATCCCTTTCCTTCCTCTCTGCTTCACAAACAAGCAGGACCCTCTCTAGGCCATACCTTTTATTTGCCATAATCTGATTGCCAAAGACACAATTCAGCTGAGAATAATATGCATGATGATGGATTTGCCAGCCTTGCCTGATGGGAAGGGAGATTCTGGTTAGAGAAAGTGAAAGGGAAATATTAAGCACCAGGTGAAAACTCTTGAGTTGTCAACTCCAGATGATGTTGTACAGGGTAGGACTTTTAAAGCATCCTCTCAGGACAGAAAAAATACAGCCAGTGTGAGAAAAACAAGAAAGTCTAAACTAAGTAGATAAAACCCATACTGATGGGTCCATAGTCAGGTACAAAGGCTTACTGTGGACAAGTTACTGCTAGATGGAGAAAGGAGAAGCCTATTAAGCTTTGGGAAACTCCTTCTTATAGTCTCTAATGACCACGCTGCTGTCTGCTAAAGAAAGAACATGAAAATTATATTGCTAGAGATGTGTGCAGGGATTCCTCAGTGGTAACTCTGCACAGTTCATCAACTGAAGCTTCCCTACTGTCCCCAGAGCCTGAAACACAGTTAGCTGAATGGGCTTTTATATGAACAGGACATAAAACACCCATCAGCTGGTATGCTACTGATATAATTTTAAGTGTTTTGCTTAAAAATACATAACTGTGAATACTGAACTCCTTAGACAACTCCTCTGAGGATGAATAAGGAAGCTTCAAATTCATCTGTTCTAAATAACTTAAGATGCAAAGGATCTGTGCATGTTACCAGGGTACCCATTCCTCTTCATGCTGTAGAAACAAGACGGATACTTCTAGCCATGGTAAAGGAGTGAAGCGCTACTCCTTGTCTAGAGTCTCCAAAGGTCTCCCAGGTGAATTTTATTTTGGAAGAGACTAAGAAAACTCTTTTCCATTTCCCATGAGTTTTCACTTCTTAACACAGGTGGAAACTTATGTTAACCTCACTTACAACCTTGACCTCAGTTGCAAGACAACTTTTCAAAATGTTTCTCTAAGTGAAGGAAAATATAAAGAATCTCCCATTACTGCCACAGCTAAAGGATCCTTTTCGTTTCCCTACAGTGTAGGAGTTGGTGTAACTGGCACGTGCCGAATCCTGTCTTTTAGGAAACGGGAACAATGTGAACCTGCAAAAGGGAAAGGATTTTTGTGCTGCTTCTCCCCTTTGGCACCTGCACATGCCGGAGGCTGTGCACATGCTGTGTCTCCCATACTGCCACTGCAGTGACTCCAGGTCATATTTGTAGTGGTAAGTTATGTCAGCAGCACTACAAAATTCCTAAACATTTACTGGGAATATTAGACTTGCTGTTTCTGAAGTGAAGCTTATAAATTGCATCACAACTATCAGGAGAAGACATGCAAGTATATTTGTAGCTGTAAATTAAGCAAAATATGTTTATATCCATGTTATCTATTCATTGAAGGAAGAATCACCTCTCTCCTTCGTATCAAAACCAATGCATCAGATATCTTGCTGTCTCTCTCAAATGATAATGACATGATATAAATACTCTCCTATCATATAAAAAGATGTGTGCCTCTCTGTCTCCGTGTAATGTTTCATCACCTTTTTTGTTCACTTAAAATGTGTAGTAATTTCCAAATCACAAGAGAATTTTCATATTATTTGGGATGGGCTAGGCAGAGTTAAAATTAGCAATTTCAATCTATTGCTTTAATTATTTTCTCTTCTAACAGAAACTTCAGCCTTCCAGCTACTTGTGAGGCAGTAACATGCGTGTACTCTCGTGACTGATTGACTGTGCCTCTGGTTTTCGTTGCTGTTTTCAAGGTAGTTGAAGAAGCAATACATTTATGGCAAATCAGGTGAATGATATGTGGAAGGAACATAAAGCTGTCTTATACAAGCATTCATAAAAGACTTTTCTCCCAGTAACAAATGGCATCCATGTCTCTTACAGCAGAATATTCCTTACTCTGAATATCTAAATAAAACCCACAATTGTGCAGAGGAAAGGTTTTTGAATGCTACAAACAGAGGTCTGGACTTTTTTTTCTCCTGAAGTGCAATGCTGTCTCAGTGGTCTACTGAAACAGTGTTTTCCTTTCATTTTGCACTATTTTGTAATATAACTATAAAAGGGAGTGTAACAATATTCTTGCATCATAACTGCTTCCCGTAATGTAATACTTATGAAGTGTAGTCTATAAAAATACCATGAAACAAGAAGTCTAGATTTCCGCAAAAATAAAATCGGTATCTGTGTGGAAGGATTGTTGTCATTCTGTGTCCTTTATTGTTGCTAGTGGCAGCTCAGAAGTTGACTATGTTCATTCTCACTGGTGTGCAGTACTGACACGTCTGCCTGATGCTGTACCCTTACAGTAAGCGCAGATTTAGGCAGCCAGAGCTGAAATAGCAAACCAGCATTTTATTTAACATGTCTTTAAAATGACATTTCTGTTGTCTATGTGTTAGTGACTATGAAACAATGATCTTGATGTTTTTAATTAGTTTCACATAAACAGCCTTGATAAACAGAAATAAATGCCATTTATGGAATAGGTCAGTAAACAGCGTATACAACAGGGAGTTGCTGTTAGGAGTAGCAGGTGTTCTTGGTCAGTGGTTCCTGGTATAAGCTGGTTTCATTTACACAGACCTTTGTGGCAGGAATAGAAGTGTGTTCATGCTTCTAAATTTCAAAAACTGTTGCTTTTGAAATATTATTATATGAAACTCAAGTAACATACCTTCTTTGATTTTTGCCTTCTCAGTCCACCTGTTTTATCATGTAAGAAGGTAATAGAGTCGTGTGTGTGCCCCGCTTCTAACTGCGTAACGGACGGTTCTAACTGCTATAGGACAGAATAAAATACTGTAAATGTGACTGTAAATAGTTTCTCGGCATTTTTGTTGGCTTCTTCCAGGGCTAGGAGAAAGAACTGACACTCACTGGGAAACTAGCAGTCTTCCATTTTCTGTGTGGCAAAACTCATTGTCACTGTGGTTTTAGTTGTTGAATTTTTGAGCAGGAATGTTATTACACATATATCTGTCCCACAAACCAGGGAGCAAGTTTCGTCATTCCTAGACCTTGTACAAGTTAGTGTAATATTTAGCAAAGGTGATTTTATATTTGTAGGAACAGAAAACTTTTTCTTGACCACTTGATCTAAGTAAAACAAAGATGTGCACTATAGCCTCTCAGCGCTGTGCGGTCTTAGCGTGAGGCCCTGGAAGGTAGGTAAGAGGGCAAAGGGGAAAAGAGCCGGTCAAAGATATATGATAAATTAATAAACCACATGTCTGTCTCCAGAAGTTATTGCAAGGCTAATGCCCCTGCCCATGTAATGCTATTAGTATCTATTGATTCTTGTGACAGTGAGAATGACAGAGGAATAGTGCACAGAAAATGAAGACAGCCAGAAAATAACACGTTTAAAATGGGCTGATAGAAGGAGGAGGAAAATTCAGATGCCAAAGTCTATATCCTTAAATGCAGCAGAAATTGACTCTCTCTTCTTTCTCACGCATACATTGTACATAGCAAATACCGTACCAAGCCTCCTTTTCCTCTCATTTGAACCCCAGGTGAGGGTTCTTGCTGGCAGACTGAATGCTCTGCTGAAGGTAAGAGGCAGAGAAGCTGTAACACGGGCCCGCTATGACGCAAGAAAACAGCTCTGTCGATATCTTGGTTTCCTGTGGGCTGCGTTCACTGCCAAAGGGGGTGGGATACACGCGATCGGTGTTTGAAACGCAAACATGGCACAACAGTGCGTTGGGTTCCTACGACACCCACCTGGGACTGAAAGGTTTGGGAAGCTTGGCTGGCACGTCTGTCCCCTCCTGTGCTCCTGAGAGCCTGGCTCAGGACTTCTCGCACACAGAAGCGGTCCGTGAGGTGTCCTCTCCCTGGAATTGTTCCGATCAAAAGTCCGGTTTTGTGTGTCCAAAGAAGGGTGAGGAGTTTCTCATTTAATTAGTTTCACGTGATCCCCACATAGTTGTCTGATCTGAAGGAGGAGGTGTAAAACAGGGCTCAGAGGCTGGCCTGACTCTAATGGCTGACAAGTTGGGAAACGCAGAGTGACCCCGGGCTTAGGGCAGTCCAGTGCAACAGCAGTTTAGGAAAGGGGACAGCATATTGAATAAGTTAAAGTAACTTCCATTTGTAACTTTAGCACTGTGCACGTGAAGAAGGAGCAAGTATTTTGCCGACGAACTGGAAAGGACTTTATTGTAGAGATACCGCAGTTACCACCGTATGCAGAGCTGGAGCTGTGTGGGCTGGCAGGAGCTCGGCTGCAGGTAGCTGACGGCCAGAAGGGGACTGTCTACATTACCTATGTGTCAGTTTTTCCATTGGTTTTTGCCAACATGCCACTTTCAGCAATATTGCCAGCCTTTAAAGAGAACACCATTCCAGAGCTGGTAGGCACTGGTGCAGCAAAAATTATTCCCAGTTAGTCCCAAAATGCAGCATTCCCAGAACTGGAACATACCTGTGCATGAATTGCAGCTGATTTCTCTATCTTTGACATCACTTACTGTCCTTGTTTGCCTTTGCTTGTTACCCCCCCGCAACGTCAGACCATAGTCCTGTTGTTTGTCAAGCTTCTACATTTTCTATCCTATTTATCTGCTGCTTCTCATACGAGCAGTGATCTGTTTGGTTTGGGTGTCCACAGGCTGTGGCTAACAGTGCTTATGCGTCATTCAGTCAGTCTTCCTCATTTGCTGAAAACACACTTCTCACACTTCTGTTTCTCCTCATAGAAATGTGCATATATTTCATAGATAGTTGAGTACAATTAACCCTGGATCATACGTGGGTCTTCATTTCTCTCGTTCCCTTTTTTTAGAAATATCTTCAGCAGGGATTATTTGATGCTTTTGTTTTTACATATTTTTCCTCTCAATCTTATACCCCCATGTTCCTCTTTCAAACACTCATTTAAACTTTAAAAGAATGGAATAACATGCAAGAGATGACCAGATAACGTACATTTCTATGGTGCAGCTGTGCATACCTGGTAGTCTTGATGTTCAATTCCAGTTAACAGATTTGCTGTTGGAAACTGCAGCCAGGGGATACTTCAGTGAAAGGAATTCTCTTGCAACAGCTGCAAACCAAAAAAAAAGTCCCAATAATAAATAATTGGGGTGACCTTGAGAAGTATTCTCACATGTTAAATGCTTATCTTTTTTTCCCCACTTAGACTGTCATGAAGCAAAGGAATAAAAACTGAATAGATTTTAAAACATTCCACAGAGGACAACACGTACAAGCAGTTTAGTTATGTTTTCCTGCAGTCCTTCTTTCTGCTGCACTTCTGTGAGCGTAGTTTGGTCTCAAGCAGATTAAAAATTATTTCAGCAGCTCCTGTGGGCCGAATTCCAGCCTCAGGCCAACTTGTGCATCTTCGCTGGAGCTCATGTGGTCTGAATCAGGGACGGCAGAAGAAGCAGCAGCCTCCTCTTCCTGTTTCTGAGCAAAAGATGAATGAGTGTGGTACCAGATGAAAGGCAGCGGTGAGTCTAATGGAGTTAGTTTACGGGGAAACCTCCACCCAAATGAATTTTATTTGTCTCCCAGCTACAAGCAAAATTCATTTGTTTTGGACTTCCTGACAGATTCAAATGTGTCAAAACATCAGGGTCACGAAGGTGGTCGCTTTGCATTGACAACTGTGTTTTTAGTGGCACACTGGTTTAAATCAGTGGATTTCAAACAGATTTTGTACTGAAACTTGGGACAGAGTTGAACCCAATTTTCATGAAGAGAGTTGTGGTGTGTGAACAGATTTATATGGCTGGTCAGTAGCTGGAAGCAAAGCCATTAATGTTTGAACATCTCTGGATGTTATCTGGGAAACTGAAAAAGCAATTAAGTGTTTGGAGAGACATTTAAGGGAAGAAAATAAAATCAAATACAAAATAAAGGCTCTGGGAATTCAGTGAGATGAAGGAAGACGACTGGAGAGGTATTTGAAGAGGAAGCTGCCATAGAATGGGAAAATACTGATTAGAGAACAGGAGAATTAAACTGAATAAAGTTGAAATCAGTCAGAGAACCCCAAACCCTTCATCTTTAAAGCCATTTCTTTACCTAGGTCATAGGGTGCAAGTGCTGGGCTTTTTCCTGTGTTATTAAGAAATGCATTCATTTAAATTTGGCTGAGATAAAGATGCGCTAATTAAATGAAAGCCTTGAGTCAACTGAACAGTGTGAGGCTTGATCTTACAGCTCTTTGTCATTTTTCAGATGAGAATCTTATGTTCAGTTGCGAAGACCAGGTGCCAGAATGATGGTGCTTCTTAGGGAAAACATTAGGACTTTTAAATAGGCTATCTCCGAAAATGATAACATAATTTATAAGGACAAGAAGTAAAGCTGGATATATTGTTGGTGTTTGCACATCAAATGCAAACAGGACATTGGTATCACATAAAGTTTCTAGCACATATTGATTAACTGCAAGGTGAAAGAGAAACGCAAGACTGGCAGTTGAGTTGGATACACCTTTCCATAAGTGGTGTTTGTGTAATGGCTAGTGGCAAGAAATGAATATATCTTTATCTTGCTTATTTGTGATTGAATATGTGTGTAGCTAGAGCTTGTTTCATAGACTAATACTGTTAAAAGCTCTGGCGTTTTACCTGTGCACTTTAGGGTTCAATAAGGTGCAAAAGCTAGAGCTCTAAGCGCAACTTAAAATGCTTTTTTCTTTGAGGATACTAATTATCCAGATTTGAAATGTATCTCGTTTATAAAAATACGTATGTTCTAAGTGCTTTAACTACACTGTTCATGGAAATTTGTATTTATAGCATAGAATTAGTACCTCAAGTCTTGAATACCTTCCTCACGTTTCTCAGTTTGAAAGCATTTCATTTAAGGGGAGCTTCTCTTGAAACTGTGCAACTGATGAACTCATTGTAGCACCTTTACTTAGTCTCCATAACATATATAAATGTTTTTACACTTAGGGATTTTTTTATATTGGGATGTTATGATACATTACAGTCAGATATCTAGGTCAAATCATATTAGTTATTTATATTTAATAGGTTTAAAAAGAGTTTGAGCATTTGGTGCGTACATTTTTCCCCAGGTAACAGGCAGAATGGCTATGCAGATACCTGATGGGTCTGTTGGTTGTCATGGCACTCGGTGCAAAGGAGCGGAGCTATCCCAGCCCCATGCTGGGGGAATTAAAAATGAAAATGAGAAAGATTAGGTAACGTAATGTTGATTTTTCTTATGGCTTCTACTTCCTCTGAGAAAAACAAATGCAATTTTTTTAATGAGAAAAAAATACCTCTTGGATACTCTTGGTATTTAGAGATGTCAGCGTTTTGTGTGACAGCTTATTTCTAGCTTGACCGCATTTCTGTTTATAAACCATCATTAGAGGTTTATAATGGAAGGGGATGATGCTCCAGGTGATACGTGCGTACTGCTTATAGTGATACTCTTTAGAAACTAGCCAAATTTAACTCGGATATGTAAATAAGACTGCTTCGATACACTATGGTGCATTACCTTCTGTCTGCCTGACCCCCTTCTGTGGCTTCCCTCACCCCAGCACGACCGTCCAAAGCATCTCCAGGAGCTGCTCCCCCCCTGCAGCCGGTGCTGCGTGGCACACGCAGTACATGGGGGGCTCCAGCCCCCCGGCCTGCCTGCCGCGTGGCCATGGGTGCAGCTCAAACCAGGCACCACACTCTGCACGCTGTTATTTTCCCACCCCTTATTTATAAAGTGCAGTTTAAAGAACCTCAGCCGATATTCATTAATTTTTAGTGATCTCTCAAGAGGCACTCATGGGGTATTGTTCAGGAAAGGAGAGTGGTGGGCTTATATCACCAGGTCTGGGGTGGGGGAATGTGGAGATCTGGCTATTTGCAGACCACACACCCTGCAGAAGCTGTTGTCACCATAGAAGCATTTTTTTTTTTTTAATTTGGGACAAGTTACCAAAGAATAAGTACAACCTAAGCATAGATGCCATGCCGGAAGCCTCCCAGCTGGCAGTCAGGTGCCAATCCAGAACTTATGGAACATCTTCCATAAGTTATCTGTTGTGTCATGCTGGCCCTGGACTCATTCTTTGGATACCTGCTGTCCAAAACAGCAGTCCTCACATATGTGTAGGAACTGGATTGCTGTCTTGACATCAGATCATAGAACAAATAGAGAAAATATGGGCTAGTCCAGGAGTGATCTAACTTTTTGACATCTTCATATGGCTGAGAGCCACCTGCACCTTTCCCCCTCTGTGCCCACCACCTCTTCCCCAGAGGGTAGTCCTCTGCTGCTGGGACTTCTTGTCTCCTGGCACGCCTGACTGCTGCCTATCTACACACCTACCTCTTAGGACTCCCCAAGCCATACGTCTTTCCCTGCACCATCGCTGGAGATACTTTGGGCCTCCTTCTCCATCCCAGCATCCCCAGTCATTGGGAATTTTCTGTTCCCTCTCCATATTCTCCGCCATAGGTCCCTGTACCACAGAATCTGCATCCTACGAGACTGCCAGCACCACGGAGGCTCCAAACCTGCTGATACCACAGTTAAGGTCATCTTACAGATTTGCTGTGCCTTTCCTCCCTCCTCCTTTGGGAACTGCATGCAGAGGTTTGGGTCTTACCCAAATACACTGTGCTGGCACCAGGTGCTTGCAGTCCTGTGCTGGGGGAAAGCTGGCCATGCTGAGCAGAAAATGTAAAGCTCCCACAGGATCCTGACAGAAGTGCTCCACAGCTGTCCAGCTGACAGCTACTTTAAGTCATAATTCTGATATTCCACCCCATGGAGTAAGAAGGTTCAGAAGCATACTGTACCATGGATACTCAGGCAGAAGATGGTGGAGTATGTGGGTTTAAGGCCTCACGCACTGATGGAAGTCTTACATTCTTGCATCCTGGTCACTAGAATCAGGATATGGAATAGCCTGTGGACAGTGAATTAGGATCAAAGAATATGGAAACAGGAATATTGGTGGTTTGACTACAATACTCTTACAGCCTCAATCTGCTTTGCAGTACAAGACCATAAAAATTTTAAGTGATAACAAATGTTCCATGTTAATTTGACTCATCTCCAAATTACCAGCAGCATGATCCTACAGGATTTCCTTTTCCCCAGGTATATTTGCAAATGTGTATTTACATTTACTGGATAGAATTCAGTGACAAGAATGATCTGAAATGAAATTATGAAATGCATTGCTTGGAACAGTCAGCTGCAGAAGGGAAACAGATTAAGCAGAGAACAATCTATCTAGCCAGCCTGGGCTGCAGAGAAATTACAATCTATATTCATTAAAGATATTTAATAATTTTCTAAAAAAATAAATGTAAAAAATATCTCAAGTCAGGAAATATGAACTTTATTATTGATTAAGCATTTGAAAAGGGATTTTTCTCAATAAAGGAAACCATATTTTCTACTGACTCTTTTTCTCTTGTGTTTTCATTAAGCAATTTAATATGTCTGAATCTTACTTTATGTTGTATTTCCTCTTTATTACTTTATATTACATCTCTGTGTTCATAGATTGAATGATATAATGCCTAGCTAGGAAGAAAATATGCTTTCTGTTCAAACAGGTATAATAATTTGAGACCAACTTTACTCTTCTTATTGGGGAAAAAGTTATTAAAAAGCCTATAAGATGTGTTTGTTTTCTTTTTTGATCAAAGACTTTGGTACTCAGGTTTTTCTTTTTCATATTCAGTAGGAAATACAAAGATGCCCTGTCTGTTTTGTAAAGGCCTTGTGTTGCACTGTTAAAGTCAATGGGAAATTTTCCTCTAACTTAGATGGGAATGAGACCAGACCCTGTGTTTATAGTAGAGAGCAGTATTCATCTTGGTGTAATGGAAAAGATGCACAGGCATTTTGAGTACCTGGCAGTCCTTCTTGCTTGGTTTTGCTAACCAGCCAAAACGCATGCAGCAGTGCTTCCTCAAGGCCAATAAGAAAATGAACATCAGTGCTGGAGAACACAGAATTTCTGAAGAAAACAAATTTTCAGGTGTCTTTTTTTCTTACCGCATGTTTTTCTTGCAGAGGTACTGCTCTGGTAATGACCATTTTTAAAAAAAGAGATGCATGTGTTATGAGAAAATGTTCTTTAAGTCAGCCTGAGGCAAATAAAACATCCAAAGAAAAATCGCTCTTGCTTAAGAAGCTTCTCTGCTGGGTTGTGTAGTGCACAGCAGTGGCAGCATGGGTGTTATCGTGTCTTGCTTTTGCCATTCTGCAGCAGCAACTGTATGTTCCTTAGACGTCTGTGATAGTTTGATCATCTACATCGTCAAGTCAGTGGAGGACGAACCTTAGAGTCAATGAAGATGAGCTTCCACTGATTTCTTTGGGATTTGGCCTGGCACAGACCACAAATGATGAGGGCAGACTTGCCTCTGGGAGATGTCCCTACAAAGGAAATGGAGTCTCTGAAGATCAGGGCTACTTCATGCTTCAAATTAACAAGCTCTGTCTGTACCCGCTTTGAAAGTACAATGCAAAACTCAGTCTTTTGATCAAAATGGTTTCCTCTAATCTATTTAAAATCAAGGTGTTTTTATGTTGAAAAAACACCTGGTTATCATAGTAACAGGCAGAGCCCAGCAAGCATACGTGCAGACCTGGTGGTACCTAGCAGTGGCAAACAAGAACCCTGCAAATACCCAATGTGCAGCTACAGGTATCCAAAAAAAAGCTGTAGCACATAAACTAATTATCAGTCTTCTGTGGTATCTTCAGAAAAAATATAGGAGGTTATAAACACAGTTTAAGTATTTGAATGAAAGGTTGTCTGTGCTGGCATGCGGTGAAAGGAGGCAAATGCTGAACATTTAGCAGAGAATTCAACTGCAATTTTCCTAGAATCATAGAATCATTAAGGTTGGAAAAGACCCTTAAGATCATCGAGTCCAACTGTTAACCTAGCACTGCCAAGTCCACCACTAAACCATGTCCCTAAGCACCACATCTACCCGTCCTTTAAATACCTCCAGGGATGGGGACTCAACCACTTCCCTGGGCAGCCTGTTCCAGTGCCTGACTACCCTTTCGGTGAAGAAGTTTTTCCTAATATCCAACCTAAACTTCCCCTGGCGCAGCTTGAGGCCATTTCCTCTCATCCTAATTTTGCCATAGATTTCAACAGGAACCAAATTTGCAGCTTTAAATCTAAGTTTATATGACTATTGCAGAGAGTACCACCTTAGAAAACAAAGCCCTTATCAAAAAATACAATTCCCTGTTAAAAATATGCATTACTAGTTTGGAAACCTGGGCATGTTCCTTCTTCCAGAAACAGGTTCCTGCATTGAAAGAGATATTAACAAATGTAACAATGGTTAGTCAAATTTACGGGTTTTCCTGCTAAACCCATCTTTTATGGAGTTAAGTATACTTTTTATTTTTCTAAGAGGATGAGATGATAGAAGACATTCTGTGAATGTTTCAGCAAGGAACAGAAAAATCTGGAACTAGTCCTAATAGAAAAATGAATAAAATAGAAATATGGATTAGGACTGAGAAGGCAGTTCATGCTTTTTCTGACCTCTTTTCCAGGAACAATTCAAGGAACAAAGCATTTGCTTATCTTTGGATGGATGATGAAACCCACTTCTGTTCAGCAAAGCAGCTAAGTACTGTACTGGAGTCCTGTTAAAGTTAAGAATTTGTAGGTGACATTGCTGGATTTGAATAAAAACCGTGAAGCTACATATCATATTACCCTCATCCAAACTTATTATTTAACTTAAAGTACTTAACAAGTAACATCCCAAAAAGCATATATGTACTTCTGCTTGGAAGAAGCTTTTTCCATTCATTGCTCACCATCACAAACTGGAAAACTGTGAAACTCAAGATGGTCCTTGAGCTATGAAATCAGCTGTTAAAACCCAGTCTCTAGTAGCCACTCTGCTTTCCACAGACAGAAGGTAAGTCCCACAGGTGACCTGAGTTTCCCCTTGGTTTCTCCCTTGAGTATGTGTGCTTGTGCATGTGGTCGTACCCTCTCTTGGTACTTATTGCTGTAGCTTAATTGAATTCACACCAGCTGAAGATTTACCCCTTCGTGCTTTTGAAGTGTTGCTGTGATCCTTTGTACTCTGGAGAGGCTATAGGATGCGTACTGAGGCTCTTCATCTTCAGAGGACAATTTTGTGATACAAGCGCTCGGGCGGCCAGGCAGCGCCCTGGCCCTCTGCCTGGCTCTCCCACAGGCAACTGCTGCAACCTTGGGCACATAATTTAGCTCTGCTATTGTCAGCGTCCCATCCCTGAGATGGTAGCAGTGTTGTTCTGCCTTTTCCTCCCAGATAAATTCATTGGTGCCTCCAAGATGCTCCAGTTGCAGTACAGGGGCTGGAGCCTCAGCAAGGGGCTGGGCACAGATTTGGCCGGGGCAGCCAGGTGCTCTGCCGGACAGCCCATCACTTGCCTGGGACTGTTCCCAACGGGTGATTTGAACTTGTCCGCCCTGCTTGGGGAGAAAGAGAGTTTAACCATGGGGATGTGAGAGAGACTAGTCCCTGGGCTGGTTTACTTAGGAGTTGAGGCAGAGCCCAGCAGGACTGAGCTGGAGGGTTTCCCTGGTCCTAGGAACAGTGCAAATGCAGCCAGAGGTGATTTGCATTCTGGAAAATAGCCCACACATAAGTTAGATAAACACATTTGTTTGGGTTCTTATAGTTTAAGAGCAAAATGCTTCTGCTTGCTACAAAATGAAACTCATGGATACCAGAATTGTCCAATATTTTTGCTCCTTGCTTGCTGCTGTAAGAGGGACAGTTTTTGTCAGCAAATGCTTCAGAAACGGCATTACTTGGGGCTGCCGCTGCACCCTGCAGCAATGCTGCGTCCCACGCAGGTCTCCTGGGAGCAGAGGCCTCATGTGTCCCTGTCCAGGTGCCACCCGGCAGCCCATGGGCTGCCAGGGGCCACTGAGTGGGATACGAAGAGAAAGGGAATTTGGAAACTTGCTGCGCACAAGTACCTTCTCGACGGCTTAGTCCCAGTAATTGATATTACAAAATTTCTGAGAGGTCCCAGAGCACAGATTAGGCACAAGTACCTGCTTCTGTGTGAGCTGCTTCACCTTGCTGGTCATGGCCTGTGCCAGTGGGTTGGTATTTTACTGGCGGTTAAAGCTTGGTTGTGGAAACTCATTTAATTTCCTTGTGAGGAAAGCAAAAAGCATGAGCATGCAGTAGGTCACATGAGAAACCTTCCCCCACCAGGGAAGGAATCGCATGCTGCACTGTGCGTACAGTGACGTTTCTTTTTACTATTTTCCACAGTTCAATGCAATTATTTTTGAAGGAAGCACTACCGAGGGGCAAATGTGAGCTGGAACAGTTTAGAAATGCATAGAAACGCAGTAGAAGAATCATTGATTACTTAGACGAATGGAAATAACCACACCAACCAAACTCCTATAATCCATAGTGGGATAAAAATACACCTAAAGCTCTACTTTCCCAGTTAATAAGATGACAATGACATTACAGGACGGGCTTGTCACAGATAAACTGATAAGTAAATGACAATCCATACTGGCAAATGAATATTCTTGACACGAGATGATTTCGATACAATCCTAGTAAAATCCAAATAGATATAGATGAGGAAGCTGAAGCACAGAACGTTGAGTGATGTACTCAAGGTCATTGAGGAACATTGTCAAAACTGGCAGTCAAATTTAGGAAGACAAGTCCTTCCTAATAATTTAAAACTACTAAGCCATCTCCTTATAGCTAAGAAGCTATGGGTTTCCTCACAAATAGTTACAATAGATTTGAAGATTTTGGTTTTAAAAAAACAATGCCAAGACCAGCTGGTTTGAGGCAATTCCTTGTGTTTAATTATCAGGTTATTTAACCCTTTCTAGCACCTCCTTTCTGAAGCTCAGTTCAATTTGTAAGCAAAAAGTTCCTTTCCAAATAGAAAATGTCAGTGTCTTATTTGGAAAATGAGGATACAAGGTATTGATGTTTCTGAAATAAAACATTTCATTCAAAAAATGTTGAGAAGTGTTTTGACATTTTTGACATTTCTTCTTCATTTTTTTTGGCTAAAACAGTCTGTAAGAGTTGATTTGACTTGGCAAATATTCTCACTCCTTAGAAAATCAGGTTTTGCCAAATGTACTGTTCAGTGATGCTATTTCCCCCAGATCTATGGCTCAGCCTTATTTAGCATAGTTAACACAAGTTAACCACAAGTCAACACAAGCTAACCCTTGTGCTTTCATTAAATACGTCTTTCTTAAAGCCTTAGATCCTTGGAGCAAGTGTCTATGCAAGAGCCCCTGTTTTCATTAACAAAAGCAAAATGCATTTCTAAGTCTTAGGGATGTAGGAACAACATAAAAATGAGATGTAAGTGCTCTTAAAACCAGAAGGCAAACACCTCATGCCATAACTATTTGAAGGTCTTGCCATTTTTAGCTAGAAAATTAATTTCTGGAAGCCATGAACAGGTTTTGTGAAGCTGGGATTTGCCATCATACAATTGAATTGTATGGACAATTGAGCTGGACTTCAACTAAGGCGTGAACTTAGCAAAAAGCTGCGAGGCAATGCAACACTCATCAAAGAAAATGGACATTTTCACTGTTTCAGTGGACTCTGGATCAGGACGCCAAAAGCGTTTATGTGTAAGTTTAAATTACGCATAACAGAGGTTCTAATAAATTTTCCTGTGAGAGGTTTTTAACTAGCTCCACAGGAATGTGAAGGTCCCTTTGTGTGGTGCCTTTGTGCCAGCAACTATCTCCCAAAAAGCCCATCACACCCTAGGTGTTCAGTCCTGCAAGCAGTTGCCATTAGATGCACATGGCGTGAGAGAGAGGATACCTGATGCATGAAATTATGACTGACAGCTATTAATATTAGGATGTTCTGTATGGTATCTATTGTATCTTCTAGAAATAATTTTCATGGATGATTTACTAACATATATTGTGTAATACACCTTTCCAAGAGAGGCTGTAAATATAAACACAAACACACACACGTACCCCCCCCCCCCAATATTCTTATATACATATGTGAGCATTACTGTTGTTATTATTTTATGGTGGTTTCTTATATGCTCCCCCAGGCACACTAGCTTATTAATTTGATTTCTGTAGTCCTAAGTTCTTAATTTTATGATCTTTGGCCCTTATTCAAAAAGGTACTTAAGGAAAATCTTAAGTAAATTTTCTGCAGAAATATACTGAATGAGTGTAATTTTTAGGTGAAAGGAAAAGAGGTAGGGAAAAAGAGACTCTTACAATTTTGTGTCCCTGTGGCTTATAAAAAACCTCAATTGTGTATACAAACAGCCCTATTTTTTTAGACACCACGGCAGTATCGGCTAGAGCTGCCTGGATGCTGCAATGCAAAAATTTGGTCATAGTCAGCTTGCATTTGACGATGTCTGTGTGCCTCTTAAACTGTTTGTGGCTTGTCAATGACATTGAATTTATTATTGTCTGGGTTTGGGGGTAAGTAACATGTGCAATGCAATATTAATGTAAACAGTTGTTATTCTTTATTACTTATTTGTACCTTTTTTCTCTCATTAAATTTTACCATCTAATCAAGGAGAAGAAATGTCTGAGTATTGATCTAAGATAAAGATCACCCAGTGTAAATTACAAATGTCAAATATTCAAAGTAAATGATCCAGGCAAACCACCTCCGGTTTGTCCAAGCTATTTGCAGCAACTGATGAAGAACAAAGACATCAATAGGAATAACAGTTGGTTCATAATCAAGAAAATATGCTTAATGTATCAGATGCTTTATTTGTAATGAAAATCATAGAATCACAGAACATCTCAAGTAGGAAGGGACCCATAAGTATCATCAAGTCCCAACTCCCTGCTCCTTGCAGGACTACTGAAAACTAGATCGTATGATCTATTCTGCAGGAGACGTGGGGTTTGTGACTATTAAAAGATATGTAGCTGAGGAACATGTTATTTGACTAGAAGGGCCTGGCTCAAATCTTCTCCATGCCTCAGAGAGACCAGATCAAGCTGTGAGCTCTGAAGTAAGAACAAATCCCTGTGAAGATCCTGAACAGCAAATTCAGCCCCAGGAAAGCTCACCTCCTTCACAGGCAGGATCAATCTCCAGTCAGTAACAAACTGCTGAGATCCATCCTTTATACATACTTAGCTAAAGTCTGGAAATTTATTAGAACAAAACTTCCATGAGGATGTCACTTCATGTGTCTCTGGTGGATCTGTCCCCTAGAGAAAAATAGTGCTCTTCTGCTGAGCACTAACCATTAGGATCTAAACCTACTCCAAGCACTCCCTTTAAATTTTATTAGTACAATAGGAAACTTCTTGCAATCAGAGTGGGGAAAAAATTGAAGCAGTGTCATGAGATTCATGGTCATACCAGTCTGTGAGTCCTAAATGTAATATGTCACATCAGGTAGAAAGTGCTTTGCATGTTTCTTTCATTAGCAGAGTGACACCACATAGCAGAGAAAAGGAAAGTCCATCAACAATGCAGGACACCTACCCTGCACCCTCAGTGTGAGATGTGGCAGCCAACAAGGTCTTGTTCTGTGGAAGAATATAGGTTCCTAAAGAGCATTTAAAGGAAAATTCATGTATTTAGGCAATGTGCAGACTTCAAATCCTGTGCCTGATCTTATGGTGTCCGATATTGACTGTGAAGTTCTGTTGACTCCGGGAAGGTGTAGGAGGGCTCAGCTCAGTTGCCTACACCCAAGCGTTGAATACTGTTTGAAACATTTCAGTGGATAATGAAAATGCCTGCACAAGCCTGACAGTCATGTCTCAGGTCCTATGGCAGACATGCAGTCTCTGGAGAGACAGCTGGAGGCTGGGCCAGATACCCTGGGACATCTCAAGTAGCACTACGTATTTACAGGTGGACAATGAACACCTGAACTTCTGCTCCTGTGAATGCCGAGGACTGAAAGCACCCTGGCACGTATCTGCATCTCTGTGTCTCTCTTGTGACTAAGACTTTGGGATTTTTAGTGATGGGAGCACTCGCTCAGGGTGCTCAGCATGAAATACAGAAGCAGCATTTGGAAGAGGGTCTGGAGTGCTGTCTCCCCATCCCTCGGGTGGGGAATGCCCAGAGCAGCCCCTTGTGTTACCAGGCGTCACTTTTTTGGCGTTCCCGCTGCCACAGTGCCTGGGCAGTGGCTGAATGACTGGAGAGCACTTTGCCACCAAAATCATCTGCTGCTGGGTGGCTAGAGCACTCTCCTGGGAGACAAGAGACGTGGAAGGTTAAAGCAGAATTTGAATGTCTCCTTCATCCTGGACTAATATCCCAGCTCCAGTGCTATTGCCAAATTGCTCCTCCTCTTGTAGTGCAGCAGGCAAAACTGATGCCTATTGCAGCTTGGAAAGGAACGACAGAGGTGGTCAGAGAGCAGAAGCGTGAGGGCTATGAATCCTCATTCGACATAGACATTTCCCTGGGGCCTTAGCGGCCTTAGCCTGAAAAGTCAGTGTTTTTATTAAACACCCTTCCTTCCAGCTTTTCCTATCAGTTAGTTTCACTGTGGGCCAGATGGCTGCTGAGAATCCCATTTGAAGCAGTCAGCTCTTTTCCATGCGTTTCATGGTAAAATTAGGTATGAGCTGCAGATTTGATCTCACAATCCAAATGTCTGTGCAAGAACATAAGAGCAGCTGTACTCAGTCAGATTGCAGGTCCATGAAGCTCCATAGCCAGGTTCAAAACAAAAAGAAAGAGGTTGTTCATGCAGTGGTTATAGACTTAGTGGAAACTAAAATTTTACATGAGTTTCAGGGGAGACTAAGTACTCAGAAGATAAATCCATTGGGGTTACCAGACTGACAAAACACATTGAGCTGAAGTTCTCTGAACTGAAAACAGTTGGAGGATGGAAGAGCTTGGGCGGAAGCGTCACATGTGCTTGACCCTCTCTTACTCTCCTTTAAAGATCTGCTTATGGCTACTGCTGAAAAAAGGGAGCTCGGATAAGCCCAAGGTCAATGGCGGGTCCTTGGGCAGAAGTGTGAGAGGAGCATCCATACTGGGGAATTTTCTCTCCCAGCCTCCAGCAATGTGCAGCTCAGATGATTTTTGACCTGGGGTGGCTGTGTGGCATGTGGTACTGGAGTGATGGCAGCTCTGTATGGATGTAGCCTCATGATCTAACTGCGATCAATGTAAGTGCAGACTCAGGTTAAAAGGAGACAAGGACCCAAGCTACAAGCAGCGATTTGATGTGTGTAATTCGCAAGGTGAACTGGTCTTTGTTTCTGCATTTCCTGAAAGTAATAGAACTTGAAAAGATTTGATCATATCTCATTTTGAGACTCCTGATATAAATGATGTGTTCACATAAACTAAGGAAGTAAATTTTAAATATGTATGGCTAGTACTAATGCCGCCTGTGGTTCTGCTGCACCTTTGCCATTACTAATTTTCTCATAATGAAGATATTTCTGTTCAAGTAATTAATTCTTGTAAGAGAGGTTGTCTAAATGAGGACAAGTCTTCATATACGGGCACACAGTTGTGGTCACATTAGTTTTGTGCCAGCCTCAGCCAGCTGAGTGCTGTTTAGGCTCCCTGGGCTGGCTGTAGGCCATCACTGGTACCTAGGTAAGAGGAACTCCTGCGCCGGTGAACTTCAGCAGAAGTTAGGCTGAAGCAATCTGCGCTGGACACAGGATTGCATTGCTTGTTCTCCTATTTCATGCTTTAAACTGTGTCAGTTTTTACTTGCAGTTGTTAATTTTAATAACCTTTGTAAATGAGGCAAATTATAAAGTAAATTGGTGCAATTAAAAGACAAAGATATTTGTAAGTAAGGTATTAAATCAGGTTCATGAATGTAAATTGAATGTTGAGCTCTACCATGGGCTTTCAGTGTAATTTGAGGCTTCAGTTTCACATTTGTAAAATTGGAATGCATTTGTCCCATCCATTTTGGTTGTAAATTCTTTGAGATTTTATCTGGCACCAGGCACATTTCCAGTTTTCCTCTAAAGCTCTTTGCAGCAGTGCAAATTAATAAATCTGATTCTTCAAGAAAGCCCAAAACCTCTTGAAATAAACAAGTTTTTTGTCAGAAACTAGAAGGAGATCTTGAAATAAGTTTTTGCGTTGCAGCAAAACCCTCCAACTCTAAAATCTTCCAGACTCACTGGTCCCGTGGCACTTTTTCCCTGTCCTTCTCAGTCCATATTGAAAACAGGCACTATGTTCTTAAGTCATTTCTTCATTGGCCTTGTTTTCTGGGGATTGCCTTGGGGACCACGGTTTGGATGGGACATAATGTCTTTTCAGCATGGAAGATTTTCAGAGCAGCTTTCAAAATGTCATAAAATCTCCACAGCTTTTCTGATTTTCTTGATTTTACTTCTTTATTGGAACAAAACTTAGAGCACAAGAACCTATCTGTGACTGCACTGGTAGGACAGAGGAACTGATACCTGTAGTGTGAAGAGATGGGGGAAAGTTTCTTGTTTGCTGTGGCAGGAGAATTAAAGATTTTTTTTTCCTTAACAAGTTCTGAGGGATTAAAGCACATCTTGATTTTGTAGAAGTGCACCAAAAATGGCTGCTTAGCCAGGCTGGAATTTGTCTCAGTCCAGCAATCGGTGAGGATGCTTTGAAGAAAGTGCAGCATGCACGTGGCACCAGGGAGCTGCTTTCCATTAGCTTCCACCTCCAGAGGTCTGTGGTCTGCTAGAAATCTATGGCCTGCAAAGCATTAGGTACCAGTCATGATTTCCACCTTCACTAATTACAATTTGAGAACCTCTATACCCATGAGAGCCTGTATCTCCCTCACCAAGACAGATCAGATTTCAAGTTTTTCCCCCTAGTTGCTACAGTCCCAGGCCTACACAAGCCAGGGGCTGGAATTTTTGGTCAGAAGAGTAGCAGCGGGGCTTACTACAGGTGTAAACATGGACAATCAACTTTTGATTAGCTGTGTGAAGATTATTTGAGTTGTGGATTAACCACTTCCCCCTGCCACCTCATTTTCATTATGTTTACTAACTCATTCTTCATATCAACTTTGTTTTTCAAAGTTAAACATATCTACCCTGTTCTTACGACCTAATTTACATCTGTTTTGTATTACCCATGTTCTTGCTTTATCTGGGTTATTCTGTCTGCAAGCTCCCCCATTGCCCTGGCTAATTGAGAGTTCCTTATATAAAAAATAATGAAAAAGTGCAATATGTAATCAATACAAGATTAATAAGAGCATACAAAATGAACACTAGGCCGGTCCATAGAAATATAGTGCTTGTACTGTTACAGCAATTAAAACTGAAGTTATCTAGTAATGTGTCTTAAACTATAAGCTTACAGCACAGTGGTGTGTGTTGCAGAGCTACCATCTTCACTAGCTAAAGCAAGGGGCTGAGAATGGGCAGACTTGAGCCAGTCCTCTGCTCTGTCATGAGCCAGGCAGAGCGCAGTGCGTGGAAGAGATGTAGGTGTGCACAAGTGACTGCTTATGTTGAAGGGCTTTTGCTTTCTGAGCATTACATCTGGACAGTGAGGCACCTTTGTGAGGCACCACAGGCTTCTCTGATATGGGTCCCCAAAAGCAGTACAGTAATCATCCTCTGTACATATAAAACATGTGCTGATTCAGGGAGTGTTTTTGCTGAGATTGTCTTACCATCTATGAAGTGGAGACGATCCATCCAGTTATCCCATTGTGGAGGGTTTTAGGATCCTTGATTAAGTGCTGTTCTCAAAGCAGAGAGAGGTGCTGGGCTGCCCATGCTCTGGGACTGCGGTCACTCCTGCCTGCTCGTTATGTCCTTGCGATCAGTGGTCTGTCTGTCCAGCTGGTGTCTCCTCAACGGCATCTAAGGAAGGCCTGTCTCTTCCTCTGCAGTGCCTAGCACAGGATTTTCTTGTTAAAACTGCTGCTTTTGTGGCAGTGAGTACTGATAGCAGTAACTGTATGATAATACAGGTTTAGAAACAGCAGGATAAAAAAATTGCCTCTCCTTTTCCCCTCACTTTTCTCCTCTGTAAACCTGAGCTACAGCCACAGTTAGGTGAATGAATGGTTATCCCTTGGTGTTTGATTTTTTGGTGATGCTTTTCTACCTAAAACATAAGACATTTTTCGTTAAGTAGAAGTGCTGTCAAACTTCAGAACATGTGCTAATTCTGAATATTTTGGTCTGTTGTTTGTAATTCCCTGTGTTTCAGATCTCAATTAACTGTCTTTCAGAGCCAGCATTGTTAATTCACACCAAGATATTGCTTCTCTTATTTCTTCACTGATTAGCTAATGTAGCTTAATTTCAGTGAGGGGTATGCATATTAAATGGCCTGCTGTAATCAAAATGCTTTTTAGTTTTGAAGTTTCTTTAATGCTGTTACAAATGTGTTCTTTGTGATAACACGTATTTATACTACAGAGAATCCCTTCTTGTAGATAATTTCATTTGTGCAAATTACAAAAATATAAGTATAAATAAATTAGGGAACACTGTCTTTCCTCATGAGTTGTGAAAGCCAGAAAATTTACTTGTTACAGCCATAAAAAGATAATTCACTGGAGGACTGGATGGCTTGGGAGATGGATAATGGATAATGGAGTACACACGATTTCACAACCAGGACATCTGTGCAAGTCCAACCCAACGGTCTAGTCCAGCAAATATTAGTATCTCTCCCACAGCAATCCCCAAAAGTGAACAAAATATCAGGATGTGCAAGAAATGGAATATAAAATATTTTGGAAAAACAGTGTAACCATCTGCCTTAAAAAAAAAAAAACAAAAAACCAACAACAGCAGTATTCCTGAAAAATTGCATTCTTGGTGCAGGCTAGAAATAACTTTTTCATGGCTGCTTTCTCTTACACAGATGCTTTATATGTGAGCCATGGTTACACTGGCACAGCGCTGCAGGCAGAATGTGACTGTAAGAGTCACAACCCTTTTCTGGTCCAAAAGTGTTCGTTAAATCTGTGGTATTGTAGTCATAGGAACAGCTGCTTCTTGGGTGCAAATCTGGAAACAAGGCCTGTTTCCCTGGGCAGGTAGAGCTATAGCCATGGGAGAAGGATGCAGAGGGTCTCTGTCGCAGGACAAGGTCACAGCCACAGGACTGTGCAACCTCATTTCCCCAAGTCTTACCCATCCCTATCTCTGGACACTAGAATGAACTAAAGAGCAATACACGGTATCTGTGTCCCCACTCCTTGCCTTCAGTCAGCATCTGGCCCCATAGGTCTTGTCCATTTTTCCCTCAGGCCCATCCTTCAGTGTTTGCTCAAGCTACCTCTGCTGTTTCTTTGCTGTTTTCCATCTCCTTCTCCTTGGACTTCTTTTCTGCCTCTTTCATATCTGTACCATCCTACAGAAAAATAGATAGCAGAATACTTCAGCCTATATGCTTTGGTTGGTGACATAAGACAATTAAAAGCCACTGTTTCTTCCACCTGCTTTAAAGGAATTAATTAGTTTCTTACAACAATCTTAAATCCAACCCAGAATGCTTTTTTGGGGGGAAAGGGGGTGAATTTTGTTCTTTGATGTTTAAATCTGGTGTTTCTCTGAGCAGACTGGTCAGTACTTTAGCCTGATAAACTCTTCGATGCCGTTGCACTCGTTCCGACTGGCTCTGTCAATAGTGGACTGACTCTAACAAGCCTTTAATCAAATATTTTATGGGCAGTTTTATGTTAGAATGAGGTGAACACTTAGAGGTGTGGCTCTTAAACAGGTCTGTGGGTTCTTAATCACGCTTAAACCACTTCTCATATTCATCTAATGATGAATTTGTTCTTTTCCTTCCATTAATTTCTATTCTCTGAACATCTGGAAGTCCCTTTGACCTTATTGCTAAATCTGTTTCCAAGTTAATATTTGGCTTTATGCATTCTTATGTCAGTGACATCCCAGTAAAATGCATTCCTATAAAAAAGAGTAAAATATCACCAGCTAGTCCCTAATGGGATATGTTAGGGACTTGCGTGTTTTCCTTTGCATCGTTATAGAGGGCTCTGGCTTTTCTCTGACTTTCAGCTCGTGGTTTTTACCTTCCACTATTCAGGAAGTAGGATAAGTTTAGGTGACTTATGCATCTTCTGAGATAGTTTTTTAGGGGCCTTTTATTTTCAAAGTATGCAGGAGGATCAAGTCCACAATGTGTGTCTGTGTCTTCCATTATCATGGTGATAGCCCTTGAAAGTGTCCTTGATCATTTGGCTGTTTTAGAAAGCTCGTCAAGAGAAAATTCCTTGGTAGGTATCTGCAGTCTGTAGTCTGGTCTCCAGTATTTTGGGGTGCAAGTTAAGTAGTTGCCACTAGATGACAGTATAATCTACTGATACGGTACCTAAATCAGCATCTCAATACATTATAATATTGAATTTGTTCTTTACACTAGCAGTTTGTTAGACTGGATCCAGTCAGAGCCCACTGGACTTCAGGAAAAAGTAAAATGATCTGCTTTACTTTTTTCCACCCTAAATCCTCTTACCTGGAAGGGCAAAAATATTGTCCACAAGTTCTGGGCAAGTGCTAGAGGAAAAAAACTTGCAAGAAATAAAGATTGCTAATTACTTAGATGTAACTCATCTCTGAATCTCCCCATAAGCTCCCGTTAATGCTGTCTGGCATCTCGAGTAGTTATTTGCACTATATGTTGTCCTTTTGGCTTGATGGGGCTTTTCTCAGGTATCAGTGTCAGCAGGAGAGGAAGAAGCAGTGAATCAGGTTCCTTTTTACTGACTGCATTGCGCATAAGCATCGCACCAAGGAAACACTGGCAAACTGGTGTAAAAAGAGACTGAAAGTATTCTACTGTTTTTACCCTAACCTGAGTCATGAGTATGTTCTCTCTTGTGCTTATTTCATGAGTTATTTCTCAAAGAGTTAAAGAAAAAGTGTTTAGCGTGAACTTTGGGCTTCTTGGATAAACAGAAGCAATGATGTTCCTTGTATTCGCCTTGTTCCTTCCTCTGCCTTGTGCTCTGCAAAAATCTTGAATAACTGTAACATAAAAAAGTAGGTAATTACAGAAGACTTTTTGCACCCTTTTAATATTTATGTTTACCTTTCTCAATTGCAGCTTTGAAATGGCATTGTTTTATCCAAAACATATTGAGAAGAGACTTAATGCAATGAATAGAAGGGTGCTTGAATGGCAGAAGCAGCCTTGCTGTTACAGCTCTGGTTGGGACAGTCACCTGTGGGTTAGTTTACCTTCTGCTACACAGCTTTTGTAGAAAACGTTATTTCAAAGGCCAACAGCTTTTAGGACTTACTTAATTACTGCACCTTTGTTTGTGGCTAACATTTGTTTCCAGGCTGCTCAGCACAGTGAGAAAATGAAGCTCTCTGTCGCAGGAGTCACCCATCAGACAGACTTTCACTGTATCATAAAAAGCAACAAAGAATCTAAACCCCAAAATCCTACAAAATAAACCCAAGATTTTTTTTTTTTTACTTTATAATTTCAGGTTTGTACAGGAATTGTGGGATGAAGAGCGGTGAATAGCTGAGAAGTGCCAAATGAAAATCCTCTGAGGGGGGTGAGAGTTAGGAGTACAATAAACCAGGCTAGGCAGCCTCCAGGAAGAGCTTCAATTTCCTAACATGCTCTTTTGGAAGTCTACCTTTGCCTTCCAAAGGTCACATTTAAAATTTGCCAGATCATATGATATTGACAAATGCAGCCTCCTGTAAGACAATTTTCTGGTCAAAGTCCTAGCATAGCAATGACACTGAACACTGCCACCAATATCCAGTGCTAAATAAGTTCTTGTGAGACTTAAATGTTTTTAGTCTGACAGTCACATGAATTTCTTTTTCCTTGTACAATTGTCCTGGCAGAAATCACAGCTCTGAAAATATCTGTGCTACAAATGTATGTAATTAGAACTATGGGAAATAATCAATATGTGGCCATAAAGCTGAATGGAAATGGAAAAAAGAATACATTGGGCAAGACTAAGCTGTGATAGGAGTGGACCTGCTGACTCTCTGTTATTATAGGCTGTTTGCTTTCTTCTGGGGAACTGTATTTGGCTGAACTGAGAGATCCTTCAAACAAATCACTTGAAATAAAAGTGATCAGAATGGGCACACAGCGATGTTTCAGAGTCAGTGATTTTTTTACCTCTTTTCAACAGGGAAATGCCTTCCTGCTAATTCTGTCTTCAACGAGAAGCTGTTAATGCAGACAGTGACCATAGCCTGTGTTCTGCTGTTTGCGTGTTGATTTTAAACCAGATTCAGCAGGAGTGTTTTGGAAAATGTCTTGTGGCATGTCTGCATGTGCAGGTCAGGGGGAGGAAGCACTCTGAGCATTCCTACGCTTAAAATCAAGTTACTGTTACTGAAAGGACTTTGACCGTGTATGAGACTGAGGGGAAATGCAATGCAAGTCTTTGCATTTTAAAAGTTTTCTTTCGGAATGGGAAAAAAGAAAGGCTCATCTTTCTTCTCGTTGGGTGATTCCTGGGCTTTCTTGTTGTCTGCTGCTGAGATGCCACCAGCAGTTCTGTGTGCAGTGTCTGCAAGTGGCTGAAACAGGGCAGAGACAATTTCCGTAGCATCGTGTGCACTGAATCTGCCTCACCCTGGGTGCTTAAACAATACTTGGAAGAACATTTTTCTTTGCAAATGTCTAGTGAAAAATTCTGGCTTAAAACAAATAGTGACTATGGCAAAAGGAAAGCATTTTTAAGCCCAAAGGCCACACACAGCAGTGGTAGGAGGGGGTGGGCCTTGGTCTCTGAAGGTCTACTTGTCGCAGTGCTGGGGGTGCTGGGCTTTTCTTCAGTGTGAGCTGCAGTAAAATACTGTCGCTCAGGCAGAAGAAGAAAGATGTTGACTGCGCTAGGAGAGGGGTCTGAGCATGGCTCGTGCTTTCTGGAATGCCACAGTACCAACGATTTTTTTAACTATTAGAAAGGACTAGTATTCATTAAGAAGCAGCGGGGACTTACAGCAAGAACCAAGAGAAGAACTAGTAAATGGTTTGACATGTTTCACAATGTGTCCCCTTGTGCATTCATGGGAAGAGCAGAAGCACTACTATTATTTATTTTCGTGAACAGTGATTTTCTTGATAGCACTCCTGTAAGTATTTCACATACCTGTCCACACAACTCACCCCCTATTCCTGCAGGAAAATGCGATGAGCGTAGCAACGTTACAAGAAAGATGGACGAGAGCAGGATGGGAATTAGGCCAGCTGAATGTTTTCCTGCATGCATTCAATTATGTTTGCGTGTGTGCATGCCACCCAGCCTATTGAAGCTATCTTCCCAGCCCTAGTGCATGTGCCTATGGAAAATTTTCCTCAGCTTCATCTTAAACCTACACACTAAGGGGAAAAAAAAGCAGGCTCTCACTCCAAGTGCTGTTTGCAGGGCTGTTAGAAGCTGGGGGAGAACACAATCACATGGCCTTGACAAGCCAAGTGTGCAGGTGGGTCAGAAATGATTGAATATCCTATAGTGCTGGGTGTCACGTCCCATTTTCTTGGTGAATTCAGAATCAAGCTTATGGATCTCAGAGGTGCACATACGCACCACTCTGGCTCATGTTGACAGGCACATAAACCCCATTTAAAGAAAGCACTGAAGAAAAAGTTTGTTTTAATGGTAAACTGTACTGTATGTTGGTGCCTGTAACAATGCTATGGGTCAGAATTAGAAATCCAACAGACGAAGAAGCACCTTCCGCAATCTTCACTGCCTCTGGATTGAACTGACAAAGCAGAAGTAATTCTTCTTGAAACAAACAAGGCAAAGGAAGGAGTCACCCTAAACTAAAAAAAACAGAGAGAAAAAAAAAATAGATGAGCAGGTTCCTCAAATCGTCAAACTCTCTTCTTGACAGGGGTTCCCTTGAAATCCTGCCTTTGTGGATAGCATATATTGCCTGAAAAGCTTGGCTTTTCTTTGCTTTGTACATAGTGCATGCCTTTACATTCAGGTAGGGGGCACATACCACAGATTTTCTGATCCAGAAACATTTTCTACCTCTGCTTTGCCTTCACTTGCATACATGTAAATCCTTAAAATGGCAGGGAGCTGAGGAGACACCCCACTATTTCCAGGTGTCCATCTTGTTAACCTTGAACTTATTCTCCTGGCTAGTTGAATCAAAATATATGTTGCCACCCAGAAGAAAACATGACACCTTCCAAAGAGTATTAAAGTATGGACCGAAATGGACTTTTAAGTGGATGGGTTACAGATCTTTACCTGTTCCTCATTGCAGAGACTGGAGACGCTCCTATTCATTCCTCATTCTGGAGGTACAGCACAGAGGTGCCAAATTGCAATTATTTTTACCATATTGCTCTAAGACTTCTGCTCTTAGAGTCCAAGCCCTACTGGATCAACGAAAGGCATGCAGGCTGTAAACCTTGGAACCAAAAGCCACACACAGGCTCACAGGAAAGGCACAGGATCTCCCTGTTTCTGACATTTGATGAGAAGAAAGGTAGAAGTTACAGCATTGCAGAATGAATGAAAAGCCACAGGGTGTTATTACTGGTCAATGTAACAGGAGCAATTGGGGATGGCGGAGACTGCTGTGGGAAGTGAGAATTTCCCTAGTTTCAGATTATAAAAAACCCATAAAACAGCATTGCTGTTTCAGTAATGCTGCACTGCATTAATGCCTTCCTATTTATAGCCTCAGTTTAATCTTAACAAAGTCCCCACTTTCTCCCCCAAAAATTTTCCCTTAAGAATTGACCAATCTAGCTTTAAATAACTCAAGTAACAGTGCTTCCATCATTTACCTTTGGAGACGATTACTTGACCTAATAGTAATAATTGTGAGAATTCTGTAGGATTTGGTTCATGATGATGTTTGCAGACTGAATTCTGCAATTCTGTTTATAAGGGGTTGGCCATAAATTAAAGCATTCAGTGTTTTCCTGAGGTTTGAATGCAGCAATTCAGATGCCTCACAGCTTATTTCTAATGGGAGGTTAGGTGCTTAAATAGCTTTAATAACTTGTTCCTAAATGAATATTCACAGCTAGCTAGCCCTTCCTCTACTACTCTGCCCTGGTATAATACTGTGTGGAATTGCCTACTTGCCTTCTCTCAGTCTTTTTTACAGATGACTGATGGTAGCATAGATTATACTTACTATTTATGTCCTGGTAGGGCAAGAGCACATAAGAAGGATAGAGTCTTTTTCTTTTTTTGTAGCTCTGTTGCTTTCTTTGAGGTTGAGCAGGAGTTAGACTCATACTCAGTATTCTGGTGGTAAAACATGAATGGCTGGGCCTTCTGGTCAGATATTGTGTTCTCCAGAAGAGGTGCTAAATGGACACCTCCTTCTCTTTGTAGTAATGGTGGTTGTTTTAACCAGTGATTCCAAGCTTTTTGGACAATGGTCTGCTGTCAGTCCTAAAATAGCACACAGACCATCTGCATTCCTTGCAGCTAAATGTCTGTTCACAGACTTTACATTGAAAACACCAACTTGCTGATACAATCCCATCAGCTGGCTAAATGTCAGCTACCACAGTCTTTCTTCTCAGTCTGCAGCTAAGGAACAAAATGTCCATTACAGGCAGAATTGTTCTGGTTTAAAACCAAAAGAGATTAGGATGTCTCCTTTACTAAGGCCAAAATTCATTCTTAATCAAATAGGGCCTTCTTTCATCCTAACGAGCGAGAACTGGGATGCTCAGAAGGATGAGGCTCTGTGGTTTTAGGAAAGGGCTTACTTAGGTAGCAAGGGCAGCACAATTTGCCTGTCACCCTGACACAATGGTTCCCTCCCATTGAAGCTTGCAGTTTTTTAGGAGTTTCATGGCAGAGTTCATGAAAAAGTAGAGACTTTTGAATTGAGCCCAAACTGAGAAACAGATGAGTTCTGGCCAAGGGCCAGTGTTTTCAGAATTGTTGATCAAAGATAAGTTTTATCACAGTTGGTCTTTAAAAAATACTGACATCTCAGAGAAAAAATGAGCTAAAACAGATGGAATTTGAGCCCTTACAGTTTGAGCTGAGCTGGCTTTTTCTTTCTTCTTCTTTTTTTTTTTTTCTTTTTGCCCTGTGATCACAAACATAAAAAGATGGAGGTAATACAGGTGTAAAATTTATTATAACTTCCAAAGTCTTGAGGGTCTTTAGAGAGCAAAGCGCATACAAAACCTGCATTTGACCTTAACTGTTACTTGTTCCTGTGGTGGTTGGGAATGATTAAGCCATTTTTAATGTAGTGGAAGCTGGGGTCATGCTCCACTTCTCCTAAAGCTCTTTAAAGGACAAGCTGCTATAATTACTATAATAGATGTAATAAACTATGGAAAAGTGCAACCCACAGTAGACTTGCCACTCACAAAACCACCCAAGTTCTGCTCTGGGTATGCGTTCTGGGTTGTCACTGGCTTAAACATCATAGTGAGTGTGGCAGCTGTTAGGAGAGCAGAGAGAATATGTGGGAAAATGCTGTTAACTACATCAGGCTTTTGGCCCGGTCAATTTTTGGCAATTCTTTTTCAATTAATATTGAGGCCATAGAGTCACAGATTAGAGTCATGGACAGATTTAGGTCAGAAGGGACCTCTGGAGGACATTTGGTCCAACCCCCTGCTCCAAGCAGGCCTAACTTCCAAGTGAGATCAGGCTGCTCAGGGCCTTTCCAGTCACGTTTTGAATGTCTCCAAGGACAGACAGATTGCGCGGCCTCTCTGTGCAGCCTGTTCCCATTCATAACCACTCTCACTGTGGAATATTTTCCCCTTATGCACAACCAGAATTTTTGTTATCCTACTTATCATTTTCTCCTTAAAGCCCCTTTTAATTTTTTGAAAAATGCAGTCAACTTCAGACTTCTCAAGCTACCATTCTTTTTAGAAAAAGGATGTCATCCGATGAGGAGAGAAGCAGCATGCCAAGTGACATATATAACCACTCACACAATCTGGGGTTTGAATTCTAAATGGCGAAAGCCCTGTGGAACACTCATTATGAATATTGGTGGAAAAACTGTAAACCCAAATATATTCATAAAAGCAATCAGTCAAACAATTACAAAGAGCATACAAGCTCAGAAAAAAAAAGTCTTGCTCCATGTGTGGAGAATTTGTGAAGGGGAAAAGAAAAGGCCCCAGCAGAGGAGTCCATTGTTTGCAGCCTGTTCTGATTAGGAGTGAGCACACTGGAGTCAGTGGGAGCCACATACAGGTTCTGGAAGGGATAGATTTGACTCTGAAAAACAAGACTTCACAGTGAAAACCTTTGGATTTCTGCTTTTTATTTGGTGATTTATTTGTGATTAAAATTTAACTCTTTGAAGAATCAACTCTTTCTTTAGTCAGCTATTTCTGCAGTAGTCATGCTAGCCTACGTTCCTTTTTGCTGCAACACTTTCAAAAATACGTTTCTTGCACTGGCACAAGGAAAAGAATGAGGTTCTGGCAAATCAGTGGCAAATGAAGAGATGGCATCTTGCAAGGGGAATTGTACAAGGACAAACTGATCTTGTAGATGGATGACTGCAGGATAAAAGCTACACAGATGACATACTGTATGTAACACTGAAAAAAAAGTCAATGGATTTACTGTCAAAAACAAGAGAGACAAAAGTGTGAAATTTTATCCATTTCTGTTTCATCTGGTAGAAAAAAAGAACAGCCTTTTCCAGTGCAGAAATTGTGGATCATGATAAGCAAATGAATTTGAAAAGTATTTTAAAATACACAGGCCTGGCTAGCATCGTAGTTTAAATCACCTCTTTATTTCCACTATAACTTAACTCAAATTCTGACATGCTTTTTTTTGAAATTCATTATGTCAACATAAGTAGGTGCAGCTTATCATCACTTGGACGGTTGTTATTTTTTAGCTGTTTAATTCATTCACTCACATCCGGCAATAATTCATGCAAAATGGGCTCTGAACTCCTTTGCAATATGCAGATTTGTGTGCAAATGAGCATTACCTATGGTGTTCACACTGAAGCGTTTTTCTTTGATGTACATTTCTGACATTCTGAGATTGTAAAGAAGAAAATAACTTTAAAAATTTTAAGAAACCTTAATTGAAGTTAACATAAAAGAAGATACATGGTGTTAATTGGTCTGTTTCAGGCATAATTTGGGCCTTTGAGACCATGTCCCTTACCCCCCACCAAAGTGTCAAGACTCACATCTTTAATTCAACAATCTTTGTATTAATTACCTCTGGATAAGGTAAGCTTTGATTGGGAGTCCTTTATTGTAAAATTACAGTACATTGCCTGCTTTAAGATAAATAAATTAGGGTTGAACTTGAAAAAAAAATCTCCATCCAACTGTGAATGGGAAAGTACATTTGAGTATCAAATGCTAGATGAAAGAACAGTTTTTATCAGACTTCCTTAATAGGGGAAAAGTGTTTTCTTTTGGTTCTTCTTTTTTGATTGTTTTTGCACATTGAAAAATAATATCTTCATCAAGAGATGGAAACACTCAGGTTCTAGGGTTGCCAGCATTTCCCTCCAAAAAGGCCACTTTCTGCCTCATGGGAACTCCGGATTCTCCTTTGGGAGTAATTCCCCAGTATCTGGTCCATTTGTCACAGACTAATCAATGAGCTAGGGATGCCCTCCCCCCTACCGCCCTGCAATTACCTCTAGTTGACTGTCCATTAAGATCAAACTTGATTTTGTTTTCAGGGATGGAACAACTGAAGAGGGCTTTGTACCATCTCCATGTCACCTGGATGTGTGTGCAGGGATAAGTGTTTGTTACAAGTTCTGGCAGGCACAAAACCAGCCACATGGCCAAGAAAGCTGCAGGCAATGCAGGCAGAATAAAGACAGCTGTATCCCCCGTTCATCCCAGAGGAAGACTGACCATTCCTGGCCTTGCTGTAGTGGAGCTGTAGAGCAATATTTGGAGGCTGGGACCTGGGTGCTCTGGAGATGGTATGCTTTCTGTATGGATTATGCTGACCGCAGTATGCTGCCTACACGTATGCTTCCAGTGCAACTAAGTGGTTTGAACAGCATATCAGCAAATGTTGATGGAGCTTTACAGACCATAGGCTCAGTTCTGACATGAGAGATGCCGATGTGACCCCCCTGAATCAATAAGACGTGCCATGTGCCTTGCGTACCTTTCAGGGCATCGTTCCATGAGTGCTTATCTGAGGCAAGCAAAGACTGCTAGGCAAGCAAAGACTGCTAGACAAGTAAGTAGGTGTACCTACTTGATGTTTGACCCATGAAGCTGGTAACATTAATAGAGCTGGTGTTAAGGATGCTTATACTAAAGTTTCAGAGCTGACACCTGAGTGATTTCAGCTCTACTGTCTCTCAGCAAAGAGACACACCTGATCGCTCTCCAAAAGATTTTCAACATGTACAAAAGACGTGAAGATATGGATCCAGTTTTTTGTTCTTAGCATAGCTCTGAGCATAGTCTTTCACCTCCTTTTCCCTGCTTGGACACCTTGCTCAGCGTAGAGCTGCCACATTTGCCCAGTTAGCACAGAAGATGTGCCAGTGATAAAGGGATGCTGGAGGCTTCAGTTTTGCCACCTGAGCTATTGACTGCCTCAGTAAGTCAGGTTTTACCCTATGTTTTTGGAACGGGGGACATGTATAGTTACTACTGCTTTGGCACTTTATTTGCATTAAAGTCGGACAAAATGAAAGATAACCAGCAAAAAAAAAGGCCAGGAGTCCTTTTGTTTTATTAGAACCCTAGAAATGCTGACACAGCAAGACACAGGGCACGTATTCAACCCTCCCCTACTCTGGACAGGGAATGGTACCAACAATATCTTGAAACCGCTGTGGGAGCTTGACCCAAGAACTGGTTGTATACTACTCTTTCTCATTGTACTAGGCCACTGTGATTTTCATCCTGCTACATTTTCCCATCCCCTAGAGGCAGACTTGTCAAGAAGCCTTTTGTCTGGCACAGTGTTTTCAAATCCAAACTCTGATAATTATCTGTGGTTCTGCTGCTGACTTGAAAGGTGATTGCTAGGCATTGAATCCACATTCCCTTCAGTACAAAAATTAAGAGTAAGGAGAAGAGGCATTTCTGTGCCTGCTTCTCTCTCCAACATTTGACACCAAATGCACATGTGAGGCTGACCGTCAAAGACAAATGAGTTCAATAGAAAAGAGCAGACACATACTTGGATCTCGGTGTAATACAGTACAAATCAGTAGAAAGTGCAACACAAAGGCTTTGCATGGCAGACTCTGCTAATCAGAAGAGGTGAGTGTTTTAGCATATTTAAACGAGGACAGGGCATCCACTAATCAAACAACAGAATCCAGAGGTACTGAAAGAGCAAGGGAAAGACTGTTACTTAAAACTTTTCAACACGGATGGAGGATTTTTGAAATATCATTAAATGTGATGATCTAGGTTTATAGGAAGATAATGAGGTAAGTAACAAATATGTCAAAACGAAACTATTAAACATTGTAATTATGCTGGATACAGATTAGTTGCTGAAAAAGTTTCCCATTACTGCACTGTAGCTGTCAGAAAAGTGTAGTAAAATAATGAGTTTTCTTTTTATTTGATTTATTTAGCAAAAGGTACTATGTGGTAACTTTCTAACAGCTTTCAAGGGATGAATAAAAATTGCATCATGAGCCTGCTAGGATTCAAATTGGTGCAAGTACACATAAGTGATAAAACCGCATTTTTTATATGCAAGATTTTAAAAGCTTTCACGCCATCTAAGTAGATTGTTTTAAAAGTACTACCTTTATGTATTTCTCTTACAGTCTTCCATCTTTCTTCTACTGTTTTTCAAATCAAGCCCAGGTTGCTGTCACATTCATTGACATCTCTCCTCCACGGTAGCAATATTTTTTGTTAATCAGTCAGGAAAGAGAATTAGTTTTACATCAAGATTTTAAAGGGATATTTTCTTATAACCTCCCAGGGAAAAAAGTTACCTTTTACTGAGAATTATACAAAGTGTACAAGCTTCCTAGGCCAATAGATCATTGCCATATGAGTATAACAAAGGTTACTTAGCAGTCACGGGATTTCTTTGGAAATATTGCCTTCACAGAAGCAGATCTCTAAGGAGATGAGCTTATTTTAAGCTGATATTCATTAGAAAGCTGCTAAACCACTGGAGACATTCTGGATACGAAATAGCATATCTGGTTTATATTTTCTTTTGCAGGTAATAAGAGATAATATCTGTAATCACAGTCTGAATCTTTGATTTATTGCTGTGATAGGTTATACTGTGTCACATGATATTCTGAGCTTTTTACCTCTGTTTCTTTAAAGGAGTAATTTTAATAGATTTTAAACACATGAGAGCATCAGACTGATAGCTTCAAGATCGGCGTCTTCCTCCATTTATGAAAATGATGCCTCCTTCTGGATATGCCCTGGATTTGCTGTAGTTGCTTGTCAAGGGCTTGAATCGGCTGCTTTAAAGACAGAATTTATATTTTCATTGTCTTCAGTAGAAACAGGATGAAGGCTGCATACCTCACCAAATTAAGAGGGGGTTAAGTATGATCTTTTGAAGGTAGGAGGGGGTATGTGTTTAATGTGTTACTGGATCTTTTGATGAAATATGTATCTTCCTCAAGGTACAAACAGTTGAAGAAAAAACTAAGTATTGGACAGAAGAAAGAGATGACTGCATGTATTAAACAGTAAGACTCTTCATGCTAAATACTGGATAAAGATGATAATTTAATTGGATTGAATACTTGAGTTCAGAAAAGAAACAGAGAAAGAAACAGGAAGATCTTTGTTAAGAGTAAAAAGAAGTTATCAAAAAATTGGGAAATGGTTGTTTTAATAAAAAATAAAGAATCTAGAATGAAGACTGCTTGCATATACACATTAATCTCATCTGTGATAAAAATGGTACAATCAAATCTGAAAAGAGACTTGGGAAATATATCTTTTCAGCTGTATAAAACAAAGCTTTTTGCTTATCACTTCTGACAGTATGGATACAGTGGGAAGAGAGCAGAATGGTATCTGCAGGGACAACGCAGTACAGTCAGGGACTGACTAAAGGGTAAATTCTACTCTTTCTCCATTTTATTTTGGGTGGCAGGATTTCACTGTCTGTACCCTGAATCCACAGTACTTTCAGGCATGCAGAAAGGCTACTGGCAAAACAAAGGGAGGCGTTACATGGAAGTTTGGCGCCAAAGCTCTGGAGATTTCTGTTGTATGCACAGACTGACAAGACGTCTGGATCCAGGCAGGAGCATTAGGAAGAAGAAAAAAAAAAGGGAGCACAAACTGAACAGCTACATGACCAGAGAGGTAAAGTATTATTCCTCAGTGGCTTTGGGTTACCGGCAACCACAGATTTCTGCCAAGGCTTTTCCTTTTTCTTTAATTTTCTTTTGTAGACAGGGAGGTGCCATTGATCAAGTACTCCCTGTGACTTGAGCACTGCTATGAACAGATAAAACACAGGTCTGATATCTCAGATGTCCAGCTCAATTCTCATCCTGGTCTTGCCACAAGCTCTCTCGGAAGGTCTCAGAAGCCGTTTTCCCTCCCATTTCCTTGGTTTGTCTTTTGCCACTCTTGGAAGACAGGTGTGTGTTCATACGGCTCTCGGTAAGACGGCATCTTGGTGGGGAATGCCAGAAAGAGCACCAGGCAATGACTTTTTCCAGGAGCTGTGTATGCTAAGGTGGGGTAGGGGGGAAGCACTGTGAAGTTATTCTCTGCTTTGGTATTTGAAATAGGGTACTAAACAGGTCTGGGGTTTTTTTCCTTCACATCAGCAGTCACATTGTGTAATATAACCATTCACCTCACCAGTCCTCCAACAGAGATGGGAGAGAAGGAAGCAAAAATCTTTGGTATTTTGGAATGTTTTGCTTTGCTAGATGATACAGCTTGTCCAGAAGAGTGGAGAATAACTGGTGGAGCTGACTATAAAAGGTGGAGAGAGTGAAGAACCTCAAGTAGGTTCTGTTGTGGTATGTAACAACCTTCACTGCATTTGCAATATAATCATTCACATACACATACATGCACATAATTTTTCTTTTTATCTGCTTCCCTCAACAGGTTTGTCGTAAGCCTGGACCTCCATAAATATAAGGGCATATGGGTATATGAGTGAAATACTGTTTCTCTGCTAATGTTCGCAAGTGGTTGTCCTCATTAGGGTGAAGATGAATGAGTAATGAGTAACAGCCTTCAACAATGAACATACATGCCTTCAGTGCAGAAACGTGGATATACTTGGAGGCTGTCCTTATATTGCCTGCTGTGAAATGTGCTGTCTGTCAAAGAGAAGAGGCCTAAAGGTGCAAGCAAGATTCTGGGCAGGGGGATGTTGAGATCTAGCGGTTTTCTGGTCCAATGGTAACACTCCAATTAGCTTTTCCCTGAGCAAAACTGGAAATTTGGGGGTTCCTGGCAGAACTTCCTCCCATGTTACTGACAGATATCCGTTTGCGCAGTTACTCTCCTGTGACTTAACTACTGAGAAACTTCAACACTGCAGGATAACAGCTTTAATGAAATTACCACCAGTATAAAGAATTCTGTCCGGCAAGTTACTACATATATTATGACCAGGTGACTCAAGGTGTGGTTTACCTGCAGCAGATTTACAATGAAATAAACTGAAGCATAAAAGAAGATGATGAAATTAATGGGAAAAGAGATTATTTTTCTATAAATTGGGCATTGAAACATTACATGAATTTGGAGACAATGTCCGAAGGCCACCATTTGAAAATATTTTTTAAAATGCTGTCGTAACATTTCCTGTCAAAAGCAGTAACACACAACAGTACCAAGCTATGATTGAATAAGGAAGCATGGGAACACTGGGCCTGAGTGAGCATATCTTAAAGATTCACTTAAAAACTCACTGATCTGTCTGTATCTAAAGTAGACTCCAGCACTGTAGAACCTGGTCTATGGTGCAGTGAGGTCAGTGGAAAACTCACTTCTTAGGCAACCATCTGCATGTAACTGCTCTTCAAGCAGTCTCCAAGATAAGCAGCCATTCCTACCATTCACTAAATCTACAGAACTCATAGAATATTTTCCGCATTGATTATCAAGTCCAGATCTTTCTCATTGCTATCTACAACACAGTGTAAAAGATGAGTGATTAATTTTCATGACACACTTCTTTTGGTCCACCTCCAGCCCAGAAACTTCAGTGATTTCAGTACGTTATTTAAGCACCTGCTCACTGAGCCCTGAATGATGCAATACAAGGATACCATCAAGATGTGTCTTAAAACAGCATTTGCTCCCCCTCACAGTGGTGTTCTCATTTCTTTATGGAATATTTAAGGGGTGCATGTTGTTCCAACAGCATATTAAAGCAATGTCCTCTTTGATGATGTAATAACTGTTAACAGCTTAACACTCCCATAACCAGCTAGTAATGGGAAGGGTATGTTGGATTCTACTAGTTTCGAAGTGATGTCAGCCAAAGATTTGTAGGATCATAGTTTTCCTTAGCTATTTAAAATAGCTACATCTGGCATACTTTATATTTTATTCTACTCTGCTTTGGATTGTAGTTGTGCAGTGCTTTGCGACTTGCCTTGCAAGATCCATGGTTTTTCACCTTGACTTGACCTTTGCCTTGATAACCTTGGACTGGTCTTCAAGGATTTGAATTTCAAGCACAAGACCTGTTGTCATCCTTCATTAAAATATGTATCGCTCAAGTGCTTCCAGACTAATACTGTGTAAAATCCTGCTCACTGAGCATCTGATTTGTTTCCATTGGTGCGACATGGAAAGTTTTTATGCTTACCACATATTTTAAAAGTTGTCAGTGATGTGTTGAGCTAACTTGCAACCTGGTTCTGTAAAGTTTTAATGTTCAAGTCCCAATCTGGAATTGATGTATTGTGTGGTTAAAATTGCTTAACTCTTTCATCCCTCATAAATTCCACCATATTTAAAAAGTCCGTAATGATATCTGGTCTTACAGGGAGGTGTGGAGCTTTATTAATATTCGTGCAGCTCTTTGAAGAACATGACATGGGAAGCAGGCTCAGAAGGGAGTAACACTACATATTGCCAGTGTTGTTGGTTTTGTTTTGACTTTGAAGGCTGAAGCTAAGTTCCACTTAGGCTTAAAAGATGCTGTATTTTGAAACGTTCGAGCATTTCAGGTACTTACCAGACTGCTCACAAGCTGATGAACAAGATGAGTAGAAAGCAATTGATTATTAATCATTCAGAGGAGGTTTTTGTTAGGAATGAAGCAGCAGCTATTCTAAGCTTCCTTGAAACCTGGAATCCTTCACAAATACACGTAAAGGTTTACAATATGTAAAAAGGAAGACCTCAGAAATGGCAGATGAGTTTTTGAAAGAGGCCAGCTTTCAAGAGTCTCTCAAATTTAGCATGTTCTACACAGGACAAGTTAGAAAAGTGGTATTTTTTTGTTTTCTGGTATAATAAAGAGCTACCAGGTGGGATGGGAATCTTTCTGGCAAAGCTTATTGCTGACGTGCACACAGATCTGTTTCTGCTCATATGTAGCTCTTGCACTGTTGATATCAAAGTATTCAAGGGATTGAACTCATTTCTTTCCATCTCCAGGCCTGCACAGTATATTTTTAAAGGAATTTAAGGGTACAGGTAGTACCAAAGTTGCCGTAACACCCTGTTCTTTTATGACTTAATGAACTCTAAAGCACTATATACAATTCCAAAACACCTCTTGGAAAAAAACCCTGAAGTACAGTGGATACACAGTTCAGGAATATTGCTAATGTTAAAGTAGTTATGATAAGAAATAGTTGATGTGTTATGGTACCTGTGTGGATGTAAGGTTACAAGTCAGTTAAAGTTTGTAAGGGGGACTAATATCTTCGACTGGACAAGCTGATATGGCAATTTCTCAGAGCCATTTGCAGCTGCAAAGTGAGTGGGAAAGCTATGTAGTTGTTGCGGCATCACGTGACTAGGAGTATGTCTAAGCTCCAGTGGCCTTGACTGTTTGAGAGCTACTGTCCTTGTCTGTCCTCTAATGAGTCTGCACCTGTGTATTGTGACTAGTAGGTTGAATTAAATTGTCCTCAAAGTTGACTTTTGCTGCTACAATCTTTGCAAATGCACCCCTGCTCTGCTAGAAGAAATGGACAGCTGACAAGATTTAGGGCCAATGTTGCCTAGGATTCCATATATCAAAAGATTCAACCCCACCTCCTTAAACTCAACCTGGGCACCAAACAACTCTAAGGATAAATTATCAAGCTTGGGACTATATACCTGACAAGTGAATGACCTTGATGGCAGGAGAGCTTTCCATCGGATGTACTTGCTGGTTCCACTGAAATAAGCAGGTGTTTATATGTTGACTTTAATACGTGTTGTACCTCACTGAGTGCTCTTGAATAGTTTGAAAAATGGTAATGAATGCTTACAGTGTTTTATGGTTGAATTGAGAGACTTCACAGAGTGTGCACCTCCTTTGTATTACTGAAGTCTGGCCTATTAGCACTGAGAATTGCATTGGATATATCAAGCTACAGGAAAATTGTATGAGAAAGACCTGGAAGGCAGGCATGTGTTGATAAAGATGACCAACAATGTTAATGTATTAAATTTGTAAAACATGCTTGATCAAGAAAATCTAATTCTAGCTTAACAGTTTGATTGCTGACTGATACAAAAGCTTTTGTTCTGGTGAACAGATGAGGAGGAGCAGCTCTACAGCCAAAGCAGACAGACTCTATTTGTTTCCTTCAGCTTGTAGTAGCTAATTACAGATACTGTGGATCTTTTCCAGAAATAATCCAGTCAGATCCAGGCACCTGTAGTTAAACTGATTTCTTACTTTTGGACAATAGACAATGAGGAAAAAAACCAATTACATTTCTGCTTGGGGGGAAAAAAAAACGAACATCCCCTTCCATCCGTAAACTCTGCAACCCAGGGAATATCAAGAGGTACTTAAATGAGCAAGAGCTGTTCCAAAGTGCTAGGCAGAAAAGTGCTGGTCAAGAGACAAGGAAAGTATAGGACCTCTTAACTTCTAGAAACGGGATGACTCCACTAACATCCTAGAGGACAAGGAATATGGATTTTCATGTATTGCCTGGGTGGTAGCAAAACAACTCTGTTGCTTGGTGTTTCAGACTGAAGGTCAAGTATATTGAGGTCTGTCAGCTGGCAGGTGCATGTTTTTCCTAAATAGTTACAGCTGACAAATACACCTCTTGTTCTGCTGACCGTTACGGGTACATCGTGATGTCCTGTTTAGTTCAATTTCAGTTAGCAAGATATGAACACAGCAGGGATCAGAGAAAGGAGGAGGTTGGAGAGGAGATGGAAAAGTACAGAAGTAAGAACCAGATGTCAAACAGCTCGCCCACGGGATGCCTCTCTGTTGTTTGATGCACTTCTATGGATGATGTGGTAGGTTCAGATTCTGTTGAGTTTAGGCTTTTATTTAAAGGGGAAAAACCTAAAATATTTCTGTTCTAGCCAGAAGGCTAGAAACTTTTAAATGTAAGCAGATGTAGCCAGCACTCTTCCTGAGTGAACAACCCCTCAAAACACAAAAATCTCTCCATTCCCAGTTCACCAAACACTGAACTCTAAAGGCAGAGGAAGCATGAGTTACTAGGACACCTCTGCATACAGCAGGGGCAAATGGAGGGGGAAAGAGGCAGGGACTGACCATCAGAGACAGAAAATACCCTTGGAGAAGAACTGAACACCAAAAAGTCACAAAGAACAACAAATCTGAATGGACAGAGTGCTAAATGACAGCTAAGCCAGTGCCTGGGTACATGACGACCGGCAGTGCTAACCACAGCTCCCTGTGTTCCTTAGTGTTCATGACCCTACAGGGCCCAGCACGCGACTGCTTGTCATGTCAGTCATTTCTCTTCCTTGTGTCAGGCAATCACGTGCTATGCTATCACCTCTTGCTAGGTAAAAGTCAAGCCCTCCCAAATCTTAAAAGTATGGGTAGGAGCATGCAGTCAAGTGAAGAGGTAAACCTGCTGTGTGCCCTTGTGCTTTCTCTTTTCTTTCTGTCCCCATGTAAATTGGCAGGGATGGTTAATTTTTCCTCCCAGAAACTCCTTCCTATGTTTAAGGACACAAGGACCAGCACAGAGGCTACCACTAGCACATGGCAAATTCAGGGCATGTTAAACAGCCTGAGTGAGGTATGACCAGCAACAGCCTGGTAACTGAGGGGTTTTGGGGGGAGACAGCAGGCCCAGTCACTGTGTACTGTGCTCGAAGATGAGTGCAAATCATTTGGCAGGCAGCACTCTCAGCACAATCTCTATGCAGCTTGCACACAGTCCTAAGTTTTAAGTGTTGCAATTCAACATCTACTCCAAAGAGAAGGTTGTCTTAAATCACATAGTTAAAACAAGTCAATGAACATTAAACTTTTTTTATTAGCACTCTGTTTTGGAGCCATTCGTGTTCACGTGGGTCATATTTGCAAGGTTTTGCCCACACCCACCAGGGTTAGAAAATTGCTTACTAAGTAAAATGAAAGCTGAGATCCTAATTATATGATTCCAGGAGCTGAGGCTTCAATAAAAACACAGATACTGTGGCGCTGGTGTGAATCAAGTATCTGTGAGTCCAGGGAGAAATAAATAATCCCTCTTCAGTCTTCAGTTTGGGGTATTGTCGCTCCATGCTGGCCCACACTCACAGCTTTAGATGTTTGATCCAGCCCTAAGCCTGACTGCTTTTCTCATGTTGACCTCTTGCACTAGCCCAGAATAGTAAGTTTATTGCATAAACAGATCGCTTGGGGGCTTGATTACGTTACATTTACTCTTGTAACTACTCCTTTATTGCCAGGATTAGGTCTCAGAAATTAGGAGAAAGTCAAGGTCATCTCAGGAGCAATTTTCACTGAGGTCAGGGTATCCTCTCAGTGGGGCAGGACCAGCATTGGACCTTACAGAAGGGAGGAGGCTTGTCAAACTGACCACTACCATGTCTAAAAATATCTTGTGTGTTCCTTCTGGAGGGTAATTTTTCTGTTAAATACATCAGGAAAGGTCCAGATGTCATACTCTGATCTGTCTTCCCATTATGTCTTTCCACTAGCAAGTAATATTATCTGCACAATTGTTACGGACCAAGACCTGTCCTACTAAAATTCCTTTCCCCTCCATAGGTAATGTTTTGCCCATCTTGAGGGAGAAACAAGAGCAGAAAAGCAATCACAGCCACCAAGCTGATGCAAATGACTCCCTGTGCCTGCCAAGGAAACCAGAACTGAGCTGGACCTGAGCTGGCCTGTATGGGGGACAGAAGCTGGATGTCAGGCATAAGGGGGCGAGGGGGGGAAATGGGTGCAAACAGGGTTGCGTGTGACATATGATTCCTTTTGCTCTTAGTCTAGCAGAAGTTTCTTAGTGGATATGAAGTCCTGTGCCTGGTTGTGTAAAGCCCATTAGCATATGTCTCTGCAGTGGGTTTCTGTGGCAGAGTTCCAGTAATTACTGTTCATTAGTATTCATTAGTACCAGGTCTTGCCTGATCTTGAGTTCATGTTGAATCAGCTCTGCTGTAACATTTTTGATATGGGCTGGATGTAGAGGTCAGCATGGAGGCATTAATTAGGCCTGGTAGTCAGAAGTTATTTTCATGGCTCCTCAGATAGGGTTTGCTTCAGATGCACCATGGCTTTTCCTTCTGAAGTGGAAAGCATATATGTAAAGTGGAGCAGTGGTGAGCCTGACACTCAACGGCTTGAGAATATAAAAACATGAATTTAAAGAAAGCCCTAAACTTGCTCTCTGGAGTGACCTGTTAAAAAATCTGCAGGGGTTTCAGGGACTTTTCTTTACTGTTGCTGCCACTTAGGAATGTTGACACTGAAAAGAATTTGAAGATGCAAAATATAGATGATGGATGATAATGTGATTTGTATTTCTCACTATTCATTCCCCTCTTGATCAGCTACTGCTGATAATAATGTAACCATGCGCTTTTAGGGTATACCCTCTGACCTCTGCAAAAAGAAGAACATTGAACAACAAACCAACCTGTCTATTATTAGAAACAAAAAGGGAAAAAAAGTCGTGTTAGACTAGTTACTACATTAAATAGACAAGTTCAAGGTACTCTTGGAATCGAGATACTTTTGAGAGGCTACAAGAGTTTTTCTGTGAGGAAGAGCTGAGTAAAATGTCAACATGGGTTGGTATTTTTTTCTTGTACAGTTAAAGAAACTGAAATTATTCCATTATTCCAATCTAATGACTAGCTTTAAAGAAATGTGTATTTTCTATGGAAATCTTAAACTATATCTTTATCTAAAAGCACAGCTCTATTTACCTTTTCTATACTTCAACAGTCTGGAAAATCACGATTCTCAACATGCAAATTCTTAATTCTAGTAATAACCAGCCTCAGTAGTGTGTTACTCACCTGAGAAAGAGGCCTACAAAGATTCATACACTGAAGCACCCAGACGATATTTTCTTTCTCATAGACAATGCCTCTTTCAGTAGAATTTAAACGTGCCATGCAGATATACAATTGGTGAGAACACAGTCATTTACTTTTCAGTAGCACAGAGCATTGCCATTACTTGGGGATCACCTTGAAGAAATCTGGCTGAAGGATGATGGGGAAAAAAGCTTTTTTCAGACTTTCTCGTTTTCAATAATGAATAAAATATTTAAGAGGGAACAGGAAAAATTCTCCTGGTAAAGGAGGTGCACAGATTGGGACTGCTGTCCTCATAAAACCTTGTCTTTCTACACAACAGCACTAATAGAGTTGTACACCTAGATGCACTTCAAAGTACAAAGTCCTCTCCTGCTTGGAACAATCAAAAGATTCCAGATGATGACAGCAAGACAAGACAGCCTCTAATGCTTCCTGGCTCCTTTTAAGGCTCTTTTTCCATTTTATGGATCTTGGGTAAACTGTTCAAAAGTGTGAAGTGAAGTTTTTCTTGACACAGTGTGTAGTTAGGTTGTGGATGCTTAAATTTAAATAGTGACCCAATGAGCGGACACATTCATGGAAGAATTGTCCATTGAGGTCTATTAAATATAAAGACACGATCTTTGGCTCAGGAGGTTGTTAAACAACAAATTGTTGGGGGCTGTGAGCAGTTTGGTGTAAGTATCACTACTTGACTTGTTTCTGTGCTCTTTGGCTGGCCAGAGACAGAGACAGGATACTGGGCAAATGGGCCTCTGATCTGACCCAGCATGGTCACTCTTATGTTCTCATATTACGGATCCTGAGAGATCATGATGGCAAAGCATTTCTGCATCATTTCCAAATTCAAAGAGGATGAAAAAGATGCTATCATGCAGAAAGGCCTTTGTTTTAAATGAAAACAAGACAAAAGATACAGATTAGGAAAGTGCAAAAGTAACACCTCATGTAGCAAAGATGTCTTTGTTAGTAGTATAGACTACAGAGAAAGTCACTGCCCATACATGAAGCCTTTTGAAATATTGCATAATGTACACAGAAATAAAGATGAATGATTTTATAGTTTCAAGAGATCCAAGTACCTCCATGAACCTAGGCAGACCATAGGTGTGTTTGGTGAAGGAGCTGCTGAGATTTGCAACCAGCACTAGGAGAGGGAATGAAAAAACTAGTATCGCATCCTCTTCGGGCTGGTTCCCCAGCCTAAAAAATCTGGCACCCTCTGGGGTGACCTTTGGCACCAGCTGGTTTATAGCTCAGACTCACACATCTGTCTCCAGAGCTGAACACCTCTTGGGCCTCCCCTCGCCCTCCACCAGAAAGCGCACACACTCTGGATCCCAGCTGAACTGGATACTTTTCACTTCCAAATGATTTAAAAGGAGTGACAATCCTCTTTTAGGACTTCTATGGGTGAGATTCTTTCAAAGTTATGCTAGTGCTCTTTGCAGATTAATGGTGTAAACTTGTCAAACTTGTTTGGGATGCAGTATGGAATACATAGATTAATGACCTCTCAATACAGTATGATTCACAGGTACCCTTAATTAAGCATCATATGCAAACTGGCCTCAAAATAGATATTCTTTGAGCCAGAACATTTAAAGTCAAGAAAGTCTGAATTGCAGGACCAATTTTGTAGGATGTTTTGCTAGGAGTTATCTGATTACGAGGCAACCTGGATGTTGCAAGTGCAATGCCTTCCTCCCACAAGAAAAATAAAATGCAGACTCCACTAAATAAGAAATAGCAAGCCTTTTCTGCCAATAAAAAATTAAAATTCTCTTTATCTGAGGATAAGAAAAAAAATAATTTCAGTAGTGGTACATTCCACATAGAGGGCTCCTTTTCTTTCTTGTCATGCTTGGCATCTTGTTTTAGGATCCCTCTTTGATGCTGTACTCCTGCTGCAAGAGAATTGTTTCTAGTTCAGGGAAAGAATGATGCGTCTTTAATAAACAAACCTGGGAACTAATACAAATCCGTGTTGACAAATGCTTGTCAAGAAGAAAACCAAAGAAACAAAATCAATACACGGTCTTGCATTAAATCACATTGTTTACAGATAAATATCTTGCAACTTCTTTTTTTTGTTTACTAAATAGCTGTCCCTGATTAATTTAGGATAAACCAGAATTTGGCTTTATAACAACAAAAGTTTTTAAAAAAAGTTTACAGCCAACCTTTTCAAATATTCTGTCGTTTTTAAGGAAAAAAACATTCCTCTCAGCCTTCCTTATTCTGACACCATTTTACTTTAGAAGATCTCAAAGTACAAGTGAATACATGACACTCGCAGTGTCTCCAGTGTACACATTTTACGTTTGATTTATGACATTACTATATAGGTGCACTTGACAGCTTTCAGATTGAAGCAGAGACAAGAGAGCTTTAAAGTGAGATGGGTTATCTGGGTAAATCTATCAAGGGTTCGTCCTGGGAGAACAAGGAGAGAGGCTTTGTAGAGCCCTGCTGTGTAGCAAGCCTCCATGCTGAGCACATCCCAAGCTCCCTGACAGTTGCGCTCAGCCTTCACTGTAATAACGAATAAAAGGGAGCTCCCTGTAGATTACAGATCTTCCGTGTTTTGACATTGACCTTAATACATAATTTAACCACAAAGCCTGAGAAGTGTGGAACAAGATAAGAAAAGACCACAGAACTGGCAAATAAAGTGATGTTCAATCAGAAATCATATTTGTTCCTGATAGTGGAGATGTGGGCATTAAAAAGGGAGACAGAGAGAGATTGAGAGAGAGAGAGAGAGCAAGAGGCGAAGAGAGAGGGAAGAACAGTCTGGGTTATTTGAAGACTTATGGATCACTTTTAAAGGACATATGGTTGTCAAATAAAAGTTTTTCCTGGATTCACAGTAAGAAATAAAAAAAAAAGTCAATGGTTATTAAACTTTCATAGACACGGTTTCTGCTTTTCTCAAAATACTGTAATGGCACTTTCCATGTTTGCCTCATGTTTGTGCTTTTGCTTTTAACTCAATGGACTGCAGAGGGGGCGGTACATAGAATTACCATAAAACTGTCCTTAGGCATATATTTAGACTAATTGTGTTTAATATCTGCCTATTCTAGACCATAGCTTGGGTTTCTATGTTAAAAGAAACAATTGTTTGGATGCTAAGAGTTTGTAGGTTTTTCTTCTTATTTACAGAGAACACTCAATGCACAAGTGAAATGCACAGTGGGATGGGCTGGTTGCAAGGCAATGGCATATTTTTACTTTAATGCAAGAGAGGCTCATGCAAAGGAACAGGATTTTTAGCATAAAGGGTGTGACTGTGGATACTGTTAAAATTAAGCACAATTCTTATGAGAATATTATCAGGGATAAAATGATGTACAAAATAAAAAAAAAATGCTTTACAAATATCATGAAGGAGGTAAAGAGTTGGGAAAAAGTGACTTTTCATTATTTGTGCTAGCTTTATTTTTTCATCCCTGTTGGGTAGCATGTATGACCAGTTAATCTTACATTTTTGCTTCCAAGCCTTTTTTATATGTCTCATGACTCACTTGCTGTTGTTATGCTACAATATCTGGATGGTAATGGCTTCAGGAAAATTCCCCCTTATCATTGTCATGTTAAATGCAAAATCTTTGAAAATATTTACATTGAACAAAATTTAAATTTAAATTAGAGTTTGACTCTGGTTACAAAATTAAAAATTGATGCCTCCTTTTGGATGGGGCTTTCAGCCCTCCCCCTCACTCCCAAGTCCTTCAATTCCATCTTGGAAATTCATGCAGGCACCTAAGTCATATGGCTGTTTTTGAATGATGTATCCAGAGATTCTTTAGTGTAACAGCATAGGTATATAATTGGGCTGGTTTCAGATGAATACTTTTCCTTGGGTGCAAATATTTTGACTCTTAAAATAAGGTCAAACCCTGAGAATAAAGAATTAAACATGAAAGACAGTGTATTCACTGTCTGATGTACAAAGCTGGAATTTCATTTCTTTCATTTCCAAAAGCAAACAAGTGAGAAAACCACCCTAAGGGAATTAGAGTACATCAGTATCATCATTTGGGATGATTGTTGCGTGCTTACTTTGGAACAGTATGTTTTTTTAAAAATACATGCGTATATATTTAAAATAAGGTATCAGAAGTATGTTTCCTCAGAGCAGTCTGCACACCAGAAAAACCTCAAGTCTGAAATAAGGTTTTAACTGAACACAATACAATGGTCCTAACATTATCTCCCTATCACCACAGCACTCCACCCACCCCGTAACCCCTCTGACATGCTCACTTTCATTTCAGCTATACAGCCTACCCCGCTGCATACTTCAAAGGGCTGAATATAATACTTCAGCCCTCAACCGCCTGCTACATTATTGAAGAACATTATGACAGTTAAAATCCCAAAGCTACATGGCAAGTCCTTCTCCAGGATAAACTGGACTAATTTAGTACTAAGGATTAGGCTCTAAGTGAACTTCAGAGTGCTTACACCAGGATTGTTAAGAATACAGTTTACTACTTTCACAACAATTTTTCCATTTGAAAAAAAAGGAAGCAAAAAATGGGGGAAAAAAACCAACTCCAACCGAAGCATGTCAGCTATTTCTGGTCCACGTATGCAACTTTCTGTCAGTGTGCTAATAGCAAATATGAAGCAAAACTCGGTATCAATATGGAGAGAAGTGAGTGAAACAGAAAGAACTCCAAGAAGAGAAACAGAAATAACTCATGGAAATGACAGTCAGTGAGGTTTTTTCTTACATAGGAGAGGAGACAAAACAATTTTGTTCTGATTAAAAATGGTCCTGCATAAAGCCTGGCAGGAAGGTTGGCAAGGCAGTTTCAGAGAAAGGGGCAGACAAACTGTATTAGGTTGGCTCAGGGTAGCTGCACTATATTAAATATTTACCCATCTGTTTGGATCCAAACTTGCTAGCTTGTCTTTCAAATCTTCCATTACACAGCTTCATCATTTTTCATGGTCGTTTTCATTTGATTTATAAAATAATGCCACAGATTTCCCTGAAAATACATTCCTAAAAGTACGAAGTACAGGTGATGCCTGTTGTATAGCATTGCCGTATCAGCTGCAGCTCCAGATTTAGTAGTCTGCCTTACTGGCGCACCAAGCTGAAGGTCTGCCTGTGCAATGCATTGCAAACCAGGGTGTTAAGAGTCCAAGAAAGGGGACAAATGGTAAGAAGAGGGAAGTGAAACAGAGTGTTTTGGATTTGGCAAAAAATCCAGGGAAGTGTAATCTGGTGTGACATTTCCCTGTCCTCATTAGGGCTAACTTTCACAAACTGATGGAGAGCTGGCAGGTCTGCAAATCTTCTGTGATTGCCTGTAGAGTCATAAGGGCTGGAAATACAGTGATCGCTCACAGGATGGCTTATGGGGCTGTTTCTGATTTATGGATGGGGGATGCTACTTTCATCACATAGAGACACAATTAGAGTAGCTCCCCGATTTCATCAGCAGGCCACCAAGAGGATCTATTTCAGGATCTAGGAAAACAAAAGCAAAAAGCAGAGCCAACTGGGGCTGTTCCTTGAGCAGAAAATTAGAAGTTTATTTTTCTTCCTGCTAAAGAAGCAGTGCCTGGAGTAGATAAAAGTCTCCAATGTTTTAAAATTATGGTGAATGCTGGAAAGGTAAGGAGAAAACTCAGGCAGATATGTAGAGGCTATATGAAAGCTGTAAAGGCAAATAAAACAGAAGAGGGACACAATTTTTAACTGAGTTCAGTGCATGGAAGTACCACATTTTTCATGAGAGTAAAGTGGAAAAAATGGACATTTGATCATCAAAGTTCTCCCAGGGGAAAAAAAAAGCCTCTAGAAGAGGTATTATTGATAATATAGATAGAATGATAGAGTAATATATCACAGACTCAAAACTACCAGGCCAGTCCTTGTGAATTTAGAGCATTGAAAAGTGCCCTTGTTAAAAACCACACACTTTGTAGTGGCTCAGTTGAAAGTTCTCTGAATACTCAGGCTAAATGCTTGAGCCCGTGACTGTGAATACCAGTCAAATTGGTCTGTAGGAGAAATGCAGGTACTTTTAAAAAAAAAAAAGGCCAAAAATAGCTTTGGCAGCTGATGCGAAGGAATATAAAAAAGTCCAGTATATGTGCCAATATCAAGAAAGGAAAGAAGCCATGCATTTGCAAAAACACTCAGACTAGAGCAGGTAATGAAATGAATAAATAGTGTGCAGAGGAGAGCTGTGCATTTGCTCAACAAAAAAAGATGCTGCAAAGTCAAAAGAATGGCTAATAAAACAAAGCACAAATGGCCTCCATGTGATGCACAAATTAGGCCCAGGAGCACAAATGAAAGAAGTGAGAGAAACTGAAACACACTTGTTCAAAAGAAAGTATAAAGTTGGAGAAGTCAAAGGTGAGACTGAAATCTGAAAGCAAGGGACAAATTCCAGGCCTGGCCAAGTGTGAAGTGTCACTGATGTTCAAAGGCACAAAGAGTAAAACAAGACGTTGTGGTAATGCACTAAGGAGAGCAAGTAGTCCATGGGCATAAGCTTGGTCTCGTCACTGGAATGTGTGCCAAAGCCCAGTAGATTCATAGCCCTGGGAACAAACTTGAACCAGACATGAATGTGCCAATGCGTGAAGTGAAGTGTGCTTGCAGAAAAAAGGGGTCACCTGGTGACATTCAAGGTACAGTTAATGGAAGATGCAGAATCTCTTACATGTGGCACTAATAAAAGTGCAGCAAAAAATGACAACAGATGGCTTCATTCACAGGATCAGCCAGGGCAATAAAACAGGCTTGTTCTTTGTAGCTGTGGAGAAAAATAGCAAAAAGGATTGGTCTTAGATTTTGCAGTGACCACAAGATGCTGAACAAGATCATTTAAAAAGGGAAACATTTCCATTTGCTTTCAAGGAATAAAATGTTTGCTGAGATGGCAGAAGCGAAGTTCTTCAGTAGATTAGATACAGAGGGAGGGTTTTGGCAGATTCCCCTGGACACTGAACGCTTCAAAATTTGCTTTCTAATCACCATTTTGCAGATGCTGCTTCCTGAGATTGCCTTTTGGAATCCATTTAGCACCAGAAGCATATTGCAGCACAATGACCCAAACACTAGAAGGTCTCCCAGGAATGAAAATACATGCGAATGACATAATAGAAAGGGGCAGCACCACTATTGAACATCAGGAATGATTGTGGAGAATACTGGAAATTGCAAGAAGAAACAACCTTAAATTGAACAACACCAAATTGTCAATCTCAAGCTAACGAGAGAAATAGACCACGAAATGAATGATGCCTAACTCATCTACAGCAGAGGCCTCAGGGGCTATGACAGTGATACAGGACAGGTGTATGAATGCATATTCTAAGTAGAACATGCAACAGCCACAGAAAGTTTTGTGATTTTGTCTAGAATCCAAAGACAAGACACTAAGCATAAATCACTTTTTATGAAACACAAGAAAGGACTTGGTGAAACATTGCCAAGCTTACTGCAATTTCTTTTGGAAAGGCTAAGAGGAGGCTGTGAATGTGGAGGTCCAGCTAAGACATTAACTAGTAATTGTAAGCATGCTGTCAAGACGATATGCTTTGCTCAATGACATGCAACCAGGTGGCCTGGAATGAGCTGTAACAGAGTATATGACCACTACAAATGTATGAAGCTCTGTATTTACCCTGGATGTGGGATGAGTTATGCAAACAGTCATACGAACTATAAGCAGAGAATGATAAAACCCAACACTTCTCATGCTCACATTGGATCAGTCAAAAAAAAGTACAGGAATGGTGGTTATCACAGTAAGGCAAAAGAAAATGTAGGGAAGACGTTCATCAACAAGGACACCCTGGAATGATTAGTCAAAAAAACATACCAGTGAAGCTGTACTTTAGTCACAGATGAAGAGAGCTATCATAAATAGTGAACATAAATAAAGACTGGTTTAACTGCATCTCTGTAAGTTAGACTGTAATGTCTATAGTATTCATATGTTCCAGGTTCCTCAATCAGAAATGAAACATGATTTATGTGGATAAGCATAGCATCTCTCAAGGCATATAACTAATTGAAAAGACCACAGATTTAGCTGTGATCAAGTGTGTTACAGCTGATGCATAACTGTTAAGAAAGGGAATAGATATTATTGCACTCTAGTTCACTAATTCTGAACTCCCAAATGCTTCTACAGTGTATGCATTTTAACATAAGACATCAAAGGCCTGATTCACTTGCCCACATATAGGCTTCTTGTTCCATTTAAGATGCACAGACATTCCTGAAACATCCACAAGGAATGATGCGGGACTTGAAGAAGACCTACGTATTACTAGAGTGGCAGCTGGAGGCCATGGTGGACACCCTAGGGCATCTCAAATCCCGTAAGTACCCATATGTGAGCAACTCAAATGTGTCTTTAACCATACCTATCCAGAGGCAAACCACAGCACGCTCTCTGCATAAGGAAGAATTTGCTCAGAAAACACTTGGCACAAGAGAACCCTGGAAAGAAAAAGGAAAATCAGCCATAAAAGTCTGCATAGGTATCTGAGACATAGAGACAAGCCTTAATCAAAGAACGACATATAACTGTGATTTTTGGCAAACAGCCTAGAGAACCCAAAATGGACACAGAACTGTAACAGTCACCAGGTGTTTGCCACAGCCCAGAAATACAGACTTCGTCAAGATTACTGCTGTCAGAAAAGAGGAGTGAAGATACATCACCTGGTTTACATTCTGGGATTGGAGCCAGTAAATGGACTTCACAGACAAACTTATCATCTCGATATTGTGCTTATAGGAAAACTTATTTAGACTTTGGTATTTGGCTGATATCCCTGTTCTTTTTTAAATTAGAGCTACAAGGTCACCTTATGAAAGAGCTGGAGAATTCCCCTGATTAGCTAGCCCAGCACAAGCATGGTGCAGCACATGTGGTGTGTAGAGCCTGGTGTTTAGCATGAATTTGGCTATTGCCAGAGTGAAGGTGAGCAAGACCTTGATCTTCTGGTCTTCAGGACGTGAAGAACAGGCACTGAGGAGCTTCAAGAACAACATGGCTCACCAGTACTTAGCTGTCAAGGCTGAGCCCAAAGTCACCTTTGTGCTTCCATCAGCTCTTGCATTGAGGTTAACCTGAGGAATAGTTGAATTAATCTGAAGGCCTGTTTCCTGCAGTCATTTCTTTGAGTTCTTCTTTCACTTATGCTGTGGCCAGTTCACTGATAAAACTGCCTCCTGCTGCCACTGATAGGATCCCTCTGAGCTCTTCCTTCCACAGGCTTCCTCTTCATATTCTGTATCCAGGTCAGTCTCTGGTCATCCAAAGCAGGTTTTGTTAGATCTGAAAGGCTGCAACTGAGCTGTCCTGTGCACCGTGCCTCCCGCTGAAATCGAAGCTGCAGATACACAGTCCCAGAGGATGAGACCCTTCTTGTTCGGGAGGGCAGACAGCATTGTGACACAGGGTTTTTTCTTGTGGGGCAAGGCACTAAACATACCCATGGCACTTTGCAGACAAGAACGAATCTCTGTCCTAACACAGAGTTGTCATTTCAAAGCTGTTTTAGAATTACAGATATAAAGAAAAAGCAACCAATCCCACAAAATTGCTATATTTGCATTTTTTCTCTTTTAACTTGCACACAGCTGAACCAAATTCTTTTATGTCCAGTAAAAGTCCTTTCCTAAAAATGTGCTGGCTGTTTCCTTTCATATCAATTTTTTCCATATGCTTTATGAACTTTTGAAAATGCGGGATAAATAATTGCATTGTTGATAAAAATATACCATAAGTAGCGGAGACTGCTGCACTAATGAAGAAAGAAAGAAACTTTTTTTTTGAGTCAAAAAGCCTGGGGGAAATCAAAATCCTCTTGGAAACTTCAGTGGTAGTTTTGCTTGAGTGCAGATTATGGACTTATGAGCTCTGTGAGTGGACGGGCATACTCATATAATCTTTATGACATGTGCATGTTATTTAGTAAGATGGTTGCAAACAAAATTCCCAGGCTGGAAAATCATCGTCTTGAATGGTTCTGAGGTCCCAGATTAGATCAAAATCCACCCGTTGCTGCTTCGGGAAATGTTCAAAAGTTTTGGAGGAAGTTTTCCTGTTTCTGTTGTGTACGTGTACAAGGAGAAAAAGATATTAACAGGGGTCCCTAAGCATCTCAGCTACTGTCTGGGGTTTGGGGTCCAGGACAAACAATGTTGTGCCTCATGTCTACAATCTCTTCAGGTGAAGCTTAGGTAGGATGGGTGACTTTGTGCAGAAGAAGAGGAACACATGGATTCAGAAAACTAGTAAGAGGGATGGCAGTCTTCCTAATGTCCCTCAATATATTTTTTGTAAGTAACAAATTCCCTTCTACTAAAAAAAATAGTTGAACCAATTTAATAACATGTTCAATTGGAAAAAAATTGTTAAGAGGAGGAAACCTTTCGGGTCCCAATTACTGTTAATTTGTAATCCAGTGAGGTCAAGTACCTGATTAAATATTTATATAGGAGAAAGGTCATAGTCTTTTGTGATCTTCTTTGCCCTGTGTTAATTTTCCGTCAGATGCAATGAGTTCCTTTTGGAGAACACTTTATCATAGAAAGTAAGCCTTGCTCTTGGCCTCAGAAAAGGCAACTGTTGGGTTTTGATGTCAAGCAGCTGAAAGCAATCTCTTGCAGTTAGGTACATTTTTAGCTCAAGTTTCTCCAAAGCAATTTAGTGATTTTTGGTTTCTCAACATCTGAATGCTCATCCTCAGACCTTTGAAAGGCAGTAGACTTTAAGGAAAGGAAGAGTACCTGATCTCTGGAAGTTGGGTTACTTTAAAGAGGTCTCTGCTGGACATGCATATATCATATGGAAGCCTTCCAAAATCACTAGTCACTTTTGGAAATCTTGCATTCAAAGGACAGAAAACTGTATTTTTTTATATATATTGTAATTTGTTTTGTAATTTAAAACCCCCAAAAGAGGCATGCCGTATCAGGCTCAGGAGTGTCTGATGAGGAAATAAGTATCTAGGTGGAACTCAGGCAAAACCAACTGGGACCAGAAGAGATTTGCCAGAGGCAGTTTTCCCACTATATGTATGGAGGGGCAAACCACCCTGTCTGCTCCTCCAGCTGGAGCGATGGGGCAGCTGCAGCTCAGCCAAAGCCTCCCTCTGAAACACTTCCCTCGCTATGGCACTGCATGGGGCAGTGCACTCGCTGCAGTCAGGATGTGGGGCCTTGGACATCCCCTCGGGGTGACCCAGCATCTTCTAGGGAGTGGTCAGGTGCCCCAGGTGCTCTGTGGGGTTGTCTCTCTGCCAGTCGCAGCCTTTGGCACCCTGATGTGGGATGTAGCTTCTATAGAAAACCTATTTTGTCATTCTCATATTGAAAGGAATATCTCTTTCTGCACACTTGTTTTTTGCCTTTTGTGTGTGTTTGTTCATGTTTAGCTTGATATATTTTAATTCTTCTCTTTTACTGCATTTTTATTTTCTATGTATCCCTCTGTTAATACTACACACACACACATGCACACACATTAGAAATCTACATTCAGTCAAAAGGTTCTACACCAGGCAAATGTATTAGCTAACTTGGAAGCCATAGGAAGCATTTAGGGCAAATACGATGCAGAAGGATGGCAACAACTATAGTTTCTAGGAGTGGTTCATTTGCCATAACCAGTTACATAAAGTATCATCCAAATAAAACCTGGGAGTAGGAGGCAATTATGGGGCTTTGCATTTATGATGCAGCTTTTTAGCTGGGGAAAATCTGTATGGAGCAATTCATATGAGTGCCACTGGAGCTGTTGCATTCCTGTAATAACATGCGATCAACGGCATCACTCCCGTGCCTGTCCTGTGCTCAATGAGAGGGGAACAGGACCCTGAGTGCCAGACACGTCCCTCCAGAAGTCTGCTGCCTTCTACCATCCTGGTCCTCTGAACTTTCAGAACAACTTAAAGGTTATTTTCATTGCATTGGATAGCATTTACTTTTCTTTTAATTGTGCTCTAAATAATATTTTAGAACTGTATTTGGAGACATTTCCCTACTGTATGCATTCTCCTCACTGCCCGCCATTGGTTTAGCTCAGTCAGACAAAAAGTTGTCTTTCAGCCAGTAAATGTCATATGGCAGTACAAGGAAGTGAAAGAGAAATTACATTTTCTACCTAATTTTGTAATCTTCATCCCGAAATCTTTAGGGATCCCCCATCTTTTACAAAGTGTCAGTTTGTTCATAAAGCTGTGTTCTTTTTAAACAAAAAAAAAAAAGAAAGCAAACAAATATCTCATTATATTTCTTATGTTAAACAAATGATTGCACAGAATACCCTAAGTTCTTCTCCCAGCTACAGGAGTGCAAATCCAATGAAACCAATGAAACCAATTCAGGGAATTCAGTGATGCTTTTCTGGATTAATACTATTGGAATGCCCCAGTTGGGTAGAACTTGGACTGGTAACTATGCTTTATTGTACTGTTATTTTTTCCTTTATAACCCATAATTACTTATGGGCTGAATTAAATGTCTTTGGCCAGTGGACACTGAGTAGTACTGGGAGAAAGATATGGCTTCCACCTATTTGCAGTAACTTTTTTCCCCTTGTTGATGTGTAGTCTCACTGCCAACACCCTGGAGATTGAAGGTGATGCAGACAAAGCAGGTAGCTGTATCCTTAGGAGGATAGTGTCCCTACTACACTGCCCTTTCATGAAGAATGACTGTAGAATTAACAGAACATTTGGTGTCATAATGCTATACTTTTCCCTTGTTTGTCAGGTCTGAAATGTGGGCTCTTGGGAGTAGTGGCTATCTGTTATTCCCTCTTTATATAATTTTGAGTAGAGTGGGATGGTGATCTTGTTTGGCTACTAGTGGGCAGAATTTTCTGATCTGATGTTACACAGTCAAACATGAATTAGTCAACCTAGGCTCCCATATTACTCAGTGGGCAGAATTAGGCACTTAAGAATGAGTTTATTTTAAATTTGAATCTCTTAGTGCAGAGAGAAAACCCTTGCTGTAAGAAATTGTATCTGTTCTTTTCCCAGAACATGTAAAGTTGAAAGCCAGGAAGTGATCATCTCGTTTAGCCTTCTGTATTATCACAGACCATTACATATCCCAAATTACATATAGAGAACCCAAATAACTTGTACTTCAGTGAAATAATATCTTCAGAAAGGCGACCAGTCTTACATGGAAAAAGCCAAGAAATGTAAAAAACCTACCATTTCCAGTGGTACAGAGTTCCCAAGCTTAATCGCTGTCCTGCGGCATTAAAACCAGATACACTTATTCTGATCTGAATTGTCTGGCTTCAGCTTCTCAGCCTTTGGGTTCTTGCTACACTTCTCTCTTTTAGAATTTTGCACAGTATTTGCTACCTGAGAAGGTGTTTACATGCTGAAATCATGTACCCTCTCAGTCTTGCTTCAATAAAATAAATATACTGAGCTCCTAGACTGTCTCATTGTAAAGCATTTTCTCTAGCTCTGGGGATGCTTTCTTCACATTTTCTGTTTTCCCATTTCCTTCTTAGAGTATGGACACCACATCTGCTCACCAATGTCATAAACCACCTCCCTCTCTTGTTCCTGCCTCCCATGTTTAAGCATACAAGGGCTGTGCTTTTTTGCCAATGTAAGACATTTTGAGTTCCTGTTGAGCTGTAGTCACACTGGGGTTTGTTTATTTTAATTTATCTGCAGACATTTCTGTGTAATATTCCATAATTGGAGGGTAAATTATGACCATAAAACTTCAGGGTAATTGCCTGCTAGATTATTCTATGTAATGTAAGAGGTCCTGTAGTTTTCACTACACTCCCAGCAGAAAGAGCATGAACACTGGATATACAATGACATTTTTTGAAAATCTATCAAATCTGGGTATTAACACAGTGACAGACTTCTGCAGAGTGACACTAGCCAAATAATTTGACTTACCATGTTGCATTAGATTTTTGTGCATGTCAACAGTTTGTGTTGTGATGAGCCAAAACACTAAGGGAAAGAGTGCTCTTCCAAAAATGACAATTTAAGCCCATTTTAATTTTGTTGCTTCACTAAGCTTAAGGGATGGCAGCTGAGAATCCAGCTCACCCCCTCAATAAGAATGTTGCTTTCAGCCAAGGAATTTGCAGTATGTTTTAATGGAGTAAATTAATTACATAGTAAAGAACTTGGTGGCTTTGGAAGCCAAACTGCAGACTCCTTAGAAGACAGCACACTTTCTAAAATAGAATATTACAGAGCACATTCTTGTTCTTAAGTGCAGAAAATACCAGCTTGGGTTCAGCATTACGGGCTGGTAAACTGCATTTTCCTACTCATATTCTAGCCCAAGTAAGGATTTCCTGCTGTCATTTTCAAATTTCTCCCTGGCCATTTTTTTTTTTTAACTGGTGCAGTTTGGAAGAGAGAAATACCGCGCTTGCCCATTGTCTCATAACATCTGCGTTACTAGAACCGGATTAGGAGATACAGGAAGTCCTTGATCCAACAGAACCCTATACTTGAAGAAAGCTTAGACTGTAAACTGCTAGGGACAGGGCTGTTTTGCTGATGTTCGTACAGTGCCTTTCACAGTGGCATTCTTGCCCATGACAAAAAGCTCCCAGGTGCTCCAGTAATAAAACTGAAAAATATGCAAATAGTCTCCTTGAAGATCCAGTGCTTTGACGGATCAGGGCCACGACTCAGCAGATGAATGATGTTGGCTCACAGCAGCTGAACAAGCCCTATTGTTTTAGGAAGCTGTCATCTTGTGCTCCAAATTCTAATCCTTCATTAAAAATAGCCTCTAGCATATAATTGCAAAAATAGCCTTCCCCACTTGGACTGACAGCAAATTGATGCCGTGTTGCCTCTAGCTTCTGTAATAACTGGAGACAGCAACTCACAATGGCCTATATTCACTCCTTTCACTTCAATATCTTGTTGACTCTGAAGCCTAATGATGGGTGTCTCAGAGTTCATGACATTATTTAACTTGTGATCAAATATGCAAGAAACAAGAAAAATGATCAACAGGGGTTAGTGTCTTTAGAGCATTCAAAACCTAGGATATGTGATTGTTGTTTTTCATGTGATTCTTTTCCTCAAACGTGATCCTCTGTTTCTTGCCAGGCAAAAGCCACTGTCTTCCTCTCCATGATAAATTCTGTGTTTCATAAAAAACATATTAGTTACTATGGAGGGCATTGGAATTGTTCATAAACAGTGACACTTTTTTGGTTTTTTGTCTGTTTTGGTTTTTTTGTTTTGTTTTGTTTTTATACTCATAAGAATGTAACTTTGGGTAATTTCTGATTTATTATGTTTACAGTAAAAAGAGATGCATGTTTGTTCAGAGTGGCTTGAGTTTAAGTTCTCTAGCTCATCTTCTAACTGGAAATGTGCATTGCATGCTCATGTGAACTACCCATTTTTTCCCCCCATTCAGTTGGCAGATGAACGACTCATGGAACAAACTGAGTAAAATAAATAAATAAATTAAAGAAAAAATATCCAAGGCAAGACCAACTGTACTGCAGCCAATAGAGAATTTTTTTTTTCAACATCTGGTAAAAAACATCTGTGGCATTGGACTAAGAGCAGGTGCAGCATTCAGGAACAAGGATATTTGAGATGCAGATGGACAATGTGTGTAAAGGGTTCAGGGGAAACTTTTGAGAATCTGGCAGTTAAAATAACATATTCCAAGGTAGCCCAGGGAATTAAAGGATGATCTTTTCCTGAGGCTTATTTTTAAATTTTTGGTGTTGAGTATGTGTGAATGAAGGGGAGGTTTTGAAATCTGGATAAGACCTAACATGGTCTAAAGAAAATATTTTGATCTGGAACACTGCAACTAAAGCCAGTTACAAACCTTTTATCTATCCAAAGTCTCTTAGACAACGCACCAGTCCTTCTGAAAATGTGCTTTTATAAACAACGAATATATGTGAGACTGTGAAAAATTGTCATACAGTATGACAATAATTTGTTCTTTCTCTGTCATAGTTTGAAGATGAAGTGTGCCAACAAGAAAATTGAATTAATGTCAGACTTCTGTGAGAATATCTTTATGAACCACCTTGAGGAATATAGCAGAGAAACCATTTGAGTATGAAACTCTCTCTCCTGTGAAATCCTCTTGGTGTTTGTTAATTTGCTAGAGACATTCCAGAATGCAGTCTTCCATGACACAGCCAGTATCAGGGGTTGCATAAGTCCTGCAATGTCACAGAATGACACATTCTATGATATCTTCTCTGTAAACCAGAAAATTCCAGTTAATTTCAAAGGTAAGAGAGGGAAGAAAGATTTTATTTTTTTTTTAAAGTTAAATGCTTTTTACTGAATACTTCTTGTCACTCAAAAAGCCTGGTTACTCGAGGCAAACAGAACATAATCTGGGGATTAAGTCAGTTTTTCTGTCACCTCTGCAGGGCTCTGTAATAACAGAATTTTTCCCTGATGCGATGAAGACTATTAAATTGAAATATTTCAGAATATTCAAAATGTTTCCCATTTGCTGTAGTGGAAGTACAAGGGAAAATACCTAAGGATGCAAAGGAGATTAAAATACCTATTGCCAAAGAATTTGTTTCATGTGGTTTATAGTTTGTTTTGCCAAAGCACTTTTGTAAGATACTGATATTCTTCTTTGCAGGTGGATTTTGAGTTGCCCTATTTATAACAGTATATGATTATTTTACTTGTGAATTTCTGTTCACCAGGGTGATAATAAACATACACTCTGCTTTCCTGCCTCTATAGAGCTGGAGGCGGGTTTTCACCTTGTCCTAGTTAGACCAGTCATTGATACAATGTAGAGGCAATCATTAAATACAACTGTATAGTTTGCCTTATTCTGCTTCAAAATGTATCTGAGAGATCCTATAGTTTTAACTGTATCAGGCTCTTTAGCAGGTAAAGAAATGCCAGAGGAGATTATACACATAACGACACTTTCAAGAATCAAGTTGTTCCCCTAAACACGTCTGACAAACTAAGTAAGTGTTAATTACCTAATTTAATGTAGCTTGTTTGATCTGTTTATCATCCAGAAATTTTGTATATCATGCGTGCCTTTTATTATTGTTGCATGTCAAACTGAGGTGGGATTTGCCTCAATTTTTGAAGACTTGTTTCAAAAGAACATAGCTAAAGTTTGCACAAGAATTATTTTCGGAATATTTCCCCACAAGGCTGGCTTGTCAGCCTTATCAAGGCGCTTTATGCTCTCTCCTATAATGTAATATTTAATACCTTTGTTTTTTGCATTTGGTTTCCTTGGTACCATTAGGATAGGACAGGGAAAAAAGGCAGATACAAAAGTATAAGTGTTGCTTTGGCAATTAATCAGCCAAACTATACACAACCAGCTGGATGACTAAAGAGTAGGGCCCCAATTCTTCAGGCACCCACCAGAGCACTTCTCGTCCTTCATGTGGGTAATTCCAACCATGTGTTCTCACTGAGCAAGAAAACATTTTCTGCTTTGTTGTGTGGGGAAGCATGGCATAGCACAAATGAGGTTTACTGTGGCAATTTCTCCTCTTGTTTTAACACTCTAAGGCATTTGAAGGGGTAGGGCTCAAACGTGAGGTGTGTATGCCTAAGAGAGTCAGCCAAACAATTCCAAACACATGGGTTCTGCAGTTTGGGCTTACTGTAGCATTTAGCAGCCTGCTCAAGTAACTTCAAAAATAACATTTCATTTCTGTGGCTGTTTGGAGATGTTTAATTCTGCCCCTGTCCTAAGCTTTTGGATTGCTAGATGTAGTGCAGACTCCAGGGGGGCTTATCAGAACCAGTGTTACCAGAAGCTAAGAGAACATAATTCCATTCCCAAAATACAAGGAATTAAAATAGAACATTGGCAGGTGTGTGGGGGTTATGCCCTGGTTATTTTCAACTTTAGTAGGAGGTTCTCATCCTGAATTCATAGACGGTGAATTCAGATTTCCACCTCTGGCAACACTAAAATGCAAGCCTTCCCTCACCATGCTCATTCCCATTGGCAGGCCACTGGAGCTTCACTGAGTCTCAGCTACATCCTCTGTAAACTGGGGAATGTGCTTCACTCGGTCCTTTGCCAGCTCTTTCGTTTTTCCTTCTTCTGAAACTTCTGACTCTAGCCCAGGAATGCTGCTCCAAAAAGGAATTCCAGTCCTATATCTATCTCCTACATTATTTATTTTCTCCTCAATCTTCCTTTCCCTCTATTGCTTCAGTTTGGTCCCCATAGGGAAGTATAAGGGACTCCTCTTTCCTTTTTTTAACCTCATTTTTATTCTTCGGTTACTTCCGACCACAATGGTCATCTCTACTAGAAGCAACACCTCTTGAGTAGAAAAAAAGAGAGACAAGCCTTTTAAATAAGTCAGTCCTTGTTAAGAAGAAGTGGGAGATGACAGCCATTTTCAGGCACAACCCTTGAAGGAAAGCCAGACATTCTGTGTTGATTTCAAAGCCCTTTGTTACCAGAAAACATTTTTTTACATTCCCAAATGCCAGTCCTCTTAGTAACATTCTGAGTCAAATCCAAACAATATTTTAAAATGCCCTTCATTTTTGATAAATTAGCATAGATATGTTAATATGACTGTGAATCTTTGCATAGCGCACAAGTCTTTTCATTAGTTTAACTGTTGCCATCTTTTCTGAGTCCAGTTGAATTTTGTCATAGGTCCTACAGAACTAATTTCATCCAGCCAAAGCTGGCATAAGCTGCAGCTGGGTTTAGGTTTACTTGCTCTGTCTTTCTGTCATGAGTGGGTGGATCATTTTCAACCCCAAGAAGCAACCTGTACTGAATTTGCTATGAATGCAAGATGTGATACTTAAGCACATGTTGGGTGCTATGGCAAACTCAAAAGGCAGTAACTATCCAGTGACACTTTAGGGTAAAAAACAGGTAGAAAACAAGCATTTTACCTTCAACTCCTGTCAAAGAGAATAGTGCTGAGCATCTGCCTGAAGTACATAAAACTGCTGTGTTTTTCTTCTCTTGCAGAAATATTCCTGGATTTTATTTTTATTGTTTAAAACAGAGCTACTGAGGCCATGCATACTGTGAGATTTCTTCACCCAGCATGCTTTGGCATTTAAGTCTCACAAATTATGTGCACTCATTAGCCATGTTCTCAGAGGTGCTAAGCACCTGAAAACTGCGGTGTTCAGGGTGCAAGTTACTAACCAGCCTGAAAGCTGAGTTGCAAGAGGTAGACAGTTTTCTTTCTTACTAGCACTTGTTTCACTAAGCAGTGTTTCTGGCCATATATGCTCTGCACAGGGAAACTTTTGTAGTGTTTGCAATATTGTTTCAGAAATGGTTTTATGGTTTGTGGCTTCCAGAAAAACATATTCCAATAAAACAGCTTTGACACTTGCTTCAGCTGGTTACCCAAAATATTAACATCTCTGTTGAGTGAAGGTATGGCAAGCGCATTGAGGACATAGTAATCTTGGGCACTTCCTCTTTCATCACAGACAACTGACACAGAAATTGTTCCAGCTAATTTCTTTTTTCCCCCGGCAACATGGTAATCAAAGACTTTAGGGAGATACTCAGTACGCAACCATTGAGATGTTGGCATGACCCCAGGAGATTTTAAGTTTGCTTCAAGGTAGTAATACAGGCTTGGGTTATCAAGATCACTGAGTGCCACATTAACACATGTAAATGCTCCCACCATAAAAAAAAAGAAAAAAAAGGACTCACTGAATTGTTTTGGTCCTAAACATTTACCTGTTTTCCTGTGGGGCACATGGGAACAAAATCAGGCTCTCCGCTTGCGATGCACCCTGCGGCTCCAGGATGGCCAATGGCGGGCAGCCTTTCCTCCAGGATAGCGACGCTGGCACACCCCATGCACTAAACACCACCACCAGAAACATTAAATGGCATTTCGTAGGGAAAAGAATGAAACCAGTTGGAAATGTTTCTTAATTTTGTGCCTGCTTTTGTCTGCCTCAGCCTGGTGTGTACAGTGGCTCTGGATTTAAGGCCTGTCCTTTTTTCAGGCACCTGCCCCCCTGAGGGAGACCAACCCTTTTGGAAATGGGGAAACAAGAAAATAAAGAAGAGCTTCTCCTGTTTCCCCACTCTTCCCGCCTGACAAAAGAGTACTTTAGGGGTCTGTAGGGGTGGTTGTGTTACATACTGCACCTTTTACAGAGTTGGGGGTGTCTCTCCTCCCTAAAGTCTGCGGCTGTTTCTTGTACCCCTCACACCCACCCTGGGTGAGGGCGCTCCCTCAGGCGGTGGCAACATGGAGGCCCCTTTGCCCGGTGGAGGAAAGAGCTCTGGGGAAGGACTGGAGTAGCTTCTCTTCAAGAGTTTCAGGCCTCCTCCCTTGTGTGCTCCCTGGGGATTTTCCCCTCTGCTCCCCAGGGCTGGGAAGGGGCGAGGGAGCCCAAGGGTAGGCCGGGTCCTGTCCGGCCGGAGCTGCCCAGGTGCAGCAGGAGGTGTGGGGAGAGCTGGGCCCATGGGGCAGCGTGCTGGTGCCTTCTGGTACCTGCCTGACAGTGTCACCCTTCTGGGTCAGTACAAATACAGAAAAAAGGGGCTTATAAGGGAGAAAACACTGGGCGCAGTGTTGCTGCAGGGCAGCACTGGGAAGCGCACGAGGGTCCTGCCTGTTTTTGAAAGGCGTCACCTCCTGGAGCGAGCGGCTGTCCCCATCGGGGGCCCCGGCAGTGCTCCCGGACAGACCCCCGGCGGCACCGGGGCAGACAGTGGTCAGTGACTGATGGGGAGATGGTGGGGAAGGCGGAGGGATGGGATGCCGTGCGGAGCAGGACGCAGGAGCCCTCCCGTGCTCCTTGGCTGGCCGGTTACGTCTGGCTCTGGTTAGGGCTGTCCGGATAATGCAAGTGCCGGATGAGCGAACACTTATAGGTTTCCTTAGGATTTAAGGGTTAGTTAAATATGCCCCTCAAAAAAAAAAAAAAAAAAAAAGAAAAAGTTTTCTCACTTTTTTGATACAGTACTTCTGTTATCATGATATTAATAATTTTGAGGACACTGTGGAAGACTGTACTAAGCTGTTGCCGTGTCAATTACACAGAGCTATATTTTTGTGCTCATTATTATTCTTGGATGTCTCTAATTTACATCTAAATGTACTGACTAATTTTGATTCAATCATGTCAAAAATGATAGGTCATGTGTGGGAGGAGATGACAGTCCTACCATCAGGAATTGCCAGAATGTGAATTCCTCGGGGCAATGATTTAATGCCCAAGTCAAGCAGTGCTGTCAGAATTGGAGGCCAAATTATGACACATTATGCTGTACTATGGACTTGCACATACAATACATATGAAAAAAGTGACTGAGATTGGAGTTATTAAACTATGCTTTAACCGCTGCTACATTTTCCTTCTCGCTCTCACTCTCTCTCCCTCCCACCGCCTTTTTTTTTTTTTCCCCCGCTCACCGCATTTGTTCAGAGGTACTAATAATGGTACAGAAATCTCTTCTGTAACAACCAACATCCCAAGCCATTCTGAACAGCAGCCTGTGATTAAAGTGGGTGATAAAATAATGGCACTTGATGTACATTTCTGCTTAGCCTTTCTTTAAATCATTTACATTTTTTTAGCAAGCTACATGTCAGCTAGATGTTCTGTGAAAGGGCAGGGCCTATTCATTCCATTGTGGTTTTTTCCCAGGATTTTTTTTTTTAAAGGAAAAATCCACTGTCTCTGGATAAAACTGCTGAATAACCTTCAGCAGCTCCCAAGCAATCCATGGGAACTGATTTACATATTGGATAACTCATCCTAATTATTGCATCCTATTGGCCTTTTTTTAGCTTAAGGGGATTTATCTGTCAGAAGTGAGATTTTTTTTTTTTTTTAAAGAAATGTTTGTTTTTCTACCTGGCCTTTTAATAGTGGGGGAGAAGCTGCAGAGCTGTTTACCATGAACACTGTATACGCAGTTCACTGCGTATTCTTGTTCAATCAGTGCTCCGATTAATGTCTTAAAATTCTTGGTTAGAGTCACTGTGAAGCTGTTGAATTTGATGACCTTGTATTTTCATACCACTATTATATGTTCATCTATTGTAGTCCTAAAATAATGCAATAAGATACTTACTATGATATAATGAATAGCTGAGTCAAAATAATTGTGGTTTTTCAACTATATAGAATGACTTAAAAAAAACCCCTTGAGATTTCAAATCATTTGTGCGAGAAGTTGTGCTAATTGATTTTATTGGCACAGGAGTGAACAATTTTTACTGTGCACATCCCAGTTTTGGAATGTTTAAATGAAATCCTTAGTCTTTTTTGAAGGTATTGGAGATGAGCGAAAGGGAAATTTTTGTGTACTGTAACAAGTACAACATTTTAAGCATTGCTTGAGAACTAGACTCTAAGAAAACCAGCTGACATTTAAGCCTATAAGTTGAGAATGGGCACTGGGAGGAAGGGTCATTGCTGAATTTGGAAAAGTTTGGTTTGATTGTCACCAGATTTGGATTGTTTGGATGAAGTGCAGTGACATTTTCAGAAAAGGTTTGGAATCCTGTTTATAAACCTTGAGGCTTAACGTTCACAGAGCCCCAAATCCTGAGAAGTAAGTCTCTTCCCAAACAGATCTGCCTTGCTCCAGACATGTGGCTTGTGTTGTTCTTTCCTTACCTCCCTGAGATCATTAAAATTCATGGTGTCTCAACTTTCTCAGTTGGGCTGGGGCTGAATGCCAGCCTGGAGACTGTCTCCATGTCTGACGTGGCTGTGGCCACTGATAGCTCCAAATACCCGACCATGGGCTGGAAGCGTAAGAGGTTTCCAAATGGCTTTTGTGCTCTGTGTGCTGTCCTAACAACTGTTCCTGATCTCCTTTGAGGCCACAGGCAGCAGGATGGATGGACTGCATGGGCCAGATCTGCCAGTTGGATTGATCAACCCAATTTACATCATTGCAATGCCAGTGACAGTTGTTGTTGCACTAGGAGGAGAGTGTGTTACACCTACTCTCATGGAGGTGAGATGATTGCCCAATGTGCTAAAGAGCAGAGAAAGGTCCCTCTGTCTTCTGGGAGAGTTCTCAGGCAGTTGGGATGGTTTCCAAAGTCTCAGGACTTTTGATGTGGTTGTTGATGTCTGTGCCAAAGCTGCAATGCTGGATGCTCTGAAGGGTAGTACAGACAGCAGTAGAAATAAAAAATCCAATCCAATCAAGTTCCTCTTTCCCAGGGGCCACTTTAGGGAAAGAGGAGTAGAATTCGTCAGGACTTGGAAGGAAATGAGCGAGAGGTTGTACGGTTTGGATCGGATGTTGGGATTGTAAGAGGCAACAAGGAGAGTCTACAGATCTGATTTCACTTCTGCAGGCACGCAATTGAAATTCCTCCTTGCACTGACATGGAGTAGAAATGATCTGCAGCCAACTGGATATCATACTTCAGTCTGCATTTCCCTGAATGTGGAGAGTTCCTATCCCTGATAATTAAACTTCAAAGCTAACACCCTATTAAATGAATAAAGCTATTATTTCAGTCTGTTTGGCCACAGAGTCAGTTGGTTGATATAGTGAAGGCATTAAAGAGGGCTATAAACTTCACTGTTTTTCAAACAAAAGCAATGTTTTAGAAAATGCAGCAAAATCATCAGGAATACCTTAATCTCATGATGTCTGCAGATTTTTCTGTGTGCCTGAATGTCTCTTTTCAGTGCTTAGGAAAAACACGAACTAAGCCAGTTTTCCTGACTTCTGCTGGTCATGGGCTTGCTGAAAAGCCAGGACTAGCAGCCTCATTTCAGTTGGCAGAGGAAAAGTGAACAGCTGACAGGGACCATACCTGGAAAGGCATTTTTTCCTTGTAGTTCAGTCACAGATTCCCAAAGATGGAAAGAATGGAAGCTCACTGGGTAAAACAGAAAGCCATAGCTCAGTAAGCTATCTTGCTGTTTTGCTGGTACCTGAAAGAAAGGTATTTTTATATCAGACCCATGTAAGCCTGTGTAGTTTTGTACAAAATTATTTTTGGACTTCTATTTGTGGTCCTACATAAAAAAGCCAATTCCTTCTTTTGGATTTCTGAGTTCTGGAAACCAGTGATATTTTGCATATGAAACTCTGTCAAGTGTCTGTCATTCCATTTTTGCTTAATTCCATTAGTTCCTGATTTTCCTGGAAATTTAATGTTTTTTTCCAACCAAAATTTGCTCTATTTCACGGGACAAAGTGAGACTTCTTAAGTAAGCCAGTCACTGGCATACCTATCAGTCTTGTTTTTTCAAGATTAGGGTAAAGGTAAAGGAGGATCCAGGATAGACCCAGAGATGCTGTTTGAATAGCCTGCAGCTTTATTAACACATCTGGGAACTATCCAGCAATAACTTGTACAAAACAGATCATTCATCCTTCCATAATCCACTGTTGGAGAGCTGCCATCAGGATGGCTGGCCAGTGTGGCCATTCTGGCTCGTTTTCTGGCCTTACTTTCTATGTGGTCAATAGAGCTGTGAAGAAATGATCAGACACCAACCTCATTCAGCAGCTTCTCTGGACCCCTGACCTCTCTACCCCTTTGCCAGTTTCTGTTTGCCAACCTGCTAGATCTGTGATCTGCCTGCCCCACACTGGACTCTTTGCAAGTTCTAAAATAATGAATGGCATTTTCCAAGCTCCCTTCTGTGTTCCTGAACTGCTGAAGTGACTTTCCTCAACTTGTCCCATCTGTGATCCCAGCCCAGTGACTCCCTGGCCAAAGGGAAAGGAGGGGAAGAAATTTTCCCTGGCCTGGAAGAATGTGACTTTTATTGAAAGCTTTCCCTAAGCTTTATCTTTTCAAATGCACTGTAAAGTAGTACCAAAATACCTGTTTCCTTTCCCCATCTACACAACTGTGAATTTGTTTTGTGCAAGACCAGAAGATGGCTTGATTGTCTGTGCCAGGTACAACTAGTAGCATCTCATTGTCTTCTCCCTTCTTTTCTGTCTTACTGGGTTGAACTGGCTGGGCTGTCATGAAACTATAGTTCTGTTGTGTGTCAATATAAAATGGTATTTGATTTACTCATGGCCTTTGACATGAACATAGTTGATTTCTTCCACTTTAGGCATTTAAAAGTCCAGGTGGTCTATACTAGTCGTTGAGTCTCTCTCCATAGTCAGCTGAGAGAGAGAAACATGTTCAGAGGGCAAATCCCACAATCTTAGTGACATATTTGCTTGGCATGCATTGCATTTGCCCCTGATGTACAGTGGACCAAACTGGCTAGATAAAGGTTGAGTAACACTGATTCACTCTGAAGAGTACTGGTGACAGAACAATAAAAACAATTACCTTACTGAACTTTTCCTTAGGGAATTTTTCCATTCTGCCAGGTGGACCAGCCTAGCACTTCTTACCTAAACATCTCTACAAGACTACGTATATTAAAAATAGCTGTGAAAAACAGATGTTGAAAGGTGCTTAGAAAGCCATCCCATGCTGAATAAGAAGAGAAGGACATTTCAGACATACTTGGCCCTTTTCTTTCCTGGAATTCCTGTGCAGTACGATAGCAATAATTCTTAGCGGTGGAATAATTTTTCAGCTCTGGAGATATACTTACAGGATACAAATTTTTGTGAATCTTGCAAGCTATTTTTTGAAACCTCAGGATTAGCCAAATGTAGTCTGAACTTGCATAAGTGCTGTAACCTGACCCATAGGTACATTTTCAGTTGCAGGATCCACGGACGGATCCTGACTGGCCAGGAAAGACTTTCTCTTAGCATCCCCAGTCATGTTTCCTCTCTTCTCCCAGTACAGCTACCAGCCACTGATATCAGCCAGTTTTTTCAATGCTGGCAACTGACCCAGAATGCCCTTTGCTGAAAGACAGCAAAAGAGTAAGAAGGAGAATTTGGCATAGAGAGGTCAGAGATGTCTTTTTGTTCTTCTCATAGTGTGGGAAGTCTTTAAGGAGGGAGGTGAATCTCACAAAAATGAAGTCTAACCCTCAAAAAATGAGAAGAAATATGAAGAAGGAAGAATACCAGCCAACAGAACAGCTGTGCTTGGATGTGGGAGCAGGAGGATGGTGGAGAAGCCAGCCACTGCTGGAAAAGTTTGTGAAACGGCTTGCACAGAAAGAGTGGCTCTTCGGAAAAGACTTGGAAGATGTGGGTTGCTTGCTGGTGGGAATAGGGGGTGGAAGGATGGCACACCTAAGTCCTTGGCAGAGGACAGGTTCAATTTGCATTTGGTACTTTTCTTCTTACTCCTTTCCCTGCCCATGTGGTGTGGAAAATCTATTTTCACTGGTGTATAAAAGCATTCCCAATTAAAGCTCATTATGAGCAAAGGGGGGAAAAAGCAGATGTGAATACATGTGCTAATTAAGTCCTGGCACTGGTGCTTCTGAAGATTGGAATACAAAAAATATTTCTTCAAAGTTATGTATTTCTATACAGAAATCTTTCCTGTTTGGCATTATGGTAAGATGAGTTTATTATTCAGATTCCAACAAATGCTGTTTTCCAGATGTGACTTCACTAGTTACTCCAAGCTATTAAACTCTCAGTGCCCTCAGACTTGACACATATTTGACATATAAACACCATTACACAAATAAAATAGAAATTCCTCAGAAAACTGATCTAATAACATTGGAGTGATAAACCTTTAATGTTAGTTGAGGATAATATGAATTACCAACAGCAAATAACAGACTTGGAAACTGTGTTAGCAGGACAAGTCCTGTGGTGTAAAGAAAAACAAACAAGCAGAGCAAACAAAATATTGTGGCTGGAATTTGATTTGGAGAACTGTTCTGGTGGATAACTGTGTATAAGGCTTTGCGCGTGTGTGTTTTTATGTGGGCGATGATCACATCATCTTGTTTTGAACAATCAGTAATTAAAGAAAAGCCTTCAAATAGCTGATACGATTTACTGACTTAGGGTGGACTCCGTTGGTTTCAGTCATAAACACGAGTTGAGATTTGTGGGGGCTTCCATCATATGGCTCACGCAGGGAGAATGGGGAACTGATTTCGCACTTTCTGCTTGCGTTCTTCCTGTTCTGCTTACACCTTTGTATGAAATGAGTAATGCTTTTGTTTCTTCTGCCTGACTTTGCTGAATGATTTACATTCAGGAAAAATGGTTCCCTGTGGAAATAACAGTTATTAATTTCCAGTACCAAGGCTAAAATAGCCTTGATACCATCATGATAAAGAACAGTGTGGTTAGAATCACTGTGGTATAGCATTCACTATGACTTTTTTAAATGTTAATTTGGTCTCTTAATTTGACCTTCTGTTAGGCACTTTATGAAATGAAGATAAAAATGGAAAGGGTAATACATTAATGCTTAATCCACTTAATGAAATAGGATTTCCTTTGTGATTCCATATAAATTAGTATGTAACTGTGACTATTCTACCTGACATAATAATAGAGATTAAATTAATTCTCAGCTGTAAATCCTTGTGGTTAATTTTGAAATGGTCACTTTACCCCTGTGGATTACTGCATTTTACTATCGTTCAGGGTACTCAGATTATATTTTTACTTTGTGCTGTTTTCTACTTACTGTAGTTGTTTCCCTCCTATGTCTGATACCCTACAGATGTGAAGAATGCTGTGGATTAATACATGTCAAGGGAAAGGTTAATAATGGTACCTTCCTCACACAGGACTGTTTTGAGGTGGATTGCACAGGTCATTATGTTATTTTCCTAAGTCATGGCAAGTGATTAAGAGATGGAGGGAGAAGAGAGGCTTTGGGTTCTGCAGGTCCTTCCCTTCCAGCCCCACAGGGAATAAATAATTTGCACCTGCACATCTTTTAGTCTTCACGGCTTACTGTAAGACATCCAGGTTTGAAGGCTATGCCCTGTGGGTATTAGCCATTGCCCCCCGAAGTGAGTCTTTCCGTGGTGCATTTATGATTACTGGTATCGCTGCTGACACATTGTGGATTGAACCAATGGTGTCAAAAGCATGAATGGCTACAGCTTGAGCTAAACCTCTATCACCCTGGGTGGTCATTGATTCTGCGTAAGGGAAAGACCAGTAGCACACACACTACTGGGCCTTCATGTTCAAGGACCTGTAGAGCATTAACCAGTGTTAATCTTCCCTCATCAAATCCATGCATTGCAGAGCAAAACAAGCAGAGAGCAAACTGATATCAGGATGGACGGACAGTTTACGGGACAGGGATGCCCTTTAAAAGAAATGGAATGTACTTGACCGTATCTGTTTGACTGCAATATTACATGTGTTTTGCTGATGAGTTCATGAGCACTTGTTGGAGTCAATTACACCATGGGCTGATTAAGATTTCTCCACAACTGTTTTGCACTCTTGCAGCCCCTGTGGAAACACTGGAATTACTCCTCATTTGTAGGCATGTGAGATCAGAATCAGCTCACTTCACCACCACTGGCTACAGGTAGCTGCTTTTTACACGAACATGCTTTCCTCTTCTGCCAGTGGATTTGACTTGTACCAACTCTGTGCATGGTTTTGGTTGAGTAATAAATTCTCAGTTATTTAGTACAGTGTTCTGCCTCTTTGTTTACATCAGCAGGACTTTTCCATTAATGTACAACCTTGTATTCAGTTGGGACCAAGTAATATTCCATGTGTACTGATTTTAGTCCATTAAAATATTACACATTTTATATTTTTAAAAGGAACCACAGGAAATTCAATTCTTTCTTTCTTTGAGTTTCATTATTCCAATATCAGAAACCATATGTGGGTTTCTACTCTGTTGTTTGTTGTAACATGTGGCTGAAAAATAATATAAAATTGGGACTTAATTGGACTAAATGCTTGGCAGACAAGCTGCATCTGGTTTAAAGAAAACCCAAACATCTTCCTTTCTGAAGACTGTGAGGCCCTGAGAGTGGTAAATTGAGAAGGATTTAAAAAAATTGTTGAGCTGGTTAGGTAAGAGAGCCTACCAACCACAGAGTTTGGGGTCTGATTCTGATGTTATTTGCTTGGTAAAAAACCATCAGTAGCTCCACTAGAGTCAGTGGCATTAACACAGTAGAAAACCCATTAATGCGAGATCAAGCTCTGGTCAGTTACTTGGAATTGAGAGGACTATAGTCCAAGATCTGCAGTCCCTGCCTTCTGAAGTGTAATAGCTCAGTGCACCAGGCCCCAACAGCTTTATATGCTCTGCTGGGAAAAATCTGCTTCTGGCCTTTTAGTGATTAGAAGAAGAAATTGGAAAGGAGTTAGTTTCACCTTGTAGGCTGGCTGAAAAATAGAAGAACTCACAGCAGGCAAGCAAACCTTCCTGGTTGTGGCCCAGTCATTGATGCCTGGGTGAGGTAAGGCTTGGGACACCTGAAGTGGGACATTGTCCCCACTTCATGTCATCCCTTGAGGTGTCCTGGGCTCACAGAGGATCTGCTTTTGCTTTGGGGAAGACTGGGCCAAATCCCCGCTAGTGGCAGGTGTCACCATCTGAGTGCAGAGGATAGGCTGGGAGCAGGGAAAAGAGACACTTAAGACGGGGCAGATCCCTGATGTATTAAGGTATTAGAGTAATGTAAAAGGAGAAAGAAAAGGAAATAAGTACTTTTTAAAGTGTAACTTTCTATTGTTTGAAGTGTTGTATAAATTAAATGTGAACTTCCATTGCCTGGAACCTCAGCTGGCTTCGTCAAACATCAAGCCAACAGGAATCATTAGGGATAATAGCAAATTCAAGTGCTCTCCCTTCTCTGTGTATCCTGAACTTTCTTTTAACACTATGTATGTCATTTCAATTGTGTATGCAGCAAGCGTCAAAACAGAAGTGTGGCTGGGGTGAGAGCTAGACAGGCTATTTCACTTCAGGAACATTTGCTCCTTGCTTTCTGTGATGGCAGAGCATTCCCAGGCCTGCCTCAATGTTCCTCTGTGCTCCTGGCATTCAGGGTAAATATCCTGAAGCTGCTTAAAATTAAACAAGTGAAAGTAGTTAGTGCTTGTATATGGTAATTCCCATCTGTGGAATGCAGTCATGCTTTTGTGAGGGAGAAGATGAGGCATGGAAAAATGAACTGTTCTGCATACGGTGAAATACTAAGTTGGTAGCAGAGGCTGGAAAAAGGAAATTGGATCTTCAGATTGCCAGCCCATTTCCTCCACAGCATGGGCTCTTGGTACGGGCATCGATACCAACATTTTTATTTCCATGTCAGGTTTTTTTTTCCCAGTGAATATTTATCTACATATGGTTGGGGGAGGAGAATAAGTGTAACCCTCATCATCCCCAGGGTACTGCCTTTAACTGTTCATGGGTACATTACAGAGGAAGATGGAAGATTTGTGTGTCAGTAAGTTAATGGATTTCTTTATCGCCCACTTGGGTTTCAACATATCCCACTCAAACCTGATAATTTGCAACAAACATGCCATCTCTGAAGGCTATAAATTCTGAATGTTAATTCAGTAGAACAGTGATCCAAAAGGAAAACAAGGAATTAAAGGGTAAATGACCAAGCAGAAGAGAGAATAAGAAACCTGACTGTAGCTGGGTTCAAGTCTAAATGAAAGATAGATTGTTGCCTGTTCTGTGACACCAAGGATAGAGAGTGTTTCTGAATCTATTTCTCTTGATTGCCATAAGGTACTTTGATTGTGTTAATTTTATTTTTGGAAACAAAAAACCCAAACAAACAATCCTTTCTTTCAGTGGATAAGAGAAACAAAGAGCATCTTATCATATATAGAAAAACTTTTTTGGGCATTAAGACCCAGTAAACCTAATTTTCTTTCCATTGAATATAAATGAGTGCCATGAACTTCAGTGGATTTAGGAATTGGAAGATTTTTTTTGTTCTTTTTGCTTTGTTTGGAACTCACAACAGCTAACCAAGTTTTGTTTATGCTCACAGGGCTGCATATCAGGGCTACACTCAAGTGGGGCAAATGCCAAAAGCTGCAGAAAGTTTGGGTCACTGTGTGTGTTTTGAAAAGTAGCTTGCTGTATCAAACAGTAAAATGCCCTAAAATGAGACACAGACTCCATCTCTAAAGCACCTTGTGAGAATGGCAAAACAAAAAAATTCCCATGCTAGCAGTTTTCTTTTCTTTTCTTCTGCAAAGCTGAACCCTCAGAAAAGGAATATGCTGAAAGACCATAGACCATCTACTGAAGTTGCTGCTTGGGAAACTGCAGTTTACTTTATTGATTTTTCAGCTAGAAAATTGTTACCTTCTCACACTACCTGGTGGAAATAAAGTTTATGTTGCTGGAATCAGGCGGCTGGGATCAATAACGATATGGTGAATGTAAGCTATTTTTGTGTAAGCTGGCCTTTATAGATAGATGAGATATGTAATGAAAACAAAAGGCAGCAAATTTTCTTGAAGTGCAGGTGTTTAAAGGGTTGCTAGACCTCAACCTGGATTCCTAGGAAGTTTTTTGGAAGGCCAGTTTCTTACAAAGGCAAGTGATTTTTGTTGAGCATACAAAGGGTGTCCAAGTCCTGAAACACTGTCCTTGCTCGGGAATGGTGCATTAAAATGATCCTTCCTGTTTTTGAAGCTAAAAGTTGTAATGAACATTAATTGCAAGCACTCTTGCATGCTTTGGCTCCAATTTAGTCTCCATCTAAATTAGCTAGAAATCTATGGGCTTGATTTATTGCATTTGCAACAGTCGCACTAAAGGAAGGTAATTCCTTCTGAAAATGCCACATGCAGGCAGGAACAGGAAACCAATTAGGAATCAGTGGATGATAAATGGGCATTTTTACCAGCAGTTTACTTAATATCCCCATTAAATAAGCCTCTTTGCATTTATCATTTCATTCTCCTTCAGTCTATAAGGTCCTTTAATTGCTGCCTAAATGAGCCCTGTGTTTCAGTCCAAATTTAATCTTGGATCGGGAGAGAGATATCCTTTCCAATGCTTGCCTGCCCAGCTGCCAAGAACTGTCAGAAATGATCACATAACTTTGCACATTTCTCAAAGTCTCATTGGAGAAATGTAAGATTGACAGAAAAAAAAAAAAAAACGCAGGCCATATTTTTGCTTTAAATTGTGAACTATAGTGCGAGCAGCCCTTTTCCTCAATTGCATTTCCTGTATTTTTTTTAAAGTTGCACTAAAAATAGATGGAAGTTGTAATGTTGCCCTGTGCTTTTTCGTTTTGGAAACTTACCTTCAGTGGAAGTAGATGTGTGGCAGAACTAATGAAGTGTTACAGAGTTTGTGCAGCAAACAATTACTGGCTGGCTGTGGCTGGGTGGATTGGTTACTGAACATGTGATTTGAGGGTGGAACATGGCATCTCCAGACTAAATGGCAGTCGAAAATGATAAAGAATCCCAGAGCAGTTGCCTTAACCTGCCTTTTAATTTTTTTTTCCCCTGTAATACTCAGATTTGGGGGTCTAGGGTTTGGGCTCTTGAAAACAACAAATTAATTGCAGTGTTTTTTTCGATTCTGTTATTTCAGAAATCATCTTCTGAGCTTGGAGCATAAGCAGATGGTTGCAGTATATGTAGAATTCATGGATCAGCCCGTAAACATCATTTTGGAAGGGGACATTCCCAGGCATTTAGAGTCAACTGATGCCTGAACTGCAGTGGACTTTCACCTGGGTGGTCCAGATGTCAGACCTCATGCCAAAAGTACAAAGCCTAATCACCAGTGCTCTAAACCTCACATATTTCTGAAAAATTGGCAGCAAGTAACAGGCCCAGAGGAGGAATACTACCCAAATATCCACTGCTGATTAATCTTCCTACTGTCAAAAGCATACACATCTGCCTTGGTACAAAGAGCAACTCAACGGAAATGCTGTTAACTTGCCCTTCATCCAGACGGTTCAGCTTCTAATTTAAAATATCAATCAAGGTAGACCCCAGCATTAATGCTAGAGGACCTTTAGCTGATGTCAGTGGGAGAGTCTAGGATTGAGCCACTCAAATTTGGTGTTAAATAATGGCAAGAGTTATAATAATCTCCTAAAATAGAAGGACGACTGAATCTCTTGTCTAACTTGTCTTTCTAACACCATGAAACAACAAATATGACAAGAAAAGAAAGAAATACAGCTTCTGTGGAGCTCTGACCATGGGGTTATAAACTATTTGTTTTATACATGTGCTTGCCTGCTATTTTTCTTCCTTAAAAAAAAAATAAAATTAGAGTGTATAGATAATAACAGCATGGGAAACATTACATGCATCTCAAAAATATTTTTCTCTCAATTCATTGAAAGGTGGTTGAGTATGGACACTGTCATGTGGATTCAAAACTGTAGGAAAAATCATAAACAAAGCTAATCGTTTTCTGTTGAGGAAGGGAAATGATTGATGGGCTCCAGGGTGTACTAATATAAGATTTGTCTTATTTTACTGTCTCCATTAAAGATTCGAAGGTGAGAGTAAGCAGGAAGTTATTTACATTCAGACATGATACAAAGCTGTCATCCTATGCCATCCAAAATCAGCCACTTTCGAGCATTTTTGTCTTAATGTTTTCTTCAAATCATTCGTCATCACAGGGAGTCTGGGGAAAACCCGACCTGAAACCTAATATTTCAGATAATGAAGATGAGATTACTGCTTAAGAATGGCTGTACCAAGCTAGACCCATTTAGGGCCCATTTATCCCAGCTTCTGTCTCAGAAGTGGCCAATAGCAGATGCCTAGGGAAGAGTATAAAACAGGGCAAGCATTCAGGGATGCTTTTCCTGACTAAGGAAGTGGAGGTGTCAAAAGATGAGGTATCCGTCCAAATTAATACATTCAGCACCTGAGAGGCTGGTCAGGACTACATATTAGTCGTCTTCAGCTTCTGAGAGCTAGCAGGTACAGTTTTCATTTTTCAAAAAGATGCTAAGAAAATCAAGTCAACAAAATCCAGTCATTCTAGGGGAGGGGAGAGGGGTGAAATTCTGTCACAGATCATGGCTGGCTTTGAGGCCAAAAAAGAGTTGGAATAAGTGGTCCATTTTCAGCATGATATGATGATGATTCTGTGTGTGATCCCAAGCATTTAACAGATCCATTTATAATCTGTAAGAAGTAGGGGAGGAAAATGTCGAGGTCGCAAAATCTGCAAAATTATTTAGGTTAGTCCAGACGAAATAAGACTGTGAGGAACTCTGGTGGGACTTAACAAAGCTAGGTGCCTGGGGAACATGATGTCAGATGAAATTCAGTGCTGACAAATACATGGTAATACATATTGGAAGGAATAATTTGATCTACTTTGTTCACATTGTTGGGTTCTAAATGAACTGCAGCCGCTGCAGAAAAGGGCTTGGCTGTCGGTGGACAAATCAGTGAGCAGCAGTGGCGAAAAAGCAAGAAAAATATTAAAATCAGGGACTAGAGAACACTGAAAATACTGTATTGTCATCATATAATTGTAACTGAAAATATAGAGTATAAATAGGAGGGGCAGTGGGTAGAAGTAATGAAAGTTATTAAAGGCATTGCACAAACTCTGGGGAGAAGTAAAAGATTACAGTGTGAGAGGACAATTAGGAGGGTGCGTGATGAAAGTATATAAAATGATGAAGGACATAAAATAGATATATCATGGGTTCTCATTTATCCTTTTTCCTAACATGAAAAATAAGGCTACCAAGTGAAAGCCCAGAATAGGGCTACAGGAGTGCAAATATCTGTCAGTCCCTCTTTAAACTAACAAAGAAGTCACACCAAAATTTATATGCCATCAAGGTACAATCTCTGAGAGCCTTTATTGAGTAATTTCTTTGCTCCTTTCCTCCCCTTTTGCATCAAGGAAAGCTAAAAAAAAAGACAGCTAACCCTTAGCTTGGTAAGTATAATATCTTTATGAATAATAATTAAATATTGCTCCCCAATCAGGCTTTGGTAGAAATGCATTAACCAGGCTTCCTACTGACTAATTTTAACGTCTGATGGGCAAATATCTCTTTGCCATGCTACTTCCCTCTTTCACATCTGTCGAATCTACTTAAGGCTTGCAGTGGGGTGACGGTATAGTGCCAAAGCTGAGATGTCTTTGGGCAAGCATGGCCAGCTGACCCTCAGGAGGGATTATCTCAGCCTGGGCTGAGGCTCCCTCGCCCACAGCTCTCTAGTGATTTCAGCTCTTTGAAGGGGTGACCCCTGTGAACATAAAACACTATCTGTAGATACTGCATGACTTACTCATGCAATTCCTTGACACTTGATATTATTGAGGCAAAAACATTTTACCACTGAAAAATATAGACATGTAAGGATAGAAAGATCTATTTATAGTTAGAAAGGTCCATTATTATACAACACAGAAGAGAATCTTGTTTTCTCGACCATATTATTTGACAATCATCTGTTAAAAGAATTTGAAAACTTTTCATTTGAAATCTGATGCTATCAACTCTAGGATGCTGGAACTGACTATGGCCCCTAAGTCCTAGACAAGCCGCATGCAAAGCAATATAGCCACTGGTTAGTGATATAAAACTTCTTGTCATGGCTTTATGCTGTCCAAGCATTCCTCTAAGCTGGTGACTTTTGGGACATCCGTTCAGACAGGTCTACCGCTAGTGCAATGTCATAAATTCAGGGGCTAAGAATTGTACCTGATGATCTTATGCAGTAAGAGCATAGAAACAGATTAAAAAAAAAAATTGGTTTACTTGTGTGCTATAGTAATAAAGGTAAGGACCTGACCCTCGTTGAGTGTGAGTATGTGGTGTGCATGTGCACACACAGGTGTGTGCACTGTGGCATGGCTGAGTCTGCTATATTTCATTCTTCATGCCTCATCTTGACCCTTTCCCTCTCTTGCAGCAGCAGGTCTGCAACAAAGGTGGCTGTACATATAGCCCTGTGGAGGGGCATTCTGCAAAGCCAGCTGCTATGCAGGAGCACTTTGACATGAGGGGGAAGGCCAGGTCCCAGAAACAAAGCATGTAAGACTCTTTCCTTCACACAGGAAGGATGAGAGTGGGACATGTTGCCACAGACCCCTAGGCCAGAGCTGTACAACTTTGTAAGAGAAATCCTCCTTAGTTTGGTCTGTGGTGTTCCATCTTGCCCCCTCAATTTATTCAAGCTCTGAGAAGGAATAACACTTATTCCCTCAGAAAATTAGCCATTATACTGCATTACTGTTGTCAACCATAGATCTAAGTGTACTTTGTACCCTTATCCCTGTTTTACAGATGAGATAACTGAGGTGCAGAGAGCCAAGGTGAGTGCCCAGCATTGCTAGCAGGCTACTGGCAGAGCCAAGAATAAAAGCCTGGTCTATGGCGTGGCATCTTGCCTTCGCAGCTTTGCAAAAGCTGGATTGCAAGGTCACTCGGGTAATGCTTGTGTCTTCCTATTTGTCCTGTAAAACACATGTCTCTCCTGATAAAAAAATAAGGAAATGGCCTGTCAGAATAGGGTGAATTTCTGTACAAAGACGCTGCCTATTATTGCTTGGAATTTTTTTTTGACAGCATAGCTGTTATGCTGATGTTGGCCAGTGAACTATGAAAATATAGAAAGGAGAAAAAAAAAAAAGAAAAAATGAGTGAAATGAGTGCACAACTATTTTGTGCATATCCTAAATATCTCTGTAATTTAACAGTCTGTATGTGCCCTCACGAAAATCTGCACACTGCATAAAACAAAGTGCTGAACATCTTTGAAAATACAGGCTGTACCAGCAGAAACATAATTAAGAGAAAAATGCTAATAGCCTTTACGTCCAGCGTGACATTAGGGGTTAAGAGTGCATATGTGTTTGTGTCTGGATTTCAGTCCTAAACTTAGGACTGAATCCAAACAATGTAACTTCATAAAAGTGGTGAAATATCAGAATATATATATAATACCAGAAATATCAGTGGGAGCAATATCAGAAATCCCTTTCCAGTAAAATATTTTTGCCTTTGAGAAAGTAACTGTCATTAATTTGCAACAGCACATACTGGCACTCTTAAATTAGTATTTTCCAGGATAATAATCTGGCTAAAGACATATAATAAGAAAAATATTTCTTGCACACATTTCTTGAAACCGGTGCCTGCAACCTGATCAAACCATTCAGCAGTGAATGTCTTCACTGCGTTCATGTTGCACAGACTTCCAGTTTTGGAAGGGTTGGGTATATTTTCATAACCTAGCCACCTTTTCATTGAGCACCTGTTGACAGGTGCTCAGTTAACAACTGATTTTCAATTGCCCGTACAACTGTGGTTTCATGCAGTCAATCAGGACATACAGCCACTGCCTTTCTTCCTTGTATGAATAAAGCTTGCTCAGTCTTCCCTGCAAGGCTTTCTGGTGTTCGGAAACGGGATGAGCTGAGCAGCCACAGGGTTGTGTCATGACATTCTGCTTTGGAGAAGCACTGAGACAGAAGCAGAAGGCTCTGGGATCAAGGACAATTAATCAGATCTGGTGTCCCAAAGATATAGTTTCAATTCTTGGCCATGACATAGAATAGTGACTGTAGAGCAATTCAATGGAGCTCTGAGGTTTAACATGACAGGGTCCATCCACGGAGAGTTCATGGAGCATGATTATCTAGACTGTGGTATGTTGTGGAGTACTGTGCAGAAAACACTTGGTGTAAAATCATCCTTTTTTATTACCTTCCTTGTGGATTATGTGAAAATATAAAATGCTGACATTTCCCAATTAATTTGATTCAGTAAAAAAGTAAGGAGGTTAGTAAAAAATCCTAACTCACACAGCACATGCCTAAGCTGGGCTTTGGTCTCTGTTATGTCTTGCAACTGTTTCAAATTATATAGTCCCTTACCTTCATTTCTCTGTGTTCGATGCAAATTGAGATGATATGGCACTTTTGCATAGCAGCTCAAGGTTGAGCTCTGATTTTGCACACTCAGCAAGACTTTCATGCCAGATACTATATCTCATCATATTCTTTTTCATTCCTATGCCTGAAAATCTTATCACACATGTAATCCCTTAATTATAGATCAAGCTGCAACAATTAATCTGTAATGTTAACCATTGTACTTTCATTCATTGACTGTGGTGGGTTGACCCTGGCTGGATGCCAGGTGCCCACCAAAGCTGGTCTATCACTCCCCCTCCTCAACTGGACAGGGGCTCATGGGTCGAGATAAGGACAGGGAGAGATCATTCACCAATTACCGTCATGGGCAAACCAGACTCGACTTGGGGAAATTAGCTTAATTTATTAACGATCAAATCAGAGTAGGGTAACAAGAAATAAAACCATATCTTAAAACACCTTCCCCCCATCGCTCCCTTCTTCCTGGTTTTCTCTACTTCCTCCCTGCCAGCAGCACAGGGGGACAGGGAATGGGGGTTGCGGTCAGTTCATCACACGTTGTCTCTGCCGCTCCTTCCTCTTCAGGGGTAGGACTCCTCACACTCTTCCTCTGCTCCAGCATGGGGTCCCTCCCACGGGAGACAGTCCTCCATGAATTTCTCCATCGTGAGTCCTTCCCACGGGCTGCAGTCCTCCATGAACTGCTCCAGCATGGGCCCCTTCCATGGGGTGCAGTCCTTCAGGAACAGACTGCTCGAGCATGGGTTCCCCATGGGGTCACAAGTCCTGCCAGCAAACCTGCTTCAGTGCAGGTTCCTCTCTTCACAGGGCCACATGTCCTGCCAGGAGCCTGCTCCAGCACAGGTTTCCCACAGGGTCACAGCCTCCTTCAAGTGTATCCACCTACTCTGGCGTGGAGTCCTCCATGGGCTGCAGGTGGAGATCTGCTCCACTGTGGACCTCCATGGGCTGCAGGGGGACAGCCTGCCTCACCATGGTCTTCACCATGAGCTGCAGGGGAATCTCTGCTCCGGTGCCTGGAGCACCTCCTTCCTCTCCTTCTTCACTGACCTTGGTGTCTGCAGAGTTGTTCCTCTCACATATTCTCACTCCTCTTTGCGGCCGCAGTTGTGCAGGGTTTTTTTTCCCTCTTCTTAAATATGTTATCACAGAGGCACTACCACCGTTGCTGATGGGCTCAGCCTTGGCCAGTGGCGGGTCCATCTTGGAGCCAGCTGGCATTGGCTCTATTGGCCACATGGGAAGCTTCTAGCAGCTTCTCATAGAAGCCACCCCTGTAGCCCCCCTGCTACCAAAACCTTGCTGTGCAAACCAAATACATTGACATAGAATGATTAATAGTAAAGGACAAGAGAGTAAACTGAGATGGTCCATAAACAATTATTCTTCCCTAGCTTGGCAGGGATGGTAAGAAATATGCGTGGAGGACTTTGTATCACCAGTCCTTATTACAATCTTTTGTATTTTGCCTATTAAACTTCTGCAGCAAATCCATGGTGACTTGGGAATGTCATGGTTGTCACTATACTGCGCACCGTGGCCATTCAGAGCTGGGTGGTGGTAGCAGAAATGGGAGTCAGTCCTTCTATTCTTACAGTCCAGGTTTCTCCCACTTGGGAAACTAGTAATCATGCGGGGCTTACAGAAGAGATAGAAGAACCAAGTCTGTTTGGTGGAGACTGGTAAGTACTGGAAGAATGAAAATAGTGTTAATGTACCACAACATCACTGAATGAGTCCCCCAGACTCATCAGCCAATTGGGAAATCTTATTGCTAGCTGAGGTTTTGGAATAAATTTCTACCTTTTTCTCTAGATTGAATAAAAACGTCATTTTTCCCACTCCCTTGCTGGACCTGGAACAATGCAGTTTATGACTATCTGCTATAATATTATTATTATAATTAATTACTAAAACTGGTGACTTGATCAGTGGGCTGAGACCTCTGTCATATCCAACTTCAGTAACTCATGACTTTAGCCATGCTGCTGCTTCTCAGAAGTAGGGCTTTCGAAGAAGGCAGTACTCTTTCCCATGTTGATGGACAGAGGATTTGGAATGAGGCCAAGAAGGGAGGGAGAGAGCAGGCTTGCAAACACCTTGCATCAAAATGGAGCTAGAAAATTACCACTGGTCAATCTCTCAAGCAGGGCTGAGATCAGAAATATGTAATGGAAGGAAGGTGAGACCACATCTTCAGGTTGTGTAAGTAGATCTGGCATTATGAAGATAGCTCATTAAGTTGTCACTCAATCATGCTTAGAGGAAAGCTCTACAAAAGACTTTGTTAGATCTGCTTCTCATGAACTCTAAACTGGACTATGTTGTGTTAGCTCCTTGTATTGATTTGTTTGAAAATAGGCAAAGCTACACTTTTTTGTCCGATTCCTGTGCTTTCCTAGTTGAGTTTGGAATGATAGTGGCCAGCTGGAAGCTGGCTTGCCAGAGGGACTAGTTTGTAATGAAATACATAGCCTTGCATCTCTCAGCTGCTGATTTATAACCACTGTTGGACATAAGTAAGCCAAAGTATCAATCACTGCTAGTGTTATACCATAGCTGTTCTGGGGGGCTTATGGGATGTGACATAGTGTTTGTCTAGTTTCCTCTAGATTTGTCTAGGACCTGGTAGTTAGCATTATTTGCTGACAGTCTTAACAGAGGCCTGAGAGCTTAAATCTCAGTGGAAGCTACCTGTTCAGGGTTACTGTCAAGGCCAGCATGAAGAAATAGGCATTGCCCCTCATACAGAGAGCACTGACTGCAGAGGTATCAAATAAACTGGTACCTTTAAAATGTACTGGGTCTATTAAAAAGACAGGCACTTAGATTACCACTAAATGCTGTGCTTCTCTCCCTCTGGTGTCTGCTGCTATTTCATTTTTACTGTCTTTATGGTAAAAATTCAAAGGGTTAGAGGACAGAGAAAACATTCTTGTAAAGTTGCTTTGTGATCTGTAGAGCTACCCCACAGAGGTAAAGAGAAGACAAGAATTTTTCAGATGCTTTAAAAGGTTGCAGATTCACTGCCTTAAAGGTGCTGTTTAGGCCTTGTATTTACTGACATGTGCATACATACATACATGCATGCACAATGAATGTGTGCTCCCACAGTAAATTTCTCCAGAAGTATTTTAGGAAGATGTTCTTATAATGCAATCCTTGCCTAAACCCAGTGCTGAGAAATAATGGTATTTGACTCGTACCTGAAGTTTTTTCTCTGGATTTCCTGCTCTCTCTCTCTCTCTCTCTGAGAATCAGATCCTCAGCAGTGAGGGATTAAAGTCTCACGCTGTAACATTCATCCTTCTTGCTGAATGAATAACATGATTAAGGTATATGGGGAAGTGGAGTGACAGTAGCAAGTTCCATAGGTACAAACCCCCTCAGGGGTTGTGCTGCAATATACAGTGATTTATTTGGCAGCTATTTGCATGCAACAAATGCCTGTGAACATTTCTCTGGAATTCTGGACAATTTCCATGATGCAGGAAGCAGAAGGAGGCTCATCTGTGAGAGGAGTAGCGTTTCTTCCCACCACTACAAGGACAGCTCAAAGCAGGAGCAGGGTGGAGTGAGGGACTAGCATGTTCTGCATCTGGTTTGTGTCTCATACAAGAAATAACACATCGAGTCCCGTACACCATGGTGTGATAACAACAGTCAACAACATACAAGGTATTATAGGTGAGACACTGGTGATCAGATAGCACAAACTAACTTGCACCCAGCCAGCACAGTCCTGGGCTAGGCGCAAGGCCTCGCTGCTCCAGAGTGAAAGTGTTTTTTCTGAGAGCTTGCTGTTGGCTGAAGACCTACTTTGCAAAATCCACCTATGAATTGTAATTTCTCTTTCAAAGGCTTGTACTTTTCCTGTAGGGCTCATCACCTCACAGATTTTGCTGTGTGCATTTTTTCAGCGTTCTTCTTAGAGAAGAGAGTGCTCCTGTCTTTGTTTTGCAGAAGGAGAATGAAGGCACTGAAGAAATGACAGGCACATCCATGAAGGGCCCAAAGTTTCCAAGTAGGGCTTTGGTATCTTAGTCCAAAACCTAGGTTCTCAAAAATTCTGCTCAGCTACTGCTTTAAGTCTGCAGCTGCCTAAGCTTTTGACATTTGGGTTTTTCAGGAACCTAAATTCTGCTTCTGGTCATTCTCAGAGGTGCCTCAGCCTTGACAGTCTGAGCAGCTCAGAGCCTGTTGCATACTTCAACTTTGTTTGGATCCATAAATGAAGTGTTCCTTCTGTTTTCTTGTCCGAAGGGCTCGATACAATAGATGTTCTCCAAACATACCAACTTGATTGGGTTCTGCACAAAATGTAGTTGCCTTGTACCTCTCCATCTTCTCACCCCCCTCCCCTCCACCAGGTGGCTAAACATCTGTCTTGGCTGTGTGAGAAACCTAACATCAGATCTGCTCGATACATAAAGCCATTCAGAGCCACATCTTTGATGCAGAATGGAACAGCTTCCAAGATGGGCTGAAACTGTGTTCTCTCGGCAGAATAGCCTACAGGGAGAAGGTGAAAATCACCTGTGAAATAAGGCACACGAATCCCATCAGGTAGAAGTTAATGAGGCCAGTCCTCCCAGCTTTTGGTGACTCATGTTGTCAAAACTCCAATGGAGTTATGAAAGAAAGCAGAGATGTCCTCTCAGATTTTGAAACAAAAGGTTTAGACAGCTACCCTGGGGAGACCATTAAGGGCTCTGAGTGTCCTGGTACTACTGAGTGAGGAGCCTGAGGCGCAGAGAGGAGAAGCATCTCCATTTGGAGATACCAGCATAGGTCCTAAAACCTGCAGAGCTGCATCAGCATGGTAATGTGCTGGAGTTGTTGTGGTCCTATTCCTATAAGCAATATCATAATATTGGAAGAGCTAAAGTGGCAGCACTGTGAAAATGGATGGTGGCTTGAGAAAAGATTCAGTGCTATGCTGAGAACATCTGGCTAGAGGGCAGCAACAATGAAAGTCTGGTCCAAGAGCTTTTTAACACCAAGCAAGTCTGGCAAAGTTTATCTTCTGCTTCTAGAGATGTGGGGTCAAATTTATGCTTTGATTAAAATCAGTGTATTGATTAGATTTCAAAATGACATAAAGCTAAACTGCTGTGGATAAATTGCCACAGATAACTTCAAGATACAGACTGTGGGCCAAATTCTATTCTCTGATGGACTTTCTGGCTCTATATACTTTGACCAGTTTTCTGTTTCTGTGGCTTCAGTTGCCTTTTTTATGACTTCTTGTACTTCTCCCCACTGCTGCATGCAAGAGGCCAGGTAGCTACCAATATACATGTTCTGATTTAAAAACTGAAAAGATAATCCACAGCTAAAATAATGTGTGTTTAATCAACTGTCCATTGGGGTATGGAAGAAAAACTTTTTTTTTTTTTAATGCCTAGATGTGTAATTGCCTGGGAGACCAGAAAGATGAGTTTTGGTCTCTTGTGCAATTTTAAAAAAAAATCTGTCTAAATGTTTTGGAGGTGGAAACTTTGTCTGATCTCTCGGGTAAATACAATGCGTTTTAGAACTAAACATAAAAGATATACTAAAAAACATTTTAAAGGAGAAGCCTGAATGTATTAATAAGAGTTGGCAAGAATCAGGAAGGCCTGCGTAGCACTATCTTCTGTAGTGATCAAAATGGTCTAACTATGGTTGAACTTCCTTTGCTCAGTGCCATCATTTCTCTTGCCTTGAAAGAAGAGCTGCAAGTGCTTGAATAAGTGATCAGAACATTTTTTTTAAAAGAGTCTCAAAGTGCCTTGCTATGTTATAGTGAAAAGTTGCTTGCAACTTCTTTCGCTGACTCTTCTCTGATGAACCACAATGCTCTCCTCCAACAACCTGGAGAGACAGCACGATAGGGCAGCGGGCTGGGACAAGCTGTGCTGGGGTGATGGGAGAAGCAATGAGTAAGCACAGTCATACTTCTGCTTGACCACAGAGTTTCACCTGTTTGTGAGTTGTATTAACCCCCATTAGTGCCAGAAATTTCTTTTTGAAACCTCTCTGGAAAGATGAATTGATTTTATTTCTTCTTTGTTTTTTTTTTTTTTTCTTTCTATGTCCTCCAAAATAACCACCTGATGCTCTGGCTAGGAAAACTGTTATTTAAACACATTTGCTTTGTCTGTATATCTGTATTTTTTTCCTGTTACAGACTGAATAGAAAGAGTCAAACACAGTCAACTTCCATTTTCCTGTAAAACAACTATCTGTGCTCTCTTATGAAATTCAGTGGACCTTCATTATGAACTGGTTCAACATTTAAAGTGGTGGCTTAGCAATTTTTTGCTATGCAACAATCTTTTGTTATTTTTGCTACCTTTTTAGAAAACAGACATGAAGATTTTTATTAATGTGACAATTTGAGGAAGACTGTACAATTTACGAATTCATTTTGATTTTGGGACTTCCTATCTCTATGTACATTAAACTGTATACTCCATTTTGAATATGGGGCTTGTCTGCATTTTCTGCAGTGTTTTGCTTCCAGGGAAAGAGAAGAGCTACAGAACAATGTTAAGACCAGAATAAATGAGTAGAAACTGGTAATGAATGCTTTGTGGCTGGAGATTACAATAGAGTTTCTATCTATTACAGCAGTGAGGTTATGGAACAATCTTCCCACAGCAGTGGTAAGCCCAAAATATACATATACATATATATGTATATATGCATTTTTTTGAAGTTAGAACGTGATAAGTTTCTGAAGGAGGTTCATGAAAGAGTTTATACGAATAGCCCTTGTAGGAGCAAGGGACTGCACTGTCAACCTAGAAATCCTTTCCAGTCTTACATTCCTAAAACCTGATTGCCTTTGGAAACCTACAACAGCTTTCTGTTTGTTGGGTTCAGTTAACATGTGTCCCTGAACAGGGAAGAGGTTTGGAAATAGGAGAAAGGTTGTATTTCAGATTCTGAAATTCCTCTGGGGCTGGCATTGGTTTGGACCTAAAGCATCTGGGCTCTTATGACGGGTATTAATTGAGGGGTCACAGGTAGGAACCAGTGTTCAAGAAATGTACTGAAAAGATGTTGAGGTAAGAGCAAGCATTGGAGGCATGCAGACCCCTGGGAACTTATTAGTACACAGAGCCCAGTAGCAAGAGCTTAAACAATAGCTGGGTGGCTGCCCAACCAAGAAGCCCAGCCAGCTTGACAACATTTAAAAATATAGTTATGAAATGAAAGAAACTTTCATTTATTCAGCTTGTTTAGAATATCCTGTTTTAAAATCAAGACTTTGTTTGTTAATGAGTCTGCTAAGGCAAAGGGGGTGAATGGTTCTGTGGGAACTCGCTGCCAGGTACCCCCACCATGCCCCCATGGCTCTCCACCCATAGACTGAAGAAGACCACAAGCTGTGCTATAGCATTTCTCCACAAGCTTAAGCCTGGCATTGCCAAATCCTTCTGCTATTTAAGCAGGTGGATGCGGAAACTATTATGCTGTTTCCAAGCAGGAAGATAAACTACAAGGTCTGTAAGTTTGGCTGAGTGAAATATTTGGATGTATCTCACTAGGCAGATACTGTGGATGGGGCTGCTGCCTCATCAGTCAGGGCTCCCTGGAGCTGTTTGCAAAAGCCTGCTATGACTGTCACTGTCCTTCTTGCATCTAACCTCAAAAGCCATGTTTCTTGACAGGGAGTATCTATTTCTTGGCAGTCATAAAGTGTCTTTGATATTAGCCACAAAATTAAGATAATTATTGCCTTTCTGCAGGTGGAATGGCATGGTGTGGGTAATGTTAGTGGTGATGGTCACCATTTCATTCTAGTGGACTTGTTGTTGCAGGTTGTCACAATCTGCCACTCAGGGAGTACATGTAGACCTTTGTAAATCTTAGACAAAGTGAAATAGGACAAGCTCCAAGAGGGTTGCTCTGTATTTACAGGCAAAGTCAAATGCTCCTGTCTTTACTTTTCTTCCTCACTCTGGTGTTGTGGAGCTTTTGTGAAAAATCTCATGCTTTTCTGTTTGGGGGCGGGGGGGCCACCAATACATTTTGATGTTTCCTTTGAAAGAAAACCAGATCCTATGAATAAAAGGCATACTTTGACAATCTGATGCTAAAATTCAGAAGGAAAGCGTGTGGAAAAAGGGATTCCTCGCTAAAATTAAAAGAAAGGTGGCTATGTGAAGATCATTTCAGTGACAGTCTAAACAGCATTATGCCAAAAATTGTAAAGGGCCTTGTTAACTGGGGATGAGGCACTGTGATGAAAGGAGGAAATAACCAGCAAGAAAGTGGAGGGAGTGGAAGTCATGTAGGATCATATTGCAAGGAAAATGTAGCAGTCCATGCATAGACTCCTGCCTAAGTGGATGCTGATAATGCCAGCATTAATTACCAGAGATTTTTATGTTTAAGATGCTTTGGGCTGTTTGAAGCAGGCTGAATTATTTGGAAAATCACTGAGGTCAAATCTAGCAGAGACTATGTGTCAACAAGTGCCTGCAGAGAGCTACCTCCTCAGGTGAGTGCCATCAAGTCCCCTCTCCACCATGCAACAACACATCAGCCAGGTGGGTCATTAAGTTTGCACTTTCCGACATCGCCTGCTACGCCTCTCCATTTCTGAATTACAAACATTCTTGGCCACAATTTCTGACACTTTGAAAGTATGGCAGACACTGCAAGGGTCCTCTCTCTAAGGCTGCTTTGGCTACTTAAGTCGTTTTGGCTCTAGATTGTTTGAGGAGGGAATGTGTCCCCTCCTATGCAGAATTGTTACTCTGTGCATGTGTGTAGGTGATGTGTAGGGGATCTGTAGGGTTCTTGGGTTGTTGCAGACCATATGTCATACTGTCATAATTGATTTAACCTCACTAAGCATAACTGAGAACACCTGTTTTCTCTGAGTGATATTTTTTCTTCACATATGTCACAGCTATTCTCATTATTTACAGTGTATTTTCAGACCTCACATTTAATCACAGCATAAAAGTGCAAAAGTCTCTTTTCCACAAGAAAAAAAATTAAAAATATTTTTCATTATCTTGTTTTTTTAAATAATTGTATCATGTTTTTGACAGCTAAATAAATGGATTTTATTAAACAGGATTATGGGCTGAGATTATTTAGTATTCCTTTTTTATTATCTGGTGTAGCCTCTGCTGGGAGCTGTGAGTTTCTTTTCTTCATTTCCATCATTGATTCTTGCATTAGACGGTTACATTGAATAATTAATATACTTCCCGTGATTGATGATTTGCATGGCCTGAATATTAGGTTATCAATCATGACCCACTTGTTCTAATGTAATCATATTGAAAACGTGTCAAAAGCTGTTTACCCAACAATGACAACAGGAGCTGTGATATTGAAGGTGCCTGATGCACTACAGCAGGAAATATCCTGGTTGAACATTCATAATGGAGAGATTATGAGTTCCTCAAATTGATGTAACAAAAGCCTGGAGCCCTTGCTGAGAGTTATCAGCTCCAATAAGAAAAGCTCTTTTTTCAGCTAGAAAATCGTACTGATTTCTTTGCCTTTTATCAGCTGCTTAGTGACTTTTTGAGCCTACACTGTAAAATAATTATGTTCTGTGCTGCACAGCATGAAGAAACTGAAAAAAAAAAAGGAAAGTGTTTTTTTTTTGAAAAAAGGAATGGCACTGCCTGTATCTGTTGTTACTGGAAGGAGAGAGCATCGTTAAGGTCTTGCCGTAGTTCACTTTCACTGGATTACCGCAAACATTGAAAAAGTGGGGTTTGCTTCTGTGGGAATCATTAAAGCAGAGCACCACGTTTTAACACTCAGAGTATAATGCACATTTCACTTGCAGTGTATTTCTTAGCTCATAGATGTTTCTGCAGACCATAGTGGTTCCATTTCAATACCCTGTTACTCTTTACCTCGGCCAACTACAATGACTCTCAGGTTGAGTCGTGCATATTCATTTCACTCCTTCTTTCCTTTTCCTGTGACCACTCAGATTAACATGGGCATTATATTGAGGTTCAGCTCCACAAACTCATCCTGATGGAAATACTCCCTGTGACCACAGCACAATCACTCACTTAAGCCAGAGCGGCTTGAGGTGGAGAAGTCTAAAGCACTGGGCTTTATAACTCCAAGCAGCAAAGCAAAGCTGCTTCATTCAAGCTCTACCTGGCTTCCACTCTGAACTGTAGAGTGTATGGGTTTTCCAGACTCCTTTGTTCACAAAAGATCATGCAGTGATGCTTTTCCTGGCATTTGGCAGTGCTTTACTCTTCATATCATCTTTTGGCTTTGGTGGAGTCCACAAAAGCATAACTCCTTCCAGCTCCCTGTTGCTCTTGATGTTAGGCAACTTAACTTAATTGGTAAATGTAGGCTAAAATCAGATTATTCACCAAGACAAAGAGTAACACAGTTTTGTCCAAATGTGAGGACCCTATTAGTCCTGGCTAGCCTTCAAAGCATACATTCATGGAGTTCATACTGGTGTGGTCTCTGAGTAGGTGGAATGGTTGACAGTCATAAGAAGAAAGACAATTGACAAATTTAAAAGCTCAGGAAAAAAAAGCCCTACAGTTTGACTCCCCTTTTTCTTCCTTTAGCCAGTATTTTACTCTGTTCCTCCAAAAGAGGAAAAGTGTACAGAAGCTATGTAGTCTAAGTGATACAGCCCAGCAGGAGGGGTAATCTCCTGGGATATCACCACAGTTGAAGGCCATTTCAATTACTTAATATATGACAATATTAGCCTTGTTGTGTCTCACAGTGATTAAAACAGAGAACAAGTGTGTTCATTGTTATAGGAAAAAGGATTCCTAAAATAATTTGTAATAATAAACCCACAGAAATCTGGAACTGGAGAAAGTGTAGATGGAAAAGACCTAGTCATCTAATTTCTCTGCCAGTGCAGGATTTCAGTGTGCATTTTTAGTATATTCTTAGTGTAATAGGGTTACTTAGAAAACCATGCCCCAACCTGTTGGATTTGAACATAACCACAGTGATTCGTGGTTTATATGATTTCTTGGCTTGAATCTCCATACATAATTCAAAGCGCCTCAAACACTAGTGCTTCTACAACCATGGGAAATTAAGAAAATTAATTAAAATTATAAGAAAAGGTAAGACATTTCTTAGCTTCAGCAAACTACATCTTCTTCTATTACTTTTCATCACACTAAATAGTTCCAGAATTGCCAGCTCAAGTCAGTGAGAAAAATTGTGTTAGATTTCTTCTAATTTTTTGTTAGAAACTGTCTTCAAAATGAGGGAATATATAAAAAGAATATGTTGTGAATGTTCTTTATTTGCCTGATGTTTTTTAAAGCCTTTAGTGCCCATTAGTAATCGTTCCTCCACAGCTAAGAGAGTTTGCAACCTTCTATTATTTTTAAAGTAGAAGCAGGACTGTCCATTTATTGAAATGACTCCAGGAAAGGCACCTCCAGAACGACTCCCCATATCTGAGACTGACAACAGAAGAGTTAGTAAAGGTAACACTGTAGTTTCTCTCTCTCATTGGTGACTGATCTTTCAAATATTTGTGTATTATTTGTTGTGCCACGGCATCTCCTCTTGATTGCATCATGGTAGGTTTTTGCCTGCCACACAGTATGTGTGAAGTAGGTCAGATGAAAAGCCCTGTACATAAAAGAGGAGCATAGAAACTACCCATCTTGTAAAGCACTGACTGCTTTAAAAAGCTTTCCTGCAGGAAAAGCTGTTCTGCTTTCTGAATCGCCATTTTTACATTTTTTTAATTAACATTTTTTTGGTTATTGCCCCAAGACTAAAAGCCCGCTAGTTTTCAGTTGTTTAGTTTCTCAGCCAGTAGTAGAATTTTCCTTGGAAAGAAGCAGCATTTTATGGAAACCATCAGTAAACTGTTTTTCTGTGGAAAATATTTGAGTAGCCCTCCTCTGTGTACATAGTTATAAAAATATTAGGGCAATATGTGCTAAGTGGGCGGCACAATTGTTTCAGCACACAGCACCCATTTCTGCAAGTTGCTGCCAAAAGCAAATTACTCGAGAGAGCTATTTAACATAATAGGACATAGCAGGTGTTGGGCCACATCTTCAAACAAGCAAAAACCAGGCAATGACTAATTTACTGGAAAGAGCAGTATAACCAAAATGTTCTTCTTCTGACCCACAACACTTGAATTCCACAGGAAAACAAATCTGCCGTCCTCCAATTCAGAGCTCATGTGTGCGGGATACAAATCTTTCTGAGCAACCAAAGACTTATCTGATACTGCACTTGGAAAAGATCAAAATAGGCACGGGCTTCTGAGGCGAGATGTGAAACTCATCTTTCTGACTGAACATTCCTCAATATACCGCAATTATAAATAAGTACAAACAAAGTCCATTCCCTGCTAACTCTGAGTGGAAAAGAGCTGGAGAGAAGAAGAAAAATATGTCCATATATGTTTTCTTTATAATTTTGGAATGCATTCAGGCTTCACACCAGGCAGCAGAGAGAGAGAAGCAGAGGACGCCATTCTGAGACTCATCTCATGCTTGGAAGGAGCATGAATTTTCTCATCAGCATTGTCCACGATAGTCTCTTGACCCTGAGAGCAGGATATTTTTAGGCCTACATTTATGAACAGTGAAGGATTATTTTGCAGGTAGAGAGATGAGGGGTTGTTTAGTAGGGCAAGAGGCAACTTGACCCAGTGTGTTTTGCGAAGGTGGCACTGCAGGCCTTGGCTGGCGGGAAGGTGAGCTTTCCTGATGCCTCTTCGCCTGCCGCTGCCTTTCCCTGAGTTGCTGTGGAGCCTGCAGCACCGCCCTCCCTGCGCCCGCCAGAAGACAGATTGCGCATGAGGTTCCTGAAGCACGTGACAGCCACTTTACATTTGATGTCACTGACACCAGCCTAAGGTGACAGAGTTGTCTTATTCTTGGCATCCTCGCAAATCCTGTTGCTGTCCATGGATACTTCTTACAGCTACTGTAAATGCTGTAATCACTGCAGAGGGGGTGACAGGATATCTCTGTGTTGTTTTGTTAACTTCTCCTATGAACATCAGGAAATAAAGCTGGGTGTCGTGCGGCACTTGGCAATTTCTTTGCCAGAGATTTATTATTTTTTTTAATACTCTCTTTTCCCCTTCCCACTCCCTTCCCCTGCCAGGTTCTCAGTGGCAATATTAGGATGAATGTATCTGTCAGCTTCAAACCATGAGGTTTTTTTTCTCTTTTTGTAGAGCTGTCCCAAAGCATACCTGAGAGCTGGGAATATTGAAAAAAAAAAAAGAAAGCAGAGGCCTCTGTAGCGTAAGATTGCTGGCCTTGCCTGTAACATGAACACCTGCTGAAGCGAGGGAAGAGGATGCTCATTAGATGCCTCCAGCTCCCACTGCCTTTGCTATTTTTGGGCCAGCTGTCATGTGCACAGGGTGATCCGCCTGGCCTTGACGTTCGGTGTAACATCTCAATGCCAGCCCATCGTACCTTTCCCCCTCTTGAACCCTGCGATGCAAGTGAGAAGTAGCCACTGCTACCATTATGCCGCCGGGTCAAACATCCAATTAAGCAAGCATGGGCTGGATATGCCCAGGCGAGGGCTCGGGTGGGCAGAGGGGAGCAGGGTGTGCAGAGCCATCGCCTTGGAGCGCCCTGCAAACCCTCCTCTCCACCTCCGCCACATCCCTGGGAACTGCCAGGAAGAGCATCTGAGCTGCCTGTAGCTTTAACGGTACGGCACAGGGGAGCAGAGGTCTCCCAGGATTAATTAATGGGCATCCCGAGAACACATTCTCATTATAGCTATAGCGCTAGGGTTTTTCCTCATTTTGCAGAACATCAAACGTATTAGATAGAGTGCGGGATGGAGGGGGGGAGGAGCAGGGAGGGCAGAGGCTGCGGTCAGAGGGAAGCAATATGGACCAGGAGATTGAATCTGACCCTGTCAGAGGCTGTCACAGGACTTAATATTGCATTTATTTAAACTGGATTTTCTCTGGTATAACGCGGCTGACTTTGGGGGAATGAGCCTTGCTTTCGAGGGGTGTGCGGGTCCCTCGGGGGATGAAATGCCACTGATAATAAAGAGCTCGTGCTGACATCCTCCACCACGATTTTTATTTGTTTGTAGCTGCTCATTCTTTGTTAGAGCACAGAACTGGCGAGGCACGTGTGTTTTGTTTCTCTCATGTGATTTTCCCCGCCAGTCAGGATGGCTTATGCTCAATTAATTCCATCAATATACGGTCCCCCCCAGCCTCATCTGCACTTGTGTAGCGTGACAGGCAGTTGTGAATATACCACTAACTGTGTCCAGACAAAGGCGTGAGGAGGCTCCATGAGGGGTCTATTAACTCCACAGACAGACTGCGGCTTCGGCTGAGGCACAGCCCCTTTGCGGGAGGGTTTTCTTATTTGGTGAAACACTTAGTAAACAGTGCTTCCTCCCTCCTGGTGAATTAACCGCCACTCAGATGCTGGCGAGCCGCCGCACTGCCGTCTGAACCGCGTCCTATAAAACACCGGGGTAGCTGGACGTGGTTCTCCAGTGCTCACAAGCACGTACAAAACACAAGCTCCCTGCTCCGAAGAGCTCGGGGTTTCACCCCACGCGATCGAGCGGTGCAGGTGATCAGCTCCGGCTGAGCGTTTCGATAACGAAGATGCTCTGACCGTGTTCTGTCCCATCGATACGACTAAACAGCGATGACTTTCTCTGACAGACCACTGAAGTTCACGGCCATCATTTCATCTTTTTCTTCATAAACCAGCAAGAAATCCACTTGTATCTTGGGGCTGTGTGATCCCCTCAGCAGCGAAGCAAGGTGCTCGCAGGTGAACTTCAATGCTTTGAAGAACAGGGAACAAAATAAAAATGGCAGTTTTCATCAGAAAAAAAAATTATCTTTCTGTGCACCGGCTATTTCAGAGGCACGAGGCCATACTAATTGGGGTGCAGTCTAATGACTAATCCCATTAGAGGTGCTGTTTACAGATTACCCACTTGTTTGAGGGACTAGAAAGCAATGTTGGAATAAAAAAAAAATCAAAAAGGAGAGAGAATATTTTTTAGAACCGCTGTGACACGAGAATGTGAGAGATGTTAGTTACATTGAAACACTCTTTCAGCCGACAAGGTCACTTGTGGCAATAATCCGCTCATTAGAGGTGTAATCCATCACTCAAGTAATATCAATTTAGTGCCAGGGTTTTAATGCAGGTTGTACTAATCATTAGCGGCAGTTTGTCAACTGCATAATTCACAAGGGATTGTGGGTATGCATGATTTAGCAGGTGACCCTTGACCTCTGCTGAGTAAGAAGCCTGCCTTAGAGGCAAAATCAAGAGGGACAAAAAGCAGTGCTCACTCATGAACAATTATTATGCTTAACAGCATGACTGTCATTTTAGAGGGAAAGGGAAAAAACAGTATGTCCTGAATAATGAAGGATTAAAATTCACCTGAGACTTGGCTCCAGCTACAACGCTGGAGTCACCACCCTCACTTAGCGGGGCAGGCAGAAGACAGCACTTTTTTTTATTGTTTACTTAATGGCCCCTTAGCTAATATCTAAGAGTGAAAAGCCCTTCTGCCACCCAAAACATGAGGGGTGATCACAGCACCAGACTTATTTATTCTCCCGTGGTGAAAATGTTGGTTTACTCCCATCTCTATCCCAGGTGCCAAGTGCTGGGATTGACCTGTGACTGTCATAGGTGAAAAGTATTAGCTAGGAAAGTCTGCATTAGTGTCAGACAGGTAGAGGATTTCCCCTCAGGCTGTTAATTCATTTGGAGGGAAGAGGAGAATAACCTGAAGTGAATTTCTGTGCCCACCTGAAATCTACTCAGAGAGTTAAATGCATAGTTTGATTTACCAATCATTATAAATGTAGTATAGCATCATATTCTCTATTTCAACTGTTGGAAAAATCCATTTCTTTTCACATCCCACTTGGGAAGTTATCGGTGTCTTGCCTTGCCGTATTGCTGCTCTGTTTTATAATAGCAATAATCCTCCTGAAATCTGCCTTGAGCTTTACTGCAATTAAGGTACTTTTTTGCTTGCAATAATTCAGAATTGACTTTGACTTAAAAACTGAAATTTAACAAGTGATTTAGCCTGTAATGTGCTCTAATTGCTTTTGGTATTTTGAAAGTGGGGTTTGGGTGGGAGAAAGAAGAAAGAGGTCAAACAACTCAGTAATTCAACAGAAAAAGTGGCAAGGGAACTTGCACGCTAGCCGCTTTCCGTCGGGAGTTTTGTTATGCACACCAGCCTCCTGTTTGCAAGGCTTTTTGTTAATATATCTGTACATTACCTCTACGCTCATATTTTAAAATGATGCTCGGAAGGAAAAGAGGGGCTGAGCGAACTCGTTCGCTTGCTAAACGTTTTGAAATGCCCCTGGCGCTGTCAACAACACATTTGCATCGCAGCCCTTGTCAGGTTCGCAAGAAGGGGGCGGCGAGCGGCAGCAGCCGGGCAAGCGGGCGCAGTCACCTGGCAACGGGAGCAGCCGGACGGACGGCTGGACGGACGGACAGACGGCCGAGCCTTCCGCACGTCGAGTTTTCTCTCCTTGGCTCGGCGGCGGGGACGGGAGGGCAAGGGGCGGCGCGGCCGGAGCGCTGCCTCCCCCCCGGGACCGCATCCCCGCGGGCGGCGGCGGGGGAAGGCTGCGGGCGGGCGGGCCGGTGCGGCTCGGCTTAATTGCGCCCACTGGGCATTGCCCTGGCCGGCGACGGGGAGAGCTGCTCGGCTGCCCGGAGGAGAGGATTTGCGGGATGAGCCGGCCCGGCGGTGGGAGCCCGCAGCCGCGGGGCCGCCGGAGCCGCCTCCCTCCCGCCCGTTCCCCCGAGCCTCGCCAATGGCGGGGGCAAGGAGGGCTCGGCGAGGGGCTGTGCAGGGCAGGAACCGGAGTCAGGCTTGGAAACGGCTTGCTATCCAGCCACCTCCCGGTTCTTTGCGCCGTTGCCTGGTGCCCAGTGCGCAAAAGAAAAGTTTTTTGCGGTGCTGGTTTTGATGCTGCTTCAAGCAGGGCTGTGTTGCTCCTTCATGAGGTTAGGAAAAATCAGTGAACAATACTTTTGTGACTGCTTTATCTTTCAGAGGGAGCTAGATCGCCGCTGGATCATTCCCATTTGTGGCGCAACATGGGTAAAGACAGGGAAGGCAGGAACTTTCCTGCAGTATCTATAGGTCAAGCGGTGCTGGTGGTACTTACAAGAAAAAAAATGAGAAAACAGTCCATTGGGAGGTATTGACACTACCTAATTTGAGGGATCTGCCTCTCTGCAAATACGGCATAGAGAGATAGGGTCCTCCAGCAGGTGATTCAGGCCACTTAAACCACATTCGTGCTCCAAATTATCTTCTTGTATAACTCCACAGCTTTGGTAGGTGCACCAGGGAGTGGCTGTGGCTCCCACGCCCGGGGCAGGCTGGGTTCGCCCGGTGCCTTCTGCAGAGCTGGGATGCTGCAGTGTGCCACTTTGAGATGGTGCATGTATTTTGCTGGCTGGGAACCTATCTAACCGAGCTTCCATTGGTGCCGTCAGCAGAGCCTTTAGTGCTGTTCAGCTGCTCTAAGATGGGTGTCTACTTTAATATGAGCTGAATTGCTAAATTTAGGTATTTGAGCTGAATTGCATCCAAAGTGACTTGTTCAAACAAGGGGAGAAGTAGGAAATGGAACTTCAACTCTGGGTCAAGTCCTGATTGTAGTTCAGCCATCGTTTAGTGATTCCTCTTGTCTCACATATTTAGATTGTATGGGTTTTGAGGCACGAACTGTCTTCTATCGCAAAGGAGACTGCATTTCCATAATAAAAAATCCTTAAAGAATTTTAATTATATCACATACTCAACAGTTCACATGTCAATAAAAAAAAAAAGCTTTTAGGAAAAGAGCGATTTTCATCCAGTTAGATATAAGATGCCCAATTCCTTCCTCAGGTACATGCATACAAAGAAGGCGATGAATCCAGCCAACGTTTGCCTAATGAGTTAGTATTCTCCTCTGTTGGAAGTCAAAAACCTCCACAGCTTCAGGCAATATTCTTGCCCATGGACCTGGGAACAGTAAAGCTCATGTCTCCTGTGGACTGGCCAGAAAAGGAGGCAGATATAAGCTGAGCTTTTATTTACTTAACTGTATTTTGATCACATCTTTCATAAAACTGTAACTTCTGTAAGTAAGATTTCTTTTTTTTTTTTTCTCTTTTAGTCTTTTTAACTTCAAAAGCTGTTGTTAGTAGGAAATTGGGGGGAAAACAAACCAAATGAAACGTACTATCATTAACATTTTGATATTTGGGTATATCAGAGGATAACACAGTGCCCATCTGGACTGCCTTAACAACACACTTAATTGCATTATATATGGAGAAGGGATTCGAAAGAACAAAGAATTCAAGCTATTCTATTTAAGTAGCCCATTGCTGTGGTATCTAAGCACAAGAGTAGATCAGAGCATAAAAAAGCAGATTGCTGAAAGCTATACATCCCAAATCTTATCCACTGTTCTGCATAGAGATTAATGAAACAAGCAGAGCGGCAAGCTGGAATATTAGTGGCAACAGATTTACTCCCTCCGAGTGTTCATAAGGACACCAACATCAATGATTTCCAAAGTGAGATCTACCCACTACGGGTGGGCCCCACAACATTTGCGGATGTTTCATACACAGCTGCCAGTCACATGGGATAGGGTTTTAAAGGTATCTCCTAGCCTAAGGAGGCTGATCTAGTGGGGGTTTCAAAAATAGCTAGCCACGTAACACCCACGGCAATCTCATGCCAGCAATCCCACAAGCTGTCTACCTTTACGGTTAGGTGTCTGAATACTCTGCAGAAATCTGGGGCATCCTGGTGGCCTGCGGGTCAAACCTGGCTTGTGGGGGATTTCTCTGCGGAGGAGATGGAGGGCACATTGGGCAACGCTCTGCAGCGCCTGCTGGCAGCCCAGGCTGGAGATGTAGGTGCTGGCTGCTGCTGCCTCTAAGGTGCTGGTAGAGGTGGAGAGGCCATAGGCACTGGCAAGGGCATGTCCCCTCATGGCAACAGTTTCTGCTCCTCTAAAGCAGTGACTGGAGCAATGGGGGAAAGCTGCCTGAGCTTCCTTGCTGGGCTGAGCAGGTTGAGGGATGGTGCTTCTAGTTGCTGGAACAGTGCCTGGGGAAATTGTGGGGTCCTCAAATCTGTATCTAAAGCAACCTGATGACTGTGGGGCTGCTTTTCCTCTATATTTCGGGTGCATCGTGGCACTGAGGATCATTAGCCTCCTCTCAAAATACGATCCTAACATCACTAGTAAGCAACTGCTGTCTTTGGCAGAGGGACGCCAATTAGCCATGATCTGCATTACTGAAAATTGAAGAGAAGTGGGTTCATAAGACATTGGAGCTATTGTTTCCTAGTGTTTGCATACGGAACTGTGTGAGTTTGCTAGATGGCTAAGAACACAGCAGGTAGCCCAGATGCTGATTTGACCCCCACGGTCTCTCCTCGGGATAATGTCTCCCCGGGAGAGCTTGAACCGTGTGGAAAGCATGTGTGCAAACTGCAGCTAGTGAAATCATGTGTCAGAGATGGGGACAGATCGGTGTCCATGTGGGGGTCTTGCTTAAAGAGGCCCAGCCTCGCTTCACTGTGGGACCAGCAGCGTCCCAGCTTCTCAAGCACGCTCCAGCCCCACATCGATCTCCTAGAGGGTCACCTCCCTCAGGGACATGCCAGATGATCTCGCTGAGGGCTTTCAGAGGTCCATGTATAGCACCTGGGGACATCTGATCTCCACGAGGGTAGCTGAGACATCCACGTGGGCAGGCCAGTGTGGCACGGCATGTGTAGGACAGAGACCTTACTTGCCAGCAGCGGCATCTCGCCCTGCAGTTCCACCAGCGCTGAAGTTGGGAAATTGCAGCGAAAGGCTTGGTGTCTGTCCTACCAGGTCTGCAAGCCCAGGATCCTGTCCAGTGTCAACAGAGTCCCTCTGCGTGCCAGTGTCAATTTTAAACTTCTTGATTTGATTGAAGTCTTCATTGTTTTGACTTCTCTGGTTTTATCTTCCTGGTTTTACTTTTGTTTCTGCTGGGGTTTTTTTTTGGCTACTGATTTATTTTGAGATGCCTCATTTCTAACCACGTTTCCTTTATTTGTCTTTGTTTGTTTGTTTGTTTGTTTTTATGGTGGTGTTTTCTCAGGAGCTAGCATTCAAAGAACTGGCACTGCTGCCTCCACAGATACTCCAATAATATCAGGTGCAAAAGATTCTGGGTGTCTCAAAGTATACCATTTTCTAGCAAAATTGGACATATGAAATAATAAGTCTGTACACTGAACTGGAACATTGTAAATGCCTCTGTACATTCAAAACCAAGTTGTTGGACTCATTACAACTGACATATGCAAACATTTCAACTACAAAATTTCAGTAATTGATCTCTGTTAAACTCCAGACAGCAGATGACACTTAGAGTCTGCTAAGGAAAAAATGCTAGTCTTTTTTTTCCCCCACTGCTTTTAGTATTTGCTCAGTATCATTAATATAAATATGCAATCATCGAAATCAACACAACTGAAGTTAACAGAGCAACTCCAGATTTACATCAGTGTAAATGAGAGCAAAACTTGATCCCTCGCATGTAATTTATCTTTAATTCTGGTTTAAGTCTTTCTCATCTTGCTGAATAAAAACTGATGTTCTTCTCACACACAATCTGTATACCATTCATTAGTGTCTTTTCTGTTTGGAAGTAAGATTGGAGCCTGTGGTAATGAAAGCTCAAATCCTGGGGAGCAATACACATGGTATTTTGTTTTAACTAAATGCTGTATTGGTATTCTCATGAGTGGCTTTGCATTACTTGAACATTTATGAGTAGCTTGAACTAATAAATCTCTAATTAGCACTAATTACTAATAAGGTTATTGATTCCTCTGATTGTGGACTCCTTACTGGTTTTATTCATAAGTAGAATGTTATTTTAAAAATTCTTGTCGATATATCCCCAAACGGAGCTCACTTCTGCTGTGGCAAGTAGTAGAGCAGCAGGCTGTGGGCAGCCTGTTTGTCAGAATAACGCCTGGGCTTATTCAGACTGGGTAGGTACACCGAGGGGCAGAGGTAATTCTTTTACTGAACTTTTAAACTACCTGAGCTGTCAGGGCACTGTCTGCTTGCCCAGCTGCGCTGCAGAACCCCAGCACTTTGCTACTTTCCTGCGGGATGCCTCCTGTTCGCACCCCAGGTGTGCACCAAGGGCCCGGCTCCAAAGAGCAGCTGATGCTCTTCTGAAGGTGTTTTGGGGGGAGTCTTGCTCTTTTTGCTCTCATGGCAAGACCTAAAGCAGGTCTGCTGGAGCAAGTTGGTGTACCTTGCTTTGCTTCATACAGTCTGCCTTTGTTTCTGTTTGTGGTTTCACTGGAAAAAGAAGCCCCTCTGGATCTTTGTAGCCCTAGAAAAGTTTCGTCCCTCATTCTCCCATCCCTCTACGGCAACTGTCCTGCTCGCTATCTACCTGAAGAGTCAAAATGGGTTCTTTATTACAGTTGCCGTGAAAAATGCTCTGGACTCTGCATTTACACAACATTCCCAATAGCTCTTTGCAGAAACAGCCACACAGGGGTCAGGAGCTCCATAATCCCTTTTTTTTTTTCTCAAGAGCTCAGACAGCAGGACCCCCAGAGCACGATCCTTGAGGTCTGGGACTCCTTCATCAAGCACTCACCCAACTGCTACCACCACTGCCACACCACCTCACCAGTCTTCTTCCAGTCTCCCACCCCTACAAACTGATCCATAGAGGAGTTTTGTTCTTGTACAGTGGATTGAGAATAGCAGTTAGCACACTGTCTCCTGAATTCCTTCACCTGAAGGCAGAGCACAGACAAGTGACTGAAGAGATTTTGGCTTACTTCACTGACAGGAGTGATTTTATCTGGCAGCAGCTGATGGCCCCTGTGGCAGGACTGGCAGGAGAGGTCAAGTGCAACGTTGCTTTATTCAAGCATCAGGCAGTTCCACTTGCAGAGGTTTTGCATGTGGTACATCTTCAATTTGTGAGCCCAGTCAAGTGCAAAATGTGGCTTACTTCTTGTTGGCATTAACTGTAGGGAACATGTAAAATCTCTCTTCTGGTGGCTGCCCTCTCTTTCTGTTTATTTCTACATGTGACTCAATATGTTTGTTTTGATCCTTACAGCCCTATGTGGGCTATGTGATGAACCACTGTGGCACCGAAGATCGATGGTGCTACATTCATGCTGATGTTTTCACTAGCAGACTCCAGGCCCTGCTGAACTTTGCTGTTGCATGCACATAACTCCCTAGGACAACTGTGGGAGATGTCTGCGTGTGGCAGCGAGGAGATAGGGTTCCCTGGATAGCAACATCTGGGGACCAGAAATCCAGTATTCTTGGCTACGGGCCCTTGACTCTGTAATTTGATCTTCCCACCCTTCTGGTCCATCTCTTCACAAAGCAAAGGAATAAAAGAAGGGAGCTAAGTATGTCTGGATGGGAGTCCAGTCAGCTAATTAATATCAATGAGGTGAGTGTTATTTTCAGTTATTGCAGATGTGCTCATACCTCATTATCTTAAACAGTGAAGAGCAAATAAATAGAAGCTTCTGTCACGCTTAAAGCAAACATTTTATAAATAGGTTATTAATTTGAACTTCAGAGGGACCCAGTGGGAAATCTGTAAGGCTTCTTCCAGAGTGGGAGGAAGGAGAGGAAGACTTTACAGAAGTTCACTTAACGTGTCATGTTTTGTAATGAACATTAAGAAGAAGCCAAAAGACTTTGCTGTTTCCAGGTGGACCCAGTGCGTTTGAGTTTACACAGGACTGGTTCCTGCCGACACCTGTAGATGCTTTGCAGCGAGGCTGCTTGAATATCTTTGTGCGACCATGGCTTTGGGGAGACCCTCGGTCCAGAAGGAAGGGTTTGTTCTGAGCCTGCAGGATGAATATTTGTTTGGCCCAGCTTACCTGATATTTTAATTTCCATATTTAGAAAGTACCCCAGATGTGTGTTGCAGGAAATAAGTAACTTGTCAGTGGTTTTGAGGTTTCTCAACAAAAAGAAGATTACGTCGTTTTGCGCTGAAGTATTGAAGAGAGTGTTTTATATTTTGAATGCTAATGAGCACAGTTTTTTTCAGACGGGAGTCATAAAACTGTCATTATGTCAGTGGTATGTCTTTGTTCTTAGCTTTGCTCGTGCTAATCAAAGACAACAGTGGTATATTTTGAGTTAATACTGTAACAAGAGGAATGGCATTAGTGGTCATCATCATGAGTGACTCCTGGACATGTGGTAATAATTTCTTAAGTGTTTTTGAATAGTGAATGAGTGAGAGAGAAGGATTTCAGCTCCAGCGCTGTGCAGAATGGAATGTACCATTCAGCCGAAATGATAAGTCCCTGGCTCACATTCGAGGGGCTGTAAAAGCAAAATCTGCTTTTTAATATAATTAAGGTATCTTCTTCTGCAGTACCTCTTTCTCCTCCAGCATCCGACTCAACCTTTCTGTTTGGGATAAAACAGTGACTTTTAGTGTAAGCAAGTGAATGAATGCAATCGTCTTTATGTGCTTAAGGAAATCAATCTGCTTTGGAAACTAAGCTCTCATCCTTCGAGTATTTTACTTTTGCATAGCTGGATGTAAGTTTGAGAGCCTTCAGCCGAAACGGCATTTTCCTCTTGTTAATAGATGCCCCCAGATTTGGTAAATACCTGGAAATAGAATTGGTAACATTATATATTTAAACACCAGTTTTCTCGGGGGAAAAAAAAATACCACCCAAAACTTTTTATTATCAGTCAGGCAGTTTTCATTTATTTGGTGAGGCAGTCTGTTTGCATTGGCTGGCGAGTTCATGAATGGCTCCTGCATAACGAATCATACATTTTAAAAATTCTTTCCAAAGCTTTTATAAAAATACAAAAAGTTAAATAACTTTAACACAGTTACGTGATCAGTCTGATTAAGTTAAGGCATTTAGTCTAAGTAACCCCAGCGGGGTTTCAGCAGTACTGTACGTTCCAGTGAAGGGAACAATTGCTGTATTTTCACTGTCTGAGTGTGTTTCTCAGAGAATGCTGAACAATATTAAACATTCAGGGCTGCATTTTCCCTTTGTTTTGACAAATGCTAATAAGTAGCTAACTGCAAGAGAGGGGAAAAAAAAATCCTAATTCAAACCAGTTGCGTGATGGTAGAGCTCAGCAAATTCCCTGACCAGCAAGATGTAATCTGGAAAGAAAAGAGCAGAGTGGTAGCCTTTGCTAGCCTTTGAAATCACTAATAAAGTCATTAGACAATGTTTAGTTGAAGAGGAATGACTAAAGCTAGGGAAAGACTACTCTGAGGAGCTCTCAGAAGGAACATCAGCAGACTTTGGTTTCTAATTAAGTGGTATTATTAGAAGCTTTGATAAAAGCCCTTGCATGCGTGACTTCTTGTATTTCTCTGTGTATCAAGAGTCGAAGAGAAACTAAAAAAAGAGAGACTTTTTAATGATAATACCTGAAAAGTGTTTTTCAGCAGACCCATACATCATTGTCAAGTAAAAAGATTAAACTTTATTGTTTCTTTTTGAACCAAGAACTCAAGGTGAGTGGAAATGTCTTGAAATGCAAAGTAGTTTGGCAGATAAAGTAAAATGGAGATGAAAACAGACAATAAAAAGACATTGGCTGTAATAGAGGAAAGAGCGGGGAAGTTCACTCTTTAATGTTGCTGGGAGAACTTTCTTTTTGCTATTAATGATAGCATTTAAGTGTTGCAATTACAAGCTTTTATTGAAATGAAACATTTCATTTCAAGAATGGCACCAAAATCATTTTTGTGTGTAATATGAAACATTAGTTATGTGATGATGCTGCCAAAATAAACCCCACCATTAATTTAAAATATCAGGAAACTCCATTTGAGAGGGTAGTTATACATCCACTGAGGATACTCTGTATATTATTTTTCCTTGGTATTAATAAAGTCTATTAACAACATAACTGCAATTGATTCATAATGTCACATTTGTTTGCAAGTAATGGATGTAAGGTTAAAATGGTTTAACTATTACAATGGTTGAAAATGATTTCTGTTCCCTAAAGCCTCCTTTATTTTTATTACAGTTTTTTTTTTCCCTTCAGCAACCAGTTGTTTTGCAGTTGTTAAACTGCTTTCAGCTGTAGATACCCTGCATTATCAAGATAGATGGGGCTTGGTGTGGGATTTCCACGAAGGTTGGTTGCTGAAAAAGTAACTTCAACAGTGTGCCTTAGAAAGATTTGTTTAACGTGTCCCTTAATAGGCGCCGCACTGATTTTCACAGAAAGAATTCACTTTTCTGTCAGACTCTGGGCTGCTTTGCTGGGAACCTCATCTACCCGCCGGTCTGCACATGAAATGCACACCGCCGACCCTAAAGCATTGCATCTCTGCGCCAGTGGCTGGCGAGGGTCTGTGACTCCGGCTGCCTTTTGTAGCCAGGAGGCGGAGGGGTCTGTTCTCCGTTTTGTGCTGCGCTTACAAAGACCATGCGGTCGACACCGCATGTAGAGTGCCGGAGCACTCCCTCTTTGCTTTGGCCGTATGTCATTCGCTTATCCACGTCCACTAGTTAGAGATAGAAGCAATCCTTGAACAACTCTGCCAGGGGACAGGCAGACGTGAGGAGCCTGTGTTGGGCATCCAGGCTCAGGTTTTGCCTTGCTAACTTTTGAGTTCCTGGGAAGGATGTTGCCAAAATTACGTACTTTGTCGGAGCCTTTCTTGTTATCTTAGTTCGCAGTTCACTCTGCACGGAGTTTTTTTTTTCTCTGAGGTTGAGAGAAAAATGTGGATAAAAGCAGATTGCTTGGCACATAATTCCAGCTTTGTAACGGGTTAGGCAAATGCTCCATGCAGGTACCTACACATAATTTGTTAAAACAACTTGTTTTGCCCATTATCTTCATCACATTCAATGATAATTATTCCATTTAAGAGAGAGTCGTGGCTCGTGTGCTGATTTGTACTCTATTCACACATGTAGGAAGGGTGGGATACAGGGTTTTTTTAAAAGGAGAAAATAGAAAATAAATCATTTTATTAAAGAAAAAATATGTGCTTGAAAGAAATAAAACCCCTCAGGTTCTTTCACCTAAACCACTGTCAATATCTTAGAGTATCAGAAGTGAAATAATTTTTTAAAAATCAGATTTAGATCTTTCTCACTATGTGCTGTACATTTGTAATTTCATGTCTTTCTAATTGGACAAAGAAAATATTACAGATTGGTGAACTTCATTTTGTTTCTGGTCACCAGCAGTTAATTTAACTCTTTGGTTCCCATGCACTGACAGAGGGTTGCAGTCACTGTAGTTTTTGTGTGGATGGCACTCAGCAAACCTTGGGATGGCTGTCAGTTTAAAACACTTGGACAAATGGATTTCTGGACTGCAAATACAGCAGGGGGCTATTTAGTTGGTTTTAACAAAACTATTTTAATAGGTATCTTCAAGAAATCGTGGACTCTCAGATTTGCAAACCATATGTATTTATAGTCCCTAAAAGGCTCAAATTCTAATTTTTCTGCTCCTTTGAAGAGAGTTCTGAATTTTCACATCTTGTTATTACTGGACTTTCTACCAGCATAACCACATAACAGGGTTACTTCTGGCATAACTGCACCCACAGCAGAGGAATTGCACTCATTAACTGTATCAGTTTCCAAATGGCACATAATCTGTATACAGACTTAAGCCCTGGTCCTGCAAGCAGATCCAGTGTATCAGTGGATCCAGAAGATCAGCCTGCTTGCAAAAGATCTCATATACTTTATACAGGGTACAAAGGAAAACATGTTTGTGGTTTTTTGTTGTTTTCCCCATTGAGGCTTGCAGGATAAGTCCCAGAGATACTCATATGCTAGGTCAGGTCTAGTGAGTATTTTAGATGATATTTTTAATGTTTTCTAAAAGGAAGGCAAAAAAAACCCGGTTTACCCAGAATATTTACAAGAGCAGTGACTCCACGTGCACGCGGCGTCCCCATCGCATGGGCAGAGGACAGCACACCAGGAGAGCGCGGCAGTGGTGGGGAGCAGTTAATCTACACCACCACTTTTTGTGTTGTGACAATGCTAGATAGTGGCGGAAAGCGGCTGCTCTCAGACTTGTTAGCTTAAGAGAGCTTTGCCTCTTCAATGACACGGTTGTGTTAAAGCCAGTGCTCCTGTCTGGAAAGAGCGGAAAGCAGGAGCTGAAATCTGTGATAGTGTCATTGTTCCCAGAGGTACAGTAATAGGCTTCACTTTACAGTGCCGTAGTTCACTTGGAAAACACTGTCTCTGGGAGTGATATAAACTCTTTGTTAATACGGATAATAGACTTCAGGACCACTTAAACCTTTTAAGACAGTAAGGCTTGGGCAGCTGAGAGTATTAACTACATCATTTCAAACACATTCATAAAAGTTTTTTCTTTCACTTTTTGGATGACTTGCCAACATTTACATTAAGCTTTTGAATGTTTAAGCCACTTCTGTGATCAATTATTTTTTTGAGCAGAATGAGTCCTTAGAAAGCTACAACCCAAACTGCTGGACTACAACCACCTCCTCAGATCAGTGGTTCAGGCAATTTGTTAACATTGGACGTGATATGTTACATTAATAACTGTTTTTAATTGGGAAAAAAATGGTATTGCCAGTCCAGTTTTTTCATTGACTTTATGGACTGCTTTGCATAAAATCAGGGAGGATAGCTAGTTTGTTTTGCTTTATTTCTGCAATGCCTTAGGTAGTGCAATGTCCATCCTGGATTAGTTTCTTTGGAGTTCAGTGTGGGATTATGCAGAGCGACCATTTCTGCAGGTATTGATGAGCAATGCTGGTGGTGGGAGAGGGTGAGGGTTTGCTCTGAGGCACAGACTGACTCCCAGGCTGTGATGGGTCTTTCTCAGCTCCTTGCAAGCCTGACAGGTCCCAGCTGGGTAAGGCAGGTCCCTGCTTTGTGCTGCATGGCCCGCGGTTGCCCCTGTGCTGACTGGCCCACCGGCCATGCACACTGGGCTGTTGCTGAACTCCCCCTCCAGCCTTGCTCTCTGGGGAGCTGCTGATTTAGTGCTCTGTCCTCTGCCTGGCCACCAACTTCTGTGGCACTGATAGCAACACAATATCTTCGAGACTGCTATCTCCTGCTCTGTCAAATAGGCTTTAAATTAGTCCAGACACTCCAAAATTATTAGGAGGTGCTAGACAAACAACATTGAGTCCCTCAGAAGCCCTGCTAAAATCTCTGCTCTTTCAGTATTTTAACTGTGCCTGGCATTTTCTGCTAACTCCTCTTTCCCCCTTTCCCTTAAGTAAAATAGGGATGCTGAATGGCAGAGGTTCAGATAGCACAAGTCATATGCCTATTATTTTACAGGGATAATTACCCTTTTTACTGATCACTGACCTTCAGCTGAGAGAAGGATATGTATTTTTTCATGAACTGATTGTAGTTAGTCATAGAAGGAGTACAAAACTCCAACCCCTTTGGAGAGCTAAAATAAGATACCTGATATGATGAATATCTGACTTTCTTGCCTGTTTTGGCTACTTAAGGCATAGGAAACTAGTCTGAGGCAATCATCTAGACAGCCTCTCTCCTCAGCGTCCACCCCAGGACGATCCATCATACCCTAAAAATGATGTCTACCATCAAGATTTGAGGTACGAATCCCTCTGTTTACTCTAGGGAGTGTCCACACAGCTGGCTTAGCCTAGCATTTAAACAGATAAAATTAAGTGGGATGAATGCCACCCAACTAACTATAGGATGTCATGATTAAGATACAAACTTCATTTGTGTAAATGTATCAGCACTGTCACATCTCCTCAGTGAAAGAAGAACTTAATGTCTCAGACCGACAGCACAGTAATGCTGTCATACCTGGCTCTACACACCGCATATCACAAATTCAGTGACAGTCAATGACAGTCATTCTGTCAAATGGCCTGATTCTGCTTGACATGTAATGCCCTTTACCTTACTTTGGCAGTGGCAAGAAGCCACACAGAAGATGTAAATAATATTTAAACAGACCTTAAGGCATCTAAGCATTGCCTGAATGGCATAACACTGGTCTTCCGTAAGAGAGAATCAAGCCTGGAGAATTTTGCTCTTGAATTCAAAGGATGCGGGGTGGATCACAGATACTCTTACAGAGGGGTTAGACCAGTCAAATAGTAGCAGCGTTTGTTATTCATCACATGATATTTGGTTAGGACTAATAGATATAGCACGGTTCCATGAATTCACATTTTAGGTTGCATTTTGTCTTTTCAGTGTGTATGGCTTTTAAAGAAATCCATATGCATTTGAGCAAGAATATGTTCTGTCATCCCAGTGGTCTCAGTAATGATTTAATTGTTCCTTACTTGATGTGGCAACATTAGCGTGTTTCTGCATGTGTTTAAACCACACAGGTTGCCAGGTTGCCATTACTCATGCACAGGAGGAGCACGACTCATCTGAGCTGTCCTTTTTGGCTTTTTCATGACTACATACATAACAAGAGCTATGTTATAAGGGTAAATGACTGTGGGATTATACCCCCAGTAAGAAGAACAGGAATGATATTCTTAAGTGTGTGGAAGGAACGCAGCCAAGGCCCAAATGAAAGCATCTTTTATTTTTCAACTTCATCGATCAAAAGCTTCTGTATGTAGCATGCTAAATGACATCTGACATATCTGAAATGCTGGGATAAAACACCAATAGCAAAAAAGCCCAACCAATAACAGCCAAGGTTTTACTGCTAGTAAAGCAGGTCCTCTGCTGAGAAGAAATGTTAAAACTGCGTGAATTACACCCAAACAACTGACAACTTTACTTAGCTGTTCCATACATTAGAGGATAAATCTCCATTCTAGGAAGTTTCAATGCCATTTTAGTTATCCATTTAATCCACCTATTCATTTAGCAGGAATGGTAATTACAGGAAAATTGCTGCCAAACTATGATGTGCAATTAAAATTCAGGCTATTTTGTGTGATGCAAAATCTCCCTTTTTTACTATCATCTTACAAATCCTCTGATAGAAAGTTTGTGCCTTTTTGAAACAGAGCTTGTAATAATAAGCCATCTGGCTTACTTAAACATGAAAGATTAAAATGATATACAGTATGAAGGCTTCCTATTCAATTGCTAATGTCCAAGAACTCAACTCCAGTGGTGAAAGCTGTCATTTGGGGGGAAGAGGTAATTAAAAGATTTCCTTGTAGAGATGGGTCCTAGAGCAGGGGACTGGCACATCCAACAAGCAAAACTAATTTTCCAAAAGAAAGCAATGCTGGCCAAATGTCTTGCAAGATAATCTTCTGTATCCTTTAGTTCACTCACAACTGCTTGAGTGGGACTGAAAGGTGGGCTGATGACTGGTGGGACAAAAGCAACCAAACCTTGCTTTATTTACCGTACTAAGCCAGCAGTGCTTTGTAACACGGGCTTGACTGAGGCAGACAACAATGAGGGAAAATGCATTGTGATTAAATAGCAACCCACTCTTTTTAAAGAGACGTGGAAAAAGGTTGCAAAGGTTTTAGGGAAACTGCAGTGCACAAATGGAGAATCTGGATTCTGAGAAGTGACATACGGAAAGGCACTCTTCTGAGACGGGCTTCTGAAACAAATGCATTTAGTAGCCCTTACTCCTTTATAATTGGCAAGAGGCTAATTGGGGGCACAGTACTTGGGCTAGTGCAGCATACAGACCATCTGAATCAACAGGGTTATTGTCAGCTGGCTGCAGAGGGAAAGCAAGGGACACTTCAGCTGGGACAGTGGCACGTCCTGTTGATTTCAGCCTCCCTCTGCCTTCCACCTCTGACTGATGAATTTCCAAACTGGAAGCAACGGAAAATCCTGTTCATCAGACGAAGCTCCCACCCTAGGGTCTGAAGCCTAAGTGGAAGCAGAGCTGGGTATGAATCGTTACCAGACAGTGCTCCATATGGTCTGGAGTACTTGTAGGGAGTGCTGTATCTTTGACTTACAAAGCAAAGCCTAAATGTTATTACATGTAGACTGTAACCCTCCCGGATGAGGAGATCATGTCTCATTCCCTATGGGAAGAAGAATTTAATACAGAATGTAAAACTCTAAATAATTTTGAGCTCCGTGTATCATTTATAGCAGGGATCTACTTCTCAGTTGAGTTTTACAGAACTGCTTTACAAGTCTGGAGAAGCATAAACTTCCCGTATTTTATTCCTTTGCCACTGTTGTTCCTGCAGAAGCCTACTTAATTACAACTGAACTATATTATCTCTGTCTTTATAAGAATTTTTCAAAAGGGAGATGTTTTAAAGTGCCGTGTGCAGGTACAGTACTCCATAAATAAAGAGTGCTAAGATGAGAACCCTCCCATTAAAGACACTATACTCATCTGCTCCTTTTCAGAAGAGCTGTTTTAATGAAGATCCTATTGCTATTAATTCTACTTTCAGGCTCCATTTAGACTGAGAGGAGGAAATAATGAATCATGACATAATGGAAGTCCCTGTAAAGCACTCAGCTTACCACACAGGGAACCAGACTTGCATGTGCCTTTGTTTTTGTTTTTAAGACTAGTTCTAACAACAGCAGCCAATGAGAGCCTATTAACTTCATTGTGTCTTAACTTTCTCTTCGGTCCTTGGCTATCTTCCAGCTTAATTCCTCTGAGTCAGCAACACATTCAAAACAGGTTAAAAGAACTCTGGGATAAGAACCTTGGCTAAAGGAATAATTGATCTTTCCACCCCAGCTCATCAACCCTTCCAAAAAAAAACCCCAAAACAACCAAAAAGAACCACTGCAAAGGCAACAGTTTAATATGCGGCCCGATTCAGAGGTCGCAGGATGAGTGAGAGTGGGGTGTGGGTATGGGTGAGTTGGCGAAACAACCATGTTAGTGTTGTTAAGCAGTTGATGCGAAAAGTAATTAATACTTTGTTTGGCAAAAGTGAGAAGAAAGGGCAGTAGGACTGTGGTAAGTGAATGGACTGTATTTGCTTCTCTTAAGGAGCTCCCATTTGCCTTCAGCACAGTTTCTCATAATCTGATTTTCTGACACCCTTGCCTTCTTACTCTCTGTAATTCTGTCTTGTAAGTGATGAAGATTGACATGCCCCTTTCATGTCAGAGGACAGAGGATCTCTCTCTGCTTAGGAGCACAAACAGCTATAGGAAGAGAGGGCGAATCCACTCCTTTCTTGGCCTGGATCTTCACCCACGAGGATGGCATGAGGAGGAGAGCATCTTACTGGCTGGATGCCTACTGATCTCTCAGTAAGGGAAGGGGAGGGATTACCCAGGAAAACAAATCATTAGGGATAGAGCACAGAAAACAAGCAAAAATCAAACATGAGAATTTACTTTGGCTCTAACCAAATATCATGCCTGCTGCAGGCCCCATTTTTTTTTGTATTTTCATGGAGACGGTTGCATGGATAGATGGATGGATGAGCCAGACAGAATAGGCTCTATATTAAAAAAATTAGAGCTAGAAAAAAAGTGGCTTAGTAGCTGTTATCCTGTGATCCCAGTTCATTAAACTTAGATAGTCACCATCTAAGCACATTTATTGTCCTCTGGCCTCTCCACTGCTTTATCCTTATGTCCATAATGCGTGAAGATTTGGGCTCACTGTACTTAAAAGTCTGCACTTATGCTCCAGGCTGGTAGTTTTGTTGTTTAAGTAAAAATGGAGCTGTTCACTGAAAGGGTGAAATGTGTCAATGAACTAAAACCAGCTTTCTTGAGGACTTCTCTGCAATCTCCATGAGGAATTTAGAGTTATCATAAACTTCATGTTCCTCTCCAAAACTCAGGCACATCTGAGAGAAAGAATAAGCCGTGTGCAATGGAGATGTGTCCATCAGCAGCGGATGACAGTCCTGCTGCTGAGGTCTCTGCTGGAAAATGCATAGCTTGCATGGTGATGAGGACATTGAAAGAATGTGGAGAAGATACAACAGAGTTATACAACACTTCCTTGTGGTCTCCACCTTGGTTTGTTGCATCATATCAGAGGCTCTTTGGGGAAGGGACCGGTGCTTCCTTCTGTGTTTGCCTAAAGCTGACGTAATAGGGTTGCGTTGTTGACTGGGATTTCAAGGTAGTACCAGAATAAAAATGTGGAGTGATGTATTCCAAGGATGTAAACCTCACTCTAGAAAATCTGTGCTTGTTGCAGAGAACTTTCAGAATAATATTTTTTCCTGAAAGCTTTATTTTTGAGAGATTATTTGCCTGTTGAATGGCTGGCTGGGGTGGAGCAGGGGGCGGGGGGGGGGGCACGGGCACTGTGTCTGACATTTCTAGCCTTTTCTGTACTAGCTATATGTATGGCTGTGTAGACCAAGTGACTGACCAGACCTTAGTCCCTTCATTGCTTTATATGTCTATTCGTATCTTCAGTCATTAGAAGAATGAACAAATTGAGAATATCTTAAGGTACAACACATAGAATATACAGAATAAGATTTTCCAGGGGATGATTGTTCCCATTACAAAATATGTGCTAAGACCCAAAAGAATTATTCTCTGAAGGGTGTCTGTCTCCCATAACTCTCATTTGTAGAGGAGCTGAGAAGAGTCATTTCTCCTCTGGCACTCCCAGTCCCCCCCACTTTGTGAGTAATAACTCATTGGGAAGGAGATGATGAGGTCTACTGACTTCAACTCTGATGTCATTACAGAGCCTTGCATTTCATTTGAGAGAACTCCAGTGTATCCAATACAGGTGAGAAGAGTGTGAAGAATTTTTTTTTACTTTTTTTGGTACCAAAACATATGTCTGGCCCAGCATGGCTAGAGGCTCAGGAAAGGAGTCATCGGGGAAGTGGCACAGCTCAGCATCCTGAACGTGAACTATCACAGAAGCCTTGTAGGTCTTTCAGCAATGGCACTTGCAATTGTGGTTCACTCAGAGAGATCTGACGCTACAGAGATGTTCCCATGCAGCTGATTTGACTGATCACTGACACATGCCGTAATGAATCTGCCAGGTTAGCTGAGCAACACAGAATGATCAAGACAGCAAGGAGAGGATGGAAGGAAGCCTTTCTGAGGCAAGAAGTGGTGGAGCTGAGAGCCTGTTCTACTTTTAGAGAGATCTGAGAAGAAAAAGGCATATGGAGTAGTAGAGCTGCTGCTGCTTAATTTGCAGGTAAGGGAAAACAATTGGGAACAGCTCTTAATTTCAGAGTGGCTTAGCAAGTACGCAGGATACTTTGAAAGAAAGGTTTCCTTAAGATGAATAAAATTCATTATGTGGCTCAAATGAAGGGGAATTTGTCTTGATTTGATGACATAGCTTGATAATGAGAAGAAAAACAACACCTGAAGGCTATTCATTGACTAGTTTGCTGTCCAAAGCAAACCAAATGTACTGCTATGCTGCACACCCTTCCCTTTCCTCTTTCAGTAGTGTCCATTTTAATAATTTATTGGGTTTATCTTTTTATTTTAGCATGTTCTGGATTGTTTGCATACTGCCATATATGTATGTGCCCACAATAAAAACACCTAACAAACTATTGTTCTTCTTCAAACCTCTCCTTAAGCTTCCCTCTGCCACAGTCCTTCAAAGCACTGGGCAGTGATCAGGCTGTCCTAACAGTGGTCTTGATGCTGATCCTTATCCTACTAGAGGTACTACTTTGTCTCCTCCTTTTGTCTCCCCTTGTCTCTGGGGCTTCCTCATTTTTTCCTCTTCCATCTTTAATTGCTACATCCAACAGCTGCAAACTTTGTGGTGTAATGACTGTCCCTAATTCTAGGAGCTATTGCAACTCAAAACTAATGAAAAGCTACTAATAGTTAATGCAATAGAGCATTGCTGCTCAAGGTAAAGGAGTGTGTCCAAACTGTGCTACCAGTTAAAACTGAGCAACCCCAACAAAGTCAACATCTGCTCCATATCAACATTAAACCTCCAGAAGACATTATGAAATGCTGCAGGCACAAATAAGGACAGTACGCTGATGATGCATGTTGCTCTCGTTTGAAGCAGCCACTGATTCCAGTTATCACGGAAACAAAAAGTTGTGGTTGAAGAGAAGCTGGTTCAAATGGTCAGCCCAGAGAAAATGGTTATGCCCTCCAGCACTGAGGAGCATTTCAAAGTGAGTTCCTGGGAGAGCCCTGCAGTCAGTTGGTAGAATCCTCCTAGCAGGTGTGGTGAGTGCAAAACTATGCAGTTCCTTGACTTTATTTGATAGTGACACATTAATGAAAGAAACGTGTTTGTCTGTCACCTTGAGCAAAATATATAAACTCCTGTCCTTGAAGTAAAGACCTGAGTGCAACCATGCACATCTTCTGAGACTAGATTACAGCAAAGCTTCATACTCTGGTCTGGCAGTTGAAGACATTAAGATGTTGTAGCCGACTTCAATCACAGCAGCCCATGACATTGCATTTGTAGATGACTTCAACTTCAAAGTACATAGAGGACTAGACCCTCACTACAATAAGAATTTTTCTGTCCTCCTTTGGGGTTTACAAACCACTGATGTAAGTAGATGGCATTGTTGCAGTAGCAGGTCATGCAACAGCGCTAGGGCTTGTGTGGGTAAGGGTGCCATTTTTCTCTCCCCCATAACTGCATCCCTAGAAAATTTTATAATGTGCCCAGGAAAAAAGCCCAGTGGGACTGGCAGAGGGAGTCCAGCCACTGATCTGCCATGTTTCCACTGCTCTGGGGATCAAAAAGGAAATCTGTATTTTCCTGCCTCTTAGGTTTAGAGCTGAGCTTTATCAGTGCTCTTGGCTCTATCAAAGTCGAAGGCATCAGGCTTTTCCCAGTTTAAAAAAAGTCATTGCAAGGAGCGCCAACAGCAAAAGAGTTAAAATAGCACGTCTTCATATTAAATATCTCTTGGATAAAGTGCTTCTCCTTCTGCAGCCATCCTGTTTACATGGATGTTACATGTTACAATGACGGTAACATTTAGTTATGTCATTCTTTCTTCCTAGCTTGTCTTATCACCACAGTGACGTCTGTCACCGTGTGAAGTATTTGTTTTCCAAGGAAGGGCTATGCTGGGCCCAGAGGGTCCCCTTAGAGTGTGGCCATTTTAGTGGTGCGAGAAGTTCAACCCAGAGGCTGCTTTTTGCCGTGTTGGTAAATATGCTGTGTGTATGATGCAATGCCACTTCATGCAAAAAAGTGTAACTCGCTGTCCTTGTGTTTTATGGCACCACTTGCTTCTGCTTTGTGTTTATTTTGTTATTAATGCTGGCTGCTTTCCAATAGCTTCTGGCCACAATGACTGCTGCAATCTTTTGTCAGCTAAATCAGACACAATCTGCAGACAGAAACATATTATCATGTACATCATTTTCAAATAAAGCAATGCACATACAACACACTGTTGTTTTATATGGAGGTGTACTGAATTAAATCGAGAATGCTGTTGAGCTCATCTAAAAGAATAGCTGTAACAAGTCATAATAAGATGATATATCATCTGAATTTCAAATGGAATAAATGTAGGAAAATAAGGCTTTAAAGTGAAAATCTCTGAAAGAAGTCAAGTAATTAAATATGATTCTCCATTCCTCCCCCCAAAGAAGAATTTAGGGGAAATGTAAGATGAGTAGGTTAAAATAATAGACAAGTGCCTATCTTTTTCAATGATAAAAAGTAGACTATGTAAAACAACAGAAGTCTTATGCCCGGTGAGAAACCTTTAGTGATTTGGGGATTGATGCTATTTTTATTAAAGTCAATGAGTATTTTTCCTTTGATTTTCATGGGAATAATATTGTGTTTCCATTGCTTCAACAACCTTTTCTTTGGCATCAATGAATGCAATCTCCCTGCCCTTATATCTGTTCAGAAAACTGCTGCAGAATTGATCGTTTTCCTAGTCCATGGCTTTGACTTCCTTCCCTCCCCAGACTCTCTCTGCTCTTTTGCCTTGAACTTAAGCTACTTGGCCTCACTTTCTACACCCTCCATGGCCTGTCACTGCCCATCCTATCATCACAACTTTGACTTCTGCCAAACAGAAGGCAGCTTGGGATAAACAGCAAAGATATTTGGTCCAAAACCTAAACCTCAAAGCAAACTTCAACTGTTTCTAGGGAAGTTTTCTGAAGGCCAGTGGATGGTGTCCCTTGAGTTTTGAACAGCACTGGGGAAGTTTATTCAATCTTTTGAAATTCCTGTCCTTTCTGGCAGAAGGCAGCTCTGAGAAGTATTTATTGTAGGACTTTTCCAGGCAGAATACAGTGGTGGTTTACAAGCTGTGAGGGGGCAATGGCTCATGCACCTCTTGCTGACACCCACAGCAGTCAGCCCAGCCCCGGCACACACCTGCCTGGCAGCCTGACCCTCCTGCACCCTCGTGCCCTCCCAGACTGTTGAGGAAGGGTCTTGGCTTTGTGTGAGGGGGACACTATTGCCTCTTCTCTTGGGAGCACAGCACAGGGCAGCAATTGGCACCTGTACTGAGCCCAGAGAGAGGTTCAAACAAAGAAGCCTGGGTGAGCAAAAAAATCAGCATATGTCTGTGATGATAGCATTGACATGAACTAAACTAACCTGTGCTGACAGATGAAAGTGAAGCAAAGCCAGAATCAATATTCTTGGAGCAAGGAGAGGCGTTGAGGGAGATGGGATGCCCAGGTGTGTGTAGCAGGGCCCCAGACTTGGCCATTGCTCTGCGCTGCAGTAGCTTCAGCATGGTTGCTACATGGTTTCAGTATTTTTTGTTTAAAATGTGCAGTCATTGCTTCCATCCTTTAAGACTGTGTCAGAAGGAGGATTCGGTCCTGTAAAAGACAACATCTGTAAGCAAAGTCATGTGGGTTGTGTTTGGGTACAGCAGCTCAAGGAAGGTGGCAGTTTACACACCCTCACTGAGGGCCACAGGCCCACACCCTATCTTTCCTGGTTTGAAGTATCCCAGACTTTTAGGGAAGCTCCAGAACTCATGAACCTTTGATGGTATGAAGGGTGGGGAAAGGCAGGGGAGGAGATGCCTGGCGTTACCCAATTTTGTCTGGATTTTCAAGGCGTATGTGCTGACTGGTGGTAGGATGGCAGGTCAGCATGGTGGGATCAGAAGTCCTGGTTTAACAGAATATCTGTGTTTGTAGGCAATCTGTTACCACTCCCTTTTCTCTGGCCAGCTTCTAGATGGAAGAGGAATAGCAAAGCAACATCGTTACTCTCATATCCCTTTTAACTGCTGCACAAGGGCCCTCCTTCTCCCAGGCACACCTCCATGTGGGAAACAAAGCTATGGTCCTGATATGAAGCTTTTGCCTTTCTGTAAAATTTTGCCTCCAGTTGACTGGCAACATTCTTTGGCTTTGCAAAAAAACCCAATTCTACTCCAAAAGGAGCGGGAATGAAAACCAACGGGGGCTCATCGTTTGCGTCCTTAACTAAAACTGTTGCTCAGCGCAGCATTACAACCTCCTGCCAAAATGTGTGATCAGAGACATGCCCATTACCTGCCACCACCAACCTATGCAAAATGGTCTGGAAAGAGAGAAAAAAAGGCATGGAAATAGGAAAAAAGTGTTCTTAGTCAACTAGAGGATGTGTGTTTATGTCACAAATCCACCGGGACTCAGTGGGAGCATCTCTAGTGAGGCAGGGCCTGGCAGGGAGCCTCTTGAGCTGGTTTAAAGTCTGCCATAGGTTTTGGCAGAGGATGGATCAGACAATTATTGAATTCCCAACCTCTTTGCAGACCTGGAGCTGAAGCACATTGATGCTGTGAGCAGAGGGGGTCTGTGCTACCATTGCCCAGGCTGTCCCGGTCCCATGGATGAAGCCAGACCTTAGCACTGCAGGATTTGTCTCAGGCACTGAATCCATCCAACTTCCCCAACAAAATCCCATTCCTTACTAGACAAACCTCCTTTGTCTCGGTTAGTGCCTCCAGCAGGTTATCATAGTTCTTAGCTATTATTTTTAAGACTATTCACTTCAGCTTTCCTACTTTCTGTCCAGAATTCACAAGATATCCATTAATTTATTCTGCCTAAAATGAGATAAACCATGAGTGACCAGTCTCCTGGGGCTGTGCCGTTCTGTAGTGAGCCTTATGTAAAAGATACAGGGCACATTTTCAGCACCGTGCGTTGTTATTAATGAAGGCTATGTGCGCAACTCTTTGTCCATCACAATGAAAATTTACCCTCATGTGTCTCGTAAATCTCAGATGTAGATTTCACTCGCAGCATTTTCGGATATTCTTTGATTATTTTTTTCATATTAGGGGACCATAACGATAAGTCCCCGCTCAAGTGAATATACAACTAGACCTCATCTGACACTAAAATTTGCTAGTTTTTCTTTTTGGGCTTAAAAAATTTGCCTTTCAGAGCTATTCAATAAGATAAATGTTAATGAGAAAAATTTTAACAAGGCAAGCCCTGGCGGTGACCCCCTCGGATCTAAGCAGTGCTACAAACTCAGGGCAAGCCTGATGCATGAGGAACATCTTGCAGAATATCTCTGGCCTTCTGTTCTATCAGCACTATAGCTCTAGAAACAAGGCTCTTAATGAGGAAAGATCAATCCCAACAGGAAATCCTGTGATATCTGACATCAGTAGACAAGCATCCATGCTGTACAAACCAACCCCCCCACACGCCAGCCCCTGCTTACAAAAAATAAAATAAAGTAAAATTGTGTCATTTTCTTTCAAAGTTTAAAGACTCGGGATCACTTCATGTAGCATTTAACTATCATTTCAGTCAGGCTTTTGAAGCTGTTTAAGTTCTTTTGTACCGGAGTTGTTTAATGTTACTCAGACAAGGTAAATCAAAGTCTAATAGAGTGGAAAAACAGTAAAGGCAGAAAATAGGTAAAAGATAAATCACACAGGAAGTTTTGCTTTTTTTTTTTTTGTTACTATATTCATTGAGATCAAAGTCCTTGTTTCAGCTCTAATTAACAAAAGCTAATGCAGATTGGAGACCTTCTGGCACTGAGCAGAGCCTTGGAGGATACAGTTGAAATCTTCTGAAGATTTAAATAATTAATATGACACCTTGAGCTTCGGATGGGAAAATAAAAAAATAAAAAAAAAGAAGAGGGGGAAAAAAAGAGCCCCATGTTCAAGTTTAAGAACAATGCCATTGCCAAGCTTGATACCATTTGTTCTGATGAAAATGAGCTGAGTAGACTGCACCGACTTCATTGTCTGGTACATTGGCAGTTCAGTGGATTGTTTCACCTTTTGTCATGCTAAGGGAGCCTTTTGTGCAGTACTTTGTTACCCCCAAGTCTGCCCCAGTTGAAGGAGGATAGAAAAAGGCAAATCTGCTTTAGGGACTTGGAGGATGGTCATTTAATGGTTTTTAATCCTCTTAATCCACGTAAGAATGGAGATCTCTGAGTGAAAATCCCATCCCAGAAGTCCTTATGATTCAAATGCCTGGCTCAGGAGACTGTCTTTTGAAAAAAAAAATGCAGCAAAATATTCTCCACTACTGTGGCATTGTGGTTTATTTCTCTGGTTTTCCGAGGCTGTCTGATGCAATATGAGCAAAATGAAATGGAAACCTACTTCAAACCCTGTGAAGTATGAGAACAGCGAGTGCCCGGTGCCAGCCTGTGTATTTGGGGTACTCTAGTGATTCGGTTTGATTTCATAAAAGTGATAAGGACCTTCTTTTCTAATTGTCTCAACTGTATGCAAATCCACCCTAGATTTGGGCGTGCACTAATGCCCTCACCAAGCTGTTTTCCACTCGGATATTTTCTAGGTAAATGAAATCCTCTATTGAGTTTGGATATAGATTACTTCTAAACTGTTGACATAATCATAGCTAAGCCTTTCTGCTGAGTTCATTATTACTTCATAAGAGCACTATTTCTCTTCCCTGCCACCAAAAAATATAAAAAAATCAATGTATCTAATTAGATAACCCACGAAAGAACTGCTAAGACACAATTTTCATAAGTAAAATTAAAGAGGATCTGAAGATGGAATGGGTTTTTCTTGCTGTCAATCTATAGATTTTCCATTTGCCACAGCAAATTGACTTTAAAATAATTTTTCAATTATATGCACAATGTGGCTTTTCATTTGTTTATGTAGTTTGTTGCTTCACTTTTTAGAACTGGTTGAAAAAAGGAAAAATACAGCTTCCAACTTGTAATTGACTATGTAACAGATATAGAAAAGAGCATGTTAAAAATGATATGATTTCTTTAAAAAAGATGAATGAAAAAAATAAAGTTCCCACTGCAAGAATTTTCATCTAGCTGGATAGGAAATGATTTTAGCAAAATAGCATGACAAAGCAACTCAAGGCATGTCTTAAAATATTACAGCTCATTAATGCAATGTTTTCTGTTCCAGTCAGTTCGCTGACAGCCATTTCTCAGCATCTATTCCTACAGCCTCCCCCTGCCTCTGAAACAACAGATACAAATCCAACAACTAGTTCCTAGGATTTGAATACAGTTTTTCTGACAATTCAACCTGCATAAAACAATGAGCTCTCTGATGTAATTTCAGCTAGATGTTAATATTGACGTACTCTAAGTCTGCTGCAAGAAAATCTGGGCATTATTTTGCTTTCTTACCCACAGTTAACAGAAAAAGGTAGGCTAGTGGTGCTGTCTCTTGCATCCCATAAAGACTTTGGCTGTCCCTTTGACAAGATTTCTGTTTTTCCATCTGGATCATGTTAATATCTCATTTGAGGTTAGAGAGAAAGTATCCGTTACGAGGCAGTCATCGGTGCTGTGTGCTTCCCTGTTTCTCTACCTTCTATTTGTACAGCATCCATTTAAACCTCACCTTTACTGAGCTGAGCCCCAAATGGGATGTGCTGTCTTTTGGATCTCTCTGATGGTGCTACCTGGGGATGAGGGTGGTACAAAACAGCACCCTGGCGCACATTTCCTGACTCACTGCATCACTATGACCATACCTATTCCTTGGTGAATGCCTTGCCTTTTCATTTTTTCCTCTTCATGGCAATTGACAATGTTATGAGGACTCTTGGCAAGCACCTGTGGCCGAAGCTGGCCTGCATCCCATGCTGAGTGTGGCCTTAATATGGTATTTTGTTCCTCCACCAGAAATGTTGGCAAGGTGTTTTACTGTGCTGATTCTTTTTTTTTTAACCTTACCTTCCTTGACCTTACCTTCACCTGCAGCAGTTAACCCCCTAAAGCTACCCTCATGCCTGCAAATGGCGATGTTGGACAAGACAATGTATGCACAAGACTCCATTTGGAGAAAGGTGAGAGCTTGTGTTCAGTGGTGGAGGGTGAGCTACAGGCAGCTGTGATTCCCTGAAAGCAGTGTAGTATAAGACATACCAGACCAACAGCAACAAAATTAAGGTATGAGCACAGGTGGGAAGATGGCTTTGTCCTTTTTGGAAAATAGGATATGCGGAAGTTAATCAAGAGAGGTTTTCATCATTATGGAAAGAAGTAATGCGTTGGTAGAGAAATATTTTTAATAGGAAACTGAGGACATAATGCACACATGAGGGAACTCCAGCACTACCATTACGTGCAGGGAGTAATAAACACATGGAATAAATTACTGGGAAAGGCTAATGAGGAAAAGAGTACAAATGACATTCAGAGTCACCCAGCTTTTCTAGAGGGAAAGGGAGTAGCGGAATAAGAAGGAAATATCAAGGGAGGAGAGACATGAACTTCCAGGAGCCAGGTGTGCTGTGCAAGGGTAGACCTTCCTTGGTTATAAACCACTTTGTGTCTGCAAGAATTGACTGGCAGTGCCAGTAGTGCCAGCCTGCATGCTCTGAGGTGCCTTTTCTGCTGAGTCCACCTTGGAGCCAGTATTTCCAGGACAAGAGCTGCTCTGGCCGCAAGCTTCTGGCTAAACATTATGGCAGAAAATGGCTATGGGAAGTGGCTCCCTACACATTTGCCAGGCTCCCTGTGAGCCCGATTACATAGCCCTTACTCACATCAGTCAGCTCCCCCCAGGAGACTTGCTTTTGTCTCTCTGGCCTCTGCAGCTCTGTCAGTGGGACAGGTTGGGGAATGCCCCCAGGAGGGACAAAATGTGGAGTCAAGAGCTAAAATGAGCACAAGTTTCACACAAAAAACCCCTACACTTGAGACAAAAATGGGCTAATTCTCTGCCTGTGTCCCCTCTTCTCCTCCCACTGGTGGTGGTGGTGGGGTGGCAGGTGTTGGGGGGTGGAGGTTCAGCATAATCCCCCATGACCCATGGCACTTGAATAGGCCACGTTTATTCCTGAAGTGAATCATTTTCTTTTCTTTTGGAGTCTGCAGTATTGAGGCCATCCTGCAGCATGGGCTGGTACCAATTTTTTTTAATGGGATCTAATCTCCCCACAATGCATAGTTACTGCAATGTTAGGAAAGCACAATACGACAACGATTGGTCAACAGTCTGACTGAAAGCTACCTGCTTTAAAAAAAAGGTTTCAAAACTACTCTAGAATATCCTGTAGTGCCCTTTGAATAACAGCCCTTTTGCAAAGGAATGATTTTTGCTCTCTGTTTCCTCTATGGGAATCTTCATCTTGCTAAGGTGATGTAAATTAATAACAACCCCTCTCACCCCCTAGGATGAGAACATACTTTTTGCAGACTGCTCCTATTCTGCCTACAAGCTGTCATTTTTAATATGACTTTCCAAAGTTTTCTCAGCAATTCCTATTCCTTACACACTACGCACTTCATAGGAATGCACATACTGTTCTTTAGACTATGTTATATATATTCAATCATGTGAATCGTAAATTACTTAGTTCTCATGAAGATTACATGTTTGTGACTATTTTTTGTTCTATTTTTCACATCCTTACCTGACAGGATTCTTTAAAAATGTACAAAATACAGTATCAGCAGAAACATCTTGACAGAGGCATATGTAGGAGGAGACAGAGACAATAAACAGACATCACACACACCGCATTATAATGCAATGAATTAGAGTCTGACTCAAATCACTTTAAAGGACGGACAGTAGCCCCTTATTACCAAACTACAAAGGTAGTAATAACTCCTTTCCCAGAGGTACCACTACGATCAAGGAAAAGACCCCTAGTAGTATTTTTATAGCCTTTGCTTGAAATGTTTTTGAAGGAAAACTCTGACTTCTAAAGAGTTCTGAAACTGTGTGGTGTCTCAAGATAGATCTTAATGAAATTTGCCGCTATCAAAACTAGACTGCCTAGAATATGGCAGAGCCTATTAGGACCGCAATAACAACATTGATTTTAGGGATTTTCCCCTCCCTCCAAATACACTGCACACTTTTTTGATCTGTGAAGAGACTGAAGCTTCTTAAAAGATATTTTCAATGGGATAGTTCTGAAGACTTCAGATAAAATATTTCAACACAGTACCTGCAGGGACAGGAGAAATTGCTTCAGTTCATTTTGCCTTAGTTAGAGTCGTGTTAAATCAACTGCTCTTGGCGTTTGCAGGACTTTGTAGACATTCTTTCAAAAGTGTTTGAAAAGCTTCAAATAGATGAAGGTCTTCAAAAGGTAACTAACACATGGGACTGACATCAGTAATGCTCCAAAGACTGTCCAAAAGGGCCAATACATGATATAAATGGAGCTTTATTATTTTTTTTTTCATCTCAGATACTAAGCATGTTCTGTCTTTGTTACACGATCCATTTGCTGCCAAGAGGATACCTGATACATAGCCTGATTAGTAGGAGACACGAGGGCCTGATTCTTCACAGCCTTGCAGTGGGTATAGCTATTTGCATGTGACTTTAATACGCTGCCAGTTTAACCGTTAATTTGCGAAGTTTCTCTATCAGGAGTGCTGAGAACACAAAGTGCAATGTAAATCAGACGTGGTGACATCTGCTCCCTCCGCTGCCTTTCCTTTTGGTGGTGTGTAACATTGCACAGCCTAATATAAATTGAAAAGACCAATGCTTCAGTCTGAGCAACTGCAATATAAGCTGCACTTCTCAAGATGCGTAGAGGCAGGGATCTTGCCAGCCCCGTTCACATAGGCAGCTCCCATTTTGTTTTAGCAGATCTATTCTTATAAATAAGGATTTAATGACTCAAACTTGCAAACAACAAGAGACTTAAATGACTTTCCACTGGAAACACCTGTAATAGTATAAATTCCTAGAATATAAACAAGAGGATGCATTTGCTCATCCATAATCGTGTGTGTGTAATTAAACCACACTTATCGTAAGAGACAGGGGAGGGCATGCAGCTGTATTGCTGTCTCTCTAAAGTGGGAAAGTGTATGATGCTTTCCTTCCCACTTGCGATCACTGACGATCCAGTACAGGTCCTTGTAAAAGATCGTCCGCCTGGATGCAGGATGAAAATCTTTTTTCCCATGGAAAGTTCCTCTGTGTTTGCATAGGGAAGATGGTGACTAGATTTGTACCCTGGGGTATTAAGAGCTCCCTTAGATATCCTGTTGCCTGGCCCCAAAATTCACCCCTAGAGCCTGACCCAGCCACTTCTGTGAAAAGTCGGCTTAAAAAGCAAGGAGGAACAATATGATCACAGGAGTGCATCTAACAGAGATGTTGCGCCACAGTGCTATGGAATTTCCTGATGGCTCAGCATGCCAAATCCAGGTTTATCACATCATTTTAGTCTTGTTACGATGCAGGAGAAATGTGTATAACTGAAATAGGCTGGTGTGTACCCGCTTGTAATAAAGTTGCTCAGTAGTCTGGAAAGTCTGTTGCTTGTGATAATAAATCCTCAAAGTGGCGTATTCTCATAAATATGCAGCCCTTGCTGTGCAAATTTAAAGAAAATCTTTTTGTCTCTTTGGTCATAGACTTAGAGACATACTTATTCTTGTTAGTGTGAGTCAGTAGATTTATACCAGGAATGAGTGTGAATCACAGAGTTTTCCAACAGGGCAATAAAGAGCTTATATATAATAATACCAGGAATGGCCTTTAAAATGAGTTATAAGAGTAAGTTAAGATAAAAGATTCACCCAAGATGATATGCTTTCTTGTTAATTGTAATCGTATTTACAGATTGTTGCTATAGAGACCAGAGAAGCCAGGTATTTTCTTTCTCTAGGAAAGTAATGACATCTTCACATTTTCCTGTCAAATGTCTCTTTTTGCATTTTGGGGCTTTGAAGCAGCTTTGATGGAGGTGTTTTCAAAGGCAATAAAAGCAGAAGGTATTTTCCCCATGATGAAGGTACCTGTTTGTAACCTCTAACCTAGGCATCTGGGAAAGTTTAAACTGAAGGGAAAGAGGCAGCAGGTATTGTTTATTTCTGTTCACTTGTTGATCCTTAGTATATTCAGTTCAAATTGAAATTTGCATATATAGTCCTAGAATAAGAGGCTAGTTCCTTTTTTGCACTCAAGAGCTTTTTACTTTAATATAACCTTTACTAAAACATTTTCGTATTGCTTAAGATGAAACTTTGGGATGATTCACTGATCCTTTAACTTTCAAAGAATCACTGAATAATTCAGGTTGGATCTTGAAGGTTTCTACTCCAAAGCAGGGCCAGCTCTGGGGCCGGACCAGGCTCCTCAGGGCTGTGTCTGCTTGAGTCTTGAAAATCTCTGGGGATGAGGACAGCACAGCCTTTTGGGGCAACTTGCTCTGCTGCCTCGCTGTCCTCACGGGGAAAAAACTTCTTATACCCTGGCTAAATCTATCTTGTTGCAATTTTGCCCATTGTCTCTTGTCCTCTCCTCATGTCCTCTCCCCATGGAGCTCAGCTCCATCTTCTTGGTGACCCCTTGTAGGCAATGGTACTATTAGATGCCCCCAAAGCCACCCTTTCTCCAGGTTGACCCAGCCCTGCTCCTCACAGGACAAGTGCTCCAGCCCCCAGCACCCCCTCCTCTGAGCCCCCTCCAGCTTGTCCATGTCTGTCCTGTGCTGGGAGCCCCAAAACTGGACACAGTATGTAGATGTGGTCTTATGAGTGCTCTGTAGAGGCGAATAATACCTTCCCTTGATCTGTGGGACGTGCCCCTGTTCATACAGCCCAAAGTACTGTCAGCCTTCACGTCTGCTAAGGTGCACAGTGGACACTGACTGAGTTTGCTGTCCACTAGGGTCCTCCAGTTCTTTCCAACAGAGCTGCTCCTCAGTGGCCATTCCTGGCCCACCTGCTGATGCGTGAATAGTCCTGTGCTCCCACATTTTTCATTCCCAGCTTACACTGAACTCTCCTTTTTCATCACATCTTGTGCGTAAATAGCCTTTTCCAAACCCCAGGCCAACTGCCCACATTAATCATTGTTTCTTCTTTCTTTTGAAGGTGAGCTATGTATTTTTGTGCTTCCGTAGGCCACAATGATTCAAAACACAAGCCTTCTTCTGAAGCTTTGGTGTCTCTGTCATGGTTTCTTCTTTACCTGCCTATCTGAAATACCTTATGACAAGCCTTTTATTCATTTGAGAGTTATGCTTGATACAATCATCATCTCCATCTGACCTATCCACTGAATTTACTTCCAACAGCACAGGTATTTTTTTTTTTAAAAGTGCTGCATTTATAAATCTGGCTTGAGTTATTCATCCTCCACATGCATGTCACTGACTGAATGTCACTGTGATCTCATCACAGACTGACTGGCCAGATACATTTGTGCTTCCTTGAGAAAGGAGAGAGACTGCAAGCTCCCCAGCACAGCAAAGTTTGTGGGAGAGACAAAGTAATCCATTAGACACAGCAGCTCTGTCTTCCCCTTTCTTCACTGCTTGAAGCACGGCATCAAAGATGGGAAAGAAAAAAGGTTTCTGTTCTTACTCACCTCCCTTCCCAGGCTCACAGTCTTATTATGATATCTGCCTGGAAATGCAGGGCAGGCGAGACACGCTGCCTTTCCTCTCTGTCACAGGAGCTACTGGCATCCACAACCTCCTGTACAAACCTGAAGGAAACCAGCGGTACCGACGCTTTGTGCTGCCCTTCGGTGGAGAATATGTGTCGCCCAAAAGACTGCCAGACAAGTGCTTGTCATCGTTAGTGTGTCTGGCATAACAAGTCAATCGCATTTGGCATTTCTGAGTGAAGGGCTGATCTGGATAAAAAGCCACTGGACTTCTCATGCTGAGAGTCCAGTGGCCGTCTGTGAACCAGGTTTCTACTTTTTTTTTCATTAGTAGCCTAAATATTGGATATTAGGAAAAATTTCTTCACCAAAAGGGTTGTTAGGCATTGGAACAGGCTGCCCAGGGAAGTGGTTGAGTCACCATCCCTGAAGGTATTTAAAAGACGTGTAGACGTGGTGCTTAGGGACATGGTTTAGTGGTGGACTTGGCAGTGCTAGGTTAACGGTTGGACTTGATGATCTTAAAGGTCTTTTCCAACCTAATCGATTCTATGATTCTATGAAGATCATCTTTACCACTCTCATGACAGGTCTATTTTTTCAGAGGTTTTTAAACTGATGAGTTTACATTCCTAACAGCCAGAAACCCTCTCTTTTTTTGTTAAAGGTTTCTCCCTGGGAAATGGCTACTTCCCAAGCAGATGAACTTAGGAAAGAGGGTGTAATTCTGCTGTCACTCTGCATCCTGGATAAAAGCTCATTCTCTTTGCTCTTCATAGACTCCCAAAATCAAGAGTTTCCTTGGCTTGCAAAAGGTCATTAGGATTACCAACACAAAATGACTTCCAGCTCATCCATGGATAAGACCCTTTACAGCTTCCGACAATCAGGCCACCACTGAAAAATGGCTGGGGAGAGAAGACCCGAGAGGAAAACATAGCTGGCTTGGTGGTTCAGTCTTCAACAAAAATGCTGAGAGATGAAACAATAATCAAGTCTCTGCAATGTTTTACAAGAGAACAAGTCTCTCTCTTGTACTCATGAATGTCAGTTGAAATGACCTTTTAAAATTGGCAATATGTCATGGTTCAGGGAAAAACAGGACAATATATTATTTTGGATTGAGAATGTCATAAAAATGTTAGTCAGAATCTTTGGATTTGAAAAAATTTGTTATCTTTGCCACTTGTCTTCAAATTATGAAGATGGGAAAGTGCTGCATTATATAAGGCTGTGTGATTTGAAACAGAAGAAGAAAACAGAGTTCAGGAGTTTGCAGTGGCTTGTGGTTTGATTGATCACTTTTTCTCTGTAGCACACATTAATGACTGTACTATTCCCATAAATTCTTCCTTTGACCTTTCTGTCAACGTACGTATGACAAAATGACAAGTGCATTTCTCACAGCTTTTGGACCAAGAACAGATTGTGTATTACCCCTTGAGAGCCTGGGCTAGCATTGCTCCAAATGTTTTTCTTTTATGTGGTAGCCTAAATCCTTTATTCTCCAGCCCTTCAGGATCCATGTTTAATATTGGCCCAATGGGTGTTTTTGATAAATATTTATATTGCATGTAAATGTTCAGGTATTTCCTTTTTTGATTACACTCTCTCTTGAGTTCATGAATCTTTCTAACTTAATTCTAAGCTTTATGAAGAAACCCCATTGGTATATAGAGAAAAGGTCCATCTTAGATTCTGTGTGCAAAATAAATTTATTTGAAACTACCATAATAGTTGTTCTTATGTTTTATGCTAAAAGGCAACTTAAAATCAATTTTAGTCATTTTCTTCCAAAGAAACAATGCTTGCGAGCTCACAGCTTACACAAATCGCGGTACATGCGATGGAAATGAAGACATACTAAGAAATTATGGTGCTGTTGCAGTTGTAAACTGTTGTTGCAAGCACCAATTCTTATCCAAACAGAACAGTTGATTGGACTGTTTTTCATGCTTGCTGGATGCAATTTTAGAGCAATCTGTGGTATGAACGCTGCAGGCTTGTGACTAGGTGGCCATAGCCATGTCTGTGCGTTCACATTAACATGCTGCACCCTAATTCACACAGCAAACGCTTTGGGGCAGGGAGACTTGGAGCTTGGGAGAGCAGTGACTGAGCAGAGCAGGGCAGAAGGTGGGTTAGTGCTCACCAGCCCAGGTGGAAGCTGGCTATCCAACCCAGCAGATCTGCTTGCTGGATGCCTTGCTGTATTTGTTGCTGTGGCACATTGATCTCCAGACCATTTTCTTCTGCCAGGAAAAAATGAACAACAAAGGCTGGAAAGTTTACTGTGAGTCTTTGATTTACTGATAATTAAAAAACCAGCTAATTTAGATTGTTCAGATATGAAGATACACTGACCACATTAAAAGTTTACAGATGGTGACTCATCACATGTGGTAACAGGATGACTTTTGGTCTTGCTTTGGTATCTTTCTTTGGTGCTATAAACAGTACGGTATAAAGCAATGTAGGTAATGATATACAGAGTGGATTTCTTATGAGAAACTCCAAGTAAAAGAGGGACAGATCTTCAGATGGATCTGTAGTCAGATCTGGCAGTAGTGCTGTTAGTTTACGTGAGCTGAGAGCTTCACTCTGATTTTTGTTGACAAAAAACATCAGTGCCAAGAGCATTAAATATTAACCTCAGAAAAGGCTTCAGAAAAGTGATGTGTTGCCAGCTGATGTCTTTAGTAGATCTGTCAAGGGAGCACTGGACCAAAAGTGGTAACTGATCTTTTTAGGGTCTTAGTAACAATACTACTACTTTGATGTTCATCCCTTAACTAGAAGAGCAGTGGTGAAAATGGTATTTTCAAGGGTAAACTTGAGCAATTCTGTAATAAGGACAAAGTGAAGTACACAAATGCTGGAGATTTCCTGATGGAATAAAAATGAAATTGCAGAACTTTCAGCTGGATATTAAACATACAATGGCAGAGGTTTCTGAAGTCACCACATTAGTTTTGTTTTGGCTGATACCTAATTTCAAGAAGCCGAAAAGAGGCAAGAACTATAGGTAGGAAGGCACAAGGATTTTTCTTATCTAGTGAACTCAGCTCTGTCAAGAATGTGCCCCATATCACAAAAAGTGGCAGAAAACCCTTTGTTGTTTTCTAAAATAGTGCTGGTAAGTCTTAAAACCTCTAAGCAGCCTGAGAGCTGTTTTGGATTTACGTTTTACTTTCAGATATGTGTGGTAAATTGTGCACAAGATAGAGGATGGAAGTTGTATACAAATTCCAATTATGCAATGTAGCTTTAAGGAACATGAATCCAAATTTTACTGCTGATGTAGATGTCTCAACGTGTTGGCATTCAAGGCACATCCATATTTGCAGCAATCAAAAAGTGCATAATGCAGAAGGACGACATTTGAAAAGAGTAGTTTTGTTTCACTAAGTGATAAACTGACACCTGGAAGCTAAATGTGTTTCTGGTTGGACTTCTGATTTCTGCTAAGTAAAGACCTGGTTCCTGTTCAGTATTACCATTGGGTGAACAATAACCAGGAAATAAACAATTATTGCACATAATGAGCAGAGAGTAACTATTTTTTTTCTTAAAAGAAAAGCTTGCAACTCACAGATATCTCAGGCACTTCCAAGATGGACGAAGGCTGTAAATGATGCCAAAGATACTTTGCTGCTGCAGCACGTACAATGGGAATGAATTGGGACAACGAAGAGACACTTAAGGAGGGAGAAAACTGAATCCTTGCAGTGTTACAAGTCAATGTCCTGGGACATTTCTGCTGTCTGTTGAACTTTGTGCTCAAATACAGCACATTGCTGCATAGATAACTCAAAGAAGATGAAGAACAGAAGAATCAACTGGTATTAGGGACAGGGAATATTTAAAAAAAGAGAGAAGCTTCAGTTTACATTGCTGACTCCAGGAATAATAAAAGCAAGACTGTTGTGGAACAAAAAGTGGTGAGTTGAACTTCTGGTTTTGGTTACTAAACACTGTAGGGCATTGATAAAAGTTTTACAAATGCAAAAATAGGTGAGTGCATTATTCATAGCAACCCCTTTAATAGCAGACACAAAGTATCCTGGAAGATGGTGACCGACAGCTTCCAGCACAAACATCCTTCCAGATGTCACCTGCCAAGACCCCCAAAATCAAGAGACTGACTTAAACATAATATGGTTTTTAAAAGTAATCATTTATGGACATTTTTACTTGCCTTATGATGTCTAAGCCTTTCTTTTTTGGTTTTGATTTCAAGCTTTTCCATAGAATCCTGAAGGCTAGAAGCTTCCTTTCTTTCAATTAAAGTTGAAATTTCCATGTAAGTAAGTGATTCCTGGAACTGAAGCTTTAAAAAAAGTGCTAACTGCCAGAAGGCTTGGAATAAGCTCACAAGAGCTGATAACACTGAGAGTTATATGAGCAAGTGCCATTCATTGCTCGGGGATTCACTTAGCGATAGAATTTTAGGAGCATGGAAAGATGCTCCTTAGAAGTCAAATTCAGTCAAGAAGAGTTCAGATGGGAGAAAGTAATAATAATGGTAATGACATAAATGTAAAGTCAAAGAGAGCTGCCAGTGATGCTGAGGATAATTAATTCACAGTGTGAATTAATTTGCTGTTTTGACTGTGTTGATAATTACTTTCAACAACCTCCGAACTATATTTTCTTGATTGAGACCTTCATAATTTGGTCTCCTAGCATGATGGATCTACTACAGAAGTGAGTCTTGCAAGTTTTAAGAGGATTTAAGGGTGAGGTGCCAGAAAAAGGTATTTTCTATCATTGCTGTTGTTATTAAATGCTCTTTTGAACATGTAATTTTTATGGACATTTCTGTTAAGCATTCAGATTTTCCTTGAAACAAACCCCTGAAAATTCTTTAGTTCTTACTGGCAGGAAAGCATTCGGCATCTTCAGTAAATGGATTTTCATTTTTTTTTCAGCTAAAATATAAAATAATCAGCAAAAATAATATTTTTTCCATAAAATTGTGAAAAATAAAGCCACAGTCTCTCCTTTAGGGCAAACTCAGACTTAAAAAACTATCTCTGTGTCCTCAGATATGGTGTATCAAAACCTGGTCCAACTCAGATTTCCAACATCAGGTCCTGGCTTCATTTCAAATACTGTAAAGCTACAGGCTACGTTGTTATTCTGGTTATGTGTTGACTCCAGGGGATTTTCTCCACTTGTGGTATCTGGTCAAAATTGCTCTACACCACACCATAGTTTGTTCCTTTTGGTGCTGTCTCCAGTGAGAATCCTGGAGACCTCTGAGCTTCAGAGACCGTGCAGCTACCCCATGTTTGGGGGGCAAGGGCAGCTGATCCCAGCTGTGGTGACCGTGCAGAGGACACCCAGGCGCATGAGCCAGGAGAGAGCCAGATGTCCCAGCCTGGACCATCAAGGGACCATGAGGTAGATTCTGAGGTCTGCCTGTAACTCTGGAGGTGTAAGCCAAAAGCTGCCTGACCAGAAATTAGAGTGTTATGTGTGGTGTGCTTGTCAGAGAAACTGTGCTAAGAAGCACATCTTACCCTGGACACGTGCCTCTAAACAGCAAAGGTGATGGAAGTGCCAAGGGAGAGGATGAAAACAGTGGCCAGGGATCAGTGTGATTCCAGCCAGGCTGTGGTGGTCAAGGTGACCGGCTGTAGTATCATGTTATGGCCAATGAAACATTTCACAGTTAGGAGGAAAAAAGTTAACTTAGCCAGCAAGTCTTACGTTTCACACTTTTGAACTGATTGTTTATGGTTACCCCTGGACTTTAAGATTTTAGAAATAACTGTTCATACTCTTCTACATATTATTTGTATTCTTCAACTGGAAAAGGAAAACAAGGTTTCCTGGTTTTTGGCTCACCATCATTTCTCAAGTTTGCATGAGCCAGTTATTTGGAATTGACATTGAAGTAAGCTGAAATGAAGAAGCTCTCTTCTTGGCACCTGCAGAAAAGACTAGCCCTGCCAAGAGCTGGTTTACTGCTTCAACAACAGCTAAGGTTTGGTGCTTGTTTTAAACCCATTTGATTTTAAAACTGAAGCAAGTGTGTATTTGTTTAAGGATTATTTTCATTAAATTTGATTGTTTGTATATATTATATTTAGGGCTAAATATAGCTTGTGATAATTTTAAATTTAATTGTAAACAGGTTAATCAAGACAAAGAAAATGTTGAGTCTTTTAAATGCAAATAAAACAAAAGTGGTTTTTTCCTTACATATTTTTAAATCAATCTTGCTACCTGGCAGGAGATAAGTACTGTGTACAAGATGCAGTACTTTTACAGTGGACTGGGAAGTAGAAGGTGCCCCCGAATATCTGACCTTAAGAGCTAGACTGATTTCTTCCCCTCTTGAAGACAGAGGCATACTTCAAGTAAGCAAGGTCTGTGTTTGTGGGTCAGGGAGTAAATGTCTGGTTGACAGTGTACCTGGAGTGGTGCAAGGCTCTCTGGGATGCTTTTTTGGCTCTGAGAAAAGATAAAAACTGTTCTCTCTTTTTCCATCTCTGTTAAGGGTGAAAACATCATGGTAGATGATTAGTTTTTGGAAGGTGAACAGTCTGGGCAACCCTGAGGTTGGCCCAGCACAGCGTGCTTCCACAGGGCAAAGCGCTTGCCCAGTACATGGAGAAATTGCTGTAGACTAGCAAGGGGAAGACGAACAGGGGTGGAGGTAGATAAGAAAACAACAGACTAAACCAGCAGCTTTCTTTGGCAGCAAGAAGAAGCCCTGAGGAGCAGCCCTGGCAGCAGCTGAGGATTAAGAGCCCAAGGAGAGGACCAAAAGCAGCAGTCCCACCTTCTGTGGGATGTGGGTGACATCAGGTAACAGCAGGACAGCTGCGGAAGTAAAACCAAACACAAATGAAGGGTGGTGAAAAGCAGGCAGTGCCCTGGAAATGTGAGGGTGCTGGCACAGCGCGGGTGGCGTGAAAGTGTGCCCATGGCCAGCACTAAAGGCAGGAGCAACACCAAGTCCCAGGGCAATCTCCTCAACCTCCAAGGATGAATTTGGCAAAAGGGCAGAAAGAAATTCCCCACTGTCAGCTCAAGCTCAGAAGAGCCAGGAAAAGGGCTAAAGGAACAGTATTTTGAAAGTGCTGTGCCCACATCTGTTATTGCATCTGGGGACGCTTTGGTTTCCAGGGAAAGAAAGGGGACCTGTGGCAGCTCCATAGCACGTGCCAAGCCTCACGGGTCTGCCAGGGCCACCATGCCAGGCATTATGGACACACCTTGGATTAAGCTACTAACCAGCTCTGGCTGTGGTAAGTCAGTAGGTGGTGGCACAGAAATCAAGCCAATAAAAGTTGTTAGAAGAAACTATTCAGCAATTTGCATCAAGCTGGGAGAGGTCTGCAGGGAGGAAGTGTTTGGAGGGGAGGTGTGGTGCACTCAGTCTGTAGGTACTTGGGTATGGTGCTAGCTGCAGTTGAAGTGCTATGTTTGTTTTCTTACTAGGAAACCAGCTCAGCTTTACAAGCTCAGAGCCTTTTCTGTTATTTCCCCAGTGTGCAGTCCAGGACATAGCAATCACCTCAGTACCTTCCTCATGCAAGTTGTTGCAAATGTCCCATTACATTTCTCCTATACTTTTCAAGGTAGTGCCAGTAATTTCTTCAGTCAGAACAGGCCTCCCCTCTATTACAGTGAGACGAAGACATTTCCTTTATGCATGTTTTTGCTAGTCTGGTTTTGGGGAGCACTCAGGCTTGAAATGAGGTAAAAGCTTTAACGAGTGCTAGAGCCATCTGGCTGATTTTAAGAGGTTTGCAAAACTTTAATCCTTCAGCTAGAGACTTAAGGCATACTTCTGTCATACTCTATAAGCTGTGAACTGAGGGAGCTTTGCTGGGTGGGGAAGGAGCAAAGACAACTGAAATTCCCATCACTCTGATCTGGCTTCAAAAACCAAGAAACCCAGGACTGGTATGGCTGTGTTAACGCCTTACCCTTTCCAGGTGCTGGGGACTCAGGGAATATGAAGCCTATTGCAGCCCCTTTTACTTACCCCAGTGGCTGAAGTTACCTGTGTGCATAATGCTGTGTTATTGTAGTATTTATTAAAAGCAATGTGCCAACTGGATTGGGGTGAATTTCGAACCAACTAAGTTGGCTAAGTCAAGAACCTTTTTCTTCCAGATGTCCTTATTTGCAGAAAAACAGAACTTCTGTTTTTCCAGAAACCTTGACCATGCTGCTGCAGGTCTCCTTTTCCCATATGTTTCTTTACACACACTGCATGCTACCCATGGCCTGTTTTCTTTCTGTTTTAGCTCTGCTGCTGCTGTTTCATTTAAAACTCCTTTGGCTGAACCTAGGGAAGGGAAGCCTGCTGCCAACAGCACCATAAAGCTGAGACAAACAATTGCTAAATGCACAGAGGAAGTAAGCTGGGAAAACGGGAAAAAATTATGTTTGTTTTTGATCTTTCACTGCAGTCTCTCAGTGTGGTCATATTAATAAGCCCCACGTATGAACTTGATGGGATTCTTTTAATTACACAAGATGTACTTGGCTCTGTGAATCACCAAGACCTTACAAATTTTCGTGATCCAGCCACCAAAAGTCTGCATGGATCAATAGCAAAAGGCAACTCAGCAAGCTGCATGGGAGAGCCAACTTAGAAAGGCAGTGAAGACAAAGACAACAGATACAGAAGGAACAAGTAACTTAGTTATTCAAGAATGAAAAAAAATTGGGTCCCTGAAGTTTTGATTAGTTCACTTATGAACATTGGGAAGAAGTGAAGGAGGAAGGTACCGTAATTTATCAAAATGAGGGAGGCTATTTCACGCATAAGGGATTGCACTGTGAAAACTTGGAGGAGGGAATGAAAGAATAAAGCAAACAGGGAATAAAGTTAACATCACTGACAGAGGAAGGAAGGTAAGGCAGTCCATTAAGTGGGGTAAACGAGCCCATGTAAGTTCTGCCCTGATGCAGTTAAAATGCTTTTGGTGAGATCTGTCTTGTTGAGCTTTCTCTACAGACCAGTGCCTGGCTCCTCATCTGAGGAACTGAGATGAAGGCTGGATTGGCATTTCACAAAGCTTTTGAGTCAAGGACAAGAAGTTTAAACTTGGTGCCTGTGAAGAAAGTTGCAAAATCAGGCCTGAAGAGAGGGCAGGAATTATAATGATGAAAATGAGGTTTTAAGATTGCCTTTTTTAATGAAACGAGGCGTTCAGTGTTTCCTTCAGCTGATCGATACTTACTCACCCCTTTTAAATCTTGTTTTCTCTATTATTCTATAATCAACAGAATGGAAGAAAAAAAAAAAAAACAAGAGAAGAGAGAAAGAGGAAAAAGGGGAGAGAGGAGGAATAAAATTACAAGTTACCTGTTCAACTTTAATTTTGAGTACTGTCCAAATTGTAAAAATATGAGTAATATGTTTCCCCTAAGAATATTTTTTAAAAATATTTTTCATAGTTTTCCATTTTTTCATGTGGAAAAATTGTTAGTTTTCATACAATGTTGACTACCTTTCTGAGGAAGTGCATTTTCTTCTCTCCTCATTGCCTTTGCAAAAATAGTACAAACAATTAAATAACATGTGGAAGGCTGTCTGAATATTTCTGCTTTTTGAGTCACTGCTATTGCAACCTAATAACATCTTTGCAATGGACAATGCAATCTGCTTTGTACTCAGTTCCTGCAGTGAATCTGCTTTCTGGAAGTTAAAAATGAATAATTAGCTTCACAAAAAACCAAACCAAACCAAACCAACAAACCAAAAACAACCAACAACCCACAAAAAATCCCATGGCTATTTTTGCCCAGGGGAACTTTTGCTTGCGGTTCGTGAAGACTATAGCTATAGTACTGGGAAAAAGTGGGCTTGGAAGTGACTGTGAACATGGGATACTCTGGCTCCCGCTTGCCTTCCTTCTCATCCAAGTAATGGCCTTACAGCTGTAGAGGCATGATTGTGGATGATCTGAGGCCTTAGTAGCATGAAGTTATATTGTTAGACATATATCTGCAGCACCCTTTGTGCTCCAAAACGCGTACTCCAGACGTGCCTGAGCTTTTGTATCTTAGCTGGCTGGCTGTACACCCTTTACAGTGGGCTTTATGGGCAGCCTCTGGGCTGACAGTGGAGATAAACCCAGGCTGGGATGAACACACATCTCAGATGGGATAGCCTGTGTGTTAATCCATGCTCTTCAATGCATGGCAGTGGGTGGTTGAGGACCTGCAAAAGGAAGTATTGCTCTGTGAAGCAGAGGCAGTGCATGGACTGCAGAGTCAATAAAATCTGAAGTGTAGTCTTTTCCTCTTGTTTCCTGAGAATGAAGCGTAGCAGTGACAGACTGACTTATCTGTCCCAAGATCTATTGCCTTGTACTTTTTCATCTTCAGCCCTTGGTGTCATTGGGTTTGCTGTATTAGCCTACTGTTGTATTAGCACTGTAAATGTTCTTTCCTGTTCCTCTATTACTTTCACACCCTCCTTTAGTGAAACCATTTCTTAATGTAAAGGTTTGATAACTGACAAGCCATCTTTTTTTTTTTTCTTTTTTTTTTCACTGGGATTGCTTCTTAAGTCCTAAGACTTTGTATTTTAAGTGTCTTTGGAGGATCACACCTGGTACTGTCTCCTGACCATCAGGATTTAATTGTAGAATCACAGAGATGTGGGATTGGATGTGACCTCAACCTCCTGCACTAGTCCCTTAGGTCCCAGTGATAGTATTAATTAATAGTTACACATCTATGGTGTCCATCCTGATGTCTGCTTGCAGTACCGGTAGTTTAAAGAAGGATCAAATCATATTTTTCTTCCAAGGAAGGAGCATATAGATTTCCTAGGTATATTTTTGGAAAGATTGAAAATATATTAAACATGCAGCACATATTTTTATATTTTTTCATCCATCAATTTTATTCTTATCCAGTGTGAAAACTGTCAGGCTGATACTTAGATTAATCTTCCAGGCTGCACACATCACCCGTAAATCACTCTGCTTCAATAGGGAAACCATTGGCTTGTGGAGCACTGGTGAGTACTTTTTATGGGCCTCCTTTTCCCTAGATGCAATAATCTGCCTGTCTCATCAGAGACACACTGGCATAACTGACATACACTGAAGTGGCTGATCAAGAAAGACCTGCTATGAGGCAGGGTGAAGATGGGAGCACACACCCTCTCTGTCAGCTGACGCAGGATGAGGAGGTCTCACTTCCTGTTGCAATGTCTAATTACATATAAAAGATCAAGCAAAGAGAAACGATAATTCACAAACCACATGAAATGGGAAACCCACAAGTTGGTGACAAGCACAGCAATACTTGCAACTCTTTACTTTCAAAGCACATTACAGAATGAATTCATTTATCTTCATGTTTTGAAAAGATACCATGCCACCCATACAACTTTGACCCCCAAAGCTTGAGCGCTGTGTACAAGGAAAAGATCAACCTGTTTAATTCATCCTTCACAAAAGAGGAGTTGTTCCCATGCCTTTACTTCATATGTTTTTTTCTTTAATTCCCTTGAAAAGCTATTCTACAGTCTCAGTGCTTTCAACTGCTGCTCACTTTAAGTATCTGTTTCTGTCTTATTAGAAAACACGTTTCATTCTCGGTATTTACAGCCTGCAGAGGTTTGTATACCTTTATATTCATGCTCCTGCAACCACTTTCCAGTAAAATTCTCCAATTTCCATATCTGGCTCTGTCAATCTTCTCTAAGACCATTGATTTCCATGAGGCTTGAGCTATTCCTTTTGCAGGGGAAAATGCTTTCTGTCGTTGTCTCACACGTTTGCTGTAGGATGTATTTGAGTCTCAGATTTCATATGTATTAAACATCATCACTAATATGGAACAATTGAAATTTAGGTCCTTGTATTTAATGGTGGAGGTCTGTGGAGGGATCATCTTTCCATCCAATCTTCCAAATTTTACATTTGTATGTTAATAATATTTGGGGCCAAAAGTAACGAGACAAAATTTTGTGATTTTGTGATTTGAGGAAAAATCCTCAAGATTGTAAGGAAAGAAATGTTAAATGAGCATGAGAACAAGTGTAGGTATTTATTTCTATGTGGAGACTCAGGTCTCATGAAGAAACCCTTGACAGGATGTCACCAGAGGCAAGTTTGCCTGTTGCTGCTCAGCCAGATGATCCTTGTCCAGGTGGAGCACCACACTAAGACACCACCTCCGTTTTGCTGGTTCCTGGGCTCCATTAGATGCTGCAAGCCCCCAGCTGGTCCCCACACATGTGGTGTGAATAACCAGTAATGGCAAAACCATTCTCCAGCCACACACTTCTCTTTCTTTGGAAGGTGTTGGTTTTTTTTCTTACTCAGAAAGATAAGAAAACCTTTCTGCTAATATTTTCTCTTAGGTAATTACCTCATTTCACATATTGTTAAAAACGGTTAAATAACCACAGCCCTGTCTCCCTGCCTGTGATGTGAAGACAAAGAATTCTTAAGGTTAAAAACAGTGAAAAGGTCAGAGCAGAAACTAAGTCAGATACTGTTAGGGATTTTTTTCTGGTTAGACAGAGCCTACATCAAAGAGGCCCTTAAATTAGAATTAAAGTTCATTTGCATATCTCCCTGATGGGGAAATGAACGAGCAAGGGACGAAAGGAGGAGAGGGAGAAGGACTTCAGTGACAGGAAGGGGAGAGAAAACAGAGGATGAGTATGAATTCAGATATGGGAAAGGGGAGCAGAAAGGGAAAAAGAAAGCAGAGTGTTTCTGCCACTGTACACCCGTCCTTGTTAAACAGGTGAGAGGAGTTTGCAGGGAAGAGTCACTTCCATGGACCGATGTGAGATTTTACAACAAAGAGGTAGGCAGATGCTGGTGTCTCTGAATGTACAATGGTCCCTGACCAAGGGGAAAACATATATTTTTCCACAGGTCTATGTGCAGGCTGGGAAATCTCTGTGTAGCAAATAACCACATGATGCAGAATTATCAGGGAGGCTCTGGAGTCTAGAGAAGCACGTGGCTGGCATGAGGGTGAATGAGATTTCCATGATGTTGTAGAAACACCTTCAGGGCTGGAGTGAAGCAAATGTATAGCAGAAGCAAGAGATGTTCCTCTGGACTTCATGTGGTTTGAGAAGGGAAGCAAGGTTTTTCATGAAACACTTATTCAGCATAGCAAGAATGGGTTTTGATTACTCCTGATCTTAGCAAGAAGGTTTTTTCACTCAGTGAGATTATTTTAGACAGTCATGATGAGCTGGAGGTCTCACAACTGAGTTTGTTGCTGAGCTCTGGGAGGGCAGGTAATGAGACAGGGCTAGGAGAAGTCAGGTCTGGTCTGCAAGGGCTGAGCTCATACATCTGAACATGCACACACACACACACACACACACACACACACAACCACAAAAAGCAGTGAGATTCAGCTGAGGGCAATGCAAGAACATGCAGAGGCTCCTGGGGGGTGGGGAATGAAGTTCAGTCAAGATGGCTTTGCTGGGGCAGGGTGTGTGCTTAAAGCATACATGCTGCCATCATGAATATTTATTGGATCAACCCCCTCATACCTAGGCGTGCTGGCAATCATCCTCTCTAGATCCACAATTTACGCCCTCCTGCCACTAACTGCAGATGAGCTGAGACCCCATTTGGCAAATTTCTTTTGAAATTTTGATTTATATGCTCCTAAAAAATCTTTATTACACTTCTCCCTTCCAGACAATTTACTTTCTTCAATATGTTTGGTTGTTGGTTGGGGGTTTTTTTAAGTTTAATTCCTACTTTCCATTTTTCAGTATTTATTATGCCACATTCCCATGGGGCTGTGACTGGCAGGTGGGTCACAATATACATAACTGATAGGCCCATCTGTCTTCCTTTCACTGCATGCTCCCCCCTTCTTTCTCTTTCTTTCTTTCCTTCTCTCTCTCTCTCTTTCTGTCTTTCTCTGCATGTGTCATAAACTGTCAACTATAGGCACAGTCCTGCATGAGGACTAACAGACAGGTAGCAGCAGCCTGAGAGAAGGCTATCAATATATAAAGGGGATTTAGTCACTTCACAGTAGATTATGAAAGCAAACAGTTTCATAATGGCTTGCATTATTTCTCCTCAATATTTACAATTTTTACCTTCGATAACACATGGAATCAAATAGAAACAGAACAGTGCTTTTGAGAAAAATGTGAGAAACATCTTCATTTTCTGTTCCTTTTTTGTTCTTTATCTTGGCTCCTTATCCTCCAGCATAAGAGCTCCCTCTTTTCTTAGGCTCCCCAATACCCAAGGATTCCAGTGCTGGGGAAAAAAATAGATGCTAATACACTCTGAAAAAGCAATCAGCCTCTGAAAAACAGTCCGCCTGGCTTCTGTTCTCAGTAATGCTTCCCACCTGAGATTTTGGGAGCTCTCAGCTTGGTTATGTGCCTGGTTTTTAATTTTAGTAAAGGAAAAGTGAAAGTTCAAAGTGCTGCAGCAGCTGCTCGCAGTGGAATGCAAGCAAGAGCTTGCAGGGACCAGGGGCCAGCAGGGTACCGAGGGGCCTGATCCTGCAGCCTGCCTTGCACATGGGGTGCACTGGCTGACACTGTGGCCAAGCAGTGTGGCAGAGCATCAAGCTCCCAGTAAGGAAAACGCAGAAAACTGCCCCCGTCCTGCCAGGTCAGATGCTCACAGAGTGTGCAATGGCAGGGCGACACAGAAATCTGAAGCTCCCAGCATCAGCATAAGAAACCAAGGGATGGCAGGCAGCACAGTCGGGAGGGAATCCGGCCTCTGAGGGTCTGTGCCTCCATCCAGCACTCCTTGAAGGTGCTGACTCAATGGGATGAGGCTTCAGGCCCTGCAAGCAACATCAGGGCTGGGGGTAACACTTAGCAACATCAGCTGAATGGCAGTTGGCCATTTCTTGCAGTTTCCTTTTTTCTCTGTATATTATGCTTTGTGGCATGTTTCACCTTTTGTTTTTTACCTTGCTGTTGGTTTTAACTTGCATCATTTATTACCATTTTACTCAGCAACCCCCAAAAACTGAAAATGGAAAGAGTCATCCCACATTTTTTCAGCTCATACTACAAAAAAAAAAGGCAACAAAAAAATCCAGCGGCCTGTCTTTAACCTTTGGTAACCCTGACATTCTTTGCGCTAAAGTGTCTGATATTAAAGCAGATTGCTTTCATGCCTACATAAGTAATATCATATGCTTCACATCAGCCTATGCTCAGGCTAGCTGAATTCCCACTGTATTATTGCCTGAGAACGTACACTTCATGCATACTAATAATGGCCTATCTGAACCAGCTTGCCTTTCAACTTTTTGAAAAGGAGTTTTATTGGTTTGTTGGATAGCTAGGGCATAGGAATATAGTTTAATGAATGATGGTAATGCTTGTGTCTATTAGTGCTTGGCAAGTCATGCCAGAGAGGTAGAGCTGAGAAGACAAACAGCCTTAAAAGGCTGCTAGAATTACTAAAGAAATGGTGTCCTCCCTCCCCCCACAGCTGCTAACCAAGATGATGTCCGATCTTGGCATAGTTAAAGAGGCGCTTAAGAGGACTTCTACATTTTGTTTTGTAAGCAATGTGTTTGGACCTTTTTCTTTTTCTTTCTTTCTTTCTTTTTTTTCTCTTTAGGCAGTAGGTGTTAAAGGGAAATCCATCTGAAAGGAGAATTGTAATACTGATGTGATTATTGGGATTTTCAGGTGGTCCGTATTTGTGTGAGAGAACTCTTTTCAGCCCTGCCAGTATTGCCTCTCAGTTCTTCATCCTGCCCCAAGTGCTTCTCCTTGAGACCTTTCTCTGCCTCTGTCTTGCTCTGACACACCTTTTCCAGTGTTAGAGTCTGCTCTCTTTCACAGGGGACATGGCCCGGATTTCTGCACTGCGGGGCAATACGTCTTGTACATAAACACAGGCTCTGGCCCTATGCTGTTATTAGTGAGATTCTCTGTTTTTTTCCTTCTACCTTCTAAAAGCCTGTGCATGATGATTATAATCTTACAGCCCACCTTTTGGGGAGCTTCAAGATGGTTTTGTTGTTGTTCCAGCATCCAAACCCAAGTGATTTTCTCACATTAGAGGTGCACTGCCAAGTAAAATGAGGCCCTCTCTCCCACCCAGCACATCAAGAATTCACCTGTGCTTAAGATGATGTGTGACGATGCCTCAGCTTTAACCTTTTTTCCATAGACAGGGCTTGCATTAACTTCCATAGCTCGTTACTAATTTGGCAGGCTTCATCTAGGTTATATACATACATATATGTGTGTGTATGATACACATAAGATACACGTATATCCTGGCAAAAATCTTTCCTGATAGAGATACAAGTTCCCTTGTTTAGAACTAGGGAGGTATAAAGAGTTGGACCAAGGGTCCACCTAGGTCCTCTCTTAGGCAGTAGCTAGTAACAGTTTTGGGGAAAAGATGGGAAAGTAGGACAATCACAGAGTGATCTTTTTCCTGACATTATTCCCAGGTTCGAGCAATCTGTTACTTGGAGATTTCCTGGCTTCCCAGACAAGGATCATCTTGCTCTGTAGCTACCACTGGAACTATCCTCCATAAATTGTCAAATTCCCTTTTTAACTCATTCAGTTAGGTCTAGTGTTAGGCCAACTTTGTTATTGCAGTCACTAAATAGGGGAAAAACAGCCACTGAAGAATTAAACATGATCATAGTATCCTATAGTGTAACCTCTGATCACTATGAGCATATGGATGTATTGACCAAAAGGGAAAGTGTCTGGTCTTGATCCAGAGTGTTAACCACAGGTAAAATGCCTGTATTATCAGCTCAGATAAGAATCTTGATGTATTTTCTTGTCTTCTTCACTAAAGTGTCAATGATGCACCATTAGAGGTAGGATATTAGCTTTGTTTGACAAATTTCAGGTCCAATATTGTTTGTTGCAGTGGCCTTTTAGGAATTGATAGATTTTGCCGAGGGAGGGGGAAGAGATGGTAGATGAAAGGGCCATGAGATTGCTTTCTGATGCTGAAAAAGGAGTGAGTGCAATTTTTTTTTGTTTCCTCTACATGAGCCAAATGCTAACTGCTCTTCATTCTGTGCTGAAGTTTCTATTGTGTAAATAAGTAATCATATGGGCATATTTAAGTACTGGGCTTTTTTGAGTTAAACCCCATTCAGACTGTTATGACTGTGTTTAATCTTTGAAAGACGGGTGGGGAGGGGGAAATCTGTTCTTCAGAAAAGAATCATTTTTATATAGAAAACTATAGGGTTCTTATCTTTGATCTAAGTAAGCACAACTGTACCATGTCAGCAGCATATTAGTGCCGATGCATGTGTGTTGTACTTTTTAAATGCTGTTTCAACATGTGTCATTGGATCTGTGTTCCTACAGGCTCACAACAACCTGCACCCTGGTAACTACATGTTGATTGAAGCACCCTTATGAAAAAAAGATATAAATGTTTGTGGTTAAGGTGATAACCCTTTTGTTTTCTCTGTAATCCATCACAGGGCTTGTCAACCCTGACAGCTTGAGTGGATTTTTTTGAACACCTCTTTATCTGACAGCTTCATGCATCATAAAGCAGCAAATAGAATTAGATCAAAGTCTAAGAGTCACTGTAGGCTTGGTAAGGTATGCAATCCTGTTTGTATCTTTATCCAGGCTCTGACAGTTCATTTTAACTGGCAACAGGGGGAAGGAGGGAGAAGGAGGAAAGTTTCTTTTTCTTTTAAGAAGGTACAGTAGTGCTGCATTTTTAAACGTACACTGCTTTCACGTATCATTTCCCCTTGACATCTGTGATTCCCTGTGTACTGTAGCACACTATGTATATTTTCAGAATGCTCAACAGCAGTCGCATTCTCAACGCAAAGGCTTAACCAGTGTATGAGGCCATGTACCCATATGCTTTAATATTCCTGACTTTTGTTTAATATCAATGGCAAAGATTGACAGAGCTCACTTTAAACAATGGAATATTGTCCATCTGGTACATGCCAGATTCTATGAATTACTGTGATGGATAACAGGTTTACCAACAGTCCACCCTAAACTCACAGGATACAGCTGGCACTTACTTATTGAAGAAACAGCAAAAGGGAAAGGGAAAGGGAAAGGGAAAGGGAAAGGGAAAGGGAAAGGGAAAGGGAAAGGGAAAGGGAAAGGGAAAGGGAAAGGGAAAGGGAAAGGGAAAGGGAAGGGAAGGGAAGGGAAGGGAAGGGAAGGGAAGGGAAGGGAAGGGAAGGGAAGGGAAGGGAAGGGAAGGGAAGGGAAGGGAAGGGAAGGGAAGGGAAGGGAAGGGAAGGGAAGGGAAGAGGAGGGGAGGGGAGGGGAGGGGAGGGGAGGGGAGGGGAGAGGAGAGGAGAGGAGAGGAGAGGAGAGGAGAGGAGAGGAGAGGAGAGGAGAGGAGAGGAGAGGAGAGGAGAGGAGAGGAGAGGAGAGGAGAGGAGAGGAGAGGAGAGGAGAGGAGAGGAGAGGAAGGGAGATGAGAAAAAGGAAAAAGGAAAAAGGAAAAAGGAAAAAGGAAAAAGGAAAAAGGAAAAAGGAAAAAGGAAAAAGGAAAAAGGAAAAGCCTAGTTTAGTAAAAATCTCCAGGGAACAAACTGAAGCCATGATTTGAAAAGCTGGGTATCTAAAGTTATCTACTTTGTTCTGTGTTGTTGTATGTTGTTTTTCAAAACTGTTGAATAAATGGTGACTCTTGATGAATAACATAGGCAAACCCAAGGATTTATGCCAAAGCTTTTAGAGGTGCCATATTTCTTGGGAGTCTGTGGTGGAAGAGACTGGGGAGCTTTCAGGTCTTTTTACTCACAAGCATATGGTGCATAAATATGAAATTAGGTAGCTTCCTTTGCTTCCATCTGAGACCTGCACCTGACTGCTATTTTTTTCTTTCATCATACCATTTGCTGAAACGCCACATTAACATGGAAACTATAAGCTGTATTTGTTTGATGGAACATGGAAACAATCTCCAAACACAATGGTCCCATGAAGGGGAGAAGCAGGACCAGACGGATGCTGCCTTTGACACAGCAGAGGAAGATGTGCCAGCTCTGTAATACGGGCTCCTATGCAGAAGCTGCTCTGAGGGTGCTTGTTAGGGAGGAAAGGGTCGGAGGGGGAGAGGCTGCTCCTCCTGGCTCTTTTCCCTTTGAACGCAATGGCTTTCAGAGAGGGTGTTCATGCTGCCACAGAAGGCAGCCATCCTCCCGCCTTTGCTCCTCCAGGCTGGCTCTGTGCCAGAGGTGCTGCAGAGGTGCAGGGAGTGCTCATGGGAGCTCCTTCCTACTGACTTCTGCAGGAGCCAAGTAGCCAGACCAGAGCAGGGTTGGTGGAGCAGTGTGGGGCAGTGAGGAGAGCAACTACAGCAGTAGGGAGCGATGCTTCCTCCTCTCCCATACTGCAGCAGCATAGCTGGAGCTGAATACAAGGGGAGGCCAGCCATCTGCTAGCACCTCCCTCCTCTCAGGAAGCTCTATCAGACTTCTCAGTGCTGTGTCCCTTGTGCATCCAAGCCCTTCGTTCTGGCAGGAGTTGAAAGAAAACTTAGGGTCACCACCTGGCCTTACTGAACCAAATGTTGTCATATGGCTGCCCCAAGGAGGAGTGAACTTTTGTCAATCTGGTTTTCCATCAGCTGCTCCTTCCTAAAACTGTTCTAGCAAATCTTTTAGAAGAAGTCTAAACTCCAGAAAAGTGAGGAAGCCTCTTCCAAAGAGATGTGGGAGGTTTCCGACTAAAAAGAGTCCTTGCAAGGAGCAAAATGTCCTCTGGACTCCTACACTTACACACATTGGTCCAGTGTTGGAGCAGTGGTTTCTGTCAGTGGTTAAAGGCCAGCAACGCTTCACCCATGACCAGTCCCAGATTGCTGTCAACACAAAAGCTTTTCTTGTGAGAACCCACGACTATTTCTACCATATTGTGGGATATCATGGGCATCTATTCCATAATGTCCCTGAAGTTCTGTGCACCAAGGGCACCTCCTAGTTTTTCTGTATAAAATGCTTAAGCTGTTGCATCATGGGAGAGACCATCCGTTTCAGCAGCCCTCACGTAGGTGCCTGAGTCCCTCAGGTGTTGCACTGTGGCACAAGGAAAGCAGTGCAGGACAGAAATGGGTGTGGCACCTAGAACTTCTGAGGTAGTCCCTGACAAGAAGGAATGGACCCTGACCAGGGCTGTCTGCAATGCCTAACTGAACAGCAAGGAGCTCAAAACATTGGCCAGACTTCCTCCTGTTGGCCCAACAGAGCTACATCTATCTAGTCTGACAAGAGGTCTGACTGCATTTTAAATTACATTACATGAATTTGAAGTCTGCCTCAAACAGCTGAGAACCACATACATTACACCTACTGTCATAGCTCCTTAGCAGAAGGCCACAAACACCAACTCCTGCTAGAATTTTTCACTGCAGGCAATATTAGGGTGCAGCCATTTGAGTTGACTTCACAAAGACAATGTGGCTGGCAGGAATGGGTGTCCATTCGGACCCACTGAGCCTGGTGTCAGTCCATGATGTCTCTCTCACTTCAACATCTATGACCAAGTTGTCTGAAAACTCTTCTCACTGGTGTGTTGTGCCCTCCCTGCCTCAACACAACTGAGCCAGCTGAGCTACGCCCACAGATCAAGAAGCAAGGTGGCCAATGGATTTCCCTTTGGGGTCACTATGACCATGGTTGAACTGCCTCTGGCTTTAATGGCAGCAATCATAAACAAAAATCGTTAACAAACTTTGTTAATGCAGTCTGATTTTTCCAAGTGTGCATTATTCCCTGAGTTTACACTGAAAAGTTTCAAGTATGCATATAGGCTGGGAGGCTTGCAGCTCTTCACATCTTACTTCAAAAGGCCCTTAGGAACATGAGAGATGCTACGGGGCGGATTTCTTAACTATTTCTGACTTTTTTTAGTAATATTAACTCAAATTAATTAACAGATTTGCCTTTGCCTTAGAAAAAATGGGTTTTGACTCATAGGATAGGCACTGTGGAAATGGGAAGGATGCCCTCAGTGTTAAAAAGACATGACCAATAGCACCTCCAGTCTGTGCATATGAAAGTCCTTCAAAAATCATTACTTCCAGTCCTATGGAATACTTAGACTTTCATCTTAGTAAGTAGGTCCCAGTGGAAATATTTGGGGATAGTGGGGGGAAAATGAAAATAAATTCTCTTTCTATACAGTTTTAAACATGAGTTTTCTTCCACTCAGAGTGTGTTAAAATATGAGCCTTTCCATGGCTCTTCTACCTCCTGCAAAATCTCTTTTAACTTTTATTTGTTATTTAAAAAGCCACAGGGTATATTCTCTTCTTAATACAGAGGGATTTACGTGTGAAACTCCCTGTGCATCGAGGTGATAATATATCCCTTAATTGGAAGTTGTTTAATGCTCTCGATTTAACATTTTAATAGAAAAGTTACAAGCAGTCTGGCTGTGAGTGCAGAACTATTAAAATTCCCAGCCAGGACAGTAATGTTTTTTTCTTTAAGTGGCTTTTTATTTGCTAAAATTCATTGCAGCTTTCATTACAAGTTGAGGCTACTTTTAAGTTTCACTCTACATTATGAAAAAGAAAATGGCGAACTTTAAAGCAATCCTAAGTCTCAAATAAAAGGAGAACTTAAAAGCATCTTTGCCATGTGTGTCCCTCTATAGGTCGTGCTCACTCAGGTCATTCAGCACTGAGGCAACTTTATTGAGTGTCTTATTGTGCAGACACAGTAGGAGGAACGTTACCCTCTAAGCTCTCCAGGACCACTTATGTAGTGGAGTTATAAGCTGGAGTTTATTTACTTGCATGTTTTCAGACCGTTATAATCATATGAGAACAGAGATAACATGGGACCTTTACAGCTTGGATCTTACAGCCACTACTCCACACAAAGCAAGCTATGCAGAAATGGAGTCCAAAGCTTGACCCTGGACCCTGTGATTAGCGTGTGCTTCACAGTCTTCCAGGTTTTTGTTTTTAAAACACCTCTGTGAGGCAGGAAAAGGTACAGAACGATATAGGGCCATATTCATAAAAGGATTAAAAGCCTCAGGTATGACTTGTAGCACCTGAATTCTGCCCCAAAACCATGGAACGTAATCCTGATCCCTCCTCTCTTCTCTGAGCTCTAGAAGTGCCCCATGACTTCAGGTATCCACGTTTTTACAGCAAACTTCTTGAGGTGCTAAAGCTTTCTTCTGCCAATGCCCTTAGCCCTCTGTAGGCTGAGTAGCTCTGCACAAGGCTCCCATCTAAGTCCAATTTGCTTTGTTACAAGGATGTGTCTGTAGCTGTGAATCTTATGATATGTTCTCTGGAAACCCTACGGGTATTCTGGCATCAAAACATCAGTCTACCCAAGCAGGTTAGCGATACAGACAAGCAGGAGTAAATTTTCAGTGGCTAAATAAAGGCTGAGTGTACTCCCTATGGGTAAATGATGTCTGAGTTTGTTGCTTTATCTGTTTTAATTTGATGTATGTGAAACTTTCAGCAAACAAGTCTGTGTGTATGCATGAAAACACAGTTTGTATTCCTATATTCCTGAATCAGACTTCTGCTCCGTGCCTTTTCCCTTCTCACTCGTTTTGCACTACAGAGATGTGTGTGGGTAAAACAGAGCTTACTCAGCTGAACATGTACTCCTTTAAGGAAAAATCCTGCCTATTTTTCTGTCAGCACATAAAGTTTTAGGTGCGGGAGGGAAGCGTGTGCTGCTGTTGGGGAGGAGGGTTTCTGTACAGGCGTGGGGTACCTTTAGTGGGGGAGGGTGGATGTGGGGTGGGAGGAACAACTGGCCTGGGTCGTGTACCTACCCTGGGCACAACTCTTTTCTTCCTGGGGCCAACACTGGTTTCTGCAGAACAGCTCTCAGTTTGCTGGTGCGCTGCTGCGCCCACCTTGCTGGGATGTGGCGCTGCTCACATCTATATCTGGTATCTGCGTGGGTAGACTGGACCACATGCTTGCTATGAGTCTAGCTGTTCATTGTCTTATGGGGCTGGGGATGAGCTTAGAGCCTGGCTTTCTAAAGCTGTATTTTAATGGATTTGCACTTGTTAACCCGTCAGAGAGGGTGTGTGAGAGGGAGCAACTACTTATATCAATATATTCATGCAATTTAACCAACCAGCACATCATACCAGACCGTGATAGAGTCTCTGGACAGATTTCAGCTTGGTGCACGAACCTCCAGGAGTGTTGATAACCTGCTTGAAAGGATGACTGGTCCCCATGGCCATTCACTCCTTGTCTCCTTGCTGAGAAACAGGCAAGAAAGAAGCTGAAGACAGACTTACTTGTTAGTGTGCTTTTGTGATGTGGCCACTGGGAATGGTACTTAGGCGGCTACTCACTTTACAAAGGCTTTAATAGCCTTTAGATGGTATCAACTTTAGTTGTTCCTCATCTGGGCTGGAATTGAACCAGCATCCTGTTGGCTGAAAAGCTTCATATCCCCATTAAAAAATATTTTACTGGCCTTCTCTACTTAAAATACATCAAACAGTTTCCGCTTCTGTTTGTTTTTCTGCAGAAATATGGAAGCTAAAAGTGGTCCTGGTAGAGCGTAGCTTAAACTGAAAAATACCAAGGGACAAAGCCATGGGTTGTTGAGGGCCTTTCAGAGGTGGGATGGAGAGAGAAAGGCACAGCAAGAGCCCAAAGCCTGAAAAACAGAAACACCTAGAGAGGCTTAAGTTCCTCCACTCTACAGCGTAGTTGAAAAGTCTCATTAATGTTTGTGGAGAAAGAAAAACTTTCTCTTTTCTTCCCTCCCTTCACTCTACATTTATAGCAAAAGGCACAAAGCTATTATCTAAATGAGGGGATCACAGAAATGTGCATTTATTGGGGAGAATTTAACTCTGAGTACAGCATTCCTGAAAAGGTCACTGCAGGCCATTTGGTTAGGTGATTTAAACAATCAAAAGCTATGCAAAAAACAGGTTTTCATATAAATTAACTCCATGCTGTTTCTTCTGATTTTTTTTAGAGAAAGCTATGGTTTAGAGCAAATAGATTTCTCTCCAACTTACAGTATATATTGTCTTTCAGTACAGCTTCCGACTAAAATTTATCTCTTGCTAAATGCAGACTAAATGAATAGTGTAGAACTAATACATTTTGTGCCAAGAAAATAAATGAGCACAGTGCTAGATGCTTAAGAGTGTCACTAATTATTCATGTGATTTGTGGCATCCCTTCTCAGCAAAGGTATGGGGGCTATAAATGGGAAACTCTTTCACATTTCTCTCTTGGAAAACATATAGCCAGGAACTCAGCCGGCTCACAAACCTGCCCAACCCTCTTAATTTCAGTATACCCAGAATGCTATTCCAGCTCCCAGAAATACTGTAGTACATCTAGCGTTTACACTCAGGACAAAGCGGAAGGCTTGGGCGTTCCCGTATGGGAACGAAGGGGTTTTTCTTTCTTTTTTTTTTTTTTTTTTTTTTTTTTCAGTGTACTTTGCAAGCTAGAATCATGGAAGGCTGGTCCCACTTTTAGCTTCCATACCTTGAATGCAAGGGCGTACCCAGAAGAGTTTTTTTAGCAGGCAGCAAATAGTTTCCAACCGCACAACTCTCAATCCGGCGCAACATGTCTGCAGCTTCTTAGCAGTGCAAACAGACATACGGGGGCTTCCATGGTTTTGCAAAGAAATTACACCTTTTTCCCCCTTTCTCTTTCTTTTTGGCTATTGTTGGCCAGCAATTTAAATGAACAAAGGAGAAGGAAGAAACAAGAGAAGGCAGAGATGTCGAAGAAAAGCGTTATGTTGGCGAGAGGTATTTTTTTAACCTTCAGATGTTATTGACGAGCGTAAGATTACCACAGGAGGTACACTGAGATAAAAGTGGAAAATGTTCTGCCTACGTGATTTCTTTTAAAGGAGAAGCAGATTGTCATATACACAGAGAAAAACACTGGCACACTGCAGGACAGAGTCACCAGTGATGACTGCAGAAACAAAAATCAATGTAAATAAAAAGTCACCTTGTTTAGCCCTTAGGTGGCACTTTCATTTTCTGGGCAGTTACAACTTTAATTTGGTTTTGTGACAGTCCTTGATGAACATATCAAGTTTCATCATTGTTAATATCTCCATTTTTTTGCAAAGGAAAGAATTGTCCAGCCTATATTTTAGAATTGGTTTTCTCTTGAGGTAGTTGTTTTATTTTTGTGATAGTCTGTAGATTTCTTCCACACACTGTTACCAGTATGGTCTCCAAGATTAAAGTCCGGGTGGCCAAAACTGGCTGAGCGATAGCAGCTTAGGATATTTTTTCCCTTTCTCATAAGTGTGTCTGGGCAGTGTCAATTCATATTTTTAAGGCGGGGGCAGTATTCTTTTCTTTTTCTGTATTCCTGCTGTAAGAATGGGAAGTCAGCAGCTACTGTCAAAAGAAACCAGAATTAGTAGGAATACAGTTATTATGCTTTTGTCTTTTACTGGACAAAAAATATGTTTGGCACCAACATAATCAGATGGAGCGTGTTCATTTCTGTAAACCATTTAAAACATGTTACCAGAAAAATAACTGATGTGCATGGAAATACAACACATATTTAGATATTTGAGTGAAAACATGCTGAAAGACAGAGATGAAACTCCACCTTAGGAGCCAGCCTGCCCAGCAAAGCCCTTAAGAAGAAGATTCCTGCAGCAGAGCCAGACGGAAGCCACTCAGGTGGTGAGGGGGTCAGAACTGGGCCCCGAAGGGGTGTGAGCACAGAAGGAATAAGCAGACTGAATACTGTTATACTGAAAGGTCCTGGAAATGATTCACGTTTTGCAAGCTCTTGTTGGGCAAAAGTCCAAGTTAGATTGCGAACGCTTAAATGAGCAGTGTTAAGATTAATTTGGACTCAGAGTCACCAATTAGAAAACCTGTCTCTTGTAAACACCAACCTCTTAATTAGACAATCTTGCCTTTTTTGTTTTCTAACATCAACAAAATGGATACATTAGTGCCATATGAAGCTGCCTTAGGAGGATTAGCTAAAGGAAACTGCATATTGAACTTCACCTTTTAATTAACTTTTAATGAATTGCTCTCACAGCAGAAAGCAGTCACAGAGGGACTCCAAGATTCAGGAGTTACCTAAGGTCTATAATGGTTTTTAAAAGCGGTGTAGGGGGGGGAAAGACCGATTTCTTTGTGGCACATCTATTTCAGCTTCACTCATAGCCTGGGCTGTGGAGTTTTTGTGGGATATTTGAAAGGAAGAAAAGCTGAAAAAAGTTAGATGTGTAACTAATTATATAAACGTCATCTTTGTTTTTGTCAGTTTCAGTTACTGGGAAGCATATTTTCCTTATTTAGTGTTGCCTTTGTGCAGTTATATTAAGCCAAAGAAAAAAAAAAGAGGAAGGAGAAGCAGCGAGGGAGGGAGGGAGCAAGGAGAGCGCGGGGGCTGGCGGGATACTCTGGCTGCTGGCAGCCCGGCCCAGCCGTCCCTGCAGTGATGGCATTCTCTGAGCACAGCCATCAGATGGAGGTGAGGATCTCTAGCCGGGTGAGTAATCGCACTTGGCATTTGCTGTCAGGAAGACAACTTTGGTACCAAGTCTAGAGATCATTAGGAATGAAACATCAAATGCTGGAAAACAAATGGAGGCTTAATCTTCAATGAAAGAGAACATCAGCATAACATGACTTTCATTGTTTTGGGTACCTGGCCTGCTGGGAACTGCCAGATTTTTACGGGTGCTCCATTCCCTGTCCCTCGGACCCACGGCGCTCTGGAGCTGCCATAAAAGGCAGCAAATCTCTCCTGCTGCGTAAGGAGCAAGCAGGCAGCGGGGCCAAATTTGGCACAAATGAATGTGCATCCAGCTTTGCTTGAAATCAGAGGCAGATCTAGACGCACATCGGAGGCAGCATTTAGCCCACTGCTTTTAATTTAAGGGGCTTTGGCAGTAGGAGGCAGGATGGGAATGTATCCCCTCCATCCCATAGACTGCACATCCGACATTGCGTCCCGGGGCTCTAAGGGGCTGGGGCCACCCTTCTGCCACCTGCGCCCCACATCTCCAGACAGTGGCAGCTGTGCGGCTGGGCGGCATGGAGCCACACTGCCACTATGAGAACTGGTTCAGTGCGGTAAAATCAGAAGTAAGCAAACTTGCAGGAAATGGTGGTGTTCCTGAAAACCCTCCCACTTCCAGGCGACTCTTCCCTTTGCTGTTTTCCTGTCCTCCTCTAGTTGCTTTGTGTAAACATTTGCTCACACACATTTTTGTCAGCACAATAGCCTTTCTCACTGCGAACTTCCATGTTAGCAGCCAAGACAAAGGCATCTGGGAGCAAACTGAAATATTCATTGTTGGTTTTTGCTTGGCTGAGTGTTCGCCTTCCAACATTTGTCTTTGTGACACTCTGGGACTGCCCAGAGCTGTGGGATGTCCTTCTGCAGCCCGCCCCAGGCTGGGTGATACCCACCAGAGGGACCTCCTTCCCAGCCATTCAGCAGCAGCAGACCCCCAAGCTGCCCCGTTTTGGGGTCCTCTGGCAAGCCCACACGCATGGCTTTAGGCTGGCTGCTGTGGTTGGCAGCTGCGTCCTGACTCCCTTCACCCACCACAGCTAGACCACCGGGAAAGGGTTGCCCGCCAGCTTGCATGAGCTGCCCAGGGATCAGATGCACACCAGGCCCTAGCAGAGCAGTTCCCCTAAGCCCCAGCAGTGCCAGCAGGTGTTATATCCCAGCAGGGATGGCTGGGGATGGAGGCACGCTGGGTCCCCACAAGCCTTGCGGCTCTCTGAGGTCTGGACCCTCACGTCCTCCCCCTCCCCATCCTCATATCCTTATTTATGGGCTTAGGGCTTTGCTTAGGGGGGGGTCACTTTATCTAGTGCCTCAGGTATGTATGGGCTCTGGCTTAATAGCTAGCAAGTTTGTGACCTGGCTAAACACCCGTGTCAACTCTACAAGGGACACGGCACCTAGGGTGCTGCCGGCCTATTTTCCTTTCACTCTGAATCCACTTGCTGTGAAGGGCCCCCATCCCATCTTAATTGTTCATTTCATCCCTCTCATCCCCAGGTGGGGCTCCTCATTCACTCATTGAAGATTTTATAAGCTATTAATTATACATCGATTCTGTTAAGCTCATGATCCCTGTCGCATTATCAGCTTTCTAGGGAGACTGTACATGACACACTGTGAACGCAGATGACAGGCTGGGTGAGAAGTGATGGAGGTGTAGCTCCGAGAGAGGTGCCTCCATGCCTTTGCAGCACCTGGCCCCCTCCCCAAATCCTTGGAACTCTCTTCCAGCCCACCAGCCACTCAACCAGAACCCAGCCCACGTGACTGACATGTTCATGTCTCACAAATAATCACACGTAATCAAATCGGGAGCAATCTAAGTGAGCAGTTTGTGGTCCTTGGCTGAACATCCTTCATTATTCAAAAAAAACATGCAAGAAGGAATATACTCAGAGAAGACAAGATTGCTCATAAACAAGTCACAAGCAGAGAAAAAGCCTGTCTTTGTCAGATAATTTATCCTAAATCAATAATTCGACCAAGTCTAATAATAATTATTTATTATTTGTAATATACACACTGACATAGGTGTACACGGTGCTTCAATAAAAGTAATTAAAATAATTTTGCATGAACTTACAGCATGAATGGAATAAATACAAAATGTGCTTTTTCTGCTCAGTGTGTTACAGAAATTATCTTTGCAACATGTTATGGGCTAAGAAGTGTTTATCCAAAATTTTAGAGAGGTTCTCTATGGCTTTCAATGGTGTAATATGGTTTTAAATAATTTAAAAAAATGCATCCCTTGACACGTCTTAGATATCAATTCTGATATTTGTCTCCTTTAAGTGAGTTCAGACAGAGTCATTCAAATTGATAGTCTATCTTTCCATAGGTTGCATATTTTAATCACAAAGATATGACAGCTAATGATAAAGACACATATTAGACCTGATTTTACAAATTCTTCATGCAGGATCCAGTATTCATTTTGCTTAAAGCAGAGAACAAATAGTACGGTTTCAAAATGGAGGCTTAATAGGAACTAAAATACGAAGATTTTGATTCAGAAAATCAAATCTAAAAAAGAAACTTGGAACTTCCAGTGCACAATTGTTTAAAAAGGATGCAAAGAGTGGCTAGAATGAGGTTTACTCCAATCTTTAATGAAGTGATTTGTACCCCTTTATGAAAAAACACTTGATTTTTTTTTCCCCTGAAACAGTCTGAATATTATGCAGGATTTTGCAGAGAAACAAAATGAGACATGAACTGAAAAGGTCCTTGGAATTTGCTTCCATGGCATAGCCCAAGCCGTGCTCTGAGAGATGCTCTGGATATTTCAGAAAAAGCATGTCTATTATCTGTTCTCAGGGCTCAATGCATTTCACCTAAAAATGTGCTGGCAATATGCTGTCAAGCAGAGCAGTTGCATATTGTTTCTCCTGCTTCGCCAAGCATTTGTACGGTCCCAGAATTTCCAAAGTAAGAATAGTTCTCATAAAAAGTGCAGTTTATTCGTAAGTATGGTACTATGTGGAATGACCTTTGCAAAATGTACAATCCCTAGCAATATGCCTAGCAGGAGGAGTCTTAACTTAGCCTCTCGCTCCGCAGAGCTCCGAAGCTTGTGCTTGCTTTCAGAATGAAAACAGGCACATTGAAGTCGGAGAGATAACTCATGTGCTTAACATTTAATGCATGCTTACATACTATAGCAAATCAGTCTTGGCAATAAAATATGCCCACAGCAACTGTTAAAGAATTCCTTAACTAAACTTAAAAAAAAAAAAAAATTTGATTGCATGATTGCACAGCATTGGGGTTTTTTTTAACTCCTTTAGTAAGAAATATTTACTTTTTATTTAGAAATCCTCATATTTTTTTGACTTGGCTTCAGTACATTAAAAAGTGACAACAAACCCACAAGTGCTTAGCTCTTATTAATTATGGGGAGGGAAAATTTAATTTCCTGACTGTGTTTCCCATGTACACACAAGCCCCAGGAGTTTGTGGCAATCTCCGTAGCTGCTCGGGGGAAGCTGTTAGCTAAGCACACAGCACCAGTGCAGATCTGCCGGCCTGGGGAGCTGAAAAAGCAGTATTAGAGGCTGGCTGAGGCAAAGTACCACAAGGCAGTTTTTATAGCTAAAAATCTTATAGGCACAAAGCGTAGCAATTTATTTAATTGGTTCTCGAGAAACTAGGTTGGGATAAATTTCCAGGAATCAAGGAGACACCAGGCTGTGAAAGTTGTAGTCACTGTGGGGAAAGGGTACCCTCCTGTTGGTGAAGACATCAGCCATGTTTCAAAGGCCCCAAATCAGCTCTGCTGAGCTTCTTCAGCCTTGCAAGAAACGCCGCAGCTGCGGTCTGCTGGGAAGGGTGGGAGGTGCTGACAGGTTCAGCATGAATTTTCTTCCTTCTTTTGTTCTGGAGGTAATTTCAATACTTTTCCAAGAGTGGACTTTAATAGGAAAAAAAAAAGAAAAAGAAAATATAAAAATAACTGGTTACATGTATTCCTGTTTTATCTCTTTTTTCCTAGTGACACATAGCCTACAGTGTGAACACTGTTTCTGAAATTCATGATTAACCTGCATTTAACTTGCTCGTGTTCACGTTGCTTTTTGACAAACACATCCATCTATATTAGAAAAGCTGCAGTGCTGTCAACTAAAATGATTTTAAATCCAGATGGTGATACTGGTGCAAATCCCTCACGTAGGCACACATAAACTGGTTTAAACCTTGCTTAAATGAGTTTACCTTGATTTGGTAATTTCCCAGGTTCAGATAAATCTGTATAAATTCAGCTCTGAGGTCTTAAATCCTTGGGCAGCTCTTCACCCACAGCGACTGGGACTTTCAGTCGTACTTTGTAAACTCCACAGATTCCCCAGATGAAATTGCTCCCCTTTATATTTGCCCTTGTTGTTACTCACACCCTCTGTGGTACCTGGCTTCCCAAACAGGCAGGGTTTAAAACAATTCCTTGTCCCTACAGTACTGATCCCCAATCAGAATTTTTAAACATTACATTTTAAAAGTATGTCTAGATCTAAAAGCTCATGAAGGTTTGCACATCCTTATGTTTGGTGTAAGAGAAAATTCACGAGGGTTGGGTGTATGACATCAGTCTGGCAAAGCCCTGATGCTGGAAGGAAGGAGGAAAGAAGGGGAAGGGGAAGGGGAAAAGAGGGAGGGAGGAAGTGAGGGAGGGAGGAAGTAAGGGAGGGAGGGAGGGAAGAAGGTCCATCTGCTTGTTACTGAAATACCAGTGAATTAAAGAACATACCCAAGAGAATATCTGCAAAACTTATTGTTATTTTATTGTTTGTTGGAAATGCCACTCAGAATGACAGTTACTTTTCTATTGGGAGGTCTTCTAAAGTTGATCCATTTCTTGCGTCATTGTATCTCACCTTTTTCACAGATTTTGCAGTGTTTATTTCAGTTTGCAAAACATCATCTATCATGCTTCTTCACTTAAAAAGCTGTTCATATCGAGGAAATGAAAATTATCTCCATATTTTTACTGGAAATAGGCATGTCACTGTCATGGGAATGCTATTCATACAAATTGTGTATTGTTGGGTACAGCTGCAGCACAAGGGAAATCTAAAAGGAAAAAAACTCTTCAGCCACTGCAGAGTCCCCACCATCCTAATATCCAGTGGGTAAATCTTTTAAAAATTATTCCAAGAAGTGGGAACACGTAAAGTTAAGAACATGCATATCTTATCCTGAAGAAAAATAAACTAGTCTACAGAAATGAAGAAATGGCTTGCTTCTGTTACAATCTGAGCCTTCTGTCGCTGCTAAATTTGATGTAATCTAGAATGATCCAATGAATAAGTGTTAGCTTTTTTTTCTGTTTAAATTTTGGCTGCATAACATTCTCCAGTCAAAACACAGATCCCCTTAGGACTGAGGCTGGTTTACAGTCTGTGACTATGGAGATCCCTCAGAAATAACTTCCATGGTCCCCCAGCAGCAGCTAGTCCAAGCTGAGGGTTTATTATGCTACCGATCCCACCATCTCATTCTTGCAATTTCCTGGCAAAATTCTCCCTCGTCTGTGACTTGCACCACACCATACCTGCCAGTGGGAATTTTTACAGAAGACCTTTCACGCAAGCGGGGCAGGAAGAAAGAAGGAACAAGATTGCAGATGCCATGTTCACCTTTTCTGAGCTGCTGCATCTGCTTGTCCTCCACCTGCAGGCTTAGGAGGGACCACAGCTTCATTGCTGATGGTCACCCTGAGATCATCAGGAAGCTGACACTGAAAATGTACTTTCTGCTCTCAGCAGCATTCAGTTTGAGCTCTGCTGGCACCCAAGAGCCCTCCAAGCCCGTGGGGCACCATGAGATCTGCACACCTATTTCTAAACTTCTCTGCTCATCTTGCACCACGTATTACCCTCCTCCAGAAAGGGTAGACCTTCTGCTTGACATGTTCCATGTGGGGAGGAGATGGCCTAACAGCAGGTGGAGGAGTCTAGGATCCCTGACGCTACGCAGCATCCTGACCCCTGACCCCTGCTTCTTGCTTGCAAGAAATCAAAGGGCCAAAAAAATCCCTGCATTGAAATCAATGCCAACCTATCCTGGAACAACATGCTGTTTTCAGCCTCTGCTCAGATGGAGGCACTAGGGATGGTCTGGATAAATGTGTATTTTCACACCCACCAGCTGAACGTGGTGCCAGCACCAAATCTGGTTGTGAGGGGCAGGGCTCCCCACGTGCACTGTGGGAGGGGAACACTAAGAATGACACCCCCATCTCCCCACTGGTGCTCCGGGTATAGACTGGCCTTTGGAGACACTCCAAAGCAGCTCTGGGGTTTTGGCAACATAGAGGACAGGTACCAGGATGGAGTGAGGCTGGGCTTGCTCAGGGCATGGAGGAGGGGGACAGGAACCTCCAGAAAAATCCCAGAGGTAGTGGGGGGGGGTTGTTGGTGTTGCTGTTGGGTTGGCAGCAGCTGCCCGTGATGGGGAGAGCCTCCTCATGGGCAGCCACCCCATGCCTCAGCTTAGTGCCCCGCTGCAGCCACCTCGGGGGCTGGTGGACATGCAAGGGGAAGGGACCCGAAAAACCACTGGCGGTGCAAAGGGCGAACCTTCACACGCCCACATAGTGTGTCCTCCAGCGGGGCTGCCGCTGTCGGCAAGGATTTGCATGTGCCAGTCTGAAGTTTGGCTTTTTTTTCCCATGGAGTTGCTGAAGTCCCTTTGGAATATTAAAAGCCACATCATGGTGCTATACATATTAATGTGTGAGGATTTTTTTCCATTGTCTGTACCTTTCAGTCTAAGTCTGACTGACAGCCTTATCTATGATATCCAAGTCTTAGGGTGGCCTGATTTTTGGATAGGCCATTCTTCTTCCTCTTCGGCATAATATTTTTTTTTTTTTGCATTACTGAATTTCCAGTTTTAGTGACTTTTATGTTATACGATGTAGAGCTGACAAATTGTACTTGTTGTTTTGGCTATTTAATGTTTATATTTCTTAGATGCAAAAGCCAGAATATGTTCGATTGATGCAAAAGCCAGAAATGTTGATATTTCAGATAGATTGATTTGTCACAATGGAAAAGACACATAGCTTTTAATTTGAGTATTTAATATCTCTATCATTTTAACCTAAGGTCAACATAGTAGTTAACATTTTTTTTAGTAAAATATTATGCTACTGAAATGTAAAAAAATGGGATTTTTTTGTTTTTTATACTACCACACTGTGCAAATCTTTTCCTGTAGGTTTTCCAAACCTACAGAGGGGCTATTGTTGGAATAGTTTTCTTATTTGATAGTCAAATCAAATAAATAAGACCAAAACCATAGGTAAGAGGAAAAAAAATCCTGACATTTTTTTCCTCTCCCCTAGTAGCCACGTTTGTAGCCATATTTATTTTAAGTAGCCTTGGGCAAAAAGTTATGTGCCTCATTAATCTAAATCAACCTTGCAGGATTTTATGGCAACTGTTGTTGCTGTTGCCACATTATGTATGCTTTTTCCTTTTGTTCTTCAATATAGTGCTTATGAAGCTAAGGAACAATTGTCACTTCCTATTATGTGAACCAAATGTACAAGAATTGATGGGGCTTTCTACCTAATGTTGTTAGCCTGAACCTGGTTTGTTTATTTAATGAACAAAATGTCACAGTGTATCTGCATCCTCCTGACATCTGAAACAGTGGCAGCTGCTGGTGGCAGATTTCCTGAAACTGGGGTGCAGAATTAACCAATTCAATTTGCATGTTATCCAAAAAAAAAAAGGGGGGGGGTAGAGAGAGAGAGACAAGACTCCCTTTTGAAAACATTCTTTTAAAAAGCACGTATTTTGTGCACAGATGTCCTGAGGACCATTGTATTGTGGGGGGCAGGGAGGAGCCAGTCTAATCCTGACACATAACCTACTTCAGCACGAGTAGATTTAGAGAAGTTCATTGAGATTCAGGGTTTAAATATGATGCCATTACCAGATTGATGCCGGGTTGGTAAATAAAAACTCTTAGCTACAGGAGCATTTTAAAAACTGGAATTCAGTCTTGCCTCCATCCTCTTACAACAGGCTCTGTTAAAGAGGAGATGCTGGGTTTGCAGTCATGCCACCTCGAGAAAAGACACATTTTATGCCTTCTCTAAGTTGGAATTTATAGGCATAAATAAATGGTGATAACGAACTCTTTTAGAAAGTGACAAAATCTGCGGGAATTACTGAAGACATTCACACTCCCCAACTGCTAATCCTAATAATAATTGCCAAATCACAGTGTTTTGGCATAAGTGCCCGGAAGCTACAGCCACCTTTTTAGCTTTGAAGGGTTGGTGGCACATAATGTTTACTGGGCACCAGAAGTTTTCAAATAAAGGTAAAACCTCCTCGAGATTTATCTAGTTTTAACCGCTCAGTGGGAAGGCAATGCTGAGTCTCCACAGGCTACAATCAAAGGAGGAGCAAAGGCAACCGCTCAGGTTCCTTGTTTAGGGTGTTACACGCATCTCTCATTGCGGCCAGTGCTACCGCCACGCTTCATATGCAAAAAAAAGAAAACACAATCTTTGGGTATATTACATGACAGTGCAGGGATCTGAACTACTTGGTAAAAGGCCCAGTTATGAGTATGTCTGGCAATTAAAAATAATTGGGGAAGCAGGTTTGCCACTAACTCTTCCAAGAATGCCAGTTATGATATAATGATGTTTCATTAGACATGCTGAAAGCTGTGAGCTCCGTATGGCAATGGCAATTAGGAAGGATCATAAAGGAGAAAAAAAAAGAAGAAGAAGAAGAAACATTAAAAATACCCAAGCTAAGATTAGCATAGCATTTAATGGCCACTTCATTAGCTAATTGATTTCTTATTAGTTACAGGGAAAAGCCCAGTTAGGGGCTCTGCACAGCTAATTAACAGCATTTACACAATTAGTCAGTTGCTCATTTTGTAACCAAACATTCTTGGAATCAACTGTGGCTGTGATGCTCTGGGCCATTTGATTAATTTTATTTTATTTTTTGCTAATATTGGCTTAACCTTCAAATAAAAAATTCACTCCCTAGGGCCCCACCATATTTAATCACAACATTATACAAACAGAAAAAGGCTACGTGACACAATCTTAAGACATGAATCGGTTCCTCTTTCTTTTATTTGCAAGTTGTTTTATTGGCCCCATGAAGTCAATAGCATTCAATAAGCAGAATCGTCTGTCTTCTCTCCTGACAGCTGAGTTTTTGCCCATCAAACATTATTATTATTTTGCAATTGGCAAATGGAACAATGTAGGTTTGACCACAACATAATTTTTTGCTTATGTATTGGGAGAAGTATGCAGGAGGTCTGGCTGAGATATTTATTTCTAATGCAGTTGCTTCCTACTGCAAAAGAAATGTATTTAGTAGAAAACTTGCCATTTAATAAAACACATGTTTTCACATTAGCTTATACCTCGAATTAAGGGTGAATGGGGAAAATTGCATGATGTTATAAGGGTCAGAAAGGGACAGGCTGGATTTATGTGGCACTTTGTTAGCAACTCCAGGAAAACTGAGGACCGAAGACATAATAAATAACAATAATAGCATTTAATAAAACAAACAAAAAGAAACTTGTCTGTTCATTTTCAGTTTATGGCAGTACTCCATAATCTCATAGCACCCAATTATTATTCTGGCAAAAACCGATGTCCCTTTCATTCCCCAGACTCCTATGCACCAAGAAGAGCCAAACTCTGATCTCGCTGTAGGCGGTAATGATATCCCCCCGATACAGGGGCTCTCCTGTGAGACGGCAGCCTTTTAGCATTGATGCATATAGGCTGTTAGCACTGTAAGAAGACGTTGCATATGTGAGCAGAAGGTCAATGTTTTCACTTGCCAGTTTTCATCGGCACACTGGGATTGTGTATGAAATTACCATACGCTAATTAAATCAAACCAAAACCTCATGATGATCGATCAGGTCAGAGATGATACCAAATCATCAATATATTAATTATTATGCTTTGGGTTTCTTTCATTTCATGTCTCTTTTTTTTTTTTTTCTCTTTAGTGTTTCCTCACAATAAGTGCAAAATGGGAAATTATTTTAATTTACCATTACTGTATTAATTGCAGCTAATGGAAAAACACTCTCTCAGACACATAATGGCTATTATTCCACTTCTCCCTCCTTTTCTTTTTCTTTTAATGAGAATTTATTCCGTAAGTGTATTTGCAAACAGTGAACTATAATGGATGGTCATTTCAGTGTTGTATTCTTTTTTTTCTGTTGTGTACATAGATAATATGTTTTCTTTCCTCCCACATTGTTTCTTGTTTTGTTGATAAAGCACATCTTGCTTAGTTGCTTCAAAGGATTGTGAGAATCAAGAAAACCTCCAAATTACCTCATTTTAAAGTGGTATATTGGCAATTTGGGACTTTTTTTTTTTTTTTCTGCTGAGGAAATCTACCATATCTGGAAGCTCTTTCTAAATTCTGAGCAACATCTACAAAACTCACACTGAGCTTCTTTGTGCTCCTATTAAATACAGCAGAAAAAACCCCCATGGATCTGTGAGGCTATACCAGATTCCAGATTACTGAATCAGTTGAAGTGAGCATTTAGGTGTCTGTGGGGTTCTGGCATTAACCTCTCCAGGGTCAGACAGTGCATCAAAAGGAGAGGAGGGACTAGGGACCGGTAGCTTTGGCTCCAACTCTTATTCTCCAGCTTCTGCTGGAGATGGGCTTCTATTGTGTTCATTCAGTTCCTGCACGGTTTCCTTCTCTGGGTTACCTGCATGTCCATACGTGTAGCAGCTACTCCTGTATTTCAAAGGATGACAAAAGCTAGTCCGCAATTTCCACAGGTGACATCTATTTTTCTCTTGCTTTTCCTTTGCAGGCATAAATGCTACCCACTTCACTCCTCCTTTCCACTTCAGCCTATGAGCATTCCAGGGTATCTTCTCAAGGTCTACCATTTAGAAAGCAAGACAAAAGAAAATCAATTTCTGAAATTCTTCTCTGCCACCAGGATATCTATCCTGCAGGCAGCTTCCCCCATGTGTGCTTACGCAGGATTCAGCCGACAGAAGCTGCATGGCAAAACCTGACTGATGCAACTATTTTGTCTGAAATGCAAAGGAAAATCATTGTTCCTTTTCTTCTAGCCCTTTCCTGAAAGGGACAAATGTATTTTCTCTGCCTGTGAGTCCCTTACATGATATCTGTTAAGGTTTGTTCCCCCAGTCAACGGCTCTCCACTGGGGCACTGTAAGTACGGTAGAAGCAACTTGTCTGAATTTCAGTCTCATATGGTAATTTTGTGAGCTGCGTCACCCAACAGTTTCTTGTTGTGTTGGTTTTTGCTGGGTTTGAAACACTCAGTCCCTTAGGAATAAACATATAATTTTTCAGTCAACTCCAAAAAAAATTCAAAAAATCCTTGTCGTTATCTGGTCAACCTAAGTTCCCCCCACCATTTGTTTTCCTAATGCCTGCCTTGTTTTCCAGGGGCTGGAGTGTGTTTCTATTACCTGGACTGGGTTTGGTGCTCATGTCAAAGGATCATGACTCTTGGCAAACGCAGGACCAGACATTTAACAGGGGTGTCTGGGCTGCTCTATCCCATTGCCCAAGTGCAGAGCTGACAGCAGGTTTTGGTGTTTGAATAGTACAAATGTTAAGGAGTGCAATTTGACCATCTTATAGGGAACTTGGGAAATTAAAGTTATATTTTTGGCTCTGTTGTATAAAGCGTTGCCTCAGTTTCTCCCTCTGTAAAATGATTATGTTAAAACCTTCAGTAGACCACCTTGAAAAAGACAGGTGAAAATCTATATAAGACACAGGTCTTACAGCATTGCTGTTAATCTCTGTGTGAGGGGGTCTAAGCCCCACTGGCCATGGGCTGGTGTATGCCAGGTTTAAAGTATGTGATGCCGGCAGCTCAGAGAGTCGGCTCTGTCTGCTGGCCCTGAGTAAGGATCACGCAGACAATATTTGCCATTGCTAGCAATGGTCAACAAGTCCTGTTAACAGGATACACTGTGATTATTTTTTCCGACTAATAGCTATAGTTGCTCTTCAAAGAGCTGGAAGAAGAAAAGGTCTTTTTTCCCCCCCCCCCAAAACCTTTTTGCTGAGGATTTAACATTATTTGGGGAAGAACCACTTTTATGGTTTCACTTCCTGAAGCCTCCTCCTGTCCCAGTCCTCATTCCCTATTTAAAAAGAGACAGAGCAGCAGTTTTTAATGACTAAAGGTATCTGTCTGGGTGTGTGACAAGTAGGGTTTGTCAGTCTTTAGGCTGCAAAATCACCCCTTCCCTGCTCTGGAGCTGGCTATGCTGTGCAGTTTCTGGAAAGAAATTACTAAACACAACTGGAAAGGTGAAACAACATTATTGTGATCATCTCATCAAATACAATAGAAAAAGTCCTGTTGGGAGAAAGAACGAGCCACTCCACAGACCCCCTGCGATTGTCAGACCTGGGAAACTAGTATCCATCCCAAGAATCAAAGAAAGGAGTCTGAACTCAATAAAGAACATGAAACACTAACATCCCGATTGCAGGATAAAACAGAAGATGGACAAGATATGCAGAAACTATTTATGGACCACATAAAATATACAGATTCAACAAATGATGCATTAAAACTGACAGCACAAATATATGCTGACTTCCCTTCCAATGCCTCTCTTACCACACTGTCTCTCCCTGTAATACTTTCCTTCACTCTACTGATATAATCAATCTATGAAAAAAAAACCAAACCCAAAATGGAGAGGGCAAAAAGAATCTGGGATTCAACTCTGCTTGACAGGAAAGTCAGTGACGACCAGCAAAGCCCAGTGATTCTCAGAGCGCCACATAGAAGGTGGTATGAGATGATGCTAAATAAATAGCAGAATGGAAACAAATAAAAGTGGAAGAATGATCTTAGGGTACAAGCTGACTGTTGTGTAGGTGAACAAACAGGGAAGAAAACTTCCCGCACCCTAAGGAAGGTCTCATTTGGACCCGCTGTGTTCCATACATACCTTGCAGCTACAATGTAGCCCATTGCTCCTGCGTGATCTCTCCTGCAAAAGGAGCAGTTTTTCAACCTTTCATTCTACACATCCTACACAAGCTGGGCCATGAAGCTGCCTGGACACACACAAAACTTTCTGTCTTTCTGCTGAATCAATCTCTTCTACAGCCCTGTGATGAAAGTGAGGGAATCGAGCCCATTTTCTAGCTATGTTTGTCTGAACTTGCACCATATGTTTCAGGGAGGACTTGGGCTACCTAAATCCAGAGGGCAACCCAGCATCCCTGCATGTGGTGTTCCCGGAGACCCCCACTGGGGAGCTGGGGATTCCACTGGCGACCAACCAGATAGGGAGCATGCTTGGGAAGGAATGAGCTTCTCACCCCTTATCTGCTCTCTGAGGGCTCTGAGAAGCCCAGTGCCCGGCTGTATCAGCTGAGCCCTGGTTGCCCCCCACATCCTCATCTCCCTACAGCACAATAGGTGATGTAGGTAACCCAAAATGGCAGTCGTTCTTGATGGCCAGGCCATTAAGTCCTATACTTTTATGAAATCAGAGGGTGAAAAAGCCCCACTTTCTTTTAAAAAGAGCAGATTAGAGTGGAGCTGGGTGGGTTGGATGTTAGTGGAGGAGAATGTGGTCCCAGGGAAGGCTCTCACCCCCTCAGCCCTGCTGCCTGTGATGCCTAGCACTTGTGACCCAGGACTATGTGGTGTCCCACCGGTTGGCAGCAGCTCCAGAGACCATGAACAGACTGAAGATGCACTCAAGTGGTGTCCAGAAGAGAGCTGCAAATGGCACCGGGCAGAGTGTTTTGGTTCAAGGGAATTTTTGTCTCTCTTGTGGAGAGGGAAGGAAAGGCAGGTTAACTAGTCCCAGAAGAAGCAATCACAGCAGATGGAAACTAGTGTTCTGAGATACAGGCTGCTTAGATTAGTCTAAAAGGTATTAAACTAAACAACAACAAAAGGGCATGGTGGCAAAGGAGAGAGAAAGCAGAAAAATCAAGATACCCAGAACAAAATTAGTCAAGGTGCCAGAGACCTGAAGAAAAGTCTCCAATTGCCTTCAAGGATTGCAAGGATCCCAGTAATAAGCAAAAGGCAGGGGACTTGCTCACTGATTAGTACACACACACTCCACTTGGTATTATAAGTCACCGGATGGAAAATTGGCATGACTGGAATGTTAAAATCAGTGGTACGAAACTTTTTTTCAAGCACTGAACAAATTATCATAAAAGGACAGAGAATGGCAGTCTATATTGAAAATGGCATCAGCTGTCTCTGAATTGTTGCCAAGTGAGCTTAAATGCTTATGGGCTGCTGTTTCGAAACGTAAAGCAGAAGATGGGGGGCTGCTGATGCCTATTGCTGCCCGCCAAATCACACTAGAGAGCAGGATGACTGTCTGCTTAAACACCCATCTATCAGGTGTAGAAAAAAGAAAAGCTGTGCTATCATGGAGGATTTCAGTCCGAATGACATGTGTTGGAAGTTTCATGCTGCCAAGTATTAAAATACCCTTGGAATTCTGCAAAATTATAGATGACAATTTTCTAGTTCAGAAAGGGTGGCAACCAACACAGGACAATTCTGGATTGGCCCTCGTCTTGACAGATGGGTAGAAGCTGAGCTGAGAACTAGAAGTCAGCGGTTGTTTAGGCTCAGCTTGGATGTGTCTGTTTATGCAAACTACATAATGTTCATATCAGTAATATGTTTACTTAGAGTTTCTAAGAGTCCAGTTTTACAAAACTGGAAATAATTAAGACATGAGTCAGCTTGGAAGAACTGAAATGGTAAAATAGGAAAGATTGAACTCTCTTATAATGTTTTTATAAATTATCCAAGAGCTAAAAAACCTGAAGTAAAGAAAGAAGGCTTAAAAACAGCCAGGTGCATATGGGAAGAGAAAGCATGTATAGCAATTAAAAAACTAGAAAAAAGAAAAGTGGATAGCAGTAAGGAAAAATTATGAAATTAAGAAAATTGATGAGGGAAGAAAAAGGATACAAAGGGGAAAGCTATAGCCAGCAGAATGTAAGGCAGTGGAAGGAGTTTTTGAGTATCTAAAGAGCAAAAGGAACCTCAATAAAAGTGTTGTTTCACTAACTATCTAGACATGGCAGAACAGTCAATAAGAGGCTGAAATATTCAATAAACATTTCTATACCCTGGCTGGAGGAAGAAAGAAGGAGAAAACAGATAGTGCATTTAAGTCATGCAATAATGATAAAATATGTCCCCCTTCCACAGTGACTAAACATGGTGTTAAATTACAGATACTAAAATAGGACCGTTTCAAATCATCATGTCCAAGAGTTTCAGGCTGTGAGCTGAGAAGCGTGGTGGATCATTAATGCCGAGTTTCAGTAAATTCTGGGAAACAGGAAGACTTCAAAAAAAAAAAGCTGATGCAGACATATTTAGAAAAAGCAGAAGAGATACCTCAAGTAACCAAAATCAACTGAGAGCATTCCCTGACAAAATAGCGAAACAGCAGATATGGGACCAGATTAATAATGATTTAAAGAAATGAAATATCATTAATAATTATTTGTAGAAGAATCTCGTCAGACTAGCTCAGTATAAATTTTAATGTGATTACAACTTTGGTTGATAGAAGTAACAGTATTTGCAATGTAATAAAATTCCGACATTATTGCATACGGGACCACACATCTTGAATAACAAAGCAGAATGTTATAAATCAATGTCACCACATTAAATAGATTGAAATTGAGTTCAATGGTGCATCCAAATCTGATCGTAGACAGGGAGCCTCTGTCAAGAAGGTGCATTCCTTGTTTTTTGGTTTTCTTGTTGTTTCCCATTTTTAGCAATAACTTAAGCATCAAAGATGGAGGTTCTCACAGCTGAGACAGCAATTTGGGGATAGTCACTGATACAGAGAGAAAATGCTGGACCTGGTAAAATGAGAAGTGTTTTGGGGTGGCTGAATGTGAAATGACCAGTCTGGGAACAACACATGCAGGCTGCACTTCTAGGGGAGCTCTGATTGGGGGAAGTAGAAAAATTTGGAACAGTATTTGTGGTCAGGATGAAAACCACCTGAGCACGAACTCCCAGCACAGCACTACGGCCAGAAGGGCTAAATCAGTTCCTACCAGTATAAAAAAAGGAATAGGGAGTGGGACTAGTTTCCACTGTTTCTTGGTACTGGTGCTGTGCTTGCTGGGGTCCTATGTCCAGATCTGGTGCCCAAAATTGTAGAAGGGTGTAAAAAAATTGGCGTGAGTTCAGAGAGGAGCTCTGAGAATAATTAAAGGATAACTAATAGGAAAAGATTTAAGTAACTTCCAAGAAAGAAGGTTAACAGTGACTTGATCATAGCCCGTAAGTACCTTCACAAGGAAAAGATTTAGGTAATACAGGGCTTTTCAGTCTGGTAGACAAAAGTACAGTGACTAATAAGACCAATGGCTGGAAACTGAAGGTGAGGCAAATTCAGACCCAAAAAAGAAGGTGCATATTCTTGACAGCAAGGATAATTAATCATTTGGAATGACTTACACAGGATTGTGCTGGATTCTCCATTATGGAGATTTTTAAATCAAAATGAAACACTTTTTTTAAAAAGCTGCTCTGCTGCAAGCACAGCTTTTAATCTTGAAGCACGAATTAGTATAGGGAAGTTCTGGGGGCTTAATTGTATGGAAAATAGTGAGACAATCACAACAATCCCTCTTGGTTCTAAAACTGGTCAGTTCAGGAATCTACATCAATCACAGGTTTATGTGTTTCTTTGTATAACACTTGGAGGATTTCATTTTGGTTTTGTGATGCAATTTGGTTTCCTACATATTCACAGGATTCCAGGTGTCAGGGCTTTAACAACCACGGTGCAACAAAGGCAAATGTAAGTATTTTCAACAGCAAAAAAGTCAAGATTAGTCACAGGATGAGGTTCAGTTTTAAAAACATAGCTATCAAGAGATGAAGCACTTGTTACTGCTTTTCGTTTTACAATTTTATTAGTTCAAACCCCTTAGGAATGAATATTCCTCATTGGCCTGATAAAAATTCATAGCAACAAAGTTAATAAAATGTCTTGTCACCTGACAAATCTAGTAGGAAGTATTTTAAAAAATCTGTTTTACAAAGTAATCCCCCAAGCCCTTGTGGCATAGTCAAAGAGTTAACTTTAAATAGTCAGAGGTAGTGAACTGTCATCCTCTGTGCCAAAAGATGACCCGATAGCCTTCAGGAAGAAAGCCATGATAATGGTGAAAAAATGGTTTGTTGAGAAATTAAATAACCAGAGAAACTCTGTGCCTCCAATTCTCTGAATTTATGAATTACTATTTCCTAGAAATCTCTTGGCTTTCACCAGTGCTTATTAGACAAAGTATCTCCTAATTTTAATGCTATCACCAAAGGCCAGATGCTACTGTCAGATCCATGTTATCTGTCTCCAGAATTTGCCTTAAATTAAGTCTGTCCTCTCTTTCAGTGTTTGCATCTAAGTGCCTTTACCATCAATGGCATGTGACACCGCGTTCCAGCATGGGAATTGTCCCCCTCTCTGCTCTCACGGGTATTGACTGACCTGCATGGTTGAGATCTTTGTGGAAGAGGCTCGGTCATGTGCTACAGTCAAAAAATCTGTGTACAGCATAGCCCAAACCAGGATGGCTTATTGCCTTTCAACTGGCACAGTGTTTTTCTTTAAAGTAAATAAGTTGATGTCTGATCTCTTTGGTCTCTGCCCACAGGTATACTCTTTCCAGTGAGGAAGTGGACCAGAATATTTTGGATGTTTTTGGAAGAGCTGGCTAAGGAGCTCGATTCATGTTTTGAAGCCAGCTCTAACTACTTTGAAATAACTTTTAATGAATCACATTTTTTAAAAGGGGAGGAACGTCTATGCTTTCCAAACATTACTGTGAACCTGCACACCCATATTTACGTGTGCAAATCCTGCAGATTTGCAGTCACGCTGAGTCACTCGGTATATCACCAGCACCAGGCTGATGGCACAGCTATGCACTGCAGAGATGGGTTACCTGAATGCCAATGGTACTTAAGTGTATGTGTTTCCCAAAACAAGTGGCCCGTAAAGAACATGGCTCCTTACATCTTGCCTTGCATGTGGGACAATGAAGCACAATGAACAGAGGGTTTATGATATACTGGTCTGCAAAGACTTTGCTCTAGATGTGTTTGTATTTATACCACCCTTCACTGGCAAGCATTATTTTCCAGCTGGGGTTGTGCTGCTCTTGAAGCTTGGTGCACAGAGGAGGCTCCCAGCAATTTGCAGCCTGAGCTGAAAAATTTCTCCCTTGCAAAAAGCAGCTTCTGGCTGAAGAATACCAAAGAATTTCAGCTCTGGTACTATGTATATAATTGCCTTTTCTGAAGATCATTTTCCTTCATTCTTGCTGCACTGTAGTGACTCATGCGCATCCAGTATTCTTTGTCATTTTTTTTGTAATACACAAGTGATTGTGTAATTAACTTTACAACATCTGGGAGTAAAAAAAAAAACAAAACTATACCAAGAAAAAAAGTTGCAAACGGGAAATAACCATGAGCATGAGATCATCTCTATATCACTGCAGACTTTTATTAATGTTTGACTCAAAGGGATCATTTTCTCTAGATTCCTTGGAATCAACTTCTTCATTTTCATCGACATTCTGGCAATATATTTAAACATTTTTCATGCATTTAATGCTAAAGTTTGCTGTTTTCTTTTTCCCCTTGATTTTTGACTCTTACTTAAAGTAAAAGAGCAGATTCTTTTTCCTTTCACCTCTGTACAGAGCATCTCGGATGTGACCCTGGGTGCCTTAACTGGGGCCTTGGCATAATTCTCAGCTGGTGCAGAGCAGTGGCTGCCGGCTCCCACCCACATCTGCTCCTCCTTGGGTGGAAAGAAGGAGAATAGGAAGAGGCATTTTGGGACAGGGTGGGGCACACCTGTGCTTGGCTAGCCCTCAGCTGGCATGGGGTTTCTTGTAGTCCGAAGCCATCTGGTATAAATTAGAACTGTCCCCTCTTTGGGTGCAGGAGGGAATCTGGTCAAGAGGTCTATATTTTGTGTATATATTAAATTATATGATGTGGTGGTTGATGGAGATATCACAAGAAGAAGGGGGGAGGCAGAGAACATGGTCTAGAGTACCGTAAAGTTTTGATTTGTGTCAGTTTGGGATGGCACTTCACTCTCAAGTGGGTGAAATCATGGTAAAGCTATGAAGCTCATCTCACCAAGTGTTTATACCATATGAGGACATTTTTGCCCATGCCACAGTCTCAGAAAAGATGTTAATTTATTTTTCTAATGAGGTGTTGAAATTTCTCCTTGTATCTTCTGTATCTCTGTAGATGAGCCCTGCTCTCCTGATTAACAAGGCTTTGTCAACACATGAAAATCTGCTTTGCCACGTAATCAAACACATTTGTTAACCATTTGAAAGGATGAGGAGTTCAGAGCTTTTCGATAGAAAGGCATACTGCGTGCTTTGGACCGTAGAGGAGACAGTGGTTTTATAGCGGGGCCTGTGCTTCTCTGTGAGGTCTCTGCTGACTCAAGCAGCCTGCTCAGCTTTGAACTATTCAGCCTCAGACCCTCATCAAGCAGCAAACGGCCTCTCTGTCTGCCTCTGGAGATTCCTGGACCTCTCTGGCTTTACACACCCTGCTGCCATCCTTATCCCCCTTGACAGGAGCAAGGCCACAAGGTAGCCACGGAGGAGCTGCAAGGGGAATGGGTGCATCTTGGCACAGCTGCGGGCAGATCCCAGCAGAGTCCCCCTGTCACAGGAACTAACCCTGCTGCTGACTTTGTTCAGCAGTGTCTGTGCTTTCTGCAAGGCAGAGGGCAGCTGTTTGCGACAAAAGCTGTGGCTGGTGCTGGGTCCTCCTGTTGTACCCAAAGGACGCATGTTTTTCTGCTTCCTGAGCCCCTTCCTGTAGGGACAGACCTAAAACTGAACAGACTCCGAGATGCTGTAACGAGACTGAAAACTAGGATTTTTTTCTACTTAACTACAATGTCATTGGAATAACTGAGAAGTGATGGGCCAGCTTGCACACCTAGGGTGGTTGCAATGGACAGGTACTGGCTCTCCAGGAGACACCTGGAGGACAGATGAGGGGGAGAGGCCTGTGAGGGGGATATCATGATGGGAGGTATTACAGATGACCCATCAGGGTGAGCAAATGGATGAAGCCTTCTTTGAAGCACTGGAGGAAGCCTCTGGAGCACAGACCCTGGTTCTCATGGGGCAGTTTAACCTCCCTGACATCTGCTGGAAGGGCAGCATGGTGGGACACCAGCAGTCCAGGAGGTTTCTGGAGGGCATCAGGGATAACTTCGTGAAACGGATACTGGGTAGGCCAACCAGACATGACCCATAGCTGCATCTGCTGTTCACTGTCAAGGAAAAACAGGTTGGGGATGTGGGAATCAGAACAGCCTTGGGTGTAGTCACCATGAAATGGTGGGGGTGAGATCCTGGGAGGAAGAGGAAGGAGAGTAGGAGAAGGCAGACCCTGGACTTTAGGAGAGCAGATTCAGCACATTTAGGAAACTGGTAGGTGGGATCCTGCTGGGGGCAGCTCTGAAGGGCAAAGTAGCTCATGTAAGCTGGCAGGCCTTCAAGGACAGCATGCTCCAAGCACAAGAACAGTCCAGCATTCATGAAGACACTGCTTTGGATAAGCAGAGAGCTCATGGTGGAGCTCTAATGCAAAAAAAAAATCATACAGGAGGTGGAAGTAGGGATGTGCTACAAAAGACGAATTTAGAAATATTGCCCAGGCATGCAGGGATGGTGTCTGCCTAGAGGTAATGCTTCCAAGAGACATCACGGGTAGCAGGAAGGGTTTCTACGGCTACATTGGTAGTAAAAGGTTGAACAAGGAAAATGTGGGCCCATTGCTGAATGGGAGGGGTGGCTTAGTGACAGTGGACACAGACAAGGCTGAGGTAGATGCTTTCTTTGCCTCTTTGGTGAATCTGACCCTTGTGCTCTGTGCTAATATAATAGGTTGCTATGAAGTAATCCATCACATTCATGAATTGTTTTATTGTAAAATTGTTTATGTTTACCATTTTTAAAAAGTCTTATGTAGTCATGACTGCAACATCTGGAAGTATGAGGATAGGAAGAGGAAAAAAATAGATTTATTAGTTTTGTTTTTACTACAGTTCTCATTCTCTCAATGTAGTTAATAATAGGAGTGGACTTAAGTTCGAGTTTCATTTCTATAACAGTAGAAAAAAAAAAAGCACAAGCACACAGGGGCTTCCCAGAGATCACTGTGAACCTTTCCTGCTCGTGAAGATCTATTTTCCACTGAAATGTTTCATTGGGGGCAGAACTCTTTTGCACAACAGCACCTCATTGTTTCTCTGCCAAGCTCCAACCCTCCAGCCACAGGTGACCAAAAGCCCACTGAATTCCTTCCACGGAGTTCAGTGGGCTCCAGAGCAGGACCTGGAGCCCTCAGGAATTGAAATTGGCTTTCCTGAAAAATTGTATGCTGCTCTTCCCCTCTCTGAGCCTCTGACTTCTCCTACGCAAGCACTGGAGGATCCCAGTTCAAGTACTGTGGGCCAGTCAGGAAAAAAAGAGAGGCATGCTCCAGGATAATGTGAGACGCTCCTGTCCTGACTGCAGGGAGTCATCTGCCAAGTCACTGTGCATCTGTACACATCTCCTGGGTTTTGCAGGGCAACTGCAGAGCACGCGTGTCGGCCGTCTGGCTTTCTCCCCTGAGTGAGGGAGCTTCTCCTTGGGAGACCAGGGGCCCCAGGTCCAAGAAGTCAGGAGGAAGTGAGTTAGTGAGTTAAGGAAGAATTTGAAATAGAGAAGGGAAAAAATCTGGCAGATAGGAAGACGCCAAAATGTTCCAGGTGTAAGGGACAGTATGAGAGACAATGCAGAAATGAGCAGGAGGGGAAGAAGTCCGAGAGGCACGGAGCCTTGTAAGCTACTCTCTCTGAATTCCCAGGGATGTGCCTTACTTTTAAATTTCTCACCGCCTTTTTGAGGAGTGAGGTCACTTTCTTAGAAAATTTCCTAGGAATATGGCCCAACACATGAAAATCCTGTTAAAATATACAGGCTTGCCGCAGTAAGCCCGTAATTTTAACAGGTCGGTGGTTTTAACAAGACCTATTTCAGAGTGCAGACCTATTTTCTGAAATATGTTTTGGATTAGTGCAATGGAAATGCATTGGTTTTATAGGTCAATTCTCTACTGTAAATTGCTTCTCACTTGTAATGGATTTTTATCCCCTAGCAGATTTAGTCTTTTAACAGGAATTCATTGGATGGACACACAAGTAGTTCAGTCTCAAAATAAAAGTTGCTTCATGATGCTAACAATAGCAGTGGACCTCACTCCAGCGGCTGAATCCTCAGCATCAGTGGTGTGGTTATTCATGCTGTGTTGCCACCCCACCACCAGTGCTGAGCCAGTGGCTCATAAAAGCCAGTGGCTGATAAAACCTTACAGCTGTTCTAAATTACCATCATTGGGAGAAGCCCTCAGATGAGGTGCTCTGCATTGGGAGATAGCAGGAATACCATTGTCCATGCCGCTTTCTTCTCAAGGTAGCTGTAATCAGACCTCATACATCCCTGGAAGCCTTCCCTGTGCTGAGAGGCTCCCCACCTCACTGCTCACAGCAGCTCTGGCTTGCAGGAACAGGGTGAAGCAAGCTTGAGGGAGCTTCATCCTAAATATTTAGCTCTGGGCTAACGCAGTCATTGCTAATGTTTCCCATGATGCAGGTGGATGGGATTCACCTCACCTAACTTGAATCACCTGCATGTGAGATATCTGGTCTGGGCACATCACCTGGGCTCCCACTGCACCAGGGCGAGCAGCAGGGACGCTGGCAGGTGAGTCACCCTCCCCACCTGCCTCCGACTCCTGCCCTGTGGGGTGGGGTGGCTCAGTCTCAGGTGGCGCTTCATCTTTCTCCCTTGGCTACAAAAACATAGCTTGATCTGGACATCCAACTTTAAGAAGCCTAATATTAGGAAATGAACCCTGTCTTCTGCTGATGGCCTCTCACTTCCCTTTTTGACAGAGGGTATCTGCCATACAGGGGGTGGATTTTTGTGGCTGTGGCAGAAATGCACCTGGGAATCAGCTGAGGGACAATATTGTATGCGCATGTGGTTCACAGACTCGTCCTTTACCTCTCAGAAACTCTTGCAACATGTACGTTTTGATATGGGTATATTTTATGCAGACACCTTTCAGTTATATCTTTAGTCCTTTACATTCTGCTTACTACAGGTCACTAATATTTTTCTGCAAATACGGGTTTTCAGTTTAAGTGTAATGTTTTCATGGACTAATGAAATTGTTTCTTAAGTCCAGAGGCAGGAGATTGAAACTATTTACTAAATTAAGACACAGCAAACAACCTCCCCACCCCACAAAGATAAAGTGCTGGTTTCTATTGCTTTGGAAGCAAAACATTTCAGCTTCTCATTAGGAAATGACGTTTTGAATGCTGGCTAAATTTTTTAAGAATGAAAGAAAAAAAATAGTTTAGGAACTGGGAAAAAAAAAGTTTTAATTACAGGTTAAATGAAGCATTCTGCATTGATACAAAATAAGCTTTCTGTTCTGGTTAGAAGATTTTTTCCTCTCTCTTTTCTTTTTCATTTGGTTTGGCCACCAAACCAAAAAAATTCAGCTGTGCCCTGAGCTCGAGTTTATATGTTTTGAATACTAATAGCCACAGGAAGAATAGCTCAATGTAAATAAGTTACCTTTTCAAAATTAATGAGGTCTGCTAATTGAGTTTATCCAGGTAATAAAATCCATCTAATAAAATGTATCCATCAAATATAATTCTTCCAGTTCTATAAAAAATATATGTTTCTTTGCCTGTATATCATCTGTGTTGAGATAATGAATACCTTGTGACACTGGGGTCATAGGTCAAATCCCAGACCTTATTACAAATCTAGGGAAAATTACTTTTTCACTGACCTATAGTACGACCTAATAGTCTAGGAGGAGTTAAAGGCCAATTGTTCATTCAGCATCGCCAAATAATATATATATAAGTGTATATATATATTTAATAACACTGATGCAATGAAAACTTACTGCTGTAGATATGGATTTACAGCACGTCCACAGGGATTTCTCATGCAGATCTCAAGATGTCAAAAAACAACATAACAGCAACACTCTGAAGTGCATGTTTGAAATGAATGATGACAGACCTTGGTGTGTGGGGTAGGGTTTTATTGTTTCTCCAGTGATTTGCCGTAGCCCCGGATAGTGCATCTTTAACAACTCTAGATGACAAGCCTTTCTCACACTTTTAAGGATGTGGGTTAATTGCAGCTACTTTTGCTGCCTGCAAGGAGACGAGGTGTTCGAGGGTGTCACTCCACGTGGCAGTGCCGCTGGTGCCAAAGCCTTTCCAGGAGATGCCAGCCCTCCCTTGCTGCGGTTTCAGCTGGTGCCGCAGTGTGTGGGGATGGGCTGCGAAACTGAGCCAGGGAAATGATCCTGGCCTGGGAAAAGGTCCTTAGAAAAGCCCTTGGTAAGGGGTATCTGGGGCTGTGGGGACTTTGTTGTGCTTGGCTCTACAGTAGAGCCCCTCACACAACTGCACCGGGAGGGAAGGATGGGTGACCCACGTGGTGTGCAGGATCGGGACCAGAGAGCAGGGCTATGGGAGCAGCATGGCCACTGAGGACCTTGTAACATCTCAAAATTGTGCCCTAAAAGGTTACACCAGCTGAAGGTGCTGGCACTCCTAAGAGAGCAGTTTTAATTTGAGGAGGAGGCTGCTGCCTTTTTCGTGGCTGAAGATATTGTCCAGCACCAGTTATTATCCAGCCTTTCGTAAGAGCCTCATGCAGTTAGAATGGGGGAGCCTTAAATCATCACACATGTTTTCCACATTCATATGCTCCCTTCTTTCAAGGCTCAGCCACATTCTCAGCACGCAGGTCATTCACACGCGTCTTGCTCGGCAAACTTTTCTCCTGACTCCCTTCCAGCCTGCTGCACAATAACATCTCCCATGTTTCCTTCAATGGCTGTGTTGAACAGGATCCTGTGCATTTGAGCCTGCCTTGATTTGCAGGTCTGCTGCCCTATAATGACTGACAAACAGGCCACAGATTACTTCCATTTTATGACTTGAGTTTAGGGAAATTGAGCATCCTAATTAAGCACAGATGTAAGGTTAAAGTGTAGAACAATCTGGACTGGTTTTCATTTAAGTCCCTTTCTGATTCATTTGGTTCTATAAGAGAGTCACAATTAGAAAAAAATATTTTGTCAATGTTGAAAGACATGTGATGTAGAACTGATTGGATTAAATCTGAGTTCATGTGAATTTTGGCAAATTCAATTAGGAGAGGCCCTTGCAAGTACTCTGTGGAAAACCTCCAATGGCTTTGCAAACTGTATTTGGATTTTCCAGTCCGTAACACTGCATGTGTTGACAGCGCGCCATCCCCGCGTAATGTGCGAGCATTACAAACAAGTTTCTTCACTTTGCGGGAACCGTAAGGTCAGCCGTAGAGCAAAACTGCAAACCCGGGCTCATCTGGAGATTCCCAGACTGTGCAAAAGACCAGGTGAGCACGGGTTAAGGGGCAACATGAGGGAAGACCTCAGTGAACGGGTTCGAACTGCTTGTGGTGGTACAGAAGTCGCAGGCTAGGTGGGAGAGCTTTCTGAAGCAGGGGGGCTTTTTGTGCAGTTATTTGTCTCATGGCTGGGACAAAAGGACCCTGATTTCTGGCTGCAATGTCTACATGCCACCACCGTGAAAAAGTTTTAATACCTGATATTAAAATACCTTATGAAATGCGTTTCTGGGTCTGAAGATGGTGGGTCCGATCCTGCTATTTTTTGACAGTTATCTCATTGCTGCCAGCTTTGGTTCATAACCTTTTTGTGGGGAAAATATTTGCAGAATTACCTGTGTCAAGCCAGATCTACTTTGTAGGGGGGGAAGACTGACTGAGTTTTGTCCAAACCAAACCTTGCTCCCCCCAACCTCTCCTCCCCAAGCAGACAGAAAGAAATACCTCCCTGTTAGAGGTGATAAGACTGAAACAATTTGCTTTTATGTTCTGACTTTGTTAAAGATAAAATCCAGCTCCTGGCTTCCCCTACGCTACGCAGGAATGTGCATCAATTTTAATACTGGTAACATATGTTGTCGGTTTATATTATTTTTAATAATCCTTTGTTCTGTTTGGGCTGGCAAAACACAATCACCAGGACTCCGTTAGCTTGATAACCGTTCTGTATGAACCAACAGACAAACAAGCACAGCCTTGTTTTTAAAAAGGAGTTGTTTTCCTTCCCTTAGAAATGCGATGTTTTGTTATTGATGCAAAATGGATTTGCCTTTCTGGAGCCTCTCTCTCTCTTCTCCAGTCAGGCACTGGATAACACTGCAAATAAAAAACAAAACAAAACAATAAAACCAGCACGTTAAAATGGACCCCTGCAATACAGTCAAAATAGAAAGCAAGGAGAAGGCTTGGTGAAAGAACCACGAAACTCGTTGGCCGTTTCCCATCTCTCCCCATGGTGGGGGACTGTCACGTGTGCCTGATGGGGGTAAAGTCCCCTTTTGCTGTGGCTTTCTAAGAAGCCTCTAGCTGTGTTAGCTTTGTCTAAGTGCTTGAACTGATTTCAGAAGCTTTAGAAATACTCATTGCTTTTTGATTCAATTTACAGAGCTCCTTCTTCTTTTCTTTTTCATTTGTAAAATATGAGGGGGGAAGTCACTTCATGCTTTTCCTGGAAACAAAGAAGGCAAAGCCCCCCTCCATGAAAACCGCTGAAATGAGCAGCCAAAGATATCTCTGTTGTGACAGAGCAGCTATTTGGGCTGGAGCAGCTGCGGCTGCAGATCTGGCTCCTCCGCGTCGAACACAAGTTTCAGCCATGCCCAGATCAATGGCTGAGGCTACCGAGCAGGCTGGGTCCCTTTGCACTGTTACCTCGCAGCTCCTTCAGTGCTGTCAGATGACAATAAGGACAAGCTTATGCCTTGCCTTCACCCAGAGTTCCCCAAATCAAAGCTGTTTCTGTTTTCATCTTTTATCAAAATTTTGTATTTGGTGATTCTACCAGCAGCAAGAGTTGTTTACATTGACCCTTTCCACTGCAGCTCCCTTCTTCTGTGCATCTACCAGTATTGGCTCATGGCACTCAAGTTTGTACTAAAACATGGCAATTCAGCTTGCTGATGTATCTCAGACTCCTGGTTTTTATTGACAGTTCTCCCTTGCAGCACAATTTTCCCTCCTGGAGTAAACTCTGGGCTCCACTGAGTCAGTGGGAATTTTGTCTTTTCCTTTCTTCAGGCCAAGATTCCCTCTGTCATCTTCAGATACCATCATGAATTTTCTCCCCCTTTTATATCTGCCTGCTCTGAAACTTGCTTCCTATGCTCCTTAAGCACTCCATTTCTGTTTCTTCCAATGTCCTTCCCCTTAAATGCTGTACTGTGGCCAAAAGTCCTTGTAGGGAAGCCCGGGGAAATTTTCTCTGGAGAACCTTAAAATAATACATGCAATCTTCTGCAATCTGGTATACCACAAGGCAGAAGAGGAAATTACACTCAGATCTTTTGTACCATTAGAATTGACATAGAGATTAATCCTTCAGACTTAGGTGGAATCTGAGCTGGCTCTTCCACCTCTCTAAGTTTTGAACATGTAATTACGTCTCTGTGGGGAGAACATGGACAGATTTTGTATGACACAATTATTCTTCCCCTTGTCTGGCCATCACGAACAATGAGGCCAACTTTCTTGATACTTCTTTGGAAGGGTGCATGCAAATCCCATTAACAAATTAAATGCTATGAGGAAAATCTTCTTGAAGCCTTGCTGTAGTTGTTGGGAAGCCAAGATGGGTCGTATTGCAAACTTCAAAAGAAAATGACTGAGCTAGTGATCTCTGTTTTGGAAAGAAACTTTTCCTTGGAGGTGCTTTGGAGGCATGTAGGAGTATTTATTTGGCTGGTATATGTGAATTATTTGGTTACATCTTACTGAACTGTGGATTATTAAGTTCTTTTTTATTGAGGTACTTTTTCAAATCCTCTGTAGCCAAACCAATTCATACTCATATGGTCTTAGTATATTATTGTTAAAATAGTGCACAAAATGTTACCCAGTGTTATTTTTTTTCTTTTTCTATAGTGCTATTGTGGGATTTTGTAGAATTAGCAAATGTGAAGCCACCTCTTGTCTCTTACGATTCAAGGAAATAGATAGATTTTTGAAGTTACTTGCCTAAAATGGCAGCAATGCTACAGGTTTGACCAAAATCAGTTTCTGCATCAGTTGCCTGGGTTTTATGAACTTAATTTTTATTGAGTTGGTGGATTGTAAGACATCACTTCTGAAGCAGTGCTGAGTCATTCAGAGGTACTGGCAACATCTACTTTTCAGCACCAAGTTAAGCATGTAACTTTAAAATTTAACATCATATGGGGACCACTGGCAGGCGGGAGGAGCCCCCAAAGCACAGGTCTGTTAAACAGTATGTGGGATCATACCTAAGTTAAGAACATTTCCTCCCTCTCTGTGAGCTATTACATGCTACTGTCTAAATATCTTTTATCTGGCTCTGTCTTCCTTCACTGTACAGAACGTGGTTTCTCGAAAATGTGCCTTTCAGAGACACTGAGACAGATATCTGTCCAACTTGCATTGGTTTTGCATGGGTATGAAGTCCACAAGCAAAATTTGTCCAGGAAGATGTGATTTCAATTCTGTTTGGAAATGGCAAAGGAAACAAAATAACCACTCTTATTATCATAAACACACAAAACCTGTCCCGCAGCTGACATGGCAACGGATTTCAACACATTCAGTGTTGAATCCTTGTTTATTGGGCTTATTCACTTACTCACGCACAAAATCCAGCTCCTAGTCATGCATTTCCCAGGCCGTAGTGTTACTTGGTGCAATTCAACTATACTAATTTCAAACTCATTAGGAAAAAACCCAAGCGTCATATTACTCTGTGCATTGCATATGTACATGGAAACAGCTAATAAAGTCCATGCTTGTGCCGGGCAGGAAGGGGAAATTTGCAGCCTTGTTAACACTTTTGAAATGAGAAGGAGAAAAATCTCAACTGGACATGCAGATCTGTCTTTATACCACCACAAGATGGATTCTGCCTTGTGCCTTTGCAGCCACACAAAGAAGCAGGACCAAAAGCTCTCCTAAAAATGGCTTGGATTAACTTGTCTGGAGATGCGCCAACCTTGTCATTACCAGGGAACTGGTTAGAAATTTTCCATCTAAATCAGAAATGACCTGAATGGAAAGAAGATGTTGCCAAACTGTTAGCAAATTATTCATGCCCACCCTCTGTTTTCCTATAACTGTCCTTCAGCCTGACTCATCTCCTCCTGGAATCACTGGACATACCCCCCTGGATTTGTTGGAAGCTTATCTGGTCCTTTGCCTTTTATGTAGAATTTCTAGAAATTTGTGTACAATTTTGTGAGTTAATGTAAAAGGAAACGTTTATTGTATGGAGAATAAATACTGAAAAGCAATACCGTTTTATGTAAAAATCATTCTGCTGTGGACACTGCAAACACAATCTAATAAAACTCCTAGGAACACATAAGAGAAAGGTGGGGTCCTTCACTTTGGGGTGAATTTCACATGTAAGACCTTAGCTACACTGAGATCACAATATGAAACAACCTATTGTATACATCTTGCATTGAAAACAAAAGGTAAAACTTCATTGAAATAATCATAAAACTATTTTTCCTATACTAACTACAGCTGTGGGGCATGTTTCTATGGAAACAGTTTTCCTTATGTGCTTCTCTATAGCTAAAGGTCTCAAATGGACCTTCTGTCTACTCATTGCCTGTATAAACTGCAGATTCTGTACAATAATCTCTAACACAGATCAGCTGAATCTCCTGATATGTGTCAGAAAACATTATCAGGAGGCAAACACCAGTTATTGCAGGTTCCCATAAATTTATAGATAATCAGGTCCTTAGTGGCAAGTTGGCATCTTAAGCGTAAGGACTGTGTTGAGGAGTTTTGATTAGAGGTCATTGTCCTATCCAAAGCTGTAACACACAGCGATGAATTCTTCAGCTTCACCTTTGCTGTACAAAGATTTATGTTGCTTTGATTTGAATAATTTATGCTGCGTACTGCATTCTAGATACCAGACGCTAAAAACAATTTGTTCTTTGTTGACATAAGTAAAACACTTGCAAAATCGCTGGTTAAATGAGCCATGCACCTTTAATATTTTCCTTATTGTAAACCATCGCTGTAGAAAAAGAAGACATAAGTAAAGCTGATATTCAATCAGTGATACCTGGTAGTACAAGCTGGTTGGTAGATAAAGTCACATAGATAGTAAAACAGCTGTTATTTAAAAACAGAAGACAAATTACCTACCTTTTTAGATATCCTCAGACTATAAGCCACTAGCCCATACTGTACAAGCTGCCTTTATATTATTCACATTCAGAGACACTTAAATGTAAAGGTATACAAATGCAATCATTTTTTTTTAATATGTACACTATGTGTACACAATGTGTATGAATAATGCAGAAGCAGTTAGAGGTATAGAGACTGGTATGTACACGAGCGGGTCTTATTTGGTTCAGTAGAAGGCAATAAGTACATTTACAATTATTATAACAACTGCAAGGTTTTTTTTTCAAACTGTGGGACGTTATCATCCGTAGAGCATGGGCCACAGCCATGCACATGGTTACCAGAATAAAATTGTGTTATAGCAACTCCTAATAAATTATGAAGATGGCAGGCAATAATTTTTGAGTCCACAGTATTGCGTAGGAGGGTAAGACTCATTGTACCCTGCTTTAGAGTTAAGCATGACTCTGAGAGAGCTACTTGTGATTCTTCTGGAGTTGGCAAAGAAGGACCTTCAGAAAGTGAAAGTGAGCTATCCCTCTGGGGCGTGCAGCATGGGCTGACACGGGTGAGATAAATGAAACAGGACAAATTCCCCCATAGGGGTGATAGCCTCTTTATGCAGTGTAGGAGAGGAAGCCCACATCACGAGTTTTAACCGGACGCCTAACTTTTAGATAAGTAAATTTAAGTGACGTGAATGCAGTTCTACTTCTCATTAACCAATGCCTTCAATGTTACATTTTAAAATGTGATTCATTTATGCATTTAATTTAAAATCAACTTCACTTTTCATCAGCTACATTCTCAGTTTACTATTTATACTTCACTCAGTTCAGGCAAAATAAACAGACAAGTCCGATATTTTATTTAATAATTTCCTCTTTCTGGTTCCGTTCAGTGGCACAGTGTTCCTTGGACTTTTTTTAATGGGAGACTTCTACAGTTTATACTTTACATATTGTACATAGCTGATAAACGTACATCCTATGTGAGTAAGCGTACTTGGGTTAACCTGCCTGGGCAGGCACGCTGAATTCAGGTAACGGGTGGCAGACAGCAGTGAGCAAGGAGAAGTGCACTGAGTGCTCAAACGCAGCTCTGCCATGTTTGGGGAACGTCTGGGGATTGAGAACAATGCCCAGGTTTAACATTGCAGGGAAACGGTGTGTGCGGTCCATGCACCCAGTCCCTACTGCCGCCACTGGGCGTTACCAATCAGCCATGTGTCAGGAGTAAAAGTCCGCACTATAAAAATGGCTACAGGTTTCCTGAACTCACTATTTTTACAACTGTTTATACCAGAGTGGCATGTGCCCAGAATAACCGGGGGTTACTCTAACTATTTTGGGATCAGGTTGTGACCTCCTAAAGGAAGGTAATGTGGAGTAATTCCATTTTTTCCTATGGAATTTCATTACATCTTTTCCTGGGTACTCAAAAGAGGAGTTTTGCTTCTTTATTTGTCACACCTCTCTTACATAAATTTAACTCCGTGGGTTTTGCTATTGTTTCAATAGCTAGGGCTTTTATTTCCCCCAGATGAGCAGTTGGAAATGCATGGAACCCCGAAAGCTTTGTAAAAACACATTCAGCTCTGGGAAATGCTGCAGAGTGAGTAAGGGGCAGTGGATGACATTGAACCAAATAAGAGGAAACCTGTGGAAAAAGGGGACCCTGCCAAAGATGAGTTTTGTTGGAAGGACAGAAGGGACTTCAAGGAATAGATGATAAAAAAAAAAATTCCTTCTTGTCTTGCTTATGCTTTTGAATCACTACCAGACACTTTTCAACCGGTTTATTTATATCAGCCATCTGAGAATACCTCAAACCAATAAAACATCTCAGAACCACATTACAGGCAAGCTTTACTAAAATTTTAAATACTTTTTAAATTAAGAATTACTTTCTGATGAGATACAAGTGCAGAAAGATTACAGACAATCATTAAAAATATACATACTTCTTCCATTGTTGGGTCTTACTTGTTTCACTCTCAGGCTCAGTAGTCCAATACTTCTATCTGCAGACTGCTTCCAGTAACTTGTGCAAAAGATAATTATTAAGGACATATGACCTAACACTAAAAAATTTGCTGTTGTGCATTTTTTTGCAATTTCTTTCTTTTTTCCTTTTTGTTAACATATCCATGTATAACCAAGCCTATTGAAGCTGTAGTTAAGCCCCATGCACCTGCTTGAGCTTACTTCCCTTCTCCCAATAGTCAAAACAAATCTCTGTTAAGGTTAAACGTGAAGGAAATGAATAAGCAAGGAAACCTGCATTAAAAAAAAGTCTCTCTGGAGTGGAGTAGAGCAGTGGGAGCTAGAAACAGCTCTGGTCCATAGTCTTCTTTGTCCCTGACAGAGGCCAATTGTGCAGAAAAAGCTTCCAAATCTAAACGCCAGCATCTGCAGGTCCCTGAGCACCAAGTGCTCACTGCTGGCCCTGGACACTCTGGTTGCTTGAACCTGCGCCGATGGTCTGAAGCCTCCTCAGCTATTGGGCTAAGTCTCTTCTGGTTCCCGTCACCTTTAACTCCAGTGTTTCACTAGCTAGTTATGGTTCTGCATTTTCCACTCCAGTGAAGAGCCGCTCTGTTGAAATGGTTTGTTTTCATCATTTATAAATGCTTCTTTCCACTAGTGCTTTAGCATGCTCTGTGTCAGTGTGCATTTAAGCTATCAACACCGGTATCTCAACTTACCCTTTGAATTATGTAAGAGTTGTAAGGGCTGCCTATCGTAATGTCATCTTCATTAATCAACCTTTTAATTTTGAGGTATACTGCTGCTAGGGGTGAAGAAATGCCTGATTTGGGTTTGGCTTTCACCATAGCTATTTGCTGCTATATTTCGGTTAGTATTTTCTGTGGGATGCAGGAACCTGAATAAACTTCCCTTTGAAACCCCTATGTCAAATTTTGGTCTATTTGTTTCCCTCTCCATTAATTAAGGTACCATACTGTTACAGCCTTGCAGCAACAATGTAGCGGAGCTCAGGGTGAGACTATATAGGAAGGGAAGGTGATTTCATTTTACCGCACAACTGGTCTGTCTGGCTCATGCCCTCACACCCACAAGCCCCCAAGTCTTGGGTCCACACAGCTTGGACAGCATCCCTGGATTACCGATTCCCTGACAGGCAGAACAAGAGGCACAGCCTGGCAACTCCTCTTTACATCTCTTGGGGTTTTAGACTGGTGGTTGTATTCTGGTTTTGGATGTACACCCTTTTAGGAGTTGTTAGCAATTACCTTCTTTCCTCTCTTTTTCCTTCCTATCCCACCTCTGATATTATTAGGATTTATTCTCTCTCCTTTGTCTGTTTTTCTGGGTGCTTTGAGGCTCCAGTCCCGTTCTGCTCCCCCTTTTTTCTGCTCTACTTTGTTTTCCAGAACTGAGAAGCTGCACATAGATCTGGCATGACTTTGCTGACCTGCTGATCTAGGTGCCAAAAACATATATCCCTTCTACCTTTTCTTTCATCTGGTGTTCCCACACTCAATCATCTCTATTCATTCTCCATTCAGGCTGATTTTAATATTTCTATTACAGATTTCTACACATTCAGGATGATAGATAACTGTAGGAGACCTTGGTGGTCCCCATGAGGGATTTCCACAGTTCTCTGGAGACCTATTCTTTCTTTGATCCTTTTACTTGAGCTCTGAGCTTTGCATCAGTCTCACAGAAATCTCTGCTCAGTTATGCTGGGAGCAGTTATCTGACACTCGGTAAATCTACTCCAGTCCATCTGTTTATTCCTTTGCACCCACTCTGACTGCTGAAGGCTTTTGGATGTGGGTTTGCAGCTCTATCAATAACAAGGCTGGCAAATCGATTGGCTTATTTTCACTTGTTTCCACTCAGGCTGCATGTCCTTGATGGTCTCTTCTTCTGTCTGTACAAAAGGAGACCTCAATATAACAAGTATTTGGCATCAGTGGAAGAGCTGTGTGTTTGGCCTAGAAGGTCTGTTTGCAATATCTTTTATTTACTGTTCCCCACAGTCCCACCACCTTGATCCTATCAAGGAAAGAGCAATTATTAGTGCAACTGCCACTTAGTGTGGATGTTACATTGGCAATGAGTATGTATAATTAATTTATTGTTATTTAAATGCTTATCAGTCAGCTGTTCCCATGTTTGGTATCTCTCCACAGACTTTAGTTGCTCACTCTTACAGAGTCCAAAGTTACACTGCACCTTGCTTTGGGGTAAGGAAACTTTGCTCCTGATTGGCATCATCCGTGTACTTTATATAGTGGAGAACTAGTTAGTTTTTACACAATGTATGGCTACTAGGTGTCTTCAGTTGCCTTTAGCATGAGGCATCATTGCTCATTGGATTGACTGAAAGGCATGGCAAGTACAGTTATAGAGAGCACAATGTCTGAATAAACAAAGATATTCCTACAGTTTTCTGAGAGGTAGCAGATCCAGTATTCAGTACTTTATGCAGAAACTCTGGGGAGTCATCACATCTCTATCTGCTGCCAAGGACACAACAGAGGTAGCTGTACTAGCACAACAGGGGAGTGTATCCCGGCTATGTCTACATTAGCAAGTAGCCCGTCCCAGGAGGAGCTGATCTCTAGAACAAAATGGTGCTGGGGACCCAACACCCATGCCATCTGCATTTTGGGGGGGTTACTTTCATCTATATCTAGTCAGGTCCTGAGGACTGAACTCCCACTACTGATTGGTGTGCACAAAGTCAGCTCCTGGTGCACAGCTTCCAGTGAAGGCCAATGGTCATCAGATTCACATGATGAGCAAGCTCCTGGTCTGAGCCGAAAGGCTGGTGTGGACACATGGTTGTGCCCAGTATGGGCTGGCTGCAGCATCCTCTTTGGGAGTGGAGAGGAGAAGGGGAGAGGGATTATGACTGGAGTGGGTGGAGAGGAGCTGTTTATATGGGCTATAGTAGATACCTAGTTTAAGTACTGATGTTAGGAAGCTGATAGCTATAGGCTTTCTGCATTAAGGTATTCTCTGTTAGGTGGAGATTCAGGAAAAAGACACTAAATTAGATGCTTTGAATAGACCCCTTGAGAGACTTGCCCCTGCCTCTGGGTAAGGCATTGAGACTAGCCTCACAAATCAAAAATGTAAGCGTAGTTGTACACTCAGCAGCGTGGATGTCCATCCAGGCTCTGAGCTTGGACTCCTAAACATAAATGAAGAGACTGGCATGTGAACCCCCCTGAAAATTAATTCCCAAGGTCAGGCCTTTGAAAACATTTACTAAAGCAGGCAGGCAATTATGAAGTATTTCAAGTGTGGTGATGCACCTAAATTCATTTCCTATTGACAAATGTTGGGCAATTCCACCATGAACATCTCACTCGGGGATGGAGTGTATTCTGCAACTCTGGTTTGGGGGCAGTGGTCATACTGGTGGCTTTCAAATTTTACATTGGGGATTTATGGCCTGCATGTGCATTAGAAGCATGGTTAATTGTGAGCTGTGATTTTTAGGATCATAGGATAATTCAGGTAGGAAAAGACCTCAGTAGGTCACCTAGTCCAGCTATAAATGCGGTCAGCTCCACAGTTGACCCATATGCATTTACAGCTGTATAGGTCATGTAAGCCTTTATTTTTGCTTCTTTTGAAGAACATGATTATGGAGACTATATATGTATTTTCCTAGTGAGTGTTGATTTTTTTCCCCTGTACAATACACTTTGTTAAATACTAAGGGTAAGTGTATATTAAGGAGTCTATATTACTTATTATTTGTAAAAGTGTAATTTTAACAAACTGAGAAAGCGTTGCTAATATTCTATAAATAGTTTTGCTTGGCAAGCAAGTTTCAGAATTTTTGAAAATCATTTTGGAAAGTCGTTACTTTTTGTCATTCTTTACATTGAAAATGGCTTCCAGTAGCAGACCTAACTCTGACATCTTCTGTTCGACTTGGCAAGCAGGACAACCACATGAAGTCACCTGGTTTGCGTCACACATCTTAACTTGGAGACAGAAAAAAATGGTTACTGTTGAGCCTTGTTACTGATTGATTGCCTAATAAAAAAACCAAAAACAAAGCAATGTTAAGAAATGTCTTAACCACCCCTGCCAAAAATCTTTCTTAAACTACAATTTAGGATTAGCAAATATATTCATACAATTTTTCTCCCAATGGGCCTGTTTTATTTTAAAATCACTTTAGAAGTAATAGAAATTTGAAGCGTGCACAATTTACATTTGACATTTCATCCAATCTATCTATTATATAAGGATGATGTATCTGAATATGAAGGATCTTGAGGCATAGCAAGGTTGCCTGGTAATGCACAAACAGACCACAAAGGGAGTTCTTTTTTCTCTCATTCACATTATGATTCTCTGAAGGACAGTATCATTTTTGTATCTCCTCCCTCAAGCAGCATGAAGTCTATGTCCACAGAGCGTGAATATTTGCCATGGGAAAACAAAACAACAAAGAGAAAAAAATTAGTTTGAAAAATCTTAGAAAGTAAGGGACAAAAACACAACCATGTTTAGCAGTTGTTACTGGTGAGTTATTTTTAAAATGAATTGCATCTCTGTGCTTCTGGAAAAACAATCATATGAGCTATTACATGAAAATTTAAATAAGGAAAATTATTCAGAACACTCCAATGCATTTCACTTGCATATTCATAAAAAGTAAGAATTAGTCAGTCCCAAACATTTATGTATGCGTTTGACTGTCCAAACTATGAATATAGTAGTCCTTGCTACTTACTCCCTGCATGCCATGTTACGTAGGCACACAAAGTGAAAGCAAGTCTGAGCTAAGGTGCTGGCCCGTGCATTTCAGCGGCCGAGGTCTACGCTCACTCCCCTCTGCTGCAGGTGGGAGAAGGAAGTAACCTCTGGCAGAGGAACAGCAATAAACAGCTGGTGATGGTAACTTTCTTAAACTGTTCCAGCTAGGTCTGCCAGATTTAATCTGATCATACCCCTCTTTTGCTGTAATGGAAAAAAAAACCAATTCGTAATTACTTAAACCTACCCTCTTGAATGCACTCTCTAATTTGAGGTGCCTCACCTTTTGGTGATTTAGGAGATATGTGGGATACGACTTTTTGAAGAGTGCAATATTTAACAACTTATAAGGGTTGAAGACAGCAGGAATTGACAACACACGCCATGGTTTTAAATCTGGACATGTTGTCTCAAATTAGGGAGGGAACAGAGACATATAAATGACCAGCCACTTTTAAAGCCTGGGCTCTGCTCTTCCCAGCCACCCCAGTAAAGCATTTGGGCATCTTCATCATGCAAGCATGAGGTCTACATCTTGCACAGGTCCTCTCTTTCCATCAATGATCCCTTTAAAAATCACAGAAACCACTTTGCTGTTTAGTGTTTCCGTCTTAAGAAGAACAGCTATTTTTGGGTCGCTGGTGGTTCAGACCAATCTGCCAAGCAGAACAGTGAGATGGGTCAGTTTGGCAGACAGCAGTGATTATTAATTATTATTTCCTTGTAATCTGGTAAGACTTTGTTCAGTGAAGGGCAGAGACCCCACAGAGATGCTGTGAAGATACTTTCCTGCATTTGGCTCATGAGAACAAGATGTGATGAGCTCTGTGGCCAAAGGCAGAAAAAGAAGAGAGAACCTGTTAAACTTATGAACTGTGTTATGGAAAATGCCTAGGGGTCCCAAGGAACATGAAACTGCCAAGCAGTAGACACAACAAAAATGGAAGCAATGCCCTAAACTTTATAGAACGCATAAATAAGGCAGACAAATGAAGAGAAGACAAAATGTTCTGTTTAATTCCCATCTTGCAGGTGGGAAACTGAGGCAGAGAAAGTTTAAAAAGTGATTCACTCAACAGTACATGGGAAATCCCTGGCAAAGCCACAGATTGCAAACCCCAGAAATTCCAGGCCTTCAGCAGCATCATCACCAAACCCCATCTTGTAGCCAAACTCTTCTCCTTCTGGCTTTCACCGGTGGTTTTTATCTGCACCAAGACTTTCATGTTACTGCAGAGCTACCCTCCTGATTTCTTTTTTTCTGTACAAAAGCTTTTATATATATAACTATATATTGCACTTGATGCCACACCTTAGATCAAAGTGTGCCTCCTTTCAAAGGCAAGCAGTTAAACTTCAGGCAGGTTGAGCTGACCCTTCTCCTTCCCTGGCACGACCCTCCTGAATACTTGATCGAGTCATGGGAAGGACAGTGATGGCTTGGAGAAAAGCCGCAATGACCTCTGCTAATACTAACAAGTTTCACTCCCCATGAACGCAGCAAGGATTCATTAGCGCAGGGAGGATCCAAAAATATACAGGATGAAGAAAATTAGGCAAATTAAAGATGCACTCAATTTTGCCTCCTCTAAAATGGATTCCCAGAGGAGCGCAGTCAGTTTAACTAGTTTTAAAAGCTGCGGTGTCTAGGGGCGATGTACTTAACTGTTCCCTTCCTCCTTGCACTTTTAGCACCCAGCTCCTTGTCTTTTTCTAGTTGCCAGAAGGGTTTATGCAGGGGTTTTTTTTTCCCTTACAGCCCAACACAGGCTCTTTGCACGTTTTCCCAAGACCTTTGGCCCTTGTCCCCAGGCTTGCCTCCATGAGCGGCAGGCCAGCCCTCACCAACCCACGGCGACACAGCTGCGGCAAGCTGCTTTCTGGGTTACCTGAGCCTGGAAAGGCACTCAGGGTCTCCGAAGCCTTTCATATCCCTCCAGTTGCTCCTTAATGCGGAAAGCAGGAGTGTCTCACCACAGTAATCAATTGATGCTCTCCTTAAGCGTGGTCCGTATGAGGATTCTCTTGGAACCTCCCTGCAGCAGGCAGGCGAACCACTGAGAGCTGATAATCTTCTAATTAATAACACGGAGTTAGTGAATAACTCATGCTTTACAAATAAGTCAGCACACGGAGGTCTCAAGACCCCAGTGTATCCAAAGGAAGCCCGAGAGAAACTAATTGACATCTGTGGGGGCTACAAGGTCTGTTGGCTAGCCTTGCAGCTCTCCACAGCTGCTCACGCATACCCAAAGGAACTAAGGGGAGGCTGCAGGCGGCCAATTTTTAAACAAAACCAGAAACCTCCACAGCTTCGTCAATGGATGGATATTTGCGCGCGTGGACACGCAGCAAGGGGTGTAAACAGGAGCGCGTGGTGAGATTTGGGTGCGCAGCAGCCTAAGTCCTGCTTATTTAGCAACAGTGAGGACAGAATTCCTCTCTTTAAGGAAAAACAAATGAATAAACACTCTTCTCTCTGACAGTGACTCCCGCCCCCTGCCCCAAAAGGAGCAGCATTACTATGCCATTAAACCTTTTTCTTCCCACAGCTTTTCCTCACTCAGCATTAAATGAGGACACAGTGCAGCAGAGGGACCTGCAGATGTCAGCCCTGGGCCTCCATTTCCTTGGGGCTGATATCAGGAGACCCAACTATTTCTGAAGGCCACGTCTTTACTGCCGAGCAGCTGAGCCTGCGTGAGCGAACCCTGGGCAAACCACTGGCGGGGCACTTCTTGCTGCAGAGGTGACAGAAAAGTGCAACGAAGAAAAAAAGAGTATCTGCTGGGAAAATAAGCCCCAAAGCCCCTCCAGTTCGGGGAAAGGAGGGAAAATATTTCACTTTGCTGCTTCTGGTGCCAGCAGCCCCACCAGCATCACCCTTCTCACTGGTGCAGCAGCCCCACTGGTGCTGATGGCCCTACGACTTCCCAGGTGTCCCAGGACCATCGCCTCTGGGGGCTCTTTGGAGGCCAGCACTGCCCCAGGGCCCTCTGCATCACGCACACTCTGGGGGTGACGGCTCCCCTAGGCCAAGCAAAGGCTGTGTGTAACCTGCAGCCCCGAGCCCCTGCCTGCGCTGTTGCTCCCCTTGCAGCGCAAGCGGCTGCAGGGCGGCTTGAATCGGTCATTTCAAAAGTTGAAGATTTCACACGGCAAGCGCGGGGAACCTTTGAAATGGCAGTAAAACACATGGCAGAGTTTCAGTTTTCCCTGTGTTTCTAAGTCTAGTCAAGTCTAGTCTTCAAGCATTTCTAAATCCAATTCATCTACAGAAAGCCTGCGCGCTTGCGGGTAATTAGCTTGGAAGATCTCTTTGTTGCCTCAGCCTGGCTCTGTAAAATACGCTCTGGTGAGTTGGAGAATTTAGTTCACTTAGAATGGGGTCATGTTAAGAAATAAGCTTGCAATCCTCAAATTGCCTCTGTCACTGGAAAAAATAAACCCCGCTCTTTCAAAATCCTCTTTACAGAGGCACAATGCAAGCCCCCATCAGCAGAAGTGTCGTGACCCACCATGCATGGTAGGTGCTCCCCAGGGCTGTGTCCTGTCCTGTCCACAGGCAGTTCCCGGCATTAAGTGAAGGCAAGGGTGAAGCACGGGCACAATATAAGGGAAAACCACAAAGACGGGATGTTCCAGGAGTAATGAAACACTAGGGAAATTAGGAGTGGGATGCATGTATCTGAGAGAGGTTTCGATGAGCAATTCAAGGGCTGAGTGTATTAAATGAAGTTTGTTGTATCACTTATCCCACTGGTTTTCCTCTGCCACAGCATGGCTTTCTGACTACTTCCACTCTTCTTTTTTTGTGCTAGACACAGGGCTGTGTTGCGGTGAAGGGCAGCCTGGCTCAGGCAAAGCTGAGGGTGTCTCATCTGGGTAAACATCGCTCCCGCCGGCAGCTTCGCTGATGTCGTTTGGCTTCGTAGAAAGTTGAGGATGTTTGTGAGGGGAAGGCAGCCTTGCTGTGGGGCTGGTAGCCAGGGAACACTGCTGGCTGCACCCTCCAGGCTGCCTCCCAGGAGGCTACCCCACCGAGGGGGTACACCGAGAGTACAGTAGGGAATTAGGAGCCTTTTCAGGCTGATGCTCACAAGGTAGAAAGCCCGTAACCCTTTCATCCTCAAAGAGGGGAAGGAAGAGAGGGCAGGGGAAGGAGAGGGCAAGCTGCTGCTTGTACCACCTTGCAGACCCCCCCTCGCTCCATGTTATTCACACCACCGACCCCTTAGAGCCTCATTTGGCAAGGGGCTTAAAAGCACACCGTGCTGCTGTCGTATAACTTCGTTGCACCACTCACTTGCTTCTACCTAGAGCTACTGTTCCCAGGCTTCCCACCTCCCTGAGTCTCACCTACAATAATCCCTGTCATAAGCACCTCTGCAAACCCCCGCTCTGTACGAGACAGGGGGAAGCCCTGCCTGCTGCCGGCGGTAGAATGTCTCCATTGTGGCCCCATGCAGGCGCTGTATATAATCTTTCTCTGCCAATATATGTCTTCGTGAGCTGCCCCCCCCTCCCCCTCCCGAAAATAAAACGGCTATTCTTTTCTGTTTTAAGTAGATTTCGTGCAAAAAAAGCATTTTATTGCTTCCAGTAATTGGTATTTAATTTGCAGGCCTTTACAACTTGCAAAGAACAGACTGCTTTAGCCGGAGAGCTGGTATGTGTGTGCACTTTGTGGATTTTATTCCACTGGCACTTGCTTAGTTGACTGGTGTAAAACGATACAATTATGGTTTTGCAATCAGAAAGGCTGCAGATAAAGACCTGGAGAGACGTTATAAGGTCCTGGGTCCAATTTGAAGCAGCAGGCAAGACAATATAATTTTAGGGGGCGCTGCCAGCCTCAGACATCAAAACTTGACTCCTGTTAAGTGTTTTCCATTTTACTGTCAAAAAATCAAAGGCTGTTATTTAAACCCGGAGTCTCTTAAAGTTGATTTTCTTTCTCTCTCCTTCTCCTGCACCTCTTTTTTTCCCTTTAACTGCCCTGATAAACGCGAGGCGAGGTAACCTGTGAAATGTTAGACCCCTCACTCCCCGCCTCGCCGTGCAGAGGCATTGAAGCCCGCCGCAGCCCTTAATCCCTTTTTGGGGTGAAATCTCGCTCCGGCCGGCCCCATCCCTTCCGACGGCGGCCGGGGGGGCGGCGGGGCCGGGGGGTGTCTCTGCCCGCCGAGGGCCGCGGCTGCGGGGGCCGGCAGTCGGGGCCGGGGCCGGCTCGGGGGAGGGGGGATGCGGTCCGACCCTTCCTCGGGGGACAGGCCGCTGCGGCACCCACCTCCCGGCCCTGCGGGTGGGGGGAGTCGGATTTGCCCCCCGGGGGGTCGGAGCAGAGCTCAGCAGCAGGGACGGGCCGGCACACCTCGCCCACCCGCAGCCTGCACGAGTGGGGACCGAGGACGAGTGGGGGGGAACCCGCCCTTCGCCTCTCCGGGGCACCGCTGCAAATCTGCCGTTAACACGCTGCCACGACGGGCAGCCCCGGGCAGAGCAGCATCCCGCCCCGTCGGACACGGGGGCAGCGGGGGCCGGCGGAGGCGGGGGCGGCGGGGGCCATCCCGCCGCTGCCGCTCAGCCCCGCCAGGTCGCGGGGTGGGAGGTCGCAGGGTTTGTGTCTGTCTGTGTGTGTCTGTCTGTGTGTCTGTGCACGCATGCCTGTGTGCACGGATGTGTGTGTGTGTGCGTGTGTGTTAGTGCGTGAGTGTCCACGCGTGTGCGTACTCCCCAGGTCTGGGGACTTAGGGACCTACCGCCGGACGAGGCCAGCACCACCTCGGAAAAACCTTCGAAAAACACGCGTGTCGTTCCCAACTCGCTTTACCGGCGCGGTGACGGCGGGGCTCACGCCGCGGCGGCGGAGCGCGGGGCAGCCCGGGTGCCCGCAGCCTCCCCCGCAGCCTCCCCCGCAGCCGCCGGCAGCCTCCGCGCCTCCCCTCTGCCCGCGGCCCTGGGCAGCCACATAGGCAAGCCGTGCCTTGTTCTTATATAAAAATATAGGTAAATCCACGGGCTTCTGCTTGTAATAAACTCGCAAATGAATTATTCCTTCCCTTGAGTATTAAACCATTATCTGATTTAAGTTTACTCCAATGTTTCAACAATTTCATTCTGGTAAGGGAAAAGTAGGGGGGGGGGGGAGAAGAGATCGTTGCGCCCTTGACAGAATAAATAAATAAATAAATGAATGAAACCCTAAATAGTCTTCTGTAGGAAAGAAGTTAATATACTCAATTATTTTCTGAAAAAGATCATAACATCTGGAAATTGATATCAAATGGTGTACAATCCCTGAGAGACGATAAACTTCCACTGTATAATATTTCCACTAGAAATCTTAATAATCCCATAAATCTTCCCTGTGAATTGGGAAAATGTAACAGTTCATTGAAATACTCGTTGGGAAATAATTGAAAAAATGTAATAGTTCACTGAAATATTCTTGGGGCTTTTTCTTTCTTTGGTGCTGTTGCTAACTCTGTGCATGTGTGTAAATATTCCTACTTCGTTTTAAAGGCATACGCGGAATATTCCCTTGAGCGCTGCATACCGTAAAAGAAAAATATGCCCTTTTGACTTATTAATCATTATTACAGAGTTCAAAATTGCAGCGTCCCTCACACATTACTGAAGGAGGCAAACAATTCTCTCTGTGTCTATTTTGTGTTGCTAAAATCACTACAAACTTTGCAGCTCGGAACTTTTTTTTCCCCCTCTTTTTCTGCGGTTTTTCTGATAGACTCTTCCATTGCTGCTCGAGTTATCCAGGGCGACTGAAATCAAGGGGCTGCTCGCCCGTTCTGCTCGCCCACTAAATTGTAATTAATTACACACAAAAGCAATTGCTTGTTGTAATTCACCACGTGAATGTTTAATTTTACAGAAGTAAAAGTAGATGAGGATTTGAACGCGCCTTGGCTCCCTGTAATGGCTGTAAGAGTAATGTCGCTGACAAGATGCAGCTTTTTAAAAAAAAAAATAATTGCGGTAGAGAAGAGACGCTGTGTGTGCGTGTCAGCGAGTGTGTTTGCATGTGCCTCCGTGTAGGAGAGAGGAGAGCACTTGTGTGGTTTTGTATTGAATTAATGTATCCCTTTGGTTACGTCGCTAGAAGTCGGAATAAAGACAATTAAGCCCTTAGCATTTCTGTCACACTCCATTAATTACTGTAGCCGCTCCTGTCCCGACCGCTCCGGAGCGTGTTCCTCAGGTACGATACCCGTCCAGCAGCCTCAGCCGGGAAGCAGGCTATTGTTACTTTAAACTACAGCCTTTCAAAGGTTCTTTATTTGACTTTTCATCCAAGGTTGTTTTCCTCTCCTTTAAAAATGTTTTTCTAAAAATAAAACTCAACATAAATGTTTTAAGATTAGATTTGCGGGGAAACAGTTTAATTTTCACCATATGTTGCCCCGGCGGCTTGTAGATTAAAAAAAAAAAATCTTTCCACTGAAGCTACCCAAAAAAAAAAAAAATCTAATATAAAAATGTATTCTTCTCAATGCGTTTCCCTCCTGTGGGCCATTTTACGGCCCCCAAATAAATCTTTAAGGTTGCAAGGAGGGGGAAAAAAAAAGTGCCCTGATGACGGAAAAGCAAGTCCTGCCATGATAATGTCCTTTATTAATATTATAGATGTGTAGTGTGCTGGATGGATCAATCATATCCATTCACAATCAGGATTAAGAGAGCCTATTTTAATGAAAATCTATTAGTCTCTCATTTGAGACACGGATGTTGCTTAAATCAATAAACAGCATAAAAGAGAATACGACGCAGGTTTCTAAATTAAAAAAAATCCCATCTATGAAACGTGTTAAGACGTCTGTAAAATCCTGAAACCCTCGATCGATACTTATAAATATTTAATTTTTTTTAAACACAAATTGAAAACCATTAACACTGCATCCATTCTTATTATTAAAACAAATTGTCCTTGGAATTATGTGCTGTGGAAATGGAGCCAGATTGAAAGGGCATCCTCTGAAATATGTTTACTCGCTTTCATGTAAACCAATAAAAATCTGCAGGAGTCTGTAGCGTGAGCAGAAAGGTTTGATGTACAATGTCCATGATTACAGTCTCTGAATTAATCACGAGAGAGAGGGAGGGAGGGAGGGAGGGAGATGGAGAGAGAGGACTCGGTTATCTACTCAACAAAATCTTGCTCTTCGGGTCAGAGCTTATTAAAGCGTGGATTAAACCGATGATTTTTCTGTTTGCTTATTTGCCCCATTTCGACCAAAATAAGCTGAAGGGGGGGGGGGGAGGAAATCGGTTTGGCCCTACGTCATACCATGAGTCAATGTACAAATGTAAATTCCTCTTATAAATATGAAATCCAATACTTTGCCTTGGAAATGCTTAAAGCTAATGCAACGCTTAAACTCATTCATAAGTATTCCTCTCGTTTAACTCGGAGAAAAACCCCAACGGTCAAGGGCTCCCTTCGAAAGCCGAGGGAAAGAGAAGATACGTATTGACACCACGCTAAACAAACGCTCTGCTGCGGTACCTGGTCCGGGGCTGTTCCCGGGCAGGGCGAGGTTCCCTGCTCGCAAAGGTCCCCCCGCCCTCCTGCCCCGCTCGCTCCCGGCCGGCTTTGAGCACCCGGGGCCGGGCACCGGGAGGCGGCGGCCCCGGGGCGGGCTCGGGTCTGCGGAGGGGACTCAGCCCGTAGGGCCGCGGTGGGGCAAGTGAGGAGAGGGGAAAGAAAGGGGGTGGAATGAGTGGACACCCCCCCCTTTTTTTTGCCCAATTAGGACGCCCAGCAGGGCGGAGTACTCCTGTCGGGTGCCCCGGGGCGGTGGGGAGGGAGGAGGAGGAGGAGGATTTGGGGGCACAGTGCCCCGCGGGTGACCCGGGAGGCCGTGCTGCCAGGGGAGCCCTCAGCACGCTGCTGATGCCCGGTCCTGCAAGGGACTGAGGGGAGTGGGGGGGTCAGGGAGAGAGGGGTGCCGCGGCAAAGGGGTACCCGCGTGCCGAGCTGAACCGGGGTCCAGGGGCAGCTCTGAGGGACGATGGTGACTTCTTAGTTTTGCGACAGGGTCCCAGGAGCTCCGTGCCTGCAAGGGAACGGGGTTTGGACGGCAGCTCCTCCCTCCCTCCCTCTCTCCCTCCCTCCCTTCATCCCTCCTCCCCAGCCCGTTGTCAGGAGCAGCAATAAGCGTCATTCCCCTCTGAACCCGCTGCCAAAGTTTGTAGCGGGGTCAAAAGTGCCCCCACCTTTGCCCACACCCGCACCACCTTGCCCTAGGTGCCCGCACGGCCGCAGGCTGCGGGGGGGAGGGTGGGGGGGCCGGGGACGCTCCCCGCCTCCCCCCACTCCTCGCCGCCCCGTTGGGCCGGGCCGGGCCGGGCCGGGCCCGCCACCCCTCCCAAAGCTCCGCGCTGCGCGGAGGGTGCCGTGAGGCCGCGCGCGCCCGCGGAGCTGCCCGCACCCCCGCGCCCTCCGCCGCCTGCCCCCGCGGGGGTCCGCGGCGTGGGGCGGCGGCCGGATCCCCGGGGAGGGCTGCGACTTGCACCACTTTTTTTTTATTATTATTTCCCCCCTTTTTTTCCCTTTCCCTTTCCGGTGCTTTGTTTCGCTTTTCGCTTTCGGAGTGAGTCTGAGGCAAGTTCCCCCCCGTCTTGCAGGGCTCCCTCCCGGCGGCCTCCCCGCTGCCGTCGGGGGCGGCGAGCGGCGGTGGGACGCGGGTTGCCGCGCCATTTGCGCGCCCGGCGGCTGCCCCGGGCCGAGCTGCGCCCCGCGGGCTGCGGGAGCCGAGGGACAACCGGCTTTCCCAGCGGGCACCCCTGCGCTGCCGGGAAGCGGGAGGGAGGGCGGGATGGGGGTGAGGGGGGGGGCAACAGAGCTTTTTTTCCCCTCTGTTTCAGGGGACTGGGGTTTGCCCCTGTCCTCGGGGCCCGGCGGTGGCAGGAGGGGCCGGGAGGGGTCTCCGGGAGAAGCGCGGCCCCGCTCCCGCGTGGGCTGCAGGCGTGGGGCTGGGCGCAGGGGGGAGCGGCGGGGAGGAGCGGGACGGGGGCGAGGGGGAGGAAAGGGGGGGATGCGGAGGGGGGGTGCAAACTCGGGCAGCTCGGGGAAGCCGAAGCGCACGGCGCCACGGCGGGGCTGGGGAAGCGGGGCTCGCAAATATTTGTCCTTCCTTGCTGTTTGCTGCGAGGGAGGCAGAGGGAGACCGGCGCGGCGCGGCGCGGCGCGGGGGGCGATCGGCGCCGGGCGAGCCGAGGGCTGGGGAAAGTTTTCCCTCTCCCCGCGGGAGCGGGTGCCCGCGTCCCCGCGTGTGCGTGGGCCCGGGACACCCTCGCCTCGCGCGCCGCGAGCCCTGACACGCGCGGGGTGCGGGCGAGCGGCAGCGCGTCGTGCCGGCGTCTGTCCCTAGCCACACGTTCCTTCCACGTCCATCCTTCGCCTTTATTTTTTATGTGGTGCCGTGTGATATACATTAGAGCCTCGGATTTGATTGGCGTTTGCGATGACAAGACCTGTTTGTTAAGTCGCAAGGCTTCCTCGGCTCCCTCACTTGTGAAATGAACTCTGGAGGAAGGATGCCACCGAGACACCACAATATAATAAATGTCAGGGATATCCGCAGTGCCGAGATCAAATGATCAATCCTTGTCCCCTAGATAATCATTTTAAATTCGCACAAGGGGAGATTGATTTTTTTTAAAGCCCTTTATTAATTGCTTCCTCGATTATTATTTTTTCCCCTCCTCCTGTGGAGGTGTTAACTCTGGTGCTGGGGGCACCTTTGGATTAATTAAACGTATTTTTAGTGTTTTAATGTTCTGCTAATTTTCAGAGCAGTCCCACGCTCCCCCGGTAAAGAAACAATGGCCCCTTGCTCCGGCAAGGAGCCTCGTTCGGTTGCGATTCAGAGCGGAGGGTGGCGTGATGACGGGCTCTGATTATCTCAAACTCGAGGCGAGGGAATGAGAAGGACGTAAAAAGCCAAACGACCGGAAGACAAAATTCCTCCAAACACCAAATAACCCTTCGCCTTAAAGCCCGTGGAGAGGAGATAGAAATAAATAGCTGGCAAGTCGGCTCCGCTTGCGGATCGAATGGTGCGGAGAGGGGCTAGAAATGCCGGCGCTGTTATCTGGAGATGCATTTCAGGCAGCTATTCAACCGCACAGAATAGTAATTATTCCGGGAGTACAACAAAAATAACAGCAGCCTACCAAGAACAAGGTGGGGAAATTATTGCCAGTCCTATCTTAAATCCGGCAGGATATGTTTCGTTAAAAAAAAAAAAAAAAAAAAAAAAAGGGCGCTTTAATGCTCTATTTGTCGTGTGCAAACTCTCGTGTTAACAAATTACCCCTCCACTGCACGCAGCAGGGTAGCTCTACATCCAAAGAAACATTTTAGATTTTCATTTTCCCCAACAGTATCTTCAGACGACATAATAACAGTAAACAAGAAAACAGCCCCTGCAATGTTTACACGCACCTGGAGAGCCCCCTACCCACGGATTCCCCCCGCCCCAGCCGAGCAGCCCCCTCCAAGTCCTCCGAACGCACCGACACGGATCTCCGAGCCACCGCGCAACTTGTTTAAGTGCAGCACACGTCCCCCTCCGCGCACCCACCCGCCCACCCGCCTGCCACAACAGGCAACACTTTCAAAACAGCATTTTTGGTTCGCTGACTATTTTGACCATTTAATTAAGCGAAATTAGCTAAATAGCAAATCAGGTAGAATTTCCAATGATTACAACAAATGCACATCTCCGGCTTTTTATTCATTACCTTTTTTATTGAACACTCTTTTCCTCTTGACAGCGATACATTTAATTGCAGGAGCACAGTTATTTGATTAGCTGTGGTCCGTTTTTACTCACGGTGTTGCCACGCACAGGATGTCCTTACAATCAATTAAGTCTTCCTCGACTTTCATTTCTGCAACCCATTTACAGAATGCAGATGCCTATTTTCATCTTTTCCTCTCCCCCCCCCCTTATTCCTCTCTCTCTCCCCCTCTTTTTCGCTTTTGCCTCTTTGCCTCCCTAAATCAAGGTGCAAAGATGCCAAAGAGTGATGAAATGAAAAGAAAGCCAATTGCTGGACTGAGGTGGGGGAGATAGCTGCTAGGAGTCCGCCTGCGACTATGGAGCAGTCAGTAATTGCTGGAGACAGGGAGAGCTGGGGGTTGGGCTGAGGTAGCCATGTATAAATAGTGTGATCTCAAATTGAAAGGCATAAATAACAGCAGGAGTGATCTAACCCTATACAGCCCATCTTCTACGTGCAAAAACAGCGTGCGGAGGACGGCCACATCTCCGACTGAAAACAAGTGGATCTCTGTGGATAAGATCACCGGGCAGCCATGGAAGAACTTACGGCTTTTGTATCCAAATCTTTTGACCAGAAAAGCAAAGAGAGCAGCAGCGGCAGTGGCAGCAGCAACAAGAAGGAGACGATCACGTACAGGGAAGTTTTGGAGAGTGGGTTGGCTCGCTCTAGGGAGCTTGGAAACTCTGACTCTAACCTGCAGGACATGACCGAGAGCAGCAACCATTGCCCGGTGCATCTTTTCAAAGACCACGTAGAGAGCGACAAGGACAAACTGAAGGAGTTCAGCACGGGCAGGACGGCGGAAGGTAAGAGCGGGGCCGGCCGCCCTCCGCCCCGCGCCCCTCGCCGGCAGCCCCGGCCCCCTCCCCGCCCGCCCCCGGCGCTCCGCAGCGGGGGCGAGCCGGCCACCCCGGCCCCGGCCACCCCGGCCCCGGCGGCCCCGGCGGGGCGAGCGGGCTCGCCTCCCGCAGCCTGCCTCCCTCCTCCGGCCGCCTCCCTCCCGCAGCGGCGGGAACAGGCGCTGAGAAACAGGCATGCCTGCATGCAGAACCCGAGCGGAGCCCTGAAAAAATAAGTCGCAACTTCGGTCCTTCCCCCCCCCCCCCCCAACCCCCCGCGCCAGCCCCCGTTCACATCCGAAATCGATCCGGTGCGTTAGGCGTTCGCTCGCCCGGGGGAAGGGGGCAGCGCAGGACGTCAGACATTTTTGTCTATCTGTGTATTTTTGTACGAGAAAACCTGGTCCGGGGAGTTTTAATGCCTCCGAAGACCTGTTCTTCCTGCTTCCGGGCCCTCGGGATGCTGCTGCTTCTCCTGGGAGAGAGCGGGATGTGGAGAGGGCTCTCCCTGGACATTTTGCCTTGTGTCGGTCAGCCTGTCCTAGCCAGAGGCTGCGGCCGGCGAGGAGGAGGAGGAGAGGAGCCTGGGTGGCGGGGAGCTGCCCGGGCCCGGGTGAGACGGAGCATCCCTGCGGAGAGAGGCACCGGCCGGCCCTGCCGCCTGGTCCCTCGGTCCCCTGCCCGCCCTTCTCACCTGGGCCCGGGCAGCACCGCATCCCCCCGGGCTGCGGAGACCGCCGGCCGAGGGGTAAAACGCCTATTCCTTCGCTTAGCGGAAAGAAATTCAAATTTAAAATAATTTTTAAACCGAGCCGGCTAAAAGTCACGCACAGGCTGGCAGGGGAAGGAGAGAATAAAAAGGGGGGGGATTAGAAAGTTGAGAAAGTGTCTCTAGGCAAGTTGGACAGGTGGACCTGCCTGGGGAGCTACTGCCTAGCTTGGGGCAATAAAAAACGGTTAATAGGTTGGGGAACAACAACCAGTCTTTCAGCTGTTTCCTACTGTTTGATCTTGTTTAATATAGCATTGGGAGAAAGGCAATTTAATTTACAGCCCAAACGCTTATTTAATATCCTCCTCTCTTCCACCCCCTCCCCAAACAGAAGGACCGGGTATAATCACGTATTCGGGTACCCGTATTTCTGCACAAGCCAGTACCGCTCAGCACTGCTGATTTTCCTTCTCTGGTCGGGAGATTGCAAAGCGAAAGGGTTCCGTTTAGAGGAAGCATTCGCGCAGGAGATGGTTTTAAAAAATGAAAGCAGGGCATGCTCCAGGAAAAAAAAAATCTAAAAAAAATGATAATGCAAACGAACGAAAAGATAATCTCTCTACTACTCCCCCTTTTCCCTGTGTATCGAAATTCTGGCTTGTATGTTTAGCTAATCTAATCTACGGAGAGGGGCTGGGGTGGGGATGGAAGGGAGGAGTTGGAAAGAGCTGAGATGCTTGTGACAGTTTAAATTCATGCCAGGTTTCAGTCTAATTTCAACTGATTCTGGCGTGTGATTTCAGTCCCACCGATACGTTAGTTAATATTTTATACCGATCACGGACATGCTGTAGCCTCGGATCTCCGAAAGGAGACAGAGCTTTTGAACGCGCCTAATTTTCCCCAGGCATTTGCTGGGTTAGCACCCTCGTCTTTTCACAGGCGTTACCCTTACAGGAGAAATGCCAACAAAATGCCATTAAAACCAACCAGCCAACACTCCTCTGCGGAGGCCAGACCCTTCCCAAAGTTTTGTGGAGCCGATATCCAGCCCGGAGTCGGAGCCGGGGAGCCCGGAGGAGCGATTACGGCCAGGGACAGTTTTCATTTGGGAAGTGAAAACGAGCGCTTCGTCTTGGGTCCCCGCCTCGCTCAAGCACAGAGGCAGTTCAGGACGGTTTATTACGTTCAATTAACTTACGATTTGCAGTTCGTCATTTGCATTTTGGGATGCCCCTAAGTATATAGGGCAATATATATGTGCACGCGCACATTTTTTTTGTGTGTATACATATATATATATGTATAAAATACGTGTGTTTGATGAGGGAAAACGGATTTAATTCGGGATCATCTGCAGCTGTGGCTTCCTCCCCAGCCCCACACCGCCCCGAAGGTGAAGCAGGACAAAGGAGGCAGCCGGGCCCGGCTCGTCCCGGGGCTCCGCGCTGGATGCGCACCCCGGCGGGCGCCCCGGGCAGGCAGGGCATCCCGGGTAACCGATTCAGCCTCAGAGGTGCCCCTGCTCCTGCACCTCCCCTCTTTTCGTTAGCCGGATTTAAAAGCTTTAGGTGCTTTAGGCCGCCTGGCATTAGGACGGGGGGAGCGGGGGGGTGGGAAGGAGGAAAGAAAGCTATAAAGCCAAAACACGAAATACCCCCCGAGATAAAAAAGGGCAACTGTTTTCCCCCGCTGTCTCCCCAGCCCTGCTCCTCTCTGCCCGGGACAAGGGTGCACAGCGGCTGCCTCCGGCCGCAGGCTCGCCCCGAGCCCTGTCCGGCTCCATGAGGGCTGTGGAGGCGCGGGTGTCTGCTGTTTTGGAGGGGCTGGAGGGCACCAACGGTCCTTGAGTCCATGCAGGCCCGCCCGCCCCGGCGGGTTTCGACCCACCGGCAGGTATTTTGGGGGAAGGAGGGGTGATAGGAGGAGAGGGACGGGACGGTCTCAGTCTCAGGCCCATGGAAAGTTTCTTTTACGAGGCAAATATTTTCACATGACAGCGGTGGGAGCTTCTTGCATAACCCGCTTTACTTTGGGAGGAAAACGGCGACGGAGAATAAACCCCTTCCCCCGCCTTCTTCCCACCGCCCTGGAGGTACCGGGGGGCCGGCGGTTTCCCTACCAGCCCCTTCCCCGGACTGCCCGTGCCAACCGGGCGGCACGGCTTCCCTCCTCACCCTGGAAAGAAAATAAAATTATATTTATAGATATAATTTTTTGATGGGGCGTCAGCCAGGCAAGGCAGCGGCGCCTCCCTCCCTCCCTCGGCCGAGCTGGCAGCGGGACTCAGCCCGACCCGGTGTCCCCAGCCCCCCGCCTCGCCCCCTCCGGCCCTCCGGGTCCGGCCCGGGACCCCCCTCCCCCCCGCCGGTTGCCCCCCCGCAGGGTTTGCGCTGAATTTGGGGACGAAAGAGAGGGGAGGGGGGCGACCCCGTGTGCTGCGGGAGAACTTCGGAGAGGTGCGTGGGGAGGCTCAGTGTCGTTTTCCCCCTTCCCCCTCCCGAAGGATCTACGAGTGCAAAGAGAAGAGGGAAGACGTGAAGTCAGAAGATGAAGATGGACAGACCCAAGCTCAAACAAAGGAGAAGCAGAACCAATTTTCACACTAGAGCAGCTGAATGAGCTGGAAAGACCTTTTTGATGAGACTCACTATCGGATGCCTTCATGAGGGAGGAACTAAGCCAGAGGCTGGGACTGTCGAAGCTAGGGTTCAGGTACGAGAAAGGCTCTGTTCCTGGAAAACGTCCTCACCTCACTTCCTAACTGCCAGCGGATCCTAGCAGCAGTGCCCCGTTTCATCCCGAGCGGGGAGGTGATGCAGAGACGACAGTGTGATGGGGCAGCTGTGTGCAACTCGCTCTACCTGTCCCTGCCCAACAGTAATTCTGCTCTGGAATACCTGCCCGTGCCTGGCGTTTCCTAGGAAGGCGGTTTAATATTTTTTTTTTTATTATTTTTTGGGGGGTTGGGGTGGTGATAGCTGGTGACAGTCTCTAATAACTGAGCAATTCGCTGTTATTTTACTTATTGTATTTTCCCCTGCAAAACGTGCCATTAACTCTCCCTTAATCCTCACTTTCTTCCCCCACCCTCCTTCTTTTCTGGGGCTGATATGGAGAAAAAAAAAAAAAGCCCCAGAAAACAATCGCCGTGAATAAGGCTATACGGTTTGGGTGCTGAGGGACGGGATTAGGCAGAGCCGGGGGAAAGGTGCCGCTCTGATTCGCGCAGCAAGCGTATGAATGCATGGCATCCCATCTGGCCGAGTCTCCCCCCGTCCCTCCCATCCCGCTTCAGATACAGCTAAATACCAATCTAGCCTTCGAAAACCTTGAAAGCAGGCCCGGGTTGCTGTAGTTCTGGGGCATCAGAGCCGTCTGTTTGGGTGGCTCCACATCGATTATTTTAAAATTCGATTTTCGGTTTGATGCAGGGGAAAAATACATCCCCCCACCCCTTAAGCCAAGTAGGGAATGATCCCCCAAACAGATGTTGCGTTAAGAAGAAAACCCTAGAAATAATTAATAAGATCAACCTGTGGCTCCCTGAGCAGGCCTAGAGCAGGAGAAACCTGAAGGAAATCCCTTCTTAGGTTGTAACTCTGTGCTCGGCCTAACCGGCCCACCAACCAAAACCCAAGAAGAAAAAGTCACCAAGCCAACCCCACCCCACCCAGCAAAAACGCCTTCACACCCCTGGCAGATACGAGATGCAGTGCGCATACGTATGTCGTCTATACGTCTGTGCCGTGTGTGGTACAGGCAGGTGCGGCTCTTGTGTGGCATAGGCGGACGTCTCCATGCCTGTCCCTGTCCCAGGGCACAGCGGGGAAGATGAGCGACACAGCCCCCCAAGCTGGATAGTGGGGAGAGGGGTGGCCTCGTCCCCCTCCTTCGACAGTAAGGTGGCGGGCGGGCAGGCTCAGCAGCCAGGGCCCAGCGAGCCACTGTCTCGCTTTAAAACAACGGCCTCCTGGAGGCATTTCCCGAAATGAACAGAGTAGCTAGGTTGTTTTCTTTCGTGTTTTGTTGTTTAAAGTCTCTTTTCTCCCCTCGGCTCCTGCCTCTCTCACTACAAATGGAGCTGGGCCGAGGATGGTGCCGGGCCCCATGCTCTATAGGAAGGGCGGCTCGCAGGGATATTGCAGGGGCTTCAGAGTGCTGCTGGCTACTTTCTCCTGGAAGATTGATCTAACACACCACATAAATTAATGAAAAGATTAAACTTTTGCTGAAGGGGACATCAACTCTTATGTCATCTTCCCAGATCTTCTTACTTGGGCTCTGTAATATCTTTCCAAGGCCTTGATGTACTGTTTCTATAAAAATAAATTACTTGTAATTGAATTCTGCACTCTATTCTTTCAAGTACTTTATTAACTGAGCAGCAGCACCCTTAACAGGATGTTCATAGTTACAGGAAAATTGCTGCTCCAAGTGCTTAGAGATCTTAAACAGCATGCCAAAAAAAAAAAAAAAAGATGATACTCATTTTGGCGGAGATTATGAGAGAGGTAAAAAAAATTAATAAATCTAACAATCTTACAAAAGAGTTTTGAATGAAAATAAAGCTAGAAATAAAAGAAATATCAAGAGGGAAAAGAGGAGAAATGGCTAATTAATTAGGAAATAAGCAGAAAGCTTGATATCCATCAAGAATGGAAGCAGAAAAAAAGGAGAAAGGGGGAAAAGGGAAAGGTTTTTTTTTTTAATACTTTCAGAATTGTTCTCTAATTCCTATCTGAACCGCTTGTCCCTTGCTGTTTAAAGGATATAGTTTCATTTAGTGTGGAAATTTGCTGTAAATAAAATTGAAGCTCCTATGGTAGCTAGTCCTATTAACCTTTTATTTTTAGTGTTGTACTGGAAACTCATATCACCCAGCTGTCAGGGTTATAATTGAAACGTTATGAGACCATAGTGAGGAGCAGGCAGTAATTCAATTACAACAAATATCTTTTGGGTTTATGGTGCAGGGCTAACTTAAATGTCATTATCACTGTCTCTAATGGAAATCAAAAGGAAATCAGAATTAGAGCATTTGTGAAAGAAATCACTGAGTGATCCTTAATGAAGAAATACCTGTCTAAAACAGTGTACTGTGCTTTACTTAGCATATTCATGATAATTGGAATTGATCGTGAATCACACCAAGCTGATTTATTATCGCATTAACGCAGTGGCTAATTCATCACTTTTATTCATCATAACCTTATTTTTTCATAGCTAAAGGGAAAGGGCACTTCGTTTTCCAGATTTAAATATAATTTCTGTTTGAAAGATGTTTGATTTGCAAGAGAAGTTGTTTAAACGCTGCTGAAATTCCCTCCTGACAATTTATACTCCTTTGGGGGGGTGGGGGGGCGTGGGGAACGCACACAAGGAGATTTCCTACAAGGATTTACAACCCGTAAAAAAATGTATTATTGTCGCTACAGCACGATGATATTTTGCATGCCCATATTAAAAAAAAAAATGTAAATCCCTAACGGCCCGGTTAACGGAGAAGCGGTGCATGTTGTTAATATTCGCGCATTGCTCGACGAAAAGCAGGGCTTGGCCGTGCTGTGCGTTTCGGGGCAGGAGGCGGCAGCGGATGCCCGGGTAGCGCTAGCGACCAGCCGGCGGGGGCCGGGGAGCGGCAGCGGTCGGTCGGTCGGTCCGTACCCGCAGCCGCCCGCTGAGCGCTCCCCCCCGGCCACCCTAGGCAGGAAAAACGGTGCTCCAAATCAGAGAAGGCCAATTCCTACTTAAGAAAATCACTGAGGTACCTGAAGGTAATTAATGCCTTTGGAAGCCTTTCTTTGCACTAATTACTCCGTTGTAAATGACCATCATTAAGGCAATTGAAGAAAGCTTGAAGGGAAAATTTGATGTAGGAAGTGCAGTTAGTATTAATTAACCGTATGATCTCTTGGCAAGTGCAAGAACATCAAAGGTTGTAGGTGTTTACTTAGCTACAAGATTTTATCAGCGGTGAAAGTCAATGTTTTGTCCATATTCGCTAGGTTTTGTGCCAGGATAAGGGTCCGCAAGACGTTCTGGTCCGTGCCCCTGACGGTCCTTTGGGGAGAGCTGCTAAACCGGGCACCTCGGAAGCGGGAGAGTAGCGAAGGTCTGAAATGCCCCTGGAAGAGAGGCAGGGGAGGCGCAGCGGCAAGTTCTGCGCTTGTTTGAGTCAGAACGGCGGGGAATTAGGGCAGGGTTATTGAATTACGGCATTTCTCGGCAGGGGCATAAGCACCTTCTTTACCACCCCAGCCTGGAAAGATGTTGCTCTTGTCTGTCCAGAAGCCTACAGAAGCGGGTTTTGCGTTCTTTTAACGTTTGGGGAACGGGGAAAGATTCAGCCCCTTTTGTGCAAGTTCAGTGTCTCGCATCTTCTTTGAGATCTTCATTCGCATCTTCATCGTTTCCAAGCCCAGCCCGGGAGAGAGCAGAGGGCCCGGTGGCTCAGGGGCCGGGCCCCGGGGGCTGAGCTGGCCCACGCTGGCTGCCCCGGGATGTTTGAGGTGCGACTGGAAAGGGGGCGAGGGTCCCAGCCGGCCTGCCTGTGGGCTTAGTTTAAGTGTTTGTGGGGGCGGCCCTGGCCCCAGAACGGGTGGCACAAGGACGGCCACTGCCCGCCTGGGGACAGGGGGGCCTCGGTGCCAAGCGGCCGGCTCCCGGCCTCCCCGGCTGCGAGGGCGCTTCTGAGCGCCTAGGGTCAACTCCCTCTGGGAAACCACACCAAAGAGCAGGACCCCCCAAACAGCCCCCCGCAGCACACAGAGGGGCTCACTCCGTCCGGGGCTGAGCTCTCCCCCTCGGCTGCTCCCGGAGAGACCTCAGCAAAGTTGTGCGGAGCCCCTCGCTTCTCCCCTCCATCCTTCTCCCCGAGATAATCCTCTCTTAGCAGCTGCCTAGTCTACCTCTATTTTTGTTGTTGTTTTTTGTGTTTTTTTTTTTTTGTTTGCGTTTTCTTTTCACAGGTCTGGTTCCAGAACAGGAGAGCAAAGTGCCGAAAGCAGGAAAACCAGATGCACAAAGGTGGGTACGGGGTGCGAGCGCGGCCGGGGGGGGGCGCGCGGAGCCCCGGGCCGCCTCCGCCGCTCACCGGCCCTGTCTCTCCCCGCAGGTGTGATCCTGGGAACCGCCAGCCATTTAGACGCCTGCAGAGTGGCCCCCTATGTGAATATGGGAGCCCTGAGGATGCCTTTCCAACAGGTAGTTAGCTCCGGTTTTATTTTCCTTTCCCCCGGCAAGCTCCGACCCCCTTTCGTTTGCATGGGAGGAAGCCGGACACGTTTACAAGTGCCATTTATATAGAAGTTGGCACGTATTAAAAACAGGCTGTAAAACTTCGCGAAGGAGCCCCCGCCCGGTGCGGCAGCTCAGCGCCCCTCGGGCCCGGGGAGGGGGCCCGAGCGGGGGGTCCCGCCGCCCCGGGAGGCGCAGCCGCGGTGCTCTGGCCCCCCCGCCGCCCTGCCGCGGGCTGGCAGAAGGGCCCCGGGGCCGCCCCCGCAGACGTGGCAAAAGGCGGCCCGGCCCTCCCCGGGGGTGCAGCGCCTTCCCGGGGCGGAGAGGGCCGGGGTGCCCGGGCGAGCCCCCGCTGCGCCCCGCGGGGGACGCAGCGGCCCGGCCCCGAGGGCTTCGGGCGCCGGAGAGCGCTGCGGGAGGGTCCCACGCCGTGGGCGAAACCCGAGGGGGAAAAAAACCATGCGGCCCCTCGCCCTGCCGTTCTCCCCCCCTGCTTCTCGGGCGGGCTGTCGAGGCCGGGCCTTTTCCGACGGAAGGCGGCCCGCCCGGGAGGGGGGGGCTTCTCCCCGGTGCGCTGCCGCCGTGCCGGCCGGCTGGGAGCGGAGCGCAGGCACCAGGCGCCCGGCGGGGCCCGGGTCCTTGGCCCCCAGCGAGGCGCAGCCCCCCCCAGGGGAAGGCCGAGGGCCGAGGGGGATGAAATTCCGTCCCGCTTCCGGCTGCCCCTCGTAACTCCCCCCACCCCCCCTTTTTTTTTTTTGGTCAATTAATCGGGGAATTGATTTTTTCCCAGCCCAAAGGGACCCTCCACCACCTTCTCCGTCTCAGAGACACGTGGAGCTGACAGATTAATTGTATTGATTTTTAAAAAGACATATTTGGACCAAAATAATTAAATGCATAAATAAAACTCTCCCCCACCCCTCCCCGAACCTACCGGAGCTGAAATCTCTCAGTCAACCCAACGTGTTTGTGTAGGTCGAGAAAGCTCCAAAGCAAACACGACCCCGGTATATAAGGGACCCGCGGCCAAAGAGTTTTTAGCAGGTATAATAAACATCCCTGAAAAAAAAAATTGATGATATAAAAAAAAGCTATGGAGCCTTGTTGGCGCCCGTGCGTTGGGCCGCATATTTTTTTTTTTTATTTTATTTTTTTTTTTCTAAATACGAGGAGGGTTAAGCGGGTCTACTGAGGCCTCCGGCTGGGCGCGGAGCGGAGACTCGCTGCGCGGGGCGGCGCGGCGCGCCTGCCCCCGCCCCGGGGCGCGGTGGGCTCCGCCGCTGGGCTGCCGGGAGGGCGGGGCGGTTCCCGGTGGGCCCGGGGGTCCGGTTCCGCGGCCGCGGTGCTGACGCTGTGTCTCTGCCGCCGCCGCCCAGGTCCAGGCGCCAGCTGCAGCTGGAGGGCGTGGCCCCACGCGCACCCGCACCTGCACCCGCACCTGGCGGCCCACGCGCCCCTACCTGATGTTCCCGCCGCCGCCCTTCGGGCTGCCCCATCGCCTCCCTGGCGGAGTCCGCCTCCGCCGCGCCGTAGTGGCCGCCCGCCGCCAAGAGCAACAGCAAGAACTCCAGCATCGCCGACCTGCGGCTGAAGGCCCGGAAGCACGCCGAGGCCCTGGGGCTCTGACACGCTTCGGCCGAGCCCCCCGCCACCCCGCCCTGGGTGCCCGCGGCGGCGTGCGTGTGACCCGCAGGGACCGCCGCTCTGCCCCCCCGCTCCTCCTCCTCCTCCCCGGCCGCAGGGCGAGCAGCGGGCTCGCTCCGGGCCGCCCGCCGCCCCGCTCCCGTTTTTGTGCTTTATATTTTTTTTCGTTTGGTTTGTTTTTTATTTCTTTCCCCTTAAGGTCTGCGAGCGCTCGGCGGCAGCCTCCTCTCCGCCGCCTTCCTCGCCCTCTCGCCCCCCAGAGACTCGGCGGCGGGCGAAGAGGGAGGCCCCGGCGGCCGTTGGCGGCCGTTGGCGCTGTGTGGCCCGGCGGGGGACTCTCTGCCCGCCGCGGGGGCGATGGGCGCCCGGCCCCCGCATGGGCACAGGCGCGCACAGACACACACGCAGCAAACACGCACCCACGGGCCAGAGACTCCGCGGAGGATAAAGTAGGTGGGAGGAAGAGACAGGAGAGTTTAACAACAAACAAAAAACACACAAAAAGAAAAAAAAAGAAAGGAAACGATCTCTAAATTATGTTAATTGTGAACATTTGGGGACGCTTTGGATTTGACCTGGCAAAGTGATCGCTCCAGCATAACGTCATCTGCTGCTGTCAGTTTTGCTACCTTGTGTGTGTCTAACTAAAACGTTTTGAAGATCAGAAACTATATTAGAATGAAACTAAACAAAACAAATAGTATAATAATAAATATAAATCCTTGGGGCTGGTCTCCATTAAAGATGACATTCTTTGTTGAGTATTATTTCACTGCCATGAATCTCTTCATCACTGAGGAGCTGCTGCTGCAGAACTGGTTTGAATTTAAATGTGGAATTTCAGATCTGAGGCAAGGCAGTTTTTTTTTTTTTCCTTTTCTTTCCTTAAAAAAAAAAAGAGCAATAACAAAAAATGTGCGTCTCAAATGGCTATGTCTTTGAAAGGAGAAAAGAGAGACTAGAATTTACTAATCAGTTAGTGATAACTTGAAGATGGGAACAATAAGAAATGACCTGTTTTGCCAGAATCACCTGAACTCAGTGAGATGCATTGTGACATAGAAACAGGTCAATTCTTCTAATTTTTTCCCCCCCCCCCCCCCCCCCCCCCCCCCCCCCCCCCCCCCCCCCCCCCCTCCCCCCCCCCCCCCCCCCCCCCCCCCCCCCCCCCCCCCCCCCCCCCCCCCCCCCCCCCCCCCCCCCCCCCATGTCTGGATCTTTGACTCAAAATCTCGCTGTTTTACAGGATGTAGAAAGAATGACTTATACTACAAAGATGGACATATGGTTTTAAGGCATAATACTGATGCAGCATTAATTTTAGTGAAATGCAATTAAGTGCAGTAAAGTGCAATACTGTAAATATTATAGATTAAAAAAATAGCCGTACTTATTCTGTTAATAACCAATTCTGCAAGAACCATAACTTAAGTCCTTTATGCTCAGACTGGTGCATTGCAGCTTCTTGCCAAAATGACAGTCCGAGTCTTTATGAATGGATAAAATTATATGCATCGCATATGGGAAAAGGTAGATCCATGATTTCTAGTCGAGTTAATGTGCCATATTTCTGGGAAGTAAGCTGAAATGTCTGTGTGACACTTTCGCAATCATTTTAAGTAAAGAAAAAAAAAACAAAAAAACAACTCACAGAAGTGTTTTGTAGAGGTGGACAAGTTCAATATTTGGCCATTTTAATTTTTGCCTGCGATTTAGACACCAAGTCTTAAGCTAATGCTTAAGCAAAAAACTAGTATAAATCCAGAAAGGATGGGGAGTAGGGAAATCCTTTAGATTATATTACCAAAGTGTCTGGGTTTACTGACCCCCCCCATTTTTACTTTTTATGGTATTCACTTCTAATTAGTTTATTATATCTCTTTTTTTTTTATTTTTTGGTGGGGAGGAGAGAGGAAGGTACAAATATTGGTCTTGTCTACATCTAACAAGATAGCTATTTGTTACCTTTGTTACCAAGGAAGGCCTGCGTTGATGGAAGGTTATCTCTCAATAGTCCGTTATTAAGCCTGCTTTTTATGTCTCGTTTAGCAATCCGTTACTAGTTTTTGGCTTTTTGCTGATACTTTTATCACATCCAAGTCTTACTGTATGGACAAAAAATTCAATGCTGTAGATAAATTTTAGACACGTTTCTGTCTTCCTTTGTTTCTCCCTTCAAGGTTTTGATATTTTTCTCGCAAGCAAAATTTTCTGGAATGGTCCAAGTTGTGCCGTTTCCCTTCTATTTAGTACGTGAGAAGTAGTTATATTTTGGATTCGCTAGAGCTGATAAATGTTACCTGCCTTTTCTACCCTCTCTGTGAAAGCCCAGTACCTTTCTACAGCAGGCCAAAATGTTAAGATAGTGTTACTTGTTGCTGAGGAAATACAGGGAAAAATCTCAGGCAATTACAATTTCCTTATTGAAACAAAAACTTACCCAGAAAGTAAAACGTTATTCATGATGATATATGAATTTCTGGCTAAAATAAGAAATACTGAGTGGTTCCAGCACCTTCTTAACATGCAGATCCAAAAAAATAATAAGCATTACTACAGAGATGCTTTAGGCTGTAATGAGTAACCCTGTATGTACTGGATACCCACAGCCATTCGAAGGAGAATTTTATACGCAGTGTTGAAGACCGAAGGCATAGAGCTTTTGATTGAGTGGAGACTGCTTGTTATCTGTACCTGTGATCTACTTATTACTCCTTTCGAGTCCTCTTTTGAGAGTTTAATGCAGGCTTATGTGATTTTTTCAGTCCTGTGCTGGACTTTCGCGAAGGACGTGATTTTCACCCTCAAACAGTTCCATAGAACGCGCTCAGTCGAAGCCGTAGGTTTGGGATCTGAATTTTCTCAGACATAGTTCTAAGTGAGGCTGTGAAGTGCTGCAGATCTTACAGTGTTAGAGGATGACATACAGTATGCATCCACCCCATATTGGAAGGAATAACTTTTACGCCCTTTGCTGTTTTAGTAGGTCCCAAACACAGCAAAAAATGCTTGTAGATTTCTCTCAGAAATTTTGCTACACCCAGCTTCTTTTCTTGTATTCAAAAATAGGCGGTGACATGAATACAGTTCCCTGCTAACATGAACAAGGCTGGTAGTGTAGCATACATCTTTCCAGAATGAAAAATCCTTACAGTTTCTTCTGACTGCTTTCAACGGATGTCTCAAGGACAGTCTTGCCCTCTACGCAGAAGGGAAGAAGGTGGCAAGATTTATCAGCTTAGGCCTATTTTGAAGGAGGTACCATAGATCAGCCTGGGGAAAGGGGCAGGGTGTTGCTATGAGTCTACCAAGGTGCTTCATGCTGCTCTTGCACTTCATTTAGCATGAAAGGAAATGAAAAGGTGCACCTGCGCAAGGGCTGGAGCTGAAACCGGTTCTGCTTTGCTTATTTCTCAAATGGGCCCAGTTGCATTAGTGGTGGTATAAAAGCTTTGCCTTGTTTCGGATGATGCATGCAGGTGGCCTCCTCTTCTTGTCATCCTTAACGTCGTCAGGAAGAAATGAGGAGTCCTACCTGGGCTACGTGTACCGGGACTGTACTTTTCACTAAGTGTAAGTCACTGTGGCTCCATTCACCCTGTGGAGCTCCAGCGATCCATATACGTTGAGAATCTGGACCAAAGCGTCTACTCCATCTCTGTTAACGTGTGGTCTTTTTTTTTTTTTGTGTTTCTTTAATTATTTTTATGAGGATGTTAGAGGTTGAAGATAAGATAGTCAAGGCCCTGAGGTGCTTATTAAAGTTTAAAAATATCGTAATTTTTTCAGATTCTCAGGCCTGCCAAGCCTCATTTATTGTCCACTATCATTCAGCTTGATCTTTGAGTAATCTTTCATTTGAGGAGTGTGAGATTTTCAAGATCATCAGAACAGCGGCCACTGGGCAGAATTCCCTTGGAGGCGGCCCTTCAGTAGCATATGTGAATGCTGAAGAATCTTCCTCAAAAGTTTGGTCTGGTATTTGAAAAATAACTTGAATGAATGCCAAATGAATAATGCTGTTTATAAACAAGTCTATAAAAAAAGGCTTTATGCATTACATGGGCCCCTTTATAATGGAAAAAATAGTCTCTGATTTTTTTGGAACTGTCAAATAAGCTTAAGTACTTCATCCATTTGTATCAAAATAGCAAGCTGACTCCATGGTTCATTTTTATTGACTTGGAATGTGTGAAAAAAATTATACTGGAACTTTTTTTGCTTAGTAGGGTCATATAGACGTAGTGACATTTTGGTTAATATCATAATACTTAGCACTTATATAATGTTTATTTGCAAAGCACTGTATAAATGTTTATTATTTAATCCTCACCCATTATGAAGTAGGTAAGAATATTATCCCCATATTTGTAGAAATTAAGGCATATAAATCAAGGGCCAGGTTCCATCACCATGTCAGCACTGAGTATTATTACTTTTGCTTTTGTAATGTAGCAGCATCCCCCAGATCATGATCTGACATGAACTTTGTGGTGCTAGACACCTTTCAAAAACTGTAAGTAGCAGAGGCCTGCTCCAAGAAATTTAAACTCCCTACCTGACTTCAGCAAAAGTCTTAAAGGGAACATTGAACGTGATTCAGAGTGGCAGAACATGTCTGTGAGTTATTTCCACAGAACACAAAGTTACTGCCCAATCCTCTGACCCCGTTCATGAGTGGGAATTTGGTTTATGACTCAGTGGGGCCGAGTTGCGGCAGTGCTAAGGCTAGAACCAAAAATCCGAGTTCCCAACAGCATGCACAGATTGCTAGAAAACCCGATTTTCAACTTCCCCTACTATAAATTTTTCACACAGGCCAAGTGTGCTGATGCCAATTCTTTGCATGCTTTATCTGCTATATCTTTTAGTCCTATGTTTGCCTATAAAATATATAAGATATTGATTTTTGAATTGACATAACATTGACACTTGGGACTGTTGACTCAAATACGACAGACATGTAGTCCTACGGAAATCCAGATCCCTAAGGCAAACCCAGGTTATGAATTTTTTTTTTTGGTGATGAAAAAATACGCATGTTTTCTCCTCTTTTAAATGTGTTAGGCAAAATAATTGTTTCTTTTTTTAAACAGTGATTTTAGGTTTTGGAGACATTATTACTTTGGAGGTGGCAGGCTTTTTCCCCCTTCAGTTTGAGGAAAATTTTTCAAAGTATAGGAAAAATAGATCACACATCTTTCTTAGAAATGTGGTTTATTTTTATAATATCTATTTTCTAATGATCCAGGTGGTGTCCCTTGTAATTGCCAATTGTACTCAACTCTATAAAGTGTGTTGCGACCAATATGGTTGGGAATTTGTTGGTGTTCCTGGTTAAAAGGACGGCTTGAAGTGCCCCCACTCCTCACCTGTAAACAGCCTCCTGACCCCATTATGTTGTTTTCTTTCCCTGATGCGACAGAGTTCCCATGGCTAACAAGTTTCCAACAGCTGTGGCTAACATGGCAAGAGCTTCTCAGTCGGTCAACTTGAAAATCTCTACTGGTTGCAGTAAGATGTGGTAGGGCCGGAGAAGGCCCGGGTATTGCTTGGAAACCAACAAAAAAAGAAATGCAGTGTGCTACAGAGTGTGATCTCCTCTCCTTATTAGAAGAATAGAGCCTTCTGCTTTACGACTCACACTTTTTGTAAAATTGCATCTCTAAGTCACATCTTTAAAAGGTGCAACATGGGTCCCATCAATGTAACCCAGTGGCTAATATTGTATTGGTTATTTTTGTTAGTTGGCCTTTCTAGCCAGGTCAGTGGAAGGCCATAGGCTTCGGTGTTGAGGCATTCTTCAAAAGGGGTATGATACCAGATATCCCTCAAATTTTGTTTGTCTGATAGACAGATTTGATGCTAAAAGTTGGTGCCTAATTTAGTAAATCAGCTTAGAAGCTTGCTGAATTTCCAATAAATGATTGAAACTTGATGCAGTTCATACACCTTTATGGAAAATTGATATTTAACTAAAATCAGTTGAAGAATGTAGAAAATATCAGATTTGAAGCTGAAGATATTTATTGAAAGGCAATACTTTCATGAATCTAGGCTTATGGTATGTACTTAATTACATCAAAGACAGGCAAATATCTCTTTGTATTAATGTATGTGGATGTTTTATTTATTTTTTTGTTTGAAAATTCTAAATGTGTATTATTTTAATTATGTTGAGTGTAAATTTGACAATGCTTTGCATTTATTTTTATAATTTTTTAAACCTGTTGCTTTTGCAAAACTATGAGCAGCCAGTATGATATGCAGTACCATTGCATTGTTTTGGTTATGTACACATAGTGTGTCTGGGAGTTTACAGAACATTTCAGGGATTGCTAAAATGGAAAAAAAAAAAATCTCCCAAAACCATCTCGTCTTAAAAGTTTGTACCCGTTAGTTATTGTGGAAGAGAAAAACAAACAAGCAAAACAACCTTTTTTTAGGTTTCGGTTATGCCAGCATGCTCCTACATGAATTCACCAGACATGTTGAGTTCCAGTTTCAGGTGTATTATGTTGAATCACATGATATGAATGTACATCTTGTAAAAGTAAGATATGAATAAACCTTATAAATATTTGTAATCATGTGTTAACAGCTACCCAAAATAAACTACTACCAAAGGGACTATTAATAAACAAGGCCTTTCCCCCTGTTAAAACAGAGCTTTTTCTTCTGTATTTAATGCTTTTTCTTTTTAAAGCATCTTATTTCACTTTCTCCTTGGAAGAGTGAACACAGTGCATCTTCCTCTCTAGCCATTCCATTTACAGATCTCTCACTGGCTTCTGTGTAAGTTTTACAAAGCAAGTTATAGCTTAGTGATGACTACTTAGAAGCTACTTTTGCATCCCATCTACCCGTATGAATTATTTTGTTTGGTATCCTGTTTTTTTTTTAAAGGATCGATAATTTTTCTCTTGCATAGAAGAAATAAAGGAGTCTTCACAGTGGACCATTCTAGGAACTGTATTTGATAGGTCTGATCTGTTGTCTGTTCAAAATCCATAGAGAGGCGTTAGATCAGCCCTTATTTTTCAGACAATTAAGGAGTTTTTTCCACATCCCTGCTTGTCAGTATGTTAGACGTAATTTTCTCCTACAGTTTTATTCTTTCTAGTTGTAATCCGGCATTCTGATGTTGAAAGGGATATTCAAAGAATCCTCTTGTTCCGTGCACCGTGTTGTTTCATCAACAGTGCCCAAAGCAAACCCTGGGTTAGTGGAAACCTTTTCGTTAGGTTACAGTCTGTGGATCAGGTTCTAAACTTTCCGAACTAGTCACAAGAGTTAGGTTAGACTTGTCTTGTTTGAAAGCCAGCTTGTCCTGACACATACGTTGTGTTTAAACTTCATCAGCTTTACAAGAGGGGTAGTCCATATTCCAGTCCTTTTCCCAAATCCTCCTGGCATGTCTTTATTCTTTCTTGTCTGCGGCTGGCTGTTGTAAGCGGAAGTCAGAACCTGTACATAGCTTCTCCTAACCTTGCCATTTTCTGCAAGTATTTGCGTCTATTGGAACTCTGACCTGAAACATAGCTGGAAAGCAGTTGGTACGATAGTCCCACACTGTGATTACTGTTTCTCCCTAAGTCAACACACCACAAACTGACATCCTGTTTTTCCTGTCATTAACTAGTGTAAGAGACAGGGCTATTATAAGAAAATTAATCCCTCTTTTCTGTCTCTTAAAGACATGTGGGCAGTGAATGGTGTCAGTAGCGTGTACTGTAAGAGCAATCAGAAAAAATATAAAGTGATAACAGTGTGTGCTGAAAGATTAGCTTCACCAGAAGACCGTCTAATAGCAATCTATAAATAAATATGTTTTAACACTCTTATTTTTTGTCTATTCATATTCAGTTCAGATGTTGAAAAGAGAGATAAGTTCCTTTGGCGATTAGGCTGTTAGGAAGAGGTTTTTTTTCCCCTCTTCATTTTCATTAATAAGCATGTTTTTCCAATGGCTACTTGTATTGCTTTCCGAAATCATTGACAGTTCTGAGGGAGGTTTCCTCTCTCTTGTCTTTGGGTATATTTTTCTTCTTCTTTGCACGAAAATTTATTTTTAATTAAAAAAAATTATACTTTGACCCTATTGCCATCAGCATTTTTGGCTACTGTCTCTAGTTCTCTCTGCAGGATCTGAACTGAATTGGATAAGAATAAACACAGTAACAAAATAAATTCCTTATGAATTGTCAGCAAAGTTTTCCTTTCTTTCTTGAGTAGCTTCTCTCTTAGACTACTGTTTTTTGAGCTACAAACATCTGAAAAGAAAATTATGAGGAGCTACACAGGAAACAGGACTGAGTATCTGCTGGCATGAATACCATGAACTGTGGAAATTTTACCAATATGTGTGGTTCAGTCCTATATTGCTTGCATATCCAAACCTCCAGTTAAAGTTAGAGAGAAATCTGTATACTCAAGTCTGCAGGAGCAACCACAGAAAGACAGATCTACATTCAAGGACCACATGTAAATGACTAGAGATTGGACAACAGAACAAAAGGAAATGTATGTAATTTCATCTTCCCTGAATCAAATACTCAGACTTCATTACGAATATGATTAAGGGTAATGATCCCTACCCTTACGTTTAATTGCTGGTTTATAATTGCTACCAAGAGGCTATAAAAATACAGGGTCAGAAAGCTGGATCCAAGAAAGGGTCTTAATGCCTCACTCTAAAGTTAGACTTCAGAACAATTTAAGCACTTCGTTCCAAAACCTTAACACAGGACTCTTGGCTGCTTCTCAAACTCTACTGAAGCCTGAGGGCTGCAGGTCTCTAGTTCCACACATTAAATTTCTCCATGAGCCTCATTGTTCTACTCTTGTGTGTGCCTGGCACCTCACAGATCTCTGGTGACTGGGATGCTTGCTTCCTTTTTAGCCTGATTGAGTTACAGCAACTGGGCAGCTGTTTCACCTTGATTAACTTCAGATGTTTACAATTCAGACACCTGCATCAGAACTTGTCAGTGGAAGCAAGCAGACACTTGTAGCAAATAGACCTCTGGTGAGTCTATTAAGGTGTGCCTTAGAAGCAGGCTAGCTCAGACGTAGCCACCTTCTCTGTAGACATTTCTTTGGACAGACATGTCCAGTTCTGCAGCAAGTATCGTCCACATGCTTCCTTCGTGTGTCCTCCACTGCACAAATGGCAGCAGTTTCACCACTTTGTTTTTCTTCGGAGGAGGAGATTTCCTTTTACACAATGACTCAGTGGCTAGTAGATTCAAACAGGACTCTACAATCTGGGTTTTTCCTGACTTCCTTTGTCTGAATAGATGGGGTAGCTGGAAAGGTAGAGTTCTTGGTACTAGGAGAAATATTTTACAAACATGCTAGACACAGATCTCTTGGGAATGAGTTGACTGTAGCTGATGCCACTTTGATGGCATAGTGGGCAAATGACCTTTCTGCTATGATTTCCATTCTAACTGGTTTCCCTACTGTGTTTTTTGATACTATAGTAAACTAAAGTGCAAATTGTTTTTCTACAGATTCTTGGGAAAAAGAATCATCTTATTGTTTTCCCTAGGTGGGGCTCAATACAGTAATATTTGAGTATTTCCTAAATATATCAGCTTTGCACAGCAAAGTTCCTAGATTTCATGAAGTTTCCAATTTTCCTCTCTTCCTGGTTGCAAAAAGACCTCTTGATAGGAGGGATATAGATGTACACATACCTGTAAACATTAACAAACAAATCCCTCAAAAATTGTCAGAATTTAAATTGCCCACACACATAGCCTGAAGGTCTTTAATGAAGCACTCTCATATGGTTTCATCTTGTGTTATCATGTACGTTTTTTACCGCAGGACCTCTGTCTCAGTTGCTGCATGAGGTAAACTGTGCTCAAGGAATGAATCGGGACTGTGAAGAGAATGAAGTTGCTTTCTAGGAGTATTCCGCACCTGCATGAGATGCCCGGTAGGTGTCTGTATGTAGGCAATGAGGGAAAACACTGCAAAAAGTGTAAGTTTGGCTTTGTCATTAGCAGAGTTAGTGATAATGTAGGAGAAGTAGATCTAGCCTGCTACAGACTTTCAAGCTGATATGTTGAAGGTAGTAAGACATTTCCAGGATATCACTGAACGTGTGCTTTCTGTTTTCTGGGGGTTAAAGCCACAAAACCGGGAGTCTGATGTACAGAAATGCTCAGTGTTGACTGTCACAACTTTAATTAACACAAGCTGTACAGGTTTGGGACTTTGAGGAAAGGGGTAGCATTACATAGCAGTGTGGATTCATGCAATATACCATTGCCTTATTGTCTTACATTAGGCACGTCATTGTGTCTTTCTGCTTCAGTCCATAAAATGGGTTTAATGACATTCTCCTAATGTGTACATAGGAATGACACTCTTCTAGTGTGTACATAGGGAGATTGTGACCATAAATTCGTTAATCTTTATAGTATGCTGATATACTACATTTGCGAGCATCAGCACAAAACCCATGAGGCAACAAGTAACTGTATTCAATGCAATGTTCAGAGGATGTGCAGTAAATAAAGCATGAGCATAAAGAGAAATATTGAGCAGCTGCTGTATTCACTGAACACTGTGCACTGAATAAAGCTGGGGTCCTGTGGAAAAAAAAAAGACATCATATAATTAAAGAATGTATCATATTGTGTGTACACATGGTAGTAGAATTCAATTGCACAGTAAGTGCCAGTAATGGCACTTCCTGACTTTTGGGTGTTTAATGAATTAATGAACGCTTATTTTTTTCAGCTTTAAAAATCTTTTCCTTCAACATTTACATATGCAACTGTCTATAGTTATCCTTTTTCGAATGAAAAATAAAAGACAGACTGTATACACTGTAGAAGCATTAGGACTGGGACACTGGACTCTCTGCTGAAGTCTAGAGATCACTTGATCCACAAAAGAGCCTATGCTGATAGGAAGAGAATGATGATTATGGTGTCTTAAACTTACATAAGACTTGAACAAATGAGCCATCTGAAGGGCTGTAGAACTTATTGACACAAAACATACAGGAGACTGTTTTATGGGCATTGGAGCCCTCTGATGTGAGGGATGGTTGAGGGAAAAGGGTTTAGGGACCTCTTCTGATTAGAGATCAGTAAGAGGTAGGTTCTCAGCTTGCGTAAGCTTTCAGTGCAGTGTGAGTCTGCTTAATAGTGAAGGATATGAAAGGCTCACAGGTATTAACTGTGGCCAACAGACTGTGCATTCACCTTAGGCCAAATGATATTTTGACTTTGGAAAAAACAGTCCCAGTCCCCTTTTGTTTTCATCCCGTCCAGATGCATCGCAGTACACCCCATACATTGTGAAGCGTGCTTCATCATCACTTGTGATCTGGTGCTAGTGCTGCTGGATATATAATTGTTCAGAACGTAGAAAGCTCTAGGCTGCAAGCAGAAGCGAAGCTAGCTTGAAGCAAGGGGAACAGCTGGGAAATGCAGAAGCTGGCCAAATTCGAAGGGATTTCATTAGGAGATGCACAAGCTCTAACCTGGCATTAGGGGGTGAGATGAATGAGTGTTTTATCACTGGTTGACAAATGAGGTCTTTCTTCAAGGGCTAATTTAATTTAGTTTATACCATGTTTGCCAAGGACTACGAACATGTATATGGATATGTGTGGATAACTGACTTTTCTGTGTATTTGAGTCCTAGGACTATTGATCACGACGAAAAGTTTGCAGGAGGGTGCCAGCCATTATTAATATAGAGGGATTGCTACTGCTCCTCCTGTAGTTTACTAACTTTGCTATAAAGGGAAAGCTGTAGTGTTGATAAAATATTGAGCCACTTCTCAGTGTGACAGAATTAGAATAGAGTCTGAGTTTTCTGGGAATGTTTATTTCTGGGCCTCATGTACTTTTTTTTTTGAGACTTGCACTGTTACAGGGGCAGCATAGCTTTTGTTGGCCAGTGATAGGCAGAGATATGTTTGCTGGTATAAATAGATTCCTGTGGCTTTGGAAAGTCCAGCTTGGGGTTGCCATGAACTGGGCCGCCAGGGCTTGAACTAGGGTGTTGTGCTCATGGGACCCCTTCTGCTTATCAGAGAGGCACACAATTCATATATCCAGGGCTTTGGAATTGTTTGTCCCTTCATCCCTGTTGCTAAAGAATTGGGTATGGAGCATTTGGAAATGCTCCATTTGGAAATATAGCATGTCTAGGCCTTGAGTAGTGTCTAACACCTTTTCTTTGGGGAGGGTTCGGCATTTTATTCATGGAGAAGCAGAAGAAAGAGATTTTTTTTTACCATGAATACTCTTCCTGAATAAATAACACACTAGATGATACTGTGAGGTCTGAGTCATTTTGATAAAGAAGAATAAGGGAGAATAAGGAGAGAAGAAGCTGGTGAGTTCAAATCACTTATCTCTTTAAATGTTCAAATTCTAGGTCTTTATCAAACTACATGTATCTGAAAAACTGAGAAAATCAGGTTCGCAGACCCATTACAAGAGAGTAAATGTCTCTTCCTGGGCCTTATTCACTTTACTGTGGACCCTACAACTTTTGCTGTTGCAGAAAGGCATAGCTTTTCTTGGCAAGTGATAGTTTCTCTCAGATTGTTTTAATTGCTTTAATTTTTCTGGTTTCTTAATTACTCAGTGTTCCTTCATTCCTTTTATCTGGACACTCGCTCCATCCAGTCTTGCTTGGTAACCTGTAATCTATAGTGGTATTTTTATAAATAGGCTTAAACCAGATCGCATAAGTTTTCACAGTTTTTTGAAAAATGGTGATAGAAGTCTTTTGACTGCCAGACCGATGCTGAATTTTGAAAGAGTAACAGCCATACTGTTATCAGGCACCACAGCACAGCCAGGTCACAAGCTAGTCTAGTCTCAGCCTTTTGCTTGGGTTGTAATCTGTGAACTTTATAGGGCCTAGCAAGTTATATCTGCTTGATCCAAGTATCTTTTATAAGGGAAGAGTAATGCTAGATAGGCTCTGTAAACTATCGTAGATTATCAGAATATATTGCATATAGAGCTACATTTTATGTTGACTCAAATGTTAGAGTATCTTGCTGGTAGCCACCATTCTGTGCTAAACAGTGACGGCTTGTTTTTTTCTGGTGATATTGAATGGGCTTGTTTCAGTATTTAAAGCCTTGAGTGGCTCAGGACTTATCTACATAAAAGACCACGTCTCTCTTGACATTTCTATTGGTCAGTAAAGAATGATTACTCTGAAGACCTTTCCGTGTATAAAGGAGGCTGCTGTCAAGGTATTCAAGTTGGGATCTACTTCCTGAAGTGGTCCAAAATAGTTCCAATTCTTTGTCCCTTAAGGTACGCTGCAAGGCACATCTGTCTACTTAGACTCTTGGGGACTGATATGGCCTGCTTTTGCTCTGTGTTGATTATACTTTGAGGAAGGTTCTTAAAAAAAAAAAGCAAATGTTTAGAGTATCCACACATTTTTTACAAACACCATGAGGATTGAGTACTGCTTGCATACTTCAGTGTGGTTCTGCTGAAGCTGCAGGAAAACTGCTGATTTATATCCTCTATGCTCCTGGCCCTTGTTTCGGGTCTGAGTTCTAAGCATCTGTTGATATCTTTGTCTGTCTCCCTGGCCATAGCTGGAAGTGGCCCTGGATGAAACTTGTATGATGCTTTGTCTGCTCACTTATATATGCATTTTTGGTGTCTTTTCTGGCGTGTCATTTTATTTTGGGCCTTTACTCACCTGCTTTGCATGTGTAATAGTTGACAGAGAAGCAACCTCTGGAAATTTAGTTTCCTCCCTGCTGCCAAAAGTGTGACATGTTTTCTTTTTGCAACAGTGTGTTTCCTTCAGGACAGCTGCATGAGGCTACCTTAGCATGGACATGACAGATTGACCCCCAAGGACAGTCTCCTAAGTTCCCTGAACTGAGTGTTATTTTTGGAAATTTTATGTGAGACATCTGAAAATTACACAAACTCCTCTGTCTGCAGGAGGGCAAGGTTAAAAAGGACTGCCTGAACCACCAAATAAAATTATCCCAAATTCTACCCAGTCACAGAATAGAAGGTTCTTTTCCCAAGCCTCCAGAGATCACAGGGCTAGAACCCAAGAGGTACAACAAACACGCTTTGGGGAACTTGCTTTTTATGTAAACCTTTCCCCATCTCCCACATCTTGTTCGTTAAACTCCTCCTCATGTTTTATACGTTGACAGGAGTTCAGAAAGTTCACCTCCTTTAAAGGTTGTATATGTACATACCATGTTGTGTTTATAAACTTTGAGAATTACCATCTTTCATGTCACTTAAGTGTCTGCATTTTGAGGTAAGATAGGTTTTTATCTTTAATAAGATTGCTATTTAAATGGACTGTTGTACCTACAATACATACGATTGGAAAAGACCAGCATAGTTTAGCTTTTTATATGTGGACATAGGAATGAGAAAGAAGTAATGTTTATTTCAGAAACTAAGGTAGCTATGGCAACAGATGCATGCTGTATTTCATCTGGGAAACGTAAGCAGCCATGTTAGAAAAGAAGAGGTTATTTCAATAATGGGTTTTCAATAATTCATTGTACGAATTTTACAAGTCAAGAAGTACTCGCCATAGTCGAAACTAATGAGTATTAAGTTAATTTTGATACTCAACAGTGATTATTCTTGCAATTAAATACTCTTCTCAGGTTATGGTTAAAAAAACTGCCAAGAAATATTTCCCAGAGAACCACTAACAAAAACAATGTTTGACATTTCTCAAGTGGAAATAAGGATGCAAACTTTTTATAGCTGTCCTTGTTATTGTTTTATATCCATGGTGTCTCTAGCAGGATAACAAAGATTTTTAAGTACATGTCCACAGGCAGAATGGGTTATAGCTGAATATTTATTTAGCTAGTACTTAAATGCTTACCTAATTTGTAAACATTTGTGTTAGGGGTATGTGGTTCCTACAGGCACATTAGTGGAGTTTCTAATTTAGATTGTTTCTTAATAATTCAAAATAGTGCCATCTTTCCAAAGCCTTCAGTGTTGTCCCTGGCTGCTGCTTTGGTTGTATGGTATCTATCTGAAGCCGTAGGTCTCTTTACCCTCTTGCAATATCAACTGCTTCTGAAACTGCAGTAAGAAACATGAGAAAGCACTTTATGTCTTTGTTTGTAGTAGTTATAGAGAGCCCAGGCTGTGTGTTAATGATCTCAATAGTGACTAATGAGTATAGAAGTTTTCAAGCAAGAAGATGTTGAAAGAGACTAAATAGCAGAAGCAAAAGAGAAAGAAAGTCTTTGAACACTAAATCAGACCACCAGCATTAAAACCTGATAGCAGCAGCCTGGAATTTTCAGGTGAAATTCACACCCATCCAGAGGATCAGCATAGGATATACACACCAATTTACTCTTTTAAACATTATTTTAATAGCTGCTGATTTTCAAATTAGCAATTAGGGAGAATTAGGAATCAAATGGAGGTATAGGTTCTGTACCATTTCACTGCGAAGGGGTTAATTTTATCATTAAAGAAGAATGCAAAGAAAAACATGTAAAGAGCACAGATCTGGCTCAGATACACACTTTGGCCGCAATTCCAAAGCTAAATTAATGGCTGGCTACTTTCTTTGTATATGTACATTTTAGGACATTGAACGCAAAATTTGCATACAAAATTGGCCTGTGCAGATCTGGGAAGGTGGCACTAGAGCAGCGGCTACTCTAGATTAGTCATCCTTCCTCTTCGTCATCTCCTCTGGAGAATGGAATTCCATTTTATATGCTGGACATGCTTCATGGTGAGCGTGGTGGAATGAGGCTTTTCTTCTTTACATATGTGCCCAGACAGTCTGTAAAGGCCTGATGGCACTAGGAATGTGATTTCTCACCTTATGAAGGATTACACAAAACTGTTTCTTCAAGCACCTTATCCCCAGTGAGTCAGTTATAATAAAGAGCATTTTCATTCTGAAGAGATTCACCATTGTAGAGGAAGAATTTAATATATTCAGTTTTTCTGAAAACATAATTTTACCTCCTCTTTCACTCCAAAACCCCTGAGCTAAATATTTGTTTATGTTTGTGAACGTGGTATGTTTTTCTGTGATGCTGGTAGGGCAGATTTAGATTTTATTCAAATGTTTTGTTATGACAGAAAATTACATTTATATTTTAAATTTACTATTTCAAAAAAAATAAACACTACAGACAAATTTTTCCATCCTGACCTATACAGCAGCTCTCACCTCCAATAGTCTGTTCTTCCTGCATGAGGGGAACTCCCATTGATGTGTGGATCTGAGAGGAGAATTTTGCCCTAAGGGCTCAATTTTGCTCTGAGATTGACATATGCATATAATCAAAAATAGAATAATCTATGCATTTGAGGAGCGATCAGCAGCTCCCGTGCAATGCTGTTGCTCTTGGAGATTTCTGACATCCTACTAGAAAGTGTGTGAGGCTGAGAGGTATCCTCGGTGTAATGTAGTGCTAACAGCCCCTCCTCCCCCAATAGATGAGGTTGAAAGAAAAGGGTGATCTTTCTTTGTTATTGTAATTATTCATATTATGACATCTCAGGCAAATTTAACAAATGCTTTTTACCTTATATCACTTTCTTGAGTAGCTCTCATTCTAGGACCTCCTCAGACATGTACTCAGTCAGGGGCTGTTTGGCTGCATGTGATTTTTCACATCTTTTGACATTCTTTGAGAGCCATCTGCAAAATATGGCATTTGTGAATCTTAGAGGAAAGAGTGGGTTATGTTGGTCATAAGAATTATAGTTTCATTGGGGGTGGAATAGTACTTCAGTGCCTTCTTGCTCCTCGTTGTTTGTAAATCTAGAAAAAGATATCTGAGGAGCAAAAGTCATCACCTCTCCTCCTTCTTGCACAGCAAGCCTCTGTGGTCTTTCTTTCCACCTGTTTTCCTCCAGGTTTTCCTGCTGGCCTGAATAATATGACCACTTACCTACAGTGAGCATAAGTTTGGGTAGAAATCATCAGTAATTCCCATCAATTTCCCCCATCACTTCTGATCCTACCCTTTCTTTCCCATTTGGGCAGGTGGTGAAGTTCTGCTTACCTCAGCTACAATTTGTTTCAGGTAACATTAGCCATCTTAACAAGAAAAGTCTTAGTCCAAAGTAAGGTCTCTTGACACAGTATAGCAGGAGATGGGTGCCATGATCCACTGCTGGATGGGACTGGACTAGGTGAATAGCTGGGGCTCAAGGAGTGGTCTTTCTCTGCCTGCTTTCCATCACTTTTTCCACCTGTCCCTGTGCCAGTGATACAGTGCTAGCACGGCAACACCTCTTGAGCCACTTGTTAGGTGTATAATGCTCAAAACTCTAAAGCTGACTGCCCCTTAACTGAACCAGATCTTTATTACACGAGAAATTTTTAAAGACTGTCCAAAAGGGTACAAAATTAACTCTCTCTGCATTGTACTAACAAATTTCTGTGTCGGCAGTTAGGAGACAGTGTCGTATCACAATAACCTTTCATTCTGTTTTTTAACTGCCTATTCTATGATCTGCCCCCCTGTTGGAGGCTGCAGAGGAAAGAGGTTCCTTTTCTTGCTATGCAGCAGGAAGAATAGTGGGAAGCCTTTTCTTCCCTTTGCTGTGGTACAGAAAGAACCCTTTCTCACTGAAATTGGCAGGAATAGCAGAACGTCCTTTTCATCTGGAGGAGAGCAATTTCCTCTAGAGGAAGACACTTGAGAGCAGTTCTCAGCTCTGCCTACTGGGCCCCCTGCACTCTCCCTACCTCACACAGTTCCTCTAAGGACGTCAAAATGGTTCTTCAGAGCAATTGGTTAACACACCTTTAAAATGAATGGGATGGATTGTCGCTCCCAGGAACTGTGCTAGTATGCATATTCCATTAGTTCTTTAATAAAGGTCAAATGACCACAGTTTGGGAAAGCTGGTTTATGTAAACAATAACATACTTCAGCCTCAGGAACTGGTTACAGCTTGGAGTGGGATACAGCTTGGCCTCCATATAGGTGTTGATAATGTACGTTTCTATGTTAGCTCAGTGCCCAAAACTCCCACTAAAGGGGATGGAGGTCTTAGTTAATTCAGTCAATGGAGTCTAGAGCAGATACTTAGGGACTGACTAATTTACAAAGGGGACATGTTCTAGGGTACCTGAGACCTCCAAGTGAGGCCATCAGTTTTGATGTAATACATATGAGGGAACTTCTGGAGAGGCAGCTGGCACCTCACAGTATACACTAGAGCATCTGAAATGTAGGCTGATTGAGCCACAGATCTCCCCATTAAGTCAATTGTCACCTCATTCTTTTGTAGCCATCTACATTGTTAAAACCTAAGTTTAGGTATCTGAATCTTGAACAAAATCCCCACTCCAGAGTCACTGTGCCATGACTAATTCCTGGAATTTGGTCATATTGACTATGACATATGATATGGAATTAATCAAACAAATTCAGTGGTATTCCTTCTGATTTTGTAATTGATGTTTATCAAAGGCATAGAGACTTTAAGAAATACTACAAAAAGCTTGTGAATATGGATAACAATTTGTTCTTGTTTGGACGTTTGTATTTGTGGTTTTGGAAAAATTCTCTTTTTAAAAGTATGAATATTTGCATTCAATGCACTAAAGTGATTCCAAATGTCATGAAAATATATTTCCAGCTGTTATTTGAATCTATGTTCAGGGACCTGTTTTCTCACTGTATCACCTGCCTCTCCTTACAACTGTTGTAGTGATTCTCAGTGGCTGCTTGGAGGTACAACATACCTTCTCCACACTCTCACTTTTGCTTAAGGTAAACGTGAGCCAGAAACTACTACTCCAAACCTTTCAACTTCAAAATGCTTCACAAACACTTAAACTAATCACAGCAATGTCCTTCAGCAGGTAATATAACACATTTTACAGGTGGGGAAACCGAGAGAGAGAGAGATAAAATAGCATCCTGAGAGAGCACATGGAATCCTCAATCTGCTTTAGGCCACTAAGCATGCTGCCAGGCAATATGGAAATGTAGAAGAGCTATAAAGCAATTTGTAGGGTTCTCAAAATCTGTGACTATCAGAGGTAACTCTTATGGTATTCCCACTGTGGGTATGGCTGGTGACGCAGCTACAGAAACCTTCCATGTTGTATTGGTGGACAGGTGTGATGGTAGGGCGCTGATAAAACACTGGCTGATTGTCACAGTCTTCACATCAGCCTCCTACAATGGAAAGCATATGTCTCAAGGTCATACACAAAACATTGATTTTTGGAAATATTACCTCAAGATCAACAGATCAGTATATGTGTGGCTGAAATATGATTTGATTCCTGGAAATAGCATAAATGCCAGACTGCATTTGTTTCTGTGGCAGAGATGCCTTAAATCCTTCACATTAGTAGATGTAACCCTCCGATGGTGGAAATCCCACCTCCTCAAGCCAATGAGGCCAGTCATGAAGCATCTGTTGGACTCCTGATAGACACAACAAAATATTGGTACTAGAAAGAAAAGTCCATTACAAAAATATTTTTTTGCATTTATAGGAATTCACATAAGAAGTAAACCAACATTAAAGCATAAATAAGAATCTCTGAGGCAGCAGAAGCCTGCACTGAGAAAATCCAGCAGGCTGAGAAAAAACCCTAAAGCAAAATAAAACACAAAAATCCAGAGTCTTTCCATACAATTTATGCCATGCGGCTGAGTGCATCTGTAGTGGGCACTCCAGAAATCACTTTTCATTAAATCATACTTTTCCTGCCTTTAGTTTTTTCCATATGTCATAAAACAATATTGCTTTGCTCTCCTGGTCAGATGAGCCAAGTAGCTTCTCCTAGTGGCAGATGAGACCGCAGGCTGCATCCTGTCTCCCGTCATTGGTAAGATTGGCTTTACTACACAAGGGTAATAGGCTGATGCTTCCCAGAATTATTGGGCTGGCTAAGGCTGTGCTAAACCCCATATATGCCTCAGGGAAAACCTTACATGCTTCAGAGGGGTCCAGGAAAGAGAGTGAAGGCAGACTACCATGATCAGAAAAATGCCTATTATAAGCATCTTGTCACTTGAGGACCATTGCCTATGTGCTTATAAAGGATCAGGAGTGAGCAAGGATGAATGAATTGTCTAGCACAGCTATTGAGCTAGGTATCCCTTTCATAAACCTGGGGCTCAGCTGGAGCTTTCTGAAACACTTGTGGATTGGAGTAGAGTCTTAGACTGTCAGCTACTGAAGTCTCTTTTTCCAGGTCAGATTGCCAGCTGCAGACCATCACCGTGTTTACTAACAAAACCTGTTACCTTGCATCCTGCTTTAGGGCTGGATTTTGGCTCTCCACTGACTGGGGTATGAATGTGATGCGACTCAAGAAGAGACAATTTAGTCAATGGAAGCAAAAATCCACCTGTGGTCCTGAGGTCTGCTTCTCTCTCATTCTGGCACATGGTGTGGCCTATGGCCTCAGCTTCATTAGGACTAACTTTACTTCTCTTCCTGGAGCTAACACTTCTGACCATGATGTTCAGAAAAAATACCTTGAGGGCAGAACAGACACCTAAGACTAATTTTTCAGGCATTGTTTCAGTACTGGCAGGCCGATTATCTTTCCTTATTATGTCATATATTTTGAATTTTAACATACCCTGGTCTGAGAGCAGGAGAGACAGCTTTTCCCTCCTGACAGAAATTCTGCTTTCCAAACCTTAAAGATAATAAAACTTGCAATGCTGATGTCCATTTATCTTATTTGACAACATTAGAAAGCGTAATTCTATTTCTTCTTTCAGATCTCTTTTCAGTAAGCTTTTTTCCCACCATCCCTTTTCTTTCTCTGTCTCCTTTACCCTCTCTCTTGGGGCTCAACCTTGTCAGTGTTCTAATTCATTCACATTTCACATTGCTGGTCAAGGTAATGTGCTTAGGTTTATGAAATGTTGATGGATGGCCAAATGAAGCTGTAATGCCATAGACCTCCTAATGTATTGTATTTAATTAGAAATTTCTTAGGAACCCTCAATCCTTTAAATCCTTTCTTGAGTGAAAGCTATACAGAGACACAGTATCCTGTTTTCTATAAGAACACCAGCAAGGATAGAGAAAGAGCTTGGTGTTGATCATAACCAGTCCCGTGAATTCAGGCTCACCTCAGGGAGGGTTTTTCAATGAGCTAAGGCCTGTGCTGCACAGGCAGTTGTCTCTGTATGTGAGTTTGATCACAGGACTTTTGGCTAGTCAGTGTTGTCTACATATTACAATTACCAACAGGAATAATGTGTAACTTTTAGGTATTCTTAGAAGAATGGACCCCAAAACTGTGTTGTTGAGAATATTGCATTATGGAAACAGAAGGATCAGATGATACAGCATCGTTATTTCTAAAATTGCTAAACTGTCTTTCTCCTGTAAAGCTAGTAATAAGAATGGCAATGGTATGATTGGCAGGACCCCTCTTCCCTTCCCCCATCGGAGTATATATAGGGCTTTCCATACCATGTAGCTCGATGTCTACTCTTTCAAAAATTCTTTTAAAGCCAAACTCTGAGAAATCTTTCAGAGTAAAAGCAATTGACAAAACTCTAAACTTCCTTTTTGGTGTCTCTAGCCTTTAGCTCCAAACTTTTCAGAAGCTTTCCGGATAATCAAGAAAGGAACACAAATTATCCTTGTATTTGAACTGCTTATAGTAGATTAGAAAATCTCTGTAGTAATCCTGTTTTCATTCAGTCACATTTTCTTTAAAATGGTCCATTGGCAGTAAAAATGATCATGTGTCATCTCAGTTTAATGACAAATGTGTTTTGAAAAGAAAACTGGCATTTGGAATATTTGTTCAGTCATTTTGCAATTGTGCACGTGTGACCAGTCAGTAAACTTTTAAAGTTGAAAAAAAAAAATTGGGAGCAAGTTTTTATGACTTGAAATGGTGCTAAATATATGGCTATATCTTCAGCCAGTGTAACCACAATGTACCTTGAATGATGTCAGTAAAACCACTCTCTTTTGGTTTTGTTAAGGACACAATGACCTATGCAGATCCAACTTGAAACAATCAGCTTTCTCACTGACTCAGGAGAATCTTGCCAAATTCAAAAGGGAAAACACATTAATATTTTTATGCTGTGCGGGTGTAAAGTGATGGATTTGCTCAGGGTTGGGAGGAAAAATTTAATCTGACTTCTTGTTTTGGATTAGCAAAAGTGCTTCCAGAGCCCTGAATCTGAGTGAAGGTTGGCCTTGCGTTGGTCCGTATTAGGAGCACTTCTCTTGGAATCTGTAGCTCTGCAGGGATTATGAGAACATGGAATTTGGAGAAGGAAAGTTTGGCTATGTCAGATAGTTTATTCCCCTGCAAGAGCTGAATATTCCATAAACAGACGATAGACCAGCTCTTATGTGTAAATCCTACTGAATTTACACAGTGGGGAGGCCAAAACTGTAGTAGCAGTTATTTAAAAAGCACATGAAGTGTGAACACAGAAGATGAAAACTTTTCTATAAATTCTTACACTGTCCTGTTTACATATTGCTGCTGGATTTTAAGGATTTTAGTTGAAACCACATGTCATGAGAAGGTGGAAAAAATGATTATGATGCTATTAATTTGTTGGGTCTTTCCATAAAGGTGTTATTATCATGGTCTAACTTCGGATTCAACTTAGGCTTGTTAAGTGCCTTAACAAAATCTGAGAGTACATCCTACCTCTTGGCAGGAGCTCATGAGCTGATGATGCATCTCTCTCAGTTATTATATAGAGACAGCTTTGTTTATGTGGTCAGGAGACAAAGAGACAACAATTTGCAACATTACTCATTGGGTCAGCTCTTGCAGCAGCCTCAGACCTTTTGTGAATTTGCAGATATGCCTATGTATGATGTTCATATGGAAGATCTTTCATTATCACCTGGCATATCGCTGAGGTGTACAACATATTCAAACTCTGCCTTTCAGCAAAAAAAGCAAGATAAGAGGTAACTTTGAGTAATTTTCCTTTTTTTCTTTCTCCTGGCTCTGCTTAAAACTACATTTTGTTAGGTTTTCCAGATGATGCCCTTCTGCCTTTTGGCAATTCTAACCACATGGAATTTGAAGACTGCCTTTATTTATAATGGATTTTCAGACTTTTGACAACCTGCTTGGGCTTAGAGTGTAGTTTAAACCTTGCTCATCATGTGCAGAGATCTGTCATACTGAGCATGGGTGAGATAGTCTTCGAAGGAGCAAGCCTGGGATTTCCATGGAGCATATGATAAAGATGTAGTCAAGGACAAGCAGAAGGAAATTATATTTTCCCACTTCGATGTATCTGTTGTGGTATTTGCCTGCTTCCCTTTTATACCAAAGGTGTGAGTTTATTTGCCTTTTTTATTTATGACTGTACCACTGATCTTGAAACAGATGTGCTAAGTCCTGCACATCTTGAGAGCAGCAGACCATCTGCACCCTGCGTGTGTAATGGGTCCAGTCCTTCCAAGAACCGTTAGATTTACTGAACTTGTGCTATGTGGCTTGCACACCTAGGAAATGATGAGAGGAATTACCCTAGTCCTAGTTCTTCTGATGGATTAGAAAGAAGAAAAGAAATATCTTCCACTGTAGGAAAACTGGCCTTCAAGAAAAAGGAGTGCTTCCCCATTCGGCAAACTTATTCTGTGAGCTTTAGAAAGAAGACAAATTCAGTGACTATGAGAAACCTTAGTATCTGAGAGAGAAATCTGTTCAACAGTTAATATGGCTTCAGGCTCTATAATCCCCTGAGGCAGCAAAGCAACCTCTGTGCCTTAGAAACTCCTTCAAGGTGTCAGCCTTGTCAGTGTGGCACTTGTCAACCACTGTGCCAGCAAGCCACACGGCATGGGATTGGATCTCCAGCCTGTAAAGGCTAAGGGCCCCAGATGGTGGGTCTGGCTGAGGACGGTGGAGATGGTGTAGTATCCACAGTGATGGGAAATGGGCGGGATACCAAGTCAATGTCTTGTACACAAGTTAAGCACCAGGAGGTAACTGATGGGAATAAAAAGGAAGGAAGTACCCTGAGTGGAAGAATGAAGCAATGCAAAAATTCACTGCAGAGAAAACTCTGGACGTGTGGAAGATAACAGTAGAAGGCGTGAATGACTCCATATTCTTTATCTGCTTACAAAAGGGAAGACAGTTAGAAGATAATAGCTCTGTCTGACAATAGGTGGTACTGAAGTCCTGACAGGTTTCTTTGGTTTCCAGTTACTTAGGCAGTCAGAATTAACTGTGAAAGTGTTCAGGAGTATTTTACTCTGAAATAATGAAATACAAGGATTTTTTTAAAAAGGGGAACATATTAAAAAAGAAGGTGAAATCCATAACAGTCAAAGTCTCTGTGGCTGAAGAGAAAATTTTGCAATTTAAATGAGCAAGACCCTGATTACAGAGGAGGTTGTGACTGGGATCTGGAACAAATCATCAGAACATCAAGAATTAACTCTTGACAAAGGAGTTAGAGTTTGTCAAACTATCCAGTTCCTTGGTTCAGAATGAAGGGGAGGACATAATGGAGAATCCCAAACAGTGCAAAGAAAGATGCTTGAGAAAGTTATACTTGGAGTTCTACAAGAGCAGCATCTGGGCCTGGAGATGATGTGGAAAATAGCACAAGCCATAAACTGAAAAGAGGTATGCACTAGATTACATCACTGTGAAATAGTTTGTAAGAAGCAGCATACAGGAGATCAATGACAGCACCATTTGCTCTGGGGGATTCTTCATAAGAGCAATTCATCAGAAGATGAATGGACTATCACCCTGAAAGCAAGTAAGACATTTATTCATTTTAAATTGGATACTGGTGCACATGATGGTGTGTTGATTGAAATAATGTTATCCTCCTGACAAGAAGCAGATAATGGAGAGTCAGAGGAGGCTTACAGATAATAGCAACTAAAGTTAACATGAGGGTAAATAAAATGGACAGATACAGTCTGTATTAACTTTATGGAGAAGAGCATCCATTATGGAATAAATAATGTGTTGAGGCTTTGTTCTTATCAGAACGATGCGCTCACAGGGGAGGACAGGAGGACAATATACCTGAGGAAGCATTAGAAGACACCAGCTAGGGAACAAGCTGTCTCTGAGCAGAACACACATCAGAGGAAAGAGTCAGCCTCCCTCCAGTCCCTCTTCCTATTCAAATTCCATTCCTCTTAAGGATGACGCTAAAAGAGGAGCTGGGTGAGTTTATTACCCCAAGAATCACAAAATGTGTAGGAGAATGAACTGTGGGTGCATTCTTTGTTCATCTCTAGAGAAGAAAAGAGGGACAGAATGTTTTGCATTTGGATAGACCAGAAGAATTGAATAAATACAAAAAAAAGAAAAAAAGACACAGTAGTTGTTAGGGGATCATTTTCAGGGAAGTTGTCTAATACCAGATATTTTTATACACTGGATGTATCAGCAGGGTTCTGTGGAATGTCTTTGGAAAAACACAGCACGTTTTGTGTGTTTTCCATGTCTTATTGCGAAAACCCTGTTTCTTCAGACTTCCGTTTAGGTTGTGCTCAACACTCCATTGGTATCATCAGGAAATACAAAAAAGTTTTGATAGCACAGAAGGAATTGGGGCACCATAGATGATATTTTAATCTGGGAAAAATGGTAAAAGAAACTGAAATGTCAGAAGAGAATGACTGGAATCTCTGAGCATCCTGGAACAGAACCAGAGCTGCTGGGTTAGTGTGACACCAGCAAAATGTAAATTTTCTGTAACATAAATAACACACCTGAGAGAGAAGGTTATTCAGCAAGACGTATAGGTAACAGTGAGACCACTGCAGTTGACAAAGAAATAGCAGATTTCTTGGAATGACGGATTACATTAGGACAATTGTACCTTATACTGCTGCCTGAATAAATAAATAGAGAATGCTCTTATACAATGACATTGACTGACCTTAATAAAAAGTCTAAGAAGTAAAAGGAATTAATTCGAGAGGATGGTATGCACAAAACTATATTGTCCACGAGTGCCTCTAAGAAGGATTTTGGTGCAATCTTCTTGCAGGAGAGTGGTCACAGCTAGCGACCAGTGGTTTATGCATAGTAGATGCTAACAGGAAATGAGAGTTAATAAGCTCAGATAGAGAAGGAGGCTTTGGCATGGTTGTAAAAGAATTCATGTCTTAGTTGTGGGAGGCCTTAGCTATTACTATTTTATTAGCTGAAATCGACTGCAAACCACTTATTGCTGTTACTGAAAATGGCCTCGCAAACACTCCAGAGAATTCACAGCTTACTTTTTTTCAACTACAAATGGATGATTTGTAAATTGAATCTGAACCTGGAAGAGATTTGGAGATGCAGACACACTCTTTAAAGCATTTGACAGAAGTGGCAAAGTCCAACATTAGCATGTTACGCTAATAAAGGTAAACTTTGTGTTCTGAGGTGAGCTAAGGACTACGAGTTTCAGATTGACTACCTTGGATGAGACTCTACACAAAGTAATTAAGATTAAAATGACAGTGGCAAGAACACCATATTCCTCATCACTCTTATCAATGTAAGGGGAACTGCTACCACTGCATGAAATCCCGTTTCAAGAATCATGACTCCTAAGTTGTTATTAAAAAGTATGTGAAAAGTAATCACGGAGGTCGATAGGAGTTCTTTGAGGAAAAAAAATCTAAAGGAAAGAGGAGAGTTACTTTGACCTTAAATGAACAGTAGTATCGAAGAGGCTCTTAAGTTTTGCTGCATATGCCAGAAATAAAGATCAAGGTGTAGGAAAGTGTTGTATTGATGGTACAGAGAAAAAGCTGGCTGGAGCAAAGTACACATAGATTGTTTACATTGATTAGTGGAAAAAAAGTCCAAAACAGAACTCTGTGAACTATGTACTTACTATTGTTCCGATTCTTCTGAGGGAATTTTTTGGGAGATATGGGTAAAGAACTGGTGATAGACATCAAAGATCTTTTCTTGCCTAATACGCCTTACTTGACAGCAATGGGCCAGAATTAGGTGCGCGTGAATGTAAGCAGTTTGCAGTGCAATATTGTTCTAGTGCTAGTCCCAATGAGCTTCTGTCCAGTAGACGGGTGAAAAGCGGTGTGTGAGACAGGGACAAATCCAGTGTGTTGAGACAATAGGTCTCCAGGTTACGACTAGTCAGGAGAAGCAGCTGCTCTGTCTTCTGACAGGAGCCGGTCTGATCTCCCAGAGGAAGTGAGACACCACCTCAGACACTGCTGGACAGTTTAGTTATTATTGTGACTTCATGTGTTTGCATTAATAACGGTTTTAATTATAGCTGTCGTTACATTCTGCCTTGGAATGGAACGTGTGGTATTTGGGGCTGTGCCTTCAAAGGCCGAGCAGCTTGGCAGGGCACTGTGAGGCTCTTGTTGCAGTGCACAGACAGCTGGGTGCAGACAGGGGATTATTCCCAGCACCTCTGCTGCTGAATAGCACTGAAGACCACAGAGGGAAGAGCTACTGAGGGCCAGAAGACAGCCTAGAGGCAACTTGCCCTCCACCTATGATTGATCGGCTAAGACCCTGTGGGAGATAGGCCATTTGCTCCTGCTGGCAGAGGAGATGCCAACCCACCCAGAGAGAGGGATTCTGAGAAGTCTCTGAAAGGGGAACCTCAAGGAATGTCCCTCCTCCCGCCGGCAGTCATTCCTGCGGGAAACACCGCCTGCTTCCTAAGGAGGTGGTGAGTCCCGGTGACTGCGATATGAAGCAGAAAAGCTCCTTCTGACCATTTTCAGGGCTGTGAAAGGCCTTCAGGATTTGGTCCATGGACAGTAGAAATTGTAAGGCTTACGTTAATATGAAACAGGCTGACAGGTACTGCAGGTGAGACATTTTTCTGGTATGTACAACTTAACTCTGGCAGGTTGAGATGGTGTGACTTGGTTCCAAGCCTAATAAACCAACAGAACTTGTGTTTCCTATGAATGGGCTCATTCATTTCAATGGCAATGTGTGTACACATGTGTTTGTGTGTGTGCGTGCGTGTGGAGAGAAGAGAATCACTCTTCTCCCTTCTCCTCATGGCCTATATCATACAGCATACTGACGTATCCAGTCTATCAACTCCTTCATAAGGAATCTGAAATAAAGAGTCCAAGGAAAGTTTAACAGCTTCATAGCTTGTAATTCTCTTTTGGCCACATTTTGTTTGTCAGGGAGAGCACAAGAATGAGGCCACACATAATTTAACACCTTTCCCTATTTAGAGTTTGTTAGTTTAACTTTTTCTGAGATTGTTTTTTTTAAAAATGTTTGTCTGAATTTAGTGGTTGTGAAGGAAAAAGACGGCCCTAAAGACTGTAGTTTTCCGTGCAGAATGGGCACGGGACGAGCTCCAGCAGAGCGAGCTTCCCCATGTTACCACCCTGATTTGACCTTGAATGACCTTTTGCAGGGATCAGTAGAGTCGGTCTTCGTATCTTTCCAGTTCTTGGCCTTTTTGCTAAGACTGACAGCCAAGCTGTGCCAAATGTGGTGGTGCTTCTGGGAGGCTGATATATGTCCAAATCAGAGCCTGACTTCTTTCACATAGGCGCAGTGTTGTAATAGCCTTTCCAATAATGAGGAGACTGGCGAGCAGAGCTAATGAGACAGAGATCTCGGGGTGAGTATTTCAACACCTGCAGTCATGGAAGTGCCACCTTTCCCAAGGGCTCTATTATTACAGCCATGCTTAGGCTCTAATACTTGCTGGACCTTGTACAAACCCAGAGCAAGGCAGAAAAAAATGTGGGAGGAGAAATGCTTAAAGCCACAATCCCTCCTAACAGATCTCTTCAATAAAGGAGCAGAGGCACAGGGAAATAAAATAGCTTTCCCTACCACAGTTAAGTGGACAAAAGGACTTGGTTATTCCAGTGTCCTGGCAAGCACAGCGCATTGATCCTGCTGTGTTTTGAACGTGGACAATGAGAGTCTGAGCTTACCTCCAGCAAGTAGGTAATGGCCCAGGCAGCAAATTTTTACCTGCTGCACTCCCAAATTTTTACATGTTTTGGGGGTTTTTGAAAACAAGGGTCCACTCCTGAATTTGCTTTAGTGAAAACTTACTAAAGCCCACTCCATGACTTTTCTTAACAAGGATTCTCCAGTTTAGGCACAATGTCTTCAGACCTCGGCTGGCATCATTGTAGGGGCTGGTGTTCTGGCCACTGTAAACAGCTTTGCACTCACTCCACCTGCCCCTCAAGGTGGATGTGCTCTAATCCAGAAGCTGGGTGGTCTCACGGGACTGGTGGTGTCCTCCAGCTTATATAGTAAGCCCTGCTAAATATGTAGTGCCATGACAAGAAAGCTGCTAAGACCCCAGCTGAAGCCAGCTCGTGTTGGGTTGGTGTGCTGGTTGGCTTGTTTGGAACGGCACGCTCTATTTCTTCCTGTGCAAGGAAGGGGGGGGGAGCTGTAAGGGAAGATTAGACAGGTCACCAGATGGTCCACAGTAGGGCCTTCATCCTTGATGCACGGGGGGCAAAATTCTGCAGGAAAGAACAGCCGTTATTTCTGCACAACTCTGAATTGTGAGTGTTACCAGCGTTTAGAGGAACCCTTGGTTTAACACAACGTTCAGTTTTTTCCCAGTAAGATGTGACCAAAATCTGAATCTGGATTTTGATTTCAGTGCCTGGGAGCATGACTCTGAGCATGTTTTCAGCTGGGGATTTGTTTGGGGCTGTGATAAAGACAAGAGACATTTAGACTCCGTTTATCAGCTTCCTGAAAAATTCTGGCTGTTTAGATCCAGAAGGTTTGTTGGGCCCATCTCTGTAGAAAACTGCTTTTTTGCATTTAATCTTTTTCACATGGTATCAAAGTTAGCAGTGGCTAGTGAAGAAATTACTATTATTATTCATTAACTCTGGTCTCTCAGAGGAAACATATATGCAGAGCAGAGGGAAAAGAATACTGTTGGTTTTTAATACTGAGTCACTGCTACTGATTGAGTGTTTCTTTTTTTTTTTCTTTTTAAGAAAAAGAAATGAAAAAAAAGGTTTTTTTTTCCTGAAGCCTAAATGTCAGGAGAGTTGATTTCCTCTAGGTGCCACAGTGTCTTCAGAAAGTTTTAGTCCAGCAGGCCACAGTGATATCAGCCAGCACTTGTTTTAAAGGATATCTGTAAAAAATTCATGGTTAGATTCCTGCATCTCAGGTCACAGGAGAGTGTGACTATTAACAAGTTCCAGCTGCTTTATGGAGTTTCACCAGCCAGTTGTGGATCTTTATTTTTTTTTTTTTAGGAAATCTTTTAACGGCTTTTTTTTCCTGGAGGTATATTAAACCTTTAAATCTTTTTATTTTTTTAAAGTTCACATTAAATACTCCCTTTGTGTCCATGCTGAGGAAGTCTTTAATTACATTAGTTAAAAAAAGAGAAGAAAAAGAAGGAATAGGTCTGATTTTGCTCTCAGTTGCTCTATGACTGTGCCGTCTCCTCTAGTAATGTTTTTTGTATTTATTTTCTCAGCAAGGTGCCTGTTTTAATACTGCAGCTGATGATCTAAAAATGCATGAGATATGTTTTATTATACACAAGCCGCATAATATGGATGGCTGGCTCTCCTGGGCTGGCTGAGCTGTGCCACGCTCAGGGCTGAGGAGAGCAGCTCCGGTCAAACCTCTCGCTCTTCTGTCCCAGGTCCCCGCTGGAGTTTACATCAGCCTCAGTGATGGTGGCAAGGCAGCACCGTTTGGGCAGTACCTGAGTTCAAGGAGGTCCAGCTGTGGCTCCTTGCAGTCTCAGCCCGCTCCTCTTGCTGGAGCCAGTCCCAGTGGCTTGATGCCACCTACGAACAGTCTTACTCCCTCCTCCCAAGCCGCTTCGCTCAGTGCCGCACAGCTGCCAGAGCCAGGGCTTAGCACTGGCTAGTCTGTTCTGCCTCCATTACTGTTATTTCAGAACAGGAAAATGCTGAATAAGAAAAACAAATACAATGATGCTGTTTTTCTCTCCAAATTTAGGGGTCTAAAATTTTGGCATGAAAATCTTTGTTTGGAAATTTGGGCCCAGATCATGAAGAGAGCAAACATAGTGACTTACTGTAATATCTGTGTTTGAATTTAAATGAGAGTAGGCAAAGGGATTTCTTCATTTAAAGTTACAGTATTCAGAAAATGAGAGTCCGCTCGAAGATGCATACCGTGAAGAAGCCACAATAACGACCTTTTTCCAAGTGATTATTAACAGCAACAAGAATATACAAATTATTTCTTGCAGATTTGGTGTTTGCCACACTTTCAGTTATCCTACATGCATATATAGCCTTCTGAATGTATGTATGTGTATCTAGATCACACACATATGGATGTGTACTTACAGAATGGATATGTATCTATATACACCTATATATTCTGTAGATGGGGGTCATCATTCTACGTGAGGAAGGCAAACACAGAAGAAAATAATATTTTAGTCAATATCTATTCAGGATTTTACAGGAAATCTGGGGCATTGCCATGACAATTCCAAAAATGGTTAGTTAATACCTTTTGTATTCTTGTAAACACCTACTCATTTACTGCAGCAGCACTGAAAACTTATTAAGGGTGCTCATTCAGGCCAAATATACATAGAAAACTTAGAACAATCCTCCTTCTTCTGTATAATTATTGTTTTTCTTAACATAAATGTAAATTGATACAAATAAATAAGTTCTAATTACCATGAAACTCTGCATGTCTACAAAGTTTGGCATGAATTAGGAAATGCACCTGGAACTTCATAGCTCTTATGTAAAATTAATAATAAATGTTTTCTTGCCAACATCAATATGTTTATATTATGGTCATGGGACTCTCTCTGATGCCTAAATTATTTAACACATTAATTTTTTATCTCCACTCAAGCTTACTACATAAAGTTGCTGAGCTTGGTATCAAAGGTGGTGGTTCAAATCAAATTCATATTGCATTTTAATTAAAACAGCGTTAGGACACATCTCACAGTCTTTACTCAGGCAAAATGTACTGGAGTAGTCAAAAATTGCTTTTTCTCTGCTTTCTGCTTTGCCAGGTGCTGGCAAGGCTGAAGGTAGGCAGGTGGCACATGCAAATACTGCCTCGCTCCCTGCTCCATATTTTTATTTACCACTTTTAGGTTGCACTGCTTAAGGCTGTGCTACGGAAGAAAAGGTCAGGGCTGAGGCACAGGCCAGATCCTCAGCGCCACTCTCATCATACTGTGAAATACATGTGAATGTGACCGTGCAGATTCCCAGCCCAAGGACAGGCGTATCCTTCTGTCCCCTGAAGACACTCACGTGGTATGTGAGTGGAAGGACAGCCATGCTTGGGTAAGTGCCTGGTAGGTGAGATTTTGGGGTGGACTAAGGATACAAGGGAAGCTTAGCATGGATATGCTGATAAAGTCCTCTTGCTCTTAACTGAAGCAAAGGTCTTAAGGATCTGCTTCAGGTTTTGGTTTCCTACACTCCTCTTTGCCAGGGTCACTTTCAGCCCCTGCCTTCTCCAGCTATGTGCTGCTCCTGGGTCCTCTTGGGTTGGGTGAATTTCACGTCTGGAAGAACCTGATAGACAAACAGATGACTGTAAGTTACTGAAGGGTCTTCTGCTTCTCCTTGCTCTAGCAAACAGGCAGACCTTCCCTCCCTTTTGGGGGGAGAGGATTTGCTCAAAAAGTGAAAACAGTGATTTGTCATTATAGGAAGAAAAGATTCAAAAGCCCAGCCTTCCTCATGGGAAGACCAGCTGGCACCTGGCAAGTTCCCAATTAAACAGTCATTTTGGAAAATACTGAGGCCAAAACACTACCGTTTTGCCAGGGTAGCCTCAGTCATGACAAGTGAGTGGCCTGGGAGCTGTAAAAAAATGCTCTTATGATACTTTCGAGCCACATTGACTTAAGACACTTACAACCTGAGTTTGGGTGATGCTGGCTCTTACACAATATCACAGATGCGCTTTTCTCACTCTGCTGATGATTGTGGTGCAGGAGGAATGCTGAGCAGCTGCAGAAGGGCCAGTTGTCAGGGTCAGCACCTCACCATCATGGCTCTGAGGAAAGAAGGGTCTTGGCCATGTAATTGCCTGAGCTACCACTGCTAAGAACCACGGTTAATCATCAGTAATTGACCACTGATAAATTAATAGCTCAGGGGTCTCCAATATCGTCCTTTCTGTTATCATCTCATGCCTGTGTTCTTCTACACTGCATCATTGTCCTAGAATCATAGAATCATAGAATCATAGAATCGTTAAAGTTGGAAAAGACCATTAAGATCATTGAGTCCAACTGTTAACCTAGCACTGTCGAGTCCACCACTAAACCATGTCCTTAAGCACCACGTCTAATAACTACTTGTTCCTATATCTGTGTAAAAAATATGGTTACCTCAAACAACTATGAAAATCTAAACAGGTTTATCAAACAGAGGAACAAATTGGGCAATAGCCACCTGGTCATCAGATAATTGCTGATACAGCTAAGCAAGCTAAAACAAAGCTTCAGTCACATGAAGACAAGTCCAGATGAAGCCTGAAGAGTCTTGAGACCTTACAGAGTTAGTGTGAAGCCTGTGTCCTGTTACTAATGGTTTACTGGGCTATCAGACAACACACTACCTGGCTTCAAAGCTCAATCCACTTCCAGCTCTTCCCTGTAATCACCCTATAGACAGCAGGCTCCTTCCTTGGGAGGCTGAACTGGTGTGTAGACAGTGAGTTTCCTTGCCCTCTCTTGTCAGAAGCAGCTCCTTTCCTGATGAACATTTCTATGTTCCCCTTGCTCTCAAAGAGGGAAGAGGGTCTTCCATATGGAGAACCAGCTGCTCTCTCCTCTTCAGGGATGTGCACCATCCTGCCATGGAGCATCCCTTTGTTTATGAGTTCCTGCACTAAGCAGGATGCTTCCAAATTAATTCACTTCTCAGTCTCCTGTGAACATCTTCTGGAGGGCACAACCGTGGTCTGAGCTTATGTTTGCCATGAAATAACTCAGCTCTTGATACATGTCTGTGTACTCTGTTCTTTCTGCCAGGTCAGTTCTCCTTGTGGCAAGAGGATTCGGATACTGCCTTTTATTAAGCATAACATGAGATGGGCAGGCAATACTAAGGCCAAAGGCCTCCCTCTGTATGCTATCAACATATTTCCCCTATTTGCTTTTTCCAAAATGCTGAGACCAGACCTGGTTACGCTGCTTTATATACTGTCTGCAACAGCCCCCTGAAAAGATTTTGGGGCTCCGTGAAACTGTGCTCTGTGTTGGGGAAGGACACAACTGTCATGACTGGTTACAGTTCTAGAAAAGTGTGTCGGATGCGTTACTCCCAGGTGACCTTTCAAAAATGACCTTTGTACATTCCTACCTATCACTAGAGTCTTTCTTTCTGTTTTTTTCCCTGCTTATTCCTTTTTGGTGTCACCATTTTTTTCCATTTTCAGAGGACATGGCCCCCTAAATGACCTTTGTTGTTGCTCCTGTTGTATTATCATGCTTGCTTTCTTCTTTGCTACCTTGTGCATTTACCTGCAAATTATCTTGCTAGGAGATATGTGTTCCTGGTCTGACATTCTCTGATTTCTTCAGTAGCCTGCTTTCCTGCACCTGCAAGATCTTTCTTTCAGGAACACTCTTTTGTAGCCACGTTTCCAGACAGATGCAACGCCTTGCTAAAGATTCTTGGTTTGAATTGGGACTCTTCTTGTAAATTCTCTGGATTTAATACATATTAGGCTCTGCCTGCCGTACATCTGACGGTGAGCAGCCAATGTGTTTGTCAGCATTTGATCAGATGAATGTTACTCCATGAAAACCAGAAGGAACTTCAGATATAGCCCAGGCTCTGCCTTCCTAAGCCATTCCCCACAGATGTATGTCTAACTCATTTTACAGACCTCCACTTATAATGTGTTCACAACATTTCTGCATCTTTGGCATTAGAACATATTTTAAAGTCTAGCTTAAACTTCTCTTGCTGTAATTAAAGCCTGCTGGGTACAGCCAATTCGTCATGGATGTGGGGAACAGCATAGCCCCTTCCTCCTTGCTGTACTCTTTTTCCAAGTAAGACTGTTCCAGCATGGCTAACCTTATAGACAGAGCATGCAGGAATTTAGGGACTGAACTGAAAACTGTAACAACTGAGGTAGTTGCTACTCATGGGAACACCCTGCCCATTCCCTGCAGGTGAATGGTCTCTGTGATTCTGTATATCCAAGTGCAGGTCTTCACCCTGATGGCAAGAGCCAAAAAGTGCACTGAAATCAGTAGCAGGCTTAAGCCTTTACTGATTTAAGTGGCCTAAAAAAATAGAGGACCCATATTAGTGTTGACCTCTAACAGATGGTAGCAAAATGGCTGCTACAGAAGACACCATGACATTAGAATCACATCCCGCTTGGCAGTGCTGGGAGGGACTATACAAGATCTTATATAAAACCCCAAAGGTCTGTGAATGTTTATGACTTAAAAGTTAGCGCAGGCTCTGAGACTGCTCACTGAAAGACAACTGTCTGCCTACAGGGGAGGAAGAGTGGTTCTCTCCTGGTCTCATCCTCTTTCTGGTTACCAGCCCAGACACCTCCCTTCCTCAGATCTGTTAATCCTGATCTCTGCTGCTGTGTGAAAAGCATATTAGAAAAGGGCTTTCTTTAGTTACAGACAGTTCCCCCCCGCCTTCTATGGCCGAAGCAACATGCATCTTTTTTTACAGAATACCCAACCCATGATTTCTGACTTGTGTCAGGTTCCTTCTCATATGAATAACAAAGCACGAGCTTATACTTTTTCTTAAAATAGCATAGGTCTAAAATATTTTATAATCCTCTGCAATTAGGGCATAGAGCAGGGCTTGAGTTGCTTCTTGGTGAAATCATAATCACAAATATTTCTTGTATCACATTGTTCAGTGTGAGGGCTCTTGCTAATTCCTTGTCTCTGTGGAATGGGCATGTGTTTTGGCTCTGTAACCTAAAAGTTCAAGACTAGCATTTTTCTGATTCTTGTAGTCCTGCATCTTGTAAGCTGAGTATTTAAGTTTTAAGAGTAGCATGTTTATTTATATATGTTGCTGCTAATCCAAGCTGTCTGCTAAACTAATCCCTTGTTAAAATGAAATCGTCAGCTATTTTAGATTACAAAGTTAAAACAATAGCTCAGTCAGACACTTCACACATCTGTTTTACTTTTCGTGAATAGGTATGCAGTTTTTCTTACATTCTTTCTCTGCAAAAGTGCCACCAATTAGCTATACTTTCCTTTCCTTTCATTTTTCTCTTGTGACCTAAGTCTTTTGTTTTCTCGGTCCTATTGCTGATTTCTTTTGAAATGCTGGATTTTTTCTGTATTTGTTTTCTTTCTCAGTAATACATTTTAAAATGGATAAAAATTTCATGCTTATTACTTGTTAATATGTTATCATACTCTATTACCCAAATTTGGACCAGAAGTAATTCCAATGTGGGAAATGCCAAAATAATACATTCTTGGAGATGAGATCTTAGACAGATATGGAAACCCAAAGTAGGCTTTGATTTACTTACAGTCTACAGGAAATGAAGCATTACCGTCAATGTGGTACATAGAGATTTTAACTGAAGATAACTTTATTTCCAGCTTTACCTGCTGCTTTGATTTAAAGTGTTTTTCACATCATCTAATTTTTCATAAGCTTTCACATGTTTAAGGGTTGACTTTTTTAAGGGGATTGTATAAGTTTTCATTTTGTGCAGAAACTCCCCTCTTATTCAGTGTATTTGCAGAGCATTTTAAAATGACATCAGGTGAGGGTTCCTCCAGCCTTCTGGAGCCAAAAATGTGGAATAATTCCCCTTGCTCCTGCACGTGGGGTTTACCTCACCACTTTTTAATAAACTGTTTTTTGGATTGGTATGCTGAGAGGATAGCCATGTTTTAGCCAAGGTAACCTTCAGGCCCACTCTGATTTGATATAATTTTCTTGATCCACTTGTTTCGTTGGCCCTCTTTGAAAGGTGAAGAAGCAGCCTTCTGAGTCAGGTTGACCCCATCTCAGCCCTATATTTGACTTCACATCGACCACTTGAAGATTATCAGCTGAGGAACTTTCAGGACTCCACCTGCCCCAGAAACATGAGTGACTGTGCATCATGGGGAGGTGGAAAGAGTTACTACTTCCTTTCTACTAAAGAGAAACTAAGGCATAGAGAAATCATATAATGTAAATTCAGATTGCTCCATAACATAGGGAGGCTGTGACGTGCTCAGGAAACAAAGCTGGTGCAGCTTGCCTCCCTGAGCTTGTGGGAGCTGCATATATGCACTGAGCGCAACTGTCCTCTTGACATCCCTTCTGAGGGTAAATGCTTCCTGCCACTGAGCACTGTTCCCCTGTGGGAGCTCATGGGTACGCATTCCCGTTGCCTTCCTAGCAGATCTTTTAGCCCCCATGCCTAAACCCCCATGCTGCCTTGAATGGTGGCATGTGGTCTTTCATGCTTCATAACATATGCATACAGGCTTTAAATTCTGCAGGGCTGTGATACTGGTCTTAACAAGAATATATAGTTGCAGCCTTGGACCCAGCAATAACTCTACAGTCTTCACACAGGCTCCTACAGAAGGCATGAAAACACAGCTTACCTTCCCAAATGTGGGCCAGGAGAGCAGGGCCAGCTCTCAGCCAGTGCCTGGGACTGCACGTCCTCCCTGCCAAAGGTCTCTACCTTCTGTGGTATTGCTCAGCAGCTACCCAATAACTGCCTCCGATCTGAAGCTGGACTCGTTGGCTCCAATCTAGTCGATACGCTGATGATGGTATTAGACAGGAGATTATATCAAGGTCATTATTCTTTTCTTTGATAAAGTCAAAACCCTACTGAAATCATTAGGGAGTGAGCTTTTTACTTCAGCAGGCTGTGTTTAAATTGGGATGTCAAGACTGCATATTTCCTGCATAACTTTTGTCATCTGGTGGAAGAAGGAGGCTCTGAGTATTGTCAGTGAGAGGGACAAACACCTCCACAAGGAAGCTCAGTTAGTCCCTAATAATGGGTTTGATGTCCCCATGCCTCATGTGCAAGAAGCCAACAATCCTTTTTGCATGGTGGTTGCTCTGGCAGGAATGATTGCCCACCATGGAAGACAAAACTGCCAGACACACAGTTACATTTTTCTGCCTCCTGGATTTCAGATCTCCTGGCTGAAGGAGTGACTTCAGCAAGTCAGTGGTGGCACAGTGGTCTCCAAATAATGCCCCTTCCCTCGAGACTTGCACGTACCCCACTGGTTGCAGTTCCTGCAGGCAGAAGGGCTAATCAGTGCCATGCAGGGCTGCCATCAAGGTCACAAACTGAGGCAGTGCCACTGCAGAGGCAGATGGGGTCAGACCACTTAGTATGTTAAGGCTGAGCTTGACACTGAGGACACATGTGGAAGTCAGCAGGAGTTTGCCTGTGTAATTTTTATAAATTTGCTAGTGCACATGGAGACCCTACAGCCTGGATCAAACTCCGCTGTCACAGCTCCACCAACACTCCAGCCTCTTTTGGGCCATGTGTCTCCCAGCACCTTGTGTCCTTCCTGTGCTGATCCTCAAAACCCTGCTTAGATCTGTTCCCCAGGAATGGCAATCACTGCCTCAACTTTCTCTCCTGTGGACAGCTACATCTGAGCTAGTTACTCAATGCTCTCTCTGTAGGTGATGGAAACAAATAAGTGCTTTTAGGATGTGATTCATATGGCTTCTGCTTTTGGAGGAAATGAGTTGGGTCTTATAAGTGCCCATTTTCTTTTCATCAGCTTTAACAGGAATTCAGGGTAGCTAACTCTGACACAGATATCTTACTTGCTATTTCAACACCCTGAATGTGAAAAACACCACACAACTACTGCATAATGATGTTTTTTGTGAAGGATTGTAAAAGCATGTGGCAAGTTAAAGTGTGTAGCATTTTGTATACCTAGCACACTTTCTAGATAGGCTGCTACCTACCGTTCTGTTACCCCTGTAGTGTACAGGCATGTTTGGTCCTTGATGAGAAGTGTGCAACTGGATCATGGTATTAATAATTTGTCAGGCCTCTCACAAGGCATAGAGGAATATTTCAGCAAGTCTGCCATGCCCTGTTCTATTGACCTTCTCTTGTCATGAGCAAAACCAGCAAATAAGAAATAGCAGGGGGTTATCTCCTCGGCTCATGCTCACTTTCTTGCTGGAGAGAAAGGTATTTACCTAGCTTAATAAACAAGTTCATAATGGTAGTGCTATGAAGGAACTGGTTTTGAGAAAGACTGTGACATTTGGAGGAAGTTACCCCCTTCTTCTGGTCACATCAGTTTCTTCTGTGCTTATTCCTGCTAGGAGTCCAGGTACCTCTGGGAAGTGCAGCAGAGAGTTGCTGCCAGCATCCTGTGACCCACAAATACATTGTGATCATAGCGTACTTCCTGCATGTGATCGTCACACATGGAGTAGCTGACTAGGTGATGTCCCAGACGTGCTTTTGCTGTAACACCCAAGAAAAGTTACAAGTGACTCAGTCCTAGATAATATGCTCAAGGAAATACTGGCTTGTGTTAGAACAAGATTCTAGATTTCTAACATCGATGAAAACAGGTTCTAGTATGCCATTTTGGACCACTGTGGCAGAAAATTAACCATGATTATTGGCATATGTTATATTTCTAACACTTTCTATTCCTGTCTTAGCTATTTCCATGGTTCTTGTAATATCATTTTCCATTATCATAGCCTTTGAGTTGAAGGATGATGGACAAGAGAAATTCAAATCTGCAATATTTCACTTTCTGTTGCATGTCTTTTTCAAGTCTCTTGATACTTTGATGATCCCCAGTACTGCAGTATCTGCATTTTTTTTTTCCCATGTTTCCCCCCACAGGTACTGCTGTATGATAGGAAGGTGTGATTATGGCTTTTTAAGCTGCAGTGTTGCAAACAAAATCACAAAGATATTTTAGACCCCAATTTCCATTAAATAATTGAAAATCTGAGATGCAGTAACTTACCCAAATGTCACAAAAAGGTCTGTGACAAAGTAGGCAACTGAGTAGGCAAAGTAGGCAAGCCTTCAAATCCTAAATTAGAGGCCTTCCTACTGACAATCTGTTTCTCCAGGAAATACTGAAGCTATAACTAAGAGGAAAGGAGAAGGGACAACCAACATTACCCCAGACTTCTCACAGTTGTACAAAACAAATTGATCTTCCTGAGGGATGCCAGCAGAGAATAAGCTACAGTAAATAGCTGTGACCAAATCCATGACTGTAATCTGTCAATGCTTTACATCACCAGCACGCCGTTTAAGAGCTGGAGGAGATTCTGCCTGGTAGTTTCTTCTTCGTGTTTTTAACACGATGGAGTGCAAGTGGGTCTCTGAGGCGCCTATGACAAGCACCAGTATCTTCACTGAACTGAGAAGTACTGCACACGCTGCTGGCTCTATGAAAGTCATATTGCGATGGAAAGCTTGGTGGAAGGCAACATCTTTTACCTTGTCCAAAACTACAGAGTTGAATCCTCAGTTTATTCATTCCTTATGTTTACTGATTTGTTTGTCTTTTTTACACCAGGGAATGTTTTTCTAATTGAGTTTTGCTGATTGAGAAGCTGAAATTAAGCTGGTGTTTTTGCTTGATCCCATCCTCTAAACAAAAAAAAGAGCAAAAGACACTCTTTAGGAGGAGAGGAGGACACTGCATGGGATGGGGGTAGGGGAAGAAGGAGGAAGAAGGAGGAGGAGGAGAGAGAGTTGTGCAGATTTCCTGCCCACACTTCAAAAGGGGCTCTCTTCTCCTGTATTATTTCCTTTCCCATTAGCTTCACTTTGTTGGCTTATGGTTCCAAAATGCACCGGGAGTCAACTCCAGTGCAAACCTGATATTAAAAACTAACAGGCTAATGCCAGGGAAAACACACTCTCCTTCTGGTTTCAAAGACAGATTTTTTTTTCATAAGTGCAGCCATGCTTTTCTAATAAAAATTCATTAAACAATGGTTATGAAGGATGAAGGGTGGGGGAGGGGGAAGGGATACAATCAAGTGAGTCCCTTTGAACTCACTTGAGAAAATACAAAAGCAAACAACCAAGCTGTTAGTGTCACACGTTTCCCTTATGAACAGAGAGGCCTATCCAGGTTTGCTCACAGTTGAGAGAGTAAAGACGAGTTAGGCACCTTCTCTAAACTTCTTCCTCCAAAAACTGTAGGATTTCTATTCTGTAAACATGTATGTGGAGGCTCTTTTATGTTGCTTCAGTTTACATTATTGCGGGTCTAAACGAGTCTAGTAGAGACTGCTTAATTCGTTTATGTAAAGTAAAAACAAATGTAGAAGCCCTTGCTATTTTCTATTGCTAACGTCCCATTGGGAGGCAGGAGAGTAAATATTTTAGAAGTTTAAAGCAATCTACTTAAGCTTAATAATAATGCTGGGTTTCAAGTAACAGAGAAGAGTACAAGTCACTGGAAGATCAAAGATTACACTGAGTTTTATAGCAAATCTGGGCAAAGATCTCCTGGGAGGGGTAAATCTTCAGAACTCTCCTTTCCCACTCTTTCATGGTGATCGTTTGACATCTATGGAACAAGAAAGTGAGGAAGCAAGAATTCAGGCAGTTCTCCTGTGCCCAGAGAAACGGGAGGCCAGAAAACTGAAGGAATGCTGACGTTTTGGCTAGCTTAAAGCTTAAAAATTATAAATTTAAAAAAAAAAAAGAAAAAGAAAAAGGAAAAAAAATGCGCCAGAGATACCCTTTCTTTGCCTGGATCAGTTTGCGATCTCATGCTAATTGAATTTTGAGTGAGTCATCTCTAAATAAGATTGCTGACAGTTTCCCTGGGTTTATGTTAAGTGCTTGTGCTTGTCAGCAAATTTTCTGAATCATTTACCTGTTGAGAGACACTAGGCACTCTTTACATTCTTCCCAGCAACATTGTCCCTTTCATCTGAAACAAGAAGAGGAGAGTGCTGTATTTTGGGCCATGGGCATGCTTGCATATTAAAAAAAAAAAAAAAAAAAAGGAGAGGAAAAAAAGGAACATCAAGCAGAAGAGCTGATAATGAATGATACCACATAACAATACTGTAATATTAGGTATGTGTGTGTGTGTGTGTGTGTGTTCAGGGGATTGATATTTAGAGAGCATAATCAAGAATCTCTAACATAGGAACAGAAACTGGGCCACATTGTTTTCCCATGGCTGAGAAACTTTCCACTGGCCTGGCTTCCAATTATAAAAACAGTGGAGTCCTCAGCCATTACACCAAAGCTTGTAAATTTCCTAATGAATATTTAAAATAACCCTATGGAGTTTTTTAATGTTAATGTGTTTCAGCCTTTGACTAACATGAATATCCTACAGGGCTACCATCGTGTTTAGCTACATGGTTAATTCCATTCTTTTCTTTTAATGCTAAAATATAGTGCCAGAGAAAAAAAATAATCTTTGCTTCAGCTACTTCTGGTGTGCATTTTATGTGTTTTTTGCCACAGTGAAGTTCCAGATGCAGCGCAGACCCACACAGCCAGTTTCTTTCTAGGCTCTCTTACAACACAAAAGCGACATGTGCACTCCCCCCACCCCCCAAAAAAGCAATTATTGAAAATCAATACCATAATAATGGTGAGGAGAGCTGTGTTTTTTTCCTTGATAGCCAATTATGAGCAATTTACTAAAGTTGTCAACTCATGGCAAAACAAATAGTGTTAATAGCGTAGATTTCATAAAGACCTATCTGTCTTGTTATTGCTGCAGTCTGAGCGGTGTTCCAAGTTCAGGCTGGTAATGGAGCAATAACTCATGCAGCGGTGGAGAGAGTACCATCACCAGCACCAGTTGCCTTTGGAGCAGAGGGACTGAGCACTGCCGCCATGCAATATGTCCAAATGTGATTCCCTCCCCATAAATAACCACTGGGTTTTTACAGGAAAGGTGGGGAACCATAATACCTAGCAATTTTCTTACGTGCTTTTGGAGTGGTTTTGGACAGCGCAATAACACACTGCAGTATTTCGGGAAGAATTCTGAGACTGGGAAGTTAAGGCTGTATTTTTGATTTCAGACTTCAGGCCTGAAGTCAGGCAATGCAAGTTTACCATGTGTTTGCATAGCATCTAGCACAACAGGAACTTCGTGGCTTCTCAGTGCTACTGGCGTGCCAAATTATGAGAAGAAGGAGCATAAAAGTGATGTTAATATACTAGATGAAAAGTTTGGTATCGAATCAAACAGATTTCTTTGTGTTGATGACAGCGTTACTAGGCCAAGTTCTGCCAAATTGTTTTAACTGTGGGAAGCTGTGTCTCGTACATTGCAGCAAACATGACAGTCTCCGCCTTTGTGAGAGGAACACGGTGCTGATCTTGGCACTATGTGCTTGCAAATGAGTTCTCATAAAGCAGGGCTACGCTTTCCTGTGACAGAAAACGACAGTGGGGAGAAGGTAAGTAAAAAGCTCTGTAGATCTGAGGTGTTCCCACCAGAGGTGTTCCCACCCAGAGGTGCAGAGGGGCAGATTTCTTGCTCTGGTCCTTGGGAAATTCTCAGAGTTGAAGGATGCTCATATGGGGTCAGACGTGCTGTGTATGTCTGCATGGTTGAGATCAGCCATGAATGGAGTACTGCTTTAAACCTTTAAAAGCGTGCAAAAATGTATTCTGGTGTCAGCCCAGGGCATGCTGAGAAGGAAACCCACCTCATGGTTGACCTGTCCAAGTATTCTATGTTCCTGCTGAAAGCCCTGGGAGGGTCGGCAGGGATGCGCCAAGCATGCATCCACGCAGGCTGAGCTCAGCTCTTCCCTCGAGTCCAGGCTTTGAGATTGAATCTGAACTACGGCTGGGCTGCAGCCCAGACCATGGTTGGAAAAGCTTTTAGCCTTTAGCTTTAGCCTCTGCTCAGGCTTCTTTGTGCTCCCCAGCTCTCTGGGAAGCCACTGTTCGTAGTCCCAGCCTTTGCCTCTGTGTAGGTGCAAAAGCAAGGTGTGGGAACAGAAACCAGAGTCAGCAAGTGTCCATCCCTGGATTTAGGAAGGACCGTTGCTGTGCACAGATGGTTTCCAAGCCATGTTCATCTTCTGGTCTTTAAGAAGCATATAAACCACAACAGCAAGGTGTTTCTCCAGGCAACAGAGGGAGAGGAGACACGAGGCTTCTTGTAAGCTCCTGCCCTTCCTGCCCTCTGAAAGATGTGTGCGTGTGTGTATGTATTTGGCATTTAAATGGAGTTTCTCTTTTTTTATCCCTTCCCAGCTAAGCGCTGGAGGAGTGACGCTGGCCTTCCACTTGCAAGGAGCTGCCAACAGCTGTGTCTGGTGTGATGTCTGCCACACACATGTGGCGCTCCCTAATGACGGTCTGGCAAGGGTCTGAAGACAGCAGCAGCACTTGCTGGCAATTTTGAGACACTGTTCTGCTTTCCTTTTGTGCATCCCAGGCTTTGGAGCAAGTGCATGCTCCACTCTCCCTCCCTAGGCGCAGCTGTCAATGAAGAAGGGGTGTCTACACTGGGAACTCACTCCAAATGCTCCCTTAAGCTGCCTTGTCTGTTTTAATCTGCAATCCCCTTTCCCACATACTGGAACAGCTGCCTTCGTTGCAAACTCCAGCTGGTGCTCACAGGGTGCCTTAAACGCCTTAAAGTGTGTCTCTGCTGGAGACTGTGAACATCTCCTTTGCCATAATCCCAGCTGCGTGTGGCAGGGGTAGGAGTTGGCGTCCCACCTTTCCTGGACAGCTTTAGCAAGAAAATCTTTCTGGAAAATAAAGGGTTGATTTTTCTTCTTCGTGCCTAATCTGTTTCTAGCTAAGCTGAGCCTGGCGAGCAAATTTTAGGTGCCTCTTTAAGCGTTTGCAGATCCCACTAGCAAAGAAGAGGAAACTGGTTTGAGGAAAATAAAAAACAGCCTGCACATGAAGGAGAAATTGGAATCAATTTCCATGTCAGGTTTAAGGTCTGTTTTAAAGTCGAGGTTTGAACCTGAGGTGCAGAATCAAATATGGTAGCACTGAAACAGGGCAATCTGTTCCGTGAGGTTTCTTTGCTAGCAGACATAAATTCAAGAAGCCAGCTAGCCTTAAGGGATTTCTACCATCTTGGGTTGTGTAGGAAAGAGAGCTGCAGTTCTTGGAGCCTTGTCATGCTGGATTTGTCCTGACACTGAAACAGAAGGGAAAGTATCTCACTACTTAACAGTGAATGGGTGGATATGGAGATTTATTCAGCAGTCCAGAGCAACCTCCAATGCCATTTTAAGGCGTGAAGTGAGGAAGAACAACCCCTTCAAGAGATTCTGCAGGGAGTGCTTCGTGAGATAATGTTAATGAAATTTGGCCAAGATGTCACTAGTACAGCTCTTCTTGAGCGAAGAACTACATGATCTTAAATTGACCATAAGTTGTCAAAGGCAAAAAATAGCTTTGCCAACAACATGAGGTGCATAAACTGAAGGAGTGTCACCAGTGAACTCTGAGTAAATACCATCACCATGATTCTAGTAATGACCAGAGCAGCAAAGCAAGTCTGAGTGATGAGGAACATGGCACAGCAGGCGAGTAGTTCATTAGGTCTTCCTTTCCACACATGTCATATCACAGCAGGCCTGTGTTGAGAGTGTAGAGGAAGCCTCAGATGGAAAATGGAAGGCCAGAAGATCTAGGAAGGAAATGCCTCCATTTCAATTGCATAAATATCCAGCAGTTTGGAGAATGGTTCTGTTACTAGTCGCTATATCTCTACCTATGAGTAGATGAAGGATTTTGTTGCTGGTTTTGTGTATCTCTGTGCCTCTGCTTCTTGACTAAACCTTGACAGTAATTTTCCAGAATCACTGGTTCTGGAAAGTGGTCCTCCCCAGAGAAGGGCTAAGAGACTTTCTGTTGCGATTACTTGCCTGAAAGTCAGGTGGCATATTGCTGGTCCTTGCAGACTGGTTCTCTCTGCTCCCACATGTATATGGGAGTTGTCCCTCTTGGTCAATATCCAGTGTTTGCTGCATGGCACTATAATGAATATTCACAACATCTCGCTTTACGCCACTAATGTCAGTGTCTAAATTAGGAGCTTAGCCTCATGTTTCCCTCTGTAGCCTCCTCCATATGGCAAAACAGAATATGAGCCCAAGCTAGATGTTGTGAATGGTCCTCTGGAGCAGCCTTTGTCTCCCTCTCTGCTGTCTACAAAGAGGCTCTAGGAAAAGTCACACCCTAATTTAGGTTCTGAATTTTGGTGCCTCATGTTTAAGGCCACTGTGAGTGAATGTCCTCTGTATGTCATGTGCAACTGAAAATGTCACATCAGTGACTTGGTCTGTGGAAAAGGTGTTGCTGGTAAAGCACAGTTCAGAGAAAAACTGGGCACTAAAACTTTTTGTCTTGAATAATTTATTTCATACACTGCTTCCCTTCTGGAGTGTGAATTGTGTGCTAATAGCTTGCAGTTTTCTCACATTTTTTGGTTATTTGAAACTATTGTCTGAATAATTTCTATGAATAATTCTTGATCTGTAGGTCTTTCACCCTCATTTCACTGGGATTATTTGAAAACTGAAATTAATCTTTCAAGCTGAGTTAGTTTTTGTTGGTGTCATAGATCATAAAATGTATTTCTTTTCATGGAATCGACTGTTGAAAAATAGCTTGTATTGTGCTATGAAGAAATACATTTGGGTTCCTGACGAGCAAGTCTCATCTGTTTGTAGGTTCTGTTTGCTTTGTTTGAACTATCATTCGTAGAAACAACCATAGTATTAAACAAGCTCACTGGTTCACCTAGCCCAATCCCCTGCGATCTCAGGTAATCATATAGTAAATCAAACATTTGAGTATTGATTCAAATGCTTACAGATTTTTAGCCTATAAATTAGCTGGGGAATAACTGTCCTTATGCTTTTGATCAAGTTGCAAGTCCTGAAAATATTAACCCCTTTCTTTTGGACATTTTATTTCTTCTACATCTGGTTAATGTTGCACGTAGAAAAGTCATAGAGAAAGAGAAACATGGAATATAAGAAAGGTAAGATGTACGACTGGAAGGAATCTCAGGTCCCTGCCATCACCAAGGCTAGGCAATATTTTAAAGAGGAAAGGTTAAATATTTATAAGCCTTAGAGAACAGTTTATTTTGGATTAGTTTTGCATATGAAAGTTTGGTTTGGTTTCTTTTTATCTCAGGAGGCTCTGTTATGCCTGTTAGTCACTTCTCTGCAGGAGTACCTCAAGGAACTTCCTATTGCGTTTGTGAGTAAACTGCAAACATTCATATCAGCTGGCTGCTTCTTGTCCAGAAGTGAGACCATGCGTGGAAGTCCATTTTAATATTTAAGTGATTCTTTTGCCTAACAGCACTACCATGTTCCATGGCATATTCTCCTCATTTATACTGGAGAACCGTTTTGCTTTTATGCACATCTCACAGTGTAAAAGTAGACAGAGAGAAACTAGGGAATTATTAGTTCTTGAGAACATTCTGTTGTTAAATTATCTTCTCAGTATCAGCCAAAAATAACTGTAGTAGCAACAGTGAGCAGAACAAATGGTAATGCTAGCAAATACAAGCGTGACAGAAAGTCTTTTATTCCCAAGCCCCAAAAGACTTACTTTCTAGTAACAAGCAATAAACAATTCAATGTCATTTACACTTCAGTCAATTTAGACCCCATAAATGCATTTTTATTAATCACTAATTAATTAACCAATTCAGACTCTTGTTTCTGTATGAAAAGTAGCCAGGTTCAGTGCCTGTCTTTCAAACCTTTTGAAACCTCCACCATACTAATATGAGTGCTTCCACTGTGTACCATGGATATAACACTTCTGTGCTCACTGTCCATCTTGACTGGGTCCTTTGAAGAATATTTTCCCTAAATGTAATATTGCAGTACAACAGAGAGACTTTGGGATGTGAATTTTGGTTGCTTCTGCATTCACAGACCCCCAGCAGATGGCTGGCTGACCAGCATGGTCAGTAACAGGAGGTTATGGTAATGCTGTTCCAGAAATGTATTTGGGCAGTTGCACAGCATGCGCTAACCCACAAGTTTACTGAATTAGGTGAGTGATACTGGGGGCATATATAACCTGCTGTGAGATGCCAGGAGATCATAGAGCTGGGGGGGATCTTGGGAAGTTGTCGAGTCCAGCCTCCTACCCTGGCACGGGTCCCTGGTGTCTGTCTCATTATGGCGCATGTTTGTCTAAGCTGCAGTGATGCAAACGCTGTGGCCTTGCCAGGCAGTCTGTGTTGGTGCTCCATGGTCCTTACTGTTAGAAAGCTTCTCCTAGATTGAGCCAGAATCATCTTGTCTATTATTTTAACTCACAATTTCATGAGTTATCAAACACAAGCACGAGGAAGAGATTAGTCTCTTTTTGCAGGCAACTTTTACATACTTGAAGACTATTACTGAGTTTCTTCTCAAATTTATTTCTTAAATATTTCCAGTTCCTTTCGTCTTTCCTTCATTTCAGGTTGTGCCCTCTGGATCTTTGTTCTTGTTTCATCTTTGTTCTCCTCTAAATGACACCTTCTTGCAGTGCCTGACTTGAATACAGGACTCCCATGGCAGCCTGCTTACTGATGTGAAGGGAACTGGAAAAATTCATACATCTTGTGAGCAGTGGGTTTTTTTTATACACAACCCAGTATGTTGCTTGCTTCCTTCACAATAGCATGATATTGTTCCACTGATCTTAATTAAAAGCTGATTAATTCCTGATAATATTACTAATACACTACCGAATAAAACCATCTGCCAGTTTCTAGCTGAGTGTACTTGTGCAGCTTAGCTGATCCATGGCCATTTCACTCTATCATGCTGTACCTATCTTCTATGTTGCCAAAACTTTTGCAATTTCCTTAGCTGTGTGTAAGCACAGCTAGGCAGAGTCTCTGGTATAGTACTGTTGCCATGAGCTCAACTTAAGCAAGTGCAAGATATATTTAATACTTGAAAAGAGCCTAAATGAAATAGCTTTCCTATATCCCAGAGTGGGGAAAAAGATGGTTTTCAATTCCTAAGTTGTCAATTTCATTTCAGCGTTAGCTTCTTGGAAGCTCTGTCCTGGTCATGGTTCTATATGAGGACATCCCACCTGTGCATAACAGTGCTACAGTATTTCAGGATAAGTGAGGTCAAGCTCATCCAAAGATTTTGATATACAATGTGATGAGGCCTTTGACAATCTGCTCAGTTGCTACCTATCTGAGACTGGAACCATCTGGGAAATTTGGCTGCGGCAGGAAATACTGAACTAATTTGGGCTCCTGGCTCAGGGCTCCAGAAAATGAACTGCTGGGAGAGTCTTTGGTACCAGGAAGTTTTCAGTTAGGTGAAGTGTTAGATCCCTTTTCATACTTCAGCCTTAACCTGCTCTACATTCGCTCTTTTCATTCCTCCCTCTCTTCCTCAAAACAGGATCACTAGATAACTGTGTATTTGGGGTATATTGGCAAGCATCTGCTACAAGGAGATCTCCATTCTTCTCATGAAATTTGAGCAGACTTTCACCACCCATCTCTAGGGGTGAATGGTTAGCTGCATTAACTCAGGTCTACTGTTGTAAACCATACACCAGCTATCTTCGCTGTAGAGTCAGCAGTCAGATGTGATAAACCCACCATTCAGCTACTTGAGTTGTTGCACCACCTGTGTGATAGATTAAGTAAAAGACAATGGAGGAAAAAAAAATACACAACTGTCAGTTTGAATTAGGGAGGAAAGTGTTTTGCTGCAGTTTTCTAACTTGCCAATTACTGACTAACAGGCATGTCATTCTTTCCAGCGATGTTTCTTGCTTCCTAATAAAGCAAGTATGTGCTCACGAGCTCAACTGTGTATACTGGCACCAAGGTTTTCTTGTCTCACAAGGTAGATGATAACTACAAAAGTAGACTTGTGCCTATGGCAGGCACCTGCATTTAACTGCAGGTGACTACAGAAACTAGATAGGTCAACACTTTTCATGCTCAGGTACAAAACATCTCACAGGACCTCCCACCAGTTGATTTTCAAAGTTTGTTCTAGCTTGAGCAATGTGCAAAGGAATGATTGAGCCCTACATATGCTGTGATTTTTGGGGTTGCCCTATGCAGGGACAGGAGTTGGACTCGATGATCCTTGTGGGTCCCTTCCAACTGAGGACATTCTCAGGACATTATCAGGACATACACCTTCAAAGCCCACCTGAAGTTAAATACAGCTGCCTCCAGTGAGGTGATCAGCACAAAGTACCTTTCAGGCAGGGGGAGACAGAGTAGTTGCCCACATGCAGCATTTGCAAGCGGAGATTGTGAGCTGGAGGAATATAGAGTGTTGTTTTGCTGTTTGTGACTGCAGCTCCATCAGGGTTGGAGCCAGACAAGGTGGTGGGGTGGGCAATTCAGGTCTCTATGTTACTGCAAGTATTTGAACACCAGCAGAGAAAAGAGAAAGGGAGTTTCCTCTTGTCAAAACTTTCTATTCATATCCCACTTGCAGCTTTTCTAAGCATTACACTAACCACAGGCTAATAAAGTACAAGCAGGACAAGAGGTTCTGGCAAGAGGAAGACTCAGTGGTGTGGATGAGCTTCAGGAGTGAGGACACTGGCTAGGTATCAGGAGCCCTTGGGCCTTCCCTTGCCTCTGCCACTGTCCAGTATCCCAACACAGTGCTTCTCTCACCATCTTGTATGCAAAGAATAAGAGCTGGGACTTTCTCTTGCTTCATGTTTGAATAGTGCTTAATAACAGCCTGTACATACTACTGTAATACAAAGTACACTAATAAACCTCCCCCAGACACCTATTGGAGGGCAGTGCAGCAAACAAATAGGAAATGAGATGATGTAAGGTGCAATATGCAATAGCCCCCGAAAAATTATGCAGTGAAGATATAGTGACCATGGACAGGTGACCAAACAGTACTGTATATTAGCTGCAGAAGAAAATTACGGCAGTTTCAGAAACTGACGAAAACTGTGATTAGGAAATGCCCTTGAAAGTAAACCAATCTTTAACTATCTACCTCTGAGCGGTCTGGAAGTGACTTGGCAAACAAGTCGGTACTTTTCATGTTGGGACTTTCAACAAGAATGGGATCCAGCTGCTCATGCCAGTGGTTGCTGCTGTGACTGCTTTTGCTCTTATTAAGTGTCTTTTGGTTAATTCTGTGTAAATCTGGGCTCAGCTAGTCACCATAAACAGGGAACCATTTTAATTTCTGTTTTCAGAAGGGGAGGTGCTTACCAGCTCCTTCCAGACACCAGATTTGGTTAATAACGGTACCCACCTGCTTTGCCACAGTGCATGTGTTTCAGCTTTTGGTGTTTTGAATGTGTCTGAAGTGTTTGATCATCTGTGCAGGTGTACAAACAACCACGGAAGAATGAAGAAATGGAAATTTCCCAAGGCAATGGCAAGAAAGATATTTTTGTCTTTTTACTTGCTCTGGGACCCAAAGCGCGGTAGAGCTTAGGTCGTCAGTTGTGGGCACAGGAAGGATATTTTTGAGGTTGCAGAAAACTCTGTGAGATGACTGTTTGCTTGAAACAAGATCAGATACAAACCTCTGGCTCATGCCCAAGTTCTCTGGAGGTCTGAGGAGTGCAGGGCTTAGATGCCCTTTCAGTACCTCAATAGCGTAAAGCCCCATCTCTGCCAGTACAGGTGCACTTCAGTCCAGAGAGCTGACTGCAGCCTATACAGACAGATCCACATCAGCTTTTATCTACTCAGTTCATGCACCACTAACTGCAGAGCCAGAGCAACAGGTAACTCAGAGCTGGCTGTAACAACAATCATGACAAGTAACGGGGTATGTACTTCAGGAGCTACCCAGCTTTGAACTCTGTGTTGTCATGGTTAGATGGCTGTCTAGCTACCTCAGCCTGATTTAAAGATATGCCTATGCCCTCTGAGAATAATGTGTGCACTGTTATCCATAAGCAGGTGGAGGTGAGCCTGCTCCCAGCGGAGTCTGCGCTGTGTCGGGAGGAGAGGAGCATAGTGAAACCCCTGACAAATTGCATTCCTCATGCCCTGCTGGGCTTCTGCTGGTGCTGCTCAGTGCAAGATGACTTTGGCTCGGGCTGTTACTGAAGCCCAGAGGGAGGTTTTACCCCTTACTTGTGCTGCCGAGGGCAAGCAGCCTAATTATGGCTTTCTGTGATACTGGGGTTCTTGGTAGCTGAATAGGTGCATTGGACCTCCATCCCTTTCTCCATCCCTCTGCAGGGCAGACAGACCTGAAGCACTTATTATTTCCTAGGTGAGAAGCAGGTGTTTAGTGAAGAGCATAAATCCTACAATGCTAGGGGAAAAAAAAAAAGCAGTCGATAAAATAGATGCTAGGGAAAAAGAATAAATACAAATCAGTAATTCTGCCACCAGGCAGCTGCTGGCATTGTCAGCGAAATTTAGTAAGAGAGGTGTACTGAGCCATAGGTTTTGCAAATGCTTTTTTCCGAAGCCTGTTATAGGTCTCTCTGCATGTTTATTTATTACTGTCTTCACAGCACTTCATTCAGGCTTTTTAAATGATTCTGAAAGGCATGAGGTTTAACATCCACAGGTCTGATGTCATGGTTTAACCTTGAGAAAGGGACCAGCAAGGGCAGCAGCTGGGTGACATCTCCCGCACTGTTTCACCAGCGTGTCTCTGACTCCTCCTGGAAAACTGACTGCTTAGGGTGAGAGGAAGAGGTCATCTGCACACTCACACCATCAGTCCTTGACCTTTCTGTTGACAATATCCACAAGGTGTCCCTTCTGACAGCTGCAGTGACAGAGCTGTTTTGCGACAGGGACACATGTCCAGGCTGAAATCATCAACTCATTTCATCTAAGCTGCTGAACAGCTATCAGAAAGTTAGCGCCTTTTGGCTGCTCGAACAACTGCTCTGGTTTTGAACTAGTGGCCTTTTGGTGACAGGCTCTGATATCCTATTACCAATTCCCAAGCCATCCAGCTCCTCTGAACACATGCACACTCAAAAAAACAATTACATATAAATGTAAATGACTCCGAAGTGCCAAGTGATAGAGATGTGACCTTCACCTGGGTCAGGTGGATTGTGTGAGACACCATGAACTGGAGGTAAGCTGACACCTACAGCCTTGTTGTCTTGGTGTTTCAGAAACAGACTCTAGCCCCAGACCCTTGCTGCCCTTTGCTTCCCTTCGCCTGCACCCCCTTCACAGACAATAAAAATGAGATGTAATGCATCACTTTTGTGATGGCTCTATTTTCAATTGAAATGGGAGATCAGGATCTTGCAACAACTGTGAGATTTACATTCATCTGCTGTACAGGGTTGTTAGGAAGTTGTAGTTTGGGTCACTTCAAAGTACTTTTATTTTGAAAAATTGGCCAGACCTTCAGCTGGTGTACATCAACACAGCTCTGTTGCTTCAGTAGAGCTGATTTACTCCAGCTGAGGATATGGCCTCACATCATATGGCTGTTTTTTAACTTAAAAGTATATAATGCTGTCAAGTACAAGACAGGCAGACACAGGGTTCTGTATGAGAATAAAGGAGAATTCTTTGTAGGAAGATCTTGTTCCTATATAAAGGCATTGGTAGCAAATGATTAAGAAATTATGTGTCCCTACATTTTCTAAGCATGCCATGTTTGGATATAATTGTGTTACTTTGAATATTATTACTTCCATTTACAAAGTGAAATTCCAGCCCTGCTCTTTGAAAATTTGTCCCTTCGTACTTAGTAAATCATAATTATATTGTCACAGTGGTTACCAGTGGACCCTGAGGGTCAGTGGACCACTTCTAAGGGAATCACAAAAGGTAACTGAGAAAATCAAGCCTATTGTTAATAATCTTGAATTCATTACACAAGGATGTGCAGCACCACTGAAAAATGTTTTGGGGATTGTAATTTGTAAAAGGTTGGAAAGTGCTTTCAATGAGGTTATATTTCTTTCCACCTTTCTCATCGTTTTTCCTCATGTTCTGTTCCCATTTCATTTTCAGTCTCTTCCTGATGGTGTGTTTATGTTTTATTTTCCTTTCACAAGACAGGATCTTGAGTCCTTAAAATGTGTCTATCTAACCTACACCAAGGCATTGGTGAATGTTAAGGTGTTAGGATGGGAACATCCTCAGAGCTTTAGAAGTGGCTATCAGTGGTGGCATCTGAAGAAGGGTTTTAGGTCAGAGCCATCTGTCCAGATGTGAAATTCCCATCCTGACAAATCAAGTGCTTTGTGAGTTAGCTGTGTTGGGCTTATGCTTCTTTGAGCTTTGACTTTCTTTGGTTCTTGCCATAAAAGATCATAGTTCTGAGTCTTTCAGCTGAATGTGTGCCATATATGAGAGTGGTGATCCTGCTGAAATCCCTGTCAGAAACCCACAGCAAAGTGCTGAACAAATATTTATAATAAAAAGAGAATTTCCTCATCAAAGAACGTACAGTCTAGACAAAGTGCCTTTAACAGCTCCCTGACACACCGCTGACCTGTGTAAATGGAAACTCTCTGTCCCCGTGCCCTTTCTTTGTGCTGTGTCCAAATCCTACCATCAGCGAAGTATGCAGCTCTCTGAAGGAGCTTGCTGGCTTGCTTTTTTGGCCTTTGCTTCTCCCTGGATGCTGATAGTTTAGCTGGGACAGAGGGAATGCATTTCCTTCAAACACCTCATCAAATAAGGACTTCAAAAAAAAGCTCACTTCTCACTGGCTATTTTGAAATTGGAGTTGATTTAGAATTTCCAGGACAGATTCTCACATCAGTTGAAATATACACAATTGAATCCAAAATCCATATAATGAACACCAGGATGGGTAGCAATGAGGATTAAATACACATATCATTAACAGAATTGTAGCTTATTCTTACATTGATTGTAAGGGACAAACTTTGTTACTAGGATCTCTTCAATCTGGAGCAAGAATTTGTGTGAGGATTGGGTAGAAGGCAAAGACAAGAAAAGACATCTGAGGTTTCATTTGCAGCTTCTCTAAGTGGAATGCATTTATTAGCAGGGTAGTGACCCTCCGAGGGGTATGAAAGTATTCCACAACTAAGGTGTTAGGAATAGCTGATCAAATAGCATGATTTTTTTAATTGCTTGTTTACCGAGACATAAGAATAGCTAAAAAATGCCCATTTTTCAGCAGGAAAAAGGAAACATATTCATTAGAAATAATATCCCACACAACCTTTTTTCCCCACAAAAAGGAGGATACTTTGTCTTTTACATTCTTTCTCCCCTGCTGACAAAGCAGAAAAAAAGGACGTAAAGGAGGAAGAGGGGAAGAACGTGAAAAAAAAAAGTGGAAAGGCAAAAATAGTAATATACAAAAAGAAATGTTCCTGTTTTCACTGCAAGACAAAAGAATTTTGAAGGAAATGAAAAGATTATTAATTTTCTGTCCAGAATTTTTTTTGATAGAAAGATGTATCTCCCTTACTAGACCCATTTGTGGTGTTTATCAACAACGGGTTCAGCAACACCACATAATTAAAAACGCTTTTGAAAAAGGTGGAGACTTACAACTTAGATGTGAAATAGCAATGGAGAAAAATTCTTTGAACATATTTAACTATCCACCTAGAATTCTGTTTAAGGTTGCAAGAGAACAAGTTGTTATAATACCATATAAATCCATCCCCAGTTTTCTTCCCAATAATGTGTTCTTGTCCCCTTCATTTGGGGCTAGCCAGAGCAGTCATGCAGTTGCATAGTAAGCTGGACTGAGGAATTTATCTGGCTGAAAATTAAACCAGGAAAATAAAAAGAAGTTTTCAGTTTTCTTACCAAACTATTTTGTGGCAATCAGTGTGAGTCCTGGCACAAGAGAGCAACCAGATATTCTGTCTGGGAACATCATGGCTTTGTGTGTAGGCCTTGTCCCATGTTTCAGTCAAGGTCTTTGGGATGCTGGCTTGCCCTGGGGAAATTTCAGAAATGGCATTTTCTGTATTGTACATGATGCGACCTGACGTGGGGCTGATACAGGACCTTTTCATGAGAAACATGCAATACAGTTTCTTAAGCCAGAGCTCTGCTTCTGCCTTGACTTTGAATGTGTTGACTTCACTGGAGCTACTTCTCACTCACATCACATCAGGTGAGGAGATATTCCATGTTGAGCTTCATAACATTTTAACAAAGGGAAACTGGAAAAAATTGTACCAGTCTTCAAATTCTATAACTTCTGTATATTTGCTTAAAGATATCAAAATGCATCACATGGCCTTCTAAAACAGCATTACAACACGTACCTTCTGTGTATATGTTATCAGTTCTGTTTTGTCTGTATAGTCTGAGAAACTGAAGCACTGAAAAATTAAACCCAAAACCACACAGCAAATTTGTGCCACATCTTGAACTAGAACTTGGGTCTTCTTCAGGAATACTAACAAAATAAGCTATGCAAATATATGGGTCTTTCTAAGTGGTGTAGCAGCATCCATGTGAGGACTGGGTGGATATAAATGTTCAAGAGGTATAGCTTTCAAACTGGCATAGGAAAGCAAGATAAGCATTGTGCAGTAAGTGCCCCTTGATCTGATTTTTAACCATCTCATACTGCTGCACACTATTTGCCCAAGCTGGGGTGAATGCCTGGCCTAAACGACTTGCCCCCAGTACATACAGAAGAGTTTTTTGTGTGCTTGAATTTGCTTTCAGATAATTTTTCATCACGTCCATCTGGACCTTTTTTTTTAATGTATTCCTTCAGTACCATTAGTGAGGCAGTGCAATGCCATTTTTCTAAGGTCCTGAATGTTTACTTCTCCAGGTAGGGTGATTATGGGCATGATGGAATGATGTCTTTAGTCAAGTGTAGATCTTATCTTCCCATGTAACAAGGTAGCCTAATGAAATGAGTTTTATTCAAAGACCTTGTCTCATAACGCTTCAGGAAAACATGATAAATTGAATGATTCTTTTAGCAAATGCATCACACAAAGCACTGGCATATTGCTTATGAAGTTTAATTTTGTAATAGTTCATGGGGTATAATATACCTGTAGCTATTTCAGTGGAATGAATCTTACAGGCTCATTACAAAAGCAGAACTGTTGTCCCAAAATATTGCTTTTCTTGTTGAACTGTTGCTCGGATTCAGGGCAATTTGCATGTATAACCTCCAAGGAACCACTGCATCTCAATTTTTAATTTTTTTTTCTTTTATTGTGCTATTATTATGAACTATGATGAAACTCTTTTATTTAAGTAGTGAGAGCCTAGCTGTTATTAGCAATGGTTTTACTAACCAAATGTGGCAGACCAAATCTAAATCCAGAAATAAATTAGATATTTTTTTAAACTAAGAAAAGTTTGGTTGTTTACCAGCTGAAAGAATGTGAAACTAGACAAAAGTAAAAATATTGTGATTTCGACATACTTTTGTTCTTTTGGATCTCAGATGTGGTGTTTTTAACATTTCTTAAGACAGATATTAACTTTAATGGGAAGATGTCTGATACAATTTACTTATGAAAAATGAGAAGTTACTCTCCTGATACAGCTATGTTTCTGATAGTAATTCTGCATTCCCATTACTGTAGAATAGTGCATAATGTAGTGACACTTGGAGTGAACCTTGAGTCTACATTGCCTGTCCTTCGTTGTCCATCTGGGCCCTCCTGGGCTTGTCTCTAGCTGTGGTGGGCGAGGAGGAGAGCACTTGTCACTCCCCTGTGTGCAAGACTTTCAGTCCATCCAGGATTTCCAAGTGCATTCCCAGGAGTGGCGGGGTGAGTGTGGGCATGAACACAGTGTCCTACCTCCTATTTGCATGAGAACTCCCCTCCTGCTTCAGTAGAACTGCCACACTTGGGCTGTTTGGCTGTTGGGGAAGATGTAAAGGTTGGCAGTGTAGTTTGTTTTAGTGGGAATGGGTGTGGGGGTGACCCAGCAATCTGCATAAGTATAACCTAAGTGACTCACTCAAGTTTTTGGCAAAGCATGTACTTAGTGTCTCCTGGGCCCTGAAGACTGGTACCATAACCATTTCACTATCTATCCTTTCTTAAAGAGAGTAGCATATTTTTAAGTACACCAAGTTGCCATGCATACAATGGCAGTTCCTCGAGACTGCTAAACTGACACTGCAGTGTGCGCTGTGCTTATATCCAGGCTGTATACCCACTACCCCTTCAACCAGAAACCAGTGTGAGAGCAAGAGCTGATACAGATCTAGGTCCTGCCCCTGTATTGAGTTCAGATGCAAGAGGCATATGTTCCTAGACCAGGGATCTCTAAAGCACTCCCAGGTAGATGTCTTTGGACATAGACTATAAAACCTCTGGGACTGTCACAACAGACTGGGCTCATTACTTTTCCCTAGCTTTTTCTCAGCTTCATTAATTTCTCCTTGCCTTTTTCTTCCCTACAATATCCCTAGAATTAGAAAGACTGAAAAGTACCAAGGATGAGTTTGTGGAAGCAGGATCAAAGAGCAGAGCTAAAGTTCATTGAAATCAATGTGAATTTTTCAAAAGGGTAGAATACCACAGGCTTTTTGCATGGTCTCACTCTATGTTGTTTGTGTTACAGTAATCTTTAGAGGACCCTAATGAAACTGGAGCCTCACTCCGTTAGCCATTGCCTACGCAGAACTGGCTAGATCTTCAGCTTCCTTGGATTCATTGGAGTCATGCCAAGGCTGAGCAGCAAGGCTCTGAACCCATCCATGCTGCAAACATCTTACTGGATAGGAAACACCTGGTCTCAGGAAGCTCAGACCTGGAGCCTTTACATTCTAGCATAGCAGAAATACTCATTACTGCTAACATTAATGCTATGGCAGGGGAGTTGAGTGATTTCCCCTAAGTCATGCGGTAGGCTGTGGCAGGATTGAGTCTCCTGAGACCCAGATTCAGACTCTCAGTCCTTTTCTGTCTGTCTGAGGAGATGCTCTGTCTGAGCATTGTGTCACTCAGGGAACCAGTTCCAACAGCACTTTCCACGTTTTGGGGGTGGGTGGGAGAAGTCCATGGGCACCTTAAGTAGTAAGAGCAAGTGTGGTACTTTTGTTGGAGTCTGAATCCACACTTGAAATGTTCTGGGTTCTGTGAGGTAAAAGGTTGGAAAACAGTGAGCTGTAATATTATCTCAGTTCATATTTGATCTAGTTGTAATGAGATACACTTTTTTATTGATTACTGCAAACCTCTCATTTTTGGCTTCAGTGAATAAAATGAAACTTCAGCAACTTGACTTTGAACACTGAAAACTGTCAAATATATATATTTGAATTATTGCTTTTATATAAATCTACAAATTATATTCAGTTTGAAAACTTGGACTCTCAAGATTGTTGAATCTCTTTATCTGTTGTTTATCTCATTTCAAAGCACTGGAAGATGCTTCAGGGGCTGCATCTTGTACAGTTGGGAGTCTACTTCTCCAGATCTTTCCAAAGGTTATTGGTTAGGATGTCCATGCCATTTAGCTTGCAACTCTTTGTTAATGAAACTTTTAGTAGCACTGAACATGGTAGAATTTATCATGGGATAAAGGAGTTAAAAATCTCTATGGAATTGAGTTTGAAATCTATATAATGCCTGTACTGTATTGCATATATACACCACAGTCAGTATCTTTAATCACATTTGGTGTTTCTGTCTGTCTGCATATACCTCACAATTTTTTCTTCTGTAGCTTCAATTAGTGTTTAATGAACTTAGTGAGAGTTAATTATTAAAAAGTGACTTCAGGGGTCAAGCCTGTTTTACTTAGATCCACAAAGACACAGCATGAATGTGGTTTTGCCACTATGAAAATTATAATGAAAAGCTCATTATTGTTTTTTTAATCAAGGAATAAAAAGCTGACCAGTCTAAGTGTCCTTTCCACAACACATTCTCTGGCATTATTACTATACATATTTATAAAGCAACAATGTGTCCTGCATTCAGGTATACCACTCTTACAAATCTAACAGCAAGCATCCATTTAAGTCTGACAGCATCATTCAGTTCTTTTTATGTTCCTCCTCCTTGCTGATTTAAAAATGTTATGAAATTGAAGTAGACTGCAGTAAGTACAGTGACAATATGTTATTTTCCCATTAAGTACTAAGGGATGTGGTCTTATGTGCCTTGCTTCAACGCTTGCGATAATTAAACATTAGGGAGGGGTGCTGAATGTAATTTTTTTTTAATGACATCAGAGTCACAATGTTAATGTAGAGTCAACATGCCTACAACATTTTGGATTCAAATCTGTAATTTTTTATAGCCAATGCTTGTGTTTTGATGAATGTCTTGCACTGTCCTTTTAGCATTTGAGCTGAAGCTAAGGCTGGCATGGGATATACCTATATTGCTCTTCTGTCAGACCTGAGTAACGTTTGAGCTGTCAGGCCTTATGCTGGCCTCTCCTGACCAAACAGGGAGCAGTGGGTTCTCCCTTACCTTGCCGGCAGTAGGGACAGAAAGCCAGCAGAAAGCTCCTGTACACCTCAGTCCCTCCCATGCCCTATGACTGCCTGTGCAGGCAGGGTTAAGGGCAGCCTTGTCAGGCTGACCTGTGCTGCAGTCGTGCCTTCGTGTCACCCTCCCGATTGGCTATTCCAGGGCACAGACAGATTCAGCTTATACGTGGCTCTTCTGTGCAGCAGTGTGCCTCAAGTCATACCCCAGCTTTCACTAACTAATATTGTTAGGGTGATTAATGTTGCATGGCTAGTAATAATGCTGAAGATATTCAGATTTAACCTACTGATCACTAATACTCTGCTCTAAATAATAATGGAAGTGTATTGTTGGTTTATATTGACAAGAGAATCCTGCAATAATGAACTCTTTGTGCCTGACATTCAGACAGGTCAAGCTCTCATTAATCTTCTGCTGTCTTCAAGGATCATAGCTGATCGCTGCTTGGAAGATTCAGAACTGTCACTGCAGCAGCTGATGAAGACCAAAGCCAATCGCCTTTGCATGTAGGCATTTGGTGGTGTTCAGAACCAAGGCTCAGGCATCTAAAGGTTAGGTTTTCATTCTATCCTTGTGTTACAGCCACACAGGATGCATTTCGCCTGAGTGCCAAGGCAATTTAGACAAAAATCATGTACTATATGTGGTGTTTGTTATGGTGTTTGTCTGAGCCCACATAGCCGATCTGCGGAGGGATGGTGCATGTTTTCTAATGATGGAGCCTTGGTAATTTGAGATGAATTATTAAGTGCTGACAATAAATGAGCATCAATATGCAAACAAATAAGCAATGACAAGGAAAGGCAGGAGAGAGGGATAAGAAAAATGGCAAGGTTTCCTGAGGATCGGACAAAGATGTTTCTTTGGGATTATTTTGACTGGTGTCAACTCTTCCTTTTATTTAGGAGCAATTTCTTTCAAAGCAATAAATATTTGAAAACTTCATATTTATTAAGTGTTAATTTTACCCCTAGGCCTTTTGAGCTAAAAGTTCAAAACACAACACTGGAAATACACACAGGCTCCATCTGTTCATCTCCTGCTGCATGCTTTGAAAAATGTCATCCAAAGCCTTCATTATTTTTAGTGGTGCTATTTTTTCAGGCTTTGGATCCTTGCTTTAACCTTCAGGATCTGTACCTAGCTCTCTGTCTATAAATGACCTCTTCAGTAGCCTGTACAACTACGCCTGGTCACTCACTGCAGATCAGGGAAGTCAGGCCATCACCAGGAGAAGGCCAATTTTCCTTTCTAATTATGGCCTGTGGGCAGGGATCTATATTCAGGACTTTGGCCCACTTCAGTCCACAGAGGATTTCCCACTGGTGTCACCGGAAAAGTGCACACAAGATGAAGGATAACAAACGGCTTTTTACAGGAACCAAATGAATAGACATTGCCATTATTTAGGTGCCCTGTTTTGGGATTTAGCATATGCTCACAATTTAGATTTATGGAGCACTATTTATTCTCTGTTTCTCTCCTGTCCCCATCCTCTTTCCTCTGTTTTGTTCCCTTCTGCCTGTTTTGGTCCATGTCCTAACACTTTTCCTCATCATTTCCCTTTCTCCAGCAGCTCCCCAAACCTTCCCTGTCTCATAGGCTGAGATGATCAGAATTTGAATAATCAGTGTTGACACTTTTGAGTGCCATCATTAGGGGTTAGGCTTAATCCCTTGGGAGGAACAGAGCCCTGGGAGCTTACAGCTTGCAGAGCATTGTCTTTAGTTGTCTGCATGTTCAGCACCATAGGGCTTACAATTTGCTCAGTTTTTTAAGTTTTTTTTGTAATTTTGTGGCTCATTTAAAGAGAACAACAGTTCAGGTTCTGCAGAACATCTATCATGAAAACACCAAGCCAGTCAAATCCCATGAATAGGATACAAGCAGGATCTGCTTTGAAAGGTTTTTAATTTTTCTTTTTTTCCCCTTGGGAATTAGGTTCCTGATTGTAGTAAGTGGAAGAACTGTATGTCTGGTATTTCAATGCTTCTATAAACTAGGCTATTTATTTATGTGAAATACGGATTTATATGCAACACTTAAAGCTCCAAGTCTCACATATCTTTTTTGTTCTTGCTGGGAGTAGGCAAGAATTCCTCCTCATACGAAATATGAAAATTTGCAGGTTCTTGTATTTTGGGTGATAGCTCTTTCCCAATTTTAAAGGAGGCATCACTGAGATTTAATTTCACTGCTATCCCTGAACTTTCTAAACATTATCAAAATGACTTGGGGAACCCTACTCCACTGAGAGACCTGACCTGTTAGCACAGCACTCCATAATAGGTAAAAGAAATGCTTGTCTTAGAGAACAAAGATTCATATTAGTACTCAGTGCAAAGCCAGGGTATAAATTAAACTATGTGTAAAGGTAAAACCTCAGGGAGAATGTAATCATCTTTCATAGGTGGACATAAAGGGAAGCTGCTTTTGAGGAAAGGCTTGAACAGGCAAAGTGTCATCCTAGGAGGTGAAATTGGTCTCATTAGCTAGCAAATAAAAAACACTCTGTAAAGAGTTCCTTTGGAAGAAAGCTGATGATTTCTTATTTTAGAGCCACACTAAACAATGTTGGTAAGTTGTGCTCAGGATGTTGATTATCATGAACAGCTATTCTTTGATAACACTGATCTTTGCCTGTAAAGATTTTGTGAGCTCTGGTCCTAGGACTTTTGAGTATAAATCGCTGCACTCAGACCACTCTGAGTTTGTTATTTCCCCAAGTGCAGATTTGTTCTCCTCTGCAGTCCTATGTCTCCTCATGGGAGCTGCACTGATCCAGTCAGACCACCCTCTGTGGCACAGAGGTGTTCAGCCTTTCTTAATGGGAGTGTGCTGGTTCAGGTAAGCTTCCCCTGGCTCAGGAGTGTCCTTGCCCTCCTTGTTCGGGCAGCGTTAAGTCAGGATATCAGTAGCCTTAAACCGGGGTACCTAGCTGCCTCCTGGGAAGCTTGGACCTTCCCTGCAGAATGGGATGAAGCCAGAGATCCTTCCCCTGCAACATTTCTCATAGGATGACAGAAAGTTATAAAACACAGAGAAAGTGGGAGAAAGAGGAGTCTTACCAGAGCCTCTGTCATAAGACTACAGAAATCATAGGGTCTCAAAGAGACTGGTTTGGGTATTTTGCCCAAGCAATAGCCATTCCTGAAGAGCACAGCATCTGTCCCAGCATCTGCCTTGTTTCTCTCCTAGGTGCTCATCTCCTCCAGGGCTACAAGAGCCTTAACAGGTTATCTTTGTAACCCTTTAAGAGTGGGTTGCCTCTCATAGACACCCCCGTCCTCCCCTTAAAGGGAATGGGCATCTTATTATGGTTGTTACTGACTATTTATAACGGATTTGTGCTCAGGAATCTAAGTTTCTTTAACAGCTTTTTAAAATTCCAGACATAGGGGTTTGGGTGGAAAGGGTTGGAAAAAGAACAAGAAGTCTTTTAATTAAGTGTGTACATTCCCCTTTATACCCTGAGTTGGTCATAAACCTGGGAACAGGACCCAACTGTTCAGATTCTAACTCCAATTATTCAACTGTACAGAATGTTCTTTTTACCATTATAAATATTAATAACAATAATTTATCATAATTTCACCTTCAAAGGGAACAGTGAGAAAAGACAGGTGAAAACAGGTTCATACAAGGGAAAATGGCTGACTCCAGATTTGACTTAAAGGTTAGTAAAAGCAAACCAATTTTTCTTGTATAAGAAAATGTGTCATTTTAACAACATAGTTTTAGTGGCATATATTTTTTCTTTGTGTTAGCCTTTCCTTTTGTCTCATCTGCTGTTAAGACATGATGACTCTGTTCTCAGTACACAGCACCCAGTGCTAGGCATCTTATACCCAAGAACCTGTCTTGTTTCCCCACTTCCAATTTATACTACTGTGGGATGTGGTAATGTATTGAGTTATCAGTCAAGCTATTAGGCTGGCTGTTACTATTTTTAATAAAATACCACAAAATGATAGAAAAAAATATTTGAAAGATGAGGATTTGACCACTTTACATGTGTTATAGATTCTGAACATGATGTGCAAATGGTAAATTCTGAAAAGTTATCTTCCGTATAATGTCATTTCTGCAGAACTCTCTTGCCTCAGGGTTGTGAATTATTGTGCTGTGAACATTATAGGAGAGATTATTTACAATAAATCGTGTAAAACCCCAAATGTTTTGCAATCAGAATATGTCAAATGCTGAGGAATGAGGAACCCACTTTGGTTTATAACTTCCTTCAAGTATGAGCCAAAAACTGTACAGTACTGTACCTAATGGAAAAGCATCCAGACCAATCTCTATAAATACTTACCACAGTCCCATAAACTAACCTATTAGAAGCACTTGACATTTTCATTTATACCTGTAAAACTGGTGAAAAAAGTTACATAGGCTGAGCTCTTTCTTTAATGCTTTCTCAACATTTCTCATGCACAAAAAAACTTATAATATACTCTAAAGAATTGTTCATATAATCTTTTGGCTGACTGTCTGTTATCTAAAATATGGTTTATCTGAATAATACGAGTTATACTTCCTCCAGTTCCCAATTTATGGTGTTAGAGGCATTCTTGTTTATTTCTCCAGTGCAGTTGGTATGCTGTAAAAATCTGCTGGAATATTCCCAGGTAATAATGTAATAGGAGCCTTCACGGTAGTTGTGAAATTAATATAGGATCTTACATTTGTAAAATGTTAAAGTTTTTTTACCAAAGTTCAGGAAATTAATTCTGCCACATTACCCATCTGCAATATTTGATATACATTTAAGATTGCTTTTTATGCTGGGTATCAACATACGAATTTGAAAAGAGAAACAGAAAACACTCTGCTGGAAAGGATGTGGGCAAGTAGGTTAACCCACAGATTCTCTTGGACTGCCCCGATTCGAGTATTTTAGTTGCAGATACAGAAAACTTAAAGAAAATATTTGGGAGAGTTTTTGAAAGAGGCTCAGTATGCTCAGGACTAGTAACAACACTCCCAAGTCTACTGAAAACAGAAATGGCAAGTCAGAATATTAGCATTAACAGTAGGAGCTATATGCCAACATTTTTTAACTGTACAACTATGAATGCAAATAAAATATAAGACATATGAGATGTGGAACAGATCACAGGACAGATTACTTCACCCTTAAAACCATTTGAAGAAATGTTGGACCTGAACCCAGTGAGTAAGAAGTACAAACGACATACAGAACCTCACGCTAAAACTACATGACAGTTTCATGCACTGCTGGTACCACATCCTTCACTAGCACAAACTTGTGTCTCTCTTGCTTTACAAATAATTTACAAACTGTTTCACTGAATGTGGGTGTGGAGACTCTTAAAGCATAACCATAAGGGCAAAGAGCGGGACAGTTTCTGCATCTGACTACCAAAGACCCAAACACTCAAAACAGCTCTCTGCTGCTCACTTCAAAGCAGTCTTTTTGGAAGGAAAGAAAGAATGCAAGGTACCCTGGGAAATCTATTTTTATCAGTCACCTGCGTCTATCAGTCATGTAGATGTAGCATTTCAGTGGAAAGAACAGTGTCTTGCAAACTCATATTGATTATAACGCCACATGGCTGCAGCACCACTTAGTTTCCAGTCTACAGCCTGGTGATAGCAGGCTGGCTCACTGCAGTTGCTTTCTGAAAAGCCCAGGAAGATGCATGCTTGATGAACGTTCTTGCTGTCTGCTCTTATTTCACACCAAAGGCGGTGATATACAGAGTACACTGCTGCATGTACTGTACTGTCTTGGTGTCATTTTGTTTCCAAAAAGAGCAGTGACTTTAAGATCAGACTTTTAGCATGAAAAGCCATGCCTTGCTGTATAGTCTCTTTTTACAGCTTGGTCACGGAGCCATCTTTTTCAGTAAAAGCTAGAAACTCAAACTTTCAGCAAGTCTGCTTGTGTACTACCAAGCCAACTAAGTCATTGCCTTGGAAGCACACCATATGTGTTATTGTCCTACAGTACACTGAAGAGTGTATATTTTTTGAGAAATTATATGGAAACAAATTTTCAAATGTTATTATAATTCCACATGACCAATCTGACATTTAATGGTTAAATTATCAGGTCAAATACCAATATGTAGAAGTAAGACATGTGATATCCATGTAGGGAGACAAATACTACGGTTTTATTTTTATTAGTTTTGCAGGAATCGTGATGAAAAATGTATCTCGTAAAATTTGCAGTAGTATTTCAATTTGATCTGAGTAGAACAAAAGTGCATTTCCGGTCAGCCTGTGAGAGACACTGATGCTAATAGCATTTTACTGTCATCCAACTCATTTTTATGTTATTTGGGAACTCTTATGCCAATGTTTTTGACAAAGCTGTTGAAAAGCATTGGCCAGAGAGCAGATATTTTTTACCTTACACAAAATATAGTATTCAACAACAAGCAAATCAAGCAGTTATGCACAATTCTCTATGGTATTTCAAGCAGAAATTCATCTAGAAAAAAAGTCCAAGTTATCACACAGAAAAATAATCCTCAGCGCATAGGAAACCAGAACAAAGAATGGCAAGTTACAGGTTACCAGGAACATAGCAGTGCTCCATAAAATTTATAGCAAATTACAGGTAAGATAGATGAGCAGAAGACATATCCTATATTTTTTAGCTGTCCTCCAGATAAGGTAGTTCTCTCTTTCTGTTGGTGATTGTCCTTTGAGTTGCTTGGAAAATACTGATTTTGGGCTGCTGTATGGCCTGCAGGAAGCAGCAACTAACTTCCCTTGTCAAGGACCTAAAAAGACTGCAGCATTTACTCTGGTATTTTTCCTAACTTGGAGGGAACGGTGTGCCAGTGTCATTGCTAAAGGTACAGGCATGCGCAGACACCGTTCATCAGCACTTATGTGAAACCAGCAGTGCTTTTCTGTGCTTTCTCAAGACCAGTTTGATGGTTTGATATTCATCCTTACTTATAAACTACTTATCTCTGGTGACTGCTAGGAGTGTCCTCACCACAAGCACCCTCTATGATGAGTGGAAAGAGTTACAGGCCTTCAAAGGGACATACAGCCCATCTAAGAACTTGTCTCCTGCAGATGACTACTTTGTCAGAAGGAGCTGGAGTAGAGGAGTTGACGCAAGTAGGTGCTTCAGTTAAATTCCTGAAGTTACATGGGTAAATCCAGGTCCTTTGCCTCCCTAGGACTACTCTGTAAAATGTTTTCAGCCCTTAAATCTTTTTTGCACAGTTGAGAAAAGACAGAGCTATGGTGTCAGAGTTGTGTCCCGTCCCATCCCTCCCCCGCCCCCCCATGTTCTATGTTCTCTTTTTAAAGGAAACAAAATGGTTTGGAAATTTATTCCAGACACAAGATTTTTTCCCTTAATGTATATTTCTGATGCAGCCACATGCTGGGTTCTTTACATTAAACACATTTGGCAATTCAAGTTTACTTTTAGAAACAGCCTGCTTTGTTTTCTGTTCTTAGTTGTTTTTCTTTTTTTTTTCTTTTTTAAAACCATGAGTTTACTTTTCGTATGTCTTGTCCTTTTAAGGAATGCAGGCCTTTTCTTCCATCTCCTATTGTTTATTTAGTGCTTCATGAAAACACACTGATCTTCGTAGTCAGCCTCCTTGGGTTGCCTCTGGCATATTAACTTTTAAAATGATGATTTCCATCTATTAAGAGGTAACTTAATTTTGGTTTGGATTAATCTCATTCAGCTTTAACTGTCTAAAGTTAAAGTATTCATGCCAAGCTAGTTATATGGGCTCCTTCTGAACTTAATGGGGAAAAAGGGATCCCCAGAAGATTGCTCACCATTGGCAGAGTGCCTGGATGATGAGCTTTGGTTCTGAGTGGACCCTCCCTGCTCATGTGTGTTTCATATTTCCAGGTTGACCTTCACAAGGAAAGGATGAGAAGCCTGTTTTGTCATAATGTCCCCAACATACATGCTGCACTGTGAGGGTGGTGCTTTGGCCTGAGTTCTGTTTGTTTCAGTTTAGCTTAAACCTATTCCTAGCCGACATCCACTAAACTTAGATTTTCGTCGGGTATAAAATTGTTCACATGCACCTTTGCACCTGGTTGATTAAAAGAATGATAAAAAATGGATTGAGTTGCACTGATGCAACTCCAAATACAAACAGCTCTAATCGCTCCTCTGATTCTCCTTTATGCATCTAATTTTTCTGTAAAAGGCTGCTCAGGGCCATAGGTTTTGTATTGGCCAAAGGCTAAACACTTCTAATGCTGTTTTTCATTCTCAGGACCACAAGTACAGTATATTTCTTTTGCAGTTTCACTCTTCCAGATTCCCTTTGTATTATTATAGATTCTCTCTCAGGATCAGCAAAATAATATGTGAAGAATATTAGTGATATGGAAGCTTGCTTCAGGGTTATCTTTAGATATCTGAGTTGAACTCTACAAGTGAGGTACTAAATCTGCTTTGAGATTATCAATACAAGAACAAGTGAAAATGTAAGCTTTAAAAATAGCTTGTACTCCTTTTGTTCTAGTACAGGAGGAGAAACTGAACCAAGCTCTGCAGTCACTGTTGCAACACAGCTGGCTTCACTGAGCTTGCACTGATGTAACTGCCAGAAGAGTAAGACTATATGTATCTTATTTAAAACAGCCAAATATCACAAGGTGTGCAGATAGTATAGCACGGGTAAGGCACAACAGGAGGTGCAAATGAATGCCCATTTTGCATATAATCATCCCGAGTGATGATGATAATAGTCATACTATTAGATTCTTTGACTGGGATATATATAATAATGATTTTACAATAGTTTAGAGAAATGACAATACAATAACATTGTATATGCAAGACTTAAAAAAATCAACCCTCTGATATTTGTTATATATTCTATAATCTCTTCTGCATGGCTGGCATTTCATCAATGGGCTAATAAAACTTCAGTTTTATAATTGCATCTCACTACTGAGATCCACAATGAGCCCAGTTATTTTCAGGGAGTAAAGCCAGGCTTCACTAATGCTTTTGCAAGGAGCCAGGTATTGCCCTACTCTTAAGGCTGACTGAGTGAGTCTAAAAATTTTACAAGAGCTGACTGAGATTTATACCAATAAAAATCTGGTTTTTCTCTTTTTTTTTAACAGTAAAAACCCATAAGTAAAACAAAGTTTAACCTTTAAAGGTGTAAAGCTTAGGTTATTGGGCCATTTGTAATTTTTTTTAGCAAAATTGAAGTATTGCATGTTTTTCAGGGAAACTTTATTTCAGAAGGATTTGGATATATGGAAACCTCTAATAATTCCTTTTGTCTTCTAAGCTCTTCTACCACGGAAGTGTTTTAAAAATTTCATTCTGTTTTCCAAACAAAAATGCAAATAACCCTTTGGTATAGTTTGTACATAAAGGACTATGCTGTTTTTTTCCTATTTGTTCCTTCAATTAGCTAGTCTTGCCCAATAAATTTTAGTGTTTTGTTACTGATAACTAATGAAGAACAGGTAACAAAAGCCACAACAGCATCTTGTACTCATTAAGAATTGGATCAAGCTAGCTTGCACATTGCATGAAGCACATTGTCACATATAGAAAGCAAGAAGTGTCTGGGGCAGCATACATTATTAATTAGAGCTGAAGCTGGACTTCTGTTGTGGCAATCATGACTTTCATGTTCTATTACTTTCATGTTCTAAAAATACTATGCCTGACGATGTTTTATGATTTCTGTATGTGAGCGGGTGGACAATAGACATATTTCATGAGGGGCTGCAAGCTTAAATTCTCCTCACTAAAGGAGAGAAGTTCAGCAAGGGCATGGTAGCAACATAAAGCCCTTCTACTTGAGAGTGAGTGTCCATGGAGGGCAGCAGCAGGTTCCTGATCTCAGTAGGATGAAGGTAGTGTCTTCTTTGTTTTGTATTTCTCAACACTGCTGGTGCCTCTGGTATAGGACAGGCAGCATTCCATGCCCATCCTCATATTTGTACTTTGGCTAGTATGGCAATCTACCCCTTTTAAGATTTCCTGCCAGCTCCTGGAGTTCACTACAGAAATACTCTTCAGCCATTTAATGCTTGCACTGTTTGAATACTCTGAGTGAAGCAAAAAGATCGACCTGGTTTTGGGAGCTAATTATCTCTGTCTTGTAGATTTAATGACTTTAAGTATGATCAAGCTGATAATTTTCTTCCTGGGTAGTGATAGCTAGGTAGGCAACAAAGCTGTCAATACAATACATTCCAATGATTGGATCGTCCTTTTTGAAAGTGATTAAGAAAAGGTGAATGTGAGACTTTGCTATTTCACCTGTTAGCACAAATAATAGGTGCATAAACTTGGCAATACACAGTTGGAGGCAAAGTGGTCTTCTGACCGGAGCTCCATCAGAGATCAATAGGTTAATAGGATGCAATCAAATGTCTTCTTTGAGTCACATTTGAACAGCTAAAACACTTATGTGGGTCCTTCAGGCTGAATACTTGTATTTTGTGCTGAAGCAGAAGGGGAATGCAAGCATAGCTAAATACTGCATTTTACATGGGGCCAGTTACCAGCAGCAGAAGGGCAGTAACTTCCTAAACTGATGGAGCGTGATGCTTGTGATTTTGATTCTGGTAGCTTCAAGTAATGGTAATCACAAGCGAAATTCACTGGGAATACTGCTTGCATCCCTTTTGGTGTCACAGAATGGACATTGTAAAATTAATTTGCCATTTTGCTATAGATCCACACAACTGACCTAAGGAAAATGGAGATTTTTATTCTTAGAATTGAAACTGTTGTTCTATGGAATGGAGTGCTGGTCTTGATTGGATATTTCTCCACGTAGCTCATTCTCTTCTTAAGCGGGTGTGGGCTTTTCTGTCCCAGTGCAGTGAGGTCATCTATAAGTGAACTGCTCTGCAAATCCATCAAGAGAGACATGGTTCAATGACATCATCCTCATGTCATTAGTGGGAGCAGAGGATGCTTAGTATCTCATGGAATGGTAATGCTAGTGTTAGGTTTGAAATTTTTTGTATTTGCAAAATCAAGCAATTGAGAGATCAGACCAATTAATTATCCCTTCTAAGACCTTTTCTCCTCAAATAAAACCGTAAGTGTTGTGAATGGCCTTCAGTCACCACAGGGCTTTAATGGAAATGCTTAGTATATATAAACATGAAAAAAGACATTAATAAGCTTATAACGCTTTGTGAGATCTACCTTTTGGCCAACCTGTAAAGTCTTTTTAAATAATTTTGTTTTCTTGGTTGCTTCAAGGGCTCTATTTTCATTCCTGAAGGATGTTTGTTCAGCCAGTTTCTGAAATTACCAACATTTTCCAGGGCTATAATCTACTTTGACTAAAGAAAGTCTGAAGATGGTTGATGTTCCAGGGAACATGTGTTTTGAATTGAAGAACAATGATACAGTTTTGTTTGCACTCATAAATAATGAATCCTTTTCTGACCACAAGTAAAGATTGTCTAAATTAGTCTCCTGATTCAGTAATTGATCTGAAGTGTATGCTGTGTCAGAGCTATCAATATACTGACGACTGCATGCGTCTAAGAGAGCTACAGTAGTGTTTATGAAGGACATTATAAAAAATATAAAGGGAGTTAGAAATGAGCTTTGTGGATTATCTTCAGTTAATGGCATGGCAAATGTCATTTTATGGACCTAATTTACTGAACATTAATAATGCTACAGTTGAGGTAAATCATTTTAATGGCAAGATTTATGTGAATAACACTAGCACTAATTTACCAATGGAATTTACAAAATCCATTTAGCTCTTCTAAAGAGGCACTAAGTGGTTGTTATGACTTGGTTTTAGACTGACACTGTCGCAGGAGCAGGGCAGCCCTACTCTTTCTTTCTCCCTTGTGCTTGTGCACAGTGAAAGCCAGAAGATGAGTTCAGCCATAGCACTTTGGTGAGTCAGAGAATAGTGCTGAGTGTTCAACCCCCTTTGTTTCTGTGCCTTCAGCCAAAAGCAGCTGATTAAAGTTATGCCAAAGCAATACTGGGAAGAGGTGCTTGGGGACTGCACCTCCTGCACAATGTCCTCCCTGTATTAAATGCATTTACCTTCAGATAGCTAAGCTGATGTGAAATCTTTGGATCCTTTAGCGGTGCAGAATGCTATTGGGAGAGCAAGATGCTGGGAGTGAAGAAAACTCAATGCCCATGCCCATTTTGCTTATGAAATTAATAACTGCTGGTATTAAATGTAGAGCAAGCTACAGTATCTGTGGTGTGAAGATGTCCAGGATGACTGGAAGGCATTTCTCTTCCCAAGAAATGACTGTGTCTCCTTAAGCAGGAGCTCTCATGGCAGATAAGGTCCACGGGGAAGCTCCCAGGCAGAGAGTGTCCTCAAGAGGTGGAGCAGAAACACTGTGGAACCTTCTGTCCCCATCAAGATGACAGCAGTGGTTCCTGCCTTTTCAGGAACAAATGCAGAAGTCAGCTTTTTTAGCCTTAGCTTTCAAATTCCACAAGTACTTACTGTAAAAACCTTGTTTATTCTCAAGGCAAAATGAGTGTAATGTACATAATTGACCAACCTATAAATTAATCAAGCTGGGAAAAGAACGAAAGTAAGAGAGAAATTAAGAAATACAATGTTATTTCTGTTTTTAAATATATAGAAATTACTTAGACACTGTCGTAGTAGGGAGCCACATGGGGGGGGGGGGCAAAGAGAGAGAGCCCACGGAAGAAAAATGAATAAATACTGTAGTGTTTGCTAATCAGGTGTCTAGTATGAACATACAAGCTGATCAAATAGTGCATAATTATCAGTTTAAAAATTATTGCATAGAGCATTTGATTATTCATGGAAAGTTATGGGCTCAGCTGAGTGTGAGATTTTATGATTGTCTGTTGGAACTGATTGTTTATGATGTGACATTCTTTAATGGTAAAATGAAAAACAGCACAGTTCTGTGCCAGGACACGAGACGGTCATGGGGGAATGAATATTTATGAAGCAAAATAAATATGAAGATGGAACTTCCCTCTCCTTTTCCCATCCCTCACTTCTGTTTTTTAACTATACAAAATCCATGACATGTAATTTACACTGGTTTATATACACTGTGGGACAGCTCATGTCTTTGCATTTAGCTCTGATTATGGTATGGTGTTGCAGGTACCTTCTTTGAGAAGTGGGTGCTATTGGAGGCGTAATTTGTCCTTTATTGCTTTTAGAAGATTCATGTACTCCTGAAATGATGCAATAAGCCAGTTTTGCAGAGCTATAGTTCTATTTTATCCATCTATTTTAAGGAAATGTAGATACCTCTTCCCATTCAAACCTCTTGCCATAGGGTTTCGCTGTATTCCATATTGTGATCTGTAATGTACTTACTCTCGGGGGAGAGAGACTTTACTCCTCATTTTACAAGTGAGGACCCAAGAAAGAGACAACTAAAGGTTTCAGAACCAGACTGTGTGGGGTAAGAAATCAAAGAGAGATGGCTTACACCCTTAGCCTGCACATAAAGTACCGAAGTGACTTTTGTCTTTCTTATATTCTCTAATACCCACTCTTTGGTGCTCCTCATCCACTTGCCAGCGTAGGTGGTACTTGGCATCTTACCTCAGTTTGTCAAGCTGTAATTTGGGTAGCTGCTGAGCCCCAAGTTCCTCGTGTGTAACTTTAGGTGCATAACTGAAGTGCTTAAGCTAGCTTAGTGCCCTGAGATCCCCTCCATAGAAAACAGAGAGAAACACGTACCTGTGGAAAATGTTTCAGCCCTCCTAAGTTTTTGATTTGCCTGTGAAGATGACAATGTCCCTTTCACCAGAGGGGGGTCTAGAGTGAGGAGATCCCAGGGCAGGGGATTCCATTAGATGACTGAAGTTGGATAGGGTGCATGTAAGTTGAGTGTCTTGATAGTGAGACAAAGCCTTGATGTCCTGCAGAGCCTGATGGGATCATGACGCATTCTAGCAGTAATTATCAAAGAGAACTGCTCTAAGGAGATGTGGGTAAAATGAATGCAGGGAGGCTGCTAGCACTTATCTTTACTCATTCATTGAGCAGGTATTGTGTAATTTTGCCAGAAACACCTCTTTCCCCCAAGAAGTCTGTTTTTCAGTCCTGGGCACAGAGAGTTGCCAGCTTATCAAATAATGAGGTGTTTTTTGTAGTGTGCACAAATGAAGATGAGAAAAGTGCATTCCTTGTAAATACATTCTCAGAGGAAAAAGGAAACCAGAGTTCTGGATGAGACACGACACATGAAAGCATTCAGTCTGACTCATATTACCACTAACTCATCATCACCTTTCCCAATAAAACCAAGCTGCTTAAAAATTGTGTTGAATATTTTTTTCCCAGGGAGGAACAATATTTCAGGTGACAGAGAGAGAACACAATAGACAGCAAAGAATTCAATATGGATAAAATACTATGGGTTTGCTCTATTTTTTTTCTTCACTGCAATTTCGTTTCTTCTGAATTCTTTATGGGCTGTGTTCTACAGGGGAAAAATGCCCAAAACGAAACAAGCCCTAAGAAGCAAAGTGAATTTCAAAGACAACCTGAAATGAAGAGTGAACATTCAAACAACTGAGAGGAAGCATATCCCTCCTTTGAACTCAGGAGGTTAGTATGAACTGGCAATACTTTCTTTCAGACCGTTTCTCACAATTAAGTACAGCACTGATGAAAACTCAGAGAGGAGATCAATGGTGTGTCCTGGAAAGAGCTTGAACCCATAATGGAGCAATCAAGAGCAAATGCTTTCTAAACATGGAGCTCTCACAGGGATCAAAAGAATTGCTTCAACAGTCTGTTTATTTACTAGCGAAGGTACTTGTGTTTATTATGCTACTGAGAACAAAGAAACAGTGCTGGTACCTGGTTGTTTTATTTCCACAACTCTGCTATCACCATCAGTAGCTGAGACAAGTTTCTCTGCAGAAACAAAAAATGGGCTTGCCCACAGCTAAATGGGTTGAAGCAAGAGTGTTGCGGTGTATTTTTTTCTTTTTGTCTCCAGGTCTCTCCCGTGGAAGAGAGAAGCCTGTCTGCCCACTGTGGTGCTTGCCTGCACAGCCCATTCTCACATGGTGTTTCAGCTCCTAGCCAGGAGCCTCTGCTCTACCTTCATCAGAAAAAGCAGCAGAAATCCTGCTTTGAGATGTCCCAGGAGTGGATCGCAGTTCATGTGGTCTCAGTGGGGAAAATTATAGCTGAGAGCTTTCAAAAGGCAAGGTAGTTTAGTTATGTCACACAGGTGAGTTTTATTTTTGGGAGACAGGATGCTAATGGAAAGTTTTGTTTCCGTTTCATGTATTCTGCATTATTTTGCTTCTTGGGAATGAGAAGGGATAAGATATGTTTGGCTCTGTTTCCTTGTGCAATTTACAGAAAACTGATCATCTTCTGACCTAAAACTGACAGGACACAACTGTCCATCTAATTCTGTGCTTGGATGCTTGTGAGTAATGGGCTTGAGGTGCAGGGACACAGGGACTTGAATTTCTAATCCAAGAGACCACTTAAGGACATTTTTTTAATATGGGAACAAATCCATTGGAATTAAGAGCTTTGCTGGAGTGGGGTCAGAGAGCTCATCACCTTGGTTTGAACCGACACAGTGGGGCTGAGGGATGCATCCACTCACTACAGCAGCACCAGGCAGCCAGAGCCTCCTGGTGAATCTTGCTCATTGTTTTACATGCTATTTATATATTTAAAAGTGTAACAAATGGAAAGATTGCTATATATCATAAAATCATGGCAAGTGTTCATAGAATTTAGGGAAAACAAAATAAACAGTCACAGACTCTCAGTTAAAAGAATGAAAAAAGAAAGTTCACAATTTCTCTCCAATGAGAGATGTATTCCCATGATGCACATTCTTAGTACAATTCATATCATGCAAAATGGGTAAACACAAGGAAAAGCCACAATGTGAACAAAGAAAGAGGAAGAGGAACAACTCATTTTGGCAAAGAATGATCTTAAGAAAAATTAGTACCTGCAGGACCTATCCGCAGAGCCTCTTCTACTGCTTGGATGCAATAAACAAGGATCCTAGCTTTTAAAATAAAAAAATTTTTTTTTTTTTTAATGATAAAAAATATCCTCAGAGACCACTCATGACTTATTAGGGCTTTATCTAGATAGCACAATTAATACTAGAGGTGTGTGTCAAGGCAAAAATTAGGCTTCCCTTGTAGCTTACACTTATTTGGCATACCTACTGTTTCCATCTTTCCCAATTTAATGACCTACTCACCTACTCTGTGCAACTTACTCAGCTCTGTAAGTCCCCAGTATCTGGAATGAGCTTTAGGCCACCATCCAACATAGAAGCCAGTCTTACATAGCAGCTGAATGGCCACAAGGATGTCATGGTATGTGTGGGGTATTTTGTCATTTTTCTGCCTGTTCTAGGACATCCACACAGCAACTGAGCACCCTTGTGTTAAATCAGCTAGAATTAGTGAAGTTCTCATCCATCATGGAGTCTTTGGCCATTCCTTTATTGGGGAAGAGGGTACATGTCTTATTTATTTGTCCTCTGTTTCTTTGGGTTTTCTCTTCAAGCACCTTTTGTCTCAGAGGGTCCTGATGACTCTTGGAAATCCCCGTGGTGGTGAGTTGCTATCAGGGCAATTATCCGTGTTGTTTCAGAGGCTTGACATGTTCCCTCTGATGTGGCTGAACAGCTATGTTAGCCAGTCCCTGTTAGTAGCAATTGGCTAGGTCTTGCCTTTCTTTCACCCTTTCTCACTGCCCTTTTAGCAGCATTTTTTTAGGACAAAAGAAATGCAAACCCTGTGTCCCTGTTCTTGCTGTAAGGATAGGCATATGCTAGGGCATGGACAGCTGAGAGCAGACCCCATGAACAGGTTCTTGGGGGCCTCTCAGACATCTCCCTGTACCCAGGAAATGTGCCTCAGTACATTTATTTGCTCTTTGACAAGGTACAGTGGGACCAAATCTCCAGATCTCTAGTGATGCCATTGTGAATAATGATGGAAAAACCCTGCATAGCTCGGTGCTCACCACATAATCAATCTTTTAGCAAAGTGATCAAGTAATAGTGGACACAAACAATAACATTTCTTCCTAGAATCAATGGGAATGACCTACTGAAGCAAAGCAATTGTATTCAGATGAAGGTGATGGGTAATTTTGACCTCTAACAACATAGTATTTTTCATATATTCAGCTACTGTGATCTTTTCTATTATGCTCTCTGTAATGTTCAGGAGTCTATGTGAGGAATGACCTAGGAAGGACATTCCAGAGAAAGTGGGAACGGACTCTTTCCTAAGTGCTTCAAATATCCAAGAACATCTCTAATATATAATATGGAAGTTATTATTTTGGATATTTGCAGAGAGAGAACATTTGTAATGTATCATACACACCTTTGGTCTCTGAGAAAACTAATAATGTGAAGGGTAAGAACACATGACATAATCACAGTTCCAGCCTGTTCTGTTTCCATATTTTTCTGTCTCCATGGAATACTTATGTTGCCGTCTTGAATGCATTAAGTGTTATGCATGAAGTCACATGACTTGAACTCTGGGGCAGAGACAGATTAATTGATTTCTAATGGAAAAATGCATGCCTGATGCTATTTTCATCACAATGCGTCCTTTCCTGTGTATGAGTAGTAATCTTTTATCTATCTGAAAGTTAAATTTGGAGCATTTTTTACCCTCATTGATGCAAACCATACAAATACAATGCTTCCTTTTCACCTTAATCATAGGGTAATATTTTCAGACTTCTTGGTTTGGTTTGTGGTGGATCCCTTCTGTGCACAACTTCTAATTTTGAAAATCAGTCTTGTGAAGAGCTGTCTCTGTTGCAGACATGCTCCTATGCTGCTGCTGCTCCATTTTCTACTAGGGTACGTACCAGAGGTGCACGCATCCAGCTAGTAAACAGAATAAATATCTTAGGTTTGTCAGGAAGAGACTAGTTAGAGTGTGTGTCTGTTTTGGGAGCTGGTAGTGAGTGTGCCACCTGGTCTACCATCAGCTTACCCCACTGAGGCTGTGCATCTCCTTCCTCCCTCACAAGGCCATTTAGAATTGGGCTGAGTCCACCTCCGGGCTTTTGTCAAGCCTTTCCCAGCACATTTAAGATGTGTATATCTGGTGTATTGCTATTCTTGCTCTTCAGTGTATGACTGGCCAGACTGAAGCGAGCTGCAGTGCGATAATGTTTTGATCCATCATGACAGCGTTTCACTGAAATACTTTCATCAGGATGTGGATTTGACAGATAACTGTCCTGATTTTGTCCTGCCAGACCACTTCTCACAACTGTAACGAGTTGTATAACAAATAGCCATATCTTCACTTCGCTTTTCAGTTTCATTTTGGTCTTTTGCTGCCTTTTGGTCTGTTTAGACAATTACCTCTTCAGGGCAGGAGCCTGCTGTTCTTATGCATCTGTAGAGTACAGTTCCTGTCAGTGCTATATACATCAAAATAACAAATGAAAAGTGCCTCACTTCTGATTGTACTCACGGAGCGTGCCTTACTCTAGGGATAGACATGGTGTGTTTAAGTCACTTGCACTGACATGCAGAATACTCCTTGAAGGTTAGCCCAAGTCCCTCTGATGTGTGCTTGGACAAAATATTGCTTCTATGTCAGGGACAGAAAGAATGGGTGATTTTGGCCTCTCTACTGCTGTTCTCATGACGCAAATCTCCTGCCTGTTGGCAAATAGCCGTGTCCCCTCCGTCTTTGGTGGTAAAAACACTAATAGTCAGACTTCACTTCCCAAGGATGCCTTGTGATTCTAGAGAAACTAAAACTGCACTTTATTTCCAAGAAAATTGTGACTCCATTTCTTGAAAAGATATTGCCGTGAAATGTAATGGTAGAGTGCAGGATTTACTTTGAGAAAGCAACCTGCTTTCAAAAAATGTCTGCCATGCAAGATGAAAAGAAAGTACGATGCCTTTCAATGCATTCTTTCCAACGTGGTTCAGTTTTTCCTGTACCTACATGTAAGGGTGCAAATCCTAAAATGGTGTATGCTCCTTCTCCAGCTTCCTTTTACCAGTCCTGAAGCTCTCACTTTTCTTGTGAAAGATGATCCAACTTTTTTAACAGCTAGAGTTCAAAAGATGCCTCTGCCCCTCTCACTTATAAGTAATTGCCCTACCCCATTTACAGAGATGTCAAGCACATCCTGAGGCAGATTCTAAAGAAGTATTCTGCCATCATCATTCCTAGTAAATTCATAGATTTGATTTAAGCTATCTTTAGAACACACATTTTGTTTCCCAATAAAGTATTCTTTTTGTGACCTCCTAATTAATAAGATTAAGGGAATTTAGCCTGGGAATCTGACAAAAGGCAGCATTCTAGGACCCTCACTGAATATTAATATCCATCTTGTAGCAAAACCAGAACACTTGTTTGTGTATATTGGAGCCCCACTGGTTTAGGTCTTTACTAGGAAAACAACAAAGAAGAGAAAAAAAATAACAAATTACAGCTGAAACAAATCATCAGCATCGCTGTTTTCAAATTACTATATTTCTGGGGAATTTCAGTCAGTTACATGAAAAAGAAGACACCAGTTTCAATGGAGCTTTGATAGTCAGGTTATGTTAATAATGGGGACTCATGTAAAATGCATAAGGTATACCTTACAGATGAAGAAGATTGCTAATAATTATTCTGTATGCTAAGAGTGTAGCTCTTTCTGAACTGATACATAAAGACCCCTTTACATCCCAGTCTAATTACTTATAGACAGTTGAGCACAAAATTACTTTCATGTGTTTGAACACGTGGAAGGAAAGAGATTAGAGATGTACCTTTCAAAACAGCTGGTTGGCATGTTAAAGAAGAAAACCTACTGGTTCTTCGGTTCTGATTGAAAAGTGCATTTCTTTATAATTAGACCTATTAAAGTAAATGTCGTGCAGGGGGATTCTCAGAGGGGGTGACTGGGGTGCACAGCATGAAAGTCAGTTGCTCTCTTATGGCTGCTGTAGAAACTGGAAGGGTTTTCAAAGCTGAGGAAAGATAGTACTAGGTGTTTTGACACCTTGTGTTTTTCCCTAGCCATTTTGGGATTTCTTTTGGTCCACTGGCTTCCATGGAGTAGCAGTGGGAGTTCCTGGGGATGGCAAATGGCTGTGGGCAGCCACTACTCTGACCCTTCTTGGTATCTTTTTCTTGCTGTCCTTCAGGAAGAAATCAATGAGAGTTGTGTGGAAAGCAACAACTTACACAGGAAAAAACTATATATAGGGTGTCACAAAGGCAGTGTAGGCAGATGAGTGATCAATGTCTTGAATTTCTATTTGTTTGCTTTAGCTGATTTCAGGGCAAGTGCTGTAGAAAAGGAACGTGTATACAAGGGGCCTAATCCTGTACTGACTTTATAGTATTGAAATGGAATAATGTGCATTTGTAGTGACACCAACAAGCAAAATGTCTCTCCTCCTCCAGATTTCTAATTCTGTCCAAAGCCTTTTAGTGTGTCCTGAGATAATAGCTGTAGTAGCAAGTTCTTGGGAGTGCTCTCATCCAGACTTCTGTGAGCATTTCACAAAGTGGAGATGTATTGCTGTCCTCCTTGTGCTGAGAGAGGAGTCAAGACTATACAAGGTGAAGGTGCTCCCTCAGAGATACACACAAGAACTCCAGGCTGACTATGAATAGATTAGATGCCTCTCCTAATTTTTCAGGTATACCGCACAATAAACAGCCTCTGAGGCTCCATGAGGAGGAAACTACACAGTGCTCTCCAGATCACCAGAAAGAGAACCATGTACCTGGTGTAACTTCTCCATGTCTGAACTGAGATATCTTGCTGTCTCCTGTTTGGTCTCTGCTCTCTGTGAGATCATGTGGAGCAGCTGGAATTGGGTTAGGATGTATAGGTTGATGTGGAAGCCAAGAATCTCTGCTTTAAAACATTGTGGAGATTGTTCCCCTCCACTCAGCACTCATTAGACCGCATCTAGATATTGCATCCAGTTTTGGCCCCCCAATACAGGAAAGCCGGGGACAAACTGGAGTGTTGGAGCATTTGCCTTTTGAGGACAGGCTGGGGGAGCTGGTCTGTGCCAGCCTGGAGAATGGATGGCCTCAGGGGCACCTAACAGCCCGCCGCAGTGCCTATAAGGAGTCATTGAGGAGATCATAGAATAGTTTAGGTTGGAAAAGACATTTAAGATCATAGAGTCCAACCGTTAACCTAGCACTGCCAAGTCCACCACGAAAACATGTCCCTAAGCACCACGTCTACCCGTCTTTTAAATACCTCCAGGGATGGTGACTCAACCACTTCCCTGGGTAGCCTCTTCCACTGCCTGACTACCCTTTCAGTGAAGAATTTTTTCCTAATATCCAAACTAAACCTACCCTGGTGCAACTTGAGGCTGTTTCCTCTCGTCTGATCACTTGTTACTTGGGAGAACAGACTGACCCCCACCTCGCTACAACCTCCTTCCAAGTAGTTGTAGAGAGTGATAAGGTCTCCCCTCAGCCTCCTTTTCTCCAGACTAAACAACCCCAGTTCCTTCAGCCACTCTTCATAAGACTTGTTCTCTAGACCCTTCACCAGCTTTTTTGCCCTTCTTTGGACACGCTCCAGCACCTCCATGTCCTTCTGGCAGTGAGGGGCCCAAAACTGAACACAGTATTCAAGGTGCAGCTTCACCAGTGCTGAGTACAGGGTGAGATGGAGAGGGGCTCTTTAGAGCAGTGCATGGTGGAAGGACAGAAGACAATGGGCACAAGCTGAAACAAGAGAAGTTCAGACTGGGTATAAGGAGAAACTTTTTCCCAATGAGGACAGCCAGGAAGTGGAGAAGGTTGTCCTGAGAGGCTGTGCAGTCTTTTGTTCCTTGGAGGTTTTAAAGACCTGACTGGACAAAGTCCTGGGCAGCCAGGTTTGACCTCAGATCTGTCCCTGCTTTGAGAAAGAGGTTGGGCTAGAGACCTAGGGTCTCTTCCAAGCTAAATTAACCTGTCATCCTATGTATGAACGGTATAGGTCACTGAACTAACACCAGCTCCAGAATTGCCTGTTAAGGGCTCAATTTGGAGTGGCCTTATGCCTGGGTAGACAATGCAGATAAGAAGCAGCAGATAAGAAGATGGGACATAAGATTATGTAGGACTGAATCTGATGATTCTGGGGTCATGGTACTAGGTTGTGTTGTGTAGATCTCCCAGAGGGCTGAAATCTGGTTCAGGGATCCTAACCCAGCATGCAACGGACACATGCCTAATGCATTCCCCTCTATCTCTGGGAGAAGTTCCATTTCTCACACTTGCCTCCGAACATGTCTGTGGAGCAAGCTGATGTGGCTTATGATGCAACCCCATTTTGTGTAGCCCCTGAGGCTTCTGAAGGTCTCTCCCTTTTCAGCTCAATCCCTTCCTTCCTTGTGCTTCCCTGGTTACATCCTCTTATCTACACCAGGCATTATTGGCACCACAGTCTGATAGCAAGTATTGTCTCTGTCTCTCTCTCCCCCCTCAATTTTTCCTAGCCCCTCCCTTAATGATTCTGTTGCTCTCTATTATGTTTTCTATGAGCGCAAGTACTGTCTGTAGAGCAATTAATGAGTGGTCAGTGTGTGACTTCTTTATTTGAGCCTGGTGATGAAGTTTTGTCAGACATGACTACTCCAGGAGCTCTGGGCTGAATGGGGATCTGCCTTTGGGAAAAGCTGAAAATCCATATTGAATGGTCAGCCCTAAGCACACCACCTTCTTCCAGCACCTACCCTGATGATGCTTTGGAACTGGGCTAAACCACTCATTTTGGAAGTCCAACTAATGGTTAACAGGACACAAGCTGCAGCATATAAAACCCTCCTGTGTCCTGTAGGATGTGGGAAGAGTCTGCACTGAAGCCTGTTTTCCAGCCCTGAAATGGCATTCTATCATGTTTCATGACTGCAGTTTTTTATGCAAAAATTCTCCAGACATCAGAATTATAGAATAATTTTTGTTGGAGCCTCTGGAGTTCTTCTGGTCCACACCTCCTGCCCCAAAAGGTTGTTCAGGGCCTTGTCCTGTCAAGTTTTGAACATCTCTGAGAAGATCTTAAGATCAAGTCTCAAGAACATAGGAACAGTTAAAACAACCACCAGTTTAATCTGGTATCCTGTCTCTGACAGTCACAAGTGGATAGTATTTAGGGGAAGATTAGTGAGTAAGTCTACAGTAGTCATTCCTATTGCACACATCACATCAGTGAATTTTGGGTTTACTTCATGCATATCGGGGATTTATGGAATGCATTTTTTGGATTGCAGTGATCAACTGTTTACGGTAGGGATGACAAAGAGGGTGCATAGGCAGATTCTGGGTTCAATCCAGATTCTCTTGTATTTCTTCCCTAGATGAATTTTCCCATGCATAGAGACAGAAAATTGTAGATAGCACTTTACAAAAGATTACATCAAATAAACAAGAGGTCCATGGCCTTATTATGTACTATTGCCCTTTTTCATTAGACCAGCTCCTGTTTGTGTGAGGAAAGAAGCCTGCCCTTTGTGTCCATCTGGGTATGCTGGTAATCGGATACTGCATGCCTGTGTGAAGCAAGGTCTCTCAGCTGGCAATACTTGAGGTAGTCAAGGGATGAAGCTGCCCTGTACAGCGGCTCACAAATCCCAGCTCCTCCTGAATTCATCCTGCTCCCCACGAAGGCCTTTGGTGCACTATTTTGCTGCTGTGTGAGGAAGGGTCTCCTGGCTCCTCCTGAGTTTCTATAAGGAGGCTTAACCTCTTCTTTGAGAAAGAAAAAGGCAGTGTGGCACATCACTCCAAAAGATGACTGACCCTTCCATTAGTGAAATTAGTGAAGAGGACACTGTGGTGCAGTGAACTTGCTGGATGTTTCCTGCTAAACCTCTAGGGGAGCACAGGGGAATGATGGCTCCGCAGAGCCCTGAGCCTACCAAGGCTCCTGCTCCTCACTGTGACTGCTAAGTGCTTTTCCAGCATGCATAGAAATAAAAATAATTGTAACAGCACCAGTCAAGCTAACCCATGAATGAGTTGGCCTTTGCCTTTTTTCTGACTTGGTTTGGACTTACACCAACTTTGAATTCTTTATGGATAGAAGGTACTTCTGATTAAAAGATACATCTTGATTTAAAGGACAGCTAGTGTGTTGTACACATAATACATGGCTACCAGGAGCGCTACTGATTGCTGATAATTTAATTCCTATAACAGACTAGAGAAAGCTTATTACCTGGCAGCCAGTATTCAATCACTATTTTCTGAAATAAATAGCCTATCTGACAGCTAACGATAAAAAAGCAAACGTGATGTCCTTAATTTTGTGTATTTTTAAATGTAATATACTGTGCTAACACAGACATCCTAAAAGCTGTCTCCCTGTTAATCCTTCTCAATGGCTTTTTCCATATATTTGTGGCATGCCTTATTTAAGTAAATGGTATTGTTACATTAATTTTAAAATCTGATGTATGGGCTAAATAAAATAGTATAATAGAACATGAAATGCACTAAAATACTGTCTTCTGTGTTATACTCATGAGGTTCATAGTTGTTTTTTAGTGTGCTGTAGAAAAGGAAGCATTTTAAAATAAGTAAATACAACTGATGATTGTGTATTTCCTTTCATTATCATTGTTCTTAGAACCATAGAAACAACTAGAGGAGCAAAGACTATAGAAACACTCAGGCATCTGGGCTGCGGAGAACTAAATACTGTAAAATAAAATAATTCTCCCCACCTCCCCAACAACCCAAAACTTCATTTGCCTCCACAGAAAACTTGGTCTTGTAGTATGACAAAATGTAATAAATGGGTAAGCAGTGAGGTGGATAATGGAAGTAAGAGGGGAGAATCTCATTCATTTTAATTAAATAATAAACCAAATGATAGCAAATCTACAGAAAAGACATCAGTCCATTCAGTTATCTGTCTTTTACTGATGTAGAATGAAGTCTGATGTGACATTGGTTATAGATCAAATATAGAGCTGGCTGTGAATTTCCAATGTGATTCTTAGAAGAAACATAATTTTTTTAACAATCAAAACATAATTTTCAGAAAAAGTTTGGAATTGTTCAGTATGCTATAAGTAAAAATCGACATATTAAGATATTTAGTTGGGGAATCAGAACAGCCCAAATCATAACATTTTATTTGCCTAAGAGGTGCAAGGCATTGTATTTCAGATTAGCTGAACATGAACCTGTGTCTGCCTAAGATACCCCATGGAACCAGAGGAGTTGCTCTGTGGTGTAGCTCACACTCCTGTACTCTTCTAGTTGGGCTTTTTGGCTGGATGAGGTTTCCACAATATATCAATGTTCTTTCTCACTGAATAAGCAGTACATTCAGTTGAAACATAGGATAAGTTAGTCCATAGGTCAGCCCAGGACTTCTTATTAAGGATTTAGAGGAAGCAAACTTTCCAGTGGAAAACGGAATGTCCTAAATTCAATTCTAGGTGTTCTGACTTTGATAATGTATGATATAAATTTCTCCCACTGCAATATATGTACAATGGAAATAATACGAAAATTTTTCTCTATTATTCTTGAAATTACTGAAGTTGACAACTAGGACTGAAATCAACTTCTAGCACATTTATATCCTGTTTTAAAAAGGCAATGAGAGAAAAGAGTGGAAAAAATTAGTGAAAATTGGATCAGAGATGGGAGTATAGTATTGGACAAAACTCACATGCAGAGATAATATGGGCAAGATAGTGGGGTGTTTCCTTATAGATATACTGGGGTTGTGGAGATTAAGGAATCTGTTCCCTTTTACTTCCATTTTCCTTTGCAAAACCTGTTTTGGCTATATCCTAAATGTACTAATAAACATTAAAGGCAATTGAGAAAAAATTAGGTCATAGTTTCTGCTTCCTTTTGAGTGTCCATCTGAAATGATTAGTTGCAGAAAAGATATACATAAATGTATACATATATATATATATATAACACTTTTGGAAGAAATGGCACAGCTGCTGCCAGCTATGCCCTCTGGCACTCCGAGAGGCAGAAGCTCCTCTTGGGTTTTGCAGTATGCTCTGAAGTGGAGTTGTGTTTTAATTGCTCCATCCATCCCTATTAAGGGACAGGCAGAAAAGGAAAAAAAAATCTAATGAGAAAACAGATATTGTATATACATTACACTAAATACCTGTGGTTAAAAGAATATTAAGGTTGCTAAATGAAGCACTGAAAAAACAGGAAATATTGTATTTATGGCTCCTGGTGTAACCTGAATTTAGCTTCTGCAGCCAACAGCATTATGATACAGTTCCAGAGACTCCCGCTTCACCTAATGAACGACTGACTGGTCCTTCATGACTGTTCTACTCTTCACAGGTGGCATGAAGTCCCAAGCCTTATTTATCATATAAAATACAAACCCTGTTCTAAGTACAGGGTTATTAATTTCCTCACAATTTTTCATTTAGCCCCCCTACTACATTCTGTTAATGATACTCATGGTACTCACCATTATAATATTCAATGTCTTCAAGAATGCATTTCTGCAAAATCCTGGGATGTGGTGGGTGATGGCTATTATTTGTTATATATGTTTTTATGCTCATAATATTGTTTATGGGCAAAGAGGAAACACACTTTATATAGAAAGCCAAGAATTTATTGTTGTCATAACTAAAATCTTTACAGTATAATCCAAAAGTCATTTGTCCAAATGGAATTACTTCAGGAAAGAATATTTTCATACAGAAAGTCTCATTAATAGTAATAATATAGTTAAAATTGTTACACACACACTTAGTTTCTACCCCTTCTTCTGTTATTTTGCTCAACCTTTCCTTGCCCCTCTGGGTCCTGAGGTCAGTGGTTTCATAGATTCATAGAATCATAGAAATCTTTGGGGTGGAAGGGACCTTTAAAGGTCATCTAGTCCATCCTCCCTGCAATTCGCAGGGATATCTTCAACTAGATCAGGTTGCTCAGAGCCCCCATCCAGCCTGGCCTTGAATGTTTCCAAGGATGGGGCATCTACCACCTCTCTGGGCAACCCGTTCCAGTGTTTCACCACCTGCATCGTAAAAAATTTCTTCCTTATATCTAGCCTGAATCTACCCACTATTAGTTTAAAACCATTATCCCTTGTCCTATCGCTACAGGCCCTGCTAAAAAGTCTGTCCCCATCTTTCTTATAAGCCCCCTTTAAGTATTGAAAGGCCATTCTGCTGTTGAGGGTGTCGAGGGTGCAATGCAGACTTGTCAGCATCTAGAGGAGTCCTTCATGGGGAGAAATATGTTGTTCATCTTGATGGTTTCTTCATCCTCAGTGTAGAATCTACCTGTGGGGTTTTTTTATATGCTTGCTAACATGTATTTACATATTTGCTCGTTCCTCATGGGTCTGCAGCTTTAAGTTACATACAAATTTACTATATATGGTGCCCTTGTGGTATGTTAGATACTATGTCTTTATTCACTGTTACACCTAAATCCAGTTTTGTCCAGCCCAGGGTCTGCATTTCTTTAACTGACTGTTGGTGAGTTGCTTATAGCTCTTGGTCTCGAGTGCCAAGCCTGTGCCACATTTCTTATCAGCCCATGCAGGTATTCCTCTACACTGCACCCTATCTCTTCACTTCTCTGCTGTCATACCAGGCCTGTATTTCTCTACACTACATCATTAAGTGTTAGAGTTGTAAAATCATGGAGGTACCATACAAAGATAAAAAAAAGTAAAACGAATTTGCCAGAGATACCTGGTAAATCAGAAAAATTGGTGTTAAGGATAAACCAAGAAAAATAAAGTTACCAGCAGGTCAAGAAAAGTTCACATATAGAGCAAGCCTGGCAAGCTTCAGCCCTGAGGCCTTTCAAACTCAGTGCAAAGCTTATAGCCTGCTACTAGCAATGGCAATACCATATTACAGGGCTTGCAATTACAGTGTGCATCATGGGAAACAGATTAATTAGAAAGAAAATGCTACATTTCTTTACAGAACACTTACTGAAACTCATTGAAGGTTTTTTTTTTTAAAACTTCAGGCTTCCAGGAGTGTTAATTGACTGAAAGTACTTTTAGTTCCTAATTAGATCATTACAATAGCGCTGTAAACAAAGATGATGATGAACAGGCACATGCTGAGTTAGGATTTTATGTCTAGTAGGAGTGGACACATTCGACAATTTTGGAGTTAGGTTGCAGTTCAGCATTCAGAGTGAGTTCCACTGGTATTGGCTGCTTTGAGCTGCTCTGGGGATGCAAAACAGCCATAAACTTGACTTAAATGGCCAGTAAAGTGGGTTTTACTGCTGCTTTGTGTCACTGAATTGCTCCAAAGCAGCTGGAATATCCCATGAATCTGGCCCCAGATGTTTATGTGGAGCTTATTCAAACTATTCTAACCTCTTTGACTATGAAATCTGCTGGAAACCTCAGGAGAATAAGCTCTCTCTCCTTCTTCTGCTCTCAAACAGAAAGACCAAAAGAACAGTCAGCCTTTCAGTTTCATTACACTTTTGATCTGGTGAAGACTGCAAATAGAAAATAAAACCACCAAAACTTACCTGAGTGTTTGAGAATTCCTCCTCACACATAACTTAATTCTAAGAAGACCGACTGTGTTTTTGCGGTGGTGACATTACCTTATTTATACCTAAATTGATTACTCCTTTACTGTTGTTGAGATATATATTGCAGGGCTCAGCTTCTAGCATGTGGTCTTATACCTAATCATTCTGATTTTCAGTTGAGTTGCAAATAACTTCTATGTTATAAATTCATTTATCTATTCTGTTTTATTCCATTCTAGTTACTATGTTATCTACTGCTGTATTCCAGCAGGTGGTCTTGTATGGGATTGATTTCACAGGAGCTCAGGCATCTGCAGAGGAGTTAGTAACCTTTCATTCTCTTTATAAGTGATCATAGAATCATTTAGGTTGTAAAAGACCTTTAAGATCATCGAGTCCAACTATAAACCTAGCACTGCCAAGTCCACCACTAAAACATGTCCCTAAGCACCACGTCTACCCGTCTTTTAAATACCTCCAGGGATGGTGACTCAACCACTTCCCTGGGCAGCCTGCTCCAGTGCTTGATAACCCTTTCGGTGAAGAAGTTTTTCCTAATATCCAATCTAAACATCCCCTGGTGCAGCTTGAGGCCGTTTCATCTTGTCCTATCCCTTGTTACTTGGGAGAAGAGACCAACTCCCACCTCGCTACAACCTCCTTTCAGGTAGTTGTAGAGAGCAATAAGGTCTCCCCTCAGCTTCCTCTTCTCCAAACTAAACAACCCCAGCTCCCTCAGCCACTCCTCATAGGACTTGTTCTCTAGACCCTTCACCAGCTTCATTGCCCTTCCATGGACATGCTCCAGAATCTCAATGTCCTTGTAGTGAGGGGCCCAAAACTGAACATGGTATTGGAGATGCAGCCTCACCAGTGCTGAGTACAGGGGCACTATCGCTTCCCTGGTCCTGCTGGCCGCACTATTTCTGATACAAGCCAGGATGCTATTGTCCTTCTTGGCCACCTGGGTACATTGCTGGCTCATATTCAGCCAGCTGTCGACCAACACCCCCAGGTCCTTTTCTGCCAGGCAGCTCTCCAGCCACTCTTCCCCAAGCCTGTAGTGTTGCATGGGGTTGTTGTGATCCAAGTGCAGGACTCGGCACTTGGCCTTGTTGAATCTCAGATGGTGCAAAAGATGCTACTACATCATCTCAATCATCTGGACACCTAATCTATGAGTTTCAACAAATGTTAGAATTATTTTATAACAATTTTGAATGGGAATGTTATGTAAAAGTGCTTTCGTTTTTGGTGAAAGTTTACAGTACCTTCATTCATACTAAATACAGACTCATAATAAGTTGGCCCACTCAAGTCAAGGAACATGCCTGTGGACTAAGGTACTTCTTGGCATTAGTAAGACTCTCAGTCTGTCCCATTCTGGTGCCAGCTCCAGTCTGGGTCTGTACTGCTCTTATAATGAAATTCAAGTAGCAAGGAAGAACCAAACAATCTGTATTCTGCATAAGGGCACATCATGATCTGGATAGTCTTTATCATGACACCTGTGTCATCTTTGGGACATTTCTCCTTACCAGAGGCAAGTCCAACTTTTTATAAGACATAAATAATGTAAAATTATATAAAAATATTTCTGGCTTGAGTCACTTGAAACACATCCAAGCAAAACACTGGGGACTGCATTGGAAGGAACGTCTTTTATTTTTGGCAGCACAGATGAGCTAGCTGACCTAATAGAAAATAACTATCTCTAATATCTTTGATTAAAATTCCTTAACTTCTGGCATACATGTATAAAAATATTGAACTTTAAGTTTACACTTTACAACATCCTTGAAGAAAAGTCCTGCAAACATGACTTTTCTCTGAATTAGAGATGCACTAACGGATAGAGAAAGGACTGGCTTTTTTGGCCAAGATGAAGACTGAAGTAAATATTGATTAGAGAGGAGGTTTTATACACCAATACTCAAAAGGAGTTAAACAGGCATTTTCTTCAATGGGAATATTCAATCTAATCCTCTTTTAATGCTGTGATTAGTTGCTACATTTTATTTAATGTGTTTTACAATAATAAGGTTTTTGTATAGGTCGCATAGCATACATGAAAAGCATGACCTTAAAAAGGAGGCAACAGGGACAGAATAGTTGAATTGTTAACAGATGAATAATTGGTTTTAAGAAATGTCAACAGAGCCTGCTTGTCTACACTACAGCCATTCCAGGAGAGGTAAACAGAGGTAGTCTTTTTGCTGCAATTACATGTGCAACATTCAGAGAGATTCTTCTAATGACTCACATGCCTGAGTTTACTTGGTCTACAGTGGGTTGGGGCCAAATCTGAATCCAGCAGCACACTGCATGGTGACCAGGTTATTAGTTAAGGAATATGTTTATTTAAAATGAAGGTAGCCCCAAATTAGGTGACAGTTCTTTTCTCAGTCTGTATGTTGGACCAGTAGCTAAGCCCATCAAATACAGAGAAAAACAGCAGCATGTTCACGTACAGTTTTATGAATATTTAGCACCCAGCTCATAATAGAAAGTTTAAAGGCATTGATAATTTGAAAAATTGAATTTAGAGATTGCACAAACTCAGCATCCCTGTACTAAAGACTTCACTGTGTAGGTAGACAGGGTGGACAGAGGGTGGGAGAGGAAGTGGAGTGGTCTGCACATGTTCACACAGAAGAAGAAGTGTTAGGACCCATAGTGTCCTTCACACAGTCATTGCCTGATTCTGTAGTCCACCCTGCTCTGTCTCTCAGAATGAATAGCTCAGCTTTTCTGCTCTGCAAAGTCTTTCTATATAATAAACTTTTTACAGATCCCCGAAACACTAACCCAGTGGGTCAGGCATCAGTCTACTAGTATTGCAACAATTACTGTTTTATTGAGAAGCTGGACATAACTATTAGGACTTCTAGCCTATCTTATTACTTCAAGATTAACTTGTGACCTAAAATGAATCACTCGGTCATGCTGCAAACTGCAGAGATTATCTTATCTATCTATCTGAAGTACCTGTCATATGCTTTTTAAATGAGAGGTTTTATTTTAAAACAGGCATCAGAAGAAATTGTTTGACATGTGGCTTAAAAGGCTTCCAGAGCTCCCTGCTAATTTCTCAAAACCATCACTAATATCTGAGTTCAGAGAAAAGAGTCTGGGGGTGCAGACTCAGATGCTGCATTGTGTCTTTGTCTACCAAATATCCTCACCGCCACTATCCTGCTGTGCTCTGTGCTTGTTTGCTCACTTTCCTGTCATCGTCCAGTTCAACTGCCCACCAACAACCTCAGACTCCTGCACTGGCCCACTTATCCCTCTCCTAGATCTGCATTAGGCAAAGCAGAGATACTTTAAAAAATCTCTTTTGACTATCAAATTAGGCCTTGAATCTCATGAGAACTCCAATTCCAAGATTACATGTGTTCAATATAAGGTCCTACTTGTAGGATTAAACTTTCTAGAAAGTAGAAATCAAACAGCACTGTGTGAGAGACTTTCCTCACCCAGGACATGTGAGCCTTATGTCAGGACCATAACCCACATGTGTACTTTTATTTATGTGCCTTCCTCCCATACAAGTAGGCAGATATGACTAGTCACAACTGTGTCTGTATACAGCAACTGCTGCCTGTACAGCAACAGGAACATCCCATTATTTTTACATAGTACTCAATATAGGATATTTCCATCTCTTCTGTACCTCTGTACCTCTGTTAGGAATTAGCACTTGCTATGTACAAGCAAGAAATTTACAGCTTTGATTGACAGCTTTCATTGTGATCACTGAGATTTTATAAGCTGTGCAATAAATGCTAGCTACAGATGTGCTGTTCTTGGAAATTATTTGGCTACCCAGAAAAGTGTAGACTTTATCCTATTTCCTTTTGCCTTTTCACCAAAATGTTTCTGTCTGAGGACACTATAGGATGAATATTTTCACTAATATGAAGCGTGAGCTTTGCTTTTTAATTTCTAATTGATCACAGTCTTACTATGGTAGGTACTTTATATCAGGTTACATTAGCTGGTGCAGTATGAGAGTCCAGTTAGAGAAAACAGACTTAGAAAAAGAATCCTATCCATCTGGTCCTAGAGATAAGATTTTTGACGAATCTGCACTTTTGGATCTGCTTGCCATTATCTTCAATTAATTCATTGATGCTTCTTTCTGATTCATGCCCCAAGATCCTCTATTACTTTTGCATAACTACACTGGCCACATAATGTTTTTCCTGGTATGTTGCCTTTTTGCTTTTGAAAGACATCTCTTTGCTTGATGTTGGCAGTGTGAACTGTTTGATGGGATAGCATTTATAAACATTATCCTTTAGAACTTGCACATCTGGCTGAAACCAATAGTTCACTCCTCAAGTTCTTATAAAAGTGTTTCCAAGGCTAAAACACTTTCATGGCATTTCCAGTTTTCTGTTTCCTAGAAAAAATGACTGAAAATCCTGGATATTTGAAACAGCTTATATTCTACTTCTCCTCTTTCACCAGCATTTATTATTTATCATTGTCTTCACAAAATTAGGCCAACATGTTGTCATATTTGGACACAACTTTAAAGTAGCACTCAATGTTAAAAAGAGAGGCATTATAAAACAAACCACATCTGAAACTGTGTCCTTATGGTTTCTGGATTTGAAAAAATGAAAAGAAAAATAAAGGTGGTCTGAATAGCTTTGGAAATAGATTGAAGATTCTGGATTATTAGGTACTCCTAGGTAAAACAGACATTTTTATATTCAGCTTATGTTTCTTCTCCAAATAATCAAGCCACATCTTGTGTTTAAATTGGCCACGATCTGTGTTTTTTAAAAGGAAACACATGCAATTGCATATAAATAGAGAGACATATCCAGAAGACATATTCAGGTATCTGCATAACTTTACTCGTGTAGGTAAGTAGACTGATTGTGATGTGGGCAAAGTTACACAAGTGTCTAGGGATATGTCTTACTAGATTGGGAGTCTCTCTGTGAGTCATCCTGACTCCACACAAATGTCAAACCCAGGTGCACACCAGCTCTTTCCCACACATCTCTGTCAGCCCATTTTTGATGGAAAAAGAAGTGCTGTTCAATCAAGAGAATGCCCATTGGAAAAACCAGAAACAGATAAAGTGAGCATGGTATATTGTCTGCATAACAAGGCTGAGCACTTACTGGCACTTAATCATTTGATATTAGCCAGTTTATTCCCCATGGAGTGACACAAGCGTGGTATCACAGAGTCAGTAGAGCATAGATCTGTTTTAGCCCTGAGCTAAAGTCTTGAGCAACAAACAGAACTCAAGGGCTCTTGAGTTTTCCTTGGTTGTTATCACTGCTTTTCATTCAGAGGGTTATGGAAATCCGAGCTGCACTATCTTTCAGTATCCCCATACAGCACAGTTGTTTAAAGGATTCTGTTTGAATTACAGTGAACCTCAAAAGTCGTCACAGATAATGGACTGATCATCCCCCAGGCACTCTGGAAATACCATTAGGGAACTGTCCAGCAAAAAATTTCTCCCTTGAAGAGTGTTTCAGTGTTGTGTCCCTCTTAGGGGTGGTACCTGCTGCAGACAGGAAAGGGCAGGCTGCAAACTGGCCATAGGTATGCTGAAGGGGAGAGTAACTGCCTGCTCTGGGCTATGTGTTCCCCTCTCTGCCCTATCCTGCAAGGAACATTTGTTCTTTAGGTCAAGCAATAGGGGTAGATTCAGTTCCTAAAGATGACTAAGATGGTAATGGATATATGAGGAGAAACAAACCTCTCTTCCATTTAACTGACTAACGTAACCCACTGTCTGCCTACAAAGTGCAAAACCTGGGTACTGGTGCATGCTAGACTGGAAGTAGGAAAGACGGGCAGGCCATAAACTTAGCACTGAGCTCAAATATTCAAACTCCCTTTGTCCATGATTTCTTCAGGTTTTCCTTGTTCAGAGATTTCTCTCTTTGCTTTCAAAATCCTTTCATAAGTTGCTAGTGAACGTCTTTTTGACAGGGGCCTACCCTTATGTCTACAAAAACATGAGAAGTTTGAAGAGAGACTTCAATATTTTTCAGGCTTATATGCAGAGTTCTTTGCATGCAGTTGGACATTTAGCTACAACACATATTTTCTTTCTTTCTTAGAGAATAGGCATATGTAGTAGAAATTGTCTTTTTATCCGAGTCTTCCTTTGATATCACTTTTACTCTTCCATTCTTTTGCCATTTTACTTCTGCCACTTTTTGACCCTGACTATGCTCCCCTGCGTAATAATGTGCTAAATGTTGCTGCCTACCCCATCACCTACAATGAGTCCCTTCATTAATATCCTATTAAACGCCTTGCATGGATATCTAGAGATGAGCAACAGAGGTAGCTGAAAGAGTGTAGAGGCAATTCCAAGACAGAAGTGATATATGACAAAGTGTCTCCACTCTGCTTACGTAATTGTCTGGATCTTGATTTAAGATTCCCTTGCTGCCAGAAATGAATTATGCCACAGAATCTGTGTTCTTCCTGTTTGAACTCTGGAATGCCATTAGTGATGATTTGTGCCAAATATCATTAAAATTATGCATGAAAAATATAAATGATTTGCAAAGCAATTACAAGCTTACAGTCCCAGACCATTTTTGGTCACCCCAAGCTCTCTCTGTTCTGAATGAGAGTTCCACATACAGAAAAAAAAAGCTGTTCTGGGTCCTTGAAGCTGCTTTCAGGATTTTTTTTTTTCTTCAAAAATGCGCAAGTGATTTAGGAACTCAGGCCTTATTTGAAAGCCAAGTGAATTTAGTGCCCAAGCACCTTAGCAAATCTGGTCCTGAGAGCACCTGAAGTTGAGTGTACTTGAAATATGTGACTCTTACTGGAAGTGGGAATAGCCAGTACCTCAGAGCACTACGAACCTGAACTGCTTATTGGTATGTTTTATTTCTGTGATGTATTTAATTCAGTAAAAATGTGACTGCTAACCCTGATTTGAACCAGGTACAGTGTGGCAGATATTATACCAATTTCCCTATACAAGATCTGCTAATGCATCTCAGTTTGAATTTGTACATCTGCCAAGTTTCACTCATTTGGAGAGAGGCTTCCTCATTTGGGATTAATTTTAAGACTTTTAAAAAGTGTCTCCACTTGTGATGAAACATTTTGCTGTGTGTGAATGAGATGTATAAAATCTCATTCTAAAGGCCAAATTCATCTCTGGTGTAACTTCTGGGGAATTCCCACAATGCTTTGAAATCTTCCTCATTCAGATGATCACAGCTCAAGAAGCCTGAACACTCCTTCAGTTTGATCCCTGTGCATTTTGCACAGAGTGCCAGTCATATATTGGTTTTCTGATATGTTCATATGGAGTGAGAGATGAGGTAGTCACAGATCATCTTCATTTTAGCCTAAGCAGGATGAAGACTCTACTGATGAAGTGAATGTGACATACAGCTTAACTTTTCATACGTAAGAATAAGATACACTTTACAACACATGTAAATACATATAGAGTAGTAAAACTTCCCTTTTTTATTTCTTCCTTTCTCCAAAATAAACATATTAAGAAAGTAGCTAGTGAAAGAAGCTGCTGCTGGTGTAAAGCTGCTATATATATTATAACTAAGACATCCACCTGCCTTTTTGAACACAATAAACGACCAGGAACAAAACCAAACAGAAAACAAAAATCCAAAACCAAGCCCCAAACAGTTCATGTTAGCTGATAATATCATTCAGGACTAAAGATTCCTTTTGTCTTCTGTGTGATACTAAAAAACTCTCAGGCTGATAAAATCAGCAAGGACAGGGCAATTGTCATTGCTCATTTTATGACCTCGGGCATTCCTCCAGTGCCTCAGACTGCCTTGGCACCATTAGTCCCTAGACTGCTTCTGCTGATCTTAAAGAGGCTTTTGTTGGTAATCAGTACAGACTCTGGAATCCCAGGACACCACTGCTAGTTATGCTGAGCTAAAATCATAAGGAGTGCAAGCAATAACGAGCACCAAGGCCCATGCTGACCCTTAGCAGCTGTTTATATGCAATCATAACTGAGCAAATGACTTTCCAAATGAAAAGGCATGTTTTTGGAACTGATAATAAATCAATCTTTAAAGAACGAGAAATACTTATTAGTTTTATTCTCTGCTAGGTTGTAAAAAAACCAAATAAGAACCCCCGCCTTAGAGCCAGACGGCTTTCACATATATAGGGAGATTTAAAGGGGTTGCACATCAAAAGGGGGCATTTTTAATAGTGCTCACATGACAGAAGAACACTACTGCATTTCTGAAAGTGATACACTCCAGCTTAATGAAAGGTAACTTTCAGAAGACCAGCTAAATTCTCACCAAATCTCTGGCAATTAGTAAAAATAAAACGTACAAATTCTTAACAGGGAAAAGAAATAATAAACAACATAATTCCGATAGTGTGAATTTCAGTGTTGTGGATAACATGGTAAGGCTGTTCTTACTTCAAAAAGTAATTGAGGTGTAATTACTTGAAGGTAATTAATAACAGAAGAGATTTTTACAGATGCAGGCGAGAGAAGGCAACAGCACCCTGTGTGAAGGAGGGGGAAGAAGCGCTGCTCCAGCTCCATGAACCCCGCACGATCCTGCTCTCTGCTCCTCCGGGGAGCCTTGGTGGGAAGTTGGTGCCTGTGCCCAGCCCCGGCAGCACAGCTGCTGGCAGGCTCCGCTGCCTCCTTCCCCAGCCAATGGGCTGGGGGGTGACCCTGGTGGATGAGGAAGTGGGGAGACACTTGCCTGCGCCATGCTGATGATGGTCAGCTATTCCTGCCATTGTACAAATGTGCAGAACTAGCTACTTTTCTTCTTTCTCTCTCCCTCTGTACGGCTTTGTAAATCAATGGATTTTATGAGGAACAGATAGGAGGCAGGATTCATCTGGCTGAATTAGGGGTTTATCTCTGAGCTGGCCAGCTTTTCTGAGAACCATTTGTCTCATCCTCAAGAAGACGACCTGTAAAAGAGTTAAAATGAGGTACACTACAGAAGTACAGTCCTTTCGCTGAGCTTGAAGGGAGCTGATGATGACTGTTCTAGGTATAGAGGTCTGTGTGGCAGACATCTTAAGCTTAGGTGAAACAAAACTCCTCCAAGAGCCATCTTCCTATTTTCCTTTCTTTGGTTATGAATCCTGGGTCAAGAAAAGGTTGGCAATATTAGACCAAGATGGGCAATATCATGTTTATAGCTGTGGTGTTGTTTTGAACTTTTGCAGAGGACTACCACACCCCTCTGATGTTTTCTTCGTAACATACCAACTGCTGCGAGATTGGCACAACAATGTAATATTAATAGAAAAAATCTGGTTTGAATTCCCTTAAAGTCAACATTCTTGTTAATCTAATAAGTACTTGGATATTGACGTGCTAGTCACCATCTGCAGAATTTAAAAATCTGAAATTCATTTAAAACTTATAATTAATAAACAAAAATCCGCAGACTTAAAAAGTCAAAGACATCATTAGGTACATTATATTTTTATGGTGCTATCCCTACAAGGCTATTAAAGTGCTTCGAAAGTGGCCTGATCCCTTACTATTATGCTGTAAGAGGAATGTTTTTTATTGCCATTCTGCAGAGAAACTGAAGAAATTACTGATATAGGCTGAACCTTGAAATGCTTGGCTGTTTGCTAAGGGCCATTCCCATGCTGACTGTAGAACATGAGAAGATGAGAGAGAGATAGACTGCAGCAGTAGTATAGAAAATGGTAGCCTAGTTTGTGGGTCCTATGTCAGGGACAAGCATGAATGGCACATGCTGCAGCTGAAGCCAGTCTAGGCATCAAAAGCTGCTCCAGGGGTGGATTAGCAGGTGTTTTCTGAGGGCCATTTAGCAAAGCAGCCATGAAATTTATGCTTGCCTGAAGTGGCTGGTGAGAGGAAGAGGTAAGGTGGAGGCAGGGAGCACCTTTAGAGACTGCAGTGGAGTCAGCCAGGCGGTTGGACACATTTGCTTTCTTCCTGGCACAATTTGCTATGGGCACTGTCAGGTGCCCAGTAACAATTAGGATATGCTAATTGGCAAATGAAGTATGCTAATGATCAGATGAAGCAGATGCTAATAAGATTGGCGGGGTGCGGTTACCCTGACAGCCGACTAGCAAAATAATGTTTTGAGCAAAAAACCAATAAGAAGGTGAGCGTATGGGGAGGTGCCCAGCTGACCTCTCGAAGGCCTTTGTTCCCACAAGCAAGATTGTAATTTAGAGGTACGTGTGTGGGAGGTGTTGTGCTGCTCTCTGTGGCAACCTGAATCCCTCTCATTTGGAGTCTGCCTGCAGAATAAAAGTATTGTCTCTGACAGGGATGAGATGCTCTCATCTGCCCAGTGTGACTGGCTAGGAAAAGTCAGAGATGTGGTAGCCATAGGAATATTTGGTATTACAATTAAACTATTCAGGAAACACAAGAGGCCATGTGGCTTATTTCAACCATTGCAGTTATTAGACATGGGCAATGGGGGGATTGATCTCTCCCAGCATAAAAAAATATCACAAATGGATATTGTCTGTGAACTTTCCAAGTATTTATGGACAGTTAGACTGGAGGGTCTTGCTGGTGGCCAAAGACAGGTTTGAGAGATATAAATAGGAAAGGCCAACGGGAGGTACTGTGGTACTGTCATTTAACTTTGGTGTTACCTGTTGATATTTTCTTCCTTAAAAAATCCCAGCCAACGAAAAGAGTCTGTGAGCCCTGACAACTTACCTTTGGCTGTATTAAAAAAGCCCCACAAGATTTTTTTTTACTTCAGATATTTTTCTGCATTTTGTATAATTAACTGCAAAATTACAGGTTTACTGTAGTACCTGTGAATTGAGATAATTTCTTAGGATCATTGAGAATTCAGGAGGCTGCTGTTGAGGTTCATGTTCTAAATCTCTCTTACCCCTTATGAAGGCATCTGCATATTATGCTGTACTGAATTTCTGTTCACACCTTCTGATTTCAGCTCCAGAAATTTCTAAGGTCTTGCTAAAGGACGTAGTGCTTGGTTAGGTCATTCAGGCAGAACAGAAGGATTTTTCAAAAGTGCATGCATGCACTGCTGCCTCATCCCAGAACCAACCAGAACCTCTGCAAACTTCCTTGTTTGACTGGAGAGGTCCCCAGAGCCCAGAATTGTGCCTTTCTATGTGTTCAGACATGTCTTACTCTTGTCAGGCTTATCAGTTATTATCACGCTTCTGTTTCACCTCAATCAGCTGCCAGAAACTGGCATTTCCCCCCCTCAGTTCCCTTGAGCACTTGAGCTGTTTGTTAGCTACCTTACAGCTCTCTTCGAATGAGCGTTTAACACAAGGCAGTGGGGGCTACTGCTTTCTTTTCAAAACCAGCTGGAAGAGGAAATGGTAGGGATCTGATTTTGAAATAGTGTTTACCTGGGAAACAATAAAATTTGACCAACCTCTTCTTCTGCCTACAGGAGCATCCACTTCTCAGAAAAAATACCCCAGTCGCCAAATTATGCAGTTTGGGAAAGCAATCTCCATTCCATCTCTTGAACAAAATTTTCATTTTGAAAGTGAGAGGGAATACGATTGCACTGAAGTATTAAAGAGCTTCTGTGCATTGAAAGACATTCCAGCATGTTTCAACACCCCTGTGTGGACTTCACAGCAAGCACCCTATAGGAGCTGTAGATACGCTCATGCATTCTGCATCCCACCCATTTAGTCAGGGCCCAAAAAATAAACAATGTGATGCCAAAAAAGGCCATTACTGATTTTGGCCTCAAATATTTTAACAGTGCAAGATCTGTTGCAAGTGGATATGGCTTTGGCCCTGAAATTTCCTTAGGTGGTTTTAAATCCCACCTTTTGGGATGGAGTAACATTTATCTTTCTTGCATGCTTCCCTCTGGGGTTTATGTCAGGTTTTAAACTATCCCTGGAGAGGACCATGAATTGATAAATGTTTGTGAAGTGCTTAGTGTGTTTAGTTTCTGTCAGAACTGCTGCTATCTAGATAAGATTATCCAAGGATGGGCACTATCAGACACTGAATCTTGAAGGAGGAGCTGTTGACTTGCAACCTCCTTCCAGCTGAGGAGTTAGAGACTCTTGCAAGATATATAAGATTATTAATGGTCCAGGGGACAGTGACAACTTCAGTGGGATTAGCAGGATTTAAACCAGTGGAGTAGCAGTGGGATTGCAGAATATGTATCTTCCTACTTAGATTTTTCAAGGTGATTTTGGTTCACCTACTAATGTTTCTCCTGTTTTCCCTGTATTTTACTTGTAGAAATTGAGCAGTTAGGAAACTGCTCTGTGGGTGCTTCCAGTGGATGACACAAAGTGAGGCTCTAGGTGAAGTGAATGTAAAAATTCAGGGGTTTACTGCTAATAAAATATGTATCCCTGTCACTAGGACCTTGCTTTTGAATAGTGTGTTTCTTTTTGGGGATTTGTGTAATGACGATCAGTTTAAGTGGTAGTGGATGTTACCTGTGAGTTGCGATAACACATTTGGTTGCCAAATGTTGGGTATCAGCTCACCATCCGTGTGTGCCAAGGCTGAACGGCATGGTGAGGCGGCTTTGGAAGGGAGGAGAAAGGGCTGAGCACTCCACGTGGCTGCCCTCCAGGCTGCCCACCCAGGGATGATGCCACTGTCTTTTGTGACAAAACTGGCACCATAAAGAGTGCTGGAAGCTGCATCTTTCTTTCTTCAGACATTGAACCTCCTTGCTACCTTTGGCAGTACTGCTCACAAGCACAGACATGGAGGTGGACCAAGGGAGGCTAAACAACTTTCAGGGAGTCAATGGCAAAGTGAGAAAGAACATAATCTATACAGGCTACTTTACATTATGTTGGGTCTCTTTATTCCCATCCCCATTTTATCTAGGTATTGATCACTGTTCTCTACTGCATTCAGCTATGATCTTTTTCTTGTAAGGAAATGAACTATGTGAGTGAGCTTGAAGACAAATTTTAAAATATTAAAAGCTGTCCTTCTCCTCAAATCTAACTATTACATTAGTTGTTTACATACATAATTTAATAACTTGCATATATTTTTTATATATTATTCTGACAGTTGCAAATGAAACTGGATTCAGGAAAAATATTCTGGTACGTGGAATCTCAAAATACACATTTGCATTGGTAAGGTACTAGTGTATATTTTGGAGTGCTTATATTACTACTCATTGTGGTTAGTGGTTAGTATGACTATCATGTTTTTGCAGTATTACGTATCCGAGAAAATGTAATTTTTTCTATTCCTTTTAAAATCAAATTACAATGTGACATTCAATAAAATATCTTTTGTGCAGCTAATAAAAATGAGATCCCATCTCACTGCTTTGACAAATAAACCACACAAGTCAAAATACTGCCTCTGATACAGTTTATAGCTTAAGCTTTCATGTCAGCCTTTCCTATAAAAAAGCCCCATTATTTATTAATAGCCTTCTATGTCTTAAAAGTTTCTTTTTCTTGTGTGGAGAAAAAATCATTTGCCTTTTAATGGGGTGTCAGATTTGTTTTCCAAACCTTCTAAAAGGTTATCGTTGTTACATATGGACAAGTGCTTTTTTCAGAATCAATGTAAACTCTGTTACCAGGGTAATTTACTGCAGTCCCCTGGTAGCTGTACGGAAAACTTAATTTCACCATTTTGCAAAGTGGAGGGGTGGGACTCTTTCCTTGTGGTTAACTATTTTCACATGGAGTGAAAAGAAAATGCATGCTTCTAGCACACACTAAATAACTGAGGGGCTCTTACCCTCTGTTTGAGTTCAGGGCACGCTGGCAGTCTGGTAGGGTTCATGGTACAGAAGGATGACCGAGCCAATTAGATATACCATAAAACCTTTTGGCAATTAACTCCCAACTAACCAAAAGATTCAGGCTAATGCTAACAGTGGATAATAAAAGCTTGTTAAATTTCCGTCCATTACCCACACACATACACACACAAATAACTGAACCACATTTTTGATGACAGAGAAGTCTGTACGGAGGGAAGAATATTCTATGAAAGATCCAGAGGTGTCAGGTTTGAGTCTGTCTTGCAGTTTGAGTTAAGAAATGACATGAGACACCAACAAATATCAAATTCAGGCTTGTGCATTTAATTAGAGTTTGCATTAGCAGCTGCAGTACTTTATTTCAAAAAAGGCAATAATAGCAGTGTTTTTTCTCCGACAAACACTACTTAAAAAACTCCCCAAACCAGAAACCACTAGGAACTACTTATGACCTGAACAACATTTTTAGATTAAATTAATTACTTTTTACTAGTACTTTCTATTAACTTGTTTAATTACCTAATGTATTTGGGGGTGCTGGCTAAATCTGCACAGTGAAGAGTGGGTTTCACAACAGGCATCAGCACTTTAAATGCCTCAATCTGTGATCTTTCTGTCTACGTTGGTGGCTGTTCACCAGGCTGAAGACAGTTCGCCACATCCATGCTGTGCTTAAGAGGAAGCATGCTGGTGATCTTTGCTACCCAGCTGACCTGAGGCACAGATGGCTCTAGACTTACTGAATTTTGAAGCTTGCACTTGTTCTGCACTGGGAAGGGACACACAGTGCAAGGCTCTTTCTGGATCTTAGCAAGAAAGACCTGACAACAAATGGCATAATAAACCAGCCGGTTTCATAAGATAGAATAAAAAGGAGAATACAGATAACGAGTAAATCTTACGTCACTTCAGATGCTGTGAACCCCATGTTTATGCAGCATCGCTGGACCCTGGATGGATTTTCCCATGGCATGCTGTGCAGATCCCATCCATGGAAAGGTTCCTCCTTCCTCCCATACTGTGGTGTTTGTGCAACTAAAAAAACCATACACTTCTCCTGACAGGTAGGAATGTTGTACCTGTCATAACCCCCACCAGTGTGCAACACAGGCCAGCACAGGGCCCTGCAGCAGATTCCCATACAGCGGCTACTCATGCCAACATATGGGCTTCTCAAGCCCTAAGTATGAGGCCCAACAGAGCCGATATGGCTTGTCCAAGATCCATAGCTCCTTGAATACAATGTCTTCTGCAAGGCTCTGAATACAGTACTAAGTTACTTAATCTGTTCAGTGTCTCTGCTACTCTCTGCAATGTAGGCTGAATCAGCCTCTTAACATTAGCTTGGGAATGTATAAAACTCAGAGCCCTACATTCACTGACTGAAGTGAAAAGATCAGTTGTCATTTAAGAAACCAAAGTTTCTAACCCACAAAGTGCAAAGTCAGATCCAAGAAACAAGAACCTCAATGATATTATTTTGAAAAATCAGGATTTTTAAGCCAGTCATGATTTTGAAAGCCCAGCTCATTATTTTTGAAAGCTTGGGGCTGGCAATATTTTCTCTGTTGCTATGTATAAATATGAATGGGGAACCATAATATTGTCTGCTGAAAATTTTAGAATATCAAATTTTCAGTCTTCTTCGTGTAGGAAAAAGGAAACAGGACTATGGAAAGCCAAGCCCCATTCTGATAAAAGATCCTCCAACCCTCCTAGACAAAGGTTTAGTGGTCAGGTCAGTTCCCCTGAGATGAAGGAAACCCTGACATAATGCTTTTCCTTGTTTAGATCAAGAACTTGCCTCCCTCATCAAGATCACAGACCAAGGGTCTTTACCTCCCACATCCGAACTTACTCATCAGTAAACTATTTGCTATCCTTGCAGAAATTTGATGAGAAATTCCAATCTGGAATCTGTGAAGCTTTTCCTGCTGAAAGTTTCATTGAAACTAGCATGATAATTCGAAGGATTCTATCTATCAATTAAATTTTAGAACAAGCTTCTAATAGAATAAGTAGGGAAAAAATCCAAACCCAAGGAACTTTAATTAATAATATGATGGATCTTGGTAATTCTATGAATGATATTATGTAGCACCAGTTGCCTGTGATAACAACGGACTGAATTCAGTGACCCACTCAGTCCAGAGGCATGTGTTATATGAAGAGTTCTCCTATAGGAAGCTTTCAGTAAGGTGTCATTTTCATATTAAAGAAAGGTTTTGTTAGAGTGTCCTGGACCATTTCCAAATATGAGTTTATACTGAGAGTGGGATCCAACATCCTTGACACTTGTCTTTCTGTGCTCTCAGGAGAATTACCACCCACTTACACACTGAGGGCTTCTGAAAAACCTGCTGATGTTCACTTCTCTGCAGGCTCAGTCTGCATCTCTTCTCCCTCAGAAAATCCTAAATGTAAAGTGAATGTCTGTGTTTAGGGACTTTGGAGCTTTGATTTCCAAGATGAAGAACATATTTCAGGGATGCTGTTTACCCCATCATCTGCACTCCTGTGCATTTGGGAGACACTATTACAGATTATTTCTTAGTGCCGTTGACTGGAGAAGGAAAGGATGTGCCTCATGTCATGCATCCAGCTCATCTCTAGTAGTCTGGATTTTGGGCACTGTTTCTTTCCTGTCATATAAGTCTACACAGCATGCTGCAGAGCAGAGGTATTCAGTGGAGTTAAAACTAATTTAGGTAGTCTAGCTGAATCAGTCTAGACAGAGTAGAGCAAAACTTGAGCTATGTGCTTTCACAGATAAACTACTACTTCTAGCTCATGTAGAGACCACTTGATCGTTTGTACCTTGCATTATATCCTGAGTGTGCTGTCAGACAAACCTGTCACTGTGCAGATAAAGCATTAGGCTTCAGAGAAAGAAGCTATACTGCAGTCAAGAAGCAGAATTTCAGCATATGGAGGCTGTCTGGCTGCTTTGATCTGTATTGTTGGAATAGCAAGGTGATGATGCAGCAGTGTGTCCTTCAGCCATTGGACAAAACACCCAGAATCAGTACAGACCATGCGTATTTCATACATACCTTGCATCTTCCTTGCAGTAGATATCCGAGGTGTATGACACCTTGGTATAAAATAAAAGTAGATCAAATATTTTCACATGCTATCATTGCACCATTCAGTTACAATATGGACATGTTCATAGTTTCATTCCTCGAATAACTTTATAAGCTATTTCTTGTTGGAGTCTGGACTTATTGCTCTTCCTCACCAGAATGTGAGCTAATATTTGACTGTGGCAAGCCTAGAAAATGGAAAGCATTTGAACATTTACCAATTTTCTCTTCTCCTCACAGCTCAGGTACTACTGAAAAAACAAAGGCCATCATCGAATGGAAACACTGAAGAGTAAATCTTTCTCTGGACCAGAGCTAGCACACAGACGCTCCTGTCCTGCACAGGAGCTGTGAGGGGATGGAATATGTTCAGTCGCGCCTGTGGCCCCTGTGTGTTGGCTCAGCTTGTTCAGACTAATGAGACAGTAGGACATTCTGTATGATGATGGAAAGCTTCAGATAACTTAGTCTCTAAATTGAAATGATTTTCCAGTGAATATCTGTGAACAAATTTTTTACAAAACTGAATAATTTGGCCAAAACTGCAGATTTTCAGAGGGTGGCAAAAGACAAGTTCCAGCTCAGATGGCACTCCCTGGCAAATATTGTATTGCTCTATCAAAGCAGAGGGCTTGTTTGTAATATTGTTCTAAGAATTATTTTAACACAGTGAACCCCATTTTTTTCTTTAGAAACTCTTCATCTTCAGAAACTATCCTTAAAATTTCAAATATTACTACTACTTCTTTTGTCACACTGTGGCAGTCACACAACATGAAACATTTTTTCTCAGACTATTAGCATTTGGCAAAGTTACAACATCTGAAAATGAGGTCTTATAATGGGAAGCATTAAATAACTATAACTCACTAAGCAGCTCTATCTACATAAGCTCAAAAATATAGCTGTAAAAGCAGGAAAGCTCTCCTCAAATACAGCACCAGGTTTCCATGTGACTGTACTTTTTATCTGAGCTTACACAGGGGCAGTGAAGTCATCAGAAGGTCAAGTGACCCACCCCAGGTCACCAACTGGCAGTCAGTGAGCGAGTCACTATTGCAGCCCATGGAAGTTCCTGGCTCTCAGTGAAGTACAAGGTAAGTGACACTAAGGTACATCTTCTCTCAGTTTTCATTATGTTTCTAATCTCTCTTCACTACAGTAATGAATGATAATGAGTTGCAATCTTTTCTCTGGGTTGTTCTTGCTGCTGCATCGGTGACACTTATTGTTACAATAATGATATAAGTGGAGAAAAAAATTGTGCTAAGTGATATTATGAATAAGTAAACCTAAATAACTTACAAAAAGAACAGCAGTTGCAATAACTTGTTAGAAAAAACAATATCTTACTCAATGTGTCCGTATCAGGCAGGTCACACTCTCCTGCATCCAGAACTGAAAATACTGTGGAAAAAATGGTCACGATTCAGTAACCGCTACTTATGTAAGCAAGCTTTACTAATGCAAGGATGGGCAAGGACAGGTACATAATTGACCTGATGATATTTACTATGCAAAATCAGAAACTCAGCTATCCCAGCACCGAGGAGCAAGCTCCTGTTAGGCACTTGCACTTAGCAGCTGGTCAATATTAAGCATTGCAGACTCATAGGGAACCAATTTTCAAAAATGCTCAGTGGTCATAACTCAGGTCAGATTTTTCAAAAGAGCTCAACGCTCAGCAAAACTTCTCCAAAAGGCAACAGATTTTCAACCCTGCTCTGCTCTCAGAGGATCCCATTGCGCAGGTGGTGCTCTGTGGAAGCTGTTGGGTGCTGCATCCTTTACCAAAGTCTGATTCCTACCATGTGCACATTGCCTGAGGAGGAAGGGAGAGGGAAGGAAGTAGGATGAGCCTTCAGCTGCCCCGTCTCTTTTTCTTCCATCCATCCTTCTCATAGCATCTGTCTCTTCTTCCTCTGCTACAGCACTTGCACCTTCAGCACAGTTCCAACTAGAAAGAAATAGCAGCTCTGAGCTGGGTCTGAAAAATACCATGACTTAAGAGTATGGGTTGGGGACAGTTTTGGGGAGAGGTGGATAAAGACTGCAATCAGCAATGTTGATCCCCCTTGGTGCTAGTCTCAAAGCATGTCCCATCCGTGTGTGCTTGTAACAGTATTAGCAAAGTTGGCAGCTGGTGAAAATTCAATAGCAGTGGAATCCTTTGTGTATTTTAGCATGAGAATATTCCATATGTTTGATGCTATCCCCTTAATTGTCTTATCCAATGTTCAGGATTTTGCTTTTCCTTGGTCTGCTGAAATACTATGACTTGGTTACTTTGTGGCTAGCTGTAAATAGGCATGTGTGTGTGTGTACAGTTAACTATAATTAATTTATACTATATTTGGTTAAATTTTTTTCCATCCCCAAGTTGTGATTTACATTGTCATCATTCCTCTAAGATCTTATTTTGAAAATTTAACTACTGGTTTCCTTTCTATTTAAAACTAGCATTTGATTCCTACAAGGACACAAATACAAATCAACTCATAAACATAACAAGTTCTGGAGGAAATGATGAGTCCAACTGGATGCTTAGAAGTCCTGAGTGTAAAGGAAAGGAGTAGCCAAAAATTCATATGGTATGGGAACCTCCACTGTCTGTAAACCTTGGATCCTCCACAGCATGTGATGTGTGTCATGGGGTAAGGTGCAACTTGAGTTGCTTATGTTTGTGCAACTCCTTTCATCTATGCTGTGGCTAAATCAGTCCTCTTCCTAAAAAAAACAACTAACTTGTTTATTAGCCTTTGCAGCTCTAGCAAACATTTTGCCATGACTTAGATTCAGCCGTTGTGCTGGTTCTGAGAGAAATTATACTAAAATAATATTTTTTATACTTAGCTACTTGTTTCCCAGGTCTCATTTGACAACATCAGTCAGAAAGCCTGTTATCTGTTTAAAAGAACCATTTATTACAGTCACTATTTTTCTCCTACACTTTGGGTTAAGAAAAAAGTTTAAAATGGATGAGAGATTTTTAACCTTTAGTTTGATAAAGTCTGGGTTATGAAGTAGGATTTTTCAATGGCCCACTGTGGTAATTAAAGGTAGCACTTCTAGTTTAAAGCATGCTGAAAGCTTTGAAACACCCATCCTCTCTCTATCCATTCACGTGTTATAAAGCTTTAGCTCTTATGAAATCCATTATAAAAGCTTTGTTGATGGTTTTGATGGTGCTGATCATATCAGGGAGAGCCCCACCAAAGTGGCCAGGCTGGAGAATCGTGATCACTTAAAAGAGAGCCGTGATGAGAGTGAAATTGCTGCTCTCTACACTTGAAATACTTACTACATCTGTACTGCTGTGTGATACCCAGTATTTCAAACCTATGAGAAAGGGATCGTGAAGGTTCTTCTTTCATGAAGGACAGTTTCTGCTCTTAAGCAGCAAGCAGAACTGAATAAATAAGACATTTGCTGAATTTTTATTGTTTTTGTGAATAATCTGTATAGCAGCTTTTGATTTTCTTGAAGATATTTGTTATTTTAAGTAGTTTAATGCTACCCAGAAATATTTCTGGTCCTACAGATTCATTTTGAGTATTTGATGCATGCAACTGGACCTTTGCTGGTTAATTTATCAGCTACATCACACAATATTGTCTCAGTTTCTATCTGGAATGAGTATAATTCTTCAAATTGCGTATCTGCTGGGAACACAGTGTTTCTGAATTCACAATTTGTATTCTATGAGTATACTGTAATATTCACTTAACATTCATTTTCCATTAATGTTTCATGTACCTTGTACTGGTTACTAACATGAAGAGACTTTATGTTTCCAAAACTCTTCTTGTGATGTATTGGGGGAATTTATAAAGCTGTTTTGACTACAGACCACCAGTAGTTTGCAAACAGAATTTTTCGGGTCTCTTCCAAACTCTTCTCTCTTGAAACCTCTTCTTCATCCTCCACAGGCCACCATAACGTTGCTCTCAAAATTCATATTTAAACTGAAATGTCTTCTGAAAGTTAACGCAAAAAGAGCACAAAAAACTGCAGAGCGGTGCTTTGTCTGAGCCCACATTTTCTTCTATTTTGGGAGGCATTGGCCCAGCTAGGGTCAGCAATTAGGAGATTACTTGCTTATTCTAGAGAAACTTTATGAGAAAAATAAACCATCAGTTTTTATGAGAAACCTGCTTTCAGGCCCTTTCCAGACAGCTGGAGGACTCCTACTGCTTTTCTTCCAGCATATTGGGTATGTTCATTTTGCTTCTACAGACAAATGCTGGGAGCTATAAAACAAGCAAATTTGTCTGTCTGTCTAGGTGTCTGCATTTAAGATCCATTCTCATATTTTTGTCTCTCTTCCCCCCTCCACCTCCCAGGAGCTCTTCCTTTCCTGTGGTCATACTGGTACATATGGCTCGAGAGGGCAGTTTCCCTCTCCGATTGAATTTAAGCAGCAACAGCTGCTGGATGTTGGGCTGGCAATGCTGGAAGTGGCTGACTGTCACCCCCCTTCCCCATCAGCCCTTGGTACCTGTCCAGTGCCTGGAGATGCTGCACACCTGTGGGGAAGGGGCAGATTGAACCACCACCCTATATGTCACCCTGGGACCCCCAAACCGTGGTTTTCAACTATATTCTGGGGGATATGGGCCATTCAAGACTACGGCTTTCCAGAGACGTGGCTTTGATGGGGCTGTCATCAGCCATCTGAGACAGCCCTTCTGGGAATGTCATCAGAGCCTGGCAGTTTGGCAGACGTACAGAGTCCCTGAAGTACCTGTGGAAGCACAGTACGGGGAGCTGGATAATCATAACGCTCACAACACTTCCACATTTTAATCATGATATGCTTGGTTGTAAAGAGAATTTCAATAGGGCTGCACATTATTCATTTTTAGGGAAATCTGGTGGCTGCAGGAATCCTAAATCACAGCATTTGCTTCCTGCTTGATGCTAAGTTGGGCCAGTTCCAGCAAATGGAGTTCCTTTTCCATTGTGTCATTTAATTACACATCTACTCACGCTTCTCAGCTAGTAAGAGCCTTAATATATGGCCTCTTAATCTAATACTGATCTATTAAAAACTACACTCAGTATTTTAAAGTGTTAGACAACAGATGGAATTGACAGTTTTAATAGGTAGCAACTAACATCATCTCCCAATCTACACCTCTGTATTGGATTTCAAGCAACTGATATCACTGTGGACATGTGCAGATATGGGGCTTGCATTTAAAGTCAGAAATTCAATCAATAGCCTGTCTCTCAACAGAGCTTACTAGATTATATCAGTTAGAAGTGACCATCTGGCCTAATCTTGGGAGTTCTGAGATATCATGTAGATCTTTTTCACTAATGTCATTTTTATTTGGTTAACATTAATAAACTGTAGCAAACATTGCAAATCTTGCACTCTGAAGCTGTAACTCAATTTTTGCCTTTTACATGAGACAAGTCAAACATCTGCTTCTCTAGAGGGAACGTGTGCGAGAACGAGCAAAAGAAAGACGCAATCGCTCTGAAGATTTTACTGTCTTTCTAGGTGTTGTGAAATGATGGAAAGTGGCAGTCTTTTTTATTTGCTAAAAGAAAAGTGTATTACTAAAAGGTATCCAACAACTAACGTGATTATTTCTGTGAATACAAAATATGGAGGGAAATATGTAGATAGCATTCTGAGGGTTAAAGTTTCAGAGTATTCTATGACTGTGATAAAAGAAGAACATACATTACATATTCATCTACCAGATTTATGCTACAAATAAAGTCTAACTTTTAATCTGGTACAGTCAATATATATCACAAATCTGTGATCAGCCATTTAACTCTGTCATAGCCAGAATGTGTAAACCCTGAAAAGATTTTTTAGTACCAGAGTCAAGAACATTCTCTTTACTTGTGCTTCTTCGCTCCTTAAAATTTAATTTCAAATTCTGTTTTGTGTTTAGCTGAACAGCAGTGCTATTAGAAGTTCAGAAATGCTCTGTTCACAAAAAAGAAAAATTAAGGTCAGTGTCCCAGGTCTAATTATAACTTTGTACACAAATGGCACAACAGTCATTCAATTATGCAAATTATTGTCATTGGATTTTGATCTTGCAAAATAAAAATCAGGAGTGATTTAGAAATGTATCTAATATAATCGGAATCCTTGAAATTCTGGAGATTATTCTTTTTGGCTTTGACCCATTTCTGATCAATTGAAATTTTAAAAATTTCAAACAGTGAAGGAGTGCATCATGAAAGCCCATAGTTGGGGAGGGGGAGAAGAAAGACAAGTGACATTGCTAAAAAGAAACAATGTAGGAAGAAACTGTAAAAAAAAGAATATTTGGGAACTTCATTAAAGTAGTACCTCTCATGGTGGTCCTGTTGCAGGGTGCAGGGGACAGGGACTGGATTAGAAATCAAAGATGTACGTCCTTCTCTTGACCTAGGTACTCAGAACTGTAAGAAGCTGGGCAAGCCATTTCAGTCCCATGTGCCCTTATTTCTCCATTCAAAAATGATGAGAATGATTGTTACCTGCCTTTATTTTAGGACACTAAGTTCTATTATTTAATGCATTCTAAAAAGCCAGGCTATGTTGTTATTACAAAGTGCTTCACTTATAAAATGCAACTAGCTGACTTTGACAAGTAAAAAAACCACTCTGCCTCCCACAAAACAAAATCTGGAACACAGACAAGCTCCTTATATCCTCAAAACAATAAGAAAGGGTAGAATTTCAGTGTTATTGTAAGAAGAAAATTTCAAAGCTGAAAGGAAAATAGAACCTGCAAAAACTGCAAAATCAGGGAATATTACCCTTGACAAGTTAAGTACTTTTTTTGGAAGAACAAAATTTTGGTGAAGACTACCCTTGAAATATCTTGGATATGATTTTTTTGCAAATAATATTTTATTTTTCTAGTTTATTTTCCTGTTTTATGGTGAAAGCTGGAAAGCTGAAGTGGACTTCTGTTCCTGATTTTTTTTTTTGGTCAGCCCTCCCTCTCAGAATTCTTATTCAAAGTATGTAAAAAATATTGTTTCTTTCAAAATGCATAACAGGCAATGCTACCATTTTTCAGCCAGATCTAGCAAGGGAATGGAATTTTGCATAGCAAAGAGACTCTGAAGACGTCCTTTCTTTTTTTTTTTTTGTTACCTGTGAATCCAGCAGAATCCTGAAACTGTCACTAGCCAGCTCTGCTCTTGAGCAAAGATGAAAATTTTGCAGTATTTGTTTACAAGAAAAAAACTAAATACTTCTGCAGGAAGAAAACCCCTACATTTATCCATTGCTAGTAGTTTATTGACTAGTAGCAGAACACAGCTAATGGCTTCTTCCATGCTAGCAGGCTATGCACATACAGTACATTTTTTAACTTTCTGTTTCTCACTGTAGTTAATAAATCAGGATGCAGATGAGAGATTCATAGTTAATTTTCAGTAGCTAGCACAGCATGTCTCAGCCTATAAAGTCCTGGAAGTCTTAGGCTGTGAATTCCTTGATACTGACAAGCCAAACAGCTTAAAAATTATAAGTTACAAGTGTCTTAAGGGTTGTTCTTCTGACATAAAACTAATTTCATGTTTTTATTCATAATGTGAAAGAGGCGAGAGGATAGGGCCTTATTTAGATTGAGCTCCCAGAGATATCACAGGCTCTGTGTCCTGATTATAATGGGAAGAGATCACTTACTTCGTTCCTTGTAGCTAGTTGATTCTTTCTGTGTGCTTTTTTTTGACAATCAGGCTAACAAAAAGTGGGATTTCTTCCACTTTTCATCCCAGCTTTGTTCATAGGCAGACATCTACTTGTGCCTGTTTTTTTTTTCCTTAATGGTAGTCATATCAGAGTCATATCCCTCCTTGTGAACTGGTTCCAGCTTGACACCTCCTTTTGCATAAGTGATACACCAGTGAGCACTCTCACCTGTAGCATTTTCTTTGGCCAAGCAACTCCCTGAGAAATGAAATGAGAAGGTGAGACCTGGGAAGGAGTCGAGGACAAAGCAGCTTCAGAGGGTGAGGAGAGTCCCCATCACGCCTTCCCTAAACAGAAACATGACATTCTGGAGATGACAACTCACCGCCCAAAACTCCTCCAGGGTTTCAAAGCCTGGGGGTGTCCGAGGGGTGTCCTAGATGTGTTCTGGCACCCTGAAGCCCATGACAGCTGCATCAGCAAAGCCAGTACCGGTCACGTTTTGGCACACATGCTGGGATTGGCAACAGCTAGGAGGCCCAGGGTGAACCACAGCATGAACAGGGGGCCAAAGCTGATTCCTTCCACAAACCTCCGTGTACATGTGAACATGTCAAAGTAGATGGAGGAAGGCAGGCGAAGGGCTATAAGGCAACAGTGAGAAAGAAAATGGGGTCTGAGGTCTGCCAAAGCCTTCCCTCCCTGCTTCAGAAAATGGATTTGGCTCGTGTTCGCTGCTGGGCATTAGGAGTGACCCCACTGCAATAGTTGGGTTGTGTTGGCCTCCAAACACTTAAATGAGCTGCTATAGTTTCATTGTCAACTTTGCACCTATAACTGAGGATTTGCATTACTTACAGCTCCAGTAATTCCCACATGGCAGTGCAATGTCAGCATCGGCAAATTCAGATATTGAGCAGGTATTACAATTTTAGCTAGGAAAGGTGAAGGTCCTTACATCCTGCTCAGAAAATTCCATGCTTTTATATCTGCTGGACTCAGCCAGATCCTTCTTCAGAGATATTTGAAGTGGGAGCTATCTCACCTAGTTTCAGCTATCTAAAATTGTGGTGCCAAGTCTAATCAGGTTGCAAGCTGGAATGATTTTGTTGTGACTTGGTCTTTCCATAGAAAAAGCATTAAATCTCATATTTGATGCTGAAAGGATGGTAAATTAAATGAAAGTTACATGTTTTGACAAATTTTTTAGGATTTCATAAACAGTTTATTACTAAATGGCTCAAACAAGCATCTGCTTTCTGGGTATAGACACAAGTCTTCTTGTGTCAGCAAAGGGCTAAGAACTGAAGGATCATAGTGAAAATATTTTCTTTTCTCCCACTCCTCCTCAAATGTAGTTTCACAAGGTCAGGTTTGCAACAGATGAGCAGCAAAGAAGGGACTCAATGTACATATTGGCTTTCTTATTCTGTGAGAGGTTAGTGGGAAATTTCATTTTTCATAGTCAGTTGTCACATTTCTACAGTCCTAATTTCCTTGAAAAATATGAATCCTTTCTCTTTTTGTCTTTCAACATAGAATAAGGAGTTTAAAGAACCTCATGAGAGTTTCTGCATTCATCCAAGATTAATTTAAAGAGGACTTCTAGACATGTTGTTTTCTGACATAAGGTCTACACCGCGAAGAATGAGAGAATTGTATGAAGTTATTTAGAATATTTACTTGCATGTGATACTGAACCAAGGCATGAATGAACTGGATGCTATCTTCTGTTTCTGTCACTGACCTCCTGTGCAAGCTCAGGCAATTTGCTTCAGCTCTTTAGCTACAGCTGTGGGTCAGACCACAGGACTCCATCTCAAACTCACCTTGCACCTCATGTGCGAATGCAGACCTGTGTAGAGACCCATGTTAGTTCTCAATCCAAACCCGTTCTGTGGTTATAACAGAGAAGATGAAACTTAAGCTTGACTGTTTTGGGGAATGGATGGGACACTGAGTGGCCTGAGCTTTGCTAGGCCATCTTCTGCAGGTGTCCTGCAGTTAACAATGGACACGCACAGAGCTGGGCCAGGGTTTCAGCCTCTGTTGAGTCAGAGCAGTGCAAATGTGAAGTTTCACTTCCTGATAGCTTGTCTACGTTCATCTATTTGGACAAGAAATCTTTGGGGAGCAGGTGCCCTCTCTTGCTATCCCTTTATACTGTGCCATATTGTTATTATCATTATCTTAATCATTATCATATTATACCATAACAAATTATTATTAATAGTAATAAATCTGCTTTGCCACACCATTCAAAGTTGTCCATTATCTTGGGTTGTCTTTTTCGGTGTTACCTTTCACTTTCTTTTTCATTTTGGCCAGTGCTCTATTGTACTTGTGAATCTTGCTTGGATTAGACTGTGATGCATGTCTTGCTGGGCTGAGGCAGATTGTGGATGATAAATATCAAAGAAAAACAACCTGCAGCTGCTGGAAAATGCACGACAATCTCTGTGCTTGCAAAGACAAAACCCTAGAAGGTCAACTGATAGGAGGGTTTTCAAGATATTCAGCAGACAGACTTTGTAAGGGAAATGCAAATCAAGTGTAGGATATGTTTGAAAGGATTTGGAAGGATTTGGTTAGTTCATTACATCGAGAGACCAGTTGGAAGAGAGTTCTCCTCAGCTCAGATTAGTTTTTGCTCACAGAATCTTGCTTTTGTATCCTGAACTGTTGGTCCTTGCTGGGCCTATTTTCATTAATACATTTGGAACTTCTTAACAATAACAGGTGAAAAATCGCTGGGAATCTTATACTGATCCCCACCACCTTAAAGAATATATTTTCTAAATATGAAATAATTATTCTTATTATTTGTTTTCCAAGAGAGAGAAAAGTTAAATTTGTTCAAAAGAAAGTGTGCCAAGCTGATGGACAATATTAATTTAATTTAATTTCATTCATGGCTTACATGATTCTGTGATAGCAAGGCTTTGAAAGTAAAAGTGAAGAAGGGAAGGGAAGGGAAGGGAAGGGAAGGGAAGGGAAGGGAAGGGAAGGGAAGGGAAGGGAAGGGAAGGGAAGGGAAGGGAAGGGAAGGGAAAGTCTAAGCCCTCCTTACAGGGAAAAGCCCTCAAAAGTGGAAGTAATATAAGGATAGTTCCTGGGTCTAGAGACTTCAGTCTGAAGTAGTGAGGCTGGAAAAAAATGGTTGAGAGCTGGGAACACAGGTTACTGTGTTGGGTGGAGGGGGCAACTGGGAAGGAAAAGGGTTACACAGAGGGAAATGGAAATAGAAAAACAGAGGAGAGGACAGGAAGGAGCTGCAGTAAGAAGATGAGGAAGAGAGGGAAACAAAGGACAAGGACAGAAGTGCTTGATGAGAAGCTGCGTTTCTGAAAACCTTATAATTAAGAAACTTGCTGACGAGTTTGGGCACCACATGAAAGGCCTATCTTCACCTTTGTGCAGATCACCCTCCCACATCTCTAGGATGTCCCACAATAGAGGTGTGCTTAGTCCTTAGGTTATATCCAGCCCAATCTGATCATAACTAAAGTGGAATTTAACATATCCCACAATAATGTGCCTGACAGCCCAACTTGATATATATGAATGAAACAAGATCACTGTCTCCACTGCTAATAAATGTTCAAAGTGGAGGTTAAGGAGAAATATATACTGTATAACATTAATTGCGTATCTTTCAAGCACGAAATGCTGATATATTATGACTTTTAAAAATATATGACAATAATATATTGGATACATTGCAGAAGAAAATTATGTCTTTACCTTGAAAATCTACTTTCTCTGACAAGCTGATGTAATTATTTTAGTGAAGGAAAAGGGCTGCGGAGAGGAAACCTGCAAAGATTCGAAGGTTAGAGATGTTGAACAAAAGGCTGAGGGTTTACTTTGCATGCAAATAAGTAATTCATCACAAATCCATAAACCAATTAGTAATGAACTAATGATATTGCTTAACAACTGTATTTTTGATTAACACATAAATAATTTAGGTAAGTATTTCTTTAGTCATGCCAGTTTCTGCTATTATTTACTAGCCTTGTCATGGCTGCTCTTAGATCACATGCCCCTTATAAAACATTTGCCAATCTATTGTAAGGACCAGTTTGTTTTAATGTGCTCAGTTAACACTGCTAGAGCTATTAACAAGCTTATTAGCATAATCCATTGTGATATATCATTGTATAAAAGTTCAGCTCCACAACTGAATGGGACTGGGAAATGGCTTTGAAGATTTTATGATACAATAACTATCCATTTGATAAGCAATTAAAAAGATACTCTGAGACACTAAGAGTGAAGACAATGGCAACATGAGGAAAGGAGGAGGGGTTTGAGAGCAGAAGCTGATGCCTGGTGTGGGAACCGTGTGAGTGAGTTGTGTTGCTCCTGCTCCTTAGTCACAAATTGCATGCTGCCGCGGGTCTCTAAAGCTCCAGTAACAAGTTGGGGCTGACTTTGTCTTTTTAAGCAAGGAAAAAAAAAGCAGTTTAAGGCTCAATATCTTCTGCTAGCTCACCCACGATCAATTTCTCGACCTCTCAAAAGAATGTTTTAATACACAGCTGAACCTCTCATTTTGTGCTGGCTTTTTGCTTCTCTTAAATTTCAAATTCCTTTTCTTAGCTGTATGCATTATCCTTAGTGAACTTCTGCAGAGAGAAACAGAATGAAGGTTACTGGACACATTGCTACACATTATTGTCTGAAATTCGCTCTGTATAATATGGTTGAATTGTGTTTTTAAAAATGAACATGCAATGAAAAGAGTAGCGTCTTTATTGTCAAAAAAGTAGCTTTTCAAGATAATGTTGCTTTCTCTGATATGCAATAGCTCTGATATGCTAATACTTCTGTTCAGCTCAGTCCTGATTCTCCAGAGATTATTTGACCAAAATGTCCATTGTCCATATAATAGGAAATATTCATGATATTGTGCACTCACACAGAATTTTTCTACCAGCTTACTTAAATGTCTTACATACATCAATTAATTCTTCCTCCTGATGAGAAATGGAATGGAAAGTTGATTTCTGAAGGCAGCATGATCTAGTGGTTTGCATAGAAAATTGAGATTTGGTTTCCAATCTTACTGTCATTGCCAGGCTGTGCAATCATATGCAAAACTCGCCACTTTTCTAAGACTCAGTTTCCCTGTTTTAAAAACTGGTATCAAAATATCCAGCTTTTCAGAGTCCTTTGACATTTTTGCATGAAAAGCATTTACATCTTAAATGAAAGTTGTTACATGGAATGTACTATCTAAGGCAATAAGGTTTAAATAATTTATCTTAAGTCCCAAACCCAGTTGCATCAAGAGGGGGGCATTATATTTTTAACTGTTTCAAATTTGATATCTTGTTGAACAGTCTTAAAAGTAGTATGGCAACTGAAAGTGTACCCAGACTGAACAGTTTCCTCATATATGATTCTCCCTGCAAACAGATTTTTTGGAGGTAGACACATGAGAAGGAGTCCAGCATCTTTGGGAAAACAGGTCAGAGACATGCTTCTGCCCACTGCAGAGGTACATGCGTGCATCAGTCTTGTGACCAATCACATTAACAAGCTACATCAGAATAGGAAGGATTAGAATATTTTTTTGGCATTTTCTTTGAACTCATCTTACTAGGACACACTTCTAAAGCTACTTTTGTGGTTGAAAATCTAAATTTTTGGGAGTGAAAAATTAGACCAGAAATTAGCAGTTTTTTAGTAAAACATGGGGCTGTATTCTGTTGTCTGAAGAACGAACATTGTAAGAAAGTGTTCTTGCTGTCCAGCTGTGATAATCAGGCACATTTCCTCATAAAGGCAAAACTAATTGTGGTGGATGGAACAGTGTTTTGCATTTGCTGAATGCAGAGAACACACAAGGAAAAGAAGACCAGCAGATAATGTAACATACTCTGATAAGCTAAAGAATTAGTCCAGAAAATGTACTGCTTCAGAGCACTAAGCTATATATATTTAATATCAATGTAGAAATCGCGCTGTACTAGCTAGAGGTGTGAGCTAGTACATTTTAAGAAATTAGTTACCCGAGCAGAAGTTTTGGACCAAAGTCAGCACAGCCACTCTGATCAGTGGATACATCCACCTGGGAGTTCTTCAAGCACCAGGAGAAATTTGGGATGACTTTGGGCAGGGTGGCTCCATGGTGTTTTCCCTCCTGATGAGGGTGATCAGAGCTGCCGAATTAAAAGAGAATTAGCTGAATCTTCTCCAGGTTCTGGTTATTGACAGCTTCTGGGAGAGCTCCTTAGAGCTGCTCAGAGGTTGTTGAGGAAGAGCTGGCCTGAGACTGCCCCACTCACGTTGTGTGCTGCAACACTTCTGCACCAGCTGAGAATTAGGAAACCACAATGTGGAGTAAAGCCACCTTTGTCTCCTGGTCCAAAGTCCAGCATCCTCTGAGCTTCCCTGAAACCTGAGGATTCACATCTTATATATCTATTTGTTTGCCAAGAGATTGGGTGATATATAGGGTGTCATCATTTTAAAGCGGGTTCAAAGTCAAAGCTGTGGGCTTCATTTGAGTGCAGTGTGAAGTATCATATACCTCTGGTCAAGGAACTGCAGCTCATTTAATAGATAAATTGAGATGACAAAAATGGCACAATTTAAATATCAGCAATCAACAGGAACAGGGGAGGAGGGGAGAGAGAGAGAGAGAAGGAACCCAGCTTCTTTTATTACAGCCATCTTAGTGCTTCCACAACAGGTAGCAGTATTACATATTCCCTTTCCACTTTAAAGCTCTTGTAATTTCCTTCCTCGTGTCGGGGCGATTTTATTCATTGTTTCCTTGCAGCAGTGATTGATGTTCTGAGCTGCTAATCTCTCTGAGTGATAACTATTTTCATGTAAGTCCATGAGTCTATGACACAGGCTGCTCGGCCAGGGCTACTGCTGACTACTTATTTTGTGCCTCATTTACATTTCAATCTTGGCCTCATGAATGTAAAACCTAGGCTGCAAATTAATAACAGGAAGAATATTAGACCGCTCCAGAGTGGGGGAACAATGCAAATCCACCAGAGCACAAGGCTTTACCATTGTGTTCCGGGAGGGACTCATTTATTGGCCGGCAGTGAATGACATTACAGAGAATGGCATATCCAGAGTGACACAAATTTATTTCTGTCCCCAGCGCTCCAGTATATTTTCATAGAATCAGGGGGCTATTTGTCTAGGGACAATTTAGTTTCCATGAAAAATTTAAATGGTTTCTGTGGAGATAGTGGAGTGAAATTTAATTTGTTTCTCATTTACTACAGCAGGTATGAAAAGGAGAAAAATTGGATGTCTGATGGGCTGAAATTGGTGCTGTCCCTCCCCACTATCCCCAAAAGGCCTGTGGGCCTATATCATAGAGATTGAGCAAGACTACCTCATCCCTCCCCTTAGAGAATGGTAACCTTAAACCAACTTACAGAAAACCTTTGGGGAGGCTGCCAATCACCCTGAAAACAACATTTCCATCGATCCCCTGTCTGTGTGATTTATGGCTTCATTTTACGGTAATTGAGAATTAGTGAGAAGATTAGCAAGGCTCAACACTTCACCTTGATATGCACACTAAGCACCGTAATTTGTCACTAAGGGATGTCGGACACTTTTTTAGTTACACGGGGTTCCCATCTAATTGAATTTGGGGATAACATGGAAATTAATTTGACACAGGAAAATTTTGAATACAGCCATTTCCTCTATTGTAATGCACAATACCGGGCTGCATGCTGGGGCAGCTGTATTGATCCTGATCACTTTCAATTGTGGCCAGCTGAAGGATGGAATACACTAAATCTTATTTAAGCTCATATGAAAGCAGTTCATCTGCAGCAATCTGTGGCAGATAAAGAATATTACCTTTCATTTTGTCTGACTGCATCAAGATGAAGTTTTGAAAATTTACTTCTTGCAGCAAATATACCAAATGTCTAAAGTCAACAGTTACAATTCAATTACAGACCAGCTCTTGTGGGCTGTTTACAGGGTAATTTGCTACTTAGGCAGCAAATGAAAATACTAACTATACTCTCCATGCATAGAGAAGTTACAGCACATGGAGAAGCCCCAAGGAAAGACAAAGAAAAAAGATTCCAAACTTCTCGGCAATTTAAAACACTGCCCATTGGATTAGTCTTGTTATAGCTTGAGTGGTTTCATACACAATCATTTTTTGTTTGTTACTGAGCCATCTTGTGGGAAGTTTATTTTATCTTGGTTGCTTAGCATCAGAGTCACAAAGATGGGACACAGTGCAAATCTTTTCATATCTGAGAGACACTCTACCACAGGACTTACCTGCATTTACATTTCTATTTTATTCCATCTTTATTTCTTATAACCCCCCTTTATGCTGTAGTTTACCCTTCAAATAAAGACTTTGGTTTCAGCAAACTGCTTAGAGAGATTATTTCCTGAGAAAGGTGCTCCCTGCTGCAGATCTTGGCACTGTATGCCAGAGGGTGCGTGGCTGGGATATTTATGGACATTCTTTACCAGACCATCTGGCTTGCTTTGTTCATATCTGGTTTAGTGATAATTGGCCTGAGATGAGCCATAATCAAGATATATTATTCATTACCTATTATTATTACATGATGGATTTTAATCCGATCATCATTGCTTTGCTGTTTGGAAAGACTTTCGAAAGGTTTAATGGTAATAGTTTAAAGTTGTTACTTATGCAGCCCTGTTCAGTAGGCACGGGTACATACCAGCTACTCTGGACAGTGCGGACATTCTCCAGTGCACAGGCATCAAAGGGTGGTGCTTAATGATCAGATACGTAGATGTGGTCCATAGGTCTAACCTGGAGTTCTCAAGATGTGGTCGTGCAACTTGGAAGAAATGCTATGCTGAAAGCTGTCCTCATTCAAATGCCAAATTCCCTTGGATTACTGATGGCAAATGACAGTTGTCAGCACTTTTACATCCCAGAGTACTCAGGTCTCCCATAGGCATATTATTCAGACTCAAGAGTTTACCTGCAGGTAGACTTCTGCAGCAGATGATGAGTGGCAATACTGCAAGAGGTCAAACTCTAGAAATGACATTGTGATTTTTACTCTTTTTAGAATGCTAGAAAAGTTCCTCAAACGAGTAATTTGATGAATCTTATTAACTGTGCATACTGCATAGGTAATTCTCTTATCGCCTTTTCATGGGCTGTTTTCACTAATGTGATATAAAAGGGTGCTAACATGACATAAATGTCACTAATATAATAAACTTAAAGGAATTTGGATCATGTTAGCCAGGGTTTGCTTTCATATTTGGTGCCTTCTGGACTGTATTAGAGAAATAGAGCTCTCAGATACAATGAGAAACATATTAACATAATAAAAAACTTGCTAATACAATAAAATATACATATTTGATTTATAGGACAAGTTATGCCATCTAGCAAAAAAAAAAAAGTACATTTTTCTTCCTTTCTGAATGGCAAGCAGTAAGTCATGATGTTATAGTTTTCCATGCTTTTGTGTCTTTATAATAAAAGGACTGGTTTTACTCCATAGTTTCTTTTCATTGCCTTCAAGTGTACTCACTTAAAGATCTGTCCATTTCAAGGCACATTAGAGGATTCATATTATTAGGTCACAGTCCCACAGATATTTGCATCTTTCCTATGCTAGGCTGAAAAGCTGTAGCCGCTATCTTTTCTCTACCCCAAAAAAGAGAAGAGAAGAGAAGAGAAGAGAAGAGAAGAGAAGAGAAGAGAAGAGAAGAGAAGAGAAGAGAGAAAAAGAAAAGAAAAGAAAAGAAAAGAAAAGAAAAGAAAAGAAAAGAAAAGAAAAGAAAAGAAAAGAAAAGAAAAGAAAAGAAAAAAGAAAAGAAAAGAAAAGGAAAAAGAGAAGAAAAAGAGGAAAAGAGAGGGAAAAAGAAAAAAGGAGAGGAAAAGAAAAAAGAAAAAGAGGGAAGGGAAAAAGAAAGAAATAAAGAGAAAATGAGAAAGAGCAAGGAAGAGCTAAAGTGTGAAAGACTGAAAGAGTGAGAGAGAGAAAGAAAATAAGGACAAAAGGAAAAAAAAAGAAAGAAGATGCAAAACCATGAGGATTACAGTAATTTTGCCTGAAGTAAAAAATATACTCATGTCTGAAGCTATATCACCTTAGGCTCTGATCTTCTCAGTTTTCAGAAACTGAGGGTTGTATACAAAGGGATTCAAACCAACTGTAAGTTCTTCCAAAATTACTGTCCTCAACACCTTCACTCTGTGGTTGTCCTAAGACTGCAAGTGCTTCTATATCAGTCACACTGTGGTCTTTGACCATGATTTCCATGGGTGTTGAAGGTTATACTTTTGTGTCTTGATCTCAACACCAGTGAGCATTTTGGTCCCCAAACCCCACCAAAGCAGAGGAAAGGGCCATTCTCTCTCATTTAACTCCCTTGAGGGATTTGATAACAAGATTCAGCTCTTAAAGTGCAATGGTAGTTCACACTTTCTTTTGAAATACAGCTCTTTAAAGTGATTGCTTAGTGGCCAGAACCTTCCCAGGAAGTGGGATTTCTGGTTCAATTTCTGCCTTTGCCTGAAGAAATTAAATCCCAAATCACTCACCTTATCACAAAAATACTGACTGTTCAATTCATGTGTCCCTGGACATGCTGAATGCATTTTCCAGCCAAGAGAGAGCAAATCCGAGTGTTTCTACCAGCTGGACTGGAAATGGGTCCATGGGTAAGGAGAAAGAGGTTCACTTCCATGTGAAGTATTTCCATTTTCTATACCAGATCCATTAGATTGGTCTCCATTTTTTGCAGCAATGAAATAATAGCTTATGTGTATTTGTCCAGCTCTGCTCTAAAGATTTTTATATTTGTAGTGTAACATTAATCAATGTGGCTGTCATCTATTTTATTTTGACATCTTCCCTAAAGGAGAGCTGTCTTTGGGAGGTTTATTCAAAGATTTAAAAATGTGTATGCACACAAGTGTCTCTGTTTATGTTAGTAAAGATGATGCCGTAAAAATGTGCGTTACCCTTGGAGTGGAAGGTGATGAACTTTGCTATGGTGTTTAGTTCCCATAAGATATTATTCCTCATAGTTGGGATGGCTGCTGAAAATGTGCTGACAAGTGGTGGTGAGTGGTGCAGACAGCTCCCTTATCCTACAACTTAAAGCTATATTTTTATCTTCTTGGCCAGTGCCACCAAGAGACTTACAATAAGGACAAAATCTTTGAAGGTGGTAATCTAATTAAATCTTCTTTGGAAGAAGTAGAGCACAGGGACAAAATAGCTATGGTTGCCAGTTTTGCTCATATGTGGTGCAGTGTCACTGTCAGCCAGTGTTTCCTAACTCCTGCGTGCTGAGTTACAGCACTTTGCTGTAGTCTAGTTGAGGAGGGCCATGACTCTCATGTTGTCAGTTTTCAAGATGAGATGGAGTTCAGATAAATGCTCATGAGTGCTCTGATTTGAAAGCCTGTTTTTAAGATGGAGTCTCGAAGTGATCCTATGCTGGTGGGCTTATGTGAACAACTGTAGTTGTATTATTTTCCACCAGAGGAGACTGAACTATGGCTGCAGACTTTTCAAAATTATTTTCTTGTACCTTTCCTATCTCTTATTTCTCATCATCACCTGGTGGATCCTAGAGTATGAGCTGAGATGATCTCTCTTGTTCAGGCACTGGACCATCCAGGTGATCGTTGTATGATTATTTGTGATGAAGGAGAGGTAGATCTGGATACCACATATAATGATTTATAATGCTGTAAGATATTTTAAGGCTCATCTTGAACTTTGAGTATAACATTTAAGTACAGATTTAGTACTAGTTTGGGGCTCAATTCAGTCCACATGTAGCTAGGCAAAACTCTTTTACTTCTGTCAACATATTTCCATTGCTGAAGGCCCACTATTTTTTCAAGAGTCTTTCCTGATTGTCAGTGTTTCATCTCTGCCATGAATGAGCATTCACAGGGGATTAAAATTAACAAAGGAACCACAACTGTGGCTGATGTTATTCCAGTTCTGGAATAAAGTGGCCTAGGTTTCTTTGCTGCTTCTCCTTTCTTTAGGGCTTTGATTACTCAGATTAAAATGGAAGAGGTCAGATATGTGTCATGATGAAAGATGCTGAAGATGCTGGTGGAACTGGAATTCTAATAGCCATATTGGTATTCCAACGACAAGCTCAACTGAAAGCAATAAAACTGTTGTCTGCTCTCCCCCTTTTCCCTAACAGTCCTTCATAAGATGTGAATTCTTGAAAACATCTTCAGATTCCCAGACACTCTTTTGCACACTGACTATCCTGAGTCTCTCCAGTTAGGGCACTGCACTTCACGAGCCCTGAATGTCCCTGTTTGCTGGGTGGTATTTAGCACAATCCAACAGAAAATAGGAGAGCAGAAGCACCTGGGCCATCCCTTGCCAATGCAAATTGTTGAAAAGACAGGGACTGCAATTGCTTTGCGCTCTCCCTTTGCTTGTGAAGAAATTAGCTGTTATTAAAAATAACTCTGCAACACTAGACCAAAGATATGACAATCTATGGGTCAGAATGAAAGAACAAAGGTGGAGCAGCAGCAGGAAGTAATGGCAATTAGAAGCAAGAACAAAACTAACTTAGGACACCTCAGAGCTACAATGGAGTTAATGCAAAAAAACAAACAAACAAATCAAATGCTTTAAACAGAAGAAATTTGTATAAGATGCTCCTTAAACATAATTATGGAATGGGATATAATTTATCATCATGACTAAGGGCTTCCTCTTTCTGTGCTAAAATGTATGGAAGGGCTGTACTTCTGGAATTGCTACTGCACCTGCCCAGGAACAAGCACTCCTAGGAGTGACAGTGGTTTGAAAGTAGAAATGATCTATGATACCTGAAAGGATTTTGTCTCCACCTGTTTCACTCCATTTCACTACATTGGGCTTCCATGCCTCTCCCAGGCTCCAGTCTCACAGCATCGCAAAGACACGTGTCAGACCCGGCTTCCCCCCCACACTTTGCTTTCCATGGGCATGAAGGGGAGAGTGTCAGCTGCCATGGGCAGCAGGCAAACTGTGATTCTTTGAGGGACCTACTCTAAAGTGGCTTCTGCCCTTCCCTCCCATGGCTACAGTGCCACTTGCCAGAGAAGCTGGATATGGCTTTGTTCTGAAGGGGAGGGAGCAGTAGGAAGGGAACGGCCTGGGTAGTCTCCATCTGCCCTTTCCTGCTCTCCCAGTTTCTGCTGTGGAGAATTCGGGTCAGTTATTTCTCTGCTCTACTTGAGAGAAAAAGCTAAAAAGAGCCCTTTTCTCCCTTCAAAGAGTTTCTCAGATGAGTAAGATGCTTCAAGCAAGAGCTAAAATAATCAGGCTTCCAATACTTTGGACGAAGACAAGAGTTAGTTTGAAAATCTATTATTAATGATTAGTTTTCCATAGGTGTTCAGATTACATGAACTTGAACAATGACTCAAGTCTATAAACCACCAAACCTTTACAACTCTTGAGATGACTTCCAGTGCTCCTCAGGTTCACAGCAGATGTTGCTGCTTTGTTTGCCTGTGCTTTGCACTTTGATTTTCTCGGGGACTATAAAGCCACCATGTGCTTGATGGGAGCAGGCAGAGGGGGATGGGGTTGAGCAGCAGGAGAAAGCGTAACTGAGAGACTGATAGAGACATCCTGACAGCTGCAATGGGTCATCAATAGATCCATCACGCCAGTTATTTGCAACAAATTTAACATACATCACTTTAGTCAGGCCACGCTGTATCTGTCTTGTCACAGCATCAGAGTGAATAACACTTAAATCGGGTGTCACTGCTGACCTTTCTGACCCTTGAATTGACACTGCTGTTTCAGCTTGGCCTAGCTGGCAGCAGATGTAGGGAAGATTAGTACAAAAGGTGGGGGGTGCAAAAGGAGGACAGAGCATAACAATACAGCTTAACCAGGCAAACAAATGGGATCTCTGGATTTTCTCCTGTTTTGCTTGATGAAGTGTTGGCATTTATTTAGACCTACTTCCAGCATTCTTTAGTCACAATTTTAACTATGTATATATTTTCCATTCTAATTGATTTAATATGTATGCATGTCTGCATGCATATATGTTTGTACTAAAATTTGTAGACTTCAAGGTGACCACCATGAAGACAAAAGTCCTATAGAAGATGTAGAACACAAACAATAGTAAAACTAAACTGCCCTCTTCTGTGTTTGAAACATGAGACCCAGCCTGAGACATGAATGGCTGCTTTGGTTTTGCTGCCACTTTCGGCATGTGAGTGCAGACCTAGCCCTATAGGAAAAGATGAAGCCTCACAAAAAAGTGTGTCTTAGGAAGACAGCAGGAGAGATCAAGAGCCTCATCAAACCCTGAAAACCTGTGATAACTTGAGGCATGTTAAAAAACCCTCCTAGATGATCCTGGGAAGAATGAAGAGCTGCCCAGCAAGCACAGCCAGTCTGGAGCTTGGGGAAATCTTCTCAAATCTGAAGACTGATTTAACTTAGAACCTGTGAGCACAACTCACCAACCAGCTAGATGACATATTTTCATGCAGCCAAGAAAAGCCGTTTCCCCCATTTCCAGTCTTAATGAATACCTTCCATAGACCTCTATAGTTGTTTCTGCAGACTAGCATGGAAATGACTACAGACCTGTTAAGTCTCCCTGGCGCTAGAAACGAGACACCCTCCACAGCCAGGCAGAGCCAACTGAGTCTGCTCAGCATTTATTTTTGAGTCAGCACACGATAGAATTACACGATTTGTTTGCTCACCCAAAAGGTGCTTTAGAGCCATTCATGGTACGTGTGCGACTGGATGCTGGGTGGGCTTTCCCCTTTCAGTCATTCATTCATCCTTCTAAACAAATATGTGGCTATGGCTTGAATTTGGATTTTTTTCTTGAGCTATTGTTCTTAAATATGGGATTTTTAATTAATGGATTTTGAATGGTAATAAAAGAAGAAGCTGTCTTTGAGCAGGTAATTGGAAGTTACAAAATTAATATGCATATGGCTTGTATTTTCTGACAGTCTGCTTGATGTTTGATATCTTGGTTAAACTGATTTATCACATCACTAAATATCCCTCAACTGGAAGAGTAAGAAGCTCTTTGATTATTCTGTATGTCCTATAATGTTCATATTTGCTGAGTATTTGAAGGTGGAAACATATCACAAGTGACAAATAATAGGAAAATTAGAAAAAGTTAGAGAAATTGCTGCCTCATGCAAGGGAAGACAATTTTTTTTTGCATTATTGCTTCTTTTTAGGAAAGACTGGCAGAAAAGCAGAAGGTATTTTTTTAGTTAGTCACCAAGGATGTTAATCAGATTCTACTTGTCTTTATTGTTTTCTGAGTATGAAGCTGACACCCCAGACACCCACTGAGACCAATGTGAGCGTTTCCCCTGTCCTTCCTAGGAGCAAGACTGGGCTTCAAAGGATCTGAGTTAGGCGGTCTTATTCACAGCTACTGAGGGCAGTTTATAATGCGCAGTATCTTTAGAAGGAATCATGTGCCAAAGTTACTCATGTTTATAGTCTTTTTATAATTAACAACTGAATTGGTGTACACTGTGTATGAATTTCTGTGTTGCTTGGGCAGAGAGAGGCAAGACATTGGAGGCAAATCAGCACCTGGCAGACCACGTTTCAGTCAAGATTCCTGGGACTGGAGAGCTGAATGGAAGTGCAATTGCACCAGGAAGGTGAAGAGCTCTGCCCTGTTGCCCAGCTGTCCCATGGTGTGCTGTGGAGATGTGTCTCAGAGAAGCTGGGCGTCATACAAAGGTGAGCACGGGGCACAAGTGAGTTCATCCACAAACAGCTCGTAACCATGGATGAACTGGGGTTAGCCCCGATAGGGAGTCCTGGTTCTTGGGATAAAGTAGCTCTTTCTGTTTTGCATATGTGTGTTCTCCCCTTCCTTCAACTTGCCCTTTAAAAAAAGTTTGTTTTGTAGCGATCTGTTTGCATTCTGCTTAAAACTGTTTCTTCCCTCATTAATTCTGATATGAAAGGAGGAATGAAAAGAATGTGTTTGACAAAGGACCTTTGACGTGTATCTATATGTATGTATCTGTGTCTATGTATAAGAGAGTGCTAAGGTATTGCTCATCATCTTGCTTGTTCTGGTAGGTGTTAATATCAACACCCTTTATTGTTTTCACAGGAAATTAAGCTGAAAAATTACAAAAGGAAATGATACAGACTGAAACTTTGCATGGAGAACCATTCAACTATGGCTACACCTTATTCCATTCTCAAAATACTTTACAGATAAGTTTTTGGCTCTGAATTTGCTCCCACGAGGTAATTGCATCCTTTATTTTCACACTTTACAAACAAAGGAGACTGGGACTCTATCACAGTCTCTTCCTCTCCCTTGTCCCATACAAAAACACAGCTTCTATTGCCACAGCCCTCTTTTGCTTAGAAACCTGAGAAGTTTAACAGCAGTACTTAACAGAAAAGGAAGCCAACTTTACTTTCACAAATGCAGTGTGTGGTAATGGTCATGGTAATGCTGTCGTGCGTACCTATAAGGGACACAGCCCACCTGGGGAAACACTTTCCTTCTGAAGCCTGGCACCCCAGCATCCCTCCTCTCCTCCAGGGGAAAGAACAAGGAGCGTGGGCTGGTCTTGGTCATGACTCCTCCTTGGACAGCCCTTTGGCCCCTTGCTGCTGTTGGCAGTAGAGACACTCTGTGCCATCCACGCATGTCCCCACCAGCCTGAGGGGCTGTGTGGGATGGCTGTTGGGGGCACAGCAGTGCAGGTCCCTCCCTGCCAAGGACGGGGGGACAGTGTGCTCCCACTTTTCTTCCTTCTCCCGGGGGAGTGCATTGGGGAGGGTTGCCAGCGGGCATGGTGTGGGTACTGAGGTGCCAGCACCAGTGAAAGCCCCACTTCAGCCACCAAAGGCATTGGCACATCCTACTCAGCCCTTGGGAGGCAAGGGTGACCATGCAACCTCACGTGTTTCTTAAAGCCTCATGGGTGCTAGGCTGTTCCCACTGGCTTGAGCTTGCTTAAACAAATGTCTCTGCTCTCCTGTTTTCTTATCAGTTGTTTAAACATTCATGTGCTGCCTTTCAATTTTTTCATTTCAAATTTTTAGCTCTACATGGTTTAAAACCAGAGGCATGGAAAGAACTCCCAAGTGTAAGTCTCCTAGTGGGTTGTTCTCTGCAGCCCCTCTCTGCTACCATGGGGACAAATAAGGTGAAGTTAAAATAATTAATTGGTCCAGTTTTATGTGACTGCTTAAGCCTAAAATTAAAAAATGCATAAATAACTTTCGCATGTCAAAGTCATAAAGACTTCATGTTTTAGTTTTCAAGAGTTTTAGATTTGCAGTTGTTAAGTCTCCCTGACTTATACTGAATACTTCCATATTAAAAAATAATAAAGGTGTGCTAAAACTCTTTCCCAATAATAAGTTTTATTAGGTACATCAGGTGCTACAGTAGCATAGATATACAGTAGTGTAGGTACATTGCAAATAACATCTTATAGTATCAGACAAAGAGAACCTTTTACAAACCCCATGTCTCTAATTTCATTTTAGAAAATTAGATACTCAGAATTTTGCATAAGATAACTGTATTACTGGGATGCAATTTGGCCCAGGTTTCTAGCTTTAGTGCATGTGGCTCCTTAATAAAAAGTGTCAGTTAAAATGAAAATACAGCTTGGGTAATTAAATTTAATTGGATCTTGTCACTTTAAATCCTCTTCGTTTTTGAGTGTTTCTACAGAATTGCAGCTTCTGGTTTGCTAATTTCTTTATTGCAAGCTGTGCGCTGAACCTGACTGTCCTATAATAAAGTGGGACCTTGTTTTTGTAGAGGGCTTTGAACCATGACTGTAATAACAAACAAAAGGGGGGTGGGAGCTAATTTATCACCAAAAGAAAACCTCTCCTTTATTTCCTACATGTTCAGTTAGTGAAAAATAATGGGTCTGAATTTATTAACTCTTTAATTTTCTTGCAAGTTGAGCACCATTTTGCACAAGCTCTCATGGATACTATAATACGATGCTATATCTGTGACAGGTAGCAGCAGCAATTATCATACTTTTTTATATCGGAGTTGTTTGGGCAAGCAATAGGGATTAGGTGAACTGCAGTATTCATACGTAGGTCAAGCAGGGTGCAGGCAGCCACAATGCAAATGATGTGTACTGCTTGCCAATAGCCACTGTGCTGATTTGGAGGGATCACCTTCTCCAGGGGTGAGAGGTAATTCAGTTTCTTTATTACACATTGCACATGCACAGCATCCAAAGGCAAGGAAGATTTAAGTGCAAGTGATGAAGACAGAAAATATTGGCCATACCAACAGACGCATCATAAAAATGATCAGTCTGTCACAAATTGTACAGCTGCTAATGCTCATATTTCAAATTAAAGCCAGTTGAATGATTTTGTACACTCAGGTTTTATGTGTGAAATGCAGTATTGTTACATCCTTGATTAGAAGACAGGTCACTTAGTGCCAACATCACAGAACGATTAAAGATGTAAGACTGTCCACAGCACAGTAGTGGTCCCTTGATTCTGTGTTAAAGCAGATGGATATGATATAATTACATTTTGCAAAGTGCTGGCAGTAGATGTATCTCAAACAGGAGCGTTATGCCAATGTAGTCAGTGCTGCTTATAACCTCTTCAGTTCCAGCAGTGTGCCTCACATCTTACCAATACACCTGGGAGAGGGTCTCTGCAACCACACACAGAAGGCTCTGTTCAGTTGTCCACACACAGGCATCCAGGGCTATTTGAGGTGCCTGATGTTACATGAGATATCTGCACAGGGCTGGTGGCCCTTAGAGTGAAATTCAGAGCACAGATGAAGATGCGTCTTCACACATTGGTGTCTACATGGGAGGTAGGTGCCTAAGTGCCTATTTTAACTAATGAAGCTCTAGGGTTTAGTTCAGCTGCCCACAAACAAGCATCCAGTAGCAGATGGGATGTCGTAGCTTACCCCACCTGACCTCTGCCTGCTGGTCCAGAAAGGCATAACTATCACATGTTCCTGTCTTATATCTGTTATATCTGTCTTGATACTCCAGGAGAGTTCAGCTGGAACTAGTTACCTACCTATGATTAGGCAACTAAATCTAGGCCTAAAGTTCCATTTGTTCCATAAAAAGAGCTCACATACAGTGAACTGTAGGTGAACACTTAAATGTGTCTATAGCCTGAAGCTATACAGCTACTATTTTTGCAGACCAGCTCTTCATTCAGGTAAAGCTCACACTTACCCCAGGAGCACCCTGGGAGCACCTGGCGCATGGACATGTGGCTTTTCCCACGCTTGGTCTCCTTCTCTGCTGCACAGTGACCAGCTTGCTCCCCTGAGCAACACCTTCTGGGGGCCGGTGCTCCATTATTCCCTTCTCACTCATCTGCTGCTTGTTCCCAAGGCAAGGCATCTCATACCACCCCGTCATGACTTCCTGAGGAGGTAACACTTGCCTTACCTGCATGCATGGCTGCATTAGGACGAGATCTGCAGGAGGCACCTGGAGGCAGGAACAACCCATCATTTCTCAAATAGGTGGCAAGCACCATGTTTGGAAGATCTGCTTTTTCCATTCACTGTAGCTGGAACCTGGATAACTAGTTTGTAGTATTCATCTAAATTTTAGATGTCTAAATTGATGTATCTAAGATGAGATGAATCTTGTATCATCTGTGTTTCTATATTTTATTAATGAAGCCACGAAAATTCTATCTGCTTGAAGTAGTACTGTTAGATCAAGGTAGGGATAAAAAATCCCAGTAATTAATTATAAGGATCAGACTCACTATAAGAAAATGTCTTAGCTTGCTTTCACTGAAATAGTGGCCAAACATCCCAACAATTTCAAAGAGCTGAGAATAAATCCTTTCACGCCGCTTTGTGGAATTTTACAGTGTTTTAGAATTTTGTTAGGGGAGCATGTAAGTAAAGACAGTGTTATTTCCATACTTTTTTTCAGCAATTTTTTTAGAGCCTCTGAAAAGTGCTAGACTACAAAGATCTCTTTAAAGAGACTACCTGCTTTATTTGTATGCAGAGCAGATGAATAGATGGATAACAGTAATGTATGATTTCTTACAGCCATCACTTAGCCCACATGATTCATCAAGCTGTAGTAAGTCTCCTAGTAAGTCTGGATACTTCTTTTTTTTGGCACATTCGAACCTTGGGATCCAGACTGAAATTGCAATTCATTTTGCAGATGAACTGTCAATTCTTAATTTATGAGAATGATAGATGGATACAATGGGTCTCATGTTCGGTGTATGACATGAGACTCAGAGGACGGACTGCACAAACACTTTTTGTGTTCTTGAGTCATTTTGAAATATTTTTTTGCATTTTTCCCTGATATTCAAGGTATGGAAACTCATTCACAATGGAATAACATTTTTTAAAATATTTAGATTTCTCATGTAAATGTTGGTAAGGTATTAATTCCTGCAGTTTTTCTTTCCTTTCCTCCAAAAAAAAGAGAGACACATGAATTCCAGTTGACTTTCATCATGTTTTGAGCTCCAAGGTTATTTGGCACTGATTGGAAAATGCTATCTTGTATTTTTAAGCTTTGGAAGACAATTAAGCTAGCTCCACTTCCCTTGCTCGTGTAAGAAATTTTACCAGACATAACTGACCCTTGGTGGGGACCTGATCCAACTTGTTTATGGTTTAATATGTAGTCTTCATTGAATCCAGTACTAGCAAATTGACCTCTAAAAAAGGGAAAAATACTGTGCCCCATAACCAGAAGTGTGGCTATACAGATTAAACTGCATTAGTAGCAACAGTACTAGAATTAATGCTGTCTGATTAATTTGACCATTTTAGTGAGCAATGTCTTTTTTTCTGTAGTGATATATAGCTCCTTAAGAATATATGATTACAAATTTACAGATTGTTTTTGTGGCCTTATCTCTACCTCTTTGATCTTTGAGGGTTTACAGCAATCTGCTGCTAAATTTTTGTATCATAGTGAGAGTAATTATTTTAAATTTATGGATGACTTCTGATTTTATCACTTCTGTCCTAAATTAGAAACCACCTGAATGACAGTTTAAAAATCACAACAACAAATCTTACTTGATCTCTTCATCATCATCATTTAATACAGACTCTTAAATGAACATTTTTAGTATCTGATTGTTCAGCACTTACACACATTGTCATGAAACATTCGATTTCAGGAACAGCCTTCTGTTGGGAGTAGGGGGAGCTGAATACATACATGCAAGAGATTATACAATGCACTGCCTGAGATCTCAGGGGAGAGTCTCGGTGACCCAGGTGTTTCCTTCTGGCCTTGTGTTTTTATTAGGCCAAGCATCCTCTTTTGGGTCCAGCAATGCTGGATGTTACTATCTGTTAGCCCTTGTAACTGCTTTTCTGTAGAACAGCTCCTGATTTCTGCCAAGGAGGAATTCATGTGAACATCCCCATTTTGCTGCAGGTTGGGTTCGCTTGAACAGGCAGTTGTACCTTTTAAGCTAGTCAGTCTGACCTTGTCTACAGTGAATGAGGGAGAGCAGACAGCTTGCTGGAAGTGCTAACCATCTTCACAATGGGCAGAACTGAGTGGCCACTAGCAGATCTCAGTCCTGAACAGGACTTTTGAAAGTTTTGAACTAAATTAGTGATCTCCGTTCATACAATTAGTGCCACTGACTTCCACAACGCTATTACCACCTGTGAAAGTACCACTTAACATGATCCTACAAGTTTCCTTCCCCACCCTTCACATGTTTGAGACACACCAGACCTGGTGTGCTAGTTACCTCCTGATCTCCCTGATAGCTCTCAGGAAGAGAAAGAAAGTGTCTCCCTGTGAGACATGGCCCACCTCCTGCTCCATTGCAGTAAAAAGTAAATTTGCTGTACAGCTCCCACTGACTCACTTGTTTTCACAGCTTGAATGTCAGCATACCTAGCAGTCTCCATGCCAGCACAGCCCTGTTGCTGGCTGTGTAATATTATCCAGACTGTGAATTGTACTTGAATAGCTCATGAGCTGCATGTTGCTCAAGTGCTACAGGTTGTCCCCCCTTTTATGAGCCAACAAGAAACTAAATTGTAGACCTGCTTTGCTCAGGTCACCTAAAGGCAAAAGTCATTATATCCCACCAGCAATTCCCTGAACCAGGTTGTCTGTTAGTCTTCATGTAGGTTGAATTCAGTGACAGCTGCCAAATGTAACTGGCAGGACACACTTGCTGCATGCCAAAAGGAGTAAGTGCCCTGCAGTGTTATATCAGCGTCACTGGTGGAGCCGTGGAATCCAGCTGATTCTGCACTGCATATGAGTATGTCTGAAAAGGATAATTTTGCATGACAAACGTATTCCTTGAATGTTATCCTATATCCACTGGGACAGGAAACCACCTATCCATTCTGGGCCATGATTATGATGTTTGGTTTCCTTCATGCAGCAGCTTATGCAATTACTGTGTTTGTACCCTTCGCTCTTTCTATGTGTGGCTCCTTAATAACTTTGGAGGCCCCAGACAATTTCAGCCATAGCTGACAGAAGGGAAAATATATCAGAGATATTAATTTCCTGTAAGTTTAAATAAAATAGGTATATACAGAAGAGAAACCTTGCTATAGAGTCCACTGAGGGAAAGGCTGGATCCTTGTTAGACATCAGAGACTCTGAGCAAGGGAGAAACATTGTGAATATCCCACCTGTAGGAAAACCTTCAGTCAGCTTTTGCCCTTTATAGTCAACTAATAGATCAGTTGTGTCACAAATCTGCAGGAACTCAGACTTTGTTAGCTGTGTTTTTCACCAAATTATATCTTTCTGCATCAACCTTCACCACCCACCACAAGAAACTTGTGTGGCAATCACAGGTGATGGACATATATATTTTTGTAACCCATTTTCTTAAAAAAACCCCACTTTTCTTGGGTTTATTTTTGCAGTTTGGATGCCCCTTTTGTAGCCCTTTTCTCCTTCTAACCACCTAAAAGACTTTGGTTGGGTTAATAACTTGATGGTCAGCCATTTAGAGTAATTTCACATGTCTTCTGTGCTGCTTTCTTAGCCCAAGAGTGTCATGTCAGGTGGTATTACAGATGATGTGCATATGGAGAGATGGCTCCATGCAACTCTCAAGTGACCAAGCAAACCCAACAACAAAAAGAGCAGCGTTCTTCCTTTCACTTCTAAACTTGAAGACTGGTAACAAAGAAAAGGGATTCCTATGCAGGAATCTGGGATGGAAGGAGGAAATCCTTAAAGAAAAGAGGTTTAATGCTACATAGAACTGCCAATATTTTCAAAACTAAGGTGCGGAACATGGTACACAGCAGGAGTGGCCTTAGGCTGATCTACCTGAGTGGACCTGCACAGCCCAGTACAGCAGCTTAACCTGCACTGACATAAATCCTAAGGCAAGCTTGTACCTCCTTGGCTGCGGGTCTGAGTAAAGGGCCATCTGTGTAAAGGCCTGGTCCCTCCTGGGGGAGCTCCAGAGAAAGAGCCAATTCACTGGACTATCCCACAGGAGCAGTCACTGTGTAGATGTCTCCTGTGCTGGCCAAAGCCACCTGCATCTTCTCTGAGCTCCCTGCTGAGGTCTATCAGTATGGGGCTGTTCTCGTGTAGCTTTACCAAACATACGTCTTTTCTCAGGGAGGGATTCATCAGCCCCTTTTAAAATAAGGACAACACACAGCAGCACTAGAGGTTTTGTCTTCTAAGTGACTTGCACCCCTTGATAAGATAATGTACTGGAAATGTATGTCACTGTGATATTTCGGAATGGATAAATAATGCATGACTCTGGCAAATGAAAGTTTTGAACTCAAGAGGAATCACTGGCATTTTTTAAATAATTTAGGAAGTGTTCATAAAAGAGAAAAATGAGGAAAAGGCCTTTAATAAATGTCACTTATTTGGTATCGTAGCCTCTTTAGAATGACTGGTATTTTTTATTAACTTCATGTGGATATCAATGTATTTAAATGTGGAAGTACCTGCCTTCTTTGGACAACTTGGAACCATTTCTTACAAAAGAAGAAATTCTCATTGAAGTTTAAAGTGTAGATATTCAGTGGCTACTGGGTAATTAATGGCCAATACTGATAATTATTATTTACTTATTCAGAAACACAAGTATTCGCTAGTTTACTGAGAACAATTAATAGAACCCATGACAGAACTGACTTCTCAGTTTTACGCTTTCTTCTTTGTTCTTTCACTCATGTCATACTTGTTCCCATGTCAAAAAGTGACCATGCTGACTAATGTTTTATAGAACAAATTCAATATCCTTTGATAACTCTAGCAAAAACTGTTCACATGGGTTAACTCAGATGGTTAAAGAGACTAGAATACTTCGATAAAACCCCAATGGAGTTTCTTGTTCATGAGCTAAATCACTTGAATATGGTTTTATAGCAGTTGTCTATCTCTTGCTTTGAAAGTGTTCCTCTTGGGTGCCTATGCTTAGTGATTTCTTCCTCACCAAACACCTTTGTTTGCAAATGACTTGCTACTGAAAGAGTGTACAGTTCAAGGGTCAATAGCGGAAGTTATACAAGGAAATCTACTAGGTGCTCCACAGAGATTCTAGTTCAGTTTCATTTAATTTAATTTTGTTTTCTTTTGTGAAGTTGAGTTTATAGTTCCTTTTAATATTAAGCCATATCAGTATTTTTGACCTCTACCATATCATCCACGAAATCCAATAGCAGTTCTCCAGATGGTTCTGATTCAGCCTAGATCATTTTTTGTCCCCTTTTCTGGGAATTTCTGGTTGCATTGTAGTTAGAAATCAATGTGTTTGGTTCATGTGGCTTCTATAAATGCAGGATGAGGAAGAGAGTGTACATGCACTTTTTTCTCCAGTAATTTTAGTCCTTTGATGCTTGGTGAGGTATAAGAGGTATAGGAACATTTTTTCCAAAGCATCTTCTTTGGAGTAATGCCACTGCAGTAGTTGAAATATGTAGGGGGATCTCATTTTGTTGTTGATGGCACTAGTTGATGCCTCTCTTTGTTCAAGAATTAATTTCTTGATGCTGTGTAATTGTTCTACAGTCCTCTTTTTGTTAAGATTATTGAAAGGTTGTGATGTGGCCCCTCTCATCTCTTTGGCCTTGATCAGGAAAGGTTAGAAACCTGGCCAAAGTTTGGGAATTAAAGAAATTTTCTCCAAGTGATGGCTGAAGAACTGCTGTGTCTGCCTGGGGTGTCAGTAATCGCAACAGATTAGTGACTTGTCTGAGATCTGCTAGGATTGCAGTTGAGTCATCTCACATGAAGCTACTGAGCAGTACTCCCCAGAAATGCTGTTGTAGACTTACATTCAGTCTTGTCTTCCTGTTCAATGCACATGCACATTGAAGTGGAAAGTGCATGCCTTGACTATGGGGTTTACAGTATGCTAAAGACATCTCACTCCAAATCAGTGTTTGAATTGAAGATGCCAGTTCTGTCAAATGTCTTAAGCAGTGCCTGGATGAAACTGGAGCATGGGACAAGAGTTACTTGGCATAATTTTGTCATAGCATATCACTTGTCTCAAGAAACCCCCAAATATTATGAATGCAATTAATGGCTTGATATTTTTATTGATGCATTTTGCAATGTAAATTTAGGTATATTGATTAAAGAATTCAGCTTTGATCCAACATCTTTTGAATTCAATAGAAAGATTCCCAATGGTTTAAAAGACTTCCCACTGGTTTAAATAACTACAAAATCCTGTTTAAAATCCAATCCTATTGATTTTGGTTACTGTTGCATAGTATGTTCTATATCATTTAAAACTATGTTTGAATGAAGAGAAGTTTTTCAGAATGGCAATGTAATAATTTTCTGATTTTTTCAAGAAAGGAGGCAAGGAGTTTAGAAAATTTTGTAAACATACAAGTAATGACTTAAGAAAGGAAAATATTTTAATTTCATACTTTACAGACCTAGTTTACAGGAGTCAGATCATTAGATTTTCTACAACTGATGTCTGAAAGACATTGCATACAGTTTTTAGATGTATAAATATTTAGGCATGTATATCTCTCTGTGTGTATATATATGTGTGTGTGCAAATGAAACTTTTAACAATATCGATCATTTAAGTGCATTTCCTCATAAAGCACTTACATGTAAACAATGTTTTGATCCATGACATTATAATTTTCCATTTTATTCAATGCTGTTCATGTCTACTGGTGTAAACTCTGCTGAAGTCAGCAGCATTCTTGCAAAGGTATATCAGAACAGGTATTGTCAGGATGTGGCCCACTCACTTGAGTTTAATCTTGTTTTCTTTAACATAACCTGTCCAGCACTAAATATTCCCTGTCCTCCACTTTGCTAAATATAAAAGTTGCTTTCAAAAACAAATAATGAGCACTGCATGAACACTTTGACTTTAAATCTCATTAAATACCCCATAGCCAAATCAGAAAAAATGATGTTACTACTCTAATCTAAATACATAAATCATCTATGCAAAAATTATTTCTCATGAAACATATTTGTCTTAATTTTTTTTCTCTTTTTTTTTTTTCAAACCTACGTATATATACACACATCTATTACTGATGCAGGTAAGCTACAACTCTTTTTGAATGTGAAATTGAACTAGCAGCCTTTGATCTCAACTACAGGCTGATCTGAATTCAAGAAAAGGCTGCTGCTAAACCACATTCCCATTCAATCCATTAAACCATTCACTTCCGTGCTCCTCATCACACTGACTCCTAATTTGACAATGACAAAGAGCTCCACGGTGATTTTAAATTTCATAATTTTAATCTGTCAAGTCTGACATTTAATTAGTGCCCTTCTAACCTGTGCCCGCTCACTTGAAGGTTACTGTTGGTTTTCCTTTAGAAATTTTTCCTCTGGAAGAGTGGATTAATAAATATGTACATAACTGGCAGGGATAAAGACAATACACACACAATGGTCTATTAGTTCCAAATCTAGACAGATGAGGTTAATAATATTTTAAAGTGCTGCTTTATTGTATTAAGAGTGATTAAGCCCTTGGCTCAACCCTGTATGAGTTGTTCACTGAAAACATAAAATATAAGGTCTATTAAGCAAAGTCTAGCGAGAATGGTTACCCAAACTACAATAGTACTGTGTTCATAAGGCATACTACAGGAGTGCAAAATTTCTGAGATATAATTTCTTGACATAGCAAACACAATGGAACATGCTAGGCTCACTAAACAGACTAATTAGATTTTGATCACTAGTCAGTCTATGAGAATCTGCCTTATAGACTAAAATCTAGTGCAATTTAACACTCTGGTATTTCATTTTCTGAAGGACTGAATTCAAATGTAACTTAGGTCACTTGTTAAAAATGAGTGTGCTGTTCTTAGATCGGCCTCACAAGGACATATATCCCAATCACAAAAATATGCCACTATTCGTTAGGGCTAGGAGAGTGGTTACTCAAAGTCCTCAGGGAACAAACCTCAGCCAAGCTTTCCAGCACCATACCTGACTACAGTCAATAATGTATGATGTTCATTATATTGTCACTAAATATTGAACATCTAAAAGCAAAGATAAGAATAAAAGAATACCCTTTCTTAAAACAGGCATTACAGGAAGAACACCTGTGAGAATACAGGGGTATCATGAGCCTCTAGTTCTCAGCTTTTCTTCACTCTGTGCCACAGTGCATACTTTTCAGAAAATAATGAGTCTACATGAATACTGTTATTTTCTTTGCTAAAGAAGATACCACCATGATATAGTAGGCTAACTGGCAACTCAGACTCCTTCTAGTGCAGTTTAACGTTACTGAGGCTTCTCCAGATTTTTTTCCAGAAGACCCAGAAGAAGAAACAAATAACACAAAGTAGTTGTCTTTAAACACTAGAAGTCTCAAAACCAAATTGGATACAGATTTCCTACCACTTTCACCCAGATTCCTCTCTCAGAGTAGTTTTGTTATGGTTAACTGTTGCTGAAGTTAAACAAGAGTTGCCAAATAAGGCTCTGAGCAACCTTTAAAAATCAAAATGACGAGGAAAACAATTCACCTTTGGCTTTATTTAACGTATTTGTTTTGGTGTACAGGTTGATATACACCACTGTCTCAGGATTAACCTCTCCCTCTGGATATTGTTCTTCCATTGTAGCAATTACAGGAAACATAACATTTCTGAAAAATTTCTGTACATTTCCTGAATTTATCATTATTTAGTTAAACAGAAACAGAAATATATAATGAAATCCAGTATATTATGCATAAACATTTTCAGACAATATCTGAGGAAGGTCAACTTTGGATTTGAAATAAAAGGATAACTGGTGTGCACTGTGGCACAAACATATATGACACGTCTGGAATTTGTTGTCATCCATTTCTCATTTTCTTCATCTTGGCTTACTAATTCCTTTAAGAACATTCCTGGCCTCTTCTAGGTACCAGAATATATGTTGTTGCACTCCAGTGCAAATCTGCATTTTTCTCTAGGTCTATCAGTGCTACTATAGAATGGAAGACTTAATTGGTTTTCACTAATGCCCTACTGCTCTGCCAGCTAAACATTGAAAGGAGATGAAAAAATGTTAGCGAAAATGGACTGCAACCTCCTTACTAGTAATTGCAGAGTCCCTTTTCCTACTAGTCTTAGCAACTTTTTCATGTCTTTGTGGGACTTTCCTGAAGAATAAGATGGCAGTGGTGTATAATGTAGTGTGTTCTGTTAATGTTGTCTTCTTCATCAAGATAAACCACTGAGACTCTTACATGCTTTTTGCATCTCAACAGTAAATGGTGCTTTTCTGCTGTGCTCAGGGATTCAGGCTCAGCATGAATGAAACCTTTTTTAGTTGAGGAAGTGCTGAGCAGCATGGTCAATTTTTTGAATGGAATTATACTATATATAACTATGAACTTTTGTCAGGAAATGTTTCTCAGCTTCAGAAACTCTAGAGAGTTAGGTGCTTCCTCACAATAGCTTTTAAGGGATCTTATCTCCCACGTGTGAGAATCAAATTCAAATCTCTCTGAAGAGAGATTCAGCCTGGCTGAAAAGGACCTGGGGGTGATGGTCGACAGCCGCCTAAACATGAGCCAGCAGTGTGCTCAGGTGGCCAAGAGGGCCAATGGCATCCTGGCTTGTATCAGGAATAGTGTGGCCAGCAGGACCAGGGAGGTGATAGTGCCCCTGTATTCAGCACTGGTGAGGCCGCAACTCGAATACTGTGTCCAGTTTTGGGCCCCTCACTTCAAGAAGGACATCGAGGTGCTGGAGCGTGTCCAGAGAAGGGCAACGAGGTTGGTGAAGGGTCTAGAGCACAAGTCTTATGAGGAGCGGCTGAGGGAGCTGGGGTTGTTTAGTTTGGAGAAGAGGAGGCTGAGGGGAGACCTTATTGCTCTCTACAGCTTCCTGAAAGGAGGTTGTAGTGAGGTGGGGGTCGGTCTCTTCACCCCAGTAACAAGCGACAGGACAAGAGGAAACGGCCTCAAGCTGCGCCAGGGTAAGTTTAGGTTAGATATTAGGAAAAACTTCTTTACTGAAAGAGTAGTCAGGCACTGGAGCAGGCTGCCCAGGGAAGTGGTTGAGTCCCCATCCCTGGAGGTATTTAAAAGACGGGTAGATGTGGTGCTTGAGGACATGGTTTAATGGCGGACTTGGCGGTGGTAGGTTAATGGTTGGACCTGATGATCCTAAGGGTCTTTTCCAACCTTAACAATTCTATGATTCTATGAATCAGCACCTTGCAACTTTTACTGACAACTCTCCATTTCATTTCTTTATTTGTTTGGGTATAGATTTTCAAATGTTTCTGCTTTCTGTCCTGTTGTGGAAAATGAGCATTTCCTGAATCTTTAAAAGTTTCACTGGATAGGTATTTTACACAGAGCTCTTGTGGCACTTCTTTCTCAAAATTTTTTTTCCCCAATTTCAAATTTTCTAAATTAGGGCAGTATTTTAAGGAAACAGTTCATCTGGGCTTACTGTTCTCAGATGTGACAGCTTATAAGAACAAATCTATGCTTCTGGTGTCCAAGTTAGGAGTTATCTATTTTGTCTGCAACCAAAATATGTCTTTAAGTCAGGTAAGGCTCCTTTCTATCTCCATTTCTGCTGTAACAACTGTAGTGACTTACTATGTGAGCTGGTATGACCAATTATATAACATTATTAATGGAACACTGTTTAATATAATATGGCATAGGGATGGATTTGTTCCCAAAAAATGTGGCACATAGGTTATTACAAAGATCTTAATGTGTCCTTTACAGTTAGGGCTGAGAGAACACATACATATCTACTAAATTATTTGTGACAAATGACTGTCATGAAATGGTGATAGCAATGACTAAAAATGGAGACCAATGCATTCAAATAAATTCACTTGGTATACGTACATTTTTTGTATATGAGACAGCACACTGAAGACTACAGTTATTTTCACACCATTGGCCAGACACTAGTTTAACTCAATGCTTGTGAATAATAGAACAGCAGCAACTATTTGCTTGAATGACTTTCATGTGAACAGAGATATTCCTCCTCAGCACACGAGCCCTGACTACTTCTGACTTCCATGCAGTATTGTATGAAATGCAGGGATGCCTACCCTGGATGCTCACCAGATGTGCTGCAGGAAATGATCCTCACAGAGACTCATGTTTTAAAAGAACCAGAGACTTTTAGGCGTGTATTCAAAGTGGTTTAGACTTTGAGAGCAGACAAACCTGTCACAGACCTAGCCAGGTTTTGAGATGGTGGGACTCTTGTTAAACAAATGGAAGTGGGGTCCACAGTTCAGGCCTTCCTACTTGCCCTCTGCCCCATGATTTTCACCCAACTGCTACCCACCCATTTCCAAGAGCAGATAGGGGTGAGCTCTGGGGATGATATCCCAGAGTCTTTTGTCTAGGGCATTTTATTAGGAGCAAAGACATGAATGAATTAAAGACGTGAATGCATGAATTTGCTTAGCTGAGAAGGCAATTAAAGCTGACCGTCTCACATAAGCAGCTTCTAGCTTACTTCAGAAGAAGAAAAAAAACTGGTCTTTGTCTCTGCTGTCAGATAATAATGGTAGGTGCTTATGCTTGAAAAAGGATCCTGGGGTTGGGATTTTAGTGAAGAAAGCTTTTCTTTAATTCCCGCTTCAGAACGGGATCTCTGAAGAGGGGTGGAAATTCAGCTGCCTCTCCCCGCCCTTAGCATTTCCTATTGACTGGCTCTAGCCCTCTCCCTGCTTTAGTGTCTGGAGTTTTTCAGTCATCAAGCACTGTGCTCTGCTTAGAGCTGAACTTTGGCTATCTTTTCTAGTGTTGCACTAACAGGTGTAGGTGGATGGGCAGTAATAACAAGCAATACCCTGGACCATTTCAGTCATACAAGATACATTGATTTATTGACAGGTTAAATGAAATGGAGTAGCAAAACAATACAGATTATGTACGGGAAGAGTGATGTCTTGCTCATGACCTCCCTGTCCCAGCTTTCAGCTGCATGGCAAGAGGGATTTCTGTGCCTTGCTCAGAGATTCATGCCATCTCGCTTCTGCTCAGCCTCTCAGTCTGCTCAGTTTTTGCTTACTAATTACAGTAGTCTTAATATCCAGTTGAATATATTTATGTGTCCTTCCCATGGGAGAATCCAAGAAACATTAGCTTCTGCTTACTTTCTAAGTTTTTTTTCCTGAGAAGTTTTGAATTTGTCATCCTTCCTTTGTCATAGCATCACCTGGGCTTTTGTTTTATCTTGCCTCATTTCTTTGTTTTATAGTGTTCTATCTGTGATAATTAGGGATCTGACTGAATTGACATCCCTTTATATTGATATTGGAAGTGTAAGAAAGAAAAAGAAGGGCACAACATGTAACCTGCTCACTTACCTGAAATAAATCTACACATACAAAATGGTGTTTCTCTGAAGTGGTAACCATGGTCATATGGTAGTCTGTGGGTACTGTGGAGCGCTGTGGAGAACTTTTATTTTATCAGAGATCACTAAAACAATTATAGCTGGGTAAAATAATATAACTGATGACTGGGTACAGTCTGTTTAATACAGCATGGGTAATTCACTGCTAACCGATCCTTGCATAATTTTAATTTTTTTTTCTTTTTTTTCTTTTGTCTACAGACTACACTTGTATGTAAAAGTAAGCTTTATATAAACTCACTTGTAAACTTGGACATTGTTTAGTTTGGTGTTTCCAAATCTGTGGTGCATGGACTATATCTGTGAGATGTCAGTGCATAGTTCACAAAATATTTCAGAAAACTAATTTTAAAACCATAGATATGAATTCCCATATGCAATCAAGGCTACAAACAAAAGAAAAGCAGATTAAAGTAATAAAGAAACTAAAAAATTAGCATAATTTTTATTCGTCTACAAAAAAGGAACAGTGTGGTAACATTGCACAAGACAGTGTGTGCATTTCTTCCAACATGATCATGTTGGCTTTTGCTCTTCTAAGACTATTTGCATGGAAAGCTACCTACACGTTTCCTCTGGAATAGAAAGAAAAGACAGTATTTAAATCAGGCACTCAGATTAGACCAGTTCAGAGTTATCCTGAGGCTGACATTCAGATGTATGTAAGAAGCTAAAATACAAATGAAATCCCACCCTATCCCTGTTACCAACCTTTAGTCTGTACTGTGTCCTTATGAACACACTGTATAAAAAAATACTGCAAGAATTTTAAATTTCAGAATCACTGTGGCCCATTAAAAGCTGTCAAAGAAAAATAAGCACATTAAATTTCTTATAAAAATTCACAACTTCATTTTCCTGATGGGGAAAGCTTTTCAGTGCCACCATCATGCTGCAGAAGCGTTGCTGAAATGGACGGTTAATTCTCCTCCTGGTTTGCCTTTTTCCTTCTAAGCAGTCCAGCGGTTGCTTGCCTGAAAAATAAACAGATGGAGTGCTATTGAATCCACAAAGTCAAGGAGAGGATCAGAAAACATTTCTTGCGCAATTAAGAGAGTTACCTACAGTCAATCTTTATGATTTCATAGAAAGAGGAATACATACTTCCCTCAGGCTTGCCTGGATTTGATAGGGATACTTTCTCTCTTATGCTTTCTCTGGCTCACCACTTTCCTGGGTTTGTCTCAAATATTCTGAATGTGCAGAATGTCTAATGCATACACAGTGTACTCCAACTGCCTTTTTCATGTGGATGGAAAACCTCAGAAATATTTTTAAAGTTAGTTTTACGTCTTTCTATTCGCTGTTTTAACCAGACTCTTGCCTGTTACAACATTTTAGCTTCAGAGTTTAATAAGAATTGGAATTCTGGTTTAAATATCTAAACAGACTTGTTCTATATGAGTCAGCTACATTTCAAAATGTTATTTTCAGCTTAATTAAGCTCAAAGATTTGCTGTAGGAACTGAAGAGTCATTGAAGATTTTTTTTCTTAACAGCCTTTCTAAAAGTGATTTTATATTTCTGAACTTGATAAGCTTAAAAATTGCTGCATAAATATTTCTACACTACTATGACTATTTCTAACAATTATTTTGGAATTATAATTATTGTGTTAAGAATCAGCTGCAGCACTACATAACACCTTGCAGTACTGTCCCTAAGACATATCACTACTGAAATTATAAAGGTATTAGGCAAACCTGTGCAGATTTGTACAAAGAATATAGAAGATTTGCACCTAGAAGTTTCAAAGAGAAGCTGCTAATCTAAAATTTTTAAGATACAGCCACAATTTGCCTTCTTTCATGGAAACATCACCTAGACCAAAGTAACCAACATCTTCTCTAGAATATTTTCCAATCTTTCCTGAAATAAAGATCATAATTACACGACATGGGTTTCTTGTACAAGGGCCCTTGTTCTTTGAGAAGAAAGTCTTGTTGGCTGTATAGGTCTCAAGTGTGTCACTCCCTGCTCTACAACACACTGTGTGAAGGGTATTTACAACTTGCAGTTGAAGGCTCTTATCTAATGCTATAGAAGAACAGCATAAACAGTAATCCATGCATACATGCATTATCTAAAATAAAACAGAAAAACACAGTAAAATACAAATGTTAAAAGCAACATTTTAGACTCTATAAAAATGTAAGTGGCTGTTTAGTGGTCAGAGGTGCTATCTTCTTTGGATCTTCTTTGGGGTCTAAATGCATTTTTGGGTAACAGAAAGCAGAAACATCCACTTTTTTAATTAACAAAAACATTTAATTTATTAAAATAAGTAATCAACTTCTTCCCTCTCCTAGACCAAAAAACCCAAAGCACCATAAACATATGTTATCACTATGTCCTCTTCATCATATCTATCATATGTATAAATTGTTTGCCTTTTAGGATTCTGCAAAGATGTAGTCTGATTTATAAAGATTTGCCAGTACAAGTTATAATAACTCTAGTAGAACTTTTCTGATATCAATAGTCAAGTTTTCTCTTCACAAACTTTTCTTACCAGCAAAAGTATTAATGATTTTGAAGAAAAAATAAAAAATGTATGCAACTTATTCTTGTTCTCTAGCCAGATTTCAGGCAATTTAATCAAATTCTAGAGATGCCTGGATCCTTAGGAAGGCTATATTTATGCAACCAAACCCTGGCTGATACTTTCCATGATTATAATTATACTCTGAATGGAGAAACAAAATGAATAGTTGAAAATAATGTATACAACTCATACATCTTTCTTGAAATGAAAATATTTTACAGCTCTTTAATTTTTTTTTTCATTTGAGAATGCAGACTAATACAAAAACCCAACAAATATGCAGTTCTACTTTACTCAGAGTATCTTCATCTTTTTCTCTTTCTTCACATGTTCCCTAGGAGAACTGTGAGCCCCAGCGATTTGCTGAGGCACTGCCTTTGTCTATTCATGTTAGGTCATCCAGTTGGGGAAAAGAAACAACAATATCTTTCTAATTATCATTGTGGCATCTGAGTGCGTAAGTAGGTGAATGATTACAAACATCAAAACATGATTTGAGAATAATGAATTCCCTAAATGAGCATTTGCAGCAAACTGCTTGCAAAAAAAAAAATGAGCTGCAATTTGTTTGCACAAGTGTGTCAAACAGCTCAGAATTGCAAACACATACATAAGAATCTTTTGGCTTTTGGACAATTTTTAAGAGGAAAAAAAAAAGAGTTGCACTGACAGAGAAAAATATTAGTTATCAAATGTTCATCCTTTATGGTTTGTATGCTTGGTCCCCCTCAGAGAAGTGTATGTGTCTGTTGAGTTTTGCTTTTGGAGTTTGTCCTGGTTTTGATTCTCTGGAGGATGAAGTGTTTCTAGGACTCCTATTAGACATTCAGGTAGAGTACTGACATCTGATGGGACTATAAATGGCTACGAAACAGAGCTGCTCTGAGATGCTTAATCTTTCTGCCAAGGAATGCGGCTCCCTTCAGTTCTGTAATCAGTGAGGAACACAGGGCCCAAAATGGTGTCTCAAATCACCAAATCAAGCTTTGTGTTGTTTCATGTACAGCACACAGTATTGCCTCCTCCCAAGCCAAAATGATTCCTTCTGATCCATCACGGCAGCTCCAGTTCATGCTGCCTCTTTCCTTCTAGGCTTGTTCAGTCTTCTGCTCGGCTAAGGTTTTTTGCTTGCTGAACAACTGAGCAATCCCAACAGAAGCACTGCACAAAGCCCAAAGCTTGTTTCACCTAACATTACCAATCCAAAACTTAAGCAGCTAGGACTGTATCTACTTTGTGTGTGGACAGCAGAAAAAGAAAGCAGAGTCTGTGACAGGTACACTCCGCCCCTCCTCTGCCCTCAAGATCAGGGCTTTTAACATGGTGATCACTGGTGTTTTGTGCCTCGTTTTTGCACCTTTTATGCTCTACTGTACCTGCTGGTAGGTGCACACCATGGCCAAGGGACGACCCTCCCGCAATGCTGACCATCAACCCAATGACCCTCTACCAGATAATAGAAAGGACCAGTTTCCACTAAGAACACATGTAGGCCAGCCTGTCACGGTAAAACTACCTTCCACTGGCATCATGCCCACGACCCTAGCAAAACCTAGAGGTCTATGTGCTTGGGAGGCCCTAGATGAGAATGGAAAAAGCCACCATATCAGCGCCCGGTGGATATTCCTGGACTTCTAATCGGAAAGCCTCATCCCAAGGGACTGAGACCCATTTTTTTGTACTCTCTTACAGGACAATGGAGGGATGGACCATCCTGTTGCTCTTATTGGTGGCGACAGCAACTAATGCAGATGACTCGGACTTGGATGGCAATGTAGTGGCAAAGATGATGGTGCGATTTGTGCCAATGATGAACTTAACATTGGTAACAGTCTGTTTACCCACCCCCAGGTCAGTGGGAGATCCCTTACCCATTTTTGTACAGCATATCAACATATCACTAGCCCTTGAATTAACATGGGGTCAATATAACAGTTATAGCTGGAAGTTCTGGGAAAGCCTAGGGGACGTAGGCTATACCTGTATTGTTTATAGCTGGTCAATAGGCACAACAAATGCTGGTTAGGTATGGGATGCCAAATATAATTACATTCTCCAAGCAACCCATAAAGCCATAGGGTGGAGTGTGAATGGCAATACACCTTGTCTTGAAGTTCCATGGGGAACCACTGAACGTGGTTCTCTATGGGACATTGACAATCACTCACGAGTGTATACCAAGCCACTGAACACTTCTTGGTGTATCAAACATCCTGACAAAGACAATAATGAATGCCCTAGCGTGTGTTATAACAACTCCTTTGACTGCCTGCTCAGTTGCACATGGGCCAGGTACACCTATGCACCTAGTTGATATGGGGGAAAAGATAAGACACATCCAACAGGGGAATCTCCACTCTGGGACTGCCAAATGGAAATTGGGTGTAAGGACATAGATAAGATGTCCCTGTTGTGGCTATATTCACGAGCCCAAGAAGCCTTGGTACAAGGCTGCTTATGCAGCAATACCAGCTATTCATGTCCCTCTGTCCTAAATTGCCATAAAACAGACTATTGTCGCCCTCTCACCACTACTCCAGGTTCGTGCCAAACATCTTTTGTCTCCATACCTCCTAACTTAGTGTGGGCATGTTCTGATGGCCGCCTATATTCCCGGCTATACCAGACTATCCCAAAACTGGCCTGCATGTTAACTGTGCTTTCCCTCTGTCCTATCCACTGGGAGGGGCCCATACCACAGCAATGGTGGGATCATGTGCCAAGGGATGTATGGAAGGGGTGGAAAAGTACTCCAACGAGGACTGAGTGGTGGTTAGAGTCAATCTTTGCAATGGGAATTGCTGCAGTATGAAACAGACACTCCATTCTAGAGTTGAGCCTACAGCTAGGGGCGCTAATAAACTATGCATGACAGCATAAGCTTCTTCAACCATCAATTACAAGTAAACAGCAAGATGACGATTCAAAACCAAGCCATGTTAGACTTAATCCTATTGAAGGAGAAAGGCATATGCAGGAAGCTGAATCTATTGGTAGATGACTGTTGTGTCCACATCCCAAACATTTTGGTGCCTCTACAAGAACAGATGAAGAAGATGAAGAAACTAGCTAGAGACACAAGAGAAACTGCTATGGCACTAGGGACTAATTGGTTGGGGAAAGTTTTTAACGCATTTGGGTTTTCATTGTCAGGGTGGTTAACTAGCGTCCTTCAGTCTTTGACAATGATTATAATTGTGACTGTTGTATTTTGTATTACTATAAGCTGCATTAAGAGCACCATAATGAAATCCATGTCCACTGTGAAATGTACTCCCTTAAAACCCTCCCCTAAAACTAATGCTCCCCTAAATCCCACTTGGGACACTGACATGCTCCTAAAACCGACCCATGCAATTGACATTCCCCTGCCAAACCCTATCCATATCTTAGATGTCCCAATACAACCCCAGGATGGTGCTCATATGTTTGCCCATTGCTATTGTTAATTGTTGCTATAATGTCAGATATTGTTACATGGTTGATAGTTTATTGTGGATTGACTGTTGACTGGTTGATGCCTTGTAACAGCTGAAAGACACTTGAAGAATGATGATCCACAGTGGGTGTTAAATTCACCAACACTGTGCCCCCTTTTAACTTTGGAGGCAAGAGGTGACTGTAGCACCGCTCCAAAGAAACCGGTTGAATCATGACTGTGGTCATGGGGTGGATTGTGTGACAGGTACATTCTGCCCATCCTCCACCCCGCCCCAAAGACTGGGGCTTTTAACATGGTGATCACTGGCGTTTTGTGCCTCATTTTCGCACCTTTTATGTTCTACCGTGCCTGCCGGCAGATGCACACCATGGCCAAGGGCCGACCCTCCTGCACCCACCAGGGCACCGCACTCCCAGGCACGTGCACCCCTTGGCAGGGGGAGCAGGAGAAGTGGTGCCCCTTGGTCACCAGACAGGGTCCACAGCCAGTGAGGCACCTTGGCTCAGAGAAGCTTCTGGATCACGACGAATGATGACCACAGTTCAGATCCAACCCAGGGTATAAATGGGGCATCACCAGAGACCCCTTTTGAGTGGTCTTCTCAGAGCAGCATGTCTGTGTTCAAAACCTCTCCCCTTGGGTTGGGATGCCACCTGAGGAAATTTCCCAGGATTGAGTGCCTTCACCTCCTCTTGGTGAGTGATTTCTTCTAGATATATCCTTGAGTGAGCCCTTGCCCCTGCCCTGGGTGAGCGATTACATCTTCTGGGTACCCACGAGAGAGGGAGAGAGTTTCCCCCCCTGGTGAGTGAGTGTGTGTGAGCATTTTGGATCATCATTCTTGTGTGTATTGACATGTAGTAACCATACCCTGACTGACACCTCGAACCTGTTATGTGTTAAATGTTATTGGAGTGTTGATTGATTTTGGTTTACCCCTGTTACTTATTGGTTTCGTTTGTGTCGCTTTGGCTGTTTTGTGAAATAAAGTTGTTTGAGCTTGTCCTTCATTTGGGTTAGTTTTAGTGTACCTCTGTGACAGAGTCCGGAGGATAATTCATTGCACTCTAAGATACACATCTGAGATGGATAGTGTGAACTGGTCTCTGAAGCTGCTTGCCTTTTTTGGTCACTGTAAAACAGGCCCAGATTTGGGCACGATGCTAACTTCTGGATGTCTAATATTAGGTTAGACTGTCCTTTAAGGTCACATTTGGCTCCGTAGTACTGCTTGGTTCCAAACAGCAGGAGAAGAGTATTTTAATTCTATTTTTACTTGTTCAATGCATTTGACAAGGAGGGAGAGTCCTTTTCACATGCTGGCAAACAAGTGTTCTCATGAGTAGTCTGATTGCCATATGACTGTTTGTGTCAATTGTGGGCTCAGGGATTGGGCCCCATATGCATAGTTAGTTTAGCCTTTCCTTGTTTTAAGAAATCTTGTTTAAATCATAACAATTTAAATATAAAGATGGAAATATGAAGAAGTAAACTAGAAGTATAGTTTTGTCAATACCCCTTGCAAAAGCATGACATTCACACACGAAGCCAGATCCAGTTCCTCTTGAAGCGAGAGGAACCTTATCTACAGATGATTAAGTTATACACTTATGTTAGATCTTATTTAATGAAACCTTGCCATCATGGCTTCTGTTTGTTTAAGGGGTGAGCTAACAATACTTTTTTGTTAGTTTTTGCTAACAGCTGGCAAACATGTTAAAAAATGTAACAGATGGATTAGCCAAAGTTTGTAGTAAAGGCCACATCAAATAAAGTCAGATCTGAATCAACAAAAATTAAATTGAAACTCTTGAAAAACAGACAGATATTTTGTCCCTTTTGTGCCAGATGCAATACCATGCATAATATGTCATCTCATGTAGGACTCTGTGCTATACATCTCACAGCAGATGCAGAAGGAATACAGATATCACTGAAATAATAATAACGATAAACCTCCTTTGAAAACTGTGTGAAATAGGGAAACATCTTCATTGTTCTTGTGCCAGAGTTCAGATTATGTGGTTGACCTCTAATCAGTATTTTTCATATTACTTAATCAACATAACATGTTGTGCATTTCCAGCATATTTTGTTGAAATCTGTGGCTAACCTAATCTTTAGTCCAACTACGCTGCTGGATAAAAGCCCAGCATCTTCATCTTTACTGTGATTTCTAAGCAGCGGGACACTCAGCATCCTGAGGGCTTGTGCATAGATAGGTTCAGGCCTATGCCTACAGCCCCCCTCATCACACATTTGATGAATGCACAATGTAATATGTGCATACATGAGAGACTTGGGCTCCTGGTCCTGCAGTTTTGGGCTGCTCTGGAACAGCAGACTTGGGCATAGTGGCTCAGTAGGGAGTGTGGGCAATGGTAAGGTCTCTTCTTCCATGCCCACTATGAATTCTCAGTGGTTAGATAGACCTTTTTGGAGCCCTATTTCCCAAAATAAAACTGTGGCAAGGAGCAGGCAGTGCGGAATGAGGTTGTTCCAGCTCTGACTTGAGAGGAGGGAGGTCATAAATAACCCTGGTACACATTGCTCTTCCCTTCCACGTCTGAGGATTATAATCTTCTTGTACAGTAGCAATATAAACCTTTTTCTTTACATAGTTCGGGGGAAGCCAAGTCTTTGCATTTCACAGCATCCTGCAACTTTAACAAATATTTGATTTTTACAGCAAAGCCAAGGCACTGAGCAGTATTTTGGTCCATGTTTCAAGAGCAGAAAAGAACATTGCTCTGTGGAGCGTGGACATTGATCTCCAAGGGCATGAGCACCCTGTTGCACAGGGCTATAATGCTGCTTTCTGATATATACGACCGACATTGCTGTCTCAGACCACTGTGCCTTTATCAGTTGCCCTTTGCAGTGTGCTTCTTTTTTTGCTTGTAGAGAGGGAAATAACACATACATTTTCCAAGGCTTATGTCTCTGTCCCTGTTAACTTGCAGCAACCAAACCAGGAAAAAACAGCTCTTCAGTGGACTACAAATTTGAAGCTTCTGTTTTTGGTGATTTGATTCTTGCACAGATACCTATGGTTCCCCAGACAGTTCATCAGTTAATCTTGCTGTGTGTATGCGTATGGATGTGTATCTTCATGTACCTTCTCTGCAGGGCAGTGATTAACCCTCTTGTGGAGAAACATATTTATCAGTAACAGATAAATTTGAAAAAAACACATCAGTGGAAAGTAGCTTCAGTGTTAGCAACATCGTTTGAAGCAATGTTCAAGGTGGGAGAGTATGATAAGAGTCTCTTGGTTTCTTTCTACTAATGAAGACACAAGTTTGCCTTTGATGAAGATTTTTGCATTTGGAGATTTCCTGTGAAGACAATGAAAAATGAAAACGTTATTCTATTTGTTTCCTAACTGAGGGTTTTTAAATGTCTGAGTTGTGTGAGTTTTTTCCACGGGCAAGTCCCTATATCCAACTCTGTCCAAGAGATCTTTATTTGGGCATGGAAGATATTCTGGCAGAAAAGAGAACATCATATCAAAGATTTTGCATTTTTTATAGCAATTAATTAATTCCAAAGATATACAAAATATAAATATTTGTTAGATACTAAATTTTATGCATACCTTAGCATTGCCTATACTTTCTGATTCGCACATATGATTTTCATTTGTCCACTGTATATACCTGTATACATCATGCAGCTATCTATAAAAGACAAATCAAATCAATGAGCTATTGAAATCACTTCATAGATAACTGATTTATATCTGTGATCATGCTTTATTAAGTTCTTCAAGCCTACTGCGGTGGGTTGACCCTGGCCAGCAACTAAGCACCCACCCACCTGCTCACTCTTTCCCCTGCAGTAGGATGGGGAGAGAATCGGAAAAGCAAAAGTGAGAAAACTCATTGATTGAGATAAAGACAGTTCAATAAGTGAAGCAAAGCTGCATGTGTAGCAGAGCAAAATAAGGAATTTATTCATTACTTCCCATCAGCAGGAAGATGTTTAGCCTCTTCTTGGAAAGTGGGGCCTCTGCATGTGTAACAGTTACTTCGGAAGACAGACGCCACAACCACGAACATCCTCACTTCCTCATTTCCCCAAGCCTTTATTATTGAGCATGATGTCATATGGAATATCCTTTTGGTCACTTTGAGTAAGCTATCCTGGCTGTGTTCCCTCCCAGCCTCTTACCCACTCCCAGCCTGCTGCCGGGGCAGGGAGTGTGGGAAAGAGAGGAAACTCCAATCCTATGCAAGCACTTCTCCACAATGGTATGCTATCAACACTGTTATAGTCACAAATCCAAAATACAGCACCATATGGGCTGCTATGAAGAAAAATAACTCCATCCCAGCTAGAACCAGTACACCTATTTAGCAGCATCATACTAAGAGTCTTTTTTCAGGATATTGAGTGATGGTGGCTGATATACTAGGCTCTGTCTCTCCTTCTCTTACCAAGAAAATTGCACATAGATTTTTTGGTTTTAAATTGGTTTTATTTTTAACAGGGGTGCTTGGCTTTCCATGCCCTGGTGAAATAACTTACCTTTGGAATTTAAAGAGGTGTGGGTATGGTGATTCTCTTATCTTTTGGCAGTGATAGAGATAGTACTAGATTGGCAGCTCCCATGAAACCTCCATGAAAGCACTTAATATCTGTGCTATAGGGAGGGTCTTGATGCTAAGGGATAGAGTCCCAGAGGTACCTTGCAGGTGTCCTGAGCCTGCATCTCTACAGTCTTCCTTAAAACACATCCTGAAGGAAGCCCGAAAATGAAGTGATTGCCTGACAGAATGTCAGCATAAAGGAAAAGATAAGCTAAGCAAGGATGTAATGCCCTTCCCTCCTCCTCCTCCCTGCAAAGAGTCTGGCATCTTTGCCCTCCCTTAGGGAGGCATTGGCAATCAGCTCCAATAATGAAGGAAGCATTGGCAATCAGTTCCAATAATGGCTCCATTATTAATGGGTATGTTTTCTTCCTACGATATGTTTCTTCCTTGATTCTGTCTGTAGAAGTCTTATTCTCCTTACCCCTTTGGCTAGCATTAATTTGTTCAGCTTTTTTTTTTTTCCCCTGCCCTTTCTTTTCCCTGCAAACCTTAATTAATTCTGTATATTCTTGTTTAATAATACTTACCTACCTCAGAGGGACGTTTTGAAACTTAATTAATTATTGTACAGGTATTTTTTTCAGTTGCATCTTTGAGCAATCCCTCTTTGCAGCTATTCTGGTAACTTCTTGTTCTTTCCATTCTTCTTTTGTAAGCCTAGTAAACTCTTGTGCCTCAGTGAAGATAATTAAAATTTCTCTGCTGTTCTTCCACATTGAAGAACCCTTCCTTGCATTAAGGTCTGCTCGCTTTGGGTTGGATTGAAAGGGAACCTACATTACTCCTGCTTGTTTGCTTTCCCATGTACTGAGTTTCAAAACCATGGTCCCTGTCCTAAGCCCAGCCTTGGGTATGAGGCTCCCCAGGGCTGGGCTGCCCTGCGTGATGGTATCTAAGCTGTGAAGAAACACACAAACCAGAGGGGAACGGACACCGTTGTTAACTTCTCCAGTTCTTGTGAAGCGGTGATTTTAATCAAATGAAACACACCCAAGAGTCTGTGTGTCCATTCTCATGGACAGCTGAGGGCTGTGTGGCACCCTCAGCCCTCCCCTCCACAGCCTTCTCTACCCCTCAGCAGCCACTGAAACTGCTTCACTCACCGTCCTGTAAGACTTTTTCCTGTAGCTCCTGATGCATGTTTTCAGATTCCTCTATATGTTCATGTGCCATTTTTGCCTTCACAGATTATTTTGTCACATCTGCATACACCCCCCCCCCGCCCCCCGCCCCTCCAGATGAATCTGTAGGCAGTTTTATAGCAGAACAAAATTTCGTTTGTCACTGTAGAGAAAGAGGACGGCTGAAGCATTTCATAATGTTCCCAACCAACCTGCTCCAATCGTCCAATTACCTTAGCAGGAGCTTAATGACAAACATGTTGGAGCCTTGTTATAATTAGGGATGGGGGGACTGTAACAGAGAAAGGAAAAGACCACTAATCTAAGACTTTTTATGAAACTCTAAGTGAAACAACTTCTTACAATGATTAAAAAGTTCTACTGACATTTATTTTTAAAATATTAGCTAATTCTACACCTCCGGTTTTCTTTGATCTAAGACATCAAACTTCCACAGAACCACCCCAGCGGAATGGGGCATAACTCCTCTACCTGATTATATTCAAGGAAAAGAGAAAGGAGGAGGAAATCTCATCTAGAAGCTCTGAGTGACTTCACTAAAAGCAGAATATTTTTTTGTAGGCAGCATTGCTTTTCCTTTTTTTTCAAATTAAATTGCATTTTGGAAGCCAGCACTCCCTGCTTGTTCACCACTGCAACAGCTATGCTACCTTGGGTTTATCGCTTGATACATCGTGATGTCAGGTGGTCTAAAGACACACAGTCAGACAAGAATTGGAAGCAAACTACATTACAACTTAACAAAAATCCTGGTTCTTGTATTAGCCTGGTGATTATGACAAATTTGGAACTCATAGGACAAGCCACATTTCTGAAATCATGACAGATTGTAGAAGCAATAAATTTTAACTTATGTTTTAAGCCAAATACAATTTTTTTTTGGCCTGCAGTGTATTCTGAATATTCTATACACTTTCCATAGGCTGTGTTCCCTTTGAAATCAATAACAGGACTACAGTGTGAATCCAAAGACTGAGTTTTGCCCTGAGTGCTTTTGATACTTAAATAGCTAGTTTTCTCTAAGAAGGTGTGGGTTTCAGATTAGCAAAAGAGTCTTTATAACATGAAGATGAGACACCTTGAAGCCTGTTTTGGTTTCCTGTGGGTATCCACTCCCCTTTCCCAAGCCCAAGGATGGGGGCAGTAAGGGAAGGTACAAAAGTACCTTTGCGGTGTCATTGAAATCGATGGCCAAACACCCTCTGATTTGAGCTCCCACATCAGTTGATATGTAAATTCTCTAAACCGGATCCCATGTCACAACAGGGTAAGTTTGGTTTGCAACAGGTCTTCTGTGAAGTTACTAAATCTTTATAGCTACAAACCAAATTAGTAAGAAAGAATAGACAAATATATTAATGCACGCTAAAATTATTAATCTCCCCTTTCCCATTCCTCCCAGTGTTGTGAGAGGAATGCTCTTTGCCAGGTCTACTGCTACTTGAAAGACATCTACTAAAACAATAATTAAATAATAAGACTAGTTGACATGCTTAAAATTCCTCAAGAGTTGTTACAGAGTACTCCCAACTCTGAAGTTGCCATCAAGGAAAATTTTCATTGTAGTCATCATCCATGCAGCATGACCTTCAAAACAGCATTTTGTTTCTTCAGTGCTATTCTGAAACATTCCAGATATCTCCTTCAACTCTAGCCCAGAGCTGGACTAAATCTCTGTCATCAGTCCAGCACTCACCACTATGGCTCAATAAATGCACTACTTGGAATAACTTGAAAAAAAAAAGGAACAGATATTGATGGAAAATAATTTACCATCTACAGACACCATATTTCAATTGCAGATTTGCTGCTAATCAGCCTTCCTTCCTTCTCCTCTGTTGGACATTTTTCATCACAATTTTTCTTCAGTTCTCCATGCACCCTGCTTTTATTAAGAAAAAAATGATCAATGATTTTAATGCAGTGTTACCTACAATATTTTCACTGTGTTACTATTCAGCTTCTTTCACATGTAAAACAATTTTAAAAATTGCTAAAAGTAGTGACTTTTCCCTGCTTCATTTAGAATGTAGCAAAATTACATTAAAAGATGAAACCATGTGGACGACTTATTAAACTCCTCCAAATTTGTGTAATTTAGACATTACATAATGTATGAAGGAGCACATCTCATATATACATATTTCAACAATAAACATTAATAACATGTTAATATCTTTATTTCTATGCTCTTCCTTTAATCTACCAAAGGAAGCTGGAAGCAAAGTTCATATCACAGTTATTTTCATTAAAGCTACCCTATTTTAAGAAAGGCCTAAGCTTTCTTCAGTGGGTTATGAATATTTTACCTTTCAGCATACACATAAATATACAAATATATGTATTTCATATACCTGTTACTTAACAAATGTTCTCCATCTGGACAATAAGGTATTTCCAGGACATTTGGACTCATTATGATGAATGGAGCCATTACCAGAATATCAGGTACAGGGTCATAGAAAACAATGGACAAAGTTGGTAGGAGACTGATTTGAATTCCGCAGAGATGGATATAATAGCTGCTTTCTCAGTTACAGTTATATTTATTGCTTATACATTCTATACTTCTACAGTTATTATTGCAGCTATAGTCTATATTTTATAATGTAAAATCATGCTGTGGCTGCTGATAATAGAATTTGATGTTTATATTGCAATGAAGCGTAGAGACTATTCCACTTTGCCCTCACAATAAGCACCGGGCAAGTGCAAAAATGTCTGTGGACTAGAATTTGAAGATAACTGGGATATACCAAGCTTTGTTATCTGAATCCCTCTGAAATCACATCTTTTTTTCCCTGAATGCAAAATGTAATTTAAAAAGAAAAAAAAAGTCAAAAACCTGTGAGACAGGGATAAGGAAAGTGGAGAGTTTCTATCCCTGGTGCCAGGGAGTGGGGCTGCCCAGTTGGTCACCTACATGAGAGTCCCACAGCTGCTGACCAAAATAGTACCACTGGCAAAGGTTTATTCCCAACTGAGAAAAACCGATAACAAGGGAGGGTTAGAGCAATGCCTGTTCTGGTATACTTAGAAGAATCTGGAGTCCTTTTATATATGGGTGCAAAGGCAGCGTGAAAACACAAGCTATGCCCCAAGACCCCCAGAGTAATCAGCAAGCACATGGGGAAAGAAGCTGATCAAAGTTACTGGTACACTAGGACACAGACTAAGGCAACTTCCATCACTGGATATTTTTGAGAACACGCTAGCCAAGTACCTGTTAAGTGTGTTTTACATATTGTTGATCCTATTTTGGAGCAGAGGAATGGACTATGTTCTTCTAACCCTATTATGACACTATTTGTTTGGCAGTGTATTTAAATGGTGACTCGTAGTCCTTGGGCCAAGTCGTACAAGCATGGCAAGATCATGCTGATCAAGATTCAATAAATAGCAGAAAACACACTCCCAGCACCGGCAGTATGTGAGGCATGAGATCCAGTCGTTATTCTGGGACTGATGGACCAGTGGTGGGTGGCTGGCTGGGTTCTCGTCAGGGCAATGCAACACAACCTGTTGGGTTAATTAACCAGTTGGGTTAATTAACCAGCTGTGGGACAGGATCTACCTATGGAGGCTGGTCTCTCTCCACTGACTTTGGGGAAGGTCTCTTCCAGCCTCAACCATTCTGTGAAGTCATGCCTCCTTTACTTTAGGAGGGCAGTGACACTGAGGGGCAGTGACACTGAGCGGCAGTGCTGGGCACAGGCTAGGTGTCAGGTACCGACACTGGGCTGAAAGACACCTGCAAAGAGCTCTTTCATTGCTGCCATCCTCAGCAGACCAACTGGCCATAGAAGATGGAGCACTGTCCATGACCTCAGCCAGCTGTGCTGAACCAGTGACATCCGTCTGCCTTTCCATGGGGAGAGAGATGTCAGCCCTGCCAGGGGAAGGATGCCTGTCTCCCTGGTGCTGTCATCCATCCCAGGCCCAGTGAGCCCTGAAGCCACGGCACTCTGCACCAAGGCAGGAGTCCATTCAGTGGATGCTGCAGGGTTGCCATGTCACTATGTCCACACTGATGTCGTATGATTAAGGGCAACAGAGAAGGCTCTAACCTAAGATGTAGTTTTAGAGCTCACACAGTTTATTGTGCACCCCCAGCTGGGAGCAGTGGACAGCTGGGTACTGAGAAAAGCCCCAGATTTTGCCTGCAGAATTGTGGTATCTGGCTAAGCATGTCGATCTGATCAGTTCTCATACTTTCTCGGGCATGTGTCTGGAAAACACCCACCATTAGAGACAGTAGCAACAAGCAAATGACATGACATGCATTTAAAATCAGTGTTGATGCTGTCAGAAAAACAGCTTGCTTAGGGAACAGATCATACCAACTGGAAGACAGCAACAGTTGTTCCCCTCATGGCAGAGTTAGAAGCAAACACTATATAAATGGACAATAAATATTTAAAAGAAGTCATGAAGATTTCCTTGCATGACTGAAAGTATCCCAGATCCACAGAGAAGGGAAAGAACATACAAAAGTTTATTTATCTTTAGGAATGGATTAGTGAACATGAGAATCTCTGTGAAGACCAATCAAAAATTCCAGAAATCAACATTTTTCTAATCAATCAAGGGCAAAATTATTATAAATAGCAGCATCTGACTCAAACCACATCTAACAGCCTTCACTGGCAACCTCTCTTTCCACACCTCTTGAGTGGATGGACTGCAAGATAGGGACTGGGGGAGTAAAGTCCTTCCCACTGTAAGAGAAGATGAGGTTCATGACCACCTGAGGAACCTGAACATACATAAATCTATGGGTCCTGATGAGATGCATCCCAGAGACCTGAGAGAATTGGCTGATGTAGTTGCTAAGCCACTCTCCATGATATTTGAAAAGTCATTGCAGTCAGGTTAAGTCCCTGGTGACTGGAAAAAAGGGAAACATTGCACCCACTTTTAAAAAGGGTAGAAAGGAGGATCCTGGGAACTACTCACCTGTCAGCCTCACCTCTGTGCCTGGGAAGATCATGGAACAGATCCTCCTAGAAGCTATGCTAAGGCACATGGAGGACAGGGAGGTAATTCGAGACAACCAGCATGGTTTCACCAAGGGCAAGTCCTGCCTGACCAACCTAGTGGCCTTCTATGATGGAGTAACTACATCAGTGGACGAGGGAAGAGCTACAGATGTCATCTATCTGGACTTCTGTAAGGCCTTTGACATGGTCCCCTGTGACATCCTTGTCTCTAAGTTGGAGAGATATGGATTTGATGAGTGGACTGTTTGGTGGATGAGGAATTGGTTGGATGGTTGCATCCAGAGGGTAGTGGTCAACGGCTCGATGTCCAGATGGAGATCAGTGACAAGTGGTGTCCCTCAGGGGTCCGTATCGGGACCAGTACTGTTTAATATCTGCATCAATAACATAGTGTGATCAAGTGCATCCTCAGCAAGTTTGCAATAACACCAAGTAGAGTGATGCGGTTGAAATGCCTGAGGGATGGGATGCCATCTAGAGGGACCTCGAGAAGTGGGCCCATGTGAACCTCGTGAGGTTCAACAAGACCAAGGGCAGGGTCCTCTGCCTGAGTTGGGGCAATCCCCGGTATCAGTACAGGCTGGGAGATGAAGGGATCAAGAGCAGCCCTGCGGAGAAGGATTTGGGGGTACTGGTGGATGAAAAGTCAGACATGAGCCGACAATATGCTCTCGCAGCCCAGAAACCCAACCATATACTGGTCTGCATCAAAAGAAGCATGGCCAGCAGGTTGAGGGAGGTGATTCTGCCCCTCTGCTCTGCTCTAGTGAGACCTCCACCTGGAGTACTGCGTCCAGCTCTGGGGTCCCCAGTACAAGAAAGACGTGGACCTGTTGGAGCTGGTCCAGAGGAGGGCCACGAAGATGATCAGAGGGATGGAACACCTCTCCTGTGAGGAAAGGCTGAGAGAGCTGGGGTTGTTCAGCCTGGAGAAGGGAAGGCTCCAGGGAGACCTTATTGTGGCCTTTCAGTACTTAAAGGGGGCTTATAAGAAAGATGGGGACAAACTTTTTAGCAGGGCCTGTAGCGATAGGACAAGGGGTAATGGTTTTAAACAAAAAGAAGGTAGATTCAGACTAGATATAAGGAAGAGTTTTTTTATAATGAGGGTGGTGAAACACTGGAAGAGGTTGCCCAGAGAGGTGGTAGATGTCTCATCCCTGGAAACATTGAAGGTCAGGCTGGATGGGGCTCTGAGCAACCTGATCTAGTTGAAGATGTCCCTGCTCACTGCAGGGGAGGTTGAACTAGATGACCTTTAAAGGTCCCTTCCAACCCAAACTATTCTATGATTCTATGATTCTATAACTACTATGGTGTGATATTCCTTAGCAATTGTATTGTAATGAAATCATCAAGGTTAAATATGAAATCCCAACAATTAAGTGAATTCAATTAGATAAGTATCAGTCATTCTAGATATTGCTACAAGTCAAAGACTGGGAATAAAGGAGAATGATATTTGCAAATTAAAGTCACAATCAAATTATCTAAGGAAGTTGTATTTGTCAGACAGACCTGTATTAATATGGCAACAAGACCAGATCTGGCTTTATGGATAAATCTGGCTAAACCTACAATTTGGTTAACTAATGCTAAAAAAGGAATTTAATTTTATTTTAGCAGAGAGAGTCTCACTAAAATATCTGACTGCAGGTTTTTGCATTCAGAAGCTTAACCTTGGCTGCTCTAGTTATGTTCTCTGAATTATGTGCTTTTTAAAATGTTTGTATAAAAACTATGTTCACATTAAAACTGTTGATTTAAGCAAAATATTTGAAAATTATTTGAAAATCATCAAATATTGCAGTAGAGGTTTTGAGATAAAATAGACCTATCAGCAAGAATCATTACCACTCAAAAAATGAAGGCTTGGGGCCAAGCACTCATAAAGCACCCAGCACAGAAAAGGACAGAGAGTTGAGAACCTGGGGTGTAAACATATTTTCTAGAATTCATGGAAGTATATTCACAGGTCACATGATTTTTAGGATAGTTTTTCTGAGGTAAACTCAAATATTTCCACCAGCCAGTCATATCTTGATGCCAGATTTGGTTCTAATCTCAGTCTTAATTTTCACAAGAATTTATGGAACAAGCTGCCGTTAAAGTCAATTCGTGGAGCAGATCACAAAACTGAGGGTGGAGCATTTGAAGAAAAGGAACGGCATGTTCCCCGTTCCAAGCTCTCATAAGAAAGCAGCCCAGGTGGATCCAGAACCTGTCTGCCTTAAGAAATGCTGTGAAGCCTCCGTATTTAAGTGCGACTTTTCCATAAAAGGCACTTGGAGAGCTCCAATAATATCGGTGATTCTCACCACCATTGCCTGATCAATCAACAAACACTCTTCTTTTCAAGCTGAATTTGGTTTCAAGGACAAAAGTCCATGATGAAAGAGCCTTGAGGCTACTGTGCTTGATTTTTTGATATTCCAGGCATAAGGGACAAGGCAGATCACAAGATGGCCAAGTGCCGGGTCCTGCACTTCGGTCATAACAACCCCAGGCAACACTACCGGCTTGGGGAGGAGTGGCTGGAAAGCAGCCTGGCTGAAAAGGATCTGGGGGTGATGGTTGACAGCCGCCTAAACATGAGCCAGCAGTGTGCCCAGGTGGCCAAGAGGGCCAATGGCATCCTGGCTTGTATCAGGAATAGCGTGGCCAGCAGGATCAGGGAGGTGATAGTGCCCCTGTATTCGGCACTGGTGAGGCCGCACCTCGAGTACTGTGTTCAGTTTTGGGCCCCTCACTTCAAGAAGGACATCGAGGTGCTGGAGCGTGTCCAGAGAAGGGCAATGAGGTTGGTGAAGGGTCTAGAGCACAAGTCTTATGAGGAGCGGCTGAGGGAGCTGGGGTTGTTTAGTTTGGAGAAGAGGAGGCTGAGGGGAGACCTTATTGCCCTCTACAACTACCTGAAAGGAGGTTGTAGTGAGGTGGGGGTCGGTCTCTTCACCCCAGTAACAAGCGATAGGACGAGAGGAAATGGCCTCAAGCTGCGCCAGGGGAAGTTTAGATTGGATATTAGGAAAAACTTCTTTACTGAAAGAGTAGTCAGGCACTGGACCAGGTTGCCCAGGGAAGTGGTTGAGTCCCCATCCCTGGAGGTATTTAAAAGACGGGTAGATGCAGTACTTGAGGACATGGTTTAGTGGACTTGGCAGTGGTAGGTTAACGGTTGGACCTGATGATCCTAAGGGTCTTTTCCAACCTTAACAATTCTATGATTCTATGATTCTATGGCGAGATTAGACAAAAAAATCTGCCATTTGAACTAACACTTGACTTATTTGTTTGAAATGCAGCATAGACAGCGAGTCATTGGCCAAAGTAGCTGAAATTTAAGGTATTGTTATAAATGCAGGCCCTCTTTATATTTCCATGAAGCAGTCTTGTAGTATTTGGAGCTTTGGAGAATGATAGAAAATCTTCTGCCAGAATGGAAAGCAGTTTAATCTTACCCACCCCTTAGGTCCAAAGCCCTGATGTTATGTAAGCTAATATTGATAGCATAAACATTACTAGGGCATTAGAATCAAAGCTGCAGGAAATTCAGGCCTGCATAGTTGATGTTGAAATTTAATATATGGATTCCATATTTACCCAGTGTCAACAACAGCTACTCACATGTTTTCAATGCTTTTGGTCTATGCATGGGGTGAGTGTATAAAAGATAGGAACCATGTGGCAAACCATATACTAGCAATCTGTGCTGTATAATGGACAGAAAAAAAATACCATACACCCCTGATTATTCTATGATTACACATAAAGATTTTACATATTAGACAACCATCAAACCTACAACAAACAGAAGATACATATTTAGCCATGACCACCAGATCTTTTGGGGTATATTGCTTTTGGTACAAATAATATTCTCAGTTTTCTGTTGCATAAAAGTAGTGGAATATTATCATCTTAATCCAAACAAACCTCTGTCACTACATTTAGGTAGGCAGATAGATATTAAGATATGTCTATGCTCTATATGGATAGGTGCATACACACAAATTTATACACACCTCTGTGTTTGCATGTATAGATATATATTATTAAGATCTATGTAGACAAAGAGAGAGAGAAAGCGACAATGAAGAAGAAGAATACAAATATGGGAGACAACTTAAGTGTCAGTGTTTTTCAATACAGTCAGAATATTACCCACTTTTTTGAAAGGACAAGGAAGGATTTGTTCATGGGCACATTCACAGGGACTGCTCAAGACAGTGTTATTTCCGTCTCATTAAAATTTTCAAATTTAAGAAGGAAATTCAGGGGAAAAATATAAAGTTGGAACAGAAATTTGCATGAACTCTCAACTTTAGTTCTCTCAAAATTGGATTTCCCTTTGCTGGTTGCTCTTATGGATGAAGTATATTGATTCTTTACTCTGAAACTTTGCCCCATCTTCTTGCTTGAGCTTTTACTGGAGAAAGGATCAGATTTTCTATCTCCTGCTTGTACTCCTGTTTGCTCTGGATTTTACATAACATGCTTTGCTCCTTTTCATGTAATGATGGATTAATTGTGTAGTGATATCAAAGCTGTCAAAATATTAGACTGTATTAGTTTTGAACCTTTTAAGAGAAACCGGACTTTTAGAGTTGTCCTGTATGACAACATGTGTCAGACAGAGATAGGACTGAAATTAATGACTAAGTAGTTAATATCCTGAATGGCAGAGATATAACAAGATTAGAAATAATACCTTATAGACACACTTCCATTACTACAACGTGAAAGTGTACCTAGAGGTCAAACTTTTTAAACATGAAAACTTCAAAGAACCTGATATCTGTTTAGATACATAAGGACATTGGATAATTTTCAAAGCTCTTATGAAATGATGGCTTGATGAAACGTGCTGAAAATCTGAGAGAAAAGTAATTTCTAACAAACATCATTAGGAAATGAAGACTTGGGCCCATTTTTTTTAAACCTTGGACATAGTGTCCCATCACAGTTTACAATATAACAAGATCATTATGGGCTGAACAGTGAGTGTAGGAAGATGGTACTTTCCCATGGTACTTTGCTCACTTGGCCACAGGAGGTTTTCCTGTGTCTTGGAGCCACATTGTATAGACAGAAGTAGTTGAACTGTGGAAATAATGATTCACAGATGTGTGAGAATTTGTTTCAGACACTGGGGAAGATACATAAAATGTGCATTTTGTGAGCTTTACTATCCTTTTCCCTAATGGCATGAGTTAAACTTCTGAGTAGCTAGCATTTTTTCCTAGCAATGCTTTTACTATAGGTTATACACCACTATATTCTACTATAGTCTACCATTTTTCGTCTGCCACATGTGGTAAGAACACAAAGACTACATTGTTGCTAAGCTTAAACTTCCTCCCTGTTAACCACAGTACCGACAAACTGGGAGAAATTGCAGATAATCTGCAAATCATATATTTATGGCCTGATTTTGTGCTGCCTCCTTCTTCTTATAATCCCTTCTTTTATTCTAGTAGTGAGCAAGTTGCTTCTTTATTTCTTTAATAGTTGGTATTGTCAATTATTTTTTCAAACCAGAATACATGAGTGGAAAAGTCACCCCAAGAACATGGTCTTTGCTGCCATTCTCCAAGGTGCATTAAGCTGGTCGTCAAACTGGTTATCCATTACTTGTATGTGCTAAAGCAATCAGTGGGGCACTTTTTCTTTCTCTTGTGCTGCATTGTGTTCTGGTGGCCCCCCAGGCTCCATCTGCACCTCAGTCTTTTGGTTCAACCAACCTGCTTCAGGTTCTTTTGATTGCTGCTGATTTTCACTCTAGTATTGCCACTGGTGAGATCACACTGCAGTGGTCCCAACAGTCCAGCTAGAATTGAATAAGTTTTTCATCTAGTAATGTGAGTGTTGACATAGCCATTGTTTGTGGCATTGAAATGTAAATATATTCCTCTCCTCTTCTTGGTTTCAGGTCAGAAAGCAACAGCAGTCTCTTCTGCCCAAGTCCCCATATCAGCATTTCTCCACCACCTGAATTTTTCTGCAGTCACAAAACTCATCAAACACCTTTGTGACCTGATTCATTGTCTGGGACATTCTCCTGGCAGTACTCTCTTCTTGACCTTTTTTTCCCCCCACTAAAATGATAAAAAACCTTTAGGTTTCTTATTTTTACCCCACCATGGTCAGTTCTTCATGCATGTTCTGTCCTTTCTTCCACTGCTTCCATACTACATAATAATTTTTTTTGGTCTGTAAAAACTAACCTTACTTGTAGATAAGGGTCTCTAGGAGGCTCTTTCTCTCTGCTGCTGTCCAGCTGCTGTTTTGTTTTCCTGTTAATCACATTCTTCCCCTAGCTGTGGATCTCACTGGACTGACCATTGCCACCATAATTTATATAGTACCTGCTGGGGAAAAACAGAACTCTGTTGCTCTGAAACTAAACTGGCACTTTACTATTTAGAGAGGCACTGCGAGTGCAGCCACCGTTTCCTTTAGGTGCTTCCTGCTGCCTCCACCAAACTTCTTCCTCCTGGAAGATACAGAGTGGTGGGGGCTGTGTATGTCCCGGTGGCAGTTTATTGCATCCAAATGCAACTATAAAAACCAGACCAGATGACTGGCAATCAATAAGCAGCTCTTTCTCTCTGGTGACTAAAAAGAGGGGGTAGGCAATTAGATCAGATGAAGATGTCTACCCTGTCTAAAGTGAGGTGAGATAAATCCCATCAGTGTTACTTGTGATGGATAGTCTTTACTTCACAGCTGCCATTAAATAGCATTTAAAGATATTTAAAAGAACCTTAATAAAAGGTGTTGTGAAGCAAAACACAACTACTCTTAACATGTTGTAATTGCACACTTCAACGTGTCTGGCAGATAAGGCATCTATTGTTTCTTTAATGCACGTGAGACAAATAGCACATTTAATTACCCTGTATGTCAAAATTAATACAGATCCCAAAGCAGGCAGTGTCAATACATTTAGTTATATAGCAATTATAGTACAGCCAGAGCCACTTAATGTACAGGACTGAAAACAGAAACTAAACAAACATGAAAAAAGGGGAAAAAAAGCATGGATCAGTGCTTCAAAGAATAACCTTATAACCTCAGGAAAGCCGGAGTTGTTCATTAGTACAAGGCTGCAAGTCCAAATAAATATGTAACCCCTCAAAAGTGTTCAGGCCAACCCCAGAGCCTGTTAGGCCTTGTTGTTTTAGAGACCTCAGAAAGGTGAAGGTGAGCTCTTGACACAATGCTTTTCATTTGAATTCACTTCCTGCTCTCTCGTTTACTGGAGGTAACTTCCCCTGGTACCTCAGCTGGCTTTCTTCACACAGAATGATTTGCTATTTGCATTTTGGTTCTAATACTGAATTCGCCTAACATGATTCAATCTTATTTTCCCAGTGGTACCATTAATATTTTAATTTAATCAGAATTTCAGGAACTTGTTTGCCATCCAGAGCAACTTGGTTACCTGTCAGCCTCCATCAGCTTGTCATATTAGAGGTGATTGTTCCTTGAATCTAATCTACTTTAAATGATTTCATTGGGTAGAGGTCTATAAATCATTTCAGAATGGGTCTGACAGATGAAGGCTTAGGTAAGTAAACAAATCAGGCTTGCTTTACTTTAGGCAGCAATGAACTTGGCTTTATCAACTTCTCATTGATTTCTGCACTCCAAAAGGTAAAAAAAATCTCTTTAACATAAGAACATTATTAATATAAGTACAGTATTACAACCAACCATAATTAAGATAAGTCCCAACATTCAGTGATGAGGCTGACTTAAGAACATTGCAGACTGCATTTCAATAAAGCCTGTTATGCAGTTTGAATTGATGAATTCATTTCCAAAAGGTTTACTTTCTTCTTTCCAATCAAAACAGAAATTAACTGAATATTAAGCAGCCCAGGGTCCCTCTGGATTTTGAGCCAAGTTTATAAAGGATAATATGATAAGGCTGCAGCTGGGAGTCTAATGTACAGTATATTATTTGAACATTACAGTATGTTCACATTTACTTACCTAAATTGTAGTTAAAAGCAAAAATCTGGTCCTTGTGAAATGTTGCTGAGGAATCAGACATCACATTATGATTCACTGCAGACACGTGCTGGGGCTGGGTTAATCAGTGATTGTCAGCATGAAGCTGGCAACGACAAGGTGATACAGAGAACAAGGTATGTTACTTAAGAGCATATTTTGTCATAGTCTCTGGATTTCAAACAACAATGGCACGTGTGGCATGGAAGAACTATGTCTCCTTCAGTGTGGGCAAGGGGGAAAGCTCTGCTTTCCTGCAGATGATCTCAACTTGTGATAGGTAGGGGAAAGAAGTAAAAAACAGGGGTAAATAATAAAAAAAAATCTCATTTAGTTAATTAATTGTATACACAGTTGACACAAATACTAATAGGAAATGTATAAGGAGAGATCCTACAGCAATTTTAGATGCCCTTAAAGGGTAAATCAACATCCAGAAACCATGGCCCACATAACCCCCTCCTCCTCCAGATCTGTTCTACAAAAAGGAATGAATGCCTATATCTGTTTCTAATTAGTTTACAAAACTGCATTCAGATAAAATACACATATAGTAATAAGTTTAAGGAACGTTTTCCTTGGAAAAGCTGATTTGGTTGCACTGACACCTCCTGTCACATCACCGATCAATGGAAATTAGACATTTATGCAGGCAAACATGCCCATGGTGTTATGTAGCTATAAGGTTTGAACTCACCAAAAAGGGACCAACTCTCCTCAAACCTGCATGTCCCAAGGAGATGTGTGGGAGGTAAAAGGTTCAATAATAATTAATATAACTCTAGGCATGTTAAAGTAAAATCCCTTCATGCTGATGTCTAAAACACTGAAGAGAATTTAGCTTCACATTGGTCCAACCCCTTCTTTTTTTGTAGATTAATATCGACATGCAAAGCTGTTTGAAGATTGTTGCTAAGATAATAAAGTCCATGGGTCATACCAGGCTATGTAGTATATGAAATTAATGAGAGTTAGTGTCTGTAGCTAAAGAATTCTTAAGGCTGGTGTCACACCCACTTGCTTTGGCACCTCAGCACAAGTTATGAAGAAGCTATTTATGGCTGAGGTAACTGGGCAAATTTTCAGGAGTTCATGACATGGCTTAAATGCACAGCTCTAGTTTGTAGCAATTGTCCTAAATGCTCTGCTCCAATACCCTTAAAATCACTTAAAAGTTAGGAAGTGTTGTTGGGAATGCATCATTCTGTCTCAGGCAGCAGTATTGCATTACAATTTCTAGTTACATTGTCATGTATTGCTACAGGTCATCTTCCTGCACAGTAACAAACTGTCACGTAGAGAGTGAATTGGGTTGCAACTGGTGATAATACTTTGTCCTGCATTGGAGAATGTTAATGAGTGAGGCTGACATGTAGAAAGAGAACATGCATATTTGCCTGAAAGGACGCAATTCATCTGCCTCAGGTATCTAAAATCTGGTGTCTAGTGGAAAAGGCACCTGTAGATGGTAAGTTATCCTAGTTCTCATTGATGGGTATCTCAAGACATCCATCTTAAGTTGGATTTGTCCTAGAAATGCCCAGTTCCCTCTACCAGCTATAGAGAGAGTCTGGACCATGTCTAGTTATGGAAGACTTACCCTTAGCCTGGATGGCTAAAATTGTTGAGAAAAATTCCATCCTGAAGCCATTGACTATCTCAAGCCCACAAATAGAGCACGTCATCTGCTAGTAGACGGTCATTATGGCTAGGGTCTGAACAGACTCCATCCTCTGCCCTCCACAGCATTTCATGGGCATACATGAGGGATCCCATGGATTAATCTTTTTATTGTCCTTTTTTTTTTTTTTTGTTGCTAATACTGGTTAGCACCAAATGATTTCATCTGCAGAACTGCAAGACAAACAAAATTCTTTGAGTGTCTTTGGGAATAAACTTGCTTACCTTGGGTTACTTCCCAGCAACACAAGGAAAAAAAGAAAAGCCTTGCATGTGGAGGACACTGCAACATTCAGGCTACACTGCACATACATAAAAATGTGATTTTGTTTTCACACAGCTTTTCAATTGCCCCCAAATGATCTTCAGGGCTCACATTGTCAATTTCTAATAGGGATTTATTTATTTATAGCTTTGGTTATATTCATATTTAGGAAAGTCATATTGTAGCCACTTAAATGCTTTCACTCCAGTTAGATCTGCTTTAAATTTTCAGTTATAATTTTAAGAGTTATTGCTTATAAAACACTATTTAGTTTAAAGTCACAACTGCATCAACATCAGAAATAGTATTTTATCTAAATGATATATATATATATGGTAGTAACTTCCAATACTTCTATCCACTTTTAGTTCTTTTAGCTCATTTGAAAATGACCATGACTTGAGAAGAGTTCAAGTTTTACATAATAATATTAAGCATTGAGAGCTACCATGAGAGGTATGGTAATATATACAGGAAGGAAGAAAATACAACCTTCTAAGACTCACATTGCTGATGGGCTCAGCTTTAGCTGGCGGTGAGTCTGTCTTGGAGCTGGCCGAAACTGGCTCTGTCTGACATGGGGGACAGCTTCTGGTGTCTTCTCACAGAAGCCATCCCTGCAGCCTTCCCTCTACCAAAACCTTGCCGTGTAAACCCAATACAGCCAGGTTAAAAGGACGCTAGCAGTATGCATGGAAACTCCATTGGCAAAGTCTCAGAGGAAAAAGGCAATGGCTTTTCTCAAACAGGTGAATGTCATATCTTGCTAACAGCACCTACTTGGCCAAATCACCTTACACAAGTAATTATTGATCTTTGCTATTTAGCAAAGACATGAAAGACTGACTCACAACTGACGTGGATCTTTCTGATGGACATACCAGCATGTTTTTTGTGTGGGCACATGATTACCATGAAAGTATTATTCTCAGAAAAGCATACATTATGTGGAGTACATCTGCATTTTTGATCCTCTGGTGAGTAATCTAAAGAATTCATTGCCTTGCAAGACTCTATGCACTGTAGAGCCAATGCTTGAATTTATAATCTTGAATTTGTAGGCCAAGAAAGTGCAACATCCTACCACAACCAACTCTCAGGTGGCAAAGCTGATTTTCCATGTCCTACAGTGGGAGATCCTGCCAATGGAAGGCAGGTGCAAATCTTCTCCTTCAGCTTAATGAAATGTGCTTCTGGAGGAAAAGATGCTGGAACCACTGTGTGTCATACTAGACCTGTGCAGCTCTGCACTTGGAGCCTGTCTGCCTATGGAGAATCTGAAGACTTTGAAGTGTTTGGCAACTGTCTCCATTCTTCTCTGTCAGTTTTTGATACTAATAGTGGCTCCTCTCACACCTACTGCTGTCTTCTGAGGGCTAGGTAGTGCAACAGGGCTGCCTTCCCTCATCCCTGGTACTGCAGTAAGACTGCAGTAACAAGCAGGAAGAGCTCATTCAAGCATTAGATCATGACTTGATATGACATGGAAAATTTAGGAATGAGGAATATATGGGGCTGAATGTACAGAAAAAGGTGATCTTGGGTGCAGGACACTTGTACACAGAGGCCTAGAAGGGCATACCACTCCTTCATGCTGCTCTGTCAATCACTTCTTAGAGCTTCAGGTACTGACATTCCACTGTGTGGATGTACTGACCCAAACCCTATCAACAACCAGGGCTTGAGCAGATGCAGCTCTGAGAGCACGAACTTGAGGTGACTTACTAAAGTGGATGCTGAAAATTGGGTTAGCAGACCTGGGTGCACAAGCCTGAAAATGTGGACTGGGGTGCACTCATTGGAGGAGACTCAGGCCAGGGACTGCACTGTCAGCCACACCAAAAAACCCCATTAAGGGACTAACACTAAGACATTCCATAGAGTAATCAACCAATAGAATAAAATTACCCATGTATTAAGATGTTAAACAACATTGTAATTATTACCATACCTATTGAGTGGACATAAAAATAATTTCATTTAATTGATTTATTTTGTCTGACTTCAAGACATGCAATTATGGTTTATCTCTTACCACAACATTTAGTTATGAGAGTAAAAGCACATGTAAACTCTGTGAAATTCTCAGGATGAGACTCTGCTTTTGTGTCCTCTTAGAGAGCATTTTACATGTTCTGTTTTCAGAAGAATGAACTGTTCCTGCTTGTGTGAGTCCTAATGGGGCAAATTCTTTGGCAAAGGTTTTGGTTTACCTGACTGAATAGATCTGTAATTTTTACAGAAAAGTTTCAAAGTTGGAATGATAAGTATAATTTTTAGTGGAATGGTCCAAAAAATCATTCTTCTAAACTCTTAAAATATAATTATCTGTGCCTTGTGTGTTAACTGAAACTCTGTTAGCACCAAACCTTCATTGATATGTACAATGCAATTTCATACCCAGGCATCAGTGTTAAATATACTCTGGGAGTGGCATTTACGAAACTTGTCACAGATTGTTCTTGTTTATAGAAGCAAGATTGCATCCTTTCTGCACAGACTTTTTTTGGGTCTAGCAAAAGAAGCATTTACCATCATTAGTTCAAGTGTTTACTATAAAACTCCTTGGTAGTAACTTCAGCATTTCCTAATCAGACAGATCTCATCGGAAAACAGAAAATATTTTGACTTGCTTTAGTTTTGTTAGCTATTGCCATTCAGAAACATTTGGTGGGAAAGAAACCTATGCGAACTCAAGCTCCAACATCTGGTTGTCTCAAGCAAAAGTTAAACTGAAGGTGTAAATTTGTATTTTGCTGTTCCGTAATTTTTTTGGTATGAGATCAGTGGAGGGTGTCTAGTAAGTGACATTTATCACTGTTTTCTATTAAAGCTTGCCTGGAAATTTCAAGAAAATATTACCAGTGAATGCACATGCATGTACTAAAATAAATGGGTACATGCTTTATATTATAATATTACTTTTGCCTTCATACATTTCCAATACCTTAATCAAAGATATGCCTTGGAATTATATTGAACACATCTAATACATGTACAATGTATATGTTATATTCCGTCTCTCCCAGGCTTAAAATACAGATCAGGAGATATATTGTAAATTGCTCAGCACTGGATCCTCCTCAGCATCTTCATTCCAGTGGGACTTTTTCTATTAAATTCACAAGGCTTTGGATTCAGATCCTTATTGTCTTTTTAGCTTTTGCCAACCTGGAATGAGTTTCTGATTTAATGGTAAGCAAAAATTATATGGGTTGAGATGTGAGGTGCTTTTAGGTGGGAAACCTGCCTCTTGATGGTCCAGAAGCCACTTGGTCCTACTCATGGGATGACAAAAGGCCAAAGTAATTTTCAGATTTCATACTCTCAATAAGAGCCAGTCCATGCAATTCCAGAGTTTACCAACAAGGAAACTTGTAATTGATGAGTTTTTGGGTTTTTTTAGATGAGATGTCTTCATGTGTGTTACACAGAATATACAATAAACAGTTTTGTGATACAATTAGCTAAAGACAGAATTTTTTGTACAATCCAGACATTTCTTAACTAAACTAATATTGGAAAATTAATGAATTTAGCTATACAAGGACTTTGTTTTGCTCCTATTGGTGTCAATGTGAGTCTTCATTGCAGCACAAAAGGTCTATACATGTCTTGTGAGGCCAAGAATTTTTAGGAGGTTGAGCCACAACTATGGTTCTCTGCAGCTACAAAGAAATGGGGCTATGGTCTCTTAAAAACTTGAGACAGTCATTAAAATCAATATTCCATATGGCAAATAAAAATATTCAAGCTTTTTTAAAATGTAAAGATGCTGTGGTTTGGCTTTTTTTTTTTTCATAAAATTTGATATTGTATGATTGAAATGTGTGTGGAAATAAATTGTTTTCAGCAGTCCCAGTCTCCATTTGAATAACAAAGAAGAAATACTAGCATGCTTGATTTGAATCAATTTTCTTTTCTGAATTTGCCAGGGAAGGGGAAGGAGAGGGACAGAAGCAATTCGACAATGCTATGTTCTTGTTACTATTTTCCTGGTGGCACAGATATGAATTAAACTGAAGCTAGGGAAACATTAGAATATTTTGATTCTTATGTTCTGTAAACCTAATGTTGCTATTTTATTATATGAAAATTTAATGCTTCTTTCCTCTCAGTGCCAAAAATAGGACTGTACTTCGCTGACTGACATCATTGTAAATTCACTAAGATCAGCTTTTGTGTTAGAAATGAATAGTGAAAGAGTGGAAAACTCAGTTGATACACCGCTCCTGCAAATCTTTTTTAGGTCAGCTGGTTGTAGTTCTCTTTTGGTTCAGTTTCAGCTCAGAGGGATTTTTTGTTTGTTTATTTTGCTGACGTGTAGTAAGAAAACAAAAACTTTGGGCCCTATTCTGCCAATATTATATGTAGAGAACACCCAGAGGCTGTCTACAGTACTTTCCCAAGATGAGATGATAGATACAGAGATTGGCAGGACAAACTAGATGATCTAAAGAGTTTTTCTTTTTTTCTGCCTAACCTCTATTACATACATTTAAAGAAGAAAGATGCTGACACATTTGTCCCTTTGGCCAAAGTTTTGAAAATGTTGGAGTGATTGCAAATAGCCTCTGTTTAGCAGAGATCATTCTAATTCAGCCTTCAGCTTGGTTTTTGCAGCAATTTTGCTGCAGTGAAAAAGGAAATCATAGGCACTGAAAAGTGTAGATTTCACTGCATGATATAAAATATTTAATTTAAAGCTTCCCTACCCATGAACTGTGGGGAAATGTATATAAGACATCAGAAAAATGTGTCTATTGCAATATAGTTGATAATGATAAGACCAGGTTGTGAATATATTTCAGTTCTTGTTGACTAATAACATTCTGATATTTATGATGGAAAAGGCTGTGAAAGGCTAATACCTAAAGCGTTACAATATGAAAAATGCCAATAAAAAGAATAAGAAGTTTGCTAAAATGTCTACTCCCATGCTTACATTTATTGGGGAGTACTAGTGTTGGAAAATTCTTTCTTAAAAGATTTTGTATACTTATTTAACTGCTAAGAGGAATTAAATGTGACAATCAGAGCAGGGATTCCTTGCTGGTTTATGTAGTCAGTTGTTACCTTTGAAAAAATGACTTGGTAACTTATGACTAATACTTTGGAAAAAATACCTTTTTTCAATGCATGAGCGTGTAGTTTTTGCTTGGTAGATTAGTCCCGGCCATTTAAAATACTCTCAAATAACACATTCTTCTCTTCTGGTGACTGTGTCAAGAACATGATTGCTACAACGTACATCCATGAGTAGGTGGTCAGCACAGCAGGCAAATGCTAGGACTATAAGACAAATAATAGGTATAAATTATTTGCAAGCTCAAGTAACAGCAATTTGACTTTTTATGAGCCTGTAACAATGCCCCCAGAGACGAAAGTGTGAATTTCTGTAGATCATTGCATTTTCATGGCCTTGGCATTAAGTAAAGGTTGCAGCTCTAGGTTTTGAATTTCTCTACTCATAAATAAGAGCCATTTTGTTTTTTATGTCTGATTTTTGCATGAAATATGTATATTCTAATCCTTGCTGAGAAGTCTTCAAGGAATAATAGTGGAGGCTTTTTGGTATAAAATTTCATCTCACATGCTTGCAGAAACCATACATCTTTGGTGTTGAAGTTGCAGCACCTATATCAAGGACTTGTGTATCAAAGCCATGCTCTTCTGTATTCTAATGTTTAACAATTTGCTGATCATGACTGACAGGTTTACAGAGCTAACATGTTCTGGAGTTGTGGGTGATTTATTCCAGAATAACTCAGGCAATTCAGAGAATTTAGCTGCCACAGTCTTGCTTCTCATCACAGAAAATAAATGCCTATTAGGATTGATTGCATTTCCTTTCAGATTCTTTATCAGAGAAGGGACTTCACTGTACCATGTCCTCAAGTAACAGTAACATGGGCATCCAAATTCTCACTGAAGATACACAGAGAAAGGTCTGTTAGTTAATCTTCGTCAGCCTTTGGAGTTGTAGTTATTGTTATTTGTGTTGGACAAGCTTTTTTTCTTTTCTTTTCTTGAAATGACAGTTCATTGTTAATGTTCCCATACAGAGAACAAAGTCTGTACACAGAGCTCATGAGACAAATAAATGCCTGGCATGATGAAAGTGGAAACAATTCTTAAAAGAAGACAAGCTATTTGACTTGGATGCCACAACCCTAGTAAAGGTGAGATCACAGGAAAGAGTGAAACGCAGACCTGAAGTGGACATAGGTCCTATTTGTTTTCAGTATTTTTCTTTACACTGGTACTGAACCTGGCCTCCGTTACCTCTGCCATAGAACACTGTGATGTATTTTTATAAGAGCAAAAATACCTGGAAGAGCTAACTGCAGACACTCAGTTGAAATTTTCTAATCTGATCACTTTTTTGTTTGGATTCTTCAGTGGAAATTAACTTCTTTCCTGTTATTTACATTACTGCTTGTCTAGAGGCCCTAGGAAATCTAAAACTCCAAAGTGCTAGATCCTGTACAGAATACAATTGCAGACCAAGAGCTGAAGACATGATGCAACAGGTGGGTAAAAAAACGAGGAGCAGATGTGGCACAGAAATGGGTGTCAATCCTACAACTAGAAATTTGCATGCACTGACTATTTAATTTGATAGAATAAACCAGTCTCGCTCAGAAGCCTCCAGCTGGCAGATTTGGATATGGATAGTCTTTATTCATGATCTTGTTTAGCCCTCTCATTTTATAGACATGTATTTCTATAAAATTGTCCCATGAGTGATTTGCCTGATCTTGAGCTCACATACAAGAATGGGTAGATATCTACAGCTTTATCATATAAACTGATTATTCCATCTCTCAGTAGAGCCAGGTGACAGAAATTGCACACCAGGAGCCATCGAATTTCAGAGCAGTGCTTCCTCCTGCAGATCATACCTAAATGTAAGGATATTACTGACACAGCCATTGTATGTGGGTTCTCTTACATATGCATCCTTCTTGTTTATGCCACAAAGGAAGTCACAACATGGGTCTGTGACCTAAGAACTTCAGTAAGCATCTGCTTTTATTTAGAGGTTTCTAAAAAATCTTCTCACACAGGTCAATACTTTTTCTTAGCAGGGAGGGGAAACTGGTATCTTAATGAATTCCTGGTTTCAGTTCTAGGCTAACTGAAGAAAAGTGTTATTTTCTTCTCTCATGTTCAAAGGTAAGTTTCCTTTGAGGAAATGAGAACTGAATTTGAACCACTGTGGGGAACATCTCCAAGGAGAATTGGACGAATACCTACCCCCAATAAGCATTGGGAGTGAGTAGAGAGCTTAAGAAGGCTCCCAAAGTATTATTCACTGAAGAAGGCTGTGTCTGAAAGGCCAGGATGTTATTGGGTGGGATGATTTTGGCCAAATATAGATGTCTACAATGTATGTTTATGCCTGGGTTAGTCACACTAGACTCTTTTTGCAACAAGAGAGAAACAAACATTTTTTCAGCCATGAATCTCCTTTACTCATGTAAAAATCTGGAAGAGGTCAGAAGAACCACATCATAAAAGCACCAATTTATCTCCATTACGTATAAAGGCTTCCTAGGGTAACTAGTTCAGACGTGGTAAATGACACTGTAGACATCTCAGTTTGATTGAGATGAATCGTGGTGAAAGAGATTAAATAAAAATTACCAGAAATCAGACTTACGTAGAGCTAGAAAAGGAAGTGTAAAGAGCAAAGAAAAAGGCCTTTAGTAATATATGTATAGATATCTACTTGTATATATATGAATTTATGTTAGGACATATGTAAGAGGACAGAGATTCAGATGATGTGCATTAGGCCATTTGAATATTTGTTTCAACCAAAGGAGGAACAGACTAATCAAATTTGGCAAATGCAAAATTGAGAGGAAATAGGACAGCTGTCCTAAAGTATATCCAAACAGTAAAGACAAGAGAGAGAGAAGAGTTAGTTATGCTGAAGGACAAAGTAGGAAACAGAATATTTGAGTAAAAACAGTCCACAGAGAAATTAGAGAAAGGTTTCTAATTATTACAAAAATTAAACTGAGGAAGACTATCTGGAATTACAAACCTACCTAGTTTAAAGTTTAAAATACCTGACAGATTTATTAACAACTTTACACAATGTGGGTTTGCCTATTATAGTAAGGGTTTGAAGCTGATCCAGTCTTAAGCCTTGGTTTGTTTTAAGTTTTGTTTTTATTTTAGGAGCTTTCTGGCTGAAGGATGTTGTAAGAAAATTATGGCTACTGTCAAATTCTCCACAAACTCTGTTATTTTTATAGCACTTCTGCTGTTTGTTTTTGTTTTGTTAAGTTTTTGAGAGCAGGCTACCCAAGAGAAGGAAGCTGTTTCTCCCTTGCCTCTTCCACTTATCCCTGTGCACTAATACAAAGGCCAACTATAATACAGACCTTAGGAGATTTATAACTGCTTTGATCACAGTGGTTGAAGAGCTTTTTGACAATGCATGGTTTCATTTCTAATTACCTCTTCTGCAACATACGTTCTCTCTTTTGAGGGAAACCTTAGATTTTGCTAGTAAAAAAAAGAAATGTTTTGGTTAAATCTATTTATGTTAGAAAATCCCCTTTAAGTAGGATTTGGATTTGCAAATGTATTGAGCATTTCTAGTTTAGTTTTTAAGACTGTGGACAGTAACTGAACACAGAATTCAGAATTAGAAGGCAGATATGAAAACATGTAAATCTATTCTACCTTCAACATTTGTAGTTTGGTATCTCTTCTAACATTTGAGATTGCAGCTATAGGTCTCTGATTTTTCCACTGATTTCTCCTTAGGAATACGTAAACCCTTTCCAAATTTTAAAACAAATCCCTGGCCAGCCCAGACAGGCCTTCAGGTAAGAAAAGATAAAATGTTTGAGCATGGTATCATCCTATTCTCATGGTTTATCATCAATTCCATTGCTAGGACACGTTCCAAAGCTTTCTCAGGACTTGTAGGAGGATCACTTTGAAGAGAGTTCAGATCTCTTTTCTTCTCTATCCAAGCACTCATATTTCTTGATCCAAACAAAAGCTGTCTGGGTATCAATTAAAATATATCGACAGACGTTTAAGTTTTTCTTTATAGCTTACTAGCAAGCATCTTGAATTTTCAAAAAAATTCAACCAACTTTGACTTACAGTGTCTCTCCTAACCATCTGAAGCACCAGGCAGCCTTGCTGAGGACACTCATGCAGATGATGTGCAAAGAACTGTGGTGCTCCACAAGTCCTACCAGTCCCAGTCTCTCAAGACCCTTCTGTCCCATGATGGCACCCCAGGGTGGCTGAACTGGAGGGATGGATTTTTCTCTTGCTTTTGCTTAGCAGCTTCCAGCTTTTTGGCAGTCCTACAAATGTCAGTGTAGAACTGACAAAGCCAAAGTAGCTTTGCTCACTGTAGAAAAATAGCATGGGCTCAGCCCTCCATTCTGGTCTCCCCTCAGCCCTGTCCGACATTCTTGTCTTCCTTCTGATGGGGCTTCCTCATGGGGAAAGGAGCACAGCTATTCAATGCTGTGTTTCTGGGGACATCAGCAGTTGAAAAGACCCCTGTTCTTGAGAAATGCCTTCATCCCCCTGGATGCAGGTGAAACGTCATTGCAGCTCCAGAATTCACAGTGAGTTTTGTTGAGGATCAGCCGATCATCCTGGATTTTCAATCAGTGCCATGAATTTTTAAAGCTGTTAAGGGTGTTAGGACTAACAAATCTGCCAGCTCTTCCTCGGGCACCTCCATCTGAGTCTTTGGTCCTAATCCAGCAAACTGTATAAGCATACGGTTATATGCGAATGGAAGAGCAGCATGGCTGGAACTACTTACAGGTCTAACATTGAGTAGAAGTATAAATTCTTTCCTGAACTGGAAGTTTCTGATGAAGCAGCTCCTTAGTTCATTCATATTATCATCACAGTCTGATTTAAGGGGATAGAGCAGCTGTACTGTGTATGTCTGTGGTGCACAGACTCGAAGCTCAGAGCACAGACATGTAGCACAGCTGGAAGGAAGCAATGATTCTTTCTCATTTTTTTTCCCAGATTTTTGGAAAAAGAACATGTTAAAAAGGGGGGAGATAGTTTTGTTTTTGACACAGTGTATTTAAAATAGCCAGGTTTAAGCTGTTAGTGAATAATAACGATAAACATCTGCAAGTTCATGTAGCAAGTACACTTGTAACTTCTTAAATTCATTTAAGAGAAAATCATTCTTTTCCTTTAATTTGCTGCTGTAGTGGTACAGCTTTTGCAAGCACATCATTCCTCTGCTATCTACCTTTTAGTGGTGTTTAACATTCTGCACATTTTCCTTCTTGCTGTTATTAGCTGAGGCATAAAAAGTTAATACCTCTAATTGTACCTCACATGTATATATATACATATATTTGTATCTATATATGCCATGTCTCAACTTTGCTGCTGGTGCCAAGGAAAATGTTGGATTCTATTCAGTTTTCTTCATATTCATTTTCCTGCCCACTTAACAAAATTACATTCAATGAGCTGTGGGAGAAATTCACATCAACAGGCCATGTAATGTAATTTCTGGTATATATGCAGGAAGAAAAAATCCTACATTTTCTTTCATTTCTGTCAAAATCAATCAAATTGTACTGAACTGAACATAATCTCTTAAAAAAAAAATCACCCAGGCATTTCCAGCGAAATAAGCCTCTCTTACATGGGTAACATGCACATATTTAAGAGGTCTCTGTTTTATTTTTTTTTAATCATGCCTAATTAGTTTTTTTTAATCACTCACACAACTAAGGCTCTTGCCTGCATAATTTATGACATAGAGGGGCCGGTGTCAGAAATCAAATGTTGTAAATTAAAAATAACAAGTTTGAGACTAGTGATTCAATTAAAACCCTAGAAAACATTGGATTATGCATAATTGAGAGCTTGTATGCAGAGATGCATGTCATGCTTGTCAGCTTGGATGGGAGGATTGGATTGGAGCTGTCAAGAGCATTTAAATCAACTCAGTAAAAAAATTAGAAAACAAAGATGATATTTATTATTAACTTCCAGTGTTCAAAAATAAACTGAGAGGTATTTAAATTGAATGCTTAGATGACAAGGCTTTATTTATAGCAGAAGTTATAAAACTCAGTAATAACCCTAGCTGGCACAGATGTAAAGATACTACTGTGCAGCTGAGCTGCAGCCTACAGTGTGAGGATTCAGTGGTTGGCCCTGAATCAGGTTCAGCTAATAGAAAGCTGTGTTGGAAGAGAAGAAATCCAGATTCTTGAAGGGAGCCGTGAATGTCCAAATCCTTATTTTTCTTTTCCTTTTCTTCCCTTTCTTTTCTTCCTCCCAGAGACTGATGATGCTCCATGAAATACTTTGTGACCTCTGAGAATATATGAGGCCATCCTGGGGAAAGGCTGACTTGTCCTGGTGACCCAGCTCTGCAGGTCTACCTTTTACCAGCCAGTAATGCTACTTGGTAGGAATAGCTGAGGTCTGAAGAATAACAACATCTTCCCACTTCAGCTGCACATCCCAGGGTCAGTTTCAAACTTTATTTGAAATTGTTGAATCAACAATAAATTGGGCTGTTGAGTGAACATAAAAGCTACCCAGGACACTTCCCACATTTGAAATTAAAGAACATTTTCATGTCTAGCTTGAGAAGAAAGACTTAAACAAAACAAAATTGTGACTCTCAGGACTAGAATATATCTGTCTCTAAAACACCTACGGACTCACAAGGACTCATCCTAGCCCTCAGAAATACACCAAGGAACTAAACACTCAGGAAGATCATTTAGTTCCTAGTCTATATATCAGTCATATAAAACAAGCTTTTATTTTTAAAAAACAGCCTAGTGCCTAATGATATGGCCCTTTGGATGATGTGAGATCTTATTGCAAGGTACCTAGAAATGCTGAATGTTTGTAACTTTTTTCCTTTAAACAGACTGTTTTCCTTGATTCTCTTTTAGCAAGTCCCGAGACATGAGATTCCATCTTTCTTTTCCTGAAGCTTCTGTAAATCTAAGTTTGCCGATGTACCCTGTTCCTTATCAGGGTATCTCATACCAAACAAAACAGGAATGCAAAGAGATTGCCATGAGCTTTAGAAAGTTTTAAAGCATACGGCTCAGTGAAGCAATACTTGAGACCAGTGATGCCAGCCTTTTTAAGGTTTTATGATGCTAAAACCTAAATATAATGCTAGGGAAAAATTCTTGCCTCGTGAAAGGCAAAAAGGACCTTCAGAGAGTGGAGAAAGCTATATGAAGAGTTAAATTCTTCTCCTTTGGTACACCGCTAACCGCTGACGTCAACGGGATTTGTGAATGCACATCTGAGAGTGGAATTTGGCCATAAGTGAGGTGGAAAAATGATTGATGACTGCCTAACGGCGGAGGACTTGGATCAGTGCAATCATGCAGCAGGGCTGGAAGTTGCTCAGTTTACCCTCAGCAGATTTCTATCAATTTCCCCTGCAAGCTCAGGGGCAGGTGGAGAATCTCCAGAAACACAGGCAGTTCTTGGTACCTGGCTACCTTGGCTGAATGTTAGCCCCACACAGTACCACTGGGGATGGGTTTTTGGGGGCGCAGCGCTGGAAGGAACGCACTACAGAGGCAAGCCTGGGCCACCTTTTGCATAGCATATGCAGGGGATGCACACCAGCCCTACATTTAGAAAGCGAAGCAGAGATGTATTTAGGCAACTTCCAAGGATTCTAGAGGGAAATACATAGTTAAAGCCCCTTAGTGAATCTAGAGGTAAGATTTTAGTGTTTCATTTTTTTAAACCTCAATTGGCAATTCCAAATCTTTGCTATACTAAATTCCTCTTATAACCTACGATCACTTGGTAGCATTTACATATACTATCTTTGTATCTCTTTCATCATCTTTCTTTGATGTTTTATTAGTTACAAGGTTTAGCCTAGAAAAGCCTGTGCATTCCTCTTTACTTAAAAAAATTAAAATGTGAAAGATTTTAATTTAAGCCATTCTGAGAATTCTCCAAATTATAACAAGACTATAAATATGAGCAGGAGAGTTATGTAAGCAGAAGAGATGAAGCAGTGGTGTATGATTTTTACTGTATTGGAAACTGGAGTTTTATTCCTGAAAGTTCAAAATATTAAAATAATTCAATTTTTATAGGCAAAATCAGCTAAATGAGAAAGTTGTGTAAGTAATAGGAGATATGCAAGTGCCTTCAATGTTGGCCTAGCTTTGCTCTTATTAACCTCTCTAACAGTTTCTTATAAGCTTCAATGGGAATAGAGTTCAGCCAGAGTCCCTCCATTTATTAACTCTGGTGTCTGAGAAAAGGATCAAATTTTTGCTGTTTTTTGGAGGAACTGCTGGTGTCAGTAAGTTAATATGTAATACTGAAAAAAGTTAAATTCCATTTCTGTTAGAAAACCAGCTATCAGAGTTCCCCACTAAAAGATAAGCAAGCCCTTTTCTTCTATACCAAAAAGAAAATGTAAGTATATCATTTGAACTGACTTTCTAGACTTAAAGGAGTGGAAATTAGAGACCATTTTTGCAGGCAAAAACATTAATCATTAATACTGATCATTGTCGTGGGACTCTTGTCTTTACTGTGTTCTACACTTCCACTTCAAACTAAGAGCTTTTGTGTTTCCCTCATGAACTAAATCAAATGGAGGGGTACTTTAAAAACTATTCTAGTAATTTAGGTCTGAGTAGATGCACCCCACAAAAATACCTGGCAAAAAGGTCTGAGCACAGATCTCTAGAATAAGAAAATAGTAAGCAGACTAACATGTTGAAGGCTGTATGTGGATGAGGAAGGTCTATGAAAATGGGAATGAAATTCTGGGTCTTTGAAATCGATGGGAGTTCCTACACTTTATTCTCTGAGATTAAGACTTCACCTTTTGCCTTTGATGTCTCTCCTCTTCTTTCTACCACCTCCACTGCTTCTGCAGATCATCTGCAGATCTGTGCAAAGGAGATAAAACTCAAACCCACATGGCTTGTCTGTGTTAGAGGCTCATTAAAGATTTTCAGATTGTCCCTGACTTGGTTTTTACTTTTGGTAGAAGCTGTGCAGCGTTTCAAGGGATAAGAAATGTGACAGAAGGCAGGGCTTTCATTTGGTCAAATGGCAAATCAAATGTATGTATAGTTGCATGGACCATTGCCTAACACTGTGTGACTCATCTCTTCATTGGGATCCCCAGGTCTGAGTTAGATGCCCTGACTCTATACACAGTGTGAGATGAGATAGGACTCAGAAAAGTTTTCCATGAAATCCAGTGTGCTGCATAGGCAGCCCCATAAGATAACCACTTAGAGAAACTGCGTAAGCCCTTGCCTCACCTTTCAAGTCTCTCCTTGAATTAGAGATCTATACCAGCTCTTAAACACAAATTCCTCTGGAAGAAGACATGATGAAGCCACTGTGACTCACCGAGAGCAAGAGGGGAGGAATGTGCACCCACTCTTGGGAGAGGTGTGTTTGAATTTAACTTGGATGCAGAGGGTCTTTCACAGTCTGGCCAAGCACTTTTGACCATAGCCTATGCTACTAAATAAAGCAGAGAGAATGGGTGGGCTCCTTCTTCTTGTAGTTGTGTTTCTCAGTAAAGCTGAAACCATACTGAGACCATTATGTGGAGCTGCATCTTTCCAGCATTTAAGCAGTGCCTTTGGACTCGACCTCACACATTATACCTGTGCATCCCATTGTGGCTCTAAACCAGAAATATTCTTTGGTTCCTGTTTTGTCTCCTATCAGAGTGATGATTTTATGGTGTAAATCTGAGGGCATGTTTCATGCCTTGGACGGTGTCATGAGGATGACATGGCATGTTTAAAGGTGCAAATCCTATGGATACTGTGATGAGGGAGATAGGACTTTGTCTGGTGTGGGCTGGAACAAGACAGACCTAGTGCAGTACTGCCTATACTGCTGTTTGAGAGTGTGCAGGCTAGCCCCAGAACTGTATGCAGGCATTGCCTGGTGGAAAGGTACTAGGAGCGGTCTAAAGCAGAGTCAGGGAGCATGCTAACAATGTGTGGGCTACACACAAAGTCATCCCTTCAACCTCTTAGTTAGCAGTGCAGACATATCCTCAGAAGATTTAACTGGTGAACAGCAAGTTTCTGGATGCCAGTTATGCATAAGCATGAGCCAAGACTAAGATCAAAATTGAGGTATATTAGGGCACTTGCAGAGACAGAAGTTTTATGTTTCCTGTAGAAGCTTTCAGGGAAAGAGTGTTACTTGGGTGTAATCAGTGCCTGCCCGTTTAGGTGGCAGCTTAATGGAGCTTTTCAGGGTTACAGTCTGGTGTACAGACAAATACATTTTTTCCTAATTCCTGCTAGAGACACCTACCTGTCTTTCTGGATGTGGTCTTACATATCTAGAGAATATTATTAGCAGAAGTTTAGATACCATGGGAAGACAACTATTTTCCCCTGGGGTGAGGTTTTGAAGATCTACATTTTGGACTTAGATGTTTACAATGGCTGTTAGCCTTCTAATTCTTTTTGTGGATCTAGGCCATAGCATGTAGGCAAAGCTTGGTAGAGTCAGCTGAATTTTTTCTTAGAAGTTTTGGATTTCTTTGAAGCTGAAACTCACAATGGAACTAATTATAACTTAACTGTAGTTGTCTGCCTAATGCCTTATAATATTCTTGTTTGAGACATTCTGTACAATTATTTTTATACTTTTTAGAATGTGGTATCATGTTCTATATATATAAATTAAGAGTGTTTGTGATGAATATGAATTCTAATGTTGAATGGTAGGTGTAGAATTTTATCATGAAACCAGAAATTATTTTTTTTTCTGTTGAAAAGCTTAAATTTCTGCTGACCATTAAAGAAAAAAAATGTGAAGAACCAAAACCAACAACAGTGTTTCAATTAGTTCATGTTGGTTACACTGAATTAGTGAAAAACTTTACTTAATAAAGTGTAAATAGTGATGCAAAGTTCTGTATAGTAACTATACATCTTAGTAACTTAACATCTTAGTAATATGCTAAACGCAAAGATGTCTGGTCAAAGCATTCAAAACCTGGGATTTTTGGTTGAATCATACATAGATTTTAAGATCAGTAGGAACTGATACAATCATGCAGTCTGACCTTATATACTCAAATGCTCATCTGGCAGACAGTGAGAAATTCCCATTTTGTGGCTGTACTCGCTATGAAAAGTGTGCATCCAAGAGATTGTTGGAGAACTACTTCATCAGAGAAACCAACTTAAATGTTAGCAGACTGCTAGCTTGCCCCTAATGATTAGCCTGAAATCACTGTATTGCACTAACTGGGAAGCTTTTCTTCCTAACAAGCTACAATACAAGGCTAACGTGATATAGGTAACAAAATATTAACCTTTATACTAATCCATTTTTTCAAAAGACAATGACAAATGAATCTACTTGTATAATGTTGAGGAATTAATTGAGGCTGCCCCATTTCATAAGACTTGATTAAAAAGAAAAAGGAATAGCGTGATGAGAAGCAAAGAAGTTAGAAAAGAGGAGACCTCAGTAATAAGAAAATGAAACAAGGGCTTGAAAATACAGGTTCCAAAATCCCAAATCATCCAAAAAAAAAGTAATAAGTGAAATCCCCAAAATACAGGATCAAAAAAACATCAAAGCAAGCACGTATACACTGCCAACAATTAGAACAGTATTAATTAGCAACAATGTTCTTTAATCTATAAATAATAAAGTGATCAAACGGTCCCACAGAGAGGTGTATAACAATACATAGAATTTTACAGTCGTAGGTCAAAAAGGCTATTTAAAATCCCTGTGGCTAATTCATATGTTCATATTTAAAGCCCTGTTTATCATTTAGTTGAGAGATCACTCCGAGGTGGAAGAGATGTCAAAATCAGACCCAGCGCCTCAGACAAACTACATAGCCTACAATGAAGAAACTGCATTCAATCTCTACTTCTTTGTAATGAAGGAAAAAGGCGCAGTAAGTAAAAAACTACAGTAAGAAAGAACCTATGTTTTAGAAGAAACTTAAAACAGGCACTAAGACAAGGAGTCTACATAGCATATCAGGAGTGAGCTGCGCCATCAAACTGAGAGTTATGACAGGTGACCACAGAGCTGTAAAAATACATAACATAGATATACATACATCTATATATCACACTATATAATAGGTCAGAATACTTAGGAGTGTTCTTGATCAAGTGGTGTTAAAAGATTTACGTAATTAAACCACATGATGTTCTGATCAGCTAAGTTTATATTGTTATCTCCATTTAACTATTGAGTCAACTGAGGCAAACAGGTTAAATGAATAATGCAAGGTTAACTTTTGTCTCATTGTACCATCTGGGAGACTGCTTTAGAATCTGATTACTCAAGTAGTTAGGAGTCTTCTTAACACTCACTCAAATTTATTAAGAGTTTATTTCTAAAATTTGAATTTTTGTCATTTTATAATACACTAAAATCACAGATCGTTCTCCATCTACTATTTGATTATTTCCATACAACAGCAGAACTCTGTAGTTCTCTTTACTGAATCATGCATTGATTTTTTTTCCTGGACACTTCTTCAGTTTATCAATCTTATAATTCTAACTGTGATCTCCAACATGTTGCGTTCCTATCCAGATGGCTTAATCTGAAGACTCAATGAATACATTTTCTATTCTTTTATTGAAGACATTAATAAAAATATTGACCAGTACCAGACTCCAGACAGACCCCTTCAGAACCTCCGATTTGACAGTAGGCAGTTTATAATTACTTTTACAGTAAAGTTTCCCATCTAATAACTGTTTCACCACTGATATTTCCCTAGCTTGTTCATGAAATCACCTGTAAACAACAAAGTACTGCTGAAGTCAAGATAGATCAAGTCTACTTTTCACATAAGGTCAAAACCTGCTGATTTGTCATAAAAAGAAAAATTTGACATTAGTTTTTCTAGGTTGGAATCCTTTTTTTTTTGGAGGGGGTACATGCTGAAAGGGAGAAAGAACAAGTGTGACAAAATCAGGAGGGTGCTGGGTAAGCTGAATACAGAGCTGTTATTGACCACATCCTGCAATGCTATAACCGGGGAGCGCTTGGTGAAGCAAGAGGGAGACTGGTTTAAAAGCAAGCACTCCTTTACCAAGCACATAGTGAACTCCAGTATCTTTCTCCCATGGGGGAGTGTGAAGGCAAGCAGTACCAGCAGACTGAGAAAGAGAAGAGAAAAATTTGTGATCAGCAGGTCTACAAACAGATACCAAAAGGACTAGAGAGAAAGATAACCTCTAACTACCCTAATCCAATGATTGCAGAAGCTGGGATAGTGCAAGCTCTGCCATGAAGGGCCAGGCTCATGTCTTTAATCTCTCATTGCTGTTTCTACAGACAGAGGGCCAGGCTGGATGGACCACTCATCCTGCCCAGCCAGGCATCTTTCTCTTCTTATGTTCATTTTAAGGGGATGGGGGAGATCAAGAACTGAGTATCTTGACACCTCTGAATTTGGGTTGTCTCCAGCTGTCTTTCTGTATGAACTAGCAAAATTGTTTATAGTACAGTGCTCCTGGGGTTTTGCATAACAGAATGGTCTGGAGGCAAAGGGGAAACAACTGACAGAAAAATATCTCACTGCAGTCTTATTAGTGTACCTGGGTCTCTCTCCTTCCCTCTTACTTGAAACTGATTAGCCCTTAGCAGAAATTCTTGCTATTAGTCCCTAAGTACATGACCTTATACCACTTATTTTATATATTTCATTATGAATATAAAATACTTTGACAGAAAACATGTATTCCCCATATACAACACAAAGTAATTATACGTACATATACATACTTGGTATGTTATATGAATTTATATATAAATATTGAGTAAAGTTACTGTCATTCCTGGGTCAGGATGAACTTTTACACAGAACTGGCCTCTATCTTGAAGATGGAATACAAGTTTTCTGGTAAACTAATAAACTGTTTTTGAGAACTTTGAATTTTTATTTACATACCTTGTGTACATTTCTCTTCTCGTGTCATTTCCATAATTTTTAAGATTTTCAGAATCTTCATAATGTTTGTCAGATTTAAGAAGCTAACCTTTATTAGAGACCTGGGTGACCACCACCTTTGAGCTTGGTGATTAATTCACTTTTAACTACTACAATGAAGTTTAATGTGCAACGACTTAATGCTGATGCGATCTTTGTGACAGATCATTATCATCAATATCTTTTGGAAAATTTAACATTGTTTTACTACTGGCTATATGCATCCTTAAGCATCTGCCTCCAAAATTCAAAAGTCCTTTAACAACCCAGTTTTTCTTTCCACATATTGCAGACTAATTAATTCTGTATTCTCTTCAGATTGGTCATCAGGAGGCCTGGCCCATACAGCCTTCTGCTCCCGAGCTTTCTTAGGTCAGAGGTCTCATATGCATCCAAAAGATTGTACTTCTTTGTTGGGAATAACTCAAAGAGAAGGGAAGTTGTTTTTAATATAGAGCTCTCCCCCATGCCCTCGTTAGATGCAGTGCATTTCTCCTCAGCAAAGAGAATTTACTTCAGACTACTCTGGCTTGTGAACAAACGCTTCCATATAGTAACTGAAAACTTTCTTCTCTTTAAGTTTTTTTTGGTACCTTTCTTTTTGTGTGATGTGAAGTATTGGAACATATGTCCCTTTTGTCATCCTAGACTTTTTAATTCTTTTTTTTTAGTTGAGCATCCTTTTAGCTGATTTGAACCTAGAATCCTCTTAGCTCTCTTTAGCCAGAAAAAACATCTCTCTTCCTATCCAGCTCATAAAATCTCCTTCACCACTGCAGTAGAGTGCAACAAATGAATCTCCTTGTAGACACAGATTTAATTTGCTCAGCTGTTAGGCAGTTGTGGGGCTTGTGGTTCCATGTTCTCCATTTTCTCAGTGGTAAACTGTATGCAAGCTCTAAATCTTGCTACTTAGCACTACTCACTCATGTACTCAAAACCATTAACGCTGCATCTCAAAAGTAATTTCAAAATCAGGCAGACACACAAGAAGAAACAATTTAGCTACAAATGTTTTAAGTTTGCCAATAACATGCACAGAAAAGAGTGCCGAGCAACTTTTAGCTGTGGGCTTTTCTACTTAGATTGCCTACAACTCACCCCCGAAGGTAAGAATGACTCTCTCTCACTGTGTTCTAGGCTCTTCTAGGCTAACAGCACTTTGAGGAGGTATTTACATCTTTTCCTCTAGAAAAGCATGACTTACAGACAAATACATCTGGGCTATATGATGCATGTGTTTGCTTACCATTACTATTTTTCTGTAGACCTGTAGGTGGTTCACAGTTTGCAAAGAACATAATCATAAGTGCTGATAGCTCTACGTCCACAGGGTCTGCTAGCTTTTCATGAAACAGCAGGAGTTCTCTGGCGCTATTTCGTCTACAGATTTTAGCTTATGCAACTGATACTTTTGCATTTCTGATTTTTCCACCTGGGGACTGACTAATGATTATTTGGATCATTTCCTACTCTTCTTGTCTCACTGTCTGCCCCTTCCCTGAACTGTTTAACTCTGTATAGCAAATATGATATGATTCACGGTACATAAAGGAGCCAAAAAGAAGAATTATCTGTTCTCTTTAAGCAAGCAAAAAGTAGGTTTGTGTATTGTTCAGATAACATCAGAAAGCTGCTCAACAAAAACCCATGTATTTTTCTAATGACATAAGTAACTTCATGAAAAGAGGATATTTTCATGTCATCTTCATTTCAGTAAAATTTCCCAGGGCAATATCTTACTCACATTGTGAGTGTCATAGTTAATTCCAATTTCAGAAAAGCTTGTTGGTACATTCCTCAATATTGATATGTAAGTAATTGGTGATTCTTCAAGATTTTAATATTAAGCACAGTTTAAAGATCTCTGCACTGTGGAAACCTTGGACTTTCCCTTTCAGATTCCTATTCAGAAACTTGGGTTTTGGATGGTTATATGAACAACATAGAATGTCTGCACTGGAAAATTATTCCCTTCATACTTTTGTAAGAAACCAAGACCAATGTTTTAAAGTTATATGTCAAACTGTACATGGGTGAACTGGGTTTGTAATTCATTTTGCCAGAGCTGGACGCAGATCTTGACAAGACCACAAAAAAATGCAGATGAAAATATAAAAGTTTTCTTCCTGTTTTTCCTCTCTGTGCTGAAATCCGTATTCAGATCAAGACAGTATTCACCATTAATCTTCTGACTTATATTGACTAGGCACTATCCCCTTTCTTTTTAAAGGCTTTAGGTTACGATCTTTAATTAAGTTCTGCAGTAATCAAAAAAGCGCAGTCTTCTGGGCTGGGGAGGGTTCAATTAAGTTCATGCCTTTTTGTAATTGCTCTTGGTGGTTATTTAGCAAATATATATACAGAGAGACTACAGAATATTTACAGAAGGAGAGAGAAACTGGTAATTGCAAGTATTTACTTAAGTAAGCTGATTCTCATCTAGCCAGGACACAGGAATGTATATCATGTAACCCCAATTTCACATCTCAAGATATATTGAGAATTAGGTATGGATGAACAGAGCATAATCTACATGCTGACCAAGAACTTGCAGAATAATGAATGCTTTTTTAAATAATGAATACATTTGACAAAATCAGTTTGTTCAGAAACAATCCACGAACAGATAGGTATATTCAACGAATATGATTTTTGTTATGAATTATTAACCTATGACTAGTAATTAGCTCCCAAGCATGGAATTCTTACAGGAGCTTTTTGCAAGGAGCCTCTTCCTCCCAAATATCGGAAATGTCCATCAGCAGAGCAGTCATTGCATGGTTAGGAACAGAGTTATCATAGGAAAGTCATAATTTAATTGTACATGGAGTTTCGTGAAATATTTGACACAAAGCACTTTTTACTCAGACTACTTTCCTTTCACCCACTGTGAAATCAAGAATAACAGAGGAAGTTGGACAAGCTGATGATCAAAGTTTAAATGTCGCTTGCAGCATCTCATAGACCTCAATTTGAATTCTGCCCAGTGTGATCTATGACATTCCTATTGTCTTAAGGAAGCTTTGAAAGAAAAGGGAAAAAGAAACCTCACTGTCAGGAAAAAAAAAAAGCAAGCCTGAATTAAAATGTAAATTAAAAAAAAGAGGGAACTAGTCATTCTCTTCTGCTTTGCTGCTGATGGCAACAGGTTTGTGTAAAGATAAGTACGCACTTAATTGTACTCCTGAATTTAAGGTGCTCATGCAGTCTCTGTTACTGCAGTAACCTAAGCATGTCACCACCCTTCTAGATATATACGCAACTCCCCTTTGAGGTGGCAAAGTTTTATTCTCTATATTTTAAATACGAGGAACAAACAGTGAGTGAGGGAGAATTTTCTATGCCCACTAAGGTCTGAATTTATTTCACCTATTTTAGGTGTTTAACTGAGGCATCTCAGCTAGTAATGCAACTGCCCTTTTGTAGAAATGTAGAGTCTTAGGGAGCCTCTCCCCTGATGCCCCTAGGTACTTCAGTGTAGTGCCTATGGTTAGGCAAAGTCATCCAGACAAATGACGATGGAGCAAGGACCTTCTGAGTGCTTCTCCAGCTCTCTCATTTCTGGAGCCTTCTTCCTCACTTGTCAAGTCTTTGCTTATTATTATCACAAAAAAGGGGACTATGTGGTGATGATATGTGACTATGCAAGTTCATGCCGACTGATATTCACTGAGTTATGACTAAAATCACCATAACACTTCCAGTTATTGCTGGCAGCTGTGACAGGAAGGCTGTCAACCAAAGGGACAGGAAATAATTTTTTCCTCTATAGCTACTGTACTGCACTTGTGGGCGATGTGGTGGAATGTGCATTGCTGCCTCCGTGTCACACCGCCTCTGCGAGCAGCGGAACGGCAGAGAGCGCTCTCACTGCCAGGCATCCCAACGCACATTTTTCTGGAGTGCTCGGTTAGCTCGAACATTCCTGCAGGCATATGGTTTGCAAAGGAGCTGTTTTGCCTACTTGCAACCCTTTGAGTTTTGCTAATCTGTAAGATTTCAGGTCTCAGAAACAACCCCTTCTCCCTGGTCTCAAATGAATAGTTCTGCTAACTTCAAGAAGAGTATTGGCTGCCATAAAGCAAGCAGAATTTGGCCCTTTCTCCTACCAGTGATAAAATATTACAAAAATCACTTAAATTTGCACAGTATATTGATAACACATAGCTGCAATCAGCTTTGAAATATTTTGATGTTAGCCTTCAGAGCACAATATAAGTATGTGTTGTTTTTCTTAAAAAAAAAGAAGCTCAAGCTCTCACGCTGTAAATATTGAATTATCATTAATATATTAGCACAGAGAACTTAAGCCCTGAGACCTTCAGTGTCTTTGCTGAAGTCAGCAGCTTCAACCAGAGCCTATCATTGGTGTCTCTTGTGTAAATCCTTTGAAGTTATTACTGCTCTGAAGTGAGAAGAGAAACCAGGATTTTAAAGGGGAAAAAAAGTACATATTCAACTGGCAGATGAGCTCTGTTCTGGGAGGAGGTGGGAGCAGAATGAAAGCCTACATGGTGGACAGCACAGGACCACAGAGTGCTGCCGAGAGCTGATCCCCAGCGTGTATTAATGGGTGCTGCTCTACTGATGTTGGTGGAGCTACATAGGTTTCCACTGCCCGGGAGACTGCACTTTTCTACTCTGGTCTCACTTGAGCTACTCGCAGTTCACCTTCACCAAAGACTCTTCTGCAATCAAGGTAGAGGTAAAGATCTTACTCCTCCCACCCAGGACAGAGGTCTGGAGAGAGCCCTGTGACTGAAAGAGGGCTGGAGGGGAGGACACATGCAACACATGTATGTGTATTGTCCAGGTGCCAAAAATTCTACTGCAGCTCCTAACACCAACCACAAAAACTCCCTTGCACTGCCAGTGCCAAGATGATAGTTTGTGTTGCAAGACTTGCCTGCATCATTCATCTTCATGAAATTCTTAAGGTTTTCGAAAGTAACATTGATCCAGGTTGTTGTTCGTATGAGAATAAAACCAAGACAATAGGGGTAACCAAGTAGGACTCCGTTGAGAAACCTTCTTGTGAAAGGAGCAATAGCTCTTCACTTTGGTGAGGGGATCCAAACAGTGCACTACTTGGGCAGCTGAGATATGATGGGTTTCTAGTGCTCAAAGCAGATGAACTTCACATGTAAGTAGAGGTAACCAGCTTTCTTTTGTGTACATATTTTGCTTCTTAATCCTTCCTTTCCCCCCACAGTTACACAGCACAGAACTAATCTGACATTTGAAGAGAACACCAGGGGAAATATAGTTCAGTACATTATATAAACAGACAGGATACACTAACACGCTAAACACTCTGGGCAACTTAGTGGAACAATCCCTACTCAACATCCTTTCTTATTGCTGTAAAAGAAGAAGCAGTTTCAACTTCTGTTTCTTAGAAATTGGAGCAATTGGAATAAATGTTTTATGTGCTGGCCATCAAGTTATTAATGTAATCTGAAGGGCTGAATAGCATTTTGCCTTTGTGTAAGTGGAAATTAGGCAAATAGAGCTGCAGATTTTCCTTTAAGAAATTTAGGTAGTTGTGCAGGTTGGAGAAAGTATTTTGTTCCATGATTGCTAACCATCAGACTTCCTGACCTATAGTCACTGCAACTTTCTGTATGTTTAGTTGTCAAGATCTCCGCGGAGTGGCAGGACCTATGGATGAAAACTAAGATGTCTATGTATTTTTAATCTTAGAATCATAGATCATAGAATCGTGAGTTGGAAGGGACTCACAAGGATCATTGAGTCCAACTCCCTTCCCTGCATAAGACAACCCCAAAATTCACACCATATGTCTGAGGGTGTTGTCCAAATGCTTCTTTCTGCTTTTTAAATGTGATGGCAGTAGGAACTGGCACTGTTGTAAGGGTAAAGCATGTTCCTGCAGATTTTACTCAGGTAAAACTCTAAACTGAGTCACACAAAGTTGGATAACATAATGAAACATGGATGAATCTCTTGCAGCCAGAGGTTCCCTTGAACCAGCTGGAAAAAAAAGCAAGGACTACAGCAGACCAGACAAAACTCTTCCATACCATTTCAGGAAGCATTATGATCAACCAGGGATTCATTTTCATTGCTAGTTCAATTCCTTAAGCCTTGACTAAACTATGGAAATGCACCATTCTAAGAAGTGGTTGGCCTTCCTAACATGGTTGTAAAATACCTCATGTCCATGCCTATAGGTCTGATTTGATTTGTGGAAGTGTGCAAATAAAAAAAAATATCCCACTGGTGGGAGCCACAGGGTAGACAAGACATCTATGAATGTAGCTATTTTTACCACCATTTTGCTTTGCTTTGCTTTGCTTTTCCAATAGGTTTAATGAAAACTGTGGTTGTGGCTCCCACTAGTTTTAACACATTCAGCAGCATTGGAGTTGAACCTGTGGAATTTTAACCAGTTGTAAATTTCCTCACTTTTAACTCTGCCAGAAATTCCTCAGTGCTTCTTTCTTTCTTTCTTTCTTTTTCTCTCTTTCTCTCTCAATCTTCCTTTCTCTCTCAATATTCCTTCCTTCCTTCTGTTCTCTCTTTCTTTCTTTTTCTTTCTTTCTTTCTTTCTTTTTTCCTTGCTTTCTCTTCCCTTCCTCTGTCCTTTCTCCCTTCCTTTCTCTCTCTCTCTCCAGCTTATATTACATGTGATATGAGCTATTCAAACCATTACTGGAGTCTTATACATTAAACTTGCACGGTCTGAATGCCTGTGCAAACAGAAGTCACTACCCTTCATGCAATGACTTGCCTGAAGTCCACTTCTGGCCTTACACAGCCTTCAGGTCTTGCTGAAATGACAGAGCTGCCAAGTGCATCTGCAGAGTTACTGCCCCTGCTGTGACTAGGCACTCTGTGAGATCCATAAGCAAGATGTGTGGTAGCTCTACCTTCCCTCCGAGGGACATGCCAAATGCCCATACAGACCAGAAGGTCAGCTAAAGGACCCTGGTAGATGTAGGTGGAGGAGCTGGGAGGTACTTGGAAGCTGGTCAGAGAACTTAGTGGATGGGCAAAACCAGAGGGTAAAGTAGCTCTGAAGAAGGAATGATCCCAAGACGAGAACAGCCTGTGCACCCGCATGTGTGGCTCTGCTTATGTCACTCAATATGCCTTGTTCAGCTAGAAATAGCCCCGTTTTCTACTGCTGGCACATAGCCAGGGTGTTGAAAAGCTTTGTGTGGGTAAGTACCGGAGAATCAGGTTATGGTCTAGCTCTGCACTTTCCTCACATTACACAAATACTAGACATGGTACCAAGGGGGATACATTTTTAACCTTAACACTTCAATGATGGATAGTAGGACGGATATCTATGCTTTCTTTCTAAGAGTCTTTCATTTACATTTGGGGGTCTCAGGTGACAGACTACTATTCCACCCTCCTTCAGCTCTCTTTCAATGAATATGCACAATTGCAGCTTAGTTCCAAAAACAATTTTTAAGCTGAAAATAAATGTTTTCTTTTCTCTAGGAGGGAGAGAAAAATGCATATGTCTAACAACCACAGGCTGTGGCTGTCTCTTTAAGTTTTCAAGTCTTTACAACCAATTTACAAATGAGTAGATTTCTATAACCCCTGTGAATAGCTATGTTTTTTTAATGCAAGAATCTGTTTTATTTGGACTATCTCTTCTTTTTTTTCCCCAAGAAAGCGTACCACATGAAGAAGAATGTGTGGGCGTTGTGAGAATGAATGATTTTCAAGCTGTGAGGACATTATGGCCTCATGTACCCTAGAAAAAGTACTCGCTGCTGACGACTGGTGTCAACAGTGACTGTGGCTGAACAGTGCTGAAAACAATTTAAGTCCTTCTGTCCCCCAGCTCACACAGTATTCAGCAACATTTCAGGTAGTTTGATTAAAATCTGAAGAGGCACTGATTCCACTAGCCTGGTATTAACAGAAGAGTGAGCCCTAGTGTAGACAGCTGCCTGGCTCCAGAAGCCATTGCAGAGCTCTGTGTGCTCGACGTGTCCTGGAAATGGCTTCCGAGCCAGAAAGCTGTCTACACTAAAGTGTTCACTATTTATGCCACCTCTTTTCTTATGTTAGCATCAGAATGGGGTGAAAATTAAACAAGTGCAGTTGAAAAATATAAATATCCTTTTTATTTGAATTTTCTCACCAAACAGAGATTTAAGATACTTTGGCAAAATCTGAATTACTTTTTCTTCATATCTTTTTCACAATAGTAAAAGAAAAGAAAGATAGACTGAAAAGGAAACAAACCCAATAATTTTCTGGTTTAAGATTTTCAATTAAAAATATAATCTTGGCAGGACTCTCTTTAATTCTTCCCAAAAGAAAAAGACTTTTTCACATTAACTTGTTATGCATCTAGGGATAAAGTGCAGTGCACTTTCATAGAATCACAGAAGTACAGAATCGTTAACGTTGGAAAAGACCTCTGAGATCATTGAGTCCACCCATTAACCTAACTGCCAGGTCCACCTCTAAACGATGTCTCTAAGCACCACATCCACACATTTTTTGAACACTTCCAGGGACTGTGATTGCACTACTTCCCTGGGCAGTCTGTTCCAATGTCTAAGCACTCTCTCTGTGAAGAAATTTTTCCTAATACCCAATCTAAATCTCCCCTGGCACAACCTGAGGCCGTTTCCTCTTGTCCTATCACTTGTACTTGGGAGAAGAGACTGACCCCCACCTCACTACAACCTCCTTTCAGGTAGTTGTAGAGAGCAATAAGGTCTCCCCTCAGCCTCCTCTTCTCAGACTAAACAACCCCAGCTCCCTCAGCCGCTCCTTGTAAGACTTGTGCTCTAGACCCTTCACCAGTTTTGTTACCCTTCTTTGGACACGCTCCAGCACCTCGATGTCCTTCTTGTAGTGAGGGGCCCGAAACTGAACACAGTATTCGAGGTGCGGCCTCACCAGTGCTGAATACAGGGGCACCATCACCTCCCTGGTCCTGCTGGCCACACTATTCCTGATAGTTTAATGTGGTTTCCATGAGAAACAGCATGAACAATCCTCTGTTACCCAACATGTACTTCCAAATGAAGCTGAAATGCAAAGCTGGTAGCTTTGGTCTCCAATAAAAAGTATAGCAACAGGTATCAGCACCTTGTTAATAAAAGGACTTTTTAATGGTGTCCCGCCCACCTACTGTATCTCTGCCTATAGACTGAAAAGGAGACAAAAAAAAAAAAGTGAGGAAACACAAGCAAACTAGAACTTCTTTTTGAATAAAAGAAGTGTGAAATTCTTTTGAAAAATTCTTGTGAAAAAAGAGCTAAAACTAAACGCTTGGCCTCATCAGTGGATTAAACACATTGTGAACAGAATCTAACTAGTTCATATTTACAGAATGTAACAGATTTAACTCTATTCATTGCAGAACAGATGCAGAAAGGGGGGGCTGAAACATTCTAAATCCTAAAGCAGGATCCTACATTAGTTTATGCCATTTGGCAGAACACTTGTAAGGGCGAGAGCAACATACTTTACACATGGAGCAAGGGAGAAACAGATACTTGCAGGGAGCCCCTTCACTAATGGGAGAGCACGTACACTGTGAGGTGTCATCCGAGCCCCAAATGTGCTCTTATGCCAAACCATGTCCATTCAGCACAGCAAGTTTAAGCTACCTCCTCAAAGAGACAGCTTCTGTTTTCCAACTATGTATGGAGATGAGGGAGGCCACTCATTTAATTTCAGTCACCTACACGAGGGCAATTTTTTTCCAAATTCCTCCCCGAGTTACATAACTTTGCACCTCCATTGCAAGCTAAAATAAATAAATAAAACCATGGGGAATCATATCTACTCTGTTTAAAGCAAACAATGTAGCTGTTCATTTGTGTGCCTTTGCATTCAGATTCTGTCATCAGACAACACTGCAGATCTTAGCAGTGGCCCACAGCATTGGAAAAATTTTGTCTCTTTTAGAGCTTCCCATCAGATATAGAGTATCATGCTGGATTCTTTGTACAAAAATTTGTTTGGAAACTATTGGAGGTCTTACTGTACAGAGAAAAGTCTCCAAAGAGCATACCAAGCACTACACCTCTCTGTCTTGCTGAAACCACGTGCGAACCAGATGCATTTGAAAAGTGTGTGGATTGTATTTTCTAAAATGTTGCTTACCTCTTCCCGTTGGTTCACCGATCATCCCCCTTCACACACATGAACATACTTGGCGCCCTACACTTCTCGTGCAATAAACGGAAAGGTCATTAGTGCTGTCAGTCACCAGTACATCTTGTTCTCTAGACCTGCGAAGCACATTGGGCTCACTGACTGTTTCCCAGCTTGGGAAATGCAGGAAGGATAGGTTTTAGAACACAATGGAAGATTTCCTTGCATTAGCTACCAGAAAAAAGAGACACCCTGAAGGCCTTGTCTTTTTTCATTAAATTCATAAAAAGCTGTATAATTACAAAGCTTGTGCAATGCTAATTTCCTACGCAACTTTCACAATTTATCAGTCCTAAAATATATCTGAAGTGGCAGCACTGATACACAGATCAGGTACCAGCCCACATATCCTGCCATAGATAATGCGACCCACAGAAGTATGGTCTAGTCTGTAAAGAATTAAGAAGAAATACCTCTACTAAGGAGAAATGCTCTGGCTGGATTACTCAATGAGTGCTGACAGGAGAGGCATTAAACCAGGGCATTAACAGACTGCAAGAATTGCAGTTTTGCCCCTGCTAGGCAGAAATGTGCCTTACTCATTAAATTAATGGTAAACAGAACCTCCAAAAATTGCATGCAACTATTAATAAACAATCTCACAAAGTTACATTTCATTAATAACCATAAACAAATCTATAAATGGTGCCCATTGGAAGGATAATGTTTTTCCCTCTCTCTGAGAACATATGTTTGTAAACCGTGTAACTGGGCCCCGAGTAATTTTGGAGTGAGTAATTTCCGAATGTGCAATTACAAATGGCTAAAGTGCAATAGCTCCCCGAAGCATCATCACAATTTCTGCAGTGAGTGTTTAATTGTAGCCAGACTTTGTAACCTTACCATGGCCTGTGTCCTTGCCATAACCCTAGGCCTAAGCTCCACTCTTCAACATATGGGAAAATTTTTCAAGCTGATTGCTCCAATCTGATTAGGGGAAGTTATGTAGCTGCCATTTATTCAGAGTCTTGTTACCACACTCTAACAGCTGCTTTGTAAAAGATTCCCATTAAGGCCATTTTCTGCCTACTCCAATTCCAGCACGCCTGTCAAAGTAATTGTGATTGCACTGATCATTCCGAGGGTGCCAGCAATAAAAAAAATTAAAAATCACTTTGATACCAGGTTGGCAAAAAGCAACTTCAATACAATGGTAAATTGGTTAGGAGAAAGTGCTTCCTGCCTCAGCCAGCTTTCCTACCTTGAATCCTTTGGTAAATTCGTCAGTGCATGCGGGCACAGGTGTCTCCAGGACAGTCTGAGAGGAGGAACTTGCTCTGTAGCAGGTGACTACTAAAAACACAGCACATTTCCATTTTACAACAGTCTTTCCCTCCAGTTGCCAGTTTGGCAACCTAAAAAGCTTTGCTGGGTTTTTCACTCCCAATTGTGGTAATATTGAGGTTGATAAGCTGCACACAGCAGAAATGTCATGCCAGTACTGCAAATCAAGTGGAGAATAGATGGCTTTCCATCATGGTAATCGTTTCCAAATTTAAAAAAAAAAAAAAAAAAGAAAAAGAAATGTCATGTGTTCTGAAATGGGGGTGCCTAAAAGATGAGAAGACCCCCTCAAATTGCTGCCAGTCATTTCAGCCTGTCCAGAAAGCCATCATCTACATAGGATAAAGCATGAATTTTTCTCTTATTTATTCAGATATTTTGTTAGGTTCAGAAGTTTAAATTAAACACACAGTTAGAAAGACTTGATCTCAGTTAATTTCTGATATGAATATGCAAATGACTGAGTGAGTAAGGGTTAAAAATGGCCCAGGTTTTGGGTTTGAAACAGCACGCACATAAGTGTTTGTTGAACTCCTTGGAGTTGCCTAACACTTATTCCAACACAGATGCCTTTGTCCATTTGCATTTCAAATGTGCTTTTGCATTTAATCCAGTGAAAATTTTATCATTGCTTGGTAGTCAGAGATACAAGATTACCAAATTTTTGACATTCTTTCTTCTAGCTAAATGGGAATCAACATTAGCACGATTAATATCTGTCATATGTTTTAGTGCTTTCTCTTCCATGTAGCAACTATAAGGTTCAAACGCAAAACAAACAGAAGACTTTTATTTAGAATTATATTCACCTTAAGAAGCTTCAGGCTAATAACTGGGAATTATTAAAATTACTTTGTATTACATACAATCCATGGATTATGGACTTTGGAATTGTGGGTTATATTCCACCTCTAACTGTAGTGGTTTGGCTGAGATGGTTTTGCAGGTTTCTCCTCAAGTGAGAAAGTATTCTGGTCTTGCTTTGTTTTGGGCCAAAAGTAAAATGCACAAATCTAATGAAAATTCTGCAACCTGAATTTTACAGTCAGCAAAGCGTGTTTATGGTTGACATAGGCTTACTGAGTACCTCTGCCTGGACTGTGAAAAACATTTAAAATTTAACCCTCAAAATCCAGTTACAGCTTAACCACAGTCTAAGCAGGTTAACTCTGCCCAATCTATGTTTTTTTTAAACCTAAGCTCCTCAGATCTCAGATAAGAATTAAAAATAACTTTGGATAACAATATTTCTCCTTTACTGAGGAAGAAATATTTGACTTCTAGTTATTCCGTGCAATGAAAACTTTTGAAAAGTTGACAAATGGAAAAGTTCTGCTCTAAGCTGCAAAACCAGTGAAGTTAAATGATTTTTCTCTCTTTAGGTGGTAAATCCAAATTTTGGGTATAGATCAGATAACAGATAAAGGCTAAGATATCTGTATGTGGAGTCCAGTGCTAAGCATCAAACCTAAACAAAGTATCTAAGAAAGCCCCTAAACAAGGTTTCTAAATCTTTAAATAGGACATAGTCTACAGTAAAAAGCATCCTTGAAAACGAGATTTTTGCTCTTTGGTTAGTTATGAAAATTGTCTTCAGTATCCACGAGGAGTGATCGCATGTGTTCTCTATTATGTCTGGCTTTCCAGGGGTCAGCAGCACAGAAGTTTATTTGGTGAGTTGTCCATGTTCCATGTTCCGTGACAACTTGTCTGAAGGGGTCATGTTCTTGGACAGAGAATATTACACTTTCAGGCTATTTTTGATTAGTTCCTGGTGGCTAATAAGACTTCTCAGATGTGACTGAGCCTTACTGTGTAAAATAAAGTGGTTAGTTATTCCAGCAAAAGATGCTGGCAGGGTGAATGCAGAATCTTTCTGCCATCACTGCAGACGAGTCATGCTCTCCAGAATCCCTTGTGTCTCATCAGCTTATCACAGCAGGGCTCTCACAGGTTTATATCTAGCTATTTTTTTGATGATGTGTATTATGGGGAAGGACAGTTTGGCGTTACAGAGGCAAGAGGAGAAGACAGGCAAAGAATTTAATGTCATTAATTTTACCTCATGATGTCTTGGCAGAAAATACTTTTATGAAGTAATTTTTGGAGTTGAGGCAGAGTCTAATAATTTTTAGCTTGAAAATGGTGGTGAATAGATTTTTATTTCCATCCGGAGGCAGAAATGGTTTAACCAAGGCAACATGTTCATTGTTTATGCCCACCGATAGCCTAAGGGCCCAGTTCGAATGACAGCTAGCTGTGCACATACAAACATTACCTGTGAGAAACTTAAAATCCAGAATTCAACTATAAAGCTTTAAATCACTGTATTTAAAACTTTTTTTCTAAAGACATTGATATATCCCACGGCTGCAACTGTTTCGAATTTTATAAGAACATGTCTCCCTCAGTTTCCATGAAAATGTTAATTTTATGATGGCTTCTTGTAGGTCTCTGTTTATTTTGAGTTCATGTGAGTTAACTGTTGGTTAGGCTTCCCTGGGCAACTCTGTTTTTCCTAGAATTCAGTTGATGGGATTTTTTCAAATACTTGCTTTTTCTGGGACAAGAGACTGGGTGGCCAGGCTTCTCAATGGTGGTGAAGTAGTGGTGTAACACCTTCTGAGAGAGTGGCAAAGTTGTTCAAATCCCCACTGCTTTATAGGGATTAATTTAATGAGAGCTGTCAGTGAACATCGGAGGTGTGAGAGAAGACCAGGGTGTTACAAGTGCTCTTGAAACCATGCTCTGGCTGCATACCTGCCAACATTTCAAATGTTCAAAGTGGTAGACTTGGCAGATAAGCTGAGTCTGGTTCCTACGTCTGTGTGCTCCTGCAGAGCCTCCTGCCCCCTCTCTCCATGCCTCTCAGAGAGGCCAGCAACTTCTTGCTCTTGCAGGCTGGCTTTCCCTCCTGAAACGTCATGCACTCCCTGCTTGAATCCTCCTGCTGCTGTTGTTTGAAGAGGCAAGACACCACTGATCCTCTGAACAGGGTACCCTGCTTTGGTGACTGCGTGCCTGTCATTTTAGCTGCAGTAGAAATTTTGCAAAATGAATGTGTTGGACCAGAGGTCTAGTGTTGGCAGGTGTATTTCTAGGGCACCAAGAGAAACACCCGTCAAAGCAATGGAAAGATGGATTACAAAGAGAATTAATTAACAGACCTATTATTAAGTTATTTAGCAAAGGGGGGTAGTGAATATGCTAGACATTGCAGGAAAAGGTCTTTTAGGCATGAAACAAAGTAGGACAGAAGGTGGAACTGATTTTAGATCTGAGATCCCCAAATGGGATTAAAAAGTCCTGCTTTGCTTTAAGCAGATGGTTTTCTCTCTGGTAGATAGATATTTTTGTGAATCTATAGGTGCCGTATGAAACAAAACTGGTAGACTTGTGCACTAGGTTCATCTATCTACTCAGGATTTATACACAGTTTTATACATAAAGAATCCAAGTATACCCAGGATGCACCTGATTTCCTGTGTTGTCACTGTGAAATATATCTCTGCATGCTCAGCAAGCTCAGTGCACCCAGCATGAATGTGAGATGTTAAGCAGGTTTATACAGGCACATGAACACTTGTCTGGGATTTACAAGCACCCAGAAACTCAGTAGATTCAGAAACTGTGACCAAATGGCCAAATTCCTTTTGCCCCCCACAAGAAGTCAACAGCGAAATGGGAAAGAGGAGGCAGATGACTCACAGAAGTGAAAATCTATGGCCAGAAGCATCAGAGTTGGCAGACATGGGTTCTATTAAAAAAAAAAAAAACAACCAAAACAACCCAGAAAAGCAGTCGTGGAGGCTACACCTGGCCTGTGTCTATTGTGGCTGTGGCAGAAGGAAGGAAATAAGGAAGCAGAGCTCCCAAGCCCCTAACCTCCAAGTATCTGAAACTCCCTCAGCAATAGTCTTATTTTGACCTCAAAAATGAATCTAATGACCAACCACGCAAACAAATGCTGGCCAGACCAGTCAGCTAATACTTTCTGCAGAGGCAGTAATGTTAAGGGCTGCTTCTCTGGTTACCCAAAGCTGAGCTTCTCTTCCTTCTGGCAGGTCATATTTTTAACTCACTGCCTTGCTGATCTGGTTAGCCCTTGGTGCTTTATATACCCTGTCCACACTCACTGCATTTACCTCTAGTGAAGGGAGGGTGTGTAGTGGGGAAGTACAGGATCCTTCTGAGAACCAAGTATGGGAGGAGTTATCCAACTTCTTTCTCTGCTGAGGAGTTCGAGTTGTAAACAGTGGAAAGAAGAAGAGGAGAGCTGGTACTGGACTAAGAAAACAGAATGAAAGCCCCAACAACTTATTTTGGGCTTGCAAATCATAGTCGTTGTCTCTTGATGGGAGACACCCAGAAGAACCCAGAGGAGGCTGTGACTGGAAAAGTAGGGGTAATTGCAGGTACACAGAAGCATGACTGGAGAGGGCACCAGAGGGAGACAGTTACTGAAAATTAGGTGGGGCTGGGAAGGCTGAGAGCAGGAGAAAGCCAAAGTAGAGTGGTGCTCTTCGAAACAGCCTTTAACAAAATGGGTAAAGCACATTTTGCTGTTCACATGAATCTGAATGCCTCTGGTTGAGGCTTCAGCATGGGTCATCCATTTCCTTGTGAATGCTCTAATCAACAGGTTATAATACAAAAGGAGCCTAAATCCCCATATATTAAAGAAAAACGAGAGGCTGTCTTCAAAAGAAGTTTAGACATCCTGCTCTAAGAAGAGTTTCCAGGTTCTGGGTCTTCAATTCAGACCTGGGTCTCCAGTGCTGAGAAGTGATGATGGTTAGCCAGACCATGTTGCTTCCCTGCTGGCTAATTCTGTGTCCTGGCACAATGAACGGGACGGACTTTTGGTGGCTCTATGCCTAATGTGGGGTGCCTTGGGCTCCATTCTGCACCAAACTCTCTCCCCTTCCATGTAAGGGTGGGGCATAACCCTAGCAAGGAAACTACCCTCTGCTCTGACAGACACATGCCTAGGTGTGAAGTGTTCCTAATGGTAAATTATTGTGGGGATATGTCTCGTGATGTCTTTGGCTGATTCAGTATTTATGTGCTGGATACACCATGCAGGTAGGAGGGTATGTGCTAGTCACCTGCTCCCCAGTCAATCAAATGGAGTATGGTTGCAGCATGCCCGTCTGGTCTATGTCCTGAGGTTTCCTTTAATGCCAGGGGGAGGACAGGAGGGAAGGACGGGGAGGGAAGGAGCACACCTCACTTCTATCCCCATCTGGAATTGGTGTCCGTGGAGGGCTGCACCTGGGTGCAGGAGCTGGGGAGCACTGCTGGCATCAGCAGCACAGGCATGGCCTTTGTGTTAGGAAGGGCTGCGGTGAGCAAGGCGACTCCTGCCACCTAACTTCCTTCACTTCTTCCTTAATGGTGAGTGTTTGACTTTGAAGCTCTAGTCTCCCCTGATCAGTTTACTCCATAAATTAACGTGTTAATTGTACACACAGTGCTGTCTATTAGGGAGGTGTGTGTTTGACAGCCTCCAGCTGCGTGTTTGCAGAGATCCTGTTGTAGAAATCATTACAACGAGCAGTTTTCACAACCTTTTTAATGCACTCTTAAAAGTAACAATTACAGGGGCTTTAACATTTGCAGCTGAAACATGTTTGCAGAATGGCTCATTCAGCTGCTTTAGTGTTAACTCGATGTTAGATCAGATTGCATGATGCCAAATTAGCCATACACCACATATCATCCCACTAACATTGTAAGAGCTTTTCTTTTTCTCAAAAAACAAATCAAAAACCACCACCATTTTTAAAGCTCGTACTTCAGAAATTCTTTTGTTCCATCTGTTCCATCTGTTCTTAATTTCTTGCCTAAACAGGCAGGCTAGAAAGCAAACCCTTTACTCACGTTGACTCCTTGTGTGAGTCATGGCTCACAAAAGGGTGCAGGCAGTCTGGTCCTGAGATAGAGACAAGTGTGTGTTATATATTTACAACAAATCTGTTTGACCTCTCAAATGCAGTGGGCACTACTGTTAATATATCGAACCCTGTGAATCACACAAGCGGAGTCAGAACAGATGTGTTTTAAAGTTTTTTTTTTTATTTGTCATCCTTTTCTTTTTGGACACTGATTCATACACCTGTAATAACAAGTAAATATAATTTTGTTTCTTTTAATGACAGGAACTGAAGTCTGGCTGATGGTGGGTATAGAGGTCTACTGTCAGAAATGACTATTTCACAATCTGTCAAATGAATATTGCCAGGGTTCTCCAAAAGGTCCAGGTTTGAGAGTATCCATAAAGGCATTCACGCCCACCACCAAGGCATACAACCCAAACAGCTGATTAATTGCTTGTCACCTCTACAAGCAAACGTATATGTGCAGGGACAATGAACAATTCATTGCATTGGTAAAAAACACTTGCATGTTCAGCTGGGCCCGTGTTGCAGTGTCTGTGGCTAGAAGTTGTTTGTCAGGAAAGCAGAAACCATGCGTTTTCTTTCCCTTTTTACACTAATTTACTCTCTCCAAACCTGGAAGGGCTGGGGGTGGAGGGTGAGAGCAGAGAGGAAGCAAAGCATCGGAAGGTGAGAAAAAGATGCAGTGGAAGTTAAAGCAGCTTGACCCAAGGAGACACCGATCTGTGTAATGTAAATGGGAAAACTTGAAGAAAGAAATGGTTTGCAGACAAATAATTGGAGAAGGTTGACCTCGATACCAAAAGGCGAGGGGAAGGGAGGGAGGGAGGGAGAGAAAGAGGAAGAGAGGAATGAAGACCTGTGTAATGTAAATTAAAAAGACTTCAGTTATAAGCATTTACAGACCACTTGGAGCCCAGAGAACATATACCTGTCCTCTAGCCACAGAATATTTCAATATGCAATTTTCTGAAGTAATCTAAAGTGCTTCTTGTTTGAAGAAAAAAAAAAACACCTTTACAAGGCTATACAATTTGCTATTTAAATTGCATTGAGGAGTTTCATGTAGTAGGTCACAGGTACGCTGCCCTACTTCACCAATCCTTTCCAACAGGCAGCATGCTTAATGCATGCTGCTACCTATCAGGGTTTTCCTGAATTTACTGGAGGCCTTCACTGATGTAATAATACAGTAGGTTCTAAAATGCTTGAAAAATAAAATGAAGATTAAGATTAAACAAAACATTTTTCTTGGTGATAAATTTAAGCAAATTGAATGTAATTGCTCAATTTTATTCAAAGAAAGAGTCTGTGCTGACCTTACACTCAAGTATTCTTCCTGACTTTTGCAAGCTTGGATACATGACATCATTTGGACAATTTGCACATATTTATACAATTTGTCATCATTCTGTCTTTACAGTCTGGAGAGTTACAGGATTTGCCTCTAGGCTTACTTTTCCCCCTGCACAAAATGCTTTATGAGAATCATATGCTTGCAATACTATTTTTAAAAACTGAAAAATTTAAGTAAACATTGGGAACCTACTTCATATTTAAAGCTGATATGAAGAAAATAAATTGTGAACAGAGAAACACGGGCTGGAAAATTCTAAACCCAAGCACGTACTGGAGGCACAAGTGTTTTTTTTCCTTAGGCTACCTTTGACATGGGTATGTATGAACAGCATGGGCCAGGATAGTATTTCAGAGGTGGGGGAGGCATTAAATGAATTTTTTTGTGCTGCCACCCAATGTAATTGACTCCTGTACCTCATTACCGTATCAGTCAGTTGTGTGGATTATCAGGAAGATTAGGAAAGTGACTATTTGGCATGCATTCCAAACTTAGATTCTTTTGAGATGAAGGAAGGGGAAAAGATTGGCACAGTAGAGTGGAGAAGCAAGAGTTTAGAAACTAAATGTTTATGGTTAAGTCCTTAGTAGCTGGAGCATGCGAATAAGTTGCCTGACATTTTCAAATGGGTAAGTAAACCAATAGATGCTTCAAATGAAAATTGGCATTAATTTTTGAGAATTTAAGCCCTTATATTGTGGGTTTTCTTAGGTTTGCCCCATTCAGCTCCAAGGTTTCAAATTAGAAAATGCTATTGCTTGTTTATGGTAGCTGCTATTCCCAAGACAGTCTTTAAAAGAGTACAGCAGAGTATGTTCTTGAGAGGGCTGAGGTGCTCTTTTCCAACTCTGTTCTTTTATGCTGCACCTAAACTAAGGACATCTGTGAATTTTGGTTTGGGTGTATGCTATGACTTTCTTTGGCCTCTTATCAGGGCAAGACCTGACTAGGTACCAATATTCCCTTCTGTCTGCTCATTTACTCCTGTATCCTGAAGTACTGATCAGAGCTGATCTATACAGCAGATTGGCTGAAGCACCACTTGAGCGTGGTAGTAAATATGGGGTTGACATAACTCATTGGCTTTGCTGTATTTTCTGCACTTTCTTTAGTCCTAATAAAAAGATCTAGTACTTTTTTTTTTTTTTTTCAAAAGGAAAAAAAAAGAATTAATTTAAAAGAAGCCCAAACTGCTTGTAAATAAAGATCAAGTACAACAGTTTTTTTTTTCTGGGAAAGAGGAAAATTTTTTTTTCTACAGTCACATTTTTTCTGTTTTGAATCAACATTTTGGATTTCACTTCATGATTTTAGAATAATTATAATTATCCCACAATTAAAACAGAATTTTCACCTCAGGTTGAATGAAATGTTTTGTTCAAATAACATTTTTTCAGCATTATGGCTTGACCATTGAATCAAGAAAAACTGCAGTGTGTGCAGCTAGTAAGACCTTTCTCCCACAGCAAGAAACAAGCTTGGTCATTGATTTCAGCTAGCATAAAATGAAGTTCGAATCGATTCACACCAACAGCTTTTGACTTTCAGAACGATAGACTGAAAGTGAGTGATCCATAAACCTGGTAAATAACACTTTATTGCTCTTGTAACTCAGCAGATGTGCATTGAGCTTTATAGACAAAAGCAAATCTTCTCTCTAAGTTGTTATGAACAAACAGACAAGAGACAAACAGCAGACTCAGAAAGGTGAGGATGGATGAAGATGGTAACCATCAATTGAAGTATACTTCCAGTGAGTAATTGGAAGCAGGGCTCAGATATTCTGGCTTCTTGAAAAAATCACTTTTTTAGGAGAGTTAGAGATAGAAAGATGGAGGGTCTTAGTGAAAGCAGAAAGGGATGAAAGCAGAAAGAAAAACACGGACCCTTGCTTTGGGGGCATGCATTTTGGTCTCAGTGACAGATGCGGTGAAAGAGGTATGGTAAGTGTATAAGGCATCAGGTCATCATAGGTAAGGCTAAAGAACTTTATTCTGACCCTGTAAATGAAAACAAACCTGAAGAGAGACTGTAAAAGCTCCTTGTGGCTGAAGTCATGCCATGATTTTGCAGAAAGACTCAGTTAATTAAAACCTGCAAAACAAAACACTGCTATTAATGCATTAAATGGTCCTTTGGGCTAACAGGCTGCTAATGTAGCTTATGCAGACCCTGTGCCACTTGCCGCTTGTGACAGCAGATCCTGCAGGCAGCAATGAGGCAAGATTTTTGCCTATGCTTACCTTTATGCACTGCCACTAAATCTTTGCACAATCAAGGCCTAAGCATCTGTCAATAAATCCTGACCACACAGGCACATTGACTTATAATCTGACTTCTATTCAGTATGCACATGGGTTATCAATGCACATATTTGGTACCCTTCATTAGTTTAGTGTGCTGTCTTTAGAGAAAAGTCAATGGCCTGCCCATCTCAATGGATACCCTAGAATAAATTTGTGAACTAACTACAAAAGAGTACATAAAACCAGATGAGGCATGACAGAATTAAAGTCTTTGAGTCAGAGGCTCAGCTGTGGCAAGCAGCCAGCTGTGCCACTGCCAGTTAGGCCATGCATATTACCATTACAATTATATTGAAGGGAAATGACTTCATGCGCAGGGTATGGCTTGAATATTAAAAATTCCTTGAGCAAAATGAAAGGCGCATTACAGTATGATAGAAAAAGAGTGCAAACATGTTTCATTTTATTTCAACACTGTGGTCCAGCAGATGCACTGGTAAGCAAAGGAAATTGCTAGGTCTCAGTTTCATGTTCCAGGGCTTTACTGATTGGAGGACAGATTTACAGCACATGTAAGAAACAATTAGAATAGGGTCTCCACCAACAACAAAGCAAGGGAATAAATTCCGATAATGAGACGGGAAAAGTACAAGGTAGAAATGATCTATGTGCTTGCATTCGGGGTATAAAATGTCAAAAAGCCCTGTGTCAGCATGAAGTGCACTAGGCAACAGATGGTGTACAGATTACGCTCTCTCTCCTTCTCTCTCTCTCCCCCCCCGCCCCGTCTCTTTCTTTTATAGGTTTCTTTCCAAAAAACCTACAGATTTCCCCCAAACACTTTGCTATTTATTGGCTGTCAACTGAATAACCATAAATGTTTGGTTGGAAGATTGTTGGGGAAAGAAAGAAGGGAGGGAACAGACAGGAAAAACTTCAAAGTTTTCCCAGTCACATTGTATGGACAGGAGATCTACTCTTTGGATTCTGAATTGTTGCTTTCGGTTAAATTTTCTAGGCTGAAAGTTTTGATTCTTTTCTTCCCCATCCTGGAGACAGTAACTAAGTGTTGCACAAAAAAGAAAGAGAGAGAGGTGCCTGCAGAATAAGGGCTATGCAATGCTTAAGTCATGTCTGACATCACAGCAATGAAATAGAGCTCGAAGAAACTTGTTGCTCCTTCTTAGCATCTATTTACATTGCATAAGCAGAGTGCCTGAATCATGCAAAGGTCTCATTTTGTGAGAAAAACTCATGAGTCATGGAGGGATCTGAAATTTGTGACATACTTTTACTTTGGCGAATCATAAAACACAACACTTTATCACTATAAAACAACCAACACTGCGGAAGCCACGTGGGTAGGGATTGTTTTAATCTGTTCTCCCAGTGCAGCCGCTTTGTGTGTGAAACTGTGATATTATATACAACAGTTTAGGACAAGAGATGAAGAAAGTATTAGTTCTAAGACAAAGATATTTGAAACACAAACAAGATAATAACTAAATGAGAATTCACTTACAAACCTCCATCCCAATGAAAGCAATAATATATGAATGACAGTTGCATTAGGCATTTTAAAGTCAGAAGCAAAAGAAACTTGAGAATTTACAGTTGTTGCATTTCTATGATCTTTTGTTGTTTTTAACCATATTGTTTTATTTTCACAGGGGTTGAATGCTCTGGAAGAATTAGATGAAAATAATCCTCTGGATGACATTTTTCTAATTTTCCAGTTCTAAATCTGAAAACTCTTAGATGTCATTTATTCAGAATGCAAATAAACAAATTTTTATTTTTTTAAAATTATCACAGTGTATTTTCTGGCTAGACCGTGGACAATCTAAGTGGCCAAAATTTATTTTAAAGTTCAAAATTTAATTGTATTAAGCCTTGCACTTTCCACCCAGACTGATGCAATTCATTTAAAGCCAGACCCGTTTCTAACTTCCTTGATCACAAAGATGCAAGAGATGCAGATTTACCAAAACAGCAAGGGAGAGTTTTAACCGGAAGTTATGAACCGTTCATAGCCCGTTAACATGTGCTGAGGTGGCACACACTCGTCTGCTTTGTGGCACAGCTGCAGCTGTGTGCTAGCTTTGCCCATCACACCCCTGCCCTTGCCACAGGTGCTGCCCATGCTGCTGCTGCTACATCTTACTTGCCCATCTGGCAGTAACAGACAATGCTTAGTGGTATCATGTGAAGGAGGGACAAGGGATGCTGTAAGGGGCAGTGGTTCCTGAGACACTATTTGTGATAGGTACTTTACCACCACTAGAGCAAGGAAATGTGCCCAGAGGCAAAATACCCACAGCTGAGCTCTGAGGTTAGGACAGTTACAGAATTACCTTCACTCTCAAATGATAGTTTCAATGTCAGGCTCAGGGTGGAAGCAGAATAAGTATCAAAATCCACTGGAAACGAAAGTATGAGTTGTCTAGCTTTGTGTATTACAAGTAGAATACCAGGCTGTCTAGAAGCTTTCCAAATCCAGCTGACCGTGGATGGACATACTGGTGTTTCCCGGTGTGCGCATCATGTAGGTATGTACTTTCAGTTTGCAGATAGAACCCACCTCATTTACTTTACCTGTTGAGTAGGATGACAACTGTCATATGTTGGCTCTGGCTGTAAACCTCCTGACTGAGTCACATGTCTGTGGACCCTCACCACCCCTGTAGCTTTTTAGAGAAAACTCCACCTCCTTGTGGGGTTTCCTGAATACCCTACTTTTGAGGGAACCTGCCCTCTCAGTCCCAGGGAGGCAGATACAGCAGATTTGATCTGAATCAGATTTGAAATAATTTTTCCTCTAAATATAAGTGTCCCAGGATGCACACCCACCCCCAAATGTATACTGATGTCAGCCTTGACCATGCTCGGGCAGGAACAGTATTTCTAAGGGCACCAGTGGAAATTGTGAAAATGCCAATCATAAAAGGATCTGGGATGTGTTATCATTGAAACAAGGTCTGTTGAGATGAAACGTAGAGTGAGCAGTTAGAGGAACATGTACAAGGGGCTGACAAAAAGAATCCTAGTGGGGAATAACATTAAAGGCTGAAGACTGAGACTACTGGACATCACATTATAAAACATGAGGAAAGAAAAGTCCAAATACACGAGGACTTTTCCACATTTCACAGCTTGGAGAGAGAGACACTCAGCTCCAGATCATATGGTTGGGAGTTAAAAGTTCCAGATTTTCAAATCGTAGAAGTGGCTACAGCTTCACAGACTGCAGCCAGAGGCTCCAGTGCACAAGAGGATGTTATTTCTTTCTATTTCTCCCATCTCAGACTCCCAAATTAATTTCTAGAACTTAATTAAAACTTCAGAATACCTCTGTAGTATAGATATTCTAATCACTTTCTCCATTATACTGATTGTGAACAGAAAGAGAATGAGATTTTAAAAAATACTCAGTGTTAAGCTAATTGATTCCTTTGAAGTCTGTAGGAATATTACAAAGAACATGAAAGCCAACAGAGTTAAGCCAGCTTTAAGTGCCAGATTTTCAGAGATCTTTTTAGAACTGATTAAATAAAAAGATTTGCTTTTGCTTAGGAAACTCTGATGTTTATTTTTCATACCAAATTAGAAAATAGATTCAAAATTTCCCCTAGAACTAAAATTTTAGCTTGGAAGGACCAAAAAGTTCAATTGTCAGATAGTTTGTTATAATTGTAACATAGATATACTTGTTATTTAGCTTTTTATATTATTGAGTATGTAATAAATTGTCAAAACGAAACATAAGGAAACAGTAAAGTTATATTTTTCACTTTTTTTGCACGAAATATTGGCTACTATAACGAGATAAGAAGATCAAACCAATTTGGTTTGACTTCCAATTGTAGAAAATGTCATAACACTTTGACATGTCTTTGTGAAATGCTTTGAATCTGACAAAAAAAACCCTTTTTAGATGGAAAACCATTTCACTTAAAGTGTTTAACTGTTTCTAGCACTTAGATCTTCAAAGCAGAAAATTAGTTGTTTTGGAGGAACTTGCTAACTACTTGAACTGGCAAAGTATGTGTCTTTCAATGAACTGTATATCTGTTTACATCTTCAGGTTTCTAAATAACTTTATAAAATATGGCCCTAATATGCTTGAAAATCCCACCCAGGCTGTTTGGCTACCTTGCTTCAGGCCACTGAACAAGTAGGTGTTGGTGCCAATGAAACATGGTTCAAAAGTCTACAGTCTTAACCATAAAAACAAGTATTGCTGTCCTTCCTTTTACAACAGTAAAAGGCAGATAATATGAGATTTGTGTAGGAGAGAGGTATAAACTAGACTAAAAAGAGAGCCAGACACATTACTTCCATCCTGGTTGCATACCCTTTCATTTGGCAGTGATAAGGGCCTTATATCCTTCCTGTGGAGCCAGCAGTCTGTACAGGTAGCAGCAGTTCTCTTGCTGCTTTTGTGTTACACCAGCACCATTTCATTTCGTTTGCACTGACCTAGATACAATGGTTGTCATGCCAGGAACTCCTGAGCTAGAATCTGTGTTTGAGTATTGCTTTCTTCTTTTCTTCTGGGTTAAATCTTGTGAACTTCTCTCCTTCCACTGCCTCAATTTCTATAACGGTAAGGTATACACCCTGTAGAGAAGTTGTGAATACAAATTAATGAATACCAATTAACATACAGTGCAGGGGAAACCCTTATTAGTTAGTAGTATGTTGCTCAGTTTTACTTTTTGGATCATTCTTCATTTTTAATCTCGGTTTATTTTAAGTATCTCTATGAGAATCGCTTTGGTTTTCAGTTCCCAATATACATATTCATTATCAGTTATTGTGACATTGTGTATTTGCAAGCCTATGATATGTTCAAAGTTTCTTTAAAGAGAAATAGGATGCTGTTCTTTTGCCCGTTGATCCCTGGATCAATGGAATTGAAATTCTGAAGGTGGGACAGTTATAGACAAAAAATATATGTGTGTGTGTGTGTATACATATACATTTCTTGTGAAAGATTATATTTGAGTTGCTGTTGAAATAGACATAATTATATACTGTTCAAAGGAAAACTTCTCACACTAAGGTAACTGTGCATGCTCCAAGACAGAGCTGTCTTAGAGTGCTTTGCATCGCTAGGGACAGGATGATCATCAGCTTGCAGAATTAAACCTATTAATCTGAAAAGGAGCTCAACAGACAACATTTCTAGTCCAAGAAATAGGCAAAATTAAAAACAGGTTTTCAGATCAAACAAAATAAAAGCTAAAACTGTTAGTGTCAAGCTATGAAGAAGTTAATGACAAAACTGTGATCTGCATTATTAGTTTTTGCAAGGAATCATTTTTTTTGTAGTTTCAACACTTAAAAACTGATCGAATTTAAAGGTAGCAGTAGTTTGGGAGTTGCTTTGAGGAAACTGCAAATGTTACTGATAATTTTGATTCTAGCATGTACTTTCCATGCACTATGGATTCAAATTATATTTTGGGGTTATTACACTGCTTTATTATTTTTTCTCCTGTTATATTTTTTCTTAGACATAGAAAATCAACAAAGCCTACAGAAGTATAAATTATGTGACGTATGGAAAAGAAGCCAGTGACATTAGTTCAGTCAGGAAAAAATGTGGCAAAAAAATGTCCAAACCTCTCAGTTTTCAATTATTTTTGAACAGTTATCACTACCATGACTGTGGTACTTGCCCATTAAAAATAAAAGATTAAGAAGAAAGAATCAGGAATAAATGTATGAAACACAGACGTACATAAATGGATAACATGACTGCATAACCCATTTCATTAGGCAACAATGCTAAAATGAGGACTTTGAAAAATTATTTCAAGCAGGTCTATGCAAAAACACATAATACCTGGGGGAAAGACTGGTTCTAAGCTTCGAGGAATGCAGAAGACATGGCATAAATTGACTTAGGTAGGGATGGTGTAGGAGTGTGATTAAGTGATAGCGCTCAACCATTTGGCATGCTAAGTTCCCCTGATTTCTTCCAAAAAACTCTGTAAAAATTATCTTCTCTCCTATTTTGATTTGATCACCTCCTGTTCTGAAACCATCTGCTGGCTTCTACTTGCTTCCTGCTTTGTCACCAAACCCTTCAGCCTCCAACTCAAGGCTCTGCAAAATCTGAGGCTGTGGATGCCGCACATCTCTGTGCTGCAGGTGTCTCCTCACACAGAGCAGGAGCAGAGGCAGCGCAGGCTGTACCACCATGGTACACCATTGTACACGGTGCATGGCTGCACCACAGTTCACACAAGTGCTTTTCACACTGCGTAGTGTTAATGGGATTGCATGAAAGCCCCTCGCAGTCTCTGTTTTCCTGCCAGTAAACCTGCATCTGTGAAACTCACTTCTTTGGTTGCCAACACTCCTGTAAAATATATTTTTCCACATGGCTACCAAAAAAAAAGGAAGGAGGAAAGATTTTTTAAAAGGCATTACCACCAAGAAAATTGATATATTTACCTGGACCACATGTCTCAGGAAAGGAAATTTTCTTCTGTAAATTCTACCCTCCTGTTCACAGCATCAGTGCTTCAATAAGTTAATTACAATATCAGCAATACATTATTAATTCCAGGATTCAGCAGAACAAATGCTACAAAAGGTGGTCTATTATGAAACTTGTTTTTGAAGTTTTTTTCTTTCTTCATAAAGGAATATATCCAACAGTGCTAGTTAAGTGTATCGTTGCCAGTCTTTAATTCTCTGTAGTTTGTTTCTTCTCTGAGACACAGATCAAACAGGTAGTACTGTTTATGTTTTCCTGAAGTCATAAATAATACCTCTATTACAAAGTCACATGACAGCCGACGTGTGATCTTCAGGCTGCAGCCTATCTTGCTGAATCAATGGTAGTGTTGATAGTGTTGCAGCCTCTCCTTTCACATAAAAAGCCTGTGTTTTAAAAATGTTTTGCTGAGAGCACAAATGCAGGGTCTTGCTGTCCTAGTTTGTACAATGCATGAATTAAGCCTGAATTTAAATCATTAGCAGCCTACCTTTTTTAATGGTGGACATTATCTAATGCTGATGTTGAAAATACTTCCTCTGAGTTTCTGACATGAAATGCTTCCTTTGAGTTTCTGACATGAAATTCACTGAAACCAGTGCAGCCAAATATGGGAAATGTGTGAGGTCTCCTGCCAGAGCTGTCACTGGCACCTCTACTGCTGAGCCCACTGCGCACCGACTCTGCATAAGCTAAGAGCAGGGCACCCGAAGAGGTGAAATAGGTGAAATCCCGACCACTGATCAGGAGATGAGGATGCAGCACAGGATGCCTGCTCCTCTCTGCTGCATCCCCACAACTGTTCCTCTGGGCTGGAAGAGTTAGTAATAATTCTCTGTAATGCTCCATGGGAAACAGTATAATACCTACATAAATATGAATGTGTATATGCTTTTCTCTTTTGGCATCACCCTTCACCTGTTCCTACTAAGAGCTGTGTTCCTGAGTATGTTAAGTCAACTAGAGACCCTGTGGCTGATGGCTGCAGTGCCATTATTTCCACGAAGGCGTACTTTAGAGGTAAACTTCCTCAGCACAGTTATATGACAATGATTATATGGAGCCTTGAACATGTTGTTTTGTGATTCAGTGATAGGTTCCACAAAAATGTGGAAATTTCTTTTAGGACGCTTTGCTTTTTAAGTGGCCGAGTCCTTTAAAATAGAATAGAACAGGCATTTCAACACTGTAAAGAGAAAAATTCTGAAATAATCTAATTCAACTCTACAGACATTAATGCTATTTGTAGGTTCACACTCTTCCAAGTTTTTGTCTGAGTTTGTTTGAAGCAGTAGATGATAAAAGACATTAGAAGGCAGGTGAGCTTCTACTAAGGAAAACTTATTTCTGGCAAAAACCTCCTACATTTGCTTGCACACTCACACATACAGATGGGGTATAGCATTATGCCATATGGAAGATAACCTAAAATATTAAAATACATTAATTCTTTTGCCCTGAAAGCCTGCTGGCTGATTACATACAAGTCACTTGGGGTTTACACTCTAGTAAATTCACTTAGTTTCATAACATAGGTATTTGCTGGTGCTGTGATACACTGTAGGGCAATGAGCCTATTGATCTGCAGTTATTAGATGTGTTAAGGCTCTGAACCATATTTAAGAAATAAAATAACTGAATTCTGAAATGTTTCAAAAAGTTAAATATTACAAAGCTGCAGGTGAGCAGCAGAAAGTTTGGCATAATGTTGTCTTATGTCTCTAGCAGTTTTGATGTCTTTTTTTTCCTGAATTTCCTGCAGACCAGTGTATTTCTTGGTACATTCTGTGTTTTTGGTTGCACCCATATGCTTTTGTACAACAGCATTACAGCATCATGACAGCAAAAGAGGACGTGAAACCTTTTCCAACCAGCTTCCAGCCCTTCTAGCTGCCTCCTGCCTGCGACCAGAACTTAGATTTGTTGAACTGGTACTTAACAGTGGTCAGAGGAGGCTGCAAATCCTGCCATGGTGATGCTCCTTTACTCATTGCTGGTCTGATGCAGTTGCGTGAGTTTTGGTTCCCTTGAGGTACACCAACCTTCAAAGAGGATAAGATAGCTGAGTCCTTGCCACTTTAGCGAGAGATCACTCACAGAGGGCAATAAATCCACAAAAATCATCAGCATTTTTAGTGAGTAAATATGAAAAAAAATTGTAAATAGCATGTTAACATGAACAGAAACAAACACTCAGCTGGATGAAGTTACCAATGTTGGATAGCCTAGCTAGTTGTTTCTGAACATAAGCATACTAGTGAACGAAATTTCAGCTGCTGTGATGCCTGTATATGTTGATAAAGCAGGCAGCAGGGAGACTGTCGTCACATAAAGCAACTGCCCTACAGATACAGTAGGCCAGCTCTTTAACATCTGTAAGTCAGTTTAATCTGACTAACTTTCCTGTAGCTATTATGATTCAACCTAGAAAAAACTCTGGCTCAACCACTGAAGTCTCACTTCAGGCCTGTGTTTTATATTCTTATAAAATAGGGAGTATTTGTAAACAGCGAGAGAGTCTGTTCTTCATAAACCCTCTTTCAGATGACAGCCAAGCAGCCTTCTCTTGTTGTTAGTCTTTGTTTCTATACAAGACAATCATGACACGTGCTATTTCAACAAACTGATTTTTTTCCATGCACCACTTTCTACTAAAGTTGGTGGAAAGGCCTAACGTCAGCAGGAGCTACCTGAGGCCATTGTAGCTAATTTCCCTATTTGGGAAAAAAACCCCCAAAACAACAAAATAAAACCACCAAAGAAATATACCATTTTCAATGTCACTGTGTCTGCTCTTGTTAGATTTATTCTGAAGAAGACTTAAAATGTAATTAGATGGTGGTCACTGTCCATTTTGAAATTCTTCCTTGGCTTTGCCAAACATTCACCAGAGGCAGCCTGGCCTTGCATTTTGTCTTCATGGGTACACGTTGGTCTCACAGCCGAGCATCATTCCCTTGTCTCTGTCTCCATCCACCCATTTTGCATTTGGGCAGGGGCTGACATGATAACCATGGTTATCTGTATTACCTACTGCTGCCTCCTTCTTCTGCCACAGCCTCCTGGTGCCCCACTGGACTTCACTTTGTTGCACAGTGCTAATGTTCCCACCTTGACAGAGCACGCTGTTAAAACACTTGTGTTCACATCATCAGTTAGTATGTGGTTGTTTACTCAGTGCCAAACTGGGTCTGGTGCCCATGGCTGGGAGGAGTGGAGTGGGAGCGGTGGGGGCTCTCCCTGGCTGGTAGGAGGACATTGGATGGGCTGAGCATCCCGGGGTCTCTGTGCCAGAACTCATCCCCTGCCTGTCGGCACCAGCAGCTGCCTGCTGCTTCAGAGCAGTTAGGTGTGTATTTCTGGTTTCATTGATGGCACTGCTGCAGTGAATTCCGGGATAAATATTATAATCACACCCTTGGAGAAGGGCCAGCTATGCTTGCCAGAAATTCAGCAGATGATATCAAGAGGACGGTTCTAGTCACCTAACTTTTTTCCAGTATCAACTACTCCAGCACATAAAGCACTGCTGTTAACATGCTGTTAGCACAGTGTAATATGCACCCAGTGCAATCATTTTTGATCAAATTATTCTTTTTTTTGACCATTTTTTTTCCTGGTGAGTGACTGTCAACTACTTGCATTGGCTAATCCGCAGAAGACAGCCAAGAAGTGCCATGACATTTGTCACCACTGCATTTATGTGTGTCACTTCTTCCCGGGTCTCCATTTCTTTATTTACAAGAGTAGAAATAGATGATCAGTGCTTATTTCTTGGATAACATCTTAAAAATCTTCTGATATAATTTGATATGTTTTCCTAAACAGCTATATATCGTCATTACTTGTTACTTTATTAATTTCCACATTTACCACATGACCTTGCCTTGGTAACCATTTCATTTCTAATGACTGAACTTCCTTTGTATGTCTGCTCCTACTAAAAATTGCCATTAGCTGATTGTAGTGCCAGCTGAGGCATTTTAACACACAAACAACCCAAAGAATATGGAAGTCCCTGTTATACAAATCGGAAATCAGAAAGCACTAGGGTTTCTTAAATAAAAGCTACAGTCCCTCCACATGCTGTCAAGAAAACTACTCTTTTTTAGATAGCAAAGTGCACAGTCAGCTAGCATTCAATTGAAGCAGTGTATTAAAAAAGAATCCCCAAACCTCTACAACAGCCTAAGATGTAAAGACACAAGATTTTTAACTTTTGGTGGTAAAAAATTCTCCAGTCTCTCAAGTATGGCATTTCTGGTTTCATCACAAACCTTTTCCTGAGCATAGTGTCATTTACACTATGGTTCTAGATCCACAGCAACAAATGTTTAGGTCAGACTGGTGAACTCTTTCCTACAGCTGACTTGACACGATGCGATTTATGTACACAGTGAAAAAAAAATCATTTTTCCATTTTCCCCTGAAAACAGTTGATCTTCCCCAGAACTCTCAAATTTCTCCTGTAAATCAAACACATTGATTTCTTTTTGAAGGAAAAAAAAATTCCCTTGAAGTAAAAGCTTTTTGAAAAAGAAAAAAAAAAAGATCTGCCCACTAAAATGTGTGGGAAACTATTTTCGCCACTGTTGTTTTACAGTTCCTAACCTCAAGGCCACATCAGCTGTGAAGTTCTGCTGTATAGCTTAAACGTGTTTGAGAAAAATTGGGTGAAGATCAATGTGCCTCTGATGTAAAATTTTAAAAATCCTTTACAAGAAAAAGACTTCCAAATCCTAAGGTATGCCAACATTTTAAAGAGATATTTCCATCATCCTCTGCATTTCAGATAATTTAAGACTGTTAAAATTAAATATGGCTCCTTTGTAAGGGCTATTATTTTTACACTTGGGTGGAGAAAGACAACTTCAGAGTCCCTGGGCTAAGTTGTGGCAGCCCTTCTGACACTGCATAGTACCTTTTATTGAGTGTTGTCCCACAGCCCCTTCTAGGTATAGGTATAACGTATGTTGGAAAGCAGCATCCTAAGTGATGAATATTAATCTTGAGATAAAAAGCATACCCATTTAAAGTGGTCCTAAGTTTTCTCATTACATTTTGACCTTGGGACAGGATACGGCTATTGCATCTTTCAGTTCTTTGATCCCCTCCCCCTTCTTCATCCCACCTTCCTGGACTTTTTTTAAATCCAGTTTGAAGATATTATTCAGCATCCTCCTAGTGAGAAGGACTGGATGAAAATCCTTTTGAAGGCTTCTACCTCTTCCCTTAATCACGCAAGGCGTGGTTGGTAAGTGATGTAAGGCATGCCTTTCCCCAGGGACAGAGTGCTCAAAGCTCCTGATTGCTTGGGGAACAAGAGAGCCAGAGGGGATCCTAAATCAAACCCTGTCTCTCACTCACCAATGCACCGATTGCTGCAACAGCTCGCTTTCATTAGGAACATTTTCTTCAATTAAGGGAGGCGTTGTCAAGTATTCTACTTTTAGAGCTCTTAATTTGTTATTTTATACTGGCAGAATTTGTAATGCCATCTCAGAGTCCATGGCATCTTCTGGGACAATATATTGTCTGCTCCTGTGCCATGACATATTACCATAAAACACAGGGCTATAAGAGCCTATAATAATTTATGGGTACATTAGGTACCCATGTATAATTTATCAAATGGACATTATGGAGGCAGGACTATGCCTGACTGACAAAGGTTACCTCTGTACGGGTGTCTCATATAACCACACAGGGAAGAATCCAATAGCCAACATTCACTGAATTACAACAAAGAAGCTTTTACTCCACAAACTGGGCACTCCAAGAAGCGATGGTGAAAAGCATGAAAACAATTCCTGATCTTTAATATTTTGACTCCAAATTGATACTCTCCACAAGATTCAGATAGGGGTTTCAATACACATTAAAACTGGAGGAAGCTAAGTTTTTAAGGGGAAAGTGGTATAAACACCATTCAAACTTGAGCCAGGATCTGGACTGGATTTAGAAAAAAACCCTGTAGGACATGCTCAAAATTTATTCAAATCTAAAGTAAGGAACCTGTTGAACCTTTGAGATTCCCATTTCTGAGCACGTGCTCAGAAGTTTTGTTTAAGTAGCAGCTTAAACACAACTTCACATAGCTTTTGGGGCTGAGCACTCTTCAACTCAATTATGAGTTGAAACATGAACTGACTCATCTTGGGGAAAACCTCAGATGTCCCAGGGTTTGATTAAAAATAGAGGTCTGAATCTTATTCACACCAAATTTTTGTTTCCTAGACTGAGAAGTCTGAATAGACCCCTGAACAAAGCCTCTGCAGCACGGTACTGTGCACTTGGCCATGCGGCAATGCTATTTATATTTGTCAGGAAAAACTGGTGAGACTCTGGGTCAAGCCAGCAATTTATACGCTGGCCACCCTGCCATAGCCTTTCTTCTGGGCCTCCCAACCAGACTGACAGCTGTGCTGGTGGTATATCAATTGATCACAGCACTGTATGTTCAACTTTTTATTCAGTCCTCAGGGAAAGGGAATTGGTTAGAGCCTGGAGCTACCAAGCGTGGCTTCTAGCTCAAAGTCCAATGGCTGCTGCTTTCAGGTTTCTTCACTAAAATCTCTAATTTTAGCAAAGGTGATATTTGTCATAATAGCTAATAGCAGACTGAAGCCAACAAATTCATTTTGAGTCAGCTATTGAGCAGCCATCACACAGTAAAAAAAATGCTTGCTGCGACTCTGAACTAAATTTGTTCATTAATTCAGGACTGAAAAGACTCTAATATCCTTAGGAATCTGAATTTCTTGCACTAATATTATTTTCATGGCATCAAAATGATCTCTTTCCTCTGGGGAGGCAGATAACTTGGTGGGTGGGCTCTGGTCTGGGAGTTAGGTAGGGGATTTGAGTTTTCTGCCTTGTGGAACCAGTTGAGAATTAGTTTTAATGACTGACAATTCTCAGAGTACAGTTTTGTTTCCTTTAAAATCTTTTTTTTTTCCATCAAAAAAATTTCATTTCATTGTAAGCAAAAGAAAAAAAATTCTTTTTTGAAAGTTTGTATTTTACTTATCCATTTCCTTTTACTTTTGGAGGAATCATCTTCCTTTCTCTTTTCCTCTTGCCCTCTAAGTTTTGAATGATGTCACATGATTTCTTCTTTTGGATAGTTTCCACCAAATATTCTTCTATCTACATCGAAGTACACAGACATGCCATTATCTGAGTCCTTCATGATAACATCATACCTATCTTCCAAATCTCTCTCTGAGGCAAGCAAGTCCTCTTGTCTCCATTTTGTGGAAGGGATGATGAGACACAGAAGTCTAGGGTCTTAAACTCATTCAGACACCCCAACTCACATTAAGAATACCTGAATCAGCTAAATATTAGGTTAAAGTCCAGATTATAAAGTGTGCTTAGGCATGCAGAAGGGGACACCCCTCCCATCCCCTCCCCCAACTTTTGTTCTACTTTTTCCCCTGTAACTTTAGGGAGATTTTGTGCCCATCTTGAATGAAAAACGAGACGGTCTGGAAACACAAATATCTCTCCAGAACTGAAATCCCACTTCTCACACATTTATACTAATGACACATCTGTTATAATACATACCACAATGAGTCTAGCCTCAGTTGAATACAAATAATTAATATGAATAATACATGGAAATTTTCCTGTTTCTTAAGTGCTAGCTGTGCTGTGTGGTCTACAAATAGAGAAAATCATCCTGACCATGTTCCAGCCGTTTTGGACAGTAACATAGGTAGTCACCAGAGTTCAAACGTGTAATGTGGTTCAAAGATGTTGGTGGCACATTCTCCAGGAATCGTGGTATACTTTTGAAAGGAGTTTTGAGGCTCTTGTTGGAAAGCTTTAAAGAAGAAGTGAGTTTTTGAAAATAATGTAAATCAGTAAACGGAAGATTAATAGCCTGATATGAGAAGACGCAAGTTCCTTGGGGTATACATGCGATACACTTTCATATTGTATATGAGATGTATCTAAGAGATTATGAATTACATGGAAAAGCCAAATGGCATTTTTTACTATTTAGAGGGGAAAAAAAAAAAGAAAGCAAGGCCTGGATGATGTTGCCTAGAAGTGTGTACACTTGTTTATTTTCAAAAGTTGGCTGAGGGCTTGCAGGGAACAGCAGGGTAATGGAATATTCATGAAGCACATGCCCTTCACTTAGTGAAGGGCAAAGGAAAGCAGATTGCTAAACCCCTTCAAACTTCCTGTGCAAGAAGCTCACACTACAGAATAATGAAGCCTGTGTTTGCCACTCTGCAGCGCAGTCCTAACCTGGCACCGCTTGGCTCTTTCACCTCTCTCTTCCCTTTTGACTCCTCCTCCTATTTTCAGGCATGGATCCCCGCCACTGCCGCACGCTACCCCTTTGACCACAGCTGCAGTGGCACAGACCTGCATAATTGATCACAGCCTCGCAGAAACCCTCCTGGTTTCCCCCAGAGCCAGCCTGGGAGGATGAAAAGCACCAAGCTGCTGCTGCTGCGAGTGTGGTCCTCACCTGTCAATACCTGAGCACAGTGGGGGTCAGCGAGTGCCCATAACCTGCTGGCCCAGAAAGGCAAGCTGGTTTTCACTTTGTTTCATGGGTTTACTTTAATGGGCACTGGGACTACTGGAAGGAAACTGTATCTCCATTATCACAGGATACGGACAGACTTCAGGGCTCGAGCAGTTGGTCTCCCACTGTACACAAACTGCCAGCCATTTTCAGCTCCACAACTGCACAGCATCTTGAATGCCAGAAAAATACCCCACCAACCCTAGCACCCCAGCACCCCAGCACCGTCAGGCACAGTGAGATATCCACCGCAGGAGCAGTGCCTGTCGTGACTAACCAAAGCAGGAACGGGGGTGATGCGCTGGCCCTCATGTGGGCTCCTGCGCCCGTGGTGGGCTCGGTGTGGCCCAGGGCAGTGTGCTGCTGCCGGGCACGCAGGGCGCGATTGTTCATCTCCGGCTGGCCAGATTGGTGTCAGCTGCCCAGGGCCCCGGGCGGCTGTCCCCCGGGGCCCCGCGGACAGAGGCGGCCAGCGCACAAAACCAGCAGGCACGAAGCAGCAGGTGGCCCCCGCAGAGGTAATCAGGATCACATTCAACGGGGGAGCCGGCTCAATTTTCAGCCCCGTGTGTGCCGAGGGGCCTGGAGCTGCCTTGTTAATGCTGCAGGGAACACGTGGGACACATTGACTGCATTAATTGTCCCCACTCATTCAGCGGTGGATGAATTATAATGTTACCACTCCAGGGTAAAGCAAACACCTATCATAACAATCATGTCATTAGTGTGCAGATGCCGGCTGCTCTGCTTAACCTTTTGTATCTTTTTTTTTTAATGGCAAGCAATAAGAATATTTTTTTTGTTTTTCATATAATTGATTTTTAGGTTGCAAGTGTTGCTAAACGTTGAAACAAGCGCAGTCGCATTACTCAACAGGTCTGAATAAGCACACGGACTGGCAGAGCACAGATTAAAGTTCCTTTACAGAGAAACAGCAAGGCTTTAAAAATTGACGTTTGCAGTTTGATTTATCCTTTTCAGTGTGACTGACACATTTGTTAGTCACATAACAAGAGCTCTAAAAAGACTAATGGTCCTTAAAAAATATAACAGTCTTAGAAATGCTTCTAATTTAACTACAGCTACTAGTCACTGAAGATTATATATGCACACCTGGACAAATGCTACATTCTGGTTTAAAAATTAAACTATTCCCATCTCTGCAGAAAGTCTTTTTTTTTGCTGTTATGTACATGTACACACAGATATGGAGAGAGAGAAAAACACACACATATATATACACACACACACACAGATGTACATATGCATGCACATATGTATATGGACATTCTTTTTTATCTATGAAAATTCATATTAATTTAATATTAGTATGTATATTAATAAAATTCTACGTTGGCTTCAAGTTGCATTTACTCACACTTGCACCACAAAGCTTCTCTGAGTGTTGCAACATCATTATCCTGCAATTAATGATCTCGAGCTGGTGCCATGTTCTCATTTCTCTTTAATTGAACTCTATTCTGTGTTTAGTGGGTATTCTTAAATAGCACCGCCAAGTGTGCTTGGAACTTCCCACTGCATGTTCCTAAAGCGCTCAAGTGCTCTTTCAGGTGTTGCCCATAATCCCTTTCCCTGCGGGATTTGCAAGCAGAGCCCATTCCCACCCGCTTTTGTGCATTGCTCATCTAAACACTCAAGCAAGCAAAACCGGCAGGTTGTGAAAGGGGTTTGCATGGTTCCGCACTTGGCTCTGACTCTGCACTGATGTCTGTTGAAACATGCAGATCCCTTATGTAGACCACCGCTGGAGCCAGCAGCCTTGTGTCACTTTTTGTTAAAGCTACTGATATGAATTGCAACACCATATAGAAGTTACCTGTTCATTCATCTTCAATTGGTGAGCTTCAGCATGCATTCTTTGTGAAGGTGGAAAGGAGATGCTCCCCCATCTCCCCTCTGCCCTCTCCCATCATTTCTTCATGCCCCCTTCATTAGGGAATGAACTGAGGTCCCAGGCTTGCAGGCATTTATCAGTCACATCCTTGACGTTACCCACTGCAAATAAGCTCAGGAGGTTCAATGGAAATAGCCACACGGCGTAAAGCCAAGCTTGCAGACAAAACTTTGAGTAATTTGCACCTCAAACCATGGTGCAAGAGGTGGGAGATGTGCGTAGAGAATATTGGTGCACTATTTGTAGATGTACAAATGTAGAGTTGCATTATTCATTGTTTGACACTATTATTACGAGTTGGGTTTAGAATGAGATCAACAGTAGACAGTCTCATAAAGCAAGAACAGGGAACAGGGGAGGAATGATAGAGTAGTATCAACACAATTACATATACTAAATAGATGTAAATCTATAGCATGAGTAAGTGCATGGCAGGATGAGGTTAAGGATGAGGTTAAAGTTTTATGGTTATTGTTTTGGTGTTTTTTAAAATCATTAGATGCCTTAGCTGACTAATTTTGTGTAGGTGCTTGCGGCTTGTAAAATGGAGAAGCCATTTAAAATGGTGTAGTCACATTTTAGCCTTAAACAAGTATTTAATTTTTACATATGCATGTAAAACCATGTTGTTTATTGGTATTTCCACTGAAAATTACTGTGATTCAGCTCTTTTGGATGCATTTCAAAAGTGTAAAGTGAATTTATGTCCCATAATCAGTAGAAGGTGTATTTCCCTGAAATCAAAGAAGTTGTTTTTTATTATGGTGGTGGATTCATCTGAGAATATAATACCATTTTCTGGTATGCTATATTTCTATAAAACCAGAATACAGTCTTACATAGCTTATAATGCTATATACAAATACATCAAACAGTATAATCTTTTTTCCATACTTCCCCTTTAGATTGTTTGTGAATGGGAGAATTCATCTTTCAGACTTCCATTTGCTTTATGTATGCAAGTACACACTGTCAGACTAAAAACTCTGCAGTTTCTGAAAAGTGTTTTTATGAACAAAATAAAAACCTGCAATTGTATCCTGTTTGATCATTTTTTCCTCCAAATAATATTTATGGTATGTTTTTTCAAGCACATATATTTGGTTGATCAAAAACAAACAATGTTATTCCGTGGCAGCTGGGTGTCTGTGCATGTGTTTTTCCCCACAAGTAACCTAGGCTAAAATCAACTTTATCCAGACGTTTTTTCCCCTAGTCTCCAAAAAAATGACCGTAAAAATGAACCCATATGAAAATGAGCTCTTGTATGTAAAATATTTTCCCACACATTGCTGCTGCTGAATGTTTTTACTTAGCTTGCTGAAAATGGTATGTCTGCACAAATAATGAATGTGTGCTGCCGTCACATCCATTCTCACATTTTCCTATTTGAAAAATAAGTGTACAGTATGGACATGCTATAGATTGGGAAATAAGTCCTGTCTCTTATTGATTACAAAATATTCTACTGTAAATTAATAAAACATTTGTTCATAATTTGACCTGCTACAATATATTGACGTTTGATTACTAATTTTTAAACCTATATGTGTTATTTACTAACATATGTGCACATATTTATAAACATTAAAGCAGCATGATATTTTGGATTGTATATATGGACATAATAATACTTAATAGATTGTTAGGCACACTTATCATTTACCATATATTTTTACATATATGATCCCTGGATGATAATGAAAAATAAAAATCTAACCTAAACATGACTTGTGTTAAAGTTTGCTAGAACAGTTGCTGTAAGAATATTATTCAGACATGAAAACCACTTATGGGGAGAAGTTCACAAGTAAATAAGCTTATAAACTTAGTGCTGATTTATACCAGCTGAGGTTTTGCTCTCTAGAATGTTTTTCTTTTCCTTAGTAGTCATGGATTGTTTTATACCCAAATAACCAGATTATTAAAATAGCTTATAGTTCCCCATATAATATCAATTATTATATTAACAACAGTGCTGTAATGGTTTAAGAAACCTAAAATTAAATTCAGGGCTGTTTTCTTAAACCCTTCATAAATATTTTAAAAGTTAATTAGGAGACTACAGGTATGAATAGACCAAGATTTATTCATAATTAAAAATCAGATATCACGTCACCTCTTCTGATAGAGAAAAACTTTTAATTGCCTTTAATTAGGCAATTGTCCCTATAGTTTGCTAAAGTGGATTGAATTGGAATGAACTTGGTAGAAAGACATATTCATGGTAATAAGCTAAGTTTCCTGCATTTTCTTTGTTCAATTGTTTTTTTTTTTTTTCTACATGTTAGTACAGAATACGGTAGAAAGAGTAAAATATGCATAGCTAGCTTACTGATACATTAAATCACAGGAAATACCTTTCTGTATAATTTGATATAATTTGGCATCTGACCTTTATCTAATGCCTCATAACTTTTCATGCCAATTATTTTGTCTTCCTTTACCAAAACGTGAACAAAAAACTGAGCTCATGAATGACAATATACTCATTCAGCAGACCTAAGATATACTTTTCCAAAGTTGTAATTAGCATTCCATTTTTTACAATGTGGAAATGAAGCAAAGAAAAATAGATTTTCCGGAGCCCAAATTCTTGGGGGAAATTACTGATCAAAACAAACACCAGAAACATTGTTGCTCAGGTGTCTGACCCTGAAGTATGGTGTATGATATGTGTGCATGGTCTAGAGCCCTTCCCAGAAGGTATGGTGGTGGCTAAAATTTTAAAATCTGTCTTCTTTAAGGCAAGTATTTACATATAAGCATCTTAATATAAATGTCTTAATTTCCTGCAGTATGAACATCTACATATTTTGCCAAACTGAGTAAGGACTACATATGCTGTTTGATAGTTAAAACAGTTTTAGCATGTTTTCTATGTCCTGTAAAGACTTGCACACGTGCTTTACCTGGCATACTGGCTGCCTTTGAAGTCCCTGGAACTTCTCAAAAAGCGCAGAGTTAAGTCTGCAGAAGTTATTGCTGTGTTCAAGCCAAGGGTCTGACTCTGGAATATTCTTGCCCTTATGCTTACTAAGTGCCTTTCTAATCAATACAATATTTCATTTTGGTTAGAAATTCCCAGCTACAAACCTAATTGGACTTGACTCACCCTGTATCATCAGGCATCCAGCTTGCAGCCCTGCTGAGCCATGTCCTTCTCGGACGTGGTTTGCCAAATGCTGGCTCTCACAATATGTCTGCACTAGGCATGTGCCTGCTCCCTCAAAGCTAAGCGAAGTGTTAGTTACTTAGGACAAAAACATTTTAAGGTATTTCATATCCTTCAGGTAATCAGACTTTTCTGTTTAGGTTCAAGTCAGTCATTAGACTTCCTTTGGAGTCCTCCTTCTTTCTCATATCTATCTACTTATAAATACATATATATATATATATATGTATGTACACTGCTGCCTGTACAGCTTCTGGATAATGACCCTTTCTTATGCCCTTCCTAATTACTATTTATCTGTTTACTTTCTTTTGGCCTCCAGGGTTTATCATCTAGGCTGTTGGCAATGCCTTGGATTTGTCTTCTGGTTTTTTTTTTTTCTTTTTTTTTTTCCTTTGCCCTTTGTAGCTCTTGTGACTTTGGGTCTTTTGTACTACAGATCTTTAACATTTGTTATTTAGCATTGGCAAAGACTTTGAAATTAGGCCAGACTGGATGTCCAGTGCACATGGTTACTAGCAGTGTCAAAGGACTGTATGAATGTCATAGGTCATTTCTAGTCCTGTGTTTTTAAGTCTCTGTTTTTTTTAACTCTGGAGACAGGATTCTTGAAGCCTACAGCTCACCTCTCTGTATTAGCAGTGTGTGCTGCAATGTCCTTGCCTTCATTTGTCATGTTGTTTCCAGCTGGCATTTCTTATCACCCTTCGGCAATACAGGAATACTAAAAATTCTGTTAAGGGGCAGTGGCTAAATGGCAATTCTGCCTTCCAACTGTGGCTTTCCTAAGTTGTTCAGAAAATTATTACATCTCAGTTATTTAGATTATTTGTATCTGTTACGGGTATGTCTCAGGGACAGTGAGAAACACACTAACAGGTTAATTTTTAAGGTGTTTCCAGCCACCTTCCCTACTTGCTACAGCCCAGTCTTGGCATTCCTTACGACCTGTCTCAGCAGAACTAGAGACGCTTAAGCAGATATTTCCGGATAGTCTAGTTAACTTTAAAGATACCTGTTGTGCTATTAACGAATTACTTTGTTTCAACAACAAAATCTCTTTTACAGGTGGGATATGTCTCAGCCTAATTTTAGCCATCTAACAGTGAGATATCCAATTTCAAGTGGTCATGTAGGCTCCATTTGTAGTCACTGCAGGGAGAGGCACACCTACATTTTGGAGGCAATTCATTCCACCTGTTTTAGCTGCTTATTTTGAGGATCAATTGCCTTCTACAGGTTTATTCCTCCTTGCAGTGACACTACATGTAGCCTAGGTGACCAGTTTAGATTTGATGCTCAATTTTTCTATGGCTAAACGTAAGTGAAATTAATCCAACTTTAGTTTTGTCATGTTTGTAGAATTGAAAGAATTTTATTGAGAGCCTATTAGATAGTGCTCCAAACTAAAGTATAGGATCAGATTCTGTATTTCTCATTACACTTATTGCAGGCAAAATTTGACCTGCACATCCAAAACTAAAGTTAAGATTCTTAATTAGTCCTTCCCATAAGTATTTGAAATCCAGATATAGCAAGTTACCATCTCTAGATAAAAGAAACAGACACTGTACTGAGGAAATGGGAGATATGATCCAGTGCGTGTATCATATGTACACATGTACACAAACATGTATTCTTATACAAATACATGGAGATGCATACTCCTACACACACAGATTCATAGCCCAATTCTGCAGATAGCGTTGCAGGCTAAATGTGTGTGTGTGTGGCATGAGTAAAGGCAAATGTCTGGACAGCTTAGTGAAAAGAAGTAAGGGCCATGAAGCCATTAAACTTTACAGACCAAATATTAGTTTGCCTTAAATCAAAGAATACGGTTGACGGTCTTCCAACAGAGTCTAATATTCTGTATTTCACAACGTATTACAATCAGTCATATAACACCTGCAAAGAGTTAGTCTGGTTGTGAATAAGTTGCCAGTGTTTTATGAACATCAAGACTGGTGAATGGTTAAGCATGAAACCTTTAGAAACATTTAAAGGAGACTGACAAGAACCTGTGGACTAATATACTATTTACACGTGTTATGTAGGACATCTTTACTCTGTTGTGCCCTAAGCAGTGGGGAGGCAATAATGAAAACTGGAACAGAACTTTATTTAAGAGAAAGGAAAGACAACAAGCCAGTTTTGAATGGAAAGCTCTTCTTCTGAAATCCTGAGCCCCTTGTCTCTGTCAGATAGGAGTCATGACTGGTTACATTACGGTTAAGCCTATGTAGCAGTTTGAGGAACTTAGCCTAAAGTTGAGATGACTTTGGCAAACAAGCCTACAAGTGCTACCTTCAGCACTACTATAACCTACCACGAGGAGCCTGTTGGGCCCTGTGTGCTCAGGCATGTCCTAAAGGGCCATTAAAGTGTGCTTTGTCACTTAAACATGCCCAGAGACAATGCTGACTGGCTGCTCGCAGGCTGTTGGCTGTTGGCAAGTCTGCTTTCTGTGTAAAGCAGGTGAACAGAGACAAACCCTTGAGACCTGCAGAGGTACAGCCTCAGATACTGGTATTTGTCAGCCTTCTGCATAAAGCCAGTCACAGCTTTATGCACAGTCAGTATGGAGGCTTCAACAGGAAAACCAGCAGCTCAAAGGTGAGCCCCAAATCACGGCCAAAAGACAAGGTCCCAAGAAGCTTGCTGGTCACACGATCTCGTGCATCAGGTCCTCCCTGTGCAACCCAGCCCCAGCAGAGTATCTCCTTGAACTCAGTGTAGATCATCTGTTGTTCATAGGCATAAAGGGGAAGTCTGTGTCCACACAAACCAGTTTGTGAAAGGCAGCTGCTGGGACTGTAGCCACACACACCTTCCTCCCAAACTGTACCTCTGCAGTGGTAAACTACTTGAGGTTTAGGGTTGCTGAGGCTAATGGTGCTGCTGAAATTATAGACAAGGCAGAGATCTTTTTAGTACTCCCTTAACTTTATGAATAACTGACCCACATGCTTTAGATCCTGTTTCTTGAAGTATTTCAATACTTATCTAAATTAGAATAATCTAATTTTACTGTTATTTTATTATACATATATGTATAAATATATATTTACATATATTTACTGTGTAACACCAATGCACACAAACATATTTTGCTTATACTCACATTATTCATAAATCCAACTGGAGTGAAAATCCTCATATTTGAGGAAGAGGAAGGTGGTGTCTTTTAGGATTCCACTGTTCTAATGCTTTGACTTTTATTCTGAATTTAACAGGATTTTAATAGTTGTCAGTGCAAAAGAAATAACGAATTTTTCAATGCCCATAAGATATGCTGTGTTTCTTTATATGAGCCATATTCTACTTAATGGGAAGATTTCTAGGCTATGATCACCCATAATATCTGTTTCATTAATATGATCTTTATAGAAATACATCATATAACACAGGCATACTGGTGCAGTTTTTGTTTTTCCGTCTCCCCAACAAAAGCAAGCAATGACTTTGCACAGTGTTTTTAAAGGACAAAAACATGGTGCAAGTCTGTAAGCCACGATTCTGTGTTTTATCAGAAGACAAGGTATGAAAGGGTAAGTCAGCTTTCAAGAAATCTCTGCAATCTGTAGGACTGTATAAAAAAAGGCAGTGATAGTAATTAGCCTTTTTAAATAATTCCTCATATCCTTAAGCATATTATGGAAATTTATAGTACACATCAGACATCTGTCTGTGTGTGTGGGGGGATGTGCATGTACGTGCATGTATGGGTATGTGAGAGAGTGAAAGAGAGGTTTCCAGCCATCTTTGCATGGCTGCATTTGTAACTGAACTGAAATGATGAAGCAATTTGTAGTGGTGTCAGTAACTCCTTGGGGGATGCTCACTGAATGCATGTCATTAGGTGCTATACAATTTCCTTGGCTTGTTGCTCACTCTGTGACACCAGTTCATGATATATTCTTAAAGGTACAACATTCTGCTCTTTAATTTTAGAGGTATTAATGTTTGGTTAATCTTAACTAATCCCAAATATTCCACCACTCCCGTACTAACACTGGCTGCTCAGCAATCAAAATCCTTTTTTGCTCTTTGCCAGACTGTTCTTATGGATCTGTTGCCATGATTATATTAATCAGTAACATGTACCAGAGGAGAATAAGGTGGTGGGGCAAGGCTCATTGCCCACTTAAGTACTCCTAACTCTTCAGCATAAAAAAAGTAAAAATAGTATGAGACTAGGGGATTGACTTCCAGTTTGAACTACCACATATGCACAGACTTACTGTGCATATAGTAGCTGTTTGTCTAGCACTTTTGGACACCTGGACATTTGGTAATTACTACCCAGGAAGGCAGCTTTACAGAAAAAGATCTAGGGGGTCCTGGTGGATAAGTCGAATATGAGCAAGCAATGTGCCCTTGCAGCAATGAAGGGCAAGGGCATCCTGGTCTGCGTTAATTATGTTCTTACCTAGCCAGAGGTGGAAGAAATGATCTTTCCCCTCTCTCTGGCACTTTTGAAATACTGTACCCAGTTCTGGGATTCCCAGTATGCGTAGGAAGTCCCATGAGCAGCTACCAAGCTGTTTAGGGGTTGGAGCACGTGCAATATGAGCACAGGCTGGGACAGTTCAGTCTGTTCGTCCTGGAGAAGAGAAGGTTTCAGGGGGATATAATTGTTGTCTACAGCTACGCAACAAGAGAGAAGACAGAGCCAAACTCTTCCCAGAAGTGTGCAAGGATAGGACAAGAGGCAACAGACACTGTTTGAAACTCATAAAAATCTGAAAATTCTTGAATTTTTTTGGATCAGCCATGAAGTTTGTCAAACACTGGAAGAGGTTGCCCAGAGAGGCTGTGGGATCAATGTCGTTGGAGGTCTTCAAGATTAAACTGGACATAGCCCTGTGCAACCTGATCTGAATAGACTTCTTCTGAGTGGAAGGTGGGTCCAGAGAGCTCTTGAGGTCCCTTTCAATCTACGTGGTTGTGTGATGGCCTGACCCAATAACTGGGTCCCTTCTTCCCCGTGTCCCCCATGTGCAGTTCCATGTAATATCCTTCAGTTGAGAAAATGAGACTAACATATGGCAGAAGCAGCTATAGACTGGGAGTTAGGCTATACATTAAATTCTCACAAGTGGTGTGGAATGCAGGTCTCCTGTGTCTTATATGGTGCATTAACTACTGGGGTCTTGGATAAAGGAACCATCTACCTCCTTCTGGGATCTGGCTCTTTGCTTCATTTGCTTTTATATGCAGTGCCTCTAAATGAAGTGTTCTGTTCTTGATTGACCCAAACACTTTTTTCGTTTTTTTCATTTTGTCAAGAAGAAACAAAACCTGTTTAATTTAGTTCAGGCTGAGCCAACATTTAAAAAAAATGCTTTGGTTTGGCAGCTGCATGTGAGTGATTCTCACTGCCCTTAAGAAGGCATAGAAAGTTCAGTGGCTTCCTTCCCAATCTATGGGCCAAGACAGTGGCCAGGAAGGATTGTTTTAGAGCTTTAGACTCCGGCCCAGGGGCTGAATTTCATTCCAGTTTATCCTCTGCTTCATGCTCACATTACATCCAATCTTTACAATCTTTTTTATAGGGACAAAAACATCAAAAAATATTTAAAAAGATTAAAGTACAAATCACCATTGGCAGCCTACTTAGCACTTAAATAGCAATCTCCCTCTTTTGATTGTTTTACATAGTAAAGAAAAACAAATAGAGTAAATAAGACACAATTTCTAAGTGAATTCCAGACTTCTAGTTGTCGTTGTTCATAGGTTTTCCAAGAACAGTCTAGAAAATTCTAACTATGTTTTTTTTTCTGTGTAAAGTTACAGAAATATCAGTTCCAACATGAATATACACCAGTATTCAAAGAGCAACAACCAGCACTTCTCTTTCCTCCAACTTGCTTCTATATCAACAAATAGATTTTTGTTATAGGTGAGCCACTAGGAGAAGGGCCTATATCATGGCCCATTATTATTATTATTATTATTATTATTATTATTATTATTATTATTAAATGTTTTTAAAAAGAACAATTAGAGGCTGAATTAAAACAGTAGAAAAAGCATGCTACATGGACATGTGCTCGAATGGGAATTGAAGAGTATCTGTTTCCTGTGGCCTCAGCTGCCACAGAAGAAAGCCAAGCAACTCCATACTCCATTTCTGGCAACTCAACACCATTGATTTTACTTTTAAAAAAGAGGTAGCAAGGATGCACTGAGCAGAACTCCTTTTGGGGAAGATGCCAAATAGATGTATATGAGAGTACATGGCTTCTCTCCCTTCATACAAGACTGGGCCTGAGGCGCACCTTCACTGCTTCCAAACTGAGCTTTGAACCTGGTACAGTGGGACCTAACCTAGCAGTAATGGGGATTAGAAAGGCTTCAAGCCTGGCACTGTAAGAGTCTAATTTGATGTAGCACAAAATATGCAACAGCTGAGGAAGGTGCAGGTAGCAGGGGGAGTGGCTGAGTTGTGAGGACACCATTATGTCTTGACACAGTTCTGCATATCACAATGTCTTGAGTTATCTGCATACAAAACTACCAAGAGCTTCTTGGTGAGTCCTAGACACAAGTGAATCAGGGGGATTTTGAGCAGGCTTCAGTACTGCAAACTGAAGCAAACCTTCTAATGAAGCTGTTTGCAATAGCAATGGAAATGCTATCTCCACGTGCTGAAGGAACAGAGTTTTCAAACATTTCCATTCCTATGACTGCCAATATCTCCTTGGACAAGTAAACCACTTCTCATCAGTTTCCACAACTGATCCACAAATAAGGATACGTATCTTCCTTGCAAGAGTTTTTGAGGTCTGCATGTATAAAGAATTTCATAAGTGGGCGTGTTGCATTGCATAATACTGTCTTTTATGGCTACAGAAGGACATTTGACTACTCCGGTAGATTTTGGTATTATGTTTAAGTAAAATACATCCTTGATGAACTAGAGCTAACTTTAAAAATAAATAAGTAAAAAAAAAAACCTGAGTAAAATGGAAAAAAAAAATCCTTCTATTTATCCATTTTATGTTAAGAATTTATGTTATTATAATCAATTCCCCCACTTTCTTCCAGGAGAAACCCACTTGAACCTTCTGACTTCATGGATGGCGAGAGCCATTTTGACTGGAATAAATTTTGTAGAATTTTTTCCAGTGATGTCATAAGCTTTCTTTTATTCTGTTTCTTCTAAGGATGCTATAATTCTGTGGACCTTCCACAGGAAACTGCTGAGTACTTTCTCATTCCTGCCACATACCAGACTTGGGAATATAAGCAAAGTGTGGTGTTGTCTCTTTGCATCAGTTCACACCACCACAAAGAGGCCATCACTAATGTGAGACTTTAACGAATATGAAATATTTCATTTATAATTACCAGTATTAAACATGTTTTTCTAAATTTTATGTTTATGGTGATTAATTATTTAGCAATTGCATGAAGTCTGAATATTTGTGTAAAATGGGTTTAACCTTTAAAAGTACTGAACACTGTGCCAAGAATATAATCAGAGTTTGAAAAATGTGAAAGTTCTAGCTGGAGAGCACTTTTGTATGTGCCTAACTGTAAGTATCTAAGCCTGTACTTCTGTGCTCAGCCAGGCCGGGATCCTGGTGCTCAGCACTTCGCTAGCTCAAGACTTCAAGAAACACAGATTACCATTAATCGCTTCCTACTAGGAAAGACACCATGTCCCAGCTGCAGCTGTACAGTGAGCTCTGCCTGGCTAAACCTGTCCTGCTAAACAACTTCAGGCTGTGAAGATACTTGGCTGAACAACAGAAAACTCAAACCTGCTTTTCTTCATGGCCATAACATACTTTGACGCTGCCACTCTGGTGCCAGGGCTTCCTGCAGTCCCTCTATCTGTCTTTGCATTTTCTCACTGCGGGGAAGGTGTGAAGCAGGATCAGTAGGAGCTGCAGCGGGCTGCAGCCCCGGTGCAGCCCCGGCTGGGCTGGAGGAGGCTTGGCTGCCAATCACCCCTCTCTTTAAGCTACGCTACCCTTGTTCAATAGAGGTAATGGGTCCAGTGGGCAAGTAATAGGTCCGGTGGGTCTATTACACATTTTTATTGAAAAGCAAAATAAATAGCCCCGTAAAACTCACACACTGCCCCAGGGCTGCAATAATTTATGCACCTTCTTACACCTTCTTTTTCCCTTCTTTTCCTCTTTGCCTTTTCAGAGTTGCTAGAGTGAACTTTTCTAGCATGGCAGGTAAGAGTTTTTGTAAATTCATCACCAATCATTTGAATAAGGCAGTATTCAAAAATACTGCATGTTGTTATGTAGAGAACTGTGGCAGGCCTTTACTACTTGATTATACACACGTGTAGTACCAAAAGAGATCACATTTTACTCAGCCAAACTTGTTTAAACGAAAGGACATAAAAATCAAAGTATGTGTACTATCAAGTTTGCTTTCACAAGAGAATGTGTTTTTCCACAAAACTAAGGAAAGGGTAATTTACCACTCAAACAAGTTGGGAAAAAGGAGAACATTCTTCCCTCAACAGCAACAATTATGCATTTGGCAGGCAGCAGTAAAAGCAATTCTGCTTCCCTTCTCAGCCCATAGTAAATCCATACCTGGGACTGATTAGAGAACAACTGGAGAGGTGCTGCTTTTCTTTTCAAGGTTTACCAATGAATTTTTTTTTATTTTATTTTTGGTTCTGAACATGTTTTACCAGTAGAGTTAAGACTGTCCCACCTCCTTTGTGGTTGTCTTTGACTTACTCTTCATTTGTACAAATACAGATTTCTTATGAACCCCAATGCCGTTGGAAAGTCAGGATGATGAATCAAAGGACATGATAAAGGAAATCATGCTGATGGGAATCCCTTGAGACCTGCAGAAATCCATTTTTCTTGAGTATTATAAGAGCAGTATTTTGAATTGTGCTTTGTCTTTTCCTAGTCCAACCCAGATGATGCAGCAGGATATGAAAATACTGCACCTTTAAACATTAAAAACAGTTTTGGACAAAATCTTAGTAAGGTAAGTGTAGCTTTGCTGTACCAAACCAAATGACTCACTGCTTTGCTGCTCTGCCTCTGGAACCTGTTTCTTCACAAGAACATGGCTGTATTAAGCACCTTTGGAATAACCTACGTTTGCAGGGAGGGAAAAATCTTAACCTCCATTAGCTAGAGCATAGCATATGCCCAAGAGCAAGGGAATGGATATATTTTATAAAAACCTTTGTTGACTTTTATCCCTATTGTTAACAATTTGCATAGTCTCATTACCAAGTGGCTGTTGTGCAGGATGATTTTATCTAAAGCAGCTGTTTTCCTTTTTTTTTTTTCACTTGTGAGATCAAAACAAGAGGAAAAAAATCAATTTAAAATAAATAAAATCCCCTTCCTAAATTCGATAGAACACTTTAGGCAGAGCACTTGAGACAGATGTTGAAGAAAGAGGAAAACACAATCTCTTTATAATCTACTCCTTCCCCTCCCACAAAATTGTCATTAACACCTAAAAATTGGGAGACAATAATAATTATTTGACTGCAAAACAGTGAATAAAACTTTATAGAAAAGCTCCTGGTAGGATTAGTGCTCAGCTGGAAACTGAGACTGCCATGTGGAGAATGCCACAGCATAACATGGATGAGTAAGGCACCAGTGAGGAAACTAAATAGGTATCCAGCACATGGGAAATAAAGGGAGAGCACTGGGACTGTATCAGGTTAAGTTGTCTTGTGTGCTGTAGTTGGCTTCTGCTCATGTAGAAACAGTTTGGAATAGACAGCTAATGGTGGAGAAGACAATAGTGGGCTATTCAAACAGACAGTGTTGAAAGCTGATTACCTGAGGTTAAACCAGAAGACAAAGATTAATAAAACACAGAGGAAAGCTTTTTTTATGGTGTTATTTTTCTAAAGTGTTTCTTCTTCATATTTAGTGTTGTGCCTGTGAAAGCCATCAAGCTAAGAATCCTGGAAGTTGACATGTCTCTGGTCTGCAGAACAGTGAGAGGGTGACTTGTAGTGAGCTGGCTTCCCTACCAGGCTCAGCCTGAAAGAAATGCTCTGAGAGATGAAAATGGATATGGGTTATTTTCAGCAGTCCTAAAGTCTACTCCAGGTCCCTTTTCCTAATGTTTCTTCTGGGCAACCCCTTTGTTTAGGGACTTTTTCTGGTTATTTAAATGATCAGGAACCTCAGAGGCACCTTTTTCTCTGTTGGAAGGAAACACAGTGGACCTTGGTGGAATTCAGGTGAGAGAAATCCATCCCTGTGTCCCTACTCTCATTCAGCCCAGGGAGCAGTAGTGGAGCCAGTGGCGCAATGTAGGTGTTTTTTTGCTAGGAGCTGGATTGGACTCTCGGTGCATTAATGTGTGAGCACAGAGTAAGCAATCTGATTATCTGTTGTGATTCTTTACAGTCAGATTTCCTTCAGTATGGAATAATGACTGTGCACCACTATTTGGGAACAGTAGTGAAGTTTAAGCAATAGCAGTGCTATAGGCAGGTAGAAGGAGGTCCCCTAAGAACAGAGGGCTTACAGATGGACTGGAAATTTTCAGGTCTAATGTCTGGATTTAATTTAATTTTTATGCTGTTGTTAGAGACAGCCTGGAGTTTCTCTAAAAAATAAGCAAAGATACTGTCCTTTTACACTCCCAGGAGTGTAATCTTAAAAAATGTCTTCACTGTTTTTCCAGTGGCTACAGCCTCCCATCACATTGTGTTACCCTGTATAGTGAGGACATCTGGGGGGATTCAACCCTCTGGCTCCAAGTGAAATTGGTACTGGTTGTCTCTCACCTTCCACTCTTAAAAACACTTGACAATTTGACATTCTCACTGCTAAGTGGAACTGACAGAGGCTCATCAACAATAGGACATTGTTATCAGCCCTGGCAGAAATCATACCAAGAGCCTTATGCGAAGTGATGACTTGCATTTACTTCCAGCAGGATGAATGCAATTGGGTGTCAAGTGTTCCCAGTGTATGACTAGGGAACAGTGAGGAAGTTACTTAAAGAACTTGTGTTCTTCCTGCTTCCAGCTCAGTCATCTTGGAAGTAGATTGCAAATTGTTTAAACCTTAAAATGCTGCAGAATAAATGTCTCATTATTACACTGTAGTTTGATATGGCTTGGAAAAAACCCCTTATATGCTCCAATGATTGTTTTCAGATGTTGGGCTTTATCAGGCCCAAGATGCTGGGCAAAAGATGAAGGCAAATTTTTAGTACCACTCTGCTTGCCAATAATTCTTTCTTTCTTCCTTTCTTCTTCCTTTCTTCTTCCTTTCTTCCTTTTTTCTTTTTTTTTTTTTTTTGAATCTGGTTGTATTAATGAGACTGGTTGTGCAACGCACACTGCACTGACCTTTCACGTCTAGGACTGGCATACAAACCCTGCCTTCGCCGGAGTGATGGAAAGCAATTCAGATCTGAAGGCTACAAAATGCAAAGCTGAAATGAATTCTGACAAGTCATAGCTGAATTCTTCTTGCTGAGAAACAGCCATTTCTTTCTCCCTACCCTGCTGCCCAGCTCTTTTTAAATGGTCCAGAATTGGCTGTTTAATATCTGAGAGCTCCAGAGCCCGAGACTGTTGGGAACGGTTTTATTGATGCCAGCTGAAGGTGCTCTCATCAGGTGAACGGAGGTGTGTTGACAGCCCCTGAGTGTGTGAGTGAGTGACATTCAAGTTCCGCGTCCAACAGTGACCTTGGAGAAAAGTATATGAAGAAATTAATGGAAGAATTTCAAAAGGGTTAGGTTTCCATCCCTGTCATCTTATTTTGTGATACTCACTTAATAAATAAAGAGATTGACTAAATATTTTTCCTCTCACTGCCCTGTCGCTGTGCAGACCTGTTGACAAAAATGAGTAACGTCACATTTGACTAAAAAATACTGAATGAAAGTGGAGCCCACTCTACTTAAAAAGAATCATTATTGCACTGCATAAAATAAAATGCTGTAAAAACCTTAACTTAGCTAGGGAAGGATTTACCTCTTCAGCTTTCCTAGTGGGAGGTTTTGTTGTTGCTGCTTTTAACTCCTCATTTACAATGCGTTTCTCAAATAAAAGTAGATTAAAGGACATCTCAGTAAGAGGAAAACAAGAGCCAAATAAACCCTCCTGAGGAAGAAGCCATCCACTCACAGGTTTTTTTCTATATGGAAATGTAACAAAAGCTGTGGGTAGGAAAGAGGGGATGAGGCCTCCAGGTTTGTCTATTGTCATGACTGCAAGTACAGTTGGAGCCCACCAGGCTGGGGATCTATGCCGGGAGACTCAGAAATGCAGAACCAGTAGGTTCTTCTTCATTTGCTTGGCATCCACCAGGAGAAGCTTGAGCTATGCAAACCCAAATAAACAGCTGAGGGAGTGCCCAACTGTTACCCACATTATACTTTATTTTCCCTTGTTTTTTAGCTGTGTGGTGCTGTAGGAAACACCTGCACAGGGCTCTGGTCTCTTTCTACCCAGCTGACTTCTTTCAGCCATGCACTGGCTTGGGGTCAGCCCTCACGAGCAGGTGTTATCCCTCAGAATAGCTTTCTTGTCTGAACCCGAGTGGATCACAAGGGCCGAACTTCACTGCCGAAGGTCACGGGTCAAACACGGCAGCACGGGGTCCCTTGGGTACTGTGCTTACCAGGTGTTTAATATTATCAGAGGTTATTTGCTGAAACCGTGATGGAGTGTTCTCAGCGATTCAAAATAAATTTAACGAGAACAGTTTTTAAAGCCCCCACATTAGAGGATGTCTGTTCAATGGACAGAGAGGTTAAAGTTAATTCGATCAGGCATGTGTACTTTCTCCAAAAAGGAACATATGCACTCAGCGGCTTGGCCCCATTTGTTGCAATTTTGGGTCTCATTTCCATTTGCAAGAAAGATAACTACTTGCATATGGAAGCAATAAATAAGAGAAGTCATTAAAATTTCTCTAATTTAGCGGAAAAAAAAAAAGTCTTAACGAAGTAATATCTTTGCCAGGGCAGACAGAAATGTAAATTAGAGATTGGAAGGAAACCTATTAAAGGAATTGCTATGTTACTAGTCTTTTCTAATCTAATGAATTTATGAATTGCCACTTGTTAGGTCACAGACTTTGTTAATTTCCTATGTGTTTAGTTAAGCAGAGAAAGTGTGGGGCGGGCGGAGGCAGGGGTGAAAGGAAAATGCTTGTGAACAATGAACCTGAGCAAATATTTTTGTACAATGTGTTAAGGCTATTACGTTCAAAATTTTTGAATAAAACCAGCTATATTTAGAAAATCTGAGAAAGACTGGTCTGCACATCTACTAAACAGGATGATAAACTTTTCCTGTGTTTATTTTTTTCACTTTCACAAACTCACACCCTTTAATGGTGTAAAGGGTTAAAAGGTCATGACATTTACTGAATAATTTTATTAAAAACAAGAAAAAATTTAAGAAAACAATGTCAACTTTTGGTGCCAATTTACTAGTCACATGTCCATGGACAACACTGTCAGAAGTTATAGCTAATCTGATACCTCTTGGGCTTTCTTTGGTCCAAAGCCTGAAGAGGCATTTTTATTCTCTCTTTTCCTGTGGATTGCAGAAGCTAAAAAAAAGATATTGCACTTTTATTGCTGGTTACAATCTGAGTTGCTGCTGAAGTGCACTAGCACTGGTCTGTGAACCCACTTTGATGAATGTTGAAGTGGGATTCTCAAGTGTCTCAGTACCCGAAGGCGGGAATTTTTTCAAGCTTTTTTTGAAAAGCCAGCCTTTATTACTGAGAATGTGACAGAGGAGAATAAACACAAAAAATAACAGAGCAAGCAAAGAAAAATAAAGCCCTGTTATCTTTCGTATGAGTATTCATCAGTGGTAGGCCAATTAGAGCTCTGTGCAGTGGATGGCATTTAGCAATCCTATGCTATCAAATACACTGAAAAGGTAATGGATTGGTCCTATTTCCATCATTCATTGCAGGCCTTCCCATGGTACTGTGTCCTGACACACAAAGAGTGAATGAATGATGCCAGTTCAGTGGCTTTTTAAAGCATATGACTTCGAGACAGCAGTGCTAAGAACTGCATCAGCAATTGCTCTCTAAACATTCAGCATCCCCTCCCAGCCAGGCAGATGAGTGAGCAGCATACTGAATCTGCTTACATCGACCCTGGGTGGCTGTGATTTCCTTCATTTGTGGAGGCAACCAGGTATTGAAAGCAATTTCTGAATGGGCTGAATTCTTGGTGGTTAATGAAAAATGTTCAAATAGCAACCTGTTGGGGTACCAAGTGGCTACTTTCTCATCTTTGTGGGCTGGGGGGAAATAACTGTAACAGTATTCCCTCTGAATGGGCCAGCGAGTATAGACTGAAAAATAAGTTACACACATATGCGTGCGTGTACAAGCACACACACACACTCAGAAATTCAAACCAAACCTTGATGAGTTTTGATAAGCTCCCCACTGCACTTTGCTTCAGTGTAAATCTGTGCTCCTGTGTGATGCTTCTGGCTCCACTTAGAGCTCTCAAGAAAAAAAAAAAGCAACCCAAACCCAAAACAAAGGCCGTTTTTGTTGCATTTCTGGCATAAAAGGAAGTAGAAATGAATGGAAATCTAACTAAAATGTCTGTTCTCAGGAGGCCCATGTCTGCATTCTTGAGGGTTCAGATCGTTTGGATAAACTCTGTACAAGTATCTGAACTTTTTGGTAGGTCTCCAAATTGAACCTCTGAACCTTCTGAGGCTCACAGGCAGCTAGCCACCTTTGTGCTGCTGCGGGGTTGGATTCAGTTTGCTTTCTCAGGCCCTTGATACTGAAAATATTTACCGGATAGTTAGTAGAATCCAGTGAGAGAAGTCTCAAGCCTGTCTTTTGGGTTTCATTAGCCACTACAAGGGAAAAGTTTCTGCTAATGAATTAGTCTTCAAGGGATGAAAGAAAGGTTGTTTTGTGGTTCAGATACAAGTCTGGGCCTAAGAAGATCTGGCCTCTGTTCCAGAACCTGCTACTGACTTCCTATGGGATATAAACAAGCCCCTCTGAACCTCAATGACATGTTTGCTAAAGGGGGATCTCTGCATTACAAGAATAAACTTGTTATTTGTCAGATAGTATGGAAATGAGCACATCAGAAAGACTAGAAATCTACTAAGTAATTCCAGAAGGATGAGTAGACTAATGTGGTTTTAGTTGGCTAGTTCCAGGTACAATCCAAGAAGGAAATTCTTAGGAAGCCTAATGGACTTCAGTTACTAATTTGTTTGGTGCTCAGTAATATTTAAAACAGCTTGGATTTTAAACCACATGAAAAATATGCCACCCTGCTGTTCCCACAGGCGTGAGCCAACAACTCAAGAAACTACATCTAACTCCAGTGCCAGTAATACATTTATTATTTATGTTTTAAATTACATTTCCATACCAACCTCCATGTGTAAAACTGAAAAATTTAGGCATACACCCCCAAAGAATTATCCATGCTTTTCTTACATCAGGCACTGAATCTCTGAAAAGGACACCGTTCCCCTTGACCTAAGTGGCATAATTCCCACTGAAATTTGTGTGAGTCAGAGTGGGAGTCCTTTTCCCCTTCTCAAAATGAGCATGCTACAGAAAAAGCTTCTGAATCTTTATAAAGTCAGAGGCTCAGCTGGTGCTGCAGTCGTTATTGAGCAGCCTGGGGCAGATGACTATTAACACAAGCATTGGAACCAGTGTGATGCCTTGGAAATGAACTAAATATGACTGTGTTTAAATGAGAAAGGAAGTGAATCTTAGATTAGAGGTATTTATGAAAAATGTCCCGGGCTTTGATAACATTGAAAGATTTCACTGACCAAATACTGGAAATTTGACAACCAGCTCATTCATGTAACTTAGAAGACACCATAAAAAATATCAAAATCTAAAGCCTTAACTTCACTGTCCTACATGATCTTACATCAGATGATTTCTAAGGAAGCTGGGCCAAAGGCACAGTGGAAAAGCCTTTATGGTCTTTTATATCATGTCCTAAAAATATTTGTGGAGCATTATTACAGCTATCAGAATCTTTTGGGGTTTTCTTCTCATTTGGACTTGAGAAAGAGTGACTCTCCAACATTGTAGTTTTAAAGGTCAGATCTACCTATTGTAAGCAAACAGCATTTTGACATATTAGTTAGATTTCAAGCACTGAACTCAGCAAAACCTGTCATTCGTCACCTATCCTCCTACTCTGAAAGTAATGTATATTCCATATATTTAATATAAGAAAACATCTGTTGCACATATGCTAAAGTACATGTGACATTATGCAGATGCATTTAAAATATTGTAAAATTACTTTGTTTTTCTGTTATATTTTAAAGTACTTCATGGCACGGTGTAAATTATAAAATATAAGAATATATCACAATCCTAGTGTCATGCTGCATGTATTAAGTAACAAGAACGCTGATGACTTTTGTAGTGTTTTATGTGTGTATTCTAACTGATCACATCTTTTCCATTTGTTGCCTCTACTACGACCCTACAAAAGATACGAGTGATAGATATCTTTTTTCCATATTGATGATTGCTATTCTAATACTATGTTTCTGTGCTGTGGTGCATTAACACTGAAATATAGTCTCAGTATAGGAAGAAAAAAAAAAAAACCCTGGGAGATTGATAGTGCAAAAAGATAAGAGAAAGGAGAAATTCCTTTTCACACTTTTCTGGAATATGAATACATGAAAATTTCTTTGGAGGATTACTTGAATCTGTACTGTGTACAGAGCTCTAGGCACTTGCTACCTGTTCAATTTCTTGTTTAAGCATAGTTTTACAAACAGAAGGATTGTACAGTTGCAGGATTCCAAGCACCAGTTAAAATAATTAAAAAACCTGTTAAAATAATTTACAAAGCCCTACTTGCTGGTATGAATTACGGTGTTTTGGTAAATGCATTTACTAAAAAGAGGAGTGTGGAGAGATGGAGAGTTGGGGAGCACCTATTACAGATTTGAGACAGACACTTTCAACAGCATGTAGCTACTGTGAATGAAATTAGTCCTATCTGCTTTTAAGTCATCATCTTGAAATGACTGTTTCTAAAACAAGACCAAAACCAAGATCCAAACTACACCTACTAATTATTTGAGGTGAACTGAACTGCCCAGTTGTGGATTAATGTGAGGCATTTCATTGCTGGTCCAAATCCAGTGCTCAAATAAAACCTTTACGCTTCTTGCTGCTTATACCTCCATCTATTGTGCCTTTCGTCTCTTAGCAGTGGTCTTCATTGGTTCTGTTGACTAAATATAAGAGCCTGATGCTATTTGTGATGTTCTAATATATGCAAGAAATCCACACGGCTGGCAGAAACATCACAGGAACTTTGGGACACCTGTGCTCCCTGGAGCTGCAGATGGACACCGGGTGTGGTAAGCTAGGGCACCTCAAGGGACAGTAGAAAGAAATCTGTATTTAGACAATTGAATCAAACCCACTCTGAAAGTGTGAAGGTCTCCCAAAAGCCCTGTGTCTTATCTGCAAGTTCTAAGCAGACTTTTTGAATACCCTAGGGGATCTCATATGGTGGTGGCCAGCCACAACATTTGGGAACCCAAATCTTGTCCTCTGGAAATACTCCAAGGATTAATAATGTTAAATTTATAAAAATAAAATTTTGCCTTCTAGAAGGGAATTTCTTTTGAAACTCCCTCATGCAGCACTAGTACTCACCCTAAAGTGGACCCCTATTTTTCATCAGTTGAAAACTGCTCTAGATTTCTTTGCACCTAAACTTAGGTGCCTTGTGCCACCTAAGATGCCTTATAGTAACCAAAACATCTGCATAAGGCTGGCAGAGGTGGCAGAGGACCCACGCACTACTGGACACCCATGCATTACTGGAGTGGCAACTATCAGGAGGGATATCCTGTATGGGCTGGCAACAACCATGTCAAAGGGAATTGGATGAGCAATGTATCGAGAACCATTGATTGTATTTATAATTCCCTTTGACTACAACGTGAATGCAGATACCAACCTAGGGAAGCCTGCGTTTAAATACCTGTTGTTTCAGATGGGCTCCTGCCCCCATTCCCCTCAGCTGTCATGGGGGTTTTTTCCAGGCACAAGAATTTGCCGGTCTTCATGCTGCTGCCAAAGTTTGCAATGAGGTTCAGTCCAGAAAATATTGGTACTCTGGCTATCACAAAGATATTTTAACTGTGGGCTTAGCTTTAAGTGTCTGAAATCACTATGATTATTCAGGACTTTGCAGGAATGAACCTATAAAACTGGTTTGGTCTTCTTTCATTTACAGAGTGCCAGGCCTATTTCTGATATCATATAAGCGAGATGACAGAACAAAAATAATTTTCTTGCATCAGCTGAGGTGGTTCAGTGACTGCGAAGAGTTGGGATTTGATTTGAGAAATCTTATTGTCCAACTTCAGTAACTGAAGGAGGAGTTTCTGACAGTCTGAGACAAATCGTTACTAAATTGCCCCCAACACAGTAAGAAACACAACTCAGTTGTTCATCTCTTTATACATACAACTTCCAGCGCTATTTTATGTTTCAATGGTACATAACAACATTAATAGCCTTCTCTGTGGGGACTTTTTTCCCCTCCCTGGTCATTCATTAGCAACTGTCCTCCCCATACAGATTGTTGTATAGTATTTATGTATGTTTCCATGGACCCATTTGCCGTCAAGTGATTTCACATTCAGACCATATGTAATGACTCATTTGTTAGCTCTAGAGTCTCCTTATTTGCATGGACTACTTGTATCGATATCATTAGCCTTGAACAACCCTGGTAGTCCTGTTTGTGGACATGAGCTTTTAAGTTATAAGCTCATTTCTTATGAATGTTCAACTGTCAAGTTTTCAGTCAGTTCTAATTAGTCTCAGCGTAAAAAAAAAAGACATAACAACAAAACCCCAACAGCAACACATTCTTAATGGCCACGGTTTCTTCTTTGTCACACACTCAGACAAACATTTGTGTGCCATTGGTACTTGAGCATTTTACAATGTCTGAAATGCTTCTAAATATGAATTACATATCTGAAAATTATTAATGACATTCTTGGCATTCCATTAATGTTATTTATTATTTATCGTGTGTGAGACGGAACTGCCTAGAGGCCTTTGCAAAGGATCAAGGGCCTGTTGAGCTAATCTCTTGCTAGGCATATCAATCCAGATGGATGAGCAAATGCAGGAGCACATGGCAAACAGCAAAACCTGTTTGTCAGTTCAGCATTCCAGCCTGCAAAATACAGCTGTAGCACAGAGGCAGTGGGACAGTTCGTGCTAACTGGCACCATCAGCTGTCACAGCTGAAAGGACACGGACTGAACAAAATCGGGCTGCTTTTAGGCTTATTTACTATGAATCACCTCATCTGTTCTTTGACCTGAATGATCATGTTTTCTAAAGCAGGCTTCAAAGATAGGAGGAAGTGCATGGTTCAGTTTTGAACCCGTGATACGGGATCAGAGTGTGGCTGAGGAGCACAACCAGACTAGGAAATGGGAAAGTAATCCTTTGTACTGTATCATTAAGCATAATTTTATAGACCTTTTAACTCTGGCGAATGAGGAAACTAATCCCAGTGCTGTGTCGTGCTCATTTTGTGTATCGAGTGGACTCTGAAATAGGCGGCATTAAAAAAACTCTTCAAGTCTCCTCCATCAGAAACTCCTTCCACCTGCCATCGATAATGTATTCACTGATATCTCTACTTCCTAACGCTCCTTCTCCACCTCCTCCTCTCTGGACTATCAGGAGGAAAAGGACCCAATGGGTAGGGCCTACTCAGTGACCAGGAAGAGCTGGGGTCAATGATTTGTTCAGTTGTAGGTCTCTGCTGTGAGCCTGGGTCACTCACAGGGGTTTTCTCAGCCTTTTTTGCCTGTGTATTTTATAGAGGATGATGTTGCCTTCCTGTGGGGCCATGAGGATTCATGAACTTGCTATTGATAGGTGGTCTCTGCTTTTCATCTCCTGGTCTCCCACATCACTTTTTTAGCTACCTTTGCTTTATGATGTCAGGAGAAAGAAGGGTTGGGAGGCTGGTGATGAAAGATGCCAGGAGTTCAAGGGTGAAAGCAGAACTGCTGTGTGAGGCTCATGCTAACAGCTGCAGTCCTTTATTAACCATCACAGCTTCTCCCTTTAGATTGCTCATGCTCAAAGGCCTCTGAAAGCAGCCCAGAAAATACAACTGAAATCAGGAAATTTCCAAACAGCATCAAGGCCCAATAATCAAATAAATTAAATGAGATGGCCTAGGAAATCCTTATAACTTGCCACCCAACAACAATAAACCAACCCTACAATACACAAACTAGAAAGGAAACAAAGAAACCATTTAATTATTTACAGTAGGCTTGTTGTGGCTAAGTAAACATTGGCCAAGGACTTCTAAGTTTGCCTTAGTAATGTGGGCTTATGCAGTCCTATATAGCCTGTACATTTCACACAGCAGCTTTTTTAACCAGTTCCAACCTATCGTAAATAAAATGTATCTCCCAGCAGAGGGACTGTTAACTTGGGAGATGGTTTTCCATTTACCAGCTTCACAGACCTGCAATGGAGTTCCCGTTAATACTTTTCCTTCAGCAATGTATTATAATTACATAAACTTATTATCAATGTTTGTCTTAAAGTGGGTAATCATAGAGCTTTAGAGACAGAAAATAGTATGCTGGCAGAAGAAAGCCTCCTGGCTTGGGGACAAGATAGTCCCACTGCACCCAGAGGTTTCTCCTGAGTTTTTGGTCTATGCTCCGAGGTGGCTGCTCTTACCTTCTGGGCACAGTTTTGGGTCTCTGCCTCCACCTGGGAACGCCTCAGGTAGCATGCCTCATCCTGGGGATGAGGCGCGTGTGGGACCTAACGTCGCTGGCATGCTGTGTGAAGGTGAGCAAGGCAGGGCGCTTGGGCCTGGTGGAGCTGGGCAGGAGGCAGACAACAAACCCAGGTCAATCCAGCAGTCCTGCCCACCATCTAGTACACAAGCAAGGGAAGAAAATAGGAATTTCAAATGTATGTACTCATTGTATAAAAAAACCAGCCACAGTGAAACAAACTCTCAAATTGAGGAGATTTGTGTGTGGTGGAATTAATGAAATCTGAGTATTTTTTTTCTGTGGATTTAAGTAGGAAGGCTCTTGAAACCCTCTAGTATCATGTATGGCTTCACCCCATTCCCCCTTTCTTTCCCTTCCCCCCATTGGAATCCCCCTCAGCTCCCGCCTGCCTCCCGCAGCCCCAACCAGCACACAGGGTACTGTGTCCCCCCACCACCCACCCACTGTCCTGTGGCAAGAGGCACCACGTAACAGATAGTGGTCGAGTTCCCATTAATGCCTTTCCTTCAGTGATGCATTAATTCAGCTCTCTCTCCTTTACCCAGTCCCCAGGTCTTATGAGGTTTTGCCATCCCTGAGACCTCCACCGCTTCTTGAATTTGGCTGAAGCTGACTGCAAGTTGCAAAAGGTATTAGGAGGAGACTGACAGACAGAAAGGCATAAACTTTTATGAAGTCAGGTTAAAACTCGAAGGAAGCTTACATATAAAATGCATGCACTCTACTGGTGACTGAGATTATAGTCAAGTAAAGTACTTTTAGTCAAATAAGTACTTTTGAAATTAACCCACTGGCCAACAAAACCAGCAGTAAATCGAACCTCACTTTTAAACAAAGTCCTTCCCATCAGTGCTAACAGATGATTTTTATGACAGAGGCTATGGCCCAAGAACGTCAAGAAATTTCAGAGCAGATGGCAAACAAGTGCCAGAAAATGGTGGGCCAAGGCCTGATCCTCCCAGTCCTTCTTGGACAAGATGAAGCTGTAATTACAATTTTTCCAAATATTTGGTTTTGGCTTTGGCCAGAGTTTTAGCAAGGAGTAAAAGGTGTTATCACTCAACAAACTCCTTGTTATTTTAATGCATAAGGCAGAGGAGTGCCACTAGTTCTGCCTACAAAAGGATTTATCTTCACTTTCCATAAATGAGTATGTTTTGATTTTTTATTGGAAATAGCATACTGTTCTGACTATGCTAATCTTTCCCAAGAGTCTTTTAACAGACTGTGCCCTCTTTTGCATCAAAATCTTCAGCCTTAGCTTTAAGGCTCTTTTCTGACTTTCTGTTCTCAGATGCTCACTGCTCTCCCACTTAGTCTTTCACTTGTCCAGGTCTCCTTCTGGTTGCATCTTGTGTTTTCCCTAAGTAGCTGCAGGCCTCCTCCAGTGACTCTGAGTGCGATCTATAAACAAGTGTTTACCCAGTGTTCGATTCAGCTATCTTTCCTTTGCAGAGCATGACTTTCTGCAGAGTTAGTCCTGATCTCCTGTCTCCTAGGTTTAAAGTTATAGTCTGCAATATAACAGGGTGACAACATCAGTGTGTGTTTCCTCCCTCCCGAGCTGAACGGTTAAAAAACTGCAAAATGCAAGAAAAAACTAAGAAGCGCTGCTTTACCTTGCTGCTCGTGGCTTTTGTAGGCAGCATCTGTTCTGTTAAGCGGACAAAGTTATCACAGGAGACAGGGCATTATGCATTGCAAATCAGGAACTCAGTATTATGTAACAATCTAAAAAATATGCAAGTATGGTTTGAATGAAATACAACTGCTGGGCTACCAAACAGATAGGCAGCCAGGAAAGTAATTACAAATACAGATAGAAAGGAAAAAAGAGACATTAGGGAAATGTCTTACAATATTTTCTGGTAATCAGTCAGTAGTTTGTTGTCCTTAACATGGGTCAGAAAAAAAAAAATCCTACAGGTTAAATTCTGTTGGGCTTTATGTTATTTTTTAATAAAAAATAGTTTATACAAAGCCCCACAGGAAAAAAGTCAACAATGTAGTTACCTTTCAATATATTCAAATGATAATTGTTATTTGGAGCATAGGATATGCCAGATGGTATCACTTCAGTAGTTTATCTACTTTCCAGTAACAGGCTATATAAGATACTGATCACAGAGAGTTTTTCTAACACCCAGCAGAGAGTTTATCATAAACACTTTTAACTCTCTTAATAACCTTTCTCTTAACTAAAGTGTCATTTTCATTGGGTTTATTTAGCACTGCTGTTGCTTTGGCAAGAAGGAGAGAAGCAGTGTTTAAAAAAAAAATTGTTCACATAGAGGGAAGAATTTCAAGTAAATCTTTGCAGAAACCATTGACTTTGTTGCACGGAAATCTAATGTGGAAATATACTTTTGATCAAATGAGTCTTATCCTTGTCCATGTTTTGACAGACTTAATGAACTCCAGATAAGGCTCAAGATTATTTCAAGGAGAAAATGGTCAAAGGGATTTCATTTTGTTAAGATAGTATTTTAATTTCAATGTAATTTATTAGTTTTCTTTTGAAACATTGTGGTGTTGTGGGTTTTTTTTTTCGCCAAGGTAACTTAGCAGCAGCAAAGATGATACTTTTCCATACCAGTCAATCTACTTTGTTCAGGGATTTCTCAGTCTAGTAGCAAAAGCTGATTACATAGAAAGGAACTTTAAACTAATAAACAAACAAACAAGCATTGCATTCTTCCATAACTCTTATTATTTCATGTGGCCTATTTTTGCTGTTAATTAGTTTGGTATGTATTTGGTTTGATTCAGGACAAAAAAAACCTCAGATAGTTTGGAAAAAATTGGATCTGGCGGTCTCACCTGACTTGATGGGTCTCCATCAGTACTCTGACTACATACTGGTTTGCCCCCTGCTCCAGATAGAGGTTGGGAATTCAGATTCCCATTTTACAGAAACACCAAGTTTGGAGGATAGGGATACAGTTTTAAATTAAAGCTATTCTCTCTCCTTGGCATTTCTTACTGCCTGAATTAGTTGCTCCATCTCACTCCTGCTACCTGTGAATCCCACTGTCCTGGTTTCGGCTGGGATGGAGTTGGTTTTCTTCCTGGTAGCCGGTATGGGGCTGTGTTCTGGGTTTAGGTTGAGAACAATGTCGATGATACACTGATGTTTTGGTTCTTGTTAAGTAGTGCTAAGTACTTGCTAAGTGGTACTCACACTGGTCAAGGACCTTTCAGCTTCCCATGCTCTGCCAGGGGCACGGGAGGCTGGGAGGGGGCACAGCTGGGGCAGCTGACTCAGACTGGCGGGGGGCTATTCCATACCATGTGACATCATGCTCAGTATATAAGCAGGGGAGTTGGCCGGGGGGGGGGGGCGGGGTTTGGTCGCTGCTTGGGGGACGTGCTGGGCATCGGTTGGCGGGTGGTGAGCAATTGTACAGTGTACCGCTTGCTTTGTATTACTGCTGTTCTATTTTTTATTTTACTTTAGTTATTAAACTGTTTTTATCTCAACCCACGAGTTTTTCCCCTTTTGCCCTTCCGATCCTCTTCCCCATCCCACCGGTGGGGGGGGCGAGCGAGCGGCTGCGTGGTGCTTAGCTGCTGGCTGGGGTTAAACCACGACACCCACTCAGAAGTGTTGAGACCTACCGAGACAGCCTGGGTGGCAGGAGAATAACTGGATGTTATGAATTCTGCTTTCAGAGAGGGAGCCTAAAAGGACATGCAGGTGTTCAACATTGTTGCTCTAGGCTGCGTTGTGCATGTGTGTGGCTATGCTACTGTCGCTGCCCAAATCATCTCATCTTTTGTACGCACTACTCAGAAAATTCTGTAACCAAAAAAAAAGTTAAACACTATAACTATAAATGGTATATAACTTACCCTATGGATAGATTTTCTTTCTTCTACCTACTTTATAGCAATGCCTGAGGCATATGACAATGGACCCTCTTCTTTTCTAGTGATTTATGGACAACATTAGATCACTAGCATATTTTTAGTTCCGCTCTTCACTCTGTGCTTGTGCCAACTTGTAAAGATTTATTTCTCTTTCATGATTTTGCCCAATGGAAGTTCAAAATGCTGGAGATTTAAGTCTTAGCACCAGAATGATGTGAACACTATTCTCTGTCCTACTCCTTAAATTTGTACTACATGTGAAAAGGGGATGGAAGGGAAGGGAAGGGAAGGGAAGGGAAGGGAAGGGAAGGGAAGGGAAGGGAAGGGAAGGGAAGGGAAGGGAAGGGAGAAGAGAAGAGAAGAGAAGAGAAGAGAAGAGAAGAGAAGAGAAGAGAAGAGAAGAGAAGAGAAGAGAAATATCATTTCACACTGGCCTGTTATTTTAACTAAGCACATGCATTGTAAATGGTAATTTATCCTAAATGGCCAAACACTAGTTGTTGTACTCACTCATGGTTGTTTTTATTCCTGCATGCCTTTCATTTAGTTCCATCATTTGAGAAGAACTAACACAGCCTGAAGTATACCATGAGTTTGTAAAGACTTCCAGTTGGCTCCAAGTGCATTTCCTGACTGGTGTTATTTTTCTATAGATTCTGGATCTCAGGCAAACATTTAAGCTTGGCTTTAGGTTTATGCCAGGAAAAGTATTGGCCCAGATATCAAGTTTAAAGACACATCACTTTCCATCTTCCTCCCTTCTCTTCTCTTCCTAATACCAAAACAATAAACTCCTAATAAAATGGGGTGTTATTTTAGTTCTTCAGAAATAATATTGTTCTAGGAGGAAAAACAGTTTGCAGAAGGGCATTAAATTTGGCTGTAAAGAAGACCTCTCACTCCTAAAGCTGCTACCAGTATCTGGCTGTCTGAAGAGAGGGCAGATAACACAGGGAAAATGGTGGTAATAAAATTTCATATTCCCACATAATATGAGTTATTTATTCTCTTGGCTGAATCTTTACAGTTTGGTGAGACTTTCTGAGGTCAGTATTACTGTGAATATTACAGTGTCTGGAAATCACCAACTATATTCTTCCTGAGCACTTAGTGCTGCTAAATCCCACCTTCCTTACTCAAACCAGACTTTCACTGGACTCAGTAGTCAATTGCTGGGACTGCAGTCTTTTTAAGAGAAGTTAATTTTCTGCATTATTTATCACACAATAGTACAATTTTAAGGCTATAAGAAAAAAAAATTGAGTTAATGTAATAAACATCAATGCTCTGTACAGTGGTCAGTATTAAAAGAGAAATTCAGCCTGTGGTATTTCTTCTATTCTAAGGCATTGGTCTATTATAGAATGAGAATTCAACCCAGAAAGAGTGGTTGGCCAATTTCTAAACATGAGTAATTCTTGGGTTTATTTACACTTTCCCACAGGATCAATTAGATTTTTAATGAACAGCACGTTGAATATCAAACAGTGCAAGATATTGTCCTTCTATGCAAATCTATGGGTGTTCTGACCTTGCACAACTGAGCCTTTACAGATTTTTGAGAGGAGCAGACAAATTTTTGAATGTTTCTTTGTGTCTTACCTGAAAACTCTACATCATCTAAAGGGAACTGAAAGATACCCAAGAACCGTCATCTTCACAGGTTTTCCATCTTGTCCTGATCTTGTTTTGGCTTGCCAAAGCTGCAGTGTCACTTTAGTTTAGCACTTCTGTTTCCTGTCTTGGCTGCAGACACTGACTGAAAGGGAAGGAAGCACAATTAGGATGTTTTGTAAAAGAGGAAATAAAAAATTGTAATATTTAGAATAGTCTCTTGGTTTTCTTCAGTGACGTTTGTCTAAACAAGTTCCCCCTTCCCAACCCTGTCTTGAAACAGAAGTGCCCTCAGCTGCATAGCCAGTAGTGATTATTTAGTATGAGCTGGATTTACCTCTGTGTTCGATCAAATTCCTTTCTCAGAGATAATTGCAATCTAGGTGTGTTAGTGCAGTTTCTTCATGACTATATTCATGACTGGCAGCAAAACCAGGTAGCTGGCATTGAAAGCTCTTCCCAGGAGGTATTCTTCTTGCCGTTTTTGCACTATTTCCTTGATTTCCTAGGAGATCTGTGAATCTGATGTTGCCTTGCCAAAGATTCTGGGTGCTTGTGCATTAAAAACTTCAACAACCATTTTGCAGATGTCTAGAAGGGTCATATCACTCTGTTTGTTATTGTTATGGCAGTGATTTCAAGCTCGGTTCCATATGTGCTGTGAGTAGCTTTGGGAATTAGATTAAATAATTATTGTAGAGAGCTACTGTCAGAATTTTTTTTTTGTTTTGGTGTATCTTTGTCTGTCTTGAATTCTGAAATTACAACAGAAGTAAAGTCCAACCAAAAAGTCCAACTTACTTCCTACACCATGGGGACATTTGCATGAAAGGGGAAAATCACCTTATTCATCATATGTAAAATAAAGAAATATGCTATGAAAGTTGCTGGGATGCAAGAGTTTTGTGATCTTCTGCTAGAGCTGTCAAAAAAATTTCCAGTACTGGAAGAAGGGCATTACTGTTATGGTACAAAGCTTGCAAGATCTCCCCTAGAATGCCAAACTACTGCCCAGTGTTGAAAAACAATAAATACAGCTTGAACAGGGTCAGTTAAGATGATCAGAGGATGAAGAGCTTGATTAGGAGAGAAAGACTATAACTTGCAGAGCTTAGTGGAGGGGAGGTGTAAAGAAGATGTCATTACTCCAAATAATACAAATGAAAGGATGTATATGTGTAAATACACAGTAGAGAGGGAGAAGAGTTCTTTAGGCTAATGGATAACATTGAGTAAAACAAAGTTCTGATACCAAAGTGGGGTTCTGGTATAGCTTTGAAAGGTTATTCCAGTAGAAAGGACAGAAAACCCTAATTAGACAGCTGGGGACCAGACTTGATGACTCCATTCTTATGCTTTTTGAAAGCTGTCTGTCTAAAATACATGCATTTTGGGAGCTTTTTTTCTATATATTCAGTTTTACCTAGTAGTGACCTACTAGGGCCAGCATAAGGAAATTGCTTGACACATGATGTTTGACCTTTGTTTCATCCCCATGTAGAAAAACTATGTTTTATTCCAGATCAATAATATTGTCGTCATCACATCAAAGATTAACTAAATCACAGCAAGGGTAAGGCCTAGTTTTTTTACACCTTGCTAGAAATCAGTGGTTGTCAACATGCGTACTGCTTGAGTTCCTTACAAAAAGTTTTACATACTTTCATTGCACCCCCAGAGTTGGATGCTCTTCGCAATCACTTGAAATATCCACCCAATGAGTAGGAGGTAATTTCCAGCAAGGAGTTTAAGTTTCACTGGTACTGCCCTGCTGTTTTAAAACAGTGAACCAGCTAAATCTATGGTAAAAATGACAGCTTAGTGTTGATAAGCTCTGTCTTTCCTTCCTTTCTTTTAATTAGGCAAACTAACATTGTTCCTTACTGTTTTGAAGAGAAGGATGGTCTGTGGTTCTCATCCTGGTTGTTTTTTTTTTTTGATCATGCCTGGTATTGTGACAGTCTTTACCTGTGTTTAAATAGGGACTAGAATTTACTTTTTTATTTTCCCCATTTAGATGTCTAGATCTCCAGGGCAGACTAGTACTTTTTGTGTACAACACTAACTACAAAAAATCCTCATATTTCAATTGAAGCCCATAATGATATAAATTGTAATGCTGACTGAGATTTATTTCAGAACATTCACATTATTAAAGCTGTTTCATTAAATGCATAGATGACTTTTTTCTTAAATCTTCAGTGCAAAAGGAAGCACTGTGCTCTCGAACTTTCTCTGCAGCTTAATGCCATCAGTACACATAAGTTTAAACTAAAACCAAATTTTATCTCAATATTTATTTTATTACCAGTTGATGGGTCCATGGGCTGAAGTGCCATTCACAGCACAGGGGTGCTTCATAATAGACTAATTTGCATAAGTACTAAATAATTTACATATATAAATTATATATCAAAATGCTCTCTAGAATCTATTCAATTCAATGATATTGTTGTTTTGTAGCCTTTAATACTGTTCAGTCTTTAATATTTAAATCCAGCACCTCTTCCAAAGCAAACCCACAGGAATTCTTTAAATTTTTTTGAAGAACTGTACTGACTTTGTTATTGAGACAACAACTTGAACTTGATTTTGCTTCACTAAGACAGATACCGATGCCTCCATCAGAAGTTTGGGCTCATGAAAAAGCTTCACATGAAGATTATCTAAATATTCAAAAAAACATTAATCATCTAGAGAATTGTAGTTCTTCAGAAAGGTAATTAGGTGGGCATGGAGATACTGCCTCAGTGATTCCAAGAACCTTCTCTATTCAATGAGCAATGAAAGCTTTATGCTCAGAAATGTAAGCAAGAAAAGAAAAACAGGCAGCCAGAAGGGCCAGAATATTATCCCATCTAGGTTTACAAAGCTTATGAAATACCAGCAGAAAATCAAGTACAGCTGAGTGGATTAGAGAAGATCTTCCAAGGTTTTCCCAGTGGCTTTTGGAACTAAGGTTGAGTGGGTCTTCACAATATGCAGTATGAAGCTTTCATTTGCCAACATAAACTGCCAAATAAACATTTGTATCAGGTGATTAGGTACACTGCATATTAATGATGCACTGAACCTATAAAGAAAATCCTGTTTTTAAAACAGTATTTAAAATTGTTCTATAGATATAGGCAGAACTCTTTCTAGCCTTCACAGCTAATCTGTTAAAGCATTTGGCCAGAGTTGTCACAATGTCATTAGCAAATCTATTTATTAATATAGAAGTCAAGACTAGACCAAAAGAGTTGCTTAACGATGCATTTTTTTAAAATGTGAATTTATAGGGATTCATCTAGCCATATGCAGCCTTCACTGTGGATGTCCATGTATCCATTAGTCACCTTAGACTTGTTCTATAGTCAGTGGGGGAAAATGTGTATTGTAATGGCATGACTTACCTTGCTGTGACATGCACATCTCTAATACATCTGATGAACTGAATCCTGAAAGTGTTTGCTTTTGCCCACTGATTGTAAGGGAAGCCCAGGGTGATTAGCCCATATGTAGTGATTTAGTACAGTTGACTAAACATGATGTCCAATGATCTAATCTGAAAGTCCTTTGTCATGTCTTCCAGCCCTTGTGGATGTATGAGACACCGTAGGACACATAAAATATTACTGGGTTCCTGTGAGTGATTCCAGCCTTAGATGCCATCTTCCGGATGAGCACATAGTTCTCTAGACTCTGTGCTCTATTGACTGGACATGTTATGATTGCCTAAACACAAGTATCTACTATAATCAGGGATGGCTTAAAATGCATGAGACATTGTCCATCAGATGTAACATGGGTCTGCAGAAGATCTGCACCCTTTGGTAGGAGGTGGAATATGGTACTTCATGCTATGTGTAAACTGAGCTGTAGATCCCATCCACTACTGTGAGAGCTTTCACACCTGTCTCAGATGTGAACACCTACCTACATTTGATTTTTAGATATCTGCAATCTGGTGCTGAATCCATTTTGCGAAGTTAGGGGGAATTAATTCCACTTGTAGTAAACTTGTAAATAAAATCTGTCATTTTAGCAAGCTTTTGCTTTTACAGATGACAGTCTGCCACGAGGTTAGAAAGCTGAGCTATGTGTTTGCTTTATTTTTGACCTGCTGAGCTGCATAATATTTAATATTTTGCATAGCCCCCAGCACAGGTAAAGCATTGCAAAAAAACCCCCTTTGCTTTAGAAATTTATCTTGCTAAAAATGCTGCTAAATTCAAGTCTGGTAGCAAAGGTTCTTTAAAACAGTAAAAGAAGCAGACAACAAATCAAGAGGAGCTGTGCAATACACATTATTTCGGCTATCCTTGCAGACCTTGGGAGGGATTCAGTAGCTTGAACATAAGTGTCTAGTGCCATTTGATATGCCCCAGGATACCCGGGACATCTGCATGGGGCTGACAGGTATGTCACAGGACTTACAAGAGACCTATGTCCTCCTAGACAGGCAGCTGGAGACCAGGTGGGGTCGCCTGAGATGTCTCAAGTGGCAACAGATGCCAATGTTTAAGCAATTGAATCTCCTTCTTTGTGTACAATAGAAGCCGGACCACCGCATGTGTTGCCTTGTCAGACACAATGCAGCTAGCATGAAAGCTTTCTCTCTGACAGGAATCACCACCAATGATTTGTCTTTTAAACCATGCTTAATAAATTATTAAGAAATAAACCCATATGCATTAAAGAAGCTTAGGGCTGGGTTCTGAGCTAATATAAATTATTGCAGCTGCACTGACTTCAGTGAACTGATTCCTTTCTTTTAATCAGCTGAGGATCCAACTCCTAATAGAGCTTATGCACGTCTTTTGCATTTCACATCCACTGACATGGGATTTCCTGGAGTCAAGAACATGTGCTGCTTGACACAGTGTGTCAGGATGTGGTTGCTGTCATTTGGGTGGCTTCAGATATTGTCCCTTCCTTAGGCAGCATTAGTGTGACTTGCAGTTGCTCTTTCCAGTCACGAAGAACAAAATTAAACAATAAAAAAATCCCTCTTTTTTTTTTTTTAAGTGTGTCTGAGAGCACATGTCCTTTAGCCATTGTATCATTTTTGGTAGCATTGGGTCAGATTCCTGAGGGCCTGATCTTCCAGGATGATGTGGGCGGTGGCTGTACTCCTTATTCCTGTGAATGACTCCTGGCACACCCAGGGGAAAAGGTGGCTGTCTCCGATACAGGGAGTGTCCCATGGTGCAGCCGTCTCTTTGGAAATTAATTCCTCCTGCAGTATATGTGGCCTGTATCCATCCTGCGCATTTTCCAATGAAAGGCTGCAAAATTTTGGGTTAAAAATAAGCACCTATTAGAAAAATATTGATTCTCCTATTTCTAATTGCAAGATGAGCAGGATGTTGGGACTGAAGGGAATTTTTCCCACCTCTTGATTTTAGCTTTTTGTTAAAATACTGAAGTAGTCCTTGGCTTTATAACTCCAAAATAATTCCCGAAACATGGCCTCGATTGCTTCCAAGATCAGAGAAGGGCAGGTGGGATAACACGATGAAAAACTTAGGGATGAAATCCAGTCCAAATAATTTAGGCTGATAGGATAGGCATCTGCCTATCAGAGGCATCTGCCTCTTTCTGCTGCAGCTCTAGAGAGCCTGGGCAACAGGACTGTGTATGAAGAAGAACAATTTGGGCATATTTGAGGTGCTAAATTTAGTTGCAGGGGATTTCACCCTAACTGTCTAAAACCTTTAAGCATCTGCTGTATTTCTTGCAATGAAGAGTTGTATGTGAGTGACCCGTTTCTTCATTTTTCTGTCTAAATTGTCAGTACCTTTTGTAAAAACACCACACTTTGTAATAAGAACTACTTTGTTTCTTTTATATTTTTATTGGTTGGCAAGATATTGGTGTTTTAACCTCCTTTTCCCTCCCCTGCTTTGTAAATATAAGTAGCATTTCTTCAAGAGGTGTATGCTTTTATTGTTATAAATGGAAAAGGAAATGTATATACTGTAAATGTAAAACATTATTGTTACCCATAGGAGAAAAAAATAATAATCATGTTTACTGAAATGACTGTCAGGCAATGGCAGCTGTCAGACCAAGCATGACAGTAAGGCAGAGATATCACATGGATTTGCCAAAAGCCCATTCAAATCAGCATTTAGAATTACAATTTTCTGCAGCATTTAGCTGTTTATAAACTATTTTAGGCTGAATAGCAATTTCAGTTTTGACCTATTACACAGTTACCTGCTTCTCTGCTCTCCACAAAGGGAGAATTGGCATGGCATAATATTTAGTTACTTTTCTAAAGAGAGCTTTTGTCTGAGTAATTGGTTCTTCTTAATGGATGAAGGCTCAGACATGAGCTCCCTGAAATTTATATGTGAGCTACAACTCAGGATGAGCTAAATGCCACTTGTCCATGCATGATGCATGGAAGATTTGGGTCTGCTGCTGTCATCAGGTCTCTAACACAAGCTGTAGTGACATTTTGTGATGGAGGATTCCCACTCTGTTTCCAGCACATGGGCAAGGTGGAGCCTGCTACATTGCTTTGGGGTTTTTCGAAGTGTTTGGTATGCTTCACGTGCTGTTACGATTTTCAGTGAGCAAGGGAAAACAGTTGGCAAGTTGGTCCAATATGCTATGGTCTGCTAACCTGGAGAAGATACAAATGTGTTTGCATACTCAGTCTAGACTTATGCCAAAACCTCTGGGCACACTATGTTTCCCTCCTTTGGTGTACTACACAAGACTGGGGCCAACAGATCTCCAGGAGAGATTTCACAGGTAGAAGATGCTTTCCTCACTGCACAGTGTACAGATAATTTAGACTTCAATGTAAAAAAGGAAACAGAGTCAAATCTAGCCAGTACTTCCATTGCTGTGTAGGTGGGTAAATCTGAGCTTACTGCCACCCCAGTCATCAGTACAACTGAGCAGAGCGGGGAAAGAAATTGTGCCACGAAACTTGACTAACTTTCCCCTGTGGAGAAACAAGGAAGCAGCAACTGAACCGTGACTCTTCACTGTATTTTCTGGTAGTAAAGCAGTGACAAGGCCACAGCTGAAGTACAGAAACTCCAGGAATTTTTTAAAAAATATAATCCAATTTTTTCTTGAGTTTCAGAAGAGAAAAAATGGGGGAGGGGGAAAGGAACTAATAGGAGATGAGTATTGTTAATGTATTAGTAAAGTTGGACACTTTCAGTGTAAGAAAAATAGTGCCTTATCCTAGATATACTTCTAAGCATACCAGTAACTGTTGAGAGAACAAACCCTATGACGAGTCTTCTTACCATGCAAGAAGACATTTGGACTTGATTCACCAAAAACTTTACTCAAGGTTTACAGAGTAAATTAGTTATTTTTGTTGGCATTGCACTGCTGTGAAAAACTGTGGTCGTGTGAGGATGAAGCCAGATGGAAGTTCCCCTGCAATACTTGCCTGGTTCTAACAACTTATCCTTCCTCATTTCACTTCCCACATTGAATTATTTACCATCAAAAAGGGAGGTTATACTGTATTTGGATATGATTTGATTATGATTTACTCAGCCATGGCCTGATTCTACATTAAGTAAGATTTTCCTGATTACATCATAAGCTACTCAGTGTGATGTATACACTTCTTTGTCCTGCATGTCAGATATTCTTCATTTCATAGCAAAGGATATATAAGAAAGGATAAGTTTACTCAGTGGTAACTGAAAACTAAAACTCGATGTGAGATGTTTTTGCATGAATCAGAGCAATTATTTTAACTTGTTTGCCTCTCTTTCTTCAAGACATACTCTAGATTTCATTTTTTTTCTATTTAAGAAGTTCTGTTCCTAATTTGAAGAACAATGGCTTATGTTTACATGAGTTTAGTCTGAGTAAGAGAAACAGCTTCTTTAAATTCAACTGCAAACTGTGTTTAAATATCTATCGTTCATATCAACTGAAAATTGAAAAAATATGAACTGAAAAGAGATTAAAAATACACCAGAGACTTCTTCAATGAAAAGCTGATAAATACATAAGAACTGTAAAGAACATGAACCAAATGTCCAAAGATATGATACTAATCTGCTTTTAAATTTATCTGATGAATTCTGGAAAAATGAGAAGCTCAAGCTTAATTCAGTGTTTACATCCTCAGCTTTATTTTCTAGATTCTTTGTAATAAGATGACAATAATGAAACCTAGAAACACATGAACTTCTATATTAAAATGATTGACTAAAAAGTAAAATATTGTATAAAAACTCAGTTATGACAGTTTTCAAAATGTGTTTGAAGTTATATACACACAACAATACTGCTAGAAAATAATTTTAGAAGTTGAGTGTATTTTTTCCTTTTGCAAGACAAGAATTTGCAAGATAAGCATTTCCTTTTGCAAGACAAGTGTACTGTCTGCCTGCAAAGCTGGGAGTCAATAACCAAAATTAAATAATTTTATAAAATATATCTTCTTCTGTTCATTTTCAGTGGAATTATACTTATGTTAGGGCTGAACTTGGTGTTTTAACACCCTACTGTGGTGACTGATCATCTTGTACTTCCAGGATACCAATAATTCTTGTAGTATGTTAGAGAAATTATGAAGAATGTACCCATGTCAACATTTGGATCTTATTCTGAGCTATCAGAAATAAAAAAGAATTTAAAATATTTTCTTTCTAATAATTTGTATAGGTCCTTGAATCCTGCAAGTCTTTTTTGATGTATTATGCATAGCTTAGGTACCCCTTTTTCTCCATCATATAATGAACATATGCATATTCTTTTATACTACTTACAGTGCTAAAATATAGAAGGAGAGTGCTTGGAAACCAATGTATAATATGGTTCCAAAGCCTTCCTCTCAAATAGAAATTAAATAGATCAAATTCATCCCCATTGGTTTCCACAAAGCTACATGAAGAACTAATTTATCATCAGATACCTAAATGGAGTTATTAGTAGGCACTTAAAAATTTGTTTATCCATTTCAAAGTAAATAAACACTTCAGTCAAAATTCATGCTGAGTGTAATTTAACTAAAAGTGATTGGAATTTGCTAGGCATGAATGCGGTCTCCTACTGTCAAAAATGTTCTCTGATTTACTTTGTGAGGTGAATTTAAGTCAATGATCAAAATTTCACATGGAAGTTCATGGGCTAAAACAAGTGATGAAATAAAGGGTTATATAAGCAGCTCATTTAACTTGTAAAAAACAACAAATTAGTATACAGAGCTTTTATTTACACAAATTTTGCATTTAACTGAAATGAAAGACTTCAACCTTAAAAAGACGAAGAATGTGTGCAGGAAGAAAAGACAAGTGTGAAATAAATGAGGTCCACAATTTTTCAAACTTACATCCTCCCTGTCTGCAACATTTCCACTGATCTGCTTGGTTCTTTAATGGAAGTTTGCATAAGAACACCTTTTCTGGACAGTCTATTAGTTTTCCAACAGCAGTTGCCAGATGCTTACTGAAGAGTTTCAAGGAGACCATATGTACAATAATCTCTCCCTGATACAGTTTTTCTGTCAATTAGCAGTTTAGAGACTTCCTGAGACAGAGATCATACCATCTCCAGGATGCTGATAGCCACCAATGAACATACCCTCCAGCTACCTATATAATGTTTGAATGCATATATATTTGGCCTCCCTAGTGTCCTGTGCCAATGCCTTCCCTGACAGAGTCATATTCCATGTGAGGACAAACTATGAGCTTCACAGCTTTTCAAACCTGTTGCCTGATCACTGCATCCCCCCTCAGTTCTGCACTGTGGTTAGAAGTGCAGTGTGCTACCATTTTTCAAGACAGATCATGGATTCAGGACAATGCTTATAGGTACCTTTTGCAAAGCAGGTGATTGCATTGTACCTCAGCTTCTTTCTTAGTAAAATGGTACTGAGTAATATTTACTCACCTTACCAAAACACTTTAAGAAACACTGAGTAGTAAGGAAGGTGGCTAAATACACATATTTTTATGCTGTATAGGAACATTTTTTAATTAAATGAAGGTTGCACATATTTGTGAAATTCAATGATGGCCTTGTGGAAGATGGCATAGTATACATAATAATTAGCACTTGGCATGATAGCACTGTACAAAACATCGACAATGAACCTGAGCAAGTCTCATCAGGAGAAAATATTTTTTAAAACATCAAACAACATGTATGGAGTTAGCACAATGTTGAAAAGCTTATGTTTCTCATAAATTTTTGAGGTGCAGTGCTTGTAAGTGGGGTTTGTTGGCTAAAAGACTGGTTACTGAGCTTTCGTGAGGCATGGATTGAGCATGCAATATGTTGATGGGAGCTCATAAGTGACTTTCATTTACTAAACTGACACACAGTCTTCAGACTTTGGATACTTCTCTAAAATCCTGTGTAAGATGGATGACTTGCTTTCAAATTCACTTAAGCAAAGATGTTTGGCCACATTTAATTTGCTAAAGTAATTTCCAGATGAGTAGTTTCCTCCAATTGTCCATTAACATTAAGTGAGATTAAGGAAGCTATTAAATACTGATTCTTTTACTCAGGAGATCTCTACGCCTAGACAGCTTTCCTGCTGATATTTATGAGAACTCTTCTGATATACATATACCTCATATGCTAAATATTTTAAATTCCTCCAAAGAGACAAAGCAGGTGGCTTTGTACTCATTACAAGGAAATCTCATTTTGCTGTCCAAATTAGCTGTGGAACCAAAACAACATAAAATGTATGCCTGTCTCCTTGATAAATGTTGACAGAACCCTCTTGCCAAAAATACATCCATTTAAATCCAAAGTATTATAACTGGTTGTGTTCATACAGCTTTTATTTACAGTGGGGAATTCTTCACAATGATCTCTGACAAGCTATCAGACTATGATTAGTGATGGGTGAACTTCGAAAATATAGTTTAGTAAGGCAACTAAAACACTGCTTGTTTATCTAGACTTTGCTAAACCTTTTTAGTCAGAACATCTGATAAGATCTGGCATTCTCCTGAGATGTTCAGTACTTGCAAATTCTGGCTGAGCTGTGCATGGGAAATATTAAAGAGGTTTCTCTAGTGTAGGTGAGATAGGTTTGGGTGAAAGAAATCCAGGCAGGTGCCCAATTTATGACACTTGTGTTATATACGATGTGTCTAAATCTTTTCAAAGACCATGGAAAACAAATAAACAATGATAATAATTGGTTTGAACACAAAGAGTTAAGAATCCTGACAAAATTATTAAAAATATTTTGCAGCCTCTAGGCATTTTGGAACACCTCTCTAGACTGATTTTAGTTAATTACCTTGCAATACTTACTTCTACCTGCAATTCACTACATTTCTACAGCTATGTGACTAAAAATATATTCCCCTTCTTTTCTTTCTCTGCACCTGCCATTACAGTAAATGTGCCCACTGTGTAAAGTGCTTGATTTTTCAGCCCTGTGGTTCTGACATCTTGAGTGAGCGGACTGCAAGTGTGTAGGGCCAGGGCCGAAAGAGGTAGGAAGGAGGCCGATCAGTACACCTGCACACCGAACAGGAGTTGCAAAGGCAGTGAACGCAGGTGGCTGGGTGTGTGTCCCGATACGCCCGGAGGATGCAACCTGCGGTATGGGAGGTACCCAGAGCAGACCCCATTTCAAGAGGTCTGCAGAAGTGCCAGAAAACAGAGAGAGAGGTTCCTGCTTCTGCCCAAAGTGGTGGCAGACATCTGGTACATGGGAAAAATGGGTCAGACCTGTCTGCTGTTACACCGTACCATTAACTGTGGTGTATGGAAGAGGACACATTGCACGAGGCAGCTCCTCTCTGCAAAGCTGGCATACTGCCAGCTTTGCAGAGAGGAGCTGCCTTGTGCACCGTGGTGATTACCACTGCTCAGGAGCACAGCTGTGTGCAAGGGTTCTTTCCGACTCTGTCCTGACGCACAGCTTCTTGGCAGTCCAGAAAAGTCGTCTTTTGTGTGTGGCTTGCTTAGGTGATTTGTTGCTGAGCCTCTCTTTGGAAACTGCAGTGAGAAGCACTGCACCACCTTCCATGTTCTCTGCCTGGCAGAAGGACTGCACAGGCAGGTAGCAGGAGGGGGTACTGGGAGTCCTATTCTGTCCAGCTCCACTGGAGGACTTCCATGTCTGTAGGAGCCCCCTTTTCCTTCATTTTGCTACTTGTCTGAAGAGGGCATGCAGCTTTCCAAGGAGGAAAGTCAAAGAAGAGATTTCTCCAGGAAACATGGGAACTTAAAATTGCTGAGTAGTTGATTCAGGGCTTATTAAGCACTAATCACCGTCTGGTATCAAATGGGAGATATGGCATTGCCTTAGCGTTTGCAGAAACATTTCAGCTGGATTACACCACAGCGGGCAAGGACAAACAGGTACAAAGCAGCCAACCCGTGCTACAGCAGTGCAATGTGCTATGCAGAAGGACTGCCTAGTGCAGGTGGGATGAGACTATATCTGCATGAACTTCAAAATGAACAAACTCATGTAATGGTTCATTTGGTGTGAAAGAGGATTAATTACTGCAACTCGGATAGGCACTAGCTGTGAACGAGGATGTAAGGTTTTAGAGGTGGAAAAACCAAATTTGCTTGGATGTAAAACTTACATGGATGGACTATCCATCCTTGGATGAAAACCTACTTGCAGACAGTTCTAAAATAAGTGCAATACTGAAATAGCTTTTGCTGTAGATGTTTCAACTGTATTTCTGTAGATAACAAAAATTCAAACTATCAGCAAATGAAAATGAAAAACTGCTTGGAGCTTCATTTCTTAACAAAGGTTTCTCCAAAACTTAAAAAAATGGACCTCCTCTGCCTTTCTGCATTGAATTTTTATGAGAGTTGCAGACCTTTTTCTCCTTTCCTGTGTATCAATTATAAATATTTGAATTGTTTTATTCTAGAAAGGATTTCCTGAGTAAGTATCAGTTTGGGATATGAACATGTTGCAGCAAATCACCAATACTTAGATCCTTCTGCTAATGTTGGTTATATAAACATAAATACATCTATCCTCACTTTTTTTGATATTTCAGACTCGTTTGGATGAATCTCAGAAATGGAAACAAATCTCACTGATTTACTTTCTGCTGTAATAAAATAATTTTTTCTTTCACAGCTGATGCTGGTAAGTGATCCATCAAGTATTCAGTTTATCTTATCATGCTTACTTGCATCAATTATAAATATGTTGTTTAAAAAGTAAATGTAGCTATTCATAAAACCAAAGGGGAAATGGTTTTCCCCTCCCATAAGAATTCCAAGAAATCTCCTGTTTCCATTCCAAAACTTTTCGAAATGTTTCTGTGAAAGATGGGAACATATCACACCAGAGCAGCTACTCTTTGAATAGTCCAGGTGATTCCTAAGGAGACCTATGGCTGAGTTCCTGCTCCTGCCTAGCAAGAGTTATTCTTTATGTTGGATCTGCTGCAGTTTATATAAAGCCATACCTCTAAAACTGACTTTGAACCTGACTCACCTATATATCTTCTAGACAAAAATTTAAGAGTAGGTGTAATTAGGTGTACCAAAGGTATCAGAAGACGTTGGAGACCAGACCACTGGCATCTGGGGCACGATTCTGTTCTATTTTCTGCCACTGCAAATATATTGACTTCAGGGGAATAAACATGTGCATATATTATATCCATATCAGGGTCTTTGTCTTTAGTTCCAGCTCTCCCAAGACACAGACTATATCAGATAAATTCAGATCAATTATTGCAAACTATTTCAAAATTATAGGTCATTAGCTCTCCTGTTCTTCAGACAAAATGATTACTATTCAAAAGGAAAAAGAGAAGTTGAAGGCAAGATATCCTGCAGGATGATTTATTTGAAAAGAAAAAGAAGACCATCAGATGCTAAAGGAAAACTCATTTTGTAATAGTCATTAAAGATTTTGAAAGAATGACAATGTCTAAAAAGGAAGGCTAGCTTACTTTTTCCATTTTATTCAGATAAACAGATCAAAATATGGATGAAAATTCAGCTCTAGGGAATGTGTTAAGAACAGTGAAACTCTCAGAGCTATACTTTCTTATGCTACATACTGAAATGGAGAGAAATAGGCACTCTGAGGTAACTGTCTGACCTGTTTCAGACACTATTTGGAAAAGAATGAAGTGCCTGCTTCTTTCTGTTGACTATAACAGGAGCATGGAGTAACTAACTGAAATGTAGACATCTACATTGGTTTTATTTGGTCAGGTAAACCTTCACCATTAGAAATGCTTTAGCTAAGTGTTAATTGTTCAGATTAAAATGTTCTCTCTCACACTTCAGAAGTGTTAGAAAATACAGCAGGGCCATAGTTATTCATCTAAAACATGCTGACTTCTGTAACATGATGCTCTGATTACTGTGGAATTTGAATTATCTATAAATGTTGTCTTTTCATGCTCAACTTGAATTAATTATGATTATTTCTGTGAGTTATGTTTGTTACTGGTGTGTAAGAAGGGAGCTGTGGAAAGATTTTATCTTGAAAACCAGCTCTTCTTCAGATGTGTATTGACCAACTTCTGTTGACTGCTGGAAAGCTACAGCAATTGACATTCCATTTCTGTCAGCTAAGCCAACAAATGTGTATCCTGAATTACCACGGAAATTAACTAAGAAACTTCAGTATTGTTGATAATTTTTTTCTGGAGAAAATAATGGTTAAAAATTAAATAATTGAACTATTATAGTAATTTTACCAAAAAAGAAAAAAAAAAAAAAAAAGAGGTCCTCATATTTACCATTCTATGAGATTAACTACTTTCCCATGCAAAATAATGGAACCAATATTAAGGGAATGAACTTTCAGAATATCTAAGATCAATCCTGTGAACACTTATGCACATCAAACTTGATTGTTCTTGCTGACAGAATTATATAATGAGTAGATGAAAGGAATGCAGCAGAGGTCATATGTTTGGAATTCAGCACAGCATATGTTCTTGTGCCTCATGACATGTTACAACAAAAGTTATTTACAGTTTGGCTATAAAAGAAATTGTAGTATATATGAATTAGATACCATTCCTTTAAATAGTCTTTACTCTGCCTCGTGGGATTCCCTCTTTTCTATTGTTTGCATTTGTACATTTGCACAAATTACTGAGCGCGGTTTCTGGAGTTTAGATGTCGTACTTTGATACATCCCTAATATTATGTTGGGTAGAGAGCAAGGGCTCAAAACGAATGTTTTCCTATTGTCTATGAAGATTTGTGAGACTCCCAGTACTCCCAAAGATCCAGTCACTCTACAGATTGAAAGTGCCAATATTGCCAGCTGTTGTGCAAATGCCAAGATCGTGTGGGAAAAGGGATATTTCTGATTCTGTTTCGACTGATCTGTAAGTGCTTCTTTCACTCTTGAAAATGGCTAGTTCTTCAGAATTTGAAATATCTTTTTAAAATGTTCAGTGTGAAAATTTGTTATTTTTCTATCCCATTGGAAAATTAAAAAAAAATTACTAAGTCTGGTGGACTTGACAGTGCTAGGTTAATGGTTGGGTTTGATGATCTTAACGGTTTTTTCCAACCTAAACAATTGTATGCTTCCAACCTAAACAATTGTATGATTCTCTGATTCTAAAAATTTGTTAGTATTGCCAAATGCACAATTTCCTTTTTTTCTTATCTTCTTCTCTTCTGTTTCTTTGGATTTCTTTGAAAATTTCATTGAAAAATCAAAGAATGTAAAATGAAACGCTAAGAACTATTTGGCTAATGCTTATGGAAAACTTTATAGAAACGACTTCAAGTAAAAATTTTCAATCAATTTACATTCCTATTTCAATAGTATTTTTGAGGTTTGAATTAATTTACAGCCTATGAGGTCACATGTTCTGTTGTCTGTAGGTGAACAGAAGAGCACAATCACAGCTTTACTGGATCAGACCAAGGTCCACCTAGTCCACTGTCCTTATTAACATATAGCCTGTAACAAATGCCTGGGGACGAATCAAGGAACAAAACTGATATATCATTATAGTTTTTAAAAATATCCTCTCATCCTTCCTTAGTGATTTATGGCTCTGGGACTTCCTTAGCCAGAGGTAATGTCCTTGTATTCAAAATTGTATCTCCAACTTTCATCGCAGTGTTAGCATAGGTAGAAGTCTGTGGAGATCACTAATTATGTAGTGAAAGTTTAAAGGATCAGGATCTTATTTTTCAGTGTTTCTTATGATTGCATCAGAAAATTCAGATAACAATGACTCAAACACATTTATTAATTTTTTAAAAGAGCTAGCATTCATTTTCATTGGGGTAAATATTTCTATTTCTATGTGTAGTTATGTCCATGTAATGAAAAGTCTTTTACTGAGGAGGGAGTGAATATGTGAGCCCTCTGTATAATAAGACGTCACTGCTTTCAGACATATGTCAACTGACAGTTTGATTTGGCTATTGGTCACATCTCTTTTTTTTTTTTTAATTATCACATAGATATCTTACTCAGGAATTGTAAAGCTTTGCCACATTTTTTTCAATCCTGAGGCACAATAAATACTAAGAAAAAAATCCTCTTATGCCAAAAATCAAACAGGCAAATGTAGAATTTGATTAAAACCTCTGTAAGTGTCAGGTAAAATGTAAGGACGTTTCTGATTTTTATTAGATACTGGACTCTTTTGTCAGCTGGTATAAATCAGTCAGCTTCAATTTATGTTAATAGAACTAGTCTGACTTGTACCAGTTGAGGAACTGGCTCTTTCAGCTCCTGCATATGAAGGTATCTATGCTAAGTCAATAAAAAAATTTTCTATGACAAATGATGAAGGTATGATAGTAACTAGATGGCAGGGAGTTGTGTTATATAGTGTATTTTAAAATTCAAGGTCAAAGGTATATATCCTGTTCAAATCATGGTGACTGAGTTTTGAACATCCAGACATTTCCTTTAGAATAGGTGATAAAAAGTAAAAAAAAAAATAGGATTTTTTAAAAATTAAAATAATTTGAAACTGTCTAACCATGTCTATACTGTTTGATTGCCTACCTGAACTGTCACAAGGAAGTGATAGCTCACTGCATTTTAAGTCAAAAAGGTGTCACATAAAAATGTCATTCCAATGTCTAGTCCTGTCATCACTCCCAATGAAGAGACCAATGTCTAAATGGATCACAGTAGCTAAACTGCTCATCTTTGGAACATGTTCTTCCAGGCCAGAGTTAAAATCCATTGGTTACATGAATGAAGACAGTCTGAAAGGTGTTTATTTAGCTATTTAACTATTTAGCATGAGATTCATCCCACTTGACTGCGGTCTTCTAACCCTTAGGGTCTTGTCCTGTGTTTTCAGTAGTGTGAACAGGCAGCCTTCTTTACAGTCATTTATCACACCTGCCTGGGGAGTGATCAGTTTTTATGATGGGTTGAATCTCCCTCTAGTGGATTTTGTGTTTCTCCTTCAATACAAAAGGAGTCTAGATGAGTGCCCTAGCCTGCCCACCCACTTTTTGTAGAATAGGTGGTTTAAAACCTGGACATAGAGAACAGAAAATGGGGTTTCTAGGCAGGACTCATCATGGTAGTGGACAGAACTCATCTCTTTGCCAGGAGGGTGTTGTAACCACACAACCATCTTGTGTAAGAGCAATCACAGCCACCCTTTTGGAGACCAGCCGCAGCTCACATGCAAAAGTCAGTGGTCAAAGGGCACTTTGCGCTTTATGGGTAGTGTATCCAGGCAGGACAAGGGCAGTATTAGGGTCCAGGTTCAGCTCCCAGATTTCAGAGCACATTCTCTATCAGACTGTGAAAAACAGACTTTTGGGGAAAAACAACACAGTCTCTAGCACCAGCAGTCCCACAGTTCCTGGCTGGACAGGATGTGGAGCTAGATCGTCTCTGAACCCCAACTGATTCTGATGCCATTACTTACTGCAACGAAAGGAAAGGATATATTTCTATTTCACTGGCATAAAAAAATTTTAAAAAAGAAAAAAAAAAGAAAAAAGAAAGAAAAAAATTGGTAAATCTTTTTTAAAAGATATCTGTAGTCAGAAATGAAAAGATATAGTGATTGCACTGTGGGAAGAGGGAGAACAGTTCATTAACAGCAGTCATTATGAGGAGCATGTGAAAATTTTTTATGTTTTCTTCTCCTGGGCAAAAGGATCTACTAGCACCTCTCACGACCTCCCCCCTTCTCCGTTAGCAGCATTCCAAATGGGTTTAATGTTTATATGTATGGTAATAGTTTATTGCTAGATTCTAAATATGTTACATAAAACATGTGTTCTGATTTTCAGTTGATCATGGTGTACCAGAGGGGAGGAAATGCAATTAAAATAAAAACAACACACTAACTGGTATTTCTGAAGGCAGTTTTTAGAATTTAAATTGTGACCTCAGTGTAGACCATAAATATAAAATTCATATGTGCTCTGCTTCCTGCATATAATTACCTATCACAAGGTTCATAGTTTAAATGAAATTCTTTATGAAGCAAGAAATAGTATAATAGTGTTTTCTGGCTTAGTGCCCTACAGGATACATCAAGCGAAGATACTTTTTCTAATTTTAAAGAGAAATAAAAACATGTGGAACATATGCACTTTTGATGCTGTAATCCTATCAGAATATGTTTGTTTTTATTAAATTTTCCTCATTGAATGCTTCCTTTTCTCAGTGCATTCAGGGGGTGACACTACGTTCCACATGAGTTTAATAGTTATGTGAGCAGTCTGAAGGATCTTTCAGATCCTTTTCTTTCTCCCTGTTTATAAATACTTGAAGCCTGCAGTCTGCTTATTGGTAATACTTCCTCTCGTCTTGGCACGAAGCCTGAACAAACAGGATTTGGGTAGGTGAATGGTGTGAGGGTTGAGGGTGGACAGGAAAAAAGGATTAATCCTTTTGTTGCCAGACTGTAGGTGGGCAACATAATTTCGCCTAATACAACCTTTGGGCTCATTTAATTGCCCTGTCCCATTGTGCAGTAGGTTCAAACTACGACATGTGCACAGGTGTGGATTCATCTCTCCATCCCAAGAGTCACCATCTTTCTGACTTGATCTCTGCATGTCTGTGGCTCTGCATCTTTGAAAGCCATCTTTGGGGATGCTACTGCTTTACCCCTAGTTCAGAATCTCAGAGATGTCCATGTACCAGCTAATGTCACCCTTTGGATTTAAAAGGTATGGCTGAACTCCAGGTTTATCTTCCTCTTTCTTTAGACAAATGGGTTAAGCTGATCAATGTGGTTGATTATTCACATGCAGTAAGTACGTCAATCACTTCTGTCCTGAAGAGCTCTTCTATATTTTCACACTTCAAGACTTCCCACAAGGCATCAAATTACCAATGGGCATGTGACATAAATGTTCTTCTTGATCTTGGTCACTAAGGAAGCTCATTTTTTGTTATATTATTCACTCTTGCTACATTGGTCCTTGCTTTCAAGCTTCCAAAGCTTCTCTCACTTAAGCACAGGGAAGTGCTTTGGTGGCTTCTACAGTCTTCTTTCTGAAAGCAGGGAACTCGAATTTAAAATATTTACAGATCATAAGGGGTTTTTCTTTCAAATAATCTTTGCATTCTGTCACAGCTTACTGTTTAAATTGTGTTCTCACTATGTGTACAAACATTGGGAAAAAAAATGTTGAAAAAATATTTTCTTTACATCTTTGTCATGAAAGTTGGTCTTTAAAAATCTTTAAATGTGTGTGAAGAAAACTGCAGCTATGTTTTTATAAGAATACTGATTTGAATAGATGCATATGACTACATTAAAGGCATTAAAGAATCAGCAAAACAATGATGTGTGATAAGCAACAAAATCCTATATATATTAAATACTATTTGTGCTCTCATAATGATTATGAAGTTCCACGCATATATTTTGCTTAAAAATCCCTTCAGTTACAATAGTACCTTGTTCAACATAACCTTATTCACATGTATTCTAAAGCTGTGGTGATCTGTTTTGTGGTGCATGGTCAAGGATGTCTGTGGCTATTACGTGCACATGACCACACAAGAAAATGTGGCAGGTAAAGAGAAATGTATGAAACATGTGTAGAGATGGCAGCCTACAAAGATGGCAGTGACAGATGTTCTTGTTGCAGTAATCTGATCATGGCAGAATGACGACAGAAAAAAAACAGGAAGAAAAATGTTTAGGGAGCACAGAAATGCTAGCAGTTCTACTGTCAGGAGAACAAATAAAGTTTAAGATAGGTTTCAGGGCTCAGTTCAGTTGCCTAAATATATTTGTCTAATGCCACTGAAGACCATTGCTATTATAGCCTATGAAGATCTAGTTAATAAAGGCAAATGAATCTGAAGATGCGTTCAGCTCAGTCTAAAGTAGACACCAGTGGAGGTCAGCTGCATAGCTCTCCGGACTGTGGAGGGGATTCACTAGATCTTCACTGACTATCTTCATTGACAGGAGCTTAGAAATCTTCCTTGTATATAGATATCTACCTCTGGACATAAACTTCTTGGACTCTTCAGTTGGAGGTTTTTTGGGTTTTATGTTTTGTTTTTTTTTTTTTAAATGAATTAGTTCCTTGTGGTTACATTTTCTAGTATCTAATAAGGTACAGCCCCTTCATCAAATTACAAGCTCTTCTCCCATGGTTTTAACATTGTAATATCTTTCTTCTCTGTGCATTCAGTTTTGTGACTCATCCTATAATTTTTCCTGGAGCAGGGTTACTGCTAAGGGATCTCTGTTATCTGAACACTTATTTTAAGAATGTGTGTGGATACGTAATATCTTTAAAAATATTACTTCCTGTCAAGGAGGTTGAAACTGAGCAATAGATTTAGGAGTTACTGGTAGAGCAGGTGGGAAGGACAAACATAGAAATAGTGTGATAACATAAAAATGCAAAGTGCATTCTCATTTTTTTTCAGCCTGATAACTCTTATGCCACTGATATTTAGACATAGGAAGAGTTTTGTGAGTTAAGCTGTCCTTTCCTTTTCCTATGCAGATTTTGGCAGCACTGTATGCGTGTAGAGAGAGGATCTCATCTCATGAGTGGTGTTTCCCTATGACACTGTCCTACGTTTTGCATCTAGAAGGAAAACCTTTTCCTTTTTTTGATGCTTGTATGATTCAGATGCTGTGGTTGTTGAGAATAGCTGCACAAGGATTTTATTTGTTTGGTTCTTCTAATCTGTCCTTGTAAGAGTTAGCACCTCTGTGGCCATCTGTGTACATTTTGTAGATTTTCCTAAATTTCTTCCACTTCGTCACTAATGTGAACAGTGTATTACCATCATTCAACTAAGATGTATGTGGCATAAGTTTTACATTAATGTATGCATGTGTCCACTTGTAGATCTTGTGTCTTTTAATAACATCAATGAGATAATATTTGCTTCTCATTTTCCAGAAGCAGATGCAGGGATGGTCTTATTCTTATATGCCAGCATAATGCATAACAAAGATTACCAGTCAAAGTTAGAGTATCGTGAAGAGATAACTACCCCAAATCAGAGCGTCTTTTGGCCAGAACAACAGCATCAGACCATATACTCCTTACTTTTCATGTTTTTATTGGTAGCCTTTATCATATTTGAATGGAAGAGTTGTGTTAATCTCCTTCAATGCTGAATGAAATCGTGTTGCTTACTACTTATTGAAGAAGTAAATCTTTCTCTTACCTTTGCCCTTTTGCTTGATGGATTGTTTAGAGAAATAAAGCTGTTTTCTTCATTAAAATTGGCTTGCCTGAGTCTCAGCTTATTCTTTTGTATATTAGATATGTGTCTTTTTCTTTTCAAATGTGAGAACTAAAGGCAGGTGCTGCTTCTGTTATTCTTCTGCTCTAGGGTCCTTTTAAAGTTTTTATTTGGGTTAAGCACATTTGAGATTAATCAGCCCACAGAAGACAGGCCAGGTACCCATCATGTCAGACTGTTGCCATTAGTTTTCATTTCAGCCCTTCAGATGTCTGTACAAACCACTCTAGCAAGAATCAAGCTCAACTATATAGCACTGTATTTTTGCTGTCTGGCTCACATTTTTGTCTTGGATCTTTGCATTATTTTCCAGTGGTTGAGTGATGCAAAGTTGCTTACATTTGGGTAAGTTCTGTCCGGAGGGGACATTAATAAAGACAAACATTCTTCATTCAGCGAATGTAATAATGTCTGGAAGTCTCCACGTGTTGTGGAGTGATCCCAGGCTTTCCAGCCATGGAGGTATCAGTTGAAAAACCCCTTATCTCCCCCAGGGAGGAAACCTGGGATCCATTTACGTGTTCTTTGTAGTCGATAAAAAGATTACAAATGGTCAGTTAATATTTCAAGATTATTCTAAATTACTGATTACAATGGTAAATTTCAAAACATTAAAACAAATGAAGACATGCTTTTTAAATATATTTCCTTTAATACTCAGAGCTTCTAGGGCAGTTAGCTATAAAAGGCCAAAGGTGAACCGATTGGTTCCAGTCTGGAAATTTAGATGAGGGAAGTTCTTTAGGGCTCCTGCTTTGGATCAGGAACAATTTGAAAGAGCAACAAGCTTGCCTTTTTTATTTTTTTTTTCCTCCCTGGAAATGGATTAATTTCTTGCTTGAAGAAGTGGCAATAATAATACAAGAGGACCTCACTCCCTACCATGTGGTAATTTGCATCCATAATGTTTTGATTTGTCTCTTCCTATTTCTCAGAAAAGATATAATAGCAGGGTGTCATACTGAGATTCAGAATCATTAAGACTTCATTAAAAATATACTAAAGCACATTTACTAGTATGTGATGTAATTTCATCATAAATAATGAAAAACTAAATGACAGCTGTCAAAAATATTTCTTATTACATTCATTTTATTTTTTTAATTATAGGTCTAAAACCTCCAATAACTACAGAAGAATTTCTGTGTAATTCTATAACATAGATATGAAATAAATAGTCCTTGTTAACCCTGATGGTGAATAATGTGGAGGTTCTTCCAGTACTGAGCATTCATATCCCAAGTTCATATATAAATAGCTTTTGAAATAGGAAATAAGGAATCAAAATTTGTCACACAACCTGTTGTGGCTTTTCAATTTTGAGTTTTTTGCAATTTTGCTAAGCAGTTTAGTGTCTGTTTAGTTCATTAAAATAAGCACTTTGGATGTGAGTTGAGATCAAGAAAAAAGACCCTGACCATCCTACTTAGACGTTCATTCAATAAAGAATTAGCCTATCCTCTCTACAGCAATTGCTGACCCTTTCACCTCCTTTATTCTGTTGCCTCTCCAGCCTTCCAGGACAATATTCCAGCTGACAGGGAAATAACACATCATGTTGCTGAAGCTCCTATTTAATCTCTATCTGTTGACCCTGTTGGCAAGTAATATCATCCGTCTCCACCCTAAATCTAAATTATTTCTAACTAATTGCTCCCTTTATATCTTCTCTTCATCTCACCAGCTCGCTGGCAAGGGTCTGTTTGAATGTATTGATCACGTTTTCTCAGCTGTAGGATAGAGGGCATGCCACAGGCACTAACTTATTTAACCCCCAGCAACAAGAGCACTTAATACCGTGAGGAGCCAGGTTCTTCCTCCCCTCTCTTCTGCCCCTCCAAACTCAAACTGAAACACAGCAATACAGCTTCTTTGTCCTGATTCTCTACCTATCTCCCGTGCAACTTTCAAAGGAGTTTATTATTATTACAGTGCTTGTCGTCAGAGCCCCTCTTCTGTCTCTTGAAGTGCCTCCCACGGTCATTGCTGACTCCAGGGCCCCTTCTTGTCAGTTTTTACATTAATGACATTCCCAGTGTACCTGAAATCTGAAATATTTATGTTTGCAGATGACAGTGTTCCTCTGTTTGCTGCTAATGTCTCCTTCTTTCCTTTGAAAAGACATATGTGATCAAGTAGCTTAAGAATATGCAGTACCTCTTTCCTTTCTGTCCCTCTCTCTTGACAGAAATGTGGTTATACTCTTTTCCTGCTCACAAATTAGTTACCCTTTCATGCTGCAGCAACTTTACAGTTCTAGAAAAGTAGCTTATCTGCTTCCTTAATAAGATACAAATGTTTTGTGTCTACAGAGGTGATCTCTTCAGGTCAGGACTGAGGACTGTTGGCTCAGCAGTACAGGAGGAGACCTGTGCTGCTTTGGCTCTCTGGCATGCTGGCTTTTGAGAATGGCTATATATCTAAGTGTGCATGCAAACATATGCAAATCTGTAAGTGTACCTATGTATACACACAGATGTCTTCCTCGCTCCCCCCAGACTGCACTGGAACATCCAGCCCTTTCCAAGGGTATTGCATTCATTTGGGCAGGGGGATGGGGGGAGAAGAGAAAACTTCTTATCAAATATTATGACTACTTCAAAGGAATGGAGTCCTAATCTATGTAAAATATGAAGTACATTTGGATAAGCCATGTAAATTAATGTTAACTTAGGGAATACTATGAGTAGACAGCTAAAAGGGGTGGAGATTGTTGAGGAAAATGAATTAGAGGGGGAAAAGGAAATCAGGAATTTTTTTAGCTAGCAAGAAAGAAGGGAACTTTAAGCACTAGAATATGTATTTTTCCTGTGAAAATAAAAAGATGACCAGCCAAGTTGGTGGACAAAACTGTATCTGTTAAAAATGAAAGGGAGTATAGGACAGATCAGGGGAATGATAACTCATCTCTAAATCACTAGTTCAAATGCAACCCAGTCAGTAAGAACAAGGCACCCTCCCAGCAGTCACTGGAGTATTGAACAGAGACCCGAATGGAAGTTAACACAGTGCTAGTATGTCCAAAGTTCATTTGATGGCTGCTTCCAGGTAGCTGCAAGGGGACATACACAATAGTCATAAGGTCAATAGAGTCAAAAGTATAAAACCAAGAAATGCATCTGTGATGCTGAGAGAAGGCTCCTTTTACTGGTGTGAAAATGAAATAGTCCTGAAGACCAACCATGAAATAGGTGGGAGTGAAGATCTCACAACACCTTCTACTCTGTCATTCCCCAACTCCTGGACTTTTTGGAGAGGTGAGAAAAATCACAGTGAAATGTTAGCCCTGTCTGCATTCTAGGTTTTTATTTTCTGTGATGTTGTTTCTGTAAAATGTCTCAAGACTGTACATAAAAGCTGTTTGGCAACGAAGGCTGGAAAGAGCTCATCAAGCAACATGGAAGGTCTACCTGGAAGAGTGCAGTGCTGTGCACAGATACCCAAGTTATCTTAAATGCCAGCAGCTGTCTCACCACATGAGTGCAGCAGACTCTCAGTGAATGCATCCTTCTCCCCTCCTTTGCCTGGACAAAGCACTCTGCTGACGTGAAGACTGCTCCCACTTCTCTGCAGATGTGCTCAGAGTCAAAGATGAGGATGCAATATTGACTCCAGACTCAGAATTACAGTCCCCGAGCTGACAAGAAATGAAACATTACTGGAGCAATAGAGAGGGGGTGACTCACTCATCCTTAGAAGCAGGCTGACAAATGGAGTTGATGCGGCCAGTCCTTCTGCCTGTAGAGAATGGCTTCACCTACAAAGGCATCTGTTCTCTTCCCACAGAGCCTTTTCTTGAATGAACTGCTCCTGTGCCTCTGAGGTCCTCTTGCCCATGCCAGTTGTTATGTACAGGAAATCACTAACCAGGCAGATAGAAAACACAGACTCAGGTGCCCAGGATATGCAAGTAACTTCTTTATGCATCTTCTTTATGGTGGCAAATTGTTTTAGTAAGATAGACCACATGCAGAAACATACCTACTCTACAATATCCTGGGTGATGCATAGATCTCAGACTTACACAGATGTTTGCTGTTCTTTTTAGCTCTTTCATGCTTTTGGATTCCAATGACCACAAAATAAAATTTAAAAAAAAAAATCTAAAATAAAATGAAATAAAATCAAATACCACACAATTCCACCTGTAACTTACTAGAAGATTGGGCTCCATCCAGTTCTTAACTGATGTTACCATAAAGGTCAGTGAATGCATTTGTGATGTTAAGGCAGGATTCTTGAACCCATCTTAACTTGGATGGGGGAGCCAAACTGCTGCAGTTTAATCCATACTTTTTGGGAGGAGTTGTTGCTGATGGGAATTAGCTCTTCAACCACCCACAGCTTTTGTCTTGGGGAAGCTGGTGCATCTCTAAACAGTCAGAGAATGACCTAACAACTAAGTGATGTGAAAGGTGAGGATCAGACTGCTCTCTGAGAGTAGTTTGATCCTTGGCCCTTTTTTACTCAACAGGATCAGTGTACGCAAAGTAATTTTAATCTTTCACCCTCTATCGACTTATAGAAATCCTGCTGGACATGGAAGATTACAGGCATTAAGTTTCCATCAAGCTGAAAGAATTCCCATATCTACTCACGTCTCAGAGGAATTGTTCATATCTAAATATAGAATGAGTCTAATTCAACTGTGGACATATGCTATTTTGATGTTAGCAAGGCAGATTTCCCAAGCATGATGACATCTTTGCAAATGTCATGATTTGGGATTGCTATAATGTGTAAAGAGGAGGAAAAAATTAAGGAAGAAAGAACAGAGAGAAATATTCAATCATTCCCAGACTTTTGAAACACTTGCAATCACAAATATGGAGAAAAAAGTGCATTTCAGCAGCAGATTCCAAACATTGGCTGAAAAACAAAAGCTTATCTAAAATTGGTTCATTTTTACATATAATATGTACTGTAAGATCCTGTCCTTGTGTACAGCCTGAAAATCAGAGGGCCTACAGAGGGATAGCTCAGATACTCAACTCCATGCTACTAATTCATCTGTATTTCCACAGAAGAGGCAGAGTTTGGGGTAACATGTAAAACCTATACACTACCCATTTGTGGGTATGAAAATTTCCAGCATAGTTTAAGTCACATTATAGTTTTGAACTTTCTTTCTACTACTGGTGTCTTGTCTGAAAGCCATTGCTATAATTTTCAACAGTCTCTGAAATACCAGCTAGAGATTATATAGTTCTTCCTCTCTTTTCTTCCTGTCTTTTCTTAACCTGTTGAAAAGTATTGTTTTCAACTTTTAAGCAGTGATTGAATTTGAGGAAACGCTTTAGTGGTGGATGTAGGGTATACAGCTTTTTAATCACTTCAGGACAGACAATATTACTGTGCATCCTCTGTGGAAGAAAATATGAAATAATTGCTAGGCTACCTGCTGCACCTTATCATAATTGTAATCCTTTTTTCCCAAATGTTTGCTTTGAACTAGTTTCAGCCTCTGCTACATAGAAGGTTTTTAATCTTGGTTCTCACCCATACATATTTACCTGAGGCTGTCAAAGAGTAAGCACATTGGTTTATTAGCTGCTCTGCTAACCCAATCAGGCTGATAAATGTAGTCTTCAAACAGTAACAATAAATCAGAAAGCATTTTGGATAAGATATGACTTTGTCCTGTTCAATCAGGTATGTTTGAAGTCATTACATTTGCATATATGCACTGTTACTGGTACAAGAAGCAATATTTAAAACGAAGGTCAGTGAAGCTTTCAAAGAGCTGACAGGTAACAGGAGATGAGAGCAGCATAAGCTTAGGTCCAATATTGCTGGGGTTACACCATGGTATAATAAATTGAAAGATAATTTCCCTAAGGAAGAAGGAGCAAGAGAAAGCATGACCATAAAATATTCTATACTGGAAGACCTGAAATAAAGAAATAGGAAAATTTGAAAATTCCTTTTCCCATTGAATCTCAGAGAATTGCCTCAAAAGACACAGAGTATTCTGCTTTGATCACTTGATCTGCTTAAATTCGTGCTGCAAAGCTTAGTGACAAAGAGGCATGTGTAACACGTGTACATCTGGATTGGATAGGCATTTGCTATATGGGAGAAAAGCATGAAGATGATACACTCTAGAAATGGTGGTGAATTGGGCAGCATTACATTCCTAGAATGCTAAAAGTCCATCCCAGCTCAAGCATTGCCTTATACGCTCAAATAAACATAATACTAGAATAATGGCTATGGTTCTCAGTTTCACTCCCCAGTGCAGAATTTGTATATATCCACATAAAGTCTGGATCTATTGTCTTTTTTTATGTTAGATTCACAATAAATCTACATAATCTTTTGCTCACCTTGCTATCTCTTTATGCCTACTGCTTTAGAATAACTACCTCTGAACTGGAGATGCTGTGCCTAAGTTAATATAGTTCACCCAACCAGGAACACTATGTTGTGCATGAACAACATCCAGGGCTTTTGGGTGGTCTCCAGTGAGCCTGGAGCATGAGTGCAAACAGAAGTCTATCCTGCTGTTGATGACTTTGTACAATAAAATAATAAGAAAAAGGGTATTGAGATAAAGAAAAAGGAGCAATATAGAAGAGGAATGCAACAGATGCTTGGAGAACCTTACTGTACCCAGCATAGATAGCTGCCTGGTAACTATAGTGGGTTCAGCTGCTGTTTGAAACTTCTGGGCTGGAAAGAAAAAATCTGAGGAAAACAGTGGACCCTTTTTGAGTAAAAACAGTATTCAATTTAAATCTGTAGACCTGGAAGCATTTAAGATTGCAGGATGCATGAATTTTTTAAAAAATAGTATTTGTTTCTACTTTGTAAGATATAATTCTGATAGGCTGGAACACAGTCTGAGTTTGTATTTTCCTTATTAGTTTCCCACAGAACAATTTCATATGCAGCTCCAATTGCAAAATGCACAGTCAGATTTTTCTGAAGAGTGAGATTTCAGGAAGCTTGTATTCAACAACTTCAGGCAGTGTTAGTCTAATGTAAAACATTCTGTTTCCAAGATAAAAAACCTGGAGACCTGGCCATGAGAAGATGAAGACGGTAGTGGCTCCTGATTAGCTTAGCAAAAGAGAAAACACACAGTCCTATGGCAAGAGCCAGGCAATAAATATACCCAATATTGCAGTCTAGTCTAACACGCGTTAATGCTTATATCTTTATAATCTTGCAAAACACATTTAGAGATGTACCCTTGTGTTGTTTCAAATTATTTCCTCATTGTTTCTCTGTGAGAAATGCACACACATAAATTGTTTATGAAAGCTCATCTCTGACACCATTTATCCACTTTCCTTGAGATATCCAATTTGCCAAAAACGAAACCTTCCTTTATGGTATATGCGATGCTTCCTGACAAAATCCCCATTTAAGGGCTAGAGACGGGGTGTCTCTTGGGGACTGGTAATGAGATACAGAGCAGAGTTCTGCAAAAGTTCAAAAACAAAAGTATCAGCCATGTGAATCACGCCTGGTTTCATGCCTTGCTGGAAAGAAACATTTCATGTTTCTGTGCAGAAATCAGACACAGCTTGTCATGTGGTCTGGTTTGGATATGAAATCAGACAAAACCTTGGGTTTTAGCAACATTTTCCTTTCAGAATGTAATTGTACAAAACTCAGACTGTAACTATCAATGTATAAGGAGTATACATTGAGTTGCTGCAGAGCAGAGCAATGTATAATGAGGTGTATAAGCCATTCTAATATCACTTGCAGCATCTCTCAGGTGTAAATACTAACCCAGGGCACTTTTGCAGCAGTGAGTGGAGCAGCATCTCAGGGCCTTGTGCAAAAGTTGTGTGCTATCTAGAACAAATTTCGGCTCTGGACAACTCGCACACTCTGAATGGGGCACAGGGGATGCTGTGGAAGGGCTGAATGCATCATCTGAGGACCCATTAGTACTGTACTGGTTTTGGATGGGATAATTTTCTTCACAGTAGCCCATATGGTGCCATGTTTCAGTTTTGTGAACAAAGCGGTGTTGATAACACAGGGATGTTTTAGCTGTTGTTGAGCAGTGCTCACACATTGTCAATGTCTTTTCTGCTTCTCATGCTGCACCAGAAGGCTGGGTGTGCACAAAAAAATTGGGAGGAGACACAGCTGGGACAGCTGACACCAACTGACCAAATGGATATCCTATGCCATATGACGTCATGCTCAGCAATAAAAGATGGGGGAAGAAGGAGGAAGGGGGAATGCTCGGAGTGATGTTGTTTGTCTTCCCAAGTAACCATTAGGTGTGATGAAGTCCTACTTCTGGAAATGGATAAACGTGTGCCTGCCAATGGAAAGCAGTGAATGAAATCCTTATTTTGCTTTGCTTGTGTGTGCAGCTTTTGCTTTTCCTATTAAAATGTCTTTATCTCATCCCACAAGTTTTTGCACTTTTACTCTTCCAATTCTTTCCCCCGTCCCACTGGAGGGGAGGAATGAGCAAGCAGCTGGGTAGTGCTTAGCTGCTTACCGGGGTTAAACCACAACAAGTACATAAGGGCTGTAGGCTTCAGGATGTATGGGATGGAGAGCGGACTGCTCTGGAGCAGCCCTACACTCCTTCTGTAGGATTTTAAACACTAGTTCTACCTTCTCTGCATTTCCTAGTCTAGTAATCTGACATTTGCTGTGTTTTGGGGCTCAGACCTTGGATCACATCCAGCCCAGGTATACCAATAAACAATGCTGGAAGTGCCCATGGACCCTTAAACTGAAATGACTTCACAACCCTGTTTTACAGAGTAATCAGCATCTCTGCATGGGTTGGTTTTGGCAGGTTTGATGGGCACTTTCACCAGAAGTGGCTCAGATGCTCATCTTGTGCATGTGAAAGGCCCTGAGAAACACGTTCTTTCTTAGGAAAGATATTAATGAATGTTCCCCAAATGTTGCTTCATAGCCACTCCTCTTCAGTGTTATATAGGATACATAATACTTTTTCCTGTGGCTTCCTGCAATAAGATATTACAAATGGAAGTAAAATTTGTTTTCTCAGTTTCATGTCCTCAGTTTAGAAGATCCTACTTACACCCAAATAACTCAAGATCACCCCCTTTTCATCAGTCTAGTTACAGATTTAATTCAATTTCAATAGAAAAGAAAAAGAGAGATTTTGGGTTTAGGGAAAAGCAAACAAACTGAGGATACAGATCTCGGATGGAAGCAACAAAGCAGGAAGCAACATTAAAAAAAAATCACATCTGCTTCCAAGACAGACCCAGACAACGCAACATACCTAGACACATGACTAGAAAAAACAAACCTCGCAGTTGGCTTGCAGTCAGACACCTGCTCTGAAATCCATGACTCAATGGATCATAGTTCATTAACCCACTCAAACTATTTTCTAATTATTGACATATTTTATTATTCAGAAACTTGGCCACTTACCAAGAAAAAGGATCATCCTCCAAAAATGTCCATGAGTTCTATTGAGAGGAAAAGAAAAGAGGAACTTGGGGTAAAAACAAATTATGTTATAGTATTCACAGTAAAATCCCCAAACCTGGACATGTCTACATTAATTATGAGATTCATCCTGAATGTGTAGTTCAGTGGGGAATGCTATTTGTGACTAGAGAAAACCAAAAATCTCTTGACAGTTTTTCATCTCATGTTGTTCTTCAAGTATCTTAAGATAATTGAGAGACTTTTTGGTAACCAAAACAAAGAGTCCTGACTTTTTCTTGCCATTTTCTGGGAAATGTTGTACCTCCTATAGTCACTCACATCTCTTGTACTTTTGGTGTGAGGTGTCATGGATCTAACTGTTAGTTTTAGAACACAATTGCCCAAGAATTCCCTCCTCTCTTTACCTGGTGGAACAGACCCATTACATTCCATGCAAACTCAAAGATGTGAATACAATGTCTACAGAGAGAAAAAATCTTAGATCGGCAGAGACATATTACCGTCTTTGAGTGTTTAAAATGAAACCTCAGAGAAATCTAAAACCTTATCCTAAGGTGGTTTTGCTTAGATTTTGCTCTAGAGATAGCAAAATTCAGAATGATCACCTATTTCTAGGCTTTTAAGTTCCGTATATTTGGCACCTTACCTACCACAAAGTACTTTGACTTGGGGAAGTAAGAATCTTGCTGTCTCTAGGCTCCATCACCTATCAAAACTGTGCAGAAGTCTGAAACTTTGCAAGTCTCTGGAGTGGTCTGACTTGTTCGTTGGATATCCAACAAACCATATCCAAGCATCCTGAAGCTGTACTGCCAGCACTGAACCCAGTAAAAAGCACAAGAGAAGAGATAATTTCTTTCAAAAACACCACAAAAGGGGGGGGGCCTGCCTGTCTTTTATTCATTGGCCCAACATTTTAAATACTCAGCAAGAATTTGGGAGACATGGGCTCATTTCCTCCTGCTGAAGGTAGACAATTGTTTAGAGAAAGAGAGAAATCACAAAATGAGGGAGGTGAGTAAGAGCAAGGCTGACTGTAATACAGAGGGCATGGAAATTGAATGGGTAGAACTGGACCCTACTCCATGGAATAGCCAAGAATTTTGCTTTATCCAGCAATGGGATAAAAGGAGTTAATGCAAGGTGCAGGGATCAGACTGACTTCTGAGAGAGTGTCCCAACCACTATGAGGCGAACTGCTCTTGACCACACAGCCTTTTCTTTGCATGCTATATATTGGCGCAGTTTGAAGGGGAAGGATGGGAGGCAGGCTAGGTTCTCTACAACTCCGTAATTAAGGCACTCTCCAGGGAAGAGAGAAATAGGAGTTTGGAGCCCCCTGGGCCAAGGCAGAAATGAAATTCATGTTTCCTGCTTTCTGTGCTGTGGCTGTAAATGTCAGGTTAATTTTCAGTGCTCAGTGTCTCCAAACTAGTAAGATGCTTGCCTCTCTGGACACAGCCTGTCCTCCCAGCCACTGAGGTGACAGGAGCACTTGCACTCTGGAGGGAGGTAGGAGCTGAGATGCGGCAATTGTCAGCTGCTGGCTTGCTGTAAGTAGCCTCGTGCTCACTGTGTGGAACCACAGCACTGATTGTCTGTGGCACTGCTCGATTTAGATGATCCAGGTTCCTTGGTGGTGCTAGGAACTCAGTTTCAAGGCAACATGATCTCTGTATTAGATGCTCAAAGTAGGTAATAAGTTCTGAATCTGGTCATTGTCCTCTTAGGAGACAAGATTTTCCTCCAGAGCACCTCCAAGTTTATTGTAATCCATAGCACTGATTTTGTCCCATTTGATTAAACTAGAGAGATATAAAACCCTTAGAAATAGTGTTGTCATAAACTATCTTTCAATAAGATAGCACAACACCTTTAAAAATGATCTGATAATGAACAGTGCATAGCTCACATTTTCTACTGATGAAGTTAATCTATGCTTAAGTAGCAAAAAATAACATTGAACTAGGGCTGACTCCTCTAGAACTGCTAATCTTCAGACACATAAATAGTTCTTGCGTTAAGAGAAAACATCAGCTTAGTGACAGGAAACTCTTCCTTGCAGCTTCTAATTTAAAATAACAAAGATCTATGTATTTTTTTTTATTGGCTAATTGTGTCAGCATGCTTCACCAGCTGTGGTAATTTTAGACTTCCATGCAGCCCAAAGTCTTATCAGTACACCTAAAGATGACTGCTGAGAATCTCTTAGGACAAAGAACGAAATTAATTAGAAAGTTAACTTTTTTTTTTTTTAAAACTATTAGGCCTGTTCTAAAACAAGGTTAGAATAGAATTAATCACTGTTAGTCGTAAATAAATCAATTTGGTCTTTTTTCATAGTAGACGTATTTTCAAAACAACATTTTTTTAAAAGAGTCTTGGAAAAAAATCACATCTGAGATTTGCTACTAAAAAGGAGAGAGATAAAATAGAAGTGTAGGATTGTTTATAGGAGGAAAAATAAAGTAGGCCAAAACTCAGTGAGACTTGTATCAGTGAATCCTAGAGGCAGGATGGTATCTAGCCCCATGATGGAGGAAGAACTCCATTTAGGATCTCCTCCCTTTTTATTTCATGGCGGCTTTCAGAGTATTGGCAAAATAACTGTCTTTTATTACTTTCCAGAGAAAAGAACATATTCCCCTACTAGTGGAATTAATCACCTTTCTGGAATCTCCAGCTTTGAGAAAGGAAGGTTTTTACAATTACCTTTGTTCAGCCTCAAAAGCTAGGCAGGACATATGTATTCTTATTCCAAGCTAAGCTTCCCCTTATATAATATTGGTCTTTATCCTGTAAAGTTTTTTTCTTTTTTTTCTTTTTTTCTTTTTTGCCCCCCCCTTCAGATAATTTCTCTGTCTCAGAGAGCAAACCCTGGCCTATCAGATTCTGCACAGTAATTTTAGATTTGTCAGTAAAGATTGTAGTTGTTGGAAGGGAAGAACTTAGCAACTGACCTTATTAAGTGTGTCATTATTTCTGGAGTGTGGTTTACTTTAAGGTAAGACAAATGGAAATGATTAAAGTCATATTTTTTTGAATTTAGTAGAGGGGTGATATGAGAGAAGATAGTATGGAGATGATTAACTGAAAATCAGTCACTTCATGTGTCAGAAATGAGTGGGATAATAAAAAATCCACAAAAACCTCTCTTACAATATATCTAGAAAGAGAAAAAAAATCTTACCATCAAAGAACATTAAATATTACCTATTAGTATCTTTTACTAGGGCTTTCGGCACAAGAGGATTGTCTCACCGGGGCTGGAGTTGTTGTAGGCTCTGGAGAAAGACAAAAGAAACCCCAACCAAAACGCTCTGAGCCATCAGTCAAAATAACCTAGGAGGCACAAGTTCTCTGGCAAGGCACCATTCAACATTATACATCTGCCCTGATTTTGGATGCAGTGTACAGTTATTCACCCCTAGAACATCATAGCTCCAACATTGTTCATGTCTGTTCTTTACCCTTCCCTGGTGTAGCCAGGTGGGCTCGTTCACGAGGGAGGGGGAGGAATTCACAAAGGCTCACAGGAGAACAGAAACGAGCCTTGTGTAGAATATGCTGTGGTAATTAAAAGAAAAACACAGAACAACCTCCTTGCCTTAACAATATGGGACAATTTGTAAATAAAACCAAAGCTGCCACTTGAGACCTACAGGAAAGAGAAAAGAGTTTGGTCTCTGAAGTGAGCCTAAGTCCAACAAACTTCATCTGATCTTTACAAAGCCACTAAGTGTAAATTGCAAGTAAATGATGGACAAATCAATTCACTACAGCAGCATCCTCATGTTGCTTAGCTACTTGTCAAAATACTAGCCTCTTGGGAAAGTATGTGTTCAACATGGGTGAGGATACATAGTCATTTGAAGCATATTTACCTAGAAAGGCAAATGGATGTTGCAAGAAAGCATTTGCATCTTTAGAAAAGTTTTGCTCTAGTACTACTGTCCCATACTGTCCTTAATGGTATTTTGTACAAAATCTGCCATTGCACAAAAATATTTTTGGCTTTGTCATTTTCAAAGGTTCCTCTGAATTCTGATTCTCTTATTTTATTGTTTACTTATTCTGCATAACATGACTTTCTTTGATTGGTGAAACAAACAAAACTGGCTTTCCAACCAGTCCAGAAAGTTACTAATGTGCTATTTTGGCATTTTGCTTTTTCTCAGTCAACAAATCCTTTTTTTTTTTTCTTTTTTTTTGGGGGGGGGGAATACAAGTAATAGACCTCTGTGATGTTAGTGGTTAGTATAAATGAAGGATTTGGCCAGAGAAGTTCTGCTCTTGTTGAAGAAGTGAGATAGTATAACGTAGAAGAAATAATTCTTTGGAGTTTAATATGGTCACTGGAAAGGAAAAGGAAATTTTGAGCTGGACAGTTGAGAAGGTGGTTGTAGGCCTTCTATGTTAGAAAATTCACAATTCAGCAGAAATTTATGATAAGCTTGTCTGGAAACTGAGTATTGAGTATTACTGTAATGTTACTAACTATTAAATTACATTTAGAATATTATTTAAACAACAAGAAATTGATTTTAGGAGAAGTATGAGACAGAATCACTATACAACTAGAAAAATGAGTTTCTGATACAACTTGAGGGTTTTACTGAAAGGAACTTTAAGACAAGCTCTTGAAGATTATACCAGCATTTGTTACTGAGAAGTGTATTTGCCATTTTTCACTCAGATTTACAGCTAAAGGAGCATGGTAGAACTGACATCAGTCTTTTGAGTAATAGCGATGGATAGGAGCCTTTTTCCATCTCACTTTGGTAAAGAAGATGCAGCTGTTTCCTGTAGGTATAGAGCCTGAAACCATTGCTTTTTTTTTTTTTTGTTGCTTCTTTTTTTGTGTGTGTGTGTGCTATTTTTTTTGTGGACTTGCTTCTTGGAAGCCCATACCTTGAGATCACAGGGAATGAAATAAGGCTCATTCCTTTTGAGCTCTCATTGTGCACTCATTTTTCATTAATACTGCTCAGGTTTACATCAAAACCTATAAGCAGAACTTCCTGGAGTGAATGCATAAAACAAAAATCTAGGAAACATAACAGTTCTGTGCTAGTTTGTGCAGATAAGTTTTAGTGTCTAAATTGTTTAGAATACCTATTGGCAAGAATTGCAATAACCAGAAACAGTGCAAATACTCAAGCCAGGATTCCATGCTGTAGCCCACAAAAAAGCAGCCAGTTTAACTGTCTCAGCACTGAACTTTCCTTCCTCAGTGCACCAGGACTGATTTGTTAATCATGTGAACATGCTGCACAGTTCCTCTCTAGTTTTGTAGGCAGTTTGGGAAATGGACAATGGACATGTAGGACAGCTGAAGGAGTCTAAGCTTTATGCTTTTTGATGAGTGATAGATGATATCTATTTGATTAAATTCTTTTTACATGTGTTGGATGTGAAAAAATTTGATTTATTCTACAGATGTACAGAGCAATAGATAGATGCTTACCATTGTTATAAATCAAAGATATAAAATATATAATTATGTTTATGAGTTGTAAGAGAAGCTACAATAAAAAAGGAATTTGTTCAAATAAATTGGATCTTGAGGACAGTGCATGTCATGAGATCAATAAACAGCATTTGTTAAGCAACTGTACTGCCGAAGAGACTGTCACAGAATTTTGGCTTCATCAAGCTCTTACTGGAAGTATAGGCAAATGGATGAGGTGGAAGAGAGTAAATGTTAAAGCATTAATGTAGCTAACTGGAAAAAATAATGCTACTGAAGTGTGTCTACATGAATTATAATTTAATCAAGATGTCATTTGTCCTCAATTATATAAAGATACCTATAAAAATACCTATGCTATGTCCAGTGCAAGTTTATTACTTTTTAATGTGAACCCAATTGGCAGTCACATCCAGTTAAAGGATAAAAATATGCAAGATGGAAACTCTTATTGAGAATATTAAGGTGTGTAGATCTGCACTTTTACATTTTTTACCATCCAAATCGCAGTGGAATGCAAGTCTTTGATGCCTGTTAGATCCACTTTTTATGAGACAGAATTTTTAATATTAGAAGTTGGATAGCACTACAGCAACTTCTGAATCCCAGTTGGTTGAGGGAAAAAAAAAGAGAAAAGAAAAAAAGAAGAAGGAAAAAAAAAAGAAAAAAGAAAAAAATTGAGGAATTTAGTAAGGAAAATAATTGGAGCATATGCTAAATTCTCATCTCAGCCAGAGGTGTGTGGGCCCATTTTGGAATGTTTACATGTACTGGAAAAATGAATTTGTCTTAGTGAATGTCCACAGTTGAAGAGAGCTGATAAATGTTTTCTTTATACGAAACTAGTAGTTGTAATAATTGGCTGGTGCATATTTCTATGCCATGTTGGCATTTCTTAAAAATCAAATGATGGGCATCAGATCTTTTTGTGCACATCACCTCCAGGTTGTAATAGAATCCATATTGGGACTTCTACATTCCTTATTTAGCACGGTATCCAAATTGTGAGGAAACTTGAACATATGAGTCAGGAAACCAACAAGCAGGGGTTCAGTGGTTCAGTTCTGTTACCTAAACACAGGCGTCCATGCCATTTGGGATTGTCTGGGTGTCAAGGACATTGATACCTGGCAAGTACACGCATGATCTATGGGAGACCCCAAAGACATCTGTGGGCATCTGGAAGCCAAGGAAGACACCCTGTGGTATATCCACTTGTCACTTGCCAGGCAGCTGAATCTCATACCAAGAATGGAATTCAAGCTTTAGGTTCAGCAGCCTAAATTTAGGTTTCCACAGTGTAGGCATCCATGTGTGAGTTAGGTGTCTATGCTCCCTCTGGAGTCAATGAAGATTTAATCTATCTTAAGAGTTATTTAGAGCAGCTAGAAATAGACATTTAGAGTTCAATTTATTCAACCACACTCAAGTATCTGGTGTTTTTTGTAACATCTTATGGCATTTTGACAGGCCTCCAGCTCTCATTTCAGGAAGGCAAGGTGTCTCATTGGTTCTACAATATGTCCAAGAGATCTGTATGGATCACACAGGACCCTGTGGCATCTCAAATGATGTTAGACCACCATGTGTGGACAATCAAGTCCTCACATTTAACCAGCTTAATAGCTGTCTGGACCCTACTCATTGTAGTGTTTGATCCCCATTTACTATATGGGTGTTTAGACATTTTGCTTACATGTTGACACCCTCATTTAAATGTTGCATCTGGAGCTGGATCCCATATGAGATTTTTTTTTTAAACCGTCACAGAACTGTGGTGCCCATGGCAGGCTTAGCTGCCGATCAAATAGGGTGCATTTTTTTGGCACAGTACTATAGTCCAAGTTGTTTACATGTGAGTGAATTCCAAAGCACTCACTAAATAGCAGATTTAACATGCCCATTTTCTCTAACTAACATGTCCTGGGAGTGCAGCTGAATGGGCTTTCTGCCTGGAACACAGCACAGCATTAACTGCAGCTATACGGTTTCGATCTGGAATTGATTTGCATCCATGTAGCCTGAAGACTAGGCAGAGAAAGCTTGTGTTTGCCAGTAAAAGGTATGTGCATCCTTGGAAGATCTATATCTGCAGCTGTCCCCTTTGGGATTCTACCAACAGAGGTGAACAGGATAACCAAACAACCTTCTTCTGGCAAGGTATTGTTTACTCTGCATAATAGCAATGAAGCTTTGCAAAATAGAGGGAACTGGAAAACAGACTGTATTCTACTTCCTTATTTCAGGGTTTGCCACCTCCTCTTGAAAAGCTGAAATGGCTCAACTTTCTTACTAGTAAGGTATCTGTGCCTGCCTGAGAAGTTTCTGAATTACCATTTCTCAGGTGTTAGAAAGAAATAATTTTTATCCTGCCTGAATTCTTTATTTTCAGATCCTGTATTTTGGACTGATTAAGTAGGGTTGCCCAATCTTCCCCTGAGGGAATGACTCTACCCTCTCAAAGAGGGCCTCACCTTGACATCATTTTGCTTTCTGCTTCTGCTCTGTTACCCAGTGATGCAGAAATCTCAAACGAACACAAGTGACCCAACTGCCACTATGACTGCTCTCATACATAGTCTTGCTTAAATTCTGCAGAGTAGAAGATATAGACTGTCACTTCCCTCAACGATCGCCTTTTTTGTTAGTCCCCAGCACACCGATCCTGACTGAAAATTCTGAGCATTAACACAAATTACTAGTAATAGTACTGTTAAAATTGCTGTTGCTGCTAATTACAACTGCTACCAACTGAACTTCATTTTACTAAGCTAAACTAACTAAAAAGTTTTTAATTATGACAAAATCAGCTTTAGATTGCCAGATGTTTTAGATAAAACCCATATTTTTTAATGAAAATAGCTATTTTTTGAAATATGCTCCCTTAGTAAGAAAGGGCTTTTTCCCTTTTAAAAAACATTTGAACTGAATTTTTTTCTTGGGTGTACTGTGCATTATCGACAAAAAAGGGAAGCAGGATGGATGGTCACTGCAGAAGACAAGAGTTACTATTCTCCAAATAAGCTTCCGTGTTATCCTGGTGAACTGTATTTATTTTCATGGGTGATGAGGAAAAATATACCTTATCTCACTGAAACTCACTGTAGCTGTATGCTGACTCATAATTACTGAGGCAAATGCTGAAATATCTAAATAAACTCACACTGAACAAAATGACTATAAGAGGGAGACGTGCATACAAATGTTCATCTTTATTAACACCGAGGTGAAAATAGGCATGGGTATTAAGGTCAGATCATAATCTTTTGCAATAATGGCTACAGGTACCTTAATTAATTGTAAAATTACAGTGAGATTCCTGCGATGGCGCATATCACATTTTCATGAATACCACATTCATTCTTGTTGGTTTATCAAAATAATAGCTGCATTAATAAGGACTGGTCATTTGTTTCAAAGTGATCCTGTCAGCTAACACATGGAAAATCCTTATTCATTCCTTCCCTGTTCATTGTATTAACATTATTCATGCTGAACCCTGCTGGCATGCATGTGACAGAGTATGGAATTTGAGAATATTTTGGCATTGAGCAGCACCCAATTATCGGAAATTATTAACATTAACAGAAATGGCTCTAATCCTCTCTTTTTCAGCAAAGAATATGTTGCCTCAGTTCTAGCCACATGATCGTTCTTTTAGCCTTCCCATTCTCTTTGTTGATTAAAACCAAAGCACAACTGGGTGAATTTTTTTTCCCTCCCCCAGTATCCTGATAGCTGACTAAATTAACACTGCCCTCTGATCACCAAATGAATGGTCTTTGTGGGACCAACACATGGGTGATCAAACGGAGCGTCCGCCTGGTTTGACAGGTATGGAGTTGAGTTGCACATGTGCCTCTCCTGTACCTGACATCAGCAGCAGGAGGGGTGGAGCAGTCCAGGGAGTTAGTGCATTTACAGTTGTTACCAGGGAAACAAGAAAAATTGCAGATGTTCTGTATTATATGTAATATGATCTGAACCTGGCTGTATCACAGCAACATTTGGCTAATATAGCAATGTACTGTGCAATAGTAGCAAAGAATTCCAATATTTTTATGGCTGTAGCAGGGACCTCTCTTATGTAAAACATTAGTCATTAGAATTTAAATTAGACTTAAAAGAGAATATAAATGGAAATACCATGCTCAGCTATCTCCTCAGAAAAAATGGTCCTACACTGAATTTCCATTGCAACTTCATTCATCTTCCCAGCTTTGAATGGCCAGCAATGCAGATGGTGCTTTGTTCTCCAACAGTTTCCCTTCCACTAGGGTCCCACCTTCTCCTCACTCTATGAAGCCTAAATTTCTACTTGGTATTACACAATTCTCAACAATTTCTTACCAATTTAGACCCTCCTCTTCCCTCTGACACAGCACAGAAGCGCAAATAGCTTGCAAAAAAAAAATTAGGCTATAAAAATATCTGAAGTTTGGAATTGAATTTAAGATGTGGTAGAATAAAAGCAACTAATGCAACCTCAGTCCTGCCTTGTGTGGTGTTACAGTGCTACCTGGTATCCTTCAGGCAGCAGATAGTAAAGAAGAAAAGGAACAGGTGTACAGAGTGAAGCAATTGGTGCTGAAGGATGGACATCCATGCTGCATGAAGTTTGGAAAGCTTTAACTTCTACTAAGTCTGTGAACTGACTAAGTCAGCCCTGTGAACTAAATTCCTGTTAATGGTTAGACCACATTAGACATATTCCTGGACTGCGTCCCTCGGTTTAGTTTCATCTGATGCTGTTTTAGCACTCTGAGACGTTCTATGGTACGAACCAAAGTATAGCAAGTGGGGAAAGCCTTGAGATTTTTGGTTGAAAGACAGACTCCAGATCTGAATTGAAATGCTAATGCAGATGCACCCAAAGTAACCCATAATCTTAGTAAGCCAGTGAGAAAGCACAAAAAGATATTCTGACACTTCTCGCATTCATCTATTCTTTCTGCTGTCCCTTCTCCTCCGCAAAAGTGGTGTGGATGATGGTATATTTCAATAGTGTAACTTGTGCTCAGAATAACTAAAGCAACATATTTCTTATGTCTCGTAGCTGCAGAATGTCTCTTCATTTTAAGCTTTGTTTTATCTTGGCTACTTCTTTAATGTTTTGGGTTTGTTTTTTTTTTTTTTTTCCCCATCAAAATTGTTTTAGGCTGAAGGACAAAATTGTTTCCCGACTGTCTGAATCAGAGATCTTTTTAGATCCATCACACATATCTCTATAATTTAAGCTAAAGCAATAACTGGTGAAAATAGAAAGCTGCTACTCTCTCTGAGTTATAACTACTTTCTCAGTGCCTTACTCCAAGCCTTTGTTACATGTCAAAGGAACATGAAAAACCATGAATCTCAGCTTTATTTTTGTAGCCTCTTTGCTGTAGAGAGCAGTCAAGTATGTACACTTATTTGATACATTCATCCTGAGTGGGAGACACAGGCTCCGAAGTTACCACCAGAAAAGAGACCCTTAGCAGCTCCATAGCTGTCATTTTGTAAAGTGAGTGCAGGATGCTGATGGGCCCTGCACTTCAGAGGTGTGAAACAATGAAGTGCGTACACTTATCCCTGATCAGTAGGAAAGTAGTGTCAAAGGTAACTCCTAGCTCCCTTCCCATTTCACTGGTTTTGAAGCAATAAAATGACCACTCCTGACAGGACTTGTGAATTTTCTTTTTTTAGGTGGTTGCTGTGTAGTCAAGTGAAGGCTTGGACACAAGGATTAGGGGCTGGAGCCTGCTCAGTGTGGGTTTAGAGATAAGAAGTCTCTAACAAGCCCTAATACAGGTATACAGCTGCAGTATATAAACTGATATATATCAGTTTTAAAGGTCCATAATCTAATCAAATCCAGCTGGTTTTCAAGGTGACAACAGAAGAAAATGTTTTCTGCAATATTTATGCTAACTTTCATCTTCCAGCTAGTGCTCTCCAGAAAAAGAAATGGAAAATGAATTTAACATTGGCAAAACTATCGGTAATTCCCTACCTTTGTTCTTATAAATGGTTTTCACTCGTGTTCTAGGGTAACTGAACCTTTGTGAGAGGAAATCATGAAAAACTGTAACCAGTTACATTTGTGGAATTATTAGCAAGAGAAAGCAGACTAGAACTAAAAAGCCATAGACCTGCTCTGCACCCAAGTACTAACTGGCATTTCTATTTCTGTCCAGTGAGTTGAGGGTGGCTTACAAATGTTAAGGTGTTAAACTTTAGCACCATCACAGCAGTAGCTCTGACAGGGACCTTGCAGTGACAGGCGGGTGCAGGGGAGCATGGACTGCTGGTGCTGTAATTCGTTGGGAGTGCTGGGATGGGAGCTCGCCACTCCTGACTTCCATCTCCTCCCCGCCAGCCTCCCTTCTGCCTTGATTGCGGGCTCAGCTCGGCTCACAAAGTGCATTAAACATAAACACCATTCAAATCATCCCCGTTCCCTCTGACTGACAGCAGCACTTTGTCAGCTTCAGCAGCTCCCTGCGCCGGCTTCACAGGGGGATGTGATAAAGAGGATGTACGGAAACGCATTTTAATTACAGGCATTTTTACTTGAGGAGAAGAGTAAACAGATGAAAAATGTAGAAGTGTGACAGATCTACATAATTAATTGGGGCCTCAATGAGGCTGCCACTGGGTTGCTGGCAGTCACTGGGCTTAGTAGCAAATTGAGGATGAGGAGAGGGAAAAGGAATAGGCACCCAGAGCCTCAGATTATATGTTTTAATTGAGAGCGTATTAAAAACATCTCCACCATACTTGGTCATCTCACCAAGCTGCATGTTCATTTAAAAATATAAATAAAAAATTAAAACTGTTTAATTATTTTCTTTCAGAATGAAAGTAATAAAGAACCCCTCTGAAAGATTTTTTAATCAGCTTCCAAAAAAGTGTTAGAAAAGCTATCCCCCCCTTCCCCTTTTTAAATGGAATTTGTAATCTAACGAGGAAATTATTTATGAAGTATTTGCTCTGCACCTGAAAATACCTCCAGTGAAATTATGTTTGGCAATCTGAAGCACTTTGAAGTCGATGGAGTGGCCATAAAAATTAGGCCTTCATTAAAGAGCAATGCCTTTTCTCCAGCAAACTGGCACCGCCTCAAGAGGTCAAACTCTGGGAAGGCCACAGATCTCTGCCCAAGCCGTGCCTGTGCACCACACATGGAAGCAATTTTGCCCATATTCTCTGCTGCTTTTTATGAATTTCTCCTTTGCCTTCCCCCCTCTCCACCCTTCTTTCAGGCTTCCTTCTACAGCTTTCATGTTGCATTTAGGAAATTAACAGTAACTGTCAAATTACTCTGCAAATAGGAGAATATAAGTTTGGAAGGAGTAGAACTTGCCTTTTGCCCTAGGGCCAAGTCAGTGGAAGAGCAACAAAGGGATCCTTGAGAAGTGTTTGGATAGACTGTTTTAGCAAGCCAGGCTCTTATTTTATCAAGTGCACACAATTTTTCCATTGGAAATTTTTCCCCCCTTCCTGTAAATTATTCTTTCCCCTTGTGCACCCCACTTGCTGCATGGACTGGGAAAGGTACTGGGAACGATTATAGCACCTAAGCACTGGCGGGGTGGGTATTAACCCTTAGAGAGAGATGGAAGAGGTTTGGAAGTGGGGGTTCCTTGTGGGATTATGTATAAAAGGTGCAGTTTGGTTTGGAAAAAAAAACGACTTCTCACGTGTATTTACAAAGATTACTTAAAGGGGAGAGTAGTTACTTTAATTAAATACTGAAATCTTTTGGAAAAAAAGTGAGAGAAGAAAGCTCAGAGGAATTGTAATCTATGGAGATGTAAGCTAATTACTTAATCACTTGCATTTGTAAATCTTATTATTGGAAAAGAAATTACTGTAGTGATTGAATTACAGATATTTATCTGCTAATAGCCCTGATTAACTGGTGATGCTAATCTGTCATTCTGAAAGCCAATATTAACGGCATCAATCTCACAGAACAATAAACATTTTATATGAAAGAAAACTTTGTCCGTGCAGAGTCCAGATGTGCAAAGGGAATGTGGGATGTGTGAGATTCTGGAAGCAGTTTGCTGGACCAAAACAGCCGACGCTCTCAAAATGAGTTGTTTTGGCCCATTAACCCGTTGTCAGGCACAAAGAGCTACTTAGTTACGAACAAGTACTGTCTTATACTGCAAAAGCAATTTAGTTAGCAGCACTTCTAGAATAAATAAATAAATCCCAGGCTTAATTTATTACCAGAAAGTTATTAGGACTAGGGCAGGTAGGCCAGAGAGAGTTGTTACTAAGTCTTGCTTGCAGGTCCTGCAAAGAAAAGGTAGCTGATAGAAGCCAAAGAGAGGTATAATTTATTTATTTTTAACAGATACCTGACTGATGCTATTGATTTTCACTTTGGCTAAATAAACTTTTTCTTTTTAATCAGTGTTTCTTACCACAAGGGAAAGTGATGAAGAGGAAAAGTGGAAAGACCAGTACCTTAATTTCCTCTCCATGTTGCAGGGCAGGTTTTACAGGGAAATGAAACTCCAGCAAATAAACCCAAGTTAGAGCTTCAGAGGAAATTTGCTGTGAAGCGGACAATGGCAAAGTACCCAGAGAAGATCAAGTTTCCTATTTAAGCTGTTCAAGAAGTACTGCAGAAAAAAAAAAAAAAAGAAAGAAATGAAACAATTGCTGTAAGTGCTTGCCTTACAGAGCTCCTGTCTCAAATATAACTGGAATCTACCAATGTAATCTTTATGATGACCAGATGTTACTATTTCTGGGAATGTCCTGCGTTTTCAAGGGCTGTTCCAGTTTCCTGGCTGATTATATTGAAACTGGTGTTTGCCTCGGTTACAATAAAATCTGCCAGCTGGCTCATCTCATCCTATCAGTGCCTCCCACTGCAATCTCCTTTATCCCAACGATTTAAAGCAACCTTTCTTTGTGCAGAAACCACTACAATAGTCTTTAAAACAAGAATTGAGACCTTTTGATTAAATTGTGTTGGGGATTGCTCATGAAGGAAAAGAGAGTATGGAAGGCAAGAGAGGACTGTGGCATAGTGTTCCTTGTGCTGGATGCAAAGATAAGGATCTACTGATAGTATCAGACCAGAAAGGGTAAGAAAATGCATTCACTTTGGCATGTCACCCAACAAGTCTTTTTTTTCCCTCAAAGATTTTGTGTGGTTAGATTTAGAGGATTTTCTTTTTTTTTTTTCTTTTCTTATCCCCCCCCCAAGAATGACAGAGATTTTGCTAGAACTAGCAAGTCAAATGCAATTGAACATACACAATAGGTCTGAGAGGCTGCCACACATCCAGAAGTCCCAGATGAGTATACACGACCCATGCAATGTAGTTCTATGGTATGAGCTCAGCAAAACTTTTCAGAAAACACCAGACTCATGGCACGTGTTAGGCCCAGTCTTTGAACATCAGTGAATAAAGTTGCCTATAGAGTAGTCCCAGGTAGCACCTGACATGCTGCAGATGCTCCCTGAGATGAACGTGTGCCTGTGCAGTAAGTTTGAAGTATCTTGGACAGTACTGGCTTTACAGTCTGAGTGTAGGCAACTTGTCCAGTGCATGCACCAGTATTTCAGTGAGGGAAATATTTAGTGGATGTCCAGGTTTTAAAGGTTTTGCTATTAGGAGCAAAACCAAACATATGAAAAAGAAGAAAGAGCAATATAAAATATTTGAGACATCCCACGTTCAGAGCCAGACCTTTTGAGGAGCAGAACATTGCCAATTTTCTGATGTGCTCGACAATGGAGAATGCTTCCATGGATAAACACAGATTACTGTGTATTTGCTCCCTCTGCACTTTTGAACTACATGTGACGTGCACCTATGCAGTTAGGAACATGGGAGAAGAAAATACACAGCTGCTTGCTTCCATTGCTCCAGCTATAGATGAAGTTGATAGCCTTGAGACCCAGAAACCCTAGATGTTATATAAATTGATTTGGTTTAATACAAGTGCCTGTGTTGGCAGCTCAAGATGTTCTGGATGTCACCAGGCGCCTGAGACATGCTCAGGGGTCAAATGGCATGGGGCTTTCTGGAGACCTGTGTCCTGCAACAGCAGGTGAAGACCAGGTCCAGGGGACTCCTCCCATACCTGACAAACACTTGTGCTGGTAACACCACAGCAGGAAAACCCTAGGGAAGAGAAGACTGTGTTTTCAGGTAATGTAGCAATGTCCTCAATTTCTGACTATGTAGACTGGGAAGTGGAATAGAGGGGCCCCTCAAGTTTCCTGTCAGTTTTCCAGAAAACCCCGTGACCAAGGAGTGATATTGAGTGGCTATTCAGAAATGTTTGGGTTTTTTTTTTTTTTTTTCAGGGGGGAGAGACTAGGGAGTTACTTCCCTAACAAACAGTGTGCTTGGTATGTAAAGATTCTTACCGCAAGGAAGAGGATCCCAAACCCAGGGCTGACTGACTGAATGCAATGGCAAATAATTTATCATTGGCAGTGGTGCCTTGATTATACAAAAACATTCAAATGAAAGGGACCCTCTATTTTTCTCCTCTGTTATGTCCCGGTCTGATTGTCAGGCTCGGGGAAGGTTAATGATCCCAAGGGCGAAATTAAGACACAAACGAGGTCATATGCCACCAATCAGACGTTTTATTGGGTAAATATAAAAGAATAAAGCGATAGGAAAGGCAGGAAATATTAGGAGGAAATTAAGCAAGCATTCAGAGAGATAAGCAAAGGATAGTCACCACCATGGATCCAGCGGTGTCCCGTTGGTCCTCAGTCTTCAGTTTTTCGGTGGTGGATGGCCACACTCAGGCTTCCTTGTGCCGTCTTTTTATCCAGTGTTGGAGAGGGAGTTTGCCCTCTCGGTTCGGCTTGGTTTCCCAGGGCAACATACCAGTTGGTATCCTGTTTTTGGTGGTGCCTGATAAGCCAAAGAATGGCCTGCTGCTTCAGCAAGTTCGCACATTCCCTTGCAGGCTACTGGTACCTGATAAGCCAAACAATGGCCTGTTGCTTCAGTAAGTTTGCACAAATTTCCTTGCAAGCTGGTGGCTGCCCTCGGGTATTCCCAGACAAAAGAGTGGTCTGCTGTCTGTTCTTATCAGATAAACACACACAAGCAAGCTTTGAGACAATTGTTCTTAACACTTCAGTCTCTTACACTCCTCTTACTGGAATTCTTCTCCAGTGAAGAATTTAAAATAATATTAGAATATTTTCCCCTTTCTGGTAACCACCCTGACTTGTTGGGATCCAACAGATGATAAAGGGAGCTAGAAGCTTTCAGACAGTCTCTGGAAGCATTCACATACTTAAAAAATGAAAAGACATAATTCACATAACATTTCTGAAGCCTGAAGTGCTCTAAAAGAGAAATAAATGGTTTTCTCAAAAATAAGTACACATATTAAATAGGTAGAGTAGAAAGGTTTGTTTGTTGCCAGACTTTTGGTGTCTAATATAAGTTACCAGGGAAGAAAACTCAACACTCTCAACCTGAGTTCTGGTATGAAAGCACAGGGAGCTCTAGTATCTAATTTTCCACCAATTTAAACAAATCATTTTAGGTATTTTGAGCCAAGAACTTTTGAAGTTCCCTTAACTGAGTTATTGTTGTTTTACACTCTGATTTCAATCACGCAAGGGCAGAGAAAGGGCCATTCTTTATTTTTTCTGAAATATTTTAAACAAAATGTCTGTTTTTATAAAGCATTAATGGTAAATGGTTAAAATGGGAAAAAAAATATTTTGTAACTTACTTAGGCCGTTCATTTTCCTTTCCAAGTGTTTTGTCTTGCATATTTTCTTTTCTGTGGTTGAACTAATTATGGTATAGTTATATGTATATAAGTAGTGCTATCCTTCTGGTAGTAAAAATGGCCATTATGACAAAGCAAAAAAGCCTTGTCCTGCTTTCAGTTTGTCTTGTCTCTTTTGACTGGGAGCTCTGCAAGGCACTTTCTTAGTCTATGTTTACCAAGTAGGGATATAACATGATCCTGCTGTCAGTGGGAGCTGCGGGAATTCTGTAATTACCTCTAATGTTCCCATTTTCCTGGTAAGGGAGCGGGAACAATCCGTTAGGGCCAGGCGCACATCTTGTCTCTTCTGAACACTAAGAAACTGAGAATGCTTCATCCTTCTGCAGTCCTCTTTAAACAAAGTTATATTTTTTAAAAGAAATACGTTTTTTCAGTTTTAGGAGCGATAATACTGTATCACCAGTAGAGACGATAGACAAGTATTGAGGAAAGGGATGAAAGCCTGGTCTTCTAATTGATACAGTATGTGCAGCAGGAACTCCTATTAGAGTTGAAATATTTGGGCATAAAAGAGGTACATCAGTTTTTATCTAAGCCTAAATTTTGCTTCCTTTCTGAAAGAAGTATATCTTTCTATCAATAGGGCACAAATTCCAAGGAGCTTTACAAAACATTATCAATACGTATTATGATGCCCAAATGCAAACCTGTAGTCAATCTGTTTGGACAACAGCTCTGATAATATCCTTCTTTCTGAATAAACAGGTCTATTAAACAGATCATTAAATAAATGATTTTCCACACACTCTAGGAACTCTACCCAGACAGTAGCTTGAGCGGCCTTGTACACACAAATAGTACATTCTGAGCTATAAAAGTATTGTGAATTCATTTATGAGAATAAAATCATCACTGTGCAAATTATCAGAGGACAAAAATGTATTTCTGTCCATGTAGCCCCCAAGTCTGTGATCGTAAGATGAACTTGCAGAAGTTATGATTTTGGTTTTGCAAACAGGCCCATGAGATTTTGGTCAGTGTACACGTGATGTACCAAAATGTTTTCAGGTTTATAGCCTAATCTGGGGAAAGATTAATCTTTCTAAATCTTCTGGATCTGGATGAAGAACAACAGCAGGTGTGAAGGGGAAGCATGAGACGAGACTGGAGTCACAACCATCACTTTTGCCTAAAGGTTTGTGCTCAAGATCTTTCTTGTTTATTATTTGCAAGAGTTGTAGAACTGTCTCAGAAACAAGATGTTTGGTATCGCCACATCAGCACTCTGTCACTTGGTTATAAGACTGTCAGTGGTTCTGTCTAATGAATTTGAACACTTTGACTTGCTTGGGTGACTTGCCCAGTTACAGGGATAACTCTTGGCTACTCAGATGTGGGTGCAGTTCCTCTGTCCCAGCTAGCTGCCCATTCTCCCCCAAGACATCAATATGTTCCCTGCCACACTGGGGTATTCCTCCCCCACCAGGGCGGCATGACCAAGCACAGCAGAACAAGGAAGGCAGACCTTGCAGAGCATCCTATTGTCAAAGGTTTGTTGATATTTGATGAGTTGATATTTGGTAGAAAAACAGTCTGGAAAGCTTCTTCTGGGATCTGAATGAGAGATGGCCTTCTGCCAAGTTGGAAAGAAGACCCTCAGCTCCCAGAAGTGTCATGAAGGGTGTTTTCCCTGGATGTGAGTAGAGCCAGAGGCTGGTGATCGGGGTCACAGATAGCTGTGCAGACAACCTCTTCTGTGAGTGCTGACAGAGCCTTTCAGATGGTTCCTGGGACATCTTGAAGCTTGGTCTGTGCTGGAGAGCAGTCAGGTGATTCGGAGGATATAAGGTAACTATGGGTTATCCACAAATAGTGACTGGCTATATTGGTCTGTTTCTGTGGATCAGGAGAGATATCTGCTGGTGCTTGATAACATCACCTTTCAGTGTCTTGGGGCAACACACACACTTTTTCCTGACCATTATCATACAACGTCAAGGAGAGGAAGCATATCTTCATTTTAGCCTTTCTTTTAAGAGCTTATCCATTCCCATTTCTAGAAATGGTAGTACATGATTTGAAGTAATCACTTGTCTTGCACCAAGGCAGGTACCCAAGGCAGTCCCATGGCCTTGAGATTCAGAAGGCTTTTTTCCACTGACTGGAGGTCAGGGGGGTAGACTCTCCTCTGGACTTTGTCTGTCAAAGGACTCTTGTTTAAGGTGGGATAGAACACATGTGGTTATTGACCTGAGATATAGGATGTGGTTTTTCCAAACTTCTTTTTGAACTGCCCAGAGAACTCTTTCCACTGGCTAGTATGTCTCCCCTCCTCATACCTTTAGCAGCAGTAGATTATGAAGCATGTAATGTATTGTGTTTTGCTTCTGCTGTTGTTCAACAAGCAATTATTCACATTCAACTATGTCAAAAGCTTTTTCTGTAGATGGAGAAACGACAGTGTTGTGCAGTCAGATACCCAAACTTTTCCATGTTGTTCATATCTTTCACTTATGCTGGTTTTATGTAGGTACAGCTGTGGCAGAGTGAGAAACAGAAAATGGAAAATCTTTGGGAAAAATAAAGAAGAAAGCTACAAGAAGCTAATTAAAGCAATCTAAATAGTTGCAATATAAATAGTCAGTTTTAGTTGGAGGAGCTACAAATGATAAAAAGTATTCTGTGTTTAACAGAACGTTTCTTTTAACACTCAGATCTTTTTCACCTCTCAAGGACCTGCAAAATTTCAGTGACTTATAGCCTACTGGTCTAACTAGTCACATAGACCCAATTTAGTTCAGGGACTTGAAATTCTTATCTTTTTAAAGAATGTTTCAATCACTAGGACAGAAGGGAATCTGGTATGGGGGAGTGATTTTTTTTCTTTTTTTATAAACAATAAAATAATCGTTTAGCTATTAGTGAGTGGGTAATGTAAGCTGAAAATCTGAACCAAACTTAACCTGAAAAGTAACTGCTGAGAAGTATGAAGATAAAACATGTAAATTTAAACACTGTTCATGCCTGATTTGGAGGAGGTTTCAACTCTCTCATGTGGGTATCTTACATGGGCATGATGGGGCATCCACTTCCTTGACCTTGTGAAAAGGGCCTAGGCCTGTTCTGGAGGTAACTCCCAAAATGTAAATGTTCATTTAGAGGATGCTCTTTTCAGCCAGATACATTAGTCAAGTTTAATTTGCATACAAGAGTAGTTACAACTATCATGACAAACCATTTTTAAGTGAGGTAAACTTTTCACAAAAAAAAAAAAAAAGGTACATCCCATAGCGTGAGTGTAGCTACAACTGCATAAAGATGTCCCAAACCAATACTGTGTTATTCCTCTCCTTATCCAGAAACATTTTTATTCACCTAAAGTCTTGTTTCACCTATAAATAACTGTCTCCAAGTTAGGAAGTGTGGATTGCACAGTTTTAACCACATTAGTACATTTTTTCTGAGCAATGTAAGAACTTATCAACAATCTCTTTTTCCCCCCTTTAGCAGCCTCACCTTCTGAACGGCTGGTCTGAAATGAATTAAGAGATTAATGAAGGAAAAAAAGATATATTTTTTCTATCTGAAAAAAAAAAAAGTATTCCTGTGGGTAAATTGTTAACTACAGAAGATCTGCTTTCCTGTGTTTACCAAATACTTCTATTTACCAAAATTTTACCAAATTTCTACAAATTTCAAATAGTGATGTTATATCAAAGTAGATTTTTCTCAACTTTCTCACATTTTCTAACTGCTTTTCAATGGGAAAGAATGTAATTTTTACTTCTTTTGGTTGCTCAGAAGAGAAAACTAAGAGTAACAAAAAGTCAAACTTTAAAATAACTTACATTACAAACAAAACAGCATTTTCCCATAATGATTTTTAAAAACCTCAGGAAAGTAAAATATTTTTGTTTGTTGTGAAATAATTTCTCAATGTTATGAAGCAGAATATCTAAAAAAACCCAAACAAAACCTCCTAACAGGCTACAGAAATGCTATTGATTTAAAGTACAAATTAAACTCTTAAATAAAATACATGAAAGGAAATTAAGGACTTACTTAGTAAAGAAAATAAGCAGTATACATAAAAAAGGCAGAAATAATTGTAGTTTTGTTCAGTTTTGCTCATTTTGTGCTGTTTGTGTTGAAAGGGATAAATAAATGTCAATGTATGTTTTCTTACTATGCTGCCAGTTTTTTCTAAGGAAAACCAGCAAAGCCAAAAGTAATTTTTCATAAAAGCCTTGTGTTAGTTTGTGTAGGTATGTGTACTCCAGCTGGTTTATATTGCAAGCGAGATGTCTGCCATTCCGACATAGAGGCAAAGCCTTTAACTCTGTAAATATACACATATATGTATCGTATATTGGGAAAGCAAAGATGCTGTAGTTGCACAGCTAAAGAGGGCACAGTTTTCCCATGGTATAATTCATTATTATTGTGAGTTTAGTTAAGTGGGAGGTCTATTTATGTGGTGGTTAAGGTGCCTGTCAAAAGGGCGCTTGGCACTTGCTCCTCCTTTGCGCTTTGAAGTTCACTTCCTACAGTAACATTTTCCAGTCATAACACCTCCTTCTTCACAACTAAAAGTCAAGGCTGCTAGCCATCCCCCCGTGCTTCAAAATATAGAAACCGTAATTCAGCCCTAAGGAAATGAACCAATTACAAGGAACTTGGTTTAACTTCCTGCTGTGGTAGACAAATGAAAGTATAGGCTACTATGAAAGTAAGCCTGAAAGCTTAAGAAATATGTGTAGGTATTGAGCAATTACAGTCAACTGGAACATGCCAAGGAACAAACCCAATCCCTTTGTCTAAGGACCAGTCACTGCACATAGCACTGGAGGATAATGAAACCATTATGGTTGCTGTACTCTAGACAGAGAAGTGTGTGTGAAATTTCCTGTTCTGGTTGTAGACTTTGGTGTTTTCATGGTAGTGGAATAAAGGACTAGTCTATAAGCGGCAAAGAACGTAGGTCAAAAAAATCTTTTCATTTCTGCCAACAGAAAAACAGATATCCTGCAGAGCTTCATACACATAAATGGTATGGATATATTCACAATTAAAGGTTTACCCTAATAAGGAGTGAAGGTGTATAGTAGGAGTTTAGGACATCTTGAATCATCATTGCTCATTGCTTGATAATACCTGCTCTGTAACCTGGGTAATATAGTAAATTCTATCAGTTAATAACATCAAAAGTTAATTACCTTCATTATTTCATGTTCTTATAGTGTTGGTTTAGGAATAGTAGTCCAAGAATACAAAGTAGACAAACCAGGTATCACTTCTCTCTACACATTCTTCTCATTTATTGGCTGGAATTGCATCACATGTAATCTCACTACTATTAATATTTTTTTTACATTTAAGAATTTTTCTTTGAAATTATGGATCATCTTTATCCCAAGAAATAAATAAGGTATACTTATTATATTATACTTATACTCAAGACAGATGAAAAATATGAACACATCACCATGTCATACTACCTTACAAATCAGTTTAAAAAAAATGTTTTAGAAATTGTTCCAGTCAGCTTTTGACAGACACTAATATAAATATTCAATTTATTTAACAAATATTTATGAAATAGCTAGCGATACTATCTAAACTGCTTTGCTAATGCTGCTTTGTTGTGAAAAAGATGTTTTAGATATGACCAACTAGTGGTCCATAAACAATTTTGAAAACATTCTTAAGTTAATAGATTGTATTACTTATTTCACTATTAGCTTTTGAGATGTCACTAATATAGTGTAGTAAACAATGCAGTGAATAATGTAAGCAGTGTATAACAAAATGCAATATAATGCTCTAGAAAGAAATTGTTATGTTTTTATGATTCCCATTTCTTGGGATTGTTGTTCATTCTAAAGCACAGAAAAATTAAACAATGAAGTGTCAGAATAAGGTGAAGTGGAAATTCCAAGCTTTGAGACATTCTACAAATACTGCAGAAAACTTGTAGACATTCAGCCAACTATCTGCAACACAGGATTCCTGGTTTCTTGTTTACCGAATCAACAACAAGCATTCTCACTTTCACAGGGATTTATGTAAGGTCCTTTAAGCTGAAACTATGTCATACAGGGTGATTGTACAATCCTCTGTCAGCTTTCACAAGTTAAACGAGGTCAGGGTCAGGCTGGCTTAGGATTGCACAGGAGGTCTCCAAAGAGAGCTCAGGATGCAGCAGGAAGTGGTCATGGTCACAGGGCAATGGGGCAGCCTCGGACTTTCCCTGGCCCAGGTGTGAAGCAGCACCTCGTGTGTTTGGACCAGCCTGCAAATAGAGCTGCTGTCTTGACTTGGAGCGAAAGCCAATGTCCTGCCCCTGTAATGCCTGTATCCCATTGCATACTTGGCAGGCTTAAAAATATTAGCGCTACCGTCCTGGCCAAAAACTCATCTGGGACTGTAGTTATGCTGGCCAAATTAATTATCTGCTTTGACTAATTTAGGCAATTAGTTCAGTCTGGTTTTTTGTTTATTTGCTTGTTTTTTCACCATTTGTTTTCCAGATAAACCATGAACAAATATCCACTGTTTTAGAATGTTTCTAGTGAAAAGCTTTTGCAAACAATTTCTTTTTTTTTTGCAATCGCACTATGAACCAGATTATGATGAGCTGTCCAATTTTCAAAAGAGGTCAGTGTTTAATAACCTACAGTGAGCACGCGCAGTGGAGACTTTCAGTATCAGGTACTCATGATAGAAAAACTTCAACAGAAATACATTTTTAAGAAAAAAGAAAATCAACCATGCCCAAGCTGATTTTTTTTTGACTGCAAAGCTGTAAACTTAGGGGACTGTGCTGTTTATCCATCTCACTTGTCAGTCTCCCTAAATAATTTCTCAGCATACTGGGCAGTTTTTATTAAACTGAAAAAAAAAAAAGAGGAGTAGGTGTCTCAAAGTTAATTACATTCTACAATTTTTAGGCACACCAGTGTCTTGACAGAGGATGTCGTGGTTTAATCCCAGACAACAACTAAGCATCACCCAGCTGCTTGCTCACTCCACCCTGCTGAAGTGGGGGAGAGAATTGGAAGAGTAACAGTGAGAAAACTCGTGGGTTGAGATAAAGACAGTTTAATAGGTAATGCAAAAGCCGTGCACCCAAGCAAAGCGAAACAAGGAATTCATTCACTACTTCTCATTTGCAGGCAGATGTTCAGCCATCTGAGTGCTTATGGGTAAAGATCAGGGGGAAGGCAAATAAGGGAGATATCCTGGTGAGAGTCTGTTATAGACCACCCAACCAGGACCAGGAAACAGAGGAAGTATTTTACAAATGGTTGGCTGAAGTCTCACAGTCTCTAGCCCTTGTTCTTGTGGGAGACTTCAACTTACCAGATATCTGCTGGAAATACAACACAGCAGAGAGAAAGCAGTCTAGGAGGTTCCTGGAGTGCGTGGAGGATAAGTTCCTGATGCAGCTGGTAAGCGAGCCAACCAGGGGAGGTGCCGCGCTGGACCTGCTGTTCACGAACAGAGAAGGCCTGGTGGGTGATGTGGTGGTCGGAGGCTGTCTTGGGCACAGCGACCATGAAATGGTAGAGTTTTCGATTCTTGGAGAAGTAGGGAGGGGGGCCAGCAAAACTGCTACCCTAAATTTCAGAAGGGCAGAGTTTGGCTTGTTTAGGAGTTTGGTTAACAGGGTCCCTTGGGAGGCAGTCCTGAAGGGCAAAGGAGTCCAGGAAGGCTGGATGTTATTCAAGGAGGAAGTGTTAAAGGCACAGGAGCAGGCCGTCCCCCATGTGCCGCAAATCAAGCAGGCAGGGGAGAAGACCGGCCTGGCTGAACAGAGAGCTCTGTCTGGAACTCAGGAAGAAAAGGAGAACCTACCACCTTTGGAAGAAGGGGCAGGTGACTCAGGAGGACTACAAGGATGTTGTGAGGTTATGCAGGGAAAAGATTAGAAAGGTGAAGGCCCAGCTAGAACTTAAACTGGCCACCGCTGTCAAGGATAACAAAAAATGCTTCTACAAATATATCAGCGACGAAAGGAGGGCTAAGGAGAATCTCCCTCCTTTGTTGGATGTGGAGGGAAGCTTGGCCATGAAGGATGAGGAGAAGGCTGAGGTACTTAATGCCTTCTTTGCCTCAGTCTTTAATAGTCGGACTGGTCATCCTCAAGGTTTTCATGCCCCTGAGCTGGGAGATGGAGATAGGACACAGGATGAAGTCCCAGTTGTCAAAGAGGTGGCAGCCACCGATCTGCTCCTCCACCTAGATGCCCACAAGTCTATGGGGCCAGACGGGATCCACCTGAGGATACTGAGGGAGCTGGCGAAGGAGCTTGCTAAGCCACTCTCCCTCATTTATCAGCAGTCCTGGTCAACCGGGGAGGTCCCAGATGACTGGAAGTTAGCAAATGTGACACCCCTCTACAAGAGGGTCAGAAGGAGGATCCGGGGAACTATAGGCCTGTCAGCCTGACCTCGGTGCCGGGGAAGGTCATGGAACAGATCATCCTGAGTGCCATTATGCGGCATGTGCTGGACAACCGGGGGATCAGGCTCAGCCAGCATGGGTTTATGAAAGGCAGGTCCTGCTTCACTAACCTGGTCTCCTTCTATGACAAGGTGACGTGCTTAGTGGATGAGGGGAAGGCTGTGGATGTTGTCTACTTGGACTTTAATAAAGCCTTTGACACTGTCTCCCACAGCATTCTCCTGCAGAAGCTGGCTGCTCACGGCTTGGACAAGTGCACTCTGCGCTGGGTTAAAAACTGGCTGGATGGCCGAGCCCAGAGAGTGGTGGTGAATGGAGCCAAATCCAGTTGGCGGCCGGTCACGAGTGGTGTTCCCCAAGGCTCAGTGTTGGGACCAGTCCTGTTTAATATCTTTATCGATGATCTGGATGAGGGGATTGAGTGCACCCTCAGTAAGTTTGCAGATGACACCAAGTTGGGTGGAAGTGTCGATCTGCTGGAGGGTAGGAAGGCCCTGCAGAGGGACCTGGACAGGCTGGATTGTTGGGCCGGGGCCAACTGTATGAGGTTCAACAAGGCCAAGTGCCGGCTCCTGCACTTGGATCACAACAACCCCAGGCAACGCTACCGGCTTGGGGAGGAGTGGCTGGAAAGCAGCCTGGCTGAAAAGGACCTGGGGGTGTTGGTTGACAGTCACCTGGACATGAGCCAGCAGTGTGCTCGGGTGGCCAAGAGGGCCAATGGCATCCTGGCTTGTATCAGAAATAGTGTGGCCAGCAGGACCAGGGAGGTGATAGTGCCCCTGTATTCAGCACTGGTGAGGCCGCACCTCAAGCACTGTGTTCAGTTTTGGGCCCCTCAGTTCAAGAAGGACATCGAGGTGCTGGAGCGTGTCCAAAGAAGGGCAACTAGGTTGGTGAAGGGTCTAGAGAACAAGTCTTATGAGGAGTGGCTGAGGGAGCTGGGGTTGTTTAGTTTGGAGAAGAGGAGGCTGAGGGGAGACCTTATTGCTCTCTGCAACTACCTGAAAGGAGGTTGTAGTGAGGTGGGGGCCGATCTCTTCTCCCAAGTAACAAGTGACAGGATGAGAAGAAATGGCCTCAAGCTGTGCCGGGGAAAGTTTAGGTTGGATATTAGGAAGAACTTCTTTACTGAAAGAGTGGTCAGGCATTGGAACAGGCTGCCCAGGGAAGTGGTTGAGTCTCCATCCCTGGAGGTATTTAAAAGACGGGTAGATGTGGTGCTTGAGGACATGGTTTAGTGGTGGACTTGGCGGTGGTAGGTTAACGGTTGGACCTGATGATCTTAAGAGTCTTTTCCAACCTTAACAATTCTATGATTCTGTGATTCTATCTCCAGGAAAGCAGGGCTCCATCATGCATAATGGTTACTTGGGAAGACAAAACACCATCACTCTGAACATCCCCCCCTTCCTTCTTCTTCCCCCAGCTTTTATTGGTAAGCATGACGTCATATGGTATGGAATAGCCCTTTGGCCAGTCGGGGTCAGCTGTCCTGGCTGTGCCCCCTCCCAGCTTCCTGTGCACCAGGCAGAGCATGGGAAGCTGAAAATTCCTTGACTGGTGTAAGCACTACTCACAACAACCAAAACATCAAGGTATTATCAACATTATTCTCATACTAAATCCACAACACAGCACTATGCCAGCTACTAAGAAGAAAATTAACTCTATCCCAGCTGAGGAGATGGATCCAGAGCAGTACCTCCACTGCCAGGTATGACTTAATAGGCACATAAGGACTGCTCAGCTGAATATCACAGGTTTATCTCCAGACCAGTCATCTCAGGGTTGCTTCTTAACCAGGGAGCACATAGAAGGGAATGGAGATTATTGTAATCATCAGATGATTGATGGCTCAAAGAACATAAAACTACAGGAAAAGAGGCTGCATTAATTCCAGTGGTCATAGAGTTATTTTACTTTTTATATGGAGGGAAAATACATCAAAAGCTGGCTTTGTTTCAGAAAATGTTGACATACTATATGAGTAAATCAAAATTAAATTTATACATTGATTTTTGTTCATTTTTATATTGTCTGTGTTATTCATATGATATTTTATAACCTGTTGTGCCTGTCCAGATCAAAACAGGTGTCAAAATGCCAAACATTTTCTGCTCAGTGAGAATGCTGTGTATGTAGCTGGCTTTAAGTATCTGTTTTGCAGAGAAGAGTAGGACTGGGCAGGGAGTTGTTTGGTTATTGTTAATTTTATATTATCTTACCTTACACTATTTCATTTTATTCTTCCATGTGAATTTCATAGCAAAATAAGACAATTTTGAGATATATGTGTTCCTGATTTGTACTCCTCTTGCCAGATCCATGCCCTCTGACCTTAACTCTTGCAGCAGTCTCCTTGTCTGTCTAGCTGTGCAGTCTCAGTGCAAGCCTCCAAAGACCTTTACCTCTACATCCCACCAACTTTGTGACCATGGGAAGCTACCTCCAGCACTGCATCTGGACAAAGCCTGAAGCCAGGACCCACAATTTACCCCATCCCTCACCAAGCTGGCTCCCTCCTTGCAGTCAGCAGTTTGCCTTGCATTTCCACCCTCCCAGGACCCCCAGGAGATCAGATGGATCTGATTCTCCAGCAAGAAAACTCTCATGGAAGTCCTCCTTTGCTAGACAGTATTTTCGTGACAATGAAATGACAATGAAAGCAGCAACTGGGGCAGTGTTGGAATAACAGCCATACAGAGTGGTGAGGCAGCACCTCAAATTTAGCCTGATGACTCAGAAGCTGTAGAGCTCCCTGTAGTGGGGCACCAGTCCCCACACTTACTGCTTTCCTCTTGACATTCTCCTCATAGTTAAGGGTTTGGTAATGTAGCAGCAAAGTTAGATGCCAGTAAAAAGGACATAATTAGCCATGTCTTGGCTTCACAAAATGTCTTATGGTACTGTGGTATCTCACTCTGTGAAAGCAATTTTTGTCCCATGAAGGAGAAAGGGCCTACTGAGGAAATATCTACAATGTGGCTGAGGAGCTTGTGATAATAGTGCAGTAACTATTGCTAGGAGTAAACATGAATAAATCTAGCCAATGATTGACATCTGTAAAAACTTTCCTCACTCAGATAACTCTATCAGCACAGTTCCTTCTGGATTCTGAAATATTTTTAAAGTAGATTGTTTTCATTTTTTTAATTTTCAGTTTTCTTCCCTCCAAACTTTGCATGTCCCTCAGCTCCCATTAAACACAATCCATCTGACCAGTAACCCTACACATGTGGTGAAAAAAAAAAAGCTAAAGGAAAAAAGGGGTCAGGGAAAGGTTGGTTGAATAGGCAATTAGTGGGAAATTTCATAAACAATAAGGGAAATGTGTTAGAGAGCAGCCTATTTTTTCTGTATAAGTTTCCATTTCATCTCCAGGAATATTCTTTTCATGCATATTTAGTTTAAGAAAAAACCCACCATACATCTTTCAGGATATTTTTCATTCTTCATTTATGATACTATAAATGTTTAGGTAATAATGCTGGTATTGGAAACAAGTCAAATGAGTGCAATTCAAATTAGTGGGCAAGCTAGAGCAGAGTCTTTCATTTACAGTCCGCTTGATCAGACCACATTAAAATCAGCAAGACTTAAGCCTACTCTGTTTACAGCCCACAGGTTGTTATCTAGTTTCAAACCTTTCTGTTCAGAATTGTTAAGCCAGTGCTGTACTGCATGCAGCTCACCATTAATTGGAAGCTTGGACTCTAATGGCTGTTTTTTGGGGCGGGAGCTGAAAATCCTGAAACCCACACCATGCCCTAAAATGTATTCATTTAATTTAAAACTTTTACATAAAATTACCAGTTATTTGAAAGTTAAACACTTAGTCACAGCATTCTGTATCAGATGCTATGAATTTATTCACATCTAGATTTTAAATTACCTCCTTTCCATTTAATATGCCAATTTTACTAGGCTACCTGAAACATGATTTGCATAGAGTTATTACAACAGGAAAGAAAAAATCCTCTCTTGTGTTCAGTGCCTTGTTTCTCTAATCCCCACAGACAGTGAGGAAGAAAGGCTGGTTTTATGTTGTCAATTTCTTCTGCTGCACCCATTGGCACTTGTCAATATTCCTTACCGGACAAAATGTGCAAATATTCTTGGACATGTAACCGGTTCAGAAGTTTGCTGCCACTTATATGTGGATGTACTGTAAATATCTAGACGTTAATTAGTTGAAAACCAGGAATGTTTTGATGTTGCAAACCGGCAAATGGAGCTCTACTAGCTGAGCTAATGAATCAGTTCCATGAAATGTTCGTACTTCTAAATCACTATCACATTTAATAAAATAAAAAATAATATAGGCAGCAGAGTACCTTCTTGTACTATTTAGTGGGAAAAAGTCACTGTATAACTAATGGAATCTTGTAAACATACACAGTTCCTTAGGGCTTCTCTGGGAGATGGAATAAGATATGCTTCCAATGTGCACTCTCCTGTTATTTTTAAGCATGGGTTCAAACTGAAACATACACAAGATCTGGGCCCGTTCGGCACTGGACCTGTAGCTTTTCCTTTAGGTCAATGCCCTAATTTATACACATTCTGCAGGCTTTTGGTAATGGTATTCATTCTTATGCAGTTGTGCAAACATATTGCCTTTCAGTCAGGCAGGACTCAGTCACGTCTACTTGCAGTCATTCTCTTGTCACACTGAGTTAGAGTGACCACTAACAAATAAGAAACAATTGAGAATCATGCCAGTATTTTCTTTTCTTACCTGACAATTCCTCCTGAGGAGCCCTATGTGTTAGACCTGGCTAAATGTAATTTGAGTAACTGAGCTCTGCCTAGCCAGCTATCCCTGCAGTGATAACTCAGTGATGCACACTTCTCCACTCCTTGCCCTTGACTCTGAGCTAGACTTGTTTTATGTGTCATTTCTTGAAATAAACAAAACAGTTCAGTTCTATTCTGGGAGGTCATTGAGATGACTCTTCCCACCATAGCCTGCTCAAGCTTTTAATCATGAAACTAAGTCTAGAAGATGGATGTTGTGGGGCATCTTAAAAATTTAGTCCATCAGATGTCTCAGTTGGGTACTAAACTGGACTGCATCAGGGCTCCCATCTAGCTTATGCACATGATCTTCCACGTTTTCAGAGAAAAACAAGGCAGGAATAGTTGAGACTGGAAAGAAAAGGATAATTCTCTCTCTACACCCAGGATTCAGTTGAGACATGACAGGTGTGTACACATGGACTCATGAGATCAGAAAAGCTTCCATGTCCCATAGTTCAAATAAAGTCTTGGAGATCAAGTACTTATGTTGAAACCCTGAATGGAGTGATGCACCCTTTGAGGGTGTGGTGTATTTGAATTAATCTGAAAATGGATTTTTTAGTTTGTAAGAATGGTGCAATACAGTAAAGGAAATGAGAAGGCTTTTATAAAAATAAAGGAAACAAGGAGAGAGTTTCACAAATTGGATGAAGACAGAGGTTTTCTTTAACCTGTAGGCTAACTGTAAGGTTTTAAACCTGGGGAGCTCTGGTAATGAAACACCCACATATATTCCCGAACTGCCATCCCATAATCTGCCTGGTGTTTGCATTCTTACCTGCTAGTGTTCCAGTCCAATATGAGGCCAAAGACAGCAAAGCTAGGAAAGGAAGTGTAGTCTTGTATTCAACAATTTTACTTTTTATAATTTAGGACTCCCTGTTTTCAATTTGCACACCATTTAATATCACGGCATATCATACAATTTGGAACAGCAGGTACTGAGGGTAAGCCACATGATAACACCTGACATTTAGATCATTTGCACGAGGATGAACACGGAAATCCTCTCTCCCCTGACTTTAGATGTCTACTTCTGACTGTGAGTGTCTATATACAACCTAATAATCCTGAACTCCCTCTCCAGTAATGAGAGAAACATGCTTTCCAGGGGTGACAGTTTTCACTAAATGTAGATGTCTACTTTGGGAAAAGATGAATCACATTCTAGAAACGTCTATTTCTTTCCATTAACTATAAATAGACACACATTGATTAACAGAGATGTAGCATCTGTGCTATAGATTCTGACATGCAGACAGTTGAATCCCATCCAAATACTTAAGAGATGTTTACAAATAAAAGAAATATATTACACAAGTAATTGGCAGTGAATATTACCACTCATCATCACACAAATCCTTACTCTTTTTCTCTGAAATATAAAGGAATCCTGTCTTTCTAGATTGTTGTATTTTATGTGCTAGAATTTTAATCTTAGACCAGTGGATAAATTTGTGTATGTTTAAACATGCTCTTCCTCCAAGACCTTTTGAACTGAGAGAAGAAAGAATCAAAATGTCACAGAATTAAAAAAAAAAACATAATGGCTGGTACATTTTATACTTGTATAATAATACCATCTAATTACTATCTAATTTTTAATAGCAAACACACGAACTTTAAATAATTTCTTCTCTGCACAAGAGTAGTGATGTATTTGCATAATTCTTACACACTGCACACAAGACACCCTCTACCACTCCTGCTTCTCTCATTCATATCTCACAGGACATGAAAATCTACTTGGCCATACAAAATAAAAAAGACACTAAGTGTGAGCGAGAAAGCTGACAAAACTATGTATGGTATGTTTGATAACTTTTTGTAATGGTCTTTACCAAAAACTCAGCCAAAATAAGGATAACTCATTTGCTTTTTACGGCATATAAAACTGTCACAAAATATACGTATGTTGTATGGGGCTTGACTGCAATTGCTGTGTGACTTGTGACTGGAATCCTTTTTTGTGACTACCCAGAATTTATTTCCATAAGCAGTTATGCTCTTTGATGCTCACTCCCCTAAACTACTTCATTGTCTATGACTGTTTCAGTACTGATGCCCTGAGCATTTGCCCAGTTGGAATAAATAATTTCCATGGAAAACTTCTAGTGCCAGACAGACTCTAAGATAGATATGTAAAAACCAATAGCACAGCATTTGAGCTCTTATCTTTTCATTTTGACTGCCAAAATCCTGATCTTAAGTCATTGATAATCTACCATATAATAAAGTCCTGGAAAGTTTTCTTATAATTTCCTCTGTCGTGAACAGGGTATAATATTTCCTTTGAAAAACTCTATTTAGGTCTCCTGTGTCCCATAAGCTCTCTTTTCCACAGACTACTATAATAAACAATAAACTTACCCATTCTGTCTCACTTTGTGCAGTTCATAATTCTTTAAAACTTTCAATTTTGTCTGTTTTCTTTGGAACCTAGGTTTTTTCTTTTTGTGCTCCTATGTGATGGTAGTAGGTATTAGACTGATATACTGCTTTTTTTCTGTAGTGAATCTGATATGAGGTTCAACAAGGCTGAGTGTCGGGTCCTGCACTTGGGTCACAACAACCCCAGGCAACGCTACAAGCTTGGGGAGGAGTGGCTGGAGAGCTGCCTGGCTGAAAAGGACCTGGGGGTGTTGGTTGACAGTCACCTGGACATGAGCCAGCAGTGTGCTCGGGTGGCCAAGAGGGCCAATGGCATGCTGGCTTGTATCAGGAATAGCGTGGCCAGCAGGACCAGGGAGGTGATAGTGCCCCTGTATTCAGCACTGGTGAGGCCGCAACTCGAATACTGTGTCTAGTTTTGGGCCCCTCAGTTCAAGAAGGACATCGAGGTGCTGGAGCGTGTCCAAAGAAGGGCAACGAAGCTGGTGAAGGGTCTAGAGCACAAGTCTTATGAGGAGCGGCTGAGGGAGCTGGGGTTGTTTAGTCTGGAGAAGAGGAGGCTATGGTCTTGCCAGGATCATGGGGATGTGGTGGGATGGTTTGCATGACTGGAGGGTTGCAAGGGAGGGACACAGGCTCCATGGGAAAGACAGACCAGGACAATGAGGAGGGGTAGTTGTCCTTTATGTGAGAGAACAGCTGGAACGCATGGAGCTCTGGCTGGGGATAGATGATGAGTCAACTGAGACCTTACGGGTAAGGAGTAAAGAGAAGACAGATAAAGGTGACATTGTAGTGGTGGGTATCTGCTACAGGTTGCCTAACCAGGAAGAACAAGTGGATGAGGCCCTCTACAGACAGCCAGAAGTAGCCTCAGGTTCACAGGCCCTGGTCTTCATGGGCTTCATTCAACCACCCTGATATTTGAGGGAGGAATAACACAGTAATCCAGCAGGTTCCTGGAAGACATCTATTACAAATTCCTGACATAAGTGACAGAGGAGCTAACAAGGAGAGGTGCTCTGCTGGACCTCATACTCACCAACAGAGAGGGACTCTTTGGGGATGTGAAGGTCAAAGGCAGCCTTGGCTGCAGTGACAATGAGATGGTGGAGTTCAGGATCCTGAGGGCAGGGAGTAGGGCAAACTCAAGCTCACACACCTGCAATTCAGAAGAGCAAACTTTGGCCACTTTGACATCCCAAGGGATAAGACTCTGGAGGGAAGAGGGGCCCAAGAAAGCTGGTTAATATTCCAGGATCACCTTCTCCAAGCTCAAGAGCAATTCATCCCAATGATTAGGAAGTCAGGCAAAAATGCCAGAAGGCCTGCATGGATGAACAAGGAGCTCCTGGCCAAACTCAAACACGAAAAGGAAGCATACACAAGGTAGAAGTGGGTACAAGCAACATGAGAACAGAGGCACTGTCCAAGCATGCAGAGATGTGTTTAAGAAGGCCAAAGCCCACTTGAAGTTAAATTTTGTAAGGGTTGTAAAAGACAACAGGAAAGGCTTTTGTAAGTACCTAAGTGGCAAAAGGAAAACTGTGGAAAACGTGGGTCCACTGCTGAATGGGGCAGAGGACCTGGTGACAAAGGTATTGAATGCTCTCTTTGCCTTGGGGTCTACTGGTAAGACTGACCTTCAGAAAACCCAGGCACCGACAACCAGGGTGTAAGAGACTGAAGTGTTAAGAACAATTGTCTCAAAGTTTGCTTGTGTGTGTTTATCTGATAAGACCAGACAGCAGACCACTCTTTTGTCTGGGAAGACCGGAGGGCAGACCATTCTTTGACTTAACGAATGCCACCAGCTTGCAAGGAAATTTGTGCAAACTTGATGAAGCAGCAGGCCATTCTTTGGCTTATCAGGCACCACCTGGCACAGGACACCAACTGGTATCCAGACTAGGCCACTTGTCCACCAACAATACATATTGTGTGGTTAGGTGTGCATGGGTGGCGTATGTGATGTTGCCCTGGGTAACCAAACCAAACTGAGAGGGCAAACTCCCTCTCCAACACCAGATAAAAGACGACACAACGAAGCCTGAGTGTGGCCATCCACCACCGAAAAACTGAAGACTGAGGACCAACGGGACGCCACTGGATCCATGGTGGTGACTATCCTTTGCTTATCTCTCTGAACACTTGCTTAATTTCCTCCTAATATTTCCTGCCTTTCCTATCGCTTTACTCTTTTATATTTGCCCAATGAAAACATCTGATTGGTGGCATAATACCTCATTTGTGTCTTAATTTCGCCCTTGGGATCATTACGAACCTTCCCCGAGCCTGACAATCAGACCGGGACTTAACACAGGGGGAAAGCCTGGAGCAATGTAGACTTACCCTTGATGGAAGAGCATCAGGTTAGAGAATACGTAAGCCAATTGAACACACCTATGTCCATAGGCCCTGATGGGATGAACCAATGAGTGCTAAGGGAGCTGGCAGATGTCATTGTGAGGCCAGTCTTGATAATCTTTGAAAGATCATGGCAATTGGGAGAGGTGCCTGAAGACTGGAGAAAAGCAAGTGTTACTCCTGTCTTCAAAAAGGGAAAGAAGGAGAACCCATGCAGGCTGGTCAGCCTCACCTTGATGCCTGGGAAGGTTATGGAACACCTACTCCTGGGAATTATTTCCAGGTATATAGATGACATGAAGATGATAGGGAGTAATCAGCATAGATTCATGGAGGGAAAGTCATTCTTGACCAACCTGACAACATTCTATGATGAAATGACTGGCCTGGTAGATGAGGGGAGAGCAGTGGATGTTGTCTGTCTTGGTTTCAGTAGGGCTTTTGACACTGTCTCCCATAAGATCCTCACAGAGAAGCTGTTGATTTATGGGCTGGGTGAGAACACAGTGCGGTGGATTAAAAAAATGACTGAACAGCTAAGCTCAGAGGGTGGTGATCAGTGGCACAAAGTCTAGTTGGAGGCCAGCAACTAGCAGTATACCCCAAGAGACAATGCTGAATCCAATTCTGTTCAACATCTTCTTTAATGATCTGGATGATGGGGGAGAGTGTAGCCTCAGCAAGTTTTCTGATGACAAAAAACTGGGAGGAATGGCTGATATGACAGAGGGTCATGCTGCCATCCAGAGAGACCTTGACAGGCTGGAGAGAGGGGCTGACAAGTACCTCATGAGGTTCAACAAAAGGAAGTGCAAAGTAAGTCCTGAACCTGGGGAGGAACAACTTCATACACCAATGTATGCTGGGGGCAACCCAGCTATGAGACAACTTGGCAGAAAAGGTCCGGGGGATCCTGATAGACACCAAATTGAACATGAGCCAACAATGTGCCCTTGCTGCAAAGAAGGCCAATGGTAGTCTGGGCTGCATTAGATAAAGTATTGCCAGCAGGTCGAAGGAAGTGATCCTTCTTCTCACTTCTGGTGAGGCCACATCTGGAGTGCTGGGTTCAATTCTGGGCTCCTTAGTACAAGAGAAACATGAACATACTGGAAGGAGTCCAGCAAAGGGTCATGAAGATGATTAAGTGACTGGAGCATCTCTCCTGTGAGGAAAGGCTGAGAGAGTTGCAAATGTTTAGCCTGGGAGGAGAAACTCATTTTGGGGGAAACTCATTGATGTGTACAAATATCTGAAGGAAGGATGTAGAGAAAACAGGATCTTTTCAGTGGTGCCCAGTGACAGGACCAGAGGCAATGGGCACAAACTGAAACACAAGAGGTTCCCTCTGAATATCACTAAACACTTTTTTACTTTCAGGGTCAGCAAGCACAGGGACAGGTTGCCCAGAGAGGTTGTGGAGTCTGCATCCTTGGAAGTATACAAAATCATCTGGACATGGTCCTTGAGCAGTCTGTTGTAGGTCGTCCTGCTTCAGCAGAAGAGTTTGACCAGATGAGCTCCACAGGTCCCTTCCAACCTCAACCATCCTATGATTCTGTGATTCTGTGAAATCAACATTTTAAATTCAGTGGCAATCTCATCAGTAACTTTTGTAAGATGTGCATTTTCCCAACAAAAGGTTTCCTACTAGGAAGAAGTGATTCAGAGAAATTTCAGTGTTTAACATGATTTTATTTTTAATTCTTTTTTTAAAATCCCTGCCAGAAATCCTCATCCTTTTTCTCTGAAATTTAAACAGTTTGATTTGCTTGCTTTTTTGATTCCATTCTCTTTTAATACAAGGGTTGAAACAAAAAGTAACTCAAGTATTTATTTTATAAAGAGTATTAAGGTCTTGATTGGCATTTTAAGCTTTTCTTCAGGATCGATTGTCTTGAAGGCATACAATAGAATTTCCAAGAAGTTATTATTGTATTATTAGTATTATTATCACCATTATTATAATTGTTAGCATTATTATCATTATTATACTGTATTTAGCTACTACATTTTGAGAAGGGAACATAATATTTTATTTTTGCGTATCGTGTTTGAGAAAAATTTGGTCAGATGCACATTATCAAAGTCTAGATGCTATAGGTGCCTAATCCTCCCTTGTAGCCAACATGCAATATGTGAGCTTCCAGTGCATATTCATTTCACTTATTTTAGATATTTATTTCAGAATAAGAAGAATCACTGCAATTCCCAAGAATTGAAGAAAGATTAAGGAAAAGTAGAAGGTGCCATCCACAAAGCCCAGCCAAAACAAACACAGACATGTTGTAGCCAAAGACTTGATCAGAAACAAGCCAAGACAGAGTAAACTTGACCAGATAGAGGACTTAATAAAAATGAAATAGTACTAACAGAAGGAATCAGAAACAGTACAGTGAAGCAGCCTTCTTCTTCCACTGAAGTCAAAATGAAGAAGTCCCTTCCATTCTTCTAAACCTTTTGTGATCTAGCACTGTTTCAGAGACTCTGTTAATTTGCTTTCTCTTCCTTTTCTCTCCTTCCAGTCATACACTCAAAACACATACTAATTTTCTAACCTGCATTTTATTCTTAAGTATCAAGCTCTGTTGACCTCTTAGAAATAATTAGAATTCCCTCACAGGATAATACAATGAATCTTACATTTGTCTTTCCCATCTACAGTTTACTATCTTAGCTTTCAAATATCAGTCAGATTTAATCCCATGCCAGTTTTACTCAAGGACCATCTGTAGCTTCCCTTGGCCCTGGATCAGGCCTGGTGTGCTTGTCCAGCTTTAGAATATACTAGCAGTTACAGTGCATGCTGTCTCACCAAATCATGAATTGACTCACCAAATTAATGCCCAGGGATTTTTTTCTTTTGAGCTTTTTTTTTTCCCAAATTGTTTTCCATTTACTAAAAAGCTATTGGCCCTGTACTGTAGACAATAAATCAAAGCAAACCTGTTGTGTTGTATCCAAGTTGCTTATCTACTGTTCCAACTAACAACAGAAAGTATCACACTAGGGAAATCTATTGCCTCATCTGTGGAATCTATCCTGAAATTAAAAAATGATCTGTTGCTGCCTGAATTAAATAACAAAACCTAAACTTGCAAATTTTTGTGATACAGGAGAAATGCATTGAAGGAACTCATCTGTAAAACTGAGGAAAATAGCTTTAGGTCATCTCCTAAGTGGATTTGGTCTTTTTAATTTTAGAGGGGAAGCCTAGTGTCTTCAGAATTCCCCTAGATCTACTCCTTATAATAGATTATGGGTTTTGATATGCATAATATTACATTATTTAGGAATGAGAAAAGAACAAATAGATATCTGAGATTATTTAAAATTTATTTAGATTGTTAGTGAGGCTTTGTGAGCCAATGAATTTCACCTGCATGGACTAAGCTGGGCTTTTCAGAGTTTTTTTCCTCTGCATTCTCTAATTCTCTTAGCACAGTCCCGGGAGCAGCATTTGGGAACGTCCCCTTGCAACAAGAGTGGGAACCAGAAGGACAGCTCAATTCAGCTTGAAGCTGTACTTTGCAAAGGAAATGTGGTGAATGTAGAATGTGCTTGAAGGTAAATTAACTGGCAAAATTAATCACAAATAAGATGATGGGGAAGAAGCAAGGGAGTGAGGTAAGATTTGCCTTCTAACAGGTTACCAGTTAGTTTTAAACCATAGAGGCACTTGTGGTTATAGGTCAACTTTCAAAAATGGTGTTGAAATTTCTGACAAGTAAAATGAAGAACTACAAAGATGTTTTGATGACTGAAGAAGACGACCTTGAAAAACTTAAAGTATATGCTTTTAAATGAGTAACCAGGGGGAAAGTCAGGTGTGAACTTACAGAGGAGTAATTAATGGTTCATATACTAACTTGTCTTGCTGTGAATTATTTATATGTCCACACTAACAAATGTTTCTGGTTGGTTTGTTTGTTTTCCATCAAGGAGCACTTTACATAATTGCTCAGAATATATAAATACTTCTATGGGAAGAAATTACTGAGGGTTGCAGTGAGAGAGACATAAGGCGAGTGTCTGGCACTGGAGTCTCAGTTCGTATCAGAAGACCTAGCACTTCTGAAGCAAATTGCCCAGTTATCCTTGCTTACTCCGCTGTAGCGCACATCATGGTGAGGCCTTGGAGAGTACAAGCTGTTTTCCTTTTTAATGAAATTGAGTCAGAGGCTAATGGATGTTAGCAAACTGGACCTACACCAGTCTGAAACGTGTGTAGAGCAGACATTGTCTAATCAATAATTGCTCACTGATAGTTGGTGGAAACATAGTCAAAAAGCATCGTTTGTTCAAGGTTCAGTGAGACACGTTCAGTTGACAGTGATATTTTGTTGCTGCTGTAGGCCAGGTAGATAACTGCAAATGAGATTTTTTGCATACTTCTATCTCATTTTGATGATTCTTGATGTCATTGTCCTTTCCTTTCTAGTTTCTTACAATTATACCACTGCAGTCTGGTGTTTCATTTTCTTTGCTGTGGCTTACAGAATAATTTTCTGAGGAATTCAGGACTCCTCCATTGCCATAATGACATTTGTCTTCCTTTCTCTGTAAGCTAATGACCACCTAGCTGTTCACTTGCTAGCACTTGCTCTGCTGCTTATCACATCAAACACAGCAACGAGCAGCAATTGCCTCTCTGGAACATGACTAGAACCCTCAAGGAGAACTGGAGGACTGCTAGAAAGTTACAGCCTTTGACTATTATTTTAGATATGCTCTGATGCCCAAAACTGCATGCCTCAATTCTGCCCAGTTGCCTCACTGACCTACTTGAATAGCCTGACAGAGCTGTAAAACCATACTTAAAATGCCAACTAATGAGCCACGCAATTTTCACAGGGTGCACATACTCTTCCATGAAAAAGGTTATTGTTCAAAAATCATATTTTTTCATTGCTCAAGTTTCAGATTATGTTCTTTCATAGTCCTGTAGACAACTAAGGAGATTTGAAAATTGGTCCAAACTGTGTACCAGTAACAATTTCTCACTTATTTTTTTTCCTTAAACCAAAGTGTTTTGGCAAGTCATTTTGGTGACTGTTTATTAACCATTAAATTGTTTGAAACACCTAATTGTATCAGAAATTGGAATTTCAAAATATGAAGTATCTTAGACTTGCACCCTACAAAAAATATATGTGCACAGTGTGAACACTTCGGCGTTGCAAAATCTATAAGGTTAAGGAGTAAATTGGTTTGGCCTGAGTACGTAGGTATAGTATTATTTCTATTAGCTGATTAGCTAAATATAATTGCTCTAATCAGGTGTCAAATGCTAATATTTGGTTTAAGTTCAAAATTCTCAGTCTCTACTGAAAAATAACGTTTGCCGTGAACATTTCTCCTGGATAACTGCTGGTGGAATATCTGAGATGAAACTATCATGGAAAATGTGTCAGTGAATTTGTGAGGCTAGAAACAACCTCCAGATGATACCATGTTCTTTTAAAAGCACTAAAGCTCCTTATATTTCCCATTGATTTTTCTTTAAATAACAGGAACAAGCCTGAAGATGTTAAAGGTTCTTATATTTCTGATTGTTTTTTTTTAAAATAACAGAAAAAAGCTCACAGATATATTTTCCTCATGTTATTTTTAGCAATTATTTTGCCATGTCATAATACATATATCATCACTTAAATATTATTAAGAGAGTTAAACAAGCCATAAAGCATCTTTTCCTTTTATTATGGTGGTGTTGGAAACATGATCACACTAATAGCACTCGCACTGTATTTATTTTAAGGAAAATATTATCAGACAGTATTATTGATGTGACTTAATAACAGAGAAAGACATTACAAGTGCTGGATCAGATTTCTCATGAGAATAATAATTTCCTTATACCTAAAATAACTCTTTTTTCCCTTCTTCTTTTTTTTTCAAAGCTTTGTACTTTAAAAAACAGAGCTGATATAGACCTCATTGATCCATCCAGGCTTCTGTTGCTATCTGCGCATGTCATCTGGCTTCTTCATATTCATATAGCTTGTACACTTGCTTTGTTGTAAAATTCCTGTTTAACTACTCCAGGATGTTTAACTTCATGACTGAAACCTTATAGTAATCTATTATCATACAGGAAAAAAAGTGGCATACTTGTGCTACTTAGGTATTTAAATTATATGTGTGCTTTTTTCATAAGTGATGGTATTTTACAGTGCCATATGACTTGATGATGTACTGTACAGATCAAAGTAGATTTTGCAGCAACATATGAAAGAAGTACAGCAAATAAGAAGTACAGGGGATCTTATTTAATTTTATTTTAATAAATGCTTCTGCATTACTTCCTTTTGTACATACTAGGTTGGAGCATCTTTCATATAACTACCATTCTTAAGTACCTGTGTTTCCAGGGGGAGATATCTGGGCCATACTTCAGCAAAACATTTAAGATTTCGTTTAACTAACTCCAAAATGGGAACTGTTCATGGACAGCTTCCTGAGTGCCCTAAATGTCAAGGTCCCATAGATATGAAGAAATCAACAATAATGCCAGGAAGCCATCCTAGAAGAAGAGGAGATTTAGAAGCAGAAATAAAGAATGGGAACTGTATGGTAACACATAAGTCAAACATTTAAAAAAATTAACAGCTTGGCAGATTATTATTCACTTGATAGAAATAGGTAAAGAATTGTCTGGTTAGCTGTGTCCTGTAAACTTGAAGACAAGAAGGAAGCATTTAAAAACACAATAGCTACAAATAAGTTCATAGATCGTGGTGACATGGAAGAGGTGAAAGTGGTCACAAGGTACTTTGTTTCTGTGTTTGGAATTAAAGTGTTTGGAATGAAACCTGTGTCACAGGAAGCACCTGAGGCACCACTTGACACTAAAATTAAATCTTTTCCAGTCAACACATCCAGAAAATATATTCCTTTGAACCTTCAGGAACTAGATAAGGAGCTCTCTAAACCAAAGAAGGGCTCAAATCAGCAATTTGAAGAAGGGCTAAAGGGCATCTCTTGATCTCTCACACCTTTTGAAGTAATGAAGTGTTAAGCATGTGCTAAATCACAGTGACACCTCTATAAACTGTAGTTAAAGCTAAGCATTAGATATTTTGTAAACTCATTCCTAGAAAGATTGCATTATGTAGGCAATATGGTTTCCAAATTATGAACAAGGCATAACTTTGCCCTTAAAAACAACAAAAGCTGAAGTCAGAGGAAAAAGTGGTAGTATTGATAGATCAAAACTGAAGCTAAGAAAAAAAGAAAACGGGACCAGGATTTGAATGACTACTGGCTTCATCTGTTCAAAATCATGTCATTAATAAATGTTTACGAAGACACGTTCTTTACCCTTCTCCTGGTTTATAAATAACAGCATATAAAATAAGTATTTTACTTCTTAACCAGGATTCTTAGCTAGTTTTGCAGTAACAGTGGTAGTGATTTTGGAGCTCTGCCTGCATCCAAACATATCCAATTTTAACAGATGCTTGGAAGCTGAAGTCCCACATTGTCTTGCAGTTGTCTTTACCAGATCATAATATTTAACATACTTGTCACCTTAATCAGTTGTAAACATATCACACCAGCATTTACTGACCTACTTCACAACATGCTTCCTAAGAATCATGGATTATATATCCCCATGAAAGTACAACAATGGTAGGTATTCTGGCAGCTTGGTGAGTTTGGGAGCTCAAGACGACTGGGATTTCCAGATTCAAGCACTGGCATTGGACTTAGTACAGAATAATAAATCTGGGAAGTTATTCAGCTGCTCAAAGATGCACATCTATCTTAGGCAGAATGAAACATCCCTTCAGGCTCTGTTTGGTAGCTTGATGTCCATTAAAGGTAATGGGAGATATTAGCCACTTAGATCACACATAGACGTGTGTGCTGGTGACTTCAGGGTTCAGGTGTGTGAATCTTGAGCTGCTACAATCTGGGCAGCATCCTGTTGCATAAGAAATAGGCATCCCGGGCCACTCGAGATGCCTTAAGAATATCAGAGAAATCTGAACAGATAGGCAGATACGATGCAAGACAGGGAGACCTGCACCTTTCTGCAGATACAGATAATCCATAGCATCTGTTTAGCTGACTGAATCCTACTTTTTGTGTTCAATAAGCTGGTTTAGCTCACATGGTCATCTCGGCTTTGTTACAACACTAATTTGGATCTCTATTCTCTGTCAGGCTGCTTCTTTCAAGGACTGTTGCAATTCACAGTGGGGTTCATTGCATCTAGCTTTAGACATATCCTCAAAGACATCCTTGTAGCTATTCAGAAATCAACTGGATGAGGCCCTGAGTAACCTTATCTAAGTTGGTGGTAAGCAGGAGGCTGGACCAAATGACCCCCAGAGGCCTTTTCCAAACTGTAGGACTCTCTGGTTCTGCTTACATCTGAACTGACTACCCTGGGCTGGTCTGAGAGCCAGCGAATGGGTTCTCAGCGGGGCACATCTGACAAATGTAGGCACCAACTCCAGGGTGAGGTGAATTGCACCCTACATGTGCCTGTTTCTTGCCACTGACCTTAAACAGAGTGTATAGTCACAGATTCAGATGTAGACACCTACATTGAAGATCTCTACATCTGGTCAGGTAAATCCCTCCCTCAATAACTGTGAGATCTCTATCTTCTCAAATTTGTTTGCCCTTGTCAGTAAGAAAAGAAAAAATCAATCTATTTCTAAGGTAGAAGTATTTTAAATGCATTATTATTACATCCATATTAATTTACTCATATTATTTATAATACCTTTATTATAGCTAAGACACAGGTAGACAGTGTGGTCACATAAAACTGGTTTCCCTCAGAAATTAAGTTGAATAATGTAGTGGGGTAGCAAAGCCCAAGAGAATAGTGACAGGAAGCACATTTAATGGTTAGTGAGAGAGACTTTTTTCCCAACTTTTATCCCCACTTGCTGTGTGACCATAGGCAAGGCACTGTGCCACAGTTTATTCAAATGTAAAATGGTTATAATTAATATTCAGCATAATTAATGATTAAGTGCCTTGAGAACATGTGATGAAACAAGCTGTAGAAGAGCAGAGTATTTTTCTTCAACCTCTTTAAAACTGCCACATATTTTCAAAAAGTCTACAACTCCTTACTAGAGCTAAATGACTAATTCAAATGAATAATTTATCTGAAGAATTTTGCTTTGTTTTCTCTTTTCAAATTGTTCTCAAATAGACTGCAAAATTCTTGGGCTTATTAGTTATTGCCAAATTATGCACAGATTTCTTCAGTGACTAATTCTGTGTCTGAAGATCACTGAATTTTTTTCCTGAAAATGTTAGTAATTTGCTGTTTGCACTGTGCTGGTAGTCCTTTCCTATTATTCAAAAGCATATGTAATTAATCAATGCAGTTATACCTATGTGTAATGATATTTTATAAATAAATACATATATATGAAAAATTCCTGATTCATGGATTTTAAAGGTCAGAGAGCACCAGGAGACCACCTATTCAGAACATCTGTAGAGTCGGTTTCCCCTGAGCTGAGCCTAATAATTTGTGCTTGACTCAAAGTGGCAGACTCCCTTTAAGAGGATCTGCAAAAGATTATTCAGAAAGGGAAGATATTTTCAATAGACTTAAATTCACTATATGGGGATTCTTTCTTCTTCTTCCACTATGAATCAAAGATTACTAGAAACTATTGGATTAAATTACATCCTCCATTCATTCTTGATTGGATGACTTCAAGAGGCAGAGGGCAATGCACTGCTATTGGTAGGTTCTTCCAATACTTAATTACCCTCCATGTTAGAACTGTTTCTTACTTGTAATATGAATTTGTCAGGCTTTAATTTCCCATTATGAGTTCTTGTTAATAACTCCCTATGCCAGTACTCCCTGTGGAAGTAGTTACACATCACAATCAAGTCACCTCTTGATCTTTTTCATGAGCTAAATAGATCGAATTGCTCGAGTTGTTTACTGTAAGCATGTTTTCAAGCCCTCACATAATAGTTTCTTCTGAACACTTTCTTGAATTTGTTGATGTGCTTTAATATTCTACTGCCAGTCTCAGCAGTGCCATTTATATAGCTAAAGTTCATGACATATTGATTAAGAACATCCATTTCCTTCTCAGAGATCAGGAGAAATAACGTTGTGACTGTTGCCAGACAAATGATGAATCATACATACTTAAAAAAAAGTTTCAGTTACACACATGCACAACACATACACACAAAAATTCATTTTTGGTCAATGCAAATATTTCATTTGACTGAAAATGACATTTTGTATTTAGTATATATTTATGTCTACTCGATCTATTTCAAATTCTTTGGTTAAAATTGACATATTTTTAAAACAAATATGCTAATTTGAAAGAGAAATAAATATATATATCATTTGTAAAATGAGTAAGTACAATGGTTAATTTTATGTGTCTTTGAATGAAATGCAAGACCCAAGTTTTAATCTGTTTGAGCTTCCACTTTTCGGTGATATTGAAAATGATCTAAATAAGTTTTATCTGGCTCTCTACGTGACCTATGCCATTAACTGCATGAATTGTTATTGTTAGAACACAACATACAGTAAGACATTTTCCCAACTAAGGTTCAGAATTAAAATTAATTTCTCACAAACATTTTATTTTTATCTACAGGAAAGCAAGCAAGAAATAAGGTGACCCACATCAAACTGAACCAAAATTTGCCTTAAAATCAGAAAACACAATCCAACCCTTAGAGAAATACATTCACTATGTAAACATCAGGAAAATAGGTTACAGCAAAGCCCTGCTCTGTGGCCTCCTCCAGACCCCTGATATTCAATAGATGATAGGCTCATACTGGATTCAGTAGAGCTTGGATCAGGCTCTGAGCACAAGAGTTTCTTGGCATCACATAGCAGGTTATATGAATGGACACTTTCCTTTACTTTCCGCCTTCACCATCTGTTCTGCCCTCTAATTACAAATGCAAAATGAACATAATTAAATATTGGCATCACACAAAAATAAGCTAGAAGTTATTTCAATGCATATGCATGTTCTTTATTAAATGCAACAAGCATCTGCTTTGTTTTCTTATGTTTTGAGACACAGATAGAGGGAAATTGCTTTTTCCTGACAGAGAGGATATTTTTTATTAGTAAATTGGAATTAAATACAAGAGGTAACTCTTTACAACAGTTTGTAAACTGCAGTTTCTGTAAACAGATTCAGGCCTGAGTTCCTTTCTGAGGAAACACAAGACGAACAACAAAAACCAGGAAGGAGAACTATTACTAAACATTGTTCTGACTGACTACTGAAGTGAACCTCTTGGTCTAGGTGCCACTGGAGCTCTGAGATTCAGGTAGAAGTAACAACTTTTGAGTAGGCATCAAGACTCCTGTCACTTCCCCCTTGCAACCGAAGCCATTCATCAGCCGGTTCTGGCCCAATCTAGTGCCTGCCTTCCATAATGGTTTAGACCCTCTTATGCTTAATCCTTGTAAAGTATTACTTATCAAGTATCTTGGTACTTTACGGCATCTATATGGGGTGTAAGGAAGTATAGCCTTCCCTATTTTTCAGATTAAGAAGGGCAGTTCAGAGGCATTATAATCTGTACGTACCCCACAATGCAAACATAGCAAATAGATATATCTATACCAGCAAATAAAAAAAGATATAGGGAGTCACCTCTGGGCCTGAGGCCATGTGGCATACAGTGGCTTGTGTCCAGGCTGCTCAGGATCAACCTCCTCTAGACCTGCATTGGTATGACATAGTACTTGGTCCTATACTTTTTCAGGGTTCCAGTGTCCCAACCCATGATTCTTCTTTTTTGTGTGATTAGTTAGTTCAGAGTGCCTGAAATAATGAGGAACCATGCTGCAGCCTGCCAGAATGATGTTTTTATAGCTTGAAACTGAGGGCACATGTAGCATGTCCTAGGTGTAGCCAGAAAGCACGTGGCTGGTGGTCAGCACGGATTTCCCTGCAATAGTGTTGGAGTGTTTTGACTAGGAGAAGGTAAACTTGCTGCCAGCCTGTCCAACCTGCTCTCCAGAGGAGTGAGCTATCCTCCAAAGCATGCCTGGAGTTTGTGTCAGAGAGCTGAGGGAGCTGGCCCAAAAAGGCAGGAAGGAGGTGGTGTGCCCCAGGAGCTCGGTGGCTTGCACACAGCAGAGTAACTGTACCCATTGAGACTAGACCCATAGGAGAAGTCAGTTGCTATAGCACTTGCACTGCAATAATGGTCAGGCCTTTGGTCACTTGAAAAATTTGGAACCCTGGATTAGGCCTATGGAGTCCCTACAGAGGCCGCAGGGAGATTGAGGCATCCCTGACTAGGATCTGCAAAACGCAGCCTGCCAAGAACTACCTAGGCTGCTCAGTAGGATAGCTATGGAAAGAAGTTTGTTTTAAAACAAACTTCTCTCTGACAGTTAATTTCTGAAATCCAGTCTTCACTTTGAATTCACAGACATGAATCCTTTCCAGTAGCATTATGCTGAAACTGTTTCTTCGTCACATATATCATAGTAAGCATTTACTGGATCATAGACTAGAAGTGAAGTGTCCCAGTTCCCAGGCTGTGCTTTACCACAAAGATAAAAATCTCTCTTCTCTTTTTCTCTGTCCCCCTTCTATGCAACCTGGAAAGAAGCTGCTTGATATAGAAAAAGAATCCATGAGAGTGAGTCGACTAGAGCATCTTATCTTGGGAGGCAAGGCTTACAGTGACCCTCGAGTAGACAAGCACTCCTACAGTTTGGTTCAATGCTCCAACAGCAAAGCAGTAGGGTAATGCTACTACAGTCCATGTTTGCTGCAGTGGTCAGCACTTCATGTTGGCAATACCTACTCACCCTGGACTGGCATGAAAAACCGAGGAAAAGAATCTCGTGTTTATGTACGAGTGGAAGTCTTACATAAGTTAGAGAAGATTATCAGTATGAAACTTTCTCTTTTGGAGGCAGGGGAGTGCACCCTGTTGCAATTCTGATTTGGTTTTGTCTTCACTTCACTGTTCTTCCACATGCACCAGCAATGTCTTGCTGTCAACTGAACTGAATGACTTCTCAGTGAGCGTGGTGGTGGAATACACTATGTTGTAGGCTAGATGATACACATTTCAGGACTAGTGTGTAAACTGCCACCAGCAAATATAGGCTGAGTCTTGTGTTGTCAGTGAGCTCTCACAAGTTGTCCTCTTCTGAGGATGGTAACAAGCAGCTCAGCACTGTCAAGACTTCATCAATTTGGGGTTTGTCCAAAAGCAGGTTATTAGGCACCCTCAGTTGGATTTTCTCTGCCCTAACTTCAACTCAAAAAATTGGGTGTGTAGTCCAATTTTGTCATTTGGGCTCCCTCTAGAGCCAACTGAGGAAGACAGACACTCTACCACATAATTTCTTCAGTCACAAGATATGTGTCCAAGACAAATAGGGTGACTAACCCAACAAGCATAGAGAGAATCCTGGTAATTAGCTCAGTCTAGATGCCTAAAATTAGGAGGGAGGAAAACCGCCCATTATGGGTTTTCCTAGTGAAAACTGAGGAATGTTTTGTTAGTTTAGGGATTTTAGTTTTTAGCTAGAATACAACTCACTATCTGCAGCTATTGGTGTATTTAATGCTAAACCAAGCAGTGCTAGATCTTTTTGTGAATTTTCTGCTGCTATAAAGTCAGTGGTAGATTGAGTGTATAAACCAGTCCTCATGGGCAATTGAATGGGATTCTTCTCTTCCTTGATCACCTGTTGAAAATTGATAGTGATTATTATACTACTGCAACTCTCTTGCAGGTTGATCAACTTTGTTAATATAAATGTCTAATTTAAGAATTCCATTAAAAACAAACAAACAAACCCTAGCTCCAGGTTGAATATTTGACTGCAAATGAAAGTTATAGCAGTGGACAAGTATAAATTACTCATATCTCTCAGGCAAGTTTTTTCAAGGAAATCTCTTCCACATCTGCTGACCAGAGCCTATAGAAGCCCTATAGAAAGGCTAAGCAATATTTACTTCAGAAGGTTCATATAGCTGATGTATATCTGGTAAAAGGAGAAAGGGAGTGTAACAGAGATATGAAATATGTTTTTAGAAGGAGGTGTGAGACTCAAAATTCATATCCAAGACACTCCACACTGTAATGATGTTCAGAATCGCAGTCACCATTTCAAGCACTCCAAAAATTTTTCAGTATATGCCCTTCAGTGTTGTTTTTTAAACATAGAGTTTGTCTTGTAACATCAGTTTGGTACTGTACCTCACACTGTGAGGAGGAAAGAGTTTGTTTTTCCTAGAGTCCTGTTGAAGTGTTAATTTAAAGAAGTAATAATGTAAATCTTATTTCAAACATTCTTTCCCCCCCGGCAGACTTCTATACCAAGACATTTGGGTAATTGACCAATGTTACTGTAGCTCAGCAGGCATTATTTTCTTTTGGTAAAAGGATACCATAGTAAATTTCAATGAGAAGGAGTAAAAAAAAAAAAAAAGTAAAAATGAGCAGACCTAAATAAGACTTGAATATGAAAGGAAAATATAAACCAGATGGGAATGATGGAGACACGTTTTCATATCTTTCTTTTCTTTTAAGATCAGTTTAAAAGTTTCCCTTCACTGCATTGGCTTTCTGCCGCTGAGTAACATGAGGCAACATATTTGTTCAGCAGCAGCAGCAGCTGGGAACTATTCATTGGCTGCGTATTGCTGGCCAGCTACACCGGGGCTGGATTCAGTGTTCAACGAAGTTCAATGGGAACATTCCCACTGCCTTCTGTGGTTGTTGGAGCAGGTGCTGGAAGGGAAGGCTTGGTTCCCCTGAAGTTGATGGCAAAGCCTTTGGTGAGGCCAACCTCTCCTTGGGTCCTGAAGACAAACCTGGCAACTCCACTGCCGGTCTTTTTGGGGAAGAAGAGAAGCCTTCCTGTTGCTTCTGTGCTATCATGCGCGTCTCTGACCGTTAATAAGTTTGGAAGCTGCAAAATAAGTAACTGTAGGGCTGGCTGTAACAGTGCTGTGCTCTTCATCCCTCTTGCACCCACTAACAACAGAGATGAATTTTCGTCTCCATTTCTGCTCCTCCTAATTAAGCCATAGTGGCCATTGCAGTTCTGGGGCTCTTTCTTCAAGTCATTGTTTCTCAGTATGGTTTTACTGACACATGAAAAAAGCTCAGGGGCAGGAGTTGCATGGTGTTTTCTACTGAAGCTTCAGCTTTAAAGCTGGGACTCAGACTGCTTCACTCTACTGCTGACAATTTAGCAAATGGTCCATGTTATGCCGCTTTGATCTTGTGAAAGTTTTCAAAAATTTCATCCTTGAAGAAAGCTACAGGCCCAACAGATCCCCCAGTTCATTAGCAATCCTTTAGCAGTTCCCAACAATTAGAGCTGTCAGCCAGCCGAACTCCGTTCGGAGGCCGTGCATTCAAAATCCCTGACTAATGACTTGGTAAAAAGACTTGACAGTGTGTTGCAATTTGTTATAATTGAATCTAAGCTGCATCAGCTGTTTGAGGGGCTGAAATGTTTTCAAACATTACATTGATTTAAATTAATGCCACAAAAATATTCAGAAATCGTGTCTGTCAGATTCAGTGCTAATAATCATGTTCTCTTCAGATATGAAGAAGACATTTCATCACCATTTGAAAGCATTGTCAAGCAGGCAGTTTAAATTCCTCCTCCTCCTCCCCCCTTAAGTGAAAAATAAGTTGATAATCATTATATTCATGAGACGAAAGTGCTTGGTAACCGGAATGGGACAGGGTAGGAGGGGAAGGCCTCCTGAACTATGGGGAAGTAAAATTTGAAAAGCTCATTACAAATAATAATTTTCACTGACTACCCTTCAATATAAGACTTCCAAAAATTAAAACCAATTCTGCAGCAACTGTTGGAGAAAGTTCAAAAAGAAGAATAATCTTTTCTAACTTGTTCTCTGCCTTTATTTTAACTGTAGGCACATAAACTGAATAGTGGGACATTTGGCAAGCAGACTTCCAGCACAAGCTCTCTGGTTAAAACTTGCATCTGCTTTCAGAATACCTTTCACTCAAAAGAGGTGGGATGACATGAGATATCAAGGCAGCTTTACTTTCCAAAGAAATTGTTTGCTCTGTTTTTTTAATCCTCTGTTAGTACTGGAAACCTTTCCATTTAAATTGAGAAGGACTCAGACTGTAAGCACTGAACCTGAATTTTCCTACTTTGAATGCTCTGGAGTCTAAAAATGGAATTTAGACTCCTTATTCCATGTATATGAGTGCTATTTAAAAGCCAGCTCCAGACAGAATTTGGGACTTTGCCTGTCCTGAAAATCAAGACAGTTTGGATTCAGTGGTTTTTCTCTCTCTTGAAGTGTAGAACACGTTGAGTGGACAAAATGATGAGTTAAGATTTAATCAGTACAGAAATTTCAGTACCATAAAGGTCACTGAAGGAACACATTTCTCTCTAATATACCTATGCAATTTAGGCTGAGCTGGGACACTACATGTTCTAGTTATCATCACATTACTTTGCCTAACAGACAAGAAAAATATTGACAAACCCTAGCATAGAAATAACTTGAACTTTTCCAGCCTACAGAAACTGATTGCAACCTGCTGTTAACACCAGTTTTACTCCTCTAAGGTTCTGAAAGTCACGGCATTCACCTGGCCAAAGGTGGATGTCTGCTGTGTACATATCCAACTCTGAGCTGGTCAATGGATAGAACCGACAGGAGCAGTTCATCTCTTCATGAGGTCGATAAAGTCTCAGCATTCGCAACACTGGGGCTTGAACTGTAGAAAGCTGGGGTAATCTCAGTTCTTAATCAGGAACTGGATGTTCTTAGAAAACTGGCTGATTACAAAACCAGGCAACAGAAGCAAACAGACACCACTCTGAATCTCTTCACACTGATAAACTCTTCTGAACTCCCACTTCTTCTTTTCCAAGCTCACATTTGTTTTCCTACCCATTGTATTATCAATAATCCTTAATATTAGTAATTACCTTTTTCTCTGTATTTGCTATTAATATTGTGGACTGGATTTTTAATAGATTGCGAGGAAGGTCTCAGAAGCATTTTTAGTACAAATACAAAGACCCTCCAATACAAATATATAAACATGCCTGTGTTACTTTAGAGGTAATTTAACATACTTTTTTATTTCTTACAAAGTTTTACATGTGTAGACCTCTATATTAGCTAGATGGTATACGGGGAACTAACAATGTATTAGTTATTATTTGAGTCTTGACGATTTCACAAACAAGTGTGGCTCATAAAACTCCTTATATAAAAAAGCCTTCTATGCAATATCTGATTATTAAAAAATGTCAACAGTCAGCTTTGAGTTCTTATACTTCAGCATTCCCAGGTTTTACAAAGATGTGTGTTCCAAGGATCATGGTTACCATTAAATAAATCACAGAAGAATATTCCACTAACACATCCTATATTTATTTCACATATCCATTTTCTTTAAGTATTATGGACCTGATTCTATTAGGCAAGTGTAGTTTCAGGAATGCTGATGTATGGCCCTTATTGAGCGCTTGAGGCTAGATGTATTTCAATAACCTGGTCTATTGAAGCTAGTCCTCTAGACTCCCTCTATAGTCACAGGAGCGTGAGAAGCACCTCCAGACAGTGATTTGCCTAACTACCTATCTTAGCCAACCATCTCCAGATGCTGCTCCTGCCACAGGCATGTTGTTCATTCAGATGCCTTGCAAGGTCAGAGAACACTGCAGCTTTTCAGATGCTGATACAGAGAAAATTCCACAGATAAAATCCATTAAACTTTTTTTGCCTTAAATCAACCTTCTGTATTTTCATACTATAAGCTTCCCAGGAGTTGCCCACTAATTGCACCAATGGTTCATGACAACATCTTACTTCATTTTCACAGCTATCTTCAGTTCATATGAAACCACAATACTGAGCCCACCCCCAAAGAAAATGGGGTACAATAAAAAGAAACCAAGTTTCTTAAAAGTGAGGACCTACACAAGACTCTTCAAACCATATTTTAGCATCTGCGTTATAATCTCATTCTGGTATACTTTGAGTGCCTAACAACATCTGCTGAAGTCAGAGGGAACAGCTTCATACTCACATGCTTACCAGTAAAAGTTTGAATTTACTTAGAACAATGTAAATTGGGTGGCTTGACATTATGTGCTATTTGATAAATATAAAAGGTGAGATTTCTTCTTTTGTATTAGTTATGCCTTACCTACTCTCAGTCATACCAGTTTCTTGCTGCAGTCTCCATAGCATCCTTGAATTCCTACTGTGAATTGCTACCTTTTAATTATTTCTAATGTACTTTCATGTTTTCTGTTTTGCTTTATTCAGTGAGAAACTTGTCTGCTTAAAAATATAAAGAGTTTTCCTTTTTCTTCCACTGCAAATCAAAACATGTAAACTGAAGTAAAAGCTAATTTAGAAAGGTGGGAATGTTAATTATCCAAAGGTGTGATATCTACAAAAAGAGCCAAGTCACCAAACGGTTATCCATTTAACTTAAATAGCCAAGTTAAACAAGACACAATTGGGGTTAATTTAGCTTTCCAGGCTTTCATAATCTCATACTTGGGAGGTCGAAGGAGGGAAGTCAATTAGCCCCAATTGTGTCTTGTTTAACTTGGCTGGGTGAATCACTAACCCTTTTGTAAGTTGGCTCTTTTTGTAGCTGTCACACCTTTTCTATGACCGAACAGTTTTCTAACTTGCTTTTTTATTGATGTCAAATACTTTTTATCAGATATCACAGTTTCTTGGGGGTGGTGGTTTGATAGCAGCATAATTAAATAACAAGAATGCATTCACCCATTTCAGTGCTTGGAGAAAACAAATAAGTATGGATAGAGCTTTGAATGAAATCACATATTCAACAGGCTTTGTATTCATAGATTCCTGAAACAAAGCCAAGTGCATAATCCACAGGGCTGTACAGACCAGTCAGTGAAAACTGGCTGGAATGCCCATGTGTTAAATTAGACACCAAATGAAGCATCAACACTCGCATAAATGTGACAAAAACAACACAGACAAAAACCTACTCAACTTTATAAAAGAAGCCACTTACTTGGAAAAACATGTTCTGCTACTTTTAGGACTCTTGATGGAACATCTTGAATGCTAGAAGTGCCAGTTGTTAGATTAATTTTTTCATTCAACAGGCTGTTGAATTCAGTCGTAGCAATTGTTTCCACAAATATCAATAAAATATTCCTGCTGACCGAGAGCTGAGTACATAAGATGCAAACTGTGAGTAGAGAAAGAAACTTCTATCACAACGCCATCAAGCAATAATCCTTTCCTTCTGAGAGAGACAGTGATGGAACCATGGCAAAAACACACAGACAGCACGTCTGCAATGGGACCCTGTCAACACACACCTTGAATATGTGCCACTGTGGTCAAACTCTTGCTTTTATAGACCCCCTTTGTTGATGTCTTTGGCAGCTTAATTTGTCTTTTTTTTTTTTTTTGTCATTACAGAGCATATGTATTCCAGGAACTGCCACTGCACTGGCATTCATCCATCATCTACCACACACACAAAGACTTCCAGTTCCCTATATATGTCGCATACATGCAAGCTACCAACATCACTTCAACATAGTATTTGTGTCCCAGTAGGGTACTGCCAATATTTCAGTGTTGAAACCAGTGAATAGATAAGCAATATTTGAATAATTAACAGAAGTGTAGGACCTGGATCTTAAGTAAGTATTTAGCAATTTTGTTAGATAATAGTATGATATCTGATATAAGGTGCCTTTTCATTAGTTGCATTTCAGGTGTTACCTAGATATGAGAGTTTAGCAAGGGCCTTTCCTAAATATTTTGGCCCTAGCATTATCATTCTTCCTTGCAGTGCTACTATGTAGTGCTGCATTTCTTCCTCTCTGTGTGTGTTATTATAAATGCTTTGTCTGGTGGGCCTAGAAATTACCAAAATATTGGAATTGTTCACTCTCCCCTACTGTGCAGAAGCATTGTGCATATTAATTATCTTTAATCAGAAAGCTTTTTGGCAATTTAAAGGGATTAGAGATGGATTGAGCCACTGCCTGGAATTAATATGACTAAGGTGAATACAGTTCTTCTTGGTTTCTGGAGAGCAAGGATAACTCAAGATCAGCTCTGACTGGTACTTGGATGGATCCATCTGACAGAAACAACTAATTAATTAACTAAAAATATAAAGAAGCCAGATAAATTCAGAAGGTTTTCCTTCTGATCATGTCTGTTTGAAAACAGTTGCTGCTAGAGGCATTTATTAGGTGTGTACATAGTTACACACACACTCATGATCCATGTGAGCTCCTAGCCTTGTAACAATGCAGTACTTGATGCTGTGCTTTGCTCATGTTGCATCCGCACTGAGTTGGAGGGTTTTAATTTCCTCACTTTCAAATTAACTTCCCATGTTTATGTGGTCTTCCCTTTCTAAACCTGAGTTGCACACTAACAGATTCCAATAATATTGAATATAATTTTGATATATCATATCAAGCATTTTGCCTTTGCATTTTTTGTAGCGTGAGGCAGTAGGGACTAAGGTAAAGAAAAAGTCTCTGCTTAGATATCATAGGACAAAGTAGCTGTTCCAGGATATGCTCATTTAAAGTGTTAAGAATTTTTTCCTTAAACTTGTCCTGTTGTGATATTTGACCAGGCTCCTTGTGGGTATTTATCATCATCCATTCTTATTATTTCAGTAGATTCCGTCACCTCTTTGATCTCGTTCAGTATTTTGTGCTGATCCGGAGGCCAGTAGCATAAGACCACTCGTGTATTTGTACAACTTAGTGAGACTCAGCATACTTACAGTTAGTGCCAAAATGGCATTTGATCTTGACACTACCACCCTCAGCAAAGCAGCCACAACAGAGTCAGAGAGGCTTTTTCTCGTTATTGCACTCCAGAGGATCTCTGCCTGCCAATAAGAAAAAGGTGACTGCGAGTTCACGTGCCTACAATGGCTGTAGTTTTGACTATTTAGCAAGCTCCAAAAGCCTTAGCTACTCCAAAGTCCCTTTCTTTCATTACCTGCAGAACCACATAAGTGCTGTAGAACATAATTTCCCTGACCAAATATGACATGGTTTTCCTTTGGAATATAGTTTAATATTCTAGCACTTGAGCTGAGGTGTACAGTGCTCAGTGGTGTATGGTGTTTGTCATTAGAAGGAAAAGGGAAGGGAAGGGAAAGGAAGGGAAGGGAAGGGAAGGGAAGGGAAGGGAAGGGAAGGGAAGGGAAGGGAAGGGAAGGGAAGGGAAGGGAAGGGAAGGGAAGGGAAGGGAAGGGAAGGGAAGGGAAGGATCAATATAAACTTATGTAATAGTTGAACCAAAACAAACTTGTTTCCAAATGATTAGTAAAATACAGGGTTGATGCTTATGTTGAAAGAGAATAAACTCATCCATTGCTGTCATAGAAGAATTAAGACAGCAGAAATCACTCTGAAAATGTAATATTCTCTCTTAGTTTCCTGAATTTATTTCCCAAAATTATGTTACATCACAGAACATATAAAATGCATGACAATGACCATGATCTCCTGTTATTCCCAGAGGTTCTGTAACCTTCACTGGATGTCTCCTGACACTCTGAAAACCTCTTCCATCTGCCTGCACTCTTTCATGCTCAGATGACAACTTTTGAAGTCTCTTAGTACTTTGCAGACAGTGATTAGACCCCATTATAGAAAGGGCTTTTATTAAATGAACAGCTGCTTTTGGGAGGATTTCCATTATATGGGGAATCCTTGAGAGCTTTTCAAAATGAATAAAAAAGCAACCAGATCTTTCAAAAATTGCATTCTTCTAGGAAGATCGTGGATACTCAAGCAGTGTGGATTGGGTTGGCATGTAGAAGGTGCAGGCTGATGTGGACAGGGAAGATCTTGTCATCAAAAAAAAAACAGGGCAGAAGAGTGCCCACCCCAAGTGTATGTGCACAAATAAAGAAGTGCTGAGAGGACAGCGTGATGAGGGAAACTCATACACTTTTCCTGGGAAATCAGCATGATTGGGTACCTGTCTGAAGTGCTGTACACTAATGTCTGCAGCATGGGGAACAAACAGGAGGAATTAGACATCAACGTGCAGTTACAGTGCTATGAACTCGTTAGGATCAGGGAGGTGTGATGGGATAGCTCACGCAGGTGAGTGCTGCAGTAGATATATACATGAAAGACATGGACACATTAGAGTGAATCCAATAATGGGCCATGAAAAAGATTAAGGGACTGGAGCATCTGTCATATAAGAAGTGTCAAAGACATCTGGGACTGTTCTTGGAGAAGAGAAGGCTCAGGGAGATCTTATCCATGTTCATAAATACCTGATTGGGGAGGGGGGGCTGGTGGTAAAGAAGATGGAGCCAGACTCATCTCCATGGTGCTCACTGATGGGACAGGAGGCAATGAGCACAAACTGAAACACAGGAAATTCCATTTAAACATAAGAAAAAAATCTGTTACCATCAGGGTGGCCAAACACAGGAACAAGTTGCCCGGAGAGGTTGTGGAGTCTTTGGTGTTGCACTTACTCAAACCCCAGATGGACACCATCCTGGGCAACCTGCTATAGCTGACCCTTCTCTGAGCATGTGGCTCAGACCACTACTCAATCTCCAGAAGTGCCTTCTAGCCTCAATCATTGCATGAATATCAAGATAGGTGTGACCAGTGTATATTTTAAGTAAAGCAAGAAGCAAAAGACACTCATGATAAGGCAGAGCAAGTAATTGCTTCTTCAAAAGAAAAAGAACCATTGGGAAAAAGTATTAGATTTTGAATTAGAAAGGAATTGTTCAGGATATGTGTGATAAAGCTCACTGTGGCAGAAGAGAGAAAGAGAGCGCCATCAATTCAGTGGGTCAGCAGAAGGCCATATAAAACATGAATTTAATATATGAATCCTATAGGAACATACAGAGCATTTAATGGAGAGAATTGACTTCCTTCCAAAAGACAGGCACGTAGATGTGATGTCATGCAGAAGAAAAGCATCAGATAGTCCTGTTTAGCTCTACTTTGTTTCTAACAAAACAGCCTCTAAATCCACTACTTCCCACTACTAATAAACCTACTACCTTATAGTCTCTCCATGTATTCTACCTAATTTGATTTTTAACCAGCCTTCTTGTTCTTCAAAGCCGTCAACAAGTCAGGGGCTAACTCTATCAGCTGCTCAATGGTCCAACAAGGTACTTACGCTCTTTTGGCAGTGCTGATGTTGATAGTCGCAGAAGGTTATGGAAAGTGGTTTTGGCTGTTAGGATGGTGCACTTGTCACTGAAGAGCAGATTAACTCTGTGTGTGGCACCTTTCAAGGAAACCCTTCCCCTTTAATCAACGATTCTTATTAGAGTGGAAGGCAATGAATAAGGAGAAAGGGAGTTACTGGAATTCCTTGTCCATATGCATCCCACTTCTGGTGAGCATGTGCCAGAGATGTGAATGCCTTAGCCACAGGGGTTTAATAGGTTTCACCTGTACCCACAAGCCGAATTACAAAGATGAAAAGGGAGCAAAACATACAATCTCTTTTCTGTTATTGCAAGTTTTGTACCTGGCAAAGCCCACATTGCCACATTGCCTTGTGGCAGCCATCTGCAGCTACTCTCTACTCTGAAAGCTATAAAAAGTCTTGATGAGGATGGAAACTGCTTCTGTGTAGCATTGCCTGAGTTTTTCTTCAGCAATAGGACTTTACTAGTAAACTTCACAGAGCCTGTACACAGACTTAAGTGCTGATGTGCAAATGTCCATAAGTGTTAAATTCCTAGCACAGTCCCTGACGTGGTTCTGCCCTATTCCAGATAGCCATTTCCTGAGTTAGCCTTGGGGAATACTTAGGGAAACAGGGGGATAATGTAAACTAGAGACTGTTCCCAATAGGCAGTATCTATGAGATCACCCTGTGTCGTGGTTTAACCCCAGCCAGCAACTAAGCACCACGCAGCCGCTCGCTCACCCCCCACCGGTGGGATGGGGGAGAGGATCGGAAGGGCAAAAGGGGAAAACTAGTGCGTTGAGATAAAAACGGTTTAATAACTAAAGTAAAATAAAAAAAAAAAAATAGAACAGTAGTAATACAAAGCAAGCGGTACACTGTACAATTGCTCACCACCCGCCGACCGATGCCCAGCACATCCCCCAAGCAGCGATCGAACCCCTCCCCGGCCAACTCCCCTGCTTATATACTGAGCATGACGTCACGTGGTATGGAATAGCCCCCCGCCAGTCTGAGTCAGCTGCCCCGGCTGTGCCCCCTCCCAGCCTCCCGTGCCCCTGGCAGAGCATGGGAAGCTGAAAGGTCCTTGACCAGTGTGAGTACCACTTAGCAAGTACTTAGCACTACTTAACAAGAACCAAAACATCAGTGTATCATCGATATTGTTCTCAACCTAAACCCAGAACACAGCCCCATACTGGCTACCAGGAAGGAAACCAACTCCATCCCAGCCAAAACCAGGACAGTATCCACCCCTTATTCCATACCATTTACGTCATGCACAGGTCCCACATTATCCAACACATCCTCATTAACCACCACCCCTTCCTTTCCTTTGATATTGATGACGGGTATCATTGCCTTAGTCTATATGCTATCCCTCTAGAACGTTTGTTGAGTTCGTTTAGTTTTGACTTTGGGATTCATCCGTCGTAACAGTCTTTCTGGGCAGGAGAGGTAGTGTGTGGTGTTGGATTGTAGCATGCTGAATGCAGTTCTAGTTCTATCACCTCTGCACTTTGGTTTCCTCAGAGTTCATTCTTCATTAATTTGGGTGATTCTTACTGTATACTGTTGATATGTCACATAGTAATCACAGAAGTGATGACATACAGTATTATATAGCAACAAACATTATACAATTCAGTTCATTGGCTATTTTCACCCAGAATCAAGTCTCCTTGAGGTACACATCGGACTTCCCCATCCTCCCGCATCACCCACCAAGTGCACCCAGGTCTTTGAGCAAAAGCAATCCCACGAACGCGTTTACCTTTGCCTAAGGCGGGAGTAACCCAGACTGTCTTCCCCAGCATATTTTTTACGTGCACTACAGGGACTTTATCCCCTTCTACAGTACGTAAAATTCTTGATTGGGCAGGGCCAGCTCGACTGGCTGATCCCCTCGTGTTGACTAACCAGGTGGCCTTTGCTAAATGTGTATCCCAGTGTTTGAATGTCCCACCACCCATTGCTTTTAGCGTAGTCTTCAACAGTCCATTGTATCGTTCAATTTTCCCGGAGGCTGGTGCATGATAGGGGTTGTGATATACCCACTCAATGCCATGCTCTTTGGCCCAGGTGTCTATGAGGCTGTTTCGGAAATGAGTCCCATTGTCTGACTCAATTCTTTCTGGAGTACCATGTCGCCATAGGACTTGCTTTTCAAGGCCCAGGATAGTGTTCCGGGCAGTGGCGTGGGACACAGGATATGTTTCCAGCCATCCGGTAGTTGCTTCCACCATTGTAAGCACATGGTGCTTGCCTTGGCGGGTTTGTGGGAGTGTGATATAATCAATCTGCCAGGCCTCCCCATATTTATATTTCAGCCATCGTCCTCCATACCAAAGAGGCTTGAATCGCTTGGCTCGCTTGATTGCAGCGCATGTTTCGCATTCATGGATAACCTGTGCAATAGTGTCCATGGTTAAGTCCACCCCTCGATCACGAGCCCATCTATACGTTGCATCTCTTCCTTGATGGCCTGAGGTGTCATGGGCCCACCGAGCTAGAAATAATTCACCCTTATGTTGCCAGTCCAGATCCACCTGAGCGACTTCAATCTTAGCAGCCTGATCCACCTGCTGGTTGTTTTGATGTTCTTCAGTGGCCCGACTCTTGGGTACGTGAGCATCTACATGACGTACTTTTACAACCAGGTTCTCTATCTGGGCAGCAATATCTTGCCACAGTGTGGCAGCCCAGATGAGTTTGCCTCTGCGCTGCCAATTGCTCTGCTTCCATTGCCGTAACCACGCCCACAGAGCATTTGCCACCATCCATGAGTCAGTATAGAGATGGAGCATTGGCCACTTTTCTCGTTCAGCAATATCTAAAGCAAGCTGGATGGCTTTCACCTCTGCAAACTGACTCGATTCACCTTCTCCTTCAGCAGTTTCTGCAACTTGTCGTACAGGACTCCATACAGCAGCTTTCCACCTCCGATGCTTCCCCACAAGACGACAGGACCCATCAGTGAACAGGGCATATTGCCTCTCATTTTCTGGTAGTTTATTATACGGTGGGGCCTCCTCAGCACGTGTCACCTCCTCCTCTGGCGATATTCCAAAATCTTTGCCTTCTGGCCAATCCATGATCACTTCCAAGATTCCTGGGCGACTGGGGTTTCCTATTCGAGCCCGTTGTGTGATGAGTGCAACCCACTTACTCCACGTAGCATCAGTTGCATGATGTGTAGAGGGGACCCTCCCTTTGAACATCCAGCCCAGCACTGGCAGTCGGGGTGCCAGGAGGAGCTGTGCTTCAGTACCAACCACTTCTGAAGCGGCTCGAACCCCTTCATATGCTACCAATATCTCTTTTTCGGTTGGAGTATAGCGGGCCTCGGATCCTCTGTATCCCCGACTCCAAAACCCCAGGGGTCGACCTCGAGTCTCCCCTGGTGCTTTCTGCCACAGGCTCCAGGTAGGGCCGTTCTCCCCAGCTGCGGTGTAGAGCACATTTTTTACATCTTGCCCTGCCCGGACTGGCCCAAGGGCGACTGCATGAACTATCTCCCGTTTAATTTGTTCAAAAGCTTGTCGTTGCTCAGGGCCCCATTTGAAATCGTTCTTCTTCTGGGTCACTTGATAGAGAGGGCTTACGATGAGACTGTAATTTGGAATATGCATTCTCCAAAAACCCACAACGCCCAAGAAAGCCTCTGCTTCCTTTTTGCTGGTTGGTGGAGACATGGCTGTGATTTTGTTGATTACATCCATCGGGATCTGACGATGCCCATCCTGCCATTTTATTCCTAAAAACTGGATCTCCTGTGCAGGTCCCTTGACCTTATTTTGTTTTATGGCAAAGCCTGCCTCCAGAAGAATTTGGACTATTTTCTTCCCTTTCTCAAAAACTTCTTCTGCTGTGTTGCCCCACACAATGATGTCATCAATGTATTGCAGGTGTTCCGGAGCGTCACCCTGTTCCAGTGTAGTCTGGATCAGTCCATGGCAAATGGTAGGGCTGTGTTTCCACCCCTGGGGCAGTCGATTCCAGGTGTACTGGACGCCCCTCCAAGTGAAAGCAAACTGTGGCCTGCACTCTGCTGCCAAAGGGATTGAGAAAAATGCATTAGCGATGTCAATGGTGGCATACCACTTGGCTGCCTTTGACTCCAATTCATATTGAAATTCTAACATGTCCGGCACAGCAGCGCTCAGTGGTGGCGTGACTTCGTTCAGGCCCCGATAGTCTACTGTTAGTCTCCCCTCTCCATTAGACTTCCGCACTGGCCATATGGGACTGTTAAAGGGTGAGTGAGTCTTGCTGATCACTCCTTGGCTCTCCAGTTGACGAATCAGCTTATGGATGGGAATTAGGGCATCTCTGTTGGTGCGATATTGCCACCGGTGCACTGTCGTGGTAGCAATTGGTACCTGTTGTTCGTTGACCCTCAGCAACCCCACAATAGAAGGGTCCTCTGAAAGACCGGGCAGGGTAGACAGCTGTTTAATTTCCTCTGTCTCCAAGGCAGCTATGCCAAAAGCCCACCGGTATCCTTTTGGGTCCTTGAAATACCCTCTCCTGAGGTAGTCTATGCCAAGTATGCATGGAGCCTCTGGGCCAGTCACAATGGGGTGCTTCTGCCACTCATTCCCAGTTAGGCTCACTTCAGCCTCCAATACAGTCAGCTCTTGGGATCCCCCTGTCACTCCAGAAATACAGATGGGTTCTGCCCCTTTATAGCTTGATGGCATGAGGGTACACTGTGCACCGGTGTCTACCAAAGCCTTATACTCCTGTGGGGCTGATGTGCCAGGCCATCGAATCCACACAGTCCAGTACACCCGATTGTCCCTCTCCTCCACCTGGCTGGAGGCAGGGCCCCTCTAGTCCTGGTCACAGCATTCGTTACTCACTTCTTGTAAATGCGAGTCAAAAATCCCTTTGTTAGGATCGGAAACAAAATCAGCCCTTCTACCCTGTCTGGGGAACTGCTCACTGGAAACTGGAGCTGCAACTCTCCTGGGAGAACCATTTTTTGTAGTTGTTTTTCCTTGCAATTCACGTACCCGTGCCTCTAGGGTTGAGGTAGATTTTCCATCCCACTTCCTCATGTCCTCTCCATGGTCACGCAGATAAAACCACAGGGTGCCCCGTGGTGTGTATCCACTATATCTTCTCTCTTGAAGAGAGGGACGCTTACTCCTAATAGCTGAGATACTGGTCCGTACAGGTGAGGAGTAGGATATATCCTCTTCGAGTTGCTGGACCTTCTGGGACAGTTTCTCCACAGCTGAGACACAGGCCTGTAGGGAGGAAGACAGACTTTCTTCATATTGTCGGAGTTGGCCAGCTATTTCATCTATCGTTGGTCCCTCTTCATCTTTCCAGGTCATTATTGCCAGCGAGTTTGCGTGTGATGATGGTGCACTCCGTACAAACTTCTGCCACATGGGTCGTGTGCATTGGACTTCGTCTGGATCTTTGGATAACTGATCATTGTCCAGGTCATTATACATCACTTCCAGCACAGCTAATTCCCTCAGGTACTGGATACCTCTGTCCATGGTGGTCCACTTGCCTGGGTGACATATAACATCTTCCTTGAAGGGATACCTTTCCTTCACACCTGACGGGAGTCGCCTCCAGAGGCTGAGGGCTTTTGCTCCTTTTCCAATCGCTTTGTCAATGCCCCCTTCCCTTTGAAAGGGATCCCAGCTGCTTGGCTTCCCTGCCTTCTAATTCCAGGCTACTGGCCCCGCTATCCCAGCATCGGAGCAGCCAGGCAATGATGTGCTCGCCTGGACGACGACCAAAATCTTTTCGCATATCTCGCAGCTCACTCAGGGGCAGGGATCGGGTGGTTACCATCTCATTTATGGGTTCTGCCTCTTCCTCCTCCTGTTCTCTTGATGGCCCGTGCTCATCATCAGCCCTTACTAAACGAGCTGATTTCCTTGTGTATTTTTTCTTCTGTATAGGGGCAACTGATACTGGCACGGGTTGGTTCTCTGGTTCAGCTGCAGCGCCTGTCGCGGGGACTGGCGCGGGGGCTGGCACGGCTGCAGTGACTGTGGCAAGGGCCGGCGCCACCGCGGGGGTCGGCGCCGCCGCGGGGGCCGTCACTTTGTCATCCGATCCAGAGACCTTCCCTTTCCCCTGAGGGTACTGAATAGTGTTGAATAGGGCTCGGTACGCATGGGCCAGGCCCCAGCACGTTGCAATGATTTGTGTCTCTCTGGAGTTGCCAGGGTGACAACATACATTTTCCAAATACTTTACTAGTTTTTCAGGATTCTGCACTTGTTCGGGGGTGAAGTTCCAAAACACTGGAGGTGCCCACCGCCCTAGGTACTTGCCCATACTCTCCCACACACCCTGCCACTCATAACTATCCAGCCTTGGAGGAGATCGCTGAATGATATTCTTAAGCTGCTTATTAACCTTAGATAAAACTGAAACAAAATTCCCAAGAACTACCAATGGACATATCTTAACGACCCAAGGATGCTCAAGATAATAAAAAATTGTTGTAATGAAGGAGAAAACATCATAGAAGAAAGAAACAAAGGTGTCATTCTCTATTTCCTCCATAAAAAAACTCTCAGAAGAAGAGGTATAATTACTAATTGTCTCTATGAGGTGGTACCCGAAGTACAGTAATGGCTTCACTACAAAACCCAAATACCAGATAGCACTCAAGGTCAGTGTTTTAATAACCAATCTTCCAGGCAAAACATCACTCATTATGGCAAAGCACAACAAACTGAAAAAACCCACACCAATCTTCAACATGCACAGTAAAAACAATAGCATGATGCAGATCAGGTAGACTAGTACCGCGAACAGATGAATCAATATTACAACCGATAACTGTTAACAGATACAAATTCCTTAATGCACTCTAGTTAATCTGTTATTATCTCAAACCCTTCGTGCCCCACATTGGGCGCCAAAAAGGACTGTCGTGGTTTAACCCCAGCCAACAACTAAGCACCACGCAGCCGCTCGCTCACCCCCCCACCGGTGGGATGGGGAAGAGGATCGGAAGGGCAAAAGGGGAAAACTCGTGGGTTGAGATAAAAACAGTTTAATAACTAAAGTAAAATAAAAAATAGAACAGTAGTAATACAAAGCAAGCGGTACACTGTACAATTGCTCACCACCCGCTGACCGATGCCCAGCACATCCCCCAAGCAGCGATCGAACCCCTCCCCGGCCAACTCCCCTGCTTATATACTGAGCATGACGTCACGTGGTATGGAATAGCCCCCCGCCAGTCTGAGTCAGCTGCCCCGGCTGTGCCCCCTCCCAGCCTCCCGTGCCCCTGGCAGAGCATGGGAAGCTGAAAGGTCCTTGACCAGTGTGAGTACCACTTAGCAAGTACTTAGCACTACTTAACAAGAACCAAAACATCAGTGTATCATCAACATTGTTCTCAACCTAAACCCAAAACACAGCCCCATACTGGCTACCAGGAAGGAAACCAACTCCATCCCAGCCAAAACCAGGACACCCTGTTCTGGAGGAAGATAATTTAGTCATATGTACATGAGAAAACCTACCCTATTATCACATGGTATATTATATCAGTATAGCTATAAGCTTGAGAGTCCAGACAGTCCTTTTCCTTTTCTTAAACTGCTCTTATCCTTGCTGTGGGGTGAATAAGAGAACAAGAGGTGCCTACTACCACTGCTGAGGGAGGTAAACAGAAGATTCCCCCAAATCAGACAAATTTTCTAATAGGAATTTACCTAGGTAGCTTTCAGATATTAGACTGGATTACTTTTTGAGAAGCATCACCAGACATATAAATCTTTTGTGTCATCTTCATAGCAGGTTATAGAAATACAAATCATCCAAGTAGAAGAACAAACATTTCCTCCACTCTAGTATTTATGTTTGTGACCACACAGAAAGTAATACAGGTTATTTGTATCAAAACTGCAGTTAATTCATGGTGCATTGTCAAAGATTTGCTATAATTGTTCTTGGGCCTACTTCTTCTCATGCCAGTGCAACTGGAATTTGTTGTGGTGGTGATTGCTTCTGCAGTAGACTTAAATATTTCCAGGAATTGTGTCTTTTTCTCCCCAACGACTGCAATCTGTCATGCTCTGCCCTTGCTCTCTATATCTGTGCTGTGACTACAGATGTCTTTCAAGCTAGACTATCAAGACGATGCATTTGCATTCTAGTGAGCTCAGCCGGTGCTGAATGATGTTTGGCCTATGGAGCATCACCTCCTCTCAGCCAATCTGTGTGATTCAAAAGGCACAGCTGTTGTGTAGAGGGGGAAAAAACCTCTCTGCTGGATGTTCAGGCATTCATCAAAAAATATCAGCTACTGAAATGTAATAATCAGATGTTATAGGTACACCTCAGAATGGGCATTTCCTCTTCCATCAGCTGTGCTATCTCACTGTGGCAGCATGAAGAATGGACAAGTCTTTTTGATATATGAAGTCTTAATCTTTTATTCAGAAAGTATATCCTGATCAGTGTTTAAATGTGATAGGTTACAAAATGAAGAATCTTACTGTTTAAATTGCAGCCTTCAAGGCACAATGAGTCTGTTAATCTCCCTGCATAGTTACTCTATGGCAGCTCTCATGATGGCATTTCTTCTTATCACAGTAATGTGATCCAAGCAGAAACTGCTAAAAGGTGATTTCCCCCCTGTCTTTGATTCCCTTTCATACTCCTAGAATATTCTGGAACGAGAGGTGTTCTACTGCCCTTGTTCACCCACTTTCTTGTCAGCCATTTACATTTGTATTACATCACTATAATTGACATTGAAAATTTCATTGAGCTAGAAAAGCTAGTCAGGGATTTTCTTCTAACTAGTCAAGCTAAAAACTAAAAGAAACCCGCAGACATAGTTGATTACACTGTTCCAGAACCAAATATCAGGAATGCAGAGTCTTATGCAGTGACCTGTAAACTATATTTTTTTTTGCCTACCATATATGTCATTATGGCAACCTCTCCAACTAACCTTTCTAACAGAACGATTCAAGTATAAGCTTCTCCTCACACTTGACTTCTGAGCCCCTAACATGCTTAAGTTGTGTTTGAATGAAAGTATGTTTTCATACGGAGATATCCTGGGATGCTTTACAGTGGGAGCTAAAGGCCAAGCAGTGGATTTTTTAATAATCATACAAAATTTTGAACTATTTCTTCAATGTGTTATAAATTGCTCCAAGTGATGATGCTAGAAATTACAAAATTTTATCAGTTACATTCTCATCAGACAGGCAAGCATCCCTCAAATTATGCTACGTTTTCCAGAAGTCAAAGTCCTCCAATATTGATCTGGAAATCTCATGGTTTGGTGGGAGATTTTATTTCATGACTTGTCCTGTAAAGAAGGTGTTTTCTTGGCTCTGTTGGGCTACTTGTCCTGTTGACCTGTAAATGGGATGGATTTGCAGTAACAGAAAGTTAAACCCTACCAGCACAGGAAGAACAAGATGCACAGACCAGCACTGTCACATTGCTGAAGACGTAACCAAAATTGTTTGGACAAGTGATGAGGGTGGTTCAGTCTACGTTCCTGTGGTTACAGAAATGAAATTCAATAGCTCTGGGCTAGTGTAGGAAACAAAAGAAATTTTTTTTTACCGATGGATAGATTTCACCTCACTTGATGTTAGCTTAATAGACATAAGGCAATAAATAAAACAGCATCACATAGTATCTCTCTCCGGAAAATGACTGGCATCACCAGAGAGCACATATGGTAAATTCCTCAGAGAGGTGGAATCAATTACTGGCTGGAAATGCTTATCTATTTGTACCTCATATAGTGAATAAGCTGAGATCACTGGTTTACTCTAGATGTTTAACTTTCAAATGGCTAAAATCAACATTTTTATCAAGTCAATTCCATTTAAGCTGCAACCTTTTCAGTGGATAAGGCTTCTACTTATATTTCTCTGGCAATATGTGCATGTACCTCAGCATAAAGTATGTTATATCTGTTGTAGCTTCATTATGCATTGCCTTGTGACATACATCACGTATTATAGTTATCTTCTGCCTCATGTAAATCAGGGAAAAGCTTATACAATAGTATAAATGTGGCTATGCAGAATTACACATTTTTGGTGACTTCCACATGAAAGAGCTAGTATTTCCAGACACACAAAAAAGGATTTTTTCCTTCATGCTCAGGTAGCTTTTATCTACATGAAGTTGTGAAAACTTTCTGCATGCTTGACCATCCTGTTTCATTTTAGAAAATGGAACGTTTGTGGCTGCATGTGAATTATTTAAGTCAAATGGCAACTGCTTTTGAAAGAGAATGTTGTGCAGTTACAGGGACATTCCTGGAAAGAACATTGTTCAGCTAGAAAGCCTATAAAATTTTAGGATGTTCATATAATATTAAAAAAGAATCTCTCTCACTTACAATGGATGTGTAAGCAATTAATAATTAATAACTAACAAATATGTTTAGTAAAAATTCTGTTCCACAGAGAGAAACAGAGAATGTAGAATGAAAACACCATTGACTCCAGACCCTACTATCATGAGGTCAATTATATCACAATAAGCATCTGCTTACAAACTCATGAAATCCCCTTGTAAAATTAGGTTGTTGACTCCCTACACATCTACTGGGCATACTGTTCAGATTCTCACTCCTTGGATGTTTATATAACTTCTTCACATTTTGAACCTCATTATTTTATGGACAGTTTATACCTATTTGCTCTTATGCTGACACTATCTTTCAAGGTGGAAAGGTAGTTTTCCCTGTATTGTTAAGCAGTCACTGAGAGCCAAGGCATGGGATTGATCTCAGCAAAATGGTCTGAAAGTTAGGTCTTCATTCACCCGAAGATTCATCTTTATAGCTAATGTAGAGAAGCAGTCAACTCTGGAAGACATGAAACCTCATCCTAAGACAGACATATGTTAAGATCCTTAGAGAGCTCTCATCAGTGTTTCACCCAGTTAGTATTGGTCTTCTTTACTGCAAATGTCTTGTCAGATACATGCATGTGATGACTGCAATGTCTTTTCGCAGCAGTATCTATTTCGTCAGCCAAAGTTCATCCCGTGTTTGTCTAATGCACATGATCTGGCTCTTCTGTCTTACAGCAGCAGCCTTTTGCAAAAGGTCTTGTTGCGAGCCCCCACTTTCCTTGTCCTCAGTACTAGTCTACTTCCTCACTTCCTCACTTCAGTTTCTAGTTCTCTTGATCTCCTGGTCAACTGGTTCTTCCTATGTGTTCTTCCAATGCTGCTCCATGATGAGAATAATTGCCACCTCTATGCCATCAGCAGTTTAGTGAACAACCTCCTGATTTCTGTGCTGAAGTTATTAATGAAAATACTAAATGCTAAATACTAGACAAAATCAGTCCGAAGATCAGGCCTTCAGGATTCTTACTATGAATCTTAATTGAAATCAATAGCTTTTTCTTTCAGCTCAACTAATTGTAATCTTTCCTTTATTCCTTTCTACATTTCTGTCATTGTTCTGTATCTATCCCATCTTCCTCTCATAACTAATACCTTCCCATCATAGAATCATAGAATCATAGAATCCTTAAGGTTGGAAAAGACCCTTAAGATCATCAAGTCCAACCGTTAACCTACTGCCAAGTCCACCACTAAACCATGTCCTCAAGCACCACATCTACCCGTCTTTTAAATACCTCCAGGGATGGAGACTCAACCACTTCCCTGGGCAACCTGTTCCAGTGCCTGACTACTCTTTCAGTAAAGAAGTTCTTCCTAATATCCAACCTAAACTTGTCCTGGCGCAACTTGAGGCCGTTTCCTCTCGTCCTACCACTTGTTCCTTGGGAGAAGAGACCGACCCCCACCTCTCTACAACCTCCTTTCAGGTAGTTGCAGAGAGCAATAAGGTCTCCCCTCAGCCTCCTCTTCTCCAAACTAAACAATCCCAGCTCCCTCAGCCGCTCCTTGTAAGACTTATTCTCTAGACCCTTCACCAACCTCGTTGCCCTTCTTTGGACACGCTCCAGCACCTCGATGTCCTTCTTGTGTTGAGGGGCCCAAAACTGAACACAGTGTTCGACGTGCGGCCTCACCAGTGCTGAATACAGGGGCACTATCACCTCCCTGGTCCTGCTGGCCACACTATTTCTGATACAAGCCAGGATGCCATTGGCCCTCTTGGCCACCCGAGCACACTGCTGGCTCATGTCCAGGCGACTATCAACCAACACCCCCAGGTCCTTTTCAGCCAGGCTGCTTTCCAGCCACTCCTCCCCAAGCCGGTAGCGTTGCCTGGGGTTGTTGTGATCCAAGTGCAGGAGCCGGCACTTGGCCTTGTTGAACCTCATACAGTTGGCCCCGGCCCAACAATCCAGCCTGTCCAGGTCCCTCTGCAGGGCCTTCCTACCCTCCAGCAGATCGACACTTCCACCCAACTTGGTGTCATCTGCAAACTTACTGAGGGTGCACTCAATCCCCTCATCCAGATCATCGATAAAGATATTAAACAGGACTGGTCCCAACACTGAGCCTTGGGGAACACCACTCGTGACCGGCCGCCAACTGGATTTGGCTCCATTCACCACCACTCTCTGGGCTCGGCCATCCAGCCAGTTTTTAACCCAGCGCAGAGTGCACTTGTCCAAGCCGTGAGCAGCCAGCTTCTGCAGGAGAATGCTGTGGGAGACAGTGTCAAAGGCTTTATTAAAGTCCAAGTAGACAACATCCACAGCCTTCCCCTCATCCACTAAGCACGTCACCTTGTCATAGAAGGAGACCAGGTTAGTGAAGCAGGACCTGCCTTTCATAAACCCATGCTGGCTGAGCCTGATCCCCCGGTTGTCCAGCACATGCCGCATAATGGCACTCAGGATGATCTGTTCCATGACCTTCCCCGGCACCGAGGTCAGGCTGACAGGCCTATAGTTCCCCGGATCCTCCTTCTGACCCTCTTGTAGAGGGGTGTCACATTTGCTAACTTCCAGTCATCTGGGACCTCCCCGGTTGACCAGGACTGCTGATAAATGAGGGAGAGTGGCTTAGCAAGCTCCTTCGCCAGCTCCCTCAGTATCCTCAGGTGGATCCCGTCTGGCCCCATAGACTTGTGGGCATCTAGGTGGAGGAGCAGATCGGTGGCTGCCACCTCTTTGACAACTGGGACTTCATCCTGTGTCCTATCTCCATCTCCCAGCTCAGGGGCATGAAAACCTTGAGGATGACCAGTCCGACTATTAAAGACTGAGGCAAAGAAGGCATTAAGTACCTCAGCCTTCTCCTCATCCTTCATGGCCAAGCTTCCCTCCACATCCAACAAAGGAGGGAGATTCTCCTTAGCCCTCCTTTCGTCGCTGATATATTTGTAGAAGCATTTTTTGTTATCCTTGACAGCGGTGGCCAGTTTAAGTTCTAGCTGGGCCTTCACCTTTCTAATCTTTTCCCTGCATAACCTCACAACATCCTTGTAGTCCTCCTGAGTCACCTGCCCCTTCTTCCAAAGGTGGTAGGTTCTCCTTTTCTTCCTGAGTTCCAGACAGAGCTCTCTGTTCAGCCAGGCCGGTCTTCTCCCCTGCCTGCTTGATTTGCGGCACATGGGGGACGGCCTGCTCCTGTGCCTTTAACACTTCCTCCTTGAATAACATCCAGCCTTCCTGGACTCCTTTGCCCTTCAGGACTGCCTCCCAAGGGACCCTGTTAACCAAACTCCTAAACAAGCCAAACTCTGCCCTTCTGAAATTTAGGGTAGCAGTTTTGCTGGCCCCCCTCCCTACTTCTCCAAGAATCGAAAACTCTACCATTTCATGGTCGCTGTGCCCAAGACAGCCTCCGACCACCACATCACCCACCAGGCCTTCTCTGTTCGTGAACAGCAGGTCCAGCGCGGCACCTCCCCTGGTTGGCTCGCTTACCAGCTGCATCAGGAACTTATCCTCCACGCACTCCAGGAACCTCCTAGACTGCTTTCTCTCTGCTGTGTTGTATTTCCAGCAGATATCTGGTAAGTTGAAGTCTCCCACAAGAACAAGGGCTAGAGACTGTGAGACTTCAGCCAACCATTTGTAAAATACTTCCTCTGTTTCCTGGTCCTGGTTGGGTGGTCTATAACAGACTCTCACCAGGATATCTCCCTTATTTGCCTTCCCCGATCTCTACCCACAAGCACTCAACCTTGTTGTTACCTTTGTTGAGCTCAAGACAGTCAAAACACTCTCTGATGTACAAGGCTACCCCACCACCTCACCTTCCTTGCCTGTCCCTTCTAAAGAGCTTGTAGCCATCCATTGTAGCACTCCAGTTGTGCGAGTCATCCCACCATGTTTACGTAACGGCAACCACATCATAGTTTCCCTGCTGCACAATGGCTTCCAGTTCCTCCTGCTTATTGCCCATGCTGTGTGCATTGGTGTAAATGCTTCAGTTGGGCTATCGATCTCTTCTCCAACACAGGCGTGCCACCCCTAGGCTCATCCCTAGCAAGCCTGGTTTTATCCCCTTCCACCTTCAAATCTAGTTTAAATCCCTCTCAATGAGGCTTGCTAACTCCTGAGCCAGAATCCTTTTCCCCCTTTGCGACAGGTGAACCCCATCTGTCTCCATCAGGCCTGGTGCCATGTAAACTGCCCCATGACTGAAAAACCCAAAATTCCACCTCTGGCACCAGCCTCTGAGCCACGTGTTAATGAGATGGGTCTTCCCGTTCCTTTCCGTATGCCTCGCGGCCACTGACAGGATGGAGGAGAACACCACCTGTGCTCCTGATCCCTCAAGTAACTGCCCCAGTTCTCTGAAATCCCTTTTGATTGTCTTTACACCTCTATCAGCTACCTTGTCACTACCAACCTGAAAAACCAATAACGGATAATAATTGGATGATTTTACGAGCTTAGGGAGCTTCCTAGTAATGTTTCTTACCCTTGCCCCAGGGAGGCAGCAGACTTCCTTATGGGATGGGTCCAGTCGGCATATCAGGCCCTCTGTTCCCCTCAGAAGGGAGTCTCCTATGACAATTACCCTTCTTTTTTTCTTACCAGTTGTTGTTGTAATGCGTGTTGTAATCATACCAGACGCTCTATTGTAGTCCTAATAAAAAGTTTAAATTCAGCAATGGCAACATATTATGTTAGTCTGGTATAGACTAGACTACTTCTGCTGAACTCATAGTTTGCTTTACCTCAAGAATCACAAAGCAATACACAAAGACAATTAATGATAATAATAACATAGAGCTTTATTTAGTCTGCAGCCAAAACCCGAAGTCTGTCTTTGAGGCATAAATGAACCAGACACTGTATCTAGAGCTTCCAGCTTATCAGTGAGCCAAGTGAACATCCAGAACTGGAAACCAGCAGTCTCATCGTTTTCCCTGTCTTCCTTTCATTTTAGAAATACTTACTTTTGAAACTTTCTGCGAAGCATCTTCAACAAAATCTAGAATTCTAATTCCTGGTATTTTCTCCCTGTAAAGATATTTATAGGAAGAAATCATTCTCCCCACACCAATGGTGCACATAAGCACATTGCATCCAAGGCGGCTACAAAGAGCTTTAGCACCTGACAATAAGTTACATTGCATGTTACAGTGTTACTGTAGAAACATTGACAGTGATCTCAAAAAAGCTCTTTAAAAAGCTTAGAACTGAAATTCTTAGATCTTTCTTTTGTCTTTTTTTTCTGTACTCTCTTCAATTTTTCATTTGGAAGTTTTCAATTCCCTTTTAAGTATGGACAAGAGGACTGGACATTATTGTTCAGTATTGTTAGTTTCTGGGGTTATTTTCATCCATTCTTCATCACAGACATGAAATTAGTCTCCCTATTCCTACTCACTGCTCTAAGGATTGATTTGGCTCATTTACAAGAGTAGCACAAAAGGAGCTGGTGTTGACTTGCTTCTCCAATAAGATCCCTAAATCTTTTCCACATTCTTTGCCTTTCTAGTGAAAAGTAGGCCTCTCTGTGTGTCAATGAAAAGAGATGAACGACCTATTTCTAATAACAGGTATTTTTGTATATTTGATTGGATTGATATGTTTTGCTTAAATGATTCTAACTTATGAAGCAATTCAAGCTACTTTTCTAATTTGTGTTCCTGTTCTTACTTCCTAGGTTGCCAGTCTTAACAGTAGTGGTTATGTTTTCTCTCAGATCCTTAAGAAAACACTGAATAGCACTGACATTGGTAAGGATCTTTTTGGAACATCGTTACATTCACTTCAGTGAAGCAATGCCATGAAATTTCTCAGTCAAATACTCAACCGTTGACATGATCTTGATTGATTACAGCTAACTTTTTTACTAGTGTTAATTTAAAATTTTTATTTTGCAATGCTTTTTTAACTACTATGCAAAATTTTAAGTATATATATGTGACTACTCTTATTAGGCAAGCTTAAAAAAAATTCATGAGGGATTTGTTTGATAATGTTTTCCCCAAGAATATAGTGACAGTTGATAAAATCCTACATTTTAAAATAATGACAATTAATGATAGCTTTTCCATTATTTTCCAGGGAGTGATGCTGATCTAACAACCTTTAAATTTACCAATAACCTCTTAGTTTTCAAATACTGACAGAAAATTTACCATCTTCCTGTTTTTCATATCAGATGCTATCTAACACACTGATACAATACGAGGGAACGTTCTGTAATACATGTAGTACTTGTATAGTCAAAGCACAGTAGTGGAAATTAGGAGTTGGGCTCAGCTAAAACTGAGCCATGGTCCCTCTCTTTAGCAAACACAGACTCATACAATGCAGATGTCTAAATCTGTGTAAGTCACCTTAAGAGTCTGTTCATAGTTGATGGAGAGAAATAGATACTTCTAGAGCATCATTCCTTTCCTTATAAATAAATGTATAAAATAGATTAAATGAGTCACACCTTGAAAATTCTCATTTCCTCCCCTGAATATGAAGGAGAACTGCAATAACTCACTCAAATACAGAAATGTAAAGCTAGGTGGAATAAATTGTAGCCTTAATATGTTTGCCCCCATCTGTGACATGAGCAACAGCATAGACACAATGACTGAATATTTCTGAGTCTTTATTCATTAATATTTATAAAGTACTTTAAGATCTTTGGATCAAAGCAGTAAAAAGAGGCAATCAGCAATACATGGCCAATCCACTCAAGTGTCAAAGTCCCATTTTATAGAGTATTGTATGTCTAGGTGTCCCTTCCTTAAAAAGCTTATGAATTAATTGAGAGGATAGTTGGACGACGTAGCCCAGGTGTTCCTGTTCTAGCACAAGAATAGTGCAAGGAGCTTTCAGCATGGCATCTTGCTTCTCTTCATCTTGTCATAATATCAGAAACATTATCCTCCACACATCCTACATATGCTGCATGTTGTAAGACTTGCCTGCAGGCTACTTTGCACTGTCCTGCAAAGCTGACCAGCCTAACAAGGGTGACCATAGTACAGTCCCTTCCATCTTCATGGACACCAATCCCCTGGTCTGCTCTCCACTGCAATATAGCATGAATCCTGGGTACTGCTGCTGTAATGACAGCCAATTCAGCAGCAAAGGCTGACTCCTTTTAACGGGGTGAAGCTGCCTGGTGATATACTCTGAACCTGAACACTCATTCCTTCTTAAAAAAAACCTACCAGCCCACAACCACTGTCCCCACAGACCACCCCAAACAGGTCCATTATCAGTCATACATTTACTAGCATTATTTTTTTTTTTAATCACTGAATACACTTGGAGAGCTAAAGGGGATTAATAGTCACAGATTTCCCCTCTCTGTATTTGGGAGGGCTCCAACACCTAGATAATGACTATGCAAAATGCTGTTTGCTTATTTTTCTGAAAGAATTGTACACTTGGCACATGGGTCCTTCTGATCACACTGCTGGAGAGGTAAAAGGGATCTAAAAATCCACACATCCAGCCAACATGCGCAAGTGTTTTTTTAGGTTTGCTTCTTTTTTAATCTGAGCTGGTTTTACACACATACGCATACACACACACATTTCCTAGGACATTTTGTATAATTTAAGTTATTTTTTTGTTATATGCTCTTTCTGGTGTTCCCATGGATTCGTTAGGATGAATAATTTCTGTCAATAATGAACACAGGAACCCAGTACATGAATACTTGACGAGATGAATATATGCATAGGTTATACATATCAATTTGTGGTGAATGCATGAAACAAATGCATAAGAAACTGATTTAACTAGCACGAAACACAGATGAAATAGATGGCATATAAATGTAATTATATTACTTTCAGGCAAATAAGATAGTGTAGATAGGAGGGTGATGGGTATGTGGATTCTGTAATGAACATCAGGGCAGTGGAGAGGCCCTTTGCAAACACAATGCATCATTTTATGTCTTTAAAAAAGCCACAGTCATACAAAAAGCCAGTAAGCAAGCGCTGTTAATAGGTGGAAAAATAAATGTATTCTGTGGGTTAAGAAGCTAGAACGGGTATAAAAATGAATGCTTGTGCATGAAAGAAAGGTGATGAGAAGTATATGGAATTACTAAGGACCTATTGGACCAGGTAGAATTTGTATTATCACCTTCAGTGGATTTTGAATCTGCCCCTAACAGATTAACTGACATGCAGCATCAGCATGACGGTGGTATTATTTATTTGTATTTCTGATCACAGTAAGAACAGATATTTAAAATCATCATATTTTGAAAATTTATAAACCTTTGAAAATCCCTTTTTAATGACTTGACCATATTTAATTTTTTTTAAAGAATCTTAAAAACAGTGTTTTATGATACTCAGACCATTTTGATACTCCATAATAATACTGTATGATAAAGCTCACCATGCTGAAATGCCTCTAGGGACCTGGTTTCTAGAGATGTATGTGTGGAGGACCTAGTCTTCCAGCCAATTAGTTTTATTGTCTCCTCTCTTTTAGTCCTATAAAGCATCTCAAGTTCCCAATAAAACAATGTACAACTTCTTATCTGCTCCAACATATACCTTTCACGCACCAACATTTTACTTACAACTCTTGTCAGGCACAACCCGAAGCCTGCTTTTCACAAACATCTCTTCCTTGGTACCTGTTCAGCTTCACACATCTTTTAGGGTTTCCTCAAGAGTTCCTTTAACAAACTTCTAGTAAGAGTGAAAGGTAAATAATGTTTACCCATTCTGGGATTTTGCCCCTCATTTTTCCTGCGGCGCTTCCTGTTCCCTGTGCTTCTGGATGCCAAGGCACAGAGCAGCCAGCTTTCATTTGGACCTTGCTCCACGGCTCATCACCAGCAACCCCATTCCTCTCCCAGAGACTCCCCTGGCCTTTTCTCCTCACCTTGCTCTTTGTTTCTCCTTATATGGAAAGTCATTCATTGGTCCCCAGTGAGGGAGGAATGTGACCCCTATCCAGCATATGACACTCCACAAGGTTGCCTATAATGGGTCTGTGGTCTCCTGTGAACCATTTTGTTACCAGAAACATTATGCTCCATGCCATACAGCATAAAAGTGAACGTTCTGAGTAGTCAAGAGTTAAAATTTACCTTGGCTGTTTCAATAAAATGCAATTTAATACAGCAAGGAACACATTTCATATCTAATGTTGACATTGAAGGATCTTGTATTGCTTTTTTACCAATAGAAATGACAGTGATTCATCAGCTTTTATTCCATTTTATATTGCTCTGGTGCTCTATCAGCCAGAGAAATGCTCTAATTTTTGGCAAAGTTTACCCACTGAGTTATTTTCCTTGCTGCCTTTCAAGTAAAAAATATTTCTTGTAGAAGGCACTCATGTTTTTGTTATATTCCTGGTCTTCCCACCTTATAGTTTCCCTGTCCCCCTGGAATCTACAGCTCAGTATTTCCTATAACTTCTTTTTCAAAAGGAACATATAGACACATCTGAATTCTTCTAGATTTCTTGACATTTTTTCATGTCTTTGCATCCTCTGTTTTATTTTTAGAGTTTCAGCATGCATCCTTAACTTCATATGTTGTGCACTTTGAATTGCCCTAGACTCAGAGGATTTTCTGAGATCAAACGGCATCAATATTAATTACTAATAGACTTTCTCTTTTAAAATAAACTTGGTTTTAGAACACTGAGACAGCATTTTAGAAATTAATGCATTGAATTTACTTTTACACATGATCCATATACTTTAAACATGGGGACAAGAAGTACTTAGATTCAAGTTCTGTATTGAAAGAGGTTCGACATCAGCAGTGGATCCAGTTTGTAGATTTGCAGTTTGGACTGAAATTTCATGGAGTGTAAATCTCACAAAGGCAGTTGTCATGAAGCTTTTACTCTGTGAGAAAAGGGGAGTCTTAGTCACTTCTTCATGCTGCATTCAGCTAGAATATCAAAAAAGAATATCCAGAGAGAGAAAAAAATAAAGAGAGTTTAATATAATTCAAACCTAAAGCAAAACAGGTTCTTTTGTGTTAAGCTGTAGTCAGGGCAAGTTTCATTTTGCAAATTTGACTCCTCATGCTCTCATGTCTGCTTGTATTTGGAAGAGTTTGGGATATGGAAGTTCAGACAGGTTCACGTTCATCCAAGTTGAAGAATGAAGCAGACTGTAATTATATGAAAAGATATACTAAAATGCTCCTTTTGCAAATTGGGATGCATATCCACATCTGACTGGAAACAGAGACAAGTAACAGTATTCAGAACAGCAGGAAATGTAAGAAGGGTATCAACAATAAAAGACTCTGTCCTCCCACCTGACATGGTCTGAGTGGCAGGCCCTGGCAATAAGAAAGAACAACTTCTCAAGCACAGCAGTAAAAATACTGAAGCCACAGCTGTCTACTCAAAATGGCTAAGAAGGTATGTATAAAACAATAAAATGGAATCTTACTTTTCTAAGGAGCATTCATTTTCTTAGAAGATGCAGCAGTATTTCTGTGAGCCACAAGCTAACTGTACCAGCTAAGTGGCAAGATTTAAGCTATCTGGATAAACCATTTCCTAGCACCAAACACTTTTCTTTCTTTTGCTTTTTTTCTGTCTTCCTCCTCCTCACTAACTTCTCCACCCCCAAACCAGTACCAACTTTGAGAAGATACTCAAAATGAAATTCCTCCACTCTGTGATTCTTCTAGTAGTCAAACCCACTTTCAAAGTAGCATGTAATTTCCTGAATATACTTTACTCTGGAAAAAAAATAGTGTGGAAAGATAGAAAGAAAAAAGGCAAAGTACAATCTATCTCTATGAGCCAGAAGAGGTGTTATTAGAGATGCCAAAGCAAGCAGTTTAAAGGCACAGTGAATGGATTGAGGCTAAGAAATACTTAAGGATTATGCTGGAAAACAGCATGTGCGTGAGAATCTCAGAAAGGCACTCAATATGAGACAAAAAAAAAAATCTAGTCTCCCTTTTTATGTCTGAGACATCATAGAATAAGTCATAAGCTTAGTGTGGATTCTTTATGTTTTGCCAAAGGTTTGGCTGGAAATGATTCTGCTGCCATAAAATCTGTTTATGACAGTATTAAAGTAAGTATATCATTCTAAAAATGCTGTCTATTCTACCCCAAATAAAGGCAGCAAGGAGACCTGAAGCTCACCTTAAAACTGGGGTGGGAAAGAGATCTTATCAAGAGCACGGGGGCAATCTCACCACTGTATCACCCCAGGACCATGGGCTGGTCCTGCCAAGAGGGAGTGGGTGGCTAGCTCTCTTTAGGAAACCAGCCTCAAGAGATTCCTGGGAAAAGTGAAACAAATTTACTGACAATGTCTGAGCTGTATGTATCTTGATGCAATGGGAGCAGCAATAGTTGTGGGGCAGTGTGTCTGTTGCTATGCTGTAGTGTCTGCAGCAGTGTTGGTAGTAAATGAGCATTCAATGGCCTTTGCACAAATCATTTTCCCTTCAGTGTTCATGTGTTTTATGGGCTTGAAAGTTAAGGAGGAAATAGAAATCCTTGTAGGGGGAAGCACTTTTAATACATCATAGTAATTTTTTACTTGTGACTTTTGTGTTAATATAATTTGTAGCTCTTTCATGTTCTCCTTTCATTCTTTCTCCCCTGATTTTTGCTGTGCAAACACTGAGATTTCCTGATAGAAGGAGACTTTAAACAGCCCACAAAGATCGACTGCCTTCATGCTTCCAAATTTTCTCAGGCAGTTAAGCTCAAGAGACTGGTGTGAGAGTATGGATCAAGTAACTTATTGACACACACAGAGACAAACACTGGGGAAGGGAGGACATGAGCCAGCTGCCCTGACATGAAAGGGCAGTATGGCTTTACACCACAGGGCCATCACCCCACTTGAACTATGTGATGGCACTCTCTGAAACCAGCCCAGGCAAGCCAGCTCCTCCATGCCAAACAACTGTGCTGCCTCACATTCCTAGGCTACCGCACAAGTCTCTTTCAGGAACAGTCATTTTGCTACTAAAGAGCAAAAATTCTGCTCCTAATGGCCAACCCTCCAGTGTCTGTGGTCCTTGACTATACCTGTTTATATCAGCATATATGTATGACTATACTCCATGAAAGCAAATGGTACTGTAGAGTGAAAGGGGGGAAAACCTGGGGAAGACTGAGAATAGTGAGGTGGGGAATTCAAGTCTGCGGCTACCTCTTGCAAGGATGAAGGAAGGAAGGAGAAGAAACTGGCAACCTAGAGTGATTCTCGCACTTCATCTGAGAAGATGTAAGAGCAGTGGTCTGAGCTGCCCCGGTCTGGCGGGTTGCCTCTGAGTGCATACAGAGAAGTAAAGAGGATCACAAAAGAAAAAAGTTTAGATGTGGTCAAGGAGAAAATGGAAGAAAGCTGAGCAAATAATCACAGAGCCTAGCAAATGCCAGTAAAGGGATGAGGGCTGGAAGAGCAGCTAACTAGGAATAGCTATAAAAATAGCAGGGAAAAGCTCTGCTTTCTACACAGAGACAGCTCTGAAGTTGCAAAAATCCATCACAAGCTGACCTCAAATCCAGGGGCCTGAGCTCACCCTCCAGGTATTTTTGGCCACTAAGCATATTTCTGCCAGTGTAAGTTTTTGTTTGTTTCCATTCCAATGATACCGCCTTTCTGTAAATTGATAGAAGAAATCTAAGCAATTTCCAGCTAGAGGCTGGGTGTATTTATAGTGTGATTTCTTGTTGGCACGAGCTGGTGCTGTAGCAGGGATTGCTACAATCAACAGGCATATAACCATTTTTTCAGCAATCTCAGCACAAATGGTATTTGAGGTAAAGGTACGGAGATGAAGACAGACAGAAAGATTCCTTGGTGCACTCTGGAATTACACATTTTCCCCTCTCCAACCCCCACATTATATGAGAATGTAAGACAAGAGATGCCCAATAGAATAGAACTGGTGGTCCGTCCAGTGTGGCCCTCTGTCTGCACAAACAGCAACTGGACGTTTAACACATGAGCCTGGCCACTTCATAGCAGACCATTTCCCTCACACTGCACCAGTTTCTGCAATCATTGGATTAGGGATGTTAGAGGGTATTTTCCTGTCTAGTCCTTCTGGTATCTGTTTATAGACCTACTGACCATGAATTTGTCGTCTTCCTTTCTCAGCCTGCTGGTACTGCTTGCCTTCACCCCCACCATGGGAACAAGGTACAAGAGTTCACTATATGCTCAGTAAAGGAGCGCTTGCTTTTAAACCAGTCTGCCTCTTGCTTCAACAAGTTCAAGGCCTCGGTCAATAACAGCTTTGCATTCAGCTTACCCAGCACCCTCCTGATTCCGTGATGCTTATTCTTCCTGTTCAAAATGAAGGGTCCCAAATCTTTGTAGTCTCCTTTTGGAAAACAATTACTTCATCCTTTTCATTGCTTCTCTCCCATATCAGCTCCAACTGCACTAAGTCCTTCCTGAGACACAGAGCCAGGACTGCACACACAGCACTCAAGGCATGGCACATCCCAGCTTAATACCATGGCAAAAAGTCTGTCTTGCTCTCAGTGATGAAACTTTGCTGATGTTTTGGCCTGATAATACCAAGGATTATTCCCTTTTGCATCTGCCACTGTGCGTTGAGACAATGATTTTGAAAACCAGCCAGTGATGACTCCAAGCTCCCTTTCTGGTAGTTGCATCTCAGTTACAGCTGGCATTTACAGCTCAGGTTTCAGTGTCATGCAAACATGGTTTAGATTACTGTTTGCTAGATGCATTACCATGCATTTATTGATATTGAAGCTCATCTGCCCCCTTTCTTCCAACTCATTCAGTTTTGTGAGGTTTTCCTGGGGTTTCTTACAATCTGTGAATCTGTTGTCTACCCAAGATAGACTTGCAGACTTTATTGTGCATTGCCTTTCCCAGGTCATTGCTGAACAGAGCCAGCACTGGCACGGGTGCTAAGTGGGCAGAACTGGAGGCAGAGTCATGGGGCTGTGGCTCCTGGACCCCTCCAGAGCCCTTTAGTACACAGGAGCTACCCTGGCCTGTGTGCCCCCCCCCTACACTTTGGTGGCCACATGGTCCCACTAACCCCTTTGCCTGCTTCCTGCCATGGGTGCTTTCAGGGAACTCCTTGTCATACTCTTCACATTCCTTTCAGCCCTTCTCATTTTTTATTTAATTTCAAATTGCTGTGTGTACGGGCTTTCCTGTTCTCCTTTTTTGGGCCAGATTGCCATTTTTTTAAAAATGCTTTTCCATGTGATAGCCTGCATAACTTTCCAGTTAAGGCTTCAAGGGATTTTTCTGGACTGCTTTGTTTTCTTTCTGAATTGTGGCACACTTTTTACCTGGCTTCTAGCACTATATTTTTCAACAGCCTCCAGGCTGCTCTTAGGTTTCTTTCATTTTGGACAGCTGCTTTTATGAGTATTTTCCTTGTTTATTTGTTCATTTTTGACTAGTTACCTCATTTTACACAGTTCCTTTTCTTGAAATTCAGTACTGTAGTCCCTATCACAGAGGCTCTCAGTAAAGCGGGTCCTGTGCATCACTCCAGATTATATCCAAAATAGTCTCTTTTCTTGTGGTTTCTGAGGCTAGTTGTTCCAGGAAGCAGCCATCTATTATCTCCAGAAAATTTATGTCCCAGCTCATTTTTTAGTACTGATGTGTAAAAGCACTTGTAATTTTTATTCTGTTGCTTAATATTGCTCAGGCAAGTCAAATGGCATTCTAATTGGCCTTCATTGTTTATTGCAGTTGTGATTTTATTTCCCTCTTGGCCTTTTCAGAGATGCGTTGGACATTAGCCACATCCAGCTTGTATGTTGCATTATTCCAGGTGCTCTTCCATACCTATGTGTTTTCTCCTGTTTCTAGTTTAGGAGAGATCATAGTTTTAGTGTTAGTTTTTGGTGACATCTTGTGAAGTCTTCTCCCTTTGTGTGCAAGAGGCCAGGTACCATGCGGTCACAAGAAGTTATCTGAGTGTCTAATAGTTGAATCTCCACTGTCACCACCTGCTTCTTCCTCACCCCTCTGCCACAGGAGCAGGGGCAGTGCAAGATGACACTGACATCAGGTGGAGTGAAGGGTCTCATCTACAAAACTAGATCCCTCCCCTGGGATCTTGTCCCAGGCATCTCAGCAGACTCCCACTTGCCCCCAACACAGTCACCATCATATGAATGTAAACCAAATGCTTCCTGCCCTTTCTGGCGTTTCAGCAGCCCAAATCCATTTTCCTTTTTCTTCTTCCTTCTACTTTTCCTGAGCAAAACTTCCCTGCTGCTGTCCCCTTTGCCACTGGCAGCAACATGCCATTTCTTTAAAAGCCACTGGCACTTATAGACTGTATATAGCGCTGCCACCTGCTGAGTCTGGTCTGGAAAATGACACTCTTGCTTCACAAAACATTGCATATATGGCTTATTGACCACAGTCAGAAAAGTTTGATTCAAAGAGATAGAAGAGTAGGAGATTGAAGATTTTCTGCTGGGCTGTTGTGCTGTCTGTTGGCTTTTCCGTGGAGTTTAAACTAACCTGAGGGCTAATAACGGGCATTACTTGCTCATCCAACTGGCAGGTTTGATCTGTTGCACTTATTGTTTCTCATCACATTCTTGTAGCTGGGAGTTCAAGCACAAGGGACTCAGGAGTAATTTTCAGGAAGCAGATAAGAAGCAGAGGGTGCTCTTTCATTTTTCCAGGGGGAGGGGGGCAAGTAATGCAAGATTTTGCATCTGTGACCATATCAGTTGGCAGGTGCCTACAGGGAGCATTTCCTCAGTGAATCCACACTATTTTCACCAGCTCCATGCCAAGATGATTCCAGTGACTTCAGGAAACTTTTTTTATATTAAAAAAAAAATGCTCATTGTAGAGGAGACCCAGCTTCTCTTTATCTGTTTTATTTATTATTTATTTTTCGTGAAGTTACCAGAAGCATAACATCCAGGACTTACTAACAATTTGGAGGAGGAGTGTTTGAGCTCTTTGTTGACTTTCCTGACTATTTCTATCTGCAAAATTTAGACAGAGAGCAGCTCAGGATTTCCATCCACTCTTTACATAATGTAAGCAGTTCATTGAAATGAGTTTCATCTCTGAGTTGCATGCAATAAGCCCCTTATCTAAGAGACTCTAACATCTATCTAATGTGCTTCTGTAATCTTTTGTTCTCCTTTGCACCATCCTGTCTATTCCCAGTACGGTAGACATAAAGTCCTAATTCAGTAATTGTGGAAAATAGATAGGAGCATGCCAGAAATTTTTTATCCATCACTTAACAGAATTCTGTAATATTTTATATGAGGGGTGTCCTTGGCCTCTGTGACCACATGATGAGTGAGAAATTAAAACATGAGGTTTTCCAAGGAGCATTACCTGCAATTGCTGCAAATCCACATGCCATTGCCAGATGCATTGTCTGTGACTGTTTCTGAAATGTGCATGTAAGAGAAAAGCATACTCTATATGGAAGAAAAATCCCACAGTTTTATAGGAAAAAAAATCCCCACTGTAAACATTAGGAAATGACAAATACTCTCAGGACATATTTATATATCCAAAACAATATCAATTATTAAAGCGAAAGGGGAAAAAAATTAACTAAAAATAATGCAGAGTATTTAATAGATTTGTTTAAGAGTCATAAACAAATAACCCATGAATACTTTAAAACAGTCAGTGTTGCAGGAAGCAGACACCCAGAAGATTTTATTAAAGATTCAAAAATTTATGAAGTGTGCTCTGGAGGTTAGAGCAGGGGCCTGACAGTCAAGAGAGCTGCCTTACTTTCCTGCTCTGCTGCACATCTTTCCTGGAGTCAGTGAACCACCATGCACGCAGCTGTACTCATACTGTAGTGGGGATGGTTTTGTGCTGGTGGAGCTTTCTGTCTGAGCTGGGCTGAGGAACTGGTACCAGTCTCAGGCTGAGGAGAGGTTAACTACCCATGTAGTCACCACGGGAGTCTGTATGATGACAAAAGGTCACATTACCATGTGCTTCTGGGACATCTCTGAGTCATTCTGACCCCATCTCCATTCTTATCACCTCGTTCAGTTCTTCCACAAGAGGCAAGTGTAAGCCGAGTTATCCTGTGAGCTGCTGAAGTCAGGGCATAGGCTTTGGACTCTTTTGTCCCTCCAAGGCAATGACCAGGGATATAACCATCCCAGAATTTATCCCAGAAACTCTATAGTAAAAGTCTAGCAAAGCAGAAACTGAAGGAGTTTACTAGAAGGAGGATTTGAGGTCTTTTTTATGATAAACAAGGAATAAGAAATTGCAGACAAAAAAGCTAAGGTAAACTGTTATTTGTATAGAAGACCAATAGTATGAAGTCCTCATAATGCAAACTTTTAGCCATTTCCATAAACGCTTCCCTCAAACATTTCCCTCCTTGCCTCCCTCCAAATGAGCCCACTTACATGATAGACCTCACAAAAAGCCCAGTCTCAGGCTCCTGAGCTGCAGCTGGTGCGTGAATGGGATCCCAGCACCAGGGAGACTGAAATAAGGCAGGAAAGGGGAGAGGAAACCCGTTGGCACCAGAGGTTCAGAATAGCCAGTTGGTGCCCACAGTAAACGGAAACAGGTCCAAGAAAGCTGCATCAGGCAGTTTCCACCTTCTCTCCTGCTTGCTGGAGCATCCGAGAAAAGAACAAACAAGCAGCGCACATTATGCTACTGACAGCATTATGAGTGGGGAACAGGAGCGATGTCATGATTCTCTTGTATTACATGAACAAAATACCCACTGATACGTTTACTGCAGCTCCCGTTCGAATATGAATATGTACTTCAGGTAACCTTAAAACTGGTAAAGGAAGGATTTTTTTGATACTTTTATAGCTGAATTAATGTATCACAATAAAAACAGACTATCTTGAAAGAGCAGTGAGGAGAACTAAAATGTTTAAGTAAGTCTTACGTTTAAGCCCAGGTGATGTTCACAGAACCCTTAGGCATCTGAACATCCTTAGCGTCCAAGTTCGTGTCTACAAAATTACAGAGGCACCAAAAATTTCTGCTGTTGCATATGCCTAAGGAAGCCTGTATCTGCTCCAGCCCATCTATATTGACAACATAGTCCTGCTTTGGGCCTAGTTAGTGCCTCAGGTCATCAGGAATCACTTGCCCTGCCACTGCTTGTCTCCATCCTGGGGTGTGATGATAAAGGCTCTCAAATCACATCTAATCGGCCAAAGCAGAAAAGCCCCTCACTACTCACTCGCCCAAATAAGGGCGATGAGGATCCGTGACACTGCATAAGGAGATCTGAGTCCCCAGTTTCTAGCCCTCCCTGGGTGCATAATCACTAAATATTAGGGAACTACATTCATGTGGTTATGAATATTGGAGAAAGAGGACAGGTGTACTATCACCTCTTGCTCAGTATTTTGGTTTCTCTCAACAGTGCATGGTCGTCCCAAGGTGTTACATAGGGGAGCGTTGGCACCTTGTATGAATGGCACAAATTCTATAGGATAAAGCGTGGCCGGACGATGCTGGATGCTGCACCCACCCCTTCCCAGCCATTTGTGCCCTGTGCGATGTGCTCCAGGCCAGACAGAGGGCTGCTGACAGGAGTGAAACACTGCCCTTCTTCATCGTGGGTGCAAGTAAAACATTGTCCTTCTCCTCTCTTGGCTTGTTTGGCCTGCCAGTTGGTCTTCACAGGCAGCAGAAAAGGTATAAACATTGTGAAAGATGCTCTTGGATCTTTCTATGAGTCCTTTACTGCCCTCACAGATCTCAACTTAATTTTCCTTCTTGCAGGTAAATATGATTGAGGTGATTGATCCTGACAGATGGTAAATCTAGGGAACAATACCCAGCCTTTGATTTGTTAGAAGGTGTTGGAGGATCCCCAGCAGGGTGCTGTCTGAGCAGGTGAGCGCTCACTGAACAGGGATAGCTGTAAAGCTGGGTCAGATCGAGATTCCAGTTACAGCTAAATTTCTTATGCAACAGATTTGATTTATTTTCTGGTGACATCTCTGAGCCATGGCACCCTGGCACTATGTGCTCTTCCAAGACATGTGAAGTAGTGGCCTTGAAGAGTTTACAGTTCAAATGTGGGACCAGCACCAACAGGTGAGTCTAAGAAGTTGTGGGGTGGGGGGTGGCCCTGCAATGTAGCAATGGTACAACAACAAAACTGGTCAGCAACAGTCACAGCATGTTTACTGCTCAACTGTTGCCTCCACTTGTTGCATGAATGCATCTATGAAATGCAATTGCCTTTGTAATGAGGCAGGGACTGGTGGGTGTAAGACTATGTGGCTGCTCCATAGACAACCACTTGGCTGCATTAGGAGAGTGCTCATTAGGTGTCTTGTGAGTTGCACAATCATCTGTAATTAATGGTAAAAAAAAGTCAGTTCCACAGCTCATCTTCTACCCCCCTGGTCTTGCCTTTTTCTTTCTAACTCTTCCCCCAGAGAGGAGATTTTAGTAAGTTTCTTTTGTTTCTTTAGAAAACGTCTTAAGGGAGTACAAGCGGCATGCATTTTTACTTTCAGAAAAAGGTAAAAGAGAATACGAATATCCTTGTTTTCTTGTAATCCAGATTCTAAGTAGATTTAATGGCCCTGTTAGTGCTGGGCAAAATTAAGTCCTTATGAAACATGCTACAAAGTACCTTTGTAGATCTCATTTTTCAATAAAAAAAGGGTTTAGGTCATGTTGAACAATCTGCTACTTATTAGCACTTTGCCTTCAATAGGTCACCTTTCATGGTATAATACTCTGTTTTCATTAAGCACTGAATCCAAAAAGGCTATATTTTTAGAACTCAAACAAATATATAACTTATATTGTAAGCACAAAGATAAAGAAACACAAAATATTTAACTACAAAACTCTTATCTTACACAAATCTGTCAGATTCAATGCTTTTCTCTAAATGCTATGATCAGTACAGGAACAGCTTGTATTTTTTAAATGTGAAATGTTAGGTGTAACATTTGTTGTGCAGCCAGGAAAGGGAAAAAAAAAAAAGAAAAGAAAAAAGAAAAAGAAAGAGCAATAAACAAAAATAAGCAGAAATTGCAGACTTTGATATGTTCAATCTGGTCTACATCTCAGAATCATGCACACCTGAGAAGAAAGAATATGAGGTAATGTAAAATTTAGTCTACTTATATTTTAATAGATAAAAATATGCTATATATTAGTTATATCAGGGTTTTTTTATTTTTTTGTAAGCCCATTTTGTTTCAGGCTTGCCTGAGGAATATTTTTAAGATTAAAAATTCTCCCCTCATCTTTTGTAAAAGCCATTACTTTGAGACATAAAAACCTGAGACTGTGCTCACATTTCTTAAAGGCAATTTCAACATATGGATATGTTATTTTTCACTGATCATTTACTTTTGAGTGCTTCTAATGGTCCAGCCTCTTCTTGGAGACAGATTATATGGAGAAGAAGGAACGGATAAGTAATCTCCTCCTGCGTCATCTTTTGCAAAAGTGAGATAATACTTCTAACCCTTCTACCTTAGAAAGTTCACTGTTCCTTTAGGAACACTGCATTATTTGCTTCGACCAAACAGTCCTCCCAGTTGATGAGTCATACGCAGGTGGTTGCATTTTCATGGGATTCATTGATATACATTTGTTCACTGTTGACTAAAAGAAGTAATGATAGATAGCGAGATCAACAGTATCTATCAGAAGACAGGAAAGTTGCAGTTCTCTACAGCTATGTCTTTTAAGTTCAGCCTGGAAACAGAAATCAGTACTACCTTCAGTCCTCTGTGCCATACACAGGGGCAAGGAATTTCAAACACCAGCATTTTTTCCTTATTTTAATGGTATACAAGGGGTAATTTTTTTTTCTATGCTGGAATAAGGTCTTGGAAACAGATACACTGTCTCTTCCCTGTTACTGCACTAACCATGACATGAAAGACATACCATCACTTTATTTGTTTTCTGCTTCAAGTTATTATCTCCAACACTTTTCTGAACAGGGTGCATGGAAAGTAGTCATCCTGAATATCCTTGTGGCAAGTTGTAGGTCTCTGCCATCGAAACCCCTCAGAGGTACCTAGATCTGACTAGTGGTTTTGAAGACCAGCAATCCTCTTTCCCAAAAGAACAAATATGGGGAGACATCCTCAGTTCTCTGCATCCCAGGAGTGGATCACAGGCACTGAAGTCAAAGGATAGTACTCCTAAACCACAGCGAGGGAGGAGATTTCAGTGATAGCCTTCAGCAGTGCCTAGTTATCAGAGTAGGCTGAAGAAGTCGACTACAGGCAGGTCGTCCTTCAGACCACTGACGGTTTTGATCTGAGACCTGCTCCCTCCATCATCCTCAGAGCCCCTCCTGCACCTGCTTCTATGTGAGTCTGTCTTTTTGAATGTGGGTGTGAAGTACCTGTTACAGATTAAGCTAATCCCAATATCATGTGCAAAGGCATCAGTTCTTCCCTCCCTCTAGTGGAAACATGTCTCTTTCTGCATTCTGGCAGTATGTTTGTCTCTCTCATGCCAGTGTCTCTCACATCCTGCTCATTCTGTGATTAAACAGACAATGAAGAAACCACAAAAACTCATGATACGAACTGGGGTCAAAAGTAGGCTATTTAAGGGTTGGTAGCTCACTCAGAAATCAGTTTTAGTGCTCAGACTGGAATAAATTCTGCACTTCACATTGCCCCTTCCTCTTCCCTCTCCATGTTCTGAATGGTAGCTTTCTGTTGCTTGCCTTGCTTTGCTAACCATTTACACATGACCTATCAAATGAGTTATGAAAATTCAGATTAAATAGTGCTATCAAATTTCCCTTGCTTATGAAGCCAGTGCTCTTAGAAGAGGGAGACAGCTGGTTGGAGTGATCTACTATTCTTAATTCTATCCCATTTTTTATTTACCACACTGGTTTTCTTGTTCTTCTGTTCAAAATGCATTAACGCAACCATTCCATTAAGGGTCAGCAGTTCATTGACTAAAGTTTAGTTCATTTTTTAAAAAAATAGAACAGGAATTGAAGGTAATTTCAAATGTTAAATCCTCTTTTTAAAGCCATATAATTTCCAACAACAGTATTGATTTAGTAAAATAGGTAATGTTTACACATAAATAGCATGCAGAATGCAAAAATTTGAGCACTATATTAATGTCTGAGTGACAAACAGGTAGATGATTTATATGAGAGACTTCTTTGTGGAGAAGCAGAATTTTAATTCTCTATTTCCATTCTCAGCAGATTGGAAATGATTTCTCATCATACTGTGGATTTTAACTGGTGTATACATCCTTGTAAGTGATAATCATACACATTTGGGAAATTACTCACATAAATGTTATTCCATTTGAGAATCCTGTTTTAAGTATCATGTTCAGCACACATTGGAAAGAAGCTTGCAGTTCATATATGGAAACATCATTTGTATTTAATCACGCAGTTGGGAGTAGTTAATAGTAACTAAGTAGATGCAGGCAGTTTAAAATGCACAGATTGTTACCGCAACCTAGCTTGCCACGGGCACTTTTTCCCTTTGATAGCTCAAGTGCCGAATAAATAAAGCACAATCAATGCTCAGAACTGGTCGAAAAAGCTGTGCCATGTAGGTTATGCTGTCAGTCCTATTAAATAGGGCCGCACAGCTTAGCTATGACAGTGTGAAAACAAAGGGCACATGGGCAGCTTTCTCACTGCCTTTTGTACATTGTCTCTGGCATCTGGAGGGCACAGCAGCAATTTCACCCGGCTTAACTGAGCTCCCCTTTGTGCCTGGGTATTTTTTACAGCAGATGGAAGCTGGGCTAGGACATTCACTGTGTCTCCAAGCATCTGTGTGATGCCAGCTGCATGCACAGTGTCAAAGGTCTGACAGGGTGGCTCCTGCACTGGGTCTCATCAGGCAATTTCTGTTCAGCACCTTTCTGTTCAACCAGTGTTTAAGCCAGTGTTTGACAAATATTGGAAAATAAACATGTGCTTTTCAGTAATCATTCAGGGACTGAGTTTAAAGAACAAATTAAATTAATGTAGATCCTGAAATGATTTTCATAAATGTATCAATCTACAGGCACAGATACAACAATGGTCAAAATAAAATGTATAGACCTTTTTGTCTTACTCAATTTACATAAAAATTGTCAGCTTAAGGATGTTGGGGCATAAAATCTTAATAACCTCTCTCATTAAAAATTGTAAAAATATATGCAGTTGTATGCATCTATCATGTGTATGTTCTGATACGAGTGTACATACATGCACTTGCAAGAAAGCCCTACAGAGGAGGAAGCAAATGATTCTGTGTTTGTCTGAATATAATCTAATTCGTTGTAAGGCACTTAAATACTACGGAAATGTCCCTTAGAGAAAAGCTGAAGCTAGACAAATAGATCTATACCCGTACAGTAGCATGCCTAGTTTTTAAAGATTTACTTATGCAAGTTTCCTGTAAAACATTAAAACACATCAATGCCCATATACTGTGGCAGAATTGTTGATACAAAATTTGCTGCCTCCTACATTAACGTTACACATGATGTTTGTTTTTCCTTCCCTCCTTTTCCAAGGTATAAATGAACTGCTTATGTGGAGTTCAGTAACATAACTGTACAAAATTAGTTACAAAGAGAAATGTCAGAGTTGATATTCCTGACACAGCCTTTTTAACTCGTTATGTCTTAGGCTTGCATATCGGAGATGGAATAATGCAGCAGTCCAAGATCCCAGGAGGCTCCTGCTACCATTGTCTTTTAGGTTTTTAGCCTGTGGCCTTGATTGAAAGGAGAGCTTCAATTGGGAGTACTCATTCCTTATTATTAAAAAATGGGCATTCTGGCATGCCTTTGTGAGGGAAAAGAAGAAAAAAAAAAGGGGGGGGGAGTTTAGAATATTTGCTCTCTGTTCCTGTGTAAAAACTTCTTAGATGGAGTTTGGCAATTGATGTTGAAGTAGAGTTAGACAGCCTTTGAAACACTTACCTAGTTCACTAACATTGTGGAGGATGTAGTTCACTGCAGTTTAGATTCATAGACAGCATTTTGCTTTTCTGTGATCAAAATGCCTGTGCAGTTTGAAGGGCTTATCATCAGAGTTGAATCCAGACAGAGCCTAACCTGAGAACAGCCAAGAAAAGCATACATTTGCAGGGCTTTGATGCTCCATCACATAGCCATTCAGTGGCTATAATGGAAGAGGAGTACATGACACACTTTGGTCGTGCCTGTCATTCATAAATCTTGGTTACATATACCGAGTGTTCCAGATTTCACAGTGAAATTGTGTTGATACCTCACTCGGCTGCACAATGAACTCTCACTGCTTTAATCGCGTACATTACATTTCTTTACTCATACTACTGAGGATCATATACGCTAAAATTAGATTATTTTATTTTCAAGAAGATCTCTTTAATATATTTACATATTTTAGCAGATGGTGTAACCTACCAGATCACAGGAAGCAGGCTTATTGATGTGTTTTATACCTCTGGTTAAAGAACAAATATGTGCAGGCACTTAAAGTTGAAAAGTAAGCAGAAAAATGACAGATTTCAAATATTAATGTTACATTCAGGATAATTTTTTTCTTACTCGTTCAGTCAGAGTGAAGTCCTTTTTAAAGCAGGTTGGCAAAGGATTAGGACTTGTAATATATGTCTGGTTGAAGCAATAGGTAGATTAGCCAGAAGCTAGGATATTTTTGCCATTGGTTTCAAAAGAGCCAAGATTTTGGCCCATGGTCTAATTTTGCAATCTTTCATCAGGCAAAATTCATGAGTATCAAATATACACAGAAGTGTTCCCACACGGGCTACCACAGCAAGGCTGTGAACACACAGTAAATAGAGTAAAGGGCGAACATTTTTTGCAGGGAATGTAGTCATTCAGATGAGTGGCCATTGCCAAACGCTGCTCCATTTAATGACTTTCTCACTATCTTCAGATGTATTTCTGGTAACACAGCTCTCTCTTTTGCAGTATATTATAATCCAAAACATATATTACTTCTGAATTGTTCTATCTCTTTCTCTCTCTGAGATGAACACTACCAACTGCATCGCCTCTTCCTTGATTCTCATTTCTGCGGGCGGTTTGTACGTTGTTACATTGTTTCATTCTGGTGGACACATGCTTTTATATTTTTATCTTTAATCCTTAATAAGAATATTTTATCTTTAGTAAGAATACATACTTCAGCCCTGCGTGTTTCCCTCCTCATTTACTCCCATTTATTTGGTCTACTGTTCTTATCAAAACAATTGGCAAACATGAATTTATTTTTTTGTTTCAATAAAAAATAAACACTTCTACATTACTTTAGCAGAGGAGAAATCCTGTCAAGTAAAGGCCTATTAAATTGTTTAATTAAATAATTCTTTCTGAAAAGTAAACCAAAATCTCCAGATGCTCAGTAGCTATAATAATTACTAGGGATGTACAAGCCATGTCCGTACATTCCCTGAGAATGCAGATATTCATCTTTATTAAAGAAGTCTCATAGCCGCCTCTTGGTATCAGAAAACCTTGTGCGTCCAAATATGTGTACTGCATGCCTCTGGAAAGCATTGCAGGTGAGAGGGCCCTCAAAGCCTTGAAAGAGCAGGAGCTGGGAGCGGGAGCATCCTTGTGTTCTCCCCTCCCTCCATGCCTCGTCACGCCCTGGGTGCCAGCACCTGACTGCAGCCCTCCTCCCCAACACTCCTCTGCAAGGCCATTCAGGGGCTGCCTCTCTTATCCAATGGGATATTTTTAGCAGGCCTGCTAGTCTTATCCTTGGAAGATGTCTGCTACTTCTCCTGCTCTCTGGAGGAAGCACATAAGGAAACTTGGATAAGAAAAAGAAAAAAAAAAGGTATATATATTTGCAGGGTAGCACAAGCAGAAGCGGTGACTGGAGTCAAGATTTCACTGTGCTCTGTTCTCGTGCATCAATGTGAGAGTGTGTGAGCCATGGCACAGTGGCAAGGGATGCCAACAAGACTAACAAACAGCATCTGAGTAACCTATCATTAGATCCTGAACTGTGACGTACTTCCTGGAGAATAATTTCCCTTGAAATGTTTTCCTTTCTCTCTTGGCAAAGAGTCTCTGCCAGCCAGACCCAGGCTGGCTGCCTCCCTGCTGCCTCCAGGGCTGTGCCCTGGACGTGGAGCTGAGCCGAGTGCAAGCGCTTGGGCGGCAGAGCGGGGAAAGCCCTTACGTGAAGCACCAGACCCTGGTGAGCTCTCAGCAGCAGAACAGCCTCCTGTATGAATGTCTGAGGCTCATGGGCCATCCCTCTTCATCAGCACAGATCTGTGGCTGAACCTTAGTTTTCCATTCATATTAGCTAGAAGGTTTCAGTCTGGCTGACGTATTCATCTAACCCACATTCATCCATCTGAGTAATCCTTTAGGCTCTGCCAGTGCAGTGGGTAAATAAGCTTGCTAAGCCCACACTTTTACTGAGATATGAGCAATGCTAATTGCCTGCTCTTTGCCAGACCGAGCAATATGTTTTCCAGATTCCCTAAAAAGAGAGTGACTTGTTGGCTCAAAACTTCTCGTCTTCCTTCATCACTTCTAGTATTTATTATCCTCTAATTCTCCAGTAATACCTTAGGTCTAAATTAGGTCAGTGACTCAGTAATTGGCAGTGTTCTCTGTAACATTGCCACTGAAATGGTATGAGGACTGGATTTCTCAGTCACTTTTATATGACCCACACTATACTGAAGTCAGGTGAGGAATTTTTCCCCTTGCAGACTAACCTCCAGGTCCCAGTTTCTATCGAAGCCTGTCAAGAGTTTTCCCCTTGACCTCAGTGACTGCTGGCTCTAGATCCAAGATAGGTTGGCACATGGGTTTTTTTCAGTTCTTATAAGATCTCTGGGATTTACAGCCAGAAATCTGTCCGTAATTGTGTTTTCAATCCAATTACATTGAGTAATCTGCCTATCTATTATTTGGTAGATAATATTTTAAATCTTGTTTGTAAAATTTCTCCATTCCACTTTAGCTACAGCTGTGCTAACTCTGTGGAATAGAGCTATCAACATCCTCCATGATAGCGTTCTTGCATGCCTCGCACAGCAGACATTTCCAAGTGGCTTGTGGGTTTTTTGAAAGTAAAACATTCATACAAATGCTACCATTTGTAATCTGCTTTGATCTTGAGCACCACATGGGAGTTCGTAAGATCCCATTGTTGATCTACAGGAAAATCATTGCTGGATTTGACCTGTTCACATTGACAGTCACTAGACTTAAAATGAGAAAATCAAAGTACTGTAATACAATAAAGTCACTCATGAGTTGAGTTGCATCTCTCTCTCACAGGGAAACTTAAAAGAGTTGAGAGAGTTTCAGTGATAGTCTGTGTCTGTTATATAATGTATGAAAGCAAAATGAGGAGGAAGGAGGTGTTTTCACCTGAAGGGACTTTACAGTATAAAGCAGCAGTGAAAATACAAATGTTGCTGAATTACAAAGGAATAAAAAGAAATGGGAAATGTCATGGATCAATTTGCTAGTGGTTGTGGAGACTGTGAGTAGATCACACACTCAGGAAAACTCTTAAGCTTATGATTCAGTGTAAGCATGTAGGTAAATCACTTCTCCCCCTCCCTTGCCCCAGGAATAAAAGTATACTTTCAGCATGATGCAAGGAAAAACTTCTTCTGTAAAATATTGTCAGGTAAATCATTAAAGGAAGGTTTTAAAAAAAAAATACAGCACCGAATGGAGAGTGCTGAGACAGTATGGTATCCAATAAGGTCAGCCAACCACAAAAATGGAAAACTATATAGAGATCTTCGGCATTTGTCTAAGCATCATTTCCTTGTTCCATAGCTTCACATACCTCCCCTGTCTCCCAGAAGTGCCATATGCGATGCTGTTGCTCATCTGCTATATACTGCAGCTGCAGAACAATGAAACGATGTCAAAGAAAATACACAGGTGAGTGAACTGCTTCGGCAATACCAAGCACTATAGGTTGGTAGACCCATACTCAGCTCAAAGTGCTCTTAAAACAAAAGAGACTCCTAGTAGATGGTTTGTCAATGGGTCTGTCACCCCAGCAGGCGTCACCCCTGACGCCTCTGGGCTGCCCCTTACAAGCTGTCATTTCCTCTCAAGCTGCGTTTTGGTGCTATTGCTGTCCCCAGAAGGAAAGGAGAGTAACAAGCAGTCCAGAGTAGACACTGCTGGTGACCTTGCCCCTTAAAGGTAGGCACAATGAACTGGAAGGTGTGCAATTAAAACCCAATGAAAGCAAATGCTTTTCTATACATTATTTAATTAGGCTGTGTAATTTTCTGCCATAGCTGTTCTTTGTAATTATTTCAAAGAATTGACTAGATGTGCACACTCTTAACAAGAATATTTGGTTATCATCATTAGTAACAACAGTTTTGGATGAGAACCTTGAAGACCTCGGTACTGGCCTTTGGCAGAGACAGGGAGAACCTCAGGATTGATCCATTCATGCAATTCCTGACACACCTAGCCACTCCGTAGAGCAGCTCTCATCATTTCAGAGTGCTTTAAAACTCAGGGAATAGTCAAACAAATGCCTAAAGACTGTCGTCGACAGAAGGACATTAAACAGATGGGATTTGTTTCCCTCAGAACATCTATTACTCCTTTCAATATAAAAATGTTAAGGTTTTGGTGAGATTGATTTGCCTTTGATGCTTTATCCTGTACTGTGGAAAGTTGCTTAAGAAGGTCAGTAAGTAGAAATACAACATGGATCCGCTGAAAGATTTCAGTAATGATGTGGCATACATTTAGGATGTTTTCTCTATCAGTGGCAGACAAGAACAAGAAGTTATTTTGTTTCTCAGTTTTGCTGAAACTTCAATAACTTTAATGAGTAATTTACTACAGGCCTGCTTGCCTTCTACTGAAGAAAAGGAGACACTCCCATTGTCTCTGTGAAGCTGGCTGTATCATTTTGTCAGAGGCAAGTATTACAGTGGATGGGTGTGTGCATTAGATACAATCAGTGACTAGACCTGCTTTATCATATTTTTTAAAAATAAGGCAGTTGCTCAGTTCCTTTGGAAATCATACAGAAGATTATCTGGATTTTAAATCAATATCAATAAGTCTGGGGCAATTTGCTTGGAACTTCTAATTACTTTTCCCCTCCCACTAGATTTTCAGGCCAGCTGGTTACCTCAGGGCTTCAAATACCTTGGGATCCATCCTTCTCTCAGAATTGTTCTCAATTAACTTTGCATGCCTGCTTTAAGATCTTGGAGCTGGCAGTCCTAGGTGGCAAAATCTTCTATTAATTTATGGGCAGAGCCATTCTAATAATACAGTATATGCTTTTTCTTTATATTGCATTTGTTTACATCCTGCCAGTATTGCTTTTAAGATGTTATGGGAAGGAACTAGGAAAGGTACATGACAATTTTCTCTGGTGGGGAAAAAACAATTAAAAAAACCAAACAAACCCTGGATCAGTTTGCTAAGACTAGGATATCCAAAAATAGTATGGTAATTCATCAAAATATCTATGAGAAGTTCTGCAAATACTGTATATAAAAGACATTGGTTCTATCATGATGAAAATTAAACAATTGGCAGAGCCTCATTTGATCACGCAGTCTTGGTTTCTTCTAGTGGTATTCATCTTCTCATAATCCGGCGTACCGAATAGTAGAAAGTCATCAGCAGGATTGCATGTCTGCTTTCCCTTTCTGTCACATACAGCAGCTCCTTGGGATGAGCTCTGCCAGAACTCGGAATAGTTCCCCATAGGACATATGGGGAAGCCTCACCATTGTTGAAAGCTCTCTTTGTACCAGATAAAGCACTAGGAAAACCAGAGGGATATCCTTTGTTGGCAAGGTAAGGGACTAGATGCTACATATCCAAACAATATCTAGATCTGGAAAAAGGCGTAAGCGAAGGAATGATGGAGATTTGAAAATTTCTGAAAGGAAAGTCAATTTGGAGCAGTTGTTCACTGTCTCCTCCAACACATAATGTAAGGGGCATCAGCATGCTGCTGTGCAGTTCAAAAGAAACAAATGGGTAGTTTGCTACATGTGTAGTTTGTTGCCACAGATAGTGTGCAAAGTAGTGTGAAAGCATACATGGGTTCCAAATAGCTGCAGAAGAAAAAAGTTTGTGCAAGCCTTTGCAGTACAAAAATACCAGTTCTTGTTCAGGAAGATCTCAAGCTTCAGTCAGCTGTTTTCTGGAAGTCTGTACTGGGGAGGAAGCATCATTACATACATTCCGATTTTCATTATCTTCCCCAGATAGCTGATATTGTTCACTGCCAGAGACAGGATATATAACTAGATGGTCTGGCCTAGTCCAGACATTCTTATATATTTTATGTGAAATATTGTAGCTGACTGTGAACTGAAATATGTTCCCTGAAATATGCTCTCTTTTGCTTTTAAACTCAAGGGTTTGAATGAGTCGCATCACTATAGGCAAGGAACTTTTTCATCTGCAGGAGCTCTAGGATGCTCAGTTAGGCTTCTGTGAGCCTAGGGGAGAGCCTAGTGAACGATTCCACCAGGATTTCCTCACATGCTGTGTAGCATGGAGGTTGGGGTTGGGCAGGAGAGAAGGAGAAAAGCCAGTGTTAAGGCCAGAAAGAATCAGCCAAGCACCTACACTGCTGAACAGATAAATATGAGTTAAAATACAGTAATTCACAAATCAAAAAGCTTCTTTTTAGGAAGCAAAAGATGCACAATTCATCATTTATTTGGGTTGTTCCAGTGGATAATCACACTTACTGTTAAAAAACCATGCCATAATATTTTTACCTTCAAAATCCAGGCAGTGGCTGTTGTAAGACTGTTGAAACTGGTAGGAGCTGCTATATTTTTCCTAAAGAGGTTCTTAAACTTTGTAATCAAACTATCTCTTAGTCCTATTTTTAAAAAACTCTCCTTCTTGCTCTTTGCCTCTTACAGTGAACATTTTCTGCAGTCTTTAAACATTTCTGTGGCTCTTATATGAGGATGTTTCAAATTTCTGTCATTCTTTCCAAACTGTGGGCTGCAGCATAGGTAGATCACCCCACTTACAGGTTTACCCCAATTGTAAAGCAGCCTCCCTACCTTTACAGAGTGGGATGGGAACATCCTTTGTTACTACAGTACTGAACAGAGAGCTTGTCTTTTGTTGTTTGCTTGTTCTGATCTCTAGGTCACAAACCTGATCTTGGTTCACTTTACAACAATGGACCAAAGATACACTTACAGATATATAATACAAATAGAGTTTTGATTCTTTGTGAAATTTAGAGGGTGTTACTTACTTGATACTGACACCTTCCTTGTTGCTATGTTAAAGTCAGCTCTCTAGACCAGCTGGGAGTGCTCATTGACATACCAGTAGTTTATAAATGCCATCTCAAAAATTACCCATAAAGCAAATGCCAAAAGCAGAATCCACCATGATCTTGATATGCATAGGAGCTAGCTATGGGAAAGTTGCAGTGGAGACTAACTTAGATGCCTAAATGACTACTTTAGACTTCTAGTTTGCATATTCATTTTAGGACCCTAGTGAGTACATCCACCTGAAAGAAGGACCTAAGTTTAATGGAGAATGGTGAATGCTTCTGAAGATTTCTGGAGAGTAATACTGCTAAAACGTATACATTAGCTGACCTGGGATCTCTCTCTTATAACCTTTACAAGCACGTATGCCACTCCATTGACTTGATGGGAAGCCTTAGGAGAACTTTTTTTAACAAACACTCAAAATAAATGTACTAATTAGGTGCCTCATAGTACCACTCACTGTTACACATGACCCATCTATCAACGTATGCACAATATGATAACTTTTTAATGTCTGAAGACATATGTGTTTACCCCAGTTCTTAAGTATTCTGACATAATTTAATTTATCAACAAGGGGATAATACAGTCATACTGCTGGGACTTGAAGAGGAGCAACAACCCACATCTATTGGTATCTGAGTGGAAGGACCTTAACAGTAAGCATAATTTCCAACCACGTTCACTGGAACCTGAGGAGGAAAGAGGGGAACATCCCTGCCCGTGGGAGTGGTGGGGGAAAGGCACGCTGTTCTCGTATGTTAGCGGTGAAGCAAGAGTTGTTTCACAATCCGTTGTTCAACATTTATTAAAGCAGCACCAGTGAAGGAGGCAAGGACTGAACTCTGAGGCTCTGAGTTAGATTTCCACTTCTCTTGCAATTATTGGCAGCTATTGACAGTGAGTCAAGCAGCAAGCTCTACACCTTGGTGGTACCTGTAGAGTTTGTGGATTTCTTAGGAAATAAATTGTTGGGTACAGCCCCGTGGGAAATATGGACAATTCACATGCAGTCTAGTTTATTTTTACTCAACCAAGAATATTTCTTAAAAAGAAAAAAAAAAGTAGTTCCACTACAGCAGCCTGTAAAATTTTTACCATTTTAACTGTCATTTTTGAGGATTACACTGAATGCTGCAAGAAAGCTAAGTAGTGAAAAAGCTAGCTGTCTCTTCCTACAGGAGGAGGAAAAGATGATCCTGGCAAATGGGGCATGCTGGGAATATGGAAGTTGTCAAGAAATTCTTGTTTTGAGGTTACCAACACTTTTACCCACAGCTTCAGTCCTTGCCAGCTCTAGCCCTCTTTCAACATACTGGTCAATTCCTAATTGCACATTGGGATCCAACATGCACTTTTGACTCCAGAGTCTAATTTAATGAAAAGGTTTGCCATCTTTATGGCTAGAGAATGTCAGAGGTGCTCTTTGCATAGACTGTTTTTTCAACTGGTTTACTAACATCATTTTGCTATTCGTACCTAGGGGATTTAGGAAAAACACAGTTCCTGACACAGTTACCGTGAAGGCCTAATGTTCATAAATGCCAGGTTGTCAGTCTCATCAGGTCTAAGCAACCGAAATAGAAGGTGCTTTTTAATGCTACCCCAGAGTCAATTAAAATACAGTAATGCTGACATCTGCAGAATACAGAATGATCAAAGTAAAGAATGCCCATGCAGCTTCTGACATAAAAACAGTGTGTTTGGCGGCAGAGTGACACAGTGTAACAGGTCAGGTAATTATGAGAAAATCTATGATGTATCTGTTGCAATTGCTTAGCTTCTTTCCATTATCAGAGCCATCAAACAGAACAGCGCTCTCACTTCTCCTGATGGATCGTAAAGCTAGTGACACTCTCGCTCTCCTGATACAGATGGCATCTCAGGAGCAGCTGAATTAATTTGACAGTAAATAGGTGATAGCAATTGCTGTCTTCCCTTTTTTTTATTATTTTTATTATTTTTTTAATTGCACCAGGACAGATTTTAGCACTTCTGGGAATAGCTTAGAAAGCCTATGCCATGATTAGCAGTGTACCATCCTCTCCTGTAAACCCCTTCCAATGCTTTTGCTGCTGTTTTATTTACATGATAATTGCTCAATGGCAACAAAATTTTATTCTTCCCCATCTCCCCACCCTAACTCTCAGTCTGAACTATGTGCATTAATTATGATGATTAAGGAATTCTCTCATTTTTTTCCCTTGATGTGTTTATTAAATTAACGAAGGAATCTGACACATGGGCTTGTATGCTAAGGGTACAGTTATGCTAAAGTCATGGGTATATTTTAGATGGCTGCATATTTTCTGCCTCAGTAACATTATAATTGGCTTAATGGATTTTCAGTTATGTGCATTGGCTTTCTCCCCTCTCCAAAGCAAACTAATTACAGCTTTTTACATTAAATTCTAATAGATTTCAATTTATCTCCTCTAAATTATCACAATAATTACAGTAATAAATTAAGCATGTAGCTGATGTTAATCTAAACAATTTGAATTGGGTATCATAGAAGCACGACACAGACTATGTTTCCTAAATGTGTATTCAAATATATTCCTAACTGTATAACCATTGTGTGGGAGGATCTCATTTCCCAACAAGCTGCAAAACCTAGAAGGCAGAATGGAAGGAGAGAGAGGATGAGAAGGGGTAGGGGGGGCATGGAAAAGGGATGAGAGAATGGAGTAAAAGTCTAAACAGACCAAATTTGAGGGACCACTGCATACAATTAACAAGGTCTGAAGAATTGTCTTGGACAGGAACATACCTGAAGCATCCTGGCAGACCTCAGACTCCATCACTAATCCATGACTTTTTTTTCCCTCTCATATAAAAATGTATTGCAAATGTTTCTTTACTCAAGAACACCTACTTGAAATTGCAGCTGGCTGAAACATGAAATTTTACCTTTCATAGGAAATTTTGGCAGGGACAACTTTGGTTTTGTTTCTCATTTAGCACAATTTCCAATTATTCAGAACACATCACAAAATGGAAATTCTGAAAAATTTCATGGAGGAAACTTATGTGACCATTGCTTTTTAAATTAAGAGCATTCCTCGCTTTTACCTTTCTCTCCACTGAGAGCTATTGAGAGAAGTATTGACTTGACTCTCGTCAGCTTCATGACTGCTCTTCAGCAGAAGGCTGCAAGGCACTGACATGCTCATGCCACTTTCCTTCACAGCTGCCAGGCTTGTAGGATTTAGGCTTGGGACAATTCCCTTCACATCCCTCTGTTTCCTCCCTTCCCCCCTAGGCATCTGGACTTCCAAAACATCTGTCTCCCTGTGCGCCTGAAACCCAGGGCAGCTGGACCCTTCATGCTGCAGTGTGGTCACAACCAAGTCTGCCTCAACAGCAGTTCAGGCAAGATTGCAGCAAACTAAGACCATCAGACAAACCACTCCTCAGCTGTGATGTGTATTGGCTTCTAGACTCTTACAGGTATAGCAGTGCTGTTCCCACCCTTAGAGGTTAAAGATAGTTTGGCTATGCCTACACTAATGCCCAGCCATGCTGATGTGCTATGAAGCAGGGCCACTGTGCAGCAGGACGGCAGGCCTAGGGTGTAGAAACTCTTCTGGGGAGACAGCCAGCCTGACTTTTTGAAAATGTGAAATTCGTCTTCAGAGAGCCAGCAGCCCCTTCATAACCACAGATCCATGAGGATGGGTGGGACCACAAGAGTTTGCTGTCCTGGCAAACATGTGGACGCAAACATATGTCCACCTGTGGGAACATGTGGACACCTTGCACTGTTACCAGAAGGGACCTCCAGGCTCTTCCTCAAAGGCAAAGAACTGCTGGTTCAGTGAAGTGCCATTTTCTTATGGCACGTACTCTGCCTGGATAGTTTCCACTTAGCTCCATTGATAACACATTTTAGTAATGTACAATACTGCGGTACTTTTATCTTGCAGAGAGGAGAAAGATTTAGATCTGTGTTGTAGTGAGCACTGCTTTATTATCCCAACATATAACAATAGGGTCAAAAAATTATGTAACACCTGGATGCAAATTTGTATGCACTGAATAATTCTCTGCTTCTAATTATCAAAACATTAAGCTATAAAGATCCTTATATGGTATACATCTGTGAAGCTTTTGGCTGTTTCTGTTATGAAAGTGCAATGGAACTTGTGTCAACATTAAAAGGATTAGAAAACTGAACTTTGTAAAAAAGTCCAAACTTTCGAACTCCTGTACTGCAGTTAAATAAAGTAGCCTCAGAACACTGACACCATATATGTGTGTGTATATATATATATATATAACATAATGTTTAAAGCTTTCCTCAGCACCAAAAGGGAATACCTAATGTGCAGTTTCAATTGAGTTTTCATATATAAAGACACTTACTTACTGCATTTCTGTTATACCTTCTCTAGATGAAAAAAAGTCACTAACATTTTTCCTAGTGACTAAATCATTTTGCAAATTCAGGCTGTTCTGTGAATTTGGAGAGGTTTAAATTGGTAACACTTAAAATAATAGCACGTTGATTTGTGCAGCTCTGCAATGGAATTCCTCTGGAAGGATGTATGACCTCTCCATTAATATGAAATGAGCTCCTTGTGATACCTTAATGAATATGCAGCGTCCCCTTAGTGACATGAGTAACATTTGAAACCTTTATGCATTTTCAATGGGCATTCACCTTAGGTAGTCCTCAGAGCAGGTTCATTCATAGTCATATTTCCTGTTATCTGCTTACAAAGTTAAGATGTTCTTACTGTTTGAAATTTGTCACTTACTCTAGAAGAAGAAGGAAAAGAAAAAGCAAGCAATGGCTTTAATGGGCAATGTGCCAAGATAAATGGTCCCTGCTGTGCATGTTAGATTTGATGCAAGTGTTCTTTGTGTAGATACTATTTCCTGTACAGAATATTGCAGCCTTATGACAACCTTTGCCCTTTGTCTTGATGATTGTATGAAATATTAATCTCTGAAACAGTAATGCTAAAAAGAAGCATTCTGCGGTGTATCTGGTGGCTACAGCTGTGGACAGGGATTCAGATGTCGGATCCTATTCCTGTCTGCACCATAGTCTCAATGGGTACGTTTTTCTGTGTCTCAGCTCCTTCACTTGTCATAGAGGAAACATTATAGTTAACTAAGTCCTAGGGGGTTTTCTGCACCTTACCTAGGCAAGTTGGTAAAACACACTGAGACCCCATATGGGACTGGATGGTAAAGCTTTCTGATAATACTAACTAGAATTAATATTGGACAGAGCACGTCATGTTATTTTGTTGGCTGACCGTAATAGGTAGCCTTGAACATCCTGACCTAAGAAGTACTTTCCAATCTTACATTCTTGAAAAGTTATTGCAGTTATTGCTCAGGATAATTCAGTGTGTTTCTGTTTGAAGGCACATCCTTAAGGATGCATTTGTGAGGCTTTGGGAGACTGACAGTTTCAGAGTTCATCTTCATCTTTTGGGCAGTGAAAAAGATCAAACAATGAGTACACCTTTTCTTTAGGTCCATTGATAGTTAAAATTCAGAGTGGATTTTTTTAGAGATGATTAAAAAAAATCCAACAGGTTTTTTGTTCTACACATCATTCATGGAGGGTAGAAAAAGCCTCTGTAGACTGTTACCCTCCTTCTTTCTATATGCCTAGAAAGAAACACAGCAAAACAGGCATGTTCTGTAACTACATATCCTATATGAAGGAGTCAGTTATTTTCTGTAACCCCTTTTACACTCTAAATAATGTGGTGAGTACATGAGTTGAAGGGAATAACAAAACCATTTGCTGCTTTGGGTTTTTTTTGGTTTGTTTTTTTTTTTTTCCCCCACTTGATGGTCCCTGCTTCCTCAGAGGCCTACTTACATCTACAGTTACTTCTTTTTTCTCTCTTTTTTTTTTTTTTAAACAATTTATTGCTAAAGTGGTTGGTGGCATTTATTGCTCTCCACAAAGCCTACAAAAGCCTGTTATACAAAGTAGAACAAAAAAGAGAGAAGAGGAAAATAGGGATGAGGTATGTTTGGTTTTTTCCTCTTTTCCCAGCAGTCCAAAGCTTACAACATCCATTCCTGCTTATATGGCTGTATTTCTACATTGTTTATAGCCAATGGACACAGGGATGAAAGGCATAAGTAAAGGGAGAGGAAAGAATTGCATAATTAACTTTTAAAATTAATTCATGACCCAGTTAAAAGGACAAGGAGGGGGTTATTAATTAATTAAGGTGGGAAACCCTGTGGGCATGTGAGATTTAGAGAGTTTTAACTTACCAGCCAGGTTAAAAGGCTTTCTAAGGGTGTACTCAGCACTCAGTGAATCTGGAATGCAGTTAATGCAAAAAGAAAAGGTGAAAATATGTTGTAAAAGGTTTTTTCAAGGGGAATAAAATGTCTAAAAAGACTGAAAATTAATTAGGAAGAATCTTGACAAAAGTTTCATCAGAATTTGAGAAAGAGCCTAGCCCAATTCTCAGCTTTTTTAAGCCTGCTTATCTCTATTGAGCACAGTGCATGCTTGATGTTATAAAGACAGAGATTTGGTCATGAAATATATTTTTTAAATCTTCTCAGTCCTAAGGTTTTCAGCAGAACTGATGGATTAATAGCTATAGCAATGGTAGCAACATTAACTGATATTACTCTAAGTGAACTTTTTTGACTCTCTGGAGGCATTATAGACTCTCTGTGCAGATGTGGCACTTCTCAGTCAAAACACCTTTTAAATTGGCCATCATGGGTTCCTTCTTTTCTCAGACATCTGTGACTGCAAATGCCCATTTACAGTATATTTATCTTTATCTTCTTAAAGGCTCTCATCACCCGTGCTGCTTCCAGCACTTGTCCAGGTACGTCAGGGTAAAACCTAGAATCTAGGTGAGGTTAAGAAGTCCTTACATCTTGTTTTTTCTTCCTATTATCTTTCTTTATATATCTTGGTGTCTTTAGGCTTTGCAGTCTTTAAAGTCAGGGATAAGCCTTCCATGAACTTCTGGCACAACCGACAACAAATATGCTAGTCAAAGAGTTATTTTATAAATTTATGGAAGAGAGTGTTCTTTCTCACTGACAGTATTTGAAGTGGATTGCATGGTTTACTGTTTGTTTATTTAGCCAGTCTTACATTTCAATTGTCTAATCCTAGATATTAAGACTAATCACTTTCAGCTCATTTGAAATGCCACCTTCTTTTGTTAGCTGATACTGCCTATGTGTCTCTGTCTCATCAGTGTTTGGCAAAATCTCAATCACCCTTCAGATGTTGTCACAAAAGCTAATTATGTAGAAAATCTTTGCTTTTTCCCAGTTGCCACCTTGGAATATCAAAGATTAAAAAAACCCCAAAACTAATAAACGAAAGATGTCAGACAAAGTGATGTGAAAGTGTTACTACAAACCATTTGAAAATTAGAGGAAGAGAAAATTATGATCAGTAGAGACAGGCCACTGCTAATGGAATTTGGGCCTTTTTATACACAAAAAATGTCATACTAGCTGCGGTGTATTACTGTTCCCTAGGCAAGTAGCAATCTTCATTGCTTTATGATTCTCTTTTTCTTTATCATACTGCAGCATTTTGGTGTGAGAATTTTAAAATTAAATCTCCTTATTGTGCAGGCAGGATGTCCAGTTTTATTCTATCAAATGCCACAGAAACAAAGGGAACAATCCATTTTTCCTGATAGAAGCCAACAGTTCGTAAGAGGTTTGAGATGAGTGTAAGGATACAATTTGCCTAGAGAGTGCCTGAGGATCAAGACAACCTGACTTTCCACGGAATGAGTCTGTCAGCTGGCATCTTGCAGTAATTGCTTCCCATGGCAGGACCTTACCAGCCGAGGGAGGACTGCTCTCATCAACCCAAGAATCAATTTCTACAGTAGCTGAATGATAATTGTTTGCTAAGGCTCAGGGAACTTGTTGCCAAGCCTGCAAAAGGGGCTGAAGCTATGATTGGCACTCATTAACCCAGGATTTGGATTTGATCATTTACCTTAGTAGGAGAATGTGTACGGGTAAAGGAGGGAGAGGACTGCAAAATGTTCTTTTGTTTGGAAGAAACAAATGAGATCAACTGCAGAATGGGTATCTCAATGTTAAGCCTGAAACCATATCTGTCTTCACTCAAAGGGACCAAATAGCATGCACTATGAAGTGATTTGAATGCTTTCCTTCAAGTAGAAACATCTCTGGATTTTTTTTTCCTGATAGATACCTCCATTTGTGTGTTTTGTTCATTACGGTAAGTACATCCTGATGACTGATGTCCTGAAGTTAGATTGCTGACTTACACAGCAAAGAGAGTGGGACAAGACATGCTAGAGGTCCAGAAGGCTAACTTCTGACTTCCACAGTCAAGCTTGTGCTTTTGCAAGAGGCAATCGCCACTGCCTACCCTCTGCTGCAGATATTTATGCCCAGCTGCAGTTGTGCCTAGCAATGTTAGCTGGACAGCTCTGTGTGGTGTCTTCTTATCCTCACTAAAGTATGCCTAATGCCAGGTATTATGATTGCCAAGGTCCCTGTCACACAGCATTTTAGCAGGTAGACCAGACACCTGGAGTGTGATTTAGGGTATGAGCCTTTGATATCGCCTTTACAGTTGTCTTTCCTACTGCCTGTTGATTATTTATGTGACCTTTCAAAGTCTATTGACCGACATATAAGCATTTTTATTTCTGCATCACAACCAGTGCATTCACATAAGTCTGCCGGTGCTGGTTCAGGGAGAAGCACAGGGCAGTGACTAAGTGGATAGTATGGTATTTACAAGACTGCTTCAGAGTCATGCTCCATCAGGGAGCCCCTATATCATCTTTGGTACTTATCAATGTTTTTGCAAATTCCAGACCAAGCTCAACCCTGTCTTTTACTCTCCATGTATATGTTCATGTTGTACTCTCCATGTATATGTTCATGTATATTTTCTCCATTACCAGAAAAAAGTAGTCTCTGTTTCATGACTCTGGTCTCACCAAGGCTGTCCCTTTCAGACCCTCCAGAATGGCAAAACTGTGGCTCTTGCAGCCTGAAAGTGGCCTAAGGGTGGCTGCGGAGCCAGTGGTGGCTCTAATGAGTTTTAACGCACAGGGATCTCAACAGAAAGTCTTGTAGTAGGTGTTTCAGCATCTTCATGTGTGTATAAAGCAATGGACATTAAAAAAAAAATATTGTACAAAATAAGAACCGTACAGTTTGTTCATTATCAAGATAATACTAACAAGACAAGGGTATTTAGCTGTTAAGTGTCAGAAAAAAAAAAAAAACACAGCCATTTTAACTTTCTCCTGTGCAACCTTAGTGCTCATCCCAAGTTGCTTCATGCAGAGCATCCCTTGATGCTCAGCAAAAAGAGATGGTGTATGGATCCTGTAGAGAGAGGAAGGATGTCCTCTCTCACATAACCTCACAGCACTGGAAATGCCGCAAATCTGTAACTCTTCTGTGTAGGGTTGGTTTGCAGCTCTTCCCATTCCTGGTTTGTGTGCACATTAAAGCTCGCTTGCCCATTCATACTTTTAATAGAAAGAACAGAACAATATTCAGATCTGGGGGACTGTTTCATCATCAACTGGAAAGTATCTGTACTCAGCTATGGCGTTATTCCCCACCTACAAGCCACATGGACATCTTTCATTTTTTTTCTGTCCATAGGTAGGTTGGAGTATTTTTTCACAACCTTCCATTTCCAGGGAATTTCAGCTCTGAACTTTACCAGGTTGTTGTTTCCAGTGCATTCTGAATGCAAACCTGGTTATTCAATTTACATTGCATGGTGCAGATAGTGTCACTTCACTTGTAGTCCCTTAGCAGATCAGTCATGTCCTCAGTGGCAGCAGTACCAGGGTATTTGGTTGTGAATTAGGCAGTTAGAGTAACTAATCGCTAGGCATGCTAGTTTGGAGACAAACATCCTGCAATGAACTCACCTGTGGAAACCTCCACCTTAAACATAACGGCCCTGTTCTACGTCCTTCTGGTTTGGCCAGGTTCATGTAAAATGCTGAATGACATGAGAGGAACTGCATAGGTTCAATGGCTTAGTAGATCAGAATTCCTCAGATACTGCAGACTGATTCTTTAGCTCATGTTACAATTATATCTCAATTTGATCACAGGGGAATACATTTCCTCTTTTCTAAGAGTTTGGACATTACATGCTATACCTTCAGTGCAGGTCTACCGGCAAATCAATGTGAACAGATGTCAAGTTACAGAATCCCAGCCTGGCAATGGGTTTGCATTCAGATTCAACTGGGGGAAAGCAGCTTTGTAAAAATACCAACTTTTCTAAGATCCACAGCCAAGAAAGTTATATGAAATGAATCTTGCACATGCAAAAAGCCACAGTCCCTTATTAAACCAGTCCCAAAAGAGACAATGTCCTTTAACTAGAAGGACGTATTATCTAAGGAATATGATTTTCAATTTAAATCTAGAGACTTATATGTGTAATACATGCACAACCAATGAAAACAGTGATTTTATGTCTGACAGACTTTCTTATGTATTTTCCAACTGGTTATGAACTACTCCTTCTTAGTTACCAGATATGGTACTTCACAAGGGATTTGGAATTAGGAATGACTGCTGTTCTTCATACTGCAAGAAACACTACACAGATGAGTTCTTCTGATCAGGCACCCAATGATTTGTACAAAACAACTAGGGTGACATGCCTTTTTGATGTGTCAGACAGATTTAATCTGTAGGCCTGATATTTTCACAGAATAAGGCCTTTAAGTGAGTATCTTCAAAGGAACTGCGTGACTCCAGCTGCTCTGGAGGGGTGATGCCTAGCCAGAGATGCAAAAGGCTAAAACGAGTGACACCAGTTTGAAGTCCAGGTAATTTGTCTTAAACTGTGGGTTTAAGACACATGAAAAGACAGAGAAGAAACTATGCTCCCTGAAATTATATCAGTGTTGTCATGGAAGTATTTTGTGACAGTGATCCATTTTGATGGCTGGTTTGGAAAAGGCAGTGGACTCTCACCTGCACTCCTAATTTTGTTGGGGCTGCCTCTGTACTCCCACTGGGTAGGCCCGCCACTCAGAATAAGCTTTTTTGGGGGGGGCTATATTATGCAAACAAGTGTAGAAGCCCACTTCTGTGTTTCTCGTGCTCCTCCCCTCTAATCTGCTAGTGGAAAGCAATGTGGTACTGGTTATGTGTGATGTACATTTTACAGTCAATAAACATTTGCATTCCATACCTTTATTTTCCACATTCCTGTAGAATTACAGGAACGGTAAGCATTAGGTTTGTACCTGTGCTTTCAAATAACTTACACAGAGGTTGAATTATGTAACTCACTAGGATGAGGACAAATCCCTGCACGCTACCTTGAAAATATGAGGTTTAAAGTGAACATTATAGTACCACAGTATTGTGCAGCGAAGAGTCTTTGAAGGTTAAATTGATGAAATATGATGAAATTAACAAAGTGAAACCTTATATCCAAAGTTTTCTTTGTTCTTGAATAGAACATCTTACATCAAGGTCTCTATTTGAATGCCCTTACAGCATATCAAAATCCTAGTGTTAGGAAAAAGCCCCATCAGGTTACATATTTTGTGGTTAACGGGTTCTGCTGTGTTTCATTTCAGAAAAGCAGTTCAAGAAATGCTCTCTAGTTTATGTTCTCCTTGGGAGAAATCCTAATCCTAAACTGGTACGAATTTTCTTCCAGTGTCTAAATCACCCTGTGTACAGAGACCTCCATTTATATAATTGGAAATCATTGCAATTATTGTGTATCTATCTCTCAATGTCTCTTTTCATCCTTCTGCTGCACCCATAACCCATGGCATCCTATCTGTGCTAATGTTCGTCACTGCTCTCTCCTGGAATGAGGTGTGCTGGAGTATGTATGATAATCTCTAATTCATAAGGGCTGCCTAAAAAGGGGATATAAAGTCAGCTCAGACATGGCTGACAGCTAAAGGGATATTCTCCATCACTTCAGGTGTTACAGGTGTCTTCTGGAACAGAATCTCCTATGGCCATGGTGAAGCATGGACAAGATCTAATCTGCCATAAATTACTACTGTTTCACTGAGAGTGAAGTGATTCTATGGTGCAGCCCCAGTAAGCAATTAATGACGGTGTCAGCTTCTAGGCATGAACACTGCTGACATTCGTGCCTTTTTCCTGAATGACTAGCCCAGTCAAATTTACCTCGACAATAATAGCATTTCCTCAGCAATCCCATTCTCTGCAGGAAAAGAATATGGACTTAGAACAACATTGATTTAGAATATAGATCAATAGCCCATGAGGTTTTTTGTTTCTGTGAGAACCTATGAAGTTTTCCAAATTTTGTGTGGGCACATCTGTTAGTCTCCCCTCCATGTGGTCGATTCTGAGTCAGCAGGACTTAAATGGTCACCTGCCAAAACCCACATAGCTGCATGAATGCAGTGCTGAACCTTACCTTATAAGCCCAGCTGGCTTGTGGGCTCCTTGGAGGATATTTTTATCCTAACACTGATATTTGTTTTCTTTCAGCATATAAATCACTCCATTACAGTCCTCCACTTACACTGATGGCCATTATATCATTATAATGTGTAGTGTTATTAGCTTGGCCCCTTCACTGTTCTTACACAGTGTTATGGCTTTTGAGTTGAAGATGGCTTGTCTTCTTTTGGCCTGGCACACAAGGATATGAATGCATCTTTCTCCATGGACAACTGGGTAGGCATGGGTTGTACCTAAGGAAAACGAGGCCAGTGGAATTACCAGTTTTAGTTCATTTCTATTTTGATTGCCCTCTTCTTTCGTTTCTGCCCCTATGATTGTGAACTACCAGGCAGCAATCCAACCCACACCATTTTTTATGATGATGTTGCAAGCATGCAGTGCCTGTTTATTCCTCAGTGGTGACTAGTTCTCTGTTTAAAAAAAAGCCCAAAGCCACCGTTCTCAAGTCATTTACTACGAGTAAAACTCATTTCTCTTTATTATGTGATATAGTTTCTTACCTCTTCTATAACTTAGCGAGTAAAGCTCTGGAACAGGGCCATGGGGGCATTAATAGCATCCCTGTTGCGGAGGTGGTGGTAGTGAGGCTGGATCAACACAGGTAGTTAGGGAGTTACCCTGCCTGTGGTGCCTGCCCTGCTGAGCTCACTGCTGTGCCAGCAAGGCCACAACACCAGGAACGCCAAGGGAGCACTGGGGCTCCTCTGCACCAGCACTCTGGTAGCATATTGCTCCCAAAGGACCCAAAGCCTGGCATCTGCCCTCTGTGTGCTCCCTATGGCCTGTGAAAAGGAAAATAAATGCCTCACTTGATTTTTTTGCTAGAAACCCCAATGAGCCAAACTCTTCAAATACACATTATGTGAGGAGGATTTAAATGTTTGGGAAAGGTTGTATTCCAGTGCACATCACTGGAGGGCTGCCAGAGGCAGCCTGGAGCCAGCGAAGAGAAAAGTGTTTATTGTGGTCAGCGTGGTAATATCGAGGGCAGCAGGGACAGACCAGAAGGAGAGTGAAACCAGAACAGCTGAATGTGGAAAGTATACAGAAATTATAACCTAATAATGAGCCTCTGAGAAGGCAGGCGTGAGAAGGAGGTGCCTGATCTGTGGAAAGGCTCAGGTAGCTAATTTCAGGACCCTGGCGGAGGTAAAACCGCTGCTTTGGCAAGGGTAGTGATTTGTTGCTGACCTTCACACTAGCAAAAAAGGTGGGGGCAAAGGGCCCTATCCTTACACCCTTACACGTCCGGAGCCGCTTAAAACCTCTGACCTCAGCATCTTCCAGGCTCTGAATAAACCTGCATCTGACAGCAGGCAGAAATGCTCTTCCGTGCTTTCCCTGCAAAAGGGTTTTAGAGCTATTTTTCTGCTTCCTTGTAGTTTCCTTCTTTTCTTTTTCTTTTTCTTTTTTTTTTTTTTTGTGTGTGTGTGTCTTATTTTCCTCTTCATAATGGAGGGAAAAAGGGTTAGATTAGAAAACTTCAATTAAGCCTTTAAAAAGACCATCTGCTGAATGCTGACTGGGGTTTCATGTAAACAAAATGCCTGTGCTGGTTACAAACAAATGATCTTATCTATTGTATTGTGTTACAAATTAAAATTAGATTAAGCCACCTACATGGTACCACTGCTGAATCTTAAATTTCTTATGGAAACTGAATGTTTGCTGCAAGTATTCATTCGGCCTGATGAGAGCCTCATTATTTTTGTACCAGCAGTACACACTGGGTATAGCATAATCAAAGCCTGGGGGTACGTATTAATTATCCTTTTGAATAGTGATGAAATTTTAAAAAGATCTCCTTTAGGCTCACATCATCAGCAGATGAAACAAAGCTTTGCACAGCTTGTGAGCAGTGGCTCACATGTGTTTTTACATCTGTTCAGGATATTTCAATTTGAAGCGCAACAAGCCAAGTCTGGGATTAAAGACCCGGAGAAAGGGGGGAAAAATCTGCAACAATAACCAGACCCCACCCCTTCCTGTCTGCAGCGGAGAGGGAGAGCGCCTTCTTGGTAGTAAAACCTGGCTCCATTTTGCTTTTCCTTTTGGCAGTGGTGGTGAAATTATTTAGAAGAGGGGTGTAATGTTCTGAGCCGGTGCGCTGCCTGTAGGTGCCAGGACTACTCACCTGGTCACCTGTTCTTGCCTGCCTATTGCAGCATCCAGTGAGGTTCTAGTTTAGGCTGTTAGTACTAGGGGCTCTCGTGAGTTTGCTGATGTTTCCCTCTCTAGTATGGATTACAGCCAGGTTAAAGAGAGGAAATGTCAGGCTCCCCTGGATCCCCGCAGACCCATATTTGCCAGCTTGTGAAAAAAATGGGGAAATGGGGATGCCCTTTATCAGGAGGGTTACGTCATCCTCTTTGAATGGTATCAGGCGCATGCTGTAATTACTTTGCTGGAATGTAAAAGGATCAGTTCGAAATACTTTTTAAAGCAATGTCGAAACTGCAAGCCACAAATTGCTCAGGTTAAGTCCTACTGCTGTGATGAGTAAAAGCAAAAGTGGTCAGTCAGAATGGAGATGTATTAGCTTTCAGTGGGAAAGGATTGCTGCAGTTCGGTGCTCAATCAAAGGATTGGATTCTCAGGCAGCCACAAAGCTAGAACCCCTCTGAAGTCTGTGTGAGCTCTGAGTTGATAGACACTCAAAGATCAAGCTGATCATGTTTACAACTCCGTACACATATTGCTATTTGGTGGGTCTTCGTTTCTTTTTTTTCTCTCTGCATCTCTTGAGAGAGAGGCAATAGCCATTCAGCCAAATTAAAACAAGAGAGGCAAGGGCAGGACATGAATGGAATCAGTGCTGTTGACCAGACATGAACTTAGATCAGGTGGTTTTTAAGTTTATTCATTTTTACTTAAATTCTGCACTCACATATGTTGCTTTCTAAAGACGCATCATGATTGTAGCCTAGAATGTCATCCAGAGCTTAATTTTATCAATGGACTTGAGCGAAAGCAGTATAAATCTGCTAGCAAATACATCCTTCAGTTTTTACGACAGATCAGAAATATTTTAGCTAATTGTTTTAAAAGTACAGAGACACCATCAAAGGTAAGCCACATAATCTATTTAAAATTCTTACTTCCTTGGTCATGTATGGTGGTTTTGAAGCAGAATAATCTTGTCAAAGGATGTGATTTATAATTCACTTAGTGGGTTGATGCTGGAAGAGTCACAGAAACATAGAATCATAGAATCTCCCTCTATGGGCCATTTTGAGATACCATAAGCATCTCCCTGTCGGTGCATGTTGTAAAAACAAGCAGGACTCAGGGAGGGATCCCAGACCCACCAGAACCTCTGTTCCCTATGGGTCAGTTGTGTAGGTGCCAGAGCATAACCACACAAACAGCGAGAGAGCACAGTTTTATTCACAAGTCGCTAGTGAAGGACGTGAGCCCTTTTCCACTGATAGGATAAAATTGACTTAGACAAAGTGAGATCTGTCTAAGTAAGGACTGGTGAGAGAAGGCCCTACACTCTACTTTTCAGGCAACAAATGAATGCTGTCATTATTAAAAATTAATTATGCTAATGAGTTGAAGACTGCACTCCAAGTTGTGTGGTTGTTGCAAACTAACAGCTGTTGCAGTTCTTTCTCTGTGCTCAAGCCTGCATGGCCTGTCATTTACTATTCCTTACAGAGTCCGAAGCATGGATCATAACAATATAAATATGGATATATGCTTAAAAACACGATTAAAAATAGTTACTGCTCATGGACAGTAGCCAATTTGCCAACATGAATAAAAGCAATGCTATTTTTAAAAATGCAGCATGACATATAATGGACAAGACTGTAAAATTTAAATAATGAAACTTTTTCAGAGTTAAAAATGACTGAGTGTTGAAATCTGCTTTCCTATAAAATAAAAAGTGACCAAAAGTATTTTTTTCATATTTATGGGGGGAAAAAAAAAAGTGCTTGCAGGCTGAGGCTTTGCATACCAAGTTTCAGCCTAAAGCAAAATTTAACAGCTGAGTTATAAACCCCTAAAAATAGGGTTTTGTAATGGAAGTGCTGACACAACTTTATCTATCACAGTAAGAATGGCATAGCTATAATTAAAAGTACATAGTATACTTTGTCTTTGACTAACATAAATAGCTGTCAGGATGGCCTGCAATACAGTTCTCCATGTTACTTTGACTCCAACACAACGGAAGCAATTCCTCATTCCTGCATGCTGAAACAAATTATCAAAAAATATAAGGTCCTTGGATTTCTCTACAAATAGCACCAAACACTCTCACAAGTTGATGTCAAGTGGCACTAAGAGCTACAGCTGTTGTAAGGGAGAGGGACCTTATCCTGAAGCTGTCCTATGAAACCAAATTACTTGTTTTTCTCCTCCGCTTCACATAGATGATCAGTGGGTTTTCACTGAAACATCAAGGTAATGCCCATCGACTAGACCAAGCCATTGGCTTTGGGTGCCTTTACACTGCTAGATATCGCTGTGGCTTCTTGTTTTTAACAATACTTCATTGAACAGGTGATATGTAATTAAACTTTTTGGACAAGGATTCTTCTTGTTTCTCACTTTTTACAACTCTTCTCTTACATTTCTAGGAAAAAACCCCAGACATATTTATATATTTAATGACACACTTAGCTTTTGTCTGGTAAATCACCTTGTTGGGTTGGTTTTGCCTCCCACTTCTTTTTCCTGTTTCTCTCTTCTCCCTGTGTATGTTTCTCTTCCTTTGCCTCCCTTTGCCCTCTTTTCTCTCTATAGGATTCCTTTTCTCATCTGTCTCTCTCCCTCCATACTTTGCATCTGTGTTTGGCTTTTACTAGCAGGGTTTCATTCTGAGTTTTTTGCACATCCAACTTGCTGAAATCAGTGAGTATTTTGGGTATTAAGTGCCATACTCCTAACTTTTGTCTCTCCTTTCCTAAAGCACTTGAGTTTAAAGCTAATAGTTAAAAAAAAATTGCAAGAATCAAGCACCTTGTTTTGCAAACACTTCCACACATGTGTAACTTTGTGTGAGTTGCATCTGTTATGGCTTGAGTCCGAGAGACTGGGACCGAGGCACAGTTTTGCAAAATACTTGTGATTTGACGGGTTTTTTGCAAAGAGTCGAGGATTCTTTTGCCCTGGTGCAACAGTACCTTGTATAACTTGTGCAATGTGCCACCATCTTCAAAGGTGGATTTTAAAAGTGAACTGTGTCTAAGGAGACGATCCCCCCACCCCAGAATGTGCTTGCAGTGCAGGACAACTCCCCAGTCCTCTGCTGATGCCAATAGGAACAACTCCTTTGGTTTCTCTTCCAGGACATTTAACTGATTTTACTGTTACTATAGCAATTTAACCAGGGGGGATGTTTCAGAGACCAATATGGGATACACATTGCTAACCATCAAGTGACAAAAGATAGAAAGCAGACAATAAGAAATATAATAAAATAGCTGATAGAAGAAACATGAAACTATATTCTTTTTCTAAGTAAAATATTCTGTAGCAAGGACAAGAGGAAAGTTTTATTTTTCAAAACCATATTTTTTTCAGTGAAAAACAGAAAAAAACCCAGAATTTTATTAGATGAAGTTGAAACCTAAGATTTAAACGATCTTAATTCTGTTTTACATATGTTTAGTTTAGAGATTTTGGAAGGTTTTATGAAATTGTAGGATATAAAAAAAAATAGTGAAATTAGGATACTAGAGAATTAATTAATTTTAATTAATTTATAATGCTTATTTTTCACTTTGAAGCCAGTAGGGGGAAAAATTAAATGAAGGTTAAATAAGACATGTGCTTTTATCGCTTATGGTGTAATGAAGAGACAGATAATATTTGTCTTTGCGTTTCTTCCTTAATTCTTTCGTTTTGTCCTGAGCCTATTCATACAGGTCCTCAGACTAATGCTAAAAACTGCCCGGTGTCCCAGGACAGCCCCTCTTTTCAGGTGGCTTCGGCTCTCGATTTTCAGCCTCCTGCCTAACACAACTCACCCGAGGCACGGAGATATCCCAGCATAACACAAACCTTGTCATGTCTTATTGCTTAAATAACACAATAAGGAAATTAAAAGGCTTCCTGGCTATGATTTTCATTGTTACGGCTTACGAAGTCTTGAAGAATTTCAGGAAATTGATTACCCGGGGCGGGGGGTGGTGGTACCTATGGTTAAAAAAAAAAAACAAGAACAACAAAGAACCTCTGACTAAAAGTCTGTTGATATTAATACAAAATATATCCCCTTGTCCATCCTGGCAGATCTGGGAGCAGGCAGCGATAGAAGCGTTCGGGCACCGGCGGCGAGGCGGCAGAGGAGGAGCGCGGCCTGCCCCGGCCCGGGCTGGATCGGCGTGGGCTGGATGCCCTCTACCGGGGGATCCGCCGGTTAACCGCCATGCCTCCGCTCCCGCCTCCGCCCAGGCTGGAGAGCGCGAAAGGCTTTACCCGCTTCACCTACACCTTCTTTGCACCAAAATATAGCGGGGGAGGAGAAAGGACAAGACCCTAATTAATGCCGACGTTCTTTCACGGGGCAGCAGGCAGGAAGGAAAGCAATGGTGCGCCTTGCAGCCTTGCTGCTTCAGTGAGGGAGGCGGGGGAAGGCAGTCAGGCTCCTCTTCCCCCAGTATTGCTCCTGGTATTGCCTCAGCATTGCCTCGGCATTGCCCTGCCATTGCCCCGGCAGTGCCCCTGGCAGATGGCTGCCCTGGTCCAGCCCTGCTGCTGGGGTGCAGGGTTTTGCCCCCAGCCTGATGCAGCACACGCCACTTGTGCGAGCGAGCTCTGGAGGCCTGCGCTGCGTGGGCAGTCATAAGTTTAATAACACCCTTGAGGCTGGGGGGGGTGGAAAACCAAAACCAAAGGCAGGGCGGGTTGCCGCACACCGTGACAGGTGAGAAAGATGGCATCGAGAGAGCTGCACGTGGGGCGGTGCGGTCTGCCCTGCCCTGCCGCTTGGGGCGGGCCCCTGCCCACGCATGGCACATCTCTTTCCCTTGCCCCTGGCCCGGTGAGGGCGGTTGGGAGGGCAGTGCTGAAGGATCCTTGGAGGCCAGAAAATGAGCCTGGCCTGGGGAAGGCCGGCCTCGGGGTGCCTGTGGAGAGGAGAGCGCCTCCCGCCTCCTGCAGGAGCGGGGACCCGAGGCCTGCAGCCACGTGGGATGGGGAGTGCTCAGCGGTGAAAAACAGGGAATGAAAAATGGGGATGAAATGTGTGTTTTCAGCAGGGAAGCACCCTCTGGGTGTGGGTGGGCCCACGGTTTCTCCTCTGGCCCCTAGAGGGGCAGCCCAGAGCGCAGCAGTGCCGGAGAGGCCTCCTTGGCCATGGCTGCCGCCCCACGCTGTGGTGCCCCTTCTTCCGCTGGAGACCTGGCCATCGCCACCACTGTCAGATTTCACCAGCTGCATGAGACATCTGGTTTTAGCCACATAGGCAAGAAAATTTGGTCTTTGTGCAGAAACTCTCATCCAAAGTCAGCAGCTGGTGCAGTGCACCCTGCCAGCGCACAACTGGGTGGGATGAGGCTGTTTCAGCCTTACCCCAGGATCCGATCACTTACAAAGGCTTCAATTAGATCCATCATGTTATCTGAATGGTTATTTTGTGACTTAATTCCCCCCGCTTTTTCACAGTGGTAATTAAATGAGCGAGGGGAAAAAAGAGACAGATTAATTCATTGAACTGATTCCAGGAGATACCATTACTCCTGTTCCTCTTCTGCTCTGTATAGTGTTTAAACAGCTCTGAAATAGAGCTGGGTGAATCCTGCCAACATATTTCTGTGCGCATTGCTTTGATTTTCAAATGAATTGTCTTCATCTGCTTTTATCCCCCTATTGCCTTAGCTTTATGTGAACATTTGTGCAGTCTAGTTTGCTCATGAAGAGAAAAAAAAAAAAAGGCTAGCGTGTTTCAATACAATGGAAAATGAATTTCGTTTCCGTGAGCTCAAGAGTTATGTAGTGACAGGACAAAAGTAATGTCATGTAACAGACCAATAATCACTAATGACATTGTTCAGATATGCCACAGTGCAAATGAATAATACTATGCCATGGATCGACCAAAATTTATGAAAATTACTTAACAGAACTGCCAAAATCATAAACTACAGAAACTTTGCATTTAGAAAAAGAGGTGACATGTACCAAATACTGCAGTTATTGCCAGTTATTCATTCTTTTATTGAAAAGATTAGGAATATTTTTCTTTTAAATTGCATTCATTTAATGTACATTTATAAGTGTGATGGCAGTGAGTATAGAGCATATTAGTCAAATCTGTGTTTAGGGAATATGAATAATGTGTATTAATCATAAAAGTCCCTCGGTAGTAACAAATATACTTACAGATTTTTTTAAGTATTTTGAAAGGAAGGAAGGAAGGAAGAAAAATCACACAGGAGTACACTTCTAAAAGAATTTTACAAAACAATCATCAACATTAAGGAAATGCAATTTTTCATCTGGATCTAATCTATAGTTTCATAAAATCTCCTTGTTGAACAATTATTCAGAGAGAGACTAAATAAATATAGTGCTAAAAATAATCATAAATGTTTCCAGAAAATTTGAAAAGCAGGCAAAAAAGCCACTTAGTTACATTCTCTGTGTCTATAAGAAAGATTACTGTTTTAGCTTGTGTTTGCATGCAACTTTTCTTTTTCATAAATTGCCTTGTACAGCAATATCAGAGTATATAATGTTACAGAATGGCTGAAATTTTTCAAAGCTGTATTTTGAATTTTTTTAATGAGCAGACCTGATGTTTGGGACAATGTATTTTCCTGAATCATGCTTCCTTGTTTTAATTGTCAGTACTGGGATTCCTGTTTCATCCTGGATGATTGTTCACCTCAGGAATGTGCTATGGATCCTTTTCCCTCCCAGACTGCCCTACATGTTTGGAGAAAGCATTGTGATTTTAAATCTCTCAGGAAGAACGCAAAAGGCAAATTAGGATCGTAAAGAAAAAAAAAAAGGAAGTTTCTCACTGTGTTCTTTCACCCAGGATGCAGCTGAGTATACACAGAGTATATACAAAAGTCTCAGTTTTAAAAATAACCATGTTCCTTTAGAAATTATGTAGAAACCAAGATATAAAATTGGCTTTATTATACAGTAAGCAGATTTCATATACAGTTTTCTGTAAAAAGTGACCAGAGAGTTATACAAAATCAATATAGGGCTAGGCTGGGGAAAAAAAAAGTTGAATTTAATTCTGACACGAATATCATCTGTAAGTCAAAGGAGGTGTAATCTTACTTCATGAGGAAGGTTTTTGCTGCATTATCATCTTGGGCACAATTCTTTGAGAATGATGTAGCCAAACAATGGAAAGTCCAAGAGGAGAGTCTTAGAAAATATGAGCAAAGGAAAAACATGAAAATGGTTTCTGACTTGTAGTAAATACGCATTCATTACTCTTTTTTTTTTCACATGTATCTCCATAAGCAGGTTGACTAGGAGTGGGGATGTTTTCTAAATAAAAATAAACCTGGGAGATAGGGCTTTAATCTGTCTCCCTTTTCCCAAATAAATAAAATCTCCAAACCTTTCACTGACGGCCACTGTTACCCAGGTGCCTGGCCCCATCGATGGGCCTCAAGTGTGGAGGGAGCAAGGCAGGAGAAACTCTGTGTGGAGGTGAACATCCTTCCTTCTGCACCTGCACAGGTGGCCTGAATTCAGGCAGATTAATGTTACCTGCAAAATCTGCATAATGCAAGGAGAAAAAGTGGCCTAATTTAGTTAGAGAATTACAATGTGTTGCTTGGAAGTAGCTAGTAACATGTGGCTATCTGTGTATATGAAAGCTTATAAAGTCCTTATTACTCAACAGTTCCTGATTGCAACCTACTGGCTAGTACAATTTTTCAGCCAAGAAGCCGGGAAGAAATGCCTCCTGGCAGCACACAACTAAATACATTGGAGAAATTAGTTGTTATTTCAGGTGCGCAGGTTCCCAGTAGAAAATAAGTTTAATTAATTAATTTATTTTTCTAATTTGTGAAAATATGCCTAGGGTGACCTCTAGGCACATGTGCAAAAGCCATAAAACCAGATTCATTCATTAACCAGTTGACACAATGTCAACCAAGGATAGTCAAATAAACAAATAACATGTGAGGAAAACTCAGACCCCTCCCATCCAGCTCTCCGTAGGAAAAAGCCTTTGAGAGTGAACACACTTGGCAGCGTGCCTTGGGCTCCTCACTCACCCTTTTTCGGGAGACAGAGAGAACGCAGTCTGAATCGTGGTGATAAACTTCCTCTTTTTTTTTATTTAATGTTCAGGTCACTCAATTAAATACCATCAATGTACCCATTTTTTCCTCTTTTTATTTTTTGAAATACATTAAGTGTGAAATAGGAACCAGTTACAAAAAGGAGTGTGTAAACCGTTTGGACCTGTGGGATTGGACAGAGAACTGGAAATCAGGATTTCTGGCTTCTTCTCCTCCACTGCCACCACCCACCACTCTCCTGCTCTCTGATCACAGGGAAGCTGCTCAGCCCGAGCAGTTAGGTGTGTGAACTTCATCAACACGGGGCTCGGCAGTTCCTTGTAATTCAGTGTATTGCTCTTTTGCCAATTTGTGCTCTTTGAGCTTCTCTCATCGCTACAGGATGCTATAAACAGTGAAATTACCTGAGGAAAAAGCAGATGCACCTCAGTAATGGCATTACAAAAGTAATGGAAGGAGCCCAGCCTCTCCCTGAAGCACCGGGGAGCATCAGACTCCTGTAGATAGGTGACAGCAGTGCTGAGACATCAGTGCTTTACACCTTTCCCAGCACTTCCACATGATTGTAGTGACTTTGCTGTTGCCAGCGCCTTTGAGGTCCCTGAAGAAAGTACCTATCGGGACTTGAAATGCTGTCATCATGCTCATTCACTGTGATGCCACCAACAGCTACAGCTTTCCTCTCATGCATTATGAAATAATGTGTTATGGTTTACCTTATAAATAACCAGGTTTTGAAAATGTATGTTTCAGCTGTTTGACAAGCAAGTATTTCTACAGTAATAAAACAGGTTTGTGTCCAAACATCCCTTATAACCCCCTATTTATAATCAAGTGGGAAAAAAAATCCTTTCAGGCTCCAACTTCTTATTTGAGTTCTAACAGACGAGGTTCTGTTCAAACCGGAGCACTGTGGCTGTGATGGACACAGAACAGCACAAAGTATATCTGGTTTTCAACCTGGGAGGAAATCTTCCCCCTACCCTGCCCCCCACAAAAATGTTTTCAAGAAAAGATCAGACACAGGTTTTTAATGCCTGGGGAAAAACAAAACATGACCCACAATAAATTTAGGCAGTTCCATTTTTGCTTGCTATTTTTAAAAGCATACATGTTATTTAAAAATAATTAGCTTGAGCCAATTTATGTGCAATGTATATATTGCACATATGTCTAGAGGAAACTAGAAACAGGGTTGTATAATCGTAACCTTACTGCACTGAAGGCCTGGCATAATTACCATTGTGAGAGAGAAAGCCAAAGAGATTTTATCTGTCATATTTATTTCCCCCATGTAAATATATTAAAACAAAACAAAAATAAACTTTTCATGCACAGAGCTTAACTCAGTTTATATAGTATGCATTTCATTCTTTATTATTATTATTAATAATAATAATTTCCCACATATTCATGTGCAGTAAAACACTTGAGATGGCAGTCTGGAAAGCTATTTTTTCAGCAGCTGCAAATTTCATCTGTTGCTCATGAAAAAAAAGGCATCTTCAAATATGCACATGCGCTTTTCCCTGATTTTATCTCTGCATGGCAAGCGAGGCTGTATGGGGCAAAAGTAGGTTTTACTGTGCAAATGTGATCATGTGCATCTGCATAGTCTTCTGGCCCTTTAAAAGGTAATTAGCCAGTATAATAGGGCTGCTGTCTATGTGTAATATCATCATATTTAATGAATCGTAGGACTGAATGTGAGGAAGAAACTCTATTGAGTCGAGATCTCCCAGAGGCTTTGCTGGAGCTTGGACTGGCACGACTGATGCTTTTCTGTATCCTCAGATTCAACACCAAGGCCAACTTTACTTGCAAAGAAAAGATCCAGTTAAATAAAACCCATATGAAGCCTGCTAAAATAATACAATTTGAGTAAAGCAATGCCTTAGGACTTTCTCAAAAGTATCTTAAGAAACTCATTGAAAGGGAACAGTGCATTGCTAGTGAGTACCAGTTAGGGACTGTAACACGCTCCTCTGTACCTTGGTGACCTTGCAGGCGATGGCGTAGATTTTCCCCACATAGAGCACGTCTTCATTTTGCAGCACATTGTAAACACACTTTTCATGGTAATGTCTTGTTTTGTTTTGGGTTTTTTTTTCACAGATTATGCATTAGTAATTTGTGCATCACATGCTGGCAAGCAGAATCACAGTATATTGCGCACACTACTAATGTGAGACAGAAACCTCAGCGTATTCTAGCTCTCTTCTCATACCTTGTTAGCATCTGTTTGTGGTAGGCTGGGATGATGAGGTGCTAATATGATACAGCGAAGGAAGTGTAATCCATGAACATTTTTGTGTCACATTTGTGTAATATATTACACTAATCTGACCAGACTTTCATGTGCTTTTACCCAAGGAATGCCATTCCAGCCTCCTCCCTTCCCCCATCAATGCCTTTGAAGGCTTGTGAATGATTTCCTGTACACAGGCTGTGTAAGAATGTGCACACATTCTTTCCCTCGTCGAGGAAGGACTGCTTTTTATGCCCGCTTGCTCTCAGTGCAACAATGTTCATGAACAAATTGCACTAAAGAGGGAAGCATGTTCAATTATATTCTTCTTTCTTGGCTCAGAGGTAAATGAAGTAGAAGGTGCACTCTCTCCAATAAGTGTCAGATCCATTCAGAGTGCTTCACGCAGTGTCTGGGGGCAATTTTTTAGCAAAACTGTTATGAGGCAGCAGTCTGCAGGTTGAACAGCAATAACTAGGATGTCTGAATTGGCAGCCATAGTTTCTTTCTGAGAAGTACCGTCAACCGCTGACATCTTGCAGACTGGTTCTGATTTTGACCTTGTTACTTGTCCTTAGACAATTTGCTAGGTCTATTTTTCCTATCTGTGACTAGTTTTGCTCTAGACTGTTGGTTCTTCAGGTGACAGCTGTCTCTTCCTATGTGTCTACATAGCTTTAGCTCCTGACTGGAACCTCTTGTCAGTACTGCAATAGAAATAAATGCAGTAGCAAAGTGAACTCATTTAAAAAAATGCATTATAATTATAATAAACAATGCTTCATGTTGCTGATCTGATTCAGGAAGGGAAAGCCCATCAAAGGTCTGGATGAAAGACATGAAATTAGAACATCATAATGGTTTTGGCAAGTCATTGTGTATTTCTCTTCTTTGTGAATCCTCAGTGTATGATAGAATTTATAAGGAATAGTGAAGAAAAGATGTCTAATAGTGAAATTTAACTGGACTGTGGAGCCCATATATATATATATGTCCTTATTTTAGGTATTCATCTGAGTCTAGAATGCCCTAATACCCATCATATGGTGTAACTCTTTAGGTAGGTCATCCTATAACTTCCCAAGAGCTGGATGTGATGCAAGATCACAGCTTGATGTGGTGGGTTGACCTTGGCTGGCTGGATGCCAGGTGTCCACCAAGCCACTTTGTCACTCCCATCCTCAGCAGGACAGAGGAAGGGAGAAAATGAGATAGGAAAAAAATGATGAGTCAAGATAAAGGCAGTTTAATAAAGCAAAAGCAAAGGCCAGGTGTAAGCAAAGGAAAACAGAAGATTTATTCTCTACTTCTCATCAGCAGGTGACGTCCAGCCACTTCCTGGGAAGCAGGGCTTCAGTATGCATAGTGGTTGCTCCAGAAGACAAATGTAACAATGAATACCCGCCCCCCCACGACTCCTCCTTTCTCTTAGCTTTTATTGCTGAGCAGATGTCATATAATAAGGAATATCCCTTTGGTCAGTTTGGGCCAGCTGTCCTGGCTATGTCCCCTCCCAGGATCTTGCCCACTCTCAGCCTACTGGTGAGGGGGGAACGTTGGAGAGACAGCCTCGATGTTGTGTGAGCACTGCTCAGCAGTAACCAAAATACGTTTCTAGCTACCAATACAAAGCACAGCACTATGAGGGCTGCTATGGGGAAAATTAATTTCATCTCAGCCAGACCCAGTACACTTGACTGTGCCTGTGGTAGACAATGCAAGAGATACTCGTTCTACCACGCTAAGATCAGTTGTGCTGTTTTTTGCTCATTAGAGAGGCTAGGGATTCAGGAAACAACAACTCAACAGTCCTGGCACTGGAGGGAAGACTATTCCTGTTGGAAAAGCAAGGAGGAAAGCAGGGTGCACATGTTCTAATAAATTAAATGGTGCCTGTAACATTTCATAGCACCAAAATACAATCTTGCACACTGTCAAGCTGTTGGCATGCTTTGCCTTGTACTAAAGAACATTTCCTGAGCAACTCCCACAGAATGCAATCGGAGGACCTACCCAGCCCAAGATGATTAGCAGACTTCTGCTTTGGACTACAAGTAACACTCTGAATTCCTTTCCTGGTGGTTCCTACTTAGTTTACTTTGTAGTATCTTCATTTTGCCAGATATGGCAGGACCAAGCTTGACTCTAGATGACATCATTCATTGCGAAGTGAAGGTGGATGTAAAGATATTTCTCCTTTAGTTGTGAGCCAAAATTGGATACTGTCATACTTGAATAGCTGGGGGAATATTTATCTAGAATAGCACAGTGTGGCAGCATATGGTTACATTAGTAGCATCTTACAGTGTCAGCTTGCCTGAGTGTACACCACTGTGTTCAGTAAAGTAAGAAGTCAGAAGTCTCAGAGGTTATGCCTAAACTGTGTGTGCCTAAGGTGGTACTTCTCAACTATTGGTCCATGAAACATACTCTAACCCATCCACGATTTCAGGTTTGAATGACTCCCATATCCTCTCCTGAACCTTGGTGGGTTTTTTTTTTTTTCTTGTTTGTTTTCTGTTTTGTTTTACTGGGGAAAAAAAGTCCCAGAAGCATGCAGGGTGAAAAAGAGGCATGAAGTTTGTCCTGCCCTGGACAGTGACCAGAATAGCTGGTGGTGCCACGCAGCACTTTTGTCCAGCCCTTCAGTGCAGCCAGTGGAAACTAGAGCAGACATGTAATGCAAATGCAAGCCGTGCTCATCTCTTCCCTATGCAAGCAAGCTGTACATTGTAGTATTTTTGTATCATGAAATGTAACATTGGTGAATTAATCTCAGTGAAAGAAGGACCAAGACCCCAGGTAAAGTGTTTATTGGTAATGTTGATGTAAAAAAGACAAGTCAGTGTGTACTACAGTACATTAACTTGTTACTACAATATGGAAAAATAATGTGTTACTATTTCATGTACTGACTTCCTATTGATTTGATGAGGTTTTGAGCATAGCTAGTTTACTGAATGTCCTGGTAAAGCAAAGATGAATAAAATTAAAATAAAGAATGAATAAATTGTAAAACAGAAAAAAAAAAAGGTAATAGACAGAAGCTTTCAGAGTCCCATGAGCTGTGTTTTTAAAACATTTTTTTCTTTAAGAGCTACTCTTTTCCTTATGTCTTTCCCTGACAACATTTTGCTTTTTATCTCATTTTAATAAAAAGATAGCATTTGAGGGCATCTCAGAATCCAGCATCTCAGCCTCTGCCTTTGTTGTTTAAATTACAAAAAGAAGAAGAAGAAAAAAAGGAAGACCAAACCCCAAAGCCTTTCAAGAGAACCTCATCAACGTGTTTTGGACCTCCTCTTTAGGTTTCAGAGCTTCTTTAACTGCCATTAAAATCAGGACACTTGATCATCCCCTCCAACAAAAAGCCATTGAAACAGGACTCTGACACAATAACATAAAACAATACTTTATCTGGTGCTATCTAATGTGAAGTGGAGGCTTAAGAATGACAGGAAAAGGTGCTACTCCCAGACTTTCCCTGAGCTAGTGTGTACCTCTTTGCACTCATCTTGCAGAAGTTTTGAAAGCAGGAGCATTGCTGAGAGGTCAAGTCCTGGGCTACTTAGACTATAAAGACCTCATGACTTCTCAGGGGGCCCTCTCCAGGCCACGTGCCACGTGCAAAAGAGATATGAGGACAAGAAGACTCTGCAAGGTAGAAAGATGCTGGGGGGATTGCAATGACTTGATAGGGAATTGCCTAGGAGGAAGGGGTGCTTATCTTTCAGGTACCAAAAAGGTGTTACTATGGCTGCCCAGCGGAGTATTGTAGCAGGGCTGAACAGTTTGGAGGAGGTTAATTCAATATTTAAAAATACATCGGAAGGAGCATATTGTTTCTTTTGAAAGGTTTCTACTGAAGACAGTGAAACTTGTTATATACTCTGGAGAACCAGAGAGAACTATGTTTAGACATTCTGGTAGGTCACTGCCCAGTTAATTATTTACAGGAGAAAAAAACCCAACACATTGGAAAACACTGCATTTTCTGTGTTGGCTTTGGACTACATTTGTTTGCAATCTCAGTTTGTTACTTTGAATCTCGTGTCAGTAATATACATCTACCAAGGGAAATGTTTTATCCCAATGTCTCCTTTCTTAATATTTGGTCCTAAAAGCTACACTTGATGTGGTAAGAAGTGGCAAATGTTTTTTCCAGATCTCAGGAGAAAATCAGACCCCTTTTGGTCATATAAATATTTGTAAATACATGCTTTCACCATGATGAAAAAATGCAGGTGCATGCAGAACAGATAGTTCTTATAAGAGGGTATTACACTGATTAATTCAATGATTTTATTTCTGGTCAGCATAATTATTTGCTGGGGGCTGAATAACCAGAATTTGGGGTAGCTGTTGACCAAAGGTCAAGACCTGGGTTTCCTAAGTGTCACTGTTCTGTGACATATGACAGGGAATAGAGTAGAATTAGTTCATTATACCCACAAGATATTTCCTGTTAAGGAAGGCCTCTTTTAAAGATTAGGCGTATATCAATATAGCCACTGTTCAAAGCATATGGTCGCTCCTATCTGCTGGAAGAAGGGAGGTTGGATATACTTATGTGCCATCTATGATGTTTGAGCATACTTTAGGAAAGGAGCCTCTGAAAGCTATAAAGTTATGGGTTTATTAGCCATACGAACTGTCAACAAAGGGTAAGTGATTTGTTTAAACAAACACTAAGGTAATTAGTATTATAATATAACATGCAGGAAGTTTTCAAGTTCTATAAATATGAGTAAAACATGGGAAATTTGTCTTTTGGGGCTGATTCTATAATAGAACAGTCCAGATAATTGAGTTTGTGCAGTAAATTAAATACAATATAAAGGGATTGGATTGTAACATATGCAGTCTTCATTGATGTAGATTGGTGTCTGCTTGAATGACTATTGATAACCCAGCATGACATATAGCAAATCTCATAAGGAAGATTTAAAGATGAAGAGTTCAGATAAGACATCATCACATCTTCCCTTAGAAGAATAAAGGTAGGACGAAACAAAAAAGTGGAGTGTGACAATGCACACATTTTCATAGTTAGACTGAGAAAGGTGTTACCTAGAACCACTTTCGCACTGGAAAAATGGAGCCAAAAAAATATTTTGAGATAACATTCAAAACCCACAAGAGCTTCTAAAATAATCACCAAACTAAAAATATTTTCATATGGAATTTGATCAAACTCAGGGTAATATTATTAGATTCCCATTGATTTCAACAGAAGCCAGATCAGACCCTAAAATATTTTTCCAGCTATCTTAAAAACAAAAGAAACATATGATTCTATGTGCAAGCAGTAAACAATTTTAGCAAATGTCTCTATCTTCAGATTTTTTTTTTTAAGAATGGAAAGAATGTTCGGTTTTATACACATGAAACAGGCATAGAAACATCTGTATTCACAGAATGCTATTATTTATTGTTCAATATTGCTCATGTTTGCTCACTCAAACAACCAAGAGAAAAATGGTAGGCAAGTAGACAATACAGGGAAGATACAGCACTGTCATAAAAATGAAAATTCCTCAGTCACCTGAACTGATACACTTTCTTTGATGTGAAGAATGTTGGCCAAATTATAGAGGGAGTCCATCCCAATTGAACTGTGTATTTTGCATTAGGTTCCACTGGTCCATAGACCATTAGGTCCATATTTTATACCCACACAAAACAGGCTTCTCAAAGGATAAAATAAAATTTCCAGCTCATAGTGCACAGGACAGAAATGAAGAGCAAATTGAAAATTATAGTTTACTTGCTACAACAAATATGGTTTACATTTATTCCTATGTAAATTTTAGCTTGTCCTGTCCCACTGAATTATTTGTCAGAAGTTGTTTGACCTCAGTGGAAACTGAGGTCAAATCCTCGCAGGAGGTCTGTGACCAGGTTGCCATTAATTTCTTTGTTATGGTTTTGATAAGGATCTTCCTAGTGATTTTTTCCACGCTTCTACATTTTGATCTCAATGGAGCCGAGCAGCATAGTTACTCAAGCAGAAGGTACCAGGGTAAAATTTAAAGACTCTTGAAGATGGCTAAGTAGAGCTGACACGGGAGCTGATGAAATGCTCAATGGGAGCAGGATTGTAGGCATGCAAGGAGATCTAAGGGAGGAAGTTCTTCTTAGAGAGTTTCCTTCCCCATATTTCTGTCCCAAGAGTTTTGCTCATTATTTGATTCTCAGAGGCAATCTAATCACTGTTGGCATCACTTAGCACTTCTGGGTTCAGTTCCCCAGTCTGCCACTTAGAGTAGTTTTCTCTGGTCTCGTGTATCTCAGTTTATTTATTTTAAATAAAACCTGTTTTGCTATTTATTCTGTTCACTGGAATAGAGTGAGATTGATTTATTTTAAATATTTATATAAAAATAAACATCACATATATAGGACATTACATATATAATTTTATTAAAATAACATAATATATTCTTCTTAATGTAGTATCTATTTATAAAGTAAATAGACAACTGCAAGCAAAATGACACACACATATTTATGTAAACATATGTATGTGTCTAGATTATTGGAAATTACACCTGTACTTGTGAATGGACAAAAAAAGTCACTTCTGATACCCTGGTTAAAGTAATAACATCTTTACTTCTTTCCTCTGCATTGATTTATCTTTTTTAAATTTTCTTATTTTTCTCTGAGTAAAGGCCTTAAGTGAAGAAACCTCTTTGCTGTTCTCCAAATTAAAAGCAAACTTCCTCCTCAACACACTTGGTTAAAGGAACTCTTGACCTTAATTAGGCTACTCACCTCCATTAGAGTAAAACATATTTGTCTCAGATGTGTGTACAAACGTATAATACATACAATATTTCTACACAGGCAACTTAATCTTTTTTGAGGACATTATTTTTAAAGTGTCTGTAACCAGATGTGCTTTGTGCTCATTCTTTCATTTCTCTGACCATCTCTAAACATTTTACTTTACCCATTTTCATAACGATTTCATTCACAGGCAACTTCAAAAGCTTTGTACCAGTCTTCCTGTTGTATAGTATGCAAGGGGATCGTCATCTCAGCTAGCATCCCTGCCATGAGCCATTTATCACAACAAAAGGCGCTGTGTTAACGACATGGCTCATCATCAGTCAGTCCTGGTACAGAAGATGTCAGATCCACTGCTGGAGAACAAGGATAATTTGGACTTTACTTTTTGAAACAGAAAGATGGTAGGGGCTGAGAACAAAGTCACCTGTAAATTGGTTGATGATTTTCTACATTTTTTCACAGTAAATCCCTACCCTGACTCTGACCTTTTTTTTTTTTTTTTTTAATTTTGCCTTTGGAAAGTATCCTAATTTTAATCAACCTGGACATTTTAGTTTACTCTCACATTTTAAATTTAAAGGAATTTTATAAATTTAAATTCCTATTCTAGTGTGAAATGTTTTTTTCATGATCCTGTAATTGAACTGGCTGAGATATCAGTACTACAGAAACTGGAAATATTTTTATAGAAATCTCCAGAAAATGATAAGCCTACCTGCCACTGACATATATCTTTTAAAGTTTTGGTCTCACTTTTGACAAGTTTAACACTAATGTTGGCAAGAATGTAGCTGCATGTTCTGATAGGAGAACATCAGTTTTAACCAGTAGTTGGGCTGGAAATAATTGTACAGGCCTTTCAAAGGCTTTTGCTCAATTTTTTTCTTCCTGAGTTTTTGTTAAAAGTTTGATTACTGGTATGTGAGTTTATTGTTATATCCTTTATTACTGCACTGTTTCTGATTTTTTTTTTTCTTAAATATACTACTAAGCAAAATTGAAACTTACCTGTCACCGAGGATTTCAGCACGATATATGGCACTTTGCATTGAACTTTGGAGGGATAATATTTCTGGAGATAAAGAACTGATGTACAATAAGAGCCCAGATTTACAGTAACCATTTTTGAGATAGGTAAATAAGCCACCAGCCTGCAAGCACGTGCATGATTCATTTAACTGCAAGTAGTGTTTACTGGCACTTACTTTAAACACATGCTTAAAATTAAGCATGATCTAAGTGTTGAAGAACGAGGGCCTCCACAGATAAAAGGAAAAGTGAGACATGTAAGTTATTTGCATTCAGCTAAAGCATTCAATATGGAGTCTCATGAAAATTGGACTAAAAAATTAATTCAATTTGGTTTGAATATACATGCTCTTCTGTGGTTTGAAGAGTGTTCAAAGGAGCTTGGTAAACAGTTAAGTAGCAAGTATCAAACTAGGTTAAGGTGTCTAGTGAGGTACCACAGGGATCTCCATTAGGTTTTATTTATTTAAGTGTCATTAAGAACTAGAAGAGGGATTCTGTTAGTGAGGCATATAAAATGAATGTTAATGACTACAGTTTAATTAAATTCACAGTTAATGCTAAATTGGAAAGAAGTTGCAAACAATGGAGAAATAATAAAGAGGGAGATAAGCATCTGGACAGGACAAAATAAAGTGAGGATGAGTTTGAGAAACCTGATACAAGTGGGAAAAAATATTGTAATGCAGAAGGCAGATGTTCCATAGGAGGAAGAAACAAATAATGCAGACAGACTTAGGAATGACAGTGAATAGTAAAAAGCTCCACACAACTTTTTCTTCTTGGTGTGTCTGTGTTCAGAAAGTATTATGTCATGAAGCTGCTTTCCATACTACTTTTGTGCACTGCCCGATAACATTGTGTTCCTATATTGAAGTTGTTTTTATTGCAAAGATATTGATTGATTCATTTAATGGACTACAAGGTAAAAAAGCATTGTCTCAGAATGCTGGAAGAAACAAGAATTAGAGGTGTGAGACCATAAACACCTGAAGACAGAATGGGTTTTATTTTGGATAGTGAAGAGCATCTTATCTATTGGTAAAAGGATGAAAGAAAAAAAAAATCTGAAGTGGGTTCCTTTATATATTGAGAATACGTGCGCTGGGGCAGGCTGGGGGACTATGAGACACTGCCTGGACTTTTTAAAACCATAATATTTAGAATTTGGAATGATTCTACCTGACTCAGAGACATTATCCTATTAAAAAAAACCCCAAAATTTATTGCCAGCAGTGATTTTCTTGACAGAGGACAAACTGTAAGCAAGCCATACCTCTTCTGACTCCGACATCTAAGTTTCTGTGACGCAAATTGTTCCTACACATAAAATGCCAGTGAGGAGCCTGTAGGATCTGGTTCATGTGTTTCTATACTCTACTAGGAGACAAGATTTTCTATGTTTCATTAGTTTTTCTTTGTTAGTCAACCGTGTGTTCTACAGCGCTTGTAGCTGCATCACTGCCTTGGAATACGCAGAGGTGCACTTTGCAAACTTTGAAAGCTCTGGCAGAGGTGTGCTTGCTGTCCTTATTCCGTAGCTCTGGGGAACAGGACAGTGCAGATTTCAACATGAAAGTTAAAAGGAGAACTCTTGTTATTTTCTGCATCTTACTGATGTTGATTCCTTCCATAGGCCCCTCTGATTTATCATCCTAAAGTTACGGAATGGCTGTAGTTGGTGTTCTGTCAAAGCTGCAAGGGGAATAGCTAACAGCTGTGTATGGACTGTATTGAAAAAGCCACACATCCTATGATTTTACTTGTTCCTTTCTAGTTGCAGTTGGAAATGGTACTAACAGATGTAGTTTAGTAGTCTGGGTAATTTACGAGTTTTTTGCCTCAAACATAGCATGTCCAGCGGAGTGTTTAGACTTGATAGTTAATAGAAGATGGTTAAGCCACAACTTATGAGCTGAAATGCATCTAATGTTATCTAATTAGTTCTGTATTTACAACCTAACATTCTTATTTTCTTTCTCCATTTGCTTCTCAAACTTATGACTCTTGTATATGTGGACATGGCTTGACATGGCTTTCTTCTCCTTTGTCCAAAAGAAAGGGTACACAATACTCGAGATCAGGTTCCAAAATGAGGCATTAGCCACTTAAAGTGTATTGAAAAATGATTGAAAATGCTAATTCAACTGCCCCCAGCTGTGAAGATATCACAATTTTTTCTCACTGAAGACTCCCCGGAACCCAAAGTTCTCTGCATGCCAAGAAGCACCTTGGTGCTGCTCTGTATGCCAAGAAGAACAGTTTAACTGAATGCTATCTGAAGGCAAAGTCTGGGGGGGGATTCAGAGGGCAGTCTTCCTCTGCTGAAGGCCCCTGAAGCAGCCAAGCAAGACTCTGTTCTAAGAGCACATCAAAAGCACTTGGACAGGAGAAAAACTCATCACAGATCACAGAATGGCCATAGCAGGAGATGGTTTGAATAACAAGGTGATAGCCAGAGAGCATTTGGTAGGGCGCAGGAGGACCAGATTCAATTTTTACCTATCTGACAGGATTCAAAAGTCCACACCTCCATTTCTTCTAGCGATGTCCTGTTTATGCATTTTATCCAATGACAATTTCAGATAAAACACATAAATACTTCTTTATATCAAACAATCATTGAACAAAACATAAAGGAACAGCTTTTGGTGTTCAGACTGGAGTCCGAGATTTACTATTCCTTTCCTCTCTCTCTCCCTCTCTCTCCTCTTTCCCGTTTCCCTTCACCCGACTCCATCTCAACTACCAGTTAGCTCTAATACGCTATGTGGTTGGATTCACACTGTAAGACACCCAATTCTGCATGCACTGGGTTAAGTGCTTTTTGTCCAATTTGTCTCCAAGATTTCATTCTGGGAGTTGAATAAACTTGCAAAACTTGGTGAGTGGGTTCCTAGGTCCCTGTTTTGAATGTATGTGTTCCTACAGGGAAGCAAATAGCATCCCTCTGAGAAAAAGTGTTAAAGCTATGTTGTGAGTAGGCTGATATGGAATGTAAATATGTAACTTCACCTAGATAAAACTGTGCAAAACATAACAAAAAAATCTGTTTACATTTTGAGAGCACTAAACTCACGTATTGTCTTGAAAACGTCATTATGAAAAGGATAATAGCCAGTTGTAGTCACACACGTTAGTGAGTCATTAAAATGAATAGCAAACAACCTAAATTAGCAAGAGCATGCCTATAGCTACAGCTTTAGGTTTCAGTTTTTTTAACTTCTTTCTCTTCTGATGTCTATGATAAGTCACAAAAAAATGCATTCCTGTTTTTTCCTCATTATCTTTCTTCTTTCCTTGATCTGGCTCAAGGACTGCCCCCAAGGTACGGTCTGTAGCTTACAGGTATTTGTTCTTTCTTTTATGAACATTGGCCTTGACCAGCAGGAGAGAGAGATTTTCCTTTGGTAAGGTACAATTAAGTAATCAGGTGCAAGAGCATCCTGTCCTTAACAGGGTGATTAAGATCTGTTAAAGTCAGCATCTTATTTTTACTACACATATCAAGGCCTTATCTCCTGCAGAAGTTTGGATTGCTGTTATGAGATCAAGAGAAAGTGTCTTCATCCTAGGGTAACAGTCCACTAGGAGTTGTACCAGTTTAACTATTTCAGAAGGAAACCACACGCCCACCACCATATCTGTACTGATGTGAAAGCAGACCAGGCCTACGTAAAATGTGCTATGTTCATGACAGGAAAAATTCAGTGGGCTTTGATAAATATGCAAGAAGGATAAATTCAACAAAAAGTAATTTCCAAATAGGCAAAAAGAATTGCTGAAGGTCACTTTTTAATTTAAAAGAGTAACATTCTAAATAATTCTTTTTACTCATAGAAAAATGTTGTTTGGGATTTCCCATAGTTGTGAATCTGTTTTAACTTCCTGACAGGCTTCTTATGGGAAGTAAAGCTGAGATGCCTGCCATTTTTTGTTTTATGCAGCTTTGTAAAGAAGGAGTTATTTATATATTTCTTGATTCTACTGCTGTTCTAGTGAAAGCACTTTAAAAATGTGTTCTTATGAGCTTTCAAATGCCATATTCACTCAACCAACTTATGTCAGGCATGGCAAAACAAGCAAACAAGTTCTGTGTCACTTAAAAGTAAGTCCATTTGCAGTAAAAATGAGGCCAGTTTCAACTGCTCACCTGAGTTAGATTTTTATTGATACCAGGCCCATCTTCTCTTTCAGCCAAAGGACTGAAGAACCTTGGGTTGCAGGTGGTATTACATTCAACTATGAACAGTTTGCCTGTTGAGACCTTGTATTTAAAAAACGTGTTGAGACCCTCAGACAAGGGAAAAGCTGTAGGTGCAGGGTACAGACTCCCAGCACAGACAGTATGAAATGTCAGTGCCAGGAGGAGCAGGACCCAGGAGGAGCAGGATGTAGTGTTGGATTGTACGGACACACAGATACTGCGTCCAAGGACATGATGTAGGTGTACCTCAGATGGCTTTAACTTACTACTGCCCTAACCAACAGTACTATACCTGCGTTCATGTAGGTTTCATCAGCTGAGGGCTTAAAAACACTCTGAAGAGCCTTGTAGCATCTATGCTGAGCTCCTTTCCATCACAATTGTACAGCTAGTGATAATGGAATAACCTGTTTAAAGTTAGCTTAGATCAAAGTCACTGTTTAGGATCCTGGTATTCTTGTATTTGAATTTCAGATTTAGAGAAGGGACCTTCTACAGGTGCTTTGTCGGGAAGATGTTGCTGTCTGTGGGGCTGCAGAGTAATTCCTGTACTGTTTTTCTTTAACAAGAACACACTCATACCTCCTTCCAGAAAAATGTGTGCTATAATGAACCATTTTGCCAGGTAGAATGGCATTTAACAGAAGTGAAGACCTGGAGAAAGTTGCCTACTGTGCCCACAAGGCATTGCTGGAGACTGCTGGTGAGGTGGATTCCCTTTACTTTCACATTATCTTTTGTTCTCTCTGATTACATAGACAAATAGCATTCTTAGTAGCTCTTCAGTCCCTAGTTGTCCCAGGGTCCTCTCTCAGAAGGGTTTCCCAAAGTAGGATGTCACAACAAATTCATCACAGCTTCCTTATCAGTGAGTTTCTGTGGGCTAAGAGGGATGGCCCCTGTTTCCCACCTTCTCATCCTTCCTCCTACCCATCCAAAGCACAGAGAGTCACATCTGGAAAGTCTCCAAGGGAATGATAGCACACAGCAGTAGTGCATGGCCCTCTCACAAAGCTACTGAACTTTGAATGAAATGTGTCTCTAAAAATGACCATTTAGTATAAACTTCATGAGAAACAACAAATACACAAACTAAAGTAAGTAAAAGATTTGAGTCAGTCCTTTAAATTTTACTTAAAGCTACATATTAAAAAAAAGGTGGAAAAAAAGGAGTGTAATGGAACATTTCACACCTTGATTTAAACCATTGTTTTTCAAAGGAAATGTAACTTGAAATAACCATGTATTTCTTACTAAGTGGAAGCAAGTGTTATGCAAACAGAGTCATGTGTGAAAGTAATTCTTATCTTGCTGCCTGGACTAGTTGGGGGATAAAATAAAATAAATCCAAGTCAGGTCCAAATAGAAAATAGAACTGAAACCTCTGGAGCACATGGAGCAGGGACTGAAAATGCTGTAAATCAGGGGAAGTCAATTGACTGCAGTAGGAAACATGCTCTCTTTGTGCACACCTGTAGGTCAGAACTAGCAAAAGCACTATTAAAAGCAATATCCCTATTTAATTTTTAAGGACTGTTTACAGATCAAAGTGCACTCATTATGAATATGGATGTCATGTTTAAATAGTTCCTGCTTTACTGCCATATAAAGTACTCTCAAAATATTTCCTTTTTACTGTGAAGTAAAACATTCTTGGCACCACCAGTCTTCCCCTGCTCTAAATATCACTCCTACCAGCAAATAGTAGATATACAAAAGAGTACATTTAAAAGTTTTTCATTATAGCTCACATCATCTCAGGTGGACATCAGCAAAAGTCCAAGCTACATAATCCATAAGACTCAGGAAAAGTTCTGGTTGTTTAGGACAGCTTCTGAGCCTGCTACTGTAAGGGGGTAATACTGTACTCTGTAGATGGTCCCATGGATTTAACAAGAGTTTATATGAGGAGAGTTACTGAACACTAAGAGTAAGAAATCAAATACTAGTTCTCAGTAGTTCACAGGTGCATCTTCCCTGGGCTTGAGCTCAGTGTCCCCATTTTATTGAAACCAGGGTATGCATCTACTCTCTCCTCCTGCTCTCAACCCCTCTACTATGTCTTCAGCCATCCTTTTTCCAAAATGCCTGCCCTGTCCCTCCACTGCAGGCTGTACAGCTTTCTTTTCATTTAAGTGCAAAGATGCCGTCACATGCAAAGGAGCTCTTGAGCCATAAATCAATAGAGACTGGGAATGTGTTTCACAAAAGTATTGTCATTCATTTTGTCCTTTTTATGCTCTTTTAGAAGATATTAGACTGAATGGATCTTTGATTTGATGTACTATGACATTCTTAGTTTCTTGTGGTTTTCCTTCTCTGTCCAGCCTTCACTGCACTGGTGTACAGCCTACCTCAACAAGCCTGACTGAGTTTTGTGTCTTGCAGTATCACCAGCGGTTCACTTCTAAACAACTTAGTCCTGAGATACAAACATCAGTAGCTAAAAAGCAATAGCAAAATTCTTCCTACCATGTTCTTCCAGATGGTCTCTCTTCTCCAGAAAACGTCCTTCAGAATAAATGGGCTTTGCAGTATGTTTTGAAGGTGGGTGCATTCTGGTCAGGATGAACTAAGGCAGGAAAGAGATTCCTCAGTAGGGCCCTTTGGTGAAATCACTCTGCCTTCTGGCAGCTGGCGGTACAGTGTGGGGTTGTAGCTCAGGCATCATAGTTTGGAAGAGGTAACTAGGACTTCCTACTGCTTTCCTAATTTCCAGGTAAATAACCTTTGAACTTTTGATGGGCCAATGGCGCTTTAAAAAAAGATTACCTGAACTCATCCTTCAGAGAGGATATTTGATATGAATACTTTCCTGATATTTACAGGCTCAGAACTTGTATTCTTCAGTGTCTGAGTTTAGCAGTGCTATCTTTAGTCTACAATGCTTCAGATTAGTAGTGTAGATGTTATTCCATGCATTTTGGAATTTCTGTACTACTTCTTACCTTCTAAATACATCAGAGGCCATGGTCTTCACTGAGATTGATACACTGGAGAGTTTGATAGTCTTGACTACAGTTATTCTCTAGCATGAGTCTAAATCAGGAAAAACGTGACTGGAGTCAATGCAACCATGCATGTGTAAAGGCAACATGACATGAGCAGACAGGAGACTGACCTACCAGTTTTTTCCACCAGTGTAAAGTATAATACCTTTTTGTGATCCCTAATTTGAATTTTGTCTTGTACTTTGTGCTTTGTGTTTGTATTAGTTACTCTATGGTGCTATGAGTGTAATACATCTCTTGCCACTTGTAAAAAGCACAGTAGGATTTTTTTTTTTTGTACAACCTGAAATTACAAAAGCAGCCAAGCAGAGTTTAGTTAAACTTAGAAAGCAAATATTTAAGTATGACTAAGTCTATAAATAATAGTAGCAATCAGCTCAGGTTGTTACCAGTTCAGAAATAAGGGTTTTGTAAATGCAAATGCTTTCATGTCATAATTATAATGCAGGGGAAATCAACATCCTTCAGTCTTATAAAATAGCTTGGAAAAAAAAACACTAGGAAAGAAGTGGCCCTTATTCTTACCTCAGGTTTAATCCCCAGAGGGGCAAAGTGTCTTCAGTTCACATCAGTTTCAGTTTGGGTTGATAGAGGTGCACCCAATGTCCCACAGAGTCTGCCCCTCACACCTACTTGGGGTTTCTTTCATCCTCTAAAGCATGGATGGCCAACTTTCATATCCTAAAAGCTATTTTTATTCCCAGCCAGGTGCTATGGGGCCAAACAGATATAGACATGTTGCTACAGTGCTGTTCCAATCGACCAGACCAAACCCAGATCTTCACCTTCTCCCTCCTACAACACGATATAGGAACAGGCCAATTGCTGACTGGCCAGTGTTCCCCAAGCCAGAAAAATGTCGTTACAGGCTGAGTCCTGGCCCTGAGCCATCTGTTGACTAGTTTGGCACAAGACTATTCCAAATCTCTTCCCTTTATTCTTCCTACCTCAAGGATCTGAGTGATTAGATTCCAACCTCTTTTCGAAAACCACCTTTTTTACAATACTGGCACTATTTCTGCTAGTGACAACCCCTGCCTAAAAAATGAGCTTCTTCCTGTAAGTTATTCTGAAAGGTTCTGTAATGCTAATCTGGCGTAGCCCCACCAAACAGCATTACCTTTTGAAACCTTTGCTAAGAATTTCTTGTCTCATTATTTTCCTCTTTTTTCATGCCAGTGGTTAGGCTTTTCGTATGTTTTCCTTTGTTTCAACTGAGATGATGTTTTAAAAGGATCTGCTAGAAAAAATCTCTCTGAAATCTCTCCCTCTCCTAAGAAGGAGGGGAAACAATTTTTATAGTAATTGCTACAAGGTATATTCTATTTTTGATTATACTCACAGTAAATTAAAATAACCATCATAAAAATCAACATTGTAATTAAATGAATGAAAAGACTTTAAAGCTAAAGGCTAGTGTCTGCTTTTAGTTATGCGAATGGAGAGTTGTGTGGCATAATTTCATTGACAGCACCGCTGCTGAGCTCCACAGTATCCACTGAAAATTAGAAGAGATGAAGGGAGGTGAGGGGTCCTTAACATGAGAAGCTGGTGAAGGAAAAGACAACTATTAACTTGATGATGTCCTTTGCCCTGGTCCATTGTGATTTATTTCTTTAACATTGTCCAGTGAAATATATTCATATCTATAACAAAGTTCTGAATATTGACAAACTGAAGACTGAAGAATTTCCTGGTGGTGGATGCATTTCTGTAGGAGGCAAAGAGCAGACACAGAGGAAAATTGTGGAGTGCATGGTGCACTACAATGTGCAACATCCTGATGGATGGGCAAGTTTTTCCCTTTAATGCTGTAGATATCCCATGCTGTTTTGATCAAGTCACTGCTAGTTTATTACCTGTCCTTGTGACTCTGTAGCTGCTGCCTTACCTGTATCAGTTAGGAACATCCAAACTGGAAATAAGGTACAACTTTTAACTGTGCTGGTAACTGATCATCAGGACTACTTCACTACCTTACATGGTGTCCTTAAGTCAAACTTGGTTATTTTCCTAACAAACAGATTTGTTCCAACTTAACCACCCACATCACTGGACTTGATGCAATGGAAGAGTGTGGCTTATGTTGTGCCCCAGATCAGAGCAGATTCTCATGCCACTCCCCTTCGGATTTAAGGATCCCTGGATCAAACCCAGTTTATTTCCAAAGAAACCAAGTAAAACAATCAGAGACAGTCCCCGAACAAACAAAACTGGCTGCCTTGCACCAGTGGAAGTAAATTAATTTAAAATGTGTCTTAACACCTAAGCAGAACCTAGAAAAAGAAAGCTTCCCTTTCATTGGTAAGCTCCACCTCACCTGCTTAAAAATATTACCACAGATGAAGTTTCTCTTTTTAACAATAAACTATTTAGTAAATGTTGGGCTTCAGCCTCTCACCTTTACAACCAAATCATTAATTATGACCTTTTTAGTGCTGTTATTAAGCAGTTCCCCCCTTCCCCTTCAAATTCTTTTCCTTTTCTAACAGTGAACCTTCTGTGTCAGTGGCTCATAGACTGGAGCAGTTATAACGTGTAAGTAGCATCCACAGATCAAAAGGGGAAAAAAAGTTCACTGGAAAGGGGCAATGCAGCAAAGACAGGAGGAGGCAGTACACGGACAGGCAAAGCAATGACTCCTCTTTCTTTGACCCTGTTATTAGCTGGGATTGTTTGGCGGTGGCTCTGCAGGGAAAGCCATTGGGATTCACAGAAATGTGGAAGTTTAAGTCATATGAGTCTCTTGACTTTTTAGGGGAGCTGAGAAGCCTGCAGGCATCTCTCCAGCAGGTGAGCACCCAAAGCAAGCATGATGGGCTGCCATGGGCACCTGCTCCCAGCAGGGCTGCCTCTGGCACTGGCTCTGCTATGGCATGGGCACTGCCTGGGGAGTCCTGCATGGAGGGAACGGTCCTCATCTGAGGAGGGTCCATTGTGATTGCCCTGGAGACTTCCCCAACACCATTCACAGAAAGAAGGAGCAACTTTTCCCTTTGAATAAAAGAGGCCTTCCCTTTACATCTGCCCAGGCATTGCTCCCAGAGGGGATGGGAGGGCATGGGGAAATCTGCTCTTGGAAGGGCTGAGAGCTGCATTACCCAACACATTGGCTCAACTACAGATGCATCAGGCTTGTATAGTTGTGTTTGTTTAGTGTGAGCGAAGACTACAAGGCTGACGTGTTCGGTGTGAGAGCCAAGGCCACTTTTGCCCTTGCTTGCGCATTCACTGAGGCTAACCACCAGCTCGTCACTTCCCAGGCTGCCATTCACACTGCACTCCTATCCTGGTGGGAATGCTTTCCCTTCTTTGCTGAATCTTCAATGCATTTGATGAGGGACCTGCTATTGAATTAGTGCAATGTGATCAGCAGAGTTGAGAGGCAGTCCTCTCATAGCTACCTGTGGCATTAAAATTGAGATACCTTTTTTCCTCAGTAAGTTAATTTTAAACTTCCTTCCTTCCTTCCTTCCTTCCTTCCTTCCTTCCTTCCTTCCTTCCTTCCTTCCTTCCTTCTGTCTTTTCTCTCTTTCTGAGTTACTACAGAAGTTGAAATCACCTCAGAAATGAAACAGAGACCTGCTGCCACCTTCTGATCACTTGGAAATCCTTCCCTGTCCCCAACACAGAAACAGCGCTGTGTAATAGAACTGGCTACATTTCATTAAATGTTGAAAATATCCTTCTGTCATCTACAGCTGTACATTATATTAGTTTTCATCAAAAATACACTGAGAACTTTGGAATGAATACAATATTGAGTGAAATATTTAGGGAAGGGGCCCCACTTTTGTGCATATAATACAGGAAAGCATTACATGTCCAGCTCCAGTGTAGGTACTCAAAGTTTCTAGTGAGCTCAGTCAGTGTTAGAAGTTGAAATACTTTCGTGTGTCATGCCCCAAACTGGAAAGAGCCACAGAATCCAGATTATTCTGAACAATCACAAGAACTTTAAACCCGTCACTACTTTCATTTATTACGAACCTCTTAAGTTTATAGTTTGTAATATTTGGCATGGCAGGGATGTACGAATGTACATGTACATGTACATGTACGAATAGCCTATTCCTGTTGATGAAGTTTTTAAAACACTCAGGGGGCTATCCCTTGGCTGCCCTGTAATCACTTATTTCAAATCTTGAATTATTCTGGTATGTAAATACTGATAATAGCTAAATAAAACAGAAAGTGGCCACATACACATGTGTACACCATATTCATCTGTCAGGATATTTTCCCGGGTCTTCAGCACCAAACTCCTGACCTTTACCACTTGAAATAAAGGCTCTTTTGTCTATAAGCAAAGTAGCAGGCTGAACAGTAATTTTGGCCAGCCACAAGAAAGACAGCATTAAGTATTTACTTCTCAGAGGCATCAATATTGCTAATGATTTCAAACCCCTGACTCAGGCCTCCTGAAACCATTAGACAGGCCTTACGATCATCAGAGCTTAAGACAACAATAAAGATGTAAGGGGTTTTTTATTTTCATCTGTTTTTTGAATCTTTACAATTCTGTGTTTTAAATTTTCATCAATCATCACCCTGGCAGACAAGTTTTAGGGGAAACTCAGCTTCTCCTGTGATTACCTGGCTGCGGGAACTGGGGTTTTAAGGGGGAAGAAAACCACACACACACACACACACACAAGAACCCCAGTGAAAATGTTAAATATTGGATGTCTATGAAATCAGGAAAGTCAGCAGCATGAACATAAGTTTTTTGCAGCCCACCAAAGTGCGTGGAATATTAGAGCCCCCTTAAGCTGCCATTTAATTATGGGTGCTGTCCCATTACGGGGGTGATGGCAGCTCTCCTCAGACTGACTGCTCAGGCTCACATGAGCTTTGCCACCTGGGAGGAATATACCTTGCAGCACTCCTGCTTAGGCATTGTAGGTCCTCGTGTCCCCTGGCCCCAGATGCCGCTGTGCCTGCAAGATGAGCTTTGCCCCTTGCCCAAAGGCAGAGCTAGGTGAGTCGTACGCTGTGCCTGATCCAGTCATGGAGAAGACCATGACTAAAAAGCCAAGTCCTTCTGCATGACTTCAGCAGCCTGGATCACAGAGATAAAACTGTGTTTATCTGACAAGTAATGTCAAAACTGGAAGTCTTGAGTGATTTAGGGAGAGGGACTGGGGACCCTCAGGTTTTTTGCAGAGCTTGACAGAGGCTGATATTCAAAAAATGCTCAGCATCCAGCCTCAGAAAATCAAGAAGGGTGATGATCCCTAAAAGCAAAGCTCTGACAGCATTAGTCTCTTCTGAAAATCTCAGCAGGAGTTTTTAATCAGGGTCAGCCTTGTAACGAAGAGACAAGTAATGATTTCCTATAGTCTGCAAAATTCTGATGTAAACATTGTTATTACAGGGTTACAGAGTCAATTTCCTATCACTTTTCACTAGGTCTATTGTAGGGAAACATTTCGGTAACCACATGTTGTGCTAAAAAAACCTAAACACTAGCAACATTTCCTTTTGAGGAAAAGAGACTTGTGAATGTTTTAAAGCCTGATTCAGTAATTTGGACCCTCTTTTACTCTGAAAAAGAATGGGGGAGAAGGGGGAGGGTGCCAAAACTATATTGCACATTACCAGATTTCCAGGATTCTGTGTTTTCTTACTCATTAAACTTCACATTGAATATGCATCACTTCTCCACATACAGTTCCAGCCCTAGGGATTGCACAGTCAAATGTATTTTAATTACATTATTTATTATTTAAATTAATTTAATTACAAAAAATAACAGACTCTGCACATGTTTGAAAATGCCATGCTGTACAACTAAATCTTGAGTAATTGTTAAATTTCTTGCAGGCCTCCTGCTAGGAAGTACTGTTTTTCTTTAAAAGTGAGAACACTATTATATCCGTCAGTGGAAAGTTTACACATTGTATTTCTTCTTTCATATGCCGTTAAACATGAGGCTCTCTCATTTCCCCCTTTCTTCAGAAGGCAGGAGACCCATCTGGTAATATTCTGCAGATCAGCATTTCTTAAGGAGAGTTTGATTTAAGTGGTGGTTTTGTTGAAGGCAACGAAAAAGAAACTTATGAACCTGGGTTGCAGCACTATGTCTTGTGTTATTAAAGTTACTCCTTGCTTGTTCCATGCCAAAGACAGAGCTATCTTTAAGCTGCAGAGAATAAGTAAGAGGTATTCTTTTAGTTCTCATCCCACTGTATTTTGGACTTGCAGCAAAGAAAAAATGTCCAGTGTTTGCATAGCCCTTGACTTGCCAGCTGATTTTGTTCTGAGAGTTGAAAACTGATGTGAATAAAATGAGAGCTCCTTCATAAGCTCATGTGTTGTTAAAGTTCTAGAAAAAAAAAAATAAAAGAACCTTTTTCAAGACTGGTAAGTGTCTGCGTGCCTTTTCACTTCTGTTTTCTGACTGGCAATGGGCACACAGGTGTTGAGATACTGTAAGAAAGATACTACCGTCTTTCTTCCCTGGATGAAACTGACTGATTGAGCCTCTTTTCCTTTCTCTCTCTGAGCTGGGAATCCAGAGCAAAATGTGTGAAAACTGGGAATAAAGCTTTCTTGGCTGAGAGAATGCAGCTAAGGGATTTTGCTACAGAACAATGTTCCAGCAAAGATCAGGAAACTTTTCAAAAGTTTCCTGTTGGAAAAAAACAACTCTTGACCAGAAGTAAGGTTCATAATACAATTATATTCTTCTTTTCTCAAACCCTAAATGCCCCAAACTACCCCAGACTTCTGTCTCCTCTTCTGCAGGACTTTGATTCTGTAAAAGAGAGCAGTGCATAAAATCCACTGAAGAATTTTCTGCTGCTGTTGCTGGTGTTTTGTATGGATTTTAGTCAATAGTGATAAAAGCTTAGTATAGGCATCAGGCAGGGAGAAGGCTGTACAGGAAATGCCAAGTCAGATTAGCGATCTACATAGTTCATATTTTGTTTCTAAGAAAGGCTAGTGACAGATAATTCAGTCCTGGTCATTTAAGTAATTGCATCATCTGCAAATATTACCATCTCAGTACTGAGCATCATACCCAAATGACTAGGAATTATGTTAAACAGTTCTACTCAAACACACTGAGGCAGCAAAATGCTAAGGTATGCAGTGGTGAAAAATGCACTTTTAATTTTAGCCTGGTTTCAGCCAATCTAGCTTTAGGAAATTAGCTGAGGTCCAAAAATATAACTGTACTCTAGGCTGTCTTTGTAGTTGTTGTAGAGAGAAAAGCACTTGTACAAGGTAAGTAATCCAATCTAAGTGTCCCATCTGTAATCTATAAATAGTCTACCTTAGAAGAGTCTACCTTTCTCCCTCTTTCTATAAAGAAGGGCCAGCAGGACTATTCTCTTGGCAGCAATAATGGACAATTTATGAATGACTTTTTTTTTATTCCACACCATAAGACAGCTTATTTGATGGATCGGCTTCCATCAGAGACTTAGACAAAGACTTTCTGAAAGTTCTTTCTCTCCTCTTGGTAGAGAGAGCAGTGGATATTGTTTACCTTGACTTCAGTAAGGCTTTCAACACTGTCTCCCATAACATCCTCATAGAGAGGCTGATGAAGTGTAGGCTGAATAAGCAGTGATGTGGATTTAAAATTGTCTGAATGGCCAAGCCCAGAGGGTGGTGATCAGTGACATGAAGTCTAGTTGGAGGCCAGTAACTCGCGGTGTACCCCAAGGGTCAATACTGGGTTCAGTCCTGTTTAACATCTTCATTAATGATCTGGATGATGGTGCAGCATGCCCTCAGCAAGTTTGCTGATGACACAAAACTGGGAGGAGTGGCTGATATGCTACAGGGTCATGATGCCATCCAGAGGGACCACAGCAGGCTGAGAAGTGGGCTGACAGGAACCTCCTGAAATTCAACAAGAGGAAGTGCAAAGTCCTGAACCTGGGGAGGAACAACCGCATGCACCAATGTATTCTGGGGGCTGCCTAGCTGGAAAGCAGCTTTGCAGGAAAGCACCTGGGGGTCCTGGTGGACACCAAGTTGAACATAAGCCAGCAATGTGCCCTTGCTGCAAAGAAGGTTAATGGTATGACACACTGCCCCTTGACACCTTGCCCCTTGACCAGCATGTAGGCAGGTTGCCACACATATCATCTGAAATGATGTGTAGGGCATGCTACTGCCATGTGAGGTATGATTCTCTCAAATCACATTACCATTGGTGGAGCCAAGGGGTGGAGTGACTCTCATCCACATTCAAAAGGCATTTGCACAATTGACTGTTGCTGTCAGATGACCTGGACATTAAGTGTCCCTGACAGTCTGCCGGAGCCATGGCATTGCTTATGATCCTGTCTTTGTTATAGGTGATCAGGTGAGTCACTGTGTGGGCGCGTCATTGCTCATCTTTCTTACTGCCTCAGTAAAGTTTGGTTTATAACATGTTGTCAGACTCCATCACTCTTCGGACCACATAGTATCCTGGGCTGCATTAGGAAGAGTGTTGCCAGCAGCTTTCAGGAGGTGATCCTTCCCCTCTACGCAGCACTGGTGAGGCCACACCTGAGTACTGTGTCCAGTTCTGGGCTCCCCAGTATGGGATACATGCACATACTGGAGACATCCCAGCAAAGGATAGGACTCACTTCACTGACTCTCACTTCAAGAAGGACATCGAGGTGCTGGAGCATGTCCAGAGAAGGGCAACGAGGTTGGTGAAGGGTCTAGAGAACAAGTCTTATGAGGAGCAGCTGAGGGAGCTGGGATTGTTTAGTTTGGAGAAGAGGAGGCTGAGGGGAGACCTTATTGCTCTCTACAACTACCTGAAAGGAGGTTGTAGAGAGGTGGGGGTCGGTCTCTTCTCCCAAGCAACAAGTGGTAGGACGAGAGGAAATGGCCTCAAGCTGCGCCAGGGTAAGTTTAGATTGGATATTAGGAAAAACTTCTTTACTGAAAGAGTAGTCAGGCACTGGAACAGGTTGCCCAGGGAAGTGGTTGAGTCCCCATCCCTGGAGGTATTTAAAAGATGGGTAGATGCAGTACTTGAGGACATGGTTTAGTGGTGGACTTGGCAGTGGTAGGTTAACGGTTGGACCTGATGATCTTAAGGGTCTTTTCCAACCTTAAGGATTCTATGATTCTATGATTCTATGAAAGGACCACAAAGATGATCAAGGGACTGGAGCATCAATCATGTGAGGCAAGGCTGGAAGAGCTGGAACTGTTCAGCCTGGACAAGAGAAGGCTGATGGGGGGAATTTTATCAATGTATGTGAATACCCGAAGGGAGGTTGTAAAGAAGGCAGAGCTGGGCTCTTTTCAGTGGTGCCCAGTGACAGAACCAGAGGCAATGGTCAAGGACTGAAACACAGGAGGTTCCCTCTGAACATCAGGAAAGACTTTTTTTGCTTGGGTGGCTGAACACTGGCACAGGCTACGCAGAGGGGTTCTGGAGTCTCCTTCCTTGGCAATATTCAAAAGGCATCTGGACACGGTCTTGGACACCTAGCTTAGGTGGCCCTGCTTGTGCACAGGGGTTGGACCAGATGGCCTCTAGAGGTGCCTTCCAACCTCAACCATTCTGTGACTCTTTGGTGATGTCAGAGAATTTTAGTTTAGAAATTATAGATTTGTGGCTTTTTCTTATCTGTTAGATTCTCTTCCCACTTAAACTAGCCCAATGTTACTGATGCAGGTTGAAAAGAAATTTTGTATTTACACTGATGATAATGATGACTGATCGGCCCAAGCACACTATTTGCTCTCTGTAATGGACTTGAACTTTCTCTTTCCCAACTTCCATTTCTGTGATTCCTCTTTTCCATGATCTTTAAAAGCTCATATCCTTCGTTGGAAGGATTTCTTACCCTCTGTACCCCTACCGCTGATCTTTGTCATTGTCTTGTATTTGCCCTTCAGTATATGTTGTTTGAAGATAGACTGATAGTATAAGACTGACTTGAGCTTTCATCCAGAATGATACCATGGGACCATAGATGCCCCATGCTGTCAGGGCCAAAACAGAGTTTCCCTGTTTCTGAAAGTTTCATCTTCACTCTAAAAAGCTATGTCCTTAGTGACCACAGCAGAGCTCACAATTTATAGACCCAGAGGTGAATTTTAAGAGAGTTTAGTTAAAAGCTTCAAGGCAAGGACCTGAAAAGGTCTCCTCTCCCATGAAAACGCTTAAGAGATTTGTGGTTCTGTGAGACTTTCCATCCCTTAACACAAATGACATGTAAGAAATTCATCCCTTGCTGCTAGATTAAACACTCTCCTACCTTCCCCAAGTCTAGCTTTGGTAGCTGGGAGAGTCATGAAAGCAGGGATAAAATGCTTCAAAGTCTGGATGTATATTTTCAGTACTTTTGAACCCAATATAAAATCCCAACTGTGGACCTTCATGCATCTTGTATACTCTTATTTCCTAGAGACAGGGTACATGCAGATGTGATACCTGACACCTTTGGCTTCTGAGAAGGGTGGGACCAGGCAAGTTACAATGCAGAGTAATCCTACCAGATGGAGCCATGCTTTAGAAAGAGCTGTTCATTTGGCCCTTCTCAATGAGAAAGAAATGGCTGGGGAAAGGGAGGGTGAATGAATAGATGGAAAAAGTGATGACTCCACAAAAAATGAGTGGGCTTTGCTGAAAATGAGGTGAGCCTTGGGGCAAAGTAATAATAGAATAGTAACTTAAATTGATAAAATACCTTTCAGCATGGTCTCAAAGCACTGCACAGATATTAAAACTTAATGCCAAATTTAGCACTACAATAAAAAGACAAAACAAAAGCAGTTCCACAATATAGTGAAATATATATAAAATACCAAAAATAGAGTAACACTAAACCCCGAACAATCTTACTTCCCCCCCCAAGGTTGGAAATATGAAGTGATTTTCAGGTCATTGAGTACTGGGTTATGTTGTTTTACAAAGAGAACTGTAAAGTAAGTAGGCAGTACACATTTTTGGGTAGGGGGCACATTGTGGGCAGAAAGCAAACCTACTAATTGTGTCATGGAAATGCCCTAGACTCTAGGAAATAGATTTTTAACATGGCTCATAGACTTTAAATTTAAGATGGTCTAAGAGTTTGATCTTAGAGGAAGAGGAAGGCAGTAAGGAAAAAATGGACTTTTTTCATTGGCTCACAAGTTATTTGGCACAGTGAAAGGATTATCATGTAAAATACCAGGTCTGGGTTATGCAGGAAATCAGACTATGTGATCGTAATGATCCTTTTCATTTTCAAGAACATGTGCATCTACCAGTAATTAATGTTATTTATTGTGGATATAAGTATAGCTGAGACATGGGAAATTCTTGAAGCTTGTGTCTGGTCTGGACATCCTATTCTTTCCGTAAAATTAATAGAGAGATATAGGCTTCTTCATTCATCATTTACCTGCCTCATTATAGCTATCTCCATTAGGAGGTGATGAATTGTGTCCTAGAAATTCCTGTTTCCCTCCATCAGCATTACAAGGAGTTTAGTAGGACAGGCAAAGAGCTCTTCATTCAGTCAGATGAATTCTACCTTGGGCTGGAGGCTGAGGGAAAGAGAAATATTTTCTATTTGTGTAGAAAGAATAGAAGAGGCAGAAAATATTGTACTGGATGAAACTTTAAATAGCTAACCTGGAAAATATGGAATTTGGATGAGACAGTTTTAGGTATTTCTCATATGCCACCAAGCAATTTTGGAGTAGTTAATGAACACATCCATTACCAGGACATTTGCGTAAAACATTTTTTTCTGTTTGACTGGACTGAATACTTGGGGAGGAGTGGCTGGAGAGCTGCCTGGCTGAAAAGGACCTGGGGGTGTTGGTCGACAGCCGCCTGAACATGAGCCAGCAGTGTGCAGTGTGCTCAGGTGGCCAAGAGGGCCAATGGGATTCTGGCTTGTATCAGGAATAGTGTGGCCAGCAGGACCAGGGAGGCGATAGTGCCCCTGTATTCGGCACTGGTGAGGCCGCACCTCAAGCACTGTGTTCAGTTTTGGGCCCCTCAACACAAGAAGGACATCGAGGTGCTGGAGCATGTCCAAAGAAGGGCAACGAGGTTGGTGAAGGGTCTAGAGAACAAGTCTTATGAGGAGCGGCTGAGGGAGCTGGGATTGTTTAGTTTGGAGAAGAGGAGGCTGAGGGGAGACCTTATTGCTCTCTACAACTACCTGAAAGGAGGTTGTAGAGAGGTGGGGGTCGGTCTCTTCTCCCAAGGAACAAGTGGTAGGACGAGAGGAAACGGCCTCAAGTTGCGCCAGGACAAGTTTAGGTTGGATATTAGGAAGAACTTCTTTACTGAAAGAGTAGTCAGGCACTGGACCAGGCTGCCCAGGGAAGTGGTTGAGTCTCCATCCCTGGAGGCATTTAAAAGATGGGTAGATGCAGTACTTGAGGACATGGTTTAGTGGTGGACTTGGCAGTGGTAGGTTAACAGTTGGACCTGATGATCCTAAGGGTCTTTTCCAACCTTAAGGATTCTATGATTCTATGATTCTATGAATACAGTTGCTCAAACTAGAACTGCATTCAGTTATCAAGATATTTATTTGTGTGTCTTGCAATTTATAAAACAAGCTGTATTGTCTCTCTTGTGCTCTCCTTCCATCCCTTCTCTCTCTGATTTGGTGCTAAGTGGTAAACAAAATCATGGGGAGTGTCTTGAATAAGACAAGCTCTGCAGCCCCTTAAAATGGTTATCCCAGAGAAAATGCACTATCCCTTCCTCTCTGGCTTAACTTCAGTAATCTAATACCTAAATTTCAGTGCAATCAGGATTTGATAGGTTTAAAATCAATTAGAAGGAACTGGGAATAGGATCGGTAATCTACAGATACTGACTAAGAACTGCAAAACTGTCATTAGGTATGGATCTGGAAAATAAAATCAAGTGGATTTAGAACATAAAGGAAGAAATAATCTAAAGATTAGCAGTTTCCAACATGGTACAGAGGAGAGAGAGACTCTGTTAACTGTTTTAAGTAACGATCTGCTGTCTTCTGCATCTGAAAACAAAAGCAACAGTAAGGCTGGTGCTCACAGGGGTCTCCAAACTGCCTCTTTCCACAGTCCTTTTCAAACAAACCTAAGACCACAATAGTATTGGTATTTTGAGTAAGTTTATTCAAAATAGCAGATTCTGAAAAGGCCTGGAAAGTCTTAGTCTGGGAGTGCATGAGGCACAGGTACTTCAAGACCATAGCCTACTATGAGGAAAATAAAGGAATGGAATGAGACTACTGCCTATCTTAAAATAATAAGTGAAAGACAGAGGACACTTTCACTTCAAAGCCATTCACATTGTAATGTATTTTACATATCAAGAACAGAAGCACATAAAAAAGAAGAGAAAAGAAAAGAATGCAATCCTACAACAACTGAAGTTAGTGGAAATGGTCTGGAAAATCATGAGCCAAATTTGTCAGAACATTAAAAGCTTCACCATTTTAGAGAAGTGGAATTTTTTAAATCTAAAACAAAGAAGGCATCACAGAGCAAGGAAAGTAAAAATGGTAAATAAAAATCATGAAGCTGTGGTTGTTTGAGGGAATTTAGGTATAGCTGAACAATAATATGTAAAAGAGTAAAAGTACTACTGTTAGTAATATGAAGAAAGTAGGTATCAGAAAGCATCATTCTAAACCCAGGAAGAAAGGAAAGAGAGGTGGATATAGATTAACACAGGAAATGAGGAGGAGGATGACCTGAAATGGGAGTAATCACCCTCTCAGTTCTGCCCAAACACGGATACCTTAATATGATGCTGCAGCTTCATCCTGGTGGCAAAATGAAACCCTCCAGGTGGGACTTCACCCTGAAGGTGAAGAGGAGATGGGTGTTCCTCACTGCCACAGGGTGAGGATGAGTTTCCATGTTTAGGGGTAAAGGAAATAGGGTTGCAGAAAGGATTATTTGAGGATTCACATGAATGGGCATTTGAACTGAGGAAGCAGCAAGGGCTGAGGAATAATGGGAGGAGACATATTTACCTGTTTGGTACTATGGTTAAGAAAGTTAATTTTAGAGGTAGGTTGTATAAAATGATGAAAGAAGATTAAAAAAGCAACCTGTATATATCGAGAGACTGAGAAATAACCAGGACGTTTATTATCTCTTCATTGTAAAAAATGAAAGTCAGTTTTAAGCTATACACTCAGTATTCCAGCTTAACACTGTATTGGCAGGTCTTAGTATGACAGGGTTGGAATTACACTGTAGAAACAAAAAGGTTGAGAGAATATGGGCTAATAAACTGTGAATTTGTGAGTCGATAAAAATTGTATCTGTAAAAGTTAAAGGTCCAAATGGCCCTGTCAAGAAAAAGGTTTTACAAGCAATACAGGTAGATATACCAGGTAATACACTGTAAAAGAAACCCATTTGCAAGCTGGGGATAAAAAAATAACTAGGAACAACATACATCGAGAGCACTTTGTTCTCTACAAGAGCTAATGGAGAAAATTAAAGCCACTTTATTAGCTAAAAGTCACTTTTGTTTTAGGAGATAGCCTGAAGAATGAAGAGGTAGATTAAAGGTCATCTAAAGAGGAATGGAAATTAATAGTTTTCCTATGAGCCATAGGCAGAATCAATTATTTTCTTTTTATTGTTTTTAAGGTATCTTAATAAATTCAGGTAACAGGAGGCTGCTGAAATGCCATAAACTGCCCCTTGTAGGTCAAGGGAGTTGAGAACTGGACAAAGGAGGTTATACAAAGAGCTAGTAAAATGTGAGCAAAATGAGATCTGAACAGTATTTGGAAAATGAGGAACTTACTTTGAAATTAGAACTCACACATACTGTTCACTGCCACAATATGGAATATATGGCTATCCTTCCTCCCAAATTCTCCCCAATGATCAGCTGCCACCATCACACTTGGTGTTAATACACTGCAAATCAAAAAGCAAACAGTACAGATGGAGAGTGAGCAGAATTATATCCTGTGACCTCATAAAAGTACAAGAATTATACAGGAGACTCTCAGAAATTTGTAAGAGAAAATGCTAAAGAAGAAACAGATTAAAAAATGTTGTGGTCTTCCAGCAAGCAGTAATGAAAGAAATCTTTATTACTGAAGTTTCCCATCTTTAAAAAGAAAACAAGAACTAAGAAGAGACAATATCTGTCAGAATCCTGGAATTAGAATAAGCTTAGGGAGTCCAACAATTATAAGAAATTACTGGAAGTGAGAAGAAACTGAACTTCCTTCAAATCAGTAAAATGGAACAGACTTTAAGATACAGTTAAAACAAAGAATGTGACAAAGAAAAGGACAGGCAGATCTGTAACAAGAGGGCTTCGGAGAAAATGCCTGGTTTGGCAATAATTTTAATTAGAAATAGTAAGACATTAATCAAAAGAGACAACATATTATTTGAGCAATTCTGTGGATCTCGAATTTTCAAAGCTGGAGGCCAGGGGAAGAGGTTGTCTTCATGTTTTATACCTGCTTCAGTTACAAATAGAAAATAGAGACTTTCTGGATAACTGTATTACACAAAACATTCTTATTAGGAACACGAAGAGAAATGTGATAACAAAATTTTACAAACTTCTGAGAAAGTTGATGATTTAAGGAACAAATTCTTTCCCTTCCAAGCAAGAAGGGTATCTTGCAAAATCTGAAGCTGCAAAATAAATGAACAATTTTGGAAAAACTGAAAGTGTATCTTTCAGGTTTGTGGAGAAAAATAATTTGAAGTAAAACAATAAATATTTTTTTAGAGATTTTGGAGATAAAATGAGGAGTTGCATTTTTCTGCTTTTTATAGAAGTCCTGATGTTTTTGTGGTAGGGAATGGAAATCTCAGATTTAATGAGAGTAATGCACATTTTCACCACTGTTGTTTGCACTACCTGTGGAATCCTCAGCTTTAGTAATTTTCATATGAAAAGAATAGAGCATGGATCGGGGGGGGGGAACGTGAAGGTAGTTCAATTTGCACAGGTCATGTGATTCTCTGTACAACTTCTTTAAAAATAATAGTACTGTAAACATGTAAATTTAGCTGTGCTTCTCAATATAAAATAAACAATGATGATCTAGAAAAGTTAGATGGCTGCATTTTAAAGAAAATTTAACTAGAATGGGAAATAATGTGAGAAAAACTACAAATTCAATTGAGTTAAAAATGCAGTAAGATGCCTAAATATAAACCTTACAGGAAAATATAGCAGCATGTAAAGTTCCTCATCTATCTGTTGCAGCCTTCTCAAGAGACACTGGTTAACCCTTATTTGTCATATTATGAAAAATAAAATCTTTCATGAGGACCACAACCATTTTGTTCTCAGTGACAAATAAAGACTAACCATGATGCAACAGTAACATTTGAAATGAGATACTTTGACAAACTAGTTCTCCCAATACCTGGTGCAGGTTTAAAATAATGAAAGGCCTTAAGCAATGGGAAGGAAGAAGATCTTTTCAAAGCGAAAGAGCAGTTACAGTTTCAGGAAATGTATTTCTTAAATTTCTTTTTCCATTTCAACGTTGACCTTTAGGTATAATAGATAGGTGGGTCTTTAAAGGGTGGGTGTGAATGTCACCTGGAAGAGTGGCCAAGTATGATCAAGCATGTGAATATTGCATTATACTGATGTTCAAAGAAGAGAATTTTCACAGCTTTCTCAGCCTAGTGAGCCCTTCTTTCATACAGCTCAGTTGAAGATATATCGGTTGATCAAACTTTATTCACAGGTATGGACTGGAGCAGAATGACATGAGGAATTTGGTTTCTTAAATGTTTGCTGAGAGAAAAAAATTCTGATGAGTAAAAAGTAAAAGCTACTAATTTAGTCAATCTATTTAAATTTTGCTGAATAATGACAAGGACTTTCTTTCTAATGTACACTAAATAACTTTGTTAAAAATAATGAATTCTTACCAAGAAACTGCTGATGACCTCCTTGGAGAGAAAAAAAAATCTCCTTTCAAATATTTTCAAATAAGAATTTTAAAAACCAAGACAGACATATTGAACTCTCACTGAAGCACTCACATTGTACTATACCAATAACTCAAGAGGAAAAGCATTATTTTTTAAAGAAAAAAAAAGAAAGAAAACAAAGGAAATAGGGAGATTTAAGCAGAAGATGACTTTGGAAGAAGACCTTAGGAAAGATAGTGAGATGGAACTGGAGTAAGACTGTATTTTCCACTTGTTTTACACAGAGAAAAGAGTGTGAAATAATATGCCAATAGAAGCTGTCTCCAGTTAAGATCAATGCATTTCCTATCAGCAATGCAATTTTCTGGAATAGCTGTAGAGAAAGAAACTCCTTTTTCTGTCTCTGGTGATTATGCTTAGAAGTACAAGTGTGCTGGAGAGAAATTACCATTGTAGTGGATAGCAATATCCTTACAGGTCTCCTAAGTTCTCATGTAAGGAAATTAACTTTATACAGAATAGAAAAGAAAACAAACAAACAAACAAAAATCAGCTATAATTCCAGTGAATAACTTCTGGTAAAGACACTGCTCAAATGTGTAAGGAAATTTTCATCCCTCTCTCTCCTGTTAGTCATGAAAATATGATATGGGATATCCTGATAATAAAGGAATGATTCTGTCAAGGCAAATTGTAAAGAAGAGGCAAAAGAAGCATAGATATTTAGAAACATGGAATGTTTGTTGTAGGATGCAGAAGACATACCACAGATTCAGTAAAACTAAATGCCAAATCAGATACTTTGAATACTGATAGTAATATTGGATGATATAAAGTTTACCTAGATAGTGGAGTTGATTCAAACCTCAGAAAACTTGTCACCAATGATTTCTTCTGTAAAGTTATAATAACTTCAGCCTTAGGCAGTTGTCTAGCTATCTGGTGCGTTTGTAGGATTACTTGCTGCTGTTTCTTGAGTTTCCTGAATAAGAAAGGTCATTGAGCTCTTTCCAAGAGATACATTCACCATTCCTGACTGCGTTCCTTACTGAACTTGTGACTGTGCAATAGGGATGAGGTGAGTGTCCTCAATTTCACCATGTAGTTGCTCTCTCACTCTGCCATAAGGCAGTCTGAAATAGGATATCCTCTAAGAGGATATAAAACACTTCTCCTCTTTCTTTGTACTGGAAAGAGAGTATGAGTTTGTTGTATCCTTGTGGAATTCATGCATGTTCATAGAATCATAGGATCATAGAATATCTTGAGCTGGAAGGCACCCATAAGCATCATTGAGTCCAACACTCTGCTCCTCTCAGGACTATCTAAAAGTAAACCATAGGACTAAGAGCATTGCCCAGACGCTCCTTGAACTCTGACAGGCTTGGTGCCGTGACCACTTCCATGAGGAGCCTGTTCCAGCGACCGATCATGCTCTCAGTGAAGAATCTTTTCCTAATGTCCCATGTTGCTAAATATCTCCAAGCCATCACAACAGGCAACTTTTATTCCCCAAATCTGGAAGAGAAACCTGAAAGAGCAAATGATATGGAGGAGAAAAAAGGGTGAGTGTTGGGCTAATATTAATTTTGAGAAAACAGATATTTTCTGAATTTATGTATCTTCTATTTCAGTTTAAGAACCAATGCCTTTAATATAGCCTTCTTTTTTGTTAATTGTATACTGTTGAGAAAAATACATTCACTATTAACATTTCAATATTACAATACAACTACTGAAATTTTAACTTCATTAGTACCCTATCAGGGAATTATTTACCTCTCTTTTCCCTCTTCAGAAATATACAGAAGGCATTAAAACCACCTCTGCTGCATTTATTTAAGCATAAACACAATGCTTGATGACTCTCAGTGTTCACAGTTGTAACAAAATCATTAGACAGTTCTTGTAGGAAATAAAAAGTTATCTCCAAGCGTCCTCCTGAGCACTGAGAAACCCACTCTAGAAAAAAGAGAGTAGCTGACCAAGCTTCAGGTGGTGTCAAATTTTACAGAAAATGATAACGCTGAAATAGAGACTCAGAAGGGCCAGTTTGAACAGTTAGAGGGATAGATGTGGAAATGCTAAGCTCCTGGTTGACTGCTGGGACTTAAACGCCCCATTTCTCCTCGGCAGCAGGTACCACTGTATGTCTCCTAGATGGCATATCTCACCTCCAGTGACCCTTTCTGAAAGCTGATCTAACACACCAAGAGCTGCATGAGCAAGGGCAGGGAAAGGCTACAAGGCCACATCTGCTTCACACATGCATCATGGGTCCCATTTGGTCACTTATCATTTTCTTATCCCGCACTGTCCCCCTTCTGATGCAACATGCACCAAGGGGGCCTTAGGAGGCATTTTAGAGCATCTCTGAGAGTTTCTTCATGGGCAGCAATGGAAAGCTGCCACTGATCTTTATCTCTCAGACACAGTGTAACCTGCTATGTTTGTAAGTATGACAGGGTCTCAAGCATCTTCTCACTCTTCCCCAATCAAATTGGAATTCCCGTGCTGATGACTATATCCATTAGGATTGCTAATTCAATTTCCCTCACCCTAAAGTAATAGAACCCAATTTCATCCTCCTTCCCTCCTCCACAACAGTGGTTTTTACTGAGATTGGAGACGCCAATCCAGGTCTAATAAACATTAGTAGCACTGGAGCCTAATTTTTCCTGAACAGACCCCTTAGTTAGTTAGATTCTTTTGTCACGTCATCCATCACAACCATTGGGTTTAGCCTGTTCCTGTGATTCGGTTACACTTAATGCAGCAGTTCAGCTAATTATGTGGCCTTGTACACACAGCAAAAGTTTTTTCTTATTTGCTGTTTGCTGAATTAGCATTTTATGACTAAACACCGATGACTGTCACTATACAGCCTCCTGACAAAGAGGAAAATAATCACTTACACCATGTCACATTAGAAATGGAGATCATTCAAGGGAAATATGCCACTCAGCTGAGAATTGTTAAATGGGCTTGTTTACAGGGTGAAACCTCATATAAAGCGGAAGTCCTTATTTTACCAAATATAAAGCAATAACAAAAATAAACTTAAAACCAAAACAAAGTTGCCAATTTGCTTTGGTGATAACTTGCTTAATCAGGAAGCTCAATAAAAAAAATTTTCATTTTGTGTTGGAAAATCAGCATGTCTGTCATTCCATGTTGCAACTTTTCCACATTTCAGCCAACACTGGCCTTTGTCAGGCTTATATAGTCTTGAATTTATTTTGATGAAGTCTAATGCCGTCCAAACTGCCAGAGGTACTTAACTTGGCTACTAATACCCAAAGTAATAAAGGCTGTTCTTCAGCATGGACTGCATGATCTTTATTAAGCTTGATGACTAGCCAATAAGTTACTAGATGAAATTAAGCTTTTTATATATAATGGGTATACACGCACGCGCGCAAACACACACACACATTCAAACGTACATTTATACACACATTCATTTGTAGACAAAAGTATATTCATTTCCTCCCAAGAAAAAACAGAATTCATGCCAAATAATTTTTTCTAGAAAGGACTATATTAGATTAGCAGAGAAATCAGTTGCATTTTCAGTACCGTGAGAAATTCAGGTATAAACAATTCCAGAAGAGCATACATATGAGGAACATTTTAACAACTGGATTTCCCAATTGCTTCAGGCACCTAAAGGCGTGAGCAGACCTCAAGGAAGACTTTCAGAAGCGTTTAACCAACTTCACTCTCTAAAGAGCTTTTGTTACACCCAGGAGGTGACTACCTCATGTTTAGATACTTACTCATATTAACAAATTTGTCCCCACTGCATTTTGGAGAGACTATTATGCAGATTGACAATGGGCAGCATGTCAGAAATGACAAAAAAAAAAGAAGAATCAAACCATTTGTGCACAGCATTTGGGGCTGAAAATCTACTGTGAACCCACTTGCACAATGACCCTCTTGTACACTCTCTTCTACCTGAAATTTTTATTCAGCTAAGAAATATTATGATTTGTCTGGAAACCTAATCTAGCCCTTATTCAGAAGAAGGTAAGATGACCTTCTGACCTTAGTCTTGTCTCTTCCAACTACCATGAGAGTAAATAACCAGACACCACCCAGACATTGCCAGCTTGATGCAGGAAGAGCTGATGAGCTCCTTCATCCCCTGTGGTTGAGCAGATCAGTGCCAAGTGGTGCTATCTGCAGTGAAGCCAATTTTAACTTCTTTTTAGTGATTATAGTGAGCTTTGAACCAGCTTGTTTGACATCTTTAAGGCAGATTTTGAAAAACAGTTAACGTAGCAGAGAGATGTAATCATAAGGTAGCTTGGCAAAGCAATCAACTCCTGAGATGCTGGCAGAATAGCCACATTTACTAGGAAGACCTCAGATCCGCCTGATGTTCATTATGCCTGAAAGCTTGAAAGATGCCTGAAAGATGTTCAACATGTCTGAAAGCTTCTGTGATGTTTCACAACAGTCGTATTGCAGGTGGCACTGGCAGTAACACAATTACAGACTTCTACTACCTTTTCCTGGAAGCTTGTGCTTTCAGCCACTGAACTTTGCTGACCTTTTTCTCACTGCCTGCTGCCCAGGCTTTCACACCCCTTCAGTCAGAAATTTGGGGAAGTCTGACGGACAGAGTTCAGCATGAGAATTACTGTAAAAAGTTTTTGCAAAGATTTGAAAAGAAAATAGAACTATCTTTCCCACTTCTAGTCTGTGAAAATGGCTTGAAATTCTAAAGAAAATATTACTATACCTAAGAAATAATTACTATTTTCCTTGGGGAAAGAAGAAAATTAATTCATATATGCTCAGGCTATAAAACTCTGGAAATCACCTCTTCAGAACTTCTTAAGAGGTTGGCTCCTCTAATCTCTGAGTAACCACGTGCACATGCTTCTGAAAATAAGGCTCATACGAACTTCAGCCTCAAAGAACTCTTTACCTTTGTTTTCTGTAGAGTATGCTCAATTCCCGCAGCGGCACTTTCTGCACGCCAGCTCTGCTCACCGTGCTCAGCTTCTGAGGAATATAAAGATTTCTTGGATTCCACAGTTACATACAGGCCGACCTGTGCTTTATTTCACTCACAAAGCAAACAATACTGATGCAAGAAAAGGACTCATGTTCATGCAATTTCATAGCATTTTCAGTGGTGTCCAAAGTGGTAGGCCTTGGGGCTCTCCCACAGACTTACCAGGTTATACTGGATAAAGAAAGGGAAACCCCAGTGTTTCTTAAGCTGGGAGCTAGCAATTTCCCACCTGTAACATTAAGCAATTTATTTCGTATTCTAAATATATGTTTATCTTCCCACAATATACTTAGTAAAGAAATGTTACAATTACAAAGTCACAATGCAAAGAGAGAAATAAAAGAATTACAGTGGCCTGTGTGCATGCATTATGATGCAGTCTTTAATTACACAGCTATGTCCACCCACAGGACCCCTGCCTCATTCAGTGCACAAGGCAGACTGTGCTCACAAAATGAGCAACCATGCAGTATTTCTCTTTCTTCTCATCATTTAATATATGTCCCCATGCCTAATTTTCTGCACACCATCCAATCCTTGCACTGAATACATAATTATTCATTTCCTAATGGGTTTTTCCCTGGTGCTTTTTTTTCATAGTATCCTACTTATTAACAGAAATTAATGAATTTATCTTCATAATGTCTCTGTGGTATCATTCTCCCCATTTTACAGATAAGGAATTGTCAAAAGTGCCAGCTAATTTGGGGTGGTAATTTGAGATGCCTGAGGTCTGATTTCTCAGAGTATATAGCATTATGTATGCTTAGAGTAGTGCTCGTATTTATCTTAGTGACTGCTGCAAAAGCTCAGCAATTCTTCAAAAAAGATAGCAGGATCACAAGTTGTATGTCCAAAATGTGAGAATAGAGAATTGACATGATTTTCATAGAAAATCTCTGACAAAGACAGGATGGAATCTGTTTTCCAGGAACATTCAGTGACTTTTATAACAATGCTTTTGTTCATCTGCCTCATGCAGTGCCTATCTCCAAAGCATCTGGTGATCTTCAGTCATGACACAAAACTGATCCACACCTAAGCACTGTTCTTCCTATATTTTTAGTGAAGTGGGAGTCTTATGATCTGTAATTTCAATCCTCAGGCATAACACATACTCATATAGTGATGAATTAAACTTAACTTTATTTGGACATTTTCTAATGTTGGACTACTGGGCAATTTTGCAGTTTAAAGATTCTTTCAATGTAGCCTTGTGGCTTAGAACTAATTAATTTGAACACAGAGGATGTGGGAAAAAAAATTGAACAACACCCATGTATGTATGTATTCCCACACAAGCAAACTTATTGAAGAAGAACCAGGGTTGTCCGGCGTGCAGAGCAGCCCTTTATTCTTCAAAGTATGGTGGAAACTGGAAAAGGAAGGAAACACTTGCTGTGAGGACCTCCCACTAGATGGGGGTGGAGGAACACATTTGACCAGTGACTTTGGAGCCTGGTAACAAAGCAGAAATGTTGAGGTTCAAAAGCTGTTGATTTTACACAGGTGGAATTGTTAAGGGGTGTGGGTGTATTGGAAGAGCAGTAGGAAAGCTGTGGCACTCTTATTTTCCCCTTTTCCTATACACATGTACTATATGTTCTTGATCACAGGACAGCCATGTAGTAGCTTCATCATTCCTTCGTTGGATATAGCTGTACCCAGTTGTCCTCTACCCAGATCCTAAGGGAAATATGTCCTAATGTATACAATATATTCTTTGTTCCTGCTCCTCCCTAGCTCCAGGTCTTCCTTTCTTCATTTTTTTCCCTCTGGTGTCTTGCCTCACCACTTCTTGCACACTCTCATTATCTGCTCTTAATGCTCCTCCTTAACAGTTTTCCATCTCTCAGGGATGGATTTTCCATCTCGCAGCTCTGTTCAGCTCCTTGCACTTTCTTTTTTACCACATCTCTTTCAAGTCTCTAACCCTCACTCTTCCATCCCACCTTCTCACCCCTCTCCTCATTTCCTACTCTACTTCCAAGTGCAGCTCTCCCACGGCATGCTGCAGGGACAGAAGAACGTGGTGTGGGCTCAAAGTGAGTGTATGTGGCATCAATGACCAATGCTGGCAGAGCATACTTTGCTGCACTTGGCATGAAGTTGCCCAAAGAGTGGCAGCCACATGATCAAGCAGCATCCCATTTAGTTGCAAGACTGGCAAGGCTTTACAAAGTGTGTATCAGGTTTCAGAGAGGTAGGAGGTGTATGATTTTTCACAAGTTTATCACTTGGCCAGTTTTGGGCAAATTTACACAGTACAAGGCATGGTCCTTATATGAATATGAAAGTTATAACAAGTTTTGGAGGAGCCAGAACATTTCCAAGGCACAATTTTCTATTTTCCTCTTTTGTTTTGTAATGTGATCTAAAGAATATTTTATGTAACATCATTCTCAGAAGTAGCTACACCATTTACGCTGAGCAGCAAAGTAACCTCTTGTCCTGGTTTTGGCTGAGATAGAGTTAATTTTCTTCCTAGTAGCTGGCATAGTGCTGTGTTTTGGATTTAGCATGAGAATAATGTTGATAACACACTGATGGTTTAGTTGTTGCTGAGCAGTGCTTACACCAGTCAAGGACTTTTCAGCTTCCCATGCTCTGCCAGGTGCACAAGAAGCTGGGAGGGGGCACAGCCAGGACAGCTGACCCCGACTGGCCAAAGGGCTATTCCATACCGTATGGTGTCATGCTCAGTATGTAAGCTGGGGGCAGCTGGCTAGGGGGGAGTTACCGTTGGTCAGGGACTGTCTGGGCATCAGTTGGTGGGTGGCAAGTAATTGCATCATGCATCACTTGCTTTGTATATTATTATTAATATTATGATCATGATCATTACCATGATCATGATAATGAACATTATCACTATCATTATTATTACTACTGTTATTTTACTTTATTTTATTTCAGTTATTAAACTGTCTTTATCTCAACCCATGAGTTTTCTCACTTTTAACTCTTCTGATTCTCTCCCCCATCCCATTGCGGGGGAGTGAGTGAGTGGCTGTGTGGTGCTTAGTTGCTGTCTAGGGTTAAACCGTGACAGTCCTTTTGGCTTCAGTTTTGTACTAAAACCCAAATACTACATTAAGATCAAGGCCACTGTTTTAATAACAAATCTCCCAGGCAAAACATTGCTAATCACCGCAGAGGAAACTGCAAAAACCAACACCAATCTTTAACATGTACAGAAAATAAAAAAAAAGCATGGTGCAGACCAGATAAACTAATATCGAGAACAGATGAACCAATATTGTGACTGGCAACTGTTAACAGATATAAATCCCTTAATACGCTCTAATTAATCTGTTATTGTCTCAAACCCTTTGTGCCCCATGTTGGGTGCCAAAAAGGACTGTCCATTCCATCCCCGACCAGCAGTCACTCCCCCTCCGGCCAACTGCCCCAGTTTATATACTGTGCCTGACGCCGTACGGTATAGAATAGCCCTTTGGCCAGTCGGGGTCAGCTGTCCTGGCTGTGCCCCCTCCCAGCTTCTTGTGCACCTGGCAGAGCATGGGAAGCTGAAAAGTCCTTGACTGGTGTAAGCACTGCTCAGCAACAACTAAACCATCAGTGTGTTATCAACATTATTCTCATGCTAAATCCAAAACACAGCACTATGCCAGCTACTAGGAAGAAAATTAACTCTATCCCAGCCAAAACCAGGACACTCTGTTAGTTAAAAACCTTAAAAACAAAAAGCATAATGGAAGCAAAACCTTCCTTCAGCAGTCCTATGGCATAGGGTTTTTCAGCTCTATGGTTGAAGTTTGCCAAGCTATAAACAGCTAGCGAGTTTTAAACTGTGTAGTGATGTGAATTTTAGCTAACATCGTATCTGTTGCATGCCTCCTGCACTATAAACCCGCTCTAAACATTACCAGAGCTCCATTAGAAACTAAAGAAGAATTTTCGATCATATTTTGTATAGTTACCGCAAACCATGGAATAACATCAGTGACAGATGTTTGCTTAAGTATTCAGTGAATACCCGTCCTTTGATGGCATGTTCTCGATTCCTATATTTAAAATTGGGTTTGGAAAAATGCTCCATGCCCTCATCATAATAAACTATGTTGGTTCTTCTGTCACAGCAACATGATAAAGTAAGTGAAGTCATATAATCAAGATATGAATATGTAATTTATAACCAGGATATGCTTCTGTCAGAGTGAGATCTGTCACACAAGTTACACTTAACGTTTTATAGACTTATTGATCTTATTTTTGGCCAGCAACTTTTTTAATAAGCTTGAAAGATATTCCAGCTCTGATGTCATGGACCTGGTTTTAGATGGCCAAATATGGAGACAGACTCATAAAAGTAGATATTCAGCTTTTAAAAATTTCTGAATGGTTATAAAAGCTTTGAAAGAATAAATTATTCAGATAAAAATATTTTTTGAATAACCCAGACCAGGAAGGTCCTGCCTCAAAAGAATACAAGTAAAAATAATGTGGAATGTCTCTACCCACATTAAAAATATTCATATTTGGTATGTTTTCATTTACTATTATTTATTTTCATCTTTCAGAGAATTGTATTAAATTATAATAGTGCCTTATTTCTTGAGATCAAAAGAATCTGCGTTTAATATTTCATAGGGGCAATTGTCCGTGTGGTCTCATATTATCTTATTGGAACATCAAAGCTTGTTTTAGATTTCTGCTAGTACCCCCCTGGGCAGATCCCATGTTCACATGGAAGCTATTGGTTGAGATTCAGGACCGACTTTCATGTGGGGGGAGGAGAAAAAGACTATCTCATACCTATAAATGGACCACCAGAGGATGCTTTGAAGATGGGATGGAGGCAAAACATACACTATGTGTGAATGATTACTTAGGAACTTCTTTCATGTGACTGCTGAGAAGAAGTTTTGTTTCTAATGGACAAACCTGATGACAGACCTGGGGAAATTTGACATTTCCATATGCTTTCTTTGCTGTTTTGCCTATGAGTGTAGGCATGTTTTGAAAGGCTCTTTAATGAGTAGCTGTTGTATATAGGAATCTCTTTTTTGAAAGATTTGTGTAATGGCTATTGACGTTCATTGTACATATTTCTTAAAAGCCCCTGATAACCTCTTAGTTTATATGGGATCATTTTCAATATGTATTTAACGTGATTGTGTAGGGTTCCAGTCCCTCCTGTATGAAAAGCAAAACACAATAACCACAGTGACAGCTGTATTCTTGGACATTCAGGCAGGATTCCTCTCTTTCAAACTCACCCATGTAAAAGTTAGTGAACTAGTCTGAGCTGGCTGTCTTAGCTACACTCTAGTCACTGGAGAGAGATAGAAACTCCCAGAAGTTATCGAAACTGACTTAGATATCTCAGATAGGGCGAACTGCTCTCTAGAGATACCTGTTGCTTTCCATAGGGAGACACTAGATGATTTGCTTGACTGGATGTGAGACAGTTAACACTTGGTCATCTCACCAAGCTAAATGCCATGCTTTCATACCAATTTGCTTTTGGAGAGACTGCTAAGGATGTCACAGTGTTTGTCTAGGAAATTGTTCCTAGACATCAAGGGGCAAAGTACTACTCAAAGAGCCATCTTACTGCAGCTCATGGGCTGTTACTGGTATTTACCATTACACTTTAGGCATATTATTTCCTCCCTGCTGAAGAACTGTCTGGTGTGACAGCTGGAGACCAGGCATAACACTGCAGGCATCTCAGGTGATGCCAGACACCTATGTGTATACAATTAAATCCAGTCCCTGCATTCAGATACTTACTTTTAGATACCTGCAGCTTGGAGCTCAATCTGACCTGCACTGCCCACCTGGCATTAAGAAGAAACTTCCTTTGTCTGTCATTTAATTTTTTATTCTGGAGGTGTATATATCCTCTGAAACACCCAGGGGTCACTGAGAAAGGATACTACATAAAAAGGGACCTCAGGTAGAACTCATCCCAGCTCAGTTTAAATGGTTACAGCATGCATGCTCACATTTGAGCTAATTGTCCTGAGCCTACTTGAACATCAACAGAGAAAAGGAGAACTCTGGGGTATAATTCACCTGACCTACTTTTTATGTTTTCTTTAGGATTAAATGAGTAGTTCCCTAAAAGTGCTGTTTTGTCTGTACTGACTATGAAGCGGGTGGAGGGTGACTAGCTCTGAGATAACATCTGCCTTAGAACTGGCCACATCTGATGGTATGAACTACACCTGCTCTGACCACCACCCACCCAGCAGCACTCTGCAAAGGGTTTCTGAAACAAAGCGTGCTTTACAGAGGCATTGCTAATCCTGAATGTGGTGGAGGGAGGCTATGACAGCTGACCTCTCTCTGCAGCTAAAAGTTACAATATCAGCTCAGCAGAAAAGCTGAGTTTGCTCTATTTGCCCAGTGCTTAACCTCTTCAGGGAGGAAATAATAGGGTTCAATTCCAGCAACAATTACTATCTTTTGTCACTGCTTATTCAGGAAGCTGCCTCTCTCTCCCTCATCTGTGTATGGGCTCACCAGTACAAGTAAGAAAATCCCAGAGAATCTTTATGTAGTTTTTCTCAGTCAGATTTTTTAAACTTGTGTTCCGATGATGGCGGTTTCTAATGAGCGAGAAAACTAGTTGCTCATTGTATGGGGTCCTGTGAGACTGAGGGATGTCCATAGGAGTATTTGAACCATATGCCTCACCACAGTGTATGGAAAACTACTTTCAAACTCCAGTGTCTAAAGACTAACAAGAATATAGGAATTGTCATACTGAATCAAACAAAAAATTTTGCTAGTCTGTTCCGCTGTTACTAGTATACACTTTATGTAGGTGAAAAATCTTCCAAGTAGGCTGAAGGGGTACTCTGTTAACATTCATGCTTTGAATTTAGTGTAGGCAGTGTGAATTTAGTTTTATACAGTTTTTCAGTTTCTTAAACTAACCATTCTATTTCCACATACTGTAATATCAGTGAGACATCTTTATTGGAGACTTTGAAAAAGAAGATAAGTACTAGGGATCCAGAAGCAAAAAATATTCTCCTGGAATACAATAAAGGGGAAGAATAGCAAGCAAACATATTTCTCACTTTTTGAGAAAGTTAGAAGTAACACTAGACAAAACGAAGAACTCATTTTTTCTTATTTGTAAGCACCTGGAAGATTATTTTGGCCTTATTTTTTTCAGTATTTGTCTAGAAAAAGCATTGTGATGCTTTTTGCACTTGAAACCTTGTTTCACATTATTATATAGCTTGTATATAGTATTAAGCCAGACAGAAATGGAAAAAAAATTGTACTCTTGTGTACATGTCCCACTGGACTGTAAACATATGCAGCATGAAAGATTTTACCCCTGAAGATTCCATTGCACTTCATAGGATTGTTGCACCAGGGAGAACCACCTGTTTGGAGGATGTTCTGTGGGAAAGTGTCCTGAGTAATTTTTCAGGTTTGGTGGAAGAAATACAGGCTGCTTCAAGATATTCTCATCGTGTAACCAGAGAGAAAACACTATGCTGTTTTGAGAATGTGATGTGCATGTTGGCTATTGAATTGATGTTTTAAGCAATTTGTAGTGTTCACTGGAAACCTACAGAAATCAAGCTACCTCTTTATCTTCTCAAACTTTGCAACTTGCATTGCCAGTTCTTCTGACCAGCAAGCCTATTCTTTGCCTTCAGCTGTCTAGCACTTTTTATAGCCCTCCTTGGTATGATGTGCATGCTCATGTTATATAGTCTATAAGAACCCTTAAGGCTTCTTGCACTTAAAAAATTAATATACTGAAGCAATAAACTGAACTTCTATGCAAAATAACATGGGACGTTGTGATAATGATATTTTTCCAAAATACCCAGAGGCAGCTGACTGTATTGTCAACGTACTACAGGAACAGAAATACATCTGATACTACTAAGATGTTTTCTACGTTGGTGTGTGGTCCAATAGCTTATCTGTGTCTTAGAGGACATATTTTTATTAGATTTGCTAAATCATTTTGCCCTTCAGGCTGACTTTGTTTGCAAAGTTTCTTCCTTGTCTTCAAAGTTTCTTCCTTGTCTTCAAAGTTTCTTCCTTGTCTTCAAAGGCTGAGCTGCAAACGCCTATGTAAACACTAACAGAATGTGTGAATGGCGTCAGAGCATTTGTATTCCATCTTCAACCCTTGCTTCTTTTAGAGCCCTGAGAGTAAAATCACATCAAGACATCAAAAGGGTTTGTTTTCTACTGTTTGAGAGCTAGGCTTACTACAGCATGTGTGCTATCCATTCCTCGCCCATCTACCTCCCTGCTTCCTCTTTAGTTCAGCTTTTCACTCTCTGTAGATGCTGCCTATAATTCTGTGTACTCTTTGCCTGGTTTCTTGTACAACAGTGTCCCACACTCAGTTTTCTCTTAAATACTACCTTATGGAACAAGCAATAATTTATTATGCTATTGTTATAGCAATGGATGTTATCAGCTGCCACACTCTACAATGTACTATTTCTCACACCGGTGCAGGTCAAAAGAGTGGATGAACCATGCGTTTTGCATTTACACAGAAGTGTCACCTGTGCAAAATAATTTGCTTATCTTTAGACAGTGATCTTGAAAGGCTGGAGAAACAGGCTGACAGGAACTTCATGAAGTTCAGCAAAGAGAAGTGCAAAGTCCTGCACCTGGGGAGGAACAACCCCAGGCACCAGCATAGACTTGGGGCTGACCAGATGGAAAGCAGCTTGGCAGGTAAGGCAAAGCTAGTAGACAAGTTGACCATGAGCCATCAATGTACCTCTGCAAGTAAAGAAGACCAATGGCATCCTGGGCTGCATCAGGCAGAGCTTTGCCAGCACGTAGAGGTAGGTGATCCTTCCTCTCTGCTCAGCACTGGTGAGGCACATCTGCTGTGCTGGGTCCAGTGCTGGGCTCCCCAATATGAGACACACAGCCTTACTGGAGCAAGTTTAGTGCAGGGCCACAAAGATGACTAAGGGACTGCAACTTCTTTCATGAAAGGAAAGGCTGAGAGAGGTGGGACTGTTCAGCCTGGAGAGGAGAAGGCTCAGGGGGAATATTATCCATGTATATAAATACTCAAATGGGGGCAGTAAAGAAGACAGAGTCAGGGTCTGCTCAGTGGTGCCCAGTGACAGGATGAGAGGCAATGGACACAAACCAAAAAAGATTAAATTCAATCTGAACACAAGAAAGCACTTTTTACTGTGAGGATGGTCAAACACAGGAACAGATTGCCCAGAGGGGCTGTGGAGTCTCCATCCTTGGAAATACTCAAAATCCAACTGGACATGGTCCTGGGCAACCAGCTGTGGCTGACCCTGCTCTGAGCAGGTGGTTGGACTAGATGACCTCCAGAGATGCTTTCCAGCCTTAGCCCTTCTGTGATTCAGTGTGGATCTGTGAATTCTATTCTACCTAAGCAAGGCCACAAATTTGAAAACAAAAGATTTTTGCCTTTTTGCAGAAGGAGGAAGAAAGGAAGAGGAACACACCCTCTGACTTTCCTCTTTTTTTCAGGATTTATTATTCTCTAGGCGTGACTGTCTAAGAGTCTTTCCTAAACAATACCTGGAAGTCTGGAATGAAATTTAAATTTTAACAGCTAATGAAGGATGTCTATATTGCACTGGTTATAGATTTTCTGACTCTGTGGTACAGTTAATGTACTTGCAGTACAAAATCACATAGCGGCTTATATAAGCAAGACTTTTAGTCATCACTTTCAAAAGTGTCCTTCCAGTCAGATTGCTCATCCTTTTCTTAAGAGTCATTTAATTTTTCTATGAATTTCCCTGTTGCTGCATAAGCAGCACTGGAACAAAAGGTTGCGTAAGTTTTCTGTCTTTCAACTCCTTTGGTTTCTCAGTTTCAAAGAGCCACATCAAAATATCTTGCAAGAGAACAAACACCAACTGGATTTTCTTTCAGCATTCAACAGATATCGCATTCTTCCAACTGCGCAGCAGAATATGGGGAAATGTTGCCAAATTCCTCCTTGACATACAACAGAGCCCATTAATATTGAGGTAGCTTTATGGGTATGTTGCAAAACTTTTTACTTGGTTTCTTTAAAGATACGTTCACATCAAACCAAATGGTGCTGTAAAAGGCTGATACATAACATTTGAGGTAAAATTGTACTGTTGAAACACATCATTCAGTTGTCTGAGCTTTATCTCTTAAAGCTATGACACTTAGATGGTCCCACTTTCTCCCCATTCCCTTGAGTTCACTGCTGAGGACAGTCCCTCCTCCCACTGAGTCCCATGGTAGCAGAAGCAGCACCTCAGCCAGGATGTAAACTTTGAAAACAATTCTGACTTGACTGATTTCAACCCAAGATGTGGAATAACTTCACAGTTGTGGGTTTAATCAAAATTAAGAGGAAGTACAGACTCTCTTTTGACTGCCTCTTTTACCTCTTGTTTCTAATCTACACCATATTAGCTGTGCTACCTGTTTTAGTCTGGGAGGTGATAACCCGCTGAGACTTTTCTGATGTGGAGATCTTCTCCAGTACCTGGGTGTTCAAATCCTTTATGTTGTTGATTGTGATCTAACACCTTCTGCGAAACAGCATGCAAGAGACATGAGACATTTGCACGCATTGAGATACCGTGAGCGATAACTCTGCTCTCAAGCATCTGCTAGACCCTTTGTTTACTGCTGCTCTTTGTACTGAAGTTCAAATATTTTGGAATGAATGGGGGGAAAATTGCACAAGAAGCCCCCCAACTCAGCTTTATTTTTTTTTATGAACAACATCTGCAGAATATGATAGGAAATAAAAACATCTGTTTCCAGTGGCTTTGCTGTATTGTGCCTTTCTAGTGACTCATACGCAAACCTGAAGCCAGGCTGTTGGGGCGTTCTCTCTGTTCTTATTATGTAAAAATCCCTGGGCAAACTCAATACACAAAGTTAAGGTACTCAGAGGTGGAACAGGTATTAGTAGGCCCACAGTAAGCCTGCTTCAGCTTTGCAACTTCTGGATGAAGAATCTTTTGGATGGAAATGAAGATTGAGGTCTTGGCTATCTAATGAGAGAGAAATCCCAAAATGCATCCATTTTCTACTGGTAACACCCTTGCTCGTGGCAAAATTTACCGTAGAGGCAGACTTTTGTCTGTATCTATTATTTTCATCTGGTCTATGACAGTTTGATGCACTGGAAATGTGGTGGTTTGCCTAGCAGACCAGCATGCCTGGTTCTGCTGTCCTGGTCTGTGTTTTGCTTGGATATCCAAGAGATGCTGGGCAACACCTGTTTGACCCAGTAAGTGGCTGTGGTGTCCCATTGCTTCTATGAATGCATTTAAGTGGTAGTAGAATTAATATTAGAAAATCCACCCTTTAAGAATTTCAGGTGAAAAGCATTATTTACTGTTATTATTAGCCAAATATAGCTTTGAAGTTTAGGCCTCCTTGTATATGTAAAATTGAAATTTTCCCTTCGTTTTACCAGGGGGACAGAGTGACCCTTCCCTCACCCTCTCCCTGCTTAACCTTATAGCTCAGCAGTTAGAGGACTCACAGGATGTGTAGAAGTCAGACTCTTACAGCTCTCCTTTTTAGTAAGAAGGACCTTCTATACTTGTTAAAAACAATGGTACATTTGTGCATGCTGTTCTCACCCTTTTTTTTTGAAGCTCAGCTCTTTCACAAAAATAAAATTCTTCCAGCCTGGCTGGCTCAGAGGTGTAAGAGGATATATGGCTCTGCGACCCAGAGATGCAGATGCCCACCAAAAGGGGTGCTGATCCTTTTTCCATGGACCTCATCACACTAAAAAGTCACTGGACAAAGCAGAGCTGTTTGTGCTAAGATACAAATAAGGTAATACATGTCCCTCTCCATCTTACTATAGATGACTTTAAGCTCTTCCCCAGTTAAGAGGTATATTAAAGACACTTTGTAAGGGAGTCATATGCCTCGTATGGATATCTGAGCTGCTGTGCAAGTGACAGGTATTAGAGGTATCTCATCCTTTAAGGCAATTGTGCTGAAATGTTTCCTCTTATTTATATAACCCAGCAGTACAGAGAGCTGATATTAGGATATAGCTCGCTCTGTCTCTTGACCTTACAAGACCTATTGCCTACAATTTATCAACCCATCTTGTTTTCTTATTAAAAAGCTGAAACTGATTATATTCTTCCCTTTAATAACCTTCCAAGAATACAGCGATAGAGGCTACTTTTTAATAGAAGTCTTTTGCAGAGCAATATAAAGCAGGAAAATGTTTATAAAAAAATGGTGATCCTTGGGCATATTGATACAAAGAAAAACAGAGAGGAAAAAAGCAAAATAGAGCCATGAGAGAATATTTGTTTCTCTCCTATTCTGTAGAGTTATAATAGTATATAATACAGGAAGGTAAAGATATACCTTTGGTCCCTCTTCTGATAACATTTGCAGCCTGCCTAGATATGTAGCAGGAGATTGTTTTTAAGATGGTGCATATTGTTTCTTTCTCATACTTATCTTCTAGGACTAGGAAACCAGAAGCTCCAGCCACAGAGCACGTAGACATGAATCCTATCACTAATCCCAGGGATTTTGATTTGAGAAAGAAATGGTGTTATTTCACTAGGAAACAGACACAGGATCCTTCGTCTGCAGCCCATGATAGAGCATTCCCTGTGGGGCTGCGGGGCACAGAGGGAAGCCAGGCTCTGCCTCTGCCTGCTCCCCTGGCCCTGCCACACCCAGGTGAGGAGGAGAGAGGAACCCCAAGCAGCTGCAGCTTCTCCTGTTGCAAGTTTGGGGCTTCTCTCCAGGCTTGCCACATGGCAAGCGTGGATGCACGCAGGGACCAGGTGTACGCTCAGGGTGAGCGTACACCTGCCATTTCCCATCCACAAAACCTTGTGCCAGCAGTTGCCAGCAAGAAACTGAGCATGAGCAAACCCTGCAGGTGACACTATTTCAGCTCACAAATCATAAGAGTTATGAGAAATCTCCAGGAGAGGATGATTTATTATTGCATTTCTTCTCTTATTGTGTAATACTGCTCTTTCGGCCACTAGATTAGTCGGTGATAGATGTCTACTTAGATACTCAGTGACAAAAGGTTAACTAGGGACATGTTTTCCCATGGAAAATGCTGACTATTTGCCCTTGGTATTTTGACAAGTTTAGACCTGTGTGGCTTTTCCAGAAAAAATGATTGTATCTAGTCCAGCCTTTCAAGCATTCAGTGAGTGTGACCCTCCATTTTCATCTTTGCAACTCACGTTGTTTTCAGGAAAAGGGAAAAAAAAAACCAAACTATGTTTTGCATGGCTGAGTTTAGTGACTGTAAAAATGTAAGCCACCAAAAAAAGCAAGGAAGTTTTGAAAGCTTTTATGAATACACTGTAAAAAACTTCTAGGTTCATTGCAAAAGAAGCAACCATTTTCTGCTCAAAATTATGCAGTTGATAATTGCGCAAAACATATTTCCAAGTAAATTGAAAAACATTAATGTGATTAAAAAAATAAACAACAAAAATAAGGGAGAGGAGAAGTTGCAAGACTGGCTTCAGTAAGTCCTGTTACTTGTTTAAAAAAAACCATGTGATTTCCTCCTATTCTTCCTCTCACTGAAAATCAGACATCAAAAGCAAAGTAAACAGTATAGATGTTCAATCTATCAATGTAAATTGGCTCAGTAATGGTATAGCTAGCACATAAATTGCATGAGGAATAAATATACAGTCTGTTTGCTCTGCTGTTGAGAAAATACAGTTCAATTAGTCTGGACTACCATATGATACACAGTTTCTCCCTTTCTGTGGGATATAATTAGGAACAAGATGTAGCATCTGATGGACTCACGCCTTTGAAGAACATGACAATTTTTGAATAAATAAGAAGGAAGATGTGAACATTGCCGGGTACCCTTCTTCTCACTGTGGGGAGCTGAACAGGCCTTTTCCTGTCTGGCCATTTAATTTGCTTGTTTGTAGCTAGACTTGCATGAATCACTGCAAGCCTGCTCTGAGAGACGGGCTGCACGGCTGTGTGACCATCTGGGAAACGGGAAGGGAGGAGAGTAGAAGAGAGGAGAGGGGAAGAGAGGAGAGGAGAGTGAACAGAAGGAAAAGTGGTGACAAAATGATGGAAAACAGCAGATGAGCAGTTAGGGAAGCTTCACGTTACTGTCCTTCCAACTAGTCACTGTTTGTGACAGTAGTTGAAAGCAGCAAGCCAGCCCGCTATTCTGTTCAGTAAACCATGTGGAGCAAAGGCTTTGCTACAGAGCTGCCTAGCACGCTCCTGCAAAATGAGCATTAGGCCAACAGGCAGATGCATGAGAAAGCTTCATTTTTATAGTGTAAAGAAAGTGCCTCTTATTTGAACAGCAAGGTAATATGCAGCACTTTGTCAGAGTCTTAGAAGATTAAGAGTTTTTTTGTAGGCAGCTATCTCTCCTGAATGGCTTGGGACCAAAGTGATGCCCTTGCAAGTCTATAACCTGTATAAGCTAAAGGTATTATTTCAGTCAATATGTCACAAAGTTGAAACTAATCCTGATATGAAGACGGGGTGATTCGTTATACAGTGTAACTGAAAGGAAACTGTGTTCTCGAACTTATCTGGCTTGCTAATATTCCTCTCTGAAGTGCCAGATCCATCCAAACCCTCTTAGATTTTGTGTAGAAAGCATACAATTGTATTTTCATAAAGACATTTTGTTTTACCCTTCAGACACTTTTTATTTAGGTCCAGCTTCTCATACTCTGACTGATCTTCTCATTGATCTTTCACTAAGCAGTGGTTCAGCCCGAAGATGCAGTGTGCCCAGGAGCTCTGGCTCCCAGCTCTTCATGCCAGGAGCTGGAGTGAAGGGTGTCATGAGCACCAGGCATCTTTCCTGGGGAAGCATTGCCTGCTGCGGCTGAGGGCTACCAGGGTCTACATCTCATCAGAGATGGGCTACAGCAGGCTCTAGGAGAGCAGAGCTCAGGGATATGCTTGGGTTCCCCCAGCATCCCCAACACCCACAAGCAATGAGTGCCGGTGACCTGATATGTGTCTTATTGCACTGTTTGACAGAACCATCATCAGTATTTGCAGGAGCACCTTTCCTGTTGCTTAAATCACATTCTTCTTCATTCTGTAGACATTTTTCTAGAGTTCCCCAAGAATAGAAGGGTTTTTTTGGGAAAAAATGCTTTGTTTTGAATTTCAATAATTCCCTATGTTTTATTTTCTTCATAAGGGGATGTTTTTAAAATAAATATTTATGTGGCTGTTTTATTTGTTTTATTTTTAGTCTGTCATATACAATGTGAATATGGTTGTATACATGCACAAAAAGAACTTCTATGTCTGTAAAATATAATAAAAGATATTATAGTTTGTACTAAAAACTGAAATGACTATAACATTTCAGTTCAAGAACACTGCTTAAACAGTACACTTCAACATGACTTCCTTCTTTTTTTTTTCCACAGTAAAATTTCAGGAAAATCTACTAAAACATTTTGAATTGAGACAGAAAAGTATTTGCTCAATAGAAAGTGGTTTAATTTAGGTATCTAGCTAGCTCTGTAGACAACCATATGTATGCATGGTTCAAACATGAAGTAACTTAGCAATACATTCCGGGCTTTACTTCCCCCTTTATTGTTTGAATCATTACTGGAACAGCTTCTTATCTTTTGTAAATCGCTGTAACTTCCTTGGTTCTCATGCAATAATGCCAATTTATTTCAGATGAGAAGATCTGAACTGAGCTAGATTCTGCTCATCAAATTATATGCAGCTTGCATTAGTTTAAAATCCATTGCATTCTTATGATGCTATTGAAACTTTGCATGGTTACCTTTATAAAAAAAATTCCAGAAATGTGGGATGTACAAAAGGTCCCCAGAAACTTGCATACATCTGTTTTAGATAGGAAAAGGCAGAAATGTTTTCAGGATTATGCAAAATCCTTTGTTAGCATGTTAATCTTGTTAGTGAACAGTCAAATCTGAGGTAATGTCAAGAAAAACTTGGGGAATGTGCCTGAACTATCCTTCCAGTTAAGTTTCCCGGCTATTGGCCAGAAAATTTCTGGATTTTTCTTTGTACAGTAAACTGGGTCACCTAAAAACAGATTTTGAGACCTAATGATCTGTATTACTGTTTACTATTCCCAAGGAGATCTGGAGTTGAAGTTTTTTAAGCACTGAATTAAAAATATTTTATTAATCACTGCAATTTCCTGATATGTGCAATTTCCAAGTTACACTATAAATTAGTCAATGAAAGTGTGCAATTGGCAAAGCTTAATCAACTGATAAAGTCATTTAATGACTGACTGATATCCAGGTAAATAACTGGAGTTAATTCAACATACAATCATAGTGTATCTACAAGACCTTACCGATATCATAGATGCTTTTAGGACTTAAACTTTTTTACAAAATTTGCTTTCAAATAGCACGTAACCTAAGTGATACAGGGAAACTCAGAATAGTCAAGATTTTTTTTCTGAGGTCTAATTGCATAGTACATTGAATTTTAAATTTAAAATTAAACGTATTTTAAAAGATGGTATGTTTAGAAAACTTTAGAACATAGTTTAAGAACAACAGGCTGGTATATGCAATGTGAAAAAAAAGTCCTAATTTGGGTCTACAGCTGCTGATTGCACTAAAAAATAGTTTGAAAAAAATGCAACTCAGTTAAACATAAATATTGTTCAAAATGAACCTCAGCTTTCTAGAAGAAGTTGCTTAGTCATACAAAGACTATAAGATACTGAGGACCTGACCTCAGAGGAGGCCCATGAAGCCCCACTGTTCTGGAGCAAGCTGCCTACACAGCACTACTTGCAGGATAAAATGTGACTCAATACTGCACATCCTTACTCTTCTGTTCGTAGACATGGAGCTTATTATTTCTCTTTATAAAACCTTTGATGCATGCCATGCAGCACAAAGTTTCACAATGGGAGAAGCAGCTTACAAAAGCAAGCACTGCTAGTCTAAGGAGGGCTTGCAAAGCAGTATCCTGCCCCTGTGAAAATGAGCAATATATGGTCTGGTCTTTGTGAGACAAAGACCATTAGCAGAAAAATCCCTTTATTCCTCTCTTAATTTGGGAAGAATAAAAGTGTAGTTTGCACTGCTCTACATACTCCATAAATGCAAGGATTGATTCTTGGCTCTGTGAGCATGTATTATGGAGGAGTTCTTGTTCTCTCCTGTCCATAGCAGGAAAATAGCTCTCAGTTTCGTCTTAGAGATAAACCCCAATTAGAACAACAAATCCTAACTCCATAAATTATCAGCCATTTATTTCAAACACTGAGCCTGCCCAAGTGGTCATAAGCGCTGGGAAACAACAGATCTGAAACCAGATAACACAGCCTAATGTTTTTCTTGATGTGAGTCTACTCATGACAAACTTTTCTATGCAGCCACTCCCCTAAACTCATCAGGATCTTTTTTGTGATTTCCTAACACCTTCTGCATTATGCAAATTTTATAACATCACATACATATCATCATTCATTAAAATCTGGAAGCCAGCAAAAGAAGCTACAGTGTTGGATGTTGGCATCAGGCAGGCAATCTGAGCTGCTTTGGGGTCGTTATTTTCAGCTGCTCTTGAAAAACTGTATATTTTTTCTTGAGACCCTTGTTTGTCACTATTCTTCTCGTCTTCTCGCTGGCTTTCTGCCTCAATGATGCACTCTGGCTCTTCATATTCTAGCTTGGTTTGTACCATTGCATGATCAGTTTTGTCTATCCATTCCTAGGAAAATGAAAATGTTGATGTTGGCAGAGACTGAGATATCAATCAAAAGAAACCTGGCTGTACAGACTGATTTTCCTTTAGTAATGGCATCTTTCCAGGATAAGCCACAATCGAGAAGATGAAAAGCAAGCAATATAAACAAGCAGGACATAAGATAGCACAATGGAGGGAAGGCAGGATGTCAGGAAAGCAAACGGGATTCCACAAACACGTACAAACTCCTACTTATTATCAAGACCACATTAAATACATCTTTGTATTTAATCAGGGCCTTTAGAAAGCCTTGGACGTGTAAAAAACCTGGTGTTCCCTCCTTGATAGACTCATGCATTCTTTGACCCAAGACCTGACTTAATATAAATTGAGACTGAGTTTACATGGAGATTTACACAACATAGTATTTCTGTATTGAAGCTTCAGTATTAGTTTGCATTTATATCCTTCTTCTTCAGTTTCAGTTTAAAGCTATCTTATATATAGAAAGTTTTCAGTTTGTCACTGAAATGTTATTACTGCTCTTTGATATTGTCATTGGGTTTGAAAATGTAAATATTTGACCTGTCTCCACTCAGAGGAAACTTAGTAGTAATTAACATAAAGACAGCCCAATTAATACAGAAAAATATGTCACATATGTGATGTCATGGACTCATGAAGCAGTAAGAAAACAAAAGCAAAAACTGTGATCTATTTATTTGACAGCCATTTCATGTCTAAAGGTTTAGTGACCATATGCCTTTTTGGGTAAGAAAAGATGCTTCCTATTGTGACTGACGCCTCCAAAGGCACGAGTGCCATCACTGGCTCAGTTCTAAATCTCACAGCACTTCACAAACATAAAGGGCAAGATCAGGTTGAAGCAAGCTCCCTGAGCTAGCTTGTGCAGGAATGGATGCAAACACCGCAATGGTGTCTCACTGGGTATTGTGCCTCTGGACACCCTTAAATTCTTCTCCAGCAATTTCTTTGTCTCTTTCTATAGCAAGTGTCTTTTCACAGTGCCAAAGTAGCATGACACTGATTGTATGAGCTCTGGTATGTGGTCTGTGGATCCTCTTGGTGATGTTGCACAAGGGGAAATGCTTTTCTCTTGGGTCAGAGAGCGCTTGTGGTAATGTGTGCAGAGCAAGTATCAGTAGCTACTTTCAAATTATTCCCAATACTGTAGAGTTCACAGCCTTGCTAGGAAGGCAATGTTTACCTGGAAGTTTCCGTTATGATCATTGAAGAGCTCAGCAAATATGTATTTTGGATCTGGTATAGCAGGCATGACTGACTTTTGAAGCCTGCAAAGAGGAAAGAAAAATACAAATCGATGTTTTGTTATAGTGTAGTCATTCATACAAAAATCTACTTCAGCACAGTTCTGTAGCCACAAATATATTTTACATTACAGTACTCTAGGCTTGATTTCTTTTAAATGTGTTCTGAAGTCAAAAAGCAGTTATAAGAGTATGATAACACCGTCAGGCTAAGAGTGATTTTTCTGATGGATTTTCAACCAACCCCGTCCTAGTAAAATTTGGACTCTGTACAAACTTCCAGCTAGTCAGCAAGTGCCATTCTTCTCCATGCAGTAGTCAGAGCTTTACAGTCCCCTAGACAGGGAAGATGGTGCAGCAACCAGCTGTACTGCCTGACTTAGTGAACACAAATGTAAACTTGAAACATAGAAGTGTAGGAGAAAAAACTCAACTTATGATCTAAAAAGGTTATGAGAGTCCCATATACTTTCAGATCATTTTCTGAAATACTGCATTTTTGGCTTTTTTTTTTCCCCACTGAAAAAGCCAAAGCTTGGGGCTTTTGCAGGGTTTTTTTGTTGTTTGGTGGTTTGTAGATTTTAAACATGAGCAGAGTCATTCAACTGAAAATCCAAATATTCATATAGTCTTATTAAAGTTGAATGCACTCAAGCTTACTTCAGCCTACTGCACAAAAGAATGTCAATTCACAAGAAATAACCAAAATAATTAGCTTCTCAGGATTTAACTAGATTTCTGAAAAAGATAAGAAATTAAGTTGAAGAGACAGAATTTTATCCTGAAACATTGTCTTTTACCAGAATTGTTCTGGTTTTGAAAATTAAAGGCCTTGGTGTTTGGAAGACCAGGATGCATTGTCCCTCAAATAGTAATTAAGCTACTGACTTCTACATCTTCGTGATGACTTCATTTATCAGATAAGAATTTTGAGTGCTAAGTGACTTGATCCTGAATGATAGTTCTGTTTTCATGACATGGTTATTTAGCAGTAACCAATAAAATTATATTTACCTCTGCCATTTACACAGAAGAATCAAGAGGGTAGGTATCATTAGAAGTGCTGCCAGCAAACAACTTAAAACAATTACTGTGTTTGACTGAGATTTTATATCATCATCACATGAATCTAGGAATAATCACAAAAAAGTATGTGAAAAAATTATTTTTTGCTTTAACAGTAAATATTCCTAATCACGTCAGAACATTGACTTTTCTTTAAAAAAAAAAAAAGAAAATAAATGTTTTTAAGTACAGATAAGACAAATTCAATTGTTCAATTGAAACTGAAAAGAAAAGCCATCCTTCTCCAAATCTTGCAACAAAAGAAAATTGTGCTTTTATTTATCTAAATTGACCTGGTACAGGACGAAGGAGCAGGTTTACAGGCAAAGAGTAGAGGCATTATGAATGAGTCTACTATTTCTTCTCATCTTCACCACATTGCATTGACAGTGATACAGCAACTTTGTGCTAAGATCTATATATGACATATACCTACTTACAATCACTAAACTGCAAGTGCCATTTTACATGTAGCCTAAATGTCTTATTTCCCAAGATAAAACAAACAAACAAACAACATCTCCCCCACCCCAGCAAACAAAAAACCAGCAAACCACAAGTGCTGATACCCAGAAAGTAACTAGTGGCATGATATCATCTAACACATAGGTATATAAAACCAACTAATGCATTTGTTCACTTTTTGGCATTCTCAGTGTTTTTCCTCCAGCTTTTGTAATGCCACCTCAAAACTCTACCTCCTCCTACTGATCTTCTGCTCTCCACATAAATACTATAAAAACTAACCTGATTATTAATACAGGAGCAACTGTCCAGCCTGTTCCACCTGCCTGCTTTGTTTAGCTTGCCAGAAAGCCACAAGAAAAGTTGTGATCCCTGAGTAAGTATTCAGAGTCTATGAAATTTCTTGAGCACAGTTTTGTTCATGGCTTCCTCTGATGTTAGATTTGGAGTCAATAATAACTCATTAAAGTACTGAAGTGAAGTGTTTGCCCCAGTGAAGGGACTGTGCCTATCTCGCTTCTGATCCAGGGGCACTAAGAGTGACTGAACCCTCCGTGCTTTCTGTCCTTGCAGTTACCTGCTGGCAGCCTCTAGTCACATGGTTATGTGCTCACCTCTCAGAGGTGCATAGGGAGACATTGTCCTCAGCGTTCTAAAGGGCATTTGCCAGCCACACCTGAGGACATGCTTGCAGACTCACAATTTGCATGGTGGAGGAGGCTTCTCTGGAGGTCAGCACTGTGGTTACTACTAGTGCCCAGGTTATACATACCTGTGCTCCAGGATTTCATCCCAGCTTTGTGTACACAGATTTTCTTTAGGTGAGCTAATAGCCCATTGCATTTTAGAGAACTCAGATCTGGGTACGCTGGACATCTGGGTGTCTCATAGTTCTGATAAAGCCTAATGGGTAGAATTTTGTGCTTAGCTGATATGATACGAATGTGCTGGGATGGTTTACAGTCTTTTCTTTACTACAGCAAATCTTTTTTTGGTTTTGATAACCAGTAGAAATACTGTTTCCATCAAAGATGGTCAATCGCCCTCAGTTAAGTGTGTCTGTCTGGTGGGAAAGCAGTTTTGATACTGACTGCTTCCATTTCATCTTTTTTTCCCCTATCCTTGTTTTGATCAATCCAGCACATATGAGCATCAGACTGCTATGACCTCTGGTTCTGTAGTTCAACTGGATGTAGTTTCAAAACAAACTGCCTTCAAAAATGGGGCATTAAGGATTTTGTTAGGGTTCAGGTTTGATGTCCACATATCATATGTGGACACACACACAGAGACATGCATCACATCACTGTCATTGGTGGACCCTAGACACTATTGTAAGACAGATAATAAGGACACTCTTAACTGCTGATTATGGCATAAATTGATAGTGTTATGGACCATCAGGAACAAAGTGGACAGGAGTTAAACACAGGCAATTAGACATCCACATGAACTTTCTTTCATAACAGAAGATGGAGCACAACAGTGCAACATTAATTTGCTGCATGTTCCCAGCCTCTTTTGCAGACACCCTTTCCCCATTTGTACTTAGACAATATATGAATCTATCACAGCTGTTACCTACTAAAGTGCCATTCATCCAAAATGTTTCTGCTTCCCAGTCACTGTTGTAATTAACTATGTTGCAGTAGGGTACTCGCCTCTTCAGTCTGACACGGAAAGAATAGCATTTTCTTGGATCAAAGCCTTGCTCTCCAACACTGCAACACTTACAAGTTCTGGACTGAGAAGGAAGGCGTATCATTGTTAATTCCGATTTTCAAGACAGTGCTTCAGAATGCTACACTCAGTCATGGTGACAACTAGGACAATGGATAGGCCAACCCAAAACCTCAGAACTGTATTTTAACTTCTCTGAGTTTCGAGGAATACTGTTTCTTGACTAACTCTTCACTATTCACAGCATTCCTCATTCTTTGATATTGAGTTGAAGGTCATAACAATTATTACATAGTGCACTATGTTACAGTTGCATATTTACAATATGCAAAGACACTTCAATCCACAAAATATTTACAAGTTATATTTGAGACTGGAAAGGTTTAAGTCAATGAAATAATATTGAGAAATACTTAACAACAAACTTTAGAACAAATAAAAATCCTGTGTTGTCCCTTTTCTTTCATTCTATTTCATTTTTTTCCTTCCCTTTTTCTCTCTTTTTTAAACTCTACTCTGCTTTCTGCTTTTGTCTTCCAAAACTCCTCTATTCTGAATGTATGACTTTTCCCTTACATTGTCATCAGCTCTTTGGGTGATAACTAGAGATAACTCAAAAAGTAAATTATTTCTGGCATGGCAGGGATTCAGGATCCTAAAAATCTAACTTTTCTGCTACCAGCTATATTTGAAAATGTAGGATGGGAGAAAAATTTGAAAACAACCCTATTTTACATTCTATGGAGATGTTACTTCTAGCTCCTTCTAATGTTGTTGATTAAAAATGTCAGGTCTAACTCACTTGCCAGTCTTTGTCAAACTTGCTTTTGTATTGAAGCTCAAGTATCAAGCACTTCACAGCTCTTTCTGGTTTATTACAGCTTACAGTAACAGTGTCTTCTTTCCAGAAGAAGGTCACATTTTCTGGTCGATTGGGTTTTACTAAGAAGAAGAGAAACAAATTATGCTACAGGGTCTTAAAAAGAAATAATTTTCAGTTAAAATTATTGTTATTCCTTCCTTGTCTCAATGTTTCTTTGAGTAATAAATGAAGAAGGTGGACTTTCTTCTTGGAGGGCGCACTTTTGTAGCTGACCTCCTTATTAAACATCAAAATGGAGCTTGACACCATGACACTGCTCACCATTCAAGATGCCACATTCAAAGGCATATACCAGCTCATGTCAGGAACCTATTACAAGTACTTAAGGAAGGACTCTAGTCTCCTCATACTCGCTGCAATCAAGAGAAAGAAAAAAGCTTCTTCACTGGAAAGGGACTGACAAATTACCATAAAACCTACAAGACACACTTGTGCAGCTGCTGGAGGCTATGTGGAGTATGCTGGGGCATCTGCAAAAATCACTGGGTGCCTGCTTGTACACAGCTGAATCTACCCCTCACTGGTTTCAGATGGTCCGAAGAGCATGCAATGGTTTGATCTATGTAGCTGATTAGTCTTCAGTAGTGGGAAATAAAGAGGTGAGAAGAGTGTTACCTGCTTTCTCAATCCTTCTAGTTGCCTTTTCGTGTTACGAAAATTCCGCCTTCCTAATTTAAAGACTTAAGTCGGATCCTTGATATTTGTGCTTTGCTACCTAATCCTTTTGGAATTCATTTTACTATCAATGGGTGTTTAATAGCCAAATTCGAGGATCAGGCTGCAGCTTTCCATAATTTACCAGATATTGCTAAAATTATGAGATATAAAAGTATTCTCAAATTGAGATGCCTTGACATGTTTTTGTTTAATCCCTTTTGCTAAAACATTATTAATAAATGGTAATAATATATTTGGAATATATATATTTTTTCAGATAATTCTGTATATTTTCTGCATAATTTTTATCAGAAGAAATCCCTCCACTTTAAATGCTGTAGCTATGTGCAATTCCAGAAGATTTTGATAAACTAATCTCACACTAGAAGTGAAATATGTATTTGGGGGCAGGAGGGATTTAATAAAAATGGGACCGTTCTCTCTCTGCTAGTAGGAGGATGTCTCTTTATGCTTTCAGAATGTACCAGAGCCACTCAACTAATTTCTGTTGACATCTGATGATGGTTTTATGACAGCGTCTTTGATAAGAAGTAGTTTTCTGCCTTGCATCCCATGGAAGATGGCAAAAGAATGGAATGTTGAAAATACAAGAAAGATCACACAGCCAGCACTAAGAAAAGAAGCTATCAACTTTTATTCATTTTCCTGTTAGGAATACTGAACAGACCTGCACTAGACTAAGGACAGCCATATATTTTAGCATTTTCATCCTGATTTTGAAACTGTGTTTTGGGACGAATCTGACTGTCCCATGTAATCTCACTCAGCTGCAGCTGCACACAGGCCTGTGTAACTACTGATGACAGTAAGGGATGAAAATCAACGTGAAATAACTATAGTTTGGTTTTGGCACACACACTAACAACATTTTATACACCAATATAACTGATTTCTTCTCAAACTAAGGACAACTAGAGAATCAGTGAAGACGCTAGGACTACCAAAGTAGTTGTGGTTTTACATACTTACTATAAAAATCAGATTTTAGTCTTTTAGAAAAAAACTCTTCCCTCCCATTGCTGTTCCTGATAGAGATGGCAAGGGTGGGTCCTTCTGTCTTAAAAAGACATCCAGAATTATAACCTTGATCCAATAAATAGGTAGGACATGGCTTCCAAACTTTGGGCTTGCCTTCATCAAATCTATAAATGAAATAATATTGGTGAATGGAACACTCTTACCAGTTAACACAAGTTAATTCCATTTTGTTACTGTTCTTTCTTCTTTATTTCTTTCTTTTTCAAATGCTCCTACCAAGGAAAGTCTGCATATGGAATTTCTTGAAGCATCATATTTCATAGTGATGTGAGGGAATTCATTACCCAAACCTCATTGACTTTCCAGCTCTGGGTTTTGATGCAGTCTGAAATTATCAAGTTTCCTTCATGTTGTTGTTTTCTAATAAGAGAATGGCTGGCTCAAACACATGTTTTCATGAACCTGTTTCCAAGATTGTATTGCTAAAAGTTCTTTCACATATACCATCCAGAAAGAAAAGGGAAGATCAAGTGCTATGACTGTCTTTAACCAAAACCTTAAATTTCTGTTAGTCATTAATGATGTCAGTTAATAAGGAAAATATACATGCATGTGGAAAAAACATTTTCAATAGTGTAATTAGCATTAGCATTTAGCACAACAACAGAAGAGGGACAAATCTTTCATATAATGTCTGTTGTGACTGACTGTTCAGCAGGCTTATTGATTTGTACACTTCTGTAGCAGGTTGTGAATACAAACAGGTTTCACGCTGGATGATTAACAAATGTTAAAAGCATTTTCAGGTACAGTTCACAGAAGACTCAAATGGACTTGGGTGTTTCAGCCTCCCAAAGTAAATCCTTTAAGAAGGGAAGAATAGGCACTGTCAATACTCACGTATAAGTAAATGACACATTCTTGCCGGGAAATAGTTCTCTTGCTGCCCATGTGATCTGCATCTTCTCATTATTGAAATTGATTATTGTGGTGCTGATGGCATTTTTCCAGCCTGCCCAGGACGTTGACAGACAATATGATTTCAGCAGTGAATATGAAAAGCAACTCCTGACATTGGTAGGCAATCAGTATTTCAAAGATATGTATGCAATAGACTCAGATGATCATAAAATAAGAAGACATAAGAATATCTAAAACACAAGGAAACAGTAAAATAACCTAGAGAGGTTGAAATTATAATTTCAAAATAGCAAAATGAAAGCATGCACAGCAACACCAGAGAGCACCCCATAGTCCCTGGGCCAAAAGGTATAGACTGGTTCACATGTATGCAATGCATAGGATCTATACCTTGAGGCCAACTTTCCCCCATAATACCTGTTAAGGTTTTCCTGCTAAGGAAAACTATTTGGAAACTAATGCCACATGGAGCCTGTGTGTAAACTGTCAAATGTTTACTGTAAGAAACAAGGGACTAACACCACAGGAACCCAGAGCAGATCAGCACAAGTAGGTGTACTGCATATTTGATCTGTGTGGCTCTGGCCAATTCCACCTTACAGACAAGCAAGATCATTTAATGTCCTCTGACTGCACACAGATATTATTTCCTCTTCTGACCTTCTCCTTGTTTTACCTCTTGCTAGGAACAGAGGTATTTTAATTCTGTGTCCATCAGGATTCCACAGACACTGAAAATAAATCTGACATTGAAAATTGGAGAAATTAAGAAGGCAGAAGGATTAGAAATCCATTCTATATCAAGGAGAAGGACAAATTATTTATTTTGCATTCTATAAGATATGAAATTATATTTACTTGAATGAAGAGGAAGAAAATGTATCTTGAATATCAGCAAGAAATCACTTGAGGGTAAAATTTGCAGACTGCTGTCTCCAGACATTAAGTGTCTACTACTAAAAACTTTTGCTGGAATATTCCTGCCCAGCAGGAGAATAGAGGATTTTAACTTTGATTGCTGTTTACATTTCATGCCACTATGGGCTTTTGAAGGGGTTAAAAGTTGAAAAATTTTAAAACATTTCTTATGAGCTCTTTATTGCATACAATGATCCTGAATGTTCATGGGAATCAGGCCTAACTATTGTCATGGTTGCTATCTTTTGCTCCATAATCAACACTAAGAATGTGAAAAAGGCATGTGGGTCCAAGTAACCGTTTTGCCTATATATCTGCATCCAGGCATTTCATAACTTCTGTAATTAAAAAGTTAGTCAAAACATTTTTGTATAGGTGTAATTGTGTTGTAACACATTTTGTCAAAATCATTCAAGAGACAGTTATGACAGAAATCCAAGAGACACTGGGTAGATGTAGCTGCAGGCCCTGCTACGTGATTCATGGAAGCCTGGTAAAAAAAATTCTGCTCTTACTCAAGAGAAGGACTTGAAACTAAAAGTCCTCCATCTCCTAACTAATACCTGCAGACTTGTTCTGTATTGTTTTCTCAAACTGAAAATCTCATATGTTTTTCTGAAGAATAGAGAAGTCACTACTATTACACACTGAAGCAAAAACAGAACTTCAAAACCTCAAAAGCTATCATAAAATGGAATTTATGCAGACAGTTCTACCTGTTACAAAAGACTATCTAGCCCTTGTTTCCTAACTCCTCAAGCCCTTTCTAAGTCCCCTCAGCAGGTCTAAGAGATGATTTTGTCTTTAACTAAAGCCACTAAGAAATATGATGGCAAAATGCCTAACAGTGGATTCTTGGTCTGCAATTGCACGAACACATTTCAGTTTTTATGGACTAAATTCTAGCATGGTTGTGCTGTGGAGTATATACTGTTATGCTCAGTGTAACTGAAATCCATATGACTACTTAGATTTTCTATATTGTTAAACATATATTTAATTCATATTTGAGTGTATAATTACGTGTTCTTCATCTTTAAATAAAGTAACATTATAAAAAAGAATATAAATATTAGTGAATGGAGAATACGGTACTGTCCTGAGATCATTTTTATGAGTATAGAATGAATCCTTTCAATTCCCTTTAGAAGCAGCAAAATATGTACTTTCCACTTTTTGATAGTTAGTCTGATGATTGCAGATATTTTTGCTTTGAGAAAGTCCAAGGTTCAGAATGAATTGGTGGCATTTGTTGCCTTCCAACAACCCAGTCAGGTCATACTCTCAGGTTGTACAGAAGATGGCCTGCTGGTCTAGCTACGTATGCAGTATGTTGCAGTACTGTAGGACACATATGAGTGCCCTGGAGCATGAGCTTCAGAGAGAATTATCCAAGTCTGCATCTTCAGTGAAACCAGACAGGGACTGGTAGGGCTCCACACAAGTCTCTAACCTCACAGGCACTGTTGGGCACCTTGCTTTTCTCAGAACAGAGAAGTGTGGAAAATACCACTATGGTGTGTGGAGGAAGTAATTTTACAGGGGAAAAAAAAGAAATTTCCTGGAGCAATAAATTGTGCAGATACAACCATGAGCAAGGATATGAGAAAGTACATTCCACCTCCAAGCCACTTTTCAAAGTTTATTACTAAGAAAAAATACTATTGAAGGGGAACATTGTCAAAAGGCTGAATGTCATGGAACAAATCAAAAAAGAGAAAAAGAAGAGGCAAAATGTCAATCTGCAAAGATAACAGGATGGAACATGCATGTACTGGAACAGTTGCAACCTCATTGAAGCATAACAAAAAAGAAAAACCACTTTTGATTTCCTTACATCGATGAAACCTGATAAGTAACCACATGTTGAACTTCCACATATTGCAGCACACTGTATAGAAACTACTGGAGAGTAAGAGCCAGATCTGAGTCTACAGTCTTTAGTTACCCTTAATACCTACTGATTTATGAGAACAGTTTAATTTCATTAATAGGAACACATGTAGGCAAAAGTGCAACTCTTTGCGCACCAGACTGCTGAATTGAATGCACAGGACAGAGACTGAATAGAAAACCTCTTTTCAAGAAAAGGAGTAAGACAGCAAGAGAGAGGTTTTTATAGACATTTTGAGGCAAAGCATAATCCTTATAGCATAATTCTTATAACCCATCAAACCAAGTGTTGGGTTTTTTTTTTTTTTTTCAGAAGATTTCAACCATTGCTAGACATCATGATACTTTGCATCAAATAAGCACCAGAACTGTAATTTTCAACTTTTGTTCCACAAAGTCATGCCATCAGTACAGCATGGCTATAGGTGGTTGCCATCTCAGGACAGGTAAGAGTCATGTCCCCTCACAGGAGAGCCAGTGACTCGCACATATAATTAACACTGGAGAATCAGGTGGTTCTGCATTGCCAAAAATGGTACTTACTGTACGTACAGCAGAACAGAGAGCTGATTTATAGGTTGATAAGATGAGAGCATAACTTTAAAGTATTTCTTTCTCCTTATAAAATGAATGACAGGGAACTTCTGATAAATTAATAAGAGTGAAGATTAGATTATCGGTCTATGTGTTAGGCTTTATGTTAGATTAACTGTAAGAATCCATTTCTCTTTGGCAAGCTATAAGTAATGGCATTGCAGACAAACACATGAAATAGAGACGTTCTTTTATTTAGGTAGGCAAATAACTGGTCTTTAATGTCTTTGTTAATTTTGCTGTTTAATAGTATTTCTACTTTGATGCTTTCTCAGGTGCAACATAATGCTGGATATTTTCCCATTCTGTTCATTATTCCAGAATACTAAGCACTGAAGTCTTACCTGGAATCTGTTTTATCCATCTTTGTCCATTGTGAAGGCTAGTCTTTTTTGGATGCAATCTACTCTGTTATAACCTATGTGTTAGTAAGTAAGTAGTCCTGCTTAAAGAACAAACACAAGCTTAGCAAGTTCTGCCTTGATTTTTAATTAGAAAACTTCCATAGAAAGCTGTTACTATCATCATCATTGCTTTTTTTTAAGAATCCACTTTCATCTCTGCTGGATATCCATTTCTGTTTGGTTGATTCTTTTCACCAAAAAAAGTACTGAATATTGTAACACATGAGGTGAAGTACGCACAGAAATATTGCTCACTAGTATATCAATTTCTTAAATAAATATCTGTGGACTTGAACTTACCAGGAGATTGTGACTGAGAAGCCAGCAGGTTGCCCAGTGTGAAAATCATTGAACATGCTTGAAAGATGAGTCTCATGGTTGGAATGACACAACAGACTGTGAAGAGATGAGTAATCGTAATCTCTGGACTTTACTGTTTGATCACTTTATACCAGAGGCTGAAGGGATCTGGAGGAAATGACTACAGGAAATAAAAAATTGACATATCTCATGCTATAAACAAATCAGAAGTGCAGGACTTCAGAATGCACACCTTCTTCATACTATGTTAAAGAAAATAAAATTAATTTCTCAGAGTATGAGTATCATCTCTCTTGTCAGCACTTTGCTTTATCTTTTCACAGCTGTATCAATCAGAAGGGACCGTAGCCCTGATCCAAATGAGGACCAGGTAGCTGTGTGTAGCTGTGGCCATATCATACCATGAATGAAGACACTGACCTCAACGTGCCCAGTGACCTGAGGGTAGGAGAGGTACAAACAGCCTGCCTCCCCACTTACAAATCAGGAGCTGTTCCTGCTAGCAGATGTTTATACTGCCACTCCACATGCCTGATGCGCCTCAGCTGACTTGAGCCACTTTTGTCCCCAAATCAAAGGCAGAAGTTGTGGGCCTCTTTGTGACAGACAGAGCTGAGCTTCTACGGGTAGGGAGGCTATTACACAAGAGGTAGCACCAGGATGAATTTCCTCCTATGTTGCCTGGACTCATATATGCTGCTATAGCTTCCAAATATATCCATATACCTAACATTATAGATACATATACACTATACCTATACCTTACATATCCATATACCTACACCTTACATATCCATATACCTACAATTATACATAGAAGGTGGAAAATAGAACAGTGTTTTGCCTGAGATGAAGCATATTTTAGACATAGCAGAACTTAAAATCTTATAATAATCACAGTTACCATGTCCAAAGAGACCTATCATCTGTAGGTCTGTAGTAAACTGGGCTGAGACTACATCCACATAGTAGCACAGCACGCAGGAGCAGTGAAGCAGTGGGGTGAAGCAGTTGGTGCTGAGGACTCAAGAGCCACACAGTGTGCATGGGGACAACAGGGAGTCTTCCCTAGACTAGCACCAGTCCAGCCCCATGGGCTGAATGCCTGTTAGCTGTCAGAGTCTGCTAGATGCCCTCCTGGAGCGCATATTCTGGGCTAGGCTCATTGAAGAGGAACCCAATGCTCCACTGTGTGAACAAAAGCATGGGGATAATTAGGAGATCCACTTCACAAGGACAGTCCTAATCTGAACTGACAACTCAGTGGGGCCCTAGCCTGCTGCCCTGTCCAGCAAGAGCTCAGGAAGACAGCCCTGAGTGACAAAGTGCACTCTTCTCTGGGCTTGCTGGCTGCTCCCTTCACGTCCTGGTAAAGGTTTACAGTTTACTTTTCTAGGCACATGTGAAACAGGCAAGCACACCAACTCTCTTCAAATCCAGTCTCTCCATTCATTAAGCATCACACAAAATAGCCTGCTCCATGAAATCAACAGGTAAAAATATAAATGGTAGACCTCAATTCCTATCTCTGTTTCCTAGCTGGTCTCAAGCTTTTTCTGTGCTTGCAGCAGAAAAAGTACAGGAACCTTCTTCGCATGCAGGGCCATGCTTGGCCAGATGAATGGCTCAGTCATGATGTATGCAAAGTGACCTGGGCACACACACCATACTGCCTTCTGGAGATCTCATCCCCTAGACTACTTTTTGCCTCCAGTTTCTCAAGTAGGGAGAGTGGAAGTTTGTCTGCCGCACATAGTACTAGGTAGGGAGCTGGATCGTGGCTGGGAATACACCCAGAAGTGCTGCCATGATTTCTGTTTAGGCTTATTTTTATTCCTCTCAGAGCCTTCCCTAACACGTTAACTGTCCTTTTTAATCCAACAGTACTGTTTGTCAGATGAGACCCTTATCAGCTTTATCATATCATCAAAGTCTCCAGCCAGGTGTTGTGATACCAGTTTTGATCTGGCTATCTGATCACTTTTCTTGGGTTGGCTACTTTCACTGGCTTATCCATTGCATATCCCAGGAAAACCTATTCAAATCTCAGTGACTCTTGGAAAACCCAGCATGACTGTCTGACACACATACAGTACTCTGTTAACTGTCTAGCCCCTGCTTTGATTAAGTTCCTCCCAGAACTGAAATAATAAGTAACACAGAACTGAAATACTAAACTAGGTTGTAGGTGATAGTTAATGGAAAGCTGAAATCGCTCATTGTTTCCACAGTCAGCATTGCAGAAGCCAGTGAGATAAACAAATGAAGGCAGAGATCCAAATTTCTCTGGTTCCCCAGGACACGGCAACTCCCACATGTCCCCATTTGAGTTAAAAACACATTTTCTTTCCAGAACATGTGTCTTATTTTTCCTTCCAGAACATGTGTCTTGACTGTGATGGAGCCGAATTTGTCCTTGTCTGCTTTTTATACAGGTAAAACACACTGGACAGCAGACCTCTTAACACAGTTCATTCTTTGGGGGAAAGGGGTGTGGGGAGACAACCTGCAAAGAAAAGGTATCCAAAATACCTTCTGGCTTATAATTATTCTGATTTTGAGACACTACATCTAAAACAAGGTCTAATTCTCAAGTGACAACAGTGCATTTTCACTGACCATTTCCTCCTACCAGGTATTTTGATACCTCAAGTAATTTTCCCTCCCACCAGCCTCTACTTCCTTTTAAGACACTGAGGGCCTCCTGAAGTCAAACAAAATTTCTCCTTTTACTACTTTTGAAACCAAGCCTAGGGCTGAGGTCCTGGGGAATCAAAAACCACAACAACTGGGTCAAACAAACTTGCTTGCATAAAGCTGATGCACTGTCGAGCTATTTTTGCTGCTGCTGAGAGAAACATCAAATTTAGCACTTGAGGGACGTAGGGCCTGGGCACCTCCCACCTTCCCCCCATGTAGGCAGACACTGGCCCAACCACCTGCCTCAGGTTCTGCTTTCTGGAAGCCAACTATGATTACCTGGTTTGATCTCTTCAAATATGCATGATCCCAGTCCATGAACTGAAAAGCTGTCTGTGAGCTGTTCTCCTCCATGTCATTTTCTGCCTCCCTGCAGAAGTGTAATTGATTAACTTGCCACGTCCTCTGGGTCATCAGTCCCATGAGGACAAGGGCGGAGCATTGTCACAGTGTGCCCCCTCTTCAGGGCTCACACACACTGCAGCATTGGCATGTTTGGCCTGAGAAAACAAAATCTGTCCTAATGTTACAACTTCACTCAGGAACAGGGTAAGCAAAGAGCAAGGGTGAGTTGCAAATTAGCAGCCAGGGCTTGTGATTTTGACTGCCAGTAGAGAAAACTCTTAACAAGATAACCAGAGAACAAGGATGATGCACGTAAAGCAAGTAAATCAAAAGAAGTCCTTTTGACTTCATTTTGTACTTCAGATCAAACTGCACAAACAGCCCTTGGCCCTCTGCCAACTCCTCCACCCATGACAGCAGTTCTCAGGGGTGGCTTCACTTGCCAGCTGCAAACTCCAGCACCCTTACTGACTTTCATCAGCTTCCTTCCTCTCTGTTCATTCCCCTTCCGATTATTTCATCACTGGTGTAAAACGGGTCTTTGATCACCACATAGTTCAGCAAAGCAAATTGTCTCAGTTTATTTTTTCTTTCACTTAGAACCTAAACAATCAATAGCCTGTCAGTAACTTCCATTTAATGTTATTTACTTACTCATGGCCTTGGTAACAGAATCCACAAAAAGCCCTACAAAATAGCAGAGATTATCTCCTTTTTGCAAGGATGATACCTTGCAATTTTTAGCATTAACAGGAAGTGATTTCAGTGTGCTTTGAGTGGGTGGGATAAAGGGAACAATGACCCTTTTATACAAAATAGTGAGTCCCATCACTCCATGACAAATCAGCTTAGTCAACTCGAGTCAGTGCAGCCTGTTGTTCTGACAGAAGAACTTGGTTCCCTTTTGTAATATGCTACAAAGTGCATGTGTAAAGACCTCTACTGTACATTTTAGGCCCATCTTCCACCCATGGGCAAAGCTTAGGTGACTAATCCTCAAGGGTCCCTGGCATTCTTAAAATTCATCCTCCTATGCAATCACTTCAAAAAGTGTCACTTGTTGGTCTTCCCTCGCATCACCATGGCTTGGCCTGTCCCAGCCTTCTTTATGAATGACAGGAAAGCAATGAGGGGAAAAAAACAAATGAAGATGGCAGGAGGTCTGCATGGATAAGCAAGGAGCTCCTATCTGAAATGAGACATGAAAAGGAAGAATACAAGAGGTGGAAGCAGGAGCAGGTGACCTATCAGTATAAAGCTGCTTTTTGATCTTGCAGGGTCAGGGTTAGAAAAGTCAAGGCCAGCCTGGAGTTGACTCTGTTAAGGGATGTGAATGGCAACAGGAAAGGATCTACAAGTACATAAAAAGTAAAAGGAAGACTAAGGAAAACATGGGTCTGCTGCTGAATGATGCAGGGGATTTGGTGACAAATGACACAGAAAGTGCTGAGGTACTCAATGCCTTCTTTGCTTCAGTCTTTATTAGCAAGACCAGCCTTCAGAAATCCCAGGCCCCTGAGACCAGGAGGAAAGTCTGGAGCAAAGAAAACTCACCCTTAGTGAAGAAGGACCAGGTCAGTGAGCACTTTAATAAACTGGATGTACATAAATCTATTGGGCCTCACAGGATGCATCCATGAGTACTGATGGAGATGGCAGATGAGAGAGATTCCTGAGAACTGGAAGAAAGCAAACATCACTCATCTTCAAAAAGGGGAAGAAGGAGGATTGGGAATTACAGGCTGATCAGCCTCACCTCAGTCCCTGGGAAGGTGATGGAGCAACTAAACTTGGAAACCATTTCCAAATACATGAAATCATGCTCAGCCAACCCGATAACATTCTACAACAAGGCGACTATCTTGGTGGATGGTGGGAAAGTAGTGGATACTGTTTACTTTGACTTTAGAAAGGCCTTTGACATTGTCTCCCACAACATCCTCATAGACAAGTCGACAAAGTACAGGTTAGGTAAGAGTTGAGGTGGATTGAAAACTGGCTGAACTACCAGGCCCAAAGTGTTGTGATCCATGGCATGAAGTCTAGTTGGAGGCCAGAAACTAGCAGTGTACCCCAAGGGTTGATACTGTGGCCAATACAGTTTAAGATCTTCATTAATGGCCTGGACAGTGGGACAAAGTGCACTCTTAGCAAATTCGCAGAAGATAAAAAACTGGAAGCAGTGGCTGATACACCAGATGTATGATTCTCCCACAATATCCTTTTCTCTAAATTGGAAGGATATGGATTTGATGGGCGGACTGTTCAGTGGATAGCAAACTGGCTGGATGGTTGCATCCAGAGGGTAGTGGACAATGGCTCGATGTCCAGATGGAGATCAGTGACAAGTGGTGTCCCTCAGGGGTCCGTACTGGGGCCAGTGCTGTTTAATATCTTCATCAATGACATAGACAGCGGGATTGAGTGCACCCTCAGCAAGTTTGCAGATGACACCAAGCTGAGCAGTGCAGTTGACACACCTGAGGGATGGGATGCCGTCCAGAGGGACCTGGACAAGCTTGAGAAATGGGCCTGTGTGAACATCACGAGGTTCAACAAGGCCAAGTGCAAGATCCTGCACTTGGGTCGGGACAATCCCCAGTATCAATACAGGCTGGGAGATGAAGGGATTGAGAGCAGCCCTGAGGAGAAGGAGCTGGGGGTACTGATAGACAAATAGCTGGACATGAGCTGGACATGAGCTCTCGCAGCCCAGAAAGCCAACCGTATCCTGGGCTGCATCAAAAGAAGCGTGGCCAGCAGGTCGAGGGAGGTGATTCTGCCTCTCTACTCTGCTCTGCTGAGACCCCCACCTGGAGTACTGTGTCCAGCTCTGGGGTCCTCAGCACAGGAAGGACACAGACCTGTTGGAGCGGGTCCAGAGGAGGGCCACAAAAATGATCAGAGGGATGGAACACCTCTGCTATGAGGAAAGGCTGAGAGAGCTGGGGTTGTTCAGCCTGGAGAAGAGAAGGCTGCAGGGAGACCTTATTGCAGCCTTTCAATATTTAAAGGGGGCCTACAAAAAAGATGGGGATAGTGTTTTTAGCAAGGCCTGCTGCGACAGGACAAGGGGTAGTGGTTTTAAACTAAAGGAGGGTAGATTTAGACTAAACACAAGAAAAAATTTTTTCACGATGAGGGTGATGAAACACTGGAATGGGTTGCCCAGAGAGGTGGTAGATGCCCCATCCTTGGAAGCATTCAAGGCCAGGCTGGATGGGGCTCTGAGCAACCTGATCTAGTTGAAGATGTCCCTGCCAGTTGCAGGAGGTTTGGACTGGATGACCTTTAAAGGTCCCTTCCATCCCAAAGCATTCTATGATTCTATGATTCTATGATCCTATGATTCTATGGTTGTGCAGCCATTCAGCCGGACCTCAACTGGATGAAGAGTTGGGCAGAGAGGAACCTCATGAAACTCAGCAAGAGGAAATGCAAAGTCCTGTATTTGGGGAGGTATAACGCTGGGATCCAGTACACACTGAGGGTTGACTGGCTGGAAAGCAGCTCTGCAGAAAAGGACCTTGGTGTCCCAATGGACAACAAGATGAACATCAGCCCACAATACACTGTAGCAGCAAAGAAGATCAACAGCCTCCTAAGCTGCATTAGGCAGTGTCGCTAGCAAATCTAGGGAGATGAGTCGTCTTCTCTGCTCAGACCTGGTGAGACACATCTGGAGTGCTGGGTCCAGTGCTGGGCTCCCCAGTACAGGAAAGATAGAGAGCAAGTCCAGTGAAGGACCACAAAGATAATTAAGAGACTGGAGCACATTTCATACTAGGAGAGACTGACAGCCTGGAGAGGGCTCAGGAGGATCTTATCCGTGTGTATAAATAGCTGAAGGGAGTAAAGGTGATGGAGCCAGACTTCTCAGTGATGCCCACTGACAGGACAAGAGGCAGTGGGCAGAAACTAAAATTAATGAAATTCAGTTTGAACACAAGAAAGCACTTTTTACTGTGAGGAGGGCTGAGCACTGGCACAGGTTGCCCAGGGAGGTTGCGGAGTCTCCATCTGTGGAGATATTCAAAACCCAACCGTACACAGTCCTGGACAATTGGCTCTGTTTGACCCTGCTTGAGCAGGGGGATTGGACTAAATGATTTTGAGAGGTGCCTTCCAACCTCAACTCTTCTGCGATGTTGTGAAAACACAGGAAATGTCACACCACTTTGCATTTACACATCTGAAGTATTGGAGTTATGGTACTTCCCTATCCCCCATTTCCCAAGGATGTGGTGGAGTTAGAAAAGAGAGAGAAGAGCTGCAAAGTCAACCAGAGGCAGGGAGAAATATTTGTATGAGGAAAAAATTGAGAGGATGGTGCTCTGCAACTTAGAGAAAAGATGAGTGAGTGGAGAATAGATAAAGGTCTAGAAGTTCATGGATAATGAGATGGTAACTAAGGACTGACTGTTTACCTTTTCTCACAACGTAGGACTTCCTGACAAATGAAGTTATGAAGCAGCAAGATTAGAACAAAAATCAAATAACACTATGTCTGAAAATATATCTTCAAACAGTAGAGTGTGCTCCATAATGAGCAAGTTGCAGCTTGGCAACTGATACTATATTTTTGGTAGGTCTAGGAATGCTGACACGGCCAACACCAGTGAGCATGAAATAAGAGTGAGTAGACAGTGAGTGAATGAGGAAAGAGAGAAATTTTACTTATCTGTTCACAAGAAATAGAAGCTGACATGATCAGACATGGTATGCTCTGGAACCTGAAATTTTAATAAGTATGGATAAGAAAGAGGAACAAATTGCACAAAGTGGGACCTAGTCATAGATTTTAATATCATATTATGACCAAGAGATTTGACTTCTTACATGTGAAAAAACAGTCAATTTTATCTCATAAATCCTGGACTGGCAACGCGGGCATATTCAGTGTCTAAAACTCAACAAACATTCACGTATCTCTTTCTCTGGACAGATTTGCAACAGTTATATCCAAGCAATGTGCATGGAGAGTAAAATTAAAATCTGACTATCTTAAATTGGCAGGCTGATCTCTCTGTTGCAGGAATTTGCCCTGAAGTAGGAAACTAGGTGTTGTTCTAGACGAAGCAATGATTAACTTGTGTGTTTAAGAACATTGCCTTTTGTCCTGGTTTCAGCTGGGATAGAGTTAATTTTCTTCTTAGTAGCTAGTAGAGTGCTGTGTTTTGGATTTAGGATGAGAATAATGTTGATAACACAGTGATGTTTTGGTTCTTGCTGAGTAGAGTTTACACTGGTCAAGGACTTTTCAGCTTCCTGTGCTCTGCCAGGTGCACAAGAAGCTGGGAGGGAGCAGAGCCAGGACAGCTGACCCAGACTGGCCAAAGGGCTATTCCATACCATATGACATCATGCTCAGTATATAAGCTGGGGGAAGAAGAAGGAAGGGGGGGACATTCAGCATGATGGCGTTTGGCTTCCCAAGTAACCGTTACGCATGATGGAGCCCTGCTTTCCTGGGGATGGCTGAACACCTGCCTGCCGATGGGAAGTAGTGAATGAATTCCTTGCTTTGCTTTGCTTGTGCGCGCGGCTTTTGCTTTCCCTATTAAACTGTCTTTATCTCAACCCATGAGTTTTCTCACTTTTACTCCTCCGATTCTCTCCCCCATCCCACCGGGGGGGAGTGAGCGAGAGGCTGCGTGGTGCTTAGTTGCTGACTGGGGTTAAACCACGACACCTTTCTAGCTCTAAAATGCAAGTAAGCTTAATTACAGATCCTATACATGATTGCACTACAGAGTTGTATCACTAAAGAGGACTGAAAGTTTCCTACTGCTTTGCACTTGTTTGCATGATATCATTAAAATCTACCCAGCAATACTTATTTTCTGAACTTACTGGAAACTTTGAGCTTTCATTCACGCAGCTTCCCAGACAGAGCTCCAGCAGGACGTGCTGCTACCCAGGTGTCAGGCTGCAGGGTGTGCCCTGCTCTTACGCCAGTATCGGATGGCAGCAGTGAGCACACCTGTGGGAGGTGCACCCAGGTAGAGGGGCTCCTCCGCTTAGTGACAGAGCTCCAGGAGAAGGTGAATAGGTTGAGGAGTATCAGGGAGAGTGAGAAAGAGAGAGACTACTGGAATGGCACCCTACTTTCCGTGAGACAGGCCCAACAGGCAGACAGGATGCGTGATATGGAGCATTCCCTATCCTCTCTCTGCCTGGCTGAACATAGTGACTTAAGGGACAGAGGGCAATGGCAACAAGTTCCTGCCTGGTGTAGCAGGTGTGTCTCCTCTTGTGACTGCCCCACCTTCCCCGGTGCCCTTCCATAATAGGTATGAGGCTCTGCAAGTGGAACTGAATGATGATGACGGCGATGGTTCATCTAGCTCAGAGGTGTCGCTGAGGTTAAGTCGGCTTACACCCTGCATCAAAACTGCTTCAACAAAGAAAAAAGACGGGTCATTGTCATAGGAGACTCTCTCCTGAGGGGAACAGAAGGCCCAATATGCAGACCTGACCCACATCTTAGGGAAGTCTGCTGCCTCCATGGGGCCCGAGTTAAAGTAGTGAAGAGAAAGCTTCCTACCCTGGTATGGCCCTCAGATTACTACCCATTATTGGTTTTTCAGATAGGCAGCGAGGAAGTTGCAACTAGAAGTCCAAGGGCAATCAAGAGAGACTTCAGGGCCTTGGGGCGACTGGTTAAGGGATCAGGAGCACAAGTAGTGTTCTCCTCTATCCTTCCAGTTGCAGGGAATGATGAGGGAAGACACAGGAAGAGACAGCAGATAAATAGCTGGCTCCGAGCCTGGTGTTACTGGCAGAATTTTGGGGTTTTTGATCATGGGTCAGTTTACATGACACCAGGCCTGCTGGCGACAGACGGGGTACACCTGTCTCAAAGAGGGAAAGAGATCCTTGCACAGGAGTTAGCAGGACTCATTGAAAGAGCTTTAAACTAGATTTGAAGGGGGAAGGGGATAAAACCAGGATTGCTAGAGATAAGCCTGGGGGCGGCACACCAACATTTGGTGTGCTAGCGAGGTCCTTCGGTCTGCCATCTCAGTGGAGGTAGGGGATTGGAGAGCCATGCGGCAGCAAAGACACAAGGGCTATGGATGTGTTAGAAACCATGGAAGCGCCTGAGAATGGTCATGTGGGAATTAGGGCTTATCCTTCCAAAAAGGTGGTGGAATCAATAGCCCAACTGAAGTGCATCTATCGCAATGCATGCAGCATCGGCAACAAACAGGAGGAGCTGGAAGCCATTGTGCAGCAGGAAAACTATGACATAGTTGCCATCACGGAAACGTGGTGGGATGACTCACACAACTGGAGTACTGCAATGGATGGCTATAAACTCTTCAGAAGGGATAGACAAGGAGGGAGAGGTGGTGGGGTAGCCCTGTATGTTAGGGAATGTTTTCGTTGTCTAGAGCTTAATGATGGTGATGATGGTGTTGAGTGTTTATGGGTAAGAATCAGGGGGAAGGCCAACAAGACAGATATCATGGTGGGAGTCTGTTATAGACAACCCAACCAGGATGAAGAGGCAGATGAAGTATTCTATAAGCAGCTGGGAGAAGTGTCACAATTGCTAGCCCTTGTTTTCATGGGGGACTTCAACTTACCAGATGCCTGCTGGAAATACAATACAGTGGAGAGGAAACAGTCTAGGAGGTTCCTGGAGTGTGTGGAAGGTAACTTCCTGACACAGACAGTGAGGAAGCCAACTAGGGAAGGCGCCCCGCTGGACCTGTTGTTTGCAAACAGAGAAGGACTGGTGGGTGATGTGACGGTTGGAGGCCATCTTGGGCATAGCGATCATGAAGTGACAGAGTTTTCAATCCTTGGAGAAGTAAGAAGGGGGGCCAGCAGAACTGCTACCTTGGACTTCTGGAGGGCAGACTTTGGCCTGCTTAGGAGCCTGGTTGACAGAGTTCCTTGGGATGCAGTCCTGAAGGGCAAAGGAGTCCAGGAAGGATGGACGTTCTTCAAGAAGGAAATCTTAAAGGCACAAGAGCAGGCCATCCCCATGTGCTGAAAGACAAGCTGGCGGGGAAGAAGACTGGCCTGGCTGAACAGAGATTTTTGGCTGGAACTCAGGAATAAAAGGAGAGTTTATGACCTTTGGAAGAAGGGGCAGGCAACTCAGGAGGACTACAAGGATGTTGTGAGGTTATGCAGGGAGAAAATTAGAAGGCCCAAAGCCCAACTGGCTACTGCTGTAAAAGACAATGAAAAATGTTTCTACAAATACATTAGCAACAAAACGAGGGCTAAGGAGAATTTCCATCCTTTATTGGATATGGGAGGAAACACAGTGACAAAGGATGAGGAAAAGACTGAGGTACTTAATGCCTTCTTTGCCTCAGTCTTTAATAGTCAGACCAGTTGTTCTCAGGGCTGGAAGACAGGGACGTGGAGCAGAATGAAGCCCCCATAATACAAGGGGAAATGGCTAGCAACCTGCTATACCACATAGATGCACACAAGTCTATGGGGTCCACCCAAGGGTACTGAGGGAGCTGGCAGAAGTGCTCATGAAGCCACTTTCCATCATCTGTCAGCAGCCCTGGCTAACAGGGGAGGTCCCAGTGGACTGGAAGTTAGCAAATGTGATGCCTATCTACAACAAGGGCCAGAAGGAGGATCTGGGGAACTACAGGTGTGTCAACCTGACCTCGGTGCTGGGGAAGGTTATGGAACAGATCATCCTGAGTGCCATCATGTGGCATGTACGGGACAACCAGTTGATCGGGCCCAGTCAGCATGGGTTTATGAAAGGCAGGTCCTGCTTGACTAACCTGATCTCCTTCTATGACAAGGTGACTCGCTTAGTGGATGAGGGGAAGGCTGTGGATGTTGTCTACCTGGACTTTATTAAAGCCTTTGACACCATTTCCCACAGCATTCTCCTGGACAAACTGGCTGCTCCTGGCTTGGATGGGCGTACTCTTTGCTGGGTAAAAAGCTGGCTGGAAGGCCAGGCCCAGAGAGTGGAGGTGAATGGAGTTAAAGTTGGCGGCCATTTGCAAGTGGTGTTCCCCAAGGCTCAGTACTGAGGCCAGTTCTATTTAATATCTGTACCAATGGTCTGGACGAGGGGATTGAGTGCACCCTCAGTAAGTTTGCAGATGACACCAAGTTGGCTGGGAGTGTTGATCTGCTGGAGGGTAGGAAGGCCCTGCAGAGGGATCTGGACAGGCTGGATCGATGGGGTGAGGCCAACTGTATGAAGTTCAACAAGGCTAAGTGCTGGGTCCTGCACTTGGGTAACAACAACCCCATGCAATGCTACAGGCTTGGGGAAGAGTGGCTGGAGAGCTGCCTGGTGGAAAAGGACCTGGGGGTGTTGGTCGACAGCCAGCTGAATATGAGCTGGCAGTGTGCCCAGGTGGCCAAGAAGGCCAATAGCATCCTGACTTGTATCAGAAATAACATGGACAGCAGGACTAGGGACCCCTGCACTTGGTGAGGCTGCACCTCGAATAGTATGTTCAGTTTTGGGCCCCTCCCTACAACAAAGACATTGAGATGCTGCAGCGTGTCCAAAGCAGGGCAACAAAGCTGGTGAAAGGTCTAGAGCACAAGGTCTTATCACTCTCTACAGCTACCTGAAAGGAGGTTATAGCAAGGTGGGTGTCAGTCTCTTTTCCCAAGTAACAAGTGATAGGACAAGAGGAAATGGCCTCAAGTTGCTCCAGGGGAAGTTTAGGTTGGATATTAGGAAAAATTTCTTCACTGAAAGCGTTACCAAACACTGGAATAGGCTGCCCAGGGAAGTGGTTGAGTCCCCATCCCTGGAGGTATTTAAAAGATGGGTAGATGTGGTGCTTAGTGACATGGTTTAGTGGTGGACTTGGCAGTGCTGGGTTAGCGGTTGGACTTGATGATCTTAAGGGTCTTTTCCAACCTAAATGATTCTGATCCTATGATTGTCGGGCATTGCCTGTTAGCTAGTAGTAGCCACAATAAGCAAGCATTCAAAACTGTGAACTCACCAAAAATACTGCAGAGAGCAGTGTAAGTGTGTAAAACCCTGATCTGCAGCCATTTGTACCAGCGCCATTCTCATTCAGCACTGTCCTATACCTGCCTGGTACTGAATTGCTAGCAGCGACAATACCTATGCCAAGGGAAGGGTAACTTTAAAACCAGACTCCATATATACTGCATCAGTAGGTAAAGCTGCCTCACACAAAGTTATTTCAGAAGGTCATTATTAGAGCTGCGAAGTGAAGTATCCCAAAGTCAGAATAGAGTGTGATGTATAAGCTAAACCCTTTATTCAGCTCTTTCTGTCTGCATACTGCATATAACTTAACCACAAAGAGATGACTCCAGAAAGCAGAAAGAAGCTGCTTTTTGAATGGATCACACTGGGATCATGCAGCAGTCTTTTATGTGTAAGATCCCACTTGATGTGCTAAAGAATATGGAGCGTATACACTGAATGAATCTGAGTGCTGCAGAAACAAAGAAGAGGGTATCCTGATAAGGATAATCACAGGCTGTGCAGGGCATTTGTCTACATATTGGAAGTTCTTCACGTTGATAAGGTCTGTTACTGACATTAACAGCTCCCATATAAAATTTCAAGTCCTTACCTAAAAGAATAAGCATGCTTAGCCATTGCGGAAAATATATCAGCAGAAATATTTCAATGTCAACAAATAACACAAGTTAGTAATTAAAAAATAGAATAGCATGGAATGGAATGGAATGGAATGGAATGGAATGGAATGGAATGGAATGGAATAGAATAGAATAGAATAGAATAGAATAGAATAGAATAGAATAGAATAGAATAATTTCAGTTGGAAAGGACCTACAATGATCATCTAGTCCAACTGCCTGACCACTTCAGGGCTGACCAAAAGTTAAAGTATATTATTAAGGGTGTTGTCCAAATGCCTCTTAAACACTGACAGGCTTGGGGCATTGACCATCTCTCTAGGAAGCCTGTTGCAGTGTTTGACCACCCTCTCTGTAAAGAAATGTTTCACAATGTCAAGTCTGAACCTCCAAAGAAAAAAAAAAAAAGAAATATTTTGGCTGAAGCATCTTTTAAAAAAATCAAACATAATCAAGCACCTGACATAACATAAAAATTAAGAACTAACAGTTCCAGTTATAAAGTATTGAAATATTACAAGCAACAGAAAACAGTTTTAATAGGTAGTATACAACAATTTGCATGTTAGGAGTTACCTGTTTCATTCAGAAAAAGTCTTTCCATTATTCCAGCCAATAGTGCATGCTTAATTTTTTACCATATTGCTTTGTTACATTTCATACTTACCATATGTATCCTTAAAAATACTTGTAATAAGTACTATGTTTTTATTCTTAGTATTACGCTTTTATTTTCTGGGGAAGAAAATAATAGAATTATAAATTCAGGGATGCAACTGAAATAATTTCTCTTTTTGGAGTATTTTGCATCAAATGGACACCTGACAGTCAGTTCTATTCTCTGTCTCTTTTTCCATCTACTTACATTAACATCATGTTTGGGTCCCTTCAACTACAAGTCAAAATATTGCCCTAGTCTCATATTTAAACTGAAAAGATGGCAAAGCAAATTTTACCATATGGTCTATAAAACAATCTATAGAAGACAGAGGAGTAGTTGTGTACGAGTGCATTTGTGATTATCTTTTGATTACATAATCCTTAAGATTACATAATAATCTTAAAAAATCCTTAAGATTATGTAAGATTAAGATCCTTAAGATTCAAATAATATACATTAATAATAATAATTAATGACTATGTAATTATGTAATTACAGCATTACAGTCTTGTAATGCTAGGAATGATTACAGGCTAAAAATAATTTCCGTGACTTTCAGTTACTCTTCTTTAAAGAAGTCTCCTTCTTCCATCTCCCATCATTGAATATTTGGACCTATTTTTGAAATTTCTAATCCTCTGGCACATTTCTTTGCAAAATACCCTGGACAGCTTCCCTTGCTCTTTCCTGGTAAAATGCAGAGCTCCTATCATCCTGGAACAATTCTGCGTTGCAGGCAATGGGGCTTTATTCCTGTTTCCTAAAAGGGTAAAGAAGCTGAGAGGAATGCAACCTGAACTGATGGTCAACACATATATATGAGAGAAAGATCTTACTTATTAAAAAATGCATAAAAAATAATAGGTAGGAAATTATGGTGGATTACATGGGAGAAGAAAGGAAACCTAAATAATCATTTGTAACCTGTAAGAAAAAATACTTTATTAAAGTGAGTATATCCTCTCTGTGTACTTTCCCCACATTTGAAAAAAGAAAAAAAACAGAGGAGAAAATAAGCATCCTCAAACTAGCCACCAGTGTTTCCACTGTAATGGAGCCAATATCAAACCAGTAATCTTTCCTTCTCCCACCAAAAAGCTATTTCATCCCATCTACCTCATTTCTCCCTGAGTCTTCACCTGCTGCATGCAGGAGACCATGCCAGGAATACATCAGGGAAGTATTTCATCTTTCAGAGTTTGAACTATTTTGGATTACGTTCAACAAAACTTGCAAGGTAAAGTAGTGAAACACCTCTTAGAAATTGCAGGGTGAACAGTGAAGACCTAGGGGTTAAACAACCATTTTGAGACTGGTTCATAGCCTGTCCCATGAATTACTCACTGACTGGGGCTGCACTACTGAAATCCTGGCTGCCTTTCAAATCATTAGAGAAATAGCATCATTTCTGAAAGTAAACTTTCATCTCCCACACACAAGGAAACTGCATTGACCTATTTATGGCAGAGATTCATAACTATCACTGTCATGGTTTCAGCTTCTGGAGCCCATAATGGCATTTGGTTCTCATTTAGCCCGTTCATGTGAAAATTAATAATGGAAATGAAGAAGTTAGCAAGGATAAGGGAGGGAAAGAATAAGATTTGGTCTTGATTTGCTTCTGTGTTTGTAGAGAACAGATACTCATCCCCAAGGGTGCTGTGTGAGGGATGAGCCTGCTAGGAAAGCAGGCTGACAGTCAAAAGGGTTTTCCCTGCACTATGCAGACGGTTTCTGGGGCACAAAGAAGACGGGCACGAGATGGGCATCAGGCAGGCGCTGATTTCATGCCGGTGTTCTTGTAAAGCACTGCAGGCTCCTGTGTGTACTGGTGAGTCCCAAATGGTGGGGAAACTCCATGAAATGCACCCTGGGATTTCCATCTGGCTTCCCTCCCCCTCCTCCCTCCAGTGCTGCAGAAATTGATGGGGAGGAGATAAGGATTCAGTTTAAGAGCTCTTTCTGAGAAGCATCTGTGCATGCAGTTGTATAGGAGATACTGAAACTAAGATAAGAACATTAAGAATTATTTTTTCCATACTACTTTTCACTTCTTATGAATGCAGTTGTTTTCATGCATTATGACAAAATGCAGTTGTTAGATTTTTCTGCTGCTGAATGCCAAATTTAACATTCTGAGTCAAATGAGATTAATGAAATAGATCTGTTTTATTGTTTACAGTTGCTTGGGCATTTCATTAGAAAAGACCAAGTGACAGATGATTCCTGCTGCATCTTCTATGGCTGCAATGGTTCAGTGCTGTTGGTGTTTCAACAGCTTGCCAGTGGAGGGTGTTTTGAAATAGGTTAAGTGCTTTCCACACTTAATGTCAACTATTAACAGCAAACTTTTGTGGTATTGGGAAACAAACTTACTTCAAAAAAAAAAAAATCAACTAATCAGTGTGAAATAATGCTTGACTAAGTAGTCAGTAATCTCAGGAAGTACCGAGATGACTGCAGATTCTTATCTTTGGAAAGCATTTTAATCCTTGTGTCAGGTCTTTGTTTTGAAAGATGCAGGTACCACACTCATTTCATTCATCAGGCAGTTTATTGCATTGACTTTTACCCTTTTTTAGATAAGACTGACTCTTCACAAGAATAAGCAGTCCAAAAATTAAAGTATAATAACAATTTCACTCTTCTGAAGCTACTGAGCAAGGACTGCCAGGAACATAGGATCTTATTTTCAGAAGTGGAACTGATCTCTGTTGGCACTTTCTTTTTGAGAATTTTTATTTGCTTTCTCAAATCATTACATTTATTTTTCCTCATGGAGTTTGACTGAGAATCATCATTATTTACTTCTAACCCACCTAACTTCAATCACAGAAAGATTTGCAAAGCTGGTACTTGGAACTGAGCCCTGTGGACTTGTGATGCACTGAACAGTTCATTCTAGTTTTCATAACAGGTTAAATGTCTCATGAACCAACTGAACTTCCTACTCCTGAAAACTCCCACATTCCACCATTGCTGGTGACACTGTCCTAAAAATATTCCAGACTGCAATTATTGTTTGAGTATATTTTAGTACTCTCAAGTTTAAATCTTGCACAAAATCTGATAACATCAAAAATACATTGAACAGTTTTCCCTTGACCTTGAAGTCAGGGATTGAGTTAATTTAAATTAAGATTAAAATCAACAAAGAATTTAGGTCAGTTACAGGGCAGTGCAGGAATCGGAATACAAGAGCAGGGGACCATGAAGGGAAAACACGTAGGGAACAGAATCTCCTTATGTTGATGTTGCTACCCGGAGAAAAATACACCGCAGTCATAGTGGTGGATTTGTACCTCTCTCTGAGTCAAGGAAATACAAACAGATCCTTTTGTGCAAATAGCACCTGCACTGCACTAATAGTATTTGCTACAGATAGCAACAGTCCTTAATTTTCCAGGACTTTGAATGCTAGTGGGTTTTGCTAGAGTATAAGCTTTGGGAACAGGAACTGAATCATACTTAAACTTTGGAGGACCCTGAGAAGAGCTATAGATTAGCTGTAAAAGTTAGTGTTTTATCAGGAAAGGGTTCACTCCGAAGATTGTTATCTGCAGTGAGCAGCAAGCAGGGAGCAGAAAGCCCTGATCTGGCAGGCCAGGAAGGCACCTACAGCATGTGACCTGAAAAGAGAGATAAACAAGGCCTTTAAGTTTTATGCTTGCTCTAGGAAGTTTGTATTGTTTATTTTCTTCAGTTCTCCCAATTCTTTTATAAGCATCAGCTATTTTGAATGCGCCCTCCAGAACAGACATATTTCCATTTTAACTTAACCTGCATTTAATGAAGGATGATTTCGATCTGACTAACAACAAGTACTTTTCACACAAGCCTGCTGTGATTAAAACGAGCAGACAAGGCATCCTAGCAAGTGCCCAGAACTCTGAAGCATTGCTTGAGGCTGTCCAAGGAGGAGCAGATGATCTTCTACAAGAGCAGGCTGGCATGAGAGCTGTCATTGCAGGGATCAAGAGAAATCATGTCTTCTAGTTATGAGCAATTAACATATATACACTCATATATATTTTATTATTTTACCCTGGGATGAATCAGGCACTTATCGTTCATATTTCTAGATCCAATGAAATCAGATTTTAAAAGTGACTTCAGTGCACCCCTGAAAATACTGCATAATCAATATCCTCTACTGCCCTGGAAGACTAACCTAGCAGTTAGTCTGCTTTTCTTGCTCTCTTCCACTTGTTGGGGTTGTTTTACTTCATATAAATGATACACACAGAAAATCAGAGAACTCACATAGCAGGCGGAGTTTCTGTCTACGCAGAGATGCCTTCAGATGATTGACTCCGTACCTTAAGCATCACAGACTGAGCCAAAATCTGACATTTTTTCCTTAGGTTTAACCAGATGAGTAGTGCTAGCTGGTAAGTGTCCTGACTTACTGACTGTGCTAGTCCCAGCCTCTCAGGGAGCTCCCAGGGAGGCACCACCATCCACTGGGCACCAGCCTCTGCCCAGTGCTTCTCAGGACCCCATCCAGTGTGGGTCCAGGACAGGTCTAGGAGTGTGAGAGCTCCAGCTCTGTGCTCAGGCTTCAAACAGCCTCTTCTGCAGGAGGACACAGCCATTTGAACATGCATCTTCAAGAGTGAGAATGGGGATGAACTGCATGGGGATAGTGTCCTCCACAGACTTCTTAAGAGAAAATAGCATCTAGAGTTAATACTCTGCTGTCACTAGTTAAGATAAGATGTTGGACTAATGAGTAGCAGCCTCATGGATCTCAAGTGGGAATACTTCAGGGAATACAGGGAAATAAAATGTCTTTGAATGCCTAACTGAAAAGTTGAAAACCAGCTAAATTTTAAAACAGAACATTTAAGTTCATGCAGAGCTGAGCTGAGAAGTGTGATACAGCCAGGTGCAGGCATCGAAAAAGCTGAATCAGCTCCAGCTCTCCCATCCTAGGGACACCAGCAAGACTACAGTTACTGGTGTTTCACCTTGTTAAATTACTCTAATGCTCTGCTTTCCCCCTGTATTACGTTCCACAATGAAAAATGGAGCTTCCTTTAACTTGTTCCATCAATAAGGGGTTCAGTCTTAAAAAAAAAAAAAAAAATATTTATTCAATTAGCAAACAAAATGCATATTAAAAACATTATTTAAACTTCTGTGTATTGACATTATTAAAGTATTTAAATCACCAACTGTAAAGCTTTCAGAAGTGAAAATGGTAATTTCTCCAAAGTTCTAATTTCATTAAATGAAAAATTAAATCATAATTGCAGTAACATATTTAAATGTTTTTTAATTAAAAAATAGCAATAAGAATGTTGATAATTGGGAGGGCCAAATACATAGTCATCAATAATATCAACTATGTTTAGAGTAAACTTTCCTTTTCAGAAGGTAGCTATGCCTGGATGAAAATGCTTCAGCTTTTGCTTATTAAAAATTTTAGGCCTCTTTGAACATACGTGAAAGAACATAAGCAACATTTAACTGGCACAGGTGGACACAGGAGCTCTATCCCTCTCATGGGACTAGTTGTTCACAATCTTCTACAGACCTGATTACAGGACAGTGAGCTAAGGAAAGGAAAAACAAATAAATAAACACAAGTAAATGCACAAAAATGAAGACAATCACCTTGGAAGTAAAATATTTTTAAAGGGAGAGGAAAAGATTATTGATTTAGAAACCTCTGTTGCGTCTCTGTTTTGCATTTGGGTTTCAAATGTCTTCCAAAATACACTCATGATTTCATGCATAATCAGTGTGACATGAAATTACAGTGACTGCTGATGCAAATGAGGTAATTGTGCATGCCAATTATGTGTTACATGCCTGTTGCCTTGCTTGAATAAGCAATTACTGAATTTATAGAGACAAGCGTGTTAACTAGGAGTGCATATTAAGCACATATTTACCACCACTTAATTCAGAAAATCAGGCAAAGTAGAATTTAGCTGGGGGAATGGTTATGAATCTTGGCATTGTTCCTAGGCATAAAATTCTAGTTTCATTATATGAATTTCTTGCATTTATACCAGCTTATGCCCCAAAGTGATTTAGAAAATTAAATAAGCTCAGTAAAATTAGACACGTGCCTAGCTAAGCATATGAATGGTCATTTTGATTAGTCTGGCACTCCTCAAGTTTTGTGTGCCAATCTTGTGGAAGCAGAGTTATCTGTGGAGAGCTCTTAATTTTCTACTGAACTTTGGTTGCCCCACTGGCAGATTAAGCAGTCCCACATACTGTAGGGCAGAGGAGGGAGTGAAGAGCAACACACTGAAACTGAAATTTTAGCCAGAGTGATGCCTGATGCTTTCTGCCATTGGATGCTTGGCAGCCTTAGATTGCTAGGTTGCATTTTTATGCCCGATCTGAGAAGTGCTATCAAGCAGCGCCACGACACCACCTGCACAGTGTGATAACTCCTGGATCATCCAGACTCTTTCAGAGTGCTTTGACCATTGGCTGGTCCGGATGGACTCATGGGTGATTTCTAAGTCTCAAAATGGCATGCATATGTAAAAATTCAATTCTGTTATAGCATTTGCTGCAAATGAAGCCATAATATGCATTTGTCAACTTGAACAGCAAAAGCTTGTATTTGATCCTTGTGGTGGCTTTGTCTGTAGTCACAATGCTAATTAGGTATCAATAACTCTTAAACAGAAATGTCAATATGAAGAGAAGATCCAGACCAACTTATTTTATAACTTTATAACCTATTTATACATCATAGTTTATAAAATAGTTATAATTGTTTCAAATTATAAACTAGATATGTTATAAACATTTATAACTATTCCAAGTGATACAATCAATAATTTAGTACTCTTTAAAGAACTCTAAAATGAAGGCCACCGAACAGGAAAGATATCTCTTCCAGACCTGATCTCACGAATTTATTTTTTCCCACTGAGGATGTATCATTCATTTCAATTGAACTTCTTACATGTGTAAGGCTCTGTATGCAAGTCATGAGAATAAGTCGTGTACTTAGGAAATTGCCTGGAGGTCCTGATTATAGCTGAATTATTTGGGCTATTAGAAGTTTATATTTTTCATGTTAGTAAAACCAAGAGAATATGTTGGCAAAAACTAACTCCTTGGAATGTCTAACAAGGTAGAAGGATTTGGGATCAATCCTTTAGCCCCCATGGAAAGCTCAGCAGAGGAGACCTGAAGCATATTGCCTAAGTTGTCCTCCTTTCTGCGCCAGGTGTTGACAGCATATGCTCCAGCATTTCAGCACTTGAGATTCAAGTTGCATAATTATATTTGAAACACTGGTGGGCTCCCAAAGATGTGGAAACAATCTAGTTCTCTCTTTAAAAACAAAACAGACCAATTCAAAACCCCCAAAATGCTTTGCCTTCCCCTCTTCTTTCCCCTCCTCTCCCCTCCCCTATCCCCGAAGAAGAACACATTGGATCTGATTAGCAAAAATCCTAGTTTTGTCTGTAGGCAAATTAAAGGAAACAACGAATCACCCTGGCTTACCATGGTTTCAGAAAAGAGTAGTCATCTCTTTTGAGTTTCTTAAACAGTCAATCTGTTTTATTCATTCAAGTTCATATTGACATCAGTTCCCTCTCTTTATGACAAGGTTTAAGACCTTATCACTTCCTCCTGTGGTACATCTCTTTTCACTACAACTTTCTGATGAATGTACTTACGTTAAACCCATAGCAATTGTTTGCAACCTTAGGATTGCTGCGTCCACTTCAGACTTGTAAAAGGTTTGTGTGCTTAAAAGCTTCTCCGTGTTTTATCCAGGTCTGTGAGTTACTTTCATAAAAGACAATGTCTTTCCTGACAAACCTTGTGTCACTGCATATTCCTGCATAGACCTAACAAGGCATCTTTAATATTAAAATGGTCCTATTAAAAATGGGAGTATGACAGAAATGATTTTTTTTCATGGGTAGTGGCCATTTTTCTTACTTTTCTTGTAGAAAAATCGCAAATGAAATCTGAAAATGTTTTTTTCATTTTTGACAACATTTTGCATTGGTGTGTTTTTCACAAAGACAGAATTGTTTTAAATGTGAAAGATCTGATTTCAGGTAAATCTTCTGAGCACTTGTAAAGTGCCACTCTGGTAAGTGTATATATACAGTATATAGTTTTTGGTTTTGTCATTTGGCAGCTTTTCCAGACTGGGTTTCGGTTAGAAAAGTTCAGGCATCTATGTTTACCCAGCAGTGCTGCCTTTATAAAAATATGCAAGGATTATACGTAAACATCTGTCTCTTGCTTGATTAAGATCTCCAGTTAGTGCTGTCTATTTATTTGTAGTCATATATTTTAATTAGTTCTAAATTGTTAAAAAGTACTATTTCAGGTAATAGAGAAAGTAGCAAAAATTGAAATGCTTAATGAAACTCACTTTTTCAGTGTCTTGAGGTTTCACAAACCCCAGACTTCTCTTTTACATACTACCGGTTGATGCAGAATTATGTTGATTCATGTCCTTCTTGTGGTGTTTTACAGCTTCCTTCATCTATTCTCGAGTGAACCCATAGATGTAAAAGTTTATGAACATAAAGTTGCAAAGGAAAGTTAACTTCACTCATTCAGTCTTTCTTCTGGTTTGAACTTTGAACAAAAATACCTGACCAACTCTAACTTGAACTATTTGCCTGTTTGTTTCAGCCCATGATAGTAAAATTAAACTTTTTCAGAAGAAAAATGTGATGAAAATTCAACACCAGAATTTTTTTCCCTTACACATTTTTTGTTTCCATTGTAATAAAAAATGATATTAATCCTACATATTTTTTTAAAAGTTTACACTGGAATTAAATATTTGTATTTTATGCCTAATGTTTTAATTATTTCAAATTTTTTCCACATACTTTATTTAATAAGATTTCATTTCTTGGCTTTCTTTCCCATATGGATTAGAGGTGAATTTCTAGTATAGTGGAAGCTCCTAACATCTACCCACCATGATTTACTAAGAACTCTCATGTCATGTTCATCCATCTGAAATTTTAGGGTGTCCCTAAGAGTGATGCTGTCTCAATACTCAACAGACAGTGCTGGACACTTTGTAAGAGCTTTTTATCCTGCCTGCCATTAGCTTAGTCCAGTATACCAGAATGCGATATAATGGCCTGGGGAGAGCTTGGACTCCTTGCAACTGTGGAAGACTTTGTAGTGGCAAAGAAAGCAGGGAGATAAATGGACATTTAATGATACTCCCTTGCACTGACTGAATGGCTGCCCATCATACAACTAGCTAAAGATGTTTCTGCTCCCTCAGGCCCCAATTTACCTGTATTTCTGGAAAACTGTATCAGAATCTCAAATTTCAGAAGGTAGTTGTTCTGTTACTCTTATTTGTACTGCAAGTAGTACTGAAGCTTTAAAGCAGGTCTTGAGGGGAGAGGTGCTCATGTGTGGAGGGGAAAGTTAAGAGACTTATTTATATACTCTGTAGATAATCTTCCTTCAGTAAAGGGGATGGAGATGCAGTTCTAGACTCTGGAGATCTGGTAATCCTCTGCCCTCAGGGAACAGGATTTTGCATCAGGGAATATGGTTCATGTTGTTCATCTTTTGCTATCTGAGCTATTAATAACAAAACGTTCTTGTGCCTTTTAATGACTAATTACACTGAAGATTCCCTGTATCTAGAAGAGCAATCATACAAAAATAAGAGAGGTCTGTATGGTTAAAGCAGTGTGATAGCTTAGGTCACTGTGTCCAGGTAGAGTTCGGATCTTTGTCTATTTTTTCACAAATATCAGTTATTTTCAGGCTGTAGGGACAGGACTCTTCAGTCAGGATATCTTCTTGCTTTTTTACCATATGATCCAGCTGCAGTTATTACTGACTGCTGAGAGGACCCTTGAGTACAAGACTAATTGGAAGTGAGGTATGAACAAGATAATATTCTTAAATAGGTAAATCTGCTTAAAGGAAGAAAGGGAAAGTCACCCTCTAGAGACAGTCTCTTGCACCAGCAGCAGCTTGGTTTTTTTCTTGAAAGTCCCCATTTTGTTTTCTCTGTGAGTTGTTTTAAAAAGGAAGCAGGGGCCCTTCTCAGAATTGCAGTAAATGTAATTGAATTTCAAATGTTGTTTTCAAACAAACTAACCATAGAAAAGTCAAGGATAGCAAAATATAAGCAAAGTTTTCTAATATGCTGTTGTACAGGCAAACACATGTTTTGAGTTAAGTTAAGCTCATTTCTGGTAACAGTATTAACTTTGTGATGGCCATGACCAGCAGCCATATGGGGAATGGAGGGTGGCAGTTTTTATCAAATTATATCTAAAGGGGAAGAACATGTATTTAGGGTCTTTTTTTTTCATAGTGGTTTTTAGAAGGCAACCTGGAAAGGGCAAGCAGAAGCTGGGAGAGCTCATAGAAAGATCATATTGTTTTGGGGCTGGAAAGGAGGACTCTGCTTTTTCAAGATGACCTTTTCTCTTTATTTCAGTTTAAATTATGGTACTGTTATGGAAATCATGCTGAAAAGTTGTGTCTGCTTTCCCTGAAAATTCTCTCCTTTGACTTAGGTGTTTGGGTGTGACAGAGCCCCCATGCATATGAATGTAAGCAAAGTAGCTCTTATGCTGCATTGACATTTCATAGCTAGATAGTTATATTCCATGCTTTTCTTTTCTGAAATCCATTCAGCTACAGAGAATTTCAGCAATCCATGGATAACTCCTGTGAAATAGTGTGAGCCAACCCCTTGCCCAGTCTCAGCTACATCCTTACAATAGAAGGTGCTTCAGTGATATGGAGTAGTCATAAAACTAGTCTTGGAGAGCCTAAGTAAAAAGGGCTTCCTGGGATCATACACTCACAAGAGGTTGGTATGCCACATCTCTATCAATTTGCATTGTTGATGAAAAGCACTTCTAAAGGGAAAAAATTCTATCTTTAAGTGATTTAGAAGCAATAAATACAAGCTGCCCACCTCCACTGCTCCTCCTTTGCACTGCCCCTCTCCAATATAAACCCATTTATTTTGTTTTAACTGAGTAGCTTTCAGAGCAGAAGCTTGCTTTGTTCACTTATGTGGCAAGAGGACTAAACTGGGACACCTTCGCTCACAGCTCAGGAAGGGTCAGCCTGAAGGCTCAGTGCTTTGTAATGCATGCATTGATTCACCGCTCTTCTGCATGAGTGTGAAACAACACTATTACAGAATGCCTCAGTTTGATCTTGCTTTCCCCGGTGTAAATTGCTGCCTTCAGTGCAAGCCTGAGAAGTGCAACTTTTCAGTTTTTCACCCTCACATATTTTCCTCACTTTCACTGAAGGAGGAAGCCCACCTTATGCTGTAAGGAGAGTTGTGGGCTGGCAGCTGCACCAGGGGAGCCAGCGCAGGCTGCAGCCCATCTCTGCCATCCCGCTCACCATGGGAAGCAAATTGTCAGTCAGGCTCTCACTCTGTCCCAGTTCTCTCTTGAAATACAAACTTAAATTAGGGATGAATAAATTCAGATTAGTAGGGATGACAAACTGGACAAATGTCAAAAGCAACTAATAATTTCTGCTGAAATGAATGTCACATTAAGCAAGAGAAATGAAGTTTAGTGACACGTAACAGAGTACTTACAGGGAAAAAACAAACAGATCAAGATAGGCCTTTTTTCTTTTTTCTCTTATCTCCAATTTCATTATCTCCTTTATCAAGCAGCAAAGTAGAGATAGCAGAACACACTGAGCAAGTTTAAAGTTTTGTTTTGCACAAAATAGATTCTCTCTGCTCCACATCCCTGTTGAGGAGGCATCTTTGGACAAGCATTTTTCTTTCCAAGAAGGGAGGAAGAAGATAGAGGAAGGAGTCAAAACATGAAACGTGCCCATCAGTTGCAGATTGCACACTTCTGCATCGCATGTGTCCTCATGCAGAGATGGGAGCTGCCATAGCCAGTGTTGTGCCTGCACCCACAACCCAGCGGTAATAGCCCTGCCAGTGTGGCCATTAAAAAGGGCCCCCAGAAGGTCATGTGCCCCTGCCCAAAATCATGGGTGGCTATTCTGTAGGACATTGTTACTGTGCCAGGTTATATTCTAACCTTGTTCACCATTTTTAGGAACTTTCTATAGCCTTTTAGTGAACAGATTCCAGGAAGATAGAGGCCACACTTGCTCACACCCCTATCAAAGGTGATGAGCTTATCTACATTTCTAAGACTAAATTTTCTTCCCCTTGCCCAGAGGTGCTCAAGAAAGAAGAGGCAGGAACTCAGCTTTAAACCTCCTCTGTATTCCCTCCCAGGGAGGGCATTGCATGGTCTCCCAAAAGCCCACTCCTCCCCAGGCAGACAAGGCAGCCCCTTAGCCCCTCTGCATCCTGTCTGGAGGACTCCATGCCAAGCACGAGGTCCCAGGGCAGGTGGAGAGGGCACCTGACACTGCCAACCCAACTGCTCCTCCATCTGGCATACCACAAGAGTCCAAGGGAAGGATGTAAGAAGGGGACAAGTGCAGCATGCAGCCTCCCCCTGTCTGGCTGTCTGTAGTTCAAGAGCTTCCTGAGTCATGGAAGTGGGCTTAATAGCTCTTGATGAATCAAGGGTTACTGTATGAGATTTTTTTAATCACCTTTTGAACCCATGTTGACCATCAGCATCCACAGCACTCCTTGGCAAAGATTTTTACAGCTTAACAGTGCATGTTGTTGGAAGAGGTATATCTGATTTGTTCAGTTTATAGCCAGTTGTTTAGTTTATAGCCAGTATAGCCATCCATCCCCTTAACTACCTCTGTTTCAGTCTGAAGGATCGTAGTCCACCTAGTTCCTTTTCAGGTGCAAGCTATTTCACACCTTTCACCGCTGTTGTCTTTCGCTTCTAGATTTATTGTATTCTTTTTAGGCTGGACAACCAGACCTGCATGCAGTTTTTGAGCCACTGATACATCCTGAATTTTTACAATGTCATTATAATATTTTCTAGTTTGCTCTTTATTACCTTCTTATTAATTCCAAACATTCTTGAAACCAATAAATAAGTAGATAAAAAGCACACCCACACACTACATAGGAAAAAACTAGATAGACCAGCAGTTTGCCTTGACAGGATGTTTGTGTTATGATCCAACAGATCAAATTGCTGCTTTATATCAGGTATCATCATCTAGCTTTGGCAAAAGAATGAAACAAAACCAAACCAAAACAAAATGCCAGACAACAAACCCCAGCCAGCTGACCAAAACTAATATCTTTTAATCTTGTCTCCTATGTGATTTTTGTAATATTGAAATAACATTTGTTTCAGGGTCTTCAAATTTGTTATGAAATACTTTCTGCTTACACAATTATACTGGCTTTTTAAGCCAAGGAAAATATGTCTTCATCCTGATGTGATACTCAGGTGGTGTCTACCTCTCCCTCCTTCTGTGGATGACACTGGACTCTGAAATCCGTCTCTACCTTGCTGTGCTGAACAGCCAGGCTTTGTGCAAGAACTGTATGCACTTCCCAGCATTTCAATGGAATAAGGAAATTCCATATACTCAGTGAGAATTTTGCTATTAATTTATTTGGGAGCACGATTGGTGTGCCCTCATAAAGTTTATGTAATAGTTTGATTTGCATACACCACAAGTGCAAAAATTATATTTTAATGACAGAGAGAGCCGAACACATCTTTAGGATGTGTGCAAATACAATAATGACTCGTATGCTTTTTGAATCAGATATTTAATAAACCCATATTATTTCCAAACAGCTCAGTGTTTATCTCACTTGGTTTCTTTGACAAATAATGTCATGCTTCTACCTGCATTGTAAAACAATTGATTTTTTTCAGAAATCCCTTTCACTCGTCTTCACTTAAGATCTTTTTTTACAGAGATAAAAAAAAACTTCAGCATATTTAGTCTGTGAATTCTTTTACTCTTTATTGATTACAAAAATAGAATTTAGTCTTCAGAGTTATTATTAGGTATGAACTATACCAATCAGCTCATTTGCTGAAGTTTTCTAAGTATGTGTGAGACTAACTTAATTCAGTTCAATAAATTCATCTAACCTCATTAAAGGTCAGATCTTACATATGGTATATTAGTATTTTGATAATTTCACCTTTCAGAGCAGTAATGTGTCTGCAAGAACTTTGAGCCTGATTTAGTAGGTAAATGAGGTTGGACTGATCATGCTGTGTGTGTATATGGACCTATGTCTCTCAGTCACCTCTTCTTTTTTCCTTTTAATCCTGCTCACCAGCTTCAGCCAGAGTTTGACTGAAGGTAAAAGACTGATAAATATTCAGTGTTCACAAACATTAAAGAAGTAGTCATCAAGGGAGAGGGTAGAGTCTGTGTCAGGCCGATTCATTCAACCTTCATAGCCATGAATGGATCCCCATAGGGGAAGGACATAGAGTTCTTTTGTTACAGTGTTCGTTTGTTTTACTTCAGCAGTAAAACACCAAATTCAACTTCGTATAGCCAGTTTGGAACAAGAGACCCACATGATAATTTGGAAGGATATAATTTTTTGCTTATGGCTCTATCTCACAGATCAAATCAGCTTATCATGCTTCATGTTCTGAGCTCCGGGTCTGAGTGAGGCACAGACAGTACTCATGACACCAGGTCAATGTTAGGCTTCAAGCAGATAATGAGTCCAAAATTCATCCCACTTTTCTGAACTGACTTTAGACGAAGTAATAAATGGTTATTTCAAGCAATCAAGAGAATATTTTTGGTGACGGTTATCAGTCTTGCATCTGCTCAAAAGAATTATGAAAATGATAGAACTTTCAAATTAGCAGGTATATATGGCCAAGACAGGGCACCTTCTGATGACAGTTCTGAGCACACAGGGCACCTGAGGGCCATTTTCTTATTCACCACTACAATGCTTTCCCCCATCTTTCATTTTCTGCCTTTTAACTGTGTTTTTTATTTATGCTGCTACATCTTTGATATAGCTAATGTCTTTCCCTTATTTCTTTTCAACTAACTTTATGTGCTGAACTAGAGGTCTTGCAGAAAGAGGGAGAGTAAGAGGAAGATCTTGAAAGTCCAGGGGGAAAAGTAGAAGGAAACAGACATCCTCAGGTGGAATGAACCATCCTTTGAGGTGTCAGTCTTTCTCCATGGGCTATGGAGGGGTTCTGGTTTTCTAAAAGAGGCACCTCACTTAAGTGGGATGAATCTGGGTATAGGTGTTTGCATACTGCTCCACACAAGGCAGCCTTTGTCTTGGTAGAAGGCTTGCCATATAAATATGTCTAGTTTTTATTGATTTGAGAGGCCATCATGGCCATCATGATGATGTGCAGGTGTAAAACTACCCTGAAGGAAAGGGAGCAAGAAAGGATGGCCAAATGATCACAGCAGGAAGACAGGTACATAGATGAGGAACTAATTCACTGCTGTTTCTTCCCATCACCAGGAAAAAAAAAGTACTAAAGCCCTGATGTGAGATCAAACAAACTAAATAATATAAAAAAGACCCAAACGTCTAGACATCAAAGGGACTGGTTCTCCAGTCCCCTCACCTTCTGCAGTGACCTATGCTCAGGCAGGATGAGTGAAGAGTGGGTGGAAATACGACTGCTCTCACAGGGTATCCCTGCACATGGCTGTATTCTGCCTCACAAAGTACAGAGCAGTGAAAAATCCAGCTCTGTTCTTTTAGCTTCAAAGCTGTTACCTGCCTTTCTGACAACATGTCCTAATTGATCCTTCATCCTGTGGACTGACACATGGACATTGCTGCACTAACCCAACCTTTGGTACCCCAGGATCAGATAGTTGAGAGCAGCATAAGCCCGGCATCCTGGGATCTCACAGGCTGGCTGACAAAAAAGTGTATATTGTGGGGTCAGCATGTCATAAAAAACATTTCTCCTCAGAGTCTCACAGCAGAGATGAAGTAATTTTAAATGTATGTGTAAAAGAGTAGAGATCAGAATTGTAGAATACATTTCTTCATACACTCTAGAGTAAGTTTCCATTTGAGCTACACAGTGGCATTGCCTTAAAAGTAGTTGAGTGTTTGAAATGATACACATTTATGGTTCCAGGAAAGAATGACAGTCCGAACGTGTTTCAAGAACAGGTAACGGATTTTTGGAGGATTATTGAGATTTATGAATCAAAATGTAGCTGAAGAGAATAATAAAAAACTCCGTAACTACAAAGCCAAATTTCAGACGCTTGCTAGACGACCCAGAGGGTGTATGTGCGCTGACACCTAGTGGAGCTGTGAGCGTTTGAGACAGGTCCATGATTCAATGCAAAAGGAAAGCTGGGTGCCCAAGTCACACAGCAGAGAGGCAGCAGGATGCCCCCCTACGTATCCATGCTGGGAGCTCAGTGAGGACATATTAGTTTGGGTCCTGAGGCATTATATCTGTAGTCACACAGCAGTGCTTAAGCAAACAGCTCCTCTTGTATATCATTATTCTATGGAGACAGCTCGGGTATCTGTATCTCTTGTGGCACCAGATCACTAAAAGTCAGATCCACCAAACTGAAGACCCTCAGTGTGGTGCTGCCTGAGGGGCCTGACTTGTAATGTCTGGAGACTCTTGCTGCAGTTCACCACCAGGCAACTGGCCTCTTTGCTGGAGAACTGGCGGAAGGAGCAATACTCAAACTCTACTGTCAACATAAGCATTTTGCTTAAACAGCCCTCACTTGTCACAACAGCGTGGCTGCAGGTATAAGTTTCTGTATGGCAATGATGCCCTGTGGGGAGCAACCTCCAAAGGTCAGAAAAACAAGAGGGGCCCATGACTTCTTGAAATGCGGTAGCACGATGCCTTGCCAGTGTCCTAACTTAGCTAGGAGGAAATGCAGAAGTGTTGCATTAACTCCTGTTTTTCAGCCTAGCTGAAAGGTGTCCTTTCTTTTGAAACAGAATTTTTTACAAATGCTCCAGAAGCTGGAGTAGCATCGGTGGTTTACCAGAGGAATTTACCAGTCACCTGTAGCATTAGACAACAGATTAACAAGGGTTTTACAGAGACAGTGTGAATACTCACCACAATGTGTGCAAGGGTCTTTCTACAAAAGGTTTTTTTCCACATGCCCTGGCTCTGGGATCTCTGTGGCTGCTAAATAGCTCTGTGGAATAATTGCTGCAGCTGGCTTTGGCATTACTGCAGTTATTATTTAATGTGTATATTAATGTACATGCTCCCTTTAAAAGTTTTTGCTGCCAAAGACAAATGTGCTATGGCTTGAGAGTTTGCTTTTGAGGTGACTGACTGACACCTAGTGTTTAAAATCCATTCACATGAAAAAAACCTGTACATAAAAACAACCAAAAAGGGCTATTTTTCATGAGAAGAGCTCCCAGTTGTTTCAAAGTACCGCCCCATCAGCAATGCTCCAAGTCGAGGGCTGAGGTGCCCTAGAAAAGTAGCATTTACAGAGATCACAGGATATACTGGGTTACTAAATCAGTAGTCACCATGACCTGATAATCACCATGTTTTCATTAACTTAATCGTCTGAAGTGTGCTGCCTCTACCCTAAACCTTCCTGTGCCATTACAACTAAGCTGTGGCTCTAGAGCTGGGAGGTAAGTGACCTGTCACTCACCAGTGGGGTGGCCCTGGCACCTTTGTGCTCTTGCAAAGCCCAGCAGTGCCCCAGTATCACCACGTTTAGTACAAGTCCATATGCTAGGAATATGGCAGGAGGTGAACAACATAAATTCCCCAAATGAGTTCTCTTGAAGCCTCTTAATTTCAAATTACCAGGACTAACAACTGCTCACTGGGCACAGAAGAGCCTTTTCCTTTAACATACACTGTCTTCTGTCCAAAGGAATCCAAAATATATGCTACATATGGGACAAGTATTCTGTTATTTTATTCTTTATTGGTTTTCATGAAGAAATAAATTGAGAGCTGTAAAGATGCAAATAATTTACATTTTTTATACAACCCTGAATACCTCATACTTCACAGACTCTTCAGTCAAGTAGGGTGGGTTTACAATGCATCAAGGCTGACTACATTCACAATATAATGAATACATGTTAATGTAAATTCTCCTTAGCCTGCTGAAAGTGGGCACAATATTTCTTGTGTCCATCTCTTTCTATCATTGCCAGATGTTGGAACAGTCTATGGTATATGCATCACTATTTCTTTTTATTAAATGTCCAAAAGGGACCAGAGATAAAGCTTTCCCATCCTGTGTGTTTTAAATAAAACATTTTGTTTTATAAAAAACACCCTGTGATTCAAGATGCTACTGAAGTTATGTAAGTGGCTAAATGCCCTCTCCATACTATTGCTGGAAGTCCAGGCTAATAGTTTCCCCACATTAACACAGTGAAGATGAACTGGGTGACTTTATGAAGCCACCCAGCTCTGAGGTTTTCTGGGTTTAGATGTTAGCTGAGCAGCACCCTTTGCTGTTCTCCTGAAGACAGAGGTCATACACTTGATTTCAACATTAGCAGTGAATCCATTAGTCCCTCAGTTGGGAAACACATATGATGCATCAGAGGTTCCTCCAGCTGCTCTAAAAATATGGGTGTAGCTGATCAGTTGAAAGGCTGGCCTAGACCATTGGTCCATTTTCTAATAGTGCCAGTAGCATGTGCCTAGGGGAGAAAATAAGAAAACGGCAGATGTATTCTCTCTGTGTCTTGCAATTTATGAGTGGAGGAACACATGAGATGGAAGAGTTGACTTTGTATCTAGCAAGTCTTTGATAGATATTTTTTCATGGTTTTGTCCCATTTCTTTTTGAACTGATGTACATTTTCAACTTACTGTGGCAAGCAGCTCTATAGTTTAAAAACTGGAAAAAGGTTTCACCACATAGTAGCCTTTTGCACAAAATCAAGGATGAAATGAGTATCTGTTAGCTATTGTGGTCTAAAATATTTACATAATCACCACATTTCTCATTTTCTTCATTGGTTAAAAAAACAAATGACAGCCAGAAGCCAAAACAAGCTTTAAAATACAATTATTTTTCATCTTTATGAATGCAAAGTGGCAGCTTGCTGGATCCAAACTAATTTTGTGAGGTAATGAAAACATAATAATATTGTTGTATGGTCTGAAATACCAATTCTTTCATTCTTTCCCTCCAATTCCATCTCTTCTTTCCTTCTTTGTTAATGTCTTGCTTTGCCTAGATATTATACATGGGGGGTTTTTTATGCTTACATGTTTTGGATTTACTGCAGCTAGATAAGTATGACTGTTTTTATAGAAGCTTTTACAAAATTAGAGGGTCATAATAGGAAAGCCGAGTAAAGTTTTGACTCAAAGGTGTTGACGGCTTCGCTGGGTCTATGTCACTCCAAATGTTTTCCTGAACTAAATCCAAAATCATATTCTCTAAATATTTGTCCAATGGTTAAGGGCTTGATCACCTGCCAGCTTTCAGGAGAACCAGAAGCATGGTTATAGGCGTTATATGCAATTAGCATTCAAGCTGTGACCTGGATTTTTTCTGAGATTACCAAAAATATACTGACATGAGTATATTCTGATGAGATGCAGTAATACAACTCTTAGTGCAACCCAGTGCTGCATCAGCCACCAAAGCATTTTTATCTTCTCAATGTCATCTTTATCTTTACAGTTACTTCATAAGGTCCATCTGGTTCCTTTAGATATAAGTAGATGAAGTTGTACCAGTCAGCTAGTATTGGCTATTCAAATGCCAGCAGATAACGTATACAGCTGTAATAGAAAAATACAGACAGTATGCTAAGAACACAACATTCACCATACACTTGGATCTGATTAATATTGGTTCCTTTTTCCACACAGACAGCATTTCCTTGACCATGTTCCTTCCACATGCATACACTCCCCCTGCCTCTTTCTTTATCTGTTTGATACATTTCACTTTGGTGAAACTTACAGTGGTATAACAATTACGCATAAGTTAGATGCTTGCGTCCTTTAGCCTCTCCACTTGATAGTGAGAAGAATAAAATTGTGAACTCAGACTTCAGCCTAAATACTGCAGCCTGAGATTCTCTGCCCTTGCTCTTGCTAAAGGCTGTTTTCTATCAAAACTACCATTGCTGACTTAATAATGTTGGTCTGAAACATGATGAGATATGAACTGTGACTTCTTTAACTGTGCTGGAAACACTCCCAGAGGCAAAGGCTACACCTGCCAAGCTATTCTTTGGCCAAAGTATCTCCTTTCACCTGGGTAGGGAGAACCAGAATAACTAGGTTAAGAAAACTATGTTTTGCCAATGTAGGCATCTAATCTGGCATGTCATTTAGGGTCTAATGAGAAAGAGATGGGCATCTCCAGAGGGGAGAGTCATCCTGCCTTGGACACTTATTTTAGGTTGGAGCAAAGTGTTCACTGAAGGTCTTCTCTTGGTATCCCAGGGCTCTGGCCAGTTACGTTTGATTAGATGCCCAACTTTGAGAAGGCTAAAATTAGAGGAGATGGATCCTGTCCCTAATGAAGGCCAGGTCTTCAAGACAGAGAGGAAGATTATATCAATGCACTTAAAGCAGCAGAACTGCCCTGAGTTAAACAGTTTGAAAACTTCAAGAATATTTCTCATTAAAAGCAGGTTGGTTGTACGGTAGGTGGCAGCAACGGACAACCTGACCAGCCTTCGTGCAGCGTCCGAAGTCTGGGGGTTGCTTTGCTGATTCCCTTCATCCTCTTGCAATTATCCTCCTTTCAAAGCAAAGGGAAGGGGCTGTTGTGCCTTCAGAAGCTAAGGTACGCCTGATATCTGCATAGTCACTGATGTTCAGGAAGAAACACAGATGTTGGATAACACTCCTAGCCCTAAGTCCCTGTGTGCTATATGTACTTGGCAGAAGTGGGTACTTGGAGTTGAAAGCATAAAAATAGCTGGTCATGACATATCACAGGGATTTATGATCCAGACAAAGGGATTTTGACTCCAGAGCCCTCCGCACTTGTGTAAGTGGAGAGAAAGAGCAATCTCTCTATGTGCAATGCACTGCCAAGTGTCTCATCAGGTTGTGCCACTTGAGTACTAGAAGCTGAAATCTTATTCACAGGAGCTTCATTCACAGGTAAGGTGAAGGCAAGTGCTTCATTCACAGGAGCAAGCTAGCTGAGCTGAGTAAGTTGTGTATACTTAAGTGTTTATTGTCATATTGAGGATGGTACAGTTTTGTTTTCAGATAATTATATTTCTTCATGTATATATTGCACATCAATCCACTATTGGAGAATAGGTGTAGGACGGGTTTAGAATAATATTCTTATTTTAAGAAAAAATATATCATTTTGTAAACAAATTGGTTAAGTGTTTCTTGGAAGGGTCCAGATACTGATTTTTTTACTATCAAATTTGCACTTTAGGATTAATTTTCCATACAACTGATATAATATTTCATTTTATGTGGTGTGCCTCTGGAGGTTGCCATGTGCATGTGGGCAAACTATGTGTATTATCCAAAACTGAGGCCTCTTGTAAGCAAAGCAATTTTAATCTAAAAGAATTATTCTATTTTCAGGTAAAATAGTAAAATTACTTTAATCTATAGGTTCTCTGTCTTATTTTAAATCCTGGCACTGGATGTGGGCTTCAAGCACTGCAAGCCAAAGCTATATAAAATATATGTACATAAAATATATTTTAAGGAACAATATAATATTCACTGTGGCCTGATTTCACTATATGCAGTCTGGATTCCAGATGTGTTTGGCCAATGTGTGGTACTTCTCTACGCCACTTAGCTCACATATGTTCTGATTCTTTCATTATATCAGTTCTATATCCTCACCAAGAAAGGAATCTGTAAGTTCATGACACTTGTTTTCTAAATGCCTCCTGTAATGATTTTTAACTGAAGTAGTAATTCTTCCCCCCCTTCTTGAGAAAACATGTCTGGACCATGGCTGATGGGATAAACTACCTTGTCTACCCAGAGAGACAGTGTCTGATCATCCAAGAGGAAAAAGGAGTATGTTGATTGCTGGTTTTCCCATCTGCACTCAAGACAGAGAAGATGACATTACAGGAGTTGTCCTTACTGAAACTTCATTCACTACCTGATATCTCCCATTCATCTTCTCCCTGAGGATTTGCGTAGGCATCAGGTATGGGGGGAAGAGCACTGATATTCAAAGGTTCAAAGGTAAGGCCACCCTTACCTTCTGTAAAAAATACAATGCAACAGGAAAGGTAGCACTACCTAGTAAAGCTGATTGTTTTTTCCTGAGGTCATGAACTTGATCTTATGGCAAACGAAGTCCATGATAGTCCTTTTGTTGTTCAGGCATTTCCAGCTTGGGCTCTTGAGATGTTAACAGCCATTCTTAGTATCAAAGGAGAAAGAGTGCAGTGTTCTCCACTGTGGTGAGGGAGACATTTTACCAAAAAAAACATATTCAGGTGAATCAAAACTCTGCACAGAAGTGTATCTTATAAACTGAATGTTTCAAAAAAGCACAGATGAAAGTTTTATATTGTCCTCTACAATAATACAAAACATGTTATTTCAAATATTTCCTTCAACCAATATTATTTTGAACATGGAGAAATTTTATCAGAAATGAAAGAAAGAATTTTTTAGGTAGCTTCCAAGCCTTCCAGAAAATTAGGTCCATCATTTATTTGTATTTCCCACCTACAAAAAAAAGTCTACAGAAATGTCTTGCAAAATCAAGGCCCTATATTACCTCTCTTGTAGTTAAATAAATACTGTCTCAACTAAGAGTTAAAATAGTCTGCCCTGGTTGTGTACCTCAAAAAGAACTGACATGGTTCACCACCTCATGGAAACGGAAAGAAAGATTTCTTTAAAAGGACAGGAAAAAATAAATAGCAATAGTTGGTCAGTTCTGAACTTAACTTTTCTGAGTTATACTTATTTAAACAATCACAATAGAGCCAAAACCTTTGTTTTCTTTACCTTGTCTAAAGTTTTCTCCTGTTACTAACTGCAAAGGAATAAGTCCATCACATGAAAAGACCATGTATCTTCATACATGACTCTTGTTTCTGGTTGATGTCTGCTTACACAATGCAGGGCCTCAGAAAGTGATTTTTTCTTGAGCTTTAGAGAACCCTTGTGAGCTTCTGCTGCTGTTTCCAGAAACATTCATTGCTTCCACCATTTCTCATGACCAATCAGATGTTGAATAGCTAGTATGAGATTTATATGAACAGCCAGTCTTCAAAGGCATTGATCTATCAGACAGTACTTGGAAACTATTGCAGCATTATGAAACACTAAATCTAATTCCATTTTAACCCAAGTGGACCTCAATATTAGATCATATTGTCTGAGGTGCTGTAATTTTACTGGGCTGAACATCAGTAGTAGTTAGAGACAAACTGCAAGGTACTGCTTTGCCTTTGTGACTCAAAGCTCATTTTAAGAGTTGTACAATGTCAGAGTTCAAAATACTTCAAATTATTGGGCTCAGACAAGCTCCAGTATCAGCTGTTCTTAGATCTACTAGAATATTGTCCACCTCACAGAAAGGTAACTCTTGCATGCAGATAAAAAAAGCATGTCGTCCCTACAGGTCTTCTAATCTGGATTCCTTCAAACATTTTTGTTGCTGAACGTTCTCATCTCCGTTCTCTTCTGGTATTCCCATAGTAACCTCTGAGTGCAGCTCCATTTGCACTGATATTTGTTTCTGTTGGATAAAAATTACATTATGCACAACATCTGCATTCAGTGGCATTACAAATTCTGAATATTGTTACAAGCATGCTACTTATTTGGTGTATCTGGGATTAGTACAGATTAATTACTCTGTCATGTAACTGGAATACAGAGATCATATGAGTTACTTTCTCAATCTGAAAGTTGCTCACAGGCAAATTTTCTTAGTTGTCCTGAGCCCTAATTTTGTTGCTTGTCACATATGACAATGTACCTAAGGTTTATGTCAAAGTCACAGTCTAGCTTTCAGGAGCTATATTTATTTGTTGGATAAAACAGATTAGCTCAGCACCATTCTCCAGTCTTCTTAACTCTTACAGTATGTCCAAAGCCAATGTCTTTGCTATTTCAGGTGTCAGCAATATTTGAGATACTGATATGTTCCATATGTTTTATTCAATTTATATTTCCTAGAAGTGCCATCAACAGTCATCTCAGCCACTTAGTTGCAATCATCTAGACAGTAATTACACAGCTATGCTGAGGTCTTCCTGTCAAAGGTATATTCAGTGTTTGTAACAGTTTGGGGACAGAAATCTCTTCTTTCTCTGTTAGTGATATTAAATATACTTTTTGTGGTGATCATTGATTGCTGTGATTTTTTATTAATATATGGAATACAAAGACCCCTGAATAGCAGTGTATGCAGTTCTAGGGTGGAGGGAGATACAGAATATAAGTTTGATGGTGATGATTTTATCTTTACATTCTGCCAGTCCATATGTGATGGCCACAAAGGGTATTATTAGTTAATTTGCACACCGTTACTGGTGTGCAAAGGGTGCCAAAGGATTTTTGCACAGAAAAGGTGGTAAATGTGGAACCTATTGGGACAAATTTGGTCAAATAATTTTGGCCAGCAGTGTCATAGAAGTGACTTTGAATCTTGAGAATAAGAGACTTGATTTCAGTCCAGTTCTGGAGCTCTTGGGCTTTTCTTTTCTGAGAAAGTGACTGTAATGAAAAAGAGGAGCACAGATTGCTCTTGGGAGCCAGCCCAAGACTTGTGGAATGAACTCCAGGTGCAAGTTCAAAACACTTCAATCTTGTCATTTGTAATATGATTATATAGCATATGCACATCCGTTTTTCTATACATTCGTATTTGAAAAGGTAAAATAAAACAAAATGAAACAACGCATTCCTCTTGCCTCAAAATTCAAATTGTGATTCATGAATTGAGATGGTCCATGGTTTCTGTCAGAGTTTGCAATCATGTAGGTATATTTATACAAAAAATGAAACACAATATTGGAAGACAAACATTTTTCCCCTGGGAGAGAAGATGGCATAACAGCTCACATGGGCAACTGTTAGTTACATTGCTGAATACCACTAGAATACATTTTGATGTTGCAGGGTAAGTACAATAATAAAGGAGGACAGAGTAAAATTAATAGAAATCCTGCAGAGGATCTGAACAAATATTTTGAGTACATAGGACAGAGAAAATCATCATTAGTTTTCTATTTCAATGATGTTTCCCCAAAAAAACATAGTTTGGGCACACCTGCACCTTCTCATCATATGTTGCAGGAGAACCAGGTAAGAGGCAATCTTACCATGCCTCCTAGAGCACAGTTCACTCTGTAGCTTCACCAGAGTGATAGGAATCTAGACCACTGCCTGACTAGCACATTTTTTCCTCTAACTCACACAATGACAGACAGTGATAAGAAGCATTGCATATGCCAGCCAAGGAGCTCCATTAATGATAGCCACACAAATATTGCAGATATTTATTTTCTGGTTTGCCCAGTTGACTAAAGACTTGTAATTTGCCATGAGATAAGCTAGCATCTGAACTTACAGCACATCAGCTCTTCCAAAATAAACACCTCTGTACACGGTTTTATCCCACAGCAGGTGCGCAGTTGGGGTAGGTTATGATGCGTATGATGTGTACATTGTGAAGCCTCCTCTTATTTGCCATAAGAATGTGCATTTACTACAACATAGCCAATGACTTGCAGATCTCCACAAAAACTTTCCCTTTGATAACTTGCCCACATGCTTATACATGTAATATCCCGTAACTGACTATTCTGCAGGGAGTTAGGGTGATCGCTCCTTAAAATGTTGGCTCATTGAGTGTGGATATGCTGAAACACTTCAAGGCACACTTGAGATAATAGTCCCCTGAGGATTTTCTCCATCTTGTCTACTGAGATCATTGTCCTGTAACCTCCACAAGTTTTCTGTTCTCTTCTGGCTTCACTACAAACATTGTTCATATCTTTTTCCCAGTATTCTTAAAAATGACCTGCTGCTCTAAAGGTAATATTGTACCATTCCGATTGCAAGTAGTATCATACGTGTCAATGTAGTGAGAGAAAAAAGACAGACACACTCTACCTGGTGGTGAGTCTCATCTGCAGCTAACCAAGTTTTGATATTATCTGAAGGATGTGGAACAGGCATGGTTATAACTTCCAGGCATCTATACCTACAAGACAGTGACACAGACACGCGACTCAAATGTCTGCAGGAACAGATCAGTCAATAATGCCTTGCAATAGATATGCCAATTAGACAGGCATCTACCATTTCTAAAGCTGTTCTACCCTTTTTTGTTTCACTGCAGACATCTTTCTCAACATTTTTCCTAGCTCTTCTTCAGCCTGACTGTTTTTTAGCCTGCTAGAGATTTAAGACCTGTATAGATATGCACAAACATATGATTTCCAAGCAAAGCGAGAGCTTGTGGCATGCTACTATATCTATAGCTAAAAATTACTCCTACATTTTCTTTTCATAATTAAAAATATTACCTATAAAGTGCAATAATCAAAGAAACATCGGATGACAGGGAGCAGGCATAGCATCGGAAACATCTTGTAACTCATTTGCTGAGGTCTAGCAGAATTCGGGTTTGAGTGTGAGTGGTGTCTGCACAGAACCATGAAAACATTTTGTTTCATCACAAAGAATTATCTGTTGGTTTTGAGTACTATGTACATTTTCCACTGAGAAGATCTACCAGCTGAATTGCTCTCTTGGGGCCAGAGTCACTCCTCAATATTTGACCAGAATATTCTTTTATGTTTAGATGCAGATGGCTTACAATTGCATATTTTGTTTGCCCCAGGGGAAACTTTTTATTGTGCATTTTTATATTAGCTATTTCATATCTATAGTTCCTTGAGTCTTTGTTTACTGAAAGAAGATACAGCACATGGTAACTTCTTTTATCCTAATCAGGAATAATATTTAGTTATTAATTAAATAATCAATTTACTTTTAACAGAGGTTCCATTTACATATTGCACCTTCCAAATATTAAGGCATCTTGAATTACCATACTATCCTGAACAAGTTTTTTTTTCAGTTCAAGAAAGCCTTCTCTGCCATGTCAACAGGAAAGCTATGTAGCCAGGCAGAAAAGTGGTGGCATGGAGGCAGCTGGCTGCATTAATTGTTGGTGTGTGTAGGACCACTGCTATTACTTTAGTATAACAAAGCAAATTCCTTCTGTTAGCCTGACTTTCCTTTTTTATTAATTTCTCGTAAACTGTCCAGCTTAGAGTAAAAGACTGCTCTCAGTAATACCCATGGATTATGAAATGAAATTGGGCAACGTGGCAAATGCAGTTCATCTTTGGCATGATTAATGTTGGTAGCCCTGAATGCAGAACCTGCAAAAGCATGGGGCAAAGTCACACTGAGGGTAGAGAGGCAGCAGTCAGAGTAAGTGAAAGAATGTCATTTACAGTGACAAAAACATCTGTGAGTAGGGTGTGAGACTGGAGCTCCCAGGACTGTGATGGGAGCTGTGAGATGACAGTGACAGGGCTCCATGTCTTACACTAGGTCTTAAGAGCTAGCACTCCTTTGTTAGAACAATAGTCAGAAATGCACAATTAACTGCTTCTTGTAAACATAATTTATCTGAGAAGATCTGTGTTTGACTTTAATCCATTGTATGGTTTGTTTACCTTCACCTTGACCTCTCTTCCACCAGAAATTTATACTATATTCCAGAAATGTGCATTACCTTCTACATGTACATATCAGCAAACCTCCAAGGAAAATCAGGAGACAAAACAATGTGACGCTTAGCAGCATGACGTCCACTGTCTTTTCTTAAAAAGAAGAGGGAAAGGTAATGTTAACAATGTGGGAATGGGTAGTTCTTAAATGGATGAATTATATATTGGCTCATAAATATTGCACTATTCCTGAACTGCCACAGATTTAAAGAAGCATTTCCTGGAGCTTTTTTAGGGGAAACAGAGGCTTCTGACTTCAGCACTGTTCCTTCCTCCTCCTTTGAGCTCTCAGCCTTGCTGCTGCTTCGATTCAGCACTTTCCCTGGTTTCCTCTACTCCAGTAGACTCCATCCCCTCCTTTCCCTGGATTTCTGCTCTCACATGCCTGGCATGACCTGTCCTGTCACTAGATACTTCTTCCATCCAGCCTTGATTCCTCTGGATATCAAACCCTCTGTCCATCTGCTGTTGACACTCCTGCTGCTGCCCCAGCTGTTTCTGGATTCCTGCTGTTGCCACCTCCCATCTCCATGCACCATGAGCCCCCCTGCCGCTGCCACCTCACCCCTTCACAGCTGTAACTGGTTTAGGGCAAAATGAAAATAAAAGCTTTTTGTCAAACAAAATATTCACTTTGACTCAAGAAGCAACATTTGATTTTCATTATATTTACCTTTTTTACGCCTGCTAGGCATAGTCCTAAAGAAATGCCAGCAATACATATTTATACTGCTCAACAAATACTACTGCTCTGTACCTTGCATTCCTTCCTCCAAAATACCCCAAATACCAAAAAGTGATGTCTTTGGTTGATGCAAAAATGTATTTTTGGCAAATTTTATTTTTTGTTTAATACCTAGCTTTAAAACCAGAACTAGTTTGGACTGCTTTGAACTAAGTACTTTGAAGAAAAACAGGCAGGAACAGCTCTTAAAATGGTAATAGTCCGAGGCCAGTTTTACACAATGGTTTTAGGATCAATCTAGATCAAATTCAAAGAACAAAAGAATTGTACAAAAGTTCCTAGTTTGAACCCATCTGTAGTTTAAACCAAGGATATTATGAATTTCCACAAATTTTATATGAAACCAAGGAAAAACTCACAAACCTCTGGGCAGAACTGTGTATAAGAATAATCTTTATGTACTACTAAAATACAAAACTATTCTTTATTCACTTTAAGATGAAAAGGGAGTTTTCCCCTTCTTGTCTTTTGAGATAAGGGCTCAGAAAATATATTCTGAACAATCTCTGGACTGCGTAGTAGAAATTATTTTGTTTGAGGTAATTGTTCTGCCTCGTTCTGCTAGCCCTGTATCACGTACACACCCAAGAGAAGAGGAAGCAGTGGTCTTTACATCAGCCAAACCACAAAGAGACTTGGTTCTCTTACTTTCTTACCTCATGCATTTTGGAAAGGAGGAAGAAAAAGAAGCACATATTTTCTTTTAGGTAGACCATTTTATGGTGGGGTTTTTTCAGATGCAAATGCTTAAACTAAGTCACAAATAACAGTACTTTGAAACCAAGACAAGTGGCTTGGTTTGCAAAAATGCAGAACATCTCTGAATTACTATAAACTTCAAAGTGATCTATGAATGCTCAGCAGCTCTAAAAATTAGACCAATTATTTCAAGTTTCTATATATGAATAAAGCTGATCAAACACTTCTTTTTTAGCAGCAAGTTTCTGTACTAAGCAGCTCAGTTCAGTGTAAATTGTGGGTTTTTTCCAAGGGCATATGCTAATTCCAATGGAAATGAATGTATTTCCCACGAGAAAATTAACAAATTCTTTTCATGTCAAAGGAACATTTCAGAACAAATATTTTAGTTATGTTTTGAATTATGTTATTTCATTTTGATGTTTCAGCTTTTTTAAATGGAGGCTGAAATGCCTCTTAAAAATACATTCTTAAAGAAATGTAGCACATTTCCTAAATGAAACATTGGAATGTCATGTAGAAGAAAACAAAAAGCAGGTCATTGCACACTCCTTCAAGGCTTTCAGCAGACAAATTGACACATTCCAAAATAAAAATACCAAATGGATGTTTTTCCTTTCAGGTTACTCCACAAAGAGATTCAATTTTTCCAATTCTCCGTGTCTATGAAATTAGGTACATGACTTTCATGGAGTTACCATGAATGATACTACTAATACCAGGTTTTTTTTTAATCTAGGCAGTATTAAAATGCATTTCATAATGTCCACTTATACATGTTCCCAATTAGAAGCAGACAAAATAATTTCAACGGAATACAAAATAAAATGGACAGAAAACTTTCTCTAGGCATCAAAGGAGATATTTAAAGAGATTTGCCTGAGCGTGTGTAATATACTCATACTTTCATTTTATAAAAGCCACCGATCCTCTCCAAGTACAGGAAGGAAGAAGGGAAATTGCCACATCACATGAACCCGTGCATGTGTGTAGTATGCTCCAGGCGTAAATCAATATGCTGCACTGAACACATGCAGATATTACAGCTTATATGCAATGGCAGTCTTGTCCACCATAAACTTTTCTGAAGTGGAGGAAACATGCTGTGATTGTTCAGCCTCAACAACAGCTGTAGCGGAAGCTGGGAAAGCAGCGGTGTTGAAAACAGTTAAAGGAGAGTTGCAGCTGCTGAGAGCAAGGTTTGGTAAGCTGAAACCAGGACGGGTGACTGTTCAAATCCATTTCCTTCTTCTGGTGAAAGGCTGGCAGGGAGTGAGTAAATCTATATTCCCGCACCAGGAAAAGCCTTTCTAATTTCCCCTCCCTCCACTCTCTACACATCAGATGTGTCTGGCCTGACACCAGGCAGACCCCTCTGCTGGCTGTGCTACGGTCCTAGGCTCTCCCTGTCTTCAATGAGAAGAAAGAAGCATCTCCAAAGGGCAGTTCAAGTCTCTGATGGCCTGAAACGTGTTCTCTCCTTCACCACAGTGAGCGTGTGGAGCAACTAGGTTTCTCTCTCCAAGCGTTTCACTTTTGAAATTAGATGAATGAATCTGGGCCAAAAAAGGTGGCAGCTGAGAGGTGACAGCAGACCAGTGGCATGTGGTGAGGCATCTGACAGAGTAGGGAAGCAACATCCTGTAGACTCTGTAACTGAATTTACATTCAATTCATTGCAAAAATAATAATGTCTGGCCTTGTATTTCCTGTGTCTTCACGTGAATATGTACTTGAAGATCAATAGATCAGAAAGACATATTCCAAAATACACAGTCTGTTGCATTAAATAAAGATATTTATCTTGTTTTGGTTTACTGCGAATAGTATTGTACTTTTTTATTTTGTGTGTCAATATACAGAGACAAGTCAGTGCACCGGTTTCTCTCCGTAAATATAGTGTCACTCCATTATACTACTTCCACTTTACCTAACCTGACATCAGGAAGCTGCTGCATGTGGAGGCATCTTTCTTATCACGGAAAGCACAAGTTTCTCTTGTTAGCATACGAATGTTAAAATCTAGTCATAGTAGGTGAAGGAAAAGTATTACAAGGTTCTTGTTTATTTGTGCTTAAGTGAGCTGTAGGGGCCAGAGCGCATATATTTAAATGAGAGCTAAACCATTTCCTACCTCTGTCCAATAAGAAATAATTCCCCTGATGTAGTAAAAGAAATGTTAGACTTAGTCCTTAAGGACTATGTGATTTGATGAATGTTATGACTTTTGTGGGTTTCTTGGCTTACTAACTCCAGTTGAAAGCATTTGTAGAGATGCTTGGGCTGTCCTTTGCAGGGCAGTCAGGGGGATGCTGTGAGCTTTTTGGCTGCTGACCTTTATTGTTTTCTAAAGGCTGTCAAGAGTCAGATGTAATTTACCTCAGGAGAACAGCCCTGTGCTAGACAGCCTTAGGAACAAGGAAGTATAACTCATTAGACCAAGGACTGCCTTTCCCTGCAGCACCTAGAGCTGTATGAGCCTGGTGCGTGCCATGGACCTCTAGGTACTGATATGGTACAATAATACAGCAAGGAAAAGAACAGATGCAATAATGAAGTAAATATGTTGAATGGTAATAACATATCTAATGATAAAGGTTATGAATAGTAAATACATGATAACTTACCACCGTGAATAAACACTGGTTCACTCCACTCACTCCAAATCTTGTTTCTTATGCATATCTCTTTCTTTACCCTCACTTGTGCTGCATATTTTTTTGCTGGCTTATGAAATGGGTACTCATATTCCTCTGCAGTGACATCTACAATCTATCAAGATAGGTTTAGGGGGTTATTTTAGGTGACTTCAGATTGCAGTTCAAACTGGTATAAATCTAGGGATGTGAAATACTATTATTTACATCTCAAACCTAGTAGGAAGAGATTTTCAGAACCAGTGTTTATGTCCAGACACAATCTGACTCTGACCTGGCATGTGTTAAAACTCAGGACTGAAAATGAAGGGGAGCCTGGAACTGATAAAAAGAGGTATCAGCTATAGTAGGACAGTAAGAATTTGAAACACTGATTCTTCTTTCATTTTTTATCACATCAAGTGTAGGATGAATACAGTAACTGTGAAACTGCAAGTTTCAAGGTTTTGGTGTGGGTAGTCTACTATACTTGGTTGTCTGGTAGAATAAAAGCTTGCATTTTTCAGCTGACTGGTGGTGAGGAATGCCTACTATTTTAGTGACTATCTTGAAACATCTTTACTTGTGCCTATATAAGAAAGCACATCACTTCCAAAGATCAAGCCCATACAAAGAGTGTCAGCATTCAAGACAGAAGGATCTCTAAAACATTCATCACTTTTGAAAACTGAAGCCAACTGCTGTAAATAAACAATGCTAAGAATTTAAGAAGGAATAAAAATGAAACCAGGAGAGGAAACTCCTGTTTATGAAAATTAACAATAATGTTAGGAAGTTGCAAAGAAGTAGAAAGTATGCATCTCGGATGCAGAGGGGTCCAGAATCTTTTCATCTTTGGTGTTAGGAAAGCATGATGCGGTAGTACTATAAGGCCGACTTTAAGAAAAGGTCATCTCCTGCTCTCCTCATACTGACTGGTGCAGTGTGGATTTGAGCCTGTGTACAATGCCATTTCTTTCTCTTCCTCCACACTCTTTAAGATCTTTCCATATCTGATGCCAAAAATATGTCCAAAAGTTCACATGCTAAGTTTTTCAAAAGTAAGTAAAAATGTGGGAAAGTCCTTGGGCTTTCAAAAGCAAACTGCAAGTGACTATGAGCGTTAAGTGCTAACCAAATTCTGTGCCTGAAAATTTCTTCCTAAGGAGCCAATAATAAGCTTATGTCATCATAGGAAATTACCAAAATGCAGGACTGAAAGACTTATAAAATTACGTAGGCCACCTTCTGGCAGTCATGCCACATCTACCCAGAGCATTCATTGAGGATGTTTGTCTAATCCATTGTTGGTAACTCTATACAGAGCCATCCCCAAGCAGCCTCAGAAACCTGTTCCTGTGCTAGACTTTCCTTGGAATTAGGACACTTTTCCTAACTTTTAGCCTATGTTTCGCTTGCTTTGAATTTAGCCCGTCACTTTTTATCCTACTCACAAGTTGGCATGGGTGTGACCCCTATGCTCTTTTATTTACCAGAAGACTGTTAATACAAGTTACACTCCTTTACTCTAGACCATGTCCCTCAGTCTTCCAATCCTAGAGCATGTTTTCAAAGCTTATGCTCATTTTGATAACTCTAACTGATGTTCTCTGAACGCTTTTTCAGCATACTTTTATTTTGTAGCGGTGCCCAAAGCACAGTTTGAAACTTCAGGTGAAACTCAATAGCTAAAAGGGCAAATTAGTCACAATCTACATCTTACATGTGACATGCTTGTCATATATACTTGAATAACATTTGACCTTTGTGTAATAACATGGAATGATTGACTCAGTTTGTGGTTCAGTGTAATCCACAGACCTTTTTTCTTCTGCATTGCTGCCTACATGTTAATTCCTTATTTTGTGCTGGCACATTTGACCCGTACTTCCTAATCATAGGATTTTCCTTATTACTGAATTTTGGTTTGTTGATTTCAGACTTACTCAACATTTCAAATTCTAATCTTGTTTCCCATAGTACTTGCCAACCCTTCCTATCTTCTCTTCATCTGCAGATTCCACTCCCTATTTTCAAGCTTTATCAGTCTGTATTGCAGTATTATTATTTATGCATACAAGTATTCAGCAAGTCATCTCTTCAGGTGTTCAGAATAAATAAATAGACTTGTATATTTTAATCATTACACTCTTACATGTTCTTCAACAAATATCTACAAGACTGCTTAGGAACACCCTAATACCTCAACTCATTAAGTCTCTGTGACAGCAATTAAGACCTTGCTTTGACCAGGAAACAGAATCTCAGGCTTTTTCCATTCTTCTCCCTCCTGTGTCACCTGTAATACTGCTGCAGTTTTCTTCCTTAACGTGCCCCCCGCACTTTTTTTTTTGCTCCTTTGCTAGGTAACTACTGTTTTAGTCATTACTAACTTTGACACTGATTCTCCTCAAACCTACCTTAAAGCCCCCTCTTTTATCTCATGCCCTTATATATCTTATTTTTGTTGTTATTGCAGCTGCCTCTCTCATGTATTCCCAAACCATCCCATCTGTGGAAAAAAAAAAGCCATGATTTTCCACTACTGTGTTTATTCACTTCCATGGCCAAATGATATTTCTTTGCTTTCCTCTCCTATGTTTATATCCTGCAGATATGTACAAAGCCGAGGAGCAGCTGTATAAGACAAGGAGAATAAAATAGACTTATTCAATTTAAGTAAGGATGCTGGACTATTTTATGTATTTGACATTTCCTTCCACAGAGTGGAAGATGTTAGGAAGCTGGAAACAGGACCTGCAGTGGCCACATGAACACTGTGGATTGCAGGATCCCCCTGTTCATCTTGGGCACATCCCAGCCCTGCAGTGGGAAGCGACCCCTTACTCCCAGCCCTTCCCGCTTCCACCTCCCTTTCTCGGAGTGTTGAAACGGGAAGGAAATCTGCGTGCATGGGCAGGAAGGGATCAGAAGGGCCCCAGCATGTGTCTGAACAGGATGCCAAAGATCCAGCATGAACTTCCCTTGCTCCCTCTGCTCACAGCCTTTGGTGATTAGGAGCTTTGTGAATGGACAGGGACAAGTCCCCAGATGTCTCTGGCAGGGGTTTTGAAGTATTAGGCTTGGGAATGGTTAAGGGGATGATAACTATTTGCAGAGGTGGAGGAGGCTACCTGTCTTTATTCTGGAAAAAACCCAGAGGACTGGGAAGCTTTATCCAGGGACCTGGACAGGCTGGATTGTTGGGCCGGAGCCAACTGTATGAAGTTCAACAAGGCCAAGTGCCAGGTCCTGCACTTGGGTCACAACAACCCCAGGCAACGCTACCGGCTTGGGGAGGAGTGGCTGGAAAGCAGCCTGGCTGAAAAGGACCTGGGGGTGTTGGTTGACAGTCGCCTAAACATGAGGCAGCAGTGTGCCCAGGTGGCCAAGAGGGCCAATGGCATCCTGGCTTGTATCAGGAATAGTGTGGCCAGCAGGACCAGGGAGGTGATAGTGCCCCTGTATTCGGCACTGGTGAGGCCGCACGTCGAACACTGTGTTCAGTTTTGGGCCCCTCACTTCAAGAAGGACATCGAGGTGCTGGAGCGTGTCCAGAGAAGGGCAACGAGGTTGGTGAAGGGTCTAGAGAACAAGTCTTATGAGGAGCGGCTGAGGGAGCTGGGGTTGTTTAGTTTGGAGAAGAGGAGGCTGAGGGGAGACCTTATTGCTCTCTACAACTACCTGAAAGGAGGTTGTAGAGAGGTGGGGGTCAGTCTCTTCACCCCAATAACAAGCGATAGGACGAGAGGAAATGGCCTCAAGCTGCGCCAGGGTAAGTTTAGGTTAGATATTAGGAAAAACTTCTTCACTGAAAGAGTAGTCAGGCACTGGAACAGGCTGCCCAGGGAAGTGGTTGAGTCCCCATCCCTGGAGGTATTTAAAAGATGGGTAGATGCGGTGCTTGAGGACATGGTTTAGTGGCGGACTTGGCAGTGGTAGGTTGGACCTGATGATCTTAAGGGTCTTTTCCAACCTTAATAATTCTGTGATTCTATGATTCTATGTCCACATACAGACCTGAGCTCCTTTTCCGCATGCTGCACTGAGGGAATGTGGGAAGAGCCAGCCCTGTTCTGGAAGCTGCCTAGCAGTATTAGCACTGCATGTGAATTAATAAGCCCTGCTGTAATTTATGAAGATAACATTATGTGATCAATAACGTGTCTGCCTCATTGCCCTTCTCCTTTCTACTGTGTCTAACAGAGTGGATGCATATCAATTTAGTCATACATTCTTTTAGGCTTTAATTGTCTCTTAAATGTTTGCAGCCAGGTTAGATAAGCCTTTTATTGAGTACTGTGTGCTGACTGAGGTGTGTGTTAGCTAAGTTTTAGGTTCTTAAAGAAAAACACAGCTTCAAATGCAGCTTGAATGAAAACACCAAAGATTCAGAAAATTCACATTCCAATGCACATCTGAATTTCATACCTATTGTATTCTGAATTAAGTGTTTGGCTTTCTACTCTTTGAGAGTTAAAATAAGAATCTGTACGAAAAATTTTCAGCTCTTATTTCCAGGTAATTTAAAAATGCCACCTGGTAATGCCAGGTGGCATTTAGTCAGCATATGGCATAACCTAAACTATAACACTGTTCTATTTCTTACTGGTAAGACTAAGAGAAACTGCTGATACAGCATGAAAGATTTTAAAATATATATATATAACGTATGTAAATAACAGGAGTGATGCTTTTAGTGATGTCTGCAGAAATAACAATGACATGTAATTTTTATTCTTAAAAATATTATCAAAGTAGCTGCTAAACTTTTCTTTTTATCAATACTACTTTTTCTACAACAAAAAAGTCAATAACCTATGTGATGCTAAAGTACAATTCAAATTCAAGATGAAAAGAAAAAAACAACCAGTCCACCTAAATGCAAGCATGACTCATGAAATGTGTTGATTTTCCATTTTTGACCAGAAAGACAAGAAAAGTTGGATACTTCATGAAAGACTTTGGGATTTCTTTAAAGTTTGTTTGAGTTTTAATTCTGTTAAATTCAAGGGATGCCTAGCTTTTAGAGAAGTTATGCTATTACCAAAAAACTGATTACCTTATGATCTGTTATTTTCACTTGATACAAAAAACACTTGTTACTTGCAGAACCAATAGTAGGCGGGGGTTTCCAGTGAATTTTAATACTTCTGTTTTCAAGGGAAACTGAAACGTTGATCGGCGGGTTCAGTTTCTCTGAAAAAAAGAGCACAGAGAGACCTTCTGTACCCCATGCTCTTTCTCATATTTATGATGATTCAAAAAACCGCAGTGCTTTAGTCCCTAAAATATACAGCTCTACAGAATACAAAATGGAGTATATCACACCCAAAGAAGGCGTTCAGTGAGTGACACATTTTCTTTAAAAGTGCTGCTCACTAAGTGGCATCTATTAGTGCCTCAAACTAAAGAGCAGGGGTCTTTTTTTTTCATGTGTCTTTCCAGGGAAGGTAGTGAGGGTGGGCAGGAGGAGCAGGCCCTTTGGGGCCCTTTGAATTCACCCTCCAGAGTCTGGGTGGGTGTTGAGGAGATCTCCGGCATGCTACAGGCTCCCTGCCATGTCAGATTATTTCCACTGTGTCTTGTGGGATACCCCAAGTCTGCCCATGAGCCTGGTAGTATAACTGCAAGAAAAATGGAACTTCATCTCTCACTGAGGGGTTACTGACAGGGTACCAGCTCCTGGCAGGTCTTATGCAATATATGAGGTTTTCTACACAGGCTTTAGAAATCTTTCTATCATCTCTTTTGTAAATGAGCCGATGAACACTTGCTATGTGTTTACTTGTTCTTTTGTAAATGAGCTGATTAACAAGATGTGCTTAGGAGATGTAAGAGATCTTCTCTCAGGAGGGAGAAGACCGTCCTGGTAACGTTGGAGCCTTGCAAGAGTAATTCCACTACTTATAATGTGAACAATGTCCCCTGCAAGCTCACTTAGATTTTGCTGTGCCCTACCAAGGCTTGGCAATGGGTTTTAGAGGCAACGAGAGACAACAGGGTTTGTGCCTGGTGCTGAGACAGGAGGGGAAGCTGTTGGCTGAGCCAGCTGTGACTGGTGTGCAGCCAGCTGATGGCTAAAGATGGCAAAGACAGGAAGGAAAGAAGGGCAGGGAGGAAACGCTGGCAATCTGGGCTCTGCAAAGAGGAGGTGGTGGCTGCTCTGAGCAGAAGGAAGGAGATCGAGTGGATGGAGAGAGAAGCAGGGAAGGGACAGCCTGCTCCCTCCTACTTATCCCCCTGCTTGCTCCTGCCCACCCCAGCCCTGTGCTCCCCAAGGAGGCCCTGGGTAGGAAGGTTGTCCCAGGAGTAGCAAAGGGGTGGGAGAAAGCATGAAACTGCCAAGGTGGGGCTGGGCGAGCCCTCAGGAGGTTGTCAGGCAAATTAGAGTAGTTCAGGCATCACCTCTGAACATTATATGAAATCTTTTGTTGCTGTGTTATGCATTTGATCCTAAGACTGGATGTACTGTAGCAGCTCTCTGCTCTGGAGTCTGCAGATGGGATGAGACCCAGGCAGCCTGTCTGGAAGTGAGCATCTTCCCAGTCAGCTACGAAAACACCTAATACAGTCTTCCTGCGGATTAGTTTTCCCCCCTTTTTTTTTTCCTGTTGTCTTTTCAGGAAAATCTGATTTTCTTGAAAATGTTTAATTTTGCTAAAAATTAAATCTTGCTTACAGCTGACTGACTGCAGTGTAAATCTTCAGATAAAGGCAATAATTCTAATATGTTAGAACAGATAAATGAGATCTAACTCAGAATAAATTTTGGTAGTTTTGAATGACATTTTTCTGTCCCTTGAGTTATGACTGATTCCCATGTTACAGGTCTGGAATATGATCAACATGTTCATAATTTTAAAGGTATTTGAGTCTGCAGTCTGTGCTAAAACTCAGGTGAATTTCTTACTCATGAGATTAATTCAAACTTCCCAGAGAAGTAAGGAAAAATAATTTTATATGATCATTCAAAATTGTCAATAATTAAAAATAACTGTCAAAGCATTTTTAACTGAAAAATGGTGTCATAAATAAATAGAAATGTTACTAATATTTGAGAACATTCCTATTCTTAAATTCAACTATGAATGAGACTTGTGTCTATCTATGTTCCTTTTTTTAATCACATTTTCTTCAGCATTATAAAAGAAAAAGAAAAGGATAGGAAAGAGAAAAACTGGACAAAAGAAGTGTATAATGCTTTTAAAATTGCATTTTCTCACACTAGCCTATCAATTTTTTAAAATGCCAGTTATAGATCAACAATGATATTACATCAGAGAAAAAAATAAAATCCTTTGAGCAATCCATTTTGTTTAATCTTTGTGTAAAATTCCCAGCAAGATAAATTCATAAAAAGTTTGAATTAATATTCTGACTTTGTCACACTTCCCTCTTTCCTTTGCTTTCCAGACCAATGAAATAACCAATAAATGAACTTTTCATAATAGGTAATAATAGAAAATACTCACCTATTGTTTGAGGTGTAAAAGCTTTGTAATAAGACAGTCCTCTTGAATTATTTCTCAGATCTCTTACAGTTATGTTTAAATTGATTTTTCTTGATGGTTGGAAATATATTTCTTTCATATGGCATCCAATATTTTTCTTCCTTGCATTTTTTATATATTGCTGGCATTCAAAATCTTTTCCTATGTGTCTGTTAGAAGGAAATACGAGTCTTGTAAATCAAGGACTTATGTACAAAAACATGGTTTCATACTTATTTTGCACAAGACCCTTACCTGTATGAAAAAAAGATCTGGATATCTTCAGGAGCTTCTGCTTTAATATGCCAGGTGCAATTGAAAAAAGAAATGTTATATATGATGCATGAAAGATTCTGAATATATACTGCAACAAAGAAAGGGGAAAAAAGAAAAAGTGATGTTTATTTTACATGGATTTTCTAATAACACCATGATGGTTGCCTTTACAAACCCATTATGCAGTCTTATTTCTAGAAGCGTGAATACGTGGTAGGTGAGAACAAATGAGTCTTTTGGCTTTTTGGGCAATGACAACTGAGAAGCACATCCACTACTACCACCAAAAGCCTTACTAGCCCACTTAAAGAAAAAAAATGTCCAGAGTAGTAGTTGAAAAGCTCTACTTTTTTAAGATTTCCTGAAACCAGGTGTTACAGAAGGCAATCTTCAAGAAACATGAGTTGCTAGGGAAAATAGAGAGAGTGGTTGGGTTGTTCTGTCATCTTGGTCAGCAGAGCTGGAGCTTTCTGAATCTGAACATGTCTAATAAAGAAAATAATTCTGCAATATTCCAAGGTGTTATGTGTCATCTTCTTAACAAATCTGTACCAAAAAAGTCGCATAAGATAATAATAAGCTTTCAGAAATTGTAAGTCTCCAAGTAAGACAGAATATTATCACGAACACTTGGATATCTTAACAACATATAGGAAATAGCTGACCTGGAGGTGCCTTGTAAGTAATTTCTGTCCAGCCACTCTCCTTAATTACATCTTCTGTTTCTTTTGCAAAAAGTTGTGTTTTAACTTTAGCATTAAAACCAGAATGTAACTCAAGACGTATTATCTTTTTCTTCTCCTGCAGTCTTTCCTAAGAGGAAGAAGAAGGAATTGCGTGAAGGTAGATGGTACTAAGTATTGAAAGGGAAATTATGCAAATTCATCTACTGAATGAAGTAATACATGATTTCACTTTAAACTATGTGCAACCATTGAACAACTTACTTTCCTTTCATGAGTGGTATTGAAGAATTTATAACTCAAAATATACTTCACAGTGTACTTCTCAGTTTCTTCTTTTGTCAGGTTATTGTTCCAGGACAGAATAACTCTTGGCTCATGCTTGGTAATCTGCAGAACATTATGTAGCCCAGAAGCATCTGCAATTACAATGAAATTGCATAGAGGAAGAGAGGTTCCACCACTGTGTACACAAAGGATTTGGCTCTCAGTAAGGCTTGAATACCCAGTAGCTCCCCCAGGAGCTCTGTTCTTACATGGAGTAGGTGGTTGCTGAGCTCTGTTGAATATGACTGACTTTAGCAGTGAGATTCATGTTTACTTATCTGCGGCTCCCAAAATGTTAGGTGATTTACTTTTACCTACCTGGGACACCTCTCCTAGCTGTCTCTGTTTCTCTCTATGGGCTGTACAAAGTGCCTTGACAACAAGAACTGTTACTTAATATTTTACTTACCCACTACATCTGGTTGTCCACTTGCCAGGCTAGTGGAAAATAGTGTCTTATGCTGGAAAAAACTTAATATCAGGATGACAGGAACGACTGTAACATGTGCCATAGCAAATGCTTTGGGCCACAGGTCTGCAGAAACTGAGACTCTTTAGTTCCAAGTTTAGTTGAAAAAGTACTTAGAACATGATGTTTTCATTTTGCATCTGTGAAATAATATGAAACAGTCACTTAACCGCTTAAGTGATGTCTGAAGTATAAGAAGTAAATATGAAATGACATATGTTTAATGGGTCGTCTTGATCAGTGCCTTCTATTCCTCTGATGTTTGTATTTACGTGCACTCTTTAACTGGGTGCCAGGGCCTAAGAGGACAGGTGTGCCACACTGAGCTGGTTTTGAATGGCAGTACTGCTTAGATTCCAAGGCAAGACCACAGATATGACACTACTGATACTGAAAGCAAGACCACAGAAATTACACTACTGATACCGAAAGCAGACATCTTGGGTAGGAGCCATCTGACATAACTTTGGCTAGGGACAAAACCAGGAGCTGTCACTGTATGAGTTATCTAGCCTCTAGTGGCAGTAGAGCAACTGTCACTTCTAGGCTGTGGTTCATGTAACCTGGTTTAGGTATCTGCTTTAGAAGGATATGAACTGTAACTATCTGAGGAGATATGAATCTTGCCATTTGCAAAAGTGACTGTGAGCAAGAATATATCAGGTGTTTGCTAAATTTGGCATACAGTGAGAAAACAGATTCTGCACTGGTCAGAGCCGGTATTAGAAAGACATAATTGCTGTTTGGTGTCTGAGTATTCATTCAAAGGTTGCTTTAATGTAAAACAACCTCTGAGACTTTACCAGTTCTCCACAGAATTAATATGCCTCTGTGTTCAGGGTCTTTCATAGAATCACAGAATGGTTTGGGTTGGAAGGGACCTGAAAGATCATCTGGTTCCAACCCCCCTGCCATGGGCAGAGACACCTTCCACTAGACCAGGTTGCTCAAAGCCCCATCCAGCCTGACCCTGAACACTTCCAGGGAGGGGTCATCCACAGCTTCTCTGGGCAACCTGTTCCAGTGCCTCACCACCCTCATAGCAAAGAACTTCTTCCTTATAGCTAATCTAAATCTACCCCCTTTCAGTGTGTCACCATTACTCCTATCACTATGCTCCCTTGTAAAAAGAAGTCCATCTCCAGCTTTCTTGTAGGCCCTCTTCAAGTACTGGAAGGCTGCTATAAGGTCTCCCCCAAGCCCTCTCTTCTCCAGGCTGAACTCCAACTCTCTCTGCCTGTCCTCATAGGAGAGGTGTTCCATCCCTCTGATCATCTTTGTGGTCCTCCTCTGGACTTGCTCCAACAGGTCCATGTCCTTCTTATGTTGGAGGCACCAGAGCTGAATGCAGTACTCCAGGTGGGGCCTCATGAGAGCAGAGTAGAGGGGGAGAATCACCTCCCTCAACCTGCTGGCCATGCTTCTTTTGATGCAGCCCAGGATACGGTTGGCTTTCTGGGCTGCAAGTGCACATTGCCAGGTCATGTCGAGTTTCTCATCAACCAACACCTGCAAGTCCTTCTCCTCAGGGCTGCTCTCAATCCATTCTCCACCCAGCCTGTATTTGTGCTTGGGATTGCCCTGACCCGTGTGCAGGACCTTATACTTGGCCTTGTTGAACTTCATGAGGTTAGCACGGGCCCACCTCTCCAGCCTGTCAAGGTCCCTCTGGATGGCATCCCTACCCTCCAGTGTGTCAACTGCACCACTCAGCTTTGTGTCATCATCAAACAAACTTATAAACTAACTGATTTGTCTTGACTCTGATTGTTTTCAATACTAAATCCTCACATACACTCTACATGTGTTATCCACAGATCAGCAAAAGGACCCCTGGAGCCATATTAAAATGTTCACAATACATTGACTAACAAAAGGCATTGGTCATGTAGAGGAAAATGTGTGAATGTCCAGCACATCCAAAAAATCTGCAATGAGGTTACCTGGAAAAACAAATATACACATGCACTTTCATTTATAATGCTATTTTGGTATAATGCAGTGAACAAGAGGTCATCTAATGAATGCTGTCATTGTTTATGAAGTGCTATGAAAAATCATAACAAAATGCCTTAAGGCAGAGATTCTGCCACCTGGTTCATTCTTGTACTGATCTCAGCTGTAGCAGCAGCAGCAGCTGTAGTATGTGTGCCACACCATGCGTATGGCAAACGAAAAAAGTGAGTAAATTCTGCTTGGAGAAGGAAGGGGTGAGCTGTTCTCACCCTAATTTCTCATTAATGATGGCCCTGGAATGGTAGGGTGTGTGGCAAAAATCAGGGAAAATACAAAATGAAAACAAGGAGCTTTCAAGAGTTTACATGCAGTGGCTGTAAAGGGCTTATCCATTCCCATGAGATGAAGCAATCAAAAATAGTCCTAGGAACATGTATATACTTTACGTAAATTTGGAGAAAGGGAAAAAATGATGATGGAAAACACTAAGCAAGTTAAAATATTTGTGGCTGTTAGTAACATGACTTTTGTGGAAAATACGAGTCAAAGGGGGACCTGAAACAGGAAAAAGAACAAAATAAATCTTAAAGTAGCAACAACTTTTGGTGCTAGAAACAAAAATAGAAATCGTATGTAAAGTAATATAAACGCATTGAGTTGGAGAAAGGAAACACAGAGGCAGAGAAGATTTTTAAAGTAAGCCTGAATAGACTTAGAAAAAAGCCAACCAACTTGAGTCAAAGCAAGGCATTTCAGGAGAGATCGTTGCTGTTTCCTGGAGGTGACTTCTTCCTAGGAGTACCTTTCATGCAGCACTGAGAGGCACTTCTCCACACAGTGTGCAATGAACTCCTGCACCTTTCTCCCACAGGTATTGTGATGGCAGACAGTGTCAGCAGGCTTAGAATAGGACTAGAGAAACTCATGGAAAGCAGGTCTATGAAAAGCTACTAAAAAGTGTTAGAGATGGATGTACCTTCTAACAACCCTAGTTCAGCAGCTGAAGATGCTGGGGAAATATGTGGAGAATGGGTTGCAGGAGGTCACCAAAGTTGTGGATTATATCTAAGTAGCACCTCCTATTGCCACTGCTGCAGACAGAACAGCAAATGGACCACTGGACTGACCCCATAGGGTATTTCTTATATTTATATGCAATGAATTGGTCCACAGAAAACAACAAAGCGAAAGAACTGCAACATAAGCACACCCAAGGTGATCAGGATGGAATGAAAAGCCATCCATACGTAAAAACCCTTTGATCCACGGCTTGTCAAAGAATGCATATTTCCACTTATGCCAGCATAGCTAAGTAGAAAGACAGAACATTTCTTCTCAAATGCATGCAGACAGGACTGTGTGTTTCTAATCCTGTGCTACGAAGAGCTTTATGTTAGCACATGGTGCTGAAACTCAGTCTATGATGTGCAAAATAAAATTCACTGCATGACAATTTTTTTTAAAAAGGTCCTCTAGTCCTTTTGTCTCTGGAGTAATGCACATTAGCCAAATATACTTACAGACAGTCCAACTAATCTAATGAGATAGAAATTATCTCAATAATCTAAATAACAACAACAAAAAAAACATAATGCAAAAAAAAATTGCTTTCCAAAAAATGTACTGTCAGAAAATACTTTTTTTTAGTAGGAAAGTATTCTTAATATTTAAAAACAGTACTACACTTACATTTTACTTTGGTTTTAGTATTTCATTTATCCCCTTGCTTTCATTGCTGAGCTTCAACTACAGCCAATGCCTGTTGGTTGCTGCCCAGCAATGTCTGGTTTTACAATAGTGGGTTGCTGAAGTAAGAGAAAGGGGAGGTAACCTAATGGGAGCTGCCAGCCCATACACCGCAGCAGCTGCAGAGATTGCAAGGGCTTGTGCAAAACCCACCTGGTGAATCTGGGAAGTAGACACTCAGGGCAAGAAAAATGAAAGTAGTGAAACCAATCTTCACAAAACCTAGAGCAGTCACTTTGAGTGCGGGGAAAATGAACTGTTTAATTTTAAAAATTCAGGAGACCTTAGAGTTTCCTGAAGTGTAGATCTGTTCACTGTCCACGTGTCTGAATAAAGTAATTTTTGAAAAATTTGTGGGGCTGATTATTATATCTTCTTAAACACAAAAGTTAATGTTTCAAGAAACAGCATTTTTTAATATTTTCTTTGGCAAAAATATTTTCTTTTAATATTTTCTTTGGCACAAATAACAAAGTTGTCCAAAAAGACAAAATAACAAAGTTGTCCAAAAAGACAATTTTAAGTGCTCTTGAAAAACATATTGTGCCTAATTTAGAGGGTAAATTCAATCACTAAGCAATGAAATCTTTTATTCCTGGCTCTAATGCACAGTCTTAGCTAAGGGGAATCACTAGGACTGTTTGTCTGATTAAGACTACCTAAAACTTATGCTTCATTTAAGGCTGTTGATTCATATTTTTCAAAGCCCCCATATTTCAATGTTGAAACTGATTAAGGAATAATGAAATAAACAATATAGGTCAAATACATTTTAAAGGTCTGGGTAGCTGAAGAGTCAAAACAGCGGTACCATTTACATTCCTTTTTCAAATCTTACCTTCATTTTCATGCATGTTAAATCCTGGATGCCTATGCATCGTTTGGGCTGAGAAGCAGGAGAGATCAGCACTGGAGAATGTCTTGATTTAAGACTATAATGAGAAATTGATTTGAGAGACTTCCCTTTTCGTAAGACACCACTTCAGAAAAGCCCATTTCCATTGGCACTTCCTGCTGTGGGACCGAAGCACACTTCTGAATACGCAAACACTAACTGGAACCTTAGCCAAGTTCTTCAAAATACCTTGAAAGAGGTGTACTTCTGGACAACTAACTCACTGGTCAGAGCTGTTACTATTTTTTCTCTCTTTTCATACAGAAGAAAAAGATTTCAAAACATCGTCATATCGTAATGAGCTCTTATCTTTTAAGAAAAAAGACAGTTCATAGGAGAAATTAAATCATGTAGAGCAAGTGGTGGCTATGAAACTAAATCTCAGAAAGATCATACCCCACCTGCCATTTTTCTCCTGGTTTTTTGGTGGCTAATAAGCATCTTTCACTGCACATCAAATTAAAAAAAAATAACACAAACTAGACAGATGACGAAAAGTCCCAGAACTAATGGAGGAAAAAGAATGAATACATTTTGAACAGGTATCACTATTTTACTCTCCATATCTGATGCTTTGCCCAGCCTAGCCTCTGAAATTGTCATACTTTTACCTTGTTTACCTTCTAAATGGGGTTAGTTAGCAGTTATCAGATATACAATTGCAAGCCATACTGCCATGTTATGACTGCCATTCTGGGGGGTTTGACTGCCTTGATAATAAGTGGGTTTGAAATCAGCTTATCACTTTATTGATATAAGTTGATATTTTGCATTCCAGCTTTCCACTTTAAGCTGAATTTGGAGGGGGAATAATGGATAAAATTGTTCAGTTTTTTCTGGGAATGTGGTTTGGAACAGATATGCCTCTTCATTCATGTTAAAAAGTATATTCACTGGAAATCTGACACCAGGTTTTGGTGCAAAAATGAGCCTAAGGTGTCAAGAATGCATTATTTACTGCCTTTTAAAAAATTCCCAAATTTGGACAAGCTATTATCCTCTTAAAAGTCTCATTTCACAAGCACTGCTACAAAGGGCTGAAGAGATGAAGGAATATATTTTCTTTCATTTACTAACTGGTGCACTCCCCTCCAGAGCACAGAAACCAGCTTTTCTGCTTTGCTTTTCTTCATCTCTAGCTACTGGGCACACAGCAGAGAAATGCTGACAAAGAATAGATCCCAACTCCTCCCCTCACTTTGATGGCTTGTTAGGTGAAGTGGTAGAGACCTAAAGTTCTTCACCCTCCTCCCAGGCAGAGGTTGTTACAGTTAAGTATGGAAACATTTTTATTCTTTCAGTATGTATGTTAAAAATACATGTTAAAAAAAACCAACCAACCAAAAAAACTCCCAACCAAAGAGATGCCATACAAAAGCCCAATGGAATGTTTCACATTCTCAAATCCAATGGTAATGATAGCAAACCTGACCGCAGGCCCAGTACTTCATTTTTAAAAAGTAGAAAACATTTTCCCATTGTGTCTTCTGTTTATTAGCAAAATATATGTCCTGGTGTCAGCTGGGATAGAGATAATTTTCTTCCTAGCAGCTGGTATAGTGCTGTGTTTTGGATTTAGCATGAGAATAATGTTGATAACACACTGATGGTTTAGTTGTTGCCAAGCAGTGCTTACACTGGTCAAGGACTTTTCAGCTCCCCATGCTCTGTCAGGTGCACAAGAAGCTGGGAGGGGGCACAGCCAGAACAGCTGACCCAGACTGGCCAGAGGGCTGTTCCATACCACATGACATCACGCCCAGTACATAAACTGTGGGGTGTTGGCGGGGGACATTGATCGCTGCTCGGGGACTGGCTTGGCATCGGTCGGCAGGTGGTGAGCAGTTGCATCACTTGTTTTTCCTGGGTTTTGTTCCTCTCTTCGTTGTTGTTTTTTTTCCATTTCACTACAATTTTTTAATTATTATTATTATTATATTTTATTTCAATTATTAAGCTGTTCTTATCTCAACCCATGAGTTTTCTCAATGTTACCCTTCTGATTCTCTCTTCCATCCCACCGGGAGGGGGAGGGGGAGCAAGCAGCTGTGTGGTGCTTAGTTGCTGGCTGGGGTTAAATCACGACAACATGTAAATTTTATCTGGTTTAAGTGTGGTTTGTACATTGAATTGATGGTAGCACATTAGTAATTGCAGCATGTTTGTTGCAGTTTTCTTACATCAATAAAATACTACCATTGCTGACTTCAGAGAAAAGCCATTCATTACCTGTTGGTATGTTTTCTGGAGTTTTCTTATAATTTAAAATCATTAAAGATGAAAAGGAAGAAAGCTACACCTCAGGGATTTTTTTTTTTTAATTTTCACACGTTAATTTATTCAGAAAAGCAAGAATGGTAGGAATTCAACAGCGAAGTACATGCGTGTGACTAGCGGACATGGGTTTTCCCTTCTCACATTCCCTCGAAGTCTAGTTTGTTGTGTTAGCACAACTAGTGTTTGTAATTGTGCTGGGGACATTTGGGGTGCTCTTGAATTCCACCTTTGTTTACAACAAGAGAGGAAGAGGGGAAAATCTCATCTTTTGCTTTGCACTGATGTGAAAATGATGTTTCAGAGATTTGGTCTGTTGAAAATGAATTGTTTCACTGCAAAGGGGTAGTGATGCAGGCTTGAAGGATATCAGTAAGGTAAAGGCCATGTCCTGAAAATGATATGTGCTTGTTAGCAGAAGGGAGTTTTGACATGATAGTTTTCTACTGCAATGACTAAATTACCACCATTTGAGTCTCTTAATCCTGTTTTGAAGCTGATCTCATGTTTCTGTTTCACATAATAGGGATGGCAGCTGTCTATGTGGCCTTCTACTCTGCACCTGCAGTCTCAAAATGTAACGTTTCTTTTGTTGTGGATTACTTTTGTAACACTTTTCAAACTAGATAGATGCATATGTACATATACCAACACAAGGCTTGCCAGAGAAAGTAATTTCTCGGAGAATATGTCTCTTTACTTTCCAAATATTATCAGCTACAGCAAATAGTCATGTTGACAGTGAAAGTAAACTTCAGATACAATGCCTCTGTTCTAGTTTCTGTTTTTCTGCATCTGTAGAGGTTAATATCAATTACAGTCAAATCCTACATACAGAGATTTATGAGACAGTGATGTGCAGGTTTGGGGCATGCTGTAGGGTACACTGACTTTGCATTAGGGATGGGAATGAGCCCTATAAAGGAGTGCAATACTGTATAGCCATGCTTGTTCTCAGCTAATCAGGAGGAATCAGTGAAAGGTTTGAATTAAAAAGGTAGTGCTGACAGTATTGTGATTACAAATCCATTAGACTAAATCAGACCCATTTAACACCTATGGTAGGATATGCACTACTTTTAACAGGGGAGAGAAAGGAAAGGAAAAAATGGGAAAAAACAGAGTCCTAATCTTTTCTGAGTGAGGAACTGAGGCAGGGAGAGATTATACAAGTTTTCCAAACTACACCAGAAATAGCTGAAATAGCTAGGAATTGTTACTATTCTGAAATTTCCATTTTAAACTTTGTGAACTACATAGAAAAATTCAGAACACTGATCAGGAGCTGATATCTCATTATGCATACAAATCCCTCTGGGGTGATGGTGAGATCCATGATGAATCACAGTAATTGTGATGACAAGCAGCCTAAGAGACTAAGGGTTGAAATAATGACTTATCTGTTAGCGTGAAAACAATAGATATGCATCCTGAATATTTCTAGGAAGAGAGCCTGCTGTATTATAAAAGATAAGCTGTATTTCATAACCATTACCCTTCTTTCAAGGGAACTCATGAAACATAGCCCAACACAGAGAAAATTCGTAGACGCTTAAGAGCATATATATTGGCATCTAATTGCTAATTTATGCAAATATTCCTGATCAGATATTCAAGCACTGACAACAGAATACTTAATATATATACTTTATCAGCTACAAACTTGTGGAATCAAATAAGAGACTAACAATGCATGTCATGTTAGCCTTTATTTATGCTGAACCCTTAGAGTCAGTTTGAATCATTTGATGGCTCTTGTGCCTCAAACAGCAACTCTGCGTGGTCTCGGGTGTGTGGTGTGCCCGTTTCTGTATTGGAACTACTAAGATCCATGTATATCATTGTATATCTTAAGGAGGCAGAGACATCAATGCTTCCTTCTTTAATTCAGTTTATCACTCGGCATTCCCAGTTAACAGGATGAAACTGAGCTACTAACCCACTGCATCAGTCTAGAGTATGTTCCTGCTAGACCTGTACTCCACTCCTAGCTACCCGGAGTATGTAGCGTATGGACAGAGAACGAATGAGGGAACAGACCCTGCTGGGAGGAGGCAGGTAGGTGGGGAAGGCCTTAAGATATATGCTTAGGTTTTTTCTCAATCAAAAGTCTGGGGATGGGATTAATCCTCAGTTTGGGTTTCTACAGTTTAAGACTAGGATTCAGACACCTGCAAACTGGCATCTACAAGGAGCTAGTTGACCATGTTTCCATTACAGCTAATGGAGATCTATCTAAAGTAATGAGTGAACTACAGAGAGAGACAAGAGGTTGGACGGGGAGGAGAACACTCATCTCACCTTCAGGTAGGCCCATACAGTAAATCTGATAAATCAGACTGTAAGCTGTATTGATTAGATCTCTGCTCATTATAATTGAATTTCAGACTGCTAAAATTGTTACAAACGCAATCCCTGCTCCCCCTGTTTGGATAAAACCTTTAAAAATGGGCAGATTGAAAAAAGCAATGGACTCTGAATAAAAAACATTTTTTTCTTTCCATTCCTTTAATGAAGCACTGTTAATTTCTCTCCATGCATCCTCTACACAATTCATTTAATAATGTCCTTCAGGATGGTTCATTCTATTTTCCTTCCCAGTTGGTATGCAGAAAACATTTCAGGTGCTCAAAAACAATCCTTGTCCTTATAATATCTTTAAACTTCAAGTCTTAATTTTCATTCTTCCACCATTAAGAACTAGAACTGGCTCTGGCAAAGCTTCTATTGGTTCACAAATCATTATTAAAAGACTGCTTCCTATCTAGAATACTGAAGATTTTGTGAAGTGCTGCCTTCTGCATCCTCCACCTGATTCTTTCAACTCTCAAGCCACTATTTGATAAGGAGTCTTCTAGTGCTACCATGGGGCACTCTTTGCCTAGCCAAGAAAGGCAACATATATGTGCAGATGACATGCTCAGTGAAGACAAGCATATCCAAGTCCTTAACACAGCCAAATTTGGAGGGGAAAAATGTCTATCCACCTGCTATAGCCATAATTTTTGGAAGAACTTCCTCACACTCGTAACACTCCTCCCCTACCAAACTCTAGTTGCCTAAGATCACAATAGTGAAGAGCAGCATTTACCACTCAGTTGAAAGAAAATTGACTCATTGCCAAACAGTCTGATGACATAAAATTTACTAGAGACGGGTAGAAGGAAAAAGTCTATCCTTCTGCCAAGTGCAAGTAAATAAACGACTTGTTTGTGAAACAGCTTTTGCTAATCTCAGCCAAAACATGTCAACCTCTTTACAACTGAACTAACAAAATCATTGTCATTGGCTGCTTCACCTAGAGAGATTTTCAAAAATTCATTCTGTATTAGAGAAAGATACGTTTCTAGGCACTCTGCTCAGCACTCTTAAATATTCGTCAACATTGATACTTGTGCTTGTTCAGACTTCTATCTCCTTATTACTAATCTGGAGCTCATCAACAAAAATTCTTCCATTACGTTCTTGTGGTCTCTCAGTCTCCTATCAGTGAGAATACACTGAGCAAGAAATCACACTGAAAGACAGTGAGCTGTGTCCATTTGTCACAACAGTTCTGAAGCATTGCCATAGCTCAGCTTGGAGCAGCCATTACACGTGCTCTTTGAAGCAACTGTACTCTCACCCAAAAGACTGACTTACCTACAGGCACTGTTATTTGTCATTGGTAGAAAAAAACCAGGAAATATTTTGATAAAATCTTAAAATGTTAGACATTTAACAAATCTGATTTATTCTAAATTTTAGAAAGTTTTGTAAGAAGAGCATTCTGAATTCTACAACTTTGCCCAAAAATAATTTGAAAGTTCAGGTGATTTTTTTCAGTTTTCCAGTGGAGGGTACTTGATTTTTCTCACTAAGCAATAAGTTTTTTGCTTGAGGATTAATGGATAGAAAACAAAGGAGGTGGAGGAGAAGCTGGGATAAAATCTGTCAGTCAGAGGAGGGCTACTCTAGCACAGCTCTGACTTCCTTGACAGAGGAGGAGGTGAGGGTTTCTGCCTCTGGGAAGAACTTGAGAGAAGAGAACGAACGTGGCATGAAGTTTAAAAAAGGAATGATATTAAGACCTACCTTTGGCACAGGTTCACAACTCTTGCAGTGCATTCATGATTCACTCCTTCAGTCCCACAAGAAGGGCACACACTTTTCTGATGGAGAAGATGAGAGGATAAAGCCCTCTACGGTGCTATTTCCAACTGTGAAGCTTAGGTAATTCCCCATTTAGTGTGCTGGAGAGTCCCAATGAGACATGCGTCTCATTCTGAGGTGATTTCTCAAAGCTGTAGCTTCCACTATGGATCAAGCTTACTTAACATTTCCAAATCCTCTCCTGCACTCAGTCCAATGTCACTTTTGCCCTTTTCCCATAGATCAGCTTACTCACCTCCTTGTGCGCAACCAGATCAGCTGACTAGTAAATCAGTCAGATCTCTGTTCAGTCCCAGGCACTACTTCCTTTTCCAACCCTTACTAGCTCACTTGATTGTGCAAGTAGTACCGATTCTCTTGATGCAAGAGGACTCAAGGTTTGTCCAGCTGAGTCAGGGTTGTCATCACTCTGTTAAACTGCTCTCTGCTTTAGGCTGAGTCATTAATTTAGCCACTTCCATTTTGTTTTAGCTGACAAGTGTATGTGGCTAAATGTTTTTCTTCCTTTTAATCAGTTGTTTCTTAGTTTAACAAAGGTTTCTTTCTGAAGAATCACCGTAAGTCTTCCCATAGCTGGAAAAACCTAAGGGGAAGATAGAGTAAACACTGTGCAAACATGACAGAGCTAGCTAATTCATAGTGGGTAACCTCACCACTGAGACTACCAGTACTGGTATCAGCAGAGTGCCATTTGTGGCACTGCGCAAAGATCTATCTCTACATTAGGAAGATAAGATTCATCTGCTATTACTTAGGTATTTGTCAAATATCCTTAAGTTTGGGCTCATAACCTTGGGTTCCCCTCACAGAAAATAAGGATTAATGAACTTGTCATGACTTAGGTGTCTGTTACAGGTTTAATCACATCCCATGAGGCAGAGCAAATGAATTATCCCCTGGATAATTCAGAGTCTCGCCCTCTTGGGTGAGACTCTGGATCAGACTTGGATATAATTTTTAGATGGTTAACATTAGAGATGAATCCCACCCTATGGGTTTGGAATGACTTTTCCAGTAACAACTGGCCTGTAGATATCTATTAGGATCTCAGCTGTGGGAAAATAGCCCCATACTTAAACCAAAGCCTCTTTTGGGTACATCACATGAAGACTATTCAACACTTCATCTTCTCCTGAAATTGCTAGTAACCTGTCTTGACTGGGTCATTACTTCTGATAGGCATAGTAGTTAAGGAACAAGAAATGTCCCTGCATACTCTGACCTGTAACTATTTTGCTGGTGAGAATGACTGTACACAGGTGACATCCCAGAGAAAGTGCTGTTGAGCTCTAGCTCAATTTTAATTCACTCTTCTGTTTATTTTAGTAAGAAAAAGCAAAGCAGAAAGCAAACTAGAAACTTATTTTAACATGCAGTGGGTGTAGGTGGTCAGATGTGGTGATAGGTGTGGCCAGGACTGCAGGGGTGGCCCCTGTGAGAAGACACCAAGAGCTGTCCTGTATCCTATTCCAGCCAGCTCCAATGGACCCATAGCAGGACACAGCTGAGCCCAGCAGCCAAGGTGGTGGTACCTCTGGGAAAACATACTTAAGAAAGGGGGGGGAAATGCTGGATAGAGAGAGGAGAAGGGAGCAAAAAGAGTGAGGAAAAAGCAGAGGGAACACCAAGGTTGGAGGAGGAGGAGGAGCTGGAGATTCTCCATCATGGAGCGGAGATTCACTGCAGCCCATGGAGGACCTGTGCTGGAGCAGAGAACAAGCATGAAGAGGAAAGCAGTGGAGATGAACTGTTCATGTATTGATCATGTATTGTTCATGTATTGTGCTAGAAAGGTTGGACCAGATGATCCTTGAGGTCCCTTCCAACCTGGTATTCTATGATTCTATGATCATAGTCCCCCAGTCCCCATCCCCCCTGCACCACTTGGGAGGCAGAGGAGTGTAAAGTAAAGGAGTGAGGTGGAGCCTGGGCAGGGGTGGAGGGGGAGGCGGGTGTTGTTTTAAAGTTTGTCTTTTTGTTTCTCACTACACCTATCTATTTTAATTGGCAATAAATGAAAGTTAATTTTCAATTAATTTTTCAAATTTTCAAAACGGTCAAGTCTGGTTTGCCCACAGTGGTAACTGGTAAGCAATCTCCCTGTCCTTATCTCAACCCAACTCATTCCTGTATTTTTCCTATTTTCTAAGGAAGGGGAGTGAGCAAGCAACTGGGTGGGAGTTTGGCAGTTAGCCAAAGCTAATCCACCACAGTATTGCACCAAAATATGACTTTTAACTGATTTATACCATATAGCACTACAGAAGCAGATGCCGTTTGCAGCTGGTGTACATACTTTTTACCTTATCTCACCTAGACTTACCAATACCTGCAGGAGAAATTGCTGAAGAGGTGCTTTTCTTCCAAATGCAGCCCTTCTGCTGGGTGGAAGACTAACATTGATCACTTCCTGTTAGATCAGACCTATGACCATGTGGCTGGGTTTTTGACATGTCCTATTTGAATGGAAAGAAGATTAGCCAAATTAAGAAAAACTTGTGACCAACAGATCAGTAGAGAAGGCTGCTAAATCTGAGAAAGACATGTCAGTATGATGAAGATGGACTGCAGCCAGGCCTGGGATATTTTCTATTCAAAAATAGTCTGGGAATGTTTAATGCTGTAGATATTGTAGGAGACTTTATGGATTTAGTAATGATAATGCAGAACACATTACTGTTGTAAGGTTGTAACCTAATCTTTGGAGAAGATTTGTTGTATTCATTTGCCATGTCACTTTGGTCATTGCTCACCCTTTCAACTTTGCTATAAAAATACTATATTCAGACACATGTCCTGTAGAGACTACTGCCAGAACTGTTCAGGGTGTCTGGGTTTGACAAAGACTGTCAAGGCCTTTTCAGTTGGTCTTTGCATGTGATTTGGACTAAATAAGTATTATCACTAAAACAAAGGCTGTGTGGTAAGAGGAGATTGCCAGAGTTTGAAGCACAGGAGAGTCACGTAGCAATTATGTCTTGAAGAACACTGCAGGCATCTTGCCACTGCTGAGCATATCACCATCACCAGGTGTCGTATTAGAGGTGCTCATACACTAGGCTACCAGAAGATGTCCCAACAGCTCCCCGAATTGAAATGCCATAGAAACAAACAAGGTCTCATTCAAGAACTTACTACCTACATTGCACCCAATTACGTCTTGTTGAAATAGTATCCCCTTGCTGATACAGCAAAGTGCATATTAGAGAGGCTGAGGCAATCTCACAGGGTCAACAGCGCAGTGTGTGCTGCTTTACAGCTAAAAACAGAGTTGCTGTTACAGAGACTACCCCCATATGGGTGGAAAGGGTACTAACAACTATTTAATATTTAGGGTTTAAAAAATATTGTATCTTTTCTGAATATCTCAAAGGAAAAACTACACCAACTTGAAAAATAGAGGATAAATAGTTGTTAAAAAGACTTGAAAGAAAAAAAGAAAAGCAGAACTAGCTTGGATAGTGTATCTCACTAACTTGAAGAACAGACCAATGAATGAGGTACTTCTAAGAAGAAAACTGCTCTAATGCAAAACCTCACTAGAAAGTAATGATTAGAACATGATAAGCCCATTTACTAAGAAATACAGAAAGGCAAAGGAAGAACACCATTAGTTTACTTCCTTAGTATTTTTTTACACAATACTCAGCATAGCCTAGATCGGAAATGACTGAAGAACCTCAGCACAATTCTCTGTGGGTCAGAGTAGAATAATGAGTGCATGGGAAAGAAATGAAAGTACTTACGTTACTGCTGCATAACCCCAATTTCAGACTGATGCATATCACCTTTCTGGGAATAATCAGAATATTGTCATTGCAACTTAAAAGGCAAAGGATTCTGAAATGAAGAAATGTCTTTTCAGTGGAGATATTTATATTTGCACAAATCAGGTTCAGCTATCATTATTGTCAATGAAAAGAAATACACTCTGACAAAACAACATTCCCCTCACCGTGTTCATTTGCACCCAGAAAGTATCCATTTCGCTTCAGTCTGAAATGAGCAGAGAGTCATGTAACTAATGTACAGATGACTACAATACGCAGTTTTTAATCTACACTTCAGAAATTAATCCCATCCTTGAAGTCTTGTTTAACATTCACTGTATGGAGCTATAATGTATAAAATGACTGTAAAAAAAAAAGCTTAATTTAGCCTGGTCAGTCAGTCTGCCTGCAAATTCAACATTGATATGCTCCTTGTCAGTATATAAACTCTGTTAACGGAACTTATGTTTTGGTAAAAAGGCTTAAGATCTTTAACTCTGGCAAATAAATAAAAAAAATGAAATGAAATGAAATAAAATAAAATACTAAAATAAAATAATAAAATAAAATACAATAAAATACAATAAAATACAATAAAATAAAACAAAACAAAATAAAATAAAATAAAATAAAATAAAATAAAATAAAATAAAATAAAAGCCAGGACCAGGAGTTAACAATGTAGCTAAAAATCTTTATCTAAAGTATCTCAATTTTTCCAAATTTTAAAAAACTTTTTGTACATGGAAAAAAAGGGCAAGGTGAAATGTTAACACCATAATAAACATTTCGTTTGGTTGGAGACTGGATTTAGATTTCAAATTGTAATAGACTCCAACATAGATTATTTCCTCATGAAGAGCTCCAACAAAGAATCCAAGTCAGTTCTGCAATGAATATATTAAGTATATAGTTTCTTTTTAAATACTATTTCCATTACCATGTGAATAAAAATTAGTCCAGAACAAGAGCCTTTATTTGGTACAAAGTTTTGCTCCACAGTATAGGCTTGTGCTTGACCTAGAGATCTCGGTTCCTACCCTGACAGCTGTGAATCTATAGCATCAGGTGTTTCCATATTTGTCTGCTTTGATTCACAGTTTGAAATAGTAGCTCAGAAGCATGGGCTTTGGAGAGTGTTTACTACAATCATGTTTTGTAGAATTACAGAATCACAGAATGGTTTGGATTGGAAGGGACATTTAAAGATCATCTAGTCCCATCTCCCTGCTATGGGCATGGACATCTTTCACTAGATCACTTTGCTCAAAGTCCCATCCAACCTGATCTTGAACATTTCCAATGAAGGAGCTTCCGCAACTTCTCTGAGCAACCTGTTCCAGTGTCCTCATCACAAAAAATTTCTTCCTTAAATCCAATATAAATCTACCCTCTGTCAGTTTAAAACATTGGCCCTTGTTCTGTCACTACAGACCTTGGTAAAAAGTCTCTCTATGTCTTTTTTATAAGCCCCCTTTATATATTGAAAGGCCACAATAAAGTCTCCTCAGAGCCTGCTCTTCTACAGGCTGAATAACCCCAACTCTCTCAGCCTTTCTTCATCGGAGAGGTGCTCCAGCCCTCTGATCATTCTTGTGGCCGTCCTTTAGACTTGCTCCAACAGGTCCACATCTTTCTTGTGCTGGAGACCCCAGAGCTGAACGCAGTACGGACCCTTGAGGGACACCACTCATTACTGGTTTCCACTTGGACATTGAACCATTGACTGTAAGTCTTTGGATGTGCCCATCCAGCCATTTCGTAGCCATCTAACAGTCCATCTGTCAAAATGATAGCTCTCCAATCTAGAGGCAAGAATGTTGTGGGGGACCGTATCAAAGGCCTTACAGAAGGGATTTCCATAGGGATGATTTGAAAAACTGAGTTTGGAATGGCTGGGCAGAAATGTCCAGTATAGACAAACCTGTATCTTAGAGTTTAATGCATGGAGTGGCCCAATGCTGCTACTTACAGAAAAATTTGCACCTTTTCCTTCTGGAATTAGGGTATGTTTTGTCAGTGTTTGGGGGAAGAATTAAAGCAGAACAAACCAGACACAAACCAAAGGGCAGAGTGTCTAAGTAAGAGATGACTGAGTGCAATCAAGAAGCAAAATTAAGCCATCTGAAAGCTCTATGTGGCCTTCATCTTGTACACAGGCAGTACCTTGCTGCTTTCCAGGCTGAGTAATCACTCTTTGTTTCTGTTACTTGGGCAGATTCTCAAAGTGGCCACATGATGGTAGCCTAGGATCAGAGACAAGCTAGCTAAACCACAAAATTAAAGGGAAGGCAGTGAAAAATTAGTTCTTGCAAACTGAAATTAAACGTCAGGACCAGTCACCAGCACACAGTGAGGACATGAGCTATATTTCAGCTTCCAAGTGGTGTAATATCCATGACAGGGCTATCTAGTGTACCTACTGGATAGCCCTATACTGAGATATGCTAGGTGTCTGGAGCTCTGCGCTGTTATAGACAAATGTATATGTAGCAAACTTATGCTTACACTTCCCTTACCATGTGAGGTCAACACATCATCAGCTGCAGTTGCCTGCAATTCCCCCTTTTCTTCTAAGGTGCAAAACAGAAGGAGTAAAAACAAATCTCCTTGCTACAGTCTCAGAGTGTCTTAGTCATTAGAAAAGCAAAGCACTTTGACTGTATGCCACAAATAAAGGAAAAGGAGGGTTTTGGACAAAATCAGCCAATTTTGTAGTTTGAGGAGACCTGGTGGTATTTGCAGATTTGAACCAAATTTAGCCCTGTTTCTTGGAAGGGTATAAACTCTGCTTGCAAGATTTTAAGCATAGCTTAGCCATGTCCAAAGGTGAAGCCAGTGTTTGTGTTCTACAGAAAACGTCACTGGCCCTGAAGCCAGCTTGGGGCTCTGGCAATTCTACTACACAGACGTGTATATTTGTTGGTGGAATTAAAAAAAAAAAATTAAAGAACCACACAAAATAAAAATCAGTTCTAAGCCATATCCAAGTTGCTAATATCACGTGCTTTCTTCTTCTGATACCTCACATAAAAGGTGATAAATTTAAAACAGATTAAGCCACAGAAACTAAAATAAAAAGAATGATTCTCTTTCGATTATCAACTTTTTCTTGACTATAACAACAATGTTCTTTCTTAGCATTAGCTATGAAGAAGACTAAATGCAAATTTTTGAATTCCTATGTTTTAAATTAAAGATTACAAAGCTAGTCATATAAAGCTTGTGCAATTAGATTGGTTTTAAGAAGAATACAGATTGACCCAAAAAGTCTGTGGTAAAACATGCTGGTCTAGTAAAGGATGCTTTTAGACTACTCTGGCGTGCAACTCCCCTCCCTTTCATTAAGCAAACCAAATCATCCTTCAGACTGCACAGCAGCTAAGGGAAACTTCATCTTCAAGTTGACTGGTTTGGTGAAAACATCCATGTCTAGGTCAAACATTGATTATGAGACTCTGAATGACAAGACTGGGATGCATATGTAGTATCCCAAATCCTCTGCACAGGTGATCTTGGGCATTTTGTGAATTTTCATGAAGTCATACATTCCATATAGTTAGTTAAATTGCCTATACTGAAATTGATAGCATATAGTTTACTCTGTATAAATATTGAAGGTTTTAACTTTTCCAATTAGATGCAAAATTTTCATAAATAAGGAAATTCACTTGATAATAAATTAAGGCTTTTATACCAGCCCAGTTTCCTGTGTCCTAATTCACTGTAACAGTTACATCGTGACCCAGCTTCTCCAGTGCTGGGACTCAGGGTTCCAAGAATAATTCTGTTCTGAGAATCTGCAGGGTCCAGTTTCAAGAATTACAGAAGCTGAGCAGACACAAAAGTTTCAGCACTATCTTTATCCTCTAGCAAGACTCTTTCAATTCCTCTACAGAGCAGCAATCAGAACAACTAAGTTTTTCTTCTCTCCCATTTTCTGTTTTATGAAGACAATAATTGTACTGAATAAATACAATGGCCCATAATTCACAAGGTCTCTCAACCTCCCAGACATTGCCATAATGCAATTTGTCAAAATAACCTTTTGGCATAATTGTGGACTTCTCCTATTTGCCTGCTGTTTATGGGCATTCTTGATGCAAGTATTCTTTTAAGAACTATAAATAGCCACATAACATAGCTCTTCTCAGATCAGTACCACTATCATTCCATGTGCTCTGGCATGTGTGTGCTTCAGCTCCTCACTTGCTTCGGGAAGGTGTTTCTCTTGCTGAAGGGACTTCGGCAAGAAGCAGCATCAGCTTTGGAAGACTAAGCAAATTCTATATCCTCTTACTGACACCCCTTGGCTTTCTCAGCAGTTTGCTCATCCTACCAGGCTCAAAGAGTCTTTCTTGATTTCTGTTTGAAATTACAACATTAACCTTTCTTGGTACGTTTATCCTGTGAAATGTTTTATGCAACCCCCCTTCAGAGAAAGGTAATAACACTGGTGCTTTGTCTTGCAGCTGTAGACTACCACTTGATGCTTGAGGGTTTTTTTCTTTCTCTCATCAGTAAACAGAGCATGAGTAACTTGCATGCTGGATTGCCATGAGAGCACTTGTCTTACAAAGTGTTACAGCTCATCTGGTGGCAACTTGGCATCTTGCCACATCTGCTACAGAGGCAGAGTTAGTTTGACTGAATTTTCTCTAGTCATTGCAAGATGTCATAAGTAATGAGATTTCCTCGGTGGCCAAACAGAGTATGCACACTAGTCCCAAGATCAGCAATTAGCTTTTATTCAACCTGAACATAATAATATAAAAGCACACTTCACAACCTGATGGTTACCTTTCTGTACACTACAGAACAATGAAAGAGAAATAGTGTTGAAAATCTTGTTTTCCCTAAGACCTACCAGTTGGTCTGAAAGATGTACCAGTTTGTACCTTACATAGAACTCTTATCATGAAAGCTGTTATGTTCCTGTTTTGGCAATGACACTTATTTCCTGAGGTTAGGTCATGACTTGGGGGTTTTAGTTGCAAAAATTTCATATATTGTTTCAGGGAAGACGTAGTGAGTGCAACTCGTGTGCAAGTTCATCAGGTACCACATCTTGGAGCTAAATTAAATACTAAGGTCTGAACCAAATGCAAGGACAAGTTCTTCCTCTGTCACTGTTGACAAAGAAAACATCCCTAGTTTTATTCTGCGTGATCCCACTCTGCTGTTTTCATGAATACCTTCACCTGAAGGCTCATGTGTTCAATGATAGATTACCTAGTGATGCCTATGGTTCTGGATCAGGTCCCGTATTTTTCCTCCTGGTTGGCACATAGAGAGTGCACATCAAGTGTCCAATTGTCTAGAAGTTTGTATGTACCACCGATGGGATCTGGACTCTTTTCTGCTCTGGCCTTTCTAAATCCTTCCATTTCTTTATCTTCCTTTTTTTTTCCTAGGCAATCTGCCCTTAACAGGTTCAAGGATATGGTGGCAATATGCTTTGTCAATAGTTCATTAAAAGTGAGTGTAGAATTAACTGACAGTTTGGAAAGCAGCAGTCCTGCCAATGGACTAAAGAACATAACCAGAAAAATCCAAGAAATCACTGGACTATTACAGTTGTTTTCCTGGATATTTCATCCCTCTAACAATGTTAAACCTTCTGAGAAATTCTCATTTATTAAACTAGAAAATAACAGTAACAGGATTGTAAATTGTGTCCACTACACGACTAGTATTTCCTGCTATACTGAAAAGCTTTGATGTCAGTGTGATTACATACTTACATCCTTTCCACGAGACCTGTTTCATTCTGTGCACCTTATGGGTGCATATGAGAATCGGTTGTTAACTTCTACCCTAAACAGCATTATTGTCATCCAGCTGGGCAGGTTGTACATACCTTATAGAAAATAAGGTTTCAGGTTCACTGATGCAAATCTATCCCAAAACCATAATTCACTCCAATTTTATAGAAGTGTCTACGATAGAAAGTGAGAAAGAGAACAAAAGGTCTTACTTCTTCAGCTCCTGACATGAAGTGCCTTAGCAGGAAATGTGTCAGTGACCTCTTGTCTACTCTATGAATAAAATTGAGGAATTGAGGCCTGAAGAAGAGGAAACATCTTCTCAAGAACCCCCTCCAATTCCTCCTCTGCCCAGAAGAGCAACAAAAACAGAGGCTGATGGGAATGAAGCTATACAAGATACAGGCAAAGAGAAGCAGGCCAGATCGGATCTGATTTACCACTCCTCCAGTAAGATATAACAGGTATGTATAGTACGTTTGGTATACTCAGTGAATATTATAACTAATCAGATTTAAATGCTGTTGTTTACTTTAATAACTTCATTTTCCTCATCAAATGATATAAAGGTGAGAAAGGCAGAGGGATCTGTAATCAGACTGTACTATGGGTACATGAAAAGGCAGATGCTATGTTTCTCAGTTCACAGAAAGTTGCTTTGCTGAACAAACATCTTTCAGGACCCAGGCACACTCTTCAGTGTCAAAAGCAGTAAAGATGGCAAAAAAGGCTTGGGGTTACTCGTTTTGGAGCCTGCTAACACAGGCAGTTGTGGATCTCCATATCTGGGCAGTGCCCAATGGACTGTGTTAGCACCACACTGTGTGTGCTCACATTGTTGAATGCAGTTGGAAAGAGGATGTTCAGACTCTGTAGCCAGAGGGCAAGGGGGACTGCCTACCTTCCTGGGACCAGGACACGAGCACAGACAAGTAACAGAGTGTTGATTTGGTACACTCGGGGCATTTGCATACGTGAAACTTTTCCTGGTCTGTGTGTTGAATTCACCCAGCCCAGAAGAATGTGTACACATCAAGTGGAAAAGTTGTGGAAGGTGATGACATTGGTTCGTTACCCATCTACAGGAAATGAGGCTGGCTAGTGCAAAGCTGGGAACAGCTGTTATGAAGTCCAGAGCACTGGACTTATTCCCCTGTGCAGGGTGGTAACCCTAAGCAATAAGCAGAAAATAGTGGCATGGCTTGAAACAATGGTACCTGACCTATACCTGAGCCAGAAGTTAGACCCACATATTCACCTACCTTTGAAGTTGTGCCCTGTACAAATGCCCATATGAAAAATGTGTGACAGAAATGAGTGAAAATTGTGTGAATGAAGTGATTAAAAAGGGTGACCTTCTATTCTGACCTATTTGTCTCCCTGTAGAAAAACAATGGCTGTAACTGCACTTTCCCCCATTACATCACAGAAGTACAGGGTAAGGGAAATGAGTAAGACGTAGGTGGGATTTCTACACCCTGTTACATTAGGGGTTCAAAAGAACTTAATAAAGAAATCACATCATTGTCAAAGCACACAAAAATATGCCACCAAGGCAAATTCACAGGTTCTGTCCTTTTTGTGCCCCATTACTGTAACTGCCACAAGGAAATGGGTTTTCAAGGAGAAGGTAGGTTTACTTACGTCTTTGTTGTTTACTATTACTCCAAAGAAGCTAGGCAAAGAAATACAGCATTTTGTTATTTGTGCTAGTTTTAATGTTGTTCAATAACTGTGAGGTGCGGATAGATAGTACCTGCAAATGCATGCTTTTGTCTGATGAATGTCTTAGCCAAAATTTTGATGATGTATTCTTTCTACAGTCTGAAATGAATTATACAAAAATATTTTAAAATTAGCAGTTTCCAGTATTACTGGCCTCATCCACATAGCAGTATTTTGCTTGTTTAGTTAAAACCTGCATTACAGCATTGAAGAGTGCCTATGTCACTTTCTGTATTCTTTTGAAAACACAGTCAAACTGGAAATGTTCACATTTTAGTTCTTTACATCCATAGAGCAAATTCACTATGCAGAGTGAATCCCTTTTAGGAGTACTGCATTTAGGCACAAGTAGAATGGAAGTATGCCAGTGTCTTTTCTCTTATTACAATTTTAATACTGAAATAGAAGATTTCACATATACACAGTTCTCTGAAAATGTTGCAGGAATGTAGGCATAATTTTATCCTCATAGCACATCCAGCATGTAAGCAATAATTCAATTTCATATATTCCCTCAAACAAAAATAACTTTCCAAGTGTTTCAGAGGCAAAGCTTGGAAATAAAACTCAGAGACCTAGTCTTAAGTACTATACCCAGCACACACAAGATATTTTCCTTAACAAAAAATAGTGATATAGAAACAAAGTGTCAGGTTTTGGGTTTTTTTTTCAAATACAAACCTTCCCTTTCATTGGTTATAAAAATCATAGCAATATCAAGACATGATATGCTACATGGTTATATGTTACTTATAATCAGCAGATTGGATAGTTTTTATTCTCATCTAATCAACTCTCTAATCAACCTGGATGAGAATAGCCACTGCAGCACGATTTCAGCCTCACTGATCTTTCCAAATTCCTAACATGACCATCTCCTGTGGACATGTGTCAGGATTCAGCATGCCCTGAGAGGTAACTGAGTGTGTGGCTTAAGCTGTAGCACGGAGTCTAGCAGTAGCCAATTTCCATAGAAAGTTTATAAACTACAATGCAGAAAGGAAACAACTTCACAAAAAAATACTTTATGTTTCCTTAAGATTTTGATCAATAATCTGCACAGGAATTATTTGAGATGTGAAAGAAAGTTTGGACCACTTCTGGGGAAAATAGCACTGTTCTACTGCAACTGTTTTTCTAAAGAGAAGAAGCACATGATACTAGCACAGGTATAAGAAAGAGGAGGAAAAGGCATTTTCAAAAATAAATTTGCAGGTTTCAGTGAGAAAAGAACAGTGGCAGCATTTCTGTTTAGTACTTACATGTGGATTCCAGATCATGTAAGAGGGGGAAGGAATAAATCCTCCTGGATTCACCTGACAAAGGTGGATAGCTTAGTCTTAGAGGGATCCCTCCGGGCTGGTCACCCTGGGCTATCTTTTCAGTGACTGGCAGGAAATAAACACAGTGAAGCCTTCATTCATCTTGTCCTAGACTAGGTTGAATAACCTGTGTCTTAAGTAGCTGTTTCTTTCCAGCCACTATTAAGGCAGTGTAGAATTACTGGTTCCCTTGTGGGCATATCTATACAGCACTTGGGTAAGTTTAGGTAAGACAAACTCTACCCCACAACTGACAGCATCTTCAGAGTTAAGTAAAAAGGTTAAAGCAATTTAATTCCCTTTTATTCATTTCCAATAGCACGTATGTTATTTACAATCCTTTACAAATTATCTGATCCATTGTGTCCAAGAGTCAAGAGCAGTTTATGCATTTTCTATTCAAGCACTACTGAATAAAAGTAAAAATTCTCTTGGACTCAAGGCCAAGAGGTGAGATCCTGTCCTTCCTTGTTAACAATCCTGATCACCACAAAGGATTGCAGAGCCAAAGTTTCTTTTCCCTGATATTTTTTTGTAGCTACTACTCCTACAGTTTCTAACATCTGCCCAAGAGATGGAGGTAATTGACTCAAGAAAAGTAAATAAATAAATAAATAAAAGCACTGTGTGTGCTTAAAACAGTGCGTTGTTATGCAGTTGGGTGCAATCACAATCATCACATCTGTCTCAGTTAAGTACCTTACCTCTTTCATGAAAAGATATAAAGCATGTCAAGAATGTTTTCAAATATAGCTAAAGATACTAAAATATGGGAAAATATGTTATTCATGTATGAAATAAAGGATCCTTGTGAGGATATTAGTATACTTGCATATGTATTTTATTATCAATATCAAAGAATATAGGAGGCATTTCAGAAGGAAGAGTGTACTACAGAGAAACTAAACTTTTCATTGCATCACAGCTCACAGAAGAGGATCATGAGAGTATGGTCCTACCTCTTTTTTAAGGAAATAATGATAAAGAAGTGACAAATATGGGGTTATTCAAACAGGAGTGGTGTGCTGGTTTTGGCTGGGATACAGTTGATTTTCTTCATAGTAGCTGGTACAGTGCTGTGTTTTGGATTTGTGCTGGAAACAGTGTTGATAATACAGGGATGTTTTCATTATTGCTGAGCAGTGCTTACGCAGAGTCAAGGCCTTTTCTGCTTCTCATAGCACCCCACCAGCAAGGAGGCTGGGGGTGCACAAGAAGTTGGGAGCGGGCACAGCCAGAACAGCTGACCCCGACTGGCCAAAGGGCTATTCCATACCATATGACGTCATGCTTAGTATGTAAAGCTGGGGGAAGAAGAAGGAAGGGGGGGTACGTTCGGAGTGATGGCGTTTGTTTTCCCAAGTAACCTTTATGCGTGATGGAGCCCTGCTTTCCCAGAGATGGCTGAACACCTGCCTGCTGATGGGAAGTAGTGAATTAATTCCTTGCTTTGCTTTGCTTGCGTGCATGGCTTTTTCTTTCCCTATTAAACTGTCTTTATCTCAGCCCACGAGTTTTCTCACTTTTACTCTTCTGATTCTCTCCCCCATCCCACCAGGGGAGGGAGTGAGCGAGCAGCTGTGTCGTGCTTAGTTGCCAGCTGGGGTTAAACCATGACAAGTGGTTAAGGAAGAAGGCACTAGAACAATTTAGCTAGTCCTCAAGTATAAACTGGAAAGAGAAAAATGTCAGTATCTCATTTTAATAATGGGAGATAATGGGAGAAATGTCTCATGAAGACTTAGCTGCGTTCCAGGTGTTGCTAAAAACAAAAGTAAAACTGTAACACTAACACTGGGGGTGAATACAGTAGGGTCAAAATAAACCTTAAAAGAAAGGTAGTCACACTTGTCTACTCTGCTAAATTTTCTTTGGCATATCCACAGAAAGGTGAATAAAGAAAAAATGAAAAATAAATCCCCTCAAAACCTGGGAAAAACATTCTGTCAACAAATGGAATAGAGTGACTCACACATATCAGAGTGATCTTCCCAGCATGTGCTTGATGTTGTATGAACATGACACTGTGCAGCTGATCATGGCTGTTTTGTAGGCAGAGTAATGTTCTGGCTGTAGAACTTAGGGTAATTAAAGAACATCTGAGTATATCTCTATATGCTTCTCTTGGATATAAAAAACTGAGGCCATCGCTGAAGAGCCCAAGAATGTGGTTTCATTTGCTTTTTCCTTGACCACAATGTCATTTTAGGAGTTCCTTTCACCTTATTTCCTGTGTCGCCAGCCAACTCAACTGCTTGTTGGGCCACACGTGAACCAGGTTGTGATCTGATTTGAAATAAGAATAACCCTTTTTTCTTTAGATTTTCAGCATTGCCAAAGGCTTTATGAAGCCCATCCCCCTAAGACCCTTGCACAGCACTTGTGTTCATATTTCAGACTGCTGCAGTTACTTCACAATTTCTTGATGGGAAGAAAACTTCTCTATTTCTTTTGTAAATGAGGAAGTGAAGTACACAGATTTGATTGACCCTGTGTCATCAAGTGGATCTGTGGCAGACCAGAGAACTTAGCAAAGCTGTCCATTACCTCAGTACAGTACCATAATCACTGGAGTCTCCAGAGTGGTTTGTTATACATATATGTATAAAATTACACATAAGTTGAATATAAGCAACTTTATGCTGAGAGTTTAGATGCCTCTAGTGACTAGATAGGGATCAACATTTCTTGCAGCAGCAGAAATAGCTTAGACAGCTGTCCTCTGGGGTCTTTGTTGCTAACCTGCACTGTCATCTCAGATGAGCTTGTTCTGCTGTTTGTGGTAAAGGATGCTAAGCCAGATGAAAAAAACAAGAAGAAACAAAAACTGCTGGGGTGGGAGGAGCATTATTAGTTTTAGTGATGATCACTTCTTCAGAACTACTCACTACGAGGCCCCACAAGGAATGGCACTAGCACAGCCAGGGAGGCAGGATGGAATCAGGAAGGAGCCATGGAGGATGGGGAAGAACAGGGGATGCTTAGGCCGACACTGCTGTCGAAAGAAATGCTGCTGAACCAAGCTCTTGAAACTGTTTCAACCTTCCTCTTGGAAGAGAGGATGTTTTCCAGAAATCCAGGAGTACTCTGACAACTTTGTTGTCTCTTGAACAATTCCTCTTTATTTCCAAAGCAATCAGATGGTTGCTACTCTTGGGACTCCTTTGCAAGGTCCTGTCCCTGACAACATTTCTCCTAGCACATGCTGACTCCCAGTGTGATGAGTGTGAAGTGAATGCTTCCACCGAGGTGTTCTGAGGGATGGAGTTGAATTCATCCAGCTCTGTTTGTAGCCAAGCTACACAACAGGTCAGGTCTCCTAGATAACAGCCTTTCCCTCTGGAAACTGTGATCCTAGCCACCTTTATTATATGCCTACACTTGTAGTACACCCAAATGAAAGAAACTTCGTTCTGTAGAGTAGTCCCAAAAAGCCTCCATGCAGCACAATAGCTGCCTGGAGCAAGTAATGAAAAAATATTAGGTTTAAGAGTGTGTTTGAGCTCCTTCTTTTCTGGAGAAGAATTACTTTTTCTCACATTACAGCTGAAGAGATGATAGGAGCCAGAAGGAAAACAGACCTTTTGAATTCTCCCATTGCTCAATTGGCAAGGGATGTGGTAGAAGCCAAAAAAAATAAATGGGTTCAAAAGGGATGAAGGAAATTAATGGGGGATCAGGCTTTCTCGGACTGCTAAGTACAGTGATCTGTGAGGTAGCCTTTAACTTAGCAAGTCCATAGGGCACTGCTTGCTGGTAGATGAGAGAGCCTATAGGAAAAGGCCTGCTTGATGCTTTCTCTCTCCTTATACTTTTCTCCCTAAGCATCCACTGATGTCAAAAGTTTTGGTCTGCTCAATAACAGCATTTCTTTTGAAATCAGTGCCGTCGTGATCAGACGCTTGTGAGAATATAAGGAAGAAAAGGCTTCCAGCTTGGACTGCGGTGAAGCTTGGACAGGAGACAGTCACGTGGTCTCATAATACGGTGGCTTCTGAGCCTTGCTTGGGATCCTGTGTTAGACACATAGGGAGCTTTAAGGCTAACTGAGGAGGTACATATAAAGGTGGTACATCTGGTGCTTCAGCTCAATGAATTACTGTCTTGGAAAGCTATGACCCAGTCCTTCAATCCATAATGACAGTAGTTAGGAAGAGGTACTGCATGATTATTATTTCCTGTTGGAGATTTCACCTTTTGATAAGGAAGAAACACACAAGGAATTCATTCCTCATGTGAGTACACAACCTGAATAGTCTTTTAACTTAAGTAAGCTATCAACTTCTGCTTCAATTTTGTCTTGGTTTTACGCTAATGACACGGATATTCAGGCCTGCTTCTATCAAGTTCAGTGCAAACAAAATTCCCCCTATCCTTGAATCTGAAGTGCCAGAACGGATTAGCAACCATTTTCAATTCAAGATCGAAAAATATGCCATTCCCTCTTCAAAACTGTGACACTTCTGCAGGGGCTAGCTTCAGGAAGCAGTCTCAGGGTTAGGTTGTAATCACCCAACTGTTACACAGAAGAAAGTGGTGGACAGCTTATTTTAGATCCTTAGTCCTTTATAAGTCAACCAAGACAAACACAGGAGAGAGAACTTGCTTTGCTCATGGTTGTAGAATTTATATTCCACTGTAGACTGGACCTTAGACAAACAGGGGATCTAAACAAAGGACACGCTAGCAACTGTCTTTGTTGTTAGCTTCCACTACATTACTCTGCCTGAGTTGATTAGAGTTGATTAAATCCTAGTCACATCTTCAGCATCTGTAACAATGGTAGATTATCCTCATGGCTCAACACAAATAAAATCATTGCTATCTTAAAGTAAGCACGTAACTGCAAGACCCAAACAATATGCAGTTGGATTTACTAATCAGGTGGCTAAAAGTTACTAAATTAGCTTGCAGAGATCTGCATGATTTGAGCAGTCATACAGTATTTCCACAGAGTGGACATGGGATTTTCTTCCTGTGTTTGCAGGCATGAATGGGACAGCCATTGAAAATTTTGTCTGTGTCATTTTTAATGTTTCCTTCATGAACTGCACGTGGCATGTGGGCAGGACTGCTTCAGGAGATACCCAATATTTCCTGTACTGGAAGACCTCAAAGTAAGTAGGTCTGCTTGAATCTAGGGAATTTTGATTTCTGGCCTGACACATGACATTGTCAATATTTAACTGATGCCATATATCATGTAAAGGGAAGAAGATTTCACAGGATGCCAGAATTACATCAAAGATAATTCTGGAAGGCACACAGGATGTAGATTCCAAAATGTGACCATAAAAAATAAGAGAGCTTATTTCCTGGTAAATGGGTCTGGAAGTGGACAAAACATTCAGTCGTATGAGGAGAAGATTATTCTGTACAAAATCGGTAAGGATTTTTTTTTTTAATTTTATTTCCAGTTTTATGCTAAGGGAATGAAAAATTCATCCCTGGGAAAAAGCATACATTTTTAAAATACTGCTCCTCGGAACAGGTTTTTTTTTTTCCTTTTCCCCAGCCTTGATGCCTGAAAAGCCAAAAGTGTAAGAATGAACAAAAACAAATGAATGCAGAGACACTCTGAAATCATAGATTGGAGAATTGTGAACATTTCAGTCAAATATTTATTCTCTGAAAGAAAGGTGTCATCTTTTGGGATTAACTAGCTAAGGAGCGGGACTATCTAGATGTTGGTCTTATATCATTATCTCATAATTCTGCTCATCCACATAAGACAAAAGAGCCAATTACCTTAACACTGTGAACAAAACTTTCATTTTTTTTAATGGAAGAATGTTGCTAATTAAAAAAAAAAAAAAAGAAATTACTTCTTTTTAATATGAACACAGTACAAAAAAAAAAAAAACAACAACCCTGCACAGATTATATGCTGAATTCAGTAAAGTCTAACAAATAGTTTGTGTTGTTTAATTTTATCTACTGTTGCCTCTGATACTCCAGGCTCTTCAACTGGAGTGTTAAATCAGGGAGTCGTGCTTCAGAATACGGGGTTAATATAATTATTCTGATAAAGCTGCATTACATCTTTTTAGACCAGTTGCTTGAAAATCAACCTATATTTTAAAAAGGCAGAGTGAAGAGATCTGATTATTAATCAATAGTATTTATGATTATATTATTGTAGAAAAACTCACCCCTCCATTAAATGTCACTGTGAACTGTTCAGAAGCTTCTCATCGTTGTGAAATTCGGTGGCAACCACCTCGCACAAGTCATGTGAAAATACAAGCTTGTTTCAAATATGAAATTGTCATAGAAAACAAGGTAAGAATAATTATGACTCTCAGTAGTATTTTGTATGTTTGTATTTCCGCACATACTACCATACAGCCAATACCCTGTTCTCTTTCCTTACTTAACTAATCTCTCCTTTTTGATATGTAGTGACCTTCTTGCATATGAGGTGAGGACTACTGGCACTCACAAATAGGGGCAGCAAATTGAGAGAATGCTTTCAGTCCACTGTACAGCTGGTCCTTACAGAAAATGGGCAAGGGATTCCCCACACTGAGGGTGAATAGCTATTCTAGCACATATAGGGGGATGGACCATATTACTTGACGACTTTATTATGAATAATTATAGGATACATCAAATGAACTCTAAATATACTACAAAAAAAATCAAAGCTACTGTTAAATTGGATACAAACAATTTTATGTGTCCCTGTAAGGCAGTTTGGGTCCCAGTGTAGTCTTTCAGTATTACTGCTGGTTTACAATGGTTAGGTCAGGACCTTCTGTTCTGTAGTTTTCCTCTTTGCAGTCTCCTATCCCATCAGTCACTTTTTATCATGTTTTTCACAAACTCACTTTGCATTTTTTCCTAATTCTTGTAGTCATCATTACTCTCAGTCAGGTTTACGGTATTACTAAATTAGGTTCAAAGAAGTAACACATGCTTTATTACCAAGGTGCACCTGTAAGTTAGGATATGCTGCAAGAGCTCTTAGGTATCTCCACCTGGACCCCCATACTTTCCATCCTGCCATTTGTGTATCCAACCTTGCCTTCTTTTCCTATTGCCTCCATTTACTGACACCAGCACGGTGTTGTTGAAGAGTTTATGAGTTTAGGTTTATCTAGAGTAGGTCTGCAGCATACACAATCAGGATGGTTGCACCACAGCTGTCACAATCAGATGTAAGAGGCAGTAATACAGTGTGGGGTTTTATTAAGTTCTGTGTCCTTTCTTTTTAACTTAAAGTGGAAAGAGCCATCCACATCTTTGAATAAAAATAAATACTCTGTCAGGTTATTGGAACAGAATATCCAGGTTTTCCAGGTCTTAACTGGATATGGTTGTTATTATACATTTCAGTAATTGCAAGTATTTTAAAGACTTGCATGAACATGGAGAGTAGTATTATATCCATCAAAACCAAAGTGTGAAATATTTGCAGAAATATTTGTGAGTTCATTGTTCCAGTAGAAAAAAAAATTTAAAAAAAATTGAGACATAATGTAGCTAAATTAAATGTTTAAGAATGTAAAAGCTAAACAGACAAAAGTTTTAATGGAAAAAACATTGTCCCAGTTTACTAGTATTTTTTTACTTTGTTTCGTACAGGTAAAACGTACAATTTTAATTGGTGGGCAACCTGAGCCTTTTTTTGTTTAGTTCTTTGATAATCAGTTCTGCAAACAAATTTAAAGAGTACAGTATTTCAGAGCATCAGTGACAAGGAAAAACTTTTTATAGGAAGAACAGTGTGGTGGGTTGACCCTGGCTAGATGCCAGGTGCCCACCAAAGCCACTCCATCACTCCCCCTCCTCTGCTGGACAGGGGAGAGAAAATATAATGAAAGGCTTGTGGGTTGAGATAAGGACAGGGAGAGGTCACTCAGCAATTACTGTCACAGGCAAAACAGACTCAACTTGGGGAAAAAAATTAATTTATTATCAATCAAATCAGAGTAGGATAATGAGAAATAAAACCAAATCTTAAAAACACCTTCCCTCCATCACTCCCTTCTTCCCAGGCTCATCCTTACTCCTGATTTTCTCTACCTCCTCCCCTCCAGTGGCACAGGGGGACAGGGAATGGGGGTTGTGGTGAGTTCATCTCACGTTTCTGCCTCTCCTTCCTCCTCAGGGGGAGGACTCCTTACACTCTTCCCCTGCTCCAGTGTGAGTCCCTTCCATGGGGTGCAGTCCTTCAGGAACAGACTGCTCCAGCGTGGGTGCCCCACGGGATCACAAGCCCTGCCAGCAAACCTGCTCCAGCATGAGCTTCTCTGTCTCCATGGGTCCACAGGTTCTGCCAGGAGCCTGCTCCAGCACAGGTTTCCCATGGGGTCACAGCATCCTTCAAGTGCATCCACCTGCTCTGGCATGGGGTCCTCCATGGGCTGCAGGTGGAGATCTGCTCCACCATGGACCTCCATGGGCTGCAGGGGGACAGCCTGCCTCACCATCGTCTTCACCACAGGCTGCAGAGGAATCTCTGCTCTGGCACCTGGAGCACCTCCTCCCCCTCCTTCTTCACTGACCTTGGTGTCCACAGTGTTGTTCCTCTCACATATTCTCACTCCTCTCTCTGGCTGCAGTCACGTAGTGGGTTTTTTTTTTCCCTTCTTAAATACGTTATCCCAGGGGCGCTACCACCATCACTGATGGGCTCAGCCTTGGCCAGTGGTGGGTCTGTCTTGGAGCCAGCTGGCATTGGCTCTATTGGACATAGGGGAAGCTTCTAGCATCTTCTCACAGAAGCCACTCCTATAGCCCCCCTGCTACCAAAACCTTGCCATGCAAACCCAATACAAACAGCTTAACTTCATAGTCTTTAAAATAATGCATTTAAAATATTAAATGTATTTTTTTCCCTGAAAATCATTTATAAGGCAGCACCCCTTATTATATAGTAACAAAAAGAACAATCATAAAAATTGAAATTTTCTCTTGTTGCTAGGCTGATCCTGAGAAAAACATGAAAACTACAACTAAAACAGTAAGTCTTTATTACTGTATTAATCTAATGTTTATGCTGTGTTGAAATGTCACCTATATCAGAGCATCCTCCAACCAATTTGTTTTGGTTTCACACTACCAGTTTCAGTATACTATGTATGCTCTTTATTGACAATTTTCCTAAACTCAAAGTTTTAAACTGTTGTTTATATAACATGGTACAAAAAATACCTGCACATGTGGAACTTTATATTACTTCTGTGCAAGTCACAAAATCTTCTATTTTACAGTCTTTTGTACTTCCTACCAAATTCATATATATATATGTATAAATATGGATCATAATTCCACATTACACTTAGACACACAAAATGTGGAGAATTTTTTTCTTTATTAATGGTCTCTGGAAGGGGTTGAGATGCAAAAGGCAAGAAAATATCACCTGAAAGATTAAGCCAGTATAAAGAAGGAAAAAAATAAATCAGATTTTCAAGAAGGCTCAATATTCTTCTGAGAAAGATTTCAATATATGTAAAATTTTTCCCTTCTGTATAATCTGGCTGTTAAACCCTGCCTCAGTTTTGAAAACATCCATGGTAAGGGAATGCCAGATCTTTAAAGAATTATCTTATAGTAGAATAAAATATTTACAGACTGAAAATAAAATATTGTTGGGTTTTTTTTTTCCCCAAAGTCCCATTGTTTAGCAGAGGCTAAGGAGCTGGGGAAGAATCCTGCAAATTTCATCTTCACATCACCAATAACAAAAATATTCAGAAAAAGGAATTAGGATGGAACAAACTAATTTATTAAGAAATAATTTTCTATTTGTTATTTCACTCTAGTCTGTTCACAGATGTATGTGTAAAATTTTCTTTTGTAATTGTTTGCATCATTAAATGAACCTGATGCATTCTTAATATCATACATCTAGTGAATAAAAGGTTCTCAGTCTAGTTGTTTTGTCTTTAGGAAGGAACCATCACAGGAAACTCCTACATATTTGAGAGCTTCAGCGCAGAAAAAAGGTACAGCGTCAAAATCAGAGCAACTGACAATGATTGTTTAGTGAGCACAAGCTGGGGAGAGTGGAGTACACCCATAGAGTTTGGTAAGAATGCAAATCATCTCCTTGACTTAGTTTTCCCTCAGTCCTTACTTTTATTCATTTATTACTTCATGCTTACATATGAAAACACATTGATATTTGCACATTAATTTGCTAGGATGAAAAGGAGCAAAGAATTGGCATATCTCTTAGTATGTGGGAGGCCTCCAAGCATTCTGGTGTGACAGTGGGTGCTTCTTGCAAGGAGGCAGTGAATAAAACAGACCTTTTTGAGGTCTGTTGCCAGCTCTTTTCCTTCTTTCATTCCTACTTCTGGCTTTATAAACTTCTCTTTTCCCCTGTTACTCCATGCCACCTTGGATTCTGAAGTACTCTCTAGGCCTCAGTTCCTCACAAAATGCCTGGTAAGGTTTCAGGTTACCATAAACAGTCTATATACTGTCATCCCTCCCATTCCTTTACATGTTACAGACCAATGAGGTTCTAAGCTAAAGAAGAAGACATTTCATACCAGTGCTTGACACTGTCATGCAAAGCAGATTGCACATACCTGTGCAATCATTCCTGTTCTGTGATACTAATCAAGACTTTGATGATTGCTTGTCTTTCAGGAAAAGAACAACTCACATCTGCTTCATCATATATGTTATTTCTGATACCAGTGCTGGCAGCAAGTCTCGTACTTTTTCTCTACACAGTGTAAGCCTTATTTCTTGTGCAAAATTTTTATTCTGCAGTTGAAATAACACCTCTTTCCCCAACAGAAAATTTCTGGTCTCCTTTTAAAGGAGAGGAGGGAGGGGGAAAATCGACATTGAACTATAGCAGGCATCATGACCTGCTGGATGTTCCTCAAGTGGGCTCTATATTTCTGATTCCCGACCTTGTTATCCACTTGATCAATATAACACAATGCTTTCCAGTACTGGGACAAGGCCTTAGATCAGTGCCGCTTTCCTCCCATCAGACCCTGCAATGTAGATGGGTGGTACAGGAAATTGTTTCCTTGTTTTGAGGATATTGCCCTTAAAAAACCAACTTCCTGTGATTCTTTAATAAGTCATAAAATAAATTATTATCATCCAAATTCTGAATAATGAAATGATACCTTTGTATTCAGACTATGTAGTTTTTAGTTACTCTTTCACTGCTTTTGTCTTAGAGGAATAACATAATACCTCAGGATCATTATTACATAGTACATGTTCATATGTTTGCATACAGTCTTTTCTTCACCAACCCTTCTTGTCATTGTAGAAGCATTTATTTGAAAAAAACATCTGCTACAGTGCCACAGCCAAGAAACCCATTCCATGAGATCTGTCCAACGGACTTTCAGGTATGTTTTCCTTCCATTTGCCTGAAATTTGTTGTAAATAAGGATCCATTGCAGTCTCAAAGGTATGACCTAAGTGTCAGAAAGGTGCACAGAAGCAAGGACAAATTTTCTTGCTTTTTCTTGTTCTTGGGGTATTGAAAGAGAAGGTCCATATGCAATAATTCTTCTGTTTTTCCTTTTCCATTCTGAAACACTTGTCATCTGTCTACCTGGAGCATTGGAGAAAATACACAATTTCACCCTGCTCTCCCTATAAGCTATATGCTGTCACTACAGTAGTGCTGAGCCTAAGCTTCTCAGCCCAATAATAATGCAGAATCAGACGGTCAGCTATGGGGAGAGAAGGGGAAAAGAAATCTACTGCTGGCCAAAAATAGTTGTGCCATAGCAGATGTTGAGACCCATGTTAGTATTTTGTAATGATGCTGAAGAAGGAAAAGTTTCTAGGGTATGCTAAGCAAGAAAGTATAGCAGGGAGCTGAGAGGTTTTATCTTATGCGGAGAGCTGGAGACTCATGAGAAGAAGAAGGAACAGACAGACAGACATTGCAAGCAGCAGAGGGGAGCTACCTATCTAGAGAGCATGTTGCAAAGTTTGCTGCAATTTGCTGAAAGTCTTCAAGTTGGCTACAGCCAGGTCTGGAAGCAAAAATGTGTCTGCAAGGACACACTGGATCACTGGTGAGCCTTTATAAATCCTTTTACTTTCTGTTCCTTTGTCATGTTAACTTTCCTATGTTTAAAAAGATGAGTTTTCTGGTTTTTGAGTTGAAAAGTCTTTTGTTCTTCTTTGGGGCTCATCATGGAGGCATGATCTAGACATGTCTACTTCAGTCCTCTCATTGACAGAGTCCCACTACAGCTTCTATATAATAAATAACAACTCCCTGAATAACAGGAGAGTCATAAATTGTAAACTAGTGGCTAATCTCATGCATGAAACACTAATGAAATGTTTTATTCTTCCTTTAATAGACAGAATATAAGAATCAATTAATAAAGCATGAAACTGAAGAAATAACAATTATTGAAGAAATGGCATAATGGTGTGCAAGTGAAACGAGCAACTTGGATTTTTTCAAACATACATATCTTGTTGGCAGTGATTTATAGGTTTTTCGTATTCTCTCCCTCTTGCAAGCAGAGAAAATAGCATTGCCTGTGGAGACAATTCCCCAGTATCCTATTTTTAAAAGCATCTTTGTATTTGATTGCATTTTCCATAAATAATTTGAGTTGTTTGGACTAGTTTTGTTTCTTCTTATGATGAGTATTCTTGCAATGTTTCAGCAAAAATCTTTCAGTAGTGCTTTGGAAGTTATTACACTGGTTTTCAGCACCATGCAAAAGCATAAAATAAGAAGCTGACAAACTTTGTCCCAATCTTCAAGAAGGGCAACAGGGATGACCCTGGTAACTACAGGCCTGTCAGTCTCACCTCTGTGCCTGGCAAAATCATGGAGAAGATTATTCTGGGAGTTATTGAAAAACACCTGAAAGACAATGCAGTCATTGGTCCCAGCCAGCATGGGTTCACAAGGGGAAAGTCCTATTTGACAAACTTGATTTCCTTCTATGACAAGATTACCCACCTAGTTGGCCAAGGGAAGTCAGTCAACGTAATCTTTTTGGACTTCAGTAAAGCCTTCAATACTGTCTCTCACAGTATCTTCCTGGACAAAATGTCCAGCATACAGCTGGATAAACACATAATGCAATGGGTGTGCAACTGGCTGATGGGTTGGGCTCAAAGTGTTATAGTAAATGGGGTTACATTGGGCTGGCAAGCAGTCACTAGCGGGGTTCTGCAGGGATCCATCTTGGGGCCAGTGCCCTTCAATATCTTCATAAATGACTTGGATGCAGGACTTGAAGGTTTGTTATCAAAGGTTGCCGATGGCACAAAACTTGGAGGAGCCATTGACACTTTCGAGGGCAGAAAAGCCCTGCAGAGAGACTGGACAAATTAGAGAGCTGGGCAATCACCAACTGTATGAAGTTTAACAAGGGCAAGTGCCGGATTTTGCACCTGGGACAGGGCAACCCTGGATGTACATACAGACTGGGGAATGAGAGGCTGGAGAGCAGCCCCACGGAGAGGGATCTGGGGGTTCTGGTCAACGGCAAGTTGAACATGAGTCAACAGTGTGCCCTGGCAGCCAAGAGGGCCAACCATGTCCTGGGGTGCAGCAAGCACTGTATTGCTAGCCCGTCGAGGGAGGTGATTGTCCCACTCTACTCTACACTGGTGCGGCCTCGTCTTGAGTACTGGCTGCAGTTTTGGGTGCCACAGTACAAAAAGGATACAAAGCTACTAGAGAGTGTCCAGAGAAGAGCCACAGAGATGGTAAAGGGTTTAGAGGGGAAGCCGTATGAGGAGCAGCTGAAGTCACTTGGTCTGTTCAGCCCGGAGAAGAGGAGACTGAGAGGAGACCTCATTGCGGTCTACAGCTTCCTCACAAGGGAAGGAGGAGGGGCAGGCGCTAATCTCTTCTCCCTGGCAACCAATGATAGGACCCAAGGGAACAGCAGGAAGATATGCCAGGGAAGGTTTAGGTTGGACGTTAGGAAAAGGTTCTTCACCCAGAGGGTAGTGGAGCATTGGAACAAGCTCCCCCAGGAGGCAGCCATGGCGCCAAGCCTGACAACATTCAAGAAGGAATTGGACAATGCCCTCAGACATATGGTGTGATTTTTGGGGTTGTCTTATGCAGGGACAGGAGTTGGACTCGATGATCCTTGTGGGTCCCTTCCAACTCAGGATATTCTATGATTCTATGATGATTCTAAGAACAACCAAACTAAGGGGTTTATACAGGATCTCCTGTGGTCCAGTGCCTTGGAAAAGGTACAGCTATATTGAGATTGTCGTAGGAATAAAAATTTGTCATCTGTATGAAAACTGGACAAGATTTAACTTTTTAAAATAATCATTTACTCATACAAAATTAATATTGTTAAAGAGTTCAGGAGACATTTTCTCATAAGCCTGTTTGTTGCCTTAAACTATGTTGCTACATCCTTCAGCAGCGCATGCCCTAGATGTTGCTTACAGCTGTTTACAAAACCAAAAATTTACTCCCACTTTTCATCACTTCATATCTGTGGTAGATGAAAAAATACCTTAAAATGTGACTGCTAACAGGTAGCAGATAATTATGTGTGGGGTGGGAAATGTTGGAAATTGAACTTTTGAACCCTCCAAGAGAAGCCTGCAACTTGCTAGCTGCAAATGGTACAGGATGGTTATGTGGTTTTATAACACCTGGACAAAACAGAAGCAGCATGTCCTAAATCCTCCAATTAATAAGGAGATACGAGACAAAATCACCAATTTGGAGGCTAATCACACATTGTGCTTCTGTGGATGGATTATTTAGATTGGGAAAACCAAAGGTTAGAGGCCATTTATAGTCATGAAGTACCCAGTGCCATGCCTGAGCTCCACCTCTTATCCAGCCCTATGCCTCTAGACCTCTACGCCATATCCTTGTGTCTCCACTTCTAAAGGCCTCCGCTGTCTTCTAGACCGACACTGCATTGGTACATTAGCATTGTAAAACCTTGGTGGTACCATACAAAGATAAAGAAAAGTAAAACAAATTAGCCATGGACACCTGGTCCAACAAAATTACAAACAGGTTAAGAAAAGTTCAAGCAAAGCAAGCCTGACAAACTTCAGTCCTGAGGCCTTGCAAACTCATTACAAAGCTTATGGTCCATTACTAGCAATGGCAATACCATATTACAGGGCCTCATGGTTACAACAACAAAGTTCACTAATACTGCTGTTACAAATGATCTGTTTTTTTCTTCACATCAGCATTACTTGGAGCGTGTCTCTACAGAACAAACACTAAAGATCGCCTGCACCTACTAGGCAATTCTATTCCTGACTAGCTTTTCCAAACCTCCACCTTAGGCTCCTAAAATGACTTCTGAAATTAGTTTGATCTTTGTTTCTGCATTTCTGCCAGAAAAAAAAAAAACACATAGGACAGACTCTAGTACAGGGGAATGTATCGAGTGATTTGCACGTTCTGGTAAATTAGATCCCTACAAAACAGAAGAGATGTTGTCAAGGTTAAGAAAAGACTGTGCCAGGTGAAAACCTCAGTATGGTGGCCCTTAAACTGAGAAGCTGAAATTAGTTGTCTTCATCAAACCAGAGCTTCATATGGGACTTTCATTTCTGTCTGGAGCACAGCCCTGGCTGGAGGAAGGCATGCCTTTAGCCACCCCATACTGTGAACTGAGCTCCTGTGGTGGTGCATCCCACCCCCCAGCCCCCTTTCTTCTTGTGCACCTGGCAGAGCATCGGAAGCGAAGCTGCTTTACAATCTCAGTAACTGCTGTCAAAACCTGGCCTTTGTGTAACGAGTTTGTCAGTTAAGTGTTCCTTGACCTTATCAAAACTCTTACATGGCTGAGATGGGAGCAGCCCTGTCTGTCCCAGGGAGGCAGCCCTGACAACCTTGGAACATGTTTTTTGTCTGTACTAGTTGCCATCTGGCAGCCTTGGGGTCTATCTTATCTAGGCTGTAACTAGGGAGGATCTGTACCAGCATCACTGGAATTTTTGAGAACCTTAGTAATTTTCAACACGGGCTGTGAAAGTAGAATGGAAATTTACTGATGCCTAAAGTCAATCATCTCATAACTCTATAAACAGCGGTACCAAGTGAGACCCGTTGAGCTCTCCTGGACCGCAGTGGGCTGCACCAGAATCTCCCTCTGAGCGTGACACCTCTCGGAGCTGCAAACTCTTAAGTTTGCATGAGCTGATCTCTGGAACTCCTTGCTCCTTGAGGTTCGACTTTCACCTGATCTCCGGCACTCCTTGATCCTCGAGATTCATCTTTCACCCCTTGAGACAGTCATTTACAGTGAGTATTTCACTAAACCCAGCGGGGAATTTTTATTGGTGCCTTTAACTGTGCATATAATATTATTTAGTATTTAGACCTATTGTATGTGTGTGTGTGAATCGATTCAAATATTATAGTAAACCTCATTTAATCATTTTGTAGGTGGTAGATTAATTAATGATTAGCTATTGCTAAATTTTTGTGATTCTCTCCTTGCTGCAAACAAACCTTAAACTGCTGCTAAACGTATAATCCTTAGACATAAACCATTAATCAAGTCTGAGACTAGGATTGGATCCAGCCACACCTAGGCTCCTCTCTGAGAAAGAGTTAAGAAAGCAAGGGGGTCCATACTGAACCTTGTGACTCAACGGGAGGGCTCCCCTTTTCCTCCGTGTATTTTCTTTGGGCTTGATTTCCTCTTTCTTTCTCTTTATATATATATTCCATTCATTTAATAAGTAATAGAGTGAACCTTGCCATCGAACTCTGTTAAATCACACTTTTATAAATTTCTATTGAAATCACTATTTGCAAATATCTTTGACAGTGATTTTTAAGCATCCTAACTGCTCATCCATGATGGCTCCAGCAGACGACACCAAGGGGGGTCCTGCAGCAGAGGAGATCCACAAGGTCAGGAGGAAGCAAGTAGTGGCAGAGGACACAGAGACCTGGATCCATGAGCTATGTGAGGACACCTCTGCCATAGTAGATTGTGTGCCAGGGGAAAGGTGGAAGATGTCATGAGCCGTTTAGAGAGGCTACTGGGACTGAAAGGGAGGAGCTGTGGTCCATGTCATGGTATCCAGGAGAGAACAGGAAGGGTGTGCTGGAGGCTAAACCCAAGCTGCTGGCAGGAGACTTCAGTCCAGCACATCCATAGTGAGAGTCTCTGAATTACTGCCAGTCTCTCGGTTAAGGGCTGAGAGATGGGCAGAGCACTGGATCTCAGATCTTATCCTGCTCTGAGCAAGCTGAAGTCTGCTCTCATGATATCCAACATGTATAGTATGCTATTTGCCTTCCTCCTTTCTGTCAGGAGCTTAAAGTCTACCACATCATGATCCTTGCAGTCAAGACTGTCAATTACTGTCACATCCATGATCAGTTCTTCTTTGATGAGTTGCAGATCCAGCTGAGTACCTCCTGTAGTTGTCTTGTTCAGCATCTGTATCAAAATATCGTTCCTGGTGATCTCTCCTGGCTTGCTTGTACCCTGCCATTTTGCCCTTCCAGCAGGTGTCAGGATGGTTAAAGTAATCTCAGGTGGCTGAAGTTCCCTCATGGTAGATAAAGCTCTCTCAGGGTGATAAAATTCCACTAGAACAGATGACCTCCAAGAGGCCACCTTTGAAACCAATTTTTTATATGATTCTGTGTTTCTAAATAAGCTTTCATTAACAATTTGTTTTGAATAGCTTTTTAAAACATAACCAGAGAAGAAGCCTTCTGTTTAAGTTATAACTGCCAAAAGATAAGAGCACCTTCATCAGAAATGGCCAGCTAAAGCCTAAGCTTACTTTAATCTAAGGGGAATGAAACAGATAGGGTCTACTGGATCCTCTCCATCCTGCTCCACTCACAGTTGATCATGGCAATTATTGCACCCCTTACATCCCCACTGCTTTCACTACAAAAGCTGCTGAGGCTGCAAAACCATTCAGAAAACTGGAATTCACTACTAGCACCCTGATGCGAACACCAGAAATCCTGTCCATGAGTAGTGGAGGTGGGAGCAGGAGTGGAGTGAAGGTATCCCTTTCCCATCCCTGGACAAAGGCCCAATATAACACTGGGAAAGGATGGTCAGGCTATATAACCTTCTAACCAAGTGGTTCAAATATTCACACAGATAGAAGTCCTGTATTCTGGTCTCTTATGGCTGTTCCTCTGTTCTGTGGAGAAAGGCATTTGCCAAAACCTAGAAAGTTCTTGCTGCAAGGACCAAAGAGAAGGCCTTGTCTCCCATTTGTATTTTTGTGGTCTGCACAAAAGCTGTAAGACACCAGCATGGCAAAATGCCCAGGTAGTTCTTGTGAGCACTCCTATTGTTGTTGGAGCAATAAATTATTCTTCAAGCTTTTGGGACTTTTAAGCAAGGTTGGTTTTAATCACGTTCCTGCAGTGACTCTACTCCTTGTAGAGCCAAAAGTTGGAAAACAACCCTAGTGTCTCTACCTAGCTTTCTCTTCTCTTTCTCTTCTTCTTTCTCTTTCTCTTCTTCTCATTTCTCTTCCAGCTCATGGCGAGGCCATTCAACACTAGTTTTCTGGACTCTAAAAGATAACAAACTATGGTTGCACCATCAATAGCACAAGCTTTGCTTGGGATTTTTTAATTTTTTTAATTGCTTGCATTTTTGAAAGCCTCATGGCAGGACTTGCCTTAAATATAAACAAGTAAAGAAATCCCCTGGGTAGGAGAGTTCCTTTGTCTGCGGTAACATCACTGTCCTTGTGGGCTGTTTGAATTGTTCTGCTGCAGTATATTCCAGTTTAAAAACAAAAAGTACCCAAGCCCCAAAACCTCAAAACCCAGACTTCCTCATTTAGTTACAGAGGTGCATAATCTGAGGGAACACAAGAAAGCACTCTGCTCTTCTGCTGCCTGCTCTACGGGCTCGGGAGATCTTCAGAGTGGGAGCATGGGGCTTTGCCTAGTGTGCACATTGTCACACAGTTGAGAGTTCAACTGGAGAAAGGGAACCCAGCACTGGACAGATGTCTTTGTCCTTGTCCACCCATTGCAAGATCCGTAATTGGGATTACTGACAGGTCGGAAGTTGACGGTACTTCCTATAATGAGATTTAAGCACAGAAAAAACACACAGTTGCCCAGGGCAGTCAATGTCCCACTGCATCAGCACTAAACAGTGTGATGAAAGGGTGTTTAAGGTACAAACACTGCCCAACAATCCAGCCATAGCCATCAGCAAGCACAGCCTTGTGGTCCAGCTGCTTCTGCAAAGAAATCTCCATAGGACTGTGGAGCTACACTCCCCTCACAGCAACAGCTGCCCTTAAACACCATCCCTAAGTGGTGCAGGATCAGCAAATGCAACTTTAGTGCAATTGATCCTAGTCTTCCTCTTCCCCAGCTCAATCTCTGGGCTGCATGGCTCACCTCAACTCCCTCCCTTCTCTGCTTCTGCAGTGTGAGGTGCCAGAGGGTGAGCAGAGCTCCTGGTTCAGATGTGTCTGCTGCAGGAGTGGGTAAGAGACTGCCTAACACTCTGGGAACTGACCTATTGGAGGAGGGAGACCAAGGGAGGTGAAAGGCTGGGAGAAAGGAGAGAGAAAGGCAGATGCATGGAAACTCTGTCTTCCTTCATTTTCTGGAACCCCATTTCATTCTCTGTGACATTTCTTACAGCTCTGATTTTATTACCTCTGGCACTTCCCTCCCTGCTTCTCCATGAAATGCAGTCTGTTACCATGACAAAATCGAGTGCTTTTCTTCCAAAGATGAGGACACAATAAAGTGTGTGGTTTTTTCATTCTTTGTGATCAGAAGTCCTTTCTTCCACCTTTACAGCACAGTAAGTGTTAAAATAATACCTACATGGATAAGTATGGAATTTCTTTAATCTGGAAGTGCAGTGAAACTTCTGACAATGGACTACTTTTTCCTCTGAATGACTGTCTGTCGCGGATGGAGTGAGAGAGAAACAAAAATATACTTTTTTGAGTTAACAAGGTTCAATGGTAAATGTGACAGTGGTTTAATAAGGTTCAATGGCAAGGTACACTTGATTATTTACTGCATAGAGGACAGGGTCAGACAAAACTGTCAGGGAGACCCTCCTCTTGAGTCATGAGGTTCAGAAAGGACCCCCTTGCTTTTTAAAGTCCTTCTCAGAGAGGAGTCCAGGTGCAGCTGGATCCAACCCTAGTCCCAGACTTGGTCAACAGTTTATGTCTAATATACGCGCAATCAATCCTTTATAGGACTGTCGTGGTTTAACCCCAGCTGGCAACTAAGCACCACGCAGCCGCTCGCTCACCCCCCCACCGGTGGGATGGGGAAGAGGATCGGAAGGGCAAAAGGGGAAAACTCGTGGGTTGAGATAAAAACAGTTTAATAACTAAAGTAAAATAAAAAAACAAGAACAGTAGTAGTACAAAGCAAGCGGTACACTGTACAATTGCTCACCACCCGCCGACCAATGCCCAGCACATCCCCCAAGCAGCGATCGAACCCCTCCCCGGCCAACTCCCCTGCTTATATACTGAGCATGACGTCACATGGTATGGAATAGCCCTTTGGCCAGTCTGAGTCAGCTGCCCCAGCTGTGCCCCCTCCCAGCCTCCCGTGCCCCTGGCAGAGCATGGGAAGCTGAAAGGTCCTTGACCAGTGTGAGCACCACTTAGCAAGTACTTAGCACTACTTAACAAGAACCAAAACATCAGTGTATCATCAACATTGTTCTCAACTTAAACCCAAAACACAGCCCCATACCGGCTACCAGGAAGAAAACCAACTCCATCCCAGCCGAAATCAGGACAATCACTTAGCTAAGATTTCAAAGTTTAGCATGCTATTAGTCATTTACCAAGGATCTATTGCAGCAAGGAATCTCTCAGCCTTGAGGAGTAACCTTGAGAGGCGTCCCTACTCAAGGTGAGATCCTGGCATGCAGCCCGCTACTGTGCAGGAGAGCTCAAAGGGTTCTTGGGCTGCTCACTATTCATGGGGGTAAAATGATTGACTTGTAGTCATATTTGCATACTGACCACAGATTTTAGTTTCCTCACTGTGATTAGGTGGGCACATTGTACAATAGCCTTTGGCTATTGTGTTGTTATCTGTCTCCCAAATCCACTTTGAGCCAGATGCAGCCATCCCATCCATTCCAACCGCCACTGGTGGTTATTGCCTGAGCAGGGTTACGGGAGAGAAAGGTTGGGGGCTTGGGGTGGGGGGTGAGGAGAACACACCGTCACACTATCATGGGCCCAGACCTGAAGTCTAAACTTTCAGTTGCTTTGTTGACACCTTTTATATGATAGTGATAGTGATTCTTATCAAAAAGAGCTGCTTCTATGACTAAATCTACTTTTTGGTAGAATATCCACCTGTTCTTATTTGTTCCTCATTCCCACTGTTTCCTTCGTAAATATGCTTCAGAAAAACTTTGTTACATTTTTATTTGCTCCTGGCATATGAAGAAAGTGAACTCCCATGAATTGGCCCTTATAAAGTCACCACTGCCTTAGACCTTTCCCTCTGAAACCACAAAATACCAGGCCAGGCTCTATTGATTCTCTCATGACTACTGTTTCTAGGGATGACTGGAGCTTTAAGTTCTGGATGCTCAAGGTGAGTTGTTCATCTCCTCAATCAATACTCAGTATTGATTTGTCATGACAGACATGATCAAGTGCATGAACACAACCATAGGGTGTCACTTAATACATTGCTTTTCAGTTCAGGCCTTGCTCTATGCTTCTAGTACTGCATGTGAGCAGAAGTGGAGTTGGTTCAATTTTTATTTTTATAGAAAATACTTTTGCAGTCAAAAAGTTGCTAATATGATGAGTAAACTTGCTGTGCTACACCTGTTCCCTTTATACTATATGAGTTGCAGAGAAGAAAGCAGGTCAGATATCCACTTTGAGGCGTTGGCTGGTCTCAGTGATAACTCGGTATCATTCATGTGAAGTGGTCGAGTCCCCATCCCTGGAGGTATTTAAAAGACAGGTAGATGCAGTGCTTGAGGACATGGTTTAGTGGCGGACTTGGCAGTGATAGGTTAATGGTTGGACCTGATGATCTTAAGGGTCTTTTCCAACCTTAACAATTCTATGATTCTATGACTCTATGTTTACAAGCAACGTAAGAGAATGAACCTGGAAAATGACAGCACACTTATAGATCATCAGTCATCAATCTCACACTCTAGCAGGAATCTAGGAAGCAGAAATATTCATAAGCCTAGGCATTTCTGGGTGTCTAGAAAGTAAACCCTCTTTGTCACCAAAGGCAGTCAGCACTGCACTATCTTTGACTTTCTCTTTTGGAAATAAGTATATCTTAGTTATGTATGAATAGCTGATATATGAACTACTGCTGATATGGTTATGTCACTCCATATGTCAATAAAGAAGCAGTAGGATAGGAATGACCTTGGGATTTTTATAAAGGTGAATCCTGGAGCATCCTGGAAGGGTGTTGGGCAGCAGGTGACTTTTTTCCAAATATAGCAGGCAAGAAATGGGAGTGGTAGAGAAGTATCTGGACAGTTCTCTCTCCTACAAGTTTTTAACTCCAGCAGAACAGATGTGCCTGTTTTTAAGAGGAAAAATGTTTTTGCTTGTTTGAAAAATGTCATATTTCCTAGTGATGCTTCAATTTCAACATGTGAAGAAATGAAAGTACTTTAAATGAATTATAAATTAAGTAAATTACTCTATATTAAGTAAATTACATTGTCTTCTGTGAAGCAAAGCCTTTCAGGGTATAAAGGAGCTTTTGATGTTTTATACTGTTTATAATAACCCTCTCCTTTAGAAAATGCACATCTGTGACCTGAGAAGGGAACAAATGCTCAACAGCAAGCCCTGGAGTGGCCTTTTGTAGTTGGATGATTGCTACTTGCAATTTTTTGTCTGTTTTTGCAGTGGTTTGTGGTTTGTTTTTTTTGACACTGGGAGAAACAGACTGAGAACAAACCCAGATCACAACTTTTAATAGTGAAATATCTTATTTGAAGACTTCATATCCAAGATTTGAAATTTCCCACAGGTTTAAGGAACTTTTACAATTTGCATTGTCATCTCCCTGAGTGCACCCATAGACCATCCCTGCCTGGGGCCCAGGACCCCATGTCAGGGCTGTCAGCCCCTGCCCCAGGGATGCCTCAGCAGGGCCGGTCTCCAGCTCCCCACAGCCCTGCCCTGCCCTGTCCCAGCCTGGCCTTGGCCTGTTTCTGTCCCCAAGGAGGTGCCTGGTGCTTCCCAGCTGCCCTGCTCCTGGCTCGGGGTGAGACAGGCCCTGGTTGCCAGCCCCTGCCTTGACCCACCATGGGGAGCCCTCACTGCTCCCAGCCCCCAGAGGTGTTTTGTATTGAGAGATGCTTTGTACTACTCAGTATTATTTACAGCTAGAGAGAAATACCTGTAAAAGAAAAGATTTTTATGCACTCGCCAGATTCCCACGCACCAGTGGACTCTGTACAACAGAAAGGAAAATGTAACCAGCTAACTGCTTTTTCATGTTATGTGAAATCATGAGTTGTGCAATTACATGAATTTGGTAAGAATCAGGAGGGAAGTGATGAACGTCGTGTCTTGCAACACTTCCGATGATATGGCAGTTCCCCAAAACACAAGCAGCAAGGGATACAGCCCTATATATAGCTACACAACCATTTAAAATACAAGTGTTTCCATCTTCTCTGAGCCTGAAGACTATGACAGAAAGATAAACACGATAAGACGTTTTGAAACAGAAGGTAGGTTCATCTTTGTCTTTCTGACTATTTTGTTTACTGACGTATTCACCGAGACTCTAGGAAGTCCAGGGCTGGAGGGGTGATGTCCCAGGCAAAATCTAAAAAGCTGTCAGAGGAATAAATGGAGCTAAATGGAATGAAGTTTTTGCAAATAAAGTACCTACTGCCTTCTATGAAAGGTCCTAGCCACAATTTTGATTTTCTTCATGGTTTGATACTGAATTTGTAGAAATTAGACGTCGCTCCTAGATCCATTTTTAAGCATATACTCAAAAACATCTTTGTACATGAACTAATGCCCTCACCAAACTTACCGTATTCACCATTGGGTAACTTGAGCTGATTGATACTGCTGTGACCTATTTTGATATTTTCTGTTTGCAGCTGCTTACCCACCTGCTTGATGTCTATTCATCCTAACCTTTGTATATAGCAGATAGATAGACCTTAAGACAGCAGTCATCAAATGTATGTATGTAACATTTATATAGTGCTCCCACAATCACCAGCTTTACGAATCATCACACAAATTGTTTTGTTACAGAAAAGGATGACTTCTTTAACTTTATTACTGTTTATTTGAACATTTCTCTGACTGCTTGAGAAGTCTATCTAATCTTTCCTCCCACCAGAACTGAGAGATGGTCAGATGGTGTAGAAGCAGGCATATGAGCAGGTCAGACTATACAAATTCAGAGGAGAGTGGTTCACACTGGCATCTTTCACCTTGAGCAAGTTTCACTGTTTTCTGTCTCCAAGGAGGAAGAGATGGTTGCTCCTCTTTCACTCATCTTCATGACCCAGTGGATGCTGCTGATCACCCAGTTGTGTGTTGGCTGGCACTGCACAGACTGTGAGTAAAACAATTCCATGGGGCAATCCTCCAAGGTGGAGTGTAACGTGCTTCTCATTATGGGTAGTTGTGCTTAAATTGCCTTCTGTCTTACATGTGCTAGGGAGTAACCTCCGCACCCAAAAATCTGGGAATCAGTCCTGCACCTTACTGATCCTATTATGTGACACTTGCACTGGAGATACCAGACTCACCTATTAGAAATTTGTTGTTGACTCAGTGGAAAATGGAACTGAGTTGGACGAGCAGCATGAATTTCACTGAGGACTGGTGTTCAGTGACTGCAGGAGATTTTCATAGAATCATAGAATCATAGAATGCTTTGGGATGGAAGGGACCTTTAAAGGTCATCCAGTCCAAACCCCCTGCAACTGGCAGGGACATCTTCAACTAGATCAGGTTGTTCAGAGCCCCATCCAGCCTGGCCTTGAATGCTTCCAAGGATGGGGCATCTACCACCTCTCTGGGCAACCCATTCCAGTGTTTCATCACCCTCATCGTGAAAAAATTTTTTCTTGTGTTTAGTCTAAATCTACCCTCCTTTAGTTTAAAACCACTACCCCTGTCGCAGCAGGCCTTGCTAAAAACACTATCCCCATCTTTTTTGTAGGCCCCCTTTAAATATTGAAAGGCTGCAATAAGGTCTCCCTGCAGCCTTCTCTTCTCCAGGCTGAACAACCCCAGCTCTCTCAGCCTTTCCTCATAGCAGAGGTGTTCCATCCCTCTGATCATTTTTGTGGCCCTCCTCTGGACCCACTCCAACAGGTCTGTGTCCTTCCTGTGCTGAGGACCCCAGAGCTGGACACAGTACTCCAGGTGGGGGTCTCAGCAGAGCAGAGTAGAGAGGCAGAATCACCTCCCTCGACCTGCTGGCCACGCTTCTTTTGATGCAGCCCAGGATAAAGTTGGCTTTCTGGGCTGCGAGAGCACGTTGCCAGCTCATGTCCAGCTTTTTGTCTATCAGTACCCCCAGCTCCTTCTCCTCAGGGCTGCTCTCAATCCCTTCATCTCCCAGCCTGTATTGATACTGGGGATTGCCCCGACCCAGGTGCAGGATCTTGCACTTGGCCTTGTTGAACCTCGTGATGTTCACACAGGCCCATTTCTCAAGCTTGTCCAGGTCCCTCTGGATGGCATCCTATCCCTCAGGCGTGTCAACTGCACCACTCAGCTTGGTGTCATCAGCAGACTTGCTGAGGGTGCACTCAATCCCGCTGTCTATGTCATTGATGAAGATATTAAACAGCACTGGCCCCAGTACGGACCCCTGAGGGACATCACTTGTCACTGATCTCCATCTGGACATCGAGCCATTGACCACTACCCTCTGGATGCAACCATCCAGCCAGTTTGCTATCCACTGAACAGTCCGCCCATCAAATCCATATCCTTCCAATTTAGAGAGAAGGATATTGTGGGGGACTGTGTCAAAGGCCTTACAGAAGCCCAGATAGATGACATCTGTAGCTCTTCCCTTGTCCACTGATGTAGTTACTCCATCACAGAAGGCCACTAGGTTGGTCAGGCAGGACTTGCCCTTGGTGAAGCCATGTTAGCTGTCTCGAATCACCTCCCTGTCCTCCATGTGCCTTAGCATAGCTTCTAGGAGAATCTGTTCCATGATCTTCCCAGGCACAGAGGTGAGCCTGACAGGTCGGTCATTCCCAGGGTCCTCCTTTCTACCCCTTTTAAAAATGGGTGAAATATTTCCCTTTTTCCAGTCCCCAGGGACTTCACCTGACTGCCATGACTTTTCAAATATCATGGAGAGTGGCTTGGCGACTACATCAGCCAATTCTCTCAGGACTCTGGGATGCATCTCATCGGGACCCATAGACTTATGTACGTTCAGGTTCCTCAGGTGGTCGCAAACGTGATCTTCTCTTACAGTGGGAGGACCTCTGCCTCCCTGATTCCCGACAAATGTCCATTGACTCGGGAGGTGTGATGAGAGAGGGCTATCTATTACCTGGCTTAAGAAGTTGTCCTCCATGTGCGCCAGGAATCTCCTAGATTGCCTAGAGCCCACCTACTTTCCCAACAGATGTCGGGGTGGCTGAAATCCCCCAGCAGGACAAGAGCCTGTGAGCATGAAGCTTCCTGTAGCTGGAGAAAAAAGGCTTCATCAATAGGCTCCCCTTGATCAGGTGACCTGTAGTAGACACCAACAACGAGGTTCCCTGTGTTGCCTTGGTCTCTAATTCTTACCCATAAACTTTCAACCTGCTCATGGCTATTCTTCAGGAACACTTCTTCACATTCTATCCATTTCTTGACGTAGAGGGCAACGCCTCTGCCCCTCCTACCTCGCCTGTCCCTTCTGAACAGCCTGTAGCCTTCAATAGCTGAATTCCAGTCATGGGATTTGTCCCACCAAATTTCAGTGATGGCAACTAAGTCATAACTTTCTAGCAGCATGGTAGCTTCCAGCTCCTCCTCTTTGTTGCCCATGCTGCGTGCATTGGTGTAGAGGCACTTCAGCTGGGCTGTAGTCTGTGTCACCTTCTTGGAGGAACACCTCATGGTTCCCTTGAGGAATTTCTCTGATATTTCCCTGTAGGCTCCTATTACCTCAAGAGCCCCCCGCTCATCTTCGTAAGACTTTGACTGTGCTGCAGTGTCTCCAGCACACCTCAGATCAACAGGCTAAAGGCCCCTGATAGCATCCCTTCCCCCGCTAGTACCCTGTCCCTCTAACCATGGTGTGCCATTCCACCCCTTATCACAGGCAAACCTGATATCAACCCCCTCAGCAAAGACCTTCTTCCCCCTTTGAGAAAGGGGAAACCTGTCAGATGCCAGCAAGCCTGGTGCCATGTAGGCCATCCCATTGTTGACAAACCCAAAATTGTGATGTTGACACCAGCCACGGAGCCATGTATTAAAGGACTGGATCTGTTTGTTCTTCTCAATGTTCCTGCCCGCAACTGGAAGGAGGGAGGAAAAAATAACCTGTGGTCCTGATTCCCTCCCCAACCGTCCCAAGGCCCTGAAGTCTCTCTTGGTAGCTTTTAGACTATGGGTTGCAGCTACCTCTCCACCTACATGGAAGATCAATAACGGGTAGCAGTCGGAGGGCTGTAGTAGGCTGGGAAGTTTCCTGGCGATGTCCTTAACCCGGGCCCCAGGGAGGCAGCAGACTTCCCTTTGAGGAGGGTTTGCCTGGCATATTGGACCCTCTGTTCCCTTCAGAAGGGAGTCACCTACAACTATAACCCTTCTTTCCTTCCTCGTGGAGGTGGTCATGATACAGGGGGTAGGCCTTTCTGACCTTGGTGACACCTCTGCTGTAGATGGTCTGTCATCCACATCATCCATGGACTGGCCTTCCACATCCAGAGCCTCATACCTGTTGTACAGAGGCACCTGGGAAGGCAAACTGGGCAAGGAAGGGGTTCGCCTAACACCCCGAGTGCGGACTTGCCTCCATTCACTCCTTTCCTTTAAGCTACTGCCTTCAGCCTGGTGGGGGAAGGATACAGGATCCCCTTGATCTTGGTTTTTTTTGGTGGCTGTTCCTGTTTCTGTCTCAGGGAGGGCAGAGCTTGGCTCCACCAGTTTATCTCTTTCTCAGCCTCCCTGATGCTCCTTAACCTTTCTACTTCCTCTCATAGCTCTGCCACCAAGCTGGGCAGATCGTCCACCTGGTCACACCTCACACAGCTGTTCTCACTACTGCCAGCCGTTACCAGTGAAAGGCTCTGGCACTCTCTGCAGCCTGAGACCTGGACAGCTGCATGGTTTGTTGGGAGCGCAGTTTGCATTGCCACATCCACTCTGGTGGTTGTAGAGGACATGGCCTTCTGCCGGGTGGAGACCATAGCTGAGCTCCTTCTGAGACAGTGATAACCACCAGCTGAACTCACCTTTTGAGCTGGCAGAGCTTCAGCGCCCCGCCTGCACGCCCTGCCTACATGAATTGCTGCGCGAACTGCCCTGCCACACCTTGGCTGATGTGCCACACCCTGTTTGCCCATCCTGTTCGCCATGCTCCTGGTCACTCGCGCTTCCTAGGGGCCATTTAAATCTCCCACAGTTGCTCCTGGCTATGCCCCCTGCCGCGTCAGCCTCACTTGGGAGCGCTGGTGGCTCCTGGTGCATCTCCTGGTGTATCCATGGGTTTGCCCAGCTCCAGGAACCCCCCCTTAGCCTTGTCACCTCACGCTCATACCGTTGCCACCGCTGTGCTCCTCGCTGACTCAAGACTGTAATGGTAAATTTTGATAATTTGTAATTTTACCAAGACTGTAATGGTAAATTTGCTTTGTAAAGTTTTAATGGATATAAATCATTACACTTTCTTCTTTTTTTTTCATATCCTTAAGTAACTGAAAAAAGTATCCTTGGTAGGAACAAAATAGTCTCTCTTTTAGCAGGCTTTTCTAGATTTTGTTAAGACCTGTCTTGGTACTGAGGCATGTCTGTCCTCTCTGGCCATTCTTGTGAAATTCTTGCCTTCAGAGGACACTTGTGGAATCAGGGCCTTGATGGGACTGAAGTGTTAGACTGTCTCTTTTCCTGGTTTCAGAGGAACTTTGGTGAGAGGCATCTCATGGTGTGCAGATGAGGATTTTTAAGTACAAAGGACAGACTGAATTAAATACATGGGTCCTTACTGACTTACCTAAAAACAAGACATAAGCATTCAGGGACACTGGAGATGCAGTGATGTGCTTGCTCAGGGCTGATTGGTGTGACACAGAAGCCTGTGAAGACACAATATTTCTGGTGTGGCTCCTGAGGGCCAAGCAGGTTCATACAGTCATAGAATGGTTTGGGTTGGAAGGGACCTTTAGAGATCATCTAGTCCAATCTCTGTGCTATGGGCAGGGACATCTTTCACTAGATCATGTTGCTCAAAGATCCATCCAACTTGATCTTGAACACTTCCAATGACAGGGCATCCACAGGTTCTCTGAGCAACCTGTTCCAGCATCCCACCACACTTAACATAAAAAAATTCTTCCTTATGTCCAGTATAAATCTACCCTCTGTCAGTTTAAAAAACATTGGCCCTTGTTCTGTCACTACAGACCTTGGTAAAAAGTCTCTCTATGTCTTTTTTATAAGCCCCCTTTATATATTGAAAGGCCACAATAAAGTCTCCTCAGAGCCTGGTCTTCGCCAGGCTGAACAACCCCGACTTTTTAATTGCCAATTCTCTTTTAATTGTTTGTGCTTATATTTTATTGACTGCATTTGAGTGTCTTTAAAATGTTATTGAAAATCCAAGTGAAACAGGTTTGTGGCTGTAGTTTTGAAATTCTTCCTTGAGAAATCTGTGACACCTTCAATTTTGTCATGGCATAACTTGTGGTGTAATGCCCAACACTTTTCAGTGTCCCATTCACAATAATGAAAGGTCTGACAGAATTTACTCCTCTTTGTACAGGAGGGGTAATATATATGAGACTGTTAAGAGAATGACGTACAAGATGTGTTCATTTAAGCAACATGGAGCTGGCATATACAATATGGCACTATTTCCTGCCTCATCAAGCTCAAAGTATTTGCTGATTCCTTATAAAAGGATGGATAAGTATTCCTTCCTTTTAAAAGGTATGTTTAGTCTCCTTATTGGGTTTTGTTGGGGGTGGGGGTTAAGGAGTAAATTTATATGTCTGTGATCAGGAGAAGATTCCCCAGGTATCACTGCAGACCACAAAAACCTCACAAGTTTGCATCTACACCTTCCTGAAGTCTTGAAAAACTTCACAGCTCTGCACTTGGGTTTCTTTCCCTCTCTGGAGTCTACAGGGAAGCTCCTCATGCTCTCCACTCATTTGATAGGGTGCTGAAGAACATCCTTCAAATAGAAATGCTACAACAGGGTACTGACAGACAGGCAAACGTTTCAGTTTGTGGCATTGTGGCACCAGTGCCTCCTTTTGAATAGGAACAATTCAAAGCACAGGGGTAGCCAGTTCAGGTGTCAGCCTGTACTAGAGCAGTGTAGGCTCCTCTGAGACTTATTCTATCAGATACAGCTATAATCATATCTTTGGGGGATTTATCCATAACAAATTCTTCATTGAATCTGTCAGTGCAAATATCTTCCAGTGTTACTACCTAAAATGAAGCAAGTAATTCTTAACCCAAGCAATAACCAGCTGGAGTTGCAGGTGTCTAACATAACTGTGTGCCAAGATCCTCCAGCCTGGAGCAGTCACACAATTTTTCCTCATCACAGATATTCCTGTGTTTGCAGGCAGGAATGGGTCGGCCATTGAAAATTTCTCCTGTGTGATTTATAACATTTCCCTCATGAACTGCACTTGGCAGGCAGGCAAGGATGCTCCAGGAGATACCCAATATTTTCTCTACTGGCAGAACTCGAGGTAAGTAGGTCTGCTCGAGTCTAGCGAAGTCTGAATTCTCATTCAACGCATCGCACTGCCCACGTTTAACTAAAATACCTTGCTATATACAGAGATGATGACGAAATGGAATGTGAGCTTTACATTAAAGATGAAAATGGCAGAAACACGGGATGTAGATTCAAAAATGTGAGAATAGAGATTGAAAAATCTTACTTCCTTGTGAACGGGTCTAGCAAAGACTCCCCGATCCAGTTCTATGATGGGTACATTCAACTGTATAAAATTGGTAAGTAAATAATTTCTTTCTGATTTATTTTCATTATTGCATGAGGGTAGTAAAGCATTTATCCCTGAAAAAGAACCAAGTACCCTATCTCACCTAGAGCTGAAAGTAAGAGACTGTGGCCTCTTCAAGAAAACCTATTCCCCAGACAAAAGAGCAATGAGGGAAATTAAGCAAGAAAGTTCCACAGCTGCAGCCTGCCTCAGATTCTTTAGCAATCTGCCCTTACTGGGTTTAGGTCTTTCTCTAACAAGGTCTGCAGGACTTAAGAGATTGCAGTTCCCCCTGCTGTCCTTTCAATGATGGCCAAAGACCTTTCAACAGAGGAGACTTTTCAGGAGAAGTTTATCTGAGCACTGATTTCTCCTTCTCATTGCCAGTGGGGATGGCATACACCGACACCATACCCTTGATTAAAGAAATTAATACGCATACAAAATACCCCAGGTTTTCATATGCTCTTTCACATGTGGTGCTCTACTTGAAAGCATCCTGTGCAATTACTTTTACTGTGGCAAAGCCTTTTTGGCAAAATGCCACTGTTTTTGGTATTGCCTCCAAAAAATGGATAAACAAGGCTTCATTCTGTAAGGGGACGGAATTGAGCTGTAATATCACTTATGACAGATGAAACAAGACTGTTCTTTGACCAAACAGCTCATCACAAATAGGCCAGGCCTGTCTCTAAATATTGATGTAAAGTAATATTCTAGCTGAAACTAAGGTTTCCTCTGTCAGTCTTTTATCACCCTTTCTGTCATGAGTGGCTGTCTTTTGTTGTTACAATAATCAAGTCCTTGGCGATGATCAAAATATAAAGGTCCTCATATTTTTGCTCACAACCGTGAATTTAGGAGAGATATGTGAAGAAGTTGGCTACATTCTTAAAACTGAAGTGTCATTCTTAAATTTGTATGACTAATTTTTTAGAAGGGGGGGAATAAACTTCATAGTTCACAACACCAGGCAGGCAACACCTTCATGTTACAGAAGCACAGTGTGAGGAGGCTTGAAGAAACGAATGACCTGTGGATTTCTTACATTAAGGTTACCATCAGCTTGTTCTTCTGCGGTAAAAGGCATCCTTATAAAAAGAAGACAGGAGTCTATCTTATTCATCTAGAAAAGTAAACGGAGGGTGTTTATATCTTTGTATGCTCATAAATCATGTTCCCTGGCTTAGTTCCTGTTCTTTCTGATCCTGGGGACAGGATTTAAAGAACTTTTGTCTTTCAATTATTTCTAACAGAGTTCCTAAGAAAAACAGTTATAAATGAGTATTCTTTCTTCATAGATGTGTTACTTGCAATTGCACTCTCTTTTATCAAAGCAAAAAGAGATCAAGTGATTTTAATTATTTGAATTCCTGGTTATATCATTTCAGAAAAGCTCATGCCTCCATCAAATATCACTATCAACTGTGATGAAACTAAAAATGATTGCATAATTCAATGGCAACGACCCCAAATAAGTCATTCTAACAAAGACAGGTGTTTTAAATATGAAATCAACATAAAGTATAAGGTAAGAGGAATCTCTTCACTTACATTTAACATTAATACATATGTTTGCATTTACCAATACACATGGATAGAAAGAATATCAGTCTCTCTTGTATGGTGTAGCCTTCCTCATACGTAACACCATATTCCTTTGTGGTTGTGCCTTTCAGGCGCCCTGTTATGCCATACTGCCCCATTTTTTTATCTCTGTTCCCCTGTGTGAGATATTGCTGGTGATACACTGGTTGACTGTGACTGTGTGGGACTAAGAGGAGAAACATGGTTAATCAAGACTTGGACATAACACAGCTTTGGCTGTGTCAAAACTCAGAAAAGGTACTTCTTTCACTAAGACCTGTTGGAGCTGTCCTGGATTGGAGTCCTTCCAGTGGTGACTGCATCTCTGTGAAAGGGCAGAGCTCAGCTCTAAATACAGGACAAAGAAATGTGCATCCACTTAACATGAGTCGATGGAGGTGAATGAAATTTCTATATATATGAAATGTAAATAGTTTATGCAGGTGTCATATATAAGCAACACACCTGTTGGTCCAAGAGTTGAAGCTGTATAATGTTCAATAAAAGGAAAATAAATATGAGTGAAAGCAGAAAGGCAGTGTGAATAAGCACAGGTTACTGAGGGAATCATTTAAGCTACTGAAGGTCAAATTCAGGCCTTGGCTTTACAAGTCTTTTTGCAGCAATAGGGAAGGAGTTCCACTGTGTTCAGCTGCAAGAGTAGACCTAAACTACTGTAACTGTGGCAGAATTGCGTCAAATGACCACAAGGTGGCAGATAGTGACTACAAAGGAAAAACCAGTCTGTACTACAACCAGATTTGGCCACTTAGTGGCTGATTGAAGCCATTCCCTAGATTTCTATTATTCGGAACTTCCTAGTCTGGATCGGGCTTGCTCTTTTATAGATGAGTTTTCTTGCAAGCCCAACTAACTGCTACAAAACTGCATTACTTCTCCAAATCCCTTGGCCATTGCAGCAAAGAAAGCTTACTGAAAACTTTGTGTGACGTTGGAATAAAAGGGCATTGCAGTAAAGCAATACATACTTCTTAAAGTCTTTTAATACGCCTAATAATCTGTTTATAAAGAATATTCAATTCACACATAGTCTGAATTGCCTAGCATTTTTTAAATAATCATTAGCAGTTTTCATTTTACTAATTATGTTAAGGTCCAGCAATTACTGTATTGCAAAATTTATTGCTTTACCACTGCCAGGTATCAATTTGAATTGTTTTACCAATACACTATGACCAACATATATTGTATTACAGTTAGCCTTTAAACTTTATTTTCACAATTGGAAATTACTTGCATTGGGAGCAAACAAAAAAAGTATAACACCATGAGTAACATAATTTCAATCACATTTTTTCATGTCTGACACCAATAAACTGAATTTGCTGAGAATCTTGGATTTTTCTTCAGTGATGTTTTAAGTTAAGGCCTTATAGATCAGGATATCTGGGAAACCTGAAGGCAAACCTTACCAGTGAAAGCTGAGCTAGAAAGGCACCAAATACCTCAGCCTTTCCCATGCCCCTTGTCACTAGGTTCCCCCAACTCAGTGAGCAACAGGCATGCATTCTCCTTAACCTCCCTTGTGCTGCCAGTGCACTCATAAAAACCTTTCTTGTGTTCACCTCCCTCATTAGTCTCAACACCAGCTGAGCTTTGACTTTCCTGACTCCATTCACGCATGTGCAGATGATGTCTTTCTGTTCTTCCCAAATCCCTTCTTCTACCTTCTGCATCCTTCCTTTTTGTCTCTGAGCTCAGCCTCAAGCTTCATGTCCTGCCATGCTCACCTGGCACAGTTGCTCGACTTTCTGCACACTGGAATGGACCATTCTTGTGCCCTGAGGAGGCTCTTCTTGTAGATCAACCAGCAACTTTGTCCTCCAGGGCAATTTCCCGTGAATACCAAGGCCTGTGGCTGTGAGGCTTTCTCAAGCTGTCTGAAGAGGGTCTCATCCTCTTCCTTTTCTTGATCAGGAGATCTGGAACAAACACCTACTACATTGTCACCTGTGTTGGTCTGTCCTCTGATGGCCACTCACAAGTTCTCTTACCGGTTCATCATTTTTCCCAAGACAGACCTCTTTATATTCAAAGCACTTTCTTATGTAGAGCACAAGGACCAGGTTAGCAAGCCTGTTTGCAAGGACACTCACCCCACTTGGAGAGATGCATCCCATGCCTGCTCAGTAGCCTCATTTTTCAGTAGCCCTCATTTCTCAGAAAGGGTCCCAAAGTTGTAGAAGCCAAAGCCCTGCCTGTGACACTAGCCACTCAGACAGATGTTGACCTGCTGGATGAATTCAATTCTGCTCAAGCCTTTCCCTCTCACTGGAAGGACTGAGGAGACACCATCTGGGATTCCTGCCCTTCACCATCCCCCCAGTGTTCTGCAATCACCCTTGAAATCATCCAGGTTACCCCTGGCCATATCTTTGGTGCCCACACAGAAGAGCAGGAAGGGGTAATAGTTCAATGGCCAGACAAGTCTGGCAGTCCTTCTGCAGAATCCTGAATCCTGGCCCCTGGCAAGCAACAGATCTCCTGCAGGTCAGGTCAGTAGATTGGTGCCACCATCCCCTGCAGGAAGGAATCTCTTTTAACTATCATACACATTTTCTCCTTTTTTTTTAAATGCAGTGCCCTTTAATATATCTCTTCTTCCCAAATTTGCAAAAGACCAGCTGTCCTTCTGGAACTCCAATTTCTGAAGTCTTCCATGACCTCATTGTTTTCATTTCTCATGTATTATTAGTATAAACACAAAAAAAAGGCAGACTATATTGTTGCACTTTCTTCTAGATTGATCCCTGTGCTTAAGCTAGCTTGTCTGCAGATTCTAGAAGCTGTCCTGTACAGCAGCATGCCTTGCAAACTCATGTTCAGGTGCCACATGAGCATGCATACAGTTATTTGATAGAAGAAGTTTGGATTAATTTCATTTTGTTTTAAAATGCAGTAATACAGAATGCAAAATATATAAAAAATACATAACTCTGGCAGGCTAATAAAGATGATGTAGTCTGCAGTCATCAGTTGTATGTGGTCACTACATTACATGGTAGTCATTGTGGCTATTCAGAAGAGATGAGTGAATTTTATTCTAGCTATCAAAAATGTAGTTGGAAGGCAGCCTAAAGTATCTGTGAATCCATGTCAGTCCTGAATATTTTCATCTGAGGGAAAAGGAAACAATATTTATATAGCATTTGCAGTTAAATATAGTGACATTTATTGTAAAACATAAACACTAGATGTAAACTAAAAAGCTTATTTCACAGATTTTTATCTTTTTTTTTTCCTGGTGTGTGTAAGAACAAAGTTACAGCTTTCATTCAGGTCTGGTTTGCTTGTTTTTGAGTTTAATCACCAATCTGAAATAAAATTTATTTCTCAACTTGGGTGGCAAGATAAACAAATACTTTTCCATAGAAGAATTATTTACTATATAAGCCTGGCATTGTAGATGAATTCTATATTAGATTCTAAATGTTAAATAAATTACCAGTTCTTCTGAAAAACTGTCAAGTAGATAAGAAAAAGTAATGCAGAAAAAGGGGACAGTAGCTAAAAATGACATTATCTAAACACAAAACAAGCAATCATTAAAATAAAGGGTTTTTTTCTCAATTTACAGGATAATGCTGAGGGGAGACTCAATTATATTTCCATACAAGTAAGTCTGTTTGTTCTATTAATCATCAATACATGTTAGCTCCATAGTCATTTGTGAAAAGTGAATAGTATGCAAATGCCTTTAAATCAGTCTGTGTTCAATTTCCTATGCTTTATGGGATCCTTATTTATAAATTTCATGAATGTGTCAAAGTGCTAAATCATCATGACATGTCATTTATTATACTTTCAAGGGCAGAACTTTATTACTATTCTGTAAGTATTTTGAAAAACCTTCCATTTTACATTATATTTTCCACTCTCCCCCTCAAATATTTGGATCAGAATTTGAAGTTACACATCAGTGACAGCAGAGAAAAGAGACACAGAGAAAACACCTCCTAGGAATTTAATTTTGTTTATGGAAAACAAAGACCACAAAAGTACTTTGGGATCCTTTGGGATCCTTTGGGATGGAGGCTGTCCTTCAGGTATGCTGTACCTCCTTCTAATCAGTGCAGCTTGCACATTCCACCTGTATCCTGAAAGTATCCAAGAGCAAGCACATTTCAGTAAATTGTAGTGACACTAAGTATTGCAGTCTTCTACAGATTGGGCTGGAAAGTTATGCTTTTCCTGAAAAGTCACAATGCAAAGACGGAGGAAGGTGAGGTGCATGCAGATAGCTTATTCCTCAAATCACTCAATTCTAGCAGTATTGAAATGAGACAATTCAAGATATTTTTCTGCCTCTGTCAGTGTGCCAAGGGAAATTATCAATAGATCAGACTATATTGTAAGAAATTACAGGATAGAGTTTAAAAGATGAAAAGCTTCTAAACATAAAAATTTTACTGAGTGACAGGTTATTTTTTAAAGGAGACAGAGATACATACATATTATATACATAATAAACAGGCACATGTTTACTTTTTGCTTTGTAATGCTCTCCTAGCCTTGTAAAAGTTTTGTTGATAAATGGCACCTGCATATGATGAACACCTAGACAAGAAACAAAGAAAAACAATTCAGTTTTGTTTTGTTTTTAGGAATGGGCAAATAGTCATACATTTCAAAGATCCAATACAAGAAAGAAGTACCTCCTGAAAATGAGAACAGCTGGCAGTGCCTGCTTTGTGAGCCCAGCCTGGGGGGAGTGGAGTGCACCTGTAGAGTTTGGTAAGGACAAAAATCCATGCCTTGGGCTACTCTTCCCCCAGCGATGCCCTGTCTACCTCACACATTGCTGTGCATCTACAGGCACACAATACATCTCTTAACACTCTGACATTGGAGATAAATATAAAAAATTACACATTTGCAGCTGCTTACCTGCTTACTGCAGGGGATGGACAAACAGGCTCAATGTTAATCCCTCCCAGCAGACGTTACTGCTAAGGTGCTGAATTAAAGAGTTGATTTTTATTCCAAGACAAACCTTTCAGACTGACATTCACCAGTTTGTCACCAGAGTAAATGTTTGACCCAGCTGTGCATCTATTCCTTTTTATTAAAAATAACACTTTATGACTGTTTCTCTTTCAGGAAATGAAGAAATTATTTCTTCTTCAGTATGGATTTTACTTGTGGTAGCAGCTGCAACACTCTTAGTGGCAATTGTCACAATTTTGTTCTGCAAAAGGTAAACTTAATTTATGAATTTATTTTATTTTGTGTGGGTGTGTGAAACATCTGCCATTCTTAAGCAAATAAGGTAGAGGTGTCTCTGTAGTAGAGAGAAAAGTTTTTCACTCACACTGTAGTATAAATTAATCCATGAATGATCCTGAGGCAGGTACTATAATGGTGATGCCCAATGCCCCTCCCTGGCTGATCCACACAACTTTTTCCAAGGCCTCTTCTGTTAACATGGCAAGGAGAGCAATTATATGCAATTACTCCTATTAACAGCACAGCTGCTCTGAATATTTGCAATGTACACTGTCTATGCAATAGGGTTTCTGATTTCTTGGACTGCTGAATTTATTGCAAACACACAGGTTGGTTGTACTTACCAGTAAAGATTTTGTAACATTCACTAGAATTGTCCTAGCAAACTGAATGTATCTGAAAGCACATAAGCTAAGCAGCTTGCTTCTTGAAATAAACTATCGAAATGAAACAGAAAGAAAAAGAGTATTCTGCCATATCACACACTTTGTATGGAAATATACAGTAATTTAGAGAAGATAGAATCATAGAATCATGGAATCGTTTAGGTTGGAAAAGACCCTTAAGATCATCAAGTCCAATCATTAACTTACCACTGCCAAGTCCACCACTAAACCATGTCCCGAAACACCACATCTACTTGTCTTTTAAGTACCTCCAGGGATGGGGACTCAACCACTTCCCTGGGCAGCCTGGTCCAGTGCCTGACTACCCTTTCAGTGAAGAAGTTTTTCCTGATATCCAACCTAAACCTTCCCTGGCACCACTTGAGGCCGTTTCCTTTTGTCCTATCACTTGTTCCTTGGGAGAAGAGACCGACCCACAACTCGCTACAATCTCCTTTCAGGTAGTTGTAGAGAGTGATAAGGTCTCCCCTCAGCCTCCTCTTCTCCAGACTAGAGAATCCCAGCTCCCTCAGCCGCTCCTCATAAGACTTGTTCTCTAGACCCTTCACCAACCTCGTTGCCCTTCTTTGGACACGCTCCAGCACCTCGATGTCCTTCCTGTAGTGAGGGGAAGATACGGTTCTTCCAACTTGTTAAAATTTTTACATCCACTTTTCACTGATTGTAGTGACTTAAAGAGCACAACAATTTGGAGTTGCTTTTCCTTTTAAAGAAGAAAACAACTACTAGTGAATTTTTAACCAAAAAAGAAATTATTACCATCTGAATTCTTAGTGTTTTCCTAATACGTGTTCATTCTGTGCTGAGATGATGTACATTTTTCATTTGTCTTCTATCCTGGAAGAGGAAGATAAGAGCTGGTTCAAGGGTCCAATGGTTTTGACACAGTTACTTAATTTTTCTTTTCCATTGCATTTCTTTTGATCTCCAGGACTGGCTGTTGGAAAGCAGCATTTCCACAAATCCCAGAGCCAAAAAATGCATTTCAGGGACTGCATGATACAAATCCAGAGGTATGTTTTCTTTCGATTTTATATTAAACGTGTGAAATACATATGAGACTCCACTGCAGGTATTTATTAAATTATAAGGAACTTAACATAGAGAATAACTCTTTGCCATATTTTGAGGAATTACAAGAGAAAATCAATGGGCAAGTTTGTCAAGGGAAGTCAAATGCAGTGCTCTTTCAGAACCAGGGGTTTTCTCCTGTTCCAGTCTCACAGGTAGAGTCTGATACTCCCATTTGTAGGTCCAGACAGCAGCAAGGGCTGTGTGTTTTCCCAACACGAGGCACACACATGTATAAAGACACACAAGGAGGAAACTAATGCAGCCAGCCACAAAGATCAGCAGAGGTGCCATTGCTGGCACCACATCAACACCAACAGCAGTCCCATAAATAGGGTCACAGACATCCCAGTCCTCCTGCTCCTCTCCATCTGAGCAGGGCTGAAGTTTGCCAGTGAGACATGCATACACCCTCACTCTCTTCATTCACAACAACCATAAATTCGCAAGTTCCTCACATCTGATCTCTGTGTCCGGACCCTGGGTCCCCCCACCAGGTCACTAGCTCTCACCTTTGATCTCTCCACGTACAGGTCTCTCCTACTCACCCACTAGTCCAGCTTCAATGAAGTTTGCTAGCAAGTTAGACACACAGGATAGAAAGCAAGGTGACACTGAAAACAGTTCAAAATAGGATTTTGTAAGGTAACAGGATAGACTGTGGTGGTCAGACACAGTGTTTGACCAGACCAGCATACTGACCAGCAGGTCACTTGCGCCCTTTTCTTGTCCAGCAGTTTATCATGTTATGTCCAGTAATTTCTCATGGTCTGTTCAATTAGCTAAACTTCAGCCCAATGTGTACGCATCTACTTTGACACCTTAGCAAAGTTAATCCTTTTGTATTAATTTGTTCAAAATGATTTGTGGTAATCTACGTGGTGCATTGGAGAAAAGCACGCATTCTCCCTGTCCACTTCCAGGGCAGTCAAAAATCAGGTGTCAGCATTACAAAGTTTCTGAAATTTCACTGTTATGTCCAGCTAAGGAAAGTTTATCAGCTAAGAAAAAAAAGAAGTGAAATATTTCTATAAAATATGCAACAAAAGCTGAAATACTCTCAGAATTGTGTGTAAGTAGAGGCTAATCTAACCTTATGTATAAAACTAATGGAAGTCTTTATTTTCCTTTCAGCTGATGGAGAGCAAAATTCAGTCAAAAACATCCAAAAATGAAGAGACAATATTAGTTGCTGACATCATAGTGAAATAACCAAGAAAAACTGAGGAATTTGAAAGTGCATTTCTTAGCTCAGGCAACTGTATATTCTTGTGGAAAGTCTGGAATAATATATAGGCTTTCTTCACTTTCTTCCTTTTCTTGACAAAAACAGTAGTGCAGCCAAGAGAGAATGATACCTCACGTAATTTTTTTAAATGCCATTGTATTTGCTTTCAATTTTGGCTAATTTTAACTGTTTAGGTAACTTGTCCTTATTGGATATCTTCCATTTTGTGAATATGATTGAAATATTTCAGTGAAGAATTTGTTCAAGGAAAAATAATGGGTTTGTCTCATATTAAAAAGAATATGAATTAATTTATTGACAACGAATAAAAATTTAAAAAAAAGTTTCTGGTGCCTGAATGCCATTGTTCTACTGTCAAGAATGGGCCTATTCATACTTGAAGTTTCCTCAGATCTCTTAAAGTACACATGGGCAACTAGAAAATTGAGAATAGGATTGAAAACAGGCTGACACATTGAGTGGTGGCCTGTAATCAACAGGAACCTCAAAGGACAGGCATATGTCTAAAACCCTAACTAATCCTAGAGCTTAGGTGTGTTACTTGCAAGTTCAGAGATCAGCCACCATTAACTTGATATCAACCCAGAATTTACTTCTGTAGGTATCTATCTAACTCTTTATGTTCTTACTGCTCACTTAACTTTTTACTACTTTCATTCCTCTTTAACTTCTTAGTATTTTAAAATATTGAGTGCGTGACTCAATCTCTGTGTCCTTTTGTTCAGAGGCCTTTACTACTGAGCTGGACAATAATTTTTCAGAGCCATAGGGTTAGGACAAGGTATTGGGAAAACAGCTCAGGCTGTTGTTGAATGCCGTGAGTGGTTATGAGCAGCGCTCCTCAAGGTTCAATGCTGAGACTCATACTGTTTATACTAACAGTAACTTGGACAATGGGATGAAATGCAGCCTTAGCAAGACTGCAGATGACGGCAAACTGAGGACACTGCCTGATATACTGGAGGGCAGGCCTGCTATTCAAAAGGCTCTTCACAGGCTGAAGAAATGGGTTGATAGGAACCTCCTGAAGCAAATGCAAAGCCAAATACCCAGGAAAAACTAACTGCGTGTATCCTCAAGAATGACTGACTGTCAGGTCTGCAGAAAAGGCTCTGAGGTCCCAGTGGGCAACAAGCTGAACACAAATCAGAAGTGCTTCCTTATGGTAATGAAAACTATCCACATACTAGGCTATACTGGGAGGAGTGGACCCAGCAGGTCAAGGGCAGTGATTATTCCCTCTACTCAGCACTTGTGAATCTCCATGTGCACTTCCATGTCCAGATTTCAGCCTCCTAGTACAAGACAGACATTGAAAAAATGGGTTAGTTCAGCAGCAGGGTACCAAGATGATTATGGGGGTCTGAAGGACCTGGATTTTTCAGCCTGGAGAACAGAAGCTAAGGGGATCTACTGCTGTCTTCCACTGCATGTAATGAAGACAGAACAGACTTGTCTGGGAGTTGCACAGTGTGAGGATGAGAGGGAACAGTCACAAGTTGCAGCAAGAGGAGGTCCAATTTGATATAAGGAAAAAGAATGATTTACAGGTGAGAGTGGTTGTATGGTCTCTGGAACAGATGTCCAGAGAGGCTGTGAAATCTCCATCTTTGGATATATTCAAAACAGAACTGGACTAGAAACTGGATCTGACACTGAAGTTGGCTCTGCTTTAAGTGGGAGGTTGGACTCAATGACCTCCAGAGGTACATTCCAACCTAAATATTTCTCTAAGTATTTCTCTAAATGGCTCTTATAAAAGCTGGTCAGCCTTTCTAAGTCCTTGTTGTGAAACACTGGTACCCATTTGTACACTTAAAGCAACTGGGAGAGCTGGAGTCATACTATGTACTGGTACAGTTGCTTAGAGAACTACTGCACAACACATGCCTCCTCCACTTGGGAACAGGACTTGACTCAGAAAGATCTTGTTTCTTTTCAGGGCTGAGCTGTCAGTTTGAGCCAGCACTTCTTTTTCTTTTTCATTTCCCAACACGTTCTCCACCTAATATATAGACTTAGGGTTAGGGCTTGGGGAAGCATAGGAAAGCTGCATCCCAAAAGGAGTACTAGTCTTTTCAGTCAGAAAGCATCATAAATTGTGATTCTTATTCAAAGGAGAAAGCACCAAGGTATAGTAGCAAAAGCAGGGTGCTTAGGTCTTCTTATTGTGGAGGAATGTAACCCATTTTGATAATATGATCATTTTATATAGATGTAGGAACATGTTTCTCACCTTCTGATCCAACAATACTGCAGACCAAGGAATTTGAGAATTATGCAGATCATTATCAGCAGGGAAAGGGACTAGTCTCGTGAGAACTTTTCTCCTTTTCAGGGTTCGGACATTTCCAACAGCATTTACAGTTCCCAGTATGAGGTGAGATACAGCTGGAGAAAGCGGCCTGAGGAGGCCTAGATTCTTCTGAACACTGGAGGATTCTCAGACTTATGAAGAAGTATCATATCCGCACAAGACAACAACTACATGTATTCCTTGGAAAGTGCTATACCTAATACTGACACTTTGAGACAAGCACAGACTTACATTTCTGTTTGAAAAAGATCAGACCCATGTGCACAGTGTAATGGTTCATCTTGGAGGATAGGTACATTAGGTTTGGGCAAACTGTTTTTTCCTCTTCCATTTTCTATGGGAATTGTATACCCAACCTCTGTTCTTACAGGTTCAATCCTGGAAGACATATAAGCTCCATCAAAGGTTTTCAGAAAAATATTTTTATTTCCTTTGTTGGTCATGGGTGTCTGACATGGCCTTACCTTGCCATAAATTCATTTGTATGGATGGAGCACTTTTGAAAGGGCTAGAAACAGCCTTTTCAGGTAAGTGATATACATAAGGGAACCGTTTCGAAAGAGATGTGAATAGGGATATCTTCTGGGATATTGTTCTTGATGTAAGCTCTGTTAGGCCATTTTCCCAGAAGCCTGGGAGACCTGACATTTACTTTGCTATATTTCAAATTTGAGATTATGTTCTGCAGGAGAGGCCCTGCTTTAGTGTTGCTGGGTAGAATACTGTAAAAGCCCTATTGCCTGTTTTCTCTGCTTAGAGCAGTAGTATCTAAATGTGACAGGCTTGAGAGGTTTCGTCGCTAAATGTTGGATTTAGCTGACCATTGCAGCCAATCTCTCTAAGTAAGCCTTAGAAAACTGTTATCATTTCAGCCCTTAATGTTCTCCTCTCTTTCTGATAACACTGGGCCAGGTTCTGCTAACACTTTTATTAACTTACAAGTGGTTATTCTTTCCAATGCTAGATTGTTGGGTTTCTTTACACTCTTGCTTTGCTGGATCCCTACACTGAACTGCTCATGTGATTTATCAGTATAAGTGATTTCAGAAGGGATTCTGTCCTGCTGGTTGTGTCTTCCCTGTTCCAGAGGACAAGTGGAGTTCTGTCATGCTCAGATGATGTAGCCTCCCAAGTCAAGCATTTTTAGACCAGACAGAAAAATCTTTGGAAATTTATCATATAGCAACAGCAATATACAGGGGCATAAAGGCCATACTGCGTCAGGGTAAAATGTCCAGCCAGCCAATCCATCACATCAGCATGTTAGGATTTTTCTTCATCATGTGTGAAAATTTACATTTTTGTACATTGTACATGCAATTGGCGTTTCATCTGCCAATTTATCATTCAGTCACTCACTATTATCAAGTTATTGAACTTTCTCACAGTCATCTTTGGTTTCTACTATCTCAAACTACTTGTAACTATTTATCCATGTGAGGATCCTCTTCTTAGGGCAGTTTAGACTTTTCTCCTAGTCTAACAATGCAATGTTGATTTTTTTCCCTAACCCCTTTGACTGGCATTCCTCTTGAATAAAAGTCCTAGCATGACAGCATCCTTGAGGGCATCTGTAGTACCAAATACTCACTGATACTTCCTGCTGTCATCTTACCTCCTTTAACAAATCTTTTAATTTACCTTAATCATCTATTTGCTCAATGGTTTCTGACAAGATTACTTTTTTGGGAAATTATTTATTGTTAGATTTCTTTTATTCCTTTTACAGGTTGTTCCATAAAGAAATGTTTTTGGCCTGACTTATTGTGCTCTTGTATTTATCCTGTCAGAATTCACGTGCTTTCCTGTTTTCCTTCTGTGGCGAGGGCTTCAACTTTTTGACAAATGCATTCTTATTTTGTACAGCCTCCCTTACCCTTTTACTTTGCTATGCCAGGATCAAGGAGATTTTTCTTTTTAAAGAGGCAAAAAAAGCTACTATTTGATCTATTTGTATTATGAATGGGACCCAAAGAATACATTTCAGTGTTTGATTTAACTGCGTGGGAAGATACCAGAGTGAGCATAGCCATGTCTTTATCATGTACTGCCATAGTGGCTCCACATGTGAAGGCTTTGTAGAAGCAAAAAATGTTAGGTAACATTTCTACAGAATAACAGTATTACCGGTACTTGGCAAAAACCTAATTTCTGCATCCCTTACGAAGTGTAGCAACAGGCAGACAATGTAAGCCCTTGCAAACCCTTGTAAGAGCTAAGTAGTCAGTAGAGACCATGAGATCAGCACAGAAGACAAGAGGCAACTACCCTCATTTCCCTGGGGTGTCTCCTGATACCCTTGACAGAGATCAGGAGCACAGCAACAAACTCTATTTTACTGGTATAATTTGTTTTCTGGGCTCCTTTCTTTGGGAAAGAAGCATATTCCAGCAAGGAAGTCAGAATTTCAGCAAGTAATAGCAGAGCACAAACAAAATTTCCATCTTCTGTCAAAGTCTAATTCCATACAAGGCTCAGCCTTGATCTGGAATTACACCAAAGGAGTCTTCTCATCTGACTCCCTAGTTTGGATGGTTGGTTGGTGAACCACCTACTTGTTCCTACCTGAGGATGCAATGCTGGAAGCTCACTATGACTTCTAAGGTGATCCTTAAGACTCAAAGAGAAAATGCTCAGCGACTTCCCCCCTTAACAGAATTAGCCTTTGAGAACATTCATTCACAAGAACTTTATCCTCTGAGTAGCCCCACTAATTTTGATAACTAATATTTCTTGCTGCTCCTTTTGGTCTCTGAGATTCAGATATTGGGGGTCTCACAATGTTTTTCATAATTGGATGAGGAATCAGTGACACCAGGTTTATGATTTGGTGTAAAATTGCTTTTCACTTTGAGACTCAAAGGCTCAGATTTCTGTATTAGGCATTTGAACACAGCTATTTGATTATTAGACTAGTTTTATAATGCTACTAGACATTTGATTATTAGACTAAATACTCCCAGGACTACTCTCTTGCACTGAGGCCAACTGCCATGTAAGAGCCCAGATACATTTTATTAAACCTTTAAATAAAGTGGACACGTGAAAACAGCCTTTAGAAATTAGCCCTGACCTGAGCTAACCTCTGGACTATGTCCAGCAGTTGTTGAGAACGTTGCTTGCAAATCCTGGCCAAACCACTGCTGGGAACAGTTGTTCCTGGACATGTTCCAGCGGTAGGGAGCCTTCTAGTTACCAGTGCAGCCACGGGCTATCCCCCACACTGTCCAGCTTCTACTGTATCTTGATTCAAACAGCTCTTGGCACACCTACTGCCTTTGACAAAGTTAATGATTGCCTTTTGGTCAATGACTTGCCTGGGAAGCTTTTTGCAGCAGATCAGAACAACAAGGACAATTTCTTAATGAGGCTGAGTTCATGCTGGACACACATGCAAACCATCTTTGTATTTCTCTCAGTACACAGCACTGGCCAGAGTTGAAATGCTCACAATCACTTGCTAAAAGAGTGATGGGGTTGTACTAGATATGATGTGTGTGTACACACACGTGTTGTACACTAGTTTATACAACCTTTCATGGTATCTTTCCTCTTGGGCAAAATTGCCAGAGCGAAGCATAGTTTGGCTCTAATCCACCAAAACCTAGCCATGAGCTATGAACCATTCATTTGCTCTCTGTAGGGAAGGGAACAGAAAAGTATAAGAAAGACAATATTGAGACACTCGGGAGATGGCATTATGGTCTTATTAAATAGATGCTATGCAAACTCCTCATTTGTTTCCTGTTTTCTCCTGGAAAGGGACAACATACTTCAACTTATTCAGGAAAGGTGTTACACCCATGTTCAAAAAAAGGCCAAAAGTTCAATGCAGAGAACTGCAGGCCTATCAACCTGGGAAACATGGAGTGAGTCCTCTTGGAGCACATTTCTGGGCACTTTAAGGAGAAGAAGGTCACTGGGAACAGTCAGTACGATTTTACCAAGGGTAAATGCCTGTGACAAGTGGGGTACCACAGGGGTCTATCCTGGGACGTATCCAGTTTAACATCTTTATCAATGACCTGGAGGAGGTGATGGAGTGCATTGTCATCATGTTTGCAGCTGGCATCAAATTGGGGTGATCAGCTGCTTTGCTCAAGATGGGGGTTGCCATCCAGAGGGACCCAGACAGGCTGAAGGAATAGTCCAAAACGAACCTTGAAATCATCCACTACTCACTTGAATGTACATTGTCCAGAAGAGGAAAAGGTAAAAAATATCATTATTTTAAAATAGCTTTTTCAAAAACAGTGTTTTGAAAAATCATGCTATGCATTTCCTAGAACTCTGCATTACAGACCTTGCTAGTCTGTTACAAAAGAGCTTCATACCACATCTGGCAAGTTCTTGAAAGATATGAACACAGTTGTTCCACCTACTCCTTTCTTATGAAAGGTTGGTAACATTTCCGAAGCTTTCATTAGCCTGGTGTTTTTCTTAGAGCTCCTCCTTACGCTGCAAATGTTAATGATAAACTGAGACATTATTATTAGCAGATTTTTCAGAACATGTAGAGTGAATTTTCTGACTTTCATTTATGACAAGCTGTTCATGAATTGGCTAGCAACATCTGCATCAACAGTGTGGAACATGACCTGCAAGAGATCCCAGCAGACCACCCTACACCTGTGGACCAAGAGCTCTGGTGCTGGAAGGGGCTGTCTTGGGAGAACCGGAAAGGTCTCTTTCCACCCTTGACTACTCTTGGGGGAGTCTCAGCCACTCACATTGCCAATACCGAACTAGAATAAACCACAGAAAAGCACATTAAACAAAACCAAAATCGTTGCTCACCATAAACACCAGGCTGTAGACTGCGGCAGTTCACAAGCTGTTGAGATGACTGTTCCCAGGAGAAGGTGGGGCCTGTTGAAGGGGGACACAAAAGATTTCCTATGTCCTGAAGGAAGATGGTCCTGAAGAGAGAGACCTGGTCGTGTCCAGGACCTGAGGGCAGCCACGGTGCCAGCAGGGCCGTGCCCTCCCTGATCAGGGCCTATCCCACACCACCCAGCAAGGGAGCACAGGCAGCCAGAGCCCAAGAAGAGAAGGGTGGCTGCACCAGTTGGTGCACACAGAGCCCTGATGAATTAATCCAGGCTAGAGTTTAAAATGGATCAATTAAAACTAATTCAATCACTGTTTGGTCAGCTTGAAGGTACTGGTCAGATGACACTGTGAGACCACCCTCAGGTTACCCAGAACCTGTCCAAACATGCCACCACAACAGGATGCAAATCCCTTCATCAAAAGTAATCAGGCATACTGACACACACTTGGCATCACAAATATGTGTGGTACAGGAGAATGGTGTTATAGAAAAGTTAAGCAAGGTGGTAGTGGTCACTGAGGTGGCTGGTGGTACCCAAGTAGAGCATATTTATGAATAGGCAATTCCAGACCACAATGACACATGTACTAGCTGTGTTCCTTTTAGGCTACATAAAATAAGCAAATTAAATCCTTTAGTGAGTAGAAGATTTGAAACATGCCAGTCCTCTTCCCAAGGTACTGAGAAAGCTGGCAAGGACTGCATCAGCGTAAGGTATGTGGTTCTAGAGACCAAATTCTGTAGCTGAGCTACTGCCTTCGGTATTACTCGCTTAACTTAGCTATAGGTTTTTTTCATCCATAACCTCAAGATTTTAAAATGGAAAATATTACTAACATGCCCTTCTGATGGGAATCACTGGGTAAAGGTGGGAAAGACTGAGCAGTGTGGATAGAAAAGCAGACATTTAAAATTTGAAATGTCTGTGAAGTAATTTGCTGTTGGTGGATCTGACCACATACACAAGCAAAAAAAAAAAAAAAAAAAAAAGATTTTGGTTCAAGGAAAGCAGGGTTAAGAATAGTTCTTCCTCTATCAGACTAACTACTAAGGATCCTGCCTCACTCCTAAGAAGCCTGGGGAATTCTTCATCTTCCTGCTATTGTGCCTGTGTTGGGAGTGGAAGGTAGGGAGTAATTCAAATCCTTCTTGCTACATGCATTTGAGAACAGCAAGAAAGAAAAAGAATCTATTAAATTAAGATTATATATCTTCATGCCAGATATCATGTAAACCAAACTAGGAAGTGGCTAACACTCAGCATGACCCAGAGCCACATCTAAAGTTGCTGAAAGTTAAAGCAAACACCGTGGCTTAGACTCTCATATTTATATGACTGCAAAGTCTTTTGTGAACTTGACATTACTGAATGCAGCAAACGTTTTGGATATTTTCTTTTAATTTGAATATTCAGACACTTTTGCACCTAACCCATGATATTGTACCCTAAGATGAACCAAACAAAACCAACCCAAAATCGGGCAGTGAGGAAGTTCAGAAATTTGTATCTGATCTTCTCCTTGCCACTTCTTTGCCTACAAATATGTAAGACATAACTTTCTTGGCTGTTTGCAAATGCATACTAAGGACTGATCTTCCTCAAAGGAGAATGTGGGCTGGTGCAGCGGTCATAAATGATGTATACAGCCAGTCAGGTCCTGACAGAATTAACTGGCCATGCTGTAAGCACTTTAAACATGGATTAGCCACACAACACTGCTGTTATTTCCAGAACATATTATTTATGAAAATGTGTTTATTTGTAGGAGAGGTATTTCTATGATCATATTCATGTACTATGACTACCGAGTATTTATGTATTTTTGTATAATGAGTTTGCATATTGTGACTTAATGCTTCGTTCATCCAACATAACAGGAAGGAAGAGTTAGTTGCATGATCAGTTCGTGTGAAATCATTAACATCTGCAAATTAAGAAATTTAAGGAAGTTTGAAAGCAGCAAGGGAAATGATAAACTGTGTCACTTTCTGACTTGCAGCATTTGCTGTTTAATACCAGCATGCAGTAAAAAAAGTTAACTGGCAGAGCAAAACACTTACCGATGCCTGCGTGACCACAGCTAGAGGTTCAAGTGTCCTTGCTGCTGTGATCCAAAATCAAACAAGATAAAGGAGGAGGGTTTTTTTCAAGACGAGGTATGCCTCTCTATGTTGTCTATTGATTTACTTGTGCTACAGAAGATTTTGTGCAGAATACAAATGCTTGCCAAGGATTAAGTTAGATACAGTTATACTAGCAAAAGTACAAAATCTGGATTAGCTTCCTGCTTGAGAAAGTCTAGGCAAAATTTTGGTGATGGTTTAGCCTATTTGATTAAAAATGTAAATCTGTGTATATATAAAATTTCTAAAGATTTCTGCAAGATTCAAGGAAGACTATGAAATTACTATGATGACTGTTGTGCTATTTGACATTTGTTATCTGACATCTATTTTGCAATAACTGAAAGAAATGCCATTTTTTGTACCCTTTCTATAAATTAATCTAACTAGAAATATGTGGATTTCTATTTCTTGAAAAAAAGTAAATCACAGAATCTTGGGATTGTGGAGGCTGGAAGGCACTTCTGGAGATTGTTCTGTCCCACCCTGTGCTCAGAGCAGGGTCAGCTACAGCAAGTTGCTCAGGGCTTTGTCCAGTTAGGTTTGTGAATCTCTGACACTGGAAACTCCACAGCCTCCCTGGAAAACCTGTTCCAGTGGTTGACTACCCTCACAGTGAAAAGTGTTTTCTTGTGTTTAAATTAAATTTCTATTATTTCAGTTTTTGCTCATTGCCTCTTGTCTGGTCACTGGGCACCACTGAGCTGAGTCTTGCTCCGTCTTCTTTATTCCCCACAGTTGGGTATTTATACACATGGATAAGGTCTCCCTGAGCCTTCATCTTTCCAGGCTGAACATTCCTAGCTTTCTCAGCCTCCTCTCATATGTCAGAATCCTTAATCATCTTTGTGGCTCTTTGCTGGACTCTCTCCAGTAGCTCTATATCTTTCTTGTACTGGGGATCCCAGAACTGGACCCAGCACTCCAGGTCTGGCTTCACCAGTCCTGAGCAGAGGGGAAGGTTCACGTCCCTCAACGTGCTGGCAATGTTTTGCCTAATGCAGTCCAGGATGCCTTTGGCCTTCTTTTCTTCAAGGGCACATTGCTGACTGATGGTTAGCTTGTTGTCCACCAGGATTCCAGGGCTTTCTCTGCAAAGCTGCTTTCCAGCAGGTCATCCTCAGCCTGTGCTGGTGCCGGGGGCAGTTCCTCCCCAGGTGCAGGACTCAGCACTTCCCTTTGCTGAATTTCATGAGATTCCTGTCAGCCCATTTCTCTAGCCTGTCCAGGTCCCTCTGAAGTGCAATAGTGGTGTATCAACCACTTCTTCCAGTTTATCATCTACAGAAATCAAAATACTGATCTAAAGACTGAACTGATTCTGGGAAAGTTGTATTTAGGCAGCAATTTGAGAGGAATATTTCATTGCCTGGTATGCATTGTAAGGTTTTTGTTCCTATTTCTATGCCTTCTGGTATGCTTAGCAAGTGTATGGTACTCTCCATATGTCTGCAATGTATAAGCATCAGTTTGTTTGCAATGCATAAGCATCAGTTTATGCTCACATCACTCTATGAGTAAAATTCAGATTTTCATTTCTGGAAGTGTGTCATGGTCAGGAGTAACTTTCCCAGCGACACTCAAGAAAATAAAGTCAGTGGCAAAGCTGGGAATTAGAACCAAGGAACCTTGGTCGCAGGTGACATTTTCTGGTAACATCCTGCACTCACAGCCTAAGAGCGAAGACAATAGGCTGTACAGACTACGAGGGTAAGAATTGAAAGTGCTTAAGTCAGTATTTAATGGATGCTTTCTGTAAAAACTGCTATAGGCATACCACGGCTTTTAAATGTGACTGTATTTTCCTTCTGACACATTGATACTGAGATCATTCTAGAGCAGATTGAGTTTGACCATGCCTTGCTACAAAAGGCCAAACAGACTCATGTTTGCTAGCATCCAGCTTACCAGGGATATGATCACTACTGCTAAGTAAGACACATCATACATCTGGTAACATTAGATAACAAGTTTAGCAATGTTTTCCTTGATAAGATTTTGCTAGTGAAAAATTTAAACATACAGGCTATACACATACCTCTAAATAAAAGAAAGCTCCAAGGCCAACTACCACTGGCCGGCTCATATTCACATAGCTTAGGTGGATATATTAGGTTTATAGCAAACCTGTCTTGGAGAGAGATAGGGAGTGCGCTAAGAATTGAGGAGTGGGGAAACCAGGTGCTTGAGTCTTCTCTGGAGCCCTCCCCTACATAGCAGGGTAGACACATGCTGAGAAGTCAAGACACTTGTGAGGCTGGCCAGGAGGGAAAAAGGAAAGAAGCAAAGCAGCAACAAGCATAGAGTTAAGGATGGGGGTTTTCATCCTGATAGATTCTATATTTTCTCTTATACTAATGAAATATGAGGAAATACCACTTACACAAGAATATATATCAGACCCTTCTGGTCTGATGCTCCGAATAACACTCCCAACCAGTTTGACATAAGTATGTGTTCCTTCTGACACCTTCAGTATTGAGGTCTGTTCAGAGCAGAGGCAGTTTTACCACAACTGTCTGCAAAAGACCAGTCTGGGAGAAGGTGAGGATCCTGGAGCCTCAAAGCTCCTACAGACATGGTGCTGGAGCCATTTGCTCAGCCACTGGCCAGAAGGTATGGATGGGTCAGGAAAATGGCTTAGGGCTCACCAGAGCTCCTATATCTCTTATCCTGCCTGCAGGCCAGAGAAAAGCCAAGGGACCTGGCTATGTGTTAGCACCTTCAGCTGGGGCAACAGAGAGAACATAAGCACAAGCCAACCCTAATCTCTTCTCATGTAATTTGTTTTAAAAGTCAGTTAACCATGAAACACAAATCCTTTGAGAAGCAAACCGTCTTAGTGCTGTGGTCAATGGAAATGGTCATTTCCTATGAGGAAAGTGAACATACAGGCCCTGCTATTCCCACTGCAAGCCCAATGACACATCCAGAGCCTGGAGGCAATGGTTCCAAGCAAACGCTCCTCTAAGCAGGTAGGGCTGCAGGAGAGCATTTCCATGAGAAAACGTGGAGACTGCTTGCAGCATGAGGGTGCTGTCATGTGTAGGAAACCTGAGGAAGATTTTGAAAGCAGAGGAGTCATCAGAGCAGACAGAGGGAGATGACAAGAAGAATGAAACATATAAAGGAAAGGTGAGCAGACAGTTGCCAGAGAGTAAGAAAAGAAGTGCCTAAAAAGGAATGTGGGATGAGGAAGGGAAGGAGAAAGCGTTAAGAGTGACTGAACAGATGACACAAAATGGAGAAAAACATGGTTATATGAAATGGGGCAGACTAGAAGGACAAGACATCTCAAGGTTCCTATGTGCATTACTGGAGAGATCACTGAGAGCATGGGAAAGTGGAAATAACTGTTGAGATCAATATCTCACATAGAATTTCACGTCCAGTCCGCCATACTGTTTGTGCTTAAGATTCTTCAGTATCACTTCCCAGCAGCTGTGGCCACATCCTTACTGTAGCATGATGATTTACAAAGACCGATGCTGCAACAGATAAGCAGAGAAGAATCAGGCTACAGTGAAGAATCTCACTCTGCTGCAACCCTGACATGTTGTCCTGTCCTGGCCTGATTCCTGGACACCATGATGGATGGGTCACATCAAGCCAATTTCCATGAAATGTGAGGTGCCTCCTGGAAATATTTAACTCTCCACCTTGCTTGGATGGTCTGTCTAGGTTTTTGCTTTCACCGCAAATGGAGTCAATCTGTAATCAGCACTCTGAAATGACCATAAAAATTAATATAGGACTGGCAAGTAACAAAATATTACCATGTTTCTCTTTTTCCTGAGTTTGTAAGAATTTACCTCACAGTCTTAGAATTAACCTTAGAAGTACCTGCAGTCAAGAAAATTGCTACTAGGAAGTTACGCTACTAGGAAAAACTAAAACAACAAAAAAAAACATTAACCAGTGTTGCTTCTTCATGTAGAAAACAGAAAAACAAATGCTGGGAATACAGATGTCTCTTCCAAAGAGTTTTAACTTCCTCTGAGAAAAGGAAAATGGTACCTAAGACAAGGATATGTTTGACAAAAGTTGATGCCAGTGTTTGACTAGCTCTGCTCAGACCTCCACGCCACATGAATGAATGTGGAGTCACCCTTTGCAGGTACTCACACTTCCTTAGTAATTTAAATTTCCTACAGTGGTCTGTAACATCTGACTCCTCAGTTTCTGGCACTGCAAGAAGCAAAATTTGACTGTTCTGGGGTGAGGGATGTAAACCTCTAAAAACAGAGGGAGTTAATCTAGTTTGAAAAGTGGAGAGCCACTTATGATAGCAAACGGGAAAAAAATACTGTGGTGGTTTAACCTTGGCTGGCTGCCAGGTGCCCACCAAGCCGCTCTCTCACTATCCCTCTTCTTTATTCTCTACTTCCCATCAGCAGGCATTATCCAGGCACTCCCTGGGAAGGAGAGTCTCAGTACGCACAGCAGTCGCTTCGGAAGCTTAATAACAAATGCCTTCTCCCACCCCCTCCTCCTTTCTCCCAGCTTTTATTGCTGAGTACGACATCATATGGTATGGAACATCCCTTTGGTCAGTCTGGGTCAGCTCTCCCATTTGTGTCCCCTCCCAATCTCTTGCCCACCCCCAGACTACTGGCCTTTGTGGGGTGGGTGGGGTGGCGTAGGAGAGACAGCCTTGACACTGTGCAAGCACTGCTCAGCAACAACCAAAACATTGGTGTGTTATCAACACTGTTCTAGCTACAAATACAAAGCACAGCACTATATAGGCTGCTCTGGGGAAAGTTAACTCCATCCCAGCCAGACCCAATGCAATCTCCACCCTTATTCCATACCATTTTTATCATGCTCAGGTCCCACATACTTTGATACATTCACGTGTCTTCTGACCATCCCATTGTATCCCATTTTCATTTCTGAAAACCCCTCTTACCAACACTTACAACTTACACTACATACTTAAAGCACCTTTATATCTAACATATAAATTTATACATTCTTATTAATTAATATCCCCTATCCCTTAACAAATAGCTAGATATTATTTCCCCATTCCATGGGCCTCTGTCACTCCCCAAAATGTCCATAAGAACAGGCTAAGACTTTGGCTCATCTGTCAAGGTCGTTGCTCAGGACAGGGGAAGTAGCATGTTTGATTGCTGGGCGCCAACACCAGCTTGGTTTGGTTCATCGCTGTGCTCACTGGTTCCTTGAGAAGCTCACTCTTTGTTGTTTCAGGTAGTTCCTGCTACATTACTTCCTACAGCATACAATTCACATCATGGATTATGTTTCCCCAAGGTTAAATCTCCTTGAGGTACACACTGGATCTCCCCATCCCTCTGCATTACCCACCAAGTACACCCAGGTCCTTGAGAAAAGACAATCTTACTAATGGGTTTACCTTTTCCTAAGGAGGAAGAACACACACCGCCTTCCCCAGCAACTTCCCTATGTGCACTACAGGGACCTTATCTCCTCCCACAGTATGCAGGGCCTTTGTTTGGGCAGGACCAGGGCAGTTAGCAGATCCTCTGGTGGCTTCTGCTAAATTTAAATCCCAATGCTTCCATGTCCCAGTGCCCAATGTTCTCAGCACAGTCTTTAACAGCCCACTATATTACCCAATTTTTCCAGAGGCTTGTGGGTGATGGGGGATGTGATACACCCAATCAATGCTGTGTTTCTCAGCCAAGGAGTCTATGAGGTTGTTTTGGAAATGAGTCCCATTGTCTGACTCAATTCTTTCTGCGCTACCATGTTGCCATAAAACTTGCCTTTGAAGGCCCAAGATGGTGTTTTGGGCAGTGGCATGGTTTACAGGTATGTTTCTAGCCACCTGGTAGCTGCTTCCATTGTGGTGAGTATGTAACACTTGCCTTGGCAGGTTCATGGCAGTGGCCCAACATAGTCAATTTGCCAGGCCTCTCCACATCAAAAACCCAGCCACCACCCTCTATTCCAGGGAGACTTTACTCACATGGCTCACTTGAGTGTGTCAAATTTTTCACATTCATGGGTGACCTGCATGATGGGCACCATGGTCAGGTCCACCTCTTGATCACAAGCCCATCTGTATGTTGCAACTCTCCCTAGATGTCCCAACATTTCATGGGCCCATTGAGCTACAAATAGCTCACCATTATGCTCCCAGTCCACATCCACCTGAGCCACTTCTATTTTGGCAGTCTTGTCTACCTGTTCATTGTTTCGATGTTCTTAGTGGTGTGGTACTTGGGCATATGAGTATCTACATGATGTACCTTTAGAGCAATGTTTTCTACCCAGGCAGTGATGTCCTGCCACAATGCAGCAGCTCAGATGGGTTTATCTCTGCACTGCCAATTGGTCTGCTTCCACTGTTGTAGCCAACCCCATAGGGCATTTGCCACCATCCATAAGTCAGTATGGAGATAGCATACTGGCCACTTTTCTTGTTCAGCAATCTCTAGGGCCCACTGGATGGCTTTCACTTCTGCAAACTGATTTGATTCACCTTCTCCTTCAATGACTTGTTGTGTGAGACTCCACACAGCTGCTTTCCATTTCCGATGGTTTCCTACAACACAATAGGATCCATCGGTAAACAGAGCATAATGCCTTTCTTCTTCTGATAACTTATTATATGGTGGTGCCTCTTGGGCACAAGTCGCTTCCTAAGGCAATGCTCCAAAATCTCTACCTTCTGGCCTGTCCATGATCTCTTCTAGGATTCCTGGGTGGCTGGGGTTCTCCTTGTGATCCTGTTGCATGATCAACGCTAGCCAATTACTCCATGTTGTGTCAGTGGCATAATGTGTAGAGGGGATGTTTCTTTTAAACATCCAGTGTAGTACAGGCAATCGCTGTGCCAAGAGGAGCTGTGCTTCTGTACCAACAACTCCTGAAGCAGCTCAAACCCCTTCATATGCTGCTAGTATCTCTTTTTCAGTCAGGGTGTAGCAGGCTTCCAGTCCTTGATACCCCAAAATCCTAGAGGTCAACCTTGAGTTTCACCTGGTGTTTTCTGCCAGAGGCTCCAGGTGACGCCATGCTCCCCAGCTGCAGTGTAGAGCACAATTTGCTCAGCTAGTCCTGTACAGATTGGCCTAACAGCTACCACACAAGCTGTCTCCTGTTTGATCTGCTCAGAGGCTTGCTGTTGCTAAGAGCCCCTCTCAAAATAGTTCTTCTTTTGGGTCACTCAATAGACAGGGCTCACAAGCTGACTATAACCTGGAATATGCATTCTCCAGAATCCCACAAGGCCTAGGAAAGCTTGTGTTTCTTTCTTGTTACCTGGTGGGGACATAGCACTTATCTTATTGATCACATCCTTAGGGATGTGACAACATTCATCCTGCCATTTCACTCCCAAGGGCTGGATCTCCTGCGCAGGTCCTTTGACCTTACTTCTTTTTATGGCAAAACAAGCTTTCAGAAGGATCTGAATTATTCTTTTTCCCTTCTCAAACACTTCTGCTTTGTTGCCCTACGCAGTGATGTCTTTGGTGTTTTATAGATGTTCAGGGGCATCACCCTGTTCCAGTGCAGTTTAGATCAGTCCATGACAAATGGTAGGACTGTGCTTTCACTCCCGGGGTAGTTGATCCCAGGTGTATTGGACACCCCTCCATGTGAAAGCAAACCGTGGCCTGCACTTTGCTGCCAAAGGAATTGCAAAAAACACATTGGCAATATCAATTGTAGCATACCATTTGGCTGCCTTTAACTCCAGTTCATATTGGAGTTCCAACGTGTCTGGTATGGCAGCACTCAGTGGTGGCATAACTTCTAGCTACACCGTTCTAGATACAAATAAAAGGCACAGAACTATATAGGCTGCTCTGGGGAAAGTTAACTCCAGCCCAGCCAGAACTGTGTTTCTTAAGCTGGAGAAGGACAACACATGTAAGCACAGCCATAAACTACCTTCTTGAACCATTCAGCAGTGCCAGCCCTCTCCTACACCCACGCAGCCTGGAAGGGGAGGCATAGCCTCCTACACATGGTCTATATACTGCTTCACCAGAGACAATATTCACACACTCTGTGAGAGACAAGAAAAGAAAAAAGTAGGCAAAAGAAATCTGTCCAGGTGTAAGATTTGGTTGCTGCTTAAAAAAATGCCTTTAGGAAAATACTTCCAAACCAAATAAACTCAGCAGAGAGAAAATCAAATGTATAAAAAACAGGAAGATACTAAAAGGGTTAATAAGACTTCTATATAGCAATAGTCAAAGGCTTTAAAACAAGTAGTGAGAAATTATTTATGTGTACCAGAAGTGGTGAATGGAATTCAACCAGATCTCCATTGACTATAACAGGAGCTTAAACAACTTGTGCTTATGTAAACACCGACTTGCAGTTACTTTTAGATGTCTTAATATCAAAATTCATCCCACACAGGATAAGAAAAGAAAAGATGATAGAAAATAGCACTGAAATTGATAAATAACATATAGAAAACCAACTGTCTGTCTGCAGTCAGCTTTGGTCTTTGCTTCCAGGAAAAGAATGAGAAGTGATTCAGGGCATTGCTCTAAACATTATTTTAAGGGCTATTAAGGCCTTACTACATGAAATCTTGAAATAAGCCCCAAAAGCCTTTCAAGCAAGACTGTAGATTTGCCATAGTCAAGAAAAGGTAAGCAAGCAGGTGAGCATTTAATTCCTGCTAAAACCTGACAGAGATTGAGACCTTTTTCTTCCTGCTTTGCTTAGACAGTTCAGATCTCAGGGACGTTTTCCATGCACATCTAAGATGTGCTGGCAGGAGCAGGTACAGGCTCTGAACATGCCTGGTGGTGATGCTGGCTTTAACAGAGCACTCACGGAGAAGAGAGTCATCCACACCCTGACAAAACCAAAAGCCAAACCATCCACTTCCCAAAAGGTGCCTTCAACAAATGGTTGAAAGCCAGTCTAAATGCTCACTTTGCAGCAGAAACTGGAACCCTACATAGGAAATCTGCAGTAATGTTCACAGGATCAGAAAGCAAGAAAACCTGGCTTTCTGATGGTATGGTTAGCATAGATATGTGGGACAACAGTAATCCTAAGTCATGGTCTCTGCACCGAATACAGTGAGCATATGTATCACAACGAGAGTCCATGGGCTCTCTATCTCAAACCACTGTGTTGTAATTGACAACAGTGAGCCTACTCAGTTCTTTCAAAGAAGAGGTGCCTGCCAGAAGTCCTGAAGCACACCCTCTGCTTGGCTTTTCTAAATAATATATTCTAGGGGTGAATTAGACAGCATCTTTGCCTCTTCCCATAAAAAAAATGAAGCTTTGCAAAAACCAAAGTACACTTGGGCATCACTTTTCTTTTTTTTTCTTTTCTTTTTTTTTTTCCCCTGAAGGCTTCACTCTCTCTTTCCAGAGAAGAAAAGATGTTTGACAGTCTTGGACTCATTTGCAAGATTTGGTGGTGTATGATGCTATTTCATCCCTTGCATGCTGATATCCAGTGTACAGGGCGTAAGTATATTTTCGCAGATATAATCTGACAAACAGGGTTTAATTCTTCATTTATCAGAGAAATTTGCAATTAATCTGGCAATTTTCATCTTAAGCCTGACACATACTATCCTCTGTACTCAACAAAAAACAATAGCATATACTTACTGAACTTGTTCTGTAACATTTTCAGCAGAAGCACAAGAATCACCTATTACGAATGTGACAATGAATTGGAGAAAAATGGAACTGTCCTGGGAGAGCAGCAAGAATTTCTCTAAGTACAGATGTACTGTCATGGGCAGGGATACGGGAATTGTAATGAAACAGGTAAACTTGTTATTTGTTGAGATAAATAATTGCACCTTTTTCTTTACCTTTTATCGATTTCACTTACTTTGAAAAAATGAAATCAGTTGCAGGTAAAATCTGATCAGTGATTGTTTGCAGTCTACAGCTTGATCTGTTAGGGGCTGTGGAAAGCCGTCACCAATGCCAGGGTGCATTTACTGCAGGAGGACCATCCTGTGCATACCACAGAACTGAAGTTCTGGCACCAAAGTGGAAAGGAGGCGATAGCCTGAACTGTACCTATGTTGAATCATCAATAGGGATGTAGCTGCTGAAAAAAAGGGCTGTGAGACTAAGAGAATTTAGAGAGACAGAGCAAGAGACCCTTCAAATAAAAAGTGAATTCCCCAAACACTGCCATGGATTTTCGTTATCTCAAGTTCTTCACTTGTTTCCAGTAAATTGGATGTTGCCTGTAGCTCAGGTTATGTTACAAGCCCACATTATCCAAAGAGAAAAGTAGGAAGCTTGACAGAAAGAGAGCTAGAGATGGCCTATTTAGCCTAGAAAAGCAGATGCCTTAATTAGAAATACATAATTACAAAAGCACATCACATATTTATTGAAGATTATAATGCCATAGACACCTTTCTGACCCCTGGGGAGGTCAGACGAGGACTTCTATTTTGCTTAATCCTTGATTAAATTCCATTGTGGTTCCCCCACTTATTAACCATCTTCTATTACACCACTGGGGTACTATTAGTGTTCTCTAATAGTTGCACACTAGTGTAGCATCCAACTCCTGAGCTGCAAAGCTTTTTGTGTAGTTATGCTTTTGATCACCCAGCTCCATTTTACATCACCCTCAAGTGGTAAAGGAGAAAGTTAGCACTTAAACCTAAAACACATACATATACACGCAAGATTTTGGCCCTACAAATTGAGTTTCTGAGTTGCACTTCCATAGCCAGCATCATCTAACACCAGCAGAGGAAAAACAGAGAAATAAACCATCAACATGTTCTTTTTCAGATGAATAGTCCACTATGCAAGATTTCAAGGGAACAACACCTGCCCCTGCACAAAGGCGTATTCTTTACCATTGAAGTGCCAAACACAAACATCTCAAAAAACTGTGCCTTTATTCCTGGAGGTAAGGTCTATGGTCTGGGTTAGGTTTTCTCCATTTGCAATCTTTTATAGGTAAACATTGCCTTAGAAAACAATTCCTTACACGGTAGGTAACTGCTTTAATTTCTATTAAAAATGATTTTTTGCAGATCTGCTAGAATTATTTGCTCGGTGAAGAATGTTTCCACAATTCTGCAAGAGATGCATTACCACAAATCTATCAGTAATTGCATTATTCTCTTTCATACTAGGGCTCCAAAATGCCACTAAATTACAGTGGTTTAAGGGTGGTTTCAAATAACTGTTCTGGCTGTTACAAATTAAGATGTTAGCGCCCATTTCTTTATTAAATGCTTTTCTGCTGGGCTGTTGGCAAGTTTGTCAGGAGCCAGACCACAGAGATAGCTAAGGCACAGTCTGGGGATCAGTGAAACCCATAAAATGGGAGGAGGAGAGGAAAGGAAATGCCAGTGATAAGCAACAATGGGCAAACTGAATGCAGCTATCTCCTAATCTGGCCCTGGCGTGCACGTGCATGCACACACATACACACACACATGCAGGTTCCCTTGGCTGCTGTGCACCCATTGAGTTGAGGCAACTGTTTACAAAGATATTCTGAGCCTGCCCCATGTGGGAATTAAGCACAGTGGGATTTAGGCAGATCCTACGTTCATAATTCCAAACCTGAAGTTTTTACGGCCCTTTACCCCCTTCCTTCTGAACTCAGAGTTCTCCACTAAAATTGCCCAGTCAGACAGCTGTGCATAACTGAGGAATTTCAGACTTGACAGAGGTGATAAGATTAGCAGCTTGCTCGTATCTGAGCAGAGAAAGGACTCCCTACTCATCTCTTCCTGGGGACTTGACAGAGGAAACACTCTCACAGTGACCCTCAAAATACCAGCCAGGACACACTGCCTTCTAAAACCTCTTGCTTTTGGTGTTCCTCCCCAGCTGGCCCTAACCTCCAAGCATGCAGAATCCCCAGGGGAATCCCCCCCTGCTTCCACAAGGGTGCCCTCAATACTGGGGGCTGGAGGGGGCTGGAGGCAGCAGGAGAGGAAGCTTCCACCCTTTCACTGAAGTTGGGGCACACCGCAGAAAGAAGCAGGAAATTGGCTGAAGGAGAAGAGAGAAGGAGGCTGAGCATGCCTGCACAGCCCAGCCACGAGGGAGCTTCCAAAGAAACAAGGTTCCCACTTCAGTGTGCTCCAGAAAAGGAAGAGATCAAGTCGCTGTCGCCCACATCAGAGTGGAAAGCTCTAGCTAGGAGGCTATTTGATCAGAAGGCAGAAAAAAGCCCCACCTTACTTTTAAAAGACTTAGCTTTTTAAATGCTGTGTGTAAACACTTCAGGAGTGGATTCCTGGGCATTAATTGCAAAAGGAGAAATACTTCTCTCTGTAGCACCAAGGATGATGTTAAAAGGCAATGTGCCTTCCTTTACCTGTGTGACTGCTCTACTCATTCCCAGGTTTCACAGTTCAGAGGTAGTCAAAATGGGGTGAGAGCCCAGCTTTCTCTCAGTAGCCATGCTTAACCCAAGCAATAACCAGCTGGAGTTGCAGGTGTCTAACATAACTAAGTGTGTGCCAAGATCCTCCAGCTTGGAGCTGTCACACAATTTTTCCTCATCACAGATATTCCTGTGTTTGCAGGCAGGAATGGGTCGGCCATTGAAAATTTCTCCTGTGTGATTTATAACATTTCCCTCATGAACTGCACTTGGCAGGCAGGCAAGGATGCTCCAGGAGATACCCAATATTTTCTCTACTGGCAGAACTCGAGGTAAGTAGGTCTGCTCGAGTCTAGCGAAGTCTGAATTCTCATTCAACGCATCGCACTGCCCACGTTTAACTAAAATACCTTGCTATATACAGAGATGATGACGAAATGGAATGTGAGCTTTACATTAAAGATGAAAATGGCAGAAACACGGGATGTAGATTCAAAAATGTGAGGATAGTGACTGAAGGATCTTACTTCCTTTTGAATGGGTCTAGCAAAGACTCCCCGATCCAGTTCTATGATGAGTACATTCAACTGTATGAAATTGGTAAGTAAGTGAACAATTTTATTTTCCTACTGTTTTATAAAATAAGGAAGTGGGGAATTTTTCTCTGAAGAGAAATGAAGAACAAAACAAAATCTGTAGCCATCACAGCATCCTGCACTGCAGGACAGCCTTTGCTCCTGATAGCTGACAGAATGTAGTTCCAAAAATTAACTAAAACAAGCAAAGGCAGAGGCAGCCTGAACTAATGGCTCAGAGAAGTGGTGTGAACATATCTACAGAATCCAAGTGATGAAATGCATTGGTTAAACTTTCAAGGACACCTTTCTGATGGGCTCATTTTGCCATCCCTTAATTTCACACCTCTCTGAGAGCCACAAGAGCTACGTGTCCTAAAACCAGAGGGAGGGTTCAACTTGCAAATTAAGATGGTGTTAGTTAAATATGTGGGTACCTATGTGTGAGCTAGGTGTGTAAGCTCCGATAGAGATCTGGGACAGGATTCACTTGCCTAAAAACATGCCTCTAGTGCCATTTGAGACACCTTCAGACACTTGAGCCATCCACAAGGCTTGCAGATGTGGCCCAGGACCCATGAAAGACGAGGGTCCTCCTGGGTGTCCTATGTGGTCCAAAATGCACAGTGCGAGACTGACTCCTGCTGCAGGTGATGCAGGCTGTAAAGCTCAGAGCTATTCAGCCGAGCACGCCTGCTCCATGGTACACCAAACAGCTTTGCAGACATTGCGGGCACTACTGATGAGGTCTCTGCTGACTATGGCGGTTAGCCACTTAGGTCACACCTAGTCAACTCTATTGTCGGCACTGAAATTCCGATGACTTGGTCTTCCAACTGAATACTACTACACACACAAAAACCTCCATCTTTTTTCCTGTGGAGACTTGTATTTTCAATGTGAAATTTAGATATAGAAGAAAATGGCATTGTGCCGGTTGTACTACTGAATTACATAAAATTCTTCATACTTTTTTTACATGAACTTCAGTTACTTCAGATGTCCAACAATTGAAGTGCCATATTCCCAGGTTTTGCTACCGCATTTTACTCCTGTTTATCAGATAATATTTAACATCAGTCGCACACAACTGTACATCAGTTGCCTCAACTTCAAATGTATTTTGCTATGAGCACATGAGTTGTAGCTGATAACTGACCATGTCTACATTAATTATTTCATTTTTTCCAGAAATACTCACTCCTCCGTTAAATGTCACTGTCATTTGTACTAAAGATTGCATAATTACATGGCAACCACCCCTTACAAGTCATATGGAAAACAGAAACTGTTTTAAGTATGAAATTAGCATACAAAATAAGGTAAAAACAATTTCTTGGTTTGTATTTGGCACCATACCTATGTACACGTATATCTATAACGTGCAAACTTCTGTTTCTTTTATTTATTAACTTCTCTCTCATAAGCTGTAGTGTCCTCCTCCTCCAGCCCTGCTGGTCTCACATCCCACCACTTATGACCTTATTTCATAGAATCATAGAATCATAGAATCATTAAGGTTGGAAAAGACCCTTAAGATCATCAAGTCCAACCGTTAATCCAGCACTGCCAAGTCCACCTCTAAACCATGTCCCGAAACACCACGTCTACCCGTCTTTTAAATACCTCCAAAGATGGAGACTCAACCACTTCCCAGCTCCAGTGCCTGACTACCCTTTCAGTGAAGAAGTTTTTCCTAATATCCAATCTAAACTTCCCCTGGCGCAGCTTGAGGCTGTTTCCTCTTGTTCTATCACTAGTTACTAGGGAGAAGAGACCAACCCACAACTCGCTACAACCTCCTTTCAGGAAGTTGTAGAGAGCAATAAGGTCTCCCCTCAGCCTCCTCTTCTCAGACTAAACAACCCCAGTTCCCTCAGCCACTCCTCATAAGACTTGTTCTCTAGACCCTTCACCAACTTCGTTGCCCTTCTTTGGACACGCTCTAGTACCTTGATGTCCTTCTTGTGTTGAGGGGCCCAAAACTGGACACAGTACTCGAGGTGCGGCCTCACCAGTGCCGAATACAGGGGCACTATCACCTCCCTGGTCCTGCTGGCCACACTATTCCTGATACAAGCCAGCATGCCATTGGCCTTCTTGGCCACCTGGGCACACTGCTGCCTCATGTTCAGATGGCTGTCAACCAACACCCCCAGGTCCTTTTCCACCAGGCAGCTCTCCAGCCACTCCTCCCCAAGCCTGTAGCGTTGCCTGGGGCTGTTGTGACCGAAGTGCAGGACCTGGCACTTGGCCTTGTTGAACCTCATACAGTTGGCCCCGGCCCAACAATCCAGCCTGTCCAGGTCCCTCTGCAGGGCCTTCCTACCCTCCAGCAGATCAACACTCCCAGCCAACTTGGTGTCATCTGCAAACTTACTGAGGGTGCACTCAATCCCCTCATCCAGATCGTCGATAAAGATATTAAACAGGACTGGTCCCAACACTGAGCCTTGGGGAACACCACTCGTGACCGGCCGCCAACTGGACTTGGCTCCATTCATCACCACTCTCTGGGCTCGGCCATCCAGCCAGTTTTTTACCCAGCACAGAGTGCACTTGTCCAAGCCGTGAGCAGCCAGCTTCTGCAGGAGAATGCTGTGGGAGACAGTGTCAAAGGCTTTATTAAAGTCCAAGTAGACAACATCCACAGCCTTCCCCTCATCCACTAAGCGCGTCACCTTGTCATAGAAGGAGACCAGGTTAGTGAAGCAGGACCTGCCTTTCATAAACCCATGCTGGCTGAGCCTGATCCCCCGGTTGTCCCGCACATGCCACATAATGGCACTCAGGATGATCTGTTCCATGACCTTCCCTGGCACCGAGGTCAGGCTGACAGGCCTGTAGTTCCCCGGATCCTCCTTCTGACCCTTCTTGTAGAGGGCCGTCATATTTGCTAACTTCCAGTCATCTGGGACCTCCCCGGTTGACCAGGACTGCTCATAAATGATGGAGAGTGGCTTGGCAAGCTCCTCTGCCAGCTCCCTCATTATCCTCAGGTGGATCCCATCTGGCCCCGTAGACTTGTAGGCATTCAGGTGGAGAAGCAGATCGGTGACTGCCACCTCTTTGACAACTGGGACTTCATTCTGCATCATATCTCCATCTCCCAGTGCAGGGGCATGAATACCCTGAGGATAACCAGTCTGACTATTTAAAGACTGAGGCAAAGAAGTCATTAAGTACCTCAGCCTTCTCCTCATCCTTTGTGGCAATGTTTCCCTCCGTATCCAACAAAGGAGGGAGATTCTCCTTAGCCCTCCTTTTGTCACTGATATATTTGTAAAAACATTTTTTGTTATCTTTAACGGCGGTGGCCAGTTTAAGTTCTAGCTGGGCCTTCACCTTTCTAATCTTCTCCCTGCGTAACCTCACAACATTCTTGTAGTCCTCCTGAGTCACCTGCCCCTTCTTCCAACGGTGGTAAGCTCTCCTTTTTTTCCTGAGTTCCAGACAGAGCTCTCTGTTCAGCCAGGCCGGTCTTCTCCCCCGCCTGCTCGATTTGCGGCACATGGGGACAGCCTGCTCCTGTGCCTTTAAGACTTCCTCCTTGAATAACATCCAGCCTTCCTGGACTCCTTTGCCCTTCAGGACTGCCTCCCAAGGGACCCTGTTAACCAAACTCCTAAACAAGCCAAAGTCTGCCCTTCTAAAGTTCAGGGTAGCGGTTTTGCTGACCCCCTTCCTTACTTCTCCAAGAATTGAAAACTCTGTCATTTCATGGTCACTGTGCCCAAGACAGCCTCCGACCACCACATCACCCACCAGGCCTTCTCTGTTCGTGAACAGCAGGTCCAGCGCGGCACCTCCCCTGGTTGGCTTGCTTACCAGCTGCATCAGGAAGTTATCTTCCACACACTCCAGGAACCTCCTAGACTGCTTTCTCTCTGCTGTGTTGTATTTCCAGCAGATATCTGGTAAGTTGAAGTCTCCCACGAGAACAAGGGCTAGGGATTGTGAGACTTCAGCCAACCGCTTGTAGAATACTTCGTCTGTTTCTTCATCCTGGTTGGGTGGTCTATAACAGACTCCCACCAGGATATCTCCCTTATTAGCCTTCCCCCTGATCTTTACCCACAAGCACTCAACCTTATCATTACCTTCGTTGAGCTCTAGACAATAAAAACACTCGCTGACGTACAGGGCTACCCCACCACCTCTCCTTCCTTGCTTATCCCTTCTAAAGAGCTTGTAGCCATCCATGGTAGCACTCCAGTTGTGTGAGTCATCCCACCATGTTTCCGTGATGGTGACCACATCATAGTTTTCCTGCCACACAATGGCTTCCAGTTCCTCCTGCTTATTGCCCATGCTGCGTGCATTGGTGTAAATGCACTTGAGTTGGGCTATCGATCTCTTCTCCAACACAGGTGTGCCACCCCTAGGCTCATCCCTAGCAAGCCTGGTTTTATCCCCTTCCCCCTTCAAATCTAGTTTAAAGCCCTCTCAATGAGGCTTGCTAACTCCTGAGCCAGAATCCTTTTCCCCCTTTGCGACAGGTGAACCCCATCTGTCTCCATCAGGCCTGGTGCCATGTAAACTGCCCCATGACTGAAAAACCCAAAATTCCACCTCTGGCACCAGCCTCTGAGCCACGCGTTAATGAGATGGGTCTTCCTGTTCCTTTCCGTATGCCTCGCGGCCACTGACGGGATGGAGGAAAACACCACCTGCACTCCTGATCCTTCAAGCCGTCGCCCCAGTTCTCTAAAGTCCTTTTTGATCGTCTTTGTGCCTCTGTCAGCTACCTCATCACTGCCAACCTGAACAACCAATAGTGGATAATAATCGGACGATTTTACTAGTCTAGGGATCTTCCTAGTAATGTCTCTTATCCTTGCCACAGGGAGGCAGCAGACTTCCCTATGGGATGGGTCCGGTCGGCATATTGGGCCCTCTGTTCCCCTCAGAAGGGAGTCCCCTATGACAATTACCCTTCTTTTTTTCTTACCAGTGGCTGTTTTAATGCATGGGGCTGACTGGTTCCCCCTAGTCAACCCCTTGGATGGATCACTGTCTGCATCTTCGTCCTCCTGGCCCTAGAGTTCCAGAGCCTCATATCTATTGTGTAAGGGCACCTGGGGGGGGGTGAGGTAGGCCAGGCAAGGATTCGCCTGCTGCGCTGAGCAGGGATCTGTTTCCATCCTTCTCTTAGGTCCCCTCCTTCTGCCTGGTGGCAAACTAACAAGAGGTGCAAAGCAGAAAAGCGGAGGAGAGCAGGGAAATGCTATGAGGGGTCTCTGTCCAAAGACTGGGAGAGCACCTGAGATGCTCTCCTGAATGAGCACATCTCACAGAGATGACCGTGTGATGGCAGCCTGTGATCTGCAATGAAGCCATGGCCTGGGCGACAGCCTGCAGCCCAGGCCAGGGTCCCTCATGCTTGCCCTGCTTCCCAGGGCACCTCGGCTTCAGCCACGCTGATGGCATTTTGCAGATGCTGGAAAGCTCACAACTGCCCCTCAATTTCAACATGTGGGACTGCTTTGCCCCTCTCAGCCTCCACACCTCTCCTCCACCACCTCTTCCGCTGTCTGTTGCCCTTTGGCAGCCTTCCCTCAGATGCCGTCCTTCCCCTGGAGCCTAGTTCAGCCAACCTGACCCCCGCCTGTCTACACAGCATCTGCCAAAACCTCCAGTTTGAAACCAGTGCTGAAATAGAAACCACTCCTCTGAAAAATTAGATACCAGCAACTCAGGGGAAAGTTCACTCAGGCCCAGGGTAGGCCTCTGCAATGGATGCGTTTGCTTTTCAGTGAGTTACCCTCTACTCTCTCTGCAGTCAGATGGGGCGCTACCCATCTCCTTCCAAGGCAGGTGACAGACAAATCGTGTCCTTAAAGTCCTTCTTTCTTTCCATTGGCTATAAGAGAGGAACCTAAGATGGCTATCTATCTCAGAAGTAAACATGATTGTACCAAAAGTGAGCTGGGATTTCTCCTACGCTATAAGCAGAGAACTACCAATTTACCATAGTGACCACAGGAAAAGTGCAGGGCAACACAGTGTGTCATTTTACCATTGTCTGGTTTCCACCAAGTACAACAAAACAGAGAGGCTGAGGTGTCAAATCCTCCTCCACAAATCTCAGAGCCTAAAGGACCTGATTTTAACACCCCTTAAGGACAAAGGGCAGGAAAATTCTTTGAGCCCATGAATTTGACAAGGAGGCAAGAAATACTATTCTTCCTCCCCATCCCTGGGATACCTGTTTCACCATTACGTGATTTCCACACATGGATAACGTCTGTGCCATGACAAATTAGGACTCCCTGCCTACCCCATTTCCCAGCCACAGCTCACGAGGGTGTGACATTCATCTCACAGACTAAGACACCTTAATGTAGCTGTCTGCAAAGGAGCACAGATATCCCGTAACAGTCAATGCACATCTAGGGCTCCGTGCAGCTGAGCAGTAGGTGCATCATGCCCCTTAAGGTGCTATAGGTACTGGAAGTACCAGAGGTACCTAACGTGGAGATGGCAGATATAACTCACACCTTTCGGGAGGGGCCATCAGAGGCAAGGCAGGATACCTTGTAGCAGCTAAAATGGCACTATACATCTAAGTTTTAGGCAACTCATTTGCACCCTCCCTGTTCACAGCTAAGGCTGATGACTTCCATCATGTCCTAAAGTGAAAGAGCTCAGCTGACAATGAGTAATGGGGAAATACTAGTCTACTATCCATTGTTAGTGTTTCATGTAGGCATGAACGACACCGAAAGCCGAAACCTGGGTAAAATCAAGGAAGACTTTCAAGCCCTGGGGGTGCAAGTGAAAAACATTGGTGCCCAAGTTATCTTTTCTTCCATCTTGCCAGTTCGAGGGAATGGGGTAGCCAGAAATAGGTGCATAATGCATATCAACTCCTGGCTACGTGGCTGGTGCCACGTAGGGTTTTGAGGGTTTTGGCTTTTACGACAATGAGGCATTCTTCGATGACTATAACATGTTAGGGAGGGATGGAATCCACCTGTCTAGAAGGGCCAAGGGAATCTTCAACAACAGGCTGGCTAACTTGGTGAGGCGGGCTTTAAACTGAAGGACTCGGGCGGTGGGGTCCAAACCAGAAATGCTCATGCCACCGCATCCAACTGGGGAGTAAGACAGGCCAACCAGAGCGGCGACAAATGTTCCTTAGCTGTCTCCCAAAAGATGTGAACCAGAAGAGCAACCACCTCAAGTGTATGTATACAAATGCACACAGTCTGGGAAACAAACAGGAGGAACTGGAGCTCCGTGCCCAGTCAGAAGGTTATGATATCATAGGAGTAACTGAGACATGGTGGGACAACTCACATGACTGGGGAATCACAACGGATGGTTATAGGCTGTTTCGCAAAGACAGGCAGGGAAGAAGAGGTGGAGGAGTCGCACTCTATATTAAGGAAAACCTCGAATGTATCAAAGTCAACTACAGTGATCGTGAGTGCTCTATTTCATGCCTCTGGGTTAAAATCAGAGTGGTCATCTCCAAGCAGGACCTTACAGTGGGCATCTGCTACTGACCTCCAAACCATGACGATAAAGCTGATGAAGTAATATTTGGGACACTAAAGCAAGTTTCTGGTCAACAGAACCTGGTGCTCATGGGTGACTTCAACTACCCAGACATTTGCTGGAAGAACAATACAGCAGCTCACATGTCATCCATCAAGTTCCTGGAATGCGTAGAGGACTCTTTCCTCTTACAAATGTTAGATGTGCCAACCAGGAAGGAGGCAATGCTGGACCTGCTATTCACAAACCAAGAAAACCTGCTTTGTAGTATCTCGGTCAGTAACAACCTTGGCTGCAGTGATCACAATATTGTGGAGTTCGGGATCCAGCTGAGCATGCTGAAGGTTAGCACCAAGACAAGGGTTCTAAATTTTAGAAGGGTAAACTTCAGCTTGCTCAGAGCTCAGTTGCGAGGGATTCCGTGGGATGCTTCCGTGGAGGATAAAGGAGCTAGCAAGTGCTGGGAGTTCTTCAAGAGTGCTCTCTTGGAAGCACAAAACCAGTTTATCCCCTATAAAAGAAAAGGAAGTAAGCGGAGCAAGAAGCCCCCTTGGCTCAACCACGAGCTCCTGGGCCTGCTTAAAACCAAGAGATGCATACCAGAGATGGAGAAGTGGCAGATTATCCATTGAGAACTACAAGGGCATTGCCAGAGTGTGCAGAGATGCAGTTAGAAAAGCAAAAGCTCAGCTTGAATTGGAACTGGCCAGAGATGTCAAAAATAGCAAGAAAGGGTTCGTCAGGTATGTAAATTGCAAGCGGAAACAGAATGAAAACATAGGCCCACTGTTAAACAGTGGAGGTGAATCAGTCACCCACAATGCTGAAAAGGCAGAGGTTCTCAACACCTTCTTCACCTCTGTCTTTACCAACACTGTTGGATCCCAGGTGCTGGGAACAAAAATCCAGGAGGATCCAAACATAGACCCACCATCAGTGAAGGAGGAGTTAGTACGTGAATTATTACAGGAGCTTGGCCCCTACAAATCGATGGGCCCTGAAGCCATCCACCCAAGGGTGTTGAGGGAGCTGGCTGATGTCATTGTGGGGCCACTCTCTATAATCTTCAAGGAGAAGTGGAGATCAGGGGATGTCCCAGAGGACTGGAGGAAGGTGAATGTTACCCCTATCTACAAGAAGGGCTCAAGGGAGGATCCAGGTAATTATAGGCCCATCAGTCTTACTTCAATCCCCGGGAAAGTTATGGAATGGATCCTCCTGGGGGCCATCACGAGTCAAATGAAGCATGTGACTGGGAAAAGCCAACACGGCTTCACTAAGGGCAGATCGTGCCTGACAAATCTGGTGGCCTTCTATGATAAAGTGACCTGCTCGGTTGACATGGGGTGAGTGGTGGACATTATCTACCTGGACTTCTCCAAGGCTTTCAATACGGTTCCCCATGGCCTCCTCCTGGAGAAACTGATGCGTTATGGCCTGGACAAGTGGTATGTGCAGTGGGTGAGGAATTGGCTGATGGGCCGCACCCAAAGGGTGGTGGTAAATGGCTCTTTTCCAAACTGACAACCCTGTCACAAGTGGGGTCCCCCAGGGATCGATACTGGGCCCAGCACTCTTCAATATCTTCATAAGTGATCTGGATAACGGGATCACGCGTAGCCCGATGAAGTTTGCAGATGACACCAAACTGAGTGGGGAAGTAGACACTCTGGAAGGGAGAGCCACCCTGCAGGAAGATCTGGATAGGCTGGAAGAGTGGGCTAACAAGAACCTTATGAAGTTTAACAAAGACAAGTGTAAGGTCTTGCACCTGGGAAAACACAATCCAGGAGTGCAGCTCAGAATGGGATCCACCTGGCTGGAGAGCAGCTCCGTGGAAAGGGACCTGGGGGTCCTGGTGGACAGGAAGCTCAATATGAGTGAACAGTGTGCTGCTGCGGCCAAGAAGGCCAATAGGATGCTGGGTTGCATCAACAAGGGCATCACCAGCAGAGATAAAGAAGTCATTAGCCCACTCTACTCAGTGCTTGTCAGGCCACACCTGGAATACTGTGTACAGTTCTCGTCCCCGTTATACAAAAAAGATGTGGACAGGCTGGAGGGGGTCCAGAGAAGGGCCGCTAAGATGATCAAGGGTCTGGGAAGCCTGCCATATGAGGATAGGCTGAGAGAACTGGGTTTGTTCAGCCTTGAGAAAAGGAGGCTTAGAGGCGATCTCATCACCATGTACCAGTACTTAAAAGGGGAGCTACAAAGAAGATGGAGACTCCCTTTTTACAAGGAGTCACATGGTGAGGACAGGGGGTAACGGGTGCAAGTTACTCCCAGGGAGATTCCGATTGGACACAAGAGGAAATTTTTTCACAATGAGAACAGTGAACTATTGGAATAATCTGCCCAGGGAAGTGGTTGACTCCGCTACACTGGACACGTTTAAGACCCAGCTGGACAGGGTGCTGCGCCATCTCGTCTAGACTGTGCTCTTGCCTAGAAAAGTTGGACCAGATGATCCTTGAGGTGCCGTCCAACCTGGTATTCTATGATTCTATGATATTCTGTGATACTTTGTAACACAACATACATGACAGGTGAATTTTCTGAAATGAGACATTCCTTCCAATAACATCTTTCTGACTTTTCCATCATGCTAGCTATCCTTCTGACATTACATGTGATAGATGTTTCCAGGGCCTCAGCTTTTTAATGTTTTCTGGGATCCTTGCTAAAATCTCTGCTGTTGATTTTGTTCACTCATTTTTGAACCTACCCTTTTTTCAAAATTTTCAGGTTCTTTGATCCAGGTCAATGTTTGATTCTAGTTAATTAAATTTTGATTGTATGGAATGCGTAAGTAGCTCTTCACAGCTCTCCCCAAAGTATGGGGAAAGCCCCTGAGTATGGATCACTCAGATGTCTATCAGAGACTTGGACTGGAAGGAGGGTAAATTTGCTGTTCACATCAGTTTTATGCCCCATGTTATCAAACTATTGAGAAATCACAGCTTCCAGATCTGCTGTGTTTGGAGGATGATCTGATTGCTTGTATAATTTGAATATACTTCTGCTGGATGAGAATGCACAGTGTAAATATGCCCTTAGAGGCAAATACAGTTGCTCACAACCACTGATAAATAATTCATGTTTCCTTCCTTTTCTAAAATGAAATGGAGGAAGAAAACTCTGAATAAAGTGCTATATTCTGGGACATTACTGGAGCAGAATATCCAATTGATTTTTCAGTTTAAAATTACATATGATCTTTATAAGCAAGAAAATGAGAACAAAAGAGGGAGAAATATTTGATTATTTGGCAAGAAAATAATAAAAATGAATATTTGTCTTTCGTTTGCAGGATGAGCCCAAACCAGAGAAAAAGAATCATCTTGTAACTGTAAGTATTCTTGTACTACACAAATTTGTGCTTTTGCCCACTTAAGCATATAAATACCGTTATATACAATATAGTTACTTCTAGAACGATAGTTTTTGTATCAATATAGCAATAAGAATTCAGGAAGATATGTTCCTGTGGTATCTTTATGTGGAAACTTCTTAATATATCCCTTTTGGATGGGGTAGCTTACCCTAGGCAAATTTTTCCATGAATTTCACAAAATTTCATACTTTCCATTTATCACACAAACAGATTTTGATTAAGACAGTTGTGACATTTTGCTTAATACAAATTGGAAACATTCTCTTTCTTCTATCTGTTGGTGGAAAAATACCACTGTAGTTCAGGACAGCTAGACAGAGGGAATGCTGAGATCTTCAAAATCTGTGAAAGTTAATTGGGATTCCAATATACACTGTCAGTCTTCCCCTGACAAATGAGTGGTCCTTTCAGCTCTGGAAGCATCTTAGGCTTGGTAGATTCCAGACTTTGTATAAAATATCATGAGGCCAGATGACAGATATCTATTATTGGATTGTCTCAGAAACATTAAGTCTGTTTAGCAAAGACAGACACCATCCAGGGAATATTTGCATGATTAATCCCTGTAAAGGTTATAAAGTGAATTTACAGGGTGCTTCTCCAGTCTCAGCTTTCTGTCCTTCTAGTTTTTTTAGGATCCATAAACAAGGACAGGGAAAAAAATGTCCTTAAAGCATAATAAATCAAATTAAAGACCGAATAAACTTCAAAATCCAACTTTAAACTTCAAAAACCAGAAAGATTTGGTGGCAGGAAGAACTAATTTATCACGGTTTTAAATTTGGGGAGAAGAACATTCGACTACTACATACAAAATCATACAAATTAGTTTTTTATAGAAACTGTATCAGGAAACTAAACCCCAAATTTTATTTATATTTGCCTATGGGGTGAAATGCACAGTCTGATTGCTTTGATTTTAGGTAACGAACAACAGATATGAATTCCAAAATTACAATGAGAAAAAAAAATACATTCTGAAAATCAGAGCACGTGGAAAAGGCTGTCTTGTAAGCTCAAACTGGGGGGAATGGAGTGGACCCATCGAGTTCGGTAAGACTGTGAAATATTATTTTAATATAGATTTTTTTTTCCTCAGTATTACCATGTTTGTCTCCCTTTCTCCCTCACACTCACAGTTACAAATAAAATCTTAATTCTTTCCCAATGACATGGAAGCAACCAGGTAGAAACTCTTAATGTGGAGGAGATGCTTAAGTACTATGGCAATGGAGGTTGATACCAGCCTTTGCTTAGTTGGGATTGTGAAGGCAGCGGTTTCTCAGATGTGAGGGCTAGAGGAACAGGCTGAGGCAGACCCAGTCTTGTCATCAGTTTGGAGTGCTGAGGCTACCTTTCAGTTCTTTAAGTTTTTGCCTTGAATATAATCCTCTCATTCCGCATCTTCCTTTTCAGCCTTTTGTCAACACTCTTTTTACAGTTCCACCACTTTTGCTCTGTTTTTCGTACTGTGACACTGTTTCTCCTTCTCTGGATTTTTTTTTTAATTCTCTACATTTTAAATGTTCAAAATGGTTTAAAATGCATCAAGCATACCTGAACATTTTGACAACGTACTGTAAGAAGTCAAGCTGAAGTCCTTCAGATTATTTGAAAAATTGGGTGAAATTTGCATTCATTACTGGCAGTCACAAAGGTAGCTTTTTAGCATGCTAAGATATTTTTCTCTCTTGGATGTTTCAGGTCAAGGGAAAGATTACTTTATTTTTGTGATTTTATTTCTGATAGCACTTGGAACAATCTCAGTGACACTGATCCCATATTGTCTTTTCAAAAGGTAAATCAACCGTATTGAGGTAGAAACTATTGATATAGTATTATTTCTATGAAACACATTCCTCCTATCTCCTACCTTCCTACCTGCAAGCTTTAATAATCAAATTATTTATGTCATAAAGTATTATTATCAGTATTGTTGTGGATGCCACTTTGACATGCAAAACCACTACAGGTGAAAAAGGGGGAAAGGATATCAAAGTTAGTAAGTGATTGATTCCACTAGATCCTGCAAAAACATTTCTGTTCTTACTTTTAAGCATTTAACATCCACATTGCTTTGAAGCCATTGGCTTCATACAGTACCAGACAAGAGGGAATGAGGGCAAATGAACGTGTCATTATTTTGATAAAACTTCTCACTTAGTGGTGGAAAAAAGTCATGGTTTAATAAAGTATTTACTGTGACTCTCGTCACGAAATAAATTTTAGTTATCCAAGTGATAAGATAGTTACCCACCAGTCCACATTCAAAATATTTTCCTTCTCACTTTGTGATTTGTAGAGCAATAGCTATTCAATCCTGAAAGTAAAAAATGTCCTTAAGGTACAACACAAAATGTTTGTGTAAGTTATATTACCAGTATTTTTAATTTCTTCACAATCCCATTTTCTACCCAAAGGTACTGCAGTTTCAAAAGCATATTTTCTCCCATTCCACAACCAAGAGACAAATTTAATACATCAACTGATGAAGATATTCAGGTATGCTTTCTTTTCAATTCAGTCAAATTTGTTAACTATAAACCACAATAGGTCAAAGACTAGAATAATTGGTATATAAAGATGAGAGTTAAATTTGGTCCATTAAAAACTAATTTGCTCCCATGGAAAGTATGCTGTTTTGAAACTAGAAATGCTCTATACCAGTGCTGAGACTAGTGATTATCCTGTATTTGCAGCCATATTTTAAGACCAGTTACCACTTTTACTGAGACCAGTAATTTCTGCATGTAGCAGTTTTGCTAGGTTGCTGTTCATACTTTGAAAATAACCTAAGAGAGAAAGCATTTGCCATTAGCACTTTCAAATATCAATGATCATAATACAATGTGAATATATATTTTATAAGTCTGACCTATACCCATGTAAAAAAACCTGTTGTACTGAATCATGAAAAGCAGGGCTGGAAAGCCTCACCAGCTTAACTAGCCTTCCTCTTTGCTTCAACATGGGATTAGTTGTGACAATTTTGATGTTTTGTGCAAATTGTGTTCAAACAAAATTCTATAGCATCCTTATGCAGTCTATTCTAATGTTTAATTATCTTTATTTTTAGAAGATCTTTTAATAGCTTGTTTTACTGCATTTAAAATCCATTACATCTTATCCTTATTCCTTTCCTGTTTACAGCATCTTACACACTTGCACACTGTCAACAGCAACTAACTCTTCCAGTCTTTCTTCACATGTCATGACACTCAGGCTTCAAACCATTCATGCTTCTCCACTCATTCGTCCATTTGACGAGCTGTTTGCAGTGTCTGCATAGTGAGGGAATGCGTTCTATCAACTGCCTAAAGCAAAGAGGTACTTGTAAGTCAATAAATCAAGCTAGTTGTTTATTGCCTACTGTTTCAGTGAGCAACACCACCCTTTTCAATGAGGCTTTCAAAAGTGACACAGACGTTTTCCATCAATCCTCTACAAAGAATCCTCAAAGCTACTACTACTAAAACTTCCCAGTTTTGGTAACTGTATACCAGCACATTGTCCTAACTTATTTGTCTTGGATCCTACCATCTTTGGCTTTAATAGAAAGGCAGGTAGCAATGTAACTTGGATGAGTTTCTTCATATATCTTAAATCATAAATACCTGATACTTCACTTCATATCAGGCTGCCAGAGCTAAGGCTACAGAGCAGCAGTCCATAGTCCATCAAATTATTCCTGTGCGTACACTACCGGAATTACTCAAATCACTCCACTACAACCCATAAGCCTTTGTGGATGTGGTTTTGTGAACGGTGGCACAGGCACTTCCATGCAGGAAGCAACTTATCAGCAGTAATTGTCAAAGTTCAAGTGAAGCCCTCAGCTCCAGTTGCCTCATACCTGCCAACAGGCACCATGAAGGTAATTCGTAAGTCTGACGTGTCTAAACAGTTTCTAGACTCTTCTTTGCCTATTTTAATCTAGTCTTAAAGCCTGGTTTTATTTTACCTTTTCTCTCCACACTCAGGTATCTAACACTGATTGAAAGCTGTAATTCTTCAAAGTGGATAATAAAGCACAAATAGGTTACCTCAGGAGAGCTCTCCTTCTCCACTGAATACCAGGATTATCTCTTCCTGGCATTTAGTGCTAATATATTTATGAGCTACTTTGAACCTGTAATACCCTTTTTAAATGCACACACCTTTTTAAAGCTCGCATTCCCTCATTTTGTCTCTACTTATTCAACCTTTCACATTTTCTCATTATATTTCCTGTTTCACAAGACAACTTTTCCTTAGATCACTGAAAAACCTCATGGTTTACAACCCTAACCTTTCTGCACTGAGTTTGCACTTGTACCCTTAACACTCGTGTTCAAGAACTGCCAGTTTTCCTATTTGCTGTGGGTAAGATCCTACCAACCAATTCAGTCAGTTCATCAGACACCTTGCATTCCTCTAACCCATTTTATTTTACTCCTCTTCCTTCACTTTTTGGTCATTCTCACCCCATATGCTTTCCTCACCCTCACTCAGAATTACACTTTTAATACTTTGTTTTCCTCTTTTCCTGAATTAAATACATTCCAAGAACTTGCAAGACACACTCTGTGCGCAGATGCATTGCTTTCCTCAGTGAATGGCTGAGTAGTGTAAAACACCAGGACCATGAAGCCCTGCAGTGCTTACCAATCCCACAGATTTCCTAGACAAAATTCCCAAGACATTTTGGTTCCATGTTCTGTAACACACCCTCAATGACAGCAAGCTTGCTTTTTTTTCCCCCCTGCCTTTTTTTTTTTCTTCTTTTTCCAGTACTATCCCTCTTACTTTTTTTTAAAAATCAAATTTATCTCGCCTCAATATTTTAAGCCCCAAGCCCTGTATCAGTACTATGATCTTACCCAGCAACTTCCACTCTCGTAGAACTCTAGGTTAACCAACATAAAACCGTATGATAGCAACCAAAATGTTTTCTCTGTAAGTCTAGTTAATGCCTACACATGGAAAACTTGGGCAATACTCACTGAATAAATTTCTTCTGTTGTCCCAGTTAAGGTTGTCCAGCATTTAAATCAACTTTTATTCCTTTTCCTTCAGCTGACAAATAGCTAGCACTGATCATACATGTTAAAAGTCAAACAATCCTTAACTGTCCTTAAACTGTTTTCTCCTGCTTTGCAAGCATTTCTTAGGTATTAAAGTAGCAAGATGAGGTGCCTCTGGTACTGGTGTATCTAACATTTAGAAATGTTATCTGATCAACAGTGACTCTGTAGCTTATTGCATGTTACAGAATTTTCTTTCTCTTTAGAAAGAGTATGTAAATCTACCAAAAAAAAGCTGTACCGAGGAAGTAACTACGGTTGAAGAGATGACCTAACTTTCCAAGAAGAAAACACACTTGGATTCCCCAACATGAAAGAAAATCATAGATCCTCCTAACAACTAAGGAGTACTTCAAAGCACAGACTATAAATGAGTATCATCATCTATAAAACAATTTGTCCCATAAAAATCCAACTAAAATGGATCAGGGGAAAAAAGTGGAGAAAATCAGTAAAATTTATTCTTTTCCCTTTGTTCAAAACCACAATACCTGGCAGCCAAGCTTTTCTGCAAACACCTACTGTGAAGACCTGCTTAACCCTGTTGAGATTGTCTTCACCATGCGAGACAAGGCCTCTCAGCCACAACCCAGAAGAAACTTGTTACTATTTCCTGTCTTCATTGTTATGATGCTTCTTTCCTCTGACTATAATGATTTCCTATAGAATGACTGGACTGCTTGAGAATGCCACAGTAGTTAGTTTTCCCAGCTTATCATTTTTACATACCCAGAGTATTTTCTGAAGGGGAAATTAGCTATTCAAAATGTGTTTAAAACTGCCCTTCAACCTGGCAACCAGCAATACCAAACTGCCTCAGTATATTCAACAAACTTTACACAAAACAGAAAATGGTAAATAAAATGACACTTGCCAAACGTAACTATTAATGCTGGGCTGCCAGCCAGCTATTTCATTAGCTCAGTACTGCCAATGCAAACATGAACCTCTGCGATATTAATATAGACTTAACACACATATAGCATTTAAGTCTTCAAAAAAATCCAGTAACAGTTGTGAGAATTGGAATAAAATCTGTAATAAGATTAATAACTGGATTTTAAATGGAAAGATTCCCTCACACCAATGCATTTTATTTATTCCCTTCTAAGTGTGCAAGCCCTATTTTCAATGCCTTTTTAAAATAATATAGGCTTTAGATGCTAGTATTTTCTTTACAAATTCCATATATTTTACTGTTAAAAATATTTTTCAAAATAAATACATTTCACCAAGTGTTTCAATAAGGCAGAAAACAAATGCTTTTTTTAAAAGTCTCATTTATTGTTTGCCTCTTATGTTCCCACACTGCATAATCACACATTGAAAATTGCTGCTGCACAACTAAGGGAAGCCATATACTAAAAAAAAAATTAACACCAAGTAGTACATGCTGAACACACAGCATAGGTAAATTGCAGTTCCACTTAAAACCACCCCACACCCACACTTGCATTGATTTCTTTTCCTATTTCTTCTTGTTAAAACCTAGTTCTGGAGGGAAGGGAGAAAGCCCCCTTTCAGGGGCTGCTGAAGTAACTGTTATGTTTGGTGCTTCCTCACAAAGCTAGGGCCACCATACGCTCACAGGGAGGTTATGGGAGGTATTCCATCATTCTCTCTTCCTCTGATATAGAAAATAAACCTAAGCAATGTATTTATCTAGACAAAAACTCTTCCCCTGCCCCCCAAAATCAATATAATTACAACTGAAACAGCAGGTTGATTGGCAAGGCCAACATCAAATGACCTGCCTGCACCAAGAGCGAGCTACCATTACTGAACAGGATAAAAACACTTGTAGTAGGTACATAAAATTTGCTATTAGTACATGTACAAAGTAGCTGTGTAACGTACTTACATTCACATACAGATGTTGAAAGCAGTGGTTGCGCAACAGTGAAAGTAAAAACCTAAGTTATGCTTGAAAGGAAGGTAATAATCAGCCAAAGCCAAGTGGGTAATTTAAATACTTCATCTTGAACAGCAACCTCAGAAGGCACACGAAAGAACTCAAGACAGCTCAGTCAGCCTTCAATGATTCATACAATGACACACTGCTTCCTTCTCAAGATATAGGGAGAGTTCTTAAAAACACGACTGGAAGATGAACACCTTGTTTTCCTTTACTGGTCCCCCTACCATGTCTGCAGATTACAAAGTACAAAAGTAAGATTATATACATATGAAGAACAGCACATAGGTATTACATTATCTCAAATAGCAGTATGAGAAATTATTTAATCTGGTTTTGGTCTTCCGACAATCCTCAGAACTAGACATCAATCAGCTAATATTGAAGCCTGACCTACCTTGATCTACATTTTACAGCTACACAGAAGCATACATATTCCCTCCCACACACCCCATCAACTTCACCTCTTAGAATGAGCCTCATTTCAGATTAAATTTACCTTCCACAGAGGGTACTGACCACTGCTACAGATCAGGCCAAACAATATCTTGAATGGCACAATCAGCATTTCCAAATAGCAGCAACAATACAATACATAGGTTACTCGGAAGTTGAAGGCATTTACTAGGTTCCTGGGTTTTTGCATGAATGCCATGTTGCTTTCTATATTGATTTAAAAAAAAATTATTCATTTTGAGCCGTTTTACCAAGGGCAAGAGTACTACTTTTTGACTGTCCTTGGGACTTTGGGTTCTCCTAGCACTACAACAGAAAACCCCCCTTTTTAAATCATATGAAAAATTGCAAATCAATTTCTAAGAATCATGCAAAAAGCCACTTGCAGCAGCCCATCATACACTATCAGGCACAAAGAATGGGAGTGGTTTCTATTAGTATAACCCATGCTTCCCTCCCCCCCCCAAGTTCTCACATTCAATTATTTCTTAAAAAAAAATCAAGCTTATTCTGTTACAGAGTGCAGTGTAAGTGTATCAGAGGAACCATTATCTGAAACAGTTTTCAAACAAAAGAGGCTTTCCCAAAGCTTTTATGTAATAATTTCAACACAGACAGAGTAAGTATGTTTATTGTTTTACAGCAGAATGCCCCAATTTAAGAACAAAATTGCTAGATGTTCAGCTGTGCAAAATGGTACATAGTGCTTCAGTACAAGTGGAAAAGAACATGATTTGTTAGCAAGTACTTTCAAATACAATTTTATGGTCCTAGAAGATAGGACTTGAAACCGGGGACTGATCCACAGGCAAACAATTTTTTCTGCCTAAATTGGACCCAGCCACTTTGGACCCAGCACCAACACCACTCATTCCTCATTGCTGAAAAAAAAAATCACCACACTGAATTGCCAGATTCAGTGTCTTCGTGTATGTTATTGAGAAATGGATCAGTCCTCTATGTCAGTTTCTAGCCCCATCTACAAATATCATCTGGCTCTGATAAATAAGACTCACAGGAATTTCTTGAAGGTCAATGGTCCATAATGACAGTTACTCTACATGATCTGCTCAACTTGATTTCCAATTCTAGTTAGGCTGCTTAAATGATTTTCTTGAATTCGTCGTACAGCACAAGCACAAAAGCACCCCCCATGCCTCTGAGAACATTAGACCATGCACCCTTGAAGAACGCCTTTCCTCCCTCATCCCTTGCAATCTTCCGCCAGCAGTCAATTGTTCCAGAGTACATGATATCAGCTGTAGAAAAAGAGCAGAGAGTCATTTTTAACTCCTATAATTGTATCTAAGATGTTTTTAACAACTGCCTTGCTTCCCTTCTCTAGCTACTTTGTGTTGTCCCAAACCACATTTTAAGACTGTAACACAATACTAGTTCAGGCAGTAGAAGAGCTTCCTATCTGCTTGCCTAGTTATTAAAAGCTAAGCCACACAGTGAAAATGTTAAGCACTCTTTTTTGCAATTATACTGTCCCCTGATTGCCTTCATTTAATTTGTCATTTCAAACAGGCAGTCCATTTGCCCGTTTCATATTCTATAAAGAAAAGTCCTCAGCATAATTCCAGATAAATACCACAAGTTATGACCCTACTGCATTTCCTCATATCATGTAAATGTACTGTAACTTAAATCAGATTTATGGAACAAGGAACTGTAAGTGCTGAGGGACGACTATTAGGAAAAAAAGCACTCCATCTTGTTAATGCTGCTTAAAGAACTGCACAAATTAACAGCCTACCTCCTTTGCGTCCTGACTGCATCATCATTCTACGCCGCACTGTATCAAAAGGATAGGAGACCACACCAGCCACAGCAGTCACCGTCTGGGCAATCATCCAACTGATAACAATATGAGTGTTTCTGGGATCTGGGAGCATGCCTGCAATAAGAAAATTAGCGTTTTATCTTGTACATCCTCCTCCAGTTCACTCACTGCATGACAGCTACTTTACTGGACAAAGTATTATGAAACATTGTAAAGCCATACTTTTGAAGTTGCACCAAGACACTTGGTAAAATTTAAACATGCTGAAGCAATATTAAAAAAATATCACGGAAATTCACAGGATTCTCTTCTCAGTCATCAAAACAGGTAACATTGAGCCACCAGGATTCTTTTTAGACTGGCATAAGAAGAGCTCTAACTATTCCCTACTCTTTGCAGAAGTAAGTCATCGTCCCTGTGAATTACACTGAACTATAAGCTAGAATCAACAATCCCTGTGCCCAAATGTCGAGCTTAAACAAGTGCTTTGTAAAAGCATCGCTCAATCCCATTCCGCTAAACACACCTGAATTGGTTTAATATAACTACAGTACTGCCCTGAACAAAAAAAGAACCTATAATTATGTATGTTTACCAACATACTTTGCTGGCATTAGGAAAAACTCCTTTAAGGACAAGTACAAAACCAGGACTAGTTGAAGCAGTCTGCTGCCATCAATACATGCCCAAGTTTTGCCTTGAACACTGCAGTGTCACCAATGTTGGCACCAATACCCCCCCCCTTCCACCTCCACACTCACATAAACTATAGTTACTACAGACAGACATGGAGTAACATCCCAGAACAGACACTACAATTCTGAAAACAGGTTTATCAGATCCTCCCTGAAATTTTACCTTTCGCTGTATCATAGATCCCAAAGTAGGCAGCTCTATAGATGATGATGCCTTGGACAGAGACATTGAACCCTTGATACAAGCCACGCAGACCATCAGACTTGGTAATTTTGACTAGACAGTCCCCTAGACCAGTGAATTCTCTGTCTGCACCAGCTTTTCCAACATCAGCAGCCAAACGGGTTCTTGCAAAATCCAAGGGGTAGACAAAGCAGAGTGAAGTGGCTCCAGCTGCACCACCAGAAGCCAGGTTACCAGCGAAATACCTCCAGAATTGAGTGTGCTTGTCTACACCTCCCAAGAACACCTGCTTATACTTATCCTTGAAGGCAAAGTTGAGGGCTTGAGTTGGGAAGTATCTGATGACATTTGCCAAGTTTCCTCGCCAGAAAGACAGCACTCCTTGTTCCTTTGGAATACGCACTACACAATCGATGATACCCTTGTACTGCTTATCAGCAGCAATTTGTTTACTTGCATGTTGTACCTGCAAATAAAAAGATGCATTTTGACTGTATGCCTTGGCAGGCCTGCACCACAGCTGGGCTTAGTCTGCTTATGCTATAAAACAAAGCTCTTAAGCCTGAATGCTCGATGGCAGTTACACACAGAGATTAAGCCTCTGTTTGCCATGACAAATCAGCTGTGACAGCAAACTTCCAAGAAGCAAAAGCTCCTGGGACAGTCTGAACCTTAAGACTGAGAAGAACTGACATTTATTTGTATTTTGGTGGAGACAAAAGAACTCGACGGTTGACTTAATTCTCAAGAACTAAAATCCTAGGTTTTACACATACACAAAAGGAAGAACACATACACGTGAAGGAAGAACCCTAGATACAGGAGGCCTGGCACAATCCTAAAAATCAGAAAAAGCCCTAACCTTCCTTCCCAGCTTCTTCAGACCCCAGGACGTGCCAAGACAGGAAGGCCCAGCCGTGAAGAACAAGGGCAAGCACAGGGCAAGTATGCGAAGGCCGCGGCTACCCGGAGCCGAGAGCCCGCACGGACCGAGGCGGGCCTGCGGGCGCCTGAGGCAGCCGCATTACGCCGAGAGGGCTTCCAGCCAGCGGCCGGGGGGAAGGCAGGGTGCGGAGCGGAGGCCGCCAGCCCCGCTGCCGGCGGCGAAGGTCAGGCGAGTCACCTTGGGGCGCCCGGCCGCCCCGCCCCGCCGCAGGGGTCCCGCCAGGCCCCGCGCCTGCCCCGCCGGCGGGCCAATGCGCTGCCCGGCCGCGCCGTCACGTGAAGGTCACCAAGATGGCGGCGCGCTGACGGCCTCCTCCCCTCGCTCTCTGCGCGCTCTGCGCCAGGAGCGGGACGGGAGGAAGTGACACCGGGAGCCGCCCCTCGCCCCTCCCTCCCGCGGCCCGGCCCCGCCGCAACGCCGCGCCCCGCATAGCGGAACCGGCTTCCCCGCCGCCGCCGCCGCCGGCGCCCGCCGCCCACGTGACCTCCCGGCCGGCCGCCGCCGGGCCGCCGCCTGGCGCGCGCCCGTTGTTCCGCGGGGGCGCCGCGCGCGCGCCCGCCCGCCCTCCCTCCTCGCCCCCACTTCTTCTGCCCCCGGCCCGGCCCGCGCGGGCCTGGGCGGGCGCCTGCGGGGGACGGCGACGGGGCTGCCCCCGCTCCCGCCGGGCTCGACCGCGCCGCTGACCTGCAGCAAGAGCTTGACCCGCTCGATGGGCGCCACCGCGGTCTTGCTGATGGCGGCAGCGACGCCGCCCGCCAGGAAGTCCTTGAGGAAGGAGATGGCCTGGTCCGCCATGTTCGCGCCGCGCCGGAGCCGCCGGGGAAGAGACGTCGCTGCCGCTCAGGCCGAAAGGGCGGGACCGCCGCCGCGCATGAGCTAAATGCCGGGCCCCGCCGGCCCCGCCCCCCGGCGCCCCATTGGCCGCACCGCCCCGGGGGCGGGGCCTCGCCGCGCGGGGAGGGCGGGGCCGGGTCGCCTCAGGGCGGCGGTGACGGCGGGCGGCGGGGCGCACGGGGCCGGTCCCGCCCCCCGCACGCCCCCGCCCCTGCGGCGCCAGTGGCGCAGCGCCGCGTCGCCCAGGGCGCCCCGGGCCGCCGGGCCCGCCGCCGCCAGCGCCGCCAGCGCCGCCAGCGCCGGAGGGCCAGAGGCCTCGCCCCCGCCCCCGCCCGGCCCCCGCGGGGGAGGGGCGGCGGACGCGGCACCGCGGCGGGGCCCGCCTCGGCCTCGCCCGGTCGCAGCGGAGCGCAGGGATCGGCGCTGCCCACACCGCTTTTTCCACGGCGGTCGCTTCCTGCAGCGCCTTCCGCCGTCGCTCTGCGCCGCCCTGGGTAGAGCACGCAGGAGCCCGTACCGTGTAACAGAAAGGCCGTGCCCCGCGCGGCCGGACACGAAGCCGAGTGCGAGGCGGTGGAGCGTCGGGCCTGGGGTCTGTGAGCCCGGGCGGCCAGTGAGCACGGCCCGGGGGCAGCCAGGCGAACTGGGAGGCGCATTGGTGGGAACTGGGAAGCCAGCATAGGATGGAGGCACCGCTCTCTGCGCCGGGCCCTGGGCGGCAGCGGCTCTTAGGAGGAGGGGTGCGGATTTGGGGCACCGTCAGGGTGCCAGCAGGTTTTCCTCCGTTGCTCGCCACCCTCGGGGTAGTGCTGAGCAAAGGCATCTCCTTGTTTCCAGGTTCTGTGCCCACCTGCTCCTCCTCGCCATTGTGGTGCCAAGTGTCACAGTGCCGGGTTTTACCATCAGTCACTGGAGTGATCCAAGACAACGAAATACTTAACTGCGCTTTCCTAGAGGGATGATGGGGACGCGTGGTCCCGGCTTCTTCTTTGGCCACTCCAAGTTAGATGCTGTGAAAAGCCCTTCAGCAGGTTGCCCGGGCAGGCACTCACGGCAGGGCCTCTGCCCCTACCAAGACAGGCCTGGTCTCCGTCAGCCATTTCTGCTGACTTCATTGTATGCCGAGACTGACATTTGACACCTAATGGCCAAACAGCAGTCTGAAATTACACCTATTCTTTCTAAAAGTGAGTCTTGAAATTGTTCTAGCTGGAGGGCATTAGTTCAGGCACACCTTTTGTTATTGCTTTCACTTTTAATGGATGTTTCCTACAAAAGTAAATAAAGCCAAACTTTTTTTTAAATAGATGACTAGCGAACCACAAAGTTGCAGTAGCTGAGGCGTCTGAAACCACTGCTTACACACATATGTACTTTGCAGGATTTCAAAATGAGAGCCTCTCTCTTGGAGGGCGTGTTGTGAGAACAGGATGTGCCAGGCATAGCCCTTCTCTCTGCTGTAGTACGATAGACCACGATTTATACATCACTATACCTTTTTTTTTTTACCTCAAAAGATAAGAAGTAAATTGTGTGCCATTTTATATTCTAAATCATAATACAGATAGAGTGAAGTGACTCCTGTGCCCACACAGGGTTAGGCACATACAGCATTAGAGGACCCTATTTTGGGTGTAACTGATGAGACGCTGTGGTGCATATTCTCAAGCAGGCACACACAGCTTAGCGTGGTATTTTTCTTTTAAAAAAAGCTCATAATACTCTCATAGCACAACACAATGTGTGTAAGGCTGGGATTTTTTTCCCCATGAAGTTTTCTATTGATCAAAAAAGAACTTCATACTCAGGGACTCTGAAGTGTTGTCAGTTTGAAAAATGAAGGTAAAACATATGTAACTTTTGTGATATGAAACTGTTCAGTCAATGGTTGTCCTGTCCCGTTCACCTTGGGAGCTCAGATGCATCTGACTGGGGGAAATCCTTTTCTCTTTATCACCATGCTTTTCCTTCTGTTTCTGCACCTTTTTCTTTTCTCTATTCTTTTCTCTCTTCTCTTTTCTTTTCTTTTTTCTTTTCTTTTCTTTTCTTTTCTTTTCTTTTCTTTTCTTTTCTTTTCTTTTCTTTTCTTTTCTTTTCTTTTCTTTTCTTTTCTTTTCTTTTCTTTTTTCTTTTCTCTTTTCTTTTTTCTCTTTTCTTTTCTTTTTCTTTTCTCTTTTCTTTCTTTTCTTTTCTCTTTTCTTTTCTCTTTTCTCTTCTTTTCTCTTTTCTTTTTTTTCTTTTCTTTTCTTTTCTTTTCTTTTCTTTTCTTTTCTTTTCTTTTCTTTTCTTTTCTTTTCTTTTCTTTTCTTTTCTTTTCTTTTCTTTTCTTTTCTTTTTTTTCTTTTCTTTTCTTCTTTTCTGTTCTTTATCTAATCTCATATCCATATCTCATACTACCCACTTTCGTAAGAGCTCACAAATTAAGTAGGGCTAAAAAGGAGGAGGAGGATGTTCTTGAACCAAATGTGGTGCCCCCACATTTCATCTCCAATTACAATCACAGATGAAACTTGTGCTTTTATAAAACTGCCTTTTCCAGAAACCTCACAGAAGGCAGAGGAGTCTGTCTTGACTCTCTTGGGAAGCTGCTGCTCCAGTCTTCTGTTTCCAATTGTGACTACGCCATTGCAGTAGCAGTTTCCAGACTTCATTAGACAATGGTTCTTTATTTACAGTAGAGAGTGTAACATAAATGGTATTAAAATGGATGGTGATGGAATATTGAAATGATACCTCCTGAAACAGGTGCAAAGCAATGTGTGCTGGTCTAAAAACCGGAGTATTCTAATTGCGCCAAGTATAAAGAAACTGTGATTTCTCAGCAATGTGAATACTGCAGTAGGGCTGCTGACACCATTTGTGGTTGGAGACTTGTTTCTGAGGGTACTACAAGTGTTGTGCAGCCACAGTATCACTGCCATCAAACGATGCCAGAATCTTCTCTCATCATTTTACTCAAGTTCAAAATAAATGCAATCAATCTCTCCCCCCTTTTTAAACAGAACTTCAGAAAGCTGACGTAACATTTCTTGTTTATGATATTGATGGGAAACTGAGAATATATTTGTGTAATTACAAAACACCAAATGTGACTAGAGACATCCAGTTTTTACTACTAAATCCATTGTTTTCTAGGTCTTAATGCAGAGAACGACATCTAACAAATTTCCTGTCAATCTGATTTTGACATTTGTGAATCCATGTTGTTCCAGTAAGCCTCGATATTCAGAGCCACTTCTCTCCTTTCCCTCTGTCTGCACAAGCATATTCAAAGACTGCAGCAGAGCTGTGCTCCTGTTCTTCTTCTCATCATCCAATACCATTTCAGCCAGCAAAATCCCACAGCCTAATTTAAAAACAAATGCATGCAACAGTACTAATCCGTTATCAGGCATGAGAATTTCTGCTACTGTATATAAGGGTGCAAACTACAAGACTCATTTATCATTTATGGATTTGCTCTGCTATTAAATGTCTAATCTACTCCTCTCACAAAACCCAGGAAGTTTCCTTCCACACCATGGAGGGATCAAACACTTAGAAGTCAAGTCACGGCTCTGTTTTCAGGGGAAGAGGGGATGATTTCTGTAGACTTGGCATGAGGATTATGGACAACAGTAAGACAGGAATAGTACTTACATCTCTTTGGGATATATTGCTGCTTCACATTCATATTGAAATTGTGCCAAGCAGACAAAACGGTGGATGGCGAGCATTATAGAATCATAGAATTGTTTAGGTTGGAAAAGACCCTTAAGATCATCACGTCCAACCGTTAATCCAGCACTGCCAAGTCCACCACTAAACCATGTGCCTAAGCACCACGTCTTTTAAATACCTCCAGGGATAGAGACTCAACCACTTCCCTGGGCAGCCTGTTCCAATGCCTGACTACCCTTTCAGTGAAGAAATTTTTCCTAATATCCAACCTAAACTTCCCCTGGCGCAGCTTGAGGCCATTTCCTCTTGTCCTATTGCTCGTTACTTGGGAGAAGAGACTGACACCCATCTCTCTACAACCTCCTTTCAGGTAGTTGTAGAGAGCAATAAGGTCTCCCGTGAGCCTCCTCTTCTCCAGGCTAAACAACCCCAGTTCCCTCAGCCGCTCCTCATAAGACTTGTGCTCTAGACCCTTCACCAGCTTCGTTGCCCTTCTCTGGACACGCTCCAGCACCTCAGTGTCCTTCCTGTAGCAAAAAGCAGAGAAGTCATTAATGTTGCACATTATTTCTGTAGGAACTGAGGTCTTTGTGGTGGGACTGACTTAGGGATGGGAGCAGAACTTAAATGATCCTGTTTACACACAGCCTCTTCCTCTGTCTTCAGACCCATGAGGAGAAAGGGAAGACAAGAGTGGGCTACTGACAAAATGAGCATTGTTTTACTCATTGCCTTTTGGCCTTGCACCTTATGTGGTGGTTTCTCTTGGCACAGTGGGGGTAGGAGGCCACCAACTCAGATCAAAATAGCAGCATTTTACAGGGATTTTAGCACTACTAAGATAGCATCAGCTACCTTACTAAATGCAAGTTCAAGCCACCTACCCTGTGATGAACCAATGACAGAGGTTTGCTTCACAAAGAAAAAGGATGAGCCAAGCATGCCTGAGGTGAGCCTGAACCTACATTATCTGTCCAGTGGGACTCTTCTGCCCTAATTCAGTCATCCATAGATTAGACAGCTGTATTTCAGCTAGCCCTCTTAAATATGCTCTATCCACTATGAAATGTATAATCACTTTTCTTAGGAAACCCAGGAAATTCCCTCTCGCAGATAGGGGAGACAAATCATCCTCTGAAAATGCCTGTTTTTCTACTGATTGGAGAGCTCAGGGTGACCAGATGATCTGAATGCCTAATATTTAGGTATCTAAAGTTAGGGTGATGAAGCCCATTTGTTATGATTCAGTGGTTTCTATTCCCTCCCTCCCTTCTCATGTGATTCTCCTTTGCCTTCAACAAAGAGACCTGGGAATCGCTGTTCCTGGTTACACAGCGAACGTTGCTAGGTAGAGTAATGCAGGACTATCATTTCTAAGTCACCATTATATTACAGCTTTGGAAGATGGTGTCCAAATTTTGTACACTCTGAAAGAGGACACAAATAGAATGGTCATTATAATTTGCCATGGAAAGTTATTTGGGACATCCAGATAACATCAGTGTCATCTGGAAAAATATACCCAGAAAGCACAACCAATGTGAGAAGAACACCTTCAAAAATTAGACACAGTAAATTAAGTTAGTACAGGGAAAAAGAAAAAAATTCTCTCTACAGTTAATGAAGATTTACTAGTGTAATTTGAAATGTCTTTATTAGAGGGACTGGAACAGAGCTAACTTTCAGCCCTTTCAGGAAGCATACTTTGATGAAGAAATTTTGGCCATGGTTTTATAGGAGATAAAAATTAATGGTCATAACAGTTTTTTCTGAATTAGAAAGTCATTTAATCCAGATTATCATTATTTAGCAAGGACACAATTTACAGCTAAAAGATAAGGGGGGGGGAGTAAAGTGCCAGGCCTCCAAAACCCTTTTTTAAAAACAAAACAAAAACCCACATTAAATACTTCCACTATCCAGGAGTCAGCTAACACATCCAAAACTGAACTCAGATCTCACACAAAGGGGCTTAGCCATTAAATAGCTCTTCCTAAGCTTTTGTGCTGGGTGGCTCAGGTGACGTACTGTCATTCGCTTCTGTGCCATTACTTTTCCAGGCACAAGTACTGTTAATAGCTGTAACAAGGTCAAAAACTGATATAAAAATGATTGAGCTAGGACAGCCAACCAAGTTGTGTCTCTTCTTTCTTACAAACTACTCCTTCTATCTTCCTCAAGGATTCTTACCTCAGCGTTCAGTGAGCAAGTGCTGAAGTTCCTGTTTCTATTATTCATCTGTCATTCTGTTAACCCCTGCAATTCTCCACCTCAATTTTTTTTTTCTGTTTTCTGTGCATCACATTTCCTCTATACTGTTGTTGAGGCAGAATGTGGGTAAAAGACAGCATCCTCAAGAAGGCATATCTGAGTGTCACTTCCCAAGCAGCAACACAAAACCTACAGGCTTTATTGGCAGAAGTTCATTTGGATTTTAAAACTTAGCCCCCTCATTCTTCATGTCTTGATTAGTGAACAGGCCCAAATTTTCCTCAGTTATGCCTATTGCTTAGGAAGTCTTTTCAGTGTAATACCATTAAATCCACCACTTCTACCAGCCAGCAAAAGATACCAACTTTCTCCAGAGCAACTGAAGAACTCAATTTGGACATTAATGAGAGAAGATGAGTTTATAATTTCTCAGGTGACTGGGCTACATCAAATGAAAATCAAATAGAACAGCTTAGGCTGAAATGGACCACAGGAGATCTCTAGCCCAACCTTCCGCTCGAACCTGGGCAGCTCTACAGTCAGCTCAGCTTGTTCAGGGCTTTGTTCTCAGATCTTGAAACCTCCAAGGACAGAGATTCCACAGCCTCTCTGGGCAACCTGCTCCAATGCTTAATTATCCTAAGAGTGCAAAGCTGCAGTGCATTGCCACAGACACCATGCCCAAGGGACTAATGCTTAGTGTGTATAGAGTGTTGTGCTTTAATCACAGAGTACAGTTGAGGTTGTGTGGTAGCCAAGCACATTCTATTCAAATTTTACAGCCAGATACATAGCACTTGGAGGCACAGTTTTAAAGTCTGTGTGAGTTACAGGTGTGCCAACTTTAGAATTGAAATTTTCTGACTCAAGCAGCTTAAGGAATAGCATTATGAACTTTATGAATAACTATGAGATGAGAAACATCTGATTGCTGGAATGAGTCTCTCAAAATACAAACCTGTTAAGCATAACGGCAAGCTTCACGTCAATATGGAAAAGAAACATTTTACATTTATTCAGTTGTTGAATATTTTGCCTTATCTCTTTGAATGTCTGTACAGACAAGATCAGTCAAATTCCCATTCATAAAAACCTTCTGCTAAGAATTAAAAGCCCCAATGTGGTACAAGTCTGACATTTCCCTGATTTTGTGCGGCTGAAATGCTCTGTAGTAAGCATGTTTCTCATGATGAATTGTATCACTGTGGCACTTTCGCTTTACTCAGTGCTCAAAGAGCAAAGTAACTTCTGATTAAGTAACATAAGACAGAGTCTACCAGGCAGATGCAATTCTTGACCTTGCTCACCAACTCCTTATTTTGCTGAGGTTGGTGATTCAGCATAGGCACAGCCTCTTTCACACTGGCTTATTGGGATTATGGCTGTAGAAGTACAATGGGCAAGAAACTCACAACTGGTAGAGAAGCAAGCTAGTTTGAAAGTGCAACTTTAATCTCCAGGAAGGCTTCTGCTACAAAGTACACTTTAAATAGAAAAAATAAATATCAATGAAGTGTCAGGAAAAAATAAACATACAGGGAGGTGACATTAGTGACAAATTACTTGAAGAGATGGGATACAGTATGTACTTCTCCAATTAAAGACTGGAACATGAATAAACTTCTGGTTTTCATTTTCCTAAGAGAATTTATACATAAATCCTAAAACTCATCTCAAGTAATGAGACAGAAAGCATATACGGCCATTTAACCACATTCAGAAAAACCCAAAACAGATAGGAACCGATAGGAACAGCTCTCAGCTGCAGCCTGTGTGGGTACATGCTGTGGCTGGAGGTCAGAGGCTGCTGAAGTTTCTCTGTGACATTATAGCTGCTGTAGGAACATGTTTGAGCTTTGTCCTATTTTCACTCTTGCCTGCAGAAGTGCTTAAAAAAGGGTATCTTTGAGATGTTTTTGAGTGAAGTCCCACTGAAAAGTGAAAAAGAGGACTAGCATCCCTGAATTCAGACAGATGGTACAGTATTCATTTTTATTTTTTCATTTCTGATAAAAATGAGCAGTAACCACTGAATACACTGCAGAGGGAGAATTCTCTTTAATTTTAAGGTCCAAGAAAACTAAGGTATTAATGTGGCTCATAAAAGCCTGTAGTTTTAACTTGCCATGCTATACAGCTATGTCAAGTCTAAGCTTAATACAGTCTGCAAACTAGGCAGAAGAACTGGACACAAAGGTATTTAATACACAGGAGTTTCGGCCTGCCCCAGACACTTTTGAAATGCATAGAACTCACTCCTGCAGGAGCTGCAGTCCAACTTTTATTCAAGGCCTGTAACAACTATGCTTCAGATAAAGGGTCAAAATGATCCTAAACTGACAATATGTGCTGGCTGATGACGGGTATATTGTGCAAGTGTTACAAAAACTGAGCATCCCAGTTTGCTTCTGGGCACGCTACGGTGGCAGATTCTTCTTGAAGCACAAAACAGCATCTAACAAGTTTCCTGTGATCTTAATTTGTACATTTGTGAATCCGTATTTCTCCAGTAGCTGTTTATATTCTGAGCCACTTCTCTGCTTGCCTTCAGTCATATTGAGGGACTGTAGTACAGCTCTAGGAGGGTGCATCTTCTGTTCATCAAGCACAATTTCTGCCACTAGCAAGGCACTTCCTGCATTTCCAAAACAACCAGAAGTGGTTCAGTAAAGTATTTCTAGCTTCAAGATTTTAGTCTTTTGTTCAGAGACAGTTATAGAGGTGTATATAGATACTCAGAGGTGTATATAGACGCTCAGACTAGTGTTTTAATGGTCTTCAGTGGAAATCAGTGACAGAACTTTACTTTCAGTAATCGCTTCCCAGAAGCGACCATTTAATTGTTAAAAGGAAGGGGGAGTTTAGAGCACTGTCTCCACTTCAGTGACATTCAGATCACCTCCTGACTATGCTCTTAAACTCAGTCTTGTTTCCATTTGAACCAAGCGACTTCTGTAAGCATCTGTCATACCCTGATCTTTGCATAAGAAGATTAAGACAGTCACCCACAATTTTCTTTCATAATTTATAAACAGGGTTATGCTTTATGGCTTAAATCTAATTTTGAACGCTCTCCTATGAAACAAACTTCATAGCTACAGTTAATCCTGTTAAATTAAGGAATAGGTTGATCTTGGCAGTTAGGCTTTTCTGCTTTTTGTCTTCTCCTTTGATCTTTAATACTGTCCAAATATGAGTCAACAGAGTGCCCTGGGAGCTAAAAGGGCCAACCATCTCCTGGGGTGCATCAAGCACAGCATAGCTAGCTGGTTGAGGGAGGCAATTGTCTCACTCTACACTGCACTGGTGAGGCCCCACCTCGAGTACTGTGTGCAGTTTTGGGCACCTCAATATGAGAAGGACATCAAACAATATGAGAAGGACATCAAACTATTAGAGTGTGTCCAGAGGAGGGCAACCAAGATGGTGAAAGGTCTCGAGGGCAAGACTTATGAGGTCACTTGGTTTGTTCAGCTTGGAGAAGAGAGGGCTGAGGAGAGACCTCATCACAGTCTACAACTTCCTCAACGGGGCAGCGGAGGGGGAGGTGCTGATCTCCTCTCTCTGGTGACCAGCGACAGGACACAAGGAAATGGAATGCAGCTGTGTCAGGGGAAGTTCAGGTTGGACGTTAGGAAAAGGTTCTTCACTGAGAGAGTGGATGGACACTGGAAGAGGCTTCCCATGGAAGTGGTCATGGCACCAAGCCTGTCAGAGTTCAAGGAGCATCTGGATGATGCTCTTAGTCCTATGGTTTAGTTTTAGGTAGTCCTGCGAGGAGCAGAGTGTTGGACTTGATGATCCTTATGGGGCCCTTCCAACTTGAGATATTCTATGGTTCAAATGTAGGAAAAAGCAGAAGCGGCTACATATTTCTCATTAAATCTGTGCATAAAGTAGTGCTGAACTCTAGTTTACCATATTCTGGGCACTACTGAGATAGCAAAACGATAGCAAAACAAACTGCTGCTTCTTGATTAACCTAAAGGAACTTTAGATAGACTACTTGTATGTATAGAAATAAGCACATGCGTAATTATTTGATGATACAGGGCTTAGTAAGAACAACTGGGCATGGCAGAGATAGGGGAGATGACACAGTCATATGTGAAGCCTGAAACTATAGTAAGAGCTTATTTTATATAGTTTTATTAGCAGCTTTGTTTCCTTTTTTTCTTAGTAGGTATTACCATAATGCAAGCATAGACATTCAAGCAAAGGCTACTACGCTTGGACAGAAAAATATGCTTTTTTAATATGAACTTCTTATGATGACTCATTATGTTTATGCATTAACATGCACCTTTAAGCCCACAAGATGAAAAAACTTACCTGGTTTGCAAACAGCTGATATCTTGCTTAACAGCACATGTATCTTTTCATCAGGCCAGTCATGAAGAACACGTGAAAGGATGTAAAGATCTGCTTCTGGAAGATTATCCTTGAAGAAGTCACCTGTTGGAAAGCAGAGTTAGTACATTCCTACAGAAACCACACAGTACATTCCTACAAAATGAAATGAAAATATTGCAGAGGAACTAGGAGCTTCAGCAGAGGTAAAGAAAGAAACAAGAATAAACAGGTATAGGAATGCACTGATTTGCAGATAAGGAAAGCATAGTTAAAGAGGAGAGCAGATCACAGGTAAGAATTCTGTAACATATAAAAACGGAAAGAAAACATAAAGTAAGGAAGGAGACAAAGTCCTCTGTAGCCACCATGTTGACCTTGCCTAGAAAAGAAAAGCCTGAGACAAGGACATGCAGCCTCTACTCCCAGTAGTGCTCAAAAATGACTAATTCATACTTCCTTATGTATTCTCCAACCATAGCCAGTTTGTTTTTATTGCCACAGGCTTGAGAAATACAGTGTCCCCATTTAGCATGGGTGAGCTTACATTGCCTTGTACCAAGACACGTTTGGGGCTGCAGCAGGGTAGCATACCATTTTCTGCAGTAAAAGAGCCTGTTCTGCGCTCCAGGGTAACAGAAATAAGAAAAAAAGATCATGGGTTACATTTACCTGATACAAATGTCACTGGAGCTGTGTGTTGTCCTGAAGGCCGAAAGTGAGAGGTGTTTGCAATGACTTCTGGAAGGTCAAATACTGTGACCTTGAGATTTGGGTATATTTGTACTAATTCATGAGCCAGAGCTCCACTGCAACCTGTTGAAAGTTCAAAAAAGTCACATCAAGTCTTTTCTCCAAGCATTTGCAGACATTTCTAAAGACAAGGCTATATATAACATTAAAATAGAGACATCAAATCAGAATTAGAGGTAGACAGTCAGCTCCACAATTAACATGGGCAACAGCACTTCCTGGTGGATAGAGCAGTGCTTTAAAGCTTGGGGAATGCAGGCATGACTCCTTACTGTCACAGAATTGCTAATATGACCTTTGATGCCAGTACCTCAGGGTTTCTTTGCGGGTAGAATATTAATGAAAGGGCAAGGACTTGTAATTTGTGGATGAAGACCACTAGAACTATTTACCATTTACAAAGCACTGATATATGAAGTTTGACAATACTCAGGATAGGGATGGTAAAGTCTTGGAGTCTCTGCACAAAGTGGCAAAGGCTGCACCAGTATTGTGTTAATTCCTCTGACATGCTGTCCACCTCCCCAGGCACTAAGTAAAGTGTTCTTCCTTCAGTGGATCTTTCTCTATGTAGTAACACTCCCTCTGTGCAACTCCAAGCACAGGGCAAAAGAGGACACTAACAAGAAGAGTTTCTTCAGGTGTATCATTGGTCGGCAACATTTTGGCAGTCATCTTAGATATTAATAATTAAAACACACAAAACAAACCCATTCTAAAAGAATCAAACTTTTTTGTTCTAGCAGTGCAGTATTTCAAGTTTGACACCCCAATATAGAAGGATTCAGAAATAAATCCTTCATTACTTTTGAAAATCTTGGACATGCCAAAGGACAGCAACAGCACAGCTGAAAATGGAGCTCCCAAGCCAATATTCTATCAGCTGAGCCACAAACCATCTTGTTTTCTGTGTTGAGCTGTGTCAGTATGTAACTGACTGACACTTTCACTTATTTCAAACTACTCAAATATCATTTAAGTAACTGTTTTCAGTTAACTACACTTAGTCCTTTTATTCTGACATTCCAGTACCAGAAAAATAACAATAGATACTATTACTGCAGTTCTAGTAAAAAATATACATATGTTTTAAGTAATAAAATACAGAACTGAAATCAAGCTTTTCCATTTAATTTTTATACAAGTTCAATTACAGGCAATACCTCCTAAATCACAAGCAGATTTAAACTGTGAAAGATCAAATGCTGTAGCCACGTCTCTTGCTGTCAGGTGAGCAATGCTGTGCATGGCAGCCATAAAACGTTGCTTCACCTCCTGGCTGTGATAATAGTCCTAAAAAGGGAAAAAAGGCACAGTAATTGAAGTTTATTTTCATTAATTAACTAAAGCTATGCACAACCAAGGTAGTAGGTGCACACCATTAAGATTAGAATTCTAAAATTAAAAGATCAGTTAAAAGTGCCCTTGACTAGTTGCTCATCCAAATCCTTTGCTATTTCACTGTAGTGATAAGCAGATATTTGCATCCTTTCCAAAATTCTGATTGCACAGACACCTTTTGCAGTGCATCTCAAAGGACATAGACTTGGCTGGTTTGAGCCTGATCTTGGTGATCTTCCAAGGGCTGTTAAATTCAACACTTCTGCCCAATGAAGCTGGGGCAGCATAGCAGGAAGAAGGGGTGATCTGAAAAGTGCTTTCTAAAGAAATACTGTGCCTTTGATATACATTTACTAACACATTTGCTCCACAGCAAGATGTCTCCAGACTTTAAACTGTTTGAAAGGACAGATTGAGTTTTTTTCTTTCAGTCTCCTGAAGTGTTCCTCCTTCTTCTTCATATACTCACAAATTGCTTTCATTTAATTCTGACATTTATTCTCCTGTGACGGGAAAATAACTAGATGATTGGACCATAACTTAAACCAGGAACATTAAAGCTCATACAGGGTTTTTTCATTAGGTGAGATGCAAGCATTCAGTACCAGAATCTCATGCCTTTATCTTTGAAATGATACATAAGCATGAATCCCTTTATGTCTCACTTTCATACAGACTTGATCAGTTATGTCTGGCTTTACAGCTACCATGAAGTGGAAGTGTCTCCAGGCTGTGGTATGCATAGAGCCATAGACAGCCCATATATTCTGCTTGGACATACTATCCTGTACACATATGGAGCCTAGGCCTGAACTGGTAGTGACTTCTGCCACAAACGTCACCCAAGCAAACTCAAGTTAGTAATCCAGATGTTTAACCAAGGATTAGATCCAGTTCGCCTACATTAAAACACTTAACTTGCACATAAATTTAAGCATTTACTGCAGTATCTACCCTAAAGCCCCTTTAAAAGAGCCTTTGAAGGATTGCTAAAGGAGGTTCTGTCCACCAGTAATCAAGGTACTAACATTAGGCTAACAGGACCTTCTTAAGTCTCCAAAAGCCCTTATTTCCTTCCATCAACTGTATATGAGGGATGGAGACATCTCCTTTAGGAGGTTGACTTCACCAGCATCTAGAAGTTAAGTATAAATTAAGAACCTCAGGATGTAGTCTGAAGTACACTTCAAGCCAGCACTGCTGTCAGAGACGAAGTCCTAACATGTTCTCCTGCTCACTCTACTAGCCCTCTCCTTAAACAGGCACAAATATTTATGCTCCGCAACCTGCTTCACCACTTGACAAGTTAGGCTAGTTATAACTCTGATTCTCCAGTCTGAACACATCCACCTGGGCTAGCATTGGAAAAGGAATGCTACAGAGATGGAAACAGATGGAAGAAAGGATTACAATTCTTATCAGTGATATATACCAGCTTGAAGCATATACAAACCCACAAACCTTCATAAAAGAAACTGGATCCCTTCTCCACTGCATCAACACAAAGGGGCTTTGAAAACAGCTTTCTTTACACTGTCAGCACTGATTGAACTGGATGCACATCAGTACCAAGTGACTGGCATCCAATATGGGAGGAGGGCATGTGTGATAAGGTACTATCTGGTGTTATAAAAAGGCCACATAAATGTAAATTAAACAGGGCCAGAGGTTGTTCTGAGAGTGTGTTAGCTGGATGGGCAACACTTTAGACAGAGAATTTTTGTCAGCACTCGAATTTCCCAGTACATTCTGTGATTGCTCCAGCACTTTAGAGACTAAAATTGAAGGGAACAAAAGTCTGGAACTAGTGAGTTGTATTGTGTTTCTACCATTTCTGAGATTACCAACTTTCTTACACAGCTCAGTCTCCATTTGCCCCTAGATCAGTTCTGGGCTCCTCACAGCTAGTTTTGATACTAATAAGAGTTTACATTACCTTAAATAAATCCTCTGCTTTCTTTCCAAAGGCGCGATGGTTCTGCCTGCTGCCTTCTTTGACAGCAGACTCCAAGTTTGTGAAGAGAGGCCAAAGGTGGTCATTAGAGTGGATAATATAGCCATGAAGTGAGTATTCACCATCTGAGGTCAGGTAGGTATTTGCTGAATCTGTATTACTGTAACCTTATGGGAAGAAAACAATTCTACTGTATTACTGTAACCTTATGGGAAGAAAACAATTCTAACCAGCTTTGTTTCAGTACTTTACAACTGTCATTTAAAATCTGAAGGCATGTTTTCCTGCATAGCTGTTAAATAGCGAGCAAATCCCGACCTTAGGATCATATTACTGTTTGTGCAAAGATTTCTATGAGACAATCCTAATGGTCTTCTCCTTCTTAAAGGAGCAGGGACTTTGTTTATAAAAAGAATTTAGATACCGGAGGATATAAATAGGCACCAATTTTTATTTTTTTTTTAAAACCAGAGTACCTCAGTTACTACACCTCGTATTCAAGGGAAAGTATCAGAAGTTCCTCATTCTTGACTGCATTTTTCTTTAGATTATGGCTTCTCCTTCCCTTAATTCAAGCTTTCTCCAGTATGTTTTGCCTTTAGGGCTTTCTCCTTGGTCTTGTCCTCTAACAGAGTTGAAAGCCTCCTTTATTTCCTTTTCTTGGCACTTGACCATTTCAAGTCTTACTATGTAAATGATGCATATGGAAACTTATAACTAGATAGTACAGACTGAAAAAGTTAATCCTAATACTGACTCCCTCACCTACATACACCTTCAAGCACTGTTGGAGTGGACACGCTCCTTCTTGTAGTGCGGGGCCCAAAACTGAACGCAGTATTCGAGGTGCGGCCTGACCAGTGCCGAGTACAGGGGGACCATCACTTCCCTGGTCCTGCTGGCCACACTATTTCTGATACAAGCCAGGATGCCATTGGCCTTCTTGGCCACCTGGACACACTGCTGGCTCATTTTCAGCTGGCTGTCGACCAACACCCCCAGGTCCTTTTCTGCTGGGCAGCTCTCCAGCCACTCTTCCCCAAGCCTGTAGCATTGCATGGGGTTGTTGTGACCCAAGTGCAGATGATAGATCTGAGCTATTATGCTGCTCCCTGGAACTGCCCATGCAACTTTTTCTAAGAAATTTGGTCAGTACAATGTCCAGACAACAAAAGCAATCTACGGATTCCTCAAAGGTGACCTGAATGTGTTCACTAGATAAAGCCTGCCCCCAAATGAAACAATTCCAGCTACTAATAATGAAAGCAAAGAAGCAACAATCCATTCCTCTTGCCCCCAAATCCAAGTTACCCACAATATCGAGTCAGACCCTGTCACCTTCAAAGCATCTCTTCCAGTCCTCTATGTCTTTCAGTACTATATGGAGTTGGGGGGAGGAGAAATTAAGTCACCTTGTGGTGTTTTCTCCAGTAATCCAAGAGCAGCACATGCATCAAGGAGTCTTTCTGTTCCACACACAGAGGTTCCAACCTCATTTGCAATATCCACAGCCTTCAGTGGACCTTTATCTTTCAGATGATCAAACATCTTCAGCTTAGAGGCTACAAACAGAGCCTACATGTAGGAAAAAAACTGTTAGCATTCTGCATTTAAAAGACTGCAATCAAGACGCAGAAGAACTATACCTTTTGCCTAGAATTATTCTACACAACTACTGTTCTTTAAGAAGGGCAAAACAGTTTAACAAAGCTACTGAAAACTGGTATACCTTTCTTTCCCTCTCAGAGAGTTTCACTATCCTAGCCAAGTAACAGAATTTTTAACAGAGGTGTTAGGGCGAGAAGGGAACTCAAAATATTCTGGAATGCAGCCTACAAATTTCATATTGTCCTGGTTTCAGCTGGGATAGAGTTAATTTTCTTCTTGGTAGCCGGTATGGGGCTGTGTTTTGGGTTTAGGACGAGAACAATGGCGATGCTAAGTACCGCTAAATAGTCGCTAAGTAGCGCTTACATTGGTCAAGGACTTTTCAGCTTCCCGTGCTCTGCCCGGTGCACTGGGGGGGGGCTGGGAGGGAGCACAGCCAGGGGCGCTGACCCAGACTGGCCAAAGAGTTATCCCATACCACATGACGTCATGCTCAGTATATAAGCTGGGGGAAGAAGAAGGAAGGGGGGGACATCTGGCGTGATGGCGTTTGTCTTCCCAAGTAACCGTTATGCGTGATGGAGCCCTGCTTTCCTGGGGATGGCCGAACACCCGCCTGCCGATGGGAAGTAGCGAATTAATTCCTTGTTTTGCTTTGTTTGCGTGCGCAGTTTTTGCTTTACCTATTTAACAGTTCTCTTTTATTTTACTTCAACTATTAAACTGTTCTTATCTCAACCCACGAGTTCTCTCCCTTTTACCCTTCCGATTCTCTCCCTCATCCCACCGGGGGGGAGTGAGCGAGTGGCTGCGTGGTGCTTAGTTGCTAGCTGGGGTTAAACCACGACACATATGAAGACCAGCTCTTTATTCAGATATTTAGCATATCCCCACCTATAAGCTTGTTCCATAAGGTCAAACATTCTTAAGCATCTGAACCAATGCCAAAAGATCAAATTAAGTTTGATTTACCCAAAACGTAAGGAACTGGAAAGCTCCACTAAGGCAGTGTAACAGCCTCAGTTGCTATAATATTGGTCTTTGTTTAATAAAAATTAAGGAGAAAAAAAAAAGAATAAAACTTCAGAGCACAACTGTACTACATGCACACCTGAATAGGACAGTATATATGGAATGAGGAAGAGAGAACAGCTAGTGCCTGATGGTCAAGGAAAACCCATGGGCAATGCAGCTGTCTAAGCTGAAAAATTTATCTGAACTCATAGAAATATGCTAACCAAACCAGAGAGGAAAGTTAATGATATGTGATAATATATACCTCTCCATTTGAAATTAATTTGCAATTCTGCAGTTTCAGTATTCTGAAACAGTTAAAACACCTAAACCCAAGGAACTTATGTAGAGCACAAGAGTGGAAGCACAGAAAGCAATCATAGAATCCATTTCTTTGCAACTGCAGGTAACTATAATGTACTTAAAAATCAAAGGCAGTCCATGAAAAAAAAAATGGATCAACATTCTGTTTAATAAAAATCAAATGGAGAAAAAGAGATAAATTTTGAGAGGAAGGTCTGGTACTGTGTGTCTATATATTTTATCATCTTCATCCTCTTTTTACAGTTTCCCCTGTTAGTTTAATAAGAACGTGTAGCTAGGATTTATTATAATCCAGGCTTTCACGATACTGAGCCAATTGCATCTAGTCTAAAACCATTTGGCTTCCAAGACCTGCCCAATCTTTGGACTGATACCACCTGGAAACTATAAGAACAGGAAAGAGAAGGTGAGAAGTTAGGGTCAAAAACTTGGCTGACCCAAATCACTCTTTCTACCATTCTGCAATTCTCAGTTCAAGGAGGGGAGAGGGGGTGGAAATCAAAGAAGAAAAAACCCAAAGGTCTGAGTATGGATCAGACTATGCAAATTCAAAACATATTAAGTTTGAGAAAGTATGATTTAACGCTGATCCCCTCCTGTTCTGCAACAGCAGCTGTTCAGAGTAAAACAGGAGGCAACATCTTTGCCTGCAGGAGATTTCACTCTGCTTTATGAAGTCCTTGGAACAACACTCAAGGATCAAAATGAAATAGAACTTGAGAGCTTTTGTGAAACTAAATGCTCTTGTGCTCTTATCCCTATTCTACAAGTGGAGAGATGAGTTTTGTCAGATCACAGGAAGTGTTCATTGCAACTGGTAATTAATTTTACAAAGATGCAAGCCATGAGGAAAAAAATTTCCCACTAGTTCAACATGAAACTCAGCACTCCATACTATGACTTTACACTGGATTAGTCGGAAAGGAAAGCTTCTGCTTCTATTTACAGCCTCCACCGTCTTTCACTGTGCAAAACTGAATTCAGCATCACATCACTGTAAACGGTGTACGTAATGTGCAACAAAATGCTGATGATTCTCCACAACAAAATGCTGATGATTCTCCATATTTTTTTTACTTAAATTGAAGAAATGCTAAGCATCATCTCACCCATTCATATACATCAAAACTCACTCCCTATGGATATACAAGGAAGTTCAAAAATGCAGCAATCTCAAGGCTGTTTTATTCCACACCTCTCAATACTGCTTTGCATGCCTGAAAGCAGCACACCCACAGATCTACAGTGCCCACGCTATGGTTTTCCTTCAGATCCAAGTACAACTTTACACTGTTTCAGCAAAACCATTGTTCACTGTCTTGCGTGTTTCCCTCCATCCCCTCTCAAATTTGTTATATTTTTAGGTCCAGGTTTGTCATTTCACTGCCACTTTAGCAGTTTTTTCACCTCTTCCTAAAACATGAATGACTTGATGGAGATCAGTGATCTACTAGAATGATTGGTGTTCATTTCTCCTTCACCTTCTTCACGACTGTCTTCACTACACTGGAGCTGTGAGTAGAAAACTTGGCAGCACTTAAAAAGTCCAGCTACTCACTTCCCATCACACTAGGCTGCTACACAGAGCATGTGACCTTCTGTTTGTAAGCTGTTATGTGTATGTCTCCATCAGATACTGCATGGAGATTATCAGCTAAACACACCTGGAACATGAAACAGAGTATAAAGCAAATAATCTCCTTAACAGGGAATAAAAAAAATTAAGATCTTCCACAGAATTCTAATGCTAAGCATTAAAAGTTAGAAAAGAAATATAATATATACAATTTTTGTCACAGTTTTAAGTCAGATAAGTTAACCATATTAAATGCTTTCTTTGCAGCGTATATAAAGGTAACTTCCTGCTTGATTGTGCTCTTGTGCTCACTTTAAAGAAAAAAAAAAAAACCCAAACCCCCCTGTTTTTCCTCCCAACTCAAGAGATGAAAATTTTTATCAAATGGGTAACTGAAATTTCATAGAACAGATAAAAGAAAATACCAAAAAAAACAATGTTTGCACTGCACCAGAAGTTTCAGCTATCTTAGATTCTCCGGTACTTCAGTGGTCCTTTTATACTAATTATTAATACATTCTTACCCCAGTTCAACTATTTCACATTACCTGCTACACGTTGAAGTCCAATGAAACAATCATATCAGTCAGCAATGTAATGAGTAGTTTTATTTTTACCCTTACCTTTGAAGCTCTAAAACCATCCATCAGCTCTAGAATTTTAGATGGAAGTTTTGCTGCACTTTCCGACACTCCATTCTGATTTTCCAAAGGTACCATAAAACCAGTTCTGACACTAGAACTGTTTTCGGAATTGTAAATAGCTCCTGAGGAACACATCCCACTGCTGTCCAACTTACTAGCACCTTTCTGCTCTGTGAAATTTGAAGATTCACTTTCTCCATCACTTAGGTTCTCAAAAGTGTCCACGGAAGGGATAGAGTCATACTTTTTATGTTGTACATTATGTTTAGGGGGCGGATAGTACAATTCTGCTAGCTTTTTGCAGAAGTGATTCAGAGGAAATCCCACCACATTCAAGAAGTCTCCGTGGATATACTCAACTAACATTCCACCGAGGGCCTGGATTCCATATCCACCAGCCTTGTCCCTGCAGGAGAGAAAGCAAAACCAATGTATATCTAATTAAGTTTAAGAGTAAAGGCAGCACAGAACACAAGTAATCCACCAGTACTGCACAGTCTGGAATAAAGACTAGTGTACTTAAGTTAGAGGTGGATTAAATCTACTAGTTAGGCTCAACACTTCAATTTATAAATCACAAGATAAATATAAGGATCGGTATTTCTACCAAGGGTGAGTAGTCTAAAGGTCTTTATGCTTCAGACAGTCCAAGTGCCACAGTCACCTAAGCAGGAGGTACATCAGCTGACTGCAGTTAGATTGTGTTGCCATAGGTTACCCAGCATTCTCCAAGTCCTGGCTACCAAGAAGGTAACAGCAAGCATCACTGAGACCAACTTTGCCAGTGGGTTACCCAGCTGCATACTGACCCTAGCTCTATTCCACAAGAGGCTGAAGGGCCTTTAGGAATACGTTATCTCCACAAGGAGCTCACACTGAAGAAGACAACTTAGAACTCAAACGATTTCAGTATGCATCTTGCGGATCTCAGTCATAGGAATATCTAAAATGAGGATCAGGAAAATGGAACTTTCTTGGGGAGGAACAACCTATTCAAATACAAAATCCACTACTATCCCATTCAGCCCTATCCAATTCTTGTGTAACCCTCTGAGATACAAGTAGAGTTCTGGTTCACAATACTGTGCACTTAGATGTCATGGTAATACTATTAATTTGGCACAGGAATGTATTTTCACAGAAAGTAACCTTGGAAATCTTATTTGTCTTCAGGTGCAATTATGCAAATTCCATTGTGTGGAATGGAAATGCATACAGGCAGCTAAGCTGCAATAAACCCAATAATTTTACTGTTCACATTTAAGGAACAAGGCAGTTAGAAGTATGCTTACAACATGGTAACACCAGAATCTGAAAGCCTAAGACAGCAAGCTTTGAAACCAAAGGTCAGTCAGTCTCAGATCTATTAACTTCAGATAGTATGGAATTACACAAGCTACTTGTGAAAGAAGGCTACTACACAAAGAAGATTGTAGATTTTTCACCTTATGATTTGATCAGAACCTGCTCTTTACATTTTTAGAGCTTATTTCTGGATTCCCTTTCAGATAGTCTCCTAAGAGAAACAGAGGAATCAGTATCCCAGCAAATGGGATTTTTCAATTGCTATAAACTAGGGAAAGGTGCTTTTCATTTAATCTTGCATTTTAAGCACCACTGTATAGCTTTGTCAATGCTTAAATTATTCCTTCTTTTATAACATTAAGACTTACACCACCTACATTAGAAATATTCTAATGACTAAAAAGTCTTTTCATTTTTAAATGACGTAGCAGTCAGTAGGATGAAGTCATTCTAGTATATGCTGACAAGGAGGCAAAAAACATTGTGACCATCAAAAGTAGTGGTATCATACTGCCAGCAAGGACATTAACACAATTGGCCACATCTTATTTTTATACAGAACTTTACATTCTGGCATTGGATCCTGAGTAGGATTCTTTACTACAGCTACAGCTTCTAGTCCAAAAGCATGAGGCTATGTAGTTAGTAACAGTTCCATTGATTTTTCAACAAGTGTCTTCCATGCTAAACCCCAGAATATATCAGTATTTACACAGTTCTCATAACTAGCTCTGGCTAATATGACTGGCTTTTGTAACTGGATACTTTTATTAGCATAGCACTAACTTTAAGGCTTCATTTATAACACTATGCACAGCATCAGTTAATTTGCATTATAATAAAAAAAATACAAATCACTTTAAAGACCTTTTGATAAACGACAAGATCACTGCTGCAACCAAAATATTTTTCAGTAACTGACTGTTGTAGGGGATACATGATTTCAGCAGGAATGTGTGTAATATCCACTCATTAAGAAACAAACAAAACCACAAATAATACAGCAGGAACCTGTGCAACATTCACCGATTTAAAAAAAAAAAACCACCACACAAACAACAATCAAACCCACACGCAATACAATGGGAGAAAAAATGTTAAGAAAGAGGTAAAATAGAGGTAACTCTTGAAAAGCACATTTCCTTTATTAGCTGTAGAACTTAAACTTTAGTCATGCCACAAAATAGTATATCCATATACACAATATCGGAATTGTCCAACACAGAGCCAATGATCAAATAAACCACTGTTGCACTAACAAGCACTACTGCTGCTACAGATGAAAGGAGATGCTTGGTTGGGTTTTAGGTGGGTTTCCAATCAGAGATGCATTTCCATTTGCAAAGAAACTTGCAAAGGAGAAGAAGTAGGCAGGTACAAGAAAAAGATTTGCCAGTAAGTTCTGGTGAATGTAGAACAACTATGACATACAGAGGAGTCAACTGTAGCAAGTAATTCTAGTATAAGAACAGTGCAGCTCCCCTTACTTCTGTAATCCTGCACCTGGAAGATTTTTGCTTTTATGCTCTAAGAGCTGATAACCTCAAGCTACCCATGAGCTAATTTGTGCTGTGAGACTGTAATTATTCATAAAATCCAGAAGATATATTAGCTATAGCTTTGAAGGAAATAACTCTTAAGAGAAATCATACAAAGGAAGAAAGTTAGACATTTACATTCTACATTTTATTACTTCATAGTTAAGTCTGAAACTGTAGAGCTCCAGCCTATGTAATCACCTCTTTCCCAGAGTGCAGTAGGGTCCTTTGGTTTCATTGCCACCATTCAGAGCAGAGCTACCAAAAACCACAGAGGATCTTCAGACTGGAAGTTGGTCACAAGGGAAAGATTACAAAAAGAAAAAGCTGGGACAAAGAGGCTGGCAGAAACTAAGTCTAGTCATTACACAAGCCCAAAACAGTCAGTATTACTATGGTCCAGCCCTCTTTCTACAGAGAGCCAGAAAAGAAGAAAGAGACCCTGCCAGCAGGAAGAAAATCCTTGGCTGTTAAGAGGAACAGGAATAAAACAGAAAGGGAAAGGCCATCTTTCTGCAGCCAAAATTTTTGAGGGTTTTTATAGCCTCATCACAGTCTACCTTGGGATAGTGCTTTTCCTTCCTCCCTTGTTCATACTTTAAGTCAACTATATACTTTTAGAATTAGTTCCTGTGTCACCAGTGTCTGACTTTTAAAATACTATATGCTAATTTTGTCCTTGCTATAAAAAGAACTCAATCCAATCCTCAACAGCACAAAAGAGTCAGCTTTCTTTTAATTTTTCATGTGATCATTGTCTTGTATGATTTCACAAAATTAAGTCACCATTAACAAAAATAAACAAATAGTCACTTCAACTGCAAGTGTTTAGAAATACCTGTATGCACATAAATGTGTAACCAGTATGAGTGGCCATGGAGGAGGGGGCAAAAAACCCCAATCAAAATAAAACCCCTTGAGAGACTTCTCCTCACTGTTTTGCAAAATTTATAGGGCACTATATTTTGTCGTTCCTTCCCAAGGCCAGAGCAAATGCTTCCTTTCCTCTTGATTATATGAATAAAGATTGATTGGCTTCTGCTCCAGAAAGTAATGAAATACATTCTCTGAACCTTTGGTCCCTGAGAAACCCTTGCTGTCACACGCCCTGCTTGGCAGAATGAACAGAATTACCCAGTGCTGCTCATGAGCCATTTTGCTGCAGCACAGCGCTACTAAAGCGTATTTTCTTCCAGAGGAAATAATCAGAATATTCAAAAATATTTTTCAACCTGACATTCTTCCTAAAAATCCATGGTCGTTTCTCCTTCAAACTGCAACTTTCTGATCAGCTGCATACTGAAGATCACCTTCCAAAATCCTAACTAGGAATTTCTGTTCCAAATTGTATTCTTGCCAAAAGATTCTTCTCTGCATAATCCAATTTTGCTTCAGTCTTTTTAATAAGCTGGGAACCTTACAAATTCAGAAAGTATACCTCATTCACACACAAGCACTTAAATAAATCCAAAGTCTACACTGGTTCCTCATTCCCCAGTAAAACATGACTGTATTGTTTTATAGCACAAATGAGTGTAAAAAACACCACAACTGATATTCTTACACAGTCAAGAGTTGAAGTTACAGAGTCAAAAGTTCATCTCAGATCACCAGATATGCAGTCCATAGTGCTAACTATGACTTGATTTGTCTTCACTAAGCTTCAACTAACACAAAGGAAAGGCAAATTCCGTAAAGTCACAAACATTCCCTTCTTGTGTCCAAACAAATACTTTTTTCTCTTTTTTCTTTTAAACAACCTAGTCAACTTCATCTTAGGAGTAGTTAGGCATTCTGTTCTCATCCTTTTTCTTCTGTGGAATCAATGTTGTCTGTAAGTAACTAGTATATTGCAAAGGTAGAGCAAACACATAAGCTGAGAGGCAATTATGGCATAAGAACATGTATAAGCTGGCCACAAGAATAAGTGAAAATTAAGTTGGCATTTCTTGCATCAGAGCAGTGCAATTTTGATAAACTAAATAAACCAAGTTCTAGCTTCTTTCAGTAAAGTTCTCCAATACCGTGATTATCCAATACTCACTCTATTCACCTGTTTTATAACGACAACTATCCATTGTCTCAAGTATCCAAACTTCCTGAATGCCTCTGTTAACAAAGAGGTAATCGTATGCTGTATGAGTGCTTGCTCTAATCCAGAGTATTTCAACAGTCTTCACTTTTCAAATTTGTTAGGGTACCAAAAAGGTAGCTCACTTTCCCTGGAAGAATGATAGTTCGAGACAACAAGAGCAGAATACCCAACCTTGCATCGTCCATACTATCATTTATCATATAGAAACAGAAAAATTTCACAGAATACAGGACAAAATGTTTTACGCTGGTGGCTAATAACATACCGTAAGGCCTATTTTCAAGTACTGTGTGATAGCTTCAGGGTCTTACTTACATTGGCTCCCCGCTATGAATGTACTCCCATAAGAGCTCTTCAGACAGGTCAGAAAATTTTACTTTAGTCTCTTCATAGAAATCAGTGACTTCTGTCTCTAGCTGATTATCTACAGAAAGGAAGAGGTCTTATTAGAAACAGAAACTGTAGTTTAGAGAGCATAACATCAGTTTTATTTCAGTTCGTATTCATTTGACATTTTTGCTTGGGAAAATTAAAGACACTACACAGATGTATGAAATGACTAATAATGCTCTTTAGTGACAGTGGACTCATAACTTTCCCAAAAAAGTAAAAGCTTGCATTTTCAAGCTCTGCAGTCCTGTCTTGGGGCTAACAGGTTGCAGCTGTATCTGTACTGCAAACTCAGGCATCCAGCAGTCCCATCAGTAACCATCAGTGTCATCTTCTTATCATCTCTCAAGAAATAACAAGATTATTTCAGACTTCTCTATCTAGAAGTGGTTGAGAGAAAGCCAGAGGTGCACTAAAGCACTATACACCTGGGTGTGGACCCTGTTGCATGTGGTACACTGTCAATCTGGTATCATGGCAGATGGAGGTTTTTCCAAAACATGTCTAAAAGGAAACAGCCTTGCACAAATTTGTGTGCACATTACAGATTATTATTTCTCTCTTCTCTTTCCTGTAAAAATCAAGGTCAGCATCTCCTGTTACCAGTGTTCTGATAGCAGTGGAAATTCTTGAGGAGTAAGAAAGACCCACAGGACAGACCAAGGGAAGAATACTAGCCAACTGCTAATGGTGTTAGTGTTGAAAAAACATTTAATGACCCAGATGAAATAAAAAAGTTGTTGCATATGAAGACAAGACTACTACGTCTTTCAGTATTGATAAAAAAAACCAATAAGCTCAAGATGAAAATTCCATCTGTAACATATACGTGGTACTTAACAACAGCACTGTAACTATAAACTAAAACTAAACATGTATTCTAGAAAACTCTTCCATTGATTGCATCACTTGGGGAATATGCAGACTTATGGTATTTTTATTCATCTAAATATGATGTGGCTTAAATTTGTAAACTTCAAATGAGATGTGCTGTCATAGCATCAGTACCGCACTTGTGTGCACTTTCAGTGTCTTCTGAGAGTAAACAATGAAAGGCATTATTATTCTTGCTGGATTGCTCACAGGAACCCCTTGATAATGTTTTATTTTTTGCAGCAGCTCTCTTTCTACTGTACTAGCATATTAGTAAGGATACTGGATCACTGACTATTTCTGTTACAAGAGTTAAGCACAATCATTCCAGTAAAGATTAAAAGCTGTACATAATTTGTCTACAGAAGACTATGTCCAGTGAAATTTCAGATAAATGATCCTTGCAAAAATTCCACTAAAAGAATATTGGCATAATTATCAAAGGAAGTCCCTCAAAGTAAACACTCCTCAAATTATATCAATGGTCCAGTTCTCATAAAAACTACTTGCTTACTATATAAATTATCTGATAAAGAATATTGATGTATTGCTCCCTACAGTTCATTGATAGTCAGAGGCATTAAGCCATTACTTTACTCATCCCCTGAAAATGTGCTCTAAAGCTTCCCTTATTTACTGAAAAACAAAGTAACTACAGATACAGCAACCGCTTGTGTTCATCAGCTAGTGTAAACAGAACACAGGAATAAAGTTAATATGGATCAGATTCTGCTCAGTCCCACAGTCTGTAGTGCCTTAGTTGAATTTCATTTAGAATATTCCCACAATTTACACTGGTCTTTTAATCAGTCCCATAGCTCTCAGCATTTCTAAAGTCTATTGTATTTTGTCATCCTCCTTCCTGTGTGAAAACTGAATATAGTAAGAAGTCTGGCCTTTGTGCGGAGTTTTTAATTTATATATTGGTAAGGTAATTCTCATCTTCAGTAGGAACCCAAGTCAGACTGTATACGAAAAATTTCCATCCTGTTTCTTCACTTGTACAAGCCCTTCTGAGAATAATTTTTAATGAAAATACCGAGTTTTAATAAAATGACACATGTACCTTTACTGCTGCAATGTATAATAGCCACTCCTGTGAACACACTGTGCTCTTTCCCACTCAACCTGCCAGGGAAAAAATGTGCATTAAGCAACACTTTTATGAAATCTGTCATGTGCAAAAGTGTTCTACATGATTATGTTACTGCAGCCTGAGAAACAGACTATTATATTAATACACCACTTGACATGTATCCTAAATAAATACTTTTTTTTTTTTTTCAATTTTAGGTGAAAAGACATTAGCAAAACAAAAAAATACTATAAAGAGATTCAGTCATTTCAAGTCTCCAAAATCTCACTTGTACCGATGTCCACAATTTGGAAAAGTGGTCCATGGTATCAGCTTATTTAGTGTACATAGAGAGAGGTGACTATTTCAAATGCATAAGAAAAAGCCAGTCAGCATAAACACTACCATTACAGGCACCTTCACTGAACACTGGCAATAAATATCTAGGTGATGCAACTTAGACTAAACAAGTGATAGGCAACTAGAGCTAATTTACTCATTTAATCCAGACTGGCCCCCAGGATTCCATGGCAAGCCAGAGTAACAGATGGAGAGTGCAGAGGAAGAGAGCCTATATACACTTACCCCAGACCCATGTGCTCTCTCTTGTGGTGGCTTCAGAGCGCCACACTGTGGCCGATTAATTTTGAGGGCTTTAAGGTTATTAATCTGATGTGTAAGCAATGGAAGTATAATAAATAGCATGAGAACTTGAATCTTTGAAGAGACTCCTAGAGATCAGCCAGGCTATTATTTGATATGATCAGAAGCATCTCACACTCTTACTATCCCCCACAAGATTCCACATAATTAATTGTAAGATGAAACACTGAGTGAAAATTCTAATCTGACACCTTGGATATATGCAACTATGTATCTTGTCTGCATTTTTTCCTGTTCATACAGAACAAAATTAAGACGACTTCTAAAAAACTAAATTTTAAGTCCATTCCATATCCATGATTAAGAGACTGACCTACTGAACTTAAAAAAAAAAGCCAAAACATTTGCGTGTTAGAAGCAGACTAAGCACTGTTAAAAAAAAAAAAAAAGTACTATTTTTGAAGTAACCAAACTCGGCATGATTTCAAGCACAAATAGTTGTGAGAAATCTCTTGCCAGACAGACTCCTTTGAGAATCTCCTACTAATAACATATGCTGCTGTCACTTTTTTTTTAAGACTACGACTTTTAAGTCAGTAACGTGCCAAAAGATCAAAAATTCACCCTAAGTTATCAATGAAAAAAAAAAAAAATCTAAAATAGACTTACAGAGCAAAACTCCCAAAACTACCAAGCCACTTGCATCCTCTCTTTAGGAGATGCCTGAGTTAGAATGTGAACTGGTGAAACAAGCAGTGCACGTTTTCTGTACCCCTCCCCCCCAAAAAAAGAGAAGCGTGACTACTGGATTCATCACATCTCATCCTTCACAAAGGAGGTGACTAGAGTTATTTAGTTGGTGTTTCTCAAAAAAAAAAAAAAAAAAAAAAAAGAGTGCTACCAGATAACATTAAGCGTGTAGGGAAAAGTATCCTTTAGGAAAAAAGCAGAAGACTCAAAAAACACCAGCCCACCATCCATGAAGAACACTGATGGAAACAGATATTTCTTCCTTAGTTAAACTATAGAATTTAAAGCAATAATCCATGGATACGTATCACCATGTACCTTCTTGTACACGGAATATTCTTCCATTAAATGTCAAGCCTCAAACCACTTCTGTGACGGTTCTGCCCCATTTCCCATCATGATTTCTCTCCGTATCTCCCCTTCCTGTACCAGCTGAAACATATATACAGTCTTGTGATAAGTGACTCTGAAAACTAATCCAAGTGAAAACAAAATGGTGCATTATGTCCCTGATCAGCTTCCTAAAGTGAATGGGCAAGAGCAAGCAGCTGTGGGTAACATAAAAGCAGGTCTAACTTTTTCAGTGACAGAACTAGGTTACACTATTTAAAAATGATGGAAAAAATTCATGTCCACAGAGTTCTTCATATACATCAAGGAATCTGTACAGCTCCTTTTAAAACAGCTCAACATACACATTTGGAATCTTACTTAAAACTACAGACCTGGACAGCATCCTGTACGCATCTTGCTTATCAACTGGTTTCTCCAGGATCTGCTCATCCACAGTCTAAAACAGAAAAACAGAGTGAGTGTGCTGCTTTTTCTTATTTTTCAGAAACTAAGGTCAGAAATGACATTTAAACCATGATTTCAGCCAGGGCTTCAAACATGAGTCTACCGAGTAGAGCAAGAAGCACAGGTACTTTGGTAGAAAAGGTAATTTAGTGTCAAGCACGTAATGAGTGCAACACTCTACCCTCCAGTGGCTGCAGCTCCCAAACAAAAGGGAAATTCAACTTCTTCTGTCCTTAACCGTTCACTGTCTCTGTGGAGCTGACAGGTATAAAGTGATGTCCACTACAAGGCAGAACATTGAGCAGTTCACATAATCAGGACTTCTTGACATTCAACAGTTGCCTGAGAAAAAACTTCCCATTACATACTAGAGGATCCAAGGCAATGCTTACGCAATACTAGTGTCTCTGCAAAAACAGCAGCAAGGCTTCTACCACTCAAGATACCAAAAATTGCCTTGTTGGGAAAAAAAACCCTAAAACCTGCACCCACAAAACTCAAGAGACACATCATATTGCAGGTATAACTTCTCAGTGAAGATAGTTGTCAAACTTTAACTTTAAATCTAAAGATACAAGTATTTTCTACACATCATAAATTAAAACAATGCTAAAACCACATAAGACTTCTTACCACAATAGTGTCTGCTCCTATGACAACATCAGGTGTTCTCAGGTGTTTCTACAAAGGCATAAAGAAAGAAGGTATTTCTCAAAAGAGGTAGAAAGAACAAAACCTTTTAAAACTTAAGGTAAGAAAACATAAGTTTGCTGGTTTACAGGTAGGGCTCCACACTGAGCTGAAGACAAGACACTGTTTGTCCTTTTGTGCTATTTACAAAATAGTAATAATTTATATCACCATAAAAGTGAGGAAAACAGGAGGCTTGAGCAGGCCATTCTCAGGTCACAATTTTGCCCAAATATGTTACTGATGATCACATGCATTCAGCAAAGAAGTAACTGCATTCTCAAAGGTCAACCTGATCTTCAAGGTGGCACACAGAATTCCTTTAAAGGAAGTGCCCAGTGTATGGAAATCAGGGAGTACAGCATTGAAGCCCTATAGGATCATTTTTCCAAGCCAAGTTTTGCTGAAAAAAACCCTCCAAACTTTCTTTAGCTACACTTTGCTTATCTCTCTCAAAAAGGAACACATAAGGTCCATTCTGGGGAACTGAGAGGTAGGGGCATATAAAGATTCCGTGTAGCCTTTTCCTGGCTTTAAACTGTAATCTGTTCTTACAGCTGAGTTTTGATTTACTTGCATGTTATGAGGTACATAGTTATTATTTAATACAGCAAGACAGGAAACTTGTCTGTAACTGTGATCATTATATTAAAAACTTTGTAGGGAGGTGATTCTTCTCTAGAAAGGCTGTTGATGTGCTTTAAACAGTAGAACCAATTAAAGCTATCGTTAGTATGAAGAAGCATTTTGAGATCCACTGAACTAGCATTATCACCAGCATAGTGTTTTGCAATGAAAGCCCAATATAAGTCAGTCAGCGAGGCTGGGTTTAAAATCCACTCTCCTAATGTCACACGAGTCTCTGAAAAGAAGTTGACGGAAACCTGGATAACAATTTACACTGGAGATCATGCAATATTTGCTTTGAAGAATGATGACATCTGGCAATGTTGGTTTAAAGTGTTTGACATTCCTTTTCTGCCATCAGTATAGGTTTGACAAACATACTCCTCTCTTTCAGAGCTATATTAAGAAATTATTATGGTACATTTTGTGGAACCTAATCAGCTAATTTCTAAATAGGTTCTGGTAGAGAACAGCCTTATGTGCTCAAACACAGTGATCACAGCAAAGGGCAGAAGTCAAATATGCCACTGGTGGTGTAAGTTGTATCACTGGTTTTGACAACATTTAGGATACAAAATGGATGCCTTGACTACAGAACCTGAGATCACATCAGCTTGTCCCTCTTTAAAATGAAATTGCCCGTTTCTTTGTCCACAATGCTTTAAAACAGAATGTGTCTTCTTTTTCTGCGTTCCTCCAGCACCTCTATACTCACAAATTCTGAGCTATTCTCTTGTCACAACTGTTCAATTGAACTACCGTTCAATGAAAGCTACAGCAAAGCACTGGATTCACGTCAGTGTGTTTTTCTACAGAATCTGCCTCCACAGTCAACAAATACCTGGAATGAACAGGTCCTGTGTCAGGATAAGATCCAGCCACACACCTGACTGTTGGAAGGAACAACCAAGTATATATCCCAAGCGAGAGTAGCTGTGCTGCTGACAAGAGACGCAGGCCACTTCTGTTTGTGGAAAGCCCGAACTGCAGGCGTGAGACCTTCTTTTGATTAGGTGAGTTAATTTCAGGAAGCTATCTCTCAGAAATGACAGCAAACTTCCATTTCCCTTTAGTGGGGAAAATGCACTCAGAGACCACCTAAGAAGCACATGCAAATTAAGTCATAGTAACATGCACCACTTAAAAGACAAAAATGTCATTGCCGAAATAGCTGGTAACTTACTACATGCATTCTGTTTGCTACTTCAAGAGCTTTCTGTTTTGCTGTTTCCACAGCATACTCATAAGGGGCTGCAAAAGATGACTTTTCAAGTGTCTCCTTAAACCAGGATGGAACTACCTCAAACCGCAGGCCCTGTAACAAAGGAAAGCAATGCAGTCAACCTCATCATGTTATTAAAGGTTGTTCCCAAGACATATTAAGCAAGCAACAAATCTGATCTTTGCTCTTTCCACTTTAACACACTCTCCCACCCCAAACACACAGGGGAAAAACCAGTGCTTCTATTACAGTGTATGGTGTATACATATCATTTGCAAGCAGTCCAAAACAAAAACCCCAACCAGAAAGAACTTTTAAATTGGTATCCTTCCTTGATTATACCCTTAATATTTATTAGAACCTAATCGCATTATTAATTTCACCATTATTCTCCTATAAAAATCTAACAGTGTAAAAATTATGCACTTCATAAACAGACTACTCTACTACTGGATTTTTTTTTTTTATTGAATCCATCCATAGCACTACTTGTGCACCAGGAGTACACACTCTTACAGGAGCTTTACCACCCACACTTTACGTGTTATTATACATGTGAGAAACAGAAAACAAGAAGAACCAACCCATTTCTGTATGGTTTTGTCAAAAAACCTATTGTTCCTACTTCTTGCCTCTCAGTTATACCTGTAAATTTACTACACCCAGCGGACACATGTTTCTAATAACTCAGTGCATGCTTGAACCTTGGTGCTTCTCCACATCTCTGTATTTTGAAAAGAATGTACTTTTCCCCATTTAAGTTCAACTTCTCCCATGAAGAATGATAACACTAAGCAATTGAAATCTAAAAAGATGCATTACAACAGTCCAGTGCCACTCCATAGCCTCCTGCAGCCTGCCCAGTAAGGTCGACATATTCCTCCACAGGGGCTGAATGATCTGAATTAAGGGCCACGGCTTCCTTTGTGTGCCACAAGTGCTTCACAGAAAGAAGAAACAGCTGCCTTATTCCCACTGCCCCGCACCCCAGCTCATACTACTAATCCCATGAAGTTTTCATATGTTTCAGAAGCCCAAGTCAAATTTTCAGAAGTTTAGGTGTTAAGCATCCAAAGTAAAGGCAATGGAAGTACATTTTTAATTACTTCAGCCTATTGTGAGACCTTCCAAACTTTTCTATTACATGCCAGAACTAATTACACTGGCATTTTTCAGTCCGAGCAAGTCTTTTATTTGTTTGATTACACCATCTCCCTGTCAGCAGAGTACTTTAATCCACTCTCCTATTAATCTGATCATACAAAAAATGGACGCACATGTACTTGCTTACAGAGAAAACCTGACCAAGAAGCATTGGGATTAAAAAAAAAAACAAAAAACAAAAAAAAAAACAAAAAACAAAAAAACCCTCATACGTAGGCCGGCGTGCAGCTGAGGGGCCAGAAACGCGATTGCAGCCGGCCGGCCCGGCGGTTCGGGAGCTGCCGAGGCCCCCGGCCCTGCAGGCCGCTGCCCAGGCGGGCGCGGTGAAGGCCGGCGGCTGGCCCGCCGCCGCCGCGCCCGAACACAGTAAACCCAGCTGCGGCAGGAGGCACGGCTCGGGTTTGTGCCCGCCCTCTGCCACCAGCCCCCCGGAGCTGACGGGCGGCAGGGCCGGGAGGCGGCGGGCCCCGCAGGCCCGGCCCGGCAGCAGGCGGCCGCCGGACGGCCGCTGCCCGCGCAGCCCGCAGCGCCTGGGGCTGGGGGGGCCCGAGGGGCAGCACAGCCGGCCCTCTCCCCTGCCCAGGCGAGGCGAGCGGCCCGCCCGCACTCACCGCGTTGGTGAGGATCTCCTGGCGGCGCGGCGAGGCGCTGGCCAGCACCACCCGCTTGCTGACCAGCTTCCCCAGCACCGGGTTCAACACCATGGCGGCCGCCGCGCCTCAGCTTCCCGCTCCGCGCAGATCGGGGCGAGGGGATGGTGGCGGCGGCCTTATACGCCGCCGGGCCCGCGGGGCGGAGCCGGGCCGGGACCGTCCCAGCGAGCCGCGGAGGCCCCGCGGAACGAAGGCGGGCAGGTGGCCCTCGGGGCCGGCGAGGGGAGCGGGTTCGGCCGGCCGGCAGCCCGCCCCCGCGCCCCCGCCTCGGCCTCTGGGCCCCGGCGGCCTCGGGCAAGGGGGCGGCCGCCCCTGCCGGGCTCGGCGTGTGGGCCAGGCGGGCTGCCGGCCGCGGCGCCGTGAGGGCGGGGTGACTTCACGGGAAGCTGCGGCTTCGCCGGTACTTGGCTGCACCCCACCGCGGCAGGCTCACGGGGAGAGGGCCGCGCACCGCAGGCCGGTTTCGCGTCGTAGGAGCCACGTTTAGCACCCCGCCTGCCCCGCACCAGTAGTTCTTGGATGAAGTATTTGGCAAAGAGGCGGTATCATTCATTTTTTCGGTTGGAAGGAACTATTACCATCATCTGATCAGCTGCAAATCGTAGATATCCCCTATTTGGCCTTTTAAGTGAGTAGAAAAAGTTCAATATAAAAACTCAGATTTATTCCCCAAAATAGTGTGATGCTATGTGTTTTCTCAGTTGGCTAGTAAGAAAGTGAAATATGTACTCTACCGTTAAAAAATACATCCAGTCATTAAAATAGCAGTTTGCATTGAATAATCGGGTTTCTCAACATCTGCCTCATGGACCGTATGTCTCACAGGTTGCGTTAGGGGTTGCCACATCTGGTAGCCCGGTGGAGGTGAGGCTGCCACAGCTCCATGGCCCCAGGTGCCGCCAGCAGCGGGGCTGGGCGTGCACTGCCCACAGGCACGCGCTATGCAACACCTACACATGGATGCACTGCAAACCAGACAGAGCAACATGGGCAGGCATGTTTATCACTCACACAGACATGAACACACCGAAGGTCTCTGCCTGTTCCCCTCGCTGGCTGCTCAGGATGAAAGTCTCTTAGTGGGAAATACATAAATACACACACACACACCCCCCTACCTACAAGCAAGGTAATTACATCCCTCAGCAAGTTTGCAGATGACACCAAGCTGAGTGGTGCAGCTGACACACCTGAGGGATAGGATGCCATCCAGAGGGACCTGAACAAGCTTGAGAAGTGGGCCTATGTGAACCTCATGAGGTTCAACAAGGCCAAGTGCAAGGTCCTGCACCGGGGTTGGGGCAATCCCCTGTATCAGTACAAGCTGGGGGATGAAGGTATTGAAAGCAGCCCTGAGGAGAAGGACTTGGGGGTACTGGTGGATGGAAAGCTGGACATGAGCCAACAACATGCTCTTGCAGTCCAGAAAGCCAACCGTATCCTGGGCTGCATCAAAAGCAGCGTGGCCAGCAGGTCGAGGGAGGTGATTCTGCCCCTCTACTCTGCTCTCATGAGACCCCACCTGCAGTACTGTGTCCAGCTGTGGGGTCCTCAGCACAGGATGGACATGGACCTGTTGGAGCGGGTCCAGAGGAGGGCCACAAAAATGATCAGAGGGATGGAACACCTCTCCTGTGAGGAAAGGCTGAGAGAGCTGGGGTTGTTCAGCCTGAAGAAGAGAAGGCTCCATGCAGACCGTATTGCAGCCTTTCAATACTTCAAGGGGCCTTATAAGAAAGATGGGGATAGTCTTTTTAGCAAGGCCTGCTGCGACAGGACAAGGGGGAATGGTTTTGAACTAAAGGAGGTTAGATTTAGACTAAACAAAAGGAAAAAAATTTTGACTATGAGGGTGATGAAACACTGGAATGGGTTGCCCAGAGAGGTGGTAGATGCCCCATCCTTGGAAGCATTCAAGGACAGGCTGGATGGGGCTCTGAGCAACCTGATCTAGTTGAAGATGTCCCTGCCGCTTGCAGGGGGGATGGACTAGACCTTTAAAGGTCCCTTCCATCCCAAAGCATTCTACGATTCTATGATTCTACCTATACACGGTGTGGACCCCTCGGGTAGCAGACCTTAGACAGGGCTCCTGTGGCACCAGGAGGGGCTGGGGCAGAGGCTCTGTTGCCCCTGTGGGGCTGCTGGGGCTCCCCCCACCCTTGGGCCTCCTGCCGCTGTTACGGTGCACGGGGATCAGCCTTTTGTCACCATAACCTAACAGGTCGTACATTATCCTAAGTACTAGAATTTAAAAGAGCATCTTTGGTCACAGGCTTGCCAAGCTGGTGAAGAGGGCTTTAAACTAAAGTTGCCAGGGGAAGGTAACGTTAATCCATCCCACTCCTACCAGTTTGATGCCAGTGCCAGCAATAGATGCCCAGAGCCTGGAGAAGGATCACAGGTCAGCAGGAGAGCACCTGAAGAGCAGCACAAAGGAATTCCCACCACTCCAGCCAGTAAGTTGGCTTCATCGGGGGCCGAACTATGCAAATGCACGTAGCATGGGGAATAAACAAGAGGAGTTAGAGATGTGCACGTGCCTGCAGGGCTATGATCTTGTTGGCATCATGGAGACGTGGTGGGATGGCTCCTATGACTGGAGTGCTGGAATGGAAGGATACAGGCTTTTTAGGAAGGACAGGCAGGGGAGATGAGGAGGGGGTGTCACCCTCTATGTCAATGACCAGCTGGAGTGCAGGGAGCTCCACCTGGGGATAGATGAGGAGCCAACAGAGAACTTATGGGTCAGAATTAAAGGGAGGGCAGGGACAAGTGACATTATAGTGGGGGTCTGCTACAGGCCACCCGACCAGGAAAACCAAGTGGATGAGTCCCTCTATAGACAGATAGGAGCAACCTCACGTTCACAAGCCCTGGTCCTCATGGGGGACTTCAACCACCCCGATATCTGTTGGAGGGACAACACAGCAGGGCATAAGGAATCCAGGAGGTTTCTGGATTGTGTTGATGATAACTTCCTTCTCCGAGTGATAGAGGAGCCAATGGGAGAGGTGCTATGCTGGAACTTGTTCTCACCAACAAGGAGGGGCTGGTGGGGAATGTGAAGCTCAAGGGCAGCCTTGGCTGCAGTGACCATGAAATGGTGGAGTTCAAGATCCTTAGGGCACCAAGGAGGGCGCAGAGCAAGCTCACTACCCTGGACTTCAGGAGAGCAGACTTTGGCCCCTTCAGGGATCTGCTTGGTAGAGTACCATGGGATAAAGCCCTGGAGGGAAGAGGGGCCCAAGAAAGCTGGTTAATATTCAAGGATCACCTCCTCCAGGCTCAGGAGCGATGCATCCCAACAAAGAGGAAGTCAGGCAAAAAAACCAGGAGGCCTGCATGGATGAACAAGGAGCTCCTGGACAAACTCAAACACAAAAAGGAAGCCTACTGAGGGTGGAAGCAAGGACAGGTAGCCTGAGAGGAATACAGAGAAATTGTCCAAGGAACCAGGGATCAGGTTAGGAAAGCTAAAGCCCTGATAGAACTAAATCTGGCCAGGGACATCAAGGGCAAGAAGAGGTTCTGTAGGTACATTGGTGATAAAAGGAAGACTAGGGAAAATGTGGGCCATCTCCGGAAGGAAACGGGAGACCTGATTACCGCGGATATGGAGGAGGCTGAGGTACTCAATGACTTTTTTGCCTCAGTCTTCACTGGCAAGTGCTCAAGCCACACTGCCCAAGTCACAGAATGTAAAGGCAGGGACTGGGAGAATGAAGAACCACCTATTGTAGGGGAAGATCAAGTTTGAGACCATCTAAGGAACCTGAATGTGCACACGTCCATGGGATCTGATGAGATGCATCCATGGGTCTTGAGGGAACTGGCGGATGAAGTTGCTAAGCCACTATCCATCATATTTGAGAAGTCACGGCAGTCTGGTGAAGTTCCCACTGACTGGAAAAGGGGAAACATAGCCCCCATTTTTAAAAAGGGAAAAAAGGAAGACCTGGGGAACTACAGGCTAGTCAGCCTCAGCTCTGTGCCCAGCAAGATCATGGAGCAGATCCTCCTAGAAGCTATGCTAAGGCACATGGAGGACAGGGAGGTGATTGCTGACAGCCAACATGGCTTCACTAAGGGCAAATTGTGTCTGACAAAGTTGATGGCCTTCTATGATGGGGTTACAGCGTTGGTGGATAAGGGAAGAGCAACTGACATCATCTACCTTGACTTGTGCACAGCATTTGACACTGTCCCGCACGACATCCTTGTCTCTAAATTGGAGAGACATGGGTTTGACGGATGGACCACTTGCTGGGTAAGGAATTGGCTGGATGGTCGCACTCAAAGAGTTATGGTCAATGGCTCGATGTCCAGATGGAGATTAGTGACAAGTGGCATTCCTCAGGGGTCAGTATTGGGACCGGTGATGTTTAACCTTTGTTGGCTACATGGACAGTGGGATTGAGTGCACCCTCAGCAAGTCTGCTGATGACACCAAGCTGAGTGGTGCAGTTGACACGCCTGAGGGATAGGATGCCATCCAGAGGGACCTGGACAAGCTTGAGAAATGGGCCTGTGTGAACATCACGAGGTTCAACAAGGCCAAGTGCAAGATCCTGCACCTGGGTCGGGGCAATCCCCAGTATCAATACAGGCTGGGAGATGAAGGGATTGAGAGCAGCCCTGAGGAGAAGGAGCTGGGGGTACTGATAGACAAAAAGCTGGACATGAGCTGGCAACGTGCTCTCGCAGCCCAGAAAGCCAACTGTATCCTGGGCTGCATCAAAAGAAGCATGGCCACCAGGACAAGGGAGGTGATTCTCCCCCTCTACTCTGCTCTCATGAGACCCCACCTGGAGTACTGCATTCAGCTCTGGGGCCCCCAACATAAGAAGGACATGGACCTGTTGGAGCGAGTCCAGAGGAGGGCCATGAAGATGATCAGAGGGCTGGAACACCTCTTCTGTGAGGACAGCCAGAGAGAGTTGGGGTTGTTGAGCCTGGAGAAGAGAAGGCTCTGGGGAGACCTTATAGCAGCCTTCCAGCACGTGAAGGGGGCCTACAAGAAAGCTGGAGATGGACTTTTTACAAGGGCATGTAGTGATAGGACAAGGGGTAATGGCTATAAACTGAAAGAGGGTAGATTTAGATTAGCTATAAGGAAGAAGTTCTTTGCTATGAGGGTGATGAGGCACTGGAACAGGTTGCCCAGAGAAGCTGTGGATGCCCCCCTCCCTGGAAGTGTTCAAGGCCAGGCTGGATGGAGCTTTGAGCAACCTGGTGTAGTGGAAAGTGTCTCTGCCCATGGCAGGGGGGTTGGAGCCAGATGATCTTTCAGGTCCCTTCCAACCGAAACCATTCTATGATTCTATGAAAATTAGATTTTTTGGGGGGTAGCAGTGACTTGAGAGCAGAATGGAAAATTTATCTTTAAAGACATTTTTGCTCAAATAAAAAATACTAAGAACTTAGGGAAATTCTACTAAATTGAAAATGGAAATAAAATGCTTAAATACAACTGTGAATATAGACAGCTGTCCTCAGCAAATCCATAATACTGAATATAGTTCTGGGATAGCTGGAGAGCTGACTAGAAAGGGCTTGTGTGAAACAGAGAGAAGAATAGTCTGTGCTTGTCGTAGAGCTTGTCAGAACAAATTCACTGCTCTTTTTTCAGGCATATGAACTGTGACACTGATCCTTGCAAACAAGGAGGCTTGAAAGATACTACAGAAATGGAAATCAGTGTATATCTTTCATATCATACTAACATAATTTTTGACTGAATAAAAGGACAAGAATCTCATCAAGTAACAGAAACCTATGTCTCCTGGCACTCATAGGACAAAGATATGGAGTTATTCCTCTTGGAAAAATATTACGTCCCTACCCCTAATGCTTGCAGGTTTGACATAATTGTAAATCCTAATATGTGTACGTCTTTAATGTGACTGCAATACCAACCAAAGAAAAGGAAATTGCAATTGTATGCATGCTCCTAGAATTTGGGACACACTTCTTATCCGAAGTCATCTCTCTCTACTGTGCCTTGCTGCGTGTGGGATATAAGCAACCATGATAAACTAAATTCAGAAACTCCAGAGGAGTAAGACAATAATGCAAAATTTTCCATCTCAAACCAACGGGCCTGATTTTCTTCTTTTTCTCATTTTATTCAGTCTTCTAGTGTAGTTTCACTGGCACAGAAGTGAAGCAATGAAGTTGTGACTCCAACCCAACGTGTGTGTATGTATAAAGAACAGCCTTAACAAGAAAGAATGCCTTCTGTTCCTGCCAGCTTGTTTTGATAGACAATAACAGAATACAGATCTGTCCCTACTCATTCTGTAAAGCCTGTAGAGATGCATGCAGCATAACTCATCTTTCTTATGTGTGGCATCCCATTAACTCCAGAGTAAGAGAAGCATGACTTGCCTCCCTTGGCTGAATTCTGCTTGTATACTGCTCCTCTGATTTGCACAACAGGCTTTTTGGAAGTAAAATAAATAAATAAATAAAAGAAATATGTGGAATTTCTATAGATTCTTTTCCATGGAAGTTCAGACAATGTCCAAAAATGGAGATCACTAAAAGAATTTTTTATTTTTTTAAGGAGTAGTAATTACTAAATTTGTTATTCTGATAAACTTACATGACAAAGAGTGATTTAGTTTATTTAGAAGACAAAACCATGAAGCTGTTGAAATACATGTTTTCATTTACCTTTAGCTTATTTATGCTGGTCTAAATGTCAATCCAAAGAACTCTATGAGAAAAGCTAAACCATATCACAGAAGCTACCACAGTTGGGAGAGGTCTGACAAGCAATCATTATTAACTGCTCCACTGCAGCCTTGCAAGAGTCAGGCAGAACAAGTGTGAGGCTGGAGCGAGCTTACCGGGGTGAAGATCAATGACACCAGCAGTTATCAGAAAAGTTTCTGTCTTGGCTGACTATGCTAGTCAAAGATTAGCTTGTCCAAGGTTGGTTATGAAACTGTTGACTTTTTCAAATACCCAGGGTATTTTGAACAAAAGCAAAATAGCAGTTAGAGCTCTGAACTGCAGAGACCTTTCCTGGGTATTTTTGTTCTGGACTTCTCTGCTTTTCTGTCTGTGTATTTACGCTATGGCCATCACAGTAATACCTTCAAGCACGTAAAGAACACTATGATAATCAAATTCTTGTGCCTACTTTTATTTATATCGCAGTGAGCGTATGTATGTCAACCTGGACGTATTATTTGGGTGAGTCACCTGTGCAAGCACAAGATCAACTTGGTTGGGGAACAATGCATTTCCGTTGTGAAGAAGTTGGTAAATCCTAGGGACGTTGCTATGAAGGGAATGAACGTTTCACCTTTCACAAGGCAACTTGGCTTTTCTAGGATAACCTCATTAATTCCAAGAGCTCAGACTTGTTTTTCAAGGAGTCTCTTTCTACCATTGAAATCCTTGCCATAGTCCAATGTGTCTGCACAGTTCATGAAGTAATTAGTATCTCTTGTTTCTATTAGTACAGGGAAAAAAACCATTAGTGATATAAAGATGGATTCTATTTCATCAGCAAATCATCAGGGACTCTCCTCTGTTTAAAAACATCATTGTACCATTCAACACTACCTGTGCTATGTTTCATTTTTATCTTTTTATGTACAACTGGTATTTAGCTAGCAGTCTCCTGAGCAAAGAGTTACCCACTTCATAACATTCTATCTCCTTGATCTGTTAAGACTGCTTTACATGTTCAACTAGATTTGTGGGTTATGAAGGGGTATTTTAGATTTTTTTAATAAATTCATAGCCTTGCAAGGTATATAAAACAGAAGTACATGTTGGCTCTCAAATTAGTCATCGTTTCTTGCAGAGTACTGCTGAAGTTTTACTGGAAAATCGTAAGACTTCAAGTGCCATTTTTCCAGACTCTGAGAGTGCATTCAGAGTGGGTACCCTAGATATCTTTCACCAGTCTTATTGTTTAGCTCTGTGTTAGAGTGTCATAGTCCATTTTTAAGAACCCCTATCAATTCAGTTTTCTTCAGCTCAGGTCTAAATGCTCCTTCCTCCTCTTCGATCCAACTTGGAAGGCCTGCAATAGCTCAGTGTGTCTACAAAATCACTTCCCATAATTTCCTTTCTGTTTGAAGTAGAGTGCTGTTACAAGCATATAGAGGTATTTTGGGGAAACCACAGGAAGTCAGATTAAATAAGATTTTAAGTTAAATACGTGGGCTGTATAGTATGTAATGCCCCTGTAAATGTTTTTACATGTACTTAATTTGAAGATGTTTATCCCACATAGCTATCAAATGACATTATACCTTGCCTGTGAGGAAACTTCACAACTGCTAAGGGAGTGCAGTATACCTAGTATCAGAGGAATACCAGCCTGTCTGTCAGACAGCTCCATGTCTGTCTCATGGGACAAGGAGAAGCAGCTACATCAAACATGGAAGTAGCAATGCCCAGGAGGAGAGCGTGGTCATTCACAAAGCATCTTTTAGCAACACAGAAATCATTATCCAAGCCCTGGTGAAGCATCCATGGCCAGCATATTTAAATAGTGTAAGGAGTTTCCTTCCAAGAATTATTAAAGAAGGGATGTCAGGGATTCAGAGTAACTGCTTTGCTTTTGCCCTCTGCCACAGAGAAGGTATTGCAAGGTGGAGAAGCCTAGACCCTTGGAAAAAATCTCACTGTGAACACAACTAAATTCTAGTGAGAGGAGCACAGAATGACAGGTTTTGTCTCTTTGTTGTCCAAGAGGATGAGCTGCCAGGTCCACAGCAGCAACACAGGACAGAAGAGAGAAAAGAATGCTTCCTTCCTGCTAGTTTCCCTCTGGTATCAAATGTGTGCTATAGCCCCATCTGGGATGAACCGGTGTGCTGCAAGCACATCCCGATTTATGTGATATAGAAGAAGCATCACAGTTACATATGCTTCCAGCGCTGCCTTTCTGTTGTGGTTTAACCCCAGTCAACAACTAAGCACCACACAGCCGCTCGCTCACCCTCTTCCCCCCGCCCCCTTGCTGGGATGGGGGAGAGAATCGGAAAAAAAAGGTAAAACGCGTGGGTTGATATAAAGGCAGTTTGATAGGACAGCAGAGGAAGAAAATAATAGTAATAATAATAATGATAAAAGAATATACAAAACAAGTGATGCACAATGCAATTGCTCACCACCCGCTGACCAATGCCCAGCCCATCCCCGAGCAGCGATCGCTGCCCCCTGGACAACTCCCCCCAGTTTATATACTGCGCATGACATCATATGGTATGGAATAGCCCTTTGGCCAGTCTGGGTCAGCTGTCCCAGCTGTGTCCCCTCCCAGCTTCTTGTGCAACTGGCAGAGCATGGGAAGCTGAAAAGTCCTTAACTAGTGTAAGCACTACTTAGCAACAACTAAACCATCAGTGTGTTATCAACATTATTCTCATACTAAATCCAAAACACAGCACTATGCCAGCTACTAGGAAGAAAATTAACTCTATCCCAGCTGAAACCAGGACACTTTCCCAGCTGTTGCCACAGCCCAGCATCTGCCGCTGAAAGCAACTTCTGATCTGCAGCTTGCTTTCTCTGTGCTGTTAGCTTGAGGCCAACAATCAGCCTCAGGGGAGAAGACAGGGCAGTGCCTAATAACCCTGTAACCACTGGGACAGGAGGGTAAGTGTTTGCTGACAACATCCCTAGTTATTGGTGTGCTTGTGTTTGAGGGGCAGCGGATCATACTGAATCCCCGAGCCTCTCTTAAAGTTACGTGGCTGACTTGCGCTGCAGGGATAGTTCCACCTCTAATCTCAGCATTGCCCCAGTCTCACTCCTGTTAACACTTACACAATCTCTAGAGAAAAATAAATAGTGTATCAAACTATAAAGACCACTGTTTCTGAATTGTTTATATTTGAAAAACACATAAACAAGTTCATAAAATATTTTTAGAAAATGTGTGTGTGTGTGTGCATAATGTATATATTATATACACAACATGCACATGCTATATATGTATGTATTAATATAAAACACATGTACACATATATAATGTAAGATACAAATACATATTTGCCTAAGTATGAAAAGCAAGTCTTCCATCTACTTGTGCACTATAATGATTGCTGCAAAGACAACGGTATAAACTTAGGGAAAATGAAGATAAGATACAGAGAAGAGAAGGTTTATTGGCTCAGCTGGAACCCCCGCTCTTCCAGAAAAGGACTTCCGAGGCTCCAAGGTCAAGAACATTTGTGGAGCTTTTAAGAATATGTTCGTTACTTAAATCTCCTCAGGAGGGCAGTGCATCCCATGATTTTTCTAGGTATTTGCTTACATACTTTTAACTTTCTTGTAGCTGTAGAGAGCTGTAACTTCTAAGGACTAAAGACCACGCACCACAAACACTTGAAGTCCTAGTTTTAAGTATAAGGGTTACTTAATATGACTGGGTACGCATGCGTGTATGTATAGGGACAATCACAGCTAATAATGTCAATAGGTCTAGCAATATCTTGAAAGAGATGCATTGAGATTGGAGCTATAAAGGGACATCATAAACTGTCCTGGTTTTGGCTGGGATGGAGTTGGTTTTCTTCCTGGTAGCCGGTATGGGGCTGTGTTCTGGGTTTAGGTTGAGAACAATGTCGATGATACACTGATGTTTTGGTTCTTGCTAAGTACTTGCTAAGTGGTGCTCACTCTGGTCAAGGACTTTTCAGCTTCCCATGCTCTGCCAGGGGCACGGGAGGCTGGGAGGGGCACAGCTGGGGCAGCTGACTCAGACTGGGCGGGGGCTATTCCATACCATGTGACATCATGCTCAGTATATAAGCGGGGGAGTTGGCCGGGGAGGGGTTCGGTCGCTGCTTGGGGGACGTGCTGGGCATCGGTCGGCGGGTGGTGAGCAATTGTACAGTGTACCGCTTGCTTTGTATTACTACTGTTCTATTTTTTATTTTACTTTAGTTATTAAACTGTTTTTATCTCAACCCACGAGTTTTCCCCTTTTGCCCTTCCGATCCTCTCCCCCATCCCGCCGGTGGGGGGGGTGAGCGAGCGGCTGCGTGGTGCTTAGTTGCTGGCTGGGGTTAAACCACGACATAAACACACTAACAGGTGAAAAGGTATGTTTGTAATGGAGCTTAGGGGCCCTCCATCAAATCTGCATGGTTGTAAGAACAGGAATAATTCCACCCTGTGACCCAAATCACTTTACTGAGTATGAAACTAAAAACTTAGAGTAAATATTGTCAGATTAAAGGCTTTATTTTTGTCTTCCATATTCTCAATATGATCAGATTTATCAGTTGAAGAAGAGTTATTTGCTGTATTTTATCTTATTTTTGTACTCCTTTAAAGGTTTGGTTTTAGCAGCAATATGTGGGAACACTTGCTTTGTTAAAAAAGCTCAAATATATTGACATTTTAGGTATAAGTGTACAGAGTGGTTTGCATTATTCATGAGAATGGGGTGAGATACTGATGCATTCTGCATATACTATGGAAAGCAAGGTGAAACAGGGAAAGAAAAAATGTCAGCCTGTGGACAGTAATGAGGAACTGAGGAAACAGAACCATCAGTGTTGCAGTGCTGAAACTTTTGAAGGGGAAAAAGCCATTGCACTTCCATAGAGAGTTTCTAATTAAGAAGGTGCTACAGCCTCTTTGTAGAGGTAGGTGATGGGAAGAGGCTTCCAGTCATTTAACTTATATATTTGTCTTTATTTTCTGAAGCCGTATGGGTTTGGGAAGGTGAGAAAGACCTGCAGCGTATTTAAGTGTTTGCTGAGGTCCCCAGCAATATTATTTCTCAGGTCATGAGCCAATGTGGCTTTCCATCAGATGAACAAGCTGATCCAAAGACAGCTGTCAAGAAGAAGGTGGTAAGAGTCCTGGGATACCAACATTGCTTTTGTTGTGTGGGTCTCTGGTCACATGGAAGTCTGCCAACGTCTGGATGTCTGAATGCAACCAACAGCCAAAGCAGCTATCATGTAGGTTTTGGAAACAGAGAAGACAGGCAGCATGAACACTGCCAAGCAATAAGATGCTTAGTGCAACACTTGATATCTACTTTTTATCAGATAAGTTGCACCTTTTGTGCCTGGCAAGCCCACATTTCCAGAGATCTGAGTCACTCTGTGAGATGTTTGCTCGGTATCTAGGTAGTGGTTTATTTGTCCGTTAATCACATTCCTTTCCTTACAGCAGAGATCTGGAGATTTGCTGCTGCTTCCAGCTTTCATAATGAAAGGGTTCCATGTTTCTAAAACGAAACTGTCTGTTTATGAAGAAAACTATTTACAGACATGCTCTAACTGCAGTTGGCCTCTTGCAGAGACTAACTTTCTGGATCTTTTTCCAAACTCTCACTTACTGTATTTCTCCACTCTGCTGCCACAGAGGTTACTTCTTCAGTCTCTCTCCATCTTTATTTTGAATCTGTTTATACCTCCATTAAGTCTGTTGTCCTTTCTCCTTTGACAAGGCTGCTCAGGTATACAGCAGAGGAGCCAAACCTTTGAATTTCCTCAGATTTAAGGCACTCGACAAAACACTTCCCCATTTTTCTGGTACCTCCCTGTATCCAACAACAGCAGTTAAGGGTGTGGAAGGTATCGGGTAAAGCTTCAAAGGACAATTTGCCTTGGCAGCTCCCAGCAGGACAACATGCACACTTTCCTTTGTGTACCTGAGTAATTCTGGCATGCCAGAGCTAGGTCATGTGGGCAGTGGTGCAGAAACTGGGGAAAGAGGACCATCAGTATCCCAGTGCTGAAAATTTATGCAGAAGGAAAAGAAAAAGACTGACTGGAGGCCATCATTATGAGCCAAGATGATAGTCAAGCAGGGGGTTGATGTATTTATTTATGCGAAAAGCTAGAAAGGTATTCTGAACTTCTTGTTTTATAATTCAAGAGGCCTGAGAGTCTCCTCATTTGATAACATATTCCAGCTGTTTAGACTTTAAGGAAAAATACTAGAACTCATAAGACTTGCAAGCAAGTCATGAAAGACCAGGAGTTCAGTAGGAGTCCAGACTTCAGACAGGCAGGGTTTTTTTTTTTGTCAAATAAAAAATCAATCTTTAAAAAAGGTATTTCAACTAAGCATTATGCTCTACTCTATTATGCGCTTCATAATTACACTTTGTAGGTTTGACAAGAGAACACTTACTTGCAAAAAATTAATCCAGAATGAATGTAATCCAAATATATAAAGATGAATAGCATGATTGAAATTTTGCTCTCAATAACTCCTTTTAAGACTTTAAGATTTATTCCAATACAGAGTTCCTTTTTTTTTTTAGGATGGAATTAATTACTAAGTACAATGACCAAGGCTTATATCCTAATAGTTCTTGTGAGAGTCATTTTATATTAGAATTTTCATTTTGGGCACTTAAAAGAACTGCAGCTTTTGCTAAATCTAAAAAAATTGCCAATAAAACTGATTCTCCTAATGGACTTTGCCAGGACAAGATACTGTCAGACTATCTTAAATCAGCTTCTCTGGAGGAACTTGTCAGGTCATTGAAAAAGAGACTAGTGTTACATGATTTTTCAGCAAAGGGGCACTAGAGGTCTTGCCAGTGTATTTGTGACGATTCAGGCCAGGGAATCATACTCTTTGACTAATGCAGCTGTGACAGCTTTTAACAGTAGACTAGGCTGCTAACTGAGAAGTTGAAAGAGAGCCAGCAACTGCGAATGGCCCTGCCCCAAGAGGACAATGAGGTCTGCTGCTAGTCAGCTCCAACAGCAGCAGCCTTCGAGAGTTGGGTGATGGAAAATTGAGAACAGAGGTGAGAAAAGATGTTAGAAATGGAATTAATAATGATATGCTTTGAAGTAAAATGAGTTAACTGTTACCAGCAGCCAGAAGGGTTTGTTGAAGGGCAATACACGAGTTCATCTGTACCTGAACGTGAGGGACTGCTTGATCAGGGGGGTTGGACAAGGTGACCTCTGGAGGTCTCTTCCAACCTCAACCATCCTGTGATTCTGTCACCTGTCAACAGGGGTAAATGAAAGAGGGCCAAGCTTGTGCCCTGGGCTCCCCCTGGGGCACTCTCAGCTCCCTCCCTGACTCTGGGATAGCCTCTTCCAAGACAGTAGCAGGCAAAGCTCCCTGCTGAATCCCCACTGGCAGCACCCCAGCAGGCAGGGTGGAAGAGGCCAGGCTCCAAGGCAGTTCAGGCAGGCCCTGCATGGGAATGTGAGACTGACTAGAGTGCGGCCAAAGGGCTGTCTAGCTTACAGGATCCTGCCTCAAGCACTGGCATTTCAAGAAAAGGAAGAACAGGGCAATCACATCATGTCACTTCCCCTTAATACTCCTCCAACCTCTGACCATTTTAAGCTTAGGGGTTTTCCTGAGTCTGTTGTTGTTTGCCTCTTTAGTAACCTACAATGGATTTCTTTTCCAGGTGCTTTTCCAGTCTCTCTGTGGGCCCATGTGCTATGTGCATCCACATCCTTGGTAAGGTGTTCCCCGATTATACTACGAGGTATGAGAAGAGATACTAACTGCTCCTGGTTTTGAGCCTGGATCTCATTAGCTTATGTATTGGGTTTGCATAGCAAGGTTTTGGTAGCAGGGGGGCTACAGGGGTGGCTTCTATGAGAAGATGCTAGAAGCTTCCCTTATGTCCGATAGAGCCGATGCCAGCTGGCTCCAAGACAGACCCGCCACTGGCCAAGGCCGAGCCCATCAGCAACGGTGGTAGCGCCTCTGTGATAACATATGTAAGAAGGGGGATAAAAACCTGTGCAACTGCAGCCAGAGAGAGGAGTGAGAACATGTGAGAGGAACAACTCTGCAGACACCAAGGTCAGTGAAGAAGGAGGGGGAGGAGGTGCTGCAGGCACCAGAGCAGAGATCCCCCTGCAGCCCATGGTGAAGACCATGGTGAGGCAGGCTGTCCCCCTGCAGCCCATGGAGGTCCACAGTGGAGCAGATATCCACCTGCAGCCCATGGAGGACCTCACGCCAGAGCAGGTGGATGCACTTGAAGGAGGCTGTGACCCCGTGGGAAACCTGCGCTGGATCAGGCTCCTGGCAGGACCTGTGGCCCTGTGAAGAGAGGAACCTGCGCTGAAGCAGGTTTGCTGGCAGGACTTGTGACCCCATGGGGAACCCATGCTCGAGCAGTCTGTTCCTGAAGGACTGCACCCCATGGGAAGGACCCCATGCTGGAGCAAGGGAAGAGTGTGAAGAGTCCTCCCCCTGAGGAGGAAGGAGCAGCAGACAATGTGTGATGAACTGATCGCAACCCCCATTCCCCCTCCCCCTGTGCCGCTGGTGGGGAGGAGGTAGAGAACTCAGGAGTAAAGTTAAGCCCGGGAAGAAGGGAGGGGTGAGGTGAAGTTGTGTTAAGATTTAGTTTTTATTTCTCATTATCCTACTCCGATTTGATCAGTAATAAATTAAACTAATTATTTCCCCAAGTTGAGTCTGTTTTGCCCATGATGGTATTTGGTGAATGATCTCTCCCTGTCCTTATCTCGACCCATGAGCCTTTCCTTGTATTTTCTCTCCCCTGTCCAGCTGAGGAAGGGGAGTGATAGAGTGGCTTTGGTGGACACTTGGCATCCAGTCGGGATCAACCTACCACAGCTTAATATGTTATTCCCCAGTTCTTGCTTGGGCAAAGGCAGTGAAACTCATCCCTATCAGCTTCTGCACTCCACTGAGGATTTTGTAGACCTCTTTCCTACCTACCTTATATTGTCTCTTTTCTGAGCTGAAGAGTCCTAAACTATTTAACTCTAAGGTTTTAAATTCATACCTTAGATCATCCCACATGCCCTTCTCTTGACCTTTTCCAGTTCCTGTAGATCCTATCTGTGGTGAAGAGACCAGAAATGCACAAAGTAAACAAAGTCTGGGTGAACCATGGGTTTCTACAATGCTGAGGTGACGCATGGAATTATGTATTATGATTCATAGTGGTCACTGCAGAACAACATCATTTTGTACACAAAGCTGTGTCTGGATTGCCCCATGTGCATTACTTCACACTTACAAACGCTGAATTTCACCCTCAAACATTCATGCTATCACGCACGCCCTTGGGTATGTAGCGTATACCCTAAGCATCTCCTTAGAGAAACACCACTCTGGTGGGTATCAGTGTAGACCTCATTATTTTAAACACTTTGAACCAGAAAAAAGGACAAAAATGATCAGGTGACTTTAGGATGATCTCTGACCCTCTCATGTACCAGCATAGATGTAGCCAAACAGACACTGAACTCAAAATAGAGCACAGTCAATCTAGGGAACATTTATCAAGGCACCACAAACCCTGACTGTCCCTGCCCAGGCCCCCAGGGCTCCCCCACCCTGCCAAGGGCCCAGGACCCCATGTCAGGGCTGTCAGCCCCTGCCCCAGCGATGCTGTAGCAGGGCCGGTCTCCAGCTCCCTGCAGCCCTGCCCTGCCCGGCCATGGGCCCCACTGAGCCAGGCCCACCCATGGGCCCACGTCCCAGCCTGGCCTTGGCCCATCACCAGGGAGGTGCCCAATGCCCAGGGCTGGGGCTGCCCTGGTGCCCCCTGGCTGCCCTGTGCCTGGCTGGGGCTGAGACGGGCCCTGGCTGCCAGCCCCTAGCAGAAATGCATTAAAATTTAAAAATATATGTATTTGGTGTACTGTTTTGGGCAAGGAGAAGGATTCCAAGTTAGCCAACATCTCATTCAAGTATTGCTGCTTTTAAAATTTGTGTGAAGGGGGTATGCCAATGCCAGCTTCTAAGATATATATAAAAAAAGAAAAATATGAACAGGTATACAAATTAAAAAAGAATAAGTCTTCAAAATGCTTGGGAAAAACAAGACTTAAAATGATACAGAAATCTAAAAAAAGCACAATAGCAATGGGAAAGAGATGATTAATTTTATTTTATAACTTGATTTCCCTGCCGCCTTCTAAGCTTGGAATTTTCTCACACATGGCAGGTGCAAACAAAGGAAAGAATCTTAAATCATGTCCTTTTTATGTTTTTTTTTCTTATTATAGATATAAAAATTTTCAAGCATATTAATAGATTAAATATTGCTAAACAATAACAAAATAAACACAAAATAACAAAACCAAAAACTATACAGAAGCCTATGCATTCATGTCTTCTGAGTAAAATTACATTAACTACAGAGGCAATCAAGTAAGTGTGTCACCCAGGACCCGTATTCCCCAAACCAAAGGCCATATAGACATGAACTTCTCAATAACCTCTCAAATGGCAATCTATATTTATGTGTATATCTTTTTTTTATATATATATATATACATGTATGTCAACTCATACCCACTGACCAAGGAGGGTAGAAGTCTTGCTACCTTATGGTGCCCCAGAGGACATGTTTCCAGTGTCAAAGAGCAGTATGTTGGGCCACTTTAATTCTTCTCCTCCTCTCTAGACACGCCCCACAAAACTTCACAGTATACACTGTCGGACTCAAAAGATTGCAGTCATTGGGATAATTTCTGTATTCCTTTCTCAAGGAACAATCCTGCTGACCCAAATGGGAATTTTGCCTAATCTGAGCTACCTAGAGTCTAGTTAGTAAAATGGCATGAAGAGATACCTGAAGGAAGCATCCTTCCTGTTCCTTTTTAGGCAATGTCAGAAGAGGGATGAAGGGCTATGAAGAGCTGCATGAGGCTTGAGAGAACATTTTCAGTCAGTTGTGAGCATCTTTTCTCTCTTGCAAAAGGAGCAACTCAATATTTTTCAAAATACAGCAGTTGATGTCCAAAGTGCAACGTTTCTGCCCTTTTGGCTCTATTTGGTGTCAGTTACAGTTCAGGCACATTGCAGCACATTTTAGGAGGCACTAAGCGCTTGAGGATCAGGTTCAAGATAAAACAGAGTGAAAATCTGCACTAGAGCTAAGAGGAGTAATGGTTTTCATTGTAAAAATACTTGCATGTTAAAAAAAAAAAGGAGAGAGATTTCAGTATAACCTCCAAAAAAGTTTCTGCCACAGCAAAATGCTGAAAACAGTTTTGGTAGTGAGAAAGCTGGAATTCTGTGAAAGTGGATGGTGAAGGGACTTGAACAGCAAGGTGAAACCATGCACTGCTAAATTAATACACAGGTTTGCAAAACATAAATAAACTAACTGAATTTCTGCTTGATGGATGTGGGACGGCTTAGGAAGAGCCATCGCTCTTTCTTTGGAGGTCCTGGTGCAAGCAGGCATTTTGGAGCATGTGCTAGAGCTGAACAGGAGCTCAGAGCCCTGGACTCACACAGGAACATATTCTGTGGGCTCCTCTCTTTCAGTACATGCGAGGTGATTTAAAGTAGCAAGCCCATCTCACCGCACATGTGCACCCAGCCCACAGGCTGGTAGTACAGGGTAGCTTCCAGGCAAATTGATGGAAAGGTTTGGACGGGTTATGTATCACTAAGGTTGGCCTTGTGGGCGGAAAATGTGCAGATCAGTTAAGACTAACACTGTGAAATGCCACAAAACACTTCAGATGACTTTTGAAAGGTAGTACTAGGTCCACTCACATTTATCCTGTGCCAATAACTGACCATACTTTAGCAAAAGATAGGATATACAAATATTTCACAGTTGATTTTGTGGTTATCCAGCCTCTATTGTGAAGAAATTTGTGTGGTTAGTGGTGGAAAATTGTGGTTTAATCATGTCATATACAAAGAAGGCAGATTTTAAGGGCCGTGAGTGTTGTCTTTTACTTAGGCACAGGGCTCAGAAATCAGTATGGGTCTTCTCAAGGCAGACCTAGCGTGTGGTGTCTGAACCATCTATCCACGATGCTGAAGACAGCCTCCTACTCAGCGTTGGATGGAGTTGCAGCGCAGCAAAAGGATACCGTATAGCTTTGTCTCACTTGTGAGGGGAAACTTGTCTGGCTCTGTCAGGTGTTTTTTGGCTCTTCTCCGTCAGTAAGGGCCAAAGGTAGGTAAAAAGCTGTAAATACTACAGGAAAAACTTTGCCTTTGTCTGTCACCAGTACATATTCTGTAGAAGTTGTCTTTCCAAGCACATAGGCAGTTGTTGAGATGTGAGGATAATTAAAACATGACACAGTACATCCAAACAAGCTGGAGAAGGATATTTCAGAGAGGAGTCCCAAACACAGGACTGCACAATCAACTTGCCGTTACCTATTTCCAGGGTATTTGATACATCACCCATTCTAAAGCCTTGCTTTCATTTTTTCTTCTTCTTTCTGTTTGCCCACTTGAAAGAAGTATGTTTCTGACATCTGGCCATAGGGACAGGTTTTCAGCTGGTTTCTGCTGGCACAGAATCACTCCAGTTGAATTCTCATATATCCAGCTGAAAATCTGGATAATAATCCACACCATTGCCATAAGGAAGATAAACTCATTGTTCATGGACTATAGAAAGCTAAATTCTCTGCTAAGAGGGATGGTGCTTCTCTGTATAGCCTATAGTGAATTGGTGAAAATGACTTGTTGATACCATTACATATGAGCAGCAGCATTATTACTGTAATAGGTCAATGTGAGACAATTTGTTTTCTTAAATCAACTGCTCCCCACTGTCCTGAGAAATTAATAACTTCAAGAAATGAAAATATAATTCATTCAGCAGCTGAAGTAGTCTCAAACATTGTTAGTTCTAGCTTTCCTTTCATTATATGAGATATTTTGCTATATAAAATTGAAATAAATAACATGAGTCAACCTAACCTTTTCAAAGGTTAGTGTGGTTTGGTTCTGATAAAGAGCTGGGTGAGTGTTGTGGTGAATTCACAGTGGCTATGCATCATGCATTAATTGTAAAATGACAAGCTATGTTTACTCATTCTTTTATGGAAATACAACAAAAGAGAAAGCAATATATTAAAAAAAAACCAACAAACAAACAAAAAACCCAGCACATATTGCTTAGAAAAATAAATTCCCTACCCCAAATCCAACTTCAGTTTATGCTCTAATTCATATACAGTTATATTTCACATTCACTGAGAATCACAAGCCTTTGGTTAAATACTGAAAACATACAACATAAAAGTAATTTTTGTTCTAAACTTATCCCTTGTCTTCATGCAGTAGGACTAATTCCAGGCCAAACCCTCATTGTCAATGTTGGGTTTGTTTCAGTGCCTTCTTGAATAAACTCAGTTCCTTCAATGCTTCCATTTCTTACCAGAAAATATGGAAGTAGGATGCGTGATATAAGTATGGCTTGAGTTCGTCACTGGAGCAAGGTATTTTGAGGGTAGCTGTTCAAAAAGAAATGTATTCTGTGTCTACGTATGGATCTCACAGGTGCCTTTCTTCTGGGGATGTCTAAGGCTAAAAAACACTTTCCTGCCTTTGCAAATAGACCTTTACTCCCTCTAACCCATCCATAGGTCCACTTGACATTGACCTGGCTGACATGGTCCTGCCAGAGAATAAGCTTTCCCTTCTGGTTTCCAAACTGTCGCTGAGCAGTACCTTAGGGCGAAACACTTGCATGAATTTCTGGTAAAATTCTTTGGATGCAAAATAATAAATGAAGGGATCTATGCAGTTGTTGAGGCAACTGAGGCACAAGGTGAACTTGTATGCAGGGTACAAACTCCTTCCATAAAATAGGCGGATGATCATATGCACAAGTAGGATAAAGTTATTGGGGGCGAAGCAAGTGATGAATACCAAAAGGACTATCATCGCCAGGTATATGGATCTAGTCTTCTGCCTGTTACCATATCTGCTCGATGTCTGAATAAGCTTCCGAATGGTGCCAATATAGCATCCAACTGTTACAACAAAAGGGATCAGGAAGAGCACAACAAATAGTGTGAGGAGAAAGGCTACCCAGGCTGCGAAGTTGGGCAGCATATCCCATTTGAGGACATCAAAACAGGTTATAATCCCCAGTTCTTTCACTTCATAGGTCAGATCTGTGCTTTCAAGTGGGTAGAAGGCTACTAGCAAGAAAATCCACATACCTAGGCAGGCAGCCAGGGCATATCTTTTTCTTCTCCACTTGATCAGCTTCAGGGGATATACCACACCCATGTACCGCTCGATGCTGATACAGGTCATGGTCAGTATGGAAGAATACATGTTGGAGTAGAACATCACAGTCACGAGGCTGCAAAGAGTCTTGCCAAAGCGCCAGTGATTGTTTTGGATGTGATAAAAAATCTGGAAGGGAAAGCAGCTGGCCAGCATGAGGTCCGTGATGCTTAGGTTGATCATGAAGATAACAGAAGGTGTTTTGGGTTTGATGTGACAGCAGAGCACCCAAAGGGAGAACAAATTGCCAGGGATACTGATTATAGCCACCAGTGTATACACAACTGAGAGGGTGATGGACATGGCTTTATTCTGGAGCATTGCCAGCGTTTCAACGTCCAGGTGGGATGATTCGTTTTTAACCATTATTCACAAGGGGGTTGTTGATCCCTATAAGCCAGCTGGATCATATCATGAACACTTGGCTTAAAAACCTAGAGAACAAATGTCAAGAGAGAAAAGCAATATGTCAAAACAGAAATTAAAAACGTACTTCTTCTATTAATCAAATTAAGAAAAAGCCCTATGTAGTTTCACAGATTATCTCTCAATGAACTGAATCCATTTAAATTATCTTCTGAAAACTCTCTCCTCCCTCCGAATCATGGCAATGTTTTACCAGTCTCATTTCTTCCTAGCTTTGAACGGCTACTTTTTCCCTGCTGAATGGCTTTCTGGTACTTTTTGCAGTCTATATGTTATCACAACTCTTACGTTATTGTATCATAAAGAAAATCACATATAGCACATTGAAATTAAATTGATGTCTGCATGAGAACACTATGCCATAGGATCTCCATGACCTAAATCCATCCTGTCTACTCTGGATGCCATGACCTTGCTTCTTGTCATGCGCAATATTTTCCGACCTTTTTTTTTGTCCAACTAAACAGTGATCCATTCCAAGTAAGTAAGTGTTGGATTTTTTAATTTTTTTTTTTTTAGGTGGGGAAAGGAGAACATGAAATCAGTTATTCCGTAACACCATGTATAATCGAGAACCAGGGACAGATTGCAGTTGCTTGGACTTGTTTACAGGGTGAAGAGACTAGGCTAAAGAAGTAATAAAGAAGTAACAAGACCTCTTCTAACAAAAAAAAAAAGCTATTGAGTTTCAATTTCTGCAAGATGTAAGTTATTAAAAAATGTTCTGTTTGCAGCTGTCTTATTGGCATCACCTGTAATTCTGCAAAATTAGTTTCAGTTTTGCAGTCTGCAAAGCAAAACCACGCTTTCACTGTCTGGCCTATATAGATCTTTCTTGGCAGATGAAACAGCTTATGGTTTAGATTATTTATTTTATATGGTGTAGCAGCATTTAGCAGCTGCAAACAAGAACTCATGCCTCAATGTGTTATATGCATGCATACTTACTTTCATTAAGGTGCAAGTACAGGGATGCAATTTCACAAAAGTACAGAGTCAAAAAAGTGAAGAAATGGCAATGAATGACCAGAAAGGCAGAGGACAGAGCAACAGTAAGTTCTGTGAAGAGTGGCAATAGGGGCCTGAAAAGGGTGCCAGGCCAAGCCAGCCAATAACTCTGGGCACATCTATGCTGTTTAATAAAAGAGGGGCAGAGAGTGGGTTCAGGCACACACTCCTATTTGTGGACTCTGATCTCCTGCACTGTTTAATCCAAGCATGTCTTTGCAAGACACACCTGCTGTAGGAGTTAAGATTAAAAAAACATAGGTGCCAGTCAGTTGGTGTCACTTAATCTCAGATCTAGTTAAATAAGATCTTTAATTTCATTGTGTGGTCATAGCCCGTGAGCAGTGTAACAGGTCAGTCCCTCAGAGAGGTCAGCCCTCGGTGCTGGCTAACTGTAGCTGGAAATAACCATTCTGACAAAAATTCTGTGATTTCTGGCAGAGGCTCTTACTGAATAACTTGCTAGACCTTTCACTAAATAACTATTGATGGTTCCTGAGACCTGGCAAAGGTGAAGTCTCTACTGAAGGCTGTAGTGCAGTAGAGAGATCCTGAACTCTAAAAATAAACTGAGTGCAGATCGAGAAAAAGCACAGATACAGCAGCAAGAAGCTCAGTGGGGGCTTATTTCTGTTGTTTCTTGATCTGATCAATTTGACGTAGTGCTTCAAATGTCAGCTAAAAATATTCAGAAGTAGTGAGAGTCAGTATCAAACACATGATGTTAACTAACGTTGCCGGTCTTTCAGCAGCTTCTAGCTGAGTTGTTGGAAGACCAGAAAAAGGCACAAGAAAATAGGAATTGCCAAGCAGTCAGAGATACGTTCCTAATATATCATGCACATGACGCAGAGCAACCATGTTCCAAGTAATGAGCACATCACATGATCACAACTGCAAAAACCCCTTTGAGCCAAATCCATTGCAGATGAAATTCTGTTCTTGTCAGTGGAGCTATATCAAGAATGAAACTAACTCTTTGGTTTTCAGGGGAACTTGAAAAAGCACTCACTGACATAAAGCTCTTGGAAAAAACCCTTAATGCTATCTATTTCAAGTCTTCTATCTGTGACTTACCATGGTAAATACCTATTCTTGAACTCTATTGCCTCAAAAATCTTTCTCAAGTGGCACCCCTTTGTGCCTAACAACCCTAAACTTCCCAAAACAAACAGAAAATTTTTCTGTATCGAAGTATCTACAGTGCTCTAATAATAAGCCTTTACAAGTGAAAGATATTTGCTCTCACAGGCTAAGGGATCTCACCCCTAGGTACTATTCCTATAGAAATTGTATGTACTTGGGAGGTAGGAGCATAGGTGAGAATTTCCATTACATCTGTCACATTGGTCGTAAAGCTATTGAATACCTCTTACATTCAGTTTTGTGTTAGGGCAAATCACAAACGAATTTTCTTCTAAACTTGCTTCTTGTGAGAGCACATCCTGATAAGAAGGAGATAAAAAATGCATGCATAGATGCTGCAGTATGCAAAGCAGTGTCAGGATTCGTGGCCTGGCTAACGGCAAATTTTATGCACTTCTGGAACACTGCTGTCACTAAAACACAAGTGCCTCCCAAATTTAAGCATCTCTTGAATAGGGGTTGAAAGGTGCCAGACTTTGTGGTTATGTGCCTACAAGAGCTCTCCAAAAAGGGTAGGTGGCCTTGGCATGGTTTTCAGTATGGAAGATGTCCATCACAAGGAACAAAAGAAGAACGATGCAATGGTTCCCTGGTGTCTTCTTCAGGGTAGGAGAGGTCATGCAAAGCACACAAGACTGTTGTTGCAAATCATTCTCGAGGGCAAATAGCCTTTTGGGGAAATATGAAGTACAGAAAACCCTCCTTCCAACTTTGCCTTTCCTTTTGTCAAATCCTTCTGGGGCTGTAATCCTGTCTTCCTTGTTCAGGAAAGCCTGGGCTAGCAGAAATTCCTGCTCTGAGTCACCCTTACGTGTGATGCTTTGCTTTTTAAATGCCCAGATGAAGCTGCTGGAACCACATTGTAGCATTTCAACATACTTTAACTCTCCCATTATTCTGTCTATTTGGGTTTAGTTAATGCAGTATTTATATTTTCATCTCGCTCAGGGTAACTTTATGTCCTTCCCCCACTGCAACCACAGTCTCTGTCTGTCTCTTGTGGTTTAACTTGAAAATGTCATAAATCAAGCGAGAAAGTAATCTTTATGAGGATTAGAATTAGATTCCCCTTACATTTTTTGAGTTACTTCCTTTCAATTTCAGGTTTCCAACACAATTCCTATCAGTGGAGCTTGCATGGATTCTCTGCAAGAGAAACTTTGCTGCAGGGTAATTTTAAAACATCAACCCTCAGCTAAGGTTTCATATGCATAATCTGTAAAAATATAGTTCTGTTACATAAATATCCCTGTTAGAAAGACATGGTTTTGCTTTGATTTTGGGGAGAGCTAAATTTAGACTACAACAGACAAATGACATACAGGTAGACTGAAACAAAAACTCAGTAAGGATTCTTCAAGTGAGAAGATCCAGTCTTATTGCCATTTACATCAGTCCTCAAGCATCCGACATAGAAAGAGAAATGTTAAGCTTTTCTGCTTGCCTCATTTCTGAAACATTTAGTGGATGGATGTATTTTAGTTTTGTATTAGGTACTAAGGGCACCTACAGCCTCTGGAGTAACCTTTGCTAAATTCAGGTAGGATTTTTTTGCTCCTCTTCATACTCACTGGCTCATGGCACACTGAACAGAAAGCTCACTTAGAAATTCAGTAACACCAGGTTTTCATCCGAGCTGTAACCATAAGCAAAGGTGACAGCTGCTTAGTGCCTTTTTGACAGGAATGGTGATTCCTTTCCCTTCAATTGACAAAAGATGACAAATAAAACATTAAAGAGTATACTGAAAATCAAACAGTAAAAAATCAGAAGAGGACTGTGTTATTTCTTTGCCGTGGAAGAGTAACAATAGAGATGTGTCTATTTTCTTTTTGGGGGACTACTAAATAAAACTGATGTGTTCCCTCTCTTAGATGTATTCTCTTCCTGTTGTCGATATCAAGTGCACCTGTGAAAAAGACTGAAAAGCCTGTGAGCCAACTGAAAACGAGAATTACCATTTTATAAAAAGTTTTGTGATTTGTTTTGTGATTTGAGATGGAAAAATAAATCTCAAAACATATCATGCAGCAGAAAGCCTCCAAAACATATTCTGTTTCACCATTTTTGGTTCACTACCTGTCAAAGCACTATTGTGTAGAATAAAAAGGTCTTAATTCATAAATTCTTTGACATTGTTATACTTTTGGAAAGAAACCCTTCCAGCTGAAGAATGTAGGATGGCATGTTTCAGATTACAGGAAAAACAAACTGAAATGCAATTTCAACTCAATTGCAAACACCCAGAATGAAGCAAAATGAAAGCACAGATTTTATTGTAAGCACTTTTAGAGAAATCATATTAACAGTTTTTAATCAATGCAAATGTGGCCAAAGAATGTATTTTGTTTTTTCTCAAACGACTGCATTTTTTGAAAAATATTTTTTTTTTTACTTGCTCAGTTTAACACTATTATAAAGCAGTAACAAGAGCTAAAGGGTTAGGATAGTTTATGTCTACCTAAATGTAGCTAAAACTGGTGAAAACTTAGGGATGCTCAGTGTGCAGTGATTCAAACTCTCCTGGACTCTCTGAATTGCTAGCGAGATGAAAGAATATTAGACAACCACAGAAAACAGACACTTAATTTCTATTGTAGACTGAGTATGAGGAGAAGAAGGAGACAGAAAGGCAAGGAATCAGGACCTAGTCATCTTGAGTTGTAGGAAAAGTGACAAACACCGATATTTAGATAGAGTAAGGGGTTTTAATATGAGGAACAAGAAGAAAAAGTGCCCTTTTGTAACACATCTCGGTTATTGTTCCTAAAGCATCACTGATGCGATTCAGAGAAACACTTCTGCAAATGTTCAAGTTCATCAAAGTGAGGCATGTAAATGAGTGCATCTCTGCTCGTGTGTTCCTTAAACTGAACACGGGCTTTACTGAAAGAAGCTGCAGGTTTTGTCTGGATGGTTCTTTCTCACCCTTGCAATAAACTTTCATGCAAATTTTAGCTTGCAGGGTTACATTTCTACATTTCTAAAAGCCAAGTGTTTGGTTCACTCAGTCAAGATCTGAACCTAAGTCTTCTAAGAAAATTCTTTGTATTGGGCCTTCCCTGTTCTTTTCGCTGATTTCTTTTATTTGTTTCTGTTGTTTTGTTCTGAGTATCATTATTGCAATGATCGGAAACTGTTGCTGAGCCTGTAGTTATGTTATCACAAAGGCATTGTTTCACACTAGGCTTTAGCTTATCTTCTTTTAAGAAAAAGTACATTTGGGAAATGAGACGTCTACCCTTTGTGCACTTGTGTGTACAAGTATTTCTGAGCAAACAAAACAAATCTGAAAGTATCTAACTAGCTGCAATATTCCTGACCTTCTATGTCATTTAGCTTTAGAAAAATAAAACTGTTCTTTATTTCTTATTTTTCACCAAAGATATTCAGATAAAGGACACCAGAAAAGCATATGTATGCCTTCACTGCAAAAGATGGCATATTTTTTACAATGAAGGAGTTACTTTATAATCTCTATATTAATCAAAAGCTCTTGCGGAGACAAACTTCAGTCTTTATCTTAGTACACCTAGTCAAAGTAAACCCTATGGTGGTTATAGCTCTGACCTCAAATAGTTAGGGCAAGGTAAAACAAGAGTGTCTTCTCTCCACAAGGATTTCACATTGAGAGGTAAAATAACCCTCTTTTTTCAGTAAAAAAAGGTAGAAGTATTACCAGCTTTAGTGTAGTGGAGGGGTACCTGCCTGTTGAGCTTGTTAGCTCTATCAATCTAGACAAAAGCAGCTTTAGTCAAAAGTGAAGAAAAATAATCCTATCATTTCTGCCTATTAGAGAGTGCTTCTCTTCTCCAGCACGAGAGAGTACAAGTTTCCAAGATTCAGCCAAAGAAGTCTTCCAAAGTGTGAAATTCACTCTTAATAAGTGAATTAGTGAATTGTTACACATATACATACATTGTTATATATTGCATATGTATGCAATATACAGGTGAGAGGCAAAGAAACATCACAAGGAAATACTGTACCAATTCTTCAGAACTAGCTAAGTAGTAAAATTAACTGTACATAGCTACCTTTACATTCCTGTGTCTGTCCTGGACTATGCAGCTTTGCTGATAGTTGAATTTTAGTTCACTTGAACCTTCACCTTTGCTAACCATAAATTATCAAAGTCAGGATTCTGTGCTGGTGTTAGCAACATTCATACTAATTTAGATAAGGTTTGCATAAACACAGCCACTGTCATCTGTGTCAATAATCCTGTTCGGAGTGAAACTAGTCAATGTGGTCTTTAAAAATTTCATTTCTGCAGTAGTCAGGTTAATGGAAATAGTAAGGCTGTAGGCCAGTATTGACGAAAACCTCTCACATCGGAAGCGCGGTTCTATGACTTTGAGTGGTAGTTACACTACAAAATGAAGCAGTTTGCAGTTTTCTTTATTGGTGTGCAATATAGTCAGCTTTTAAAAATTCTGTGAGCATAACCTTAGGTCAGTTGAAACCCGACTTGTGTAACTCCACTGATAGATTTTCTAGGCTGGTTTAAATTTCAGTCAGAGTGAGCATCCTAAACTGGATTTAAAGAAGTTCCAGTTTATGGGCTAATAGCTAGAATATTATATATATGTTGGTCTTTCCTACATACACAGACTTTGTAAGCTTAATTTTTTCAAGCCCGATATTTTTAAAAGGATTAGCAAAGCTAAGGCAACCCCTTTTAAGAATTCAAAATAACAACCCAGGAATTCATGCTACGGGACTTACACTCCTCTGTGGTCACTGCCCATGTGCATGCTCTTATTTCCCAAAAGCACAAGGTAACTTGCCTCTTGGTGAAATAATGCTATCTTGCATGTATCATGGAGGAAAAGCGTGCATGCAAGCAGTTACTGAATTATTACTGATGCCTGGTGGGGAACCTTGACTTCATTCAACCACAGTTTTTGTCAGATGGTGCACGGCCATGGATAACCAGCTCGCAAAGCTCCTTTTAATCATGCTGGTGGACATCCTGGGTGGTGTGAAGTTATCCTGTGCCAGAGGGCTCTCCTGCAGGTAGCTTGCCCCTAAACTATTATTACACAATATTGAGCTATATCAAGATGATGAAGATTTATGTTTTTATAGAACTTTGACCACAGAAAGTGCCCAATCAAGTCTAAATTTAAATAACACATGAACTGATTTCCTTTATAACTTTAAATCTTTCAAATATTGTCTATGTCCAGGATTGACAGACAATGGCTTCCGGTCTGCAATTACTTCCTACTACAAGTAATTGCCTCACATAGCTGTTGTGAAAGTCAGAGGAAAAAGCATAGTTGATCATTTTCCCTCTGACCTCAAATACCAGGAAAAGAAGTAACAGTTTGTTTGCACAAGGTTTTTTGTGGTAGACAATATGACAGATTCCCAACAGAGGATCCCTCAATCTTCAGAAAACTCTATGGTCTTACACTGAATCTGTATGGTCTAATTGGCATTTTACATATGTGTGTATATATATATTCTTTTTGAAATCTGTACTTTCTATCTTTTCATCTCTCTTTTCTGTGAAACTCTTTTTGAATGTTTCCTCTCCTGTTCAGTCCACAAAGGACTTGAGGTAGAGCTGCGTGTGTGTTTTTGAAGATTATCTTTAGAGATTAAAAAAAAAAAAAAAGAAAAAGGAAAAAAAAAACCTCGCACATTGCTTTTTCTTGCACTTGCACTATGGATATGACAGTCTGTAGCTGTTGATTGATTTAACATATGATGGAGTCCATAAACAGGACAGTCAACCAAGTTTTGCAGGTGTAGCTGAAAGGATAATTTGGCATGATATTTGGGAAATGTTCTGAGAAAAGAAAGTAGGGTAATTTTAACATTCATGTAACGTACTGGGGCCAGAAATTGGAAACAGTATTGTTAGGGCTGAATCAAAGAACTTGGCTGAGCATGTAGGCTGTCTTCAGTTAGGCCTTCTTCCACTACTTCCACTAATTGGTCTCAGTATGTACAAAACCTCTTACTACCTCCTAGGTAAATACACATGTTCCAAAAAGCCCACACTGGATCCATAACAACGGCTGACTTGTAAATACAGACTGAATTATTGTTCCTCTTGTTAAGTAAGATCTATATGAATATGCAACTCTTTTTCCAGAGCAGTAGCTTTAAGTAGCAGGGTTTGGGTATAGCTGCCACCTTTCTTGCCGAGTCTTTGCTACAGCCATGGATTTAGCATCCATAGAAATCTAAGTGTCTATTTGAGAGTGAGTTGGAAAGTGTGGATGCCAGTGACTGTACTGGGTGGATCTCCAGTGACTGTAACAGGCTCATATGTAGTCACTTCCATTGTAAATGCAGGTGTTTGAAGCTGAATCCAGCCCATTTTAAACATCCTGTTGATTCAGATCCTGGTTTCCTGGAGGCCTGTAATTGCCTGGATTCTGTCAAAATCTGAACTAGTCCACTAAAACGTAATTGTCCCCTTTCATACTTGGACCACTCAATTGCCACTTTAAAATGACCAGGCCAACTTCCATGTGAAAATGAATTGGCACACAATAGGACTAAATGCATGATTTTAACTGCATCTGTCTTCTTCCACCTGCATGTCAAAACCTAGTCAGTTTTACCTGATCGTAAAACTGTTTGTGTAGCAAAGATGCCACAGCTGGGACTAAGAATAAGAATTATTTTGTCTTCTGTTGGTCCTTTTGCTGTACTTGCTCTGCGCATCTCATTTAGCCTTATTGACAGCCCACCTGCAGGACTGACTGCTCTGCTCTCTCCCCAGATGCCTTCTGCAACGTACTGGCAGTGAACTCCTGGCAGACCGGGCGTTCTGCTGGCTCACACATCAGTTAGAAGTGATTCTAACATCAGCACTAGTGAAAAGAGTCTTGGCTGAAAAATACACGAGCCCTGTAGGAGCTAAACTGACACGCACTTGGCAGTTATCTCCCATATCTGAAAGAATGAGCCTTGCTTCTTGTCAAACTGTGCCTCTTACTGGAAAGTTTTGATACAAAAAATGGGCTGCTGGAAGATCTTTTGTATGGCTGGAACTGATATTGTGTCCACTCATTCCCCTGGACCCGCTGTCAATACCCGCTGAAAATAGGTGACCACATGTATTCAGCCGGAGAGGTGTGCCTGGGCTGACGAAGGGCCAGTAGGCAGTGATGTATGCAATCCACGGCAGTGAGAAACATGTGAGTTTTGTGGTTGTCTCCTCATTCCCTAGCACTGTGGACAATGCTTCTCAGCCTTGCCTGAAGGGACCAGTGGTTGGGTCTCACCTCGGGTGATCTCCATGAGAAATCTTGCTCTGTCACAACTCTTTCCTTTGCACAGTTTCTCCTACTGCTTATTGTCACGGCTGAGAGTGCGAACCCTCAATTGTATCTGTTCTACTGAGCTGTATCACTATTTTTCCTGAGTGATGTTCAGTTGCCCATGTATAGGGTCTTACAAATGGTTGTGATTCTCTGCTAGAGAAAGTGTCTTCATTTTTTCAACATTACCATCAGCAGTCAATAGTATTCAAGCTACAATCATGGAGTGCCCTGGCGGATTCAGCCTTTTCATTATTGTCATATCATGATCAGGGTATGTGTCACTGGGACAGCCATGTATCGCCTGCATCTACCTTGAGAGGAGCAACTTAGGGCACATGCGGTACCGCCGTGGAGCCCAGATGGCATGACCAGGATTCAGTTATCTCAGGACCAGTCCTGCAGGTCTGGTACTCATGCAGCTCCCAGTTAAGTTTGAGGCAGGTCTGTGTGCTGTGTGCACAGCACCTCAGAGCTCTTTGCTCGATAGGTGGAAGCCAGCTCATCCTGTCCGAGCTCATGCAAACTCACGTTGTTCACATGCTGAAAGAACTGAAAGTTGGTTTCTCTGCAAAAACTCACAGCTTATGTTGAGCATCGATAACTGCAGCTTCACTGCTCATGGCTGGCGCAGGGCACAGTATAAATTCACACATGCCTGAACGGTGCTGAACAGATGTACCCAAAGGCACAGTGCACAGGTAACAGGAACCTCAGAAATCGCTAACTACAGGAGCAGATATACTGTATGACCTAGTTTTAAAAGCAGTCTTGTATATGCACACAAAGGAAGAAGAAAGAGCCAACATCATTATTATTTTTTCCCTGACTTACCACTTAACATTTTTTTCCTGACTTCTTCTCAGTTTGGCAATTTGATGCCAGTTAGAGGTATGACTGGTAACACACAAGAAGTGGAGATTATAAAATGGGAAAAAAAAAGAAAAAGATTTCTAACAGAAGCTTCACCTCTTGTTCAGTTTCTTTGTGACTACTTGAGCTATCAAACTAATACAAAGAGATACAACAGGAATAGCACCCTGAAACCACATCTGCTATCATTTCATTCTTCTGAAAGTCCTCGAGTGCAGGTGAGAGCAGATCAAAGTTCAGCTCTTCAGCTGAACCAAACTGCAAGTGCCCTCGTATTCAGGCTTTGGTCTTCCTCTCAAGTCCTCACTGCACTTAGCTAACTTAAATGCATAAATAAGACAAAAATTGGATTCTATCCTTGTCTAACATACTCTTTCTGCATTGACAAGTATATAAGTGCCCTAATTATAGCCAAGATATATGTTAATATATTATTATATGTATGTTACCTATGAAATAATCACAGGCGGAAGTCAAACATGTTCTGCAGCTGGTTTTGTTGGAGGAGCTAGTCTCTGCTCTTATCAACAGACAATACAGTGCAACCGCTTGTTATTGGCTTTACTTGAGTTCCTCTTTATTGCTAGCAAAATGCCCTGAGATATCTGGATCATCGCTGCTCTGCAAATCATTACTGGTATCTTGCCATCCTGAGAAAAAATAATGAAAGTGAAGATGCTGTGCTTTGAAGGGTGTTATTTATTGACCTGTGCACTAAAAATTAGCGTCTTAACTGTAATTTTTATGACCTTGGCATTTAGCTCTGACTTAATAGAGCGAATTCTGGTTATTCCATTTGTGAACAGTCTGTATCTCACAATCTCTTCTACTATATATATCTGTGGTCTGCTGTTTTTAAGCATATGGGCAAACAAACACATTCTTGCAATGTAAGAGAAGGTGTGAATCCATATCTCATCACCCACTCCATGTATTTGATCTCACTCATACAAAGGAAGTTGCTTACCCATCTGGGATAAAGTTTTGCAAAACACCTCCAGGTTACCACATGAGAAAGTGTATTCCTTACTGTACCATAGCACATACTATACTACAGCCAATATACTACCACCTTATGCCCTACTTTGTCTCTGCCATGAGTTGTCTGCTTGCTCACATGCTTAAGGTAAACACAGCCGAGATATTTTAAATGGTGACCACATGCAAGCAGCACAGGCCGGTATGAGGTGAGAGCAGCCTTAGCGTGATTCTGATGCAGGCAGCACCTCAGGACAGGGTACACCAGCAAAGTAAAGGAGAGCTGGTAGGCCATCATGAGGACAGGTAAGCATTCTTATTTATCCAACTTATAAAATGAATATTATGTATGAGATATTATTATGATAATATACTAATGTAATATTATATATTAAATATTGTATATTAAACATCATTTATATGATGTATGTATGTTATAAATATTTTTTCCACTGGTACCACAAACTGAAATATCTATAAGCCCCATAATCAGCCCCCCCAAGTGCTAAACTTTCTCTCTTTTGTATCAGATGATGTTTTAGCCCGTGTTACTGATTCATCATATATATATGTGTGTGTGTACATATATATGTGCATGATATTATATATCTTATATTATATTGTATGACCATATATAATAATATATGATACTATTTTCTTGTTTCATAGTATAAATACAGTTGATAACATTCTTCTGTTTTTAAACTTTTTTAGTTTAAAGTGAAATTTCAGCTATTTGGATATTAAGTGTTAGTAGGATAAACCTTTAAATGAAAGGAAAGCAATCCTACAGTAGAGGAGCTCCAAGTCCTAATGTAAAAAGTGCCCAGACTAAATTTAAAGTTTGAGTTTCACTAGGTCCAAAACACTATGGAGAAAAATGTCAGCTCCAGAGCTTAGCCAGTCTTAAACAGAATTTTCTTTTAAGGTGACACCTAAAATTCAACCACCTGGAAAAGTATACTAACTCTGTGAAATGCAGTGACAAGGACAAATAGACAAAACTGCATTAGTTTTTAAAAATTTCCTTCTTAACCCCTAGACTGGAGAACTTAGAATTTTTAAGGTTTTATCATAAAACAAATCCACATATTTTCAATGCAAGCTTTAGGTGATTCCAAACATAGCTATACACATAAGGTCTGGTGTGACTCAGTCTTCAGTCAGGTGCCACACACTGTGGTAACTAATTAATTGCCCTTAATTAATCATCTCCTGTCTGTGGAGGAAGCTATTGAGGTTTAGCTGAGGTCTAGCTGAGGCTGGGGTCTGACCTCAAGCAAAATATATGGCTTTGTCAGAGCAAGAAGGGGGCCCCTGGGTGGCATGAGCTCTCAAAATGAGTCTACAGGACAGAGAAGAACTTGGCTGTGGTGAGATGTGTGTGGGAAAAGAAAACACAATACTCTTACTCTCTGGCACTTGAAAATGACAAAACAAACACTCTTCCCTTCACCCGAATAGTTTAAAAGGAAAAGGAAATTAAACTCCTCATGTTCCACTAAAACCTACTAGCACAATAAAATGAATGCAATAATCTGGCAGAAAAGAAATATGCTGAAGAAACTTGCAAGCACACCATAAAGGAGCAGTCCCACCATGGAGGAGCAGTCCCACCATGGACAAGCAGTCCCTGCCACTCTGAGGAGAACGGACATTTACTGACAGAGGAACGGCAAGCTGGAGAAAAAGCTCCTACAGACGGGAGGTCCTTCAGTGGCACAGATTAAAACATCACCTGATAAAAAAGAAAGAAATTCTAGCCCTTGAGGAGCTGATTATGGGCTTTATAGATATTTCAGTTTGAGTGAAGACTGCCAGTTGGAGATGAAGACTGTGAAACTCATGGGATATGTAAAGGCAAACTCTAAGGTAGTTTTGAAGACTGGTACAATTATGCTCTGATAAGATACTAATAACAATAGAGCAGTAGGAGACAGTTCTTTGGAGGCAAAATTTGGGTTGTCAGGAGCCCTAGAGACCTCTAAGTGACGTGCTCTGAAATATTACTGCATTCCTGCAGCTTCAGTGTGTGACTTGAAAATAGATGCATACGAAAATGATATAAATGTACTAAGAATAAAGCAAATGTTTGGTGCAGATGGTGCCTCTTCAGGAAAACATGGTTTGACCTAAACCAAAAGAGGGCAAGGCTTCTGTTACTAAAAGTTAAAATTATAGTTTTTAAACTAAAGACTAGAGGAAGCCAACTGGCACAGAAAAGCATATAGTTCAGGATGACACATACTTAGGGGTGGGAATGTTATTAAATCCTCTGTATTCTTAGAAAAAAGGACAGGAAAAGGTATTAATAAAGTCCAGGAAGGAACCAGCCAAACAGTTTCTATGTGTGAAGTGTATGAAGCAGATCACATAAAACAGTCAGCCAGAAAAAAAACCCAGATATTTGTGTCTCTACAGATATGTAAAAAGTGTAAAAATTCTGATACTGATTGCCCTGGTTTTCAGCTGTGAATCTGACCTAATTTAGGCATCTGAGAAGTCTGATGAAAGAAAGTAACTGTTGGAAATGGTATGGCCAGGGCACACACTGATATAGCCCTGCCAAAATAGGCCGTGTGACTGAAGGGTCGGTACTATTGTATTACAGGAAGCTTTGTGTCACATCCAGTAAACAATTCAGCTTCATCAACAAATGAGACAGAATTTCCATGGGCTGAAGGCTCTAACTGCAGGACTGTATCATCAATCACATAACGAGGATGGTAAATGTGGCAGCGAGGTGCTTGGGATAGAAAAACAGCTGTCAGAACAAACAATACGGAAACAACAAAACCCTTCAAGTACCCCCTAAACAAACTGGGCAAATCTGCCAAGGTATGATGTGTGTGTTCAGGCACCACAAGTGTGACTCCTCATGGAAACCACCCATTCAGGATCCAGAGGGGAGCTCCTTGCAAGATGAGGAGAAGCAGCTCTTGACTCAGGCCTCTGTTATCCTGAGCCTCCGCAGGGGCAGGAGCACTGACCTGGGGTCTTCTGCTCCCCCACCAGGACACCTAAGAGCTTTGGCCTGTAGCCTGTCACAAATAAATGTCTACAACTTCATCTGCTTAATTAAAAAAAATAATATTCTATGTCTGTGTGTGAGGTTTGACCCTACCTGTGTTTAGTGGATATATCTAAGGAGACAGAGCTTCTCCTTTGCTTTTTTTTTCTGGATCCTTAAAGTGCTTGGCTGGAAGATACACACCAGGTTGTCCCAGCCATTGCTTTGGGCCACTGACACAAGCAGCGCTTGATAACGGCAAAGCCCAGCAGAGAGGGGAGCCTACTGGTGAGCCTGGGCCTTTGCTACATGGGTACAGAGTTAGGTCTTGGAGAAATACTAAAGGAAATTCTAATATCACTGAAGAATCCCTTTTCTTCTTAAAAACACCTTCTCCGGTCCCCAGAAGAGCAGCTGCTCTGACTGAAGGTAGAGAGGGCCCTTAGCTGGTACTCTGAGTGTTGCTTGGTACTAATAAACTGCATGCACTTGGGGCCGTTCTCTGCTGTGGAGGTCGGCTGGCCAGGGACAGCCTCTGCCCACGCTACCAGGCTTCTTCAGCAGGGCGATGGCATGCAGCCTGCCTGCTCGCAATGGTCCTGGCTGCTGAACCATGCTTGGGAGCCGGTGGGGAGAAGTCAGCTAGCACAAACCATATCTGCACCAGGGAGCCTTCTTGTGAGCTAATGGTGCAGAGAAGCACGTTCCAGTGAACAAAAACTTCCCCTGGAGCTGATTAACCTATTAGCATTGATATAACATAAAAATGCAACTTGTTGGCCCCAAAGAAATGCATAATACATGGAAATATCTGATAAGAAATGAGACTTGGTAGAAAACAGCAGGCTTGAAACCCGGACTCTCGTGAGGGCTTCCCTATCGAAAGGTTTTGGTTCCCTTTTTCACTCTCTTGTAGTGCCATAGATCTCGAAGGAGAATTGCTGCTGGGAGCTCCTTCACTGGCAGGCACCTGATGCTTTGGCAATGGCTGAAATGTGATTGCAGCCTCCACAGCAGCCACCTTCTCTTCTGAAACCCCAAGGATGCCCTCAGCTTCGTGGGAGTAGAGACGAGCTGGTGCTTTTGAAAACACAACCTGCGCCCCTGCCCACTGTGAAGGAAGATCAGCACCAACTACTTTCTCGCTTCTCTTTCTGAGAATAGTGGAGGTCATTTAACTTTTGCTGCTACTTCTTAGTTCCCAGCTCTGCTTTGGGACCCATGGCTCGTGCTTTCTCATGGGAAGTTCAGGGGTTCAGGGCTATCTCAGGGTTTTCCCACAGACCTGCCAAGCTTATGCTCTCCCCAGCCCTGCTGAAACCACCTGGGGCTGGGGCACAGTTTCTGCACGTGCGTGTGGCGGCCAGCCTGCCTCTCCGTGCGGCATCAGCCAGGCAGTGGAGAGGTCCAGCGGGGCGTGCGAGATGGAGTCACAGATGCCTGTGATAGTCACTTAGCGTTACAGCCCACAGGGGGTTTAATGTGGTTTGGGAAGCAAATGATGGAAAAAGCCTGTGTTTTGAAACTCATTCAGGGAACTGAAGGAAACAGGTCCAAGTCCTTTTTATTTTAACATCTCAGCAAGTCTTTCATAAAAACATAAGGGCAATGTAAATTCCAGGAGAGCAGCTTTAGTATCCTTTCTTTTTCTATGTGTGTTTTGCTGTCTCTTGCTCTGCCGCATTGTCATACACATATACAGAGAGGGAGACAGGAAGAAAAGGAAAGCAGAGTTTTAAGCTTTAAAATAAATCCGTTTTCTTGAGGATTGGGGTTTAATAAAGGTTGTGCATTACATTTTCATAACAGAGCCTGGAGAGGCAAAATAAATTCTCACAACCACTTCTGACACCAGCCAGCCAGCCATGCAGGTAAGCAAAGCCATAGTGCTCTACCATCTCAGATACCAAAGATAAGAGTGCAGTGATAAAAGATGTTTCATCACATGATATGGGGAAAGTTTCGTACAAGTTAGGACTAGCTGCTCAGTGCAGGTTCCTCTTTCAATTCTCTGAAACTCTTTAAAAAAAATATACAAACACACAAAAAACAAATTTCAAAAGCGGTTTCCTCAGTTCAAACCTTCCACCACTCCCACACCATCTCTATAGATGTTACTTCTAAGACGTACTATAAACTACACATAAAAGTTACTTGTGTTTGCACTGCGTAGACTGATAGTTTTTAAGGCATTATAAACTACCCTACACAAAAAAATGAGGCTTGTTACTTAGTTTTGTTTACCTGTTTCTTTAACGTAAAAGAAATTTATCCTTTTTCTACCAAGACTAGTAGAAAGAGAAGACACCTAGCAATTCATCACATAAAACCTGTCCTTTCTTTTTAAATGTTATACAGTCACAACAGGAAATATTTTGAAATGGTCACACTAATCACAAGACAGACTAGTTTTTAGGCTGAACATGTGTTTATACTAGTCTCCTATTTTTAGGTTACATCACATGCTAACTCCTTGCCATTGCCATTTGTATTTTAGTTATAGATGAAACAATAAATTTTGTAGTCTTCCAGAATAATAGAATTATATTTCTTACTTGCTATACTCAAATTCATAATCTGACAGAAGCGAAGAGTGAGAACTAGCTAGTTTACATTTAATTAAATGTCTGGCTTTTGTTTGCCTCATAGTTATTGTCCTTTTTGTCTTGTTTCTTTAAGCACCTGCAGCAAAACAGTATTTGGGAAAGGTGCTAATTTTGGCCTAAGTCCTCAAAAGGAATTAGGCATCCAAATATTTTTGAGGAATCAGTCCTTAGCAGTAGCATTCCTGACTGGTTTCCATGCACCTTTCTGCAAAAGCAAAAGCAAAAGCAAAAGCAAGCTTGTCTCCTACTGCAAAAACTGTCAATGAAAAAGTAGCAACAATGCTTTGACCAGGATGTCAGTGACCTCTCTGCAATAGCACGATAACCAAAACACTATGACTTTCTAGATTGGAGTAAGGATCCACCTTATTGAATGTGCCTGTGTAAAAGAATGGCTCTGGCACTCCAAGAGCACTTCCAAAGTACTGGGCTGAGGACGACACCCACAACAAGCTTCCTCATTATCACTCCTGAAGAAAGCCATGTCAATAAGCAGATGAAAATGTGATAGACTTCTCTATATCTTTTTGTGAAAAGCCTCCTTGCAATAACAAGAGGTAGATGATTAAGAAGCAGGACTCTTCTGAGAGTTGACAAGACTGTAGGTGTGTCCTTGAGGACAATAACCAGATCGTCTTCAATTCCAGTGCTCTCTCCTTCACTTGCTTGATGCCTTTTAAAAAGTCACTTTCCTACTCTGATTTAATTTTCCTTTTTTTTATAATACTAATATATTTGCACTGCTCAGTTACCTTGCTGATGATGGCTAAGAAATATTAGTGTCTTGCTTTGGAAATGCTCCAAGTGTTATAAGGAGAACAAGCAGCTTTTGAAATTGCCGGCACAGCACTTGCTTTTACTTAATAGAAGCAGCAACCTGTAAAAACCATACTTGCATGCTTACTCTAAGATGAAAACTGTTTCATAATATGCTACCAATTTACTTAGAAGATTTTCCATTCTTTTCCAGAATGCCTCAAGAAGTTAGATATGTTCTGTATCCAGTTTTACAGAAAGTATTAATCCAATTAATTAACATTAATTTACTGGAATAAGTAGACTTGTTTTCATGGCTTATAGCTACGTTTTCCCCAGACAAGGCATCAATATCTCATATGCTATAATCTCTGCAAACCTTTCAATGACTTCTTAAAACAATGCAGTAAGCTTGATGAAATCATTCAAAAGTTATGACAGAAAGCTCTTCAATGAGTGAGTTTTTGTGCCATCTTTTTGAATGTCCAGTTCAAGCCATATTCAAGGGACTGCATTTGTCAAAACTGTGTTCAGATATTTTTCTTTTTAAACTGAGCACTTTCTTGTAATTTCAGTTGTGATACCCAATTAATGAGACTTCCCAATTCAATTATTAAAATAGAAAATTCTTTCTTTACAGGTAGTGGGTTTTTTTCTGCCCAAATTACAATAATGCAATAATATCCTAATGGCAAAAATCTCCATAACCTTCAAGGTACAATAGGATTTTCTGGTTCTCAAATGTCTGTATACCTCATATTACAAAAGACAGGGTATGACTTTGTACACTGGATTTCTGATGTCTTGTTCTTGTCACTAGTCAAGCTTGAGAAAGGCACAGTTCAGCTGAAAACCAGTTAAGAGTTTCTTTAGAAATTGGGTGTAAAAAGAGATTGTGGTTAGTTTTGCTCAATTACAAAAAAAAGACAGAGACACAGGAAAGCAACAAGTACCCAGAGGCAGTTAATACAGAATGCAAATCCACGGAGAGAGCCTAGAGCACCCACCGTCCACATCTCCTCTACCCCGGGCTGTAGAAACGTAAGGAGACAGAGGCACCTGCCACGGTCCCAGCTGAGGTGTCCCATACCTCGTCGGCTCACAATTAGGCATTTTAGAATGAGATCCAGAAAACCAGGACACTGAGCAGCAAGCAAGCTAGACAACAGGAAACACCTTGGTCCCTGAGAAAGCTGCAGCTTTCGACACTTTGCTGAGGGTTTCAAGGAGACCTCTAGCTACAACCATGTATTACAACTGAAATTTCTCCTGGAGTGAGGTGTTTGCATCAGTCTTATCTCACAAAAAATGGAAGGATCCAAACCAGCAACAACAGTACTGTACACATTTCTCAAATATCACTCAATGGGGATGTGGGAGATATGAATTCATTTCTCTCTTCAGAGTGATGAGATTTGAATCTACATCTCCCACCAAGCAACAAGAGTTACTATTAGTCACTTCATATAAAACATATAAATTACATTGAAATAGGACTGCAGTTTGGATGTCCTCTTCTCAGGTACTGAACAAAATACTACAGTATTTTTTCTCACGCACGGACTTTATATCCCAGTTGCACCATGCAAACTGGAACAAATTCAGGTGCAAGAGTAAAGATAAGTTGTAGATAAATAACTTTAACGTGGCGGTTAATGCATTTCTGCAAGAATGGTTGGTTCCAATCAGATTGGGTAAACATTCCTAGTCTGTAGGGAGTGCTCTAAGCATGCACAGGATTAAAGGGCACATGGCATTGCCACCTTTCTTCTGGCTGTATCCCATGCATGATCCACTCCAGTAAGTGCTTTGACTATTTATGGTATACTGGGTCTTGAAAATGATACAGCACGAGGAACAGTCTTTCCCCACTCCACAACTGTGAATCATTTCAGGCCTTCAGTCTGAGTTGGGTATTAGGATATATGTGCTTCTGAGCACTGAGTGACTGGGCTTCATAGTTTTGATATTGGGCACCCTTAGCAAAAGCTGAGCAGTTGAAGACCTCAGTCTTGAGTTTCAGCACTTACAGTGATGACAAGAGAGTATTTAGGCTCCTAAAGTCTTTTTTCAATGCTAGCATTAAGGTCGGATATTGGAAATTCCACCAGTGAAGAAATCTTTTCTCCTTTAGTGTGAGGTTGGGGTGAATGCCAACAAGTAGGTCAGGCATATGAACACACAGAGGCCTGATGTTGGACATACAATGTGAGCCACAAATGCACATTTGCCTTGCTCTGCCTTCTGGGATTGTACCCCTTTTGCAGAAGATTCTTCTTGGCTTATGCAGCTAAATCATCCCTTGAGTGTAGTCCCACCCTGGATGGATTGCCTGCACTGTCTATTGCAAGCCTCAGTGGCAGTCAAGTAAAAGTACTTGCCTTTACTTCTTTTGTGGCAGTCCCAATGGCTTTTCTCTACGGCAAAAATCCTGGCAGGTATTCGATACTGTACTGCCACTCATCAGCTAACCAGTCCTCCCAGAACAGGTATGTCTGCAGACATTTTAACTTTTCCCTTGCCAGACTCCTTGAGAACAGATATCCTGTCCATATATCCTGTCCCAGCAGACTAGGGAAGGCATTCAGCAGAGAAAAGCTACCTGGCTCAACGGCTCAACTCTGCATTTTTATAGCATTCTCCCAGACAGAGTAGTCTGGATATAAGGGACTTGTGGGGGTGGACGAGGGTGAGTCTGGCAGGTGCATATGGTGCCTTTGCTGCAAATCACCAGGCTGAGTGCTCGTGTTTCTTTCCCTCCTGACAGGCAAGAGTGAAGTAGGGCTGTTTCTTGTTGCACGAACATGCCTGATTTCCTGGGTTGTTTAGAGAAGGTTGATGAGCCTCGGCTCACAGGGGTATAGACATCTACTTGGTCTACCTCTTAATGAGGTTCTTTACATATCCCTCCCCCAGGCTAGGATGGGAGAGAACAATATAAAGAGCCTATACTTACACTGACTACATTTACCTACCAAGAGGGGCAATTGTACAGGGAGACACCTAGAAAGCTGTTTCCCCCACTTTAAGACCAGAGGAAAGGACTTCAATAAAAATGAAGGCTGGGCTCATGGAGTTACAACGTGGGGCAGGTTGGCCTCAGAGACTAACCTAATGCTTTTTGAACAGAACTAGGCTCATGGGGCATACATGGAGTAGTCTACACACACCTCCTCACCGCAGCACGAGACCTCATCTATCTCTTGCAACATCCTGTCATTGCTGGTATGACTAACTCGTATCAGCGGGTATGGGGATGCATCACTGTGAAGGACAGGGTTTGAGGAAAGTAGCAGATGATCAGGTCATTTTTAGTGTTGCGTGGTGGCAGATAGCAAACAATCCTGATACTTCCGATGCAGACGTGATGTAGGCTTGTCAAAATAAAACACTACTAGAAGGATGAATGAGAAGACCGTAAGATTCTCAGTGGCAAAATCCTCACAAAACCCCATTCCTACCAAACTGTTGTCACCTCTTCAGCCCCATCTTGTTTTTCTGATGAGAAGCTACCTGAAAATTTGCTTGGCTTTCATACTCCCAGTTCGTTGGGAAGATGCATGGATCAACTTTTTCATAGACTGTAAATGAAGAAGAAAAGCACAAGTCTCTAAGAGATTGTCTATTAAAGAGTTAAGAGGAAGGGAGGAGAAATAAGGAAGTAGCGGTTGAAACAATCTGCTTTTAAGCATACAAAAAGTTAAAAAAGACTTGATAACATTTTAAAGAGAGTGTATAAACAACACAGAAGAGTCCCAAACTAGGTGTTCTTTTTCTGGGGGGCGGCGGTGTTCAGAACTAGTGGAAACTATAATGGGAACTTCAGAAATGGAAACTCTGCACTTTTAGCTAAAGAACAAGCACAGGTTTCTCACCCACCCAGACTGAAACATGAAGTGAAGGGACTATTTCTAATAATGAGAAGAGAACTTGGTTTCCAAACCCTTCCAGTGTAGGGCAGCACCATTTTTTCTACCCAGTTATTTAATTTGAGATGTGTTAGATCAAAGGTTTATAAAACAGAGCAAGTGCAGTAAAGTACTTTACCTTGGGGTTTGCCACTAAAGACAGCGGGACTGTCAGTGTCAAAAAGACAAATACAAACTGATTTTCAAAGAACATTTGCATACTCTATAATTCTGATGTAAGAATGCTATGCTGGCTTTTTAAAAATTATACTATATTTGGCTGTCTCTGCACTGGGGAAATACTCTTGTCATTTGTCATCATTGACAGTAGTGATTCAGCAGCAGTACAATCATTGTAGCCCTAACACAGAAAAAAAAGTTCTAACGCTAAAGTCACTGTGTCTTGCAGATATGCATTCAAAAAAGTGCTGTCATTTGCAACTGTCTGTACGTAGGGCATTGCCAAAATCTACGTTACCATGTTTCACCAGTGTGAGTGGTCGTGGAAAAGGACTTAGATTAGGGTGGTTTAGGATTAGTTTATTTCATAAGTGAAATAAATGTAAATAAAATTAATATAAAATAAATAAATAGATAAAATTGAAAATATTTCCTCTTGATCTTCAGAGCTATTTAGTCATTTAATTGCTGCAAACTTAACTTTCTGCTTTTCTATAATCTCATTTTACACTTGTGCATGAAGCAGTAAGACAGCACGTAACAGTCTAAGATTTTTATTTACCAGCATCACTGCAAGTTGTCTATCTTCACTGCCTTTGATGGCTACACATCAAGAGAATTAAGCTTCGGCTCAGATCTCGAAAAAGGAAATAAGCACCCACAAGTCTCTACAGCACATTTCTCCTCCAGAGGAGGAGAGCATTGAGGCATTAATGTTGACACAGAAAGCAGAGACTGAATCTATTTCAGGGGAGGTTTGGGTGTTTGTCTTCTTCCTAAAAGAACATAAAAGGGCACAATGGCACTGCGCTGCAGAAACAGAAGGCGAGGGCCAGGACTCTGTGGACCACCATGGGGATAATGTGCACTGAGATGCTGGGCCAGGCAATGCTTTCTATGAGCCAGTCAATAAATACTGTTCACAGAAACAGCATAGGCTGCTTGGACTTAGAAGTGAAAGACTCTGGTTTTGCAGTACACCTTCCTACCTGACAAATGAGGTTTGTGGGTGGGTATGTGGCCTCATCTGTAGGGGAAGGATGTGATGTGGGAGAATCCAGAAGGGGATGTGGGAGTCCTGGGTGACTGCCAGCCAGAGCAGGCATCAAATGCTTCCACTTTTTCACTTTACCATTAATTTAGAAGGAAGAATATAAACAAAAACCAAACAACTACTGAGCCCAGTTGCTGTTCAGCTTTGTTTGAAAAGGATCTTTGGTCTATATTCACAGGTCTGCATTTCCCCTCTCTCCCTCAATAAATGTGAACATGTTGGTTGATTCTAGTCAAATTTGATAAAGGGTGTAGGTCCCAAGATTAACTAAGTTTCTGTGCTTTGCATAAAAATATTTGGTGAATTGGATGAAAGCCTGGGATTTATAATTCCATCTAACGTTTCCCTGATTTCTGCAACTGCATATGGTTTTCTGTGTGTCATGGCCATAATAACTCAGGAGAAGGTTGTAGACATGTGCAATGACAATAATGACAATCTTTACTATATAGTAATCCACTGTAAGTCACAGAATTGTAGGAAAAAAATAGGCTAGTGTTTTTTACTGCCTACAGAGCCACTGGAGAGTTTGTTGGTGTTATCTCCCCTTTTCGGAGAGTGTCACCGTGAGTCTCATGCTAACTGCTCAAAATGCCTCTCACCCATCCCTTTTTCAGCCTGGGATCAAAGCAATAAAATTGTAGCTCAGAATAAATGGCAGAGAATTTCATGTTGTTACAAAAACTGGTCTGCAAATCCTACACCAAATCCTGCTTGACTCAACACATGACAGACCCAATTTATGAATGGGCCGAGACCCAGTGAATACCTTTATCTTCCATTGAAGGCAACAGCATTTAGCATTTGGCTCTCCTGGGCCCACAGCTGGGCACAAAAATATCTTTGATATAGAAGAGTGACTTTATTTCTAACACCTGGCACACTTTGAATTTCTGGCCAGTCCTTTATGAACAAATCCCTACTTATTAATTTCTTTTTTTTCAGATTTACTAGAAAAGTTTAAGCTAATGATATATGGAAGCTAAGAACTTTTTACTTTGCTGAGACAGATGGGGGTAGAGGAGCATTTACAGCTCCTGTAGCATGTTAGTCTAAACCATGAAATTGTTGGCAATGGCAATGGCAACACTATGTTTTTTATTTCAGACATGAGGAAATCAAATCCCCAGGTGCCCCCATGCTCTTTAGAAGTAGGCAACGATGTTTCTGGCCCCCTATTTTTCCTTCTACGCTCATGACTATACTAGTCCCAGAGACAAGTTAGAGCAGCCAGAAGAGTAGGCACAACCAAAGGAACCAATATTTTTGTAGTACAATTTGTCTCTCTCTGCTCTCCTACTGCTAACTGTCATACGAATAATCTTTCCACATGCTGGTGTTCTCCGTGTAACAAAGTGATCCCCAGGCACTGCTGTGAAAGACTTCAAAGTTCATTTTTGCAGTACTGCAGCAGCAAAAACTGGGAGGTGCTGAGAATCTACCCCACTCAGTGTAGACATTTTCAAGCTGAGGGTAGACCAAGGATCTATATTATTGATATCCAGATCGCTTATGATCTCTGCCTCTCTCATGTGGGGGTAATCATGTAAGACAGACCACAAACATTAGCAGGAATAGACATGTGAGTTGAGCAAACCTATCAGCCTACTATAACATGTAAAACCGCACGATGTCCTGTTAGTTTCTCTGAGAAGTGTTGTTGATGGAAAACTTTTCATTTAAAAAGCTGAAAAAAAGCTTTCACGAGTATATATGATTTAAAATCTCAAACATTTAACATACGCTGAACCTGAAACATCTCAGTGATGAGTTTGTGAGGCTATTTTATCCACCAAGACCAGATTTTAAGGTTATGTATCTACACAGCAGAGATCACGAAAGCCAGACACCTAGCAGGAAACTTCATTCTTTGTCCTCTTAGAAGTGTTAACAATATCTTTATGCCCTGTGGGAGAAATGTGTGACTGAGAAGGCACGTCTTCATGTGAAAGAGTGGTTTCCAGATATTTTCTTTGACAAGCATGTACAGATTTAGGTCATGAATTGGGCTGATAAAGAGCTGTATGCAATGTGCAAAGCAGTATTTAGTTCAACTTAAGGGCTTGATCTTGCTCCTGCTTAACTCAGTCTCACATTCTTGTACTAGCAGCCAACTTCTGTTAGCTGCAATCATGGATAAGCTGTAAACTTTTTGACTAAGTTTTTCTAATGATCACAACAGCTTTGATCAATGCACTGATTATTTAAGCACTGTGTAACTGAGATTATCAGCTTTGCAGAGACCTGAGATGGAGGGGAGGGGAAGGTGTCCCTTATGAAAATGTCTTGTCTTTTCCTTCCTTGTCAAAATACTCACAATGCTCATCTACCTCAGGAAGGTTACTGCTCTAGCATCCTGGACAAATAAACAGCAGAAGAGCCTGGGAGCCAGAATTTCATCCGCAGGTTCCCCTGGTTGCTTTGCAGTTTAATGATCCTACTAGTGAAAAGCTGGAAGCAGCAAGCTTAAGAGAGCCAGTCAACCCAGCTGCCAAGAAACTTTACAAGTCAGCTGGCTGGAAAATGGACAAGTTTAAGCCTGCCCATTTCCATTTGATCTTTGTTGTAACCAATGCCCTCCCAGTGATTTTCCAAAGGCAAAATATCCCATTAGAAAGATTTAGACCTTTTTCTCCTCATTGTTCAATGAGTGACACTATGCCCTAGTTACAGTGCACTGTTCACATTCTTGTCCTCAATATCAAATAAATCATTCATTTGCGAGCATTTTTGTGGCATCCAGTGTTGTAGCATCAAAGTGCTTCAAAAAGACATGCAAATTTCTTCCTTGCAGCCTTCCTCTCATATGAAGATTATTTAACCCCATATTACAAACAGGAAAGTGAGGACTGGAGGCCCTGAGTTGCCTAGGACCTGATTTCTAAGAGAATTTGGCATTATATAAAATGTCACTGTTTCAAAGCCACATTTCTATTGACTATATCTGGATCTGTAAGTACTCAATACTTCTGCAAGTCAGACACAGGTGTCTTTTAATAAGCATTTGAAAATGAGGAACTCGGAGTTGGTGCCTGTTTCTGAAAGCTTAACCTCTTGAAGCCAGATCTGAAACAGGATTTCAGGTTCTGTAAGAGAAGTATCACATGGGTGGAAGAATTAAGGCACCAATGAAGACTTAGGTGTCTCAGAAAGGGATCTGAAATAGCAAAATGATGGGGAACAGTGTGAAGTCAGCACTCTTCACATGCCACTCACATAGGTCATCTGGAGGACACTATGGATGAGCCTTGGAAACATGAAAATGTAGGAAAAAAATCCTAGTGAGTCTCACAGAACATCCTCTGTCTCGCAGGAAAACTACTGGGAGACCTGAGCCTTCAACCTGTTTGCGAAGATTCCTTTTATGACAATTCCCTGTTGCCTTTTCTTTCTGGGGCCTGGATGGATCTTTTAAGATGGTTGATAGAAGAGAAACACTTCCCTTCCCTGTCTAAATGATAGAGTAGCGGTTAAGGTCAGGAAATAGACACCCCAGGTTGCCTCCCAGGTCTGACCATGGGACTTATTATCCGAGCAGGAGATTGTTTTAGCCACAAAGCTGCTGGGTACTGCCCATATTTCACATCAAAGATGCGCAATAAAAAATTATAGGTGTGACAACTCAGGGAAAGATGAAAACGCCGTGCAGGAGGGCAAGAGATTCTCTAGCCTGGTGACAGGGGCAGTCATCAACTGTAAGGTAGTGGACGTGGCCTGGTATCTACTCTTTAGATTGGCCTTTGGGGTTATCCAGTGACTACTTAATATGAAATAGTGTCTTTGAAGACGAGACTAGAGATGAGGTCTTTTGCCTTCTAGCTGAACGATATTTCAGGCATCTACTCCTCTTTTGTCCAATGACCACTGCTTGCTCTTCCAGGTTCAGTTGGCCAGGTGCAAATCAGCCCAGACTGTGGTAGCTAGCATACTGTCTAGCTAGGAAGGAAGGAGGTGGATAAGGCTTTAAATACTTTCCAAAGAGAGTGTTGAATGTGCATTCTCTTTCTCCTAGGAGAGTGCTCTAGAGGAGGAGTTTTACACTATTTCCTACTCCTTGACTGTGTCTGAAGAGAAAATACTTGTATTTCTAAAGAAGAAACACAGTCTTACTGATGTGCTTTAAGCATGCTCCTTACTGGCACTAGGCCAGCTCTCTTAGTCCTGTCGAAATTCAATTGCTCTAGAATTGCAAATGGATATCTTTTCTATACATGTCCTTAAGTACTGCTACCTCAAGTACTGATATGTTATGAGAAGCAATTACTAGGGTATAAGTCCCCAGTAGTCAGAGGCTCTATGAGAATTGTCCCCGCTTGGAGCTGAAGCTCTGAAGTTCCACCCCAGCTCCATTTCAGGCATTTCTCATATATCCTTTTCTTATGGAGGTGCCCTTTTCTCAGCATCACATAAGACTTTCAGGCAGAATCATTGGCAGAATCTAATTTCCCAGGACATCATGCAGTTACTAAAATCACAAGGCTACTTTGCCTTTTCCTGTAGTCCTACCTCTCAGTCAGCATGTATCCTCCAGCAGCAAGTAGACGAGAGCTGGTCAAGGAGACAAGCAACAATCTCCCTCTGAATTGGCTGTTGATTGATTTTTTGTGCTGAAGTAATTCTGTAGTATTTACACTTAGGAGACTGAGGACTATACCACATGCACAAGGGAGATGTTGCTACATGAAGGTTATGTCAATATTAGCAAATTAATCACTGTCGGAACCTGAGCTCAGGCCATGAAATTCAATTCCTTGGGCTGTTACAGTTCTGGCAGTTTTGTTTCACACCAACTAATGCTCCCTCAAACAACTCTGGGCATCGCACAACCATCTTGTTTAGTTTGGGAGCTATCATAGACCAAAGACCATTCCCAAAAAGGAGTTTGGATGTAGCCATCATGCTTCAGAGGCTGAGAGCAGTTATTACAGATGTGTCAAATAAGCTAAAGACCAGGGTATGACTGGTCCCAGCAAATGGATGTAGTGCAAAACACTGTTGGGTAAAAACGGATTTTCTGTCTAGGCCACTAGAGGGTGCAGACAAACCTGCTTTGCCTTGAAGATTTATTTTTCAGTTACTGAGACCTGGATATTTCAGGTTTTTCCTCCAGATTATTCGAGGAAAAGAGCTGAAAGGATCATGCCTTCCTGTCCTGTAGAAACCTATTTACATCACCTGTAGCATGTAACCGAAAGTCCATCTTTCTCCCGTTAACTGCTGTCCAGACACCGCCCTCTGTCCTCGTCTACCTTGATTTCGTACTACCAGTTTTCCTCTTCTCTTTTTTTTTTCTTTCCCTCACCATTTCTGTTCCTGCTTATCCACAGTTTCCTACCCTACCTCTCACCACTCACTATTCTCCAGGAGGATTTCCCTTTGATCCCTGCACTGCTTGACTGTCACAAGGTGAAGTAACAAAAGTACAAAAGGCTTATTCTCCCCGCCTTCAGCTGCTGAACCATTGTAGCCCAGAAGTGGGTGTCTACTCAGTGTACTCAGGATCCTGGGAGAACAGGATTTCAATTGGGCATGATTTAGAGAGTCTCAAAGATCGATCATATTTTTGAGACGTTATGGCGGGGGTGGGGGAAGAAATAAAGTCTTTACAAAAGGATTCCTTTCTTTGTGCTTACTCACCTACTCAAAGCAGAGGCTTGTGTTCCTGAATATTCCCTTATTGCCTCAGCAATTGCCTCATACAGCTAAACTCTGCGTGTAACATCCTGCCAAAGAAAATGCAAAACTTTTCATCTTAAATGTTGATCAGACTTACAGGCAGCTCCCTAAGGAATTTGTCTCGCCGTGGTTACTGCTGATGTTTCCGTGCTGCAGCAGATCAGATTTCCTCTATGAGTAAGAGCTGAAGAAAGGACCAAAGGAAAAAATCTTTTAAGAATCAGTGGTTACTAAAAGAAATTTTTTAAAAGGAGCACACCTAAAGATAATGCCGAACAGTGACAAGCACTATAACACTGCCTTTCATAGCTTTAAAACACAATTCACTAGCTGTAAAACGTACCTGTGCAGGATTACTAAAGATGCATAATATCCAGATCTGAAGATGAAGAGATAAAAGAGCACATGCTTTTTGGTGACTTGATGTTTTCCCTTCTTATTTTTGCATATCTGAATCAGGGGCAGTGTATCTGGTAGTAAGTAACCCTCACTGCTTCATCGCGACTGTACCAGTGCGTAATCTCTGTCGTTATTTCAAGACTTAATCAGCAGTTGGGAGAGTGAGGATTTGAGGGTAAAATTATTTTCAATTCACCAACTGCTGAGCCTGAATTCCTCATGCAATTGTGTGAAAATGTGACAAAAATGTGTAGCTTTTGATGAACAAACTTATAGATGCCTTGCCCCAACCTGAACAACTCGTGGGCCCTCATCAGTCTGTGCACAAAAAGGCAGAATCTCTCTGTTACAATATCAATGAGAGCTAAAATCCAGCATTTTAAAAAGTTGAGCTGCTGCATGAAGCATGTACAGACCTGTCTCTCTCTTTCTCTGTCTAAGTATTTAGCTTTACTTGAATATTCAACAACACTGAAAACTAAGACTACCAATGGAAAATTTCAGTAAGGACAGAAGGCTTCCCATCAAAAATCTATGAAAAGAGACCTGATCAAACTGACATTACCAGATTCAAAGGATATAGCAAATGAACCCTGTGGGGTATTTCTCATTGATTAGCACCTAAATTTAGACAAAAATTGGATTATATTACCCATTTTAACCCTATTTTAAATAACAACCCTAACTCTCAGGCTAAGATTCCCTCTCAGGTTTCCTGTGTATAAATAGTAAGCCCAGGAGGAACACCAACTTGACCTTCCCATTTGAGAGCTGGTAGTAAGAGTAAACAAGCCCAAACAGTCCCAAAGACATTTACTTATAAAAAGACCTCATTTCATCCAGGAATTTTCGAGGCAGTAGTCAAGGGCCACACGCTCCCATTTCTATAAAGTAATTTTTCAGAGGAGAGCTCCATTTTCAAGCTCATTTTGCACACTGTGAAAAACATGACAACAGTGTCAATAAATATACCTAATATGAAAAATATTCCTCTGTCCATTTGGAGGCTTTGCAAACATTAGTTGTCAGTGGCGAAGCCCCCTGGACTTCTGCTTCAAAGCAACTTTTTATCTGGAAACTATGCAAATATGAAGTAAAGTTGTTAGGCGGCAATACATGTGCAAAACACCACCACATCTTTTAAATACATTGAGAAATAGTCTTGGTGTCTCTTCATTTTTGACCAAGACAGAGGGAGCCCAGGATAACTTCTTGAGGCTGGCTTGTGGGTTGCTGGGTTTCTTGCCTCTAGCCATTTGACCAGAACACAGCAGTTGCTGGGGGAGACCACATTTACCATACAAATAATGGCTTTTCTAGGATTTGTTTCTCTTCCATCCTATTATGCAACTTCATATAACGTACATCATGACCATAGAAATAATGGCTTTTTTAGGATTTGTTTTTATTTTCCATCCTATTATGCCGCTACATATAATGTACATCTCCCTCCGACAGAGAGCTGAGGAATACACCCTTTTCCCACACGAAACAAAGGTACTCAAGCTGAAAGAAAGCACTGAGAGCAAACATTTTAAATCACCTAAGCTGGCCTTTTCTGCACTTACAGTCATCAGTGAGAGCAAAATTGTCTGCACAGGCAGATGTATCTGAGTTGAACCCAAACCCATCCTGAAAGACAGAAGGTGAATACACATTTTCAATAAGTGTACCTGAAGGGATGCTAAAAACTGAAGGCAGAAGCAGTGGGTAAGCTGCTGGTTGGCGACAGGGGAGGCCTGGGTTCAGTTTGCTCTTCCCACACAAAGCTTCTGAGTACTTTCCCTTGATCTGTGCCTATGCAGTAACTGGTAAATGTGACTGCAGGATGGGTAGGCATGCCTCAGCCAGCTTTCATCTGCAAGTATTTAGCAGCTAAGGCCATACAGAGCTGTAAGGAACAGCAAATTGCTTAGCATCGATACTCAAACTGAGAAGACTAAGGCTGATGCAAATGCTTCTACCCACGCCATAGCCTAGCAGAATGGTGACATGCTCTCTGGCTGTGTCTAAACTGACCTACAGCTGTTTGCAAGGGAAGACCTGGGATTCTTGATCAGATCACCTGCACTGGGGAGCTGCAAAAAACAGGGCACAAGTCTGGTGTCAACAGGGATTCATCCAAGTTCCCCATCTGTAGATGACAATGACAAAACTTCTGTGTCTCACAGAGTCTTAAGGATGCAATTCATTACAGAGGTCCAAGTGCTACCGTAGTAGCAATCTCACAAGTAAGGTGTCAGTGATTGGATCGGCGATTGACTTATGTGTCTGAATCGAATGCTTTTGAAAACCCTAACTAGATTCTCCCAACCGCTATGTATAAAATCCAGAAAGTGTTTATACCAAACACCAAGCAGTCAAGGAGCCAATGTCCAAACATTAAAACTGATTACAAGCAAAGACTTAAAAAACCCAAATGCCAAAAACCTGAATCTCCAGTGTATGACTTCACCCAGGGATCCTCACAGCATCTACAATTTCACTTTCTGTAGGGTGACCTGGTGACAGCACATTATTAAAATAACTGCCCTACAGATGGCTATTTTATGCTTCTTTCTGAACTATTAAAAAAACCTTCACGCAAATAGTCTCTCTCCCTGTCTATTAAGAGACAACAAATGCCGTATGCAAGAGTGCACTGTGTTACGAGACTTCCTTCTGGTGCCCGTCTGTCTGACTTCAGTTTTTATGCATCAAAAGACCCTGATGAAATTACACTGTTTTATGATATGGTTCCACAGTCACTTCTGTGTGTGTGTTTGGTTGCTGCAAACCTCAGGAACAGTCTCAGGATGACTACAATATGTGACTCTGCAATAGCTAAAGATAGATATCAGGTCCAGATTTACAAATAAAACTGGTCCAAAACTATCTGGTTTTCTTTTTTTCTCCCCCAATATGTAGAAGCTCATTCTTCCTCCTTTTAAAAATACTGTTGAAGACACGTTATGATTTTTACTATTCTCCTTACTAAAGCAAACTGTACACCTGAGAACCCCTTATTTTGATAGTGGTTTGTGCAGAGTGAACTCCGTAAAACTGGCCGTAAGAGTTTTCTTTCTCTTTTACTGCAGTATTTGCTGTAATAATTCTGACTTCTGACTATGTGTAACATAACTTCTTCATTATCATTACTAACCCACACAGTTCTTTTTTTATTTCTACAGCTCACAGTCATCTGGCACAAAGACACACATGTACTTCTTGGATTGCAATGAACTTTGTTCTCCCTTCGGATGTAAATAATAGGAGGGAGAACAGATCAGTCTTGACTGAGTCTGACTCCACTGAAAAACAATTTTGAATAAACAATCAAGAAGTGAAAAGCTGTACTCCTTACCTGGTCTGGGATGTACAGTGCACCTTGAAAGCCTCCTAAATGACAGAGAAGAATTAGAAATAGTTGAAAGTTTGCACTCATCCAACCACAGGGCTCAGGAAATGACCGTGTATTTTGCAACGATTAACTCCTTCCTCACTTCTAATGTCTTCGCTTCTTCAAGTACAGTAAAAAAATCCATCTTACCCTTCCACTGCAGTTTGGTAACTAATGCCATGCCCTACACATTATTTCTGTTTCACACTGAAAATATGCAGGTGGCCAGAGGAGACGACTCTGATCACCTCCATGGAAGAGAGAATTTGCAGTGTCTTCTGCATAACTGTGACCAAGTACATTTTACTGTTGAGTGAAGCTTATGTGATGAAGTGTAGAAATGACTAAGTAATGGCTCGAGCACCTAACTCTCATTTTTAGAAGAGGCTTAGAGCAATATTCTCAATGTGACTTCAGTGTTGCCGTGCCCAACAAAGCAAGAAAAAAAAAGTTATTTAAAGGAGCAGCATCCAGTGCAGTCTGGACACGCATTTGATGTACATATGGTGTAAGATACTTTTATGCATAGGGGGTCTCTAGGTGAAAGTCAGGCATGCTGGAACATCAGGAGTTAGGTCCTCTGTGCATAAAAACCCTTCTGCCCCTAAAAGCCTGTTTCCCTTGACTGAACGTACCTGTTTGACTGAAAGGCATTTCTGAGCCTGAGCATTATATAAAACCATTAGCCTGAAAGCTAGTAAAGGCCAATTCCACACACAGCACAGGCAGGAGCACAGGCTGCCTTTGGGGAGCGGGCACCTCCACACTGAACCTAAGGTGGCACCCGGTCTCTCTGCATGCAGGTGCCAGGGGGATCAGCATCCCAAAGTGGATTCCCCCCACCTCCCCTCCAGAACAGCAGGCTGAGAAAGAAAACACTTCCAACAATGCAGACTGTAACACTGAAGACAGCCCTGTGTTTTGCACCCTTCTCCTTTTTTTATGATTTAGAAAACAAGCGCTGGGACATATGTGCATACGTGTCCTTTCCACAGCCTTGAAGTCTCTTCTCCTAGGCATGTGTGTGTTTTATTTTAAAAACCTTATGGGGGAGGGAAGTGTCACTCCCTGCATTTGGGATGTTGGTAGAGGAAGAGAGAACAGAAATGTCACCAACTTGCACTTTTATACAACAGTTTCATAGCTCAAGCACCCAGCTATGATGGTTTGGGTTTAGTCTTCTCTTTGAGAAGAGCTAAATCCATGTTTTGGGCATCAAGCATCTCAAAAGTCCACAGAAGCTAGAAGAGGTAGGGATCTAGTCCATTCTTCTCAGCAAAGCTGAGCTGACAAAGCAGGACTTGATGTGTTAGCGAGCCTGTGCTCCACAGACTTTTCCATGGGAGAGGCTTTGTATGAACTACAGAAACGACTTTAGTAGCAAGGACCAGAGCTCAGCATTGTCCAGCTCTCAGCAGATGGTGGGTTTCAGAAAGAGGTTTCTTCTTAGATTATTACTACTTACAAGACCTGGTCACTCAGATCTTGGTTTCTTCTCAACAGAGTGGTCCAGCTTCACCAAAAGTACTGAAAAAAGTACACATCCCAGCTGTGTGCTTAGGGGATTATCCCAGAAAGTGGGAACAGGGAGCCTGAACCTGTCCACACTGAAGGGTCTTCCACTGCCTGGGCCAGTATTCTGGATTGCTGCACCAAGGGTGGCTGGGACCACCTTCCCCAGCACCGCTCACAGCCACCCTGCCTTGCCCGGAGAGCACTGCTGCACCGGTGTTGGACAGGGTTCAGTTTCCTCTGGGCAGGCAGACACCGTGGGTGCTTCCTCCCTGCCCCAGATGACAGCAGATCTGGTACCTCAGCCTGCAGCCTGCAGAGCTTCTGAGCCTGTGGAGAGACCTTGTGTTTAGGTAATCTGAGACAGGGGTGGCGTTGTCTCATGTAGCTCTGGGTGTTTGCACTACAAATGTCTACACCAGAGCCAGTGATTCAAGGCACTCTTGAATATAGGCAATGGAGAGAAACAGACCTTTGAAATGTTCTTTTATCTGGGAGTTTTAACAGCCAAGTAAGAGATCCTTTTGCTATATATACCTGCTTGTATAATTTTTTATGCAATCAAGATTTTATAAAAGCAACAAATAAAATCCTTATTCTCTTAAAGTTCTTCCATTGACTTCCTAGGGATTATTTCCAGTAATAATGACTCCTGAGGCATGCTCCTGCAAGACACTGAGGAGTGTGACCTGCACTTGATTTTCATCCTTTCACAGTCTACCACAAAAATAATGGGCATACTTGGGATCCTTGGTGTAAGCAGGTGCTTAGTTGCTTTTTCTGAATGGAGGCCAAAGCATTCGGGTGATTCCTTGGGCTAGGGCTACTTAGTATATAGCTTCATATGCAGAATCATCGGGGAGTTTTACATTAAATGTGGTTGCAGGACAGAGGCTCAAGTTCTTCTTGCCTTGACTCCTCTCACTTTCACATACAAAAACTGAATCAACTGTCAGTATTTGTCAGCTGCAAGACTTGCTTCTCACCATGAGCCTACAGGTAAACAGGAAGGAGTTTCAGTCTCATAACCTCAAAGCATGCAAAAAATATTGAATCAGACCTCCTAAAAACTAATGAGATTTGGTTTGCTTCCTAGGTTTTTATTTTTTTAACAACAACCTTCTTCCAGTTCAAATATAGCAGGTTAGAAATACAGCTTTTTTCCACTTTTTGATCCTTAAGGCTGCAAATATTTGAAATTTTATAACTTTTATTCACTACCATTTTTAAAGAACCTTTCCCCTCTAAAACTGAGGAAAGGAACTTTCAGAACAAAACCCCAGCATTTACTTTTGGTAAAATAACATGAAATTTGACAGTCTTGGAGTATTATATGATATAATGAGTGTAAGTAAGCAGTAATTAATGCTGCTGTACAATATACTATATATTGTAATATAATATAATTACAAGAAAGTTATTTAATAATTATATTGTTACTATTACTACTACTACTACTACAAGGTAATCAATTTGATGGGACTCATTTGGCCATATTAAAATTTCCTCAGCAAGAAATTAGGTGCTAAGAAAACATCACTCTGAAGACTAATCATGTCTTTCAGAATGATTATGAACAATGCTGTGAATTTTTATAGATCGGTTTCCTTTGGGTGAAGTTCTAGCCATCTGTAAGTCCATAGTCAGCTTCTTACTGACCTCAGTAGGGTGAGGATTTCATCTTGGAGTCCTCCCTGGAGGTGCCTCAAGCAGTCTATGAGTATTTGGGTTCCTGCCTTTGTTGGTAAGAATCTGCACTTTGGCTGTGTTCTCCTGGGAGACAGGGACATGACTTTTGTGTAAGACATTTTAGACTACTCTAGTAATATTTTAGACTTTTTTTTTTTCTTTTAAAGTGATGTTAGAAAGCTCCTCATTATATCTCCAGTGCAGAGATCTTCTTCTAGGGTGAACCTGCACCAACCTTGAGGGCAACCTGAATGTGGCTCTGGCTCCTGGTGCCCAGAGGAAGAAGATGCAGATGTGGATCTGATTTGCACAAGGTCCTGAGGACTCCCCAGCCTCAGGACATACCAACCCCTTGCATAAAAATAGGGAAAAAAAATATGTTCTTGGGGAGCTGCACTAAGGCTAAATGTGGTTATTTATTAACAGCAATGTTATTCCCAGAGAAGCAAACACTAGCTTCTCTTCTGCAGCTGAGGAGGGTCTGGGGTAATGCACAATTGCAGGTTAGATACAGGACCTACTTTGGGTCCCTCTGATGGACCCAGCCTGGCAGTCAATGAACAGAGGAAGGCCTAACCACTGGAGGGAATGGCACAATGTTAGCTGTGACATGAAAACAAGCAAGAGAGGCAAGCTGTCATTGCACTCTTCCTAAAAGGTTCTTCATCAGAGCTTGAGGTGCATTGGGAGGCAAAGAGTGCTTGCACAGGTGGTGGTGGTGGAAGGGTCTGTAAGCATAGCGATATGGGAGTGTGAATAGGGTGGTGGAGGGTGGGCAGCCTCAAGAAAGAAGTCCTGTGCTTTGCGAGGGAGAAGACCGAAGGGTAAATCTGTATGGAAAGCAGGAGGAGCTGGGAGGACTGGAGAAGTGAGGGAAGGTGGTAGGAGAGAGGGAGACTGCGAGAATGAGTCCCAGAACTGTGGAAGGAGGGCAAGCAGAATGGAGGGGAGGAAAGAGGGTCTGGTGACGTCCATCCCATATCATAGCAAAGGGGAAGGAAAGGAGAAGAGTATTCTGAGAGACTTCTGCTTCTCTGTCATTCAGCACCAGGATGTCTTGGGCAGGTCTCCAGGGCTCAGGTACTTCGTCCATTCTAGGCAGGCAAGATCACCACGGCATGAAGTGTTCCACAGCAAGGTGAGCTTTGCATAGGGAAGGCAGGCAACCAGTGAAAAGAAAGAGGAGACCACTGCCTCACAGTCAACCTGATATCTCCAAGCTCCTTAAACACCCACCCACCTCCAGAGCTCAGAACTGAGTTGTGATGCCAACAGTGACAAGGACAGACAGAATACATTACTTCGGCGCTCATTGTCCAGGTGGTAAAACTCATTTTTGCCCATGCTGTTGAGCTGGCTGTGCTATGATACCATTACACATCTGATGAAATGCCAGACCTACTCTCGGTGCAGAACGAATCTGCAGTCTGGTGACTGGTGACTGTTCCTGGGAGGGAGGTGATGCTTGGCTCAAGAACCAAGAGGTGCCTCAGTTTCCTGCAGCTGAAACTGAAGCCCGCTTTGTGAAAGAGCAAAGCTCTGCTTCCAGGTTTGTGGCTGCCATCTCACAGCACCCCTGTGAACCTAGCACTGACATTTTTAGAAAAAAATTCCGAAATGAAAAAATGAAAATAAAATTTTCATCAGCTCAAAATAAAATACACATTTCTTGATTTACTGAAAATTCTTGAAAATTTTATCCCCGATCCTTGGTATGCCAGGGGTTTTAAGGTTTTGACCACCCTGTCATTGCAGTTTTGATCACGGCCTCCACTGCAGACTACAGTGAAGTGCAGCAGTACACAAGCTCACTCTGAATAAAACCACCTGCACAGCACAAAGTGGCTAGAGCCTTAGCTTGAATTGACTCAGCTTCGAGAAAACTAATAACTGCTTTTGAAATCGTTGAGAAAACTGCGTGTTTGCTGACTGATTGCTGGTCTGACTAACCCCTACGAGGCAGATTTCAGTTTGATAATCCCGATACTCAGTCAGACTTTAAAAGTGACTTCCCCTTACTATTACTTCTATTTCAGGGTATGAACCCCACATAAGTGTGTCTCCCTTAATTTTCCCAGGCAGTGTAAACGGCCATTAAATAGGCAAAAAAGAAATAAAGCAGGAATCAAAATTTCTTCCTTTGTATTTAATTATTGGAGGTATTTTTCCACCAGTCATATAAAGTCCAATTCTGTTTGTCATTTGTCTTTGTTAAAGATATACTTAAATTTCAGCTTAAGGGCTGGACTCAGGACTGAGCACCTCAAGTGTTATTTCCATGGGAGAAGGGCTGGGAGGAGGCAAGATCCAGGCCTTGGTCCATTGAGTTACTGCATTTTGCAGAGGGAACTTTCTCCCAGACAGAGACAAGCAGAGTGATCAGAAGCTCATGCAACTTGGGCTGGAGGAAAATACCCTCACTTGTTGCCATTCTCCAGGCACCTGCTTGAGCTGGGCCCCCAAGATTAAACAGACAGGATGCTCTCTGCTGACATGGCCACACACCCATTTCTCTGAAGTCCTCCCAGAGAGTGGGTCAACTCAAGGGACAAATCTCTATGGTTCTGCAGAAGGCAGTGGTCTGGTGGTCCCTCTAAACTCTTACGGTTGAAGCAATCGAGTGTTGCCCCAGAACCAAACTCCGTCTTGGTCCTCTGCCCCATAGTTCCGAGGAGATGCTAGTAAGACCACTTCAACCAAAGTTTTCCCAAAGTGGACATATTCTTGGGTCTCAGTTTCTGGGAGCATGCCTTGAAACACCTGGGGACCAACGGAAGTCAGTAAGGGCAAGCCTTTGGTCAAAAACTGTGTTACTAGCAACCTATAGGTTCCAGCAACACTTCTGCTGGTGGTCACCAAGGTTGTGTGGTTACTTTAGCCACAAGCAAGGCTTGTTTTCTGCCAGACCTCAGCCAACCCAGACACATGAGTGACTGGTGGGCAGACTGTCAGGAAACCAATGCTTCCTGTCTGCCTGGTCCCTGATTAACCAAGCTCATGGATATATCACAGAATGGTTTAGGTTGGAAGAGACCTTTAAAGATCATCTAGTCCAACCCCAAATGAAGGATGCACAAGTGGGAAAGACTTTCTTCAGGCTACCCAGCTTCCTAGCTCCTTGTAACCATGCTCTCTAACTCTTGGACAAAACAAGGAGGAAAATGGCCAGCTCCTGCAAATACAGTCATCTTATGGAAGCAAAGTATTTTTCTCTGGTTAAAAATAATAGCTTTTTAATGCTTTGGGTTTGTTTTTTTTTTTGTTTTTAACAACTAAAGTGTTTCAGTTTTGTTTTGCACCTATTTAGAAAGTGGGTTTTATTTGTTCTGTTGCCCAGATGTAGGATGTGACAAATTGGAATATGCAGAGTATATGTTTTGGAGCACCCATCAGCTCTAGAGCAGCAGATGCTGAAAAACGAGACTGTGGCTGTCTCATACAGGGTGGTGGGATCCCTGTAGGTTTTCGGTGGTGTTTTTTTTCCCCTCGGTCCCCTTCTTGTATCACACAGCTGCTGGGAAAATACATTCACACATGTCTGGGTAAGCAGATGCTGTCAAGTCTTGACTGCCACCAAAAATCCCTTGAAGACACGTTTACTTCTACCCCCAACACTAGGTGTGCAAGAAACAAGCCTGCCCACTGAACAAGAAGGGAAAACAAAAGGTGAAAGAGTTATCAGCTGGCCAGCACCAGTGATTCCACCTGCCAAGGCAGGGGGACCATCATCCAGGCCTTTAAGAGGACTCAGAATTAGGCCCACTTAGGAGGTGGGAGACCCCCTTTCCTTTTTTTTTTTTTTTTACTGAAGAAAGGTTGTTTTTCAGATGTTATGTAAGATGTCATATTTGTCTCTCAACTTCTCACTGATTACAAACGGATTACAGGAAGGAAGCACTCCACCCAGTTTCTTAATTTATCATACACCATTGCTTAAAGGTGTCATCCGTGTCTCAAGAGAAATCTGTTTTTTCCCCTTCTTTTTAAGAAAAAGAAAAGGGTAAAAAAACCCAGATGATCTTACTGCTCATTAATTATTAATTGTATGGCAGTTACACCCAAAAAAGCTTTTGATTTTTCCAGCTGCACAATTGCTAAGAAATCCTTTCAGCAAGATACAAAAAGCTTTAATGTTATTTCTTGCAGAAAGAAAATGGCGTGTGAGAGAGAGAGAGAAGTTAAGTGGTGCATATTTCCAAAGCGCTCTGTGTTGCAGCTCAAATCAGAAACCTGGAACCTACTCCTAAGGCACAAGCATCAGTCAGTGCTTTCAATCTTGTAATTATTCCTGCTGACCATCAGATAAAAAAAGTGAGGGTCAAATTGTGTTCCCAGTTCTGCCGAGGTGGGAGTAAAACCATTGCAGCTCCTGGAATGATTCCACGCTTACTGCCATCCTCACGGGGCTAAAGCGTTGCTCCTTACATCCTCGTTGCTTTTGCTTGCAAAGCTGTGCGTGCAAAACACTCCCACTCAGGGCAGGGAAGGTACATCGGGGTGACTCAGGGAAGAACCCAGTTCATGCATGGCTCTTGGGATGCTCAGGGAGCCAGCTAAGAGGGAGTGCAAGGGGTGCAGCACCTCTGGACATGCAGTGAGCACCAAGGGCAGCGGGGAGGGGAAAGAAGCAAGGAAGGAAGTAGGATGGCTCAGGAAGCCTTTATAGGAGCACCCAGGCAGCTGGGGAGGAGAGCTGTCTGGAGTGCTTGCTGTGGCAGGTGTCCTCTCAGCTGTAGCTTTCCAGAGGAGCAGGGGCCTCACATGCAAACCTGCTGGCTTGGATGCCCGCAGCGCTCCAGCTGCAGCACAACTTGGGCTCCCACGGGGTGCAGCCAAGGCTCACAGAGCCACTTTTGTGGCTGGTGGTCCTTGGCAGTGGACACGGACCTAGGGCCAAACTTTGGGCAGCAGGTGAGGCTGTAAGGCCAGTGCCTGGAGAGAGGAGAGATGCAAAGCACCAGGCTGACTTTCTGCTGTGCTATGCTTTGCCATATACTTCAGATACCAAGGGCTACATAACATGATGGGTCATGCCCGTAAACGGCTGGTGAAAGCACCGACACCATTAGAAAACAGACAGACAATGTGTTAACACTGAATGTATCAGCAATGCAAATACTGATTGCAAAGAGGAAACCAAATTTATGTAGACAGATTAAAGCTAATCTGTGTGTCTTTTTGCCATTCAGTTTTTAACTGCAGGCTCTGTCAACTCATCTGTACTTACTCTTGACTCAGGCAACAATGAATTTTACTCTCAGTCCAGATATTTCTTTGCTGCATGACCGAATGTTTATTGTATTGTCTTCAGACATTTCCTTTAACAATGTGAACGGGAAAGAAGCTTTAGAAGAATTTTTTTAAGCCCAAGAAATGTAGGCCAGCAGGGTGCAGGGCCCCTGCACTAACATATACCTTGAATTTCTAATTCAGAGACATTTATATGCTGGAGTATTCTGATGCCAAGGAAGATCAGTTCCTTTTCTGCTATTCACACCGAGCTGTATTTAGTGCCAATAATTGTCTCCCGAAGAAGTTGCAATCATGTTCTGGCAGACAGCAGCGTACACTCTTCTGTGGTTTTTGCAATCTGAGTTCTAAAATAGCAGTCTTTTCAGGTGCCAAATAAAAATGTAATGTGTATCCATTCCAGATTAAATATATTTTCAGTTCTGCAATTCTTCTCTCAGGAAGTTCTTGGCATATCTTCAGTTCCATTGCATGTTTCAGGAATGCATCTGCAGATCTTCATTTGTGCCTTTTGTTGAAACTTTTTGCAGCACAATAATAAACAAGAGGATCAAAGCGGAGACTGTTTAATGCCAGCGAAAGCTTATATAACCCCAAACAAACTCTTCAATTTGACAACATAGGCTAACTGGATTACTGTTATCACTGTATCAAGCATATAGCACATCACAAAAATCTTACACGAAACAAACTTGAAAGCACTAGTGTGCTTTTTGCTTTCCCCAAATTGTGTATGAGGGGAAGTAAGAAGTTATCAGTAAGAAGTTTTTGAATAATTGCGATGCCGTTGCTAGTGAGGGGGGAGAAAGCACAAAAAGACCTGTGAGCCAAAGCAGCGTCTCAAAGGTAAGCAGTGTTTCTCAAGGAAAAACATAGTTCAGGGCAACAAACACATCAAAGTGAGCTGCTGTCTGCCACTCCTGTGCTGAAAAGTGCAAACACATTTGGAACGTCGAGTGACCAGTTCCTGGGCAGCAGCTGAGGCTGCTGCATGTGGCCTGAACCAGAGCATTGCCTCTTTCTGCAGAAGGCACCAGCCACAGGGCCAAGGAGCCGGTTTCCTGGAGGCGGCAGGCAACGTAGGCTCTCGTGCTATGCAGTGAAGCGCTGCTGGTCAGGTTAAGGGGGAATTTCACAGAGGGAGCCCAAGGCTACAGGGGACCTGCCAGGAGCCTGGGCTGACAGGGAAGCGAGCAAGCAGAGGGCTGGCAGGGCAGTGTGCAGCGTTCGCTCTTGGGCGTCTCCCCTGTTTTGTTAGCTAATGCTGCCACAGCGGTAGGATGGATTTGGTGATCTCTTCTGAAATTACTCTTCTAGATAAGAACAGAAGACCTTTTTTTATGAAAGAAGGCCAAATGGGTAAAGAATAAACCCATTTTATTTCTTTTTAAAATTTTTATAAATGTATAAATTTAATCAACAAGTTCCATCACATCAGAAACCTTTAAACTTCTTTATTTTCATCTCAGTGAACACTATGCATTTTCATTCATAAATATTTTTTTTAAAAGTTATTTTCTGCAGTGTTTAGTATGTCTCCCAGTTGTAATAGCAGTTTAGGCATTTGTACATAATGCTTCAGGAAAGGATGTTCTCTTAGGTACTCTGAATAGCCATTCCACCAAATAAATGCTTCCATTAATGCACGTTTTTACCCCTACTAAATTATTATTATTATTATTATTAATTATTATTCCTCTCTATTCTCCCAGTCTTTTCTCTTTTCACCCCAGATTCAGACCAGTTCTTGCTAACAGGATTCTGGTTAGAAGGTGCTCTACATGTTTAGATTTTTTAAATTTAGTGGGATTTAAACCTATGGTTTGTTTTGGATAAGGCATATTGTCCCAAATGGGGGTAAAAACCTAGCTGTTTACACAAGAAGGGATGCACTTCATCGGTCCTGGTTTGCATCACCGGGCGCCAGTGCTGCAGGCAGCACTGCAAGGTGCCTTTTCTCCCACCTGTGACCAGAGCATTTGTGGCTTTGCAGCTTGCAAAAAGGAGTGATGACAGGAGGAAACATGCAGCCCCAGCACCAGACTATTCTAGGATCTTGCCAATTAATGTGCTGGTGGGGAACCACTTGCTAACACAGCTGCTAGGAATACCTTTGCAGCACCTACCTTGCTTTATGCTAGAGGTGGGCAAACAGCCTAAAGACAACTTCTGCTTTTAGCCCACCCAGCTGCTCGTTTTCAGCAAGCAGCTCAGCCTCACTGATTCCTGTCACCCCCGTGAAGGTGTGGGGGGGTCACTGCTTGCTGCTCCCCACCCCACAGCCTGCCACGACAGCAGCTGGAGGAGAGGGGTGGGAGGAATCTGGAGGCTGAAACGCACCTTCCCTGTGTAGATGCTGTGAAGGTCCCGCCCTCCCTCCCCGTTTCCTCCCTGTGCGTTGTGTGGGGTTTCACTTTTTTGTCCCTCCTCCTAAGAGGACCCACTTGCCACCTCAGAAAAACTAATTTTGCACCTGCCACGGCTCCTGCTGTTGCAAAGTTAGTGAGGTGTGAAGAGAGTCTCCAGCCAGCATGAGAGGAGACAGGTAACAGTGCCTCCTGGTGACTTCTGCTGTGTTGCCAAGCTCCTGACACAATGAACGCAGGTGTCTTCAATTATTTGATGGGCACTGAAATCCCCCCGCAGGCTGTATGCTGTCACACGCAAATATTACAGGCCTGACGGCAGCAGCCAAATGCCAGCTTGAACCCCCGTCCCCCTTCACTGAAGGCAACGGAGCAGGTCACTGAGTGGGGCTCGCAGCTCCTTGGCTGGCGGCAAGTGTGGGAGCATTTACTATAGCTGCAGTAAAATACACCCATGAGTGAGCAAATGAATCTGAATATGTTTGGAGGAAGGCCCCAGCACATTTTTGTAGCTCTAATGGACACACTGAAACCAGCAATAGCAATATCCCAGTTGAGGTGACCAACCTTCTGGACTGCTATGAGCCACTTCTTCTACATGACCTGGACTCCTTTGGGGAAGCTGGATCCGGTGGCAGAGAAACAAGCCTGTTTGGCTGACTGAGAGTAAAAATTCAGTCCAAAAGCATCTGCAGCAGCATTTTCCTTGGTCCTCACTGACCAATTCAGCACTGAACAAACTCCTAAGAAGCAGCTAGGAGCCAAACGAGAAAAGGGAAAATTAAAAAAAACCAACCAAACAAAAAATTAATTTCCAGGAATTCTTTGTTTCCTATGTAAGTCTGGCACTATGGCTTTGTGAAAAGAAAAGGCCCCTGCTAGGACCTGAAGCAAACTTTCTCTGGGTTTGGTTTCTTTTTCCCCAACTAATGTTGAAGTACCTATAACCTTAACTTTAGGGCCTTGGTGGGAAATTTAAGGATTTTGATTTTGAACTTACAGTGGCAGCTAGAAGGCAGGTAGATTTTCAAGTCTCTGAGCACATGCAAGCCACCAGAAGATCAAAATATTTTGTGTTTCCCTGGTTCCCACAGCATGAACTAATTTGTACTGGATTTCCTATCCTGCAGATTTCTCCTGCTCCACCTCAGATATGGGGGATATTATTCACCTTCCTTGTCAACTCCCACACACATAGATGAGGGGCAGGCTCAGCTCTTATTAAGATGCAGTGGCCTGTTTGTAATTTCTGATTCTAGGAACAGAGCTGCAAATGTGAGAGGCTGAGTCTTTAATGAGCCCGTGGCTGGGAATGATAAGGGATATTTCCTGTAGGTTTCAGCTCCATCTATTGTTTTTCATAACAATGGGGAAAAATGAAATGTGTTTTCTAAATCAGCAATTTTATGACACAGTTAGTTTGCATTCCCTAATGAGGAAGCATTAGGGAATACCAAAACTTATAAAGGAGAAAGAATTTGAGCAAACAGGATAAAAATTAAGGCTAGTAATTGCAGCTCATTGAGCTACACTGAATGCATCTAAATTTAATTGTTCGGTAGCCCAATTTTCTTCAGCACACATGTAGAAGCTTTGATTGACACCACCTTCCTCCCCCATACAAAGGCATGCACCTTCACGAGCATGAAATCCTTGCTCCCACATGCAGCAAGATCCTCCTTTGTTGTAAAAGTCCCCAGCTCCCCGCTTTCAAGATGTCCCTTCTCTAACAGCAACAGCTAGCACCACAAACATCCTCCTGCTCCTGCCAGAACAAGGCAGGAGCAAACAATTGCTGTCCCAGGGAAGGGAAGCAGCAGGAGGGATGGCCAACCTGGCCGCTATTCCAAGCACCTGCAATGCTCCTCTGTTGTAACTTATACCAGGTCAGCTTCAGGAAAATCAAATTTGCTGATTTCAAAGTCTTTGCTCCTTATCCCCCCTCTCCTCAGCTTCTTTCCCTTCAGCAGGTTCTGGCTGGATGCAATGCGGGGCTCTGTCCCGGGAAATACATTTTCAAACTGCTGCAGGGCATGCACTGCCCCACTGACCCAATGCAAACTGAAGCGTGCCGCTCCCAGGGCAGCTGAGACTGCAACTCGGGGAGCCTGAGAGGTCCTCAAGGACCTGTCCGGCCTCTGCTTTGACTGTCAGATGCAACAGAAACTAGGGAGCTTTGACCGCCAGCGGGGACCTGCCACCTCTTGACCACAGCCCAGACACAGGCTAGCACTGAACTGCAGATGTGCAGGAGCAATTGCAACCCAAACACTTCCCTCGGCCTCCTCTTCACTGCCACCATTACTTTACTTGACTCAGACTTGGCCAGTTGTACAAAATGGTCAGATTAGCAATGAACAATTTCTCTTAGGCTCAGCTATAGCTTGTACCTACCTTCACCCTTGTCTTGTTACCTAAAATACCATTTCCTTTTCATCTTCCATTACCCTGTCAGGCCAGATAAGCGTGAGTTAAAGCTCAAGTGCTAATCAGCTGGCATTGCAACAGTTTTGTGGATAAGAATCACATTAGCTGTGTAAAAGCTGCTGACCCTCGTTGGCTAGGTTTCTGTCCTTGAAGAGAGAGGCATGGCCTGGAGGGCGGTCTGTCCCATCTCTCTGAAACAGCTGTCCTGGAATAAAATGAAATCTCATTCTAGAAGTGCCCGTCTCTCCCCAGTTTACAAGATTAACCCAGACACCTACATTTTAGACTGTTTAATTTACATGAGCTGAATCCCATCTTTTATGACTTACTCCAGAAAGGCAAGTCTTAACTCACTGGTTTTTTCATGAGTTAAACTCATTACTGCCATTGCTGAGCATATATTCATCATGTAGCTTCCCCAAACTTGGTATACTCAGTATAGGAAACTAAATTATTTTAGAGTGAAGCTTAGATGAAAACTGATAACAGATGAGTATAAAAGTGATTTTCTTCCCCCCTCCTCCCCCTCACCTTCTCATAAAGAGATATAACTATTTCATTTCTGTGGGTGTACAGGTTAGAACATTTGAAAACACGTGTCCAAGTTAGTACCAGTTGGTGCAACTGATGCTCTAGCAGATTAAGTCCAGGGTATTGGTAGCTATGCATACAGATCTTTCAAATTAAATGTGGCAGAATTTGAGCATGGGACCAGAAAATAACACTGTATTTTTGTTCCTTAACACTTTTACCTGGAGGTCCTACTACCAGTCTCATGCATCTAGAAATCCTAAATGTGAGAAATACTAAGAGTTTGTTTTAAAAATCAGATTATTTCTTAAATACTTGCTTTATGGGTTGTCATTCACTGAGATTCATGTATTCAAACCTTTTTCTGCAACTATGGGGATGAAAAACTTTCTCTTAAGAGCAAAAAAAGGGGAAGAAGAAAGTTCAAATTATAATTAAAAGGAAGCAATTAATGCAACTAAAAAAGGATCTGAGGTGATCTGGAGTTGAAACTAAATGAGTTCCATTTATCCACAAAAAAATTCCCTGCAGGTAAAAGAGAGAAATCCAACACCATCAGCCATTTCGAATACGACCAGGTGGAGGAATCCCAGGCAGCTGCACTGACACAGGAGAAGTCACGCTGCTGGTACAAGATGTAGGTGAATCCTTCTCTGAAGGATATTGTTGCAGCTGCAGCATGGAGATATAGTCTGCTAGCTAAATGTTTCCAGATCAACAGGAAAAGCCAAAAGGAAGGCAAGCATTTATTAAACATAAAATGACATTTATAAAAGTAGTTTGGAATGTCAGACTTGTGGAAACAAGGAGATAATAGCATGAAAATCACTCTCCCTCTGCACAAACATTGTGAGAAAGTTTGCTCTTTAACTACATAACCATATTCCCCCTTTTCCCTTGTGCATCTGCCTCAGTCAGCGGGTGGCTATTGCTTGGCTACCTCGGCTTTACTTGCCTGTATGGATGTAAAGGCCTACTAATGCCAATCATGCATGCTATAAAACCAGGTTTTGTTGATACTGCTCATCTAAGCAGGAGCTGGGTTTATGCACTCCCAGCCCCACAACCCCATTTCTTTTGTATCTGCACGTTAGCCTAGCCACAGTTCTGGCTCAGTATTTATGGATAACCAGGGTCAAACATTTGCAAGAGGGTAAGCCTGGAGTACAGTTGACCTCACCTGTGCCCCATCCTTCTGAAACCTGGAGAAGGGAGGGACACGGGGATAAAGGCCTGGGGACTCAGCTATGCCAGTGCCTGACCATGGGCTGGGGCGTGGGTGCATCTGGGCTCAAGCACAAGTCCAACTGTAGACAAAATGCAAAAAACTTGTCCAGCAATTGCCATCATGCATGTAGGATTTGAAAGCTGTAATGATGTGTAGCTACCCACCAGGTGGTGCCATGTAAGCACAAGAGTTACCATCACTAGTTTACAGTGGTACCTCCAGCAAGGACCTTGTGCTCCTCCAGACTCTGTAGAAATCTGAGTTATTCCACATATAAGCACTCTTTTTTTGTTGTAGTAGAAATCAACCCTAGGAGATAAATCTTGCAACTGTGTTGCTACCCTGCTCTTTGGAGCTGTATTCTATTTTTCAAGAAACAATGTAAAGTAAATATGAAGGAAAGAACAAGAAAGAAATTCTTGATACAATTCTCACATTTTTTGACACTGTCTCCATTGACTTACTTCTCCTTCCTTCAGTGTTGAAGAGTATGTATTAATTCCTGAGATAAAAGTTTCAGCTGATGTTTCAGTGTTGAAAAGATTGTGCTTATCAGCAATGAGCAGGAAAACTGGTGTTATAATAATAAAAAAGTTTTGGGTTTTGGTCAGCAGATATCAAGACTGACAGCACACAGCTTGGGATGGAAATATGTATATCTGCTGTCCTAGAGTGGGAGGTGAGCTCTGACATCCAGTAATACTCTCTCTTTTCACTTGTCTTCACAACTACTTTTACTAGCATGCCCTTTCCCCTACGCATATCTTAACAATCTTTTTTAGACAGTAAGAAACTTAAAAGAAGGTTATCTTCATTCCTTGGCCTTCCATTTCCTTCCTGAACTCCCTAAGAAGGACAGTTTACTCATCTATACCGAACATTTGACTTCCTTTTGTCCCTTTTCCATTTGACTCATTCTTGCCAAGGTATCTACTGTGTCTGACTTCCCCTTCTGGATAGAGCTCATCCGCAGGGCTGAGGAGCTGCAAGCAGCAGGAAAATCTGGCACTTTTGGAGGCAGGAGGTAAATAATGCAGTATAGGCAGAAGGTGAGAAGGGATTCTCCATACATCCCACTTTTGGGGGGCTCTTTGGACTGTTCGGTGCTTTGATGCAAGTGAGAGGAAGAAAGTTGGGAAAAAATTGCTGAGTCTTGATAGGTTCACCCAGATAGCCCTGAAGTATAATTCAAAAAGCTTTAAAAAATTATATGAAAAATCTTAAAGCCCAAGAAGCAATGGCCCACAATACAGTTATCAAATTTCAGTACTGTCCAATGAACAACTCCAAAGTGAGCCAGTCCTTTTCGTAAACGCTACAAGGAATCGGTTCTCATGCAAGGCATTGGGATAACATGAATATAGCTATTTCAAAGTAGGATCCTAAAATGCCCAGCTGAGGGGGTGACAGAGTTTCTAGATGTTGGAAGCAAAACATGTGCACCTGCCTCAGGGCTCCTGGGACATGCTCCCAGGTCTGGGGCTCAGCACAGATGGCTTGGGTTCAGGTCAGAGGAGATCCTTGGATGAAGGCATTGGAGACTTGAGGACAGAGGGGCAAGTGCCCTTGTCTCAGCTAGATGGAGGGCTGCCTTGGGTTGAGTGGGGTCATGGCAAGAGAGACAGTGCTGACTCAGTTTTGGATTCCCAAGACTGAGGCAGTGGCACCTGCTGAAAACCCCTGCTGTTCATTTCCAGGGAACTGCTGGTGAGACAGGGCAGGAAGAACATGTTTAATGCCATGGCTTTGATGTATGACTGAAATGGCAAGTTTCTGACCCCCAAACAGAGGGTTGTAACTGAAAGCTCATTCCCATATTACTATTCTTGTAACAGTAATAAAGACCTGAAACACCTCTGAAGAAAGGGACTTTTTTGCTCTGACTCAGACCAGGTGCTATAAGTCTTTTCATCTTAATAACAGCTTCGTGCTGATTTTATGCTGAACTTTAACCTCATAAATACAACACAAGACAAAAAATAGCGTTTGTATTTCCTTTTGCTAGGCATTCCTCACTAGTAAGGACCATGAGCGGTTTTTCAGTTGTTTCACAAACAGATTTTGAAAAATGGACTTTGCATCATCTGCATGAGATGGCAGAAAAAAAGGAAGCACTGAATTGCAAATTATTTGTCGCTTTCCTTTTCCCTTCCTTGTGTTTCAGCAATGGGGTCCTTGACCTCTACAGCTAGCTCATGACTTGTCTATAAATTACAGCCAGGATCTTGATTTACTACCAAGCCAGTTCAACATCCAACAGTTAAAAACTTCAAGCCATCCTTACCTCTGGGCAGATTCACTGGCACAGTACCAGTTTCAAGCTGTTTCAAGCAAGGACACATAACAATTTGACAAGCTCAACGTTCAATAGATTTATTTAAAGCAGGACTTATTTCCTACCATGTACATAGAAAAGGTGGTTTCCACCGCACATACATACATGAGGCAATAGAAAGCCATGTCTATTGGCTTTCATTTTATGGCATGGCTGGGTCGCATTCTCAATCCATAAATGAAACTGCACTTACACTGCCAACAAAGTTCAGTTTTCTCCCCACAGGACCTTACCAGAACCAGACACTGTTAATTTTTACTTCGTTGTGCCCAGCTGAAGCTAAACCCATCTCCCTGTATGGAACTGCCCAAAGTAAAAGCCATTTAAAGGGAATCAGCCAGGCTATACAGACCAGTTCCTCGACTCCATTAAGACTTTTATATTGAGATGGTTTTGGCAAGGCAGCTGTTATTGCACAGAAAATTTAGTCCAAATCACATCTCTACACTTGCCTGTGAATGGTGAGGTAGTGATAAATAAATAAAAAAGAAAAAAGCTCCTCTGATGAGAAGTGGAAAAGCTCTACCTTGTTCAGATCAGACCTTTTACCTGTGTGAAACTTGAGCTACACCACTGCCTGGAAAGACACTTTAATATCTAAAATGAGTGATATGAAGCTCATTTGCATGCTCGTATCAGTAATATTCTTAGCAATATTTTTAGTGCACTGAAGTATCAAGTAGTGCATTGAAACTTCATATTGAAACACAAATAAGTCCCATTGTTATCAACTAACATTTCTGTTGTGGCCTAACCACTACCTGTAGAGAGAGATATTTCAAAATTGTCTGCCTTTATGCCCTCCTGAGAGCAGTAAGTCCATACCACACTACAAAAAGTCATTATCTTTGTGGCTGTATGAAGTAAATGCAAATGAGGATGATGTTCTCAACATTCAAGGATTTTACCTGCTCCAATTTATCCTACATCATTACAGCTGTAGTCTCCTCTCTCTTCTCTACTGTGAAAGTTTTTTATGTTCTTTTCTGAAAAGTTCAGCCACAAGAGAACAATGTGCTTCCTGAAAAAAACTTGTGCAGAAATCAAGTTTTTTTGTTCTAAGGAACAAAATGGTGAGTGGCAGAGCGATCCTCCTTCCAGAGATGATCAGAAAGAGTTCTGAGGTTTCTGGGAAGTTCGTGCGCTTTCAAGATTTGGGTTTGGTCTGAGTCAGAGCAAAACTATACACACAGAGACTTTTTTATTTTTTTTAATTTCTCACAAACCAAAGATTCCAAGAAATTATGATGTTTTCTCAGATGAAACACACCTTGGGTGCCGCCCCTGTTCCAGGAGGTTAATGTTTCTGAAAGTTTCATGTTTATTTGGTACAGCAAACCCTCAAGGATTTTACTGAGTTACTGAGCATGTCCATTGCCTGCTGCACAGACAGATACATTGAACCCTCTGCTCCCAGCACAGGCTCCTCAGGCCATGGCCACACTGGCCCCTGCCAGACCCTAGAGCTTTTTCACGCTGCTGGCCCCATGCTCCAGGACTCTGAGTGATGCGTTTGGGACCCAGTGACTTTGTTGATAATGCAATTTGTTTCCAAGAAAACACTTCAGGTAAAACAACAGCATTTCTCAGTGATATTCGCAGGAAAAATTCAGACCAGCTCTGCTGCTGAGCCCCCATTCTCAAAGGCCCTGAGTGCAGCCCTCGGCTTTGCCACACTTCCCCGCTCCTTGGGGCCGGGCTGCCCCTGCTCAGGCCAGCCCTGCTGCAGCCCGGCTGGGTGACCTGGGATCACACCACTGGGAAAGAGCCGGGGCAGAAAGAGCTGTGAGTATCACTGGAGCAGCTTTACGTCTCCCATTTTCTTGGAAACTGCATTTGTGACCAGATCCTCAGCCTTGGTCCTTGCCTGAGCTGCACCACAGTCTGTGCCCAGCCTCATACCTGCTGACCATCACCTACTGCACCCTGCTGGATTTTGCACCAGTGCCATCACTGTGGCTTTGCCAGGCAATTGCAGGGCTCTGGGCTGGCCTTGGTCACCATTCCCGTCCCATCCCTACTTCCTTGCTGGGTGCTGCTGGATGGACCCTGGTTGGGGAGGGTATGGCCCTGCCGGCCTTGACTCCGGGCTCGTGCGTGTGGGGCAGCCCACCCTCACAGCCCCTGTGACATCCTTATGGGATGGTGAAAGCAAAAAGGGTGTTCTTCTGCTCACTTCTCGGCCACTCTAATTTGTGTACATACTTGGTTTTACAGGCTCCAGTAATTTCCTAAATAAAAGTCAGGGCACAAAAAAACTGAGGAAAAAATCAGAACACAGCTACTGTGTGTGTGTGTGAAGATGTAGGCACTTGATCGAAAGAGCACAACTGAAGAGAAAAGGAAGTATTTTGGAGATTTCTCATTAGGAGTTATCCTTTCAGTAGAGAGGTACAGGTATCAGGCTATGATGTTGAACTCCCTGGCATTATATCAAACAGAATTGGAGAGGAAAAGCTATAAGACTTCAGGCTCTGCTTTAATCCTTTAATGGGACTTTCTACAGAAGATATAAATTCCCTTACATAACATGTCATCCTTCTCAAAAAAGTCATATAGAAACTGGTGAAAACCACTGTACTTTTCCAGTGGCTCCCTGGGGTTTATCCTAAGCAGTCAAGTAATTGTCCTATGAGGAAAACAGTAGAGGGAAGACAGAAACCAGACTTTTTCCCACTAACTGTTCCACAGGAAAAAAAAAAAAAAAAACACCAAAAAACCCACTTCTGTAATAGCCTTTCTCTGTGGAAAGAACCTTTTGCCTCATTATAGTTGATTGGCTCTACCTGAAATACTTGAAAAGCTCTATATATTGCCAACCTGAGTATTCATAAGCTCTGAACGCAGTGAGTGAGTATTAATTTGATGACATCTTCACCAACTTTGCACAAATGTGCAGATGCCTCTTCACAGTGTCTAAAGTCACAGATGTCTGTCCAGGACAATGAAAGCTTTCTGCAGAAAAGTCCATTTTCTCCCTACCTTTACCAGCTGGCCACGGTGCGTCAGCACCAGTCCAGGTCACCTTCATCTGCACTGTCCCTCCAGCATCCACATCTCACCCACCTTCCTTCACTCTCACCACACCAGTTTCACTTCCCCTCTTGGCAGCTTGTTGAACACATGTGCATGTAGACGGACATGAACAGTCCCTCTCCCTGCAGCAAACCCATGAAGCATAAGTAAAATAAACCAAACAGCTATCTCACTTTTGGTTTTCGTTGTTACGTGGTCCCCACCCTACTCACTTCTGCTGTTGCGGGCACCTTGCCCACGTTTCATACTAGCAGATCTTTGGAAAGGGATGCTGAGTAAAATGTTTCTTTATGAAGCCTAAGTGACTTCAGAAGGCAAAATCTGACTTGGGCTCTTAAATTACGTAGGCAGTTCTGAAAACTTCAGTCTTTTCCTGAGACGGATATATGTATGTAAATTACTTGGCATCATAAAACACAAGTGGAAGTACACAACTGAGCAAGAGCTAAATAGTTAGCTAAATAAATTAACTTGATCAGTAGTTATAACACTGAAACCCTGTTTTCAGAAAGGAGCTGTTGCCTTAAACAGGGAAGTTTTTTCACAACTTTATTTAACCATGGTCAGGCCTGAATTCCATACAGACATTTTCAAAAAAATGTGGCTTGTTATAGTACTCAGTTCAACACAGTATTACATAATTATACAATTAACATAGCAAAATAAAAGCACATCACTTATAATTCATGGGATTTTGGGGAATTTATAAATCAAATGTTCATCTGGGGGGTTTTACTCTTCTGGAATTTATTTCACTGACAGACAAAGTAAAGGTAGACCAGAACCTGGATTTAGCCTTGTATAACTCAAAAGACAACATAAGAAATAGCAATCACAGTTTCACAAAACAAATAGGGCTGGATGGTGTCTTATTTGTTCATATCCTTTCCCTATGGCAGAATCAGTTCAATTTCTGACATGAAATGCTTATCTAATGTCTTCTTAGAAAGAAAGATGGGGAGTATAATTTCCTCAGACAATTTGTTCAAGTGCCATCTTTAAATTAGAAAAAAGAAAAAATCTTCCAGATGTGACTCTTCTTTACTCAGTCTGGAGCCTGGGAGTCCTGTCTTACCCACACTGAACACAAAGAATGAGCTCCTTCCTGTATAAGCCCTCCAAACACTCTTCTTCTCCAGACTAGACAAACTCAATCTCTTCAAACTACAAAACCTGAATAAATACTACCACAAATGAAACTCTCCTGTCAGTCAAACTGTGAAAAGAGTTACTTCTGCTCCTAATGACTTCATAAATTCTTAATAAATAAATTATTTTCTTACCTGATTTTTTGACACACATTGAATTTCTTCAGTCTTTTCTCACAGAATGCATTTCTGCTGTAGGATGCCAATAAAAACATGCATTATACTGTAACACCTACTTCCTCTTTTCATTTCTTTTAATCACTGACAAAGCTATTTTAGAATATTTGCTAAAAGGATACATATTTTTTCCCCAATTCAAAAATCTATTTTTGGAAGATGCACCCGTTACTCATGGAGCACTGTATGGCTGTTTCACTCACCTTGCATCACAAATGCTGGAGTCACCACCAGAGGTATTTTTCCAGAACGGGCATATGGTTTTGCAATGCTGACATTCCAATGTAGATCCACCTTCTCTTTAAAGCAAGGAAGGCTGCAAATAATTTCTTAAAGTATTAAGTGCAATCCCAGTAGAAGATGAACACGAGTATGAGGGAAGCAATATGTTTGTCTCCATGTTACCAGCCTGATCTGTCTCTGTCATTCACCCATAAGATTAATTTTCCATAGTGGAAAAAATAGGTAACCTGTTTCAATAGTGCTACTTATTTGAGATTAGCCACATGAGGATGTCCTAAACTGTACCAAGACTCATGCTCTGCAGCTGGTCAGACAGACGTCCAGTGCAAGGTGGCTCCAATATGACACAGAGCAGTGGTCTCCAAACTTATTTGATCACGCACCCCTAACATTAAAAAAAATTTGAGCACACACCCCCAATATATGTATCTTTATTTTTAAATAAGTTATATACATGAACTATTGTATTAATATATTATGTACATTATAAAACATACAAAAATATAAATTAAAAAGGATGAGATAAAGATGAAGTAAACACTATTTTAAAAACTTGTATTTTTATTTTATTGATTAATGGTACAAAAATATTTTCTTCCTGCACCCCAGTAGATTGTCTTGCACACTCCTTGGGGTGTATGCACCCTGCTTTGGAGACAACTGACACAGACATCACAATAAGCAATGCCAACAGTGGCTACACGATCCTTAGCAGACCTTTGCTGTCCCTGTAAAACCCATTCCTATGCTAAGACTTCTTCCTAAAAGATAGCCTTTGCATTTGTTTTCCTCTTTCGTTAAAGCAGAGAACTTTTCTGCATGAGCAGTAGTGCCCCATGTTAATCACATCAGGTAAGAATCACTCCTGACTGGTGCAAACATCTGAGACTGGGAACAGGATGTCCTCTTCAAGGTCTAGCTGGGATGCTGAAAGAAATTATTACCTCAGCTATTTATTTGCTCCTTAGCAGATAGGTTGTTTAACATGAGCTCCTCTAAGAGAACTTCATCTTTTAAGCCGTAGAAGATAGCAGCAAAATAGACTGGGGTAGTAATATACATAGCAGCTTTCACAGCATTAGTAAAAATGAAAAAAAATTACATATGTCCAGCTTGGCTTTGTTCATGCTAATAAGAAATACAACAACCTGAAAGCATCAGAGGTGAGAAGATTCAGAAGTGAGAAGTAAGCTGGGGCTTTCCATGAAGTAGAAGTCAGAAAGTGTGATGATTAAAACCAGTAGATATTCAGAGTTCTTTATATAGAATAGAAAACTTCATGTTAGTTTTAGGTGTATTAGTCCTGATAACAGTTAGGAATACTTGGTAAAAATAGTGGTAATAATAATAATTTGCCCTAATTAATACAATTCTGATTTAGTAAAAGAGCTGCTTTGCTTGGAGATACGCCTCTCTCTTTCATTGGGCTAGTGTCTATGCTACAGTGCCCATGCCAACACTCCTCAAGACCCTCTTTGAAGTTTACTCTCTCAGTTTAAGTTACATTCAATTTTTCCTCTATTAATTAGGCTGTTCTCCTGTTAGTGATCTTCAAGGTGAAACTTCAGTTTTGAATATTAATATTTGTTTTCTTGCTTAGTCATTATCTATATAAGCTAATTTTTATACTATTGTTATCTATGAATTCTTTGAGTATTGCCTGTATTTCATTACTCCTCACTTTCTTGTTTTATCATGTCAGATACAGCTCTTTCCAGCTGTTGCTGTGAGAGCCTAGTTACTCTGGGGCACACTGCTTGAACTCCTGTGTTTTTTAGATTATAAATGGAGGTCAACAAAGAGAGCAACACACTCTCTGTACAGAATCCTTCCTAAAAGACACTGATCTATACAAGCAATTTTCTTTGCTTTGGTGCAACGTCAAAATTTGCAGCCAGTTTCCTGCACAGAGAAGTGGTAAGAGGGAGATGGAGAAAGAACCAGGTAAGTTTTGTCTTTCTGCTGTTTCTCAGATCTACTTTAAACTAGTACGCAATTTAATTAAAGTGATTCTGAATCTGGCAGCAGTGCAGAACCCAAAGTCACATACAGAAGCATTGACCTCAATTGCTCCATACATAGTTTAGTGCACTTTTTGTGTCAAGCGTTATAAATGACCTCTTGCAGCATTGGCTGCAGCAGATTAAAATGTGGCATTTGCCTCCAGCTCCTGGATAGTTAACTAAGTTGGGCTGTACATGAAGGCAGCAGAGGTGTAAACAAATATTGATTTTTCCTGCCTCTGCTTGTGGTATTTAATCTCTGGCAGGGGAGCCAAACAGATAGGTGCAGCTGATGATAACATCTTAAACTGAGGTAGCGACTTCTGCCCAACTCTAGCTGGGGAATTAGTTACCATCTGTCCACTGCCAGCCGGCAGCTGGGGGAAGGAGAAGGCATGGGGCAAGATGCTCCATTACCATAGATAAAATCAATTGGGTCAGCTAGGCTGGAGCTGGCTGTCTGGTGTTTGCCTTCTGTGTGGGAGAGTGCTCATAGGAACTGCTTCACTGACAGATCAGCAGACATGGTCATCTTTGACCAGCATCACTGAATTCAGCAGAGGATGCCTGGGCCCAGTCTAAAATAAAATACCTGAAAAAGAGATGAAGCCGATGTGAAAATAATTGAAAAACACTGTGTATGCAAATGAAAATTTCCCCAAGTACTTCTTAAAGGTAGTGTCACACGGATGTAGACCTCAGAATCACATGGCTGTAGAATATCACCCGCTGATTCATGCTTTGAGGTCAGTAACTGCTGGCTGAGCAACAGACCTTTGAGAAAGGCATTCACAACTAATTTTGCATACTGGGCAATTTAGGTGCTAAAACCAATTTCATTTATCTTTTAAACTCATCAGTTTGACCAGCAGTAAACACTATCACATTTCTGGTGCCCAAAGCCTGGATTGAAAGGTAGAGCTTGCTAGAAACCAAACACCTCAGGTTCATAACAGTGAGCAGTTGCTTCTGCGTTAAGAATATTCTGTTTTAACTATGTTGTAAAAATGCACCCTGATGATTTTGGTTGTGGGCTTGTTTCCCTTTGGGCTGAGATGGGAAATGAACTTAGGCTTCTCACCTCACCTGAGGGAGCCTATGAATCGTGAAGGTCCTGTGATCCTCCCACTGGAAGGATCCTAAGGAAAAAGCAACTGCTTGAGAGACTTTCAGCACTTGCCTCCTGCAGAGAGCTGAGATGAAGACCCAAAATCCGTACCTGATTTCAGTTTTGACTAGTTTAGGCTCCTTCCAACTAGCTTTTTAGAACCTCATCTAAGGTGTTTGTCTCCTTCCATGCACTGTATTCAGGTGTGCCCATATGGAGCAATGGCTTCACACTTCAAATTTAAGCATCACAATGCTTAATTCCTTTAGCTGGAAAGGCTTTATACACAAGTTTTGACAGGGAGGGAAATTCAATTTCAGTCTTTTGGACAAGGATTTCAACTATCAAATTGCTTTCTTCTGCATACTGTGGAGAGTTACTATTAGCTGTCATGCACTTGGACTTGGCAGGCCTCGAGAGTTTATTCTTACAAAGATGCTGCTTTACTCTCAAACTGATGTTTTACTCTCTAAACTCACTGTTTTAGTAAGAACATGCAAGAATGTCAGTGAAAGACAAGCAGAGCACAAAAAGAGAGTGCTGAGCTCAGCAAACTGCAAATGTTTGCCTAAAACTTTATACTTTCCTGCAAGCTTGTTATCAGGAGAATTTGCTTAAAAAGAGTCATGGTCCCTGAAAAACTGGTTGAGATTACAGGAACAACATCCATCTTTTTAAAGAAAATTAGGGAAGCCCAGCTCTGCAGGGAAGGATGATAAAGTTGTAGATAATCACTGACACAGAATTTCAATTTGTCAAGTCCTCTTACAATACCATAATCCACAACATACAATGATGAGCCATATATATGTAAAATATTTAAACTCATAATCAGAAGGAAAGAAACATGAAAAAAATCCAGTCCTTAGCTCAATAAGCAAAGGCTTTGTAACAGAGGTAACAAGTGCTCTGGAATGCTAGCAAGCTTGTGAAGCCAGAGAAAAATCACTGACATCTAGTGGAGATACCAGTTTATTATACCCAGTATGTTTACCAGCAAAGGGTAAAGTGGGCAACTGAAGCTACAGACAAAAAGTTCTTAGGCTTTGTGGCTTTGCCCAGACAGATTTATTTCCTACAGAATTTTTTAAACAAAACAGTCTGGCTGTTATCATGACTTCTCCTTTTTATAGGTCAAAGGATCTTGCAATTGTGACATTTTCCCTTTCTAAATCATGTCCTATTGGGCTGATTTTGGTTGGGATAGAGTTAATTTTCTTCATAGTAGCTAGTATGAGACTATGTTTTGGATTTGTGCTGAAAACAGCCTTGATAATACAGAGATGTTTTAGTTACTGCTGAGCAGTGCTTACACTGAGTCAAGGCCTTTTCTGCTTCTCACCCCACCCTACCAGCGAGGAGGCTGGGGGTGCAGAAAAAGCTGGGAAGGGATGAAGCTGGGACAGCTGACCCCAACTGACCAAAGGGCTGTTCCACACCATATGATGTCATGCTCAGTATATAAACTAGGGGGAAAGCTGGCCGGGGGGCTGCTGCTCGGGGACAGGCTGGGCAACAGTCAGTGAGTGGTGAGCAAGTTTTCATTTGCATCAGTTGTCTTTCTTGGGTTTTATTTCTCTCTCTTTTTGTTATTTTCCTTTTCATTACAATTTTTTCTTTAATTATTATTATTTTATTTCAATTATTAAACTGTTCTTATCTCAACCCACGAGTTTTCTCACTTTTAGTCGTCGGATTCTCTCCCCCATCCCACCAGGTGTGTAGTACTTAGTTGCTGTCTGGGGTTAAACTATGACACTTGTGACTCATAATTAGGTCCCCTTGCACTAACATAAATAACTTTTCTCTTCCTTCAGTGCAAAGCTTGCTTCATGTTGCTATTTCATACCAAATTGGAAGAGAGACAACAATTAGACTGTAGCATGTGTAGATGAAAATACACTGTTAAGTTAGAATTCATTACTTCTTTTATAATTACAATTCCTTGATAAGAATCCTTTTGTTCTCACTTGCAGAAAACTGTCACTTTACCCTTCAAATGGGTCTGTCATTATATCAGAGATTATTACTGCCCAAAGATATGAAATATAAGGCAACCTATAATAACTTCCTTCTCCTTCTGGCTCCTCTTCCCATCATGCCTATAATATTACTGCAAACAGAATAGGAAAGTGCAGGTCAAATAGAAAACTAATGAAAAAAATTTTATTCCATTCAGTCGTTGCAGAATCACCAGTTAGGAAAAATAGCTCATCTGCAGTGATGTTGTGGGTCTTGCAGCCAGAATACTGGAAACTCCCAGGATTTATGTGAGTATCTGGACATTGACAGAATAAATAAATCCCACACAGAGATGCTGTGTCAGATTTTCCTGTGGTGCAGGTCAAGACAAACTACGCTATACCTGAAGCTGATGTCACTGGAACAGAGTTAGTAGCCTTACTTCTCCTTACTTTTACATTTTCTGCCACTTCCTGATAACACATCGTTTCTTACTCAGGTTAGTTTTTACAGCAGTCATATCTTTCTTTATAGTTCTGCCCCACAATAAAGATGGCTAGCAATTCATGACTGATAGGGTTCAATACATTAGTGACTGCTGCAGGAATTGTTGCTTGGACATGCAATGGCTGATTTCTCATGCTCTATCATACAAATCTTGCAGAAATGCCTTCATTTATTTGTCACAGGGATCAGCATTTTTTAAAAATGTTAGATACCCATTTTATTTTTCATTTTGCTTATACACTTCAAAGTAAGCTGCAAAATGAAAATACGTGCCTCTGCCTAGCATTTTTCAGGTCTACTCTGGTTGATAAAGTCTGTAACAAACAGTGCTCCTATAGGCAAGTATTTTGCCCAGAGTCACCTGAGAATCAGTTGCAAAACAGGAAACAGAATCAAAGCTGCTCCTTTAACCATAGAAATGAGCAATTTAGAACAACCCAGACTACAGTTTCTGTGTTCTTTGGACTTGTTACAGAAAGCCGTAAGTGAAACTGAAGAGATTTGAATTGCAACAGTAGTGCAGAAGAAATTGAAAGGAATAGCCTTTAAAAGATCTCAACAAAGAAACAGCTGATACTACGGGTACCAAGGACCACTGTACTTATATGCAATATATGCTACAATATGCTTTTTAAGCACATCAGTGATGGCTTTTACACTAGATTTGGAATAAGACCTATTTTTTCCATAGTCTTCATTGAACATTGGCCACAGAAAGAAGGAATTTGAAAAAATGGAAAGGAAACAGAAGATAAGCTTTTCTTCTTGCAGAAAATTATGTTGCCTGATGAAAGAATACTACTACTGTTAAAAATCAAATAAAAACAAAAAACATGATAACTACTAACTATATTTTAGTCATTGGGACTTAGTAGCGTGTATAAGAACTATTTTATGTACAGAGGTTTGGTAGAATGGTACCTAAACTTTGCAGAGTCATTTGCCATTTTCTGTAAATGTCCTTCCATGATGCATGATGCATGGTGCCAATGTCTTACTTTGAAATCTTTCAAAAAAGCCACAAACTGACTCAGAATAAAAAGCCTGCAGTTCTTTCCTTTTGAAGTTGAGGTGGCCAATGTTAACTCAGACCTCACAGGCAGGTAGAGCCCTCACTGTCCTGTCGCACTTGAGCAGGGCCAGGTTGGGGACAGGTTCTTTCAGCTGTTGAGTGATCATCAGACAAGACAAAGTGACAAACCAAATCTAAGATAAATCCAGGAAGTCCTCTTTCCATCCATCTGTTCATCTCTGGGTCTTGCAAAGTGGTTTTGCACTGGGAGGAGGCCCATAACACCCTTCTAAAACGTGGCTGTGAACTGCTCTGTAAGACGCTGTCTGAGAGGCCACAGCATCAGATAAAAGTGTTGTAGAAAGAATCAGACAGTTCACAGCAACTTCTTTGCGGGGGTGGGAGGGTGAAGTAGCCCACCTTGATGAAATAGGATGACTCCCTGCAAGAGGTACAGATCTGCTGTGGAATCTATCGACACACAAGCTACCAAGGACAGTTGTGATTGGGGAGGGGCTGCAAGAAACACCATGGTGTTTGAGGAGGCTGTCTGGTACAAGCACTGAAGTCACAGGCCTAGATGAACCTAGCCACATCTGTCCATACTATGGGCCACCAGGAGGTCTGGCTAATTAGGTGCTGTGTCTTCCAGCAGCTCCCATGTCCAGCTGCATGTTGAACACAGTATCAGTGCTTGCAGTGGTCCCATGGGGATGTTCTTCCAGGCTGAAGGAGGCTGTGGCAGCACAATGCTGTGCCAGGTGCAGGTTAATCAACAGCCCGGTGAACTTCTACAGTGAGCTTATCCTCTGCTGTGAATGCAGTCAAGCATCCCAGAAAAAAGAGAAGGGTTGCACATAGGAGGTGTGCCTCTGAAACCAAGTCCTCCTTCACGACAAGGCATTTACCCTGCTTTTCTGTATGTGAAAGTGAAGGGGAAGTGCAAAAAAGAGGAGGCCCAGCAGGCAAGGTGGAGGCAGGGAGAGGCATTTCACCCCTTCCTAGCATTCCAGGTTTTGGTGAATGGTCAGCACCACTGTGGATCCTTCTCTTTCTTTGAGAAGATGCTACCACTCCTCATCAGCAGCTTTGACCACCAGGTAGTTACACTGGCATTTTAGAAAACTGCTGAATCCTGTTTGAACTTACCTCTTACGTGGAATCACCTATATGTGGGAAATATATCAAAGATCCTAATGAGAGCTGAACAGAAAGTAGTCTATGAATTTGTTATCACAAATAAGCATTTAGCAGAGTCATTGCTTCATGCTATTCTCAATAAACTGAAGGCTCAGAAGACGTCTTCAGCTCACAATTTTCATCCAGTTCTCTGTAAAGCTTAAATAGATTATCAGCAGTTTTGAAATTCACCAAATGCCCACCTTTTCTGTCACAGCTTATTTTGAGAACACTTACCAGAATCTTTATCTCAAATGCAAGGCTTGAGCCAGCTGTCAGGGAACAGCAAGACTGGGGTCTCTCCATGAGGCAAGAGGAGCCACAGGTGTCTGCAGCACTGATGGGGCAGCACCTTCACCAGTCAGGGCACTGTCCCAAAGCACCCAAGCAGGGCCAGGCTGGTGACAGGACCAGGCTCCTCTGACTGCCTGGTGATCATCATACAGGGCAAGGTACCAAGTCCAGTCCAAGGTCAATCCAGGAATCCAGTCAGCAAGTCAGAACTACCTACACCATAGCTCAGATGGGGCCCTTGGGCAGAGGATCCACTGGTGGGGGACCCAGGTGATGCTGGTCAGGGCAGTTAAGGCCTGCTGGCACACTCCAGGCCCTTGAAAAAGACCATGAGAAATTTGTAAATTCCTGTATAAAGCTTTTTGCTTGACGGCCAAAGCTGCATCACATTCCTTTAGAGTCTTCACAGCAGCCTTTTGTATAGACAGCATTGCTGATGGCTTCTCATAAGAAAATACAACTATTACACAGACCAAAAAACATGCAAGAAGCTTTGCCCTAAATTGAATCTCCCGGTTCTCCTATAACCCTTGATTGAGTTTATCCTAACCCCTGTAAATTGCTTACAAAGAGACAACTCACACAGAGACTGCCACTTGTAGGTATTGTCACTCACGAATCCCAATTCTCCTCCTGCAAAATAGGTGAGAACATTGTAGCTGTCTTCCCCAAAACTCTGTCCACTCTCAGTGTACGTAGCCTCAGTTATCACTTATTTCTCATGATTTAATGGGAAGACCTGGAACAGGAAGGTGCACGAGAATCTTTGCAAGTTCTCATATCTTCATGGCAGATGGAACTTTCATGATACTTTGAGCATGGTCCAGTGTAGACCCACACTTCCAGCATCACATTTACCAGCCTGATCTGGTAGTTGCTAAAATCAAAGGAAGTGGCGATAGGAAACTGGATCAAATAGCTAATAAAAATAAATGTCCTGAATTAACTCACAATTGGAAGACTGCTGCTGAAACATGTGATCTTAACTTGATCCAGGACATAATGGAGGCTTTTCAGGTGTAGGCAATGTAGGCTGCCTGATACCCACTGGGACGCGTTCAAGCAACAGTACCTGAATATCTGCTTGTTTGCAGCAAGTTCAACAACCTGATCTTTTTGGGAGCTTTCAGTCTCTGGCTGGAAGTTGACTGCTGTCCGATATTAGCCATATGTGGTACCTACATAACTTAAGAGTTTCATTCTGACTACCAAGGCTTTTTGCATATCTAAACACTTCAGAAGTGGTCTCTCTGCCTACTGATGTATCTGGGGAGAGAAGGGAGGAGAGTATTTACAAATTCATCCTAGCGTGGCTTGTCATCCCCTAGCACAGAATCACCAGAACACCTGAAGGCTTTCCCTACACAAACTTGTAGAGGGAAACTTGTCTCTACTGGCTACAGAGGGACCTTAGGGGGCAATCAGTTTGCACAGTATAGTTTGTATACATATATGTATGTGTATGTATATATAGATAGATGTATAGAGATAGATATAGAAGTATATACACATTATGGGCCAGAAACAAACTTTGATAAGTCTGGTCAACAGAAATGACTATAAGACATTTTTTAAGACGTAAAGCTTAAAATGAATGAGCCCTAGCAGTACATTCTGAGATATATAGACAGTATCTGTCAGTATGAAAAGAGCAGTGTTATGAGCAAACCAAATGTGATCCGTCTTGGTCATCCTCCCTTTGTTTGGCTTTTCAGATTTCACAATCAGACCATGGAAAATGAGGAGGAAGGATTGCCAGGAGCAAAAAGCAATAATAACGGAAACTCACACAGAGTTCTGCCACTGATTCCCCTCACCTCCCTGATGTGTGTGTTGGGAAGCAAGGCTGGGCTACAGGCGTTGCTGCTGAAACATGGAATTGATGCCACAGTCACTTCCACTTGTGCCAGATCGACCAAAATACCTCTGGTCTTTCTGGATTAGGAGAAACATAAGTGGGGAGGGCAGGCTGAACCTACAGAAGGGATCTTGTCTGCTTAGAAGCTCTTAAGAAATTCATAGTTCTGCAATTGTAATAATGCAGTTTCACCTCTTTTAAAAAAAAGTCTTTGAGGTGTCAACAGTTGCACTAGTACTGACTCTTGTGGAATTCTTCCCTTTGTCAAAAGAGAAATATACTACTGAGGAAGGTTACTGGTATTAACCCATTGCTCTTCTCTGCTTCAGAAACAGATGAAGAGGTAGGCTAACAGCTCTTGCATTTCACTCCATAAATTGCTAAGAAAAATTTTGGATTTAAAAAGTGTACATAAAAACATGAGATGCTTTTATGATTGGTATAAATCTGTAATTTTTAATATTGTGGAGGAAATACTTAATTTTCAAATGTTAATTTGAGTCACATTCAAACATTTCCCCCTAAACAGTTAATGGAAAAAAGTAGAAAAAACTCCTGATCTTTTAGATTTGGACTTATTTTAAGTGATAGCTATTGAAATCTGTCAGTATGTGAAAGCATCTCATGGGTGCCTGTATGAAAACTGAAATAATCAGTAATGCATCTGACAGCATGGTACTACAACTATTTAAAACATACATCTTGCTAACAAGCATAGTACAATGTGTCTTTGTAACTTAAATCTAATTTCTATGTTTTATAGGCTACAGCATACTATGGTTTGACCAGACAGTTCATAAACCAGTACCCCTGCAGATGCTAATTCCTCCTTGGTGAAAGCAAAAAGCTGAAATTTTGCAATTTATGTTTAGTGTAAGATAGATGGCAGAGGGCACAGTGCACCAAGATAAATTGGTAGAAAGGGCCTGCTTTGAGTTGTGTGCTCCTAATCTGTGCTAACAAGACTGCCATAAGGATAAGTTAGGGAGAGTGAAACTGTCTCTGTATATTGTCATATTCTACCACTGTAAACAGAATACAACAATTAGGCCTGTGAAGAACCAGCCACAGGAAGTGATGATTAATTCCAGTTAATTGAAATTGCCCCACATCAGCACATGTATTACTTCTAATGTTATGTATTCTTTCCAAGGTAGACAATCTTTCACACCCACACACTTCACTGACACACAGCATTTGGTTAGATGAAAAAAAAAACCCAAACAACAGAGTGGACCTAATAAAAGGAACTTGCACGATTTATGGAGCCGTTTCTTACCACGGGAAATAATATATTCCAGGTTCATTCCTCTGTTCCTACCCACTTCGGGGATTAGTTTTGCTTTGTGGGGAGAGGCTACTTAGAGTCAGAAAACAACATTGTAATGGCTCTTCAGCAGTTACGCAATCTCTTCATCCCAGAGATTCTTCTGTGTTGCTGCCTCCACCTCCAAATACCATTCATAAACTGTTCGACTGCACAGTGAATCATTGTGCTTTCCCTCAGTGTGAGAGAGAATAAAGAGATGTCCCCTGTTCAGTGACAACAGAAATCACATTGAAAGTAACTGCAGGGTGCCACGTACTCTGTTTCTAAAAAGATATGTACTAGGAGTATTTCTGGGTATTATATATTAGAAAAGATTTAGATGAGCATGGGAGATAAATCATTCTCCAACAGATACAGCTAAGTTTTAAACTAAAAAGAGGTTTTCTTCTTTGGTGTGTTTTGGAGAGGAAGGAAGATGGAAGGAAAGGAAATGGAATTATACTGGTTTGTTGTTTTATTTTATGTAAACACCCACATAACTTCTTGCATGCCTTACCGCAAATGTCCATTAAGGTCAAGAAAATGGTGCATTTCAGGAAGAGCAGAAGTAGTACACAGATAAGACCATGCGTAGTTGGGAGAATTATATCCTCTTCCAAGAAAGGAAGAATGGTCTGTATTCTGGCATGAACACAAAACCTAGCATCTGCTGTTTATAGCCTATTTTAATTGTGTTTATGAATAGATCTATTACGTATATGTAAATAACAAGCGCTCCCTCTAGTGAACTTTTGTGGGATTCAGTGTTGTAACTACTGAAGGTACAGATGAAAAAGTTTATAGGCAGAAGTGATATCTTCTATTAGACTATCTGTTGAAGTCAGAAAAAAGGTAAAAGCTTTTAGACATGCTAGATGGTTTTTAAGGTTGGTAGCACAATGTATTTGTCAGAGTTGGGGAGAGACAATGTCATACAGTAAAAACCAGATTTACATACACTGTTGCACTTGGATACTGTCCCTTACTGATGTTTACTTTGCCTGTTCATCCTTCCTCTTCCTGGTAGGTGTGATACCCTGGCTTTACTGAACTTCACTTCAGACTCTGAAACCCGAAGGGAGACATTTCATTTACTCATTTAGGTATCTCATGACAGTGGAAAAATAATAATAAAAATGACGCATCTGCCCAACACAGAGGACTGCATTTGAGCAGAGACGCTGTCTACCCTTGCTGCACTGCAGTACTGACGCTTGATTACATCTTTTAAAAATTACATACATTATCACTACTTCTTCTTGCCCATATGTTTTACAAAATTATTAAATGTAATGCTTGTAACAGTTCTTTCGAGTATATCAGAAAAACAGTCTACGGAAACTGTCATGGTTATGGCTGATGTCATGGCATGACTAACCTCAGTTCTGGCACTTTGTAACTTTTCAGAGCATTGATTTGCTCTTTTAGTTTAAAATACAGAATATTTATTTCAGGCACAGTCTCGGGGGGTGGGGCTATCTTTATGCACAGGATTCAAAATGTTTTGCCATACACAGTGTCTCACTGCACTGCTACTGAAACCTTCTGGACGTAACTAGATCTGCTTTGCGTGCTCCCAAGTGCAAGTTTGTAGGAGAAGGTGTGACATACTATGCAGGGGCTCTCAGGCTACAAAGCACAAACTATTTCAAACTTTTGTATGGTAGCAGTAGTTCCCAATTCTGCCTTTACACTAGTACTTAACTAAACCATAAAAGAAACAAAGTAGGACCAGCAGCTACCAGCATCTGCGATGTGAAATAGCACCTCCGCATAACAGCTGTGGTCTCGCTGCAGCTGCTGGATTGATGGTGACCTCCTGCCCTGTTTCCACTGATGTTTCAAACTTATTATGTCCACACAATGGTTAGCACCAGCCTGCTGCCGAAGGTTACTGCAGTCTCGGTTTCTCCAGTGGTGGGAGTTTATCCAAGGTTGGACCTGGTGCCTGTTTTAGAATGCTGGAGCAGGGGCAGGAAGGTGCTGTAGTGGGTGAGTCACTGGATGGGGGCAGGAGGTTGGTGGCAGCAGGAGGAGCAGCTTGTGGGCTAGGGATGAGCAGCAGGAAAATGAGAGGGGTGGGCGGGGGCATGCAACTACAGTCCAAGTGTTGAAACTGGGGTTCTCTGAGAACATGGGAGCACCTATCTGGAGGGCGGTGGCGCAGGGAATGGAGGCAGGCCTTCTCCTGTGTGTATGTGGCAATTTCTGCATCCTTCACTTGCGGCGAACCCAAGTATGAGGAATTCGCCGATGGTAAACCTACAGTGAGAAGCTCTGATGTGTTACCTGCAAAGTAGTTTAAGACCATTTAAGAACTGTACTTGAGGATCTGCTGGCCTATCAAATACTTTGGCTCATTTGTACAGTGAGCAAAGCAGACATGAAAAGCAAACAAGCACAAAATGGGCAACTGCCTCCTGTGCCCACTACTGCAACTTAAACCCCATTTTGTCACAGCTATAAACTGAGGACCAGTGCAGGATCAGAGCACATTCAAGAGATGTGCTTTGATATGCCTTAAATATTTATTGGTTAACAATTATGTAAAGACACATCAATACTTTCCATATTTTCATTTCTTCTGCCCATGCAGATGGGGAGAAGAAAGGGAAATCTTCTCCTATTCAGATGCCGACTGATTAAACAATTCCTGGATATTGAGAACACAAGAATATCATCCTGTTAAAGACTCGGAGCTCTGAAATCATGTGTCTGCATGCAGATAGCTACTTGTAAACTAGAAACAGGATTCAGCTTCCCGGCATAGGGGCTTAGAGTCTATCGAGATGCACTAGGGTATTGGAGATAGCTAAGGTGCAGTAGGTTCAACCCAGGATTTGAGAAGACTCACACCCACCTAAAGCAGCAGCTGAAAACCAAGCGGGATCCAGACTCCACAGCTCCTAAGGTGACACCGAAGGGTCAATTCAGTTGTCTAACTCACATGCCTACTGCCATTTGGGATGCTGTAGGATATCCAGCATAACCTGCAGCTGACAGCGTAGTCAGGTTTCCTGTAGGTCATGTGGTGTATTTTCCAGACCCACGTATGTAGCTTGGATATGTTACAGCATCTCAAATAGAATATCCTGAGTTGGAAGGGACCCACAAGGATCATCAAGTCCAACTTCTGTCCCTGCATAGGACAACCCCAAAAATCACATCGTATGTCTGAGGGCGTTGTCCAAATGCTTCTTGAATGTTGTCTCAAATAGCACTAGTCACTCATGTTTACGCAACTAAATTATGTCTTGTTGATTTGTGCCATTCTTTCATAAATACTGAGTCTGGGTTTGTTTTCAAAAAAAGCACAAACTGTTGGAAATGTGTGGTAAGCATCCAGTTGGAGGCTCCCTTCCTTGGCCGTGGGTGACCCCAGACACCCCAGCTGTGCTCTCCACTCGCCAGGGTGGCTTTCGGCAGGGTTTCTGTGCCCTCGTGCCCCAGGCTGTTGGAAGGAAATGGTGAAAATTACCTTATTGGGAAACACACCTGTTGGTACATACTGGGTGTGTGCACACTAACCTCACTGTGCAGTGTATGTCTTTGTGGGAAAGCAAGAAACAAGGGCCTGGTGCCACCAAGAAGTAGTAGCAGCCACTTTGGTTTTACGCCCCCACTCTCCCGCCCCGCCGCCAGGCGCCGCCCTCACGCCGCGGCCATAGAGCGGCCTGCCATAGAGAGCGCGCCCGCCCCCTTGCCGGCCGGGGAGCGTGCCGCCACGCGGAAGCGGAAGCGGCCCCGGCGGCGCGCGGAGGGGCAGGGGCCGGCAGCGGTGGTGGACGCGGGGCCGGCGGCCGTTGGCTGTGGTGCCGACCCGCCCCGCCGGCTGCGGGTGAGGCGGGCGCCGGGGGGGTCTCTTCCGGCAGCGGGGGAGCCTGGCGGGGCGCCGCTGGGCTCTGGCGGCCGGGGAACGCCTCGGGGAGCCGGCGGCGGAGGGTGCCCGTAACCCCGCTCGGCCCGGCCCGGCCCGGCCCGGCCCGGCCCGCTGGGGTCGGAGGAGCTGGGGGGGGGGGCCTTCCCCGCTGGCCTCTTCCCGCGGGGGAGCGGCTGGCGGCCTTCCCGCGGGCGCGTTGTGCGGCCGGTGGTGGTCGCGGGCTCCGGTGTGGCTGACGGCGCTCCCCCGCCTTGTGCTGCTGAGGCGGCTGGGAGGGAGGGCGGTGGGGCTTCAGGCTGTTAAATAAAAGGGACGTTTTTCTCTCCTTGCAGACACCTTCCAAGCCTTTCTGCCGGAGAACGTGGGATCCGCCTCGGCGGTAGCCTGCTGGGGTTTACCGGTTGTTAAGTAGACTTCAAAGCGGTGTGACATCGCTCTGCCAGTCCCTTCCTGCCTGAGAAAGGGTAGCTGCTTTCTGAGCCATCACATACCAGCTTCATGTATTCCTAAGATTGTCATCAGCTTCTTGGGTTTTTTTCTGAGGCCTTACTGAGGTTTAATTATGTATAGGCTCTAGTGGTTATAAAGTAATTTAAGATGTTTGTATTACTCAGTTTTAACTCTCTAATTGACTCTTGTATTAAGAGACATTGTTTTAACTTGGGAATGGTTAAATGGCCAAAGAATTCAATTATTTATGGATAAGGGCTGTTTTATTTGACTACTGTTGGCCTGCAACTTAAACTTGCATCTTTTATTTTTTTTATCCTATGCTTTTTCTGTGTTATGGCTGCTGCAACAATAGTTCATGATACATCAGAAGCTGTAGAGCTCTGTGCTCCCTGTGGGTTATACCTTAAACCCATTACAAAAATGACCATCAGTGTGGCACTTCCTCAGCTGAAACAACCGGGAAAATCCATTTCGAACTGGGAAGTGATGGAAAGATTGAAAGGGATGGTGCAAACTCACCAGTTTTCCACTCTGCGGATTTCTAAAAGCACAATGGATTTCATCCGGTTTGAAGGAGAGGTTGAAAACAAAAGTTTGGTTAAATCTTTTCTGGCATGCCTTGATGGCAAAACAATAAAGCTGAGTGGCTTCTCTGACATTTTAAAAGTCCGGGCTGCAGAATATAAGATTGACTTTCCTACCAGACATGACTGGGACTCGTTTTTCCGTGATGCGAAAGATATGAATGAAACTTTGCCAGGGGAAAGGCCAGATACTATTCACTTAGAGGGCTTGCCTTGTAAGTGGTTTGCGGCAAAGGACTCTGGCTCGGAAAAGCCAAGCGAAGAAATCCTTATAAAAGTTTTCAAGAAATTTGGAGAAATACGTAATGTGGACATACCCATGCTGGACCCTTACAGAGAAGAAATGACTGGCAGAAATTTTCACACTTTCAGCTTTGGAGGCCATTTAAATTTTGAAGCTTATGTTCAATATCGAGAGTACGCAGGTTTCATTAAGGCCATGAATGCCCTGCGAGGGATGAAGCTGATGTATAAAGGCGATGATGGCAAAGCAGTGGCGTGCAATATAAAGGTGAGAAACTGCAGGCTTTTTTATGGGAACCCATGTGAAAGACCAAGAACAACTAAATGTTATTTGCCCAGTGCTTAAAACCTACATCTATATACTGTAGTGATGACAACAGGTGACATTAACAGCACTAATGTAGTTTTATGGAACAGCCATAATAGAATTTTTAAAGGAAAATGCTGGAAGAAAAATGTGGTGTTGGACTACATGAACGGAGTGGGTGGTGTTCTGCTTTTTTATTTTTTTAACAAGACAGTTCTAGAAATGAGAATGGCTTGATGGAAGGACCAAATACACAAACAGGACCTGCTAAATAGTTTTTAGAAAGTAATATGTATTTACAAATCTTGTCATTTCACTTCTAATTCTGAACAAGTTCAGATGTATTTCACCAGAAGGGTGACTTTAAAGTGCATTGGCCTGTCTTGTGTTCACTACAAATAGAAATTTTGGGGGAGAATTTCACAGCCTCTGTATTTGGTCCCTGCAACGATAATGAGGTCTACCAGACAAGTGTCAGAACTTTGATGTTTAATAGCATGTGGCCTGTACAGCCTGGGTAATACACAGTTATCTTCAGTGTACTTCACATACAGAAAGGCCCCACAAAAATTTAAATGATAAAGTTAATCGTAGCAGTTTCCTGTGAATGCAGTATGCTTAATTCATAATAATTTGCATACTGAGTTTTCCAGATCTTTTTTTTTTGTAACCTCATTGTCTTGGAAAATACAACTATGACAGGAGAGAACAAGGCAGTCTCTTCAGATGTAATATCTATGAAAGCACGGCCTGAAGAAAACGTGCTCTGATATGTTTGGAGGTGGTCTGTGCATTTACATATCAGTTGAGTGAAATGTTTACAGATATATTTCAGTATGCTCAATAGTCATTCATCAAATCAGAAAGTGTATTTCAGGAAAAAGCTTGAGTATTCCTTTGTGTAATGTGGGAACATGCAAATATTTATTCAAGTTGTAGTTTAGTCAGTTTGAGTAAAATACTGTAATCTTTTATCTTGTTATCAAAGTTTGTCAGCTGGAGCGTAGAAACTGTTTGTACCTTGACCCTCAAGGTTTTCAAGGGGATGTGAAATTCAAACTGTCACTTATATGCAGGGGATCAGGGTTCCCAAATTTAGTTTGGCCATGCAAGAGGAAGCATGCCTTCCTGGCAGCTGCCCTGGGGATTGATAGGAAAGAGAGAGGGCTGTGTTTGCGGCTGTGCTGTCAGGACAGATCTCTTTCATACAAGGTCACAACACCTTGTCTGTTTCTACCTGTCTGTCCTTTCATCCTGTTAGTGAAACATCATTTTACATAGAGCCTGGGTGAATTAAACTGCAGAGTATGTGCTCCTTGTTCTCTGCCCCATGGTTCATGACAATGGGTTTGCAGGAAAGTATTATAGACCCCTGCCTGCCTGCCTGCACACAGGTGGTATTTAGAATGGGAGATAAGGACACCAGGGGTGTGATGTCTGCTGGTGTCCTGTTCCAGCACGCAGCTGGACCTGGCCAAGTTGTGCTCGTATGTCCTGGAAGCTGAACATTTTCCCAGGTCTCATTGCTCAGGTGCGTGTAACTCCCTTTTCTCTTGTGTTCCTAGTATCAAACTTGGAGCTTCAGCCCAGTGTACCTCAATTTGGGAATCTTGGTGTTAGAACGGGTGGGGAGGCACTCGCTTAAACCAGGTGCCGAATGTTGTAGAACTGTTTCTTCTGCTGAACTTAAGGATCACAGTTTTAGACAGAAAGGGAGGCCTTTATTTAGGCCCATTTCTACCTAGTGCTGTACAGCCCCTAACAGCATATATGAGTTGAAAAGAGTTCTGTATGTTCCTGTTCTGACAGGTTGAAAACATTGGACAACCAGGGCCTAAACCACACTAGGGTTTACTTTCGTATGTAACATGTATCTGTGACACATGTTATGTCTGTGACACACACAGAAGTGTAAACTGGTACCTGATTGTGCTAGTGTGCAGGCATTTAGTTCCCAGTTTATCTGGTTATAGTACTCTGGTGCTTGCTCTGGGCACATAGAGAGTTCCCTTTAGTTCTGAAAAAGGTTTTATGTTTCTGATTTTATTTACACTGTGGTTTGGATACCTTTGTGCTAGGTTGAAATTGTTGGGGATTGTGTAGGTTGTCAGGGATTTTTTTTTTGTCTACTTAAAACTGTTTTCAATTGTATCCTGTAAAGGTTTCTTTTGACTCAACAAAACACCTCAGTGATGCATCAATTAAGAAGCGTCAGCTTGAAAGGCAAAAGCTTCAAGAGCTTGAAAAACAGAGAGAAGAACAAAAACGTAAAGAGAAAGAAGCTGAGGAAAAACAAAAAGAGGAAGAAAGGTATTTATCACTTACTGCTCAGTTATATTTTTAACAATCAGGCATAACAAAACTGTAGTTGCCTCTTCATATCAGCATCAATAGATAGAAAATAACTAAACACAAGTTTCCTTTCAAAGTTCTACTCCTGTAGCTAAAGTGAAGCACTTAAAAGTGAGTGAGAATATTGTGGCCCTTTTGAGGAAATAGGGTTCAGGGATTATGAGATTTGGAGGTGTATTTTACACCTTTTTTTTCCTTGAACTTTAATTTCAGGAGCAGGGAACTTATGTGATGTGTAGTCATTCTGATAGAAAAATGTGCATTGTAAGTGGGGAATAGAAAATAATGCACTAGTTCTACTACTAAATAACTTTGATGTTATAAAGCTCATTTGTTCTTAACATCGATATTTTTCAAGGAAAAGGATGGGATACAAGCATATCTTAACAGTGACATTTTAAGGAAGAGTATAGGGGTGCAAATGTCATAAGACAGCTATTCAGAATATAAACACAAATGGAGCAAATTGTTTCAGAGGTTGTTTGGTGTCCATTTGCTTCAATATGTGTAAATTGTTATTGCTTAATGTTAAGATATTAAAGTTTCTGAAACTGTAAGGTTATTTAGATTATCACTAATGCTTATGTTCAGTTCAAAATATTAAATCAGCAAAATACTCAATTTCCTAAAAATCGTGCCATAGATGCCTGATCTCGGAAACTCTCAGCCTTTTACATAAGCTACCATTTTGTCCTACTGACTGAAATAAAATCACCAACCCCTGCACACATTAATTGGCTTGGTAATTTTCTTCTCGCTATGATGATTCACTGTCCAGCTGCCTGATGCATTGTTATTGTCTGTGGTCGAATTGGGTTAAAAAAAAATTTTTTGTTGTAGCCATGTTTTATGTTTGGATTCCAACTTGTTTTTAAATATTGACAGGCTGATGATCGCTATCACAGCTAATGGTTAAAATGTTTACTGTTTTCTACTTCTGTTTTTCAGTAATCAACAAGACATACTTAGAAACAAATTTACTCAAAGCACAAAATATATTTTTACATAGAGTAGGAGTCTAAAATTTTATGTGCCTTAGATAACATGACAATATTAATCTCTTTTTAGGAAGCAGAGAGAGCTTGAAGAATATGAGAGAGAGAGAAAAAGAGAAGAAAAGTTGCGCAAGAGAGAACAGAAACAGAAAGATCGTGAAGTTCGACGAAACAAAAAGCAACTTGAAAAGCTTCAAGCTGAAGAACAGAAAAAACTTCAAGAGAAGATAAAGTTAGAAGAAAGGAAGCTCTTGTTAGCTCAGAGAAATCTGCAGTCCATTAGACTAATCGCAGAACTGCTAAGCAGGGCAAAGGTACCTTCAATATTTATTTCAGAAGCTAATGAAGAACCCAGCAGAACAAAGCCTTTTACTGACCTGAGAGTGGGTGGGGATCGCTGTTCATTAAACAACAGATTTAGTACCTCCAGATGCTATTCCTTAGACGAAAAAGTCAAAAAAGTACAACGAAACATTATTTTTCCCGTGGTAAAACATGCACATATAGGTAAATGGAAGAGTGAACTTGAACCTGTAGTCCTGAATAGGATTTTTTTACCTGTAAACTAATTGGCAAGCTTGCTCTTAAGGCCAGTAAAAGAATGCATAAGCATGATAAAGTGAATTAAACACAGAGGATAAGATGCAAGACTCCTTATTTCTAATTGCATTTTTGATGCTGTTTTCCATCTGGCTTTCAGCAGTTCTGTTAACTATTCTTTGCAGTTCCATTAACTATTCTTTGCAGTTTCAGAGAATGAGCTTTCATTATTTGATATTTGAAAAAGTGCAGAATCATTTTTCTGTAGGAAAAGTACTGTCGGCTAAGGTTTTGAATGTTAGATCCTGTTTCTCTAACAGTATTGTTATTTTTCACTGAAACAGGATGTCATTTGCTTAAAACTTGGATAAAGTCGTCTTAGGGTGTAATGTAATGCATGTTAAGTATTTTCTGTAGATATGAAAAACTGTGTGGCAAAGCACAGTTTTTTTTCCTTGATGCCAGTGTACCTCAGAAGTATTTTTGAACTCATACAGTGCTAGGTCACTTATATGCTAGGAGAAAGGAGAAATACTTCTTGCAGGCTTTGTAACTTTGCAGCTGTGAAATAGAAAGATTGTCTGATAAAATAGAGCAATATGTTTCTTTTACTCCCAGAATTTTGAGGTCTACACACTAAGCCGTTTGTCTGGGTCAGAGTTAAAAAAAAAAAAGTTTGAACCTTCTTTTTCAGTATTGTGAGTTTCTAAAGTGGTTGACAAAATGAGAATCAGTTTCTACATAATATGTGTGTGTTTAATTATTTGCTGGTTTTTATGGACCCATTGTAAAGTAATCTATGAACCACAGATTGCAATCATCTAACAAATTCATGTTTTAAATTTCACTGAAACCTTCAAGTGTTGACCCTGATAAATGTATTTTAATACTTCAAATTTCACATGTTGTTCTAGCTTGTGTGTTACTCTCGTCACATTAAGGAGCCATAAAGACCAAGCTTTGTTTTTGCTTTGTGAAACAGCTAGGAGAAATTAACACTCAAAAGAGTTTGTGGACTAATATTAATGTTTCACCTAACAACAGTTTTGTGTTAGTGGGCTTTCTTGGTTGGTTGGTTTGGGTTTTTTTTTTCCCTTTAAGTGGGGAAACAACTGTTTTATTTTGGGATGGTGAAGTTCTGTTAGATTTTATTTTCTTGCCATGTTGCTGCTTTTGTGTTATGGTGTAACTTGGAAGCATGAGCAGGTCTATAAATATTATTTTATTTACTCTTACCTTCCCTTTGGCTATCTTTCAGACAGTAAAGCTTTTGGAGCAAGAACATAATGAGGAAAAGATTCGTCTTCAGCAGCTAGAGGAGAGACGAAGGCTCCAGGAGGCTGAGCTCAAACGTGTGGAAGAGGAAAAAGAGAGAGCACTGGGGTTGCAGAGAAAAGAAAAGGAACTGAGGGAGAAACTACTGAACAATCTTCTGAGCAAGAAAATGGATGCAATTAATCAAAGCAAAGAAGAAACTGAATCAACCCAGTCTGACATGCTGAAAACCCCTAGTGGTGTTCCACACACTGTGTCATCCAGCTGCATCACTTCTACCTCAGGACAGGCTGTTACAGGCAAACTGGCTCCCGGCTCTCAAAGAGAAGTAGCATCTCCTGAGAGCGTAAACACTCAATGCAAGTACTTGAATGGCAACATTCATGACAAAGTTCATGTCAAAGAAGGTCAGAAGTTTCATACCACAAACTCTGAGAGGTGTTCTGAGAAAAGAAGTTCCGGGGTAGTTTCATGTGTTCCCGCCAATAACCAGCAGCAAAAGAGCCTCTCCAGCTATGACCAGAATACCTGCAGGAAGGACTCACACTGTGAGCAGGGCAAACGTAGCACAGAGCCAAGGAGAAGAAAGAGCCGTTCATGTAGCAGCATAAACACTGATGAGAGTAAGGGTAAACGAGAGAGGAGCAGGCACAGAAGAGATGTGAGTTATCAGGACGAAAAGCGCAGGAGAGAAAGGAGGTATTATAGACGCTCTAGCAGAAGTTACAGTCCTCGACGAAGCCATAGTCCTCGTCGAAGAAGTGTAAGCCCCAGACGTTCACGTTACAGAAGAACTCGCAGTAGCGAACGTAAACGAGACAGAAGAGAAAGAAGTCATAGTCGCAGAAGTGTGAGCAGGAGACGAAGGCACCGGAGGAGATCACTGAGTAAGCAAAGGAGTACTTGGAGTGGGTAGTGAAGGCCTTGACTCTTTGGAAAGGCTGTGGTTGGACAAAAGGGCCAGAAAGTTGTGAACGAGACCTCATCGGTGTGACTGCTATAGAAAACACGTTTGTTTCAACTAATGCTTAACTTGCATCTAGTCCCTGAAATCAAGAAAATAGATGCCTGATTTTTCTGGCATTCCTTTGTGCTTTGTTGTCTCTTTCTAGGTTTCTACCACAACGTAGGTATAACCACCTGTGCTTGTGCTCGAGTTCCTACAGTGCTAAAAGCCAACCTGTTTTCTTGATTTTCAGTTTTCTAAACCTTAATTTTAGTTGATTTAGTTTTTATCTCTGTATCACCTAATTTGGCTTGAGAAGTACATGGGTGCCACTTATAGGAACTCCAGACGTAATAACTTATTACATACAGATTTGATTTAAAATGCTTCTGGTGCATTCAGTGAAATCACATTTAACAAAGTAGAGTTTTTGCTGATTGAGATGGATAGCAGGACTTTCATATAGTTCTTAAAACTGACTATAAAGATATGCAGGATATCTTTTAAACTGCTTTGATTCCTTCATATGTCTGTATGGTGCCAAGCTTGGTGGCCCAAATTATTCTGGCATGTAATGCCATTTGTATAATAATACTTTCCATGTAAGAGAGGCACACTGATGTAGGAAGCAGTGGTAAAATGGTTGAAAAGTTGTTCTGTTATTTTGTTGACGTATTTGGCTTTGTAATTACTTCAGGTGGCATAGAGCCACTTGAAGCATTTTTTCAGGTACATACAGAGCTAGCCATTGTCTTTGAAAAAGGGGCCTTCTTGCTAAATTATTTTTACTTGTGGTGTTGGAAAGTAAGGCTGCAGTGTCTCTTGTTAAATCCATTTTAAAATACTTTTGCTTCTAAAATGCAGCTCAGGAATATTAAAAGCTATAACATTACAGTGAAAGAGTTTATTTTGCCTTTTTATGGTAAAATTAAAAAGAAAACTGTTTCCAGTGAACTGAAGTTGCTGTTTTCATATATCAGTATATTAAAATCTGCAGAAGTGTTGTACAAGAACCCATTTGTTGGGAAAAAAAAAAAATCATTCGATGCATTTGAATAATGAAGCTCAGCCACTCTTCTTGATGGTCCTGTTATATACAGCTGTGTCAATTGTTAATTCAGCAGGACGTGTGCTCTTTATCTACAGCCTTCAGATGCCATTTTCCTCACACCGATGCATCAAATCAAAGTGCATCGCTTTCCTGGAGTGCCTGAGGAGCACATTGGTGCTGCAGCTCAGCTGGATCCCTGGCTGGCTGAGTGTGTCTGCATTGCTTTCAGTGAATCCATGTGGGGCCTGTTTCTTACTAGACCATGCTGCTGAAATCTTTGTAGTTGCTAGCTGTGGAAAGAAAAGGTAGACATTCTTTTTTCTTCCTGGCAATTCATGTTTTTAAAGATCTCCAATTAATCATGTTACATCTCAGGTTTTTGTGACTTCTCTTGTGAGTTTCACCACTGTCTTGGGGGCTGAGAGCTAGACTGAATTATCTAATCATCTCAACACCACCAAGCTCTTGAATTCTGAGCGGTTGCTTTCTGCGAAGAGTTCATTTTTCTACTATCTTTGTTGAAGTGTTAAAAGCCTATCTACCTGAAGAGAAGTTCATTTTTAGTAATAATTTAGCTAAAATCCAATCTAATGTTGGTTGCAAGTATTTGAGAAGGCTGGTGGGATGCCTGTTTGCAAATGCATACAGTTCTGCTTAGCCTGCTCTTAAATACTGACACACTGTCCGTGGTAACACCAGTTTTTTTAAAAAAAGTATATCTACAGTTGTGTGAGAAGTTCAACTAATGGCTGTCAGTACCAATGTCTTTGAGCTCAGGATTAGATTGTTACTTGTATTTCTGCAGTATATTTCTACTGTGGATTTCCACTGGGATTGATATGTTGGGTGGGAGTCTTGGTAATATATTATATAAGTAATTGGGGAGATGCTAGTTTATAATGCTACTTTCAGGAAGTCATCAAGCTGTGAATGCAGTGTCATTGCCAAGAGTGGAAGCAGTTAAAGCAGTGGCAGCCACCAAAAGTGTTGGAGTTATACTAGAAGAATCCAACAGATATTGTTAGTTGATACAAAAAAAGACGGTGCTTGATAGGTTTTTTGCTCCAGAGAAGGCACCAAGAGCAAGTTTCATATACCACCCTGAAATTATTAAATTCCATAAGCTCCCCTGGTGTTTAGGGCAATGTCTGGGGCCAGAGAAGATAATTGTAGTGAGGATGTTCAGCTGTCAGGCTTTGATAATCATTCAGCTTAACACACCATATCCAGCACTGGCTTCATACAATGTCCTAAAAGTGCAGTAACGTAAAGTAACTCAGTTGTTAATAGTGCTTGTATTATTTATTCTTTTCACAGCAGCTTCAGGAAGAAAAGCCTGAAAGTGCTTTGAAGCTACTTGCAAATGCTTACTTTCCAAAATGCAGAGGGAATGTGGAACAAGTCCTCTTTCAGTCGGCCAGCTGAACCCAATCAAAACCTCTTAAAACTCCTAGTACCTAAACTTGCCCAGTAACTGGTCAGTGCAGAGTTTTATCTAGTCCAACACTTAACAGTATTGTTGCTTCAGGTATGTGTTTTGCACCAAAGCTCTCCAAAATCTTTTCAGTGCTGAATCCTCTGAAATGGATGTTGCATCACGTGTCCTTGTACTGGGTCTGGCTGTGATGGAGTAAACTTTCTTCATAGCTGCTGGTATGGTGCTGTGTTTTGGATTTGTGACAAACAGTCTTCGTAGCACACCAGTGCTTTACCTGTTGCAGAGCAGTGCTTGCACAGTGTCAAGGCCTTCTCCATTTCCCATTTTGTGTGCACCCCCCTGAATGGGTAGGCTGAGGTTGGGAGGGGACACAGCTGGGACAGCTGACCCCAACTGACCAAAGGGATATCCTGTGCCATGTGACATCATGCTCAACAATAAAAACGCGGGCTTTTGTCTTTCCAAGGTAGCCATTGCTCCAAGACTGAATCATAGAATATCATAGAATCATAGAATACCCGGTTGGAAGGGACCTCAAGGATCATCTGGTCAAACCTTTCTGGGCAAGAGCACAGTCTAGATGAGATGGCCCAGCACCCTGTCCAGCTGAGTCTTAAACATGTCCAGTGTAGCAGAGTCAACCACTTCCCTGGGCAGATTATTCCAATGGTTGACTGTTCTCATTGTGAAAAATTTTCCTCTCACGTCCAATTGGAATCTCCCTGGGAGTAACTTGCACCCCTTACTCCTTGTCCTCACCATGTGACTCCTTGCAAAAAGGGAGTCTCCATCTTCTTTGTAACTACCCTTTAAGTACTGGTGTATGGTGATGAGATCACCTCTAAGCCTCCTTTTCTCAAGGCTGAACAAGCCCAGTTCTCTCAGCCTATCCTCATATGGCAGGCTTCCCAGACCCTTGATCATCTTGGTGGCCCTTCTCTGGACCCCCTCCAGCCTGTCCACATCTTTTTTGTATAACGGGGACGAGAACTGTACACAGTATTTCAGGTGTGGCCTGACAAGCACTGAGTAGAGTGGGCTAATGACTTCTTTATCTCTGCTGGCGATGCCCTTGTTGATGCAACCCAGCATCCTATTGGCCTTCTTGGCCGCAGCAGCACACTGTTCACTCATATTGAGCTTCCTGTCCACCAGGACCCCCGGGTCCCTTTCCACGGAGCTGCTCTCCAGCCAGGTGGATCCCATTCTGAGCTGCACTCCTGGATTGTGTTTTCCCAGGTGCAAGACCTTACACTTGTCTTTGTTAAACTTCATAAGGTTCTTGTTAGCCCACTCTTCCAGCCTATCCAGATCTTCCTGCAGGGTGGCTCTCCCTTCCAGAGTCTACTTCCCCACTCAGTTTGGTGTCATCTGCAAACTTCATCGGGCTACGCGTGATCCCGTTATCCAGATCGCTTATGAAGATATTGAAGAGTGCTGGGCCCAGTATCGATCCCTGGGGGACCCCACTTGTGACGGGCTGGGCATCAGTTTGCTTGTGGTCTTCGTTGATGATGGGCTTTGAACTGCAAGGAAACTTGAAAAGAGTTGAAACTGTGATCTTTTAAGAAGGTCACAAATATAAATTATGCCATGCCCAATATCATTTATTTAGGTTGTTATTATGGCTGAGGTATGTGCTTGTACTGCTGCAAAAACCTTGCTGATGCAATAACTTAAAGAATATAATTTTTGATAGTAAACAGTTGCTCTTTGTTCTGTATTGATTGTAAGTCAGTACATTTCTACCAAGTGTCTTCTAGCCGTCTTAGTGTTGCAAATGAAAGAAGCTAGGATACCAGCAGGCTTTATAATGGCTTCTAGAAGCTGAAGTACCAAAGTTACTGATATTTTTCCCTACTCTGGAAGAGTGTTGTGATGCTGATTGCTTAAATCTTACCTGATTGCTTGGATTTGAAAGACTGACTTTTGGGAGTCTAAAAGCAGATAAAATTAGTTGGTCTGTTTTCTTCCATTTCAGTGTATGTCTGTTGAGTGACCTTGAGTTCATATGAAAAGATAAGTATTTAATGTCTGTCCTTTGCTGTTTTAGCTGCTTTAAAGAAATGTCCTTTTCAAAGGGACTTTGATCAACAAACTTTGGTCTAATTAATGAAGGAGTTCCAATAATCCACACTACTGTTCTTGTTTAATTATTAAATTCACAGTGCTTAAATCACACTGCAGTCACAGGCTCTGTTATAAATGTTAAGGAAACTGAAGAGTATAGGATTTAGTAACTAATACTTATCAAAGACACACCAAACTAATAAATACTTCTGAAACATTGAATTTATGTCGATATGGTTGAGTATTGGATAGAGTCTGACTTAGCTACTATGCTACCTCTACTTTCAGCCCCTTAGCTGCTAGAAATCCAATTCACTGAGAATGTCTGCAAAGATATCTGCCTATTTACTTCTGAAACTGGTCAGCGGGGATTGTGTACCAGTAGTAACTTGACTCTCTTTGCCTAGGCTTGTCCTGAGTTGCATGTTACTTATGTCCCATTGCATCAAAGTTACGTATCTTATTCCATTTGTCTGTCAATATTCAGCATTTGTTTTTGGTGGCTTTGTTCCCCTGGATTGTAAGCAGGAATATAGATTGATTCACTGCTTTTATCAGAACATCAAGGATCTGGGTGAGCAAGACTGTAAGTCTTTGTTTCTTCTTCATTAGACTACTGTTTGAAAGGTTGGAGGCTGGATGTCGGCTTTCATCTAGACTGAACGCATGGCAGCCCCAGGGTATAGGGTAGATATGGGGAAAGAAATTCTTGAAGGTGATGGGAGACTTCAGTACAAGTCATTCCTCCAGAAGTGTTAAGCTTATCCCATGCTTCATTTTTTCATCCTGCTTTCAAACTCTGGAGCTCTCCCATGCCATTGCAAAGCCAAGAACTAAATAGTTCCCAACTTCTTCATCTGTGTCAATTTTAAGCTTACTTTAAGATCAGCGTTTGTTGCTGGGGAAAGCTCAGGTTCACTCTTTACTGGTATGGTTTTTTTTTTTCCTTCAGTAGTGGAAAAATTTCCTCAGTGAGCAGGACTGGTGTGGTATAAGTATGGGGTGTAAATCCCATTAAGCCATGGATTGGGCAACTCCACAGTACACGACTGTGTTCATGCCTGCTGGAAAGCCTTGGCAGCAGTGAAAGAGACCTCTGAGCCCTGTTCTGCTTACTGAGTCCCAAGAAATGCGCAGGGTTTCTTCTGATGTTCTGCCTCCAGTCTTGAGTCTTAAGTCACACAATGAGACAGGAAGAGTGTTTTCTCAGTTGTAAGGATGCACCTCTCTTCTTGCACTCAGCACCAGGAGAGATTTCACATCTGTCACCACAGAACACAATGTCTCCCTTTTGTCCTCATAGAGGTGCCAGGAGGATAGGATTGAGCCAGTGGGAACCCACCTTGCTCTTGAGGATGTGTAAGGTTCAGAAGTGTATTAATCGTCTAATGATAGAAGGCCGCGTGTGACCTCTTCCTGTTTGAGTATAAGGACCCTGCTCATCGCAGACCACTTGCAGCAAGGTCTGAGCTGAAGGGGTGAGAAAGTTGTGGCCCAAAGCTCCTGAGCCTCCCTGTGCTGTGCAGGAGCTGGTGCGTACTGTCCCTGCGTGTGCTGTGGCCTCCCCATGGCTGTTGGTACTGGCAGCCAGGAGTGGTTTTCCTGCAGCCCTTGCTAAGCAAAGAAGAACATGAGCCTCGAAAGGGTAAGAAATCCAAGTTCCTGTTGCTATGGTCAGCGTTACCACATAGTCCTGTTCTGATCCTTAAAGAAGAATGTCTCCTCCTGTTTCTGTCTGAGGGCTGATGAGCCTTTGCACTTTACCAGCCTTTCAGCCTGCAATTTTCTTTTTATCTCCTGGCCTCAGCCTGCGCTAGGTGACTCAGGAAGCAGCTTATTCAACAGAAACTACAGCTTCTCCTCAAGGGCAAGGCCAAGTCCTGCAATATGATGGTTGTGGTGCTTTCCATCTGCTTCCTGCCTGCTGTGGTAAAGTAATTTTGATAATATATGAGTCAGATTGCCAGAAGTAATTGATACTAGTAAGAAGTGGTTACCAAACCTGTGACCGTATCCATGGGTTTTTTTCTAATCGATTCTAGCTTTGTAGAGTAATCTATTCAATGACGTGCAATAAGGGCATATGCATGATTAGGTATGCATATGAAAAATATTTGATATATTATCTGGAAGCATCATCTTGAAAGCTCTTAGAGAAAATGGGAATTTTTGCAGTGGCTCCCAAAATTGTGAGCACACAACTATACTAGAGACCGCAAGGCTATAAACGCAAACCAATGAGAGTTGATCACTGATCAGTGCTACATGGACATCGCACCAGTGTCAGCTTTAGGGCAGTTCATGAACATGTATAGGATCCTGTAACAGACTTGTAGCTGCTCATGTTTGATAGCAGAGGTAGAGATGTTGTTAGATTCTATATAAGACAGCAATTAAACCAACTAGTTTGGCAGATGCCTTAATTCATAAATGGGTGAGCAAAATTGACCACTGATGTCTTTTATTGCTATACAAGTTAAGGGTTTTTTTATTATAATTAAGAGGAAATACATGTATTGCCTTGTGTTTTGATCTGGTATCCTGCCTTTGAGGTTTGCTTATAATCTGGACACAACACCCATTTCATTAAGCTTAAGTTGCATTCTGTTGATCTAGCCCTTCCCCAGCCCAATGAACGTGTTATTTGCAGAATGTATCTTTTGCTGCCTCACGATAAATTTGCAGAGTTGTCTCTAGCATTTGTATAAAGCAGCAGTCTAGTTGCAGTTGATCCTTCAGAACTGGCTGTGCAGAATGGATCCCTCTAGTGTCTTACATTCCTACACGTGTAAGTATTATTGTTGTTAAAAGGAAGTGTACCTCTATTTTTTTTTTTTACTTAATCTGATACCGGGCTCTTGAGGCTTGTTTGAAATGGTATGCACCACCATCCTTTCTTCTTTAATCACAGCACAGAAAATGAATTTGATCTGGTTCCCCATCACATGCTGCATCCCCTGAATACATCTCCTGCTGTCTCACAAAAAAAAAATCATAGATTAGCTCAAACAAATGCTTTGCCACAGTAGTAGGTTATAAAACTTCTAAAAAGCTAAGGCTGATTGGAATTATTTTCTAACTGATACCTAATCTGGTCACATGTGCACTGTGGCACCTGTGAAGTGAGCTCTACCTGCTATGGATGGGATGCCCAGGAGTTCTGTCCTTGAAACTGGACTATTTGTAGGACAACATGAAGGGATAATGGTGTGGTAGCATCACAGTCACTCCCAGATAGCAGTCTCAACCTGCCCCCAGTGTCAGAAGACGAACTGATCACCCTCAGACCAGGTCTTCCCTGCAATTCTGCATATGATCCTGAACATGTGTCTGTAAGTGCTCTGAGGAATTGCCTAGTGGTGTTACTTTCTACCTTAATTGGAAAAGAGAAGGGCTGGCAAACTCTTTCTCTTCTGCTCACTGTACCTGACATGGCTTGCTGTTGTTTAACACCAGCTGGCAGCTAAGCACCACGCAGCTGCTCACTCACTCCCTCCCCTGGTGGGATGGGGGAGAGAATGAGGAGAGTAAAAATGAGAAAACTCGTGGCTTCAGATAAAGACAGTTTAATAGGTAAAGCAAAAGCCACGCATGCAAGCAAAGCAAAGCAAGGAATTCATTCACTACTTCCCATGGGCAGGCAGGTGTTCAGCCATCCTCAGGAAAGCAGGGCTCCATCACGCGTAACGGTTACTTGGGAAGACAAACGCCATCACTCTGAATGCCCCCCTCTTCCTTCTTCCCCCAGCTTTATATGCTGAGCATGACGTCATATGGTGTGGAATATCCCTTTGGTCAGCTGGGGTCAGCTGTCCTGGCTGTGTCCCCTCCCAACTCCCTGTGCACCCCCAGCCTCCTTGCTGGTGGAGTGGGGTGAGAAGCAGAAAGGAGCTTGACTCTGTGTTAGCACTGCTCAGCAGTAACGAAAACATCCCTGTATTATCCACGCTGTTTTCAGCACAAGTCGAAAACATAGCCCCATACTAGCTACTATGAAGAAAATTGACTCTATCCCAGCCAAAACCAGCACACCTGCAAACAGCATAAGACTGTAAAAAAACATTTGACGTGAACCACCAGGTAAAAGGACTTCAGGGGTGCTTGCCTGTGTGGAGCCATGGGAACGCTTCTTTCTGAAACTCTCTTTTTGAAGAAATAGAGGAGAGGATTATCAGGTTAGCAAGTGTAAAATGGCCTCTGCAATGCAGTTGTGTGTCCACTGATTGCCTTTGTGATGCTTGAGAGAGCACAAGTCATTTCTGACATGAGAGCATGCCTCAGCTGCTCTCTGTCTTGGTTTTCTTTTTGCATCTCACTCTCTTTGAAGTTTCGGCCTCTACCATTTTTAGCTAGTGAACCTGTCTGTCCTCAGGAAGACTATGCCTCTTATCTCCTGGGACCTTCCTCTGACACATCTCAATGACTATTTGGTTGAACTATTTGTTGAGAGATTATTTGCAGGCCAGGAAGTTAAACCAAGAACAACTCTGGATTGCTTGTGATGGACTTTAAAAGACATTCTCCGTCAGAGTTTTTACTATAAGGAAAACTGAGGAGAAGGGAGGGTTTGCTTAGAAGAATGATCTGGGTATACAGGATTTCCTGCCTACTCCAAATGTCTGCCAGTAGTATATGTGATATAAACAGGAAAAAAATGAAATTAGCTGGTGTCAAAAACTGACAGAAGCAATAGTCATGTTACTAGGGAAATGCATCTATTGTAAAACATGAGAAGAATTAGAAGTTATAAAGAAGAAAATGAGCATTTTGTTAAAACTGGATCTTCTATTTCAAAGAAAAAGTATGATACTGAGTATCTTGGCTTTTTAGGATCCTTAAAAAAAAACCAAAAAAACAAAAAAAACAAAACCAAACTTCACATCCCTGAGATTTGTACTTGTTGCTTATAAGGAAGGTTGCATGTGTGAAAATAGTGTCATCTGCCATTTCTCACTGGCAGACACATTAATTTTACTAAATCTACTTTGTTCATAGATCATTTCTTAGTTTCAAATGTTATGCAAAAATAACATAATTATTTTTTGTGTAGTATTTGTAGTGGGTCATTTAGGCAAAGGAAAATTCATCACCAAAATAGAACCATGGAGGTGAAGTAACAGCTTAAGCCTGTGTATAGTCTAAGTGCTATGACAAAAACCCTGATGGGTTTTTAAGAGAAAGCAAGCCACTGCAATTTCATCTTTGTGAATGCATTTGTAACTTAAGAGGAGCTTAGACTTTAAGCCTCACTAACAATTTACTTGGAAACAGCAACGCACCATGTGTGGCTTTGCATCAATCTGGTGTGGGTTATCTGCAACCCTCCTCCCCTACATCTCGCTACTGGTAGTAATCCCATTAGACGATTACATCTGCTGTCCTCAACAGACAGATTTAGTCATGATTGAAAAAGTACTTTGAGTGGGTTTAATTAACCGTGTGGTCATTTTATTACCAGAGCCTCTTGTACCCTATAACTTTGCCTTAAGTAAAGTGAATTTATGGCCCATTAGGACATGCTAGTCTACTGTTGTGCACATAACCACCTGTTATTTAGTCAAAACTACAAGAATCAAAGGTTGAGCATTTTTGTACTCATGAATCTTTAATGGAGCCGTACTCAGTGTCACTGTAATATCTGATTACCCATCTGTGGCTGAGTCATTTGAGGAAAGTGGTCTGTAAGCTGGTGAGCAGCAGCTAGCGCTTCCTAGAGTTGTTTTGTTTAGCTCAATGGAAGAGAAATGTATATTTCAGTGTGGCAAGCATTTGCTTCCAGTGTGGCTGATGGCCTGGATCTGAATAGCTGTTATGATCCCAGGAATGGGAAATCTTTATTGTATTAGCAATCTTTTTTTAGCTAACTTTAACAACAAACTCTTAAAGTAGGTTGCTGTTTCACTACTGGCTAAAAGAAATACAACGTCTTTTGGCTGAAATGTAAGGATCTGAATGGAAAATATGGATTCACAGAAGGATTATGCAGTGGAACCTTTCAGTTGAGAAAGTTTCACTGCATCCACAAAATGGTCAGAAGGAACATGTGGAAAACTTTATACTGGCCTGTTTCTTCTAAAATGAGGCAGGTTCAAAAGAGGAGCACAGAACTAACCTTCAGCAGCAGCATGTAAATACAATCCTACTTCCTAGGAAAGGAAAAGAACATTAAAATGTTGTGTTGGGACAAAGTTGTAAAGTGCAGTCTTTAAACATACACCAAACTAATGTACACAACATGTTGAACTGCATGTTGATTACTGCATCGCTCAAGTTTTGCCCATTAACTTAGTCGCTGAAGTATGGAGAAAGCTACCACTGAAAAAATGCTATTTTGTAACATTTTGCCATCACTGTATTAGCCTAAGACAGGTCTCATTTAATGTTGTTGCCTGAAGGGACACTAAATGTGTGATATAAAAACTGTAAGTCTTTCCTTGATAGAAAGGGTCTTTTCTCACCTGGGAGTTGCAGCATCTGCCCAAAAAGGCAAGATGTGCAAGATGGCAGGCATTTACAAGCTAGAGCAATGGGCAGTGTGGCAGAGAGGTTTCAGGAAAATAATCCAGGGTTTTAATTTTCTGATGAAAGACCTATGAGGTATGTTCTGCACGAAGTTGAAATCCATGCCACATCTGGCACTTGGCAGTCATTTTGTTCTTTGTTCCCAAGGACTTGCTGCATGCCCCTAGTTAGTTTGCAGAGAAGGGGAGAAAGACTGTGGCAGCCAGCTGGAAAACGTAGAATGTTTTGTCATCCCTCAGCACCCTGCTCTGCCAAAACATGGCAAAGCACAAGTAGGACACCGCTGCTGTGGTGCTGCTATCAAACAGGCATTGCTTTCGAAGCTGGTATGTGGGGGGACCTGCAAAATACGGAAAAGGAACAAGAATAGATTTAATGCCTTGTAGACTTCACCTGAGTGATCATTGTCAGAGCAAATTAGTCACTGCGACAAAGCAGCACAACAGACTGACTCTTACAGTTTCTCTTCAGATGGGTTGCTTCTGCACTTAGGGATGGGGTGTACCCTACTGCAAGCCCCAGGGTCACCTGGACCTGTGCCTGTCACAGCAAGTTTCAGCTCCCTTCTGGCTATATGTTTCTTTTATCCTTTCCGTGGGCATGTCTTGCAAACCAGGCCAGGGAAGCACACTCAGGTTTTCCACACCTGGGTGGAAATTATTCCAGGCAGAGACTGTGGTAGGATGTTTTCTTCTCCTTCAGCTCCTTGTGTGACTCTGCTCTCAGATTATTTCCTCATCAGCTCTTGCCTGCTATGTGGTAGCTATGCCAGTCATTTTCCTTGCATGGGTAAGGTCTGAGGCCCTGGGTACATGATGTGGGGCCCGAGGCTGAACAAGTCTCTGTTTCAGCATGGTGAAAGTAAGTGCTGTGCATATGCTTGAGTGAGGGGTGAGTACAATTAGGGCCGTGGAAGATGCTCGGCTTGGCCAGGAGTATGCCGTCATGGCTTTGAGCTGAGCTGGTATTCCTTCACTCTTAAAGCCCTGGGAACGTCCTCATTTCACTTGAAGAACTGTGTTGCCAAATTGTTGTCTTTTCTCTGGAGTGACGTTATTAGGCTGACTGACATATGTAAGGATTTTTATTCTTGAGAAGTCTTCCAGCACCAAAATGCCAGCTCGATGGAGTACAGCTGCTTTTGAACAAGCCACGAGTAAGACTCCACTTTGGTTTATGAACTCCTGGTGCATCGCACTGAGTTCAGGTTCTTGATGCTGTTCTGTGCTGATTTCTGTTTTGCTTGTTACAAGCTTTCAAGTGCTTCTGCAGTACCAGCATGTTAACCGACTGCTGAACCAACAATACAAGCTTTAATCTGCACTGCTTCTTTAGCCTTGTACTTGATGATGGAAGAGTCAAAGAAACGGCTGAACCTGGTAGAAAGAGCCATCAAAGCCAAATGACTTAGCTAACACGTTTTGTAACCAGTGTGTTTCTCAGACGCAATAAGATTAAGTGGATCAGCTGGTGTGCTCTGTGCCTGGTGGAAAGAAGCTTATTTAAATTAAGAAGACCAGAGAATCTGTGCCTCCGTCCAGAAAGAAAATGAGTTCCACAGAAGACCTTGACTATCCTCAAATCATCTTGGAATACAACAGTGGCTTTTTAGTCTCAAAGGTAAGAAATATAACTCAGTCCCGGGTAGATGTCTAAGAGTTTGCAGACAGAAATATTCAAGAATCTCGCTTTAGGTCCTGAAAGAAGTCTTTGGAATGAAAACTATCTCATATGAAAGCATCCTGTCTGCTCATCTAGGCAGGAAGGAAATTTGAAAAGAAAAAAGATTTGAAAGCAACCTGACCCCTCAGGGTAGACTTAGCATTTATTGAGGCCCCTCTGACCTTTGGGGGCTTGGATGAGCAGACCTTGTTTCTGCATGAGGCATTATAAAAAAAACACAGGAGTTTGTAGCTGAGGGCTTGCTGTCTGACTGCCTCAAATGTGGAAGGTTCCTTCGGTGGTGGGCTTTCTTTCCACTTTTCATTTTTGGCGTTTGAGAAACAGAGGGCTGACTTGAATTGCCTTTTTCCCTCCCTGTTAAAACATGCAAGATTTTTCAAATATCATCTCAAAGAATTTCCTTCCCTCTCCCATGGTTTGTCTGTATGTATTATGCAGAAGGCTGAGCTTGAGAACTTCTATGTATTGCCTCTTTTCAGGTGAAAGAAAGAGTCTGGTATAATGACTGTTGTTCCAAACAGCATTTGATTAAGGCACAAAGGTAGAACTAGTAGTTCCACTTTCCTTATTGTTTACTGATGTTATTTGCCCTTCTGTGTGTGTAAGCACATGGACATAAAATTATAATATCCAGTGCAGTGGAGATTTTTTCCTCATTTACTATTTTGTTACCTTTCCTGTTGTCCCTTGCTGCACCTCTGGCCAACACATTAACAGAAGGAATGCTCGTTGGGTTGTGCAAATACTGCTGCATCCTAAGGCTCCTGAAAGGCAGAGCTGACAGTAAAGAGAGGGAAAATGGATAATGAAAAATCCTTTTGCTTGGTGAGAAAGAGGAGTGCCCAATGCTTTCCAAATTAACACGGGTACTATGTTTTTAAGAAACAATCTTAACTTTGGTTAAACCATGTTCTTACTAAGAGTAAAAGGAGCTTCCCATGGGACTTTATCAAATTGTTGTAGATACAGGCAGTCAGTTGAGTTGATGCCTTTGTTACTGTTTTAGGAGTGTTTGTGTGGCCAGAGAAATAGGCTAATACTTGTAAACTTGACTGTGTACAGCTAAAGGATGTTTTTCTTATCTATTGTTACATATGTCTGTCTGAAGGTTGTGGGTTGTTCCTGGAGATGTTACACACCTTGCCTCTCTATGCAAAGACAGAACAATTCTGCTGGCCCAAATAAGGCACTCCTTTTAGCTGAGAGGAACCTCCCTGCCTCAGGGAGACCACTGTAGTCGTGCACGTCAGTCCCTGAAAATAGGGTCTATACAGTGGGATATTCCCCGCTGCTGCAAGCCACAGAAGAGTCTCCAGGGTTCACTGGAGCATATGTTAGATCCTTAGTTAAAGAACAAAAACAACAGAAAAACCCATCACCACACAGTCTTGCCTTTGTGCTCTCCAGGCAAAAAGCAAGAGAGACTGTGAGAATGTGCTCTGAAACTGAGGCAGGAACATTCACACCCAAAACCTGGTCTCTAAATGTGAACTTTGTGAGCCAAAAACATTGGCTGGCTTTGCCAGAAAAGGAAAAGAAATGAAAAAAGGTGCACTACAAGCACTGTATGGTATTATCTGTGTTCAGAGAAACTTCAGTTTAATCATTGGACTTGTTTATATGAAATATGATTTTACATGAAAAAATATGATGTGTATATTTTCTCCAACAAAGCAGCTTTAGAAATGCAGTAGGCTTTGGTGCTTTCACCTGATGCCTCGCTCCCACCTTTCCTTACCCCCAGGTTATGTTCACTGCCTGTGAGTTGGGAGTGTTTGATCTTCTGTTGGAGTCAAGAGGGCCTCTGTCTTCAGATGCCATTGCTGCACACTTGGGTACCAGCACCACGGGGATGGAAAGACTGCTGGATGCCTGTGTGGGATTGAAGCTCTTGGCAGTAGAGCTGACACAAGAAGGAGGTAATAAAGGCAGAAGAAGGGGAAGAAACTAAAAGACTTAAACCTCTGATGGTTTTGAAAGTGAGGTGAGGTATGTGGGGAGAGGTGATATCTAGTGTTAGGCCAGTTACTGTAGCTGGAAGGAGGAGAGAATTGCTTGAGTACACCATCTCTTCAGCTGAATGACAAGGAGCAAATGTCAGCATGATTAAAGGTGTAAAGTAAAATCCAGGTGAAGGGCTCGATATCCCTAAACTTCTTTGTGCAAGAGCCTCAGGTGACCTTGGAGAAGACATTCAGAGTCTCTGCAGAGCTGGTCTCAAGAAAACTCTGAGGTGTGGGCATGGTTTTAAACCTTAAAACAAAATGCCAGGGTGGGTGGACAACAGCATGATTTAAAAACACGTTTTGATTTTTCTTTGGGATTTTACCACCATGTGAAGTCTTTTGTTAGGTTGCTGATCTGAACTGAGAGGTGATGTAAGTTTGCCCTTGCATCAGAGATGTTGAGTCCATGTGGTCAGAAGGGATCTGTGGCCATCAGACAGCTGATCAAGACTAGCCAGAGTCTTACAAGTTGTGTCCTCTGCTCTGGTTTGTGTTGTCTTGCCCTGTTTTAGGGCTTACAGTTAGTTGCCCAATGAGTTTAGGGAGAGTAGGATCTATCTTTTATATTTCTTTTGTATGCCAGTCCTGTGGGTGAGTGATGCCACTGCAGACACATTGGAGGAAGTGGGGCAGATTTCTGTCAGTCCTTTGGGCATTCATCTGTCTGCAGAAGGTCCTGCCCTAGGGAACTGAGAGACGGTAGGTCTGGTTGGTGTGATGTTTTGGGGACTTGTGTCCCACTTGCTGACCATGTTGACTGGAAAAAAAGACCTGCCTGCAAGGGCTTCTCATTTAAATAGAGCATACCAATAACTTCCTCTGATAGTAAAAGCCTGTAGATAGATGACAACACTTGTAAGGCATTCCTCTTGCTGTTCTTGAAAGAAATGTTTGGTGCCGGAGTAAGTGTAGGTAGATAGTGTTTACTCACATTGAATGGGGCAACACACATTTCAGTAGCCATCACCCACTGCTCAGTGCAGTGGAAGGATTGATTGTGGAAGCAATGGGTTTGTGTCTTTGGTCATATAGACATCTTCTGGTGATAAGTACCATGCTGTATGATAGGCTTGGCAAGGTGTTATATCATACATGTTAGTAAATATATTTATTTCACCCTTTAGCCCTCTACAGAAACACAGAAATTTCCAACATCTACCTGACAAAATCAAGTCCCAAGTCTCAGTATCATATTATGATGTATTACTCCAACACAGTCTACTTGTGCTGGCACTACTTGGCTGATGCTGTGAGGTAAGGAGGAGCATTGTGTGCTGTCTGTTGCAGCCTGCTTTGAGGCATCTATGTGGCTGCTCTCAGACTGGTGTGTTTCTGGGGAAGGGCACAATAAAGATGCTGGCTGGTTCTCAGAAAGAAAATCCAACAGATCATTTCGGCTGTTAACACAGCCAATATGTGTTCTTGTTTCTTCTTGTTTTCCATTTGTGTGTGTTTCTTGTTTTCCTTTTCCTTCTGATGGTAGAGATGATCTAGGAATTAGATTTCTGTGTGTTTGACCTTCAGGAAAGCACTTGATCGTTACAGTGGGTCTTACTTGAGGAGGCATCAACAAAGTAAATGATGAGTAATGATGTCGAAGGATACTTCTGTTGCAAAGGTGTATAGGAGTAGTTTAATATGGGGCTTGGAGTCTTACTTGTTCCAGTCTGTGCAACTGATGGTCAAACATGGTGCGTGTGATGGTGATGATTGCACCAGTCTCGCACCTTTACCTGAGATGTGCTCCCATAAATCATAGAATCACAGAATGGTTTGGGTTGGAAGAGGCCTTAAAGATCATCTGGTTCCAACTCCCCTGCCATGGGCAGACATACCTTCCACTACCTTCCTACCTGTCCAACCTGGCCTTGAAAAGAACCAGTCATTCTTGTGAAAGAATTCTTGAGAAATCTATCAGCATATTTTGGGGTGGCAAGTGAGGGTGCCTTTACAGCCATTGCAAACAGGCTGGCATATATTCTGTAGAAAGTTGAGCACCTTCCACGGTGATGAACTAGCTGAAACTGCAGCCCTGAGGGTGCAACCCTGAGGGTGAAAGAAAAAGAAATCCACACTCACACACCTTTTTGGTTGCTATTTTAGAGAAGGAAGAAACCAATATGAAAGAGCTTTTGGCATTTCATCTAAAGACCCTTTTGGAGCAATGTACAGGTAATCATTAGTATATTTACAGAAACTTTATTCTTCTTATTGTAGATAAAATTAATGTTTTTAATTACGGCTCAGGACAATTAAATATGATGATGTGAGAATCCCAGTCATCAGAACCATCATGCAGCATTTTTCTTTCTCAACAATATCCATTACTGGGACACTGTCTGATATTTTGAATAGAAGTATATAATTTCCTATTCTGAAAAACATATCACAGGTCTTTGGCACAGGGGCAATGGTAGCTGAAGGAAAAAAAAAAAATCCTTTGGAAGCCTGAGAATTAGTAGCGTAATACACTGTTGGACTTCTCTAGTCTTAATTCCCTATTTAAATGCATGAATGCACAGCTGTACACTTCTCCTACAGTAAGGCTCAAGGTAGGTTTATACGCAACGAGAATGTATTCAGTGTCAATAAAAACAGAGATTAGTGTTTAAGCTAAAACTTGTAATAACACTTATATGATAGGAATCACCAAGGATATTGTCAGTTACCTTTTCTAAGTAACTGTGTCTGTTTGCATTCCTAGATCAGAAGAAGAAATGCTGAAATTCATGGCTGGCCAGAACTCAGTATGGAGTATATGTGGCAGAGATGTTCTTGCTGCATTTGACCTTTCCCCTTTCAGGCAGATCTGTGACCTGGGAGGTGAGCGTCAGTGGATCTTCTTTAACAAGCCTCTGAACGGTCGTCTTTTACAAGCTCTGAAAAGAAAAATAACTCCTATGTCATATGGTGGGCAAAGCAATGGAAAGCAGGAATCTTGTCAGCAATAAAGGGAGTGTTTTACTGAGGTTGGGCTAAAAAGAGAAATGTGAGAGTGGTGAGAGCATTAGGAAGCTGAACGTTTTTCTCTACAGAGGCTCGTTTGTGTGAGTAGTGGCCCATCGCCTTGTGTACATGGCAGGTTTGGCATTTTTTCGTGCCTTGCTTGATACATTCTTCTGGTGCCAGACTGTTTGCCTCCTCCACTTCATTCAGTGTCATTGAGATATTGTCTGCAGTCTTTTACCCTGCAGCGCCCTGCTGTCCTAGCACTGCCGGGCACTGCCAGGACTCATGGGAGCCATCAGGCTCCCTCGCAGGCTCCATCACTGCTTCCCCAGTGCCTGGTTTAGCAGCTCTGTTTTTCATTTTCCACCTTCCAGCATGCACAGCTGGGTCTGGCTGAGGGGGTGTGTAAGAGTTGTAAGGGCTGGGGCTGACCCCATAGGCCTGGGTGTTGGGGGCCTGAGGGCTTCCTGCAGAGCAAATGGAGATGGTGGCCTCTCCTGTCCCTCCTTTTCCCGTTCAGCAACACATGGGGAGCAAACGTACCTTGCCAGCTGCCATGAGGCTGAATGCATCATTGCCTGCATCGCTTCATGGGGATGTTGCTGAACAAGTTGGGTTTGTGTCAGCGTTGACCTTCTTTTGCTCTCCCCAAAGGAGGTGGAGGAGCTTTGGCCCGGGAGTGTGTTTCTTTGTACCCAAATTCCACAGTCACAATTTATGACCTGCCGAAAGTCATGCAAGTGGTCAAAGAGCAATTTATTCCCCCTGAGGAGCATCGGATCACTTTCCACGAAGGTAGGTGCGAACAGCAGTGTAGTGTTGTCACAGCTGTTGCTCCTGAGTCCCTTGTCTCTGCTCAGAGGTAGCATACTGGAGGCTCAGGTCTCCAGCTGCCCCTTATGTGGGCAGAGCATCCCAGCCTGCAGCTTCCCTAGCCCAAGCCTGCAATTCATTGCTACTGCAAGGCTGTCCCAGTTGTGCACCTGCAGTTACCTTCTCTCAGAGACACGACTCAGTTATTCAGCAACCCAGAAGCTCTTTACTCCTGAACAGAACTGTTCGATTTCTTCAGAACAAGGGTACTTTAACAAAAAAAAAAGTCCTGCAATTTTGAAGAACTGCCATGCCATGTTCTAAATCTTCCTAACACTCTTTTTTTCTCCTGTGCAGATGTCCTGGCAGATGTGTGGGATGCCAGGCCTGCTCTGAGCAAGGAGTTTTCCTTCTCTGATCACAGTTGATTGACTTTCAAGTACTAAGATATTTCAGGCTTTGAATGTGTCCGTAGATCTTGCATGGTCTTTGCACTGTCTATGATTAAAATGATTGTAGGGAGATCTAATTTTTAATGTTTACAAAAGCCTTCAAAACCTTGGAATGACTTAATATTGCTTAAAGCTCAGAGAGAGGAAAGAAGCCTTGAGGAAGGCAGGCAGTATATCAAAACAAAGATGGAGAAACACAGAAAATGTTATGTGTGCCAGTGGTGCAAAGAAATGGGAGTGGAAATGACAAAGAAAGATGCAGAGAGAAAAATCTGAATGCAGTATACCAGGTGCTGAACAAAAGGCATGATGATGAAGCTAGTGCTAGGAGGTGAGAGATGTGTATTATTTCCTTATGGATTCATGATGTAGCTCTGTGGTTACTGAAGGTCTTTGAAAATTTGCTTAAATAAGGGAAAATTCTTTCCTTTTTTTCCATGACAGAAACCATGAGAAACTGTCTCCTCTTTTTAATGCTTTATGAATCCAAATTCCTGTCATTGGAGAAAACTTAGACTCAAATGCTTTCCTGTGCATCAAAGGCTGTTTCAGATGAACTGCTGCTTTTAAACATTTCAGACCTTCTTGAGACCAAACACGAACAAAATCCTTTGTGCAGTGCCACAGAGGACTTCTACCTGGTAACTCTGTTGCTGTCTGATGTGGGTGATGGATATGGCAAGCCCAGAGTCTTTAGAACTGGACAGAACTGAGAATATTGGCTTAACTCAGCCCTCCGTGTTTTGGGAGTTTTGTGTAATACATGTATTCTTGCTTTGCAGGAGACTTCTTTAAAGATTCAATTCCAGAAGCTGAACTGTATATTTTATCCAAGATACTGCATGACTGGGATGATGACAAATGCAGGCAGCTGCTGGCAAAAGTCCACAAGGCTTGCAAACCTGGTAGGTGTGAGCTCTTGAAGAGCAGGGAGACTCTTGCCCATCAGTTATGTGAAGCACACCAGTCTTGATGCACGGTTTGGGTGGCAGAGTTTCAGTGCAGGGGTTTCTTGGTTTAGTATTTTGCTTTCCTAAACCAGCTGTGTGCAGCTGAGCCAAATAGGGCCTGGTCTAAGTTCTCATTATCTGGCTTCCAGCTTTAATCTCCTCCACAGGGACTCCTCTTTCAACATATTTAAGTATAAGGACTGTGGATTTGGGGAATTGCTTAGACAGACAGGTGTATACATTATAGTAAAAATCCCATTAAGCATCACGTTGAAACTTTGAGCTTTGAAAATACTGCCTACAGAGCCAGGTTCTCAGCAAAATCAGTAAGCCCAGCTCCAGCTGGGGGAAATGGGAATTGCCATCCCAGCCATAGCATCCCCTTCAGCCCCAGTACATCAGTACCCCGGTAGCCAGGCAGAGGCACACTCTGCTGCTCTTTCATTGTCTTCTGTGATGCTGAACTATGACTTAACATAGAGCCTGCTTCTTCCTGAAACTAAAGGTTAGGATCTAATAACTCAGCTGAAAAATATTTCATCTTCTCAGAGCTCAGCATGCGTTTTATTTCTCTTTATTCATCCAGGCGGTGGAGTGCTGCTGGTTGAATCACTTCTGAATGAAGATAAAAGTGGGCCTTTAGAAACCCAACTGTATTCGATGAATATGTTGGTGCAGACAGAAGGAAAAGAGCGAACAGCAGCGGAGTACAGCAAGCTCCTTGAGGCAGCTGGCTTTGGAGAGGTTCAAGTCAAGAGGACTGGAAAACTCTATGATGCTGTTTTAGGAAGGAAATAATAGTACCTCCATTATGTACCTAACAAGATAGAATAAGTGGAGAAATGTGATATTCTCTTCTTAGAAGACGATCATCAACTCAGCTTTTAGTTAAGGCAGCCAACTTTTTTGTAAGCTGATACATTGTCAGGAGAATCACTGATGATACATCTTGAGCGTGCATGGATTGTAAACCTGGCAGCCTGATTAGGGCTTGCCTTTGGCTCTGGAAGGGAGAGAAAGAAATCAACACCTGATCCACAAGAAGAAAGCCACAAAAGAAATGTGCAGTGTGCCTCCTTCAGATTTTTTCATTCTTTCCTATTTTAACACTGTATCTGCAAAGCTGAATTTGTACTTGGATTCCTGCAAAATAAAGCTGATCACTGTACTGAGCTCTGTTACCTGCATTTTTATTTCTGGGGCATTGATATAATATAAACAGACTAAATTATGTCTTCTTGTGGTTAGTCTTTTCAGAGTTCCAGGAGAAATCCTGTCTGATCCCTGGGGAGTTTGGCATGAAAAATGATATTGATTTTTTTATTTCCTCTAGATTTTTATTTAAGCTATGAGAAAGAATTTTGTGTCTTGGTGACTGGCCGGAGTCCAGTGATGCTCTTTAGAGAGCAGGCCCTGAGATGACAGCTGTGAGAGGGAGAATGATGCAGCCAAGTCATTCAGTTAGGCACTGGGGAAGTCCTTATTGCATGCCTCCTGCTAGTTCTTTAAATCATGTGGTCAAGCACAACCTGCCATAACCCACCCAGTTCTTGGAAGCAGAATTACAGATTACCGGAGTAAGAAATATTTGGAGAAGGCACCAGAAAGTCACTCCCACTCCTTTGATTGTAGGTGGAGCATAGGGAGAAGGTAGCGTCAGTAGGAAAAAGTTGGCCTTTTGTCACATTTTGTGATGTCAAAATCAAATCACAAGGCTGTAATGGTCCTTCTCATTCTTAAAAGCAACAGGGCACAGTTCATAAAGTACTGTCCAGATAGTGGGTTTATGCCGGAGTAGGATCTCACCCTGTAGATATTGACAGGATATTGCAGGAGTTGGGGCAAGTGGTTTCGGAGAGCTCCCTCTTAAGCTGCACTCACTGTGCAGTGTTCCCTACCTGCGAGTTACGTGGCATGAAGGTGACTTTGCCAGGAGCTGCAGCCTGTGAGTAATGTGTTCTGAATGCTTGCTCGCTTTCTAGACAAAGTGAGGTGTTACATCCTGTAGCAGCCAGGCGTGAACGCAAATAATGAAATGAGGCTGACCAGGTCTTTGTTGATTCCCCCCACACCCCCAAAAAACAAGTGTTCGAAGAAATGATTTTGCTGCTTTGCCTGTACCAAGCAGCCAATGAAGTATGCTGAGGGAAAAAAACAAAACTACTGTCTGGACTTTCTCTAATACACTTTTTCCCCAAAAAATGTTGCATGCCCATGGGCTGGTGGTTGCTCACATGGCTGCACTGTTTCCTGAGCCAGTAGACAGGCCAGGAGGACCATAAACTGACACATCATATAACCTTGATGAGTCAGAGAATTCCTGTCTCTGCTGGTGTCAGTGTTAATTCTGCCCTTGACTTGAAAAAAAGCATGAGCAGGCTGTTTTGGTTTGTCAAAAGAAATTCCCTAAATACAGTACTTCTGCAATGAGTTGATTCACGACATGCTCTGCGTGTCAATAACTTACCAGTGAGTGGTTTGGGCACAACTTGAATAAGCAAGATGCACACCTGGCTCTAACATGCCTTTCAGCTCTATCAAGGTTCAAAGATGTTGGGTCTTTAAAGAACAGGATTGACCCATCATTACCTGGAATACAGATGGAAATGAATGAAATGCAGAATGGTGATTGCAGAATTTGAAGATCATTGGTATTTAAATGACTTTTAAGGGTGAGATGTGATGCCGTATCAGAGCAGCTAAACACCAACACACGATCACAGTGTGCTTTCACTGCCTGTGTGAAGAACCTCCAGCTGGTTATAGCTTGGGCTGCTCATTCCTTATCTGCTAGGTGGCATTTGAGCATGTAGCTTCTGGGGGGATGCTAAAGCATTCTTGACTGCTCTCTTATGCTAGATGACCAAGGAAATACTGGAGTATGCATGAGGAAGATACTAAAATTCTGTATTCACCTTCAGAGACTAGACCTTTGAAACCGCAAAACAATGTAATATGAGGACTTGTGCTGTTTCCATTAGACTGTATTTATTTATCTACTCAGTTCTGATTTTGCTGTTCTTCTTCACCCCCCTGCCCTTTCCTCCACAGTGTATTTAACCTCCTCTTCCTTCAGTTCCTCTCTTTTCTCCCATGACCCAAAGAAAGAAAGTTGCTCTATGAGCACAGAACAAGTCAGTGCCAGAGTAAGAGAGTAAGCCCAGAGTGCTCTGACCTTAAGACCTGTCTTGACAAAGTAGAGGCATAGCTGGTCTCATCAAAGCCTCTTCCCTTTTTTATCCCCCTTTTTTTCTTTTTTGGTTTTTCTTTTTTTTTTTTTTCCCCTAAATGACAAACACTGTGAAGAAGACTTGAAACAAGTGCTTTGCTGTATGCACGCAAATTAAAACCCTGCTTGCTCTATGGTTTCCATGCTCCAACAGGCATTTCTGATGACAACCTCTTATATATGGGGTCTTTCAGCTGTTGTTTTTGCTTGTCATCGGATATTTTAATGTTAAAAAAGATTGTATAGGAACAAAGCCATAAGGTGGAGGTTTCCAAGTTACTTGTGTTTTGGGTAATGAAAGTAGTTCCCAAGTTCAGGCCCTTTCATGGTGCTGGGGTGCGAGGTTTTTTGTTTGATGCAGATGGCTCTTGTCAACAGAGTTCTTTCCCCCTCTCATGGAGTTTTTAGCCATATAGGCTGAGATAATTTTTCTAGCTCCCAATATGACTTAGGAGTAATGAATGAAACCTGGCCGTAGCTGGGGTGAATCAGCAGAAGAGAGGTTTGAATGCGCCAGGCAGGAAACATATTCCATGAGCTGAGACCGGCCGTGCCCAGCTGGGCTGGGCCAGTGCAGCTGCCCCCAAGGCTGCTCTGTCTGGTAGGACAGAATCTTCCAGCAGGGCCTTGGCCTGGTGGCCTGGGAATTATATGAAAGAGCAGAGTGCAGGAGGAGCCAGGGAATTTGCCCTGTTAACATGCTGACTGGAAGCTGAAGTCTGGTACCTTTCAAAGGGAGGCCTCTGCACCCTCCAGGTCCCTTTGGGAAGTTTCCTTTCATGTATCTGCAAAGGACCCAAGTCCAGGATGCTCTATAATGTCTCCTGAGGTAGATCAGTGAGATGTGCACACAGCCTTGCTCTCGGTACTCACGAGCACATACGCATTCATGGGTCCCTTGAATACAATCATGGCCTCTAGTTCCATTTGATGTCTGTACGTCCGCAGGTCTCCGACTCTCACCTCTGGTCTTTCCGGATCAGGTGGGTCTTCTCCTACTCAGCCAACGACACCTCTGTCCAAGGCCCTATCATCTGCTAGTGCATCCAGGTGCTTGGGCCAGCCATAGCCCTACGAAATTTGTATATAGCAATATTAAATGTATCATTATTTTTGTTTGTTTAATTTCTTTTTATCTGTGACAGCAGTTGTTTCTTTTTGGTAGTAATTTGGTCTGGGCTAATAATAACTCAGTTCTCAAGACTTCATTAGACTGGGTGAGGTGAGTTCCTAGCTCTGCATGGGAGAGGTGTTACTCTTGCCCATAAGACTGATTGCTGGTATCTCAGTGAGAAGAAGACTGCCTTTGCTGGTGAGGGGCCACCAGCCTTATACTAACTTTGCCTTGTGTTGACTTCGCAAAGCTCCAGCTCTGGCCTATGGGGCTTGTTATCTGGCTGTTTTGAAAAACTACCGTCTGAAACAGAGCTTGATAGCAAGTGTCTCTTGCTGTTTGCCATCCCACACTTAGATTTCTCCATCATAACAAAGGCCTTGAAAGCATGGGTGCAGGCTGAAGACAGGTGCCCCAACATCATCAAGAACTTGCTGACAGTCATTGGTCACTGAAGAAGCACAACCTTGAACACTGGGAAAACTGCTTCAAATATAACAAAAAAAAGAAGTAGTAACTAGGCAAGAAAAAACAGTGGAGGAGCAGAGTAAGGAACTCCTGCTTAGAAAAACAATAGCCCAGTATGCAGGTGTATCAGGCAGGGGCTGGGGGCTGAGTGTTATCTAGAAACACCAAAGGACCAAAGGTCACCAAAGGAGACATCAAATGGATGGGAGAAGGGTGGGAAATTGTCACCACAGGAGCTGTGGTTCCAGAAGCACTGTGGGACAGTGGGAACCAGGCACATGGCCCCAGGCTCCCTGCAGGCTCCAGGGTCCAGCTCTCCCTTCCTCCACCTGCCTGCTCGTAGAGCTTCCTTGAGGGACCTGGGACCTACCCACCGGTTATCCTAGACTGTATGTGCTGCTATAAGTGTATGTGTGTTTTTCCACACAAATTCTGCACATTTCTCCCCTCTAATGCTCTAGCCCCTCAGAAAAGCCTTATCGCAAACCAACTTAGTTTTGGGCAAGAGGAACATTTTGAATGAAGCTCCAGCAGGGTTATGAAGAATGTTCTACACTGGGGGCAGGGGGGTGAGGTGAGAGAGAGATGATGGGGCGTGCTTTCTGGATCTCAGTAAGGAAGGCCTGAAACAAATGGCTTAATAAAACAACTGTTTCAATAAAACAGAGTAAGAAGAGGAATATAGGTAGCGAGTAAATCTTACATCCCTTCAGATGCCAGGCGCCCATGTTCGTGCAGCATTGGATGGAGCCCAGTTGGATTTTCCCACAGTGCATTGTACGGATCCTGTCCATGGAGGGAAGCGCCTCATTTTGGGTTGTTTGAGTTATTATATAATTTTCTTACAAGAAAAAGGATGTTCTCATGAGAACTTCTTGCTGCGCTGTTAGATAAAGGCAAGGCCATGCAGGTGGTGTGATCGCTGGCACTGAGCGGGAGCTGCTTGAAGGCTCCTCTCTTGCAGTGAGCTGGCTGAGCTCATCCTGGAGCTGAGGAATGTGAGCTGCACAGCACGGGCCTGAAGACCACCCTGGACATGCAGCAGGGTGCAGCACGGGCTTGCACCTGCTCAGCTTAGCTGTGATGTGGGTCACTGCCTCCTAAATGTGCAACGGGCTCCCAATCAGGATCAATACATTCCACCCCTTGATCCACGTACAGCTTACCTTTCCCAAAGACATTATAAATTACAGATTACATTAATAGCATACAGGCTTCTCAAGCCCTAAGTGCAAGGCCCAGTAGAGCAGACGTGGCCTGTCCAAGACCACTGACTCCTTGAGCACAATGTTGTCTGCAAGGCTGCCAGTAGAGTGGCTTCCAGAAGGTCAGTGTGTTTCTGAAGAACTGGAAGTTCTCACACCTTGCAGCCTCTGAAAGGGTGCAGTATCTGTGTCCAGGCTTGCCAAAAGCAATTTATTTGTAACAGGATGAAACAGATTTCTTAAAATAGGAAATATGTCTGTGTGTTACATATTAGTGCAATCTGACTGTCAGGAACTGACTAAAAGCACATAAAACTCAATATTTCTTTCCAACATCTCAGAATGGGTTTTGAGAATGACTTAAGGTTCATGTTGTTAGAAAGTTACATATTTAGTCTTTATGCTGTGCCATATCTTGTAGCTTTAAAGCAGGTAATGCTTTTTGAAATGGAATACAGTCTTCAGTCAATAAACCTTTGGTGTGATAAATGAAGCAGTGCCAGTAACACACATTGCTGATTTCTTCTTTCAGCATTTATAGTACAAAAGGAAGACTGCAGTTCCAGGGTGTGATATGAATGCTAAGGATGCCAAAGTGCGACAAAACTGTTCACCTCTTAATGCTTATTAAAAAGATTTAAAAAGAAAATCTAATATGGAAACACTGAAATGTTGGTAGGATTTAATTTTTAGTTGGAGACTAGATAATCTGACTATGCAAACATTTCTTTCAGGCCTTTATCTGTCAGAAGTGGCATTCAACAGCCTTGGACATCAAAGGAGGCTAAATAGGCAATAAAAGTGATAGCATTAATATGTGTAGGAGTAAATGTTAAGGCCCCAGTGTTACAGCTGCTGAGGGTAAGGATGTCTAATTGGCAAGAAGGAGTATTTTGTGTGCAGGAAGGGTGCAAAGAGGGTGGAGCCAGGCTCTTCATAGTGGTACCCAGTGACAGGACCAGAGGCAATGGGCAGAAACTGAAACACGGAGGTTCTGTCTGGACATCAGGAAACACTTTTTTACTGTGAGGGTGACTGAGCACTGGCACAGGCTGCCCAGAGAGGTAATAGAGTCTCCTACCTTGGAGATATTCAATGGCTGCCTAGACATGGTCCTGGGCAACCAGCTCTAGGTGGCCCTGCTTGAGCAGGGGGACTGGACCAGGTGACCTCCAGAGGTGCCTTCCAACCTCAAACATCCTGTGATTCCATGTGTCCAAATATGGATGGATTTAAGGCATGATGTGTCTGGCAGCTCATTTTTAAGGAACAATAACTCAGTATTCACCTTTAGCTAATCAGTTTAATGGAGTGTTTTGAATGGTGGTAGGGAAAATCTGATTTCAGCTGTCTATTGGTGTTTGGCAAACCAAGCTCCCAACCCAGAAGGAGACCAAGTTTATTCCTAGAGGAAGATATCTCTCCAATATGGGCTGAAGATAAATCAGAGAGAGGGAAAGTTCAGGCCAAAGTACTGGTTACTGGTCCTGATTCAGCCCCACCACACTGGAGCAGCTGGCTAAAGGAGGCTGGGGAAGGATTGTGGCCTTCCCTTGAAAGCTGAGTTCAGCTACAGGTGAGTGCAGTAACCTAGTGCATATGGCAATCTCCCATGTGGCCTGTGCTCACAGCAGGTGGCAAAACACAGCCCACAGATGGTGGGCAACAACGGCAACCCTAAGTGCTGTGACACCACAGATGGCTCCTGTAGCAGCCCAAATGCCTGAAGTACTGGCTGTAATTGCAGAGAGGATGAGGTGGTTTATGATAATAGATTATGCAAGTTCATGGGCGGATCAAGTTCCCACCCTAATGGGAAGGGTACCCGAGCAAAGAGCAGCAGTGCATTTAAAGATTGTGGTACCTACATTGTTTGTAGGGTTCAGCCTTTTGCAGAGGCACAAACAGCAGAATCACGAGCTGTCTAAAATGCATTGCCACAACTGATCAAATGTTCCCACTGTGGGCTCTGCTGGGACGACTCCTATGGAGGATGGCAAGCAATTGGGATGCAGTCAAGTCTTGTTATGATTTTACAGTCCAAGACAGGAAAGTAGGCATGTAAAAGCTGGCATGGAGAGCGGGCCAAGCAGCCTTGCCCTGGAAAGCCCCCATTTGGGTTACTCATGCATAGAAGACCACCTTAGAAAAGAAACACAGAAGCTAAATGGAATAATATTGTTTTAGCACAGACCCCTGCTGGTACCCAGATCCCTCAAAAATCCTTTTCATTGAAGGTGAGCATTTACAGCTCAGGAGGTTGTATTTGAAGACTGACAAGACAGAAGATCATGTGTTTTAGCTACAATGTTGGAATTATAAATACACCAGTATCTTTTTGTATAAGTGATTCCCAACCTTTGTATGGGGGGGAATATCCTGAATTGCTTCACATTAATGACTTCTGTATTAAATGGAGTGTGAAAATTAGCAAACATACCATAAAAAAACCCAACTCCACTGGAATGTAAAATGACCGACAGGACGGTCAATCTTTACTCTGGGTACTGTAAAATAAAAATTTTGGAACTACTTTGGTGTTGCCTATCTAAACTTCATGAAAGTGGGGTCTCCACAGCTAGCCATTCCCTGAGTACATTTTCCTTATTTGCTGTATTACAGAAAGGGTAGCAATTTTGATGTGAACCATGTGATATGCACAACCTTTTAATAGCTTCAGTGAAGTTCAGGGAATAAAATGATCAATTAAAATTTCAGAGGGTAGTCTAATTCTGTGGGGAGAAACCCAACTATTCAAAATCACCATGGAGAGTTGGAAAGTCTTCCACTTTTGAAGGAAACAAAGGGAGACACAGTGGCCTAAGTTCTTTATGGAAATTTAGGGATAGTGAGGGATATCATGAATAGCACAGACCTACAACACGTTTGGAATAAATTCTCACTGACAATCAATGATCTGGTTAAAGCTTCCTCAAGCAATATGAAATGGTACCAGTTTTAGTACAAACTGAGGTGCATTATTGCTGCTTGTCAAAGTCTGTGTCCTCACGAACCTCAAACATTATACAAACAGGGGAAGATTCTGTCTGGAATATTACCTCTGTCCTGTAGTGTGCTAATATGCAGGCTTTATTATTTCCAAGAAGAAAATGCAAATCAATTAAGTATGGAGATGTCCTCTATGATAACCTGTACATTGGAAGTTTGCATACCAGTAAGCATAGCTTTACAACATTGTGATTAGAAAGACCGTGCCATTTGCACAGTGTTCTGTAGCCACTATTTTAAAATAACGTTTTATAAAATAATGGTCCTGAAAAAGGTAGGAAATATCAGCTGGTGGAAACCAGAGGTTCCTCAGCTGTGGGCATATGTTAAATAAGCAGAACACTGTGTCAGTGTGTCACACGTAAGCATAAAACAGTTTGATAGAGAAGTTCATTTGTTATTATGGAGCAAGATGGTTATTTTCAGAAACGTGTGATCATAGTGTTTCTGTTCCAGAAAAATGTCTGCAGCTATTCATGGCTCTAAAGAATTACTTTGACGCAAAAGGTACCTTGTCATTGTGGAAAAAAAAATTTTATCATCTTGTGTACTGTATCTTGTGACGTTTTAATGATAAGGCCACACTAAGTTGAAAACCACACTTTACCAGAAACGATTGGGTGTTCTGCATACCCAGCCTGTACATTTTGTTCATCTCAGGTAGCCTGGCATTTGAAAAGCTGGAGTCACCATTTGTTCTGACATGTCCTGGCATGGCAGCCCCAGGGGTACAGGATAGAGATGGGGAAAGAAATCCTTGAAAGCACAGGAAATCCTCAAGCGCAAGTAATTTCTCTGGAAGTATTAAGCTTGTCCCATGAGTCTGAATTCGTACCAGGTAACTTAGAAAGCAGCTTTTTTTCCTGAGATAGCAATGCCAGCCTCTCAAATGTGAGGTCTGTGGATATCTTCCATCTGCATACCATTGCAGTAAAGCAATTTTGATGATGCGCAAGTCATAATGCCCCAATTAATCAATATTGGTAGAAAGCAATTACCAAAACTTTAACTCTGCATCTGTTCATCCATCTGTCTGCTAATGGACCATTATTTTTGGAGTGTGAACTATTCAACAGCTGTAGAACAGAGGTGAATGCTGGATAGTTTTGCTAATGAAACATTAGTTATGAGGAAGTCACATCCTAAGTGCTGCTCATCCCCACCCCTCCAATTTTGTCAAAGGCCCCTGAAGTACAAGCACAGAATAATACCAGAGGGCCCAAGGATATAAACTGAAATTACAGATGATCAGTTACAGGTAAATGCAACTTCAACAGGTGGGTAGAAACGATTTTACAGCAGAATTTGAAAATGTGTAGACTTGTGTAACAGACTAGTGCAGCTGCCCATGGTTGATCACATTGGGTGTCACATCAGATGTCTGTAAGGACAATATAAAGCACCAATGAACCCAAACTACTCATTACTTGCACTTGTTCAGAACTGGGTGTGCAGAATGGATCCCTCTGGTGCTTGTATTCTTACATGTATTTCACTTCGGTCATAACAACCCCAGGCAACACTACAGGCTTGGGGAGGAGTGGCTGGAAAGCAGCCTGGCTGAAAAGGACCTGGGGGTGATGGTTGACAGCTGGCTGAACATGAGGCAGCAGTGTGCCCAGGTGGCCAAGAAGGCCAATGGCATGCTGGCTTGTATCAGGAATAGCGTGGCCAGCAGGACCAGGGAGGTGATAGTGCCCCTGTATTCGGCACTGGTGAGGCCGCACCTCGAGTACTGTGTTCAGTTTTGGGCCCCTCACTTCAAGAAGGACATCGAGGTGCTGGAGCGTGTCCAGAGAAGGGCAATGAGGTTGGTGAAGGGTCTAGAGTACAAGTCTTATGAGGAGCGGCTGAGGGAGCTGGGGTTGTTTAGTTTGGAGAAGAGGAGGCTGAGGGGAGACCTTATTGCCCTCTACAATTACCTGAAAGGAGGTTGTAGAGAGGTGGGGGTCGGTCTCTTCACCCCAGTAACAAGCGATAGGACGAGAGGAAATGGCCTCAAGCTGCGCCAGGGTAAGTTTAGGTTGGATATTAGGAAAAACTTCTTTACTGAAAGAGTAGTCAGGCATTGGAACAGGCTGCCCAGGGAAGTGGTTGAGTCCCCATCCCTGGAGGTATTTAAAAGACGGGTAGATGCAGTACTTGAGGACATGGTTTAGTGGTGGACTTGGCGGTGGTAGGTTAACGGTTGGACCTGATGATCCTAAGGGTCTTTTCCAACCTTAATAATTCTATGATTCTATGATTCTATGATTTATTATTGTTAAAAGGAAGAGTACCTCTACTTTTTGGACTTTGTCTGGTACTGTGCTTTTGAGGCTTTTTTGAAATTGTGTGCAGCATTCTGTCTTTAATCACAGTGCAGAAAATCTATTTGACCTGGTATCCCCTCACATGCCTTATCCTCTCTATACATCTCCTGCTGCCTCACAAGGAATTTGAAGATTAACTCAACCAAATGCTTTGCCACAGGTGTAGGTTAAAACTTTTGCAGGACTAAGGCTGCCTGGTTGGAACTCTATTTTTATTGCTAGCTAAGCTAGTCACATATGCCCTGTGGCAGCTGCAAAGTGAACTCTCCCTGCTCTGGATGGGATGCTCAGGAGTGCTGTCCTTGAAACTAGCCTATCTGTAGTACAACATGAAGGGATAATGGTGTGGTATCACCACAGTTACTCTCGCCAGCAATCTCCACCTGCCAGCCAAGTGCCTAATCAAGGATTTTTCACCCTCAGACCAGGTCTTCCCTGCAATTCTGTGGATGACCATTGTCAGGTAAAAGCTAGTGGCCTAAGGAATTACCTGGTAAAAGAAAGTGCTAGTGAAGTCCATTGCTTTCTGCTTTAACTGGTAAAAGACAGAGACTTAGTGAAATGTTTTTGAGCTTTGTTTTCCCATAGAACTGTCTTTGGAATGGATCTGAGGAACTGAAAAAGCTGTAGCATGTTCACTAGGAGTGGACTGAGATTTGGGCAAGTGAATGAACTCTGCAGACTCGCACTTAGTGCATGTGCAGATGGAAGTTCCTAAATAGAAACTGAGATCATGCGCTCTCCTTGAGGTGGGGATAGCAGGAGAAGATGTCCATTATGAATGTAGCTGTGTTCTTGAAACCTGTTGTGCAGGCTTTTCCTTTAGAGAAACCATGTCTTGTTAAATGCAAGCTGCACAGATTCCAGGCTATGTTGTCCAGGATGAGGAGGTCTAAGTGTTTCTACAGTTTGGGCTTTGCTTTAACTTTTCTATGTTCAGACCTAATACTCTGGTAACACAGGAGACTCTGTGGTGTTAGAACCTGGGAAACAGGTACTGTTTCTGAGTTGTATATATTAGGATATTTTGAATGTTAAGGATATGTAGATACCCATAATGTAAGGATACCTGAGTTTTGAGATAGCTCGTTAAGAGCTATTCAGCCTAACAGACAAAGGCAAGAGGGAGAAGCAGTAAGAAACCACACCTAGGTACACAATTGCTAGCAAACGGCCATTGAGGAGAACAGTGCCAAACATATTAGAACTCCCTGGCCACTCAGTGGGATACCACTGGAGGATGCCCTCAAAGCCATGAAGAGGTTCAACCAGATCTTTGTAGCTGAGAACAAGGGCAGAAACAAGATTATCAAGGGGCTTATGAGACAGAACAAATATCACAGGAAATTAAAGTAGGAATTACTGTGGGAATCTTACTGTGGGGCTCATGGGAAACTTACTGCATTTAGAGAAAGGGCCAAAGGCAGGAAAAGGGAGGAATCAAGGTGGGTAGGGGAAGAACAAGCCTGGGGAAATGGACAGGAGGTGAGATAAAAGGTATTGGTCATGTTTTGCAAGCTGCTGGGCAGCACGCCTGTCTGGCCAAGCCTGATCAATACAGATTGTCTTTTCTTCTTATTAAACTCTGTCCCCTGCTACCTTCTGTTTCTTTTTGGGAAGTCTTCCAGCACCAAAATGCCAGCCCAATGGAGTACAGCTGCTTTTGAACAAGCCCTGAGTAAGACTCCACTTTGGTTTATGAACTCCTGGTGCATCGCACTGAGTTCAGGTTCTTGATGCTGTTCTGTGCTGATTTCTGTTTTGCTTGTTACAAGCTTTCAAGTGCTTCTGCAGTACCAGCATGTTAACCGACTGCTGAACCAACAATACAAGCTTTAATCTGCACTGCTTCTTTAGCCTTGTACTTGATGATGGAAGAGTCAAAGAAACGGCTGAACCTGGTAGAAAGAGCCATCAAAGCCAAATGACTTAGCTAACACGTTTTGTAACCAGTGTGTTTCTCAGACGCAATAAGATTAAGTGGATCAGCTGGTGTGCTCTGTGCCTGGTGGAAAGAAGCTTATTTAAATTAAGAAGACCAGAGAATCTGTGCCTCCGTCCAGAAAGAAAATGAGTTCCACAGAAGACCTTGACTATCCTCAAATCATCTTGGAATACAACAGTGGCTTTTTAGTCTCAAAGGTAAGAAATATAACTCAGTCCTGGATAGATGTCCAAGACTGGAATGCTCAAGGGCCTCACTTAATGTGTCTGAGAAGAAAACAGTTCATAATAAAGCACCGTAATACTACACTGACTTTAAATTTGGAATAGTCATGATAGAAGTCTAAAAGGAAAAAAAAAACTAAGGCAGACCTGGACCTCAGGATGGACATAACATTTATTGAGGCCCCTCTGACCTTTGGGGGCTTGGATAAGTAGACCTTGTCTCTGCATGAAGTTTTAAAAACATAGGGGTTTGTAGCTGAGGGTTTGCTGTCTGACTGCCTCAAATGTAGAATGTTCCTTCGGTGGTGGGCTTTCTTTCCACTTTTCATTTTTGGCGTTTGAGAAACAGAGGGCTGACTTGAATTGCCTTTTTCTCCCCCTGTCATACCATGCCAAGAACAAGATTTTTCAGATATCTTCTTCCCTCCCCAAATTTACCATGCAGCAGGCTGAGTTTGATAACATTTGTATAATATGTTCCTTCAGATGGAAGGGACTGTGAATACAGAGTGTGTTACAATGACTCTCTTCCAGACAGCATATCATTAAGGCAGACAGGCAGTAGTTTCAATTTCCTTAATGTTTGCTGATGTTGTTTTCCTGTATGTATATGCGTTTGTATAATATTCCTCTATTCGATTTCAGTTTTGCTTTTCTTCATTTACTATCTACAATGCTTTCAAAATTCACATTTATGTCATGTTTTTGAGAAGTAATCTCAACCGTGTTCTTACTGAAGGTAAAAGTGTCTTCCCTCTCATGGATGTTACCAAATCATTTGCTGACTCTACTAAATTAGGTTGCTGGTGGTATGAAATTAGGGGGAACCATTGATTCCCTCGAGGGTGGAGAGGCCTTACAGAGAGATCTTGATAGATTAGAGCACTAGGCAATCACCAACCATATGAAATTTAACAAGGACAAATGCCATATTCTGCACCTGGGACAGTGTAATCCTGGATGTACTTATAGACTGGGGTACAAGAGGCTTGAGTGCAGCCCTGCAGAAAGGGATCTGGGGGTTTTGGTTGATAGTAAGCTCAATATGAGTCAACAATTTGCCCTGGTGGCCAAAATGGCCAACTATATCATGTATAAGTGTGTATTAAGTATATATAAGTGTGTATCATGTATAAGGGTGTATTAAGCACAGTATAGCTAACCTGCTGAAAGTAGTGGTTGTCCCAGTATACTCAGCATTGGTGCAGCATCACCTCGAGGGCTGTGTGCAGTTTTGGGCTCTACAATATAAGAAGGATATAAAAATTGATGTGTCCATATTAAACTAATGCTGAAATGCTGAAAAGAAATGCTGAAATTCATGGCTGGCCAGAACTCAGTATGGAGTATATGTGGCAGAGATGTTCTTGCTGCATTTGACCTTTCCCCTTTCAGGCAGATCTGTGACCTGGGAGGTGAGCGTCAGTGGATCTTCTTTAACAAGCCTCTGAACGGTCGTCTTTTACAAGCTCTGAAAAGAAAAATAACTCCTATGTCATATGGTGGGCAAAGCAATGGAAAGCAGGACATACCTCAGAATCTTGTCAGCAATAAAGGGAGTGTTTTACTGAGGTTGGGCTAAAAAGAGAAATGTGAGAGTGGTGAGAGCATTAGGAAGCTGAACGTTTTTCTCTACAGAGGCTCGTTTGTGTGAGTAGTGGCCCATCGCCTTGTGTACATGGCAGGTTTGGCATTTTTTCGTGCCTTGCTTGATACATTCTTCTGGTGCCAGACTGTTTGCCTCCTCCACATCAGTCAGTGCCATTAGGTTGACAGACTGTGTGCAGTCTCTTACACCGCTGTCCCAGTGCTGCTGAGCACTGCCAGGATTCATGGGAGCCATCAGGCTCCCTCGCAGGCTCCATCACTGCTTCCCCCGTGCCTGGTTGTGTGGCTCTGTTTTTCATTTCCCATCTTTCTAACTGCAGAAAGAGGAAGCCAAGGAAGGCTAATCTGCATGAGTCCTTTGCACACTATAAATGCCAAAGTCATGATTCCCCGTGTTTTGTTCCTAGGGGCCACTAAGAGTGCCATCATTAAGACTGGAGGTGACGTAGTTCACTTACCTCTCACCATCCTTTGTCTCTTTGCTCTCCTGAACTCTGCGTCTGTGTATCTGGCTGTGAGGGCTCCCTGCGCACATCTGCTGAGGTTCAGCCTTCTCCAAGGGAAGAGAGCATGCAGCGACTTCATGCTGCAGGTTCAGCTGCCATCTTTTTGAGCTTATGTTTTTCAAGATAAAAAAATCTAACAGAGCGGTTATCTAATGTCTCTACCAATGGTTGTACCTTCTGTATGAGACAATTACATGAGTTCTTTAAAAGGCATTTTTCTCAGAAGGATTAACACTTAAATGTTTTGTGGTAATTTGTTTTAAAATAAGTACTCTCAGAAGGAAACATCAGATATGTGGAATAACACTATGCTGTTAGACAAGTGTATCCATCATAGTAAAAACCCCATTAAACATCACATTGAACCCTTGAGCTTTGAAAATACTGCATACAGGGCCAGGTTCTCAGCAAAATCAGTAAGCTCCTGGGGATTTCAGCTGGGGGAAATGGGAATTTCCATCCCAGCCATAGCATCCCCTTCAGCCCTGTTATGTTGGTACCTACATAGCCAAGCAGAGGCATGCTGCAATGCATTTTTTCGTTGTCTTCTGTGATGCTGAACTATGACTTAACATAGAGCCTGCTTCTTCCTGAAACTAAAGGTTAGGATCTAATAACTCAGCTGAAAAATATTTCATCTTCTCAGAGCTCAGCATGCGTTTTATTTCTCTTTATTCATCCAGGCGGTGGAGTGCTGCTGGTTGAATCGCTTCTGAATGAAGATAAAAGTGGGCCTTTAGAAACCCAACTGTATTCGATGAATATGTTGGTGCAGACAGAAGGAAAAGAGCGAACAGCAGCGGAGTACAGCAAGCTCCTTGAGGCAGCTGGCTTTGGAGAGGTTCAAGTCAAGAGGACTGGAAAACTCTATGATGCTGTTTTAGGAAGGAAATAATTCTCTCTTCTTTCTTCTGCCCTCTTGCGTACATAAGTGGGGAAATGAGATAAGCTATCAACTTAGCTTTCAGTTACGGCAGTCAACTCTTTTGTAAGGCGATGCATTGTCTGGAGAATCGCTGACTGTTGAGCACATACAGATTGTATGTCTGAGTATAGGAAAAATAAATTAACACCTCCTCCACAAGAAATTACCCATGAAAGAAATGCGAGAGCTTATACTTACTGATCTATTCATGGTTTCTGCTTCAGGTTTTTTCCCCATTCTTTCCAAGTTTAACACGGTACCTGACAAAGATAAAATTTAATTTGTACTCTGTTTGCTTCCTGCAAAATAAAACTGTTCACTGTAGTGACGTTCATTTTTCTCATGTTCCCTGGGACTGATGTAGCACAGAGTAAATTCTAACTTCTTGTGACTGGTCACTTTTGAACCTGTAATTCTGTTTTAAAGGGTAGGAATGAAGGGGCAGCCAATGACAGTTGAAGTGGGAAATGAAAAAAAAAAAAACAAACCACCTAGCAAATGAAATATTTTTCCTTCCTTTGCTACAGTCTGTGACACACATTGGTGCAGGGTATAGAGCAGCATTCACAAAAGGCCTGGACACTTACAGGGTCAGCAGTATGATTTGCTGTTAGAGGAATAAACACACTCCTTCCATATCCTCCTTAGGATTTAAGCACTGGATTTCTGGATGTGAATAGCCTACAAATACCAGATTTCAGGGGGAAACTTGTTCCTGAAGACAGTTTTTCTCTAACCAGGAGTTGGACAGAGCGACAAGGTGGCCCTTTGCTGTGGATCATCTCATCTGTGGAAAATGTGCTTCATGCAAAGAGTCTCATGGACGAGGAAATGGGCTTGGAGGAACACACATCCAGATTAGCTTTTGTTGTGATAATTCTGGGGGATGGCAGCTTTGGTGGTAAGTGATCAATTCAAGAGCAAGGCAGCATCCAGGGACAGGTCCATGGAGAAGGCAAGACACCAGGAAGGTCAAGGGGAAGCTGGTATGAAAAATGATGCTGTATTTCCTTTAAAATACAGATTAACTTGTGAAAAAGAGAACTTCACAGCCTAGCCTGATGACCATCAGGAAGGCAGTGATGCTTCTGCACTGGTAACACTTTTGAGAGCCCGGGGAATAGCAGCTGTGAGGCAGAGGGAAGTAGTGGAGGATCTAATTATCCATCAGGGATCTCTCTGTCATTTTCCATCTGCTATTTCTTTAAATCAGTTGGTGAAGTACAGCTCAAAATAGCCCAGATGCCTGGTGCAGGAAGCATTTGGAGGAGATGGTGGAAAGTGAGTATCTGTGCATGTGGCTTGAATGCTAGTTGAGGCTGGAGCAACTGGTGTAGTTTCTTAACAGAGCGTAAAAAGTGTACAACTAGTATAAGAAGTAGGGATTTTTCCCTTGTCAAGGCCTGGTCTCTAAGTCCTGGAAGCAGAAACTACCTTAATTTTGACATTCCACACTTCCGAGTGCGTGACACTGCAACGTTAACATTCATCAGACTTTCCTTTAGCTAAAGAGTTGGATGTTTTGACATATTGTCTCAGTTCAAGCTGGAGCTTCATTCAAAGAAAGTTATCCTCTGCCAGTGCTGAGTTCTAACCATTTAGTACAGCTGTGAACCCCTGTGACTGCAAGGAGAAAGCTGGAGGGATTAGAGCTCTGGGAGACAAATAGCCCCATCTCTACTGAGCTGCTGCAAAGTGCAAAGACAATTGAATGGCACTATCCAGATATAGGCTATATAGACTATTCCACAAGCCATCTCTCAGAAGTGTTGGTCACCTTTCAGCTCAGGGTCTTGGATGGGATAGGACTCAATGCACAGCATGCAGATGCTCTTATTTTGGCTGTCACTTAACTCTGGCTGAATAAGGCATTATCTGATACGGTATTTAGAATTTTCTGCCTATATGCACCTGCAAATAAGGCATAGAGACCAGAAGCTGGGTCTTGCAACATTTCTACAGTGGACATTTTGGGATGGTCAAGGACAGATCCGAGTGCTCAGGAAAGTAGTATAGTAACAGGAGTCTGTTTATTTTGTGTGACTACATAGAGACAGGTATTAGAATGTCTCTGTCTAACTGTATATATTCAACTATATCTATCTATAACAGATACTGTCTTATGAGTTTTAAACTGAAGTCCTTCCTTAATTTCTTTCTAGGATCTTTCTGAGAAATATCATACTTGGCAGTTCCGGACACAATGTAATGTGCATATTTAAAACAGGGTATGAAGTAAAGGATGCTTAGTTGTGGTGAGTTGACCCTGACCAGCAATCAAGCAACTACCTGCTGCATGCTCACACTCTGCCCCCAGTGGGGTGAGAGAGAGAGCTGAATGAGCAAAGGCAAGAAAGAGCTTATGAACTGAGATAAAGACAGTTTAACAACTGAAGGAAAGAGGCAGGAAAAAAACCCAAAACAAGTGGTGCAAAGGCAATCAGTCATCACCTCCCACCAGCAGGTCGATGCCCAGCAAGTCTCTGAGCAGCTTTCCCTGGCAAGACTACCCCACAGTCTTTATTGCTGAGCATGAAGTTTCATGGTATGGGATATCCCTCTGGTCGGTTGGGGTCAGCTGTCCCTGCTGTGTCCTCTCCCCATCTTGCCAACCCCCAGCCAACTCAATGAGGGAGCAGAGTGAGAAAAGGAGAAGGCCCTGATGCTCTGTGCACGCTGCTCACACATCCCTGATAACACATCTCTGTGTTATCAACACTGTTTCAGTCACAAATCTAAAACATAGCACTATATGGGCTGCTTTGAAGAAAGTTAACTCCATCCCAGCCAGACCCAGTACAGTGGTAAAGATGAGATGTAAGTTAGATGCGTGTTCTAACTACAAAATTGTCTATCTTGAATAATGGGTATCTGACATATACGAAACACATAACTAGTGCCAGAAGACAAAAAGAGGAAAAAAAGTTGAATTGTTTTGGACTTTGTGTAGAGAAGAGAAGGTACGCTCCTGTCCCTGCAGGAATCCTGAATGTCTTATTATACATCTAATATTTCTCTCATGCTTAAAGCATCATACTGTTCACCACCTGAGTACCTAACAAAATCATAACTACATACATAATTTCCCTTGAAATTCTACTGTTATGCTTCTGCATGTTTAAAATCTAAGAGTGCTAAATAAGATACAAACATATTGTCATCAAATCAATTGGTGTTTGAAGTAATGACACAGTGTTAGTCATGTGAAGCAAAGGAAGAGTTAAGACTAGTTTATATTTGAGAGATATATATTCTATATATATTATATGCGTGTAAACATGAGAAAACTTTTAAATACAAATTATTACAGAAAAAGTTTTCTGTTGCTACTTTCTGTTCTTTTACATTTGTGTCTGATTTGTATCCTATTAAGTGGAGCTGGCGTCTGCTCTGGTGTAGCCACCATCTCACTTGCCACTAGATGTTGCTGTTGCTGCGCTGTCTGCTGGGATGGCACCAGCCCTGGTTAGGGGAAAAACATTCGAAAATTCTCTGCGGTCATTTGCGGTCACAGCTGAAGTGCTGTGTAAATTACAGCATTTAGGTATTGGAGGTCGAGATAAAATTGGTTAAAGAGTCTCTGCGTTCAGCTCTCAATAAATGCAAACTCATTTTTGTCACGCAGCTCTCAGTCCGGAGCCACATGCAGAAGAAGGAGCAAACCCTTCACCTTCATGTGCAGTGAGGGCCACGACGTGAACCCGTCCTTCTTCACCATCTTTAACACGAAACTTACATTTAATTTCTTCTTGTTACCCAGAGAATAAAAGCATCCTTGCAAACGCAGAGCCAGGTTACATCACAGTGTCAGTGCGTCTCTGCCGGTGCTGCCGGGGAGGGGACAGGCCCTGGCACGGGGACCCCAGGGTGCTCGGCCTGTTCCCGCAGTGCCCCACGCTGGCCATGGAGAGACCCCAGCAACTCACTGCTCTTCTTGGCCATGGGTGCTGGCCCTGGTGTGGGTCACCGCCTGTCCCGGTGTGGGTCATTGCCTGGCTCTGGCTCTGGCGACCTGCAGAGGCCCCAACAGTGCCCCGTGGCAGCCGGTTGCATGAACTGCTGTCTGCAGCCCTTGCAGCCCTCGTAGACCTCGCCTCTGTCTCCTCTGTCCAGGACCTGCCTTTGCCACCTCCCTGCAGGGGCTGGCACCTCTAACACCCATTCCTGAGACCCCTGGGTCTCTGGAAACCTCCTTGAGGGGCTGCCTCACCAGGCCTGCTGCCCTGTCTTCTCCATGGGGTCTGGCTTCCTTCGTCGTCCACCCTGTGACTGAAGCCACCACTCTGGCAGTTTCTCAGGGTCTGCTTGGCCAGCAACATCTCCAGCCAGGGCCCCGTCATCTGCCATAAATGCACAGCAGTCGTTCGTAGGTGAGTTACTGATGCCCAGGGCACTTCAGCAAGGGCATCAAAGCAGTGTGCAATGGAGGCTATGACTGCTGCCCATGGTTTGTAGCTGTAAGCAGCAAAGGCAGGTAAAGTAATCTGCTTGGATTCACCACAAAGTCCAGGGTGAAGCCAAGAGTAGGACTGATCCCCACCACGACCATGCTGGCGCACTAGTCACTAAAGGGACTCCACTAGTATAGGTCATTGTCATGGTCTAGCCGTGATACTCAACCATTATTTCCATGGATTCGGTTATACCAGAGTTCCCCTACTGTAGCATCAACTCATTTAGTGTAGACAGTGGCCCATGTGATAAAACTGGAATCGTTTATAAGTATTTCTTCAACTTTCTGTACCCACATTTACTTGTGATGAGCAGACTGCACACCATTTGCTCATGTCTTTGGATTCACGTTCTGCACACATCCACACTTTATGTGTTAGACTTTGTCTCCCATAGTAGTTGAGGTCATGTTCCTGCATTCAACAGCAGCAAGTGAACAGATGCAAACCAGAACTTTTTGACTTTTGGAGAATTTCTGAGGTCTTTTGAAGGCAAAAAGCATCACTGGAGGTGAAGACTGTGAAGGAGCTATGTTTTTCCCTGACTCAAATTGATCCCAATTGTGGTGGTTTGACCTTGGCCAGCAGCTAAGCACCACCCAGCTGCTTGCTCACTTGCCCCCACAGCAGGATGGGGGAGGGAATGTGAAGAGCAAAAGTGAGAAAACTCATGAGTTATAAAGACAGTTTAATAAGCTAAGGAAAGAGGAAGAAAAAAACAAACAAGTGATGCAAAGACAGTCACTCACCGCATCCCACAAGTAGATTGATTCCCAGCCAGTCTCCAAGCAATGACTAGCTTCCCCAAACCACCCATCCCTCAGTTTTTATTGATGAGCATGACATGATGTGTCATGCAATATCCCTTTGGTCAATGTGGGTGAGCTGTCCAGCCTACTCGCAGGGGGAGCAAAGTGGGAAACAGAAGGCTTTGAGGCTGTGCAGACACTGCTAAGAAATAGCTAAAACACTGAGGTGTTACCAATGCTGTTTTAGTCACAAAACCAAAATACAGCACCGTATGGCCTGCTACGATCCAAGACAGACCCAGTACACCAATTTAAAAGAAAATTCCACTGGAATTGGAGGTCATGATTTGGTATTGCCAGCTAAAGTAAACTTCTGAAAGATGAGTGCTTTGCATCTGAGAGGAAATGCCTTCTCTACTTTCTTTCATTGCTGATCCATCATTGGGACGGGGAGGGTAGATAAATGCACTTATGGGAAGTCACGGTTTTATTCTGAGTATATCACATCCATGTTAAAGTTCAGGCTCCTGGAGTGATATGAGTGTCTAAGAATTCCTTTCTTCATTTCAAAATACCTTTTAATCCCCATATTCAAGGGAAAAGTCCTGAAAACACAGTCTAGGTGCATGCTAATGAATAACAAACCAATGCTAAAAAAAAAAGAAAAAATTTTTTATTCTTCTAAACCAAGACTTGATGAATCTGATTAATGACTTTCAAGGTGTGGATTTGGAAACACTTCCTCTGTGCCTGCCTTCCCAGGATGAGATATTTATTTTTATGTAAATGCACTTTTAAGGTAGTCTTAAAGCCTGGACTGAGGCACTCTAATTCTCTGAGCACCTGGATGCACAACAGGGACCTTCTAGAACTGACCCTATACACCTGGAGCTTGAGCTTTGGAGGGTGAGCTTACACAAGAAGATGACTACGGAAGGAGACACACAAGATCTACTGAAGATGGCAGTATAAGTACCAGGGTGGAGGCCAATGTCAGATGTATGACAAGTGACTACCATGGGGCAATTGAAATATGGAGCTGAGCCTGGACATGATGCAGTTTACTTTCCCAGCTCCTTCAAGGAAGTAATACATCCTGTCTGCACAGAGATGGCAGAGTGAAAATGAGACAGGGAGTGGAAGTGTGCGTTTGAAAGAGGCCAGTCTGCATGGTTAATTTAGGGTTTAGGGTTAGTGTTGGGTTGAGAGAAAGAAAGCCTAGATCTCCAGGTGGAGTGGGGCTGGAAATGGTCTGTCAATAGGAATGATTGGCTGCAAAGAGAAATTGCCTGGGAGAGGTTTTTGATCTAGATAATGGCTTGATGACTTTGTTGAAGGCTCAGCTGAAACTTAAATTCTTGTCTTGCAGCTGATGTGCAGATTGCAAGGTTGGAGTTGCTTCCAGATATGTTGATGAAGTCTTATATTTTCCTTTTCTTCCACTAGGGCAGATGGTGGAAATGTCTCACTACTCTTTCCTAATCTGCCTTTCAGGCTTGATCTGAAAGATTGTTTTATGGTGTAAGCAGACATTTCAAATGTGACACCTTTCTCCTGAATGGCTTATCTTGTATACGAACTTCTTGACAGAGGTTTCAGATCATCTTTATTTATCTTTTGTGTCATTCTCCATTAAAATGATAAAATTTGCCTTTCATTTTGGGCCAGGAGCTGTTATTTACAGTGTTACCAACCTTAAGTTCTCAAAGATTAAGAATGTCTGCAAATCATGAGATTTATTTTAAAGTGTATTGTCATTTTTTACTTGTTTTCACATTTATGAGACTCTAGGACATGTTTCTCATGTTTATGAGCATCTCTGCACAGATACAGAGGCTCTCTGTCTCTCTCTTCTAATGAAAGATGAGATTTTACTTGCTTGTGATTCTCTGGCTATGAGGAAAAACCTCCTACCAGGTAAAAAAGAAAATAAAATTTAACGGGTCATGAAAGCAGAGAAGCAGTGTTATATTTAGCGTTGTTTGAGGTGGACTCATCTCATCTGAACCTCTGAATGTGGTCCCTTAGGTTCCAGGCACTTCAGGGTGCCATTTTTCCGAAATATTTTGCATGTCTTATTTTCCTACAGGGACTAGAAAGAAAAGTGAGGGTGACTGGCTGAGACAGAGACATCAGATGATCTTATCTGTAGTGCCTTTAATTCAAGAACAGATACCTTTCTAAAATGAATGTTTAGTTCAGTGAGTTATTGAGCTCAGTAATAGGCATCAAAGCATATGTAAGAAGTCTTTGCAAAGGCTATCAGCTTTGTGTGGCTAATCTCACTAGGCTCTCGTTATAATCAGAGGAGACTGAATGAATCAGGTACAGAAGGAGTCTGCATTTATAGCCATCTGCAGGAGCCTGCCTGTCCCTTGATTGTAGCAGGAGCATAGGGAGAAAGTAGCCTCAGTAGGAAAAAGTTGGCCATTTGTCACAGTCTGTGATAGGCGCAAAATCAAATCACAATGATGTAATGGTCCTTCTCATCCTTAAAAGCAACAGGGCACAGTTCATGAGCCACTTATGCCGGAGTAGGATCTCACCCTGTAGATATTGACAGGATATTGCAGGAGTTGGGGCAAGTGGTTTCGGAGAGCTCCCTCTTAAGCTGCACTCACTGTGCAGTGTTTCCTACCTGCGAGTTACGTGGCATGAAGGTGACTTTGCCAGGAGCTGCAGCCTGTGAGTAATGTGTTCTGAATGCTTGCTCGCTTTCTAGACAAAGTGAGGTGTTACATCCTGTAGCAGCCAGGCATGAACGCAAATAATGAAATGAGGCTGACCAAACAGCCAGCAGGGATGTGTGGGGCTGACTCAGGTCTTTGCCGATTTCCCCACCACCACCTTAAAAAATAAAACAGTTCAGAGAAATGATTTTGCTTATTTGACTGCACCAGCAGTATTAGTTTCATGCTAAAAAGTAGCCTGAAGGAAGTGGTGGTATCTGTGAATTAATTACCCTTTTAAGTGAACGAATTAAATAGCTAAATGTGAACCCTCTACAGTTTTTACCAAGGAAATGTTAATTTAGCCTTGAGTGAGGAGGACTGCCAAATCAGCCTATGTTATAGGCTAGGAAAAAAATCTCATACATATGTGCCTGCAAGCTCTCCCAAACACATCCTTCCCACAATGGACACACAACATCAAGCCCATCTTAGTATCTTCCATCCTTGTAATTTCTGTCTTACACCATTTCCAACTCTGCCACTGTCTGTTGTGATCCTTGCTGTGTAAAGCCCACTGTATATTGTCAGATATTCAGAGTATACAGATGTCACTTCATGTGCTTGTAAAACACGCTGCATGCCCTTGGATTGCTGTGACTCAAGAAAAAGTGTTTGGTCTCAGGATGTGGCTAGCCAGCGTGGGCAGGGCACATGCGGTGTGCTCCAAATCCTGTGATTCCCTACCTGGGCACAAGAGCCTGGCTTAGTATTGCAGCAGTTACTCCTCAAATACGTAGGGCAGGTGTCAGTGAAACGGGCACAGTTTAAGTCCTGAAGACCTTTACACTGTAAATAGGAAGGCTTGCAAAAAAATGAAACAAGGTGCCTTTGATTTCTAGGATGAGCCTGGAGGTGGGCAAGGAAGAAAGGCAGAAACAGAGCTAAAACCAGTGCATGCCCATGGACTGCCATTTGCTCATGTTGCTGCTTTGTTCCCTGAGTCAGCAGCTAGGCTAGTCACAGCCAATATGCCACAGCTGCATATATAAACTGTATGTAAATTGATGAGTCAGAGAACTCCTATCTCAGTTAGAGTCAGTGGTAATTCTGCCCTTGTCTTCAGTAAGTGCAAGAATGGGACATTTTGGTTTGTCAGACCTAATTCCCTAAATGCAGTACTTCTGTGAGTTAATTCATTACAGTGGGAAAAGGCCAATGACATGGACTTAGCCCTACTATGCCTTTGCGGGAAAACCTTGATGGAGTGACCTCAGAGTCCTTTCTGTTCTTTTAGATGTTGAAGTAATTTTGCTGTTTAGACATCAGCACCTTTACTGGGAAGATAAGTTATCAGCCTGGATGGATGAGCTTAAATGAAAACTCTGCCAATTCCCATTCAAAAAGATGTTTTTAATGTTTTTTTATTTCTTATCCCCTCCCCCCCGATGAGTTCCAGTATTGAGGATCTGAAAAAATCTGAATCCAAGTTGTGCTTGACATGTCAGTGACAGGATAATCCCTGACTGCTCTGAATTTAAGACAGAGACATAGAGGCATCATCAGTTTAATCAGAGCCTCTTCCTATTTTTCTTGATAAATGACAAACACTGTGAAGAAGACCTGTTCCCCACATGAGTAACACACACGTGCTCAGCAGAAACAAGTTGCTTCTTTTGCTTATGAGGACTTTGCTGTGTAAGGAGCAGCCACCCTTGGCAAGGTTCCTGCTGACCCCATTGACAGATCTCAAGCAGAACCTACCTTTGCAGGGATCTTTCTGTGCAATAAGTGCTTTGCTGTATGCAGGCAAATTAAAACCCTGTTTGCTCTATGGTTTCCATGTTCCAACACGGATTTCTGATGACACCTTTTTATATTTGGGGTCTTGCAGCTGCATTTTTGCCTGTCATTGGATGTTTTAATGTATATATTCCAGCAATAGATATGCTGGCATCCTCCCAGCAACCTTTAACCATCGTTTAAGCAAATTGCAATCAGCATTACTAGTTTTAGCAGAACTTTGATTAAGAAATGTTGTCTGGGAGGGTCTTACACATGGTTGGATAATACAATCTACAAAGTTCTCACTAAAAGCATTTTTGCTAATAAACAATTAACTTTGGACTTTAGTTTTCCACCTGGTGAATTTTCAGCTGTGTTGAACTTCCAGCTGCGACACAAGAGCAGTGCCAGCCTTTGAACAAAAATAGTAGACTGGGTGTGGAAAGGTCCTCTGTGAGACAGACTTGAGTGAATGCCTTGTATTAGTGAGGGTGTCCCGTTTTCATAGGCAATGATGAAGGCTAGACACAGAAGAAAAAACCCACATGATTTTAGTAGAGGTTTTGCTGCTCCTCTAAGCCTATCCAGGTGAAGCTGACAAAACCTGTTGTATTTGAGTGATAACTTGTGCCCATCCATTCTGTGTCATTTTGATTTTCTTGGCATCTGGCTGGGTTCTTTCTAGAGCAGTGGAATGGGAGAAGCAAATTGGCTTTTGTAGGTTTTTCCCTTCCTGCTAATGCTGAAAAGTGGTAGGACAGCGATTTGTGAGTTTTGGCTCATGGCTATACAGTCAAGGCAGTACCCAAATCTGGACCTTGTGCTGGTTATGGAAGTTTGCTCCTATGGATGCAGATGGCTTTTATGGACAGAGTTCTCCCCTCCTCTCTCATCACTGCTCCCATACCAAAGATCCCCTTGCACCTTCTCTGTCTTTGTATTTTTTAAAACCTTGGAGTTGTTGCTCCTCCAGAGGAGGATCAACTCTTGTTATGCATCTAGAAGGAACATCATGGTTGTTTTTTGTGAAAATATAAGCAACATGTCATGCAACAGAACTGCTCAGGGCAGCAGGGGACTGAAAGCAGTTACCCATTGAGGTTCATGGCACGTTGTAACTCTGAAAGCATGCTGCAGCTCATGAATCACTTTTCCTTTACACCAGCAGGGAATGTGACTGGAAAATACATCTATACACTATAAAAATCCAAGTTCAGGTACCATAAAGAAAAGAAAATCTGTACATTTTTACCCTTCATTTATTAATTTTTATAGGAACTTACCCTAAATTCACAGTAATGAAACTTAACTGAAAATTGAGATTTTGCCACTTTTTCTGAAGCAAAAACTAATCCATCAAACTTAAATTGGCCATGGTACAAACATAAACCAAAAAAAGCCATAGAACGAAGGCCTCCAATTTTCACCAGAAGCATTGGTTGCAAGTCCATTGCTTTATTTCTTCCTATTTCTCAGTTCTTGCTTTGACAATCAATTCATGATGTCAAAATTATCTCCCATGCACAGTAGACTCTAAAACTTCAGAATATGATTTTCTTTTTCTTTAGCCTGGCTTAATTAGTAGCAAAGCTCCCAAATGTACTTCTATTCAAGGTATAATCCTGTATCTATGGAGCAAGTATGTAAGACGGTTTTTCATTCTACTTAAAGCAAAATGGAAATTTTAAACTTCCATCAAAATTTTCTAACTTCTCAATGAGAAAAATCACTGTCCTACTGAAACTCAGAAGCCAAAAATTGGGTAAAAAAGATTTTTCCCCCTTCTTTATTTGTTTATTGGCATCTATAGCCTCAGAGGCTAACATGATGTTCTACAGAACTGGAGATGGCTCTTATCCATATTAGACCATCACCATCAGCTTTCTTTGCAAACCAGAATATAACACGGCAGCACCTTCTGTGGTTCATAATCTAAATGCTACTTTTGTCACCACAATGAAGTAGAAATATCAAACCTGAGAAGTCAGTAAGGAGAATAATATGTGACTCAATTCTTTACTCTAGTCCAAGCACACTACTTGGAGAAGATAACAAACCAGTCAAAAGAACAACACTGCTGTGCGTTAAAAGATAAATTGCAAGGAAAATTTGAATTATAAAAGTGAAAGATTACTCAATGTGAAATCATTTTACAATGAATTTATCTTAATGAAAAAGCAACTGTTAAAACTGGCCTAAGTATTTATGTTTGACCTTGATTGTTAAGTCCCTGGTAAGAAAATCCTAGCAGTTTTCTTCAGAAAAATAGCAGTTAATGAAGTTGCCATTGGGTGTAGCTATTGTGTTACTCTCTCCCTAGATGATCATATAACAAACACAGAACTGGTTATTTTTGCAAGACAGCCAGTATAGAAAAATTATTTCTCCATAATAATTTCAGGTTTGACAGTGTCTTAGAAGGATGACAGAAATCACACTAATTATTAGCATTCCCTACAGCGTGAAAAGAAAGAGTTTATTATAAACACATTCTTGTAACTGATGCATATTTTAATCATTGAACTGTTTAAAAAAAAAACATACAGTACATTTTGTGCTTGAGTTTGAAGTTGGCATACCTGAGGAGATGTGTCTTTCCCTAGTTTGAATAAATTTGGTTTTGAAATAACAATGATCTGGAGGAGTGGAAAAAATCCACTTAAAGCTAATGAAACCTCGAGATTATGCAGAGATGTCTCATAAGCAGATTCTGTGTGCCTAGCAGAACTTGTTGTTCTACTCCCACGTGATTAGTCGTTCTCATGGGAATGAAGGCAGCGAAATAAATGGTTCGCCCTCCCTCTCCCTCCTTCCCCAGCATATGGGGTACTGAGATGTCAGCATTCGGCTGCTTTTTAAAATGTTAGTGGACAAAGTAAGAGAAGTAAGAAAGACGATCACAGGACTAGGCCAAAATAATACAATGACCATTGAATCGTCTCAGATCTATTGAAGAGCTCACTACTTCTAGACTGGTGCCTTTGTACAAATTTAAAAGGCTGAATTTATGCCGCTTAGCAAACTTTGATTGTATTATATATCTAACATTAAAAAAGTCACTTTCAAGATAGGGGTATGATGCAACAATAAAATCACTTGAAGAGTGGTAGAAATAAGGACTCTTCAGAGCTTCTGAGATTTAAATGTTCAGATGGCAGGATGAAGGACATTCCTCTTGTATCAAGGGCTAGTCTGTTGCCTGCTTTTCCGCTGCAGTGCAGGACATATATGACTTCCCAGGGGACAGACAAAAGAGTCACACTCTCTCTGATTTTCTTGTAGGTTATGGAAGTAGAGCTTACAGGATGGAAAATGTGGTGGCATACGTGATGTCTGGGAGACCCTTTGTGACTCTTCATTGCGCTGTGTCTTCACTTGAAGCCATAGCTGCCTCCAGGCAGAGATATGGTCATACTGAGCGGCTTCAAATACACTTCTGGTTTTAGCACTAACAGCTTCATTTTTCAAACTAAATTTTTTAAGTGATCTAAAGCTGGCTTCAGAGCATCTTGAAGCTTCAGCTGACAGAGCAGTTTTGTTTCTCGTATATTATAAAATACCTGTAGGAAAAATAATTAACTGTATTGCTCTAATTTGGTGTTCATTAAAGAGAGGGAGCTCTAACCCTGACTTGCACTAACACACAGTACAACCAGATGTTTTCATGCACCTTCACACAGGTCTGTTGGTCTGCAGACCCTTCAGCACTTGTAACTATGGAGTGTCAGGGAATGACCTGCACCAGGATGAAGAGGAAGGTCAGACTCCAGGCTAGGATGATAAGGAAGGGGCATAAGTGACAAATGAATATGGGACTCCTTCTACAGAGTCAGTGATAGTCACTAATCTTGGTCTTAACCAGAAACATTTCCACAGCCATTTTAAATGGGTAGTTATCTGCTCAGCTATCGATCAGTTTATTTGTGATTCAAGTTAGCTGAGACCTGTTAGTTCAATCAAAATGGCCAGTCACCTGCAGTGAATTATTTGATTATTTTTCAAAATTTTTTTAGGCAATCAAGTAGAATATTCTTAAGACTCAGAAACCTACTGGTAGAGTAAAAGAATATTAAGAATTTTATATTTTACCCAGAGAATTATAGGAAATGTGGGTACAGATTCAAGAGCCCCAAAGAGTCCCAAAAAGTGAAATAAGCTTGTTATGAACTCTGACAATGGATTTAATAAGGTATATTACAAGATCCCATGCTGGACATATGGTTATTCCATACCAGAATATTGATTATAAATACACAGAAAACATCCGGTGTTCATAAAAAGCTGAGTGTAGCTAGGATGTTAATGGTGAATTATACTTTGGCCAGTTAAGTCATTGAGAGGACAGAGAGCCTTTTTTTCTGCCCTCATTTTGGCTCTCGCAATGGCTCTGCTAACTATTTTAGCCCTTGATCTTTCTACAGACAGGTGTGAGTCAGGTAAGACCTCATCATGCTTCTTGTTTCCCAGCCACAGGAGAGCCGGGGAGGGCTCTGCAGTTCCTCCTCATTCAACAGCAGCATCAAGTTAGCACGGATGAAGGGAGCAGGTCTTATTTATGCTCTTGTGACATTTTCAGGAGCAGAGACTCTTTGTGATTTTGCATTGTACCTCCAGACAAAGCCCACTTCCACGGCTCTAACTGCGATGACTTTTTCAGTTGCATTGGATTAGAAGGACATTTCAGAATTATGGCACTAAAAGTTACATTGGAGGATAAAGATGAAAGAAAAAGAAAGCAAAAAAAAGTAAGTAAGTGTGGTGTTTGTAAGAACAGAGAACAACCTAAGAAACACATTAAAGATAACAAGAATGAAAGTTAAAAACAATTACTTGCAGTACTTAAAACAGTACTCCACTATGAGAAAGGAGGTGGGACAATTATCGAAGACAAGTTTTCCTAAATCCTGTGTAGCCATTCAAAAATGGTTTCCAAGCAACCAGAACATGTAGGTAGCCCCAGGAGTAAGAGGTATTATGAATGTTTGGAGACACAGCGAAAGATGAAACAGAGCTGGAGTCAGACTGGGAAGATGCTGGAGTGGAGGGTTCCCCTCACGCAGCACCAGCACTGCAGCCGATGAGGCAGAGGGTGAGCTGTCTCATGCTGAAAAGGTCCACCAAATGAAGGAAAGTGAAGGAAAGAAAGCATACAGGGAATGTAAGAACTAGATGAAAAGTGTATGCTTTGTATCGCTCTTTCAGACCTCCCATTAAAACAAACGGGCAAGAGTACATATCTTGCTGGATGTAATTATCTTTATTTTGCAGAAGACTGACATTTACAGTTCCCCTTTACTTTATTCTAGCTGTTTAATAAATGTTCTTGATAGCTTTTGTCTAGATCAGTAATCGTTCACTTCTTATTCTGGCAAATCTTTCATTAATGGCTGGATTTAATCACAAAGGAGAAAGATCAGTGTCTAAAAAATCACTAGATTGGCTAGATGTGTGGCAAAAGGTGTATAATTGAGTGAATTTGATAGAAAACACTGAGAAGCTGGTCAAAATGGTTGTAATATTGCCAGACAGGGTAAACTGGGTTTGTAGAGTATGGTTCTGTGTACTCTGAATTATTGATAAGCAAGCCACAAACCTCCTTATATCATCCTTGTGGAGAAAACTTGGATATGCTTTTCAAAATCTATATATAACCTAAGAAGTAACTCCTCTAGTTCACACACTGGAACAAGTTGCCCAGAGAGGTTGTGAAGTCTCCATCCTTATGGATATTAAAAACCTGCCTGGACACGGTCCTGGGCAGCCCGCTCTAGGTGGCTCTGCTTGAGCAGGGGGGTTGGACCAGATGACCTCCAGAGGTCCCTTCCAACCTCAGCTGTTCTGTGGTTCTGTGAAATATAGGAGGGTCCATGTCAACAAATTTTGAGGTGAGAACATTTACCTATTCTCTCTTTGTTTTACCCTGTTTTTCCGAAGTATATGGCTCTCCTGACTTCTCTTTTAAAACTCACTAGGTGCAGCCCAGGAGATTACAGCACTCAGTAAGTCATGGGACTGAAGCCTCCTGAAAGCGGCTTGCTGTTGAATCCAGTGGCGATACAGCTAACCACCTGCACGCCAGGGATACAGATCTCTTCCTTGCTCTATCCATCAAACTCAGAACCGACCTTTGTTCTTGAGTTAAATCTGGTATTTGCCATGCATATACATATCTAAGTACATTTTCAGCTGATTTTACTGTGGAAGGTTCTCAGTGGCAAATTTCTGCAATCCACTCTTTATGTTATATAAATCCTCACAGTAAATAAATTAAGTAATGTATGTCTCAATGCTGACTCACTGAACATCACCCACACCAATCTAAGGACTGCCTATTTTCTCACATTTGTAGGAATAAAATATCTCTGTGGCCTTTTCCCCTAAATCAGTTTTCTTTAACATAGGCAATTTCAGTCAGTAGTTACTAGGGGAAAGGATGGTCTGACATGCAGCCACATGATTGTTTATCCTCATTTCTTTGAGAAGTGAGGATAAAATTATGATGTTTTCAGCTGTTTTGATGGGAAATTGGGAAGTCTGGGACATTTTTGTTTGTTACCTTTTTTTGGAGTGTAGTTTAGATCTGGGTAATCACCATGATCCCTCTACATTTCAGTTTTTATGGAGAGGGGTAGGAACCAGAGCAAAAGGTCTTCCAATCTCAGAGGAGCCATCTCTTTGTAAAATGTCTTACAATTTTTGTAAAAAATTAAAATCTTAAAATCTTTGTAAAATTACTTAGGCCAATGCAACAAAGGCTAAGACCAATGCATTAAATCTGAATGGAGAAGAACCATCCCAGAGAAGATGGAAACTCCTCTACAGCATTCCTTGTCTTGTGTTTTGCATGATGCCTTGTCAAATGTCTCAGGACATCTTCCCAACATGGAGAAAATATAATAATTCTTTTAGTTAATACTTTTCAGCAAAATATCATTTTCAAAGTCTGTTATTAATTAAGAGCCCTATATATATATATATATAAAAGAAAGAACTAAAAAGAAAAGGCAGAAGATTCTAATGGAGTTATATTGGCTATACCAAAGTTGACTGTCTGCTTTGTATTAGTGAAACTATTCACATCTGAAAAAGACTGTAGACCTTGCTGAATGTGGCTGCAGTCAGAAAGGCCTGAGTGCATTCAGTAGGGAAGAACACAGATCAATTTCTTCATCTTCCAGGTTTCTTCCTGAAGCCGTCTATTGCTTCCATCTTTCTTGAGAGGAGCAACAGAGGCCACATGCACTACCACTTTGGTGTCCAGAAGCTGTCTTCTACCTGAAGGAATGTCAGCATGATCAGCTTTGAGGCTTTCTTATGGCTCCTGGCACAGGAGTAGAATTTAACCTTAAGTAAATCACTATCACAGTGAGATACAGTCTGCAGCAATTTACCTTTATTTACTCACAAGATTTCCTGCCAGTGACCAAGAACCGTTTCAACAGCTAATAGAAAACATAAATCACATCCTTCTTTGATGTATCTGTAATGTGTATCTAGACAATGATTTAATTACCAAAAAGCACTCTGAGCCTCTACTTCATCTCTAACTTTTTTTTGAAAGTCCAAGGATTTTTTAATAGATACTCTTGAGTAAATGAGTGATGATCAGCTGTGATTTACATAGGCTGTTAACCTGTTAATGTAGTATTTGATTTCCATCTCAATTTCCCACTAGTTCCTTACCTCTAAGTAAGAAACTTCATACAGCCACTTCAGCTTATACAGCTCTATTTCTGCCTGTCCAAAAGGCTTTTCTCCATTCTGGGAGTGATGTACCACAGGCATTTCACTAAAATGCTGCAGGAGCACAGAAGTAGCTGAGCTGTATACAAGGCATCCTGCTTCTGGTACTTCAGCGGCAGGCTCTAAATTGAAGAAAATAATTTGGGAGAATAGCTAGAAACAATTCTGAATGCTTTGAACTGAGTTAGAAAACAATTTGGCTTTGCCAAAATAAAATTAATATAGACCTGATTCTCCAATCTGTCATCCCAATTTTTTATCAGTGTCACCTCAGAGACCTGTGTGGACTTAAACCAATACACAGCTAAGACAACGGAGATGAGAGCTGGGGTCCTGTGAGTTTTGGGAAGCATGCTGTAGTGCAGTGCCTGATCTGCAGTGTTGAATTCAAAATGCAACAGAGAAAGCACTCATGTTAAACTGCCTAATCCCACACCCTCATCCCCTTTTTCAACTAAGGGTAGTACTTTCATCAGGCACTTTGTGGAAGGAACATTTCAACTGAGGACAAATTGCAGAAGTCGTCCTTTTTCTGTTGGAAACAAAGGTAGTTAGTTTTGAGCTGATAAGGATTAAATGAGATTGAAGAGATGGTGCATTTATTTTTTTATTATTACGCAAAAAAGAATTTTGAGTAGGAAAATCAGCTGGCTGGGTAGTATAACAGGGAAGCTGGGAGAAATAATAGGCAGTAAAATACACAGGAGCAAAAAGCAGTCAGATTGGGGAAAAAAAAACAGCGCCAAAAGAAACCTAGCACAAAGGTATTTTTTTTTTCCTTAAAAAGAGGTTTTGGATAGGGGACAATGGAAAACTAGGAAATGGCCCAGTGGATGCAGATCCAGGGGAGGCCACAGATCCTTGCAATGTTGCTGAATGCTCAGGCTACAGAGTGGCTCTGCATAGATACTACAGTCTGCTCTGACAAATCTGATTGCAGGAGAAAGACTGCATATGGATATTCACAGAATACTGAATCAACACAATGGTGATATGCATTATAAAGTTATCCCAACAGGATCTGGGAGGACTGTGGGCCTCGTGCTTAATGCCAGGCCACTATAGGGACACTGGGTAGGGGGAGCTCTCTGTTCCTTTTAACTGCGTTTTTAAAAAAGTGCATTGTTTCCTGAGTCGTTTGGGAAGAAGTGGTTTGTGGGCAGAAAAAATTCAGCATTAGAAGGAAGATCCCAGTGAGAAACTATTTTTGTATGGGCAGATGGATTTGAAACTGCAGTTGGCTCAGTGCTGTTCCTAATCTATAATAAGAAACTGTTGTTCTGTGTGATATCCTGGCCATATGCTAAAGCCAGAGGATAGTCTATTATAAAAGAGTGAAGAATAGTTTATCTTTCTGAATTTGTTCATACACTCTGTGGCTCATGCTTCTTCATCAGACATGGAAAGCTCAGAGGATGGAGGAAGATATTGCTTTTGACTCCTGTATTGTAAGAATGGAACATTCTCCGTCTTTTCTGAAAAATATGGGTTTCAAAACACACAAGAATGAACTGACTTTCAGGCTCAGAGGTTTTAAATAACTCCATCTCTCAGACCTGTACTTTATTTTATGCCATGCGAGTGGGAGGGGTCACAAAGCACTTTAGTTGTACGGAAAATGTGCAGGTGACTGGAGAGAAAAGAAAAAACAGAGTGTTTTCTTTTCATGCCATTACATCAGACCTTTTTGCAAGTAGTGTCCTAGACAGCTGTCACTCTCTTGTCCACTCCTCTTCTTCCAAAGAAACACTGTTCTGATTTACAGATTTTTTTTTCTTTGGAAGGTAGAACCAATTCAGATACATGAATAAGGTCAACGAATAAGAGTCTTGGTGCCTTGAAGGAAACAGCAGGACAAAAGTGAAAGCTGGATTTCTAAGTGTCGAGGGACGAGACCAGGATCACACACAATTATGTCAACCTGCAGGATAAGGAGCTGCTACAACTTAGCAAGTAGGAAAAGTAGCTGGGAAAAAACACACTAGACTCATTCTTTCTTTGGAAGAGACTTTACACAGAGCCTGGAAAACTGAATTGGTATTTAAGAGTGGGTATACAGATTCACAGAAAGAAAAATGAAAGGTAACTGCAGGGGCACTCAACAGTTACCCCTGAAGCTCCTTACAGTCCTTCTGGCTTGTGAAGGAAACTGGCTGCAGAAGAGAAATTGCTTGTGCATTCTCAGTCCCTCCCTACAACAGTCTGTAAATAAGCTGAGAGGGAGATCACAAACTTGGCACCTATTGACAACCTATGTGCAACAATGGATAATGTCCTCCTGGCTAAAGACACTTGCAGAGCAGCCTGGCCAATGTGAACCCTTGCAAGGAACTTGTCAGAGTACCTCCATTTCCATGTATTACAACTGCATTCACATTTTTGTAGTTGCAGAGTTTCACATTGCTTATTGAGACTGAGTTATTTCTAGAAGCTTCAGATGCAGTAGTTGGTAGACTGTTTAAATATATCTTTATATAAATTTATTTTGCTTGTTTGGTCCTGTCATGATTGTGTTAAGGAAGGGATATTGGATCCTTAAGAAGAATAAAGAACACTTGGGTGGGCTGGAGCTGCTGCTACCTGTGTCAGATATGTTCTCAGATTTCCAAACGAAAATGCTATAACATTATTCTTCTTAGCCAAAACGTAAGATTTAAGAAAAGGTATGAATATTGACAAGACGTGCGTATTTGTCAGGAAGAACACAGAGTTGGTTGAAATATTTCCATTGAGTTATGAAATCTGTACTTTTTGGCCTGTGTCTTTCTGGTTTAACATCCATTTTTCAAGTGATACATTTGCTGAAAGGTATGTTAAAAATCAGGAGCGTACATATAATCTCAAGTGAACTAGGACTTGCTAGAGTTGTGGTATCACATCAGGGTTCTGGGATTCAAGTGAGATGGCTGAATATATGTATTTGAAAAGGTGGATGGCTCTAGAGGTAGGTTGGCACATACCTATTCAGTCCAGAAAAGCATCGTGTTAGCATTTCCAAGCCAGCTGCAAGCTAAATAGTGCATCTACACTCTGCAGGACAATGCTCTGCAGGTGCCAGCACCAGTCCCAAGGGTAGAGGAGTTAGCACAGTGCTGACCATGGGCTAATTCGCCCTGCTTCTCAGGACAGCTTATTGGTTTAGGCAACACATCGCACTGACAGCATTATCTTCCTTCCAGGCCAGCAGCTGACTTGGGGAACTCAGCACCCTTCTCCACTTTTCAGGGCACACAAGTGCTCTGCAATTGCCAGTTTGATTTGACTTTACCATGTTTTTCTTCTAAATCTCTTACCAACGTCACATGCCATTTAGTCAAAAAGGTTTTTTAAAAAAGGAGATATATATCTTTGTCACAGACCTAGGAATGGCCTGATTTTCTTGACAAAATCTATTCTTGACTTTCCAGGCATAACCATTTCCAGTGAAAATGGAGTAACTTTATAATAATACCTGGCCTGTCTTTCAGGCCATTTTGACTGCAGCATGAGTTTTTCTTACGTAACAAATATGATTTGCATTTAGAAAGGCTGAGGGATACACCTTATTAAAAATGTTTATACGCAAACAAGAAATAACTAATATACAAAGCATGCCTCTTTATTGCCTAAGGTCCAGAGAAAGCTTTTAGATCTAGTAAAAAAATAGAGGAAAATGGTTGTGAATATTCAGCTCTTTTATTCCACAGGTCTGGAAAATGGTTGCTTATACAGCCAAAAGTTTTCAGCTGTGATTTTACAGAAGCTGTTTTGTTTTCCACACCCATTTCTGCCCTCCTCCTTGGTTGCCTGTTTCTCTAATACTTTACTGAAAAAATATGATGCAAGAGAGTGAGATGAAAAATTCAATTTTCATGTTTTCATTTTCTTGGAAAAATGTGACATAAAAAAAGAGTTTTATTTTAATATAAGCCCCTCTTAAATGAATGTTTATTGGAAGAAGTTCAACCCCCTTCAGAAACAGTAAAGAGCTAGCTAGTAAAAACAGGATGCTGGTCTGTCCTGACTTTGTTTTGCAGAGAGGTTGCATGCCATTGCATGAAATTAATCATTTGAATGGGTTGTAAGAAACAAAGGCTGAATATCTCTGTTCCTGTTGGACTACTGTGCTAGAGAAAATCATTAATGCCATTTTGTTTTCAAATGAGACCCGAGATATTGTGAGATTTATTGTCTTGAAGGGCAAGACATGAAGCTTATTATGTTAAAACAAGGAGAAAAGAAATAAAATGAAATGCTTTAAGGGGGTGGAGGGGGAGAAAAGGGTGTGTGATTCATTAATTTTAACTGACGAAAAGGTAGAACCAAATTAAAGTCAAGTAGGAATGAACTGCCTACAACTCTGAAACAACAGAAAGGATTCTTTGACATGATGCTGTATATAATTGATTTCTTATAATAAATTAAGAGAGATGTAATATAATCTAGAAGTTATCTTAAGTCTAGGAAAGACAAAATTGGCTGATGGCCTGTTCATGGTGGTGAGAGTAAAGAATACATTGTAAGACCGTGCAGAAATGGAAGAAGCACTCAAGAAACAAAAATCTGAAAGGGCTGAATGAGAATAAACTCAATGGATAAAAAGTAGGCAGTCTGACTTTTGTGTTACTGTGTAGGGTATGAAGGCACACGATCCCTTCATATAAGCTATTTCTGACCAGACCTATCAGGTTCCACTGCCTTTTGCAAGCTCAGGTAGAGGACAGTAGTGTTTGGAGACAGTAAGTTAAATGCTTATGGAAATGGATAAAAGATAGATTGACATCAAAACCAGACATTATCATTCTGTCGGAAGTGAAGTCCTAAGATTAGAGGAGATGAGACTTACATGTAGAAAGGCTTCAGCCCTGGCAGACAAAAAAAAAGATATTTATATTCCATAGGAGAAAATGTTATTTGTGGTAATCCTACTGGAATAGGAATTCAACTATATAAAACACCACTCTAATGCCACCAATAAACAAAGCAAGGTTTTTAATTTGGAAGAAATTCTTTCCAGACATTGCCCTACTCAAGTCACCATTTCTGACAGTCATTATTAATATGATTACTTTTGATGCATCAAAATGTGCTTAAGTGTTTGTTTTGCCAGATAGACCTCTAGATACCTGAAACCACTGAATATTTCTGCCAAGAACTGTTTGACTTTTTCACAAATGAAAAAAAAGTCACATAACACTAATTATACTGTGACAATAACTTCAATTCTGTGGTTACGTTATTCTGAAAAGAGAAACTTACGTATTGATTGCCAGAAAAGCCATACATTTTATGGCACTAAGTCAAAGAAGCTCATGAAACCAGCAGAAACCAGGATACTCTCAGGAGATAGCTGTAGTGGAGCACTATAAATGCAATTATAAATTTACCAGTCTGACTACAAGGTAGAAGCGGTTATAAATTTATTAGTCTGATCCAGAGAGAGATAAAGTGCTCTAGAAAAAGATGGGATTAGATTTACTGATCAAAAATATAAAAGAATGGGTTCAAAGAAAACAGTTAAGTCAATACAGTGTTCTCCCAACACTTCACATGACTGTCCTGCACCTGAAGCACTGAGATTTGCTTATTTATGTAGCTCCAAATACTGGCATTGATGAGACAAGACACTGCTTTAAACCCAGTCTCATTACTATAAATCCTTAGGACCAGATGTAGATGCCCTTAATCATATGGGCTGTGATCTCTCCTTCCCAGTTAGACCATTTAAAATACATTTGTGTGCTGGGAGCTACTTCCAGAACTGGGTGTACCTCCACAACATTTGAAAATGTTGATCAAATTTGGAGAGGAGAGAAGCATGAGACTTGGGCAATTGTACAAGTTTTTCCACGTTTTCCTCCTGCCCCCCCCGAAACTCATCATATTTTTGTTTTCTTCATAGCATAATACTTCTGTTCCCTATTAAAACATTCCTTCCCCAACTCTCCTCTCTTTATAGACTAAAATTTTTCTAAAATAATCTTACCTTCTGCTTCTGCTCTGATATTCTCAAAGGTGCCTAAGGGGAGCTGAACTAATTTCTGAAGGGAAGCTGGTAAAATCTCAGGCATAATCTGCAAGATGGTAGTGAATAAGAAATGGAAATAATTCATTAAAAATTAGTCTGGTAATAAATTCTTTGTGAGCTGGAAATTTTTTCTTAATCGTGTGAAAGGAAGAGAAAGATCTTTGCAGAAGAAAGGTAGCAAAAAGGACATAAATTTTCATTTTTTATAAACAAAATAATAGTACTAAGGATGGCAGCATTGGTTGAACTATTTTCTCAGCCATGCAATATACTACACCAGAGAAAAATAAATGCAAGCAAATATGCCCCAACCCTTACTTCTTATCATTAGAGGTTAATCTCAAGTCTTCCCTTGTCTCACATTTGCTCAATATATCTATTTGCTGGTAAGCTAGTAATTCAGCAGGTGTGCTTGTTGATCTTCTACAGCAAATTCGTCATTGTTTCTCCCTTCTGCTTCTCCACAGCTTCTCAGCAAACACCTCTGAAAACCTCCATACTGGGCTGTTTATCACGTCCTGGGGGCAAACACAGATTTACAAGTTTGGAAAACTGTGGTTGCAGACAGTACATGCATTCCAGGGCGCACAGGCACAGCAACTCTACCTCTTCTTCTGCCAACACAAGCATTTTCCCAGCGCATCTGGGTCCTGCAGTTTTAGGTTAATATTGTTTCAGCCTCCAGCAGGACACTACTCCAAACTGATGGGGGCCAGGACCCAGCAGAGGTTTTTCCTGAGGGTAGTCATGCCCCCCACTGAAAGGAAAGGTAAATGCAGGGAAATCAGCTCAAAAAGCAGATGATGAAAGTGTGGAGAGTAGGTGGAGATTGGTTCTTTGAAGGATGATGTGACAGGGGATGACAGAAGATGGGTGTCTCACATATCCTCGGTCTTTCTCAGACACTCAGTAATTGGGCTTGCGTCAGGAATGGTGGTTCAGACTTTATTTAACTTAACCGTTGCCCTCACCTATTACTAATCATGCAGTGACACTTCATCTGTCATGTCTTGACAAGCTGGAATGCTGGAAGCTGTGACACATTTCTCAAGAACAGTGAAAAATTATTTGTAAGAGCATATTTTCAGATTCATCATGGCAGTGTTTTCATTGATTAACACATACGCTGACTGCTGTATATTTTGTAGGCTGACAAATGTATCATCATTGTCCCTTTATCTGTCTCCATATAGTATTTGTTAGACACACCAATAGTTTATAAAATGATTAAATGTGCCTTTAAATAAACACAAAGGATATGGAAATGTTGTTTTATCACCTGGGTTGCTATTTATCAGCTCTCTCACAGTTATTATGAATGGATTTACCCTTCAGATGAGACACATTCTATGAGACCTGTCAAAGCCAATGCCTGCAAGTACCTCAGTAAAATCAGCTGTTAATCCCAGTCAAATTTTTCTGTCTTTCCCTATGTAAAATCCATACAGTAACCTCTAAGAAGACAATGGCAGTGCAAATGTATTAAAATCTTTCTAACACTTGTCAGTTGTCAGATCCCTTGCTCAGGCCACACTTTTCTGCTGAATCCTTTTCCCACTGGGTACAGTTGAGAAGGAAGATCTTGAAGGAGCCAGTCAGTGCTCCCTTAGCCATAAGCCCAACCCAGGCAGAGAGCAGGAGAGCCCATACCAGCAGGGCAATCCAGCATGAAATGCTGTGGCTGAGGGCTAGAGGAGCACACGACAGTGTGCTGGAGAACCGGTTCCCTTCCTCTCTTTTCCTCTTTGAGGGAATTGTGATAATGAAAAGCAAGAAGAAATCCTCTCTCTCTCTCTCCCTGCAGGGACACTTGCTTATTTCAGGGGAACCCTCCCCAAGGCACTTCAAATAAGTCTCTTCTTTCTTTGCACTGATCTAAAGAAGACGAAGTCAGCAGTAGATCTGCCTTATAGCATCTAGGAAGTTTCTTTTTCTCCTTTCCTTCCTCTCTGTTTTCATTGTTAAATGACAACGGATCAACACAATCAAGCTGAAAATTCCTTCCTTTTGTTTTGCTTTCTATTTTTCTCTCCAGTGGAAGTGACTGCTCATTGGTGCAAGGCTAACAATTACAATAATTTATCCCTGAAGGGTTTTCAGATCATATTCTTTAGAGCTGAAGCTTTTTTTTATGGCTTTAAAGTTGGGGGTTTGGGTTGTTGATTTTCTTTTTAATTAAAGGTTTAAACCCTTCAATTTTCATCTTGCATTTGAGCTATTGTAGCATGCTTCAGAAGCTCGCAAACTAAACTTCAAACAGAGGGCCTGTTTCTGCTCCCTTTGAAGTCATGACAAGCCTCCTGTTGATTGCAGAGAGGGAAACTGGACCAAAAGTACAAAGCACTTTTATTTCTTTCTGGTTTCTTAGTTAGCCTGCTATTGTGCCATGTATCAGAGGTGCTGCAGACTTTTGTGGGCAAAACAGATATATCACTAAAACAACTTCTCTAGCAGCAGCTTATTAAGCTGATACTTAGGAACAGTTAAGGGTCAATCAGCAACAACTTTGGTCTCTGCTGAACAGTCTAAACAGTTTGGTTGTCAGATCTTTCTATGGCCTGTTGCAGAGCAAAAAGAGAGAGCCCAGAGTGCTGCGACAGGCTCCTGAGATCGGTGGTCCTGCAGCAGGCCGCCAGGCAGAGCTGCCAAGGTGGCTACAGTGCTAGAAAGTGTAAGTGTCCGGGGAGCATCTCTTTTTTAGGTAGCATCACGGTTTCTATGATTCTCAAATCACACCTTCTCAGAATTGCTGTTTTTGTAAGAAACAGTGGGAAAAGATAAGGACTTTGGCTTCATTGAGCTCAAAAGCCCTTATATTCTTTTTTAAACGGCATTCCCTGCAGATTGGCAACTTTGCTTTCCTGCCAACTCTATCAGAAGGACACCTGAAATTCATCAAGTGAGAAACAATATTTGTCCTAAACTTAGAAAACTTAGAAAAAGTAGATGTTGTACTCTGACAAGCCATCTTTGATAAGAGTTATCAGAATGAATGAAATGACACTATCTTGGAAATGAAAGATGTGTCAACTTCTTTAGCCAGGCCGTCAGCAGAGATGAATCTCCTTGCAATACGACGAAGGAGGAAGGCACACTTGGGGGTTGTCATTGCCTGGATTCTGTGTGCTACACACTGACATGACTGCTGTTAAGTTCCTCAAAATGCATCCCACTGAAGTTGTACCAGCCTTGCTGAAGTTCTGTGCTGTCACAGATGAGTGGTTAGGTCGCTTAAAGAATTACCATCAAAGATATTTGCAAAAATTGATTTTAATAGAAATTTATAAAATGTGATTTAACAAAGTTCAATGGCAAGGTTCACTCTATTGCTTATTAAATGAATGGAATATATATATATAGCAGTTTAACCCCAGCCGGCAACTAAACACCACACAGCCGCTTGCTCACTCCCCCACAGTGGGATAGAGGAGAGAATTGGAAGAGTAAGAGTGAGAAAACACGTGGGTTGAGAAAAAGACAGTTTAATAGGCAAAGCAAAAGCCACACATGCAAGCAAAACAAAGCAAGGAATTCATTCACCACCTCCCATGGGCAAGCAGGTGTTCAACCATCCCCAGGAAAGCAGGGCTCCATCACACGTAACGGTTACTTGGGAAGACAAACGCCATCACTCCGAACGTTTCCCCCCTTTCCTTCTTCCCCCAGCTTTATATACTGAGCATGATGTCATACGGTATGGAATAGCCCTTTGGCCAGTCTGGGTCAGCTGTCCTGGCTGTGCCCCCTCCCAGCTTCTTGTGCCCCTGGCAGAGCATGGGAAGCTGACGAGTCCTTGACTGGTGTAAGCACTACTTAGCAGCAACCAAAACATCAGTGTGTTATCAACATTTTTCTCATACTAAATCCAAAACAGAGCACTATGCCAGCTATTAAGAAGAAAATTAACTCTGTCCAAGCTGAAACCAGGACAATATATAAGGGGAAAAAAAAAAGAAAATTGAGGTAGAGGCAATTTAGAATTATTTATACAGAGATTGAAAATACAAGGGGGTAAAGGAGGCCCTCCCATTGAGTCACAAGGTTCAGAATGGACCCCCTTGCTTTCTGAACTCCTTCTCAGAGAGAAATCTAGGTGAGGCTGGGTCCAGACTTTGCCTTAGACTTTATCAATGGTTAATGTCTAAGGATTATATATGTCTAGCAGCAGTTTAAGGTTTATTCACAGTTAGGGAGAGAATCACAGGAATTTAGCAGCAATTAATCATTGGTTAATTTAGCATTTACACAGTGATTAAATAGGATTTACTACAATTTTTAATCGATTCACACACACACAATATGCATATAAAGGTGCCTGTTAAAAATTCCCCTTGAGCTAAGTGAAATACTCACTTCAAATGATTGTCTCAATGGGCGAAGGTCGAGCCTCAAGGAGCGAGGGGGCCCCTGGAGTTCAGCCCAGGTCCTGTCGCCAGACCTCTGAACTTTGCAAACTTAAGAGTTCACAAACTGTGAGAAGGGTCCTGCTCAGAGGGAGATACTGGGTGCAGCCCGCTGCGGTCCATGAGAGCTCAAAGGGTCTCACTTGGTACCGCTGTTTATAGGGTCGTGAGATGATTGACTTTAGGAATCAGTAAATTTCCATACTGTCATCACAATCCCGGTCGGTAATTACTGGAGTTCTCAAAAATTTCAGTCACGCTGGTACAGATCTGCCCGTACTGGTCCACCTGAGTTACGATCCAGATAAGATATGTTCCAAGGCTGTCAGTGGGTGGCTGATTATTCTTGGTATGGTCAGTGCTACTCCCCACCTTAGCCATCTAAGAGTTCCTGGTGCAGTCAAGGGATGCTTAACCTCCAAACTCATGGCACAAAGGCCAAGTCTTGACAGGAATTACTGAGATGGTAAAGTGGTTCAGGAGAGAGGGCAGGGGAAGATGCACCACCACAAGTGCTTGCAAGATGATTCTAATCTATCACTCCTTTTTTCTATATGCTTCTGTCCTCATCTTTCTGACTCACTCCTTATCTCTCTTTTCTTCAGATGAAAGTGCAAAGAAATTGTCCTGCTGGGAGAGGATAAAAAGAATATGCATTCAGGAATGTGTCACTGGAGTAGTGACTGCCATTAGTGTTTGGCATAGGAAGGAGCTACAGATTTCCAAGAGCTAGTCTGGCAGTACTCCACATGGGAGAGGGAAAGAAACAGTTGCTTATCAGGACTTTATGATACTTGTCAAGAATACAAAACATGTTGAAAACCTAATTCGTGTAAGGCAGGATGGCCATAATTCATCAAAGCTGCCAAGGCTGGGGTCCCTCTCATCTGACAAAATGGAGCCATGTACACTCAGCTTCCTGAATTGCGAACAGAGAGAAGTAGGAGCATCCTATTGTGTGATTCATTTGACCTATTTTAATTGACTTAGGATGATTGTCTTTAATTGTCTTTAGGATAAGATTGGTTGCAACCTAGAAGTTCCTACTTTCCTTGGTTGTTATAAATTTGCATAAAATGCTCTGCATCCAAACAAGGAGGATCAAGCATTACCAGCTGACAGTGCGGCCAGGTTGATTCTGCCCCAATAGCCATGCTCAGGAAGTGAAAATTACAGGCCTGGAAATTGCTTAAGTGGTTAGAGTCAGCAGAGGGATCTGTGTTCAACAGGCCAGACTGTAGCGTGGTTCAAAGCAAATCTCTAATATGAATATTTGCTGGAAGACAATTGCATGGGATGAGACATTTGAGCCAGTCAGTTCATAGCCAATTTTATAGAGTGGTCACTACTGGCTATGGGCTGCGAATGCCAACCTTTGTTGTGTAAAGAAAACAGGGAAACAACATCTGACAAATGGCAAAGTCACGCTCAGTGTTGTTTTGTGCAGCGATGAAAGGCAGGGAATTTTTCCTCAAACATCGTAAGTGTGTTTATATGTACCTTCTCTGAACTCCCAATGGCACATGCCTTTCTCCCAGTCACCTCCATTGTTCACATCTGACTTTTACTTATCAAAAGGAAAATTCTTTCCTTAAAAACTAAAAATTCTGTGCATAAAAAATTCTATATTACAATTCTGCTATGACTTCAGAAGTGTTTCAAGGTATGTATGCCAGAGAAGAATTTTCACCAGCATATGACTTACTGGGTACATATATCTCTGTAAAGAGTCCAGACAGCGTTTTTCATTCAACTCTATTTAGGAAGGATGTGTGGTCCAGTTATTAAGGAGAGAGATTACGAGGCAAGCGCCTGGTTTGTACTCAACTTTGCATGCAACACTAAGTAAATCCTACAGCTTCTCTGTGGCTTAGTTTTCCCATCTGTAAAATGAGAGTGATAGCACTCATGTATTTCACAGGGGTGAGTCTTAATTACTGTTTTTAGAACACCTGCTGAGCTGGATGTGAGTTCTTTCTTCTGCTGACGTCAGTGCAGGTTTTCCTTTGTGTTCATTGCAAAAGGATTGAGATTTCATCGTTGAAGCAGTAACAGAATAAACCTTCTGTCCTGTATTTGGAAACTCCTCTCACCCCTGCTCAAAGATAACTGAACAACTCTGTGATAGTACAAATCACACTGATTCAATTTATGAATTTATACCACAAAAACATTTAAAATTATGAATAATATATGAATTTTCTGGTGTCTGTTTTCCATTTTTTTCCAGCAGAGTTGGTTAAAGATGGCTTATCCACCTTGAATTCCCCTCAAGGGAACTGACTTTTAGGAACCACGGGAGATTTGTCAGCAGTGAGGTATTAAAACTCCCTTCCCCACTGCTGAAGAGTCTAAGTCATTAACACCTGCATCCTTCCAGCTTTGCCTGTCATTTAAGATATATTATTCCACAAAAAGTAATAGGAAGCTTGAAATTGGGGAATTTAATTATCATATCACCTCCTCCCTTGAATCCTTTACAAAAATTTAAGGAGGCAAAGCTGTCAGTCACCTCTTATGCATCTAAGATGGCTGGGCACAGAGGCTTTGCAGTTGTCATGGAGAGAAAATCATAGTCATATTAAACATCAGGAAAAGACAAGCTTTGAGAAAATATCCAATGACAGAGACTTTAAGAAGATTTAAAAAATATATAGGATATTAACACATAAAATTTGAGCAATATCTATATTGAAAGATTTGATATTCAAAACAGGAAGAATTTGAAAATTAGCATCTTGCCAAGAAGATAGGAAGAACCTTCAAGCAGTAAAGAAAGGTATTAAAATAATGCATGACAATTTCTTTTGATGCTGAAGGAACAGTGAGAAGAAAAAAACCTGAAAATTATGGGGGTTTTTCCAAAAAGAGAAGTCCACTGTGATTTTTAATGTTTGTATCTCTTTTTACTTCATTAAAGCTTAAATAGCAAGTAAGCCCATTGCTCACCAGCAAACACCTGCCTTCCTGCTCTTAGTGAATCCTGCACATTGCAGAAGGCAGAGTCTGCTGCTTCACAAAGTGCCTTGGCAGCATCTTCCCCACTGGTAAGCAGCATCCCCCAGCACCCAGGGAAACAAATGCTCATGGAGCAGTGAAATACACTTCCTGCATACAGGTTAGAAGTGGGAAGGCAAAGGTTCTGAATTTTCATTTAAAAAAGAGTATTTTTACTTCCTGAGCAATTTCTGAAATCCTACCAACCTGTGCAATGAAGAATCACTATTGACCAAGAAACAAAGAAATAAACAAACAACCAAAACCTTCCATAAAGCTTAGAAAACAACTTCTGTCTTGTAATCAATATTATGAGGAAATAAAGCAAAGCAAACCCTGTTTTTGTTAATGACATGTTTATAGTTTTTTTCATAGAATTCCTGGTATTTTTACATTATAGTGTGGGAATGAAGGTGGCACAGAGAAAGCCATTTCACATCTTGACTTGAAGGAAACTTTAATTTTTCTATTCATAAGCCTGAAAAAAAATGCAAAGAAGCAGCATTGGACTTTTAAACACAGCTGCTTAATCAATGTGAATATATTTGTAAAATGATGACTACTTTACCTGTTTTAACCCAACCATGTCAGATTTATTCCTCAAAAAAGGCCTGGTCTAGACCATACATTGATGAATGGTACAGAATTTCATCTTCATTCTGCAAATCCAGATATAGTCAGTTCACTTGAGAAAAATAATTGTTTTGATGGGAACAGGCTATGTTAGTTCTAGGTTGTGTAAATCTGGGCTCAACATTTTTTTTCTTTAATTTCTTTCATTATTAAAAAAAATTACATTTAAATCACAATTTTTATATCTTAACAAATATCAAAACATTTCCCTTTTCCATTTGGAAAATTAGACAAGAATTCCCATTACATTCAGTCACCATCAAAGCGTTGAACAGATCCAAAGAGAAATTCAGCAATTCAGGCAATGCATCTTGTTTTACATTCAGGTGACATTTTCCTACTTGTTACAAATCTGGATCAATTATTTCAAATATCCTACAAATAATAATTAACTTTGGCAACTTCTCCAACTCAAAGATAAGTCATGATAAACCAGAGGCAGTGAGGATTTTGTTAGATAGAGATAGAATTGGGCACCTTGTGGAAGCATTCCGAATGCAGAAGGCGAGACAAACATCAAAGATTTAGACATCCATTTCCCCTTAGAAACAGAAACAGAGCCATGGTTAACATAGTCCCAGTAACTGCATAGTTAGCAACTGACATAAAGATGTGGCAGGCACTGATTTTTTCCTTGTGGGAGAAAATAAGCATAGTTGAAATGAATGCATTTCTAGCTTGCTGTTTATTCTGAATATTCACCTTATCCTACACTGCTGTCTTGAACATTAATTAAAAAATACTGTCTATTGAGAGCTTTATTGGGCGGTGGAGGCTTACAAAACCAGAATTTCCTTGCAACAATGCAAATATCAAAGTCTAGGAATTGTTTTTAGATTTCAGCAGCTCTACACATTTCTGCCAAACAGTTTTAATTCTGGGCAGGCAAAATATTAGTTTAATCTCCTGGGTTATGGACTGTCAGACCAGCTGTAGTAGACCTGGCTTCTTTATTCCTTCACTATACGGTGCCCTCAGCCTATCATCAAAACCCTATAGTGAAAGGACAGCCCCAAGAATAGTGTGTGGTCTTCACTATCTTAAAAAATCTTATCTTTCTGTGTGTTAGGGGGAACTCAAGTCTCTGCAGAGGAGATGAAACTGTCCTTTGGCTTAGGAAGATCCTCTGTTCAATGAACTGACTGCTAACCAATGTATGGGAAAATATGTCTTCCTTTTGCAGCAGTGAAGGAAAGACTATTCAGAGAACAGCAAGAAATAGAGATATATCCAACAGAACTAGGGCACTGTCCTTTCAATAGCTCTGATGCTTGGACTGTTAGAGTGCCCTCCAGAATGACCTTTGTTGTCCACCTAGGTTGCTTGGGTTGCCACAGTGTGCAACAAAATTGCACATCACTCACCAGGATGTTTGAATTAAACACAGATTTCAGAAAAGAAGTTTGGGAGAAGGATGTCTGCCACCCCCAAAACAATGGAAACACATTTTCACATGCGCTGTCACCATTCCTTGGAGCTTTGCTTAAGCGTAATTCAGTAGAAAATTGCTTGCAAAATTGTATGAGGCCCCCTATCGACTATTTAAAACAGGTGATGCTCATCACACTGAGGCTCATGCTGTGACTTGGCAGGTGCTAAGTTGCTGCTTATGTTGTGGGAATGCTTTAAGAGGTCTTTGCTAAAAGTTGAGCTGGGTGGCAGGTTTATATTTTTGCAGTCACAACAGTGGTATTGCAGCATAACTGTGCATGTTGCTAATAGAAGTTAAACAAATGTGAGAAGGGCTGGGTTTTTTGAGTTTTTTGGTTTTTTGTTTTGTTTTGTTTTGTTTTTAGCAAAGAAATCACTTAATACTGTCCTCTAATCAACAGTGTGTATTTTGTCTGGAGTGCACAGATTTCAGTATTAATGCCTCAGACTGAGGATGGCCACAGCTTCTGCATCCACGTTTATGAAAATAAGCGGGCAAGCATGAGGAGCTAGAAGATGCTGTCTCAGGTGGAAGTGAGCTACCATGTGCCAGTTGAAATGTGGCAATTTTGTTTTGTGTGGGACAGCTTGGTTGCATGGTTAGCTACAAGAACTCACTTGTCAGCAGCATCTGTGCTCCCCTGTAAAGGTGCAGGTGAAAATTTGGAAATGGGAAATCCCAGAATTTTGAGGGGGTGGTGAATAATCAAAAGTTGAGAGCAGAATGATTGGTATCCTCATTTGGGAAGATGTAGGAAAGCAGAACAGAAGATGACTATATAGTTGTCTGCTAGGTGAGGATTTGAGTACATGGCACAGGTTCAAAAGGTCTGGCTGCCCTGGGAATATGTTGTAAAATCAGGCTGTCTCTTGCCCAATGAATACTGAATCAGCCTCAATAAAAAGTAGTAAAAGAGAACCCTGGCATATCCAATAAAAGTAAGAGCGTTAATGGTAAAAGAACACCAGTAGGATGGGAGATAGAGGCCCTTTGTCATCTAGATTTACATTCCCTAATAAAAATATTATATTGCTCTGAGGAGAAAGGAAAACTGTGTTGTCAGTATCAGGTATACACGGCGGTAGTTACAAGAACGCCTGGCATAAGCCTGTGGCATAGCTCTTTTGTGGGATATGTAAGTAGCACTAGACATTGTGGGAGGATCCAGGGGTATGATGAATAATGTTATAGTCATTGTGGATACTAAAAAAAAGATATAGTGACCAGAAGGGTCAGTAAACAGAGAGCAGAGAATAGGAAAGTCCTAAACAATTTGTCCTTGATGAGAAGGCGAACAGTCCTTGTTCCTTGTGGGTCAGAGTTGTTTTCCTGAAGTTTCTGCCTGTAGTCAGGAGATGTTTCAAGCAGAGTAGGTGGTCGCCATAGAAGCAGATGGCTAAGGGCACCAAAATGACCCCATGATGGAAAGCCTGTGCTCTGTTACCTGTGCACCTGAATCTGTCCTGCACTTGCCACCATCCCCTCCATCCATGGGACTGCATTTTGCAAGTTGAGTGACCCTTATTCTCTTGTCCTGCAGCTGGATTCCAGCCTGTTGTGCTGCTGCAGTCTGCAGAGGCAGGGAGCCTGCCTTTCCATGGGCACACCTACACTCACGTCACCCACGTCCTGGCCCTAAACTTTCCCTCTGTTTCACAGACTCATGGCATGGGGGTTGTGGTGTGTTTCTCACAGGGAAAGGTTCAGGGGAAGAGGACTTCTGACAAATGACCTCCACTTAAATTCTTGGAGAATGCAAGTATAGAAAGAGGAAAAACTTGTAGAAAGGGATACAGCAATGGATGAAGACAGGAGGAGGGACAGCAGAGACACAGTGCTGGTATTGGTGGAAAATGTACACCTGTAACCAGGGAAGTGAATATGGTATATCATGGAGGATGGAGACCTATTTAAGCCAAAAGAAAAAGCTGACATAAGTATAATGCAGTACAGTTAAGGCATGGGAAAAAAACCCAACCTGGATATGAGAAGAGGGTTTCCATGTACCAGAGAGTTAAGTTCCTGGAGTAGCCTTCGGAAGGTAACCAAGCAGTGTTAGAATGAAGCTGATGTATTTATGAAAGAAATTATATAAGCTGGATGTTACAGCTGGCAGGAAACTAGTCATACTGGTCAAAAGATCCTCTGAAGGATCTATTTGTCAATGTTTTCCCAAGTACACATCTTATCCAAACTAAACACTGGAAAGAGGCCTCAGTCTTGTATCCGCACTGTAGCACAACATGTGAAAAGTTGGCACTCATGTTACCCATTAAGCATACACCAAAGCCCTTCTCCACCACTGTGGAGGTAACAGCTGAGGCTTTGCTGTACTACACCTTGCTTGTCCTCTGGCCCTCGCTGGGCTCAACCAGCTGGTCCATTCCTAGCGCAGGCACCCTCAGGTTCCCCAGGGCAGGAGGTGGGCTGCAAACTGGCAACGCGGGTGCATGGCACTGGTCTCAGGGCAGTCCCTAGCCCGCTCCCCCCCTGCAGCATGGGCACAGCCTCAGAGGCCTCTGCTCCTCTGAGGGAACAGCAACAGGGAAGACGGTTTCCACCCACCACAGCAAGTCAGCCTGTGTTGGAACTGAAACACAGAGCTGAGAAATAAAGGGTAATTAACATGTTGTCATTAGACAAAGAGGTCCAATGGCCAAAGTGTAGGTTAGAAAGCCAAAGCATATAAAGCCAGAAGGGTCATTCATGTGAGCTACAGCTAATGTGTTATCTATGGTTCCTAATAACATTGGATTTAACCAAGAGATTGATCAAATGCCAATGTGTCTTGACAGCAGGGATGGTTAGGTGATGAAGAAATATATCTGGTAGCGAGCAAATGCTGTAATCCACCTGATCTTCGCTAGAAATGAGAGGTGATTTTGAGCTGTGCTTGCTTCTTACTGCAATTGTATTGTGCAAGTGTTGAGTTTCATTTCTGCTGCTGGCCTCTGATGATGAATTAATTTGAATAAATACATTTTCCATTTCAAAGGAAAACCAAGCTTTTTCTCATCCTTTCTGCAACATACAGCATTTTTCTATGAACTCCTCCACTTTATAATACTTTGTTATAGCATTATTTAGGCAATGCAAATATAAAACAATTTAGGAATGTAGTTGCATATTTCACACTATTTTTGGTCTTATTTTACATATCTTCACAATGAAAAGATACGGAATGTAATGCTGCAGATTTTCACAAAAATATATCTTTTATGCATTGTACTTCTTTTTGCATTTGCTGAACAAGATCTTTTTATTTTTCTTTCGTGGAATATCCAATGTCCTTTGAAGGTTCAGTTAGTAGCAACTGTCTATGGAATTATTAAGAATATATGCTTGGTAAGAATAGTCTGTTGTGAGTAATGTCTAAATATTTTTCTCCTTTTATAGGCTGTTTAGAGATTTAATGCTGGAGTCTTTTATACATACATATATGTGTATGTATTTTATATACCAATCTTTCAAATGTATCAGCTCCAAAATGATTTCCAGGATTTTTTTAAGTTATTGGATGCAATAAAATAGATAATTTATTATGATGCAATTCAACCTTTTCCAGAAAATTTAAACCAAACTGCTATGTGAAACTGTCCATAAATATTTAGTAACATTTCCAGAACATTTGAAATTATGTACAGTATTATTTCTGTTGCAGACTTGAGAACAAAATAAATGATATCTGCATTGCCACAGTATATATCAGCCTTTAGCATTGCTGCCTGCTCTCCACACTCAGCCAAGTTCCTCCATAGTTTTATGATCGAAGAAACTTACTCCAAAACCTCCAAATAATACAGATATCACCACCACATCTTTTGATGTGTTATCATAAATTCTCCCCACTCCCAGAATGAGATACATTTTGTCCTGACTTTGTCAAGTTATGGAGACCTAATAGGTGTCTGCCAATTAAGGGGATTGCTATCTCTTCATTAACATTGCCTCTTGAGGTACGCTATTGCTCGATATTCCCTGTCCACACTATAACTGCACCAAGCTCTGCTATCCCATTCACAGAAAATGTCTCAGAGCTACTTGAGCTCTTAGCTCACTCACAAAATCATACTACATAACCCTGCCATTGTTTGCTCTCACCCTCCCCAGAAGGCTTGCTGGCTGCAATGGGACTCCTAGTTTCTGTCTTTCCTTTTAACTGCATTTTCACATTGCCTCTTCTCTGGTATGTAGTAGTGTACCCATGTATTCATCTTCCTGGGAGGAACAGGGAAAATGGGCATTCCTTCACCTCTGTTTATTATGATTTAAGGATGCCTTACTGTTGAGCACACTGTGGTGAGCTGATGCAGGAAGCTGCCTGCTTGGCTGGAGGTCAGACATGCAAGATGCTGCTTCTCACCAATGCCTCTGATCTGTCCATCTGACCCAGGAGGAAGAGCAGAATGAGTTCAACAGACACAAAGAGGAGGAGATCCTTCCCATGTCATCACACAAATTCAGCTTCTGCCATGCAGTTACTCTTCCAGCTGGACTGTGAATTTAACCTCTGCAAGCATGAGTAGGTAACTTCCCACCCACAAAGAAAACCCCAGCAATGTGTGCTTTTCAGCAGTACCAGGAGTTCAGATGTTTTTTTCCAAGGTACCTCCTTCCCTGTGAAGAAAGAGGCCAGACATGAACAACATCAGCATGAAGCCAGTCTGTGCTGTTTTGACTAAGCAAATCCTAGACTCGTTTATTAATATGGCTCAATCCATCATCCTTTCATTGATTCTTCCAGCCAAGATATCAGACATCTCCTTGCTGCAGATTCTTAAAGTAAAAAAGTTGTATTTAACTTGTCTTTGCTGAACTTCTACTTATAACACATGGCAACTTCAGGCATGCTGAGGGTCTTCGCTTTTGGTTGCTCATTCCCCTTCAAAAAGGAAGGATGGAAGTACATGTTGCACAACAGTGGCTTTGGAATAAATGTAATATCATATCCCATCATCTTTGAAGAGACAATACATAATTTTTGTGACAATGGCACAATATTTATTCTGCTATTATTTTCTTGATATTCCTCATGTAACCAATTTCTTTTTTCATTCTGAGCTGACCTTGCTGATGGCTGTATTGTGTGAGTGACATTCTTCAGCATGATCTTATGCTTTACTGTGCTTTTCCTTATATGCGATGAATGATGTCTCTTCTAACATGAAGAGCTGAAGAAGCAACCCTATATCACAAAGCCATAAAATGGATTTGTATTCTGATAGAAGAGGTTAGTAAATGGCTAACATTTTAGAAACCTGTATTTCTGCAATGGAAATGCTGAATTTGTTCAGAATTAATTTAAATACTTCTCTGGCATCCTGAGTACTCAAACACTCTCCACTGCATGACTTTCCTGCATGTGGTACCTTGTACAGTAAATCCCTTTCATCTTGTCTTTATTACATATCATGTCCCCCCTCCCTTCACTCCAACAAGTGTGTAGGTGGTAAACATGATTTTTCTTTTTAAAACAGAATCAGTCTAAGCATCAAAGGATCCTTTTGTGCTGTCAGCTACACAAAGGCAAAATAACCTGTTGCATAGCTGGCTTATTTCCATTTTCTGAATGGGTTTCTTCTGAAAGATAATTGAACTTCATAAGATAAAGCACTCTGGAAGGCAGTAAAGGAAATAAAATATAGACCTTTTAGCAACACGTACTTTGAGTAAGCACTTTCATTAAGGAATTCTTACCCTTGTAAGTGGCGGCCTATCTCTTGGCTATTCCCCTCAGTGAATGATTCATCTGAAGTCAAACGAAGCTTATCTGATACATAAACAAGGTCAGTTTTCACCTCTTCACTATGTACAAATGTCTTTCATACCATGACATTGAAGTTGGGTAGCTTAAAAGGATCCCTCTGCATTTTACAGCTGTGCTGCAGTTGTTCTGTGTACCTCACCTGGCATCTTGGGGCTTGTCAATGTGGAGAATTTAGTGCACAAGCTGTGGTGTCAACTCACAGATTCATAGCTGCTCATTGCTGATTCATTGTGTGGACCATAAGTGCACATCAAGTGTAGGGAAGCATTATCCTGTCTCTAAGGGAGCAACATACCTTATAAAATATCATTATTATGGTATCTTGTAAAAGACCTTGAAAAGGTCAGTGCCCAGAGTGTCCTATTGGCTATTATCTCTGACAGGAATAGAAGTTTGAAAGACCAGATTTGCCAAGGTCAGTTTGTTCATTGTTTGTTCATTGTAATTGAGACCATAATTAAAGACAAGAAACATTTTTTGGTGAGCTGTGGAGCTGCAATAGTCTTAGTGAAGACAAGCAGATATACAGAAGACTCTATCATTTATATCTGACATACATTTTCTACCATTCTTGATCAATGTTAAATACCCAAAGAATACAATCAATGTCCTTGGCTGTCAGTAAAGGTATGAGATCTTCACAACAATCATACCTTATAGAAATATTTTAACAAACCAATTCCTAGCTGTTCTATAATTATTACTCTCTGCAATCCTAATGTTCCTAAGGTTCAGCAGCAGCTTACAACATCATTGCTTCAGCATTGGGGGAATCTGGTTCTCACTTCATGGTAGGAAAAGAGACGTAACTCTTACTGTAGGCTAATATGTATTACATACATCATTAGGTAACAATCCACATGGGGACTTGGTGCTGAGTTATTAATATGCTGTAAATTTGCATTCTAATTTACTCTACAGTAATAAGAAAAGTGTTATGTAGACAAGCCTCATATAACTTCAGGAATAGAAAGCCCTGGTTGTAAGGTTGTATGCATCCTGTATGTAGACTGCAAGAAAATTTAGCGTAGCCTTTAGCAGAAGGTTTACAATAAAAATACAGTAAAGCTGCTCATAGAATTACTAACACTTGTTTCCTTTCCAGAAGCGTACCTTTAGGAAGACAGGGAGTAGAGTTCTGATATTTATTATTTTTGCTTTTTATTGCTTATGGTTCCATTGAGACAAGAAATGGAGCTTTTGCCTGGAACACTTAGATTGCCTAGGGAAAGGGAAGCTGTACATAGAAATGCAATCAGCTGGCAGTGGAGCATAGGCAGAGCTGGTGTGCCTTTTGTTATTACTGATCCTTACCAACACCTGAGGCTTCATAACAGAAGCCACCATTTACAGTCATCTATAACGTCTCCAGACCTAAATCGTATGATATTTCCATGCTAGCTTTCTGACCTTAATAATGGTCTTTCAGAATGGGGAAGAGATTTCAGAGGCAGAAGTTTATGATTTATGTACGAATTCCCTATGTTCCTGCCTAGGACAAGGCTTACAAGGTCAGAGGCTTATGTGATATTTTTATTAGTTGGAGAGATGTACTTGCAGGTAGGATAAATAGCCTTTTGACAACTGATTTGGCTTTTATTTGTTACTACAAAGTGATGTGGGAGAAGAGCTCATGAGAAAATGAAACATGGTTCTACTGAAATGTTATTTATTTATTTTTTAAAAATTCATGTAAATAACCAGTCTTAGGATTTTTAATGACTTATCTGCCTGGCTGAGTGAGCTTCCACAAATGTCAGGCATGTGGCTGTGCACAAATATCTCTTGGACTCAAACATCTGCCCAAGCACAAGACCCTCATCACTGGGGGCAGGGGATGGGTAAAGAAGGCTGAAGTGACAGTGGGCAGTGCACCTCTGACCTCAGGCAGGTGAAGCTTACTCATTCCCTCATGAGCATTAGCAGTGCTTTAACGAAGGTGGTGCACTCCTGACTTACTATTATTCCCTCCAGACCTCGTGTTTGCAGGCCATGAGCATGGACCTAGTAGCTATCAGCAAATAGGTGCCTGCTCTAGCTGCACCTCCCATGGGTAGGGACAGTTAAGTTCAGGCTCTGTGGGAAAAGCAGATCTAAGTATCAAGGTATTTTGTCTTCACAAGTGCTTTCAGTCTTCCTCCTACATGTGAAAATGCTTCTCTGCAGCTCTGTGCCAGCACTTTCTTCCACTGCACTTCTTCTTGCACTGCACATCAAGGCTTACCAGTACATCTGCTCCATTCTGCTATGCCCTAGCAATTTGTGTAATAAGCCGTTATATGACTCAGGATGACACCAGCAGCTGTGGCTTGTTCTCCCAAACGGTTTTAAAATTATTTATTCAATTTACCAAATTTGACGGGTTTTATCTCACTTATTGTACTGCTTACCTATGGAGTATTTTAAAGTTTATCCATCACTGCCCTGCTTGTTGTTGCATTTCTTTTTATTTTTATTTAATTCTGAAATTTAAGAAATAGAAAACTCTGCACAAGTAGTTCTGACTTCCTTAGAGAGATTTTAATAAGCATACAATTTTATGATATATTTATGTTACTATAAACCCTAGTCACAGCTAGTTCTAAATGTAGATCTCTTAATTTTTCTTATCACTCTCTTCCTGTTCCCATTTTTCTTGCAGTAACATTAATCCTTTGACATAGGCATCATTATTTTGCAGGACCTGTAAGAACATTTCCTTTATGTCTCTCTACTAAGCAAGAATAATTCATCCATTGGTCTGATTGTCAGGGTTAATATGTTAGTATGAAAAATACTTGCTGAGAAACATCTGCATTATTAAAGATTATGAATAAACTGAAATGAGGGCAATTTATCTGATGAAGAATAGCAGCACACTCTGTGAAACAACCTTCCTTTTGAATGATGACCTGCAAAGGGAACAGTGCTGGTCAACAAGAGCAAGGGCTCCCATGGAAACTTGCCCAGAGCGCTGTTGGAAAACTGAGGCTTTCTGGGTCCCTGCCACACACCCTTACTCTGAAAATTTTCCTCGGGCTAAGTTTCAGACCCCAAAGCCTCAGACCTGGCAGGTCATCCTGCTATTTGCCTGCCATTTCAAGAGCAGGCAGGCAACTGGGGCAACTGTGTTGCTGGAAATCTGGGGTCATGGGGCCCTGGGAAAGTCCACGCTGCATCAACTTGGTGAGACAAGCTCTGGGGCAACACCTCACCATCACACCTCTCCTGTTTCCAGTGCATGAAAAAGCTCAAATACATCTGCATCGCCTTATGCACTGGAAACACGCACTGAGAAAAATCTTCTCAATGTGATGAGAAACAATGAATTTAAAGATGCATGGACCAATGGAAGAAACTTCTATCTGTCCAATTGCTAATGGCAGCAGGGTAGGCTGGATTCTGTGAGAGCTGCATATGCAGTAGTACATGCATTGTGTAAGGTCCTGGCCTGGCACATTCAAGTACTCGATTAAATTCTTAGTTTGGACATCTCTCCTTTCTCATGGACAAATCAGACTGTCTTATACAGCAAAGGGGATAATTGTACTCTTTTACTGAAGACCAACTGAGTACTTAAAAAAATAATTAGGTAGGCAGACAGGTAAATGGATCTGGGACTTTTCCAGGGGTGACTACTGGTACATCTTTACAAAATAATCTTCAACCTCAGTCAGACCAATTACCAAGTGAATGTTTCCATGAGCATGGCATGATTAAATTTCCCATTCGTTTTCTATATCATCTTATATCCTTCCCATGCGAGTCAACCTTACATGACCCACTGTTAACACCAGGTACGTTCAAGATAATTAAAACATAAATATAATTGATGTTTGCAAGTGTATGCATTGTATTCTCTAAATAGAATACAGGATACATGCCTATGATTTCTTTATATCCTACTGAGTATATTTTGTGAGCCTACAGTGCAAAGGTGTAGTATAGGATTAAAAGATCTATTATATCACTTTATGTTTGACCTCTCCTAATCCTGATGTATTTGTAATTGTCTGCTATGCTACACAATAACCTGTTTTATTCATAACATATTATTAATCAATTAAATGTAATTTCAATTGGTCTATAGGTTTTTTTCCTCTTTTTTCTTTTTTTTTTCCCCTGGCTTGCTATTCTGCATTTCAGTCTCTGCTACATTCTACTTGTGTTTAACATGAATCATTGTTGCTGTTGGAAACTGTGGAGTGATTGCCTGTGAGCCTTCAACTTTGCTGTCGTAGGACTCAAAATTATATTAAAAATGATCTATTGCTTCATTGGCCAAAATTTCTAGTGGCAGAATTTAACTGACATCAGTAGAATTATGCCAGCATATAATTTCCCCCTAATATCAGACTAGCATCAAAGAGCCTTACAAAATCAAAGTTAACGAAGAACTGTCTTTGTTTCTATCTGTTCTGCATTACTATGCACACGGAGTTATTTTGCAATTATGTTATTGAATATCCATGACAGTCAGAAGAGGTTCACACTTTGGTTGCAAGCAGTTCTTATTTCTAATGCAAGAATCACAAAGAAACACAAAAATGTCTTTTGCTGGTTGTCTCAGCTATTGTGCATGATTCCACAGAACATACTGAGTTTAGCTGTGACTTTGGGTGACTGCAAGAAGGTCATGTCCCATGCCAAGATTTCAAATGTCAGACTCAAAGGTTCTGAATTTGATGGAGTTCTCAGTAAGTGAAGAACTTGGGTGACTTATTAGAATCAGATAGATCTAGACACTGAGTTTTCTCCATTTTAGACAGTGAAATTTCTGCTTCCCTTTTCAACGTTACAAACCAAAGATATTCATAGCATTAAAAGCTAGAATAATTTATTTAAAATGTATTGAAAAAAACATTTTTTCTTGGAAAAAAAACTAAGAGATTTTAGTGCAAAACTGCTCCAATTATGCATTTAATAACTATTAACATATAGCCTCTGTATCACTTGCAATACTGTCTTTAACAATTCTTTAATCAGAATTATTGGACTGGGCACCACCTATTCACATGGTATTTGTTCAGTCATGCAGTGGGAGCTTTTGAAAACAAGTAGTCTTGCTAATATTCTCACAAGTAATTGTCTAAGGCCTCAAGAACAACTAACAGAATGAGACAAGATTTAGGTCTATTGAACGCCATATGGCAATTCTAGAAAGACTGTATAATAAGAAACCACCTCTCCTTCCTTGCCTATCCCTTCTGAAGAGTTTATAGCCATCCATTGCAGCACTCCAGTTGTGTGAGTCATCCCACCATGTTTCTGTGATTGCAACTATATCATAGTTTTCCAGCTGCACAATGGCTTCCAGCTCCTCCTGTTTGTTGTCCATGCTGCGTGCATTGGTGTAGATGCCCTTCAGGTGCACTATTGATCCTGCCACCTTTTTTGGGGGAGAAGCCCTAATTCCTATGTGAATGTTCTCAGTTGCTTCTGTCGTTTCTAACACATTGACAACCCTTACATCTTTGATGCCCTGTGGATCTCCATCCCCTGCTTCCACTGAGATGGCTAAGATGCTGTGTGTGTTTCAAATGTGCTCCAGTGTACTCAGCACAGCATGGAGCAGACTGAAGGACCTCACTAGCACACTGTCCCTCAAACACTGGCATGACGCCCCCAGGCTTATCTCTAGCAAGCCTGGTTTTATCCCTTTTCCTCTTCAAATTTAGTTTATTATTTTATTATGTTATTATTTTATTATTTATTACTTTATTAGCAGGCACCCAGATTTTATATCTGTATCAGTTGATGCTGAATGTTGAAATGGATGAGAAGTGAGGAAGGCATAACCCCTTCTACACAGTCTGTCATCTGTACTATTAGCATGGCATGTCCACTCTCTTTGAGAAGCTGGAGGCAAGGTGGCGAGGATGTTTGAGTTTGATAATATGAAGTATTTCTTGTGATATATAAAGAAATGATATAGGATACTCCTTATGTATGCCTGTAAAGAGCTGCAACAGCCTTGAATATGCTTTACCTGGCAAGAAGTTTTATCAGCTTGATGGACTGCTCTGTTTAAGAAAGGAACGATTCTGTTTAAGATACACAGATCATTATTTACTTTGAAGGAACACCAGGGACCTGAACAGTCTCACTGTGCGTTTTGTATCAAAAAAAAAGGTACAGAAAAGAAATAGTACTACAACTGTATGTGATCTCACCCCACAAACTGAATTTGTATTGGCTAAAATAACCAAGAGGGAAGTTTTAAAGAGAAGGGCAGCATGGTAAGCAAAAGGAGGGAGAAGAAATAAGCTCAAAAAGCACCTCAATGATATGAGCTCCCCAGGGTGAAGGTAGGATATCACTAGCATCATTTCCCGCCCTAGGAAATGTCCCTTACATGACTGAGACTCTAAAGTGACTATTTAGAAACCTTCTTCTTAGGTATAGTTTAATTTCACAATTTATTAGATTTAGCTGCTTTCAGTTGAGTTTATAACCTGTTAATTAAGACTTTCCCCTTTGCTTTTCAAGAGTAAATATGTTATTTTTATTTTTTTAAGCTTGTCTCATTTTTCAAGTGAGTCCAGACTAATTTAACTCTTTTAACCATGTTCTTACTTCCAAAAAGAGACTGAATACAAACAAAATGAAATACACAGGGCAGTCCTTTTGGAGCCTGCAACAAGTATGGAAAACACAGGAGCTGTTTTCCATAAAGCTGTGAGAGTCAGCCTGAAAACAGCAAAATTCTGGGAGAAATTCTCTTTGGAGAGCTTAATCCAAGGAGCAGGCTTGTCCTTGCAAGATGACGTCTGGCTTCAGGCAGCTCCCAGCTATTGCAGGTAGCGCTAGCATTTGGCTCTATATCTTCCAAACTGAGGGCTGAAGCACTTGTTCAGCAGCATGCAGTTTGCTGCTGCATGCCAGCTTCAGCTTTCACACCCTGCAGAGCAGGTGCTCCAAGAGCTAATGGAGCTGGGGATTTTCGAAGTGCCCGAACAGAGCCATATGCTGTCAAACAGTTTGTCTCAGATTCATTTCAGCAAGCTGATGAAAGCAGAGACATATTTTCTGCTCTGAGAGGCTCTCTCCAATGATAGAGCTTGTTGCAACCTTTGCAGAAGGGCCTGGATGAAGTGCCACAGCCGTGAGGAATGAGAATGATGGAAAGCCAAATAAATGGCTTATTTTACATTGGAAAACACCCATGGCTTCAATCTGCTTTATTTGCTGGAAACTCTGAAAATAATTTTCTGTAATGGCACCAGGCTCAGTCCTCAGACACAAAGACAGAAACAGGCATACCACCAGAAAGTTGTTTCTGCCAACCTTCTCCTCATCTCGCACCAAGCACAGCAGTTTGACCAAGCTCAAAAACATTTTGGAATCAGGTGCTGATCAAGTCCTTCCACTTTCCTGTCTGAGAAAACACTTTGTACCATACAGTAAAACAGGTGTCAGTGAACAAGTTTTAAACAGACTATCACTATTGTCAGAAAACAGAGGTTAATTTTCTTTAGAGAGCACAATATCTTAAGAGATATAAACATGTAATGCAGTTTATTCAATGCTCTGAATCATGAATATATACAGGAAAAAAAGAAATCCTATTTTTCAATTTGATTCCAGTGGAGAAGCCACTTTCTGCTACCAAGTAACCTGAGGATATACAATCAAGCAATCAAAATCGCTCCTGAGACAACGTTATCAAACATGCTACACATTCAAATTTTATAGTGAATATTCTTTAGATTGCTTAACAAAACACCTCAAAATGTGTGAAATCCAAAACTATTCTGAAAAGGCATGTTTGAATAGTGCAGGAGAAGTAAAGAGTTGGTTTCTACTGCAAGAGCATAGATCAGAATGAATGATTACACAGTGGGGCACCTTTCTAATAAGGCAACAAGTAGAAAACAATCACTGAGATGTAACACCTGCCTGCATGAAGCCCCTTAAGTATTGAATTTGCTTAGCAATGTTTTGTTTGCTTTATTGTAAGCATATGTTAGGACTAACTTAAGTATAAATGTTTTTTCCTTGAGCTAGAGAAGAAAATGTATTATCCCATGAACTCCTTTCCAGGAGGATTTTCCTTTGATTCTCTAGGATTTTTAGGTGAATGGAGAGGAATGCCTGTATGAAATTATCTTCTCAAATGACTCTGGGATGGGAAATGGTTAGAGAGACACAGGTTTGTCTTGTGTGTCAGATCATCTGAAAATGGGATTGTACAGATCACATTTAACTAATGCTTTCTGTAGAAGAGTCTACCCAAGTTCTGGATATGCAATGAGGAATGTATTCTGTACCCATGGCAACATGTAAATGGCTTTTCACATGAGAGATTACCAGATTGCAGGCTAAGAACTGTTCGGAAGGGTCAGTCGGGGAAGGGGGGTCAGGGAGGTTGCCCTCTCTGTAGAAGAATGGATTGACTGCACAGAGCTATCTTTGAGAAACTAGTGACAACTGACATGGAGAAGGCTAAGGTACTGAACAATGTTTTTGCCTCAGTTTTCAATGGTAATCTCTCTTCCCACATACCTCAAGCCCCTGAACCTCAGGGCAGGGAGTAGGGGAATGAAGTCCCTTCCATTGTAGAAGATAAGGTTCAAGACCACTTGAGGGACCTTAACATACACAAGTCCATGGGACCCGACGAGATGCATTCCAGGGTCCTGAGTGAATTGGCTGATGTGGTTGCCAAGCCACTCTCTTTCATATTTGAAAAGTCATAGCAGTCAGGCAAAGACCCCAGTGACTGGAAAAAGGGAAAGATTACACCCACTTTTAAAAACAGTAAAAAGGAGGACACTGGGACCAACCGACCAGTCAACCTCAGCTCTGTGCCCGGTAAGATCATGGAGCAGATCCTCCTGGAAGACATGTCAAAACATATAGAAGACAGGGAGGTGATTAGAGACAGCCAACATGGCTTCACCAAGGGCAAATCATGCCTGACTAAAGTAGTGGCCTTCTACAATGGAGTGACTGCATCAGTGGACAAGGGAAGAGCTACAGATGTCATCTACCTAGACTTCTGTAAGGCCTTTGATATGGTCCCCCACAACATTTTAAACTAGAGAAATATGGGTTTGATGAATGGAATAGATAATAAATTGGCTGGATGACTGTGTCCAAAAAGTTATAGACAATGGTTCCATGTCCAAGTGGAAACCAGTAATGAGTGGTGTCACTCAAGGGTCTGTACTGGGACAAATATGATTTAATATCTTCATCAATGACATAAACAGTGGGATTGAGTGCACCCTCAGCAAGTTTGCAGATGAGACTAAGCTGAGTGGTGCAGCTGATTCGCTAGAGGGAAGGGATGCCATCCAGAGGGACCTTGACAGGCTTGAGGAGTGGGTCCATGCGAACCTCATGAGGTTCAACAAGGCCAAGTGCAAGGTCCTGCACATGGGTTGGGGCAATCCCTTGTATCAGTACAAGCTGGGGGATGAAGGGATTGAGAGAAGCCCTGAGAAGGACTTGGGGATACTAGTGGATGAAAAATTACACACGAGCTGGCAATGTGTGCTCGCAGCCCAGAAAGCCAATTGTATCCTGGGCTGCATAAAAAGCATGGCCATCAGGTTGAGGGAGGTGATTCTGCCTCTCTGCTCCGCTCTCATGAGACCCCACCTGGAGTACTGCATCCAGCTCTGGGGTCCCCAGCACAAGAAAGACAAGGAACTGTTAGAGTGAGTCCAGAGGAAGGGCACAAAACTGATCAAGAGGGCTGGAACACATCTCCTATGAAGAAAGCCCGAGAGAGTTAGGATTGTTCAGACTAGGGAAGAGAAGGCTCTGGGGAGACCTTATTGTGGTCTTTCAATACATAAAAGGGGCTTATAAGAAAGACAGAAAGAGACTTTTTGCCAGGGCCTGTAGTGACAGAACAAGGGGAAGTGGTTTTAAACTGAAAGAGGGTAGATTTAGATTGGACACAAGGAAGAAATTGTTTACAATGAGGGTGGTGAGAGACTCAAACAGGTTGCCCAGAGAAGTTGTGGGTCGCCCAGAGATGTTGTGGATACCTCATCTTTGGAAGTGTTGAAGGTAAGGTTGGACAGGGCTTTGAGCAACCTGATCTAGTGAAAGATGTTCCTGCCCATAGCAGGGAGATTGGACTAGATGATCTTTAAAGGTCCCTTCCAACCCAAACCATTCTATGATTCCATGAATCTATGATTCTATGAGTCTATGATTTTAAATCTTGAGAGAGAAATGTAGACCACCTAAGCCTGGAGAAAAAGCTCGAGTTAAACAATGATAATTTTAAATGTCAGAAAAAATTTGGACTTTGATTTTTTTTAAACTAAAAAGTGCAGGGATTTTGTAGTAGTCCAGACTTAGCGCCAGTTTACACAGATCTGAGTGTTCTGACTGCTGCGTTTCTGCCATCATGTCTGCTGAAACCAATAAATAGTTTATAATGAGCAAAAGTTAGCCTAAAATGTAGGCAGCACATTACAAAAAAATGTGGTTTCTTCATATGTTCTAACCCTCTGGAAGTGAATTATGGCGACAAAATTATGGTGAATTTTGACAAATGCCAAAAAATAGCCAGCATCTGTTTATACATTATTTTTATCTTCTATATAGCATGCTGTGGGCAAAAAAATATTCAAGCAGGTGCTAGGGAACACATTTAAATATTTTAGGGTCCTTTGCAGTGTGTGTATGGTGGCTGAATTCTGATCAAACATGAGGATATTTGTGCCAGGTAAACTTTCAAGATGTATGGATAATTGGCTACTCACAGTTCAAGTTCAAGAGAATTTTAACATTTATAGAAAGAGTACTTTCTCCAAGAAAGTTTAATTTTCTTCTGCCTGTCATGGACTAGGGTTAAAGCCTGAAAGAAATCAAGGGCACAGTTATTTAAGTGGAGGACTCAACACATATCTTGTATTCTGGATCAAATAAATTACCAACCCTCTTTTCACCTTCTGCTGAACACACAACATGCATTAAAAAATAGTTTCTAGGCGCTTAGGATGAATTGGGGACTGAGCCATGGGTTACAGGACATGTAAAACTTAAAATCAAACAACTTTCAGTGAAGGAAATTAGCATCATTCCCACCCTTTCTTTTCCCCAAAAATTATAATGTAGAAAAGTTATATACTTGACACTTTTTAGAGGCATAACACGTACAACATTTTTTTTTCCCCAAGTCAGAATAGGAAAAGAAATAAATTTCAAAGCCATCATACTTCAAGGGGTGCCAGAATTTAACACCTCCTACCATGATCTTTCACTTTCATTTTCCTTTCCTCCCAGAATATAATTGCATGCCCTCAAGGTGATGAAAATAGGTAACGAAAGTTGGTCAGGGTCAATTACTTACAGCAGGACTCATCTGTCTAAAATCTTATGTCTATATTTGAGTTACCGAACCTTGGATCCCTTTATAGTAAGTGAAGGGAGATTTTCAAGTATATTAAAGAGATATTTTAAACAGGTTAGATGAATTGCACAGAAAAATTGCTGCTTTCTTTCTACTGACTTGGAAGGGAACCTAGCTCAGATGTAGACGTAGTTAGGTCAGATGAGTCCCACTCTAGTTGTTTCCTTTCTTGCCAGCCCTCCAGCAGACAATAGCTTTTCTCACAGCATCTACAGCAATAATCGCTACCCAAAAGGTCACTCTGAAGGCCTTCTTTTCAATTTCTTTCAAGAAAAGTTCATACTCTGAAACCAAACTCCAGGTAAAATGAGGCAATCAAAATTGCCTTGGTTTTATGGAATGGTATGAATCTATAGTCTTGGTTTTACAGTCTTTACAGTCCTTGTCCTAGAAACATGCCTTGACCATATCTTGACTGTGAGATTTGATGAAACCCAGATATGTTTAGATCCCTTGCCTGTTATGATTCCTTTTAGAAGAAACTCATATGCCCCCAGGATGAGAACCAGGGTGTGCTTCATTACAGTTCTCTTTTATGGGTGATCAGGGAACCAGGCTTGCACCATGGAATTCAGTGTAGGCACAGCCAGGTGTGTTGCTATTGAAAAAATGTAGCTCTTTGGATGTATGAAGAGAAAAGAAATAAGAATATTAGTGAGATTCTACCTCTGCTTTTGTAAAGCTGACACCGGAATACTACATATGGGTGTAGTGTCAGAATCCCATAAAAGAGATTTGTAAAACTGGAGAAAGCCAGAATGAAGGTGTAAATGATGCCCTACAGAGATAGTCACATACCAGGTGTTAAAAAAAAGACTGCAAGTTGCATTAGTTCTATTAAATCAATATTTGGTAAGGAAAAAAAAAGTCAGGCAGTAAGAAGTCTCTATCTAGAAATGAAAGGCATTGAAAGAAACAGCAACTTTCCTGAGAAGTGGCAGGCTCGTTCTTAAAAGTGGGCTAGCATGATTAACAACTGAAACCTCCCATGATGCCTTCAAAGTAAGACTTGACTTCTTTCTGGAAGATTTTTGTAGACTATATTTTCTATCAAGTGAGACTAGAGGGTCTAATGGTCCTCTCTATTCTTAGAATCAATGAACCCATTAATGACTTGGACAGTGTGTTAGAGTTAGCACGTTATCCTGCCATCAGGCAATATTACCTTCCCTGTGCTCCAAATTCATGTGCTGCACTCTAACTCCCTGCCTCTAATTTCAGGTTATCTTCTTGATGAACCAGACTACTTTTTCTGCTGTGTTAACTCACAGAACAGGTCAGTACTAGCAGCCAGCAATTTTTTGTCATGTGCTTCAGCTGGTATTAACCAAAAAGGTGAGTGTAAGTGACAGTGAATCTCTAAGTGGTTAGAGAACCTAAAATTCCCTGCAGTTTCTGTCTCTTTGAATCTACTGAACCTCCACTATTTACAATTTTTTTTTCTTAAAACTGAAAATGTTGTTAGGTTTTGTTGTTCACTGCAGTAGAAGAAGAAATGCCTTTCTGTTAAGGAAACTGAAACAATTACACAAGGACTGTTCACAATTGGTAATATCACCCTGGCCATCCAGACTTCTGCCTGTCATCCCCTTCAACTTTTTCATACGATTTTTCATATAAAATTTCCCTTCTGTATGACAGGTACTCCCTAATTCTGCTTCGGATCCCTACTGAAGCCCCATTTCTTAGTGGAATTGTAGAGCAGTGAGTCAGAGACATTCATTGAAATTTTCTCTGCAGTCAGAGAATTATGCAGGAGGGCTACTCTGTGCCAGCTGCCCTCCCTGAGAAGTCATATATATCATATATTCTTGTAATTATTCTTGTGTACTTATTATCTGATTTTCCTATTGTCTTGATACCCTTTTCCCCCTTTCTCCTCGCAACCCTATTAATAACTAAGGGCATCTGTGGAGTGCCACTGCCAGCCATGAGAATTTGCATATGTATGAAGTTTTGCCCAGTCATACTTTCAATGCAGGAGGAGGTCTGAAACTAAAAATCTTAAGAGGAAAATGAAATACTGGGCTCATGAATCTCATTAAACTCAGGGGACATCAAGCTGCTATGGAGAGTTATTCAGATCATGCTAAAGCAGGTATGTACACGTGGTCAGCTGGAGAGCTCACTGAGCTCCATGACTTAGCTACCTCATGCACATGGAGATACCTACATCATGGACACCTAATCTGAATCCTACCCTTACTGTCATTTTCCAGTTGTCATTTTTGTTGAATTCTTCACACAATGGCCTGGGTTTCAACAGAAGGTTTGAAAAGTGCCTTTATTCAGATTAGTCTTGTTGACAGACACCTCTGGTAGGAAGTGAAAGAAATGGGCATGGAGCTGCTCGAGTTAAGGATGGTGATAGATCCAAGTTTTTCACTTTCTGGGTAAGCGTTCAGACCATTACTTTGTAATAAATAAGGGAGATATAACACCACCATCTCTACTTTGAAAGAAAACTCCATTTTGTTGGCGCTGTGGTTCTGCTGATGTATGTTAGGTGTGTGAATGTCTATTCAATATGCTCTTCAGTTGACAGATAATTGGAAACAGCTGCTTTCTGGATCCTGTTACTCTTATGTTGTTTGAAGATACATGCTGTGCTTATCTTAAGGACCAAGCTTGCAGAGATGCGTACTAAACCTATTTTGGCATCTAAGACATGAAATCGATTTAGTCTGATCCTGTGCCAGAAGCTAGCTCAGTGCAAGGATCCAGGAACTATAGTCTTCTATAGTTTGTCCCCATTAGTGTCTCGGGTTCATGCCCCTCTTTTTTCTGACATTGCTATGGGTCTGCCTAAGACCTTCATTGGTCTGACTCAGTATCGTATTATCTGACTCATGAAGGAAACTCTGACCTTATGTATTCTGCAGCAAACTATTACAGTGTTATGTTTCATGTTTTTTATCTGTGTTTTATGTGTTTTAGGACACCAATCACAGAATCACAGAATCACAGAATCACGGAATCACAGAATGGTTGAAGTTGGAAGGAACCTCTGGAGGTCATCTTGTTCAATCCCCCTCCTGAAGCAGGGACACCCAGAGCCAGTTGCTCAGAACCGTATCCAGACAGTTTTTTAATAACTCTAAGGAGGGAGACTCCGCAACCTCCCTGAGCAACCTGTGCCAGTGCTCAGTCACCCTCACAGTAAAAAAGTCTTTTCTGCTGTTCAGACAGAACCTCCTGTGTTTCAGTTTCTGCCCATTGCCTCTGGTCCTGTCACTGGGCACCACTGTGAACAACCTGGCTCCATCCTCTTTGCACCCTCCCTTCAGGTATTTGTTTCCATTAATAAGGTTCCCCCTGAGCCTTCTCTTCTCTAGGTTGAACAGTCCCAGCTCTCTCAGCCTTTCCTCATATGTGAGGTGCTCCAGTCTTTTAATCATCTTCGTGGCCCTTTGCTGGACTCTCTCCAGTATGTCCATGTCTCTCTTGTACTGAGGAGCCCAGAACTGGACACACCAAACAGTAGCTTCTCAGTCATGGTATACTGGCACAGCTCTGGAGGAGTCAGCCCTCACCCACTACAAGTTATTCCCTGCAAAGTTTCAGGTCTTTGTTTCCAGAATTCACTGAGAATTCATTTGTCAAGTATTATTCAACTTTAGTTTAGCTTTGTTCAATCACTGCTTTGCTGAATAGTAAATCAATGTCAGAAAAAGTTTATGAATGTAATAGCAAATTCCACATCAGTTAATGAAAGGGTATGAATAGATAATCAGGTTATAAATCAAGTCAGAGTTTCAGACAAAATTACAAACTATGAGAATAAAGCCTGGATGGTTAGTCATAGCTTCAAAAACTCATCTGTAGCTATCACTTTTTCAAAATTCAGTTATTGTTCTTTGGACAGAGTTGTGCTTGTGTTTGTGTATATGGGCTTATGTTTTCTGGCCAGATTCCAATCTAAATAATTATATTTGCATATATCAAATTTCCTGTGATGTTTCACATTGTTCTGCATTTCCCTCTCTAAAGCTTTCATTAGCATGAGAAAATGACAAAATGCTCTTGTGTTGCTAATGCAGTCTAACAGCTGTAGTTCAATGATGAACAAATCATCTTTTCTGATAGGTATAGATACAGACATATAGATCTACCAATACATTTTGTATACTTTACTGGTGAAAAGCATGAACAGCCTGGTCATTATTGATGCATACTTATCTAATTATTGAACTAGAGGACAAGTGAATACATCCTGGCCTTCGATTGCCATCTCCATGTTTTGTCCACTGATTTATTTCCCCGAGACTTATTTTAACAGTCAACAGTAGTCTGACCAAGAAGATGCAATACTGGTAAAAAGTTAAGGTCTAATATTAATATTTTTTTTTTTTTTTTTAGAATTTGTAATTTCTTGTAACAGTTTAAAGTTAAAACCTTATTGTTTTGGCATATATTTTCTCCTGTCCTACTCCTAGTGCCAGCCCTGTTCCATGTATCTCCTAAAGGTAGTTACAGCTTTGCTCACTGGTGATACAAATTACACCTAGGATTTCTGGAAATGCGAAACCTCTCTGACCATAGCAGGACTGAAATAATCATCGTTGGTAGAAACATTTAGGATTTGATCCTTTTTCCATAGAAGTAATTTGGGTTATAATCTAAGTGATTTCATAGACATGTATCAAGTAATAGGGAAAGGAATTTTTTATTTTCACAGCACATGGTGAAGCAAACTGTAGTAAATTGATTTCCTCATGTGTTAATTAATTTGATTTTGCTAACCAAATATCTTCAAAGGAAATTAATAAAATTAATATCCCCACAGAGTGCCAGGATTCTCAGTCATTGTTTCAAACAGCTATCTGCCTCCATCCACCTGTTTTTGCCTGTATCCCAAAAACATCTTCAGTGGATGTGAATAGATTGCCTTTAGTGTAATGCAGTGACTCATGCAGAGAGATGAGAAAAGCCCTCCAGACTTCCTCCAGAGGACTTCTAGACGTAAGCAGTCTAACTCTGCTGATTCTGATTCGTTCCCTGGAAATGTCATATTTGAAAGTTCACTGGGTTTGTTGGCAGAGATATCTATATCTTTGTTAGATTTCATCTGAGGCTGGAAGTGTGGTACATTTGCTATTGTGCTGCAGGTTTGAGGAAGACAGGACCCCATCTCTTGGAAGAAGAATGATAACATGAGTTAGACAGATTTTTAAGACCCTTTCTGTGACAAGGGGGAAAATGAGTAGAAAGAAAAGGGAAAAAAATTCTCATGCCCAAAGCAGTATGCCAAAAAATCTCCTAAATCAAAACAAGGTTGTTCTAGATAATATTTTTCCTTCCTGATTCAGAGTCAAAGAAAGGGAATTGGAAATCAATGATCCATGAAAAAATATATTTTTAGAAATGTATTAAACTAAAGGAAAACAGAATTCTGCTGAGATTGGAAATGCTGGTACAATGGCTTATTTTCAACAGGATGAAAAACATTCCTTCCACCTCCTCATCTTACAACAGAGATGTTTCATTTTTTTATACATAATTTTTAAAGATAATTTGAGTTTATTTGTTTTAATGTATAAAAGTTAAAAAATAAACACAGACTGAGATTGTATCAGTCTATCCCTCCATCCTTTTATTGATTAAAATTTTGTTCTGAAAGTGTTTTTCTTGTTGGTGTTTTTTTTTTTTTTTTAAGTGATTGAAGTCTACTTACAAATAAAACAATATACAGGACCATTTCCTGACCACCTGGAGTATATCTCAGCAGAGATTTCACCCCAGCTAGATCAGCCATCCAAGAAGTGTAATTCAGATTCTGAAAAGGTACTTTGACATCTGTCCATCTCAGCATCTCATCAGGAAAAAGTGTTGTGCTGACTCTAATTTTTCAGCATCATTTTGAGCAGACAATGCTCACCAGAAGGGGTGGCCATACCAGCACCCTCTGAACATGGACCTCTCCATTGGAGGGAACTCAGGAGATCTTCATCAAAGATGGTGAGACAGTCACAAAGCTATCATTGGTTATTTTATTAAAGGACAGCAACTTGTCATTTCATTGTACATTCCTACTATCACCCAGTGAGAATTCTCTGGAACTTGCTGAGATCCAGTGAATACCTTTGTTTCAGTCTTTATCCTCCATCCTTAGCAGTTTTTCACAACACAGATTGTCTGTTATCCCTCAGGCCATCCATCTCCTCTACCAGAACCAATGATAACCTGAAGGCATCCTAGTTCCGAAAGCAAATTATTCAGAGAACAGTGAATGTATAAATACTCAGGGCTAACTTGCAGAGGGATTTTGTTGTTTGCAAATCCTAATTGGTAAGTACCCTGCCATAAGTGCAGAAATAGCCATTTGCCTGCACATGCATGGGTCAGAGCCAGACGGGCAGGAGACCCAGTGCAGAGACACCCAGCTATTTGCACTAGGATCTGAGCAATGCTGTGCTGTCTCATGTGGCTTTACCACTTTGATCTCTGAGAGCTCAGATCCTTACACCACACATTACAGCTTGTATACATGCCCTTGCAAGCCACGAAAGTGCCCTAATTAACAGCCAAAAAAAAATCACTACCAGAAAGAAATTGACTAAATCAAATATCAAGCCAAGATTTAACAGGAATACTGTGCCATATGTACTACTTCATCAAAAATGTGCAGATATCTCTATTTTCCACAGTCATCTGCAACACTCTGTAAACACCTGGCCAGATGTTCAGGGGTTTTATGAGTGAGTCGATAGGACAGATGCCTCTTTTTGAATCTAGCTTCAGTACTGCCAATATTAGGATCACAGAAAGTCATTCCATTGCTTCACTTCATAGCTCACAGCCCAATTAGAAAATTGTATTGACAACAGCTTGGGAGTCAATTAATTTTTAATTTTCTATTCTTCTTTTCAGGAAACTACATACTATACATGATATTTCCCTGGTGCAGAGGCATTGGTGCTTCTTCCTCTCTACTAGGAAAATCTTACCTGGCCACATTTGATGCTATCACAGTCACCTTTCATTAGCTGTTCACAGTCATTTGCATGGCCAAGTAATATATCAAATTTTTCTTTTCCTCTACAGCCTTCCAAATGATGAGCTCCTGGTTTATAACCAAGCTTCTTATTATTAGTTCCTAAATGCATGATCTTCTACACCATTCCTACAGTTCCCCAGATCATACAAAACTTCCTTTATTACCTCCTCATCCTTGTATGCATTAATGTCTCCCAACCTTGTGTTAGTAGCAGTTTCTGTTAGCATAGTCCTGCTCTTTTGCTCCATTTCATGAATAATTCTAAATAAGTTCAAGCTCAAAACTGATATTTGAGTAACAACAATGACAAGAGTCTTCTAGTCTCGTAGTTTCTCTGCCAAGACAACCCATCCTTGGCTCCCAGCATCCTTACCCAATTTAGACATCATGTGAACAATTCCTGTCTTCTCATGTGGCTATGTGGTATATTGAAGTCCATGTTCAAAATGATCACCATATTAAAACACACTCAGGTATTTGACTCTAATCAGATTTGTCTTATACAGAACAGGTGCTTCAAGATTAGCAACACCTATTTTAAAGAAACATTTCAAAGGTTTTAAAAACATGAGTGGAAACTATTTTTAATTATTTTCTGATCTCTTTGCCTAGGGAAATGAGTGTATTAGTTACCATGAAAGCAATTACCAAGACTTCTAAGGGAGAGGAAAATTAAAAGAATAAATATAAAACTCCTCCAAAATGATCCAAACAGACTCCTGATACATGAGATTGTCTCTGCTTTAACTCCCAGTGTCCTGGAATCTCACAGCACTATTCTCACAGAATACCACTCTTCTCTTGAGAAGCTTCTTTTCCTTAATCTCATTGATTGCATTTATTCATTTGTTATTTGTGTTCTGTTTGTAATGGTTATGAAAGTATAAGCCACAATTAAGTTTTTGAGACATCTATCTGAAAGTTAATTACCACAACAGATATCAGGCTATTTGATATAACAAAGAAGAACCAAGGTAGAACCTCAGTTGTAAAATGTATAGTGGTTTATCTTTAGTGTGAAAAGAGTGTGTAATGTCTGTTAATGGAGTAGTTAAAAAAAAAAAACAACAAAAAACAAAACTAGAAAACCCTTGATAACTTGGTAGTTTCGTGTGTGTTAAATTAAAAAAAAAAAAAAACCAAAACACAGATGTTTTCATGTTAAGAGACCTTATAAGACATCTCTGAAATCCAGCTCTGCTTTTTACTATTTTTTTTAAATAAACATTTCAGACCTCTATGACTCTAATAATGTTGGTGATGGAATGACATGCATGTAGCATTAACCAGAATAATAATACAGTGCAAGCATGTTACAAAGAACATGTAGACGAGGTGTTTTTACAGAGAATGGTTAGAAAAGAATGCTGACATCTTCATTTATCTAATTCTTACCAAATGACAGGTGTGGTCTCTACAAAAGTTGCTAGAGTTTCACTTTATTAAAATGCTTACATAATGTTAGTAATAGTGTTAATTACATATTTTTCTGTACTTAATGTGCACATACTATATTTCCTATAATTTTAATAACTTTCCTACCACTGTTTGAGAGACATGAACCTCCTTAAAAAACAGGTATAACTGACCTGTCTCTTTCTAACACTCCAGAGCTCTGCAGCCTGGGAAGATCTGGCATTTAAAGCTGCAATATCTGATACATATAAATCTTGTATTATCAGGGATGAATCTTTAGGAACAGGGCAGAAATTTTGCATTTAGAGGAGAGAGGAGTAATATCTCTGAAAGGCCGATGCATTTAAAAAGTAATAAATTATTTTAATAACTACCTAATGGTAGACATTACACAGTGTTCTCTAATTATTAATCCACTGTAGACATGTTCACTGCTCTGAGAAAGAAAGTCTTTCTGGTGCATAACTTCCTGCAGTTTGATAAGGTCACAGTTCATCACTGTTTCTGATTGAGATCTGGCATTGAAGAGGTTCTCTCATGCCTTTGCTGCCTTCTTCTGCCGGTTGGAAAAAAACCCTGTCAGAAAGGTATATCCCTTGCTGTCAGACCTGAAGTGACTGTTATCACTCTGTGCCTTCTCCTTTGGAAATGCTCCCTTGCTTCCCTACCTCCATTTATTCTGTAGCATTTTGTCATCTGCAGTCCTCACCCCCTTCCACCGGTTCCAGGGTTTAATGGTCTCAAGATTTCTTAGCCCCCATCATTACAGGATTGTATCCTGATACTTTAGCTCTCACTGTATGTCAAGTCTCCTTGACTTTTGGGCACTTTTGGTTTATGAGCTGGCCTAGATGAGCAGTGATATACTTGAGTCAACGTAGTGCTGTGGAGAAGCTAAAAGTCGATGCAGTGCTGTGTCCATGCTATATAATACTCCTATTAATCTACAAGATAAGGTCAAGCATTTCCAGTATGGGACTATGCTGTTATGCCTAAGTTGTTTCTAATTCCTGAGCTAGCTTGGATATTTTCAGATTGTGTATATCTTCACCTAGCTTCACCATGCAGTAAGTCAGATGCTGATACCAGACATTCATTTTTCACGTCTGTCACCCCTCAAAACTCTGGTACATCAATAATTCCCTTTTGCTTTCTTATCTGTAATTTCCTTTTTTTCTAAGCTGCTCCAGGACTCAGTCTTTTGTCTTTAGCACATATATTTCTGTAGCGTATATTAAAACTTTTAAAAGATAAACATTCCTTACCAAAAAATCGTTCTTCCTTTCAAGATTTTTGTTAAGAGACAACCAATCCATAATGTCTATCCTAATTCCTGATGTAAAACATAATCAGAATTTATGTCTGGGCTTTGGCTTGACTATGAAAGACTTCTATAAAGATGTCTAAATGCTGTCTGGTGCTCAACTGGAGAACTGCATTTCATATCAATTTAAACCTTTCAGATTTGTTTTGCTAGTCCCCATGTTTCCCCACCTCCTTTGTTATGATGATATTTTCTTTCTCTCTCCCAGAGGAAACCAGGACTTGCACATAAGAAGAAAACAGGGAAATAGAATATAGCCAGTATTTTGTCAACTATCTTAAAAGCCTGCATGGGTGGCAGGGGGAGTAATTTTCTTTTTTATGATGTAAAGAGTTTTTTCTGCTTCTCTCTGCTCATTTTCTTTGTGAGTTGTTCAAGACCATATATTTCCCTATACCAGCAATCAGACTGGATTTCACTGCCTGTGCATTATTGTGCATATATTTGCGATATAACAAAAGATCTTGACTTCAGATATTCCAGAGAAGAGCCATGAAGCTTTCCCTTCTGCTTAATGATGCAGAAAATCTTCCTCTTTGGACTGAAGAAATTCTCAAGAAGATTGCAGTTTTGCCCTGAATGATTTGGCTTTGCATTTAACCTTTCAATCTTGTCATAATACAGAAATCTCATGCTGCATCGTCTACCCACTGGTCAGCCTGGGAATCCAGCTCTTTGTAAGAATGAAGGATTCTGATACTATTACAATTTTATCCTCTTTGTCTAGGGAGAAGTCACAGTAAGATTTTAACTACAGCTCTTCATACTTATTCTCCATATTTAACATCTGATGCCTCTTTCATATATTATGTAGACATAACAGTTATAAAAAATGTAAGAAAATATCTTCTGGTGCCTAGGTCTGGAAGATCAATAATAGCTTGAAATTAAAAGACCCAAAGATAGTTTAAAGACAATAAAGATAGCAAGTAAAGTTGGTAAATTTAATTAAAGTGAATTTGAACTGATTTTATTAGAACCTTATGAAATTGAGTATGATATTGCAAAGAGTATGCTTAATCATAATTAGCAAGAGATGAAAGTAGAAAGTCAGGAACAGACTCCCATTTTGAAGAAATACTTAGAGTTGGTCTACATCTCAAAAAATGTACAGTCTAACTAAACAATGTCAAACAAACAATGGGAGAAAGGGCGGATGTGTCAGTATCTGACAAACTGAGACACGATCACAGATCATCACCTTGCAACCAGCACTTCGGTGCACAGGTGCAGCAATGGCAGCAGTCCTGTTACAAGTGCTAGGATTATTTATGTGTTTAAAATCTTCAGCACAACTGGGAGGTAAGGGCTGTCCCTTTTGCTTCACTGACAGCACATGGCACTTCACAGACTTTCTCCATGGTTGAGTATTCGAGTTACCCTTTCCTTTGGAAAAACACCCTTCATCAAAACTGTTTTGTATAGCTGGAAAATTGTCTGTGGGGGGAAAAAATAGTGCTCGGTTTTATTCAGATTTAGAGGGAACTGGTTTTTTTTACATGGTAGGTATTGTTGAAATGATGTTGGCATGTGGGTCAGCTCCTGAGGAAACCAGGCCAATGCAATTGCTTGTGGAAATGTGCATGTGTGCTGTAGCTTATCGGCTGTTTGGAGAATTGCAACCAAATTTGGCAAAGGAGACTCTAGGGGGAAAAGAAAGAAAAAAAAAAAAGAAAAAAAGGAAGGCTTGTACAGGTTTCACAAAACAGGCTGCTGAAAAGAGGAGAGGGTGCCTATGAGTGCCTTGACTGACGGATGGGCTGGGCTCCTCGTGGAAACTCTGTTAGACACAGCAGAATCCATGCCTTACCTATATGCAGGTGTATATACGTATATACATATAACAACAGCAAAAGCTGCAGAGGAGCTCACGCTCCATCGCCAGCCATAAAAAACATCCTTATTTCTTATGCTTAGAAGATTCTTCTTCTGGAAACATTTGGGAGTGGCTATTACATTAATTAATGTGTTAATTAATTGTTAATTAACTATGACTTTCTACAAAGATGCCTGTCAGAATACAAACACCACCACAAAACCAAACTGTTGGTGAGCAGTTTGTGTGTGAACTGCGCAGAGATCAACACGGCTGGACACCATGATGGGGGGCAGGACCCCTGCCCTTCCCAGTGCCACAGAAGCCCCTGGGGGACCCAGGGCCAGGCCAGACCCTCCTGGTCCCACGGCAGAGGCTCTCCCTGGGCACCTGCAGGCAGGTGACAGCCCGCGGGTCAGGGCACTGTGTGGGATAAGGGGGATAAGCCCCCCCAGAAGGCACTGATGGGGCATGAGCAGGGGCCAGTCAGTCAGCTGGAGCCAGAAAGACCTGGTAGTGCCCTCAGGGCCCCGGCAGTGTCCTAAAATACCTGCTGTTCTGAGGAATGCACAGTAAGCACAGATTTATGGCAGCTTTTTGGGAAATTGCATGCATCTCTGAAATGTGTTTGTAAACTTTTTGTTTCAGTCTTAATGACTGATATGCACTTGAACTCCTTGTGAAGAAATTTTATATTAAAAAATACCTTTCAGCAATACACAAAATGAGGCATCTGGGAAAAAAAAAAAAAAGCACCTTTCTTGTTACCTAAAGAGCACATTTCAGTGTAATATGTTTGTGAACACACTCTCCTCTGAACCCTCTCCTACAGCACCCAGTCCTGCACATGGTTACCCATCTCCTTCCAGTACATAATGCCGCTTGCCTGGAGTACAAGATAGGACTAATAGAAGTGTGCAAAAAATTAACATGCAGGCAGGCAGAAGCTTGACAAGACATCCAGGAGATGCTTTAAACTGCAGCTGTTACATTAGACTTTTGAAGTTTCTCATTAATGTGCTCAGCTTGGTAGCGTGCACATATACCTCTATGCTGACTGCAAAGAGAAGCAGTTGATGGCCCCATGTGTTATCCAGACCTAACAGAGATCCCAGCCCCAAATTCTCTCTCTGCAATGACCTATAATTCCAGTTGTCTGTTTGGATATGACTGTATCCTATTTGTTGCAAGATGCATGCATAACTCATCACTAAATATTGACACATGCGCAATGATTTTCTAATACCCAGGAGCATTTTTTGTACTTCTGTAATAACGTAATGTGGGAAAAATGCTTACAGTTTATGAGAAGTCTGCCTGTAGTTTTTGCTTGGTAGCTGTAGGCTCTGTAAGACACACTAAATAAAAAGGAGGAACAAGTAAGAGCAACATATGAGGACAGAGTGTTATGCGGCATTCATACAGAATTCACAGAGAACTAGAGTAAATGTGATATCTCCTTAGCTAGCCTCAAATGAAACATCATATATAATTTTTTAGGGTCACAGTGTAAAAACTTAAATACTTGAAAAACAAACTGACAAAAGCAGCTCATGTTTTCTTTTAAACTAAAAGATCATGCAAGGGAAAGTCCTGCTTGGAATGCTAACCAGGAAATAAGAATCAACTTTAAAATTAAATGTAGCAAGCAGCTGTGAGCTAACTCATAAAGAGATAAGTCTCCAAAATGTTTATTAGTCCATCTCAGGAGACTTTTGTTGTTTTTTTTCCCTAAATTTATTTTTAAAAAATGTACCTTGAAACATCCTGTACAAAGAAAATAAACTTTTGCAACATTCTTCTGCAAAGATTTCCTTTTCCCTTATTAAATTTTAGTTCTGTTACTACCTGCCACTTTCTATTCAAAACATTGTTTCTCCCACATCAAATTATAGTTCTTCCTCCTTTTATTACAATTTCACCCAACTTTCCCACAGGATTACTCTTTAATCTGGTTTTTCTCCTCAGCTGTGGTTCTGTAAAGATGGTCATCTGTGTAGTCATTTAGTAAAGCTCCAGTAGAAGATACTCCGTCTGCCTTAATTTTCTCCTAGTTTTTCTTGCCCATACAAGCTGGAATCCATCAATCGTTTTCCCCTTCAATATATGTAATGCTTCATAAAAATGAGTAGAATCCAAAGTTTCATAAAAAAATCTCATAGCCGAAAACATCTGGGGGTTGTTGACTTATTTCGCACGTGTTATCTGGCCTAAAAAAGGACCAGAAATTTTGTTGTCTGTTCTGCTGGGTCTTTGGCAAAGTTGCAAAATACTCCGTAGATTACATGTAGGCTAAGGAATACATGAGATCTAATGCAGCAAGTTTGGATTTGCAAAACAAATTTGAGGTTTAGAAGCTTTGCTGCAGAGGATCTCAGGAAAATTAGGGAACAGGCAACCTAGTAAAGTCAGTGCAAATATTTGATTGTTGTCATAAGTGTATTGGCTGATTCACAGAGGACAAAACAAAGCAGTCATCTAGTAAACTAGTCATCTGTAAACTTTATCTGGGGCACAGTACCAAAATTCTGTGAGTAAACACCAGATTTCAGACTTACAATCATAGATGCCAATCAGGCTTCCTCTTTCTTCTCTGCACAGCATGGGAGGCTGAACTCTGTCACTTCAATTTTTAGTCCTCACCACTTAAATCCGACACATAAGAAACATAATTTTGCTTGCAAGAAGGGGGCTTGCTTCACACTTGTGCCTGCAGTCCTTGAGAAGTTAATGTAGCAGTGAGCTGTTCAATGCAGTGCTTTGAAATAGGCCTTCCTCCTCTCCCCTCATTATTTCTATAACACGGGCATAATAAAAGCATAAGCAACCAGAGTATACACTTACTTGGTTTATAGAGGTATCATGGGGGAAGTGTTGAGTAAATACTAGCATTAGTGGGGCTATTCCTTTTGCACCACCAGAATACGTAAAAGGCTGTTGGTCCTCTTTTCAGTGAAGAAATAGATCTTAAGAGGAAAAAGAAGGAGAAGAAACCAGAGTAGAGCTGAAAATTAAAATGTCAGGGAAAAAGAGAAAATACAGGGCGAATGGGGGCAAGAACTGGAACAGGTTGCCCAGAGAAGCTGTGGATGCCCCATCCCTGGAAGTGTTTAAGGCCAGGCTGGATGGGGCTTTGAGCAACCTGGTCTAGTGGAAGGTGTCCCTGCCCGTGGCAGGGGGATTGGAACCAGGTGATCTTATAAGGTCCCTTCCAACCCAAACCATTCTGTGATTCTATGATTCTATGATTCTATGATTCTGTGATTCTATGAACTGTCTTTTCCTGTGTCCTGTCTAACCATTTAAAAATCTAAGTTACAAAAGGTAGGTGAACGAAAGCAAAACCCCATCCATTTTACCTAAATTAGTTCACCCATCCCATTAATGCTGCTGTATGCATTATTGCAGCTATTAATCTACTAATGACACAGTTCTTATTGTAAAGCCACACTTGTTACATAGCCCTCAGGGAAAATGTCAGGTGCTATTATTTAAAAGAATAATTAGGGAACTTACTGAGTTCAATCAGTGTATATATGTGAGGGAGAAAAAGAATTAACAATGGGCTTTATGAATTTGAAGACTCTACTGATATTCTTCCATTCTTCCTAAGTACTAAAGGCTTTCTACCACTCCCAAGAATAGTGGGAGACAGCCAGCAAATGTAAGATAGATACCAAGGCACAGTATCAGTGCTATATTAAATTTCAGAAGATACTTATTGGGAAAAATTTTCCCAGGCACTGTGTCCTAGTTTCAGCTGGGGCAGAGTTAGTTTTCTTCCTAGCAGCTGGTATAGTGCTGTGGTTTGGATTTAGTATGAGAATAATGTTGATAACACACTGATGGTTTAGTTGTTGCTAAGTAGTGCCTACACTAGTCAAGGACTTTTCAGCTTCCCATGCTCTGCCAGGTGCACAAGAAGCTGGGAGGGGGCAAAGCCAGGACAGATGACCCTGACTGGCCAAAGGGCTATTGCATACCGTATGATGTCATGCCCAGTATATAAACTGGGGGGAGTTGGCAGGGAGGCAGTGATCACTGCTTGGGGATGGGATGGGCATCAGTTGGCAGGTGGTGAGCAATCGTATAGTGTATCACTTACTTTGTATATTATTATTGTATTATATTATTACTATTATTATTATTATTACTACTACTACTACTATTCTATTTTACTTTACTTCAATTATTAAATTGTTCTTATCTCAACCCATGAGTTTTCTGACTTTCACCCTTCCAATTCTCTCCCCCATCCCACTGGGATTGGGGGAGTGAGCAAGCGGCTGTGTGGTGCTTAGTTGCTGGCTGGGGTTAAACCACGACACACTGTCACAACCCCAGACTGATCTGACTGCTTGCGCAGGGACAGAACTGTACCTTACTTCTAGCTAACAGAACTCCTCAACTCATCTGGCTTCTAGCCCTGCAACGTGTGCTTCATGTATGAAATCCTCTGCTGTGGAGGTGCGTAGGACCCTCATCTTTACAGTATCTCCTGGAACACAGAAGAACACCTCTAAGCAAGGCAACGCATCCTGGTACCATCAGTTCAACATCTACGTAGCAGGCTAGCAACAGTGCTTCTGTGCAGTGGTCTGCTTGCCAGTGGAAGATGATGGCATTGAGAAGAGCAGGCAGCATTTTTATAGAGTGCTGTTATCTTGGTTAAGAGCAATAAGACCCTAGTGTTTCCACAGCTTGAGAATAAGGACTCATTCCCTTACAGAATGATATAAAATGTGTTTGCTTCTGTGAACTGAATCAAGGAAATGATCTTGCTGAAATACAGAAAAATCTTGCCTTTCTCCAGACATTTTTCACCTATATCAGTCCTCAGTTTAGGTTCATAAGGAGTCCTAAAGAGCCCTGTGGGCAAAACTGAAGGCAGCCTCCTCATTTGGGGGCTGGAGAAGAAGGGAGAGGAACAACATAGTCAGCATGGTAGGAATGCCTAATGTTAAATATTTCCCATGAAATTGGGCCCTCACCATATATATTATACTAATAAAAGTAATAATTTTGATCTGGCATTTTACCTGTATCCTCAGAGGTTGAGGCTATCAGCCTGTCCAGATACACGAGCTTGGTCCCTGGTCTAACAGAGCCTAGCAAGGAGCACACTGACACTGCAAGCCACAGAGCTGGATCAGCCCCGAGCCGCAGCAGCACACACCCTGCTGTGCAGCTGGAGCAGAGAGCTGCACCGTGTGGCATGCCAGCCACAGCTACACGGCTCTTGCTTCAGAGGAAAGGCAGAGGGAACATATGTCAGTCTGCAAAAGGCCATATAGACAGCCTCAGCGGGATGTGAAACACGTAGTGAGCAGTAGTAACTCCTGCTGCACATCAACAGCTAGAATTTCAGGCTAAATTATAAAGAGCAAATAACAGATTTTATTTCTTTGCCAACATTTCTCTGCATGTTTCTCTAAACATATACACATCACCCTGACATTATCTATCAAAGGCAAACACTCACTGAAGATGAGCATTTTACTTATACTGTAAGCATCCTTTAGTTTGCATGAGTACATTTAATGAGCCATCAGAAAATCCCCAGCATGTCAAGACTGCTTTTTACATAAGCTAAAAGGCCACATTATTTTATAACTAATCCCCACTCCATCTGTTGACACACTCAAACTGAGGAATGCATCAGAAATGAAGAAACATTCTTCCCCTTTATTCTCTGTTAAAAACCTGATTCTGCCAACTTGACCCATCAGGAAATCAGGAGTTTCTAATTCTGCAAGCAGCCCCCTGAGTCTGTGGGGATGAGTTTACTGGTGGAGCAAAGCAGCAGTCAACATGAGCAAGGGTGGCAGAATAAGGTCATAAACAACTTGTACAAATGTCTTTTTTGGAGGCATGTGGTCATTTAGTAGCATACTAATGGTGGTGGTTTGGAGCTGGCAGTAAATTACGCTTTTTCAGGACTGAATCTAGCAAGGCTAAGCACCCTATATGGTTACTTCTACAAAGTCTTTTACTTCTTGCTAAGTATTTTTCATAATTTTTGCTTTTCAGAAATTGAGAAAGGAGGAATTACTGGGGATAGTGGGCATAAATAACTCTAAAAGCCTGGGTCTGCTCCAGGGCTGCCTTACCACCATGATATCTCTGTCTGTAACTGCATAGTACTGAGACATCTTCTCCAGTTTTCAGCACAGAGCCCTCCATCTCTTCTGGAATGCAATGGATACCAAAAGAACATTTTGTGAACATCATACGTCTCCAGGTGGTCCTTCACAGAAGAGCTCAGAACAACACTCTGAGGAACAGACCACATTAAATCATGCTCTTGGAAGAATTTTCTAGCTGGATGGGTCACTGTGTTTACCAGTTTTCATATAAGCTGTGCCCACTAAGTACAACCCATGTAGTACTCACACAATGCCTTACCAGAAACACCCCCAGAGGAACAGTTTATCCCAAAATGTTTTACTCACCAGGAGTCAGAGTCAGCACAAGGGCATGCCATTGCTTTGTTTTATGCTTAGGGCAGTAGTTTTCATGCTGTGGTTAAAAAAAATCCCAACAGTCTGGGATCTGTGCTGAAGGCACTGCACAATAGGCAACAAAGGCTACAGTTCAGCACATGCTTTAGATCATCATAAGCCAGCACTTGTGGCAAAAAAAGCAACCCAGCTACTAATTTCTGTCCCCAAATTACCTTTTGCAATGTTCTGGCACAAATGTTCATGTGGTTACTTAGTAAACCAGAATGAGGAGCTGCCCTGACTGATTTGCTTTAGGCAGGTTGCTTTTCAGTCAGATTGGTACTCTGGTCCAGTTCACTAAGCAGTTATAAAGATGGACATGCTGATTTAAATTATTCATCAAACAGGAGATTAAAAAAAGCCAGCCTGGTGTCAATAGGTTTAAATTCACCAAGTAGAAATTAAGATACACCAGCTTGCCATATCTAGGGTCTGCAAATGGAAAAGTATTGAAGACCACATATATGTAAAGCATGATGTGCACTCATCTGCATTTGTAGTCAGTGTTGTGATAGGGGACCTGCTCCCAGCAGGCAACATGGGAGCCTGTGGCAATCACAGCTCAGGACAGGTTACTGCCTGACACACTAGTTATCTCCCACAGGCTGTTTGCTAAGAGAAGAAAAATTAGTCATTAACCAGGAGCCAAGGCTGTTTGTAGTTACACAGCCCCATCCATTGCCTCTGTAAAGCTCCCAAGCGACTCTCTATGGAGGCAGGATGTCATCTGGTGCCCTGGCTGGGGATTCGTCATGTACGCTGCACAAGTACGTCTAATAGATCACTGGGGCATTCAGTAGGCTAGTCTTATCCTGGAGTCTTTTAGCATTCCCACGGGACATTTTTGCCTGTAACAGCTGCAACACCCTTCGGTTGTGGCCAAAGAGAGATGTGTCCTTCAGGGACATGTGCAGGGAAAGCCCTGTGAGCACCAGGGCTGTGGGTTCAGCCATCACCTCCTTGGCACACAGCAACGAAGATTTTGGATCCATCCACTCTGGAGTCAGCCACAATCAGGTCCCTACTAATGTCTTTCATAGTAGCTTTTTTCCTTTGCTTTCTTGGAGTAGTCTTTTAATGGAGAGAATACAGTTCAGATGAGACTGCCTGCTGCCAGAATTGTTAGTGGAAATATCAACTGTGCCCTTCCATAGTTACTTCATTTCCCTCTCTCTTCCCTGTTGATTACATGTCAGCTTCTTTCTTTGTTCTCTTCCAAAGGAAGCGAATTCTCTCCTCCAGCTGCAACAGATCCCTTTAGCAGCACAAAGCGATGCTGCCCAGTGGTTTTACAAACCTTTCCAGCACACTGCTCCTTCCCCCGCTGCCTCCCCAGCCCTGCATGTGGCAGCCCAGAGAAAAGGCCAGGCACTTCTCTTTTATGATATATCATGTATATGTCACCACAGGACCCAGATGGCTAAACAGATGAGAAAAGTGCAGCAATGTCTGCTGTACTGGGCTTGTGTGGCAAGGTTTAGGTAGCGGGGGGGTCTACAGGGGTGGCTTCTGTGAGATGTTGATAGAAGCTTCCCCTATGTCCGATAAAGCCAATGCCAGCCGGCTCCAAGATGGACCTGCCGCTGGCCAAGGCCAAGCCCATAAGCAATGTCCAGGCGCTTCCCAGGAAGTATGCATACTTCAGTATGCATAGCAGTTGCTCCAGAAGACAAATGTCATAAATAACGAATGTCCCCCCTCCTCCTCCCTTCTCTTAGTTTTTATTGCTGAGCGGTTGTGATATGGTATGGAATATCCCTTTGCTCAGTTTGGATCAGCTGTCCTGGCTATGTCCCCTCCCAAGATCTTGCCCATCCCCAGCCTACTGGTGAGGGAGGGAAATGTTGGAGACACAGCCTTGATGCTGTGTGAGCACTGCTCAGCAGGAGCCAAAACACTGGCATGTTATCAATACCTTTCTAGCTACCAATACTAAGCACAACACTATGAGGGCTGCTACAGGGAAAATGAACTCCATCTCAGTCAGACCCAATACAACTGCCCAGAAAAATTTGGTATAATACTGCCTGAAGAGCAGGGGCCAAACTAAGCATTAAACATGATAGTGCATATAAAAGCCCGCAGCTTCTTAAGAATATAATTTCTAAAACTGACATTTTGTTGAAAATCTCCCTTTTTATAGTGCACCTCTCCTACTGTGGTTTAAGTTTAGTGACACTTCCTAAAGCTAATGTTGGTAAATAATCTACAGTGAACGATTTCACTTAATTTCACTTCTGTGCTATGTGAAGTAGCTGGGGCAAGGTCCAAAGGGCACTTAGCAGCTTCTAGAGACATGTGAGTGAAATTAAGGCACATGAGTGATCACAAATATTCCACTTACCTCAGGGTACCCACCTGCGATACCAAAATATTGCTTATATGTGATTAAATCATTGCATTCGCGCTCTCTCCAGAAGAACTCTTTTCTTGCATGAGCTAAGCAAGTGCATGGTGTCTCTCTCAGGTGGGTATCTGGTTCTGTGACTAAGTCTCCATTTTTTTTTTAGGAATACTCATCACTCAAAGCACACTCTGCTGTCTCAAGTCACCTCTTGAGAAGAGGATGCATGCTTCTCCCATCATAGTTTACTCTGTAGAGCCCTGCTCCAGGATTTGGGGGGCCTGGTTTCTTAACTGTAACCACAATCCCAACCAGTAGGAATGCTTCTTAGCCCAAGGTTTAGAGCAGGAAAACATCTTCTAGCTCTCCCACTAGAGTCTGATAATGTTGCAAAAAGAGTCCTAAGTCTGGAAGGAGAAGAGGTGAGGCATGAGGAAGAGCCTAAATAACAGATAAGGCACTCAGCTAGGAGTATAAACAGCTTACCTAGATTTTACTTAAAGTCTCATAAAAAATAGCGACCATCACCACCCGTTTAACAAATCAACTAATTCACTTTGCTCTCTGCAACCCAATCCCTGCCTGGGAACACAAAAAAAACTTATTGAAAAGTTGAAACCAGGAGAAATTTTAATAACTGATAGTGACACTGTATAATTGGAATGCTGTAGAAATACTAATGATAGGTTTCAGTAGGCATAGCACCCGCAGAAGAATGATCACATCTCATGCTGGTAAAATCTCTATGGATTTTCTCATGAGGGCAATACAGCTGGCATTCTATTCGAATCATTTTATGCAAGATGGCTTCAGAAGGGAAATAAAAAATAACTTCTTTAATTGAAACAATAGAGGTGACGATGTATTTTTACTAATTAGGCAAGTTGTTATTTGGTAAGGGTTTAATATTTATATACCTCACAGAAATATGGGATACAGTAGTTGATCTAATCATCCCACTTGGTCTTCTCTTGTGCATCATTTATACATTTATATCTTTGAAATTTGTGGTATAATCAGAATAGAAGGAATTTTCATCGAACTGCTGCAGTGTTTCATACAGCATATGCAAGGGCTCACAGTGGAATGGGTGAGTGTCATACAAACCGAAAACAGGGAAAGCAGCATGCTGTGGCATATGCCACATGCAACACTGATACTCAAAAAGATTACAAGGTCCTACTCACTTCTTCAGTTGTGGGTTTCATTGGAAACTTGACTTCTTGCAATAATAAACATAGCAGATCATCAGCAAAAGAGCTGTATGTTATTTTGATCAGCTTTGCTTTGGACCCTGCTTAAGTCTTTTTTGCAGGAACAGAAAAATAACTTGTTGGAAGAACAAGGTTGATTTGAGGTGAAATAGGGGAAGACCTCAGAGACAGTGATAGGAGGTTAATGCAACATACATATCATGTCAGGAAAATGTATAGTGGTAGGGATCCACTTAAGATAAAGTTAGTTCCTCATAGGAACTATGCTGCAGAAACCAAGATAAATCAGTGTTTAGGTACTCCTTGTTTGCTCCGTGTTTTTTTTAAATGTGATTCAGCCAAAAACCTGTCATTCACTAACTATTGCAGCCATCAATTCTCACCGATACTTTGTTTGTTGTTCCATATTTGAAAAATACTTGTTATTAGCTCAGCAAATTTGTATTTTCCTATTTCTTTGCCTTGAAATCCTGAGTCCAACAACTTCAATGGATGATTTTCCATTACTTGAAACAGGGCTAAGACCTTATAACTGTGCTTTTGAAAGTCAGAAAGACTCCTGTATTACAGAAACCAAAGGATCATATCCCATAGTCCCTGAAATGGAAGGTTTTGCTCCTTCCAAAGCAGTTGATCAGTTCTGGGTTCAAGAGCTATGGTTCAGCTAGAACATCTTTTCTGTAGCAAGACACAGTGTGCCATTAGGAAGACTCAGAATAGCCGTGAATGTATCCATCTCATTGTAATACCTTTTGCTTGTTTTTTGTTACGTAGTTTATGCCATTTCCTCCAGTTAAAAAAAATCCAACATTATATGTATGCACATATGTATATGTACAGGCACTTTCTGTTTTGTAGAGCAGCTAAAAATAGCTCAAGGGACACATTTTGCCTTTGTAGCCAGTACATAAGAGGAGTTGATGTTGTACTGGGTGTGAACAAAGCAATAACCCTTCCACACAATAACACACTCATATACCCTCACATGGTCCTTCATCGGGTAAGTTGTACGGTTAACTACCTTAGCTTGAAACACACATTGGCATAACCCACACACTGGTTAATCTTCCTGCCGTCAAATCCGTTCACAATGTATTCCTTATTTGAATATCTTCAGAAATGCCAGGAGCAGGACTGATGATTGCAAGGAAATTGTTTTGTAGCGTTGTGGAGGGTTAAAATGAAAACCAAAGAAACTTGCATGGTACAGTCCAGTTCCAATGAATTTCACAGAAAGAGATATGCATTATGGCAGGAAAACAGATTGAAATTAGTAGGATTTGAAGGGAACATGAGGAGTAAAGAGCCAAGGAAGTGTCTGTAAAGAAGTATACGTTGTACAAAGTCTAAGGACCATATTGAAGTCAAGGGTAATTGACTTCTGTATGGTCCTATGGAAATGGTAATTTAGGAGACTAAAGTCAGAGAAGGTGAATGTTTTCTTTGCATGAGTATTTGCAAGATGAAACTCCTAGGGATGAATCCTTTCTTACCCACTTTCTTTCCACCTACTATTGGCTCTGCCTCCAGTCACACGGATATTAATTTACAGGCAAAGAGAAAAAGTTATGTCCATTCCTCTCTACCACACCCATTTTTACAGCTTGGTGTGTTACATATGCTCCAGCTTATACAATTTAGCCATGGAGAGCTCATTTCCCTTTTCCAAGTCACCACTGAGGCTGGCCATGGTCCCCTCAGATCAGGATCAAGTTTCTATAAACAGGGTTTAAGTATTAAGTGTCTGACAGACTTTATTATAAAGCAGCATTGCCAGTTCTGATAATGGTACTGGCTTTCTCAAGAAACCTTTTGCAGTACTCCGTCATCTAAAATACAGAAAGTAAACCTTGCTCAAGCTAACAAGGCACAGATTCAATTAATAGTGTGCAATGTTGAAGAAGTGATAATGAGACACTTTAGGTTAGGGAGTGATTATTTTCCAGTACTGTTAATTAGGGAGTCTTAGTAAATGAATGACATCAAACTTCCAGCTAAACACATTACATTAGAAATTATTTTTAAAATAAGAGATAAAGGATAAGATTGTGTAGAGTTAGTTTTTATCCAAATATGAAACTGCAAAAGATCAGGCTCTACCAGTTGTTTTTCTATTTATTTATAACATACTTTTATTGGAAATAAAGATTCCAATCAATTGAGCAAGTACCATGATAAACCATTCTTGAAAATATTATTGAAAACAGTAGTTGAAACGGTACCTAGAAATATGCAAGTCTGTAAATTATTTTGCATGTATTTTGGACTTGATGAAATGAATTAATCAATATTTTAAAAATTAAAAAATGAAAAAGTCAGCTAAACAAAATCAATTCCACTGAATTTACACTACGAAAAAAGCTTGAAAACTTTGCAAATATATTCTATTCTTTGGATGTACAAACACCCTAGGCACTGATGGTCAGACTGCTGCAGTCCTGTTTAGATACTGAATTACAAAACAAACACAGGTGATCAGCTCCTCTACCAATTTTCCAAGGTAAAGTAGAGATACTGGTTTAAATAGGGTAATCCTGAGGCCAGGATTAGCTCTGCTTCTCTGATTTTATGGAATGGTGGTTTTATCCAGCAAAAGTTGGTGTGTCTAGTTTCTTCCTTTTAAGAAACACAACAGTGCAGTTCATTGAACGATCTCAAACCTGGTGGTGTTAAAGTCTTGTTTGCTTCAAATTTACAGATATAATTTCATCTTACTGAAAAACAACCATCACATTCTAAAGCCAGTGTATATTGTCTATTTATCTTTATTAATTTTACCAGCCTAAAGCCAGTGCCTTCCATATATAATAAAGTAATTTTGGTTTTATATATTCTATTTACCTTTATTAATTTTTAAAATATCATTGAAATTGTTTGCAGAGTCTAGTGCTTGCTATGTATATAAAATTCAAGGCATTAAAACAGAGTATATTATAAGTAAATTGTGTATTCATATATAAACAGCAATCTCTGTCTTTTCTGAATAAAACTCAAAAGGTATATTCACTGCATAGTTGATATTAATCTTGTGATTTCCCATTAGGTTTTAGTACAAGTGTGTCTTAGCTCAGTTAATAATTCAGGTTCCCTTGGGTTTCTAGGATGAGTTACTTCATAATTGAAAAAATGCAGATGAGCCTAACAACAAATAGCAAGTGCAGGTGCTGTCATTTTCATATTTCTTTAGAAAGGAGACTATCACGTTAAACAGAGAACAAGAGCTCCTGTTACATCCAAGTAGCTAATCTCTGTAATCCATCCATTCAGTTTATCCTCCTTTCTATAAATTAAAGCAGTCAATAATATTGCACGAGCTTTTGAGCATTACAGGGAAGAAAGTAGAACATTTAGAGATGTCATTCACAAATTCTTTTTTAAGTTTGTAATTTAATGTTATGCAGACAATGACAGAAATTGCATAAATTTTTAAGCATGCAAGTGTTTAGAGATTATTTGATTTAGTGGCTTGTTGGTTAAAAGGAAGGTTCTGTCGCTCATAAAACTTGCAGATAAAGACAGAACTACCCACTCTTAAATAGCCAGTAATTCTAGTTTAATACAATAATGTTTATTGATACTGTATTCAAGAAAGGATACATAAAACAAACTTCAGAGAAGTCATTGGATGAATGTATTTACAATTTCATCAGTATTCTACACCATAGTCATGGTAATAAAATTAATAGTAATAGAGATACCAAGTAAAAGGCAGAAAAAGAGAAAGAATGAGAACTGTAAGCCACCAACTGCTTCCTTGGTTTATGATTTAACCCAAAGGTTGCCACTGACACTTCCTACCCCTTTCTAGTGATTTTTCTCAAGAGCTGTTAGGTCCCAGTGCATCACAGGCAGAATATTCCAGATCAGGTTGTGGAGTTGCTGTTGTAAGCATGTCTGTAATTACTGGAGTCTTTCTAATTTTATGGAGAAGGAGTGACAGATCTTACAAAGTGATATAAATCCTATGGGAGGTAGTATTTATAGCCCCACATAATTTAAGGGATCCTGGCTTATTTCCATAGTTGAGTCACTTATCCATTTTAGAGTCCTTCTCTCTCTAAATAATAAAGGAGAAATATGTCGCTGAAGGAGGTCTGTCAGGAAAAAATGTAGTGCAGAAGTAGTGAGGTGCAGTTAGCAGACAATTTAAGGCCACATCTACACTAGAAAGTTTTAATAGGAGCATTACTGCTGCCATCTATTTTCTGAGTATATCTATTTAATATTTATATTGTCTGAAAATATCTATCTTTGGAGCATTTGCTTCCACCTGTGCAGGTCACCTGAACTGGCAGTAGATATGGTTTACTGTGCTGTAGAGAGGCATCCCATGTTCCCCATTTGGCTCCATGTCTTAAAAAAACAGTGGAATAGCAACATTCCTTGCAGGGAACTCCAAGATTTTGGGGTCCATTTCCTATTACCCTACTTGTGCCATATCATGATCTCCACTTTTCTTTTTCTGTATTTTTTAAAAAGTCCTGCAGCTTTACACCCAATATTTTTCTCAGTGTCAGTCTCTTTGTCACATCATTGCTGTGTTCATGGGTCGGTCAAGGCTGAGGACACTCATGTCTTTCAGAGCTACAGTACCTGACACTGCCAAGCTGTTAAACTTTAATTGTTACCTTAGAGGTAGTCCATCATGTTACATCTTACCATTCAATAATTTTCAGATGACTACAGTCCTGTAATTATCTGGCAATCATGACCCAGACTTTTAGTACCAAAACAGCAAAATAAAAGTTTTGTGGAAGATACATCCACAGTAGAAACATAAAATTACACATTGCTATCAGGCAGTAGGTGATCAGTTTAGAGTTGGTTAATCTTTGCAAGCTGATGAGAAGTTGAAAGAAAATTGCCAGCACTCCTGCAGAAACGCTGCTTCTGGACAGAAGAGAATGCAAAAGTAATGGGGTCATTTAAAGAGGGAAAAATATTCCAAAACTCAATATCTAGGGCTTTCAGCTGGTGGAGCAAAAAGGTAGAGACTGTCCCTACTTTCTGCTGATGATACTATTTTTTGCTATATTGAAGTGTTCGCTGCACAGTATGGAGACAGACATGATACCAAAGGTGGAACTTCAGACTCTCCCTGTGGGGGTCTTAACCACTAATCTTGAGTCACACGTGCTCTTGCACTCCATCTTTCTGGTATTGTAAATCTTGTACTGCTACCTGCACAGGCTCAAAAAAGTAATGCAGAGATGTTTTTGTCGATGCAGAAGTGAAACTCTACTTGCCAAGAGAATTCTGATATGAAATAGATTAAAGTAACCCCAGATGTGGATAGCCCCAGAGCAGTAGGCTTTTTATGTTGCTTGGAATTAAGGCACTAAAATCTGACTAAATCCTGGATTTGTTGTCTATGTCCCTTTTGACTCTGAACAACTAGCTATAAAAAATGGTGACAGACCTGAGAACTCAACGCAGATCTACTTTTTCTCAATTACGCTTTTAATTTCTGGAACCAACTTCTTGTTTAGGTGCAGAATCTTTCCAGTTTATATGTCTCATTTTGCACACATAGTTAAGATTGTTCAAAGTCAAGCTTATATTTTCATTCACATTTTGTCATCTCTTCTATATCGATATTGCTATTTGATTTTTCACAGTTTAGCCCCTTGCTAATGTACCTACTACATTCCCTTCTTATACAGCTAAGAACCCATGTAAGTGATCCTGCTTTATTTTAAGTTACAGGAGAAGGTCGCAATCTAGGACTTTCTCTGCTGAGGCCATGAAGAACCAGGATTGCAATAAATAAATATAATAGAAAAACAGAAGCCTTAAGACTGTTCTGAGAAGAATTTATAATCTGTCCTAAAGACAGACTACCAGAGTTTGACCAGTGAGTGCAAACTATGGAAAAGACAGTCTGAGCTGCTACCTTTAGCAGTAGGTAACCTTCTCAGTGTCTTATATGCAGATTAGCTTCTCCTACTAATTTGGGTTATTTTTTTTCTCTCTAGTTGCTATAGCTTTGCAATGAAAAAAGTAAATCAACATATATTGTGGGACCTGTGGAAACATCAGAATGCAATTTTCACCAAATATAAAAGGGATTTAAGACCTTATTCTCAATATTATTTTAATAGGACTACAACTGAATTATAAATTGTTTGTTAGTTAATATGAGTAAATGGAATGAAACAGGGTAAAAAGCATTTGAGCATCTGCTCTAGGTTTTATGCCACACCCTCTCTAAAATGTGCTAATAAACATCTTATATACATTTTAAAAGGCAAAGTGAATCCAGACTTTTCATACTAGCTCGCATTTTGGACACATACAGGGAAGAGGCCAGTGTTTCAGCCTGAGTGAAAAGTTTCCTTTGAAGAGAGGTTTGCTTGTGCATACTATGTTCCAGTGAAACTCCTACAGAATTGAGTGAGAACCACTGTAGACAATTGATTTGGCTAGACCAGTGTCTAGCCAAGTAACTGAAAAACAAAGTAAAGGTTCAGCAGTTTTTTTCCTGTAATTCAGGCAGTGAAATACATGAAACAGTTATCCAGGGGGAGTTTCGATGGAAGCTGCTGAGTACGCTCCCTCTTGTACTCAAGTGTAGCAAAACAAACCACTACAGGAGAAAACGTGGTACAGTCATTTCACAGAGTAAGTGGAACAAGGCAAAGGAAACTGTAGGAAGGAGGGAAATGATCACTTTTTACTAATTTCTGTCACTGCTGTGTCACCTTGGCAGCATGAACAAAAGGCAGGTGCTCTCAACTAAAGTAATACTGCTGCCTGAGGCAGAGGTGCATCTAAAATACTGAAGATAAATACTTGTAGGCTTTCCTAACCTCAAAACAGTTGCAGAGGAGTTTATTCACCAGCAGTGCTTTGAACTGGATCCTGAGAGTAACTTTCCATTGACTAAGACTTTTACTAGGATGCTGCAGGGGCACATCTCAAATGTTGTGACAAGGTGCAGGTTTCTGCCTTGTACTCTCACTGAACGATTCTGATAAAACTGATAGCAAACTGCATTTGGCACAGGAACTACTTCTTTCTTCCTCAGTGCTAAGGAAAAACTTACAAATTAGCAGACTGGGAAGGGATATCTCTGTATCTCTAACGCAATGCAATACTGTGCAGAGAAACCCAAGCTGAACCAGCTACCTTGTTTACCAGTTACTATGTTAAAGTAGCCTTCAACTTACATTAATTATCCTTTCTGATGAACTACAAAGAGTGGGAAAACCTTTGAAGATTACAGGGCAGCAAAAGGGAAAAGCAAAAAGCTAGGGAAAGACAAAGTAGCACAGTGAGGCGGCTGCACAGCCAGCTGGTTTCCATCAAGATCTCTTATGAAGCGTTTGACCAGTACAGATAAATATGCAGTAATTTTAGAAACAAGTGTAGCAGTTGGAGTGCAGCAGATGTCATGAATTAAGAAATTAGGCTGTTCTCTTTTCCTTGAAAGCATGAAAATTGTCTTGTGACCTTGTTGTATATTACAGTTTATAATTCAGCATAGATTTACATGGGCTCATCTTATTTTAAGTGTCTGTTAAGTGAAGTTTCACTTTTGCTGAATGACAGAGTACTTTTGGGAATGGAGGTTAATGCCACATGCATACCAAAAGAGTTTGTTATGACCATTACTATTATGCTGAAAGCCAAGTGAATCCATAGTGGCTGGGCTGTTAAGTGTGACTTAATTCTGTGATACCAGAGAATGATGCTTTTACAAGTATGCCTGCTGCGTGCTGTTAAGTAAAGACATAGTCAGATTGCCAGCCATCACTGTGAGCAGGATTTCTTTAACTAAATGGGGACATTATTAAAGAGTTAAAAGGTAATAACTGTGATCTGCAATAATTCAGAGTTTTCATAATTAAGATTCATAATTAACATTACCATTATAATCAATGGAGAGAAATAGGCTTTGACTAACCTTTGACTATAAGAGGGGTTAAGGTGACTAGGCTGGAAGGAGATACCTGTGTTGCAGACCTGGATTCAAAAGATCTGCAGCGTTCATCAGCTGAATCTTCTCTGGCAGCCTGTTCTTCCCTATTTTCCTATTTTACATTGTGTAATAACCTTTCCTACTATAGCAATATTTACATCTATAGTGTATTTGTTATATTTTGCAAACTAGTCTTCATCTTTACACCTTCACCACTGTAGAAAGCAAAGGCAATGGGATGGAAAGAAATAAAGGAATCTTGTTTTTATTGAACAGCACTACCTCTCATCTCTTTAAAGATAGGTCTTTCTTTTTGTCTGTGGTTATCCACTCATGTGAATCAGCAAACACCATATCAACCTAACACAAATCATCTGAACCCTATATGCACCTGAGTCATGTGAGCAGATAACTAGAGTCAAAAAGAAAGACCTCTCTTTCAAGCTGTCAGTTGCCACTGTGCAGAAACAAATAGGATCACATCCGTAGCACTCTTGCCAATCCCTTCTGCCCCTGCAGCAAATGATACATGTATTCATAAACACTCCAGAGGATTTATCAGCTCATACGGCTCATTTTCCCGGAATGCAGAAATGAGCTATAAAGTTTTTACTTAAGAGAAAGACATTTTTCCTTGTTTCTGTTCCTCAGAGTGCCATACTACATCAGATATAAAGAAGATTTCAACAATCCACGCTTAACATTAAAGCCGTCTGATGTGTTCCAAGTCTTAATTCAAAATTACTTCACAGAGAAGCTCTGCAGAGCACTAAGGCTGTGTTTGTTAGGGTAGATGTGCAATGTGAAATACCTACCACCAATACAGGTATTGGTCTTAAACCAGTGCAATGCAGTGGTGCTAAACCAGGAGACCTCCACCCTGCAGAGCCCCAAAGGGAGACATATAGTGTTCCTGGGATGAGCACAGGGATAGGTGGTTGAACCACCTTGCAAGCTTTGTTTACCAATAACTTCATCTACAAAGAATTTGTATTTATCTTAAATTATGTCTGCTTTCTGGCTTGATTTTTCAAATATGCTGCCAGCTGGTTGTTATTACCCCAATCTTTTCACCAAGCTCCTTAAATATATTGAGTGAAATTACAATTCTCAAAAAGGACTATGAATGAAATTAATTTGATTTTATGTAATTCAGATTCAACCCGCATAAGCCTGAACATTTACAACAATTCAAATTAGAGTCATTGCAGTTTTAATTCCTTCATCTTCGCTTTCTGTCACAACAAATTAAGTTAGATTTGCTGTTTTGAGATTTTTATGGCTTTCTGTGTTCTTGCTACTTAAATTAAAGACCCTTCTAATCCATGACATGATGTCTAACAACCTCAGAAATAAGTTATGACATCAATAGGATTATGCTTTTATGAAAGCGATGGCAAGTCACAATCAATAATGCATTCCACAATGTTATCAGCAAAAAGGAAGAAATATGAGCAAGATTTGAGAACTTAAACACAAATGAGAGAAGAATAACATGAATATATATGTATATTTTCACTTGGTATTTTGGAAGTTGTAATTATAATTAAAACCTCATAAATGATTAATGGATTGATATTTTCAACAAATTAAACCTCTTTTGTAGAACAACCACAAAAAGACAGATATGGTATCAGAAATATTAATTATTCAGTTTATAGTGCTTGTCTGGTTTGTTCTGAGTTTGATTTATGTATTACTTAGATGTAATGGGTCAGAGAAGATATATGTTATGATTCCTACTCATGACCTGGGTAAGTACCTTCCCAAAACTTCTGAAGAACACATTTGAATTTGGTAACAGAAAGTGTGTTTTCTATGATTACTTCCAAAATATGAAAAAAAAAATATTTTTCAATGGTTTTGCCATAAAAAAGAAGATTGATTGAATAATTAACTGTGCCCTTTTAAAATGTATTTCCTTCTTCTTTTGTTCACATTTAGCTTGCTAACATCCTTACCACAGAAAAAGCTGTCAGGGCTTTATGTGACATTTTTGTGATGTGTACAACACCACTACGTTTCATCAGCAAGCACAATGACAGATCAGGTGTCCTCTGCTTGCAGTTACATGTCAGTGCTCAAATGATGGATAATTAGCAGTGACAGACCTAAGACTAGAATAGGAAGAATCAAGGGTCAGGAGAAGAGATGGAAGTGACAGTGCAGAGCACTCAAGGCAGCGGGCATAGAGACAGGCAGCAGCAACAAAAATCTGTACATAGGCCACATTATTTATTTCTTTTTCCAGGCAATGCAATATCATAAGCTAGAAGCTGCTCATTCTGCTCATATTTGTGGTTTGTGGTTCAGAAATTCTTGACAAGGGAAAATCATTGCTTTCTTTTTGCCTAACTGGCAGCAATTAGATACAGCTGAGTAAAAGGTATTTCTGCAACCACAGGCAATGATAGTTGGAAAACTTGTCAGGGAGGTTTTTTTCCATTGATAGCGGAGGAGAGACTAACACTTTTCAGTTCTAGGAATATAATAACTTAAGGATTACAACTTACTCATAAGGACAGACAACCGTTATGGTATAAATGTTGTCTTTAAGAAAGAGTGTCAGCAGAAAGTGAATTGTGTCTTGTTCCCCACAAGTCTGCCGTGAGGTAACCCCACCTGATCAACAGGAAAGCAGAGCTACAAAGGCACTTGTGGCCATCTATTGTAATGAAACTCTGAGAAGAAACATGTTCCAGGACTTGTTGACTTTGAGCTGAAGAAACAACCTGTTCAGAAAAAATGGAGCTCATTGAAAGCACAGTGCTGGTTTTACTGACAGTTCCTAAACAAATATGAATATCTACCTTATATGGGCTACTTGATCTGGCGTATGGACACTAAAGATACTCTTTGGGAAAAAAGCCATTGACAAACTTGTCTTTTGTACTCAACACCTGTACCATGGCTGTGCACTTGCTGTGCACAGAGGTTGCTTCTGGCAAGCGAAGCTTGCAAGTAGTTTGCCAGCAGTATCAAGTAGAAGGCAATTGGTAGTAAAATCCTACCATTATCCTGATTTAGTGATCTAATTAGTCAAGTCTGACTAGGCAGATGTGAGTAGGAACTTCTGTCTTGGTCTGAAAAAAATGAGGGTGCTTCTGATGTTTGCCTGCTCTGTGGATTCCCAGGAGGATCTTCAGCTTCCTGGGAAATCCCCACGCACACGTGCTATGCAGATGATCAGTTAAAGATGTCATGGTTTATGTCTAATATGACAAAAAGACTTAGCTAGCCGAGCTTCTCAGAAATGGCAAACATCGTTACATCCCAGAATGTAAAGATAAATGGAGAGAGTGAATACCATAACCTCCCAAAAATCCAATCTCAACCCTACTGGTAAGTGTGAAGACCTTTCACTGAAAAGCTCCACAAATGTCAAGCATTACCTCAGCAACAAAGCTGGTAGCTCTCCCTGCAGAGGAGTGCCATCATTTACCCACTAAACAACACAAGGCAGAACAGGGTTTGTGAGGATGGTGACTTTCCCTGTGGCTTCTGCATCTTGCCCCATGTGAATTCCTCTGCTTCTTACATCCTCTCTCTGTCACTGTCACTTTGTGATCTTAGAGAAACCAACTGCCCTTAAGCTCTGTGGAGGGAGGAATGGAAAGCTGGAGGAAAAGACCCTGGGGTACCCAAGATGTGAAAGTGCAGGAGGGTGTTCACTCAACTAGATCCCTTCACGCCTCCCTCCTGAGAGACTGCTGTGGGACACAGCCAGAGCACCCACGGCTCACAGGCTGCCTTGGGGCTGGGAGACCCCCAGGCTGGGGTTGCCCAGTGCATCTGCTTGGTGCATGTAGCTGGCCGGCAGCTGCCTGTGATGCAGCTGCCTGAGCCTCTCTGCTGGGTTGGGTGAGCATAGACTGAGATTGCTGCTGCTTAGCGCAGAGTTAGATACATCTTTAAAGTTAGTGATGGGAAGGAGAAAAGAAGCTTTGAAAGCATTGTCCAGCAGTATAGAAAACAATATGCAAGTTGAACAGCAGTTTTACATGTAGGAATGCTAAAAAGGGACTGTCCTTTAATTTTATGGCCTAAACACATAACTCAGAATTTGGGAGATAAATATCCCTGCCACACGCCAAGGGGTAGAGGCAGCTACCCTTAAAGAGGAAGAGGTAAGCTGCTGGAGAAAAATAGAAAATTATATTCAAATTAAGAATATCTATTGGCTAGCACTATGTCAATGGCAAAGAATTTCAGATATCCCCTTCTGAAAACTCTAAAAAATAACTGGGAAGTGTTTCAGATATTTGACTCTCCATAACACAGATTAAAAGGGATATTCTTTACATTATTCCTCTTACATGTGTGGTGAGTAGTTTTATTTCCCTTAATGTTGCTGACATGTTAATATCTTCTTGCCTTTTATTGATTTCATTCTCAGAATTTAATTTGTCTGAGAGGATTTATAGTGTGATTCTCTTACATGCACTGTATCTTATCCATCATTGTTAGTATTGGGTTTACTAGTGTGAATTATCTTTATCACCTGATATATAAAGGTGTAAGGCAGCAGCTTCTTTCCATGTTTTGAGTTACTTTTTAAAATGTTGTTTCCTTATTTGCATAACTGCATAACTTGTTGAAGATAATATTTCCCTTACATCATTAAATTTCCTTTTGCTCATTGCTCATCTATGCCAAATGAAATTCACTTCATTCTCAAACAAAGCAATGTTTAGTTGCTGTTTTACTTTCATTAATTGGTTCATGACCCCTAGGGATACTTGTTTCACTCTTGTCTACACAAAGTGAATTCTAACTATGTTGTGTTTTCCTAAAGGCCATAATAATTTAATTCAAGTTTAGAAGATAAAATCAAAACTTATAAACTCTATGCATAAGTCGGTTTATCATTGCTGGAAAAATATGATGTTCAAAGAACTCTTTTCTCAACAACAGAAACTTCAAGCAGAATAAAGAGGACACAGCATATTAAATTTTGTTATTTTAGGGAAAGGCTGATTGGAGCTTACAATAAAGCTCACATGTGGACATGTGTAAGGGTGAGAGAAGCTGGGCTTTTAGAATAACAGTTCTGAAGACAAAAGCTCTCTACATTTTGGACTAAGATTCAGATTGAAAATCTTCTAAAATAGGAGGATTTTCTCCCAGGCTTGAAGATAAAATATTATGTCCTGAAAATTTTCCACCCATTTTCTTTCAATATAACATCCCAAAGTGATTTTCTTTCGTTTGGCATTTCACATCATCTTATTTTGATTACTTGTCATCCCATTCTCCCTTGATTACAGTGTGCTCTGCTGCTCTCCTGTATCTCCTGTAGTTTTCAAAAGTTGAAAGAAATCAAATTGAATTTCATACCCCACTGAAAAAATTTCACTTGCAGTTAGAAGAATGTGTATATAAATCAAGGACTAGAAAAGTGTTGAGTTACAGAATGCACATAATCCGATAGTGGTATTTGACAGAATTCATTTTCAGAGTAGAAACACATTTAATCTCTAAAGATATCCTGACACATTTATGATTTACTTAAAGATTGGTCCTGATAGCCTTGCTAGTCTTCATGTAGACTCTAAAGTAGGCATTAATTTTCATTAGTACCTGGTATGATTTTGACAGCCTCTTAACCCTTGCGATTGAGAAACAATTTCATCTGTGGATACTGTTTGAGAAAATGATTGTTCTGAAGTACTCCACACACAAATTATGTCATTAAAATAAGAAGAAAAGAGCTCATATCTGAGGTTGACCTGATGTCCTCAGGAGTACCACAGCCCTAATGACTTCTAAACACCTCTCCTGGATATCATTTAGGAGAAAATTCCTGGCTCTTTTCAACAGCGGCAGCAAACTGAGGAGCCAGACTGGGGAGGGAGGCCTGGTGTGCTCCATCATGTCGCCTGCCCCAGATGATGGGCAGCAAGGCATGTGGGCACTTTGTTGAGTCCCCTGCCTTGCCCCACCATGTAGAAATACCCTTGTGGATCTCTCAGCATATGCTTCAGAGCTTTTCAGTTATTTTAAGCATAACTTTCTAATGTAGTATGACCATTTATAGAAAATTTAACAAATCTGGGAGTTTTTATATATGTTCCTTGTTCCATGTTTTCCTTTCAAAAATTCAGATTGGTGTTTGCTGAATATGACGACTGGCTGGAATGTCAGTATTTCCCGATTTCTCCATGCACAGAATTACAGATTTCATATTTTCTAAGCAGAAGGGTTTTGATGTACAGTTTCTGCAGTAAGGTAACAAGAAAAAAAAAAATAATTTAAGAATGTCCTTCACAGTTTCTTGAGAAAAATTGTCCTTAGAGTTTGGTCATAAGGTGGGTGGCTTAGGTGGTTTCTTGTTGGGTTTTTTGAGGTTTTTTTCTTTGTTTATTTTTCTGATTTATCATCACTGAAAACATTATGAGTCTATGCATTTCTTTCACATTTTGAAAACTACAGGAGATACGGAAGAGCAGCAGAGGTCACTGTAATCAGGGGAATATGGGACAACATTTAATACATTAGGCATTCTCTGAAATTAAATAACTTCAATTTTTTCTGACTTTTTTATAAACAAAGGTTTAAGTTAAATAATATGTGAATGGGTAACAGCATTGTGTGCAACAGGAATTGCACTTTTTAAGTTAATGATGAATTTAGTCCACTAACTACAATATACAGTGCAGTGCAGTGCATGCAAAAAAAAAAAATTCTCTTTATTCCAACATATCACCTTCCAGACCTGAGAAAAATTGTTATCTGGAGAACCTCACATTTTTATGGTTATGAATTATCCATGTACAAACATTGATTTCAGTGGACATTCATTTTATATTATTATTGAGGAAAGGCATTTCAGTCTTTCTATTCTTCACAAATCCTTTGTCTGGTCTGTAAAACCAATGTTTTCACACAATCAGGATTTAAATGCTGTCATATTTTCAGTGTTAGCTCTTCTACAAGCTGTTTTCTTTATTGGATTCATTTGCCAACATAATTCAAACTCTACAGTGCAATTTATTTAGATCAGGCACTGACCTGACAGTTAGGGATCATGTTTCAGACCATTAGATGTTTTTCTATCCAATATTCATTTCAGCATTTGCCAAGATCCCTTTTTCTAACTATATATTTAAACCCCTTTCATTTACTGATTTACTTTTGGCTTTCTATATGGATTCATACTGATTTAGCTGCCTTAATCAATAATTCATTATGCCCTGGAGCGGAATACTTTTTTTTGGCTCCAATGTGTTGTGATTACAAAACCAAAATGAAATAAGAGAAAGACAAATTTATGGGCCTAAATGCATTAATTGAAATTAAATTGTATTTTATTGAAACTGTTCCTAGTTGAAGTTGAACATTCCCATGGCAGTTGAAATGGCCATACCTTTTAAATGTGTATTACTGGCATCCTTTTTGAGGCAGACTTGGCACACAGTTACAAAGCAGAGTTGCAATTTGGCTTCTGTAGTTTGAGGAACTCATGTGCAGTTTAGGGATTCTGTTTGATATGGGGGACTCTGTGTGATGTCCATGTGACCGAAATTTTCATTTGGAAGAAAATATAGGTCTGTTTGCTTCACCCATCTGATGGCCTTATTCCAGCAAAAGACTGCAAACCACAGCAATTTGGTGTGAACAATCAAATTCTGGAAAGGTACATAATCCTCTGCCCATATGGCATCATGCTCAGGTAAGGATCTTTCGAGTCTGATTTCTAGAGGTCAGGCAGGCACACAGTAGATCGCTCAGTAAGTCCAACCATGTGTCTCATCTGACAAAGGATATATAAGTCAGGGCATCTGAAGAGAGCAAAAAGAAACAGAGCAGAAGGAAACCAGCTGCACAGGAGACAGAGAGAGTTCATGATTTGGAGGAGGATAAGCAATGAAAGATGGGGCTTACGGGCTCTTTGGAATTACAAGGTTCAGAGAGCAAACAATACTTTAGAGTGGTGATAATGTTCATTTTCATTTGTATATTCCTTAGCCTAATAGTCGTTAGGTTTTGGCACATATATGCATCTTTGATATTTGTTTGCTTCAGTTATGATGTATGTCTGAATAGGGGAATTTTGAACCCAAACCTCCCAGAATACCTTCAGGATCCATGAAAAGGCATTCTTAGGCTTCAGGGCAGCCCACACAGCTCCTAAATGTCGTAAGCTGGTGACATGCAGGAGCTGGTGGCTGCTGTCCCCCTAGCCAGCTCTGCCCCTTCACCCCACGGTGCCTGCCCCACAGCAGAGGAGCTGAAGGTAAGCCACCTCCACCCTCCTCTCACCGCAGCTTGCAGCCTGGCGCAGGTATGCAAACACACATTGCCAGAGAGCAGTGTGCCATGGAGACCTAGGGAGCATTGTGGGTAGGGAGGAGGCAGAGACTAAAGTCTGAAAACCTTGCTACTGGTATTACACCATGTGTTAATGCACTTTCCATTGTACAATAGAGCAGAGATTGCGTCTCCTCTTAGCCCACGCTATTGCTACTGCAGGATCATGCCCAGACCTGATTTTTTTTTACAGATTTTGTAAGAGAGAATCATACTTTAAAGTTCTTCCTTGGCAGGCACAACATCAATCATCCAGGGGGTTGTTTGTCTTCTCCTCACTGCTGAGACGTTGAGAGGGATTCATCAAGTATTAATAAGTCCTCTAGGCTGCTTGCCGTGAGCTATAAAACTGCAGCCTCTAATTCCATGTTTTGGAAAGAATATATCTCTGTCTCAGTATATGTTAAAGGTGCTCTTTTAAATAATTAAAGAACAGAAAGACAGGATATGGCCAAAATGTTAAAAACAAGAGCCCAGTAGCTACCCATGTTATTCTTAAATTAATTTGTTGAAACCTTTTCGTCTCTACCCATGATAACACCTCTACACAGATGTGCTAGATAACATAGGCTTGCCAGTGAAATAATATCTGAGAAAACTGTGAAGTGAATTGGTGAGAAGCAGCCCTAGAAACATACTGCCCAGCAGAAGAAAAATACTTTGTCAATGCATAACAGATATGGCTTATCATACCTGATACAAGGGTGCTCTGAAAATATAGCCTCTTTGGGTTTATTAAGTTGTTTGATCAACCATCAAAATGCAATTAAAAATTCTAATATCCTCTGATAAATAGACTTGCAAAAAAAAGCATTAATTCAAAGGTCTATGTGCGAGCATGATGTGTGCATGATCATATGTGTGTTCACATATCACAGCACAGATGAAGAGCATATCTGAATAAAAAGCACTAGATGCCTTGATGTCTCAAAAGCTGGAAAATCAAATGAGGGACAATAAGGACAGCAGAGGTAGTTTCTTTCTATATTTGAGTACAATGCAGAGGTTAGAACTGTGATTCTGGGATCAGAGCCACAGGGTGCTCTGGGGAAAATATATGTATTAGTGTTCTCTTTCTGTGGCATTATTCAAGATCTTCCTGTCTCATTTCATTTGCACAAAATATAAATGTAGGCGTATTAAACAAAGCATGCTTGGGTTTACTCTATTTATTTCCTTACTCCCAGTAAACCTTCTTATCTCAGTGAAATTGCTGTTTAGACAAACTGCCCTTGAGGAGCAAATCAGCCTTCACAGGGATGCACAGAAGGCAAGTGAAGTTCTAGTTTCTGATGGCTTAGAGATGCAATAGCTGCTACTGCTGCTGTAGCATATTACCAAAAAAATGGGGTAGCCAACAACCAAGATTTTATCCCAGGACCAAAGAGAAGGGTAGGGTTAGCAGCAATATTTAACATGCTTTATATTGTTTAACAGTGATTAGATTAATGCTCATATACGTTGATTAAATCTCTGACTGTTTATGTTTTCTTTAACTACTCTGGTAGCACTCTCATTTTGAAACAGTCATCTGAAGTGGAGTCTTCATAGAACAGGAGCAAAATAATCCCCTCCCTGGGATCCAATCACTGCTATGAATATCCCATCATTGTAAAAGCAGCATGAGATGAGTCTTGATAAAAAAAAGAATATTTTGAAGATGCTCAGTAAAATTAAAATAGCTTATCTGTTGGAAAGAGTAGAATAATTCAGATCAAATTACAGGTCTGGACTTTATTTTCTGTTCCTGACCTGCACTTGGGGACAAAAATTGTGGGTTTTTTCTTCATGCTTCTATGGTTCACAGCTCATTAGCAGTAGTCAAGAAATCACAAAATAAGGTAAATGTTTAAACCAGCATATTGGTAATTTAATGCAATTCGTAAGTAGTTTCAGAATTCTACAACACAAGCATGACTATGGATTAGATATTGGTTATTTATCATATTTTATGGTCCTTTATATGAATAAATGGCAACAGTATTCTAAAGGTCAAATGTGATGTATAAGAGGCAAAAACCACCAAACATGTTTTCTTGTTGTTGAACATTTTTTTTGTGCTGTGCATAAGTTGCCCTAAGGATTTCTTTCTGTCCTTGGAAAGTCAACAAGCAGACAATTTGACAATGATTAATATTGATTTTACAGAATACACCGCAGTTCTGCTGGAATTCTTCTGTCTGCAGCAGAAAGTTATATTTATTGTTTTGAACAGAGGACAATTAACATAGTAGAAGTGAACCCAGATATATTGGCCTAGACTATTTCCTTTTTTTAAATTGCTCCAGCTACTTCTGTTCCATTGATTTTATGAGTGTAGCTGAGAATAACTATTACACTTGGCAATCTCATTAGGGATTCAATCAAAGTTTAGTCAGATGAACACATCAAGGAACAATGTGTAGAAAGTACTGGCTGTTCCTGAGGTTGATGCTGATGCCTCTTGCTGCACCTTGCGCAGGGCATGTTCGGCTGCAGCAATACAGAGACTGGACTTGGTGCTGCGCGATTGCAGATTGGCTCTAAATACACTGTCAGGGGATGTTTTTTGCAAGGAGATGTGTGTTAACTCAGGGTTGGGTCTTCCATGTTCAGGGCAGGAAGTGCAAAACTGAGTAGACGGATGTCCTTTTTCCGTAACTTCCTAGCTGGGAAAGCCCTAGCTCAGCTTTGTATTGACTCAGCTGCCATTGCCAACAAGTGCTGGTGCCCTAAATGCAAAGCCAGGGCCCACAGGGAGAACTGACAAACACTAAGAAGAGAGAACCAGGGCTGCAAATAGCTTGCTGCTCTTGCATTACCCCAAGGGATGCCAGCAACAATTAGGGTTTCTCCTCCCAAAAAGGTGGCAGGATCAATAGCCCAACTGAAGTGCATCTACGGCAATGTATGCAGCATGGGCAACAAACAGGAGGAGCTGGAAGCCATTGTGCAGCAGGAAAACTATGACATAGTTGCCATCATGGAAACATGGTGGGATGACTCACACAACTGGAGTACTGCAATGGATAGCTATAAACTCTTCAGAAGGGATAGACAAGGAAGGAGAGGTGGTGGGGTAGCCCTGTATGTTAGGGAATGTTTTCGTTGTCTAGAGCTTAATGATGGTGATGATGGTGTTGAGTGTTTATGGGTAAGAATCAGGGAGAAGGCCAACAAGACAGATATCATGGTAGGAGTCTGTTATAGACAACCCAACCAGGATGAAGAGGCAGATGAAGTATTCTATAAGCAGCTGGGAGAAGTGTCACGATTGCTAGCCCTTGTTTTCATGGGGGACTTCAACTTACCAGATGCCTGCTGGAAATACAATACAGCAGAGAGGAAACAGTCTAGGAGGTTACTGGCATGTGTGGAAGATAACTTCCTGACACAGCTGGTGAGGGAGCCAACTAGGTAAGGCTCCCCACTGGACCTGTTGTTTGTGAACAGAGAAGGACTGGTGGGTGATGTGACGGGGGCGGTCCCAGTTGACTGGAAGTTAGCAAATGTGATGCCCATCTGCAAGAAGGGCCAGAAGGAAGATATGGAGAGCTACAGGCATGTCAGTCTGACCTTGGTGCTGGGGAAGGTTATGGAGCAGATCATCTTGAGTGCTGTCATGCGGTGCATACAGGACAACCAGGTGATCAGGCCCAGCCAGCATGGGTTCATGAAAGGCAGTTCCTCCTTGACTAAGCTGATCTCCTTCTATGACAAGGTGACCCACTTAGTGGATGATGGAAAGGCTGTGGATGTTGTCTACCTGGACTTTACTAAAGCCTTTGACACTGTTTCCCACAGCATCTCCTGGACAAACTGGCTTCTCATGGCTTGGACAGGTGTACTCTTTGCTGGGTAGAAAAATGGCTGGATAACCAGGCCCAAAGAGTTGTAGTGAATGGAGTTAAATCCAGTTGGTGGCCGCTCACAAGTGGTGTTCCCCAGGGCTCAGTATTGGGGCCAGGTCTGTTTAATATCTTTATCAGTGATCTGGATGATGGAATCGAGTGCACCCTCAGTAAGTTTGCAGATGACACCAAGCTGGGTGGGAGTGTTGATCTGCTGGAGGGTAGGAAGGCCCTACACAGGGACCTGGACAGGCTGGATCGATGGGCCAAGGCCAATAGTATGAGGTTCGACAAAGCTAAGTGCAGGATCCTGCACTTGGGTCACAACAACCCCATGCAACGTTACAGGCTTGGGGGAGAGTGGCTGGAAAGCTGCCTGGTGGAAAAGGACCTGGGGGTGTTGGTCGACAGCCAGCTGAATATGAGCCTACAGTGTGCCCAGGTGGCCAAGAAGACCAACAGCATCCTGGCTTGTATCAGAAACAGTGTGGCCAGCAGCACTAGGGAAGTGATTGCCCCCCTGTACTCAGCACTGGTGAGGCTGCACCTCGAATACTGTGTTCAGTTTTGGTGCCCTCTCTACAAGAAAGACATTGAGGTGCTGAAGCGTGTCCAAAGAAGTGCAATGAGGCTAGTGAAGGGTCTAGAGAATAAGTCTTATGTGGAGCAGCTGAGAGAACTGGGGTTGTTTAGCCTGGAGAAAAGGAGACTGAGGGGAGACCTTATCACTCTCTACAGCTACCTGAAAGGAGGTTGTAGTGAGGTGAGGGTCGGTCTCTTCTCCCAAGTAACAAGCGATAGGACGAGAGGAAATAGCCTCACGTTGCACCAGGAGAGGTTTAGGTTGGATATTAGGAAAAATTTCTTCACTGAAAGGGTAGTCAGGCACTGGAACAGGCTTCCCAGGGAAGTGGTTGGGTCCCCATCCCTGGAGGTATTTAAAAGATGTGCAGATGTGGTGCTTGAGGACATGGTTTAGTGGTGGACTAATGTGTTAGGTTAATGGTTGGACTTGATGATCTTAAAGGTCTTTTCCAACCTAAACGATTCTATGATTCTATGATATGAAGTGTCTGTGTGGCCATGGGCCCTGGCACGTTTTAGAACAGGCTTCTCCTGCCCCAGTCTGAGAGGCTTTGAAAGATATCGCAAAATCCTGGTGTAGCTTCCCACAAACTACTTGTTTGTTTTTTTTTTCCTCAGGAATGCTGATGCCCAGCTAACAGCCTAAAGTTTGGTTTGGCTAATTCATTTTTCCATGAAAATTCTTTCAGAAGATAAATAGTTGTTTATAGCTTAATTTAAAGAAGGTTTAGTTCTAACTCTTAAGTTTCAGGGGAGCTCATTCATATCCCTTAGGGAATGTGCCTTTGCTAGCATTACCAACATCTATCAGTTACTTCTGTCATCAGTGGAAGGAAAGGGTGTAGACCCAGTGTTAAGTCAAAATAAAGAGAATAATCCACCAGCTCAACAAAAAGTTTTTTCTATGGAAATTTATTTTATCTGTGGGGTTTTCCAATGTAATTGTAGATTTATACAACCTTTGCACTGGATCACAGGTCAAGAAGTAATACTTGCAGGTAATCTTATTGCAATTTTACATTGACTATTCAGAAATCATGCTTTCTGTGAAGGAAGTATCCACCCTCCTTGACTGCTTTCTCTCCATTTTTGACCTGTTTCCTTCAGAAAAGATATATAAAGTACCGTAAGTAGAAAACAGTATTCACTGGTTAAAAAAAAAAATGCTTCCACACACAGTGACAATTTCTTGTTTCATACAGCCATTGTTTTGGTAATAGCAGAGCACAAATTTATCCACTTCATTCTCCGTCCCATACTCTGATTGAAAGTGTAACACAGCCAGTGAATTTATTGCTAATCTGAAAAGGAATCAGGTTTGATACCATGTCATCTGTCTCCATCACATACCTGAAACCTTTCTCTTTCTATTAATTAGCTCATAAGTTTGCACTGTTAGTTTCTACATGCCAAGACACTACCAGTGTTTTGAAATATGTCATATTAGAATATTCAAGATAGTTAAGGAAATGTGTTGTCCATTTATTTGTCTGCTTTCAAAGAGAAGAAACAAGCTTTTATAAAATGTTAAATAATGACCACACTAAAGGGGAAATTAATAAGAAATTTGATTTCTGCCCAAAGAACTAATATTTTTGTCAAACCAACAGTATTATCAGATTGAAACTGGTAATATCTGAAATATCAGAGCACTTCAGGAATATTTCTGAGGACTGATGTACTGTCTTCCAATTTGTGAGAAATTGTATTTAAACACCCTTGAATAGTTAAACATCCAAACTTGAATATTATTGTCATTCTTGATAACACCAGATGGCACTGTTACATATTGGTGTCCAAGTTCTTTTTGAGAACAAATCTTGAATCTTGGGAAGACAGGCTGGAAGTTTCTGTCCATTTTTACTTTTATGAGTTTTTTTTACTTTTACTTTTTACTTTTACTTTTTTACTTTTATGAGTTACGTTATGAAAAGCACGAGACAGTAGTTATTAAAAAGAAGCTGCACAAGCAGCAGTTCACTCTCTGATAACACTTAATTCTTCAGCCAGCAACTTTAGGAATAGGACCACCAGAGATACTGAAAAATGGTTCATAAGTAGCATTTGTCCATCTTGCCTAGGTTGACTGTCAGCTTCAGACATTCGACATGCTGAGAGAACAAGGTAAATGCCATCAGTGTATCTAAGGTCTTCTTTAAGCAGAATTGTGTACAATACAATACCACAGGTGTTTCTCCCAACATGTCCATCAGCTGAGCAGTGTTAACAGTGAACAGTCAGAATGGGCAGGACTTGGCTGTGCCGTGCACCCATGGAAAGTGAGGAAAAACGCCGTTTAGCTATCATTCATGCAAACAGAACATTCCATTCCTTTAGGGGGTTCTTTCATCAGTATTACTTCTTCCTTGGGATTTTGAGTCACTTCCTCAAGTCTTCTAGGCTTGCTTGATGTGCTGAATCAAGTGCCTGACAGAGAAAGACAAAAAGAACTGAATATAGCTCACTAAACTCAGTTATTTACTCAGAAAATATCTGTAATGTGGGAACCTAGTCAAAGGCAAAACAACTTGTCTAAATCCACACCAAATACTCCAACTTTGCCTCAAGGTGCACTGCTGACTGAGGCATGAATACAGACAAAGGCAAAGACACTCACTCTAGCTGACTAAAGAATAAGACTTCTGTGGATGCTGTGGAAACCCCATACCTCATTTTTGAGCAGAACCTTCCTCAAGTCCTGGGGAAGACAGAGTACCCACTGACCTTAAGAGCCTATGCAGACAAACCATGAAACTCACCTGTCACCAATAGTGATCTTACCAGCTCTGATACCATACCAGATTTCTGGGAGTGGGCTGTGATCTCACTTTCTGGCTGAGTGAGGGAAGCTTCCTTCTCACAGAGGAGGCATGAATAAACTCCTTCAAAGTGATTTTTCCCTTGATCCAGCAGATCTTGCAGCCTGCCACTCTGCCTATCACAGATGTCATTCAGTTTAATAGAAGCTACAGAAATTGTGTCTGGCATTTAGAAGGCTTTCCAAGTTAAACATGATCTTTTCTGAGCAATGAGTTGACAGTATTCTAAACTTGAAACTGTATGACCTTTCTTTTTTTCTTAATAAACATCTCTGATGACACTTACTGTATGGCAGATTCTTATTTGCAATAGCTGCTGCAAAAATCACCTCATGTGATGTTTGGTAGGTCTACTGGACAGTTGTCAGCACAAGTGGTCTGAAATAATATTGTTAAATAATTAAAAGAAACTGAAAATTCAGACTTTGGGAATGTCAGGAAGCAGGTAGCTGCCTGACAGCTTGGCTCTAATATGATCCCTCCAATAAAAACTGTTATTTTATCTACCAGAATATCAAGACTGGGCAAACATTTTTACCAGCAAAAAGCTGTTGCCAATTTTTCTGTCTATTCATAAACTAAAGTCTGTTATTCACCAATGACTTCTAATGACCAACAGCAATGCAAATGCAACTGTTCAGATTAGTACCAACTCCCTTGATCAAACTTGAGGTAATGGAAGAAGTCGATAATCATCATATCACTGGGAAATATGAATCCCAACAACTGCTGTCTATATGTACTCTTCTTCATGTCAGGTTTCTCCAGTGTAACTGGCTGGATGCCCTACACACCTATTAGTATAATCCAAAGTAATGATGACTAGTCTTTACAGGCATCATTAATAGTAATTGCCAGTTGTTAACCAAATAGATCACAGTTTGTATTGCTAGCCTGGATCTTAATAGAAAGACATACCACAGTGATCTGAACTGACCCCAGTTGGTCTGAAATCAAATGTTGATGAGTACTGTAGGGTTACACTGTAAGTAAATAGGGCCACTAAATATATAACAAGCCCGAAATACCATTTTGGCATGGAGAGAAAGTAGAGCAGCCAAGCTCTACTGAAGCAGTCTATTGAAGAGGCCTACAAACAGAATTGATAGACTTTTTCAGTGAGTTTCTCTTTTTACTCAGTAGTTTTCATCTGTTGCAGACGAATTTGTATCGGTACTGATAAAATTTGGGACTCAAAGCGTTAATAGCAAATCTCTCTTGAAAGATCCTAATTGACAGACTCACATGAATTCAATGTACTTACAGCATGTTAAAAGTAAAATCCAAACATTAGGGCATTTAGGTACTGAGCAAAGTGGCAGCTGGTTCAAAATTGTGAACACCAAGTTTACATGCATCTTCATGTCATGCATTCATTTTATGCTCACAGCATAAGTTATTCAGTCTATGTTGCCTTCCACACCTTTTAAATCTAAAGTTCATAGCTTTACTGTATTTATAATTTGTAAAAACATAGACATTTTCTCAACCAGCTCTTCATCATGTCTAGGCCAGGATACTTCAGTTCAAGCTTTTTACCTAATAAGGAAGATGGCAGCAGATGTTCTGATGAAAGGCAGCCCAAACACCAGTTTTATATTTTGTGACTGATGTGCTTTTACCAGAATGGCCTGTTTGCAAGATCTTCTTGATCATTTTCACCTCAGAAGGAGGTAAAAACTCCCGGCCATGCCAGCTACAAGACTAACAGTTTGGTGGTAGTGGTGTTTGACAGACACATTACCATGATATGACCACATCAGTCATATCCTGAGGGCTGGAATCAAGGTACAGTAGACAAATTATTTTGTCAGATTGAAAAAGTTCCTATCTTCAAATTGGCTTATTTTAGTTTTATTTGATACTGTAATACTGTTATTTCGTTCATATATCAGCATTGCCAGTCAGAGGTGTATAAGACATTAGGTTCTTGCAATCATATTTCCAGTAGAGAGCTAGGGGTGGCAGAACTGGCGATACTGTGAATGCAATTAATTTTATTTGCAAATAAATATTAGTCATGGAACACATATTATTAACCACCATGCTTTGAATTCATCCTTTCAGGAATTTCAGCACAGTGATAACTAGAGGCCAAGGCAAAGAGAAAATAATTCTATTGCTCACAGCAAAGACTCAACACTGTGCAAAACACAGCCGTATTAAAATATTCTTATTAAGTACTTGGAACAGTATTTCGTTTTTATGGGACTTTTACATGCAAATGATATTTGGTTCATTTAAGGGGCTTAAAATAAAATCCAACTGAAAAAAAATCTTCTTATTCTTGATTCAGTTCAACAAATTAATATATCTGTTGTATCTATAAAGATGCTCCATAAAATGGCAGCTACACAATCCTAAAGTAAACAATTAATCAGAACTGAGTAGATGGAAAAGGGCACTTTCTACACTCTCACCTTTCTAGATTCTAGACTTTCAAGCAAGTGAAATGTTCACCATTCATTTCCATTTCTTTCTAGTGAAAATTCTTTGGAAAAAACAGCGTGAAACACTGTGGAAATTACTTTTCTTGTATTTGGAAAAAAAGGTATTAATTGATGTTTTAGTATTTACATAATATGTTTCTTATTTTGACAGCGAAAATTCCATTAGTGCATGAAATACAACGCATGGTCAACTGGTTTTGGTTTAACCTGAAACGGTTCTTTTCCCAAGAAGATGTTAATATGCCTGATCTTGTATCTGTTTGTTTTCACTCTGTTCTGGTGTTTGTTTAATTTTAATACTTTGTAGACACATATGGTAATCTGCCTTTTGCTCCTTCCAACAATGCAATAATTTACACCTTTTTTTTTTTTTTTTTGAGAATTTCTAGGCTATTCCTTGATGAAAACAGTGTGGCTAATAAAATGAGCTCTTGGTTTCTTGTTTGGGAACAGTATATATTTTTTTGATTTTTTATCATGCTTCCTGTTTCTTCAAAGAAAAGTTAACCTTGAGACACTCTTGGGTTCCAGATCGTATTTTGCTTCCCCAAACTTCTCTCTCCATGTTCACATGCAGAACTAGTCCTCCAGATCCTATCAAGAGAAGCAAAATAGGTAAGTCCAAATTTAACATCTTTACTAACTTACTGGCAATATAGGTCTGAATGGAGAATGCCAAAAAGCTTTTTTTCTTCACCAGATTGTTTAAGCCCATCCCTCCACATTCCTCCTCCTTAGAGCCTAGGGTTTATCCCTAGACAATGACCTCTTTCAACACTCAAGCTATTCTTGTGTTGAGCATTGCAGATGTGGTTTGTGTGGCCACAGCTACTAGTAACGCCTTTGGATGAATAATTCCCCATAAGACATGATATTACCATGGTGACCCAGAAAGAAGGACTTGAATGGTCTCCCTGAAAGTGGAGGGAATGTGGCCTGCTGAAAAATATGTAAGCTTTTTGCAGCAAGACTAGTGGCTCTCTCCACTTTTGCTCCAGCCTATCTTTCTATACCAGATCTGCCTCATGTCTTTGTTTCATGATTCAACCCTCGTCCCAGTCGTTGGCTTCTTCCCTACATTTATGTCCATATCTTGCCATATGCTCCTAGTCTCTGCTTTGCCTTTTTTCTGAACTTTGCCTCTTTTCTGAACTTTGCCTCAAAGTCTCTGCACCACTTCTGCCTTGACTTTCTGCTTTAAACATCATACAGGACCATTGCTTTGCCTGAGTGCTAAAGCTATCAATTTAAAAGCTTTCTTGTGGAAAAATCATGTCATTTGGTAGAATCATCACATAAATCTGTGAGTATGTTTTGGCTGTCCATCTCCATTTATTTCCAGAAATAGATTTAAAAAAATACTTTGCCTGCCTTTGTTAGGGTTAGTTTGCACATTGTAGCTTCAAGAAAATAAAAATATTTAGATGAAATTTATATATAGTCATATATCTATAATTTAAACAAACTTACACAGGATGGCTCCACTGAGCCACTACAGCTGTCATCAGCAGTCCTATCATCATCCTTTTTAGATATGGATCTGTTATATCTTTTCATCACAATTTTGCCTGGAGAATTTTTTTTCAGAGCAGTAGTTCTTGCCAAATCTAATATGAAACCAGCAAATAGAAATGTTGTATATGTCTGTGAAATCTAATCTGCAGCAAAATTTTTCAGACAAAGAATCATTCCAATGCAATGGCAATTTATTGTTTTAAACCAATTCCTAACACCCTGAAAAGTACATTCTTAAATAACACTAAATACCTTTTTTCCCAACATTCGTAATTAGAATCTGTGTAGTGCTGAACCACTGCAGCGTTTCTGCTGAGAATCTAAATGAGTCCACCTATGGAGGAAGATGATACTTTTTGTATTATCAACATGCACATTCAGTTTAACATTTTTGTTATCATCAAATCTAATCCTGTGAAGAAAATCAGTCACTGTATCAGTCAAATGCTCCTCGCACCTAACATATTACTTGCTCACACACCCAATTGAAAATCAGAAGGTTTTGTTTTCAAAGGGAAAGGAAGATGTACAAATGTGATACACTAACAGTTCCCAAGAGAGCAAATAATTGCCCCAGGCTATTTAATCTTTCCCCAGAAAAGTAAATTAAGAAATAACTCAAGTGCACAAGTGGTACTGTGATATTAAGGAAAAATTCACTTCATAGAGATGTGTAAAAAAAGTATATAATAACTCTTTGGGGAAAGAAGAGTAAATTTAGTGTTTGTAAAATATTCAGATATGGAGAATAAAGACTCCATAATCAGAGATTAGGCAAAGTGTTCCTGTGGCAGCTCAACCTTTCCTGATATTAGTCAGCTTTCCCTGCAGCTGGGAAATCACATCAAGGGATGAAGGGGCACCCTAACATTTAAGTTTTTTTGGTGAACCAACCCTGAAGATCGTGTTGTAGTGTTTCAGTAATGTGGGTATCACCTGCCTGTTCACCAGGGTTTGGACAGAGCCCACCAACCATTTCTACACAAGCTACTCAATACCTAACAAATACCTAGCAAAACTATTCAGTCCAGGCCTACTGTATCAAACAGATAGATATGTCTGCATGCAATGAGAGAACAAACAGTACAAATCTAGGGGAACCATTATTTGATTGTTACACACTTGCAGTGTTGTCAGGCAGAGTTCACTGGAGATCTGCCTCTTTTCCCCACGATCTGACAGTTCTAAAAATGTAAAGTATTAATTGGGCAAAAATTCACTTTTCTTGCCAGTTCACCTGAGAAAGCATCCATCCAAGAGGCACTCTTTTGATGTCTGCATTTTTGCTAATGTCTGCACTGTATCCAATGTTCCTTTTTTTTGGGAAAAGGTGGTTAAGACCATCGTACTAGCTGGAAAACAAATGTCTCTATGCACACGGTTAATTCCAGTCCTCAGAACTGGCAGAAATTACATTAGTGCTAAAAATTTACCTCTGATGATGAAAACTAGTGTTTTTTGTCTGACTATTTCCTTCATTTCTCTCTGTTGTCTCTCCACCCTTCCCAATGCTGTATTGTTAGCATCACAGAAGCATTGGTACCAGCTGGCCACTGCTACCTTTGGCTGCCTCCCCCTCTGTTTTCACAACCAGACTGTGCAAGTCATTCCCGATAAGTGTTCCTCTAGGATCTGAATTGCCAGACCTCACGTACCACGTACATAAAAGGCAGTCAGTACAGCATTACTAGCTGCATTGCAGCTCACAGTGTTTTGCAGAGTGGAGCAGACGATCAAAGTTGGAAAGGGACTGAATTTTGGACAAAAGCTCTGTTTTCAGTCTGCCTCAGAGAAGGCTGGAAAAGAAAGGTAGAGTGAAATTTCTGTCACATTTTCACTGATATTTTTCCTTATTTTAAGATTCTTTTAATACATCTAAATCTAAATGCCTTCATAAACAAAAATTTAAATAGATAAAGACATTTCATAGATTTAAACAGAGATAAAGACTACTCCTGCTCTTATTGATGTCTCCGAGGACACTGTGAGACAGATATTTCACAGTCTAAAATGGCACAGTAAGACTCGACAATGATCTTGTGGCAATACAGAACACTAATCTGAGACACAAGAGACCATGAAGTGTATCTGCAATAAATGGAAAATGAAAAAGGCAAGGACAAATATATCCATAAAGATTTAACAGAATTATTATTAGCATTAGGAGCTATTAGCTTAATGAAATTGCTATTAGTTTTACCAACCAAATACAGTATCCGTGCAGGAGTTACTGTAAGCAACGCCACTGGAATCTCTGAGCAATAATGGATTAATTACCAAAGCCATTCTTTTTTCTTTTTTTTTTCCCCCTAATAACCAGACTTTTCCTTGTCAGTCTCATTAGAGAGGGTATTAGTCTTGTAGCTTTATGATCTCTAATAGACAGAAAAGGGCAGGCAGACTAAGATGGTGCTTTGACATAAGCTATTCCCTCATAGTCCACAGGGGCATGTAGTACATCCTTACTCATAATTTGAAAGGAGAACAAAGTGTTTGAGTTTTTAACCTAGCCACCATTCACTCTGACTTTTCTTTTTGCCAGAGCATGGAGCATGTTGGGGTTCCTGCCTCTGGCACAGACAGCAGCAAGTTTACTGGCCTCAGTAAGTTACTTCAGTGGTTCAGACAAAATAATTTCAACACCACCTTGCTGGGCACCTATCATACCTAAAGAGTAAGACAGAGCTGCCCTTGCCAAGTGCTGCTCAGTTGGAGTGGCCCTTGTCCCTCATTACTGTTCTGGCTTTTCAGTCAGCCCCAGGGAAAGCTGCAGGTGATGAGGTGCCCTTGCCTGGGTCTCCAGCCCCTGGAGACGTCCTATCCATCCCTGCTACCAGAAGTGCTAGTCCTGAGCCACGGCATGAAATCCAGCCTAGCTGTTCACGGCTTTTTCCCATTTCAGATGTTAATAAGTGATGCACTTGAGTTGCCAAGGGCAAGCCTGTCCTCCATCTGTTTTGCCTTTCTGCCACCTACCAAAGACCTGCATCTTATTTCTTTTCACGAGTCCATTTGGCAAATCAGCTCTCACTCAACACCACAGAGTTCGAAGGGCTTTGGTCTGCGTAAATTCATGTTTGTTGGAGTCATGTCAGACATGAATAGCACTCACTGACCACCACCTTATCTGTTCTGCCCAAAATATACAGGGCACAATGGCCTTAAATGAAACAACCTGGAACATTCCTTTCTAGAATGTTGATTATAAAGAAAATTTACCTACCTAAGTGTAAGATTAAAAACACTTTCATACAGATTAGATGTAACTCAATTTGTCATTTATATTCAAGGAGATTTGTCTTCAGTATTTAGATCAAGCCTTCACATCTGAGTAATAGGAATTTTTCAGAACATCTGACAGAAGTCCCATCTCATTCTGATCAAAGAAAATTCAGAAAAGTTAAATCAGACTTAAACTGTTTATAATTCATAATGAATAATTTGACTTTCATTACTCCTTCTTTATTAATTATGGTTTTTTATTAGCTAATGCCCTAGATGTCTGTTTTAATTATGTTTGCCATCCATACCTGTCATATGCACAATGTAGTAGTGCATAATATATCTAACACATAGACGCGCTTGAAAGAACAGTGTGTAATCTGTTTCAATTAAATCTCCATGTTTGTGTTTGGATATCACTATGTATGGGGTCTGGCTGGGATGGAGTTAACTTTCTTCACAGTTGCCCAGCATGGTGCTGTATTTTGGATTTGTGAACAAAACAGTGTTGATAACACAGGGATGTTTTAGCTATTGCTGAGCAGTGCTTGCGCAGTGTCAAGGCCTTTTCTGCTTCTCACCCCATCCCACCAGCGAGTAGGCTGGGGGTGCAGAAGAAGTTGGGATGGGACACAGCTGGGATAGCTGACCCCAACTGCCCAAAGGGGTATCCCATACTATATGATGTGCTCATCAATAAATTTTGGGGAAAACAGGAGGAAGGGGGGACATTGGGAGTTGTCCTCCCAAGTAGCTGTTATGTGTGATGAAGCCCGTCTTTCATGCGGATGGCTGAATACCTGCCTGATGATGGGAAGTAGTGAATTAATTCCTTGTTTTGCTTGTGTGTGCAGCTTTTGCTTTACCTATTAAACTGTCTTCATCTCAACCCATGAGTTTTCTCCCCTTTACCCATCTGATTCTCTGCCCCATCCCACTGTGGGGGAGTAAGCAAGCGGCTGTGTGGGGCTGAACTGCCAACCAGGATTAAACCATGATGCTATGGCATTAGAAACCTTTATTAAAGTGTATTTGATTTTTGTGTTGGTTTGGGGTGGGACTAACTTTAAAAATTCTTTTTTCATGTATTCGTGTGCCCTTACACACATTATGGGGCTTGCAAGACACAGGGATTTTTTGGGTGTTGCAGTTGTGTGGGATACAAAGCTTGTAAAACAGAGGGATGAAATTTGCCTGAGCTCATTAAGTCCTTGGAAGCTTATTACTTTAGAGGTCTATGTTTAGAAAGGAGACAAAGGACTCTCACCCCAGACTCTCTATCCAACTTTTCTTAATGACTCCTGATCAGAGTCCCCCAACAGCAGCACACAATGAGTAGTCAACAACTGTTACAAACACTTCTTAAGCACAAATATCTGTGTCAGTGAGTAACCATAAAACTTTACAGATTAGTGACAACTGTGACAACTAATGTACCAGAGAATATTCCTGAGTAGTGCCCCATCTTCTTGTAACATTTCTGCATGTAAATTTTCTGCAAGGACAGGTCTGCATTCAACTGAACAGCAGTCATTGTGGTCTCATTCAGTATTTACCTGTCAAGCTGTCCTGCTAATTGGACATTGTCTGAAGTATGCTTATTCCTAACAATTTAATACTACAAATATCAATAAAATCACTTAATTATAACTTATTTTCTACAAGCATAGCTTAGACTCAAGACTTTTTTTTTAACAGAAGAAGTTGAAATCACTTAGCTGTTAAAATTTCATTGTTAAAATTGCTTCACTCTAATTTCATTATGGAGAAGAAAAGGCTGAAACAGGTGGTCATTCCTTTAGAGGACTAATTTTCATTTATGAATGAGTCGGCAATCTATATGACTAGTAAAATAATTATGTACATATAAAACACTTGTTTGGGGGAAAGGGCAAGCAGTGTTTTACACATGATGAAAAACAGAAAATAAAAAATATGTTGAATCAATGCTCTGAGTGCAACACATTGTACCTAAAGAGTCAGAAATAGTACTACCATATGTGCTTCTGATATCAGCAACCAACAAAATAGAATCATAGAATCATACAATTGTTTAGGTTGGAAAAGACCTTTAAATCATCAAGTCCAACCGTTTATATGCACACTATATCCAGAAGTATTTTGCTCTTTTTCTGGTATTTCTGATTCGATATTTGATAAGTCTCCTTCTGGAGTTAAAATAAGTTTTGCATAATTATTATTTGCATTTTTTTTTTATTCTGGTGTGTGAGTTCCAGTTCTCAAAATCTAAGACTTTATTTATTATTGAATATTTTTGTGGGTGTTAATTTTTCTGGATATGCAAATAATCTTTTGCAATTTTTCTATTCAAATGACATACAACCTGTCCTAGTTGCAGGCAAGTTTGGTATGTTTACTTTAATTAGCCTTCAGATTTAGAATGGATTATTATGAGTTATAAAATGTTAATGCTTAGGTTCATTACATTGAATTTTGAAATACAGTATGTTCCTAGACCTGGAGGCCTAACAAGAGAGACTCAGCTTCATCACTGACTTCCTAGAAACATTATAATCAATCTTTTGATGTGAAACCAGAGGGAACTTCCTATATAGGTCACTTGAAAGATATAAATGGCGAATGTGCAGAAGAGTTCCTCTCAATGTATATGATGGGGAAAGAGCTCTCTTTTGATACATCCTTTCTCACTAACATGACAGCATCAGGCACAGGACTATGAGGCATTAAGTAGAAACTAAAAGGTCTGTAAACCTACCTGACAACCCCCTCCACTGACAAGTGTCTTAGATGATACTGGTTGCAAGAGATCCTGATCAGCTCTCTCCTCCTCCAGTAATGGCATCCCACATAGTACTCTTTTCTGTTTGCTGGCATGGGCGTGTAGTTCTACAATCTATGAAAATGTTGTATTGATACAACTTGCTTGCCTTGCTATGCAGCAGTAAACTACATTTTAGGGCGCTGAGAGGTAAGTGTGTTTTAAATACTAGCATGAGTAGAGCAACAGAAGTGTTGCAGTAAAGCATTAGTTTGCCTATGAGAAACTTGGACATTTCTCAATTGATCCTAGGGTACAATGCAATTGAAATATTTCACAAGTCTCCTCAGATCACTTGGAAAATGCATACAATTAGTTTTTAAGTATCTGAAAGAAGTATGTGATTAATAGTTGGTAATTATTTTCTTCAGCTATAAGATATACTTTCAAGAACCCTTAATCCTAATTAATTGTTAGTTGGAATACAGATGCTTAATAGATGCCAAGTACTGGATCTATTCCACTTTTTTCACAGTGTAGAATAATGTGCTGCAAGTGGCAAAGACAGAAGACAAACCTGTGTCAGACAAGTTTCTTTACAACCCTGGGCCGAGAAATTACCAGGAAAACATGAAAACCCACGGTTTTGGACAGCAGCTTGGATCACTCTGGAGATGATGGAAAGGCAAGCACTGTAGAATGATTGTTGTCATGGGAAAACGTGAGTTAGGACATAGTGGCTAGTCATTGGTGAGGGGATTTGATGTGACTTCTTAATTATGTATAGCTGAATAATGGTTGTGCTGACAACTGGTTAAAAGGAGGAAGCTGAGTCTCTTAAGAGCCATAGTGGCAAAATGGAGGGAAGAAAGGATAACTGAAGCACTGAGGAAGAAGCTATGTGAAATAGGAAGGAGCCATACTTATTTCACCACTCTTGACCAGTAAGAAGTGGCATGGGAGCAAAAAATCAGGATACAGAGGTGCTTAGCCTTCCTCTGGGGTAGAGAGAGCATTTACATGAATGAAACAAGCACATACATGCTCTTTCTGCTAGAAAGCGACCAGGAGTGCATCATACTGTGACTGCCAGAGGGGAACTGCACACCCTTCGTCCTCTCTACCCCTTCCCTGCCCCTAGTACATCAGTCCTTATCCATACCAAAGAATAGAGGTTTAGATGTAAAGAACGGTATTCATTGGCATTTAGTTGCTGAGGCACTTAAGACTTTTTCTAGAGCACACTGCAACTGAATAGCAATTTTGGTCATGTCTGAACATTGGATGCCCAGAGTGATGTTTACATACCCATATTTTCCTGTCAACTTAATGATTTATTTCTAGGTAAACCCAGGTCTTAGTGGTTGTGTCTATATTGTGGAAGCTGGGAGCGCTCCCAGCCCCTGGGCCCAGGTGCGAGTGCTGGCCAGATGCTAAGGCTATGTCAGGACAAGATCAAGCTAACCCCATCCCTTCTCAGCCCACAGCTCACTTATCTTGAGGAGGAAACCTGGGCCATTGTCCTGGTTTCAGCTGGGATAGAGTTAATTTTCTTCTTAGTAGCTAGTAGAGTGCTATGTTTTGGATTTAGGATGAGAATAATGTTGATAACATACTGATGTTTTGGTTCTTGCTGAGTAGAGTTTACACTGGTCGAGGACTTTTCAGCTTCCTGTGCTCTGCCAGGTGCACAAGAAGCTGGGAGGGGGCACAGCCAGGACAGCTGACCCAGACTGGCCAAAGGGCTATTCCATACCATATGACATCATGCTCAGTATATAAGCTGGGGGAAGAAGAAAGAAGGGGGGGACATTTGGCATGATGGCATTTGGCTTCCCAAGTAACCGTTACGCGTGATGGAGCCCTGCTTTCCTGGGGATGGCTGAACACCTGCCTGCCGATGGGAAGTAGTGAATGAATTCCTTGCTTTGCTTTGCTTGTGCACGCGGCTTTTGCTTTCCCTATTAAACTGTCTTTATCTCAACCCATGAGTTTTCTCACTTTTACTCCTCCGATTCTCTCCCCCATCCCACCAGGGGGGAGTGAGCAAGCGGCTGCGTGGTGCTTAGTTGCCGGCTGGGGTTAAACCACGACAGCCATGAATGCCTCCTGTCAGACCCTTGCTTGGACAATCAAGGCACCAGAACAACAGAGTGATGCAGTTTGTGTAACATTAGCCACTGCACAGCCTACTAACGCCTCTTCTGGATGCTAGGAAATGAGTATGGTGCTTCCCAGGTGTGTGTCCATGCTGTAGAAATGACCTGTGCTATGATAAGCTCTTCTGATAGGTAGCTATTAGCTAGAAACCATGGCATGACAAGCAAGGGATCAGGATGTGTTCTCTCTCTTTCCAACCAGGCAAGTGGGATTGTGCTACATATGCTCTGCAGATAAAATGAGTATCTCTCATTTCTGGAGGCTTCACAGGACATTGAATACAAAATGAAGGCAACTAGCATGAAGAAGGAGCTGCAGCTGAAACTTTTAGTTGTTCTCTGTCTTTCATGTTTCTTTTCAGACAAAGAAGTTAACTCCAGCTGTTGTACAAAATGAATGCAATCCAGACACAATGCTTGAGCTCAGGGATAGCTTGAAACAATCACTTTGAGCAGCGAATGTGCATTCAATAGGTGCTGGGTCAGAAGCCAGGGACCATCACTGCTGGCAATATTATCAGTACCTGGCATATTTTCTAAGACCTATAGACCTAAGCCCCAAAGACAGAAGACCCAAAGTCCTGGATTCAAGAAAGCACATAAAAAAGACATTTCTAGGTGTTGTGGTAGTTGTGAAAGGCTTGAAGATGTGAAATAAGAGTTTCCTAAAGACTCTAAAGATAGAAAGTGAAGTAAAACAACATTGTTGATTTTTTCGTAGAATCACAGAATCATAGAATCATTAAGGTTGGAAAAGACCCTTAAGATCATCAAGTCCAACCGTTTTGGCAGAGGATGAGGAAGGGAATTACGAAAAGCTGGGATTGGCAACCTGGTCACATTGTAAACTGTTTCACTGTCACTTGCAGTGGTTCTGAGAAGTGAGAACAGCCTTTAAATCCCCATGACAGGACTTTGGCATATATGTAGTTTCGTTTTCCTGCGGGAGGATTCAACCTTCAGAGTCTGAAACGTGAAGCCTTAATTCTCATCCTGAAAGTAATGAAGCAACAAGGAATAATACTCTAGCTCACCTAAATTTTCCTCTTTGCCTGTTTTGTAACCCTCTCTTCATTCCCACTGCTCTTCCCAGAACTTTTTGCCTCTGGAAGCTGTCCAGGTAACTCCTGTCTTCTTTGAATTTCATTGCTTAACGCTCAGCATTGCTGCACTTCAGCAGAGGTCAGTGCTGAAAGGAGCAGGATTACTTCAAATGCCTTGTTAGCTATGCCAGTTTATTAATCATAGTAGGTGATTAATCATATGGGGCTTGCCTTTACACAATCCTTTTGATTCTTATTGAAGCTATGATTCACAACAATTCTAAATATATTCCTGCAGAGCTCTAACTTAGCCCTTTGTTCCCTTTCCTATATTCGTGCAGTTAATTGTTCTTACCCGGGTTCATGGTCTGGCATTTGCCTTTATTAAACAGTACTTTTTCTTTTTTGTAACATTTCCCTGTGTATCAGGATCCCATTGAACTCTAATCCTGTTTCCCAATGTACACTATCAGCTTATTGGTGTCTTCAAATGTAATCAGCACATTTTCTATTCAATCACCTAGATCATTAAAGAAAATATCTGATAGTACTGGTCCCTTAGGACTGCTCTCAGCAGAGCATTACTCAGTCCTTTTCAGGATATACCTGAACCACTGTTAAAGAATTCCTAAGTAAAGGTTTCCCATTACTTTGGCAACTGCTTTTTTTCATCTAAATATTCCTTAGTTTGGTTATGGGAACTCTATGCAGTATAGTATCAAAAGTCTTATATAAGACAAGGTATATGGCATGTATTGCTTCTCCTCTCTGTTACCTTGTGGTAGAAAGAAGCTGGTTTGATTTGATACAATGTGTTTTTATGAAATTCACTCTGGCTATTCGTCCTTTCCATGTTTTCTTTTAGGTCCTTAGAAGTAGTCCGTGTGCTAATTTGTCACGTTGGTTTTGATCCACCAGTAGGAACTGTTAGGAACTACGATTTTCTATATAATTATTTCTGGTGCCTGGTACCCGCCAGCAGGCACGCGAGCACTTCTAGGAGTGGTGGCAGTGGAACCCAGGTTTCACCAGCTTAGGCTGCATGCAATTAAAACTTACCGATACTGTTACTGGTTAGCAGTATGGAAATAACCACCTACTGGACATGACTGCATCAGCAAAGGTTTTACTGTTAACAGAACCATAACAATATGAAAAAAGAACAAGCAACTCACACCTAAGACTTCATTCTGTTTTGTTCAAATGAGAAGAAATCCTCAGTCTTTGAGAATGACCCTAGGCTGGTCCTCCATCCTCATCTGTGCTCTGTGTTTGGCTTAGCCTGTCTTCCTCTGCAGAGATGGATGGTTATTGCTATTCCACTAGCAAACAGATATTCAAGCTATTAAAAAAAATGAATGGCAACACCTTCTAAGGCTGATATGTCAATAAAAATTTTTTCTACTACTAGACATCTCTTAGCTCATAGGGTGAATATGGATCGTACAGCTTTAAGACTGAGCCCTGGTGATCATTTTCCATTCTAACCTTCTTCATGTAGCAAAGTACTTGGCAGTATTTTTTAAAATAAATATTAGGGTGCTTATTCAGAAATACAAGACTTATAAAATTATGTTTCAACTAAACTTGTTTGTGATTTCTTTTTAAGATGCAGGTTTTAATAACATTAGAAGAAACTGTTCACCCAGAAGTATTCCCCATTCACTGCAAAGTAAGGACAGGAAATGTGGTAAAGATATGGCAGAAGAGAGATATATTCTTTTTTCAGGTGTCTCGGCCAGGATGTAAAAAAAAATTGATGCTTTCTCTCTTCACATCACTGAGTTTATCTCTGATGCCAAGCACAGTTATTATTATGCACACAGAAAATATCAGTCTGAAAGCTAGCATCTCCTGTCTTCTGATTGCTTGATGAGCAAGACTACTGTTCTTTTAAAAGGAGCATTGTTTTTGTTATTTTAAATTTTTTTTTTCTATAGTTTATTATTTGAAAGCAGTAAGATTTCTCAAAACATCAATAGATTTGTTCCTGTCTTTGTGGAACTGCTGAGTTTTTAACTACATCTTGCTCTGTAAATTTTTTTTTATATTTTTCCCTGTAGAATGGTTTTGTTTATTTATAAACAAGAAGAGTATAGAAGTGTATAGAAGTATATGTTAGAGAAAAATTTTCCAGACTGAAATTAAAAATTATAAGCTTTCCTATTCTCCACATGACTGTCTCTGTCTCAACTGTAAGAAAAGAATAAGATAATTTTCAATCTCTAATAATATTTGAAAAGTGCACTCTACTGTGTCAAGATATGCCACGGGAGCTGGCAGTCTACATCCCAACTCAACCTTAATGTCTTATGATATCCATGAGCAACTGCATCAAGACTCACTGCATGCCTTTATTTATTTATTTTTCAAGTACTGCCAGATGGAGAAAAGAGTATTTCTGTATTTTTGATGCTGCTGATTATAGGCTTTATAATATTGTTTATTTTGAATGTCATAAAATACAAAGCTAGAATTTTGGTACTCAGAAATTAAAAAGTTTGTTGTTTTAATATAAATATTATTTCTAAAACATAAATAACTTTGAGAAAATTAGTTCCAAGGAATTTTATATTGTATATAATAGAATGATATATATGGCTCGTGTAGATGTTCAATATATAGATTCAACTTAATGTTCATGTCAAATATGAGAAAAGTGTTGCTTTATTTACATGGTGACACTGGAATGAATACTTTTAGCTATCAGTATTTAGTTACTGGATTTGGTTTATTGTAGGTCAATATGACTCAAAATAGAAAATGGCGTTGCATTGTACTGGCTTGATAAGACTTGTCACAGTATTAGAATATATTAGTTGCTCTTTAGTAATTTCAAAAAGGTATCAGGAAGTTGCCTGGGAGACAGAAGATAAGATGCACACATCTTACTAAAACTGCCTTCTCAGCATTCATCATTATGGCTATACATTGGCCTGCCAAAGTGCTGTTTAGATCTACAGCTTTTGCTGTTCCTGCAGCTTTTCTTGTTGTTATGAGACACCCTGACAAGCTTATTCTTCCTGACACCTTCAAGAATAAATTATCTACAGGAGTAGAGAACATTCCAGTGCCAAAAGGAGAGAAAGCCATTTCTGCTTAGCTTGCCTTCCTCAGTCAGGTCAATTCTGCAACTTATAAGGACCCACTTGTCATTAGCGTAAGGCCCCTTCACAGCAAACTGATTATACAAATTGCAGCTATTCCCACTGGCCCTTACATGGTTATGGTGGTTCAAAGGCTGCAAGAGAATTTCAAGCTGCTTGTGCACCCTTGGATGCTGCGAAGGACCAACACAGGACAACAGAAAACACTGCTACTTCATCATCTGCCTGAGCTGATAGCAAAGTAAAGATTAGCTCATACCTTAGTATAGTACCAAAACCACCAGAAAGAAGGAAAAGGCAGGCAGGGAGCCCCTGCAGACACCCTCCCACCATGTGCAGAATGCACACGTGGGCACAGTTATTACGCTGCTCTCAGTGTAAAAGCCATCGCCGTTCAAGGCCGACAAAATTCAGCTGGAGCTGTTGGTGTATCTACATGGATGGCTGAAATGACTTGCCCCGTACATTGGCCTGAGTTGATGAAACACAAGGCACTTCCAGTCCAGCCGTAGGAGCATGGTGCTGTGCTTAGCCTCTCGCTGGTGCTCTGCCAGGCAGAGCCGTGCCTGCTCCGTGCACACACCGCTCCCTCTTCAGCAGAGGCCACCTCCAAGTGATCCTCAGCACAGTGTACAGCTCAGCGGAACTCCGAGCGTTCAGTGTCCTAGTAAAGGCTTCAAACCAGATTTAGTATCAAGCTTGGAAGGTAAATAGCAATTAGTAATGTTGGGGGAGGGAGTCTTTCTAACAGCTAACATACCAAAGTATTTACATACTTACAACTTTGTTTTGGCAGTTACCCTGGATTTGTGACTTTCCTTTCCATTTTCCTTTATACCAATGGTTTATTCCAGGTACTTTCTCTTATTGGAGGCAGCTAAACAAACATACCCATGTCCACTGCAGTGCAGAAAGAAATAATTTCTCAGGGACAGGTGTACAAAAAAAATCCCCTTGTTTAAAAATGAGCCTGGTCCCTAGTGCAGCCTGCGAATGGAATACCATGCTCTTGCAACTCAGTGCAGCTGCACAGGCACAAGACAAAACTTGTTCTCCTGCTGTGTGTCCAGAGCAGGTGTGTTGGCCTCAATGTCCTTCAATACTGTTCAAAACTGTGTCACAGCTGTATCCAACTGAAGAAGGGAGTGTCCAAAGAACAGTAAAACAGGACAAGGGAACACACATAAGGTGGAAGACATCGAGCTTAAAGCTGTCTCTGCAACCTCACTGCAGGCCTTCTCAGTGATGTCCATTATACGTGTGTAGACTTTTTGCTCCCCTGCAGCCCATTACCTCGATCAGTGCAGCAGGCTGTAGCACAATGCACAATTCCTTAATTTGAATGTCGGGTCTTGTTTGCACAAAATGTCAATATTTAAAGAACTGTCAATATTGTTGCAGTTCCCTAGGTTAAAACAACTGGGGAAAAAAAAGGTCCATCGTGTGATGGCGTACTGATTCCTGATGGACCACTTCCACAAGTTTGAGCTCGTTCAGAGGCAGCAAGATGCATCTGAAAAACTTACTCAAATGTGTGCTTACAAACACAGAGAAATTTCTGCCTGGTAGGATGTCAGTTTGGCTCAGGTATGTGCATTACTCTGTTAAGACAGTCCCCAAAAGGAGTGCAGCACAACCTTAAGTCTTCTCCTGCCCTGATGCAAATTGGCTGTCAGTGGCTTCAGCGGGGACTTTGTGTGCATGTAAAAATCTCAAGCTGGACCCAGGAAACAATAACAGCACACTTTCCCCTGCCTTCTCATCTTTCTTCTCCTGGCAGCGGTGCCAGCAGCACTCCTACAACAAAGCCCAGGCCACAGCTGACTCTTTGTCTGAACGTCTGTCACCCCACAGACTCTTCCAGCGCTGCCGTTGGGGTCGGCTGGTGATCCTTCAGGCAGTCGTGCGCTGGCACTGAGGCAGCCACTGGGATGCTCAAGGGCTCCAGATGCCTCATCAGCTTAGAGACCAGTTCTGTTTGGGCTTTAGAGTTTGTGCAAGGTTTTCTTCTGTGTTGGAAAAGATTGTTGCTATTTTCCATTTCCATGCATGGAGGATTTTTTCAAAAAAGGCTCACTCCATGGACCTACATAGTTATTAAGTAGAAATCTGTTTACTGTACTTGGCAGTTAAGTAATGTAGTTCTGCACTTATTCTCCAAGCACACAATTCCATCTCCTTCTTACTGCATGAAAAAGAATAGGTGGAAAATCCTTTATATTGCTTTTACATTGCTTAACAGGTTCCAACACTGACCGATTTCCAGAAATACTAAAATGTTATATCACTCCTATTTATTGCTAATAGGGTATTTGCACCGTTTCAGTGAGTGTTATTGTCAAGGCCTAGAGAATGTCTTTTTCTGTCTAATACTATTGGATTTTTTTTTGTGTGCAGGAAATTCAACATCCTCTCCTATATTTCATCTTCAGAGCTAAACAGGCATGTGCTTTCCTGCAAGTAAATGAACATCAAGTGGCTAAATATTCAGTTACTGTTAGATATTTCAACATCTGAAAGGCAAAATCAGAAGATAATTATGGGTTACAAGAACACAGCAAAAAAAATGTGATTCTCTGTATTGTAGTTATTAAACAGAAAAATGTGTTAATTTGCAGCATAACATTAGGAGGGTTATTGTTCTCTACACTTTCTTCTTTATGATGTGCTGGACTATCCCATTTAGAACAAAACAGGTACTGTAAGAGTGAGTGTTGTACCTGTCATTTATCAGGGAAAATAAAAGAAATGTGAATACACTGGGGTTTGAGCAAGTGTAAGGAAACAGTGACTAAAAAAAACATTTACATTAACTGAGACAGAAGTTCATTTTGTTTGCTGTCATAATTCCAAAGGTTTCAATGAGTTTATGATAATTTTGACCTGAAAAGATTCTGCTTCATTATTCTAACAGCAGAGTGCTCATCTGAATTTTCTCTTAATACCACATACCTTCTATGGTTAAAATCTGAAGGAGCAGCCTCATTTGCCTCTTTGGCCTACTTCTCACTTTCTGTTTCTGTTTCCTCTTTTTTTAAGTCCCTTTTAGAATAGAAAAAGGAAGGAAAAAATGTGGGGATGATGCTGTCAGGTAGCCAGAGATAAGTGAGGCTGCAGAGAGTGCCATGGCCTTCCAAGGCATCTTGGGATCCATATGACTCTATAGGTTAAAGAGCGTCCTCAGAAAAATAACTGAAACAAAGCATGGATCTGTGGGCAATCTAACTATTTTTTTCCCTTTCTCATATGCTCTTGTGGGAGGGAACACTCTGATCTACTGAAACACGGATTATTTTACTATCACCTACTCAATAAATGTTTAAATAAAATTTCTTCACCAAAATGCAACCCATGAAAGCTAAGGAATGATCACTTATCCAGGTCAGGTTCTTCACAGCCGAGACCAGTGAGTGTATACATCTAATATAAAACGCAGTTCCTCACATAAGATGTTGCTGCATGCTACTAATTCAACTCACAGAATGGGGGCTAGACAAAGAAAGAAGCAAACAACCTGAAAAAGAGGTAACAGTAACAGTAGTTACAATTTAATTTTAATGTTCTTATTGTTTTCTATCCATATAATTGGGTTTTATCTAATCCGGCTTCAGACTCTGCCACTGCATCGGGTTGTCCTTTCTGCTTGATCTTTGTGTTTCCCATTGACCTCATACTTCGGTCAATTCCTTTCTCCCTTTCAGAGGGCCAAGCTAGAGCAGTGCTTCACTGGTTGCTCCTGAATTTCACCCTGCTAATCAAGGATGTTCCCTCAGTGGGCCAGGCAGGATCAGTGTTGGTACAGCCCAGGCTGCTCCATGGGCTCATCAAGGCAGAGGCTCTCACCATGCCGACAGCGCCAGGCTGGGGATGGCATGCACACACACCTGCATTTTTCAGATTTATAGTTTATACTGAATATGTGTCTTCTACTTCTGCATTAAGCTGTTTTGATAAGCCTCCATTGTCAGAAATACTTTGTAACATTAAGTTTAATGAAACCTCAGTTTAAAAAAGAGGAAAATAAGAGAATTCCAGACATTTGTACTGAAAATGGGTAATATTAATATCTTATACTAAAGCAACCTAATTATTTCTACGGGGACCCTCATTTAGAGGAGTAATTTGCAAGTCATGTGGGAGTGTTTGATCTCTTCATGTGAAAAAGGGTAGGACTGTTAATTTCAAGCAGAGACAATCACATAATTAATTTACCCAGCAGGAAAACAGAGTTCATTGAGCAAGTGTGCCCAGAGCTGTTAGTGCCAGGGAATGACCTCTCACATCTGATTTTACACTGTAATAAGTAATGGTACAGCTCTCTGCAATTACATCTTTGTTCAGCAAACTTAAAGGTAAAGCACTTTTAATACTTTTAAGCATAGCTTCTGTTTTGCTCCCTCCAAAAATGCCTGCACCTGCCACGGTGTGGGCTTGGAAACACCCAGAGGGGAAGGTTTCCTCTCCTGAAAAATTGCTTTTTGTTTTGTTTTGGGTCTTTTTGGTACATGCTGTTTCTTCAGGAAGTATATTGAGGAAAGATGGTTACACTTTTTCCTCTTCATTTCTTCAGGAATCATGTCACATTCTCTTCCCATGTGCTGTTCCCTGGGAAGTAAATCCTTGCAAATTATTCTGATCCCATCTTATTTTGTCCCAAAAAGTCCCCATTTATTAGGTGCAGTGATCATCTTGACAGGAGCACTGAGTAAGAATAAAGCTGCTTCCTGCTACCTCAGTTCCCATTAGTCTTTCAAAATCTTGACATAACAGGAGGACACTGCTTGTCCTGAACTTTGTCATCCACTCTCTATTTCCAGAATCATTTAGAAAAATCAGACTAGGGCTATATGCAGCTAGGCTATAGCTGTGACAACTAATCACCTCAAATTTCCACCTTGGTTTGTGTTTTCACTTCATCTCCTTTAAATCTGTTGGTACCATAGTCTGCCGACTAGGTGTTATGACTTTAATCTCATTTAGGGTAGGTTTTAGAAAAGAATATCTTTGCAAGTTCAAAGCAATGCCAGTCCCTGCACAGAGGTGGGAAAGGGTGTTCCTCCTGAGAGAAATAAGGTTTTCACACTGTCGTGGTTTAATGCCAGCTGGCAACTAAGCACCACACAGCCACTCGCTCACTCCCCTCCGGTGGGATGGGGGAGAGAATCGGAAAAGTGAGAAAACGCATGGGTTGAGATAAAGAAAGTTTAATAGGCAAAGCAAAAGCCACGCACACGAGCAAAGCAAAAAAAGGAGTTAATTCACTACTTGCCATCATCAGGCAGGTGTTCAGCCATCCCCTGGGAAACAGGGCTTCACCATGCATAATAGAGCTGTGTCCCCTCCCAACTTCTTGTGCACCCCCAGCCTCCTCACTGGTGGGGTGGTGTGAGAGGCAGAAAAGGCCTTGACTCTATGTAAGCACTGCTCAACAATAACTAAAACATCTCTGTATTATCAACACTATTCCCAGCACAAATCCAAAACATAGTCCCATACTAGCTACTATGAAGAAAATTAACTCTTCCTCAGCCAAAACCAGCACACACACAAATATTATGTATTATTATGCAACACAATAAACAGGTAAAAATAAGTGCAACAGAGAGGGTATGTAGAGAAACCATGAATTAATAGATTAAATAGTGCCAGTGGATATTCCCAGACACTGAAACTTGAAAATCATTCTCTCAGACAATCCCCAGGTGTGGCCGGGGAGTTAGCATAGGCCAGGGAGCATTTCCAGTAGGCAATAGGATGTTGCCACCCTCTTTCAGAGAGTTGAGGGAGTTCAATAATATAGACATGGGCCACCATTTGCCAGTTGTTTTCAGTGCCATGTATTTAATCCACTGCTATAGACATAATCTGGAATTCTGTACACCTGTTTGGACTATGTTTGCCTATTGATTTGCTGGACAGTTGTAAGGATTTGGGAAGGATTTCCTCCAGGTCCTGCTCTGACAGGCAGAGACACAGCCTTTCAGCCTTCCCACTACCAGTACCTCTCCTCTCTCTTCTGCTGGCTGGCCACCACAGGCTTGACCCATGTTGCCACCCTCTGTCTTTCTTCTGGTGGGTGGAGCATGGGTTTGAGTCCAAACATTCATACCACCCGTTCTGCTCAGACGCAAGCCCGAGCTAAGGTCAGGCCAAGTTGGACCAAACCTTGGAAGGAGAAAATTCATGTAGAGCAAGCCCAAGCTGTCAGTCACGCAGTCTGGGTGGATCAGGTATCAGCAGTACTGAGCGCTACAGCTCAGTTAAGAGTCTTAAGCACTTCTTGGGACAGCAGCTCTGAATATAATCAAATCTGCAGTCTTCAGTGGAGGTCCAAATGTCGGAAAGTCTACCTTTGCTAAATCTGCCTATGATTTTAAACATTTACTTCTAACCCACAGTGGTAACCCTAGAGCTCCACCCCTTACACACACACATGCACATTCAGGTACAAGAGGAAAGCTATGAAAGATGCAGGCAAGTTTAATTGGAAGATACACACCTCTATCCATGGGGCAAGAGCTCACTTTTTTTTTTCTTCTTTAGGTCTAACAACACAGGGTTTGATAAAAGCTGACAGGGACATAGGGAAGGGCTTCTAGCCTCTTCAGCATCTTCATGCCTTTAAAGTTTTCTTCTACTGGAGAGTACCACATAGATGGCAAAAATGGCAGAAATAAATAATTAAAATATGGCCTTTTAACTTCCTTTTGGTTAAAAAATGCAGTACAGTCCCATTAATGGCCTTTAGCCTTCTCCTTGTGATCTCACTTTTGGGATCTCTTGAAGATGCTCCTTCCACAGGTATTATGGACTGTATCAGAGGGCTGGTAAGATGAGGCTTCAGTGAGATATAACATCCACATAAAAATGACAGATTGCAGTGACAAGCTGGTATCAGTAGCTTGGGAGATAGTGAAATGAAATCTCTTCAGAAAACAGACTGCACAGAGCAGTTCTGCTGAAAGCTGCCAGTGCCACAGGACGACCTCACACATCTGATTCCCCACCAGTGAAGGCAGATGGGGCTGTGTGGTGTGCTGTAGGCACAAGGTTGCTTCCCTTGTGTGACCAAGTACAAGCGTTGAAGCAATGACTGAGGCAGATAATTGTACAACACTGCCACTCCTATCTGCAAACCGTTTACAGAGGATCTTATGAAAAAGAAGTGATCAGGAGGAAATAAAATTGTATAAATGAAGATAATGATGCAGACTTTTTTTACAAAGTGCTTTCAGATCGGCAGACAAAAGCAACACATGAAAGCTAAGCATAGTATTATTAGTATTTGGCAAACTAATGGATTACGACACCTTGAACAAGGAAATTTAGAGTGATTGCAACATTTAAAAGGAAAAAACCTCTCCCAAGAGACAGCTACGGAGGTGCCCCTTGCTTGCAGAAGTAACACTAGACAATGCTTCAGAAGTTTGCTTAAAACATGCTCTTCAGCATCGCATTAACTCGATTGTTTTTCACATTTTCTCTTCTCATTTTAAAGTCATCTTTGAAAGTAAGTGACATCATGGCTATACCAGCTGGAGAATGGCACAAACAAAGTGTACTGGAACAGGAGTGACAGACTGCAGGGCAGCTTTAATTAATAAATGGCTTGCATTGCCAGGAGTAAAGCAGTTGGGTATTGACCCGCCAAAGAAATGGAGCTTTTCCATGAGTAATATACTACTAATTAAAGCAATGTATACATGTTTTGAGAAAGTACATAGCAGGGGGCTGTCTGGAAGAAGGAAGGTTGTTGGGGTTTTATTTCTTTGTTTACTGCTTCTTCCTTTCGTTCTTTGCTGTGCGCTTTTCAGCCTGAAACAGGGAGGGTGGCTAATAGGCAGTTATTCTGCAGCAGCAGCAAAGGGGTCCACCACAGCCCTCATTCCTATCATGCCCTCACTCTCCGTGTACACATACTTAGAGAAAAGACCAGCACAGAGCACTGCTGAAGTAAAAAAGTCTTGCATGAGGTGACAGGCACTTCCTGGAGGAATATGTGTGTGCTTCAGAGTATGATTTGTCATTAGAAAGGTCTATTTATGATGACCCTATGCAGGCCTCTGTTAAAGTGAATGACCAAATGTCAATATAGGTTTTATTCCATTCTGTGTATGTTCACTACTTCCTATATGTGTGAAAACCTGCAGGTAGTCCTTAGGTAAGGTGATATTTGCCAAGTGTGTTTTCTCTCTTGTGCACCCACACTTCTTTCTTTGTTGTTAAAATCTCTCTGGGTATCACTAGGACTTCTGCTTGTGGGAAATATGCTACTTTTTTAATGCATAAACAGGACTGTTTAGAAATGGGGAGTGACTGGCTGAGAGCTGGGTGTTTAGCTTGATAACAGCTACAAGACAGGGGTGCTTTAACCATTGCAAAGTGCAAACGAGCAGGTTTGGTTTCAAGCCTACTGTGTATGGGTAGGTGGCTCTTGGGATCTTTCAGGCTGCAAACATGTGAACATTGGGATACCAATAAGAGATTCCTTATAATCCGCATTTTTTCTGTTCACTATTTCTTTCAAAAAGATTCACAAAGCTGACTAAACTCTCCTTGTAGCTCTGTGGGCCTTTTAAGTTCTATATGGGTCTTTAACCTCCCTACAGATGATGCATACACCAAAACTTTTACATTAGCTTGTTGTGCTCACATAGCCTTCTGGCAAGACTGTGTTTGTCTTGGGCTTCCTCCAAAGTCCTATGCCCACACCTCTCAAATACACTGGTGGCTTAGCAATACTCCTTTCTGCATCTCTGTCCTCAGGCTGGGCTGGTTTGGAGGCTGTTTGTTCTGCAAGACACAACAGTGGAGGCAAATCGATGTGAGCACTGGAGAGAGATATTCAATACAAAATGAGTTGTGCAAATAAGGAGCAGGCAAAATCATCATCATCATCATCATCTGTAAATTGATCCTGGTCTCTTTTTATTCATAACTAAAGTATTCTTTGAGGTTTGATCAGTCGTCTTCTATGATTCCTGATCCTTTTGCTCCAAGGTTTCTCAAATATTTACCTATGGATTAGGAGTTTTTTGCACTTTGTCCCACCTATACCCAGCTTACTTTGTCTGCCAAATTAATTCATTCACCAGTTCCATGGTTTTAGAGACTGGATTCATCCCACTAGTTGTAGTCATCTGCAGTGTACAGATCTACATATAAGCTATTTGGTCACCCATAGGTATTTCTAGAGAGCAATTTACCTGATCTGTTGCAGATATCTACTTGCATATCATCTTCTGTAAGTGCCTCCATCCCTGCCTTGAATACAGTGCCTCTGGGTGAGTGTCTCAGGAACCTCGCCTCAGATCTTTATGACTGTGCCTTGCAATTTCAAGGTTGCACAGTTAAAATGATCTGGGATGATATATCCTAGTAATTACACTGGAATCATTATCAAGGACACATTTTCTTCCACAATTGCAGCAATGGAATTACATTTCTGCCATAAAATTGGGCTCTGTTAAATGAGATCGTGGTTTTCCACCTTCGAGGTGCTACCAATTTCCATATCCTATTTTCTGTGTGTGCAAATAAAAAAAGATTTTATCATCTAGACCTCCAAATTCATCTTGGATTTCAACAGCTCTGCTGTGTTTTTTCCAATTCATGCACCAGCACCTCTGCAAGCTCTTAGATGGCAAATGGGGTTACAAAGGGAATCCTTACAAACAATGGCAGGATAACAGTTACACAGGTACAATAAGATCTGTTTTCGTTCATGGAGGATGCATGAGATGATGAGCACATTACCCAGGACAAGGCTTATTGATTAAGAAAAGCAAAGCAAGGTTTACAGAGAGAGCACATATCGTGTACAAGACTCACAGTTTTTCCTATGATTGTATTTTTAAACACAAACATCTAGAAGTTATTTCCGCATATATTTAAAATTAAAAAGAGGGCTTTTTCTGTAAAAAATATGGAAATAGAATTTTTTTTTCAGATTTATTACCAAAGAAACACAGCTTGACATTTGTAAGCACTTACCTATTACTGAACCTCACAGGCATGTGTTGAATACTCTATTGGTACCAGGGGATGGCATAAATCTTGCAATTAGAACAGAAAGTCAACACCAAAGATGTTAACTTAATACCTAATTTTAGCACTAAAAAATACCATTTGGAAAAGCTTTTATCCACCAGGAAAAAATGCCAGATATTGAGAACAAAAAAACAGTTTAATATTTGTATAAATTGTTCATAATAGTAAATTTGTAATTGTAATTCCAAAGAGTGACTTTGTTGTCATGGAGTCTGCTCTTGTGCCCTGTGCCCCAAGTGTCCTGGTTTTAGATATAATATGCAGAAAACACTGCTGAGGACAACCAGTTTCTTAGGAAACTGGAAGAGCAATTTCTATTACACAAATTATTTGGTGCATATTTCCATCACAAACCTTGTGATAGATCCGTAATGGGAGCAGGTCTAATTCCCTGCCAGGCTAGATGTGCTAGAAAGGCCTTGCATCCAGTAGCAAGTACTGTGGCACAACAGGAACCAATTTCTAGAACATCAGTTGCTGCTGAAGACCTAACATCCAAACTGCATGCAGTTCAAGAGGTCTTTTCTTTGGATTAACTCTAGTTTGGTCATGGTGTTTGAATATCCACTGAAGTGTGCTTTAGGATCCTCTTTTGTTTTAGTTTCACCTGAGAATAAGAGTTGTGAATAGTTCCTTGACAAGAACCAAGGTGCAATAGATGGGGAAATTAGAAGACTCATTTCTAAACCTGAATTCTCATCTGAACAGAAACACTAATGCAGGTGCACCCAGTAAGTAGTAAGCACAAAGGATAATTTATTTGATCTCCTCAAACTCCTTCTACAATAAATTGAGTAAATTGAGTAAGATAGAAATTAAAAGTGGTCTTGAGATTTATTTCTGGCTGTACCAGTCACAGTGTCTCCTCTGTAGGGAGCAGTGGGCACTTACTGCACAGTAAGCACAGAACAGTACCATTAAGGCACACAGGAGTAACAGGGTAGTTAAACTGATATTTAGCTGCTTTGCTGGACTGATCTTGGTTGCATTATCATAGTCTTTAAGAAAGGATTTTTCAAAGCCACAAGCTGCATGAAGGAGCACGGCATGTCCCAGTCTTTCTAGAGTTCACAGAGGTAGATGTGGTGTGTCCACTGCGCTATGTCCCACAGAGGTCCAGGCTGGGCTGGCTCCCAGCACAGCCAGGCCCACTTTTGGCCAGTCTGGAATCAGAGAGCTCTTATGCTCAAATATGGCACTTGGCAAAGGAGATGAAAATGTCTTGCATTTTTTTCCTTATGCACCCAGAAGATCCCCAGTGACTGATATGAGACCTAGGATTATTGAAACTCTACTGATGAGACATCTGTTCACTGAAACACAAATCTGTCAGGATCAGCATCCTGTTTCATGATGTTTCCCTGATAAAAGTGAAAATAAGAGTTGCATTAATTAAGCTTAGCTATTTAGATTGTTGCATTTTAGTGGACATTAGAAGGCACTTACATATAATTGTGTTCTATATTATGATTTTTCTCTTATTAAGACACTGAAATCTTGGTTTTCTGAACTGAGATGCTATGGAATTTCCTACGGGTCCATGAAAAATTTAGAATTTCAATTTTTTCTTTAATTTAGAAAGGAAACACAGTTTGAAATGGATTTCCCATAAGAACAAAATTCTCTTATCAGTCCAACTCTAGCCCATAAATCTCTATTCTTCAATTTCTTACCGATAATACTTTAGTATGGCTGGCTCTAGTGGGAGCTTACAGAGTGTGCTGAATCCTGCCTCTTTGTGTCTTATCTACTGCTCACCTCTGTTCCTTTATCTGTACTCTGTACGACTTTGGGCTCATCCTTCAGCCTTTGAAGGTAATAGTAAGAGATCAGCAGGAGCAAAGCTAAGGTCTAAGGCTCACAGTACATGAAATGACAGCTCGTGAGCTGATTGATTCATCCTCAAACTACCCTTTTTCTTCAAGGACACTCAATTTAGAGACAACTTTCCTCCTGTGTGCTATCAGTGGCAGGATCATGGCCATAGGCTTTCTGTAAGTGCTTTGGGCAGGGAAACGTCTCCCTGCATTTGTCTGAAAAGTGACATTAAATCCCAAGGATGTTGTGGCAATGAAGTAATAATAATGTTGAATTTTAACTAGAGTGCACATGTTGCATCCTTTCTCCTCCAAATTCAGTGCACATTTTCAAATGCATTGTGTGCAGACAAGTTCAATCCTTTAGAACCTGCCCTTGAGAAATGTCTGCTAATGGTGTACTTTATCTCAGTAAAATTTACTTACAGAAATATACATCATAAAGCTGTTGTGTTCCTTAACATGTTTAAATTTCCATGTACAATGAATTTTAATGCACTGTTCTTACACCATTGACTTATTTCATTCTAATATTTTGCAATATTGATTAAATTGATTTGAGAGTGCTGAAAGATGCTGCATTACAACATGGTTACTTATACCTCCAACATAAATAAATTCACAGTTTATTTTAAAATTGGCAATAAAAATAAGTGATTTGCATCTAAATAAAAATTTTTTTCTGGAGTAACACTTGGCTGTGTAGTCCATTTCTACCAGGATCCTATGCACCTACCAACAATACTTTTTTTCTCTCTGTACAGATTACTTATAAACAACCAATTTAGTAGGGATTGAATTATTAGAACAATACAAAAATGGTTTTCATGCCTGGACTGAGCCGACACAGATTTTCAGATCATGAGGAAGAGAAGAAACGGGATTTGGAATGTTCATTCAGACATGCAGATGCGAAGATATGTCATGGTCCTTTTAACTGGCTTACCCTGCAAAACAACTGTTTCTTAATCTCCCCATAGTAAAATCTTTATCAAACAACCCTTCAGTAAATTAGAAAGCATGGTCTTTGAAGGCAATCATTCCCCTAATAAAGGAGGTTAAGAAGCCTGCCAGGAGGGACCCATAAATGTTGCTGTAATTATCTCATATTAAAAAAAAAAAGGTGTTGCTGTCTATGAAGTTATTATTATATAAACAGATGAAAATGCTTACTTGATTTTAGCGTATTTGAAGACTAAGTTGTAGGTGACATTTCTGTCATGACACACAGGTATAAAACATATTATCTGCATCAGCAGTCTAATGTTCCAAAATCTAAGCCTAAAACAACATTAAAAACTACATAAAAAATGCAAATATCTACCTCCAATTAGTTTTATGAATGCTGGAATCCAAACTACATTAGCTGGTCTGCTGGAGACTAGAAAGCTCCAGCAGAAACACGAAGCTGGAAACGTGCACTGTGTTACTTGGCAGAGGTGGAAATTGTAAGTGACTATGAGCAATGAGGGACCTGAATGTTAGTATTCAACTCTGCAACTTTTAAACACCGTGACATTGCACACTCCTGAGACCTTACTCTTTGGAGTAAGTCCTACTCAGTTTAGTATGGACTTCAAAACCAAGTGCTGAAACGATTTTTTTCTCATGAGGACAGTTGTTCCACATGATTTTTGTTACTAAAAATTACTGGCTGTCTTTTAGCCTGAGAAACCTCTGCTGAGTGAGAATCTGGATTTACATGCTCTGAATTGCCCTCTGGAGGAAGCTGTTTCTCTCCATCAGCTAGGCTGGCGAGGAAGATGAGGTTTGCAAAATTAAAGTAGTCTTTTAATTGAGCTCATAAGAAGCTTCACTTTCTAATTATTTTTTTCTGGTTTCGTTTTGCACAGGATGTCTTCTGGGACACATTCATAGTTTGTACTGCAGCCCTATGACATAAATACTTGACTTCCAATAGAATCTGCACTGTTAGAAGTATCTCATGCAGCTCAGTTTTCTCATAATATCTATGCACTCGACTGTCTCTAGGCAGCATTATCGAAGTGAAAGTGTGACTAGAAATGAGAACATAATACTTTAAGAGTGATCCAGAAATGTCTGCTTTAATTTTCAAATTAATTTGCTTTGGCAGTCTCGCTCTTCTTTTGTGTTTTGTGTATGAATGTTCTAAAACCCAGGATGGTAGAAGTGTTGGCCAAAAAAAGCAGATGGGAAATAAATAGCAAAATACGGAAGAAAGTTATTATCATATTTTAATTAAGCATTTTCACACTGGAAATCCAAGTCTCTCAGGTGTACTTAGTTATGAACATAAATATACCACATGATCAATGGAACCAAACAGCATATATCAAACCAAATAGTCAATACACCAAGTGATTCTTCAGTTCAGGAATCTCTTCCAGAAATTGCTGGGGCAAGGTTCATCTCGCTTGACTGTAATCATCAAAAATGCAGTTATGTAAGTCAGATCAAATGGGCTCTTTTTACTTGCCCTGGTCAGTGGGGAGAAATAACAGCTTTGGAGAGCAACTCCCCTCCTCTGCTGTAGGCATCCGTGTGAGAAGATGATGAGCTTTCTAGACGGAGACTGAAGGGACTAGTTCACATTCAGAAGTTTTAGAAACCTAAGTGAAGGCATCACCAGTGAATAACTTCCAGCGGCACACTCATACAAGTCTTGAAAACTGTAATCTGCTAATGATGAAAGCCAGCAAGCTACAGCTCAGAGGATCCAATCTCATCCACACATAATGGAAAGCACAGAACAAGAGGCAGAGAAGATGATAAGAAAATGATAAAATAAGACACTTGAAAGCCAGAACAATGGGAATAGGATTATAAATTATTTAAAGAAGTATAAACCCCTTTGTTCACACGAATCTGCCTTTCAGGGAGGGTGAAGGTACTGTTTCTACAAAGAAAGTGCATTCATATATTATAGTGTAGACCCCCGGGTAGGACATAGCTCATGGAGATGAGACTGCAGGAGTGATCATTACCATTTAAAATAATTAGAACGGACTGGGACAATGTGAAGGCAAAATACTTTTTAAGATGTTTCTTTGGGAACATTTACTATTTAAATGAGCAGAAACTTACGATTTACTTGTATGAACCCAAGATTAGGCCCTAACTCTTTTCCAGCAATGTTCGATTTGTAAAGAATATACTACATGGCAACACTGCTACAACCATTTACACGATATCCTTGGCCACTCATGCATTGTTTCAGCATGAATCTTCAACAAGATTTCATCTACTTGATCCAATTAAATTTTCATAATCTGTGGCATAACTACCTATTCTTATATATGGAACTTTCTAACAGATCATTTATTCTGTCAGAAAGCAGTAATCTATCAAAACTAAGGTTTTGTGAAAAATTTTTCTAATTTTATTTACAAATCCTGTCCCCCCCCCCCCCCCAAAAAAAAAAAAATCAGGAAAGGTTAAGATTTTCCATGTACAGAACAGAAATCTTTTCAGAGGCCCAGGTCTAATCACAAAATAGCAAATGGTCCCTGAGTTATGGCATGCACATGAAACCAGAGGAGAGGGATGGGACAGATGTAAATCTTGGGGCTGCTTCAAACAGGACACAGATTTGTCATCTTTATTTTTGGTAAGTGCTTAGCTTTTGAATATTTCATTTACCTTCTCTAAGCAATACTTATTCTGATCCTTTCCCTCATTTCAAAGGATTATTCTTGACTGGATTCAGAACCTGGAAATAACGTATATGCACAGCTGACAAAATATTGCTGGTTGGGAAGTGTGTTGCCCCTGATACGGGCAAACAATGGGATCAGACAGCCTAAAAAAAAATCCTCACAACTTTGATCACTGCTATTACTTTACTAAATTAAAATCGTTGATCAGTTGTCAAAAATAAAGTCAAGGGATCATTTTTCTCATATTCCTTCCTGCAATGCATTTGTTTTTCTTTTATCAGAAAGTCTAAAAACAAGTGTAAGCATTCAGGATCTAACCCCACGGCCTTTCTATCTAATACCATCAGATCTGACAGTGACCAGTAACAGATGTTTTATATGAAGGTCCAATAATAAAGTCCACAGAATGGATATTTTATTTGCTCACAGGGGAAGCCCTTTCCCAATTCCTACCAACTCGTATTTGATTAATACTTGAAGCAAAAAGATTATATCCTTCTTTACATTTTTGTTTTGGTTGTTCGTAATATGCTTGGGCATTCAGTTGTTTTACCCTGTCAAAGATAAGCTGAATGTCTAAATCTATGTATCATTTTCTTTGTTTGTGTGAGTTTTTTCATTAACTTGAAAGGGAAATAAAACACTTGTGAAAGTGTTAGCTACCAAAAACTTATCCTAAAGGCTAGACGTATTCAGCTAGCACAAGCTTGCATGTGGCGAAGCTCAGAGACATAGGACATGAAAACCTGCTGCAGGGATGTACTAAGTACTTAAGAGGTATTTCAGACCACTTCCCTCTGCAGCTGCAGATCCTGCCTCTTTTCTCCCATTTTTCTCCCTTTCTAAATAACATGCACTCAAGGAGATGCCTGGAGAAATCCTTATGCTGTCAGGCACACAGCCACCCTTGCTGCTTGTGCAGAAGTCCTGAAAGGAGTGGTAATCCTTTCCCATACACAAACCATGGCCAGTCTCATCCTCTTCGGACAATAATATTTTCATCTAATGTCACCAAATGTCAAGTCTTTCCATTTTGGTCAGCCCATCCATTATAGTACCTCACCAAGTTCAACTACTACACAGGCCCCAGACAAAACTCAGTGTTAATTTCTGCCCACTCACATCCCACCATAGCAGTCCTGGGGTCCCAACTCTGACAGCATTACTGACATGGAGAACCACCTCACTGCTCAAGTAGTCTTCTTGCCTAAGAGCAAACCAATTTTGATACATAGGAAATATATCTATGAACAATCTAGTTAAATCTGTCCACGGGTACATGCAAAAAACAAAAGGATATATTAGTTTTTCAGGAAAATGAGCAAGCCATAAAAGCTGAAATTGTGTAATCATGATTGATATAATGTATACAGCGATAACACGCATTGCAATGTTTACTGATGTACTGTGAAATTTCGAGCAACTTTTTTTCATTAAAGACTTGATAGGTCCATTGGAAACAATGAGAACTACATGCTAATTTTACAAATATTTTCTATCATCACTTGCAAGACAGTTTTTGCATAGTTTTCATTGAAGCAACAGAGCAGAAATACCATTTTGAACTTCATAGCCATTCATCTCCGTTACTTTGTTAATATGCTGTGCCATTGCCACATCTCCAATCAACTGAAAAATATCTTGAATAGTAATAAGAGGATCAGCACCTTCCACAATAATTGTTTGATCAGGTATGAAGTGTCTCTTTCATACAGAGTCTTTACATTAATGACTGGGTTTAATTAGACTGGTTAGAAGTCAGAAAGAAGCAATTCGTTCTCAGCATAATAAACTGCTAATTACTAACTGCACAAAAAAAGGTTATGGATAAAGAGGACTTTTGCTATTAAAGCACATAGCGGAACAATTCTATTCCCCTTGCATTTCCTACATTTATTATAAACAATTGCAAGACTCTCTTCAAGGCTTATTGGTCTCTCTTCCACTACACTACTCTGACAGAAAGAAGCAGCTTGAATGCCAACAGTGTCATTTCCATTTACATAGAGGGCGTAGAGATATTTTAAGAAACATTCTCAAGACCAGTGATGATAGACCCTCAGAATTTCTATTTTGCTGGAATTTTTTTTCTCCTCATTCAGAAACCAAATAACAGACACTTCAAAAACTCCTGTAAGAATGATGTTTGCAAGCATTGTTTGGGAAATTCTTTTTATTTCAAAATATTGAGAATTGGGGCCAGAAAATGTCAAAGTAATCATGGTTACAATAGTGAGTGATACTGTAATATTATCTTAAAGCAAAGGTAGCAGCTACTTAATAAATCTCTGAATATTTGATTTTTCTTCTTAAGTCAAAGTAGTTTCTACTCACATTGCAGTGCTCCACTATTTATTTGTATCACTTCATACACAGTGATATTTCCTAGTACTTCCATGACACAATGAAATCATGTAACAAAATAAAAATGATTTAATAGAATTTTAAGTCATTTTAAAAAATTGAAAAAATTAATTTTTAGATTTTCCAAAACAAGACACAATTTAAAATATTATTTGGAGTTGGTAATATTCTTTTTATGAAAACCTGGTTTTGGCAAAAATTCACAGCTACTCTAGTTATGTGTCTAATTTGGTGAAGGAAAACAGACAACAAGTAAAACTTACTTCTAGAGATGTTTCCTACTTGGCCATTAGTAGCTTCCAGTGTGAAAGCTGAGGATGCTGCTCTAAGCTATCAAATTCTCTGTGGCCAAACTGTGTATGTGCCTTATTCTCCGCTTTTGTACTCGTGTCCCAGGTCACAGGACCTCAAAGGTGCTATTCTGATGCTGAAGTCAGGGGAAATTCAGTGGAAGCAGGATTTCCTCAGATATACATTAAAGAACAATTCCAGAAGTAGACAACTGAACGTCAGTGAGGGTTTTTTAGATGTTCATGTTTTGAAACCCAAGAACAAAAGGTCTGTGTACAAGATGTGAATATTCCTTTGAAAAAGTGGAGCTATGGAGGTGAGACCTTAGGAAAACACTTTTCCAATATAGGACCGTTTCCCTGTTTCTTCTTTTTTTTTTCTCTGTGTGTTTGATTTCCCCCTCCCCTCAGTTCATTCTGAGAAAGATTGAGCCAGCTAACGTTATCTACCCGCTGGTACTCTGAGGGAATTGTATGCAAACACTGCAGCTCAGCTCAATGACCTCCAGTCTAGCTCAGACCCTGGAGCTCTCAATCAGTACAGAGTTCTGCAGAAGAAATCCTACCCTAAAACAGGGATGGGGGGCCCCATGATGGCCACTCCTGTCCTTCCTGCATGGGGGCATCACCCATGTTTGCATCCCAGTGAGGTAGTGACATGGCCTTCTCTCACTGTGGCATAATTCAGGCTGGAAAGGGGCCTCAGGAGGTCTCTAGTCCAACCCCCTGTCTGAAGCTGGTCCAGCTCTGGTGTTAGACCAGGTGAGTGAGGGCTTCATCCAGTCATGGCTTGAAGCTCTCCAAGGATGGAGGTGGCACAGCCTCTCAGGACAACCTGTTCCACTGCTCATGGGGGAAAAATTTCCCTTTATATCCAGTCTGAACCTCTCTTGTTTCAATCTCTGCCAGTTTTCTCTTGCCCTCCCACCATGCAGCACCGTGAGGAACCTGGCCCTGTCATCTCAAAAAGCTCCCCTCAGTTATCAGAAAGCTGTCACTGGATCCCACCCCAAGCCCAAGTAGCATGCTAAAGGCAGGCATGCAGACTCTAGTGAAGCAGAGTGCACATGCTATCAATAAAATAAGTTCTGTTATCAAGTCTCTTCAATGATGGTGACTTCTTGGCACAGGGGGGGGAAGCCCTACAGTAAATTATGGAAAAGCAACCCACTCAAACACAAAGTGGAAAACAGGAGTATGTCCAGCAGAGCTCTCTCTAAAAACACTAATTGGAATCATGGTTCTGAAATTAAATAATTGCATACATGGCAATTCTTAGTATAGAAATTCATTATTAACATTAGGAAGAGCACTGCGTGTCCGTAGAAAAACACAAACACATTTCTTATGTCTCATTCTTTCATGCTAAGATACCTGTGAATGGTACTTTAATGGATCTGTTTTCTCCCAGGTGCCCATGAGCAGTTCAACAAATATGACCCTAATCATAAATTCAAAACAGCATGATGAATGCCGATGCATTATTGATCCTTCATGATCTTAGACTGATTATTTTGTGTAGCTTATTGTTCAGCTATGAGTTCAGGAAAAAGGCACAAATGAGTAATGCATTTCCTTTGCAAAATAGTTTTAATACTGACACAAAGAAATGCATTTCAAGTTGTTACTATTGCAAAGGATCTACTCAAGGACTGACTTCACCTTGTCAGATCCAGAGCAGAGAAGCTTTACATTTTTTTTGTTCTTCGCTTCGTGTTGACTTTAGATACTAGAACATCCCTTGGCATAAATTAAAGGATCCTATCTGATTTGTAGAAATTCATTGCATTGGCTAGACCACCTGAAGGCAGCAAGCTCCACTCATACACGCTTCTCTGCTTTCATGGTGCTCCAGCCAAATCGGCTGTCATACGTGAGGAAAATTTTCCTAAAGAAAAGAATTCCTGGTATCCCCCTTTGACAGTAAAACTGCTTCATTGTGCCACTCTGTCAGGTGCAAGGGACTACAGCTTCTGACTGGATCAGATTAGGTTTCCTTTAGGAAACCTGCATCCCCCAGATTTATTATGTCTTGTTGCTAAGGGCTCCTTTGGGCAAAGGATTCCCCGAGCTCTATAAATAGTGTAGTTGGATCCTAAGCATTATACTTTACTACATTTAACTAGGACAGTGGTTTACAGTTCACCATCTTAATTACCATCTGATTCATATCTGAAATTGTCGGAGGCACCAAGACGGAAAACTCTTCAGTTCCTGATATAACGATGATTTAAACATGTCTTCTCCAGAAAGTACTTTCATCTCTTTGTCTTTATTAAATGCATTCCTTTATTTAAAATACGGTTACTCTTTGAATTGTTGCATTTGTTTTGCTACTATAGTAACAAAAGCAGGGGGAAAAAAAAGAGCAAAAGAATAGCAACTAGTTCTTTGTGTTCCCACTGAGCCACAGCATAAAGTCACAAAGGAAATCCAGGATATAAACTCCATTAGAAGATTGCAGGCTTTATAGGTCTATCTCCCACATGCAGTGTTAAAAATATATCCTATTACAAAATGTCTGGCTTTGCTGCTGAAAGCAATAATTAGCAAGGCCTGTGATGAAACATAATAAGTGTCTAAAATGAATGGGCACTGGTTATGTTGTTGTTGCCAGGTACTTTCATTGACTATAGCAACCTAATAGTACTTCCCATAAGACACTGCATTCTTGCTCTCAGTTGAGCATATCAGGAAGACAGCCTTGCCATCCATTTGCTTTCACTTCCCTTGTTCTTCAGTTCTAATGTGGAAAACCATTCTCCATGGGAATGACACAGGTTTTAGAAATATGATAAGTAGGTAGACGGGTGGATAGATACGAAGCATTTAGAGTTTTGTGCAGAAACCACTGGGCAAATGGGCAAATGTTTGATAGCTAGTTAGAGGGCCATACCAGCTATCCTCATCAAAGAAGGCAGAAAACATTCTGGTATGTCAAAATTCAGACAGCTGCCTACTCATTTTACATACTTCAAACCAAAACAAATAGCATGTCTGGGAAGTCTCACTGAAGTGGGTTGTAACTCAAATCATCCACCAAAACTCCATGTAATGGGGGAAAAAAACTTTAAATGTTGTATACCTGCAGTATTCCTCTGTAATCCAGGTGTTTTTTACCACTGAGATGGCCAGATGATGAGGCTGAGCTCCTTTACGGCAGAGGAGGAATTCAGTCCTCTGTCTTCAGAGGGCTGTGCAATGATAAACAAAAATCTCTCATTACATCCCTGTCATAACTGCTGCACAGAACTTGCTTAATAAGACCCAGAATCACTTTCAGCCATAGGAAGAAAGCTGGCAACACACAGAACTGCTAATGCCTCGGCCCATCACAGGACACAGAGATTCATCAGGCATCTCTCAACTTCCAGGAAAAGTGAAGGCTGTTGTCAACTTGCCTTAACTGATACTATGACAATGCACTTAGATTGAGCTGGCTGTTTTAAAAGAACTACAAATAGATAGTTTCATATATTTATATACACATATATACACACATCTGTACACACATCTGTATACACATATGCATATGCACATATAGAGGTTGTACAGGTTTTTTATACAGCTATGTGAAAGCCACCTTTCTCTCTCTAGATAAATATACATTTAAGTGGGAATTTATTTCAATCTTTATTTCCTCATAGCTCTATGTTTAATTTAGTATAATTTTCTTTAAATAATAAAGCCTATGAAGAGTTATGTTGTCTAACATGTTTTAATTCAAAGTTTACACAGTAGAATTTGCCTCTGTATAATCCAACATTAAGGTTAAAATTCAGGTCACGCTTTCCTCACAGGCTATTTAAGTCTTGGGGATGTCTTACAGGATCACTCACCTTCCACCCAAGTTCCACCCTTGGGAGAGCTGTCCCTGTGCCTTTGCAACCCATCTGAAGTCATGGTGAATCACATTGAGGCAGCATGTCCTGAGAGGAACATGTCCTGTTAAAAAGGCAGCTTCTTCCAGCCAAACTTCATCAAGTGGGCAACGTGGATCTTTTCTTATAAAGTGCAGATATTTTGTGGGTTTTTAGTGAGCTTTAGAATATATCTGGTGTATGCACAGCCCTAAAATAGCTCTTCCCTGTGTCTGGGGCTCACTCCATTGGGTCATGAATTTTAAGACTTTTGTACCCAAACAGAGCTCAAGCAGTGCTTCTGCCTGAGGTTTTAAGGCACAGTCTTGGTGTGCAAATCTTCTGCCAACCACCACCGCAGTATGAAGGTTGTGATTCTCTGCAGAAGTGAGACACCCCCAAGGATCCTGTTTGAAAAGCACAGCTGCAGTGGGGGCCAGGGCAGACACCTCAACTTTTCAGAGAGATGACATGGGGAAATCTTCATGTTTTGGTGACAGTTTAGAACAAGACCCTAAAACACCCTTATTCCTTTCTTAGCAACGCGAGATGGTGGACCATACAGACTTCTCATGCAGACACCGCCTCTGCTGTCTGGTGGCCAATGACTTGCTGAGTGCCATTCATTGTCCCCTTGGTGCCCAGGTCCCCCATCCAGCAGAACACCGCTCATCTTCTGAGCTCCAAAGGCTCCGTTCTCTGCTCCAGGGCACCTTAATTTGCCTATGACAGTTGTGCAGCCATACCAGCCACTCTACTCTCAACACGCTCTTCTTCTTCCTTGTGGCTTTGTCCATCTCTTTTTATAAATCTTGTACTTCATTTAAATGTGAGACATTATAATTTGCTAGCCGTTGTCAAGTACAGACCACACCACGTGTTGAAGAATCACAAGCAAAAAGAATGGAAAGAGACTTCAAGAGCAAGACAAACAAAAACAGACAAATAGGTGCATGTCAGAAAAATTACCGAGTATGCTAAACATCCTTGTCTTCAAGAAGTCTGATATTAGATCCTTGTCTTCAAGAAGTCTGATATTAGATTCACGAAGGCTATGTTTGCAGTCCAGATCCCACTGAGATTAACAATGAATTCCAATTCACCGAAGCAAAAGTTGATTTAATTTTTGAAGATGGCTATGTTGTTTATGCTTCAGCAGAAGTTCAGGCAATTTTTTTCCAGATAGTTGTTCTCAATGATATTTTTACAGAGTGATAATTATTCTCTTTAACTGCTTACATTGATTGCAGAAGTCAGCAACTTTCTGGATCTCCTCAAATACCTCTAATCTGAAAAATTACTGTAAAGGTGATATAATATCCCTTCCTCATCTTCTCTACTTGTTTTCTTATATCAGTATAGTTAATTATTAAAATAAAATGTACTGAATCTCTCACATCTTCAAAAATGAGAGGGCTTACTACAAATGGTGAAAATGTGTCTTTCTGAAATATGATCAGTAAAAGAAAATGCACTTTGCAACTCAAGGAGAAACTGTAAGTTCTATTTATTTTTTCACATTACTTTTTTCTTTAACCTGAGAAAAAATGAGTTATATATTTCTCCCTTCAGGAGAATTTTTATCATAGCAGTAATAAAAAAACTTAAAAAATAAAATCACCAGGACAAATACAGAACTAGTCTCTGAAATAAAACAGTATTTTTTTTTTTCTAAGTTGCTTCCTGCATAACTTATGCCTTCTGTGGAAACGGGCATAATTTTTTCAAGGAAAAAAATCTAAGTAGTTCATCAGTGGATGAAATTGGTTTAGTTCCCTTTTCTACAGTAGACGTCAGTTTTCTTAAGTGGAAGGAAAACAATTCACATCACATAAAGGCCACAATGTAGAAAGTGTTTGGTGCATATCATTCCTCAGTGATACAAAGCAAAGATAAACAAATGAGACAGCTGGATTTTTTGCTTTTTGGGGTTTACCCTCCTTTTCCAGCAACTTTTTCACATCAAAATGGAGCTCAGATGTTCCTGAATGACAGTGGAACAATAGGAATCAGAAATTCATCCCAGTCTATTTAATGTACTGCTCAATGCTAATTACAGCCAACTATACTCTGCTTCTTTCTTTCAGATTCAATAGACAGATGCTGTCATAAAAGTTATTGACTGTATAAAGATTATGATGTAGCCAGGTATAGATTATTTCAGTTCAGAAACGCGGTAACTTGAACTGTTTCAGATGCTATTAACCTGCCCATTCCTATTATAGAAAGCAAGAAAATTTACAAAAATCAACCCAAAGGTTATGTAGCTACAGGCAATGTGGCTACATAGTTTGAAATGCAATGTAAAGAAGTACATTCAGGTGTTTTGAGAGGCCCAGAGGCCTGACTCTATGCAGTAAATTAGAAGAATAAATTCTGCTACAGAAAATAGATTTCTGCTTAAGTTCAAGTAACACTCAGGCCTTTAAAATTTATACCTCTGTTCTCAACATGACAACAGAAGATAGTTGGAGATTGCTTGTCATTACAGGTCTGGTGTGTGGGCTGCAAAGCTTATTGTCATTATATCACACTAATATAACCTGACGACAGTGGCCACATTTGCATATTCCACATGACACATACTATTTTTCTGTAACCAGAGAGACCAAATTCTTCTGATGAAATAGTATTATTTGCGATGACTATATAGAACAAGTACTTCTTGGTATGTACCACAGTGCATTCCATGTATTATGTATGATTTTGCTGTTAATCAACAGATTTTCAGTTTGCCAGAGAAGTCAAAATTGACATATGATAGAAAACCATGGGAGCCCTTTTATCAGGCAAAGCTTAGTACATCAGAAATTGTTTCTTTTCCCCAAGAGACAAGTGAATTGTCAAAGGCAATAGTGGATGTTCCAGAGAGCCAGTCATCCAGGGAAAATTATTCACAGCACTTACTGACTGCAAAAGAGTTGTATATTTTTGCCGCCCCCAGGATGATTGAAACCGTGAAAGATCAGTTTCAAAAGAGCCACAGTGGGATATAATTTAAACAACAACAACAAAAAATCTCCTTGTGTATCTTCTGCATATTTTAAACTACAGGCTTCATCTTTACATCTTTCCAGTTTCATTTTTAATGTATTCAACATAAAATTGTAAGAAGGGGTAGGCCAAGAAAAGTCTAGCCAGTCCTGTGTCCTCCAGCAGTGCCCAGGAGGGCTGGCAACATAAAAGCAATATAAAATTTTAACAATAGCAATTATTTAGCAATATTAACATATTCTGAAATACTTCATCAAAATACTCTTCCAGTCTTCTGCAACTTGTGCCTTGGAGACTTCCTGAGCAGGGACACTGTCTTTGCCTTTGGTCGTCACTAATGCATTTTTTGCCTCCTTGATTTGTCCAACTGCTTCTTGACCTCACACAAACTTTTAACTTCACCACATCCAGTTGTAAGATTCATGGGTCACACACACAAAGTGTGAAAACTGGTCTCCTTTTTCTTGCTTTAAATCTACCACTTGCTAATTTTGTTAGATCCCCCTTGCTTCTTGCACTGAAACAGATGGGGAAAATCCATTCCCTGTTGATGTTCAGGTCAGTCAACGTATTAGCTGTGTCATGTCCCTTTCAATTATTTCTTTTTTTCATCTGGTGAGCCCTTAGTCTATTTAGTCATTCCTCATTTAAAACTGCTCCCCTCCTTTGGCCTTTCTTGTTGCATTCATGGGATCTTTCCTACTTCTACTTTATCCCCTCTGAAACGGAGACCTAGAGATCTCTATTAAGTGTGCAAGATGCAAACACCCCGTAGATTTATACTGTGCCATGAAGATGCTGCTGTTTTTTCTCTTCTCCTTTCCTAATGCTTCCCAATATTTGGTGTACCTTATGGCAACTGCTGCCTGCTGACCTGGTGTCATGAGACAGCTCTCCCTGCAGCACCAGCCCTCTGGCCTGGGGGATCAACAGCCGCTTTAGAGGAGCCAGAGGCCATGGCCACTCTGGATTTAGGCAAGGATCTAATGAGTGGCATTATTAATAACCCAGGGTTTAGTACTTGGTCAAAGATTCGTGGAAATCCCTGACAGAATCAACCTTTCCATCATATGGTTTTCTCTGGAGGAAGGCATGGACTGAATTTTTGGCCAGTCTTTGGCCATGTCAGTAAACCTTTCCCGTCTTTACCAGCAGACTTAGACTGACAGCAGTCTAGCCCACACCATAATGCTCTGCCAGACTTGCTGTTGCAGTTTTAATTTAAAATGTTTTGCATTGGAGACATGTTTAATATTTTATACCCTAGTTACACTCATTGAAGTGCTGTTGAGCACAGTGTGATGCTTATTATTTTAATCATGTTAGGCCCCAATTGGGAGCTAAATTGTGTGCAGTTATAGAGGGCTCTTTATCTCTTAGAGATTCAGTTTCCCCACCCCATTTAGGAGGATGAAAGGTTTTAATGAAACAGCCAGTGCAGAGAGCACTATAATGGGTACTAGCAGCATGCCACTGTTCCCTTTCAGGGCAAGAATCATGGAGTGATCTGTTTTTTTCTTTTACATCTAAAGAAACACATTTATAGAGCTTACGCTCTGCTTGCAGGACTCCTGGACATGCACAAGTATCTGTTTTGCAATGTGAGGATCTAATCATATTCCCTTTAGAAAGCATTCAATGTGCTTGGCTCTGAAGAACAGACATGCAGGACCAGTTGAGAGTTGAAATAAAGAAATAAGGTGCAGAAATGAAACATACTAGTGCCATGTAGTTTTATTTAAGCATGAGATTATAGCATATTATGCATTTTAAGAGATAGCATCATCATCAGTGTGTTCTCTATAAAAATTTTTAAAAAAAAGAAGGCAGATTTTGTTCCATTTTGCTTTCTCTGTTGGGCTTTGAATTGATCAAGAGTGATATAAAAGCATAGCTTTGGCAGAAGAGGACTGAATTTTGCTTTATTACTTCAATATACATGAAGACAGTGAAAGCATACCAATTTGAAAGAACTGACTTAAGGTATTCACTGAGCAATCCACAAAACTAATAATTATTGTATTTGACAGGCAGGGAAAGTGTTAAACAAATAAAGGGCAAAGAGAGAAATGAAATATGCTGTTGTATATAATTTCAAGGATACTTGAATTTTTGAATGCCAGATGTTACCTTCCTTGCTTGGCTCAAATGCTTTGCTTCATAGCTCTGATGAAGACATTTTGAACAGAATTATGGTACTCACCTAAAAAGGTATTTAAATCCAACCATGACTAAGTAGACCTTGTTGCTGCTTCCAGAACAGATAGCCTTTTTCAGCCTCTTATATTCTTAACTCTTGTTTTCTTCTTGACATCCCTTTGGTTTTAATTTTTATGAGTTTGACCATGGGCAGGAAGGTACTGAAGCCCACACCTGGAGGTGGAACTTTCAGCAGTCAGGCCAGGAGCTAGCTATGGAAAATGGGGGTTGACATGATCAATCACTTGCCTTGGCACCATTCACTTGCCACTTCAGATTCACTCACCTTGTAGATGAAATTAGGGAAGAACAAGCAAAACTTTGGTTTAGCATGTAAGCGTATGTCCTGGTTTCAGCTGGGATAGAGTTAATTTTCTTCTTGGTAGCCGGTATGGGGCTGTGTTTTGGGTTTAGGATGAGAACAATGTCGATGCTAAGTACCGCTAAATAGTCACTAAGTAGCGCTTGCATTGGTCAAGGACTTTTCAGCTTCCCGTGCTCTGCCCGGTGCACGGGGGGGTGGGGGCTGGGAGGGAGCACAGCCAGGGGCGCTGACCCAGACTGGCCAAAGAGTTATCCCATACCACATGACGTCATGCTCAGTATATAAGCTGGGGGAAGAAGAAGGAAGGGGGGGATATCTGGCGTGATGGCGTTTGTCTTCCCAAGTAACCGTTACGCGTGATGGAGCCCTGCTTTCCTGGGGATGGCCGAACACCCGCCTGCCGATGGGAAGTAGTGAATTAATTCCTTGTTTTGCCTTGTTTGCGTGCGCAGCTTTTGCTTTACCTATTTAACTGTTCTATTTTATTTTACTTCAGTAATTAAACTGTTCTTATCTCAACCCACGAGTTCTCTCCCTTTTGACCTTCCGATTCTCTCCCTCATCCCACCGGGGGGGAGTGAGTGAGCGGCTGTGTGGTGCTTAGTTGCTAGCTGGGGTTAAACTACGACAGCGTAATATAAATTAACTACTAATTTGAAAAAAAATATTAGCAGAGGATTTTGGTTGCAAAAGAAAAGGTGCATTGGATCGGTGAGCTGGTTTCAGGTTCTACAGTAGCATTAGGAAAAAAAAATCAGGTGGAATAAAATCTGATAGCTTTCTTGACAACTGTAACTATACAACTTGACAGTGAATAAAATTACAGTTCATTTAAATCAGAATTTTGGTTGAAATATTTATGAATATGAGCAACCTGGCGTGGCAGAAAAATATAACAGTAAATGATCAGGGAGAGTTTGATGCACTTTCAACAGCACCAAAAATTAGTATTTTACTTTGCTGTCATTTTAAAATGCCTCTCCTTCCTGTGACAATCCTATTTTTCTCTTTCACAAAGGCTTAATAATTATGCACCCAAGGCAACAGAAGGCTCTCCAATAGTTTTAAAAACTAGGGCACCTTACCATCTCTGTGACTGTCATTATGAAAACGGGACACTCATGAAACGGGGGCACCCGGTGACCTTACCAAAGATTTATATTGAAAACAGTAATGTTAAAAGCAGATAGACAATCTAAGTGAATCACATTTTTAGAAAGCTAAAGTTATTCCTGTGTAAGTGATAGTAGGAATGGAATTTGGAAATTTATATTTGCATTCAGCCGATGTCAGCATACACGCAAAATGGGTGTTTCCATGAGCCCACGGGCAGAAAGACAACAGGTATTTGCAAATGGCAAAGCAGCCACTTCTGGGTTAGAAGAGCTGAAGCTGTGGCACCCAGGACAGCTGACAGCAAGGCAGCCTCTTCACCATTGGGGCTGCAGTTTCTTGAAACACCTCAGCAGCACGGCTAGTTGAAGGAGCTCTTCCCCTGGTCCTTTCAGCCCTCGTTGTTCAGTCCTTCTCTGGGCAGCACCCTGAGCTGTACTTACGTCATTTTTTTGTGGGGAATTTCTGAGGTCCGGCTCAATGACATCTGGGTTGACTAGAAACACACACAGACAGACCAGTTCACCGATGTGGTTTCACATCCCAGCTCCACAAACAGTGATGTTGGGACAGCCCCATCAGTTGGGGTCACTGATGCAGTCTCCAGGCTAGGAGACTCTAGCTTGAGGGAACATGCCAGCCCTGTGCTACAGCTGGTCCTGAGCAGAGGTGTCCTGCCTAACCTGGGGCATGGGCAAGGTAATGGGGCCGTAACCCACGTGAGCTATGCCGGGGGATCTGTGGTAAGAGGGGCTGGGGATTCAGAGGAGAATCAAATATAGCTCCTTCAGAGGAACTGTTTCAAAATAGCTTTTACCAGACTTTTCTCCAGTTGGTCAAGGAGACGGAGAGTAGGCAAAGGGATCTGGGGGAATCTGCGTAAAAAAGCTTATGCATACCTAATTTATTAGAAAACTGCACTATTATGGTAGTCCTCAGTAAACATGCAATTTGCACTCTGCCCACAGTGCTATGCTGTTTGTCAGCCAAGCAGAGGATAGCATTATTTATTCAACTGCCTGAGTAGAGACATCTTGGTGGTGTGGAGAGGGCCACTTTGGGGACAGAAAAATTTTCACCTTAGAGGTGTGAGAAAACAAGGGAAAAGAGTGTGGGAAAATATTCAGCAGCAGAACAAAGCATCAAAAGCACTCCTATAAGCTTTAGGGAAGGGGGGAGTTATATATTATCTATTTATTTGTTGATGCCACTGTAGCATTTCTGTTGTAGACGTAAGGAGTTTACTGTTTTTATAACCTTATACACAGACCACCTGTGTTGTGTTACACCTGCATGTGCCCCTGAAAAAGCTAAGTTGTAAACAGCACTGACACCAGTCATCTTCCCAGAAAATAATGCGCTTGATTATTAAAGCAGCTTGGGGTTCCCAGCTCATCCTGGAGCTGAGGAGACTGGCAAGTTTGGATTTGAGGACCGCTGTGGTCTTACTTCAGGTTTGCCACAACAGGTTTTTGTCCTGGCTCCAGGGCAGGACAACCCTGTGGGGATGTGTGTGGAAGAAAAGGAGAAGAGCAAGCCTGACTGTCTGGATGTGTAGGGCAGCTGTGGAGATCACCACACATTTCATTAGACTTTCAGAACATGTGTGCAAATAGTGCAAAAGCTGAGCATGGCTGCTGGTAGTATTGACTAAAATTCAATCTCCTTTCTATTAGGCATCACACAGTTTTCACACAGGCACTTGAAAAATCAGTGTGGTTTCTGTATTCCTAAATGCTTGTATGACTTTTTTTATGGTACTGTATCACTTAATCCTTTGTCTTTATTTGTTAATACAATGCATTTTCCACAAGGATTTCATTGTGATCCTCAAATTATTTCTGAGATAGTGATTCCTAGCTTATGTGGAATTTCAGACAAAATTCTGTCTTTAATTTTTACAATCTACCATATTTGAAGAACTTACTTAGTCTTTTGGCATTTATATCTTTGCCGAGGTTAAAAAAAAAAAAAAAGGGAGAAGAAAAGCAGTCACTGCTTTCTTGGGTATTTTACAGTTTGGGGATCTTACCAAGAAACTGCAGTGTTCTTGATGTATGAACTCAACTCCTGCCTTAGCTCTGTCAGAAGATTTGGCACCAAAAATGAAGCTGGGATCTAATGTTCACAATGTCAAGAAAAATTTCCTTTTCAAAGCCAAGTATAAAAATACGTCCATTCTTTCAGCCTGATAATGGAGGGGCGTTATTGTTCATTTAATTTAAGGACAAGAGTATGGAGCAAACCAGCGTGGCTTAAACCTGCATCTTTTCAAACACCACTGTAGCATGACATTTTTAATTAAAACACAGTGGTTGTGGTGGGACAGTGCAATGGAGCATTTATCACTGCACTCTCTGAAAATAAGGCTCCGTTTCACAATTACTTATTAACTTTTGTTCCGCTTGTTGTGCTAAGAAAAGTATGCTGCAAGAGTACTAGTTCTCTGCTAGTTATCAGAGACAAAATCTGGAGCGCTAAAACTATTACTAACTTGGATTTTGAGATTGTCCATAACTGTTAATAATGTCCATTTTCTGTTAGTGTTTATCAGTGTCTGCTGGCAGAGCTTAGCACCTGGAGTTAGGAGCAGTGAATACCAACTCAGGAGCTACTTACAGCTGTTCACACCTTGACTTTGACAGCATCCATTTCAGAGGACAGAAACGGCCTCTTTCTCCTTCCCTCTTTTTGCAGTTGGTTACCACGTTTGCAATACACATATTAATTTAGATCTCCAAAGGAGAATTAATTTTGGATATTTTGACATGAGAAAATTTATCTCATTGCCTTTTGTCTGACCCCTCTCTTTTTTTAGTTCTCATTTAAATTCACATAGAGTCTTTATCACAAAGGTTATCCTAACATTCATCTTTTGTATTTGTCACTGGAACAACTTGTTCTTGTCTGTTGTATGAATACAGCACTCAGATCTCCTTGAAGATCTCCTTCTACAATATACTCCTTAACAAGAGGAAAGAATTATTTCAGCAGTGTCCCTTTTGAAAAAAAATAATTAAACAAAAAAGAAAAACAGAACAAAACCTCATCATTCAACAGAGATGAGGTCACAGCCAGGAATAGCTTAAGAAAGTGACTGAATCAGATTTGCTAAATCTGCAAACTGTTATGATGAGTAAAACTTACAGAAGCCTGATATATTCTCCATATATGATGGTTAGTGCAGTGGAGAAGATAGCACCGTAAAGGACATAAGTTGCCCCATGCTAATGACAATTGATGAGAACAAATTCTCAAATGACAAATCTCCTGTTGAGGTTGTGGATGGGGAGAAACTTAGCTCCAATTAATGGCTTTAAATGAAATAATTCAAAAACTATATATGAATCTTTATTAAACCTTAGAATTAATATATAAGAAGAAATATTCCCCTACATAAAACTCATACATTGCTGAAATGGCCATTTTTTCATACAGGATAGAAGACATCTTCACAGATACCTAAAAATATTTAGGGTTTTTTTTCTACTCAATAAACAGAGATAATTGTTAAATGATAAATGGAAAAAACATAAGCAGAAAGGGTCATTTCGATGCTCCCATACCTCCTGTTAGGGTGCTCAAGTACTGTCGTGGTTTAACCCCATCTGACAACTAAGCACCACACAGCTGCTCGCTCACTCCCCCGCAGTGGGATGGGGGAGAGAATCGGAAGAGTAAAAGTGAGAAAACTCATGGGTTGAGATAAAGACAGTTTAATAGGTGAAGCAAAAGCTGTGTGCAGAAGCAAAGCAAAACAAGGAATTAATTCACTACTTCCCATCGGCAGGCGGGTGTTCGGCCATCCCCTGGAAAGCAGGGCTCCATCACGCGTAACGGTTACTTGGGAAGACAAACGCCATCACGCCAGATATCCCCCCCTTCCTTCTTCTTCCCCCAGCTTTATATGCTGAGCATGACGTCATATGGTGTGGAATAGCCCTGTGGTCAGTCTGGGTCAGCTGTCCCAGTTGTGTCCCCTCCCAGCTTCTTGTCCACCCCCAGCCTTCTTGCTGGTGGGGTGGGGTGAGAAGCAGAAAAGGCCTTGACTCTGTGTAAGCACTGCTTAATGAAAACATCTCTGTATTATCAACACTGTTTCCAGCACAAATCCAAAACATAGTCCCATACTAGCTAGTATGGAAAAAATTAACTCTATCCCAGTCAAAACCAGCACAAGTACACAAACCGTTCACCTCATTGTTCACAAATCCTCATCAAGTCATCTTGAAGTCTGTAAAACACACATCCAAGGAAAGCAGGGGAACCTGCCCTCCAGAGGTAACTATTTTTCTCCATTGACTGTAGAGGGAGCCTAGAAACTGACTTTGACTTAATGCCTAACATAAGCTTAGTAAGGTGGAGGTGCAATCCCTCTTGCTTGTATGTACAGCCATGCACATTGCAAACAGACGGAGCAAGTCACAGTCCCAAATGGCAGAGAATAACTATGACTTTGTGTGTCTTTTCTTCCTTCCTGTGTCCTGAAGCGTTTTACTCAGCAAACATCCATGCTGAAAGTTTTTTTACTGCCATTGTGCAACCAGTTTGTTCCAGCCAGCTCCTAAATGCTCCTGTTTAGTAAAGATTTTCCTAACAAGAAAAAATGCAAAGCTACATGAAGCTTGTAGCGCAGTGCATGCCTGCTGTTATGAGTAGGTAAAGAAGTTTGTAATACAAACATAAGATTTCTTCTCTCCTTTCACCCTTGAAAATATAAACAAAACACAACAAGAAAAAGCTGTCATTTTTATTTTTAGTGTGTACTAAATTTTCCTGGATTATCATGTATTTTGAATTATCATTTTCTATTTAAAATATACTTGTGACCTGTCTGCAAAATATCGTGCAAGTACTAAAATGTAATAGCAGATGTTAGTCTTGCAGATGTGCTGTTCAAAACACACAGAAAACGGGAAGATTTATATTGCTTGCTGTGCACTTGACAGCTGCTTAAAAAAAAAAAAAGGCAGTCAAAAGGACCAGTTTAGCAGACTACACAGTTTGATGTATTTTACTGCTTAAAATTGATTCTTACCCTTCTGACAACTCACTGTTTGGATCTAATATGGCACAAGAATGGAACTAGGCAAGAGTGATTAACAGATCATATTTCTTCTAGTCCGCAAGCCTCCTCAAGGCCATTATTATTAGCCACTCTTTCAGAAAGTGAAAGATGGTCACCCAAGTTGCCCATGCAGAACGATACTTTCAGTGATGAAGGACAGGGTAGAATTGATTCATTCCTATTATTTCAAAGTTTCTTCCACTCCAGAATGGAAATAAAGCTTCTAGAATCTCCCTCTAACTTCCACAATTATTGGGGGGCTGATAAGAGACACTTCATTTTGAGAAGTGAAAACAAAAAGGTTCAGTTTGTCACCAAGTGCAAGGAGCAAAATCACCTCTGGCTTTTACCCAGGACATGTCTGTTTATTGCTCAACCCTGACTCCTCTCCTAAACAAGGCTCCTACTGTGGGCTCCTTTAGGTCTCACAGTTACTCTTTCAGCAGCTGTAGTGCAGCCTGACATCTTGTGCAGTACAATAGTGCTATTTTAATATAAACAAAAAAGAAATATGTCTTGAAAAGGTGTTTCTTTAAAATCTAGTCTTTTATCAGAGTTGACTTTTCAGTAAAACATATCAGATTTTTATCATTCGGTCTCTTAAAAACAATCAAACAAAAACCCACTAAACCACCAAAGAAGCCAACAGTCTGAAAATTTCAGACTAGATCCCACCCTTCTTCCCTTGTGCAGGCAGATGGGAAGGGCCACATTCTGCTCCTGACACTTTCACAGGGAGAACTGTGCATGGGCCCATCGTATATCTGGATGTAGGGGGGGGGGGGGGCAGGGAAGGACCACATGGTTCCACAGCATTGGGAAGGGATCGCTGGCTCACAGCTCCCCTAAAAGCTGCTAGGTACTTGCCTACTGACTATTCCAACAAATGCGGGGATACTGAACTAGAAATGTAACTCTATTATTGGTACTATGAGGGAGGCAAAAAGAAAAAAAAGTATTTTTGACTCCAAATATCTAGCCTTGGCCCTTTCCAGAAAATTACCTGTAAAACATTTGATTGAAGAAACTTTAATATGAGCAGGCATCCAGTTGTATGCGTCTGCTGCCCCCAGTGATATTATCAGGCCGTTCATAGGATCATGCCCATAGGATCACATCCAGAACCTACCTTGGTCTTGTCCTTCTCCATCCCAATCTTAACCCTAGAGAAAGTCAGCTATCCATCTCGGCCTTCATAACTCCAGGTAAGAGGAATTCACTTAGTTTCAGCCATAGTTACAGCAATTCTTTGCAAGCTATTTGCTCTGGGATCTTCTCTCTAATGCTATTTTATACCCTAAGAGTTTGTACAGTATGGTTCTCAGTGCATTCAGGCAGGGTAATATAGTACAAACTGAGGTAAGGAAGTCAGACAATACTCTCATTTTACAGAGGTATATCCTGGAAAGAGGAAAAGAGCGGTTTGGAGGTAAGCAAATCTATGCAGTGCCTAGAAATCAGCCATACTTTGATTAAGTCAAAGCTCTAATATTATGTATATTTATTTTCAAAGTGATTCAAATGAGTACCTCAGTCTTTCTGCATGCACAGTTGGAGACCTTGAAAGAATTTTGTTTCTCAGACCTCATCACTCTAAACTGCTGCCTTTCCAGGGCAGTACACAAAGTCACCAGTCACCTTTCAAAGGTTTGACAGGTGTGTCTTGTCACATCAGTTAAATCCATGCAAGAAAACCCTTGGCTTGGAAACCTGCAAACAAGTGCAGTAGCAGCACCGCAGTTAACTCCTTCCCTGCCTCTCTGGCCTCATGTTCACCTCTAACAATAAGCCCAGTAATACACTGAATAAGCATAGAGTATTTATAAGGGCAGAAATACGAACAGAGGGAGCACTGAAAACCAACCATCAGAAGATCCTGCTGGCATTTTATTCTTCACAGCTGATTTTCACCTAGAAGATCGCTCAGTCACCCTTACAGCACAAGCACTGCAGTACTGCATAATGAAAAGCTGGCTGTGGAGTGACTCTTAGTGTTCCCTGTCTGTGCTCTGCTCCACTCTTTCTTTCTGTGCATCACAGAAAACAGGGCTGTATATGCTTTATAAGGAATATCATTCATCTCTTTAAAGGAGAAGTAATAGTCTCATCCCTAATTGCTTCCCCTGGGTAAGTAAGGAACATCCTTGACTCTCTGCTGCAGTTTGTACCATGGCTCAGCTTGGGACAGCCTTTCTAGAGTCAGGGAGAGCACGTACAGGGTGTTTTGCAGACAGACTTGAGCATCTCCTGCCCAAGCAGACACAATGTTAGGAAGCCCTGCAGCTGGGGATGGGTAACCAGGGTGGTGTGGTCCTGCCAATGCTGTGCAGGGACCAGCCACAAGGAAGGGAACACCAGCTTGTGCCCACTGTAGCAGCTTTTGTGATACACATGTCTGTAGTCTAGGACTACGACCACAAAATGTAAGTTTTCATGAAAAAAAACAGGTATGTTCAACATAGCAACTAGTGTGGGGTGGATAAGCCATTTGGGTCTCAGGGTACATATAGCTTAACTAATCTACAATGTTATCTACACTGCAAATGTAAAGTTATGTCAAACAATCCTGCCCTCTGCACTAGCATCATTCAAACCAGCCATTAAGAATTGAATTTTGGCCAGAACTTGGTTAGAAACCAACCTCAGGGCCAGGGCATGTGAAAGGAGGCTTAGATCCAGAAGCCAGGAGCTTGCAAAAAGAATTAATTATTTTTAAGCATCATGATTGTTATAGCTGTTCCCTTTGAGACATCTGTGAGGAAGTTAATTTATAATGGATAACTTTCTAGTCCTTCTTGGAAATGGAGACACCATATGTCAGAGCTGTTTTTCTGATAACTTGTTTCTGTGGCTGACTTTTTCAAAGTTTCTGCTTCCCATTTGTTTTCTGTGTTGTGAACCGAAACTTAGTTAAGCTACATTCAAGAACTGAGTCCTATATCCCTCTTTAATGAGGATCAGCTTTTCTTTTTCTTGGTCTTCCATTTTGTGATTCTTAGTCATAAATATTTCTTTTCTCAGATATAACATCAAGGCAAGAGAACTGTACAGATATATCTCCTTTTAGTGATGTAATCTGGCTTTAGATATGGAAAATACTACATGGCCTTTTCCCTCCCCTAGGTGATCCTGCAATTTGTGCTTTAGGTTGTGAACAGCTTCACTATGTTTTTTCCTTACCTGCTCGCTTTTTCCCCTTTTGCCGCTATTGATAGTACAGGAGGTTTTACCTAACAGAGACTTAAGCAAGTGTTTACTATTAAGTTTCTCAGAAGTACCAATGACACAGGTAGTCCTTAAGCATGTGCTTATATACTTTGCTGATTTTTTTAAAGTTGGTAAAATAGGTACTACAAACCCAATTTTCTCCATTTCTTAGTTTTACCAAGCAATCTGGTCTCTTCTTCATTCTGTCAAACAAAATGTGGTGTATCACCAGAGATGGAATCTGACTGCAACCAAAAATAGCAATGAAAGCTACTGTGCTGACCCAAAGCATCAAGGGAAATATTCAGTCCAAAGCATTTGGGCTTATTAGTGCAAAAATTAAGACAACAATAAGACAAAATCTGCTTAAATGTCAGGAATAATATGGTTCAGACTGTGCTTTGTTGCATTGCATCAGTTCCTGTGGCATTATGTAATGCCACAGCACCTTTCTTAACTTAATTCCTCACAAAACCTTATATGATATCTCACACTTTAATCAAAAATTGAGAACAACATTTTAGCTCCTCTTTTCTCCTAAAAAGAATTCATTCCAATATGAGCTGGAAGAAAATTAGCAGGCAAAATATTCTGGCTAATCCCAGAGAATATAATTTTTTTTTCAGTTTGATTAGTACTTTCAGGTACACATTTCTCATCTCTATCAGGGTGGAAAGAGTGGAATTTCAGAATAAGAGATAGAAGAGCCAGGGACTGAACACGGTATGCAGTACCGATGGGTGGCAGCTGGCCATGCCAGCTCTGTTCTGGTATGATTTGAAGGATATAGCAAGGGGTTCTTTCCAATGTTTTTTCTATGTTCGTACTTGTTTCTTAAGTTTTGGGGGAATGTCTGTCTTTGTGTGTTAAGAATGTAGGTACCATTTTAAATACTTAAGTATTAAAGACCACCCTTTTCATTACTTTCCATCCATAAAGAAAAATTTTCTTCAAGTTTTCTGCGGTCTTTTTCTTTTTTTTTCATGGACAAGTTTCTACTTAATATTTGCAGGGCACAAGGACCATAATTCCCTGATCTAGCAGAAGAGTTAGACCTTCCTGAAACCTGGGGAATTTCACTTTAGGCGGGTGAGGTGCTGAATTTTCTTTCTATGCTGAGAATCTTTTGACAGTACCAGTCCCCAGCTGCAACAGTAAATATACTAAGCTTTAAAGATGACTAAATTAGGTACAAAGCCACAGGGGATTTCCTATTACCTCCGTAAATGTAAGTATCTCCTGCTGATTAAATGTCCTGTAAACATTCTTAGACAGTTACTCATGCAGGTTGATTGTACAGTAGGACTAAAGAAAAACACCTACTTAGCTGAATAAGATATTCTGGAAACATTTTTAAAGTAATAAGCTGGCTATAAGCACTACCACAATTTTAACACTGAGAGGAAAAGAACAGCTGGATGCTGTTGCAGGGGTTGTGCATCTGTCTTCTTCATGCTTCTGTCATCCAATAGTACTGTAGCTTAAGTTATCTGGATCTTGTCCCCACTCCCACCAGATATTTGTACCTAGATAATAAGGTAAAATAGCACTATTGTTTCATTTCCGAATAACTTGATGGGAGAAATGCAGTAAAATGTTCCATCTTAAATATATAGAAATAGATACATTTAAATGGATATGTATTTAAAAACGGCATATATTTGTATGTGAAATTACCTTTATATTTTATTTTACCATCAAACCTTCACCATAAAATTTAGAATAGAATTAATTGTCACGTAAATGTGCTTATAGCTCTATTTGAATGATTTCTATTTCTCGTCAGTTTTAAGTGCCTGTTTTGGGGCATCTAGATGGTCTCATTTAGTTATGCAAAGATAAACCATTTACAACACTTTTGAAAATGACGCCTGCAGTGAATATTTTATATAAAACACATTGTTTCTGCTTCTAATGGTTTTGGAGTTTTGGGGGTTTTTTTTGTTTTGTTTTGGGTTTTTTTTTTTTTTTTTTTTTACAGTTGAGGAATTTCCTGCACAGGAAAGTGACATCTTTGAGGAGTATTGATGGTGACTTAACAGTATTAAAATGAATTTGAGAGTGTAATGTTAAATCTTTGGTAGGAAAGAAATCTTGGGGAGGGGGGTGAATCAAACAGCGTTGAGCCATTTCCCCCAGGAGTGAAGTACAAAGTCCCATTTGACAATATTCCCAAGTTCCCTTCCACTGACGTGTCCCCACTGTCCCATGGAAAGCATACCAGGGACAGACAGACAAATATTCCCTCAGCTAAGAACTATTCTGTGCCTTCTGCTGAGCCCACAGAAACCAGAAGTCAGCCCTGCTAAGCAGAAAGAGATACTCCTTCTCTGCTTCCTCCTAGCAGGAAGCTTAAGATTGATCTCAAACATGGATAACTTTTTCAGGAGGTTCATATGATTTCTGAATCGTCTTCAAGTTTCCACCCTGGGACAGTAAACAGTGGGATGGTGCAGCTCGAACTGTGTTTGGCTGCTCTTTCTCCTTCAGTCACCGTTTTCTCCTTGTCCTCAAGCTACCCTCAGGGTGCCATCCTGCTAGACTTTAGCTAAATGTTTGCATAGATGAGGACACCTTGTTCTTTTATGATTCATGAAGATGTACTGGCCCATTAACATCAGCAAGGATAAAATCCACTTTTCATTTAAATAAATCTCTTGCATCTGTATGACTGCATCAGTCTGACACTCTTAATGCTGATGTACCTTTCTTTAAGTACATACAAAATCAAAGCCAAAGGACAAAACGTACAGTAAACAGGGAACTCTGTAATTCTTCTAACTGCAGAACAGAAAATGAAACAGACCAAGATTACACAAGGTGTTGACACATTTAGATTTCTGTAAGGCATCTGAAATGTTATACTGCACTAAATCATTTAGGAGACTGAATGATATGAAAGAAACATGCCTTTCATTAGAAGGTTGATTGGTATGTCTCTACCTATAATCATAAGGAGTAAATCACTTTAAAGGGACATTTTTTAAAATGAGATCATTTCAGCCTTTGGAAGACAACATAAAAACAATTTTCTTATATTATTATTCAGCTTTCTGATATTCAAAGACTGAGAAAATTGGAATCATAATGAGAATATAGTTTGGGGGTATTCTAATTTGCTCAGTAAAGTGGAAATTTCAGCACCAACTGAAGTGTGCAACCAAAGCCAAGAAAAAGAATAAGACTGTAGGACAAGCAGGATAACAGCTGCTAGCCTAGGAAAAGAAATGACTCTGGAAAAAAAACAGAGGTAACTATTTAGATGAATATAATTTCTCATTCAATGTTATGACCAAGAGATTAACATGATAGAGTGGATGTATGCATTAACAGATGAACTGTGTGTAGGGACACTGTGGGTAAAACTCAGCTGCCTGAACAGGAGTCTAGTGCCGTATGAAGTGCTGTTCAGTACCCCAAACACCTGAGCATGTTGCACAGATACGACAAAGGACCTACTGGAGATGAAGACCCATTTGGGGTGGCAGCTGGAAGCTAGGCAAGATACACTTGTGCATCTAAATTTTCACTAGACACCTACACTTAGTAAAACAAACCCTACCTCTTTTACAACAGTATTTTAGTACCAGTGTAACTACTACCAGGACATGGTATTGTGTTCTACTTTCAACAGCTCAAGAGAGTGTAAAGACAACTCAGAGACACCTGAGAATGATGCAGTGAGTGAGGAGATACATCTTATCATGATAGCTACAGGGAACTCACAGAATTTTTAGGAGACTTTAAGAAAAATACAATTGACCATGGACGAGAGTTTCCATACGGGAAATTCAAGTCTGAGAATACACAGTTTTTCAATACAAAAGATGAAATTCTGCTGACTGCAAGTCAAAGTTAGATATATTCCTAGCAAAAAATGAGATGGGAGTTTTCACACAGACGTCAAGGGTTATAGCCTAGGAGGAATGAAAGAGTTTTGTTTGTTTGTTTTCACTTGTTACTGGAAAATGGCAATTCCATTTGAATACTTCTCTGACAGAGCAGCTCTAGTTCAAACAAAAATTAAGTTTTGGTCTTCGTAATGAATATGGATTGTTTTTTTAATCTGAGTTCATGAACTTGCTTCATTATATATTAAAATTACCTGAAAAGCAAATTATAGACCTGGGTTCATGTTGACAGTGACCTTGAGAAGCTGGAGAAATGAGTCAACCAGAATTTCATGATGTTCAACAAAGGGAAAAGCAAAGCCCTTCACCTGGAGAGGAATAACCTCATGTACCAGCACAGGCTGGGGACCCACCAGCTGGAGACAAGCTTTGCAGAAAAGGCCCTGAGGGTCCTAGTGGACAAGTCAGCCTGAGCCAGGAATGCACCCTCATGGCAAAGAAGGCCAACAGTCTGCTGGCCTGCATTAGGAGAAGTGTTGCCAGCAGGTTGAGGGAGGTAATCTTTCCCCTCTGCTCCGCACTGGCGAGACACATCTGGAGTGCTGGGTCCAGTTCTGGGCTCCCCAGTACAGGAGAGATATGAACATACTGGAGCGAGTAGAGCAAAGGGCCACAAAGGTAGTTAAGGGATTGGAGCATCTCTGATATGAGGACAGTCTAAGAGAGCTGGGACTGCCTGGAGAGGAGAAGACTCATTGGGAGCTTATCCATGTGTAAAAATACCTGATGGGGGGAGTAAAAATGGAGCCAGGCTCTTTTCAGTGATGCCCAGTGAGAGAACAGAAGGCAATGGGCACGAACTGAAACACAAGACATTCCATGTAAAGATAAAAAAAACCCAAACTCATTTACAGTGAGCGTGGTTGAGGGTGGTCAAACACTGGAAGAGGTTTTCAGAGAGGTTGTGGAGTCTGCATCCTTGCAGATATTCAAAACGCAACTGGCCACAGTCCTGAACAACCTGCTCTAGGTGACCCCACTAGCCCCTAGCAGGGGCTAGGACTGGATGATCTCCAGAGGTGCCTTCCTGCTGCATCCACCCTGTGATTCTGTGATTCATGTTTTTTGAAGGTAAGATTCAACTGCATTGCACAGAAAAAAAATGTTATTAAAATGGATGTTCTGGCCTGAAATGTAAGGAATTTGGATTTTGGCATGGCTTATGGATTACAGGAGAGGAAGGAAGGAAGGAAGGAAGGAAGGAAGGAAGGAAGGAAGGAAGGAAGGAAGGAAGGGAGGGAGGGAGGGAGGGAGGGAGGGAAGGAGGGAAGGAACAGAGGGAGGGAAGGAAGGAACAGAGGGAGGGAGGTCTTTGAAGGCAAATACTACATTTGTCAAATACAAATTACTTGATTTCAGGTATTCACAAAATCCAGCAGTGGCTGTAAAACTTTTCTTGAAAAGCCTTACACACCTTATGTTTTTCAGGCCATCCCTTAGCTAACTAATCTGCCAATAAATGAGGTTGAACATAAAGGCACATGCCACTCATTCTTTTACAAAAGAATGCACTGCTACTTGAAATTGGTTTAAATTCACCCTAAAGTGAGACTTTGAAAACACAGAAATGAGATCAGAGAGTAATCAAATGCATAAGCATGTTTCTATAACTCCTTTCAGAGAAACACATTGTTTTGGAGAATTGTTTGAAAAACAGAACGTATAGAAATGAGGCAGGGGGAAGACATAACAAAGCTTTTCTCATCGTTTGGAGTACTGTTAGCACTTTTGACCTTTCTCTCATCATTGAATTTTCAAAAGATGAAAGGAAGAACCAGCCCTTGGAGAACTCCAACCAAGTAGAAGCATTTTAAAGAGAAGTTATTTGTGGACAATCCTTTTTATAGACAGATTGAATTATTCTTAGCACAGAGCTAGATTTTCTGGTTTACATAAATGGTGATTCATTGTTCTTGTGATTTGCAGTTCCGCATGGCTGAATTAAGTACTGTTTAGCGGCCAGCCATTGTGAAACTACTTTACACTACACACAGGTGAATTAAAGGTAAATTTAACTTGCGCGTGGCAAGAAGTAAGGTGGATGGCATATTTGATCCACTGGCTTCTTGAGCAATTTACAGAAAATAATTACAGGAATGAATACAACAGGCTAGCAGGAAGGAAAAATGGGCTAGGAACCAGCTTGTCCACCTCAAGTACATAACTTGCACCTGGCATTTTGCAGTCTGGTGACACAGTCTCTTCCAGTCCTTTCTTACCTGCATGCAGAGAGGTGACTGAAGACCTCCAGAGGGTAGCTGGGCTGACTTACTTAGGTGCCTCAAGCAAGGATGTGAGGCCTTCAGAGATGTTTCTTTTTCCCTTGCACCAAGGGAACTGAAGCACTGCAGAAGGTTACTTCCCTCTGAGCCCAAGATTTCTGTCCCTGTTATTTGCCTGAGCAACATACTGTGGATCCCACCATTTTTAGTGGTTTTTATCACCATGGAGTGGATCCCATATTCAAAGTCCTGTCCTGCCTGACTTACTAAATAGCTTATTAACTTTTGTTTTCTGAAAGTTTGTCTGCAATTACTGATCCAGGAAAACAATGACTCTTGTATCTCAAAAGGCTTTTTATCCAGTGTAAAAGTAAAACACACACTCAGCTACTCCATGCCTCCCAAGATCTCTCTGGTGTAACCTCTGATAAAGTTCCCAGCTCCTTTACACAGCGGTCAGTATTGCCATCCTTGCATACTGAGAACTGGACTCAAACTGCCAAACTTTTTTCCATTATCACTAGCAGTATCAGTCTCATACTACTCACTTAAGACAAATGTTAATTAACTGCTTGGAGGTCAAAAGCCCAAACGTTGGTAATTTTGGTTACAAGTTATTTGCTATGCAAAGATATATATGCACATTGTGCCTGGACACAGCTGTTTAATTTAAAATTAACTATCTGCTCAGTCAGGAGGAAGGTATTTTCACTGGTACTTTTAGAGTAAGGGAGGGAGAACATAAAATTGCTGAGATGTTTCACATGTCGGGAGGGGAAGAAAACTGCATTATGAATGAAACAAAGTAATCAACCCGGCTGTCCTTTCCCTATCAGCTTCATCCTCTGTGGTATAAATTAGGGATGCTTAACTGGTTTAGATAAAATAAAAATAAACATGCACAAATTTTTCATTATATTTCAGATCAACTAATTCAGAAATTAAAAAAATATGAAGAGTCTTTGATTTAGATTGCTTTTTTAGTTCTGTGAATTTTATTCAGGTTGTATAATTCTGTGGGAGGTATATTTTTAGACCTTTATGAGGTGGGGAGTCCTCAGTCAGATGAGACTGAATCCATAAATACATAAGTACTTATCAGATTTTTCTGAGGTTTGCCCTTTTTATTGTGAAAGCTGTGGGAAGAGGAGAAGTTGAAGTTAAGAGAGGGAAATCTGAAAAACAGCATGGATTTTGGAGTCAGGTTTGTATATTTGGTGGCTGTTTTTCACTTCTGTGATAATTTTGCTAACCCCTGGAATAACAGGAAGAGATGTACTCTGAAATAGGGTTTGCTGCTGTCCTTCCCCTCTGCCTCTGGCAGAAAGTCTAGGGTTCATTGACATGTGATTGCCAACTTTGTGCAATTTCAGGGAAGGGATCTATATGAAAAGATTTCCAGCTTGAAAAATGTCAAGGGAGTAAAAGGTGTCAAAGGTGTTAAATTGAGTGCATGGGATTCATTATTTCAATAATATACTATACAGAATATAAACTGAAGTTGTGGGTAAAGTTGATGAATACTAATGGTCTTCACATACCATACTCTCTCATAAATGCCCTTTTTAATATAAGGTAATACTGGTTGCCACTATAGTTATACAGTTGTACCATTTTGGTTTACGAAAAGACTGAAAACCCCTTATCTTTAAATGTATTTGACATTTACACTCAGCAATTAAGGTGACAAATGATTCCACAACAAACTGGTACCTCTAACAGTTAAAAATATTGGATTTATAATTAGGCCATTGTCTCTTATTTCTTACTTCTCTAAAACAAGGAACTGACATGCTGTAGAGGGTTGACATTAACCCTGGCCAGCAACTAAGCACCAACCAGCCGCTTGCTCACTCTCCCCCAGAGGGATTGGGAAGAGAATCAGAAGAGCAAAAGCAAAAAACCCTTGAGGTTTGAGATAAAGACAGTTTAATAAATGAAGCAAAGAGGGAAAAAAAAACCATAAACAAGTGATGCAAAGACCATCACTCAACATCTCCCACTAGCAGACCAATGCCCAGCCAGAGTCTGAGCAGCAGCTACCTTGGAAAAACTATACCTCCCTCCCCAGCTTTTACTGCTGAGCACAATGCCATATGGTGTGGGATATCCCTTTGATCAGTTGGGGTCAGCTGTCCCATCTGTGTCCCCTCCCAGTCTTTTGCCTACCCTCAGCCTACTCACTGCAGGGGCAGAGTGAGAAACAGAGAAAGCCTGGAAGCCGTGCAAGCACTGCTCAGCAATAGCTAAAACCCTGGTGTGTTATCAACACTGTTTTGGTCACAAATCCAAAACAGCACTATATGGGTTGCCAAGAAGAAAGTTAACTCCATCCCAGCTGGACCCAGTACACTTGTATAAATTAATACCTGAGTCACATCCTGCTTTCTTTAGGTTTTCAACCACTGCTGCGCTTTCACATGTTAAAACACTCAAACCAAGTATAAAAATCAGACTGCAGTGTAGAGTAAAAATGGTTTCAGAGTGTTTGATTGTCTCCATTTGTATTGATTAGTTAACCTCTTATTCTACTTGCTACATACCAAGACTTCACTTTCTTGTCCACTGTATGGTCTAGTGGTGTTGTACATATTTGTCTAATAATGGAAAATTGCATTTCGTGTTCTCTCTTCCATTCCAGTTGTCAGGCACATCACACAAGTCACAACTGCAGCAGCTAGAAACTGAACCTCTTCTGTAAAGAGGCTAAGGATTGAGTAGGCAGAGACAACCCTCTCATTTTTAAGGTTATGTCTATGCCAGAACTTGGAAGATAAATTGCAGCTCATGAACACTTTTAAACTTGCCCGCTTGGGTATTGACAGCAGTGAAGCCAACCAGACAAAGACAACAAGAGGCTAAGGACAGACTATGGGACCCATCAAGATCCCAAAGTAGATATTTATGCAGGCTGCATCAAACTAGCTCAGGTATCTCTACAACTCAAAAAGTTTCAGAGTAGTAGTTCCTTTGTACAATATAGAAGAAAAAAGCTTGCATAGTTGATGCCCTGTCCCAGCTGTTCTGCCTGGGAGGCTGTACTGGAGGGCAGATGTAACAAAGAAATAAATTCTATATAACAAAAAAACTTTAATTCTTATCTGATGTATATAGATAATCAAGGTTTTGGGAGTTGTATCTAGGAAAAATGGTGGGAAAATGCCTGAGCACAGAGGATCTAAGAAGACACTTTTGAGATGTTGTACTCCATGGATGTCTTCAAAGCCTTGAAACCAAGCAGAACAGGAATGGTAGGACATGTAAAGGTGTGGTTTAACAGATAAAAGAACACTCTCACCATAGAGTCTGTTGTGAAATCCAGTATCACAGGTCTGGAGAATGCAATTAACTTTCCTGTCTTTTAATTAATTATTTCTGAGAATTCCCACAAACAGAATGGGCACTGCATTATCTTATTGCATTGGGAATAATTGCATTTTATTGGGTTCTCTTAATGACTGCTGTTTGATCTCTTGATGTTCGATTCAGAGCACATACACTAGAGCAGCCATCAGTGGCACAGGAAACCCACATACCTGTTACATATTGTATTCTAAGGGTGCATGTCTGGCACCCATTACATCCCACTGCTAATACAGATTTGGCTAGTAAGGACAGCTTTCCTGGTAAAGGCATGTTTTGGGGCAAGGGGTACTATTAATGTCAAATATGTTATTTTCACTTGATTACACTCCTCACAGAAAACAGAGCAGCTGAGCTTTGGAGAAAGGATACCTCAGCATCTGCAGTCACCAAAATGTCAAACTGGACTGTTAGACCTTCAGTAACTGCTGAAACATGTTGTACCTGATGGAGAAATACAGCTGATAGGCACTAGGCAGATGCTGAGACAGGAGAACAGAACTAGGGCTCAGTTCCTGCCTTCAAAAATGGGCTAACACCAAAGATAAATGACTACCAGCAGATCCTCTCATTGATACTTCCTCTTATTATCTTGAAGTTTCTTTCACAGGAGATGGAAAGTATAAGTGTCCTTGGTTTCAAGGGTAGAAACAGACTCTTGAAACATCTGGTATCATGAGGGTATCACGGCCGGAGTTGCTTACTGCACACTGATGTTTGGAGTTTTCCTGCCCTCCAAACCACTAGGGAGTGACTGCCATAGCACATAAAGATCCATGTCTAGATGACCTCTGTGTGACATTCTGTAGTTGAAGAAAAGTTATGCATGCAAATGAGTGCATATTTCTTTCTTCTATGCACTAAGAGCCATGTCTTGTAAAAAGAAATTGAGCAGTAGTTTATTGGTTGGACATGGGCAGCACACCGAAACTTGTGAGCTTCTCTCTTGCTATTCACATCTCAGTTCACTGACTGGCCCTTCATACTTCCATGCCAATTGTCTTAGGATCATTTTTATTTCCACCAGCCTATGTTGCTGAAAAAGTTGGACATCTTCTCCAGAAGAGTCGATCAGGCTCCTTCTGTTATCAGCTGATATAGTAGGCATCCCCAGAGCAGGTACATACTTCCAGATACATCCAGTTGACTTAATGAGGAGTCCATGTGTTAATTTAGACTACATGCGATAGGCTAGATGTCTTCATTGTGTGTCAGTTACATCAATGTTAGTCTGCAACACAACAAGTCATGTCAAAGATATTATTCTTTCCAGTCCCAGCACAGTACATCAGTGACACTAAAAAAAACGTTTCACTGACCTGAGTCTTGGGTAGTAGGGGTTTAGGGCCAGACAGTATACAGGATCTTAGGTGTTTCTGAGGGAGAACTGGGCTTTGGATACTTGAAACAAAGGACTGAGTCTTCACTGTTAAAAGTAAAAAAAAAACCAAACCTCTTGCTTTCTTGTGTTCTGTTTTTCTTCTGCTGCTTGAGGATACTTTTTTCCCACTTTTAGTTACAAGAAATGTTCTAATGACTATATCTTTAAAATCTATTTTGCCACTTGTCAGCTCCCTTTGGAACTAACTGCAATGTCTCTGATTATGGCATGCCTCACTTCCAAATTTGAAAACATGCTTTGATTTGTAGCGAATGAAGGAAATAGTTCTATACAGTGCAAGTTCCACAGTACTTTATTTTTCTTAAGGAGACAGATTTGCTTGGAAGGAAGATCAGCTCTAATTCACTGAGTATTCAAAGGATACTGTTTGCATAAATAATGAACACCACCACCCCCATTATGATCAGGCTCTTTAGTTTTGCTTCATGCTCTACAGAAAAGAATCCGAACATTCATCTAAATGTTGACACACAGTTTCTTTGGAGACGCAAGAAGCAATTTGCATATACACAATGCTAAATGTTTGTTTTATGTGGATCACTTAATGAGGGCTGTTTAAGATTTGTAAAGCTTAAAGGCCAACCAAAACATACCTTAGTAAGGCATTTGTGCAGCTTTCCTAGTCACTGTTGCTGAAATTGTTGTGAAAATCAGGGGAGTAAATTAGAGCAGGTATGAACCTGCAGCCTACCCTGGCACTCTTTGCTTTTCCTCTGCTCGTCTCCGGGGCCATCCAAGTCAGTGCAGGGATACCAGCTGCCAGAGCCTGTTGTTTACTGATTGTGCTGACAGAACCGATGGAAAAAATCCTCTGCCTTCCACCAGAGCAAGAAAACATGTGTGTGCCTTTGGTTGGCAGGGTGACTTCTTTGAGCTGCCTGTTTTGTCATTCAGCAGCGAACCGACTAAGGGTAAGGACAGAAAAAGCTTAGGTTGCCAGGCTGCCTTGGCAAAACTCCCATTTGGAGCGGCAGCAGGAGTAGGTCTCTGAGGACGAGGTTTTGCAGCTCACATGCTAGGAAAGTGGATGTGGACCGCTGACTCCTCTCACGAATTTCTCTTTAATTTTGGTAGGATGCAATGTCAACAATATGAAAATGTACCCCTTAGATACTGTCCTTGACACTTTGCATGTAGAATCACTAAAATCTGGACTGATTTAATGAAGTATACACTGTCAACAACTTACATATCGTACTGTGAATATCCAGTGTTAGGATAGGTTTCCCTCTCGAGCCAAGGACAAAAAGAGGTTTCTTCAAAACCTTCCCTCGACCATTGTAGTTTGTGTGGTGGGTTGACCCTGGCTTAACGCCAGGTTCCCACCAAAGCCACTCCATCAATCTCCCTCCTCACCTGGACAGGGGAGAGAAAATATAATGAAAAGCTTACGGGTCAAGATAAGGACAAGGAGAGGTCATTCACCAATTACTGTCATGGGCAAAACAGACTCAACTTGGGGAAATTAGCTTAATTTATTACCAATCAAATCAGAGTAGGATAATGAGAAATAAAACCAAATCTTAAAAACACTTTCCCTCCACCCCTCCCTTCTTCCCAGGCTCATCTTTACTCCTGATTTTCTCTACCTCCTCCCCCCCAGCAGCACAGGGGGATGGGGAATGGGGGTTGTGGTCAGTTCATCACACATTGTCTCTGCCACTCCTTCCTCCTCAGGGGGAGGACTCCTCACACTCTTCCCCTGCTCCAGCATGGGGTCCTTCCCATGGGAGACAGTCCTTCACGAACTTCTCCAACACGAGTCCTTCCCACAGGCTACAGTTCTTCACAAACTTCTCCAGCGTGGGTCCCTTCCATGGGGCGCAGTCCTTCAGGAACAGAGTGTTCCAGCGTGGGTCCCCCGCAGGGTCACCAAGTCCTGACAGCAAACCTGCTCCAGCACGGGCTCCTCTCTCCACATGTCCACAGGTCCTGCCAGGAGCCTGCTCCAGCGTGGGCTTCCCACAAGGTCACAGCCTCCTTCAGGCATCCACCTGCTCTGGCGTGGGGTCCTCCATGGGCTGCAGGTGGATATCTGCTCCACCTTGGACCTCCATGGGCTGCAGGGGACAGCCTGCCTCACCATGGTCTTCACCACGATCTGCAGGGGAATCTGTGCTCCAGCGCCTACAGCACCTCCTCCCCCTTCTTCTTCACTGACCTTGGTGTCTGCAGAATTGTTCCTCTCACATGTTCTCACTCCTCTCTCTGGCTGCAGTTGCGTAGGGGTTTTTTTTTTCCCCTTCTTAAATATGCTATCCCAAAGGTACTACCACCTTTGCTGATGGGCTCGGCCTTGGCCAGCAGTGAGTCCATCTTGAAGCCAGCTGGCATTGGCTCTATCGGACATAGGGGAAGATTCTGGCATCTTCTCACAGAAGCCACCCCTGAGCCCCTCCACTACCAAAACCTTGCCATGCGAACCCAATACAGTTTGATGGCCTGAATTTCCATACAGCTGCTCTCTGTAGCTAAGAAGGGAGTGTGGCTTAGATGCCTAAAATAGGGATGTAAGTATCCCTTCTAGCTACAAAAAATCAAGACGAAAGATCTATGCGGCTTCCATGGCTATTCAGTGAAGAGCCATTCAGTTTTTTGCAGCCATTTCCCAGCTGTGACCCTGGATCTCAACATCCAAGAAATCTTCTATAAGTGCTTAGCACTAAAGCAAAACTACAAAGAAAACTCATATTTCACATTCGAGTAACATGCAGCACAAGACATGTTTTCCTGATGCTCATTAGCTTAATGTGCAATTAAAAAAACCCACTCTTTTTATTGGTAATATAAAATAGAACAGAGAAAATGAAGACATATTCTAAAACTTCTGGAATAAAGCATCTGTCTCAGAGCTCATCTGCTTCTTCAATATATCATTAAATTCCGCTGTTCACTAGTCTTTGCTTAGATCATTTCATGTGAACAGCTTCAAACCTTTTTTTAATCCCAGTCATCTTCAGCAGCTTGTTGTATTACTCTTTGCATTGTTCTAGTGAAATCCATTTCACACACCAAAAAAAGGGGGTTTGCCCTGTAGAATTTTTTTTATTTTTACTGAACCAATTTAAATTTCATGTTTTGTCATTGGAATTAAGGAAACATTCCCTGCCTCCAAAACCAGACACATTCTGTCTTTTGGAAATTGCAGAAGGCTGCACACAAACACTTTCAGTGGGGACTATCAGCAAGGCATCAGGATGTGATGAAACAGGGGATTAACCTTTTTGAGATTGGGACACTGTTGCTAGGGCTCCCAGCACAATAGATCCTTTCTTATTGTTGCGTTCCCTTGCTGTTATCAGAGTATAAATATCACAGAAATATTGTTAATTCTGCAGTATGTTATTGTGGGATTCAAAATATCCCAGAAGGATTTCAAACCATCATGAATGAGACTGCTCTAGAGGTAACAGGGACTTTGTACTGAAGTACATTAATCTCTCCAGCATGATGAAAGCTTTTGTACACAATTATCCTTGGTGATAAAAAAAAGTAAAATAGAAAGGCATGTGTGATTCTAAGTCAAAGTGAAGTACTATAAAATTGTAATGTGTTTATTTTTTATTTTTATATTTTACTATCACTCCATCTTTATATTCATAACCCTCATTCCATTTTTTATGCCTATTCATGAGCCCAGTTACAAGTATCTATGTGTTTAAGCATATAGTTGTCTTTCTGCACTCTTAAATCATTCTCTTTGCCAGAACAAAATGAGCTCTATGCAGAACATTAGGTATCTGTGTAAATGGCTGATGGCTGTCAGCCTAGGTGTAAAGTCCTCTGTGGAGCACGGTCTTCTTTGTATGAAGATAAAGCCTCTAAGTGCCAAGATGAAAGGATGGCCAAATGAGCTACAAAATGTTTCCAGTAATATCATTAAGGAGTGAGCAGCTAAACATTTCCACATGATTATCATAAAATGTTTCACCAATCAATATTTGCAAGTTTAAGTGCCAAACTGTAATTAGAGGCTAAAGGCCAGGAGCCAGGTGCCATGCGGTAGCTGCAATTAGTTCTGTGCCCAGCTGTAGCTATCAGCCGCACGCCTGAGACAGCCCTTGCCCTGCCGGTCTGTGCTTACTTAAATGGCTGGGAAAGCTTAGGGAAGAAAAGAAAAAAGTTGCTGAGTGCTTAAAATCTTAGAAAATATTTGCCTGGTGCAGTGTAGGTCTGAATTGACAATAATGCTTGGTAACTTTATATTCACTCACAGGAGAAATGTCATACCCAGTAAAAGGAAAACAAATGCTACGAAGGCATTCTTTTCAGGTGTTGCCAGCCTGCTTTCTATTTGTCTTCTAGAGCTTATGAGGAATGGGACTGGAAATGTGAACTAATATCACCAAATGAACATTGAGTTCTGTGGTATGAGTACAAGCACGCATCCAGACCCTCCTGCTGCTGACCAAACCCTACATTTTCCAGCTCGGGATTCTAAAAACAGGGAAAGTCCCCAAATTATGTAAGTATTTATTTCCTGGAAGAAGCCTTAAATGATTCTAGTCGCAAAGGACCTATGGGCAACTGTGAAGCTGTTGGTAGGATGAAAGGAACAATTTTCTTTGAGTGGTAAAGAGCTTCTTCCTCTTTTTTGCTGTCTCTGTCATTTAACCCATCCTCCGTGGTACATTGCATATGCCACTTGCCCTGCCTGGTAGGGTAGTGGTCATAAGATAATGAGCACTAACAAGTTTCTGCAATGAATGCTATGACTTGGCTAACCCATTTAAATATTACAAGCAGCCACTTGAATAATGAACGATAAGGAAAATTAAGGCAGCCTGTTCTTAGCACTTTGGCCTTTGAATGTCTCAAGTTGCTTGCCATTAGTTTTGTCATTTAGCAAAGTTATAGCGCAGCCAGCAGAAATCAGCAGACAGTAAAAATGACGAAAGTTGTTTCAATGCTCAATGTATTACATACTTTGAAAACCGTCTGTTCTCCATTGGTTTTGCAGTAATTTTTTTTTCCTGACACTGTTATGTAGCTAAATAATCTGTTTTGACTATTTAAGTATATAGACTTGTGGGAAGAGCACTTCAAAAGGAACTTGTCAGGGTTATTTTTGTTCTGTTCCCATTCAGGAATAGCTGTGAAATTTTTGGATGTGGTATTGAAAATAACATAAGTAAAAAAAGTGAGTAGTTATAAGCAGAACTGTGTGATTTTAAAATTTGCTATAAAAGTACTAGTTAGGTTGATTCAAAGCTATTTTAAAATTCTAGTCCTATTTCCCAAATAGTTTTGAATAAATGAAATGAAATATCAGAAATTTTGAAAGAAACCTTCCAGAAACATATCAGAACACATCTCCAAAAAAAATTTCAATGCTAGTTAGATAAACTTGGAGGAAAAACAGAGGAAGAAATAGTAAATATTTATTGGCCAAAGAAAGAACTGAAATGTCTTCTAAAATGTTAAAGTGCTTGCCTGGGAAGTGAGAGGTTTGTGTTTCAGTTCATGTTCCCCTTGCTATTAAATGTTTAATGAAAAATGAAAAAGCTCTGGCAGGAGAGAATGAGAAAGCCTTAACACATAATCTCATACAGTGCAACAAAGAGAGTGTTCAATGCTGTACCTATTATGAAATCAGTTCTTTGTTTTTATTAACTGTTCTTAGTTAAATATTTTGCTTACCCACATTGGTTTGATAACTATATTGACAAAATTGTTTGAAGTCAATTTGGGGAAAAAAAAATATTGTTTTTATTTGAGTACCAACCAAAAGCCAACAACCATCATATCCATAGCTGTAAATATAAAATAGTCTTAATAAGGAAAGAATTCTTTATACTCCCACCAAGAAAGAAGCAGAGCTAACTTAGAAGAAACAGGCTTTTTACATCCAAGTGTCTGCCATCTAAACATCCTGCTGCTTACCAGAACACATGGAAAGTTGATTTCTTTGGTTTGCTACGAGTTCATGAGCATAGCAACTATAGCCAAGGAACAGTTACTTTCATGGGCAGCACTAGAATGGTTTCACTCTTTTAACACTGCTTTTTAGTTTAGGGTTGGTGGGGGGATGGTTGTTGGTTTTAATACTGGATTTTGTCATGCTGTTTTGAGGTTTTTTCCTCATAACATTTCAAACTGATTAATGGACTTTTATTCATCAGAATCATATGAATTTGGAGTCATATGAATTTGAAGACAATAAAAAAAGTTTCTATAAATACATTAGCAACAAAAGGAGGGCTAAGGAGAATTTCCATACTTTACTGGATGCAGGGGGAAACATAGTAACAAAGGATGAGGTACTTAATGCCTTCTTTGCCTCAGTCTTTAATAGTCAGACCAGTTGTTCTCAGGGTACCAGGCCCCTTGCGCTGGGGAGTAGAATGAAGGTCCTGTAATCCAAGGGGAAATGGTTAGCAACCTGCTACACTGCTTAGACACACACAAGTCTATGGGGCTGGATGGGATCCACCCAAGGGTACTGAGGGAGCTGGCGGAGGTGCTCACCAAGCCACTTTCCATCATCTATCAGCAGTCTTGGATAACTGGGGAGGTCCCAGTTGACTGGAGGTTAGCAAATGTGACACCCATCTACAAGAAGGGCTAGAACGAGGATCCAGGGAAATACAGGCCTGTCAGCCTGACCTCGGTGCCGGGGAAGGTTATGGAGCAGATCATCTTGAGTGACATCACACGTCACATACGGGACAACCAAGTGATCAGGACCAGCCAGCATGGGTTCATGAAAGGCAGGTCCTCCTTGACTAAGCTGATCTCCTTCTATGACAAGGTGACCCACTTAGTGGATGATGGAAAGGCTGTGGATGTTGTCTACCTGGACTTTACTAAAGCCTTTGACACTGTTTCCCACAGCATTCTCCTGGACAAACTGGCTTCTCATGGCTTGGAAGGTGTACCTTTGCTGGGTAAAAAACTGGCTGGATGGCTGGGCCCAAAGAGTTGTAGTGAAAGGAGTTAAATCCAGTTGGTGGCCGCTCACAAGTGGTGTTCCCCAGGGCTCAGTATTGGGGCCAGGTCTGTTTAATATCTTTATCAGTGATCTGGATGATGGGATTGAGTGCACCCTCAGTAAGTTTGCAGATGACACCAAGTTGGGAGGGAGTGTTGATCTGCTGGAGGGAAGGAAGGCTCTACAGAGGGATCTGGACAGGCTGGATCGATGGGCTGAGGCCAACTGTATGAGATTCAACAAGGCTAAGTGCTGGGTCCTGCGCTTGAGTCACAACAACCCCAGGCAACGCTACAGGCTTGGGGAAGAGTGGCTGGAAAGCTGCCCGGCAGAAAAGGACCTGGGGGTGTTGGTCAACAGCCAGCTGAATATGAGCCGGCAGTGTGCCCAGGGTGGCCAAGAAGACCAACAGCATCCTGGCTTGTATCAGAAATAGTGTGGCCAGCAGCACTAGGGAAGTGATTGCTCCCCTGTACTCAGCACTGGTGAGGCTGCACCTCGAATACTGTGTTCAGTTTTGGGCCCCTCACTACAGGAAGGACATTGAGGTGCTGGAGCGTGTCCAGAGAAGGGCAACTAGGTTGGTGAAGGGTCTAGAGCACAAGTCTTATGAGGAGTGACTGAGGGAGCTGGTGTTGTTTAGCCTGGAGAAAAGGAGGCTGAGGGGAGACCTTATCACTCTCTACAACTACCTGAAAGGAGGTTGTAGTGAGGTGAGGGTCGGTCTCTTCTCCCAGGTAACAAGCAATAGGATGAGAGGAAATGGCCTCAAGTTGTGCCAGGGGAGGTATAGGTTGGATATTAGGAAAAATTTCTTCACTGAAAGGGTTGTCAAGCACTGGAATAGGCTTCCCAGGGAAGTCGTTGAGTCTCCATCCCTGGAGGTATTTAAAAGATGTGTAGATGTGGTGCTTGAGGACATGGTTTAGTGGTGGACTTGGCAGTGTTAGGTTAATGGTTGGACTTGATGATCTTAAAGGTCTTTTCCAACCTAAATAATTCTATGATTCTATGATTTTATTTAGACAATTTTAGGCAAAAAATATTTCTAATGAACTTTGCTTTTATTGAGTGATGTATTTTTGGGGACAAGTGGTCATTTGATTGTCATTTCTTCAAGTTGAAGTACTGGTGCTGTTAGCTTGGGGGAATGGTAGGGGGCATTAAATTTACTTTTGTATCTATTCATGTTTGTCACCCAAGTTTGATTGATTTCCATGCCTTCCTGCTGTGTTTCCTGTCTGCCTTCTCAATGTTTGTCTGTGGTATTTTGGACCATTTTCATTCTGTGCATCTCACTCCCATGCCAACACTGAAGGACACATTTCTGCATGGCTTGGTCTTTGTCTTCTGCTTAGACAAAAAGCTCCTAGTGTTTGTTATTATCCATAAACGAAATGTTTCTTACCCATGTCCTGAATGTAGGGTGGTATTTATACTATCTCTGCTTCTGATTTATCAATACATTAGAATTAACTCTACACCTTACTTTTGTTATTTATCTCTTAGTTTTGCACACTAGTGTTAAAGAGTTAGCTTGAAGTGTTTCCATAATATAGCTATTTAAGTTTCCTTAATTATTACCTAATACATGTACTACCATCATTGTATAATAATAATATTTCTTTCTGGACAGGGAATTATTATTACTGCAACACTTTCTAGTATGATCTTTGTGCTGTGGCTTGTAGTGGAAAGAAGTAATAATAGTGCTGGAAAGGGTCAAAATGCTTGGTTCTTGAAGGTATGCCAAGGAAAATAAATGCATAGTTACCTTTCTCTGCCAGGTAATCTTGCTGGTGCTGACTGGGACATAGAATAAATTATTCCAATCAAGTTCCTTTCAGTTGAGATGTTTGTGCTGGCAGAGAAACTGTCTCAAATGCATATCTATCCCAAGAACTAGTATCCTGAAGTTTTGCTCTTTTGCTTATTTTTAGTGTGCTTTACAGGCAAGAGACACAGAAAAATAGACGTCAACCTGCCTTACACAACCTCTGTCGTTCATATACAGACTTAGACACTTGTTTGCAAACTTGGCTTGTTGCACGTCTGCCCAAGCTTCTTCTGATGGGGAGATAACATCGCTCTTGGAAGTGGTTTAGCTTAACATTGAAAGTTATATTGCTAAGTGACTTTGTCATCAATTTATTCTTTTTCCAGCTAACAATGATCTTCTGGGAGAAACATGAAAGAAATCAGGTATCGGACATGCTCCCTGGACAAGACAAGGAAATGCACTTAACAGCTTACTTGCTTTCTTTAAAATATTCCTATCCACTCTTCTAGGTTGAAACAAATCACATTAATTTCCTTCATCTTCCTTGCTTCTTCTGGATGAAGAACTTATTCTATTTGTGTGAATATCTTTTATGATGTGTAATTCAGCTCGACTTCTGGCAGTTCTCACATTTCTCAGTATCAGATGATATACATCTAGGAATTAAATTCTCTCATTAAGGGCATAACTTTCAGGATTTATTCATCTCTACAGTCACATTACAGAGATCCTTGATCCATATATACATTTAACCGTCAGGGTTTATCACTGGTTCATCAAATTATCTCAGGAGAATTTTTTTTCCTTTCCTATGGACCCTCCAACATCTAATCTTCTACTGAATCTTCATTCACCTGAGCCCTCTTCAGCTAGGTTTTAACACTATGATGATTCAGAAGCGTCTCCAGATCACTTCACTCTTCCGTTTCTCACTTTTAAGTCATCCACATCACACCTTAGTATCCCAGACACCTGCATGGTGTCAATCCTTCAAGAAAAACTGTTTCTACCTGATTGCGTATCTGTGACTGGAGGTAAAATCTTTCTTATCATAACCAATCCCTGTTCTTTGTTTTTAGTTTTTCTTGCTATGCATTTACATTCCTCTCTTGGGAATGGGATGAATTCCAGAGAGATAAACTTTCTCTTCTTTGATCATTCTAAGCCTAGTGTAGACAACCTTGACCCACTCCAGTGTAAGATCTTGTCCTGATGCCAAGAACACTCAGTGGAGTCCTCCTTGCTGTTTCAAGATCCTCTTAGTTCCAGTCCTGTTTCTCAGTTCTTGTTTTCTCTGCATCAGCTCCTGTGATGGGATTTTAATTTTCTTTTTCCTAATAAGGGCCTCTTCCTGGTACCAGTTCTAGTTTTCTCTGTACCAGCCACCAAGGGCTCCCTTGCTGTCCATTACTCTGTCTTCATTGGACTAAATGTGCTTTCTCACTTGCCAACGTATCTTGTGCTCCCACCAATTGTTTTTCTTCTTCTCTGAAGCAAACCTGTTCTCCAGCTCCAGTTGTCTCTTTCCCCATGCAGGCTGCATGGGCATGTGTTTCCAGGTTCACTTTCTTGTACTGGAGTTTGCTCTGTAGTTCTGTATGCAGTACATTTGCTGAACATCACTATGCCCAAAAGTCAAGAGATCTGTAACTCAAGCATATTGTCAAGTGTTAAATCTTCCCTCTCTTGCACATCCTCAGATCCTGAAGTAAAGTCTACCACCACCCTTGGTTACGCCGCTTGTCTATTTGCCTCCTTTTTCATGAGTTCCAGCTGATGACTCTTCAGCCAAAACCAGCTTCCAGCTTGTGTACTGCTGGCAGGGAAAGGGGAGGAAATTATATCACTGGAGGTTTTAGTAAAGTAAGAGTAATTCAGCAGACTTGGGCTTTTCTTATAGGCTTTTCTTTTTTTCTTGATAAAGGCTCTGTCAAGCTCATGAATTCACATGTTCTGGAGTACTGAAGCAACTTGAATCATTATAGCACAAATGCATAAAGTTTTATCTATAGCTTTAATTTTCATTATTTGTAAGCTAGTTTATAGTTCTTTGTGGGGAGGGGTTGAAAATAACCCTGGGATTTCTTTTTTCCTGCTTCATTTTCTTTCTTTTTTCCTGGTGCAAGAAAACTAGTATCAGGTTAAGATCTATGCAGCAATAAACCTTTGCCACTGGCAGGAATCTAGCAGTCACAAACAATTAGTTCTTTCTGTGAACGGTCCAAGGTTAATTTTAGCCTCCTAAACTGTCTCCTGCCAGATCTGATAAGTTTTCTCCTTTAGCTCCAGCTGTCTGGTCCCTGATGGGATTTGGCTACAAGGAAGATGGCATTATCAGCTCATTAACCATCACTAGCAGAAGAACTCTGATGCTGATGTATATTGATCACCTGTTCCACGGGGTTATCAGATGATGATGAGTGAACCTGATGCTTGGTTGTTTCTGTGGGCAGCTTTTATTTTTTACTGGCTGATGGCACTTCTCTCGCTGGCTCTGCCCGTGGAGGAGAGAGCAATGCAGCAGGGCATCTCTGCTTTTGCCATCAACAGGTTATGTTTGACTGCAGGATGGGACTGGAGCAAATACTTTGCCCTGTCTGGGTCAAAGTCCGGATACGACCCATGCAGCTGTCTGTCTCCCTTATCACATGGCTTTGCAAAATGCTTTTATTAGTGAAGCAGGGAGAGTCCCAGCGGGTTAGAAAGGATTGGGAATGGACTTTCAGGCACTGGAAGGATCTGTGTGGTACTCTCTAAACTGCAGACGGCTTGCACTGGAGCTGTGACTTAGCTGTGTCTGTGGGGGTAGGTATAAAAGATGTGGAAGGTCTACCATTGAGACCCTGCCCGATGGGACAGCAGTGTGAAACACAGCTTCCTGCAGAGACTTGAAATCAGAGGGTGCGCTTGGTTGTTTTGTTTTTCAGAGCAGACAATTATGAAAAAAATCTATATAATGCCAGTTTTCTTCTTAGTCAAAGCAATATTACTCAGGGCTCTGGAGGCTAAACAATACTTGTTTGTTTTTTCTCCTAAAACAAACAGTCTGGAAAAAATAAATACTATGTTTCCTGTCAAGATGTAGCAACAGAAATTCTGGGACTAAAACCAGGACCCACACATTATTTATTAATACATAAAATAGATAGTCAATTCATCAAGTTAAAATTTGATAAATCCTTTATTTTGATATCATTTACTCATTTATTTCATTACTTTGGCAGTTGCAATTCATTCAATAGACATTTGGGGGGAAAAAAACCCAACAGGATCATCATATTAAGACAGATAGATATTGAACAGATATTTCCTGGGAGTAAGGGATACCTTGGAATAAAGATGAAAGAAAAAAGTGTGGTTTAGTACTACCTCATGGAAAAGAAGGAGGGGAAAAAAAAAAAAAAAGAAGAGATGGTTTGAAATATTTCCACTGGTTGGTTGGTTGGTTTGTTTTATCTTGCTCCAGTGCATTGGAGAACAGAAGTAGATTTTCTGTTTAAGGTAACTGTTTCTCCTTTTAATTCTAAAGTAAATGTCCAATGGATTTTTAAAGTTTTAGTAAGATCTGTTGTCTTTTAATGTCATAGTTTAGAGGTCATTAGAATAAAGTTTTACTTTATTCTTTTTTTCCTTATGCTTTTTCATACAAACATTTAAAAGTTATTGTCTTAGTGTATAAATATAATTTCTAATCACAAAAAAACATAGCATCAATCAGCATTTCCTCAACTCTTATTTCCAGCTTGCTCAGTGAAGTGGTCATCAGGTCTACCACAGGAACATACAGACATTTGTTTTGACACATCAGCCCCTTTCGTAAACGCTTGGTTTTCTTTGAGAAAATGTCTTGTCAAGAGGCTCAGGTACTTCAGTGTTTAATCTCAGTAGCATTAGAAAAATGCAGAAAGGTAGATGAGAAATGGGGTAGGAAGAGAAACAAACAAGAGGAAAGAAACGAGAAGAAATAAGCGCTGGTTGTTGTTTGTTTTTTTTTTTAAGTTAGAGATCAATATCACTGTGATGGTCTTGGTTACTCCATGGAAATAGTTTGAGGAAAGCACAGAAGTGTAAATTGAAATGCTCAGCCATCAGTTACAAAAGTGTTCCTCTTGACTGCAGATTATTTTCATTCCTATAAATTTGCAAACACTGTTTAGCTGGACTTTGCATCTCCCTGATTTTGGCTTTAGTTAGCAAAACAAAAAGAATACAGAATCAACTAGCACAAAAATGCTAAAACGTTGAAATAATTCAAAACTAATTTTTGTGTGACTTCCATCCAAAACTCTGTTTTCTGCTATCTACAGAGTGATTTTTCCCAGTTTGTACAGTCTGCAATTTATTATAAGATCTAGTCATGAAGCCTCAAAGCCTGAAAATCACAAAACATATGTTTGGACCAGGTACCACCCATCATAACAGAATAAATTAGGAAGAAATCAAGAAAATATATTTTGACAGAAATGTACTGCATGAAAGCTAATCTTCCTTGTGCTGCTTGATTTTTGACAGCTGGTATCTGAAGGTATATTACAGTAAATCTGGTAGGATCTTGTCAAACTCTGTGCTACCTTTGTAGAGCTTACATACCTGTGTCCCTGTGTGGAGTTTCAAAAAAGCCATACAATCTTTCCAGGATTGCCTAATGCTAGAAAAACTTAATTCAATTAATACTTCCCTTTTTATGCTAGAAGACTGTTGGATGTTGACTTTCATCACCAAACTTTGATGCCTACTCTGGTGGTGTGTCCATTAGTTTCATGTCAAAAGTTCTCTTGTAATCTACATTTAGATCAAAGAGTACCTGAACTTCACATAAAACCCATGAGAAAAGGCTGAAAGGCTAAATGCTGTTGGTAGTGTAGGTAATTTTTGTAGCCATCAGCAGTGCAGTCCACCTTGACTAATTGGATGTTCTAGGTTTCACTCTACTCAAAGAGTAGTAGAAGGCACTTCTCCAATACACCCAGCCAGTGGGCCATGGGGCACACTGAGCAGACATTCAGCAGAAGCCAATCCACCATTGCAGATGGGGCTTCAAGAGTCCCAGAGGAAGAAAAACAAAACCAAAACCAAACAAATCGGAGGTTTGAGTGTCAGAGTGGTTAAGGCTGTGTTTCCAGATCCAACACTTTTGAGGGTGCATACATCTGACCGTCAGGGATTAAGGACTAGCAGTTCTCAAAGGAAGGACCAGAGCACCAGATATGCTTGTGTCTTAGCAGTACAGTTGTGGCCTACTGTTCAGGATCATCTCAGGGGCCAAGATGTGACACCCATGGGCTGTTCAAAAAAACCCAAACCCAAACCCAAAGAAACACACAAAACTAAAAAAACTCTACTCTCATTCTTGTTCTGTGTTGCTTTTTCCCCTCCATCTCAGAACAGGACTAGGCAGAACAACTGCTGGGTATATGGACGCAGTCAGTATTGCCTACTGGTTCTTGTAAACTCTCTGTGGATGTCACCGGAGTCCAGTAGGTTAGATCACCCTCTGGAGGTGACCAATCTCTCTGCGCAGTCCAGAGGAATACTAAGTGATGCAGATTGGAGCTGTCTCTGGAGAACGCAAAGGTGCCTTCCTTGCCTTGTTAATTGTGAGACTGTGGCCAGTAAGTGACCTCAGTTAGGGACCTAAACTAGAGGGGCAGAATTCCCTCTCCTCCACTGGTTTTCCATAGCACAGCTAAAAGAGAAAGACAAAGCTGTCACCATTTTGTTGGTTTCTGAAACAAACAGAATACAACTTTCCTTTAGCTGACTGTACACATTCAAGCCTGTTCCTATACAAAAAATAGGAACTGCAGCTATACTCATAAAAACATTCATATTTTCTGGAGTGCCCTACTCTATCTGGGCTCAGTCCAGCTTCCAACCAAGCACGAGCAATCCAGTCACTCTGGAACAACAGCATCCACCTATGGCATGATTCAGATTTAGTAACTGTGCTTTGAATTCATAGCTGTTTGAATGTGATTTTGCTTTCAAGTGCAAAGAAGCACTAATGTACATGAAGTCACAGGAAAAAAAGAAAAAAAACCCAAATTCTAGATAAATGTGATCGAGGATTATTGTGCTGATTTTGCTCTTTTGTGTATATTGCCCTACTTCAGAAGATTCAGGGAAAGTGCTTGATCAGAAGTTTATTTTCAGGCAAAATCTTTCTTGATCCTTTTGAATTTTGCGTTTGGAAGCTTTGAAGTTTTCTCATGCTCTCATGCTGAGCCTAGTAAGGGATGGATGTGCATACTGGCTTTCTTGCCTGTGAATCTTCTTAAACCTTACATATGTTTAATGTTTTTGAAAAGCTGCCAGAAAGCCTATCAGACACAATAGTTCAAGGCATAGCTATAGAATATATACTTCAATGTGGCATTACACATCAAAGGGATCTGATAAAGTAGGACTTTGAACACACTGATACTGGGCCAAGTAAAATACAGTTATAAAGTAGGACTGTGTTTCTTTGTGACCTCAAAAGTCCTTGTTCAACAGGCAAAAGGAGTGTGCAGTGAAGTGATGTTTGCAAATGAAAAGCTGGGACATCCATCAGCATCCATGCATTTTGCAACTTCTTGAAATGTATTCTAGATTTTGCAGAATTAGCTCCCATTTTAGTTTCTGATAAAATCATCCATTCTGGCTATGCCAGAGGTGGACATCTTGGAAGAAAGGCAACACCTTTCAAACATACATATTGATATTACAGTGCAGAAAAAGGCAGCTGCACACAATTTCTTGAGGCTGTCATTTTGCTACCTGTTGTGCTCCATTTCCCTTTGGTGATGGTTAAGCTCAGCACAATCAATTTTGCACATAGCTCAGGGATCAAAGTCACAAGTGAGGTGGGCAAGGGGCCACAGGCATGTCACTCATTAATTTCTATTCATTGATGTTAACATGGTAAAGTGACACTGATTTCAGAGTTGGATATTTTGCCTGTTTAACGACAGCCAATGTTTCCTAGCCCTCTCTGCCCACTGCCTGTTATTGCTCCCTTCCCCTTTACTGTGAATGTTTGCAGCACAATGTTTAAATTTGGACACGGTGGCTGGCCCTCCAGTGGGGAAGAAGCTGCTTAGGAGTTAGCTATTCAGGATAATCCTCTGCCTTTTGGTTTGGTGGGGATTATTGAGCATAAGTAATAAAGAAGGTATTGGGAAACATAGGAGTGATTATGCACTGACCACTCAGTGAAGAACATTTCTGAGCTGCTGAAATAAAAGCTACTCTGCACAATGTGTTAGATAGAGCAATGGAAACTGTGATTAAAACAGTCTCTTCTGAGAAATTAGGAAAGAGCAAAGACAAAATAACTCATAATAGTATCAAAACCATGGACAAACTGCCACAGTTTAGCTGCCATAGATATAGCTCTAAAGAAGAGTTCATGCCTTAGAAAGACATTCAAGAGAAATCACTGACAAATTACAGTACTCTTTGAAGTGCTGGGAGATTTGGACAGAGAGCAATTCTACTGTCCTACATATAGTGCTATCAGCTGATATAGATTCACTTTGAGACTTTTTCAAGTTTTGAATGTGGAGAGAGCCTCACTTTCCTCCAGGTTATACAACAGCAGAAAGCTTTAGTGCATATGCAGCCATCAGATCAGACCAGGTACTTGCCTGACAGGCAGAAGTTTCAAGTTCCGCCCCATAAAGCAGCGTGGGGTCTTGGACCCTCAGTTTCCTTACCTCAAGTAAGTATCCTAACCATTTGCCACAGTCTTTTACCAGAAGTCCATGCTGCCCTAAGGAATCCTTCTGAAAACATTTAATTGCAACCATATGTTCCCATTAGAAGCTTGAACAAGTCGTCATTTCCTTTGCTTGTCATCAAAACTTTATCCCCCAGCAATAATTGCCAAATCTGTCAGAAGTGTTTGTAGACACAACTAAAGGAGTGCATTGCTCATCCTCAATTAAACCTTTGCCTCAACACCGGTTGCAGGCACTGATAATCTGGCCAAAGTAGTCGTGAGTCCTTCCTACTCAAAGCAACTTCAACAGCAGGCTTTGATGGGGTCAGGGCTTGGGAAGAGGCAGGAGAGGGCAGGAGCAAAGGCAGTGAAGCACAGGGTATGTGTCAAGGGATTGACCAGCCTCTTTTGCTCAGCGGTCTTTCACCCACATTTCTTGGTTCTTTAGAAAAGTTTAACTAAATCAGAGAAGTAACGAAGCATTCTCTGCCAAATTACTACAATGGCACAGTTTTAGCCGACTGCTCAAGGAGAGCTCCTTGATAAGAGCTGTTGTGAGGACAGAGCTGGAAGACATCTTGGGGGGTGCCAGCCTTAAGAAGGCTAAGGGGAATGACAGTTGAAGGTTAGGGAACTTAAGATGCACAGGAACTTCTATTGAGGAATTTCTGCTTCTGTGCAGAACACTGACTCCAAATGGTGGGATTATTCTGCTCATCAGCTCCTACTAGCATTATTTCTTTACCCAAATTTGCTTAATTTCTATGGAAAGCAGATGAACATGTTTCTCTTGTTCATTAGATTTGTCCTGTGTGATCTAATATTAGACTTACAATAGATGAAATAATAAATACTTATTGATTCTTTGGCCTCATTTCTGACCATTAATGGTAGCTGCTTTTCCTATCCATGTATATTTGTAATAGGTACCCTTACAAAGGCCCCTGGCTATAGCTGTGCTTTCAGGGTGTAATTCCATCTGCTTCATTCATCTCAGACTTTAAAATTGTCACATCTTAGTAATCTACTAAACCCCATAAAACCTGTCCATTACATGTGTCTGCAGCCACAGAATTGCAGCTTTTCCTTCTGCATTAATCATGATCTGTTTGCTTTGGTTTAAGCACCAATAAGGGACAACTTTGTCAAATGGTACTCCACTAATGAAATGTGTGATGCTTACCTATGGAGCAGAAGGAAGGAGAACAAAAAGAAACTGCAGTATCTGAAACAATGAAAACATTAGTTTCATCATTAATTTCATCATTAGTGTCTTCATTAGAAAACATGAGTACATCACTTCACATATACTTTTATAAGCAGCAATGTACCTGGTTTAAGGGCTGCATGCATTTCAGTTATCCTGTTGCAGATTGCTTTGAAGTCAGTTCAGATATTTGTACCAGGATAAGATACTGCTAGGCACTGATGTAGGAAGCAGAGCTCTACTGTGAATTTTATGTGTAAATAGACAGTGTCTGTCCCATGATCAATAACAAGAGGACCAAAGGTAATTACAAGCAACAGATGGAGAAAACACATAAGAGGCAGTCTGGTAGGTAATGAAAAGCAGCAGTTACAACATGCCAGCTGTCTGACTGTCAGACTTTTGGCATTGCAATTGAGACAAGTTTTGAGAGGAAACTTGCATGTGGACAATGAAGTCACTTTGCAGGTAGAGTTTTCTGCCATGCATAGGGAGCAACATGGAAGAAAAAGCATGTGACATTTCCCAACATGTAGTTTTGAGCAGTGCGATCTCAATTTCAGAAAAGTGTTTGATACGATGGATAACAAAGATTTAAAACCACTTTAGGATTTGGGCTAAAACCATTTAGGATTTGGGCTCCTAAGTCTAATTATGATGTGATAAATGAGACAAGAGAATGATGAGATTTTTCAGGAGGTTTAACAAAGAAATGATGGCATGAAATTAAGATGATGAATGTGGGAAAACAAACCCAGGTCATGGAAAGGATTTTTTTGCAAGGCTGTGCAGATTCAGACACATGACTTCAGGGGAAATATGAACTGATAAATCACAAGTATCATGGAAGTCCTACACTTGCTCCTTTTAAACTTGAACTTTTCCACTGAGAAAATGAAAGAGCAAGCCTGAGGATTTCTGCTAACTTCATCTAAGTTGATGATATAGACTGAAATAATTAAACCATAACAAATGTTTTTCATATCTTCATATCTCCCTTTCCCACCTGAATAACAAAAAGGCTGAAATTTTGATTTGGTTACTAATAAGAAAATAAAAATTCTAACTAAGGAAGTGGCCAAGAGGATGAAATAATCTTTGCCTCCTTGTAGGGGAAACAAAGAATAGATAGAATTATCTGTTATTTCACTTACAAGTCTAGAATAGTGCATAAGTTTCATTTATATCTTATCTTACCATAAGTAGTAACTTGTCACAGAAGAAGGTCCCTGAGGGAATCAAAAGGAGAAGGCAAAAGCTTATAGGCGGAGCTACTTTGCACCAGGGACTCTGGAAAAAAAAATGGCACCCAGTAAACACAAGGTTTTTAATGCTATGCACAGGAGAGCATAGGCACCAAACCACCCAGCTATAAACTCTGAAGCTTTCTCAGATACTGCCTCTGTGTAGGTTTTTCATTCCTCAGGTACACAAGGGCATGTCTGCACTTAGGTATAGACATCTTGGCTGGCTCCACTGCACTCCCGTGAACACAGGAATGTGGAGATGCACAGTGCCATCCAAACTTGTGGTCTTGAAAAACACCAGGTAACCCTGGAGGCACCTTGTGTTTTTCAGAGTTATGCCTTGTTACATGTCCAGAAATGCCCCAGTTTTGATGGGACTGGGCATCTCAACACCATGTTCATGCCTAAACTTAATTGCAATACAGAAAGCAGGCATTCCTCCATCCTGTAATCTTGGAAGGATTGGTCCCATAAGTGTTCCCAAAACATGTCCCCACAGTGGGTTTGCATCCAGTGTAGCTACAAATATGTCTTTTGATAAAAGGGAGAGGATGACTCATGCCCCACCTGTTCTGTTTCATAACACAGCAGTCTTACAAAATGCCTTGGAGCCATTCCCACCCAATCCCAAGTGGTTTCCAGCCTATATTGACCTCCTCCCAGGAGACCATCTATATCAGAAGGCTGTGTGCTCTTCTGGGCTGCATCATCCTGCAGAGAAGGATCCAAGGCTCCTCCAATCACATAAGGAAGCAATGGCTCCCAGCTGACCGGTTTGGGCACTCACTTATTCTCTACTCCAAATCCTCCAACATATTTTTTTTTTTTCAGTGACTGTTCGTTGTAAAGCAGAGAAGCAATGCTGGAAGCAGGCAGCAGGATATCTGCATTTTCTTGTTCCACCCCTCCGTGGCTGGACAGTGCAAAACATTTCCAAGATCTGCATCTCTCATCTCATCTGCTCATGGCTACCTGGCTCCTACATCTTTCTCTCTGTTTGGTTCTGTAGAATAAATCTCTCTAAGCATTTAAAAAAAAAAAAAAACAACCCTATACTTATAGATAAACTATGCAAAGGCAGCTGTGGGTCAGTGCAACTTTACTCCAAACTGATACTGTCACTGTCAAGTGTGTAATCAAGTACTTGAATAATGATGTTTCCAATGAATTGGTGATGACTTGCTATCAATCAAGATTATGGTCCATGCTGTTTGATTGCAAAATAAGAAAATACAATCTACAAGGCATATTAAAATGACTTTCAAATTTTTTTTACACTACTGCAGTAGTGCAGTTAAAACTAAGGCAGAAGAAGCACACATCAGATTTTATTTCTCAGAAGTATTTTTTGTGAGATCTCCCATTATGCCCTCTAGGATTCTTGTTTGCAGATCAACAGCAGTGAGAAGACATGATCCGACTTGTTAGCTGTGTAATTTCCATTTAAAATTAAAATAGTGTCTGTACTGACTAAGTTCTTCCTGGAATTTATATACATTTCCCAACCCAGCTGACAACAAACTTCAGCTCTGTTATGCTTCTATGATCTTTCCTTCATTAAAATGTGTAAATAAATGATGTGGTAAATTATCTCATGTCTAACTCTTGTCTTGTTATTAATCTAGAGGGAGATGAAGTTCTTAGAACAAGGCAGGAAAGACAGCGAATACAAGATGATTAACTTATCTTCAATTCCACTCACAACAGGATTTTTTTAATATATGTTTACTCCTTAAAATATGTTTTTCTAATTGCAGAGGAGAGATCCCTTTACGACAATAATCTTTTTTCTTGAAGTGGTAAAGAAAAACACCCTCTATTAAAGGTTTCCACAAATTGAAATTAATCCTGAAGGAGCTCTCTAGAGACATTACAGGAAGCAAAGGAGTTGGGTTTTTTTTTAACTTGATTGTTTGTATTCTGAAGAAAAAGAAAAAAAAAAGCCAAAAACAAAACAAAAACCCCTCCATTGCTCACTCTTAAATACAAAAAATATGTAACTGTTATTTATTCATTCCTCATGCAGAAGGTTGCTGTTACCAATAGGCAAATAAAATGAAGCACTCTTTGTCCCAGGGAGTTTATAATTCATGTTTGCATATGATAGATGGGAGAGGGATAAGGAAAATGGAAGAATAATGGCTACAGAAAAAGGTTCCTGCAGGCCCTTTGGTTTAATTTGCATATGTCAAGGTAATATGTTTGTATGTTGTATTAAATATATGCAATACAAAATCTTAGCTACAGTCTGACTAAAGCTGCGTGTAGATGCTGCCTCGGACAGCCTCATTTGTGGGCAAAGGACGCACAGTAAGAGAGGAGAAGCCATGAAATAGGGGCAATGAAAAGCCAATGGAAAAGAAGCAAAGGTTGATGGGGAAGAGGAGGAGGAGAACTGGATGGGAACAGGACCACATCCCAGGAGCTGGGCTCACAGGACAGGGAAACCCCATCCCATGTGGCTGGAGGAAGATGTATGGGCTGAACTGGCAGACGTGTGACTTCTCAGATGATGATCCCCATTGCGGCTGTTGTGGGGAAGGAGCTCGTATTCCTCATGCTCCCCAAGAGCCCTGAGCCATAAAATGCTGCCAGCACGGTGGGGAAACAAACTGGGGACGCTGAGCTCAGACATGCTGAGGTGCTTTACAGAAAAGGATTTCACAGAGCAATTATTAAAAGTTCTTCCAGACAGAAAGAATAAATACGTGCTACGACTATTAATCAGACACCAATTAAATAATACAATAATAGTCGAGTCACATACAAAGCACTCAGTACAAGCTTCTTCAGTGATAGGAGAATGGACAAAAATATTCACACTAGCAGAATAAATGAAAAAGCAAAAATGAAATCCCAGCATCTTTCTTCTATAGTTACACAGGCTTGGTGTCTTTCATGAGGAATCTCTTTGCTCTCTCATGAAAGGTAGCTCACGAGTGCTGGGAAGCCAATCTTTATTTCAGAAAAATACTCCTGTATCAGTGAAAAAGGATGGTTGTGCACACATCCCGTGCGAAAAAAAAAACCCTTCCTGGCCATGTTGCCTACAAGAGCAGACATCTGCCTTTGTATTTGAAAATGACCACATAGTGCCAGTTGGCATTTTAGTTGGCAAAATGTGCACAAGTAGGGCACAGATTCAGCATGGTTATTAGCCCATCAAAAATGTAATGAAAATCTGTGGGCATGGGTGGCTTGAAGATATTTAAATATGATGATTAAATATAAAATGCCTGTAGTTTAAGAGACTGTCTCAGTGGACATATTTAACCTTGTAAAAATTCCAGAGCTACCAGGCTGCTTCGTAGCTGTAAAAGAGAGAACAGGCGGATGGTTGTACAGGCAACTAAGGATTGTACAGGCAACCAAAGATCAGCCTGGTGTGACGGGTGGGAAGGTGCAAATAGAAAAGGTGCTTTAGCCTTTCAGAGTCCGGCATGGAAATAAGCAACAAATGCCACTCGTTCTGGGCCAAGAAGGAGACCTTGATGCTCCTGCCCTCCTACGATAAAGTCACAGCCTCCAACAGGGGCTTAAGAAGGGGATTTGTAACCAAAGCCACCGAGGACGGAGGGAGTGGATGGGCCTGTCTTCTGGACATTGGTGCTTCCCTGCCAACCCGAGGTGCGCATCTGTGAGAAACTGCAAATTTGTGACTTCTCCTGCCAAGCAGTCTCTCTGAATACTGGGGTTTTGGGAGTGGGGTCAGGAGAGCAGAAAGGGGAACTGGTGACACACGGCTGACTGTGAAAGGCTGGATATGAACAATAACAACGGTTGCATTTCATGCAGTAGTCTAGAGAGGACGGCGTTTGACCAGGACGTGCTATTCCCTGGGTGCCCACCCCCCTGCGGCAGAGGGTACCCTGCAGGCCCAAGGCAGCTCCTTTCCTATACCTTTGTGCACCAATGTCTCTATACAGCCCAAAGAGATAGGAGAAAGGTGCAGCAGTAAAATATCCCCTTGCCCTCGGTTTTCATTACCCACTTCGTTGCCCACTTTCCTTCCCTCCAATGTTCCTGTTGGACATTTCAGGTTCACAGAGAGTGCCCAGCGACACCTTTCCCATCAGAAAGCAGCCGCTGCGCAGTGCCCTCCCCGCTTCACTGAGAGCCCCAGGCCAGCCCGAGGAGGCACGTCCAGCAGCAAAACCACAAACGCTGCTCTACCTTCCACACCTGGGCAGGAGGCACGTCACTCTCCTGGCTGCATGACACGACTGTCGGGCACTTCATAGAGCATAGGCACATCTGTGTCCCACAGACAAGATCCCAGAAGTTAACGGGCTCTCTTAGCCAGTCCTGCTGCAGTTTGCAGCCACCCAGAACGCTGCAGTCTCTTGCTGGTAAGTCAGAGACTTCTGCATCACATGAAATACTGTTGCAACATCTTTATAAGGTATGGGAGCAAATGACTTCATTCTTTTGCTTATTCTCTTGACATAGATTTTAACAAGATGAAATGGCACAATGCTAAATTGATTTAGTTTAATGATTTTGATGGTAACAAATGGGGAAAATGGTACAAGCACAGTCCTTTATAATTAGACTGCAATCTTGTGCTTTTCTCCAAATGCTGCAGCCTGTTTCTGAGATGCAGAATAATTTCTCCTTCAGAGGCCTGAAATTATTTTTCAAGACACAAATCAAACTAATTTTCTCTTTCAGCCTTTCATGTGCCTAATGTTTTTCAATTTTATGCCATATTCCTATAAAGTTATATATAAAGCTTCTTAGCTTCAACCAGCCCTGCAAAAGCATTTTGGATATTGCTCAAAACACATTAAAACATAAAACACTATTAGAAGTGCCCATCAAAGAACTGCAATAGATGCTTAGCTGTTGTGGATAGTATTGATTTCACTGAAAACGGTGAAGCTGATGATTTATATAAATTCAGTAAGAGCAACTAAAATGGAAAACTGAAATGACAAAGAAATTATGGAATTAAGTGATTTCTGTAAGCACCTGAAGAAGAGCAAAAGAACATTCCCAGATGGTTTCAAGTATAACAAATGTTAATGCAGAGGGCTTGCCAAAGGATGGTTCACTCCTGTCAGTGCATTTGCAAAGGTGGGGTTATTTTAAATAGAGCTGTTTTTTTTTTAACATGTAATTTCTTTTTGTTTCTGTTTTTAAAAACTCAAATTCTAAAACATAGTTGTCTCTGAGTTTTTTCCTCTTTCTGCATTCACTCTTTACTCCCTTCAAGAAAGCAAAATTCAAAGACAGAAACATGAAAAAGCATGAAAAAGCATAAGAAGGGTAATTTTAAAAAACTATAAAAAAAGACCCTCCCACACTAAATCCCTGCCTTATTTCCCAATGCTTGAACTAAGACCATGCAGACCAAAAAAAAAAAAAAAATCAATTTTTGGATGGAAAAAATGAAATGGTTTAGAAAAAATTTCAGGGAGTGAAAAATGTTCATTTCATGGAATTTTTTTACAATTTTTGGGAAGACCATTTTTTTACTGATTTTTCTTCCTATTCAAATGGTGTGAGAAGCAGATTTTTTAAACTATCTTCTTTTCTTTGTGCTGTAGTGGTGAGCCCTGACACAGCCAGCTAATCAGAGCCCTATTTGGCCAGGCACTGCACGCATTGTGGTGAAGTTGTTTAATTTGTAAATTTGACAGTAAAATAAGGGTTTTTTTTTTCCAGATTGGACAGAAAGTACATAAGAAGGGCAAAACACAAGTCTTTAGAGAGACTCCCAGCAGGCAGTTCAAGGGCAACCCTTTCACTGGCAAATCTAATCATTTAACATCAATCCAATTTAGATTCTGTTGAATATTAGGAGGAAGCAGTCACTTTTATTACATGGAGACAAAGAACTTCCTTCAAATTAAACGTTTACACTTGAAAACAAGTAAATTATTGTGTCCATCCAGTCTGTTTCTAAAAATTCATTCACATGATGTAGCACCAGTTTACTTGAAATGGGAGATTCTGCTTCTAAGTGATACCGTGACACTTGTAAACAGCTGATGGTTCTGCCACCATTACTAACCTTATCTAAAAAAAAAAAAAAAAAAAAGACTTCTCTTTAATGAGTTTACAGCTTATTTTTCAAAAGTTTTAGGGAATCTAATGGCCATGAGGAATATACGGGTCTTGGCCAAGTCTGTCTCTCTGAATAGACCGTCAGCATTGGCATTTTCTGGGCAATCTCTCTACTGACTTGAATTGACTTTTGGTTCTAATCATTATTCAGTTAACGAGGGAGGGGGGCTGTTGTTTGGGTCTTTTTCCCCTTCTAAGGCTTCTGTAGAATTGAAATCTGCTGTTGTGCAGAGAGCCAGCATAAGGTATATTCCTTACTTTGTATTCTTGACTTCCATCCCGCTACTGCCCTGCTCCAAGGATTAGCATGCAATTTTGTTGATGCATTGGCTTTCTGCTGATCTTTTCCTTAGGGACAACTTTCCTGAATAAAACTTTTGAAAATACAAGCGGGAATGGTCTCGTTTCAAGGATCAATGACAATTCTAAAAAGACCAGTAACAAATTCTTCTAGGCTGCTTAACTGCACTAGAGAGTATCTATCTGAACCCCTGACTCACTTCAGGCTACTACTTTTTTGCTGAATAATTTTACATGCAAGTTATTTTAAATGTGACCTACAGTCTCCCAATGCACCACAGGCTCATCTACTTTTATATTATAAACATTCCGTTTCTTGAAGACAACATAGTTATGCAGTTTTTGAACCAGGATGAAAAAAAACATTGACGCAAACAAACTGCAAATGCAGCTACTGTATCACTGGAGAAAATCTTACAAAAATAGTTAGACTTGATCATGTCAAATGTGAGGCAGTTGTTTACACGTAGGGTCTAAGGACTAAAATTGGCAGCGGTAGAAATTGGAATTGCCAGCTTCTCTTTCTGAATGTGCCTTTAATGTGCAGCCTGTGTTTCTCTATATAGAAGACATTAGCATGTTTCTAGCCTCAGGAAAATGATATAGGGGAACTTGGATATTCACTGCAAATTATTTCCTGACACTACAAAGGTCTGAGATTTTTTTGGCACCAAAGTACTGCTATGCTACCCTGTGATTTGCCTTTTCCCCTCAGTAATTCACAGTGACAGACTTTTAAACAGAATTACATCCCCCTAAGCAGTTTCCCGTGCTCTGGAGATGGGCAGGATGGCACAGGCAATAAGAAAACATGACTGGAATACAGACGTGGCTGTCCTTATTGTTTGGCATCCACACAGAGATAGGTGTTCAGCTTTTGTTCCAACAATGAAAGAACACTCTGTGTTCTCCATGCATTTTATTTCTGGGGCAAAAACAGCATGTTTGTGAACATGCATAAAAGGGGAAACAGGTTTAGAAAAGAAACCCTGAATACACCACTGTTTCTCAAAGGCTGAAGGTTGCTGTTCTTGTGAGATTGGACCTGTAAGGCAGCTTAGCTCTTTCACAAGCCTATTGTTGCTATGCAAGAATGCTCCCATTGTGGGCACGTATTTTATCCGGTCTCATCCTTTATGTCTGTGCTATGAATTTATAAATGAGAAGCAATATAGCAATATGCCTTTTTAAAGAGCTTCAGAATAGAAAGTCCTACTGTCACACATGGCTGTAATAAAACAAAAAAACTGAAGAAATTTGGATTTTGCCCTTGTTGCAGAAGAGGAAGGATCTGATTCTGCTCATAAAATTTATAAGACTGTGTGTTATTAATTTGTTTTCCTTTTTCCTACAGTTTTTCCATGCTGCAACATAAGATTCAAATGTGAACTTGCTTATGGTCAGACACACTATGGATTGTATTGCAATAGCACGGAAAGATCACACATGGAAAAAAGGAGCAGGACTGATGCAATTGGCACTGTAGCACCTTCCACGAGGAGAGAATTAACAGAAACCTCTGAGGTAGATCTCTGGTTTCGGATGGAGAACATGAAATCAGGCTCCCAGGCCCAGGTCTGATCAAAGACCCTGGTACCTCATGGTCAATTTTGAGGCCCTTGGTCCTCCAGAGTGGAATCCAGGACTCTGAATAAGCCTCTGTCATGGGGAAAATTTGGTACCTTACAAAGGGAACAAAAAAGGCCAATTTGTTTGAGCCAGGAGCTGTCTAAAAGTTTACATGAATGAAATGCTGAGCCTCATCTCCCAGGTACCTTATTCAGCTCTGCATTGAGATGTCTCTATTCCAGATATGCAGCCCAGAAGACGGTCCTGAAGGTTAAATGCTGTTACCCTTGATGCTAGAGTGTCTCACCTAGACTAAAGGTTAGGCAGGACAGATGTCCTGTTGTATTATTAACACAAAGTTCTAAGGACCATGGGCTAGGTTTTGACTGTTCTTAGTGTATTTTTCCCCTCCTTGCTCCAGACTTAATGACCAATTGAAGATAAGGTACAAAAAGATTTGTGGCAAGCTAGAATCTAGGATTTCTCTTCTTGAATGAGTGGACTCCAAGCCATTTTCCCTGACCCATAGAAGTTTGATTTCAGTTCTGTGTCTTCAGCTGCAAGCTGCTCTCCTCTCCAAAAGGACAAAGTTTCCCATCAGGGTACTCTGCAGGGTCATGTGGACTTCATAGTCTCCACAGGCACTTCAGACTGGAAGGGACCTTTGCAGGTCATCTGGTCCAACTCTCTGCTCAAAGCCGGGTGAACTTCTGATCAAGATAAGGTTGCTCAGGCTTTGTCCAGCCCAGGTTAAAGTAGCTCCAAGCCTCTCTGGGCCCTGGTCCCTCTCAGAAACTCACATACTTCTTGGTCCTGTCAAGATACATTAGGTGTGCTCTGAGACTGCCTGCCTTCCTCCATGGCAGGAACACCTAGAGTGAGATTCATCCTGCCTAAAAGCTGGATGTCTGATCTTGACTTCAGAGGCCTTCAGTCTGTGATAAAGAAATAGATGCTCTTAAAAGTGAATTGTGTGCCACTTCTCTCCCCTGATTATAGAGGTAGAAGCCAGCAGAGTTGCTGTTTAACTCTTGAAGGAAAGCTCCTTTCCCAGGTTCAGGGGTTTCAACCTAGGCTAAATGAGAAGAAGACACCAAGCACTTCAGCTTGCTTGAGAGCAGAACATGGGCAAAGACATAATTCAAGGTAGCTGAGGAACTTCTATTTCAGTGGAGTAATGTGGCAGCAAGTTGGAGGAGAGGATCTCAGGATCACAGTTTTGAACTAAAACTGAAATTTGAAAAAAGACCCAACTGACCTAGCACTGAGCTGTAGTTTGCTTCACCATGTTTAATTAAATGACTGTTAGTCATTGAAGCTTCATTTTTTCTCTCAGCCTCAGAGGCACAGATCCAGAGAGAATATGTTTGCTTCAGTTCTCTCTTTCAAAGATTATGCTAAGAAGATCAGGATAGTCATTTATAAATGCATCAAGAAAACAGAACATGTGAGGAATTTACTTCCAAAACAAACAGGAGGTCAGGAATAATCAGAACCTCTCACTCTCTTGCATTAGAATAGTGATAAGCAAAAGGTGTCTGCTCTCCAGGCAGCAATGTCTAAAGAAGCCTTTCAAAACAAACAGAAGGTTTCCACTTGTTTACTCCATTTTCTTCAAGCTGCTTAGCTGAGATTATATTCTGTTTTCTTCTGCAGCTGCCTTCTCCATGGTCACTATTCTCTCTGAAGATTTTCTTTCTCCTTCATATCTTGCATAATTCATATTTCATTATCCCACTCTGTTAGAAATTGCACTGTCCTATCTCTTGTTATGTTCCTTAGCTGGCTTATTTCTTTTCTGCTTTTGTTTTCTGCTCTGCCTTTTCCCACCTTCCTATTTCAATCTTGCCCTTGGTGAGCTCCTGTCTACCTAACTACTGTACCTCAACATGGCCAGACAAGACCTCCCTCTGGGAAACTGCAAAGACTCCTTCCGCTCTCCACTGACTCTATGGTGAGTGATGGAGTTATTGAAGTTCAGAGAATGGTCCCACTATGAGCCTAAAATTCAGAAGCAAGCTGGCTGAGTGGGACTAATGTTTCTTCTCTTACAGATTTTTTGAAGTTTAATCCCTTCATTCTACTCTTTTTCAGCTGTAGCCTCTGGGTTTCTCCAGATCTTTTTCTCTAACAGTTCCTCCATCCCTTTTAAGGCTGTGCCTGCACAGACAGCAAAGCCCCTCTCAAACTTGGATTGGTTTCAACACCTCACATCCGAACATAACACCTTCTTTCTTTGAAGCATTTCTCTTTCAGAGCTTCATCTCTGGCCCTGCAGCAATACTGGGACACTGCAGGAGACCAGAGTCTCTGTACTCTGTGCTACACTTCCTGCATCGGAAAGGTGACCTGGATGCAGTAAGAGCATCTCCTAGTCTTCCTGGGTTCATGTAAAAGTCAGGTACAGAAGTGAAGCCTTTATGTAAGGAAAGCTGCTTCATCATTTTTTCCCTCTCCCAAATGCCATCTATTTTGCCCAGTGTCCCATGTCCACTCCCAAGGACATTTTTGAGCTGCTAATCTCTGTCTTTATGCCTGCAGACATGTTTTCTTGTCCTGCCTCTGCTCACAGCAAAAGTTAAAAAGGCAAAGGCTGTCTCTAAAAAATATCCTCTTGTCTGAACTCATATGGCCTGTGCTGACAAACAGCAGCTCATCACTCACTACCCTCATCCTTGCACACAAGCCTGCTGAAGGTGAGCAGGGACGCCGGGAGCTCCCTGCCAGCCCAAGCTTCCCAGAGTCCCTGCTGGCAGCACAACTTGCTCATGTCTATCTGCACCTCATCAGTAATTTCTGAGAACACAATATCAAGAAAATAATCTACCACATATCAGGAAGTGTGGGAGGCGACGAAGTATTTTTATATAAAATTAGCCAAAAAAAATCCTCAGAACTGCTTGACTGAAGTCTGTAGGAAAGCTGAAGATGTTTAACAGGGAGAGGCTTCCCCAGTTCTTGGAAGAGAGAGCACCAGGCCTGCACAGCACCATGTATGGCTGCTGGGAAGATGCTAGCCCCAAAAGAATCACCTGCAATGTGATCAGGACAAATGTGTCAAAACCCATCTTGCGTGGACATGGATTTAAAGCATTCAAAACCAGGATGTGAACTCAAGAGCTGCTAAACTCAATTGTTCTTACCAGACTCTATTCCTCCCCCTCACCTTTTTTGTTGTTTTGTTTTTGTTTTGGGTTTTTTTTTTCACTAAAAAGAGATGTCCATACTGCTGGGAACACTGCAAGGAGGGTTAATCCAGACATTTACCACTTAACCGTTTACTGGTTGCGTACAGGTATGAGGAATGAGAAATTACCACAGACAGAGACAGGCTCAATGGTCTGTTTGAGAGCAGCCTTTTGGTGTGCCAGAGATCAAGTTCCCTTGGAAAGAGAGGGATTCACAAAGCAGCAGTAGGGGATTCCTCTGTTTCCTCATTACACTTGGACACTGAGCAACAGCACAAGCCTCTACTGTGGTTTAAAGCTAGAGTGTCTTAATTGCTTCCTGAATTACACTTATTATAGGAGCCTTGATTCATTTCTCCTTTCTGTTGCAATTCTAGTCAGTGCAAGAAGTTTTTGCTAGTGGTGGGCTTGCCTAGGGCTGTCATTCCTAAAAACCCTTCAACAGTCTTCATAAGTAACCAGCATTCACCAGAAGGCAAACTGCACTCTCTAGAAACGTGTGGTTAAATGTATCAAGGAATTTAGTTAAATGTGCCAAGGAATTCTTGCCTTGCTGGCAAGAAGCCACTCAGGTCATCAAGCTCAGGTCCGCTGCTATGTATATACCTGTTCCCGCTCTAATGGGACTCCAGTTTTAAAAATACTTCAATTTCTTTAATCCTCTTAATCCCGTTAAAACTACGTCTGAGCCGTAACCCCAGATGGTAAGAAAATGTCTATTGCTGTTCAGCCTAACTCATTCGTCACTGAATTATTCCTCTTTGTGCCACCACCACTGTCTTTCAGCTTAAACAGTCCTTTTTCCCATGGTGTTTCCAGATAAGAGCTAGAGTCCCTCTAGAGAGAAACAGACGCTGGGCTGTTTTAAAGAGAGACTCCTGTACCCACTGTGCCTAGGATGTATTTACGCACCTACCATCTGGATCTCACCTAACACAGGTGCTGTTTGTAATTACAGCTGTCTTATGCTTTGTAGGAGCAAGGAGAGGAGGAGAACAGGCACATAAAAGAGCGCAATGACCATCCCCTGCAACAGTTTGGCTTTCATACTAGTTTCATCTTTCTGCCAAGGATGTTTCTGTCACTTTTGAGGAGCTCAGTTTGCTCCTTTCCATGCTCTGAGAAAGGAGAATTTTGGATGCCCAGGGCAGGCAGGTGCCCTTCAGCCCTCTACCAGCCACTGCCCCACGCTGCTTTCCCAATGGGTGAGCAAAGTATTTCAGACCTGGCTACTCTAGCACTGTGCTCCAGCAGGGCATTCCCCGGTTTTCTCCCCAATGAATGTGAATTAACAAGGTTCAGATTTGAAAACAAAACAAACAAACAAACCCTCTAAAATAGGACAGGGATGAACACTGTAATATCCAAATACCCACAAAAAAACTCCTGCTCAGGATTTACCTAACCTTACAAGTTCTAGAAGCCTCCCTGTCTCATCTACAGTACCCTCAGGTGCACAGAAATCTGCTGCTGTGCACTACGGGGACCTTCTGCATCTTGATGCTTTGCTACCATGTCATCTCTTTTACCCAGGAACTATGCAGAGCCATGCTTAAATCTTCTCACGATCTGAACTATATTCTGTACTCTGAGTTCTTGTAAGACCTGCTTGTAGGGCTGGGATGCCCACAACAGGCACTGGGACTGTTTTGTTCATAAAATACCACGCTCACTGCTTCTTCAGTGCTTGGGGAGTGAGTCAGGTTCCCCCCCTCTCTCTTCCCTCCCCCAATTAATCTCCCTTTTTCCAGGCACATAGCACAAGTAGTGAGGGATTAGCTGCTCTGGGCAGGCGGCCTCCTCTTTTGCAGCCAGCGCTGAAGCTCTGCCAGGTTGCAGAGAGACACAAATCCAGGAGAAAAGCAAAGCAGTAAGCCTGAGCCTCCACAGCCTCCTGAACGCACACTCACCTACAGCAGGGAGGTGCCAGCTCTGCTGCCTTCCCCGGTCCAGTGCATCACCTCAGCCCATGTTTAATTTAAGCACGTGCTTACTTTCATTGTTACTAGGAGCACTTGCACGCTACATTATCCACATCTTGCCCCATCAGCCTCACCATGTTTTTAGAACATCTACAAAGCAGCTTTTTTAATTTTTGTTTCATCTCAAGCAACATCCAAGCCACCTAAATCCCATGAAAACATCCCACCCCTCAGTTTCCTCTGTGCAGCTATCTCCATCCCCTGGGATTTAAAACTTGCCTTCAGCCAAGAAGACTCCCTCAGGCCCATAGCTGTCAGTCAACCTTTCTCTCAAGCTACTTAATTGATTAGCATAATGAAGTTAAACTGAGAACAATTACTCTCAAGATCGCTACTTGTATTTTTTTAGACCCACAGAAGGGTTCATGAGCAGCAAGCCTGCCTGTTTCTTCCCACAGCCATACCAGCTGGTCTGGAGAATGACGTGGACCCCATCTCACTCCTGTTTGTGAGCCCCTGACAGCTACAGTACAGGCTCATCTCAAATACACAAGGAATTAGCATCAACCGTGTTTCGTAACTTGCGATGCGTTTTGGAGAAGGTAGGTGGAAGAGGTGGCAAGAGGAAGCTATTGTTTTGCCTAGCAGAGGGGAGGTGAAAGGCAGGCCAGCTGTAGGTAATCAGGGTGGAAAGCTGCTGCTGTGCCATTTTAGAATTGGCAATTTGCAATCGGGAGAGACTTTTTCTGTCCTGCCAGCTGGAGGCTCTTGGCAAAGTGGTTATGTTTTTAGAAGCTAAACAAATTCTTCTTTCTTATTTTTCCCCAGAGTTTCAGATTTTACCTCAAGAGGTTTGATCTAAAGCTTTTTATCGCATCTGACTAACAAAAGACTTATTAAAAATGAAAGAGGACACAAGAAAAATAGGAAGAAATACAAGTGTTCATCTGTATTCAGCAAATCAACTGCTTTTGGAACATATGAAATCTAAGTGGTTCTGAATTTTTTTATTTTCCATTCATGAAAATAAACAATTTTACACTGACATACAGTTACCACTCCAGCTGATGTTCCTGTAGAGATGTGCAGAGCTTTGAGTTGTCTTGTAGCACTGTACATAATCAAGTACTTGCAAATAACAGTTATCATATTTATACTACTCTGACAAGGAGATCATTCTCCCATGTCTTGTCCCAAAACTCTACGCCTCTTATCCTTAGTGAGCTTTGATGTATGGTTTGAACTTGTGGTATATGACTACTTTTTCAGCAATATAGGGTTAGTCTTGGTTTTCTATTTTAAAAATATATTTTAATGTCTCTATTATTTTCCTCTGGAGATTATGCAGACACAATGATTTTCTGATTAAAATGTGTTGAACAAAAAGACTTAAAGTTTAAACATATCTTTGGGTTAGTGTTGGTGTTTATGACAAACTTTCAAGCATGGAGACCATTTGGCTTGGTCTTTATTACAGACAAAAATTAGCCCTCCAACTTGTGCTGTGTATTATACCTACCTGTGTGTGAGTTCAAACCTTTTTGCCACCTGTCCCACATCTCTAGCACAACACACTGTAGCTCCAAGTCAATAAAGCACATGCTGAAATTTGAGCACGTGCTTAAAAGTAATTTACTTATTAGAATATGCTCAAGCACACGCTTTTATACTAATGTGTTTTGCTGAACTTAAGTGATGAATAGTCTAACTGCAACGTCCCAAAACATCTGCTCTCAGGAGAATTAGGTCATGGAGATTTACAGAACTTCAGGGAAAGGAAAAAATTACAAATTCAGTCTAACCTATTACCCAGACCTTTTTATTTGCTTTGGAAGAACACAGGATAGGAAGGTATTTTCAGGATCAAAACATTAATAAAACTACTTTGCAGATATTTGCGTTTGAAGGTTGTTGTTCAGATGACCATGGAGCTTCCTCCTGACCTCGGATCCTTTGAAATAAAATCAAAAGGATTTTGCATGAATTTTCAATGAATTGAGAGGATGATATTTCAAGAAGAGCAACACCCAGAATCTGACCTTTTCAGCCGTACTGAAAACAGCAGCCACTTTGTGTTACCAGCTATTGTGAAATTAAGGTTGAACAAGCACGGAAACAGTCTTTCATTTTAAGAGGAGGTAAGTCACTCCCCCTAAGAGCTGGGACCAAATTTCCCAAGTTCCATTACCCTGAGAGCTACTCTTCAAGGGCCTATTTAAAACTGAGGTATGAACACATCAGGGATATCAAGTGCTTGGTCTGATTGAGACTTGGATAACTGCTCTTTCATTTTTTGCATTTTTCCAATGGAAGCACATTGCTGCTAATTTCCTTCTCCTGTTTTCTTTTCATGCGGTCTTCATAGCTGAAACAAGTGGAGGGAGAGGAGATTAAAAAATCAAGCATAAGTGCCGTATCTTCCTTTCTGGGGCTTCACGGGCCCCAGCAGTGTAATGTGGAAGGAAGATTTCTGTGCAATGAGTCCTCTCCTACAGTTCAAGTCCTCAAGTCGTCTTCATCAAAAGAAAAATGTCTTCAAAGCACAATTGCTAAAGATGTAGAATTTCATTTTCAGAACAGAATGAAAGACATGTCTTTCACTAAAGGCCTCTTCCCTGTGCTTGTTTCAAAAAACTACTTCACTGCAAAATGCTGCACCATCTAAAGTGAAACAGTATGAGGAACACAACCATATTGATCCGGATCACTTAGAACTTGAATATAATTTTTCTTTTACAAGGTATTTAAAAAAATTAGTCTGCTGTTATTTTTCATGTTCTGGAAAATTGAGTATTTTAAATTTTTAGTATTAATATTTCCATTGCCTTTTTAACATTATCTCAATTAAACCTTTTTTATTAGACCATTTTGATTTTCCAAAAGAAATACTTCAGAACCTGTGTTCTGCAGGAAATACCCACATCTTGGTTTTTTGTTCAGATGCAGGATGACAGCTGTACTTTTCAGTATTTCCTGGAGAATGGGCTGGTGGTAAAATGCTTTCTGCTCTGCAAGAAGACTGGTGATAAATGCAGTAACAGCAATTGCGTATTAAGTAAATGTAGTATGAAATGTGGTTTACAGTCCCATAAAACAGATGGTAATGATTCTCCTCCTAACAAGCAGAGAAGCTGTGAATTTGCAGCTTGAATTCCATGTCCAGGAATAAGACCCAGCAGGGCAAGAGAAAGTTACGATACGATATTGCGATCACAACTGTCACGCCAAGCAGATGCACAGAACAAAACTCGTTTCCATCAGCCCCGGGAGAAGTCTCCCACCTGCACAGAGGGTTGCATAGAGAAGCTGCTTATGAGAGGGAAAGAGAGGTTAAAAATGAAGGTGAAGAATTAGTATTAGATTTAAAAAAAAAAGATCTCTCAGAGCCTAATCTGCTTTTCTAAATCACTGCTAGAGCCAAGGTTTGGAGCCAAGCTGCTGAAGCTTCAGCACTGTGCTGAAGTACTGTGTAATTGCCGGGGATCTCTTCACCTCACAGGTGCAGAAAAATATGCATTTATACATCTAATCCTGGCTGGGATGAGAGAGAAACGTCTTCTGGGAGATTCTGTCAGAGTGATAAGTAACAGAAATAATTTTTAAAATTAATAAAATGATTGATTTGGTGTAATTAGTTATGTTCCAGATAAGGCAGGTCACTGCTTACTATTTTATCTATGGCTTTAATTGCTGAACTATGGCACGTTTTCATGATGTCAGTGCTTCAACTCTTGGTCCCTGTTGCACCTCCTGACTCAACAGCTCTAAAATCCTCTCAAGCACTCTCCACTGCAGATTTAGGGCTTTAACGGTGGAAATAAATCACAATAAAAGAAGTGTTCAGCGTTCTCTTAGATCATACATCTTGAAAAAAATCAAGTGGCATGTATTTATGGGATAAGACTTCATGGGTCTGAAAAAGGCTTATAGAGTCTCCAAATTAGAGCTCCTCTATGATGCTTCAGGGAAGGAGGTCCATATGGCCTTGGGGGGTAGGAACAGAGAAAAAATAAACTGAGTAGTGAGGCTGTATTACCTGTGTGTATCCAAATCAGTTGTTGAGATCCCGAAAGCAGGAAGGAAGTTGAAAAATTGGATGAGATACACAAAGAGACAAGAAAATGATTACAAGATGTAAAACACGACTTCTAATGAAAGATTCAAAGAGTTTAATCAAGGTAGGTTATCAAAAATATGCCAAGAGATTACTTCTTCCCTGCCTGGCTGTCTCCACCAGGATCAGAACATGGGTTCTTCAGCCCAGCAGATGAAAGTGCAACTGGATCAAGTAGCTGGGAGCTGAAAAGCTACTCAGATTTGGATGTAAAATAAAGCTCAGGTTTTTAAGCTGAGGGCAATTTATGGCTGAAAAGAACATATTCAAGTTGCTTTGTGTTTCACTGGAAAGTTTTAAACAAGGACTGATGACTATCTGGAAGAGACGATCCAGTTTAAATCAGAAGTAGCTGATCTTTGTTGTGCAGAAGACTAAACCGTAAGATTGCTATGGTGCCTTTTGAGCTAAGAAACCATGAAAAAAAAAAAAATCCCAGAAAAAAAAAAAGCTTTATTCTTAGGCAGTTTGATTGCATGTAGAGCTCAGTAATGTACAGGCACTGGACATTCACCTTAGACTACTTGTCTATTTTCCCTCTCTGGCCAGTCAGAGAGGTGGCATCATGACTCATTTCACACTCAAATAGGTCAGAGGAATTGTCCCATAGAAGTATTACACTCACTGACCACAGATGGAGCCTAACTGACTGGCTTAAACTATCTACCCTGCTTTTAGATGATTTATTTAAAGTGAGATGAATGCTACTCTCGTTTCTCAATATACTGTATCAGTGGAATTTTTAAATTGCACATTTTTTTACATTAATCTCTTTGAGACAAAGAGAGGGCTTTAATATATCAATAGAAGCGTGAAGGTGCTTTCACTCCAGAGACAATGTTCTGAGGCATTATCAAATTTAAATGATACAAGGTTTTTATAGCTTCTTCTGCTATTAAGTTACCTGTCTTTCTACAGTGATTCTGTGATGTCTCATTAACTTCAGCAAAGCTGTACAATGTAGTTAAGGGAAAAGTTCTGTGCAAATATTTTACATTAACTTTCTTGAGCACATTCTTACTTTTCTTGTAGAGAACCGAGATTGTCTTCAATGGAAGTTTTCCCCGAGAAAAGAATGCAGGATTTGGCCCTTAGCTATGCTGTAATTCTTAAAAGGAATTTGTTTTTTTTTTTCCTTCAGTATTGTTAAAAAAGCTTTAGATACATCACAGATCTTGAACATATGCAGATCAGTATGGACTAAATAATGAATTCCATAAATGTGGGCAAGCTGGAACAAATCTTGTTACTAGTTTCAGAAAAGGGAAGATAAATATTAGATTAAATGGATCTGCTTTGTTGCAAACTTCAACATTGATGTTACTTGAGCTCATTTTGAGAGTTCAAGCAATGCAAAGATAGAGGGGAAGGCTATGTTTGTTGGTCTATGTCCTCTGGAAAGGATATCTTAATGTGTCTTGCATTCTGTCTGTGAAGAGGTGACCAGGTTTAATACCACTCAAAAAGTGTTGTAGCCTGGGTTTGGCCCTTTTTTTTTTTTTTCTTTCCTGGGATTAGGAAGTCTTTCACTTTAAGCTGATTGGTTTCAATCTAGACAGTGTTTGTCTAAATAAATGATGGTCACTACTACTTTTTGACTCTTATTGATTGCCTGTGTGAAAGGAATTCTTGGCTTGGATCCATTTCCAAAGGGACAGATGCTAACAAGGGTTGATGGGTACAGTATAGAAACCAATAACTACATGCATCTGGAAACAGCACTCTTGGTCACTGGTCTGGTTTTTTCCTAACAAGGCTCACAGCATTGTCAATGTTACCACAGTGGATTGCTGAAAAAACAGTGGTTTTCTTTTAAAAAGGAATAAAATTACCTTCAAAAACAGGTTCATGAAAATGGCTTATCTGTCTTGCCTGGCCTGATGTTGTGCAATACACTTCACATTTCGCACTGACTTCTTCAACTATGGCAGATTGGTCAGTGTCCTCAGCCTTCGCTCTCTTAAAATCATGTGGTTTTGTGTTATCTGTGACAGATTTCACGTTAACTTCACTGGAATCTGATTTTGTCTTTCCGTGGAGGCAGCTGGAGCATAAAACATATTGTATAATGAGCAAGGACAGTCTAAGGCCAGAATTGTACAAGAGCCAAAGCTTGCATAGTTTATTTGGGATCAGGATTTAAATATCTGACACGTATTCTTATACTTAGGGCTAACACTACCCTGCATTTGGAAGAGGCAGTAGCAAGCCTGATGTCAAATAATGAAGTCCTTGTTTCTATGCTGTATCACTTCTCACTGTGTACTAAAGTAATTGATAGTTGTGCAAAAATCAAACTATGAAGTTTAAATATGTATAAAATATCATTGTAGAAGTGTGTCCAGAGGTTCCACATGTAGGGCTTAAAATAAATTTTGAACTGGAAGTAAGGATGCAACTACTTTATTATGTGTGAATAACAGTGTATTCACACATGAATTACAGCACTTATTCTTTCAGTACAGAATTAATTTCCCCACAGTTTACAAGTAAACTAGTTAATTGATGAAAAAGTTAACATTTTTCCTAAGAAACTTGGGGCTCTTTGTCAGCACGTTTATTTCCTGTGCAAATTCATTGTTTAAATAACATTGTCCTATCAAATTCCTAGATAACTACAGTCATTGCAGTAAGATCTATAATATTTATTTGAACTATCCTTTAAAACAGTATTCATCTTTTTTGTCATTTTTTAAGACTAATTTTTTCTTTTTCATGGGAGCTGAAAAAGAAAAGTAACCCTTTTTAAGAAAAGAATAAAATATTTGAAATGGCTTCACTCCCTCACTGAGGGCAACAGGATCACACCATTGTGGCCCTTAGTAGATGCTTCCATTGATCATGGTGGCCCTTAGCAGATGCTTCTGTTGATCTCAGACTTGAACTGGACCATAGATTTTGTGTGCCCTTTTGAGCCTAGGTAAAGGCACCTAGATTTTTGAATTAAACATTAGCCTGGGTGGAGTACTGGCATGGAAATATCCATTTTAGAAGTTGTGAGCAATGGGTCACTCTCATACTAATCAAAATAAGTGCTGTCACTTTGGACGTGAGGGAGAATCTAAGTATGACTTCACTGTGACTGACCTACTTTGCTGAGGAGCCTACCTGGCCTCCTTGCCAGGTATCTTTTCAGAGTCATCTTTTCATTATCTTCAGAGATCAGAGCTAGGTGTTCCAATATGCAATCACTCTCACAGAGAGAGCATCTATTTTCATGTTGGAAGGTTAATTTGTCTAACTTGAATTTACAATTATTGGAGCTTGTTTTGCCTTTCTTTGCAAGGTTAAAAAGCTCTCAGGTATTTTTTCTACATGTATGCACCTACTGCAAGGACTCGAGCCATCTCTCAGCCATGTCTTCAGTGAAGTGAAAGAAAGGGCTTCTCAGATCTCTAGAAATTCCATGTCCTTGAAATGTGAGAAATAAATCAGCTCTTACCATTTCTGTGTGCAGAAGTAAAATCATTGTCCTGTTTCTACATGCTTCATATATATTTTTTTTTTCGTACTAGATATGCTAAGGATTATTTTGGATTTTTGCAACGATATCACAAGTGAGTGCTCCCAGTGACACACAGAACTTTATGACAACACTGGATTTTGCTCAAGACAAGCTCACTTGCTTATGTGACATTGCAGAGCTGACACAGTTTTCTGCTTTTAGTTCCTGAGGTAACTCTTTTGCAAATAGCTCAACTTCATGGCATTGCACCGTTCTAGAAATCCCTGGCTTTAGGACACTTTTTTTTTTTTCCCTCGTGCAGGCACAATCTGTGTTCTTGGTTCTCACAAACCATGTTTTCAGTGTTGTTAAAACAGATTTAATTGGACTGAGACTGCTAACAAAGTGGTTCAGACTACACTGAAAGAGTAACTAGCTCTCTTTACTGTTTGCTCTTTTACCAATCTCTATGACACTTGAAACTGGCTGTGCAAATATTGTGGAGCTTCGAGAGAGTGAAACTTGAAGGTAATTTGGTCCCATCTCATTTGAGTAATCCTGGACATACTTCTAGCAGCAATGATGTTCTGTGGGAATGCTATGGCAACATCAAAATGTTGGCTGTCTAGCAGGCTTACTGCATCCTGTGCATGATCTGTGAATAAACAGAGGAATTCAGTTCCCAGAGTGTCAGTCTGGCACATTTCACAAGCACTACATTCACTTACCCAATAAAAAAAAAGTCAGCAAGTTATACAGAGAAAGTGCTATGGTGACTGAGTGATAAATTTCCTGCTGCTAACCCTTGTATATACTAACTCTAAGAAGCTAGGAATAAATCATGCATGGCTTAATTCAGAGGGGAAATATGCTCTCCTTCAGATTTTTTATATTTTTGTACTTATCTGCTTTTCTTTGTTCATACTATTTTTTTTTATCTTTGCATAGCCTTGCTAGTCTCTGGACATATAAGCATGCTTTCTTTCAGTTAGATGTGATGTCTCTCTGAACCAGAGGCTGGAGATATGGTCAGTGAAGTACCAGATTTGAGCTAAAAAGCCCAAAAGGGATATTAGTCCGGGGCTCAGTGCATAGGAACATGTTCATATTGTTTCTAGTCTGCTGCAATGAGAGCACAACACTGTGTTTGCACTTAGTTCTGTCATGCAGTGATTTCCAGTGCCCCAAAGTGAATATAAGATTTACGTCTGCCTATTGTTCTCTTTTGCTGTGTATATCTTAAAAATGGAAATGCAAGGACATTCATAGGATTATGCTGCTTTTTCAGACAACACCTAAAATGAATGAGATGGGAGTAGAATCATAGAATCATAGAATTGTTAAGGTTGGAAAAGACCCTTAAGATCATCAGGTCCAACCGTTAATCTACCACCGCCAAGTCCGCCACTAAACCATGTCCTCAAGCACCGCATCTACCCGTCTTTTAAATACCTCCAGGGATGGAGACTCAACCACTTCCCTGGGCAGCCTGGTCCAGTGCCTGACTACTCTTTCAGTAAAGAAGTTCTTCCTAATATCCAACCTAAACTTGCCCTCGCGCAGCTTGAGGCCATTTCCTGTCGTCCTATCACTTGTTACTGGGGTGAAGAGACCAACCCCCACCTCACTACAACCTCCTTTCAGGTAGTTGTAGAGAGCAATAAGGTCTCCCCTCAGCCTCCTCTTCTCCAAACTAAACAACCCCAGCTCCCTCAGCCGCTTCTCATAAGACTTATTCTCTAGACCCTTCACCAACCTCGTTGCTCTTCTCTGGACACGCTCCAGCACCTCGATGTCCTTCTTGAATTGACGGGCCCAAAACTGGACACAGTATTCGAGGTGCAGCCTCACCAGTGGGGCACTATCAGGGCACTATACAGGGGCACTATCACCTCCCTGGTCCTGCTGGCCACGCTATTCCTGATACAAGCCAGGATGCCATTGGCCCTCTTGGCCACCTGGGCACACTGCTGCCTCATGTTTAGGCAGCTTTCAACCATCACCCCCAGGTCCTTTTCAGCCAGGCTGCTTTCCAGCCACTCCTCCACAAGCCTGTAGTGTTGCCTGGGGTTGTTGTGACCGAAGTGCAGGACCTGGCACTTGTCCTTGTTGAACCTCATACAGTTGGCCCCGGCCCAACAATCCAGCCTGTCCAGGTCCCTCTGCAGGGCCTTCCTACCCTCCAGCAGATCAACACTCCCACCCAACTTGGTGTCATCTGCAAACTTACTGAGGGTGCACTCAATGCCCTCATCCAGATCATCGATAACGATATTAAACAGGACCGGCCCCAACACTGAGCCCTGGGGAACACCACTCATAACTGGCCACCAACTGGATTTGGCTCCATTCACCACCACTCTCTGGGCTCGGCCGTCCAGCCAGTTTTTAACCCAGCACAGAGTGCACTTGTCCAAGCCGTGAGCAGCCAGCTTCTGCAGGAGAATGCTGTGGGAGACGGTGTCAAAGGCCTTACTGAAGTCCAAGTAGACAACATCCACAGCCTTCCCCTCATCCACTAAGCAGGTCACCTTGTCATAGAAGGAGACCAGGTTAGTGAAGCAGGACCTGCCTTCCATAAACCCATGCTGGCTGAGCCTGATCCCTCGGCTGTCCCTCACATGCTGCATAATGGCACTCAGGATGATCTGCTCCATGACCTTCCCTGGCACTGAGGTCAGGCTGACAGGCCTATAGTTCCCCGGATCCTCCTTCCGACCCTTCTTGTAGATGGGTGTCACATTAGCTAACTTCCAGTCATCTGGGACCACCCCGGTTGACCAGGACTGCTGATAAATGATGGAGAGTGGCTTGGCAAGCTCCTTCGCCAGTTCCCTCATTATCCTCAGGTGGATCCCATCTGGCCCCATAGACTTGTGGACATCCAGGTGGAGGAGCAGATCAGTGAGTAGGGTAGAGCTTACTCCATTAATAGCAAGAGTTCAGGCTCCCTAGTCACAGAGTCCACGCTTGGAAAATTTCTCTCACTAAGGAGAGAACATAGAATCACAGAACGTTTTGGGTTGGAAGGGACCTTAAAGATCATCCAGTCCAACTGCCCTGTCATGGGCAGGGACACCTTCCACTAGATCAGGTTGCTCAAAGCCCCATCCAACCTGGCCTTGAACACTTCCAGGGAGGGGGCATCCACAACTTCTCTGGGCAACCTGTTCCAGTGTCTCACCACCCTCACAGTAAAGACTTTCTTCCTAATATCTAATCCAAACCTACCCTCTTTCAGTTTAAAACCATTACCCCTCATCCTATCACTACACTCCCTGATACAGAGTCCCTCCCCATCTTTCCTGTAGGACCCCTTTAAGTACTGGAAGGCTGCTATAAGGTCTCCCCGGAGCCTTCTAGATGTTTTGGGGAGAACTTCTAATCTTGACTAAAACTTCCAGGGGAAGTTTCCCTGTAAAATATTCTCATGGTTTATCACCTTCCCTGTTACAATGTTGTGTCTATCTTCGATCCATTTTTTTTTTCTTTTAGTTATTTGAGCTTGTAGAAACTCAGACTATCTTTATATTGCCACATGTCTGTTTTGTTTTTTACTCCATGGATGTGAACTTCATTCTTGAAGCTTCACTTTGGCAGACATAGGTAGAGTTCCCTGAACTGAACACGCTGAAGCATGTTCAAAACTGATGGCATCTGAACTGACCACTATCCCACTCAGAAGAGAGATCTTAGGGTTTACCAAAAATAGTTTCATAAAAAGTATCAGCTCCACACTCAGAGACAGTCAAATAAAATTAAAAATAAAACAGCTGTTAGGAATTTTTAGGAAAGAAATACATAACAAAAGGGAAAATATCCTGTTGCTGCTGTGTAAGTTGGATGAGTAGGCAGGGACTACTCTTCAGCATGGCAAAGAAACAGTTTAAGGGGGACACGTTGGAAGTCTCCAAAACCCTTAGCAATGTGAAAAAAGTGGACTGGCATTAATTGATTGCTGTCTCTTCCAAACCATGAACTCTAGTTTTGAAACTCATATGAACTAGGTTCAAAATCAATGAAAGGGAGTGATTCTTCATGCAACGAGCAGTAGATGAGTGAATCTCCTTGCCAAAGAAAATGCAAGAAGTTGCAGACGTGAGTTTACATGGGTTCAGGAGAAAAGGGGACAGGTGATCTTAGCCCACTGCTGAGAGAGCAGGCTGACTGCACCCTCTGCCAAATCCAGTGTCCCCATTGTTTGATCCCTTCCTCGTTCTTATGGCTCGCCTTTAAAGGACAGTTGAACTCAAACGGAGAAAAACTGAACTCAATATCCTGTCTGAAGACCTTATTTATTTACATTTTTTTTGTTCTGATTTTGACTTAAAACCTCTGGATAAAAGCTGACGTATAAAACTAACGTTATGATAGAAACAACATAATGATCATGAATGCCAAATGTCTGCGTTAGAACAAACTGACATTCATTATAAAGTGTCTTAAAGATCAATGAAGCTTAAGGAGAAAAGCTGCAACTTTTAAAACTGATTAAAAAAGAGTAAGTTATATGTACAAAGGTGGCTTAAGTTCAACATGCCACAGACAGAACATGCTCACCAGGGAAAGTCTATTTTTTTTTGTTGAACAAAAAATGAAAACTCAACTCTGCACAAGGTTAAAGATTGTATTTTAATCACAGACTGAAACATCATGATTTACAAAACTGATGGTTAGATTTAAAACCAACCACTACATCTTTCTGTGGGAATACTCCCCCCACACCCTAGCAGACTAGGGCTTCAAGCGAAGAACAGAGCTGTTCATGGTTGCCTTTGGGACTGAACAGTGATTTCCAGGATGATGACTGATGCTGCAAGAATTCACCTAAGATGCTTGTCAATACATTTCATTTACTCAGCTGGGAGTGGCTTCTTCTAGGGAACTCTGCTGGATTCATCAGAAATCCCAACCATTTTGCAGCTTTCTGTCCAGAGCCTTCTCTGCATGTCCTCATCATATGCTACGTCAGCTGATTTTGTCCTTTCCTCATTGTAAAGGTAGCAGCCGCCAACTCCTTCCATCTCGGGTGACACTGCTGCATAGATGCTTGTAGAGGCTCCTTCCTCTGGAGTCTACAGAAACAAAAAAAAACCCCAAATTCAGGCAAGGCAGGTAAAAGAGAAGAATTACATTATACCATAGGACCTTACCAGTGACAATCAGCTTCCCTAGTTTTGCATCACATCTGCGGTCCTTATGTAAACCTCTAGGTGGCAATGATAAAAATGCCACCTATCCAACTGGCAGAGTTTCACAGTTAGAGCTAATAAACCCAAAAGAAAACACAAATATTAAAATCCTAGTTTAATTATTCATTTTACAAGGATGAAGGGGTCTGTACTCTGCCTTCAGAAGACGAAGGCTATGCTGTATACGCAATGTGTTCATTGCAACAATATGACACAAGCAAAGGATCATGGAAACTACGACAGCAAATTAAGATTCCGCAGTTCAATCCAAGCAGGCAGGTAAACTGGGGAATTACATTGTACACAGAGCATAGTTATCAGAGTTCTGCAGTGTCATAAAGCAAAACAGTGAAAGTTCTATAAAGTCTGATATACCATGTGTATTAAATGAAAATTAATAAGTGAATAGCTTAGAGTGATAACTCCTTTCATCCCAAGGATATGCAAAACATTTCCATTTTGCATTCAGCAGGATCACACAGCTATCACTGAAATTATTTCAATGGCATTTTTTTTCTTTTATTGAAGGACATATTTAAAACACAGCATTTGATATGTTTTCTCTGTATCAGTGATATAATTATGATCAATGCCTGCTAGATAATAATGTGTCATTTTACAATCCTTGCAGTCATTCTCTGAGTCATTAATAGCACCAAGGCTGCTCATAGCTTTGTCTGCTGCACCTGGCAGGATATCTTTTCCTGAAGAACTCACTTGATGAATGAGACAGTATTGAATAGGTTACTCAGTGCCTAATTACAAGAAATATAAAGCTAAAAGTCATTTGAAGCTTTTTGTGACAAGGTGCAGGCATTTTAAAAAGAAACAACTCCTCTGTTTTCTCACTGTACAATAAATACCAAACAACTTATTAGGAATAATTAATTTATATCTGATGCATCTGGCATTTGGTCTCATTTACAAGTAAGTTAGAGCCATGTCACACAATCACACAATAAGACAAGGTTACCCAAACTGCGGCCTCTCCAGCTGCCGCCAGGGCAGAGCACCCTCGGCATCTGCAAGGGCAACACATTCTCTGCATGACCACAGGCACAGTCCCCAAAAAGTGAACTGCTGAAGAAGAAACGTGCCGAGGTGAGGCACCCCCATGCACAGAGCTCCACTGGTTCCTCACCAAGCCCTTGATCAAAGCTGTTTAAGCTGAAGGAAAACTACGGATGCCAACAGGCTGCAAAGAGCAGTAATACCACCATACTTTCCTTCAATGTCCACAAAATAGACAGCTTTTACTATCAGTTACCACACAAAGACAGCATGTCCTGATCCAAATACCACCTAATGAAATAAGATGATAACTCGGCTATCCAACGAGCTATTCTCTCAGCAAAACATCAGTCAGTATGCTAAAAAAAAACCCAGTCAGGTCCAGGTAACTGCTGGAATATATTTTTTTAAGAAGATGACTGTACTGTGAGACACTATCTAGAAACACTTACAAAGTGCTTACTTACCTTAGTTTAGTACTCTACTACTACTTCTTCACCCATCTTCATCTTATGGAAGATAGTACTATTCACATTCAGTATTTTATTTAAAAAACATAAAGCTATGTGCATGCATAATTCTTTGCAGGATCAGGATGACTCCTAAAAGTTGGAGTCCACATGCTTACATAGTGGCTACTACCATGATCAGCTATGATGCAATATAAAATATCTTAATACTGTAAAGCAACAGAACAATGATGAATACGAGCATTCATATTTTATGCAATTTACTCTGGATGACAGAGAGAAACCAAAAGTTTTTAAGGCACTGCTGTGCTTTACTTAAAAATCTCGTGACACAGATAAACCATTACTTCATGCAATGGTTCACTGGACATTATGTTCCTGTGTTCAACAGCTCTCCAGCACAAACAAGTATAAATGTCAATGTCAATGACTCCCAAATCTTAATGACAACAGCTCAAAACTAAAATGCTTTAAAAAAATTGTCTGTGGGTGGAATTTGTCTGATTATGTTCTTATGAGCAAGGCTCTCTACAGCCTCAGAGATTGGTCTGTATGGATCTTCCTACAGCATCAGAAATACTATGTGCCTTTGCTGATTCGATGGGAAGGTTCTCCCAGGATATGCAGGATATCAAGATTTTTATTATTTCATGATATGTCAAGTAAGTTCCCCACCAGAGGGGATCTATTCAAAATAATATCAAATACGTTAAATAAAGGCTATGTATAAGTTGACAGACAGTTGTTGGTTTTATTCATGCAGCCCTAGCAGGCCTTTACCCAAATATTTTATATAGCAAATTGTTTCCTGTTCTTCAATACAACGAAAATATCGAGCAGGCTCAGACAATAATAAATGTGCTTACACGGCCACACTGTGACCAGTCTATAAGCACAGTGACAGCGTCACCAGCCATTAAGGTCAGCTTGTGTAGCTCTTCACAAGATTCAATTTGTTTTTCATCCTGTCCACCATATCCAGCATGCTGAGTAGAAGGTTCTATGGAAAATTCCTATCTAGTTTCTATCACCTGTTGCTAAAAATGATTATCTAAACATGTAAGGAAAAAAATAATACATTAAGCAATTAGTGTATAATAATTTAAGTTAAAGGAAAACAACTTTTCCAGTGCAACAGGGAGCAGAGTTGCATATGTATGATTAATTAATTGTCTTATCCCATGTTCTGAGTGCTTAATTAACACTGAAAGTGTTAATGTTCCCTTACTTGAGGATCTCTTAATTGTTTTGTCATGCTTTCTGTTTTAATGAAAGTAAAAAGGAAACCCTACACCAGGAGTCCCCTGGCCTTCTGGCTGGGTGGATGGCCTACCTGTTTTGAGAGGCTGGAAGAAAAGCATATGCTGTGATTCCACCTCTAGATCATGCCCATACCTACCATGAAAGCACTGTACATCCACCTGCCCACACAGAGTCAAGACTCTTTCCCAAAGTGTTGGATCTACTACACGCCCATAGATCAACTGCAACACACACAGACACACAGACACATGCACACACGTCCTGTATGAGTACCAGCACCTGAAGAGCTCTTGGGAAGGAAGAAGCTGGCAGCAGGTTGCAACCACTGGAGCAGTTCATGAACATCTGGACAGGAAGCAGGATTAACTGTTCCAGCAGTGGCAGCCCCACTCCTGGTTGCCAGTTTTCCTGGAAGGCCCATAGCTCTTCTTTTACCACATGACAGCCCAACAAAAGATGAGGAGGAACCATAAAGCCCTTGGAAAAGAAAACGACCACAAGCAGGAGACTACTGTCAAAGCAACACATCTGATGCATCCTTTGATGCCAACGGCCTTCTAGGAAGGAGAGCACCTGATCACAGGCCAGAGAAATCACCAGCCAGTGGTTGAATACCTTGATCTATAAAACCCAGGATGTTTGTCAAGATGCTCTATACAAACAAGAGCAAGTTCCCATCTTTGGGACTCTGAAGTATTATACCAAAAGTCACAGGCAGACAGGCAGTAATAATAAGTACCATTCAAATCACAGGGGAGGATACTCTACACATTGCCACAATTTAAAAAAAAACCAACCAACCAACCAAACAGTAACAGAATAATATACATACATATAGGATCAGTAACACTTTGTTCATGAATTGGCTGGACTTGTGCTAAGACAAGAGGGATTCCTACAAATTGAACGAGGCTTCTTCACTCTTCAGTTACCGACTTATTTGTGCTGAACTTTTTTTAAATTGGATTTTTGTTTACAAATTATTGTATTATTAGTATCCAAGCAACTGTAATTAATACCTTCATCATATCCAAGTAAAACTGATTTCTGCTTAACTTTTTCCTAATGAAATTCTGCATCTGCAATTCCTTTTCCTTGTTACAGTATTGATCACATCTTTTACATTCTTTTGCAATTAACTACTTGTTTGCAGTATCCCTTCAACAGTAAATAAAGGTCCAAATGAAATTACATATCTTTGTATTGCTCATTACATGGGTAGGCTGTAGAAGAAGGAGGGAAAAGATTGCATGTGACCAGCTTATTTAAGCAAAATGCAGCCTACGTACACAAAATGACATTATTTTGGCACTATCTATTCCCAGAGAAAAAGATGGTTTTTTACAGAAGCTTTGATATTTCTTTTTTTAAATACTCATTAATAGTAAGTCATCAACATAGAATAATTTTCTCTTAGCATCAAATGGAATATTCTGTTCTATGAAAATTGGGACATATACTAAGAGGGTTTGTGTTTTAGTTTTGTTTTTTTAAGACTTGCCAGTTAATGCATTTTGATTAATGCATTTTAAGTGCCATATAATCTTGTCAATACTAGGCGCTAATGCTCGCAAAATGTGTTAGTTAGCTGACGACAGTCAGTCCCTACAGCCATGTCGCCATGAAATGTCACATCCTTTTCATTTTTCTACAACAGGCGCAACAGCCTAACTCTTTGGAAATCGTGTGTCTGCATCAGTTATACATGATGGCTTGGTGGTGCTTCCCTTGTTAATCCATGTACTCATCCAGTTCCGCCTCCAGCTGAATTCATAGCTCAGAGTCCTGGGCAGACAGTATGGTATCTCCATCGGAAACCACAGAAAATTGGACAGGAAACAAAAGTAATAAGCTGCTATAATTCCTCTTCTGCAATCCATTCATTTTCCCAGTACCATTTTCAGTAACTACCAGCAAACAGTTAGAACCTTGCTATGTGTCTTAAACACTATGACGAACAGTTTGAATGGACGGCATGCATATACTTCAAATTGTATTGGTTGGCCATATGATTGAAAAAGTCCATGGTATCAGAGGAGTACTTACTCTGGAATAGCTTCCCCTCACCCCAGTCAATCAGCTGATTGTACTTTATTTGTATTTTATGACTTCAGGATGCTGCCATCTTGAGAGATGGTAGGAGAGACGGTTGGGCAAAGAGGACAGAGAGCAGGAAGCAGCTGGCAAACTCAATGACTGACATCGCAGTTGCATTTTGAGGCAGACGAATGAGGGGCCAAACAGGCGGATGTGCACCCAGGACTGCATGGTATGCTGACAAATGGCTTAATGCTGAGGAAGAACATGTTAAAACACCTTTATCCATACAATTTGTGATGCAGAATACATTAAGCATTGGTGGAATGCCCCTCATCAGCAATATTAAGTAGACTGCTGTAGGAACACTCATCGACACTGGTTTTATAACGGTGGTCCTACCTGATGTACTCACATCCATTATGTCCTGCACTTTTCAGTTCATATGGGAAATCTACTCATGGGCTGATGAATTAAAGGAGCTTTCAGGGATTTTTTTGGCATGGGGGTTCAGGGTGTTTGCTCTGTGTCCTTGCTTTTTTAAAAGGCCACAGGTGAGGCCAAAAGTGAGGTGAGTTTCCATCAGGCCATTCCTGGCTCAGGTAACAAGAAGACACATCTCTGGCTAGTGACACGTTTCCCAGGTTCCAGCTAGGAAGACACAGCAAGCACTGAACAGGCCATCTTCTGGGCCCGGGTACTCAGGCACTTTTGCCAGTGTTCCTTTACTTTTCTCAATGTGAATTATTCTGGTAATATGTTTTGCAAATGTTAGTATTTTACTGACTTGCTTCTGGACTGAAAAACTATGTATGTACAGAGTTTTCTGCCTTTTTTGTCTTTCTTCAGGAAGGACAACGATCATCTGGGATACCTGAACAGTACTATGCATATGCACAGTGGGGCTTAGCAACATGAATGAGAACATGAAATTACTGTTACTTGGTACAGCAAAGTCTTTCATCTACTTGCTGGCAGCTAATGGAAGTCAATGCACTGCTTGACTCTCAAGAAGAAAGGCAAACACAAAGCCACTGCAACACGGAATAGTTTGAAAACTGTCAGGAATGGAGTAGCTGGGCTTGTGTTCCCATGAATCTCAAAGCAAACAAACTTGTGAGAAACACATTCCCTGTGTTCCAGGGAGCCCTGATTACTATGATCTGTGAACTACCAAATCATTTCAAAACCAGGTTACTTACGGGTGCAAGACTCCGATGTGAAATAACAACAGCTGCTCTAGTGTCACAGCCTCCTGGTGAAGACATGGGCTATGTGTGCTCAATGCTTGTTGTGTAACTTCTGCAGTGTCTAGACCTCCTAACGTGCTTTGAAAATTTCAGCCAAAAAGTAATCAGTTGAAACACAGTACGAAAACAAAGGCTAGAATGGAAACCATGACGCAGGTGTAAGGACGTGTTCAGCAACCTTTGATGAATAAGGCTGTAAGAGCTGACTGTAAGTCCTGGTGAGAGTGGTGGCCAGGACCAACTGTCAGATCCCTAGGAAGCCAAAGCTGCCAGAGAGGTCTGGCAGCACAACTTTTCAGACATCTCTGCCTTCACTCAGAAGCCCTGGTTTCCATCTGCGTTCTCTTTCTCCTCCTATTCTTTCCTATGTAGCTCACTATTATTCTCTTTCTATCCAATTTCTGCCTTGATTATAGACCAGAAAGAGATAGAGATGTTTTATTGAATATACGGTTCTCCCTAGGGACCCAGTCAGCACCATCAAATTAATTTCTCTTCAATCCCCAACTCATGGCAGAGAGAATTCTTTAATAAATTCACTCCATAATGAAATTTTTTAGATTTCATCTTTAAAAAAGACAGCCGCTACAAACAGAAATGGCTGAGTTAAAATGTGAAGCCTTTCTCCTGACAATGTTGTGGCTACAGAGAAATAATTTCTGAATCAAAGATATGAATATATAATAAAAGATGAAACATTGATGAATTAAGAACACTAGGCAATTTTCAAACTAAAAAAATACCAAAATGTTGAAGGAAAAGAGCTTTTATAATATGAATAATTCATGCCTATTCTGGGAAAAAGAGAAGCTTTTCCCTGAGCATCCTAGCACAAAACATTGTAAAGAACAGAAGCAGAGATAGCTGGCAAACAGCCACAAAGAGTATCAAATCCTGAATCTCTCCTTCCCTTTCTATTGAAACAAAATTTTCTGAAAAGATCTTTCCAAAAAATCCAGGTACACAGAGAGCCCCAGAAGCCCCACTTCATCTTCACATCAGCCCTCGTGTAGGTGGCTGGGAAGCCTGTAGACAAATTAGACTACAGAAGAAAGGAACTGTCCCCAAAAGACTGCCAGGGTCAGCCTCTTGCTGAAGGAGCCCAAGGAGCAGGCAGGCATGCAGGCTTGAATGCCTGATTTCCCATTAATCTTTTGATGGGGTCAATGGTGGAAGGTTTCACTTTGTTTTGTGTCAGAGCAATGTCTTCTGAGAAATCTGTTTTGCTGGAAAATCGCCAAGCAGCTCTACTCTGAAGCCCTGGTATGGCCCTTCTGTCAGACTCAAAACATGAGCAAAGGTTTACTGGGGAAGACAGTGGCCATGGCTCTGAACCCTCCTCTTCCAAAGCAGCTGCTTCAGATTAAGCAGGACATCACAGGTCATCTCAAATGGCATCAGATGCCTATGTTATCAGGCAGCTGAATAAAGCCCCTGTTCGCTAGTCAGCTTTCTGGGCCACACCGAAGAGATCTCCATTGACTTCAAAAAGCAGTTGCAACAGTGAACTTACTTGTAGATGCCTAAATGCACAAAAATAATTATGTGTCTTAATTTCAAACTAAATCTCTCTCACTTAGAAGTGCAATATAACCTCAGTGATTTGAGTGGAGTGTTTGTGGATCCATACTTTCCATTTTCTAAGCTGTTGAAATGAAGGACTAGACAAATGATGTTTAGTTTTAAGCAATTTTCAAAATGGAAACAAGAACCCAACTTTACATGACTGAATTTCAGCAGGGACTTGAAACTTTAGGTCAAAGTCATTAATCATAACTGAGTCCTTTGTTCATTTTGTCAAGTGCATTGAGGAAGATTACTTTGCCTGAAGGTTGATCCCTAAGCTCACTTTGCAGCAGACAGTGACGTCTTCAAAGTCAGAACTGAGATATCGCCGCAGCCACTCAAATTACATCACACTTGTTACCTCGCTCAGCTCAGGAAAAGTATGCAAAATTTGACAGAGAGAAGCCTGCTGCCCCAGACATTGCATAAATATCCAGCCAGAGACAGTCACTTGCTGGAAGAACATCCAGTCTCTAGGAAATAAGGCAGGCAATAACAGGAGGAGAGAGCCGAGAGAGTACACATACTTCACAAAATGCTGGAGCCTCTGCTCAAAGCGTGGCACTCTGGTTAACCAGCCCTCTGGAAACCAGGTGATGTCCTGCAGCTACCTATTGCTGAGGATGCCTAACTTAAATCACTCAGAACTGTCCTGGGTATCTTCACATAATCTGGGATTTTCTGCAACACCTCTATTCACAGACAGGCAAAGTGATTTACTGAAGCCAATGCGCAAGTCAGAAGAGATAAGGAAAGAAAGAGCCTCCTAAATCCTAATCCTGCTGCCTTGCGCACTAGGCTGTTACTCCTTTTCTGTGTTTGTAAAGGAAAATACACAATTTATTTGTTTGCTACCAGCTCTATGGCCATAATTACAGTATCATGTGAGCAATTCAATTCTTCATTCCGAGATGTAGACTGATATATCATTAAGTAAGAATCCTTAATTACAGCTTAGTATTCATGTTAGATATATGCTAAGGAATCATCCTGTTATTTTTATTAGCTATGCAAGGCTTTAATTTGACTAAGTTTTGAACTATCTGAGAAATATGAATAAGAGCATAAGACTACTCCTCCCTCCAATAAAGCTCTCAGAGAAGCAACCTCTTTGATAGGTAGTGGATGGAACATCTGCATCATTTAATAATATATGCCAATATATGCCAATTTTTTAGTTGAAAACAAAATTTAAATATGATTCAAAATGTGAACGGATCAAAATTAAAGAGGACTTAAAACAACAACCAACCATGAAAGTTTTAGAAGTTTTGTTCTCTAATGCATTATCTTATACTAGTACGTGGGTCATCTTTAGTTTGCTGAATTCTTTCAAATGATGCCAGATTTTGGCAATCAAAATGAAACAACACAGAAAAGCACACAGAAGTGTTTACATTTGAAATGGTAGCTGCATTTTTACCAGCCCCAGAGAGCAGAAGACACAGCAAGGCTCTAAATGCTGAAGAGGATACTCCTGAGTGCATATGCGTCTGAACAATTTATTTTATTACCTGCCTGCTCACCAAAGTAAAATGTCTTTGCCAGCTTTTGCTGAAAACACAAGACTTCAGGCATAAGATATATGGCCACTTCTGACTTGTAGCACCCTACCATCATCTCTACTCTTTTACTTACTGTTTAACACTTGTCAAGTCCTTTTGCCCATATATCTTGTTTTCCCTTCACAGAAAATGGAAACTGACACTTATATCTCCAACTTCACAGCTTTCTTATGAGGACTGTTAATTTTTATAATGCTTATAAGCACTCAGGACAGGCACAGAACTCCTAAATATTTAAAAGATAACCACAATATAGAAAACCTTTATGAACTACGAGATCAAAAAGCATAAAGACTGTACAGAACATAGACAAAATGAAATAACCCAAAATTACATAGGCCAGCGGCTATTTCACAGCCTCTTCTGTTTTAAATTGCTACAACCCCCGTTTTGCACCCCAAAGAGCAGCAGGGCTATTTCCACCTGTGGGCTCAGCTGGGCGGTGGGGCTGGGAGAGGCTGCCTGCCAGCCCAGGTTTCTTGCCTGCCTGCTGGAGGCACTTGCTGAAACCAGATGGCTCAGGTGAGAAGGTGCAAATCCCTTCCTGGATCACCAGGTAAGGTCAGCGGAGGACACTCCTCCTCCAGGACTCAGGTGGGCCACGTGCCTGCGCTAGCAAAGATGGGGATCACAAATAGTAAAGCACACAAACTAATCCCAAATGACTACAGGGTGCTACATTTCTGCATTAACAGCATGCAAGATGAAAATACACCTGGGAAGATGGGAGAGATGAAAGCAAAAATACACTTTCCGCCAAATTTCTCATGTCTATGTTGCAGTGGAATGCTAGCTGGGCTGCAACACATCCTGCTGATGGGTCTGCTCCACACAAAGCCCTGCATGGAAAAAGAGACATCACCTTGCAGCGCTTATCCTTGCCCTGGGTCTCAGCCGCCTTCTCCTTTTCCCTTTTGCAGACTCCGAGCCTTTCTGCAGGACTGAAATGTGATAGTCCTGCAGAGGCTGCACTGGCTGGAAGGAAGAAGTTTCAAGCAGATCGCCAAATACCACTTAGCGCTGTCCATGCCCCAACTGGTCTGGGTTTCTGTTTTTTATAAAGTTATTGTGTTTAAATTGTAGTTTTGAAATGTTCCCCAAGCTAAGAGGAGAAAGCCCAAACTGGAAGACAGATAAAAGTGGTGGAGATGGAAGGAATCTTATTCTGCAAATTTATGTTTCCTATAATTCTAGTTGCTGGCAATTTCAGCATTTAATCTTGAACAATAAACCAAAAAGATATAAACCAGGGGGTTAATTTAGGTCTGGCCCTAGTGACATGCTCCAAAGATGGAAAAAAAGAAGAGTAGATTAATTTTCTATAGTTATTTTAGTGAAAGAATAGAAGTAGGTGAGAATGGCTCAGATTTTCTAATGTTATCTTTCTGACAGATACAGTAAACAGAATTAGTTAGTTCAAGTCAGTAATTACAGATTATACATCCTCAGTTTCGATAACAAAAATGTGTCCAATAAGTTCAAGGTATTTCTGTTTAAGTAATAAAACCCTTTAAAAATGACAGTTCTCTTCATTTTAATTAAAGCCATATTTCATCTGAAACCAGCTTGTAAAAAAAGTAAAGAAAAAAATTAGTCATCTTGTAAACAAAACTAGTTTCCCATTTTCTATCACAACAGAATGCTAAAGTCATAAAATCACAGATAGATTCTGAAACTATACGATTATGGAGCTGCCTGTGTAGCTTATCCTCTCGGTTACCTGAGAGAAGTACTAAATTTAAAGGCAAAGGCTGTATACAGCTGCAAATCGACATATCTGAATGCTTACTAACCCACCAGAATCAACCTGTTTTTAACAAAATACCTAAAAATGCAAATGCAAAGGAGGATGAATCTTATTATTCAAATCAAGCTTTTTATTGTGTAGACTGAAAGTGAGTTTAAGCTCTGTAACTTAAATCCCTTTGTTTAAATCAATCAGCCCCAGCGCTCTTTACTGTCTGACAAGGAACCTATCGGTGGCTTCAATTCAGAAGAGCTCCAAAGAACATGTATAACTTCAGACAGGCAAATAATGCCATTGATTTCAATCAGATTAGTCATGTTTCCAAAATTATGTCAGACAAGATCTGAGGCATCGTATCTTTTACCGCAGAGCTCATTATAGAGAGAGCAAACACGCAAATTCTCAGCCACACAAATGCTTCCCAACGCCTGAAATGGAAGCAAAACCTTCCGTCTTGAAAACAATTACTTGTGAGTTTAAACTCATCACATTTAATCAGTTAAATGGTCTGAAAGAAGGACAGGTTGGAGCTCATAGTGCAGAGGGGGATGTTAGCCTGGGGAGGGGTGATAACATTATTAATTTGCAAGGGGGCAGAGAGAGAAAAACAAAGGTGGCGGTTCTTGCCAGTAGAACAGACAAAGAAAAGCAGGGAAGTGGGATGTACTGAAAATTGTTAAGTACTAGTAAGTAGCAAGACCCAGATTTACTATCCACTGAAGCTGTTAATTTTAATATCCAAGCTTATTTCTAAGGTGTTTTGTAAACCTTCATTAAGGTAGCAAGGGGAGCCATTAATTTGTGAAAAACGTCTCCCCTGCAAAGGCCAGGACTTGATTTGGCGACAGATGTGCTCCTTCCTGTGTCCCTGTTTCCTTTGCTGGATGACAGAAGTCACAGCAGAAGTGTCATGTTGCTGTACAGGTGACACGGTATGCCCCAGTCCTGGGTGAATGACTAAATCGACTGTCCTGGCTTGTGTCACAGGAAGAATTGGTTCAAGTTCCAAAAATGAGATCCATAGTGAACGATCAAATCTCATTACCCGACAGAGGACAATATAAAACTGGAAAGGAAAAAACCATTTAATCCCTTCCACACCCAAAGTCTTTCCCCAGTCTACTGCTTTAAAAAAAAAAAAAAGAAAAAAAGAAGTTGTGGGGCAAGAATGTTAAAAATTCCAACAATCTTCCTGAAAATCTTCATATTCCTTTTATTTCATTCTCAGATAGCTCAACTCTGCAGAGAGCTTCTGACTGGGATTTTGATACTGAACTGATTAAAGGCATAGGTAGTTATGACCCAGAGACTTGCAGAACTATCAATAGCCAAAATAACGCAGTCAAAATTAACCTTTTCTTTTCATTAAGTGCCCCAGGAGAGTTTCTGTTGCACTTGTATTCATAGGGCTTTTTGACTAAAAGGTTAGAGCAGTTTTTTAGAATGGGAAACAAATACTGTGAGGTTTTGTGGTTCAATAAATACATGTTACGGACTCATCTGGTGCTGAAATAATTCGCTTTGTTTAGGGAGCCCGTATTGAACTACACTCTTTGGTAATGCCGTTTTGCTACACATGTCCGTTCGCCTTCAGAGTCCAATCAATGAGCCCTCCCCGCTCGCTCGCTTGTGGTGATACACTGCAAACAGCGATGCTCCAGATGATTAAAATTCTGCTTCCCAGGAAAAATTCCAGTTAAATTAATGCAGAACTGTGCTGTGGTTTAGTAACTGCTTTTAACTTGTAAAAATACAGGCTGAGGTCTGAGCAGAGGCTTGAATGCCAGTGCAGACCGCCTGTCCCAGCCCTCCCCGCTGCCTCTCCTGCCCGCCCAGCAGTTTGCTTAAAATTCTGCTCTTCACCTGCAAGTCTGCACAGCTCTGCAGCCGCCTATTGTTATTTAATATGTACTTCACAGCGGAATTGAATTGTTCCAATCAAGATTAGGACTCCGCTTCTCTAGGTGGTATGCAAAGCACGTCTGCAGTCTAAACTTTCACCCATTTCTCCGCCTGCCTTTTCATCATGCCCCACGACGATCTCACAGACAGTCCCAGCTCTTGTTCATTCCCTTTTTCTCCTCCTAAATTCCTAAATGCCTCTTGCCAGGCCCTCACCGCAACCTCACTGCACGTGGCTTCTACATCAGCATGCCAGGCACTTGTCCCCATTGGGTCACATCCCTTTTTGCAGCCCATATGCCATGTAGAAGAGGATCTCCTCAGCGGCTCAGGGTTGGAGGGTTCCCAGCACAGCACCAACACTTGCCCTCCTTGGATCACCCATCTTTGTCACTGATCCCTTTCAGACACCCAGAAGAGGTAGAGAGCAGCCTTCAAAGCATGAGCTCTTGGGGCAGACAGCTCTTACCATCTCTGGGGCAAACAAAGGAGCAACCAAGCTTTTTGATAGTAGAGAAAGAAGAAGGAAATACTACGTGAAATCCAGCCAAACCTGAGAAGACAGGAGAAATGGTGGGTTCACAAGCAGTGCCAAGCCCTTAGAGCAGGGCAGAAAACAAGGCTCCTCTTGCAGCAAAATCGCAGGGGGCATTGAGACGGTGGTGTGACAGCGCATTGCATTGCTGGATACGTGGGGCTGCAGGGAAGGAGTGTGTGAGTGGGGCTGGTCTCAGGGCACGGAGGCCACCAGCATCAGCCGCAATCCCTGCTGCTGCTCGGCCCTTCCCAGGCATGAGCTGCTCATGCAGCTGGAGGGACGAGCTGCAAAGCCCAGTTTGCTCTGCAAACATCTGCTGAGCTGACGTGGCTAGTTTTCAGTCCCTTAGCTCTGTAAGGGAGCCACAACCAAGAAGCAAGAGTTTCCCAAGCAGCATGCTTTTTATATAAAAATAATCTAAACGTTTGTTTTTTACCAATTATATAAACTCCTCAGTGACCAAAACATAACTGACCTTTACTTTTAAATCTGTGCTCAATAAAAGAGGATTACAATTGTTTGTGAACTTTGCAAAGTCTGTAACATGGCTCGGGGAAAAAAAACCCTTAATTTATATTTGTCTAATCCCTAATAGCTGCTGACAGTCTGTGAAACAAATAGTTTTAATTATTTTCTCCTTGCTGAATCTCAGGTCTCATCATTTAATCAAAAAATAGCACATTACCGACAATTGGTATTAAAAGGAGAGTCATACAGTAGGAAAAACAGGAAATTACATTAGCCCCAAACGGTGACAAATATGCCCTTCTTATCACAGCCCTGTTCTGAGACAGCAGAACATTTACAACTCCCCCATAAAAAAAACAAAACAAAACAAAACAAAAAAAACCCTTAAGATTTCTTCGATTTATCCTGAGACTTATAGCTATTGAAAATGTCAATGTGGTCTCTGCAATAAAAAAGGGGTCTAAAGACTCCTTTCAGTTATTCATGAACAATGAATAGATCTTACATATTGGTGTAAAATAAGTGCTACTTATTTTTTTATCGGAACTACTGATGCATGAAAATGACTATAGAGCTAATCAATAGGTAATGACTATATTTCAGGAGTAATGCTCTGTTCAGAGGAAAAAAATGGCTGCAATTCACAAGCAATTATTGACACCATGAAGCACATGAATCAATGCCCACAAGAGATCTGCACATTATTTAAAATTTCTTCAGCAATATTTGCCTTTGTTCCTTTGTCCCAGTGTAATTTTTCCTGCAGTACTGTGAATATGTTAAAGGTTAGTGTGAGTATATTAAAGACTCTAGAATAAAATGCAAAAGCTAGACTTCTGATGCATAAGTCTAACAGCCAGCAGTGGCATGACCATTAACGGAGCACTGTAGCCATGGGACTCTGTACAAAGCTCCTTCCTGCGTAAGACGTTGTCAGTGACAAATGATCAAGACCTCACCTCTCATGGGCCCAGTGTAACCCTGTAGGACTTTTTAAATTTTTAAAGTCTTCCCAGTTTCTTTTTTGGTGTGCAATGGCTTACTGCTCAGAGTAACTGGAAGCACGTGAGGTGGCCGGAGCTGGAGTTGATGTGCCTCAGTGCTTGCTGAAGTATCCCAGGGAAACAGATTTATCACTGGCTCCTACAATGAACCCATGAGTTCCCATTGGCCTAATTCTCTAAATATAGCCCTTTGCATTGTTTTTATCGCCATCTCTGTAGAGCAAGGGAAAAGCATGAACTAGTCCATGGTACAAATCTGAATTCTCCCCTGTTAACACAGGGGAGAGAATAACCCATCCATTCTTCACTTGCATAAATGAATACCCCAGATTTACATGGCAGTGAAGAAGCTGATTACCTCTGGCCCTCACATTTTTCTTTCTGAGTCACATGCAGCTTGAGACATGGCTGGTTTATAGCCTGAAAGGATGTACCTTTACTTTAGTTTTTAACTGCAAATCAGTCTGCTTACCCCAGAACAAACACCTGGTCTTTGCTTAGAAAATGAATAGACAACTTCACACCTGCTGTCAGAGCACAGCTACTCGAACAACTGACAACAGTTACCAGCAGCTGATAGGAGGGAGAGATTTTCAAAAGAATAAATACCCAGATGCGACTAGAAATAACCAGATTTGGGTGTCTTACTACAGTTCCGCAGAAGAAAACATCAGTATTTTTTAATCACTAATATAATAAAATGGAGAAAAGCAGTTTGGTTCCTGAAAAATCAGGCAGATTCCTCTTCTATTCTAAATTAATATAATGAAGAATTTACAAATGCCTCTAGATGACCACAGCAGAAAAAAAAAAAAAACAAAACCATAACCACAAAGAGAAATTTGAAGAGAAAATAGCACTGAGGTACATGTTCTTACAGAAAATATTTCCCTAATCACAAATAGATGCCCGAGCCAAGTACGCTCTTTAACTCCTTCTCTGAAAATGTAAACTTATTCCAAAAAAGCTCACTAAGGGTTTTTTCCTTTCATTTAGGCAAGTATGAGAAATTACTCAGCAAGCACCTCATCTGCAAGTAGTAGAAAGTTGCTCACACTCGTAGAGTTTGCTTTTGTGTGGAAAAGGAAATAAAATCTAGACAGTCCTCTGCCCTGAGGTAACTGCTGCTACATTAAATAAGTACAAATATAACTATTTTGAAACTATAAAAGGTGAAAGAGGCTCAATGAAATGGAGGTGAGAACATAGCCCAGAATATACTGACATAATTTTAAAATAAACATAAAAAATGTATTTATGGGGTGAGGAGGAGGAAAGGAAGCTGCTATCCCAAAGCTTGTGTGCCTGAGCACACTGCCCTGCCAGCTCCCGGTTTTCCAGTTTAATTTAGAGAAAAGGTTACTATCATCTGTCATGTTCCATGGGTTGTCAGAATAGCCAGCCCCACGTATTTTATCATTAAGAAACCACACTGAAGAGGTGTTTTAAATGCTTGCAATGGAGGCTAGCTGACTACTTTTGAGGACATGGTTTAGTGGCGGACTTGGCGGTGGTAGGTTAACGGTTGGACTTGATGATCTTAAGGGTCTTTTCCAACCTTAACAATTCTATGATTCTATGACTCTATGAGTCTATGATTCTATGATTCTACTTGCAAGCTGCACCGTAGCTCTGCCCTTTCTTCCAATTCAAAAGTATATTAACAGAAGGATAATTGCAGGTGTTCTCATCCATAGTCTACAGTGACAATAACAAACAGCAGATCAAATGAAAAGGATCTTTCAGTCTTCCAAAATATTCAGGGCTTTGTGTTTTGTTACAGCAATTTTTCTGTCCTTCCTAAAAATTCTTAGGTATTGCAGGTAACTGAAATTACGAGTGAAAGAATATTATTGAAAACTACATAATAATATATGTTTAACTTGCAAAGCTACAGTAGGTTACATTTTTGGTTAGTATATGATTAAAAAGGAAATTATGTTTTATTAATGTAATTTTGTATATGAAAAAGTTCTATACTTGAAGGTAAGTGATATTTTCACATGAAAATTATCTAGTCTCCACAGATTTTAGCAAAGGGACTCCAAAACATGAAAGGTACAACAGGCTCCTGCATTGTAGATATGTCTATTTTTCTATGATAAAGGCATTATATAACTGTAACATGAAAATACTTGCAAAGCTTGTTAATAAATACCTACTGTCAAGAAAAGTTTTTCAGACATACATGCTGACAGTGAAAATATGGAAAAACAAGAAATGAAGTTACATGCACTTACTTAACAAAAATACCTTCCACTTACCACACAAGAAAATAAGCAATTTTTTATGCAAGAAAGCTGTTCGCATGAAGAAATACCTATTGGTATAAATGACCCATCAATGCAGTGTTATTTATCAGACAAACTATGCACTATTTACTAATTCCTTGAAGTGGCAAAAACATATACATCTCAGTGACATGATTCATAGATGGACATTTCCATCATAAATAAAAGAAACCCTACAGGCTGCTGACAGCAATGACACGTGAATGAGAGATTACTGAAATACAGCTAAATTGAGGGCAGCTTAAGAGACCTATGTTTCAGTTCACCACACCATTTATTTCTTGACAGTTCAAATTTTCAGTATAATCCAAAGGATTTATTTTTAAATCTAGGCATCCATTCATATAAGACAGCAAAGCTTTAACTCAGTAATCTGGAACATCGACACACCTTAGCTATCATGATGGGTCCATGATCAGTAGTTTGCAGAAGGTTTAATGCCCTGATTTGAAGGGCCCACCCAAGAAAGCCTAAGAACCCAACTTTGCCCCCTCTAAAATATCACACCATGGTTTAAATAAAAACGTCCACAAAAACTAAAAAAAAAAAAAGGAAGATCTCTTTTTTTTTCCCTCCAAATTTTAAAATGTGCAGTATAACTTCTCCATAAGAAAAATATGGCAAGTAGAATTGCAAACACCTATTCAGTTCAGCAGACTTACCATCACAAAACAGGAACAGAATACCTCTTTCTTCCTCTCAGGCAAAATCCTGAACCAAACTGTCTGTTCAGGATGTTCTAGGAATGTACAAACCCCCACCAGTCTACTCTGGACACTGTCAGTTGGAGCACCTCAGCTGAGTTTCAGCAGGGCTACAAGCCACCCCAGAGGTAGTCATCTCGAAGGTACTTTAGTTGCAAACCAGTCAGGAAGGCACAAGACGATGGCCATGAACTGCTTGTGGAAACACAGGGGAAGCCGTGGTCTCTTGTATAAGTGTCATGTGCTACCTGCCCCCAGATGCCCAGCCTCTCTGTTGGAAGGGGTCTCTTGAGCACTGACCAACTTCTAGAAGAACATTGCTGTAACCCAGATTAGAAATGAACAGGGTAGCTACGCCAACTATCTCTACAGCTCAATTTTCAATTTATCTTGGCTAATTTATTTTTTAATAGCATGCACAGATTTCTTGACCAGGACAATAAAAGATCTCCTTTTCATTGAAGGCTCTTCAGTCTGACCCATAGCCCCATCTTTGATTTTCTCCTGTAACCCAAGAGCCAGCACGGTTGGAAGCACAGTTCAACACAGCTCATCAGCAAACTGGAAGAACTATTGTCTAGAAAGGCAAGGATGGGGTGAGTGCAAGAAGTGGCACATTTTCACCAAAGGTTTTCCTAAAGCAGGATTTGCTGGGTACTCAACACATTCAAAATCAAAATGAATGTTTGTTGGGAAATCTTCACTTTTGGACCCTTACACTGGATTCCCTTTTTTCTTTTCAGCATGGGAGCAAAACAGATAATCCTGAGGAAAAATAACTGGATTCTAAATACAAAAGGAATTCAGAAGGAACAGGGGACTGCAAGAACCTCTTGGGACATCTCTGATCTCCTCATATGCAGATATCCTGTCAGCTGATCTTCTCCACAAACCTATGTAAACTCCATCTTAAAACCAACTGTTTTCTTATAGCTACCACTCTGTGGAATCCTTTCCTAGAGTCTGATTCCAATGATTAGAAACAAGCTTCTTGCTTCTTTCTTCTTACTTCTTTCTCACTTTCTCAAAATAAATAAATTTCCAGTCAGCTTGCTTCAACTCATTCCTGTCTTGACAAAATTGTTTCCTTAAAAGCAACCTCACTCCTGTTTATTTTGATTAAAGGTTATTGCTAGATATCATGATATAACTTGACAATAAAGAGGAAAAAAAAAAAAGTTGTTGCCTAGAGCTTCTACAGAGTCAAACTGAAATTAACACACAAAAGATGTGTTGTCTTTATGGTAACAGTGGCAGCGCTGGTACCATCCTTGAGCGGGATGGTACCTGCTCACATCTATAAAGCCTAATGATGCTAATCCTGCAAATGCTTTCTTTCCAACCAGGAGAGCGTGGGACAGATTGTACATCACATGTACGAGTGCTGCTTCTGAGCACTGGAGGTGCTTTATAATCCCCTTGGCTCCTCTGAGTAAACTGTTGTGTAGTGACCTGGAGATGACAAATCCAGGTACCTCAGCACAAACACATTTTATATTTTATCACTTTTTCAAAAAGCTGGAAATAGATGACTCACCAGCAATCTGCCTTTGACCCAGTGCTGTGACAAGTGGGTTGAAACTCTCATAGCAGAAGTTATACAGCCAAGGTACTGGGTGATGAATATATTTTGCAGTGAAAACAGTGCTTCATATGAAACAGGCTTGCCCCGATACAAGGGGAAAAAAACCCACCACACCACCAAAACCAAAACTGAGCATTGAGTGTATATAAAATAGTATTAACAGGACACTTATATTTAGAAAAAAAAAAAGGCTGTGTAAAACTCCCTGCTTCCTGCCTTCCAGATCTGCTTCTTGAATGAATTTCAAGCAACATCAGCTGAATCTAGTATTATAAACATTTGAAGGACTTACTACCCCTGGAGATCTGCAGGCCCTCTAAAGCAATTAGGCTTCAGTGTATCTGTGCCAGCCTTAGTCTGCTTCTCCAGATAATAGGCATATAAAACAGGACACGTGCCACAAACCTAAAATGGGAAAGAAATATAAAAGGCCAGCCCCAGATCAAGAAGAACCTTTAAGGAGCAGGATCAGACACATAAAATGCTTTACATAAGGGCAGTCCTCCACATAGAGGATGCGAAGTCAGATCAGATAATCGTTGCTACAAGAATACACAATAAGATTGGGACCTGGATGCTTTTAGGTTTGGGTCTTATTTACTTGTTTAGCAGGTTCTGACCAGCTACACTTGTGCAAAGCCACTGATGAAGTACCAAAACTTCATGATGATGAAAGTAATCACTTTATATGCAAAGGAAAATGGGGACCTAAGTTGTCATTACTGGTCATGATGTCTGAGAGTGGTGGTAACTGAACTCCTCTCTGAGAAATGACCAAGCTGCATTCACAGCTTGGGCAGTCATAAAAATAACCTTTGTACCTGGACAATGTATAACTCTGACAGAAAAAACAAGCATGCTGCCCCATAATGCCTTTTCTACATTCATTTTCAGAACAGAGCCACCTGTCAAAATATACTCATAGTGTGTAATTTTATTTTCAAGACTCAGCTCCAAAAACAATGGGACAGCTTTTCTCTTTCTACATTTTTAATCATCTTAGGATAGTATGCGACAAATGGCAGACGCTGTGGAAGACTGCATTCTGCATCTCAAAAGCTTGGCACACAAAAATATTGAATAAGTCAACCAATACCGCTCTTCCTGAGACACATTCAGCCTCAGCATACTGTTGCCTGCTGCAGGGTTGTGAGGCAGCTGGGGAGCCATTGCACAACACCGCTCACAGCAAAGACGTGGAAACACAGGGCACCAACTCTGGCCCCTGCTATTCATTCAAAAAGTAACACATATACTAAATTGGATAAACTATCAATAAGATGGTAAATTAAGCTTGTAAGTTGGCAGTGGCTAGCTCCAAGACTTTGGTGAGCAATTAAGAGACATTGGGAGCAACTCTTATTTTTTTAGACTGCCTGAGCCTAGGACCAGCAGCAGCACCTCCTTTCTATTCCAGTGACAGAAAAGTAGGTCAGCATGACGAGACCAAACAAATACCACTATAAATCCCATCCCTGATAAGCTGTCCAAGTGCATTCTTGTTTTGTTGCACATGGCTCAGGTTTCATCCAAATCCTCTTCTGCATATGTTCTGTATTCCCCGCAGAGCGCCTGGTGCGTGGTAACGTAACTCCTGTGGTTACTTCCCCTTTCCAGCACTGAGATGGCAACAACCAAATGTGGTCATTTGCCCTGAAGAGACTCACAGACCCAATTTAAAGAGAATGTTTTAATACGTAATAACATACAGAAACCACTAACTCTGTACAGACTGTATTAATGACTTGTGTTTGTGCCATACCTAGGATCAAGTTCCTTCTAGAAAAATGAGGGCTAGAGGCACTGCACCGAATTCCCTTCTTATGTTTACCTATTAAAATCCATCAAATCCCATGTATTTAGCTGAGAACATAAGAACAAAATGAACCATGTGAACTATGTCTTGCAGTATCTTGGTACCTTTTCTAAAATGCAGACACAAATGTTTGGGGCTGGCAATTGTAATTGCTACAGTCATTACTAAAGCCAGAGTTATTCAAGTGACTTCTGAATTGAAACTTTTCAAAACTCACAAATTGTTTGCTGGATGATCCTGTTTTTTTAAAAAAAATGTATTTGCTGTTTCCAGTTCTTCCTCAAACAGTGGGTGGTGCTTGCTTTCTGTGGTTCTCTCGTTACATACATTACGCTATTATAAATACATACAGGGAGTACACATAGCTACCCATTTCAATGCATGGCAATATCTATGTGATAAATAGTGGAGCCACACGATGGATTGTAAACATATATGAGAAATACATTTCATAAGTAACTGGGATTTCCTCACCTGTGGCCGCCCACGAACACATTTCCCACTTATACGGGAAATGGTCTGGTACTCCAAACACCTTAGAGCTGCCATTTGAAAAACCAGCTTGATTACAGATTACTTGTGCCCCAGATATGTGAACACACCTTTCCAGTTCCTACTCTCTCCTGTGCACATCCAAAACCATACTTTTGTTCTTTACTAGCATCACTGGTTTTTAAAATAACACAAATTTAATGTCCTGTACCTTGGGATGGGATTCATCTTAACTAACTTTATACCTTTATACAGCACAGACATCTACAGCTGAGCTAGTCACCAGAGGACCCCGTCGTCATTCACAGGGATAAACTGGCACTTGAAGGACTTGATTCATCTGGCCAACTGTAGACATTTATCTTAGGAAAAGACAGATCCAGTACTAGCAGTGGCCATGAGGAGATAACTGGATGAACAGCTCTGATGCAGGCATTTGTTTACGAACTAGGAGACCTGTCAGAGGTGGCTTCCAGGCATACATGCCTTAGACCACTAGAAAAGGGGATGTTTTCAGCTTCTTGGAAGAACTTGGCATTTTCTGTCAACCTTTGAAAGCTCAGGATAGCCATTAAAAATTGTGGCTATGTTGTTCACGGAAGAGTTTCCTTACTTTGCACTGAAGGGTTTTTCAGTCTCCTTGGATTACTGGTACATTAAGGACTGTCATATTCAGAGAGGGGGAAATGAGTGCCTGTAAATCTCCAAATGAATAATGAATATAATGAATTTAGGCAGGTCATCCCCAGAAAAATATTAATTGATCTATAATACACACCACACCTGGTGGCAAACTGTGTGTGTGTGTGTGTGTGTGTGTGTGTGTGTGTATATGCACTCCCACAACCTCCTCCTCTGCATCTCCTTATTTTAGTGATCTAATTCCAAACTGCTACTCACCCACAAGCTTTGTAGCAGGATTTTCCAAGGGGAGCTGGTGGTCCTTCTCCTTAACTCAGTGTTATGGCTCTTTCACATGGAAGACAGAAACCGTCTGTAACCCCTGTTCCTACCCTTGCCAAATGGGTCTTTTCAGTGGGGCTGGGGTGGTCCCCTCTCTCTCTTGTTCTTTCTCTCTCTCTCAAAGAGGTATCTGAGAGATATGCTGATAAGAAAGATTAGTTGCTGCCCTGTATTCTGCTGCGAGTGGGTTCAAGTTTCCAACAGCGTTGTATTAACTGACCAAAAGAAAATGGAATTTTAATTATGTGGTTCTGGAGGTAGAACTTCCCAGGCGCATGAGGGAGAATTACAGTAGTGTGATGCTATAACCCCTAACTATAAAGATTATGGATTGAAAGTGAAAGGCTAATGGTCTGGTTGAAATGTCAAGATTTTCTCTAATTCCCCAACCTTTCAACCTCTTTTTTGAGACCTTTACCTTAGAGGCATTGTGGTTGCCTCCTTTTAAACTGACAGGAATCAGTACCGAGTCCCTGGCATGGTTTTGGTCCACAGCAAGTTATCTTCCTCTTTTGTGTTTGTTCCATTTTTAAAAAGTCTGGGAATAGATTACCAGACAAAGGTATTAACGAAATACATGGGAAAGTAATGCCGAGAAATATTAGCAAGGAATAAATTGATTGATGGAAAATGTCTTTCCTAACTAACTCTGGGGGTTCTGAATATCAAAATAGTTACAGATTACCAGACAATATGTGCTGATGTGCTAACACTGGTTAGGCTCATAGATTTTCACAATTTCTTAACTGTTTACTTACTCTCTCCCCATTACAGCAGTCCAGATACTGTTTTTTCACTCTTTTGGATACAAATTTAATTCCTTTCAGATAGAATGAAAGAATCTGCCTGAGCTGTCAAGTTAAATCAACAATCCTCTACCACACAGGAATTAGGGATAAACCCTTTCTTACACAGTATGAATACTCATTTTCGGTATGCTTTTGACCTGCCAGTCAAACGATATCACAACATTTCAGTCGTTTACCAGTCCAGAAGTTTCACTCCAAAACAATTTCACATAGGGCAAGCGTAGGTTTTTACATAACACGTAGTGTAGGTTTAACCTGTGTTTCTTTAGACCATTGACCAAAAAGGGTCAATCCTGCAGGCAGAGTTAGACAAGGAGAGAGTTTTCCTGCCCTGTGAACACTTTTGAAAGATGGAACATAGTCTTCCCATTTCACACTGTCAGGAAAAAAAAGGGATGCTTTTCTCTTTTTAACAAAACAACTAAAACTGTGGGACAGGATGCGAGACGGATCTCTCTGACTGTGCACACTGCTTCATTTTTCGCTTGCTCCATGGCTGTGTTTTGGCATGTTCCAACTAGCACCATCCAAGAGGAAGCCTGGGTGTGGTTTGGGGAGAGATCACACCAGCAGCTGCTCCAAATAAGAACTATAAACAATAACTTCAACAGCCATGACTCCCCCTGATGCACTCCAACACAATCCCACCTGTTTTGTGCTGTCCCGTACAGCATCCTTACCCCTTTGCGTGCCATACACCAAGGTACGCAACACAAATCCTTCACTTTCCTGCCATCAAAACGTTCTCTAGCAACTCTCAACATGTCTCTTATAATAAACATTTCAGCTACATGGATCTGAGAAAACACACACAAAAATAACGATATTTTGGGACCGCAGGGGAACGACAGGTTCAGTGGAGACCAGGGTCCAATGCTATGTAGGTGTGCACCTCGAGTCAGCCTCCTTTAGAGGGGTCTAATCCTAATTAGTACAGACACAGAACACTCCATGCTCCAAAGCCTTCTTATTTAGCAGTTAGAATAAACAAAGCAGCCAAGCTGCATCCACATACCCCATAACAGGCAGGACCTGGGTGCCTACCCAAGCCCAGGGATTCACATCCAAGAAAAATACCCACATCACCAGGATTTGGTACCTCAAAGGTGGATTGCTCATTATCCTTCTCAGGTGGGTCCCTCCATCTTTCCCTGTAGAATTTTCCTATGGCTGTATGAATAAGCAAATATTTATTAGATGGAAAAAAAAGAAGCCCTATGGCTCCGAAGCTTAAATCCCTGTACCAGTGTGTACAAAAACGGGACCTGTTTAAAGATCAGAGTTATTGGGATAAAGTAGGCCATTTGCTTCTCTCTGATTTTGAGCAGAATCCCACTTTTGATCTGAAAAGCCTTTTGTAAAAATTAACCGCAAATGACATGTTCCTGCAAGGAGTTTTCATTTTGTGAAAAAAGTCCAGACTAGCTTTATGTGAGGACCACATACTCACATGGACTGAAGATGTTGATGCTGATGAATTGCTGCTTTCAGCTGTAGAATTTAATTATTCTCATTCTGTACAGCTGGTGTTATTGTCTGGTGATGTGTTTGTCTTCTGACACCTCGGGGGGGAGGATGAAATGAATTTTCTACATCCACAGTGCCAAAGGGACATTTTGAATAAGAAATGCTGCCATAAGACCTGCACAACTATGTCCTCCGGCATGAATGATGAATCCAGGTTCTTTAGATCTTGTTTTCTAGCAGCATTTACAGACTGGAAGCATTTCTTTTAAAATGTTATAGGAAAATTACTCTGAAGTTAAGCCTATTTTGACAGATGAAAAAAATTAACTCATATGTATTGGCTGATTCTAGCTTGTGTTCCTGAAGCCTTTCCCTTCACTTTTACAGGCCGGCGGGGTCACTAATCCTACTCATTTTCAGGTTGTCAGTCAATAATCACTTACATGGCACTATGTCTTTGGAAATGACAGCTGAGACAAGATCTGATGTGCAGTCTTCCTTCCACAATGCCTTCCTAAATACCCATCTGAGGCGGCTGAAAGGACCAAATACTCTATATCTGTTAATGACACCTTCACCCAGCTTGTCATAAAGAAGGTTTGGGAGACGTTTATGGTGCTGCTATGCAGGAAATGTCTCTACTTCGATGGCATAATGAAGTCATATGAAGCAGAACAATCCCTACCATTGGACATTAATGAGAGTCAACACATTTTGCTCTAAGGCATTTTAATTGTATCACAAGCAGAGGCCATCTGGCTTAAGAATGAATATTCAATATCTGTAGCAGAAGCAGAAATACTTGAGAGGGAAATGGTACCTTCCCAGCTTCCAGCTTGTACAGTACCCATCACTAAAACTGGTGTGTTGCACAGTTGGCTAAATTGCAATTTGATGCCCGACCAATGTCTTTTTAGGCTATTAATATCTTATTAATTAGTTATTGTTTACTAGTTTGGACTTTATGTCCTCAAAAAGAAGATCGCTTTATGTTAAAAACTCCTAAGGGATAACATATTTCACCACACTCTGCAGAGAACTGTGACAGTTCGTCAGCTTTTATTTACTGAGAAGTCATAGGGGTAGAAAATAATTTATTTTTTTCTGAGGAATAAACATAATTTCTCTCTTGTGTGTGACAGGTGCAATCCCTGTTTATTAAAAATGTAGAGAAAACATTTGCAAAACAGAAACTTAAAGAACAAGTATCACAGGAGACAACAACTTTCCTGAGAAAGAATCAAGCTGAGAAAGAATGAAACCACCACTTCTAAAGGGCAGGCATTTGTTTCACAATTTTTATGACTGTCACTGTCTCCTTTAGCTTGGCCTATCTTATTTCTACAGGGGCATCTCTCACTGCAGCTTGTAGGGGAAAAAAAACCCCAAACTGATTTGGCAAAGATTTTGACTGAGCTACGTATGAAGATCAGAAGACAATGTTTCACAGTTCTAAGAAACTCAAGCTGTTAATACTTTGAGTAAATTACATGTACGTATCATGGCCTATTTATGAGACTGTAGGTTTATTTGCTTAAGTACCTAAATATCTTGGGGCAGCTCTGAGGCGGATGTTGAGCCGACAGCCTTGTCTGCAACACTGAGCCACCTCAAATACGAGCAGCCCAGCGAGAGTGGGGGCCAGGCTGCAAGCCCTGGGAAGTATTCGACTTGAATGCAGCTGGGACCAACGCTGGCGGAAATGCATTTAGAGGTAGTGGAGGCTCTGCCACAATATTTTGAAATTAAATCAAACAACATGTTGACTCTCTCCTGAGGGAATGTGATGTGATAAATCCGTGATGCATTTCCTCACTGGAGCTATCTGGGCTGTGTTGGCTCTCATGAGAGCCAGGTTGCTGTGGGTGAAGCAATTTCCTGCATGCGTTTAGAAACCGCTCCGGAATACTTCAGGGTGATAAAAGTTAGTTGAGCCAATATGATTAGAGAGCTATCACCTCATTTTCACTGCATTACTGCCATAATCCTAGAAGGAAGATTCATATATGTGCACTCAGGAATGAAATTCCAGGGGAGGAGAAATCCATAATACCAACTATCAGTTAGTTAATATTATCAGACAACCGAATTTTCTTGTACTTGTTTTCTTACTTTTCTTAGGGGAAATTTACTCTAGTGTATGAGACCAACACAAGACCCACCCAGGCTTGAACGCTGGATACTACGGCACTCAGTACAGTGCTATTGAAATCACCAGGCAGGCTTTCAACGCGAGCTTGCCATGGAGCTAAACATCGCCTCGTGATGCAGTTCTGCCAGAGCTGAACAGAGCATACCTATGTGATGAAGTGCACCTGAATGTGAGAAAGGAAGGCAAAGTCAATCCCGAATACATAAACATATCTTAAGCAATAAGCAAAGAGTAGAAGTCAGAGCTGTAACTTAGAAGTCTAAGGGAGGATGGGAAGAGTGATAGTAAGAGTTTCCCTCTCCTTCGGCTTAAAGGAAAAACACATTGAGTGTTATATAAAAATGTGAAAATCTCAACCTCGATAACTGAAGCATTCAGTTATCCATACTGGAAGTTATTCTGACTCAAACAGCAATTGATGCATTTGTTTTTCAGGCAGTACACACACCGCACTTCCACGCAAGTCGGTATGTCTGTCTGTCACCTGTTGCAAGGCAGAATTTGTTTAAAGTGCTATCTCATCCAAAGTAAGTATGAGACTCCCGCTTGTGATAAATCCAAACTCATTTTATGTGTGTTCAGTGACATCCCATTCAGTGTCTAAACATGGTCAGTGTAATACAAAAACATCTCCCTGGGCACACCAATAAAACTGAATGGGATTGCGTGCTGTAAACAACAAGAGACTCAATTCTCATTCTCAGACACAGAAATTTTGTCAGAATTTTTTCGCTCTAGGAAATGCTGAGCACAACCTAAACATTTACATGAAACTGTTATGTTAGCAAGGTGAAGTCGGTCCAATGAAAAAACACCACCACCCGAGACTGATATTTAAAATGGCAATCACAAGAGGCAAAACAAGTTTAATATATACATTCTGGCAAAGCTGCATTCTGCTTCTTTAAGAATGCATCACATATTATGAGCATTCCTATTACAATTTTATTGCAATATTCAAGGTGTACTCAGAAGATACTATTAATCTTTTTAAATAGGGGTTTATTTGTTTGCATCTTATTTTACAGCCACTCTTCCAGCCTGCAGTTTCATTTCTAAAATTAAAGCTAGCGATATTTCCATATCAAAGTTTAAAATTAATTTGCTTTGTGGGACATGCCCCTTGATCTAAAATACTTCATTTTAATTAGGACATTTAATTTTCTCTAATGGAATCAGGTTCCTTTCACTTAATCCAAAACTACTTTCTGAAAGAGTTACAAGCAGTACATTTTCTCATCACAAGTCCTCCTAAGACTTGTCCGCATGAGGAGATGGCACCTACGTAGATAAATTGATTTCAGATTGATCTACTTACACCACTATAAAATGTTACTGAAGTTGACCGTAACTGGGTCTGTCCCACTTCTGGATGAGTTTTACCAAACAGCTTTAAATTTCCTAATGCAGACCAGGAATGTATAATAGAAGATCAGGTACCATTACAAGCATGTGTGAGGATGAAAAAGCTAAATGAAAATTGTCCCACCTCCCAGAGCACAAGTGTCTGGACCCGCACAGCCTGGAGTATGGCCACTTCCCACCACCATTTTTGTACAGCTTCCTTCTTCCCTTTGCCCTCTTCCCTATAACATGTTGAATACGTGTATACGGTGCCAGATCATGTCTGCTTCTCATTAAAAGGATGTACAAGACATTTCTGAGGAACACTTTGCATATTCTGGCTCCGTGTTAGGATGATGTTCTGCCCACATGCACGCACAAAGGCACACGGATAGATCAGGGCAGAGATAATCAGTGCATGGGCACAGACAGTGAAAGGCATTCTCTTCCCTTGCTGTGAGAGCTTGCTCCCTCCATTTAAAATAAGTGTTCGTTCTGGGAAAGGCCCGTCTTTATCAATTTTGTACATCTCATCGACACAGAGAAATGCAATAAATACCATATATTACGGTAAACTCTGAAACACCTTCAGCTCCATGCTGACTACAGCTCTCACAATGTAGGGGCATGGCAACAAAATGACTTAAAAAGTTGCATACCTTGAAAAATAGCCAGGCTGTCATCCATTTGACCACTTTTACAACCCAAAAGACATGCTTGTAGAGCTCAGTATTCACTACTCCAGGGTCTACTACATTAGCAGTCACATGGCTTCCATTTGCAGTCAGAAGATGCTGTAGTCGATAGGTAAATAACACAAGGGCAAGTTTGCTTTGGGCATAGGCTCCATGGGGTGAATACGAACATCTGTATACAGGAGAGAAAGGGAGATGCACATAAAAATAATCAGAAGGAAAACAGAATTGCACAAACATCAAATGTATTGCATTTTGCAATATCCAGCAAACAAACAGCTATACATTGAGTCATCAGAAGAAACAGCTTATCACTGGCAGGTGTGTTGTTTGCTGGAGGTCTGGTTATTCCATCAGACACCAAGTCTGATTTATGGTGAGGAAAAAAATTAAAATATAATTACATGGTACCTGCCAGAATCTCTGTCAAACTATTTAGACTAGAAATGCTGAGGCACCAATCTCCAGGATATCATCACCTAGAGGTCCTCAAACTACTCTCCCCTTCCTCACTGCCCTCTTCCCACACATACATACCCTGTTCCCACCCAGTAAATCTGTGCCTGATCATACTACTCCTGGTTGTTACTATTTGTATTGCAGTAGGACCTACTAGTTTCTGACGAAAGCCCCTGTGTTGGGCACAGTACAGATGAGTAAGGCAATTGTTGCACCTGCCCCAGTGACACACCAGATTACGCACAGCTAAAGAGATGGATAAAAAGATGGGGCAAGGAGAGCGGCTGCAATGTAACCACAGTTATGCCACATACAGCCTTTAGAGCAAAGACGGCTGGCTGGGTCTGTGCTAAACAGGAGGTGCGACAAAGGCACACAAATACTGGGAGTTATGGCAAAACATTACCTGTTGAGACTCCTGTGCACCTCTCTCATCTGGATGCTGAATATGCCTTTCTTTCAAGTCAAACTTTCTAGGAACTGCTGATTAGTTGGGTTTCACTGCATGCAGGCAGCAGTATTTTTTTTTTTAAATAAGCAGGCTAGTTCCAGGCAAATTAGCAGGTATGTCGCCTAAAATGCTCCTCCCGACTGGGGCCTCAGCATCACTTCCACAAATTCCTATGCCATGACAAATCACTCTTATAATTATTACAGCCTCTCATCTAACCTTTTTTGTGCTTAGCAGAACCAAAGGTAATTCCTGGCATTACAGACAGCTCATAGGCAAAGCAGGCAGGAGCCTAAAGCAACAGGCTCCTGGGGGCAGCAAAACAGCTTTGGTCCTGATCCCCTTTGCCTCTCCCAGAGCCTGGGGAAGTGGCGCTGCTTGCTGCTGCTGCTGCTGGTGTGGAGCCAGGGGTTAGGGTCCCAGGGGTGGCAGCTACTGCTGGTGGAGGGAGATAGAGGGGCACCCATTCAGGAGCAGATCTCTTTTTCCCAGCCCTCTCCTTCCCTGTAGTTGTCCTGCCTCTGTGACAGCCACAGCTACAGCTCCATCCTCTATGCCTTCACCCTTAGTGAAGCAAACACCTGGGCTGGGGATGTTCCTACTCTGCTGAAAAGCCTGCCTTTCGTTTTCTGTGGTTGCTACTACATGCAAGGTTTTTATTTTGAATGAATAGCAAATATGTCTCAGAGTTCTTTGCGTTATCTCATTCTCGTTGAATACCTTATTTATAATATCCTGTACACTTCATCACAGAAAGCTCCGGATGGTGGCAAACAGGCTGACTGCAGAGGTATAAGGCTACTGAAGCAATTTAACTGTTCATGTTATCTGAATGGACTCAGAAACTTGGAGACACAATGGTAAATCGTACAGCTCAGCTGCAGGAAGTAAAAGACAACAGTGCTGACTCTCCAGTGCATCTCTTTTTTTTTTCTGCTTTTTTTCCTGTGCTCTATTCTTGTTCAAGCAAATCACAAACAAACAGGCTACAAAAGCATTATATAAATTGAGAGATAATAAAAAAGGACAGCTGATCATAAACAGCCCTTGCATCAACCAATGGCCTGAGCTGTAACGTGCTGGATAACATAGCTCCATCATCATAAAGATATCACCTGCGCCTCAGGGTAAAATGGGCTATTTTAAGAACAGAGAACAATCACTGCATGAATATAAAAGTGACTTGGCATTAGTCAGGAAATTGCAGTTACATTTTAAATTCAGTAACGTCCATGGTCTGATCTGAGACACTCAAAATGTCACCTTATGCTTCATGCATATTTCAACCCTTTTAACTTGAAGGACTAGATCCTCAGCCGCTATGAGCTTCACTTGCGCAGCCGTGCAGGGCAGAGCTCATACCACCCATGGGAAGAAGTACTTATCCGAAGCCGCCTCCGGCAGCCAGCTGGCATCCAACCCTGGCACTTCTCCATCGGTGCCACCATTCCTCCACCAGTGGAGAATGCAAGCTGGGGCACAGGACAATCTTCCCGAGTTGAATTAGAGTGATCTTGTCTGGCAAGCGGCTTGCAGGAAAGCAGGGCTGGGGACTACTCTGACTTGTTCTGCCTGGGTCTAGTCTGGCCTTCAGTAACCTTCGGATGCCAGGCAGGAGGATGGTGAACGCTCCCCATGACTTCCCATTCCCACATTTCACACGAGTGCTGCTTTGACTTACCTTATGGCAATGAAGCATGAACTACAAGGGCCGGATCCTCAAAAGCCTTGTACTTTGCATAGATATCTATGTCAGAGAAACACGAGCGCTGAGAAGATATAAAAAGCTATCCAATCAGCGAGGAAGCCTTTTATATCACAGTGCAGAGATGCAAACGATTTGCAAGGCAGCAGGGAATCAGACTTCAATAACATACTATAGATACGAAGGATATAAAATTGGATACACAGAGCAGACACTTTTGGCAGAACCCCTGCAACGATTACCTCCTCTCTTCCCATTTTCTCTGTGTGCTTTTTGCTTTCCAGGAATCTGACATCAATGGACTATGTAAGACAGAGGAATAACCTGTGACACAGAACTGACAAGGATTTTCATTGAACAACTGTTTTGTTCGTTAGACATTGTCTTATTAGGTTTAAATGCTATGTTGGGAAAAAAAAATCAACACTGGTTCCTTGATTTCATTACCTCTGGTCTTGACTTTATATATCAGAAAAATAGGAGCATGTAGGCTCCTGTACCTGTACCACAATTGCATCTCCCATGCACATACATGTAGAATCACAGAATGGTTTGGGTTGGAAGGCACTTTTAAAGATCATCTAGTCCAACCCCCCTGCCATGAGCAGGGACATCTTTCACTAGATCAGGTTCCTCAAAGCCCCATCCAATCTGGCCTTGAACACTTTCAATGACGGGGTATCCACAACTTCTCTGGGCAACCTGTCCCAGTGCCTCACCACCCTCATTGTAAAAAATGTCTTCCTCATGTCCAATCTAAGTCTACCCTCTTTCAGTTTAAAACCATAAAATGTATTCTTCTTACACATGGAATTAGCTGGCTTTAAAGCCTACGCATCTAAATCTAGCCTCTCTTGGCGCTTTATGCTCTGTAGGTACATTTTCTACACTGAATGAAACTATAAATGTACACTAAATAAAATAATAACATTGACATTACGCATTTCCACATTGCTTTCATTTTCTGAAGGTTCTAAAAGCAAATGAAAAATTCTAAAATGAAAGTGCATACAAGAGGCCAACTGAAGCACAGCCCAAAGTAGAACACAGCTTACCCGTGAACTGTGCTGGTGCACCAGTGCACGTGGGGTGCCCGTGACGCTTGGGCCCCTGAGGACGCAGGCTATCAATGCTTCACAGCAAAGCAGGCAGACTTTCAAGCAGAGAAAGTCTACCTCCTAACTGGGTGGCCAGGCAAAAAACTGGTAGCTCCCAGCTCCCAGTGGTATATATGCGTGCTGGGCAGTCGGCTAGAGAGCTAGGACCTACAAGTGTTCAGCTGCCCTGGGATCTGTCCTAATAAATGCTGCCCACCAGGCTCAAGCTATGCCAGACAACACATGCTGTGGTACAGCAAGCCTGTGCACAGTCAGCAGCTAGGAAAAGCGGAGCAAGCACTTGGTGGGAAGAAGTCCAGTGGGAAGGAGCAGCGTGTCTGGCGTCAGTAGCTTGCAGAAGTTCATGCCCACCCACTCTTTTGAGTGGGGCTCTCTGTGGACCACTCTTCCTACCACAGAAAACAGTCTCCCCTGGGGGATGCCCTGCTAGGGCATTCTGCCAAGTCAGTGCTGATAAAATAGGGCAATGCACAACTCACTAAATAGAAACTACAGGAGGAGTTAAGGCAGACAGGATTTAATTAGCTGCTTTGAAATCTGGCCAAGAGAGCAGCAATATACAAGACCTTCTTCTTCCTTTTAAAATAATGTTTTATTGATTCTGTACTGATGAATAAAGGATCAGGATAAGGCAGGCTATGCATTTTCTGTTCAATTAATTTTTAGCAGAAATTCTTATTTTTGGCTTAAGATTTTTTGCAACATAGACTGACAAGTTTGAACTGTCATTACAAAAATTAGGGAGGAGAAAAGAAAGGGATTGTTTTGTATTTTTCCCAAAACAAAATAAGTAAGTATTCAATTGTGGTGTGAGCGACTGCCTTGTGGTTTGCTGATTTTTTTACTATTATTATTATTTTTTTCTTTTTCACCAGAAGCTGATTTTACCATTACCACGGTGCTGTCTCCAGCAGCAGTCTCCCTAGCATGCTGGGGCAATGTATTTGTAAAAAGTAATGAGAAGCCAAATTTCAAACCGGAGCCTGCAGTGGCTAATTAGATGTTTAAATATGGACTCAGCTGTTATCCAAGTTTGAAAATGGGATCCATGTTAAGTACTTCCCTTGGCAGCCACTCTTACTCTGGTTTCTTTTCTGTCTGTCTTTAGTCAGTCTGTGCTCAGCAGAGGTTTCCCATTTATGTCCGGGGATACTATGTTTAGTGAAGAGCATTAAGTCAGCTCAGGGTATCCACTGAGCAACAGGGGAAACAAAATTGCTGCTCGGCATAGACCACTTCCTCCACACCTCCTGTGCAGAGGCTCTCGTGCTGCTCTCGGTTTTTTCTCTTTCACTAACGAACGGTTGCTTTCGCATTATGCACACAACGTGGAGGAAGCTGATACAGACCGACTGAAAGAAGGGTGCAGTGACAGCACCCTTTCCCTTCCCCACCACATCTCGCTTCAACAAAAGGCTCAGAGGACCTGTGACTGTACTGCCCGACACACAGCTACATTTAACCTAGCTGGTGCTAGCAGTGAAGTTTTCCTGACATGGACCTCTTTCACACCGCACTTGCCTTGCGCGTGTCATCCTCCCCTCACCCAGCACCACGGTCCCCAATTTCCAGTGTGTTAATTTGCCCGGAGGGCAGAGTGCGCCAAGATCAAACTGCAGAACAACCCAATTGCTATGTGCTCCATTAAAAAACAAGTGATGCAAAACGTGGGTGACATGCTGGGGTTTTTAATGAAAGGCCACACAAAATTTCAATATATGCCTTAGGATGAATCAGTGAATTAAGCAAAACACAGACTTGCTGTATTAAAATGACTAAAGTTTCCTAATGATTTATGTATTAATCTTGCAATACATCATCACCATTGCTTAGTCAAGAATATAAAAGACTATTATTAAACACTCGTGAAGCTTTCACAGTCTTAAATTTTCTTTCTCCAGGGGATGCAGCACAAGATTTTTCAAGATTTTTGATAGATTTTGCAGTTTATTTTGAAGCAGCTACAGAAATATATTGCAGAATATAGGTATGTCTTTTCTGGTTACCATAAGCAGTTTCTTTCTCTCTTTCTATGACAAACCAAAGCCTGAATCCCAAATATTGCTTATTAGATTTAAGCAGACTTCCTGACAGTACTACATATATTTATCCCATGAACACATTTGCTGAGTCTCATCAATTGTGATTTTCCTTCAATACAAAAAAAAAAAAAAAAAAACATGGAAAATACAGAGATGGAGAAACGATAGAGTTGGAGAAATTAGAATATGTGTATTACTGCTGAAAACTGCCAATTTAAAAACTGCCAATTTAAAGAAACAAGCATATGCATTAGTAACACAAAACTAAAATCTAAAGTGTTAATGTATCTACTTACTCAGATTTTGTTATAGTTTTGTACAGTAGCTGTCCTGTTACCAACTACTACTATAGGCTACCACATAGTCACCCATTTCATACACATGCCTGGGTACTTTGGGTGTTCACTGAATAACTACACTTCTTCACGTACATTTCCTTCATATACTTGATATGTAGCCTTAAAAAAAAAAATTACATATAACAGTCAAGGTGGCCTTAGCATACCCCTGTGTATTTGAACTTGAATACACTAGTAGCTGTAATTTGAGTGAATACGGACTCAAGCATTAGGGACTCCTGAAGCGCCCTCATGACCCTGTGATGGACACGTTGGAAAGGAAGGCTACAAGACTGATAAATAAAATTGGTGGTTCTACACAAGCTGAAAAGCAAACCCTTCACATCTTAGCTGGTCGCACCAGGGTTACTTAAGCAGCCAGAGGCAGGTGGCACTTTCAGAGCAGCCCACTTTGCCCTTTAGTTCCAACCCACAGTCAAAGACCAACCATGTCTAGAGCCTCCCCCTGCAGTGAGCCCCTCAGTGCCATGTGCTGCTCACCCACAACTCTGGTCAAAACCGGGCTTTCTCTGAAATCTTTCAACAATGGTAAAATGGCATTTTTCTTCTTAAAATTAGAGGATAAGCGTAAGGGTCGAGGCTTAGAGCTGGGAGATTCTCTCTCTCTACATTGTTGGTGACAGTCTCACTAGCAGTAGCTGACTTCTCCACAAGTCAGCGATTCCTCCTCTGTGCTTAATCCACAGTTCAATAGGAGCCACAAGTTGGAAGCTGGGTTGTGGGTATTTTTAAAGCCATCCTCCCAACTCCAGCACTTCACTGTATAAATACATAGCATTCAAGGACTAGCCCCTTGTTAGAGCTTATAGGAAATGCAGAGTGAACAAAAATTAACCTACTGTCTTTGGAGGACTACATTTAGTGAAGGAACCTGGAATGTTTTTATTATAAAAATATTTATGAAAGGCAAAATAAGCAGGGGCTTGTCATCCTGGGCATTACTGTCATCCAAATGGAATCAATGCATCGTTTTTCATTTGGCTGATCCCTCCTCCTAATGGCAGGAGGTGAGATGTCAAGAGCCCTCCTGCTCTACTTATTGTCTTGCTGTGTGCTGTTCCATTGCTGTGTGCTCAGCACAGTTCTCAAGTGTATGAAACATGGACTCAAAGGCTGGTCTTCTCAAAGTCTCACCAGAATCAGTATCTTAAAAAAAGTCTAATTTTTCTGTTTGTGTACAATTGGTGTTAATTTCAAATGTTTTCATTGATTTTAAATATTGATGGCAAGTTCAAGTTGTAATTACTGTAATTCCATTCTCCCAGAAAATATATCTCTTTATAAAGAATGATATAAATTGCCTCTTCTGAAGCATCATTTTTCTACAGTCAGTTCATATGATGCCGTGTTAAGTACTTGCTAATATTTGAAGTGGCATTTGAGCATAATGGTATCCCTTCATTCAGTTAAAAATCTCCATCAAACAAATGAATGAGTAAATAAATAGAAGCAAGGAAGGTTTTGCATTGCTGCAGCCAAGAAACAGATCAAGGCTCCAAGACTTACATTCTGTGTCCTCATGACCCTTTTGAGCGATGGGGAAACATCACTGCCACATACCTTTTAATATCACCTCTTGGATAATCTGGATCTCAGGTTATTGAAGATTGTCACACATCTTTTAAGCTTATCTCTGGATTATACCAAGAAGAGCTCTGAAGCGCTCTCCACCCACTTGTGGAAAGCTTCCTAGCTCTCCTCCAGTAGAGCTTTTAAGTTGAAGGAAGCAATGGGTCTTACGGTTTCTTTCACCAGAACGCACGTAGGGCCATAAAACAGCCCAGTAATAACTTGAACAATCCCAAATTGTATTTCTGTTTCCATAAAATAATTTTAAAACTGGCGTAGACTTTTCCAGACCAGCTGCAGATTCTGGGCTTTTTGTTCTAGGACTGAGAGGGAACTGTAGGGTCCGGTTATGCATAATAAAGTGCTGCCATTTCAAATCCAGCGCAGTTCACCTAATGCGATTAGCAGATTCTCAGTAGACTACGTGAAATGTGTTGGTGTATATGTGAAGATAATGTAAAGTTTCATTTTGTGATGGGCTGAACCCACTGTACTGCCTTGGAGTTGAGGAAGCACCGAATGTGTTCTGCAAGTGCGAATGTTCAACACGCTGAAGGACTGGTCTGTCTTACCAGGAGAAACACGGCTTGAATATCCACACAGACTACAAAATCCTTTTTCCTCCAAGGTGTCCATAAATACTGTGCAGAAAGTCCTACGCCATCACTCTCTGTCCACAGAGGCAACACAAGACCCTCAAGTCTGGCACAACAAAATAATTTTGAAAATCAGTTTTTCTTTGTTGAAACGACCTAACAGTTTCTGCTTTTTCAAAGTTTTCTTACGTAGTGAGGATATGAGTATCACAGCTTCAAACTGAGAGGTAAAACTGACTAACTCCCAGTACATGAATTAAGACAAGGAACAAGCTCATAAAGAAAGTCTACTATTTGGTAAAAACAGTCATGGGAAGTCTTCCCCTCTGTGGGAAGACAGCTAAGTTAAAGAGAAAATATGGCTGAAATGCCAACAGGTACAGGAGAGATTAAAATGTGAAAGTTTTCTGCACCCATGAAATGACTGATAGCCGGCAGGAAAGGTATTTGTTCATGTGAGACCGTACATCACCAGCGGCCCTTGGCCACTGTCAGAAAAGATGCAGGATTTAAATAAGCATATGAAAGGGGCCTGTGAAGAGTGGGGTCTTACTTAAGGAATATAAAAAAGTCAAACTCAGAAAAAAAAAAAAAAGCTAGAAATAAATAACATACAGTGGCTCAAAGTGGTCCATAACCAGCATTGCAAAGTGGATATTTCAAAGTACCATAAGGGACAGTGACAGCAATCACTTTCTCTACTGTTTAGCCTTAGAGTTGGTTTTTGGTTTTGTTTTATAAATTTCCCAATACTATGTCACCCTGGAACACTGTAAACAGAGATCTGTAATGGAAAACCAAGCATTTCCTAAGAAGGGGCAAGGCATGGCCTGGGGCCAGAGCGCATGAGATCTCTTCCACTTGCAAACACACCAGAAACAAGTGAAGTCAGGCAGGTTTGGCTTTCCAGGAAACGACAAGAAGTCTCATGTCCAAACCCTGTAGAACCAACACACAGTCACAGAGCTGCCCTGCCCCAGCCCTCACTGAAAAAAGAATTAAAAGATACTGCTGCTTTGCCAGACTGATTAATTTTTGGTGGCAATTCAGATACTGAACACCCCCTCGCTTTGAGCTGAAAACCAAAAGATTTCATGCATAACTCATAATATTTTAATGTGGACATTTCTGCAGTGCCATATTATAGCTAGCATCACTGTTAAAAGCTCTTGAGCTCCTCAGAAAGCTACTGTGAGCCACAGTGCTCCTCAGTCTCTGTCCTTCTTGAGAGGCTGAGACAGTGCTGTGTACAGCCAGCCACCACCTCCCATGACAAGGAGAACCACAGCACCTGACACATAACAAGAACAGAAGAAATGGATCAACGAAGCTGCAACTATATAAGATATTCTGGCAGTACTAAAACTCCTGGGAGCTAAAATATTTCACTTTTACAGTGACTTATTTTAATTAAAAAGTATATATTTCATAAAACCTGCATTTTTTATAGAGAACGGGATTTAATCAAAAGACCAATTTTTCTTCACAGGTTTAAGTATTCAAATGCCTGGTCTCTTTTTGGACAGATGAAGTTCTCCTTCACCGAAAGAAGAGGTTTAGGATGGGGAGCAGAGAAAAGGTTAAGAGCTATCATTTCTAATTGCAGAGGCAGAAGTCTGCCTTTGCTTCCCTCCACTACAGCTTGTAATCCTTAACGCACGTGGCAAGATCATGGATCTGTGGTTGTGAAGAACCAGGAGCAACAGCAGGGCTGAACCCAGAGGGGTTTTGTGGAAGGCAAGCGGATCATTTTGAACGTTTCCCTTAACACTTTATTCCAGGGACTTACAGGCACGTGTGCCAGCTTTCCCCAGCTACCCTAGGGAGCTCGAAGGACAACTGATGAAAAGGTAGTGTGAGGATGGTGGTAGTTAGAGCGACCGAGAGGAATGCTAAAATCATTTGAATAATCACCCAGGACCTGAACTCCAAAACTTTTACGGTTCGCTCAGCCTTAATGAGTCTTTTACCTCACAGGGAGATGTTAAACTAACCTTCCCCTCTCAAGGGTGACAAGCTATCTCCATTCCCTGTTCTCCGCAAGTCCCTTTTGCCTTCTCTGTCACACAAGTGCAGTACATTAATTTTCAAATTACTATTGAACCGTCTTGCCATTTTGGAAAACAGCACGCCTGCGAGATCCACTGTCCTGTGTGCCACAGAGAGTTGACTTCACCCACCCAACCCACTCTGCAGGGAGAGGCTGAGCAGCAGAAACACCCATATATCACATACCTCCCAATGCGTTGCAATTTTGAACTCATCCAGGAACACCGTGTCCTATTAAATCATTAACCATTATTAATAATTCCTTGTTAAGACCATTAATCCCTTTTAGACAAGAAGGAATTTAACATGGTGACACACAAAGTAACTACATTTAATTTCCCTGAATACATTAAAATCTGGCATTACCTTTGTGATAGTAGTGTTACACTGTGTTATTGTTCTTCAGAAACCAATGAACCCTAAAAGTATTTTGATTAGACAGAACAAAAATACACTGATAAATGCAAAATTAAAACTTTCCAAAGTTGGCATCCTGACTTAAATATTTCTTCATTATTGGTTGAGGGAATGGCTAGGGATGACCTGTGGCCTGCAACAGGGATAAAACACGTGCTGCATACGAACTAAAACTCTGTCTTTTGGATTGATGAATGGTCTGCTGATATACTAGCCCCCTTTTTTTTAATTAATTTACAGAATTTGAGATCTGTGTCTTCACCAATACACTAATTTTCCAGGACAGCAAGTCAATTTTTGCAATTAATGCTAAATACTGCAAAAGCAAGGGAACATTTTGCAAAGCAGCAAATCCTTTTGCATTTATACAGAAAACATTTTGCAAAGAAGGACTGAAATACCCTTATGTAGGTGCATTAAGCATCTGAATACTTATCATCTAACTATAGACAGGAAAACTTGGTAACCTGCTGCAGGAAGGAGATGTTTAACGAATACAGCAGTGTGCTGCAGTTGGTATTTGGTCCTGTCAAGGGAACATGATTTATCTTGCAAATAGAACCAGAATATGAAATAAAAGTCACTGTGGGGAAGCTGTTTAAATAATACAACTCAAAACCCCCCATATATTCCTTGAGTAAAATAAAATCTATAATAACATATATCTATCTTATTGTCTAGAACAATCTGTTATGATTACAATTTCTGTAGTTTTCACAGCATTTTATTAAGCAGCAGTCCAGTGATACAGGTCTTTATATGTAACTGTGAAAGACTTCTGTACTGACTAAAATGGATTAACAAATAAAAGAGTAATATTTAAAATCCCTCCTACTTTCTCTTAAAAATTTTCCTTTATTATTTAAAAATTTGGAAATAAAACAATAGTACTATGCTACTATTATGCTACACCAGTTTCATGTTTGCTTTTGCTTGAATTGAAGATATTGTACATCCCATAAGTTCTTCCAGTCAGAATTAAGAAACTACAAGTGATAGATCAGTTGTGAAAAAGCACTGAAGGAACCAACTGGGAATTAAAAAAAAAAAAGAAAAGCTTTGAAAAAAATGTTGACTTATCAAACCATTCTTAGGGAAAAAAGTTGTTTTTGAACAAATGTCCAGCTCAAAAAAAAAGTAATCTGAAATTGATGGAGATACCTTACTTCAACAGAATGTCTTAGAAATTAAAGGTTTGGAGTTTCAGTTTGATCAACATTATACTTCAATTTAGAAATAAATTAGAAATAAAATATTCTGAAATCACTGAAATCAATGGTTTTAGTCTGAAAAATGGATTCATATTTTCCAAAAGTAATTTGACATTTTAACTTTTCATTGCTATTCATAGACAATATTTTCAAAATCTCAGCAATGCTGATGGGAAAAAATCATCAACTTTCCGCCCAAACTTAATACAACTTCATTTATCAACAAATATCACACACACACAAGAAGTGAAGATGAAGGACACCACCCATCCAAGAACAGGAGGTCTCCAGGGACTTTGCTAGACAGATTTTCCCAGCAGTATGTGACACCTCCTGCTACAGCCCTTATGAACTGCCTAGCAGAGGAGATGAACTGGAGCTGCCTCCAATCCCCAGCATCCTCCCAGGTCTTGGGCAGAGCTGTTTACCCTATTTTACACCAGCTAGGAAGCACATATGGCAGCAGGGATTTTTGCAGTTCCTTTCAATCTCTATTGTCTCTGACATGATTCATGCACTAGAGCTACAGGGAAAAAATACAGAAATTATCTGGGGACTGTACCAGCTTGGAGAGTTACAAAAAACAACAGTTCCTTCTGCAGTGAGAGAGCAGAGGAAAGAGAGCAGAAAAAGTGTGACTAACTGTTCCTGAACATACAGGAGATGTGAACGAGAAAAGGAGCTGTGTTACTGTGGCTGGGGAGTTCATAGATCTGTGATTCACAGCATTACAGGGCCCATTTGGCATGCAAAAAGAGAGGGTGATGAAAGGAATAGTTAGTCATGGAGACAAAGCTACACAGAATACACAAAGATGCTACCCCTGGGAAACAGAATATATTCAGGTGTGACCCACAGCCTGGGAAAGGGAATAAGGTCATCTTTTCTTTATTTTCCTAAAATTCTTTCTTACTTTGGTAGGTAGAGTACTTGAAGGAGTGCCCTCCATCCCAGCCTTGTAGGAGCACCATGAACTCCAGTGCATTCTTCAAGCCTGTCTCAACCCAAGAGGATGGCACAATGTTCTTCAAGCTTTTGCTAAAACCAGACAGCCATATTCTCTCATGACCATATTTTTTTCTTCTCTCACTTTAGAAAGTATTATTTAAGGCAGGCAAAAAAGGAGAAAAGGACATCTGAGCTATGCTGTCAAGAGTGCACAAGTACTACCCTCAGCATGTAAATGCTGAAATCACCACTGTTGAAACGCTTGCAGATAGCGTTTCTGTTAAACTTTCACCTCCTTGTATTAGAAGTAGGGATGAAGGAGAATGATTTGCCTTAGGGATCCCCTTGTCGACTCATGTGATTGCTGTTTAAAATGGTCTGGATCTAAAAGACCACAAAGGTGTTTGATGTTCTTCATATATCCTTCAGCAAAAGAACTGGGAGAACAGTCATTGCTCTTGTGCGTTTGCATTTTCAATAACACACATGAAACAAGCTATGCCCTGCCAGTTTGGAACAAGCTCTGTCCTGCCTTGATGTACCCATGCTGTGTCTCTTTTACTGGTGTGTGTGAAGAGGATGGGCAGGAAGGGGAAGAAATGACATTCATAGGGGAGAAATAGGACTGGGGCTAGGGGAGAAGATAAGAAGAAGATAAATAGAGAGGAGGAAATGAACTGGTGGGTGGAAATAAGGCACTCCCCCCTCAAAAAAAGAGGGAAAAATGATGAGATAGGGAGGGAAAAGGCAACGGAGACAAAAAAAGCTCAAAAGACACAGATGAAGATGAAACTATGAACACAGAAATCAAGTACACATGCATGAAAAGAGAGATAACAAAGGAAGAAAAATAATGTAAAATGCAAGGAAAATAAAAAAAAATAAATTAACCCTCCTGCAAAAAAGGAGCTGAAAAGAGAACCATGGCATAAATCAGATTGGTAAGATGGCAGAAAACAAACCAAAGAGGAAACATGGAAGACAGTAGCACAACCTGCATTTAATACTGTTTATGGGACAGATCTTATAACAATTATTTGTTATGCTGTCGCTCTGTAGTCACTGTGATGACTTCTGGCTGACTTCTGGCTTCAGAGCCGAACTCTGAGCAGCAAGTACAAGCAATGGGAGCAATGGCCACAACTGACTGCCAACCCAGAGCCTCCTGAGTGGGAGAACGATCCCATAGAAAAATATGTGGTAAAGCAGAGAACTGAGCCTCAGTTTACTGTCTCCTTTATGTCAAGGCAGTCTTCTGCCTTTCCTTCTCTGCCGTGTTTGATGGATGTGTCCCTCCTCTGCCACCATCACTCACCTCCAGCTTGGACACTAGCCCAACCAAAATCTAGGAATAATGGGACAAGAACATGGTAAATGATTCAGTCTGCTGTCACTGGTAATTTTTCCAGCACAGAGTATGGCCCCCTTTCTCCACTGTGAATAAATGACTTCAAATTGTTTTGCTGCCTCCCTGCAAGGTTAGGACTACCAGCCAATCTGGGAACACACACCCAAGTCGCGAAATGAATTATGGCCAGCTAGTGCAACTCAAAATAAGGAAAAAGCCAGTATAAAATTTTTAGAAAGTTTTCCCAATCACACAAGCAGCAAAAATGAGGGATGGCATCACTGGGCAACTGTGGCAATTCGTGGAACGCTATCATATCACAGTGCTCACCATGGGTGTCTTTACTGCATCCATTAAAGCTCTTAAATGCTGCTCTGAATCACAAGGCATCTCCGAGGCCCTGTGGTGTAGGCAATGCCTGTGTATGGTACTCTGCAACAGTCCTCCAGGGCTGCTAAACCACCCGCTCACGCTGTAGGCACACACTCAAACACACAAGTGATCTCACTGTTTTTAGCAGCACTGTTTATGTGATAACTAACCATTCGCCCAAGTGGGGGTTTATCGGCAGTTAGGCTAAAAAAAAAAACAAACCAGGAGTATCTTCTTCCGCCTGAACCAAGAAAAGGTTTGGAGCTGAATCCACAGCCCCCTCTGGGTCCCACCGTTGTGCCTGTGTGCTCGCAAAGCAAGCACCACTGCTGCCCCTGAGCAATTCAGAGCATCCATGCGGGAAAGAGCAGGCAAAATCAGCCAGAGTCTGTTGTCCTTTATGGCTCTTCTTACACCAGTAAAGTTGAAATGTAAAGGGCAGGGTTTGGTGTAAAAGCTTCAGGTAAATCTTACTGGTATACTATTATTTTTTACATCAGATTGGTCACGTTCATGCTCAACCATAACTTTCCTAACTGAAACATTTCTGGTTCCTTTAAAATATGAGTTAATAATGATGAATCACAGGTAAGGCTGATCCTAAATTAAAGAGGCACAGTGCAAGGCTTTGCTATAATCAAGGAAACTACTGTTATCTGGAGACACAGAACAGCCACATTTAATTTTGCATTCTGCACTTTAGCCCAAAGAAATACTAATTACACTCCCCTTAGCCCCCTTGCATGGTGCCATCCAGCACATGCCCATCAGAAACAATGAATACATACATCAAGTGAAGAGTAAGGGTAATTCCCTCTGGTTGTTTTGCAAGCAAGAGATTAAACTGCGACTACCCTGCAGAGTTTAAACAATGTGCTTGTAATAAAACTGATGCCGTAGTATGTGATCAGAAGTCAAACAGAAAGTTTGACATGCTTAATGCAGCATTCATATGTAAAATGTCTGCAGTGGAAACAGCCCAGCCCTCTAATTTCCGTCTTTGTTCCAAAATGAAACCTTGGGCCAGGTGCCTCTGAACACGTGCTGAAGTCCCTGTCAAAGGACAGAGACAGAATTTCTCCATGGAAATGATGCAAAACTCAGACTGGCTCTGTGCAGGCAGAAACGCTCTGGAGCCCATCAGAAGACAGCCTCTCTTTGAGCCTGTTAGTAAGCATGTAATTGCCACATGTGACTGCATGGGGAAATTTTGAAATCTATCTGTTATCCTGCCTGTTCCTCAATTAACTAAACAACTCTACACAGTTCCTGTATGACACCAGAGATATCTACCGCATCATTTGATATCTTCCTAATGTTAGAAATATCCCATAGACATTTATCCACAGTTTTCCTAAATGAAAGCAGTTGGACAGAATACGGCAATGCATTTCAACCCATCTTACTGGGTTAAAAACCCAGGACGGCCACGCACTTGGATCTCAGTGAGCTCTCAGGGAAGTGCAGGGGGTGACCCAGACAAGAGCTGGGGCTCCAGCATTTGCAGTGAATCACCGGACTGATGTGTGAGAGGGCAAGCACCATGGGGATGGGAGGCATGACACAGTCCAGGGATGGGAGGCAGGCGGGGAAGCTGGAGAAGAGCTATGAGGGAGGCAGAGGTGGGGGACCAGAACGTCAGGAGTGGTGCAGGACGAGGTGGAGGGAAGGGAGGATGGTGTGCCAAGAGCTGCAGGCCAGTGGGCAGAGCTGCCGGCCAGTGGGCAGAGCTGCCAGGGAGGAAGGAGCAGCAGGCAGTGTGTGGGCTGGGCAAAGCTGTGAGAGAGCTGGGCAGGTGGGGCTAGCTGCCTCCCCCAGAGCCAAGTCAGCAGCCCTGCGCTCAGCAGGCAGGGACCTAGCGGCCACAGGCATCTGTCTGCACCCATCTGAGGATCAGGGCCTCTACGTATGTGTTCACTTGAGGACAAAGTCTATTAGCATTCGCCCAAGCTATTTTAAAACATCCCAGTTATTGAGAGTCTCCCCAATGAGGCAGTGAGGAGTCCAGGCTCTGCACCACAACCATCACCGCAGTGTAAACATCAGAAAGGAAGGAAGGCTTTCAAGGTTCAGAATAAAAGACTTAGTTTACAAGGTTATAAATTATTTGTATCTTTGGCTGAAGGCTGCAAGCTTTGCTCAAGTCTGAAAGATACTTAGCAGCTGCTTGAGAATCACCATCCATTAAAAAAAAAAGGCAACAAAACCTCCCACATTCAGTATTCAGTAACAATTCTCTTGGAGTTTAATCTGCACACCCTTACTGCAGATCAGTGAACACCAAAAATGGATCGGTACCTGCTTTGTAAGTCGTTCAGGTGCAATTTGCCTACATAATGGGTGGCTGATGAGACAGTGATGATCCTAGCGTTGTGACTGTGCGTTCCTGATTGCTCCAGCGTATCCAAGAGGAGGTTAGTCAACAGGAAGTGTCCCAAGTAGTTCAAGCCGAAGTGCTCCTCAAACCCATCCTCCGTCTTCCTTTCAGGGACCAGCATCACCCCAGCTGGAGGAGAAAGTAGAGGCAAAACCTGTTGATTTATTGCAGAGAAGGAGCAACCTAGAAGGAGCACGGATCTCCTGCTGCAGAGTGTAAACACGTCATTTAGAGCAATGAGTGACTGGTGATGGCATGTGAAGTGTAAAGCTGACACTGATTCCTGCCAAGAAAAATGTCAAAACCCCCACTTCAGCTATTTTATCCAGAAAACAGGTAGACTGACCCTCTTCTTCCCTCCTTCCCTCTCTCCCTCCCTTCCTCTCTCCCTCCCTGCAGAATTGTGAGGATAAATGAGTTCATTTGTGAGAAGTGTTTTGAAGACATTAAAAGTTGAGTTAACCCATTGCTGTCATGCCAGAACTCAATGCTATAGATCCACAACAATAATTAATCCATCTACAATAGGTGGGAGCTGGGTGATCCCAACAACATTCCTTCCTTCAAAGAGCTCAGAGCAGTGGAGACAAGACCAGGCTGAGCAGCAGACCTGCTCTCCCAGATAGCTTTCTGCTGAGTCCTGGCTGGAGTTTAAAGATCTGTTGAGTCTTCATCTGAAATCTGCAAATTCTACCTCACTGGTGTGTGTGAGAGAAAAGATGTAGTAAATTTACCCAATATATCTTAATTACTGTGCTTACAAGCAGCTGCATATTGAAATGAGGTTTTGGCAATATTTTTGCATATATTTCTAAAAACCACAATTTTCAAACTCAGTGCCTAAAATAAGTATCCACAACCCTAGCACACAATGTTGATTTCAGCATCTTGCAGAGAATCCTGAGCTCATGCATAAACTATATCGTGCACTGAGGCTGTGTGGGGGATAGCTATCCCGCTCAATTATAATGTGGACTTGAATGTTATAAATTAGTCTTATTTTATTAAAATTTAATTATGGTACAAGTGGACCTGACCTTTGTAATTTACATGTAGATGGACGTGGCTCATGGAGAATAATGTTGCAGGCCATTTGTCTTCTCTTTAAAACACATGGGTATGATACAGCAGAAAGGCCACCTCTGCTCGCAGACATGAGAGAGTGTCAGCTTCATCCTCGTGCTACTTCATGTGTCCATTAAAAAGCCTTTAACATCCCATTTCTTGATGTCAGCCCAATGATGGCATATTAAATTACCATTTTAAATTGCACATGCTATGTATCAGCACCATTCCTTCTTTGGGGGGGGTCCCACCACCTGACAGTCCTGCTTTGTTGCTGCTGCTTGGGCTGAAGAGGAAATATTTTCAGGATCTTTTTAGCATGGCCAGCACCCATACTGATTCACCTATGGCTGCCTATTGCTTAATGGAGAAACTGGAGAAGCAGCGTGAGGGGAAGAAACAAAAGACGAAAGTGCAAACAAAAGGTTTGGGTGTAACACAGCATACCTGCATGCGGAGACCTTAAGACTGAACATAAGCGATGCTGGCTGATGTGTGATGAAAGAAACACAACACAAGTTACACGACTGGGCTCTACAAAAGCTGTGATTGGCATCTCTCTCTTTCATTACAGCCACTCTCCCAGATCCCTCAGAATGACACGAAAACCCAGCTGCTGGGTGTGGTTTCTCTGCACATCAAATCTCAACTTTAACAATGGAAAGACACAAATTAGAGGGGGTCTGGTCGGGTGTCCTGTGGTATTCTCCTTCCTCAGCAGCACTTACTCTGATGCATGGTGTGACTCCTCACAGAGTTGGAAACAGATTTCCATTTCCTCCATAGTCTTCATATGCAGCATATAACGACATCCAGAACAGTGGCCGGGACTGAACGTTAGTGTGAAGGTTACAGACAAACAGAAAGGTGAAACAAGTCCTGCTGCAACTTTTTCTTGTTTTCTCGGAAGAAGGAAAGTGCGGGAAGGGCAACAAACCCCAAGCTCCCAGACCAAGTCTCAGCCTGCTCCAGTGTGAGTTTTAGCAAAGACAGGACTTAGCATGAGCTGTTGGAGGGCAGATGGGAACAGCATCACATCTCTGAGCACCCAGGCTGGTACAAGAAAATGATTTGCATCTCTCTGAGGCCCATCCTGCCCTCCAAAGCTCTGAAACTTAGAAAAGGTGGGAGGAACCAGTTTGCCAGAGGTCTATTTGCCAGAGGTCTATTTGCAGCAACACTGGTAAAACGCAAGCCTAAGAAAAGGTGGCCAACATAAAACAACCCTAGCACAGAAAAGTTGATGTGAACCCCAAATGCTGCTTCTGCATCTGCCGGGCTGCTGCAGTGCTCGCTATAGGCACCTCCATGCACACACGCACTTCTGCCAGCTGAGTCAGGCAGAGGGATGGAGGAGTTTGTCTGCAGAGAAGTGCAGTAGATGCTACAGCCATTCAGCTTTGCATCACTCACATCAGCCCTGAGGACGCCTGTGCTACAGCAACTGCCCCTCGACCTCCAGAGAGGCGCAGGATTTCAAGAGCACATAGAGGCTCTGCCCTCCATCCCAATTAGTCTCCACCATCTGTGCTGCATGTCCTGGAAGCAGAAAACAGATCTGAGCTCAGGTCAGGAAATGGAAAAAATTTACACTCGTGCAATGCACAACTGTTAAGATACACATTCCAGAAAATTATTTTGCTCATTCTTCAGGAGCTTCCTCTGAGCAGAAATTGTGGCCAAGTCCTTGAGCAGGCACAATCACCTCTGCCTGCATTTGCTGCTACTACAATTCCCCTTTTGTCTTCAAGAGCTGGTAAAATAATATTAATCCAAAACACCTTTGAAATTTTTTTTTAAAGGTTCTCATCTTTGAGGTGGTTCATATCAAGGCTATCAAAAAATCTTGCCCTGCAATTTGAGAGCAGTTTCTCTTATTTGAGGAGAAGCCATTTTAGTTCACTGAGAGTGAGCGTACAAAGGAATACCCAACAGGCAACTGAACCTGGCTGCTTCTCTGACAAAAGGGAAAACCTTGTAAGTGTAGCAGCAAGCTCTCTTTTTTAAATTATTAACTACCTAACATTCAGTAGATACTAAAAGTGGCATGCTATTGATTTTCTTTTGTCCAGAAATGTCATCAGCTTTACTCAAGGGCCCCAAATGGTAACTCAAAGAATGAAAGCTGCTTCTATTTTTAATTCTTACAGTTAACCTAATACTATTTGAAACATTAAAAAATGTTTGGGTTTTTTTTTATCTTACCTCTTCATTGTAAACTAAGAATGATTTTGCTTATTCTTCTGATATGGAATCCATACAACCCAGTATCTTTCTGATTTTAATTATGCATAGTCAGTCTCCTCAGTTTTTTGAAGTGCATGTGAAATTTGAAGTGGCAGCACACAGACCATTAATGTCAAACACCTCAGTTCTGATACAACTTTCTTATACATTTTTCCCTCTGATTTAGCTGGATTGTTTTCAGAAGATTTATTTTTAAAAATGTCACTGATATCAGCATGGCATTAGAAAATGAGTTAATAAGTAAGCTGAACATGAGCTTTTACTTTATAATTGATTAGCTGTTATTCAAATATTCAGGCAAAAAACTGACAGTATGCATGCAGAAAACTGCCTAAATGACACATCGATGTGTGATTTTGCAAGAGTAGAAATAAACTAGAATAAGGAAAATATTTTACTGCATAACTATGCTGAACAACTGTTCTTACAGATCTAGGAATACATTCCAATGTGCTGCAGTTATGCATTTATTGTAATATGTTCAAATTATACACTTTTTTGATTAGCTGTAATGAATTAAAAACTTCTATCCTTTTTTACTTCTATGACTAGGCAATAGTCTTTTTTTTTCTCTCAAAGAATGAATACACCTCAAGAGAACTGTCTTTGTAAACAGTCATTTATCATGATTTTCTATAAAAGTTTCTAATGAAACTCTTGGATTGGGATCCATCAATGAATTAGTCCTACGTGATTTTAAGAGCATAATGGATCTGATAGTGCACAGAGCATAACCAAAAAGTTTATGACAGCTGTAAATATTACAGGCCAGGCATATCATATTTTTATTGGACTATATAGGAGAATTTGTACCATGCCTGCCTGTACTGCAGATGATGGTAAACATTGCTGTAATTCCTGTACCTCCCACTGCAAAGACATCTTTCAGCTCCATTATAAAATATGTTTTAAGAGCTTTAAAAATACAAGTATTTGACTCACCTAGATTTATTTACAGTGAGCTACTTGGAGGTTTTTAAAGGTAGTTCTCTCAAACTCACTACAAAAGAAAGATTTAAAATCTCCTTCTCACATGCAGAACAAAACGTCTTCCTTCCCAGCCAGGCTCACAGAACAGGGCTTGGAGGCAGTGCCCCCACATGCAAGTCCTTTTATCCCCAGCAACACAAAGGCTGGGCAGACAACACAACAGGTCAACTGCATACCCTCACATGTAACACCTTCACAGCAGGAGGTGAACCTATATAATCACATTCACCCAATTCTTGCTATTTACAAGGAAGAGATACATACTGTACCAAAAAATTTCCCAAGGGGAAAACTTAATAGAGACAGTAACTCTGAGTAGAAGTACAAAGCCTTTTCTCCGTACAGGCTTTGTAGTGGTGTAGCTGATTCATTTAGCAACATCTTCCATCCCATGAGTGTAGCCACACAAGGCGACCCACCTCACTTAACAGAGCGTCAAAACCACTCTGCTCTGCACACCCATACACCAAAAGATCTACGGGTGGATCTATCTAGCTATAGAATAGTATAGCCCACTTCTCTCCTGAATAGGGACAGCTATAGTGGAGTGAACGTCTCAATAACCATATAGCAGCATCCCCTGGCTAGGCTGCCTATACTAGATTGCTCATTCCACCTTGTTCAGTTGGGCTATGCTATCCCAGAATATGCCTGTCTTGTGGATCTCTCCTGGCTAGTGAGCAACGAGAGGGTGCAATGCCTTATTAGAAGAATTGGCCCCAGAAGCACCTACTGGAGACACAACTGTACTCACATAACTGCTTTTTAGAGGTATGCCTGGTCTGGGCTGCAGAGAGGTGAATTTACAGCACTGCCACGACATACTACTTGCTAAGCTAGGTCCGTAACCTGCGTTACCAGCCCAGTGCTGGTGTGCTGCACACCTATTGGTATCCCAGAAAAGTGTTATGAGTCTACAGAGGACCACACACAGAAGCCAGATTAACATTATATGAAAGCTGAAAAGGCAAAAATCCAAACAGTTAAGAAGAAAAACACAAAAATACAAATTAAGCTTGGTACAGCTCTCCAATGCTACGGTCCTATTTCCTGTCTCCCCAGAGGGACTGGTGGAGGTAGTTCAGACTCTTCCACTTCCTAATATCTTCTGGAGCCCTGTATATGTGTATATGCAGTTTTATAAAGCAAACTGGGAGGAAACTGAAGCAAAGCAAGGAATTTTATCCTATGGTGTTACAATGGCGTCTAGATGACACCTAGAGTCCATACCAATGCGGTGTGGACTCTAGGTCCTCTTGCATCGCCCCTCAGGGAGATGTAAGCACATCTGCTGTCAGCCTGTCTGGCGTCAGTGGTGGGACAGTGTCCCATGCATGGACCTTCCCTGGAGGGGACTGGACACCATGAAAACCAGTTTGATAAACAGCTGCCAAAAGCAGGGCAGTGCTGGGACCGAGCCCCAGGCTGTGGAGGAGAGACATCTCCAGCGGGTTCAGTCTCTCCTGCCTCTTCCCAGAACAAGGTCCTCCACAGGAGTCTGCCTGAGCACTGAGCAAGTTCCCACTAGCTCCCATCTCCTGCTCGCTTGCAAGGGCCTCTGCACCACCCATTGCCATTTTGGCATGCTGGCTTCCTAAAACCTCCCCCAACTCCCCGTGCCAGCCAAAATGCATGGCCCTGCTGAAGTCAAGAAGAGTGTGCCACTTCCCAGCCAAAGCTCTGGGCTGTGCTCCCCTCCCTCGCGTACCCCCAAAGTCTGGTGACCCAACACTGATCTTACCAAGGAACAGTATGTGTGCAGGAAGGAGGGGAAAGGCTCAGCCCCAGACATGCATATCAGCTTCATCTGCCTCTCTGCTTCCCTGCAAACAGTAAGTTCGTTCTCCCTAATTTTCTTACTCAGCCACTCTAGCTCCTTTGTTTCTGAATCTCATGAGATCTCACTCTGCATCCTGCAGGCATCTGTCAGTCACACACCTGGCTTGCCCTTCCCTCACTTCTGAGGCTTGTTTCCTTACGGGGCCATGATCTGTGGCTCTGAGGCTCCCACCAGCTTCCCCATCCCCTCTTCAATATCAACCAGATGTGACACAGGGGTAGATGAGAATTAATTTGTACAAGTTACATTGAAGTTGGTGGCCAGACAGAAGAAAGAGGTTCTAATCACGTCCCCATGGCGAGGGGATAATTCTCATCTCTGTTAAATGTCAGTAAACTCGCAAAAAAGACATCAGTCAAGAATTCCCTCACTGCAAGAAAAGGTTCAATCAGTTTGTGCACAACAGAGACTCTAGTCCTCAAGATAAGGATTCAATCCTCATGAATTACGTGCTGTCTAAGCACTTGCAAACTCTGACTGACACCTCTCCTTATAGTTCAAACATGCCTAATGACTCTCTTCCTTCTCACTATCCACCCCAGCTCCCTCCCCCCCCCATACTTGCTCTCCTATGAATTTCCCGACATTGAACAAGAATATATGCTATACTCATAGTTCAATTCTGTTAAAGAGTCTTTCAATCAGCAAACTCAAATGTATTGCCATCAAGTTTTCCCCTATCCTAATGCTTCCCACCTAAGAGTCCTGTTTCCCCGCATCAGCTCTTCCCTCCATCTTCTGCTATCTCTCCCTTATAACCTCCCAGCCTCAACCACTTCTCTTTTATTTCAGTTCTCCACACCAAGGCTTCTCATACAAATCTGCCTCTCTTGGAAGTTACAGTCTTGTCCCATCTGCATTCAAACCGGGCTTCTTCCTCTTCCATGCTACAGGTTTTGTCACTATGCCTAAAAATGCAAAAGCCATCTCTTCCAGAGAGATGTAGTCACCAGCCAATTGAGGTCACCAACTACCTCAGCTCACCAGCCATGTCTGGTGAGACGTTTAGGTCCCGAGAGTGCCGAAATCACGTCCCAGCTCCACAGTCATGTTCCAATTGTATATCAAGGTAAAACCCAGACATCCATCACCTCCCATCCACCTCTCCCCACCCCGTCGTCTACTTTTCATGGGACAGAAACTTGTCACGGAGATCACGGAGGACCCAGGCCCCTTGTCTGGACAGTGGAGAGACCAGGAGGAGCCTGAAGCAAGCCACAGTGCCCAGCTCCACCCCAGCTCAGAGGCAGCCACAGGGAGCAGAAGGGGTGCTGGTGCCCAGCCTCACTGCCGGTGCCTTTGCCTACACACAGTACTTCCCACCACAGCTCGGGGTTGTGACTCCAGGAGAAAGACCTGCTCAGTCTCAACTCAGGACATGCTTGGTAGAGGCAAAATCTTTAGTGATTAAAACTTAAAAGATGGTTTTCAAACTGCAGTGCTTAATAGGTTTCTGACTCAACCCAGCATGGGAATATTCCATGAGTGGTGAAAGGTGCATCTGCCTCTGACACAAAGGCAGCATCTTGCCTGCATTCAAGTCCCCATTCCAAACTGTGATAACACCAGAGCTTTCTAAAGAAACTTGCCATCATTTTTTACATTTAAAAAAAAAAAAAAGAGAACCACCCCAAGATGTTTTTCTTATCATTCTTGGAAACAGATGAATTCTTTTATCTGGCATTACAAAAAATTAAATAAAAATAAATTAGCCTTAGGCAAATGCTTGGCACGGAAACTCTTAGCCCAAACATTAAAAGTTTGGCTAACTAGTAAAGAACTGAAAATTGAGTAATGTCTACTGCTAGTGCTCCCAGACTCACCTATAATGCTCACAAGTGTGAAGTGGACTGTATTAGCTGTGCCAAAGAAGGTAAAGTAATGCATCTTTCCAATGAAGACAATCTCTTAGTTTATCAGTGGTCAAAGAAAAAAAAGAAAAAAATGTAGATGTCGTGGTTTAACCCCAGTCGGCAACTAAGCACCACGCAGCCGCTCGCTCACTCCCCCCACGGTGGGATGGGGGAGAGAATCGGAGGAGTAAAAGTGAGAAAACTCATGGGTTGAGATAAAGACAGTTTAATAGGGAAAGCAAAAGCCGCGCGCACAAGCAAAGCAAAGCAAGGAATTCATTCACTACTTCCCATGGGCAGGCAGGTGTTCAGCCATCCCCAGGAAAGCAGGGCTCCATCACGCGTAACAGTTACTTGGGAAGCCAAACGCCATCATGCCAAATGTCCCCCCCTTCCTTCTTCTTCCCCCAGCTTATATACTGAGCATGACACCATACGGTATGGAATAGCCCTTTGGCCAGTCTGGGTCAGCTGTCCTGGCTGTGCCCCCTCCCAGCTTCTTGTGCACCTGGCAGAGCATGGGAAGCTGAAAAGTCCTTGACCAGTGTAAACTCTATTCAGCAAGAACCAAAACATCACTGTGTTATCAACATTATTCTCATCCTAAATCCAAAACACAGCACTCTACTAGCTACTAAGAAGAAAATTAACTCTATCCCAGCTGAAACCAGGACAGTAGACAATCCACATTCAAGGACTACGAGAACAACAACCAAGTCTTGGTAGGTTCAGCACAAAACTAAACAGGCTGCAATACCTTCTTAAGAACAGATTCACTTTCTGATTCAATGTCATACTGCTACATACAGAACGCACAAAGCACAGGCTAGTTCCCTGGAAAATGCATCAGTTAAAAAAAGAAAATATGATCCACAACTGAGATTTTTTTTTCACACTAAAATAAATCAGAGCATTCATAATTGGGTCTGGTTGGAAAAAAACCCGTTTCCTAAAAATATGCTCAGTAAGTGTTTGGTTGGCACAATGGTGATTTATCCCACTCACAATCAGAAAATAGGAAAGTCACTCACAGCTTTCTAATTCAACAGGAAGTTCTGTTAAAAGTAAAATATCTTGTTTTGCAATTTGTATAAAAAATATTTTTACCTGAAAGCTGTGAAAGGATTAGGTAAGAATAAAACATGGTTCACTCCTGCCTCTCAGAAAAGCCAGTGGCAAATGTTCCACACACTTAAGTAGAACCGGTTGGGTTTCTTAATCCATCAATAGCTGAATTTTGTATCTGTCTTCCAGTGATAAAACATTCACATTCAGGACTTAAAAGCAAATGGGTCAAGAACCTGCAGCATGTGGAGTCTGAGATATTTCCCTTTTCACAAAGTGTTTGATATCACAGACACAGAAAAAGCTTTGGAAATAATTAGAAAGACAAAGATAGTATCAAACAAAAGTCAGGATTTTCATGAATGAAATCCTTACAGTTTGACAGTCAGAAGTAGCCTAGTTCTAATAAAAAATAAACCTTTTATAAGAAATCTGATATTTTTATATAGGATACCTATCATTCTGGCAGACAACAATGCTATTCAAGTGTAATAAAATCTCTAGTTGATGACTGCTGCTAAAAATCTGGGTGCTAGGTAAATGTTGGCATTGCACAATCCTTGGTTGCTCTGAAGAAGCTGGGTTGGATACCGTCAGCAGTATCATGGTGCTCTGACACATGTGCCCAGACAAGTTACTTTCAGTACCTCAGGCACCTAATTCCTGCAAAGAGCAGTGTGTGATCAGCCAACCTCCCCATAATTTCCAGTCACCTCTCTCATAAACGTGACGTCTTCTGAAAAATCTGAGTAAATGGCATGTCGTACACTGAGCTTCTTCAAAAAATATGGCTCTGAGAGTATCTTCTCATTTTAGAACATGTTAATGCTGCATGTTAGTGTCCTTATGAATCTTGCAGTTCTGCCCATCGTCCATGGAATATCCATTTTAAGCCAAGCCCCCCACCTCCTCAAATTACCTTTTCCAGCTCTAAACATCTCCCAAAGGCCCAGCTCTCCCATGATGTCTAGTATCTACCATCCTTTACATACAGGTAAAGGGCCACTTGCCCTTCTGCTTGTCCTTCTCTCTTTCTCCCTGTCCCTCTACACCTTTTCCATCTCAGCTTTGCTTATGAATTGCTCTAATGTGTCTTCGAGGAAGGATAAAGATGAAACATGATGCTGTAATCAACACACTGGAATGAGATTCATGAGATATCAGATCCTGAGTTCACCACAGCCTTCCTGTGTGTCTGGAGGAGAAGCATTATTTTTGATTAAATCCAAGTTCCACTGGAGTCAACAGCAACCCTCCTCACTAACTTTCCCTCAAGGCCTTCTCCAGTGAATTTCCACTTCTCTGAGGTTTCCCTCCTTTTCATCTTACAGTCTGTGTAGCCTGCAACTGCTATAGAGAGGGGAGCTGGCTCTTACCTAATCCAGTGGGACAGGATCTTTTTGTAGATCCCACTGCCATAATGTAAGTAACTATTGTTGAACCTAACTAATCAATAACACCTGTGATTAGGTAGGTACCTATACAATTGTTTGTATTTGATATATCCACTTGTTCCCACCCCTCAAATCTCACACTTCTTCTGAAGATTTAATCCTGCAAATACTCAAACACAAGAATAATTTAGTATGTGATCAACTATGACAGCATCCCTGGGACTACTCAAATGGTTTCCTGCAAAGGATTATGGCTGAACTGCACATGACTGAGCTGTGTGTAGGTAACACAAAAAATATATATTTCACATACTTACTTACTGATACAGCTTTTATCGTGCCCTCGGAACTAAAGAGGGAAGCTTATAGAGACTTATTCATTCTATCAAGAGACTGAGGTTTCTCAGATGATCCACAAAGTACAAAATATGAACATCTGAATTAGCCAGCAGTTCAGAAATATTGATTTTAAATTGGCTTAGACAGGCTTCAACCTGAAATACATTAACTGTAATCTGTCTACAATAGGCTAATAATATCCTGAAATCTCTAAGTTCTTTTTTCATGTTTGTGTGCATGCCAAGGAATATACTAAATGCCCTCATCGTTTTCTACCCCTCCTTTCCTAACCTGTAGCCAAAATCACAAACCATTCAATGAACTGCAACAGAGAAGGTAGTTGGTATTTCATTGTTAATGGGTTAGACCATGCATGTTTGGTATCTATAGGTATTCTGTTACCACTAAAGATGTTGTGATTTTGGTGTTAGCTCTCTTGGTTTTAAGATCATTAAGTACTGTAAACAATGTCTAAGTAAAAGCATTAACTACAAGGTGCTGAGAAACATTTCTAGCACACAGAGAAAACGACTGACTTCAAGTTAGAAAAAACCTCTCTGGCATGAAACAGTGACTACTGCTCATGCAATTTTAGGAAGTGTTTTACTATCCTTTCCCTTTTGTAGCCACGGGAAGATAGCAGACTTTGTAATGCATCTTAACAGCAATACCATTTTAATGAATGTATTAAATAATTACACTAGTGTACATGCTGTATTTTGATAAATGCTTTTCAACTGTACAGACACAGTTCTTTTCAAAAACAAAAACAAAAAATAAGCACCCAATTGCTAATTAGTGGACTAGAAGACATATTCTTCTGACCTTCTGTCAGATTAAGTTTTCTAAACTGCTTGTACTGCATCCATCTTTCTGTGGCTCATAGTTCAGCTATCTAGCTTACTTTTTTTTCACAGCAAATGGATTTGTTTTCTGTGTCACAGCATTTTTCTCTTTTTAGCACTAGCACATTATATTTTTTTAAAAAATGTTTATGTAATACTCCATTTGCATCTTTAATATGCTTTGTTTATTCTAAAAACTAAGAGCTGAGCATGCACATTACCGATGCAGAAAGCATAGTAATGGAACAGGCCTTTATTTGTCAGCTGAAATAATGCGTGCATTCAACCAATTTTTTCCTTTTAAATTAGAAAGTTAAATGTGTATGCTAAAATCAACTATAACAAAAAGAGAGGAGGTGACTCTAGTGCACTAATCTCCATTTTGAACGCCCTAAATGTTCACATAAGACTTCTTAAAATGCCTGAATTAGTTGGATACCTAAACCTTACTGAAATTTTTGTGGGACCTGGGTGTCTAGCTCTAGGATAATACTATGAAACTCAGGAGTTTAGTATTAATTTAATTTCCAACTAGATCCTTGACCTAGGCAAATGATGGAGAGCAATTGATGGAGATAGATAATTTTTTTAAAAAAATCACCAGTGACCTGGAAAACTGCTGAATTTCATAGTGTTCTTAGGTCAGACATGTAGTATTGATTATTTACCTAGCACAGTAACTCATGCCAAATCACCTGTCTTTAATAGTATTTCAATGTAATTTCATAGTTTGCATTCTTGTATAATGTTAGAACTTTCCTGAATTCATCTTTAAATGTTTGGCTTTTTGATAGGTTCACACAAGCCCACAACAAATATCATGTACCTTCATATACATACAGGAGATATGGAGATAAGATGTGGAAAGATCATTAATGTGTAGACATGACTATATCAATCAATTTAAAATATTTTGATTTAAAGCAATTAAATAATACTAATATAGTGTGCAGAAAAATGCAATGTAACAGTTCTTGGCATTTTTACATTAAATGTAATAAAAGGGTACAGTCCTTGATAATAAAACACTTGGCCCTATGAAGATAGAGCGGAAAATTCTTGTTAGGTTGCCAATGGCCTGATTCAGAAATCATGGGACCCACACAAAGTCTGATTTTCAAAACCTAATGGAAACTTTCCATTAGCCCCAACAGACTTTGGGTCACTCTTAAAAGCATATGACTGCCTACAAATGCATTGTGAAGATGCCTGGTCCCCAGGCTCTTCCCCATATGCTAAAAAATAAAAATACCTCTTCATATTAACAACGCTAGAGCTTCAAGATCTGTAAGAAATAAGAAAGCACTAGGTGATACTAAGAAACCTACTATTCTAGATGCATACACTAAGACATAAGAAAATCCACCATGTCATTATGAGATGTTCTGCAAGACATCTAATGGTCATGCAGAATGCCTTCCTACTGACAACAGAGTTTTCTGACAGAAAGCGTACACACTCACTGACAACTCACTGCCTCCAGCCCTGCAGTCCGTGGTGGACTGAATCTTCCTCCTTAGTGCATTGCATTACTGCATTACAGTGAAAAAAATGACAAAAAAAAAAGAAAGAGGAAGGGAAAGGGAAAAGGAAAAGCCTACCAGTTAGCCCAAACATCAGCATTTGTCTTGGATGTGCTCAACACTGATGGAAAGCCAAGAGAAGCTGTTCAAAGGCTTTTGCATCAGGCCATTTCTCCTCCATTAGCTATGTTCATTTTCCTCTTCTGTACCATGAAATCACTTGGGCTTTCACTACAAAACTAGTAGCAAAACTAAATGCTACAGATTATTTACAAGAGCAAAAAAAAGGACCAAAAAAAAAAGTGGAAAAGAGCTTTCAGAAGTGAAGGCTGCTGACTTGCCAGGTAATGGTCAGAGACTAACCTAATTACATAGGAGTCTTTACAGCAGCTTTGGACGTGATCGCTTCTGTGATTCTGTTAAAGATTCAGCAAAAAGCAGAGCTGGACCATTCATTTCATTGTAGTTTCTAACAGGATTTTCTCAAACAACAGATTTCTCTTGCCAACTGTATTTGGTAACCAAGTGTAAGTGAAATCAAATGACCTTCTTGCAGGTCACAAAAATATAGACTGATTCAGGCAAATATTAGTCTCAAGCTTCTTTCTTAAAAGAAGCTTTGGGCCTACACTCTTTGGTCTCGTATCATGTTAGGCACATTAGGAGGTCTATGTTCATACAACTTTGTTTCTTGATTAAGAAGACTTACTTAACTGCAATTTTCATGCATCCTGCTTCAGCAGCAGCTAGGGCAGAACAAAATCCTGTATTCAAGAGGGCTTCCCAGCTGTGCTGTTGCTTCAGACCCATCGTTTCTCGCCCAAGCTGCCCCCAAGCCCCTGCTGCACAGTCCTGGCTTTGCTCATGCAGACAACCGGTGGAGGGCAGGAGATGCCTGATGGGTGCATAGATCTCAAAAACTTTTTTCCACAAAATGCTGTGTTTTTTAAATACTGTTGTTCCCATCTGTGTAACAGTTTATACTCTGCATCTTTAAAAGTAGACATGTAAAACTGGAAAGATTTTGTAACCAGGACTAAATATCCACTATCTTTAATTATTGCACAATTAAAACAATAATGGTAGGCTTTTTTGACTAATGAAATAAAAATGAACATTTAATTGAACACTTCATTAATGTTCCATATCAATCAGGAAATAAAATACTCTTGAATTTTTATTGCAATATTTGCTTGTGTTACTGAGAACTCTTTAAGGCATCAATGAATGTAACAAACCCATTTATTTACAGCACGTTTGCCCTCACTAGGACTGAAGGGTGCACAGGAAAACAGAAAATGTTCTTTGGGATGTCTTAATAAAAAGACATGCAAATAATTGGGAAAACAAGAACAGTAGCATATAACAGCAGCAACTTCTAAAAGAAGCCTAAATTGTTGCTGGCGGGTTTTTCCCCTAGTTAAATAGACAGGTGAAAATTCCCCTTTAGGAAAGCGCATACAGAGCATTCAGGGTTTTTGGAGGAAAATTATTGTACGGGCTGCTTTCCAAAAATACTGTGGCTAGAAAACATTATTAGATGGCAAGTATGTGAATAACAGAAGTTAAAATCCCTAAGAGTAATGAGATTCATTTGGTAATTGTATGAATGCAAGATAAATGTTGTCCTTTTAATTTGTTCGCTGACCACTGAGGACGCAGCTTTATGGACAACTTTCCAGAAGCACCTTGATCTAAGCAGTGACTGTTCTGATGTTGCTGGATAAGCTGCTAGATTTTATTGCAGATGGATTAACTCCCCAACCCAGCTCACCAGGCAGCCACAGTAAATGCATGTGTTCATACAGGGAAAATATAAGGGGAGAGAAAGTAAATAAAGGTGAAAGGACAGGTTTTCTACAAACATAAAGTACAGCTTTCCTTTCCTTTTTTTCTTTTTTTATTAGGGACGCTCAGATTCTTGTGAAGTCGCATGATTTTTAGTGCTGGAGAGCTAAAAAACACAGCAAAGGAACAAGACTTGCAATAACATCACAAGCAGGGGTGGCACTGAAGTGTTTAGCCTGCTCAGCTGACAATCTCTCCAAAAAATGCATTTTAACTCCTAGAAAGACATCCCTGTTAATGCAGCCATATTGTAACCTGCTGTATGGTTCAGATAATCAATTTGAAATGTGAAGTGATAGATGAGAGCCCCATTTGTCACATCTTCCCCTGCAGATATGTGAAGAAAAAAACAGAACTCACCATTATTCACCAGGACATGGAGTGGACAATTCTTTGCTCTAAACCGCTGCACAAATTGCTGTATAGACTTCATGGAAGCCAAATCACAGTATAAAAACTCCACTGGGAGAGAAGAGGAGATGAACAAAAACAGAGTTAAGTCAGTTACAATGATATAAAAACACACTTATAGACTTCAGCAAGGACTCCTGTGATAATGTCACCAGGAAAGTAAAGATTATAAAAATAAACCAGGCTTTTGAAAATTATGGGTGAAGCTGGTCTCAGAAGGTTCCCTCCTTCTCCTTCCTTCTTTCATTTCTATTTTTAAACTATTGATTCTTCACAGAGCAAATATGAGGAATGCTGCTGCCAGGAGGTGAAGAAGGGTATCAAACAGAGCAAATATGTCCCAGTCCTACTGGTTTTGATACTGCTACCATTTAGGAAGAGGGGTTACAGCTCTTCAGCGCTGAGATGATCAAAACATGGCAGCTGGAAATGAAATGGGGAGAGAAGAAGCCACATCAGGCACCACAATGTTTCCCTGTGTTTCTGATGCCAAATATGCTGCCCTATGTTTTTTTCCAGATTATCTGCTGAGTGTCTGAACAGTGATGGAGTCTGACAACATGTTATAAAACAAAGCTTTATTGAGGCAGTAGGAAAGACAAGTAACAGCATGCCCATACGACAACTCATCTGATCACTGATAGCAAACACGGCACCATAAGTGATGCCATGGCTCTGGTAGACATCCAGGAGCACGTGGTGCCCGGGTCACCTGTCAGCAACAACCAGTCACATCAATCGCTTTTGAATGTGGGTAAGAGTTGCACTGCCCCTTGGCTCCAGCAATGGCAGCATGATTTGAGAGAATCATACCTCACATGGATACTGTGGGTGGCATCCTGCCTACGCTGCTGACATCGCTCAGGGGGCAGGGTGGCAGGGGGTCGGCAGTCTGCCTGCACCAGCGACATTGGTTAAGGGGCAGTCAGTGTCTCAAAATATATTTAAGACTGGTATGGTTTTATTTCTGAGAAAACATGTCTCTAACAAAAGCATCCTTTGTCCAAAGCATTAGTCAGCCATTGACCTTCACTAGAACGCTACAAAATTAATTAATTAAAATAAAAAAGACTAGTTAAATCCCCCAATAACTTTAAACCCATCAGGTCTGAAAATTCTCATCCTGTTGCAGTTGTTCAGCTTTCACCCCCTGACTTTCACAGCACTGCTTCACTGGTTGCCTTGCCTTGCATGACAGCCATGACCAGGGTTATGAAGTGAAAACAAATGGTACCCCCTCCGTCCAGCAGTAGGTATCCCCACACAAACTATCCAAATTCTTTAGAAACTCTGCAAAGGGGAAAAAGAAAGAAAATTGTGACCTCATCCACCTGTTTTAGCCTTTTAGAAAGTATACATATTGCATGCCAGGCTTTCGGTTTTTTCAGCATTAGCTATGTTTTAAGCAAGAAACTGTGAGTCCCTAGTGCAGATGTTATTCTCTCTTCTGGATTGTTACATGTTGTGGTGGGACGCCAAGTCATCTAGATGTTGTCAACTCCACCCTAGCCAGACCCAGTACACTAGAGCTCTTAGGCAGATGTGCCTGAACCTCTTCCATAAAGTGAATTTTCCAATAAAGACCAAAAGGTGTTTCAACTTTAGAAAGTCAGACAGTACTGAGCAACCTCCAGTGACCAAGTCCAGAAGAAAGAAAGGTGAAGGCTGTACAAAGCATGCTCCCTTTGCTCACAGTGTCCTTGCAGGGTGAGTCCTTACTGTCAGGTTTAATTTCAACAAAATCCCAGATTTCCAGAGCTGTGGCAACATCTGCACAGATGCCCGGTCCCCAGGATGGTTTTGGCCACCACAGCTGAGGACGGGGGCTCCAGATCCTCTCTGTGTTTTCCCCATTCCCCTCCGCCCTCCCACCTCGTGGCCCGAGGGCTGCTCCCCGGTGCTCCATGGTAAGGAACAGCCACCCCTTTCCTTGCACATGGTTTCCCCCACCTCTTCCTATGAAAGAAACAGCCTATGAAAGAAAGGAAAATTAAAGATATACGGTTGTTCACAACATGCTAAAGAAAGTCTTTTTGACAAGAACATTAAACTATTGGGTAAACAGGCTCCAACGCAGGCTGCAATAAGAGACCCTTCCTGCTACTCTTTTCCCCGGTCCATCAGTGATGTTCACCAAACTGTTTCATCCTGTCACAACCAAGGCTGTGAGCTATAATGCCTCTTTATAGTGTGTCTGTTCAATAAGAGTTTAGGAAGGCCTGCAGGCACAACAGCAAGCTAAATAACAAAAGACAATCATCAGGGCTCTTATTAAAATCCTTTACAGAACAGTTCCTTCAGTTCCCTTCAGTTTTACACAATACAGGGCTTTAATAATCCTTATATATTTTGAACCTAGACAGTACTAGTCCTCTGAAATTGTCTTAGTGAATTTATATAAATTACTCAGTGGCCTTTTCCATTAAAAAAAAAAAAGAGCACTTAGATTCCAGTTTTAAGATAGCGCAAATACATTTTTTCGAAAAGGCTGTAAAGTCATACCATTTCAACAACACTGACCCATGAATAACACTGGACAATTTCTTGAGCTCCCTATAGACCTTTAGGAAGTCTGCAATTTTGTTTAACTTCACTGATGACCTGCATCTGGAGGTGGTAAGGGAATGCAAAAATTATTAACTCCTGTAAAAGAAGAGAGTTGTTCAGGTCATTCCTCTTGTGGCCTAACAGCTATATAAAACCACATGAACAGCACTGTAATTGCTCGGATGCACAAAACCAGGTTGTACCAACTTATTAGTAACTAGCACAACAACGAATGGAGTAAAGACCTTGGCAAAGCTTTGTGCTGAGTCTGCTGTTGCTTTGCTTCTCCAGGCAGCTCATCAAGGGAAGAGATTAGGGAAAGCATGATCAGCTTGTTAGGAGGCAGCCACTCACACTGCCAATGGAGGAGTCCTTTTTAATACAAAATATTCATCTTGGTGCAGAAGGCATTGGACTTTCATTAGCTGCAGTATTTTGTGGCGCAGTGCAAGGTCCAACCACTTCTTCACCACCCGTATGGACTGTGGCAACGTTATTGACTCTCCTGGATTTTGCTAATGACATTATATATGCAAGGAAAGCAGGCCCCTGAGAACATTCACTGAGCTAAATTTTTATCTCTCCCCTCATCTGACCTTGAAATTGTCCTTTTCTGCATTGCCAACTGCAATGGTGGTTAGATAACCAGTGTGCCAGGGTGAGTGGTTTTCAGCCTGATGGGTAGAATCCCATCCTTCCTGGGAATTAACTTTTTGCTACGTCTGTGTAATCTCCCCTCCCTTAATTTTGTAGTTTTGCAGAGCAACTGCTGTCCTTCGTTATGACTGTACAGTGCCCAGAGTAATGGCATACTAGGCCAAGGCTATCATTACTAAGCTTATTTACTTGCTTTACTTGGGAAGCATGTCATCATATTCAGTATTTGTAAAGCATTTGCCACCAAAAGATCAGAACATGCTTTGGAAAGGAAAACAAATAAACAAATCAAACCCCAAACTTCTTTTTGCTCATGGGGCAGAAATATTAATGGCCAAAGTCCTTGTTCGTGCTTATTCATGCATGGCAGCTCTTTGCCAGGGAGGCAGTCTCACTGGCACGATGCCGTGCCAACTGAGGTGCCGTTCCACTCAAGAAGAGTGCCAAAACACGGCTCCAAGTCATGTGCTGACTCAGCGGCAGGGCCATGAACAGAAACCCAGTTTCTTCTTTGTCCTGGGGTCTGAGTATTTAATTTTTTTTAGCAGTGTACTGAAGAATTACACATCTAGAAGCTAAGGACAATGGTTAGTTTTTAGAATATTTCAAAGCATGCACAAATATACTATATGTAAGCCATTTTTTAAAATGTCTTAATAAAGACCAGTGTTTAATAATGCAAGCAAATGACTAAACCTGAACTTGAACTAGCAATGAACTTGAACCACTTTTTGGAAACAATGATGGCAAAAGGTTTTCTGTATGGGAAAGGTATGAGCAAAAAGAATAAATATGTGCAATAAAAACAAGCAAACTGAAATAGATGCCAAAATCAATATTTAGATATGTTACTTCTTACCTTTTTGGTTTGTCTGCCACTAAACTTCAAATTATTCAAGTACCTAATAATTGACAATAGTGTTCATTATGCTTTTGAGTTTAATAGTATGTTTTCAAAACTAACTGGTTCCTTTGATTTGCTGTATGCCATGAAGAACAAAAATGTGGAAAACAGAATCTACATGTAGAATATCTGCAGCTAATGCTGCTGAAATACTCTATTTTCTAGCTCTATCCCATTTTAGATCTCCTTCTCCTATACTTCCCCTTGCTTTCAGGTACTTCTAGGATTACAGAGATGCCCGTATTTCTTTCTTCTAGTGGATATGTTCCTTGTTCTTACCTAAATAATCTTTCCAATGAAAGCAATGAGTACATAATTGTCAGACACTGGCTAAAATATTCACTATTAAAAATATTTCACTATTATTTTATAGTAATTTGATAACTCAGTTGTCAGAAAGTTATTAGCTAATAAAATATAAAAGGAGCATAATTTCCCAAAAGACACCTAGAGTTACTTATGCCATTATTCACATATGAATAGATATGTATACGATGGTGCTACAATTGCTGCTTTGCCTAATTGCTTTCTTTCAAACATGTATCTGCCTGGTGCAGCATCTTTTCAGTAACAGAGAAGTCAGTACGATGTCCTTTGGGCTGCTCCTCAATAAGGCCATACGTATCCCACAAAGCTATGCTGGCTGACCACACAGGACACCAGTGAGCACTTGTACAGTTCAGTGCCTGCTCTTGCACTGTGCACCCTCTGCTCGCTTGGTCGTGGTAACTGCAGTCAGAGGACCTGAAGGACAGGCACCTGGTGGCACTTTGAGAGCTTTCTGACACCATGAGCCCCATGGGAGTCCAGAGCCCCAGCATTAGGAGAGCCTGACACAGCCCCTGAGTATTCACACTCCCCCGAGTTTCCCCCTTCAAGTCAACATTCCCATTTCTGTCCGTCTGCTTCTTTACACTATTAGCACACCTTTCTTTTTAACATCTAGAGTTCCCCTCCTTTGCTTTTCATGCCAGCCCAGTTGACTCTGGTTGCACATTTCTTCTGTGTCTATATCACTGAGGCATAAAAAGCATGAAAGGGGAATTTTGGTCTACTATGGAAGGAAAATTCAGAAGCAAAAAGAATGGACAGATATTGCAGTGAATGATCAGGGACTGCAACTTCTGAGATATTCACTGATCAGCTGAACACAGGAAAATGCAATGTTTGGGCTCCTGCATAGACTATATCACTTAGGTTTGATTTAGATCAGATTAAGAATAAATGGAGGTCACCTACCAACTACCACTTTTTCTGCATTCAACTCTAACTCATCATCTTGAAATTATTATGGACAACTACAGCTCCACTTCAGCAGAAATCATAAGTCAGAGTCAACTTTCTTTTATTACTTATGCCAAAGCAGTTTTCTATCATGCTTTCACTTTTTTTTGTGTTGGAAACACAAGCAGGGGATCCATTCTAGGGAAAGCTGCAACTCCGCCCAGCACAGCAGGGAGCTGAGAACCTGCAGTTCATGGTGGAAAGACGACTACAGAAAGGATTGCCTTGCCTGTTCCCATTTGCCACCCATCTATGCAGTATCTGAAGATACTAGCAGGACGAGTTACTTCTCCAGCAAGGAACAAAGAATGGTTCCTAGACAAGATAATAAAAAATGATGCTCAGTAGTCACATATTCATGCTCAAAAAAATGTTGCAAAAGCTCCACAGAGGTGCATTGTTCTCTGGCTGCTGTAGCTCTGCAGGAGGCACTGAGGAATTTGGCTTATTCTCTCCTGTTCTGCCTCACAGAGTTATACTTTGGCATCTGGACAGCAGCAAGGAGAAATGTTGTCCTGCTCATGAAAGAACTGAGTATGCTTCTGAGCACCTGGACAATGCAACAGAGATGATGTTTATCAGAAAGTGCTCTTAATGAGGCAAATATCTACCATCTGATAGATGCTGCATTGCAGAGCTAGAGAAGCTCTGCCAGCAAGGTGGCAGGTGGAAATGAGGTAGAGCAAACCCCAGGAGAGAAAAAGCATGAACTGTGAGGAGGAGAAGACATAAAGCAGTATTGACTGGAGCCTCCTTCCCTTTTGTCACTGCACTGTCTATGCTGACACTAATAAACAGTGGCTTTAGCTGGTCCAGTCTTCAGAGACAAGCTTGGTATCTCCCTTCTCCTGTGGTCCTCTCCCCAAAGTAAGGTGTCCCACAATCAACTCATCTTTCTCAGCAATCTCTGCTCGTCTGCTTCCACATCTTCCGGTCAAAACAAAAGTCGTTCTCAATCAAAATAGGGCTGCCAAGGGAGGGGAATGAACTTCTGGAAATTCTGACCAGCTGAGCTCAAAACTGTGGCTGTTACATGACAACACGACTCCTGCTAACAGAATTTTCCTACATTGTCTGGGACTAACACAAGGGCTGGGATGCAAGTTTTGCTCAGACGTGCATGATGACAGAACCTGGCATGCTATTCAGGACTATAAGATGCTTACTTTAAAAGGACTTCTAGGAAAACAAAAACAAACAAAAACCCACAGGTAAATAAGGTGTGTACTAGCCAATTGCATATTGACCTCTACAATGAGAGACAGTCATCATAAATGCAGCAAGCACAGCATCTCCTATTTATGCTGTGCTCCTGCCCTTATGCACTTGACCTCCCTGGCTTCTACACTACAAGCACTCCAGAATCTCCCCCATTCTGCATTAGTAGCTAAGATTCACAGGAATTAAATATTAAATTGATTATTGCACAGAAAATCCTAGTATGTGCAATTGTATCTACGGCACTGGTTGACCCTGAATTCCAGCTGTGGTTATGGTGACAATTTGCAGAACTTTGGCTCCTAATCCTTCAAACTATTTTACCTGTGTGACTGTGGACCAAAATGTTGGCTGTTGCCTGTTGTGCATCTTACAAGTTCCCCCCCCCAGTCTTCTCCTCTGTCCTTTATTAGTCTGAATAATTTTGTGGCACTTTTTCAGATCACTGATCTTTCATAGAATATTAATAAAATAATAAATTATGGCTAACTTTAGCACAGATTTACTGTTCAAGCTGATGCTTGTGATATGCCATTGAAGAAAAAGATGGAACACATCCACCTGGCAAAGTGTGTGAGTGCACTGCCATTTAAAGCATATTGAAAGCATATTTAAAGACATACGGTTTGGGTATGGTCATTAAAAGATACACTCACAACTTGAGTTAGACTAGTTTGTCTATGGCCTTCCAGCAGGCAAGTGAGAGCACTTAAATTCAGCTGCTCCTTCTCTGAGTCATCCATTCTACTGGCACTAACTTTAAAGGCAGTCTAAAGAGATTAGCTTCCTGCGCCTAATGTTAGCCTTTGTGAACAGCCTCTGTGTGTCATCCTCCAAGCCTATTCAGTGAAAAAAGAGCTCTGCATTGGTGTTCACGACATAAACAGAAATCCACATTGGGTAAATATTAGTAATTCATGCTTTTTTTTTCTTCCTCAGGATGGTTTGAACATTGTCTGCTCAAAGAGCTATTGTAAAAAAAGGCATTTAATGGTGCCATTTCTTAACCATGTAGCTTTAACCTATTGTACTAGAAGAAACAGGGAAAGAAGACTTCAACTTTCCAAGAGATGCTTTCTCTCTCACAGGTGGAAGAGTAAAATAAAAAAGAAATTTGCTCTCTAAAACTGAGCAGTCTGGCTTAGCTACTTTCAACTTCCAGAAGAGAAGTGTGTGGCCTAGTCTGGTGATCCTTTAACTTGTTAAATTCAACAAACACCCCAGTAGCTCTAGTGTACTGGTTAATCAAAATAAGCAGAATTCCAGGGTAAGAAAGAACAGTGTTTCAGTTTCATCACTACCAGCAGCTCCCATTACTGTCAAATATCAGCTCATCACAGGACAGCCCCTTGAATGGCTTCACAGATCAAGTTGCCAGAGCACTGGGACATAACAGCAATACCAAAAGGAGGTAGTCCATGTAAAGCAACAGAAATGCCCATGTGCAACTCTGCTCATTGCACCACCAGGTAGGATGTTATTTAAATATGCTACCATTTTAGCACAATTCCTACAGACATAGCATGCTCTGGGTTTTTGAAACATGCAAGTAGTGCTTTGCTGTATAATATTTCATATTTTCTGTTCAGCAGGCACAGGGCTTGCAAAGAAATAAGCTGCCATTAACTTGTCAGAAGAGTAACCTTCAGAGGTGGTGGCAGCAAGACAAGAGCGATGGGATCTATAGCCATCTCCCAGGGTGAGAAAGGTTATCTCAGCTTCCCATGGGTAAAATTTCCTCCAGATTATTGACTGGAGAGGCTTTATTTTTTTAGAGTAGCAAATACAATAATAGATACAGACAAAAATTCCTCATATGCTTGCTGGAAATTAGGTGCCACTTCCCTCCTCCTCCTGAGTTTAGGTGCTCATCACCCAGGTTTCTGACTGCAGAGAGACAAAGTCCTCTGATATCCTCCCTTGTTGTTATGAGAAGACTTTGTTTTTACCCCACTGAACAACTGCTTTGGGAACCCCTTCTGTCATCATTTCTAGTATCTACTGGTGTGCCGGAAATATGATTTTGGCAGCTTCCTAGGCCCATTTAGAGCCCAGTGGAGAAATGGTGGGAAAATGACATGGCCACACCAGTTTCACTCTGGGGTTGATATTTGGCAAAAAAAAATGTGTTGCAGTGGAAATGCTTCCCATATCTGTTTTTGAGGATTGATGAAGGCAGCCTTGATCCTGTTCACAGATAAGTATGTTTTCTTCCCTCCACAGAGACCAGGAACAAGGGACCAGGAACAAGGGGACAGGCCCAGGTAAAATCCCTCTGCCTCATGGGGACAATAGAGCTCACAGTGAGCATCTGAAGATTCATCATTTATGGACAGAAGAGAAGATGGTTTAGAATACCCTCATTCCTATTATATATAATTTCAGATGTATTTTCCTCTTGCTCCCTGGTGAACAGATTTTTGTATTAAATTTCATTGCTATATTTTGTGAATTGCAGATATGTTTCTTTTTCTTCTTGGGTGACATTTACTCCTTACAGTGGCTTATATCTACACTGTGACTTATATCTCATTTAAAACCTCAAAATATATGGCACATATGTGACACACACATTACAGTGTCCTCATATTGACACTTTCCATCAGGAATGAAACTCATATAAAGATCTTTTTGGAAATAATACAGAGTCAAGCTATTAAAGAAGATAAAAGTCAGCAAGGCTTTTACAAGGTGACAAAATGAAAATGTACTTCAGAGCAAGCTAGGAGCATGAGTCTTCCTAGAAAAGATGCTGAGTCCTCAACTGATTTAAACTGGTATAGTTCTGCAAAGTATATGGAGCTATCATTTGTTTCCAGTTTCTCAGCTCTGGACTTGCACATTCCCAATACATCGTGGACTGCATAGCTCAAAAGTTAAGATATCGAATCACTTATATAATTTGATGATCAAGGACACATACATGCATATGAAAGAGTACCAGTGAGGACAAAAAAAAGGCCTAGTGATCTTTTGCTGGCAACCTTCTCCTTCAGAATATTTTATTAGCCATGTACCCTGACTAAAACGTGCACCAGCACTCCTCTTGAGCTGTTTCCCTCTTGACTTGCAGAATTTCTTTTCTATATGAACAGCTTACTGTTCACAAGCAAGTGTAATTTATTTATTCAAAAAATTTTCTCCAGGCTAGCCAAACCCTACCAAATTCAATTTAGTTTCAAATTAGCTACCTTGCTCATATCTTTACACCCCTAAATCTTACTTCCCGTAGCCTCCCTAATTTATTTATTTTTTAATGTGAAAGGCCCTCACATTCCCAGTATATTAATTCTGGAGAGAGAATCAACACAAGCTTCAGTGAAGAAGAGGCTGTTCAGAAAGTCAAGGGTTTGCTAAAACAGGGCTACCTTAATTACAGGCACTTCTATAGCCATAACATCTGTAGAACAGACTTTTTGGTTTAGTTGCTATAGTAATGAACCTCCAAATCCAGTTAGCCTGCTTTTGGACTGAAATAGCTCAGCGCTGATGATACCCCAGTTCCCACAGTGGCCCAGAACTGAGCTGGGCTACTTGGTCATCGTTGGTGTGGGTCTGGCTTCTCCTGTCTTCTCGTGGATGTAATTGTCAAGAGATGTGCACTGGCTTGTAACCTTCAGTCTTTTAAATTTTACCTGCTATTACCGAGTCTTAAAAATAGATTAAGACCTTCTGTGCTATTTTATGGCAAATATCAAAGGTTTCATTCAAAACTGAGAATGCAACCAGCGTGTCCTAGTCTGCCATGCAGGAGCTTCTTTCCATAAGCCAATATCAAATATACACTTGGAGATCTGAAAAAAAATCCCTTCCAGTAGGACTGTTTGTCAGTACGCTGTCTAGATATTTTGTATATGAAATCAACTTTTAATTCATGGCCAGACTTTAATACCAGAGAATCATTATGTGTTGGCAAAACAACTCTCCCATTGGCTACGTTTCCTGAAAAGAGCATGCATTTTCTGAGTATAGCTGCTTACCATTTCAAAAACACCAAAATAAAAACCTCCAGTGTGAAGAAGTATGTTTGTAATAAGCTTTGGTATTACCACGAAAACACCTCAGCAAATATTCTGCTCCACGCCCTCTGAGGTAACACAGGGAGGCTGATAGTGCCTCTGCTTTGTAGTACTTCAAGGACAAAAACCTTGCAGAGTCAATGGAAATAAAACAAAGAAGAAGGGAATAATATTTCCAAGCTCCAGGCAAGAATAACTTTGAGTTATCCAGAGTACAACATCTTTTGCTCTAGACATGAGGACTATCCATAACACATACTTCTGCAAACACTACCTTCCTTTTCCCCAGAAGTTTTATGCTTTTTCCCCCATGTTAGTCCTAGCACCCATGCGGCATGCTTGAGCAGCTGTCAGATCCAGCTTCAATCAACTTTTTTTTTCTCCTTTTTCTCTTTCTTTGGAGGTAGCCTTCACACGGATCAGTGAGTCACTCCTCCCTTCTGGCAGCAGAGGCAGCAGAGCTGGCGGAGGGGAGGCAGCAAGAGCAGGCAGCTGGGTTGGAGGAGACGCAAGAAGCAAGGGCTGCCCCCTCCACCAGTTGTGCAGCTTTAGGGCCAGGTTAGTCACAGCTAACCTGGTTTCTGATCACCCTGAGGGATGGCTGCTCTCCCCTCGCATCCCTGCCCCTCTTAGCTTCTTCCACACAGGTCTGCTGGTGTAACTGCGTGTCCTGGCTCATGCCAACCTATACCTGGGATGTTATCTGGGTTACGGTAAGGGAACATAAATAACCTTGGGTAGCAATGCCATCATCCTTTCCCACTCCTCCAAGAATCAGGCTGCATAGGCTTACTTTTTCCTTTTCTCCAGATCTGACACTAGGCTGTTTCTCTTTCATGCTTATGCAAGCTTAGGTCTGCAGAGGGCTTCTAAGATATGATTCATCTGACCTGTTTCACAAATCTAGTTTAAGATGAGATGAATCATGTCTTGCAACTCTTTATTCCTCTCCACAGACTGCAAAGGGAGCTTGGGGACACTGACTCAGATTTAAACCTCTGCATTATAAACCTCAAAAATTAGGTGATTTGAATCCCAGCGTTCAGTTTCAACTAATAATGAACAAACAGAGAACGAGAGAAAAATCAGAGAACCAGGCATGCGTGCAGATGACTCAGTGTTATTCAGCATACTCAAGATTAGGAAAAAAAAAAAGAGAGTCAGAACTTTCAGGAGGATCTTGCCAAAGGCTCACAGATAGCTGGGTAACACAAAGAAAATTCATACTGGAAAAAGATAAGGAGTCTTGCAGGGAGTGTTTAAATTCTTTTCATATTGTGAATGCCTCTGAAATAACTGTGACTTCTCAACACAAAAATTGAGATATGGTTGCACGCTCTAATTGACGAACACACCCTGAGAGTCAAAGAAGGTAAAGATAATTGTGGCGGTTGGGTTTGGTGTCACTATGTACGCACATGCACATAACTGACACCGAGCTTAAGCAAACTGCAAGACATTGTCATTTCTAAAATAATGACAGTATAGCTATGCATCCCAGGTGAGAAATGGCAGTTTTGCTGCTGCTCTATAAATCACACAGCTCTCGCAGCTACTAAACTGCTGCAGAGATCTTACTAGCTAGCAAAGTGATAGGAGAAAGAAGTGCAGAAGAATAAAATGCCAAGAATAGAACCAGAGTCTCTTGATTGCTGCTTCAGAGGCTGCCCTGTATGCTGGACTCCACCTCCTTTCTCTTTTTACTTCTATACACATAGGTATTTCTTATTATTTTCAGGGATGTATTCATATAAGACAGGTTTTTTTCTTCTTTTGAGATCAATTCATCTTTAGAAAACTTTAGATCTTCCCCCCTCCCAACGCTGTTTTGTTACTTATTTTGCTATTCTTGTTCTCATCTCATCTCCCTTGCTGGTCCTCCAGAACCTTCAACATGATCACTCTAATGTAGTGTCCCTCTTCAGCAAGGGGCTTTAAAGCAATTAGCTTTCATAGCAGTTCCCTACTAATGCTGACCTGGAATTTCAGGAAATGTAAGCCAGAGCTGCTGAGGAAGGAGCCACAGGGTTCTTCTCCTCATCTCAGTATTCAGTGCTTCTGGTATTTTCACTCTTTTTGAAGGCAGACTGACACTTGGACATCTGAGTAATTCTTACGCTTAAGAATGTGCACCCTGTGTATTGTCCAGTCTGAACTCATGCTGATAACTGTTTTCATTAGACAGTTTATGGAAATTCTTCCTTTCATTAGAAAAAATACCCCTGGGAAGGCTATGTCCAGCTGGAAAGGGTACGCTCTCATTTGGGGACTGTTTAGGAAAGAAACAGATACTTTTAACTGCATAAACCCCCTTTTTTCAGGAAATATAAAACAAAATAATTTTTCTAAAGATACAACTTGGAGAAGGTACTAGGTGAACAAAAAATGGATACTTAAGCCTTTCTCCTGTTCAAAAATCCGGCTTGTGCATGATAGTCTTTGCCACTGCCCTTTACGCCAGCTCTAGAGAAAGGACTACCTCTACAGATGAGTCTTTGCATTCCCATTCAGTCTTTGGACTTTCTGGAGATACTTTCATCAGCTAAACTTATTTTAAAAAAGTGTTGGTGAGATACTCCTCCAGGTCTGAATTTCTCACCCGCAGAAGGGGTACAAGGTATGGAGCAATGCATTAGTCGTGCTACAGCGATGGCAGCTGAGCTTGCCGCATTGGTCAACAGAGATGTATAGCTAAGGTAAAAGCATAACAAGTGTATGAACCTGTTTCTGTATGCAGCTGCTCTCTAGGTAGTGGGGAGGAAACCAGCAGTAGGTAGAAGGGTCTGTCTGTTTTGAGGCAATAGTCACAGTACTGTTTTTTCCTTTGGTGCACACCCTTCAGGGACAAGCCTTTAAGAGGGGGGAGGGAGAAAATAGATTCTTGTTAGTCTGCTTATACCCAAGTATAACTCAAATATAGGTAAACTGGATTTTTTCCATTCTCTTACCTAATAAAAATAAACTCGGAAAGGCAAACTTCTTTTACATTTTGCATCCTCTGCAGGGAATTAATAATGTATGAAATTATTCTTCCTACACTTTCTGATGTATTGTTGGCGTTTGGTTAATGAAGAAGCTAGGAATTCTCCTCACCATAGATTACTATTTCTAATATGGTGATAGCTGTGATCCTGACACTATGAAGAAGAGGAGTAGAGAACTGCAACTGGCAGGATACTGGATCTGAGGACTTACGAAGGTTTTTGCTTTCTGCTTAATGCCAAACTAGCATTTTTGAGGAAGATAACCCTCCACATACTGGGAAAGAAAACAGATAATAACTTTTATGCAGTCAAGCATGCTATTCTAGCAGACTACCTTTAACAGCAGGTTTGGATCTGAATGCTACCTTTTGAATACATTTTGAATTGCTGCAGAGCCCCAGATTAGCAGTGCTGCAAGATCAAAAGGCTCTGATGCAAAATTTTGGTGCAGCAGGCCGCAACATATAAAAACCACACTGCCTGGTTTTAGCAGATTCTCACCTACCATAGTGCCTCTGTAAGTCTATGTTTAGAGGTCAGCTCAACTCGCACGTGTAGAGGGCTGAATCCAGCCTCCGACGCCATGGCGTGCATTGTATAACCCACCCTGGCGCTGGGTAGGGTGGTGGGTCCCCTTCCCACCTCCTCTCCCTCATCCAGGGAAGGGCAGCACAGCTGATCCAGCACCCATGTGGGAAAGTGTGTCAGCTCTGCCTTGGGGAAAGGGGGGAGCAGGGCTGCAGCCAGACTCAGAGCGACCACCCAGACCCGGCTTCCCATGTGGGCACAGGGGCCACGTGCTTCCTCTGGTTACCTCATGAAAGTGACACAGATCTCATCGACCACTATTATGGGGCTGAAGTAAATTTGGTTAGCTGTGTATAAAGCTCTGGAACAACACATTTTTAATGGGCAGGTAGAGCGCTAATTTAAGAGTAAATTATATATTTGGGTTAGCAGCTTGACTGCTTTGTTGTTTGGTTCTTTCAGACTACTTGGATGGCAGCCATCAACGCTCTGTGATTTCTCTCTGTTTAATTTCTCCACTTTTTCAGACCCTTGGCTGTTGATAATTCAATTTCTGGCAACTGCAGACCTTCACTCCCTGTTATAAGTTATACCCCAAGGCAGACATATGGCCATCTGCACTGTAATAGTGGTGGTAGCTAGTGGATGTGAAGAGGCAAATATCCAGGTGCCACTTGGGCTCTGAAACAGCTTTAATATACCAATGATGTTTGGATTAGAAATACCCTCTGAATCCAAATATTAGCCTCTCAGAAACATTAGGGTACTCCACCCTGTACTCGAGTTCTGCATATTGCCTGTCCCGACAGCTTTAATCGATGCAGAAAACTAAGGATTTTCCTTTGCCTAGTCTCTAAAATCATCAAAGGAGGAACTAATCCCCATCCAGTCACCCTTCATACACACTCGCCTCACTTCCGTTGTCTTCCCTTATCCCCTCCTCCCAATCTCCATGCTCTCCAGAAGAAATCTTCTTTCAGGAGGTTTGTGCTTACAGCAAACCATCAGCTTCTGCTTTCCTGAGAAATATATCCCATTCCCAGCTGCCGGCAGCAGCTCTCCGCAGGCTGCAGGCACAGCACAGCAGCACAAGGTGCTGCTGCACATAAGAGCTGGGAGACATTATGCCCCCTCTGGAAACGATACAAGTCTTGACCTGAATTAAAGATGGATGATTATATTTTAGGCAGAAATTACCCCAAAATCTTTCTAAAAAGCTGTCGTGGTTTAACCCCAGTCGGCAACTAAGCACCACGCAGCCGCTCGCTCACTCCCCCCACGGTGGGATGGGGGAGAGAATCGGAGGAGTAAAAGTGAGAAAACTCATGGGTTGAGATAAAGACAGTTTAATAGGGAAAGCAAAAGCCGCGCGCACAAGCAAAGCAAAGCAAGGAATTCATTCACTACTTCCCATGGGCAGGCAGGTGTTCAGCCATCCCCAGGAAAGCAGGGCTCCATCACGCGTAATGGTTACTTGGGAAGCCAAACGCCATCATGCCGAATGTCCCCTCCTTCCTTCTTCTTCCCTCAGCTTATATACTGAGCATGATGTCATATGGTATGGAATAGCCCTTTGGCCAGTCTGGGTCAGCTGTCCTGGCTGTGCCCCCTCCCAGCTTCTCATGCACCTGGCAGAGCACGGGAAGCTGAAAAGTCCTTGACCAGTGTAAACTCTACTCAGCAAGAAACAAAACATCACTGTGTTATCGACATTATCCTCATCCTAAATCCAAACCACAGCACTCTACCAGCTACTAAGAAGAAAATTAACTCTATCCCAGCTGAAACCAGGACAAAAGCTCAACAAGGATGTAGCCTACAGACAGCGAGGTGGAAAAAACCCATGAGAATGGCTGAAGTATGCCCACACTTGTAGCAAGAAGAGGGAGCCTTGCCCCACACTGGGCGTTGCACAGATCAGCACCAGTACAGCCCATCTTTCTGACCTCCCATGGGACATGGGGCCTGACCCTACAGTTACTCATTCCCAAGTCGAGCCTATAATTTCTTGATGAGCTACAGCACAGCTTGATGAGCTATTAGCTGAGGGAAGCTAGCAAGAAACAAGGATGTTACCGCTTCTCCATGGGACTAGTTATCTTGAGATGTGGAAAACTCTATGGCCATGCTTGTATCTTCCTTTCCTCTGATGAGAAAGGAGGCCAACAGTGGTTATCTTGCATGATAACCAAGGGGGTGGAAAGTTCACAACACCACTGGAGAATTTCTTTGCTCTCTATGTCTCCTTGGATAAATATTTAGATTTATAAACTGCAAGTTTATTGGTATTTCCTAAGCAGAGATTCACTTCACATTATCCAGGCAGAGTTTCATCTGTCCCTACCCAAACGGTTCAGTATCTGTCTAATAAAATATCTTCAAAGTTTCTGGACTTCACAGTGAGAAAGTTGTAATATGCTTCTTTTTGATAGGCACAGCTATCTATAATGCACATCCAAACAGCCTGTGTGGATGACTTCCCACAGCATTCAGCCTTCATTTCTGTTTTAAAATTATCTTCCCAAAGAGAATGAGGTGAAGCAGAAAGACTTTAGGCTCACTAACACCCATTCTCTATTAAAAGTCATGAAGAAAAAAGTAAATTGATCACGAATATTTCCTGTCCCTATTTTGGAAACACCTGTATTCTTGTTCTCTGAAGACAGGTCTTTGCTGTTGCCTCAGCTAAGTCAATGAGGAAGAAAGGGAAGCCTGAGCCAGAGAGAACAGAGAACAATTTAAGACATTTGGGCAACCTGGAATGTAATTTTGCTGGAGGGCAATATTCACTTTCCACATCATTCTGTTTTTGTGGAATAAAGGACTTGTTACAGCTTGGCAATACTTTTTAGGAGATTTAAATTTCTAACAGAAAACAAACCCTTTAAGATGCTTGACTTGCATTGTTCCAAATTACTACATTCTTTAGCTCTAATCAACCCATTTTTGATCATTGCTCTTTTGAGATGTATTTTCTTAACATAAGCAGAAGTTACATTGTCTCTGCACAAGCTGTGACTCACAGCTATGATTTTATACTACTTTAATGTAGGACTGTTTTCAAAACTCTCTCAAAAAAAACCCTGTGTATGCAACTAGTACATCAGCAAAGATTTAATTTTTTTTTTTTTCCCCCAGAATTACCAATGCTGACACCTATTTTATCACTGACAACCGTGGCTACAATATCCAGCCAATAATTTTTTAACCTCAGATGGAGTGAGCAGCAACCATTAAAAGGCAAAGAGTGTGCAATCATGGTATGTGAGTGACCACTGATGACATTTCAAAAGTTACAGGTTATGTTTCACCCATGAAGTTGAGAAAAAGACATTTGTAGACATTGTACTCCATGCGCAGAACAGGGAGTCCTTCCACACTACTCTAGATTGACAGGGTTAGTTTGCCCGCAACAAGAGCAGTTTCTTATCCCCTTCTGCCCTTGGCTTCCTGACTATTACGCTTTGCAGCTGAAGTAAATCCACTCTTAGGAAGGGCCAGTGTATGCTGCTCCTTTTTTTTCTGGGAGTAGGGTCATGGTGCATTTTGCGTAATACCTGGCAGGACAGCTTAGCCTGAAGCAGAAATCCAGGGCAACATCCTTCCTCCTCTGTGTCACTTCTCTATTTCCCCCTGCTGCAGTTTCATACTTGTATTCTCTCAGTCACTCTTTAAAATCTGGTTTTGCTTATGGTAAGGGAGGGTGTAAATTACACATCCCTCCTTCCAACTGAATTCTGTCTTCTGGAGCTTTCCAATGAAAGGAGGGGGAAGAGGATGCAGCTGGTACTTATGAAACAGTGGGAGCAATCCTTCTAGTGGCTGGAAATACACATCTCAAGAAGAATGTGCATTGTGCATTAATTGCTGGCAGAAACATCTAATCTGTCACTTTAAACTATAAGATCTTGTTTTAACTACAAGAGGGGAAATAAGACCAAGTTATTAGGGGGGACATGACAAAACTGATGACTGACACAAGAGAGAAACTTACAGCTGGTACTTATACAATTTAAAGAAGGTATCCGTGATATCTCAGAGGTTATCTGAATACTTCTGTTATACTGTAGTCAGATTGCAATAAAGCCACCTATTAATAAGCCAGACTTGGAATCCAAGAATGTTTAGAGATACTCTTTGTAAAAAAAAAAAAAAAAAGAAAGAAAATAAATACAAGTGGTATTAATTCTGTAATGCACCTTGGGTAAAAAATCTTGAAAGCTGAAGTACAAAACTACAGACAAGATAGAAGAAGGAAACTTTAATTTGGAATGAAAATCCAATGGCTTAATAGAAAGTTCTACCAACATAGCTCCAAAATCAAATGCAGGTCAAACACCATGCCTGGTTTAGTGGAACCTTAAAAGTACACTGGATCATACATAGATACTCCAATGTAATTTTTTTAGGATACAAATCAATAAGAAAAAAGTTTTAAAAATGTACTTTTCTCAATATCACTCAACTTCTTCTAGAAGCAGCAGGAAAACTCTAATATTGTCCAAGTGACCAAAGCTTATCACTTTCACGTTTTGAGCCGATCTCACTCCTTTCAAACACTCAGAAAGAAAAACACAGACTGCAGAACCTTATAAAAGATAATTCTAGAAAAGCCACTAGTCATGAAAAACCCTGACCTAAATATGCAGGTGAGTCAGGAAAGATTATCATGCAACATGGATTATATATTTAAAACATCACACGATTAGAAGAACCATAGAAAATGGTATGATTTTTCCTACAAATAGACAGATTCCCGTAGGCCCTTACTGCAGTTACAGTTTAGTGGGATCCCTTTGAAGCAAAAGGATGAGCTATCATGTGCGAGAACATCAAAGTAGGCAAAAACCAACACAATAGTGTGGCAAATGCTATGAATTTCAGTTATCTGTTCACAGCTCTGCATTTCTGCAAGGCAATGTGAATAGCATACAAATGTGTACAAGGACGGTCCGTATACTTGATCTGTGATGATAACAAATGGCAAGACTATCAGATTCACAACAAAGCGTGGAACTGAAAAATTTCTAATTCAAAGATTGTATTACATTACCCAATCTACCTGAAAAGAATGCAATGGGAAAAAATGTTATGAATTTTGAAAAAGCATTAAAAAATCATCAGACCATGCAGAAGACACCACTGTAACCTATGAGCTATTTCCTGGCCACTTATCACATTTATTCCAGCAGTCTCTCTCCTCGATCCATTAAAATGCAGCATTAGCATTAGCTGAAGAAAGTATTCCGTACTATTTGAGTGTTTGAGAGCTGCTTGAACCCAAGGTTTCAAACAGTTTTGTAAGCAAAATTGCCCGAGTTTATCAAGAAGGGTAAAATACAGCAAAATAATTATATACATTTGTAATTAATTCTTTCTCTGTTGAAATGCTAAAATTGATCTGTGACAAATAATTATTAAGAACTCTTATGAGTGAAAATACAATGGCAATTTTCTAAATTAATTTAATGGCTGACTTACTTTAATTAGTGGTAAATTATTTATTGCAAGTTCTTTAATCACCTTCTATTTACACAAGGGAGACCCAATCTTGGTTGAGCTATAGAAATCACTGCAATAATAAACAATAAAAGATGTTATCTAATCCTTACAGTTTTGTCTCGGTTTGTGGAAGAGAAAGCAAAAGAGCTGGAAGACTGATTTTTATTTTACTGTATAAGGTTACGTTCAAACAACCTATTTGCAGTTAAAGTTAGGAAGCATGGAGTGAGCAGACCTTCACAAATCATGGGCATGTCCACATGCACTACGTCATATTCCTTCATAAACTCATCTTCTTCTACTTTAGAAATAGGTCTTTTCTCTGGTAGTTATGGGAAGTCTGATCCATAATCTCACTTCTCCAGCTGATGGGCTTCTAGCCTAAACTATTCACGGCCAGTTTATACCTCATTGTTTTTGTAGTTGTCTTTTACTGTAAATTTATTTGTACTGTTTTTATTATTTGCCCCATTGACATGTATCCTCTCTCGCATTTAATTATTTTTCAACAAAACCAGCCAAGTTCATTTAGTCTTTTTTTGTTAAAGCAGACTCTCTGTTTACCTCAGAAAGCCTTCTCTATTTCAGTTTGTGTTCACTTTATTGAACACGCAGAGGGGGACAGTATTTTAGATGGAATTCAGCCTAAGTTCGTACTGATATTTCCTAATTTCCTTTGGGTATATACCACCAAATACGTCTTAGGATCATTTATCTTTTTCACAGATATACGAAAGCCTAAGCCACTACAGCAGTGGCTTATCTTTGTCACCTTTAGTTATCCTAATAACACTGAATCCACTGATGTCCTCCTTTTCCTCAGTTATTTTTAACAGATGAGCTTCGAGTTTATAGCTGAAAACTTATTTTATGTTATGGCTCAGGGAAGCCTTTTGATACCAGACAGACAAAAAGCATCTTGGTATTAACACTTCGCCACTTATTAGCACAGCATACTTCTGCTGAATTTCATTGCACCACACAGAATTTCATCTGAGATGATTAAAATTTAATATCAAGACGTTCAACTAAGCCATGCTAGAAAATCTGGCATTAAAATTCTTTTAAGTCTCATCATACCAATCCAGGGAAAAATCAACTATGACAGGCTGGGAAAAGTTCACATTTAAATAATGATCTTTGTCCATACAGGGCATATAGAAAAAGTCACCACCAAATATCACAGCCACTTTTTAACGCACTGCCCCTTCTTCTTTGCAAGATCTTTGGGGGAATGTAGGAAGCAAAATGGGAGGGCAGAAGAAATGGCAGTATTTTGAGGCAAAGGTTGCTGATCTCACCAAATGGAAAAAAACAGATAAAACATCAAGAATGCAAAAGAAAATTAAGACAGTTTTCACAATATATGATAAGCTATAGTAATGCAGAGAATACAACAGCAACAGTTAATTGGACTTGAATTAGTTGGAAGAAGGTAAATTAGACAGCAAAGTTTTGAACAACTTTTGAACAACTTGAACAACTTTTTCTCAAAAATGCTTCAGTGGCCATGAGGAATTATTAGAAAAGATAAGCATGAAGAGGGTTGGGTTTTCAGGGTTTTTTTTGGTCTGGATTTGTGTGCAATAGAGGTTTCTTTCTTTGTTTTATTTGCCTTTTTTAAATGGTAATAAATGATTTTAAAACTTCTTTCAAGTTTTGTCATGCTACAACATGTAAATAGTACCTAGCTCTCGGAGGGCTGCACCTCTATTTTTGACTTGCATTCTAATCAGATGAATCAAAGTGCTCCAGATGCACCATCCCAGCCACAAACAGCTCCACATCGTGGAGCTGTAGCTGCTCTGGCCTGGCTGATTTCCGGGCAGCAAACTCCAGTCCAGGAACTATGTAGCCATAAGAATGAACCTTACTGTCCTGACTGCAAATGTCTTTAACATTTGATATTTTTCCTGCCTTCCTGTTTGATAAACTATATTAACACAAGCCTATATTATATTTCTACATATTTTTGTACTTCCTTCTTTGTCATTATCGTACATCATCCTACCAATGTGTATGTCCTATCACAATTTCCATTGATCCATCATATCTCTTTTGACTTGTGATTTCTTTTTCTAGTGTGCTATCACATCCTCCCCTACCACACTCTCAGTTACAATGGGAGAGTGAATTGGAAGTTCAAAGCTTCTCTGCTTACTCCTTCATATTTTGCACCTACCACTGAAAGCAAATTTTTTTTCCAGTGTTCAGATAGTTCCTGCATTGGTGCTCTGTGCAAGCTTGCTTGACTTTACCCACAGTGGGTAACTGAAATCCATTTGCCCACAACTGATGGCTACATCTGCAGCAACCACTTGCTAGCTTGTGTCCTACTTCCTCCAGCTACCTGTGAAGTCAGATAACCCTCTTTTGGCCCTAATCTTTGTCCCTTTATTTAAAAACACATCTTGCTATACATTTCTTCTCCAGGATCTGCCAGACCTGGGGGATCTCACAGCAATCAGTGGAACATTAAGGAGGTCATCACCATCCCATTGGACCTGTGACCAGTGGTCTGGATAGAAAAGCTTGCTCCAGCCCTCCCCACTCAAAGTTCATTAATCCAGCCCTGACGTCTTACTGGATTCACTAGACACCAGTGCTGTCACTCGTGAACATGTTCTTACTCTGGCATAACGCTTATGGATTTGAAAATGCAGGGCATGTTTAAATAGATGAACAGCAAGTAGGTTGTTGTTCTTTTTGTTTTCTATTTTTCCCTGAACTCCGTTATGTTGGAAAGCATTTTAATGAAATGCATACAGGAAACAAGCAGAAGTTGCTTGAAAATTAGAGTTAATTATACATTAACTGCAAGCCTTGCATGCAATGGTCTGAACACAGTGCTTAACACGTTTATCATCAGAAGTTTAATGATAAAACAAAATGGTTTTGGTCCTTCTTACAGTTGTATAAAAGCATGAATTAACTGGCTTATTAATAGGCAGAAAGTCAGTGGGGTATTAGCATTTGGGTATTCTTTCTGTCTCCCACTTTAATTCATTTGGAGCACTTTCCCAATACATGCAGTATTGGCATAACTCTGTTCCTACTGAAACGAACAGATATTTTACAGGATAGAAAGAGCAGATATGGATAAGAAAAATAACAAGGCAATCTGAAAAAAAAAAAAACCCAACACTTTGTTCTCTAAAGAGAAGTGCATAGCCCAAATCCTATACATCCAACTTCAGTGCTTCAGAGAGGCACTTTGGTTTCCTGGTGGTCAGAAGAAGACAGTGGGCTCTTTCGAAGGAAGCTCTGGACGGTGACCTTACTTCACTGACTGTATCAGAAATACAGGAATCTGAATATTTGCCTAGATGATTAGAATAAACAAGCATGACAAGAACAATAAAAACATTTCTATTTCCCATATTTTTCAATCATAATTTCTAGCAGTTATGTGGAATTTATTAGTACTAAGAAAGTAAATAAGTTACCCAGTTTTACATTTGTCAGAGGTATCCTGAATAGTAGCTAGCAATGTTACTGTTTTCTGTAAAAGCAAGTGTTCAGATATAATGAAAATCATCCACAAGAGACTGCATTCTTTGCTCTTCCCATTCTACTTCTACTATGATGCTGAATAACGAAACTGATTTACCTGCTTACGTATCTGTCACGGCTGAGGGGTTAGGTCACTTAAAGAATTACCGTCAAAGAAAGACATTTGCAAAAGGTGATTTTAATAGAAATTTGTAAAAGTGTGATTTAGCAAAGTTCAATCGCAAGGTTCACTATATTACTTATTAAATGAATGGAATATATATAAAAGGGAAAAAAATCGAGGTAGAGGCAAATTAGAATGATTTATACAGAGACTGAAAATACAAGGGGGTAAAGGAGGCCCTCCCATTGAGTCACAAGGTTCAGAATGGACCCCCTTGCTTCCTATACTCCTTCTCAGAGAGAAACCTAGGTGAGGCTGGGTCCAGACTTTGCCTTAGACTTTATCAATGGTTAATGTCTAAGGATTATATATGTCTAGCAGCAGTTTAAGGTTTATTCACAGTTAGGGAGAGAATCATAGGAATTTAGCAGCAATTAATCATTGGTTAATTTAGCATTTACACAGTGATTAAATAGGATTTACTACAATTTTTTAATCGATTCACACACACAAAATATGCATATAAAGGTGCCTGTTAAAAATTCCCCTTGAGCTAAGTGAAATACTCACTTCAAATGATTGTCTCAATGGGCGAAGGTCGAACCTCAAGGAGTGAGGGGGCCCCTGGAGTTCAGCCCAGGTGCTGTCGCCAGGCCTCTGAACTTTGCAAACTTAAGAGTTCACAAACTGTGAGAAGGGTCCCGCTCAGAGGGAGATACTGGGTGCAGCCCACTGCGGTCCACGAGAGCTCAAAGGGTGTCACTTGGTACCGCTGTTTATAGGGTCGTGAGATGATTGACTTTAGGAATCAGTAAATTTCCATACTGTCATCACAATCCCGGTCGGTAATTACTGGAGTTCTCAAAAATTCCAGTAATGCTGGTACCGATCCTCCCGTACCGATCCGCTCGAGTTACAATCCACAATAATATGCTCCAATGTTGTCAGAGGATGACTGATTATTCCCACTCTCGTTCCACACCTTGGCCAGGCTACCGGAGTTCCTGGTACGGTCAGTGCTGCTCCCTACCTTAGCCATGCAAGAGTTCCTGGTACGGTCAAGGGACGTTTAACCGCCAAACTCATTGCACAAAGCGCAAGTCTTGATGGGAATTCCTGAGATCGTAAAGCAGTCCAGGAGGCAGGAGGGGGCAAATGCACCACCACAGTATCCCAGCTTTTGTTCTTTTCCTAAGAACCCATTGACTCATCTAACTATCTTGGTCTATATCTTTTATTTGCATCATAACAGTTTCCTCAGAGACTCAGTGAGCTCATTAGTTTATATTGCAGAATTAGAAACCCCTCTTTCACAAAGGTAGTCTATTTTGATCTAAGCCTAGACAAGATGAAAAATCCATCTCCTCCAGAAATTTTTATTCTATTTATTTTATTTTATATTTTATCAGCCTTGTTATTAAAGCTGATTTCTCATTTGACCTTGGCTGCCTTTAACTGAGGGACATAGGTCAGATAATACCCGCCCCCTGAGTTTTCAGATCTAGTTCCAGCCTTCACAGGAGACCACACATCACACAATCACCTTTATAACCATTAGAAGTGTTGTATTACAACTAGTTAGTTTTCAGCTCTCCCTAACATGTTCTTAATTCCTTTTGTTATCCTTTTTTTTTCCCCCACTGCTGCTAACAGCCCTTTAGTTTTAGTACCTTTTGCATTTTTTCTCTTAAAATTTATGACAATGGACTGTGCTATTCCAGGAAAAATCTACAGGGTCAGGCAGAAACTGAACACAGATTTTTTGCCTGGGGTCTAAACTGGCAGAATGCAAGCTGGCTCTGGTCTGGAATTTGATGTAGAGCTGCGCATAAGCAAATACACTTGGCAAATACTTGGGTAACACCTAAGTTTCCCTCTAAGGCGCTTTCTCCAGTTGTTCAGTCATTTCCTTGATCCACCCTTACACTTTCCCCAGTTTTTCCAATACCTTATGTGTGTGTATACATACACGTATGTACATACATACGTGTATGTGTACACACACACGTATTTTGTTGCATCAGGTCTGATTTTTTGAGTGTCATTAAAAAAGGTATGTATATTCACAGTTAAGGGTTTTAATGTGCTGCTCATTTTTTTTTTTTATTTTGCACAGCACTGCACGAAGTATGCATTCTTGATTTCCTTAATCTTAGGGTCATATGTTTTTGATCCAATTTTAGTTTAGAGTTGGGGTTTTTTAGGAAAAAAGGGATTGATGCATACAATTAACAGGAGTACATAGAAAAAGAGTTAAGGCAAGTCCTTGACTTGCCTGCTTACTTTTGTGCAGCCTATGGGCTATCCCAATTTATTAAGGTTAACAGTGAAATTATTCTAATGCAAAGCAAGCAATTTAACAGGTACGTAATTCAGGGAGTAAGATTTTTTTTTCTTTCTTTTCCAGGCCAAACTGTAACTCTGCCAACTGGAGCCACCTCTCTCCGCCCCCCCAGAAGCCAACCACTTCCAATGAAACACCAGGAGAGACCATTTTCTAGCCAGCAATTTGCATCAACACCGTTCATGCAGCTCAGAAGCAGTTGACCAGATTTGTATTGAGCTTTTCCAAGTAATATACCTTGGCATGGGATCAAGCACAAAGAAGATATGAAACAACTGAAAAGGAGAGGAGGTGACAGGGATTAAAATGGCAAACAAACCAGCATTAGCCGTGTCTCAGAGAGCTGCAGCAAATTTCAGTTTGGAGCGCCTGGATGATACCTCCTTCCATAACTGGCCTAGCAAGGTTACAGATACTATTTATTGAATGTTTTCTCCCTGGGGCAGTTTCTGCACCTGTACTGAAGATGCCCACTGCCCACTTGGGCGCATGTGCCCGCTGCGCTGCCCCGCACGGCTGCACCCTGTGCTGCCCACCCCCGCGCTGCTGTGTGGGCCAAGCACCCCACTTCTGCTGCAAAGGACCCTTTGCTCCTTGTGTCAGCAGGTATCAAACACGTCAACAGCCTCCTTTGCCCTTAAGACACCCAAACTGTGGAAGACCAAGGGAAGCTGTAGTGCAATTCAAACCAGTGCTTTTCGGAAACACTGTGCTGTTACGAAACAGAACAAGAAACTCGTTTTCTAGGAAAACGAATCCTCATTAGATGAAAACTACAAGGAAATAGCTATGAAAAATATGTCAGAGCTGTACTGCAGGGGTTTAGTGGCATTTTCCTCATAGTCATTACTGAAATTAATTCACAAGACTTGCCACAATATGCTGATAGGATATAGCTGTAATACGTTAAGCTGTTGTTAAGAATTCAAAACATGACAATCAAAACAGTTCTCTTTATATATGATTAGAACATTTATTTGTTTGTTTGATGCAAAATTAAGTAGTAAAAGCAACCAGGAGCTGGGAAGGCAGCCAAGCAATAAAATTGATTGATTGCCCAAATATGTAAAAATCATATCCACAGCTTTCAAACATTCTCTCAAAAGCAGAAAATCATCTCTTCAAGGTTACCAAACAACCTGGTTAGACAGGATGACGAACCTGCTGTTAAACAGAAGACAAAGTTCGTCTGTGAGGTGTAGCTAATACAATTACTGGTTGCTCAAAATAGAATACATCTCCATAAGTCTGTCTCTGCTTAAGCTAATTACCAGAAATTATTCAGCAATGTCATTTTTCTTGATTCTTCGATTACATCAGATATACAGTTGTGTGTTGAGGAAAAACACACCAGTCATATAACCCATGGTTTTTTTCAGAAAAGATGCATTCTTAGACTTTGTTTTGCTTTTCAGCTGCTTCTTTCATAAGATTACAGATCACTTCACCACAGCACATCAACTCTCTTTTGTTCATATAGTACAATCAACCACAAAAGGATCCAGCAAATTATATCCATTTCTCCTGCACTGCCATCATTCTCTCAAAGTCAACATTGTCCAAACCAAGTATTAAACAAGTATTTATAGTAAGAGAGGAGCATAAATTGCAGAAATGGAATCAAGTTTGGTACACTTACAGGCAGACTTTCCAGTGAAAGGCTGGTATTTGCAATCTCTAGTTGTCATCAGAGGAATAAGAACTATTCAGAATGTGGGCAAATAGTATCGTACAAATAAAAATATTAAGCAAATTAACTGCTTTTCCATTGAAAGAAATTCGAACTAAGAAATCTGAATTCAGCCTCAGAGAAGGTGCTGAATGCAACACTCTGCATTCCAGCCAGTCAAAAACTGTTTCTTATCCCCACTGACTGAATCAAGGCCACAGTTATGCATGCCAAATTCACATTGCTCTTCATTATTATTACGTGTAACAGCTTTAGTCAATGTGAAGGATCAGAATTCAGGGCACACGGCATTCAGGGGGATTCAGTACCTCGCTCTGGCAGGAGCTATTGAAAATCCAAGCCGTGAATCAGCCTTTGCAGGTTCTGATCAAGAAAAAAAATACTGCTGACAGGTCCAAAAAGTTGTTGAAATACTTTTTACAAGAGAAGTTGCTTATGAGACAAAAGGATGTCATTCCTCAACCCGTATGAATAAAATCTAGCAAATATATGGCAATAAATATCTTTAAAGGCTTTTTTAAGTATTAACTAGCCAAAATTAATTTCACTAAAACTTCTACTTGACTCTTAAGTGGTTGGTTAAACAAAACAGCCAAATAAACCTCCTACCTGCATGCTTGGACTACAGAATGGCTTCTGAAATAGATTTGATCCACATTAATTATTTAAAATAATAAAGCATCATGAATTTTACCTACATGTATTGAATGGACGTTACTCAGCAATCTCTGAACTGTAAGAGTTGCAATAGTCCTTTTGGTTTTCAAATTGTGGTTCAGTTTTCCATATCATTGTAATTACTGCAGCTGCACTGCTGCCAACAAAATCCTAGACTCAAAGCTCTTGGCTACGACAGCACATCTAAGTAATCACCATGGGATACTGGGCTAAACTCAAACAGGTTTCTTTTTTATGAGCTATATACATGAGCAAAAGCTAGAGCATGTTTAAACAAAGCAAATCAATTCAAGTCAAGACTCCCTAGTTAACAGATTCACACAGCTTATTAAGATGAGCAAACATGCCTTAATGAAGAACACCCATCTTCTAAACAAGAGAAATAAGGCATTGGTTGTGCTATTTAGGCAGGACAGAGCACAGCCCCAGTTTCAGACCATCTCAGTGCTTGGGGAAGCAAATCCACTACAAAATGAGTTCACTGTGGACTCTTACACTCCTCTGTCCATTACTTTTAGTCCTACTTTGCTACCTAGTAGAGCTGTCATGGTTATCTGATGACATCACCTTTTGCAGGACAGCAGGAGTCATAGCTACAGTGACTTCATGTTCAGCTGGGCTTTTCAAATGACAGGATGGCTTCTTTTACTTCCCCTACTGCAGCGTCTAGAAAATCACCAAGTACTTCAGAAGCTCCCAAGATGTAAACAAACACTGGCTCTCAAGGAAGATTTAGAGTAATATCGTTAGTCAGTGGAAACTACCACGACCATTTCCTATAATGAAAACTCTTCCCTTCATGTATTTTCTTCCCACCCCAGGACAACTTGAAGAAGTTGTCAACGTAAGTTGGTCAACAATTGTGCCATCATCTCAGATGCTACAGGCTTTTTCCACTGACTTGTCAGTTGTAGGAAACAACCATTGCCACACTATGGCCTGTGAGTGGTGAATGCCGCTTAATACTGTAAAAGTTTCAAAAAAAAATGTACTCAGATGCACAGAGATTTGGAGGCAACAGTTGCCAACTGAGAAATTAGATTATACCAGACTTGGGTATTAATGTAGTGGGGTATTCTTCGGCATTACATCTTTGACAAGACACGGTTGGTCAGGTTTTCCTTGTGTTTTTGCTCCAGTAGTAATGACTATGGACAGCACATGCAATAGAAGTGTAAAAATGCTACCATTTTAATTTGTAGCACTTAGCAATCTCTTAACCATGGTAAATTTGTTGAGATGATTGACTAGAGCTAATTGGAAGGCTCACAGGCTCCAGAACAGGAATTGATTAGCTGAGAATTTCTTATCATGGGCGCTGGGCATGGGTCCATGGCTTATATACACAGACACGCATCACATTCATAAATGAACTACTTAATTAATTATGTAAATTTTTACAGCCAATTACAAAATACATGCTAAGGAGTGCTTCGTATTCCAAGGCATTTTGATCTCTATGAAAATGATTAAATATGGAATTGGTAACTAGATTCATCACTTACTGAAAAATTAAAAAGGAAAACATAGGAAAACAATTACCATACAATACTGTGGCTTCATGCAGAATCAACTCAGAATTTCAAACAGAAAATCAAGTTTGCCTAGAGGTTTTCCTGTTTATCATTTTTAAAAAAATGGCTATCTGACATCATCATTTACTGTGCACAGTACATCTTGCAGTCATTCATGTTCCCTCTCTGGTTGTGTCACCTCTCTGACCAAACACCATAAAAATATATAATTATGTATGAAGAGAATTCAAATGGAGAAAATGCTAATATGAAGTGGTATTGAATGACATTAGAAAGCTCACCAACATTACTGAACAGATTAAATTAGCATTTTTCCACAACATTAAGACTCTGTCACAGAATGCAGCTCACAGTACATGCCTTTCTCTATCTTTTATTCAAATTAACTCCAGGCTTTTCCTTGCTTTGTGGCTTTATCCTAATGGAGAATTATGATGGAGCAGTCAGTTGTTGCCCAGGTAATATCACTCACAGGAGTCTTGAACCCCACCAGGCAATCAAAATATGCATTGAATAAATAATGTGGTATCTGCCACATGAATGACTGGTTCTGTCATGCATAGAAACATTTTAATACTTTCTTTATTTTCTTTTCCCCTCATCAGTCAAGAGATACTCTCCTGAGCTGCAGATACTTGTGGTTTTGTGGTTAGAGCAGTATTTCATCATGATCTACTACATATAGTACATCCATAGGCCATGAAAAGAGAACTTTCAGGTACACACGGGTTGAATTCTGCAACAAGCTGCAGAGGTGCTAATATTATCTAAGACACAAACCCACGTTCAGTCTATTTTTTTGAAACAGACACATGTCACACCATGGCACCGCAGTATCTTCCAATTCAAGCATTTTAATACAGTGTTTAAACACAGTTGTTATCACTTGAATAGAGGTACCATGCTTTTACCTGATATATGTTTTCCGTTAGCCTCTATCAGTAAGCTCAATGCCATCTCTTACTGACATGTTTCTTCTTGACCAGCTTTGGTTTTTTCCTTTTGCGACTTACATTTCCTCTTCAGACATGAAATCCTACGCAATTTCCTTTATGATTTTGTGCAATATTAGCGCCATTAAAGAAACACAGGTTCACTGGCAGAAGAACCCACTTATCTGTTTCCAGACATTTCATGCAAAACACCATTTTCCCTCCTAAGAAAACATGAAAGCTGGAATATCACAGTTTGTCTTACATGTGATGGATCTCCTCCACATTTCTTCTCCATCTCTACTGGTAGGGGCTTCTTTCAGAAGGATTACTTTAATACTGTACAGTATCATATCATATCATAATGTATCATATCTGAGCCACAAATCTTGCATCTCTGGCATACTGGAATTTCTTTCATAACATATAATTCAAGCTCTCATTAACATTTCGTGGTTCTACAATGATGCTTTATGGTGGAAAAAAAAATCTAAACAAAAAGCTCTACATTATAAATTTTCATCAGGTGATCTGCCCTCTTGGTACTGAGTTTCCATGAGTGAGCTCAGGTGAGAAGTAGCCTGCATGATCAAAAGCATTTACAAAGCAAAGCACAAACTAGTTCAGTATCATATATAATGGTCCTGTGGTGACACACACGGAGCTTGATATCCTTTGGGCTGAAGTCAGTAATTAAAAGTACGTTTGCTTCAGTGGGAGGCTTTAGAGAAACAAAATGAAAAACAGGAAGGGTAATGATCAAGACCATTGAAATCATAGGGGAAGTTGTGCAGTAACATAACATGATGTAAGAAACTAGCACTTGAGAGAGAGAGTTGGATAGGAGAAGATCAAGCAGGCAGATGGAAGAAAAGCTCTTTGAAGTGAGTTAACAGAATAATTTATATTAGAAAAGCTTAAAGTAGAGCTGAATATGATCAGAAGCTTGGGAAAAAAGATGACAGTGATGGTCAGCAATTTAGACAAGCTGAAAGCAAGACAAAGCATAAGATTTGGAGATGAAATGATTGATATCTGATGCAGGTGGGAAAATGAGGGGAAAAAAAACAAGTTTCCTGTATTACTCAATTTCTAGGTAGAATACTTCTGACTCTCTTAGGTGTCACAATGTGTTAAATGAAGCTTCTGGATTATCTGTACATTTTTTACATATAACTGCACCTCCTGAATATAGCCAAATCAGAAAGAAACTGATAAATCCAAAAATAAGGTAGAAAAAAAGACAATTTGGAAGAGCTTTCGAAACAAAGCCTCCTGCTGAAAGATGTTAAACAGAGCACAGAGAAACATTTAGGAGATAATGTTTCTGCAGGTTTCCAATAGTCTGCCTCAGAGCAATCAAGATGTTTTGCCACTCTATCCCGTCAGTCAGTCACGTGAGAATGAGAATGAGGAATTTGACCAACTGGAAGCGCAACAAAGGACCATCAGGAACTTCACTGACAACAACAAAAAATGAGATTAAAGGAGCTGAACAATTGCATCGAGTGCTTCCTTCAGAATTGTAACAGGGGAAGAAGAGCTGCTGGGGAGACAAGAGAAAAATGGAAGGTTTCTGTTCTGGACTAGCAAGGACACAGAAATCAAGAATGGTCTCAGACTAGTCTCCTACTAGGAAGTACCATGACAGCTCTACTGCACATGGTTTCATCAAGAGGAAGCATCAACATTGATCAATACATAGCATTTCCTTTAGGAAGGGAGAATAAAAGTATCTTTGCGCTAGGGCGTGAAGCTTTAGTCGCTTCAGTGAGAATGGCATATATTGACATCCGTCTTGCAATGTCCTTTGGACAGCTGGAAAATTGAAGTGTCTCTAGGAAGCTGAAAGTTGGGAGTAGGAAGTAGCAAGATGAACTAAGAGTTACGCAGAAGCAGCTAGAGGAAGCCCCACAAGCAAAGGCTGTATGACTGCCCCACTCAGAGACAATGCACAAGACATAATTCAGGGACTATAAATCAGAAACACGTACACTGCTTTAGATTTAAAATAAATGACAGTGGAGTTGCCTTTATTGGCACTGAAAATTCTGTGGGCTTATAGTTACTTTTGCATGGTATTTCTGCATTTTCCTGGAGCTCTGGCCTGGATTCTGCACTATGTCTGCAAGCACGATCAATAATTCTTGAAAGGTGCAATAAGAATGGGATTCAAAGGCCTACAAAAATCACCTCCATTTTAGCTGCAGGTAATATTTTGAGAAAACGAAAGTGAGATAAAGTAGAGCACAGGAGTGATTAGATCATTTGGAGAAAGTGTATTTGCCTCATTCGGTGACACCTATTTTCTTGATGTTGCCCAAAAGGGAAAGAAGGGGGCTGAGTCAATGAGCAATTCTGTTTCAAGAACAAACTATTTCAAGTTGGTTAATATCCTTGACAGTACTGGAGAAGTAAATTATTAGTAAATAATGTCTCGAAATATTACCTTGAAGTTTTAAGCCTTTGCCCCAATATCTGAGATTAAATCATTCAGCTATCAAGGTGTTATTGATCCTGAGTAAGGATACTAAAGTTTAGTCAGAATACCTAAATTATACTTTACTTTCAAATTATACTGCTTTTCCAAAACATACGTTGTAGTTAAAAGCAAAACCATACCTTTGATATGATTTCATTAAAGTTAGTGGCAATCTTGGCAGCTCTACAACACATTACTAAAAGGATTTGGTTAAATGTAATGTACAGCACAACTAGTAAGAAAATTCACCAACACAGGTGCTCCTGAAAATATATCCAGCAAGGCAAATAAGAGATTTTAATTTGCTTTTAACTCTCCTTTGTAGATAATACAGTATATTGTACATGCACTCTTCTACTGAAAATTTACTCTTATTTCAGCTGGTCTCTTTTGTTGAAATCTGAAGCTCTATTCTGTCATTCACATTCAGTTAGTCTACTCACATTGACTTTACGAAGAGAAAAGTACCATTCAAGCAATTTGGACACTGAGTACATAATTTTAAAGAGAGAGATCAGACTTCCTGAATTACCGTTTCTCCTTTCATCTTCATACAAGAGTGCTATTGTCATAGATACAGGATATTCAAGGACAAAGTCATCCCTTATTTAGTACTGTATTGGGCATATTTTGTATTATTTATTAATTGAATCATTTAGTTATGTAAAAGGAATAATGCACACATAGGCCATCCTTTTAATCCACAGACCTTGTACACAATACATGAGAGATTTCTCCAAGGCTGAATTTTCAGGCTCTATGTACTGCCAGAATAAGACAAGGAAAGAAAGAAGCTAGAGGCATTTGAAGAGCATGACAGCTCAGAGAAATAATCTGCAAAGCATCTATATGACACAGCTAGAATAAGTCCAGGAGTGCTCACCCAGCTGCAGCCTAAGGGATCTGCCATGCAGCCAGCTGCTGCTGCTATTTGACATCTGGGATCTGTAACTGGCATTGAAAGGAAAAGAAAGAGAGAGAAAGAGAGAGAGAAAGAGAGAGAGAGGGGGGGGGGGGGGGAAGAGAGAGGGAAAGAGAGAGGGAAAGAGAGAGGGAAAGAGAGAGGGAAAGAGAGAGGGAAAGAGAGAGGAAAGAGAAAGGAAAGAGAAAGGAAAGAGAAAGGAAAGAGAAAGGAAAGAGAAAGGAAAGAGAAAGGGAAAAAAAGAAAGAGGAAAAAAGTGGAGAAAAGTGGAGAAAAGTGGAGAAAAGTGGAGAAAAGTGGAGAAAAGTGGAGAAAAGTGGAGAAAAGTGGAGAAAAGTGGAGAAAAGTGGAGAAAAGTGGAGAAAAGAGGAGAAAAGAGGAGAAAAGAGGAGAAAAGAGGAGAAAAGAGGAGAAAAGAGAACAAGAGAAACAAGAGAAACAAGAGAAACAAGAGAAACAAGAGAAACAAGAGAAACAAGAGAAACAAGAGAAACAAGAGAAACAAGAGAAGAAGGAGAGGAAGGAGAGGAAAGGAGAGGAGGAAAGGAGAGGAGGAAAGGAGAGGAGGAAAGGAGAGGAGGAAAGGAGAGGAGGAAAGGAGAGGAGGAAAGGAGAGGAGGAAAGGAGAGGAGGAAAGAGGGAAAGAGGGAAAGAGGGAAAGAGGGAAAAAGGGAAAAAGGGAAAAAGGGAAAAAGGGAAAAAGGGAAAAAGGGAAAAAGGGAAAAAGGGAAAAAGGGAAAAAGGGAAAAAGGGAAAAGAAAAAAGAGAAAAAGAGAAAAAGAGAAAAAGAGAAAAAGAGAAAAAGAGAAAAAGAGAAAAAGAGAAAAAGAGAAAAAGAGAAAAAGAGAAAAAAGAGAAAAAGAGAAAAAGAGAAAAAGAGAAAAAAGAGGAGGAAAAGAGTTGAAGAGTTATGTGAGGTTAACAACAACAACAAATCATCTCTCTCTCCCCCCAGCACTAGAGGTATTTCTAAAGAAAGAAATTTTGTTGCAGGCAAAAATGAAGACGGAGCCTCTGTGCACTGCACAGACACAGTGCACAAAGGAAAGGTGAAATAAGTCCTGGCAAATGAGTGTAACACAATGAAACTATTAGAGAAACACACTAATATAGCTAAAAGCAGCACCGTATGCCCATATCTGACCAGCAGTTTTGTTACTTACTGCTCCACTTGCAAAGATTACCATGGCTAATTCATGCCGTGGGGATGAGAACTGCCTGGGTTTTAAGGCTGAGTCAGTGGTCTCAAGCATTATGCCACGGGAAACCAATTCTCCACTCACAGACAACCTCAGCCTGATTTCCCCTGCTCACTCACCAGTGTTTACTGGGCATGGAGACGAGTGCAAGCAGGGAAGTGACTTGCCTGAGAATACACAATGTGCTATCAGCAGAGCTAGGGAAGATGAAACCAGCCTGCCAAGGACATGCCCCTTGCACAAAAGCCTCGATCCTCCTACCACACCAAGGACCAGGTGTTCAGCACCTATGTAGTAATGCAAACTTGTGTTTTCTGGGTTTCAGTGTTTTGCAAGTCTCTATGAAACACAAGAAAACGGGCAGTCAGTACTTCCAGATTACTGCACAGAGCTGCTGACAGGTTCCCTTTCTATGGCTTGTGCACTTCATCAAAGGTTACTCTATATGTCTAGATAGCTTTTCATCCTCATATGACCCCCTCTTCCTCTCATGACTGAGAGCATTTGAGATACAAGTGATTCAGATATGCCTGACACAAACTCCCAAAAGCTTTACTAAGTGTAATTTTATAGAAGCAAATTGCCTGCTTCTCTGAGCTGGATCAGCAATGTTTCCCCTTGTCAACCCACAACGCTAGTGAAGCTTTGAACTGCCACAGTCATTCTCTGAGAGAGAGACCTTGCTGGGAAAGATCATGGGTGGAAACAAGGCTTCTGTGCCCCTGCACGTGTTTCTCTGGCAGTTTCTATATTTACATTTTTGGGGAACTAACTCTGGGCCAGATTTTGTCACTCCTATTCACAGTGAAGAGTATCTCACTGTACAAATAGTCCCGAGGGGCTACACTGAGGCAATCTGGATCATGCTGAAGAGCAATTTCCACTGTGAGCGATTTATTTTTCTGTCTGGCTTAAAGTTGGCTTCAGCTGAACTATTCATAGATGAAGGCAGTGTTCATGGTGGTGGCAGAATGTGACCTTTACACAGGAAGGAACATTTCTGCAAAGGGTCTTCCGCTCATGGAAGGGGCAGATAGCACTGCTGTAAGCTTGGGGCATCTGCATGAAATAGGGAGTGAGGAGTGAGAAAGGTGAGGCACATCTGCGTTACACTGGTGCTGCTCATAGGCACCTCGCCAGCAAGTGCAGAAACACACAGCACTGTGCAAATCTCTGTAGAACAGACAAAACTTACATTTGGGGCAATGAAGACTTGGCCTTTGCTCTTGGCATCAGACAACTTATAGTGTTGCGCTAGCCTGGAAATTACATTTCTGGAAGTTACAGAACTGACAGCTGTATCTCACATATATAGATGTTGATACTGAGTGCGCATACTAGAAGTGTGTTTCTGAATGAGGCTTTGATACTGGAGCCACGGCCATCAGCCCAGCAGTCTTTCACAGAGATCAGAGCTTCTTCCTGAGGCGGTAAGGAAAATCCCACTGCACGAAGCAAACACACGATATATTGATACATAAGGTATGACTAGGCATATTCATAGATAGCAGGTAGATGAACAGGTCAACCACAAAAGTAACTCTTGAAATCTTTGCCTTTCCTCTTCAGTTTACCTACAAGCACTTCTCCAAAGTCCTATATAGAAAAGTACCTTATTGACAAATAGCTACTATTTGGCACAACTAGAAGGCAGTTTGGGAGCCCAAAGATTTTACTGTGTCTGTAGCTTAAACAACAATATACACGCAGATGAACTGAAAAGGGGAAAATTACCAGTTGTTCATGCTTGGCCTTGAGACATAACCATCAAACTTCAAATTTCGGAGCTTCAATGCACGTCTTAGCTCCCAGATCATGTACCCTTGCACATTTATGCCAACCAACACCACAGATAAAAGAAAAGGTTCTCCACTGGGTCATTTCAGAAGTCCCTTGGGGAGCTAAAAGTGTTCACCAGAAACACAGAGGAGTATAAAATGCACTGCATAATTCCAGTACATTCAGGAAAAAAATCCCAGAACCCACTGATGTGTTCCTGTTACCAAGATTTAAAACTGGCAAAGCTACAGAAAACTTCTGATGGGTCCTATCTAAACCATTTACTCCATAAATAGCACAACTGATGTTATGCCCTTTACTGTTTCTTTCAATCATCCAAGTTCCCTCATGCCCGAAGTAAAATAGAAACTAAAAAAAGAAAAAAAATCTTAACGTTACAAATGTTAAGCCTGCCCTTCTGTGCCTGTGATGAATAATGTTCACACTCTGGAGGACCCAACAGTGTTACCACCAGAGAAACCTACTATCTCTCTTCTTGTGAATGATGGCTGTGTTTACTTTGGGCTCGAATCCTGGCTGACATGTCTGAATCCCAACAAATTTCACGCAGGCCTGGAGGATAAAGGCCTGGGTGAGGGCTGGCATGTAACACACAGAAACTGTAGAACAGGAAAACTCTTTGGGTTTGGGGATGAGAAGAAGTTTGCCTGGCTGGTTTTGGGTTGGGGCTGGGGGGCTGGTAAACATAACCTTGAACCAGATTGTGGCCTTTCCCTTGTGGGTCCTCAAATATTCCAGCCCAATGGGCTAAATGGATCAACACACAGGATCAATGCCTTAAAAAGCATAAGGAGGGGGAGCTAAGCAGCTTTCTTTTTGTTAGAGTTACTCGTGGGTAATGGCTTTGCTGGACTGAGGCCAGTTACCATAACATACATATCTCTTGAATTTGTCTAGAAGTGGTAGGTGTATTATTTGTTAAACTACTCTCTCCCTTATCTCATGTGAAAAAAAACAAAAGACTATAACTGTTCTTTTACTACAAACAGACACAAATTGTTTTGCAGCAGGTTGAAATGCTTCAATATGTGTCTTCCTCGGAGCCTTTAAACTGTTGTTTCACTAATTCCAACAAACACTTATCTTCCCTGTAAAGGAATGAATTATGCGTGGCAGCAAAGGAACAGAAAGAAGGGAGGTGATCTCAGTTAACTACAGCTGCCTTGATGTTAGCTGCCTAGCTCCAGCTAGTTATTTATGCTGCCCTCCTTAAAACAGGTGTCTGAGGTGGAGAAAATTGCCTTTTAGATGTGCCAGTCTCTCTCCTGTCACTAGTGAAGGTGTTTGGGTGAAGAGCATGAAGGACCCAACAAACTCTCAAATGGCTGACGTTGGCTAGGTGAGTCACACAGTGCCAAGGAGCACTGGACAGGAGCAGAAGAGCCCAGGTTCAAGCCCCTAACCTCATCCTCGCCACCAGCACCAATTGCCGGTTTCCTTGTTTCTTCATGGGCTGCCAAAGGGCGCTCCAGTTCCCCAGGACCAGGCCTGGTGAGTCTCGTCTGTCAGCTGCAGTAAATGCCTGTGAGACCCAACGACACAGAGGAGATGCTTTCAGCAGGGTGGGTCACTGCCCAAACCGAGCAGAAGCAGGGTTTCTCTGGCCTATCAGTTATTGCTGCTTCCCACAGCACTTCCCATCAGCTCCCAGCCACCAGCAGTTTAGAGATGCTAACTGTCCAAGCAATGCCTCAGAGACATTTCAGCAAGTGAGAAGATCACAAGTTACTCAACACAGTCCACAAAGGCTTTCTCAGTCACTGAGTTTAAGCAATTGTGTAGATGAGGTTAGATGGACTGAACCACAGCGTGCCCAGTATTAGCTACCTCGAAGGACTGTTTCTCATAAAGGAGATATCATGCTGAGTAATGAAAGGCCTCGCTTCTTTCAAGGAATAAAAATTGCATGAAGTATGCTTGAGTTCCTTCCTCGCAAAAGGATCTGTTGCTAAGTGAATGGGGTAGAGTCTGGGGACTAGATCCATGCTATCTGTCTCCTGATGTCTTCGGAACAAAAATACTTAAAAGCTGTATCTGGAATATCTTGTTTATAGACTACACCAGATGAGACTGAGTTTTTGATGCAGAAGGGTGGATGAGATGCCTTGTACAAATCTCTAGAATATTTATCTCTCTCTAGAACCACCTTGCTAGCTCTAGAAATCTCCAACTATCATAACACTGAAATATGATTTTTTTCCCCCTTGAGCACCAACTTAAAATTTCAGAAAATCAAGGTTCTCAATAATATTTCATGGAACATATATATATATAAAAACACCCATGTTCCTAATGGGTTGGAGTTGATGACCCCTTCCAATTCAAGTAATTTAGTGGGAGCATGCTGTACATTTCCCTAATTACCCAGAACGTAGCAGAACTTAGCCTTCCAGAGTATCCAGATTTCCTGCATATTAATCGTCCTTGCCATGCTTGAACAATGCCTGTGTCTCACCTCGGTTTGGGGTGAGGATGCCACCAGCCAGAAGCACCTCCTAGGTCAATGGGTTTACACATAGCTCTCCAAAAACAATTGGGACAGGTTATATTTCTCAGCCTCAAAAAGACCATGTTGCTATATCACCCAAAGTCATGACATGGCCAGGTACTAAGTAACAGGCACCTTAACTGAGTCTAACACAGTCTAAATATTTGTAAATAGGTCCAAGGCTCTTTGATCTGGGAGATAAAAGAACAACATGATTCAAAAATGGAAGTTAGGTGCTTCAAAAAGCTGAAGTTAGGCCTGGCAACAGCAGGCAAATTTTTAATAGTGGTAACGAATAACCACTTAATAATGCACGTGATGATAGATTCTTCCTAAGTTGCATCAGACATAATTGGGGCTTCTTTTTCCCATCCCATAAAGATTTGCTGAAAGGTCTGCTGACCACCTTATCTTACATCTCATTGGGTTCAACTTTTTCAGTACATTGGATGATTTTTTTTTCTTAAATACCCTTAAAATTTATTAGTTTGCTTACAGTGTACATGAAAGTAGGAAGAAACAGCTCAAATTGTGCATTTATTATGGAACTATTTCACTGACACAACTGCATTTTTTTCCCACTCTTTGCTGGTGCCCTCCTACACAGCTGTACCCATAGGTCTCTTATGCCACTTGTCTCCACATTGCTTGATATCCTGTCACAATTTATCCCTATTCATTAGGTATTGATGAGTGGGAAAGCAGCAAAAACGTAGCTAAATCTCCACTTCTGTCATTACATATTTTAACGTTTCACAGCTTATGTCTGATCTATTATTACTGCACAGTTTGCAGGCTTTACTGAGAAACTACATTTGAGTCAAAAATCAAACCATTATTTAGGGAAGTATCTGTACTTTTCCTTCTGGGTGTGGCATTGGAGGGAGTATACATAAGGACACAGAAGCTCTAAAGCATGTTACAGTCTCTTCTTTCCCATATCCCGCAGACCTGTGCCCTTCGAAGTCTTTCTGCAAATCTAAAGGAAACAAGGCAGGGAAGAATACGTTTTCTGGGGCATGGGGTCTGCATAGAAACATTGAGCCTTTGTTCTGAAGCTACACAACAAAGAAGTGGGCATTGTTCAAGCATGGCAAAGACGATTAGTATGCTGCAACATTTTAGGCAGGTGAGCTTATCCTACAGGTGGATCAAGGAGTCCAGGTGTTTGGAAAGGTGTCCCCTGCCTCCTCCAAGGATTCCAAAACCACGTACTATTTTTGGAGCTTTTTCAAACCACCATGTTAAAACACCTGGGCTCTCTCAGCTCGTCTGCTAGATATTGCTACGGGGGAGTATTACATATTCCTTATGCATGCCTTGATATAATTCACAAAAACAAGTGATCAATGACAATGTGAGAGCCAGGCATTCTCAATTAAGATCATATCAGCTCAGAAACAAGTAATTTTTTTTCTTTTATTCCTGCCAATTCTTAATTAAAACAGGTAAGTAAATACATAAGACTGCTGAAATTGAATTTGGAAAGGCTGAAATTCCCAAAGACAAGCTGTTATTGACATGTTACTGAAGAAACAAAATATTATTCACTTTATGAATCTTTACTTTCAGCTTACATAAGAAAAGATTAATTTCTAGCCAAAATAAATCTTGATTTATAGTTCTCCCTGAGTCACTTAGTGAAATGAAGCTTTTAGATCTTTACTGTAACAATAAATAGTACATTTTAAAAAAAAAAAGTCCAAAGCATGAATTCAGAAGTTGAACTGACTTTAACTAAAAAGTCCAACCTTTGCTCATCTTTAGAAACTGTTCCTGTATCTCATCCACCCTTCTCCTCTGCTTTCTGGGACTTCAACAAAATGCACCAGGACACTGAAGTGACCTTTTAGTTAACAATTTAAATCACTCTTGAGACTGAATATGGAGATGCAATACAAACTACTGTTTATTTGTCATACTAAAAAAGGTGAAGGATCTGTGCCTATACAGTTAATGTGTCTAATATAGCCAGCAGCACTCCAGCTGCAGTTGGCATCCCAGTCGTCCTTCAGCTATTGCTAGCTCTTCCACCATTACTGCTTCTTAAGGCTTGGATCTGTTTCTCAAAACTCACCCTTGTGAGATAAAAATCACACGTCCCATGAAAGAGCAACTCAAAAATCTTGTATTTATCTAGCATCCTATGTTCATGCTAGTATCTGCATCCCTTTCAGTTCAATATATCTAAAGACACGTGCCGCAGTATTCACAAATACCTCTACAAAGCCTTTCAGTTGATCTTGCTGGCAACTCATGTCTCCCTGACCCCTTCTCTTACTTCAACAAATTGGAAAAAAAAAATATCCTAATTTATCCATCTTTTTCCTATATATTTCCCTACTGCATTCACTTAAAATTAGCTTCACTTTCCAGACAAGGTTTCTGATCTGTCAACACAGCATTCCCATTGCTCTGTGCCTAATCACTTGCTCTTCCATCTTCTCAGTGGACTTGACACCCACGCACTGAGGTACGTAATACACAGGAGGGCTCCTGAATAAATTACCTTCTGTCCAAACATGCTACACAGCAGCAGCTTGCATCCTAGCCTTCAGTGCCTTGCTTTTGCAACCCGCAAGCTTCATTCTTCAGTTCCACAAAGTTCAGTACAACTGTTATTATAAGATGGGGTTGATTTGAGGCAAAGGCACTGGCCATTTCCAAATCATGCTTCTTTGTTTTATTTGAGCATTTGCTGTTCTGCACACACACTACTGGGAAAAAAAAAACAAAAAACAACAACAAAAAAAACCAAAACCAGCCCAGGTTTTCAGTGTTAGGTTTGTTTGGGCCCCAAGGAGAACCCTTCCGTATGCACCTGAGTCTAAGGGCTGACTAATGGCCCTGTTCATCAGGAGCAGAGTCGTTGCCTCTGCCTGCTGCCAGGTCTGAGCACTCTCAAGAGAAAGTAGTGGTTCATTTGCTTCGTACCCAAACAAGTGGTACATGCCAGGTGTTATGAATTTTCTGTAAAACAGGCTGAATAGACAGGTAGTGAAAGCTGCTGACAGCACAGAAACATTTAGCTTAACCAAGGCTTGGGAGGATCATTAGGAATTTCCTGAAAGACCAAGCAAAAGTACGCAATTAGGCAACACTTAACAGAGGAATGATTGCAGATAAGTGCAAGGTGTTGCACGAGAATGGAGAAAAACAAACGATGTTCTGGGTGAGTGTGACCTCTTCAAAATAAGAAACTGATTAAAGGAAGGACTGCAAAATGCCTGCAACTGTGTGTGTGTGGGTATAGTATACAGCAACTAAGGTCTTTGACTTGTTGTCTGTAACTACCATGCATAAAAGATAACAGCAGTTATAGAGACTATTTTTGGCTTGAATTCATCCTTAATACAGAAAAGCCTGGTTCAGACTCATTGCACTGGGAATGCAAGATACAGAGATTCCAGTTCTTTGTCAGGCAACATGTAGATGAAAGGTGACTGAATTTGTCTAATGGCCAACATTTACAGGCTACTCTCACTGCAAATTGGAGCCCAGTGTTACACAGTGCTTTCTAAGCAGACTGATTAGCATATATGAACTCTAGCATATACAGAAATCATACCACCATTCAGTGCTATACAGGCTAAATATGGGTTTAGAAGCCTTCAAAAAATCCTTGCAATTAACTGTAAATTCATTGAAAACAAAAATATTACAAGGTACACATTTTAAAATGTGTAGCTGAATTACAGTTCTTATTGACGGAAGAAATAGAGAAATTTAGTTGTGGGTTTTTTAGTAGTAAGTGCATACATGGATGGGAACAGCACCTGCGTGCACACCTATTGTGATTCAGATTTGAAGGGCCATGAGACTGGATGCCTCCCAGTACAAATTGATGGCCAGCTGGGATCAAAATTCTGACCTTCGTGGGCTACCACCGAGTAATTGTCCAGGTGAATTGTTGGAATTGTCACTTCACTGATAAATCTGGGGCAAGCCTCTAATTAAGGCAGTACACCAAAAGAAACTGAAATATGTTGTACTGTTTGAAATTATGAGGTAGAATCCCTGATTGCGTTGAAGTCAATGGAAAGTTTACCATTGTTTTCAAGAGGAGACAGAATTACAGCCCCAAACCCCATTATTTAGAAGGCTATAATACTCCCAAAAAAAGGGTTAGAAATATTTAGATGTAACAATCAAGTAGCTTTGTGATTCATGTTTATTGAATGTAACCATACAAACTGTTAGGTGCAGGATCCTTGACATTTCTTCTCCTGCGTAAATACCACGTTCTGCTCTGGCCATATTATTATATTTATCTTCCTTTAATGCTCACTTTTTAAGGAGGTGCTTTTGAGTTGCTTGGCCCCTAGTAGGGAGGGATACAGGTCAACTAAAAAAAAAAAAAAAAGTCAAGAAAGGAAGTGTAGCATTAAGGAATTTTTTTCATTCTGTCTTCCTAAAGCTCCAACACGGTTTCACAGGTTTCTACCTGCTTGCTGTTCATGTTCAGCATGAACATAAAACCACCAAAAGAACTTCCTGGATTTTAATAATGCTTGAGAACTGGGTCAATACATGCTGATAGAAGCACTTCAAATGCATACATCAACACATGCCACAGAACGTGGGGAGCAGGGGGGAAGAATGACCAGGGCTTCAAAACTGCAGTAGTGGTGATCTGTAATGCCATTTCAACTTCTGATTTTACAAAATACATTGAGTGGTGTGAGCCTCCTGTCCCTGGGTAGCAGGGGGAACCTCTGTTTCCATGCCATGGCACAGAGTCACAACAGCCTTCGGAGGTCCTTCTGTGTTGAGCAAGGCTTGTGCCCTTTCCTGCCAGTCCTCTGCTCATTTAAGATGCCTCAGCCTTTCTGAGAGCTGGGAGACCCTCTACCTAAACCAACAGCCTTTATCATCGGCTGTTAATGTAGCCACCTGGCTGCATTTGGAGCAGTCACTGCTGTCCATCAGCTCTCACACAGCAATTCGTGCAGAGTGCTGCTCCCCCGAGCACAGCCAGCACACGCAGGGCTCAGGGGCTTCAAAATGTGAGGCCCTCCAGCCAAGCCGGTCTTCCCGCTGCTGCTTTCTTGCAGCGTTACTCAAGGGCTCTCCTGGCTAACCTAGAGAAGGAGACAGTGCCTGACTGTATCAGTGCCGGTCCAGATGGATGGCAAGGGATGAGCAAAGAGCTCTCATATCAAAGGCAAAAGACATCCACGTTGCCAAGGAACTGTTTGGGGGCAGTGATGAAAAGACATAGATGGATAACTTGAGGTTAAGTTCATACCTTTAAACTGCTGTGTCTGCCCACTGACACCTATTTCTGCCTTGCGTTTGGCAGTCAAACTCAGAATTTGCAGTTCTGAGAGATAAAAAAAGTAAGTTAGAAACAGTTAGAAACACACACAATTGGGACTTGAGAAGAAAGGTTTGGGGAAAGGATGGAGGGATGGTTCAGTGGGAATGGAGAAGCCAGGGAGACATTGGGACAAAGAGGGCAGGAAGAGAGAAGAACCCATCAGGAGTTATTTCATCCCATTCAGAGGAAATTAGCTTAATGATTCAGTCATTCTTTTTCTGGTTTTCTGTTGAATAATAATGGAAGTTATCTTTTAGGCTTTTCCCAAGGCTAGCATGATACCTCTTCCTAGGACACTAACACCCACTGGACATAACATTCCACTCTTACTTTGTGTTGTTTAATTTGACAGCTTTGAAACTAATTTAACAGAATAGTTGCCAGAGAAAAGATATCATGCAGTCCAGATCAGCCATGTGTACTCTTCCAATCCTATATAAAATCACTGAAGGAGCTTGTTTTTCCTGGTTGGGCCATAGGTTTAGGTCTCCATCTCAGAAGCCAGCTAAAGAGAAGCTAAATAAAACTTAGCACACTGGATGAAATGTGCAGAATAGCAAATCACACTGCTCCTTTAAAAAATGTCTAATTTTTCTGACCATGCAAGCACCATTAACCTGGGATCATTTTTAAAATTGAAAATGAAAATGCACAATAAAAGTACAGGCTGTTCCCATTGATACTTACTGCTTGCTTGCAGTATGCAAACCAGAGAATGTAAAGCAACTCCTATGAGAACACGAATACCATCTTAAACAGAATATGAAACAGCAAGATGTGTGTTACAAAGCTATATTTCCCATTCCTTTAAAAAAATAAGAGAGAGAGACAGACAGGCAGTGATGGAGAAGGAGAGAGTAAGGAAGGGAGGGAAAGTGGGGGGAGGAAAAGAGAGAGGGAGAAGAGGGAGAGAGACAGAGATGGAAATACAATGATGCCAGGAATGCTGAATGCTTTGGAAGACCTTCAGAGAAGATGAGGAAAGTTAAGTACACAGAATGGAAAGGAAAATACGCAATTTTCCTTGATGGAAAGGTAAGGGGAAATACGTAAGCTGAGGGCTAGAATAAAGCCAATACCCTCTTACGTACTGCCTGGGGGATATAAATGAGATGGAAAGCAAAGCACCAGCCTCTCGTGCACTGTGCTAGCCCAGCTCATGCCTTGTAAGCAGGCATTGCTGTGAAAGCTGTGTCACTGTTAACCGGGACGTGACTCTCTCAGAGTTTCTCTACTGTGTTAGTGCAATGAATGCAACTTCCAGTAATGAAATCCTGAAATATGGAGTCCCTCCAGTTCTTTCCTCAGGGACTCATCTGCTCAAAGTCTGCTTAGCATATATGGTAAACAACCAGCCAGCCCCTGTGCATCATATTTTGTGGATATAATCTTACGCTCCTTCAAACTTATGTGGCTGTAACTTCTTTCCAGGTTCTTCTTTCTCTCTGTCTTCATATGCTTCTTCATCCTTTTCTACTCCTTGTGTTGTTTTTCTCCTTAGTCTCCCTTTCCTCTCACTCTTTAGTATCTCTCAGCTTTGTTGGGCTTATTAACTTGCATGTTAGTGTCTTAACTGTCTATTCTGGATTAAATTTAAAACTAAATTAAAAAATACGGCCATTCAAAAAGAAAATGGAATATGGAATGTGGTATTTATGCTGTGATTTTTTCTCCCATCTTTCTGTCCTCTCTTTTCCTTTTTTCTCCCATTTTCTCCCATTTTACCTGTCCAGTTCAGCTGCTTTTTGAACACATATGTCCATATTCCTTTTTACAGCATCCACTGCAGTAGGATGCTGATTTTTATTTAAGTCAAAGAGTAAACTATATAGAAAAAAAGACTATCTGAAATTAATCTGCAAACTCTGAAAATAATCTGCAAAACAAGGAAATCGTCATATTCTTTTAAAAATAAAAGGGATCAATAAAAAAATCTATTTTTCAAGTCAAAGAATAATTTACTGCTGGTAATGTAAATTTATACAATCCCTCTAAGACTGAATTTTCCTTATATCATCAGTTACATATAATCTCACCTGGTGCTAAAAAGAAACTGAAGGAAAAACAGCATTAATTTTTGTCCTCTGTGACTACCAGAAGATGGTGTGTTTTAAAAGGTTTCTCTGGGTGGTTGCAAGGGCAGCTTGTAGAAAGGGTCCATGAAGCCAGGCAGCAGGGTGAGCACCGCTCAGGTCCTTCCCCTGCCAGGCTGCACAGGACAGACAGAAGGCAGGGACAGACCCACAACCACTCTCTTTCCTTTCAGCTCCAACCCACTCCTTACACAACTGTCCCCTGTGCACCACCATGATGCACTGGACCCAAACTCCCCATGGCACGTGAATCTTTCCATGGGTTGAAGGAAATTAAGTTCCTCATTCTGCTGCCTCACAAATCCCGAAACTTGGGGCTGGTGGGTAGCACTCTTCTAGCTGAAGTGAGGGATTAGCCCTTTTGCATACAGCTTCTGAAAATGACTCCCATGCAAACACTTCACATGGCTTTATTTCAGAATATTGTCTTCAGAAAAGAAGGTTAAATTACACTTAAGGGTCTAAGGATATAGCTGCTAGATTTTCACACAGCTTAAGAATGGTATTTCTGGACTACCCTCATGAAGTTAACTTTGGCGCCAGCAATTTACATCACCTGATGAGTTCTTCATCTAAACAGAAAAATGACTAGGCAAGATCTCTACCGCAGACACCCACTAAAGGCTGCATACCCACGGCACAAGGCTGAGACCCCAGGCTCTGCCCCAGGCTGCTGCCTGGACAGCCAGCCCGTGGGGAGGCAGGAGGCAGACCTGAGAGCTCAGAGGGGATGAAGGATCTCTCAGCTCAGCTCCAGCCGGCTCCCCAAAGCTGCTGCAGCTACGATGTCCTGCCCATCTCCATATACAGATGCTGCCAGAACAGCCAGTGGGAGCCAGCAGAATTACTGGGTTCCTAATGCACCTTGGGGCTCAAATTCCCACCAATAAATGCAAATATGGGCCTAAATTCTCTACTTTTGACTGCACTGAGATGAAGAAAAAGTCCACGCAGCTCTGCTCTGCTCCACACAGCAAATGCAAGTTGCTATTCTCTGATGCTCTGCCTCTGGCACCATGCAGTGTACACCATATGCCCTTCTCACCCATGCCACTTGAGGGGGCGACAGGCAGAATTATACCCTCAGTGACGTCATTTTCATTACTTGAAACTCCAGATTTTTTCAGACTTAATATCTACATATACCCAGGTTGGTTAACACAAACACACCAACTGGAATTTCAGATTTATACAAAAAGTCACTGTTTGGCAGTTAATTGGATAATACGTGAACACTGCCACAAACTGTTCTCTTTTGCAAGCAAAGGCAAATATACTATTTTTTCCTGCTGGGAGGACACACAGAAAAGGATGCTGCTTTCTGAATAGCAGAGATATGATTCAAGCAAATAAAAAAAAAAAGAAAAATCTATATCTTGTCTGTAGGACCAGCTGAAAGGGCATCTGGAGAGGCAAACACGATGTAGTTATATATCACCGGTAGTTGTCAAGGTAACTACAGGATTATGATTCCAGTCTAAAAAATCATTTCATATATCTTCTAAGATAGCGGTCTTCAGCCAGCCATTTGAGACCATCTTAACTGGAGGAAGAGTCTGAGTAAGATTCTCAGGAGAACTGCTCATTGTGTCAGCCTTCTAAGACATGCACTGGTTCTACACCAAATAAGCACATTTTTTGACATCTCTCTCTATTATCTATGGCCTATGGTTTCAAAGCACAAGGCCTTCACGGCACTGGAGATGTGCTTTGCCTTCTCCATTCAGAAACAAAGTCTTGAAGGAAATCCCATTTGAGGACTTCACTTAGCCTGGGACAAAAGAATTAATTTTGCATCATCTCAAAGCACAAAAAAAAAAAAAAAAACAGATTGATGGAAAGTAGGCTCAGACTCACATGAAAGAAGTATTTTCCATAAGATGTTTCCATTTTTTTGCAATGTTTGAAACAAAATCTTGTTTTAAACAAAATCTTTGCAAAATTCTCTTAAAAAAAAAAAGAAATTCCTTTTTAGCATGCATTGCAAATCAAGACAAAGCATCGATAAGTAGCAGCTTATTAATTCAAGAAGATTTTAAGGTCTAGATTCTAAAACAAAGTTTGTCTTTGATAGTACAGTAGTCTGGGACACAAGAAACCCAGAATGATTTGGGATGAAAAGCCTTTGATCTGGATTAACCTGAACACAAACTACCACATTTTGAGTTAATCTGTTCTACAGGCAGGGGCACTCTCCCTGCTTTATTTTGTCGATATGACTGCAAAAATGTTTCTCTCTCCCTTTTGCCAATAAACACTCCCATCAAAACAGACACATCTCTAGGAAATATTCTCTCTTCATGAAAAATTGTTCCAATTAGTGCTATGGCATTTTTGCATGGACTGACTTCTAAGAGTAAAATATAAGCTAGGAGACAGCCTGTAACATTTTAGGTTGGAAAATAAACTTTTCACAAACCTCCAGTTTGGAAGCCCCCAAATGCCATGACAAAGTTTTGAACAGGAAAAACTGCTTTTTTCCTTATACTATTTTTTCCTTTCCTCCCCTCCAATACGTACATCTCTTTTTTCCCCCCCCGATAAGCCATCAAATTCCTAAACAGAAAGAAGTATAGGCACCGTACCATTTAAATGAGATCCAGGAAGTTTAGTAGCTGTAAATTATTCAAAAAAAAGTGCAAGTGTGTGAGCATACGTGAGATTGGAGTAGAATGAGAGGAAACACAGAACAACAGCAAATCTTGCCCAGAGCCATGGAGATCTCTCTCCCACCACAGGCCCACACATTTTCCATGCTTGGGAGGTAAAACACTGGCAAGGATTATTTTTCAACTAGGTCAAACTAAATGTTGGAAAGATGAGTTGATTTATTTTGTCTCCTCAAGTCACATCAGCTGTGAAGAGCTACTCCTTCCAAGCAGCCTGAAGTCAACAGTAATCTTGGTAAGAGAAGACAGTGGCAGACATGATGTTAAGACTAAATAAGGACTAAAACACAGCTGACCATTATCTTGGAGAAATTAATCAGGTGCTGGTAACAGTTCACATCATCTCGTCCAGAAACATTGCCTCTATATAAGAGGAAAAATCCAAATCCAGACATGATTATTAGACATCTAATGATTCTCATGTTAGATGTTTTGCTGAATTCAAGAGTTTATCAGTCTCCTTAGGAGTATTTCTTTTTCTTTTTACAAGCAAGATTTTCTAGCACCAAGTACCAGAAAAGACTATAAAAAATGCTCTGGCATTACACGTTTCCTGCAAGCCTTTAAATAGGTTGAGAAGGGTTCCGAAGTGCACATGAGCATGCTGATTTCCATTCAGATTGTGAAAATGTGGCAGAGATGTCATGCGTCACGCAATCTTGAACATATTTTATGTGAAACTTAGATTTTAAAAATTCAAGTCTTAAAATATATTCATCTATGCCCTGTATAGAAAAATATAACAAGAAAGGCAAACTGCTCCAGAGTCATGGGCAATATTTCCTCGCCTTTTCAAACAGATTATTGCTCTCAGCATCAATGTTCCTACACTCCTTCCCTCTGTTTCCACAGAATGGGTTTTTTACCTGCACAGATAGGATTTTTTTACACTTCTCTGAAGTTCTTCTCAAATATACCCATTTCCTAAGACTGCATTACAGTCAAATTATTTCTGTTCTCACCACTGTCTGCACCCAAGAGTCTTATTATGGGCACTGTATGATCACTGATACAATTCCTTGAAGACCCTGCAGTCCAGGAATCTGTATTTGTAGTCAGGACTGGACAAATGAAGCAGACAGGGTTTCATGTGGTTTTGGCTGCTAAAATTTCATAGACTCACAGAGTTCCAGGGTGGCTGAGGCTGGAAGGCAGCTCTGGAGATTGTCCAGTCCCAGCTCCTGCTCAAGCAGGGCTACCTGGAGCCAGTTGCCCAGGACCATGTCCAGATGGCTTTTGAATACCTCCCAGGATGGAGACTCTACAAACTCTCTGGGCAACCTGTGCCAATATCCAATAGCCTTTATGAGTTTTCCTATTTTTAAGTGGGATTTCTTGCATTTCAGTTTGTGCCCATCGCTTCTGGTCCTGTCACTGGGCACCACTGGGAAGAGCCTGGCTCATAACTTATTTAAGAACTGAGACATTTATTCAGAGCTTCGATTATTTTCCATTGAAAAATGGCCTTCAAAATACAAGTTAAGCATGGACACACTAGTGTTGGCCCTTCAGAGGTGCAGAGGCTCCTCTCTGGCTGTACTCCCTCTGGAGCCTTGCCGTACTGCTGCAAGGATGGAGCTGACAAGGAAAGACCAGCACTGCCCGCATGTTCAGCTGGACCACAGTCTGCTGGTTCACATGCAGCTCACACCTGGAAGGTTACGTGCACAGCCCGTAAGTGCTTCAAATATAGGCTCTGCTTTTCCCATGTTTACTTCAGGCCACAAGTTCTCCGTGCTCCTGGCAGCTGGATCCATAGTGCAGAAGCCAATGGCATTTGCACAGAAAATATTATACTTGCTATAAGCAAATTAACTTCTAAAGCCCTACATGTAACCCATGGAAGCTAGGACAATATAAAGTAGATCTTGGAAGAGAGATAAGAAAGCATTCCAGAGAGAAAACAAATTGTCTTTTTCTTGGCTTTGTCTTTCAGTATTCACTGGCAATTTTCTTGAGAACAGACAAGGCCTGGAAATAGCTCACGCAACCTGCCTGCAACTACTGCTCGAGCTGGAAAAAATAATGGCATACTATGGGAGGTGTCAAACCCAGGAGCACCTCTATCCAGCCACTGCTTGACATCATGGCTCTACAGGTACATAAAAGAGGATCAAAATCCTGTAAAAGGGTGAAATAAGAGCTTTTTCAAGCCTTGCAGAGGCAATTTCATTTTGAAATTCCCTTTCTCCAGCTTCCCTTCAGTAGGGCAGCACAATCAGCAAAATCCTAACCTCAGAGCTCCGGTCCCATTAGTCACACAAAGCTTCAGTGATTTACAGTCAGAAAAACATTTCAAGACATCTGAAAGGACTTTGTTATTCTGCCTACAGCTACACCTGTGCACTTCTTTGTCTCTAAGTTTCAATTAGAAATAATTTAAATAAGAGAAAATCATGTTTCCTAGTGGCAGAGCCTATTAATGAAATATGTTTCACATTTCCAATGGAAATGGGAATTTAGGAAACAACAGGCAGAGCTTGTGCCTGCATTATGAATACATTTTATATTTGAAAGGCTTTATCTCCATCTCACTATCCAGATCTGCAGCTCATCTTTAGCTCTGTGAACCATATTAGTCTTGCTCTTAATGTCTCAATTGCCACCCTGTTAATATGACAACTCAATTTCTAAGGTGTCTTAAGAAACACAAAAAATAGGGGATTCTCTATTGTTTTAAATATCTGTGAGCACTGAGGGGAAAGATCTTATAACACCTTACACTGAAAGTCAAAAGGAGAACAAAAAAGACATGAGCAAGCAGGCTTAATGAACTTAGCCATGTTTTTGCATCAAAGTATTATGTAAAACAAACAGAAAAGCAGGACAATTAATTTGCAAACTGTTCACCTAAATGATTTTATCAGAGGGCTCTGGAGATACCTTTCTGTGGATTAAAATCTTCCCTGCTTAATACAGAGCAAAAAGTCACCAACTTTACTGGGTAAGGGACATAAGTGCTGTGATCACAGAGAAACTGTATTAGCCCCTGCATTACTTTCTTGGACTCTAGAAAGCGGTCTTCCGTCTCTTCAGCATGTGGAGGATCCAGTCCTTACAGACTTAGATTAAGTTTAACACATCCAGTATTTTTCAAGATTCAAATATTGTCATATGGCTTGAATATACTTGATATAACCATAGATGAGGCTATAGAAAGAAAAGAAATCTTAATGTTTAGACAAGGTTCTTATCTCCATCATCAAGTGACAAAGCAGAAGAGCTCCGCAGTTGCACACAGGGTCCTGCAAAGTGGCATACTGTCAGATAGAGACTTCTTTACTCCTCGCGCGTATCACCACCCTGTCTTTCAAGATGTCTTCATGAGCCTAGTGTTCAGTTGTACAACTCTAATTGGGGGCAGTCCTTGACCTGCCAAAGCTAAGTATTGGAGATCATACACCAGCATGAAAAAAGAAACCACATAGATGGAAACTGCGCTGTTATTGCTAGGAAACTCTTTAAATCAATCCTACAGGTCTTTCAGCATCAGCAGTGGTAGAGAAAGTATATGCCAATGGCAGAATGTGGTAGAAGGGACAAAGTAGCCACGTCAGGTCTTGCCACAAGCTCAGGATGTTATGCTTTTACACCTCAAAACTACACCATGAAAAGCAAATCTGATGCAAGCAAGCATAAACTCACACATGCTTATGCACACTTACAGAAAATACATCTCAACCGCAAATATTTTCTACTATTTTTGACCAGTTGGATGATCACTTCCATAACAACATCTTTGACATACCACGACAAAGAAAAAGTCCCGGGTGACATTTCTGCATGTTTTAACAAGGCATCAGTCTTCGCTGAACTGGCTTACACAACTCTGGCCTATGTGCTGGGAATACCACCATTGACTCTTGGGCAAAAACAAATCTGAAAGTTTGGGAATTTGGGAACTCTCAGCAGCTGGCTTTCTCTAGCCTGCAGGGAAAGTCAACAACAAACAGTCTGGTACAGAGCAGAAAAACGTGGACTGTTTTGTTAAAATTGGTGACTGACATACAGCAAGTGTCAGTGGAGTAACCACCCATGAGTTTTTCTGCAATTATGCTTGGTACCTATCGGCTAGATTACCCCTTTTTCTTTCGGGTAAATTCTTCGATCTCAGATCTCTAATAACAAGAAAAATCTCCCTGCTTGTTAGGAGGTTATACTGCAAAAGGGAGCAAGAGACCTTGTCATCTCCTTATTCCCTGGCTGAGCCATATGTAGCACAAACATCCCAAGAGAAAGCTCTGGGAAAAAGCCAGGCTTGGCTTGTTGAATACACGTGAATTGCAGTGTTTTTAAGGCGATATCATTCCTCCTACTGCTTGGCCCACGCTGTCTTGATGTGGGTCAGACTGCAAATGATATGATTTGGTTGCCACCGTGCTAACCTCTGCATTCCTCTGACTCCGAGGGAGAAAGTCTCTTCTTCCTTTCTCACCTGGCTTCAAATGGAAGTCTCATGAATGCTGTGGATTTAGTGTGTAGTTTTATAATTGTGGTTTTATTTGAATTGCCGCAAAAATGTTGGGTGAGATTAAACACAGGCTTCTCCTTTTGAAGAGGTCTGTGCTTAATATGTCTTTTACACCCTGTTTTCTCACTAACTTTTAATTTTTCTCTCCTTTGAGTCTCATTGCAACTCCAGCTCCTACTCTGCAGTTGTGAGAGCCTTTCCTCGGTACTGTGCTGAGTGATATTTATGCATAAACTTTTGCTAATTGCTGATTCCATTGGCATTCATGAACCTATGCTGGAATGAATGAAGCTTTCATTCATGTTTATATATTAGTTTCCAACATTTGTATGTTTGTAATCATCAGGCTAAAACCAGCTTTCATTTGCAGAGATGTAAACTGAGGGTAACTGAGTCAGGAGATATACTCTATTATATTATTGGAAAGATTTTTTCTAGTATCATTGAAAATTGAGTTTATTACAGAAAATTCCCAATTCCATAACTCTATGTAGTTTGTTCAGGACTGGTAACTACATTTATGGCTACATTAACAAGCTGTTTGGATCAACAGAAGTCAATCTCTACAGCTCATTTTGTGCTGGGGACCTCACATAGGCACTTCTACAGGTCGCTGGGACTCTTAGTTCAGATAAGCTCTAAGTTTGCTGCTGTGCACTAATGCTCTGTTCCTGCTGCAGCTCACCTCCCAGGCTAGTTCTATTCAAAGAGAATCCAGGTCAGGACCTGTGGTGCCCTTCCTGATGCGAACCATGCTCAGCAAGCGGGCAACAGTTGAGTGTTGCCTAAAAAGCGCTCTCCTGATCTAACTAACGAACGCACTAACACAGACACACCCTATGCGTAAATTATAGACTTACACAATTAGAATATCTCTGTGGCAATCCCTAGCCATCAACAATTTTCCCAGCCATATAATTGCTACTATTAACAACACAAGTTCCCAATTTAACAAATGGAAGCATGATAAATGCCCACATCATTCTGGTTTCTCCCAGCTTTATGATTCAGAGCATAGCAATCTGTTGCCCTTGGTCTTTTGGAAATAGTGCCCCTGTGATAATTTTAATGACAATGCAGCACTTCTTCTGGTGTGTTCTGGATATCTGAGGGCTTTGATTGCTTTATCATGGAGGAGGTTCTGATGGTCAAGTGAATTGGGTCTATCACGCCTCAAGGGCCTGTACCTTATTCTCTTCTGCTCAGCTGCCCACCTCCTTCCTTACTCTTTACACTTGGCAATAGGTAACTCAGCACAGAGACCAGAAACCAAGGAGGGCACTTAGACAGACTGGAATTGACTGGGAGAGAAAACAAGGAGGTTTCTGGTGTAGCACCATGGGAGACGACGGGTGGTAGGAAGAGGTGATATGATACATTGCTTAGATTTTCTGTGTCCTTTAGCATTGCTGCCTTGTAGGGGAATGGCCGCAACTGCCTACCTCTCCAATATTCTACCATCTTTTGGCATTGGGTCTGGTTTGAATGCCTCCAGCATGGGAAACCAGGCTTCTTGCCTCCCTATATTCAGAAATTTGCAGTCCTTTCTTCATATCTTGCCATGCTGCTGCAAAAAAGCATCACCTGTGTGCATATAACCTTTTTATTATTATTTTTTATCCTCCTCTGAAACTGTTAACACGTTATTGCTCATCAGCTGCTTCATAGGAACAATTTATGTACATGCTTTGAATCTCTCTTGTCCCTGAAGTAAATGTAAATTATGTCAAGTAGAACTGCTTACCCTCAGATAGCAGACAGAGCCCCAGACAGACAGTGGGCCAAGACACAGGAGGATGGTATCGCCTTAAAAACACTGTAATTACATGCATTCAACAAGCCTGGCCTTTTCCCAGAGCTGTCTCTGGGGATGTTTGTATTATGTATGGCTCAGCCAGGCAACAAGGAGAGGACAAGGTCTCTTGCTCCCTTTTGCTGTCTAACCTGCTAATGAGCAAGGAGATATTCCTTGTTATTAGAGATCTGAGATCCGGAGAGCAAACCGATGGCACTTGCTCATACAGTTTGTCCATGGCAAAAGAAGGACAGCTATATTGTCCCAGTCCTTGGTAATGCTGGCTGCCCAGCAATACTGTTTTAAGTAGTTCTCCTTCAGGACTCCAATATTCCAGATTGGAACAGTTTCTCTAAGCAGTTTTTTCATATGGGCCACAGAAAATGCTTAAAAAAAAAAGGTCAGAATAACTGATAACGTTTTTACACAGTGACTCAACAGATGTTGAACTGTAGCCTTTGAAAAGGTGTTACATTTGCACAGCTTAGTCCTGTTCACCATATCTGCACACACATCCCATTACAAAGTGATATGCAAATTCATCGATAAGCAGTAACACAGGACTGCTGCGGAGGCTTGCACAAGTCCTTTGTAGAGGATAACGCACTTGCAAATACAAATATCCCTCAATCAGTGAGAAATTCTGAAAAGGTAATACTCTTCCAGTTTGTTTTTAGGTCAAATCTATCAGGACCTGAGATTACTAAAGCCTCTGTCATTATAATTAAAATGAGGAACAACTTCAGTCAACTTTAGATACAATTTCAGCTTTCTCAGACTGCTAGCTGTATCTTGATAAAGTTTATAACTGAAGGTTAAAGCTTACTTCGTTCAGAAAAATCAAGAAAGACTAGGGTGCTAGAAAAGTCTGTGATCACACATATGTGAGAAAATAAGGCAGAATCTGGTTTATTCAGCTTCACGCAGGTCACATGATGTAATTAATTCCAAATGGTTTTGGTCTCTGTACAGAAACTTCCAGCAAAAGATTTAAACGATGTGATAATTACCTTTTTCCTTTCATGATGCTTCTGACTATGCCTTAATTTATGATGCTTTTAACTAGCATACATGTATCCTGAGGCTATGATGGATGCACATTTATTTAAGTCAAAAGATAAATCTTAATGAAAGGTTTTTTTAACACAATAATTAACGTATTTTGATCATCATAACAGTAATTATTAGAGACACAAAAACAGAATCAGATCTCAGCAGAAGCCATGAAGATCCTAAATAGGGTGGAGTACCAGCACTGCCCTATTATTTTGCCAAGAAATGATACATCAAAGTGGCAGCAGTGAATCATCATACACTACTAGGAACTACACCCAGTGAATCCAAGAGATGGAAATATTAGATGCACTAACCTCCATCATAAATTGCAAATTATAATCGCACAGCAGATGATAGTGTGCAATATGCCTTTTCTCATAGTTATCAAGCTATGCTCTCCTTATGCCTCTCCCAACATGACTGCTCGTCAGATTAAACAACGAAACCAGAAGAACCACAAAACCATAGGAATTTTGGCTTGCTATTAAAGGCCCATCTATTTTTAAGAACACAGTTTTATTTTGTGAAGGATTATAAGCTCTCGCCACATATCAAATAACACAATTGGGCAGCCCTGTTCTCTTAGAAACCTCTTTAAAAAAAAAATCACCTTTTTTATGGGATTATACACACCATGAGACACAAGGCCAGCAATGAAAAAGAGCACACCCACTCTTACCTGCTGTCATCCTCTCCTTAGTAGAAATGACTAGTATTCTGATTTTCTGCCCAGCTATTAAATCAATGTGCCCATACACACGGGCAGGCAGACTGCAATTTGCAGCCAGCCCTTTTGCAATTACACACAGTAAAGGAGTCAAACAAAACTGAAAGCATTTAAAAAAACCATCCTACTCATTTTTCCCCTGTGTCAGATGTTCTTTAAGAATTAGTTTCCCCAAACTAAAAAAAGTTTAACAACATACAAGGGGACCTTATATAAAAGAAGATGCCAGCAAAAAGACAGGAATAAAGAGTTTCTTAAAGAAAAGGGTATAGCATGGTACCTTTTCCAGTCAAAGTTTCTTCTTGTATTTTCCTCACCGCTTCTTGGCCCTCACTCTCACTGTTTCCAGCTGTTACAATACAGAAAAGGGGAAATTAGCAATGCAATCAACTTAAGGACAGTGAATATAAGCATGCCACTATGAAGGGCTAACCACCATGTAAAACCAGTATGAAGTTTTAGGTGAAAAGGCATGATTCATTACTGTCAGGCAGCAGAGGTTTTCGAAGAGGGCTGTATAAATGCACTGCTGTTCACACGAGTTCTGCCTGTTTATCTCATTTATTCATACAAGATAGGACCATCTGCTGACTGGACCAGCAGAATTGAGATGTGAATCTGTGAGCCAAGTGAATTATATCACATCCAGATTCTACAAAAGCTTCACTATAGGTTAGAACAGACCTCCCTTCACTCTTTTTCCAAAATGAAGACTTCCACAGTTGGAGGAAAGGCCCCACTGCTCTGGCCCAAATGCTCAGGAAAGGTTTTACTAGTGCTAACATAAAATGTGATTAATCATCAAATAAATGCCTTTTTTGCCATTCAGCTTAGCTGGACAGTTAATAATTTTCTGACATTTGTTTGGCAATTTTTTTATAATAACTTATATGAAAGGAAAAAACATAAGCACAAGCAAAATATTGTGCTTGGTAGTACAAGTTAAATTTTTTAACTGAAGCTTAGCATTCCATTTATCCATCCACAAACATTTTGCCTAGCATGACACATCAAAATACCTATTGTTTATTATCTAAATTGGATATAAATACTGGTATGTCTTATGAACTTCATGAAGTTGCCGCCTTCTTTTCCTGATTATATAAACCTCTGCCTTGGTTTCTATTCAGGCTTTATCTTGTGCTCCTCTACAGGTGTCCTGTCCTCTCATTCACTTGTTAGCTATGCAGCAGAAACTTCAGTTTTTCCACTTTTTTTCTGACCTTTTTTTAGTAACAGTGAATCAGCTCTATCAAAGACAAGTAAAGAATCACTGTGTCACAGAGTAAGTTGAAGTTGGAAGGGACCTCAGGAGGTCATCCAGTTCAACCCCCTGCTCATATTAGTTGGTACATGCTCGTATTTAAGATGTTAGAACATGCTTTATACTGCTATTAAACTGGATTCATTTGATCTCACAGAGAACGTGTTCAAAAAGTGGGAGTAAGCCCTCTGAGGCAGATCATGTGTCATCTATTGGTTGCACTAGCTAAAGGCTCAGAGCACTGAATAGAGATTTTTGGGACAACCTGACCACTTTGAGGAGGTAGGCTAGTGCATTCTTTTGAGGATGGAGCTTTTGCTGTGCTTCTGCAGTAAAAAACAATGATTTGCAACACATCTTTGTTTTCATGATATGCAGGAAGACTCAATATTTACATAAATGTAGCCAAAATAAAGACATTTAGCATTCCAGATACTGGAGAGAAAATAATTCTCACATAAAACCTAGAGTCATACTAGTCTATAACTGTTCTCTATAAATTCCATTAACTATGGAATTATATTGCTCAGACTGGCCAAGAAAGAAAGAAAAGAAAAAAAAAAAACCAAAGCAGACATTTGCAGTATTTTCTTCTTGCTGTTGTTTTTTTCCCCTTTAAAACCATCCAGCCTTGTACAGAACAGAAACAGTCAGCTTGATGCTAATTTCCAGATACAGATGCAGCGTCAACAAACCAACCCTCCAGTGAAACTGCCATTTCTGGGGAAATCTGTGCACAGGGGTTATGGGCAAGGGATCAATTTTCCTCACTGTTTCACCTCAAGTGATGTACTAGAGCACATAGATTTCAAACTCAGTGTGTTATTACGCCGGATAGAGTTAGGCTAGAAACAAAAATACTTTGGTGCCAATTCTGTGAAGGTCTTATTCGATTCCTCTTTCATTCAGCACTCCTCACACAGAGCACAGGCTTATTAAAGCCTCCAGTGTCTTGATTTAACTCTCAGTATGTTCACTTAATTTGTTCTTTTAAAAGAGCTTGTGTTCACAACAAATTTTAATTTGCTTTATTTTGCTGTTATATAAATGGTTATTCATTAAAGCTCAGTGCCTTCCAAATGAGCTCATTTTATTCATATTTGCATATTTTTCACTCTAGACCACTGGGAAAAAAAAATTATTTTGCTGAACAGTCACTTCAAATGTCTGTTTCCAGTCTGATTCAACAGAGAGTTTAAAAATGAGATTCTGGAGGCTGGAGTATCGCAAAATTGAAATAGCCTCAGTGAAAGCTGCTACTGTAATAGAGACTTTTGAAATACTTCTTTCAAAGAAAATCCTGTAGGAAAGAATAAAGACACTGAACAAATGACCAAAATCCTTACAAAAAGTTCAAAGACACATATATCAGAAAGATACCATAAGACTGCGAGAGTAACCTACAGTTTTGAGTTAGCTTAAGGAGATCAGCATCCCTTTGCTGAGGATGGGTGAGAGAGGAAAGGGACATTGCACTGTTGTACTGCTTCTCTCCTAGTACATCCTTCTGGGATCCTCTAAGCAAAGTGAGTGGTAGGCATGAAAAAGAACAACATCCATTTAAGTGCTACATTAATTATTCAAAATTCAAAAAATACTTTTTAAGTCACCAAGCTAACACAATCAGCTTTAGGTTGGGAAAAATCAAAAATAATTTGGATCTTCTTGATGAAGATGGGTCACTAAAGTGCACAACCTTCAAGTGTACTGAACAGGAGTACAGCGCTCTAAACTAAAGAGGGGGACAGTTTACTATATGAGGGTCAAATTCTTAACCACCATCAGCTGGTTTAGATCCTCAGTAGCATATTTGTAGTGATTCTTTAAAAAACTTTGTGATACACAGGAGAATCCTCTGGCTGGACTTTTTGCCAATGATTCACCATAATTTTCATATATTCAACATGCCAGAATTTATCCATGCCAGAATTTATCCATTTTAAGCGCTATAGCACCTCTAGGGTAAGATCTGCCTGCTGTGGATTCAAGTGGTTTGGAGGGAAGGATAAGAAAGAGAAGACAGACCATGTTTTTTATGCAGTGAGGGAATCTGAACAAAAGCTTTGAGAAAAAGGGACTCAACGTCTTGAGAGCTTACATCATCAAAGTACCCAAAACCGTAATAATCTTGCTTTTCATGCTAATGTAAAGTGTCTATTGGGAACTCAAAATAGATATAGTTGTATCAAGAACTGTTTATGCAAGCTGTTCAGTGCCCTATCTGATGTTTTTCTTCTACTTAGTCCCCACAGAATAGTGAAAAATTCAGGTGAGATTGATTCAATAACAACGCTGACTACAATCAATTCTGAAAATAAAACTAATAACATAAAAATAAATTCAAGTCTGAATGGATGCACCTGTATAAAATAAGATGTCATCTGAATGGCAGGAAAAATTCGAACTCTTAGTAAAATACTGAAACCCATGTTGGAAAAAAAAAAGATGGAAAATAGATTTAAATACAACTTTCAGTCAAAAAAATTTACTCTCCTCTTCAACATTCATCTACACAAATGCTACAAGTTAAAGCACATTGATCTAAAGCCACCACAGAAGTACATAGAAAAATTCTTATCAGCAGCAACAGGCTTTGGACCTTACCCTGAAGGTCAGGCTCTGTCATCTTAATCACTTAAGTAGAACCTAACTCTGAAAGTTATTTCAGAGATTTCAATAGAATTACCACAGAGCATTGCTCAGCCTGAATAAGGATGGCAAAAACACAGCCCATAGAAACCCAGCATGGCTGGGAAACTTTTACACTATCGCTAGTTAAAGGGTCCTGATACATCTATATGTAATCTTTATACAATATTTTTAATTTCTTTGAATGGGAAAATCTCTCCAAAAATAATTGCTCCTCCTGCTCATAATTTATGTACAAAATTAATCCTGATAAAAAAAGGCAAGGTCTTTTCCAACTGGTATTTTGCAAAAATAGGAATTTGCAATCTTGACATTTCAAGGGAATGTACTGCAGGGCATTATAAAGAAATTTAAAATAGTCTATGAATAATGATACAGCCTGTAAAGCTTAAGGTTGCCTGGAGAGAACAAACCCACAAACTTGAAAAGCCCTCACTTACCAAAGTTAGCAGGAGGAGAATTTTCCAACTTTCAACAAGATAACACAAAAACTAAACACAAATAAAAAAAATTTTGAGATGAACACCAAGAAGAAGCAAACCACCCAGGATGTGGTGGTCCAGAGAAACACCCGACCCCTCCAGCCTGGAGCCCGAGAGCCACCCTGTGCACCAAGGCACCCCTCAGCCTGTGATAAACCCCACTGCGGCAAACCCCAGGAGGGGAGGCAGGGGCGAGCTGCCCAGCGGCAGGGCAGCCGTGCTGGCACATCGCCTCCCAGCCCTCCCCACACACCCCAGCCTCTGGCAAGTGCGACCCTCTCATTCACCAGTGCCTGTGGAACCTGTCTACCTGAGATAAATGCTCATCCCTTGTCTTATTTAGCCATAATTACATATCAGTTAATCCCTGAAACAATGAACAACTTTCCACGGTTTGCAGCCTGCCCTATGGCCCTCCTCACTCCCCCCTGATCAATTCAAGTAACCCGAGTTTAGAAGTGGTGCCCATAAACTCTAATGCATAAGTGTGTTATCAGGAGAAGCTCGGTAGTATGGTAATAAATTCTGTATAAATGCATACCATTTGATTAAGGAGTTGCAGAGGGTGATGGTTGGGTGTCTTTGTGGAACAGAATATAAAAAAGATTCCAACTGGAAATTTGAATTAAGGTGCCTCCTCAGAGTAGCATAATCCTCATCATGGTTGAAGGGAAACTGATTTCATTGGAGCATCAGCCTGAAGACAGGGCTTGCAAGGGCACCCAAAGCCTCCAGAGAAAAACAAAGTCCTATCAGCTGGTGTTATGAGGATTATGATTTTGTGAGTGCGCATGGCACTGCACAACAAAATGCATGTGCCTAAGAGAGAGGAATGACTGCCCCCAAAAAGCTCTGAGGACGAGAAATTTGAACTCACTACAATATGAGTGTTTTTTAAAATAAATTGATAACATCTTCAATTAAAAAAAATAAACTTCATTTAGGAAAAAGGAGTATAGATCTTGTGTCTCACCCATAAAACTTCCAAGTCATGAATTTGTTATTCAGTAAAGCCAGGTATAAGGATGTGACCTGGTATAAAAAAAAAATTCAGAAAGCAATACAAAGCTTCCTTATGTCTAGAGGTACCACACGTGCTTTGTCATTCAGTTCATCACACAGCAGTCACAATTAAATACACGCCTTTTTGACATGAAAGGCAAAAATATCATTGTAACTGTTCCTTTGAGAAGTAAAACTGAGTAAGGAGGAGGATGTTAGTTTGCAGAGAGAAAAGAAATCACCATTCTTGCCCTAGGTTTCAGCAACCCAGCTGTTCCAACAAGTTAAGAATGGCCCTGTTTACCAAACAAAAGACACATCAAGATAAGTGCCCTGTTTCCAACAATAACCCATAGCAGGTGCTTAAGGAAAAAGTATAAGTGACAGCATTAAGCCTAGCAGTGATGTTTTCCAATACACCCTCCCAGTAGCACGAAGTTTCAGAGATTTCCTGAATCCAAGGTCACGACTAGCCTCTCAATGAACCTACCTCCACTACTTCATCTAATTGTATTTTCGAGTCATTCAAGCACTTGGCCGCCACGGGGTTCTGGGACAACAAGCTCTGTGATTTAGTGACACACTTAATTACATTAAAAAGGTTGTGCTTCAGTGGTGGGGTTTTGTTTTGTTGTTGCTGGATGTTCTCTACTTTGTCTACAGTAAGACAGAGAATAACCACTTCTCATTCACTTTCTCTATACCATTCACAATTGCATGACATCACACCTCAGTCAGCTGTTTGCAAGTGGAAGAACCTTTGTTTATTAGCACAGAGCCATCCCATCCTCCTCACCATCCCTCTCTCATTTTTTCCAGTTTTACCAGACTCCTTTTTAGTATTCACAACAGGATGAACCAGCAATTTCTACAAAGGAAGAGGGACGCTTCCTGTACTGTCTTCATCTTCTTTCCTGCTAAGTAATAAGATTTTATTTGCCTTTTTGAATGGCATTGAATATTGAAGATGCTCTGCAAAGAGCTTTCAACAGTAAATCACTTTTTTTTTTTGAGTGGTAGTAGTTAATTTAGATCCTATTCTTGTAAATACATAGGTGTGGTTTTTTACTTATATGCAGTATTTGCATTTACTGACACTCAGTATTTATCCATCCCTTCATAACCCAGTCATTCAATATTGTGAGATTTTTCCCTGTTCTTCATGGTAGTTAAGATTTCACAGGAACACATGATGGCTGAGGCTGGGAGGCACCTCTGGAGACCATCCAGTCCCACCCCCTGTTACAGCTGGTTGCCCAGGACCACGTCTGGTCAGGTTTTGAGTATGTCCAAGGATGGAGACCCCACAACCTCTCTGGGCAACCTGTTTGACCACCTTCAATGTAAAAAGTGTTTTCTTACACTTAAATGGAATTTCCTGCTTTTTGATTTGTGCCCATTGCCTCTTGTCATGTCACAGGCACCACTGAGCAGACCCTGGCTCCATCTTCTTTCCTGTCTCCATCAGGCATTTATACACATGGAAAAGGTCCCCCTGAGCCTTCTCCTCTCCAGGCTGAACAGTTCCAGCTCTCTCAGCCTCTCCTTGTACATCAGATGCTCAAATCCCTTAATTATCAATAGTCAAATTAATTGGACTATTCTAAACACATTTGTGCAAAATGCATCATCTCACTGTTCACCCTTTTTTCTGTATCTATCTTTTATAAATGTACTGAACATATGCCTATGGGATCAGGAGTCCCCTTCCTCCATCCCAAAGCAGACAAATAATTCTTAAATGTTGGTTTCTGTCTCCTAATCAGTTACCAATCTACAAGAGATGTTTCTCTTATCTCAAGACAAGCTGGCCACTTTAAAATCTTTTGGCATGAACCTTGCCAAAAGCTTTTGAAAATCAAGATTAAATTAATTCACACGGTTATTGAATTCTTCAAAGCATTTAATAAATGCTTAATGAATAAATTAAATAAATGTCTAGAAAAACTGCACTAACTCTTCCAAAATTTATCATCACATCATATCATAACACACAGTTAAATACTCTGTATTTTTTACAATGCCTGACATTTTTTTCAATATAAAAATCACACTCACTGGACTATGTACAACGTCCTTCCTAAAACTGCCCAATAGTCACATTTGCCCTCATTACACTTCTCCTATACTAAGGATGATTTAAGGCCCTATGCAGAAGATACTAGTCCAGAAATACTTTTATACTATTGAGGGATTTTGGTTTTAATCACAGCAGCTTGTTTTAGACTGTTTTAATTTATTTTCTGATGGGTGGTACTGTACTTATACTGAGTTTGTAATAATCTCCATACTCTTCACAAGCACTGCATCTTTTTAGCTGTTCATTTCACACACTTCTTTTAGAAGCAAGAGTGAACAGCAGTTGCCTGTCATAGACCACATTTTCAGATTGAAGACTCCAAGCCCACTTGGTTGTTCCTCATAAGGATACTTCTCCATACCTGTGATAAGCTTTTTTCCTCTAAACCATTTCAGTTTCTGTTATACTTTTTGAAATGTGCAGACCAGAACTCAACACAGCATTTAAGGTGCTGGTACACAAAGGATTTATACAGTGACAAACTCAGGCTGTTTTGTTTGTTCCTTTTCTAACAATTTCTAACATTTATTTTGGGTTTTGCAAGCTATTGAGCACTGAGTTTCCATAGAATAGTCTATGAAGCCCCAAGATCTTCCTCCAAAGTGATGATGGTCAACACAGAACCCATCATTTCTTCTTCTGGAGTTAAGATTTTTCCCCTTCTCCCCCATTTTTCCCCATGTCCATCACTCCATATTGTTCTACATTGAATTGCACATGCCTTTTAACACTCGGCATCTTATGGTTTTCCTGCAAATCTTCACACACATCCCTGGTCTTTATTACCCTGAATATTCTAATGCAATTTGAAAGACTTGCCACTTCACTATTTGCTCCTCTTCTAAAATTATACGTTGAAAGCATGGGTTCTAACACCTATCCCTGTTGAACTCCAGTAGTAACACCCTCTCTACTAAGAAAATAAACATTTATGTCTATGCCCTGTCATAACATGCAATGTTATTGTATGAATGTAATGACCTTGTACTTATCCTTTGGGCTGTGTAGTGTCCTTAAGAGTCTTAAGGAATTTTGCTTTAAGATCTCTAGGAATCCAAACAAACCATATCAACCTAAATCTCTCTCATTCACGTGACAATTGAGCTCAGTTAATCAAAGTATTTTACTATGCAAGACACCTGCACAGTTGATTGAGTTACATTTCTACTTGAGATTACTGCCCAAAAGAGAATTCTTGTGCTTTAAGCATCTTTTTAGATGTTTGTCACTATTTTAATAACAGTTTCAAATGTCCCAAGGAATGCCATAATGAGTTTGTTCATAAATAAGTACTCTTAAACCACTGCCAATTAGCAAAAAACCCATACATTTTACAGGTGAAATGTTCAAAATTAATAAACATAAACAAGTACATTTTTTTAAAAAGGAAAAAGTCTTTTTAAAGCTAGGACTGTGACAGTCTTCAAACAGAAATTAGGACTAAAGTGTTTGACAAAATTCTTACTGATTTAGAAGGTTCTGTGTGGCTGTGTGTGGCTGTGTGCACACATAGTGTATAAATAACAGACAGCACTGTAAGTAGAGTTTTTCATAACCCTGATTACAGTGTACTGGTATGTTAAAAACTGAACTGAATGACAATTATAAGGCAATCTGCATGCATCTTCTTAGTGTTCATACCAGAAAAAGGAAACCATCACCCACTTTTAAAAGGCTGGTAACATTTTGACACTTCCTGACTAACTCTACAACTCATTCAGGCCTAACAAAACCTGGCTAAAATTAGGAAGATAAATACTTTTCTAGAAAAAATTATAACTCAAGCATGTCATACATCTATGTATAGTGAGAAAGAACTATTACAGGATCCCATATAAATTTTCAGTAATAGAAATTAAATCGAACAGTCTTTGAAAATGAAAAATTGCTCCATCTCGATAGGGTTTAATTATCCTTCTAAAGTCACTTTGTAGTATTATACAACATAAGAATCGTCTGATTTATAGTGCAGAGTCCAGCCTGAAAATTGGAAACTAATGTGAATGAAAGAGATGACAGAAATATCTCATGCTTGGTCTCCTGCAGGGCTTACAGAGGTCACGCAGAAGTGCTGAGTCTGGTGATGGAACTACATTTATTTATGCCAAAATTGCTTTGCTCAAATAAGTCACTTGAATATATATACATATATATAAATATAATGAGACTGTTTCCTTCAGAATGTGAGCCTGTCTTAGAAAATTGTGACACTGACATACTCAGACACTAAAGATTGATTACACTGTCCTGAACCTGGTGTTTTATAGCAAGCAGCATATGTGTAACATTGTCAAGCTGGAAATCTTGATTTTCATTCACCATTATCAGACAGGATTATCAAATCTTCTGTATTAGATATTATCACACATTTTTTTCCAGCCTTCTTTTATCAATGTACTGAGAAAAAAAAGAAGAATCAAACTGAAGCTCTCTCTTTTAAAGTCAAAAAAGTTAACATGCATTCACAGAATCCTCTTAAAATTAAACCCCAGTGATGAAGGATGGAAGTAATATGAAGAGTTTACACTTCTAATCAGTCTAAATTCAGACTCACAAAACCATGACCAACACTGTGAATCAGAGCTGAACCTACTGGGTTTTATGAATGGGGGTTCACGAAAATGGCCACAATGTCTTGATTTTCAATGTCCGTATTGTTAAGAGCATCTTTATTTGTAAGCGCACACAAAACACCATCTTCAATATCAGTCACTGGTCAGTAGGCACAAAAACAGTGCACCAGTGCTGAGACTGGAAAGGAAGAAGCTGTAAAAGCACTGTGCAACCGCTTGCTGAAAATGCTCTGAGTGAGCACGCTGCCTTTTCACATGATGCCTATTCATGTTCCACAAGGTAACATGCTTTCTACTTCTTTGTTTTCCTCATTACATTGGTAGATTGGATTTAAAAGTAAGTCACTTCACACATTTACCCCTCTAAAATGTCAAATGGAGTCAAAATCACATCCATCACAAATGGTGAAACATCTTCACATCAGACCTTCAGGTTTGGCTCATTTGCCCGCTGCAGGGATATCATTCTTTATTGCTAAATATTCCCATTACTTAGTCCCTGTCATGGGAAAGAAGCATTCAGTGAATGGGCAAGATTGACTGTGAGCTACACAAGTCTCCCTTGCAAGCCCAAATTCACCTAATGTCCACATTTTTTTCACATAATTTCACACCTATATACAAACATAGCGTGAAAACATTTCTAGAGTAGAAAGCTTGAGCACGCTTGCTGTCTTATTTGAGGCTTAAAACTTTGTTTGTGTGGCCTGAAGCTGAATGTGCTAGCAGGTATTTTAAGCATACTCTGGATGCTTGGGGCCAACAGTTAGCAGCAAGGATGGAAGGTCATTGCATTTAATGTGTTTTTGAGACTGTTTTAATCTTGCAACTGGAACAAAGCCCGAGACTATCCCTTCTACTGACAGGGCTTCTTTGCTCTGAAGAATTTCACAGGCAAAGAAGATGGCTGTGACTCACTGGGCTCAGTGTTTAGGTCAGAGTTTGCCTGAAAGAATTGAATCAGTTGAAAATCTTACTCATCTAATGCTTCCTATAATTAATTTCATTAATTTACATTTGTAGAGATTCGTAATGCAAATATTAAGGTTGGTACAAATGAAGAGCGAATGGAAATGTGTGTGTCTGTAAGCACCAGAAGAAAGAGCAGAGCAAAGACTTAAAAGAATGGCTTGTATTGAAAATAAAGGACATGTTTCCAGGACACCATTCCCGTATTGTTTATGTCAAGGCCACAGCACAGAGGACTTGCCAGCAGATGACCATGCACTCTGACACCAGGAGGATAACATCATGGTTGCGGCATATCACCTATACCATCAGTTTTCCTGTTAGCCCACCCAGAAAATAGGCTATAGACGTAGCCTATATACTCCAGACAAGGAAAAATGTACTAAGAGCTGATGATTCCTAAAGGGTATAAAAGATCTGTCCATGAACCAGAGAGACAGGATAAGGACTCAGTAGCTGGTGTACCTTTTCCCACGCTGCACATAAGTGATGCTCACCAGACCACTTGAGCACTCACATCTTAGTGCTTGTGAGAGTACGGGTATGAGTGAATGAGATCGATGAGAGGGTGACTGTGAGTTAAAAAAACAGCTTATTTAGAGATTTTGTAATTGATTCCTTTCCCTTGAAACCTTCCCTTTCCCAAAGACCTCACACTGAATTTTGTTACACGAAACACTCTAAACATTAAATGGTATAAAAAAGTTTCAAAAAGTAGCAATATTCTGTGCTTCCATGACCCTATGCAAAGAGAAGAAAATTGGCCTTTTTGTTTTCCCACCGAGTACATTTTTGCAGTCCACCTTAAACATGAAAAGAGACTTCTTCACTGAAATATTAATGCTGGCATCATTAGCTACATCTAGCTACATCGGCTACATCTAGCATCTAGCTACATATAGCAGCATCTGTTTGCATTTTTGCAGATGCTTGTTTTTGACACATCTATTAAAACATGTATGAGTAAGTGGTATTCCGCATTACACCTGTATGATGCCAGGGCAACTCCATTAGTGTTACTGACTGCACTAGGCTAAAAATACATGGCTATTATGCTCTTAGTTTTGTTTGGTGTTGGTTTTTTTTTTAAAAAGATGTGTATACAAAACCTTAGAGAGACCACATTCTGTATAAAAGCTAAATAAAATGGCATCACCAGCTTGCTAGGTGTATTATGAAATACCAACCTTCAGTGACCTTATGGTGTTACAGTGTTTTAGGTAAAAATCTAGTGAAAGATGAAAGGAGCATAATGTAGCATTTTAAACATAAGTATTCATGATTTTACATACATACTGATTTAGTAGATATATTAGTATATATATACGTAGTACAGAAAGCTTTAGAAAATAGTAAAAAAGTCTCATTAATATTGTCTGTAGTAGAGAGAAGAAATTATGCACTCAGGACATTTTTGGAGTTCCTACAGAAATTCACCTATCCTAACTTCAGACGTTTAAAAGACATCTCAATCTAACATAGTCACCACCTTATAAACTCTTTATTATCAGTGGAGAGAAACAGGCACCTCCAGTAGGTGAGTTGTCTGGCCCATCTCAGACTGACACAAATGAACCTCTCAGGGTATTTATTTTCTTTTCTTGCCTACAAAGGCCACCTATAGAGATAAACTAAGAAGTAAATGTGCAATTTTTACATGGCTGAAATTATAAGAGCTTCCTCTGCCCTTCTAACAGAGATCATCCCCCACTACACACTGGAATATTCCTTCAAGGAATTAGTTTTCCTCTTAATGAACATGTGCACCCTAAAGTTGAAGCACAGCCCATCCTCAGTAACAAGATAATAAAATATTTTTATAATACTTATATTTTTAAGTCTTTTCCATGACTTTATTGTTTACTTCTTAGGTAAGGTAGTCCAAGTCTTCCAAGTTTTGCATTAAAAAAATCCCATCTACTTTTCTTTAAAAACTTGCAAAACAAAACACAAACCAAATATTTATTTATGCTAAATGCTAGCAAAACCCTGGTTCCTCCCCTCTCCTTCCTTCCCCTGGCATATACTTACTTGTACTGGAAAGAAAATATCCCTTAAAATAAAAATTACTTTCTGAAACAAAAATAAATATTAAGAAAAGAATTACTTTACCTATTATAACGTGCATGCCAAGTCTTGCCAAATGCTTCACAGTTTGGTAACCAATTCCTTTAGCACCTCCAGTCACTATAGCAACCTTTCCATTTTGTGTAGGGAAAACTATATGAAGAAAAAGAAATAACGCAAGGTTAGTTCCCAATAGTAACACAATTAAGAAGTTAAGATGTATTTTAAAGAGGTGTACACTTGACAGACCACTCAAGGCAGGCCAGTAAACAATCTCAAAAGCAAACTCTGTATGGAAATAAAAACTACAGAGCATCTGCCATTATTTACTGCACTATAATTTTCCAGTATTAACCGTTCATGAAAGACTGAAGTTGACGATACGAAAGACAAACACCCAGTTCAGAAAGTTTCTCATTTCTGTTTGCATGCATTTTGTAATCCTGCAGTAATCTGTCCTTTAAAATCTTCACCTTAACGTTGTTACAGAGCAAGGTGACAGCTGTTACAAGTCAGCTCAGGGATGGTTTACTTCATGAGTACAGCGAAAAAATTCAGTCAGCAGCATAATATCCTGAAAACTTCTTGAATGACAAAGGACAGGCCTCTACCAGTAACAAGGGGGAAATAGCAAACAGCTCAGTCAAAGACGACACATCCAAAGGGCAGGAGCCTGTCGGCCTAATTTACCTGAGTAACTGAGCACTCTCTTGTTGAAAATCACAGGGTCCTGGCCCTCAAAGGAAAGAGGGAGCAATTTTTTGCATGAAAAAACCCACCTGCTTTTCCCACCCACCCCAGCCCTCTCCCGCAGAAGCCAGCATCCCCGATGCCCGCGGCCAGCCCCACACCGCCTCTGCCCCAACAAGCGCTTCTTAACCCAGGGCAACACACAGCCCAGCAGGTAGGGCGCGCTCCCCAAACCCCCTCTGCTAGGTGCTGCTTAGACCTATGGCCTGAGCATCCCCAGGCAGCCCTTCGACCGTCAAGTGAGCTGAAAAGTGGCTGGGATGACCCCAGCAGGGCGGCCACCATCCTGCCTGCAAGTTCTCACGCTGGCCATGGGTTGCCCTCCAAGACGGAGGGAGCCCTCCCGCCAAAGGAGAGGAAAGGCATTTTAATTTAACTGCTTGTGGGAGGCATGCATTAGGTCAAATATCAAATATGATTTTTTGACGAGGTGGCGAATCTTTCGTGTGAAGCACCATGTGGTCTTCAGGCAACTGAGCTGAATTTCTGTTTGCTTCTTAGAAGAAGCTGCTAGGTATTTATACAGGGAAAATGGCACTGAATATTTCATTATGCTGCGGTGCAGTGTCCGTAGGCAATGTTATAGATAACAAATGTTAAAAAGATGCCGATTTTCATCTATCAAAGGACTTTCTATTTTGATTTCTAGGTTTTTAGGGGATTGCTTTGTTGTACAACACAAGCTCATATTTTATATGGTTATGAAACGCAGAACTAGTGGTGATACTTGCTTTCTTCACAGTAACTTCAAAAAGGACCCAGATTTCACCTTTTCTGAAATACATAGTTCTTTCCATCATGATTCACATGAATTTCTGTTCTCTTCAGGTAACGACATGATTCCTCCCATCCATGCAGAGTGAGAATTGTTTGAAAGTTAATTCCTATTACAGTGATATCCATGCATGTATGTGTCCTAATATATACAATTTGAGCTAAATAAAACTTCGCTAAGGGCTCCAGTTAGTTATATAAGCAGTCCTGCAATTTCCTCCAAAATTATTTATCATAACAAACTCTAACTAAAACGCACCCATTTTTTTCAATAGTTAAGCCTAGAAATTAAAGCTAGACCTGATATTAAATGCTTGGGAAAATTTTCCACTCCAGGTAGTCTTTTTTAATTGCTTATTACTTTACCAGACTTGGCCTTTTTAGATGATGTTTTCCTGGTCTGTTCTCTGTCACTGAAGCAGAAAAAAAAAAAAGAAAAAAAAAGCGCGTTTGCAGTTTTTGAAACTGCAGACAGGAGATAAAGATTTTAAAGAGGAAGAAAAATAAATGTTCTTAGTGTGATACAAGTTGTCGTCACCTCTATGTGAACAACCCTTGTACCTCAGTGTGACCGGATACGTTTGAAATTTGGTAAGGACATATAATCTCAAGTCCTTTCAGCCACAGAGTGAAAACCACTGTCTGAATGATTTGCATCCTTAAAAAGGGGAAGCACTATGTGCCCAGTGTTCAACTTGGGGGGCATTTTAGACCGCATGAAAACATGAGCACGTTGCCTTGTACCAAAGGCGTGCTGAGAGGTGGCAGGTCTCTTAACCAGGAAGAGGGCAAAACTCTTTGCAAGATGGCAGACAAATCTGAAACAAATGGCAAAGGCAGAAACTACAAGAAAAAGAAACAAAAATAGCCCCAGAACTGATGGGATGCTGAGGAGGGTATGTTCACAAAAAGGGCCTTCTCAAAGCCAGCTCTGGCAGAGATTCACAGGTCTGGGTTCTCCGGGATGCTTCTTCAGTTTCCCCAACAAGTAACACTAGCAATTCAGTGAGAAAAAAGGCTATGTACAACCTTACCACACCAATACCCGGCCTTCTTACATCCCAGTTCAGGTTTGTTAGCTCAAAAAGTTCAAGACTCTGAAAGAGGAGCTCTTACAAAGCAAACACCCCTTCATCCAGCCGAGCCCACACCGTGAAACCCATTCTGAGGCCTCTCCTGAGGGGTCGAACAGCTTTAAATCCACACAAGGAGCACTGGCATTGCCTTGGTGTTAAAGCGGGAAAGGCCATTTCTGGCCACAATGGTTACATGTGTGAATTCTGCATGTGGCAAGTGCACATGTACTTGTAAACAAAACGCCATCTAGAAGGCAAAATCATGAGCTGAAGTCCACTAAGTAATCTTCTTTTAAAGTATCCATGAGGGCTGCAAAGAAAAGGACAATTTTTAGTCCCAACAGCCACTCAAGTCAGGTACATTACCAACCTGCGATGAAGAGCATGACAGACAGAGAGACTCCACTGCAGAGATGCATTCAGGGAAACCCCATATTACAGAGAGCTCTAAAACAGGCCTGTTTGTAGCAGCCAGCCCCAAGGACCTAAGCAAGCACCCAGGGAGGGAGAAATGAGGGCTGCAGACACATGGATAAACGGCCAGTATCTGTTTTATTTACAACAGCTACAGTATACAGCTTCCACAGAGCATGGTTTTGAATAGACATAACACTGCATCACTGCATGTCACATCTCAGTATATTAGCTCACTTCATCCAAAATGGGAAACACAAAGAGAAAAACTGAAACACATCTTTGGGGAAAAAAAAAAAACCACCCCCCCAAAACAACCCTCTGAATTATTATTTTTAATTTTCTTAATCTTTTAAATTAATTTTAATCTGCAGAAAAGGTGTATTGTTTCCATGAAAACAGATACCTTAATGTAAAATGAATCTCCATGAAAATGAGACGCTGCTAGTTCTTACATCAATAAAAGCGGTCAAGATCAAATCCAGGCTGCGTGTGTAAGTCATCGGCAACTACAGTGAAAGGCAGTCTATCGGTGCCCTGTTCCCACTGGAACTCCACCGTCGGGTAGAGTTTGCAAAACACCCAGCTTTTCAGTGTGAAAACACCTCTTCCACAATGAAACCCAATATCAGACTTTCAAAGCAGACCTGGGCTCAGCCTGGTTTTCCAGCAGATACTGGGTTATTTTATGTGAGAGGTTGAGCTGAGCGTGGCCGGAGGCTGGGAGCTCCCCGGGCTTTGCCACACAGGGGAGGTTCCCTCTGGTGCTTCTTGCACCTCATTTAAAACACCCCAGCTCTCTCTCTGCCTCTGCTTCTGGTAAGTAGGTAGATACTGATCTCAGTTACAGAGGCGTAATGCCAGTGATCTCACCGTGGGACATGAGAACCGTACAGCCCTGGTGCTAATGATATCCCCTGACCAAGCACCAGCTGTTCATTTCCCTTTGTGTTCGAAGAAACCAGCCTGCAGTCCTTAAGTGCTGCTGAGAGGCTTCTCCCAGCCTGAAGGCTCTGCCTGCATCCCAATGTATTTGGAAGAAATAAGCCTGTCTACTTTGCAAGTCGATTAAGCTAAAGCAGAAAAATAAGGCAGATTTATTCTGTAATAAATATGTCCAGATATGAAGGTATTTTAAAATAATTATTGTCCTTCTAAATATACTTCTCCTTAATCTGAAATAACTTCCATGTACAGAGACATCCTCACACACACAGTCAATACTATGAAGAATTTAAGGCAATTCTGTCATTTTTAAAAAAACTAATTTTCAAGGGACTTTTAAAGAGGGCTGCCAAGATGTTTCTGCAACTGCCAAGACTACAGAGAAATAAAACAGACTGCAGAACTGTATCAATGACCACTTCCATATCAATGACCAGTTCCTGCCAGCAAAATCTCAACTCTGGGGTAGGGATGGGGGTAACTGAAGTAGCCAAATCAAAACAGGGGCATTAAACTTTCTTCTCTGCAGAAATGTACTATCTGAACACTGACAATGCAAACCCCCAAAGAAGAGCTCCCCTTAAAAGTTGCTTGCTTCAGTATTCTGTAATCTTTAAAACATAGCCTGTTTGAGGCAAAAAAAAAGTATTAAAAGTTCATTAAAAGCAAACCACATCAAATTTTTACTAAGTTCCATCTCCTACCCTATTAATCCAGCATCTGCATTGTGGAACATTATGAGTCATGTGGACATTAAAATGTAATATCTTTATATTAATCTCTTCATTAAACCCTCTTTTTAAGACACTGAAGGCCAAAGGCAGAATTTAGATTGTCTGAATCAGTCTCCAGTCCTTATCAGGCAAGAAAGACGAGCATCGCTGAAGGCATCCGAAGAGCTGGTCAGAGGGGCCACCCGAGAGGCTGGCGCCACACTGGGACCTGCCTGCGCCTCCTGAACTGGGTGCTCGGCGCAGAGACTTCGCTGACATTTGTGCTGAAGAGCCCCCGCAGACAAATCCTAACAGTTATTTTTTTCCTTCCTCCTATAACTGATAATTCACATGCAAATATTATGACTGAAGGTAACTGGCAGAACCACAGATGAAAAAAAAAAAGGAAAAAAAGACAAGAAGCCACAGTGAATATTTAGTTCGATGACAGAATAACAAGTGCCAAGTTTGCAGCTGTTCCTGTATAGCAACACTGAGTGAGAAAAAGAGAGCAAACTGTAATTGTCAGTCCTCATGTAACGCCACAGGACAAGGCACAATTGAGTTTTTCTAGTTGGCTAAAGAATTCGTATAGTTCAGTCTACCACCAAATTATTGAGTAGTTTTTCCGATGCCAAAATACTCCGCCTCTTTTTCACGGATTTACACTGTGGCAGTGCTGAGATTATAGCCATTAAGATCCCTTTCAAAGCAGATGTAGAAAAATAATTCATTTGCTACTCCAAGAGGCAATCAGTAGACTGCTGGGGAATCCACGCAGCTTTCAGCAACAGCCTTTTGTTTGAGCCTTACGGTAACATCTCCGTTAACTTCTGTCTCGGCAGAAACCAAGTAAACGGGGTCCAGACTCAAAAAGTCATTCCAGGACTATCCTAACAGAGGACAATTTCAGGTACTGAAGTCGTGAGGAATAAACAAGACAATCTTTTTTTTTCCTTGCACGACACCAGCTTTCACCAGCAGAAAAGCTGCATGTCCTAAGCCTATCCTAAGCCTGGTCAGATGATCTTTCAAATGCAAATGGTCTTCCCAAATTTGCACACCAAAATCTTTTCTGCCTCTGCTGCTTCCTACCACTTTCCTAAGGGACATCAATATGCAATCAAGATTGAAGGCTTTTAAGGCTGGAAACCAGGTAGGTGGCAACCAGCCTGACTAGTCCTTCTGTGAAAAGGTATCTTGCTGGTTTCAGCAGTTGCAAGCCATCAGACCTTCCACTCATGAACAACTGTCATGTGTACATGCAGATCCACTGGCACATGACCAACAGGTTCAATGTACCTCGAATCGATGGATGCATTGTGTACAGGTGATTTATTTGCCCAGGGAGAGCATCTGTTTCCAAGCACAACTGGAATTTTGCACCAGCTAGGTGACAAGCCTCCTAGCTTTTGTCTTACTTTACTTCTGCAGAAGTGAAAGTCAGGAATCACGAGGAAATGGAGGTACTGGAGACAGGCTGGCCCTCGAGATACTCATGGGAAGGGAAATGTGTTGAAGAACCAGAACAGCAGGAGAAACCAAACCATGGAAATGTATCCCTTACTCTACAAACACATAGTATCTCAAGGTGCTATTAATGGAACAGCAGCAGCCAGGTGGCTGTAAGAATTTGAGCAGCCAGGGGAAGACCTAATTTAAGAAGCTTCCCACACAGCCACTGATAGGGAAGATGGATTGTTAACAACCACTCACAAAACCACAGCAAAACCCCTGGCACCTGTAAGACCAAGTTTCTTGTTTAGCTATTGCACAAGGCGCACATGGGTCCTGAAACGCTGCGTGCCAACGAACTAACAATAACTCACACTTAATGTTGCTGGAAATCCAAAAAAGCTCCATGCCCCGTATTTCAGGCTGGGATATCCTACACGGGAACACACGTGCAGCCCATGCCCTGTGAAGTGGACATTTCCACAACTGGGCAGTGCTCCCGCACATGGGCAGCACAGGCAGTGGCAGGACCAGTGACAGCAATTTGTCTGGGCTGCCTGGACACCTGGGAACCCCACTAGTGCCATAACTCAAGCCAAGGCACCAGGTATCCAGCAAGCCTGGACAAATGGCCGAAGTGCAGCAAGGCAACAAATGACACAAAAGGAGGACAGTCGGCAGCTACGCCAGCTAGAAAAGCAGCGTGCTCACCCAGAGAGGGACCTAATTTTTATCCTCATCCCTTCCTAACCTCATCAAAAGGGGAACAAGTGATATCTCTTCAGAGTTAGCAGCAAACATCTGCTGAGCCAGACTAATATTTTTTTTTTAATTGCCAATGAAAACAATGAAAAAAAAAAACAAAACCAAATTTAATCTTGCTGTAACGTTATAGCATTTGTTTAGGTTTTTGACAAGGATGCCAGCTTGCTCATAGGGACAAAGTGATAACATTTGCAGGCAAGTTGACAAACCAGAGATAGAGGTTCCCAAAATCGACTCCAGGGCTTGTCTCTGCGTATCTCATTTAATACATGGGAAAGCCATACTACAAAGGATTAATAAGCAGAATAGCTCCTCCTCCATCTTATTTTTCACCTCATGAACACATTGGGGAGCCTTGGGAGGTATTAGATAGCAACAAGTATTATCGGAGTTCCGTATCACAAGACTGGAGCACCAGCATCCACAGCAAGACGTAACTATAGTAAAAGAAATCCACGTATTAAAAAAAGATGTAAGATCAACTGGCACAGTAGTAAGAAGAGAATTATGGCACCAGCATTACAGGATTGAAAGAAATATATTTTTTTTGCTAAAGAAAAATAATAAGATCCTAAATAAGGCAGATTTTCAGAGCAACAGCCTCTGGCACTCAAAAATCCAAGTCCTGTGATAAGAGATCTCTCTAGCAACAATGGGAAGGGGAGTGGAAAGCGGCACTAAAAACTTCATTTGCATGACACACCTATCTGCATTTCTTCTAGTGATTCTTGGAAAGACAGGATAAATGCAGAGAAAGGGAGAAGTGTGTGTGGAAGGCAGGGTGTGGAAGGGGAAGGAGAAAGGAGTATTAGACTCTCAAAGACACAGGAAAAAAAAAAGCTTTTTTGTCAAGAAGAGGTAATTTTCGAGTGCTTCAACACCCTTTCCCCTCTCTTCACCTTCCCCCTTACTTCCAAGCATTTCGCTGACAGAGATGCACCTCTAAGCAATTTAATACACTTCAATCATAAATCTCTGCATGGTGTATTGTCCTCAAGACAAAAAAAGGCCCAGCAAGGAGACCTGCATAGACAGCTTGGCCTTCAGCTACTTATGGATGCAAATCAACTGTGGTTTGGTGCAGGGAAGATGGTGTAAGTCAAGGCACTGTAACCACAGACTGGTAGAAAGGTAAACTACAGCTATTGCCAAGGCCATTCAAAAAATACTTCCTCTGCACTTGCACATGTATTTTCAGTGCCCTGTTTTCTAGAGCGTATGACCGGAGTGTTTGCAAGTGAAGAAGTCCTGCCTGGTTACGAGAGCCGAGGGAAGCTGCATTTTCACACATCTTTCAACTACAGGCTGAATGCTTTTGCTTTATTTGTCAAATAGGATCCTCAGTAATATTGATCCTGGACTTTGTGATGCTGCTAGACTTGTCAGAAGGGCTGCACAAAGAAAAAGATAATTGCAGTTTTCAGAAACAATATAGATGGTAATTTTCCAAACTGATTTAAGCTGTCTGCTCTGACTGTGAAGAACATTTTCCTCCAATAAACCCTACGCAGACCTTCTGCATCAGGCTCATTGATCACATGAAAAAAAGCTGAATGTTGCCTCCCCAAGAAGGAAGAGGCTGGGACTGGAGAAAACTAAAGAGGATGGTTAATCTGGGAAGTTTTCTTGCCATTTCTGAACTGGGTTTCTCTAAGACAATGGGAAACGAGGCTGCATTGAAAAATGGTTTGATGAAGCATGTATCTGATCTTTTTACAAGTTCAGGCTGATTTTGACAGAGAGATATTAGGAAATTTGATCCCAACAAATATGGAGCTGCCCTAAGGTAAAAGAAAGCCAAAGTAGAAGGGAGGGTGCAGTTCCTGAGTCCTAAATCTCACTTCTGGCCATGTTTGCCATTCTCGGGTACTTTGTTCCTTTAGCCAACACTCATCTAAAGATAAGGGATTTGAATCTAATTTTTATGAGTGCCAAGCAGATAGATTGAACACCCCATTATACAAATCAGACTGTTGGGAAATACCACAGTGCACTATTAAAATCTGCTAAAAATTCATCAGGAATCCAGGTTTGCCCACAATCCACTCTGGGAGTAAAGTTCCCAACCGAATGAGTAGGAATAGGAGAGTACTCGATCCCTGGGAGGGGATGGAGGGAGAGAGAAAGAAATAAGAGATGGAAAAGTTGCCTTAGATCTACAAGTATAAATTATATTAGTGAAATTATGACTCTGCAAGTTCCAGGTAGGCATTGAGTAACTTCTGCCATCACACGCTTGTCCTTATCTTAAACATTCTTGCTATTCCTGGCTTGAGACAGTTTTTTGCTGGAGAAACACTAGCTCAAGGAACAAGGATATTTCAGATAAAGGCTGATACTACATATTGACAAACTTGTGCAAGACTATCTGGCACAGGACTACCCACTGGCATTACATCACATATGGCATATTTTCCTCCACTATGCAATCATTTTGTCTCGGGGACAGACGCCAACTAGGGACTCGGACGAGGCCATGAAATGCCACCTTCGCTTGGAAGAGAAGAGAAGGCTTTGCTGCCGTCCAGCCAGATATGGGAGGTGTGTGGGAAACCTCTGCGCTCTAGCAGGAGCAGCAGCTGAAAGGCACAGCGCTAATTCGGCTCAGCCGAGGCGATCGATACATGAGCAGCCCCAGCTTCACTCATAAAAGGCACTTCACAAAAATCTAACATGGGTTTTGTGAAATAAGGGCAAGACGGTTGTTGCAATAATATGAAGAAACCCCAATAATTCCTTACAGTATACTGGACAGCCACAGCCTGCATGTGAAAGATTACTGGAGTTGTTAAAAATACCAGGAGAAGAAATTCGACACTCGCTCCAAGAAGAAAGTAACCATTTCCTACATATGCATATATTTAAAGAATCCATTTACCCATATCATTTCTTACATGGGAAAATGATATCACAAGAATAGAGGAGGACATATTTCCATTTGCCATGTATTCTCTGCCCTGCTTATCTTTCGTTCCTTCTATATATTTACCTACTAAATCCTACTCTTTGGCTTTCTTCTCTGTCGTTCCAGTCACACTAAAGATAGGGAAGTTATATACAGGTGTATCTTTAAATCAAGAAAAAGCATCTAGTTATCTTTTGAACAGATTTACTGATACTTACTCCCATACTCCCTCCCTCTGGGCAAATGTAACTGTGCAATACCTCAGGCAATGTCATTTTATGTAAAACTTCCCAATGCTCTTTAAGTTATGTCATCTTGTAATTATATTTTTTTCCTGTTGTGAAATAAGAGATGAAAAAGAGGAGCTCATCCCAGGAGATTTAAATAGGGGTAATGGAAATAGCTCTGCATAGTCTAGTACCTGCAGAATGAATTTTCCCATCCTGCAAAAGTTAGAGACATCAGACCTTTTTTTTTTTCATTCTGTATTAGGAACCGAAAATTGTCCAGGCTTCAAGGTTTTACAAACAGCTAACAAGTAGATGCAGCTCCATCTCAGAATGTTTTACATCCTTCGGGTTGTAAGAAACCATTTCAAGTCCTTGCTCTCAGTCATACCCCGAGCATACAAAAGCCTTCCCAGTGTAACTCCCAATCTAACAGAGGGAGGTTTCAGTTTCACCAAACATTTGTCATTTAAAGACACTTTTCCCTCCCGCAAAAGTCTCCAATAAATGTAATATTTTGTAAGAAGCCATAAATAGAAAATAAAGTGAAATGTAAAAAATGTCAGAAAATGTCTTCTCTTGGAAAGACCACGTCCCAGCTATCTCAAAAAACTTGAGAAACAGTTATCTGCATGAAATGTGGCACAGAATTCCTAAGGTTTTCAAATTTCATGTCTAACTGTGAAAAATTAGCATTTAGGTTATAGTTTTGACCTAAAAATCAGGGTGATGACAGTGAGTTTGAAATGCTAAAGAAAAAAAGAATCGGCAGAGTGGCATGTCTCTTACTCCATACAAACTGAGTAAATGTCACAACTGGCTGCAATGCAGAAACCTCATTTCAGAAGACTGTAAATGCTGGGCTGGTTGTTTCACAACAAAGAGACCTCAGGGAAAAAAAAATCAGCTGCTACTCTTGACTTAATCCCAAATAATGTAGAAATCAACCCGAGCAGGCAAGCCCCCACACCTTGCATAGAAGAAAGGTTCTGTCATAAACCTTCAAGTCTGGAGAATATTTACAGTACCCAAAGCTCAGAAAATGCTGAAACTCAGATATTCATCAGTACTTTCATATGCAGAAACTGAAGTGAAGAGTGATCTCCTTACTTATGCTTCAAACTGGAAAGATTGATCTACTTACTTATGGTCAAACTGGAAATCCAAACCAGAAGCGAAATATTGCTACCTGCTTTTTAGCATCTCACCACAGAAATTAAAAAGCCAACAGAAAACAATTTATACTTTGCATTATGATATATACTTTTCAAAAGATCAAATATTTTGTTTTTAATTTTCAAGACAGTATTGACAGTAGTATCATATTCCTAGACAGTACAGGATATTCTATCACAACCCCCAATATCATCTGTACAGCTCCTACTTTTACTGCCTGTGAATTCCAACACCTCTTATTCTGATCACATGCTATTAAAAGATTGAATTAATCATTCCATCACTTCTTGCTCAGAGCGCAGATGAAGAGATACAGCTGGGCAGCCAAGACATCGGAAAAGTCAATTCTTTAAATATTCCCTTAATATATTAGATACGGGGGCGGGGAGAGGGGACAAAAAAAAAAGTTGGCAAGATCATTAAGAGTAGTTCAAACTGCATCTCCTCTCCTCCCAGAGACAGGGAATGTAATTTCCATATCCCAATCAAGCTCAAGAGCATCCAGCTGAAGGTCACATTCAGATCTGCCTCTTCCAGCTGACAAAATGCTCTGCTGCCACTTAAACAGTCCCCTTTGCTTCCCGTGGCTTCAGTGTGACAGTATTTCCATCAAACGTAAATAAGTAAGCAGAAGTCATGAGTTGGTATACAGAAGTCTAATTGAAAGTTTCTGGAGTACTTCACTTAGAAAACTGTGCAATCACTTGTGAGCTGAAGTGCTTGTTATCATATACAAAGCTCCAGTAATTAGAATCAGTAAGAGAGGTACAAGGTGATTAGAGATTATTGGGAAAAATCTAGTTAACAGGAAGCATAGCACATAAACCAATCGGTACTTAAAGCTACCCTAGGTATCTGCAATTAATTAAAATACAAAATGTTAAAAAGCACATTTCCATATTATTAAAATCTTCAGAAGCGACTAATGATCAGAAGCCATTACAGCATCGACATTAATGTGAGATAACCCTCAGGCTTAATAAAAAAGATGGAAAATAGCCTCAATATCCCTTCCTCTCCCTCTCTGCCCTACTTCCACATACTTCAAACCATCTCCTGGCTAATAAATTTATTTCTTCAGCTAGCCAGCACCTGGTGAAGAGTCCGGACCGAGGCAAAAGCTGTCTGCTCATCATCGGTCATATGGGTGCCCATTTGCCCCTCAGTGTACGTGCCCAAAGCAGCGGCTCCAAGGAAAGCAAGGCTCACCTTGCTTGTGTGGGACAAGAGCGTGCCAACGGAGGCAGACGCTCGTGGGGCTGCACAGCCCCGGAGGGAGCTGCCCTGCACGGGGCGATGCCTGAGCTTGATGCCCCGGCTGCCCAGGGCTCTGAGCTGCCCAACCCTCTGCTGCCACATGCCACCTCCCAGGGCCACCACCCGGCCTCCAGAGGCACAAATTTGTGATGGAAGATAGCTTTGTGGGGTTCTTTCTTTTTTTTTTTTTGAAGATGTGAGTTGAAGCCCCCTGAGCCTCTGGATGGAGCTGTTTTCTGTACACAAAACTGCTTAAAAATCAATTCTAACTTGGAATGAGAAAGTACAAAGGGCACGCACATGTTTTGTTTTCAAGACAGCTACAACATTTGTTTTCTAAAGATGGAATTTTATTCATTTTTCTCTTTGATAACACGAGCAGGTCAGGGGTTTTAAATGGAGTATGAAAGTGCGAGTATAGAAAGGTCTCGACTGTACTATATATAATTTCCCAATTCTCTCACGACAGTTCTTTTCTAGGAAAAGACTGATTCTTTCAGACTCCTCTTTCTTAGCACATGCTGAAGTGATCTCATGCTCACACATTTTCTTTCAATTTTCACCTTTCTTGTTCCTCATAAAATATGCACCAAAGTTTTCACAAGGAAGGGAGCTGCTTTGCAATAGTTAATTGTTAATAATAGCTAATTGTTTTTTTTTAAAATTAGACTTTTTTATTCCTTAGTGAAAAACGTACTTTTGAATGAAATATTATAGGCCATTAACCTAATGCGGATTCACAGGACTCGGGGAATTAGTTAACTTAGAAGAGCAGCTACTGTGCATGCTCTGTAATTGTTCTTCATCAAAATTGTCAAAGATTTTTAATATGCAGAGTTGCCACACAGATTAAAAGCTCTCGAAGTATGTCTCCGTATAAGAGGCCATCATTCCACAGTGTCATTATCTGCTGTTAATATTTCAATTAGAGAGTCTCACACCCTCCTCTGAAGAAACGCAACTGCTCACGAAACGAGTCATTATTGATAATGTTCCAGGAGTATGACACAAACGTCCTATTTTTGTTCCTACATTTAATTACCTCCTATAAATAGCTTTCCAAATTTTTAAGGGAAAAGCTCATTTCATACAGAAACGTGCATCTTTGTTGACCGACACCTCAGAACCATCCTGCTTCTAAGAAGGGAGGCGAAGGCTGCAGGGACCACACCGGCCCTTCTGCACAGCCAGGCTATGACCTCACTCCCCAACTATCTGATCTCATGAGCAGTTCAAACAGGCCGATACATCACACTGCACCCTGTCAGTCCTTCTAAGGACGTCAGACAGAAATACCAGCACTTTTCAGGCATCAGTGCTAGCACAAACAGGCTTCACGCCTGCTTTCTGTTCCACATGACCAGAGATCTAGCTCATATTGCATGGCCCTGCAACAGCCCATTTGGTGTGAAATATTCTTTCAAGGCACAATTCCTTTTTCTTTTTTTTGAGAAAAAGACACTTTGTTTATTATGAGAGGTCTTATAGTCCCATTTTCATCACGCCAAGCTGATAATCAACTTCCAGTGCAGCTGATATACCTGGAGCCACCACTCAAAGGACGGACCTTGCCAAGCCGATGGACGGCAGTTACCTATCTGCAGCCCTCATATTACATCTCACATTAAACAGCAAAACGTTACACCTACATTTAACTTCTGTTTGATGCTAAATAATTAAAATCATTTGAATGAAGCTTTTTTTCTTGAGAAGCATAAAGGAATTCAGCAATTCAGGGAAGGGGGAAAGACCTTGAGGAATAAAAGCCTAAGAGCTTGCACTGGCTTGTTCAGCAGCTCTCTGCTGTTTCCAATATTTCTCTCTCTAGGGCTTTTTCCACAAACACGCAAGGCCTGTGTTTCAAACACACACCTTACGCTGTGCGCTGACTTCTTGGTGATTTGAAAGATGGAACCCTAAAATGCAGTTGCTATTCCAGACTCCAGCCTTACGTCTCCATCAGCCCCCTGTAACACACGGTCCGAACAGGCAGCCCACTCACCCTCAGTCCCAGCAGGGCTTTGTCATGAATTAGGACCTCTCTCAGAAGAAATTACTGGTGATACAGAAGGCAAAAGGCGTGCAACTCTTTGCAGTGAGAGCAAACCAAGCCCCTCCCATCTCTGCAAGCTGTACCAGCAGCTGCTCGAGTCCTCATATCAACTTTTATTTTATTGCATTTGAAGCTTTGCAACTTTCCATACAGAAAATCTGGCAGCGCTGAGGGCTACACCACCTTCATTTTGGCCACAGTACTGCCTCCCTCCCAAAGTATGCTACAGCATCTGGCTAACGTGTCTGTGCCCTGGTGCAGCTTGTGACCAGCGCTGCTGTACCAGGAAAAGCCCACGCTCTACTCCAGACGCAGTTACTGGTATTCCCTATTTCGCCTGGAGAAACAGAAAGACATCGTTTTACTGAATTAGCTGTTCTTCTGCAAGTGTTGCTCTGCTAATGTATGTGGTACCTTTATAATGGAGCATGTTGCCCAGCACGGCACTACACCAGTATCTATCCCATGCTGGCAAAGCCAGCCCTGTGGAGGTTTAGTCTGGGGAAGACAAGTGTTCAGGTAAAAAAGCAGCAGTTACAGCCAAACCTGAGGCAGACAGGAGCGATGTCAATACGACGAGGGGCACCCAGAACAACCCACCAGGATCACACCACCTATGCTCCTGTGATGGCAGTGACGTTTCTCCAGGGAGCGCGGGCATTTTGCCAGCCTCACCTTTCCCCAGCCCTTTTGCTGTTGCACACGCCCGGGACCGGCAGGAAGAAGAGGTCTCAGCATCTCCCCCTCCAAACCGCCACTGGCCGAGCCAGAGGAGCACGCTGCAAACCCATTTTGGCACAGCCCCCAGTGCATTTGCAAGCAAGAGATCATGCCTGCAGAGATGCTGCTGGCAGAAGGGCCGTGCCAGGCACGTGCTGCCTGCTGAGCTGCCACGGTGGCTCCCGCGGCTCCCGGCCTCAGGCCCCGTCACCACAGCCCTCAGCAAAACCACACGCTGGCTGTCAGCTGGACCACGCTTGTGAAGATGACTTTGTCCTTTACAGCAGAGGGTAGCAGCTTGGAAGGATTTGAACTGAATAAACCGGAACTCATTGCTGAATTACAATCATTTTCTGTATACGTATGTGGGTATGTATATGCTTTTCTTTTACGGAAGAAAAAGAATTCTTTGAAAATTGGATTAGAAGACTGGAAAAAAATCATAGTTTTCACCTTTGTCTCACTAGAACATTTTCTGACTGGTTTTACTTAGTAAATATTGAGAAAATAAGATTTTTTAAATTACTTTAAAAATGGAGGTGGAAGAGATGGATAGAAGATACGCTACACTTAAGAGCAAAAGTCCCAATAAAGGTCATTAAATTAATGCCTAAACAAGTAAAATCCTATGCCACTGTAGTATAATGCTAATGGCCATGCTCAAGCTGAAATCCAGGCTACACCGTTGCCCACCTATTCTGTTGTTTTATACTCACTTCCCTGTATCTTCAAATATCCCTTTCCTCTCTGCAGTGCTGGATGATTGCACATAACGACTTTAAAAGATCAACTGCAAAAATGAACCCATGCGAAACTACAGGAGGAACAAAGTTACATGCCTACAACCAAGTGCAAAGAACTCTGCTAGCGCCTACCAGGCACTACTGATGGCAGTGTCTGCAGCTCTTGACACTTGCTTCTGACTCGAGTTAGTTGCTCTTTAAATATCTGTACCATATAATTAGGAAGTACAGCATCATCGAGAGAACATGGATTTTGCATTTCTTGACCTTTTTCCTACTAATTTTCAGCAGACTATTTAATGTTAAAAAGACACGGCATGCAATGCAGTGACTCCAGTTATGAATGCACAAGTAAGACTGGCATATAGGTGGTGGCATTAATTAGCACGAAAGCACTCCAACAGGCGGATTAGATGATATCTGTATTCACATTGCATGGCTTTATTCATTAACAAGATGTTATTTTGGAAAAATATGTCCAAGAAGCCCTTGTATATCTGCCGTAAGAAGCACTTCATAGCACAAAAGTTTCATTTCCAGTTATGCAGGTTATATCCAATTGCCAAAAAGCCGGCACTTACTGCTCTGCAGGTACTTTGTTCGCTGGGATACATTCAGTAAAAAAATTACAAACTCATCTCTTTGCTGTGTCAGTCCTGGCTTGCAAAAACGTAGTGCCAGTAATGTTTTATTCATATTTAGAAAGTCGCTTTGATTCTGTATAATATGTGGACTGTCACATCCTTTACAAGCCATTTGCAATGGTACCACTGAACTTTTTTTAAAGAACGACGTCTGATGCCAACTCACCCGTAATTTCCTTAGCCAGGACAGGTTGACATGTTTGTTAAGATAGTGTTATACAGAGCTATCTGTTTCAGTTTAAAAAATAACCTGTCTAGGGCAGAGAGCATCTTCTTGGTTGGCTTTGTAAAGCACTTGGCATACTGGCCCTAATATCCGTTGTTTCAGTGCAAATTGCTAACATGGAGCATCACCCGCCTCCCGCTGCGGCCCACTGCGCCTGGGCAGCCAGAGGTGGCAATCAAACCCTTGCCCGCAGCGTTCAACTTAGACACACCGTGGCAGATTAAAAACTTAATCCTAAATTCATTGAACACTCATAAGGCTCATTAACTTCAATCCCTGGTTTGTGCACATGAGAAACACCGGCGTGAGATCGGAGGTCAGGAGGTGACCGAGCTTTGCTTTCATCTGGCGTGACTTCGTATTCTGACACCGGCGAAGCTAATGTCACAGAAGATAACTCAGCCCAGAGTTTATAGGAGATGAGTCTTTCCTCATAGAGTTGGAGGGTGTTAAGTCATATCACCATGTTACCAATGCGTCAACAAGAAAAAAGAAAAAAAAAGTTTTTAACTGTTCCCTCAAGGTTCCCTCCCTTCAGAAACAAGTTCAGTGTGTTTTTTAGGTCCAAGTTTCTCTTTGGTTTTTTTTTTCTCCAGGCTCATGTAAAATATTGAGCAATGCTAGCAATCATCGTTAGACATTCCCTCAGACGGCGAAACGTCCATACCTCAGAAAGCACACTGGCAGAAAACAGTCACACTACAAAAAGCAGAAGTGTATGAGAGCCAAGCGCTTACTCAGCCTCTACCCAACTCGGGGGGTGTTTTGGCTAGGATGGGGGATGTCATTTGCTTGCCCAATGAATTTTCCATGAAGCATCAAACTTCTCCGAGCAGAGCACAAATACGGTGAAAGGAAAGCAAATGTCATAATTTTATTACAAAACTTACTTTTTTCTTAAAAGCAATCCTGACAAGAAACAAAGTATCACTGCTTTTTTGGTTATTGGCTTTAGAAATGGTAGCTGTCAAAAATTTTCTTTCCTTGCTGGCGATAGCCCCATTTAAACCTTGCTATATTCCACCCGATCTGCAGCTTTAATGGAGTAATTCATACACTGTGATAAAGCCATGAACCCAGAATCACTGTGTCTGTAATGACATCTGTAATTTAGAAACTGCAAGGATGGGAAGCTTGAAATTGGCAGGCAACAGTTTCTGAAAACACCAAGCGGGGCCTGCGTCTGTGTATATATAATTATGACATTTCTACTCCATAACTGCCCAAATCTTGAATCTTGCCCTGTCTGCAAGGCAAAGCAAACCACACAATCTTAGTGACACAGATATCAAAATATTTCATCAGACTCTATTTGTTCAGCTAAAAGCTTTACCATAACTTGAGTTGAATCAAGAACCACGCGTCAGTGCCCATGTAACTTCAACACTACGCCAGCACTGAGCAAGGGAGCCGCAGGTAAAGCATTAATGGTGGTGGGACAGTATCTGCATGGTCTAAGCAAACTGACATATTATGACTCTACTACAAAAATCTCTCTAAAAATAACATCGCAGGGTCCATGGCTACTTCCTCCTGCCTTCCGGCCTTGCAAAACTTGACGCGGCTGCTTCAGCACTCACATCTAAGCCAAATAAGATTTCTCGTTGTGCAACTTGTCCCATGCAGGCAGCCTCATGGTGGAGTCCACATGAGGTCCTGCGTGACTAAAGACCTCCACCCACCCAACTGCCCCAGCAGTAAAGTTTTATGTTCCTCAGCTGCATTTCTACAACCTCTGGTGCCTTCAACTGAAGTGTGACTGAGTGGAATTTTGTTAAACAACTCTTTTTACAATGTAAAGGAACAATTACATTTTATAGCTCATTTTCTTGAGTTGCAGCATCTCTAATGCTAACAGAGTTTGCTCTATCACCTAAACAAGCAGATCCTACTTCAAACAGCCCCAAAAAAGCAGAGACATTGAGTGATTGCATAAATTCCTAATTGCACAGCCAGCTAATGCTCGGGGTGAAGTATCACATTTATTGGCATAGTGCTGACCTGAAAGCAAAGGCCATGTATTCTTTGCAAGATACCATCTGCCCATCTTCAGACCCAAATGCCCTATTGGCACAAACACAATCCATCGCCGGGCTCTGAAATCCATCGGTGCTTCAGCTGCATGAGCACTAAGCAAACACCCAACCTTCCACCTATAATATTAGACACCACTTGCCTTCTGTCCTTTGTTTTACGTTAACAAGGAGCAAAAGTTCCTGTTTACTAAGGAAGGAAGGACCAAGCAATAGAAATGCTCATTCACATCTGCTGAAACTGTTGATTTTATGTTTGTTAAGAGTAAATCATCTAAACTGAAACATCCTAGCAAGCAGAGTAATGAGTAGATAAAAGAAGATTGCTCTTTCACTTGTACGTTCACTGAAATACCATGGGTCCTGTTCCACATTGCTACCATGAAGGTAACAGGGCAGAAAAGGAGGTGCTTAAACGTAAGCCTTTTACTCTCAGAATTTTACCTAAAAAAAGGTAATTATTTACATTTCATGTTCTCCCATGTTCTGGTAAAACACAGTTGCAATTGCCTCCCTCAACAACAGAATAATTAAGACTTCCAGCTTGCAAGTCATGGGGCAAAATATTTCTCTTTCTTCTGAAGTCTACCTACATCTTGGACCTCAGGTGTTTGAGTAACTCACTTTAGACAGAATGAGCCTATGGATACGAACATTTGAAGCACACCTGAAGACAAAATGGATACATGAAAAATGAAAACTTGTGGTTTGTATCTAAAAAAGCAGCCCATGTCAAAATACCATTATTTAAAATATATTTAAAGAGATACACTTATGATGCCAGCATTTCTAGTGGTCTGAAGGCAGAGCATGCAAAATGGATCACTTTTAGGGATTAAATCCCCAAATCTATATTTGGATACCTAACTCAAGGAGTTAGAGCAGAGGGTCTGAAGGCTCCTTTTTAGGCCACATCTTGTGTCATTTTAATCTTAACCTAAAAATAAATATCAAATGAATTAGTAATTTTGTAGTCTTGGTGTTTGCAAACTTATCACCCAGCAGTGTCATCGTCTGCACAATCCTCTTCCCAGGGTGGTCAACCAGCCCAGGGAAGGAGCAGAATCAGGGGAAAAGCCCTGGCCCATCCCCTTCCTTCAGGCATGTGCAGACCAGAAAGCAGCCCCAGCAACACAAAAACACAGGGAAAACACTCCGGAGGAATCCATTTTCCCTCTGCAGAGCACAGCAACTTTCCTAAACAGCCTAGAGACAGGCCAGAAGCGCAGCCAACAGATTAACCTTGCAGACTGAGCTGAACTCCTCACTGCAGGAAGAGTTTACTAGTCTCTGTGTACAACAACATACTTTAAACATTTGTGGATCCCATCTCTGGGTAAAAAAAGAATTTTATCTTCCATCAGCTCTAATATGCATTGCCAAAAAAGGCACAAAAAGCATATGCAACGCTCTTAACAACTGACAAACAGTTTCTTACATTATCTGTGAATTTATCTCTCCAAAAAGAACTGTGAAATCTTTGCGAACACCGGCCAAAGTAATGAAGGGGAGGTGGGGTGGAGCAGGCAGGGCATGAACAAGGTGGTTAGTCTGTTTGCAAGACTGCAAAAGAACTAGTTCATGAGCGCTTTAAGTTCACCTGGGGATTGCATCATACTTTCAGCTACAACATGCACAAGGTTGCGCTTTTCTCACCTCATTTCTCCGACCAGGCATGGAGAAATCTCCTAGCAGCAATGCCAGTCTCGCATTCGCACCACTATGGGCTAAACTAAATAGCATCCTCAGCCTACTGTTCGTGCAAAGCAGCCAGCAAACCACATGCAGCACAGGTGAACTTCTGCCTACTTTCACGTCTTGAAAGCATGCAGGTAACATTCTCCTACTCTTACACTTTGAATATAAGAGCCGCGCAGCAAATAACACAGCAAAGACCAGCACTAACGGACGGGCTACCAGCACAGGAAATAAAACAGGGCTTAAAATTAGAGGCAAGAAAAGATACATACCACACACAGAAGGCTCCACTCATCCATAAGACTGGCTCTTTCTCACCATAGCACTCGCTCCCTTGGGACCTGCCAGATTTATGATCAGTGGCAAGTTCTTGGATTGCATGTGAATGCGTGTCTGTGGTAGATGAGAGAGGCTGTGTCAAAATATCGTTCAGAAACAGCCATTTCAGCCTGGGCTTCCCATGCTAGAGGACAGGATACAATAAGGGCTTGTTCTGCCCTTCTTCTCCGCTATCTTATTACTGAAAACTCCTCCCTGGCCATTTGGGAGCACAGGGTTTTGAAGCTAACAGAGCTCACCATCGGCACCGTGGAAACACCAAGAAGTGTGTAAAACACTTGTTCACACAGTTCTGAAATGTCAGATTACAGGAAGGTTAGTCAATTAGTATTTTTAAATGCTGTCAGGATTTCAGACAGGAATTGCAGACTCCTGTTACAATGTCAGTATTTTTCCTAGATGGACCTACTTCCTACTTGTTCTCATCAATGAAGCAATTGAGTTTTTCAGATTTAATTGTTATTAAATTCCTTCTGTTCGTGTAAGTTCTCCTGTGTGCTCAAGAAACCTAAATTTGGGCCCAAACCCCCTGCTGCGTCCCAGCACGCAAACTCACAGCAAACTGGACTATCACCCAGAAAACAGAACTGCGCGTTGTTTGCGAAAGCACTTTATTTTTCTCACACACACACACGCATCGGAAACCCACGTTTGAGAAGATGAAGGTTTCCCTTGGAGCACAGTGTTCATGACATGGGATGGGATGTTTCTGGCACGAGCTTTCCTGATGCTGACTTGACATTTTTCTTCTTACGACTCTAAATTCCTCTCCCTGTAAACCTCACTGATGACTCATGAGAAAAAAGCATGTTAAAAAAGAAAAAAAAGAGAATGAAACCCTTTCAGTTACAGTGTCTATAAAGACAGGGTGATACACAGAGACAAAAAAGTCTAAAATTTAAAAGCAAAGTGGCATCTGTCGGAGAAATAAAAGATTAATTTCTCATTCCTGACTGCAAGTATTTGGGGACAATGACATATTCAGAAAATCGTATATAATTGAAGAAATTGCCGTTTTAAAAATAACCTTATTCTGCATTTCTTGGGGAATCGCTGTTGAACATGACATCATGCACACGCAGCTACGGACAAATACAGTCATACTTTCAGTATACTAAGTAAACCAAAGGGATTAATTCTCTACAGATAGAGCTAGATAAATTATTATACTATCACAAACATTTACAGATGCATTTTAATTAGTCTTCTACCTAAAAGCATTAAAATAAAGACAATATTTCTTACTTATTTTATTTCAAATAAAAGTATCCCCTCCTGTCTCTGGTACACTTAAAAACAGGACTGCCCTACCGCTTCCGACAGCTGAATGTACGTATACCTGTGGCCACAGCGTTTGTAACAGTAAAACCAATATAAATGTTACCCCCAAAATATCTATCAAATAGGAACTGTAGCTTTAGCCTCTACATAAAAATCTTTATTTGAATGCCACAGAACACTACTTTCTATGTCAGCATTAAATACAGAAGTATTTGAATAATCACAGAATTTCCCAGGCACAGCTTCAGCCTAGAGCACAAACTAGTACCATGTGAAGATATTTACCTTAAAAACCCAAACAACCAGAGCTGCACAGATCCTGTTTTACCCCAACATGCAATAAGGACTACTATTGCTTATTATGCCTTTGACCCCGAGCATATTTTCCTAGCTGTGTTGAGCCTGATTCCCCAACATCTTCCCACCGACATAGTCAGTTTTGGCCCAGCTGAGCAATGTGTTCAAGTGTACATTGCTGTGGGGGGAGGAATCTGGCTGGCTCTGCATTTTCGCAGCATGGCACAGGCGCTGTAGCCCCAGTGGACTGGAATAAGGACCTAGTTTAAGCTCATTTTAAACCCAGTTAACCTGCTCTCAATGAACAGTCTCTCTCTAAAAACATGCTGGGGAGCAGGGCTTCTCCTCCCTCTGGCTCCCACCCAGTGCTCTGCCCAGGCAGGGCCAGGGTGAGGAGACTGGACAGAGGGGTGTAAGACAGATAAAGTAGGATTTTGCAAATTAAAGTCACTGCAAGTAAGTACTAATTGTAATGCATGGAAACCAGCGCATGTGTGCAGCAGGTAATAGTCTTTTCAACATCTCTGAAAAAAGATAGCATCTGATCACTGCTTCAAAGCACTGCAGATGGGAGCATCACTTTTGTGAACGCTGACCTTTTCTTCTGGCAGCAAGGGAAATCAATACCATCCTGCGTGGAAATGTCAATATAAATGCTCAAAAATCATAATATTAACATTTCAGAGTCTGAGGGACTCTCATTTGAACACAGTTTCTGCAGCAGCCTTTGCATTTTTAAAGAGATATAAATCAAATTTTATCACTAAAAAAGTTTTTAAAACACAAGGTAAACTGAAAGACAGTGTTTTGGTTTAATAGTAAACTCAATTCCCTTGTGGCATTTTAACCCAACTGCAAGAGCACTGAAAATGACTGTAGAAGCAGTAAAAATCTATTTAATTGATTTTTATTTTTCAACCTAAAGGAAATGCATTTGTATGTAAAAGTGATAGCATGATACAGCAACTGTAGGGATGTTTTAAAATTCCAGTTTAAATAATATCAAGTCATTAGATATGCTTTATTGATGTCCTTCTAAAGCAGGTGTAAAATTACTCTGTATCTTTAAGTTCTCTCTACAGCACCAAACGATGTTATTAAAAAAGCAAAACCAATTTCTGTAATTTCCCTACATCCCCTAAAAATAAAACACATCCCGAATTTAGCAGAAGACTACTAATTTGGAGGAAATATGGTGAGACAGACCATATAGTCTTGGCCTAGGAGGGGAAAAAAAAGGAACAAAAAAAAGCCACCAAACATAACAGACCGGGAGCCAAAGCAGGAGGGTCTTCTCAGCATAGCCAAAAGGACAGCCCAGACTAGATAGCACTGCACCACCAGACCTGGGATCACCAGACTTTCAGAAAGACATCATCCTCTGAGAAGGACACTCAGAAATGGAGACCACCAAAAGGAGTATGGCGTGCAGAGACTAAAATGCAATTTTTCCAGCATAAAGTTTCCTTTACCCAGTTGTCATGGAATACCTAAAATACACTACTTCTGTGTTCAAATCCATATGCTTCCCCTCCTTCAGAAATGACGTCCTCAGGCAGCCCCTTCTTTTTACGCTATCACACGAAAAGGACAAAATCATGAACTACATGTCCCTTTTAAGTTTTCAGAAGTCCTATAAAATATTACAAATAACCAATTAGTGTTTCTTTTGCTTTTAATATTCCTGCCTGCATACAAATGCTCCTGGAAAGCTAAATGGACCACCATGACATGAATTAAAGAAAACTCTTCAAATTAATGTAATACATTGCTGCGATAGAAACTTAAAATAATACGCCCTTTCCATGAATAATCCAGAACTTTATTCCCTTCATTTAAACAGAGACATCTCGGACGTTGTTTGCTGAAAAAATTCACCTTTTCAACTTCAGTTTGGTTTGGGGTTTTCCTTTTGTCTTCACAGTAATCCCTGACGGCCCAGAGAGGTGAAATGCGTGCAAAGGCTGGTCAGTCAAAACTCCCCTTAGTTACATTGTTAATGCTAAGAAACCTTGCCTAGCCCACTGAATTTTAATCCCAAATTGGAAATACTTAGCAGTGGCAAAAGGCAATTCTTCTTCTTTTGACATAAAGTATGTACTTTGAGAGCCTGTTTAAAAATTCACTTTTCCAGCATGAAAGCACTCAAAAGCTGAAGTTCCTCTATTGCCCCTCCAAAAAGATGTCTCAGCTGTACCAAAGAGAAAAGGAAACATTAGGCTGTGGATTCAAATTAGCTGTCAAGAAACACGAACATAAATCTGACTTAATAGCGTAATTTGGAAATGTGTTCTGGGCCCACCCTTGGCAATAACACCATGGTTTAATTCATGTTGTAGCAATATTTAAAACAGCTCTATAACTTTGGTTCTCCACCCAACTGAACAACAGAAAATTATGTCATTCAATGAAAAACACCACACGTATTTAAGTGAGAGAAACTGTCTAAACTTCTGACATTTTTCATCTTCATATTTTTTTTAATCCAAAAGATTTGTACAGCATTTCTTTTAAATAACTTACAGGATCAAAAGGAAAATAAATGCATAGCTTCAAAACCTTAGAATATAACCTCCCCTTGTTGCGGAAGAGTTCAAAGTCATAAAGTGCTGCAGATATGAACACACATCAGACATAATCTAGTAACTAACTTATTTTTCTGGTTTATTTAACAATATTCCAGGCTTAGAACATTAAATAAAAATCTCACAGACAATGGGTAGGACTAACAATGGCTTTGTTCTTTTTTTTTTTACTTTTTCTTCTCTTTTTTTTTTAAAAGAATGCTGAGACACATCAATTGAACCGACTACAGTTTTATTTTGGATACCAAAAAAATAAAAAGAAGCTGGAAGGAAGAGAGTAGTGCATTGCACCGATATCAGTAAAACTGCTTTGTAAGCATCACTGCATACGTTTAGCCCTAGAAGGACAAAGATGGAAACAGGAGATGGGTGCTGCCAAGAGGGGCAGGCTGAACGCGGACCGGGGGAGCGGTGCTCTGGGCTCTGCCTTGGTTGCAAGGGCAGGGCTTTGAATTATGCTCACGTAAGAGAGGATCCGCACGCTGTGCACTAGCATTTGCGCAGCTCCTCGAGGGCTAGCGGTGATGGTATCAGGTGGAGGTGGTCCAAGCAGAGGCAACCGACACCAGCTGGCACTCAATGGACTTAGAAAACAAGAGGTCTTCCTGACAGGGGGGTCAGAGGCGCTCAGGTAACATCGAAAAGGGACCTGCTCTATCTCGCTCGCTTCCATAATTTGATTTTGCTACCCTCACAGATAGCCTACATACCTGCAAGAGTTTAGGCTAAGCCTGTGTTTTGCACCTTGGGCAATCACATACACCTCTTCATTGGACATGGAGAGTAGCAACATTCAACTGGATGCACTGTGCATGTACTTTGTACAAGCGCAAATTAATTTTCAGGGGGCTGCAGAGTGAAAACCCAGGCTTACTGACAGCCAAGCATGGGCCACACCACCTGTTAAATGCATTTTTCCTGGGCTTAAACATGCCAGATAGCTCACTACCATTTACTCTGCTGCTCCTTTAACCTCTGTCCTTCCTCCCCACCCACTCGCCCCTTCCTGCCACCTACAAAGAACACAGAGGCCTCAAACTTGTAAAAACTACTAAACCAAAACATAAACAAGCAGTCTGGCAATAGATTCAATTCCATCGCAATTCTCATTTTTGCATGTTCCTCCTGGCTGGGCCCCTTCTACAACCAAACGTCCATGGGTACCACCGTGATGGAAAAACCCAACCTTCTTCCTCCAGAACAGTAACGGCCAGTCTTCAACAGACCTCTCTCCAGAAAGGTTGTGCTTGACATAGTCGTAGACTGAAGCCGGGGTGGGGGGCGAGACACCAGTAACACAAATAAAACCCCAAGCAAACCTTGACTATAACTGGACAATGCCAAGAGTCCTCCTCCACACCTCAGGGAAAAACGCTGGCTGCCATCCCACTCCATGCCAGGCATGAACTCTAATCTTGTTTATGACCTGCAGTATTTCATAAGGGATGGGGGGGGTTGGGTTGGTTTTCTTTCTTTGTTTCTTGTTTGCCAAGTTCTCAAAAGGGCTTAAAACACTTAGGCGTAGAGACACAAAGGGAGCAATTACAATACACAACAACTAATCGGAAACAGTACTCAAACATTAGACTGGACTGGACTGAAGTCCACTCTACAAACTGAAGCAGAAAGAGACAGGAGGAAAAAAAAGAGTTTTTAAGTGCTAACGTAATAAGAAACAATCTTAAAGACTCACTAAATACATGTGGGGAAATGGAGGGGTCCCCTTGTTTTAAATATATTTACATAATATTAAAGCTTTTTATTTTGCTTTTCTCGCCAACAAAATTTTCTAGCTACCCTGGGCAAAGTCCCGATTTAAATTAAGAGGTTAAAGATTTTATAACATAAACAGTCAGACCCGCGGCCATACATGTCTTCCCGCCCTCTCCTTCCCTCCCTCTCTCCCTCCCTCCGCTGCTGAGGGCCCTGATGCCATCCGTGCCTGCCTCGCACCACCGGGCATCAGCTGTAACATCGGCACAAAGCGAAGGGGACACAACACCGCCCCGATGCTGCGCGCTTCGTTACCACTTTGTAAAAGCACAAGAGACTACAATCAAGGCTTGCCTAGACACCAAAAAAAAAAAAAAAGGTCTTGCCATTTAGCTGCAGCAGTTAAATGGTAAAACCAGACTAATGTGGACACAGCAATACCAGTTTAGAAGTGTTTATACCATTTACGCTGCACTGGAAAGGAAAATAACTTATCCCAGTATAACTGCGTCCACACTACAGCCTACACCAGCACAGTATCAGTTAAAACAAAAACACATCAGTCCCCTAATTGACAGAATTATACCAGCTGAACTTTTCTAGCACAGACCAGGCCTAAGACATGAGGTAGTAAAAAAGAAAATCAGGCTCAAGATCTTTTTTCATTCCATAGCATCAATATACTCTAAAAATATTCACTGCTCAGATTTATGGATTTTAAAAATAATGTTCTAAAATCCAAAATTTAAAGCTAACATCCTGAGTCACACAGGATTTACAAACGGAGGCATAAATCTTAAAAACGCCCTTGCTCAGGGTCCTAATTCAGGAAAATATTTTTATGATTGAAAGCACATAAGCATGTGTTTGTCTCCCACTGAAGCAAGTGGAAAGGAAGCACATGGAAAGTGCTTTCTGAAATCTGGGCCACAGTCAGAAATCACGGTCTTTGTCGAATTTATTTCCTCATTCATTTCAGTGCTGTTTAATCACAAGTCATTCATGTTTTAAGACAGTGGGAAAAACATAGACAATGGAAGCTAAATCAAGTTTGTTACAACTGTTCAATATTTACAGCATTCATAGAATAAAACAGAAGTATTTTTGGTAACTTAAGACAAACACCTTTTTTCTGTGTTATTAAATGTACCGCAGCAGTCCTGTTAAACAAACCCACTGTCGCGGATATTAAAGAAATTGTTGTTTACATTTACAGAGTCATTTAAATTAAAAATCTGTTCCTGTTCCAAACCCCACTCTCCTTCGTCTTCATCCTCCGGTTCTGCCTCGGACCCATTCCGACTGTTTTCGTACAAAAAGATCTGCTCATCCACGTGAGCCGGGGCTAAGCGGTTTCTCTTTGCACTTACAACGTTCGCAGAAGAACCGAAAAGGCGTTCAGGGAAGACCCTTGTGGCCAAAATACACCAGTATTTTTGAAGAACCTTTGGTAGAACTGGAAACAGCGCTAGTCTGTCAGACCACCACTTCAGCGGGTCTTCGTTCAAACCGAGGACCTTTTGTGACTTGAAGTTGCTCAACTCCTCAACGATCTGAGCGTGCCATTCCTCCTGGTCTTCCACGCCTCCTGTCTGGCAAAAGATCTCTGCGAGCATGTTGTTGATGACACTGGTAGGAGGAGGAGTAGAGGAGATGATGATTTTTTTCACAGGGGGCTCTTCCGAAACGGTGAAGAATTTCTCTTCAGTCCTAAAAGTATTTTCTTTTACTTTCTCCAGAAGGCTTTTTGCTTCTTCCACCACTCTGTTTTCAACCTGCTGCCGCTCAAAGGCTGAAAGAAAAGGCAGTTTTTTGTAGCGGGGATCCAAGAAAGTTGCAACGTTGAGAAACATGTCTATCTCAGGCGTGTGCTGGTAGGTGGTTGACAACTCTTTAGCAATCACCTCCTTTGCCATGCTGATTTCTTTCAAATCGTTCTCTTTGATGTTCAGGGTAGTATTCAGAAGCATGTGGAGAAGTGGCTTCACCATACTGATCGTCGGGTACTTTGAAGCAGACATCATCTCTGCAACCTGCTTGAAAGGCTGCAGCAGTTCCACCAGCCCTTCGATTGTATTCCACTCACTGGCTTCCAGCATGAGGTGGTGGTTGTTGCTGTCCTCCACCAGAACAGCCGCAATGACAAACTGCTGCTCCTTGAGGCGCTGCAGCATAGCGAGCGTGCTTCCCCACCAGGAAACACGGTCGCTTACCAGCATGCAGTGGAGAATATTCTGCTGCTTCTGCTTCTCGCTCAGCATGTACATCGCGACCGTAGACTGCTGAAAGTACTCCACCAGTTTTCGGCACCTGGCAAGAAGGCTGCAGAGTTTGGGGAGCTGAAAAGCTTGTTGTATTCCTGCGTTAAAAGTGTGCCCCAAACAAGGCATCTGTACGGGAATATCTAGGAGAGAGCAAGCTTTCACAATGTCTTTACTGTAATCTGTTGTAGCACCAAAGACTTTTGTATTGATCCCCCACTCAATGAACGTTTCATAAAGGACTCGCGTAATAGTCTCTGCAGTATTATCCTCTGGTACTTCAAACGTTTTTAAACACCGCGAGTTCACCGCCAGGCAGTTGGCAGGACTGCTGCTGAGAAAGTGAACCGCGACAGTTACGTACGACCTGTTCTGGTTTTCGCTCCTCCACATGTCCGTGGATATGCCACACCACAGAACCTCGGTGAGCTCTTTCAGCACAATTTCTCTAATGGCATTGTACTTTTCAGGAATAGCTTTTGTACAGAAGTACTTCCGGCTCGGAAGTTCATACCTGGGGTCCGCTGTTCGCAAGAGGGCCTTGAAGGTGGGTTCATCAACGATAGAGGCTGGATACATGCCCTCGCAAATTAAGCTGATGACTGCGGATGTCAGCTCCTGGTGCTTTTTGTTTTCGTAGTTCTGGTAGGTCTTCATGATGAGGCTATCTTGAACAACCTGCTGTGACGACTCCGGCTTGATTTTTGAAAACGCCGTGGCAAAGGCTTCCCTCATTTGCTCAGTGTTACTTTTCACAAATTCGCAGAATTCGTCGGGGTGATTTTTCTCAAGGTGGTAGGAAAGGTTGGATGTGTTTCCTGAATAGGCGATCTGTGCCATGCAAATACGGCAGTAGATCTTCTTCCACTGTAATATACATCCTTCTGCATTGGTATCAAACCCAAAGTACTTCCACACTTTACTCTTTGCTCTCGGGTGAGCCACTAACTTTAGGTCTGATGGGGAACCTTCTAAACTTTTATTCTCCATTGCTTCTTGGCCACCGTCCCACCTTTTGATCCTTCACTCATTAATGAGTACCTGATAAAGGCAGTAAGATAAAGATACAATGAGAAAGCACAAGTTTGACCACACTTAACTATGTGAAATCAGTGTTTCTGCGAACGTATCAAGAAACCTACCTTACTAATTACATTTGCAAATTTAAAGATGAGATTTGCAGGAAGTGTGACCTACAAGAAGCCCATCAGAATGTCAAACATTAAAAAGGGTTTTAATATATCACATTCTGTTGTGAAACTGAGCTAGAAGACCTGAGTAAATCTTGTTTCTGGAATTACATAAGTCCAGATAGACAAAGCATCACCACCACCACAGAGCTGACACATTACTGTCATACAAACCAGTCACCTACTATAACATTTTCCTGCCTCTTAGGTTACAGTTAGGGCTAGACCAACATCCTCTCGCCTACGAGTCACTGAACTTCACTGTTAATATTTATTTCAATTGAAACCTGATATGAAGGAGCAAAGGTTTTATTGTTTGTTTATTTTGAAAGAAGTTTTGTTAGCTCCATCTAACTGTTCCACCATTTGCTTTAAAAAAAAAAATCTGTGATGCAAATTATGGCATTAATCTGCTCCTCTGAAATGTAAAGATGTTTTCTGACTGAAATAAAAGGAAAAGGAGTTTGAACCTACATGCAGATCAACAATACGCATCTGACACCTTTCCTGTCCTTCTCTTTCTGAAATCAAAGCCATCTCCTGAACTACCAGTTCACAATTGTGGTTCCTGGAATAACAGTGCATTATAATTACAGGAAAAGCAGACAGGGAAGCACTAATAAATGTTATTATCCACATCAGCTAGAAAATAATTTTGCTGTATTTTCTTCAAAAGGCTACAGAAGTTGGGAGGGGGTGACACTCTAGAGATGAGTGAGGTGATAAGGCAAGACTTGGCAACCTGAACCTAAATATCTGCACAGGAAAATGCTCCTTGTGCAAACGGTCACATGCAAGTACAGCTTGAGGCCTGCAGCATCTCTGTGCCCAGTGCCAGCAACTGGCACCCGCCAGAGCTGATTTCACTACACCAAAAAGCCAAGCCACAGCACAGCACAACTGCACACTGATGCTTCTCCATTTCTTCCACACCACCAGCCGAGCCACCGCGACAGCAACAAGCCCTTCGCCAGGGGCCTGGCCAGGATAGGGAAGGAAAAGAAAGCCATCAGTTAAACACAGATGCAACCTCCTCCACAAAAATCCAGGGGAAGAGAGCAGGAGCAAAACAGCAGGAGCACCCCTGCAGCCAGCATGAAAGCGATAGCATTGCTCCTTCTCTGCTCGTCAGGAGCTGCACCTGCACCCAAGCCCAGAAATCCCCGGGTGCTAAGACTGGCTGGTTGGGGGAGGAAGAAACAATCTGACATTTTCATACTGCTGCAAGGGAATATCCCAAAAAAATGTATGCGTGCAAGCTTCTCCAGCATGCTTTCTGCTGCTGCTGAACATTCCCAAGAAAAGATGTTTTCCCTCTGAACTACAGCTGGTATTTTGCAGCACTTTCTGAATGTCTTGAATGAAAAACCAAAGACAGGTTTACGAAGACTAAACATATTTATTTATACACAGCTGTTGGTTTAGAAGCAGAATGAGAGATGCAGGGCAAGCATTTTTATTGGATTTGTTCTGAAGATTTACTTCTGGGTGTAGATCTTTTTTTTTTCCTGAGGGAGGCAATGTTCTGACTGCTAGTATGTCCTCTACTGTGATTCATTCAGTGCCTCTTAAGTTGCCAGGATAAACTATTGATTTAACATGGTAATGCTGCCTAATTCCAAAGATGTGCATATCACCAGCACCAAGATATTCAATCCCACAAAAACTGATGATTTTGAAAGACAAAGTGGTGTAATGTATAATGATGTAACCCTGCCATAGCATCAGACTGTGCATTAACAAGAAATGTTGTATCAGTATGTATTATTACTGCTTTGAGATCCCTCCATTTCAATCCATGACATGGTGTCTCAAGGAAGTAGAGAGGCTCCCAGTATTTCATTAAATCTTACAGTTTCCTTTGCAGTTATGTGGCAGTTCCTGAAAGCAAGGAGGAAGGCACTGTCATAAAAGCATTGATGTGTCTTTAATATTTAAAATTAGTATGACACACCGTGGATCATAAAAAGTTCATCACAGACTGATAAAATACAAGTTATTTTAGAGCAAGGGAGTGTTACAGACTCACCCCACCCTTCACTCTTACGTATGTTACAGCTTTGCCATCATTTTGAGATGGATCTGGCACTTGGCAATAGTGGCAGAGTATCCTTGCCACAGTTAAGGATATGCCAGCGTAACACAGCCTTTATTATAATGCTGTACACCACACTTCAGCTGTCATAATAGCTTGAATATAAACTGCTAATCATCCCTGCCTCTCCTCAAGTGTTATACAGCATAACTAGCACTATGAAAAAAAAAAACAACAACCAAACCCTAAAACACACCTCTCATTTTTCTATAAGAGGAGGTAAATTTTTCCTCTTTCAGTGAAACAGTGTTCATAGCCTAGGCTTGGCAAAAACCAGAGCAGCTTCAATGCCGAGTCAAACTGAAGACACCAGCACCTTGCAGAATGAAATCCATTGGGCATGAAGCACCTCACGGCCTTTGAGAAGTGCCACAGCTTGTTACAAAGGCAGCTGATGGAAATGCTCTCTTTCAGTTTGCCGAACTTTCCATGATGAAAAACTAGTGCCGCCTTGGTTTGCTGAAAACCCTTCCACGCACAAAAGCCTTCAGGCTACAAACCTGCCTTCTCCTTTCTCCCTGAACTCCCACCCACACCGAAACAGAGTGCACCTTCAGAGAAGCTGGTGTTTTCCTCGCCTCCTCCGTGCAGCTGGCCAGCACCACCAGCCAGTACCAGGGCCAAGGCTTTTAGGAGCCTGCAAACAGGATCCTCTGCTGGCCTCGCAGCAGACTCAGCTGCCACAGGAGGAGGAGGAGGAAGGGCCCAGGTTTCCTGGCCCTAGCACCTCATCCCCGCCCTCCCTGGGGCAGGCTGTGCTGCCATCTCGCACCTCTCAGATCCCTCTCTCTCTCCCAACACAAACCCACAACTCCCCTCTTCAGGGTAGGGTTTGGGCCAAAATATTGAAATGCCAGCGACAATGCACGTTGTGGAGGGCAGCGGTGCTACCCTTGCACCAGGCAGGACTCAGTTTCCCCGGCGGCAAAGAAAATAGGTTCAAAACCCATACGAGAGTCACTCGGATTGTGAAACCAAGCACGGGGATGTGAGGAAACATGGGGTGTGCAGCCACCCTGAAACCTTAGCTCTGCCCCCTTGTGCACACACTGCAATGGCACCCTCTCTAATTACACGGTAGGTATCGTTGTCGCACAACCCTTGCCTCATTCAGCACAGGGGCAACTATAAAACGAGTGTTTCCTCACTTCTGAAGCTACCTAAATAACTCTCTCAGGTACGTGCGTGGGGGAGAGGGGTTAATTATTAGATGCAACTTTATTTTTGCCTGCCATCAATCCTTCCTACCTGGTTGCTTGTCTACTCACCTCTGGATGTTTTACAGCCTAGAGCTCGTACAGCTTTGAGCAGAAGTGCTCGGTCTACCACTATGCTTTACTCATATAAAGTAAAAGCCCTGAATACCTGAATCAGAATTAAGAGATGCTTGTTCCCCAATTAATATTTCATGATTAATTGTAACGAAACTCAGTACAAATGATGACACTGAATAACTGGAAATTGGGGCAAATTAAAAATACGTATGAAATTTCAATCACTTTTAAGAAGAACAGGAGTCAGCTTTAAGGTCTTCTGAACTTCAGCCACATTAGCACCTTCTTCAGAGCCAGTTTGCTACACATCACGGGTACGAAATTTAACTACAAAGACTTCAAAACTACAAAACATTCAGCATTTAGTCTTCCCCTACCACATTTCAATGAAACACAAAGAGTGGAAGAGAAAATGCAGGAGAAAGATGCCAAATAAATTCCTTAAGAAGCTTTTAAAATACCAGAAGAGATTATTATTATTACTATATGAACCATTTTTGTTATCTGTAGGATGACTTTCAGTGACCACATTTCCAGTGTTAATATCCTGGTGTCATAATTAATATTAGTTTGTCTTTTATCAATCCACTGATTAGATTTTTCTTTTTAAAATGCTGTTTATATCAAGATCTTTAGTCACGCAGTGCTTCTTTTTTCCTCCAGTTAATTAAGAATAAGCACTGTAAAAAAAAAAAAATCCAAGCAATAATTTCTAATGAAACTATTAATTGTTTAGACCACTGAACACTAACACAGTTTACACTACATATCGGCAGTTATACCATTTTTGGAAAAATGTTTTAACGTAAGTTAAACATACGTTCCCCTTTACTTCTGCACACTGATTTTAGTTAGCAAAGCAATCACTGACTGCACCCCATTTATCCTCCCAGCTCTGTATTCCCCTCCCCTGAGCTTCAAGATCAGAATTTCAGGCCAACTTCCCTACTCTGTATTGGGGAGGGCAGGGGGAGGCTCACTTCAATAGCGAATATTGCTATCTTTTCGCTTTGCAACTCAAAACAATTACCAAGTTTTTGCACTGAATCTAGATTTCAGAGCTCAAACTGCCCTCTTTCCCAAAAAACCTGGTTTGAATCCCATCAGGATGTGACAGAACAGACAGTCACTTTTAAAAGCCTTGCGAAAGCACAGGTGCCAAGAGCATGCCACTCTGACTAAGTTCAGGTAAAGAAAAGAAAAGAAAAATGAAACTAATTTGATTTACTTTGGATTGAAGTCCTGAACACTTCTTCCCGGCAAGTGCAAGAAAGTAAGCTTTTCTCAGAAAATTTGGAGGCAGAAGGGCTGCACTGACACTGGACCCCTTCGCTCACCCGCAGAGCTCAAGGACAAGCCACCGGGCATCCCTCTGTTTTAAATCTTGCACAGGAGAGCTGCACCGCCGCCGCATGAAGAGGGGGAGCTCTGACGGGGGAACTGGGGCCAAGGAGACGGGATCGGAGGCACGGCTGACACCGCCGCCCTGCCCTGCCCTTCCCAGCCCCGCTTCCCCCCTCCAGGCTCTCCCAGGGAAAGCACCCTGACAATAAAGCGCCTGTACCTGTGAGAGTTACGGACACCCCCTCGGAAAGATACAGAAAATTTTAAACATACACACTTTTCCAGATCACTATCTGGAAAAGTTACTTGGTGTTTTCTTACAGCAAGTGTAGTTTACTGATCCAAGCTTTAATTAAGCATGTTCTAACCGACACTTTCACTTTTTGTTGCACTGCAGTCGCTATTTTGGAGTTATTATGGAAACGAGGTTCATCTGGGTAAAAAAGTTCCCACTGACAAGCTCATTCACTTTTCTAAGCAATGGCTGGACACAGAGAGTCAAAGCAAGGCAGCAGTTAACTGCCAAGAGGCAACTGCTCGCAAACAAGTATCTGAGGAGGAAACCACTTGTCCTTGGAAGAAATCACCCCGAGTCAGGGCTGAAAGAAAACTTTCCACGGCTGTCAGATCTGTCCTGGTCCTACTCAGGCAGCTGACGTTTCCCAGGTTGGTTCTTCACTGCCTTCCTCCGGCATTTCCAAATTTGACAGGTTTTTTTTAATGGCAGCTAAGAACAGCCTGAAACAAAACACGGGTCACATTTTCGTCATGCTGTTTCTCTGTGGTTCGAAAAAAGATTTGGAAAGTGTTACACACCCTAGGCACAATACCCAGCTTTGCTCTGCCGAGAAAAACTAATGCTAGAAAAATGCTCAGATGACTTCAAACTGTACGCACATCTGCCTTTTTTGTCACCAGGGTTCTTGCGTTTGTTTGGGCGTTTTATCTCTGTCTTTTGAGAATGAGAAAGGAGAATCCCAGCCCATCGCAGAAAGATCGGAGTGAGTAAAAAGTAGACAAAACGCTACCCAAGGATGCCATGTGTGATGAAATGCACAAATACGCTCTTACTATGCGGTGTACTTGTCCCATCTCCTCCCCAGTACTTCAGATATTCTCTAAAATAGTTTCCTCATCTGCCTCATCTCCTTACCGAAACGCTATGCCCTCTCAATATGGTGGTTTTTTTTTTTTTTACTGTTCCACTGGTTAAAACTATCGACAGAGCCACAAAGGCTCAGTTGCTGCTAAGCAGAGAAAGTTAAAGGCACGGACTTGCATGCAGTTGCACGCTCCGCTCTGACGATACCCTACGCGTCCGTCCGGACTCCTAGTTTGCTGCAAGTTTATAACCTCAGAAGCATTTTAAAGTCTTCAAGCGTAACGTGAGGAAAGAGGAAATTCGGATCTTTGTTTTCTGGTAAACTCAAAGTGTCCTCTAGTCAGTATTAAACATGCTGTTGACCCAAATCGGAAAAGTGCAGAAACACAACTTCTCCAACCAATGACTAATCTGAAGTCCCTTGGAGAACACTGCGAGCGTTGCTCACTTGCCAGCTTAAAGGTTGTCAGCGGTGACAGCCAGTATCAGAGACCAAGCTTCGGGAGCGCGGGTACGCTCCCCTCCCGCAGCGGCCGGGGCAGGGAGGCTACGGCCTGCGGTCCCGGCCCCCGGCGGGCGGAGGCAGCTGCCGGCGGGGCGGGGGCACGGCGGGCGGCGGCGGCGGCCGGAGCGCCCGGCGCCGCGGCCGGGCCAGCGGGAGGCTGCTCGCCGCTACCCGCCTTCCGAGCACCTACCTGGGCTGAGGGAGGCTGCGCCCGCGCGGCTCTGAGCCGAGGTCTGAGGCGAAACCTTCAGAGAGCAAAAAAGAGGAAGAGGAGAAGCGGGGACCCCCGGCCCGCGGAGCCCCCGCGCCGCCTCCCGAGGCCGCAGTCAGGCCGGCGTGCAGCCAGCCGCCCGTCCCGGGCACGGCCCGGCCCCCCGCCCCGCCCCGCGTCCGGGGCGGCCGCGGCCCGGGGGCCGGACGGGGCGTAGGGGCAGGGGCCCGCCGCCCGCCCGCGGCGGCGGCGGCGAGGGCGGGGCCCGGCGCGGCGGGGGCGGGGAGGGCGCCCCGCCAGCCGCAGCCCCCCCCCGGGCCGCTGCCCTCGGGCGGCGCGGTGGGCCCGGCTCGGCCCGCGGAGGGGAGCGGGGGAGGAGCCCGGCGGCGGCCAGGCCCGGGCCGGAGCCGCCGCGGTGCCTCAGCCCCTGCCCCGCTGCAGGGGAAGCGGCGCAGCCCGGGCGACCCGCCGCTGCGGCCAAGGTCGCGGCTGGCCTGGCTGGGCCGAGCCGGCCCTGTCCTCTCCTGCCCGGCCCTGTCGGGGCCGCCCCCGCTGGGCCGCGAGGTCTCGGCCCCGCGCTCCCCGGACACCGGCGCTGCCGCCCCGGGGTGGGTGGGGGGCGGCGCGGCGAACTTTCCCCCTCCCGGCGGCGGGGGCTGCCGCGCCCCGGCCCGCAGCCGCCCCGCCCCGCGGCGCCGGCTGCGGTGCTCACCTGGGGCCGGGGGGCAGCGCGGGCGGAGGCGGCGACGCAGCTGGTGCAGGATGACGAGGAGGCCGACGCGGTACACCCGGAGCAAGGGCACCAGCGCAGACAATAGCGACATGGCCGCCTCCCGCCCCGCGGCGGCGGGCTCGGGGCGAGGCGGGGAAGGAGCGCGGCGGGCCGCCGGCCTCTGCCGGGCGCGGTGGCTCTCGGCCGCCGCCGGGCCGGGGCGGGCCGGGGGGGCGCGGCGCGGCCCGCAGCCAGCGGAAGGGAAAGGGCCGCCGCTGTCACAGCAGCGCCCGGGCGCGCTGCGGCTCCCGCCCTTCTGGGCATGTGCGGCGGGGGAAGGGCCGCGCCGCGGCCGGCGCGGGGAGGGAAGGGGCGGCGGCGGGCGGACCGGCCGCCGGCAGCGGCGGGGCGGCGGCTCGGCCGCCGCCGGGGAGCTGGGGAGGGGGCGAGGGGAGCGGCGCTCGGCGGCGGCGGCGAGAGCGGCCGCCGGGTCCGGGGCGCGGAGGCCGTGGCTGCCAGCGCTGCCGCAGCTGCGGGCGGGCAGGCAGCAGCGCCCGGGCGGGGAGGCGGCACAGGGCGCTGCCTCAGAGCCCCGCGGCCGAAAGCGCTCGTCGAGCCCTCACGATTTCCCTTCCCTCTGGCAGAGGCGAGGGGCTGCCGCCGGCCCGCATGAGCAGTGCTGGGGCCGGGCGCGACCCCGTCCCTCCAGCCCGCTCCGCTGGCGGTCGCGGCTCCAGCAGACACCGACTTCTGCAGATGCAGCGTTATGTACGCAGCCTTCCTGCATCGGGCGCCTGCATGTTACACCAGCCGCATGAACGCCTTCTTTGCAGCGATACATAGCGTATCGCACGGTTCATCTCGAAAGTTTGCCAGTTTTAAATCCTCAGCCTGATTTTTAAGGCGGCGAGGACTGGGGCGAGAAGAGCAGGTCCGACCTCCCCGTTCTGCGGGCAGGCGGCGGGTTTCGCCACAGGAAGCGAGCACTGACGTCGCGGGTGTCATCGACAGAGCTGGCAGGGTTTCATACGCGCGGATGAGCCTCGGCATCGGCACAAAACAAAAAATGCGATCAGTCCTTTCCCAAGAGGGGACGTCGACCTATATATTCAATTTCAAGTCCTTCGGTAGCAGTCTGTCTGGAGGATGATGGGGAGCCATACAAAGTTCTGGCAGTGCATTCGAAATGTAATCTCCTCCTCCCCTTTAAAAAGAATAAACATACTTTCTAGAAAAAATACAATTGACAATATACTTTTTCAATGTCAGATCAGATTGCTCAGCAGAACTGACTTGCTGTCTACTCAGAAATATGCATAAAGTAAAAGCATAGTGTTTAGTTGCTCTGGGACAAAGCCAACCATTTCATTTTATGTCTCTCTGGTGATTTTTTTTTTAAATTAACACATAGAATTAGGCAAACATAAATAATAAACAGAACATCATGAAGTCACATCAGTGAACGATTCATTCTTAATGTATGTTGTTCTCAATGATGCACCGAGTGGCAGAAAGAGCATGACGTAAAAAGACATGAAAGAAGAAACACCGACATTTAGTAAAAGTGAATTATTCTTTCAATTTACCTCAAGAAAAAACAAATCTCGACTCCTTTATGTTGCTTTACATCCTTTTCTCAGAACTACAGCATTAATGAAAGCCCTTTGCAACATTAAACTATGAAACTTGCCTACAGTGTATTTACATGATCTGTATATAAATATACCATGCTTTCTCAGGTTTTCTAGTATACTAAAATCAATTGATGTGTATTCAAGTTATGGAAATAAAAACTCCTCTGTCTTTTTTCAGCCAATGCTATCCAAAGAATTAGATGGGTTAACATTATGGTCTTATTGGTCCCACTACTTTTTCTCAAGGTGTTAAAATCATTTTCAGCCCTCCATGAGTCATGAGTACGGATTCCAGAAAGGATGAGGAAAATTTGTTCCAACACTCTATTAAATTATTTTTTGTAAAGGCTGATGGGACAGAAAGTGGAGGAGAAGTGAAAATATTAACAAAAGGCTGTAGGTCTTTGATTCTTTTCAAATAGTGTCTTGTAATACATCCTAATTTTAATTGATACTTCCTTGGTTTTCAATAGTCACCATCTTCACTTACTGATACTTTGGGTTTTTTTCTTGCAATCATTAACTGCGAAGCCTTGAGTATTCGGGCTGGAATCTTGTCCATCTACTTTAGATACCTCACTGAGACGTTATTACCTCAATGAAATTTTACGTGTCTGAGCCCTGGAAGTGATGAAAGGAGCAATCTAATTGCCTCAGCTTTGCCGTATGGACAGTGGACAGAGAGAGGTACATCTGAAGACCTGCAGAAGACGACTGCTCCCTTTGAGGTGCTTAGAGGGCTTCCTTCCTTCCTTCCTTCCAACGACGGTAAGTGAACTTAGAGCCTCAGCGGGCAGAGCCAGCCTGTGGTTAGAGCACAGATATCCTCTTGGAAAGTCGTCGGAAACACTAGTAACGCTGCATCCACACATGCTGCAGCCTATCCGTCCCTCCTGTAGCACTGGCGCTAATGAAGCAGTATGTGATCACAGTGCTTCCACCCACATTTTGCATAAAGATGCATAAAGCTGTAAGAAAGGAAGTGGGTGATGTTTCTAGACTCTAATTAAGCCCTGAGCTCCAACTTCGCAGCAGAATGACATAATCAGCAGCCATCAGGTAGCCTGGATGGTAGGTGTTGCAGCTGAGAGCCTGTGCAGCCAGGAGCACGCGAGGCACAGGGCCACATCAGACCAGACAAAAGCAAACCCAAGGTTAGTGTAGCAGTTCACACACTCTCTGGCACGGGGTGGAGGGTTATGAGGTTATGGCCTATTTTTCTTGTTTGTTCCATGACAAGCTCCCGTACAACACATCTCTTCCACGTATGTGAGTTTGCTCCCCTTGAGATGAGAACTGGAGCCGACAACTCCTTCTATCCACCACGTGGTGGTTCAAGTTCAGTAGGAGAGGCTGATGCTTTTTGCCCAAGCATGGCGTAATAGTTGGGGCAGTCTTGTAAGGTCCTGACGGTCTCACGTCAGTCCCTCTCAAATGGTAAAATGTACACTTCCACTCCCCTGCTTAGCTCCAGACGTGCTCTCTGCATTTCGCACGTATGTCAAAGCTGATGGCCCGCACCGGAAGAAGCAAGACATAATTCTGACTGCTGCTAATTTTTCAGGCTTCTAAAAGGGATTTAAATGCTTGTCTTCCTAAGCTGGATTGCAGAGGGACTTGAGGCAAGAGATAAGTGCCTATCTTCCCAAAACAGGATCTCCTTAACATGTGTGGGAGAATAAAGTTAAATGCCCGAGGAGCTTTCAGGTTCAGTAGGGAGGTGCTCACAAGATTAGGCAGTGCTGGGAAACAGTCAGTTGGGACTGCCTCTGGAATTCATGTGGGGTTTTCAGCACCTGCAGACCATTTTGACAGGCTGCATACGCTTTTTCCCACACCCCCCCTTGCAAAAAAAAGTCATTTTAGGTACTCCCAAACTAGGCATCATCTTACCTAGCACTGGGCACTTGAGCACAGCAGGACCATACGGAGCAGTAAGGTCTTAGCACCCTCCGTAGTAGCTTGGGGATGGTCAGTTCCCTAGAAGGGGAAAGAAACTTTGCCAAGGGGGGAGGTGTCTGCACAGTGGAGGTTTCTACACAGTAGAAAGGCCCAGGGACTGAGAGCAGGCTCCTCTGCTGTGGGCAACCATCTGATGGGACGCATTTATTTTTCTTGAGTAACACTGGGGGAGATAGTAGATGGGTGTAAGACTGACCTTCTGTGTAACAGAACCAGCGCTACAGCATTTGCCCACGATTGGGACGGCTTTTCATCCCTCTCAGTCTTTTTCAGATATTTCACTTTTCAAGAAAATAGTCACCTTGGGAGAAACTGACCATTGCCAGTGTGGCTATAGTCATAAGGATGTGAAGCCCAGGAACACAGTAAAGAAAAGAAATCTTGAGTTTTTCTAGCCTGGCATTTAAGTTCATAAGTACAAGGGGACAGAGTTGCAGTCCACGTTTCCCGAAGAGCCTAAGCTTTTTACACTAGAGAAGAACAGGACAAAATGTAGACTAATAAGTGCAAATAGAGTCCTGGAATAGGGGCAGCTTCCCCTCTTCAACCAAATGCTCAAACCACTCAGCTATTATGCAAGAAGCACAGTGTGCTTGTTATTGCCGCTCAGGTTTGTTAAAGTGACCACCGCTGCAGCGACTATTGTATTTGTGCATCTGAGTATTCAGCGCATGTGGCACTTTCAGGAGGTATCTGGTCTGGAAAGCCTGGAGCATGAGTAGTTGGGGCTGGGTTTGCCTCCCCCCCAGTACCCCTACTCCATAACAGGTAAGATCTGAGCATCCCCCCTGCAGTTCAGTCAAGACTCAAAGAGTCTTTGGTCCGAGACCAAAGAGTCAGAAGATGGCATGCAGAAAAAAGCAATAACAAAAATAAAAATAAAAAACAAAAAAGAATTCCCCAAACACATGTGTTTACATACAAAACTTCTGCAGGAACGTAAGTATAAAGTAGGTGAGCTGCTGACAAAAATACACAAGCTTTTGTTAAAAACAACAACTGTCATAAAACACTTTAAAATAGTAAATCTATTTAGAATTGAGTATAGGGATATTAGCAGCCTACAAACTGTAGTGGGCAACTTGACCTGGTGAACTGGCTTAAAGAATAACAAAACATCTGGAAATTCTAAATGTAGCAAGGACTAACCAGCATTATTTCAGCAGTGGGAAATCAGTTCTCACATAGTTCCGGGACTTTATTTGAAAATGCCCATAAGTAGATAAACTGATTAACATACATGAAGTTTCAAAAGCCCTTTGACAAGATCCTGTGCACAAAGGATGCTAAGCAATCAGGGGATAAGATCCAGCATATTTACAAAACAGAAGAAAAGAAACGAAAACCTAAACTAAACTGAGAGCGAAACAAAGTGATTGACTTTCATCGGGAAATCAGAGCAAAATAACAGCAGGGTGTCAGGTTTCCATACCACATCCAACCTTGGCTAATGCACTCCTTAATGTCTTGGATGGGGTAAGGGAAAAGCTGTTGCAGCAAAATGGCACGGCGTTATTTCTATTAGTCAATGTGGGAGAGGAGCAGGGGAATTTCAGACAGATTTGAACAGGTGAAGTGGACTGGCAATATTCCAACATTGATAAAATAATGCTATTGAAAAAAAAAGATTAATTATGCCCACTACAGAAATGGATTTGTTGACAGTTAGTTCATTTGTGTTAAAAAATATCTAGTGTCAATAATTGCGATGTGATTATTTCAATGTTTGTATAGTGATGTCTGCAAGCACCTGTGGCATACCCTGTGCAACACTGCCCAACCCATAGCTAAGAGGATTTTGTTAAGGTTCAGCAAACAGCCAAGATGATTATGGTCCAAAGCAAGAGTTTTCCATGACACCAGGTCCTCCATGTGTCTTTGATCCCTTCCCTAGCAATACTGTAAGATAAACACGTCTTTCATCAGCAACTTGGTTAGCACCATTCTAATGTGAAGGAAATAAAAAAGCAGAATCACCCCTCATGAACTGGATATCACAAGTTGATCTGCACCTGTATTATTTTTGTTGCATCTGCTTGCAAGAATACTTGACTACCACGTACAACAATATTACACAAGGAAGGGTTTGTGGGGAGAACATAGCACACCATACATGTAACCCTGCCCGTCCCCTTAGCAAAACGGGGCTATGACAACACCGCTACTGTTAGTATTCAAGGTTCAGTATCAGAGTTCACTGGTCTCATCCATGCTGTCTGCAGGGACTTCCCTGAAGACTGCACTCACTGCTGTCGCAGCCGGCCGGCCAGCCTCAGGAAGCAGTGGGACCGAATCCTGTGAAGACGTGGGAGCCTTGGTTTTGGGCATGCCGGCTGCGTTAGGTCCCACTCATTATAGATAAGCAGGTGACTCCACGCCATAAGCAGGGCTTCCTTACACAGATGACAGATGGGTGGCCAGGTCAAGGAAGCTGGGAGATGGAGTTTGGATGTCAAGATCTTCAGAGCCGTACAGAAATGGCCAAAGTGGCAAGGACTGTGCCACACAGAAATGCGTGTGCGGTCAGGGCTGTGGCTGATGTTTTAGACAGTCCAGGGGGCATCTTCTGCTGCCTAAAGAGGGCAATTCTCACCTGTTGTGAACTTTTCATACAGCTTGAAGTGACCTGGCTTTGTGCCCCAGTCTGTCTGTGTGTGCCTCACACCGGTGTGAAGATACTTTTCCTCATGTATTCCTGTTTTGCCAATTGACTTCTTAGTTCAGAGCTAATACGTGTTGTCTTTAGGACCCACGCTGCTTTTGTAGTTAACTGCACAGATTTCCTGGGCTCCTTGGGGGCCAGTCCCGCCCGCAGCGCTCTACGACTCCAGCATGGGAAGAGCACCTCTTTTCTTTGTTGTTGTTGTTAAAGACTGGCTGGGGTGTTTCCGACTGCCTGTCTCTAGGCTGCGGCATATGAGAGAGCAAACGCGGTGATGGATAAAGAGATGTGTAGAACAAGCTGGAGGGAAGAAGATCAGGCCAAAACACAATGCAAATGCTGAGCAAAGGAAGACATGCAGATGACAGAAAATAGGAGTTGTGAGAAAGGCTAGAGGTGGGTTGACTTTGGTTTAGCTTTGCTGCAAAATGGTACAGCCCACGGCTAACCCAGATCACGGCATGCAGCGGGAAGGATGAAGACGGGCAATTTTCTGGTCTGTAGGGTCAGGACGTCTGAAAGCAAGCAGAGCTAAGCAGCCCTGGTGCTGTAAAACCATCCTTCCTGCGACAGGGCTGGGGCCAGCTGCCCCACTGTGATCCCAGGCAGAGGTCTGTGGGGAGGTGGACCACAAACAGGAGGGATGTGTACAGTGACCTGAACTGGGAGGTGCCTGAAGCCCAGTGTTACCTTTCTCCCTTCTATATTGAATATACTGAGGGATTATTGAGAATCAGAGAGAGTCTGGCAGTTCTTTAAGCCCACTCTGCACTTCTTTTTATCACTTTTCTGGAACAGCTGCTTTGCACTCCTCTTTGTCAACGGACCCTGGCTCCTGAATCTTCCTAGACGCTTATTACTGCTGCAGCTGGTTCCTATAAAGTCCCTCAGCGGCCTCTGCACTGTTCCTTCTCCTTGTCCTGGGACAGCCAACGCTCTCTCCCGTTTTTCCCAATTCCATCTCACTTTACTTTCTCATCACCCGGACAAACCTGTCTCTCTATCTGCCTACAATCACTGGATTTCCCATTCTCTTGATCACACCTGCCTGTCAGTTGTCCAAAAAGATTACGTATGCCTTGAATTTTCCACTTACTTTAATAAATGAATGATTGCAGTGTTACATAACTTGTTTATGTTTGGCTTGTGCAGTAATGGTTTGGATTTTGGCTATTCTATAGCATTATATTAATTTACTAAGCACAAAGCAGCTGTGTAAAAAGCTAGCAAGGCCAAGAAATGAACAGACTCAACATTTTAAATTTAAAGGGAAAAGTTAAACAAAAGAATAAAGAGATCCTGCTATTCGTGAGGACAAATTCACTTGTGACATAGGTGAGGTAAGAGGGGACATCTGAAAAAACCATTTCTCATTCCTTGTCCTTGGGATGATCCAAGCCTCTGTAAACACTGAGCTTTATTTTTCATTCTTCATCTCATTTTTGTCAGTATAAAAGCAAATCATAGTGTGATCAGTGCGGAATTGCCCTAAGAACAACTGCAGAGAAGCTTCAGCCGGGCTCAGACTTTACACTTTCTCCTCTAACACTTGTCTGTGAGGAAGCATAAAACGTTCCAGAATTGTAGTTTGACCCCCTAGAATATATGCACTAGAAATTATCAAAGACAATTCATTCTGCTGATTGAAATAAAGGCTGGAGAAAGCCAAAGGCTCATCCTGACAGTTGTTAAGAACAAACTTTCAGAATTGTCTAAAGATGTCTGATTCCGATTATAAATATGATATTAGCCTTCGTATTTTTCGGAGGTAATAAACTATTTTGATTATACATAATACGTTACTTACGATAGTTTAATTTCCAAGTCTATTAAGGCAGCAGTTTAATTCAACATCATCGTCGCATCCCAGTCTGCTGAGACAGTGCAGAATGGGAGATCGGCCATTTTTAAAAATCTCTCACTGGAGACTCACAAAGTGGATATTTCTCAGTCCTCTGGATGCCTTGAGAGCCGAGACTGCTCGAGCCTAATAGATAACGTTCGGATTCCCACGAGGCACAGTGGCTAGAAAAAGTGCATTTCAGATTCTGGATTAGTCTTGGGTTTGTATTGTTTTCTAATCTGCTGCTGCTGTTTCAGTAATATCAGCCATTTACATTCAGTATTTAATGACGATAAGCCTAACATAAAGGACTCAGCTATCACTGCTTCTATATATGTTAGACATATTTTTAGTTTCTGGGTTTGTCATTATTTTGTGTAAGAGTATGCTTTTAAATACCAGCATGACATTATAAAATGACATAGGTAGTTCACATGCATAAGAAGCTTTTAAAACTAAGATTTAAGACTGTTTTATAACAAGTATTTTTTATCTAGTAAAAGGCCTTAATCCAAACCAACCAATAATTGAAGGGAAGAGTTGTAATCTTTAAAGCTACTTCTTAAAAGTAGGCTATTTTTTTTCTAGAAACTTGCAAAAGACTATCACCCAGAGATCCACTACATGTCACTCTGACTGTTAATTGATAAGTTTAGGATAAGCTGCTTTAGCATTGCAGAACATTTTATTCCACAACACCAGCTAAAAGATGGTTTCCTACCCCCTACCATCACTTCAAAGCAGATTTATAGAAGGTCTAGATTACTAAAGTAAGTTTAGACAACTTCTTGTAATAAAAAACAGGCTATACGTATATATTGTAAACATATATGCACATTTAGGTGTACAGACAGATAAAATAATATTTTGAAATTTCATTAAGCATGTGGAAAGGGAATGGCATTTCCTGCACCTGGACTTAATAGGGCAGTATTTAAAAGGGTTGGCTTATGCTGTTACTTCTTTCCTCAAAAGAGTATGGATCTTTTTCTATATAAATCACATTACAGCATTGTTACTACTTTGAATAGAAGAGTTACAGTGCCTATAACATGCACTTGTTACACAAAAATTACTGGTGGAGAGCAAATTCTCCTGGTAACCACACATTCAAGTCGCAAGCCTTAGCAAACAGGTTTTTATCTATCAGAAGTGTAAACCCAGGAGCCTTTACTACTGTTCCAGATTAAAAGGCAAGCAACTAAAACCATACATTATGCACAGGATGAGCGGCTTTATGCTCACGATTTCGCTGGCTGGGTTTCTAATTGCAAAACAAGAGGGTTTCCTGCAACTTGCATGCTAGGTCTTGCACCCATCTTGCTTGTGGTCAGCCTGTCTTTTATTGGGGTTTTGCTTCCTAATAATGAGATTGTTAACAGCCAATTCACTGTGTTTAAATATTTTTTTTCAAGGAGGAATCAAGGTAAAAACTACATTTTGCATCTGGCTTTCCTTGCTTTTTGTTTGTCACAACATCAACCATGCCCTTGTTTTGCATTGTCTTGCAACCAACTGTTTACAGTAAGCCATCAATAGCAATCAAGGATCTGATTCTATCTCTCTTGCTGTTGTTGATTAAATAGGGAGAGTACGAACCGAAAGAGAACTTGACTGCTTAATCAAAATAGAGTTTATTTACAGAAAAGAGCATAAATTCGCCTGTAGTCAGGCCCAAAGAAATGGCTTTTTTTATCTGCAGGTTTAGTTTTCCCTCTATTTAATTATTAACTGTTCCTGCTCTAATCAAAAGGTTAATTTAAATCATGATTTTACAGAAGAAAATTTTAATCGGCTTCAGAAATGCATATGGATGAATGCATGATCTGTAGTTCAGGGATGGGATTAAGCACTGAACAGCCACATTGGATGTGATGGAAGATCGGCACACATTTGTATATATCTGTTAAAACGACCAGAACCAGGTATCTCGGAGGGAAGTTTAAAATCTTCTCAGCAGACAATCTCCTGCATGGTAATATCCGTTTTCCTTCTCATCTCCACCTATTATACTGATCCTTAGTAATGGCTGTTACACTAAAACTCTGAAGATTTCATATCCACTTTTTTTGTCTTGCTGCCATTAATTGTCTCTTTAAATATATTTGATATGTAGTGATTCTCCAAATTAGTTTTGAATGTTATTAAGTCTCTTCTAGTTGTGCTGTGTTTCATGTATATGATTATATACATTGTGTCACAAAGTATTTTAAGGTTTTATAACGTACCACCTTCTAATTTCATTGCATAGCCGTTTATTTCTGTACTATGAGGCAGGAAAGCAAAATTCCCAGTCTGTCTTTAAACCACTTATTATTTTATATACTGCTTTTTTGTCTTACTCATTTCCTGTTTACTGTAAAAGATCTTTTATGTCTCTTCAGAGGGAGTTCACGATACAACACAATCTGTTAACTTTTATTTAGACACCTCCTGTTCAAAGTGTACTACGGAGTGTCTATTAATGTAACTGAGACTGATATACAGAAAGAGGTGTCAGTGCAAAGAATATTTCATATATTTACAGTGCGAAACTGCAAGTGTAAACTAGGCAGAGATTCAAGTACGAGCATTAAGTGAACCACGGATAAGAGACATTCTTGTTAAGGCCTGCACAGAATTGGCTAGTCATACCGTGCTGCTCTCTTCCCTATTTTCAACTGCAAGATCATATGAAAATACAGATGACAACTACACTAGATGTTTTCCTCAAATTCTGCTCCCAGGCTCTCTTGGCTGTCTCCGGCACTGGCGTACCTCATTACAGCCATCCAGCCCTGGCTTTAGAGGGTGAAATCTCTTCACATGCTGAGAGTAACAAGATCGGTACTGCCAACGGAGATGAGCCAGAACCTTACCTAGTGCCACAAAATGCCTTTGATAGCATCTGCTCCCTCATCAGCACACAACAGTTCTCCATCTGTGCCATTCTCCAGCCGTACTCTGGGACCGCATCACCCCTTCACCAATTAGGCCACTATGCTGCTAAGGACAATTTGTAAGTAATATTTTTTCTGCACTTTCTTTTTCCAATTACTATTGTTTGCCACTTGAGAGAGGGAGTGAGAGAGGAAAAAAAACCAAAGAAAATGATGGAATGAGTTCTTGAAACATTTTAAATATAAGCCTTGGTCTCAACTTTTCCTCTTTAATTATCTGCGGCTGCTACTTGGAATTTTCAGGGCTGTTTGAGCCCTGTAATAACTTGTTTGATTTATAGTTATAACGATTTATTCCTGCTGGTGGGGGGGGAACCATGCTGATTACTTCCCTCTTGTTTTTGCTGTGTCATTCTCTAGGCTCATAGTATGTATTGCAATGTTTTTTCTAAAAAGATAAAAAATCAATCAATTTTCTAAAAGCAAACACTTGATGTACACATTGATACACAAGCTGCAAACTATATCATATGTGAAAATAAACACACCTGTTGAGTGTACAGATGCTTCAGGCTATTTCCCAGAAAAATACATTTTTCCATATACCAAGAACCAGATGTGCTCTCTGTTATTTTCTTGCTTACATAGAGCAATCTATTGCAATCTATTATCTTATTTGCTTTTGCTATGCACTAGGCTAATAGTTTCAATGATTTTCCCTTAATAACCTCAAGCCATTTTTCTGATCATTGTGCTGGATGATGGTCCTACTTAGTACATATAGTGTAGCTTGGTTTTTTTTTTTTTTATCCCAGATAAACCAGTTTCCATTTATACACACACTACAATGATTGCAGTAGAAAAGCTAACCAACTGGATGTTTTTATATGTGGTTGGTTTGAGTTCTTTGGATGAAATCTATTCACCCCATTAGAGAGGGCCAAGAAGTACATCCTTTTGAGTGCTCAGGAGGTGATTTTTTGCTGCATTCAGGGCTCCTGCACAAAGGGGAACTTTGCTCTTCTTTCAGTATTAGCATTGTGCCTGCAAATAGAAATAATTTTACCTTCAATTAAGCTTGCTACGCATCAGTGGCACATTACTGACTTCAAGTTTATTCCACTTTTACAACAGAGAGGAGAATAGATTTCACTGCCTTGAAGATATATTTCTTGATAACTTGTAGACACTAATCAAAAAACTAATCCAGATTATTAGTGACAAAAAAACACAGGCATCTGCAGTGTGGAGTGATTTAATCACCTCTGTCCAGTGTCTCCAGAAATTATCATTAATGATGACAGGAAATATTTGTTTCAGGGGAAAACAAGCATGCAGGTAGTGATGGTGCACACAGCCTCCTTCCATCAGCTCCACTCTCTGCTGCGCATTAACTCATTTTCTTGTCTAGGAATCGCTCCACGGATTGACTGGTTTTATTTACCAGCCTTCCTAGGCAGAGCTTGGAAATGAGAAAAAAGTGTGGCACCTCGTCTACCTAGTCATTTATTAGTTTCCTTGCTTCAGTCCACTCCCTGCAAAGCTTTTGTTTCTCTTTCTTCTTTGCCTTGTACCCGCACTTCAAGCGTAAGGCTGCTGCCTCTGACATCTCTACAAAGAAAACTAAACCCGTGCTCTCACGTCTCCGTGCATGGACTCTTCCAAGGAGCTGGCTGGGGAGTGAGGAGGGTCACTACTGGAATACCAAGCACTCCCAATTGCCGGCTAGTGCCGGCAGTATCACTGGCAGCCTGGAGAGCAGAATAAATCCTCCCGTAACGATTTTGTGATACTTAGTGGATTTGCAAAATTTTAGCTTTTGCCTGTTTGTCAGTGTCCTTTTTTATTTGCTTATAGAATAAACTCATTGAAAATATTCAAATCTAACAAATAAGCCCTAGTATGCATCTAGCAAGAAATATATCTAGTAAGATCAGTGACAATTAACATGACAAAACCTCTATGGACTAATTAGAGGAGTCAGCAAAAAAACATTGGTTTCCTAGCAGGGATATTTTTTTTTTTTTATTTTTTTTCCCCCTCTGATAATCTGCCAGTTCCTCAAGCATATTTCTTCACCTCCTAATATTCTGAAAGGCACCGTTACCGTCTCCTGCATCTTTAGCACCCACCAATTCCAATCAAAATAGCAGCAATGAAGATGGATACCCTCTGTCAGGCATTGCTTCGTCTCCTAGCAAAGCAAGGAGGGCAAAGCCGGTATCACAAATCACTTTCCTTACAGGGTATAGTCAAGTGACATGAGAAGTTAAAGGCTTAAAATGAAGTTTCAACTTCACCCATCATTTTCGGTGTCACAGAGTGGCAAAACCCCAGCAGTGCATACAGTCCAACTCAAGGAAGGAGAGAGGGGCTGCACAGTCTCATGGCCCATACTGCCAACTATTTCCCTGAAAGTCCTGGTGCCATGGCCAGGCTGCAAGCCCTCTGTCAAAAGCTAACTGGCAGCTCTTAATATCTTTACAAGAAGTACATAAAATGCTCAGGCTGAGAATTTTCTCTGGTAATTCATTAAGGGTAAGACTCGAAGCCCAGCAAGTCCGTGAAACACATCTTGGTAGGCTTTCGTTCTCTTTGGACACGACACCCAACTGCAAAATGAAAAGAAAGGGCAGAGCTGGGCAGAATATTCAAGAATATTGAAGAAGGGAGGCTGGGGAGGGAGGGCTGGCTGGAAATACCCAGCACCCTTTCAGGTCTGTAACAACAGATCCCAAACAGAAAACAAAACAGCAGCTGAAATCACCTTCCAACACAAAAATGTTTCTCTACATTGATCGTAATGAAAAGGCCTTATTTCTCTCCAGCAGTCTCTTTGAGCAACCTGGGAGCCAATCCTCCATCTTCTAAATCCTTGAGGGCCTTTTCAGCCCTCAGAGTGGCCAGCCTGCTTTTGGGGCAGGTTTCCCAAGAATGAAAAAAAGCAGCAATAACTAAAATGTAAATGCTGTAGAGGATCTCTCCTCCAAATTGGGATTGTTCTGCTTTAGCACTAATCTCTCCAACACTGCCTTTAAGTCTCAGATTTATTTACTGACCACAGCACCCCTGTAATTAAGCTGTGGTTTTGCTCCAGAAAGCGACCCTAGGGAAAAAAACTGAAATAAAAGCATCCTGCGATTCCACATAACTGCAGGCCAAATGATATCCTCAATCACCCTTGTACAACGCCATTAACTGTTGGTGGGGTTGCAGAGGTGTAACTGGAAGGTGGATTTGGCCTGCAGAACTGTAAATTGCCTGGGACAGCAGCTAGAAAAACACCAGTCGACCTGTGTAGCCCGAGCCAAGCTGCGGAGCTGGCGGGTACGGCTAAATCACGTTGTAAATGTATAAACTGAAAAAAATGTTCCAGATGGCGTGTTCTTCCCCTTAAATCCTCTCAGCTCTCACCTGGGGATGTGAGTATCTCTAGACATAGTCATACAAAGAGAGGCAGTACTGAAGAAAAAAAATTCTTGTATACAAAAAAAGATTTGAGCTCATGCTTGAATGGTTTACTGGAAAAATGTTAAACTTTCCGTACATATTTTTTTTTAATATCAATAGTCTATTTTTCTCTAGTCTAATAACCTAACCAAGAAGGGAACAGGTCAAACGAATGTTAGCTTATAAAATGAGAGACATTTTATGCTTTGCTAAGATCACAGTGCTGAGATGTCTGATGTTAGAAACAATGGAGCAAAAGATTTAAATGACTGAAAGCTATTTTAGAATAAATGTGTCTTGCATAAGTCGCATACACAAGAAGAAAATAAAAATTAAGGAAAATGGCTCAAATGAAAAGCATAAGCTGTGAATATCAATAGACTACAATATGTAGGCTTGCATATTCTAGCTGCCATTGCTCTATTTGGCTTCAGAAACAAAATTATTTAGGATAATTATAATTACCACTGGTAAGAATTTCCACACTCAGGGAAATGCTAACATTTCAAGATTTGTTTTCATGCTGAATCGAATAAAAAATTCAAATTCCTCTCAGAGAGAAATTCTGAAGAATTATGATTCTTAGGTATTAAATATAGATACTGTCAAAATGCTGTCCGACATATATCAGTATCTGCAGCATCTAGTAGGAACATATTGTAATATTTAATTTGGTATTCCAATATGATTACAAAGTCAACATGAAAGGAATAGGAAAATTAAACACTTCCAATTCACAAAGTAGACTTTTGATGTTGAACAAGGATGTTGGGGTGAGATTTTCACCACTGTAGAAATGTTTGCATTTTGAAAAAAAAAATTATTTGCTGACAGTAAACTTTTTCATCCACTCTTGTTTTACTAGCAAAGTTTTGACACCTTTCAGCACTTCTTCTCTTTGACAATATCCTGATCATGCAGTTTGTCTTTCCTTCTCGCTTCCTTCCTTCCTTTACATTAGTATGATGACAAAGCAGCTTTGTTACTGTATTTGGATATTTTTTTACAGTGCCTAGTTATATGGAAACCTTCACATCTCTGGATTAATGTGCAAAAATGAATCCTCACAAAATCCAAGCAAGGCGAGTAAGCAGATAAAATGACGGACAAAGAGAGGTGTGTATTTAAGGGGAGAGCTAGGATTAGAAGCAGCGTAGCCGTGGGTCTTACACTGTGCTTCAGACTGTCGTGCCTTTTGAAAAATGGCTCAGTGCATCAGCTCACAGAAGAGAGCGGCCAGCTGAAGCGCCATGCATAAAACCAGATTTTCAGTGTATTTCTGACAACACAGTTCATGCATGTGTTGGCACATGTAGCGGGAGGTGCACCTTCACAAGTCTTTTAGTTAGGTCAAGGAGTGCTCTTCTTGAGGCAGAGCTCCTGCCTGTCCCAGCAGCCTGCCTGGCTTGTACCCGGAGTCATCTGGGCTACAGCAGAAGAGGCCCTCCACGAGATACTCCTAGGGTGTGCAGGTATTCAGGCCACACCATCAAACTGGTCCAAAGTAAAACCCACTGGAGGACCAGCTCCTATTTCCTCCCGTCTGCTTCTGCTGAGCTAGTGCAGATGTAGCCATAAAAATCCACATGCCATCCACCGTATTTGGAATATTCCTGCAACTATTAGTTAAGATTAGACCTTTCTCAAAGTATTTGTGAAGCGTAATCCTTAAGAAATGTGGTTAAGATGCTATGGAAAGATATGTCAGAAAAATATGTCATAAAGAAAGATATGTCAGAAAGATATGTCATGAAAGTCCTATGGCACAGCACAGTGTAGGGTAACGTAGGTACACCCATGTTATCTACCCATACAGGCAGTGCTTACACTGGGACGCAGAGCAGTGCTCCTACACTCCCCGACCCATCTCTGTAACCCCTTCATCTGCTTCTCCATGGCTGGAAACCAGGTGCTCGGGCAGGATGTCTTCTGTGACGCCCTCACAGGGGTTGCCTCAGCTGGACGAGGAGGCGACCAGCTCTCCTGAACACACTCAGGAGCACCTAGTTCATTGAAAACTCAAGCTACAGTACAGAATACCCTGCTGTTCTCCTTCTGACAGGGAACTGCGTCAAAAGCTTTGCCAGAAGGAGGGAGAAACAATGTTTGGCAATGACGTGTCTCTTTCTTACCCAGCAGCGAGAGCCGTGGTTCCACAGCCTGGTGCTCGCCCTGTCCCCTGTGTGAGCAGGCTGGGCTCCCTGGCCCCGACCTACATGGTCCCTCTAGGGAAAGCTGCCAGTGTCTCCTTGTGCAACACTCAGGCACCTCTGCCACTGCCTCGAGTGTTGGCCAAGCAGAGGATTTCAGCAGAGCAGCCTCCACATGCAGGCACCTGCACTTGGTGCTGAAAGACAGGCACTGCAGGAATTTGCTCTTCACTTTCCTTTTCAATAAACTGTCTCCAGTAATTGCCTTGGCTTTAGAGTCGAAGGCCTCTGGAGTAATGAACAACTGTTATTTCTAGTACAATGGGATCATTGTCTCTAATGGTATCCCTTAATTGCTACTGCAGTGCAAATTATGAAAAGCAAGAATATCCAAATATAGAGACACTTGGCCCCTGTGACAGGAAATTAAGGTCTGTTCTCTAACACTGCTGCACGCCCTGAACTCCTGCTCAAGTCAAAATGAATTGCATACATTTAATACTTCGAAAAGCAAGCTCTTAACCTTTACAAACAAGAGCTTATAGAGCTCATATTGTGTGTGTTCTGGCTACCCCTATAAAAGTCCAGTGCTTTTTCAGATCCTACTAATTGCCTGGGCATCCTGGTCCCATCAGAGTTCAGGACAAAACTTGGCTAAAAAGGTTGAAGTACATTTTTTAAAAATAATGAATAAATAGGTGGGTGTACTATCTTTTGACATTTTAGTGGGTTTGATTGCTTAACTGGTCATTTTTTACTGTAAGAAAAAGCAAGCGAATGTTGCTATATCATCTGCAATATAAAATCTTTCATCTTCCTTCCTATTTTTCGTGCCTTGAGATTCTATTGTTTTCAGCCTCTTGGATAAAATCTTTTTCATACCTGTTCATGCCTTGCTTTGGTGTTGTACTCCTTGGAAGCAATAATGACCAGAACAAACTCGGGCTTCTGAGAAAGAGCGTGTTATCTCTACAGTGCCATTTTAATATTCCAAGAATTAAGAGTCTAAATATTTAATCTCCACTGTGAACCGTCTGAAAAGCGTGCTATTGTCAAACAATAGCAGTAAACTGCCGAGGAAAGGCCCAATCCTTCTCTTACTGATGTCAGTGGGAATTTTGCCAGAAAGCTCAGCATGAGCAGGGTATAGTCCAAAGTAATCAGTCCTACAGATGATTACATGAAAAGCCCTTAATTATAGCATGATGATTGAGTATTATTACCGTCATGAGACAGAGGCATCTTCTGGAACCAAAACCAAGAAAAAGAACATATTGAGGCTATTCCTCCTCCGAGTTGTGCCTCTTTGGCAGCAGCCTTTTATCAGATGACTTTTCACATGTTAGCACAGCTACTCTGGTTTTGGCCGCAGCCTGACATGCACAGTGAAACGAGCCCAGATTTCCTGTTCCACAGTTCCTCTCTGTTAAAGGTCTCTCAGCCCGCCAAGGCTGCGCCGTTTGGTAAGTCAAATGTTTTCGGCAAACGCCGCAACACTCTGCACTTTGTTGTCCGCCTTCTCGCTTCGGTTCAAAGGCATGTCTTGCTCCGTAAGTGCCTTTTCCAGGCTGGGGAAGAGCAAGTAGCTAATGACCTTGCATGATGGCTGCCGTCTGACGAAGGCAGGGAAGAGTGAGCGCAGACCCCCAGAGCCAGATGCCTGCTTCTGCAGCTTTGACCAACCTGCCCAGCGCTCGAGCCGAGAGCGGGAGGAAGCAGGTTATGGCCGTGAATCGGGCTCTGAGGGCACGGACAAGGCGTGCAAGCTAACGCGATGCCCATGCAAACACGATCAAGATCTTCACGGTTCTTCAGGGAGCGTTTGCTGTTAGGCAGGTACACAGATGCAGTTTTGCACAGTTCATCTGAGAATGTGAAGCTTGCACAGTACCCTGCAAAAGCAAAGTCTGTACAAAGATGGGAATATGATTAGACTTTGGATTAAAATGTTTTATTATTACTTATATGTAAGGAAGTTCATTTTCTCCCTCTTACTTGGGGGTCAAACAGAAGCCTGCCCTCCCCCCTGAAATGACTGATTTTGGCAGCTCAGTAAAATGTGTCTTAATAAAGACAAAAGGCAAATATAAAACCTGCATAGTCACTTCACTCAGAGTTACTAAATCATTAATAGTATTTGATTCTGGTTTTTATTGTCAAAGTCACAGGAAGCTGCAGTGATGACAGTGGGAAAACACACGTCCACAGCAAGTTTTAGGTACATTTGGGGGGGGATTTTCTTCACTACCCTACTTAGGAGAGAAGTTTTTACGTTGCATTTTAATTTATTTTCCACATTTGTATGTTGCTTACGTTTCTTATCTGAAAGGAACTGTGAAACTCTCCCACTGCTTCCTGCCTGAAATTGCTCTCTCTGGATTGAGCTCTGATTTCCCTGTCATGATATGTGTTGTGGGGCTTTGTCTCCTCTCAAAATTATCATTAAAATGGTACACCAGCAAGCAGTCCCATTTGTAACGGTGGGGGATTCTGAAATATTTTCAGTTATTTTCATAATAGCAGTTGGTAATTTCCTGAAGCTATGCATTCTGATTAAATATCTTTTCTTTCTGCAGTCTTCTGAAGCAGTCATAAAAAATGACTGCTATTTCATTCTAACCTCTCAAGAGATGAGCAAAAATCAGTTGCCTAGCAAGCAGAAGTACTATTGCCTGTGTTAAAAGGTCAAGACAAAAACGTGCTGAAACTTTTTGGATACTTATATAAAGCAATGATTTATGAGTTGGGAGTTGTTTATTCCACAAAGGGATCTGTATTTGACCCCGTGCGTCCTGCTTTCACATACTTAATGCCACTTAAAGGAGAGGAGTATCGGTATTCCTCAGACAAGCATTCTGACATTTCGAAAAGATAACAGCTACCTCTCAGTTTAAATAAACTCAGAAATGTGCCTGGAAAATCATTTGTCATCAGCTAGAGAAATGTCAAAGTTCCAGATGAAGCGATAGAGGTATTACATTCTTTTCACTCTTTGACCATGTGCTAAAATAAGCAGCAAATGTAAAGCTATTGTGCTTATTTTCTAAGGGCAGCTACTACATTTGGTAATACCTTCCATGGAAGTCCATCACACAATATACATATTACAGTTCTGAATAGTCCACCTACTCTAACCTATACTATGCTTCAGTTCTCAAGATCTTTGTACAGAGCAGCTCATGTGTCACATAGCAAACATGCTGCCCCTCTCAGTTGGGGGGATGTATTTCTGGGTGCTCAACATATTAGAGTGCAACATTAATTCCATACAGAAACCTTAAGAAGTGAGAGCTCGGTCTGGGTTTAGGCTTTGTGCAGACCTAAGTGGGAGGGAGTACAAGGAATTTACGTGTTTTACATAAAGAGGCTTGGCACATCTATAGCCCCTACACTCTGGAAGCACAGTAACTGCCTGGCTACCAATGTTTTTAAGGGACAGGGAGGAGATGGAACCACGGCTATCCTACTTCTGATTTGTAAGAGACAGGAAAAATCTCCAGGAAAAGCAAGAAAGAGCACTTCTGTCACATACAGTGGAAAGATGTCAGCCACACAGTACACCAGAAGGCATCATTGCATCCTGCATCTTCTACAGTATAACCAGAACGTCTGACAGACAAAGCTTTCACTTTACTGTTCACATCCAGTAAAAGATCTGTCTGGATTAGGCAACCAGGGTGAAGCAAAATGCCTCCCCCTTCTTTATCTGCTGCTATGGAGGCGTGAAAAGTGGATCGTACATCAAACCGGGAGGAGGGAGAAAGAAGCTTCTTATCTCCATCAAACTCTCAACCTCTGCCACCAAGTTTCCAAATTCGAAATACTTCCTTTCCATCACGGTGGCACAAGAGCTCCCCAATGACCTGAGCCAGCGAGAGTGTGAGCTCTTTCTGTCTCATCCATCTCAACCCAGACTGCTACTTAATTCAGGCCTGGGTCCTGCGGTGAGCTCAGGGGGGCTGGCACAGCCTCTGGCAGCAGCTGGACTCCAGGCAGGTTCAGCATCCCACCTGCAGGGACTCTGTGGCAGGGTCAGGACTCTGGCAACTGATCCAGAAATCAAAGTGGCTACAAAAACTTTCATGGAAGTGATAAAATAACATTCTCTTTGTGTTATTTGTTATTCTTTCCCTCCAGACTTATCAGTTACATCAACCATTTGTTAAATTAGTGTTCTGGAAGCAAATGCACTTGTGTTCTCACAGACTTTTCTTTGAACGGATGATCTGTTTCAAAATGCTTTTCAACTTGTTAAAAAAGAAAAAGTAAAAAGAAAGAAGAGGGGGTAATGAGCTAATATCCTTCCTAATAACCACAGAAACCAGAATCTTCTGGAGAAAATTAGCATTTATCTCTTCCCTGGCATAAATCACTCTAACCCACTTTCCCAATTTGCCTGATGGTGAGGGATTGCTAGGCAACACCACACTTGCAGGTCAGCTGCCACTTCATGACTATGCCCATGTCCATTTTTTTGAGGCCCACACTGAATTTTTTTCAAAGATTATGTTGCCATTTAAGATTAAGAGCATTTAAAAATACTTAGCTAATCTTCCTACTTTAATACCAGCTCTTGCTTAGTCTAAAGCTGCATTGCTACAGCTGAATATTGCTTGGAGTGTCTGAATATTTGGAAGTAAAACCTGCCATTTTCTTCAGTAGTATAATGAAGTAAGGTATAAGATCAGGCCTGATTTTAATTATAAGGTGTCCTTCCTCTTACTCTGCCTGCCTTCCCTGTTTTTCATGCCAACAGCAATTGTTTGATTTGACTTGAAGGAAAACTGAATGGCTAGCCTGAAGTAGCAGGTGAATCATTCTAATACCTGACGACTTTCCCAAATAAAGGCAGCTCTCTCCAGAAGCAAATCTCCATCACTTAACAAGCTTATCTGAGCCAGTGTAGTTAGCAGGGACACACTCACACCGAAAAGCTGATTGCTGATGGTGGGATTTTCAGTGTGTTGCTAAACTGCCAAGTAGGAAGTGATATTCCTGATTTCCAGCCGAACTTCAGCACACAGCCTGTGCCCGAGCAAGCGCTAAAGAGTAACAGATATATGACCTAATGCAGAAGTTCCCAACTGCACAGCCCTGAAAGATATAAGGTGCTCCTCAGTGGGCCACCACTGCTGCTGGGGCATCTCCTGCCCTTGTTCTGCTCAGGTGCTGCAGAGGTCTCCTTCCTGCAGGCAGCCCGGGCATTACCCTAAGACTCTTGTCCAGACACTCAGCTGCTTCAAAGAAGTGCCAACTAAAGATGGGTGTTCATAAAAGTAAGCACTTGAATACAGCGCAGAAACCTTTTTAATGCCAAGTACCTCATTAAATCGTCAACTTCCTTGAAAACGGCGCTCGGAGCAGCGAGAATGCAAGCGCGGGGATAAAATTCACCAGCGACGTATGCTGGTAAACCAGGACTGCCGGAGCCAAGCGCTCGGGGCCACGAGTTAAAGCCGCCCTTAGCTTGCACCTGAATCCCAGGAGCCTGGTGAAGCCCACGGGAGAGCCGGGGCTGAGGGGCCCCAGGGAGCCGGGCCTCCCTCTGCCAAGGCGCCCAGTTCGCTGGGCAGCATCTCCCTCTGGAGGCTCTCCCCGGCTCCTGCCTCTCACCATCGGCCCTGGCTGGGCAGGAGTCCACCCCAAACACCATCTGAATGTCAGGCGTGGGCAAGCCTGATTTATTTGAGTGCATTTTAGCACGCACCTGGCTCAAAATAGCATGTTTAGCCTAAAACCATTCTTAAAAATTAGTATTTGGGGAATTTTTTTTAAATCTGTTACCTAGTCTGTGAACCTTTCAGTACAAGAAGATGCCACTTTTTTTCTACAATCCTGATCATTAGGCATATGCTTTTCCTAAAAGCACAGGGAGGCTAATGTAATCAGATGTAATTAGAAAGTCAAAGTTGAGGGGTTTAAGAACAACAGAATCTAATCAAACACAATCATGACAGTTGTCATCACTGTCACAGTACTTACAGCAATTTCCCTTTTAAATTATCCATGTGTTTTCACCAACACAGAGGCTAGTCATTCAAGCCATTTTGATAATATTTTTATATTGTTGTCTCATTTTTATTTGTTTGGCTTTCTTCTCTTTACTAGATCTAGCTCTTTGATGGCATCCATACACGATGAGGTTGCTCACACTGCTCTGAAGCTACAATTGGGTTATCACAGCTTTCACAAACTTGCAGATGATCCAAAGAAAATTGAAAAGATGGAACCAGAGTTGTCACAAAGATCCAGTGACTTCAGTAACACTCTACAGAGCCCCAGGGTCTCCCTCGTAACAGGGGCAGCAACACGCCACCTCTTTTTTTTGGTGAAAACCATGGAGCACTCGCATTTAGCATGACAAAAGATTCAAAATGAAACATTTCTAGACAGCTTCTAAAATGGCAGGTAAAATGTCAGCTATCACTGTAATGAAAAAGGAAAACCTAATGTAAAACAAGAGTACTCTGATAAGCATGTTGCTTTTTAATGAACGTTACACATTCAGCGAAACCACTGGGCTTCAGAAATAACAAAGTATTGACTGGGTGAAAAAAATCATTGCAGTTCACTGGTAACTCTCATGAAAGCTCCTTTATGAAGTCAATCTTTCTTTGGACACTTTTTTAATTGGACACATCTTGGGACCAAATTCTCTCATCAAAGGGTAGATACTAAGCTCTCACTAAAGTCAATGGGACCTTTATGCAGCTCAGAAGAAAACTTGGCATTCATTGGTGTTCCTCTAGGGAGAAGGGAGAGTAAGGACAAAAAACATATTTTTAATTAATGTTGTAAAAAAAAATTATATTACAATTTGTGAAATAAACAAATAGATAAAACCATATGATTATAAAAATTGATTCCTATTTATAATATTCTTTGAAAACATACATGTCTTAGCACTTAAGTCTTTTACCAGAGGGTACATTTATTTTGTTCTGGCTTATCCTCTGTTATGTTCATATTGCAAGCTTTTACAGAAGTTTCCCTCTAATTTATTTAATAAAATACCCTTTTTTATTCTTTCCCTTTTCAGAAAAATATCAATTTGAATTTTTTTCCTAAAGATTATTACATAAAATGGAAATAGTATTTCTAGCATTACTGAATCCTTAGGTACTAGAATCAAAAGTCACAAATCCTACCAGTCACATAAAACCAATAACAAGCAAATCTTTATTTCAGTGGAAAACATGGTCAGAAAGGCCAGCTACCCTGTGTGTTAAAGAACCATATGAATCACAGCAAGGGAGAACTTACTCAGCTGTTGACTTGCTTAGTCTATCCCAAGTTAAAGCGTAATTATCCTTTCTCTGTATTTTTATTTCAGAAATAAAGAGGCATGAAGGAAAAATCTGTCATAGACCCATAGCCAGCTCCTGACAGCCTTGGACTCGCTCTGCTCACGCTACGTACTACACAACTCAACGCTTGTTCCACTGCCCTTCACGGACACCCACCATGGTTTTTCATCTGCTAAACATAGTCCTTTGAAGAGGAAACAGTCTGAAAAACTTTGTCTCCCTCACTGTTCTTTGTACCTTTTGAGGCAGATGACTTGTTCAGCATATTTTTACTTTCTTGCCAATTAGCTTGACTACGCATTTAATATTCAAAATTATGTTGCTGAGTCTTCTGTAGTTTTTATATTATTCCACATACAAATCTGATGGAATATACTTGGCCTAGAAACCCTGATGACAGCTGGATTGTCACGGTACTGTCAGTATCTTCAAGAAGCAGCCTTTTGCAGACTCTGGACACTGAGGTAGGATGCCCAGGCCATGGAGGCCTTGGTCTTTGTTTTTTTCTGTGCCAGACGATTATCTTATCCGCAAGTAGTGCTTACGGTTGTGACTTTTGTGGAGTTGATATTAAAGCCTTTTGAACTAACGGGCTCTTTAGGGATCTTTGTGGTTTGCCAAGTCACACAGTGATGTTAGGTCATTCCTATTTTCTGCCCCAAGTCAGTTTTGTGCTCTTCTCGCTTACGATCCTCAGGGAGATGCTGCTGTTGACATATCCCAGGTGGGAGGTACCAGCCACTTGGTTAGGCTGGCCTTGCACAACTGCCATGCAGTAAAGTCACAGCTCAGGCGCTGCATCTTTCATCCTTGGATTTTTCCTTTGTGCCAAAGAATGGTAACTGAACTAGACTCTGGGAACAGCCTGGCTTTCTGACTGCTGTACTGAGTGCTTTCAGAGGGGAGTTTTCATTTCTGCTGGAGTCCAGTCTACTATACCAGCTTGAGATATCAATGGCCTGGAAACATTTATTTCCACTCTGCTTGAATTTCAGGAGCTGATAAACGTTACATTTTAAGGTAGCTTAAATTTTCCTCTCAGTGTTGCTAATGGAGGTAGCCGGTGTACGTGGAGATTTCTCCAAACACTAATGGGCAAACTCCCTCCTCTTATGTAAAATTCAGACCATTTCTTACAACTCAGCCCGTTAGTTACCTCAGTGGTGCAGTACTGTGACACATCTGCTCAAACTTCATCCGGATATAATCTGAGAAGGTTTGAACTGACTTCATCAAGACTAGGACTTGTTTATATGCCCTTGATTAGCCTAAAGAGTAAGATCTCCAAGCTTCCTGTTTAGCTGATGGAGAGTGACAGACCTTTCTAGATGGTGACCCAAAGTAACTAAATTATACACTGAATGGAGACCTCCCCTGTTGCCTCTCAAAATAGAAGATCCAAGGAAGAGTGGCCATCCTAAAAATTAGCCTTTATGAATCCCACATAATATATCCAGTGGAAGAGTCCCCTGAACATTATTAGAGATGAACCTGAACTAAGACCTGCACAGTAAAATTTGTCTTGCAAACGGAGAAAGTGAAATTTGCAAAATATATCTTCGATTTTTTAACTAATTATTATTACCACCCTATACCCAAGGGAAGTCTACTACACACCAAGGAAACACAAGACCAAGGATGTTCCTGACCATGAGATGTTAAATAAAGTATGGCCTGTAATTTCTCTTCAGATATCTCACTGAAAATGTGCCTGTCTAATTCCTAACCACCTTTTATACAGTCCTCTAGTAAGCTGTTTGTCAATGTTGGTACAAGTGTTCACTGTACCGAAACCAATCTTCTTTTTTTCAACACACTGCTTTGTGACACACAGTATCAAACGTTGTATTACACTCTAGACACACTACATCTCTAGTAAGTCTTAATTTTTTTTTTATTTCCTCAGAAAAATGTAACATTATCTGACATTTTATCTTTGGAAATGCGTATGTGTGCTGGTCATCATTCTCTCATACTTCAGATATTCAAATACATCCTTTTCTATCATTCATAACAGTAATTAACCATAGCTAAACATGCAACTTACTGAATGGTAATGGTGGGATTCCTTGTTTCACTTTTTAAAGAATTCCATCCTTTCGCCCCTACACCGCTCTTGCCTATTTATGGTTTTATCATCTCTTTAGCTAGCTATACAGATGTTTGTCTTCAGCTATTTCCCAACTGGTTATAACTTTTCAAAATTCACTGGAGAGGATCAGACCATTATTCTGATATGTAGGCTATCTGAGCGTAAAGATCACGTGCAGGTATTTTTTACTTAATTTTTTTATAATTAGATAACCCGATACAATTGTTATGCATTTCTGTTATCACGAGATTACCCTACTTTATTCTTTTTGATAGACCCTATAAACATCCCATTTGAATTCTCAATAATTTGGTGCTTATTGCTGTTCTTTTACTGTCCAATATACTGGAATGCCTTAAGTATCCTGATTGATAGATAGTTTTTGACATCAATTTCCTTTGAAGTTCAATGGGACATGCACAACTACTGCCCTTTGCATCTTTCCACAGCTGCACCCACAAAATATTGTGCATTTGTAATATAAAAATAATCATTTGGTGGAATAACAGCAATCCAGCAGATACTTCTCTCTGATACTTGGCTACACTGGGTGAAAATTTTGATCACTGAAATATTGTATTTGATCATTGAAATAGAAGAAAAGTGTATAATATAATGGAAAAATTCAAAGTGAAATCTTGGACTAATCTGAGTTGATGGCAAGTATCCAATAGCTTTGTAGATTAGAGCTATGGCCTCACAAAGAAGAGAATTGCAGGATTATCTATAGCTATAATGATACAAATTCCAAAACTATAAGAACACAAAATACGAACATTTTAGTATTTTCCTGATACTAACCTTAATTGAATTAGATTTTTACAGCTACTGCTATACACTTTTAGAGTTAAAAATATTATCAAGTGTAGGATGTTGCTACATAAAGAACAGTCATCAAATATCTCATAAAATATCCACGATGAAGGGCTTCAGTTGCTGGTACGCAAGCTGCCCAAATGTCATAATAAGACAGAGTTTACAAGTGAAGTTTCTGGAAACCATCAATGATTGCTTCATACAGCTGAAAATCCTACAAAACAGGGGAAAAAATCACTTCTGTGGATTCAGTCCTAAGCAACATTTTGGAGTCAGTTCAGAGCTAGTTAGAGCTCGAAGCACTTCCAGTTGAAGCTTTTGGAAAATTCTGTAACTTGTAGAAGATAGCCATATGTTTCTGGCAGCTGTGTGACCAGTATCACTAGTAAATGATAGCTGGAGCACATCAGGAGGGCTCCCGGACTGCATCCTGTGCTGTCCAAAGAGAAGCCCTCTCACACTCAACTGGGAGAGCTCTGTGATGTGAACCAAAGTCCGGGAAGTGGCACCAACCAGTAGTCTCATTTCAAAAGCATGCTCTTGATCCAAACCAAAACACTAATGTAGATGCTTTCCATTTATCCCATGGGGTGGTAGTTAAGTCCTACTATTACAGGTTTTCAGCACTGGTGCTGTGTCATGGTGCTCCAGTTCTTCATGCATTCTATCTTCAGCTAATAAAATAAAATTAAGACTTAAAAAAAAATTTGCTTGAAAGTAGGAAACAGATTTTTGAATACCCTGAAAGTGTAATTTAGCTTTCTGGGCCTCTGGCTTGAAAGAATGTTTTTCTCTAAAATAAAAAATAAAAAATAAAAAAAACCTTTGCAACTGAACTCAAGCATTTGACAGACCTTAATAAGGACTGCGCCAGTCAGGATTTACCATCTGTAGATAAGTAGAGCTGAGGCAGGAAAGGGAAGGGAAGCCAAGCCAAGTCAAGGGAATGCAAGGCCAAGGAAGGGAAAACATGTCATAGATTATTTGCTGTGAATTCTGTGATGTTTGTTACCTCAACACATTTGGTATCATCAAGCTGCCAAGTGTGAGATAACTTTCACACATCTGTCAGGCAGCTGTGTTACAACTGCTGTCTGTTCATATCCAGTGCCACAGCTTCAGCTGGGCTGCAGTCAGAGCTCCTTCTTCAGTCTGCTTAGAGTCTGCTGGAGGAAGGTAGGTACGTTGAGACATAGAGATATACACATATATGCTGAAAATTCACTGGTGCTAGGCCAAATGTAGATCTGAGCAGGGAGAGAAAGGGGACGGGTAGAATTAATTTCCTTATGTCCTAGTGTTCCTGTATGCTCTTATGGTCCACCCTGAATCTCCCTGGCTTTGCTGCCTCCTGGAAACAGCTCTCTCAAGCTGCGCAATGCTCTTTCGCCTCCCCAACTGTCTTCTCAATTTCTTCCATCCAACTCCCCTGCTCCCAGACTTTAATATAGCAATGGGTACACTACTGTATCAACTTCTCAATGGCTGTTATTCGCTAGTTTGTGAAAATGTCCATTGAAAATATTTCAGTGGATCTTTTCAATGGCAACAAATGAGTTATCATTGACAAGAACAGAAATAAAAGTTAAACATCCTCAAATTATTACCTCTTCACAGTAAAAGCGAACCTTGGCTAGATGTTGTAAACCTAGATCTTGTAATTGGCAGTCTAATAATTTCCCACAAAAGGGTGTATTAGGACACATGTAACATATAAGCATAAACATTTTCTATGTCATATGTTTCTGTATGTTTCCACCTATATTTCTGTACAAATAATTAATGCATAAAAAGCTCATTTCCCCATAAAATACAAAAATGAAACCTGAAAGTGCTAGCTGTAAAAATGCAGACAGCCAAGTTTACCCAGGAGGTAACTCTGCTTTAGGATAGATTAATTTGTTCATGATGCATTATTATTCTTTACTGACTTTGCAGGAACCCTAACAGATAAAAACGGTTCGAAGAGTTGTGTTTTCACTGTCAATGATCCTTGTGCAAAAGCAAAAAAAAGTCTTGGCAAGACAATACAACACCAACATAAGCCCAAGGCTATTCTTTTTCTACATAAATTTCAGTGTCAGAATGGCAGGAAAACCAAAATAATTTTCAAGCTGCTAGAGGGTACTGCCAACTGTGAAAAATAGAAAGATAACTATAAACATAATTATTCAAGTGTGCCCTGTTAACTAACAGGAAGATTTTGAAGGGCTAGCACAGAATTTTCTAAGCACATTTTTTCCTTCTAAGACAGACAGACAGATAATAAAAAATTAAGGTGATTTTCTCCTTTGCAAAATAGCGTACAGAGGCAATATTAACCAGGCTGTACTGGTTCCCAGCAGAATGCATGTGGAGGACAAGCCCTGAGGTAGTTTTTTAATTCCATTTCTTCAGGATCCATATTTGATGTTTTGTGTAGCAATACCTCCTGAACAAATCCACCTGGGATCAAATTCTAATTATCATTTAGGAATTCAGGGGAAAATCTTCAGGAGTGAAGGATGAATTTTTGGTCCTTAGGCATGTAAAAGAAGAGGTCATATTTGCAATATGTTTCCTTTTGTAGCAAGAAAGAGAAGATTCCCAAAGGATCACTCATGATCTGTCACTGGTCTGCAAGCCATTTCAAAAGGTACACGTCTTGGAAGAGAAAGGTGCCCATTGCTGCGATGGCATGTCACTGCGACTGCTGCTCTTCCAGGTACAAGGCAAAAGAGGGCAGTGGAGCACTGTACATTTCAATAGATTAAACTAATAATACCTGCAGATCTTTCATCTACATTTCTTCACTGCAAAAATTATTACAATGCCTAAAAAAGCAATCATGTTGTATTAATAATATCCAGACAGTTTAAACTGAACATCTCTTCAGCTTTGATTGAAAATGGCATTTCTCTCCTAGCAAGCCTTGTAACTGATTGATTGAAACCTCCTTAAATTGCATACGTTACCTTCCAAATCTCCTGTCACAGGAGGGATTGCTTTTTCACTCACTGATAGGATTCTCCATGTTGGTTTCATTTGCATCACCTCCTTCACATGCACTCCGGGGAAGCTGGCAGTTCTGTCTCTCCACGTTTAAAAAGGCCAACAGTAGTTCAAGTGTCCTCACACAGAATGAGCTTTGTTTCCTTTCCTGTGTCACTAACAACAAACTGTGTTGGGTTTTGCCAATGTGCCGTGGCCAGTCACTGCTTATGCTGGGTGCTTTCTTAATTTATTGGGCACTTTCTTAATTTATTGGGCAGTTCTGCCTTCTGAATCCTTCCCAAGTGTTTCTAAGCTTTGACTGCACCATGTCCACCTCTAAATGTGTTCGTTCATGCAACTTTAAACATTCAGCAACACCATCTGCTGTTCCCATATTTAAGAAAAGAGCTTGAAGGTCAAAGATATCTTCAAACATCTCTAGTTTTACATTTTAATAAAATCAAATCTAAAGTTAGGGTTTGCTTTGGTTTTCAGTTGGAGTCTGGGATGCTGTTTCCTTTCGCGGAAAGCAGCGGTTCCCACTTCTGCATAAGTGGACATGGATAATATATCATTAAAAATAATAACATGTTATTTAAGAGGAATGGTCACAGTGAATAACCCTCACCTCTCTACCCAACAACCTTCTTTTATCTTGTCAACAACAGCCTTTAGTCTTTCTTTAAAATGACAAAGGTTTCCAGTGTCAATATGCTCTTCTGACTGTCCTCGGGACAGTAGTGCTCTAACCAGATTTATTAGCAAAGCTCTTGCTTTCCCATTATAAGCCAAGGTCTGCTACTCAAATGCCAATCACTTCAAAATGCTGTGTTTTATTTAATGGCTATAACATGTCAGCACTGTCTCCAATGCTCCTTTGATGTAAAAAGACCAGGGGGCACCTTTGATGTGCCACATCCAACCTGAAGTTTGAATTATTTATAAATGTTTGGAAAATTACATAAAATGATAGTGTAGTGATATGCAACCTGTTACCACTACATTCTCAGATCAAAACACAGTAATCACCAACATCATTATCTTATTCCAGAACAGTTTCAAGGGTAGCTCACTGGACTGGGATGCGTGGAGTCGGTTTATAAGCCTAGTTCTTCCACGGTCCTGCTGGTGAATTCAGGGAAGCCCCCCCAGCCTCCTCGGCTTTGGTTTCCTCTCCTTTAAAGCAGAGGGGCTAACACCCATCTTTTCTGTAAAGTGTCTGGACATCACAGTGCTACACAGTTTTTATATTTACAGTATAGAGATTAGATATTATTCTCGTTATTACAGGTTTTGTTCTATTTTTACAGTGATACTGTTCCTATTACTACAGTATTGTGTCTCCAGGGTGCCGGATCCTGAGCAAACACAAATGCAGGCTGCTCAAAGCCCACCACCGTTTACATTTGAAAAATGCTTTAGAAGTGTAAGACCATCCTTTCCACACCAGTGCACTTAAACTTATGGGAAAATCAATATTTTTCTCTACAAATTGACTAGGCCTTTTCCAGTAGGTCTTGCTCTGTGTAAAAAGGCACAAACCATCCTCAAATATAAATAGAAAAACCTTGCAATAGTGCTAAACCCACGGATGCTACTATTTTTCGTGAGATGTTTACAGAAATACTTTTATGTTTTGGTTAATTCTCTGAGACAGAGAACAGCAGCTTTCTTAATGGAAGAAATATTGTTTATTCTTTACTTTTATTTACTTATTTTGTCCTTAACTAAATAATAAAGCAATGTCGTATTTCACTGATGTACGTAATAAGCAATCTAAAATTAATTAACTCTTCCTTTCTCCTTTCCTTAAATTGTTCATTTCCTGATTTATATTTCTGTAGAGATATGTATTTAGACTGATTTTTTTAAAAAAATTATATATAAGGATTTTATCATTTTCATTTTAAGATATATATATGTATCGCTATCCAAAAAAAAGTAAAAGAGCTGAGCATGTCCAGGTCAGGTGAAAATCAAGGGCCACCACCATGCGCCAAAGCTGAGGATGCTCTTGAAACAGAGAATCCCCTACCCAAAGGTCTTGAGTAGGAAAGGAGACAGGCATGGACGGGCCACCGTCTTGACCAGAGATAAAGTCCATCCAGAAAGTTAACTCTGAAGTGCCTTTAATTTGTGATGGAGTCTGTTTCCATTCTCACTCCTGTCATCACCGGAAGTTGGCATAAATGTAATGGAAAGCCATATAAACTTCAGATTGTTAGGAATTTCAGGAGCTGCTTTTCACACCAAGCAGTCTCACCCTTCATTTCTGGGGCACTGACCCAGCCCATGTAATAATAAACTGTGACCCAAAACTAAGCAAACCAAGGAAATCAAGGTCTGTTCGGTAGAAGTGGACAAATGAGAAGTGATCATTTTCATTTCAAGCATCATCAGTAATAAATGTGTGTACGTATGTGCATATACATAACATCTCTTTAAACTCACAATAACAAATCCTTTTGGTGCTAATGTTAATGTAATAGATATTACAGAGAATGTTTTAAAAAATTGAACCATTATGATGGGTAAAAAACCCAGCAAAATGCAGGTAAAGAATAAGATTTGCTTGTGCTTTAAAATTTAAAAAATCAACTTTCTACACATGGAAAAACAAAATCAAGCTTTCCTCAGCAGGGACCATTATTCAAAGGGCAAAGTATTCTGGGCCACAAGTGCCATCTGCTACTATTACAGCAAGAGATGGAAAAATGTAGTCACTTTCTGCATTGAAAGAGCTTAGTCTCCTCTCATTATGCTCAAAGGTGATGACAATTTAGCATTTTTCAGCCTGTCCCCTATCAGGGCACAAAACCCACTGCCTAAGTGTTGAAAGGGAAGTCCAGCACAGGTTTCCAGCAGAACGGCTCTGGCAGGAGGAGGATGAGGCTGGTAGGTGGCTGTAAGGCTGTACATTAGGATAAAGAAGAGTGAAGATACTGTGTCAGAACTGAAATCAAGCAGTAGACACCATCCAGCTGATTACGACAGCAACATCTACACTCTTGCAACATTAATACAACTAAAGTATTAAGAGAAAATTAAATGGATTTCACAGGTCAAGCATCTGTTCTACTCATAAAACTGTAGCTCAAAGAGAAATGAAGTTACAGTACCAATGCAGGCATCACAGGAACATAAGAAACAAGTTATTCACAGGCTTAAGTCAACCAACAGCCATCTTAAAAATGGCAAATTAGGAAATACATCTTACTACACAGCTAAAGATGTTATTTAATAAAATATTCATTAAACACATTGATACATGCCCACACTGGGTCACAACATCAGGTTGTTAAGGCACATCACTATAAATTTAGTAGTGTGCATCTGAGCTTGTCTTCAAGCCTGCACCAAAGGGTGACTGCCACAATACAGCATGTTGTGAAGTCACGGTCTAGCTCTGCAATTCATCTCCTCGCCAGACACTGGACAGTCCCTGTAATGGTAGACTCTTCTGTCTTCAAAGTGTCTCCATGTGAGAAATGCATCACAAGGTCTGGCATTCCCAGACTTACCTGGGGTTTGCAAGTTCCCAAAGGATTTGCCTGACATCCATCCATCCATCCATCCATCCATCCATCCATCCATGCTATACTATACACTAATTTCTTGTTCCAGCTATTAGTGAGGTGTCCTACAAAACTTTTCTTATCCCCCAATGTGCAGCTACCACCAGGACAGTCCACCCACGATGCTGTCTTTCAGTTAGCCCTCTCCTTGCTGAATCTTAAGAGGCTTTTAGTTATTTTTACAGTTAACACAAGAACCACTTGATTTCTCTAATCATGTAGAGGACCAAACTGTATAATGAGTTTAGTTTGCCTAGCTGACATTCATAAAAATAGCAGTAGCGTACCGACAAGCTTATCCAGGAATGACTCCTTTTTGGTATGTACAGAGGTTCTTGGGAGTGCTGATTCTTTCACTTTTTTTCATGAAATCTGCTGAATCAAAGGCACATATTACATAGGTATATATTTCAACTATATACCATGAACACTTTTTTTCTCATGGGTAGCGGTCTGCCTTTTAATTTAGCAACATTTTACATAGAACACACATTACACATTATTAATAAACATTATTGGGTTTAAGGTCTGTGTGTCACATCAATCATTACCAAATCAGTTAAAAAAAAGGGTACTTGGCTATATGGGCTGAAGAGTGACAAAGGTGGCTGGATGTCATCCTAGCTACATCACTTACTTGGCTGCTACTGTCTGCAGCCTGAAGGACTTCAACAATACAGAATCATAGAATAGAATCATAGAATCGTTTAGGTTGGAAAAGACCTTTAAAATCATCAAGTCCAACCGTTAACCCAGCACTGCCAAGTCCACCGCTAAACCATATCCCTAAGCACCACATCTACCCATCTTTTAAATACCTCCAGGGATGGTGACTCAACCACTTCCCTGGGCAGCCTGCTCCACTTATTAATGCATATATGTATCCTCAGAACCAAAGCCTTCGCTAACAGAAAATTGGCACCGCTCCACTGAAGTCAGCTGAATGTTTGTAACAAATGAACAGCTCCTCCACAGCAAGCAAAATTTTGCCTTCCTTTATGTATCATCCCACATGCCCATAGGATTTTGCCTACGTGATTAAAAGAGAATGACTCACAATAGCGGCTACAGTGTCTTCCAAGCCTGTTCCCACCTCTTCTGTTGTGCTCTACCTTCCAGCTGACCTTATTAGTAAAGCCAGAAGTAAGAGAAGAAACCCTTGGCTAATCAAAATGGTAACACTAGTCCATAATACTGTTACATGTTTATCCTTGGAATCCACAGCACCTCCAACACACAGACTCAAGTTAAATGAATTTGGTGTCAATGTCTTGTTCCTGGGACAGGAACAGTCAAATGTTTGATTCCTAAAGGCAGTAGGTTCATAGATATTCTGGAATAAATACTACCTATATCCAGCTAATTCACCTGAGTACTCTGTAAAATTTTCAAAAGGGAATCGTCGTGTGAATTTAATACACAATACAGGATCTTGCTGCTTCATACATAATTTAGTTTTAGAACTAAGAGAACTTTCAAAAACTCACCTAAAAAGCAAGTTTTCTCTTCTCTTCCACCTTTAATTTAAAAACTCTCCAGGCTTGTAAGCCCACATGAGAGAAAAAATTAAAGTCACTTCAGAAATCTCCAAAATAGCAGTTTATGCATTCAAATATGTAACAGTCTGTTTTTTTTTTTCTGGACTCAAAATGTTTTTCATCATGATTTGACACATCTTCAAGTAAAAAAATCAACTGAGGTATAAAAATGTGGCTTTCCATGAGTTTAATAAGGAGGGTGGCAGTGAGTCTGTGTACTAATGTGAGAGAATCAAAGTTTGAACCCCTGACAACAGATGCACTGCAGCTCTCATTTATTTTGGATTTGCACTGAAAATAATTACTCTTGATAGCTTAGTCTTGTAATTTTGGAATAAACTTGGGTGTACACAGAAATGTCAGAATAAAGCAGGTCCACTATCACCCTGTGAAACTTCCCTGCTCTCACCAGCGCCTGCCCACCATCCAGTATGGCAGGCAGGTGTCGTGGCACAACTCCGAGCGCTGAGGAGGCGGCTTCTTCTACTGGGAAAAAAAAAGTACAATGGCCTTTTGCATTAAGTGCCTTTTTCTCCAGTTAGTACTCTGCTCTCCACCTAAATAGAAACTGTGAGTAGCCTAGGCATGAGATGACAGGTTTGATGCTGAAGCGTGCGGTTCCCATGGGATTGTTTTTCTCTTCAAAGCAGTTCACATTGAAGCCAGGCGTTACCTGAAAATCCTGCTGTACCAACTACCTGTATGGACATTATAGTTAACGTATCAGGCTTTGTACAGCTGAAGACAACCACAAAGTAACATAAAAATTGGACAAGATTATGGAAAATATTATACTGCACAAGAGTATGCCCAGCATGATTATATTATAGTCAGAGCGATGTAACTGAATTAATTTCCAGTTCCTAGAAATGTGCTAGAGTCCCCACAGAGGTGTAAGAATTGAACAGGCTATAAGTGCATTGTGATTTTTGTCTTCAACCTTCAGGCTACTATTATCTGTGATGGCTTCATTCTCCACGCACATATCAGCACAGTGGTTGTTCTGCTCTAGTGATGCACTGCCATGTACCACTTCAGCTCCAGACCACACCATACCCAAAAGTGTTGTGTAGGAGCTGTAGGTGTAAAATGTAAGGATGGCCAGGGCTACTGAGAACAGATCCCCACTCTGACCCAGGCCCAGTTTTGCGCCTCCATCTTTTTGGTTTACCTGGCTAGCACACGTTCAGAATTAAGGGAGAGAGTGCATTACAACAAGCAAGCTCATTCCAGTAGAAGACTCTCAAGAGTACATGGTTCATAGGATCATAAAATCCTAGGATAATTCAAGTTGGAAGGGACCTCAGGAGGTCTGTAGTCCACTCTACTGCTCAAAGCAGAGCCAGCTTTGAGGTCAGGCCACATTGCTCAAGGGGTCTTGAAAACATCCAAGGATGGAGACTACACAACTTCTCTGGACAACCTGCCAGACTGTACTCGTAGGGAAAAAGGTTTTCCTTACATCCAGTCCAAATCTCCCTTGCTTCAATTTATGACCATTGTCTCTTATCCTCTCCCAATGCACCACTGTTAAGAGCCCAGCTCCATCTCTTTGGTGACCTCTTCTAGGCACTGCAGGCAGCGGTACTATTAGGTGCCCCCAGAGCCATTCCTTCTCCAGACTGACCCAGCCCAGCTTCCCCAGCCACTCATCACAGGGCAAATGCTCCAGCTCCCACTGCCCCCTCTGCTGAGCCCTGTCCAGTTTGTCCATGTCTGTCCTGTGCTGGGAAGACCAAAATCAAACGTAGTATCTAGATGTGGTCTAACAAGCGCTGTGTAGAGGGGGATAATCTCTTCCCTCAATCTATGGGCTATGTTTCTGTTCATACAGCCCCGGAGGCTGTTGGTCCCCTTTGCCTCCAGGGCACACAGCTGGCTCACGTTCAGCTCACCACCACACTGCCCACCACCACCCCAGGGCTTCTTCCACAGAGCTGCTCCCCAGCCCATCCATCCCCAGCTGATGGTGTTGCAGAGGCTCTTTCCGCCATGGTGCAGGACCTGACATTTCACTTTGCTGAGTTTCATGAGATTCCTGTTGGCCCATCCTTCCAGCCTGCCTAGGTCTCCTTGAATGGCAGCTCTGCCCTTGGGTCTATTGGCTGCTGCTCCCAATTTGGCATCTCACTCCATGAGAGGAGTGCACTGTGTCACCTTCTACAGGTTGCGAGACAGAGGAAAAGCAAGTGTTGGAGACTATCCTATACGTTGTCACCGAACTGCTAGGTGGCTTTAAAATGTCACTAAATCCCCCCTATAGCTTGCTTTCTCCATAAGTAAAATGTGGATAGCAGATCTAGAACGCGCTGAACAGTACCCTAAGACCCTTGGAAGAAAATTTCTATTCAGATCTTGGTATCATTAATTGTTATTGTCATTATTGCTACTTGCTTCCTGAGGTCGCATGTTTGTTCCCTAGCAGGGGTTAACAGGACTCATAGGAATTTGCAGGGAATACTCTGATATGTCCTTGTAAAGATGTGTTAGGAAGGTTTTACTTCCTCTCACTTCACAAATTGGCAGTGCTTAGACTCCTGCAAATCCTACACTCTTTTGTGCCAGAATCCTCAAACTGAGGTGAACACTCAGGCTGCAGTGGCCTGAGGGCAGAGGTTGATAGGTGCAGTAATGTGCCATCTCTCTGCTTCACTGCATCAATGAATACATGCATATTCCTTAGCTCTTAACTCACGTTACAGTTCAATTATGCTATGTCAGTCACTAGAAACATATACTGATGAGTGTCTTTCTGTGTGCTCACAGTGTCTTCCTTTTATCTTCACCGATACCAAGACTTCATTAAACTCCCACTTAGTTACAGTCCCTATTAAGCGTGTCAGAATGGTATTACAGGAGAAAATAAAAACAAGTCATTAGAATGCAGATTGATTGTAAACTTAGTTTTAAGCCCGTTTCTATATACATATCTCACAAGGGTGGTGATGATAGTATGTTCAGAAGTATATTAATTGAAAGAGCTATATAAGAAACACGTTCTGCAAATTAGCTAACTATGTCATATATATTTTGCATGAAGATCACAACTTAATGAAGACCTTGTTTAATTTTTGCTGTAGGTATCACGATCAGTTTGTTGGGTATTCATTTAATAGGGTTCACAGTGCATGCAACCCACCACTGAAATGGATACTGAATAGCAAATAAAATTTTCTGCATATGTCCAGGTTTACCCCAATATGCAATAAAATAGAAGAGGCTATTCATACAAAAGGCTTCCCCCCCCCCCCCCCCCCCCCAGCCCTTGGTACATACATTCCCCTGTTCCATGCAAACCCAAACATTCTCTCAGGCAGGCTTTATATAAAACACCATAACACCCAAAAAGCATCATAATCATGTAGCAGTTTCACTGTGCATGAGTTTTAGCATTCATAACTTCAGGGGGTTTCTTTCCTCCTTTGCACTTAAAGACGTAAGTACAAAAGATGTATTACATGAAAGATTTGTACTTTTGTAAGAAGGTGTTGGCGGCTATTACTGCTTTTAGCCAAAATATTACAATTCTGCTATCTTCTCTCTGAGATGCTCTTTCTTCACATATATTTCTTGGTCATAATAGGTTAATTACCTACTAGGCTTTTTCCTTAGTACGTGAGGGCTTTGTCTCTTCGAGGTCAGTGGAAAAAATGACATAAAATCTACTTGTTATTAAGGTATTTCTTCAAGCCCATAAAACCTGAACTCGTTTGTTTTTTTCAAAGTGAATGGAGTGCTAGCATTTTCTTTATAAGAATGATTCATTTATAATTTCAGTGTACAATATCACTCATGTTTGATCACTAACTCCTCAAGAAAGCATCTGCAACACTATCTGGTTTTAAAGTAAATGCATATTGGGCAAATAGAGCCAGGTTTCAAGGATAAAGGAATAAAATCATCCATGTAAAGATTCTCAGCTCATTCTAGAGATGCAGGTTTCTAATTTGATCACATAGATTGTACATATGTATGTGCACATATACACACACATACATGTATATATGTGTATATGTACGTATATACACTTTCTGTAAAGGAAAGTGGCAACTTTTGTCCTCGGCGCTTAGCATTTTACTCCACATTAGCTGCACTTTTAAAAATTTGAATACTCTGGAGTCTCTCTTCTTCCATCTTGATGTAACATTCTTCCATCTTTCTCTTCCCATTCCTTTCTCTTTCTTAATCAGCCACAACCAATTTTTTCCCACATCTTTTTCTCAGCCATAATCCACATTCATAACGTGTTCTACAAAGAGACTCTGAATGTCACCTTATTGGTATCCTTTGCATATGATTTAATTTAATGATGACTTGTGAAAACTCCACCAAGAATCTTTAGTATTCCACAGTAGTATGTCAAAACATTCAAAATAAGGATTCAAAAACACTCAACAGCAGCCAGTGTTATGAGCCCCTCCAAGCTGAAGCTCACATTTTCTCATCTGGGTAAAATTTTGAAAGCTATCAGAATGCCTCTAATGAGAGCAGATGCTGCTGTGCAGCTTTTTGAACCATATTAGCTATGCATATCAAAAGCAGCACACTAAAATAAAAAAAAAGCTATTTTAAGGGATATTTACTTGAAAAACCTAGCTTAATGTAGAACAACAAATAAGCAAGTGTGTGCTGCTTTCCAATACACTCATCATTTTGTCAGCCCACTTCAGGAAAATCAATTCGTGCAGTTTGTCTACAAACCGCGTTATGCACTAAGTAGTCACAGCTGAGAGGCTTACCGCTTAGGAGGAAAAGGAGAAAACACTCATGCATCGAAGAAAAACTGGGGAAAAAGTCATCTGCTGAGAAACGGCAGCGGAACTTTTCTGTACATTTTAATGTCCAATTCCGGCCCTGAAGCGGTGCGGTGCAGGAGGGAGGGAGCCCGCCAGGCGAGCGTCCCACGGTACCTAGGTACCCGACGCGCGTGCAGAGCCTACTCTTTGGGTGAAGGGCAAACACTCCTGTTCTTTGTATCTCCATTACAACACCACCGGAGTTTGTATTAACATTACCAACGCAAGACCGTTATTCTAGCAAAGAAAGGGGAAAAGATACGGCCTGCTCCTGCTGCAAGTTTAACACACTTGTTACAGCGATGCTGTATTCCCTAACACCGCCTCCAAATTTGTCATTTAAAGGGCCCTGCCAGGTTCAAGTGTTATAATCATGGCATAAATCATACAATTAATCCCCACAATCCCACCTACAAACTGTTTATAAACATACAAATCGTACCGAGTGCTTGTTACATTACGAGTAATTGAAGGGTCACAGATTTTAAGGCCACGAGGAATGACTACAAAATCGTTGTGTCTGACCTCTTGCATAAAACACAGTAGAAAATTGCTCCTACATCAAGCCCTCCACTAAATGGGGCTGGAGCCATGTAGGGCAGAGCTACGTGTCCTGCCTGACAGCAGCCTGAAGGTTACTCTGCGCTCACCTGGAGGGGAAAAAGTACAGCCGAGCACTCATATGACACAAGGACATCTCGAGGATGCAGCACTGGCCACCCTTGGACCTTGGCTAACCTTTCGTCTCTGCGGAGACCCTCCTATGCTGGAATGGTCTTCAATGCTCATTTTCAGCCTGTTTTAGGGAAATGGTGTAAGATGCACAGAGGGCATACCATGAAGACATTGACTTATTCATCCATTTCATGAGGAAGGAACTAGAAAATAAGCAAACCTGTCATGTTCACTGTCCAGTTACACTTACGTGCCACTTCCAGAAAATATTTAATAAACCTTCAGGGAATTTGCCTGAATAGAGATTGAGTAGAGAATGACTTACCCAGAAACATACTGCATGTTTAAGTCCGATGTGACAGGGTTCCTGCGACCATGCTACAGCATGCTGCCTTGCAGTAGGAATTAATCCATAAAATTCATTACACTTCTGCTGATGAAGCAGTGAGTAACTTCTTCACAGTCTTTCTCACACAAAAAGGCAAAGCTTTGAAATACCCTTTTACACGATGCTTGAATAGCCTATTAAATTGCTTTTGGACTAATAACACACATTCAGCCTATGACATTACCATTTTTTGCAATATGGTAAAGATTTCTCTCGGCTCAGGTAGGAACGTGATAACAAGTTGTCTTTGCCTTGAACAAAGGTACTACTCACGATGTTACAACCCATCTTCTAGCAAAAAATACTTAGAGGTGATCTATATCTACCTGATGCTATTGTACTCTGCATCTCAGTCGCAGATGATATTTCAGATATCACCTTTGAAACACTGCCATGCATTAAGAGAGAGCAAGCTGGTGAAAATTGTTGAGTTGGGGTAGAAGCACCTAATAACAGTAAATAGAAATAAAATAGTCACCAAACCTCTGAGCAAGCAAGTAAATAAATATAAAAATAAGGTTTGTAGGCACTCCACTCTAACGGATTTGCTGTTGTTTACTGTTTTAATAGTTCCCTCAACTTCAGTAGCATCCTGCTGTTTCAAATTCACATGCAAATCTGTCAATATTTTTCTGTCTCCATCGAAATCAACTGCAGAATTCCACACTGACCTCAGCAAGGCCAGGATTTCATCCTCTTATATCAGGCGTTGCGACAATAGGAAAGGTGGGGTTCATATCTTTAGGGTTTTGCATTTGTTAATACAAAATAATGAACACAAACAGTATTGATCCAAAGCCAACGAATCTGTGACTTCAACTATAAATCAAATACAATATTGCTAATCATTGCTCTGCTTTTTTTCAGTTGTGCCAGGCTGGAAAATACCCATTAATGTTTATACAAATGCACATATACATATTTATATATGAACACATATATATTTACCTTATTTAGAATAGCAGCTGTTAGAAAAAAATATTTTCTCTATCTTGTGTCCTAGAAACTATATGCTTAAAATAATAATGAGGCAGCTGGAAACACTAATGGTCAGACAATAAGTGAGTGGACTGTTTCACAGTTTCTGCAAATATTAAGCTGATTAACGTTAGTTATGATGGGTACTATAAAATATGTTTGGTCATACCAACACTGCAGGCATTCAATCACACACACACATATCTGTCAATATTGAAAGTTTTATGAAAACCATTTTAATTTGCCACGTTCCATCCAGTTCTATAACTAACAGTTTGAAATACTGGTTTACTGTGAAATAATTAACACTAAATGGCAAAGTCTCTATAACCGCATGGCCCGCCAGCTCCTGCCAGCTGGGAGAGGGGCAGAAGGCGCGCACCGCTGTTAATTCGGAAGGGAACGTGTGACACAACCTGACATGTCAAAGTGTGAAGAGGTTTTTGCCGCTTAGGTATAAACAAGTGTACTGACTGGTGAAACTGAAAAAAAAAAGTTAAAGAAGAGGACTTGGAGGTTATTTCAGTTCTACGTAATTAAACGCATAAGGAAAACAGAGCTATGGCCATTTTTAAATGCCTTGAAGAGCTTCCCCCTCCTCCTTCCTTCTTCCCTTGCTGTTCAGAGCTGTTGAGTAACAGACATTTCAGTGCGCAGGGGGGAAGTAAACAAATGCATTGCTACTGTAGTTGCAGGGCAAGGAAACATTGATGTCACTGCTGCTATAATCACATTAGTGGGGTGCGTTAACGGTAATGTCATGTTTGATCAACTGGTCAGGTCAAAAGCCCTTCAAAATACAATCTGAACAGAAGCACAAACCAAAATGGCAAGAGAATCGACTTACGAACAGTTTCCTTCCAAACACAGACCCCTGTTGCGAAGGTGAGCTTTCGGTCACCAACACTCAATGTCAAATCAGCCTGAATCGCACGATTACACTTTACCCTTGGCTAGGTCCCCGTCCCCCCCTTTGAGCCCGAATTTGATTTTCCTCTTATTCCCCACTGCGTACAGGCACCTGCACCCTGCGGCGCCCGAACGCATCCCCGCCAGGGATAACGCACGCAGCTGGAGTTTGCTCCGATTCCTGACAGCTTGTCTGTCAAGGACAGAAACGTTTACAGCCCGCGTGCTCAGGACCATTTTTCTTTCGGTAGGTCTTTTTCACTTTAAACACAGTGTGTTGCTGCCTCTCCGCTTTAGCACACGGTATGCGATACAACCAAACGAGAAGAGCAGAAACAGCCAATGACAAATTCTTTCAGGTGGGAAAACGGCTGGGCAGGATACGTCCCCTGTAGCGTCCCAGCGCGCTCGGCACGTACATGCTCATCGACTGCGTGCTTTTTTATCAACATTTTCTGACATTGCCGGGCTTGGGCATGTGTTTGACCCTGGAGCGCTAACCCTTTTGCGGAGAGTCACACGCAGGAAACGCAGCGTCGGCGAGACCAGACCAGGACCGCTGCCATCCACAACTTCCCCGTGCACATTCTTCTGCCCTCTCCCCCACCCCCTTCCACCAGCCTGCCCCTGGCAGGGAGAAACTCCCCCTCTTCCATCCCCTCCCCGAAGCCTGCCTGCTGGCGCATCTTCCCCTTGGCGCTCCGTTACTTCCCCGATCTGCCCCCGGACTGACGAGCCGCTGGCTCCCCCCATCCCCCGGGCTCACCTCTTCGGTCTGCCTGGCAGCGCGGCCACCGCCTGCATACCAATGCGGGGCCGCAACGGCAGCGCGGCGGCCGCCCGCCGCCCCTCCCGCACCCGCACCCGCACCCGCGCCCGGCCCCGGCCCCGGCCCCGGCTCCCGGGGCGCGCTGCCTTCCGCGCCTCGGTCGCCTCGGCCGGCGGGGTCGGGGGGGCGGCGGGGCCGGGGACAGGCGCAGCGCACCGCGGCCGGCGGCAGGGGTCCCGCTCGTCCCCCGGGGACGGGCAGGCACGCGCGCAGCGGGCACGCCGCCACGCGCAGCCACCGCGCCGCCCGTGCCTGCGCGCGCGTGAGTGTGCGCGTGTGCGTGTGTGTGTGCGTGCGAGTGAGTGTGCGAGTGTGCGCGTGTGAGTGTGTGCGTGTGAGTGTGAGTGCGAGAGGAGCGGGGCGGCGGGGAGGGCGGGAGGGCGGGAGGCAGCCCCGCCGCGCCCGCGCATCCCCCGCGCCGCGGAGCGCGGAGACTCACCGGGTCACCCTGGTCTCTGAAGGTCACGCTCGGGCTGGTGCCTTGATTGCAGCTGGCCTCCGGGCTCCTTCGGCTCGGCTCTTCCCTCTCTCTCTTTTTTTTTCTTCTTTTTTTCCTCTTTTTTTCCCTTCCCCTTCCCCTGCTCCGGCCGCGGTGGCGGCAGCTGCCGCCCGGCGGGGCTCCCGCTGCCGCTGCCGCTCCCGGCCCCGCGGGGTGAATCCCGGCTCCTAAGCCCTGGCCCCGCGGCGCCGCTCAGATCCCATGGTCGCAATCCACATCGCGGCAGATGTACCACAGAATCACGTAGAGGATCAGCAGGATGGCGAAGATGAACAAAGCCACCAGGATAGCCTTGGTCACCGGAGAGATGAGGGACTGCATGTCACCCGCGGGCCGCCGCCGAGGACAGACGACTCGGGAACTACACGGGGGCAGCGAGCGCGGACGGATCCCGCGGCCCCGCCGCCGCCCCCGCCGCCGCCGCCGCCGCCAGCGACCCGGCGGGCAACGGCGGCTGGCGCCGAGCCGGTGGGGCTGCGCCGGTGGCCGCCTCCCTCAGCGACCCGGCTGCGGCGCTCCGGCGGGCGCGGCGGCCCCCCGGCGGGCGGGACGGGGCGGCGCGCACGGACACCTCGGCGCCGCGGGGCGCCCGGCCATGGGCACCGCGGCCCCGCCGCGGCTTCAAGCCCGCCCTGCGGCGGCGGCGGCGGCGGCGGCGGGGGGGGGGCCGGGCGCCGGCAAACTTAGGCGCGGGGGCGGCCCATGGGGGACAGGTGTCAAGCGCCCGGCTGCCCTGCAGGTCTCCGACGAAAGCCATCCACGGGGGGGGGGGGAAGTTGCGGGTGGGACGCGGCGGGCGGCGCCCCCCCGGCCCCGGGGGGACCGTGCGGGGGCAGCGGTAGCCGCCGGCAGCGCGGGCAGCGCGGCCGCGGCAGGCTGGCACCGCGCCGGCCGGCGCGTTCCGCCCAGCCGAGGTGTTCCCTCTCCTCGCCGCCCCTCGCCCCCGCCTCCTCCGCCTCCTCCCGCGCTCCCGCCCGCCCCCCGCCGCCGCCGCGCCGCGGGGGAGCTCCGCCGCTCGGGTGCGTGCTGTGGCGGTAACGGCGGGGTGGTGCGAAGGAGCGGGGTTGCCTTTCCCCGTCCCCCCCCCCCCCCCCCCCCCCGCCGCACTTGGCATCTCCGCCATCCTCACTGCCCACGGGAGCCCGGGGTGCTGGGGAGGCCGGCTGAGGCTTCTCACCGTTTCCTAAGCGGAAAGGTCACCCCTCCCCACCCCCGGTAAATTAAAAGACTTTTTTTATTCCGGCAGGTCGGCACGGGTCACAACCTGCCAAGACCCCCCCCGTGGCTCTGTGGCCTTTGGCATATGTACCAAAGGCACCACAGGGCAGATAGTGCAAAAATAGGACAGGAAGATGGAAATCGGACAAAAGACCATCGCTTGCATACTCACCCCCTAACAGCAGCTCCGCTGCAGCTTGCAACTCGCCCCAGATTTCTGTAGCGCCAGAGGTGTCCATACAGTGAGTGTCACATCACGTGCACACCAGCCTTGGCACTCACCACCTGAAGGGTGCCCAGGCATCTGCCTGCTGGCCCGGCACAGCAGGCCAGGGCCAAGCTCCCTGCCAAAGAACGAGGTGGCCCAAGACCAGCCCTGTGCTGGGAGGCAACCAGAGAAGCGGGCGCCCTTGCCTCAGGTCACCTGTGCAGGTGGCCAGCAAGAGCACGCTCGGTGGGACACAGGCCTCTTGTATGGCGTGAACTGCTTCGGGTGCAATGTGGGGAGCTGTCACCTCGGATCTCTAGTGGGGACAGAGCCAGGTGCGTCTCCACAGAAGGGGCTCACTGGATTTCAGTTCTGGGTGCAACCGCATCAAAAATAGAGAAACGCTGGAGAAAGTCATGGAACCATGTAAGATAGGGCTGAAAGAAACCTTGAGACATCATCCCCCCCCGAGGAGGACAAGAGCAACTTTATCAAGAGGGAGAAGGAAAGATTAAAACTTCAATACACAGAAACTGGATAAACGAAGGATAATCAAGTTTGAGAGGAAGAAGGTAAGATAATGCCATATAAGTCTTCCAGGCATAAACACCCTAGAGGAAAAAGTCTTATTAATGCTGAGCATGGGTATTTAAGAAAGGGCAATGGAAAGAAAATATGAAAGAGAAACGCTAGCCTGTTAAAAAAGGAGACTTCTGACACAGTGAAATGTCTAAAGAGTATGAGAGAATATCCCGAGAGAATGTGTTGCAGGACACATTACTTCACTTTTTGAAAAAGCTCAGCTTTTTCATGCGGGAGGAGTGGTCAGCTCTTTGGGGCCACCCACCATGCTGCCTCTGTCTCTAGTGTTTTAGTTCCTCATCTGCAATATGCAGATGACCGTATTTCCTTTCTTTTCCTTTTCGTGTGACCGCCTTACACTGCGAGATTTTTGCTGAACATTTTTTTGTCTTTTGAAAGAATTACATCTTGGCTGGATCTGTAGTGCTACCGGGGTACAAGTACCAAGTTTACAAAATGCAGCTTGGACTCCGAACAATAACTTTCCTCATTAGTTTATCCTCCCCATTTCAAAGGAGTGCTAGATTCTGGAGGCAGGCAGTTAGGTGCTTCTGTCGGATTCTTAGAGATGTCAAAAACATTGTGTTTTTTCTAATCCTCTTGCTGGACGTTAGTATTTGCTTTGGAGGAAGGTGTAATTCCACGTAGGCTAGTTGTTCAGCTGATTCTCACGCTCAAGCATTCGTGCGTTGCCATCCATGTTCCTTAGCTTGCCAGCTCTCGAGAAAGTGGTACCAAACCTAGCAGTGTCAGACACAGCAGCAGCAATGGCATGACGCTGTACCGAGCGATGTCTGATACCTCCGTACTTGTCAGCATGAGAAGCAAAATAGTGCACCATCATTTCTGAGCCCCAAATGTGACTGATTGTGTAACGTGTGCAATCTGTTCTGAACAGGTTTTGAATTCTGCTTGTTTAATTTGCATGTACTTATGCACAAGGGCATCCCTGAGTAATTAAAAATATATAGCCTCTCCGTGTTTGATGTTCTGTCACTGGCGGAGTCTGAGCCAACACAGAAATCACAAGTTAAAAAGCAAATATATTGCCAAAGCTGTCCTTAGTTGAGAAAGCTGATTTAAACAAGGAAGTAAACATAAAAACCAGCTTAGTTTTCAGATGTCTTATTAGTAAGCGGTGAGGAAGAAAGAAATCAATCTTTGCCAAGTGAAGAGAGATAACAGTGACAGAAAAATCATTTTAATTTCCACCTCGTAAGCTGATATTAAATTAAACAGGAATACTAATACATGTAGCTTTTAGTTTTCTCTTTCTCAATTCCCTTTGAAAATGTGCTGCAGCAAATACACATTTGCAAGGAAGGACACGCACAAAAGATGGGTGAAAAGACCCACAATCACAAGCTAATGCAGGCAGCTTTAAATGCCCAAATTAAATCCCATGCTAAGGTACCGAATGCATATGTGATATAGATGGCACAAGGAGACGGGGCTGTTTCTTGTTGAGTTCACAGGCAACCTTAGCCAATACGAAATTATCACTGCTCCCTCTGGGCTGTCCAGTCCTCCTGCCAGGGTGTTTATTCAGACTAGCTAGAACCTATTGGAAAGGCAGGGTCGGTTTTATATTCCCAGGCTTGGCCAGTTTATGTCACCACAGATTCCACTAATGGGGACAAATCCTGCCAGCTCACAGCACATCCCTGGTCTGGGTGGGGATCTGAAGCCATTAAATCGCCAGGAGTGGGCTGCAGTGTTTGAGAAGTGAACAACCAGTGGTCTGTGGTGGTGGGTAAGGCTTGTGCCAACAGAGTTGGCTGCTTGGAGGAGTCGTAATTATTAATCCTATCTCACCGTAAACCTGAGACCGGCAGCAATGCAAACCCAATGTATTTCCCTCTTGTAGTGAAGACAGGGGCAGATCAGGCAGAAGTCTGATGAGTTCAGGTTGAAATAAATAACATTTTTTAATTCCTTTACCATTGAAAACATCCAGCCACCTTAATCCTTTTCTTTTTTAGGGCAGTTGCTTTTGCATATGGCTTCAGGGGTGTCAGAGAAAGGCTTGTGATTTACGCTGGTGTTACCTGGAGGCAATTCCGGTCCAGAGAGTCAAACACAGACTGATCATTTTTTAACATGATCTTTCCTTGCATGTCCGGTTTTCAATGGTTTCTCGGGAATTTTAGATGCAAAAAAATGTAAGGAGATATATTGTGGTTTATTAGAATGATTCTGAGACTCACAGAACAATTCCTTGGAGAACGAGTGTCAGAACCATGTCTAAGATGCCCGGTGAATGCACATGGCCAACTGTTCCTGGAATGTGTCTGTGCTAAAGAGGGCCACACATGTTAGAAATACTAAAGGCAACTATCAGCAAGCTAGCTTGAGTATGGCAATTCGTCTGGCATTGCTGCACGGTGCTCAATGCATGTTAATTTAGCCCAACTCTCAGTCTACTGTCTTAAAAGTAGTATTTTTTGCTGTAGAAATTTTATCACCGACTTCAACAAAACCAGAATTTTACCTAATTACAAGAAAATACAATGAAATGAGTGAAAATTGGAATCTAATCTAATAAAAGAGTGCTTGACTATGAACAGTCATAGGAAAATATATTGTTTAAGGGACTGATGATGTGTTTCAGAGCCTTTCACCTCTATAGCATCTTTCAAATCATTTCCAAGCAGAAGTGACCACGAGTTGATGGAACGACTGCCTGGCAGCTGACTCTGTAGCTTTAGTGATTTTCTGAGTGGATGTATGTCTATATCATAAAAACACTGATGCAAGTGGCACTAATTAGATTGGACAAATCCATAGATTACATGCAGGCCTTGAATACTGCTTTTTAGGCCAAAATGTGCTCCTGCCGAGACAGTGTATGTTCTGTGAATTAGAAGAGAGTTATCAGTCATCTCACGTTTCACGATGACAGGCACAGCACAAAAGCCTGGGCAGACAAGAACATGCAGCATGAAGAGCGATCACACAAACAAAACAAATCTCCCTCTCAAAAGAGGGAGCCAGAAAACAAGCTCTGAGTTATCAGTGATGTTAATTAATGGACCTCCCTCTGGTCAGCTATTTGGATGACCCAAAGTCATGAGAAAACTCAAAACATAAGAGTTCACAATCCACCTGCATTATTCAGAAGATGCAGCTTAATGTAAGGGGGTGTAAAACTTTACAGTTTGGAAAGATTCATGGCAAGGAGAGATATCGAGTAATGGCCATTTATGGGGGAAAAAAAAGCTTATTGGCCACAGTAAAGAACAGATTAAATGGGTCCTCAGCACAACACAGCTTTGAAAAAAAAGATGTTCTTTATAGAATACTCAAGAATAGAAATGCAGGAGGGAGACAGGAGTAACATGTTGTCATGCTGCATCACATCAGTAACACCCTCCTGGGGAACTGGAGTTCCACTTTCCAGGTTAGTGTTTGGGAAAAAAAAGGCAAGAAAAAACAACTGAAACAACTGTAAGAATGGTTCTTTACCAAATCAAAGCCTCAAATCGGGACAGAAAATCAGGTAGCTCTACTTTCCCGACCTCTCTTGAAGCTGCGGACACAAGCCCTTCTGCCTCACCATGGGAGATGACGAAAGAGGATGGCCAATTCTGTTTGCCTTTGGGTTTACTCAGAGGCTCCCCGGGCATCTTGCAGGGCATCTGGCTTATGGCACAGCCAATTACATTTGGAGTGGTGTTTGTGCTACTCCCTCACACATTTACTGCCGGGGCTGCCCTTGTGCTGCTCCTGATCCAAACCTGACACACCGTCCCAGGAAAAGAGGGAAGATGGTTCATGTGGTGGTGCAGGCGCTAGCGTGGCCTGGCCATAGGGAATGTGTTTGGTCTTTTTCCCTGTACCTAGCCAAGGCTGTGGCTGATGCCAGCTGGATTTATTCTTGATGTCATTGTCCGCCAGAGCGGCTCATGGCATTACTAACAGACCACAAGAGCAAGTTATATGGCCCTCTGGTTATGCAATGAGGTTGAGACCCAGGAAAGTTCAGTTCCACTCCTGCCTGTAGCGCTGATTCGCTATCCAAGTTTGGGTGATTTACTTAACTCCACTGTACGGGAGGAGTAGAAAGTGGATACGATTGCATTGCTGTATTGTTGTGAATGTAACTTCACTAAATACTGCATGTTCTTGAATATCATCCCTTTTCAGATTTCAGCCACCTGTTATTGGAGCTCAGTGAGGAGGAACATGTGGTTTGACAGATATGCTTCCCTGACGAAAAAAGTCAAGCTGTTTAGAGAATGAAGGTACTCTTCAAATTGCCACTTGCGCAACCCCCAGCTGCACTTTTGTTCTTCAATTTTATCTATAGGAATTTGAAAACATGGAATAAGCTCAGCAAGTGAGTTAAGGAAAAGGAGGGGCAAAGGAGGTATCTCTGACCTAATCGTCCATCAGCGCTTTTGATACCTGTCTTTTAGATCAGAGGACAGAGGAGAGCTTATGCTAGGCACATGTCCATCCAAAAAGGTAGTTAATATGGCTCAGCTATGTTTCCATCAGATTTCCAGAGAGAATTATTTTCATGCCTTCTCCTTCCTACCTGGTACAATGGTGGAGAAGTCTATAAATAAAGATTTTTCTGTTTGACTCTTCAGATATGCTAACCAGTCTCTCGTCCTTTAGTGCAGGAAGAGAGAACAAAGTCAATTAATGGGACTTCACCCTTCCCTTCTTCCCTTCTTCCCTTCTTCCCTCCTTCCCTTCTTCCCTTCTTCCCTCCTTCCCTTCCCTTCCCTTCCCTTCCCTTCCCTTCCCTTCCCTTCCCTTCCCTTCCCTTCCCTTCCCTTCCCTTCCCTTCCCTTCCCTTCCCTTCCCTTCCCTTCCCTTCCCTTCCCTTCCCTTCCCTTCCCTTCCCTTCCCTTCCCTTCCCTTCCCTTCCCTTCCCTTCCCTTCCCTTCCCTTCCCTTCCCTTCCCTTCCCTTCCCTTCCCTTCCCTTCCCTTCCCTTACCTTACCTTACCTTACCTTCCCCTTACCTTCCCCTTACCTTCCCCTTACCTTCCCCTTACCTTCCCCTTACCTTGCCTTTCCAACTTAACTCATCCTACATGCTCCTACACGAGCATTCTACCAATACCTTGGGTTATAGATTTTTTTATTTGCACTGAAGTATAAACTGTCCTTTTATACCACACATTTGGAATGAAACATCTCTGCTGGGAACCAAAACCAGAGGCAAGCTATTTGCAAAATGTCTAGTAATTGCCCAACATCGTACCGAGTTCAGTGGAAGAGCTGCAGGGGGAAGCTTTCTGTTCTTGTGTGCACCTTTAGAGAACTACTTCTGAGGTAAAGATTTGGATATTGGACAACAAAACAGACTCCATTCAACTTAAAATCATTTTCTCTAGCCAGCAGCCACACAACAGGACTTCAGGACCGAAAGAGCCCCACTCACCCGTACCACTAGACAAACAGTTTTGCTGCGATGGAGATTGGCTCCAACAATCAAGCTGTCATGTAAAGAGCAGGAAGATGTCCTGAACGAAAATGATAGCTCATGTGCAATGTGAAAGAGGTCACTATGACCAATGGAAGACTCTGTTGTGGGTCTATTTAAAAGATGAAGAGAGATGTATTCTGCAGGGAGTGAACTAATTTTGTCTTTCATCTCTTGCTAATAGTAAAGAGAAGTTAGACATGGTTACTGTTAAACACTGTTACCCTTTAATTGCACTCATATTTTCTTCTACAGAATTCTTCATTTTGCAAGAGTCATATGTTTATGTTTGACTTGCCCCTCTGGTTCTGTGCAATAAAAAGTCAAACTGGCCAGCTAAGGAAAACGAATCCCGAGCTTGCTCAAGGAGCAGCTAAGTACCTCTGATTTTGCTGGGTACTGGCAACACATCGTTCTTTCCGCTCTGTGTAGCAGAGTGGTGTTGGTGTTCCCTCATCAGGGCCCCCGTTGTTTTGAGCATTTTGCTAACAGATAGCAAAAAGCAGTCTGTGTTTGAACTATAGTCGGAGGAAAGCTGAAACGTGTGTGTAACAAATAAGGCATTGGGGAAAGTAGGTCAGGGCTGGTCATGACAGAACTACTTGTTTAAACAAATGTGCAGGATTACCAGGTTTTGAACAGATCAGTCCTGAGTGAAGCATGTAACTCGGCTGAGAAGCTTTGTTTATCACGGCATCTCACAGTCCTCGCAAAGCACCTATGTTTAATAGGAGATGCGCAGCCATTGTCAGGATGAGGTCTTAATGAAGCTTAATAGGAGGAGACTATTACTAAATAGGAAACTGAATTTATTCAGAGCAAATAAAAGTTTGGTTTTAAGAAGTATAATGAATTCAGCTAATTGACTTTACTCCCACATAATTACTAGTAGAGATTTCTAACATCCTATAACCTATTGTGAGACTGGGAGAAAATATTTTTTTGGTGATGTATAGAAGCCCTTCAGATTCAAGTTTGACCCAAGTATAGCACTTAGAATGCCTAATCTGTCTTTAAGGATTGTGTTATTATTCCTCTTCATTGCTATAGGCTGCACTGTGCTGCAGTAGGGTGTGTTTTCTGAAACAGATATTCAAAAAGAAACCATATCGGGATACACTGTACAAGCACTGAGCACTTCTCCAAAAGGAGAGACAAAGAAGTCAAGAGAAGTGTATTTGTGTTCTCTTCAAAGCACTATGTCCGAATCAGGTGAATGAAAGAAAGAGAGTGGTGCAGCAGGATCAGTAACGGATCGGGATTTTAGCTGTGTGAATGCTATTATTTTTCTTACCAAGATCACACTGATTTCCTTCTGAGCCCTGAGCACCTGCACTGGCTGTCTTCTCAGGCTCTCTCTGTCCAAGAGGCGGCTCAGCTCTGGGTGCGTGGGTCAGATGGAAGCTGAGGAGCTACAGCCAGAAGGTTTGTGTGCCTGCAGCCGCCTGAGAAGCAGCATCCTGCCATTCCTCGCCAGCGTTTTGTGAAACAAGCACGTTTTGCTGCACAACAGAGCTTGTCACCCACATTTTGACAAAGCCAGTCACAATAGCTTGACACTTTTAATTGAACTTTATGGAAATCTCAGTAGTTAAGACCGATTTTCTGTCTTTTAACCACACTTTAGCAAAATACTGAATCATGGATAAGAGAACATTCTTGCCCATTCAGGAGCATGGACACTGGGAAGCTAGAGGCGAATTAGGGGGGCGTATAGTAGATAGTTGAGAATTTTCTGCTGGAAAAATTTCCCATGAAAAACACTCATCTCCTAAAAACAAGTTCTCGATGGAGAAATTTCAGATTTGAAGAGAGCTTTTTGTTTTACACTGGGAAAATTGGCATGATGCTTCTGTTGATGCCTAGCTAGATGACCCTTACCAGCTGTGTTCTCTGCCTACAGGACTATCAGAGGCTCACCATGTGGCACCAAGTGCTTCAGCTCTCCACCATCTTGACCCTTCTCCTGCTTGCTTCTCTCAGGTATCTAGGCAAATGAGGTAAGACTGCCATAATCTTCATTCTCTCTCTTGAAGCTTAAATCAGACCTGTGCTCCTCTGTTTGTGTAATGTCGCCTTGAAGTATAGTGGGCAGAGGTAGGATGCACCAGAATCAGGTTCAGTTTTTACTCTGCTGCAGGCTCACTGGATAGCAGTAAAGAATTCGCTTAGCCTGAAGGCGTAAAATAGTGATAATAATAACTCCCTCCATTAGAGTTAGGGGTCTCAGGCTAAGTGCAGTAGAGGCTATGAGTAGCCATATATGACAGAGAATGGAGCATATCCTTACCATAGATATATACTATCATCTGAAAGAGGAACAGACTCACAGAGCAGAACTTGAAAACTGCGTATGCATGCTGTAGTCATTAAGGCCATCCTGAAGGCAGGTGAGGGGAAGTTAGAAATAAGATGTGCTCCTGAAGCTCTGGCTTCTTATGCCCTCTGCATCTGAAACAGGTTGTGGAAGCTACAGCTGCAGCCACCAGAACCAGTGCGTGATGCCCAGTATAACCTGAACAATCCTGGTCTATGGTGTCAGTGTCAAGAAGGAAAGGTCAGATTCTGACCTGTGACACCTTTCTTATGTCAGCGGCAGGTTTGGGATGGTTCCTGTGGGAAAAATTAAAAGCTTAAAAGATCATCGTGATCACAAAACATTCCTCTGGGGAAATATGCAGAGCAGAAGAATATGGAAGTGAGGGAGAAACCTTCAGTGTTGGGGAGAGACATCTTCTTACATAGCAGCAGTCCAAACTAGTAGGAGAAGTTTTCTTTTTACGTTGGTGAAACAAGTCTAGAGTAGTGTGTAAAATTAAAGCCCATCAAATAATGAGGCCAGATGATTTCAATACAGAAATGAAGTTGCTAGTTCTCATGTCTCACAGGCACTGCATATTATTTATTTTGGCACAAGGTGCTAAACAGTGTTTACTTTGGGTGCAAAAGAGTACAGGTTTTGAAAAGTCTGAAAATGGAACAGACTTTCAGACTGTTCCAGTGTCTGCAAAAGGTTTTGTTGCAAAACCTGGAACTAGACAGATGATATTCAAACACAAAATAAAAGCCACCTTCCAGCATCGTACCTCAATGGTCATGAAATTATCATATTTTTGTATCAAGGATAAATCTAGGAGATAGGCTAAGCTTTACTGAAGTGGTTAATTACAAAAGTGTCATGTTTGCCTTCATAAAAGATAAAACTAGCAGGGTTTAATCACAGTTGAATTGATTAAATTAAGTCAATCATTTCTCTTAAATAGGTGTAGAGTCTAACAGGAACCAGTTCAGACTCTTTTCTTCCATATATATCTGGACAATCTCTGCTAATTTATGTTAATTCTGATGATTGTCTATATAACATTGTTTTCCTCTTTCCCATTTTGCCAACCACAGCCATTTATTTGGCAAAAGTATTGTCATTGCTGAATTACTGCGCATAATGAACAATTGGTGTAAGAGCCAACAGCCTTGAAAATATGTACCCATCATTCTGTCGTTTGCTGGTACAGTATTTCACACAGGGTTATCTTCGTCCTCCCCCTTATGCAGGAATTGGGAGAGCTACCCCAAAACTTTGTAAGAATGTATACGTTAAGTATGAAATCAAAGCGAGAGTAGAAACTAGAAGTGGAAAATCAGAAAATCAGGTTACAAACATTTTGCCATTTCCATTTGTATTATGCCTCTGTGTCTGCATGGCCAATGTTTCAGCTGAATCCTGCGCCATTAGTGTCAGTGAACTTTTATCATTAATGGAAGCGAGGTCAAGCACTTGCTAGAATTTTCTGATTTTTATGTATTGCTCTTAAATTCTTTATCTGCTCTGCTTCTCTCTTTCCATAACTATTTCTCTGTCAGCCTGGTTGTTTATGTTGACCCCACTGATATAGCATTCAGCTACCTCCAAAGTTTGCAGCTTGATCTCGGTAATGTGTTAAGCTAATGAAAACCTAGTTGTATGGGCAGGTTGCTGAATAATAGTAGTTTTGAAAGCATGTAATAAGCTTTCTAGTTGGATACAAATGAATTCTATCAAGAGGAGAGAGGCTCTCGGCAGGGAAAAATACCTGCATAGTACAGTACTAATAATTCCAAAGGGTGCCTGCTGGGTTGGTTTTTTTTCATTCATTTCTTCTTGTCTGAGAGCTCCACCTAATGGGACCGAAAGGAAGGTATCAACCTTTCAGATTTTCCATTAAAATCCCTCTTTTCATTTCTATGCTGGTGTTTGTGTGTCTTCGGGGGGGGGGGGGGGGTGGGAAGAGGTGCGTCCTTTGACTTTTGGAGTAAAAGACAATTAACGAACAGGAATTCTGTATTACGTTGTCTTCTATTTTAATAACGCAGGGTTTGAACATACTGCAATTTCTATGAAGGCAAATTTAATATAGATAAACTAAATGTCTCACAGTTTTTGCACTCAATTTGCTTAGCTGCAAGATCTGTTATCTCGCACAGACAGAGCTTCTTGCCTGTGCATACCGCTACTGCATATCACTGCAGCGCTTTTCATGGGTACAAAATACAGCTTGCAAGATCAGGGTCCAAATCTGCAGAGAGAATAAGTTAGTCTGTAGGACTAGTCTTATTCACACAAACTAATGGGAGAATGGTATTATTACCGCTCTGAGGACATCGGTGACAAAGCATTCCCAAAGGTGAAATTTCCACAGTCAGCATTGCCACCTGCAAACAATCAGAAATAATGAATGTATTGTGATGTATAATCATAAAAATCATGAGCCTGCCTTTTATATTAAATTGATTCCAGATGTTCAATTTTTTATTTTTGCCAAAATAATGTTTTCAAGCTTTTCTTTGCAACAGGGAGGGGTAGAAATTCCCCCTTTCTGCAGTGAAAGCTGAGATCCTCACAGTAACCAAGACCTCTAGTATCCAAGACCTGAGGAACGTGATGTAGAACACCATTCGACTTGCAACCTATAACAAACGAGGCAATTGTGTGTAATACTTTTAATATCAAACTCATATTACTGATGAGGTATTATTTTGGCTCAGCACAGAGAGTTAAATCAAATGGAAGATGTAACAGGGCCAGCAAGAAAAGCAAAGCAACATGAATCCTTGAAAATGCAATGAGGATGCTGTTTGTTGGGGAATATACCCTTTCTGATACCTGGCAGACTAAGAACAATTTACTCTTCAAAGTCTAAATATAAGCCAAAGGAGGATGCTAGGCTAGAAGGAGGGCTGTGGGTGCTGACAGGTATCTAAAGAAATAGAGCAAAAATGCTATCAGCAGGCAGGCAGTTTCTCCTGGTGTAAAGAGCGAGCAGCTGAGTCAGACGCTCTGTATTCAGTGTTGTAATGAATGGCTGGAGGTCAGCTAAAAGGAAATATATCTAGACACTTCTGTTGTTTTAAATACCATATAGGTATTCCAGGACTCATACAGTAGTAGTATTATTGTATTGTTACAAATATTGTATTAGAAACCCTGGTAAACTGCCTCAATTCAACAAGAAAGCAAGCACTCCAATAAAATCCCTGCACGGGTCGGTAAAAGAGGTAAGGAGGCCATACTAGGGAAAATTCCAACTTCCAGATGAAATTACTCGATTCTGGGCATGCATGAGAGGGAACAGACTGCAGAAAATGGTAGGCTCACATACTTGCCCTGAATAATATATCCTGCTGCCACTGCTGGAGTCAGAATACTGGTTGGAGGGAACACTGGGGTGATCCAGAAGGGTGTTTCTTAGATCCCTGTTAAATCTTGTGGTTTATACCTGTGGATAAGTGGATAAATAAGGTTTTGATCTGAAGGTGTCCCTTATTGTCCTGGTTTCAGCTGGGATAGAATTAATTTTCTTCCTAGTAGCTGGCATAGTGCTGTGTTTTGGATTGAGCATGAGAATAATGTTGATAACACACTGATGTTTTAGTTGTTGCTAAATAGTGCTTACACCAGTCAAGGACTTTTCAGCTTCCCATGCTCTGCCAGGTGCACAAGAAGCTGGGAGGGGGCACAGCCAGGACAGCTGACCCTGACTGGCCAAAGGGCTATTCCATACCGTATGACGTCATGCTCAGCATATAAACTGGAGGAAGAAGAAGGAAGGAAGGAGAGACGTTTGGAGTGATGGCGTTTGTCTCCCCAAGTAACCATTACACGTGATGGAGCCCTGCTTTCCTGGGGATGGCTGAACACCTGCCAGTGAATTAATTCCTTTTTTTGCTTTGCTTGTGTGCACGGCTTTTGCTTTACCTATTAAACTGTGTTTATCTGAACCCACGAGTTTTCTCACTTTTACCCTTCTGATTCTCTCCCCCATCCCACCGGGGGAGGGATTGAGCGAGTGGCTGGGTGGTGCTTAGTTGCTGCCTGGGGTTAAACCACGACACTTATGTGTCTCTGTAAATTTGTAATGTTCTGGGAAACTCAAAAATTACACATACGGCCATGCTTGCACTTTTAATGTGGTGAAGAAAAAACTCGAGGGTGGGAGTCTCCCAGAACACCACCGCTCGCAATTGCTTCTTCCCTCAGGCTGGGGCTGGGAGCTGCTGCTTGGCTCAGCCTTCCCAGACCGAAAAGCTGTGAGGAAGCAAAAGGCTACAAGGACCATGAGCTTTCTGCTTGGCAAGGAGGCGTAGCTCATCCCTAGAAATGAGTAAGCTGACACCTACTGCTAGCAATAGACAAATTTTGAACAATCCTGCATCTCCTGTGCAGCAGAACCAAACAAGCCAGAAGGGCCTTTGCCTTCGGTTTATCTGGTAGGAGTCTTGGTGACTGATCCCACAAATACTGCTCTTGTTTCAGGTCTGTAACGTCCATCGCCCAAGTATCTTGCTATTCAGCCCATAAGTGTTACTGAGTAAGGTAGAGGCCTCAGTGATATATATCATGAACATAAATATAAAGCTGATTATAAATGTTAGAGTTTAAATGAGATCTGTTATTTTAAAAGTTTAAACGAGTACACATTTTTGAATAAAGATAAATCTTTAATCCTGTAACCTAAGTATAGCACAGTGCATCTGAAAGGGATGGTTATTGGCCTAAACAGATTGACAGTGTTTCCTGAGGAAATTGATGGTTAAACTGCAAAGTAATTGCATGAAGTCTGTGTAACATCTCATGTTCCAGTTGTGGTACATCTGATTTGTCAAGTGGACACTTAAGAGAGATACTACAAATGCTAGTATTTCATTCAACAGTATTTACTAGATTCAATGAAAACTGAAACACGCTATGGGAAATACAATGCTTTTTTAAATAAAACTTTGATTGTATTAATTCAGCTACAACACATCTTGGACTGTGATATTCTCATTTCTGGATTACTTTATTCTTTATATAGAGCAACAATGACTGAGCTTCACCTCATTAACTTTAGGTGTCTGTAGTATTGCGACCATGTCTGAAGCACATCTGAACTCCCTTTGCAATTAATGGAGGGAAATAGTCACTCTCTGGCGTACCATTCGTTTCAGGGAGCAACTTTAGCATGAGGTGAGTCACTTGGTAGAAGTATCTGTTTCAGTAAATGATAAATGGATTCTAGACAGCTAGTTCAGATGTATATGTCCACCCTCGGCCTAATGAATCATGCTCCTGATGCCTACACTAGACTGCCATATACACTTGGAAGAGCAGCATGACTGTTTCAAGTGTCTGACTTCTGACTGGGTATAATTGAGAAGCCAAGGGATAAAGCAGTCTCTGCTTGGGAGGGAAAAAGCCACAAGAAGTCTGGAGAGAAGGGGTGGTGAGTAAAATTTGCTGAGATTAACTTCTCAGTTGTTCCGTCTCCCAACCCCATGAATCCTACTGTCAGTGGCAGCTGATCCATGAGGGACCGTGGTCAGGCTGATCCCTTTGCCCTGGCCCACAAGTTCCCCAGGACCCAGCAGAGCTCTCATCCTGACTCCCCTGTGGGGTTTCCCCTCAAGTGGAAGGTGGAGAGAAGTTTTTGTGGGAAAGGCAGTCTGGTTGCCTGTGGTAAGATCTTGATTCATTGCTCCAGCTAGAGTCCCACGGGGCATATGTTAGAAGTGGCAGATGATGCAGAATTCATTTCATGTTATTCCTGTCATAGCTCATGCTTCAGCATAGCTGATTTGCGCTGTGTTGTACGCCTTGCTTTTCATGCATTTTCCTGCTTCCTTCCTCTTCCCTGCCCCAACTCCTTCTTCCCTCAGTGTTTGTTTTTCTCCACTGTACGGTACTGCCCGGTCTATGCATCATTTATGTGGTAGCAGAGTCTTTTGGGGTTGTGCTGTGAGAGACAGCAACTGAAAAATGGGAATCAGCAACAATTCAAAGGTACAGTTTTTCATGGATTTCAAACAACAGATGGTTTAAGGTGCACTGATCTTTTTACCTGCTTTTGTTCTACCAAGGATCTAAAATCAGTAAATGCTGTAATCGTTACTTAAGAAAGAGGAAATTAACACAAGTGTGAAGTCAAGTGAGTTGTAAAGATTAGACTTGTTCTTTCATCTTCGTATAAATTGTTCATCCACTGTTGATTGACATGAAAGATAGTTTAGCTGTACTGCTGCCCCTAAAGCTTTGCCTATGCTAGTGAGTTAAATATGTTCCCTGGCAGAGGCCAGCTGGCACTGAACGCCTGCACCCATTGAGCTTGTAGATACTGACAGCGGGGTGATTACATGCACCCGGCGTATTTGGGCCAATCCGTGGCCAGTGCTGACCCCTGAACCATGCCTGCAAATTCTTTGGGCCCCTGGTGAGGCTAAAACCATGCCCTGAAACATTTTAAGAATTTAACAACCTAAGCAATGCCTTGAAACATTCCTGAGGTGTGTTTAATGTGAACAGGCCCGATGTGGCCTTGATGTCCAGCCCAGTGTGACTGTCACCTGAGTGCCCTACTCCAGGGTCAGGCAGTAAAGGGGTGCTTGGCAGTAAGCAATCATGGGGAAAATAAAACTGTGTAGACACTATGCTGAATCCTGAAAGCAATTGTTATTGGTAGATTCTTACTCTTGGTATTCAGCTCATGAATTGTCATGGATTCAAAATTTACGAAGGTTGACCCTTTATAAACAAGTGACACTTTAAACTGAAGAATAAATTGTGAACATTTCTTTTGTATTGATCAATTTTATAGAATCACCCAATCTTGTAATAAAATTTATAAACATTTGGGAATGTCTGCAACAAACTATGAACAACTGGTAGATTGTTCTGCCAATTATTTATGGAAAAGGCAGACGTTTGGAATTGTGTTTCTGCTCAGATGAATATTATATATTTTTTGCATAAACTTAGAATTGGAAGAATTTTGTGATTAAGCTGATTAAAAGTAACATTACTGCAACACACTTCTGTTAATTAATTTTTTATTTCTTCTAAGCCAATAGCTTTGTAGGCTGATCTTTTTAATTATTTGGGGACTATCAACTATGCCAAAGACAAAAATTGTCTACTGTGAGAAGTTAAATTATTTCCCTGGCTTAAGTCCAGAGACAATGTTGTAAGTTTGAAATATGCAGAAGAGTTGGTGAGATCTACGCACCACCCCTCTTTAACTGCACAGTGGGAACATCTCTAGGGAGAGCTCCAAGGGCTTTTGTACGTGACAGCAGGGGGAAGATAGTCTTAACATACTATCCCATGAAGAGGTGTTTTTGGAGCTATATGCTGTCTTTCCAAATTGGACTTATAATATATTTCAGAAGGTCACCTATGAGCTTTGCTTAGCATGTATGAAAGAGTTCAAAGTAGGAAAATGCAAATAAATCACAGTCAAAAATGAAATAATTTTGGATAAAACTGAGGATTCTCCTGCTTTCTGCCAAATTAAAAGTTGAAAAGAGTATTGCTGCCTGGTCAAATGAAACATCTTTCATTTAGAACAAAAGGTTTCATTAGTTTCTGGGACATTTCTGGGGAAGACAAAGGGAGTTTTATTAAAAATATAAGTAAAATTCAAAATCAGCAATTTAAGGTGCTATATTGCATGCATATTGACATTAACTGGAACACTGAAGTTACTGAATGAATCAGGTGATTTGTCCTTGTGGGGATTATTAAAATGCATAAGGTCTAACATTCTTCCCATGCTACAGTGCAGGTTACTTTGAAGTTTCTTAAATTTCAGGCCCACTCCCATGTATTTCTTTACCAGAAGCAAATCTGTTCTTTGATGCAAACTTCCATGATTCCCAAAATGGATGGTTCTTTTCCTGCCGGTGTAGCACAACATGAAACACCACCAAAGATCTCATTTTGCTACCATTACCTTCTCCCATTGACTTTATAGATAGCAAGATGAGGTGTTGCTACAGAATACAAAATTCTCTTATGAAAGCAAGTTCTGCGCTGACTTCAATGGAAAATTTTCCTGCTAATGGAGCATAGGATTGAGCCCAATAAGATCATTGCAAGAGTGTTTTTCACCTTGATGAAAATAGAAATGTTGGAATAGCTTTCCTTAGCTCTTCTTTTGTAAATAATTTCCTATACTGCAATGATATTTACTTTGGGAGTATAATTTAGTAAGCCAGAAATTGTGAAATGTAAATATTAGAGCCCAACAGTCTGATTTACTTTGAATGTATGACAGCAATCGCCTAAGCTCTTCCAACCTCCTAGATGCATCAGGAGTGCCCTTAATTAGACTTAGTCTTTAAAATAAAAGAAACAAGTCTGTCTGGTTTTGTAGGGATATAATTTTATGTCCTGGTTTTGGCTGGGATAGTGTTGATTTTCTTCCTAGTAGCTGGCATAGTGCTGTGTTTTGGATTGAGCATGAGAATAATGTTGATAACACACTGATGTTTTAGTTGTTGCTAAATAGTGCTTACACCAGTCAAGGACTTTTCAGCTTCCCATGCTCTGCCAGGTGCACAAGAAGCTGGGAGGGGGCACAGCCAGGACAGCTGACCCCGACTGGCCAAAGGGCTATTCCATACCGTATGGCGTCATGCTCAGTATATAAACTGGGGGGGAGTTGGGCAGGGGGCAGTGACCGCTGCTCAGGGATGGGCTTGGCATTGGTCAGTGGGTGGTGAGCAATTGCATTGTGCATAATTTGTTTTGTATATTCTTTTATCATTATTGTTATTATTTCCTCTTCTGTCCTATTAAACTGTCTTTATCTCAACCCATGGGTTTTACTTTTTTTTCCTGATTCTCTCCCCCATCCCACAGCGGGGAGGGAGGGTGAGTGAGCGGCTGTGTGGTGCTTAGCTGCGGACTGGGGTTAAACCACAACATTTTAGTAGCTAGATTATTATTAGATATTATTCATACTGTCATTCGTATCATTATTATCTTGGGGATAAGATCATGGGTTCATATTCTGTAGTTGTGCTTGATAGTTATTTGCTAATGTTACTGTTATGATTATTAATAGATCAGCACCAGATGCTGCACTGTGCAGTAGTTGTATGGTGTTCTTAGAAGAGGCTTCTGAATAGAGACATGATGCAAATATTTCTCGTTCCTGCCTGAACATTAAAGAGATCAGCAGAATTTTGGGAAAAAAAAGACTGAGAATGGCTAGCCCCTGGATGGTCTATGTTCCTCTACTATAGAAGCAAGGTGAGAATTTCTCTAGGAAACTAATGGGATTTCACTATTGGCTTTAATAGATTTAGAGAAAAGCCAACAGTAAACACCGCTGGAAGACACAGAGAGGGGAGCCCAGGCAGCTTTGGCTGAGTCTGCCATCATGTATCTCCCTCAGCAGGGCACTCACCCACTTGACGCCTGAGTCACATTCCCCAAAACCACTGCATGGTTTGATGCACTTGCTGGAGGCAGATCTTTCGACCTGCAGCATCTCAAGTCACAGAGTGAAGGAAGCACTCCAGAGCCCAGCCCCCTGCTTTGGGCCCCGTCCCAGGTGGCACATTCCCCAGCAGCAGCAGAGCTCCTTTCCCTTGCAGGCAGACACGATGCAGCAGGAGCAGCTCCCTTCTTGGAGAAGAGAGTCCCTCAGGCTGCAGCAGCTTCACTGCATGGAGCAGCTGCTGCATATGTTGGTGGTAATTCAGTTCTGCAGAAGACTTTGGTCTTAACCAAACTATTTTTGCAATCTAGGCAGTAGGTTGAAACAGAAGATGGCTGTGGCTTTGATGCAGTTGATGGCAACTGCCAACACAGAGGAGGGCTCATGTTTCTAGGACTGTATTTCAGGGTCACAGGTTTTCAGCTTCAGTCCATCTGGGCATTTTAGTTTTAATTCAAAAGCACTTAGATTCAATTAGGCCAAACTATAGGAAATCATTAAGAGCTCAAAGATTTCTAAATTAGATCTAGCTGAAGGGTGAAACGTACATTTTCACATAGCAAGCACAGCGGCTGCCAGGGAGGCCTGGTGGGGCCATTCCAGCTCCCTGCTAGTAACTCCCTTCTGACAGGAGGAAAAAAAGTTTAGCCAGCTTGAGGCATTATATAAGATCAAAAATAGGGTTAGAATGAAATTACAATTACAAAGTGCTAATTGAAGCACAGGCGCAGTGACTGCCAGAGCTAATTAGAAAGGGACAGGATGCCCGTGTACCAGTCTCTCACTCAGGATGGGATTTGCCCCAGTTCAGGTTCTTCACATCACTTGATTTCCACTCAAAGCAGCTGCGGGCAGGTGGAGAGGTGTTTGGCTAATACAATTTTCCATCTTGGCATTTTAACTTAAAATACTTCAGGGAGAGGAGGGCTTACCAACATGCAGTATTCTTCCATGATAGATTATTCAGATTAAAACACTGCTTTCTTGCAATTTAGTGGCAGGTGAATGAGAAATGTCCTGCAATTGTACATAGGCGCATCAGAGCTTGAATGCTTCCAAGACAAAACAAAAACACAAAGCAAAAAGGTTGTTGGTCAGGCAACAATTAAAGAATATTAACAACAATATTAAATAATGATTTCAGCTCTATCCAGTATGGAAAACTAAGCTTCCCTTCTTTTTTATATACTTTTAGTAAATATTTATTCTGTTCTATATAGTGTAATATACTTTGAACAACAAAATAAAAAGCACTGCAAAACTCCTTGTTACCTTTCTAAAGGTCTTTATGCTTTTATTTTTCTTATAATGTAGATACTGTAAAAGATAATCATATGCTATTATGGATGTTTTATTCATATTTGTACAGTTCTTTAAAAAGGTAGGAAATGGCTGTGTTATCATTGCAATTTTTGGCTATTTTTACTATTCTTCTACATTTGTCAGTTTAGCATGGAGTAGAGCAGACAAAGCCACTTGCTAATAACACCACCTCTCTCTACTAAAAGCAGGAAATGGGAGAAAGGAAAGCTTGCATTAGAGGGCTAGCTACAGAGGGAAAAATAAACCACAGCACAACTTCATCCGCTATTATTTAGTTTGAAACAAAACTAAAATCCTTTACCATTTCTGGGCTTTAGTAATATGTATACTTACATAAGTATTATGTATACTTATGTATGTACAAAACTAAAGCATGTGTTACGTGCCACTGCCTGAGAATGAGACCTATAAAAATCAATGCATATTGACACTGACTTGGAAGGAGGTGAAAGTGGAAGGAATTTCACCCACTGGCATCATAAACTCTTTGAGTTTTCCAGTTCAGCGATGTGAAAAGTGTTAGAACAAGAACACACTAAATACTTGTTAACGATTTACACAATTTCTGCCAACTCATTTTCTCCCAGGTATCACAGGTCTGTGTCAGGTTTTTTAGCGTATTACCCATAATTATAATTGATTTCCATCCCCCTTTTTATAAAATGCTTACAAAAATAAGGAACTGACTGTTATCCTCTTGTTAAACTTAGGTGATTTGGAGAGTGGAAATTTCTTTTAAAAGAGGTGCTATGAATTCATGAGAGGCACAACCGAATGACAGAATGACATTGATACATTTGCCAATGCAGTTTTTATTTCCATCTTGTAAATATGAAGTATTTATAAAATATTAAATTAATATTGTAAAGAAAAACCACCGTGCAGCTCAAGCAAAAAGTCTTCTATCAGAGGCTGATTTAACATAGCACTGGTTTATTGCAGCTCTCCCCAGGAAAAGAACTGAATATAATGATGTAACGATGATATCGGAGACATGAGCAGAATGAAGTTTTCTAGATATGTATCTTGCATAGCACCTAGGGGCCCAAGCCATAGACCAAACTGTGACTAGATTAGGAACCGTATAGAGTTTGAAGACTGTTCCTTATCCAAAAAATTAGGAAATGTATATGCTAGAGGGGATACAGCGATGATATTAGACTCAAATAGATCTCTTTATGGAATGCCTCGTAAGACAAGCATTTGTAAGATACAGTTTTTTGACTATGTTAGGCCAAAAAGACACAACAAAGGAACAGGCAAGAGAGGGATGGTGGAAGGAACAAATGCTGCTTCTTGCAGCGGAAAGGGACCTTGCCTGCGTGTGGCTTCATGCCTGACGACTGGGGAGAGCTGGCCCTAAAGGCACAGGCCCTTCTGACTGTTTCTTCAAACTTAAAAGAATTTTAGGAGTCTGTCTAAAAGAATGAAAAGAAAGGTATTTTTTCTTTAGCAAGTTTCTTTTAGGAAATTAAATAATGGTAGAAATTCAAGCATCATCAGAGTATCTCAGCATAATTAGCTGCTTTGAGACCTTCAGAATTTATTTGGTTGCCTATCATAATTTCCAAAAAGATAGGAGAAAAACCAGGCTTCCTTAAGCCAAGTAGAGGAAATGTTAGGCAAAAGTGTAATTAGGAACTTGATCATATTACTCTAAATATACATTGATTAAAAATATGTAAAGTTAGAACAGGGGATCAAAACAGGCCAACAAAATAAAACAGAAATATAGGTAAATATGGTTGCTAATGTCCTCATGTGTTTGTAAGAATTATGGTTTTCCTTTTTGTCCTATCAGAAAGTCAAAGAAAAACTAATTGTCTTAATCAATTTAATCACCACATTTATGAGTTAGGATTTTAAAGCTCGTATTTTTTCTCATGCTCAAGCCAATAAACAAAAGGAATGCAAGCTGGACAATAAGTTGACTTACGAATGCCAGTCACTTGGATGGCATGGGAGGATTTGGCTGTAAACACCAGGTAGTTTGTGGAGGTGAGCAAATGATTTTCTGAACCTGGTTCCTTTGTATCCTGTAATAATCCCTTGCCAATCTCTTTTCCTATAGTTTTAATGCCACCGTATGTACTCCAAAAAGTGTGCTCAGTATCTGTAGCAAGATCTTGGAGCATCATACAGGGGAAGCATTTTCCGGTTTGATTTTTAACGAGACAAAGCTTTCAACCTTTGACGAGGTTTTAATGAGTTACCCCTAGATGGCACTCTGTAAGGATACAACTAAGAGCACCACAGTAAATCTTTATTCAACTCGACTTTATGAGTTTTGCTAACCAATTATTCCAAACTTGTAAAATGAGGACAAAATTGCAATTTCCTTCTTCGGCAGCAATAAGAGGTAAAGACAAGGAAAAAAAATAGTATTCCCAGTGCTTTGCACACCAAATTGAGTTGGAAAGTTCTGCTTCCTCAGTCGGTAATAATATATAAAAAAATAATGTTTGCAGATGTTCCCTTCTGAATAGTATCTTGCCACTGGCATAACCACAGCATTTATTCCTGAGCTGATTTTGCTGCTGCAGTCCCACAAGCTGGAGGGAAAGAAAGTCACTAACAAAAGTTTCCTGCCACTATTGTATGTCTTCTTTTCTTTGGAAAGATAATATTAATAGAGAGGGATCCTTGATTTCTTGTTTCTGACACTTCACCAGCCCCAGGAGGTTTTTTTCCCCGGTGGTGCAGGTGTTACATTTCTATGAATCCCCTCTTCTTCATTTTTCTATCACCCTCTGAATGCCTAGCTCTCAAGCGGCATGCCAAATGAACAAATTCCAGCTTAGAGGATTAAAAGAGGATGCATATTTTTCTGTTCAGCCTGAATTTTGAGCATAACCTCAAGCACTGTGTCCCTCGAGTGGGACTGCAAGTGCACCTCTTGGTGCCCAAGGATATACCCCGAGTACGCCGGGTGTTGGGGGACAGGGCAGCTGCATGGGTGCGGTGCTGGCACAGCACACTCACTGCTGCCCCCAAAACCCTCGCTCAGAAGAGTGTAGTCTGTAAGATCCCATCATAGCTCATAAAATGCAGCTCGCTCATGATTAGAGGTATGTAGCCAGACGTGGTGTGTAAACAGCAACATGTCCAGAAATCTAGAGTTTCTAGGCTTATTTTCATTAGCAGGTTCTGTAAACGCAAAACTGAACAGTTATGTCCAACGGCTGCTCTATCTCTTATGAAATATAGGACACAGCAATTGAGAAGAAAAGGAAGGAAACAAAGCCTACCATTTCTAGGAAAAATCTAAACAAATCCTTATTTGCAAATAACTTCACCCAATGCTATTCTGGGGGCTAGAAAGAAATACGACAGAACAGAAAGCAACAACTGTGACAATTGTTTGCCCTAATCTTGCAAAAAAGGTCTTAGAAGGAGAATCCCATTCTGAAAGGGTGAAAGGTGGACCTAAGATTGATTTTTTTTGGAATTCAATTCACCGTCAACACAGCATGGGAGTTTCACCAAAAAACGGAAGAAAATGCTGTCTCAAGGCCTGGGCAGGACCTGTAGGACTCCAGAGAGCTGACCTACATGCCCACGACTGGGTTCCTGATGGCGAGGTGCCTCACTCCTGCCCCTCTGACCAGAAGTCCACATTGCCCAGAGGACTGCAGGCTATTGTGGGCTATTCTGGGATGGATTTTTCATAGTTGTTTGCATCCAGCAAGGACAAGTCTTTCTAATTTCTCAAGGAATTGCTAAGTATCTTTTAAACACTTTTTCACTAGCAGCTCCTGACACTGGGAACCACTAAGAATTATAAAAGGCTTTTGTCAAAATGGGGAAGAAGGAGGAAAACAAAAGACAATAGGGTTAAAGGTACACACAGTTACACAAGCAAGGCCCTTGAAATCAAACAAATGGAAAAAACCCCACACAAACAACACTGTAATTCTATAATCCCTCCCAGACCTAAAGGTTGGTCCTCAGCTGTTCAAGTCAGTAAACAGGCTCTCGAGATCAAGCCACTGAAAGCAAAGACTAGTGCAGTGGTATGTTTAAAAGAATTGAAATATGCTTAAATAATCAATGTTCCAGCTTGTGTATTGCACTTGATCAACATATTTTTCCTCTTTATCGCTTGCAGAAAGCCTGACCACTGTCTCTTGAGAGGCAAATAATTTAGACTGTGTCTAGGAGAGCTGAGATCTAAATAGCTATCATCAGTGTGATAGAGCCTGAGACAGCGTTGCACATAAGAGTTGGGGAGCTTCATGATCGCAGTCTGGTTATTAGTTTGGACACTCGTTCTATTTGTGCTAGCATAAGAACAAATTTCTATAAATATGTGGTAGAAAGGGTGTAATTTGTTCTTCATATAATACCTGTTTTATGCTCTAGTGGAGCCAACTGAGTCACTGAAATATCAACGCACTGTTACAGTGCTGGTTTTAGAAAGTATTTCCACAGAATCTGAAATTGTGTATGCCTGTAATTATTTTATCATCAAAATTTGTAAGTGTATATTAATAACCTCCTTCTTGCAAACTGCAGCTGAAAACCGAGAACTATTCTTTGAATTGCTAATGTAAGGTGCTCTCAAAAAATCAGGCTGCAGAGGTTTCAGGCTAGACTTTCCAAAACAGAGGAAAGATTTTCCCTTAGTTCCTCTGCATCTCAATTGCTTCTTGCTTAAATGGGAAGGACACCATCTCCCTCTCCCACAGGAACAATGTGACAGTGAATTCATTCAGTCTCCTGAAGCACCTGTATCAAGGAACACAGTAGTAGTCACGGAGAACACGCGCATCATGTGAGCTGAGCTGGGATAATGACCAGTAAACAAGGGAAGGGGCCTCTCACAGAACAGCACAATGACAAAGAAGGAAATAGCTGCTCGGGAAGTGCCCCTCCTGGGCACAGAGTGATACACGGGACCAGTGGGGAAAAAAACATTTTAAAAAATCTTTATAAGACTTACATCACGCTGCAGATTCACAAAGGGCACAAACCAGTGTTTAACAGCTGCAAAAATGTGCACCCCTAGTATATGTTTACTTTTGAGACAGTAGTTGTGTAACCTTACCAAATGTTGTGGTTTAACCCCAGTCCGCAGCTAAGCACCACACAGCTGCTCGCTCACCCTCCCTCCCTGCTGTGGGATGGGGGAGAGAATTGGGAAAAAAAAGTAAAACCCATGGGTTGAGATAAAGACAGTTTAATAGGACAGAAGAGGAAATAATAATAATAATAATAATAATAATAATAATAATAATAATAATAACAACAACAACAACAACAATAATGATAAAAGAATATACAAAACAAGTGATGCACAATGCAATTGCTCACCACCCACTGACCAATGCCCAGCACGTCCCTGAGCAGCGGTCACTGCCCCCTGCCCAACTCCCCCCCAGTTTATATACTGAGCATGACGCCATACGGTATGGAATAGCCCTTTGGCCAGTCGGGGTCAGCTGTCCTGGCTGTGCCCCCTCCCAGCTTCTTGTGCACCTGGCAGAGCATGGGAAGCTGGAGAGTCCTTGACTGGTGTAAGCACTATTTAGCAACAACTGAAACATCAGTGTGTTATCAACATTATTCTCATGCTCAATCCAAAACACAGCACTATGCCAGCTACTAGGAAGAAAATTAACTCTATCCCAGCTGAAACCAGGACACCGAAGTACCATTAAAAATTCGGTTAACATTACTGAAAACCTTTGTCTTATTCATACAGACAAAACAATACAAAAACTGCAGTCGTCTTAAACTCCAAAGAAGATTAGCCTGATTAAAACAAACTTTAACTTTTCAGCTGTGTTTATCCTGCAAGTTCAGAAATTAGCATTTTCCCCTGTTAGAAAGATGCTCACAGCTTTGTCCTGAAAAAGCTGTGCACTGTCTTATGCTGCTCTGTCAGTATTAATGTAAGTGTATGAAAACTTTGGATACTTCCAAAGGAAAATGAGATAAAACACACTGAGAATTTATTTAGCCACTTCCCAGCCGTTATCTATATGCTTTCCCATGGTGAGTGACTATGGGTCCCTTTTCTGTCTTGCATCAAGTTCCAATGGAAATTACATTTTACGAAGAAGAGGAGACTAGCAACTGTGAGTGGCACTACAACAGAAGACATCTATTATATATAGCTCTGTCCCATTATTTGTGACATTAGAGATCCTGACCCAACCACCTCCACTTCATTTTCATTGACAAGGGACTCAGTACTAAAAGCACACAAAACTCACCATTTCTTATATTGCTTTTGCTGATTAACGGCATGCAGAGGAGTATCCTTATTAGATATTCTTACAAATGGCTGTATTGAACTGTAGGGAGGGAAATATTCACGCAGAGGACTTAGCATCATTCTCAGTGCTGCTTCTGCTCTGCCAGTAAGCTTCAGAGAGAATAAAGTACTTCATGGTGCCACAGATGCCAATGTTCAAAGTACAAACATAGAACAAGCTTTGTCTGCAGAGAGATGCAGGCAAGTTCCTAACTCTACTTGGAATCTGCAGATCACACTTTTTTTCCTTTAGCTAGACAGGCTTTCAGTGTCTTTCAAAGGAGAAGAGTGAGTGTAAGGTAGCATCCTTTGTTCCTGGAGTTACTTACTTGATCTATAGAGAGCTCAAGTTCAAATATCCTCCTCACAACACTCACAAACCAGGAGTGCATCCTGGCCAGTGAGATATGCTCATGTAAAGATCTCTCAACCTCTTTTGCTAAAGCTTATTTAAAATTTCACTGGGTAAGATGGAGAATCAGAGCTAGAGTGATGCAGAAGCCTGCACACTGCATCTGCAGGAGCCATGTGGGCTCTTTTCTGAAGACAAGGAACTTTAATCGTTCCATATGAAGTAAAAAAAAACTTCAAAAGATGGTAATGAGAGTGTTACTATGAAAGGCTAGCCTCCTGCACACTGATGAGTGTTTTGCAACGCAGGTTAGAAATGTTGGTTCAGCTTCCTTTGACTGGTCTTCTTCAGACTGCCTCATAAGGAAAGTCAGAGAAGGGAGTGATCACCAGTCCTTCTTCTTCTCAGGTTTCTAGCATATTAATAAGCCGGTATGACAAATGCTCCATTTCTGGTAGAAAGCATTTTTTCTTTTCCTTGTGTTAGCCCACAGTTCCTTTGCTTTCCTGGCATATGCTGAAAGGCCAGGACTGCCCTCCGACTTCAGTTCCTGCATCTCTCCCTGATTTCATCTAACATCTGCAGCATTTCTATGCCTCAGTTTCTCCATGTAAAACACTGTCTTGAGCTATCAGTAGCTTCAAAATAAGAAGGAAAGAATGATGATACAGGAAGTTGGCAGGGCTGTATTTCTGGAAATTTTATTTCGAAGTGTTATTAAAAAATTTGCCAGTCTGTCCAACTCGTTGGTAGCCCAATGGAATAATCTGAAAAAGGGAGGTATTTTACATATGCAATATAAACTGTGAGGCCAGTTGGAAGGAGATATCATTGTATATTCTTAGCTAAAGACAAAGAAGGGAAGGAAAAAGAAAACACTGCTGGTAGACTTCGCAAACAGTTAGCTATGACGACACTTAGAGTAGTAAGTTATATTGTTTGCAGTGGCCCAGATACATTTTCTTCCGCTGGAACTAGAACCATTTTTTAAAATTCGCGATTACTCCAGTCAGAAGCAGGTGGGGTTTGTAAGACTGGGAAAGCTAATTTTGGAAGAAAGAACTGTGAGTCTTTGGCATGAAGCCAGTTATAGTTTGGAAAGCAGAGGCTGAATTATGGAGGAAGTGGGGTTTTCTGCTGTTTTTTTTTTTCATTTAATCTCCAATGCGTAGAGCTGGATCAGGGCAGCTACTGCTCAAAAATGTCACTGAAAAGATGAACACGACTGTATATACTCTTTTGCATGCTGATGTCAGCTTCCCCTGCTAAGTTTCTACTTTGCAGCTTCATCATAAAATTTCACACTGGGTTAAATTTTGGCATGATTCAGAAGAAGATGAGCCAGGAATTAACGAAAAGGAAGATTCAGCAACACGATAATGGGAAGCTAATGCTGCTGCTGTTTCAAAAACTGGGGTGGGGGAAAGAAAAGGAAGGGAAATGCTATCAGCAAAAGACATTCGCTGTTCTTCATTTCTTCATAGACCTATTCCTTGGAACTTCAGTTCCCCAAAGAGATCACTTGATCACTCCTCGTTGTTGTCAACAAGACCAGTGGCTTCAGTGATTTTCTTACAGTCTAGATATCAAAAAACTTGTGAGGTTGTTGAATACCAGCTACTACCTGGAACCAAGTTTTGCTTATAAAGTGGATTAAATGATAATGCCAGATTCAAAGGCTGAGTACAGAATAATTTGCGTATCTGTAAGTTGGGCCCATCCATAACAAATGTTAGTAAAGCAGATCTCTTCTTTCCCCAACCAACAGAGGCGTGCACCTCTGTTAAGCTCAGTCTAGCTACATCTCTGCAACAGCTGGATAGTATAAAAAACTCTTATTAAGAAAAAACCAACAATGCTTCCCTTGGCAATATACATTCATTACAGTGCTTGCACAGAACTCTGACTGTGTTTCCTTTCACTCTTTACTTGTTCTACAAGGAGTTAGGATTAGTGTTAACATGACATCTCAGCTAGCTCGGCTGCTAGTCCCTTATTATAGGTTCTACACTGCAGCTGAGACAAGACTGCATGTCTTATTAAGCGCTGGCCCTGTGATGCATGCTAGGAAAGTCATAACTTTTGTATTTATGAAACAAAGAACAATATCATTAACTTGTCCTGAAGTTCTCTCATAACAAGATTTTGCTGTACAAAATTGTAACTGTTATTTCCTCCGTCCATCACTCTTCCAAAGACTTACCTAACAGGCCACTGAAGTGATTTGTATAAAGACCTGTTAACAGCTGTTCCCTTGCTATGGATTTCCCTTCAGGGCTGTGGAGTGCAATAAATTTCTGTAAAAGAAGAGCAAATTAATCATGATTATTTTTCAATGCATCCTCACTCCTCATACAAGCCATCATTAATTATTTATCATATAGACCCTACAATCGCCAATGGTGACAAATGCAAAGACAATGAAGTCATCACCTAATTTTGAGGCCTGTTTACCTCTTCAGCTCACGGAAAAATTATCTGGCTGTAAATAGAGGTTTTTTCATTTCATACATAGGACAAGCAGTTGTAGCTGAATTACAAGAAAGCCTTGGGGAGGATACTAGGTTAGACACAAGCATGGGTTATTTGTTTCCCCTTAATGATGTTCTAACACTTATGTATATAGTAATACAAGCCAACAAGTGAACATTTCTGCATACCCAATGCTGAAGCAAGAGTGCGTGCACAACTAGTGGTTTTCATCGCAGTCTTACATACTCTGGCTCTGCCTGTTCAGGTTGTTACAAACTACTCTGTACATAGTCAAGTTATGTGACCTCTGTACAATGGCTGGATGCTTTTTTTTCCCAGCAGAATGTCTCTGTTACCTTCAACATTCTTAAGGGTGTTTCCTGATTAGAAATCTAACATTGCCAGCTGTGACTTCCTGATAATGTCAGCATGCCCCAGGGTCACTGAACAGGTCACATATACATTTTACATAGCCACAGCTTACTAGCAAAATTACTGTCTACAATGCTTTTTTTGCAGCTCCTTTTATTAATATCCATTTAATTACAGCAATGCTAATGGTGATCTCTTCAAGTTACAGAGTCCAGAGGCAGCCGTGAGTACATAGTGTGACCACAAATGTAGGGGCCCTTCAAGATCTCCCTTGAAGAGATGTGGGAGAGAGAGGGAGAGAGTTAGTCTCCTAGGTCTATCTCTCCACTGCCTGCTCTCTGAAAAGAGGTGCAAGGGAGAGGAAACTGAAGCCATCCCTCATGTCACGGACTTGCCACGTCTCACCACTACGTCACAAGTCACCATCCGCAGCCACACCTCTAGCTCAGCCACATCACGTGGCTCCACAAATGCCAGCCTCCATTGTGTGAGTGGAGAACCCTTCCTTCTCCACCAGCGACCTGGCATGGTCAGTCTTGCATTCATCTAACAGCAACTGGCTTGTAGACAGATGGCTCTCATGTGGGATGGCTTAGCTTGGGGCAGGGTGTTGTGCCATAGCCGACTGTCTTCTCTCTGTTACAGCAGAGATCTGAGCTGCCTGGGGGTCAGTTCCTGAACGACTGCAGTTTTCAGCCCAGATTTTTGTGTTTTGTAACCAAAATCTGTTACAGTTCTTAGGTCTGTAAAGGGCAAGACAGGTTCAATGCACCCACTATATCCAGCTGCAAGATATCTGATGAGAGACAAGGACACAGGCAGCTCACTAATCATCTTTCTCTCAGGCTCCTGCTTCCAGTTTGATTGTTTTTTCCAGTCAGATGGAAACAAGATGAAACTTTGGAAGACTCAAGTGGTGTTGCATAGAGAAGCCGGGCAGGAGCACTGCCCAGAGGAGACACAATGGGAGGTGCCCTGAAATGGGGAGATGAAGAGGAGGACCTTTGCTCAGCTTCCTTTCTCCTTTCTGTGAGGCTTCAGGAACCTTCCTCAAGATTTACCTCTATTGGACTAGTTATCATTAACAGGAAAAGTGAGGGATCTACTCCAGGAATTAGGTCACACACTCCAGCTTCCTGGCAATAAATAATGGAAAGGGATCTGAGTGAAGATATCAGTCAACACATAGGTGTGTTTTCTTCCTTAAAGCCAGGAAGTCCAAAGTCTCTTTTTTTCTGCTACCCTGCTCTAGTGATTTTAAGTATCTTGGCACCTTCAGAAACACAGGGAGGTTATCTTTTAATTCCACTTGGCAAATTACAAATTTTATTGTAAAATTTTACTATTAAAATTGAAGGCTTCTTTTTGTTAGCTAGTGTTTATTGATTATAACTTCTGATTTTCCCCTGTTCATTCAACTTTGACACAGCTGTGTCTTTTGGTCAATATACAATTTCTAGCAGCTAATCAACTTTTACTTCTTAAGTTCAGATTTTATCCAGACTGGTTTCAATATTTTTTTTTCAGGAAAAAAAGAGTGTAAACATTTCAACAAATATTTATACACCAAAACCAAACACTCCAAAATCAAATCCAAATTCATCTCAGCTGTCCTGGGCAGCATGAAATATTAATTACTTGGTGGCCATTAGTCTCATTTTCATCTGGACTATGCACCTCTGCCCCATTTGTCCTGGTGCTTTTACCCAACCTAGAAGGCCTCTTGACGTTACAGAGCTCTACAGTACAGTCACGGATGGGAGGGCTGCAAGTACCAGTGCAAACAGAAAACTCAGTGGTGTGCTGGTCCTGTAACAGAGCTACAGAGAAAGCAAGAATATCTGCAGATCTTTCACTTATACCTCTCTCTTCTCAGTATTGTGGAATGATGAATTAGAGCAGCATGAATCTGGAGGGGCTCTGTTTGAAAAAAGCTTCACTGAAGTCAGAAGAAAACACACAGAAATTCAGGTCTTAAAAGAGGAAGCTTCTAGAAGAAGAAGCTCTAAACAAAGCCCAAGATAAGATGCCCTTTATCTGCAGATAAATAGGAGTAGGAAAAAAACTACCAGAAGTAAACCAGTTCTTCATGAAAAACCTCCTCTAGGTAATTTTGCAAAGTCAGATCAGGTTTTCTTTCATAAGGCATAAGAAGCCTTTTTCAAAGTCAATAACATCTGGTTGAGTAGGACCTACTAGGAGCCTTCATTGATGCCTGCTGGCAGTTGGCAATACAATGTGAGATGAAGGAATTCATAGTAACCATTGCAACTTTTAAAACCGTGTCATCCTTCTCAGAAATGACAAGGTGTGCTTGTAGAAAAGTTAGAGGACCAAACCTCTAAATGAATTATCCCTACTGACCATTGCAGTCAAAACCAAGCCCACCAGGGGATGTTAGGGAAAAAAAAAGTTACTCTTGGGGTTTTACCTGTTCATGTAATTCTAACAGACCAACCCCTTTGTATCCTTTGGAAAACCTAGATGCATCATGCCTGCCACATTACTCACATGAGGAGGAAAAACTCTCCTGTCTCAAGGATCTTTATGGAATACTTAAATGAATAAGAACAGATGTTATTTTAAAAAGCAAGCAAGCAACACCAGGGTGTGGTACACGTACACAAGGGGGAAAAATGACAATTATGATGAACAGGAGACTGGGATGAATCACTGAAAGTTATGTGCTGGAAATGCAGATGGCATGAGCAATAATTTGAAGCTTCCAAAAGAGGGAAGCAAAGAATAATTAACAACATTTTAAGATTTCAAAGTAATTCATAAACATTTTTCTCTCCTGTACTGTTTTTGAAGCAATTGAACTATATCAAGAACCAGTGGAGTGACCCTCTCCTTAAAAACTCATGATGGCAGCTGAGTTTGGCTGTGGCTTCTTCCCAAAACAGTTGCTAGTTTTCATCCCTAACCTAAGCAAAGCCTGAGGAAATTCTTGGTTATGAGGTTCATTCTCTTCGCAGTCTGGGTAGTTCATTTATAACCACTGCTCTGCTCAAGGGCTGGCTGTTAATTCTACTCCGTGCAACTTTGCATGGAGTCTAGAGTGGATGTGACACATTGTGTGCATAATTCAAAAATCTCTGTATATATTTTTTGTCTTAAACTTCAGCTCTTGGAATCATGTGATTAAGGGAGACTCTAGCTTTTTTCTTAATTACAATTCTTAATTGTCATCGTTTCAGAGAAACAGTTGAAAACAGGAACCATGAATGTTAAGTACAGAATACAATAAGACAAAACACACTCAGAAAGATCTTACGAATTTAAGCCACTACCATAGATTTTTGATAGTCCAACATTTATTTGATGATCAGAATGAGGCTTGTCCTGAGCAGCCTGCTCTGGCTGGCCTTGCTTCAGCAGGGGGTTTGGATTAGATGATTTCACGAGACACCTTCCAACCTCAAGGATTCTGTGGTTCTGTGTTTGCAATGCCAGACCCTTCATTATAATTTTAAAGGGGTTCATCTTATAAACAGTAAAGAGACCTATTGTTTTCTGTTGCTATGTGCCAGTCATTTCCCAAACGCTTCTCCCTGTGCGTGAGTGCACGCACACATGTTCTTCCTCAGACCCAAACACACACACAGATGCTCCTTGCTCTTACCTAGTCTATGTGAATAACGACTTGGGTAATAAAAAGCACAACTGGAATTTCTTTTAAATGCCTGTGTCAGAATGATAATGTGAGCCAATATGAAGATGGCATTTCATTAATTGCATTAAGTCAGTGACAAATGTGAAAAGTATGAATGTGCCAGTCTCAGAATTCTCTCAAAAGCAGTTCGTTACACACCTCTGATTGGTCACATTTCCACCAAGGAGGCAGTGAGATCTGAGAAATAATCCTTCATATGCAAGTCCACCACCTCCCACTTCCACAGTGATCATGCCTCTCTGTGGATCTGTGAGAAGCACAGTATTTCAGAAGACTCTTAGGACACTGGCATACACTTTAACTCACCACTTTCCCAAGCAGCCATGTGTCAGCATGTCTTGAGTAGATCACCTATAGGGCCTGAGCAGTGTGAACCTGAAACACAGTAAGAGATCAGTTGATTCAATTGCACTATGCACTCTATGGAAAAGACAAATCACATAGTACAACTTGCATTTAAAGCAAGTAATCATACCTTGCCATTTTTCCAAATATCTCCTTCGTGGTGTCTATTAAGTTGCTGAAGCCACTGGCTTCAGAGCTCTAATGAAAATGTAAACAGTGATCCACCACGTACCACTAATTTTAGGGCAACTCTTTCCAGCATTTTCTTTCTGCTCTGAGCACTGTAGGACTAAGAAGAGTAACCCACTTGCCTTTTATTGGTCAGATTGCATGCATTTTACCAGGAAGACTCAGATTTTTTTTTTTTTTTAAAAGATAATAGTGTGGACAATTGTTTTGAATGCAAATACCTCTATGAAGCACACTTGAGATTCTAATGTACTTATGGAGAACAGTAGAAAGGAAATCTTATTCATATACAATTAAAAAAAAAAAGTTTTCTTTCATTAAAAAATGTTAAAATATGCTCAATATACTGACTGCCCAGCAAAGAAATCCTGCAGGAGAGAGAACACTAGGTCCAATTACAAAAAACTTGGAGTTCAGAATCCATAGGTATCATACAAAATGCAAGTGCCAAGACAATATTTTGAGAGAATATAATGAATTAATTGAAGTTGTTTCCACTCTCTGTTTATAGAAATCCTAGGCTATCACAAAACTTGTCCGGTAGGTAGGTGCTTTCTATTTGTAAAACAGCTGAGTGTCGAGGACACGCTAATGAAGAATTGGTCTGCCAGAACCACAGGCCTCAGGAATGAATGGCTTGCAGGGAGGGGTGAGCAGCAGTCAAGAAGCTGTGAGGAACATTTTGCACTTGCTCATCATCTTTAATGAATGTATTGTACCCCTTCTCCCATTCAAAACCAAGGACACTATTGCAAATTCTCAAGTTCCACTAAATAACACACAGAAGGAAAGGTCACAATCTGAGACCAAATGTCAGCATCTTTCAGCATTTTCACTAGCAGTTCTCTGTATCTGAAACACTACTCAAACTGTTTAACACAGCTGCTTGCATGAATATTACTTATTTCTTTGCTATGTAAACTTAAATGCTCATTGAAGTTTGCCATAAAGAAAATATGTCTGTGGCTAGAGGAAACAATCCTTAGTTTATGAACTGGGTATTTGCAAATGAACGTGTATCTGAGACATCAAGACTAACATTTCCCTAATGTACTACGCTGTGCATTGCAGTGCTTCAACATTGAAAGTATACAAAACCCACTTAGCTGCTACCTCAGCAGCAAGTCTGCAGCTGTAAATGCTACCTTTGTCGAGTCTTCCAATAAACTTTTCATACTTAGCATCTGGAACTGCATCAACTTCGTCTGGCTTTTCCAATAGCAATCCAGCAATGTGAATGCAGCAATCTTTTTGAAAACCATCATCTGTCAAATGGTAGGTTGTTTTACTTGACACATTCAGTATATCCGTATGGAAAGTCTTACACAATGGCATCTACCTAATTTGCCACTCATCTAGTGAGAGTGTTCACATGTTATCATTTTACTGAAAAAACAGAACAGTTCTTCTAGCTGCAAGGTTAGCTTCATTGCTTGAAACTCCTTCAACTCTCTTTTTCCTTGGATGAAGTAGCATAAATGAAGAAGGATCACAACATTAAACACAACAACCAACGTTTGTCTGTTGTCCATTCACATTAATTAACTGTTAACAATGCATTTGTAGTAAATATTTATGGAATGCTTTCTCTTGCATCCTGGGAACACACTGTAATTCTTAACACACGGCTAAAAGCCAAATGTTTCTCTCAGACACACTACCATACTTCTTCAATGTTTATATCTATGTATAAAGTGAAATTTGCTTTCTGTTAACCAAGAATAATTAATCATAACCAAGAATAATTAATAATTATTAATAATTATTGATTATTAATAATCACTGCCAATTCTTTTTACAAACATTTCTTTTTCCATGCAAATGCAGCTGTAGAATCATTGTAAGTTAGCTGTTCCTTCCACTTCTACAATAGATTTATTTATATTTCTGGTCTATCGACCATCTGAATACACAGATTTCTATTGTAGTACAGGCCAGCTTCATGAAGAGGCATAAGCACTATTCCCAAGAGTCATTCTGCATTTTACCTAGTGACTGCTTCGTGCAAAACACAGAGAGAGGCCAAAGAGCAGGAACACCTCCCCTGACCTCACCTCCAGGCTGAAAGCCCCAAATCTACCGACATATCCCTTCTCTATCCCTTCTACTTCTTACATCCATGGCTGTTTTGTGTGAAGATTCATTATAAGGCCTTGAAATGTGCTTCTCATCCATCCTACATCCAGGTGGTGAAGACACAGACTATAAGGAACAGTGAACATATCATGCTAGCTTAGTACTCCTGAACGATTTTGGAAGCAGCACTGGAGCAACATACAGAAAAAGATAAAAGGTAAGAGAGTAAGTATACTTTATTACTCTGCTTTCTTCCTATTTAGCAACTGGCATCCATGTTATTTTCTCTAGAATGAATTTCCTGCACAGAAATCAAAATTAAATCTAAACCAAGGTGGCTACATTCTAATTGTGAAAATATCTTTTTCAGGGCAGGAAGGAAACGGGATGATCTCCAGACATCTGTGTGAGTCATAGCATGCTAACGCAAGACAGAAGGGCATGCTTATTCGGCACGACTTTTTTACCTTCTCATTTGGCGTAATTGTTCTCTTAGCTTTTTCCTTAATTACACCGACATGAGGTGAAAAAAGCAACAGGTCCCAAGATGTTTGACTTAGATTTGCCCTGATTTGTAACAGATAAGTATTTCAGGATTTCATAGATTAGGACCAGATAAAGAAAAAGACTTATATAAACCCATGTTTAGGATTCCATTTCCTTGAATCACATTTTAAGAATATCTTGAGGAGGGGACTAGAAAAGCTTGGAGTCAGTGTGTTAGTACTGAAAATCTGCTAAAAGCATTGTAGCTTCAAAATGTATTTTATTACTGTGTTTCACTAGCCCCAACAATATCAACCCACCAGAAAGCTCTGCATGCATGGAAGAGCTGGAGGCCCAGCAATAAGGTTTAAATATTATGATTTTCCATAAACTGAAAGAGGATCTGACCAATTCCATTGCAGTGGAAATGCGCTGCTATTGCCTAATCCTGCCTCAAGCACCAAGTTTTCGGCTTGCTAATGCCACTAAGAAGCTAGGCTGTTACTTAATATCTTATTATCTAAGAGCAGTGCTTTTGTATTCTGCCTAGTGTACTGCACGCTCCTCCCAGAAACACAAAACTAGCTCAGCTCCAGTTTGAGAGAAGAAAGGCTGTATCATAGAACCAAGAGTCCATTGGGCAACAGATCCCCTTCCTTCACTGGCAAGTCCATATCTGGACACAGATGTTTATGATTTCCTTCTAAACCCATTATCTAAGGGGAAAAAAAAAAAGAAAACTCTGATTTGTCCACACTATCAGGTGGTGATAAATTGATTTTGTTATCTGCATCTTGTCTGGAAAGAAGTAGAAAGCCTCTGCACTACAGCTATGCCAGTGCTCAGCACTCCTCACAGAGGGGCTGCTTGCAGCAGAGCTAGGGACTTGGATGGTCAAGATGCTTTACAGACCATAGGTGCTGTAGGAGATAGGGCTTTGCCATACATAAATACTGCAGCAGGGAAAGAAAGAGTACCTTCACCCTGGCAAGACTTTCTGGGCTAGGCTTATTTATTTGGACTTTGCTGAGTGTACAGTCTTAAACAGACAGTCCGTGAATTCCAGTTATCTGGTCTTTTTTAGCCTCTATGAATAAATAAATCATAACCCAGGAAAAGATTAGCAGCTGTTCTCACTGCTGATAAGTCAGAATCCAGTCAACCAGTGTAGTACTCCAGGTTTCTGCTAGTTAAAATCCTCTCAAAGACTTACACTGATAGAAAATTAAAGTCTCATAGTTGCATAAAAGAGCAAATCTCCTTCCAAGGGAATAATAACTTAAACTGTAGTGCTTGGCATTGTGCCATTCAGCAGACATTTAGTCAGTACCAGATAGGACTCTGGGAATATTCAGTCTTGACTGAGGTTTTGAGGTTTTGCTCTGAAGTCTTCTACCAAATCCAGAGCATGCAGAAATCCTATCAGAAGTTAGGTCCTCCATGCCATCAGGGTAACATGTACTCCAAGGTTGCTCTATTGCTGAGCGAAGCTCTCTGGAGGAAAGGAGGAAAGTTCAGTCTTTGTTCAGCCAGAAAGTTCAGAGCCCTCCACAGACCCAGCTGGGGGCTGTGCACTGCCCAGCGTCCTGCCCCGCACAGCTGCATCTGTCCTGAGCGCACAGCCGGGATCTGCCAGAGCGTGTAGCAGGAGCACAGAAATAGTGATGACTAACGCTCGCCACTCCCACCCTTGCATTACTTCCAGTTTGACTTAGACAAGACTGCCTTTTTCTGATATTTTATCTTGCCATACCCTCACTCGCTTCCAGAGGGTAATTTTTCTGACATGCTGATTTTTCTTATTTAGCATTTGATCTTTTGATAAAAGTCAGCATTTGGTCCCCAGCAGGCAGTTTTAGGACAGCTGAAGTGCTGTCTTAGCAATCACAGATGATCTGGTTATATCACACAAAAGCCACTTTGTGTCATGACTGATTTCAGATCCACCCTATTTCTTATGCAGAGTCCAGCCTTGTTCCCGTATACACAGAGAATTAAATTCTGTGCCTGTATTTCCTTCTGGCTTTTCTGCTGGGACACAAACTTACTCAGAACAAGCAGAAAAGCTCTGGAGGCAACAACACAAAGACATCACGAATAGCATTTGCTACCTACCCTGCAGGGCCCCTTTGCGTTTCACTGCATGACCATCCCTGGCACTGCAGGACGACAGAAGCCAATCTTCTTCCCATAACTGCACCCTCAGTCAAGGGCCGTCTTTTTTTCTCCTTTTCCCAAGGAAAGTTTCCTGCTAGGACAAACTCTGGACTGCACTCTCCTGCCAACACTGAATTTTTAGCTTTCTGTGCTTTTCTGCATGTTCTGTCTTTGGTAGGAGAAGCAGCACTTCTGTCAGGTGTGTAAGTATCTCTACAAATCTGTGTTATCTACAACGATCCTGACTAACGTCTACTGAAGAATATTCCTCTTCACAAGTGCCGCAGGTGGTGTTACAGACTTTTATCTGACCTTTGCAATGCTGTAGCCACATACATGCAAATGCCTGATAATTGTAAGACAAGCCTCAGAGGAGGTAAAGGGAAAGTACGATTGCCTGCCCTATTTATAGCCTCATTATTCCCTAAGTGAAACTAATGTACATACAGATGTCCTGTTCCCAGGAAGCCATACTCCTTATAAAACACAATTCAAATATGAATAATTAACCTATTTTATTGTATCCAATTTGGTGCAAAACAAGGCTACGAAGAGGAAATAAACACCAAACAAGTCCATAGATCCTACTGAAACAAAGACTTCACTTCTAGTTTAATTCTGATGTGACAGCTGTCTTGCAGCTTCTGCTGCTGTGAGTAAATCTGGCATGCATCACCCTTCACTGATGGAGTGCTGCTTCTTGCTTTGGTTACAGCTCACTATTCACGTGCTTCTTTGAATATTTTATGAAAGCGACATCAGGTGTGTCAAAAGGCACTCTTTATGGCTGCCTCTGCAATTACAAAGTGAGTCTCCTAGATCCTATTTTCTCCTTACTTGTGTAGATGGACTCCTTGCATAATAGCCATGCCTTCAATTTTTGAGCATCCGTGATTATGTTTACCTCAAAGGACAGATACTCCACAGCAGAACCACAGCATATCTTGATTCTTAGTCATCCCGATATAGGACGTCCTGAAAAATGCTGCAACTCCCTCCCATGCCTAACTTTCCAGGAGAGATGTGTATCTGGGTTTTCACCTGACTCAATACCAGGATGGTGCTAAGTGGTACATCTGAAGCCAAGGGGTAGGAATCACTCCCAGGCTTCCCTGGTAGAAACACAGCTTGGGAGACTCTTGATGGAAATTTTTTCATCTGTTTGATAAGAAACTTCTACAAGTGGGTTTAAGGAGTTGCTCCCATTGCTCATCAAGAAGTGCATGCTTTCATAACAATTCAGCTATGTTTCTGTTGTGCATATCTCTGTAGATCTCTGCTTTCCCAAACACAGACAGCAAGACTAACAAGATATGCTTTTGAGTGGTGACAATGTAATTTGAACTTGAGACATTAATACTGCTTTTTCCAGGAACACTGGAAGAAAAGCCCTTGCACTCTATTACATATGAAACAGTAAGGGAGAAAAGTGCTGAAGAACCTTAAGGGTGGTCCCCCTCTGCCACTGCCTTCTTGTAGACTGGTTTCAGTTGCAATCCTGTTCCATTGCTCTAAGTTTCCTCAGGTTGCAGCTCCATAACATAGCTCCACTGCCAGTGGTCACTTCTAGGTCCCTGTTTCTCAAGCAAACAATAGCTTGTCTTGGCTTTGCAGGCAAGCTGTCAGCATGCTTTCTCAATCCAACACAAGGGCTGGCTTCCTTCCCCAGTCCCGCAAGGACCAAGTGCCATGCCCAAATCTCTTTCAGAGCCTTCTTCCAGTGTGCTCTTTAATTCAAATAAAAGTTGGCATTGAATTTTTCTTCCTGATCTTCCTCATGACAGCAGAGGCCAACTTCACTCAGTCAACAGCAGGAACCCTCCCTCAGCCCTATCCTCCTCTGAGATGTATTTAAGCAACCAGCCAGCTGCTTTGAAAAACTGCACAATGTAAAAAGCAAAGCAAATACTTTAAATTCTGTGCTAAGCCTATAGAAGTAATTAGAGAAGTATAATCAACGTAAGAAGTCATGCTGAAGATGACTGTTTGCATATGTGCTAGAGAAAGCAAAATCAAAATTATAGACATTCTAGCACAGAATTTATGAGAGAGATACAGAAACAAGCCAACTAAGCACTATGGGACTGGCCTTAGAGCTAAAGATCTGAACTTTTTTTGTCTTTAAACCAAACATTTTGTAACCAGCTGTTATTTGGGACTAGCTTTGTTAATAAGATTCACAGCAATTTAAGAACAAAGGTGCAATGGCCTGAGGCTGGAATTGCCTCACTTTTTTTCTACAGTTCCTTTTTCATACTGCATTTAGTCAAAAGATTACAAGTCCAGTGCGCAAAAAAAAAAAAAAATCAAAATTTTCAGCTTCAGTTGTTCACAGCATAAACTATGCTGACCTTTTCCAGACAATTACATAAAACAGCAATGATAAGCAGTAGGGATCCCTATTAAAATACAACCCACGGCTTTTGTATGTGTGCATGCCTACTTTTTGGCCCACAGTTACTGGCTACACTGAAAAAGATTTTATGAAAAAAAACAACAGATATGGTAAATTCCAACAGAAATCAGCTTCCAAACATGAATGGCAAGCATAACCACAGCTGAATCCAGCATTTGCTTAATTCACCAGGGATGGTCTGAGACTTCTTTTATCCTTTATATTCAACTCAAACTAGGCATGCTAGTAAAACCTCATTAATCTGTTTCATGAGTCATAGGAATCTTTGTTCTGTGCACTTTGCTGACCATTTCCTTTATCTGAGGGTGGAGAATGTGCTTTGTATAAAGTTTCAGCTTGTGTGTAAGTTCTCTCTGGCACAGCACACGTGCCGTACCCAAGAGACTGTGTTTTCCTTTACCACATATTGCTACAGATGAAATCAGCTGAAAATCTCGAGCAGGAAATCCCTTAACATGAACTACAGAGTTGTGCTTGGGTAGTCTGTATAGACAGTCTAGGTTACAGCTTCCCAGAGATCCTATTGCTGCAGATCCTGCTCCTCTTTTCTCAGTCTTTGCAAAGAAATGGAAATAACTGAGCAGGACTTTGGTTGCTTGGTTTTTAACATACAGGTTAGACAGTTGCATTTTAACAAAGAAAATAACTAAATCTAGCATCTAATATTTGCTTGTTGGATCACCACCAGTACAGTGATCACAGTTGGGAAATAAGTTATGCTGGGTTTTTGCTAGCAGAAAAAGCACCTCTCTGTGGAAAAGCAATGGCAACCTCTCCTCCACAGTTTGGAGGAGATCAGATTTCAGTTCACTGCTACTCCTCTTGACTTCTCCAGCAGCAAGAGAAGGCATTTCTGAGACATTCCCCAAACAGTGTATGAGGATGGCAACACGAATGAGGTTTTTTTTTTTTTCTTGAGAACAGACTCGAAGACACAATCAGTAACGCACACATAGCCACACAAAAATGCATCTGCCTCTCCTTGCAAAAAAAGTCCTATTTCAGCTTCTGAAAGAACATACTTGTGAGGATGTATAGTTAATGATTTTCTTCCACTCTTCCATTCTCTACTAAGGAATGTTTCTGAGATCTTAAATAGCTCCACCCAAAATTAATGCTGCTGAGTAAATCAAGGGTCCACAAGCCAGATGCCTGAGAATTTGACCAAGTGATCAAGTGTTGATTTTTAGCTTCCCATATGATAAACTAGAACACTTGAACAAGGATGTAAACTTACATTTTTAGTCTTCTGGCCTTAAGTGGTATTAGCTGAATAACTGACTTTATACATACATATCATGTATGAGTTTCACTTTTTATACTTGTAAAATCCTTTATATCATTATACAAAAGCCTCACTAAAGAAATGCTGATAGCTGGGGAGAAGACAATTTATGGCATACTGTGAATTACTCCAGTAATTAAACATACCTGGAAACTCACAGGAACTAGGAATATGCTAAATGAAGAGGCAACAGGTTACAATGCCATTAATTTTCTAAACAAATAAATGCTGCGAGTCATGTGACTATCTTCAAGAGTTGTATAAAAAGTTAAAAGAAGTTATATAAATTATTATTTGTAAATAAAGATGAAGAGGCATGTGCAAGAACATGACATTCAGCTGTTGCCAAGTGAGGACAATAAAACAGCAGAACTGGTGTGCTGAGCTGATGTTTTCTTTAAATCCCATTGTGTCGAGTTTAAAAAGTTCACTGCAAAAGCACTGGGCCAGAACAGAACTTGTCAAGTCTGATGCATGTTTGTGCGGTGCTTCACCATTCTCAAGCATCCTCTTCTGCCCAGCATTACTTCTGAAGCAGAAAATTCATTACCATAAGACAAATAGATAAGCAAAGCTTGATTTTCCTTCTCATTAGCCAGCTTTAGGATGTGAACGCCAAGGTTGGTGAGTAGAGTTAATGCAGCAGAGAAAAATGCTGTGGATGTGAAGGTGTTTCAAAACATTTTCAGCTGTGCTTAAGACAGTAAGGAATAGTTTCTTCTACCTGCTTCTTCTCAGTGCTGTCTTCAGCAGCACAGAAAAGGAAGAGAAAGTAGGCTAGGAAGCTATTGTAGAGAGTAGCTGGTAGAGGGTGGAGGAGACTGGATGCCTCCTTTGTACAAAGTTAAACCTCTGGAAATCAATGGGTTGTTGTTGCTATGTCAGAGAAACAACCTGTTGTAAACATCTGGTTTTTCTGGTGGTGTCGGTTTTGTGCCACCCAATCCCTTCAGCACCGGAATGTAGCAAGACACAGCTGAGGCTCAGTGTGCTGCATGCTCCTGCTAACTGCCCAGCCTCTGCAAAGATGTTGCAATAAAGTTTTGGTCAGTTTTTCAGCTGTGCTAACTTCAGCTGTGAAGGCTGAAAGGTAGCCTTACTGATTCTGTATCCAGGAAGACACAAATGACTTTTATGCCACCTGCGGTCTGTTCAAGTCACACACTGCATCCGTGTTGGCTGCATCCAAGGATTGCACCTGGAACATTTTAGCTTGTTAATAAAATCAGAGCTAAATTTTGAAAGTTTCAAGGATGTCAGTCCACTTGTAGAGCTATGGAAAGAAACAAGAGGAAGAGAGTCTGATGTTTTCAAGATCACAAACCAGGAATAGAAACAGAAATCTACTAAGCTCCCTGTTTGCATCACTAAACAATCATTATCTTTGCTCGAAATGTGGGAATTCCTCTTTTGAACCTTTACACAAACCAAAAATCATTTTGTACATTCTGGACTCTAATATAAAGGTGGTGGTGCTCTGTGGGACTTGGCTACTTTAATTAAAAAAGGACAGCTCATTCCCTGCAGTCACACTCCCTCACAGAATATTCACAGAGGCAAGCTAAGTGCTCCTTTCTCTACTTTTCTGCTAAATTTCATCTAAATCATAGGCCATGGTTGTCCCTAGTGGCCCATTACACAGTAGTCTCCTATAGGAACCCATGGTAGCAGGATGCATCTGGAGGGAGGGGACTGAGGTGGCAAATGTGTATTTGTCACTCAAAGCACAGAAGTGTACACACAATTAGTTCTTACTAGTGAGAAGGAAGAAAGAAATTCTAGATTTCTGTAATATTTTGTACATTTAAAAATCCCTGTGGCATATATATCAGCAGATGTCAACTAGAACTGGGGACCATCTATAGTAAAGTATATAATTATGGCAGAAATGCCCTGGATGGATCCATAAACTTTACCTTTCTTCTGAGATATGATATGATCAACATGATATGTTCCACTTTCTCAGCTGGTTTTAAAATACTGAAATTTGTCATGGCACTCAATGCAGTGCAGACTGAAGCATAACAAATCATCTTAATCTTTAGGGTTTGGACTGGTTTTGCACAAGAAATGGGATACAGCATAGTCAGCAGCAATGCAAGACCTCATCAATACACACATTCGGGCTTTTGATCCCTCCTCCACATCTGATATCACTATGTAGTTTTAGCTTCTTTTAAATCTTGGCAAGTATAAAGCTTCAGATTTTCCATTACATGGGTGTGGAGGAACGGTCTCCACACAAGTCTTATCTCAACGTGGTCTTCTCTCTGACTCCACAGTACTAGACGTAGCTGGGGGTGCTTGAAACTAAGGCCACAGTGAATTCCTTTGCTGGCTCCTGTCTAGAGCTCTCAGCAGACAGCAAGGGCAAGCTTAAATGACTTTTCCAATTACCCAGATACAGAAGAAGGAGAGAAGGCAACAAAATGGACCAGTATATGCGGAAAAGAAGGTGAGGCAATGATAGGAAAGGCAAGCAGTAATAGCTCTGAGATTTTGAACCTGGTAATAACAAGTCCCATATGTGAAAATCTGGCCCTATCAGGACCAGTGAGACCTCTCTCCAATTCCCTGCTCCACCCCCGCCAAAAAAAGGCAAGAGGATTTGCTCTCATTTGTTTAAGCTTTCTGATAGCACTCTGGGCACTTAGGAAAAGAGCAGTGTAAAAATAAATGAGTCAGAAAAATGGATGTCGGAATGACATATGCACGAGCTATTTTTCTCAAGTGATGCTAGCTTTCCACATTTCTTAAAATCTGTGGAGAAGTTATTCACAGCTAGCGTTCCCAAGGCAGGTAGAGTTATGCTAGCTTGTTTTATGAACTCAAATGTTATGTGCTCAAATGGAAAATGCTGTATTGTTTGACTTAATGACTTTTCCTAAACTACACAGACAGGAAAAGGGGGTGTTCCAACTGTGTGGTTTGTATTTCACATACATACCATTTCGCTTTGTATTTCTTTTCTTTTCTTTTTTTTCTTAATTTTGCAATGCAGTAAAAAAAATAGACAATATAAAAAATTATCAGTTTAGTTTAGTTTAGTAAGCTGCACTTCTCTATTTTTTCCTTTAGATAATATGAGAAAAATTAGAAGAATGCAACGTTGTGAATGTTCTTGCTCAGAATTACAGTGTAGATTTGTCCCCCCAGATCCCAGCATTAGTAGCAAAATCACATATAAATAAGTAAATTTTTATTCATAAAATGTCCTTTAAGGAAATAATAAAAGAGAACTTGAATTATTGATTCTTACTAAGTGCCTTTCTGTTGTATATACTTTTTTTTCTGCGAAGGCAGAAAGGCAGAAGCGGAAAGGAAGCAAATAATTAATAGAGAATTGGAGGAAAAACTCTTTCCCTCTGTAGTATGGAAAAACACCCTACAATATTACTCCTGACCTTCAACTGACTTTAAATCATCAGTTTCAAAAAAAGAAAGTCCAAGTATGAATCAGCTGATTAATTTGTGAAATATATTATCATTCTCTCTAAACTGAACCATGGAATAATTTAAACTGTTTTTGGTTTCTTCTCAGCTGGACCACAACATCAATATCGGCAAGTCCTCAACTTTTTGCTTTTTTCCACCTACACAAATATCTAGGCTTCCCCAGTGTTACACCCTTCTCTCTGCCACTGCTGTACAGACAGCTGCAAGGGAAAGGATACTAACAGTCATCTTTTGGGAACCAAACTCAGGACATAAACTTTGTTCACCAACAAAGTGCACGAGGACAGCCACGCATTTCTGTGTCATGATCCAAAAAAAACCTCTACGGGCTGAGGAGGGAGCCTCGTGAGCTGGCTCATCGGCATCATTGAGCACAAAGACACAGAGTGTCATCCGCTCCTAAACAGATGATGAGATAAACTGCAAGAAAGATCCTAAAGCAGGAAATCCACTCTAATGCTGGAAATTATTCTTTAAAGAAGAATTTTAAAGTTTTCAAAGGGAAATAAGAACAATGGTTTCCTACCCACCTTTTTAAGCACCCACCCATTAGGGGGGCATTTGCCTGTTTGGATTTGTTTGTTCCTAAGACCATCCATGACTAGCAATCCGTTTAGTTCTTCCTTGTGTGAAAATAGATTGATTCTGGGTATTCCCATGTTTAAAGCATTGTTCATTTATATAGCTCTGTCTTTTCGAGAACGGACAGTATCTACCTGCCCTGGTGCACAGGCACCAAACTGAGCATCTTCCCATACACATGCATGACTTAGTGACTTGCACTTCTTTGGGTCACTGAGTCCACAGCCAGGCTATGCAAAGACAGAGGCCACTGCCTTTCAAACTACGTCGGGGCCTGAAGTGTAAAGTTAAAAGCTTTAATCATGGAATCACAGAATCACAGAATGGTTTGTGTTGGAAGGGACCCTAAAGATCATCTAGTTCCAACCTCCTGACATGGGCAGGGATACCTTCCACTAGATCAGGTTCCACTGGACTACCCCTCGTCCTATCACTACATTCCCTGATAAAGAGTCCCTCCCCATCTTTCCTGTAGGCCCCCTTTAATGCCAAGTGCAACAACAGTACACTTCATAACACACTGGAGGAGCTGCTTCTTTTATTCTGCAACACACGACTAAAATAATAGCTTATGCCTGTCTTAGATGGTAGACTGAAGTTGCCAACGGCATTTGACATAGCATCTTAATGAAGGATTCTTATACGGAGATCTAAGTGAGAAATACAGAGATGTTTTTGTTTTATCAGTGCAGCTCAAAAGATTTTGTCCTGATGTGATGCATCTAGCATGCATACACAAAAATAATTATGAACAAAAAGCCTTCACAAATGGCTGCTAAATTCTTGCCCTGTGTGTCAGATCTGCTGGCCTCTTTCAAGAATCCAGCTACACCCTCATCGTGTTTATGAAACTGAGCAGTCACATAACCCATGCTACGTAACAGAGGTGGAGATACAGAAGACAACAAACCATGGAAGAATAAGTAGCTCTCATTAAACCTCAGCTTTCCTTCCTGCTCTAAATCAGTTATTTCTAACCCAAGCCCTCAGCACAGCACATAACCTGGGTTTATCTCATTGGATAACCACTGAAATTCCTAAATCCTGGTCATCTTAAAGTTCATGCAGTTCGGTATTAAACTAACTGCCCCTCAAGGCAACTGGTCCAACTCATGTCTCTGGTGCAGGTGGCCTTGTGGCCCACGCTGCAGGAGGCTTTGGATCAGAGGGCACACAGGAAAGCAAGCCCTAGCAAGCCCTAGTTACCCAGGGCTGCATTCCCGAGGCAAGGAAAGGAAGGGGAACACATGCAGTGACATGTACAACTGCTTACCCCAATTTTTACAGGAAAGATGTTTTTGGGAAACTTGATTCTGAAACAAAGAGACATACAGACTTGAGCTGGAAAGGAAGATTTTCAAGAACAGAGGAACCTTCTGCCTTTTTAAACGATCTAGACAATGTCAGTACTGGGAGCATCACAAACATCATGCTGTGGCTGAAAATGAAGGCATTACAACTTTGTTTTATTCCTTGTGAATATAACAGTTTATGAAAGTCATCTATATTCCCTTCGAGGAGAAAATACAAACAGCAACAAAAGTATTAGGGTCAGATATGTTCAGATAATATGGCAAATGGCAACAGTACCCGAACAACTAAAACATATACTCACATATTCCTTTTTTATAGAATAAAACACCTCTAATACATGTCAGGAGTGCCAAAATTGCATTCATTTAGACTCAGAAGGATGCAGCTCAATGAAATAGTATAAACTGAATGTGGCACTTACCTGTTTTTAAGAACTGCTTCAGTCAGTTTTCTCCTTCCTCTGTGAAAAGCAGAGACAAACAGAATTTAACATCAGGGAAAATAACATACAAAACCAACACTAAGTTATCATCTTCAAATTGAATTATTTTGTTCTTAGAAGAAAAAAGAAAAAAAAATTGGACATCACAGGTTTTTCAAAAGGAACAAACATTTTATTACTGAAAATGTCACTTTGCCAGAAACAGAGGAAAGGTATTTCAGGTTTTCTTTTCAGTAAGCCAAATATTTACATTAAAATAGAAGTGACTTAGAATATTCAAAACAAAGTTTCATGGTGAAATGTGGATATAGGAAAAACAGGTTTCAAAAGACATGTAGTGAACCATGAAACCTGAATCTCATCAGTTAAATTACAAAGACAGATTTATACAGTTAGTATAAAACTGAAATATTACTAGAGAAATCAAGAGCTCCTATCAGCAGAAGACCTATTTTACTTTTATTGACTACATCTACACCATAGCATACCTTACAAGGCTTTATCTTTAAAAAAAGCTTTTCACTGTGATTGATAAGACTAGGTAGAGGTCTATACCATATACTGCTACAACCAGACTGCTTTCAGCATTTATACTAGATTAGATATTTCTAGCCCATACTATTATGAAGACAAACTGTTATAAAAGGCTCTCTAGACAGCAAAGAACTCAACTTACTAGAATTCAGTGAAGATACTATAGTCTACTGAAACAGGAATTAAAGAACGTAAATCTTTAATTGAAGAAGGTGAATATAAATAATTAATAATAAATAATAGAAATTTTAATTGCAGTAACTGTAAAAAAAATCTGTTCCAACAGAAGAGGAACCCATAAAATTACAAAATAATAATTTAAAAAACCACATTTGGTATGCTTAGCCTAAAAATACCACAGAATTAATTCTAACAAAGAAGACCTCTTAGTATCCTGCTTACTCTGACATCACTAGATCTTTCAGAGGAACTATTAAAACACCTTAAGAAAACCACTGCTTATGTACAAGTAATTCAATACCCTAGATGATGGGCAGCTACCTATTTAACACCTGATGCTAATAAAAGGCTACTTGTTCCAATTCTACTGGTGTGACTTATTCCGGAAGAAAATTAAATTGGCTTTAAGGGAAAAGGGTTGCAGTTGCATGTAATAAATAAGAAAACTCCTAAGAGAAGGGGGGGGAAATAGTAAAGAGGAGGTTGCTCAGAAAACTGTAGGAAAGTTAGTTCCTCAAGATCTATGTATTGGTTAAGAAAAGATACTCAGAAAAGAATTAGCAGTGAGTATCTACAGTTACAGATATTAACAGTTTAAATAGGCTGTGTATCACTACCACAAATCTGGTTGACAGCCTTCCTGTATTCTACTGATATACGCATAAAAGCATAGCTGAGCCTCCATATAACCAAGGAAGAACATGTTAAGGGTTGTTGCTGCAGGCTGTATTTGCTTGAAAGGGGCTATGCAGGAAATAAAATATCCCTCTGTTTCTGATAAAACAGAATAATGCTAAAAAAAGAAATTCTTATAAAAGAAATAAGTTATTTCATTAATCAATAAGCAGCATGTTCTATTATGGAACTAAATTTTGAATGGTATATGTCATATAATATACAGCTGCTTTTTAAACAAATTTTCACCTAATGTCTCTTCAAGTATAGATTAGTATGCAAACAAATGATCTATAAAATTATATTTCTCCTTATGAACTGTTATGAAAAACCATAATAGACTTTGGACCCAGAAAGTCCAAGTCTACAGGAAGTGTAGTCAAAGTATGTACAGATGTTACTGAAAGATAAAAAACAACAAAACAAAGTTTAAAGCTATTTGGAGGGAATCTGAAAAGGAAACAATACCTGGCTGACAGTTACAGTAAGAGAAATCTCTATAGTAGTAGAAATGGGATGGGCTTTAAAGAAGATGGGCTTCCAGTTGCCATAGACCTTGGTGCTTTACTATCCAAGCTAGTGTTTTAAGTCATGTAACTGCTGCTACTGGAAGGGAACAAGTGGTGCCAACAGAGAGAGGGCATTTACTGAAGGAAAAGCTGAGGGTGACTAAGACCAGGTAATTGGCCTTTGCAGAGGTTGTTCAGGATCCACCCATCTCCTGCAGAAACTCCTTTCTGAAACGATCTTTGTTACTGAACCGGGTGGTTGTAGAGAAATCTAATTTGTTTGCTTCGGAAGAAACCCTTAGGCTGCAGTGTTTTAATGCCTCTTCTGTCCTGCAAAGCAGAGAGCATCAGAAAACAGCACACAACAGGGGAGCCAGCAGAAGTTATGCAGCAGATTCTGGAGCCTCTTTGGGCTCTGGCTCATTCTGACTATACCCTTAGAACTGAAAATAATACTGCTGCTTCTTTAAAAAACAAAACAAAACCAAAAACAAAACCCAAACAAACCTGATGCAGTTTTTATAATCTTTAACCAAAGATCAAATGGGTGGTAACTGTGTGTGTAATTGTTGTGGTTTAACCCCAGCTGCCAACTAAGCACCACACAGCCGCTTGCTCACTCCTCCACAGTGTGATAGGCGAGAGAATCGGAAGAGTAAAAATGAGAAAATTTGTGGGTTGAAATAAAGATGGTTTAATAGGTAAAGCAAAAGCTGCACACGCAAGCAAAGCAAAAGAAAATTCATTCACCACTTCCCATCAGCAGGCAGGTGTTCAGCCACCTCCAGGAAAGCAGGAATCCATCACACATAATGGTTACTTGGGAAGACAAATGCCATGAATCCAAAGGTCCCCCCCTTCCTTCTTCTTTCCCCAGCTTTATATGCTGAGCATGATGTCATATGGTGTGGAATATCCCTTTGGTCAGTTGGGGTCAGCTGTCCCGGCTGTGCCCCCTCCCAGCTTCTTGTGCACCCCCAGCCTCCTTGCTGGTGGGGTGGGGTGAGAAGCAGAAAAGGCCTTGACTCTGTGTAAGCACTGCTCAGCAGTAACAAAAACACCTCAGTACTATCAACACTGTTTCCAGCACAAATCCAAAACATAGCACCATACTAGCTACTATGAAGAAAATTAACCGTCCCAGCCAAAACCAGCACAGTAATACATGCTTTACATTTCATCCTTTTAAAAACAATTCATGATTGTAGTGACTGACTATACCATATCAGTTTGCTTGTGGCCCTAAAAATTCAACTTGCTGTTAAAATATTACACTTATTTACAGGAAAGTTTGCTGGTGGAACTAGCCCCTTCTCTTCACAGCTCACATATTAAAACATTGGGAGAAAATAAGGTTTCATGTGTTTGACTTTTATTTAAAAATAAAGATAAATGTGAACCTTTATATCCTCACAGCAAGAAGAAACGTAAAGATCAGAACCCATGCTTCAGTAGATGCCATGACAGAAACCAGCACTGAAACTCTGCCCTTCAGTTTGATTTCCAATTGATTAAAAAAAATAAAAGATGCTTCTGGCAAATAGCCTTCCAGTACACGCTGTTACATGAGTCCCCAACCACAACATCAACACATCCAAATACACTCCTTACATACAAGTGCTCTTGGCATCAGAAACATTGCACCTGAAATAAAAAGTCGTTGCAGAGTATTGCCAAATTCTGGTGAATAGTAAAAGCAAAAAAGGCAACATAATTTCCAGGGTTATTTTTGCACTCATACCAACTTTGTAACAGTAACCGAATGTGTGTGTGCATCAAAGAATAGCTTTTTACCATTGCCAGTACTGCCCACCTACTGTCTTTTTTCCCTAGTGCTGTCTTTGCCCGTCTGCTTCACCATCCACTGGCAGTGGCTGTGGCCTTCTTCTTCCAAAAGGAGTCCTTGGAGGACAGAGCAGTAAGGTTTTAACTGCTCCGAGAAGGCTTTGCTTTCAGCAAATAAAAAATCTATTTGTCTTTCCTTTGCTTCTTTGAACATCTGGAGAGCTATGCTCTTTCTGGCAAGGTTGAGAGCTCATAGGTAAAAGAGGCAAAAAAGTTATGCCGAGGCAGGAAAAGAGCTACAAGGATCTTACTTCAGAAGAGGAATTGGAGGAAACTGAGAAGAAAGGAGCATTTATCTTCATAGCTCACAGACAGCTGCAAAGGCAGCTCTTTAGCTGCTCACATCACTGAGTTTGTTCAAGTTTGAACAGTTTCATCTGACTTTACAACTTCCAGACTTCATTGTGCTGCTGTATAAGTCTTATTTTTCTTCCGGCCAAACCATAGAGTGTGCATGTCTTTCAAAGATCCTGTTCTTTAGAAAGAAGTCTTAAGGTAACCTTCATTCCTTCCAAGGAATCTTCAGATCAGGCAAAAGCCCGAGCAGTTTGCAGAGGCTTCCTGGTAGAGGCTATGGGCAGGACACAGACAAAATGAAAGACCTGCTAGGGCAACCATTGCAGGTTGAGCGGGGCAAAGATAGGTGCTATCGGAAGTGGGTCTTGGATTACGCATATTACTCACACAATCAGAGAACCAGCCCCAGTACTGAATTATTTTTATTTTCACAGATGAGTTGGCTTTATGTGTGAAATGACAAAGCCTGGGGTTTTTTCTAATCAAAGTTCCACACACAGAAGAGCTGGTAACCACAAATAATGAAACTCATTTTCACAAGATGTCAGTGAAATCTTCAGATCAAAAGATGAGTAAGAATGAAAAAGGTTACTTGATATTCATAAATCTGGAAAATTTATTAGCCATAAAGTGGCTAGTGCCAGAAAACTGTACCACTGTCTTAAGGACTGAACCAACTGGAAACCACTAGCTCCAGTGAAAAGTGCAGTTATTGCACATCTGTTCTAACAGGAGGCTGCTTTTACCTCATCTGAAGACAGTAACTTTGACAAAGACCAATTTTGGAACCAGGAAGCTACTGGGCCCTGATCTGATGTGATAATTCCAGTGAGATAACTAGGCTTTCTCTGTTAGTTCTGCAATCCTGGGAAAAAAAGTGGTTTGGTATGATCTGATTAAATAGAGAAGTGTGCTGTACTCTGCGGAGTACCGATTCTTGTTCTTTTTGTCAAGAGAGCAACTTCTTAGATGATGCTTAACAACAGCAATAAACAAACACTCTGTTAAAGGACATCCTTTGAGCAACCTTAATAATTTCCCGTGTTGTGCACGTAGCATTAATGACTAGATCCATACCACTGGATTGCACAATGCATGTGCGTATATTCAATCTTACCTTCTAGACTCGAAGTTCAGAAAAAAGGAAGCTGCTAACAATGATGTAATGTTGACTCCTGTCACGGTTTAACCCTGGTGCACAGCTCAGCCCCACACAGCTGCTCGCTCACTCCCCCGCAGTGGGATGGGGGAGAGAATTGGAAGGGTAAAAGTGAGAAAACTCATAGGTTGAGATAAAGACAGTTTAATAGATGAAGCAAAAGCTGCGCACACAAGCAAAGCAAAACAAGGAATTCATTCACTACTTCCCGTTGGCAGGCAGGTGTTCAGCCATCTCTGGGAAAGCAGGGCTCCACCACGCATAATGGTTACTTGGGAAGACAAATGCCATCACTCCAAATGTCCCCCCCTTCCTTCTTCTTCCCCCAGCTTTATATGCTGAGCATGATGTCATATGGTGTGGAATAGCCCTTTGGTCAGTTGGGGTCAGCTGTCCCGGCTGTGCCCCCTCCCAGCTCCTTGTGCACCCCCAGCCTACTCACTGGTGGGCTGGTGTGAGAAGCGGAGAAGGCCTTGACTCTGTGTAAGCACTGCTCAGCAATGCTAAAACATCCCTGCATTATCAGCACTGTTTCCAGCAGAAATCCAAAACATAGCCCCATACAAGCTGCTATGAAGAAAATTAACTCTATCCCAGCACAACTCCATAAATGTTAATGACTGGAAAAAACACCTCTTGCTGTTCAGGCCCTCCTACCTACAGTCCTCAATGGACTCTCCAGTACTTCTCCTGCAAAACTCAGATATTATAAAGGAAAAGTTTATCCTTAATTTAAAAGGCAGCATAATTTTAAGATTAAGTGTGTTTAAGTTTATTACTACAGTTAAAGTCTTTATTGCCTCAGGTTAAATCTAAAAATTACTTGACTAGGCACTGTCAAGGAGGAAAAAGTCTATCATTGATTTATGAACCAGTGACAGTGATTCACAAATTCTGTGACTTTCCACTTTTCCAGCTGGCAAGGTCCTACAAATGCTAGAGAAGAGGCATAGACCTCTCTGAGGAAGGTTTAGGCCTACAACCAGTGAATCCAAGTCAGTCACACATCTCCTGTTACCGTCTCAATCACATGCTGTGTGTCACTGAAGTACTTATTATCCAGTCAATAACTGGCGCATACTTAGCAAGTGGAAAACCAGGATTTGGGAGAGGGGTTTTTGTCACGTGTGCCCCTGAGCAGAGCTCAGCACAACTGCGTTGGCATGGTTCCCGTCGGAACCCACAGCATAGAATCATAGAATCATAGAATCATAGAATCATAGAATTGTTAAGGTTGGAAAAGACCCTTAAGATCATCAGGTCCAACCGCTAACCTACCACTGCCAAGTCCGCCACTAAACCATGTCCTGAAGCACCACATCTACCCGCCTTTTAAATACCTCCAGGGATGGAGACTCAACCACTTCCCTGGGAAGCCTGGTCCAGTGCCTGACTACTCTTTCAGTGAAGAAGTTTTTCCTAATATCTAACCTAAACTTACCCTCGCGCAGCTTGAGGCCATTTCCTCTCGTCCTATCACTTGTTACCGGGGAGAAGAGACCGATCCCCACCTCGCTACAGCCTCCTTTCAGGTAGTTGTAGAGAGCAATAAGGTCTCCCCTCAGCCTCCTCTTCTCCAAACTAAACAACCCCAGCTCCCTCAGCCGCTCCTCATAAGACTTATTCTCTAGACCCTTCACCAACCTCGTTGCCCTTCTCTGGACACGCTCCAGCACCTCGATGTCCTTCTTGAAGTGAGGGGCCCAAAACTGAACACAGTACTCGAGGTGCGGCCTCACCAGTGCCGAATACAGGGGCACTATCACCTCCCTGGTCCTGCTGGCCACACTATTCCTGATACAAGCCAGGATGCCATTGGCCCTCTTGGCCACCTGGGCACACTGCTGGCTCATGTTTAGGCGGCTGTCAACCATCACCCCCAGGTCCTTTTCAGCCAGGCAGCTCTCCAGCCACTCCTCCCCAAGCCTGTAGCGTTTCATGGGGCTGTTGTGACCCAAGTGCAGGACCCGGCACTTGGCCCTGTTGAACGTCATACAGTTGGCCCCGGCCCAACAATCCAGCCTGTCCAGGTCGCTCTGCAGGGCCTTCCTACCCTCCAGCAGATCGACACTCCCACCCAACTTGGTGTCATCTGCAAACTTACTGAGGGTGCACTCAATGCCCTCATCCAGATCGTCGATAAAGATATTAAACAGGACCGGCCCCAACACTGAGCCCTGGGGAACACCACTTGTGACCGGTCGCCAACTGGATTTGGCTCCATTCACCATCGCTCTCTGGGCTCGGCCATCCAGCCAGTTTTTAACCCAGAGCAGAGTGCACTTGTCCAAGCTGTGAGCAGCCAGCTTCTGCAGGAGAACGCTGTGGGAGACAGTGTCAAAGGCCTTACTGAAGTCCAAGTAGACAACATCCACAGCCTTCCCCTCATCCACTAAGCGGGTCACCTTGTCATAGAAGGAGACCAGGTTAGTGAAGCAGGACCTGCCTTTCATAAACCCATGCTGGCTGAGCCTGATCCCCCGGTTGTCCTGCACATGCCGCATAATGGCACTCAGGATGATCTGCTCCATGACCTTCCCCGGCACCGAGGTCAGGCTGACAGGCCTATAGTTCCCCGGATCCTCCTTCCGACCCTTCTTGTAGATGGGTGTCACATTTGCTAACTTCCAGGCAGCTGGGACCTCCCCGGTTGACCAGGACTGCTGATAAATGATGGAGAGTGACTTGGCAAGCTCCTCCGCCAGTTCCCTCATTATCCTCGGGTGGATCCCGTCTGGCCCCATAGACTTGTGGGCATCCAGGTGGAGGAGCAGGTCGGTGACTGCCACCTCTTCGACAACTGGGACTTCATTCTGTGTCCTATCTCCATCTCCCAGCTCAGGGGCATGAAAACCTTGAGGATGACCAGTCCGACTATTAAAGACTGAGGCAAAGAAGGCATTAAGTACCTCAGCCTTCTCCTCATCCTTTGTGGCCAAGTTTCCCTCCACAGCGGCACTTCAGGCTGCTACGACAGCACCTGGGGGACCGACTGGCCCTGAACTGAAAGCGTCGGATACAGGACACGAAACGGCCATTAGAAAAGAACTTACAAGAAAACAGGATCTGTAACATCCATCTTCCCACACCAGCAAAATTAGTTAAGAAAACTCAGTGCCATACTGCACACGGGTTTACATTTGTACCCGTCTGCTGTGGGCTCGGTGTGGCATCGCTTGCAAATACGAGACTCAAAGCTATTTTACCGTTTTTCTCTCCAACTAGAGAAAAAGCAAGCTTGCTATGGGCAAGATTATTAGGTGTCCTGGTGTGTTTAGTGCTGGGTAACTTTTCCTGAGGAAAAGAGAGTGCCTGGGTGAAGAGAGGGCAGCGGTGCAAGAGCGTGCGTCTCTGCTATTACAACCTGTGGCCAGTGTTTAAGCCCTGGAGCTCATTCCGTCCAGAAAACGGGGCCTCCGTTGGGGGGCTCGTTGGTCCGGTGCCCCCTTTTTTCTGGTCAGCACCAACCCGCACGCCCCGATGCCCTGCTCATTCTCCAGCTCGCCGCAGCTGGCAGGACTCGGCCCGGCCCACACGGGAAACCCGGCTCCCGGCCTCAGCGGGACGCCTCTACCCCGGCGGGGAACGGGGCTGCGCCACCGCCCGCCCTCCCCGAGGGCGCGGCAATGGAGGGTAACGGCCGCCCAACGGCCGCGCCCTGACGAGAGCCGCGGGGGCCTCGCCGCCCCGCCAGCCCGAGGAGAGGCCCGCTTCCCGGGCGCTGTCCCGCCGCCGCGGCGGACAAGAGGGGCCGGCTGCGCCCCGCCAGGAGCGGAGCGGGACGGGACCGGGACCGGGACCGGGACCGGGACCGGGACCGGGACGGCCTCGCCCTTCCTCCTCCCCCCGGGGCGGGGAGACGATACCCGACCTGACAGCGCGGCGGCCTGGGCGTGTTCTGCGCAGCCCAGCCAGCCCCGCAGGGCGGGGCGGGGCGGTGCCGCCCTCCGGCCAGGCGGGAGCAGCTGCGGCGGGTCGTGGGAGCGGCTGTCAGGGAGCGGACGGTGTGTGTGGGGCGGGCAGCCATGCGGCGCTGGAGGCTCCTTCCCTTGGTGGTGCTCCTCGCCGTCCTAGTCCCCGTCAGAGGTGAGGAGGGGCGGGCGGCGGGGAGCGGTCCTGCCGCGGGCCCCCGCTGCCCCGCCGGGCTTGGGGAGGGACCGCTCCCAAGCATCTCCGTCCCCGGGGCGGGGGGCCGAGCGCTGCCGCTCGGCACGGAGGCCGGGGGGGGGGGTCGGCGTGGCGGCCCCGGGGGCGAGAGGAGCCCGGGCGGGAGCCGGGCAGGTCCCCGGGCGCCCGTGTCTGTCCGGGGCAGGGAAACGGCGCTCTCTCCCTCCAGCCCTTTTTGGGGTTGTTTTTGTGTGGGTTTTTTTTTGGTTTTCTTTTCCTATTAACTAACTGGAAAAGTATTCCTGAGTTCCCTGCCCGCCTCCGGCACTGGAAAGCCTGTCTTGTTTTTAATCTCTTCGGTGAATACGCCCCAGTAGGGCCCTTGGGTGCAGGGGGGTCCTTGAAGGGAGCTGGGAGGGGGTTTCAGGGCGGGGGGAGCTCTGCCGGAGCTCGGCTTCCATTTTAGGAAAGAAAGCGGAGTTACGGCAATTCCAGGGCATCAGATAGTTACTCACCAGAAAATCTGCTGTCACACGATAGCCTTTCAAAAAAAAAAAAAAGATTTTATTACGGTAAAAGTGCAGGATAAAACACACCAGTGTATTTTCTGAGAAGTTTATCACGGCTTCAGTGTGTGTCAGGGACGATTTTCTTGGACCCTGATCAAAACGGTGTGGATGTAACCACACGTTGGTATTTGGTATAAGGAAACAGTTTGGGCGGGGGAGAAAAGTAGCAAAGTTCCCAATACCAAGTTTTTCAGGAGGAAGACTCCTAAACTGGAATATGCAGTGCAAACTGTCATTTCCCATTTATATGACTTATTTCTAAGAAACTTTTTTTTTTTACTATGTTAATAAACATACTCGGTGCTATGCCTAGGTATTTTCTTTCAGATGCTTTGTAAAAGTAACATTTCAAAACTTAGATATCTATCTCTTCACTGTAAGAGAGAAGGAAAAATACCTGTTCCTAGCTTTGACTGGAAGCTGTAGATACTGCATGCAGGATGCCAGATAAGCAGTTTGGCATCAGCCTGACTGAATTCAGTTCTTCTGCTGTGGCCTTATTGTGGTCTTAACGGCTAGGTTAGCAAAGCTGAGCTCTTAGAAAAATCATACAGTTTTACAGTAACCGCCTTTAAAACTGACAGATGATTCAGGCTGCTAACATTTAGATATCATTTTACTACTTGTGTGGAAAACTTGCTCCTCTACCTCTGCAAGCAGCCGTCACGGTCATGGACAGCAAGATCTTTGGTGTGATGCTCTTAAGAAGAGGAAGTATTTGGAGTCACTCAAAAATAGTCTTTCTAAACTTTCTGCCAAGAAGTTTGGAGGTGAAGAGAGTCTGTCTGGTTTCTCCTTCACCAGAGGGAAGGTGCACAAAAACTGTCTTCAGGGGTTTTGTTTTGAATTCTGAGGAAAATGATGCTACATTTTTAACAGAATGCTCTTAGAAAGCTGGTTAATTTATCTGGGTACAGGTTAATGCTGATAATATGAACCAAGTAGATAGGTTATAATTAGTTTGGACACTTTTTCCTTAAACAAAATGGATAAGAATTCAAGAACTGTTGAGAACGTCAGCCTGGGCAGGGCGGGGCCCTTCAAGGGAATTTCAGGTTTGTGGTGGTGCATCTTAAATTAAAATAAAGGCAAAACCTGAATTACATCCTTTTGAAAATTTTAATTTCACTGTTGGTAGGCTATCTGTAGTCTGAATTTGCAGAATTGCTACAGAAAGTTACGGATCTTACCTTACAAGCAGTTCAGCTGCTGTGCAACAGTTTGGAGGTGACTGGTTTCACTGGGACTGCTTGCTTTAACGATTCAAGTGGACCAGTCTGTGCCTCAGGACTGAGAATTTCTTATGGGATCATCCATTTTAGGCACGTGAAAGTTGTTAGTGTTAAAGCAATATTCAACATATCATGAGGATTTGAATGCATTATTAAGCAAGGGGGAACTTTGTTATTTGGGCTTGCTTAGAAAAAAACCTTGCAGTTTTAACCTCAAAACTGGTATTCAAGTGTTGTTTCATTTGCTAAGCGTGAGCTCTGCAAGTCAGGCAAAGCTGGAATTTAGGTTTCTTTGGGGCTGGATCCAGAGGAAGGTCGAATGTGAGTTTTTGTATCATTGGATCCTATAGTAAGTCTAACAGCTTGCCCCTGCCGAGGAGCAGGATCTGTCCATTTCTCTCCTCCTGTGTTTGGTCTGGTGCCCACTGGGGCCTGTACTGAGATGATTCAGCTTGATAAGTCAGCAAGTGACTCATCTGGTGCATTGAGTCTGCTCTGTGGAGTGTTTGATGGGTGTTAAAACCAGCCCATGGGAGTGGCAGAGAGTGGAAAACCATCAGAGAGTGGAAGTGAGGCAGGGGCAGGAGGCTTCCGGCTTTGCCTGGCTGTGCAGCGTGAGACCGGCTCAGCCATCTTACATCTGCAAAGCCACCAGGCTAGCCCAGTGTCTAATCTTTGGCATGTGGTTTTCAAAATACAACAACAAAAAAGTATTAGGCCACAGATCTTCTGTACAATTTATATGAAGAGCACAGCAGAAGGAGAATTAAACAAAAAAATCCATACATGAGCGGCAGAAAACTGCTGCATGCAGACACAAGGCTCAAAAGTTTCCCTTATCTACTGTAGAAAGATCAAGACATAAAAAGCTGTCTGCTTACTGAGGATCTCGAGTTTGGACTCAGGAATACATGCTTTAAGTATCCTTTGCGAGAACTGAGTAGAACTTGTTGATTGAAACACAGTTGCCACAAGAAACAGTTGTGGTAGTGAACACCAGGAGGTGAGCAAAATACATGCTGGAAGCTGAGGTATCTATGTTGTAAGATCAGTAGCCTAAGGTGAATTAGAAGCGGAGATCCCTTATTCGTAAGACCGCTGTAATTACAGCGCTATGAGCAAAGGGAAGGAAACTCTTGTGCCCCTGACTTCTTGTTGAGGCAAGTCAGTGTTGAGGAAAATGACAGTTGGATGAAAGATGGTGAAATGAGCCTGTCTGTAATGTAGTAGATGGAGAGTTCAGCTGGGGCAGGGAGGTGGCGCAGGGACTCCTGGAGACTGATCTCTGCTTTGTGGGCTCTGGAATTGTTTGCCTTTTATATCTGATTTAAAAACAAAACAAAACAAAAACCAACCACACAACTTTCTTTCAGTTGAACAATTTTACTAGCGGTGCTAGTGTGCAAACATGGCAGCACGAACTTGAAAAGTGCAGCACATGTTTCTTCATCTTTCTGTTTCCTCTAATTTGAAATGGGCAAGAGGGGTTTTTTTATATGTTGTTATTTATATAAAATGGCCACTGCACTGCTACATCAAAATGACATCACGGCGATAGTCCTTAAGCTTTCCGTAGTTACAGTGACTTAACTTGGCAAGAGTTAAGTGTGACTCAGCCTACTGCCATCCAGCCAAGACCAATTTCAATATTTTCCTGATGTTACTCTGGTGCATGTGATGGGGTTGCCTGCACTTGAGAAAGGGCTCTGCTTTAACTCTTGCTGTCTCGAACCTCTCACTGCAATCAACTTGTATTTCATCAGGTGACAGCTGTGTTAGTGAAATGTGGTAATAATAGTAATTTTCATCAGTTAAGATCATCTTGCCAGGGGCAAGCCTCTTTCTTGTAGCCAAACTGCTTTTCCATGCTCTGGCGCATCAACCTACTCTTTGGAGTCTAGTAAAAGTGTTTTGAGAGAATGTTATGAGCAAAACAGTCTCAACTCAAGGAACTTATACTTAAATTAGCTTACTGTCAGTTAACACAGACTTCTAATCATGGATTTGGGAATTGAGAGAAAGAAAATCAGACCGCTAAGGTCCTTCCCCTTCCCTACTTTCAACTTAAGCCAAACACCCCTACCTACCCCGTCTTGACTTCCCTGGTTTTCACTGCAGGTTACGCTCAGCCCATCCTCTGCTCTTTCGGTGAGGTGATGGGCCAAGCAGGAAGGTCACATGCCTAATGGTTTCTTTCTGCTGCTCCTTCTTGCTTCCTGCTGATTTTCCTCTTCTTTGCTTCTCAGTGTCCCTGCCCCAGTGAGGGTCACTTATGGTCCCTCAGGGCTGTTCCTGCCCCTGGTGTGAGTGGCCCACAGCTGCAGTCCCTCAAGGGTGTCCTTGCCCTGATGTGGATGGCTTATAGCTGCAGTCCCTCAGGGACATACCCTGTTGGCATGGAACCTCTCCTGCCCAGAGCACATTTCCAGCCACATGTCCTCTCTGCAGCCTCTCCCTCTGCAAGTCTCTCAGACCATCTCCTCATGTGTCTCCTGTCCCTGCTGGCTGATGCTTTTTCTTATGTGTGTTCAAGCAGGAATACTCTGTGCTCCTCTGACCAGTTGAAGGTTTGGTGCACGCCATCGGTGTCAGTGCCAATGCGACGTGACTTTAAGCAGCACAGGGCAGTTCATGGCATCTTTCCAGACATGGCAGCCTGCAGCCCTCTGCTGCTGAAACCCTGCCCAGTTCATGCCCCATACATTCTTGAGCAGCATGTACCGAGGAACTGTTTGGACATGCATCTTGTCTGCAAAGACATACGTCTTGTGTCTCCAAAACACATGGCATAGTTTATGAAGTAAAATAAGATTATTTATCATATGTAACAGCACATATTTAATTTCATTATTACTTTTCCAAAGGCCACCTAGTAGGTAGTTCCTTGTCCTCAAGTGATAAGGACTCCTTCCTTGGAGATTTCAATTGCTGCAGGAGGATAGACACGAACTTGTGTCTCAATTCTGGTGTCCTCAGGGCTGGCTGGTACTTTGTCACCCAGCTGAACTTGGGTTATATAGTTTTCTGCAAGGCTGCTATGACAGGTTCCTAATTTTATGTTAACTATCTCCCCCCCAGCTTCATAGAGGTGAGATTTCCTTTCCCTGGAGTGCAGTTTCAAGTAAGCCATTGTACCGTTCTACCTTTCCAGATGCCTGGGGATTAGAGGGAATATGATATACCCGCTCTGCTCCAGTCTTCCCCTCATTCTTGGACAGCTGTGGTTTTAAAATGACTACTGCTATCTGAGTCTAGCCACGGCTGCATTCCATCATGCCAACAAAGAAGTTTGTTTGTTCCATCTAGGGTGCTGCCTACATTTTCTTTCCCAGTAGAAGAGCTTCTAGCAACCCATTGCTAGCTTTGCCACTGTGAGGACACAGCACCTGCCGGTGTTGCTGGAGAGAAGGGGGCAGATCTACTTGCCAGGCTTTTTCAAAGTTACCTTTCTCCCACTGCACATACTGGTTCATCATTCATACTTTCCATGTGTCTTGTATTATTCCACAGACCTCACATTGCCTAGCTGCTTGCACTATGGCTTCCTGAGACAAGTCTAAGCTGCATTCTCTGCCCCAGTACACGAGCAGCAGTTTCGTGGACTTGCCTGGCTAAAAATAGCTTTCCTTTGTGCTTACACCCTAAATCTATGCTGGCAAGTTGAGCTAACTGGGCAGCCTGGTTATGATGTTTCTCAAATTGCCGTTGAATTTCAGATACGTGCATTAACACCATGTGTTTAAGTAGATGTTTCCCTGAGTAGCTGTTGTATTACTTTCCATTCTTCTGCTGCTGAAAGTGGTTTTCCTCACTGCTGCTGGTTATCATGATTCCAATCTTTGAGCCATTTCTGTACCACATTAATGATCACTCGGGTGTCTGTGTATATGTATACTCAGCGTCACTGATGCTCCTGAGCATGTTCCAAGGCAACTCCGAAGGCCATTACTTCTGCTGACTGATAAAGATTACCTGTTGCCCATTACTTAGTACTTCTTTGAGAGTTTTTCCTCCAATCAATAAATCACCGATGCAGTGGAAAAATTCTCTAGAGGTATGTTGCTTTAAGGTTTTGTGGATGATGTCATGGCAGATGGTAGGGCTGTGTTTCCCCCCCTTGCAACAGCCAGTTCCAGACATATTGCACACCATTGCAGGTGAAGGCAATTGAGGTCTTGCTTGTTCAGCCAGAGGGATTGAAAAGAAAGCATTTGCAACAGCAGTTGTAACATACCAGGTATATTCTTTGGCTTCTGGCTCATGCAAGAGCTGCAGCACGCCTGGAACTACAGCTGCTAATGCAGCAGCTATGTCATTCAAAGCTCTGACGTCTGTTGTTAACTGCTATTCTCCAGTATGCTTCTGGACAGGCTGAACAGGACTATTGTAAGGCAAATGTGTTTGAGAGCCCCCCCTTTCCCTTGTTTTTCCCAGGAATCTGTTACTAATTACTTTTTAAATCTCACGAGTGACCCCTTAATCAGTTCAATACCTCTTTCAGCAAATTATTTGGGTTGCTAAGGGAAGAACAACTGGGTCTATCTGAGTGCATGCAACATTTTTGGGGTCAGTAAGAGTCCCGTAGCTGGTTCCATCCTGTACAAAGCACACTGCCTATACCAAATCCCAAGGCCTTCCTGTCTCATCTGTCCATCTACAGTGGTCAAGAAAGTCAAGCCCAAGGATGGCAGGGGCAGTAGGGGCGGTGGCAACAGGTAGGAGCTACCAATCTTATCTATTTGAACTGAGGCTCCCTTCCACTAGAGGTAGGCATGTGTCTTCTCCTTTTACTCTGTGAATAACTACTCATTCATCACTGCTACACAAGGGCAATAAGGTGCATTGAGCACCAGTATCCATTAGGGCATGATGTAGATGGGGTCAAGTGGTGCCTGGCCACCTTACCCAGACAGCCCAATAAATTTGGTTATCTGCACTTGCTGCCAGGCTAGCAGCAAGTCCCTTCCCAGTGCAGTGAATTCAGATGGGCTGTCAGAACAGTATGGGGTCTGGAGGCTGGGGCAGGAGAAGGCAATGGTTGAACTAAGTTCCGACTGCCCTGTGCTCACAACTCCTCAGCTGGCAATGCTGCATCTCTGAAGGGCCTTCCATTCGACTCGGTCATACCCTCTCGTTTTCTGTTCAGGAGCATCAGTAAGTCCCAGGATCTAGGACAGGGGCATGCAGAATTCCCATTCTTTCCAGGCATTTTTCCCCAAGATTTACCATTGTTGTGGTTTAACCCCAGTCGGCAACTAAGCACCACACAGCCGCTCACTCACCCTCCCCACCCCACCCCCAGTGGGATGGGGGAGAGAATCAGGGAAAAAAGTAAAACCCATGGGTTGAGACAGAGACAGTTTAATAGGACAGCAGAGGAAGGAAAAAAATAATAATGATAAAATAATATACAAAGCAAGTGATGTACAAAGCAATTGCTCACCACCTGCTGACCGATGCCCAGCCCATCCCTGAGCAGGGATCACTGCCCCCCTGCCAACTCCCCCCAGTTTATATGCTGAGCATGACGTCATACGGTATGGAATAGCCCTTTGGCCAGTCTGGGTCAGCTGTCCTGGCTTTGCCCCCTCCCAGCTTCTTGTGCACCTGGCAGAGCATGGGAAGCTGAAAAGTCCTTGACTGGTGTAAGCACTATTTAGCAACAACTGAAACATCAGTGCGTTATCAACATTATTCTCATACTAAATCCAAAACACAGCACTATGCCAGCTACTAGGAAGAAAAATAACTCTATTCCAGCCGAAACCAGGACAACCATACTGCCGGAATCTTGGTATTATCTCTGGCCTTGCTGTGAATCCAATGGCGTCCTCCCTCCAGTATGGTACATAGTCGGTTATTCCTTGGTCAACAGTGGTCCCAGCATGTTATCAGGCCCTGCAAGTTATTCCCAATATAGAGAAACAGTGTTCCAGCTTGTGTGTCTTGCCCCTTGCCTGTCTGTCTGCATCTTATCAGCTGCCGCAGGAGGTCTCTGTGCCACCTTGCAAAAGGACATAGTGGCAACAACAGTGCTGAGTCATCTTTTCTGCACACTTGGGATCAATAGTGCAAAAGCTCATGTTTGGAAGGTTGCTTGGTATCATAAAAACTGGTTTTAGTTTGCCTTTTCATTAAAAAAAAAAAGTCTTGCTTTCTCTATATGCTTGTAAATTCTAGTCTGGGAAAGATTTCCCTGCTTGCTGCAGGAAGGCACATTTTTCACATGTTGAAAATAAAAATTACTGTTGAAAATAAAAAACCACTGATACTTATTACAAACTCCTTTTCAGTTGGTTTAGTCTCTGCATTTGATGTGACTGGGGAGCTCAGAAGAATAGGATCCAGAAGATTTTCTGTGAAGAATTTGAAAAAGTCATAAGGCAAATTCCTGTGACAGTCCAAGAACTTAGTTCTTCATGGCTTAATGCCTGTTTACAATATTTTTTCTAAATATAGAACAGTTTTTCTAAATACAGAACAGTTCCTTTAAAATACATAATTAACATGCCAAGTGCAGGAATCATTCTAACGTGTTTTGGGAAAAGGATCATTTTAAAAGAAAACATTTACTTTTTAAGTCAGGTCTCATCACACAACATCATTGGCTGAATAACAAATGCAGTTGGTTTCCTTTATACAGATTTCAGTCATGTGTGAACAGTCCACATACTATAAACATCTAAGAAATGGCATCTTTAACTATACTTGTAAAAGAAAAACCTATTGACTGAGGTAACTGTTAATTAACTGCAGATTTTTATTCCACTTTACTTTCCTCATAGCTTGAGTCTTGTAAAATTCCCATTGGATCTCTTGTTTCTTTGAAATTTTTCACAAGAAATGGTATTCATTTCTTGATGTGTGCAAAGTATCCGCAAAGCTGATTTCAGTTTGAGCCAAAGTGTTTTAATCTATGTAAAATCAAACTTTGTTTTTAGGATAGCAGTTTTTCTTTCATCGGGTAAATGTTATGACTTGGCATACAAGTTAGCCTTTCTATGAAGTAGAAGTTCTTTTTGATTAAACACCCATCAATTTCATTGGTAAAACTGTCATTGGTAAAAATCAGATTTTAATTATAAAACTGTCTTTGTATGCTTTTTTGCTTAACCATAGAAAATATTGCTTGTATCTTTTGTGTTTGTGAAGAAATCCAGTATTTTGAAGGAAAAATAAAGTGAAACATTTGTTAAACTGATATTTCTAGGACAGCCAATTCTGCAAGTCTGGTTATACTTTGCAATATTGGCAGTATTACTGTTTTTATTACTGCCACAAGAATACTACACTCTAAACCTTTTCTATCTGGAAAAAATGGAGTTACAGTGTTTAGACTTATATTTTACCACCACTTGTTTCTTCCCTATGATTTGGAGGGAAATATTGAGCCTGTGTGAAGAGGGAAGGGGCTAGTGGTGATAGTAGTAGTAGCGTGATGTGGTGAATTAAAAATAAGTGAGGCAAATGTGTTGGGTAGGATACAGTTTTTATTAGAGCTGATACTATTGTTGGACAAACCAGACAGCTCTGGAGGCACACGAGTCCTTGTTAAATTTAGAAACAAGAAGTTTCAGACTAAGGTTTGGGGGAAGGGTTTGGGGAAGCCTATGTGGAAAGCTTTTGGATAAGGCTATCTTTTTCTATATTTCTGTCTTTATCTTTCAATGTTCTGTTTCCTCCCTCGCTTCCAGCTATCCATGCCTGTCTGTATTCTCCCTGTTTGATGCCAGAAATCTCTGCCTGTCTCTGTGTTTCTCAGGACATTCTGGATGCCAGGCATCTTGCGACTGAATCTCAAAATCAGTAGTTACTTTACCAACTGTTCCCTGCCCTCTCCCTCCCCAAACATTGCAAATGGTTATACAGATATCACTTCTTCGGATCAGAGCTGTCCCTGCTTGTCTTAGCCAGCAAGTTTGCAATCTGATTTATGACATCCTGCCCCTTTTCAGAAAAATTTCCAGCTTTCCTTTTTGCTATTTCGGCCTTCTGTAAAGGCCAGCTCTTTACTGTGCTAACTAAGCAGAGATGTGGACCTTTTCCCCCCCAAAGCTTCAGGCAGGTGCTGTGATTCTGAAGCTTGTGGCTGTAGCGAGCTGACAGCTTCTCTGCATCCAGACCTCTCTGACTCTCTCCTTCTTCCTCTTCCCTGCCCACTGCTTCTTCTACTCCTTTCCCTTGGGTGTTGCCACTGCATCTTTGTCTCTACTGCCAGTCCTATACCCAGGCATGGCTCCCTTCAGCTTGCAATTCTTACCTGTCCTGAGGACAATTTTTCCATCCATTTCTGTTGCTTTCCTGTGGTGTTCTACAAAATGAGTAAATTTATAGTGCAGACTAAAGCCTGGCATGTGTAATGGCTGCCTACAAGTGGTAACACTAGAATATAAAATCCAATGTACGTTAGATGGTGATACAGAATCAGAGCGGAGATGGTGAAACTGTTTCTTAGGGTGGACATGGAGAATTCTTGATAAAAGTTTTGTCTAAATATAGCAGAATAGAAGTACTTTCACAAGATGCACTTGAACTACAAAGGCTTAAGGTTTCACTGTGAATGCATTCCAGGTGTTTTGCTGAGCACATGAACATGTTGGAACGACTAAGAACGTAGCCTTGGTACAAAAGGGAAGATTTATCTTGTTCCTCAAGTAACAGTAATGAAGGGTGGGAAGTTAAAAAAAAAAAAAATATGAGAAACAAAAAATAAACCCTCATCTGACAAAACCTATGCCACATTTCTGGCTTGCCATATAACTGTGGCTGCCACTTAGTTGGATTCTAACTAATCTGTCTAGTTTTTTATCTGTCTGGTTTGGGCAACTAAAACTAGTCACATTGACCTGGGTGCATGCAGTATCTCTGTGTGCATGGCTGTCCTTCAGAAATATTTTTTTAGGTAGTAATTTTGCATGATATGAAGTTAGTTGAAGTAGAAAAAATGAGCCTTCTCCTCCAATGTTCCCCATTGCCCAGAGAAGCAGGCTGCTGTCACATCACCCATCCTGTGGCTGAAGCTAGCCTGCACATTTCCAAACCAATGCTGGTGTGGTGCAGTAGAGCACAAGCTGTGAAATCCTGGCTCACTGAATTGTCACTTAATGCAACTCTGTCTCAATTAATCCCTTAATAGTAAATATTTGCAGGAAGAGAAGTGGTGTTGGTGCTACTGAAACACGTCAATGTTTGAAGTTTGAGCAGAACAATAGGTTTTGTTATAAAATGAGTTGACTAGTGCTAGAACTGATTCAGTCTCAGAGCAATGGATTAAAATATGAGCTGAATCATTGCAAACGACTGTACTGGGCCTGGTTTCCTCTACCCCCACCTTCCCCACAGGAAACCCTAATTGTAAAACCCAAAGCCTTCCTCTTCTTTCTTTTAGCAAAACCTGTAGTAGCTATTTTTAAGTATGCAGACTGAAAATCTTTTTAGCCATAGCTGAACAAGCCATGATGAAAAAGAGTCTAGAAAAGCAAAGTCAATTTTACTGTTCAGTTAATGTTTCTGACTAGATTACAGATTTTGTTTGAATTTTGCTATTAGTTTACAAATTGTTTTGAACTGGTAAGACTTCTGGTGAGGAAGGTAAAAGAAACAGGCTGTGAAATGAAATTGTCAGCTTACAAGTACCAGCAGACATAAAATAATCCTGCTTACTACAAGCCTTCATTTCAGCATACTGCTGTAAAAATAAGAGTATTCTTGACTTAGTTCTGTGCACATTGCAAGTGTATATTTCAACCAATTTTTTTTTTAAAGAAGGAATTTCTAAATGGAAGGCCAAGTTCCATTACTTGTTCATCATAAGTTATAATTTAAATTCTTTTTCCTTGATAAGAGTGAGGATTATTTACCACTCTAACTGTTGAATTTTTGGAGCTTTTACTTCACTGGCTGCCAGATCACAAATCTTAGTTTCTTAATACTTCCTTCTTCCTTGTGCTAAAATTTTACCATCTTTCATCTAGTGCAGACCTCCCTAACCTTTCTGCAGCCTCGCCTCGCTGCTGCACTTTGCTTTTCCTCTGAGCCCCCTCTGGGACTGCTTTTCCTTCCGTCCCTCCCTGCCCCAATCCAAGAGGCTACCAGAGGTGCAGAGTATGAGCAAATAAGGATGCAGACAAAACGCTGGTGATTCCTGATCATTTGGTGGGGAGGGAAGCCTCCAGTCTATCATCTGTTTATTGCTCTGTAAAGTGTTTTACTGAATACTGGATGAGCAGAAAAAGTGCGTAACTCTTGAAGTCATGGCTCAAGAGATCACACGGTTGCCCTGAAAACACTTCTTCCTTTCTCTGCACAAGGCCGGGCAGGGTACTGAACTGTACAGATGCTTATAGAGGTTTTCAGTGCAAAGAGAGTTTAGAAAGTTTTTATCTGAATAGGAGTATAGATAAACTCCTGGCAATAAAATAACATTAGATTACTTGATGCCAGTTGTAGTTTTTTTCAAGAGAACCAATGAATTTATTAAATTATTGTCCTGGTTTCAGCTAGTAGCTGGCATAGTGCTGTGTTTTGGATTTAGCATGAGAATAATGTTGATAACACACGGATGTTTTAGTTGTGGCTAAGCAGTGCTTACACCAGTCAAGGATTTTTCAGCTTCCCATGCTCTGCCAGGTGCACAAGAAGCTGGGAGGGGGCACAGCCAGGACAGCTGACCCCCGACTGGCCAAAGGAAGGGCTATTCCATACCATATGATGTCATGCCCAGTATATAAACTGGGGGAAGTTGGGCAGGGGGCAGTGACCACTGCTCCGGGACGTGCTGGGCATCGGTCAGCGGGTGGTGAGCAATTGTATAGTGTATCACTTGCTTTGTATATTATTATTGTATTGTTATTATTATTGTATTATTATTACTACTGCTATTACTACTATTTTATTTTACTTCAATTATTAAACTGTTCTTAACTCACGAGTTTTTTCACTTTCACCCTTCCAATTCTCTCCCCCATCCCACTGTGGGGAGGAGTGGGTGAGCAGCTGTGTGATGCTTAGTTGCTGGCTGGGGTTAAACCACGACAATTATACAATTCTGAAGAGTTTCCAACCTGCTTGGATAAAACAGATTTCTTAAATTCAAGACTAATCTTTTGATTAACTGCCATTATAGTCTTTCCAGTGTATTTAACTGTTAATTTTTGGTGCTGGCTTCAGTTTGTTGTTATCCCAGTGAGGCTTAATGTTCATGAATCTGTTCATGAATGTGAGAAGACAGAGTGTTCGAGGGGTCTTGAATTGTGTGTCCCTTCCCAGCCCCACCGTCTCCTCTGGTGTCCATCTTAGTGCCATCAGTGTGTATATTTCTCCACAGTTATCAAAGTATAGTTTTGACTGCTTGTGATATGCCCACTGTTTTGAAGTACATGCTACAGAGTAAGAGGTTTCACAGATGTCAGTCAGCTGTGGAAAGGTTCTTGCCAAGAACTGCTGAAGGTATTGCTATTTCTAGATGTCTGCTAGCGAGAGGCTAGGACCAAAATATAGAATTTGAAGGGTAAATATTTATTCGTGCACGTGAGGTGTCCCAGACAAACTGGGGCACCCTGAATGCGGTTTTACACAGGATTCTTATACCCTTCAAAGGTTCAGGTACAACATGATTTGACTAATCGCTTGACACCCACACTACTGATTACTAATCATAGTAAAACTTTGGAAAGCAGCTATATTTCTGCAGCATTCTTGCTGCTTGTCTATTGATCCAGACATCCCTGGAGTCAGTCTTGCTATAGTTACTCACCCATGATGACAGCCGACACTGGGAGGGTTTCAAAGAGGTGTTAGAGGTGCTAGGATGCTGGCATTATCTTGGTTGTCCAGGGGTATCTTTTATCCTTCATGGACAGTTCTAAGCTTCCAAGAAACAAAGCCCTTATTTACAGGGCCGAGCTGTCCTTTGGTTTCTTTTACTTAAGCATGAACAATACCAAAGTCTCCAGTAAAATTTCACTAGCTCACTACATTGCAATGTATAATGTGAACTAATATATATTAACAAAGTTTTCACTTTCATACTATAGAGACTGACTGATATAATAGTTAGGGAAGGGAACTTTCATAACATGAGTAAATGTGAGCCTTGTGGTAAGAATGCACCTGGTTATGGAAATTTAGGCTATGTGAGTAGTAGCTGCAAGGCTTGTCAGCTTTACTTAAAGTCCTGTCTATCGAGCAGCTTAAACTTTGAAGCTGTAGACTGTGAGCAACATGTGCTTAAAGGATCTTGGTTTCTTAGGCTTATAAAAAATTAACTACCGACATTTCTTATGCCAAGGCAGAATTTCAAAAGTGGCTGAATGCGAGGTAGGTGCACACTGCCTGCTTGATCTTGGTAAGATTTGAGAACAGGGTTTTCTAATACTGCTTCAGAGTTCCCGGCCCAGCCCCCGGCCCAGGTTTCTGAAGAGGCAATGTTGGAGATCAGAGGTGTCTCGGCCCATTGTGCCTGCTCCATGAGCCTCCCTGGGGAACGGTGATTGTGCCAGCACCTGAGACTTGTGAAGAGGGGCAGGGGGTGCTCCTTGCCTGCCCCAGGGGCAGAAGGACAGGGCTGGCTTCCGTAGGTGCTGTGTTGAAGCAAGAGAAGGCAGTGGCAGCCCCAGGTGTGGGCTGACACTACGCAGCTGGGGACCGGTGTTGCTGACATCAGGTAACTTCATGCCTAATGCACAGAGTGACGCCTCTGTGGTTTAGGGCTACTGCAAGGAAGAGTACCAAGAACTCAAGAGCAGTTACCTAGAAGGCTGAAAATTTCAGTGTGCCTAGCACTTGGAGGTACAAGTGCCAACATGCAGGCTTTAAATAACGTTAGGCTAGGCAATATTTAATCAAACACCTGCAGCCTTCATCAAGAGTATGCTGCACTTGAATGCAGACAAGACTATGCTTCTGTCTGCCAGTCGTATTTTGCCTTAGTCCCTGAATTTACATGAGAGGAAGCTTAGCATTTGCTTTTTGGAAAATACTTTATTGGAACACTCATTAATTTTAGTAATGCATTTATGCTTGGTAAGGTCAAGTACTTAGGTGAAATAGCAATAAGCATAGTATATGGCGTTTGCAGTCTTGAAGCATGGTCAGGCCCTCCTGAAGTTACAGGTAAGAGGAAATGAGCAAAAATCAAATAAATATCTCCAATATCTTTTTATGTTGCTGTCTGGATTCAGCACCTTTATTAAAGCACCCAATTTTTCAAAATTTTCTCATCCTTTTTGATTCAGGAAAAAAATCCACCCTTTTTGCAAAACCCTTTTCCTCTCTTCCCACTTCCTATCCAAGTGCCCCTAAACTTGTCATTTCTTGATGCAAGTGCCATGCTTCTGTCACCCAAATGTTCTTCTAACAGCCTTTGTTAATGTAGCTTAGGTTTCCGCTTACAGACTTCATGAGAGAGCAATGTATTTCTGTTTGCATCTGTAAAAAAAATTGCAGAGGGACACAGTGATTTATTTTATCTGCAGTTATATGAGTTTTGTAGCACAAGGAATTTAGTCCAGTGACTAGAACTGGCCCAAGTCACAGAACCACAGGGTGCTGAGGCTGGAGGACACCTCTGGAGACCTTCCAGTCCCACCCCCTGCTCCAGCAGGGTCAGCCACTGCAGGTTGCCCAGGACCATGGTCAGCCAGTTTTTGAATATTTTGAATATGTGGGGGAAGTACTTTCTGCAAGAAACAACTTTCTCGGAAGCATGGAAAATACTTTTTCCAAGCTGCTGTTAGTGACAGCGCTTTGGAAGCTCTTTTCAGCTTAAGGAGGAGATTTGGGACCTGTGGCTCTGCCATTTGATGTTTGATGTTGGTTTGCCAGCGAGGGTTGTAACCAGAAGAGAATCACCAAGCGTCCAAACCATTGTTTGGAGGGAAAGTGGTCATGTCGGGTACGGATATGCAGAATTACGCACTGTAAGAAAACAACCAGACTGCAGTATACAACTTGTCACTGGGCAGGTTGTGATTAAGATGCCAAATATTTGCTTTTATCTTCACTACTTGATTGTAGGGACTCACAGGAGTTCTTAGACCTTTTGCAACTATTGTGTAGTTCTCTTTTACCCTTTCTCATTTCTGGATAAGCAGCTCAGCATTTGGCAGGACTGTTGCCATCATGATAATTCTCCAGCTTCGTGGTTGACTTGGTTCTTCTGTATGCTTTCTGCTGATTTAGAGCTATTCATTCTGTCCTCTGATTCTGACATCAAATCCTCCCTGGAAAACTCTGCTTATAGCTAATGCTGAGAGCCCCATTGTATTTTCCTACTTTCTACCACTCAAAGGGGCAACAAAAGTTGCCCAGTGCATGGGAAACTTTTAGACAAGCAGAATTCCCCAAACTGTGCTTCAAAATACGGGTTTTTCTTTTCCAGTAAATAGCTTGTTTTACCATGTTCTGTTAAAAAAACCCTCACATGACTACAGTTATTTAAGTAAATAGTTTTGAATCAAAAAGTGACCTTGTAGACTTTTTTCCTTTTTTAAAATACTAAATTGCCATTTTTGGGTGGAAAGAATACTTAGTAATTCAAATATTAAAATAAATCACAGATTAGTCTAAAAACTATTTTCTAGCAGTCAGATCAGAAAAAGATTAGGCCACATAATTGCCTAACCTTTTCTGTACTGTATTTTCAAGATTGGTCCAAATAAAGTAACTTTTCAGGGAAGTAGCTTTTGGGTCACTGTAAAAAAATAAATATGATAGTTATTAGGGTAGTCTTATGCATCTTTTGAAGAGGAAATAAATCTTCTTATTGGTTGCAGTGGAGGCTTAGCTGACTTTATTCCCATCAGATACATTAATGAATGCTCCAGATGTGCAGAAAGCAGACACTCCTCAGATGTAAAAAATTATCTTTGTTTTTCAGCTGATTTACAGTTGTTATTTGTATTTGGGACATATTTATTTTAGGTAGGAAGGGGCTTCATTCTTCTGAACAGAACTTTATGTAAAGCTTTTTGTTTTCTTTCGCTTTTCAGAGAAACTAAAATTGAAAAGCAGCATCGATAGGTGGGTGCTTATAGGAGGAATGGGGTTTGAAACCAACTGTGTGGGATTTAATTTCAAGAGACTCCAGGCAGGGCTAATTATAAACTGCTGCTTGGCAGTGGGAGTAAACATCCCATCTGCGTTGCCTGACGCAGAGGGATCTTGCCTGCAAACCTCTGCCCTGGCTGAGAGGAGTACAGTTTTAAGTACGTTCCTCCACCCACAGTGAGTGGTTTTCATGTTCCAGGTTCTCCATTTAAAACTTTAGAAAGGCAGTTCTTACAGCAAGGTATGGAGAACCAAGTCACCTTTCTCCCAGGCTTTTTGTGATTAAATTACTCCTCTTGGACATGTTGGAAAAAAAAAAACTGCCAGAATGTGAGCTAAGCAGTAGAAGTCTTTTATTGTAGGTAACTAATGCTGGTGGGGCAAAACCTGGATTGAAATAAAGTGCTGGTAAGCTTAAAAAGCAATTGTAAGGGATGTGATGGCTTTGCTCTGTTATATAAAGTGTTTCATGAACAAGTTTCAATTTGTTGGCCTTCCTGTATTTTCTGTAGCTTCTGTTATGGTTAGGTGTTGGATATTTCTGCCTCTCCTGTTTTCAGTCCCCCAAGGGGAAGGAGTACAAGACATGGCATTATAAAATCCAGTTTCCCTGCTGAAAGTTGGAGAAGCTGCATTTTTTCTGGTTGCCCAAGAGTTTATGCCCTTGTTGCTACCAGCATCCTCATCCCCTGAGAGGGCTTGTGTACAGAGATGAGAGGCCTCCTTGAGCTCAAGCTTTTGCAGATTTCATGAAAATGAACAGCTAGGCAGCAGGACAGACCCAAGTTGGGCAATCACCAACCGTATGAAATTTAACAAGAGCGAGTGCCAGATTCTGCACCTGGGATGGGATAATCCTGGTTATACATACAGTTTGGGGGATGAGAGGCTGGAGAGCAGACTGGCAGAAAGAGACCTGGGGGTTTGGGTTGATGGCAAGTTGAGCATGAGTCAACAGTGTGCCCTGGCAGCCAAAAGGGCCATCCATGGGGGTGCATCAAGGGGTGCATCAAGCACAGCATAGCTAGCTGGTTGAGGGAGGTGACTGTCCCACCCTACACTGCACTGATGCAGCCCCATCTCGAGTACTGTGCGCAGTTTTGGGTGCCTCAATATAAGGACATCAAATGGTTGGACTCGATGATCTTAAGGGTCTTTTCCAACCTAAATGATTCTATGAAACTACTAGAGTGTGTCCAGAGGAGGGCGACCAAGATGGTGAAAGGCCTCGAGGGCAAGACTTTTGAGGAGCAGCTGAGGTCACTTGGTTTGGTCAGCTTGGAGAAGAGAAGGCTGAGGGGTGACCTCATCGCTGTCTACAACTTCCTCAAGGGGGACAGTGGAGGGGGAGGTGCTGATCTCCTCTCTCTGGTGACCAGCGATAGGACATGAGGAAATGGAATGAAGATGCATCAGGGGAAGTTCAGATCGGACATTAGGAAAAGGTTCTTCTCTGAGAGAGTGGACAATCACTGGAACAGGCTCCCCAGGGAAGTGGTCACAGCACCAAGCCTGTCAGAGTTCAAGGAGTGTCTGGGCAACGCTCTTAGTCCTATGGTTTAGTTTTAGGTAGTCCTGCAAGGAGCAGAGTGTTGGACTTGATGATCCTTATGGGGCCCTTCCAACTCAAGATATGTTATGATTTTATGATTGTAAGTAAGTTAGTTGGCCACTGACAGAGTGGCAGGTAACGTCCAGCAGTGGGACAGGGACAAGCTGACCTCTGTCACCTGGTCTGTAGGCCTATAACTGGAAGACCAGCTGCAGCATGCAGGCTCTGTGGCACCCTGTGGTGCACAGGGTGCTGAGGAGGGAGGGAGGGTAGGAGGAGAGCACCAGCATTTTTAGAAAAACAGAATTCAAGCAGCCTGTTGCTCAAGTCAGAAAGTTATGTTTGTGGTGATTCATCACAAGTCTTTTTCTTGGTGTGTCGCCATACACGTGACTAATGGAGGAACTTTCCAAAGCTCATGTCTGCTTGTGCAGTGGAATGTAAATATGACTAACCTAAATAGCAGTAAGTACCTGAGGGCGGTGATGGGCCTTTGCAGAGGACTCCTATTTGCATAGTTACTTGGCTCTCTTGAATACCCTTCTAGCTCATCAGCTTTTCAAAAGCTTATGTTTGCTCTTTTTTTTTTACCTGCTGTTTTTCACCCATCTGACACAAACTATGCAGGTTACTGGGGACAGTCTCCTGAAGATCTGTCTCTTGAGATCCTGTTATTTGAGCCATGGACATGGAAGGAAAATAGTGTAGACACTTCTGAAACGTTCTTGAATCTGCTTGTGCCCATAGGATCTAGAAATACCTGCTTATATATATATATATATATATATATATATATGACTATTGTGCTTTATACACAACGTAATATCTGCTTCATTTGCAATTATCTTTGCACAGACTAAGAAAATGCTCATAAGCTCAGTTACTCTGGGTGTTCCTTAAACCTGTAGGAAATGCAGCAAATTCTTGCTGACTTTTTCTTTTTGGATCCTGCTCCTACCTTTATTTTAGTTCTGTAGCTTTCTGTTGTCTGATTGTTTCTTCCCTGGAACCAGCTGAATCCCTGGTTCTGAGCATCTCCTTTCAGGCTAAGTAATTGAACTTATAGTTTAGTTGGACCCACCATACTAAAAGGTGAGCAAGTACAGTTGTGAAAGCAAGTGCTTTAAAGACATAAGAAGGTTTGTCATGAACAGTGGAGAAACAACCAGTCTTTGCTGGGAAAGGAGACTGCCAGCACGTCAGAGTGCATATTATTGTAATGAGTATAATTTTCTGCTACCATTATTGAGGTAAATTAATGTGTTTGAAGAGCCTGACGTCTTGCTGCGTGCTTGGAAAACAGAATTGTCATTGCAGAATATTGAATAATTCCAGTCAATATAGAATGATTTTTTTCTTTTATTAACTCTCAAATTTGTTTATTGCTCTCTCAAAGCATGTCTTATGTGAGATTGGCAGTCAGCATTCTCACCCTAAATTATTTCTCCATGAAGATCAAGTGTGAAAACAATCCCTTAAAATAGCAATGTCACTGAATGCACACTCTTTTACATTGGTTTCCTACTCTTGAGGAAAACCACTGCAGCTGGAACCATTCAGAGTTCTCGGACTAAGTTTCATCGTGGTAGCAGGAGACTTCGAATAGCCTCTTTTCTGCTCCAGGTAAAACTTCAAGTGCACCAAAGCATAATGTTGAGTATATGTGCTTGTTTTTCCCTCTGGCACTCCTTCTAAAAAGAAATAATGCTCTTGAAATACACCCACCAGTGTAACATTCATTGACTTAGTGATATATCTTTAACCTTGAGACACATGGTGGTGGTCCATCCTCTGGTTGCTACTCTGGTATAATGTTTTGAGGAGCATGCATCTTCAACAGATCCTTCTGCCTGCCTTCTTAGAGTTAGACTAGCAAGTATCTGAGTAGGTCCTGTCTTAGGCATTCCTCCTTGGAGGACTGTAGCCTGAGAGATGTATGTACTTGACAAAACAAACAAACTAGAATTCAAGTTTGAGGAACAAGTACCAAATACTTGTTTAAATTTCTCTTGAGTGTTTTGACCTTTCTTGCCTGTTAATATGGAGGTTTCTTGGTGCAGTCTAAACAAAGGGGTAACTTCAGAGGTAACTGAGGTTTGGGTCTTAGCAACTGCTCATTTTACTGAGGTTTTTAAGATTCTATTGCAAGATGATGTAGGCTTCAGATAAACAACCTGCATTCTGTGAAACAGTTTTTCATAAGCTAAGTATCTAAAAGAGCTTATGGTCTCTTATTTAAGTAAATAAATAAAGTAAACTAAGTAAAGTATCTTCTTGCTTTCTATCCAAGATCTATACCTAATGACTTTATCCAGGAGGTTCTAAATGCACTTTGCTCATGCAAAGCCATGAATTGCCTCTTTTCCCATGAAGGGCCCTGTCACTGACCAGGCAATGCTACCTCCTTACTTGGCTGTGAGCAAGGTGGTACTCTGTTCAAATGTTACAGTATGGGAATCGCTGCTTAGACTTCAGATTTCAGATTCTGCTGTAGCAGTTCAGCTGGCCAGACTGAAGACTAGCTTGAAGGATGTTTTGAGGAAACTGCAAGCTTGCCTTTGATTTTTTTTTTTTAAATTCCAGTTGTTATTCCTTGCTTCCATATTAAAAAATAAAAAATATATCTCAGTCTAATTTCTTCTCTGGAAAAAAAAATGGCGTTATTAGTGCAGTTATCTGAGATGGAAAAGAGATTTCAATTTTGACCTGAGTTGAGATGAAATATGCCACCAACTATACGAGCGTCTGTCATTCCTGGTACTGGACTCGTGAGCTGTCCTTGTCTTAACTTGGCCTGTCATGTAAGCAGAAGGAACATTCTGCTTGTGGTTTGATTTTTGGTGTTTGTTTTTCATTCCTTTCTTCAGCCTTTGCAGTAGCCAGTTCTGATTCCTCTTCCATAGCCACATTCTTAGAGGAAAAGCCAAACACATCAATGCTTTATGCATGTATCTTCTGAATTAAGGTAGCTCTGTCTGGAATTAAATTCTGCTCTGGCTGGCTTGATAGTAGGTAGAAAAAGTCTTCCAGCTTTTTTGGGGCTGGAGCAGTATACTTGGATGCCTTTTTCTTGAATAGCTGGTATCTACTTTCATGCCTTTTTCCATACTTCAGTGAAAGTAGGAATGATGAACTATCAGAAATATCCCAAGCAGTTGTTATAGCGGTCCATTTATCTTACAAGCCTCTGCTGCTGAGATCACACTACTATATTCATGCTGTGAAACCAGTTTGTATCATGAATATATTGAGTTAGTGTGTTTGCCGTTGGCTGGGTAAGCAGCAGTAGCTCTAGCAACTGACCTAACACAGGAAGAGAGAATGTTCTTTTCCTAAGGGCTGAAAATGAAACTTACCTGCCTGGATTTAGCTGTCTGTTAGGAAGTTGAAGAGACTGCTCAAGATCATCTGTGCCAATAACTTAACCACCTTCATACTGTTAACCTTTGTTAGGGGAAAAGATAAGTCCTATAAACCCATGAAAATTAATTTTTAATGCCAAGGTGTTAAATCCATTACCGGATCATATAACTTTCATACCAGCCTTTGTGCTCCAAGGCTGCTCTTCACATTTGAATCTTGTAAATTCTTGTGAATTGGAGCTGTGCCCCTGCTCATTTTGTGGTTCAGTGGAAAGAAGGCTGAGAAAGAATATGCTGCGGATGGCACTAAGAAAACATGCAATAGCAGTGGCAAGAATAAAGGATTAAGTGCATTATATTGACTGTAGGAATATATGTTCTGGCCCTCCGGATCCTTTCTATAGAGACAATTTTTAGTGTTGTTCCTTTTTTTTCCAAAGAGATGTGTGGATGGTGGTCTGGAGAAATAGAGAAGAATGTCTGTCTTCAGCCCTGACTCAAAATATTATTCTAGTCTGACACAGGAAGCGGAAAACATACCTCAAGATAGATCAAAGACATGTTTATGACTGTAATAAGTGTTGGTTTTGAGTAAGAAAAAAGTGTTCTTACTGTTGCTTTCATCTTCTACAGGCAATTCTGACGACTTGAACTTACAAGATGCACTTGGTAATTATTACACTCGTGCAAATTTGGGGAGGGAGGTGGGAAAATAGTGGCTGCTCTTTTGACTGTTTTGTTTCCGAGTATCACTGCATGACCAAGCATGATACCTTCCCCACATATGGTTTGTTTAAACCTCAGTGGAACAATTCAGCTATGGGTATGTCAAAATATTGACCACATAGAACTGAAATTTGTCTTTGGGAACACTCAGAGATTCCTTTTAAGGGGAGAATGTCTTGCTGTATAGACTTGATCTTGTGCTTTTCATTGTATAGACATAGGCTTACATTTGTCCTTCATGTATCTTCTGAACAGTGTATTAAATAGTATTTAAACTTTTTTTTTTCTAACCATCCCTGACAGAAACTAATAATAAGCCTCTTCCATCTCAGAAGCCACCACCATCAGATTCAGGTGAGATCTAATTGGCTTGTAATGCCTTTTACTGTGAAGTCAAGTGTAGTTGTACATACTCATTTGAGAGCCTGAATTTTTCAATTTAGTGGCACACAGAGTTGTGACATTTCTATAAAAGAAAGCAGTTCCCCAATAGCAAAAGTATTTCTGCATTTTGGAGTCTTCTGCTAGTGCTTTCATAAATTTACTTTGTGATTTCACAAGCTTAAAGACCCTGTGGGAATCCCTTCTGTTGGCTCTCAATCTGCATGTTTTGAGCTTGCTCGCCTTGAGGTGGCCCTTGGCATGTACCATGATCACCAAAAGCAGCATGTAGTTTGGCAGATAATGTCTGGTAACTCTGTGGTGCTCTTCTGTGGGCCACCGTTGAATGAGCATGCCATTATATTCTTAGTGAAAACATTGTGAGGTGCATTTTGTGTAAAAATAGTCTAAAACTAGTTCAGTTTTTGCATTACATTTAAAGCCTCCCTTCTTTCTTTGTAGATGATTTCAACTTAGAAGATGCTCTTCAGCCTGGTAAGTATCGTGTTTTCCTGGATACTGGTCAGTGGTACTTGGTGCAATGTCTATCCATCCTTTATTACCTAAATGTAAGAAGGACTCTGGGTTGATTAAGGTAACAGACTGCAGATAAAAATAATTGCAGTCTAGTCATGTTTATTTACCTTCATTTTTAAGGGTCTCAATCACAAAAACTGTATGTATTTCACTCATTTCTTAGCCAAGTCCTACTTGTTTCCTTGCTGTGTCTTCACTAGATGGCAGTAATTCCATAAACTATTACTTATGGAAATAGTTTTTAAATCTGAAGTAATCTCTTTCTTTCCAGGAAGTAATTTTAGTAGCACTAGGAAACTTTGATCTGTTTGAAATAATATGAGGGAAGGTACTCTTTCTAATGCACTTCAGCTCTTCAGTGTGGGCAGCAGTAGAAATTGCAGTATTTTTTTCACTCAGCCAGTAAAAAGTGCATCCAGTTAGGCAGATAATGCACAGTAGCTTTTCAAGTACCATCACTAGACCTGTTGCAGTATAGATGGCTTTCCTAGCACAGGACATACAGTTGTAAGACAGTAGCACTGTTTGCTGCTCTGTTTCATGTAGCCCTTTGAAGTTTTATCTCTCTTAAAGCAGTCTGTTTCCAACTGCTGACATTTTTGAAATCAGAGTTGGCTAATTGAGAAATAGTTGACCAAATGAATCGGATGGTTCAGGTACGTGAAGAGAGGATCCTTTATAGGATGGCAAGCCTAAGTTGGGGTCTTAGAATTGTGCTCTGGAGGTGCCTGTTTCTTTACTTTGAATATACAGAGAGCCTAAGGAGACCTGATCTGACTTGTGCTAGAGCTGGGAGGAGGCAACACCATGCATATCAAGGACAAGTAGCATACAGAAGAAATGGGCTGCTAGATTGGTTCAGCTGTTGGTAAAAATACAGTTTTAGAAAACCACTGCTGGTGTGTTAATTTGATGTGGGCAACAAAGACTGTGACCAAACAGTACAGAGATAATTACTAAGATCTCTTATTCTCCTATTTTGTGGCAAGCTAAATGAGGTCATTGAGGGGACCATATTTCTAGTTCTATCGTTTGTATCTTTTTTTTTTTTTTTTTTTTTGTGAGGTACCAACCTTTATTATTGGTTAAAATCTGGTAGTTTTAAAAGAGGAAACAGCCAACTAATCTGTACCTGGTAGAAAAATTTAAAGAATTTCAGTGTTTGAAATCAGATGTGCAAACTAAAATGCTGCATAACACTTAGTGAGGAGTTCTGTATATATGTTCAGTTATAGCAAGGGTCTGACGTACAGGCTAATGTAGCAGAAACACTGTTAATTGCATTAAAGTACAGTGTTTAACCTAAAATAACCAAACAAATACAGCATTAGCTAATGAAAGGAAAGGAAAATGATACAGGGAAGACAGTCTTTCAAGGTCACTATATGCTGTGCTTTTGGTCTCTTCACACTAGTAACTTTGGTCACTTTATTCTTATTTGTCTACAGGTGACCCCATGCCAGGTCTGCCTGCAAATCCTAGAGACACGGGTAAGACTGACCTAGCAGGAATTTCTGAACAGTAGAAAAGTATTTGTTAATCTTTCCTAGTCCCTTTCAAAGTTACTGTATTGTAGTGTGCTTTCGATCTCTTAACCTTTTTCTTTTTTTTTTTCCTAAATCTCTCTTTTGTGTATAGATAACCCCAAGCAAGGTCCACCTGCACACCCTAAAGATGCTGGTAAGGCTCCTAGCACAAACTCCTCAATCATGACATGGTTTTACTATCTCAGTTAAACTTATAATAATTACACCTTGTTAATTGGCTGCTATGTATGTCAGATGTTGCACTGGATAAACACTGAGGATTGAGGAAAAATTGTCTTGCAAATAAGCCTTGCAGCAGTCTTGAAATTCTGTAACAAACCTGTTGAGTCACTTTCCTTTCACTTAAAAGCAGGATGGTGTGGGGAGGAGGAAGGATGGGACAGAGTGTGTGTGCTTGGGGCAATGCTGTTCTTGACTGCCTATGGTGGAGCACCTGTGTAGTGGATTGAGTCCTTTCATCTTAACAAACTGAATCCCTGCTAGTCGTACTAAAAAGTCAGTAGGAACTACTTGTGAACAGTATTCTTAAAGCATCTAAATCTAAATCTAAAGGTAAAGCTCAAAGTTAAAGGGTTGGTTTTTTTTAGTTTTTCTTTTAAAGACCCCGGTTAAGAAATACAATTCTTTTGTGTTTGAAAGGTAGGCTTAAAATACATGTCCTTCTTTGCCTGTTGTGTTTTAGAGGTCTTCTCTGTCTTTGCCTAACTCAGAACAAAACAGATTCAGATGGACGCAGCTGTGATGATATCATTATCCAGCAATATGGTGGTAAAGAGTCCTTACCTGAAATGCAAGCCCTGGTTCTTGTTACTTTTCCTGCCTGATTTGCAGCAGATATTTGAATTCAGGTTTTGCATACCTCAGTACAGTGCTTTTGCCACCCAACTAAAACATCCTGTGATGCAATACTTTTAGTTTTGCTGTTTGAAACATATTTGCTTTGCATAAACTAAAGATTCATTTGGCAGCAGAGGGAAGGAGGAGAACTCAGGCCCCATGAGGTAAGGTCCAGTGGAAATGGAGAGGGACTGATTCAATGTCCTGCAGTAAATCAGAGGAGGGAATTACACATGGATCTTCCCATTGTCAAGCAAATACTGCAGCTGCTGGACTGTGGCATGTTGAACTTTTTTTTGTTTTTTCTTTAGCTACTCTGTTGTACAGGTTCAAAAGATTGGTTGTGACTTAAAAACCCAGCTCTGAAGAAACATTCACAGCTGCAGCCTTGAAAAGAAATGGTCCTTTCCTGTCCATGTCCTTTCTCTCCTTTAACAGGATAGTGAGACTTGGGCTGTTCCACTTAAGTAGCTTACAGGGCTTCTTGCTTGCTTAGCCTATGACTTGTGCAGTACTACCTGCTCTTGGACACTGACTTCTCTCAGTTGTTCAGGAAGTCCAGAAGCAGCCATGCTGCTATCAGACTGTATAGTGCTGAGCTGAAGGGACTTGAGATTGGGAGGGCTTTTGAAACAGGAACATGTTGTGACTATGATGCTGAGCCTAAAACCACCGCAAACTCAGCTGAAGGATCTAGAGAAAACTTCCATGTCATTATGTGCCTTGAGGTGTCTTTTCACTGAACTTAAAACATGTAAGATAATATTATTTTTATTTTTTTATAGGCAAACTTGATGATTCAGATCTATATGATGGCAGTTTACCAAAAGGCGATGGTAGTGGCAGCAATGGTAAGATAGTAGGTTGTGCTTCATATTGATCCTATGGCTACCTGAGCTTTTGATAAAAGCTTGCTCACAAGCTGGTTAACATGGTCTAACTTGTAACACTTTTGGTTCTGGTATCTGAAACTTAAGAGCATACCTTCCAGTTCAAAAGCAATGTGTTCTGTCTCTGCCAAAAACTCCCAGATAATTAAGAGGTAAAACTGGTACAGGAACCCTCATTGGTTTTCACTGTTATGCTAAGAAAGATGGTGAGATATGAATGTGGTACTTATTTCAAAATTCACCACAAATATAGTTCTTAAAGGCATCCAGGTGTTATTTTCAGATCTTCTGTGACATACTCTCAGTTTCTTTTAGTTCTTGTGGTTAGGAAGCCCAGGGGTGGGCCAGAAGAGGGTTCACCTTGTGTTCTCAAAGATTTCATCTGTCCCACAGGATGAACTGATCCTTATGACTTCCAGGTGATGTAGGTTGTATCTACGCTGAGCAGTATCAAAACCAAACTTGTTTTGAGTAATCTGCCATGTCCAACTGTTACGGCGCAGCTCAGTATAGAGGTGGTCATTGGGACCAAGCTGCAGTAATGGTCATCACTAGGACAGGGTTAGTCGTTCCTGTGTGCATTAATGCAACTTCACTATTTCCAGGTCAAAATTAGATTAAGTATCTTGATGTGATGTTGAGACATGCTGCTGGTTACTGACTTCTTCAGAGAGTTGTCCCAGACAGAGATTACTGATGCTAATTTTTTGGGAAGTTTTCACCTTCCAAGGTTCCTTTGGGGCAGTAACTTGAAAATTGACAGGGGCAAGAAGCATCTGTTGAGACTCAGGTGGTGTTTTCATCTTTACAGGTTCCTGCTTCAGTGGTGCAAGTTGCATAGTGCCAAATAAGGATAGTATTTACAGAACTTCTGTCTCCTTTGCTAAGAGAATTGCAAAAATATTTAGTAAACGAGGCTGGGATTTTAGGAAAAGATAGTTGGTTCCATGGAAATACAGTTTAATGCTACCCTGAAATTCTATGCTGTTCCTCTCCACTGAGTATTCTGTGGTGGTGGGCAAGGTGATTAAACCAGATTTCACAGGTGTGCTGTGCTCATTTTGTAGAAGTGCTGGGCACCCAAAGCTGAAGTTGGCATCACCAAGAGCTGTGCTTTGAAAACAGAAAGTTTGAGTGCCAGAGCGCTTAGCACTGTATGAATATAATAGATGGCTTGTAATTTTGCATGATTAATTGACAAAAAATGTTGTCAATTATGATATGACTGTTCTTTAGACATGTAAAATCTAAACTTTTTGTCATTTTTACAGAACGAAAGGGCCCAAGTCCAAATAATGAAGAAGGTGGTGAGGGTAAATGCATACATTCACGTGTATGATGGCATCTGCATGTCTGAATCTTGTTTTCTGCGTTTTTCTGTATTGCTAATATTCTGCTAGAATGGTCACCGCTGGTAGTGGGTTTCCGCTTAAAAACTTTTGTAGAATCTAGACTTCTTACTTTCAAGCTCTACTTTCATAATTCTTTAAAATCTCTATGTTGCAAATGATTCAAAAGTGTTAAGGTCTCAGAGATGCTGGTGCAGTGATTCCATGCATACAACTTAGATGTGGTTATGAAAGGATAGCTTTTCTTAATTAGTGGAACTTGCAACAGGTGTGCTTAAGTTGTTTAACGATAGGCATTGCTAAGAAATCAATGGTTATAAAATTAGATGATTCACTTTTCATTATTCACAAAGACAGAAGGAATTGATTACTACAGTTTCATGTAATAATTTCAGTTTATTGTTTTCTGGAAGTGTTCACAGGGTTTACTTTGAGACAATACAAGCTTGACATTGCTTTCAATTCTAAAAAATGTATACAAACCTCTTTTTTTTCAGCTTCTCAGGGAGCAATAGCTGGAATTGTAAGTGCTGTGGTTGCTACTGTAATTGGAGCAGTATCTAGTTTCATTGCTTACCAAAAGAAGAAACTCTGTTTCAAACAAAGCGGTAAGAATTCTAAATTAGTTTTGTTTTCTACTGTCTAAAGAGATGCATTTTCATGTTTATATGGGGGCTAGAGATTGATCTTATGCATAAGGTAGTTTTAATAGCACAGTGAATTTATGTTCACAGGGAATAACCTCTCTTACTAGTCATCTAAGACAGGGTGTCTGAAGAATGCCTCACCCAAAGTTTAGACTTTCAGAAGCAGACAGACTTAAGGCTTTGCATTTCTTAAAATAAAAGTACTTCCTGCTAAAGAGTGAGTAGGAGAGACTGCAAGAAAACATTTCTTTAAAGAAAATTGAGTGGAGGTTGGGGATTAGAGACTATTTTCATGCTGGAAAATACCTTGTCATTTCTAATTTTGTAAATCTTGCCTTTGCGCCTTCACAAGGTACTTGCCTACATATTAGGTTTCTGACAACTACCTGGATGTTCATCCCCAAATGATTCTTCTGCAGTTGTCCGTTGCTTGCTATCTACTTCCTTTCCAGCTAAATAAGATATAACTTGGATCAGAGAACCTGGGGAGTACTGTGGGCAACAGGTGGGGAAGAAGCTTTATTTTTGTCCTTCCTAGTCTTTCTGACTGGTTGGTGAAGGAAGATGATAGAGCAGCAGTCCAGCCAGGCACTGCTGTTTTGTCATTTGGGAAGTTTGGAAACTGAGTAACATCTACCATGCACTTTAAAATTAACATGCAGGCAACACAAGGGAAACTCAACTACTGTCAGTAGCCTAGTTTCTTCAGTGCTGTTTCTTCTCTCAAATTATCTCTATTAATCAACAACTTTGAAGATAAGAGAATTTGAATGCTAAACGCCTTTGTTTCCCAGCAGATGAAGAGAATGTGAATATGGAAAGCCATCGGGGAGCACAATCTGAGCCACCTGGTAAGAGAAGAATCTAGATGGAAGATCTACTTTTTGGTGGGGTCCTGTTAAATGCACTTTATTGACACCTAACATAGTGGAGGAAATTACTTGCACTGTTTTGTTTTGTTTAAAAAAAAATGTTTGTAACTACCATGACAACTAACTTAGAACTGAATCAAGATTTCAGTTCTGATAATATGGTCACTCTTCTCTAGTTTTTTATTCTTTGAACAGATTGGTTTATTGCCTTGAGGAGTCCTTGAAATACAGGAACTTAGAGAAAGTAAAGAATTGAATTTTCTCTGCAAAAATATTATTAAAGACAATTATGAAAACATAAGCCTGCTCCTTTTATGCATTACTGATTGTAAACCCGTATAGAACTCTGCAAGAATGCATATTAAAAAAATGTTAATAGTGTTTGGACAGAGATGAAACTACACTGGAGGCAAGGAGGACTGAACTTACCAGAATGTTGTTGTAACTAAAACATTCTCTGTTGTGAACAGAGAATGATTCTTGTATGAAAGAATCATCAAATAACAAATCTTTCTACAATGGTGACAGCTGCGGAAGGATCTCTTTTAAAGCAACAAAAACCCTAACAACCTCACCTTCCCAGGTATGGTTGTTTAGGGTACTTGGCTGATGGAACAGGTGAGTATTTTCAGGAAAGCCATAGATAGACCCAGAGGAAACAGTATAGGTGAAAACTTGGCCTTTGAGCCCTTGTGACTGGTCAACAAAGGAAGAAGCAGTACACCCTCATGCTGAAGTTTGTTGAGTGTCTTTGAAACATTGACTATTCAAACCTCAAAGCAGTATGAATTTGCAATATATTCTGTGAGCTTAATCTAAAACCCACAGAACTAGTTCCGTTTTTTTTATAATTTAACAAAAAATTTTTTATACCTTATTTCTTTCAGGTATTTCATCAGTTTGCTAAAAACTTCCATCTGGCTTATGATCCTATTTATAAACATTTTTCCTTTAAGTTGTTAAATATATAAAACTCTCAAGGAGAAAACATCTTCTTGTGACTGGCTGTTGAAGTCAGGACTGGAGATAGGCAGGTGTCCTGAATTCAGCTATGCGTTACTGAAGTAAGCAGTGTTTTTCAAAGACCTCTACCAAAGGCAGTTAACATATGAGTTGGAATCAGAATATGCTAAAATTTTGGCCAAGATTCACCAGAACTCAGGTGTGAAATGCATCAGATGATGCATACTTTATTTTAACCAATAAACCTGGGATGTTATCATAAATCATTGCTCCTGCCTACACATTGATGTCATGTTAAATCCCAAATTTCATACCTCTGTTATATTTTGCAGGCAAGCGTAAGCATGTGTTGAGCCAAGAAACTGGGTAACCATGGTCAGCATGGTGCTACTCCTGATCTAAGTTCTGGGAGTCAGCAGACATTAGCTCTGCTTTTGGTAATATACTATTGATGTACCTACATGGCTTCTAGTTAGAAGCAATCTTGCATTAAGCCAGGTCAGATGGCACGGCAGAACAGGTTTGCGTTTTTAAATTTTTATGTAGACTTATCTTTGACTTCCTGAAAATGTAGATAACCTAGGCTAGCACTTTCTTTCAATAAGCTGCTTTTTCCATCAGCTACGCAGACTGTACTCCATTTCATTTTTGCATCCGCAAAATGCAAGTCTGAAACTGCGTGTTGGGTTATACTGCAAGCATAGATAGTTACACCGATCTAGTAAGATGTGGTTATTTGAGTGAGAAATCTGGGATATAATATCCCTTGGTACGCAAGGTACAGGCTACACAGAATCAAGCCTCTGCTTCCCTGAATTTATCCCAGTTTCAAATGCCTCCTGAAAAAGTCTGTTGTCCACATACACAGTTACATAGTAATACATAACTTAAAATGTATACTAACTTAGTGTACTAATCTTGAGTTGTTTTTCACTTTTTAGTTCAGCGCACGCTTCTGGAGAACTAAAGAAAACATGATGAAGAAGAGATCATTGAAACTGGATAGAGAGCCTGCATTCTGCCTGAAAAAAAAAAAAAGGAAACAAAAAAAGCATAATAAAAAAGCAGAGTCCGAAGTTGCATGAGAAAACACTTCTTGTTTGAAACATCTCTGGGAGTGTAACTTAGACCTGAGCACTTCTGTATGGTTAGCCCTGTGAAGCATTGTTGCACACCAATATATGGCCTTAATGACAGGAGTGTAGAAGTATGTTGTGCCTTTACATTCTTTCCTGTACTTCTGTGACAACTGGGTGTGTCTCAAGTGCATTCAGTATGCTTAACTTTTCCTTACCTCTCCAAAAACAATAAGCAGTTAATGTTTTGTTACACCATTGCTTTCAGGCAGTGCAAACATTTTTTTAATATCCTGTATGCAGTGAGTGTACCAGCCAAACCACTTGGTATATGGTGTGGGCACCTGAAAGCAAATGGGTCACTGTGCGTGGACAATGGATCTGGGTGTGGGTGCTGCTGATACAATCTGTGCAGCTGCCTGGCTCAGCCACCAGGGAAGAGATACTTGTTCTTGAGCATCCAAGGGACAAAAATTCAGAGTTTTGTTTTTGCATTTTTTTTTTGTTGCATCTGTCTGGTACAGATTCAGAACACCCAAACTAGCGCAGAACACCCAAATTAGTGTGCACAGACCCTTCATCCCTTCTGGCTCTTCCCGCTTAGCAAGTACTGAGCTGGTCAGATGTGGAAAAGCCTGATTTCCAAACGAGAAACATACTTGGATTTTGTACATCTGGCGAGACTGATGTTTGGCAGTTGTCTGAACAGTTGTAGATGAAGTATTGGGGAGTGGGGATGAACATCTTCAGACTTCCATAATCAAAAACAGAAAATAATGTGTTACTTTGAATTTGGAAGCCTTATCATACACACTTAAAAGACAGGAACAGTACTACAATTTGAAAGAACGTAATAGCAAGACTGACCAGAACAAGCCAGCCTCACTCCACAAGCGTCCATTGAGCAGTATAAATAGCATATGCATGAAGAATGCTTTTGGACTTGTGAAGGATTGCCATCAGGATGAGGACCTATGATTGTATCTGAAAGCACTTGTGAGCTTTGCTGTGGCTCTTGAAAGCCACAGGAAGGTTTCAAGGATCTGTGGAAACATGGAAAACTGTGCAACTCATAACACTTAAAGGACTAAGTCTGGAATAATAACTAGTTCGGTCTGGAAGGAATAGTCTGACCAGTTCTGTTGGCTTTCATTCTAATTGTTTCCAATTTTCATGCAATTTTACAATATGTGTCTTACTAATGTGCTTCGGCCACCTGGCAAAGTTCTACCGAAAGATGACATTTCACGGAACATCTTAGAAGTCATTATGAATTTGGATATTAAACATGTAAATATATCTGTGCATTCAAATATGAATGTATGCCAAGGATAATTCATTTAAGAATTTCTTGTACATGTTTCTTAGCTTGCAACAAAGCTTTACATAGATTTTAGTATTTTGTTATGGAATTAATTTGTAAACCTCCTTTTGCCCCACTTCTGCTTTTATTATAAAAGTGCTAAAACCTTTAAGTGTGTTCGAGGGTGGAAAATTAATTTTTATATAAACATTTGATCTATGTAAATACAAAGAAGTGAAATGTACTGCTTACCTGCATGAATAAACAGGTATCTCATATCAATGCCAAGTGTAGAGAAAACAGAAATAAGCTGGTGGGTCTTAGGGATAGAATGGTAGGGGAAGCTTAAACTAGCTTTTAGCTAACCAGACTCTTGAATCCTTCTTCAGCTTTTGCAAGCCTAAAAATTACTTATTAAAACCTCCTATCAACATTGTGATTTTTTCTAAAAATAAATTAAAAAAAAAAAAACCAAATGTTTATGTATTTTCTTTCTTGGTAGTCTTAGAAATACAAAAATTTTGGTGCTCTACCAGAGAAGCAGTCTTCAAAGGGAGTTTGTCTTCCTTTTCCATCAGCAATTCAGGTATATTTCTTACAGGCATTTAAATCATTTTAGAAGGAAGTTGGCCAGTAGCAATAAAGCTGTGAGCTGCTCTCACAGGCTGCTTACCAGTGCGAAGTGCAGAGAAGACATCGATTTCTGTGAAGGACAGACATGGCTTTTGAAGAAGAACACCTGAATTTGGTAACACAGAATCTACTGAAAATCTGCACAGCAATGGAGGGCTTAGTATGGGCAAACTTAACCATGTTTGTGTTGAGAAGAAAGACTGGCTGCTGCCACCTAGGAAGAAAAGGTTAAAGAGAAGGCTTGAAATTTCAGGCTCTTCTTTTGCAGTGAGCAAGAAACTGCTAATTTATGGGTTTCTGTTACTTACCTGTGGATAAAACATAGCAGTTCGCTTATTTTTCAGTTACCAGGGTATTGCTATGTTGCTATTTGCCTCATTATCCGTTGAGACTTTGGTCTTGTGCCTTCCTAGCTCAACTGCTCTTGCACTGCATAACTAAATATCCTAATTCATTAGTTCTCACGTTCATTGGGTCAAGAAACATGATCAGTTAATAGTTATTCATTACCCTACTGAAGTATTTTTATCGTCATCTTCCACGGATCAGCTGCTGCGCATTGTGGCCTTACGGCTGTCAGTGACTGAGATCCCCATTTGGGAGTTAATGTTCTAGTTTCCATACAGGTTTCGATCAGACTGTGCAGTGGGATGAAAAATTACTGTCCTTTCCAGGCCCAAACTGCAAGTTCACTCCTGGTGAGGTATGTTCATCATTAGACTGAGTTTAAATGGATGGGAATGAAGAGCTCTGTCCTGTTCCTGTGGCACACCCTTTTCAGTTCTGTTTTCTCTCTAGTCTACCTCCTTTGAGGAGGAGGAGTTGCCTTCAGTAATAAGAGGAAAAAAGCAAAGCAGGATCTTCTTGTAGAATATCATGTCACTTTAGCTTCTACAAAGGAGCTGAGGTAGCAGTTTAATTCGTCCTAACTGTCAGTGAAAAGGACTGCTTGAAAAAATGTTTTGACGGTTTTCAAATCCGACGTCCATTTCAAATACTTATCTAAACTTATCCAAACAAATTCATCGGGCTGTGGAAATGAAAGCAGGCGATTCTTAAGCATAAAATTTGGCAGCTTTTTACTGTAGCTCCTATTCATGCTCATTTCAATATCTGTGCCAAATTTTTAACGCTAAGGAAAACTCTTTTTAGTGCACTCAGCTTTCAGTGTACCTTGGGCTGAATCACGCTCCCAGTTGTGCATTTTGGTATTTTTCTCACTAATTATTTTACGCCACTGTCTAAACCATACTATTCTCTGTGTTTTTCCCTTGACAAGATTATGAAACAAACCTTAACCTTTTCATAAACTGAAAAGATTATTTTCTTTTTGCTCTTTTCTGCTATGCAGATATAAAAGACACATTTGAAAGAAAGTGATGATTAGGAATAGGAAAAGGACTTGAATGGAGCAAAAATACAGTTTTTTCAAACCCCTGCATTTGGAGTACTTTAAGAACCACAAGGATAAAAGACTGAAATGCATGTTTCTCCATCGGCTTGTGAAAAACCATTGAAGTTTAGGTAGCGTGTAGTAATTATATTCTTCCATTGCCAAGAAATTTTATCACTGATTCACTTGTGTATTTGGCTTATATTTAAATTAATGTCTAGCATTACCAAATGTTTCAATATTTAATTAAAATACTTCCATTTTTATGACAAAATATGAATACTGTAGGATATTAGTGGCTTTCCCCACTAGTTCTAGTGTATAATTTGGTTCTTTCATCTCCGATGGACTCATATAGCAGGTCACCCGTGCAATGTCTAACCTCTGCCCACAGGAAGGATGGAGCTGTAGCTGCGGTGAGTTGTGACTGTCCTCTTCTCTTTTGGCTTGTCTCATCTAGAAGAGGCCTGTTGGCCTAAAGTATGTGGTATAGAGAACAGACAGACACACTACCTCTGATTCTCCACCCATTTGTTATTTCTTAAATATATGTATTTTTCTTGAAAGAACAAGTACAAAAAATTAGGCAAGCCATCCACCTTGTCAGGTGAATGTTAGGCAGAACTTTGTTTTCCCTTTAAATAGAAAAAGACGAGTCAATGATTTCTCAAAGTGATAAAAATGCAATTTATGTTCAGGTGTAAGGCCTTAAATTTGTTTTTAATATATAATATTGTTTACCTGATATCTCAGGCAATCACTTGCACATCTTTGACAGAGGGAGCTGAGATTAAGAAGTTCCTGCAACGCCCCAAGAACAGAAGTGGGATAAGTATTCGAGACATCCCAACTCCAGTGCTGGGTCTGCTCCTTCAGTTTGCCCTTCCTCTGCCTTCTTCATATTGTTTTTCTTTAACTAGACAGAGCAGTAGCTGGCTTCAGAGGAACTAGACAAGGGGTGCATCATCTTCAGACTTAATTTAAGAATCTTCAATATCCCAATGAACTAGTATCTGCAGACAGACGAGATAAAGCATTTTGGGAAGAATTCACTTACAGGAACAACTGTTTTGAAGCAAAGCTGCTGAACATTTGTGAGCTGCTTGGACTTGCCTGGGACTAGTACATAGCCTTGCTAACCTTCCTGTTCCCTTCAGGCAAATTCATCACTGATACGAAGATTAACACATGTGTGCTTTTGTTGTTCTGGAAAAAAATAAACAGTGGACTTATGGGATTGCTCGTGTCACGGTATAATTCTTGTTTTCACTGGCTGACAAAGGCACCTCTTAAACCTAATGTCCATAACTCTTCTGAGATTGAGTAATTGGCCCTGACAAGGAGAATGATGATACATAAATTGAGCTTCAGAGCTTCTATTACTAGCTTAAAAATAGTTAAGCAGTGTGATACAATAAGCCAGGCCCTTAGAAACCATTCTACTCATTCAAACTTGGCGAGGGGGAAGCTGACCTACTTGAACATCAAGCTTCCTGAAGATCCAATATCACTAGGTTTTATCAGTCCAGTTTATGTTATTGCATCAGTTTTCCTGTAGTTAGCATAAAAGCATGAATTCAGTGCACACGCTGTATCGTTATGTTCCAGGTAACTCAACAGAAATGCACTTGGGGCCAGGCTGTTCCCCACATCAGACTGGATCACCCAGTAACACCAGGAGCGTACAGATCAGCCATTCATGGTAGCAGAGTATTTGCTGCCCTAGTCAAAACAGCGCTGGCAAAAGCACCTGCAGCTTACCCCCCAGCAAAAGGGAGGACGCATGCCAGTCTCCTTGCTGGCGCCGGGTGCCCGTCCGGCGGTGGCAGTCCAGTTCAGCAGACAAGTGCACTGGCACACGTTTGCTAGAGAGAGGCTGTGACAAAACTGGATTTAAGTCACATCAGTGATTTTAAGGTATGTTCATGTATGGATGGATGCATGAGTTTTGTTCATTTTCCAAAGTTTTGTGGTCTCACGCTCGGCACTATCTGAGATCTCTCTCCATGTAGGATATGCATGGATATTCATATTTAAAAATAAATCTAGATCAATGGAAAAAATCATGACAGACAATGTTTACTTTGTGAAGATAAGCATCTGCCAGGGAGCTGAGCATGCTTCAGTTCAGTAGTCTGACATCACATTTTAAGTTTATAAAATCAGGGGGTTTTGTCATCCCTCTGTAGACAATTCCCAAGCCTCTGCAAAGCAGATTCTTGGCCTCCACTTCCCTCACTCGGCAGCTTAAGTTAGTGGTTAGGACTCTGACAGGATTGCCTTTACCGGCAATTATTGCTCAGCTAAAAACTGAGCAGGAAAGCAGTGCTTTGAGGACAGAGTAAATCTGAGAGACTTTTTTCAAGTATACTTCAGAGAAGGCCGGCCTCCTCCCTCAAGCTACTTGAGCTCCCGCAGCACCACACCCTGCTTTGAAGGTGCGGATGTCAAACAGGTTGGCTTTCCCTCTGGGGAGGAGGTGGATGCAGGGCGCGCTGGCTCCCTCCTCATTGGGTGCTGCTGCTGGCTCCCCGGCTCTCCGCACTCCCTGCCTGGGCGATAAATAGATTTCTTAGAGGACGGGTGGCACCTACGGTGCTGCTCACGGCTTGGCTGTAGAGGGGTTGTCTGCTTTCATTACTTGTCTTGTACTAGAAGAGGTTTTTAGGGACTTCTCTCTCTTCCTCGGTGCTTGAGTGTGATGGTGAGGGAACTGTTTGGACAGAGCTGCTGATTCCAAGCATCTCCCTCAAACTTTGGGACTGCAGTTGCCACATCTACCATCATCGCTTGGAAAAAAACAACCCGTGCAAGAAAGGCACTGCACAGAAGGCCATGGGGAAATTCAGAAGTATCCTTCTTTTGTGCCTTGGCTTTCTTCTAGTCCATGTAAGAGGTAAGTGACCTTTGCCTTGGCTTATTTCTGGGGCGAGACTATTAAAAATGAAAAAAAACCACCAAAACACAAAACCCTAAACCCCAACCCCTAAAAAAAATGCTTGTTTATTTAGAAAAGCTTGCTGGCATTATTTTTGTTGCTACTGTTTCATGAGAAGCATTCAAGAGTGTTTAGATAAGTACTTCTGCAGTTTCTGAAGAGATATATATCTTTTGGATGATTGCTCATAATAGCCGTGCTAGCTGGAGTTTGTTTGTTATAATTTCTTATTTTCTCTTTAGTGTTGCTCCCCTAAAATTATTCACAAGCTTGGACTTGAGTATAACCTTTTTAAATGGAAGCTGTCAAATGAGAGCTCCCAGGGGAACTTAAAGTTTCCAGAGAGATCCTTAGTCAAATACTAACTTCATGTTTTTAGAGCTTTTCTTGGTTATTGATATTTTGAAACATATAAGTTATATTGTAAAAACAAATTCTGATTCAGTTTACAGATGGTCATGCTTTCATATTGGTGCTCATGCTTTAATAATTATAAATTAATAATTTATTAACCTTAGCCAACATAATCCTGAATATATAAAATCCACACAAAATTTTTTTTCATGCAGGATTAATGAAGAATTGAATACATTTTGTACATATTTTTTGATGAATGAATAGCAGTTGGGAAAATCTAGTCCTTTCATATTGAGTTGTTTTTCTATGTTCTAACATAATTTTCTTTTAGCAAAACATTGAACAAAACTTTTTTTGACATCAAACCAAACAGGATCATCCTTGTGTGCGTCTGCCATGTAGTGTACTTGTAACCTTTTCTTTTTCTTATATTAACATTACTTCAAAAACTTGTAGTGCAGTGTTTGACTGCAGGAAGAAATCAGTCATTAACCAGTAGTTCCAAAATGGCTGCTGTTGCTCATCCTCCCACCACCCCTGATTTAAATGGAGTCCTTGGGAGATCTTGCAGTGATGGGCAGTGAAAAAACCTTGCCTTAAATTAGTGCCATAGTTCCATTTAAACAAATGAGGAATTATTTCGAGGTCTTCAGCAAGTAACATGGCATAGAAACAGCAGAGCAGTAAGACTGTGCGGGCTTACCCTGTAGCATGTTGTGAACAGCAATGATTCACACAGTGTCTCATCACTGGCATGCAGACTTTCTTGTTCTGGAGGACTCTCTTATGTTGAATATTTCTGTTCAAACAATCTGAGCATGGGCAAGCCAATTTCCATACGCTCTATTACTTTAATTACAAGGATACTCAGCCTAACCGTTCTTGTTTTACACATGTGATAATTTAGAGCCAGTTCAGGCCCTGGTTTGGGGAAGAAGTCATTGCTGAAAGCTGCTGTGGGCTTTGGGTACAGTCTTATGACTGTGGTAACTATTTAATCCACTTTGAAAAGCAAAATGAATTATTTTAAGTCTATGGCAACAGCCACTCAATTTATCATCAAAGTATTTACCATGTTTCAGGGGACATTTACAGGAACCACTTCTCAGTCCTAATCAAGACATGATATGAGAAAGATTTGGCCATGCTGGTGAAAATCTGGTCTAAGTCCCTATGACAGGAATGTCTATGGAATGATTCACCTTTTTATATGCAGCCTTAATTCTTATCTAAGCTGTAACCATCTGTGATAGCTTCTAGACGCTACTGTCCCACCACAGCCAGGCCAGATCACGTCACTCCCCTTACCATCTAGCATTTCCTTTATGTCCGGCTATTGTCAGTTAGTTGGCTAGACTACCTTGATGGACACAACTCAACAGAAGTGCAGCATAACCAAGGACCGCATTGCACAAGGAAAGTGAGACCTGGTATAGTTCAGAATCTTACATGCTCACTGCAGTCTTCCATACTTTTATCTACACTCTTTGGCTTTTGTTATTTCCAAGCTTGCACAGGTTACATGAGGTCTCCCATATAAGTTGAGCTGCAACAACTGTCTGAGTGGCTTTTAGCCCAACCCAAATGAAAGAAACTTCATAGAAACTTCTTCCACTGAAGTTCACCCTAACGTCCCACATCGGTTACTGTGGCTTGGCAGACCTGTGGTAATTCAGCTTTGGCTGTGTCTACATTGCCCACTTAGGGTGTGGTAAGACAGAGGTTAGGTCCTAGTCCCCCAGTAACTGAGATCACTCACCTGTTTGAAACATACTGCAGGTCCCATTTGGGCCGTACACCTGTGTGTGTACCTGTAGTGGGGAAGCAGTGCAGCCTGAGGGCTCTCTCCTATACGGAGCTGGAAAGCAGCTGAGACTCTCACTCAGACCTGACTGCTCAGAAATGCTCCTCAGGTTCCCCATATAGATATAATCTACATATCCATGGTCTTTAAGACCAACTGATAGATCACGTGTTTAGTCAGTAACAAAGACAGCACAAAGGTTGATGATGTTTAAGACACACTAACTTTACTGCATCAAGTACTGCACGCTATGCAGGTAAGAGGAACAGCATTTATTGCTAGCCAGTAAATCATGTACCACTGTCCAGCTAAGGTTTACAACGATGTTGACTCAAAACTAATTGTATTCTCGGTTAATTAGCTAGGCACTTCATGGGGAGAAAATTACAGACCTGTTTGGATTTGAGACACTATGTGACTTAGTTTTATGAATAATGTAGTTTTCACTGGAGTTAAAAGACAGAATGGGAGATGAAAAACACAGTCCTGTTTTTCTTATACTGCTCCATCAAGCTCCAGTCCTCGCTGTCGCTCCGTGTGAGGTCCCTGTGTACTGGCCAAAGCACTCGCGGTATCAGCAGGGATATATCAGACAATGAATTCTCTTGTTGCTGGGTGCCAAAACTATTTCAGCCCCAATACCAGAGCTGCTGTTATCTGTAGGCATGTCAGCACTATCATCCAAGGGTGTGATTGCAGTCTGATAAACAGACATACCTGAACTGGTTGAAACACTAACAACAGCAGAGCTGTTGCAACATCAGAGCTTGGGAAGAGCTAACAACCGGTGTGGTTACTCAGCTTCTCGGGTTCACTTTTCAAACATTGCTGCCACAGTGCAAGCCTGGTAGCAGTGCCCAAACTGCCTGTTTTCAGTATGTATTTCTGCCTCATTTGCATCAGCAATTGTCAATCCCTTTCCATCCCACTGAGGGTAATAAATGAACAAATAAATGTCATAATTTTTTCAAGATCAAAAATCAATAAAACTATGCCTTCCTGTGGCATTTTGCCTCGTGGTTAGGAGGAGAGAGATTCAGATTGTTTTGATCAGAGTCCTCCTTCTTTTCCACAGGGGGGCTGACATCTATGAATGCTATGGGAAAATACTGTCTAAAAGCTGATCTGTAGTAAAATATCTCACGAAGGTAAATAGGCCATCCCAATTGAAAGAAAGGGCTTGAATGGCTTATGAAACTATAACAGTCCCATTTCCACTGTATAAGGTTTGCCTGTCATCAATGCATTTTTTAATTCCTGAGGAATTTATTTAAAAAGCTAAGTCACAGCAAAATATTTTCCAAGGGTAAGAATGCTCCAGATTAAATGAACACAAAGACCAGAGTAGGCACTAAGATCAGCAGGCAAATTAAAGCAAAGTCCATCCTTATGTTCTAGGTCTTATAACATCAGTGGTGGAGGAACCAGGATTCCTATTTCTATTCACAAAGATCGCACAGACCGTTTTGTTTCCTGAGCATAACGGTAACAAAAAGAAGGCCAGCTCTTTGTTCAGAAATCCCGCCCAGATTTGCAGAGCATTCTGCCTGCCAAGACTCTTGATTTCTGTTCCCTCTGAAGGCTAAGCCACCAGATCCTCTTCTGAGTGTCCTGCTTTTGAAGTTCAGATACCAACTGATGCTCCATCACCCTTTGCCCAGGGGTCATTCAGAGAGGCTTCTCTGTGCACTCCAGTGGCATGTGCAGAGGCTTCTGCAGCTCTGCAAAGGGAGCCTAATTGCTTTTCTCATTTAGTCCAAGTAAGACGAGATGTAGCTCCTGAGACTTTGCAGAGTCTTTGTTGCTGAACAGACCTGCTTGCTGATGTCCTGCAACTCTTTCCAGCATTATTCTTTTCCAGAAAACACATTCTTAGTGGCATGAAACAGAGAAGATGCAGGCCTTGCTTCTTTGCTGTCTTGCATCTTAAACACACAAGCAAAGAATGTATACGAAACGCCCTGATCATCCACTTTGGCTTGGCAGTATTACTAACCCCCTGGGAAGCCATATAAATAATTATGCCAATGGGCTACTGTGACTTCAGGGGGCACAGGATTAGTTACACAACAGAATTTCTGAAACAAATTCAACTCGATGTTAGTTACCGAATAGCACTGCTGAGATCTGTGCTACCTATATTGAAGAGCTAAAGGTATTTTGTGTGTATTTTACTAGCGTACTTGGGATGAAGGTGGGATAAGGAACATTAAAAGACACTCTGTGAGCAACAGAAATACGAAGCCTGGCATCTCCCTGACCTCCCGCATTATCTTCAGCTCCCTCTGTTGTCGCTAAACTGCCAGCTGGGGAAAGCGTGGATTAGCCAGCTGGTACGCAGGCAGTGAGTGGTCACTCTGAGAGCCCAACACAGCTGTTGCTTGTGCCACACTACAGGGTTTTAGTAGGAACACTCATATAGGCCTCTTGTTTAAGCCTACCTACGCATACAGTTCTCGTGTAATGTGACCGTCATTAAGCCTGACGCTCTCAGACCAAATGGCTGAAAAGGGTTGACAGCTTCACGAACCAGACAGGGACAGAGAGAAGTTTTGGCTGAACAGCCCGGGCCATGGCCTAAGCTCCGCTTCCTCGTGACACACAGCTGAAAATCTGAGTTTCAGTAAGATGTGCAGACATACGGTGCTGCTTCATCCGAGTTCCCAACTCCTTTGCTCTGCCTGTAATTTTACAGCACACACCAGCTTCTTCTGTACTCACTCTGAAGCAAAACATAGAAAATTATATATGTTTTATTTTATGTATGCAGGGCCTATCACATCATAAAGGACAGCAGCTACCTTTGAACAGCTGTTGTTCGTGCACAGCAAAGCAAACATCATCGAACTAGATTTTCTTTCATGTTTGATGAGACCATGCTGCACAGACCTAAAGCAGTACTGCCACTCTTGCTTTATTAGTGCATCTTATTTGCTGGTAATTATTTAAATGTGTTCTTGTATGAATAAGTGAGAGAGACCTTTTCATTTACCTTGAATTCAAACTATAAACAGAAGTGGCCTGGAAAAAAACATGAAGCCAATAATCAGGTCCATATGCTGTGGTCTGTGGACTGGAACTAAAAGATCTTAATTACAGATTTTAAAGCATACTCATTTTCCACCCCAACATCAAGGGGTTGCAATGGCAATCATTGTTTATGGAACGAAAGAGCCGTGATGGAAAAACAAGCTACAGTAACCTCAGCAGGAAATACAGATCATGAGAGTATTACATCAAAGAAATAGTACCCGCTCATTGAGATTTTGCCCAAATTGTCCACTCTGAGGCATAAACCTTTACGTTCTCCCACAACTTTTCTTACATGAGTAATTTCCTTTAAACAAACATAATTCCTTCCTGAATAAAGTTGGACCAGTCAACGGGTATGTTCTGAATCACATACCTGGGAGAATACATCTATTTTCTAATTAAAGGGGAAATATGTCTCATGATTGTAAAATAATCAGAAATTATCTATACAAAGAATAACTTACCATTTCAGCTAAAAAGAACATAAAATGGGTCCCACAAGAGATTTCCGTAACATATTGTTCCTTTTTAGAAAATTTTTGTTCTCATATGTGTCACCCACTTCTTCCTCAGTCTCTGCCAGCTTCATAATGTTTTAAGCTCATTGTATTCACAAAACAATTCTTATTTAATTACACTGAAGAAATAATTTTTGTTTGTTTTAAATAATGTAAAATCAACTTATTTTCCCTTTCTGTCTAGCTCACATTTCTAAGTTAATTGCTTCTAATTTATTTGTAACACAGATAATCTCATCCCAATCATATGACTGCTAGCAATGCACTCAAAGCCCATTAATTTAATCATATTAATGACAAAATGATTTATCTAACACACATGCACATGTATGCATTTAAGATATATGTCCACACACATGTATATACACATATAGACACATTTTCTCATGGATCTTAGCTTTGTTTTTAATACTGGACTATGCATAGTAAATGCCTGAGAAGTTAATTTTCTTTGCCGCGTAGCCTGACTCTCATTTAGCAATATTCACACTGTCTTATTTAAATGTGTGTCATTTTAATGGCCACAAGCTGTGTTCATATGGATCCAGTGCAGGACTGAGCCTGCTTATGAAAATTAAAAATGGCAGAGTGATGCCATGGTAGCCTTTTGTCAGAAAACTTCCGACTACAGTCGTAATGACGAACAGGTAACATCCACCTGCAGAATCCAGCCTTGTTCCTCGTAAATCCTCCTCAAAAACTGTGGGACCTCAGACCCTTGTGATCGATCAACTCACAGCTAAAGGGTGATGGATCCATTTAACATTTAGATCACAAATTCAATCATAAGCAAAAGATGCTGCTGTCTGCATTTTAGTGACTGGATATTTGGGTCACATTTTCAGAAAACTAACATGGGCAAAAGTTTGTGAACATTAAATGTGCATGTGCCTGAGGACATGACTTTGCAGGGGACTGCCTTGGTGGGATAAGACGACCTCAGCTCTGTGATGCTTTAGCTGGATATGTCTTATATTCAAGGGAACTTACTAAAAGCTGGCTCAATATTTCTGTGGCAAACAGCAACCATATCAGTCTCCATAGTAGAGCAAGTGGACTAACAAGGATTTTATATCCAGCCTTCTACACATTATATTTAAAAGGCTACAGAGAAAGTATGGGCATTAGTGAAAGCAGATGTCCTACCCAAAAGAATCATGCCTGTAAAAATAAATGCAGTAACTTTGAAATTTAAGCTCCTATATTTTGGTGTTTGGCTTTATGGAGTCTATTCGCCCCTGACTGGCTGCTACAGAGAAGTCTACTGTCAGCTACTTAGGCCAGGTCTACACTTCAGATTTTTATAGGCACAGCTACATGTGTTGGGTGGAGATGAGGGAATTACATCCCAGATAAGGCTGGCAGTGCCAGCAAAAGTCCTGCTGTTAGTATAGTTCATTGTGTTTGAGCAGCTAGTATAAACATAATTAAAACCAGTCCTTTCGCGATACAAACTGTATATCCATCTGGAAGGCTTGCTTTCTTAGCTTAGCATTTTCTCATTTGCAGATAAGGACTCTTGTGTAGTGTCAGGAAGGAGCTTATAAGCATTTTCTGAAATTCTCTGTTGTGAATCGTTGTGGACCACCCAACAAAAACCACTATTAAAATAATTTTATTTCTATGTAAAACCAGGGATACTCCCAGAAGAAAGGCTAGAAGTGATGCCAAGAAATAGCATACTAGCCCAAAGCAGTAATAACAGAGATAACTCTGAGATAATACCTCCTGCATAGCTAAATCTCTTTGTAAATTTATCCAGGTTAAAAAAAAAAACAAACCCAACAACAAAAACCACACACCCAAAACCCCAAACAAATAAAAATCCCCAAAGGAACAAAGCTGTTTTCTCCCCACTAAAATTTCTTTCATTCTCATTTTCATCAGTCTATTTCCAGCTGTTTCCATTATGGAAGCTGGTCCAAAAAAAAGGCCATTTTTACATGTGGAAAATGAATTTCTTTCAGTCTGTTTGTTCTGTGAAGAAGCTTGACTAATTTATTTCCGTTGTCATTTATCTTCAGAGTTCCCTGAAGTGACTGCAGTTCCTACTGAGCTAAATATTCTCTGAGTCTCTAATGTGTTTTTGTTTTTAGACCCACCATTTTGTGGATGAAATCTGGGCTGTTCAGCTATTTAACCATCTGTTATCCTCCCAAATTAGATTCTTAAAATGTCTACGTGCAGTCTCAGAAATGGTAATGAGCATTTAAAATTCTGCTCCACAAAATCTTACTCCTTGCGGTCACTTGATGTTATTATCGGAGGAAGTCAGGATGGAAGTCCAACCAACCTTTTGGTTTATTGGAATATCATTTACCATGCTGCACAGATGTCCACACACAATCTGCCCATCTGTCAAGGTTTATGTTTACACAGCCAAAGAGATTTCAGTGTAGATTCCTATCTTACTCCAAATCAGTCATTCAGTGTTGATGTCTGTTTATTTTATTACTTGGTTTATCATGAGAAATAATTAAAAAAAAAAATCAATCTGAATAATTTCTGCAGGGGATTTTCAGGCTTCTTTTTTCTCTTATTAAAATTTCTGTAGTTGTCTTCTATTTCTCCCTTGCTGTCTCAAAAGAACACCTCTTGCCTTTTCCCACTTTTTCAGTAACAGAGCAGACATACAAAAAGAGAAGGAAATGTCGGTATTGTCCAGGACAAGGGCAGATGTTAGTAACTGTTTCAGTATGCTGTTTTGCTTTGGTTCTCATGCAGCTGGAAGCATCTGCATAATCTTGTTTGAATTCCATAATCTCTTTTGATTAGATTCCTCCTTTTTTTTTTCTTTTCCTTAATTTCAAAGGAATATTGTACCCCAAAGTTTTCCAGAGTCTTCCTTCACAAGACAATTTTGTCACATTCTCTTTACTGCATTAGGACCTTGGTAGCTGCTTTCCGTTCATCAGTTCCTGCGTGTCAGGACCTGTAACAAAGGAGCTGGTTTCACAGAATCATAGAATCATAGAATACCAGGTTGGAAGGCACCTCAAGGATCATCTGGTCCAACTTTTCTAGGCAAGAGCACAGTCTAGACAAGATGGCCCAGCACCATGTCCAGCTGAGTCTTAAACGTGTCCAGTGTAGCGGAGTCAACCACTTCCCTGGGCAGATTATTCCAATGGTTGACTGCTCTCATTGTGAAAAATTTACCTCTCATGTCCAATTGAAATCTCCCTGGGAGTAACTTGCACCCGTTACCCCTTGTCCTCACCATGTGACTCCTTGTAAAAAGGGAGTCTCCATCTTCTTTGTAACTACCCTTTAAGTACTGGTACATGGTGATGAGATCGCCTCTAAGCCTCCTTTTCTCAAGGCTGAACAAGCCCAGTTCTCTCAGCCTATCCTCATATGGCAGGCTTCCCAGACCCTTGATCATCTTGGTGGCCCTTCTCTGGACCCCCTCCAGCCCGTCCACATCCTTTTTGTATAACGGGGACCAGAACTGTACACAGTAACTGTACACTGTTTGGCCAACAGCACTTCGGTGTTACAAAATTATTTCTGATGACTCACTCTGATGAGAAATGGTTTGAATACTGCCAGCGGTATCCTGCAGCAGCAGGGCTCAGGTCAGCCAGCCTCCTTCGGCACTCAGGATGCCAATCAAGAATGAAGATTTATCCAGAGGACAAAATCAAAAGACAGTCAAACTTAAGTTGCTCGTATTGTTGGCACTGAAGAAATGCTTCAGAAAAATATAATTTGACCATATAAGTTGAGGCAATGCCAGGACATCAGCCTACAGGTAGGGATCTGCATCGGGATCAAATGGTCCCACGCCTGGGCAGCAGCACAGCTGTGACAGCCCACGGGCAGGGGCTCAGGGCCAGTAAGGGCTGGTGATGTCCTCAGGGCTCCGGCAGGGAATATCTTCTGAGGAAGCCCCTTGTCAATTTTATGTATTTAGGTATTTTAATGGATTCATATTAAAAAAAAAAAAACAAACAAAAAAACCAACCTGTCAGGGTCTTGGAATGTTCTCCACCTAAGGACCCAGTCCAAAGGTTACTGGACTTAGCTAGGTTGGCTGAGCAGCCAGGGCAGGGGAAGGAGAGTGGTCAGATGAGGTGACGCTCCAAGATCAGGTCAAATAAGAGATAAAATGCTACTCTAATAACATTAACAGGAAAGCTTTATGCTTTTATCTGCTTTTCCTTTCCAAACACAGGTTTGTCATAATATTTTATAGGGACAGTTTTGCTTTAGAAGCCATTCACTGTTTTGCATTCCAGCCTCGTTTTATCCTTTTCCATCAGACACCATCTATAATTAAGTTCACAGACTTATGTGAAAATCCTCGTGGGAATCAAAACGTTTCTACTTTATGCTTCTGCGCTGATTTTTATCTGAGGATCACACAGTGTTTTACCACTGATAATTAATCTTTCCAGGAGCTCTTTGACACAGCTGAGAGCTATTATTCAGGAACAGTAATTACTGTGAAGAATGCCATGAAGACAGACATCACCTGTCGAGAAGAGAGGATTGAGCTGAACTCAGAGCACTGTCATGCAGGAGAACCTCTGATGGCCTCTCTCTTTTCCTCAGTTGCCCTGCTTGAACAATGATGCCTTTCTTGCTGTGAAGTGTTCAAGACTTACGAAGAAAAACATTTCATCGAAGAGTTAGGTATTAAGCCTTTTAGACAGGATAATAAATAGATGCAGATCAAGAGGCTTAGTCGATAGAGCACAGTAAAATGTTTCTGCTTAGGGAAGCCATGGTATGTCGTGACTGTTTGCGGGTTTGCGCAAGCTGATCTTGTATTTGGTGTGCAAACACAAGGATGGTGAAGTTTCAGTCTGGAGGAAAACTAATGGATACATACTCTGCAAAGAGGTGTTTCATGAAGACTGTGTATTAAAAGTGGCAGATTGTAGAGAGTGGAAAGTAAAACTCACATGAATAACTGTGTTTGTTCAGTTCAAAGTCGTATGCTTCAATTTATACATTTGAAACATTTTCCAGTTTTATTTACCTGCTAACTTCAAAGGTCAGGATGCTAATTGCCCTGCTGTGACATTTAATGACATCATTGTCACCTAACACAGAACAGGAAGGGTTCTTTTCTCCCCTTTCAGATCTTTTAAGGTACAGTGGAAACTAAATTAGTTAAATGCATCTTTATATCTTTTACTGCTGGCACATGTTACAGTAAGAATTAAAAAAAAAAAGTTGATTCATGTTACAAATGATCATTGCCAGTAAAGCTGCTCTCTGAAGCTGAGTTCGTAAAACAGTAAGGAAGATATTAAAAGTTCTCACCTAATGATTCTGGTTTGCAAGTACTGTGCTGAATGCTACTTTCAGCCGCCTCCTGGCCATAGCCCTTGTGCCCTGTAACAGGCAACCTGTGTTCTTCAAAGGCATGTTTGCACAGCGGCTGAGTATGGATAACATGAGAGAGCAGCTTCTCTTTGCGCTACCTGAACAAACAGCTTCTATGAATTAAATGCGCCCATCTCGCAGGGCAGTTTAGGACTGCACGGCGCAGGGACAACAGCTGACAGCTTGCTCTGCGCCTGCTCCTGTTGGGATGGATTTTTCTTTTGCCTCTTACTGGTGCTCCAGCTCTGTCCAGAGCCCTCAGACCTGGAGGTCATGGAAACCTGCCCACTGACTTAGCTTCTTTCCTTCTGTCACCTTCCTTCTAGGTCAACATGATTTTGATTTAGCTGATGCTCTTGATCACCCAGGTAGGTAAATCTCCTATCCTTATTTTACTATGGCATTTAGACCCAATAATAAGTCTTATGTTCTTTTCCTTGAGGACTGGAATATGAAACGGCTAGTAGTTAAGTTAAATATATACAGAACTGGGAAATGTTAGATTTGAATGTTTCTATCATAAAATTAAAATTTTCTTTAAAACAACAAAAACAATGGCTTTGAAAACATATGCCTTAATTTTTAGCCTCTGTCACAATACATAAAGTTTTATTGAATGTAGCTCTCTAGATTTGCAGATACCTTCTTTTGATAAGTTGAAAAAGTTTAAGCTGTTATTGTTTATTGGTATGTCATTGTGTCCCACAGAGGACATAATCACCAGGAAGCCTACAGTGATCAGAAGACCGACAAGGCCTGTGCTGAGTGAGTAATGAAGACTACGGGTCATAACTAATTTTAGATATGTAGAAACTGTCTCCCATGAGATTCTTGATCATATTTGCTACCGTACCATAGCTGAAATAATTTGTGTGAATACTAGCTGTCTTCTGTATGTAAAGTAAGTTTTTTTTGGACAATTACCAATTACATGCCTTTATTGCTTCCGGTAAGGCTTTAGAGCATGACTGGCCACTGACGGCATTTTATTTCCTGAAGATCTTCACGCTTTTCCAGCCTCTATTGAATTCCCTGGGGAGTATAACCATGGGTAACTGTTGCTGAAAATGAGTAACTGTTCTTCCACTTTTTTTTTCCATTATCTTTTCTTTTAGCATAAATATTCATGATGCTTGATAACGGACTTGGAAAAGAATCAGAAGGAATTTGGATATTCTTTCTTCTCCTCATGTATTTACTTAATTTTATCTAGTATCGATTGCTACAAAGACCTGTGTCAGAAAGGAAAAAAGGCTCTGAACAGTGGAGAGAACCAAAAGGTTTTAGCTGTAGTCCTGAAGATGACAAATGACAATTTCCAATGAACACTCATTGCTGAAAAAACCCAAACCCCAAAGAACAACAAAACTACACATGCATTTATGACGGAACATTTTATGGTAACATAGAGATTTTTCAACTAAACAACACTCAAAGAAATTGCTGGCTATCAAACAAAATGCTTGAATCAGGAAATGCTGGATAACATTAGTCCACACAACAACTTTCAGTCTTTTTCTGGATAAACATTGCAATGAGTCTTCAGGTACATGAAAGCAGTTACATTTCCCACACGATTCTCTGGCTTGCTCTTTGAACAAACAAGGCAGCATTTTGCAAATGTGGTAGCTACTAAATCCTGTAATGGTTGCATTCTTCCTTCCCACTTCATTTTGCAAAGAAAATCTTCATTTGGCCTAGCTTAGAAGTGTCTGTTGTAAAGTACTGCTGAGCCACTGCCCTCTCCTTAGCTAACTCCTGACTTCCTTTAGTCTGTGGAGAGAAATCAGCATGTCTAGGGATGGTTCATATCACTCTATATGTGGATTTGTTCTCATCCTAATATAGACATTTTAAGTAGGTTACTTGAATTGTGCCCTAAAAGACTCTGTCCTTAGTCATGTTTAAAGGTAACCTACGGATGCCAGTATCTACAGTGAAGCTGCCTCAGTCAGGTGAAAGGAATTTGATTTTTAGGGACTCCTAAATCTGTCAGAGATATGACCATCAGATGATTACCTGCCCTACCTGAATCAACTTCACTAATTCTTGAGAATGAAGAACTCCATGTTTTCCAGACCATTTTGGAATCTCTTTCAGCACTGAAGAGGATTGCAGGGAGTTTAAAACCAATTAAAACTAATTTTAAAAAACAGTGTTAAAAATCAATTACTGGATTTGGAAATGTGCAGAAAGATGATACAAAAGTATGTCCTAGCGTCTGCCTGATGCTTCACCTTAACCTCAGGGTTTCCCCTATGGCTCATTCAGCCAGTATCACTGAGAAATGAGGCTGGCTGAGATGATGATTTTGTTTGAGCTGGGGCCAATTACTGCACAGGCCATGTCCTCTGGGCATCACTTCCCACATAGAAACCTCTGCCTGAGTTGAAGCTCTCCCGTAGGCACCTCCCATCTACCGTAACAAAGTTCAACACAAAACTTAATGGAAGGAGAAGGTGATGTTTTTTACAAAATTTCTAAATAATGAGTTGATTTTACCCACTCACATTCATCCTGCCATTGATTTAATCCAGCCACACGCTCAAACCCACATACTCATGAGCACCAAGATGCATGTGCTCAGTTGGTCTGGTGAGCATCATGTGCAACACGGGACAAGGTACGCCAGCTACTGAGTCCTTATCATGTCTCTGTGGTTCTTCTCGATCAGAAATGGCAAGCTAGTTTATGTACAGATCTTTTATACCCCTTAGGAGTCATCAGCTATTATGGAGAAGTCCTTTGCCTTATAATCTTGCTTACTACAGCATCTCTGAACCCTAGGCCAGGTTGCTGCCCACTGTCTGGTTTTGCTTTTTTGGGGTACACAGACTATGTCTACAGTCTATTTTCTGGGTAGGTGAACAGGAAAAGTAATGGAATAGGTGATATGATGCAGCCTGTGGCTTTAGAGCGCCTTTCTGCTTTTCCTCTGCTGACAAGTCATCTGTGCTGTCATCTTATCGGAGCGCAGGCCTGCTGGTTTTGACAGAAACAACACATTCCTCAATTTTACTGCTGGGAACAGTGACCTTTATTGTCTGTCCTTTGCTCTGCTGTTTCTTCTGGTCCCTACAGACACATGCATGTCCATTTGTATTTCATTCATATCAACCTTAGCATTTCTGCAACAAATCTCTGCAGAGTGGAACCCTGCATTTTACCTGAGTTCTTCATCTCAATAATAAATTGCATCCAGTTTGCAATTTATTGCTTCTTACAGTGTTAGTATTTGACAAACAAAGGTATTTTTGAAATGCAACTCTGCTGGCCAGACACAGACAGGATCAACACCTGGCTTGACAAGAATAAACCGAGTCATGAATTTGATTATTTTCCTGCCAGATTTCCTTGTGACATCAAAGCATTTCTGAGTTGTTACACAAATGAGACTAGATACTGTGCAAAAGCAGCTTCTCACTCCCTCTGGATATAAGGAACACATGAAGGCAGACTTCTGCACGGTGATGTATTTGGATGGATTTTTCTGGGTTTTGGGAATTCTGATACAATTATAATGAAAAAAAATATATTTAATTGAGTGCCTATCTAATTTTCTGTGGCAATAAGCATCAGTATAAAAATTTATGTAGATTTTGCTGTCCCTTCTGATGCATTCCAGCACTCCACATTTATAAGGAGCAAGAAAGGGGTCCTTGGAGTTATGACATCCACCTAATGTATTTCTGCCTATTACTCAGTGACCTTTCAGAGCTCACCATCATTCCATATACACCCTAAAATATCACCCACATACTCATATCCACACCTGCACATTGGAAATGGATTTCCTTTTGTTTATGCACCTGCAGCTCATAGACAAATTGTTTATTGGAAGGAAAATTCTATCCCAGGTACAGCAAGACATGTGTACAGTGCTGGGGGAATGGCAATAGCCTGTTGATTCACTGCATTAACGTGCACATGTAGACATTTAAGTATATTTTAAAACCTTTATAGCTCAGCCAAAGAAAAACAGACTGTCACCCAGCCTCAGACAGGCACGTATGATCGCTTGAAGCAAAAACTTTTATGTCACCGTGACCCTTACAGAAATTAGTTGATTCAGTTCTCTCTCCCTAAGTAGGGAGAATTACCTCCCAGTATTTGTTCTTGAAATGGGTATTCAGTTTTTGCAGTTCAACGAATTACACTTGAGCCAAACATGCATATACCAGTTTTAACCACAGACATAAATGTTAATAAATAAGAACATTTAGAAAATAGATCCATTTTAATATCTTAACATAGCTAATTTTATTTATGTACTTGCAAATATATTAAAGAGGTATGGATCTTGATTCCATTATGAGATTTATTCTGAGCTTATTTAAAGCAGGAATAAATCTTTCATATTTTGAGTAGAAAATACTGTATCATTTGCAATTATTGTGTGGGCAAATATTAGATTCTATAAGAGTTTTCAAGAAAAGTGTAATACCTTATTTGAATTTGTGGGACTGACCTGAAACAGCTGCTTGTCAAACATTCAGTTGTACATTTTCTATTAACACTAACATCTCACTTCCCTCAAGAATTGTGTGTAACTCCTCTACATCTTCCTCCTTTTCATTTTTAGACAATGATCTGCATTTAGGAGATGCTCTTGGTGGGGGTAAGTACTCTCTTCTTTTCTCAAATATAATGGTTGGGGGTTTTTGTAGTCTTTTGCTGAAGTCTGCCTAACTGCAAAAAGAGATTTCAAGACTGTAGGAGGAACTGTAGCAATGGGAGTCATTACAGCTCATGTACATGCAGCCCTTTTGCCAGAGGCCATCGTGCAGAGCGGGGACAGCAGGATGGGCTGTGTCTGGTTGCCAGCTACGGGAGCTCGCAGGCTGGCCTGCCTGCGTGAACTAAGTCAGCTACGGTTTATGTTACCGTGCCAGGCTACCTCAGTCATGGCTGGGGAGAGGATGTACTGCCCGTTCAGCCGTGATGGTTCAGAGTGGTGGCCTCTGGCAGAAGGCTGAAGGCAAGAGGTGAAGGCAGTAGTTTCTTCAGCTACCTGAAGTCTGCCTAAGATTAGGAACTAGAGGTAACAGTGGATAGAGAAAGGTGTGAGCTTGTTGTAGCTCTGCTGATCCCAAATCAGCAATGCAGGAAGGAATATTTCAGAGGTGAGCACTGATGGACAAGATATAGCTTAAGCTTGAAGCAGTCAAGCCGTTGTAGCCTGCTATGACTCCACGTATTTCTATAACATCCAGAACTGACCCAGGAAGTATTCACCGTGCTGTGCTGAGCTGTGTAGACAAATGAAATCCTTGACTTCAGGAATTTTTGCACCACATTTTGTTTAGTGTGTTTAGAGGTATAACAAGGATGTGAAGTACTCTAGAAATGTTCTTGTACACAGAAATGATCTAAAATGCAAGTAGTATTGAATCAAAGCCTAAAATTCCACTTGAATCAAGGCAACACAAAAGAAAAATTACTTCTCAGCCTATTGCACAGAACCTCTGAATTATGACTCCAGTCGCAGTGGTCTGTTTTACTCATGTTTCAGTCTTAGAGAATCACACCTTTTGCATTGTTCTTTCCCATTTCCAGGGCTTTCTGCATTTCCAGGTTCCCCTGTGGCATTTCATGCTTGTGTTTGAATGACATGTTTGCCCACACTTTATAAAGCTGCATCTAGTTTTATTTATAATTCCCATGTTTATACTGTCACTTCTTCCTGCCCATACTAATTGTTCCATTCTTGCAAATTTTTAATGGGTACTTTTATGAGAGGATGGGGTTAGAATGTTGATTAAATTATTAATGAATAGTTTAAGTATCTTCACTAAACCCCACCTTATCATTCTGAGGATGGCAAATGATGTTTCCCTCAGTTTTTATTTCTTTGTTCCATTTCCAGTTCAGGTTCTTAATTGACATTCATACATGGTATAATGGGATTAATAGTATGTACCTCATTACCAATGGTTCTGAAGACATTACTTTTTCACTAGCTATGCCATAGAATATATCTTCTTATGCTTAGAGAAGACTGAATAAGAGCAGCATCGTAATAGAAATGAATAATGGGATTGAGAGTTTTCTGCTTTTGTGCAACGGTGAGTCTTAGTTCGTTACACACAGTTCTACAACAGAACAAGTCTCTTCTTCTATTGAATAGAATTAATTGGGCGAAGTCTGATTCAGCAAAGCTTCAAGACTCTACCTAAAATCCATTGACTGCAGTAGGCTAAACTCGCCTGAAATTAAGCATATATCTAAATAATTTGCTGAATCAGAACCTAAACATTACTCACAAACAGAAGCATTATATTTAGCAGCTAGGCAAGAAGAAAACATGATAAAAGGGCATCTGGCATGTATTGAAGGTGAAAGAAAGATTTAAGGAGAGGGAGGGAAATTGGTATTTATTTCTGAGACCTAACTTTGATTTATTCAGAGTTAATTCACTGTCTGGCTATGAGAACAGTTAACTATGCAACTGAACTGGTTGAAGAAAGGATGTCAAAAGGCGACCTACTCTATGTATGCAGAGCAACAGCCCTGGGCATTAACTTTGGCAGGTTTTGACTTGAGTCAGCTCTTGCTACTCCAGCACTGTATGGGCAGTTTGGAAACTGCTATTAGTCATCACATCTCCTACTCTATCCAATGCATCTCTTCCTAATACTTTGGCAAAAATTAGGGCCAAATACCAGCACAAAGTCCTAAACAACAAAGCTGAAGTCTGAGTTCATTTTGCACTGTTCAAGAGTAGAAAATTCATCATGTGCTAGCTGAATTCAGCATCTGTTAGCTGAAACTAATCTCCAGATCTTAGTAATACCTGCTGATGGCATAGAGATAGCCTGTTGCCTCCTGCCCGGCCCAGAACATCACCTTCTCTCTTGGCTCTGCATAACTGCACCACTGACACCCACAGTAACACACTGTGCTTCCCAGCTGTCAGCATTAAATAATATTAGCACTTGCCAGAAATACATGAAATATTTTCCTTCAACATTTTTGTGAATTCTTCTCTCATTTTAATTTTGAAAATATTCCCTTTTCACCTTCTAATTAGTTTCAGTAGCTAGCTATTTGTTGATATAGTGCTTGAGACTTTTTAACTAGTGACAAGGTCCTTTTCTTAATTTACTGGAGGACAAATTAAAAATAGGTATACAATCTCAGGTTATCATACTCTTTATTTACAGCTCTCAGTTTTGCCTGTCCAATCATCTAACAATATTAATTATCAATAGGTGACATCTCAAGAAAACCTTTATACCCACCTCTTCCACCACGACCGGGAAGCTATAGTAATTCTGGTAAGAATATTTTCTCCTAAGAAAATCTAGCACTATGAGCTGTTCAGAGCAGATATTTTGAATAGTTTACTCTCTTATTTCTTTATTAATAGTTTTTATCATCCCTTCCCTCCATCTCCCTTTTGTAATCACTGTTCCTGACCCAGTGTTTGGGAAAGATTTTCTGAGTTTTAGTGTTGGTACCATAAACCTTTTCTGTCTGCTCAAAATGTGGAACATTGACTCCTAAGTGGCATGAGACTCATCCTGTTTGCCTTTTCATTTTGGATATGTATACATTGAACCATGCTAAGGTTCAAATTTGACATCTAGCCACAGGGCATGGATAAGCCTATGTTCAAATCCATACAGAGATGCGCATCTGAGATGGCCCTGGGGCATACAACAGGTGGGACTGGGGAGATGGATGGAAACTTGTATTGCTTTTGAGTGTGGTCCCAGACACCCACTTAAATAAAGTGGAAGTGGCACATATATCCCAGCTACCACCACGTATCCCATATTTACTTCTGGTATGATTGTAGTGGTGAGCTGTGGACAGGTCCTTCTGGAGTCCTTCTGGAGTCTTTCCTGGACTGGTCCTGGAAAGGACCCACTGAATTCCTGCTCCAGGCACCACTGGGATTTGACATATCTATATTAAATAAGGATTTGTGCTATTGAGAGCTCAAGCCCACACATCCCACAGGTGCCAATACAGATGCAGAATGAGTAGACACCAACAGTTTCAATACTCCAGCTTCCAGGTGAATTTGAATAGGTGACCATTCAGTGCAAGACACCTGACCCATCTGCCACGTCAAAGCTGGGATTTCAAAGGTCCCTCACTCCTCCTTAGTACGTTACAAAAATACTGGACAAAAGAGCTGAAGGGGTTACCATTGTTCAGATAATTTTGCAACAGAAATCCTAATCTTTATCTTGCAGGAGGTTTTGATGACTCAGATCTCATTGATGGGAAGCCTTTACCACCGCACATAGCAGGTAGTATTTGCCAGTTCTCCTTGCAGCTTCTCCCTAATACTCGTAACTCGGAGCTGGCTGGTTTTGCTTTAGCAGTAATCTGTTTGTCACTGAAGGTATAGGAAAAGACTGTTATTTTTATTTAGATTAGTTATCCTTCTCCACAAACCATGGCTTTGAACCTGAAGCTCAAACCTGAAACATATTCCTAAACACTTTATAGCATTCTGGCATATGCCAGACCATTGCAGGATTAATCCCTTTGAATTCAGCTAGGGCAGTCCCAAAGCAAAGGGCTTCTGTTGAGAACTGAAAGTAGATGCACCAGGCCCATGATCTTGACTTAAGTTATTGATAAATCACCTGATTGTCTGGCAGTAGAGAATAGCCAGAGTACACTGGCCTCCCACTCCCTGTGAAATCAGTTTGATGTAGACTGCTAAGTATTATCCCTTTTTTTAGAAGACAATATTCTTCTCCAAAAACGAAGTGTCAGGAGGATGGGAGGTTATTCCTCCGTCCAGCACAGCTGTCAGTCAGGACTGGAAGGGGAGCCCTTCTCTCACAGTCCTGCCAAGCCGCCCCCTTTCACCTTCTGTAGGAAATCACACTTTGCTGAGTAGAAGACTTTTTGTTCTCAAAACAAGATGAAAAACATTTCTTGATGAAACTTCACCCTCTGTTCCAGGAGAAGAGGAGCATCATTTCAATCATGGAGGAAACACGGGTATAGTAAATAATTTATTCTATAATTTGTTTCCGATCATCATAAAATAGTAAGAAAATGTTAGCCTTATAAAAGTAGTACATATACTAAATTAGGCTTTAAGATGCCATTTTCACACCAGCTGTAATGTAACATAATTTCTAGACTTCTATTTAATTCTATTTAATGAATTTCCAGTGTTTCACCAAACAATTCTCATAGTTTGGCAAAAGCACACCTTAGTAGAGAATACGCTTAAGTCAAACCATTTCAGTGCCTCTGAAAAAAATCTCTCCCTTTTTCCACAGATTCAGGATTAGTAGCTGGAGTTACATCTCCTATAATTTCTGCTTTTGTAATATTAGTTGTTGGATCGATAGTGGCCTACTCTGCTTATAAGAACAAGAGACTTTGTTTCAAACCACAAGGTAAGACCAAATTGGCTTGCAGCTTTCTGAGTCGATTTAGCGCTGGAGCAGATGGGATTTTTAGAAACAATTTCAGTGGGGGCAGAAATAGGTCAAGGATGAGGGCATTTGAAAATCTCATCCTAAACAACCTCACTGGTCTGTAAGAGATACTGGTAATTAATGTTCTTCATCAAGTATAGGAAGCCATAATGTGCCCAGAAGATGGATGTACGTCACTGTATGAAGGAAATTACATGATGTGAGGTCTCTGCCACTGCAGAGGTGACTGACTGTCATGGCCCTGTGTGTGGAAACCAGCCTGCATGGCCCAGATCAGCCTCACCTGGGGCATCCCCATGTGTCCTGGGTGAGGCCCCCATTTCAGCTCCAGCCTGGGTGGGCCTCCTGCCCTGGCCTGCGCCACATCCCCGCACGCGGGCCCCAGCCATGAGCCCAGATGGCCGGCTGGGTTTCCTGGCTTGGCCTTGGGTCAGGCTGGTGGCCATGTCTTCATCTGATGGTGGCTGGCCCATCCATGGGGCCCGTTTGCCATGACTGCCCCTCTGTGTGTGCCCACTGCTGGGGAGGCGACGGCTCGGGCTCCCCTGCGGCTGCCCTCGGCTCCCGGCTCTTCTGGAACAGCCCGGCCCTGGCCCTTAGCTGCCACAGAGGTCAATTTAAACCTCTAATTCCTGTTATTAGTTCCTTAATGGGACTAACAACTAAGACACGAAGGAAACGCAGGAGGTGTGTGGAGAAACCTCACAGGCTTTTCTGAGAGATCTGGGATCCCCTGGCGCTTCAGAAAGCCTCGGCCTGGGGCTGCCATAGCGGACTCCGGGGCGGCTGCTGCTGGCCGGGCGCCGGGGAAGGGCTTGGGCAGGGTTACACAGGGGAGATCCAGCTGGAGCATGGCCCGGGATGCGCCGGGGGAGGCCGGTCAGGGCCGTGAAGGCTGTTTGTGCCCTCAGGGTCTGACAGTCACTTATTTTCCTCTGTTTCTACGGGCGGGGTGTAACTAAAGCATCAGGTCAGCGATCCTGTGGCCCTCTGGAAGTGAGGAGTGAGACAAAGGGGGAGGGCTGTCCATACGTCTCTGGGGGTACGGGGTTCCCGCCTGCTGCCCCAAAAGGACTGGAGCAAAAAAAGCCCAGAAGAGCTGGCAAAGGGCATCCGTGGGGGAAATGCTGAATGTTCAATCTTCATTTTTCAGGTGGGGCTACAGTGTAAACCTCTGAAAGAAGAGTTGCCCTCTGATCACAGGCTCTTTTGGTTGGTGACATTCAGCCCCCAGATCTGACAATTTCTTTCTGCTTTATCATTCTAACAAAAGAAAATCTTCCTCTAATGAATGTTTCGTTGAGACATTGCAATCCTGCTCTCTTTTACCTGACGTTGCTCTCGCACCTTGAGCTTTATGTCATCAAAGATGTGTTTAAAATATCTGGGGATGGTATTGAACTATCCGACCTGCATTCATAAAGGTTGGGTATGCATTTTGATTCAGAAGTTATTTTAAAGAACAAAGAAATCAAGTTTAATATAAGCTAAAAATGGAAAGATTTTGGTTTGTGAGCATTTGAGTCACTGAACAATTTTTTTTTCCTGTTTTCAAAATTAGCCAAAATACTTAAGGCTTCTGATAGAATAGGAATAAGGAAATTGCTGTTTTCATTCATACATGTTGGGTTTCTTTAGTGTATTTCTGCATTGTCTATAATGTTTAAGGAAAACTGGAAGTTGTATAAAGGATTACAAATTTTAATGCCTTTACTATGTATATATGTCTGAATTCTAGCAAAGCAAAAGGAGCTATAGATGGAAAATTCATACTTAATTTTAAAATATAGCATGAAAAGAATATGCACATTGACAAAACACTGTTTAAAAAAAATAAAAATGAGAGAAACACATGCTGATTTTATTTATTTATTTATTTATTACTGAAATGGTGTTTAGCTCTTCTCAGGAACTGGAATTTGATGTAAATTTTGTTTCTTTTCTTGAAAACTTAGGTCCTGCTCTAGCAGCCTTTAAAGGCGTTAATCTGGCAGGCTGTTTTTTCTAAGAACCATATTAGTCATAATTTCTGTAAAGGGAAAACAGGTACAAAGTTTTCAGAATCATTTAGAATGAGTCTGTGACACTTTGTTCTATAAAATCTATGTCACACCAACTTTTAAACTTCATACATATGCAGAGGTATGGTTGATACAGTTTTGCTAACGAGGCTGTTTCATCTTTTTCCCTTGTTCCTGATCAACCTTGCTGCGCTAACAAATGTCCTTATATAGACAAACCTATCAACAAAAACTAACACTTTTCCAGTCTCTCTGCCTACATTTAGCAAACTGAATCAAAATACTAGCAAATGAATGAAATGCAGATGAAAGCTGGCAAAACTAGTAGTTTACTGCCCTAATTCTGCAATACAGCCATTTTAGCCAACTCTTTAAAGCACAGAGGAAATCTGTGTGGTTTTGTCTTCATCTTACATATGAAGCATGCTTTTTCTTACCAAATTTCCATGTAGATGGAGGTAAACATGATTTTGTGTTCACTAAATTGTTGAGAGAAAGACGTCATTGAAGGTCTTTTCCAACCTAGACGATTCTATGATTCTATGATCATCTGGAAAAGTACTCTTTTTGTAAAATAAAATAGTATTCTACCTAAATTACATCTGAAATGGATATATATCAGTTGCTGAGAAGATCACCATAATCTTTATTTTGATCCTGAAAGTAAGAAATGTACATCAGTTTAAATACGGAAACATCTTGACAACACACAAACAAATGAGCATCTTTGTGGCTATCACTTTCAACTTATGAATGATAACATTTTTAATATGGTTTTTAAGGACACTTGATATTTCTTCAAAAATACTAATTTTCCATGCTAATAGTTAAAACAGATTGATATATATTTTGCCAGGTAGATATAAAGTTTCGATTAATGAAATGTTAAAAAGTGTTTTGTGGTTACCACTTCAGTTGTTTGTTTAATAATGAAAATACATATTTTTCTTCTTTCTCTTGAAAATTTTCAATAAACACATACTGTGTTTTACCTAAATTGATATGAGTTTTGTTTGTTTTGCTTGTTACTTTCTGGGACATATGCCGCCTGATACCTTTTACATACAAATTTGTGTATGTCCCGCTAGGGAAGAGAAAGAAATGCTTCAAATTAAAGACTTTAGGGAAAAGAAGAAAACAGTTTAAGAATTTTTTTTTTTCAGGAGCAGTGTCCAGAGAAGGATCTATGTGCATTATTAACATTTTTGCTTTTGAAATATTATTACAATTTATTTAAATTTGCTCACAGTATTTTCAAAATAATTTCTTGTGTTAATATTATTAGCCAAAAAGCGCATTTCATGATGGAGAATTTGAACGAAACCCATGAACCTGAGTTGGTAAACCTGCCCACCCAAGTGTTTAACGCTCTGAAGCTCTTAGGTCTAATTACATCAACATATAATCAATATACCAGTGTGCAGGCACACTTTTCAGTGTTAATTGCCCTTTTAACTAGTATGATAATGATGATAATAATTGTATAATTATAATAATAATTATTATTATTATTGTTTTTTCAGATATTTGGGGGTTTATGTAGGGAAGCTCTAACGTATTTAAATCTGGAGGGAAAGGAAGGAATATAAAATGGCTGTTAGACCATCAGCACTCTAGCTTGTATTATTGGCTCTGACATTTAAAATCTGCTGGCACACAAGAGAAAATCATCTAAATGTAGACATCACTTCTATTACAAAGAAAATATTTTTGTTGATTATAAAGTCTCCCAACTGAAAGAGATCTGACAACAAAATTATTTACAATAGTGATCTTGCTACTCATAAGTATACTGTTTAGTTGACTCGTCTGTATAAGGAGATGGTGAACACGTTTCCCGATAATTTTGTTTCTGCAGGATAAGTAAAGCTTGATTTCCTATGCATTTATGTCCTTCCTTCCTTAAACACCTCACCACGACCAGAGCAATGACATCCTCTTGCCTGGTGGACCTTTAGGATACTCCCAGTATGTGAGAAAACAAATGCTGCAGCTTGGAGCGGCACCACTCAGCACTTGCAAACTGTTGGAAATAAAAGTTTAAGTAGTTGAGTGGTATGTGCCTTTTCTTCGGTGGCACACCGTCTTAAATCGTTGTCCTCTGCTAAGTAGTTACTCATGTAAAAATGATGTAAAAATGGCTCGGGGGAACCATGTCAGCCTAAAACTACCTTGCAGGGACGTTGTGTGGCTGAATTACGTGTAACCGTTACCTCACTTCTAAGTTACTGGCAAAAACACACTGTGCGAATATATGTGCATTTATATATATATTTGTGAAAATATAGATAGCACTCTGAATAGCACAAGCTCTCTGAAAACATTTATTATTTAGCTGGGTGACAAGTTATCAGACTGTGTGTATCCGTCGGGGTTACGATGGCTCCAGAGAAGCTAAGGTCCCTTAGATCACGATGAAATCCCATGTATCTGGGTTACCATACGCCACGCTGGAGCCATTGTACTCGTGCTCCAAGACCTTTTTTCCACCCTCTGCAATCTTCACCATCAAAGACACTGCTGTTTTCCTCAAAGGCCTGCACGGTGCAGTCTCCCCCAGCTTGTCTTTCTTCCTCTCCGTTTCCGCACAGCAGTGTGCATGGTGGGGGGGCTGTGTTGCAATCGAGGGAACACGGGCGGCGGGACGCGGCCCTCACGCCCCCCGTCTTGTCACCCTGCCGCCCCGACCCTCCGGCCCCCGCAGGCCGTAGCTCCCCGCACCGGCGGCCGGGCCGGGCGCTCCCCGCTCCGGGCGCGGCGGGTGCGCAGCCACGGTGCGGGGCCCTCCCCCCCCCCGGCCTCCCACAGGGATTGCGCTTCTCTTTAACGCCGGCCAGAGGCACCGCGCAGCCCCGCAGGGGCCGGCGCCCCTCGCCCGGGGAAGAGCGCGGGGGTGGGGGTGAGGGGGGGTCCCTCTCCTTCCCCAGCGCCCCCGGGCAGCGCGCAGGCGGCCCGCCGGGCGGGCGGCCCGAGAGGAGGCGCCTGCGGGAGGCTCTCCGGAGGTGCCGCTGACACCCACCGCTCCGAGGGCGGCGCGCAGGGGACGGGGCGGGAGGGAAGCTGAGGGATGGTGAGGGGAGGCGAGGCCCCCGGCCCCCGCCACGACGGGAGGGCTCCCCGGGGCGCTGCGGGACGGGTGGGCGCTGCCGCGCGGCGGCCAATGGGGCGGGAGCGCCGCGCCGCCAGGAGGCGCCGCGGTGCCGCCGCCGCGCGTGGGGGCGTGGAGGGCGCCGGGCGTGGGGGCGCCGGGCGGGCCCGGGGCAGCGGGCAGGTGCGGGGCCCCTGTCAGACGGCGGCTGCGGGGGCCGAGCTCCGGGCTCGGCCCTGCCTCGGGGGCAGGGCGCTGCGGGGGCGCACGGCGGGGCAGGGGGCGAGAGGAGAATGCCCCCTTGCAGTAAAGTCAGCGCCGGGAACGGGGGGCGGGGTGGGTCGTGCCAACCCTCCCAAATGGTCTCTGCCGCTAATGCCGTTTCTCTGCTGCTGCGCAGGAGTCCGTGCGAATATAATTCACCTACGACTGTCTTCAGCAGGAAAGAGGCTAATCCCATTTCGCGATTTACCGGGCCCGCCGCGAGCAGGTGAGGCGGCGGCGGCGGCGGAGGTGGGCGCCCTGGGCCCGGGCCGTGCCCCTGCCCGGCTGGCCCCCGCCCGCCGCAGAATGTCCGGTGAGTACCGCCGCTCCGGCCGGCGGGCCCTGCCTGCGGGGCCGCCGGCGCGCTCGGCAGCACCCCGCTTCGCCCGCGGTCAGCTGCCTCTCGGGGTCGGCAGGGCTGCACAGGCCGGTTCCCCCGGGGCCTTCTCCCTCCTCGCACCCCGGTGCGGGCGAGGGTCTCCGCTGTTTCGTTATCAGCAGAGTACTGTGCTGTAATTAGCAGTCTCAGATTAGGATTTGAACCATCTGGCTGGTGGGATGAAAGAGCTAAACTCATTTATGCGTTCTGCTTGTAGGTACAGCTTGGCCTACCCAGGCCTCTGTGCGCTTTCCTGGGGGATCTGCAGGGTGACAGGCTGGGGGGGCTCCCTCAGCCTGAGGCGGATTCAGAGAAACCTTTCTTGGGTCCCTTCTTACACAGCAGTGGCAGTCGTTTGTTCAAAGTTATCCTTAAAGCCATGAGGGACTGGTTTAGGGCCAATGGCACGGGGTGGGTGCAGGTGCTGTTTCGTTTCTTGAATGTGCTCTCAAAACTGAGGAAAAAGTTGGGCGGCAGCCCCCCAAACGTTGGGTTTGTTGAACCATTTGAAGGGTGTTGCAGACATACCTCCTTGAGCGTTCGGTCTGGTGGATCCCCAGTTTGAACTCATGTATGTGCCACCTCAGTGCTGGAGGAAGATGCAGAAAGGGAGTCTGCGAATTAAAGGATTAGAGGATTGTGGTTATGTTTCATTTGTCAGTTGCCGTTTGTGTTTTTTTTTTTTTTTGAAAGGAGGGTGGAAAGACATCTAACAATGTATCAAGTCCTCTGCTGTCTTTGGATTGCTTAAGCAATTACTACTAATTTTTTTTCAGACTGGTATGTTACTAGATTGGCACTAGTTTTGGGTGCTATGCGTTATGCTTATTTGCACATTATAATATTGTTGCTTTTGATTTTTCATAAAGATCATTTACTATCTGTTGAATAACAAAACTGCAGGGTCTTGAAGCAGAATGTAACTGTTCTTAACTGAAAGATATTTAGTAAAAACTACACAAAATGAGAAATAAGTCTTCTTTTGTAGCCTTCTAAGATAACAGTCATAATCCTGTCTACTAAAATTCAGTATTGTTTTAATAAAGGATAAGAGACAGTCTGGTTTTGGATCAGGCAGAACTTTGTTAGACCAAGGGAAATATTGCATGCCATCAAATGTCAATTTCTATTCTGTTATAAAAAAGTCTATGTAAAGTGTTGGTTGTGCCACCTTCATCAGTAATGTAAATGTTTCTACTGTTGGACCCAGAGCAAGGAAGCATGGGAATTAAAATTGCCAGCTGTCATTTGATTACTATGGCAAGAACTGCATCTTTGCTGAAAACTTGCATAATAATTTCTGATGGTGCTCTGACATAGGTTATTGTCTGACATCATTATTCATTTTACCTACTTATGACAAGATACTTCTTGACTGCTTTTAACACTGTGTGTCAGCTGGAGCAGAGCTTTCTGTTCCAAGTGCTTCTTGATACAATTGATACAGTTCTTGATACAACTTCTGATACAGTTGTGCTAGGTCAGAGAAGTAGGCCTGTGGCTTTCTTTATCTTTGCAGTAGTCTAACACATCTTCACTGAGGCATGCTTCTGGGGGAGGATGCATAGGGACCTATGTGCTGGAGGGGGAGTAACAAAATTGTTGTTAGAAAATGTGATGTGCATTGGGGCTGTGTTATGTTGTTGTCGCTCGGGATTTCAGAAAGGTGTTTTGGGCTCAGCGGGTGCAGGTCCAGACTGCAGCCTGCCCGTCCTGCTGGTTGTGTCTGAAGTAGAAGGGAGGAGGTGACAAAAGAGCAACAGATGGTACCAGGGAGGAATTTAAGAAAGCTATGACACAACGGTCATTCGTATGAATGGCAGTACATAGCAGGGACCTAACCAGCCTGTTGGAGGCTTTTAGCTATTGGTTTATGTACTCTTATTTTTATGCATAAGACAGCAATGCGTTATTTAGAATATGCTTGTAGGAAAATTGTAGCATGTGAGCCTCTGGTCTCCTATGGCAATTTTGGAGTGTACAACTTGGCAAATTTGAGTTGTTACCCTAGGAGCCACAGCTCTATCAGGAGAAAGACTGAAATATGTTTAAAAAGCTATGTCTAGTGGGTTATGGAAAAAAACCCACCCTACTTAAACTTGTCTTGAAGCTGTCAGATGCATGTGGTTCATTCAGTGCTGCTTGTTATGAGTCACTCCTGATTCTCAGAGGGTACCTGGTGGTTGTTCATTCTCTCTCTTTTTTTCTTTGAACATCAAAGTGAGCGCCACCCTGTCTGCTTGCTGGTGCGGATTCTTAGTAAGGCTTTTAGCTGCCCTATAATTGGTTTTCAGGCCTGTTGAAGAATTTTGCCTCTGGCAGCATTGTCAGAGGTACTACTACTATGAGTAAGTAGCATAAGGAGTTGGTGATCTTGGCTAAAACACTGTAACTTTTCACATAAAATCACCCTGACTGTAGTGACTCACATTACTTTTGCTGTCTTTTCTGTGTTGCTATCTGTAGCTGCAGAGTGGGCTCTAAAATACGTCACCAAAGTTATTAGCTTGGTTTGTTCTGAGAGACTATTGTTAGGTATTAAAACTGAGGAGCCATTGCTGACAATAATGATTTCTAAATTCGCATCTTCATGTGCTGTGTGGTATTCCAGACAAGAGAAACGAGCAGGTTTATAAATTCATACATCATGTTTTTAATGAGATTCTAATCATATGCTTACTTTTGTTATAATTCACTGAGAGTCAGTGGTATTAGCCCTAGGGTTCCACAGCTTGAAAACAATTTGCTTGAAGACTTAATACTGTTCACACTAGGTGTTTTCCATAAAAAATCCTATTGTCATTCAGCACAAAGAATAGAAAGTTATGCATAAAGCTGCACTTGACACTTTTAAAAAATGCAGTTTCAGTGAATTTTAAATACCTACACCCTTGGCCTTCAAACTTAAAAGATCAAATCTTCTTTTGCATCGTAAAGTCAGTGAGTGAAACCGTCTGTACAACAGATTTAATGCAGCATTGTCCTTGATTTCAGTTAAATGGGAATTTTCAGGTAAAGGGTTTCTTTCACAAGCTTATATGAAAATCTGATCCTTAGTTTTCAGTTATAAAGCTAAAACATTTACTTACAGGGACAGAGTTCCAAAGGACTTTCTAAATGAGGCAAGTCAAGTAACACTTCTTCCTTGAAAATGGGGATTAGATGAAAGAACAAGTAATGATATAATCTTTTGATTTTAAACTCCCTGTGGATCCTTAATGGGTTAGTGATGCCCCCCTATGATTTTAAAACAGCTAGGACATGCTTCTCTCATTGCACCAGAAATACTTTAATGTTGCATGGTTTCAGTCAATAGTTTGGTTATCTATTTAATTATCTCTGTAATGATTCACTCTGTTAAGAAGGCTATTATATTTATCCTACATCTGATTCTCGAAAGAGACAATGGGTTTCTTTTCTGTGTGAGGTATTAGCAAGAGTTTCTTAGAAGCTGTATTTGTTTGGCAGTTTGCTTCCTTATGGTTCTGACCACAACTTTAGCTCGAAAGGTACAGGGCATGAAAACATATGTAGGATGTGGTAATTTGCCATACCAACTTGCTGAACTATTTGATGAGTAGCTTGTGTATTTTTAGATGTATTACTTATGTAAAGATCCAGCTTCTGTAGCTAAAAGAATTTGCAGAAGCAATAAGAAGATTATGTGTTCAGTTTTGTGGTTGTTATTTAAAACAGTATTTTAAGATTGAAACTCCCACTCATTCCACAGTTTGCTTTTTTTATTAACTTACCCCCATGTTCCTCTCAGTAGTTGTTTTATTACCTTTATTTGGCTGAAGATGCCTGTTGCCTGACACAAAAGCACTTTTTTTTTTTTGCTGACTCTTTGTGTCTCTTGAGAATAATTTTATTGCTAAAGTAGCCTTCAGTGGTGTTTTGTTTTTTATGTATGCTTGTATTTACTTATTTAACCTTTTGGAAAATTGCAGTAGGAGCAGTTTACTTGCACAACTGTCCTCTTAAACCACTCCATGTAAGCAACTCCTTATTCATCGTTTTCTGGAACACCCATAACTTGCTTGAGCTGTTATGATAATGGGAGATTTGAAAACTCCTTTTTTCATTTGCTTCTTCTGGAAATTGTGATTAAAAATGTTATTGGAGTTTGCTTAGCTGAGGGATCTGCAAACTGTTTTAAGTTTGGGTGGATGATTCAGTTTTTTTGGCCAAGTTTAACACTGCTGAGGTTCTCCTGAGGTGCAGGGATCTGTTGCAGTGTCAGCAAACGTATGGTGTATATGCTTGATTCGAATTCAGATCTGGCTGGAGATGAGTGGGAGGTAGGGCAAAAAGGGGGGAAGAAGACAGCATACCAGTGTCTTCTGTCTGCACTTCACTCTGGATTTGGAGGACATGGAAAAATGAAAATACTTAGTACCTGAGAGCTTGTCACAGGCACCAACCATGCTTCGTTGCGTACCTTGATGTTAGGTTAGAGGTTTGAACTCATTCATTTTGGCAGCCTCTGGCTGAGGCAGCCATGGGGTCATTTGTTGGGTTCTCTGCAACTAGTTCTGTGAGATTCTTTCCTTGTCTCTCTCACAGAGCCTGGAAACTGTATGACAGGGTGTTTTTGTTGTTGTTATTGTTTGGTTGTTTTAATTTATTTAATATAATTGTCCCTTAAGATGATGGTGGTTTTAAACAAGTAGTTCAACACAAGTATTTATTGAAGCTCTGCAGAGCTCAGTGGAATTCCCCTCATCTTTGTGACCCGCTCATCTTGTTCTGGTTAATCTTGCAGCCTAGAAAGCTGAGGTCTTCCTTCTGCTCTGAGGATGCTGTTCACCTTGCTGAATCATAGGTTCTGGCTCTGCCCAGGAGAACCCTGATAACAGTGGTTGTCAGAGGGCAGAGCTGAAGAAGCAGCCCCTGGTGATACTGCCACAGGCCTGCTATCTCTACAAAATACATTATGTCTGCTATTGTGCAGGAACGTAGCCTGCTTTCTTTTTTATTGTAAGTTTTTTCCCATGTGTTTCTTGACAATGAGAAACATTCCTAATTTTCTTGGAGTTACCTGAGGTAGGGATCCTTAGCTTCTAGCCAGAACCAGTTACTGCCATACAAAGAGGACAGAGCAAAGCGGAATGCCTGTTAGGTTGATTCAGTGAGGTCATGGAAAGAAGGACATTTCTGGCTAGTACTTAACATCCTGTTTTTTTCCTTAGCCTTTGGCACTGTATAAACAGGAACATTTTCCTTATCGGTTGTATTATACTATGTTAGTTAAATGTAAAATACAAATATTTACAGATCGGCTTTTCTGATTGACATTATGTTTAGGCAATAAGACCTGGGGAATTATTTGTTTAAGGTTAGTCCAAAAACTTCATACCTGTTATTATGTAAATCAGGCAAACAAAAAATAACAAAATTCAGAAACATACATTCTGCAGTCATATTCACTGGATTTTCTATTCAGTTGTGTCTTTTGGGGGAGTTTGGGAAAGAAAAGAGCTTATCACAGGAACTGCAGGTTGTTTTAAGCAGCAGCCTGGTGGTTAGTTGGAGGAGGGAGATTGTAGGAACCTGCCAAAAGAGCTTATGTTAAAGCTGTAAAGTGACTCTTCTGAATATTTGCTTACAGTAACAGATCAAGCCTTTGTGACCCTTGCTACCGATGATGTGTACTGTCAAGGCGCTCTGGTTCTCGGACAGTCGTTGAGGAACCACACGACGTCTAGAAAATTGGCAGTACTAATTACTCCAGAGGTTTCCAGTGGGATGAGGTAAGGATTCCTGTGTTTTGGGAGGTTGATAATATGGAAGAATAAACAACAGCATGAAAGATTTTAATAGGTTTCCTGTGGATTTCACAGCATTATGTCTGGAAGTTCCCCCTTGGCTAGCGATTTCTGAGATGAGTCCCCAATAGCATCCATGGTAAGATCATAAGCCTAATAAGAATTCACTTGCAAAAAGTAGAACTTGTGGCTAGAAGCTGTCTTAAGCCCATAATTGGGAACATAAACTGAAAGTTTAGGAACTAAGGTTTTAGTATCTTGCTTTTGAGCTGAAATAAAGGCACTACTGTTTTTTCCCCAAGTCTTTCTCTTTTAGAAAGAGCAAGATACATAACCACCTGTGACATCAGCACTCTCCAAAAACCTTAGGGGCTCAGTTTCAGATGACTAATCGTCTTAAAATATTGGTGCATGGCTACCATGATGAGAAATGAATTTATTTTTGCCCTTTTTTTTTTTTTTAAATCACTTTCCAATTTGGGTTGTGATTCTACAGGCACTACAGAATTGCATGTACAGAAATCTCATTAGATCTGTTGAACTCAAGCCCTGTTATTTGGAGGACTGTGTTGCTTATTAAAAGGAGTATGACATGCCATATCTACTTAAACTCTTAGTTCTGCTATGGCTTAGGAAGTGTGCAAGCTTCTGATTTCTGTGTGCCTTGTGAAAGTATTTGCAGTGCATGTGGCACAAGAAATGTATTTTCCCATTTTTGATGTGATCAGATGTACATCAGATGTACCGATGTACAGTTTTTACATGATTTTTGAAGTATGGATTTTGTCAGAATACTGTAACCTTTCTGAGGGAATACTGTGTACATTTGACACCTGGGTGGATACTAAGTCCATCAGTTTTTTCATCCCCATTCAGTGGGGGGAAAAAACCTTTATAATGTATTTTTAAATCAAGGATAGCATTTAAAAAAAAGTACATCACTGAACTATGCATCTAAAAATCTGTACCTACTCTTAATTCTTTCCCAATTAACTCCTGTCCCTTGAAGATCAGTCAAGCAAAAGCTGATGACTCTGAAATCTAGATAATCGGCAGAGGCTTTTGTTTTTCTGTGTTTGTATGACATCCAGGACTTTGTAGTTAATAGTGTAACATAAATAAATAAGCTGTGTTTGAAGCACGTTTTTCTTGTGCTTTGAAGGAAAGTTACCTACTTTGGTATTACCTATAAAATTCTCATAAAAGATAAGCATAGAAAAAAGATGTCTTTCTTAAAGTCTCATTTGAGATGATTGGTAGTAGTGAGCGAGTATAAATTGCCTGTTTAAAAAGGTGCAGTTTCGAAGCTGCGTTTAGTTGGGCATAATAGGTGCAAATGACTGTGCTGACAGTGCATGCCACATCCTGTGCAGTGCATAGGGAACACAGTATGGTGCTGTTCTTCAGAGACAGTTGTGCAGGATGAAAGCTGCTTTAATTTCTGTTGGTGTTTCTACAGGAGATTAAGTAACTAAAATAAGGATTGGTTTCTCCTCCATACAGCATCTGTTGCTTTTGAGATGTGTTGGCCCCGTAGTGGAAGAGGCGATGGTTTATGGCCCAATAGCTGCCACTTCAGCAGACTGTTTACAAGGACTTTTCACTTTTGACTTCTCATTCTAACCAATCAATCTAGCCTTTGTTATTGTCATAAAAAATGCTGTGCTGTGTGTTACTGTTTTCATGCCAGAAGTGAACTCTGATGAACCTCGCTAAATTCCCTTCTTTCTCTCCACTTTTCTTTCTTGCTCTGGTAGGTCTGTCCTCCGCAGCGTGTTTGATGAAGTAATTGAGGTGGATGCGCTTGACAGTGCTGACTCAGTCCGTTTGGCTCTGATGCAGAGGCCAGAACTGGGTGTAACCCTCACTAAGCTTCACTGTTGGACTCTTACTCATTATAGCAAATGTGTCTTCATGGATGCAGACACTTTGGTGAGTAGACCAGGAGCTGTGGAAACGTTTGTGTCTGCCTTAAAGAGCTACTCTGAGTGTGGGATGCTTCCTTACCAGGCAGCCTGCTGGCCTATGAAGTGACCAGATTTGCTGGTGGTCACAAGGTTGTAGGAGCTCCAGCTGGCATGTTTTGGCAATGCTCACAGTTTTGCTGGCTGCATAGCAATAAATGCTGTTTTGAGAGTAGCCTGAGGACTGTCCTCAAAAGATATCACAAACACACTCTATGCAAATGGGCTTCTGACAGATGTTTAAAATAGATCTCTGTCATACACTTGCATTTGGACTTATTCTGGTCAGGAAGGCAGGCCAGTTTTAAAATGGAGGTATGGTATGTTATAATATTTAAAGGGACCTTCTAGAAGGTCTCTGAGGCTCATGAAGTAATTTCAGAGGGTTTGTGCTTTTATCAGAGAAGTCATGGAGAACCACAATTAATGTTACCTTGTTATATTAAAAATAGAGGTTCTGACCCCTAGCATATTTTGCATTGCCACTGCTTTTACGCTCTGCAAGCATTTGGCCAAACTAGCAATTTACTCCATTAGTACTAATTTAGCTACTCATGCTCTAGAAAAACATTTGCTCTAAAAATTTTTCTTTTTTTCCTACTGTCTCTAAGGTGCTTTGCAATGTTGATGAATTGTTTGATCGAGAAGAGTTTTCAGCAGCTCCCGATTCTGGCTGGCCTGACTGCTTTAATAGTGGTGTATTTGTGTTCCGACCTTCTTTGAAAACTTACAACCTACTGCTCCAGTTTGCTGCTGAACATGGCAGCTTTGATGGTAAGGAGCAAAGCATAAGGGATGAAGCGCAAGACATTAGATTCCTTCTCAGTTAGCTGTTTTTCCATAACTTTCATGGTATCTGAATGGAAGGGATGGAGGAAGGCAGCAGTTTCTGGGCTTTATGTAATTGTGTCCCCCCCCAAAATTTAAGGTGCAGACCTTCACCTCTTACACTGTACTTAAGATGCGTTGACTTATTGTGGACTGTGTTTCCCAGAAAGTGCAATGAAGCGACATTGTGTCTGAGTCTTGCTCAGTAAGTTTTAATTTTGCTGTCTGGTTTAGGAAAGAGAAATACAGCTGATCTTCAGTCTTCTGCTCTGAGGGAGACCAAAACTCTTTCCTACTCCCTTCTTCATATATTACAATAGGACTCCATTTACACTGAGCTTGCATCGGAGCGGACCAGGTATTATTCACTTGTACCTGCTCACGTGGCCATATTGTCAAATCCAAGTTGCAGTCCCATGAACACACCGGTCTCTCTCCCATCCTTGGACATGAAATTTTGACGTAAATTTGAGAGTATGCATAATTATGGTAAAACTGTTTTATATATTCTTTAGGAGGTGATCAAGGCTTGTTGAATAGCTTCTTCAGCAACTGGGCAACAGCAGATATTGGCAAACACTTACCTTTCCTCTATAACTTAAGCAGCAGTGCTGTGTACACCTATGTTCCTGCTTTCAATCAGTAAGTAGTAACACTTTCAACTGACTGTAAACCCCTGTAGTTTGTTAACAAACATTCTATTATAAGAGAGAATAATAATGGCATATTCTGTTAATTATAAATTACAGTAGTCACAAATGATGTTATGTAAAAATCACGCAGTAGAAGCTTAAATGCTATATGAATGTTTTGCATCTGGACATAGAGAGAGTCCCAGAGCTGGCTACCCTGTCTGTTGTTTCAGAGAAGCTTTTCTCATGTTCGAAAAGATGTAGATTACTTTAGCATTAGGTTCTGACAGCTTTACTTTGAAAGTTGTTCCCTTTTTTCCCAGTCAGTTCTATGGGAAACAGTTGGGTTTTGTTTTTTTGTTTTTTGTTTTTTTTAATTTTTTTAAACGATTTCTTAGGTTCTTCTGTGACACAAAATTTGTGCTAGTAATTAATATGACTTCAGACAATGCAGTTAGAGAAACTTTTCTGGCAGAAGGCAAATTGGATTTAGGGTGTCATGAATTACTGTTCCAGTTGCACAAAACACTCTTACCGGAAGGTGACTTAGGACGATGTATTTATTAGTAATTTTTAATATGGGATCAGTAATAACCAATTTTGTTGATTCAGTGTTTGAAGTGGTATTTATTTGTTTGTGAACAGAGTATGCAGGAGGACTGGAAATGGTACTGCATGAGCCTGTCATGTTCCGTCATGAACTTTTCTACTAGAACCAGCAGCTGGAAGCAAATGGCAATGAAGCCTTTTGTTTTCTGTATGCTAAATGAGATACCTTAAACTAATAAGATAGAAAAAAATAGTAATATATATACTCATATTGAATGTGTTGGTGTTGCAAAATGTTGAAATTACCTCACCAGTGAGAGTAAGCATGTTTCTTTAGCAGTTCATGTAGGCTAAAAAAATATTTAATGCATAGACCTGTGTGTTTAATCTCTACAGTTTTGGTAGAGATGCCAAAGTTGTTCACTTCTTGGGAGCAACAAAGCCCTGGAACTACAAATACAACCTTCAAACAAAGAGAGTTATGCAGGATGGCACCACGTCTGGATCTTTTCATCAGCTGTCATTTCTTGCCCTCTGGTGGAATATATACAGTGCCAGTATATTGCCTTTGTTAGAAAAACTTAAAAAAATGGAAGAATCGGAATCTGAGGAATGCAAGGTAACTAATAAGGAGTTAGTGGGAATATGCTAGAATCACAAGAAAAATTCTGAAAATTATGTCTTTGCTAGAGGAAGGAATTACATGAAAAAAACATAATATCTGTTGATTGGTAGTAGCAGTGATTGCTTCTAGAAGCATCTAAACTAGCAGTTTAGAAAGGATTTTTAGTACTATTGGCTTTCTGAAGATTTCTCCCAGCCCCCTTCTTAATTGGTGGAGGGTTTGTATGGGAATGTATGTGTACAGATTCTGCAAATTAAACACAAAGTATGATACAAATTAGCCAGAGAAGGTGATAATTTGTCTATGAAACAAATAGACTTTTGACTTTTTGAAGCTAAGTTGGTGTAGACTATCAAACTAGCCCTTGAACTACAGCAAAATTTTCCTTTTCAGAACTGCATTATAACTTGTTTTATGAGGGTCATAACAAATCAATCAGATTTGCAAAGGCAGTGTTAATTACATTTAGGATGTTATATTCAGTACTCCTATGTCATCAAGCATTTACTGAGCTCTTTACACTTTTTTTTTTTCTTCAAAGGAAGTGCAGCAATGTATGGTTTCCATAAATAGAATAAAAAAATCTGTTGATAAATAAATGATTTCTTGGAGACCAGCAGCATAAAATAATGAGTAGGAGAAGTACAATTTTTAATTTTGTATCCAGACATGATGATTTAGATCACTTTTATGGATATGTAACTACTTTCTTAATTTTTTTTAATATTAGACTATTACCATCATTGAACTAACTGCATAGTCTAAGATCACTTGGACAATTACCATCAAAGCCCCAGAGAGGAATTTGGTTTGTTAACCTCATGACAAAGTGGAAAGAAGAGGAAGGAATGGGTAGTTTTTGATCTCATACTTCAACGTGCTTTAATTTTTAAGAAATTGTGCAGTAAAGAAATATTTCAGCCACGGTAACATGAAGGTGGAAATACCTGTTAGATTTACCTCCTGATGATGCTGTGTCATGGATGCTGACATACTCATGAGTGCAAAAATCTAAATTGCAACATGTTTGGAATCTGGGACCACAAATATTTTTGAATTTATTAACTTATTCCTTTAATGCTGAGATCCCTGTAAGGAAGTGAAACTGTTGTGAATAAGATATTAATTTCCTGCAAAATTGCATTTAAGTGGTGAGATGTTCTTGTTTTTGTTAGCACACTTTCAATGGAGTTGAAATTACACTGAAAAAGGTCAGTCCTTCTGTGGCCAATTCGCTGCAAATGCCTGTGCTTCCAGAGCAGACATATGAAATATATCCCACAACATGTTCACCTGAGGAACTCACTTTCAAAGCTGTAAGTATATTGTATATTACTATATGCAGTAACAAAGTAAAATGATATACTAAAATGATATTTTTTTTTTAATTATGCTTCTTATCTGGGAGATTGTATGTTCTTCAGTTTAGCTGTAGCTATTGAATTTTCTTGCTAGCATCAGAAGTAGTCTAAAGAATATTTATTTTCTTTAATCTTTAGTCATGCATGCATGATGTGTCTGGAGGTTGAAAGAGTTTGCGTTGAATTTTACAAAGAGATTGCTTATTGAAAGTTGTTAGGTACTTTATTAAAGTGTAATATAAAAAAATTCTGTTACCAAAGTAATCCTTTGAATATTAATACTCTTGTGAACTAATATATTTAAAACTAGAATCCTTTCTATCATTCCTCTGTAGAAACTATTTGGTTTTTTTCCAGAAGTGTTGACTCGGGAAACCATTCCCCAAATTTCTGTGATTTGGGCAATGACGAGTGTCAGAATCCACTGATGAACATTGCAGGGGTCCTGGTTCTTTTGTCACTCTTGTATGTGGGTGTTTCTGTTGCACTGACTCCCCTTATTTTATGGAGGAATTAAGTTGGACGTAATAGCACAATGCTTCTGCAGCTCTAATTCATTATATGTTTTATGATGAACCATGCTACAGCAAGGTACAATTGGGAGAAAATAAAATTAATGTTCTAATGCCATCTGCTATTGTAACTTGTGGACTACTCCCTAGTAAGATGAAGACAGTCTTTATTATGTTCAGTGCTTCATCCCTTTAGAGTACAGATACTCCATAAAGTAAAACTGTAGTCTTCCTTCCTTTTCCACCCTGAGTGTGGAGGGGCTGAAGGAAAATTGCAAACCTTCCAGCTCTATAATTTAAGAATAATTTATTTGCAAAGGATGTGTTATCTTGTGTGCCTCATGCACCTGACTCCGTTGGAAACGCTCAAACCAAGTAGGGACACATTTTCAAGATGTTTGTTTGGGGTAAAAAAAAAATCATAATGTTCATGTAAATTAGTGTCATTCAAATTTAAATTTCTTTTATTTTTTTTCATTACTAGGATTGGTTTATCAGAAGGTCATATTAATTAGAAATTAATAGCCTGATTCTCTTCTTACTTAGGAACACCATCATTCCACTTTTTGTTGGTTAGCTTCAGTAGTCTTGTGGGATTGTTGTGGTTTTGGTGGAAGAGACTTCAGAATGGGGTCTGTCTACTCATTTATGCTTTGCTCTCTGGCAAAGGCAAATATTTGGGGCAGTATTTTTTGGGCAGTCTATTTACCTCTGTTTTACAATTCATTGTTCTGTTCTCATTCTTATACACACAAAAAGCTCGTGAATTATAGAGCAAGCTATTATCCTACAATGCGATTTTTCTTATTGAAGTTTGGCCTCATGGATGGTAGGCATCTACTGGAAGCTAGCTTTCCAGGCTGTTTCTGTAGTCACTGAAGAATGACAGCCACTCTTGAACCTATTTTAGGATAAGATGAGCTGCCCTCTGGAGGTACTTATCCTAGATTGATTATCGTAGGAGCTTAGATTCAATGCCATTTTGATAGCTAAAGCTGGGCGAGATGAATTTTGTCCTTGGTGATAATGTGTTTCATTCCATTTCCTCTCATCCCCTACTTTCCTCTACTCCAAGACTGAAATCAATTTGTATTGTATGAATTCTCATAAGAAAACTATGAAAAAATATTCTCCTAATAAAACCTCAGTGGCTGTATTTTAGCAACCTGTATGTGAAGTTGAACAAAGCGGTTCTAACGTCCATCTCTCTGAGCCTGACAGACCTTCAGAACAACTTGTATTTCATCCTGCGTTTCAGGAAACCTCAGAACTGGTACATGTAGCTTTCTGCATTGTATATCTGTTGATAATTGCATGCATGTCTTTGCTGCCAACATAATTTTGGGAAATATCAACTAATTATGATGCAATGTGCAAATAAATTATTGAATCTTTTAGCTATCTAATTCCTTAACTGCCTCCAATACTGGGGTGTGATCCCTTTCTATCAGTTGTACTTCTAGTTTTTAAATGTAGATTTTCCTGTGCTAGCCTCCAAGTAATAAATGCATGGTATTAACTGTAGTTCTCCAATACTAATACAAGAAAAGCTGTTTTGTTTTTTTGAGTTTTGTTTTTTTTTTTTTTTTTTTTTACCTGCTGAAGTGATGTTTCCAAGCAAGTGGAAAATGAATGTACAGTGAGTCAGGCATGAAGCCTAAGCTACTAGGCTTTCCTTTGTGATCTTGCACTGCATTATCTGTGGGCAGTGTGACAGCAGTGCCAGACTTGGCGCTGATGGGGCTGACAGACTGTCAAGGAGTTGTATCTTGTAAGGTATACAACACAGCCATTTTCCTAATGAGGCCTTTTGTATGATTGTGAAGTTCTACGGTGAAATACTTTAAGACTGAGAAACAAAACTATGGGTGAAACTGTAGCTCCTGTGCAGCCAGGGGTGTTTGGGCCCTAGGTAAAATTCGTCATTTCTAAAAACATGATGATTCCTGTCATCTTGTTTATGGCATCTAAAACTGTTGATAAGGCTTGCCAATGGTAAAGAAAGGAATCTTCATGCATTACTACAGTTACATGTATACAAAGCCTGAAAAATAAATACCAAGTATTGTTGAATATTCGCATGTATAGGGAGCAAGCGTGCTCTTCAGAGTATTTATTCATGTTTCAAGTCATGTACAGAGTGGGACCCAGGTGGGGGCACATATGGAAGGATGCAGTTGCCTAAGCATATAGTGTCATGTTGGCTGTTTGAAATACCTTACCTGGTCTGCAGGTGCAGGTCTTGCACAAGTCCTGTACCTTATCTGCCCCAAATTGGCAGATGTAATGGATTTAGGCAGTAAACTGCATTTAGGCAGTATAAGCTACTGATTCCTGCCCATTAAGTTCTATTCTGAAACATTTTTATATTGAATTTGTGAGGGCTTCACTGGAAGGCCATCCTGGCTGATATAAATTTTGTTTATAACATGAGATGAGTTGTTTGCCTTGGTGTAGTACTGAAAGCAGGTTTTCAGTAGCTGCCTTGATTAGTCCTTGTTATAGTTCATCTTTATTACTGGTTATAATTGTTGGGATGTTCCGGTTTTACTGGCATGGGCCAATCATGGACACAGTTTTTGTTTTATGTGGTTGAAATTATCACTAATCATGAGTCTTGCATTTGTGCAGCTATGATAACGTGGTCTTGAACCAGGATTCACAATTTTGGACCGTCATTCAAAATGAACTAGTTACTGGTATAATGAATAGTGTCAATCTTCTAAATTAATTTATATGGGTAACGTGTCTCACATCTGCTAAATAATACTGGTCTCACTGGAGATCAGATAAAACGAATGACCAAAAATTCTAGGAACTTATGTTCACGTGAAAGCCTGTTGAAGACAAAATTTGCACAGATACATGGTTACACTTTATTGTAGGAAATATTCTACTCTAAGCAGGCCGTATTTGTAATATCCTCATTGTGTTGTTGCTGAGTATGCCAAGGTCTGAGTTGAGACAAGTAAAATAAATGTTTGGTATGTTCAAAGATGCTATGACAAGTAGTAAAAGCATGGGAAAATGAGATCACATTATCAAAACAAGAATGAATGTTTGAATAGTGTTTGTTTTATTGTTTTAACTGGGACTGTACAGAGCAGAAGTTTGACATTTAAGGTTTAACTTCACAGCACTGAAATGAGAACAACCAAATGACTGTTTTCCCACTGTTCTGCTTCTTCCCATAGAACGAGCTTGCACATTCTGTTTCAGAGCTGTCTATTCACTTCAAACCAGAAGAACCAAGTCCAGAAGATGAACGGAGAAAATGGGAGGAAGGGCGTATGGACTATATGGGGAAAGATGCTTTTGAACATATCAAAAAGAAATTGGATGCATTTTTACATTAAGATGGAGTGTACTGTAATGGCCATCACGATCTATGTTTCCTCTATAAATGCAATCCTTGAATACTTGGCTATCTCCATAGCTTATTCGACACCGAAGTTAGAGGTAGATATAGATCCTCATATATTTTGAGGGAAGATTAACAGATACAGACTCTTGTTTTACAACTGTTAAGTGTGCCTCATCTTTATTGTTATGTGTCTCTTCTTCATTGTTCTCCCATAGTGCCTTCTGAAGTATAACGAATGATACCCTCTGAGGTCAAACTCTCATATTTATCACTCTTTCATTCTCCTCCCCATAGCATTCTGCAGAAACAGTCGTGAGAGTGAAACATGTTGGAAGTTGAGATTATTTCACAAGGCAAGATTATTTCAAAAGTACTTTACCTTTTAGAAGATGCTATAGGACTATTTAAATGAAAACCTTGTTCTTGAAACCAAGTTAACGCTTTCAGCAGCAACCATAGTGTAGACATATGAGAAAAAAGTGAGGAGATGAAATCCTGGCCTCACAGGAGTCTGTGACAAAACTTTTTAATTTAAGTATACTTAGGATTAGAGGAAATTCAGACTTTGTCTGAGATCACTAGTGGATGTTCTCCCTGTTTAGAGCAAGCTGCTCAGCTTTGTCACCAGCATGATGAAGGATGGTCTAAAACTCTTCAGATAGACTGATAATGTATGTTAACCTTTTATATTGTTGCTATAGGATACTGTTGTTTTTTTAAACATTATTAGCTTTACTTGCATATTCAGAGGTGCGTAGTCAGAGGAAGAAATGCTGACACTATGGCATAAACCTTCTGGTGCTTGATATCAATTTGTTTACAGTACTTCAAACCGCAGTTGACAAAGGCGTTCTTCTCATTTAGCGTGGCCGCGCCATATTGCAGGCAGTTTGAGTGCAACCGAAAACACAATTGGCACTTGTTTTAGTAAACAGGCCCTTTGAAGATCTTTTAAACAATAGCTGTGTGTGGGAACTAATAAATCTGTGAGTGTAGTTCCAGAAAAATCTACTGATGAGACTCCATTATATTAAGTATACTTATGGGGGATTGCTTTGTGAATTTGATATTTAAATTTGACTAATCTCAGCAAGTTTGTCTTAACAAACAAGGAAAAAGAAACACTTTGAAAGAAAGAAGCTTGACAGGCATGCTAATATGATAACAGATTTGACATAGTTATAATGCCAGTTGATAATAGAATAAGAATTCTGCAGTGCTGATGCAGGACTTGAAACATGTTTCAGTCACCAATTTTGGTACAGATATACTTAATAAAATAACTTGGGAATGCTGTTTAAAAAGCAAGGATGTAATGTTATGCATCAGAGAAAGGGATTGCCATAGATGCTAGTGGAGAAAAAGGCAGGGTAGGAGGGAAGGAATTTTTGTTTCTTTTTCCTCCATCAAAAAGGATGGGGGGGGGGGCAGACAGACAGGGAATATCTTGCACAAATTAAGACAGGAAGGAAAGAGTCAAAAGGTCCCTTAAAGGAAGAAAAATTATCTTTGAGTATTTTAGAATTAATTTCTAATATTCACAATAGTGGATTTGCTTTTACTTCAGTGGAGTATTTCTGATTTCATGTAGTTCTTCATTTCTCATTTATTCTAAGCACTCTTAAAGTGGCAGTCTCTTTGGTGGGTCTGCTGAATTCAAGCTTCTAGTCCAAGTTAGATGTTTAAGGTCTCTGAAGTCAGAGAGAGAGATGTCCAGAAGATGATTCTTCTCGATTTCTCCATTGATCATAAAGGGACACTTGATAGCCTGCCTCTCCTGGGTAGGTACCCTTTGCATCTTAACACAGGTAGGTGCATTCTGCCTCTTGCTGTGTGCGGCCCAGTGCAATGCTACGCAGAGATTACAGCAGCTGCAGTGTACTCTTACTCCTGTGGCGTTTGATCTGCTGATTATCCCTCTGTCTTAGTGAACTTGTGCACTTCTGAGAAAGTTGTCTGTTTTATAAGCATTATTGTTAATGTAATTCAAACAGCTTTTGAAGACTATATAAAACTGTAGTCACAGTGTGAACTCATGCTTCATGCAGCTGTACTTTTTACAGTAGCTACTAGATCTTACTGGGCACATTAATTAGATTATGCGAGAAAAACTACTGATGTGAAATGAGTAACTGAAAGGTTTTAAACTAGGCATATGAATATAGTAAAAGGAGCTGTCATGGAATACATTTGAAAGTGCTATGATGTAAAATGGTACTGTGTGTGGATTATACAATGCTTTGCAAAGAAATGTAGTACATGAATGTCATGGAAATAAAATAGAAATGGAAAGGACATATGAAGTCATGTGCTTATCAGATGATGCAGAGTTACAGGTTGGTTGTGTTGTGCCAGGGAGTATTATTTGTGACTGACTAGTTACTTTAATATGTTTTTTTTTTAATTTTATTAAAAGGCTTTTGAGACATAAGCACTACCTGCTGAGCCGAATTAAAAGGTGTGAGTTATAACTATTTCTACAGGCACACATAATTATAAGGTTTAGGATGTCTTGAATTAGCATAACAGTAGGTGGTTTATTGTATTTCATGGAAAAGTACAGCTGTGGTTAAAAACCCTGCCTGAGTTTTTGTGTACTGTGTTCACACAAAAAATGTGAAAAAACCTAGTTACAAGTAATGTAGCGTCATCGTGGATTTTAGCACAGTATTGTTGCCACCATAGTGTGAGAAGGGAGAATCTTTGTGAGTGAATCCAGAATTTGCAAGTGCTGTGCTTTGGGCAGTATTCTTTGCTCTTACAGACATCATTCTGAAATCTTGGGGCCACAGGTGGGTCTGGGGGGTGTTACGGGCGGCATGTTGCCATGATCCACATGGTTGAGGTTTGCTAAGACGAAACAGGACTCGGAAAAAAAACTTAGCAACCTTCACCTAGAATTTCTTCCATGTTCAAGTGTGGTACAGTCCCAGGTATTTTTAGGGTAAAGAAAATTAAGAAATGTAGGCTTTTTGGCAGCACCATTCCTCCCTAAACACTCTGGCAGTTTGGAAGGCACTGTAGAATAATAACCTCAATGAAATGTAAAGGGGAAAAAATGGCACAGTAAAATGAGAACCACCGAAGATCTTTTACCAGCCGGTCTGTGTGTGTATGTGACTGGGAGTTTTGTCAGTATTGTTTAAGCCCTAGTGACCTGAGAAGCAGCTGTAAGGATTTTGAAAGGCCGGACTCTGACCTAGTGCTGTGGCAGACTCTGTATTTAAAGAGAACGGCTTTTTTTTAAAACAAAACATGCTGATTCTTGTTCTGTCCTGTGCTTAGAGTTATTCACAGCTAGGCTTGGAGGGTCTTATTTGCCATGCAACAATTTTATTGGGTGCTCTTCATGTATAAACTGGAGATAGTGTGGGTGTATCACAAGGAAAATTCTTGAAAATTTTAGACATGTGGGTTAATGCACTTTCCTAGCCTACAGGAAAAGGGGATTGTTGTTCTTGAAATACCAGTTTGCTTACTGCCTGGTGTCTTGTGAGGACCTTTCCAATTGGGTTGTTCTTGGGAAAGAAGAAGTTTTCTTTGTCTCTCCAGTCAGCTCACATCAGTTGTTTTGTAAGGATGGTATTTGAAAACTTGCTTACATATATTTTTTTACCTTGATTTTTCTGTCCATGAACGGGAGGCTGGGTTAGTAGCAGGTGACTTGATAACGTTTGCATGCTCCTCAAAATGTCTACTTGTTCAACAGAAACAAGTCTGCAGCATGCCTATTTATTCGTTAATGGCTCTGATTCTGTTGTTTTGCTAATCTAAACTGTTTTGATTCATATGACTTTGAAAATAACATGAGATTGGGCTGTTTTCTTAATTCACATCTCTCATATTTTTACCTTTGTGTAAATGTATTTAGGTCAGTCTATGGAAAACATGTTGGGTTTTTTTGTTTTTGTTTTTTTTTTTTTAAATCAGCCCTATAAATGAGATTAAATGCATGGCAGTCAATTCTTAAATAGCCTGCAAAAATACACGATAGTTAATACTAGTCATTGAAACAGTCTGCGTTTTCAGTCTATTGGTTACAAAACACTTCAGCTGAAATTCTGTTCATCTAAGTTGGCTGGCTCATAAATAATAGTTTTGTTGGTGCTGACAGTTAAAAGGGGTGACAAGCACCACGTTGCATCTGGTATAAACTTTCAACTTTTAATAACAGCATAGCATAATTATAGCAAAGTTAGTTAAAAAAAAAGATATATAACTGACTTTAAACATTATAAAAACTAATTGTTAGAAGACTGACAATGATATACTATGAATAAAGGAAAAAAATACGGTTGCAAGCATTTTTCCTGAATTTTACTTTGACTGTTGTCAGAACCCTTTCAACTTCAACAAACTGTAGGGGAAAAAAAATAAAATTCCAAGAGAGCCAGCCTCCGACTTGTGATTATTTTAATACTTTTCCCACTTCAGGACGGCATGATGTTAACTGCCTTGGAAAAGTGTTTGTTCTGTTTTATAGTACTGTACAGGGTTCTGAACCATGATAAATATATGTGATTTTCCTTTAGTTGTGTAATATCAGAAACAGGTGATTTGTTTTATTTTGGAGAACTGTGACCTTCAAAGCCTTCTCATAGTATTAAATGCTTGGAACAAAACTGATTGCATGTGATGGGTGGGTACCTGTTGTATGTTTTGCTTAGTTTAAAGACTTATTTTTTTTTAAACCTCCTTAAATTCTTTGTGTTTCCATACCTTTCACTTACAGCTTTTAGACAAATGGCAGAACAGAACCAGAGTAATTTGGAACCTGTAATATCCCCATATATCTCAGAAATGTGGGATGGGGTTTTTTTAATATTTTTTCTTGCTTTCAAAGTATCTTAGTAATGCAGTAGTAGAGTAATTCAAAGAGAAACTAAGTTTTTTCATAAATTTGATTTTTACAGAGTTGTTTAGATGTAACATTACAATCAAAGCATTCTACAAAAATCCTCCAGTATTTTATTCACACTATATATGTGTGTGTGTGTGTGTATTTTAACTTACAGTCTGGTGGTGAGCAAAAGTTTTTTGATACTTACTCCTCCTTTTTTGGTCGTTTATGTAAATGCTTCTCAGATATACTCAGAGTCCCCGGGAATTTCGAGCTGGATAAACTTTGAGCTCAAGTTGCTTTTCTCGGTTTATCTGTTACACAATTATTTTGCATCCTCAAATGATGGGATCTTGTGATCCATGCTCTGGCATTCTCTTGGGTCCCAGCAGAGCACAAAGCGACGTGTCTGGTATTTAAACACGGTGAAGTGAGGTCTCTTAGAAGCTTATTGTCTCACTCCTGTGAGACTCGACAATTACTTTGTTGAGTCAGTCCAATGCAGCAATTCCAAATGTCATTTAATAACGATCCAACTATTTAGATGGAAGTCAGCTTCATACAACATGAATGTCAAACATTTATACAGTTCAGCCACAGCTCTTTCAGTGTAAACGAACTTCACTTGTTATGGAGTAATGCTTCCCTCTCTATGGTGTCTATATTTAACCATGTGTAGGCACATTCTCCTATGGTTAACACTGGCTTGGAGATTTGCCAGTTGTCTCAGGTTTTCCCAATAGGCCATTTTATGTGGTGCTTGCTCCCTTGTATGAAGGGAGACACCATGAGAAAAGAAGGGAGAAAGCATATAATTTAGCTTTTATTCTTATATTCATATATTTTGCAAAAGATCATTATAGATGATTTTTCAAGGAAACCTAGGTAACTGACTTAAGAGTTTATTTCTTTCAGTATTTTTCAAATGCAAACAGTTTTTGTAATAGCTTTTTACTTATTAATGCATTTTATGTGGAAGTGTGCACCAGGACAACTCCTAAGTGCGATATAGGGTTCACTGCTTTATGGGGAATATACATTTCCCAGGAGATCAGAACAATAGCTTGTGCAGAGCTTCAGGCTCTGGCTAGAGTGTATACAGACAAAGAGATCAGCAACCACTCCATGGCTAGGATCTGCAGAAAAGAGGTAAAATAATTTACCTCCTTTTTGGCTTACAGCTGTCTCCTCAAAATTTACGTCTTTTAAGATACCTTTAGCTTTAGACAGTGAATTTAGAATTTAGGACTGAAAATAGTCTGTTTAGGGCATTCTTTCTTATCTCTCCCTCCACATTGTTTTTCTTTGAAGTGATGTAAATTCTATTCAGTGATTTCCTATTACTTTGTTCTCCTTGTCATCTACAGATTACCTCTGTGCGCACTGTCTGCCCTCTTCCTCCCTCCCTGCGTGGGGAGAGCCCATTCCCTGTGCCTGCCTGAGGTCTCTTAACAGTTACTTGACAAAAGCCAGTTACTCTATGCTGCCAGCCCTGTTTCCTCCCCCTCCTGCCCGAAAGCCCCTCTGGCTTTCCACAGATGCCAACCAAGAAGAAATTATCTGTGTTTGGATGTCAGGAAGGCAGCAGATAAATTTACGTGAGTTCTTAGCATCTGACTCTATATGGCAGTTTAGCAAATTTGCCTTTCAGAGGAGTGAGGTGTTGCACAAATGTTTAATGTTTACTTTTATATGGTGATTTTTTTTTTTTCCTGTGATGTGAAGGGCAGGCTTGCATGATGGCCGTGGTATAAGCCAATCCAAATGCACTCTGCTCACGTTTCTAGCTCTTAGCCTGGCTTTAAACTTGGGTCAAAAGCGTTCATGCTACACTTGGAGATGGAGTTCAGGGTTTTTGCTGATGTACTGGGCTTCCCAGCCTGTCAACAGGAGCTTGGACCTATGCATACATGCTGCGTGGCTGCTTGAGCACCTTCCCATCCCCTCGTGAATGCTCTAATCGTGGCCTCATCTGTGACTGGGCATGTTCCTGTGTATAAACGGGGTGGGGAGGGCAGTGAGGTGAACTGAGAAAAAGCTTATCCTCATGCTTCACTGCCAGTGTCGATGTTCCTGAACTGACCAGCTTGACTCTAGAGAACAGCTTTTGGGTTTGTTCCCCACTGAGCAACAAGATTTCTCCTCCATCTCTGAATTGGCCAAACTGGCTTTAAAATGCATGGTCTTTTATGCTCTTTTATTTCTGCATGAATCCAGGGAAATGCAGCTGCTCTGGTTTCAATCCCTGTCAGCCACAGAAAAATGTCAAATCTGACAAGTTCTTAGCAATGCTGATGTGGATTTAAATGCTATCAAGCAGTAAGAACAAATGTATTTTTAGATGCTTCTGTTAAGTCTGACATTGATGTGTCCTATCAGTTCATTGTCAGATTACCCCTTGGATTTATGTGTAATAATTTCCACATAACTTGCTTGGTGACCTTTTAGAGGAAAGGTAAAACAGGAAATAACCTGAAGAAATGCCTGGTCAGCTTTTTGGAGACTTGTGTTTGGTGCTGCATCATGGTCACAACCTGTGCTGTTTAGAGCAAAATAATATAGCGACTTATCACACCAGTGATGCACCACATCGGGGGTGTAAGTCAGGAGCTTGCCTGAAAACACTGCGAAAGGCACATAGCCCGGGCACACACTTGCTTTTGTCGCGAGGCTGGAGAAAGGGCTGGGATCCGCTGTTGCCGCTCAAGAGCGGCAAGGGCTGCCGTGGGCCTTCTCATCTCCTCCTGTTCCTAAAAGGCAAAAAATGACACACGGACAACCTCGGTACTGAGCAGAGCTGCACTGGTGTGGTTCTGCAAGGCAGCTAGCTTTAAGGAAACAAACCATCTGAAGCACCTGCTTTGCTGCTCTCACTGTCCCTTGTTACTTTGAAAATCTTGGCGACCTTTAGCTGTGTGGTAGGAGTGAATATACAGTGTCCAGGAAGGCTTAGAAATTTGAATCTGAGCCTCTGGGACACAATCTACTTTTTTTGAAGCAGAAAATGCAGGAACCTCCGCTTAAAAATTGGATTTGACACAAAAACCCTGCAAGAGCATGGTTAGGATTATATAGTGAGAGATGAATTTATTTAACCTGAGGGCAGCAGGAGAGGATTAGATATTTTTAATTCCTTTCCTTTCCCTAATGACGGTACAGAGTGCTGACACTTGTTTGGCTTGGAGAAGATGACCTGTACACTGAAGTGATTAGTGTGTGCAGTGAATTTTTTAACACCTCTTACTGAAAACAAAATGCTGTCTCACAAAACAAAGCATATTTTTCATGGGGCATAATAGCACTCTCATGAAATCAGGAGCATTATCCCTGAAGTGGGGCATGCAGCTTATGAATTGGTCTCACAGATCATGAAATTTGAGACCTATCTTGTTGAGGCAGCTGGGTGATGATTTTTCAATGCTCTCGCTACTAAGATCATTTAACAACGTGGAAAATGTATGTCAGTAGGAATTGCTGTGGTTTAGCATTTCAGAATAGCTAGATACTTCGCTGCTGAACTTGAGATGATAACTTTAGCTACCTAATTTTTAAAACGTATTTGTCAGTTCAGTTTTTCCTGGGAATTCTTGCATGATAGATAAATGAATGTACAGATGAGTATAAAAATTGCTGTAAATTACTAGGTGTTTATTTCTAAAAGGCCAATGTGATTTGGTATGTTTCCAAATTAAATGTGCAATTGTGCTTTTAAACGCAGGACATTCTTTTCATTAAAAAGATAAGGCCTGAATAGAGATCCTCTCTTGGGCTCAGTCCTGTTGCCTTAACAAGGATATTACCTGTACAAACAGCTGCAATTAAAGTTTGCTCTCTTATCATTCATAATTTATTTGAATTGAAAATCAGTAAGGAAAGAAATTTTGTTTCATTTATTTGGGTATTTGATACAGAATTATGCACTTGAGAGATAGATTATACAGGTGACCCACAGGTGTAATATGTTTGAAGCATTTTCAGGTTTTTTTAAAACTATAGGCTTATTGAATATCTGTGGGTAAGAGAAAAGGTTGAATAAAAAGCACCAATAACGTTCCTTTCGGTTATTCCAGTGTAATTCGACCCATATCTTTCTATGACTGTAGTCATGTGAATGTGAAAACTGTTACTTTTTTAAGCTAACTGTACTTTGATTTTGGTATTAAGCTATGCCATCAGCATTGTTGTTTTCTTCATCACACCAACAGAACGGGAATGTGCCACAGCATGGCTGCAGCCACGGCTTCCATATGTTATTGTAAGGAGACAGCTGTTGTGGGACTGGAGTCAGCGTCTTGCGATGCTCTTCTACAGCTTTTCCTATTCTCTTCGTTACAGTGTCAAACAAGGGATCAGTATCAGCTGATAGAGGATTTGCCTCAGAAGGATCTTGCGAGAGATCAAACAGCAGCGGAGGGTCATGATGGGTTACGCCATCCCCAAAACATGGGCAAATTCCTCTTCCAAAACAGGCCCCAGAGGCTTCTGGCTGGAATACTGGAGTAGCATAATGAGCTTTCCATGTGGTGCCACCTGTCACAGAAGAAGCACATTTGAACAGCTTAGTGGCATTAGGAGTCAGGGGAGGTCCCTGAAAGACTGGTTCATGTTTTACGTGACCTGCTTTGTCGTTCCTAGGGCAAGCTTATGTCATGGTTGTCACATATGGGGAAAGGCTCTTTTGGGAGCTGGCACGGATTCAGAATGTTTTCGTGGCTCACAGGCGCACCTGGGCTCTGGGTACATGCAGGGCCGTATACACTATGTGGATGGTTAGGTCCTAATATTTTGGGTGCAGAGGGAGTCTCTGCCACTTTCTTGTGTCCCTTTAAAACTCTACATGCCTCTTGCAGCGGAAAACGAGGAATGTAGCCCCCAGTTTCTGGGTGCAGGTACTGGTAAGTAGTTCTTCTGTTGGCTCTGTACCTCTGAGCCAAGAAGAGCACCTGGGCAGAAAGTGGTCACAGCCCATTTCCATGCTCACCTTCCAGCACACTTTCAAATAGGGTGGTAATTGCAGGCCATGAAAACAGTAATATCTGGAGTCTAGTTTTTAAGTTAACATGATGAAGGCAACTAGTTTGCAGCTTTAGAGCTTGTACTTTATCACAATCTTGTACTGACTGCTGGGTAAGTGCAGGTCTGTAACTTGTAATGAAGAAATGACAAATGACTAGGACTAAATCTGAATGCAGTTCAACAGGAGATTTTCCTTCCTTCTCCCTCCTCCTTTCTCCCCTGTCCCTCACCCCACGTTTAGAAAGCACTACACTGAACTCAGAGGCAAGGACTGTGCCCAACAAGAAGACAGCAATTAGATAGTATGAAAAAGGGAGAGGAGAAGAAAGGGGACATTCAACACTTGGAGCCACTTCTGCAATGCATTGAGCTGACAACTGCATTGTCCCTGCATGGCATTTTCTTTTTGGTTCAATGGAATCAGCTGAACTTTCCTTCCTTCTATTGTCCCCGGAGCTGTTCTTCATCACTGTGAGTCTGCAGTTTTATTCTTCTGTCTCTGTTGTGTCACTACTGCTAGAACGTATTTTGTTAATAAATAAAATTTAAAAACTTCTTCAAAGGTGAGGGGGAACAAGTAACAGATATTAAGGCTCAGATAAACTTTTAGCTTAAAATCTCCAGTTGCTAGCTGGCTATGTATCTATTTATTTCCACCCCACGGTTTCCATGTCCTGCTAAGCTACACTTCTGCACTTCTGTGGAGGGATGATGTCTCAAATGTTTTGGCATTATACATCTAGAAATGTTACAGATTTTAGATACCTTCATTTCTGAAATAGTGAGAACAAGGATGCAGAAGGTGGATTTCTTAAAGGAAAGGGGCTTATCTCCTGATGGCTTACTAAGGACAGGTATTCCTTAGCTCTGGTTGGGTGTGTGCTGTGCTGCTGGCTGGGATGTGCTCCACGTCCTTCTACTTTTCCCTGTCTTGTGACTAAAAGAGCATTTGTATTGTGATGCAAATGCAAGCATCCTCTGTCATATCAGCATTCCCCGAGCATGGGATCTGGGTCTTAGTTCTGTTGGTCAGGTAGCATAGATACTTGTTAGGAGGAGTGAAATAAGTGCTCTCATGGCCATATGCATTTTTCTGATCAGCTGGCTCTAGTCAGAGTGCTATTGTGATATTGCTAAAATGACCATTTAATAGATAAATATGAGATGGATGGGTAGACTTATCTAGCTATAGGTAGGAATTTGTGTGATCAATTTTCAGAAAAACTAAACTAAGTAGTCAATCTTTTCCATAAATAGCTGAGCTGAACTCCCCCTAACTTACACACTACAGGGCAGTTCAGAGAAGTGAGTGTAGAGTGAGGAGAATTGTTCTGATTCTGCAAAATTTTAACATCCACTTTTCACAGCTGCAAATAATTACTGGAGTTGCAGAGTGGGAGAGAGCCAGGTCCTTTTTAGTTCATTCGGAAGGATACAGTGAGGCTGATTGTAATTAACCTGTCTTGGTGAGCTGAGTAGACAGCTGGGTTACAGAGGGATCCAAAAAAAAAAAAAGGTGGTAGAAATCAGTGCTGATGGAAGCAGCAGGGGTTTCAGTCATCTCCAAGAGGCAAAAAGGGATATGCAATTTGCTACTGAAGTAGCTCTGACAGAATGTGAAGGATGCGTGTGAATTTTAGAGCAACATGTTAATATAATATATCCAAGGGAAAGGAAACCTGCTTCTTCAATCCAAACATCTCTCAAACCCATCTGGTAACAATCAATCAGTTTAACGAGCAGAAATAAATGGACTGTCACTAATAAGCCTTATTGTGCTGTGGTAGAGGAAAGGACTCTTTAACATAGAGACAAAGGATTCTTCTGGCTTCAGTGAAGGGCTGAATTGATGGGTCCTGCCTGGGTGACATCAAGACACAATGGCTTCATTTCTAGCCTGTCCAACAGATAGAAGTAAACAGACAATAAATACATAATATGAATGTGATATACTTGTAAATGAGCTAAAACAGACTCTAAAAAGTCTGTAATGGCAGTTGGAGCAAAGAATCAGAATTTCTGGCTTGGCTGAAAGTTGAGCCCCACGGTGATACTTGATTAGTCAGTCTTTCAAATGCAGAACATCGCATTGTTTGCAACCCCCTTGCCATGAGCGGTTGTGGCTCAATGGGGAAAAATTGCAGAAGGGCATGCATAGGAGATCTAGCTGTGCATGTGGCTTCATAGGAACACAAAATACAGCTTGCATCTGCATATTTTATCTGTGCTTATGTTACAGGTAGTGTGGCCTATTAGAAATTGATCTGTAGAGCAGAACAGTTACTGATGGCTTGACATCCATGCTGTGTTTGTCCAGGGGCATTTTACTGGGGGCTAACTCTTGTCTGGTCCCAACTACACAATGTCTTCTAGTGATTAGAGCATACTGGTATGATCCTGTAGCCTATTTATTGTCATCTTAAAGTCACAATCGCCAAGCCCATTCCACAATGCAACCCAAAGCACAACGAGTGGGTATGCTCAAGAGGGGTTTGCTTCAAGAGCACATTTCTGGTCTGAACGAAAATTGTAATGTAGCCACACCTTACACAGCCTAGGAGAAGAGGTGAAAGCTAGGTGAGGAGAAGACCAGTCCTTTAACCTGAAAAGCAATTCTTCAAACACATCCCTTGATGGAGTATGTATTTGGCCTTTCACTAGGGAAGTGCAGCATGACTCTTCTGGTGGGAATTTTCTCCAGGAGTCACTGCAGTCAGACAAAGCTCTCTCTGCCCAGAAACTTTCTCTGTCCAGAAAAAATTTGCATTACAAAGAAATGAAGAGAGATCGCTAAGAACAGTGATGGATTTAGAAGCATAGGTGATTTGAGTTTCTGACTGCTGTTCTGCTTTAGGTAACGCGAAGAGCTGAATGGGCTTGGACTTAAATGCGGTCAGGCCTGGAGCTACTGGCAGTTCTGGTGTGGGGCCGGCTTGGCATCAGTCTGTGTCAGGTGAACTGATCTTTCGCAGCTTGAGGGGCAGCTCTAAGTGCTGTGCTCTCATTGTCAGTCTCTAACTCCCTGGTCTACTGAGTACTGGACACAGGGGGAGAGAGATTCCAAGCGGTGACTCTCATGTTTCTGCCAGGCGTAGGCTGCTGTGGGCTCCATGCACAACAGCGCAGCACTCCCTGGGCACAGCCCTGCCCCGCTCTGCTGATGCGCGCTGGCTCAAACCTCAGGCCTGGAGCTCAGGGCAGGGCTCAGGTGGGCGCCAGCGGTGACAACGCTTTGGAAATGGAAGCCCCTGCACAGGGCAGGGCCCGGCGAGGGCTCCTGGCGCCGTGAGCTGAGCTGGGCCCGGGGCTGCCCCACACCTCCCCGGGGAGCCGGGGCAGCAGCCCTCAGCCTGCGGGGGCCTGGCCACGCTCCCTCTGCACGCCCACAGACGCGGGTGGCTTTTCATACAGGGCACCTCCAGCTGTGAAAATGAAAAGCGGCGCGGCTAACTGCGCCGAAGCGCCGGGGAGATTTAACTGTTTCATTTTTTACAGCCTCCCCGTCTGAAGCACTAATTCACGCCTGGTGGCGCCCTGCCGGCCCCCGAGCGCGGGCGCTGCTGCGGGCGGCGACGCGGCGGTTGTGGCGGTGCCGCGCTGCCCCCTGGCGGCGCCTTCCCCTGCCGGCTCCGCGCCGCCGGCTGAGGGGAGGGCGGCCCGCGGCACCGCTCTGCGCCCCAAAACCGGGCCTGGTGCCTGCCCCCCGGTGTTAGGGGCGGTATGTTCTGGGGGTGGGTGCTGCACAACAGCACGCCTGCAGCGTTCCCCTGCTAGGCATTTCCCTCCATTGCTGGCCTAAGCCCTGCAGCACTTACCAGGTAAGGAGCACACCAGTCCCTCCTCCACTGTTTTTTCTGTATTTTAATCATGTTAATCTTGTTTCATAGCCATGGGGGTATCAGGTCATCCAAGCCCCCAGCTCGGGGGAAGCAGCAAGGCAGAGTGAGCTGCCAAGACCAGGCCTGCCTGCTTGCGGCTGCCCCAAGCACCAGCTCTATAGCAGTGCTGCCCAACTGCAGCAGCCCGGTAGGATTGTGAAGGCAGAATAGCAGCACTTGCAGCACTCTTTCCCTTTTTTTTTTTTTTTTTTTTTAATAAACAATCCCTTTCCTAGTTCTTAGACAAAAATGTTATTAGCATCTTCTCTCCAGAGAAAATAGAGAATGAGGATTCCCAAGAGGAAAAAAAAACCACCAAACAAAAAAAAACCAACAAAAAAACCCAAACCAACCCTTCCCTGGAGGGCTTGAACTGGACTTATGAAACACCCTTGTACTTAGCATTTTCTACCATGCAGCCCTTTGAGCAGTGTGTGGGTTAGTTTGGATCTCACCCTGAATGGATTAGCTCCTCAAGTGCTGTATGGCTTGTATAGCTTACACATTTTTCCTTGAATGGAGTACCCAGATTTATCTTTGGGGATTAAGAACCTAAAAATAAAATTCCACCATAGCACCTGGCATCACATCCTCACATTTAGTCCTTAGTCCCTTTCCTCCGTGTTTCCTGTCAGCCGAGCGCAGTGACTTCCTGCCCAGGAGCCATGCTTCTGTCAAACGTGGTGTGACAACAAGGGCAGTGACCTCAAGGTTAAACTGGCAGCATGACTAAAACTTTGGTGTTGCAACTCTGATATGTATTTATTCATGCCAACAAGACAGACAGCAAAGTTCTCAGCCATTATCCTGATATTCTTGTGTGAGTATCTAGGGGAACAGAGAAGTCCATTTTGTAATATTTGCAAGTACAAGTACATTTTGTAGTCTTCAACTGTTCACTGAGCAAGGAGATTCTTGGCTTGATACTATCTTTACTTGATACTGTCATTGTATCAGAAAATATCATAAAGAAAACGTAAACAGGCATGAGAAAGATCGCCCAGTTAACACTGTGACATAAGAAGGATTTCCTGCTGGGCTGCCTAAGGTTATCTCACCCCACGGTCACCACTCAAAGCTGGCAGGCAGCTCCTTGTCAACATACCAGCTGAATGTGAACAGCTGCTGATGGTGGAATGCCCTAGCATTTGTAACTATTATCTAATTGCAGTCTCTCAAGAACTCCATAATTCTTCTCTCACTTCACAGATAAGGAAAGCAAAACAAAAATTAAAGGGGCTCATTCAAGTTTCTAAAGGATGAGAAGATGCGTAGGCGTAGCCTACTGCATTTCTCCAGCTGTGCAAAATGAAAGGAAAAAAAAAAAAAAAAGAGTACAGCATCACCACAAATTCATCAACTTTTCACTTGCTGTCACATCATCCAGTCACAGAAGGTGCAATTCATCTCAACTGACTTTAATATGAGGGTGATTTTTATATCTGATATGGTCAGTCTCAGGTCCCTTGTTAGTGGAGAGAAACAGGCCTGACTCATCTAGCCCAGATGTGCTAATCAGAAGGAGGTGAATCACACCCTGTAAACATCTGCATCTCTTCAGTGACTATAGAACAACAAACCCAGAGCCAGGCACCTGTGTTTGGTCGCGCAGATGCCATCCTCCGTTCTGAGCAGGAATAAGGACACAGCCACCAGTCAGTGGCCCATTCTCTTTTACACTGTAATGGAGGGTGACATCAGCAAAGATCAGGTCCTTGTTGAAAGCTCAGGAAAGCATTACAGCTGCAATCAGCTTGCCTAATGCCACAGCTGAAAAATGAAACAAATAAGATAGGGCTATTGAAAATAACAAACTACTGCTTAAGATAAAGACCCTATGTGAGCAGTTCCTTTGTCTTCAACCTTACACTAAAGCTGATCCCAAATGCTTTTGCAGCAAAAGCGATAGAAACACTGCAACGACAGGGAGATTCTTGAAGCTATGCCACCCAGGAAGTGAAACTTCATCTCAGGCAAGGCAGGACAGCTAACAACGAAGCCATTCTGCACCTTGCAGAAGAAGTGAGCGTTTGAGGTAATAAACTTACCCCAGATATATGTACAGATGTTTTTACGTGATACTCTATTGGAAGCTAGGGGTCATTACATCATCTCTGATATGCAGGAGGGGGGTGTTTATACTCACTGTCCTTTTGGTGCCACCGCACTGCATGCAGAAACACACCACAGTAGTGAAACATGAACTCGTGCTCGGAGTGCTGAACTGTCCCCCGCAGCAAAGGCAGCAAGGTGCGCCCGTCAATTACCCTGATGGAGAGGACGGGAGTCACCAGACTGCTTAAGAATTTCAATCTGCAGCTGGAGTGTGAGCAGTAGTCACTCCCCATGTATGCAGCATTAGGATTTCAAGTGTAATTTCTAAACCAAGCTTACCGTTTAGGTAATGAGCCCTGAGATTTTTAATTGTGTAGATGGGTGGAGACCAGTGATTAGTAGTTGCTAGCAGTTTTTGCTATTACAGCTGGTTCACACATCCTGCCTGGGGAGATAAGTCACCATTACTGTAATTTTCCTGGGAGTAAGTGATAACCATAGTGAAGGCATGGTTCACAGCTTTTAATTTTGCTCCCTGAAATGGAAGTCATTGATAGCTCTGTGAGCTCAAGGCTTCATTAAAAAAAAAAAAAAGACTAACAGTTGGTTTAGTTACACACCACCAGCACTTTTATGCTTTTTGCTCAAATGGCTCAGCCACCCATGCTTTCTTGTGTTCTTTAGAGGAGTCTAACATAGATGCTACAAATTATTTGCTATCGAGGAAGCTATTTCTCTGGTACCGGCAGCCGAATGCAGGCCACGTGCCATTCACTCCACCTTCCCTACTCATGAAGAGCCAGGCTTTCCAGTCTTGGAAAGGGCCCGTCCTAGTACTCTAACAGGACCAAACAGCTTTGTGAATATCTGCGTCTGCAGACAAGATGGGGAAAGGTACACAGAAAGCAAGCTAGAGAATTGCCTGGTTAAGAAACAAACAGAATTTAACCTGTGGCTGTTAGGATGCGTGACATATATAGTCAGCATCTATCTAAACCAAGAAAGGGGAGCAAATAGGGTTTATGTAGCCACCTTTGTACCTGTCCTGAGGCACTGCCCCTCCAGCGAGGTGAACCACTGTTGGGAAAATGTCCATAAGGCTTGTCAGTTCATTGATAACTGTCCCTGCAGGCAACACTCCTGGCCATCTAACTATTCCTGGGACACGGATCCCTCCTTCCCAGCCTCCCATTCCTTTTCCACCTGTGAGAGGGGAGAAAAAAGTACCAAAAAAAAGATAAAGAATGAAAGATATTAGACATTTATTGTAGATGTATAGTAAAAGCTTTTAAAACTTTCAGAATATTCAAAATAACTTTAACGAAAACACACTAAATCCTGGAGAACACTAGAATGACTACAGTGCAAATTCCATTCTTCAAAAATAAGTATTATTAACCTCTTTATTTTACACTGCTTTCTTGGGTGGCACATATGGCAACTCACTACTAAGCAATATTTTTGGCAGAAGAGGAACAATTCCACCCTTTGACACCTGAGAAGACATTCTGACCAATAATCTTAATTAAATGTCATGTCTGAGAATAATCTCCACACTCCCTAATAATACACACAAGAAAAAAGTCTGTTACTAATAAAAAGCAAAATCTGACTAGGAGTCTATGAGAGGTTGCAGCCCCACTTGGTGCCTGAGGAAGAAGGATTAACACAGGGCAATCTTGGTTGTCAGAGAGTTCACAATCAGAGGCAGCAGGAACATTACAAAATTATTTGCATGCCTGGAGAGCAGTGAGGGGAATTAGGATAACAGGTGATCGCCCTCCAGGAGTTTACAGTCCCAGGGATGCTCTGAGGTGGTCCCAAATGGAAGAGAGTGGAACCTGTACAGCAAATAGGGGAGTATGCTGAATATGTTGCAGTGATGAAGACTTTCCACCTACATTTCTGTTGAAGTTGTGTTGAGGTAATCCAAAGAGTCTTTCTTAACTTGGTTTCTCTTGCATTCCTCTAGTCCTCTAGTTCCACCATGCAATTGGCTCTCTTGTAAGTCAAAATATTGTTTTGAATAGTATTTCAAAGTAAGAACCATTCATTAATTAGATATGAATTATAGATGTGAATGATGGGGATATTAATGAAACAATGTGGTTTAAAGCCAGAACTCCAAGTTGAGGGTCCAGTTAGGGAAAAAAAAAAATGCAAAAATGTTGAAGCTCAGGTACCTGTATGACCTTTGCTCTGTTATTCCTCCTATCAAGGGCAGAAATGACAAGTCATTGCTGGAAAGTGTTGTAGGAAAATTGGCAAACAAAACTTGAAACGGGCTTATTAGCTCAGGTAATAGCTCAGCTGAATAGTAGTTTATACTAGCCTCCTGCTTTGCTAAGTAATGCCAGACTTTGCTATGGAGGAGGTGTGCGCATAGTTACAGCTGAGAGGAAGGGTTCCCAGAGCTTGGTTTTAAAGGCTGACAATGTGGCATGATGGTTTATAAGCAGGGCAAGTCCAGCTGCCTGTGAATAATCTTTGTGCTCGTAAGATAACGGTATCTCATGCTTTGTTATTCGCTAGTGGCTGTTCTCATTATTCATATGGATGGCTTATTTATCTTCTTGTTTTTAATATCCTGTTAGCAATAGCAGCAGTGAGTTCTACAGATATTTATGAATTAAACTAAATTTTAAAATCTTTTTTGAGTCATTGCTAGTTAGTTTCACTGGGATGTCCCCTGTTCTGCTGTATGCAGACATAAATGGGAATGCCTGTCTGTCTGTTATTAATATCTAAACTGATACTCTATCTCTTCTTGTCTTCTCTCTAAGCAGGCATTTCATCATTGTCCTCTCGTACTGTAATCTCTGTCTAAACACATTCACCTTTCCTCTCCAGACTCTCCTGTTACTAATATACTTGTGTTAGGCTAGTAGAAGTGAATTCCCTAGGTTAGGTTCTGAGCTATTCAAGTGAGCCCATTGGCCTTTTTGCATCTGTTGCTGGTATGGAAACTTCATATCCAGAACTGAAGGCTAATTTAGCATTTGGGACTGTTCCTGGATGACATCCCCGCTATATCAAACATTGCTTGTGTGGCTCATCAAGTAACTTACTACTAGACAATGTGCATTTTGATGCTGAGCAAGATCAAGGCACCCAAATCTTCTTCTGTAGGAAAATAAGTGATGGAAGCAGTTTTCAGGCTTCATTATACAATAAGGTCCAAGCTGCCCAAGCTGTCACAGTGGCTTTTTGAGCTTGGCAGTCTAGTGGGAGCACATGCAAAAGATGATACCATAGATCTTCATTTCCACAGAGCTTTTGATACTGTGTCGCAAGCCAGTCACAGAAAGAGAGTCTAGATGGAACATCTATATGATAGATGAGAAACTGGAAAACTATAGCAAGAAAATAGTCATCATGATATCTGCCAGTGTTGACACAGATAATTGTCTAATGTGAAAAACAGAAAGAAGTTTCAAGTGAGACTCCAAACAGTGTGTTCTGGATCTGCGTCAGGGGAAGTTCAGGTTGGACATTAGGAAAAGGTTCTTCACTGAGAGGGTGGTTGGTCACTGGAACAGGGTCCCCAGGGAAGTGGTCACAGCACCAAGCCTGTCAGAGTTCAAGGAGTGTCTGGGCAACGCTCTTAGTCCTATGGTTTAGCTTTAGGTAGTCCTGCGAGGAGCAGGGAGTTGGACTCGATGATCCTTATGGGTCCCTTCTAACATGAGATATTCTATGATTCTATGATGCTACAAGATTTTCAGGTAGTGCTTTGGGTTATGCATTTGGTAGTATGCTTGCAATATTTAAAGACAACATGGAACTAGAAGGGGGTACAAGCATACTGGGGTCTAAAGAAAGGATGAACAAGGGGGAACGTAACAGCATTGAAATACATTACAACCTTGCAACAACAGGCTGTTGCAAGGAGGTGTCGTGGTTTAACCCCAGCCAGCAGCTAAGCACCACGCAGCCGCTCGCTCACTCCCCCCACCCCAGTGGGATGGGGAAGAGAATTGGGAGGGTTACAGTCAGAAAACTCGTGGATTGAGATAAGAACAGTTTAATAATTGGAGTAAAATGAAATAGAATAGTAGTAATAATAATAATAATATTATAATAATAATACGATAATAATATACAGAGCAAGGGATACACTATACAATTGGCTCACCACCCGCCGACCGATGCCTAGCACGTCCCCCCAGCAGCGATCGCTGCCCCCAGTTTATATACTGAGCATGATGTCATACGGTGTGGAATAGCCCTTTGGCTGGTCTGGGTCAGCTGTCCTGGCTGTGCCCCCTCCCAGCTTCTTGTGCACCTGGCAGAGCATGGGAAGCTGAAAAAGTCCTTGACTAGTGTAAGCACTACTTAGCAAGAACCAAAACATCAGTGTGTTATCAACATTATTCTCATCCTAAATCCAAAACACAGCACTCTACTAGCTACTAAGAAGAAAATTAACTCTATCCCAGCTGAAACCAGGACAGTATCCACCCCTTATTCCATACCATATACATCATGCCCAGGTCTTACACTTTCCAATACATTCCAATTAATCAGTACCACTTTTCCAGTCTTTTGATATAGATATATATATATATATATATACACACATACACACATGGATATAATTTCCTTAGTCTATAGGCTATCCCTCTAAAATGTTGAGTTCATTTAGTCCATGACTTTGGGTTTCATCTGTCCTAATAGTTCTTCAGGGCAGGAAAGATGGTGTGTGGTGTTGGATTGTTGCATGCTGAAGCCAGTTCTGGTTCCATCACTGCTGCACTTTGCTCGGTTTCCTCGAAGTTCATTCTTCATTAATTTGGGCACTTCTTACTGTATACTGTTGATATGGCACATAGTAATCATTGAAGTGATGACATCCAGTATTATATAGCAACTAACATTATACAATTCAGTTCATTGGCTATTTTCACCCAAAATCAAATCCCCTTGAGGTACACATCGGACTTCCCCATCCTCTCGCATCACCCACCAAGTGCACCCAGGTCCTTGAGCAAAAGCAATCCCACGGATGGGTTTACCTCTGCCTGAGGCAGGAGTAACCCAGACTGTCTTCCCTGTTATATTTTTTAGGTGCACTACAGGGACTTTATCCCCTTCTACAGTACGTAAAAGTCTTGATTGGGCAGGGCCAGCTCGATTGGCAGATCCCCTAGTGTTGACTAACCAGGTGGCCTTTGCTAAATGTGTATCCCAGTGTTTGAATGTCCCACCACCCATTGCTTTTAGTGTAGTCTTTAACAGTCCATTGTATCGTTCTATTTTCCCGGAGGCTGGTGCATGATAGGGGATGTGATATACCCACTCAATGCCATGCTCTTTGGCCCAGGTGTCTATGAGGCTATTTCGGAAATGAGTCCCATTGTCTGACTCAATTCTTTCTGGAGTACCATGTCGCCATAGGACTTGCTTTTCAAGGCCCAGGATAGTGTTCCGGGCAGTGGCGTGGGGCACGGGATATGTTTCCAGCCATCCAGTGGTTGCTTCCACCATTGTAAGCACATAGCGCTTGCCTTGTCGGGTTTGTGGGAGTGTGATATAATCAATCTGCCAGGCCTCCCCGTATTTATATTTGAGCCATCGTCCTCCATACCAGAGAGGCTTGAACCGCTTGGCTTGCTTGATTGCAGCGCATGTTTCACATTCATGGATAACCTGTGCAATAGTGTCCATGGTCAAATCCACCCCTCGATCACGAGCCCATCTATATGTTGCATCTCTTCCTTGATGGCCTGAGGTGTCATGGGCCCACCGAGCCAGAAATAATTCACCCTTATGTTGCCAGTCCAGATCCACTTGAGCCACTTCAATCTTAGCAGCCTGATCCACCTGCTGGTTGTTTTGATGTTCTTCAGTGGCCCGACTCTTGGGTACATGAGCGTCTACGTGACGTACTTTTACAACCAGGTTCTCTATCCGGGCAGCAATATCTTGCCACAATGCGGCAGCCCAGATGGGTTTGCCTCTGCGTTGCCAGTTGCTCTGCTTCCATTGCTGTAACCACCCCCACAGGGCATTTGCCACCATCCATGAGTCAGTATAGAGATATAGCATTGGCCACTTTTCTCGTTCAGCAATATCTAAAGCCAGCTGGATGGCTTTCACCTCTGCAAACTGACTCGATTCACCTTCTCCTTCAGCAGTTTCTGCAACTTGTCGTACAGGATTCCATACAGCAGCTTTCCACCTCCGATGCTTCCCCACAAGACGACAGGACCCATCAGTGAACAGGGCATATTGCTTCTCATTTTCTGGCAGTTTATTATACAGTGGGGCCTCCTCAGCACGTGTCACCTCCTCCTCTGGTGATATTCCGAAATCTTTGCCTTCTGGCCAGTCCATGATCACTTCCAAGATTCCTGGGCGACTGGGGTTTCCTATTCGGGCCCGTTGTGTGATCAGTGCGATCCACTTACTCCATGTAGCGTCAGTTGCATGATGTGTAGAGGGGACCCTCCCTTTGAACATCCAGCCCAGCACTGGCAGTCGGGGTGCCAGGAGGAGCTGTGCTTCAGTACCAACCACTTCCGAAGCAGCTCGAACCCCTTCATATGCTGCCAATATCTCTTTCTCCGTTGGAGTATAGCCAGCCTCGGATCCTCTGTATCCTCGACTCCAAAACCCTAGGGGTCGACCTCTAGTCTCCCCTGGTGCTTTCTGCCAGAGGCTCCAGGTAGGGCCATTCTCCCCGGCTGCAGTGTAGAGCACATTCTTTACATCTTGCCCTGCCCGGACTGGCCCAAGGGCTACTGCATGAACTATCTCCCGTTTAATTTGTTCAAAGGCTTGTCGTTGCTCAGGGCCCCATCTGAAATCGTTCTTCTTCCGGGTCACTTGATAGAGAGGGCTTACGATGAGACTGTAATTTGGAATATGCATTCTCCAAAAACCCACAACGCCCAGGAAAGCCTGTGCTTCCTTTTTGCTAGTTGGTGGAGACATGGCTGTGATTTTGTTGATCACATCCATTGGGATCTGACGACGTCCATCTTGCCATTTTATTCCTAAAAACTGGATCTCCTGTGCAGGTCCCTTGACCTTACTTTGTTTTATAGCAAAGCCGGCTTCCAGAAGGATTTGGACTATTTTCTTCCCTTTCTCAAAAACTTCTTCTGCTGTGTTGCCCCATACGATGATGTCATCAATGTATTGCAGGTGTTCCGGAGCCCCACCCTGTTCCAATGTAGTCTGGATCAGTCCATGGCAAATGGTGGGGCTGTGTTTCCACCCCTGGGGCAGTCGGTTCCAGGTGTACTGCACACCCCTCCAAGTGAAAGCAAACTGTGGCCTGCACTCTGCCACCAAAGGGATAGAGAAAAACGCATTAGCGATATCAATTGTGGCATACCACTTGGCTGCCTTTGACTCCAATTCATATTGAAGTTCTAACATGTCCGGCACAGCAGCACTCAGCGGCGGCGTGACTTCGTTCAGGCCCCGATAGTCTACTGTTAGTCTCCACTCTCCGTTAGACTTTTGCACTGGCCATATGGGACTGTTAAAAGGTGAGCGAGTCTTGCTGATCACTCCTTGGCTCTCCAGTCGACGAATCAGCTTATGGATGGGAATCAGGGAGTCTCTATTGGTGCGATATTGCCGCCGGTGCACTGTTGTGGTAGCGATTGGTACCTGTTGTTCTTTGACCCTCAGCAACCCCACAATAGAAGGGTCCTTCGAGAGACCAGGCAGGGTAGACAGCTGTTTAATTTCCTCTGTCTCTAAGGCAGCTATGCCAAAAGCCCACCTGTACCCTTTTGGGTCCTTGAAATACCCTCTCCTGAGGTAGTCTATGCCAAGGATGCACGGAGCCTCCGGGCCAGTCACAATGGGGTGTTTCTGCCACTCCTTCCCGGTTAAGCTTACTTCGGCCTCCAATACAGTCAACTCTTGGGATCCCCCTGTCACTCCAGAAATACAGATGGGTTCTGCTCCTTCATAGCTTGATGGCATTAAGGTACACTGTGCACCGGTGTCTACTAAAGCCTTATATTCCTGTGGGTGTGATGTGCCAGGCCATCGAATCCACACAGTCCAGTACACCCGGTTGTCCCTCTCCTCCACCTGGCTGGAGGCAGGGCCCCTCTAGTCCTGGTTATAGCATTCGTTATTCACTTCTTGTACATGTGAATCGAAAATCCCTTTACTAAGATCGGAAGCAAAATCAGCCCTTCTACTTTGTCTGGGGAACTGCTCATTGGAAACTGGAGCAGCAATTTTCCTGGAAGAACCACCTTTTTTTCCTTGCAACTCACGTACTCGTGCCTCTAGGGTCGAGGTAGATTTTCCATCCCACTTCCTCATGTCCTCTCCGTGGTCACGCAGATAAAACCACAGGGTGGCCCGTGGTGTGTATCCACTATATCTTCTCTCTTGAAGAGAGGGACGCTTACTCCTAATGGCTGAGATACTGGTCTGTACAGGTGAGGAGTAGGACATGTCCTCTTTGAACTGCTGGAAATCCTGGGACAACTTCTCCACAGCCGAGATGCAGGCCCGTAGGGAGGAAGAGAGACTTTCTTCGTATTGTCGGAGTTGGCCAGCCAATTCATCCACCGTTGGTCCCTCTTCATCTTTCCAGGTCATTATTGCCAATGAGTTTGCGTACGATGATGGTGCGCTCCGTACAAACTTCCGCCACATGGGTCGTGTGCACTGGACTTCATCTGGATCTTTGGATAACTGCTCATTGTTCAGGTCATTATGAATCACCTCCAGCACGGCTAATTCCCTCAAGTACTGGATACCTCTCTCCATGGCAGTCCACTTGCCTGGGTGACATATAAGATCTTCCTTGAAGGGATACCTTTCCTTCACGCCTGACAGGAGTCGCCTCCAAAGGCTGAGGGCTTTTACCCCTTTTCCAATCACTTTGTCAATGCCCCCTTCCCTAGAAAGAGATCCCAGCTGCTTGGCTTCCCTACCCTCTAATTCCAGGCTACTGGCCCCATTATCCCAGCATCGGAGCAGCCAGGTGATGATGGGCTCGCCTGGACGACGACTGAAATCTTTTCGCATATCTCGCAGCTCACTCAGGGATAGGGATCGTGTGGTTACTGTCTCGTTTATGGGTTCTGCCTCTTCCTCCTCCTGTTCTCTTGATGACGCTGGCTCATCATCAGCTTTTACTAAACGAGCTGATTTCCTTGTATATTTTTTCTTCTGTATAGGGGCAACTGATACTGGCATGGGTTGGTTCTCTGGATCAACCGCAGTGCCTGTTGTGGGGGCTGGCGCAACCACAGTGACTGTCGTGGGGGCCTGAGGGGCTGGCGCAGGGGCTGGCGCAGCCACAGCATCTGTCATTTTGTCGTCAGATCCAGAGACCTTCCCTTCCCCTTGTGGGTTCTGAATAGTGTTGAATAGGGCTCGGTAAGCATGGGCCAGGCCCCAGCACGTTGCAGTGATTTGTGTCTCTCTGGAGTTGCCAGGGTGACAACATACTTTTTCCAAATACTTTACTAGATTTTCAGGATTCTGCACTTGTTCAGGAGTGAAGTTCCAAAACATTGGAGGTGCCCACTGTCCCAGGTACTTGCCCATGCTCTCCCACACACCCTGCCACTCATAACTATCCAGCCTTGGAGCAGATCTCTGGATGATATTCTTAAGGTGCTTATTAACCTTAGACAAAACTGAAACAATATTCCCAAGAACTATCAATAGATATATCTTAACTACCCAAGGATGCTCAAGATACTGAAAAGTTGTTGCAATGAAGGACGAAACATCATAGAAGAAAACAACAAACGTGCTATTCTGTATTTCCTCCATAAAGAAGCTCTCAGAGGAAGAGGTATAATTGCCAAGTGTCTCCATGAGGTGGTACCCGAAGTACAGTAATGGCTTCACTACAGAACCCAAATACCAGATAGCGCTCAAGGTCAGTGTTTTAATAACAAATCTCCCAGGCAAAACATCACTGATCACTGCAGAGCACAGCAAACTGCAAAACCCAACACCAATTTTTAACACGTACTGCAAAAACAAAAGCATGGTGCAAATCAGGTAGACTAATACCGAGAACAGATGAATCAATATTATGATGAGCAATTGTTAACACATACAAATTCCTTACCACGCTCTGGTTAATCTGTTATTATCTCAAACCCTTCGTGCCCCACGTTGGGCGCCAAAAAGGACTGTCGTGGTTTAACCCCAGCCAGCAGCTAAGCACCACGCAGCCGCTCGCTCACTCCCCCCACCCCAGTGGGATGGGGAAGAGAATTGGGAGGGTTACAGTCAGAAAACTCGTGGATTGAGATAAGAACAGTTTAATAATTGGAGTAAAATGAAATAGAATAGTAGTAATAATAATAATAATATTATAATAATAATACGATAATAATATACAGAGCAAGGGATACACTATACAATTGGCTCACCACCCGCCGACCGATGCCTAGCACGTCCCCCCAGCAGCGATCGCTGCCCCCAGTTTATATACTGAGCATGATGTCATACGGTGTGGAATAGCCCTTTGGCTGGTCTGGGTCAGCTGTCCTGGCTGTGCCCCCTCCCAGCTTCTTGTGCACCTGGCAGAGCATGGGAAGCTGAAAAAGTCCTTGACTAGTGTAAGCACTACTTAGCAAGAACCAAAACATCAGTGTGTTATCAACATTATTCTCATCCTAAATCCAAAACACAGCACTCTACTAGCTACTAAGAAGAAAATTAACTCTATCCCAGCTGAAACCAGGACAGGAGGAAAGGAAGACTCTCTTCTCTGTAGATTGGTGGATAGGGCAAGATCTGTTGCTTAAACTGCAGCAAGGAAATCCAAGGTAGGTACCAGGAAAAACCATCCAGTAGCATAGACAATGGAAACTGGATTATCTGGAAAATCACCGAAGGTCTTTAGGAACAGGTTAGACAATATAGCTGTCAGGAGTAGCTTTGGTGAAAGTGATTCTGTCTGGGAGCTGAAAGAGGAATAGCTAATGCCCTTAATTTGCTCCAGCCCTACAATCCAAGGTTATTATCCCCGTTTAGTAAATAGAGTCTATCTGGATGTATTTTATCCTATCATTTTCTTTTTAAGAGGAAGCCTTATGCATGTACACACTACCAAAATTTTACCTTTATAGATCCCATTCCATCCACCCAACTGAGCATTTCCTCTGTGAGCCTCCAAGAATCCTCCATGATCAGATGCAAAATAAATGAATGTGGTATTCTTCAAGCCTTCTTTGTCAATAACATCCAGAAGCCTGCCTATAAACAAAGCAAAACATCATAATTATGTCTGGAGATGCAGTCAGATTTTTTAGGCCTTGACTCAAAATTCAGTGAAGATCGAGTCTTTCCGTTTACCTGAATGAGTTCTGTTATGAACTACCACAAGCAATGCAAAGAGTAATCCTGCATTACAGACATAATAAGAGCCCAATGGAAAGCTGCTGAATGTGTCCAAAATTTGTTCATGTTGTCTATAAAACCAGGAAAATAAAAAAAAAAAAAAGAGGAGAATAATTTAAATTCATGATCCTTTTATTCAAGCTACTCAGAATACTCTGTCTGCTTTATGCTGTGAATTCTCTGAGTCAAGGATTGTCTCCATTGTGTAGCCTCAGGCATCTTGGAAAGCTTAAATAGTAGTGCTGCCTAGATTCCTAACCACAGAAAACTGCTGTGTCTCACCAGGAACTGAACAGGGACCCTGAGATCAGGCTGCACACCATCAACCAAAATCTTCTCCTGGTATCAGTGGGAAAACTCCACAGAGTGCAATTCAAACCTAAATTCATAAGGAATGTTTTTGGTACTGATAGCATCAAATGTTTATACAGAATATGATTTATCTTTGATTGCTTATCCTCATCACCTACTGCATCAAATATATTCACTAAGAACAGCTTCCATAGCTGCAGAAGCAGCAGCAAAAGCTGAAGTATGCAAGGAAAAAGCATAAGCTAGTGATCAGCTCTTTTGCTCAGTCTCTTAACCTTTACAGACTTCTGTGTCTCCTTGGTCAAACTACTTATTGACCTTATCTAAAAATAGACACCTGCCCCCTCAAAAGAGTTTAGATTGAGTCTAGGCATCTTGGTTCTGAATTAGACCCCAAATCTCTTACTTAGCTGTCCAACCCTGGAGACTTATGTCCTCACTGGCTGCCATCCTGTTTGGCCTATACAAGGCACGTTCCTTACACCATCAGACTTCTGCTATCCAGCTGTGCTTGTGTAGCTGTGCCTGAAGGTGACTGGTGCCAAAAAGCTGCAAGATGAGCATGGCAGAGTCCTCTGGTTCAACTGGATCTCACAGAAGTTCTCAGCCTGCCCATCAGAAGCAATGGGGCTCCTCTCAAAATACAATTTTGTAAACATGGTTATTGGAGGAAAAAAAGGTTCAGGGATTGAATCTTGGGCTGGACAGGAGGCGAATACTTTGTCAATAGGGTCTTCACTTTTGACTAAATACAAACCTGAGCTATCTCCCTCCCTCCCACTGAAGCAGAAAGGAACTACTAAGTAAGGCTTTGAACTACTAAGTGAGTCTTCATGATATACTGACTTCACACAATTTATTAAGTGAAACTCCCTAGCTTTTTAACTTGGCCTTTTGGCTAGGAAGGAGTTCTGGTTTCTGCTCCAAGGATTATTCTTCGATAAAAACAAACGAGTACACAAACCAACCACTGTATAATGTAATATTCACCAGCAGCACCAGTTATATCTTCTGAGACTAGACAGAGCTGGAGAAATATCACTCATTTTGATTAACCACATGATCAAGCACATATTTGATTATTTGACTGCATTTAACACTGCAGCACAGAAGGTGTCAATTAAAAATAAAAAGAACAAATCCTCACAAGAAAAGTTTGGGCTTTCATCTTAAGAAAAAAAGAGGTGTGGTAATGGAATGGCAATCTCTGGAGCTAACTGTGTATCCAAGACAAGTTCACTGATTTTTGTAATATGCAAAAAGGGAGTTCTGTGACCACCCCTTTAATTTCTTTTCCACATTCAAATAAATTAAGGATTTTCCTCAAGACGAGCACTTACCCACCATCCAGTCCATCTCCTCTACGTTATCTCCATATAGACCATGTCTGCTTCTTCCCTGAAACTTCTCTGTGGTAACGAGAGGGGTGTGGACATGTAAAAGGGAAACAAAGAGAAGAAACGGTCTATGCTTGTTTCTGAAATAAAAGAAAACAATAGTCATTTCTCTTCAAAATGTCACTCAGCCCAAAATATAACAGTGACATGTTAGCAACTATCTCAACAAAAATTATTATTGGGGTCTAAAATAATTTTTTTTTATTTTGACATCTTTGCATTTTTGAGGTTTTGGGAGACAGAGGGGATTAAAACACCCCTCAAAGATTTTGGTTCTGTATTAAGACCAAAATAGTGACGGGCCCTTTCTTTTTCTGGTTCTAAACTAGACATGTGTAGAACATTAAATAACTAACTAGGAAAGCTCACAGCCAACAGACTCACACACTCTCAGAGGCCAGGAGAATAGGACTTGCTTGTGTAAAATTAGCATGATGTCACTGAGCATCTGAGACCCTCATGGAAGAGGCAGATATGACACTGCACCTGCAGGGGAACCATATCCCTCTAACATCAGGCCAGGCAGGGTATCCTAGGAACCTGAGATTATCTATGCTCAAAGTTTTACAGAGGAGATTTATGTTACCCCCAATTTCCCTTAAAAAACCCTGACAGAAATAGTATAATCTTATTCAGGGATATGCCCATACTTGACACATGAATACTTTTAAAGACTTAGTGGCTTGTTCAATGCCAGTTGAGGCTACTGATGATAGTATTATAAATGAAGAACATCCTTGGAGAACAAAACAAAACTCACTATCACCCTCCTGTTTGCAAAATATTAACTTCATATGACACTTTCTATGACAGTCCATTCATCAGGCTAAGATAATTTTTCTGTTCATACTGGCAGAAGGCCCAGTCCTTGGCCAGGACCCCTTTGTATTAGGTGAACAAAACATTAAACACAAAAAAAAAAAAAAAAAAAATCTTCCTTTTCCTGAGGAGCTGACAAGCTATGTATAAGACGAAGGACAGCAGTTGGATGCTGACAGGTAGGGCAATGCCAGAAAACAACAAATTACTGGCCAGCATCAGGACAGGTAGTTCAGCATGCCAGCTGCCTAACCTAGTGGTGTATGACACAATACTCACATTATTTTTAAAAATCCTTAAAGTGTGATACAATTTTTGTTGATTACCTTTCAATGAATAAAACTGCCTCCTTCAGCATATTAGAAGTAGTTTTTTCTAGATTCATCGGTTGTTCAGTGATATCATGGTTTCTCATCAGGATACAGTTCCAGTACTTGGTGAAACCATAGCTGGAGTACCAGGAGATGAAATACAGGAGACCACAGATGACCAGACATATGATTATTTTCCATTTTACTGAGAATAAGTTGGTAAATTTTCCAATCAAAAGAGTAAGTACTGCAAGGATGATCATCTGTGTGTAAAGCCAGTATGTATCTTGCAAAGACTTGGCCAGTTCAGGGTCATTTGTGCCCTGACACTCATTCAAAAGGGTAAAAGGCATGCCATAAAAATAATCAAAGCCATGATTTAAAGGATGGTGGCAGTGATCACGGTGGGATTTGCAGTTCACACCCATATGCCACTTCCCTGAAAATATAAAACAAAGATCTTAAATCCAACATCGTTACTCTTGGGTGTGTCTCCCTGTATTTCTAATATCTAATTTCTAATTTCTTAACTCCTCAGTTAAGGTGCAGCCAAGGGAGGAGCTGGTGTGGAATGGGGACAGACTCTCAGGGAGCAGTCGTGCGTTGGCACTTTATCTGCCTAAAACAGTTGGTTTTCCTCACCTATCTGTTAAAATTCCATGTAGGGCAATGGTCCGGCTCAGATACCTCCCTGAATAACAACAAATAGGGCTGCAATAGCTGGTGCTTATTATTTTTCACATGATAAAGTAGCCATTCTTTAATGGGTAGCCTGATGGGGAGAAACTGGAGAAACCCTTGTGCCAAAAGAAACAGCTAAGTGCAAAAAAATGAACTAATTTACACACAAGTTCCATCTGACCTTCACAGTCCAAGAACAAATTTCAGGAAGAAGGTGTACATATTGGCTCTATGTGTCTATATTCGTCCTAAAATGAGTAGCAAAAATAGGCCATTTCAATTATCCAGTACAATTGGATGTACGAGAATGTCATATGCTGATAATGAACCATAATGAAATCATATTACAGAGCAGTGTAATTATCCTGACACTGAAGGACAGTCTATAACCATGGGCTTAGGGGCTATTAGCTAGACAAATAACTTCTGAGAAGTGCTAACCAGCTCTGTGCTCATGTATATGAATGTTGTTTACTGTATAAGCTATACCAGACTGCAGTGAGCTAGGGAAAGTTCATCCCTTTGCACAGGCACATGTGAAGTCAGTACATCACTAAGACTCACTTCAGCTCAGGAACTAAATGACACCTCAGTGTGCTGGAGCTGAGCAGAGGTGTGAAAATCTGTGATTACAATTAAGCCCGCCTTTGACTACATCAAAAAGAGTTAAAGAGTTTAAAAATGAGAGGTGCTTGAAAGACACAGCCTTTAATTGCTGTTCAGGCAAAATTAGCAAAGAGTTAATAGGATTTTCTTTTTTGGACATGTATTCTGATCCAAAACCCACTGAAGTCAATGGGACTCTTTCAGCTTTTTTGGCAGAGTTTCTTTTTGCAGAAAATAAGGTACTTCTAGAGTCTTAACTGTAATAATAAGCAGGATGCATAAATAACAAAAATCTAGCCACCAGATATAATTAAGACCACTGTGGTGCCTTGGTACTAACTGGCAGACAACATTTTTTTTCTCGAATAGATCTGTGAATATCTCTGTTGGTTCTTCGTAAAGCGATCTATACTGGGCAAAGAAGATTCTTTCCTTTGCATTTACTTCTGTTTGCAGTCTACATCTATGTATTCCATACATCCTCATTTTGGATTTATCAGATACGCTGCTGACATAGGGGCTTGTGGATGGCATTCTATAAACCCTGCTGATTTTGAAACTTATGCATACAAGAAACTCTAGTTTAACTGATCCTAGACATTTTGGCAAAGAAAAATATTTACAGAAGCAGCCTCATTTGAATAACAAGCAATGAAAAGGCAGCAAGTGGCTATGTCTCATACCTACAAGTGCTGTAGAATAACCTTGCTGGTGCAGTAGTCGGGCAAAAGTAGTTTCATTTGGTGGGAGCCCACCAGAACACGCATTCCAAAACAGAACCTGCTGCTGAGTGCCTGATGCCATGCCTAGAGAGGAATGAGAGTCTTTAAAATAAAACAAGCCATATTTCAGATTTTCAGTCTTTTCTCAGATTGTTCTTTCTAATGAATGAGACTCACTTACCTAAGCCTAGTGCCTTTTTATAAGCCATTTAGTATGCCCTGGCATATTCTGATTGACCCCCAGAATGATGTCTCCTCCAAGTCCCATATCATTATCTGCTAGTCCAATGCAGGTGCCTCAGCTATGCTGGGTGTCTACAAATGGCACTAAGGTGCCTATGTTTGGACAGTAGGCAACCTCTTACAACAAAACTTCTATCAAAATATAATGTTAAAAAAAGAAAAGGCGGGGGGAAGAAAAGAAGTTTTATATAGAACAAAAGGCTTACAGAGGCAGGGGTACACACTTCTGAAATGTACAGTTCACGATTACATTTTTCCTTCAGCAAGTCAGAATCGCATCAGAGGAGCTACACTGATTATTACTGCCATATGCAGTGGCTGAAGTTTTCTGTCATGAATTTACATGGCTGAAGTAAATCTGTTTTAAAACATTATTGTTGAGAACTATTCCATAGTCTGACATATTTAGCTATGAAAAAGTTTACCAGGATATTCAAAATATTACACTTAATATAATCTTAATACCACTGAACATACAGTGTTTACACAATTTTCTTCTTCATGTTTCTATGTCTGGGTGGTTTGTGCTGTTTGGATCCATTTCTGTGTTGTCATTTAGCCACATTAAATGTGCTTTATGTGGGGATTTTCCCACAGAAATCAATCACTAAATCTAGTCGTCTTTATTTTTGCCAGTCTCGCTGAGACCCCAAATCCTTAGATTAGCTAGTCTTTAAAATGGTTTATTTAAGGAGATTTTTAATAGCAATAATGGCTAGACAGTCTGCAGTGAACCATTAGAGAGAGGCCCAACCTGATCTGATGGGGTATCTGCCAGTCAGGAAAGCTGCTCTGCTTGGAGTACAGACAGCAGCTGCAGCAATGTGCTGAGTAAGTCTCACTCCTTCCTTTGCCAGGCCATCAATGTTAGGGGTCCTAAAGAGAAAAATCCCATCCCTGATAAAACCGTATTACACAGAAGTTCGTGGTATTCCACTCCTAGTTTTGTTGTAGTCATAGTCATAGTGAAAAAGATTCCACTAATAGATACAGGACAACAAAATTTCCAAAACTATAATAGGTTAGAGTAAACACAGGATATATATACAATCATTAGTTGCTAGCGGATGTTAAATCCTAATCTCGGTCCTTGATATTTCAACCCTGGAGTTGTGGAAACTTATAAATTATACACATCCCTGACAACTACAGCGCATGGACACATTTGCAAAGTTCTGACTGTATATGCTGAAAATTAGAAGTCCAAGAAAGTTGCTCAAACATGCCTGTATAATTATTACTCAGTAGGAATTACTGTAGAACATTTATTTTGTACATGGTTTGAAAAGAAGTGTATCTAGATAAAATAACCCATTAATAATGAATTTTCTAATACTACGTGTTACCAGTGTTTTTTTCCACTGAAATTCACTGGGAAGGGATAGCTTATTTCATAGAATACATTCTTACCTTATTGTATCATTGCCATAGCAACCTACATCTCCAATACCAAGATCATCAGCCAATATTAGTAAAAAATTGGGTTTTGAAGGATTTGATACACAGGTTCTTGGAAACAAGCATAAAATTAGCCAAACGTTTAGGCAGCTCCTGAAATTAAAAGTAACAAGGTAATATTATAAAAACACTTGTAAGCTTTACAATAGACTTTAAACTATTAAAGTTTTATGAGGACTCAGTAGAGATGTAAACAGCTACCAAATACTTCCAGCAGATGGAGCTCTTGAATATTTACAAAAGTTCTTGCGTTTTCTAAAACCACTAATATATTATTTTAATTCACACAGGAATTTTGTGTGTGCATTTCTTTATTGAGATTTGCAATGATCTCAGCAGATGTCTCCAGTAGGATGAGTGGTTGGATGCTTGCAAGTCTCCCAAGGCACCCCTTGTACAGGGGTGTAGGACACTCCTGTTAAGGCTCCTGGAATGAGTGGGACAGGAGCATGGAGGTGTGGAGGCACGATGGTTATGATTGTAATGCCTTGACTATTGCATCCACTGCACCCAGTGCTGCACACTGCATCTGGAAAGTGCTCCTTCAAGGTTGCAGCAACGGGCTTAACTTCCTACAAGACCCTAAGAATATCTCAGCACATGTCTTAGTTGCTCAAGTTGTTTCCAAGAGGCACCTTATGGACGTTCACCTGAAGTAAAATACATATGCTAGAACATATCTGCTGACTGCTAGTTCATTAATAGATACTGCAATGTGATAAAGGCATAGTAAATATATACACCATATATTATATATACTCCTAAACCTCCATGTCCTATAAAAGTAGGATGAAAGGCCTTGAAAGACCAATAGTTCTAAACCTGTATTAACTGCTCTGAGATTCTAAATGAGTTTCTAAAATAAATAAATAAGAGATCTGTTTAAATTTTCTTAATCACAACATGTAAAAACCAGAAAAGACCCTCAGTGAATGTCTTTTCTTACCATTGTTTGCCCTGGTAAACTTCGTCGCTTCCCCATCTATTAAACAGGTACATAGTCGGTTACATAAATTCTGGTGGAAAAACAAAAGAATAACAAAAAAAAAAAAATCAAAGCCCTGTAGCTCTGGTGATCTTGTCTGTGAGGTTGGTCATTAACTGCCCTGCATTGCCACAATCATACTGGCACTGCCTGCGTCTGGCTACAGCAGAGGTGGACTGAACTACTAGGGCTTGATTACGCAGGCCCCACATTCCTGAACATGTGCTTGCAGAGCCCTGTTGAACTGACACCGCAAGGCAGAAAGGGCACTTCTGAGGCCAGGTAAAGTCAGATAGCACAGCACGCAGTTTTGCAAGATCTGGCCTGTTCCCAGCTGCCAATAGCTTCAGGGGGACTTGTCAGTGTTGGGCAAGAAGGCTAAATGCCCATGGCTTTAAACAAGTGTTAAAGGTGTCAGTTACTCAATACATGCAGAGAACTGTTGGTGTTCATTGAAAGGAAGGTTTTCACCATTTTACAAACAGGAGGTAATTATAAGTAAAACTAGTATCTCACTCTTTACGTAACCTCAAATTATCTTTAAGGTCCAGGAAAATAATCTAATCCTTACTGTGAGTTTTGAAGCGACAAAAAATGTCTCGAAGAAAAGCCATCCTGGAAAGTAATATTGCAGTGTAATTCTTAGGGAAGAGACTGTAATGTTCTTAGGTTTGGATGCCATCTAGTACATTCAAGGAGGTGTTTCTATCTGAATGTTACCAAAAACTGTCCAGAAACATAAATATCATTATGGTTATTTCCTTAAAGGACTTCAAAGCTTAATGCCATTTATAAATTTAACAAGCCAGTTTTTCTACCTGCCAACTCTATGAACTCAACCTGGACTTTAAAAACCTAGAAATAACCCTTCAGTTTGTAAATATTTATTTTTGTTTGGCAAGGCAAATTTTATGAGTGGAAGCAATTTCCTATGCTTGCTGAAATAGGGAGCACAACTAGTCACTTTGGACAAAGAATGGCTTGGGAAATGCACTCCTTTTCCTTGTGAATGGCCACAGACTAAAGGATCTGCAGAAAACATTGCACTGGAATCATGCAAACAGTCACGCAGAAGTACTTGATAAACTGGCTCCACAGGGACTGGCACATGCTTATCTTCGTGCGGTACGCTGAAGTAAATTAGAAATGAGCTTCATTCCTGTAGAGAACTGCTAATGTAAAACAACAAGATGTCTCAAACAGCCTGGGTGCTAAAACCACAATACAGAGTGACGGTCACTAGGACCCAGGACTGGACGGTACCCTGGAGTGAGGGTGAGGGAGGGAGTCCTGTGGAGACAGGGCGGCCTTGCCTCAGCCCCATTCCCCATGGTCTGTGAAGCGTTTCATTCCCCCCCCCACACCTCCTGCCTGGGGAACAGTCCTGGTATCACTCCTCTCAGTTTGACTGGTCGCTGATGTAATTCTCCAATTAGCAAAACTACTAACCACTTGTGCCTTGGGAAAGGAATTTGGGAGGGAGCTAAAAGGTAACAAATTGTGGAAAACTAACGGCTCTAACCTTGAAGAAGAGCTAACAAGCTGAAAAAAGTGAACATCTTGGCACCAAAGACCGGACTGTGGCCAGAGAAGATAAAACTGCAGAAAGTAGGTGAAAGGTAAATGTGGCGAGGGGAGATCATGACCACCGACTCAATTCAAGACCAAAAAGACTTGCCCCCCCACACCTGAAAGGAGCATGCGTGCTAATTTACATAGCAAGCAAGGGTACTTTAAATACAGTAAACCAATAGTGTATGAAATGTTAATCACTAACCAATAAGTGTAAATTTAGGCGGGTTTATACTAATCATGTAGCCTGATAAATGTGCGTGTGTTCACGCTCTCTGTGTGTGTCTATGTGTGTGTGTGTGTGTGTATGTCTGTCTCAGGGTGTGTGTGTGTTTGTGTGTTCGTGTTCATGCTCATGTGCGCGTGATTTGTGGAATTATCATCACCGAGCACCCTGCGTAGAATCAATATCTCTAGAAGAACCTTCACTTCTCCTCACTCTTCTCCTTTTTTCCTCACCGAATGCAGGACCAACGCTGGATCCATGGTGGTGACTATCCTTTGCTCATCTCTCTGAATGCTTGCTTAATTTCCTCCTAATATTTCCTGCCTTTCCTGTCGCTTTACTCTTTTATATTTACTTAATAAAACATCTGATTGGCAGCATATGACCTCGTTTGTGTCTTAATTTCGCCCTTGGGATCATTACGAACTTTCCCCGAGCCTGACAATCAGGCCGGGTCGTAACAATTCCTTCACTGTGAAAAGAGATGAAAATCTGAAATATCCCATCCATGCGAAATCCCTACTTTTCCACATTTCTTTCCATTTCAAACCAGTACAAGAGCAAAGATGTTGTCAGCTCTATTAAGGAACAGATTGAAGCTAATAAGAACATTTACTTTCTATAACACCTAAAAGCACATTTGTTAACATAAAGTCACTTCTAAACACAGAGAACTGAAAAGTTCCACCTTAACTAATGAAAGACGAAAGACGTGTGGTTTTTTTTTTTTTTTCCTCCCCCAAAATCAGCATGTTCTCCAGTGGGAAAAAATAGCATTTTCTGAGAGAACTTTTTTCTGCCTTTTTGGTACATAAGAGTGTTACAGTTACCTTGAATGTCTGAGGAATACTAAACTGGCCAGAGCAGAGTATAATCCTGCCCTATGCATTTCAAAGAATGAGCCATAGGATAAAAAAAAATTGCAGATGCTGTTATTCTGATCAGGAAAATAGTATAAGAAGAATCAGAACCTGGGGTCCATTGACGATTTTTCCAAGTAACATCTAGGTGCTTGTTTGGCTATGGCTGAGACAATATGGAAAATAAAAATAAAAAAAAAAAAACTTGATCTCTATTAGATGTGGAATTTTCCATAGGGTTGATGACGCTTCCACCTCTCTATTGGCAAGATCCTGAAAGATAGTACTGAGAGCCCATCCTCCCTGCCCACTGGCTGAGTCGGAGATTAATGGGGAAGCTGCAAGATCCCTCTGACCCAATGCACTGGCTGTTTGAAGCAGGACCTTGCTGCAAATGCAGATGCCAGAAGCCTAATATCATGCTTTAAAAAACAGGCTGTATTAATGTGAAGCAAAGGACTCACTACTAGGAGCTCAAATCTTTTATTTGTGTGCTCGTGGTGCCTCAGAATCACAGCCTGGCAGCAGGTCCCCCAAAGCCCCGATGAACTCTGGCCCCATAGGACAGAGCTAGAGGTGCCGATTAGGCAAGTGCACATAGGCATTAACCTGCGAGAAGAATGAACTGGTTCTTATCTATAACGGTAACACCTTTATGGTGCTTTAACAATGGAGGCAGAGCTCTGCTTTCCCAGCAACTGGTAGGCAGTGTTGCGTTTAAAGGGCTCGGGGTGCAAGATTAAGCCAGAACTATTGCAATGAAAATGTTCTCCGCCTATGCTGAGTAGGTGAGGGTTGTTACAGCCCTTGTGAGCTGTAGTGGAACAAAGGAACCAGACAGATCTGGACATCTAAGAAATCCCTTGATTTCCTGTGGGCATTGATAAGCCTTCCGAGCTGGTGCAACAGCTCTGCTACCTTCCACTTTCTCCCCACAGGTTCATGCAGCACAGCCAGCTGGTGACAGCAGGCACATTGGTATTTAGACAGAGACTTTGTACAGCCCCTCAGGAAAGCTGTGAATTTCAAACCAGGGAGGTGCAGTGGTGGTATTAAAAGATATTTGGGTCTTAATACCACTGGCAGTGGCATGATTAAAATTAGTGCTTCCTGATTTACTGCAAGCCATTTTCGGAACACTAACCTTACTAAAGAATGAGAAGAAATAGCAAACTTGTTTAAAAAAAACCAACCACACAACAATTTAAATATGCATATTCACCTTTTTCTGTTAGGGGCTGATTCCTTCTGAAAGCAGAGCTCACGCTGACATCACTAGGAGTGTCATGAACCCAGTACTGGGCCCCAGGGCTTGTCTAGTTTCCTTAGCTGTTAAATAAAAAACTGACTTAATCCATAAATCTAACATCAGCCTCTAGAAATCAGCAGAGTCACTTACAGAAATCCGAGAAAACATCAGACTAATTCCCTCTGTAAGTCAGTATGCCACAATAAATGATCAAGAATAATAAAAAAGGCCAACCCCTCTTAACAATGTGGAAAACAAACCCTCATCTCAATTATTCTTACTCTCAAATCCCTCTTGCTCCTTGGTGTGCTGAGCAGTCCTGATCCTCTAAGAAGTGTGTGGGAGGAAGCGGGCTGGGACTTGCTCCTTTTCCTCTTACTCTCCCTTCCCCCAGTCTCCAGCACAGAAACCGCCTGGGATCCCCGCCAGCAACCGCCAGCCAACTGGAACCGCCGTGCAGGCTTTACATGAATTCCAGGGAGTACAAAGTCCTTATTCTTGAACTACTGGCACAACATGGCTACTGCCTTTGCTAGATTCCCTATCCAGTTAATTCTGTGCAGATTTGTATAAAGCCTGTCACTGCTCTATTTCAGTGCCTCAAAAGAGATGCTATAAATAACAACACAGCACTCGGAGCCCTGGGGTTTTGTTTCTCCCACCCTACTTTTCCAGCCTTCCCGGCAGGATAACAGGACTAGCTTGTCCGCCCCCCTTTTCTTCTGTCATGTTGTCTTTTCTTCTTCATTGAATTTTCAGGAAAGGTGGACCTACCTGTGCTGAAGATATTAATTGCACTTTCTTCCCCCACCCCCAAGAACTAAAAGTTTAGTATTCCCCCACCCCACCCCTTCTTTCAGAACTTAACTCTGTTATAATACACTTTACCCTTCAAAAGGTCTCGAGCAATTACGTAGAGCTCTCATCTGTTCGATTGTTGACATTTCAGTTCTCCAAGTTACTTGAATACAGTGAATGCTGAATTTAACACTGCATTGTAGAGAAGTCAGTAGGAGTCAATGAGGTGGAAAGATGAAGCAGCTTAAACTATCAGATTTGTATAATACATAGCAGGGATAATCGTGGTTGGAAGCAGGTTTTTTATTTGTTGACCTCCTTGCACTTATGACTATACTCAAGTTATTTTTATAAGATACAAGTTTTCAAATTGGGCTACTTTTACTCATACCTATAGATATGACTGTACTACTTCTCTTGTATGACTGCTTAACAGCTTGTGATGGTTCTGGTGCAAAGATTTCTCTCCAAAAAATTATATTTCTCAAAAATTATGTCATGCCTTGGGAAAGATGGATCTTTAAAAGTTGCCAATAACATAAGTATTAATTTCCACCTGTCTTTGGTCCAAATTATGACTAAACTTTTCTTTTAGCCTTTCTAGACTGTTTACATCTTTCTCACCATGTGATCACTACTGACGACGTGCCCATGCTGCTGCTGGCATGCCTCAAAAAACAAAACGAAACCCCAAACACCCCCAAAACCTCACTCCTTTAAATTTTTCCCTAATAACAAAACTTTATCTGGCAGCAGATGAGGCATTCTGCTAGCACAGACCTTGCATCCTGTTCCTCCCCACTACATCAATTCAATGACCCAATACAGATGTAACAGCTGTGATTGTTTATTGTCTTCAACAGAACTAAGCTTTAAATCAAGACTTTTTTTTTAAAAAAAAAAAAAAAAAAAAAAGAGAGCTTTGTAACAATGAAGCAGAAAGGAGATGATCTTTATCTCTGCATTTTGAGCCCTGCAGTATTTCCTCCTCTTCAGCTAACTGGTTTTTCACTGCGCCTGAGCACAGGAAGCTGCTGTTTACTCACTGCTGCATACAGGCAAATTCTCTGTCAGCAAAACCTCAATTTTTGAGTCATAGTGTGCTTTATGTTGCCACTTTCTATCTGGCTTTTTGCACGTCTGAGTACTAAAAGCAAACACTGACATTCGTATAGTCCCTTCTACCTTTTACAAGCGTTCGGAGTGAACCTATAGTAGCGAAGAACATAAACATTGAAATGACACAAACAGAAATTTGTAAAATTGTTTCTATGTCACACTTACAAAAAAAGCCTAAGAGAGAAAAAGAAAATTGTTAATCCACTAAACTGGCTGAGCAAGCAAAACATTTGCAGGGATATTCCCTGGGGGAGATGACAACAGGACGACAACAACAACAGAAATCAAACTACAATAATCTGTTTCCATTTACTCACTTCGGCCCCCAAGTTCTTTAGAGTTCTAGAAGCATGCTTATAATAAACTCTGACTTCATCCACTCCTGCAGAAAATGCAGTCATTAATACAATTCAAAGCCCTGAAATCTCTGCAATTTCACTGCAAACTTCAGTGCAAAGTCACATCTCCTTAGAATGCCTGGCTAGGGTCACACCACTGCAGGATTTTTGTTTTCTTTGTTTGTTTGGGTTGCCTTTTTTTTTTTTAAACTAGTATTGGCAAGACCTCTTTTTACAAGTTGTAGTTTGTAAACCTACGTATACTGCTACCAGATATTTTTGAGCCTTAATTCCAATATGACTCTCAAATGAACCTTGTTTTTCTGAAACTGACACTGAAACAGTGCAAGCTATTAATCCAAGCCATTTTTTATTGGCATCTTATATTCAATAAAATTGCTGTTTGCCAAATTATTATGCACCAGGACCTCTTTCGGAAGAGCAAAATGCTTCTCTCTCTTTTGTACCTGTTGCCGAGTTATACTGGACTTTAACATTTTGTACTTCGGACTGTTTGTGATATATAATATTGTTACCCAGCTAAAGCTGCAGATCTGTTCAAAAAGCTATTCACAACTTGACGATCCCTCACTAAATCAGATTCACTCTGTCTCAGGTGTTGCTCAACATCTCAGCGAGATTATTGCAGAGATAACAGAGAAGTATAGGAAGCAACTGTTATGTTTGGATAGAGTACGACCATGATTTGTGGACTACAGGGGCACAACTGTGAACATCTAGAGTTCTGTGTAAGTCTAGTATTTCTTACTGCTGCCTGCTCAGCACCATACGCTAGGTTCTCTGCAGAGTTCTCCAATTGTCTTGCTTGAGCAGACATAAATTAGGCAGAGTTTAGGCATATACTGCTACAGCTGTCTCTTATATGCAAACCTGTGAGACCAGTCTCCGTTCAAGCCCTTTACCACACCAGACAGGATTTCCTTAGACTTTTGGCTAGTGGTGAAGAATGAAGGCGAAATATCTCTGATCAACATTCCTTTTCTTTATTTTCATCCACTTTGCTTCCCAGAGAGAGAAAGGACACAGTTATTTCCCAAAAGCTTTGTCAGCAGAGGACTCATTGCCCCAGGACACGTTAGTAGACATCCATCTCACAGACTGTGTGTGCTGTCACCTTCCTTATCACACCAACAGAATGGGAACGTCCCACAGCACAGCTGCAGCCACGGCTTCCACATGATGTTGTACAAGGAGAGCTGCTCTGGGACTGGAGTCAGCGTCCTGCGATGCTCTTCTATGGCTCTTCCCATCTTCCTTATTACAGCATCAAAGAGGGGCTCGGTGTCAGCCGACAGAGGTTTGGCTTCCGAAGGGTCTCGCGAGAGATCAAACAGCAACGGAGGGTCATGATGGGTCACACCTTCCCCAAAACATGGGCAAATTCCTTTTCCATAACAAGCCCCAGCCCCAGGTGGATGAAAGACAGGGGTCACATAATGAGCCTTCCAGATGGCTCCACCTGGCAGGAAAGAAATCTTATGGCACAACTACAAGACAATAGAGGAAAATGGAAAGTGCCTTCCAGGAACAGGAGTACAACTATTTACTAAGGAGACCTCTTCTCACACACCCTGGCACCCCCATCACCACAAATCAAATTCTCTGTGTGGAGTACTGACTCTGAAGATGGAAAACACTGAAAGAAAACCACAGTAAATTTCCAGTGTAGTAGTAGACAGCCTGTATTCCCACCCCACTTCCTATTAGGTTTGTTACTTACAAATATTTCTTTGCCATAAGACACGTCCAGCTAGCCAGAGTCACTGGTAAGTCATTCACACCAATTTCAAGAATCTCAAAGATCAGTACTGATAAACACCCATCATGCAATAAATTCATCAAATAGCAAGATGGCTATCAAAAGGAGAAAACTCACGTTTTGCAGTTACCATGGAACAAACATTCATACTTACTGTCCTTTTGGTGCCACCGCACTGCATGCAAGTAGGACCCACAGTAGTGAAACAGAAACTCGTGCTCTGACTTTTGAGCTCTTCCTTGCAGTAGAGGCACCAAGTTTCGTCCATCAATCACCCTAATTAACAGGTAAAAGTGTATTCAGGCGGGGGCAAACCTGACAGTGAACTGCATACTTATCACTGCCTTTGCATTGGCTGCACTAGTGCTTGAGACAGCATACAGAATAATTTGGTCATAGATTTAGAGCAGCCAACAGACTGCCAAGCCAATATATAAATCCCTAGATAATTTTTTTTTTTTTAATAGCTAGGTCAACTCATTCCATTTAGCAATATGTAAACAATATTTAGAGCTTGGTCTAGCAGAAAAAAGTAGTTTATTCAGGAAATCAATACCAATCTCATAATTGTTTACATTCAGCAGTTTTCAAAGGAGCTTAAAGAAATCTGTTGAGCAAGGATGGGTTTAATGACTTTAGGAGGTATTTGTAAGTGTCCATAAGTCAAGTCAGTTAGTACCAAAACAACCTCAGCCACCAATTCTTTCCTGAATGAGGCTGAACCTGGGTTTGAAACTAGCACCTAGTCTTTGGCAGGAAGAACTCCTCTGGCCATGAGCACACCTGTGGGCATATCTGGGAGAATTTGCTCACTAGTTTAAAATCTCAGACCAGGCTTGAGGCTAAGCAATATTTGTGGGATCTCCAAGGATGATAAGAAACACTGTAAATCATCAGTAGTTAGCTCTCCTATCAATCTCTCTTGTTGAAAACATCTCCATACCTGTCCTGTGGCAATATTCCTCCAGCCAGGTGAGCAACTGTGGGATAAATATCCATAAGACTCGTAGGTTCATCAATAACTGTGCCTGCAGGTAACACTCCTGGCCACCTAAATACTCCTGGCACACGGATCCCTCCTTCCCAGCCTCCCATGCCTTTTCCACCTGCAGTGAAATGAATCAATATATGGCAGTTCAGAGGCAAACAGAAACCGCTCATTGGCTTGTTGCATTTGAATGCACAGAAAAAGATGCAGTAATACACTGCTTATCCAACAGATTCAATTCTTCATTTGCATTGCACTACACATACTTCAGAAGGCCTCAAAATGTGACATATAACTCATCCAAACCTAGAAAGACAGGGAGAGGCAATCTCTATTTTAACTTCAACCACAGATGAGGGTAGGAATAACAAATCTACCTTTGAAAACCTATGTTCAGGAACAATAAAACAGCCTCATCCTTCTGTTATCCTCCATTTCATGGGCTGCCTGCATTCACCAGTGTTATTGAAGAGCTTCCCAGCAAGAGAAAAAAGGAGGAACTGGAAATTGAAGAACTCGCAAAACTGAAGAAATACTTGATATTCTCTTTAAATCTACACAAGACTTACTAATTAGTATCCTATTTTAGTGAACAGCAAAAAAAAAATTCTTCTCTTTATAGCCGTGGATTCGCTTCAAAATATGTGTCCTTAACACTTATATTTCCATATGCCTTGTGCATCTCCTCCTTTTTCGAAATTGAGATTTGGACCTGACTCTCCAAATGCTTAATGCAACATCTCTTAACTCAGAAGAAAAAATCCAAACCTATGAAATCGTACCATATACACTTTACTTCAAATGACAGGAAAACATCTTTTCTCAACTTTCTACTAACAGAAACTAACCTAATAAAGCATCCTGATACTGGGTGTATGAAAACAATATTTACCTAACTCCTAAAGAAGAAACCTGTTTTAATTCATATATGCAATACAGAAAAAACATTGTCTTTGTTAGATCCCATCAGGGTTATGAATCAGTCTTATCATCCACAAAGAGAAGCACTTTCTCAAGCAAAAGCAGGGAGTGAGATGGAGGGTGAACCAACTAACTGAACGCCCTTCCCTTTCATAAGGGCCAGCAACCTCCATTGCTCAGCAGCAGAGCATCCACCTCATGGGAGCCAAAATTCCATGTCTTTGACCTCTGCTGTGCCCTGTGGACCAGCTCAGGAAGGCTCTGAAATGGAAGAAGCCTGGTTTAGGAAAATAAAAACATCAAAAGTTTGGGCAAGAGGTGAATGGTTCATTGGTGATAATAGAGCCTAAGCTCTGACGCATATTGTCACATGTTCATGACAGGTCACAGGATGAGGTGGTCTGATGACACAGGGCTGTTGGCGTAGGTGGGAGAAAATGCAATGAATACATATTCTTTTGGCTTGAAAAAAAGCCACTGCACTGCTCAGCAGGTTGAAGAATGATTCACAGCAGAAAGAGACAAGCAGGAGGTAAAGAGTGAGCTCCTCTTAGACCACCAACGCCAGTTGGATTTTATGCCAATCACTGATTTTGGGTGGAATATAAAAGCATACGGGAAATAAATTGTTGCTGCAAGTCATGACACAGTGTGCCCTTACTCTATTCTGTATTGATTAGCTGGGCAGCAATGATTTCTGGAACATAATGAGAAAAAGAAACAAGCAAATCAGGAAACAGTCGGGGGGGGGGGGGGGGGGGCAGAGAGAGAGAGAGAGAGAGAGAGAGAGAATTCAGTATAGGGAATTATCACATTTTTTTCCAGTGCCTTTTACTTGAGAACACCAAATAATTTGCTGGTATCAAGCTAGACAATACCTTTGTCAGGGAGATGTGTAATAATGCTTGCACTTTATTGAAAGAAAAGGTGACTTTAAGATTAAAGTATGTCACCTATATTTCAAGCTAAAAATGCAACTCATTCCAGCCTTGATAGCTTCAGCCAGGCAAATTCATTATGTGTCTGATTTTAACATTCATGTAAAGTCATAGTTTCTCCTACCTTTATAAATACCATTCCAGCCACCTAGCTGGGCAGATCCATCCTGAGCCTCCAAGTGTCCTCCATGATCAGAGGCGAAGTATGTGAATGTATGATTTTTCAAACCTTCTTTGTCAAGCGAATCCAGAATTTTGCCTTAAATTTAAGAAAAGAGACAGCAAGGTTTCTGTTAACCAATTAGAAAGATCAAGCCATATTTATAATGTTTCAGTAATAATCTTTTGCAATGCCCTATAAGAAGTTTTTAATAGCTTAGATTTCTGTAGGTATTTGGGCCTTATTAATTTTTCTGCTTTAAAGTACACAGGTATGTGTGTCTGAAACAAATCCTTCATGAAGGATACTTACCCACCATCCAGTCCATTTCTTCTACATTGTCTCCATATAAACCATGACGGCTCTTCCCAAGAAATTTTGCTGTGGTAAAGAGGGGTGTGTGAACATGTAAAAAGGAAACAAAGAGGAGGAATGGTCCATGCCTGTTTCTTAAAAACAAACCAAAAATAAAAATAATTTTTGTTGTATGTTTGGAATATTTTGGAAGGTTTCATATTCATCCATGCACAGACACACACATTGGGTCCAGACCATACTCACATCTAGTGCATCCCCCTTGATCATAGTTGACAGTTTTCTTTTTACATGAAATGTGGATAAGAAAGATCCTTTTCAGCCAGATTATTTTCAAATACTAATATGTAAACAGGCATAGCATTTGCACAGTGCTTAAATGAATCAGATGCCTAACTCTGATGCCTTTTTAATCAAATGCAGCTAGATACAATCTCATATTTACTTTAATATTCATGTGACTTTTCTAAGATGGCCACTTAAAATTTTCAGTATATTTGTTTTCACAAACTTTAAGAAAAGAATAGTTGCTTCCCCTGTTTTACAGAAAGACACTTGATGCACAGAAATATTAAAGAAGGCTGTGCAGGCCAAATTTGAATCTAGAAGATGAATGATCTTACTTGGCTTCCTTCTCAATCCATAAAAATAGATTTAAAGTGTTTTGAGATTTTCACATGAAATACTTCTGTGCATCACACACATTTTATCTAGGTGTTTTGTAGGGTTTATGAAAAAGAGCACAAATGAAGCTTGTAGAGTAAAGTGTAAAAATTAGCTGGTTAATCTTGGGGCAACTATAGTAATTACAGATTACAAGGCATAGTGAGATGGTCATGTATCATTCAGTTAAAATCTATCTCATTACTGTAGCTTCCAATATGAGACAGTTGCAATTAAATTTTAAGTGCATTGGTTTTCTAAATAGAGAACTTGGATATGAGTTTCAAAGCAGTTATCATGATACAGCTATAGTTACTGGAGAATAATACTCTGTTCCAAGTGCCCAGAATGTCCTGGCCCCTTTAAAGAAAACTACAGACAATCATTTACCTTTTGATAAATGACACTGCCTCCTTCAGCATGAGGGAAGCAGTCCTTTCTAACCTCATCGGCTGTTCAGTGACATCGTGATTCCTCATCAGGATACAGTTCCAATATTGCACAAAGCCATAACTGGAGTACCAAGAAATGAAGAAAAGGCCGCCCGCCAAAGTAAAACAGGCAATTATTTTCCAGCGGATGGAAATTAAACCAGTCAGTTTTCCAGCAGTGAGAGTGAGCACAGCAAGGGCAATTATCTGACTGTAAAGCCAAAGCTTAGCTTGCAGGGCTACATCCAGCTCTGGAGGTTTGTTTTCTTGACAGTTGTTTAGAAGCGTGAAAGGCATACCATAAAAGTAGTCAAACCCGTGATTTAGAGGATGATGACAATGATCATTGAAGGATTCACAGTTTACACCTTGATGCCACTTTCCTGAAGGTTTTAAAGCATGAAAGAAATTAGAACATTAAGGTAGACAACTCAAACAAGGTAACATCATCAGCATCTGTTTGGGAATTAGGCGAGCCACTCCGTTTTTCAACAGAGTATCGATGCATTCTCCTCGTGCACAAGGGTGCTGGGTGAAACCAGTGCCTGATCAGGTAAATGTCATACTGTAACAGGCAATCCCCAAATGGACATGTGATAGAGAAATTTGCAAGATGCTCAGCTAAGGGTCACATAAGAATGGGATTTCATTACCTTTCAATGAGGATTAAGGAATTAAGGTACTCTAAGTTGCTGGCTGCTTTAATACATTCCCTTCCTAACTTTCAATTGGTTACATTAAAATGAAGTTGCAAGTAATGTTACAAATTTACTAGAAGATCCAGTAAACTTTTGGCCAATGTTAACAGATATCTTGATCACCAGACTCAGGAAGATGATTTCTCAGGCACGTCCTGACTCCATATGAAAAGGAGAAAAGGCTGTAAACCAACCTTTGACTCTGCCCCTGCCCAAAATAAAGCAAGTAGACAGAAGCTGTTGTCTGCTTAGAAAACATGCCGGATCAAAGGACCCTGAGGTTTGCTGGGTTATGTGACTGCCAAGGAATTACAGACTCAGCTTGGAGATGACAACGAATTTGGCACAGCTGGCCCCAAACCCCCTGGCTTTAAGGAACACAGTGCTTACCCTACCCACTCATTTCTGTGAAGGGATCCATTGCGGGAGTGCCTGTCACTTGACAGTAATAAAAGCAAATGGAAGGGAAAAGAGAGACTTTGCCAGTTCATTTTAGATATATTTGGCAAAAGAATGATGAATCTTGAAGCTGTTGAGGTCTGACCAAAGTCACAGACAGGAAGGTGCTCTGGGGCAGTGTTTCCCTGACATCTTTGCATTTTGGCTTCATCTGAGGAAACAGCCACTGTATCCCTCCTCTTTGGGATCTCTCAGCCTCATCTGTGAGACACTTGTGCTTCATCGTCTCTTCTGTGGGTACAAACTTTGTTCCTTTCTTTCCCTGTCGTCTTTTGTTTCTCTGCCTGTTGCCTCCTAAAGGCAGATGAAATACTTAAAGAAATTGTTTCGTTTGGAAAAAAAATCTCTACATTAACAAAACTCTCACAGTGGACCAACCTTTGAAAAATCTTAGGCCAAGTAAAACACCCATTATAATCATGAGACAGTTTTTAATTCTTCCTGTTTCAGGTGCCCTGTACAGGCATTAGCATTTTCTTAAAACTCTTCAGACTGCAGTATTTTTAGTCATCTTGCAAATAAGAGGGTATTTCCCCCTCAGCCTTTTGGAGAGGATTTGTATCTGTAACTAACTGACTGTTTTGGGTGAATACAGTCCCTAAATTCCTTCATATAACTCGTTCATTCTTCAAGGTTGTGCTAAAACATTTCCTCTTACCTATCAGTCCAGTGGTATAGCCTTGTTGCTGTAGCAGCCTGGCAAAAGTAGTTTCATTAGCAGGGAGCCCTCCTGACCCAGCGTTCCACTGCAGCGCTCGGTACCTGTTGCTGGACGCCATCCCTGACAGAAACAGCTCTGGTCATTCCTGCGGACCTTTCGCTCTCTGCCAGCAGAGGCTGGGCTGCTCCTGCCAGCCTCTGCATCAGGAGCTCAGCCTGAAGCCAGCAGAGTTCCTCACAAGATGTAAAACCGAGCACATCTTGTAGGCAGTCACATCAGTGTGTCTCAGTACTTCAGGTAGTCAAGAGTGATATTTCAAAACAAATACTGCTTGGCACCAGTTTTACCATCAAACTGAAATAAATCACTGGTGATCCTTTCTGAGGAACTGTGATAATTTAGTCTCTCTGCTCTTCATCTAAAATGAGAGACAACAATTGCATTTCCCTACCTCAGAGGGATGTTGTATCATGTTAGGCGAGACACAGTTCACCCAACACACGCTGATTTTGCACTTAGCTCTCAAAGTAGGCATCTAATTTTCCTATATAGCACCTAGTGAGAGCTGGATATCTATGAAGTCCTCCATAAGACACCTTAGGTAGGGAATAGATGGAACGCTCCATTTTTCACTGCAGTTTTGTGACTTTCTGCACTTTGTTGGCAATGAACTCACCCATTTCTCTTGGGAGCCCCATTTCAAGCCCTTACCTTTAACCGTCACAAGGAATTCCATCAGTTTGCCCTAGACTGTGTTGCAGTAAGGAAAGGACAGGTATTACTGCTGCTGGCATTTCTCTATACCTGTCTATTTTCATTATATAGAGCTCCTGCATCCTATAGTCAGGCTAAAGATCTGTCAGCTGGTGAGGCAGTGGTTCCCATTCAGAAGTTACTTATAGAAAGTTCGAGCCTCTAGCAGTGTATCTTCTATCTCAGGTTGAGGAAATAGCTGAATTCACCCGTTCCAATACTTATTGGCTATTGTAGTACCTCAGCACCATACACAGAAATTTGTAATTCAAAAATGAGCCCAACCTGATCTAACGGGGTATCTGCCAGTGAGAAAAGCTGCTCTGCTCGGAGTGCATAGCGGAGCTGCGGCAATGTGCTGAGTAAGTTTCACTCCTTCTCGTGCCAGGCGGTCAATGTTCGGGGTCCTAAAAAACAGTTTCAAGTTTAATAGAAGCAAGGTAATCCAAAACTCATTTTAATAAATTGCCAAGAAGAACTAGAGTTTTTGAACAGTTCCCTAAAAAAAAAATTCCTTTATATTCTCCAGGACTGATATAGTAACAAGTTTGATACAGCAGGTGAAGTAGGTTGTAGCCACTGGAGAATCCATTCTTGGGAGACAGCCATAGAGTGCATTTGGCAACACTGAAAAGAAACCTAGGCATTGTTGGTACTGTTTAGTTTGAAAATAAAACTGAAATGGAAAGGCCTATCTAAGATGATAGGCTGATATTTTTCTATTCTAATACTTCCAACAGATCACTTTTGCCAGCACATACGGACCCTAAATGTCAGAGTTCATTGAGCCAGAGAGTCTCTCAGAGTGTCTGGAGCTCTTGGAACCAAAACTTTTTGTTCCACGTTTTTAACATGTGCTATTTATTTCATAATACAGTGATACCTTTACATAGTTACATTTGTATGGCAGCCTAGCTCTCCCAGAAGAATGGGCTACAACACCATGAAAAGCGAGAGAGGCCCCCCCCCCCGCCGTCTTCACCACTAGCAGAGGAGGACAATGGAGTTCCACAAGCGCATTGCCATTTCTCTGCACAACCCCACCAACATCATGTGGGGGAGATGCACCCAGAGCATGCCAACAAAATGTCTGTGCTCCACTTAGAAGACATGAGTTGAGGCTTGCAGGATGTGCTCCCAGTGCCCATTCAGTTCAACTTTTCCTTTTTAGTTTTGAAGGAACGTAATCACTAATCACTAGTTTTGAAGGCACATAATCACGTAATAAATTATGTGGGTCAGTCCACATGAGTCTGGATCAGAGTGTTTTGGAGGAGACGGCAAGCAAGTGGATGAGGGATTCTGGAAAAGCACTGGGTGGATAGAGTAAGGTTTAACTATGCATGAGAAAGAATGAAGAAATTAATGCATGAGAAAGAGAAAACAGTAACTGTAATAATAAAACAAGTGGCTGGAGAGTTAGCACATGGAGGAGGGGTGGGAGAAATTCCCAGAAAGAACTTAAAAACCAAAATGAAAATACAATTTTTTTTTTTCTTTCACTGCACTCTGCTTACTTAGGCCCCAAACCTATATGCATATATACAAGTACTTAAATACCCAATCACTAGAGCCTTGGATTAAGAGATTAAGAACATTTCTTATTTTATAATTAGGCTTAATTAACCAGGGTAGGTGTTCTATAATGTTAAATATATTGTACTGAGAGATCTTTTACCTTATGGTATTGTTCCCATAACAACCTATATCTCCGATGCCAAGATCATCGGCCAGAAACAGAAGTATATTGGGTTTAGAGTCCATAGCTGCACTCAAGCCAAACATGTTCCAGACAAAGCATGAAGTCAGTGCCGTTAGGAGGTACGTCCTGAAACACAACAAAATAACTTTTTACATACGTGACTTGTAAGGGTTGGAGAGTGATGGGAGCCCTCTGGCAGCAGATCTGAAGCATGAAACATAAAATAGTGGGATACTTCATTTCCCAGTCCCACTTTCAGTGGGAAGAAGGAGGACAGAGTTTTACTAGTTCCATTTCTTCCATCTCTACCACCTAGATCACTCTAGTCAGAGAGGCTGCAGTAGCCTTTCTACAGCCTAAGAAGCAATGACATAAGTGAAGGCTGTCATCTTATTCATTTGGCCCAGGAATTTTCATCTTGAATCAGTTGCATAGATTTCAAAATGTATCAAAAACTTGAAAGAGCTGAGAAAAATTAGTGTTTCTAAGTTTCATAAATGCTATGAAAATTCAGGGTATGTTCCAAAGTCACTCTGGCATTTTTTGCATATTTTCTCTCCAGTGAATAAAGCAGTTTTAATTATATTTGGAAGGGCAGTGGAAAAACCTAAACAAACTCTCCCCTCCAACTCAAGAACACTTGAAGTTGAAGCCATCTCCTCCCCTGCCATTCTAAGATGCCAACCAGGCCCCATACCAGCATCAACTATATTTAATATCTGCAGAAAACAGAATTTACATTTTTATACATACATACCATAGTTTTTATATAAATATGCCTAGAACATTTGAAGCTATGTGTTCCTCCAAGTAAGTATTGCTGATCAATAGTCTTAAAACCTAATCCTGGATTGATTTTTCACTTGGAGAGAGTTATCACTGCAATATGTACTAATCTGCAGGACATGGGGCAGCAGCAACTCTCTAGCACAGACTGAGAAAGCTCCTGCAAATTATTCCAGGATCTGCAGTTTTGGTGTGAAGATCTCGTATACAAAACCGTGTTTTTGAATGAACACGTAACCATCACCTCTAACAGGCAAACACAGCACACAGGACTTTCTGTAAACATGACTGTGAACTCCAAGTTGTAAATAAGTAACCAGAGGCTATGGGGATTTAATCATCCAAGAGCAAAGTTCCAGCTGTGGTTTTTTTGCACATTCTACTACTAAAGTTACAACAGTGATTTACAGAGTTGTGGTGAAACCTTGCTTTAGAAGCACTGTGGGCAATTTCCATTTCTATACTTGGATTACTCATTTTAAGAAAAGGAGAATTTTCTATTTGCCAGTGTTGTATCTCCTAAGAGTTACAGGGCATTATATTAGTACAATGAATCCTTTCAGCGCACTCAGACATTCAGTTAGAGCTGCAGGGGGAAGGTCTCTTTAGGACCCTGGAAATAAGCAGCCCCCAACAGCCCATTTCGATCACTCGGGCATTCTTCTTTCTAAGATGGGGACAAGAGTATTGCTTCCCACCTCTATTACATTTAAAAAAAGGAAAAGGAAAAAAAAGAAGGGCAAATTATGAAATCTGCTTTTACTCATGTCTGCAGCTCCATCCTAGCACTTTGTTTTCTCATGGTGTTAAGTGCTGGATATTTCCTGATCCCTATGGTAATCCTGCTTGCGGATTAAGATAGGGTCAAGGACAAATTCTGTCTCAGGTAACCTACTGCTTATAGTTCCAAGTCCATATCCTAAGTTGTTATGTAGCATTACTGTACATTATAAAATAACCATGCTTAGAGCTCAAAGTGATCATCTTTCAGCAATACATGAAGAAAGAGTGCAAGAATTGTTTAGTTACTGAACACCGATAAATCTTGAAAGCAATAGGGTTGAAAGAAAGTAGAACTTAAAACATGCATATAGATACATATGTATATATACAAACCTTTACAGAATTACCTAGAAAGCTATTTCTGGAAATGATAATGTTAAAGGCATAGCCAGAGACTTCCACTTGGGAGACAGATCTCATTGTTTAAAAACATGAAAACATTAAATAAGTATTTAGTTAAGATGGCCCTAAAAATCATTTGGCAGCTAGTATTACTAAGTGATTTTACAACATTTGCTTAATGAATCAGGTAAGTGCAAAACATTAGGAAAATACAGGACACTATTTATGTAACTTTTATTTACAAGACTTAATATGGATTTATACCATAGTTGAGCTCCCATACCTTTATTAACAATGATCTTCTGAGGACAGGTTAGAAACCATTGGCACAGGCAATCAAATGTTGAAAAAAAACCCAAAACCTACTAAACTATAAAATTTGGTGCCTGTACATGCCTTAGAATTATTTTCCAAGGTGATACTGCTGTGCTTACTGCATACCTAGAGAATTAAAGCATTATGAGATTAGAGCATCCTTCTATTCAGGAAATCTGCTCCTCCTACAAGATTTCACAGGGAAGTTACACCTGTGTAAAAGCCTGGCACCTTAGACTACTTCTCTAAGGGCTTGTACAAAGAGAAAGACAACTTTAGAACAGTGTGGGGGTCACAGTCGGGGAGGAATTTAAAAAAAAGGGGGTGGGTGGGGAGAGAACAATTATGACATCATTTTTAATGGAGTTGAATTTTTTACATGGGGGTAAAGACAGGAACAACAAAGACTTATAGCAAACAAAGCACCAGGAAAAGTGATTCATTTGAGCCCAGGGTTGCTTGGGAAAAAAAGGTGGGTCAATTCAAACAATGCAAATTTAATTCTGTGAAGCAGAAACAAATACATGCAGGGAGGAGCCAGAAATCTGTTCACCTGAATAGAATGGCAGCAATGGCTGTGCAAGGTAGTGGTGCAGTCATCTCCTGGTAGGCAGCGATCCTGAAAATAAGTTAAGCTTATAGTAAGCAACAAATTGAGCACAGTCACCAGTGTGATGTTGGAGGAAAAAAGGAACCCGATCAATCCTTATATCTCTTTATAAAAGAGGGACTAGTGAGATTATTTTACCTCAAAGACATGAGTACTGATGGGATCAAACTGTGTACTAACCAAAAGCAGACTATTTTCAAAGTGAAGTTTGAGAACTGGAGAGGGGGCAGAAAACCACATATAAATGATTCAAGAGTGGGAAAAGATGTTTTATTTTGAGAGAACAAGAGCTCAGTCAAGAACAAGACAGTAAAAGATTAATTAGTGCATAAATTCATGGGGAAAAGACACAGGTCTTAGAAAATTTTGCTGAGACACAGTCAGTGTTTGGAAGGTGAAGTCAGACAAATAAGAGCATGCATTTTCTGCAAGCAAGGCGATTTATTGTTCAATCATGTTTCCAGGCAGAGTGCAGTATATTCATGATTGTGTACCTTAAGAGGAAGAAAGAAAAGTATTGTAAAGAAAGTATTGTAAAGAAACACAAGTTATGGGACTCCCCATAATGGGCAGTCAGCTGAAATTTAACAGTAAACATGATCAGAGCATCAATCTGATATAAACTTCATAGTATTTTCTCCAGCAGCCACTTCATGAGACATCTTTTTCTAAGCTACCTAGAGGAGTTCAATTAAAGCTAATTTTAAGACTCTTACCTAAAGAGTTCAAATAACCTTAAGAAAACGGCCCTTGACTTGAAAAAGCTGCTTCTCATCACACCATTCCTTCTTTATTTCAAGATTGCTTTTAGTTCTCACACTAATAAGCCTCTCCACTATATAAATTCTGGTTCATATAAGCCCAAAGTAATCTTAAAATACTAATTCTATAGATTGATTAGTCCTTGCACAGACGAAGGGGACTCCAAATATATGTGGTGATACTAAGTTATTCTCAACAGAAGTCTCCCCAGACAAAGAATCACTGGAGGCAACTGTGGATTTCCCAAAGTCTAATAGATCTGGTTATTTTCAAGGGGATAGCAAGTACAGTCTTGCTATTTACCACTGATGTTACTACTCAGTTTCAACTGAAGGGTTCTCAAATGTCACTATTAACTAAAAACATTATTACTTCATTTACAACCAGAAGTACACAGCATCAGTTATTCAGCCTAGTACCTCCACATAAAAAGTCATAGGACTCTATAATAATTCAGTCTAAACATCTCTGCAAAATGAGGCCAAATCATGCAGCACCATGAACAGCAGGAACTGGCCAGCACAACTTTGTGTAGACATATTCCCCTTAGTTAAACCATTTTAATTGTCTGTAAACCTTATCCAAAATTTACTGTCTTCTGCAGCTGATACTACATGACTGCCCTACCACTTCTTTCTCCAAATTTGTCAGCCATTAACAAAAGCTTAATTGACTTACAATACAATTCATTCAACCTGCTAGGAATGCCACAAAGCCTGCAGCTGCCTCAACAGCCACTTGAAGAGATTAAGCAAAAGAAGTTTTTGCTTGGTTGAGTGGCTGAATTACATGGACTTGACTTAACTCAAATAGATTTGTAACAACTCCAAGTAGTGTTATATAGCTTTTTCTAGCTAACTGCTTCGTGCAGACCTTGGGGTTTTTTTCAGCTCTGTTTTACAGAAAGCAAGCTGCAAGCCTGAAACTGCTAGAAAATTGGCCCCCTCTTCCCCGACTGCAGCTTAGCTCCAGGCAGTTCCCCCATCCTCCAGATATTTCACTTGTTGGATATATTCCCAGGTTAGAGTCTATCCTTCTTGAAGCCCTACAGAGAAGAAAAAAGACAAACCTTCACTTCAAAAAATATCTGCCCACAGCCAAAATATTTATTGAAGCCAGCCATATCTCATGTTTCACCCTCATCCCTAGAAGACTGGCAACACCACCACTTGCTCTGGGAATCCACCAGAATTGAAAGGAACTTCTCATTCTTAAAAATGTTGATACAACTCCAACAGAAAAATTTGGAATAAGCTCTTGTCAGCTAAGCTACAAGTCAGTAATCGGACACAGCAAAAGAATTTGCTTTCTTGTTTTCTTTGTCTTACTTCAGACACTGAAAGAAATTATTTGCACACTGATGCAAAATCAAAACAAAACACCAAACCCTTTACCACTTATTTAAATATAACAAAAGTGAATTATAAGTATTAGGTCAAACACTTTCAAGTAATGTGTGGAGGTATGTTGCTGTTTAGCAGTTAGCCAAAAATAAACACTCGCTTTCCGCCTTCTGTAAAAATATACTACACAACAGTATATTAGAATGTAATTAAAAATGCTAACTTCAGCTTGCATTATGGCTCTAGAAGAAATACATGCAACATACCATATGCAACATGCTGTTCCACCTTGTTGTCCCTTTCCTGCCTCTCTCCCATAGCTTCTAGGCATCCAGATGTTCAGGAAGGGAGTGGCAACAAGTGAGGAATGAGCAAAACAAGGAAGAAAAAGCTCCCAGCTGGTGTGAACATAGTCACTTGCTCAGAGCTTACAGCTGGTGAGCCAGAAACAGGTGCTGTTCATCAACCATAAAACACGGGGTGATCTTGCAAGAAAGGCAGAAGCCAAAAATCAGGAGATGCTCAGCGGTCTTTCTTCCTGTCCTTTCTGCACCCTCAGGGAATCATCTGCAACAGTGCTCACTGGGGGTGTACAGTTCTTACTGACCTGGATAATATCAATAGTTGTTATCTGTTACCATGATTAATAGCATTGTATTACCACTTAGCATCGCGCATTCTCAGTGACCAAAACTTGTGGCAAGCAACCTAAATTGCAACCTAAAAAGCAACCTAAAAGCTCTCCAGGACGAGAGGAAATGGCCTCAAGTTGTGCCAGGGGAGATTTAGATTGGATATTAGGAAAAAATTCTTTATGGAGAGAGTGCACTGTTAGGCATTGGAACAGACTGCCCAGGGAAGTGGTGCAATCACTGTCCCTAGAAGTGTTCAAAAAACGTGTGGATGCGGTGCTTAGGGACATGGTTTAGAGGTGGACCTGGCAGTTAGGTTAACGGTTGGACTCGACGATCTCAGAGGTTTTTTCCAACCTGAATGATTCTATGATTCTAAATTTTTTAGTTTATTATGGGTACCTTTTCTGGCCTTGCTGCTGCACAGCAGCACCTGCCTTCAGAGCAACAGGGGAAAGGGATGGTCTGGCCCTAGGCTCATGCATTTTCACATCGTGATTAGCACTCCCTGGTCTAAATGATCTAATTGTGCCTTCTGGCTTCAAACTACTCAGCTAGGAACATGCTGCTTTCCTTACAGCAGGGACAAGAGCAACACACAAGGGTGGAAAATTGGAGACAGAAACAGGGCAGACGAACGAGATAGAAAGAGTGGCAACCAGGAGCACGGCTGCTAGAGAAACAGTGAAGATCACATGGAAGCAATCTGGAGGCAAATTATGCTTTCTGTATGCAATTGTAAAGCCACAGCAACTCTAGCAATAATAATAATAAAAGCAGAACACCTGCCATTCACCACCTAACCCTCCAAAACCTGGAGTTTGGTTTGAAACACCAAAGAAGGAAGGAAGACAGAGATTGTTAATTATTGTAGCCCCCCTCCTGCCCCCATACACACACCCTAACCCCGCTCACACGCTGTATTTGCTATCTGCGATCTGGCGGATCAGCTCTGCTGGAAGGCGGAGGCCGGGCTGCGCTCGCAGCCGGAGGTTAGCAGAGGAAGATGCGAGGAAGAGCAGAGGCGGGACGCCATCCGAGGAAAGCACAGCTCTGCGGGGCAAAGTTCACTGTTTAGCACAGCTTCCCAAAAACGCCCCGCGGGACACAGGCTCGGTGCTGCCGGCAATGCCCCGGCCCCGGCCCCGCCGGCAGCGCGGCCCCGGGGTATCGGGGCTCGGCGGCGAGCAGTGGCAAACTCACCCCCCGCTCGAAAGACGTGTCGGCTTTGTGTAACGGAGGGAGGAAAAAGTCCTTCCCGAGGGAAAAACGGAGGCGAGGGTTTTTAAAAATTTATTATCATTGTTATTGTTTTTTAATAAAAAGAGCTGATGTTTTACTTACTCCATACTTGCTCACTCACTGCAGGAGCTCTGTTCTCACTTTCCTCTTCGTCTCAGGCTTTCTGGTCTTTGCTTCTAAAGAGGGGTTTTCAAAAGCACATCTTGTATGTTCATATCAGAGTAATTGGTGGGTGTCGGTCGCCTTTAAAAATCTGGTCAAAGGCATTTCATCCCGCCTGCCGCAGGGGAGGGCTTCTCTGCCGGCTGCTGGTGACAAGAGCTGAATAAGGAAGAACTGTTTTGAAGTAGAAGCTGGAAATACAGCTCCTATAACAGCCAAGGCCAATAGAAAGAGCTTTAGTGGTAACTGAGTGGAAGATCACAAATCACGGGCAGTGAGACTGTAGGCAACATCATGCTGTATAAAGAACCACCCTATGGATGGAAGCAGGATGGCCATGGCTAATGCAGAAGGCGAGCCAACTAGCCCCCTTGAGATCAAAGAAAATCAATCATCATAGTGTCACGTTAGTGTATGCATACCAACTCTGGCAGCCTGGCTAATTCCCCATCATCTTATTACAGTTCCTCTGTCTGCGAGTGCTCTCCTGTGCCAGCGCCAATACTCATGTGCTTGCACAGTCTGGCCTGCCATGCTACTTCGCAGGCCCATAGGGGCACTGGACCCCTCTTTTTACTGGCTATGTGTGCTTATGGTGGTTTAAAAACAGGGTATAAATGTGGCATGCTGTAATCCACTGAATAAGCGCTTTATTCAAAAAGAGAGAAAAAAGGATAGAGGTTCTTGGTGTAGACATATTATTGCTCAGAGGCCAAAATAAATATTAATACAAAATACCATGGCAAGGTGGAGAAAACAATCAGAATGTATTAACTAGACCCTGATAAATACAATGTATGGATACTATGAGATTCATAGCATCATCAGTGGGTGCAGCGCATGAGTCTCAAGGAGAACATTAGGGACTTAAATACTTACCTGGATATAGCAGTAGCAATTGCACCATTATCGTCAAGAACCAGAACTTTTGCCCAAAGAAGTAATTGGTAGAACTAGTTGAAGCTGGGAGAAGCTCATGGCGTGGAGCAAAGAAATGAGAGTGCAAGGAAGGAGCCTTCAGATCAAATTAGGACAAGGACACCCATGGAAGAAGGCTTACATGCATCAAGGAACGGATATTAAAGTAAAGCTTCAGAAATACTAAAGAGAAAGAGATTTTTTGAGGGACTTGGAAAGAACTAGGTGGAAATGGTACAACTCAGGAAGCAGCAGAAATTTTCTGGGTTACAAACCAAGACTGAAGGAAAGAATCCACCTGTCTGCAAAGACATGGTGAAGAAAGTAGGGGTCTGGTTTTGGCCCTTTTACTCCAGTGCAGATCTGAGCACACCACTCCCACCTCTCACACCTGTGGAAATCTCACTCTCTCATTTTCTCGAACCAGAAAGGCTCTTCCACCTTGTCTCTCTGACCACCTGCCATAGTCAGAAGCAGAGTAAGGCAATGCAATAGCTTACATTATACGTATCTGTTCTTTTTTTCCCCCACAGAACTGAAAAGTGCGTTTTTTAACCTTAGGTACATTTTTCTATTTGGCTTTTTTCTCCAGTGTTATTCATCATGTCTTTGTAGGTTATTTTGGCATTTTTGTGACTTTAATATCTTTAGCTTGGAGTTTACAATAGGCTGTTTATTGTTAGTCCTTCAAGTCAATCTTTTTGGCAAACTGAGTGACATAATTGGCCTGAGTGACATGTGGATCCCCAAGATACAGAAATAACCAAAGACTAGCTTTAAATTCAGCGCCCCCCCCCCCCAGTCATCCAAACTTAATGGATGGGCCAGTCGCGCAGAGCCTAAACATCAGCATTTGCCAGAGCTGTATTTTCAATCACAGAAAAAACCTGCAAGTACCAAGAAAGAGCACTTTGTGAAGGGAGCTTCTTGTTAGCAATGTCTTTGCTGCCATATACAGAGGCCCAATTTCAGACCAAGACCCTGTCACACAGTGCAGAGACAGAGAATGAGCTGTGCCCCTAAGTGTTAGAAATTAAAATTCATAAACATTTTTTTATATTTGAAAATGTTCATCAACAGTCAGTGCCCTTCTGGATATCGAAGACTCACACATAGTAATAAGGTTAAAATTACATTTGTCTGTCAGTTTTATCAATATTTGAAGAGACCCATCTAGCACTATTTAAAATCAGAACCTACTGAGTATACTTGTCTTGGTACGCTTGCATATTGTAACAACTAAACAGTCATTGCACTTAAAGAAGACACTTATTTAAGATCTTAGGTACTTTAAACCAAATTTATTAGTTATAGTCAAAATACAGTAATTATATTATTAATTGTATAGTTACTAGAATAACAAATCAGTCTCTGCTCCTTAGCAGATCTGTGTTGGTTTTTCAGCTATGATTACAGATGCTGTGATAGCATTTCTTGACATGTGACTGGAAGACAAAGGAGAAAAGTTTAAAACTTCAGAGATGTGTGATTTCCACAGCAGGTAAGATTCCCTGGATTTTGATCCCTTGCAGAAATTAGTGTGGCACCTGCCCTAAGCAGTACTGCCAGAAGTGGGAAGACTGGAAGTTATGATGACTCCTTCCTGCTGGGAAGTGCCGGGCAGAGAATAGAAAAAGTCTCCCTGTAGTTCTTACATGGGTCAGAAACTCAAGTAAAGTACAATCAGATGCAACTAATTTGGTGGGCCCATGACTGAAGTGAGCATGAAATACTTGCTATAGGATGTGCTGTTCTGGGAGGCCGGTCTGCTACTATCTTTGGCTGCAATCCTTTAAAAAGTTTTGGTCTCCTGAGCAAAAATAAATATTTATTTAAGTGTAATCTGGACAATTTTTTTCCAAAATGTGAGTTTTCAAAACTTTTCAGTGCCTGAACAGAGCTAATGATCATCGAAAATTCAGGGTAACGTTAGCTTTTGGAATGAAGACATAATATTTAACAGAACATGCTGTTTAACAGAAACCGGCAGTCTTGCTTGAGATAGCTCGTAGACATCACAGATACCAACTTGTATATTCAGGGACAAAACTGTTAATCCGTGGGGCCAACCAGATTCTCAAAATGTTGCATCATGGTCTCCACAGAAGAACATGTAACTTGAAATACTGAAAACTATGTGATCTTCTTGGTGATTACATGCTGAAGTCAAACTGAAGCACTTGCCCAATATGTGTTCAGGAGAGTTCAAAACCAGCTTAAAAATATTCCTATTATTCTAAAGCAAAAAAGAAGATTCAATACAACTTAAAAAAAGGTAGTAATTCTTTTCTTCTTCTTTAAGCTTCAAAGATCTCCTTTTCAGTAAAAGAGATATTTTATGACTAATTTTTAAATGAAGAGAAATCATTAGATTTTCAACAGCTTAATTTGCTCAAATGCTGCTAGCTACTGTGTTTGAAAACATTTTCAGTATCCAAATTTAGATTTTAGGGGTTTTGTAAGATGCTCTTGAAATCCAGTCTTGAACACTATCATCTACATCATCTTAGGCTATGACCAGTATAAATGCGTCTAGATGAAAACTGTATTGTGACTAAGCAGTGAAAATCAGTCTTAGCAAATAATTTGCACTGAAATAATAATGCATCAATCAGGTGGAAAAAAAGAAATGTGAACAAACTGATTAGTATTTGACTGTTTTTTCAAACAGATGTTTCCAATCCTGCTCTTGTACTAATGTCCTATAACTTCTGAAGAATGTTCCACTGGTTATTTCTCTTCCTGAAGGGCTAAATCTACAAATGGTGTAATGTGATATAGTTACATAGATTTAATTCTGTATACCTAACCTGAAGGTATCTTTTAAAAACTGAACTTATGCATGTGTGTTTATACAAGAATACTAGATGAGATGAGTCTTTCATTCAACAGCAGTGAGATATTGGTAAATAAGGTATTTTGAGAAACACGCAAAAGATCTGGTGGCAGAAAACACTGGCCAGCTGCCTGGCTCTCACTGGCATCTTCAGCTGATGTCAGTGGGAGCTCTCAGCATGGGAGTGGAGGGAAGCATCTGCTTCACTCCTCCAAGAACATACACATTGAAACCATTGTAGTACCAGGCACTAGGCAGCTTCTGATAGAGGCGTATGTAGTTATCTGGTTTTCAGAGCCTTCTGAGGATTTCAGTTTGACAGGATAGCTTTTCTTGAAAGAAGGAATTTCAGAAAATAATATAGTACTCAAACTGATGGTTATTTTGTGGGATGAATACAATTTGATACACAGCTAACAATAATGGGTCTGCAAGCCAGCCGTCCTGCCTGTAATTCTGCCTGAAGGGAATGAGCGTGAGTCCGCATGGATTAGTTCAGTTACCTGTAGGGCTAAGTGATTTCATGTTTCTGAATGGGAGTTAATCTGTTACAGGAAATAATATTCACATTTATTGACATTTCAGTCTTTTTGTTTGTATTTTTGAAGACTGCACATCAGCAGAGACTACAGCTGTCTTCAACGTGTAGGCTATCTGCCCTTCTCTTGCTGTGACTGACTGTGCCAGCAAGACAGCAATTAATCCTCTCTCCCTTCATGAATCACCATTGGGTGTCCTGCAGAGAGAGAGCAGGAACCCATCACAAGGGATGTGGGGAGTTTCCTAGAGCTGGAACAAGAGCAAGAGCTTCAGTGAGTTATTGGTGATTCCTTGAAAACTAGTCAGATGCAGGGCCTGGCCCCAGTTCCATGAAGACTTTCAGAGGGAGATAAATGAGGAAAGGAGAGGCAATGCAGACCAGATTGGGGGCACATGGTCTCTCAGTTAGTTCTCAGATATGGAAGTGGAATGCACATTTGTTGCAATGAGGAAAAAATTTCCATCTCGATAGATGCGAGGCTCCCAGAGCAGTGTGCCTGCCAGCGCAGGAGTGTGCAGCACCCTGCAGAGCTTTCAATGAACTATTTTTATTTGGCTGAAGAAAGCTTCTCACGAGCTCTTTATCCAAACCATCATAAATAGACTAAAGCTGGGAGTTATACAGTCTAAAGGGCCACTGCAACACTTACAAGACAGGACAAAATCTCATTTACAAGCATTCTCTATCCTTGGAGGCTACTTAGTCAACCTTTTACCAGCCCCAATCCAAGTGTTTCACCTAAAGTATAATTAATGGGTTTCTTCCTTATCACTCTCTTTCCCCACCCCCCAGATTATTTATTTATTTATTACGTGGATTACTTTCTACTACCTGGTTAGCTCACAGCCAAGAGCTCAAATGCCCCACCTGAGATTAAGTATCATTGGTCTTTCTAAGACAACAAGAAATTCTTATTCTATTTCTGATAAGATAGTAAGAAAGCAGTTCATACTACTTGGCCAAGAAAATGAGTTGGTAACTGGTGAGACACTGGAACAGGTTGCCCAGCGAAGTTGTGGATGCTCCTTCCCTGGAAGTGTACAAGGCCAGGTTGGATGGGGCTTTGAGTAACCTGACCTAGTGGAAGGTGTCCCTGCTCATGTCAGGGGAGTTGGAACCAGATGATCTTTAAGGTCCCTTCCTGAAATGCCATCGAGGCAGGGAAACCTGGAGGAGGCCTTTGGTTTGTCCTTCCTGGCTTCTCTGCTGAAGGCAGGAGATCTGTCCACATGGAGAAGAGAAAACTTAGTGTTCCTCTGCACTAAATTTTACCTGGGGTGGGGCTGAGAACCTGATGTGGCACTCTGGTACAACCCAACTGTTCCCCTGGTGTTCTCCATTTAATAGAGAGAGTGCACAAAACATCAGTTGATGCTGCTGGTGATACAAAAAGACTATGAAAGGGAAGCAGAAAACCACCTATAAGCCATATTACTTTCATATTTTCTAGATCTCATATTCACCCAATGTTTTAAAGTATTTACAAAATACGTGACATATTTGTCTTAGTTACTTAATATAACATGAGATACATAAAAGGACTACTTTTATCATACTAGTATGGTAATATAACTAATAGCAGTCTACTTCCAAATATGATAGAATATTATTTTTTTCCTAGGGGACTTTTTTCTTATCCACAACATTTAATTTGCTAGGTACTTTCTGAGTTTTATATCTCAGGATCCCATGAAGCAAAGAGGAATAGCCTTGTTCTTTTTTGCAACTTCCTGTCAGGAGTGGTAACAATAAATAAATTAACAATGTGTAAAAATCCTAGTCTCAAATCTCCTGAAATAGGCAGTTTTCACTGATTTAAATAAGCTTCCAAAAAGCTGAAAATGATACACAATGGCAAAAAAGAAGAATAAGCTCAAAGCACGGGTTGCAATATGTTCGTAAATATTAACTGTTGGTCTCTCAGTTTGCAAAATAAATCTAGATGCTCTCTCAACATGGGGAAAAGCTGGTAGCCAGCTGTGAGAAACTGCAACTCTCACTGCCACAACGGCAATACAATACGTGGAAAAGAGGGAATAGCCTGAAGGTGAAAAATTACTCAGAAAAAAAAAAGACTTTCAAACAAATTGATGACAAGAAGAGGTTAAGAACAGCAAAGAGAAACCAGTTCCCATGGTATTTATAGAATGTACAGGATATGCTACATTCTTTGTAAGTGAATAAGACTACCCTAAGGAAATACCTGCCTTATCATACACTTCTTATTCAACTGGAAAACAGCCTGAAGGACTCCTAACAGCGGCAAATATTTATGGATGTTCATTACACTTACTGTCAAGGAGACTATTTTGATGCACTACTTTGTTTTTATCTAAGAAATGCCATTTTGAGTCTACCAAAACTGCTTGTAAGCCTGTGCCACATTCATCAGACTACACAATACATGTCAACACAACACATGGAGACAATGACTGGCCGCGTCAGTGTCCTCTGTGTGTGTGTGTCTCTGGGATACACGCTCAGCTTTACCATGGGTTGAACCTGCAAAGGGGAAGGCAGCAGCCGTGTCCCCCAGCCTGGGCAGAGACACTGGGTCCCCAGGCACCGGGCTGGGCTCCAGCAGCTGGGCAGGAGGGTCCTGGGCCACGGCGGCTCTGCTCCTGTCACTTAACATAGACAAATATAAGGTTAGAATTCCCAAAGAAAAAGGAAATTAAACTAATGAAAAACGGTTGTTTTTCTGCTTCAGCTGCAGAAGAAAGCAGAATACCATCATCTGCTGACCACCCAAAAGAAAAAGACAGTATGGTTTTGTCAAAGCAGCCTTTATTATTGCTCACGACTGTTCCGTGCATAATGTCTGTGCTACCAAGCCCTGAACGTTTGCTGATCCCATGGCACTTTGCATATCAGCAGGGCCTGATAACTGTGCTTTCATGGGCGAACACCAGTATCTGGGACAAATTCCAGCTCAGATGTCTTCCTGTACCCTCTAGCTCCAAATGAATCTCCTACAGTACTATGAAGTATTTCTGTGCAAGAAAAACTGGTTCAATCATATGAACAGGCATTATACCCACATATTTTTAAAGGTGTTGAAAAATTGAGAAGATGTAAAATCCCAGATACTAAACTGGCTTGAGGATTGAAGTGAGATCTTGGAAAATGACTGAGAAAATTGAAAAATGCCAGTCTGATTACAGTAATTTCATGTAAAGAAAACACTGCACATTGAATATGAAAAGACCTTTAAATCTAGCCAAGAAAGAAACAGTGAAATAGAATACATTCAAATGAGAAATAAAGCACACACTCTTAACAATGGAGGCAATTAGGCAACAATCCAGTACATGCGAAGTGATGGATTCACTTCATCTCTTGGAAATTTTCACAGTAAGACTGAGGGCCTTTCTCATCAATAGCACTGATGGAGCATCTGGGTGAATTATAACAGTCTGTGACATGCATGAAGTCACAGCATACAATAAAACTTTGCTTTTAAGCTGTAGGGCTTTGTTTACCTGCAAATTTCCTGCTGGCTGAATTGCAGGAAACAAGGGGGAAAATAAAACCAAAATAAGCCGAACATTTATCAAAGGAGATGAACAATTGAAATGGGTGCTAGGACAATAGTTAGAAAAATGGTAAAAACTGTGCAATAATCAAATGGACAAATTATGTTCTCAGATGCCTACATATTCAGATATACCAGTGCAAACTTGTCTATGTGAACAGATATATATTGTACCCTGCAATGAAAAGCATTACCTGCAGCGCCACTTTAATAGGAACAACTATTTTAACACAAAGAATGAAAGAACTGAATTTACAGCAGCAAAGAAGATAGATCTAAGTAAATCTAGCTGTTTGGTGGGATGAAAATTTAACTTGTGAAGCAAAAAGTACCTTAATTCTGCATTTTTTAAAATAGTAAATTAGAGTTTGTTTATTTTCATAATTAGTATTGGGCATCTTTGAAAGAGTCTTTTTTGAACATACTACTTATTAGCAGGAACCAGTTATGACTGAGATATGGCCAGCAGGGTAACTCGTGCAATCCTGTGCCCAAATGACTGAACTGGCTATCATCGTGGTGCTTCTGTGACCGTCAATGCCACTATGCCCTTGCCAGTACTGCTTAGGGAGCTGGGTGCAATGAGAGCTTTGGAAAAGGAAAATCCTTTCTCTTTTGTGTTCTCCATCAAAAGAAGCTGACTCCCACCAGAGGAATCCCATCCTTCTCAGAAAGCACAGACAGCTGTTACCCAGCTTGTCATGTTTCCAAGCTTTATGCCTTACCCAGGAATTTTCTCCTGATCCAGAAGCCCCAGGCTCATCAGCTGCCATCATCACTGCTGCTGGTGGGACTAGCTACAAGGAAGGAAGGAAGCTACTTTTAAAGGATATTCTGTGTGGAACAGTGGGCAAAATTGTTTTGGAATTATTTTGGAGGCAGTCTGCAAACATTTTTTATAGTGGCACCTTATGCATCGCCAGCAAGGGTAACAAAATTAAGGGAGACCTCAGTCCACGAATTACATAGAAATTCAGAACAAAAAACCAAAGCAAAGCTTCTAAGTATACATTCATAAACAACAAAACATAATTTACATCATTACTTCTACAGCTCTAATCTTGGCCTGCTTCAGTGCATTTGAGCTATTCATGCAGTTGTCAACAGATGCAAGTTAAAAAGGCTCTTCAGGCTGTTCTGTCTTGCTTGCTTCCTGAGAGGTTCCAGCCTAAAGCCACCTTTACCAAATACTGTGCCATTCACTGGAACAATTTTCATATAAAGGCTCCATTAAAACAAAGAAACAAACAAACCAACAACCCACCAGTCAACACCCCTAAAGAAAACACTCCTGATCTAAAAACACTTTTGAGGAAGTAACTTGGATTCTTTCCTTTATAGGTTGGCAAGTTTATTATCACCTTCCTTATCACACCAACAGAATGGGAACGTCCCACAGCACGGCTGCAGCCATGGCTTCCACACAACGTTATACAAGGAGAGCTGCTCTGGGACTGCAGTCAGCGTCCTGCGATGCTCTTCTATGGCTCTTCCCATCTTCCTTATTACAGTGTCAAAGAGGGGCTCGGTGTCAGCCGACAGAGGTTTGGCTTCCGAAGGGTCTCGCGAGAGATCAAACAGCAACGGAGGGTCATGATGGGTCACACCTTCCCCAAAACATGGGCAAAATCCTCTATCATAACAAGCCCCAGCCCCGAGTGGACGGAAGACAGGGGTCACATAATGAGCCTTCCAGATAGCTCCACCTGGCAGGAAAGGAAGAAGGCTTGCAATGACACTGGTGGTTATCACAAAGCATTAGAAGAGAGAATGTTTTTCTAGAGTTTGTTTCTGGTTGCATTTCAGCTCTACACTTATTAATTGATATAGTATTGTAATTTCATTTAAAATTAAGTGCCACAGAATTAAACCAATAATGTAAAATAACTTCTGACGTTTGAAAATTTCTCCAAAATTTTCAGCAAGTATCAGTTATACCTGACTTTGTTTTTTATGAAGACATGAAGAAAAAGATTTGGGGTTTCCATGGCTTGCTTCCTTGTTAAGGTAGCAGAAGGACAAAGGACTGAGGCAAGGACTTCTCCCTGAGACAAGGAGGGCATGGACTCCCCGGGCCTTGTATTCAGGTAGAGAGGTGGGTGAGACCCACCCTGAGCTCCAGTAGCCTGCCCGGCATGCCATGTGCCTTGAAGCCACAACCGAACTCTGTGCCATACAATACAGGCAATACTAGTAACTTCTTTACCACCTTACACCTGGAACTACTTGGAAAGCTGCAAACCTGGAAAAAATGTGTGAGACAAATCTGCCCTCCTGTAAATTGAACCTAATTCTTGGGAAAGAAGTTCTGTACTCACTGTCCTTCTGGTGCCACCGCACAGCATGTAAGTGAATGCCACAGTAATGAAACAGGAACTCGTGCTCTGAGTGCTCAACTGTTCCTCGCAGTAAAGGCATCAGATCCCGGCCATCAATTACCCTAGCAGAAAAAATGGAGACCATCAGACTGGGGTAAGCTGTGCAGGACTGCGTTCCCTCTGCACACCTCTTGCTGGAACTGGCAACTCTGAATGAGGAAGATGCTTGTGGAAGATTGCAGGTAGATGCTGAATCTCAAATGTAGAGAAGAGGTGACTGAGCTGTGGTAACATTTATATGTTAGAAAAGGAGCAGGAGTGAAAAAGAAAATGTCAGACTCAGAATGTGTTTCCAAACTAGATTTTCCTTTGTCGTGGGAGAGAAGGAGTAATAAAGACACTCGTGTTTGTACCTGTCCTGGGGTAGCACCCCTCCAGCCAGATGAACTACTGTAGGATAAACGTCCATAAGGCTTGTAGGTTCATCGATAACTGTGCCTGCAGGTAACACTCCTGGCCATCTAAATATCCCTGGGACTCGGATTCCTCCTTCCCAGCCTCCCATAGCTTTTCCACCTTTCATTAAAAAAATAATACATTTTCATTAAAATAAATGTTTCATTTAAAACAGAGATATTTTAGACAAATGTTATTGTATTATCATGAACTGTCTAATGTTACCTTTATGAGCCTTCCTTACCCTTTTGGTTATACCACTAAGCTCCTTCTCCTGAGCATCAGTGAAAGTGTGTTCACTATATCAGATCTCTCGAGTGACCTTACACGCTTACTCCCTTCTGTTGTTTTACAAACACAATGCCCCATCAAAACTCAGTGTGGATAAACTTTTCAGGCATAAAGTGATTTCCCAGCCTAGTCCTCCTCTTTCTTTTATAATCCTATAACATAGTAGTTGTAGTTAAAGCAAGGGTTCAGATGTAAGATGCAACTAATATTTAATGAGAAGTTACACAATCCTCATCAAAATTAACTTGTGATCAGTTGCCTCACGAGGAAATGCCAGTTTGAGAGTTCATGCTTATAAAGAACACATGCACATGCTAGAATTGTCTAAATTTTTAAATGCCTGATTAGAATGAAACAAATTTGCTTCTCAATGAAAGAACACTGTTACTCCTTGAGCGTACAGTCTTATCTAAGCTTTAGGGCTCTTCTGAGTATTTTACTGTGTTGTCACCATCCCTGACAGCTCTTACCTCTGTATATTCCATTCCAGCCACCCAGCTGCCTTTTGCCTTCTTTTCTTTCCAGCCATCCACCATGATCAGAGGCAAAGTAAATTAATGTAGTATTTTTCAAGCCTTCCTTATCAATAGCATCTAGAACCTGGCCTATAAACACAGGAATATGTGTGTATTAAAAAGCAAAAATACTGCTTACACTACATAAATTTTAGCTTCTGACTTGTAAACATTTATCAATGTAATTTCTTATCTATGTAGGGCTGCTCATTTTTTAAGACTTTTTTAGGATTGAGATTTGTAGTTGTGATTTCACAGTCTGTAAAAGCACAGAAAGTTTGTGATGTGTTGTAACCCCTCTGTTATTAGTATTATCACAAAGGAGTGCAAGAACCACAGTCACAGAAAAGAAGCTTACATTGTTAAGGGCAGAAGTGCCGTGTGCTGTAAAAATATGGAAAGAAACCATGATCCAAGGCCCTCAGAAAGTTAGATTCTACACACGTGATGGCCATCATGAGAAATGAGGAAAAAATATTGTGTATCCTTATCTTATATTGTCTAGACCACAGTTAGCATTTGCATTCAATTACTGGCTGGATATAATATGCATTAATAATATAGGGCTTTTTTAATTACAAGTCATTCTTGAGCTGTTTCTGATGTTCTTAATTATATTTGTGGTGTGTAAGTGCTTGACAGGTAGGTTTGAAAACCAGTTCTTTCTGAATATGTACCTGATTCTTATCCCTTTTGCAAATGTGGCTACATTTCCTTTGCCATGACTGGGTGATAAATAAGTCTCCTTCTTCTCCAGAAAACAGGCTGAAAAATAACATGAATCTAATTTCTGGGGGCATATCAATTAACATTTATGAATATCTCTGGATTTGTGAATGGGCTGAAAAATATTCAGTACTCTGCTAAGTGTAGCAGTCACAGAGAAATAACCTGCTGGTTTACACCTGGAATTAATTTGCTTATCAGTTTTATCACCTTCTGATGTGTCCTACTTAGAAATAGATAAGGCATGACCATAAGAGGCTGAAATTACCTGATCTTCAATAATCACAGAAAACTAAATAATTCTCAGTTCATGTAGCATTTAGTAAAAAGAGCAGGAGAGCTCCTTGACAGGAGCCAATAGGACATGGTTAAAACTGGTAAACACTAGACAAAAAAACCCGAGTGAACAGAAAGATGTATTTGGTCCAGTCCTGGAGAAAATAAAAAGCTAACACTATAAGCCAGCAGCGCTCATACAAGACTTACAGATGTTCATTAAAAGCTTAGGACTTTTTTCCTTCTTGTTTTTAATACTCTTCCTTGTTCTTTTAAAAACGACTGCATTTTTATTATATATTCAGACCTAGGTATTAGGTAGTTGGAGACGTTGTTATTTGCTATGATGACTTACCCACCATCCAGTCCATCTCCTCTACATTGTCTCCATATAAACCGTGGCGGCTTCTCCCAAGAAACTTCTCTGTGGTGAGGAGAGGGGTGTGGGAGTGTAAAAAGGAAAGAAAGAGGAGGAATGGCTTGTGCTTATTTCTAAAAAACAGAAATCAACACTTTGTTATTAGGGAGGAAGGTTCTCAATACATACAGAGGTCAGTCGTAATGGAAAATGGTATGATTTGTGTGTATACATATTTCAACAATCACTTCAGAAACATTTTACTTTGTAAGGTATTAAAAATCCAGTGATTAGGATCTGACTGATAAAATAACATTTGGCCTACATCCTCTTTATTACCTGAATCATACATGGAAAAGTTTCAGATTGAAGCTCCACTTTCTGTTATTGCAAACCACCACAGCGCTTACTGAGATGAAGGCAGCAGGTTCATCTCCTGCCAGCTGTTGCCCACGTGTCAGTCTATATGATAAGGCTACCTCACAGCTCTACTTCCCCTTCCCCAGCCCACACACACATTTCTGCTGTCAGCTGCCATCCCTTAAGGCTGAAATGTTGGTCTCATTGATAGAAATATGTATTTCCTCAGAATACCTAGAAATATTCAATCCAACATGTGGAAATTTGGAAATGTTATCAGCTTTAGTGAAGCTAGGAATAACAGACATCCTTAAGCAGCAGCAAATTTTTTTGTTTAATAATGAGATATCATTATTAATATTATTAATAATTAATAGGCATAATAGTACTTATATTCCTACATATTATAAAGACTTCGCATGGGAAAATGCTGTTTAAAAGTTGCAAGACATGCAAGGAGCAGAAAAAATGTGATCAAAGGAAACACACTTTACCTTTCAATAAATGAAAGGGACTCTCTCAAGATAAGGGACGTAGTCCTGTCTGTCACCATTGGCTGCTCAATAACTTCGTGGTTTCTCATCATAATGCAGTTCCAGTATCGTACAAACCCATAACTTGAGAACCAGGACACGAAGAACAGGAGACTAAACCCAGCAAGGCAGGCCAGCGTTTTCCAGCGGACTGAAATCAAGCCGGTCAGTCTTCCTAGGGCAGCAGTAAGTGTAATGAGGCCAACCATCTCAGTGTAAAGCCAGAGTTTGCTTCTAAAGACTCTGTCCATCTCTGGTGTTTCCGTTGGTTGGCAGTCACTTATTAGCGTAAAAGGCATCCCATAAAAATAGTCAAACCCGTGGTTTAAAGGGTGATGACAATGGTCGTTGCGGGATTCACAGTTAACACCTTGATGCCACTTCCCTGAAAATATAGAGTATTAAAATATAAAGAGACAATATTTAAAAATAGGCTTTTCCTTGTACAAAACATTTCTCAAAAAATGGTTGGGTTTCTTCCTATTTGTGATAACTTCTTTGTCCTACACAAGTATACTGAGTATGTAGTGATATAATGGGATATATTGTACAATTGATGAAAGTAAACTTCTACAAATTATAAATTTCCAACAGAGTTATTGGTGCTCTGTATACATACATGCCCTGTAGCTTTGATCAAATGTGAAAAACTGGACTATAAAGGGAACTAGAAATTGAGAAAAAATCAGGTTTTCAGAACCAAGCAAAAATGTACGGCCTTCCTGGAGACCTGTCAGGTATGAAATAGGAGGAAGTCCTTTCGTAAGCACAGGGCAAAATAACATTGGTCTGTTGTCTCTTTACCTTCAAGATGCTATGCAGACTTGTTTCTGGAAGGTTTTGAATGGCTTGATGTCAGGACTATGGCAACACTCAGCGACGTATTGGTTCCAGACTGATAAGGGAAGCTATGGATGGTGTAGTCAAGTAACTGGCAGCTCTGCAGTGGGTTTGCCAGACAAACCACCAGATCCAGAAGAACTTGAGCTCAGGAGATCAGGATTTGTCATGAAGCTGTACATATGTAAGTAACTCTGCTGATAATAGTATCTCCGTATACTGGATGAGAATAAAAGGCCTTGTTTTTATAAGTGTTTTTGCCATTTATTTGTATTTCATCAAATTTAAAAAGTCAAAGCCTTCTTCTTTTGAATTCTGAAGTCTCCATGTATCAAAAGGAACATCTCCTGACCTTTTGCAATACAAGTTGTTCTTTATTGTGAACATTTGTCTGCTATTATGATGAATAGCACATCAAAACCATGCTTTTGCTTTCCCTCCAGTCTATTCAAACAGACTGGTTAGGCATTTACACAGAGACATAACATGTTGGCTCATTTGGCTCATACACTGAGGCTTGTGAATATCTGACCAAAACCTACCTCTCATCACAGAGATGCAGTTTAATTGCATTTTATGATCTCTGATGTAATGCAGGCCTTGCATACCAGAACTATAGACCAAAATGAACTTTTAGAATTTTACTTGAACACTAATTTGCAACTAATTCTTATTGTGGAGTAAAGAACTGTGTACTTACAGAAGAATATTATCCTTAACAAATGGTTCACTATGTTACCAATACATATAATAGCAGCCAGCCCTCAGTGGGTTTCAATAGAATTGCTGTGCATTACAATAAGAGCAGAAAAAAACTACTTCAGAGGAAAAAAATTGCTGCTTTTTGGATATAAATATAAAGAAAGAATGAAAGTTCTGTTCTAGGCAAATGAATTGTTTTCAGCTACAATCTCTACTCAGTTTACTTCTTGACATATTTGGAGCCAGTGATACAATGAAACAGGTTTATAATCAATACATAGATGCATTAGTCATAAATACAGGTGCAGCTAAAGTATCCTTGGACTTCAGATGCACTCCAACACCTAAATCTCCAGCTGAGGTCAATAAAGGCTTCTGACATACTACCAAAGACTCTAATTTCCAGAAGATAAACTAAGTATATAATGAAGATAAATTAATCTTTGAGGGTGTATGTTATAAAACATTGTCTTTCTGACTACAAAGACTCTGCAAAGCCTTTCCCAACAAAAGGTCTCATTATCACATCAAGCTGAAAGTTATTAATAGGATTTAACTCTGCAATTAAACTGGTTGTGCTTAGAGCCAAACAATCACAAACCATTCAGGTGAGTCTATTTAGTGCTTATTCAGCTGTGGTGATGTGGGTATGTAAGATTTCTCGCTTCATGACTTGAATGTAAGTTGTTCTTATGGGTTTTTTTTGGTGTCATTTATCACTAGTGCTTTCCATCATCCCCTAAGGTGCAATTAATCAGAATCCGTCAATCCAGTTAAACTAAATGATGCTTTTGGTTTCTATGGTCTGATTTTAGCTGAGGTGCCCACAGGTAAAGTGCCAGCCCATTTTGCTAGCTAGCTTCTAGGAGGGGTGCAGCACAGTCTCCCTGCGGGGCAATTCCTTTGGCAAAGTGGAGACAAATCTGATTGTTTTGTTAGTGATTACATGCTGAAGCCAAGCTGAAGCATGTGGCTAATAGACATGGGCTTTTTTGTGAGCTGACTAAAAGAACTAAAATAATATAGCTTCAAAACAAACAGGAGAAGAACATTTAGTAATATAGGACTTAAAATGCTTGGAGAGCTTCATTTAGTATTGTTCCGTACAGTTTAGTTTTATTCTGCTGAATTACTGCAAATCCATTCCTGCAGGCACTTTTATTAGTAAATTCAATTTATTTGTGCAGCCAATATCTTTATGTGTCAGACATAGATTTTGGATATTGACATTTAGATGCTTAGATGAGATAGGACAAATAGCTGAAACTTCAGCTCAGGAAAGTTTGTGTTTTATCAGTCTGTGGAACTATGTGACATACCTAAGATAAATAATTATCATAGAATCATAGAATGCTTTGGGATGGAACAGACCTTTAAAGGTCATCTAGTTCAACCCCCCTGCAATTGGCAGGGACATCTTCAACTAGATCAGGTGAATTCTCAGAGCCCCATCCAGCCTGTTCTTGAATGTTTCCAAGGTTGGGGCATCTACCACCTCTCTGGGCAACGCGTTCCAGTGTTTCACCACCTTCTTTGTAAAAAATTTCTCCCTTATATCTAGTCTGAATCTACCCACTTTTAGTTTAAAACCATCACCCCTTGTCCTATCGCAACAGGTCCTGCTAAAAAGTCTGTCTCCATCTTTCTTATAAGCCCCCTTGAAGTATTGAAAGGCTGCAATACGGTCTGCCTGGAGCCTTCTCTTCTCCAGGCTGAACAACCCCAACTCTCTCAGCCTTTCCTCATAGGAGAGGTGTTCCATCCCTCTGATCATTTTTGTGGCCCTCCTCTGGACCCACTCCAACAGGTCCATGTCCATCCTGTGCTGAGGACCCCACAGCTGGACGCAGTACTGCAGGTGGGGTCTCAGCAGAGCAGAGTAGAGGGGCAGAATCACCTCCCTCGACCTGCTGGCCACGCTGCTTTTGATGCAGCCCAGGATACCCTTGGCTTTCTGGACTGCAAGAGCATGTTGTCGGCTCATGTCCAGTTTTTCATCTGTCAGTACCCCCAAGTCCTTGTCTGCAGGGCTGCTCTCAATCCCTGCAACCCCCAGCCTGTACTGATACAGGGGATTGCCCCAGCCCAGGTGCAGGACCTTGCACTTGGCCTTGTTGAACCTCATGAGATTCACACAGACCCATTTCTCAAGCTTGTCCAGGTCCCTCTGGATGGCATCCTATCCCTTAGGCTTGTCAACTGCACTGCTCAGCTTGGTGTCATCTGCAAACTTGCTGAGGGTGCACTCAATCCTGCTATGTCATTGATGAAGATTTATTAATTATATAATTAATTAATTAAGATTAACTATGTGCAGCTGGATCATGACCCAAAGTTACAACTGTATTACAAAAAAAAAAAAAGTCATGTAGAATATAAAGTAAAATGGAATTCTTATTAATACTGAAGGAGGTAATGTTTTGTGGGCTCTACTGAAATCTTGGTGAGCTATAGTGGCAAGCTGCAACTAAAGAAAAAATAATAATTGCTTTGTTTCTGTTTTTGAAAGGCCAAATCCTGTGATATTATGAACTGGTTCTGTTGTTTTATGTAGCAGCTGTTCTCTTTTCCAAAAGCGTCGGAAAAATTATCATATACTTGGTAGAATAGTATTCAAGAAATATTAACGTATCTTCCATTATATATTTTAACAACCACAGCTTTGCTTGAAAGAAGGTCAACAGTAAAGATTATTCTTTTTATCAGATGCTTGTTCTTTTAAGAGAGATTCGTTTTGGTCAAGATTTCTTCTTACAAGATATTCTTAAATCAGGAAATAAAAATGTTACAACTGAGGTTTGAGCAGTTGCTAACTAAAACAAATGGTTTGAGTGAGATGTGCAGGTGAAACACATTCTAGGCCATCTTCAGGAGTGTCCCCATACCTATCAGTCCTGTGCTGTAGCCTTGCTGCTGCAGTATTTTGGCAAAAGTGGTTTCATTTGGAGGAAGCCCTCCTGAGCCAGCATTCCAAAAAATAACACGGTAATTGTTTATAGCATCCATCCCTACAAAATACAATAATAAATAATCTTATTAAGTATAACTGGTAGAGTACTTTTATCAAATACATTTCCTTGTTTCCTGGTTTCATTGGTCTTATAGTGTTAAATGGTTATCCTAATACTGTTTGGTGAAATTAATCTAGGACACTGGACAAGAATAAGAAACAGTTAAGTCTCTCCATTGTGTAATACCTATTCTTCTTTGTCTCTCATAATGAGATATTTTGTTTTATTTTGTTTTATTTTGTTTTATTTTATTTTATTCCGAATGGCACAGTTGCATAGGAGCTTTTATATGTCACGGTGGCATCCAGGCTGTATGAAGTGCACTTACTTAGTGTGACTGTGAGGGTGGGGAGGAGGGTAGGGAAACTTCAGCCCCCTGACAGCCTCAAACTCCAGCTTGCATAAGGCTGCCTGGGAACTCAAGGTTTCCCTGCACGGTGGCATGGCTGGCATCTGACATCTGAAAGCCACAGAGTAGCTATCTAGCACCATAATCTTCTCCTCACCTGCAGGTTTACACCCTGTTATTTAGCATTATATACTGGTGTAACCTCATCATACAACATAACATGAAGTACAGTCTGTCATGGAAGTGTTGAATGTGTCTGGCCCTGTAGTTATAGTGGGAGAGTCTGTACAAGCTCACGTGCGTTTTCAAGCTATCTATCTCAGTGGAAGCTGTCATGATAACAGCAGGATGACATGTCAACTTCAAAATGCCTCAGGAATGAAGGCCCTGAAGATCATTTACAATAGAACAAGCATTAGAGAGTCGCTGTTAGAAACATGTAGAGCTATTTGTTTTTCATACCTCTTCATCTCAGGGATGCAGTTTGACAGGATAGTATTTTTCCTTCAGAAACAGAACTGGGGAAAATAATATAGCTGTCAAACTGTTATTTCATAGGGCAGATTAATTCTGACATATAGGTAACAAAGCTTTCCTGTAAACGACTCGTTCTGCACCTCGACTAGAGGGAATGGACACACATCTCCATAGATCTCCTCTTCTCCCTGCAGGGCTGAGTTGTTTCTGATATCTGATGAGGAGTAACCCATGACAGAAATTAATGTAACTAGTGCTTTAGAAATGTGTTATTATTATTCATGCTTTGTGTAATGACTTTTTTGAATGTAACAATTTGTACTAAATCCATTCTGGCTGCAATCTGTACAGTAGAGCACCAAAATGCAATGGAAGTCATGAGCTGGGGGGGGAGCAAGCTGCTCTGCAGAGCTGGTTCTTTTCTGCCCCAGGTCAGTTCATTGTACCCCATAAATCTAGATGCCACCTCAAAGGTACTAGACCTAGCTGGTGTGTCTTTGTGTGCCTCAGTGAGGGATGACATGTCTGTGGCACCCCTTCTATTTGTACACCCTCATTTCTTTTGTGCCCATTGTATGACATTGTTCCCTTCAGCAATAAAGCAATGTTTAAAGGCTGCTTGGTTTTGCAAGACAAACCTGATCGGAGGGGATATCTGCCAGTGAGGAAAGCTGCTCTGCTGGGGGTGCAAAGTGGAGCTGCAGCAATGTGTTGGGTCAGTTTCACTCCTTCCTTTGCCAGGCGATCAATGTTCGGGGTCCTAAAAATGCAGCCAACACTGTCAGATATCACTCAGAGGGTCTTCAAGGGAATGGGGATGAGGTATAATATACTTACCTTTATTTTGGGAAGTTTCTTCTATTTGAAGATGGCCAGGAAATTTTATTATTTTATTTTATTTTAATTTTCTGAAGTGATGGGGAAATACTTTTTTTTTTCTTTCTTCATTAGCAATTGCTATCTGGATAAATTTCAAGCCAATCATTCCTTCTTGTTTCCCAAGTCCTCTGAAGGGCCTTGCAGAAATGTACCCCACTGCACTTGAAAAGACGACTCATGCCTTGGGGATGATGCTATGCTGAAGTGGAGGCCCAGCCATGCAGAGCCCCATCAGCTACCTATGATCATCAGCTACCTATTATAAACTTGCTGGCTGGTGCCGATCAGGGTGAGATTCTGAGAACTTTGCTGGATGAGGGAAGTGATCATATCAAATTTGGTCTTGTTCAAAGAAGTGACAAGCTGGTAGGAAGCCAGCAGGCAATACCGTGGCACGGTTTTCAAAGAGAAGGAAAATTCTATGTCCTTGGGTCTGAAAAGAGAAGTATTTCTCAGCAGCATAGCTCATTGCAGTGACTGAGACTGTATTTTGATATGAAACTTGGAAAGAATGGCAAAACAGAGTTAAATGAGATAATGAGGCCTGATATGTTGAAAGATGGGACAACATTTCTATCTTCAGGTACGTGTAAGTGCTTAGTGCTTCTCAATGCCAGGCACTTAAGGAATACGTAAGAACGGTTGACATATTCCCACAGTAAAGCAGCTTGGAATAGCGGAGCTGGCCCTGGGAATGCCCTCTAGGCTGTGAGAGAATCCTGGTAGTGCTTTACATTTACTGTTAATGGCACCCATGGGAAATCCCGTCATTTCTGCAGGCAATGAACTTGAAGAGAGCTCGAATAGCTGATGATGGGTAGAGGATTGCAGTCTTACATTAAATAACACACCAGCTCTGTTCACTGTTACGCTCAGTTTCCTTACCTAATAGTATCATTCCCATAGCAACCTACATCCCCTATGCCGAGGTCATCAGCCATCAACAGGACAATGTTTGGCTGTGTGACGGTGGAAAGCTGTGCCAGTGGTGGCTGCAGAAGCAGACTAAGAATCAGGGGTGCAACCAGGGATGTCCTGAAACACAGAAGAAGGAAAGAAGCCAATGAGCCGGCATCACGTCTCACCTGGGGGAAGAGGGGGAGTGACTAAGATTCACAAATCCTCTTGGCGTGGATTAAGGTGAGCCAACACTCAAGGTCTGTACACAAACACCAACTTTAATGGAAAGCTTCTATAGAAACAAATATTGAGTATGAATATTCGATACCTGCCAGCCCTCTCATGATTATATCTAACCCAGCTATGCAGCTAAGCTATGTGGCTTTATGGAAAATCGAGGTAGGTCGTGGGGTACTTCACTGTAATTTAACAACTTTAACAACTTAATAACCTTAGGAGAAGTGAAAGAGAGAGAGGGGGGGGGGGAGAGAGAAAGAGGAAAGAAGAGGAGAATCACTGGTCCTGGATCCAGCATTGGACCTGCCAACACGGGTATTCGGTGGAGACAGCGGGGGAGAGGGAGTGAGAGAGAGAGGGAGTCTGTCCCTATTTATAGATTTCAGTCTCTGGATCTCTGGAACCTTCTGTCATCCCAGTTCCAGGAGTGGTAGAGATACCAGTCAAATTAAGAGGGGCGACCAGTCAAACCAAGAGAAGTGATGGAGAAAGTGATTAACAAGTCCCCTTTGTTATTTTCCGTGAGCCTTCTCAAATGGACACTCTGGCCGTCCCCCAGCTCACTTACTGGGGACGGTGTGTCCAGTTTCCCGTCCCAAGATCAATCAAATCCTTTTCAGGGGTGTAAGGTGCCTTGGAGGCAACTCCCACAACATCATCAGGTCAGGGCTCCGCCCTCATACTCTCTCGAGTGGGCTGGTCAGTTTGGAGGGGTACTTTCCATTTGTCTTTCCACGCTTGTACGAGCTTCCTTAAGGCTATAGTAGGCATACCATGCATTACCTCCCAGGGAATCCCCTTTTCGATTCCCTCCGCCCACAATAGGTTTCTCCTTGCCCCTGAGGCCCGAGGAGGGGGTCGATTTTCCCACTGTTCTACTCTCTGTAGAGCAGTTCTTGATTTTATAGCCCCCCCAGTGAGACCCATTCTCCTACCATAATTTATCAGTTCCTGGGCTACCTCCCCCCAGGTCATGGCCCCTCCTCGTTGGTTCCCCCCCCCCCCCCCCCCGGGCTCGGGGCTAGCATATCCCTTAGACTGTCCTGCAGTTGTACTGCGTACAGCTTCAGCGAGTCTGGAAGACCCTGGATCAGGGGAATCATTCTGTCAGGGTGTGCATTTAACAACATTGGGGAAGGCTGTTGAGAGACTCAACGCCTGTCATGCATCAGCTGGAGGCAGGCAGCCTTTTGTAAACTTTCGGTTAAATGATTTATATTGGGGGTCTCAATACACACCAGGTCTCCTCTTTCCAGAGGGTCTAAGCCTCCTGCCCAATACACAGCTAGCTGGGTTAATGACCACGGCTCTCTTTGATCATCAGTGGTTAAAAATACACTAGGCCCCAGTATCGCTGCGCCTCATCTTCTGGGAGTAAAACTTGGTCTCTGCCGGTCAATGAGACCCTCCATACATACTCAGTCTCAGATTCTTGAGCCCGCCTAGTATATTTTTCCTGGATTTTTGTTAGTTCAGTTGCCAAATACAGCACCATCCGGGTGGTGATTTGCGAAGCTCCTCCACCTTGGCCTTCGGTGGTCTCCGTTTTAATTAATGGTCTCAAAATTGCCTGCTTCTTTTCAGTTTTGGGGTAAAAAATACTTGACTAGTTCCCAATTCCTTGAGCAGGTATAGGGGTCTTAAGTTGGATGCCGGCTTTTCGGCTAACTTTGTCAAACTCGAAAATCCCGGTTTGCTATCCGGAATTGAGTCATGATCTGTTCAACCGTAAACCCCCCACTCGTATTATTCTAATTCAGACCGTAAGATTTTCCCTTGGTCCAATGCATCCACTAGAGCCGTGTGAGCCCGCTGGTTGGTGTTGCACTCCACAATTAGCTGTTTTTGTAAACTCTCTAGCTGCTTTTGTGAACTCTCATTTTTCTCACATTCTGCTGTTAATTGGTTCTGCAAAGACCTAATTGTTTCTCCTTCTGCCTGCCTCACCAAATGCCTTTCCTTTTGTGCTGCTTTCAGTGCAGCTCCTAATATAGCACACACCAGAACTTTCCCTTTACCTGCTCGCTGCTTCTTCTCTTTCTCAAGGGTGACTATATGATTCACCACTGTCCCAGGGTCATGCCAATTATCATGAGCCCCAGCTATTCCAGGTGGAGTAGGGCATGCCTTGTACTCCTTCAGCTTCTCAAAAATCAGGGAGCAGTCAAGCATTGACATCCAGTTCCAGATATTATGATACCAGTCAAATTAAGGGGGGTGACCAGTCAAACCCAGAGAAGTGATACCAGGACCCTCCCCCAGGCTGTATGTGTGTGGGGGAATAGGAGGCTTCACAGACTGCAGGGGATGGGGCCGAGGCAAGGCCCTCCTGCCTTCGCAGGACTCCCTCCCTCACCCCCAGTCCTGGTACCGTCCAGTCCTGGCTCCTAGTGACCGTCGCTCTACGTCATGTTTTTAGGAACCATTGAGCACCAAGGCTGTTTGAGACATCTCATTGTTTTGCACTAGCAGTTCTCCACACCTGCCTATTCATCACTCCCACTGCACGTGGATGAAGACCCTCCTGTGAGAGCTTGACTGCAGACCACGCCACTCTCTGTCCAGATGCAGAGTGTGTATTAAATTTTGATCATTGATCCAAACAGATGTCATGAAAAGGAAAATGTCAGGACCGTAACTTTAAAATCTCCTTTTCTGATTGTTTCCAAACTTCCTATCTTGGGAATTTACATGTGACAGATGACATGCAAGTTATTTTGCTTTAGTGGCTCAGGATGTTTTTTAGAAGTTGGTCTGGGAAACTGAGAATGGGATCAACTTCCTCTGACATCCTTCTCACCCAGACTAGGACCTTTGTGACATGAAAAAGTTAAGAACAAGAAAAACAAACAAACAAATCACATTGTGAGTATGTTTTATAGATAAACAACCCTACTCTTTTATAATACAATATTATGTCATTATTAAACTTCACTCACTTTAGATCTAAGTATGATATAACAATAATTAATTAACTTTTTTCTTACCAATAAGATGTTAGTTGCCAAATCATTTCTGCATTTGGAGTGTTCAGATCCTGCAAAACCGAGAGAGCGAGCCTTGTCATGTTTGCATCTCTCTAGTAATCACTGCAATAAAAATAGATAAAAACCTTAATCTAAGCCTATCAACCTTCTCTCTGTTTTGTTTACACCTCAGATCAGACCCTAAATGAAAAAGAGTAAAGGCATTGATGTTATTTTTACTGCTAGCACTTCTTCACTTCTTAGAGGAATTTTTCTTTTTGTGTAGAGAAGTTTATCTTAAAATAGCAAAATAATTTTCTTTTGTTACATGACTCAGCTGTATGAAAAATACTTACTGTTCAGAAAGGAAGAGAAGAGCTTTTTAAAATCCAGTCCTCAAGATCATTTATTTTTCTGTAATCACAGAGACAGTAGCAGCCTGCTGCTTCTTCACAAAATGTGCCAAGTTTCCTTTCAGGCTTGTAAGAAATATCTTTAGTTGTAGAAATTCTAGTCATCCTCTTCCTTAGAAGACACCGTCAAGCCATTTCCTTAGTGAGAGGTGATGTGAGCCTGGTCAGGGAAATTTTAGCAGCTTGGGTGGGAACAAGAGGGACAGTGAAAGCAGCTTGCCCTATTCCTCCCCTTTCTGAGAAGGCCGGGGGCCCAGGGCCCTGCACTGCAGTGCAGCTCCTTGCTCAGCCCCCGGCAGCTGGGGCAGCAGCAAGCGCCTGCCTGATTCAGCCACCAGCGGTTTGGAGGATGCCTTTTTGGGGACCTCTTTGGGACCACTTTTGCCAAAGTGGCACTTAAGCCATGCTGCAAGCAAACTGTTCACTTTGCTATCTGAATTGAATTCGGCTTTATCGCTCTCCCATTATTTAACCCCCCCCAAGTAATTTAGTTTTTATCCCTTTCTTCATCCATTTTAATAATCCAGGGGGGTATAGCTTGCATATATTTCATATTTTACTGTTTTTCTTTACTGATTGAACTTTTGTAAGCTGTCTTTACTTGTCTATCAAAATACTTGCAAGATACTGAAATCCCAATTCAAGCCAGTTTGCATATGAGGAAATATTAATCATTTTAGATACACTCAGATACATATTTCATAAAAACAGTACCCATTTGTGGCATCAGTTTTGCAACACTCAGGGAAAGGTCTTGCAGGTTTGAATTCCATTCAAATTGGTACTGTTCAGTCTGTGAAAATGCCTTCTAAAAATTCCTATTTTGTAGTCTTGATATAGATACAATAAAAGCCAGACTCATGATAACAAGTTGCCTGCAGCTGACTGCTCTCACCTTGTACACAGGCGTGTATGAGAATAATGTTTTTGTAAAGGGAAATGACTTTTAAAAACTTCCTCCAGATATTTTTACCTACAGAAGCAAAAAAAAAGTTTCCAAATGCCCATTAAAATTTTCCTATGCATTTCCCAACATAGTAAGGGAGGAATACAGTACCTGGTCAAGTTACGCTCAAAGCAGGCAGCTGATAGACTGGAGCATGAGCTTATTTTCAGTCGACTTAAAACCATTCCAAATTTTTCAGCACAATGACTGCTGCTACACCACAGCGTCTAACATCTGTTTCTGAAGGCAGTCCTTAAATCTGCCCTAGCTGCTCATGCGCACTTTGCCACAGGAAAGCCATGTTATGCCGGAGCTTGCAAGCGGTTGGATGGTCTAACTTATCCTGGAGTCCCTTAAGCTGCACGTCCCACTGCCGTTTGCACAACGATGACATTCATACACGCATGAGGGTCGGGCTGGGGAACACCAGAAATGTAGCTAAAATGCTTTCTGCCCAAGCAGTGGTTTCTCAAGGGAAGGGAAGGACCTCCTTCAAGTCTGAGACGCTCCAATGAAAGGCACTATAAATAACAGTTCCCCATAAGCCTCTCCTCATTTCCACCAAGGAAAACAGAAAATTGCCATACCTATGAAGCAGCAATTCTTTGTCTGTAGAAATAGAAATTGAGTTAATATCTTCACTTTATGGCAGCCCTGAGTGCCTGCAGCAATGACAAGATCATCTCTGCACGCGCAGAGGAAACAGTTTTAGGGTGTGGGGAGGAAATGCCAGCAAGAGACCTGAATTTGGTTTTGCAGAAAATGAGTCATTTGGCTTCACTTCTGAGTGCTGCCTGTTTCTTAGTCATCACTCTAAAGGAAAAATTAAGGTTACATGCTGGCTAATGCTTTCTTTCTTGTTTTTTTTTTGTTTGAGTCCTGTTGAACTGAGAGTTTTGGGAGAACATAAGACACTATCAAACAGCAATCTTGCTTTAGTGTCAGGATTTGCTGTGTTTTCGTATGTTGAAGAGAAGGGACATGTTGTTATGAGTTGGTGGTTCATCACGAGTTGCAGTGCTCAGGTTGGTTTGCTAGTGGAGCACCTCTGAGGCTACTTACAGCACCATAGGTGATCCCTTCCCTGCTCTCTCCCACCCCAACATTTCCATGCTTGAGTTGTTACAGCCAACGCACACAGGAGAAGTGATGTATCTGGCTTTCCTTCTCTTAGTGCCTGCTTCCTTATCCCCACCCATGTTATAGCATCTCAATCTGTACCTTTCTAGTTCCTGTTCCCCTTCACCGTGCCTTTAGTGCTTCAGGATTCATTAACATATATAGGATTTCTTGTTGTCTGATGCCCTCTGCTGCTGTATATTTTCTAAAAAGAAAGCACCTTCTGAGGTGCTGTTTTTTTCTGTCCAGGTTGTAATCAATCCCAGCCAGGCCCTGCTGACTGGCAGAGCCCCTCTTGCAGCTGGGGTCTCCTCCACAGCTCTGCTATTCTCCTTGTGTCTTTCCAGGACTTCTTGCAAATTCTGTAGTGTTTGTAATGGAGAGCCACAAACTATAACTGCTATGTTATTTACTACATTTAGAGTATGGCAGAAAATTGAATGCATGTCTGCAGTTACATTGCAGGAACACATCTTTGTTGTTTTGTACATAGCCTTCTTCTAACACAGAGAGAGCTAGACCAGATCACTGCTGTAAGTAGCACTCGTTGAAATCTCGCTGCTGGGAATTACCGCCTGGGCACAGCTATGGTGTAATGAAGATAAAGGAGGGAAGGTAGTGCTTGTGGTCTAAAGACTTTCCTCTCACAGTGACAGCTTATGCTTATTTTGGTGTTTGATCGTTGAAGGATGGAAAGGTGAATGCCCTCTCACTGATGCCATGTAAAGACAGCATTTTTAAAAGGTCTAGGCAAAGCTAATTCTGTTCCCAGCCACTGCACTAACTGGCTCTACCTGTTTTTCTGTGGGTGAATCTTTAGAAAGTCTGTACTTGTTCAGAATGTGGAATGAATGTGGAATTTTGCAGAACCCTTGCATACTCTTGTCTTTTACCCTCATTTACTTTAAGTGAGTACTGGAGGAAGTAGCACTCACTGACCCTATTAGAGTACTTCAACATCTAAGAGTTGAAGGCCCAAGTTAGTGGGGGTTTGATACTAGGATATGATGATTAAGAGGCTCCCTCTAGCGACTAATTTATTTTTGAAATCTTGTTATGTTTCAGAGAACATTTGATTCACACTCGACCTTTCTAAAAGTCATTGCTGAATGATGTAAAATGGTGTTATTTCTTTGAACTCTGATTTACACTAGGTCTTCAAGGCCTGAATGCTCAAGAGCAGTTGCAGAGCCTTACCTGTTGTCCTGGAGCATGTAATCCAGGTTTGTGACACTGGGAAGGCACCTGGTTCGTGCACTCCAGGACTGCTCTGCAACGTTAGCCAAAGTGCAGTAAGTGGGGGGGAGTGGGAGAGTCACTTCAAAAGTGCACTTCTGGTCTGGGGTAAAGCAGTAATGCAGATGCCCCAATTCCTGCCTAAGGCTCAACTTAGAAGGCTGCTGCTCACAAGTCTCAGAGAACAATTCAGATTACCTACACATCATCTAACCTCTCAAGGAAATCTAAAAATTGGTGTGTGTTTCCATTTTTGAAAAACAATTTGCTGTGCTGTGTAAGTGTAACAGCCTGCTTTGGCCAGTATAAATGGTAGGGGCCAGGAACCTGCATGTAGGCATGATCTAACTCTTCAACAGAGTGGGATGGGAACTTAGCTAAAAAATGGAAACCATTTTTTCTGGATCTTGCTCCAATGATTTTTGGTGGATCTTTTTTTAATTAAAAGCCATGAATAAGGTGTATAAAGAGCACTTAGAACAGGAACCACAGATCTGGATTTCCCTTTCAGGAATCCCACCTTTTACAAGAGGTGAATGTTAGCTCTCTTCAGAGTAGCTTATAGCTTGTTACAAGGTACTTAAATGCAAAAAGGGCATGATCACTCTGTCCAGCTCAGGAGAAACTGCTGTAGATGATCTTCAATGGAAAAGAAATAGTTTTCTCCTTGTGTTTGCCTGCACAAGAGAGTGCTTAATTCAGACTCCCGAGGCCCTTCTGCTGCCCTTGGTCATGCAGGTTTTTTGTGCAGGTTTACAGCTTCTTTTGTTTTGTTGGCTTCTTCCCACTTAGGAACACACAGCCCTTGTGTTGTCCCACAGAGGTGGCCCTTCTCTGTATGCTGCTCTAGAGGGGCACCTGCCTTCTCTAAGCACCCCATCATTACTCCCGCTGTTGACCTCTCTGGAGAATGCAGGCCATGTATGCATCCATGGCAGTCTGCATGGCTGCTGCTTTTTAGGAACAGTCACATGTCAGTTAAATGCTTAATAACAGGCAGGTGGTCTCTTTGTCCTCTCTTCCTTCTACTGCAGGAAAGGTAGTGATAGCTTAATGTGTATGAATATGTATCAGAATTTATAGAGCTTATTTCAGATTTTTTTTTTCTCTCATGGACAAGAAGAACAAAATAGATTGAGAACAGTTTTTAGGCAGTTGAGGCTGCTAGACTAAAATTTACGTTGAAAATATTAAAAACCAAAGCAAACCAAGTGTTTCACAAGTAATAGGATCAATACCAAGCGGAAAGGTCTGGAAGAAAAACCCATGGATTTTTTCTTACAACCTATAAAATACACAAAACAGATTTTTATTTTGATAGCTGGTGGAAGCAAGGCACATATCTAGCATGTTCTTAAAAACCCTGCCCTTTAAAACTGCTTAAATCTGTAAGAGGCTGGGATAAAGCACAATAGTGCATGAGGATCTGAAGGTATTACCTGATCCCATGTTCTTCTGCTTTATGAATTTTCCAGCACTGCAGCTGTTCTTGCAGATACCAAGAGCTATAGTCTCAGTGGGGTGCTATTCCAACTACAGGGGATGGTTAAAAATCTACAGTATTTCATTTCAGACCGTTTTCTGATGCCGAGATGAAATACATTCACATAGGCAGAGACTACCTAGAATAATTACTATGAGAATATTGCAAAATATTTTTACTAGCATGATAACATAGTGAAAAACCACAAGCCCCCACTGTCACTAAATAAAGACTTTTATAAACTCAAGTAGTATGAAGTCGGGAATGCTTTTGTGCTAATATACTTTATGAAAGATTTTCAAGATGAGGTATAGGAGGCTGTAGTTTCTATTGCTTATTAATTAGCAATTAATAATAACGGGTATGATTAATTGGACATTATATAAAATTCTAGTAAAATAAACAGCCTAACAACTTTGAGTATTTCATATTCAGATCAATTTTTCTGTCTACTGGAAAGTGATCATTTAAACCCATGATAGAGGAAATCTATAATTCAGCATCCACAGAGGTATGGAATCTTAAAAGGTAGAAGGTCTTGAGACTCCTTAAAAAGCTGGGAGCCATACCATAGAGCAAGTGTTGCATACAGATTGCATATGACTTGCAGGGGACAGAACAACACTCATGTTTGTCTGCAAACAGACCCAATGGCAAAGTCAATAAGAAACCCTGGAGTACATTTTGGTAATGGTTACTATTCTGGATTTATAGACATGTTGTTCCTTGTTACTACAGTTCACAAGTCAGCTTAAAACTATCTATCTTCAGTATTTTTCTGGCAATGGTCACAAGCTGCAGTTTCTGACACATTTTGATTTCAAGCCTACTAATTGTAATCATCACCGCTGAAAAAACAGGGGAGAGACAAAAGGAGAACACTGACCTATAAATACACAGCATTAAAAATAGTTCTTGTTAAATCAAAAAGTCCTTTTAAATAGTATTTTTGTATTACAAGCTTGCAGAAGGGCACTTGTCTTTCAGAACTGAGGATCGACTTCAGAGTAGATCCTCTTGCCTATTTAAAATCACAAGTCACATGAATCGTTCATTGCAATTACAAAAGTTGAGCACCCGAATGGCTCCAGCACGGCAGAAAGGAGATGTGAAGGTTCATCACAGGGATATTGTTTGCACTCTCAGGGAATGCAACTTTGCTCCAGAAATCAATGGTGGGAACATTCCTAATGAAGCCACAAAGAAACAGCTTTGCTGTGATGGTCTACGTATAACAAAAACATGGATTAGGAGGCCTGAAATGTTTTTATATCAATGGCATTCTTAATGGTTATACCACAGACTTCTGCTGGCATAGCTATGTTGGTCAAGGGTGTGAAATGCATTTTTGCCAGTGTATTGTGGGAAAGAAATAGCTAAAACAAACTAAAATGCTAGAAGTGATTTTTTTTGGCACAAAATGCATCTTCAGCAGAACTGATTGGCTGATACCATATTCCACCATGCCATTTAGTTGCTCCAAAAATGGATGTGGTCTCATGCTTTTCACTCATGAATGTGCTGTATCTTCTACCATCTCACTTCAACGTCTGTAGGCTTAGGGGGAAGTGAATAGACAAACATATCAAAATACCCTTGTGTCGTGGTTTAACCCCAGCCAGCAGCTAAGCACCACGCAGCCGCTCGCTCACCCCCCCACCGGCGGGATGGGGAAGAGGATCGGAAGGGCAAAAGGGGAAAACTCGTGGGTTGAGATAAAAACAGTTTAATAACTAAAGTAAAATAAAAAAAAAATAGAACAGTAGTAATACAAAGCAAGCGGTACACTGTACAATTGCTCACCACCCGCCGACCGATGCCCAGCACATCCCCCAAGCAGTGATCGAACCCCTCCCCGCCCAACTCCCCTGCTTATATACTGAGCATGATGTCACATGGTATGGAATAGCCCCCAGCCAGTCTGAGTCAGCTGCCCCGGCTGTGCCCCCTCCCAGCCTCCCATGCCCCTGGCAGAGCATGGGAAGCTGAAAAGTCCTTGACCAGTGTGAGCACCACTTAGCAAGTACTTAGCACTACTTAACAAGAACCAAAACATCAGTGTATCATTGACATTGTTCTCAACTTAAACCCAAAACACAGCCCCATACCGGCTACCAGGAAGAAAACCAACTCCATCCCAGCCAAAACCAGGACACCTTGGAATTTTTGCTTGTACCTTACATGCTGTGATCTGGAATCCAAATATTGTAGCATCTGTAGCCTTATAAAAATGCTGAGTACTATATTTGCTCTCTCTATGCCAATTACCTATCAGTTTATGAAGTTATAGATTTAATTCCTTTTCCCCCATGAGTATATTTTATTTTAATATGATTTTCCTACCCATTCCCTCCCTTTTGGCTTTTTGTGGTTTGTAATTAAGTACTGTAAACCCCCCTTTTTAAGGGCCAGTGAATTAAATTCTACTGCTAGTGTAGCTTGAGGAAGGTCACCACTACAGAATATACCCACAAATGTAATCAGAAAATTTTGTCTTTTGGTCCTTCTATATATATCTATTGACTCATTAAGAAATGTCTTTGAAATTGTGAATTCTCTTTTGTTTTCTTGTTACAGAAGTTTAAGTAGTGACTTTACAGCTGGCATCGTATTGAGCAGATTTTCAGAAGCAGAACTAGAATTCCCTTCTTACATTTTTAAAATGAACAATACTTGGCAAAATACTTCTACAGAAAACAAATAAAATTTCCTTGTATTTTACATGCCACATATTTACTAACTATAGCACTCATTTAAAAGTCTCTATTTTAATTTTATCCTGGAATTTACCAGCTTGGGTTTACCAATGAAGCAGATCAGATTTCCCACAAACTGCAGACTTCCTTCCTTCCCATATTGTGTTACAGGCACTGGCCAGTTTCAAAATATTAAACAAACCAAGAGTTTCCCCTGTAGTTTTATAACTTAACTGGTCTCCAACCATAAGTGCTCAGCAATACCAGGTACTTTATTTCTGCGGTGCTGCCAAAGTCAATGTTTGTCTCTAGGGGTTCTCCTAGCTTTTGATGATCAGCAATATGGGCTACATCTACATCCAGGTTTACCAAGGACCCAAAGAGCCTCCAGGCTCTTCATTCATTCCCAGATTTCTTTCCCCTGCAAATCCTTTCCCCTCCTGCCCCACCGCAGCCCCACAGCACGCCCTGATCCAAGCCCCCTTGTTTCAGAGTCTGTACTAATCCTAAATGATCACTTCACTGCAGAAGACCTGGAGATTCGTGTGCTCCCTGAGCAGTCTTGACTTTTCTCCAGCTCTCTCTTCCTACACATACCCCTGTGTGGGGAGACCCTTTGGTGTTTCAGAGAGCCTGGGCTGCCCACTCAGCTGCTGTCCCAGTGTTCGCTAAAATGTCTGGGACCTGACCCCCCTGTGTCTCCTGACATGGGCTTCTGTCTCTGTCAGCACTGGGGCTGCGTTACATGTCTCTCTTCTCTCTCTGCCTTCATCCATTCTCTTCTAGTCTGGTTAAGAAGGAAGAGAATTGTGCTGAGGTTTGAAGCTCAACTTCTTTTAGACAGACCTAAAAATACTGGAAATGTCACTCTGACTTCAGCAGACTCAGCTCTGACGTCTGCCGTTCCCCATGTCATTTCTGGAGACCGCCCAGAAGGCTGTCCTCGTTACCAAAAGCAGAGATGGGATTTTGAATGACACAACTATTCACTTCTGTCCTTTACAGACTCTGCATTAGGGAAATTACATCTTAACAACTCTAAATTGATTTACATTTCTTATGCACTTATGAGAGTGAATTATTTTTCATATATATTTCATTATGGTACATATGTGTATGCATGATATGTCTTTCTATTTGTCTATGCATGCAAGAAAATTGAAAGCAGAATATTAGCAGTGAAAACAGGTCCAGATGCAATAATTAGGAGAATATTTGTTATGCTACAGAGCTAACTAGTTTATTAATAGGTATGGAAAATGTATCTGAAGAAATGCTAATTACAATTACACAAGTTGTGTAATATGCCAAACAATTTTCTGTATTGAAGAGATTATATGAACAGGGTTTGGCATTACTTTTATGTGCAAGTTTCAGGCATTCATTAATGTAGCAACTGTGATCCAAAGTGTATTGACAGCTTCCATATGCTCAGACCACTAAGGAAGTCTTATTATTCATTATTTAGGCTCTGATATTAAAAATCCGCTAAACTTTATTGTATATTTACTGCAACATGCTATAAGCTCTAAGGCAGAAATTATCTAAAAGGGCAACAACTGAAGAAGGTAAAATAAGGGAGAAGTAGTTAAGATAAAATTATTTGTGTGCTCCTATATATTTTAAGTATTTTAACACATTTCGGGTATACAGCATATGCATGGCAGTTATTTCAATTATCCCAGCTTGTTGGCTTAGTTTAGCCGGAAAGTCAGGTAGGGATTTAAATTATGTAAAATATATAATAAATCCAATGAGAATATACCCAGTACATCACAACTAATACTCTTCAGTCTGATGAACAAAGGCTTTGTACATAATCTTCAGGAAAACAAGCTTTTTAATATAAAAATCAAGTTGCATTTTTCCATTTATTGGGTTGAACTATAACACATGCTCAAATGATCTGGTTAGAAGCCACATGCTTTGCGTAAACCTTAACTTTTTCTGCCTCTGCTAACAACATGTTGCATATGCATTACACTTTCAACCTGAGATTCTTCGTTAAAATACTCTATGAAATAAGTAATGAGCAGTTATTTGAGTCATGCCCCATTTTGTACTACTAATGCACGCCTCCACTCGCTGCAGCTCTCATTCCAGGCTGGGTTTGTTAACATGGACACTTTGGTACCTGTGGAATCCTATTATATTTTGGTGCCTCAAGTACTTTGGTATCCCATTTCAACATTAAAAGTAATTTTATCTTTCATTAAGAACTTCCAAATGCTGAAATATGTTCTGGCTAAAATCTTGGTGATGTTTTTAAAACTTACTGAAGTTGTTTTCTGAGAGTGTGTTTTCACCACTAGAGGGCAGAGAAATACAGCATTAGCCAGCAAGTAAAAATGCCCTGATCTACAAGGAAAATAACTCTGCTTCGTTGCTTTTAGGATCCAGAGGCTCCTCCATCGTTCTTCTCAACACGGCTGTTCAGACAGAGCAAAGTTAACAGAATACAGCTCCCAGGCAAGAGGTGAATCAAAACCATGTAATTACCTTGATTGCTTGCAAAGAGTCTTCTGCCAATGTATTTGAATATCAGGGTTCACTTCAACCTGAGTGTTAAGCTTGCAATACTGAGCCCACATATTCTCTAAGACTGGAAAGCTGAAGTCTAGCTATGCATTAGGTATCCCAAACTACATATTAAAGTACACAAATCCTTTATAAGCCTACTTTCATAAGACTGGTGGTATTTTTGATGAGTACTTTTCCTCTGTATCTCTGCTTTGCAATCCAAAACTCTGTGATTGTGATAGCCATTTTTGTGATGTGTTTTAAAATCCTCTGAGAGAATCTACCTGTATGCAAGAATGCAGCATCTGGGAATAGGTAGGTGTTTAAAATACAATTAGGCTGGTTTCTAACCATCTGGTGATATAATTAAAATATGGTATGTGGAGTAGTATATCACTGCAGCATCTCAAGGTTAAACTCAGCTTCTTGGTTAAGCTTACCAGAAGGTTTATGCACTGTAATTAAAGCATCTGTAAATTACAATCTGACAATTCAATTCTAAGACAACTTCTTTTGAACGTATACAGCAGAAACAAAATGCATGAAATGGAGGATGGTTATGTATATCCTTTGCCACTCAGAAGACCTTTCTAACATAACCCAATAAAATTTGTCCTCTACTGAAAAAAACCTCAGGTCAAAAAATTTTGTTGCAGACAGCTCAGATACTTTCTAATGGATTCCTAGATGGTGTACAGGGCTTTAGGTGGCATCCCTGGACTCAGGGTTTGTTCTACATTAACATCTTCTAATTTCAGCCTATATGTGTTTCTGTTCATTCATCAGTCCGAAGGGTACTAGTTCTGATGCACTGGGTATGTTATAATTTGAGTTCTTATATATTTTGTAGAATTAAGATCCCCACCTGACTTTCTGGCTAAACCAATTCACTTTCCTAAAGCAGTTTGAAATGCTATACCGGTTGCAAAAGAAAGACTTTAGATGTTCCACGGGCTTTGTTTTACATTTCTCAGTGACACCACTCACAGCCGCCTGGTGCTAGGGCAGTTGTCATCATCACTGGGGTTTTGCAGCACTGTGCTCCTCTTTGACAGAATTTGTAGTAGGATTCCCTGGTAGTGCTCTGCAGGGAATTTAGGGATTCCAGGACAGCCCAACCTATCTCAGATATAACAACCTACTTTAAAAATGAAGAATAGAGGTCAATGATTAGGCTTTTGAGAGACATTTATTAGCTTTCAATAAGTACAATAACTGGAGAGATTTTTTCTTTTCTGTTTTCTCTCATTAATTTGTTTTCTTCTGTGGAGTAAAAAATCTGGTCAGAAAATAACATTTTCCTCTTCCAACAAGTCATTAATTTCTATCTATCTGACTTCTTAGGTAAGAAATGTTAGAAGCCCGTGAATCCTGCTTTAGAACCACGCCTGTAATGAAAAGACAGAAAAAAAAGTCCCCAAATTATGTGTAAAGTAAAAGAGAAGCAGAAGATAAATACATCTTTTCATGAAGCTGAATTTTTATATATTCAGAACAGATTTTGACTTCCTTAGAGTTTGCTAAAAGCATTAGATGAAAAAAAACCCACTTTATTTAAAAAACATCTGCTGTAAAGAATTCCTCCTTGAAACAGTCACCTCTCATTGCCTCCTGCCATACACATCAACAGCTTCGCTTCAGCTCGGGCTGAGGCAAAGAAAAACAAAATGGGAACAGACACAAGCCCAGTGTGAATGAATGGCCCGAACCCTGTTTATTCCTCACTTCTTATCATAGAATCATTTAGGTTGGAAAAGACACTTAAGATCATTGAGTCCAACCGTTAACCCAGCACTGCCAAGTCCCCCACTAAACCATGTCCCTAAGCACCACATCTACCCATCTTTTAAATACCTCCAGGGATGGTGACTCAACCACTTCCCTGGGCAGCCGGCTCCAATGCTTGACAACCCTTTTGGTGAAGAATTTTTTCCTAATATCCAATCTAAACCTCTTCCTTGGCACAGGCTGTTTGATAAGAGTGGGAGGGGGAAGTCTAACAGCCTGAACCTCTGTGTGTGGAGCACCGCCTACAGCCAGAGCATTACCTATTGCCCTAGCACTTATAGCCCTGGCTCTAGGTGCTCTGGAGAAGAAAGGGTGACTTTAACCTACCGCAGCTGTGGGGAAAGGTTTATTCCCACCTTCTGGGTCCAGTCAGCTGCACTGACACCAGTCCTGTTCCTGAAGCAGAGCCAGAGGAAAGCAGTCGCTCTGTACTGGGTGTGTTAATGCTGCTGGAAATGAAGCAAAGGAGCGTGACACAGAGGCTATTTGAGAAAGGAGGCAAGAGTCTTTTTGGTTTCCTTGCAGTCTGAGCCTGTGGATAAGGAGATGGACACAGAGAAAGCTGAGGATTTGCTCAGTGCTGTGCTTGTCGAGGGTGTGCGTTCACTGCAGGCACCATTTGAATGACTGGCATGCAGCTCAGAGAGTGCATATTAGTCTTTGCTTCAATTACTATTTCCTCATTGGTGGTGTGTTCTTGGCTTCATCCTTCTTGTTGGCTTAGGCCTCTAGAAGACACATCCTCTAATTCTCTGTACTGCAGCTGGTGAACTGAGCCATGTGAGTTGTGGGTGGTGGTAGTGGGGGAAATACCCTTTTCTAAGCACACATAGAAACAGTGGGAGACGCTGGAGGACCAACAGGTCTCAAGCACGGCTCATCTATGACCTTTTTGCAGAATGGTTAGCTTAGTTATTATGCAAACTGGATGAAATAATTGTGCAGAGACATAATACCTTCTGTCTGTCTTGAACTGAATGCTGCATTGACTACATACTTGAATAGGTGGCAAAGGGAATCTTTGGCCTAATGCCATGCTTTTAAAATAAATACCGATAATACCAGGGAAGTTTCATAAAAGTAGGAGAGTGGTGATGTGGTGGTGATGTTTAAAATGCACAGGAAGATTGACCTGAGCAAGCCTAGGCTAGCTACACTAACATTACCTGTCAAACAAACCCGACGTTTTCCTTTGCGATTACTAGTTTGGGAAGTGATGGTGACTGCAGGATTACAATCTACCTACAGCTTTGAAAGCCTTTATATAACATAGAATGAATTCTAATTTTAAAAGTAAATACTCCACAATACCAAAAAAGCATATATTAAATGGGTTAAGAATAGACTAACTGGCATATTATGAATAAGGCAGTTGTTTGTGAAGAAATGTTATTCTGAGACTTGTGTTTATAAATATCTGCCTTAGATCTAGCACAAATGACACTGACTGTGTGAAATGGAGCAAAAAAATAATGCTGAACGCATCTGCTCCAAGGACTGAAGAAGTCTGAGTAGTCAAGACAAGACAGTCCACTGGAATTTAGATTGCTTGATAAACTGGGTCCTTTCGACAAAGGCAGGGCATTCACATGCTGGCCTGGGAAAGACAAGCTATCAAGTAGGGAGCATATTCTGGAAAGAGTGGCTGTGAAAAGGGGCTAGTGATAGTGTCCTTTTAACTTGACATGAATTGCCAGAATAATAGTACAGAGAAAGAATTACGTGATCATTGAGTTTATACACACAAAGAAAGAGTAGCGGAGTGCTAGAAAGCTGTTCTTCTGAGATCTACTTTCTCAAAAGGACTTTTGAAACAATGGAAGAGGTACAGAAAAATAATTTTAGGATCAAAGAACACAATTTACAGTGGGAGGCTTAAAAAGACTTGATTAAAGAATGCACCAAGAGGTGATTCCTCATGAATATGCAGGTTTCTTGGCGGGGTGGGGACAGGATGGGACGCGGGGAATAATGAATACTAGAGTCACTAATATATTAATGGTGAAAGACTTACCAAATACCAGTGGCTGACAGCAGAATCTGGATAGACCCCTGCCAACAGGAAATAAGCCACCATTTTTGATATCAGATTGCAACAAAATGTTGAAGAAGGCATAGACTACTCTCTTAACATGTTCAGCTCCAGCTTGGATGCCTTTCTGGAAGAAAAGTTTTAGCCAAATAGATTATTGGGCTTAATACAGAAATAAGTGGATGAAACATAAGGTCTTTTGCGATCTTGCAGGTCAAATTAGATGATGTAATGGTCCCTATTGTCATACAACTCTATGAGTCTCTGAAAAGGCTCTTACCCAACATGTTCTAGCAGTTCAGTGTAGACAAGACAGTCTAGACTGAAGCACACACCAGGAACCAGTGTTTTTAAGCAGTTTTGCAGGATTCCTTTTCATTATAAAATAAAACCCACTAGTTCAGTACAGCAGAAAAGCCAAACTGGCCTTAAAGAAGGAATGACCTTCTTGGACCGTTTGTCCTTGGCAGGCTTATAATAATGCCTAAATAACAAGTAAGGTGTTGTCTAGTCAGGGAGCAACTGAAAGCTACTGCTGCTCTTCTGAAATAGTTTTCATTTTGTTCTTCCAACTTACTGTACCTTTTTTCAGTCAAGTCAATTGTGGCTTGTTCCTGAGCATGTGAGAAAACAATTATGCCATATTTCTCATGCCAATACAAAATGTTCACTGCTAAAACAGTGTATATTTTGTTCTCCATTCATAAAATCTACCCCTTCCCCATGATTGATTCTGCAGATTAGTACAAATATCTGCAGTTTTGGTTTCAAACAAATTTCTCATTTCTTTCTTGCTCTCTCTTTTATATTGATATATGACTTTTAATAATCTAGTGCAGAAAAATCATAGTGAATCTTTTCTTTCAAGTGGCTCCTATAACTGTGCATATGTGACTTTATGTGAACTATAAATCCTGTTATATTAGTTATCTTTTTTTAAATTATTTTGGCCATAGGTTTAAGGGGCTGCTCAAGAACAGGATATACTGACTTTATAGAGAGCACTTCTGCCTTAGGTTTTACAAGATGCAGTCAGCACTGCTGAATACCTAAATTCTGAGAGGCTAGGACTTTCTTAATAAGATCTTTTTGTGGAATGCATTTTTTTTCAGGGGTTATAAGTCTAAATCCTCCATTTATTTTCAATGTAAGTACTAGACTTGTATGTGTAAATAGAGAAATTGACATAACCTTTCTGCCTTTCAACCATCTGCAGATATAAAATGCAAGCACAGTTACAGCTTTATGTATTGTGCTGGTGTAAAGACATCATACAAAAGGACTCCATATTTCTTATACTAATCCAGTTCTTATACTAATCCATATTTGCCCAGATTTTGTGACTTTACTTAGGAATCTGACTTTCTGTGGATAAAATAATTCCTTGGCTTTCCTCCAGACTCTGACTCCTCTAACCAGCATTTCTTTCTGAGAGTTTCATGCAGTATATTCTTTAGGCATATCTGAGTGCACAAACAGAAACACAGACTGATGCCAGTGAGCTATTACAGTTCGTCTGACATGGCTGAGCCATTTCACATGACTGCAAGTATCTGGTGGGTTATTATTAGAGACCCCAAACAATCCTCAAATTTAAATGCTTGCAGATTTTAATATCTGATTCTTTTTAGGCACCTGACTGAATAAACAGTTCAGTTGTCAGAGGTCAGGAGGTTTTGTACCTCCAGTTGGTGTTAATGTGGCAAAACAAGCTTTACATAGTTTCAAAACAAGCCTTCAGTTCCTCTGCCATGCTGTTTATCGCAGCAATGCTTGCATATGCTGCTGCTTCCCCTTTTAGAAGCAGCAATTTCTATCACAGCAATGATGCTATGAAGCAAAATTTACACAGAAATCTCAGCCAACGATCTAGTTAGCTGGGAAATCATATAAATGGTTTGACTGATTTAAACATTGTCTTGAAATAAGGCTTGGTGAGAAAATAATAGTAATGCTCCCCCACACACACCAGGTTCCGCTATTCCAGCCAATGTTTTGCCAGGTGCTTTGCTATTTATTAACACTACTGAGCTGTAGCTCTCAGATCCCTGTGTTGTTTCGTTGTTTTTTTTCCCTCCCCCAAGGAAAAATTTGACCTCCAGAGGAGTTCTTAGTAGCAAAGCAAGGGGAATGTATTAAATTGCAAGGTTGTTCTTGCCATTTAAGTGCTTACACTGCATTAGCAGTATTCTTGCTGGAACCAAGCACACAGAGAGCTATCCTACAGTTTGGAAAGAGCTGCTCTCTGGATTTGAAGTTTTCAAAATATCTTTGCAGCCTAACAATCAAATAGGTGCATTCTGCAAGGATTCTTGAAGACTGGCAACGGGCACAAGGTGGAGGGAGGGGGTCACCGGTCTCTCAGGCAAGCTAATGGAGACAAGTAACGTGATGAGGCCTCTGTGCCTTACGAGGATAACCTTACTGGGGTGTACTGTCTTCCCTATTTTCAAGAAAGTTAGACCTGGAATGGCTCCCATTCCATGTTCTATGACACTAGTTCTCTTTTTTGAGCTCTTGTTTTTAAGTATCATGAAAATGGTGTCCCTTATTTTGTTCCTTCTATATGCTGGTGCAATATGTGTTGCTTAGAAATGCTGTACTTCATTTGTCTGTCACATATACTTATACTAAAAAAGAGCAAAGATAAATGAGAGGCAGGGGAGAGAGGGCAGTAATTGAGTAACATTTCTTTTTCCTGCCTCAATCCCATCAAGAGATGTGTTTTCCTCCCTATTAGGCATATTTTACTTCTCTCCATACGGTAGAATTTATGTTCACCCATTAAGAATATGACCTAAGGGTGTATGTGGCAGCAAGTCAGAAATAATTTAGTCATGAGATCATATCTGAAGAGAAGTACATTGCCACTGGAAAATGTTCTGGTGGTGTTATGAAAACACTGATGTATTTGTATTAAAAGGTACATTATTGTGATAATGCAGAGTAGTTAATATGTTAGTGAGCATATGGATGAGAAATAACCAAAATTAGGAAGTGACATGTTACCAACAGCTGATGATGAAGTAATCTTGGAGTAAGATTTACTTGGAGTAAGTAAATTTACCTGGAGTAAGTAAGTAAAAAAAAAATAAAAAATAAGTAAGATTTACTTACTTACTTGGAGTAAGACTAAAAATTACTTTGACAGCACATTTCATTTACATGAGTGCTGAATTAATCACTGCCCTTAGCTAATGCATTTACCAGGCTTTGTGACAACATGGATGAAACCTAGATTCCTTTTTGTTTTTTTCTTCCTTGCATTTACATGGAAAAATGTATTATGTCACCCTAAACTCTCAGCTCAACCAGTCTGTGGTGTCAAAGGGCTTACACAGCGTTCATCCCACCTTCTTCAGGAAGCTATCTACCAAATTTTACATGCTTCCTTACTGATGAAAGTAATATACTAGTTGCTTGGTAGTTCCTTGTTTGTAATTCTAGAAATACTATGAGGAATACTGAAAGAGATAAAACATAAATACAGACAGGAACCTAAAATGGGAAATAAGAGGACATGAATTGTGTTCTTTAAAACAGTCATATGAGATGGCAAGGCAGTAGAATATAGCATGGTGGAAGGCCATTTTACCAGAGAAAAGATTATATATGACCTGCAATATGCTGTGTGGAAATATGCATTTTAAATATATCATGTTACATGCTTCTGTATGAAAAGTATCTTTGCATCATTAAAGTAAAGGGTAAAATTTGGTCAAAACCCCAACTATAAGTTGTATAGGCTCTGTCTACATTAGCAAGGAGCAGGGACCAGTGCACACACTGCTTGCTGGATCTGCAGCTTGAGGCAGTTGGTGCTACAACCTCGCAACACACTTGAGGGATTTTTTTTTTACTTCAGCTTAACTTCAGACTGGTCCCAGAGACTGAATGCTGGAGCTGCTGGAGTACATTAGGTGTGGTCTTGCAGTTCATCTTTCAGTTTAATTTCACCTGAAAGAAATCGTTTGTGCATGCCAGCTCCACTAACTCCATGATACAAACAAATGTGCCACATACATGAAAGTACAGGGGCAATTGCTTCAAAAGAGTAGATGTATCCATTAAAAGCCAAAGCATGACTTGATCCATTTATGACTATAATACAGGGGAATGTAGTGCTTGCAAGTAGCAAAACCCTATATCCTTTAATGTGCAGCAGGCATTTCTAAATCAATGCCAAACATTACGATTTCAGAGCTACAACATACTTACAACTTCTGATGTGTTCATTTAGTGGCCAGGGGCTATGTGGAAAAAAGAGTTGTTAAGGATCACAGTCTTATGCTGTCAATTCTTCTGTCAGTTACAGAATTGCTTTTTGTAATGCTAATTAAAACAATGAGCTTCAGTAAAATGCGCTTGTCTCTGAAATATATTAGTTCAGAAGTATCTAAAAACCAGCTAAATGCTGAGCTATCCAACTTCAGGCCATAATTTATGTCAGGTGTGCTTAGGTGGGGCTTGATGAACTCCAGCTTGTCCTGCTTGCACTCCAGGCTGCTGCATACCCACCTGGGAGGCAGACGGCTTCCTCAGCACGACGCTGGGCTCTGGCAGGGCCATGCTCCTCCAACACGAGTAGTTTGGCTGGTCACAAACCTCTGCTGAACTGCACAGCCTTGGAGGGTGGGATGGGATGGGTGCGTTAGGGCTTATCTGCACCCGGCTGAGTAGGTATGCTCCTAGGCATGGGCATGCCCAGCCAGCGGATCAGGATTCCCAAAATTACCAATGAAAAACTAGTTTGCAAAGACAGCGCTGTAGTAGATTAGAGGTTTTTTCCTCTGAACAAAGGATGTGTTGTGGTTGCCATGTCCCTGAGTGCCCCCACTGCCCTGACCATCCCTGCCCAGCCCCGTGGGGCTCCCCCCACCCTGCCCAGGGCCCAGGACCCTAAGTCAGCCCCTTGGTGCCGTCAGCCCCTGCCCCAGCAATGCTGCAGCAGGGCCAGTCTCCAGCTCCCCACAGCCCTGCTCTGCCTGGCCCGGCCATGGGCCCCACCGAGCCAGGCCCACCTGAGGGCCCACGTCCTGGCCTGGCCCTGGTCTGTCCCCAGGCAGGTGCCTGATGCCCGGGGCTGGGGCTGCCCTGGTGCCCCCCCGGCTGCCCTGTGCCTGGCTGGGGCTGAGACGGGCCCTGGCTGACAGCCCCTGCCCTGACCCAGCATGGGGAGCCCCCACTGCTCCCAGGGAGCCCCTGTCCCCCACAGGGCCCTGCCAGTGGTGGTAAAATGAGCTGTAGTTCTGGATAATCTTTTCAAATCACAGGTTTTAAATAGACATTAAATACTGTACTTCAACTCATTGAAAGGTAAAGAAATAATAGGAAAGGGCCATAGTCCTGCATGTGTCCCCATCTCTGCATGCACGCCGAGTGTGGAGCCCGATGGTGACTGTAAAAGGCAGAAATAAACAGAAAATAGAGGGCATGAGACCTCAGGTGTATAAAGTCTTTTCTTTGAGTGATTCAGAAGAAGGTTTAGTGGTGAGCAGCTCAAGGTGCTCACTGTGAGCTAAACCACTTGGAGAACAAGGCTGGAGGGCATGAACCAACCTGGTTAATGCAAACATGCCCGGGACGTGTGCTTTCCGAATTTCAGGTGCTGTGGCTGGTGATGTAAAAAAGGACTAAGGAAACAGTCACCTCTTCACCCAGGTGAGAATATCTTTGCTAACATGGCAATGAAGTTTGGACAGGGTTGAGATGCTGCCATTTTCCTAAAGCTCAGGAGAACCCAGGCAACATAGTATTTTGGGTTGCGACTGTGGACCCAACAACTCTGAACGAAGGTCAGGGGAGGAGATATATATGTGTGTGTGTGCAAGATCTAAATATGACACTGTAAATATATTGTTGGACAAATATGCAACAGCAACAAAATATAGAAATATCTAATGGACAATAGTAGGCCAATAGGTTCTGATGACAAGTATGCATAATATTGACTATATTTCTTAATATTCTTAAAGTGTCTTTCATGTGAATTTAATGATTTATTCACAAGCTGCATGTTATTCCCTTTTTGAATCTTGACTGATAACCATAAATGATGGTGCACTGAGATATATATGTACAGTGGCTGTAGGAATCAAATCAGTTTAAGTTTTCCTGCAGTCCCTAAACCAGAATTTGGGCTGATGTTTCACTGAGCAATGAAATCAAAGTGCAGGAAAGCGAGGGCAGTATGCTTCAGCATTTCACTTGCACACTACAAGTACTTGCTACAATCCCCATTTGGAAGGGGATTTGTGTTAGTCCTAGTAATCTTGCAGGCACTCCTTTCATTCTCCCCCAGTTCCTCCTCTAACCTCAGCTGTCTTGTTTTGCTGCGAGTCTTAACCTGTTTTACAACAGTCCTACCCTCCCTTATTTCCAGAAAGATACGCATCAATGATGAAGTATTTCCTGCATATACAATATTTGTAAATAGCTTTGGGATTCTTTAGAGTGAAAAAGGATATTTGAATGACAGCTGTTTTAACTCATCTGGAATTTGCTTCTTAAAAGGAAACCCATTGTCCTAATGTGTGCAATGTTGTTGTACAAAAAAAGATTTTATGATAATCAAGGTAGATTACCTAATCAAGATTGATTACCTAAGTAGAATTAAAACAGTCTGTGTTATTAAATAACTAGATAAACAGTTCACATTCATTATTTGAACTTACAGAGTGTCTCTATGCAGTTCTCTAGGGTTTTTTAATTTAAATTCCTGTAATTCATTATTTCCACACCAGAGTTTTCATTAAGCTCTTCAAAAAATACATAAAATGATGAGCAACTCTAGAGTCAAAGCATCAAACATCTCAAGTTTACAATAAGTTATTTTATATAGCAGTTAGACATATGCAGGATCTCTGTGCAACTATAGAAAAAACCAAGTTGCACAAACCACTATTTTCTGTTACTCTGCAAGATATGTGAACATAATGAAAGTGGGATATAGGTAATTTTAATATTTATTCAGAACTGAAAATGCTTATATCTGAGTAACATTTGTCCATAGGTAAAGTGTGATTGAAGTTTTAACTGAAAATATTTTTGTTCAGGATCAGGATGACAAGGCTGACAAAATCTTATATTGGCTGCTCAAGGAAGCCTTGGGCCAACAGAACCTGGTCCTCATGGGTGACTTCAATTACCCAGACACATGTTGGGAAAAACAACACGGTGGTGCACAAGTTATCCGTCAGGTTCCTGGAACGCATTGAGGACTCCTTCCTGCTACAGATGCTGGATGTGCCGACAAGGAACAACACATTGCTCAATTTACTGCTCACAAACTGAGAAGACTTACTTGACAACATAACTGCCAATGTTACCAATGTTAGCCTTGGATACAGCGATCACAACATTGGGGAGTTTAAGATCCTGCTGAGCACTCTGAAGACCAGTAGTAGGACAAAGACCCTGGATTTTAGAAGAGCCAGCTTCAATATGCTCAGAGTTCCATGAGAAGCATCCATGGAGGGCAAAGAAGTGTCCTCTCCAAAGCCAGGCTGTCCTATGGTTCTGTGTTTGTGCAACTTCATCAGTGTGATATGCTGTGTTCTGTAACGCTATGTATGACCAGCACTTTGTGTTTCCTCTGTCCGGAGGAGACCATTTCTCTTCCCATCTATAAATTGGCAGAAAATGATATGCAATAGGAGGTGGATTCATTACTAGGTCAGCTGAATTTCTAGAACTTACAATGAAGATGATGAAACAAAGAGTGGCATCATTCATAAATCCTGTCTGTGTATATTTCAGGTAGGTAAACAGTGAAAAAGAATTTCTGATTTAAGGATAGTGATGTCTCAGGACCAAACAGTTACAAGCTGGCTTTAGAAAGGTAGCTTTTAGAACAACCTTCCCACAATAATGAGACCTATGAGTACTTTAAAGATATATTTAGATAATATTATTTATTTTTAAAAAGAATTGTATGACATATCTGCCTATAAAGGCAGGGAACGAAGCTCTAGGACTCAGCAAGTTCTTTCCATTCTCATGTGCAAAGTTAGCTAATATATTATTAAGACTATCATGCATTTTAAAGTCATATTCAGAGCTATTAAAAAGTCAGAGCCAAAAAATTAAGTCAATTGTGAATACTGCCTAGCAGCAAAAAATTACAATAATTTCTCTAGCGTATGTCCAAGTACGTGCCACTGAAAAACTTAAGGGAGAAGATTTATCTATCTGCAGAGTGTCCTGTTTCTGTGGCATGAAATAACAGAAGGAAACTTGTTCCATAGACCAACTGACAGCAGCTACCAGAGGTACTGAAAGGAGCTATTTGTGGATCTTCCTTTGCTGAAGGGCACATGCAAAAATGTATGTGCAATTTGTACTTTTAGTTTTTCCCAATGTGTGTAACTGGCCAGAAAATTAAAAGGGTTTTGATACCTCTAAAAATGCCCAGTCAAGTTCAGATTCACATGCATTCCCATGGATTTAAAATCACCTTAACAATTCTTAATGTGCTTTTAGGCACAGAGAATTAGCACCATTTTTCTCTTTTCTTTGTCTCTCCGAAGCAAAGTAAAAAGAGGGACCCTTATTCTGGAAGCATACGGAGAATGACTAAAGGATTTCCCTTGTAGAAAATGCTCTCTCCCCCTGGTGTCGGCTTTCCTCTGTTTGGAAGATAGAGTTGCTGTTGGAGAAGAGTTCCTGAAGGGAAACAGTGAGCTCTGAAAGCCTGTGCCTTGCCCTGGAGAGTGGGAGTCAGCCTCAACCCAAACAAGAGGAAGCTCCCCTGTGTGCTGAGGGGCTATTGCTGAAGGACATTGCGTGCTACCTAAAGAAGGCTACAATTACTCATAGCAGTAACGGAGCAAATTAGTAACCTCTTGTGGCTGAGGAAAAATCATACTCAAAAAAGAAATGCTGTAATTTTGAGAATGGGCACACTTACTGTTTGTCCTTCCCTCCTGTTTTATGTGCTTTAGCACTGTCTGATGCCAGTGAAATCAGAGCATGGGACCAGGGAGGGGAATCATCGTTCTGCTTTATTTTAAGAATACCCAGTGAATACTGTACCTGTGATGATCAGTGAAGTATCTACAACTCAGATAAGAAGCAATAAAATAAAGGATCATGATGTTGATAGGACTGAGGAGTGGGCCCATGCGATCCTCATGGAATTCAACAAGACCAAGTGCAAGGTCCTGCACCTGGGTCAGGGCAATCCCCAATGAGGGGATGAAGAGGTTGAGAGCAGCCCTGCAGAGAAGGACTTGGGGGTACCGGTGGATGAAAAATTGGACATAAGCTAGCAATGTGTGCTCGCAGCCCAGAAAGCCAACCTGGGCTGCATAAAAAGAAGCATGGCCAGCAGGTGATTCTGCCCCTCTACTCTGCCCTTGTGAGATCCCCACCTGGGGTCCCCAGGACAAGAAATACATGGACCTGTTAGAATGGGTCCAGAAAATGACCATGAAAATGCTCAGAGGGCTTGAACACCTCTCCTCTGAAGAAAGGCTGGGAGAGTTGGGGTTGGAGAAGAGAAGGCTCTGGGGAGGCCATATTGTGGCCTTTCAGTACATAAAGGGGGCTTATAACAAACATGGAGAGAGACTTTTTACCAGGGCCTGTAGTGACAGGACAAGGGCCAACAGTTTAGGGGGTAAGTTTAGATTGGACATAAGGAAGAAATTTTTTATATGAAGGTGGTGAGGCACTGGAACAGGTTGCCCAGAGAGGTTGTGGATGCCCCATCATTGGAAGTGTTCAAGGCCAGGTTGGACAGTGCTTTGAGCAACCTGATCTAGTGAAAGATGTCCCCGCCCATGGCAGGGGGGTTGGGCTAGATGATCTTTGAAGGTCCCTTCCAATCCAAACCATTCTATGATTCTACAATATATGACCTGACTCCTTAATTTATTTCATTACTATTTTGGGGAAGTTTTACTTTTCAGCATTAAGAACTTACTTTGAAGACTGTGGAAGAAGAACCCATGAAAAGTAAGAGTCTCTTTGACAAAATATACAAATCAGTACAGTAAATAATAGACTACAAACTACTAAGAAGCAACAGACATTATTTCATTTTATTAAATACTATGGATACAGGTAGTGAAGCTTGCTATGTTTGCATTGTAATTATATTAAGTGTTAATATTATAATGATGAATATTAATGTCTTCTGCCTATTAATGTAATGCAGATCAATGCAAATGTAATCATACATGGGATAAAAGAATGCCCGTGCTCACTGGTACTCGTGTAAAATGAGGCCACAAACAATCCAATTGCAGTGTTGGCTGATCTCTGATGCTGATAAACAGTTGATGTAGAAGCTAATGCAGAGGTGGCATCAGTCACAGTTACAGATGTTGCGTTATAGTGAAAAGGGGAGAGAGTGGATCAGAAAAATTATTGTGCAAGTTGCAGTGTGAAGGAGTGGCACTAAGTCTCTGCCTCCCAGAGATAACTTTTGATCTAGAAATTGAAAAGTTTCAAGTCTGTTGTCTCAAGTCTGAGAAAGGGTATGTTCCTCTATGAGCTGTTTCTGCAGCTGAGGCATTTCTTAAATATCCTAAGTGAAAGGTACACAGCCAAAAATGGGATTTTCATAAATAAATCTAGCTGATTTTAAGAGAATTTATGTTCTTTTTCTAAGCCATTTCCAACTTTATAATGAAAGTTTAACCTTGTGTTTGCTTGAGTATGCTGTATCGTTCTTTATCCATGCACTTGTATGATAGAACTGCGGCCAGGCAAAGATGAGGAATTAGATTATATTACCTGTTTTGAGGGAAAAGATCCAAAATACAAGAGTGTGTGCCAGAAGACCTTGTGGATCTCGCACATTGACACGTGTATAAATGACTAGGGGCTACGGCACGTTTCCTGCCAAGCCCGGGGAGCCTGGGTGCTGGTTTTGCCAGGTCCTGGAAAGCTATCCCCTCTGTCAGGCCCAAATCAGTGCTGCTCCTGTAAGACACAGGTGGCAGTGAGACAACTAGCTCTGGCCAGGCTCCTCGCCTATCACACCTGTGTAGCAGCTGTTATTGCTGGACTCTATACTGGCTATAGATCCTCCAAATTAAAAATGGGACATGTTACCCCTGATCCAAGACAACTGAAGACTTTGGCTACCGAAGCTGTATGCCAATAAATACTATACAGTGAAAGAGTGATTTCCACGCCCCCCCCCCCCAAAGAATTAAAAGGCCATTTTACCACCACTAATTTAAAGGAAAATTACTGCAAACTGCATCCCTTGGAGACAGACTTTAGAGGCCACACATTTACAAAATGGCACTAAAGAGAAATAGACATATTTATTTTTCTTCTGAGGTCTGCTCAGTAAACTTTATAGATTTGGATAATTATGAATCATTCACTGAAAAGCTTTTGTTTCATACATGGCTGCACAACATCATGACCTCTCCAAACAGAAATGCTACTGTTTTGTTGGTTATAAACTTTAACTTTCAACTTTGAATAGTGCAATTCTGGATAACAAATAAGCATTTTTCACTCCATCTGATTCCTCTGTGGTTCTGTGGGTAAAAAAAAAAAAAAAAAGACAGCATCTCAAGCTATTTTTAAAGAAAAGATACACAGGTTCTGTGTCTGGAAAAGGTTATATGGTTCTTATTATCTCATGACCTGTAGCATTATTTTTACAAAGAATAATAAGCTCTTCACTGTAGTATATTCTGGACAGTCTGGTTGTTACCTAAATTCCCCAAGTTGCATTAGACACTATTTGACTTTGGTTAGGCTTTGGATCTATTGCATTAGCAATGAAACAGTTGCTTTAGCATTTCCTTTTGCAGCTTTCCATTACAATCTATGTGAAATCCAGACGTATTTGTTTTCTTCCAAAGAGTTACCTTGGGATACAAAATCACGGCTAATGAATCTGAATGTGTTGGATCAGATCCCACTCCAGTTCTCCGGGAAACCCAAATTCCATTACCTCAAAAAAGTGAGCCCAAAATACATTAAAAATGCTCTATATGCCAAATAACCGTGCTTGTTGATTATATGAAAATCTGTTACTTTTGCTTGACAGGAGGAGTTAACACAGTTGAGACAGTGGAATGATGAATTGACTGTCTATCTAGTCTTTAAACTCATTTTTTTCTGTCTCTACATTTAAGAAGTAGTTAGGAAAAAATAGGCTCTGCTGGACTGAAGAGTTTGTAAGTCAAATTTTAGCCCTTTATGCCCCAGAAAGTTTTTTCACCCCACTAAGTTCTAGTTTAGACATCTGAAAATAGATCCTTGCAATGGAAAAGTTGACTCAATCCTAGCTGTGTTATGACACTGCCAATGTAGTATTATACTGAAATTAGTTTTAAAAAATGTAACAATTTAAAACAGAGGTGCAAGAGGTAAAGCTAGAGATAAGTCACTTAATACTTTCTGACCAAATTATACAGAGGTGACAGCAAACTTACTTTCCCTCCTTTTTCCTTTCCTCAACCAGCACAGAGGATCTGCGCTTGTCTCCTTTGTGACCTTTAGTGAAATTTTTACTATTGCTGTTTTGATCACGATGAACAACTCTGTTGCTGGTGCTATGGTACTAAAGACCCTTTTCAAAAGAGAGCTGCCGAAGAGTCAGCTGCTTGCAGTTAGCAGAGGCAAAACCTCAGAGCATGATTAAACTCTAGTGTGTACTCAGCATGTAGAGCTGACCTGCTCTTCTGCCTCCCTTCCAATATTCTTGTGTTTCCAAACTGTCTGGAGGTTGGGTTTTCCAAGTAATATTTTCCAGAGCAGAAGCAGTAAGCTAACTAAAAAGGCATACTGAGCATCTTCTTCAGCAGTTCTGGGGTATACAGTATCTTTTATTACTTGATAGGAAGTGGTTCGTGCTGAGCATCTCAATATCTTTCAAAACAAAAGCCTTAATTTGTTTAATACCATATCTACAGTCATAGTTTGTGTAACTGTCCAGTCAGCCAGTCACTTCTTTTTATCTTCCAATTCCATTAACTTGTTTCACACCTTCCTATAGGGAACCATAGGATTTTTCTATCTTACTATAAAACATATTAAAGTCACTGCAGGTTTATTATTATCATTTCCAGTAGGTTAGGAAGACTACAAGTTTGATCTTTATTTTTCTCAATGATACTATACTATTTATTGTGCCCCTGTGGAAATCAAAAGCCAAAGGCCAGATTTCCAGTGAGTGTAAATGATCATATGCCAAGGACGTTTAGAGAGCCAAAGGCCTATTCTACCTACAAGTACAAAAAAGTACATACAAACTAACAACTTTATTTTTTATAAATCTTATTTGCAGAACCAAATTACAATATTTTTCCACTTCTGGCATTGTAAGAATGATAGTGGAAGTGTGTGAATGTCATAGAATCATAGAATCGTTAAGGTTGGAAAGGACCTCTGAGATCATCAAAGAGTTTACAGTATTTCACACAGGACTAGAAGCCAAAGGCAAAATTTCACCAGATAACTTTCACAGAATTGCCCAACACTACAGTGTTAATTTTTTGACTCACAAAAATGAAGTCAAACATGGAGACATCAATTTCCAAGAAACCCATTTGGGAAGAACCAGGTTTTTAATTTACCTATTCTACATCCTGAATAAAGCCTTGATTTTTTTGTGGTGGCTAATATGAGAGTGAAAGGAGAAAAAAATGGTGAAAAGAAGGAGAGAGAGAGTTTTTCCTGTTTTGAAAGTCTTTGAAAGGTTTCATTCCCTGTGTAGAATAGGAAGAATTTTTTTTTAAAAGTTCTTTGATTATACCCAGTTTGAGTTCAGTGTGTGTTATTTTAAAATTAGCTTACACTATATGCAAGCTTCTGTCCTTCACACTGGAATTCTTCACAAGCAAGATTAACATCCCAGATAGAGATGATTATCCGATAATGAAGAAAATAATTTATTTCTGACTCTTTCCTCCTACCTCCTTTAGATTACTTCAGATTACTCTGTCAAGATGCTATGTTTCTTTTCTGGAGAGCAGAGAACAGGAATGCAATATGATGAATGAATATTATATAAACTTTTGTTGACTGTAAGGCTTTTGGATCAGGGACTGTATTTTGTGCTTTTGTCATGCCCAGCACATTGCTTGGAAATGTCTTTATTAAAGAGGAAGAAAGAAAAAACAGTATATAAATTGGAAGCAGAAAACAAATAGCAAGGTTGAAACAGAGCACTGGAAGGATTTAATAAACTAATTTTAGGTTTGTGACCAGTTATCTTTTTTGTGACTAGTCAGCTGACCTAAATTAGACTCATTAATATGAAAGATTCTGGATTTATTACTCACTTATTGCCAGAAAAAGGGCATTTTTATAATACAATGTTAACTATGTATCCTAAAGCTTAGTTTAATTCACAATGGCTGTTTGCAAATAGATTTTTCCTAGAAGCAGCATATTGATTATTCCCACAGCTAATTGATATTAAAGGACTGCAACACTGTGGCTTTTGACTGTCCAATTAGTTTCATTTTCCTACCAGTAATTGGCGTAGTATATTAATTTTCATTTCTCTTCACTAATTCTTTTTAAAGATATGAATGTGTGCTTCATCTGGAATGGAAGGATATGTGGCATTAATGAAACATATGTAGTCTACAGTACATTTTTGTAATGTATGTGTTTAACTTTTGCAAGACAAGTAGCTCCTACTGTTGAAATAACTGGAGAAGAATGTGCAACTAGTTGAGGTTTTTAAGGTGAAGATTAGAAGACAAAAGTTCACACTTTTTAGTTAAAATACACCTCTAAGTGCTTGTTCATACGAGCAAATTTTAGAGCTTTCATCACTATAATTTCCTTCAAGAGAAATTTCTTAAAGGCAGAGGGACATGAGAGGTAGCATGACTATGTTGCAAGGTCTCAGGACTGAAAAAGCTTAGCATGGGTTGCTGCACCTCCAGCTTTCAACCATCTGCTCCAGTGCCTGTGAGCTACCTGTCAGTTTGCCTATGAGCAGCAGAGTGCATGAGGGCATGGATCTTATTTAGCAGAATTTTATGGGGCGTTCCTGATAAAAGAAATAAAGGAACGTCTAAGGTAGACAAATGAAGAAACTGGGCGGCAATCTGAATGGAGAAACACCTTCAGCTGCCTTATTCAGCTGCCGGGCCTTTCACTGGAAAGGTATCAGAAAGTGAGCTGTCTTTGGCAGACATGAAGAGGAATAGATAGAGCATAAGCTCACTTTGTTTGTAGTGTGCTGCTGCTTTTCTGCTCAGTCTCTAAATGCTGTTGTTTAGAATAAAGTGGCTCTATTGAATTCCAGCATAAGACAGCCCTGTGGCAACTGGATGGAAATTTGTCAAGACTTTCTTTTTAATTCTTAGGAGTCCAGGGTCAGGGGGAGCATGTTGGTAAATTCTCTGAGAAGTTTAATTATTCTGGTCCAAAGTCCTGTGTCTGGCCCTTGCAAGAAACCCTGGAGCTGTAAGTTCCCTGATAGCTGGAGGAGAAACATGGAATTTGTTGTCCGACAGAAGACCCTTGCTGGTTTTTCATTCGAAGGCTCAAGGATTTCAAAGCTATTAATCACTTCTATTTCTCTGTGTGGGTCATATATAAAGAATGGGCTTGTTGCGTGACACTTGGAAATAGCCTTGCAGTAGCAGCAGTGGGAAAATTCTTTTGGTTAAAGTTACAGATAAGAAAAATGTTAATTTTAGGAACTAAAAAGAATAAACTGTAAAATTTAGTTTTAACCAAGAGTACTAATACCAGAGAACCTGATAACAAACCCTGCCTTTTCCACAAATGGAAACAGTACTCCTTAAGGTAGACTTTTCCAGTTGTCAATGGCTCTCAAATGCTACTGCTCATGAGCGTGCTTTAATGGAGGAGATACAGGCAGTTTAATGGCAAGTTTGCTTTGGGTCAGGATGCTCCGAGGTAGGGAAGTAGGAAGGGAAGACTACTAGAGATCTGTCACTACCTATTTCACCACATTTCAACAATCATATTTTGGAGGAATTAATCTGGGTTTTTTGTCATTATTATTTTGGTGAGTGAAAGACCCATTATTCCTAATATTGGACAGGTTTTTCATCTGAGGGACATGTTACATTTTCTTTTCCAAAGCTCATTTTCCAAAGCTTTACTGTTAGACTAATATGACTAAAATTAGACAGAGAGGATTTTCTTTAGCTGGCTGAGGTAGTGATGAAAACACCCACATCCTTTTCTTCTTAATTTTGGTTACACTCTCACCTCTCTTTCCTTACATCAGGAGGACTCTGCCCAGGGAGGATCCACTGACAGTTTTTTCATAATGAAGCACCAATGATTGTGTTGTAACAAAACTAACACTGTAAAGAATAACTTTATGCTCAATATGACACCACTATGAAAAGGCCTCTTGGCTTTGTTGGATGCCAAAAGCTGTACATTAGTGAAACCCTGATTTAGATTTGCTTGGATGAGCTGAAAAATGTTAAGTTTTATTTACCACTTTTAAACTGCTAAGAAGTAAATGGAGAAATTAATAAAACATACATTTGGCGGAAGAACAAGAGTCCTGTCTTTTCCCTAGGGAAATACTGGTTTCCTTTACAGGCGCAGGAGATCCACTTGCTGTCCCATGCAGGTGTGAGTGCTGTAGGGATGAGGTGACGGCTGCTGGAGGGGCATGAGTAGATTTGGGGCCAGGCACTGGAGTCAGATGGGGGTGCAGATGCCCTGTGCTGGTGGTTTCAGCAGCTGGATCTTGTGGGCTCTCAAGCACACCAGCTGGAGCAGGTGGGTGACTCGACCGCAGCTCGTAGGGCAGGAACAGTATGCGTCCCAAAAAACAACTATGGGGGGACCAGGTGAATGAGGAGAGTGATGGGCTCCATGCTGGTGGCTGGAGTGGGGCTGCAGTCACAGCCCGTGTGCCTGGTGCTGGCTGCTGGGGGGTGAGTGTCCATAGCCTGCCCAAACTGAGTGTGCGTGAGGTATGCATGTGCCAATCGCAGCAAACTCCATGCTGGACCCACTGGCGAGCAAGAAGCCCTGGGTCCAGGCAGGGGCACCAGCGCAGGTGGAGGAGCTGTGCTGATATTCGGGGGATCTGTGCAATGTGCTTGTGACTCTGGAAGGTGTCTGTGTGTCTCTGGGATACACGCTCAGCTTCACTACTGGATGAATCTGCAAAGGGAAAAGCAGCAGCTGTGTCCCTCAGCCTGGGCAGAGACCCTGGGTCCCTGGGCAGGATAGGGGCTCCCAGGCTCCAGCGTTGCCAAAGGCAGCAGCCACTTATAACATCCCGTAGCAATTTCTTGTATAGAGAAGAAGAATGCAATGCTTGGGGATTTTTAAAGTCATTTTCCTTCTGCTTTCTAAATATCCTTCGACTGACATTTGTGTAAAAAATTAGGTCAAAAAGGAACTTGTTTGAGGAAGTTATAAGCCAGAAAAAAACAAAGAGGAGATGTTGGGATTCAGCCCCCGTACAGATAACTACCATCCAACTTGCAGAACTGTATACAAATAAACACATTAAACAAGTAATATAAATATAAAAAAATAATTTTACTATTACTTGGCTTTGTCAGCCAAGCACAGTCCCTTCATGTGTGACCTAAGCAGACCTGCTGTGTCAGCAGGAGTCCAGTGTCCCATAATGGGGTTTTGGAGTTACCAAAAAAAAAAACCTTTCTAAGTCTTTGAAGATGAAACAATGCTGTCTGCTTTTCAAACCTTTTTCCTATTGACTTTGTGGTGTGAGAGCACGATGAAAAGCAGAAGGTTTTGCAGCAAACCGAGGAAGGACTCGAGCAGTTTGCAAGGAGTGAGAAATTTAGGATTTCTGGTTGACCGTGTCTGTTGTTATCCCAGCCACCCAGGAAGAGCCAAACAACAGGCACAAGCCCTTGGAAAACTAAGTCACTTTTCATGTATGACAGTACATGAACATGAGCCTCAGTAACATCCCAGCCTTACAGCTAATGAAGGATGATCTTAATTCAGAATTAAAAGATAATTGTGCATGTAACCCAGCTATGCAATGCTTCTATTTATGAACAAAATGAAAGGAGCTAGGTGGGACAGCTTGCCTTTTAAACTATATTAGGGACAAAGGTTTGATATTCTGGAGTGTAAAGTGTGTGTGTGTGTGTGTGTGTGTGTGTGTGTGTGAGGGAGCAGGATTCAAAATTTTGCTTATTATCTGGCCTGTTTTCCAGTCCAGCATCACTATATAATTACAGTAAAATAGTCTTTAGGGCAGAGTCAGTGCTGAGGTGTTCACTGTATTAACTCACTTTGCGTGCCTGGGGACTGAGTTAAAGATATTTGGATTATAGAAATCAGATTTTCCAACTGTTTTCACGGTTAAGGCTGTGAGAACTGCCACTCAGAAACTTGGTGTGGATGACAGAAAAGACATTTCTTTCCATTTTGGAGCAAAAATCTTACAGGAACTCGTTCAGATTTTGATATCCTTGGCACTAAGTTGGTTTACAAGTAAGTTGGGTTTTCATTAGAAAAGGACATGAAACTATTGGATAGCTTAGGACACATTTTAAAATACTTGGGGCCTAATGCTGTGAGGTTTTGAAATCAGTGAGAGTGGAGAATGTTTGGCATCCCTGGAATTATGCGGTGCCTCAAAAATTATTTAAGGTACAGTGTTTTCTTTGTTATATTCTACATGTAAAGCATTAATTTTCACTAGAGTCCCTTTCTAAGGAAATGAATCATGGCATGGGCTGATGTTTAAAAAAATACAAAAGGTATCCAGGTTTCGGACTGGCTTTGTCTTTAAGTGCTTGTTTATTTCTGAATACTATGAATAGAGCAATGCAGTTTACCCCCAAATTCTATTAGAAGAAAATAAAAAAAACAAGTTTTATGCTTTTAAAAAGTTTGTCTGAAACTTCAAAATTCTTGAAAGCCAGCCCTCCTCCCTGTCAATCTTCATGAGCTTCTCCTTCTTTGCTTTAAAGAAATGTGATCACTGTTTGCATTCATTTGTATTTAAACAAAGCACTTCCAGGAGGAAAACTACACTGTGGAGGGAGTTTTATTTACATGGGAAACAGATCTAGTTGACAGCCTTAGCTTAATGACTGGCAAAAAGCCCTTCAAAGATTTGTCTCCTATAAAACCAAATTGCACTGCTTTCCAGAAAAAAGAATATTTTCTTCCTTGAGTGACCTGCCATTTGTACAAATTAGTGTCAAGGATGGATTTCAGCACTGCGATGACAGATTTGGAACACACAGTGCAGTTTACATGTCAAATAAAATTATGTGGACATTCTTCACTTTCACAGCAATCATTCACAAAACTCAGGAACATCAATAGATTTATAGCCTGTAGAGTGTGAATATGTTTTGATGAGCAGTGTCATGCTAGGTCACTCATCCTTAATGATACTGTTTCACATTTGTGCCACAAACAAAACCAGCTCAGGGCAAAATGAAACGTTACACTGACTGCTGCTGGCAGCAGTAGAAGGGCAAGGAGAAGCCATCAAACCCTCTAGCTGGCTTAATTTGCAAAGTAGTCAATGTAAATTAAAGATTATTAAAGATTCCCCACAGAATGGGACATGTGCTTAAAAACCCTGATGGTCCTGCAGTGAAAATAATTTGTCATTCTTAGTCTGGTGGTTTGCTGTTTTAAATTTGGAGGACAGCTGTGATTTTCTTTCATAGGGTATCCCTAATAAAGGAAACAAGGTTGGTAGAAATGCAACATGTTACATTGTTCTAAGATGTACACATCTGCTTTTAACTATTTTGTTCATAGAATCATAGAATCATTTAGGTTGGAAAAGACCCTTAAGATCATTGACTCCAACTGTTAACCTAACACTACCAAGTCCACCACTAAACCATGCCCCTAAGCGCTACGTAAATCAGTACACACTTTAGGCTGAAACACAGTGCTTCCCAGGTTAGGCAGGTCTCACTGCTGTGGCTTTCTCCCCCCTCCCAGCCTCACATGCAACCCCTTTTCCTCCCTGGTCCCCAGGTCACTCCTGTCACTCTTCAGGCTCTGCAGCAGTCACCTGGCCATGTTGCTGGCTCAGGTCCCACTTCTCATGTCAGCAGCCTCAGGCTGGTGAGGTTAGTAGCATCTTAGATGGGAACCAGTGGTGCAGGGCTTACCTTCAGTGAAGCTTTTTCTTTCATTTAAAGCGCATCTACCCCTTCTCTAAGTAGGGAAATATAAACCCTAAGATTTCATATTCTAGTTTAGTGAAAAGAATGCACAGTTAAGTTACAAAATAATCACTGCTGTTTTATGCATGTAGCAATGTGAGATGCTATCCTCAAATGGATGATTTTGGGGAACTGGAGAGGTTCTCGGGGAACCAGGTCTTCCCTTCCTTTCTTCCTGCACTGGAACTGGTCTTCTGTTACCAGTTAGTCCACTGTCACAGAAGGGCAATAAGAATACCCTTGGGGTATCTTTACACTGCTTTGCTGGAACACTACTAAACATCTCCTCAACCAGCAGCTAATTACTTTTAAAACATGAAATTATTAGTTTGTATGTTAAGCTTAAAAAGGACTTTTTCCTCATCTCTCTTTTTTGTTCTTGTAATGCTCAGAGACAGACTTCCTGAACTGCGAGGAACCACGCTCCTCCAATATCTTGCATTTGCTAACAGGGAGTTCATTTTCTTAAGAGAAAGTGCATGAAGCCATGGTTGATTCTTGTTGCTCATTGCAAAGACTCATGGGTAGATTAAAAAGTTGAACAAAACAACATGAAGACAGTACACAAAAGTACATAAATGACATGAGATTACATTGTGCATGAAAGATAGTTAAATGTTGTTAACACATTGAAGTTGACACTCCGGTGTGCATTCACAAGCACTTTTTACTTGTCTAACATGTCAGTGGTTTCTGCAAACAATTAGGAGGCCAGCTTCAGCCTAGAGCTGGGGGTTCGCAGCCATCACTGCCTGAGAGCCGTGTGGCATTATTTTGGTGAAATCAGAGCCGTCCGACCACGTACCCAGCTTCAGCAACATCAGAGATGTTTTTTCCCACATGCTGCCAGACTTGCAGATAGCAGGTCTGATGGCACCATTTTCAGAGTTCTGCTTTTGAGGCTAAAATAATAATTAAAATGCGCATTTGATTTCCAAATCATAACCGCTTTTTTAAAACTTGGAAATATTACTAAAGATTAATATTTATTATGATTAATCAAGGGGTGTCAGGAGGTATGACATTATATGTATAATTCTTCTCAAGACAGCTCACTATCTTTTTTTACTTACCATCCTGCCCAATTCTAAAATGCCATTTAATCCTATATCCTAATTTGTAGGTGGAGGGTAGTAAAGCGATCATGCTGTGTTGTTACCTCATAAAACAATTTTATCTGCATGAGATTGCTCTTGGGTCACTGCTAGACTTTACAACAAACATGAAGAAGGCCAGATGAAATAACATACTCTATAAAAACTGACTTACACGAGAGTCTTATCCACCAGTGAAAAAATCTATTGCTTTTTTTGTGTAAAAAGAAAGCAGTTGTGGAAAGGGCAAAAAATATATGAGAGGTTTCATGCGTGAATGAAAGATTTATTTCTATCTCTAGACTATATTTATTTTAAAGGAAACATACTTCGTTTTATGCATTATCTGGTAACTCATCATATACCTAGAATGAAATATTTATGTAGATAGTTTGTATGAGCAGGCAGGCACTCACAAAGAGACTGGCCTTCTGCTATACTAGACTTTTCAGATGCAATAGTCCTTGGAGAGCCTAAGCCCTACCATACACATAGAAAATACATACCATTTGGTTGAAATATCACACATAGCTTACCTGACTCTTTACTATCCCTCTTAGGCCAGAGGTTCCTCCAAAGAAATGACTCCAAAAAAGATACAGCAGTTATAGTAGTTACAGATTAGCCTACACTGTCAGGAAGAACGCATCTGATGGTCTCATTTTCTTGCTCCGTTTTGAGACCTCTAAGAGTGTACAGATATCATGTGCGCTGAAGATTTCTCTGACAGCTGAGTGGATTTGCCTTTTCTCAGGTTTGTTTATTTTGGAAGGGGAGGAGAATGAATAGGACTGTAAATCAGTCCCTTCCCACCCAGCTCATTTTGTTTGTTTTTGGCCCCATCTGGGCCCCATTAGTTGCAGAGCACCAGGGCTGCAATCAGCAAAGCATGGGGCACTGCAGTGCTCCTTACCGCTCAGCCTAAGAACAAATGCTGTCAGGGGAAATTAGGTCATAAAATAATTTCCTGAACCTGTATCGTATTAGAAACTGGAAGCAAGCATGTGTTTCAAAATAGAGCTCTGTTATGATGAGTTTCACTTTTTTCCCCCCTGTCTCTTTGGTAAAATAGTGTTGAATTCATTATATTTTAAATCCCATAATTGATATCAGGGCTGTATTATAGCAGTGCTTTGTAATTTGTTTTGAAAAGCCTTGTTATTGTCTACAGCCATATTAATGATCTAATCAGATGTTATTGGTGTCTTAGTCATATGTGTATTGTATACTTGGATTTGTAATCAGATGCATTAGCCAAGAGTACAAAAATCTCATTCAACTTAAGTATTTGAGTAGAATACAAAAAGGAGTGTAGAATACCCAATATTAATATTCACGTATAGTGTTTCATCTAACTGAACGGCAAACCATAATATTGTTCTTATTTGAATCTAATCAACTGAACTGACTATTAAAAGCCTGGGGTCAGCCAGGAGTTTGAGGAAGGACATTATTCTACAAAATGCACATAGTCACTGTAAATTGCATCTGCATGAAAATAAGTGTAAGCTGTTGTATGATATCAGACCTTGTAAGTGTGCCTGCAGTTCTTTCAACATGCATTTGAGCAAGAGCAGCTGATCTTGCTGAAATCAATTAATTGTAGAGTCAGTTGGAATGAAACCTTGGAGGTCACCTAGTCCAACCTACCACAAACCTAGCACCAGCAGTACATGAGCTTAGCCATAGCTTTGTCTAATTAAATCTTGAAAATCACCAGTATTGGAGATTCCTCAGTCTCTTTGGATATCCTCTTCCAATGCTGCACATTTCATTCATGTGAATGAAATTTTTTATCCTAATATTTGCCTTGAGCCTCCCAAACCTTCTAAGTCTCTCTTGCAGACAGGGCTCAGATGCAAAAATCTGAAACAGAAATCAAGTCTTCTGATTTTCAGTGTAATAGGACTATGCTGGTATTGTATGGCAGGTACATACAGTTTACATTTTTTCATTTATTTGTGATGTATTGTAGTTTCTTTTGCTTGTTTTTCTAAAACATTATGAATAAGAATATCAGAATCATCATCATGATGCAAAAGTCTTACAGTTTGTCCTAGTGAAGCTGAAAATATTTTGTTTATGAATCAGACATAAACGTTCATGCCTCCAACTCAGGTAAGCTGCTCAGGTGAACAAAATCAGAGTTTGAACTCAATTAATTGGATAAATAAGGCAACTCTTCTGTCAGTACAATATATCAGAAATATGGGTGATCACTATCAAGTTGTACTGAAATAAAACATAGAATAGAATCATAGAATCATTTAGGTTGGAAAAGACCTTTAAGATCATCAAGTCCAACCGTAAACTTAACACTGATGAGTCCACCACTAAACCATGGCCCTAAGCACCACATCTACACATCTCTTAAATATCCTCAGGGATGGGGACTCAACCACTTCCCTGGGCAGCTGGCTCCAGTGCTTGACAACCCTTTCGGTGAAGAAATTTTTCCTAATATCCAACCTAAACCTCCCCTGGCACAACTTGAGGACATTTCCTCTTGTCCTATTGCTTGTTACTTGGGAGAAAAGACCGACCCCCACCTCGTTACAACCTCCTTTCAGGTAGTTGTAGAGAGCAATAAGGTCTCCCCTCAGCCTCCTTTTCTCCAGACTAAACAACCCTAGTTCCCTCAGGTGATCCTCATAAGACTTGTTCTTGTTAACTCCATTCACCACAACTCTTTGGGCCCAGCCTTCCAGACAGTTTTTCACCCAGCAAAGAGTACATCTGTCCAAGCCATGTCAGTATAAATACAGAAAAAATGCAAAAACACAATTTGGAAATGTTGTCACAGGAATATCAAATACTTTAGTGATTTAGCCAAAAACTTTTATGTTCTCTAGCTTTTCAACAAATGTGGATTTTTCCAAGGAAAATGGAAGCACTTAATTTAGCATATTAATCAGAACCCTAGGAAATACTTGGGTAAAAACCAGTATTAACCAAAACAATTCAGACACCTCAAACAATTCAGTATGATTTGCTACAATAAAATGGGAAATCATACAGCTAGAAATAAGACGTTCTTTAAAGATGACAAAATTTTTTTCTTCATGCATTTACTGATTTATGTAACGATCACTGCAGAGTTTGAAAACCTCTGAAATCAATGAAACAACATTTTGACTATTGTGTTGTCATAAATCAATAGCCTACTTTAAAATGTCACTTAGAGAGCTATTATTCATTTTTTTTCCTATCAGGGCAATCTTTAGCAACCTTTAAAAAGATGAGATAAGCATATTTTAAGCAAATCATCAGGAGTAGATGTTACAAACTGGAAATTTTCATGCTAGACTTACTTACATTGCTAGCTAAAGCTGTAGGAGGAATGAAATGGTTTAAAACCACCTCCCTTTGCTACCTTTTCAACAGAAAATCTATAAATCCACTGCCCACCATCACCATGTTTTTGGATTTAAAACTGATGATTAAAAAAATATATTTTTCCATCTGAAGTGCTTTCTATTCATTTCCTTGTTATGCCAGATGGCTATCATCCTTTTGTGGGAAAACAATGGCAGTTGTTGTGTCAGTAGTGGAATACCCATAACTATGACGGATATTCTGCCCATAAAAATCTCTCAGCTCTGAATATTATACTGAAGAGCTGCAGGACAGAACTAGACTGAACTAGTATGTTGTTGTTGTTAATATATCCCATTCCAATGGTCAGAAAGATCTGACCTTCATGTCATTAAAATGGACTGGAAAAGTGAAGTATATGAATATCTATTTATGGTAGTGGAAAAGACTGAAAGTAGGACGAGGTCATTTTGTCCATGAAAAAAGGAGCATGAGGAAATGCATCTCAAGCACAAGACAGAAAACTCTGAACAGCCTGTAGAACTGGCATGTGCTACCTGCCAAGCTGGGATGCAATAAGCATTTAGACTGAGCTCCTCTTGCCCAGTTTTCTATCCTGCATGTATATCTGTCAAATGAAGTGTTATTTTTGGAGTAGCTCTATGTATCGATGTAATGAAACTTTTTTTAAAGTTTGAATAAGCTGGCACTTTTTAGACTTCATCTCTTTTGTTAATTCTGCACATATTTTTGCAAATACGTTTTTCAGCTTTCTCTGACAACATGAGCACTACTGGAAAATGGTTATGGACATGAGCTGAAAGGGCATGCTAGGTAATGACATGCACACATACACGTTCCCAAATTCAGTACTGTTACGCTAGTTAACTCTCAATTTAAAGTTACTCAGGTCAGACAAACTAGTAAGAATCACTTACTAGAAGATTATGAATTAGCAAAGACATGATAAAGGCTTTAGAAGTATATGAAGAGAGTAGGGTATCTGCTTTGCCAGTACCAAATCTGTCCATGATGCACTGATTGCTCACAAGGTCTGTAAGTAAAAAATGCAAAAAGTTCTCCATAACGCTGCCTTAAAAGTATAAGCCAAATCCTCATGTTAGGCTGAGGTTTTCATCTCATAGGAATTCAGTCTTTGGGTGTTTGAGGATAACTCTTTAATATAAAATGAGATATAGGAAGAAGGGACAGTGATAATTAGTATCTCCATTAAAAAGTGAATTGATTAATGCCTGAAAATATTTTCTGTTGATTACTTGGAAGAGTTATGTTTCACAATTTGTTTCTGAAGTCTTCTTATATTCAAACCTTGCTTATTTTAACCCTCTCTTAAAGAAAGGTATGTAGTGAATGCTTTGTCTTGGCTCACTCTTGTCTGCAAATGGCATTCAGTTCTTGTATTCATTTCTTATGCTTGTCTTGTTTAACTAACGGTGCTTAGGAACAGGAACACTGCTTTAGAAAAACCCACAAAGAGGCAGTAATAAGTCATGAAGAGAAACTGGCAGTCGTGCTTTTTTGAAAAATGGTAGCAAGCAGATGACATGCTCCTGAAGCAACAAGTTCATAAATGTTCCCAGTCCATAGACAGCCAAGCACCTGAGGAAGAAAGCAAGCACTGGAGTTCAATGAAATGGGTGCTACAGAAAGGAAGAGAGGAATGGGGAGCCTGATACAGGACAGCAGGGAGGAAGGAAAGCAGAGCAGTAGTGCTGAATTTATATAGCAGTTTGGTCTAATTAAACCCAGATGGGCATATTGATCAAAATAGGCTTAAATTTCGCTCTCCTCTTTTTTTCTTTCTTTTCTCACCACCACCCCCCCCGCCCCCCGAGCTTAAGCCAAGAGGAATGGAGTATCATCTCCTGAGTTTGTGTTACGACCCGGCCTGATTGTCAGGCTCGGGGAAGGTTCATGATGATCCCAAGGGCGAAATTAAGACACAAACGAGGTCATATGCCGCCAATCAGATGTTTTATTAGGTAAATATAAAAGAGTAAAGCGATAGGAAAGGCAGGAAATATTAGGAGGAAATTAAGCAAGCGATCAGAGAGGTAAGCAAAGGATAGTCACCACCCTGGATCCAGCGGCGTCCCGTTGGTCCTCAGTCTTCAGTTCTCCGGTGGTGGAAAGGCTTCTTCTTCTTTTAGTTCTTCAGGGGTGGAAAAGCTTCTTCTTCCATTTCTTTCTTCAACTTCTTTCTTCTTTTAGTTCTTCAGGGGTGGAAAAGCTTCTTCTTTCTGCCTTCTTTCTGCTTTCGTTGTGCTTTCTTCTTTCTGCCTCTTCTGGTTTCGTTGTACCGTCTTTTATCCCATGTTGGAGAGGGAGTTTCCCCTCTCATTTCCATTTGGTTACCCAGAGGAACATCATGTATGCCACACCTGCACATCCAGTCACACAATATGTATTGCTGGTGGGCAAGTGGCCTGGCCCGGATATCAATTGGTGTCCCATTCTTGGTGGTGCCTGATAAGCCAAAGAATGCCCGGCTGCTTCAGCAAGCTTGCATGTTCCCTTGCAAGTTAATGGTACCTGATAAGCAAAAGAATGGCCTGCTGCTCCAGCAAGTTTGCACATTTCCCTGCAATTTAATGGTACCTGATAAGCCAAAGAATGGCCTGCAGCTTCAGCAAGTTTGTGCATCTCTTTGCAAGATAGTGGCACTTGATAAGCCAAAGAATGGTCCGCCCTTGGGCCTTATCAGACAGAAGAGTGGTCTGCTGTCCAGTCTTATCAGATAAACACACCCAAGCAAGCTTTGAGACAATTGTTCTTAACACTTCAGACTCTTACAGTTTGACATCCAAACTGCATACAATCAGAGGATAATGGGATTCATATCTAAAAGGCCACTTCCATTTCATTCTAATTTTTCATGGGTTTGTTGGAGCAGCACAAGCCCTTCTGCCTAAAGTGTTATTTGACCACTCATCTTTTAGGGACATGGTTTAGTGGTGGACTTGGCAGTGTTAGGTTAACGGTTAGGCTTGATGATTTTAAGGGTCTTTTCCAACCTTAGCAATCTATGATTCTATGATTCTATGACCTTTTTGGTGTTTTAATATGCACAGTTTCTTTGTTTGAAATGGGTCCATGTTTAGAACATGTTTCTGCTCTTAGGAAACTCTTCCAGGCATTAAGCTTTGTATTTTGAGCACAGACCTCCTAATTGATAAATGGAGCCATGTGCTGTTGCAAAGGTAGCATCAAGGGGCCTCATTTCACTGGGGCTTGCAGCAGCCACAGACTGCTAGGGTGTAAGGCTGGCCCTCCTGCCTCCACCCCACTCTCTGCCAGCAGCAAAAAAACCCCTCCTTCAGATTCTGCTCTGGTTTGAGATCTCCAAGCAAACTGCTTTTTGGATGTACTGTTAAAAGTTGTCCAACTTCTCTCTGATCCTAAGACTACGTTGGTGATTAGCTAAATAAGTCTGATCCTAAGCACCCTTTTAGCACAGTCTTGTGGCAGTACCTAGGCAGTCCCAAGCTTTTTGTTTTCCTGAGTATATCAGTCAGATCTATCTGATTTCCTTCTGATTCTGCGAGGCCCTATTTTGCAAGTCCTGGGAGTACTTTTTGTTTTAACCTATCTTCTCTAGGTCTTTAATTGAGAGTAAGGTTTAAAATAGGTATTATGGAAAATATGATTAATGTTAAATACTACACAGGAAAAAAACCACAAAACCTTAGTGAACAGTATTAACAAAAGATGCACTTGCATAGCTGTCTTCCGGCTGGGCAGAATTAGTCAATTTTATTGCGAGTAATACTGAGCAGTTTAAAAGTTCAAGCTTTTTTGGAGATTTTTCTTCAGGGATACTTGTGATAGTTCCAGTGCTGCTTTCTTATTATTATAACTGACCTCAAATTGCTAAAGAATGCAAGGTTTATTTCAGGAAGTTAATTCTACTGCAAGAATTTCCTTATAGTCTTGTTAATAGTAGCTTAGAAATAATTTTTGATTTTTGGAGACTTTTGGCTATTTTCTTGCAGAATCGTTAACCTAGCTTTAATGTTAGTTATGACAGCTACCTCAAGCGCAGCCACAAAAGTGTTGCAAAGATCCACTGTCAATTGCAATATTTGGCCACGCTGTAAAAGAAGCCCACACATGTTTGAATGGCTCTTACAACAGCAGTAATATATCTGCTTGGTAAGGTGTCAAGCTATAGCAGACAGCTCACACCACTGAAAATTTCAGGGAGAGATACCAACTTTTCAAGCTATGCATACAAGAAGTAAAAAATGCTTCCCAGGCTTGTAAGCTGTGGAGAAGACCAAGCCACCAGCCACCGCTCCCGTGTGTGTCCTTGCTGTGCCATGTGGAGCACGCACCAAGACCACGGATTCTATTACTCTGATGAGTCACTGGTTTGTAAGTATCAGCCTGTATGTCAAGAGTTATTTAAATTAAATAAATTTAATTTAAATTAAATAAATTTAAATAAAGAATGCAGCTTAGGGTATTAGAAATGAGGGTTTTTTTCAGATGCATATTTGGAGAACTGTATGCATGTTACAACTGTAATCTTAATGGAGGCTAATGGAAAATTTTCCACCACATAATTTTTTAAAATAATATGATTTGTAATGGAAATGTTACTATAGCAACATTAGTTTTCAGCCAGCTGGTAATTTTATAATTCAACTTTATGGGTTACTACATAGCATAATGGATGAAAACATCATCAGTAAATATTTATGCAGAAAGAAAATAAAAAATGGTAGGCTACTGTATACACAACACTGATGTTATACGGCAATGTCCTCAATATACACAGACGTTGATGTATTGGGGGAGAATTTTATGAAACTTGGGTAAACAATTTCAGCACTTAATTCCCTTTTTTTTTAATGTAGTGTATGCAGATGGGGCTTGATGCCCAGGTGAATTTAGGCACCAGAACAAAAGCAAACATTTTGATTCACTGTAGAACCCCAAACTTGCAGTAAAAGCCTTCAGCACTCTTTATGGCACAGATAGGAAAATGGATAGCAAAAGAAAAGAACCCACAAAATTTGACAGAAAATAAAGCACTTAGGGTGAGTGGGTCTTCAATTTTTTTTCTTTTTTGGTGTTGTGGTGGGATGACCCTGGCTGGCAGCTAAGCTCCCAGCCAGTCCTTTGTTCACTCCCCTGCAGTCGGATGGGGGAGAGAATTGGAAGGGCAAAAGCAAGAAAAACTCTTGGATCAAGATAAAGACAGTTTAATAAGTGAAGAAAGAAAAAAAACCAGCCAAGTAATGCAAAGGCAGTCACTCTCAACCCCCCACCAGCTGGCCAGTGCCCAGCCAGTCTCTGAGCAATGGCTACCTTGGAATAACTACACCCCTGAAACTCCCTGATTTTATTGCTGAGCATGATCTCATATGGTGTGTAATATCTCTTTGGCCAATTTGGGTCAGGTGTTCCAGCTGTGTCTCCTCCCAGCCTCTTATCCACCCCTAGACTACTTGCTGGTGGGGTGGAGTGGGAAATGGAGAAGACTTTGACACTATTCAAGCACTGCTCAGCAACAGGTAAAACACTGGTGCGTTATCAACACTGTTTTGGTCACAAATCCAAAACACAGCACCATATGGGCTGCTATAAAGGAAGTTAACTCCATCCCAGTCAGACCCAGTACAGGTGTTTAGGTACTTTCCCCATGCTCTGTGCTTTCTGTGATACACAGACCTGAGCCCATTCCTGGAGGTCCCATGTCCTCTTTCCAAATCAGACCAGAAATAATTCCTTAAAAATCAACTCATGCTGGGAGGTTTTAAGGTAACAGCAGATGAGTTGCTAATCCCTATTGTAGCTGAACAGAATGGTGCAGTGTAATTTTGGGGAAACCAACGTGAAAACCAACCCACCACACAACTGCAGTCAAGAGGCCGGATGCATGGGAGGAAGAAGATCCTTATTGGATTTGCACCTAAACCCAAAACCTGCTCAAGCAAGCGAGAAGATGATGCAAGGAAGTCATTGCAGGTGTTTAGTGTTATACTTACTTAGTTTCTTGCATTACCCAAAGTGAAAGCGAATAGATTTGGAAACCTTGTGAAGCCTGCAGGTCTATTTTCTGCAATTACTGTAAGTTAACTGAGTGGGTGAATCATAGAACCCAAGGTGTACCTAAGAGCAGACCTCTGGAAAGGGCTTATTTAAGGTATTGATAGTTAAGCCAGAAAATTTAATTTAGTTGAGGAAGTGGCAGACAGTTTGTTTTCCATGAAAAATGTGAGACTGGATGAGTAGGAGCAGTGATGTTGTAGAAGTGACTTTCTGAGGATATAAACAAGGCAGCTTTGGAGGGTGAAATCATGGCTTTTATTGAGCTAACATGTATTTTGAACAAGCAGTTAAGTTTTTAGCCCACAAGACTTCTATGGATCTCAGGTAGAAGCAGTAGCATTCAAACTTGGTAGAGTGGGTGAGCAATTCTTCCAGGTCTAACCTCAGCTAAGCAGAGAGCTTGGGAGGCTGCATATGAGCCAGCGCTGCAGCTTGCCCTGCCGGAGGGAGCGGTTTCAGATAACCCATGCCCCATGCGATGAGTCTCAAGCAGCCGGCTGGGCAGGCATTGGCCGCAGGTGTTTGTCTGGGGCTCTGCAGCCCTTCAAAATACAGTGAAGTACTTTTGAATGTAATGCATTATTGTGAATTGCTTTTAGCTTCATATAAAAATCTGATCTGTACTCAAATTTTAATTACTGTAACTTTGTTTATGAGAAACATCTGTGTTTGTCACTGAGAAACAAGCTCTGCTTTGAGCTATAAACCACAAAAAAACCCTTTAATTGTGGAACTTCCAAACTGAATTAAAATGCATGGGAAAGAATAATTAGTTAGCCCTAGATTTATGATATCTGCTGTGGACTGATATATCTACTACATATGGTAGACTGAAGACATCACAGTTTTTTTTTTGTTTTGTTTTTGTTTTTTTTTTTTACGTATTGGTATATTTGTATGTGGTATATGGAGAGAAGGAATGCTTAATCTCATTTAACTTTAGCTGTAAGACAGCCTCCTCTGTGGTCAATAGTGAAAGAAATGCTCCTTTGCACTGATTCATCCCCTCTGTGCTGGGTGCAAATCCTCAGAGAGAAGAAATCTCTGACTCCTGGAGCTTGGTTTGGAGGGTAGGTAAAAAGGTTAAAGTTACTTGAAGCCCACCATAAATGCACAGATGTAACTTGCCTCTTCTTAATAGCTCTTCCATAGAACTAATCTCTTTTCCTGACTTACATATATCCATCTGTTTGAGTCTATCTCAGGAAAAAGGACCAATGAAGAATGTAATTTATTTCATATTGAGGGTTATGAACAGAGTGGTGCTAAGACTTTAAAAGAAATGAAAGAACCAAGTTCTGTTTTGATATTCTGATTCATAAATATATGCTATTGAAATCTCTCTAGGCTTCTGTGAGGCAAAATGTGGTTGTATTGTACTGCCTTGTATTTTCCTTAGCACTGTTGAATGATTTTATATATATAATCTTTACACTGTTTTTGTTTATAATTAAAATTCAAAGCTGGTTTACAGTAAAAATCAGGATGAAATTTCACTCTCATATATATTTTATTTTTATAGTTTTAGAAAGATTCCCACCCTTCCCTGCCCCCCCCGCAATCCCATCAAGATGTTTTCACACATACGTGCAGAGTCCTTTGCTCCCTCATCTAGGCTGGACAAGAAGTAGAAGCACTTAATTAATATACAAAAGATAGTATTGTTCTCTACAAGAAAACAAAAATATGATGACATCACATACCAGCATCCTTGTGTAAATGTACTCAGTGGGGAGCAGTAGTAATAACCCACATATCTTTGTCATGTACTAGCAATCAGGTTTTGAACTCTGCAAATGCATATTCTACTCCCTAGATTGAGCTAAAACATTTACACCTTCATAGCTATTACCTGCCTGAAGAAGGTATATTATGCTGGTGTACACTAAAATCACATCTTCATTTTATTGATATAATATTAGTATACAAAACCCAGAAAGGCCTGTGATTTTCTTCATCCCAACTATTCATGAATATAAGTCAAGCACCTAAAATCACGGGATTCCTTTAAATATCAGTTCTAAAGATAAGATATTCTGGGCTCTTCCTGCCTTTCTATTTTTTGAGCACTAGAACTTGTATTTCCAGACTCCTCTTCAGTCAGGAGAAGGAGAAATGAACTGTCACTTTTTATGAACACTGAGATACGTAATTGCATCACTTTAAAGAACTATAACTCCTGAATCTGCAGGAGTTTCAGGAGACGTTCAAGATCTGATTTCAAAGAATGCTGAATTTAAAAGCCTGAGAGGTTGGTTAACATAAATAAATTGCAGCTGGATTATTAAACTTCTGGACACTAATTACCTTTGAAAACTTTATGGATTCTGCAGAACGGCAATCTAATGATGGTTAGTTTTGTACAATAATATATATTCCTAACTTGTTATCTTTTAAATTAACCTTAACTGTGCTTTGATTTAAATACATCTGTTAAGGTGTATTTTGAAACAACATATGACCACATCAGCATTTATTGGATTGTACAGGGGTTATAAATGATTGATTGTACTGCTTTAATCAACACTCTCTTTCTGTAAGGAGACTGTGGCTTAAAGCTAGAATGGACATTAGAGAGATAAGGAAGGAATTTAATATAAACTGTAGTCGCAGGATGTGGTAAGGAATATGGCTGCCCCAAAATTAAGTCCACATCTGTTCAGGTAATAGTGGCAGAGGGAGGGGAGGGGGAAGAATTCAGGAGTGCTTCCCTGGTTACTCTAATGGGAACCTCTGGATCTGTTTTTGTTGTTAACTCAGGAAGTGCAGATATATGAGGAGCTGTGACAGAACTTTAAACAAGAGAGAGTGAGCTCTGATTTTTGTAGTGACATTTGAATTTTCACAGCAGTGAGCAAACCTTCCAAACACCTTGGGAGCAGCACAGAGTGGAATTTCAACAGATTAAACATTGTGTATGACAGCTATGAATGCTGTCAATGGAGTATGTTCATATACCAAAAATGTTGATGAGGAACTAAAGGGCTTACCCAAGGGAAGACTTCTTTGGAATTTGCAAATTGTATGCTGCTATGGACTTACATTATCTCTCTAGTAGTGACATTTTGGGATTTTTTTTTTCATTAGTATTATTGATCAGCACTGACTTGAATCTTCACTGAAATCCAAAGGACTTTTACTACTGCTTTTAGTATTAGTCCTGTTGTATCAAAAGCATATGCTATTGAGAATTACACACTCCTACGATTCCTTGTGTGGTTTTCATTAGATTAGAAGGTCCATTCTTTTACTGACATGAGTAATGTATTTTCTATGAATTGCTATTTCTTTCTTCAAAATATAGATAAGAACATATAAACAGCCCTAATGAATCAGACTAAAGATGATCTAATTTTTCCTGTTTATGTAAGTGATAATAACAGCTGTATAGGAAAAAATGTATGAACAGGGAATGAATAGCAACATACTTTTTCGCCTCTATCAGGGATTTCCTAAGCTTTATAGTTAATAGCCCTGAATAGGTTCTTCTTCCATGAATTTGTTGGATCTGATTTTGAATTCATGTAAACTATTAGCATCCACAACAAACTATCTAATTATATTAATTTCATTTGTTGGTTTTGGGCCTGAGTCTGACTTTAACTGCTAGCAGAAAAGTATTAACTTGTCCTTATCTTCAGAGAGCATCCCAGATGACACAGGGAATTTGGTCTCAGGAGCACATATTAAACAGAAACATATTCAATGTTATACTGCAATAATATACCCTGTCTGCCAAAGAACTTAGTGATATCATAGACATCTGTGCTCAACCAAGTCAGATGTCTGAGCTGTGAACTGTTCAAATATGAAGATTCAAAGGCCTCAGAGTTATGACACCAATGCATGGAATTTCATAGATGATTTGCTTATATACATATTCATTCTCTGAGTGACAGTAAAACAAATAAAGAAGAAAGGTGAAGATTTCCAGAACAGATTTGCCTGGAAACAACACTGTAACCTCTTTATTAAAAAGTCGAGGCAGTCTTTGGGTTGATTTAAGACCCATAGTAAATAAAGCAAGTTGCAAAAGCAATTAAGTAAAGATCTACAAAACTGCACTTGACTTTATGAGCATATAAATCTCAAAGATGGAAATGTCATTTCAACATAGCTGTTTACCAGAGATAAAATATGCCTATTCCATGCACAACTTTGATCTGACTTTGTGGTTCCTCAGGATTCGAATTCAAGAGATGATGTCTTTCTGATGATTAGCACTGAAGAGTGAAAGGTATGGAAGACTCAAGTGTTTATTACTGCTGGAAAAACAGACCGAAGTTCTTTAACTGGAGTACGTCCAAGAAAATGTAATGGTCAAAGACCCAGGCAAAATAAGAATATAAGAAATAGATGAGACTCTTTTGGCTATAGGAAGAGCAGACTACAAAATGCATCTTTTTTATTAATATTTTTGCTGCAGATTGGGTAATTACCTGAGTGATTTTCAATATTAAATATTGAAATATTCCACTCAAAGTATTCCATTTACAGCTGATTAGAGCCTCAAATTCTGTGTTGCTGAAAGTTTGAAGTATAAAACAAAAATCAAAATGATGCAATTTTGTAAGGAAATTAGATTTAAAAAAAAAAAAGGTTTGGAAAATCATTCTGGTTCCTTTCTTTTTACACCAGACAACTAGCAAGGAGCCAGCTGTTTCATTACTGAAGCAGCGTCCTAGAGTCAGGGCACTGTGTGGGGCAGCCCCGCAGGATCAGAGGTAGCCTGAGGATTTTCACAGAGCCAGGAACCGGCTGCCTAACAAACCTGGGGGCCATGGTTTAAACTAGGAGACTTTTGGAGTAATCCCTGAAGAAATACAAGGCTGTAAAATTTTGCTGGAGAATTCCTTATCACTTCTAGGATTTTTTTTCATCGTTACCATACTTGTGTAGCATATAGATATTGGTTGCACAGTGGATGATGGTTTGAAGTTGGGTGTCACTTAAAACTGACATAACACGCAGCTGCAAATACACAGGTAGAAGTGTATTTTCAGGACTATTTAGCAGCTAAACAGAGGCAAATAGTCACAGATTTTCAGCAGCTCATTGAAACATTCAGATTTGAAATCAAAGTACCGAGCTTAATCAAATGCTTTTGAAAGCCTCACTAGGGACACAACCACAGCTTTAAAGACCTCAATGACTCTAAAAGTATCATTTCTACTCCTAGGAAAGGACCAAAAAAGAAAGTTACAAGCTCAGGTGTGAGACTGGTGTAAGGCAAGTGCCGTGGTGTGGTCAGGTCAGGGACAGGTGAGGCCAAGCCATGAAATTCATGCCAGCTATGGAGGGTCCTGAGTGTGTTCCGTGTTGACATAATCTCCCCAAATAGTGAATCTGAAGCCATGAAAGGCGCAGGGGCTGCTGTGCCCTGCAAGGTCTTTTATGGACATACAAAAATGTTTCCTCCATTAAGTGATGGATCCACACAGGCTTTTGCACATCTTCCCTCCTCAGTGAAGTACTAAACCCTGAACTACTTACTAAAATACTGAAGATGGTAGAGTCTATTGATTCTTCGTGGATTAATTAATTTCTTTTCCAGATTTACATAATGACAAATCAAAATCTACTGACTACTCCCCTCCAAAAAATCTGTTCCTTCCATCAAATTAGTTAAATTGCTGGGGTATATGCAGAATGAAGTATTTATATGAGGGCTAACAGTCAGATCTGAGCATAAAGCCTGTGTTTAAGTTAAGTCATGGGTCAGTAACCCCCATGGCAGCCTGAACAAGTATGTGAATTCATCTAGTAGTGTGCCGTATAAGGACTTTAAATAGGTAAAAAAACTGGACCACGTGGACAAATCTTACTGTGTTTCTTCTTTTACTTTTTTTTTTAAACAAATGATTCCATTATTTTGTTTCCTTCAACATATATTTCTTTCCATTTGTGTAGTTATTTGGAGATAAAATTAGTCTGTTACAGAACACCTTATTCTCAGCTCTCAGATGTAGAATTCAGGAATCCCATGCATCTCTGCTGAAAGGTTTCTGTTATAAAACATTACAAAAGTTTGTTTGGATTATGACTTCCAAGTCAAAGAATGACTGAAATTTACAGTTATTAACTATGGACTTTTGATCCCACCCTTTGCAGTAAAACAACAGTGAATGTAACTGTCTCCCTCCCGTACATACCCCTGTGTTACATCAGCTTTGCAGATTGGGAATTTCATAGAATCATAGAATCGTTAAGGTTGGAAAAGACCCTTAAGATCATCAAGTTCAACCGTTAACCTAGCACTGCCAAGTCCACCACTAAAACATGTCCTCAAGCACCACATCTACCCGTCTTTTAAATGGGGATGAGGGATGAGGACTCAACCACTTCCCTGGGCAGCCTGTTCCAATGCCTGACTACCCTTTTGATGAAGAAATTTTTCCTAATATCCAACCTAAACTCCCCCTGGCGCAGCTTGAGGCCGTTTCCTCTCATCCTATCGCTAGTTACTAGGGAGAAGAGACTGAATCCCACCTCGCTACAACCTCCTTTCAGGAAGTTGTAGAGAGTGATCAGCTCTCCCTTCAGCCTCCTTTTCTCCAGGCTAAACAACCCCAGCTCCCTCAGCTGTTCCTCATAAGACTTGTTCTCTAGACCCTTCACCAGCTTCATTGACCTTCTTTGGACACACTGTAGTACCTTGATGTCCTTCTTGTAGTGAGGGGCCCAAAACTGGACACAGTATTTGAGGTGTGGCCTCACCAGTGCCGAGTACAGGGGCACTATCACCTCCCTGGTCCTGCTGGCCACCTTATTCCTGATACAAGCCAGGATGCCATTGGCCCTCTTGGCCGCCTGGGCACACTGCTGCCTCATGTTCAGGTGGCTGTCAACCAACACCCCCAGGTCCTTTTCTGCCAAGCAGCTCTCCAGCCACTCTTCCCCAAGCCTGTAGCGTTGCATGGGGTTGCTGTGACTGAAGTTAAGGACCTGGCACTTGGCCTTGTTGAATCTCATACAGTTGGCCCCAGCCCAATGATCCAGCCTGTCCAGGTCCCTCTGTAGGGCCTTCCTACCCTCCAGCAGATCGACATTTCCACCCAACTTGGTGTCATCTGCAAAATTTAACTGTGTTTAAGAAGCTCACCTGATGTTTAATACCAAGACTTAGTCAACACTTGTATAAAAATCTCGCCTCCTCTCATTTTTCAAAACAAAATAATAAACCCATATATTTTATATTAGACATTTTAAAGCACTTTTACCTTTTGTCTGTAATCACAACTCTCCAATGAAAATCAAATGGGAAAACACGCTGCACTGTTTAGATATGATAGTAACGACATAATGAGATCCTTTCTCAAGCAGAGAATGAAAGGTCAGAGACTGCAACATCAGTAAATTCTTTGTTTATATAATTCGTGGTCCTTCCAATCAGGCATGTTGCCAATGATACCAATGTTAGGGCATATTTATAATGTGAGTTGCAAGACAAAGAGAACTTATGTCCCGGTGATAAATTTTGAGAAAGTTAAACAAAGTTTAAAACAAAATAGCAAATGATCAGCACATGCATAACCTTCATCCATACCTGAATAAAACTGCAATATAATGACAGATGTCAGTACTGTAGTTGGCAGTATTAACACGGCTGCTACAACTGTATTTATGGCCCCAGTAAGACTGTGCATTCTTCAAGCCTATGGGTTTCTGGCAAGGTCCCGCAGTGCAGTTAAGCTCCATGCTGCTATCTAAAGTTACATGCTCAGGTGGCTTAAAGCTCATCTTTATACAGCTGTAATGTTGCTGGCACTTAGTGCAGGGCTGGTTCCCTTCGGTCCTGTGAGATTTTCCTGTGAGGTGCTCTATGTTATTCCAGATTGCTGTGAAGACAAGGAAACAAACCTGGCCTGGACCAACACAGATACATCCAATGCATACTCTAAAATGTATCAGAATAAAGGATCTGGTCCACTCATTTCTGTTATTAAATGATCACATTTTTTATTATTGTAGTCCTTTCTTCTGAAATTAAATGAACTAAAGTTCAAATATATTTCCCAAACTATGAATTAATTAAATCTGTTTTAATTCCCACTTTGAGAGACAGAAAAAAGACTCCCTTCTTAAAATGGTGGAGGACTGTAGAACATCATTAGGAGTTTTGCTATGCACCTCTTGAGCTGCCTAATTTTTGCTATGAAAATTCCCACAGACTGCAATTGACAGGAGTAATAAGTCTCAAAAAGCTTGCCAAAAATTACCATGCTCCTTTATATTTTTTTTTTAAAGTAATATTTGGACCAAAGTATGCAGTGCTGCTAGGTGAGGCAGTTGTTTCTTTAAGCTTATGGTCTAGAAAGCTTCTGGGGAGTGTGTTACTCATGTCTGAGCTGGTTCTAGTTACGGGAATCCAGTGCACTGAAATTTTGGGCATAACAGCATCTGGAACTCACAGAAGTGCTGCTGAGGCTTGGCGAACTCACAAGAAAAAAAGAGCAGATCTTTCCTTAACAATATATAAAAGTTTTTAAGATATCCCTGCCTGAAAACCTGTGCAACCTGATGAAGAGCCACAACTTGTACTTGATACTTCCTTAAAAGACACCGATGTCATAGACCAGCAAGACCTACCCACCCGTATGGAAGGTATGTCTTCGTTTTAGAGGTCCAGATCCAGTAACCTTTACCTTATGAACAGTCCCACTGAAATTACTGAAAGCTAACTGAAGAGTAAGACAGGATCCAACTTGAGTAAAGGTACCAGAATACAGGCCCAAACTTTAAGTATGGAGTCACAATCTGTGTTTGAATTATGGAAACTGGAGAAACATCCTTAAAAAAAAAATCTCAGAGACTTAAGAAGAGCATAGATGTGGGTTAGTTCCTTATGTAACCTACATGCCCAAATACATTTGACCAAACATTTTTCAAGTATCATAGTTATCTAAAAATATTTACTTTGTTGTTGTTGTTGTTGTTGTTGTTGTTGTTTTTATTTGCAGCATCTATTTATAAAAGCTTTTGTTCCATGCTCCTGCTTTTTTTAAATATCGGATTTACAGCCTTATTTATTTGCTACAGATTGGGCATATCCAGACTCAATTCTTCAGTGCTGATCTTGTCAATTAATGTTATACCCATACAGGGGGAGAAGAGAGCAAGTGCCACATGCTGCTAAATGCGATAGCAGAATTTGTTTTATCTACTGCCTATGTGTAGCACTAATATTAACCAGAGTATCAATTACTGCTTTTCTGTTCTTCAAGAATGACCTATACTGGAAAAAGTACTGCTCAGTTCCTTAGACCTTCCTTTCAGTCCCTGATACTCTGGCCAAAGTGTTGTGCTAATCCTGACAGAAGCCTGTGTCTCCATTGCCTCATACTGTGGGTGGTCATTACCAGCAGACCGATTTTTTCCAATTAGGGTAATGCTTTGTAAACACATCTGAATTTTATTATCTGCTGTAGGTAAATCTACAAGGCCCAGAGCAATGAGCAGTCTCTTGTTTATTGACTAGAAATGTGATGGATTATCATCTCTATCACACATACCAGTGAGGCATCAGAGGGCAGCAGTCTCCACTCTTTGGCCAGAGAAGAGCCAAACTAAATCATCATATCTGTAGCTAAACTTCAGATGAAAATTGTTTTGTTTTTGTTTTTTTTTTTCCTATAGTGGAGGCTCTGAATGTAGAAAAGATTCTCATTCTGGTCCAAAATCAAGCCCCTCAAATTTGGAGATCAGTATTCCAGTTCAGTGAAGCTGGAAATGCCAAACATTGCTCATCATATGCTTTACACACAGGGGCAATCCAGTGGTGTTGCAACTATACGCAAAATCAACAGTCCAGATGTGTGGACTCAGCATGCTATTTTATTGCTTAACAGAGTGATTTGGAAGTTGTGATATAGACAAAGGGCTAGCAAGGTCTCAGAATAAGACCCGCTAATTATTATTGTTAATTCCAAGCATTTTTGCAATGCTTCACTTCAAGCACACAAAAAATATTAAATGAAGAATCAATTGTTGTTGTAACTGTATTAGAAGGACTAACATCTTTTTTTCAGGAATATTTTAAAAGGTCATTTGTAGACACAATAGTCCAATTATTAGGTCTCATTACTGATGCAGCAAATAATATGACTTCCAGTGGCTTATCGTGGCACAGCTCTCTTTCAGTTATTTTAAAGCAAAAGTAAGTTTCAATAAATTTTATGCCCATTTTTTTTGTCAGTTGTTCAGATAAAATGATACCATAAAATGTTTATCATGTTCTAGGAAAAAAAAAATGACAAGTAATAATTTTCATATGATATGTCAAAGTGAATTGTTACTGAATTTTGAGATTTTTAAAATATGAGACTACTGTTACATGGGGGCTACAAACACTATAAAGCAGTAAGCTGACTGAAGGTGAAAGGAGTGCTGTAGTAGACTCATTAACTTCCCTTCTACAGTGAAAAAAATTTCAGCAAATCAGTTTAGAGTTTGCAGGCTCCATTTAAAACTAAAAACATCTGCTCAAGGGCTGTTTAAATGCCACTCAGAACAAATTAATTTTATCTGGAGAGAAAAATACCTATGTAGTGGTTAGAAATTGTTTTGAAAGGATAAGCTAATAAAAATTTGAAAGAACTGAACTGCAAAAGGAGAGAAATATTGGAAAAGACTATTCCACTTACTTTTTTATTTCTTATGCTCACTAATTTGGCTGTGCAAACACAACACGATGCCAGTATCTAGACTTCATCATTCACAATTCACACTGAAGTTCCTCCTTACCTGTAAGACTATTATTTTCCTATTTCCTTTGATGGGAGTTTTGAAATAATGAATCCCTTTGGATCTCTGTTTGGCATGTTTTATCACACGGTAAGTGAATTGGCAAATAAGTGACATGAGCTTAACTGTATGTTGTCACTTATATATGCTAAGACACAGGTGTTTAAAAAAATCTTTTGGATACATGCGGGAAAAAAGTCACTTAGAGGAACTGGAAGTATTCAAGATTTGTGATAGCGCTTTTGGCCAGACTATAGTCTAGTAACTGAAATGTGCCTATCTTTTGCAGAGTCAGTTCTGAGATATTTCTACAGAACCTTTTTTCTGTGAGAAAGCTCTGTATAGAGACAGTCCTAGTAGCAGAGCCCTCATTTGAGATTTGAACCTATCGCTACCAGTAATGCATTCTTGCAAGCGTTGTACACTTGCAGATAAATACTGATAGATTAAGGGAACAACAAAAACCTAACTTTCATCTGTTTGTTTATTACAACTAATAGCTAAGAAAATCACCTGTATTTCCAACGCAAGGCCCAGAAGATGTTTAAAAGTTGTAAATTGTCAATAACAACCTATTACTGTTGTAAATTTTGAGCCTATACTCCACCATTCTTGAGGATATTGAGCTTAACCAATACCACTTGTTCAGAAAGGTTGCCTTTTCCAAGGAAACTTTCTTAATTTCCTGAGTAGATGTAATTTTGCACCTCACTGTACCTTGCAAGATAACCTAAGCTGCTTTCCTTGTAAGGGCATATTGTGGTGATTTAGCTGAAGCTAAACTTAAACAACTTAAGCAATGTATTTCAGTGGTACACTTCTGCCTAAGATACGGTTGATTTAGATTTTGTGCTGGCATTCACAGCCTTGCCTTGGAATTTGATTTGTTTCAGTGATGTCAACACAAAATTACATCTGTGGGCTGTAAAGGAGGCTTTATGAAGCTCAGCTACATGGGAGTCACATCAATCAGCCAAGCAGTGAAGCGTGTTGCTGTTGGCAAATTCCAGAATAATGTTTACATTTACCTGGTGTCTGCTGTGTTCAGTGTAACATCCTCATTCTCGCTTCCTTTTCATGAAATGAAAAACAACACTCATCCAAAGATGAGGAGAACTAGATCAGATGGAAGGATTCTTTCCTTTTTGTGTGTCTTCTGACTAAGAAGGCAATGTAAACACATGTAGAAATAGCAATTTTTCCTGAAAAATCTCATTAATTTCCTACAAAAGTGCAAGACTCAAAATGTTTTTAAAAACTACATTTTTATTCTATTTAGATATAACCCATCAGGGCAGTTGATTTGTATTTCTAGTTTCTCATGACCTGTAGTCCTTCTGTGTGCCTGACAGCATTTCAACTTGATGCATGGTGCTCCCATGGATCATTAGCATCTAAGTCTGAAAGTACTTACGGAGTCCAGGAAAACACCCATTGAGTCCATTGAAATGAAAATGCTGTAAGCTTACATTCACAAACACAAAGGTATCAAGCACCTCTAAAAACTCACTAGGGTGCTTACCTTCAGTTCTCCAAATGGAAAGTTATTTAATAACTTCACTTTCCCTCTCATTCCAAGCCTAATGGGTTTATGAGCCTTCTGGTGAGCCACTGTTGTGCATCATGGGATGATACAGTCAAGCCAGATCACAGAAGATAATGAAGCAGCCGAGACACAGTTACAGCATTGCTAAATAAAGATGCTCTGGGTTTTTTCGGTTCTCAGTCTAAAAACAGGAAAAGTCTTGATTTTCAAAGCATTTGATTTTTCAATAAAAACCAACACACTTCTGCAAGGAGGGAAACTGAATTTCACTTTTTTATGATCTCATTTACCTTTTGACTCTGTTCCTTCCCAGAGTCCACTGTGCCCCTTTCCTGTTCCATCCCGACACATCTTTCCCACCTCTAATTCAGAGATTTTCTGCCCCATTCCCTTCCATTTTCTCATGTGAAGTACTTTGGTCCCACAGACTGCAGCTCTTTAATAAGAAAAGCTGTCCTTTGACTTGTCATCACTTTCTTCGCTGACACTACACCTACTTTCCCAATTCAACACCTTCCTCTTTCCTGCTACTTTCAAAGTTCAGAACCCCCCTTCTCCTATAGATTATGACTCTGTTTTAACTTGATTCCAACTGCTCACTCCTAAATTCTTGATGGCATCCCCGCCAGGTTGTAATCCTTGTTTTACAACAACTGCTCCCATTTCAGTCTGCAGTTTGTGTGCTTTTCAGGGCTCTGTTCAAACAGTCCTGTTTGTTTAGCTGCAGCTAAACCTGCATTTCTTCTGCAGCACTGCCTCTGCCTGCACTCTGTGCTCTGTAAAGAGCAGATATACAAAGCATATTAAGCATCTACAAAGCATTTACTGTGAGTAATAGAGAGGTGGGAAGGACAGAAGTGCTGAGGTGACACAAGGAGTGTTGTGTGGGAGTGGAGGTTGGCCACGTATGCATTGATATGAGTGCAAGTGTATAAATGCATAAAAGCAAAATGAGGAGACAAGCAAAATCTGATCAGAGGGTTAATCATTACCTCCCTTGTAAGATTTAGCAAATCAAATGGAGCACCCAAATTTCCTAAGAATTTCTTCTCTCCATTTTGCTCGGGCCCATACTCCTCTGGCTGTTAGTATGGGCTGTTGGCAAAAGACCCCTGGTTGAGCAGCCAGGGCGGTGGTACCCAGACACAGCCTTGCCCCGCTGCGCACCTGCAGATTAACTATGTGTGTGGAGCAAGCCAGACGCAGGACACTTTGGATATGCTGCTCAACACCTTGCAGGTGATCTGTACATTTCCTACAATTCTTGTCCTGTCCAAATATGCTGAACTGACTGCACGCTTGCAGTTCAATTTGCATGGGCCAGTTTTGCCAGAGCTATTGGGTAATACAGTTTAACTGCATGTGCTCAGCAAGCATGTCCAAAAAGTGGCTGGATTTTCTTCTGCAGGAAGGTAGCAAACATATGTAACAGTCCTTGTAGCTGATGGTGTTAGACCTAAACCCTTCACTCATTTCCCGGCAGGTGTAGGGAACACCAGTGCCTTACAGGGGATCAGGCTGTGGTCAGACTACTCAGGAGAGGGAACAAGAGAGCTGTTAGCACAGTCCATTTAGCAGTTTGTTCAAGATATGTTATTTCCATACACCCTCAAATCTGACCTAACTTCTTGTTCCACCAAGTTCTTAAGAAAGTGACTGTGAATCATCCAGTTAGATGAAGTCATTAGTGAGCATCCAAAAAGGAAGAGAGATGGAGTTCTTTGTGCATTACCTCAGCTATGGCTCCCAGCTCCGGGAGGGGGAAACCACTTTTGCAAGGGAGCTGGGACTCGTGTAAGGGACTACTGGAGGGTCCTCACCACACCTGCTCGTAGCTCCATCCCCTCCCAGTAACCTCTGGGATCCCCACCGCATGATGCAAACATGTTCCCAATATCCCCTGTCCCTTTGAGGTAGGTTAAACAGCATATGCTTCATTTTGGCACTTCACAGTGGATTTCACAGCCTGCATCCCTCACTGAGCCAGCTAAGGCTCAGAGTTTCTGGATGCCTCAAACTGAAAAGCTCTCAGGCTCTACAATGTGCTATACGTGCTGTTGACCGAGTTAGAAACAGGAACATACACACAGGTGGTGCAACAGCTTGTGTTATAAAAAGAGCTCATTATGTGCAAAATATTTGATTTATGCAATTCACTAAAACACACTACTGTTCGATGAGTTCACTCATCGCTGGCGTATAGGTGCAGCAGAATGGAGTCACGGGAGGAAATGATAATAAACACCTACAAATCTGTAAAACAAAGTAAAACAAAAAACCAAGGCAAAACATATCATATACAAAGATTTCTGGCAGCTGTTGAGAATTGAGTGAAATAGCCTGATCCAATGAAAGACTCAAATATTGGATGCTGACCTTACACAAATTTCAGACATATAGGCCCAAGATTATACTTCTAAAAAATCTCACTCAATTGCTCATCCAGGCTAGAGATACCCCAACTACATTTCTCTCTCTCTCTTTTTTTTTTTTTTTTTTCATTTTGCTTTAATTTTGGGGAATTATTCAGCATCATGCCTTTTTGTGTTCCCAGAATTTCCTTGCTCTTACAACTTGTGGAGATTTTCCTCTGTGTGCCATTGTGCCTATATGATATATCTTCAGATATATTTTCTTTATAAATGCATGCTGCTCATGGATATTTATTTATTTAGTAGTTAGATTGACAGGACAGTAACATCTAGACTGAATATTTTCCTCTGCAAATTTTCACATTTTCTATGTAGTTTGTTACATATCCCTTTGTACTGATTATTTCAATAGCTCATATTTTTTCCTATTTATTAAAATGAGTAATGTATATTACAAGTAGATAATTGTTTGTTTGGTCTGCAGATTTCAGTAGCCATTACATTGTACTCTTTGCACACAGGTTGTTGTTGGCTTCTTTTAGTCCGTCTTCTCTAGCCCTCACAGTTGCGTTATTTTTTGTATTATGGCTGTTCAACCCTCTCTCATTTCTTTACATTATTTGATGAGCATTAAATTTATAGAGGTATTTCCTGCTCTCATTTTCCTCCTGTGAATTTCAATTGCTTCTTTTGGCTTGCTGCATGTCTGTTCACTTTTCCATCTCCATAATCATGCTTTATTTTGTTTTTTTTTTCCCAAACACAACAATTTCTCTGTAAAAGCAGTGCAAATTTTAGCCTATTATTTTTATATTATTTAAATCAAAATGATAGAAATAAAAATAAAAATGTGTCAGGAGAGGACTGGAGAATTTAAGGGTTTGTATTATTTCAACATCACTATGGATATATTTAAAGATAGGGATTTTGAACTGGGCCTACATTTTCATTAGATAGGATTCACACTTTCAGTTGTGGTCCTTCTTTCTTCAGGTGTTGATGTTACGTTAACATCAAATTATTTTATGGCATCTTGCACATCATTTCTCTTTTGCCATTTATGTCCTTTTTTCAAAGAATATTTCATAAGACTAGGAACCAAGTTAGGAAAACAGTAAATTTCCTAACTTTTAAATTAGTTCTACACAGCAGTTTTTGCTTTTCAGATAATGGTTTTGTTGCAAAATATCATTGCTTCCACATCAGGATGTCATGTAGAAGCCCATTGCTGTAGAGGAAATTGTTACCATGCCATTGGCGTGCTATGATTTTCCATCACTCGCTATATTGCAGAGAGCCAGCCAAAAAATTAGTTAAAGCCACAGCAGAATTCTAATGTTTCTATTCCCTTTAACAAATACTAATGTTTATTATTAACTTGAATAGCATATATTCTGATCTTGCTAAAAATAGCAGTACATACATTGGAAGAGCAGCATACTGCAGGCGTAATCTCAGTTTAAACACTGAAGACATTCAGTTTTGCACATACACTGAAAAACTGTGGACACATTAAGCTGCTTCAATGCTAATCCGTGAGACAAATATTTTGGGGATTGTGCCAAATATACAGGGACACAGCCCTTGAGCGCATGGGCTGCCGTGGCCACAGTGGGTTTTGGCCACAGATGGGAAGGTCATGAGGAAGAGGAGAGAGGTGGAGGCACCACACCACAAATGGGGAGATGCAGGCCCCAGGGCAAGGATTTGGTGTGGGAGGCCATAGACTGATTCTCACGTTCAGTGTGTGGGACTTGGTGGTCTCAAATGACAAAAAATGTGTGTTTATCCAGGCATGCTCCCAATACAATGACTTTTGATGGACGTGACTTGGAATGAGAGTTCAGCTCTGCTAAAATGCATAACCAGCACTGTGCGGTGCTGTGTGGACCTGGATTTTGTGTTTCATTGGATCCATTACCTCTAAAAGTCAGATCTTTGCTGAATGCACAGTATTTTCTTGACAGCTGCGGAATTCAGTTTTCGAAGACAAAAATAACAGTGAATGTTAAAGCTGGACAAAATCTTTGCTATAATCCAATATCTGCTGCATAAAAGAAGATGTAGGCCATAAAAAAGAACTTTACTACATTACCCATGAATTCTGCATGAAACCTATGGTTCAGTTTTGAAATAGGGTTTTCTTTTCATATAGCTAACTAACCTTGGTTAAAAATTTTGGACAGCAGTTCAGCAAAAGTTCACTGTATTCTTTACTATGTCTCAGCATCAAGACTTTTGAGATAAAGTGTAACTCCATTTCACTTTTGCTCAGAAGAATCATAGAAGAACCATAAAATTTGACACATTTAGATATTTCTTAGAAAATAAAGAGCAGACATTATATCAACTCTGCGATGATGGGAACTAGGTCAGAAAAGTCAGATAGAAAGTTACAGTTATTACATATTTAGTTTCTGAAAGGCAGGATTTTCTTCAAAAGAAAGATTATGATCCAAGCTATGACCCTTCTACCTTAAAGCCAAACACATTAATTTATACTATATTAATCTCTACTATTGAGATTGTAAAAATTTTGATTGTAAAGGCAGTACTGCTAAAATAATCCCCATTTCTGTTATTTTAATTTTGCTCTGGCAGCATTTGTCAGAAAGCAATGCAATTTGTGGTGAAATCAAGTTGGCCAATCCATAACTGAATGCTTGTTTAAGATTTAGGTTGATGTGCAGTTTGACTGCATTCTCCAATGTGGCCATTTGCAGAGTTCAAGCATGGAAAATGAAGTCAGCTTCTATTTTACAACAAAACAAGAAATATATCTACAAAAATAACTGTTCTTTCATGATTTCATGATAAAATATAATTTCAACAAATTAAAATATATGTTACAATTTAGGGATCACCAAAAGTTTGTTTTTCTATTCAGCTTTTAAATATAGATTATTCTAAAATAAAAGCCGATAAGACATCAAGACCAATTTTCCTCTGAATGTGAGTGAAGAAAATTAGGTCTCTGAATTAATGACTGAATGTTGGATGTAGTTTTAATACTTGTTGAATACTGTTTTCCAGATTTCACATATCAACACTTAATAATGATATCTCTAATGTCCCAAGGAACTCTACTTTAAATTTTGAATTCAAGTAAGATGTGTTTGTTTTTTCTGGACACATACATACGCATGCTTAAAAACACATGTTCAAGAGTAATAAATAAAGGGAAATATATACATTCTTAATGGGTAGCTGGGAGCTATTACAAGTAATAAATATCTAATTGCATAGCTGTTAAACATCACAGTGTCAATTGTCCTCTTGAGAGACTGGTGTTTTCTTCTAAGCCTGGGTTAGGATTAGAAAAGGTTGCAGCTTGTCATACGGTGGTATTGCTCAGTAACCATGGTTGATACTGTTACACCCTAAGTCCTGAATGTTGTTTTGCCTTTCATCTTGGTAAATCTAAACAGGTGAACTTGCCTGCAACAACTTTTGATGCATAAATAATGCTCAGTAAATAATTTTTGCATGGATTTGTTGACAGCGATGACATTGTTGCATGTATTAGGATACACATTATAGACTGTAAAACTGATTAATATTCATGTTTGAACAAAAGGCAGCTAGTTTCTTTGGAAACAGAGATACCTGGGTAGTTTCCATGCTGCACGGAGGGGAGCTGCTGGCAGGGGATGCCATGAGAGACATCTTGCACTCAGTTTACACTTTAGCTTCTCAGTGCAATTACCCAGAAAATTAAAGATTCCTACTCCACATGATTTATGCGTTGCTGTGTCTGTCAGTCTGTCAGTCTGAGTTACTACAGGCAGGGAGAGGAAGCATTGTTCAAAACCGAGGAGGTAAAGTGGGAGGTAGGTTGCTGGTGAGAGCTCACCATCCCTCTGTGAAAGGTAGCCTCAAGGAAAGGCGAGGCACAAGTAGCACAGGGAGGCTTTGACACTAATCTGACATTAGCTATGGTTTTCCTCTGGCAGAATTATTTCATTGAACTAGCAGATTTTTTTCCCCCTTTTTGTTTATCCTTTAAATCACATGCAGGAGTTTCAGTCTTCATTTTGCCAAAGGGTATGTCTTTGGAAAAAATATAAAATTTGAAGAAATGTGATATAATTTAAACATTATTTTCCTGAGGAGAAAAGTGCTACACAATAATTAGCATCAGAGTGCCTTAAGAATCCTACAATTGATTTTACATTTTGTTTGTTTGCTTTTCAGAGCTGGCAAAGTTCATGGAATAATGAAGTGGTGACACACATCATTCAAAATCAATCAAAACTTGGGATGACTGAAAACCCTCTCAAAGTAGTGAGAAAGTTCAGGCTGGGAAATGAACTGACTCACAATAACATTCGCCTAATGCCAGACAAACCTCGTAAGAAATAAAATGAGTTTGTGAAAGGGAAGAGATTACAGTGCCACTGGATAAATAAATAATATTTTCCAAGCTGAAATATTATTCTCAGTTCTAGTTATGACATTTTGTGTAATACAGAGATAAAATGATACAAAGGCATGTGGCACTGCTGTAAAAGTCTAAAGTGGTTTCTTTAGTCTTTTTTAGGTGAAGAAAATATCAAAGAGTTTGGACCTGTTTCCTGTTAGCGTAGATACATAAGGTGAGACTGAAGAAAAACACATGAAACCTTCTGGAAGAGGTAACTAAGGTATTTATTCCTTCTTGTATTACAGCAGTAAGGGTTTTCCAATAAATCTGAGAACAAATGGATTAAAAATATTTTGAAAATCTATAATCAACCCACAGAACTGTGGGCCACGACGTTAAGAGCATAAAACCCTCAAGCTTTAAAACATAAGTCAACTCCTTGGTGGCCAGAGCCAAGGGAAAGTTCTCAATGGGTTCATGTGTCTCCAATTGCCTGTTGTGTTTTTGTCAGATGCACCCATAGCTGGCTGCTGTTAGAGACAAGATATGGTATCACTGGCCTGATGTGGGATGAGAAAATCTATGCTCCACTGTTTTCTTAACAGGAAGAAAGAGTCCATTAACACAGAAGAATCTGCTTTTGAATCACTCTTTACCAGAATGAACTTTTAAGCCCTCCAGTAGCTTTTCCAAAGGCAGGAGTTCTCCACTTAATGTGAAACAGGTCTTGGAAAATACAGCCAGATAAAGCAAAGGAAGGGCAGAATCACTGAGATGAGCTGAACAGATAGTGGGATCCAGTTATCTTGTTGCTTTCAATAAGGAATGTTGGGATAAATTAAGTACACAATGGAAATTTGGATCTCAAAATACATGTGAGATCTAAAGTGCTTTTGGGTGTCCAAAATTTCTAATTTCATGGGAATTACCAAAAAGGGAGAAATTCTAAATTCTAAAACCACAATATCATGTGTTTAAGACTTCACAGTGTTTATTGCCTCAGCAGGTATGAGATTTCTTGATGTTTTTAGTATTGTTTCTTGTGAATTTTTTTTTTTTTTAGATTTTTCAGATTGGCAATGAAGTTATTCATAAATCAACACTATGAGCAGAACTGTTCCTCCACAGTCTGCAGCATGGAGACAAGAATAATCTTTGCCTTGCTCTTCTCTCTCTCTCTCTTTTGAATAAATTGTTTGGCTTGCAGTTCATCCTTTCTTATTTAAAATAAACTTTTAAGATTTCTCAAGCACTGCTGTAGAGTCTGATCCTGAAACCAACAGAAGCCAAAGCAAAGCATTGTATCGACTTCAGTAAGCTTTGGATTAACCATACAATACACAATCAATCACTTTTTTTTCTTTTGCACAGGCCTGCAACCACTTTGCTACCATGTGGAGGATATCGATGTGGAAATACTTTGCAAGGAAAATTAGCAGAGAATGTAGAAGGTCTTGCAGTAGTACCCAATTAAAAGAAAAAAAAAAAGAAAGAAAAAAATACTGGATGGGTTATTATAGCAGCTGCTTTCTGTATTGTTACATTTAGTGACTGGACGTCTAATAGCTTAACATAAAGGAGAACGAGTGTGCTTCCAAATTTTTTCTCCTACATCATTACATTTAGAGTATGGGAAATTTTGAACTTGTGAGAAGATATATTTATTTTGTAAATATGTCACATGAACATAGCACATTATAATTGTTTAACTTCACTGTCATTTCCTTGACCTTTTTCAGGAGAGAAGATCAAGCTAAAAATGAAAAGTGAGGAAAAGACAGAAAGTTCCAAATGTAGTACAAGCCCCCCTGTTTTTGGCAAGTTTTCCAGCACAGCACCCAAGGGGTTGATCTCAGCCAGAAGAACACTTTGGCAAACAGAAGTCTTAAATAGCAGACACATCTGCTATGAAATTTTGGCTGTTGATAAGCCAGAGAGACCTGGTTAAGGACCAAATAATTTTAATGTCTGCTGAAATACATATATTTCTGAGCTGGTTTGGGATTTGGGGTATTTCACTGTCAAATTGATGATCTAACAGTGAGGGTGTACAAGAGACAGAGATTTCCAGCATTACTGTAACTTACCGAACATTGTAGTATAATTATTAATAAAACAAAGCACCGTGATGATTTGTGAAGGAATGTGGTCTCGGTTACCATAACACCCTGGAGTCATTTAAAGTACACAATATTATTCAATATTCATGTGGAAAAAATTCCGAAATATTACAATTGCTTATTTTGCAACAACTACATGTGTTACATAATTTCTTTGCAATGCTTATTTTGCTCTGGAGGGAAAGTCTATGTATTACTTTATACTCCTCTAGTACCCTGCACCTTAAAAATCAAGCACTTGCCAAACATTTATGAACTATACTTCCTAGCCTCAAAATACATACTAGGAGGCAGTGTTATTGTCTCTATTTTTCATGGGAGATAAAGTGAAATATTCACGATTAACCACAAGAACACTATTGTCATGATGAACTTAGCCTCTTTGGTGCATGAGTCATCTTTTTGTTGAATATGCTGTACCTAAAATAATGGAGCTTTAACTCCTGTCTGGGGATGTTACTGGGGTATAAATAACAATAGTTGGGGAAGAAACCTGTAGCAGAAACAGAAATATAGGCCTCGGGATTTTCAACATCCAGCATTTCCTTGAAAAAGATGACTCATCTTCACTTTACTGGATAGTTAGTCAGGCCTTTTAATTTTTAAATATAAAAGTACAGTTCTTTCTTGGAAGGTATCTTGAGGTTAGATGGTAGCAGTTGTTGCAGGAGATGCAGACACTCCCTTTTAAAACTAGTATTCCTGACTTTGCTGGAAATAGCTTATTATGGTGTAGAGCTGTGAGTCAAAGGATGCTCCGTTCTGACCACACTTCTGCCGTTCTCTTTAGTGAATGCAAAAAAAGCTGGGATGCTTGGGGCCTTTTGCTTAGGTGACCAGTGTCAGATAGACTTGTAAAAAGATACAGTTCACCTGGGTTTCATTAGCAGAATGAAAAGGGAGCTTATCCAGTTCCCTTGCTGGGAAGGGCAGAGCTAGTGCAGAAGGCCACCCTGCAGTTCCTGCCCACAGTTTCTTGGCCAGTTTTTTCAGTAAACACTCATTTTTGGAGTGGTTTCATTGCTCAGTAGGTTTCTCTCACTAATGAGGGAGTCTTAATAGGCAGGAAATCTAGAAAAAGAAATAAACCATGTCCTCCAACATTCAGTGAAGGTGAAGGGACCTCTAGCCATGAGAAAGAAGGACCGGCTTTTGCCCGGCTTTGTTTGCTGTATGCAGGACCTTAGTTATTTCTAGGGGTGTTTATTCCACGGGTGTTTGAAAGGAAATTATTTTTCACATGCTTAGGAAAGTCTTGCTCTTGACCAAGTATAGCTATGTGAAGGTATATTAAAAAGTAAATAACATAACAGGGTGTAATTATGGGCTTTTGAAAACTAAGGCAGACTTCAAGTAGTGTTAACCTGTTGGTGGGGGATGGGAGGGCTGAAGAGAGGTGATCAAAGGGCTCGACTGCTTTGGGCAAATCCTGTTTATGCCTGTAGGATTACCCACTTAATGTATGTAGTATGTTGGAGAAAACTTTGTTTCCTAAGAAATAGGTAAATTACAGGTATTTAACCAGCCTGATATCAATGACATCTTTTTGGCTCTTGCTACATCTATGACCACTATTAAATGTTTCTCTGCATTCCCAGGTGCTGACCCTTTGTACTTTAGTCTCAGTTAGATACACTGTAGCCTACCCACAATAAATTTGCAGAAAATGCTGGGGGATCAGAAAATTGAATTTCTATCACCTCCACAACTGAAATAACCGTAATAGTCCCTTTGACATTCTGTACCTGCTGTATACCTCTGAGTTTCTAACAGTGTTTAAAAAAGAGGCTTTGAAACATGATCCTTGCTTTGCAGAAAGAACTATAACTGTGCTCCGGAAAAATAAAAGCCTGCACCTGGCCATTATCTTTGACCATCCCCCAAAGGGGTGCAAAAGATAAACCTACAAGACTTCCCTCTCTCACACTCACATGAACAACTAGCTGAAGAAAAAAGATGTGTGAGCGCTCCTCTCCTTGTTATTGTATAAGCTGTCCTAGTACACCACACAGCTTTCTGCCAAGTCAGAGAGGACACTTTGATGCAATATTTCTGCAGCCCTCAACGATTGCACAGACAGCACTACATGCCATGCATTGGCTGCCCAGGTCGTCTGAAACATTTGCAGGGGCAAGGGCTCCTCTCTAAAAGAACAGTCCCAAACATCTGATGTAAAAGTTTGTTCATGCATTTGGTAGTTGTTTTTTCTACAATGTCTTGCAGGCTATTCATTAAAACAAGTATCTTTTACAGACACAGCATTAATGGAGCAATAAAAGTGGAGTATGTGCTCAAATGCCTCATAGCTGTTTATTGACCCAGTCGTCAGTGCTGTTTTCGAAAAGAAGATCGTTGAAATGCTGCTGGAGCTGCTGCTGTTTCAGAGAAACACCGACCTTCACTGCCAAGACTAGTATATGCAGTATTTCAATGTAAGTAATAAAGTTGTGCCTGGGCAGTTCCTCTGGGCTATTTCATCAACATGATGATGTTCACCTGACTGAAACAGAGCAGACATACTTAATGAGGATCTCCATGAGGCACTGGACCTGTGCCTGCCAGGAGGATTAAGTCAAAGAAAAAAAAACTTGGGCAAACTGCTGACCTGTGCTTTGGCAGAGGCTCAATACAAATTTGAAGCAGGAGAGAAAGGGCCTAGCTGTCCTTTCAAGCTCTGGGAAAAAGAACCGCAAACAGAAGACACTTGCATTTTATTTGGACCTCAGCTGCTTGGAGGGGGCCATATGATGGAATGCTCAGGAGGAGAATGAGTTCATTCCCTCTGAAGGGACTGAAATCACAACTCTTCATACAGGGAAAGGAGGAGCTTTTATTTTAACTTGCTGAAAATAGCCAAGGAATCTAATAATTATTCTGGCCAGGTTTATGCTAGAAGGACATTGTCAAGTACTTTATAAAATAGATTATAAAACTCTTCAGCACTTCAGTGCTTTCTCTTAAATGCATGAAAATAATTCTTCCATTACCACTTGCAGCCTTCACCATTTGGCAGCAAACTGTTCCTCCTCCCCACTTTAATTTATATTTAAAAAATGTCATTACACATACATTACACATTGAATCTGTTCTTCAGTGGCTTGTAAGTTCACCTCTGCCTATCTGCTCCACCGAGAACCAAGTTTCAGCATGAAGTTATTACATCTAGATGAAGGGAGGAAAAAAGTGGTAAAAGATAGGAAATTAAAATGTTGGTAACAGAATTGCATGTCTGAATATTCCTTTGGCCAGGATCATCATTACAAAAGCTGACATGACGCAGAAAAGATTATTGCTTAAATTACATGCTTTACCCCTCTGAAGGACAGGTTGCCAGAATCACATTTAGCAAACAATAACCTCAGCCACAGGAGCTAATGGGAGGGAGAAGGTTGATGACAGGGCCACAGGATGATTCGGAAGCATCTGTAAATGGGGGAGAGTTTGTCTTCCATGATGAGGAGTGTGTCCTATGCCAACTTCCATGTGTCTGCATCTGTGTGTATGTGTAAGGGGGGTTGAAAAGGAGGGATGCAGCTCCTTTGGCCTCTCCTAGTAAATCTGTCACCACTAAGTGAATTGAAAATGAACTTCTGGTGAAAGGGCAGCTCCAGAGAAGGGAGAGTTACCTCTCTATTCCCAAAGGCCCTCACTCCCTTTTTATCCTGACACGCTACTTTATTATATAAAGTTTCCCAATATAGGGATCAATTCCATGTTCCTTTTCACTGTTGTGAATTCAGTTGTGTTCTTTCCAATCCTGCCATGGCTCCAAGGAGCCTGCACTGGATCCCCTCTCTGGTCTGCAGGAATGGCATCCTTTGAGACACTGGATCTCAAGCCTTTACATCTCCCAGTGTAGGAAAGCCTGATTCTCTCAATATTTGAGTCATTCTTGGTTTTCTGGGTCTGCACAGCAGCTCCTGGGTTTCTCTTGGGAGATGGTGTCAGCTTTCTTCAGGCAAGGTATTTATTAGGAACTGCCATTTGCACAAACCCCCAGGGTGGGGAAGGGCTGGCTAAGAAGCAGCTTTCTAATAACAAAAAAAAAAGTATCTGTGCTTATTGTGGAGCACAAACTGAACGTAAGCCAATAGTGTTGCGAAAAAGGCACTCTAGGAGGCATATTGTCTGCACAACACATTAAGTGGTCCTTCAAGTCTTCTTGAAGCTCTTGAAGCCTCAGCTGGAGCACTAAGTGTTATTTGGGGTACTGTAATTAAGAAAGGATGTGAACCAGTTGGACAGAGACCAGAGAAGAACACTGAGAATGATCAGATCTTGGAAAAAAAAGGGCTTCAGGAAGGTGACTGAACAGGGGTGGCTTAGCCTAGAAAGCAAGAAAACTAAGTGGAACATGATAACTGTCTTCAATGTATCAATCAAATACAGAAGGGAATTAAAAAAAACTTTTTATGTGCTTCCTATAAGAAATAACAGGTCTGTATCGCAGAAAGTGAGATTAATTGAGACAAGAGCAAACACATTCTCTTTGCCAACAGTCATAAGTCTGTGGAATAATTTATCCAGTAAGTAAGTGTGCAAAGTCTTCCCCAATAAAAGTATGCATAAACAAACATGTTAAACAGATGCTGATGAGAATGACATTATCTACAGATGATGGAATAAATGACATCTCGAATCTCCTTCTATTCCTATTTCCTATATGTCTTTGTTTTTTTCATCTTAGCTATAAGAACAAAGCACAGTAAAATGCAGGGCTTTTCAAAAAGTCCACATATATGCATTTCACATTACTGTCTGCCCACGCCGTGTTGGAAAGGAAGGTACGCCCAAATTCTTCAGACTGCTCCAGCATGGATCATTGTATACCACTCTGAAAGCCTTCCTCTTGGAAAGCGAGGGAGACTTTTTATCTGACCTGGGTCATTAGTTCTCTGAGTTCTTATATTTTTAAATTAGTTTAGTAGGCTGAGTGAAAAGTCAACTTAAGCTATGTCTCTCCCAGGATTTTCTTGTAACCTGCAAGTTCTCCCTGTTAACTGTCTTTTCCCCATCTTGTGATGAATTATAAGGTCTGCTAGAAAACACACAGGAAAGGAAGACAATGACCCTTCTTTCCTGTATTTTTCCTTGATTATTTATATATAAGCTGTACAGGAAATCTCCTACTCACCGAAACAACACGTTCTGCACATAAATTACAGAACATAGCCACATCTGTCCCTAAAGATTTTTGAAATGTAAAGATTTTTGAATGGTACTACACAATCCACTCATCTTACATCTGAGAGAAACTGCAGACTAACCTGTTAATTTCTGCCTTATTTCCTCTCTCTAAATGTGTCCGGTTTAATTGAATAAAGACTATCCTGAAAGAAAGCAAGCTACGAGGGCAATTTTTTTCCTCTCTCAAAAGAATTTCTCAATCTAGCCTTGAAAATGTAGCAATGTAAATGAATAAATATGACATTTCTTCAAATGGATTTAATCTATAGAAAATAGGTCAAGTGGATTAGAGGGTGCCTGTCAGGTCAGTTCAAGCTTACTCTTTAGCTTTTGTGGAAAAACTAAATGTGACAGGTGTAACCAACCTGTTGCAAGTTGAATCATTGTGATATCTCTATTTTGTTCTGATGGTAGCATGTCTCTAAGCCTTAAAAAGATCTCATGCAACTGAATTACGTGGTGTGCAAATCACTTAACTTCATACCAATAGCACTTGTAATTTACCTTCGTTTTAATGCATAATTTTTAGAGCAAAGGAGATAAAAAGAGTTATAGAAAATTGCATTTCAAAATATGTTCTTAGGTTCTACTTACCTATAGGATCAATACAGTTGTAAGTTTGTTGTAAGTTTGTTTAAAATATGCCTTGATTTTTGAATCAATTTTCTGCAAATCAGTCAATCCAGAGGACTGATGGCAGCCGGGTGCCACATAGGAGCTCCCATGTAGTCAGTGGAAAGAACAGGGTACATCCAGACTTGCCTGTCATGCTCTGGTGTGACAAATCTCCTTGCAAAGTTTCCCAGTTTTCCTCCATTTTCTACAGAAGGTAAGCTTCCTAGTCTGAGTTAGTTATATCTCAGATGTCCTAAGTCAGATGAGAATAAATATTTTGAATCGGTGCCAAGCAGTCTGATTCTCAGGAGCTAATTATGAAGCAAATAAATATCCAGTATCAGAAATACTTGTTTTTACTAGGAAAAGCAGAGTAGTCAGAGCCAGGCTTTTATCAGTGGTGCCCAGTGACAGGACAAGAGGCAATGGGCACAAACGGAAACACATCATATTCCAGCTGAACACAAGAAAAAAATATTTTATTGCCAGTCACATTTAATCAATCAAGGAACTTTTTTTTTTTTACTTTAGCTAGAGTGTGTGATGTATTTTAAAATCCCTGAAGACTCCAGACTATTAGGAAAGAAGCTATCATATTTACCTACTCTGTAAAAAGGCTGAACAGTCCAAAGAGGTAAATTTAACTTTTGTTTTAAAAGTAAACAACTAAAGCACCCACCAGGACTGAATCATACTGGAAATGTAGTAAATGTGTTTCTAGCAATTTCTTATATAGAAAGGATTATCGCTACTTCCCAGTCTATAGGTACCGTTACTTAATATTATGTATGTACATTTAGATAGACAGGGGAAATCTAAATGAGAAACCAAGTATTTCTTTCCTAGCTTTTGCTTCCCAGTATCTATTTTGAAAAAAAAAAAAAATCAAAACCTCAATGTTTTTTTAAGACTTGGAAAACTGTTTTCCATGGAAGATAAATACATTTAATGCAGTCCCTTAAAATTATACTTGTTTAAGGTAAATTAAATACGGTCAAAATTTTAGACTGAAGTTTCCATTTGATATATGTACAGGCCAGAAACTTTCTGCAACATTTATTTCTATTCTGTCCAGTAAAGTGCATGCGCTTTTTCTATTTTGGGAAATCTAAAATAAATGTTTGTATTAAAAACCCAACCTATTAACCTCCAGCCACTTTAATTAGAAGAAGCAACCAACACTGTATCAAAATCAGGTATTAAAAGGCCACTGGAAGTTCATGTTGATGCATTTGTCTGTAAAAGAAGACAATTATTAAACTTGTTATGTACCACAGAGAAGTGAAGTGACATGGAAGACCTCCAAAGTTCAAATGAAATTTTAGACATATTCTGTGACCTTTTCAGGTTTCCCAGTTACAGTATTTCAAGGAGTATTTATAGAGGTAGACAGGACAATTGTTCTTATAGGAGAGACTCAAGAGAGAAAATATGGCCTCTTAGGAAACTAGTAATTCACACTCTGCAAACACAGATGAAATCCATGCAGGGATTCTGATATAAATCTCTGTACACAGCACCAAGGGTTGGCTCAAGATGATGCAAAACAGCTATCTTGAAGGAATAGTTACTATGAGGATGTAAAATCTATGTCTGTTTTGTCAAAAGTGCATATATTTGACAATCTGACAAGATGAGTCTTACACATACAAATTCTGATCCTGCAATGTTTATTTATAACATTTATTGCAACCTTATTTAGTAGGACAACTCACATCACATGTAAAATTTTCAGGATGATAACTGCAGGATGCATTTCTTAAGACAGCCTGACAAGACACTAGTTTCACCCTTGATTTCCTGACCTCTTCCTAAGCTTGAAGAGTTCTTGCTGCTTTTGATTTATCACCTGCCAAATCTGCAACATGTTTCAGTCACAAAAATAATTTTGGAATGCAGACATTTATTTAAAAAGGCAGTATAAAGGAAACAGATATAATATCTTATTAATGGTACTTGTCTGTAACATTTTGCCATGAAGGAGCAGTCTGTTTGTTTAAAGTGCCCTGTCTTGGAGTAGTAAATTCCAAAAAATCATGCAGTATTCCTACATGGGTTGTTCTATGATCATGTCTGACAAATAATAATTGTATGGCATTTAATTCTCTAAATTGTTAAAAGATTTACATGAGTTCTTTAAATAAATATAAAATTAAAAATGGCAAGAGAGGTTGCTTCTAGTCATTCTTAGTACATAGCTGCATCAGTAATGTTTGTTTCCATCTTCTTATAAGAGTATTCACTAGTGCTGTTAATAAGTACTAGAAATACATGGCTTCACAAAGGGCAAATCATGCCTGACTGATCTAGTGGCCTTCTATGATGGAGTGATGGCATCAATGGGCAAGGGAAGAGCAACAGAAGTCATCTACCCTAGGGGACTGCAGGAGGATATGCCAGGGGAGGTTTAGGTTGGATATTAGGAAAAGGTTCTTCACTCAAAGGGTAGTGGAGCACTGGAACAAGGTCCCCTGGGAGGCAGTCATGGTGCCAGGCCTGACAACATTCAAGAAGCATTTGGACAATGCCCTCAGACATATGGTGTAATTTTTGGGATTGTCCTATGCAGGGACAGGAGTTGGACTTGATGATCCTTGTGGGTCCCTCCCAACTCAGGACATTTTATGATTCTATGATTCTACCTCGACTTCTGCAAGGCCTTTTATACGGCCCCCCACAGCATTCTGGCCACTAAATTGGAGAGATACAGGTCTGATGGATCGACTGTTAGATGGATAAGGAACTGGCTGGATGTCTGTGTCCAAAGAGTTATAGGCAATGGCTCAATGTCCAAGTGGAAACCGGTAAATGAGTGCTGTCCTTCAAGGGTCTGTACTGGGACGAATATTATTTAATTTCTTCATCAGTGACATAGACAGTGGGATTGAGTTGCACCCTCAGCAAGTTTGCAGATGACACCAAGCTGAGTGGTGCAGCTGATTCGCTAGAGGGAAGGGATGCCATCCTGAGGGACCTTAACAAGCTTGAGGAGCGGGCCTGCGTGAACCTCATGGAGTTCAACAAGGACAAATGCAAGGTCCTGCACCTGGGCTGGGGCAATCACCAGTATCAATATAGGCTAGGGGATGAATGGATTGAGAGCAGCCCTGTGGAGAAGGACTTGGGAATACTGATGGACAAAAAATTGGACATGAGTTGGCAATGTGCACTTGCAGCCCAAAAAGCCAACCGTATCCTGGGCTGCATCAAAAGAAGTGTGGCCAGCAGGTTGAGGGAGGTGATTCTGCCCCTCTGCTCTGCTCTGCTGAGACCCCCACCTGGAGTACTATATGTCCAGCTCTGGGGTTCCCAGGACAAGAAAGACACGGATCTGTTAGAGCAGGTCCAGAGGAGGGCCACAAAAATGTCAGAGGGATATAACACCTCTTCTGTGAAGAAAGGCTGAGAGAGCTGGGGTTGTTCAGCCTGGAGAAGAGAAGGCTCCGGGGACATCTTATTGAGGCCTTTCAGTACTTAAACGGGGCTTATAAGAAAGATGAGGAAAAACTTTTTAGCAGGGCCTGTTGCGATAGGACAAGGGGTAATGGTTTTAAACTAAAAGAGGGTAGATTCAGACTAGATATAAGGAAGAAATTTTTCACAATGAGGGTGGTGAAACACTGGAACAAGTTGCCCAGAGAAGGTGGGGATGCCCCATCCCTGGAATTGTTTGAGGTCAGGTTGGACGGGGCTCTGAGAAACCTGATCTAGTGAAAGATGTCCCTGCCCATGGCAGGGATGTTGGACTAGATTATCTTTAAAAATCTTCTTTAAAGAATCTTCCAATCCAAACCATTCTGTTATTCTATAGTTCTATGATTCTATGATTCTAAGTAGCTATAGCCTTAATTTTCAAACATGCTCAGTAGCTTAAGCTCTCCATTTGATACTTGTGTCATCTTAAAAAACACTTCTGAGAGACTGGGGAAGAAGAAGAACCTCAGATGCCCCTCTTGTTTATATGCAGATGGCTCGTGCCCTAAATCATACTAGGAATATTGGAACAAGTTTTAGAAAAGTAGAAAATGTTTAAATGGAGCAAAAAGGTCTAGGTAGAAGACAGGGAAGGGGACAGAAATAAAATATGTTCATTCTTGGTAAAGTAAAAGTTAAATACCCTGCATCAGTTATGCCTTTTTGCATTATCTAAGTTTTTAATGATAGGACTTTATGCTTATAGATTTGCTGCTTTGGGTCATCTCAGAGATTATTAATGGGAAAAAAAGAAGAAATTATTGTTGTATACTTTTCATATTCAGGGGAATACTGTGATGGTTTTATTGGTCATAAATCAATTAATATTATCAGTTCAAGTAGTATGTTAAACAGGCAACACAATTCAGTCAGCACATTTCATATTGAAAAGTATGAAATGATCTCCCAGTTACCTACTCTGACTTTTGCAACATATGTTTTAAATTATACATGTAACTGAAAGGAAATGAACACGTATTCCAGAGCACAAAGTAAAATATTTCTCCAGCTATAGTGATGTTCTTTATATTTTATTCACAGGTAAAATGGAATTGAGTCATCTAAGAAAAAAACAAACATACCGTCTCTGCTCTGATGTTTGCATAGCAAGACTAGAGGAAGAAGTAACCCCTGAAATTCATTTTTAGAAGTGAGATTGTTAGCAGAGCAGTGTTGGCAGGTCAGGTCTCATTACCCAGATGCTATCACACTATTTTCTTGCTTGATCACTTTTGAAGCACATACAGAAAGTGAGCTCTAATGTACAGGGAAGGTCCTTGTCAAGAAAAAGGTTGCCTCCAGTGCTGCTTCTCCTTTTGTAAATTATAGTGGCTTTGTTCTGACTGAATCCAGTGGCAGAGACCATCTGAAAAGGAAAAAAAAAATGTTTTGTGCTCTTTCCAAAGTAGGCTCTGGTAAAACTGACAGGAAAGGGAATGAGTGTGGAAGTAGTAAGAGCCTCACTCTGGGCATGGCATATACCCAGTTCACTCTTCACCAGGTTAAAATCCAGGACCTTTACTGGAAATTTTCTTGCTACTCAGTTCTTGCATGACACGGAGGCCTGAGATATCTTTTATTCTATGGGAGACAGCATTTTTATTGCAAGTTTGGGGTTATAATCTAATCTGTGAAGTGTTTTTCTAAAATGAACATCATGGCTTCTTTTACTACTGAAAATAGGAAAAGTCCTGAACAAACCCCTGGTATTCAATTGTAAGCAGAATCAATTTTCTTAATCCCTTGGCTGCATCGCTGCATCTTATCCTGTTATTGGTAACAGGAGCTGTGCCAAAACTAATATCTCCTTCATTGTGCCAAACTGATACTGTCCAATGCTTTCAAAAAGCAAGAATATTGGCAAATAAAATAGATTTCTGAGAATGAGCTGGTGTGAAGTCATGAACCACTTTTAAACTCATTTTGCACATTGAACTTATTTAAGTACTGAAAGCTGGTTGAAATACTGCACTAACTTAGAGGTGACAGGAGTAGTTCCTCCCAATAAACTAGCACAGTCAGACTGCAGTCTCTGGCTGATGCGTAAATATTGAGCATTTTGGTAGGTGGTCTGTTTCTAATGCTCATGGCATTTTATTTCATAACCTGGAAACAGTAAAGTTGTTAACTGATTCTTTCTTTCACCTCTTTAAGTGGGTCAAGTTACGTTACCTTTTCTATGTGTCAACGTTTCTTCTTTTCTCTTTCACTGGAAACAAAATTCATAGGAATCTAGCATCATGACTCCCTTCCATACTGGAAAACATTGTAAGAGATGCCTAAGCTATTTCAGGTACTCAAAATGCCTTTGTGTTAATGTGGTGCTGTGTCCCAGCAAATTACTTTGAGTACATGCTATCTGGCGTAGCTCTGCTCTGTCTGAACCTGCAGCAATATCTCTCCTTTGCTGGCCAGCTCAACAGATATGGTTTGGTACTGTCTCAACCATTAGTGAGGCACAGTGTAAAAAACCTTGAATTTGATGATTTAGCAACCTTTCTGCCTTAAATCATTAAAACTCACTTAGGCCTCTATGGTGGACTTAACAAAAATTAAATTAAAGATGGGTTGAATATCAGGAGCTTTTCAGATCAGCCTCTCCTTTTTCTTCAGATTTTCATGTCAATTGCTTGGCAGGAAAATCTTCAGGCTTTCAAAGATGACAAGCAGATCACTTTACAATTGGATTTTTTGCACAATAAAATGTTAAGAGAATTCGTCTTCTTTCTTCATCTGTATCATGAAAAAAAGGCTTGAAATTGATGACAGAGAAAAAGAGGAAAGGGGAGAAGAGAATGAGGGGAGAAACCCATTTAACCTAAGAAATACCAAGTTGTTCTGTGGTCATGAAATCAGGGTCTTGTAGCTCAGTTAGTTAAACTGAAGTTGCTGGCACAGACCAAGCAGAAGGGGAAACTGAATGTCAGCTGCCCCCATTGCAGGTGAGTGCTGTCACCGCTGGGCCACTTGCTGGTCCAGGAAATACATCTTCTCCTCTCTGCTGTTGAGCAGTCATTCCACTCTGGGTGAATTTGGTTCATACAACACTGCACAAATTGATTCTGACACATCTCTAGTTTTGAAGAAAATTTTCTTTTATTTGTTTCTGTGGTCAGCTGTACACACGTTTTTCTATCCAGCAGCTCTTGTGAAAACTACTAATACTGCTACACCAGCCAGGCAGAGTAAAACTGTCTGTCCGTGATGGAAGAAAGTTATTGAGATGTCAGCAGGGATTCAAAAAAATGGAGAAAATGATGGAACTGTGGCTGAAATCCAATCTATGCAAAACTAATTACATGTGAAACAATTACATAAGGCATATGTCTCTGTTCATTTCCTTTGTGTACGAAACCAGTTTGACTTGATTGTAATATTAAGGGAAGGATTTTATCATCTACAGTACAGCTCACTGTAGGGTTAAGATTAGAAAGTGGTCTTATAACAGTTCAGTGAAAGTAATCTGTGTTATTGCTCACTGGAGAATGCTGTCATTTTAAGAAAAATGCAAAGTTCAGAGGTCATAGTTCCAGGAGGGTGGAAGAAAATCTGTCTTAGCCTGATGCCTATTGCCTTTAACTTAGGAAGAGTTATGGAGAAGCCTGAAGTAGTCTACCTACCGAGAGCAGGACAAGTACACATCTAAAATACTTGTAGACCACCCCACTTTTGCATTTTGTACAAACATTCACATCTGTGCTCTCTGTTTTGGAGGAACAGATGTGCAGAATAATTAAGACAAGCCCAAAACAGTAGGAAACACCCCTTGATCTTGATTGGAAACACCAAGTGCAGCAACATGAGAATATGCAAAAGTGGTTTGTAGAGCAAAAAAAAAGGAACCGCCCTTCAGCCGCCTTCTCCAGCAAATGTTTCCTGTCCCTGAATTTCTTTCAAGAAAGAACTTTTCTCTAGTAAGTCTCTTGACCAGATGTCTGATCTTGTAAGGCAGGAGAAAGAAAAAAAACCTGAGTTAAGAAAAATGAATTAATGGAATGAATATTAATTCTCATCAAGACATTCCATCTATTACAAAACCACAATATAAACATGTAATTAAGCATGAATATTGTGACTATATGATGAAAAAGTAATGACATATCTATTAAGTTAGATAATTAATTCCACAGATCACAGTCAGTTTCAGCTCTAATTCATTTATTCCAAAAAGCCTAATATAAGCTTGATTTTGTGCAGTCAAAATATCCAGAGGACCCACAAAGGGAGGAAAGGCATGTGAACCTATGTATACATATTGGTGTTTTTGTACCTGCTTACTTACTTGTTATATGAAAGTCAGGTGCACAGGCAGAGTACTTAAAAGCCTGAGCATATGGTAAATTCTTAAATTATTTAAATAAAATGTATTATTATATGCAGAAAGTTTTAAGTTTAACAGTTTGTATGGAATATATTTGTAATACTTCGTGATTTTTTAAAAGCAGTTTGCAGTCCTCTTTTGTATTCTCCTTGATTAATTTGCTCATTTACAGATCTCTCTACTTTTGCGAGACCTCCTCACATTGCAGCTGCAACTTAACCTACAGAAGTACTTCCCCAAATCCTAAAGAAAAAAAAAACCACTCAGTCTGCCGCTAATTAATTCACATATGGAATTCTGCAGATGCCAACACCATCTCTTTCATCCCAATAGGATCTGGGGTTAAATGCTTTTGGGCAAAAAAGAGACCTTACCTCAGTGTCTTTAAAGCGACTGCTTTTTAATTATAGGGGTGATAGACCAGTTTCCTAATTGAGCGAAGTTTCCAGCAGGTATGCACTCCCAGGATGGCTGTTATGTTTGCCACTCTCAAAATTTTCCGTTCAGTACTGTTCTTGTAAACAGAGATCTTGATCAGGAACAACATTGGACATTAAATATCTCATTTGGTCACTCACTGACTGGCTAGTCCAGAGGGGCAGAAAGTGAATACCTTGGTCCCAGAGCAACACTGATTACCTGCCTTAGAGGCAAATGGAGAGATTCAGTACCCTTCTAAGATGCATGTGATGTTTTAGAAGGTATGAGTGATGGAACAGTTTTCGTATGGCCTCTGCAACTCACTGAAGTCATGCAAAAATATGTCCTTTATGTGCAGTGAGGTATAAATTAGATTAAAACTTTTATGGCAATGTTTCTATGGTAAAGCAATTTACTATTCTATGAAAATGCACAGAAGTGTGGCATCTGCTGCTAGTGGTAAATTTACTAAAGTGCTACTTTTTTAATGCACTAATTATTCTAGTCAAGCTCAGCAATCATCAGCAAACAAAATACATATCTCATATGAAGAATCTGGGACAAATATTTGAGAAAAACCGCTGCTGGGTTTTTGTGTTTTCATTTTTTTTTCCATCGTTTATGCCATTCATGCCAGTTACACATTTGTTTTCTATCTCACTGATGCTTGAGTAATCTGTGTTTAACCAGGTTGTTTGGAATACTGTGCTCATTTGAACCAAATGGGACAATTAAAGTTGGTCTGGTACATTGTTTCCAAACTGGAAATATTCCTGTTCATGTAACACAGTGCACTGTGGTTCTTAAAATTTCCAAGTGATAAAGAGTACGCTGCAACAGGAATTTTCACGGCAGATGCATCTCTCCTAAACAGACAGAGACAGATAAGGAACTAGTATGTACACTCTCAGTGCTATGACATAGAATTTATGAGTTATGTACACTTGCATAATCATTAACATTTGAGCACCACATACATTCTTTTAAAATCAAATCTTATTATCTATAATTGCTCAAGTGAACTTCAATGAAGCACACTGTGAAATTAATTTACTAGCATTTACTATTTAATTCAATCATCTGGACTAAAAGTTTAGATAGAAATGCAAATAAAACAAGTGTTACAAAACATTCCATTCAGATGAGAAAAGATTACCCTACAATTTTAGCTGGAAATGAATAATTCGTTCCAACACTGAGGAGAGCCTAGTGTTTCATTAACTACTGATTTGTGGTGATCTAATTTGGGAATTTTATTTTCTAACCCAGATGTTTCCTTTATTACACATCTCTACTTTGTTACAGACAGGGAAGAGCAGATGGGAAGGTGTTGTCCTATCCAACACATGTTCAGAATTTAGTCTCTTTTGTTTGTCCATTGCTTACAATTTTAAAGTCTTCAGATCTATTGTATATTCTACTAGGTGTCCCCTCCTCCTCTTGTCTTCCTCATCCTCCCACCAAAAGCAAAACCAACCAACCAAACCCCGACAAGACTATATACACACTGACATTAACAAACCCATATACACAAATAATGAGTAAGGGTTTGTTCCACTGAAAAATTATTAAAACAAAAAAAAAAGAGAAAAAAGGCTAAATTAGGATCTTTAAAAGCTGCTGATTAAAATGAGCTAGTACATAACTTAAAGTTAATTCTAAGTGTTTTGTTTTTAAGTATCTAATGACTACAGACTTGTGCTAGAATAGTGTGCCTCCAGCATATTACTTGCTGAAGTCTGGGTTCATCTCACCCACCTGTAGGTACTTAATTGAACCACAGATGTTAGGAGCTGAATCACCCTTTGCTGTCTTCCTCCCAAGGATGAAATGAGCGAGGGCAATTTGGCCCAGCCAAGATCTACTGGGAAGAAACTCCTGTATGACAGAAAAGGAAGAATGCCGCTTTGGGGTCTAGCTGGTTGAAGTGAATCTAGTCAGACAACACTTTTCAGAAAAGTTTGGGAAGCAAAGGCCTGCTAACACTACCTCCTTTCTATTCTCACTATGGTTGTAAATTAGTAACTCAACAGAGCTGTGCTTATGTAGAGCATGGAAGATAATAGCATGTGGACTTTTATATATGAGCATTTGCACTGGTCAGTATTTACAAATGCAAAGCTATACCTGAGGAAGAATGAGGCTAGGATTTCTCACTTTTATTTTAAAGGAGAAAAGCCTGGCCTCCTGAATTCTGAAAGAAAAAGTTCTGTTCTTGCAGGGCAGAGCAGAGTGAATTAAAAACAAAAGTCAAATAATGTATAACAGCTTTAAAAAACATTAGAGAATTAATTTTGAAAATTGTTTGTTAATAAAAGTTTAAAAATACTGATAAGATTTTATTTCAGTATTAGAACAAAAATTTAAAAAATGTCTTCTCATACCTGATTTCCAGTGGATTAAAATGTCTGGCAGAAAGAGATTGAGAAAGAGTTCTTTTTATTCCCACAAAAATGAAGTTGTGAAAAGGAGATTTAAATTTAACCTTTCAAAAGTTTCATCAAAATTATGGCATTTCTCCTTTTATATATGTACATATAATATTTCAGCTGTTTTCCATAATGAAAAAAGCTGATGGAATGTTATGTGTCACTGGTTTTTTGAAGCCAGATACCCCACAGTAATAGGCTGAGTCTGGGAACAGTGTGTAAAGTGGAGGGGCATTGTAATGCTGTGCATTAACCTAAATCCACTGTGCTCCTAGCCGTATTACCTACTAAGTCTCTTTATGCACTTCTAAAGACCCTATAGTGAGATTCTTAGGTTGCTCTGTGTAGCAAACATTACAGAACAAGGTTTTAAAGGGTGGGAGATAAGGGAAGGTTAGAGTGTATTTTTCAATACATTTCTGCTTTTATCCATGCTCTTTTCTTCACATGTACCAGAGTTCTGGTGACAGTATTTCTACAATGGATTTAGGTCTTCCTTGACCAAATTCGAACACTGTTAATCAGGAAATTCAACTTAAATGTAGTTTTGTCTAATAACCTAATTAAAAAAAATAATTAATATTATTCATATAATATATTATCTGTAGTCATTTTAGCTCTATTTTTGATGCTGTTATTAAAGAAGTGGATTTAATGGGCCAGCAAAGGTGTCCGTTAGTCTATCCCTGCCTGTTAAAGCATCTACACTGTCATGAGATGATGGGAATGCCTGCCCAGCAGGATGCCTATGTAGGTTAAAGACACCTATCATTCCCTGACACATTTTTGTTTGTTGAAGTGTTTTGTTGCTGATGGATAAGGACCAAATATGGTACTTTCAGTTAAAAACTCTCTGAAGTCAAAGGTAAGGTACAATTCCTCAGAGTAGTATAGATTTTCAACCTGAGGACATTAAGGCCGTTCAGATCTGGATCTTTTATTTTATTTTTCCACAACCCCAGAGGACCGGCTTACACTAAGAAATAATGTGAAGATGGAAAAAATGCCTCCTCTTCAGGTGAATATTCTACATACTTGACCAACTCTGTGAACTCTAGCAAGGCAGCTATTTGATGTCACTAAAAATGCTCCCCATGCTACTTTTAGGCTGTATATAGCTGTCTTCAAGTCTTTTCTCCAACAAAGAAAGAGGAAGAGACTGAGGAAGAACTTGGAAAACATAAATCTTTGTGATTTGGGGACTAACTGTTATGTTCTGTCCAGCAAGCGCAGTTCATGACTCTGGGGTAGGTGCCAAGGATCAGGTTCTTCGGGGCATCTTCAGCCCTAAAGTATTTCAAGAGGTGGGTGGACCACAGGGCCTGTGGACAGCATCATGGTGCTAAGGTAGTGGTGGCACTGAAGAAAGCCAGAGTTCTGGTCCTGGGGCTGTTTGGCAATGCTGCAGAGTGGAGAAGAAGATATTTTGGGTTGTAAAAAATGTCGTCTTCTGGTTGGGATTCACATCTCCAGATTTTGTCCAGGTGTCTGTGTACCTGCCCATTCCTTCCTCACAGACTCACAAGAATGCAAGTAGTGACCACAGCACTGCTTTTTTATTCCACACCTTGGAGGTGAGAATGTGGGAGATCCAGACATGTACATCCTTCTCTGTCTGGAGACATCCCGGCACCAAAAAGCAACATATGAGTAAAAATGATCACTCTCCCCATCTCCTCCTAAATCACTTCTTGCTAGCATGGATTACATAGATGTTCACTGGGCTCAGAAGAAGAGGAGGAGTGAGCAGATGAGCCTCTTATGAGGGCTGTCACCCAACAAAGACAAAGAAATGTTTCCATACCTTCTCCCCTGAACAGAGCCATGACTAACTCAGGCATATTTTCATTCACTATGCTCTGTCTAATCATGCTTATTGAATCTGGACTCCCAGTTAAGGAAGATGGAGAAATGCATCATCTGTGAATCTTGGTAGAGCTTAGGCCTACATACTGAGTATTTATGGACATGCCCAGCAACTCAACTGTCCCAAAGAACAGATGACAACATGGCAGCCTGTAAGCCTTAATCATCTCCTAGGCCAGGCAATCATTGCAGGGGAATTTTAAGTATCTGCATTTTCAACAGGGTACCCAAGGTGGTGACTGGATCTCTTGTTTCCCCCCATGTTCCCTTTACAGTCCTGGCCCTACACCATATGTGTCTCCAAAATCATACAATGCAAACGCTCTTGCTGCTGTGGTACTGCTTGGTTTTACTAGCTTATTTTAAAAGCATTCCATTTGACTAAATCAGTTGTTTTAACTCCCAAACAATGAATAATTAACTTCATTTTTTCACTGGAGGCCAATCTTTGCTTATATCAAGGAGAGTTTTTCTACTGGCAGCTCTGTTAGTCTTGCTATTAGTGAGAAAACAGTCCTTTTTCCCATCTAATGCTGGATCAATTCTCTTCTCCCCTTTCTCTCAAATGAGAGTTCCTTATTCTGGTACAAAGAGGGAGTTAGTTACAGCTGTAACTTTACATATTTAACTTCTGTCACCCATTATTTTAGGCATAGGCAGTAATGACTGACATGTATAATTCTACAGATTACTTTAAAGGAATTCTACTTCTGCTTCCACTAGAGCAGCAACTTGGTTACATTTTTAGCATTGTCTCACTCTTTTCCTGTAATTACAGCCTTTCTTTGGCTTAGAGTTAAAAGGTTTGTAACTATCTTGAGGCAGACAAATTCACCCACCATAGCTGAAGATCCAGATTCACTTCACTTTATTTTTTGTATACAGTGAATTTGACAGGTCTGACCAATGATCCGTTTGCCTTATGTCATGGTTAGGCTAACTACTATTGTCCACACCTTGTGCACAAGTAGAGTAGGTCCATTAAGGGGTCAGTGACCACTGATGTTAGCACAGATGAGGACCAGGCCCAGGAAATTTGTGAAGAAACTATAACCATAACACCATCTCTTTAAAAGAATGCATATAAATAGGCATGTGAATAGGATCCATATGCGTATGGATATAAACAATCATTACTTTATCTATCTGTGTGGTTTTTGTATGCTGTGATCAACTCCTCCATCTTGGACTACATATGTGTTATTTCTTTCTAAATTAATCTGAAAAGTGATTAAAGTTTCTGGCCTGCCATGTAACATATTACCATACAATGACACATGTAATTTATCACTAAATTAAAAACCCTACTTTGTCATTTTTTTCAGGGTGATCTGGTTAGCATTTGTGATCTGGTTAGCATTTGTGAATTGATAGCACAGAATATTTGCTTTAAAGATTTCATGAAAAAAAGTAATGATCATGCTTCTAGTCTACCAGTTAGGATATGGGGTCAAAAATATACTGACTAATGGTCCTGATCAGGAGTCTGCTGTGGGAGTTTTCCTACCATTGGCTTTACTAGTCTTTGGAACAAATCCATGTGAGTACACATACACAAGGAATGAATTTGGCTCAAGTCACATAAACTGTTTAGAAACAAACCGTTGCTTTAAAAATTTTGTATTATTACTACTAGTATTGCTTACAGGATATCTACTTATTTCAAAAAGCATAGTTTACACTTCTTGGACTCTTGTATACTCATTTATCTTTCACATCTCATCTTTCACATTGTTTATATAAGACAATAACTTTCCTGTTTACCTTTTATTAAAGAATAATAACTAAATCCTGAAGATGTGATTTAGACCAAAGGAGGAAGATGATTAATAATCATTTATTCTTCCCTCCAAAGATAACATTTATGCGCATGTTAAATAAAATAATCAAATCTGCATTTGCGTGTCATGTGCTTCCTCTCCACACTGAGCTGTCTGTCTTCTGGTGCAATTCCTGGACCAGTTTTAACACAGAAAGAGAAACACAAGATGACCATGATATTTCTGGCAGTACTTCCAGACCAAGTGGAGCAAGAAATGCTTAGACATCATCCTCCTCAAGTCCATTGGTTGTGAAGTTTTCAGGGTAGTTTTGCAGACACAAATGCTTGGATAAAGTAAATAAGGATGAGTCCACATTTCTCCAGTGTCAATGTTTTTGTTTTGTGCCCTACTCATACTGAAAGTCTTTCCCTTTGCCTTAAGCAGGTATTGTTCTTCTATTGTTGAAAATAATTAACTAAATTTGTCAAATGATTTATAATGACACTGGGGATGTGGAGAAAGGTGCTTTAACAAGTTAAAATAAGCTCAAGAATATTTTAGATTTCTTACATGAACATTTTGTGCATACGTCCTATCTCTTTTTAGTACTTGTCACATGTAATTTGGCTTTAACACATTGGCAAGTATGCAATCATTAAACATAAGCATCCTTCAAATATGGGTTACCTTACTCCACTGTCTGTCATCTCAGACACAGCAGTTCTGTGGTTCCCTCACTTTCCATTTCAGGAGAAGCAAATTACAGTGCAGGCAACTTTCACAATTGAATTCCAGGTCTCGGAGGCTGTCGCTTGGAAGCCTAATATCCATGTGATCACTGATTAATCTATTTCCATTTCTTCCTTTTTGGCAGAGTAATATAAGTTCTTGAGATGAATAGCCGTGACATCTGGTTTGAAATAAAACTTTCTAACCCACTTATTTCCCTAGCAGAGAAGCTGGCAATAATCTTAGATTATCATCTGTGAATGAACACCTTCATGTCCAACACCCTGGACGTCACATCTGAGCTGCCATGCAGCTCTGTGACTGCGTGGAAGTGATATTTGTTAAATAGCTTTATTTTTGTGACACATAAAACTCACCCAGGCAAGGACTGTGTTATGGCAGATGCTGTATACAATACATGATTCTGCTTTGAATATGCCCCTAAGGATCTTCTCTTTAGTATCTGGCCCTTATCCACCCTTAGATGCTTAGCCAGCCAGAACCAAATACGGAATTCATCTCCTTATTGCTATCCTTCTCTCAAGTACTGGAATTTGGATATATGCTTATTCATTGAGCAAAAATACATGAGAAATGGAGTGTAAAATGAATTAATTGAAGCATGCTGTTGAACACAGGGAAAAAACCCCACCATAACTTCTCTTGAGGGTCTGAAATAAAAACAAAAAAAAAAAGAAAAGGATGTTTTACAAACATGATTCTCAACCTCTTAAAAATAACAAGCATCTATGCCTATAGCTGTGATTTATACTTTATGCCAATGGGAAAATTTAGGGTGCGTTCAGCTCTGAGCATGTCTTGTTTAAAGTAGATATTCTGGAAATAAAATGGACACCCAGAAAATTAATGAATTGAAAGACATCTTGAGGAGACAAAGAGTATTGAATTGTTATATATATTTGCATTACTCTTTAAAGATTTGAGGATTATTTATCTTAAATACTTTCTATATTCCTCATCAAGGAGATGGAACATCGAAAAATAAACTGAAATATGAAATGTAGCATGTATTTTATAGAGAATTTTAAAATCTACAATGTGAACAACAATTCAGGAAAACAAGCTTTTTTTTTTCTGTTTGCTGTTGATATTAAAATTTTTTTTAAAGGAAAAAAATTCCTCTCATCGTGATGCCACCCAGATTTTGATTAAATAAGCTCTTAAATCTTGTGATTAATTTTATTTAAATTTATTTTAACGTACATGATCCTCAGTGATACTGGAGGTATAATCTATGAAATGCAGTAGTGAGCTGCTACCTGTGTGAAGTGCAGGAAATGTTTGCATGTTTTGTTATATTACTTCCAGAATGTAAGCTAGCTAATGGAATATGAAATAATTGATACAGCCAGAAGACTGTCTAGGAAAGATACACGTGATTCCTTTCCAACCTGAATTATCCTATGAACCTATGAGTCCAACAATCACACCTCTTCTCCTCCTTACATTTGTTTTAGCCAAGCTCAGTGATTTATTTTTATACATAAACTTGGCAGAAATAAAAAATAAACCCCAAAATGGCTCAAAGGGAGAAACCATTAGAATAATCATTTTAATAGAACACATGGATTAAGGAAGTACATCAAAAAGAGAGAAAAACCACAATGTGTTGGATTAGAAGTGGTGAAACAGTGTAAAAAAATGTTAAAAAACATTTTAAACTAATTAGATGCTGGGTGTGGCTTCAGCCTGTGCAGAGAGTTTTATTGTTCAGTAACATTTGTGAATAATCTGAGAAAACTTTTGTTCCTATGAATGTTTTCAGGCAGCAGATTCCAGATCTGTAAGTCATGGTTTTGTCTCAAAATGTGTTCCAATACACAGGGAACCAAAATTCGTTGTGGGTAAAGCAGCTGTAGAGCTTGGCTCTTCCAGTCAGGGAGCAGAACCAAAATCCTGTGGCATAGCACTCGGAGAGTAAAAATCAAGGGCCTTACTCAAAGGACGTCTATGTGTACATAATGAAGTCGTAAGTTCAAACAGAGCAGCAAAGATAACAATCGCTCATTAATTTTGATTACCTAACTTGTTTGTAACAATAATTTCTGGTTAGTAATAAATTAATGTTAAATGCATACAACATTATTCTTATTTTTCTTTTCTCTTAATGTCCAGTGAGTTCAACCCTGCCAAAAGCATAATGCAATCATTGACTAGACTGGCTCTCCTGTATACTAAAATCCATATGTCTGCACTTAAAAACGTATCTATCCTACATCCCCTTAGAGGTTTTGGAGAACATAATCACAACACAGTTAACAAAAATGAGAAAATTTAAGCAAATTTATTTAAACAAAACAGAATTGAAAAATAATGCCTATGTATGCAGGCATAAATGGATAAAACCATCTAAATTTTACAGAGTTAAATCTAAATTTAAATATTTAAATACATGAATTATAATGCTGATTACTCAATGCCTTTTGTAGCCCTGAAAACTAATGACTATCAAACATGGTCCTTAAATGGAAATATCACTTGGAAGAACTAGCACAATATTAGGAAGATAATGTTCACATTAAAAGCGAACAAAGAACATGCCAAAAAAAAAAAAGAAATGCACTACATCTGGCACTTCAACTTGCAGGTAATTTAATGAATAGGGATTTTTAATCTCTCCTTCACCCTCAAGGGTGAAATTCTCTTGCAGTATATAGCAGAATTGGTGGGGGATGAAATGCCTGCCACCGTGCTAGTCCCTATAGGTTGGGATTCAGGGCCAAAACTGGGATTGTCTGAGGAACTTAAATTGAGGATCTCTGTTTTGTAAATGCTCTATTAAAACCAGGATTTTTCAATTCAAACCATTCAGCTGGCATGGGGAGGAGGGTTTCCTGCTCACTTGCCCTTTTGAAGTGTTTTCTGTTCCAATGTTCGGTCTTTTTTTGTTGCTTTTGATGTCTAGATTGGTGGTTCCCGCTATTCCTGAGAAAACAGACTTTTTTTTTCTCCTGCTGGAGAACTCAGCGAAGCCCAGAATTCAATTAGTCTGGCCAGGAAAATAGGTCTACCTCTATTCTGTGTTTTGGTGTGCTGGACCATGTTCCTCACATGTCTGAAAAATCCATACTTCTAGAGAAAAAAACACAACTTTGAAGGTAAATCTTGTGTAATCTGCCATACCATTGGTATCCATTATAGAAATAGTTGAAAAGCTGAAAAAAAGTCGTCTTTTGTGTGTTGGCATTTCTGGACATCAGTGCTCCTTTTCATAAAAGTCAACTTCCTGGAAAAGACCCAAGAAAAGAGCAAAACATCTGTTTGCAGGAAAAGGGGAACTTTCCTTCTTTAAATGTGATTTAAGAATATCTTGCAGTCTAAGTGGTCAGTGATATGGTTCTTGAACTACTCAAAAAAAAAAAATAGGGGAAGTGGGAGTAAAACTGGAGGAAACAGACACATGATAATTGTCAAGAGACATAAACCTACTAGGCAGCCTAACAACACCAGCTAAGACTCTCTGTTCAATGTTTGCATCAGGCATTCATTCTCTATAAATTATGAGATGTCAGAAATATTTCCCTGTAATTAGTTTCTTCATTTTGCAAGATTTGTTTTGAACAGTACACAGGTATCTTCCTGGGTTATGTGGGAAGATAAGATTTGTGTTTGAAGATATGTGTAAGAGATGATTCAAAAAAGAATAGCTATAATGTCTAAAACCTGAGTTTTATGAAACATTTATTAGTCTGACTTGTGAAATGAGCTTTTTTTTTTTCCCCAGGTAGCAATTCATAGTCTAAGCAGCAATGGAGGCATGGCCATGATATCCATGGTAATGCTGTAAGATAGACAGTTTGATGATAATTAGGGCGACAGAAGGAGCTTTAGAAATGAGGGTGAAATGTGTATATAAACCCAAATCTACATGGAGTAATATGTGTTTTGGTGTTATATCACTGCTGTTGCAAGTGACTGACTCTAACAGAATTGAACTTTGGAATAGGAGAAAACTCTTTGTTCAGATAGTGAGGTACATAATATGTCCTATAATAAATAGAAAGAGGTTGCAACACTAAATGAGAAGAGCTCGTATTTTTTACATATTTACCATTCTGTAAAGGTAAAGCTCACATTTTAAAATTCTGACTTACTGAGTAAATTGCTTCTGTAGGAAAGTAGAAGCAAGAAATACTTCATACAAATAATGGAAGATAAACGTGATGATAATTTAAAGTTCGTGTTGCAGTGTTTACTTCTGTTGAGACTTTATTTGCTAAAACTGAGCCTATAGTGACTTTTTTTGAGATAGAGTTATTAAGCCCTGAAAACAGGTGTGGAATTGTAGAACAGCTGGAAACAGAGGGATCACAGCTTTAATAACGGAGGAAGATGCATCAATGGAATATATTGTAATTATGTAAAACCTATCGGGAACCACATGGTGTTTCACTGCTACACGTGTAAAGCAACAATTGCTCTTTGGCAAGTGTGCAGCAGGTAGCTGCTCTAGGTGGTGGGGTGCATACTCTACAGCTTGTCTAAGGTGGAAGGGCTGTTGTTCATTTGAAAATAGGAATAGAACTGTGTCCTTGGAGTCTTGTGACAAGGAAACTTCCAAGGACTGTAAAGTTTGCTTTGGATGTTTATCTGTAGTATCCAGATGTTTTTTTTTCCTGCTGAATCTTGCCACCAGTAAAGTTTCTTTGAAAGACATCTGTGCTTCCTGCCAGACCTGATTACTGCTAGAACAGCCTCTCCTACAATGTTTGACTCCCTGCATCTTCTTTTCATGCTTTGTTCCATCTGTCAAAAAACACCCTGCCTCAGTCATCATTGTATTGGCTCTGGCTGGCACTGCTGTGGTTGATGTTGCCTCCTACAGATGGCAATACTTGGGTATGGCCCCAGCTAATTTTGGAATGAGAGAAAGGTTTTCTTAGCCATTATGCATAGAATTACAAAAGTTCCCTTTTCTGCTTACACAAAAAGGTGCAACAAGCCAAAGAAAAGATTAACAGGTAATTTGTCTTAAACATATTACAAGTGTTCCTTTACTTCGTACAGCTTCCAGGAGAGCCTATGTTCATATGTTTACTATACAGCTCTGCAAAAGACAAAGACACTTGATAGACAACAGGAAAATTGTTCATACAAGATTAATTGATCTTGTTTGATTAATAAAGTAGTTCTCTTTGCAAAGAGAAAGCTTTTAATATATAGCTATGAAAGTTTCATGGTTAGGCTAGATTAACTGAGATTTCTCAGTTTCCTGTCTGATGGGAGCAGAGAGGCACAGCTGGAGCCTTATATTGGATTGGATCCAACCTAATTCCCACAGGGAGCCTGGATAAGTGTTTTTGATCTACTGCCTCAGACCATAGCTTCATTTTGGAATTCACTGTAGCACACAAAAGGGCAAGGTCAGTTGAGCTAACTTGATTGGCATGCCACACGCTCAAGCATTGCACCATGTCAGTTCAATTAACAGTTCATTTCTATATAAAACAAAAACCCAAACAAAAAAGTCTCTCTGTAATTCAGAGCCATATTGCTTAATTGCTTTTTTCCATCCAGCTTTCAGAATTAGTCAATAGGCTGTAAAATGTTAGTACCTGATTTACAGAAAGAAAATGAGGTAATATTTCTGAGTATAAGGATTGCATGGGCACAACGGAGACCAGAATTTGACTTACACCATATAAAGCTTTTCAAATCTTTAGCAGATCATGGATGTAAACAAAGGAAATAATCAAGTATGAATCTACAATGGTTTTGAAGAAAGGAATGGATAAAGTTGGTGAAAATTTATACAGACATTAAAACAAAATGTGCTTCCACATGAAAGGAAAGAAATGAAACTCGTCAAGCCCCAGGAGGTGTTCATCTAAATTTTGGTGGGATTGCCTCTGAGAGGCCTTTCTATTTCTCCTCTTGCTCTCTCTCTTTTGTCTAACCCCAAATCTGACAAAGTGTTTTTCTGCTACTCTTGGCTGGGGTGGGGCAAGAGGCCTATTTTACATTTGGGTAAAATCTTCTGCTCTGGGTGGTTCATGTAGCCCTAAAACATTGCCAGCTGAAATCCACCAACCGATGGCCCTATAAAAGTGGTGGCAAGCAGGCTGGCTCGTTATATGACAGCCAGTCCATTGGTGAAGGCCAGAATATGTGGTGATGTCATTAGCTCCTGTGAGGGAAGCAGGGAATTGCCTGATTTACTGTACATACCAAACCTGTTACTCATGTCAAATGAAATTGTGCAATCACTGTATGATTTTTAAGGTAACCTATCAAATTCAAATATGTGAGGTGCTAATTAAATTCACCTAGTAGAAAAGATACACATGGAGTAAGAAATTGGTCCAATATATGCTGGAAACTGAGATCTGTAAAACATTTTGTCCAAAAGGTTTAAATTATAAAAAAAGAGAGAGATTTATTTTTCTGTGTCCCAAAGCAAAACAGCTTCTATGACAGCGAAACCTGCAAAGCAATGCTGAGGGAAAAGTGTTTTATTTTATCATAATCCATCAATGATTTCTGATGATTGCTGAGTAGTCAGGCAAGTCAAATACTTTTGAGATGCATAAACAAGTGCAGACAAGTTCACTTTTCTTTGCGTTACTATTTTAGACATGCAGGCCACCATGCACAAATGCACTTATCCAGAGCAGCAGAATTAAAGCCCTGTATGAGATGACTAGGAACTCTGTATCACAAAGAAATTTAAAGAACTGCCAAAGCCAGTAAGTTAATTTTCCTAAAGTAACCAACAGATGCTGATGAAGACAGCTGGGCTTTCTGAGTCTCACTCTAAATATGAAACTTGGTTGTTTCCCTCTATCTTACCTCCCCCTGGGATTCATCTTGACCTGTCGTTTGCGGTTAGAGGCAGAAGTATAACCATCTGTCCCTCCTCACAAAACACATGGAGGAAGGTATGAAATACTTGGTCCAGTTCATTGCATCTCTACCCATTGTCATGGTTTAACCCCAGCTTGCAACTAAGCACCAAGCAAAGCAAAACAAGGAATTCATTCACTACTTCCCATGGGCAGGCAGGTGTTCAGCCATCTCCAGGAAAGCAGGAATCCATCACGCGTAACGGTTACTTGGGAAGACAAACGCCATCACTCTGAACTCTCCCCTTCCTTCTTTTTGCCCCAGCTTTATATACTGAGCATGACGTCATATGGTGTGGGATATCCCTTTGGTCAGTTGGGGTCAGCTGTCCTGGCTGTGTCCCCTCCCAGCTTTTTCTGCATCCCCAGCCTACTTGCTGGTGGGCTGGTGTGAGAAGCAGAAAAGGCCTTGACTCTGTGTAAGCACTGCTCAGCAGTAACAAAAACATCCCTGTGTTATCAACAGTGTTTTCAGCACAAATCTAAAACATAGCCCAATACTAGCTACCAGGAAGAAAATTGACTCTACCCCAGCCAAAACCAGCACACCCATATATACCTGGGTCTGAGAAAGCACATTAACTGTGAAACAGAGCGGGGTCAACAACGAAGGCACTGGGGCCAAAGACAGTGCAGCTTTTGAATAACATTCAGCAGAGCCAGCAGCTGGTAGATCACTGTGAGACATTTGTGAGAGCCAGCTGTTTCCAGCTGCTAACTGCTGTTGTCTTGCTTCTCGGGAGACAGCATCTTCTGGTTCCCACAAGCACTGAGAGAGAAAAATGTGATGTGCCAAACCACTCTGGGAAGATTGTTGAATCCAGCCAATATGTTTGAGGGGTAGAGAGAATATTCTCCTTCCCTCCCGTTGAAGCTGTTCCTCCTTGCATGAATATGCTCGGGCTTCCCAGTCTGTGCCCCCCTGCATCAGCCATGGGTACAAAGAGGATCCAGATCATGCTGTAAGCACATGCCAACATTTCTGTCCTGTCAAATTAGCTACAGTGCATGATATGGAGCTCAGGCTGCCTGCACTTTTGTCCCAGCTTGGCTCTGGGTGTGCATGACCAGATGGTCCCTGATACAGCTTAAAGCCTCTGAGTGCAAAGTTAGGCTGAACAAATCCAAACCTCCTAGACATCCTTACCTTGGATCTGTGCTCTGTGACCATGCGGTGTGACCCAAACTTACTCATCTAATCAAAGACTGGTCATGTAATTGCTAGGTCCCAGAGAAAGTATGCTCATACATGTTAGCATACAGGATGTTTACTTCAGGGAATAGGGAAGGCAAGGCAAGCTGGAAGTACTGTTGCCCAGTTCAAGTATCAATCTGTAAAATACTTGCATAAGCAATATTCATAGGTATTTCTCTCCTGCACACAGAGAAGAGAAAATAGTAAAAGTTTATGTAATATCTGCTTTGGAAGGGGAAAGATGACAGGTTTTATTGTTACTTTGGTGGTAAATTAATTGTCCATCCAAAGATGTTTTGTATGATGCAGTATACAAGGTGTGCAGTTTGCAAGATGTTTATTAGTTTGCAGTCTGCTTGGGGGTTGTGTGTTACCTTGAGGACAGAGATCCCGCAGCTCAGCATGTGAGTGAAGCCCTCTGGCTTCATGACTGCTTTATAATTAATTCCAAAGCTATTCAGACAGCAGGACTACCCGAAGGTAAAGGCTCAAATAACCAAACTGCTAGCATCCTGAGAGCAAGAAACATAGTCTTATATGTCCTTATCCTACGCTTTTAAAGGTGACAATCAAGAGCAGCAGTGAGAGATTCTGAAGAATAAAGAGACAGCGAAAGGTACTGGAACAGATCATCTTGAGTGCCATCATGTGGCATGTACAGGACAACCAGGTGATCGGGCCCAGTCAGCATAGGTTTATGAAAGGCAAGTCTGGCTTGACTAACCTGATCTCCTTCTGTGACAAGGTGACTTGGTTAGTGGATGAGGGAAAGGCTGTGGATGCTGTCTACCTGGACTTTACTAAAGCCTTTGGCACCATTTCCCACAGCATTCTCCTGGACAAACTGGCTGCTCCTGACTTGGATGGGTGTACTCTTTGCTGGGTAAAAAACTGGCTGGATGGCTGGGCCCAAAGAGTTGTAGTGAATGGAGTTAAATCCAGTTGGTGGCTGGTCACAAGTGGTGTTCCCCAGGGCTCAGTATTGGGGTCAGTTCTGTTTAATATCTTTATCAGTGATCTGGATGAGGGGATCGAGTGCACCCTCAGTAACTTTGCAGACGACACCAAGTTGCGTGGAAGTGTTGTTCTGCTGGAGGGTAGGGAGGCTCTAGAGAGGGATCTGGACAGGCTGGATTGATGGGCCAAGGCCAACTGTATGAGGTTCAACGAGGCTAAGTGCTGGGTCCTGCACTTGGGTCACAACAACCCCATGCAACACTGAACATGAGCTAGCAGTGTGCCCAGGGTGGCCAAGAAGACCAACAGCATCCTGGCTTGTATCAGAAATAGTGTGGCTAGCAGGACTAGAGAAGAGATCGTCCCCCTGTACTCGGCACTGGTGAGGCTGCACATCAAATACTGTGTTCAGTTTTGGGCCCCTCTCTACAAGAAAGACATTGAGGTGCTGGAGCACGTCCAAAGAAGGGCAACAAGGCTGGTGAAGGGTCTGGAGAACAAGTCTTATGAGGATCGGCTGAGGGAACTAGGGTTGTTTAGCATGGAGAAAAGGAGGCTCAGGGGAGACCTCATTGCTCTCTACAACTATCTGAAAGGAGGTTGTAGCGAGGTGGGGGTCAGTCTCTTTTCACAAGTAACAAGCAACAGGACAAGAAATGTCCTCAAGTTGCACCAGGGGAGGTTTAGATTGGATATTAGGAAAAATTTCTTCACTGAAAAGGTTGTCAAGCATTGGAGCCGGCTGCCCAGGGAAGTGGTTGAGTCCCCATCCCTGGAGGTATTTAAAAGATGTGTAGATGTGGTGCTTAGGGACATGGTTTAGTGGTGGCCTTGGCAGTGTTAGGTTAATGACTGGGCTTGATGATCTTAAAGGTCTTTTCCAACTGAAACAATTCTATGATTCTATAATTTTATGCACATATGAAAAACTTGCGAGCAACATTTGCATATTTTTCCTCATTGAAAGATCATATGGAAAAAAGAAATCTGAAAAATGAGACAGAATTGAAAGAAGTATGATGACCGAGGTGGTCAGGAGGATTTGTAGACATCTCATGAATGAGATGAGCAGGAGGTTATGTTATCTGAACAAGCACACTGACGTATGTAAGCATAGGATCATCAAGGCACAGGAACTCGTGGTAGGGAACTGAATGGCAGAAAAGATCTGGAGCACTGGAGGACACAGAAATGAAATGGAAGATGCAGAGGTAAAGATGAAAAAGAGGGCATCTACTGACATAAGAATGCAGGAAGAGCCATGGCGTGAGGATACTAGAGACTGTACCCCAAGGGGAGAATGGCTGATATTTAGAACCTTGAGCAAGAACAAGAGAAAGCATAATCTACATCTAGAAGGAGGAAGTGGAAGAAAGGATGTGAAATTTATGCCAAATCTAAGAAAAGATTATTCACTTTATGGGAGCTACCTCCTTTTAAAGCAAAATTGTCAGGTCTTTTGATGATGGGATATTTATAGAAGAATCAAAGAGTAGATACTGTCTTAGATACTTCAGGATATGAAACTAAAACCAAGAAAAGTAACAGCCAGTGTAGGGTCAGTCTTTATTGAATATAAGTCACAAGAGCTTCTCAAAAAACATAAAAAAGTGTAAAAAATTACATTTATGTCATGACAGTCTCAAATGGGGATATTAAGAGATAACATGGAAAACTGAACTGATTGGCTCAAAGATGTGTAAAAAAAAAACTTGATATGGGAATTTGCCTTACTTCCCCTGGGCTGGAAGTCAATGTGATTGTCAGCTATTATTAGAGAAGTACTACTGAGAATTATGCAATTATTGAAAACACTAATTTCTCAGAAGCAAATGATACTAATAATGGTTGGACGCTTGTGAAAAAAATAATAAATATCTTTGCCGGTTATACACCTGGGAAGAAATTAAGCTATTTAAGATTTGTTGCAAAGTAGTGATGACACTGTATAGAAACTGTATGTACAAAGTAATTTTGGATGGTGCCCTAGCAAGCCAATTGAGTTTAAATAGAAAGAAAAAACCACAGGTAATTAAACAAAACAACCCACCCTCCCCCAAATACAAAAGTATCTAAGACTCAATATTCAATATTTAAATATTTAACATTCAATATTTAAAATAATTTAGTATAAATTATTTAACATTCAATGTTTTTTTAAAAAATAAGCCTTGATAAACTGTGAGAACTAGTTAATGGAATCAACTAGAACATAAAGATCAGGGAGCTATATGGGATAAGTCACAGCTTCTGTACTAGTGACTTAAAAAAGAAAAAAAACCCAAACTGTTCTATTTGAAGTTGTACTTAAATCACAGGAAAACTTTGGTAGGGAAGAGTTCTTGACAGAACTGGCTTAAAAGCTAATGGAGGAAAAAAAATAGAAATAAGAGAGGATCCTATTAAACTGAGGCAAAAAAAACCCCAAACTACTCAGGAAAGAAAGTTTCTTTTTAGGGAAATAAGAGTTCAAGGAAAGAAAATTGCGAAAAATCAAGCTGAATTGGCCCTTTGAAAGCCTAAGATCTTTCAGAGGAAAGATGTGGAGATGAACAGATTTGCATTTTCAAATCATCCCTAACATTAATTTTCTAAATTATAATCTTGCAAAGAGAAAATTATGTATAAACTGATGAAGAACATGTAATAGGATAGATGTTAGCAGACATCTAACCCTCAGAGGAGTGAGATGCTGAAACAACCTTTCCATAGGACAATAGGAGCAAAATCCAGTTGAAAACGGAGAGTGGTACAGGTTATATGACATAGCACTTGGACCTGCTCTATCTGTGGTTTCATAAATATCTTATTTTCTTAATTTGGAGTAGCTATAAGAGGGACACAGAAAGCCACCTCTCCCCAGAAGACCTGAATTAAAGCACTTCTGTAAGATATAATTTTAATTCTTATTTGGAAGAGAGGACAACTGAACCAAGTGCCATATTTGTGAGACGGAGAAGTTCCTCCATGAAAATATTAATTACAGATGTTTTGGTTAGGGAGTAGAAGGAGGAGAAGGCAGAGGAGGGAAGACGGATGCAAGAATACCATATTTATCCATCTGTCTCTTTTTCTTAAAGTTTGTGTAGACATCAGTAGGTACTTGTTCTTAGAGCAAGCACATTGGGCTTTAATTTGGGACTAGGATTGAGACAGACTGTAACTGCACAGCATTGCTCATGTTGAGTTTACTCTGGGCAGAATTTCAGTCAGCTAGGGAAAACTAGTGTCTCAAACATAAATCAGATATGGATTTTGGTATCAAATTTTTCATCCTCCCAGCTGCAGCCTAGCCCTGAAGTAATGTAAAATATGAGTCAGGACTTTGTGCTAAATCCTTCAATAGATCTAGTTTGCAGTTTTGAGAATGTTTGCCTTTATAGGTAAAGGTATATCAGTTCATTAAGAATTAAGCTGCCTCTGATTTTGCCTGGTTTTACTTTAGATTTTTCTTTTTTTTTTTTTTTAAATAAAAAAGTCTGATTTCCTTCACCAAATCTGCTTTCTATTTTGGAGAGATAGGAAAGAAAGCTCAAAGAAGTATTGCAGGCTTGTTAAAACTATTGGACTGATATACTGATAAAATGATAGCAAAACCTGACACAAACCAAGCAAAAAATTTCTGGGGAGTGCATTAGTTTTCCTGTGGGAGATTCACAGAGCTAAGAACCAAGAAGTTTTGACTCTCTGACAAGAAAAGCTGGAAAGGGAGGGATTTTTTCCAAGTCAGGAGAGGATAGCTCAAACTAGGAAGGCTATCACATCTCAGTGTACTAAACACAGTCCTGGCAGATGACTCAAAAAATGCCTAAGGCCCCAATCCAGCAAAGCACTTAAGCATGTGGGTAGCCTCTTTGACAATGGTTGACTAGTCACCTACTTAAAATTATGAGTCAATAACTGGAACATATTTGCCAAGGACAATAGCCTGGAAATTTTGCCCAGAACTAGACTGAAGGCAAAAGCACAGACAATTGCAGAAAGTGTTTGAACAACATGTGTTCTAGTTATCATACTTTGTGATAGCATTTTAAACCCTAATATGTTTTTATATAATCCGTTCTTGTTCTTAGCAAAGGAAAACACATCAGTGGCTATACTCATTACTAAAAATCTTTCATATATTGTGAAAGGAGAAAAAAGTTTTGTAAAAAAAATACATCAATCCCCTTGACATATAATGTCAGGGATATTTTTATAGCAGTAAACAAAAACACTGGCTACTGAATGTGACACCAGTTTCAGCAGATACAGTAGGAGAAATCAAAACAAGTTTAAATGAAAGCTCCAAGAATTCTTTCAACTTAAAATAAATGGAGGACAAGCACAGAGGAGTCCACAGCGTATAAAATAACAAATACTTCAAAACTGCTGACAGCAGGGCCGGACTGCTAAGGTGACGAATGCTCAGGAAGCTATACAATATAAACAAATGCATGTTTTAAGTATCCAAGTGAGACCACACTTCGAGAGCAACATCACGTCATTTCAACCTCTCACTGCCTGTGTCTAGTATCGTCTCAGTGGTGGTAAACTCGTTGATTACATTCAAGTCCCAAATACACTAAGACCTCAAAGGAGAAAACAAGTGACCTGTATTAAGACCCTGGTCAGCAATAGTTCTTTTACTGAGTATTCTTTTTAAATCAGTTGGTGACAATGCAAGCCCAAATCAGTACTTACTGGCCCTATTCAGAAAAAGATTATTACTGTGTGGCTAAGATATCAAACTGAAGATCTACATTAGAAATATGTCATAAGGAATCCCAGCAAAAGTGAAATTTGACTTACTGTGGAGACAGGAAAGCCCAAATCCTAGAAATGCAAAGACTGAAGAAAGTAAGGTTAGAAAGAGTCTTGTGTTGCAAGGTATATGTTGACACATTTTAAAAGTCATATTATTTAAGAACCATGACATTGTGAAGCACTGTAAAAATATCCCAAAGTGAAAAGAGAGAATAAATGACGAGGAGACACATGTAGGCACCCAGATTTCAGCTGCATCAGAACACAGTTGAAGAAAGAATCCCTACAAGGTGAACACTTCCATTGTGCTTGAGGTTATTTTTGTCTAAAAGAGTTAGCAAAATACTTTCCTAGGCATAAACTGAAAAATAGTAGTACAGAACTGAAAGAAATTCTGGTATTCTGGTGTTTAATTGTTTAAAACAGTCTCAAAAAGCCATACAGATTGAATCCAGTACATAGAGACTGGAATACAAGTTATCCCTACTATTTCTAATGCCTTCCAGTGAAAAAACACAAAAAGTAGTTTTCTTATAATCCTCATAAAGAAAGCATAAGGGAATCTTATCAGTCTTTCTTTCTTTTATTTTTCCCCCTAATATAGAGCATACCTTGAATTCAGAGGACTTCTTAAACAGGTACAAATCAAGAGCTGAGACTGCCAATACAATGGTGGGACCAATGTGAATGATCTTCCTTCAGCTGATGCCCTCTAGAGGTGTCTCAAATCGAGATGAGAAAAAAAGGAGGGTACTCAATATCATTAATACAACTTGAAATCCTCTGTCCTGAGAAATTTAAAAAGAATGTGACAGGTTTACTCAGGAGTGTTTCATTTTTCCAGTTAACATGAGTTCTTCTCATATTAATCCAAACCATGTATATTTTGTCCAGTTTTAGACAGTGCTTAAGAGAATGGTGTTGTAGCCAAAAAGGTCTATTGATAAAAGCAAGACAAGGTTAGGAGAAAGAGAGAATGCATTTTATAAGGCCAACTAATACAGTCAGAGAAACTGAAAGATGCATTAAGCACAAAAGACTTTCCTGAGTGAAATACGAAGTCTTTTTTAGCCATACAGAAGTATTTGCACTGATACCTCATTTCACTTTGATTCAATGTAGAACTATGTAGAACACCCAAAGAATAAGGACACAATTATGTAATGATATTCTTTTCAGTTTTTGCTCTCTGGTATGTCCATCTGCTTATTTAGATATTGATCTGGGGATATAACACGCACCCATCTTTTACACTTTAGGTAAATGGCAGCTAAATTCCAGCTTGGTTTCACTGCAGACAATCTTGAAAGAAAGGAATCAAGTGTATGGCTACTATTGTAGTCATCACCCAGTAAACTTAATCTTTTGAAGCAGATATCCTTCCTGCCCTGTTGTGTTTGCCTGTCAGCCAAGCAGGCCCTATCTTAGATCAAGAAAGAAAAAAAAAAACAATGCAGAAAGTTTCTAAAGCAACAATATTTTCTTCTTAGTCTGTTTGACAACGAACACATTTATTTACATAACTGAGCCCAGGAAGGGTTCCAAATTTCCAGTACCCTGTATACACATTGAGGCAAGATATTGGCATGTCAGCCGCCTTTCTGCTCCATATTCAAGTTTTTTTTTATAGAAAGGAGGCCTGGGCATGTGAGCTTGCAGGGTTCGCTGACATGCTCCGACAGATGTCTGAACTGGAAGACCAGGAGCTAAGGACCTCGGTTTTCACTGCAGTGAATCCCAGCAGGTAAGTCTAGACAATGCCTTTCTTTTTCAATTGCACATTGTGTTCTAAAGCAGGAGGCATTTGATCACTCTAGCAGTTCTACTTCATTTCCAATCCCTCAGTCTCACTGGAAACCAAACTGGGGCAGAGAGCGAAGATCTTGATTGCCATATATGTGGTTGCATTTTCCTGAAAGAAGACATAAAGTCATCTAAAAGAGCTATTCTGCCAAGATAATTATTTCTCAAATGTTTGAAAAAAATTAATAAGCTTTCTAGGCATATCTTGCTTATGCAGAATTTTACAACATGGCAATATGGGTTTATGATTAATTAGCACACTATCTGGGGACCTGTGGCCTCCATTTCATCTTCTTGCTATCCCAGGTTGAGGTTCCCAGAACAGCTGTAAGTAAAATTATTGAATCATATGTATCTTCATTCCCATGTAGGTGTGGAACAGGTTATGGTCTTCTGATACTTGCCTATGTTGATGTTTTACTTAGATATTTGTCTGATTTTTTTACATAGTGACCTCTTAACCAGCAACGTACAAGAATATAACTACGGTCATCAAAGTTAAGTAATTTAAAAACTACATTTCTGTGGTAGCATGGATTCACCTTGATTCCCCATGTGGAGTTTTTGGGGTTTTGTTTTGTTTTGTTTTTTCCCTTTCCTTATAATCTAGTTCAGCATTTTCAAAGTTTGCCATACTTTGTAAGCAGATCAAATAATTATTCAATTTAACTTGAGGTTTATTTGGGCACAGTGAAGAGGCCCAGCCTATTCTGAAAGATGCTAAACATCTGCACATGTGGCAACTTAATTTTAGGTTCTTGTTCCCCAAGCTGGAATCTGGAATCCTTACAGAATGTGAGGGCACCACTGAGAATTTAGTTCACAGCATTTTCTTGCTGGGAGTCATATTAGCCAATGTGTTGTTCTACCCTTATACGCATCACTTGGGGTAAGAAGGAGCCAACTGAGATGGGGTTGTAAAACAGGACACACACACACCTCTTTGATCCTAGGATTATGTTCTTCCAAACATCGTAGTCTTCACCAAATGCTTCAATGAAATAGTTGGAAAATGTTTGCAATATAATTTTTTCCTTAACTTCATTTTTGGAAACAACTGAGCCATTTTCAGCAGTACCCTTTAAGAATTTCAAAGAAACAAAATAAAAACATAAATCCTGAATCAGAAGCAAAGGACAAGCATGGAAAATTTCAGTCCAAACAATTAGTTTAGCAAAGTTATAAATATCTGCAAACTGAAGCTTTCAGTGTTTCCATTGAGTTAGGCAACCTTAATTTAGACATTACTGCTTGCTATGCTTATAACACAATCCCCCCCCCCCCCCAAAAAAAAATGCAAAGGCCACAGTTACTGGATTACTTAGTTGATGGTTTCATACTTAAACTGTTTTGGAGTCTTTATACAGCTAATGTAGAAATAAGACTCAGTGTCTGAGTGTTATTCTAATCTAATGAACACATGAAATAAAATAATCAGACACTAGCAAGTTCAAGCAGGTTAGGCAGTTCACTTTTGAACTACTGTGCAAATAAATCTTTCGAAGTTTAACTTGACTTAAACAATCCAGTGGTTTCTGGTGCTATTCTTGTCTGCTTCGTATGTTCAGTTCTCTTTTTCTTATAATTCTTTAAAACATTTTCAGTGTTTGTTTTTAAGGTACTATTCTTTCTTACACACAGATCTGCCAGCTACTGTCCTGTGATTTGAAAATGGGTGCCAAACATAATGACTGGTTTATATGTTTTCTGAACTAAAAACTAGGAGGATAGTCTCAATTCTATAATAATCATAATAAAAAGTAACCTCCGAAAAAAAGTATCTTGCTACCTTATATCTGAGAGTCCTTAGGTTTCTGCATCCTCTTAATTTTTCTTCACTGAAGAGTCATTGTCAAGGTTTAAGTGTGCCGTGTTTATGTATCAGCTGAGACCACAGGCTAAAATCTTTCCTAATTTTCAACCATCTAATCTCACCAAAGTCAATAGGATTACACCAACACAAAACAAAGCAGTATTTATTCAATTGCCTCTATTCTCTATCAGCTTGTTATAACAGCAATAATTCTTTTGATGACTTCTGCATGTCTTGCCTGTTGTATCTTGTAATTTTGCTTATTATCTTTCTCAGCATGTCTTGCAGATTAGTACAGAAGTAGAGGGAAAAGTTAAATAGGAAGTGCTGTATAAATGTCCACCACCAGCCAAGCACGCTTGAGTTCAACAGACACTGTTTCTCCCTTGCTGTGCTAGATATAGATTTTGGCAGTCTTGAAAATGGGGAGATTTGCATTTTTCAGAGAAATGTAGTGAGACCAAGAAAACAATAAATTAAAAACTTCATCAATACCCTTTTAAAATATATATTTTAAAATGTACAGTGTGATCCTCTCCAGCTCATTTGTATTATTACTAAGCCAAGGAAAATGAAGATGGATTTTTTTTAAAATCTCTTTTATTTGTGTAGATTGTAAATCTTATTCAAGTAACAGTAGCAGATGCTAGTTACTGCTAGCTACTGCTAGTGTCTTCTCTGGATCATGCTGGCAGAATATAAGACAAAAGACTTCCAGAGCTGATAGTTTTCCTGAGATGATCAAAGCACTGCAAAATTTGCTGTTTCACTGTAGCATCTGCAGCTGGGTCACCAATTTCCAAAATATCTCATGCTGGCTGAGAGGAATAAAGAGAGGCTATTGAAAGATGTGCTGGAAAATACTCCTTTGCCAGGAAAAGCAGTAACTGAGCCCCTGCTCAGTGAGGTGGAATATCTAGGTACTTCCAAAATCATAAAAAATGGTCCCTGAACTAGCCTGAGGCAAGTGTCGTATTCCAGCATGTCGGAGCACTGGCTGGTCTTCCTCAAATGTGAGATTTCATTCTGTAGGACTGTACAGTACCTCGTGCTTTGCAGTCAAGGAAAAGGACATGTTTTTTCTTACCAGGCCAAATAAGTTTGGACAGACTTTATTTTAATTTCTTCAGTGTATCTCTACAATTTATATCTTCCTCATTTATCCACACAGAAAGGGCAGAGCACACATAAACAAAAATGTATGTATGCACATCTATATATACATGTATATGCAAAGAGAATGTATGCATAAAACCACAGAAAATATACACATGCACAGACACACACACACATATATCTATCTAAAGAAAGAGAGAGTGTCATAAAAACACATGTACACATACCAGGACCTGCACCTTTGGAAAAAATGGATATAAGTGCAGAATGTCACCCTTAACTTATAATTAATTTGATATAATGGCTTAATCCTGAGGTTTCTATCTGGGCATTGGTCTGGGTAAAGATTGAAAGCAGATTTGCTACAGACAGCCATGCTGAATAGCATGACATAGGATTACTTTGGGAGTAAGTCACTATGATCCAGGCTATTAGAAGCTGGCTGTAAGCAACAGATTCTCACCTCCTCCTTTTTTTTCCAAGGGCACTTAGACTCACAGAACACCTATAAAAATGGGGTTGCACAATCCATTTGGATCTTGTTGAATGGGAGACAGACCTTAGCCATTTTGTTTTCCCTTACCCATGACCAGATTTTTACATTTCAGTCTATATTTAGTAATACCTTGCTGCATATATGGGTTTATCATCTTCAATTGAATTTAACAGAAAGGTTGCAGCAAGGGTGGCAAAAGCTAGGACATTGTCGTATGACTCAGTATAAGAAATTACTCTGAGCTACATTTCGCTCTCAGGGATCATCTGACATCTCTAACTACTGCTAATTTTTGTTTTCCTCAGTTTGGTGGAAACCCATACAGTGTCAGGAAGCACAATTCTAGTCTTCAGTAATTGAATTTGGCTGATGGACTATGTCAGCCAGTATGAAGAAATCTCTAATGAGGAAGGGCTCAAGCCAATCTTTGCTGTCTCCCATGATCAAGTAGTTTTGCTTCTTATATTTTTGTATGTATGTTATCTATGCATGTGTTACCCTGTTTCATGTGAGGTTCATCAGAGAGAAAAAAAAGAAATCTTCTGATTCCTTTAACTAACAAATATTAAGCCTTTCAGCATTTGCTGTGGGTGGTTATGCAAAAAGAGCCTGTTTCTTATTTGTTTCGGTTTTTATGAGCTGGGAATCTCCCTCAGATTCACTGACATGTTGCATGAATCACCAGGACTATTTTTATTCTAATAATAGTTCTTTTCTAAAAGTTGAACTGGATAAGCTGAAAACTCTTATACGTTGTCCAGCAGTTTACAAATGCAACTGAAGGCTGTAAGAGGAAACTGTAACAGGATACATTTTCTTTTAAAGGCTTGGCACCGCATAGCCCAAATACATTCAAAATTAAGTCTGAAATACCAAAAAAGGTCACAACAAAGAAAACTCAAAACTCAGTCCCCCAAACCTTTTATTGCAGATAATTTTGATGCTGTGGGGTCATGTATCCAGAGTCTCACCTCGTGTCTCCTCTCCATTTAACCCTTTACATGGCTTTCTTTTGACACAGCAAGAAACCATTTATATGAGTCAAAACACTATGCTGGTGAAACAGCATGATATACAGCATAAGTTCATGGGGCCAAGCAGACCTCTGTTGTGTGTGTCTTACAGCGCTTCCCAGGGTATGCAAAATATTCATTAATGAGGCGAAAAGGAATTTTCTTGGGACACTTACTTTTCTCATTATTGTTAGCTTCGTGGCCATTATTAAGCATAATTGTGTGTTCAATGTGCTGAGGTGACTAGGGTGTAGATTAATGTTTCTTTTGTTGTGCAAGGTTATGAGAAATACTGGGATATGGTCTGTTTGAGGGCAAGCCTTCAAATCATCCAGAATACAGGGAAAAATCTGCGTAAATTCTGGCCTTAGAAAGCTGCTACAAATTCAGTTCAAAGTCTGAGAAGTCAGTTCAGTTTATAGTCTAGAGAATGTGCAATTAAGTCATAGTTTGTGATAAACAATGAAAACTATTGTAAAAGATAATTTGCCTGAGTATTCTTTCTTACCAACTCTGCGTTTTATAAAGATAACACTTCTTCACTGCAATGATTATTAGACTGTACAGCTTTCATGCTATCAAGAGGAATGAATACACTGAGCTTTGCACCAGGAGGTACTGGTTCATTATGATCCCAGTAAGAAAGGCACTCTGTAAAGTATATCTTAAAATGGCATTTATTAGAGCTAGCACTATAAAGAAAGAGAGGGTGGTATAGATAACCTTGCCTCCCTTCAGGTGCTGGAAACCCTGAGCTGTGCAGTACCAAACAGGCATCTAATCAGGATGCAGCACGCTGTACAGAGCCCATCCGTGGTAGGGTTGCCCCAATTTGGCCATTTGAGCTATTTTTTAAAAGAAAACAACTATTCATCATTTCTACTGTCAAACAAAGAAGATAGGTATGCACATGTGAACTTGTTGCTGCACTGTTAGATAAAGGCAAGGCCACGCAGGTGGTGTAATCGCCGGTACCAAGTGGAAGCTGCCTGCAGGCTCCTCCGTTATAATTACTGGCCAAGTTTATCCTATGGCCGAGGGATGTGAGCAGCACAAGGTGGGTCTGAAGGCCGTGCTGTATGTGCAGGACAGCGCAGCATGAGCCTGCACCTGCTCAGGTTAGCTGTGATGTGCGTCACTGACCCCTCCATCTACAGTAGTCTTCTGGTCAGGGTCATTACATACAGTTATAAATGTACACTTACATATGCTGCAGGAAAGCATTCACAAGACTATACAAAAGCATGTATATTGAACAGTTTAGGTATAATACAAAAATCTCATTACATTCTAAGAGATTTTTTTTCTAGTTACTCACAGAGAAAAGTCAGATGAAATGTCAGGGCAAGCTTAACAGTTTACTGCTGTTGGAAGAGGTGCTCTTTGTTCCCCTCGCTTCGTTCCAGATCACTGCATATTTCCTTTCTTGCTCATGGGCCTTTCACTAGTTACCTGGATGATCCAGTTCAGCTCACTAACCAGGAAGAAAACTGTACACTCCACTCCTGCCCCCCGCCCCCCCATTAGTTTTTTAGCAAATTAATGAGTTTGATACAAAAATCCACAGATGCTTCTCCTCACAGACCAAATCTCCCCAAAGGAGAAACGGAGTATTCAGAGAGTCCCTGAAATGAAACTCAATAGCAACGAAGTTCCTATTAAGCAGGTATTCTTTCTTGCAGCGCTGGGCAGCACTGGGGATTCTCCACCATAAGTGCTCCAATGAGTCAATGAACTTTTAGAGAATATATACTATACAATCATGCATATTCATAGGATTTCCGAGAATTGCTATGCATAAACATGAGATTTCCAGGAACTTATTAACATATATAAATATCTGATTCGCATGCGCAGTCGTCTCTTGTGGTGGTCTTTGGGGGTCTTCAGATGAAGGCTCGTAGTCTTCCTCACTCTGTTCGCTGATTGACCTTTGCTTCTGCGCAAACTCAGTCCTAGGATCACGTAGACGTTGTCCTTCAAGACTATTGTTGCCATTCTTCTGTTTCTTCCTATCTTCATGGTCCCGTGCATCTGTTCTCCCAAGGCCGAGTTGTCTGTAACGAAATTATCCCGGAGCCCCCCTTATCTTATAACTGTTCTAGCTACTCCCTAAATCACATCAGACCGCCCTCAAGTCTAACAAGGTATTCACAACATCCTTAAATCACAACAGGGTGTCTTCTGATCTAATTGAGTGACTAAGGTATTTACAACATGTTTCTTGCTCTTGAGGTTTTTAACCCTTTCAAGTTGAACTGGCTGAGAGGGAGTCCACATTAACAAAGGAGCTGGTGTAAGGGATCTAGGGAAAATTTACTGCCGGAACAGGGAAAGCAGAGTGTGTTTGGGTTTTTTTGTAGCAGCAACCTAATAGATCAGCCCACCTCACCTCACCTGACTGCATTGTAAGCAATCTTCTTGTGCACACACGCACCATATTGCATTATAGATGTGAGACCTAAAGATGATTACAAATACATATCAATTATTTCAATGTTGCAGGTTACAATACTATACTAAGGATATATTATGATAGCATGCCTGTTATAATTTTTTAATAACTATGTACATTTATTTATGTACCCACACCTTCCATGGATACTGTAATAACAGCACAGTAATACTGTCACTATGACTGCCTAGTAAGATTTTATTTAGATTTTAAGCAAGATAGTAGCAGGATTCTTAAAAACAGCTGAACAGGCTAGTACCTGCCCTGCACAATGCGAAGACACTTTGACAAGGTGTTGGTTTTTTAAAAGAATACAATTAAATGTTATTCTCCATTTTATATAAGAAAGGTCCCTTGTATCAACTATCCATGTCCCACTTGCCATATTTTTCCTTTGCTTTCAAAATACTGTTTTTCAATTTCCTTAACAGTTTCAGGCCCGTTTTATCAAAAAAAAAATGTTCCAGTTAAGAAATTGTTAATATAGTTAATTGTATAATTAATTGTTAAAAAGACAATATAATTGTCTTTTTATAGACAATTTGGAGTCCAAGTACTTTCCTATTGATTTCAGTGGGATGTTTTGCTTGCTAGCTCTACAAGAGCTGCATGCATTTGTCATCCTTGACTACCAGGCCTCTGTCCCCAGGTTAATAAATCGGGATTTATGAAAATATTGTTCATTTGGTCTGTTATCATAATATTCCAGAGAAAAAAGAAAAAAGAGGGGAAAAAAAAAGAGAAAAGAGAAAGCACAGAGCAGTTCTTAGTAGGTGAGTATAGTGTCTTAGTCCATTGACCATTTGTGGCAGAAACAAGGAAAAAAATCTAGTTTTGAGTCAGAGCCTTAATGATATTTTAAATAACACTGGGAGTAGAGGTAACCATGAAGCCCATGCATGTGTTGTTAATTCAGGGGTTATTGAACACACATATGATGTCAGGTGTGCTTTGAGTGATACAGAGCATCACACGAGATAATTAGGTGTGTCAACACCATTTATTCTTTTAATTTTATAATCTGACTATCCATCTCAAGTCATTCCACCCCCACACCTGTCAAAGACTCACACTGCTGGCTGCCATCTCCAGTCCCTGGCAGCTGGGAGACATCATGTATTTATGCCTCTTTCCCACTCGGTGATCTGACACATCAGATGTGGCCAGCCTGTGAATTCTTTGATATTATGGCCAGCTGTGCTTGATGAATGGGGTCATGGAGTAGGGAAGAAGCCATGGTGCAGTACTGCTGCCAACATGCATTTCCCTTTATGGAGGCCCCACATTCAAAGTAGTGCTTAGTAGGTGGTACACAGCTGCAGTCCAATGTCATAGCATCTGCAGTCCAATGTCACAGCATCTTGCCTGTCACATCACCCCAGGTGTCAGATGCATTGCTCTCACCATATGAAGAGTAACAGTGGGTCTTGCTTATGGGAAGGAAAAAAACATGAGATGACTACCTCCCAGGCAAAGAAATGTTTGCTTACTCAAAAGAATAAGTAGAGAGTCAGAACTTCCCATGTGCAAAAGACTGTTGAAAAATAAGAATGTCCTCAATTACCACCATACTATCTCTCTATTGATCACATTCTCTTTCTCTATTACATCCTCTATGAAACTCAACTTCCTTCCAAAGAAAGAGGTGGGGATGCTCACAAAATGGGTGAATATTTTGGGTGGCTCTTCAGCCATGCTCAGTCAATTCATGGCAGGTGAGATTCTAACCCAGGTATTTTTCAAAGTTAGTAATGTTTATGCTAACTAATTGTTCCGTGCTGGTGTTACTGGATTGAACCAGCAAGAAAATGTTTGCAGGGAAAAAGAATACCTTTTGTTAAGCCAACAGGAATAGCTGCAAAAATTACAAAAGTCTTTAGGGCACACAAACCAATCTTCAACTTTATACATCAAGAAATGGCAACAGCTCTAACAAGCCACTGTTTCTACCAGAAGATGATAATCCTCCATGATCTACTTCATGTGTTTCCCCATTCTGTGCAATGGCTTCTGTCTTATTGTTTATCTTTTTCAGGAAACATTTTTTGTGGGTGATTAATGGAGTGTTAATTGTTCGGTGCATTTCACTATTCAAAATACAGTATGGTCAAGTTGCAAACAATAAAAGAGAATGAATAAGAGTACAAGCCATACATGTGCTTGTACAACTTTTCGGATATTTTCATGTTAGTTGGCGACACTGAAAAATGGTGAATGCTTATTTGAAAACATATGGATAAATAAAACCCAGGCTGGGTAAAATAAATAACTGAAGTCCTTGCAGTTCTTCATTTCTACTCTGTGCAACTCTGTGAATGGTCTGGTGTGAAATGCCTTTGTAAACTAAATTCTTTGGATGATAAAAGGATCTTGCTTCTATGCTATATAGCTGCTTCTAGAAATCCCTCCATGAGATTTCCACCATAAAGGTATGGACTTACTTGACATATGCCCATATTTGTCACACATCCATATCTGTCATGTACTAAACAGTTAAGAAACTGTCATGGATTATCATGAAGATTACATAGAAAAAAATCACAGGCATAGATTAAAATTAGTAAACAAATCTTTCCTTTACCAGTATAGAATTAGTATTTACTATAGTAATAGGAAAATCTGGGAAAAATAGGAATGTAGATGTTGAAGAAACCCCAAGATTTCTCAGTTTCCTCTCCTCCTTGAATGAGGATCTTGACTATCTGTGACAGATATCAGACTAAACTGTTTTAATCCGTCTCCAAAGACGGGAATTTCAAAAATGCTCTCAAGAATCATAGAATCTTTTTGCTTGGAAAAGACCTTTAAGATCATCAAGTCCAACCATTAACCTAACACTGCCAAGGCCACCACTAAACCATGTCCCTAAGCACCACATCTACACGTCTTTTAAATACCTCCAGGGATGGGGACTCAACCACTTCCCTGGGCAGCCGGCTCCAATGCTTGACAACCTTTTCAGTGAAGAAATTTTTCCTAATATCCAATCTAAACCTCCCCTGGTGCAACTTGAGGACATTTTTTCTTGTCCTGTTGCTTGTTACTTGTGAAAAGAGACTGACCCCCACCTCGCTACAACCTCCTTTCAGATAGTTGTAGAGAGCCATAAGGTCTCCCCTGAGCCTCCTTTTCTCCAGACTAAACAACCCCAGTTCCCTCAGCCGCACCACAACTCTTTAGGCCCAGCCATCCAGCCAGTTTTTTACCCAGCAAATAGTACACCTGTCCAAGCTATGAGCAGCCAGTTTGTCCAGGAGAATGCTGTGGGAAACGGTGTTAAAGGCTTTACTAAAGTCCAGGTAGACAACATCCACAGCCTTTCTCTCATCCACTAAGCGGGTCACCTTGCCATAGAAGGAGATCAGGTTAGTTGAGCAGGACTACATATACTACTACAGTGTTGAACTTTTCTTACAGTTATAAAATTTTCTTAGTATCTAGCCTTCAGGTGCTTGCAGTAAGTTACCACAATTATTTCTCATACTAAGCTCAGTGAACCTGAAAAAGAACTGATGACTGTCTCTATAACAATTTCCTAACTGCTATATTTAATACTTGGCCTTTTTTCCTTTAGCAAAACAAACTCATCCTATTTCAACTTATCCTTACAGGTTATCTTTCCTAAAATACTTTATTGGATTCTTTCCAGTTTGTTTGTATTTGGGCCTGGCTGCAAAGAGAATAATTATCCCCATTATGTTGCTTCACACAACCCTCATATGAATAGATTTTAAAGTGACAATGTTTTGTTTGACATGGCATCATGTTGTTAACTTGTGCAACTCCTAGTCCTTTTTCACTAATTGTTTACGTGTATTCAATTTCTTCCTTTTGAATATAATTCTTGCATTTGCTGAACTATTTTTTTTTCCCAATCATTTCACCAATTTGGAAAGATCATTCTGAATTGCAATTCAGTCCTATGTGCTTTAATCTCTTTCAGTTTCATATTATCCACATGTTTTCAAAGTGTCTTCTCTATAGCTGAGAGCCATTAATGAAAATGTGGAAAGATACCAGACCTCAAAGCAACCTAAGCTGGATTCAGTTGACATGTCCTCTTGACAACCAGTTACTCATGACTTCTCTTTAAATATTTTGAAAACATCTGTTCTCCCACTTTATGATAGATAAATCACATTTCTTCAGTTTCGACATGAGAACATCCTGGATGACTATGCAAAAAATTCTACTAAAGTAAGATATACCATACCAATTCTTTCTTCCCATACACTGGGCTGATTACTTTTATGAGAAGGTAACTAGTTTCCTATTATATGATTTGTTGCGGAAACTTCCAGAGCAGCTGCTTCTTATCACAATGTTATTCTACAGATGCTCTTTGATTGTTTAGTAATGAATTAAACTAAGTACCTCTCTAGATACCAGGGTATGGCTGGTTTATGTTTCCTTAACTACAGCTTTAGCATTTTTTCAGTCATTTCATACCTCAACTGGCCTTCATGAGCTTTTGAAGATAATCACTAAAACGTGTAAGTGAACTGGCTAGTGTTTTATGAATTTTATCAGATCTTGATGACATGAATACCCTGTTTAATTCCCTTTTTTTTTGCTTTTCTGGACTATATTCCTACCTCAATTTTTCTTATTAGTTGTTAGTTGTGGTAGAGATACAGTCACAATGAACCTCTTTTTGTGAAGGCCAAAGCAAAAAATGTATATACAACTCCAGTCATTTTTAATCTATGCAGTTGCAATGAGACATCTTGTTACTCCACTTCTCCAAAAAAAAAAGTCAAACAGATCTTTTTTCTCCATTTTCAAAGCAGAAAGCAAGGAATGGCAAGTTTTTCTTTCCATGGAAACTATCCAGGACCTGCTTTGATTGATCAAGTAAAAATTGTGAAACCTTCTCAAACCAATAGCAAGCACTTCATTTCCCAATACCTCTCAAAAGCAGAAAAGGAACAAGTTCCATTGTCTTTGAATGCATGGCTCTTGAAAGATTAATGAAGACTTCTGAAAAAAAAATTAATGAAGTGCTGTGTCCTTGAAGTAATGCGAATTTGTCATTGATTTATTTAACACAACTTGCAGATAATTACGTGGAAATAAAGGAAGAAGTTATGATTTAAATTCACAGTCCTATGCCTTCATTTGACGGATGATTCAGCACATGGAGTGACATGTAGATTCAGGCCTAAGAATAGAAGTCCTTGGACAGACTTGGTTTCCCCATGAACTTCTTTATTTCTACAAAAGGAACTCAAGATGGGTATCCTGGGCAACTGGTATCTCAGCAGAGAAAGAATACAAGACAGAGAGGACATATGGTCAAACACTGCTTGAGTGTAAAACTGTTCATATGATATTTGTTAAGCTGTAGTTACATTTATTTTGGAAGCGAATTGTATTTTATAGGCCTCTCACCAGAAGTATGTTTTCATAGAAGGGGTAGAGGTAAATGTCACAGAAATTATAATACATAAAAAAAAATGTTAATTACAATTGTGAGGGAATTTTGCAAGCATGCAAGTCTTGCCTTAAGAAAAGTTCTTGAGCTAGATCTTTCATTTCTTGTGCCTCCAAAACTTCCATTGGCAGCAGTGGAAATTCTGGATTGATGAATAAAACATTATCAGATGCTTTGTTTGATCCCACCAGATCAAACGTTTGATTTTGGATTCTGTTTTCTTCCCTTAACATAAAAAAAAAAATTCTCCTTAATGGAAATATATAGAAGTCATTCAGCATCCAAGAATATCTCTAAAGTCACGTAAGTGTTAACTGAAGACTGGACAGACAAATGAATGAAAGTGTTTGACTCCTACTCCAATGTTAAAATGCTGACTTCAGACTCTTTTAAAAGATGTATAATTATTAAAAATTGTACTACAATTTTCCAAGAAATGAAAAAGTGCTAAAATTAAGTAAAGGAACTAAAGACGTATCTAATCTGTGACATGTTCAAAGAAAACAGCCAGATTAGAGAAGACCACATGAACAATCTATTTAAAAATCTTGAATATTTGTTCTTTTCTTTGTTAATCTCACAAGCTGCTATATCCCTGCCAGATATTTAGGCACATGCTTCACCTTTAACACTGATTTGCTGATTTAGGGCCCAAGCGTTTAAACCATAAAAGAGAAATTAAGACATAATTAAGTGATATCTCATTAGGCCAGTAACATAACTGCAACTTTAATAAATGCTTCTGTACAAACCACAACTTTTTAGCCTGCACTGGCTTTTTAAAAAATAAGCTTTATAAAATATTCTATCAATCATATAAATTATGCCCCTTGTATCTTCAGCAATGTACTTGTCCTTCTCATTTAATTCAACATCCTTGTTCTAATCAAATACTTTTTACTTCAAGCAGTTCAGTTCTGTTTACCATGATGATAAATACGCAGTTTGCAACAGCTTACAATTTTCCTAAACTGGATAAATTTGTGGGGTGACGAAATCTTTGTTTACAGTTTTTACAAAATGTAAATATTAAAATAACACTTTACATTACTTTCTGCCATGTTTTAATCAATAGAAAGAAATAAAACTTTTATTCTCATCATATTCTCAAACATGAGCATAAGTTTTATGAACAATCAGAACTTTAAGAATTCAGGAATATCTCAGAGAATCCATATGTTTTGAAAGTGAGTTAACATTTGCAAAATCCTGATTGGAGTCATTCGTTGAAACATGGGCATATTCAGCATTTTGTAGCAATTATTTCAATAGCGTAATTGATAAATCTTATTAAAATTATGTACATTATCCAATAAACCATCCTTGATTGCAGAAAAAGTCTTGAACTTGTAAATGTATCCTGAAATATACATAACAGAAGTGTTAAGTTTTTACTAGGAAATCATGTTTAGAAAGATAAAGAGTATGTATAACACTACAAGGCTTCTTTTTTTTGACTTAACTTTATACTCTCAGTGTTTGGAGTTCCCTATTTTCTCAAAACAAAATGAAAAACACAGTGAATGTATTTTTTTAAAATATTTTTTATTATAAAATGTACAGTATATTGACCTTAATATTATAAAACACTATAATGTATCAGAGTCTTGTAAAGACCAATAATTTATAAAATGAGACCAAGTTTATTGTTACTCTTTCTAGTCTCATAGTCTGATTTAAAAATATATATAAAATATATAATGAATGATTTGACTGTAGCGTCCTTAGTAGCTGGAAAAGGTTTGTTCGTATGTTAAGGTAACTAATGTCTGCATGTATTTTTATTAAAATAGATCACTCTTACTTGCTAAATTAGTCTTTGATTCTGAAGAGCTGATAGAAGAATGAACAGAAAGGTTAGTAATCATATTCTATAAGGCTAGATTATGTAAAAGTGCTGCATGGTATAAAGAAAACTATGTTTTACTAAAGCACTTCTATCACTGCAGCTCATTTATTAACAGTTAATAAATTCTTTGGTACTTTTAAGGTGCTCATTAAATCAAGGAATAGCTTTGGACTATTGACAAGAATAGAGTACTTTAGGTCTCAGATGCTATTGGATAGCATGAAAAACCACACTACACTGTCTTAACAATTTAAAGACCTTTTCCAACTTGTTAGTCTCCTCAACTTCAGTATATCTACTGTCTCCTTTTATTGCAGGGACATACTACCATGTTGAGTACAAAGGCAATGCACTTTGTATGAAAATAGGATTAATTCCTTTTTTTTTTTCTGCCCTCAGCCTTCTTGGCTTTGTTGCAAGCAGTACTTTCCTTGTTGCACTGGCTTGGCAGTGATTTGGACACCAGTATCCAGCCAAAGGCATTTGTTTCAGTGTTAGAATATGTGTATATAGGTTGTTTTCGAATCACTGCCTAGTATATTTTTAGCAGTGCATTTATAGAAGCCTGCATCCCTTTGAGTAGGCTGCTGGATGACTAATGACCCCTGAGGGTGGAGGAATTTGTTTCCATACAGACGGGATTGAGCTCCTGTTGTCAGATGTGATTTGTCTGGAAGCTCCCATGTTATTTCTGCTTTAGGAATCCCAATGGCCATGCAGTTCAGTTTTACTGAGTTTCCAGGCCTGGCATAGATGACGGGTGCTGGCTCACTGGTGATCCGGGGAGGATAGGCTATCACGATGACAGGCACATTCATAACAGAAGTGCCATACTCTGTGGACACCTTGCACAGATAAGTGCCCCTGTCAAATACAGAAGCCTCACGCACCGTCAGTGAGCCATTCTCCAGCAGAGAGAAGCGACCCACAGCCTGGGGGGCATCCAGGACCATCCCATTGGGCAGTGTCCAGGAGATCTGCGCCCGCTGGTTTGGCTGGGTGATGCAATGGAGTTGCAGAGTTTCTCCATTGATGATGCTCACCAGGTTGTTGTACTGGTTGCTGATTTCTGGCCTGAGTCCCACCTTCAGGAAGACTACCCGTTCCACATAACCTCCTGGGTTTCTGGCTGTACAGCGGTAAGTCCCAGCATCCCCAGCGGAGAGGCTGCTGATGTGTAAGATCCCATCCCTCTTATGGTAAAATCTGTGCAGACGGCTGCCACTCAGCACTTCAGTGCCATTGGGAAGGATCCAGCTTGTGCTGGGCTTGGGGTTCCCCTGGACTGAGCAGTTCAGATTGATGCTGTGCCCAGCAATGGCAGTGATCCTTTCATTGACAGGGTCTCTGAAGGAGGGTTTCTCCAAATGGTCTGTGATGAGGAGCTGCACAATCAGTCTCGCTTCCCCTCCTTCGTTCCGTCCAATGCATGTGAGCTGCACCGCGTCTGTCTGCCTCACCCCTCTGATGTCCAAAGTACCATTGCGATGCACAGTGATCCTGTTCCCATAGTAGGGAGCTGGCAGGATTACTCCTTCTGGAAAAGCCCATAAGACTCGTGGAGCAGGGATGCCTTCAGCTTTGCAGTCAATAAGTTTCCGGCTGTCCCTGATGGCTGTCTCCCTCACGGATGTTATTGCACTGAGATGACCATTGATTCTGGGAGGCTGAACGTTAACGTGGATCCAGACGATTTTCCTATCTTCTCCAGCGCTGTTCCGCACTACGCAAGTATAGTTACCGCTGTCAGATCTTTGGGCCTTTTGGATAAGGAGGGTGCCATCCCTATATACCTGGTATTTGTCAGATAGGGCAGGAATGGGCCTGTTGGTTGGGGAGAGCCAGGTCACTTTGGGAGTGGGTTCTCCTTTGGCTTCACACGCTGCTGTGACAATGTCACCATAGGGTACATTAATAATGACATATGTTTTGTTCTTGATAGTTGCAGGCTCAGCCACTACTTTGACCCGCACTTTCATCTCATCCTTCCCAATCTGGTTCTCAGCATAGCAGGTGTAGTCCCCTTCCTCTCTCAGTCCAACATCATTGAAATACAAGGTTCCATTATTGAAGACCACGTATCGCTTTGTCCGACTGCCGCTGTCATCTGACTGCATGAAGGTATTGATCATGCTACCATCTGGGAGACCCCAGGAGATCTCAGGATTTGGCAGACCTGTGGCTACACAGTCAACTTTCAGGTCCCCTCCATACTTGACCTTGTGGTTATTCTTGTTCTTATGTTCTATTTTTGCTGGTTTCATCATCACATTCACTTTGAGGACCACATAGTCATCCCCGATCTTATTGCGGGCCACACACAAATAGTCTCCTGCATCTTTATCTGTAACTGAATGGACAACCAAAGTCCCATTGCTGAATACCTTGATTCTAGTCTCCAAGCTACTGTAAGGAAAGAAAAAAGAACCGAACATGAGCTGCACAATCACATTTTAGGTATTAATTATTGAGTGAAACCTGGGGAAAAAAAACCCAAGAACTCAGCAACACTGAAAAAAAGGAGAGGAGCATGCTATTGTTAGAAAATAGGATGGTCTGAAATGTCCACGATATTGACCACCAAAAAGCAAATGAAAAAAAAAAATTCTACTCACTTGTATCCAAGCAATTCTACTCTGTTTCATTCAATGACTTTAAAGGTGTTTTTGACCATTAAACACCGTTAAATATGAAACGATGGTATTTTTGACTCTTCTGACTGCATGTACAGTATTCTGTAACATTCAAATATGGGATCTCTGAATGATATACTCCATACAAACGTATATGGACCATAAATATGGAGTCTGGCACTTGGGTCCTCAGCTAAAAACAAATCAAGATGAGCAACTTCCTCTGGCATCAGGTATAACATTTTAAACCTTTAGAACAATCACAAAGAAGCAAAATATCGATAAGCTTTGAAATATGGAAAAAAAGATTTTCAATGTGCTAAAAAGCTATTATTCCTTTCGCCTTCAGTATGGAATTCATGTATTGTGGTCAAAACTAATTTCCTCAGCAGCCCCAGTTTTCTCCCCAAAGAAGATGACCTGTATTTGAAAAACAGCCCACATAAAGATCATGAGGGAAAATGAAAAAAAAACCCACAGTATTTTGTTGCTATCACTATGAGGCATAAAATGAATTCTGGATTTTGTGCTATCTACAGGCTACCTAAATATATTTTTTGTCAGTATGAAAAAAATGATGAGTACATTCAGCTATTAAGAAAGTTGTTGACAATTCTGCATTTTAATTTCAGTACATTTCTCATCTGTCTATAGTGCTCAAAGAGTGAGTAATGAATAATTTATAGAGCAGAAATTGTGTTTTCACCAAAGTCTTATGACAGTTATTGTAGATTTGGAGAAGTGATATTTTACTTGATATTGCGACCATTGGAGAATGTATTGTTTTAGGCATTTATATGCAACTGGGTATGCACAGACCTTATTGCAAGGTAACATTTATTTATACAACTACGTTAAAATGATCATGGTTACTTAAATAATTGTAAGATGATTTCTTTGCCCCTTATTTACTGTGTATAATGATTTGTACAACAAATAAACAAAATTCAGTGATCCCATTTCTTCTGGGGAAAAGCAGGCATCTATGCAACTCTATGCAGACTAAGCACATTGGAACAAGCAGTACACAAGTTGTATATCTTAACTTTTGCCATTGGACTTTTTACTGCATTTACAAATGGCTGTAAAAGACAAATAGCGGCAGCTTATCCTAAACACTTGAAGCTGACTTTTCAAGAGTCCTATTGTTTTCAAGAAAATTATGCTACGTTATGACTTGGCTATCTTTTGATATAATTTCAAATTCTTCCATAAGGATTGGAGGCCTCATTCAAAACTCACAGAAGTCAAGAATGAAACTTGTACAGATATGAATGGTCTTTTCTCTAATTTCATCTAAACTGTAATTTAGCTGTGACACCTCAAATAGTAATTTACCTGTGAAGGGAATCAATCATCCTTTTAGAAGGCAACCTCCATAATATCCGAGGCCAGGGGTCACCAGAAGCACTACAGTCCAAATGCAGGATGCTGCCGTATGTTACATCTGTCCTCTGAGGAGAGCTCCCAGTGATCTTAGCATTAGATGCATGCTTCTTCACATGGAGTTGTATCGTTCTTCTGGCAGCTCCCACCATGTTAGCAGCAATGCACTCGTAGGTCCCACTGTCCTTGGGGGAAACATTGCGAATATAAAGAGTTCCATTGGGAAAAACAAATAAATTCCCATTGACAAACTGAGAAGGTCGGATTTGCGTGCCATCAAAGACCACCCAGCGGATGCTGGGAGAAGGTGCTGCTTTGGCAGTGCAGTGGATATTAATACTGCTACCAAGGGGCAAGGAAATGTTCTCTTGCTTATCCTGCTGGATGATGGGGGGTAAGGCTGCAATGTGCAGCCTCACTGCAATGCTGTCAGCTCCTGCAGCGTTGCTTGCTACACATTTGTAAACTCCTCGGTCTGAAAAAGTTGCTTGCTTGATAGACAAGGTTCGATTTTCATGAAGCATTATCCTGTTTTCTGTGGTGGTGACTGTCTGCAAAATCTTCCTATCTGGGAAAATCCATGAAATATGTGGGCTTGGAGTCCCACTAGCCTGACATTCCATTGCTATGGTCTCTCCAAAATAGACTGTGACATCTCGATAGCGGGAAAGTAAAATTTTGGGCTGGTAGGCTATGACTGTGAGCACAACGATCACTTTATCTATGCCATGCAGGTTCTGAGCTGTGCACAAATACTGTCCACGATCCTGAAGTTGGACATTTCGGATAAGGAGGGTACCATTTTTCCAGACTTCAAACCTTTGTAACCTGGTATTGGCTGTCATTAGAGCTCCTGGGAAGGTGAGAGCAAAGAAAGAAATGGAAAGTCAAAGGGCTGTTTTTAAGACATACATCACTGCATTTAAAAAGGCTTATGGAAGATTTTAGATTTATTTAACACCAACTACAACTTCAGATGGATCACATGACATCTTTTGACACTTTCTATAGCTCAGACTGATCATTGTTTCTATTGCAGAACTAACCACACTAGCTTGCAAGCCTGTACAGTGTGGGAAATTTTAAGGGATTTATTCTTTAGGATTCCTCTTAAATCTTTATGTAATTTCTCTTTTCCTTTTACTTATGGAGATTATGTACACATCAATATTTAAGGCAGCAATGTTAACAAACCCATACTCACAAGTGTTGTCATCATAAATTCTAACTGCTGTGAATAATCAGAGTTGGCTGCTATTCCCCCTTCAAAAAATAAACTCATTAAATGGTAGAGGATTTCTTTTACTTCAAGAAACACTGCAAAGTTATTTTTACCTGTAATAATTAGTTGCAATTAGTCATATTTTATCTATAATGATTAAAAGAGACATAAATTATTCTTCCGTGTTTTGGACTATTTCTGCAATCATGTTGCATTTCTATGCAACCTTAACAAATTGTGTGGAAGAACACATATTTCTGTCTTACCTGTAGAGACTTTTGTCCAAGTAATAAAAGGCTTGGGTTCCCCTACTGCATCACAAGGGATAAAAGCATCTGTTTCAGCAAGGATGGATATGCTCTGAGACCCTTTTGTGATAATTTTAGGTCTTTCTCCATGTATCCTGAAATTACTGGAAGATTGAATTACAGTCGAATTGTGTGGCATAATGCCTCCCACATAAGGCACAGATGGAACTTTCTGATGACGATGATGGACATTTTTAAAAGGATGAACTGTAGTGGATATCTGTGGTTTTGTGCGCTGAGAGAGAAATGCTGGAGGAGTAATCTTCAAAATCGCTGGTGGTGATGATGTGGTGGTTGTGGCGTGTGACATTGGAGGCACTGGAATAGCTGTAGCTTTCTGCACTGTAATCCTAGTAGGGGAGACCTGGCCAACCTTCTTCTCATTTGTGTCTTTTGGGACTAGCTGACTAGGGACCACTGGTTTAGGATGCGTACTTAACTGAGGGAATATCCTTGTTCTGTTGAAAAGGAATGGCATTCTGGAACTGGGATAATAGGGGTTCCCTTGGCTTGGCAGTCTCCCTGCTGTGCCTCTGTTATCTGGAACATAGTTATTTCCAAAAAATCTTGAATTAAAATTGTATCTGTTCTGACCCTGATTACCGAACTTGCTCACAGTGATGGGATTTGTTTTGTGAAATGGAGAGGCTTGTGTTGGGGTAGTTGTTTCTCTCTGAGAGGCGAAAGGTTTTTTGTCCTGGATGGTATGTGCTGCATATGCTGTTATCTCTGGTTTGTTTGTGTAGTGATGAGGCTGCTGTGTTACAAAATAGCGAAATGAACCTTGTGTTACAATATATGGAGGCTTCACTGTGCCTCTTACTGGAACATGCTTTGGAGGCACAATAGACAGTCTTTGGTTTAGGCTTGGTATCATTCCAGCGGGTGGGTGGGGAAGGTTTGGATTTAGCAGTAAACTGTTGTTTGACTTGCTACTATACATCTCTTTGAATTGCTCTTCTTTTGACTGTATGCTAATCCTGTTTTGGCTAGAGGAAGGAGTAGGGTGTACATTCCATCTTGAGCTCACCACCGTTTTGTCACCATCTGCTTCAACTTGTTTTGCTTCTGAGAACCTTTCTTGAATGAAGGCATTACTTTCCTCGGTGGTATAAGGAAGAGAAGGATATGAAGTGCTTGAAATGGAAGGGGGAAGAGTGGCAAGTTTCATAAAGGGAATAAAGGCAGTGGATGTAGTCAGAGGCTTTTCAGTTGTCTGCAAAGTGGGATCATGATGAAATACATGTGACATAGCTTCCTTTTCATCCAAGGAAGATGGCTTTGTCCTAGTCTGAGAAGCAACAGATTTCTTTGTTTCTCTAAGTGAAAAAGTCTGAGTTTCTGTCGTGCTGAAGGAAGAGGACAAAGTAATCATCTCATGTTGCTGAGGTGACTCAGTTATTGCCAGTGTTTCTGAAGATACTGTGGGCTTCCATGTCTCCTTTGAAACTGAGAGGTCCTTAAAAACTTGCACTGTGCCAACAGGAATACTTAAGTCAGTCATAGTGGGATATATCAGCTGGAACATTCCAGCAGTTGTTTCATTAACCACAACTTCTGAGTCAAATAGGATAGGCTCTTCTTGAGATTCTGATTTTGTAGATAGTATCAAGCTGTTCATATGCTCAGGAGAAGTTGTTGTGCTTGATTGTTCTGCCTTACTACGCATAATTTTAGAATCTGCTTTAATGCCCTTTTCCTCAGATATATTGTCTAATGAGTGGTATGTTGGCACTTCACTTTGCTCTGGTTTCAGATGTGCACTTGACTCTTTTGTGGGAACTGCATCACGTACAACAAACGATGATAAAATCGTTATAGGTGCAGTCACTGGAAGTACCAAGGTCTCAGGAGCCGTAGAGAGTGTCACATGTTTTGCTTCAGATGGAGAAGCAGTAGGCCTAAAGAAGGAAGTTGTGACCACCTCTCTGATTTTGGTAATCTTCTCTAAGACAACTGGATCAGTAACTAATGAAGGAGTGAATTCTATATGCTCCTCTTCCTTAGCCTGTATTTTGACATTGTTTTTAAGATCAGGACTTTCAAGAGTTGCAGAAGTTTTGGTCACAGTTTCAACTTCAGGTGTGGTTAAAACAACAGGGGGAAAAGGCTTTGGTCTTTGACGGATCCTGTTTGGCCTCAATCTCCTTCTCCCATATGGCCTTTTTCTAGCATGCTGAGTAACAAGTGAAGGCATGGTCTTTCTATAGGGAGTTGTTGTTGTGGCCACAGTGGTCAATCTACTGATGGAAGAAGCAGTTGTTATCCCCTCTGCTGTTCTATGAAAAGCATTAGTACTTGGCAAAATTAATGTGGGATCTGGTTTTGGAGTAGCCAGGTTTCTGTGTTCTCCTCCCTGAAAACTCTCTGCGTAACTGCTGGACATGCTTTCTTGAGTCGCTGTATTCCTGTGGGTCTCGGGTTCTTCTTTGCTCTGAACCCTGATGGGTGTGAGGGCTGGAAAACTTGTACTTAAGTCTGCCATTTTCATCTGACCTGTGGATACTTCTTTATGCTGGTGTATCCAGTCATTGCTCTTTTCTGTAACAAATGGGGAAACAGGTGAAGACATGGTAGTAGTGCCTACAGAATCTGTTGGGATGATTTCATCCAACTGAGGTGGTGTTAAAATTATGGTATCAACACTCATCGGGTCCACTTCATTTAACTTCACACTTGTCTCCAAGATGCTATGAAAATCCACAGTCTGAGATTCAGCTAGGACAGTAGCATCAAGTGGTAGCTCAGCAAAAGCAGAATTTTCCTCTGATGTAGAAGATACCGTTCTATCTACATTTTCCACTGTGAATGAACTGCCCTGAATATTAGGAAAGTTTGTTACAATTTGTCTGGTTTGAGGTTCTTCAGTCAGAGCATGGATATTTTCTTTGACTACAACTGAATTATCAGTCCTGACATCAAGATGCTGCTGGCCTTTGGGTTGCACAGTTGCAGACACAGGAGTCAAATATGGACCCGATACAGGGATTTCTACAGAGTATATACTTGCAGGTGTTTCTAAAGCCCTGTGGTCAGAGAGGGGTTCAGTTTCTGACCTTGTTAATATGGACTGGACTGAAAATGCTTTAGTGTTGTGGGAAACAGTGACTGAGAATGCCTCATCTTCACCCACAGGTGATGAATCAGCAGAGGAATCTACCACATCAGCTGCTGTCTCTGAAGGCTCAGGGCTGGCTACTGGATGAGGGACTGGAGTAGTTTTCTGCATGACTGATGGCAGTGCGGTTGTTAAAGAAATGGCTGTAGCTGTTGTTGTTCTAGGAAGATTCTTCCCACGGACCTTTGCCAAAATGTCAGCCCAATGCTGTGGATTAATCTGCTTGCTTGCCATATTAATTCTCCTTCGAGATTCAAATACTCGCCGGCCTTCAGCAACATTGCTATCTTGAGTTCTATCAGTACTTTTCCAGATTTTCATTTTCCTTCTGCCTTTCTTCCCCTTTTTAATTTGAGCCTGTGGCATCTGGTCACTTTTTTGTTTAAAGGATATTTCCCGGTCTTTCAGGTGGTTCTTTCTTCGTGGGAACTCATCTACCCTTCCTGCCCCTGATCCCTCTCCATCATCTATGACCCGCCCTCTTGTTTTTGACAAACTTTTTGAGCCCGGGAGCTTTTTTAGCTTTATCCTTTTAAATGACCTGTCAGACACCATTTTATTTACTGTCACCCTTACAACAAACTGATCTGATCCCTGCTGATTGACAGCCACACATCTGTAATGGCCACTGTCACTGACGTGGCTTTTTGGAATAAGCAAAGTACCATTGTCCAACATACGTCCTTTTGAAGAGTTTGACAGATCATTAAGTACCTGGCTGTTTGGAAGAATCCAGCTCAGTTGTGGCTCTGGGATGGCAACTGCATTGCACGGCAAAACTATTGGATCTCCAACATTTTTTTCAACTCTCACTACATCTGAATCAGCTACCTGAATAGCTAGAGGTTGCACTAGAAGTCTGTAAGCCATTATGTCCACATCATCTCTCACTTGGGCAATGCAGTGGTACAAACCACCATCAGTGTAACTCACTGCTTTGATTATTAGCTGACCACTACTGAGAATGGAAAACCTGCTGTCTTTCTGATTAAATGGTGCCTGCAGTTTAGTCCCATCTGGAAAGAGCCACTGAACAGAGGGGATCTCAGAGGCTTTCACATTGCAGCTCAGCTGACACTCTGACCCTTCCACCACACTCTGCACTGTCCTTGTGCTCTGGTTTTGCTCTATCATTACCCAGCTTCTCTGCTGCCTGGTGTCTTTGGTACGAATTGTCTGAGAAAACACAGTAGAAAAAGATAGCACTACTTTTTTCCCTGTACTCTGGCGCCTGTTTAATTGGATATTTATAAGAGGTTGCATCACCCAGGAAGGCTCAGCCAGTATTTGAGCTTTTACACCTGTGTAGTAAAGAGCATCATAATCTGAGCCTTGCCTGTACTGATAGCTTATTTTAGGCTCTTTGCTGAGCATAAGTTCCCTCTCTAATTTGACAGGTACTTCACTGTAATAAGCTATAAGCTTCCACAGTTTTTCATAGTTTTCTCGATTCATTGGACATTCAAAATCCAGTGAAATTGTAGCATTTATATCAATCTCCTGAGTCTGGATTTGATTCCACTGAATTTTGGTAGAGCCTGTTGGTTTTTTGATTTCACAGTTCAGGTGGACTACATTGCCATGCTCATCAGTCATATTTAGAGTAATGTTCCATGGAGAGGACTGAAGCTCTTCCAGAGGGAGTTCATAACTGTCACCATCTTCTTCATCTTGAGTGCTGCTATTCTGCCTCAGTGATGACTGAATGACAGGTTTCCGACAGGAAATATCTTTCAAGTTCTGAATATCTTCTTTCTGCAGCTGTTTTGGGCTGTTGCACTTAGGACAGAGCTGTCCCCCTTCATAGGCTTTGTCCTTTTTGCATTTTAAAACACCTGCAAGAAAAAAAGAAAGAAAAAAAGAAAGGGGGAAAACAAAAGATAGGTAAGCTGAAGAACTCTGTTCTTGAGTTAGAGACCTCTCAAAAGTGTGAAATGGACCGCATGAGGAACAAATTATGGCACATAACACATAAGGCAAGGCTTTTAAAATGGCACCTCTTTGTTTTCACAGTCGAATGGGTGCCCAACTCTCAAACTGACCACAGTTTCTTTGGACTTTAATGAGAGGATTGAATACACCATCCTTCTGCAAATTAGATTAACCGCCTCTGAATAAAACAGCTAGAAACTAAAGTGTTCAGAGCAACACTTTATAAGTGAGTAAAAAGCTATGCTGTGTCAAAAAGCCTGCATCTGTACAGTGACAGCCTACCCATCTAACTTGTGGATCTAACGTGAAGAGGTCTGGGTCCTCTCAGCTTTCAAAAATGCAGCATTTACCTGAGAAATGCTAGACTTCCTCATTAAATAATCCGGGAAGCTTTTTATGTTTCTCTATTCATTAACAACAGTACTGGCAATACACAAAACATTCTTCTGTAGGTACCAAAATCTGCTGACTAGTTCCTGCACTTACAAGCTATTTGTCAGCAGCAAAAAAAAATGAAAGTGCCACTTCCTCCCTGACCTCTGAAATAACTGTAAACTCTGTAATGATGAAATAAAAACTAAAACAGAGAAGAAGCATTAAAACAGGAAATTATAGCCTTGACTCCTCTCTTCTATCAATGCCAAAAAGACTCTTGTCTGCAAAATAAGTCTTATAATGTATCACATTGTTCTGCTTACTAGAATGTCAAATGTCACCTTACATATTTAGTTTGGAAACATGTTGTAAATAAAATGTATTCCAGTTATTCTAGGAATAAATTTCATGCTGGTCACTCCTGAGGAATGAGGGATCTTTGAATGAATGAAAAATAAACGGGTGGATTATAAGGCAAAATGCTAGGAGAAGGAGAAAAGAGTGGCAAAATTTCATACCATTTTTTAATTGAAAAATATTGCTTTGCCAGTCTGACAAATCAATTTTCTTGAGAAGTTCTTACAAATGGAATATTTAACTGAACCACTTGCAGATTCAAATATGATGTTTCAAAGATAAGTAAAGCACGCTTCATGACAGAACTGGCCCACAGTCAACTTGGCAGTGGCCACACTTTAATGTGATCTATGAAACAGCACTTTTATAACTCTATCTGGACACAATTCCCAAAGAAGTTAATGTCATAGTTATATAAACATACAAAATCTGTCATACATGAAAACGGCATAGATAAATTCTTTTCTCTTTCCAATAATCACTACTTTGTAGTGTAAAAAGGGAATCTAATAGAATAAAAATGCTAACAAGCCAACACTGTGCCAGGAAAGAAAGTTCATCTAATGTTTCATTGTTATAACTTACAGTGTAACTTAAGTACACTTAATACACATACTCATTTAGATCAAGGAGAGTATATAAGAATATTAAAAAGTAAGTTAGCAAAATATAATATCAAATTTATATGCCTCAAGTATCAGTTCAGTCAGGAACACTTACATTACACATTCAAGTATCACACACTCTTAAAAGTATTGTCCTATACCTAAGTGCAAAACCGCAATGAAGTACATATTCTAAGATGACAAGACCCACCATCATACACCATACACGTTCCAAATCATTATATAAACCTTGTGACTCCAGCACTCATTTGTGACATCTTCAGTTGCAATTAAATGACAATTCCCTCTTCATATTTTAGCAGCAGCTCTGGTGTAACATTGGTCCCTCTGGCCTACTATAGTAAGCGCTTAGCTACCTGAGATGGGGCATTGGTGAACTGAGATGCCCAAATCGAAAACTGACATTCAAAAAACTCCTCATTTAATGTATTCCTGATATGGGGGCATTATAAAACTGTTTTGGCTTTTTTTTTTTTTTTTTGCTTCTAGTATTTTGCTTCTGGCCAGAAGTGTTCCAGCCTAAGCAGTGTGATATTTATTTCATATCTAAGCCTGAATGAAGATAGACCAGTTATTCAGGAAAAAAACTGCAGGATTGTAGGTGTTCTCTGAAAATACTTAAAACAGATTTGCTCCACCATAAAAGCAAGTTGTGGTCAATGAAGAAACACAGATAGACATGAAGGATGCATGAATATTACCTAACAGTCTTAACATTAACAGCATCAAAGTTAAAGGACTCATTCAGGAATTTGGAAACATGATTTCCATTCCTTTCTTAGCCAAACAAGTTCAAATCCGATGTTCTCACCTTCCATGAGAGCACATAGTTACTACCTTTGCTGGTTGAGGACAATTGCCAACCCTTAGTCAAAGGTGTACTGCTGTGCAAAGGAACACACTAACAGGTTATAACCTATCTCCTCCTTCCAATTATAAACTTTACTATCACTTTTTGCATCTTGAATGTAACAGCTAATTCCTTTGTTGTTGATTACAGATTTTTAGCTAGTGACACACAACTGCTTCCTCTTTACTCTGCTTTTTAAATACATACATTTATAGAACAGTAACAGAACATAATAGTGTACATAGACATCATGTAAGTAATAATACTCAGGAAATAACAAAACCATCCATATGCAGAACAGAAAAAAGAGATTCTAACATTATGAGTTGAAGAAGCATTGGTATTTTTGCTCTTACCTCCGGAAACTTTATTCCATTCAAGGAGCCACTTTAAACTGCAGTCACAGGCCCATGGATTCCCATGAAGGTAAAGGTTTTCCAGCAGCGGCATGCCTTGAAACATCCCTTCAGGCAAGGTCCTAAGAGCATTTTCAGACAGGTAGAGATGTCTTACTGTTGACAGTTTGAAATAATCAAGGACCATAAATGTTGAAAAGGTGTTGGGGTGAAGCTGCTGGAGCAAATTTCCTTCTAAGTGGACCAGTCTCAGAGAAGTTAATCCATTAAAAGCATGTGGATGAATAAACTCAATTCTGTTGTGGTCCATGTGCAGTCTCATTAAGCTTGAAAGTCCTTGGAGGGTTTGGCCAGTTATGACCTTCAATTTATTGTAACTAATTTTGAAAACCTAAAAAAAAAAAAAAAAAGAATAAGAGATTAATTTTGTTTTTTGATCTAAATCCAAACAGAATAGCAAGCATGCAGAAGTTTTCCTCCCACATTCAAATATCCTTTGCACCACTGAAAAATGATACGCTGGTCAAACAAGGAGAATACAACTGAATATTAGTTGGCATTATCAAGTATGACATAGACATATTTAACAGATTTCCAATATATTTGGGTGGAAAATGGTATTTTAATCCTAAGTAAAGCACTACAAAAATGCTTATTTTTGTCTTCTGTTATTCATGGAAGTTAGAATTTATGAAATTTAGGAAGATCTGAGCATTACCTGTAGAGACATGAGATCTTTCAAAGCACCATTAGGTATATTCTGAATGTCATTTCCATGTATCATGAGCAATTCCAGTTTTGTAAGTCCTGCAAAGGAGTTTTCATATATAGACTGTATACTGTTAAACCTGGAAAAAAATCACATGTGCAGTTACATTTTATGCACTGGCTGTTATGGTCTGCAAATGTAAAATTAGTATAACCTAACTTTCAGGAAAACTTGGAGGGATCCTAATGCATTGTCAAAGGGCCAGAAGTTACTGAAACGTTTTTTACAAGGCCAAGTATACTTAGTTCATGTTTACATTGAGATTTCTTTTAACTCAATTTGTAGCACTTTAGCCATAATTTAGGAGTACCAGTAATAAATAGGCGTTTAAGTTCTAATAGATATCAGTATGTTTTTCCATGCAGCTCAGTTTATGGAATGGTAATAAATTAGTGGCCTGTAGCCAACCAATGATGCTATAGAGCTTGGCAAACTAGAAGGGCTGCAGTGTTGCCAAAACAGCATCTAACAATAAATGAATAAAGATTTGGAGAGAGGACATGAAAAATGGATATCTCCCAAACAACACAAGAAGCAGGAAGTCACATCCTGCTTCACTTACTGTTACAATGTGTAACTGGCTACATCAACTAATTACATAAGATCTAGGAACTGACCTTCCAATTATATAATTTGAGCCTAGAAACTCCTTTTAGAGAAGGAATACAGAAAATGTACTTTTTGAAAACAATTCCATTTCACTTCAGACAAATAAATCATGTTTTATTTGCCAATATGGAAGCCTTAAGTTTGGCAGCCTAGCTCTGCATTTGGGTTTTCCATATGTAGACATAAAATTAAATGTATGAGCTAATCTGGGCATGAAGTCTCTAAATGAAGCATCGAATTTTAAAGATTTTTCCTATTTTTAACACTTTCTAGAAAGGAAGGGAAGAGATGATGAGAAATTAAAATACTTTGAATATGGAGTAAATACTTTTAGATCCCCACCATGCTAGCTATCTGAAGATTCTGAGTTTTCTAAAAATTTAGACTACTGTTTTGATATTTTTAGTCCTACTACAGATCTACTAGGCTTATAGCAGTCATCCTATTAAAATTCCTTATTTTAACATCAGCCCTTCTAAAAAATACGAACTTCTCTAAATAAGAATTTTTCCTAAATTATTTCCAGTTAGGAAAATAACCTTTAACTCCTACATATATAGCATCTTAAAATACAAATATGGTAAAAGCTCTTTTCCAAAATGAAAGAAATGCAACAACGTATAGTTAAGACTGTTTCTTCCTGGGAAAGGACATGACTCAGACAACGTAATTTGTAGTGATGAAATACAAAGATAGGAAAGGGCTTCTATATGAGTAGTATCAAATAATATACTTTCATTAAAAAACAGCCAAAACACCTAAATGACTTAGAAGCCTACATCCTATTTTCAAAAGCAATTTTGGGATAGAATTTGTCACTGAATATTGATGTATGGGGAAGAGGTCACTGTGAATATGCGTGGTTTTGAACATGGGAGTAGAGGGAGGCATTTTTGACTCAAAAATGGTATGAAAGTACAGATTGCTGTAATACAGATGCACTGAGTACAGGGGCATTTTGAGACTAAAATTAGGCTTTAGGTGGATGAAGTGCTGGTGGACAGACATTTTAACTACAGAGAAGCAAAAAAAAAAATCAAGGTCCCTACCGTCAGTCATTGCATGATCAATTACAGGCTTACAGGCCTTGGGGTGAGTTCATACCAGGTAGTGAGGCAGCTCTGATATCAAGCAGAAGAGGACTGCGACTCTTGCATGATGCCATGTCACATAATGACCCTATGCAGCACTTCTGTGATACGCAGCCTACCAACTGTTCCTGCCTTCTCAACTCACAATCTGACAGATAGATGTGAGTTGGCAATACCCTGCCAGAGGAAAGTGAGTTGGAGCCTGAGCAATCTCTCCCCAAGACATTGATGTCTGCTTATATTGTGCTTAAGTTCCTTGGGGGGGGGAAAAAAAAACCTCCAAAGGCAATGGAGTAACTTCGGTTTTACTGTATTGCTTTAAGATATGCTATATCTCATTGTTCTTCAAAATGCTACCTGGCTATATTATATAATTTTACTCCTACTATATTTTTTTAACGTCAGGTATAACATTTAACATTTAGTAGAAATCCCATGGTAGGTTTAATTCAATATACTGTTTTATACAGTACAAAAGACTACACGTACTATTTGCCAAGAAGAACTGACACCATGATTAAATATTTCTTTGAAAATAATAGTAACTTTTCTTTGAAACATGAGGGATACACTAAAACCTTCTCCATGCCAGTAATTGTAGTGTTTGAAATACAGCGCCTGCAAGTAACCACCCATCTCTGCAATTCTACTTAAACAGTACACGCAGAGATCCCGGTACGCCACACGTGTGCGAAGCATTCCAGGATTCCTCACCAAGAACATAAAACTGTTTGCTACAAACTGCCATACAAACCCAAAATTGATTCTTTCCACATGTTTCGAAATCCTTGCCGGCACGGCTGCCAAGGACCGAAAGGTGCAGTGGACCTCGGTGGGGAGGTAGCAGGCGCAGGGCTGGGGGCAGCCCAGGGCGCCCGGCGGCAGCCCCAGCCCCAGGATCAGCACCACGGAGAGGGCCCCCGCTGCCGCCCGCTCCCCCATCTTGTCGCCTCCCGTCGCCTCACTCCTCCTGGGTCGTCCGGGGAAAACCGGTGTAGGGGGGTAGGGGGAAAAAAAAAAAGAGAGAGAGAGAAGAAAACATGGTTGTTGTAATCCTTTTGAAAAGCTTTATATACCTAGCTACGCTCTGCGGCGTCCCGGAAGGTCTGTAGACAATCGAGGCAAAGTTCGGTTGGAAAGAGATTTCCTCCAAGTCATTTGCTACTTTAGAGTTAACTTTTTCCCCATAATTCACTTCAGTACCTATTCTACTAAACTTATGCTGTCTCCTTATGGTAGTCAATTTTGTAGGTTTTTTCTATACAACAAGGGTAGTACTTGTCTCACCTAAAATCAGAAAACTTCAAGGGAAGCATCTACTTCAAGCAAATTGCCATGGCTCCCTCTACAGTCAATGAAACAAAAAAAAAGCTACCCATATTCACTTGAAGGTGAAGAGTACCAGGTATCTATCTACCTGATTGGATACCTAGCAATAGTACAAATCAGCCTCATTAGGTCTCTAATTAGCTAACTCACTTAGCCTAACTGCCTAATTTTTAGACAGGCTACTAAGTTCCAGGAGGGTAAAATTTGGCTGAATGAATCCCATTCATAATGTACATGGGAAATGGTATCATTGAAAGAGAAAGTGAGTGAAAGAAAGAATTGGTTGGCTATAGATCTGTACTCTGTCATCCTTTGCCACGCATTACTGTGTGATGTCAGATGTGCTTTTACATTGTAATCTTAACCAAACAGGAGTTATGAATGATCACAACTTGACAATTAAAGATAAAGCTTGACAACTTATTTAGAAGCGTAAGCACACGCCTCAGAGGAAATGTAAGCAAGAAAGTTTATATTTATAATCTTGCCTTGTCTATCAACACTCAAGTTCAGATATTCAGAACTGGGTGTTGAAATCTGGGCGGCTAGACCCGTGGAGAGTCATTTAAAGATGCACGCTGTGCTAGAACAGACAAGAAAACACAACTGTTATTGACTTTGAGCACTAATCATTTCTGAAAATAATTTCTGTAGATGTCTAATTACAGATTAAGCAGTCTAACTCTGGAGAAATGAATTTGAAATATCCCTGTTCTTATCCCTACCATCAGAAGAATTTGAGCTCTTCAGATTAAAGCCATACAAGAATGCAGGCTACTATTAGTAGCAGAAATTTAGTATTACTGCTCTTGTATAACTGCATGACAATGAGGGAAAGGCATTCAGTTCTACTAGATATTATGAGTTCCATTAGTTATTGCATTTAGTATAAAAGTCAGATTTTCTCAGATCTGCTAGCAACGAGACACACATTGTTTTTCCTAAGACCATCATGTGCAAACCATTACAGTTCAAAGGAGAGGCTCATCGGGATGAAGAGGTTTCCCAAATATCTGTGGTCGAGTTAATGAGACGTTTACCATTCTTTACAAGACAAATAGCTTTTAATTTGCTTAAGACTGTTCAGGTGCTGTTTTCCTTAATGTTCTCTTTAATGAAAACTCCCTTTAAAAAACATCCTACCCATTTCAATTCCTTTTGGGAGGGGGCACCGCATTTTGCTACAGGAGGTGCTCGCCGAGGTTAAGAGGAGATCGCAGTGACTTCTGAGGGGCTGGGGAAGAGCGGGCCAGAAGGACTTACCCGCGCTCCGCCGGGTGACAAACAAGGACGGCCGAGCGCAGGGCGCCCAGCGCCCGAGCCGAGCCCGCTCCTCCCGAGGTCCGGCCGGAGAAACGCGGGCGAGGCCGGCCCGGCTCCGCCCGCCGCGCCCCGCCCCGCCGCCCGGGGGCGCCCTCGCAGCGGCCCTCCCGCCCCGCCCGCCATTGGCCGCCTCCACCGCCGCCGCGCAGCGCCTCAGCCAATGGGCTGCGCCTCCGCCGCCGCCTCCGCCGTCGGGGCGCGGCTGCGGAGGTCCGGCGGGGGCAGCGGCGGCCCGGCGGGGCGGGGCGGCGGCGGGGCCGGGGGCCGCGGCGCTGCCCGCACGGCTGCTGGCGGGGCCCGCGCCCGCCCCGCGGGGGGGCTTGTGTGGGGCGGGGGCGGCGGGGCCCGCGCGGCGCCGCCCCTGCCGCCGGGCCGGGCCCTGCGCCAGCCGCGGCCACAGCGGAGGGGGCTGGGGGGGAGGCGCGGTTCTCCCCTCCCCACGTTTCTTTTTGCCGTACCGGAGGGCAGATGCTTCCCATTAGGGAAGAATGTCCCCGCCGGGCTGAGCAACGGGAGCGGACGGGCTGAGGGCGGGCGCCGACAGACGGCGGGACGGCCCGCAGGGCGCCCCACCGCCGCCAGCCGCGCCGCTCCCCTCCTCCTCCCGCTCCCCCACCCCCGACCACCGCCACCCCCCAACCGGGCCCCGCCAGCTGCGACCGGCCGAGCGCGGGCTCCTTACCTGCAGCCGGGCGCGGCGGCCTCAGCAGGCGCTGCCCGCCGCTCCCATTCCCCCGGGGGGCTGCGGGCGGCCGCCGGCGCGGGGCGGCACGGCGGGCGGCCGGCGGCTACCTGGCTGCCGGCCTCCCCTCCGCCGCCGGCTCGCCGAGCCTCATCGCAGCCGGCGGCGGCCAGCCTCGACGCCGCCTTAGGGCTCCTCATCGCCCGTCATCCTGCGGGATCCGCCGCCGTGGTTGGGTCCCCCCCGAATAAGCATAAGCCGGGCAGGACACCGTCTGGGGTCTTGCGTTTTTTAACTACTGTTACTTGCTCTGAGCGCTCGCCTCCTCAGGGTGCCCCACGTCCCCGTGGGAAGTTGGAGCGCCGCAATCCCTCAGCCCCGGCGGGAGCCGAGCGCGTCGCTCCGGGCGCTGAGGGAACTCCCTGGGCGAGCGGGCGGGCGGGCGATGCCGGCGGCTCCCCGCCGCTTGCCGGGCTGCCTGGGCGCGCAGCTCCCGCGGCGGCAGCGTCCCGCCGCCCGCCGCGGCATGGGGACGAGGGGCGCGGGGTGCCGGGGCGCCGCGCTCCGCCGCTCCGCCCGCCTCCCCGCGCCGGGCGCTGTGCAGGGGGAGGGCGCGGTGGAGCGGCTCCTCTTGCCGGGTGGGCGGCCCCTCCGCGGGGGGGGGCTGCGGGCGGGACCGCGCCGGGGGGCGGGCGGTGGGCGCCGTAGCCGGGCGGGGGGGGGCGGCGGGAGCTGCGGCCGCGGCGGGGGAGGTCGAGCCCGCGCCTGGGTCCGGGACGTGAAGCTCAGGGAAAGTTTGTTTCTGGGACCTAGGCGGATCCCGCGCTCTTGAGCCGCTGAGATACGCGGCTGTCCGCCTTGTGCGCTCACACACACGCACATGCCCTCACACGCACGCACACACGCACACGGAGTCCAGCACAGAACCCCAAAACTGAACCAACCAGTCTGGATTTCTCATTCTTCTCATAGCGATATAGGTGTCCCACCACTACACAAAGAACCAGCCTCACCATCATCCTTAGTCCATACTGGCACAATGCTGCTGCAGAGACCTGTATCCAGTCTGCATGTGAGAATTTGATCGCCTGCATCACACCTGAGGAGAGCCACTCAAATAAATGCATGTGAACAGAAAAACCTCAAAGCTGGAATGAAGAAGCAATGACAACCATACAGGAAAAGGCAGCAACCAGTAACAAAATGAACCAGACTGAATGTAGACTCAGTCATGAATTGCCTTTTACCTTTAAAATCCACCAGAGAAGCAAATTTCAATTTAGAACCATTAAACCATTGACATCCCTCTCCTCAATTTCCCTCCTGTATTAGCAATTTTTTTCAGTACACAAAAGTAAGCCTACTTCTGGTCCAGTGAAAAATGCATTATTCAGATGTACCACAGAAGACCATGCACTATCATCTACTTAGTTCCACTGTGTGGTTTTTGCATACACACAATTTTCTGTTCTCTAGACAGCCAATGTGGCAGTTACCCTCATCTGTTCTAGACAAACAAAGAACTTAGTCTTTCAAGACACAAAAGAGTTGCAGAAACCAGTATAGATGCATCTTAAGCCATAAGAATCCCTCTGAGTTTTGGCATGGAGCTTTCGAATTCCATCTCCAAGGCAAGTAAATACAGCGAATGGCATTATGTTCTACACTGTAAAGCTGTGGCAAGTGTATCATCACCAAACTAATAGAAGGAATCAGAATCAGAGTTAATGAACCATTTTTGGCTTTGAAACCTGTAAGAGGTGTGATTATCAAAAAAGCTGGGGGGCGAGAAACCTCTTCAACAGTTAGTGATAAGCTGTTGTTAGGATCAGGATCCGGACAAGTCATATCTTCCAAATGCACTACTAAAGATTAACTTTCAGAAAAAAGCTTATATCCATGCTCTTACCTGCGGAACTTCTTCTGTGTCATGGTTTAACCCTGGTGCACAGCTCAGCCCCACACAGCCGCTCGCTCACTCCCCCACAGTGGGATGGGGGAGAGAATTGGAAAGGTAAAGGTTAGAAAACTCCTGGGTTGAGATAAAGACAGTTTAATAGGGAAAGCAAAAGCCACGCATGCAAGCAAAGCAAAGCAAGGAATTCATTCACTACTTCCCATTGGCAGGCAGACGTTCAGCCATCTCCAGGAAAGCAGGGCTCCATCACACATAATGGTTACTTGGGAAGACAAACACCATCACTCCAAACGTCCCCAGCTTCCTTCTTCCCCCAGCTTTACATGCTGAGCATGACATCATGTGGTGTGGAATATCCCTGTGGTCAGTTGGGGTCAGCTATCCCAGCTGTGTCCCCTCCCAACACCTTGTGCACCCCCAGCCTCCTTGCTGGTGGGGTGGGGTGAGAAGCAGAAAAGGCCTTGACTCTGTGTAAGCACTGCTCAGCAGGAGCTAAAACATTCCTGTGTTATCAACACTGTTTTGGTCACAAATCCAAAACACAGCACCATACAGGCTGCTATGAAGAAAGCTAACTTGACCCCTGCCAAAACCAGTACATTTTGAAAAAAAATCATCATTTAGTTTGATCACAACTGGATTTCTTTTTTTTTTAGTTACCTCAAAGAGTAGAACTCTTTGAGTTCTTTTGCACCACAGAGAACATTTCCACTGTGCATCTTTGCTCAGCATGCAATTATTTGGTCTCTACCAGTGTATCATCTGATCCCCCGACCTATCTCAGTAAAATTACAGTGTGTAGAGACGGTCTAAATGCAGCCAAGAAGAATCTGAGTTCATTAAGTTCTGATTGAAGACAGCAGTAGTCAGTGGTCTCATATCTATTTGAAGGCAACGTTTCATCCCCACACGTAATCTGATAGCCTATGATGACAGTAGGAAGAAATTATTTTGCCCGAATGCAAGTCATTTTTTGAAGAAGTGTCACATAGTAAATATAGAAAAGCTTTTGCAGATGGCCTGTTATAGGACTCAAAGCTTTGGAAAATGGAGAAAACATACTTTTTTATTAATTCATAGCTAATAAGACTTTAATCAGCTATTTTATCAAGCTTAAACTAGTGTGTGAAGAGTGTATTACTATTGGTATTACTTTTAGTATTATTCAGGGTGAATTCATTTAAGCAGTCCCTAAAATGTTGCTTTCCACTCCTTGTAGTTAAAGTAATACCATTATCATTTTTACTTTCTCATTAGGACCCTACTACCTTTGGGTAGACATCAGTTTGCTCTAAGATCTCGTCATCATAGCTCATAGTGGCAGAAGTATTACTGCTAAGTATATAGTTTCTCTGTTACTGGGAGGAGAGCTGTTTAAATACTCCAGTGATACATGGAGGAAGTTACAGCTGACTTAGTTGCAGTAGCCTTTTACACTTAATGTACATAATGGTACGTTCATTCTGAAAATCAGTGAAATAAATCACATAGTAGGACCAAGCAGAAGTGGAAATCTGCACAACTAGAACTGGAGAAAAAAGGTGCAGAAGCCCAGATTGCTAGGTCTATGCGGTAAATTCTTCATTACTTGGAGTTTGGAATTTGAGATGAGATTTCATTCAAAAAGATGTGCTAAAGTTTGAGAGCAAGTTTTTAAACTATATTATAAATAAATACGAGAATATTACAGTGACATTTTAAAATAACTTCACTAACATGATGTTCGCTATCTTCAACATAAATAATTTTTCAGACAAGCAAATGTCAATACCAACACATATTGTTGTATCAACTGTGCATTAACAGTAAATACATCAACAGTTCACAAGCTAAAAATCATACTACTTTGACAACAAAGCACATCTACTTCTATTATATGTTTACCTTATTGCAAAGGTTTACAATTTTTTTTATGGAATCCATTTGAATCCAGTTAGAAAATTATGGGAATGAAAAGTATTAAGGACAGGATTTTTTTAATTTGATATGTAGCAGATACAATTAAGGAGATAGGGGACTTGTAGATGCTACATAGGCCTGGGAAGCAATGTGGTTACAGTATTTTTTGTAGTTTGAGATTCCAACTATATTTCAACATGAGACATTTACTGGTATCTAGATTGACAGCTGTTGTACATCAGTATAATTTCTCTGATGTCAATCAAGTGATGTTAGATAGTCTGGTAGCTGTTGCAGGAAATGGTTGGAAAACCTCTTTATAAACTCTAGTTATGTTGATTAAAGTTTTTATGCAGTGGATAGAGACAGGCAGAGAAAATAAATGGTGAAGGTAATCATCCATGTCACTGATATGTGCCATTCCAGCTGCGCTCCCTGCTGCTTACAGAGTGTTTACAAAGTGGTAGGAAAATGCCTCAAAGGAACAAGGGAAGCAAAGTAGAAATACCAGGGGACTGTAGGGAGTACCAGGTGAGTTTCTGATACAGCCATTTCTGAAAGACAGCCTGAAGGTAAAAGGATATTCACATGAACAAGAACCTGTGTGTTTTAAGAGGGTGATGGCAGCAACTAATGACATGCTTTTGGACAAGACTGGGAGGCAGTGAAGGGGAAATCAAGGATGACAGTTTGAGAAAGGTTATTATTAGAGAGAGCTATCTTTCTTATTTTCACTGTCCTTCACTAACTGTGAAATGCCTCGATTTTGTTCAGATCAGCGGTGTTTGAGGGAAGCTTCCATCAGTATCATTAGCCTCCCATCAGTATCACTTACAGCCTCAGAAGTTACCTTCTCCTCTCAGTAAGAGCCAACATCAAAGTAGGATGCTGGCAACATGTTGTAGCACTGGTGCTCTCTCAGGAATGAAGTTTTGGGTTTTCTAGGAATGAGTTATCTTCCCTAAGTTCTCTTGCTTAAGTATTTTTGACAATTTGGATGAAGGAGCCCAAATCAAGGACTGAAACAAATCTTAGCAAGCTATGCAATAGTAGTTTGTAGGAAGCGCATATATACTGTGAGGCAATGGTGGCCTGCAGATACCAGGTCTGAACATCTGGAGTGAGGGTGGAGTAGGTTGAGGTTCTGGGCATTTTGAAGAATAATTTCTCTGTTAAAAAACAGAATTCTGTATTTACATGTCAATAAAGTCACTAACTACATTTGTAATAGCTGAGGATAAGTAGGGAAATGCAGTATTATTCAGATTTTACAGATTTCAATATAACCTAATTTTCAGAATAGTGGGCATTTACTTAAGTCATAGTCTTACAAATCTTATCAGTCAAGTATTGTGTTTTACACAGTAGTGTAGTATTAAAAGCTCACAACTGATATAGAAATGGGATCACACAAACTAATAACTGTAAATGAGTAAAAATCAGTAGGCTTTCATAGTCTGAAATCTGAGCACCCTAGTAAATTAGGACTGCAGATAACAAGAAATTGTAAGAAATGTTTGTTCTCTTCTAGACTGGTATGGATCAGTACAGTGAATGAAAAAAAAATCAAGGGAATTTTCAAGGCTTTTGGCTTGAGTTGAGAGATAAATGCTACTGGTTCCTGAAAGCCCCCATCATAACTGATACATGCTATTTAAAACATGTGGGTGAGAGTGTCAAAGGAGGGAGATGGTGTCTGTACATCCATGTGGTTATGCTTGTGTAGGAAGATTTGTGTCTCTTTTCCCCCATGACCCCATGGTTTACCGACTGATCTTTATTCTCTGAACCTTCCAGGAAAGGATCATTTCTGCTCTCTCCTTGCAGGTGCAGTGCCAGTATATCACTGCCCTCAGCAAGTGCTCTTCTCTATATCCTCCTTCAGATAACTTATCTCCCCCTTGCCTTTAGGCCTTCCTCTTTGGGGTTGTTTTTCCATCGCTCAGCGACTCCTTCTTACCCAAGTTCTGCTTCCTGACATATCAAAGTGTACTGCTCTATCCCATGTTGCTTGCTGAAAGTATAGCAGCACGTGGCATTAAACTTTCAGCTTTCCCTCTTCCCCTGCTAGCTCCGTCCAGTGCCGTCCTTCTCACAGCAATGAGCTGGGCTTCTGTCTCGGCTTCCCTTGTCAAGAACCCTCATGGCAGAAAGAAGGAGAGCACTGAGCCTCTGTTTATTAAACAGGACAGACTTTTTGAAGCTGAATTCTTTTATTTGCTGTGGGCCAACAAAGAGAGGAATAGACCATCACAGTCCCACTGATGATTATACCTGATGAACAGGGTGACTTTCCCAGCTGTCTCCTAAAGAGCAGAAGGATGGAGCCCAGAAGACTGAAATCCAGTGAGTGGTACACATGTGAAAAAGCAGCAGTTTTTAAATGCCTTCTGTTGGAGCTGGTAATAAATTAACTCTTTCTTTTACCACTTGGCAGAGAATTGGGAATAAATTTCTGCAGATGAATTAGGACTCTGTTTAACTTCCAGCAGAAAAATGAGGAGTTCTAGAGAAGTTGATGGACTGCATTCAATTTTATGATGCAGAAAAACAAACTGTTAACTTACAGAAGTAATACCCATGTGCTGTCATGACTTGTTCTCTACTTGTCTTCAGGTGCTGGGTATTTGTATTGGGAGAGCATGCTGACTTTAGTGCCAGTGTCCGTGTTTCCTTTATTTGCTTTTGACATTTCACGTGTTTGTACTGTAGTTCCTGACAAGTTATATCACAACCTAATTGGAGGAAATGCTGCTTAACAAGAAATGAAGAAAAATGAGGGTCAGCAGTGTGGGAGGGAAAGCAATGACAGGCCAAGACTCACTGAGGTATGCAGAAAACCCAGGCAACAAGGGAAGGCAGGGAATTAGTAACAGATCGTATCACGGGTCCGCCGCAGCCTTGGTGGGCCCTCAGCTGGCATCGGCAAAACAGAACTGTTTCTTGTGCCAGTGCAAACAAAGATGTCACACGACTGTCCTTGCTTCCTGTGCCTTTGGTTATGTCTGCTGGGTGGCTGGAGCCCACTGACTGTGGATACAGGCCAGCTCCAGACAGGGATTGTGTAGCTGTGTTAGCTTGATCCCATGTCTGCCTTTCCGCAGAGTTTGTTTGCTTGAGTGCAGTGCTGCACTAACACTTCTGCCCATCACGCATCTCCAGACTGACTCGCATCCGGAGACCTTTGAGCACAGGACAGACATTTGTTATCTTCACTGCTGCAGCTACACAGGGTTTTTTGGCTTCCCCCAAACCAGTGCAGCCCATTTGTACCTGGTTTATTTGAGGGGTGATCTGGATGAAAACCTGGGGGGCAAGTTCATTCCTCTTTTTACCTTGAGAGATACAGTGCTGCTTTACCTTTGTGCTCTACATGACAAAGCAAAAGGGCAGTAAATGATGTGGCACCTGAAAGTACTAACAAGAGAAGGAATTTAAAGATGCACTGTGATGAGAAAGATGAGTGAAGGAATCTGCTGCAATCTGTAATGAGAGATACCACTAGAAGAAGTAGGTTTAGTTTCCTCTGACTGTATGCCTTTACCTCTTTTTTTTTTTTTCTCATTCTATTTCTATTTTCCCAGTGAAGTGGTGTGAAGAGGAAGTTTTTCTTTCAACCTCATAGGATACTTCTATCAGACTGTTAATAACCTGGGAGTAATAACATGGAAACAGTTGTCGGGCATTTTCTGTGCTACTTCCACATCTATGAAATGAAGCATAACAGAGCCACATTTTCTTCTTTATGTTGTGAGCTAAAGAATTAACCAAGGAAAGAAAAATATTTCCTTCTTTCCAAAATAAAAGCAGAAATAAAAGAGGTGATGAGAACTTTCCTTCATTTGTTTTCCTTCCTTAGCCAAGAATTCAAGTTTATTAAGGTATTTAAAAAAAAGAAAAAAGAACACAAGAAGGATCTGTAGCAGTGTGCCGTAAACATTCTCCACACAAGTCTCCTTCACTTTACTGGGGTGACTATGGTTTGCACTGTATTATTTGGCATTGCAGATTATGAAATATTCCTCCACTTCCTCAGTTTTAACCTTCTCAGCCACTGTTGTTCATTTTATACTGAAGAACAACATTTCAAATTGAAGAACAAATTCTATCCTTGTAAGTCTGCTGCCAATCCACTGTTCAGCTGTGCAAATTCCTTTTGCCAATGAAACCTGGACCCAAATATTCAGCTCTTAGCAGTGGGCTTCCTTTTAAGATCCAATTCTTGCTGACACACTTTCTGAAGTATGCTTGAAACACGTTGCAATCTGCAGTCACTTCTCATTACCTCACTAACAAGCACATACGACTCTTAGGCCAGTGACCTTAGACTCCTATTAACACAGACTATCCTGATGTACAGTCTTTTTCAGAAACTTAACAAGGTCCTTTGCCAAATTAATCAGAGATCTTTCCCCTCTTACTTTCACTGAACAGCTACTCCAGCATGTTAAGTTAGAAACCATTTTCCAGCTCCCAATTTTTATCCATCTCTGCTTTTGCAAACACTCCCTTGATTTAAACAAGTTCCTCTCCTACCCCTTTTGGTATTCTCACACATGTATTTCTGCACTGAAGGCTAACAGAGAAACACTTCAGAGTCATTGGATTTTATGTGCCTGAAGGCAAACCTGAAATCCTGAAGTGGGTGCCCAGCAGCATGGTCACTGAATGTATTTATTACAGCACTAGGAGTAGCCATACTGAAATAGGCTTTGAATAGTTGGTGCCAGGTTGTTAATGACACTTTAGCGAGCACAAACCCTGGAGAGGTGACTCTCTCAGATATATGTCCTGCTCCATCAGGATTCCTATGGAATGGAAGATTCCTATAGGCCACAAATGTCTTAATGCTCTCTATAAGAACTGAAGTGAAGGCAGCAAAACCAATGTTTAGTTTTAGAGGTTAGAGGATTTTAGCAATTAACAGCTTTTTTGATTTACTTACGTGTAGTCTTACAGAATGAACAGTTATAATTGTTCTGTATGGGAGCTGTGTAAATAGCATAACAGAATGTGAACAAAAAGAAAAGATATATTTTGCTGTATCTTATTCAGTTTTAAGATGTTTGTAATAGTGCAGCATTAGACAAATATGCATGATATGAACGGCTAAATAAAATCCAATGGACCAGAATATTAGAAATCAGAGTTTCTATACAATGTGTGATTTGTGTATTTTTGTAGCACACATCACAAGCATATATTTAGTACTACCAGACAACAAGCAAATTATTTCTTTGAGTATGGGTCAAAGAGCAAAGTGAGTGATCACTTTGCTACCTGACTCTACTTTACTTATCCACATCTTTAGTTGTAAGATGCTGTTGTTATAAGAGCAGTCCAAGTTCAAGCAGCCTACAGATTCCCATTCCATACCAATCCCATGCAGTGTACAACCTAGGGGTCCTTCTAGGAAAGTCCTCACATTTGATTTGTCTTCCTTATATAATATAAAGTATACGGCTGCTCTAATAAGCAGACATAGCAAAAGTCCAGACTTTCTCTTACAGTACACCCCAAATGACACTTAGAGGCCTAAATATGGATTTAGGAGTGGGGTCAAATCTATCAGTACAGATGTAGAGTTGAGTTTGAAGTACTACGTCACTGTATTTAGAAAAAATATTTTGAAAAATAAAAGATAATTTTTTTCTACAGAAAAGGTAGATATATTTAAATATATTTCTTGCTTATTACTACCTCTTTCTTATTTTCGTCAAGAAAACAATGTATACCTCCACAAACTTTTACATAATGTATCTACAGTAGTGAGGTTTTTAACATTTACTTGTACAGACTTATATGTAGAACATCCAAGCCTTAGAGTGCTGCCATTGAATCCAGATGCAGGGATTTGGCCTTGCTTTTGTAATTGTTTCCGTTATAAACCCCTATTTCAGAGTTCAGAATTTGGTTATAAAAAATGCTTCCAGAATACAATTTGGCATCTAAGATATCAGTCAAGGAACATTTATTACTTGTTTGATTTCAGTGTGGCTTTTTGAACTTACAGATGTGTTCTGAGTGTTTTATCCATGCTTTCAGATACTTTAAAGATTTAAAATATCTTTGACTAGCAAATGGAAATCATCACACTGATGTGGAATGATAGCATCTTTAGCTAAAAATGCCATAAAACCCCTAAGTGGTCACTTGAGTTTTTTCTAAATAGTAAGATTATAGTTACTTCATAACAGGCTTGCACTAAGGGTAAATTGTAGCCTTGCAATGCTCAAGTGAATGTGTTTTCCCCTAAAGAAATAGAAGACGATCTAGCTTCCTCACACATACCAGCTACACTGTAAATGGTTAATCAGATAAGCTGCTGATTCCAGCTATAGAGTGGAATATTGGCTTCTGTCTTTTTGGGCTCACTGCAGATAAACTGAGCCAACCCCAGCAGGCTTCTCTTGTGTCAGCTTGTTTGAAGACTGCATGGAAGAACAACTTCCCCAGCACTTGGGGAATGTGAAAATTTTGTCAGAAACTCTGCCCAAGATCTTTTATGTATTGTAGAGGCTAGGCAACCCAGGGGCATTGCACTGGCTCTTTGACAAGAGTACGGAATTAGCCCTACACACAATGAAGATAGGTCTGTTTAATCAGAATCACTCCTATTTACAGTGGTAGTTAAGTAAGGTGGGTCGGGCAGATGGTGAAGCCCACTTGGCCTGCTGAATTGCTTCCTCCTGGCACACACTAAGTTGCACCTGGAGCAAAGAAGGAGTTTTCTGGTATTGCTGCATTTCATCACCTCTAGCAACTGAAACAATAATAGAAAATACTTTTAAACCATCTTACTGAATGCGACTACCAGTAAACCCCTAAAATGAAAGAAGGCTCAGAGAGGATGGGCAAGGATGATGTGCCTGTGAAACTCAGGGAATAATGCAGGGTGTGACTGACCACAACTGTTGCAAAGAAGCTGACTTTATCTCAACACAAAACAGGACTGGAGAGTGGCCTTTAGTTTAGATAAACAGCTGACAACAGTTGAGTGGATCAAGCTCCCTGAGTTCATTAAAAGAGCGTGAATGTCTCCCTGAGTTAGGCAGACCAGCATGGAGGGAGTGAATACATAACTCAGCCCAACATAGAGCATAAAAATGAGACAACTGGCAAAATAATTTTGAAGAGAGGAATGGGCTTGAGCTGGCTTCAACCCACGTATTCCTTCATGCCAATTGGGGATGCCCAGCATCGTGACGGTGAGCATATTATAGAGACTGGCAATGGGAATCACATTGTTATTGTGTTTGAACTGTATTGTGTTTTCAGTATATTTTGCATCACTGCTAAATCAGAAATCTTGTGTAACATCAACTGTCTTCAAATCAGTAAATTTGGCAATAAACATTACATCCTCCATGCATGGAAGATGTAAAAGAACCTAGACAGCAAGTATTGGATTCTGACACTGAGGCCTGAACTGACAAGATTTTTCTGGCCTTAAATTTGTATCTAAAAGAAAGTATTTGCTGGTCACAACTAGTAGATGAAACAGTTGAGAGTGCTATGCATTGAAAGAGCATCATTCTTCATGTTGGAATAGGCAAACACCAATAATCACCCAAAAAGCCAGTACTGTTAAAGGCAGAGACCGGGGAGATGCATAAGCTAATTTAAGATTCTCCGTGTCAAGAAATTAAAAAAAAAAAAACAACCAAGAACAGGCTCCAAAATACACACTTCCTGACAGTAGTAAGAGATAAAGGATTTTAATTCTTCCTACTTCGCAGAAAAAACCTGCTCTGGTACTGAAAGGATATTGAACATCAAAGGAATACATAAATGGCATGCATAACTGCACTAATGACTATGCAATATCTTCGTTTACAAAAAGCTGGTGCACACGGCTATATCTTGAATTTCTTAGTGCCCAGATACCCCTTAAAGTCAGTGGGAATCAAGAGTAAAATTGCAAAGTCCAGATTAAGCCATTTATAGAACTGGTGTCTATACACAAACAAGCTAGTTGTCCAGACTCCCTTTATAGCCAATATAGAGAGGTGAGGCATCTAGAGGTTAAATGTCCACTAAAATGAGATGAATCATGTCCTCAGGGTGCCTATTTCTCTCCATTTCTTGCAAAGGAAGCTAGATGACTCTTAGCTGTAAATGTCAAATAATAGCATCTCTAGCTAAATGAGATGGACTCCACCTTACACATTAAATATCCTCTGTCAATCTGGGCAATATGATTGGGTTCTGGGTACCAGAGTCAAGTGTCTCCTGTAGACCCAGTCCTATCCTATGCTGTATTACTATGGTTTTCACACTGTAGGGAATGCTGAACCATTTGCCTAGATCTAGGTATCTAATGACCTCTGAGTCTCCCTAGGCTGGAGAGAGACTCCCAGACTTCTGGAGTGATGGCTGGAGGCTAGTGGCCTATGCCCTCAGATCTCAAGTGTTTAAGTTTAGGAAACTGAATCCAGTGCGTAACAACTACAACCAATATGGGTGGTTGTATCTGTTCAGCATTTATTGCCCTATTAGCTTTTGCCTTGATTGTTTCCAACTGACATGATCATCTATGACAGGCAGGAATTAACTCCATGGTTTGCCGGTGGGCCCAATGAGTTTTAGCTGTGAAGAAAGATGACTTCACGCATTGTGGCTATCAAGTATAGAAGTCAGCTATAAAGAGTACCTGTTGCCAAACAGGCTCATAGTATTTTAAGATTTTCATAAAAACTGCTTCTTTCTAATGAATGTCTTCTTTAAGGAAGAGCTGATAAAGTATTGATGAGTTTTGACCTGATATCAGAGATTCTAGGGGCTAGATATCAGAGATTCTAGGGGTGGCTAGCAGTAGCGCAGTCCAATTTGTGTGACTGAAAGAAGTACCATGCTGCCTCCCAGGGATCAAATAGTCTCTGGCAAATTAAAATACATGATGAGAAGTTAGATGTGGTATGGTGTCTCCGTAGCAGAAAATAATTTGGCCAAAGCTTTTAAGTCACATTTAGGTGCTCAGATAAATGTCAAACCCAGTTTTCTAAGGTTCATTTCCACTTCGAACTATGGAAACATTTGGTCTTCAGCCCTTCTGAAAACCATGTACACAACATTCTGGATTAGGAGCTTCATTCCATCAATGTTTGAAAGTGTGGATTTTCTTTCATAAGTGATTTTTTAGGTACATGGTTGTCTTTGATTCTAACAGGAATACAATGTCTAAGATGTAGGTATTAAATGATCTTCTCTAAGTTGGTAAACTACCTGAGACTGTCTAAATGAAGCTGTCTGTGAATTAATTAACACATTATTGTTCCTTGTTTTTAAATATTTTCCTGCTCTGAAATCTCGACAATTTTCTCATGGAGGTTTGGAGAGCTGGAAAGCAATTTTGGCCAACCAGCAAGAGATTTGCTGTTCATAAATAGCTTTCACAGGAGTAATTTAGATAGCTCCATAGTATCATGACGCACAGGATGAAAACCAATAATGTAGTTATTACGAAAAAATGAAATAATTACATTTGAAAACTATTACTTTTCATCCATAAATATGGATTGTATACTACTTCTTATCCATAAATCTCGAAGCTCTTTATAAAGTCTTTGCTATTTCCATTTTACAGATGTCCAATGTCCAAGGTGCATGCCAGGCCAGTGGCAATAGAAAGAAATGAACATGTTCTCTTGAATGCTAGCTTAGTTGAACATCCATTTGACTGTCTCGCAAGTCTACCCAATACAGCAGGTATTTTTATACAGTACAGTGAGTGTAAAGGAAATACTGTAAGGAGGTAGCGTATTACACAGATACTGAAATTGGGAACCTCACTAGAACATGACCAAAATTCCAAGTTTGTAGAATGTGTTCAGGCAAAACACTGGATTAAACAGGTCAGTAAAAGAGATAGTGAAGAGCTAAACACAGAATAAACAGAGTATAAAACCTGAGTACATTTCGTTATGATTTTAAACTGAGCAAATTGGGAAAAGAGCATAGGAAGGCATGAGAAAGAGGTGTAGAGAGGTAGGACACTGAGTGTCCATATGCTTTTGTATGGTAGCATGAAGGCAGCATTCAGACTCACTGCAATTTTTTAAATGCAATATTGCTTCACTGGAAAATGTTGATTTGCTGAAACTGTTTGCAGGAACGTAGACATGTCTGATGGATGAAAATCGACCTCCCTGGCTCCTTAGCAGAGCCTCCTCTCCAAGCTACAGGATCATCAGCAGACCACCTGGAGGGATATTTCTGAGCCAAGAACATGGAAGCCTTGAGAGGCCTGATCTCCCCAACCTTCTTGGCTTCTTGCAGCTCATTTGATAATGTGCCAGGTTTTTTGATTCTGGGGCTTCTCAGAGCAATTAAGGCTCCAAGGCTCCCCAGACCTATGGCAGTCCACCTGCAATATAAAGCTTTTGGCTACTATGAGCTGGGAATGAAGAAGTTATGAAAAAACTCAATATTTTTCTTGGACTTGAAATTCCATTTCCCTGCCATGTCAAGTACCATTTTTTCATTCAACAGATATGGTTCGACTGTTACAAACCCAGTGTTTTCAGGTTGTGGCAGTGCTAGGTTAAACTTCTCTGTAGGGTCCCTGTTTCTTGACTCTTTATTCTGACATAGGACTAAAACTTTCAGTTTAGGTGAACAAGTTTAATGCTGTTAAGTGAATTATAAAACAGAACTGAAAAGTCATGCTCTGTCATATTCAGAACACTGAAAATATTTTTGTGGTATGGAAAAGATCACTCATTCACTATTTCCAGGTCCTCATCCTGTGAAGGAGCTGTCTGCACCCATTACTACTGCAGCTGAGTCTGCATTGACTGTCTTGAGAAAAAAAGCCAAAATCAAAACCAAAACCCAGATAATTAAGAGCATCATAAAAATCTTTTAGATTAAACAGTCTCCATTGTAGATTCCAACAAACTCTGCATTTTAGAAAGACAAACCTGATTAGCATCACGGCTTGCTCTTATTTATTACTCAGAATGTAAGAAGCTTGAGTGTCTTGATTTTGTTTTTAAACTCACACAGATTTCTGAACATTTGCTGGTGAAATCTTGTCCCCATTAAAGTAAATGAAAATTTCATTATGACTTCAGTACCTCCAGAATTGCCTCATCTTCAGTAGGGGTTTGTGGCTGTTATGACAGAATAGCTCCCATCTTCTATTTTTGTCATGTTTTCTTCTTTCAGAAAAGCAACATGGTTCAGATCTAATTGGCAAGATTAAGCTTTTCAACAGACCCATGTTTGTGATATATCTGTTGAATGATCTTCTCCCTGTGGATCTTTTCTGTTTCTTAATGCTGCAGTGTTCTCATGTGTAATGCACTCAGTGATTAAATTCAGCATTTAATACAGCTCTGTATAATATGAGTGGTCAGATGGATCCAGTCCAGCCTGCCCCTTTTACCTTCTTCTCTCTAGTTAGGTACAAATTCATGTTTTTAGGAAGTGTATGTTACCTGAGAGGAAATGGGGCAATGGGGAAGTGTAGGGGAGGAAGCTGCTTTCAAACACATACACAGGAAAATGACAAATGACAGGAGGTGCAGCTGTGATTTTTTAACATTTAATGCTTTTTGTCAAGGGAATGGTAGCATAGGAAAGAGGAATAGTCCATAAATTTAATGGAAACCAAATATAAGCCAAGTATCATGAATCGTGAAGTTTAAGGATGTCACTGTGAATTTATTGAACATTGCTGAAATCTGTGGAAGAACAGAATCAGCTTTTGACATATATCAAGTAGTTACTTTCTCATGGTTTCCTGTTGCATGATGTGACACTGGAATTTTGCATTGTTTCTTCCATGGTTTCCACTTCTGCCAGTACTTGGACAATGCTGTAAAACCTGTGAATTTCTTTTCCAATCTAGACTCACCTTCCCTGTGATATTTACCTGCACGCACATGTTCATTCCCCAGCTTAGATTGCACTTCAAAGCACTGCTGATCAGAGGTGGGGACAACCTCTGCTGTGGCCTATGCATACTTGGCACCTTAGGTGGTGGATCAAACTCTTATTCTTGTGTTGAGAGTACACTGGATCTGGGAATGGCGGGCCATGCAATGGTGCATTATGCTAAGAGATTTCCAAGGGTCACCTTTTACTGTGCACAAACTGGGTGCTCTGAGCCCCTGCTCTAGTGGAGCATCACCCAGACAAGGGTTTGGAAATGGATGGGTCCCAGGTCTTAATCTTGAAACTTCTTTTCGTTTAACCATATAGAAAAAGCTTTGGGGTCCCATTGCAATTGGATACTAGTTGTGGCAAGAAGCTACATTATATGGAAAATAAGATTCTCCATTTTGATTTAAACAAATGAGCCACCTATCTGTATGCCCTGTTTTAGATCAAGGTTGGCCTTAAAAATTGCACAGAACTGCATGGAAGATAAAGAACAAAACAATTATCCCACAGAAAGGGACAGAGGAATGTAATAGTTGGGGGAATGGCTTAAAATCCAATTTCACTAAAATAGTTTTTTCACCCAAGTATCTAGAGGTAATACACCAGAAATTAAGTACTTACAAAGCAAACAACCATCTTAGTGATTTATGTTGTCATTCCTTGATCATCAGACAGAGAGTTAAATTATCTAGATGGTATACACAGGGTTGTGGAATTGCACATTGCTTTCTTCCAAGATATATGAACTCCATGTGTTATAAGTTCCCTGAGGACTGCATTGTGGTTAGGCCACTTTGTGTTTTTTCAGTTTTCTTGTGAGGAAAGACTAATCTCACAAAGAAAAATCAGTTCCCTAGAATACAGTCTGGATTTTATTAGGCGTATATTACTACTGTTTCCTGACATTACTCTTGCACTATAACTTTTGCACCAATTTATAAGCTATAGTGTGATATAACATCCCAAAATGCCCTCAGAAAAACTTTATAGATGGTATTTACAGACACTTATAATTTAAATGCAGTGGGTACATAAGAAAGCACAGGTAAATAAGGACCTGGCCCTGTATCCACTCAAGTTAGTGGCACAATTATCAGCCACTTAAGTAAGTCAGATTCATAGCCATGAACTTGCCAATTCTTTTTTCAATAAAAATGCATTTCATATGAAGGAAACTAACCAAGCAATTTAGGTTTTACAGCAAATGGAAGGTAGAAGGTATATCATAATAATTGAAATAGACATCTAATATAGCTAACATTAAAGAACAGAGTATGCCTTGCCCTGCCCTGTCTTGCTCTGCCCTGCCTTGCCTTCCCTACCCTGTCCTGTCCTGTCCTACACCACCCTTCCCTTCTTCATGTGTAGACTTTGAAGTTTACTTTACTTTTCAGTTTAGCCAGTGCTGTCAGTGGCATGTCTCTTCTAGCTGATATTTAGGAACACGGAGCACCACAAACCAGTGATTATCTGCAAAGCTAGATGCTGTCAAAAGCAAAATGTGAAAATAAAATGAAAACCAGAAAGAATATTTTTTTTTCTCTTCTGTTGTATTAAGCACACAGTGATGACTTTTCTGCCCAATGTCTTCCTAGAAGGAAGAATGAGACTGAGATGAAAGTCCAGAATGGGTGCACCCACATCAAACATTAAACTTTATCTATTCCAGGATACAGTTTCTTGGAAGACAGGAAAGACAAAGATGTTTTAAATATATTAATATATTTCCCTAAGAATGGTAGAAACAAGCAGCACACAATATTGCGTGGTTTTAATGAGAAGCAGGTTTTGGTAGCATCACCTCTCTGGGGCTTGGGTCTGTGGCAACACTGACTCCCTTGAGGCTTCTTGTCTTAGCCTGGCGTCCAAATTTTTATTGGCCAGACTGATGACCTGGCTAGGTAGCTATTTTGAGATGGGGGTCTGGCAATCAAAGCAAATCAGTTACAGCCACATTTTGCTGCAAAGAGTGTGTTCTCCTTTTTTCCCTCCTTCACTGAAATGTATTTATTCACATACAGCATACGTACATGAGCAGCTGGAGGCAGTTACGCATCTGTTTTGCCCATGTTCTAGGACAGCCAGATGCGAACAACCTGGATTTAAAAGTCTGTGTACATGTTAGCTCATGCCTGGCACTATGCTTACACAATTAGTTTCCAAATTTATACAACCAAGTTAAAGACTGGGCGGTCTGGGCACATGTCCCCCAGGTAGGCAGACTTGTGACCTTCATGACATAAATTACCTTTATGCTGTAGGGATCCCCTCAAACAGGATTACTTTGCTAGAGAGAGGCACTCATGTTAACTTTGATCTATTTTATGGGCATAAGAGGCAGGTCTATAAGTCCTGTTTTCGCCTTCACTTTTTCAAGTGAAAAGAAGCTTTTACTTAAGCTTCTTTCTAAGTTGTGACCTTAATTCCCTTTGGGACAGTTTTCATCAGGCAAGAGGACATGTTGCAGAGATGGTTTATAGCTTTTTGACCTAGCTAGAAGGAAAGGGACCATGGCCCCCGCACAACAGAGCAGTCTGAGATACTTTGGCATGCTGATTATACAAATATTATTACTTAATTAAATGAAGTTAATGTTCGTTTCCTGTAGAAGATTTTGTGCCACTTAAAATGATCCCAATGCATGCTAACTTTGAAATTTTTGATACTTTATTTACAGTATTTTAGAATAATCCTATCATTTCCCCTGATGATTATTATATTTAGGAAAACAAATAACTGCAGTTTAATTTGTAAACAGAATTATAGCTTTATTATAAATTTGCTATAAACTCCTGAAAATAGGGTCTATAATGGAAACTATGACACAACCTTTTCCATCTTTTCATAACTCAATGAAGTTCTTTTTGGACTAGCCATAACTGGCATAGAACAAATAAGTATAATAAAAATGCTATTATTTATTTATATGTTGCTCACTTACAAATGTATTATAACTACCAGATTGAAAGGTTCTTTCTTTCTAATACAGCTGCTGAAATGGGCTAGATGATTCAATCTAAAATTTATAAAGAAAAGTATCATTTTCAGTTAGAGATTGAAAAGGGACATGATAAAGCCTAAATATTAGTGTAAATGAATACTCTGTCTCTCAGATCATGACAGTATTGTGTGTTACTTACCACTCAGTTACATTTTTTAGATATATGGACAGTTTCTGCAGTTTCTGGAATTTAACTGCTAAAACTAGTAGCGACTCAGCATTTTAAATGTTTTTGGGTTTGCTTTTTTTCCTAAATAATGGTTTCTAAGGTGGTGCAGGTTCTAGAACTAGCAACCTCTGGATTTCCCCCTTGATGGTCTACTAACAGGGAGTTTAGCCCTGTACGTCACCAGTGACAAAGAAACCTCCATTGTTGCACGCAAAACTGTAATACTGTAGGTGTTAAAATCTTAACTACTGTATGTCTGCTTTCATTAATTCAGAGCAGGAACTGAAACGAAAGGAAAATGGCTTCCATGGGAGACACGGTAAAGGGATGAGCAGTAAATAAAACATAAACATTTGAAAAGAAACAAAATCTTTCCAAAATGCTTTCTGTAAAATGGGCATGAACCGTGACATAGTAGTCAAGTTGAATCTTCTACCCATGTATAATCTGAACTATTTTTACACAAGATGGTTTATAATAGCTGTTTGAATTTCCTATGGTTCTGCCCAGTTTAGACATTTATTCACAGAAAACAGCCAGCTGAAACATTAATAACTGAAATAAGATACTTTTTCAGACCTCAGTATAAAATATGTTTCTATTGTTTCCATTGCATAAGCCAGAAAAGCTGATTATCTTTGCTTTGGTAACACACATTCTCTCTTTATCTTCCTTTTTCTCTCTCTGTGAAAATATATATCTCTATATATGTATATATATGTTTGTATATAAAATTTATATATTTCACATATTGTGTAAAATATGCGATTTTCAACAAAATGCAGTGAAAATACATCATGTGAACCAAGACTGCAAAATAGACAATGTAAATATTTTCACAAAGGGCAGAGTGAGTAGGAGTATGAAGACAATATCACTCATATATATTTTCCCTAAGGCGACTGTAACTAACAACTGTATTTTCTTTAAAATGACTTTCGCAACATAGCAATATTTACTTAAATTAGATAACTTGTCAAATGAATCATCCCGGCATGATCTGTATCTCAAGTTGTTTCCAAGCATTCATAGTTGCAACTTGATTTTCATTTTCTACTCTTGATCTAATTAAGATTATAATTTTCTTATGTATTTGTGAAATACACAGGCAGTTGTAGATACATAATTTAGACACAAAAAATGCCCAGAATGGCAGCACTTCTTAGAATTTGAAGCATTTGACAAATAAGTTCCTAGAAGTTATTTCCATCAGATGGTAATTTAACTTATGTCCTTCTCTTTGCTTTTATCTGTTATTTTGTGCTCTTATCAGAATTAAAATGTTTGTCATCTGTCTGTCTGCCTATCTGTCTATCTGTTTTGGTTCTGTTTTTGTTTTGTTCTAATAGAAGTGTTGAAGGTATGAAATATCCCACATGAGATTTAAGTAAGGACTCAGAATTCTGAAGTTTTTCTTTCTAAACCATATGAAAGCTATGAAGAAGATTCAGTTCTTCTCCCCTGAATAAAGTAACATAAATAGTAGGATAGATTGCTTCAGGACATGGAATGGGATATCTATCACCAAAAGCTTTTGAGACCAATTCAACAAACCTATTTTTTAAACAATTATTTAAGTGTGCTTGGCTTAGATTTGGACTGTGGATTGAATGAAATTCTCTCCCAAGGTCTTTTCTAGCTTTATTTCCTCTGTTCTTTACTTCTGGAAGAGTGTTCATTCTACTCCATCTAAGAAAGATTGGAAGAGCTGGCTGTTATCACCTCATCATCCTTATACCTAGGCGCAGAATGCTTATGCATTGTGTCCACTTTGCTTCGCAGAGCTGAAAGTAAAATTGTATGAATAAACCAACATCTATGATCTTTGAAAAAGATGGGCTATGGATATATTTCTGTATCTGGTCATCTCTATATGTAAAGAAGTGGGAAAAGGGCGTTTCTTCATCTTACATGACATGGTTCTCCCTTATGACATACCCTACCCACTGGTCTAAGGGCAAATCCAATCAGGCAAAACTGGAAATAAAAGAGAAAAAGGATTATTCCTAATCTTTAATTTATTCTTGAAAATAAAGTGATCAAGTCAGGCTAATTAAAAAAGGAAACAAAACAAAAATAACTACAAGTATCCTTCAGTGACTGCCTGAGTAGCAGAACTAAGGAAACCTGGTTCTCCCCTCTTAGCAGCCCTTCTCCCTGCTTCTCCTAAAGCTTGCAACACAACGCTCAGCTCCCTCATGTGATCCCAGCAACCGCCCCCACAATGCTTTCAGCTTTGTACCATAACCTCTAAGCATATTTTTCTGCTCTCTAGCTGAACAAGAGGCAGTGTGCCAAGTCAGTAGTTTAGAGACGCACGTTCCTGACTGGCCTACCAGCCACTACCTCTTTGCTGGGCCTCCCCTTTTCCCTAAGGGGGAACATGAATGGGGATCTCTAATCTTCTTACCATCTTATTTTCATAGCAAATATAAGAACATAATATACCCTGGATTCTCCACCCCTCTCTAAGATATTTTTTAAGTAGCTTAAGAATTTCATATGTTACTGGATAAGGGGAGAGGGGAAGAAAAGGGAAAGACAGGGCACAGTCAGATGGACATGCAGATGGGGATTATTTAGATTTTACTTTCTTAGAGAACTAGGTTGAGGAAATCAGTTAGGATCATTTCCATTTATAGTTGGATATGAAAAGATGCTAGAAGTCATTTAGCATTTTACAAGAGAAAAAAAAAGTATTTTTTCTTCTTTTGGAAAGATCATTCTTCTCATTTTACAATTGAAAAAGAAAGCATTCAGAGTAAGTTGTCTGGTTTCTTAATTTATTGTTACTGTTCAAAGGTTTCCTTGGTGTATAAAATTTGTGATCCTTTGTAACAAGGCCAAGTATGAAAACAAAGGGAGAGAAAGTCCATGGGTAACCAAGCTTAGGCATAATGAAAAAACCTCTTTAAGGGCTTTGGTATTATATAGAAAATTTGCTTAATAAAAATAACCCAAACCAGAAAAAATTCTGGATTTATTTCCTTCTTGCAAAGTAACAGTCTATAAACACCAAACAAATAAGCTAAAAAAAAACCCCAAACCCAAACAAAACAGCATCCCAGCCTAGCTCTCCCTCCACCTACAGCAGTTTTTTCGTGTTCAAGCTTTACTAAGCTCAGCTGAACCTGGTGACATCAGTGTCTGGTGACGCAGCTCTGGTTATGAACTCTAAGAATCCATTGGCATTGGCACTGAAAAGCCATGTCAACCTCTTGCTTCAAAAGTTCATCACTGTGTGCCATTGCTAAGCAGAAAGTGTTATTTTTAGAGGGTCTCAGCCATGGGAAACTGTAGGATCTGTGCACAGTATCACACTATATTAAATATTACTGAAGTGCAGCATCCGATTCAATGGTCAAAATGGAAATATTGGCACGGAAATTTCAAAGTCTCAGCATAATAATAATCTCACCTTTTTCCATTGTCTGGAAACTGTAGTTTGAAATAGATTTATTTATTGGTTAATGGTAAGAAATCATTAAAACTAAGTTCTATTCCACTTACTTTAAGTAGAAACCTTTTGGGAATATATATGTAGGAGTATTTAAGAGCAAAATTACTGTTTAAGGTATTGAGAGAGGTGGTTTTTTCTGGTGGCATCCAATGATTACATGATTACATGCTATAACTTTGCCAAACTGTTCCAAGTGGCAAATTAGGTTCCTTATATGGCCAACTGCTCTGTCTGTCTTTTGAGAAATTCAGTGCTTTCTTGTCCACGGTGCTCCCTTTAGTCATATTTTCTTTTTAGATTGTTTTTGTTACTATTACATTATTCTTCAACTGGAATTAAACTCAAATTGAATTTACTATTGCCAGGGCACCATTAATGCTGCTATGGAATTTTAAGAACCATAGACATTAAATATAGCTTCGCTTCCCTCAAGGAAAGATGTTGCCAATCAATTCACATCTGATGTTCTTGAAAACAGCACAACAGATGACAGAAAGAATGTAGAGAACAAAGAGCCGTTATATATGCCATACTTTCCCTGTGATTAACTGTGCAGTATTTTATGTCTTTTCCAGCAGTGCTGGGTATTGTTGATTCCACTATTCATGCTTTTATGTACAGTTTTAATGAACTGTAGGACAGATAGAAACCACCTCACATTACCAAGCAATGTCATGCATATAACTGGAATAGAGATCATGACCTCTTGATCAAAATAGAAGAAAGGAAAAGAGAAAAGAAGTATTCATCATTCAGATGTCTATTAATGGTTTGCCTCTGCCTCCTCAGACTATTTGAGCACCAGAGTAAATTTCTGACCAGTAGAGGGTACTAGTGCGTGTACACAGAAGTTGGTAAGTAGCACCAAAGATGGCTGCATGAGAAGTTTGGGTTAAAAATCATAGAAAGAGCACTGGTGTTAATGTAATAAGACTTAATAAGATATCTTTAGCTAGCCTGCATTATTTTCTCAGATATTGAAAGGTCCTTTCATCATCAACAGAATACATTCTCATTTAAAGTTACGTTGTTGTGGCATGCACTTTAGAAAACCAACACTGACATCAGATAAAAGGGTTTAATTCTGCTACATCAATATTTTTGAGATGGACTTTCAGAAAAAAAAGAAGCCTTGGAAACACATATACCACTAATATCTGTACAATAGTGTGTGGTTTTTTTTTTTTCTTTTCTAAAATGGTGTATCTATAAAAAGTGTCATGCAATCAGAATTATTATCGTCAGTAATCAATAGCCCAGGTGAGAAGTCAGATTAATACAGCTGTATTACTCTTTCCACAGCTGTGTAGGTTATCTCTGGACTGTGTACAGTCCCTCAAATTTGACCCCTAATTCATATCCAGACACCTAAATAAAGCTTTGCTGATTTTTAGAACTACTGAGCCATCATCCCTTACTGACAACAATGGGAGCTGTGTTGTCTAAATATTTATTTATAGCTTCTCTTTGACCTTGTCCCTGGATCCTTACCCAATAGTCCCCTGCACTGGAGCTTATTCAGTGTTCTACCTTCTGAGCACATTTGAACAGCTGCTATTCATTAAAAGAAAAAGAAAACAAAAAACTCCAGAACCTATAACTTCAATCTGAGAGGGATATGATTCCTTCTTTTCTCTCCAAATGAATGATTTCCCTAAAATATACGTATGTCTGGCCCAGGCCCAGGGCTTGTAGTACGTTTTCTATGCACAGAGATATTATGGCCTTAAGATCCAATATCCTTTGCCCTACAGGGTGAGAAAAGGGAGCTTTATCCTGTTTGTACAAGACTATATGCAGAATTATAGGTGATCAGTCCAGAGACTATTTATGCAAGGTTAACATAGGTTTAACCAATTTGGCTCTCATTAAAACAAGAGAATTGTACTCTTTGAGAGCTCAGAAAACTGACTTTTCATAGAGGAATAAAGAGGGGGGAAAAAGGATCTGTATTAGAATTATAAAAAAATCTCAAACAGCCAACCACTAACTTCCTGTAATATTATACTATGAATTAAAAACATGGGGTGGAAGGCAAGATTTTATTATTACTGGTTAGTCATGGTAGCTTTGCAACTGGAGGGTAAAAAACCACTGATGTCTGATCAACTGAGTAGCTTTCAAAACTCAGTGGATAGCTGTGATCAGGGCACAATTCATTTACCTAAACATAAAGGTCTTGTGCTAACTGAGATTCTTTAGGGTACCTGAGATACCTAGAAGGGCCCAGAAGATATGACATTGGAGCCATAAGATACCTGTGCCCTTTTGGAAATGCATCTGGAGGTTGCGGGGTGGGGGGATACTTTATAGTATCTTGGATGCCTCTAGACTTCCCTGTTTGGGCACCTGAATGGAATAATTAAATTCTAAATAAAAATATAAATATAATATTTTGCAAGCATCTTCTGTTTGCTATGTCAAAACTTTGGGTGACAAAAATGAATATAGCTTTGAAGATTAATGCCAGAGAGCTGTTTTTCAATAATCTGATAGTCACAGTACCTTTAACACTCACAGTTCAGGGTGCTTGGGCCCTTTGAATGAAAGGGCCAAACTCTGTCCTGTTTATGTCAGCATGTGCTGCATAGCTATGACAGAGCCCTGAACTAGGTCCAAGCTTATAATATTCCAATGACATACTAAAACCTGGAAAATCTTTCTGCAATAACAGTTCTTTAGAAGAAATTGAGATTTTTACTGAAGATAAAAAGATAAAGAGGAATAAAGTGGATGAAAAAAAGGTAACGAGGAGACATATTTGAAATTGGTTATGACAAATGGCAAAAAGCCATCAATTGGCTTCTTTTTACATCTTGGAAGAAGTATAGCAAAGGCAAGCCAGTTTCTATAATTTTTTTTAGCTCCGCCAGAGAGCATTTTTTCCATGCCTTGCAAGTTTTCCCTTTTCTATTCCCAACTGCTTACCATTTGGGAATTTGTGGTTGTGAACAGTTAAAACTTAATATTTAAAAATATACATATATTTCACTTGAAATTAAGATTTTCAGTAAAGTGACTGGATTCCACTTTTGGGTGGAATGTGGTGAGATAAATATGTGCAATGGTTGGCACTGGAATGCTGGCTCTGCACCTGGGGAGAGAGTTGGGAGTTTTGTCCAGATCAAGTTTTGACTTTATGGCCAATGATTAAGTTATAATTAATATAATGAAAAACAAAAGATCTTTTAACACTTCTGTGACTTCTTTCTTCTTTCATTAATTTTAAATTAATGCTTTTACAGTATGCATCATGGGATTAGTGACAGGATACCGAACATCTTCCCTCTAAAGCTATTGGCTATCACATCACTATGATATTCGTAAAGTAGAGGCACAGCTGAAGTTGCTCTAACGAGTTGGCATGGATAGGGGCAGCATATGCAAATTACTGTGATACTAAGCCTTATACTTGGGTTTTATGGTAATGCAGAGTTCTGGGGTTGGGACTAGACCTGCAATTCCAGAGCTGGATAATTAATAAATATCTTGGGAATGTTTACACTACGCTGTAATTGCAACAGTGTCTGATCTTTAGACACATCTTAAATCACCATTTCAAATCCAGACCTCTTTCAGTGATTTATATCAGAGAAATAGGTAGTTTTGGAGGACTATCTTGTGCCTGTGTATCGCTTCATTTTCATCCCAGTACCTCAGTTAAAGCGGATCTCTGTCCTGGCAGATTTAGTAAAACAGTTAAAGACTGACTGAGCAGGGGAATGAACCCACCTTCAGGTCATTGGTCTGGAATAATGTTCAGGCAGCATCTGAGTACTGTCCAGGATTTAAATGCCTCTGTCTTCTGCTCCTTGTTCTTTCCTCTACTGATTTCATTGTTAAGATGTTTTGGGGCTTTTTTTTGCTTCAGGTCTGACTGCCCATCTCTTCTCTTACGTTGTCTGTTTCACTAATCTCCATTCCTGGCTCATCTTCAAACATTTTCTTTCTTTGCTTCTGTGTTGCTGTACACCTTTGGAAAAAAAAAATCTCATGACCAAGTAGAATTACAGAACTCTAACTTCATTCTCGCCTGTTTTTACTCTGCCATTCTTCAGTCAAGCATTGCCTCTTGGCAGGATGATATCTGAGGTCCTTCACGCCTCACTGCCTTTAGCCTCCATTATAGAAAGGATCTTGTGCTCTCCTCTGTTTCTGCAAAGAACACTGATTTATCTTTTAAAGAATCTGTTCATATCCAGGGGGATCTCTCCACTTTTCTACTTTTCTTACTGTCACTCTGTTCTACTTTCCCTGTCAATGACACTGAAGTTTTAGTCTTTTTTTTTTAATCTCACTTTTTCCTCAGTTTTAACAATCTGTTTTTGCCTCTTTCCCTCCGGGTTTCTTTGTTCATTATTCTTTCTTTCTCTCATCTGTAACAACCCCTCACACTTTTTAATCTCCACCATCCTTACAAATAGAAATATAAAAATTACATCTTCCCCTCTAATTACAGTATTCCATTCTTTCCACTGATGATATATCTATCATCAGCCTTTAAGGTTTTTCACCCCCCACTCTCTCACTGACTAGTAACTTGGGGATATTTTCATACTCTTTAAATAATGCTTATATTGGAGTTTAGTCATGAAAGTGTCAGGCAGTGATTAATACTGATCACTTTGAAGAACGGTCCAAGCTGCAATGGGACAGGGTGTCAGCTGGTTTAGATTCCTCTTCCAGGTTCTCCATTTGCATTTCATTCTGTGGTTCTAGGAAGTGAAAACAAAGGACTGGGGTTCGGCTTTGGTGCCTTCTTGCTGTGTAACTCTTTCTGTCTTTTCCCTCCCTGTCCTGTGTCTGTGCTCCTTGAATGGGGTTACATGTTGACCAAGATCCAATGGGATGTTTGGAGAGTAGCTAACAGTATGCCCTTGAAAAAAAACCAGGAGCTATGTCCTCAAATACCCTGAGGCCATCAAAGGCCTGAGGTCCAGGCCACCTGCATCATGGGCAAATAAAGTCACAGCATCATAGCAATAGAGAAATGTTGGTTGGAAGGGACCCCTGGAGGCCATCAAGTACAACTTCTCATGTGGAACAGGGCAAATGGCAAGAATAGATCAAGTCAGTTATGGTTTTGTCTGGCAGAGTCTCCAAGATCTCTGAGAATGAAATTTTCTTCATATCTGTAGTAGCCCTCACATGATCATCTTGATAGCTCTTTGCTGGGCCCTATTCAGTTTCTTCACACCCCTGTTGAACTGGGGAGAGCACAAAATTGGACAGATGATGTCAAGCATAACCTCACTGGCACTGACTAAAGGGCAATCCTAAATTCCCATGGTCTTCTGGCCATGACTTCCTAATGTTTCACAGTTTTCCTTACTTGTGGTGAGAGTTTGCTGTTGGCTCATTTTCAGCCTTGCATTCATTAAAACCCCCAGGTATTTTCCAGCAGGGGCTGGACTGACACAAGTTCATTCTGCCCCAGGTGCAGAACTTGCTGCTTCTCCTTGTTGAACTTCATGGGTTTTCAGCTGGCCCAAGCCTCAAGTTTGTTAAGGTCCTTGGACTGAAGCTCTGCTCTTTGGCAGGTCAGCTACTTGCCCTTAATAAGCACCACTCACAGATTTGCCGAAGGTGCACTGAGTTAGTGTACTAACAAGAAGCTGCTTCCTTCCCCCCTTTCCCCTCATGCTGTCAGGCACCTCACCTCAAAAGAGGAATTCACTGTTGGAAGTCCCAGCAGCTGGGGATGGTTCTGACCCTTACTTGAACTATTTTTCCCATTGAGTAGCTCTAGATGTCTCCTCACTGAGTATGTAGGACCATTTAGCTTGTGCTTTGAAGAGGAGGGATATTAGAGCCTCAGCTGCATTTGGAAATAGAATTTAAATTTCATCTAGCTTTAGACATTTCAAATTATATGCATGAGCTAGTGTCTGTAACTAATCCTTACAGCCAAGAGAGACAGGCTTCTAGGAGGAAAAATAATCCTAGATGGTATCACTTATCAGCTGTTTTATTTGTGCCTTTTTTCTGTGTGTTTTTTCCTCGTACTTATGGGATATATTTAGCTTATGTAGTAATAATGTAGATCGAGGTAGAATTACAATAAAAATAAAGATGTTCAGTATGAGCCCTGCTATATAGTTGATAACTCTATACATATCTTCTACTTTTTTCCTTTTAGTTCCTCGTCTTATTTTTATGATTTTCCTAATTGGTCTGCTGGCAGGTCAGGTGTTAGATTAAGAAAGCACAGAGGTAGTAAAACTGAACTGAATATAGCTGTTACTGCATCATAATACTTTGAAATAATGTGCCAAATGAGAAGCAGGAAACCATATAACAACTCATTAACTGGAAGAAAATATTCGGTTGTTAGCTGTTGCCTTTGCTGGCAGTAAGGTCATTGAATATGGGAACTTAAAACAAAATAAAAATGTTGGAAAATTGTATGGATGTTCTTTACAAACCTAGGAATCAATATGATGAAGAAAGGGCATTAAACCTTGAGAAAGAAGGGGAAAAAAGATAAGGGCATCATATTATGCTCCATGCAGTGGTTTCCACAGAAATCACTAGTTTGTAATTCCCATTTTATTGGTGTTTTCAGTGCAGTTATGTCCATAAAAAAACTGGAACAATGCCTAAAAGTGAACCATAACCTAAAAGTGGTTGAGGCAATAGCTAATTTTGTAGCAGTCCTGAGACTCAGATCAATAGTGGAGCAATATCTGGCTCCCTAGTCTTCTGGGAGACATATGTCTGTCAGCAGTGATTGCACACAGAAGGAGAAAAACTTATCTGACCTAATTTTCCACCCCCACACACCTGTTGTGATAGAAGTCCTATTTTACATGTCAAGATTTCTGAAGGAGTCGTCTGCCAGCATCCTGCTTTCTCTATCCCACAACAAATTATTCACTGGTTGAATTTTCACTTTATTCTCTTTGCCAAAATATACCAAGAGCGAGTTTTGTAATGTTTCAATAAAATCCCTTTAGGATAATCTGAAATTTTTGTGGGTTTTTGCATCCAAGGTTATGATTTAGCCAATTAAAAGGATGGAAGCTATTTATGAAATTTGGATCCAGGTCTGGGTTTAAATTCTGAACACTCTTAAACCTGAAATAGCACTGGCAGGGCAGTGACTTCCTTTCAGTCAGCTATGAATTAACTTCAGAGTAGGGAGCAGGGCTGCGAAGAAAGGAAGCGTGCACTTTGGATCTTTAGCCAGCAGCTGAAAGCACCCAGGCTCAACCCACAGGCAGATGTAAATTAGCATAAGTACTTATGGAAATATGAGTTAAGAAAGAAACCTAACATTCAGTCTGGATTTGTTGGGTGAGGAACTAGAAAATCCTAGAGTTCAGTCAACTTTGCCAGGGAGAAACCAAAATATCCATGAGAGTGGGTTCTTCAAAATTCACCAAAAAGATCCCTGTGTGTTACTGCAACATTGCAAAGAGGCATGTCAGTAACTTTGTGTGAGTACAGGAGGCTCCTCCAAAAGGAGGGGATGCTCAGACAGCAGAGCTGCCCTTACATTCTCTCCTGCACAGGGAGCATGTTGATGCTGATAAAGGGATGTGGAGAGGAGACACATCAGTGAGAGACAGAAGAATGGGAATGGGATGCATTGGATGTTGCCCCTGAGCCAGAATATCTTCCCCAGGCTGCCTCTGCCTTGTGAGTGTGTTGGTTTGGCTGCTAAACAGCTTCAGGTTAGCAGAAGAAAGGAGGTTGATTGCCTTCTCTGCTGTGCCAGCTGCCAGCTCAGCCCTGGTCAGGAGCCAGCACTGTATGTCCCGGTACCCTCAGAGGAAGAAGATGTCGCAGCTTTCGACTCTTCTCACTTCTTTTGCTCACTTCAGTTTTGAAATAGCGAACTTTCAAGGTTATTCACCCTCATCAAGAAATTTCTTACCCAGAAGATTATTGTTAGCTCTAATGACTGTTTTCTTTGTATTTGTACTCACCAGATGTGAAACATGTTTTGATCTGTTTTCTCATTATGAAAATGCTTTCATTTGTGATTCCCAGCAGGGAGACAGCTGATTAACTTCAAGTTTGTAGGTGGAACTATTTTTCTTTCAAAAGTGATTACAAAGACCAGCAAAACGAAAAAGAGATTCTTTCAAGAGTCTGTTCCCAAATATTGCAGGTCACATTTTCAAAAATGCCTTGAACCCATTCCTGCCTTTAAATACATAAAAGCTCTTCCATGACAGCTTTTAGTGACAGCCATTTTCATATACTTGACACTTGAAAAAGTATTTTCCAGAATGATTACCAGTTACAATATGGAAGTATTTTTTGCCCTTTGATTTTTGCCATTAGTTTGTTCCTTTAAAAAATGTGTTACCCTTTTTCAAGTTCATATTTGAGGACCAGAATACACAGCTGTGCTTGTCATTAACTCCTCAGAAAAGAATTTATTGAAACTCTACTTTATCAGAATAAATTGCCAAAAGATAATTTCATTGGTCTAGGCACCATAAACTACACACTTTTCTTCTCTAAACCATCAGGTATTTTGAGTTTGAACCTGGGCAGAGTTTGGCTCGATTGGCAAACCCATTATTTCTGAAGTTTCTATGTCAGTTATTGTCCATGACAATAACCATAGAATGTCTTCTAATTAAAAGACAGGATTAGTTAAAAAGACTCTCCAGCCCTTGGTATGGAACATTAAAAATAAACAATAGTTTAACTTTAGTATTCAAATAGGTCTGCAACCTCTAGCAAGGTGTATTTATTTTATAATTCTGCTGTGATAATTACCACTCTTCTCTTTCATTGCTTCCTTTGGACTGACAATCCAAACCCAAAACCAAAACAAGGGGTGGTTTTGTACTTGAAAACCAAAACATAATGCCTGAGGTTTTGCAAAAGCAAAATCCTTCCTAGCTCGTTCCATCTCAGCTAAATTTGATGAAACACAGTCATTTAAATAGAACAAAAGAAAAACTTACAGTGAAAATTTGCGACAATTAATTATAGCATTAGAAGATCCTCTTGAGGTCCTTCCAACCTGCATGATTCTATGAATCTACAGAGGAGCTAAATTTTACTCAGTATCATTAAATCACAATATCAATAATATTGCGAGAAAAGGGAGGCATAGAAACATAGCCTTGTACTGTATTGCAGCTTTCCATCAAATCTGAACTGGTTAAGCATAAGAAAAAACCAAGAATAATAGAAAAATGAAATAAAAAAGAAGAGCAAATTCCAAAATCACCACACAGGTGTATCAGACAACTCATGTATCGGCAATACGTAGTTTTTCTATAGATTTAGTCTTTTTGTTATATTTTATAGGTATGAAGATTTTTTGTAACATTTACATTAATAGTTCGCTATCTAACAGCTGCCTCTTGTCATGCTCTTTGTACCCTGACAGCACTTCTACAGTTTTCCATACAGTTAGCATACTTTTGAGCTGAAGTTTATATCCTTATGACAGCCGTGAACTGAGTCCATTACCAATAAAAATTATAACATAAACCTTACATAATCAGCACTCAATGCCTTCTATTTACTTCTGATGTGACCAAGAAAGTAAGTGAGGGCAGCAGATACAACATTAAGAACTCACAAAGGCATTTAGGAGCTTAACTCTGCTTTCAAAAAATCATCTTAGTCCTATTGGACACTCATTCTTAAATTCTTTATGCTCTGCTGAACATTCTTCATTTTTATTCACATGTTATTGTGAATAATTCCATTCTATAGTATTGCGAAATCTGGAATATGCTGGTTAATATTTTGAGTGGCAAAAGCGTAGCATCTTCATACTAGTATAAAAATAAATAAAAATTCCCTGTTGATTCAAAGAATTGCTGGCATTGAAAGCAAATAGAAGTAAATCAAGAAGAACTGAGGTTATTATACCTTAGATCACTTCAGTATACCCTGATAATAACTAGAATAATCAGAAATAATTATTTAATTTATTACTTGGATTGCTGGATAGTTTTCACCTTTCTGGCTACTCAGACATGGTTTTAAAGAATCGCATAAAAGAATCTATTTAGCATTCAGCTCCGAAAATAAAATTCTTCTGACAGCAACATTATTCTGTTACTGCTCTCTTGTTCCAGAGTAGTTTGCTCCTGTTTAATGAAAACATAAATGCAATAATATAATTAGTGGTTAATATAAATTATCTGCCAATTAAATACATTTTCTGTAAGGACTGAGAGACAGAAATACAAAAGCTTTGAACTCTTAAGGGCCAACCACTACATGGGATTAGCCTTTATAAGGTGAGCAGTCTCTAGTCAGAGGGAGAATACCACAACGATGATGAAAGATGAATGGTTTTGAACTGAAGAGCTGATTTGATTAAAGAATCACATTTGACTTTTAAAATCCTAGTCCTGGAAAGATGTTTAACATCTGCTTAGAGTTGAGCAGTGTGAATTGTACCCATTAGTTCAATATATGTTCTTACATATAAATTGTCTGAATTTTTAATGCTGTCCTTGGAATTAACTGATGATGTTCATCATACTCGTTAAGAAGGGAAGAGAATAAAGCAAGTCTTTTCATTAGATGTGGTCTTCTCTATTGCTAAGAATTTAAACAGTCCAGTTTTGGATGAGATTTGTTGGTACAGTTAGACTGGGATAAGAAGATCCTCTGCAAATGGAAAAGAAGTGTTATTTACGGTACTTTCATGGGCACAGTTCTATTAAGAAGATATGTTGGTTACATCTGTGTTTAGGGATGGTTATTAAACACATACAATCACTACTAAAAGCTTCATATTTATTTGGTGTTCCCTCAGCACTCTCCCATCTCCTTTCAGCTGGTATATAATAGGGTATCATGTAACTATAAAAATAATAATAAAAAAATCTAAATTGAAATCAGTTTGAAATTAGCTGGGTAGGAAAGACATTGGCAGCCACTTCGAACTGAACTCTCTGCAATTTTCTACAGAAGTGAGCCAGAAATTCCAAAGACTATTTGCCAGCATCTTTGGGATTAAAAATAACTTTTCTGAAAACTATTTATGTACAGGGGGATTTACTTAGTTGTAAAAATAATTTGTCAATTTCCAATACAATTCACCCTTTAATGCATGCCCAGTGAATACAAGTGCCATGCTTTGCTTTCACACAAAATCTCCCTGGTTTAGTTATTACACTAGGCCAGGTTATTTTCTCAGTTTTGTTGGTGAAATTGATTAAATACTCCATCCAATGTCATCAGTTCACTACCAATAAAGAAAATAGATTTCAATAACTAGTTTCAGGGAGGGGAAACTCTAATTAATTAAATTAAAACCTGTAGCTTTGGAATCCATCTGCCTGTCTGGTGGGTTTCCAAACTACCCAAGTGCATCAGTGTTTTTACAGCATCTCTGGAATTCACACTCTCTCTTTCATGCTGCCACCACATGTTCATTTGTACGAAGCATGTCAGAAAATCCCCAAAGGAGCTGAGCTAGCTGTTGGTAGCCCTACTAGGCAGCCAGAGATATTATATCAGTAGAATTCCAAGAGAGCAACATCTCATATGTTACCTGTACTGTAAAGAGGAGAAGGAGGGCAAAAGATCACTTTTGTTTTAAATTAACGCCTTTGTTCCTACTCTCAGATGTAGTTAGATGTTACTGTATATTTTCTTCTACTTCAAAGAGCTGTACTTTGGATACATTTTTGGTTCCCCATCGCTTTCAGGGCTGAAACGTTAGGATGCATTTCCTGTGAATGACAAAACTCGGGCTAAGTAAGAGCTGGGTGCAGTATTGAAGCCACATCTGTGGACAGCATTTCAGGCAATATGAACAATGCCTCACATGCTGAGGTACAAAGAGCGGAAAACATGAACATGATTATGAATAGTTCAATAACAGTCTGAAAAACATTTGTTAGAGCCATTGCCTGATCAGAAGTGTTGAGCAAAACATCTAATCAAAATAATTTTTGTGATGTAGTTTCAAGTTTTCTTACAAAAAACCCAACTACTTTTGTAGACCAACTAGGAGAACATCAGGTTGAGGAGAATTAAAACCCAAATTGGACAGTAGAAAGAAAAAGTTGCCAGTCTTAAAAATAAGCCAAAATCTTCCATGTAAGGGAATCTTCATTCTGTCTGCAAGTAATAAAAACTTTCCAAGCAAATACTTCAAATGAGATATGGTCACTAAAACAAGTGCTCTTTTTCTTCACTGTGAATTTTACTACATGGCAATGCACTGAATTTCCTTCCCATATTAGCACAAGAAAAAGATAGCACACACAGATGACTGTTCTGGCTTCCCTTGGAGTTTCTAAGAGCAGTTTGGTCTTAGAGCTTTATTTGTAAAATCCAGACTTCATTTTTACCTCCACTGAACTTGGAGGTTCAGTCAGAAGGCTAGAATAAGCTTCATTTTGAATAACATCTACTGCTATTATCTGCAATATTTAGTACTGTAACAGAGAGTAATAGAAACTTTGTTATAGGGAAAACCTTTCTTCAGTGAGCAAAAAGTATTCTCTTTGACTCCAGAAGTCCTTTTCTTTACACTATGCAAACCCTTTGTCATTTTCTATGAGCAAACATCACAGAATCCTATAGAAAAGAGCTAGTCCAGTCTCTCTGCATAGTGTTACTGGCCTCTTGAAATTCAGCTTGCAAGAAGAGTGTGGGGAAAACTAGAAACATCCACACTTCCATAATATTCTACCTTCATACACTTCACTGTTTCTTGTCTTCTGTGTGAAAGAAAGAAATGGCTTAATTATTAGTAGTGTGGTTGCATCTACTTGTGTCATTCCAAATCAAGTACCCATTAACTTAGCCAGTGTGAAAACACACAAGTCAATGTGGAGGGAAGTACTGGTCCTGTTTAAATGAATATGATTTTTGCCAATGGCTTCACTGTCGGTATCATTTAACAGAAAAATTCTTATCCAGAAGAGTTCACTGTGTTAGAACCAGCTCCCTCCTTTTGCCTTTTCATATGCCATTCATATTGACTTGTAATGCATAATAAGATTGCCTTGCCTTTGAAATTGACCCTGACTGTAGGCAGATTCTGGTCTAGATTTACCTGTGTGCTTTTACTGGTTTTGATGATTCCATATATGTAAACCACTCACAGACATCTCTTAACTAGTTAGTTATATGAGTAGCTTTATGGCAGGTTTGCTTTACTGAGGTAGCTCAAACAATGGGTGTAAAATAGTGAATCTGGTCCACTGAGTCTTAAATAAATTCAGAACATACAGTTATATACACTTAATATAAACAAAATGCAGGGTACACTGCACTAAACCTTGTGAAGTACACTGAAGAATAATTCATGCAATACTGTGCAATTCAGTCTTCATTTCTTGGCAACAGCAATTCTGATGGTGTCTTTACTGGAAATAGATGTTGCGTCAAGACAAATTGGACTCCTGGTGAGTAAGAATTAAGTCAGTGCTAGCCAGTTAAGTAAAATGAATTTTTTTCCAGTCTGATACTCTTCACTGATTCAGAAAATGGTTTTCAGGCATAACCTGGATATGACATGCTCCACGAAGTATTCAGTACCAACTGAAACTACAAGCATAGGGCATATCTTTTCTTAGAGGAACAATAATAGTCTTTTATTACATACTGTCATTCATCCAGATAGGTGGCAGAGTACTTCATAAGCAAACTATGTTATTCACAAGCAGAGGAAGGAATTTTGTGAAATATATCTCTAGAAGTATAATAATTAATCCTGTAGAATGGGATTTTCTTCTTCACACATACAACTTAACCTCTCCCTGCCCTGATCCCTTCATTATGCTGTCTCAGGGAACGTGCTGGGTCTGCATGTCACGAGATGTTGCTGTTACAGAAGCTGTTCTGATGAGACTTTTCAATTACAGACACCCATCATTAGTTGGTCCTGCATGAAAGAAACAGCACAAATCATAGAAAAATTTGATGTATATAAAATTCTGCTGCAGGGTTAGAAAAAGAGCAAAGAAAGCAGCAGAATCTGGTGTCCTAATTCCTGTGTTAGTCCATAGCCTCCTTTATGATGTTTCTCCATTATTATTATTATTTGTGATTTACCACAATAAGCCTAGCTTTCAATGCTGTGCTGAAGTAGTGCTTCCGAGCTGCCTGTCATCTGAATATGTCTAAGAAGAAGGATCTGTCTGGGTAGTTGCCATTTGTACTTTGTAGAAAGTGTCTTGCTCAGATTTAGTATTTTATAAATAATTAATTGTGTCGTGGTTTAACCCCAGCCAGCAACTAAGCACCACGCAGCCGCTCGCTCACCCCCCCCCCCCGGCGGGATGGGGGAGAGGATCGGAAGGGCAAAAGGGGAAAACTCGTGGGTTGAGATAAAAACAGTTTAATAACTAAAGTAAAATAAAAAATAGAACAGTAGTAATACAAAGCAAGCGGTACACTGTACAATTGCTCACCACCCGCCGACCGATACCCAGCACATCCCCCAAGCAGCGATCGAACCCCTCCCCGGCCAACTCCCCTGCTTATATACTGAGCATGATGTCACATGGTATGGAATAGCCCCCGCCCAGTCTGAGTCAGCTGCCCCAGCTGTGCCCCTCCCAGCCTCCCGTGCCCCTGGCAGAGCATGGGAAGCTGAAAAGTCCTTGACCAGTGTGAGCACCACTTAGCAAGTACTTAGCAAGAACCAAAACATCAGTGTATCATCGACATTGTTCTCAACCTAAACCCAGAACACAGCCCCATACCGGCTACCAGGAAGAAAACCAACTCCATCCCAGCCAAAACCAGGACAAATTGACAGAAGATTTATATGGATGTGATTTACGTCCCATTAATGAGGAAGAGCGATTTTGCAAGAAAATGTGCTAAGTTATGGAAGAGCACTGCTTGCTAACCTTTATTTAAGCATGCCTTTGTCAGTCTCACCAAATACATAACTTTTTTCTTTAAATACGTCAAGGTAATGTGCAAAGATACAGCCCAGTGACTTCTTTGTAATTGCTTTATCTTTCTGTATCAAAAATAACAATAAGAACAATTAGGTTAACACTGTGACAATTTTAAAATCTGAAATTTCAGTGCAGTAGTTACCGGTAAACTGGTAGTAATCAGTTATCAGGCTTCAGATCAGGTATCTGGAAATGTACAGCATGCAAATGTTTCCAGAGAAAGCAAGCTGGCCACAATAAAACCAAAACAAAAGCAGCAACAGGATGTGAAAACTTTTATTGGATGGAGGATACTGGCCATTTGAAACATATTTTTGAAATGACTCAAATAATTTTCCTAATGATACATACCAGTGTATGCTTTTCAATGACTTCTTTTTCTTTATGGCAGCAGCGATGTGAAGAAAAACATCAAGTATGTGGAAAAAGAAACATTACTTTTTTATCCTAGACTTATTTTTCACCTGAAACTGTATTCCACACTTGGTACAGTGACTTTGTCCCTGGAAGTTGCTTTGAGTGTTATGGTTTAAAAAAGTGTTGTTCACATAGAAATAATTTTCATATGTAAATTTTAGGTGACAAACTATTGTAGCCAGACATTGCAGAGAATCTACTGCTAGAGAGAAGCTGAATCTATAAGGAAAGGGGTAAAAATGTTAAGTTATTCAAGCGGGACATACATTGTCACTGTCACAGGAGTGCCATTGGCCATGTGTTGATATAAGAACACTGCTGAGCTTGATCCAGCCACAGTTTAAGGCTATAGGAGCCTAAAGTTTCGAGCTCTGAACTGAGCCAGGAGCAGAGAAGGATGTGCTGAAGGATCATTTAAAGATCATGCCTGTTAATCAGCATAGTGTGCTGCAACAGAAACAAGCAAACAAACAATGCCATGAATTGTAGGATGATATCAGGTAACTGTCAGGTCTTCTTGTGTGAGTGCAGCCATTGTTTTTCTATAAATTCATACATCTGAGTAAGTCCAAACTGACAACAGAAGAGAGGAAGATGTTTTAAAGGGATGTATTTCTGACTGCTGTGCAAGTACAATTACAATGTTTTGGCCAATAAATGATGAGGGACTAAAGTATAATTTGCTTATTACTCACAAAAGGCTATCCATATTGCCCACATACCTATACATACACACACATGCAGATGCTGCTGATCATGCTTGTGTCTAAGTCATATCTTGAACCTTTATCTGATGACCAGTAAATGGCCTTTGTTCTCCTGTTACTTCTCCCTCCCTCTGAATGGGTGAGGAGCTCGAAATCTCTTCTCCATGCAGTGTGGGCAAAGCTATGCAGAAATTGCAATGCCTACACCTGGGGCTCAGCTGTTAGTGCCCCTCAGCTAAAACAGTGGTGAGAGCTTGTCTTTGTTCTGTTCCAGCGCAGCAGAAAACAAGCTCATTTAAACCACAGGTGGCTGACTACTACTGCCTATACCCTGAAAAGCAGTGGAAGAAAAGCACTAGCAGTGGTTTTGGAGATGAGGCTATTGCACATACCCACACATTAGTGAATTTTCCTTGTTTTCCTTGGCACTAGAAAAAAGGAGGTGGGCTCACAAGCAATTGCAGCTGAAAGTCAACCACCTTCTAGCAGCAGTTTGTTCCTGACTGCATCTTACTTTGGACATGTCAGTGGAGAGGGAATGCAGCAGAGCCTGGACTCTGACCACAACTGAAACTGTGCAAAGTATGCTTAGGTGTGTATGTTTGAATCAGAGAGTCTGCAATAAACACAAGAAACAATAAAAACAAACAAAACACATAGAGGTAAACATAAATATTTGTAAACAAAAGGCCAGTCCTCTTCCATTGAGTTCATTTGTTCCTATAAAGGGAAAGGACTCCTTTGGGAGTATGAAAAGCAAGGTCAGGCTTTGACAATTCAAATCTCAGTGGATATAAGCCTGTTCATACCAGCAGGTAATTTGGCCCTGGAGAAATAAGGTGCCACGTTTAGAGGTGACAGGTAGTATGTTGCTTTCATAGCCTTAGGCTTTTTTAGGTTTTTTCCTAATAGCAATTTAGAAAATCCTACCACTCATTTATCTTGTCATCATGGACTTCAATTATTCAATCACAATTTTCTGCCAACTGCTCTGGGTACTTTCTGCTACTATTTTTGGCATCTCTGGATTTTTCCCAAAACATACCATTTTGTTTTCAAATGCAAGGGTTTTTGAAAGAGAAGGAATTGAATTTTTAAAGGTTTAAATTTGTCATATTTAATTTTTTTCCATCTTAAACAAATTTTAGAAAGGACCTATAGGAAAGTTACTTTTATGGTTCTCAACATATGGAAACTTAGAGCTCTGGAAAGATTACAGAAAGTTAAAAAATCAAAACCCACTAATTTATAAAATACAGCTTTGTAGAGGCAACGAAGAGCATAAAACTGCATAACAGTCATTTGGACTTGATATTAAAATCCTGTATGCAGTTGCTATTTATGAAAAAATATATTGAGCCAATAAAAACAACTATATGTCAGTAACATAGGTAAATTGCCAGCAAAATTCAGTGCTCATCAGAACAAGTTGTGTTACAAAATATTTTATGAGAAATGTGAAGCCTATACTGTGCTGGTTCTTTTTTTTACTGCAGAAAAGTAGCACTAAATAAAAATGGACTTCAGGAGAGATTTTTTGACATTGCAGTGTTGTAACTGAGAGACAAATCTGACTTTGCAAAGTTTTTAAAGGATCCACCTTCCAAAAAAACTCTGAAGGTAATATATCATTTATGGCTTTATTCTCCTGCATGCTTAAGGAATAAGCTGTAAAAAAAGCATAATTCTTTTCATACTTCAGAAGACTAGGAAGGTAAATGTCTTCATTTACCAGCATCCATCAAGTAGGAAAGGAGAAGGAGACTTTCAAAATTATCTCTTGCTGTAAAAGTTCTTCCCATTGTCTCCTGAACTTTATGTGCCTTTTCAATACTTCACTAGCCTTGCTCTCCTCAAAACTGCAACATAACAAACATTGGTCTAGTTGAGACTGACAGAAAGGGCTCTTTTATCTTCGTTGCCCATCTCTTTGTGCAATTAGTTAAAAAAATACACTGTATCTTTCAGTAGTCCATCCTGGAGATCACTTTGACTTTTCCTTGCTTTACCATCCTCTACGTTTCTTCCTTCCATTGAGGATATATATGTTTTGTATTATAGCCTCCTTCCTCTCATCCCAGAATTACGTCTTTCCAAATTGGATCCCATGTAATTATCTTCTGCCTGTGTTTCTGTTCTGTTTGTACACCTTTGTATCGTTCCTCTGCATATGCCAGTTGGGGTAAATTACTATCAGCTGCATGCTGTTTGCTTCCATTTGGGGATCATAAATGAAGAAGATAAGCAGGAGCAGATGTATCATTATTAGACACCTCTCTGATTCAGTGTGCTGCTGTTTATCATTACTCTTATGTTTACAATCATTTAGACAGATTTCAAACCACATTACAGTGTTCACAGCCAAGCCAATTTAAATGGTATGAATATTTCTAGTGGGTTTGTGTCAGACAAAGTATTCAATATTAAGGAAAATCTAGCAACCTCACAAACAGCCCTTCTCCTGAGTACTGTAAGTCTCTGTTTAAGAAGGCACGTGAGCAACAATTCAAGAACCTTTTTGTTCTTCAGGCGATCCTTGCGCAAAAGGAAGTCTCTGCATTGAGCTTATCAATTTGTTGAAACTTTTCACTATATCAGACGTGGTAGGATGTCTGTCTTTGCATAGACAAAAACTTAGAGCAGTACAACAAGCCCTGTTCTGGCTGGGCCTGGTCAGTTCCTGAAAGTGCTACTATCACATATTGTAACAGCTGATTTCACACATATGATGCAGTAAAGGAATAGGTGCTATTTCCTTGGCTACTGCTAGCATAAGTATCGCTTCCATGTGGTCTGTTCTGTGGTGATCTGCAGGATGGCTCAGGTCCAGTCAGTCAGAAATGCTCTCTTGCTGATGGAGGTAAATTCAGCTTAATTTGAATTGGAATCATCAAAAACATAGGATTCCTTTACAGTCATATAAGAGATAGGAACATTTTGGAAGGTGATTCCTGCCTTCCATAATTGTTAAAGAGAGTTAAAATGAAATGGTTATGGAGAAGTACAGAATAAAGGGATTATAGATGAATGGCCCGTTTTAGATATCCAGCTTTGAGATAAAGTCTGTTCATTGCTAAAAATAAGAAATTCCAACAGTGTTGATACTGATCGTAAAAGATCAAACAGGCAACACAGAGAGAAACGTTACATGATAATCTGCGTCAACTGGAAATACGCCAAAGCACAATGGCTGTGCAGTGCTGGTGAGTTGCTAACTTTTCTCTGGGTGAAAGTGGGAGGAGAAAGGAGAAAAGTATTTTTTAACAGGAAGTGAGAGAAAAGCCAAGCAGTTAAGTAATTTTAATATTAGGAAAAAGAAAAAAAAAAAGAAAAAGAGACAAAATAGAGAAGAAATGAGGCTGCTAGCTGGGTGTGGTTTTTTGGGTTGAATCAGAAAGCTGTTAGATGCCTATTTCTTTTGAGAAGGGAAATAACAGAAAAGATATCTCTCCTTTTACCAGATGGAAGAGAGAATGAAGAATGACTCAGGAAGTGGGAAGCTGAAAATCTCTGAATAGTCCAGGACGCAGAGGAGAAAAACAGAAAAATATCTTTTCAGAAAGGATTACAATGAAGTCCTAAAGCAGGATTCTCCCAAGTGTCATAGGTCACTGCGTTTCCATTGCTTTCCATAGAACTATGCTGCTTGTCTTAACTCAAAGTTTAGGTTTTTGCATTCAATTATGATTTAATATAAAATGTTTAAGTCCAGTTTTGTCAATTATTTTAATTTACATAATTCTTAGAATCTGATTAGACAATTGGCAGGAGCTGTTCAGCTGCTATTTAAAAAAAAAGTTTGTTTGGTAGAATAAACTAATAATGAATAAAAAGAAGACTCACTAGACAGAGGCTTTTAATATACTGACTTGAAAGAAATAATTTAAACTGTAGTATTATGATTTCCCAAGTGTAAAAATAAAGGTCCTCATTCATCCTAGTGTAATACTTGGAATAGATGGAGTTTCATTAAAGGGACTTGACCTAGGACATTTATCCTCATCATTTCAACATTATAACCCACATACAAAACAGTTAGAAAAAAATAGCAGGAAACATTTGTAAAGCAACATCAACAAACTGAGACCCTTTGCGTTCCCCAGACAGTAGTCTGATAGTGGAAAGATGGCTGTGGGATTTACAAACAAAATGAAAACTAGAAAGGATATCAAACTGAATCCCTTTTAGGCAATTTACATCTTCCTCTAGGCTCATAAAAGTTAAATAACAACCAGAAACTTGCTATTTGTGATAAACAAAAGAGCTGACTAACCTGATGCTGTAGGAGTGACTTTCCTTTTCAGTGTCTACCCCTCACATTAGGATCACTTCAGGCACAGGCTGTATAACTCCACCTCCTGGGTTTTACTCCATCCACCCCTGCTGGTTAATAAATGCTATATAGGCATTTATTTAAATGTAGCCTTTGAAGTTATACCACAGATTGATATGCTAAAGAGAAGCAGGTAAAGAGCCAATTTTATCTGGCAATTCTTCTGCCCACACCCTTGTAGTTTTAACATTTGGGAAAAGTTTTTCCTCTTTGATGAGGGGAAAATGATGCATTTGTTTTGGGATGACAGCTCAAGGCTCGGTTATTACATATAAATCTCATCTCAGCAATATTTTGGCTTCTGATATTTTAGGCAAAATTGTCTTGGCTTGAAGTGGATGTTGACCTTATGAGGGATCAAGTCAGCCTTCCTGTTGTTACTTGCAGTGAGCACATATTTTCTCTATCTCTTGATACTCAGTTAGGATTTAGCTTACTACTGCTGTAATGAGAAGGGTTTGTTGGGAGTCAGTCTTGTGATTCTAACCCTACAAAAAAGTAAAATTTACGTGGAAACAAATTACCATGTTATTCATCTTTCTTTCTGACATCTAGGGATGAGTAACCTTATGGGGATTGCTTATATGGAATGTGATAAATGTTTTCGCAATATTCAAATTACATAGTTTCATTGGTTAGTGAGAGTTATAGATACTTACAATTACAGATTACTTCTGCTTACTACGTAAAGTGAGAGAAGTTGTGTTGAAATAAGAGAGGGGAAAAGGTATGTAGGAGTTATCTGACCTCTAATGCAAGGCCTATGGGTCATTTGGACTCTTGAGGGAGAGATGGCAGAAAGGCTGCAGCCCTGTTGGAAATTCCTCATTGCAAAATGTTGTAACACAGCACAGTACACATAAAACTACTGGGGCTATGTGAATCATAACTTTCTAAACCTGAATGTTCCAGAGAGCAGAGCTAACACTATGGTGCGTGCCAGTAACAAGGGATTGGAAAAAGACATATTTCTTCTTCAAGGGGATAGAATATTTTCCACAGCCTTGTAGATGGCCCTAGGCTAGCTTAGAAATCAGCGTGGTCAAAAGAAGTAACAATGTGTATCAGAGTTTTAATGAAAAGCACCTCTTTTTTTCTTCTGCCATTAAATAATGATAATAAATTGTTGTAGCCATCCATTTGCAGAGACAGCAGAATATAGACTAATAGACATAACTTGGACTTTTAATGAATAAGAAGTGTTCTTTGTATCTGCTTGATGGTCATAAATATACTTTGCAGAACATAGGCCACCTCCATTTTTCCTGGAGCAGGAATCCAGAACAGAGACCTATTAAACTATGCTGGAGCTCCAGGCAGTACTAAATTCCTGTTTCCTCTCCATGGAAATCAAGAAAGAAGAGAAGTGCTGAATACCAAACTTGTGTAAATTTTCCCTTGATTCTTTGATCAAGATGTAGCTGCACTGGATGACTGAACTCAAGAGGCATTATTTTCATTACAAGCATTTCTCTTTGGGGAAGCAGTGAAAGAAATACATATGAGAGACACAAAATACCAAAAGTTTCCACAGCACTGAGGTTTTTCCAGGGACTGGGAATTGGCTCAGGGTGCAATAATCCTCCTGAAATCCATACATCCCAGGTCATTTGTTAAAGAATTGTGTCTTCTGGCCTTGCTAGGGAAGGGGGAAAAGCCCTGTGTGGTTAAGCAATCTGAGTGAAAATACAGAAATCCAGCTAGCGCTTACCCCTAATAAAGAAAATTAGTCAGCGATGCAAAAGAATCTTTTCATTTTCTGCTGAAAGACTTTTCATGACCTTTTAACCATTTTTGAAACAAAATTGTTACACAACTTGTCATTACTATAAGTGATAAACAATGTAAAACATTTGTTTAAAGCAAAGCTTCACTGGAAAACATTAGAAAAAGCAATAAAAGTATCATGTAAAAATAATTTGAAAAACATAACATTTCAAAAGCACCCATTTCTTAATTCCAACAGCTTTCTGTGTTTGCTTTTTGAACCAGCAGTTTCCAGTAGAGCAATCTATTTCAGGGAAGAGAAATCCCTCTCGTGAAGTTTGCAGGCGGAGGCAGCTGTTTGCCTCTTTGTCACAGCTCAGAGATGAAGTGTGTGGTGAAGCCCTGCTGTCTCTCTCAAGCTGCGTGAGTGAGCAAACACTAATGTGGCTTTGGTACCTGTACAGGGTGTATCCCTTCTGGAGCTTTATTTGTTCTCCATTTGAAACTAAAAGCATCTGCAAAAATGCATAGCCTGTTTGTTCTTGAGAGTTACAGGGCATTTAGAGAAAAGTACAAAGAACAATGCCATTGGAATAGAGAATAAAGAACAGAAGAACAGGACTACACAAAGGAATCTGAGAGGTTCCCCAGCCACTTTCCCTCAGTTATCTCCATGGCTGAAAGAAAGAAATGGTTTTTCCTGTTCAGTATCTATCTTTCTGTGGATGTTTGCCAGCATGTCATCTTTCTGCTGACATCTGCTTCAGTCAAACTTCTCTGTCCAGGCTCTTCAAGCTTTAAAATCTCTTTTCATCCTTTATGCAGAATAATCCACTCAATTATCTACCAAGTCAGAAAGAGTGGTTTGATCTCTATTCTTAGCTCAGTTTTTCAATTTTAATTCCTTTGAAGTTATTTACAGCAAGTGTCTTACCTTTGCCATTTTCCTTATTTTTTCCGCTTAGTTTCTTTAAAGGGTTCTTCACACTTCATCCTATCACAAGAAGCCAATCATAACCAGAACATACAGTGAATTGCAGTCCACTTCATTGTGCAGTCTCTGAAAGCAATGTTATTTTCTCTTTTTCTTCAGCCCCAAGTAGCTATGCCTTTGAATGCCTTATAAAGGTTGTGCAGGACAATTCTTCTTGCTGCAGTGCCAGTCGAGTCTACATCACGTAACAAATGTTAGTCATGGTTAGCTCTTGTGCCTAATTTTCAGCATGTGTAACATTACAAAATTTGGTGTGAAAATTTCACAACTAAACTATGCCTACACCACAGTGGTACTGAGTGTATTATAAAAAAGATCATAGCATCATGAGACTTCACATGAACAGGAAAGTTTGTTTGACTCTGGTTTCTCCTGAGACCTGTTTTCTTCTGCTTTTACTGATACCTGTCACAAGACTAACCTGGCTTTGCTTTTCTTCTAACATCCCTCCCCTTAAGCCTTCAGCTTTCCTACTTCTTAACTTTCCTGCTGACAGCCATCACTCCTCCTACTTGTCAGGGTTATATTTATTACCCGCCTGTCAACATGTGAAAGTACTTGAGTCTTAGCGAGTTATGAGACCTTCTTTCCATCACATATCAATCAAGACAATTATGTTTACTGGAAAATGTCAATGGAAAGAGTGCTGAGCTAAAGACAGTGGCCTGTGAATGACTTACGTAAATTTAAGAGCTGTTTTTGTAAAAAATATCCTTTTTCAACCAGCTTCTCCCCACGGAGTAAAAAAAATGGTGATACATAGCAGAAGTATTATACATATATATAGTCAGTATTTTACAATATGCAATTCAGAATTGGTTTGAAGAGACTATAGTGAGAATAGACCATGCAGCAGGCAGGGTTGGTTGTTATTAAATATGTGGGAGCAACAATGATTGGAGGGAGAACTGAAAATAGGCAAGGCCTTGTATCTGCTGCAGCTCCATTTAAAAGCTTTAGAAGGCCTTGTGGGTACAGGCCAGAAGCATGAGCTGTGTTATTCTCACTCTGAGGAGGATAGGGACTGCCAATGGTTGGACTGAGCACCTTGCTTATTTGAGCTAAACAAGAGCATTATGCTGGCAGCATTTTGTATCACTGGCATTGGCAAAGGGAAAGGTTTCTGTTATGTTATCCAAATGCACTGCAAGTGTCTGTTTCTTGCTAGTCTGCCACTCACTCGGCAGAGAATTAGGGAGACAAATGCACATTGAAAAGAAGGAAGAATAGAGGTGATGCCAAATGAATATGGGACAAACACTTGTAAGTAGGACAGTATTGTGAATACAGATTATTTCACTGATACTTGTTGGATTTGTGCCCTCTTTTTCCTAGAGCTATTGAAGGGGTGCATTCAACGTGTATCTCCACACAAGCAGTTCAGCAGGCTTGGTTCTTTGCTTGGTTTTGCTGGTGGAAACTGCAGTTTCAGTTGTTGACAAATCCATGCTTTTCTTCTTCTTCAAATGAACATTTTCTGTAAAATTAAGAACAGTTATAACAGGACTGTTAGACTCTGATGAACGTTAGTGAAGAAGAGTGGTTTCATTTGTTCAGTTTCAGTTCAGATTCCAGCAGGGTCTCACTTCTGCAATTTGATGTCTCTTTGGCGGATCTTCTAGAAAACTTAGCTGTTGTCTCAGTCTAGTGTCTAGTGGACCTGTATCTGCATCATTCATTGCCATTAATCCTAGGACTATCTATAAAGTAAAGCGAATTTAAATGACTACCTCATTTGTGATTCATACTTTTGGTAACTTTGATACAAGCTGAAGAATGGGAAAATATTCCAAATGCTACTATAGAAACTATTTACTTTGACCTATCTGTTAAATTACTGTTCATTTTGGCTCCTGTACTACATAGGCAATCCCTCAGAAAGAGGGGTTTAGGACTGGATGAAACATGGAATTTAACCATGCTTTTTACAAAGATGAGTTCTCGTTGTTGCCTGAGTGAAGGAAAAAACGATCTTTCTTATGCTATGCATGAGTATTTCTGAAAATAAATGGAGGGTTTTCATCTTTGGACTGCCAAGTCAGAGTCTGACATGAACAGTCATGTACTACAACACACTGTGTTTTAGGAAAGGACGTAAACATGTCACAGGAGAGACAGATCGTATATATCCTCCCACAGCTACCTACCTTTATGTATCGTAAGTGTGCACAGGCGCACATGCATACAAAAGCAAAGAAGAAAAGAGCGCGGTTACTTCAGTTGATGATTTAGGGCTCAAATCCAAACTAGATGGCTATGTTTGTTTGAAAATAGTTTCTACATTCTTTTAAAAGACAAAGTGTAGAAATGCTTCACAGAACAGTAGAGTGGGAGGATGAAAGATAAAAATCAAGTCATCTAATAGCTGCCTCACAGTTTCTATTCAGTTGTAGATATTGCTGTTGTTTCTCAGGTGTGTGTACTATTTAATGTCATGGCCTTTCTATGAATTAGATTTCACATTTTGAAAGAGAGCTATTTCAGAATAATAAACAACTAATATAGTCAAGACTTGGGGATTCTTAGATTATATTTTGAGCATATTTTGTTTTATAACTATCCTTATTTAATGGTTATTTTCATCTGTTTAAAACTGTAACCTCTGACCAATCTCAAATATTTTAGAGGAGAAAACAAGCCAGCAGACAAAATAATCCTCCAAACCAATTTTTAAATGGACATTATCAAATTGAGAGGAAAAATTCTTCTTTATGCTTGCAAGAAATCATCTGATGATCTGAAGCCTGAGATTTAACTTGCCAATATTGCCCAAAAACAGAGAAGGGAGTGATGTAAAAATGTCCAGAACAATGCAGAGACCTTTGTATCTCAGAGGAAGACCATGAGAAACATGAAAATTTATTTAATACGTCTCTACTAGCACATTGCTTAGGCTCAAAGTCGGGTCCCAGACACAAGCATGTGAGTGCTCACAGTGTTATATCAATAGTTATATCAATCACTAGTATATAGCTTTGGACAAATAAGAGTCTGCCAAACAGTGGTAAGGGACCTGCATGGGACAGGGACCATTCCTGCTACACAGTCTCAATGCAGCTACCTTGTTTTGGAAGGGAAAAGAAGTCAGCTGCATGGACATAAGTCAGTCACCATCAGGGCCACAGAATGGTCCCTGACTCTTTTTATTTACTGCTATGATGGAGCTAAACAGTGTAAGGACTGAAGGGACAATCATGTCTTCCAGGCAAGTCTGCGGTATATGTACACTATACACTTTCTCCTAGGAGCTAGGTTAAACTATGCCTGTTAAAGATGAAATCTCATCAAAACATACCAAGCGAAAGAGTCTATCTGCCAAGGCTTTTTCTCTGTGTAACTACCTGGCTAACTAGGAACATGAATCCTAAATTCTAGCACTATTTGTCTAGCTTCAATTTCCAGATAGTGATCATATTATGGCTTTGTCAGGAACGCTAAAAATCTCCACAGTATCAGTATTTTTCATATGCAAATGTTAAAGTAGCCTGCAAAATTTATCTTTGTCTGGTTTTAACATCTAAACCACTGTTAAAACTGTGTTCATAATCAGATTTTAATGGAGTGAATTTGGCTTTTCTAGTATATCCCTATTTTATGTGTATGACATACTGCATTTATCAGCTGAGCAATCTTGAGTTTAGAAAATGTGCACAATATTTGCCAGATTAAGCCTAGTAACACTGAAAGAATTAATTCTGAGCTGGTTCTGAGTCAAAAATACATGTATTTAAAATTATTTACAGAGGTAATAGCAATTCCTTCTATGAAGGATAATGAGGTACCTTAAGAAAAAGATGAACAAATATTTTGAGTCTTATCTCAATCTTATCTTTTAACAGTTGTCCTCTAATGAGCATATCAGAATAGGTTACTTTCCGTCCAAATCCTTGCCTAAATCCTTCTGTAAATTATTGAGAGCACTGGCTCCAATTTCTTCTCTTAGTGTTATATTTTGTTTAATGAATGTTCCCTGTTTTCAAACTCATACCTAATTTCCTTTCGTGCAGGCACTTTCTATAGTGTATGTTTGTTGCTCTCTTTCTCTAACATGGACTTAAGTGACCTTGTTAAATTTCTCTTTCTGAAGTCCATTGATAATTTCACATTTTTTAGGAGATGCTCTTTTAATCCTTTTGCTTTTTTAAAGAAAACTTACCTTGGTTTTTAAATCATTTGGAAAAAAAGCTAAAATTCTTCATTTCCTTTCTCTTCTGTTCAATGTTGAGCTGTTTTCGTTTTCTTTTTGGCTCCATCCTTTATCCCCTGTCATTCTACAAGGAAAAAAAAATTTGTTGAAAGTTTGATTAAAAAAGAAACTCATGGAATTTCCCTTTTCTCTAGACCCTTTCTGTGGAATTTATGATAGGGAAGAGTGATCCAGTTCTTTCACCAGCTGCCTTTGTTGGGTGTGGAGAAGGGAAGGTCACATCTGGAGGAGCACAGTAATTTTAAATCTGTAAAGCTCAAGCACAATGAAAAGATTTTCACTCTATGAGGTTAAACATGCTCGAAGGGCAAAACTCTCAGCTGCTGGCAGAAATCCCTGCTCCGCAGAGATGCGTGATGAAACAACTGACTTTATTATCTGCTCTGTATTCATCCCACGATTCACCTTTTGCACATATGGTTAATCAATGCATCATCATTCCTATCATGTGTTTCTTGAGTGATAGGTCAAGAAAGGCTGACCAGGTTCTGATTTTTGACTTTGGGGTTATTCCAGTAGCTTTCATCTTCCAGTTCACTTTTTAAAACTGATTCACAAGTAGTTTTCACAAAGAAGACATATCGCAGATATTTTTCCTGGCTGTAGTGAGATGATATCAGAATGCAAAACAATAAGCATGGTTTTCATGCTGGCTAGCAACATTATGTTTATAATTATTAGTACTTGGTCACAGTCAATTAGGGTTTTAATATGAACACATAGCATGTCCCTGGATTGGATTTGGAATCGAATGCTAAGTACTGGTCTAGACTTAGAAGATTTACTGGCTCACGTCAGTCTGTTAGTTGAGTGATATATTTTGCTGATGGAGCTATGTTGGAAGGACGTCTAGGAGTTATACCAGTAAAATGTCTTTTTGCCAGTATAGCTTTTACCCTTTCTTTAAGCAAAAGCAAAACCTACAGCAGAAAAAAATATCCTTTTCTTTACTTTTTATGTTTTGGCTGCTGTGTCTACACTAGTAGGGCTTGTTTCCACTCCCTGGGGCATCACAAGCCTATGTGCTGGTGGAGGCAGACAGTAGACTTGTCTGTAATCTTGTCTGACCTTATTCCCACAAATTACAGCACACATTGTCACACCTGCTTTAAAAGCCATCTGGGCACGATGACTCTCCAATAACCTGGGAATCATGTATGGAATGGTTTTACTACAAGGGAAAAGCCATTAACAATTTTCATCCGAGCCCACAAGAAGTGTCTTTTTTAGTAACAGCTGAATAGACTGACTCTTGGCTTTTTGCTGAGACGTTACACAGGAGCGCCCCAGCAACTCAGTCCCACTAAACCTGACCTCTGTTTTGCCAAAAAGCTCTGCCGCCCCCTCCCACACCCCTCTCCAGTTTTACTTTGATGCAATTAGAGCTGATTTTACCATTACTTTAAAATGTCTAGACAATCCCGTGCTCATATAAACACTCCAACACTTCACACCACTGATTGTATTGTCTTACCTTTATTCAAGTTTTGGCAAACAAATACAACCCCAGAGCATTTGCTGGATCAGATTTCATCATTGTGTCTGGTTAGGGTCTAAGCCAAGCAATCTCTACCCATGATAGCAGCTGTTATCCTGCTCGGGTCAAGTAAGCTATGATTTCCTATCTTCCTTAAGCTAAAAATGTGTGTTGAATCAAGACTGTAAGACAGGTGAGCACAGGGTCTGCATAAGGATCTGTAAGACACCTAGAGCTGTAATCTTAGATCAGTATCGGTTTAAATGCATGACTAAAGAAAGACCAGCCCCTGTATTACTTTTTGCAGGCACCTAACTAACGTTTTATGCATGAGGTAGCTAGTAAATAACTGCTCCTTAAAAAAAAATACCGGTATTTCCTACTTGAATTAAATTTTAATTTTGAACGGAATTCATCCCTTATTTCTTATTCTTGTCAATGTTTGTTTTCTTTGGGGGGAGGGAAGGGGAGATTTAGGGAGCTGAATGCAGTGATGCTATTTCTGAAAATAAAGATAAGATTGCCAACAATAACTCAATCAGAGACGGTTCACTCTCTTCTTCTTGCAAGTGATTTATGAGACAGAAAACAGTATTTAATGAGGTCAGATGGCCCTGAAGAAGAGCAACAACACAGTAATATAAGTAGAAAAAATAGGGAAATCTCATGGACTCTGACATACATACATATTAGAGAGAGAAACTAAAAGCCTGGTGGAAGAAATGAGCCTCCAGAATGATATTATTGACTCATTCAGCTCTATGTATTCTCATATACCACTTCATAATTTCTGTTTCATTTGCCCAGTGTTCCATACCAAAAACTGTATACATGACTGTACTACCACAGTGTTTCTTTCCTGTATTTTTGAGCCCCAAACTGTACACAAATTTGTTACACTGTTTAAGATTGTAGTAAAAAAAAAATTGTATTATTTTTATGTTATAAAAATAGAAGTCTTGTTTCTGTTTTGATTTCACATAGGCAATTTCCAAGATTTACATTTTTTAGTTTTCCCAGTTTGCATTTGCCATTTTCACGATGAAATAATAATTTTCGTTCTCCTTTAAATAATTGTTTGCTGCTTCTAATATTAGAAAAAACATAAAATCATACAAGACATACAACATTAAAATATTTTTCCTTTGAATCTTTTTAAAGCAGAAAGCTTGCTCTGCCTTATATCTTTGAACTTGTAACTCTCTTTGAAGAGTCTCTCTCAAGCAGCTACTGAAATAAAACCAAATACCCTCCACAGATACATCAATAATGCAAAAAAATTACTCAATATTACATCCATCTGTAAGTTTTGAGCCAACTCAAATTATATTTTACCAGTTTGTAAAGGCAGATAATGTGTAGACCTTTTTTTTTCAGTTGCCACTGACTCAGCTGCTGGACTTCTGAAATACAAAGCTCACTTGAAGTAAGATATAAACAGAAAACTGTTTTCTAAAGCTAACTTCAGAGAAAGAGGAAAAAACTTTTTAAAAAAGCAAAGTCTTCTTTTATTGTCTTGGGTTAAATATTTTCCTTTCTTTCATGATTTTCTGTAGTGGATCTAATTGTTTCTAATTTTACAGTAGCAGCATGGACTAATTAAGAAAAACAACCAACCTCCCCCAGGAAAGCCCAAAATCCTTTCCTGTTTTTCAATACCTTTTATTATGAAAGCTTTCCAGGTCTGTAACTGTCTCTTTGCCTTTGGTAGCACTTTCCAAGACACTGAAGAGTTTCAAAGTTGCCATCCTAACTGTATTTACAAACTGACTCATATTCTGCTACCTTGTTTCTTCAGTTACTTGACTCCTTCTTGAACTTTGCTGTTCTATTGATTATAGGATTTAAATTTTCACAACTTAGAGTTCAGTGCTGACTTACACAAATGCCCGTTTTCCAGGGAGACCTTCTTTGAAACCCGTATATATATATTTTTTTTTTTTAATTGGGATTATTAAATCGAAGTAAAGGAGGATTCTGACGTAGATTCTCTGGGATCTCTTATACGTTTTTTTCGTTGGTTGTTTTCTATTTATACAATGGACGCATGAGTGTCAGTTTTAGTCACACTGATGTCCTACAGATCACACACTGGGATAATCATCCCGGTTTGTTCCAAACATCTGGCTAGCAGCAGAGGCAGATAGATAACATATTGAAGTGATGTCTGTGCTGCTCAGCAAAAATAGTGTATAGCTGTAATGGAACTTACTCCTTGATCAGAGGCCATATGGTCATGTCATCCTGGCACCCTGCCTGACTTACTGAGCCATGCTGAGAGATAAAGACCACAGATGACAGAGCAGTAGTTGGTACAGTCCCAGTCTCTGAACTGTGGTGGGGAGAGGCTGCACAGCCTCATGACAACACTGTCCCACACAAAAACATGCAGCTGGTGATCCTCTGTTTCTGTCTGCAGAGCAGAAAAATGGGCACATACCTGATCTGAGGTGATATGAATGCAGTGAATCTCGTGTGATAGGGTTGAGCCCATTTTATTCTTCATAGGGTACACAAGCAGAAGATGCCTGGACAGACTCTGTAGCGCATGCATAACAAAGTCATTGGTGAGTGCACTAGACTGATGTGCAATCGGGACTTCGGGCTACTGCTGTGACTAGGCTAGTAGGTACTCAGCTATCCTAGATGAATATATGGTGCACCAAGCTCTGCCGATGGGAGAGCTGAATGGCTTTTAGTGTCCTCAGTCTGCATGGTGTGGTCATAACACTAATGCTACCTCATTATTGGGCTGTCCACTGTGTAGGTATGCCGTTGGTATGCTCTCAGCCCTTTTTGCTAGCCTCCATCCTTTTTCTTGGAGAAGGGATTATTTCTTCCCACCCTGTCAAATCTGTATAAACAGTGAATGAACACCAATATAAAATCAGAGGAGAGACTATAGAGCCTTTTAAGGGAAATCAGGAAATACATCACTGAGGGTTCCAACCCTGAAAACACAGTTACTCTCTTCTCTAACGCTGACTGCAGCAACACTGCTAAGGCTCAAGGCTGAAGTGCCTGGCTCAAAATGGTCTTGATAAGAAATGCATTGTGTATTTTGTTTGCACACACACTGGTTGTCCTATACTGAGGTCATTCTTTGACCACAGTGGTGGTGTGGTGTCCCACAACAATACTGTGGATGTTGGATGAGCATTGTCACCTTAGTGAGGTCCTGCAGATCAGCCCACTAAAATAATTGCTTATATGTACTCACTACAGCTGGCCAGTAGATGCATATGTAATGGTGCCTCTTTCTGTGTCCAGTTAATATACTTCAAGTATTCTAAACCTCTTCATTGGCCAATGTTTTTCTCATGCTGCTGATATTTCTCTGCTCAGAATTATAGCATCGTCTTGGCAATGCTAAATTACCTTGGCTCATAGACCTTTGGCTTCCATATACCAGTTTCCTAGGACTTGTTTCTTCCTTTATATATAAGGTTTGGTAAAGTCTGTCTGAAACTAATTGAATTTTTTTTAAGGCCGACCTACCAAAGCAACTGCTACTGATGTCATTGTTCTTGATATTTATACATAAATCACTTCTAAGTATTTCATATGTTTATGGACATGGCATATTGAGCTAATTTTAACTCTAGTAGGTTATACTCTCTCTCCATTTGTCAGTAAGTGGATGAAATGTAATTTCAGATGGAAATTAATTTTAACTGTGGTGATTTACAGATTTACATCTGCTGACTGTCTGATAAAATGCATGTAAAAGCCAGCATTTTTCTCATGGAAAAATGAAATTTCTTTCAGAATCTGCTTCTTAAGACTCTTCTTCTGAGTAGATAGACTGGTAACTGTCAGGTTAATACATCCCCATAGTAGAAATCCACCTGAGAAAATAAAAAGAAGTGCCAAAGACCCAAGCTTTCCCTGAAGTTTAGAGATTAAACATCTCCTTGTTTAAGTTGACATGATACCTCACAGAACACTAGGGCTGTTTAGAATAGCGTGCTTTGATTTTACTGTGCTCACCTCCATGCTGCATTACAGATGAAGTAATTGTGAATGTTTTCTATATCATTTAAAAAGAGATTCAAGAGAGAGTAGCAATGTCAGTAGTATGTAACCATAAATTGTGAATTCTTAACTAAGCAGATGGAGTTGATATTAAGGGCAGGAAGTATAAAGATTTTGCTGTTACTCTCTCCTTCTTTTGCTCAGTCAAATTTTGAGATTTTTCTGGCCATTTCAGACAGAAGGAAAAACTGGTGAGAGAAACAGTTGCTATTCTTTGGCTGTAGCTCTGTTTATTTGCAAAGAACAACAACACTTTTAAAAGATGGAGACCATTAGAAGCATCATTTCAGTCAGCACTACACCCACAAAGGTCTGCAGCCTTTTCCTTAAAGTGAAGACCTTTATATTCTTTTCCCTCTCTCTTTCTTGCATGACTTTCTGCTCTTTTTTTTTCCCCTTATTGGTGTGTGGTTTTCCTACAGCTTCTCACACAAGAAGGACACTTTGCATTGCCTGTCAGGGCAGTGATCCTCTGAGTGCTGTATGAGATCCCAGAAACTTTCTTGGGTTGGCATGATTCAGGCTTTACACAGGGCTTGATACAGGCACCATGGCACCATAGGACTTCCCAAGTTTTGCCCAGCTGTGGTGGTTTAACCCCAGACAGCAGCTAAGCACCACGCAGATGCTCGCTCACTCCCCCCACCCCAGTGGGATGGGGGAGAGAATTGGAAGGGTGAAAGTCAGAAAACTCGTGGATTGAGATAAGAACAGTTTAATAATTGAAGTAAAATGAAATAGAAGAGTAGTAATAGTAATAGTAATAGTAATAGTAATAGTAATAGTAATAATATAATAATACAATAATAATATACAGAGCAAGTGATACACTATACAATTGGCTCACCACCCGACGACCGATGCTCAGCACGTCCCTGAGCAGCGATCGCTGCCCTGTGGCCACCTCTTCCCAGTTTATATACCGAGCATGACGTCATACGGTATGGAATAGCCCTTTGGCCAGTCTGGGTCAGCTGTCCTGGCTTTGCCCCCTCCCAGCTTCTTGTGCACCTGGCAGAGCATGGGAAGCTGAAAAGTCCTTGACTAGTGTAAGCATTACTTAGCAACAACTAAAACATCAGCGTGTTATCAACATTATTCCCATACTAAATCCAAAACAGAGCACTATGCCAGCTACTAGGAAGAAAAATCAATGCTATCCCAGCTGAAACCAGGACACCAGCCTAATTCATTATTTAGTTAGGGGGTGGCCTGTCCAAGCACTGAGCAGGTTCTCAGGTGTTAGGCAACAGAGGCACAGCATTCAGTTACCAGTTGAAAAGAATTGCAGTGACATCCATGGAGCTATATGTGGCTCAAGTGCAGCTTGGGCTCAAGTGAGGCCTGTTGTGAGTGTATTTTAATTGGGTACAGTAGTTGGGCTTAAATCTATTTCTGTGCTTTTGGCAGGAATCATAAACAAACACAAAGTTACATAAAACTAGTTGTGGTTCTGATGATGCCAGAAATAAATCGGGACAGTTATTTTATTTTGTTGGAATCAAAGAACAAAAGTAATATTTAATTTTTTTTCCCTGTACTAATAACACATCATTAACTGAAAAGCAAATATCTACTACCCTTTCCTTTTTAAAAGGCTTAGCAAACAATTAAAACAGGTTGGACACAAATAATTTTATTTTAATATATATAGTTCACTCACTCTGCACTCTGTATTTCTGCACTTTAACATTGCTGTTTTGTCGGTGTTCTCAGCTGCTTTGTATATAAAAGGTTTTATATTTATAAAGCTCAAAAAGTAGCTTTCATGACTGTAATAAATTTAGCCTTTTTTCCCCTAAGAAAGCTAAGTTTTTATAATTAAGTTTTGTGTGAGTAGGCAGACATGTGTATGTCCATGCAGGCCTGTCTGTGTGTCTGTTCTGCCCTGTGCAGTAGTTTCTAAGCTTGATGGGCAGACATTAACCAAATTTGACAGAGGAAAAGGTCTCAATATACTAGGGATATGCAATGTCTTAAGGGATGGTGTCTTTCATTTGCCCAAAGTTTTTAAGCACAAGGTGCAACAGATCTCCTAAAAAAATAACTATATTTTTCAGATAGTCAGTGAAGAGACGAGATAATTGCCTTTTAAAGGCTTCCAGAGGGAAACTGTGGCTAGAAAGGATAAATGTCTGGGCTTCAGGAATTCCAACCTTCTTCTGGGTATATAATTCCTCTGGCCTTAGAAGACACCTAGACATATACTTTAGGAAGTCTGTTTCACTAAAAGAGTGATTCACCTGCCTAACTGAGGCGTCTAGTGTCATCTTTCTGCAGGGTATCTGAAACTTCACACAAACCTGGCAGATATAACACAGGGCCTACAGCAGACATGTCCTTCTGGAGCAGCATTTGAGATGAGCATCTCAATGTGTCTAAAATGTCACTTAGAGCCTTGATGTTAGGAACATGAATTGGTCGTCTAGTAACTAAAATTTAGAAGAAGTAAAAAATATAAATTTGGCAGGCTGCGTCCTACCTCAATTTGTTCAATGAAAACAGGCATTCAGATCAAGGAGACTGCATGAATGAATGCTTCTCCTGATGGAAAGGCTGCAGCATGACCAGACTTTTTCTTAAGATCTAGACAATACACAAAAGGAAGAGTGTTATGAATGTCACACATATGGAAAACATTTCAACTGGATTTTGCAGCTAATTAGATACCAAAAAATTTATTCCCTGACATCACATGGGGTTTTTTGTTTTTTTCTTTTCTTTTGGAGTGCATATAAAATAAGCAGAGACAGTACTGGCTTTCCAACCCATATTTCTTTTAGGAAAATACCAAGAGAGAAAAGGAAAAATCAACAGGAAATCAGGCCTCATTAATTCTGCTCCTCATGGAATTGTCTGGTTTTTGATCACATTTGTTTGGGGAGAAGAAATGGAAGTAATATGGTGAGGTCCTCAACCTTCTATCTATTTCCAAGAAAATCATATTAGGACAGAAACTTCATATCGAAGCTTCAGGTTGCATTGTATGTATTTCAGGGAGTTCCAGGTATGTGAAAACAGGATGTTGTGAACATTCCTGTTTTGCATACTCCATTGGAACAGCTATAATAATAATAAAAATAATAATTCTGCTTAGCTTAAAACACTGAATGTTCATTGTGAAATGCACAGCTGATCATATTTAAATAATATTATTATAGCATCGGTATGAATTATATGTAATAGGACTGAAATTATGAAACTGTCTCTATTTCAAGGATTTGTCAAGGTATTTGACTATAACTAAATAGCATTAATAATGAATGGCATATCACTACATAGAAAGTCCTTCTAGAGCAGGTCTGGAGAGAATAATCATGTCAGGATGGAAACTGCACTCAGGAGGAAAAACACATGCATGTGTGTGGCTTTGTAGGTGTGAGTGTGAGTGAGACTAAGAATGAAAGTTAGCATGCTGAGATTTTCTTCCCACTATCTTGCATCAATGTTACAGACATGTTGTTTGCCTGTACTGCAGGAATCGTGGGATGAACCCTCTGCTTTGCTTGTTTCAAATGAAAGACTTGGACCTTGGTTTCCCAGGGCTGCTCATGCATTCCCAAAGAGAAATACAACAGGGTTTTTCTTAACAAAAAAAGAATATTGGATTGAAACTGAAGCTTAAATTAACAAAACTCACAATGAGAAATTGAAATTCATGACTAGAGAAGATCTGAAAAATGACAATATTAACTGCTCTGAACCAACTGAGATGAAACTGAGAAAACTCTCTTTCAGCCATTATCCCTGTGAAATAAACAAATAGGGTTTGAGAACCCATGCATGAATCTAGTGTTTCTGAAAGTACAGACAATTATTAGTGCTGGCTCAAATCCAGAAAAGTGCAACTAGACACTGTGTAAAAACGTCACACAGGTCTGCCTGTGTTTTGGCCTGTACCACCTTGGCAGTCCCAGTTTTCTCATAAGCTGAAACTGCCAATCAAGCCCAGGTGGATGTTCACTGAGATGTGAACAGTCCAGGACAAAATGACGACATTCATTTTCAGTTGTGATCCAAGCAAAGGTCTGGTGAATAGAAACTTTTCAGTGCTGCTTTAATTAACAATAGGTCACAAACAAGATATGATTAAACTTCAAGGTTGAGAGGAACTATCCAACATTATTTCTCTATAACTACAATAAAAAAAAGGGGGGAAAAATATCTGTGATGTAGGTCTCAAGCCTTTAAACATTAAAACTATCAGTATATTTAGTCAATACTCATTTGATTTTACTGAAGCTACCCACAGTCTTTGAAAAGACTAAGCAGTGTGCTGAGTTTTGGGACTTTCATGGACAAAAAGGGCATTGTGTGATATTTCAGAAAAGGATAGTAAGGCTGCACACAGCGGAACATATCTTCAAAGAAATCCATATTACTGCAGTCGTGTAACTTTTCCTCTGTGTAATTACATCCCAAATCACAGATGGCTTTAGAATAATTGCTGAATATGCTATGATCAGAATGGTATGGTCATATCCTGGACTCCTACACATCTGCTCCTTGCTACTAGTTGTAATTTGAGCTTAAAGAATAAAGTCAGACAAATAATTCCATGCTTTTTGCCAATTGTTCATTGTATTTCACTGGAGCAATAGATTTTCTATTTGGCTAACTTTAAAAAAAAAAATCATTAACATCCTTGATTTTGATCCAGGTCCAGGGGATGGAAAAGGGACCCTCAAGGTGAGTTTCATCATATCTAATTCCAATTGTTTATATCAAAGAGGGCAACATCTGAGACAGTCACCTAGAAGTGAACATTTGTAGTGATTCATCTGCCATATTTTTGACATCTCCTTTAAGATGAGATAAATTAAGCTCTTACTCTCCAATCAGATGAATTCCCATTCCTAAGCCTGGACACTGGCTGCCTACATACAGGGTTTGGATCACCTGGCATCTAGGAACATGATACATGGCTTCAACCATAAGACTGATTAGGGAAGCAACTAGTTGATTCTGAAGATGTGCTGGAGTGGGTGTGTCTGAATTTCCAGAGTCCTCCTGGGCTTATGAAACAGGGTGCCTATGTAACTGTAAGCTTCAGTGCCTAATCCCCTCCTCCCCATCCCTCCTCAACAAAATTTAAATAAACACCAACATTCTTTTGGCTCACTCCTCTTTGCTGAAAACATGGCTGGTGAGCAAGATCATATAATCACATGAACAGTCACAGTGCTTGCCAAGGAAGACGGAGACCCAAGCAAAATTTTGTCCTAGGCAAAACTGGGCCCAAGCTCACATCTCCCATGAGATTGGAGGTTATATTAGGATCCCCTTGGCAAAGCTGAGCTACTGGCTCGGACAAAAATGTAAGATTAATAAGCCCCAAGAGATTCAATAAATGAGACTTATCAGAGCCCACTGAAGAGGGCATTACAGCTGCAGTCTTGCAGGCTGAAGAGCAGCTGTGAGGCAAGCATTGGGCAGAGCCCCAACCACTTTACATTCGTCCTGCATAGCGTCTTCTGGTAATTCATCTTTATTTTGCTGTGTTTACATTTTCTTTTTCTCTGCTAGAATTACTGGTAACAGGTGAAAACCACTTTTTTAAATATGGGAAACACAATCGGTACTGCTGGGTTTTGAAAAGTAAGTGTCAAACCCAAAATATGTACTGAGCTAGAATACTGGCTTTTTTTGTACCAATTACTTTGTATGCAAAGATATGGAAACCAGTTGGTGGGACAAATTACCATTTCACAAAAACCTGAAACAGTCTGTTTCATACTTAACAAAAAATGACACCCATGTACTGAAATGAAAATGAATACTGAAAGCTTTCCAGTGGACATACAATGAAACAGCAGGTAGCAGAGAACAAGAAGTACTGTCTTTGCAAAGTAAATTCAATTCAGATTAAATTAATGTTTCCTCTGGAATTCAAAATATTTAAAGGTATAAAAGTCTCATTGCAGGCTTGAAACCTGGTACTTGCCCTTAATGCCATTCACAGCATTGTATTATAAAATACAGATTTTTTTTCAGGCTGGTGAGTTGGCCTTTTATCTAAAAGCAGAATATATATATTCTTCTGAGTTAGAGTCCAGGGGAACTTATGCTTCAAACAAGGGATCTACTGCAACTAGAACAGGAAATCCCACTCTATTATGTTCAGTCTCCTGCAGATTTCTGAAATATTAGAAACCTGATCCCAACATGGGACAGACCTTCCTAGGCTCCGCATGGGGAATGGAGCTGGAAGGAAGTTCCCAGACGAGTGTTAAACTTCCTTCAGTGGCCAGCTGAACAAAGAGCAGAGGAGACTAGACATACGAATATTTCCTAACTTATGTTGAAGTTGTTAGCTGTGCATATAATGACAGAATAGCAGGCATAATACCTATATTACATCATATAAGCTTTGCTTTATGTTATGGTGACAGTACATCCGTACATCAAAGAATATCTTTTAAATCTCAACATAGACTATGCATACTTCCAATAATATATATTCAACCAGTCAGGTTGAAGCCTTAGAATTAGTTTGACTGTAAAGAACAAGGTGTTATAAAATACAAACTTAGGTGTGCAACACTGCTGTTCTTCCCACATTGCACTATGAACATTAAACTTGGATATTACTCACAAGACATATCTGTCAAGTAGAGAAGCTCCAACAGAATGAGCTTTCCTTCCCCTTCTCACTCTGAATGAGCAGTGATGTGAGCAGCCAGAAAGGTGACCTGGTTAGAAGGAGAAAATTACTGAGCAGAAGATGGCTACTAAAGTACTGACAAAGAAAATGTCTGCCAGCGTGGGAACTAGTGTCTGTGAGCCTGGGAACTAGACCCATGAACCAGAAGCATCCTTGAGAAGTGCAACTGGCATCTTTGAAGTGAAGCTGTGTACCTAGAAACTGGAGACATCCTGAGATGATACCTTGATAAGCATAAAACCAACAAACTATAGCAGCAACTTGTCATCTTAAAAGGTGAAAAATAGTCTGGAAAAAGGAGAAAACACCCTGAGAAAGTAAGAATCGGTAACTGCCATGGGCTGTTCTAACTACAAGAACAGGAAAACAGTCTGGAAAAAAAAACTGAATTGAAAGAACAGAGTACATCATCATCTATTGGCTGCCCCAGGTGAAAATAGAAATTAACAGTACCTACTGACTGCTCAAAGTGGTGCTGTTCTATGCCGTCTTATATCTCTATGATATAAAAATGACTTGATTTGCATCCAAAATGGAGCCTCTCTCTCTGAGAATTTCCTGTGCTGAACATACTTTCCCAAACTCACTGCACAAACTTTCTGTGAGATCTTGGACCCTGACCAGGGACACCTGGCTGACTCCAGACTTCGTGATGTGGATCATCTTTGAAGTGAGACTCTGTCTGTTACTCTGTTGGTCCCCCTCTGGGCCCACCTCTAGGGTCATTTTGGTCTGTCCTCCCACTTCTGGGATGGTTAGGCTCTCCCCTCTGGGATCAGTTTGACCTCCCATCTAGGATGGTTTGGCCCCTTCTGAGATCTGTCTAATGCATTGGATACCAATATTATTATGAACTTACATATATATGCATATATGTAATCTATCATAAGTATATCTGCGGTTATATTATCGATAAGTTTGCTCCTCTAGTGATAAGATGTCTCCTAGGAGATTGCACAAACTGTATTTCACATACGTTGATTTCATTTACTTATGGTACTTCATGGTATCACTTTTAAAACAAAGAATAGAAACATAATTTCAAAATCCTCAGCTTTAAACTGCATTTAATATATTTAATGCAAGTTTATTAGGAGAACTAAAGATAAAATAGTGATATGTTTCTACTACTTACTCAGGTCCTTTTTCTAATACATAGTCAAGACTAGTTACTAAGTCAATTCAATGAATCTTAAAGCCAGCAGAGAGACTATATTACCTGCATCATGCAAGTATCAGCTAACCCCTCTGAAAAAAGGGCAATCATGTACCGCATACTGTTTAATTGTTTGTATCGGTGAGAATACATACTCTAATTTCTTACTAACCACTAGCAGACCAGAGGCAGAGAAGCATGGGATCAGCAGAAATTTCCAGTAAGGAATATTTTATTTTATTTTATTTTATTTTATTTTATTTTATTTTATTTTATTTATTTTATTTTATTTATTTTATTTTATTTTATTCAGAATATTGGCACCATTTCTTTCCTGAAAGGTGAGTATTTGTTTACACATCTAAACTACCAAATTAAATAGGGTCTAGACAGCTAAGTATTTTCTGAAATCTGATTATTCCCTGTAATTCTAATGTTAATTTCTTTTTCCCCTTTCTCTTTCACACAAACACTAGTTAATTACTGTTTTGGAGCGAGAGGAAGTCAAGATCAAGCAAATTATGGCTAAACATGAAGCAAGTTGTTCTGGTCATTTAAGAGCATTTGTGATTTAATGGAATGTTTTCTCCCTCATTCAGAGCACATTACACAAGATTATGTGTAATGAATAGCTATAAATTCCCTTTGAATCTAAGATAAGTTGGAGAGTCTCATCACCTTCCAGTTTGTAATAAAATATTAATTTTTGTTCATTTACAGATGTTTTGGGGAAGACAAATTACTATAGTCTAAAGGCCCCATTCCTCACTTCCCCCGCACTTGGCAAAAATGTTGCTGACATTTTAGCAATAATGACTGTTTGGCAACATATCTTTAGAAGGATCAAACAATAACTTATATCCAGAGAACTTCTCATGACAGATGTCTAACTGAAAGCTTTGCCTTGGCTGACTACATATGTATTTATTCTCTGGTTAAATCTAGGCTAATCTAGTTAAATCTCATTTATTTAAAATGAGTATTTTTGGAGGCCAGGTCAGGGTTTTAAATAATGAGTGCTTCTCTGCAATGCTATGTTTTGCAAGAGGTCTCTCCCCAGGTCTTCCTATCGTTTCTGCTGCTAGAAGGAATTGTTTCTTTTGAAAATGGAGGGGAATTTTCTAAGTCTTCATGTCACCTTTGACTCCCCAGCAAGAATGAACAGATAGATATTGCTGTACCATTTACGATGTCATCAATGATCCAAATCCCACTGTTGTAAATATTCATAGAATATCTACTGTGTAGATTAACAGTGCAACATAACTCTTCCTCAGTGTCCTAGTAGCAATTATGCTGGGAGAAATATTGCCATAATGAGGGTTTTCCTGTAGTTCTGACTTATAAAAATAATTAAAAAAAAAAAAAAAACCAAACACAAACCCTTCTACTTTCTGAATTGGAATGGATGTTGTTAAATTTTAAAATTCCTGAAGAAAGGAATATAAGAAAACCTCATGGGAATCTGTCTGAGGCCATCTGGTGTCCCAGGAGCTATGTTGCAGGAACTAAATTCTATGTTAGGGACACTGGAAACCCTGAGATATCTATCCTGTTCTGGCCTTTTAGTATTATGCAGGAGATCCAGTGGTCCCAGCAGGTCCCAGCAGCTAACCAGATGAGCTGGAAGGAATTCAGGCAGCGATCATATGCAGATGGGGTATTTAGATATTTACATAGAGACTAATCACCATTCCCCTTGTCTCAGTGAATATTTAAACATTTTCTATGGAGTAGAACAGCAGCAGTAAGCAAAGCAGAACTTATCCCAGAATCCTTCCACTACATTGAATGATACAGTCCTTGTGTATCATCAACTGCATACAGTATTCTAGATCAGAATAGTAATAGCCTACTTCTAAATAGCACTTATCAGATTAATCCCTATCAATAAATTTGTGGAGAAAAGGAAAAGAAAAGGCAGAGGGCTCCATCTCCTGCTCTATGAGTTTAGCCCCTTTTCACCAAGGACTGTTCAGCTGAATGTATTCAGAAAACTTGATTCAAATTTATGGATATTTTTCAGGTGACCAAACCCAGATTTTTTAGAGAATAAAGTATCATAAGTTTCAGCTCAATATTTAGCCTGTCACCACAAATCTCTAACTCTACAATATTTCTCTAAATAGGCAGAAGGAGTATCCAGCAGGGATGAGAGAAACAGAGGGGAATTGGTGGGAAATCAGAAAGATGACTGAAGCTGGTTTTATATCTTGTTTTTCGTACAAAGACTGTCCCATGAATAGGAAATTTAAACCAAGAGATTTAATAGCTCTCATTTCAAAGCTTGTTGTGCACACTTATCTTATCTAAAAGTTTCGGCATTGTGGAGTCATTCTGGGCAACACCACTTCCACTGTTTTCCAGAATTTCATTATAACTGCAGGCCTTGTATCACATTTATGTAGTGGATTCGATGATAATACTCTAGGAGATCTAGGAGAAAGATAAACTTGAAGAAATACACTTTTGAGGCACTTGTAATAATACACAAAGGGATTAAGTATCTTAGTGTTGGTTAAAGTCTGGACAGCATTTTCTCATAACCTGTTGGAAGCTCTGTTTTGTTGTTTTGCTGGAGTCATAGACTTACCACATTACTGAGTATACGTTTATACAAAAGAGTCTTTTTGCATCACAAACTCAGACTAGGTGGCACCCAGTGGTTAAAAGGACTAGGAGTACAAATCTTGCATTATAACAAAAAAATTCGATAGAAAACAGGTGCTGGTGTTAAAGTGCGTAGTGTGGTCTGGCTAGGGCTCCTCACTATGAGGAATGCTATGTCTGAACTAGCGTCACCATACTTGTTTAATCTAGTTTAGCACCTGGGAAGAAATTAAGAAAATCTCGAGTTCAGTTTCAGGGCTAGCTCTTTAATAAGCAACAGTGAAAACAAATTTCAAACATCCAGGAAAAATAGTTTTCATATATACACTTTGCTCTTGCAGCCCTATACCCTTTTCCCAGATTCTTTTGTTAAAAAAAAGAAAGGAGACAGTAACAACAAAAGAAAGTTAGTAGCTGTATAATTTAAATCAGACAGATTTCTGGAAAGAAAGAAAGAATGCAACCCTGGTAGAACATTGTTTTTATCAATCAAGAAGCAAAAATGAATAAAAGGCAACAAACACAGAGCATACAATGTGAGTATCAGAAACCAGTGCTGTGAAGGCTATTAGAAGGTGGCTGAGCATCATATGCTGATGAGTCAGGGTGAAGATCTAAATCAGTTTCAGACAGTAAAAGATGCCGCAAAGGTTAATTCACCACAGAGACTTTACAAGCACATTTATGCTACCAGTGAGTCAGAAGCATGGAGAGAATGACAGTGGCAGCCAAAGGAGCTTCTTTGGTTCTCCAGTGCACAGAGGAGATGATGGGGGAAAAACTAGGAAAAGAAGAGGAACAGCAGCAGGAGGTAGAAATTCTTACCAGCTCAACAGCTATGGCACCTCTCAACTTGAACTCTCTTATGCAAAGAACGGCACAGCTGCTCATGTCTTGAAGAGCACACTGTACTGTGTCATTTCACTTTCCGTCATGTCATTTAATCTGTCAGCAGCCGTTTTTGTGTTTTGAATCACTTCATTCTTCCTGTTCCAAATATTACTTGTTTGGGAATTTATGTATTCTACAGCATTAATTTGACAAAAGGGTTTTAAGAAACATTGGCTTAAGAAGAATTCCCTTTAAAATGGAGGATTGCAGACAATTCCTGGTTATAATGAAATGCATGCTTGTGCAAAGAGGAGCTCTTTCTAGAAGTATCCAGCAGACTTCATAAATGCTTTGTCCCTCAGGTGTTCAAGGGGATGAAAAACAGTGACAAGCTGCTCTACCCAAAATTCAAAATTGTGATGTGTAGTAGCTTATTCTGGGTAAGATCATCCCTGTTCCTGAGTAAGCAGCAGAGAGCAAGATCAGCAGTTAAAGGACAGGTGGTCATGGGGGAATGGTAAGAGGCAAAGGTAATTTTGACAGCAGGCAGAACACAGGATGCAAGACTGGGATGTCTATTTGTTAGGCTCTGTGTACGAGGTAGGTATCTAATCTTTACTATAGTCAATGGAGGTCTAGAGCTTAGTTTAGTTGCCCTTTCACAGGTATCTGGTACTATTTGAGATGTCCTTGGATATCCCACCTGGTCTCAACCTACTACTCCATCGGGGCAGGGATTGCCTGCTGTCAGGACTGCTAGTCCTGAGCAAATGTCTCAGAAGTCTGGTGTTTCTGGAACGGCATTAGGCACCTGTATTTAGATAACCGAATCCTCCCCTTAATAAAGAGTGTATTAACAGCTACTCAGCTGACCAAAGGTGTGTTCACCTTCTGGTGTGTTGAATGGATTTTTAGACTCTTTTCTATTCATTAGGTCACTATTGACTGCAAAGGATTAGACACCACCTTGACAAGTAGATACCTAGTGGTAATCTGTAAAGAATGTTCAATAGCCCTAGATACCTATATGTAAGCAACTGAATCAAGCTCTGAAATATACGTGTCCACAGCCTCATGTTGCATCCCCTTAGAAGACCATGTAAACTGACTGTATAGTTCCAGTCAGTAGCTGGCCGACACAGGTAATGCTTATTTCAGAATCGAGAAGTTGATATTCTTACAAGTAATGCAGTGAGAACATTTTTCAGATTATACACTGTGCTCAGACAGTGACTTCTGTAAAAGAAAGTACAAGTTAAAGGAGTGAAAATATAACTTCTCTATTCAGAAAAGATTATTCTCTAGGTAATAAATCATGTATTTGGATACAGTACACAATTGAAAGGCACAGTTAGGCATAGTGAAGTGTTAACCTTAGAGACAGAATTTTGGGTTCACCTTCTGTTCCATCATTGACTTGACCTTAGGAAAACCACTTGACTGACTTAATTTCTGTTTTTGCTTTTCCTTATCCTTCTGGCCTGTCTATACTTTTGCATATTTAGGCTGTTAGATCCACCTAGCAGTGAAATAATTCCTGTCTGTGAGCCTCACAAACAAGAGGTCTTGATCTTATCTAATGCATTGAGGTGACAATTGTATTTATCAGGTGGTTCTGTTATGTTTTGGATATTTGCATTACATAAAATCAAAATTAAAATGATTTGCGGAAAACAAGTACCTATTACCATTCTTTCAATTTAAATTACATTCTCATGAATAACAAATGAAACATGCAACATTTTATACTTGCTCTGAAAAATTACAGAAGTTTCTGTTAGAAAAGAATAAAAGGTTTATTCCACTTAGTTCACCCCAATGGTGTTGACATAAAACTACTTCTAAAAATTAAAACTTTAAATTTAACAAGTATTCCCTCGGGGATCTGCATAAAAATAGAAATGAAACACCACCATTTAGGGCAATATCCCATCGTGTATCTACTCATTTCTTTTTACACTTTTCCCTGATGTTTCCTATTGTGAAGCCATACATGCTTAAAAAACAACCAAAGGCTGAAGGAAAGGTGAGGAAATAGAAACTACTGTGGTAAGGCCAATGCACACAGCTACCAATTTTCTAGATTCCCCTTGTCCATTTGCAGAGTCAGCTTGACTTACCCTCTAATAATCTCTCAGCAGTGGGCCAGTAATTATAGCCATGGGGACCAGCTTCTCCTTCCCTTTTATGTAGAGCCATGAAAGCAGAAGGAAATGGCATGACAACAACTGCAGAAAAAAACAGTACCTCCTTGCAAGACTTACTCTGCTCTGGCTTGAAGCCTGCTGAATAAACAGCTATTCTCTGCTTCCCTTCCCAACCTCTCTCTAAACAAAAAGGCTTTGTGGGGCAGAGAGTATCTTCTTCTCTGGGGTACGAGGCACTTGGCATCTGAAGGATCCAGCCCAAAAAGCACTTTATGATGACAGTTTTTAACTGGTCTTACAGAAAAATCTGGAAGACCTACTTCCCAACTTAGCAGCTTATTTTCACAAAGGGACTATCATGCTGTTAAAAACATTTAATGTAATTGCCACTATTTTCTGCAGACAATGTCCGATGCTTAAAACTTCTAGTTCCTCACTAGTGAGAACAAAAGCTCTCTCCTCCTGCAATATACTTGCCAGCCCTGCAGCACACTGAAGCATTGTACTTCTGACTAACATAAAAAGCCATCAGATGAGCTTGCCTTCTGTAATTGTTTTGTTTGATAATACAAATAATTCTAAAATGAAATGTCTTTTATTTTGAGCCAGGTACAAAAAGTTGTAAGTGAGTAGCAACGCTGTGACTTTTTGTATCTCTAACTACAATTTAAAGACCATTTGACATTAGAAAACAATTTAGGGAGTAGTAGTTACGATTGTTAACAGGAAAGTTAACCATGACCAACAACATCTATTCTGTTTCTTTACCCCTCATTAAACAAACCAAGATAAAAATTATAAATACCATTTATAAGAACTGTCATACTGGGTCACACCAAAGGCCCAGCTCAGGATCCTGTCAGTAGCAGAGGCTTAGAGCAGAGTACAAGAACCAAGGTAAATACAGAGCAATACTCTGTGCTTTGGTTCATATTTTGGACTCTGCAGCAACATGCAATTAAAACTTTCACAGTTTATGCCACCTTAAAAAAAAAAAGAAGAAAGAAACCTCAAAAACAAACAGAAAGAGACCATGGACAAACAAGATCTAATGTTGTGATGATTAAATACAATGAAGTATGACGTGGTGAAAAACCTAAAAGAAAACAGGCTAAATGCTGTTCCTATAGTGCTATATGCCAGAAACAACTTCAATTTACACTTTTCTTATAGTATCTGCTTAAGGCAAATGGGATTGGCCTGCCTCTCAGGACACAGAACAATTTAAGATTAGAATTTATAGAAACAATTTTGTTTTAACTTCATAAAGAAATATTAAGGGGTTCTCATAAACCAGGAACATCTAAGGTTACCATCCTACTCCATGACAATATTAACTTGCTCAAGAATTAGGCTACCTGGATGTTTCTGGTGAGTTAATGTAATCCTTGCACTCTGCAATGGGCTTTATGCAAGAAGACTTTATTCAGGATGGCAAAATCTCAGAATTCCCTGGGTATCTTCAGAGCCTGGTGAATGGATGTGCGTAGGAGTAATATGTAACTGAATTACAGACGTATGCTCTGATTTCTCTTACACATACAGTATTGCCTTAGGTGAATAAATCATTCACTTGTGTCAAAAGAGGGGAATAAAAGCTTGTGGACATTGGCCAACATGAAAGTAATATTTCTTTATTATGCTATTACTTTCTAAAGAAGCCACTTCCACATAAACTCTAAGATGCTAAGAAATAGCTAGAAGGGCAGACCAGAGGACAATCACTTCCCACAGCACACATCTCACCCAAAACAGAATAATCCTTATTGCTTGTTAACTCACTGTGAGCTATATTTAGTTTAAAACAAACATTAAAAAGGCAGAGGAGAGGGTTATGCCAGCCCTGAGATATTAGCAAGACCTAATAACATCCTAATTTGCTAGTAAAAACAAGTGTGGTTACTGAGTTCACCTGTGTTAATAAATGTAACCTCTTTTTATGTAGGAAATAAGAAACATGCAGCCTCAATACGGTGTGTGGGTTTGGTTAGAAACAGTGAGTTATGTCTCACAGACATGGTTCTAATGCAACAGGTTCGTGTTTTGCTTATATATTTTCACAGATGTTTGTCATTTCCAAGCTATATGCCTTGGACAGCTCTCCAAGTAATTTTATTTTTCATGGTTCATTGCTGAGAGCCTAAAACGACAATCTGCATCTTTCAGTTCAATACCGTGGAACTGGGCAGTACGCTTGTCTGCCATTCCCTGATGCAGAAAACTGGAGAAAATACAATAGAGTTAGTTCTGTGTCATTGTCAAGACAATGTCTGCAGTTCCCTAGTGAGTATACAGTGCTAGACAGAGGTGCTTAAAAACAGCACTGAAATAAAAATTTGCCATCCCGAAAATCCCTGCTCAGCTTCTAACAAACCCTAAAAGCACACGCAGTCCACAGAGCCTGCTGATCTTTACATTGTTCAAGCACCCCAGAGTTTTGTTTACTCAGCAGTTCTTCAGGCTTTGCAGTGCTGAGCTGGGCTGACATCTCTCTCCCACTCTCAAGTAAGGACATTGGAAAACAGGACTGCTTGCATACATAGCCAGACCATTCCCACATGGACAATACAAAAAGTGTCGTGATGGATCAAACTCTTTAAAGAATATGTGGGAAGGAGGGAGCCCTGCTTCTACACTGCCAGGCCACAAGTGCAGCCCCTGGCTCTGCCACTGTTCCCTGCTACTCAGGGCCGGGCTGCCCCTGCTCAGGCCAGCCCTACTGCAGCCCGGCTGGGTGACCTGGGATCACACCACTGGGAAAGAGACGGGGCAGAAAGAGCTGTCAGTATCACTGGAGCAGCTTTACATCTCCCATTTTCTTGGGAACTGCATTTGTGACCAGATCCTCAGCCTTGGTCCTTGCCTGAGCTGCACTGAGTCTGTTTGTGCCCACCCTTGTACCTGCTGACCATCACCTACTGCACCCTGCTGGACTTCACACCTGCCCCATCACTGTGGCCTTGCTGGGCAGTTGCAGGGCTCTGGGCCGGCCCTGGTTGCCATCCCCGTCCCATCCCTGATCCCTGGCTGGGTGCTGCTGGATGGACCCTGGTTGGAGAGGGCACGGCCCTGTCAACCTTGTGGCCATGCTCTGCGCTTGGCTCCCCGTCATGGTTTAACCCCAGCTGGCAACGAGGCACCACCCAGCTGCTCGCTCACTCCCCTCCAGTGGGATGGGGGAGAGAATTGGAGGAGCAAGAGTGAGAAAACTCGTGGTCTGAGATAAAGCCATTTTAATAGACAAAGCAAAAGCCACACATGCAAGCAATGCAAAGCAAGGAATTCATTCACTACTTCCCATGGGCAGGCAGGCGTTCAGCTGTCTCCAGGAAAGCAGGGCTCCATCACGTAAGTAACGTCAGTAACGGTTACTTGGGAAGACAAACACCATCACTCTGAATGTCCTCCCCTTCCTTCTTCTTCCCTCAGTTTATACGCTTAGTATGACGCCATACGGTATGGAATAGCCCTTTGGCCAGTCGGGGTCAGCTGCCCTGGCTGTGCCCCCTCCCAGCTTCTTGTGCACCTGGCAGAGCATGGGAAGCTGAAAAGTCCTTGACTGGTGTAAGCACTACTTAGCAACAACTAGACCATCAGTGTGTTATCAACATTATTCTCATACTAAATCCAAAACAGAGCACTATACCAGCTACTAAGAAGAAAATTAACTCTATCCCAGCTGAAACCAGGACACTCCCTCTTGTGGGGCAGCCCCCAGGGAGCTCCTAACACCCATGGAACCCTGGCAGGCATTTGCCTAATGTACTGTCAAACATTTGCAACAGTATCTTCCCCCAAAATATAAAAAAAATAGAAATTATACTAGAAACACTTGCTAGTTTATAATAAAGCTGTTCATATCTGAGACTTGCAAATTCCTCCTATACAGAGATTATACCCATTATGTAAGGACAGTTCAGCAATTTTGCAGCTGTCTGGAATTTACCCGCACTAGATTGCTGCTCTCTTTTAAGAGCGACAGGTGAATAATGAAGTGGATTGCACTTTATAGCGCAAAATTAAGGACAACAAAAATGCATGTGTGTGTTAGCCATTGCAATCCCCTCTTTGCAGTTCCCAGGCTGTGATGACCCCTGTATGAGGAAATTAATCAAATTTCCAATACTGCAGAGAATGCCCATGCAAAGCATAAGCGGGGAAATCACCTGTGAGGTTACCTAGTCTGCCTCCCTACCACTGCAACATCATTCCCATGAACATGTTTTATTCACACTGTCTCCAGACTCACACAATATCCTATATCCCAATTTACTAATATTTTAAACAATGGGAGTTTTGCCCCTCTGGGGAATAATTGAGCTTAAGTGGCCTTCATTATAAATTTTTAACTCTTAAACTAAGATTTATTTTGCCCACACTGCTATTAAAAGTGAAAAAGGACATTTTGCATGAGAAATAAAATCTTAAATGAACTATAAAAGTCCTTGGCTTTTATTTCTGCAGATTTGGGTAAAACTCTGAAGAGAACAAAACTGAAGAATTCAGCGTGAACAAGAGCTTAGGCTGGATTTTATAATCAATCTGGTTCATCAGAAATTCAATATGCAACCACTGTGTACAATTTTTCAGATGTGCTTTTTGAAAACTCCACGTTCAGAAACTGCAACATGTTTTGGTGCCATGAGAAGTAAAATCTGTAAGTTTGCAAAAGTATCAATGAGGTAAAGCTGAGTCTGGATATTCTTTACTCTTGCAGTACATTAGAAGAAAAGAAAATTGAGTTTGATTGTTTACATGGAGTTTGCTAACGTCTATTAGAAAAAATGCTTTTTACATATAAGCTGAGCAAATTCAATATGGTATCACTGAAATACAATAAAAACCCACAATGCATTTTATAGTCACTTTTTAGAGCAGATCCACATGTTAAGTATTTACATGAGAGTCTGCAACAGTTCCTGGGCTGGAAGTGTTTATTAGGTACAACTGGCTTGATTCTGCTTTCCTTGCATCTTGTGTAGTCATTTACACCTGTGCAATGATGTATTCCACTTCACATTATGTGCTTTTTTATGAGGTTTTGGCAGCGCAAAGGGGTCATAAAGTCAGTCAGTATAATCATTGAGGAATACTTTCAGTCTCTGCATGGTGTGCAATCAGCTTAAAGGTCTTTTATCACTCCTCTTCATAAGCCTGTAAATACAAACCATAAAATCTGTAATTACAGAAAAGAGTGGTTGACTACAATATCAAAATATGTGAGGCAAGTGAAAACTAGACCCACTGAATGAAATGACAGGTCTAGCACAGATCTTCTGATTGCATTTTTCTGCTGCTTCCATGTTCTGCAAGATGCCAAGATTCTGTTTGGTTGGGGAAGATAAGGTTGTAGGTGAGGCAGCAGCTTGTCTTTACTCCTACAGAGTAGCTGAGGCAGATTGTTCCCATATGGGAGCACTTTATATATTACCTCTGTATTAAGCCAGTGCAGTTTTACCCCTTTAAAGCCTCTGACTCAGTTTTCCTTCAAACTCACAACAATATTTTTCTGTTTCTGCCTCTCTTGCCATCTTTTAAACTTCTTATCTAATTTTTTAATAGTGTCTTAGGGTAATTTGCAAGCCCAGAGGAATAAAACAGAATCACTTTTAATACTTTACATTAAAAATTTTTAATGTAATTAAAATTACCTGAGAAACAAATTTATTTTAATTCTGATATTTGTATAGAAGAGACCATCAAAGGCACCTGGTACCTTGTAACACACAGTAAAAGGGAATCTCACAGCTGACAATAGAGCAGTCACACATGTTGCCAATGAATGCTATGGCAATGAATGATTTATTTCTCAAAGCAGAATACTTCAGCTCAGCAAAAACTCACCAGGCAGGCTGGCTGTTGGAACTGCTGACTGTGCAAGCTACTTTGCCACCCCTAATTTAAACTGGACCTAAATCAACTTTTCACTAGGGGAAAAAAAAGAGAAAAAAAAAAATCAAGCATTAGCTGCTTTCACAGAAGGACAGAAGAGAAATGTGAAAATGAAAGGTTTAAAACTTTTTTCTAAATGTATTTTTTTTTCCTATTAGTAGACAGACATATGAATGCTGAAGCAATTCTGCATCCTAACAGTGAGTCATTGTTGGAGATACTTGGGCAAAGGATATGTTTTAGCACAACGTATGTTGTTATTTCTTCTTCCATATATGCATATATTTCTCTTCTGTATAAAAGTATGTCTCACTTCCATATATGAGTATACCTATATGATAAATCTCTCACTGTAGAACCCAAGTCTGCATTATATCTGATATACTGTGAATAACATTCTTAACCCTCCCATGTCCTTTCATTTGGGTTCAATCTTTGATTACAAGAAGGAGCTGATATTGAGAGTCAGGAACTATTGAGCTGGAATGTTCATTGTTTTAGAAGGAAGCATTTCACTAAGCAACACTGTACCAAACAGGGACCATTGGAAAGAGACAATGAAACTGAAGATCGTAACAAGTTGTACTGGTTTTGGCTGGGGTAGAGTTAATTCATAGCAGCCTGTATGGGGCTATGTTTTGGATTTGTGACCAAAACAGGGTTGATAACACAGGGATGTTTTAGCTGTTGCTGAGCAGTGCTTACACAGAGTCAAGATCTTTTCTATTTCTCATGCAGCCCCACCAGTGAGGAGGCTGAGGGTGCACAAGGAGTTGGGAGGGGATACAACTGGGACAGCTGACCCTGACTGACCAAAGGCATATTCCATACCATATCACATCATGCTCAGCAATAAAAGCTGGAGGAAGGGGGGATGTTCAGAGTGATGGTATTTGTCTTCCCAAATAACCATTACATGTGATGGAGCCCTGCTTTCCTGGGGATGGCTGAACACCTGCCTGCCGATGGGAAGCAGTGAATTAATTCCTTGTTTTGCTTTGCTTGTGTGTGTGGCTTTTGCTTTACCTATTAAACTGTCTTTAACTCAACCCATGAGTTTTCTCGCTTTTGCTCTTCAGATTCTCTCCCCCATCCCACTGCGGGGGAGTGAGTGAGTGACTCTGTGAGGCTGAGCTTCCTAGTGGGGCTAAACCATGACACAGACAATGAAGAAAAAGTTTTTTCACCTAAAAATCACTGGGAGAAATCCTTGGTAGTACTAGATTTGGACCACATCTGTAGACAGTAAAACAGATTTTTTTTTTTTCTGATTCTTACTAAAATAAAAAGACATGGAAAAAATAATGATGCCTTTTAAGATGAAGGGATATAATGCCCACTAGAAGTATAAACAATAAGTCCTCTACAGGAAGATTGGTTTCATTTGTGCTCATTTTATACTGACAGATTTACTCCCCCCACCATGCCAGAAAGTGATGTTAAAAACATTCATTTGGAATTACATAGAAAATAAATGTGGGCTGGAAGATATACATAAGAATTTCATGGCATAAAAATATCATTAGCTATATGGTTTCTGTCTCTTTTGGATCTCTTAAGCATCTGCCATAACCTGTCTCATCTCCTGAAAGTCTCAACATCTTTCCCCAAAAAGCAAAAAATGTATGGCCTTGATGGAAACCAGTTCTCCAGTAAGCTGATAAGAAGTAGCCATATTAAATTACTTCACCTTTCCACATGGTAAAGATACGAGTTAATAACAAAAAAATGGAAAAAACTGGGTCTTTTTCTATTTCCAGCACTGTTTTGATATAAAATTCAAGAATAATGCTTGGTACATAGAACAGACTGTAAGTATCTAGAACGGAGACTTCAGTTTTGACTCTTCATTGTCTCAGGGCCATTTACATCCACAAAAATATTATGTGCAAAATTCTATTTTCTTGACTGACTTTTTTACATCATGATTAAAATGAACCTAGGATTGTTCTATAACACTATTTCTCTTCTAATTTATGCATGCGTCTCTTCTGGACCAAGAACCTTGCAAAAGAGCCAAGGAATTTTTGGAGAAGGGGAAAAAAGTCACTGTTGTAATTATAGGAAGGCATCAGCAATTTCTCAAAACAGATATTATGACAGAGTGGGCCAGCGCTGGAGGGAGACCTGCGTTATGAAATAATTCACGAGGTGTACATGATTAAATGATTGCAAGAAATGATGGGTGGCAAGGAAAAGAAATCTCAGGATTCTCTTCAGCCAGACTACATTGTAGTTAATTTAACAATGTACTATAACAATTTACAGAAGCTTTGAGGAACTAACTTAAAAAGGACGGTTCTGAACCCACATGGCAGTGGGTTGTAGATTTAACATTTTTTCCTTATGTGGTAGGTTAGACTGCCGATTTTGCCTATGTAAGTCTTTCAGGAATTTCATTCCTATGAAATCTAAGGCATTAAGTATGAGCTCTTAATTGCACCTAGGTCTTATGGCAAGCTGGAGTCACGGCAGAGGTGAACTGTGTACCTAGACCTGGAAAATCCAAATGTAGCTCAGAAATGTGTGGGTTTTTTTCAAGGGGTGAAGGTCGTAGTAAATAACTGTTCAATGATTAGCTTCTCAATCACATTTTGTTCATAAATGTTATCTGATGGAATGCAATTATTTTTTGAAAAGTGCAGGTGGTCATCCTTTGGTTCGAGGAATGGTTATTTCGCAACTTACCATGGGCTAATGGTTTGTACTCCAATATTAGTTTTTCATGCACTCCTTTTCTTAGAACAATGGCTGTGTTTTATTGATTTGTGGAATCTGTTTCACTTGAGAAGTTAATGGAGAAAAATATAAATTTTCCCCAGGCTGCTAACTCCTGATATAATAAACGTAATAAAACTATAGTTAGAGGCATTATACGTGTGCTCAATTTACAAACCATAAAGCACTTTTGATAATGCTTAGGTACAATACTAATTTTGCTTTCATCTTCTGCACTCCAAGTACATTAAATCAATGCAATCCTGTTTATTCAAGTAAAAAAATGCAAAATGTCTGGAAGAAATTCTTCCCAAAGAAGAAATTAATCCTGCTCATCCTAAAATGTTTTTACAGTAATTAATTTCCAGTTTTGGCAACAAGAACAATATTTTAAGGTAATAAAATATTTCTGAACACAAACCACGAAAACTGATTATACTTGAGTGTCACTGTTTTTTTTTCCCAGTTGCTGTTTGAATAGCCAACAGAGAATCATTTCACTCTCTCCAGGTCAGTTGGTGTTGAAAGGTCATCAAGAAACTGTCAGCTGTACATCTGATGGGCTAGGTGTTGCACGAAGACTGTTGTGGTTAATTCATATGCACCTCAGAAAAGAATGAAAAACGAGACAATCTGTACACTGCAGGACTTACTGCTCATCCCTACATAAACATTTAAACAAAGAATTTTCACTGTCTTTGCCATGAGATAGTAACGATACATCCCCAAATAGTTACATTAAACTGTATTCACACCAATGGTTAGTGCATACCTTCTCTTCCTACTTTCCATCCAGCTGTTACTACTAGTAACTCTGTTGAGCTTCCCAGAAAACCTACGAAGACCTCTGCCCTTCATGGAATAAGAAGAGTTAAATTGTTCTCACAAATTATTTTCCTCTAAAACTACAAGGCAAAACCAGGCTTCCTTATCCCAATGATAGTGACAGTGGACACAAAAAGAGTGAGCTTGTTGTCTGGAGGAACAGATTCTGGCTTTCATGGCTGCACCTTGCTTCTGAACTGCCTGATGCTTCACTAGTGACTGTTTTAAATTCAAGAATTTCTGTTACAGCTGGACTGAGCATCTTATTTGACTTTGCTAAATGAAACTTTAACATTAAAACATACCAAGGGAGTATACTTGGTCTCAAGTGAGTGAGACAGCCATTTTAGGACCCTGTTCCTTCCATAAGCCAGCTGTTGCTGGAATGGACTTCACACAGCTGCTCTTGAAATTTTTCTTCTTGCATCTAGACCAGAAGACTCATACTTACCAGTGGAAAGAAAAGGGAACAAAAGCAAGATTATTGTTGCAACAATAACTCCTGCAAGCAGGAGTTATTAATTTGAACTAGATGGTAAACCATTTTCTTTTGTAGTGAAAGCTTTGAGGAGTTGAAAATATCCTCATGGTCTACATTTCAATGAGCCCAAGGATCTCTGAGGTTTTTGCTTGAAAATTCTTTGAAGTCCTTCTTAGAGCAGTGAATAGCTCAGTGATACAGACAACCATCTGAGATGCAGGAGGTCTTATTTGGCATCCTTGAATTCAAACCAGAGACAGAACCATCAGTTTTATGTATGCCACAGAGTATCCTGACCACCAAATTTTAGTTATTTGGGATAGTTCCCTCCTCACCTTTCTGTTGAGGCCAGAATGGTATCCTAAGAGGAGGAAGACTGAGCATTATGAGAAATATTGAGAAGCATTATGAGAATAAAACAGAGAAAGAAGAATGTGACAACTATGTCAAAGAAAAAACATACAGAAGGTCCAAACAGATTTAATTTCAGCTTTATAACCAAAGCGAATGGAAAAGGAATATTGATATGACAAATGACTGAAGTGTGTTGGTATAATGTCAAATTTCTAAGAAATGTAAACAACAGTTAGCCTCCGGTCACAGAAAAATGTTGAACACCAATAAATCATAAACCAGCAGCATGCTAGCTCTCAGCTCTCTCTGTGCAGTTTTCCCATCAATGCTGTAAAAAGCTGAGGCAAGTCAGTCTCCTGTTTAAGGGCTTTTGGTCAAGGAAATGGAGCATCAGCTTTTAGAAGAAAGCAAAGGAATAGATCTTCCCTCACCAGTGCTGATATCCAATATGCAATCTGCCCTAGAAACTCATGTGATATCAAACGCTGGTTCTTGCAAGGTTTTGGCAAATCTGCCATCATTATAGTAACTCAAGCGTAGATGAGGCATTGCCCCCAAATCACTGACCCTGACATTTACTAGACCACATCACAAGGGGGAGGAGAACATCTATTGGTTTAATTTAAGTAAGTTATTTATGACCACAGACAAAAATGTATTAAACAAATTATGCTAGACCTAAGTACTTTGTTTTGTAGTCGTGTCAGAAATGTAGGCATGCTAGTTTCCCTAGGGCAGTCTGTTTCATATTTTTAAAAAATTATTTACCTCAAGCTCTATATTAATCAATGTCAGATGGACAGTTAAATCATTTGTAGGAATGTAGCAGTGATAAATTCATACTATTTTAATTTATACTGCTTTTCTGTAGGAAGGGAGAAAAGGAGAAAGGGAGGGAAGAATAAGTCATAACACTGGAAGAAGAAACATATCCCTGAGTAGAGTTAATAATGAGTGAGCAAATATTCTTTGTCTCCGCTAGTTTATAATACTTCTCAATGTTCATCAAGTATAGAAAAGGCATTGTGAATTTAGGTCTGATATTTAATACATCTTCCAGGAGGAAAGATTGGTTTTGAAAAACCTAGAATGAAGCTTCAATAAATAAAAAAAAATGTACAAATACTTTGTGATTCAGCAAAAACTAATCAGTAATTCGATCTCAGCTCATTGACAATAACTACATTTTATGTCAAGAAATGGTAACCCAGTCGCTCCTCACTGCAATCAAATCTCTGTCACTCATATTATAAAAGCACAGTTGTCTTTCTCATGCAGATGAGAACTTTGGCTAAAATGTCAGTTTAACCACATTGTACAGAGGCTACAAACAATAGCAAAAAGGATGTAGGAGAATGAGAGTTCATGTATGAATTTGTCTCCTGGTCATCAACAGTTCTCTGGCAGACTTCCTGCTCCTTCAGTGTTTGAAGATTCATTACAATTTTTTGTTCTTTTTATTAGTTGTTCCTTACAATCTTTTTTTAGCCTGCTGTATTGTATTTTCATATTTCATCTACCCAAGCTTATGAGCCTTTCTATTTTCTACAGTTTGACAGGACTTCAGCTTCCAAAAGAATGCCATTTTACTTCTTAGAACCTTCTTCCCTTACTCTGCTGTTTAGTCCTGCCAGCTTCCTTTTTCTCAGGACTGTATCAGTTGGTATATTTTGACCTCCTGGTCCTAGTATGTTAATCTTAATTGTGTCGGTATACCTTGCAAAGATTTAATTCTCTCGGCTGCTTTTTTTAGCCTCTTTTTGACAAGTTTTCTTATTTTTATGTCAATCACTTTCTTACTACTAAACACATGTTCGTTAAATTTTTTGGCCTTTTGGAGCCTGTGAGATTGTTGAATCAATGTAACTGTTGCTGTTGAATGTAATAGCAGCCTCTTCAGCTGTAGGATTTTGAATAAGATCATGGGTGCTACTGAAAACCAGTTAAACATTGGCATCTTCTCAAATGGGATGCAGGCCAGGTAGTGTATGAAACAGTCATTGATAATGTCTAGGAGTTTGTTCTTTATATTGCAGCCACATAAGGTATTTTCCCAGTCCATATGGGTTACCATAGCATTTTCTGGTTTCAGTGCTTTTTATCTCTCTGTATTGCAGCCATTGTGTATGTGTAACTGATAAATATAAACTTGAACTGTAGTTTTCCTAGTTAGTCCTGGAATTTCAATCAATACAGATTCAGGTGAGGTGGTTAGTTTTTTCATTTGGTTTGATTCCAGGTGCTCTGTAACAGATAGCTAATCTAACATCAGTGTGGCACGCTCTTCCTTTCCTGTTTATTTTATCGTGGTGCAACAGCATGGTCTACCATTCATGGAATTTCCAAACCATGTGCTTTTCTGCATCTGCCGTTTTTCTTCTCCTTCTCACTTTAAAGTATACTGATGAGCTTCTTGATTTTAAGTGCCAGTAGTGTGGTTCCATTATGGTTCAGATACAGTCTGTTCTTTCTGTGCAGACAGAAATTTAATCCAGAAATGTTCTTAATGCCTAAAGAGTTGATTTAATGTGACTGAAATGGAACGATAAATTCAAAGAATAAACAATAATAAGAAAAAAGGAACTATGCACAGATACATCCATATACTGACTGTACAAGCATTACTTCCATACAGAAAAAAGGTTAATAAAAAAATTTAAATTCAGACTCTGATAGATAGTTTGTACAGATAGTCAAGTCTGCCTATTTTTTCTGTCTTCTCTGAGGAAGAAAGCCTAGCTATTTTTAAACTTTGTTTCCAGGCTGGTTTGCCAAATGCTATGCTCTCTTACGCAAAAGATGGAACAAGGTATAAAATACTATAAAATAGTCTAGTTCTGTTTGATTTCTGGTTTTCTTACAGTTTCCTACAGTCATTTTGGGAGGCTTAGTATCATGCTGTGGCATAATATTCTATATGAAACATACCTGTTCCAAACAAACAAACAAAAACTATTATCTGACTAATCACAGAGATGGGTGTAAACACCCACCTACCTGCATACATGTAGCACTCATACACACAGAGTTCTACAGTTACTAAATGTCTTAGTGGTGCACAATTTTTGAACCTTCTTCTGAATAATGAAAATCAAAATAACACTTGGTGAATAATATGTGAATGAGTAACTATAAGAAAAGAACATCTATACTTTATGTTTGAAAACAATTTGTCAAATTATTTGTGATTAACCATTGAAAAGCATCTCAGGTAAAAGGCAAGACTTATTGATATAACTATTGATATCCTATAAGATTTATCCAGCTGAAAGTGGATGACATTTACAGAAACAATCATTGCTTCACAGGGAAGTAGCAAGGAGAAGCCTGACCATTCACCACAGGATGAACACAACAAATGGAACAGTTTCATGATGTGTGAAACATTGAAATATCCTGTCTGTGTTAACTTTTTTTAAAAAAAATGCCTGTATTTAAAATTAATTATTTTCCCGTTGTTTTCTGATGAAGCTGACTTGTAGCATTATCAGCTCTCTAAAATGATACTATGCCTTGGGTATTTTCTGCTGGCTTTTACTGTGGAAAATAAACACTAGAAATTAAAAGATTATTTGAAGCTACTAACAGCATTTAATTTTGCAGTTGCAGAACAAATGGTTTGTATTCATGTTGTACATGCTCAATGACTGCTGACAGGTTACTCAATTTTTTATTCTATTGCATTTTGATGGTGTGATAGGTTTTAGAGTCTTTGAAGCTTGCATGCATTGAAGGCATATTATCAGCCACACGCTTAATGCACTCAGACGGAAATCCCCTATTTTTACAGAAATGAGACAGGACATTGTAAGCATCCGGGCTAGCATGAAAAATCAAGATGCTGAAAGAGAAACAAAGTCTCACTAAATCTGCGTGGATTGCAAGTTCTCTGAGTGGAATTACTTTCACTATTCAAATAAAGATCCCTCTAAATACTTTCTGAAACTAAATGAACTTTACTCAAGAAAGGGAAAAATAGTTTAATTTTGCCATCAAGAATTCAGGCATAAAGAAAAATTTTTGCCACACTTTAAATAACTTAAGTTCATACAAACTGTTCATGAATTGTCAACTTAGACACAAAAGACTTCATTCTTATGTGTGTGCAGTCTCATAGTAACAGATCTGCTTACAAAATGTATTCATAACTTAGTACAATGGGGATTTTAATAGAAAGAATGTGAATGGTTTTTAATATGCGTCTAGAGTTTATTGAGAGACGTGATGGGTGGCAGCATTTTCAATTTCTGTCTCTGCAGACAGGATAGGTGCCAGTTTGTGAAGGCATGGCAGCAGAAAACTGAAATATGTAAAACATCTCTTCCCCTTGTGCACGTAGGCATGCATTAATCATATTCTGACCATCCCTACTCCTCCTGTAATACTTAGCTATGATGGAAAAGTTCAAGTTGTCTGTGGAGGGCAAAGAGAAATACCTTTATGTGCCTACTAGTTGCTGAGACAATCTTCCTGGTATAGAGTACCTTTAAGAACTGTATACACACTGACAATATTGTGAGTTGAGGAAGTAAAGATCATTTGGATCTGATGTGCCTTCCAAAGAAAATGAAGACTTCTAAAGAAAACAAGAAAAAAAAAAAAGAATTGAGGCAGTATTATTTTGCATGTGGGAGAAACCTTATGGAACATCTGTGTTACTAGATTTCTTTTTTCTTCTGTGCTATGGTAACAAACTTGTGATGAGCTTGCCATTGTGTTTGAAATAAGAACTCCAAGCAGCTTTTTATTGTTGTGTTATCTAAGCAGAGCATAGTAATATGAGCAGCTATAGATTTCTAATGATGCTGACTGTTTTATACATTGTTAACCAGAGGTTAGAGAACAGTAGTGAACTCTGGAATTAATCTGTCAGGACTTTGACTTCAATGTGTCTGAAGAGAAGATCACCAACACTGCTGAAGGTTTAGCTAACGGCTCAAGCCAAGCATCTGAGTAGCTTGAGAACCTTTCCCAGAAAAGGGGTCAATAAATGGTGATTGGGAATTAGGAGTTGTTGACCAGTCATATTTTACTGTAAGGAATAAGCTTTTTTCCCCCCTTATTCATATTTGTATCTCTGTATTTGGTTTGCATTGCCTGGTTTTGGTAGCAGGGGGGCTACAGGGGTGGCTTCTGTAAGAAGCTGCTAGAAGCTTCCCCCATGTCTGATAGAGCCAATGCCAGCCAGCTCCAAGATGGACCCACTGCTGGCAAAGGCCAAGCCCATTGGCGACGGTGGTAGCACCTCTGTGAAAACATATTTAAGAAGGGGGAAAAAAACTGCTGGGCAACCAGCAGCACGTGGCGAGACAAGTGAGAATATGTGAGAGGAACAACTCTGCAGACACCAAGGTCAGTGAAGAAGGAGAGGAAGGAGGTGCTTCAGGCACCGGAGCCGAGATTCCCCTGCAGCCCATGGTGAAGACCATGGTGAGGCAGGCTGTCCCCCTGCAGCCCATGGAGGTCCACGGTGGAGCAGATCTCCACCTGCAGCCCATGGAGGACCCCATGCCAGAGCAGGTGGATGCTGGAAGGAGGCTGTGACCCCGTGGGAAACCTGAGCTGGAGCAGGTCTGCTGGCAGGACTTGTGGCCTTGCAGGGGATCCATGCTGGACCAGTCTGTTCCTGAAGGACTGCACCCCATGGAAGGGACCCACGCTGAAGCAGTTCATGAAGGACTGCAGCCCGTGGGAAGGACTCGCGTTGGAGAAGTTCGTGGAGGACTATCTCGCATGGGAGGGACCCCACACTGGAGCAGGGGAAGAGTGTGAGGAGTCTTACCCCTGAGGAGGAAGGAGTGGCAGAGACAACGTGTGATGAACTGACGCCATTCCCCATCCCCCTCTGCTGCTGGTGGGAGGGAGGTAGAGAAATTGGGAGTAAAGTTAAGGCCAGGAAGAAGGGAGGGGTGGGGGGAAGGTGTTTTAAGATTTAGTTTTTATTTCTCATTACCCTACTCTGATTTGATTAGTAATAAATTAAGCTAATTTCCCCAAGTTGAGTCTGTATTGCCCGTGATGGTAACTGGTGAGCGATCTCTCCCTGTCCTTCTCTTGACCCATGAGGATTTTGTTGCATATTCTCTCCCCTGTCCAGCTGAGGAGGGGGAATGATAGAGTCGCTTTGGTGGGCACCTGGCGTCCAACCAGAGTCAACCCACCACAGTCTGTTATTCACTGAAGTTGCAGCCTTTAGGCATGAGTCAGAAGTTCAAGAATGGCTTTCACGTGTTTGTGTAAATCAGCACCAAATAAAAGGAAAAAGAAAAGTTAAAGCATTCCTGAAAGAGTAGCTAAGAGCCAAATACTAAAAATGAAAGTGGAGAAAATGCATAGTTTTTAATATAAGTAAAGTCAGGCAGAGGGATAAAATCACATTTTGGTGAAATTTAACCATGAAGATGAGAGCTGTGGTTGGAAGCAATTTGCCACAAAAAGACATATTGGGAAAGTCACATACTTTTTGACAAACAGACAATAAGCACAATTTATTTATTTATTTGACATTGCTGCTGGCCAAAGTACATGTACCAGTTTAATAAGGAAGTAGCAACTTGGTGCAATCCCATTCTGGAATGCCATAAAAAAGTTCAAAGAAGTTGAAGTTGATTTATTTGCTCTGGAATTTCAACAAAACAAAAAAAACCCCCACCCTTCTGTTATAAAACTGTCCTTATTAAACTTCATCATTACTGTTTTGGAAAATAACAGTAAATAATACAGAAGTAGTACAAAGTGTGATTTTAATGAAGTTGTCCTGTCCACATGCCCTGCAGTGAACACAACCTAACTGCCAGATGACTTCCCCAAAGGTAAATTGCAACTCGCACAGACAAAATGAAGCCAGCTCATGATGCTTTTAGTACTGTGGCTATGCTGGTGCATAACTTAGTGCTAATCTCACCAAAACCACAAGGTGACTGCTGGAGTAGAAGCTCATGAAATCTCCTGGAGTGCCAACAGTGCTCACACCAGCTAGCTGAAAGACACCTTATTTGACTAGCCTGCTTGCCATAGAAACTACAAGATAGACCCTCTATCATTTCTGTAGAGTATGAATTTGAAGACAAACCACAGGGCTTTACAGTGTTGCCGTGTTTCCCATTTCTCTTCTGTATGTACTCTACTATTCATTACACACTGCTTAAATATTAATCTAAGCTCACATCACACATGCTTCAACAGAGAAAGGCTGATAACTCCAGAAAGTAATTTATGTATCCTAAAATAACTAGGATGAGTTGCAATGTCAATGAGTCTCAGTACTCACTATAGAATTCACTTATGCAGCAAAGTGACACTATACCAAAGAGTGAGCTCAAGCCCTAGGAAGTCCATCAGCTCTTTCCGTCTGCATCACCACATGAAATAACCCTCAGCTTAGACACGAGGGCTACACAAGTTTGCAGGAACCCAAGCTCAGGCTGCCTGAGGTGACAGTCTGACAGTAACAGTCTAGGAAACAGTATCTTTGCAAGGAGTTGATGGGACACAAAGGGATGACTGTGATGCAAGTAAATACACTGAGGTTCATGCTTGGGGACAGCATGAACCTCAGTTACTCCTCCTTGTAGGACCCATAAACAAAGCCTCGAATTCACACAAGGAAAAGTGGACTCAAATGCCAGTTCAGAGTCAAGCAGAATGAATGTAACCTAAGCAACATCCAGGATGGGATTCATTTTGCCCAGCATTAGATGTCTGCACAGTAGATGTTAGATTAGGTGTGTGCCTGGAATAACAAGACGAGGTTAGTTTCTCTCTAGGCTTCAGGGAGATATTGATTGCATCTTTAATGACCATAATGGAAACCTACACCTGTAGAATCTATCCTTTTTGGAGCTTTACCTATTATTTTATATTTGTGGGAACTACTTATAACCTAGTTTTGCAATTTTCTGACAGTAACAACAACAAAAAAGCTCCTAGATTCCCAATATACAAGTAAAACTCTGTTTGCATGCTTAAGCCATTTAATTTGACAAGCAAAAAGATCAAATACCCTATGTATTATCTTACCTTGGTTTCTCTCAGGTCTGGATAATGCCCAGCAGAATAATCATTAATCATAAAATTCTGCTAGTAACATTTGAAAATCCTCAGAAAAATACAAGTCAGCAACACATCAGTGACTGCCAACATCTGTGTGCTCATAAGGATCCATATAACCATAATAAGACTGATCTTAGACGTATGTCTACAACTGCAGAAATCAGAGAAATATTTCAGCTGTGGTTTTATGATCTATGTGCTGCCCCAGATTTGTTCTCTTTTAAAAATCAGATTTTATTATCATGGAAATACATACGTATTTGCAGAAATTTAGTTCTAATATTTTGGAATTATATGAATTATGCATGAAGAATTATATGAGGAATGCAACAAGTGTAAAAAATCAGATGAGTGAATTTTGCTCCAAATTTTTCTAACTTTCAGCTCCATAAGCCAGATGTGCAATATTTGAACATTTGGAAAACAATTGATGTCTTTATGTTCCAATGGTTTGTGTTTTTTTTTTTCCAAAGTACATGTTTCTGTGTGTTCAGGAAAGCAGCCTCCTTTTATATGATGATTTACCTAAGGCAATAATTTGCTAACTGACAGAAAATTCAGCCTTTATTAGAAAATTAGTTCCTTGCCTATTAAAACTTCCCAAATGTTTTTTATCTGTAGTCAAAGTGAAAAAAAGAAAGAAAAAAAAAATGTGCATTTTAACATAAACACATTCTGAAGCAAAATGCTTAGAAGAATACTCTATGGGACAACCATTGTCATTTTGTAAATTCAATATGGTGTTTTCAAGTATTCAGTCAAAACAGAGTCCTGAACACCATAGTTCTAAAACAAACATTACAGGTGTTTCTGAAAGCATCTAAAGGAAACATACTGACAACTGAAAAATATTTCACTGGTCCCGAAAACAGTGTCGCAAGAATGATTTTGTTGTTGTTCTTGTTGAAAAATGTTAGTTTTGTTGGAATAACATTCTCAAGTGAAAAGTTATTCAGACAAAAAAATGTCCAGGAAGGTCCACTGTTGCAGAACATCTACATATGTTTGAGGGCAAGCAATATTTAACAATATATTTGGCTTTAGGGAGAAATGGGAAAATTTCAGAAACTTAAAAAGTTTTATGCATTTTAAAGATTAAAGTAAAAATGACATTAAAACTTAGGGAAAAAATTCTCCTTCATTGTCATAAACTGCATCTCAGCTACATTATTTGGCTCTCCTTTCAGGCCTAATATTTCTAGTGTGAAATACATACAGACATAGTGGAAGGCTGCAGCTGAGACCTATCATGAAGCTCTGAGAAGAAGATTTTGCCTAGAATCTCCTGCTTTATTCTTCTAATAAATGTCTAGTAAATCTTCTTCTTTTGAAATAGACACCATAAAAATGAAGTTACCTTATATAATTGTTGGCTTAGCCTCTACTGTGTTGAAAACAAAATAGTCCATCTTTTCTTGGCAGAATTAGTGATTATCTAGGCACAGACCCAAAATTGCACTATGCTAGGGTTGGTTTTTCCTGTTTTCATTTTTAAACTGTATTAATTCAGTAGCTAAAATTATTGTAATTGCTTACAGATGAGCACAGAAATAATTTATTTAATAATAGTAATAATAATAACAACAACAACAACAATAATCTTATGTTAGAAAAATCAGAGTAGCATTACGATTTCTATTACGGAAAGACAAAAGTAATGCAATCTGTAGGCCTGGACACAAAAGAACAACGTATTTCAGTGTGTAGCTAACCAGCTCCAGAGAAGTGCACAGAAACTGAAAGATACCAATTCAGATGTTAATGAGTGCTCAGACCTATAGGCAAAATAGATGGGCCACTTTTATAGATTCACATGAAGTCAGAATAAATCATTAAATTGCTTGGTATGACTTCCTTTGAGGGCTTCACATATTGCCTGCTTTCTCTTCTTTTGAGGACAGCAACGTGTGTTTGACTACAGCTGATCTTCCAGAAAGGCAGCAAACTGTGACCTCAGGTCTTGGAGAAGCCGCCAAGGCACTTAGAATAATGTAGATGATATCCTACCAAAGGATACGGTAGGATAAACTAGGTTTCTGAAGTGGCCCTTACTCCATCTGGGACTCGTTGTGCTCATACCAGGGACCTCGCAGGGCGTTAACAGTCCTATTTTTATTCCAATTAGAGATTCCCACCTGTTGTGTTCTTATCTTATTTTGAATGAGAGCTTTTCTAAAGGGCTTTTCATTAAGAAGGTGAGATTTCAATAGGAAAACAATAAGCTAATAAGTGCTAGAGAAAGGAGCTTGTAAAGTACGAAGAGGAATCTAATACTGCTACTTTTTAACAGTGACTACTCTGTACCAGAATATTTAAGACAAAACTGAGAATAAAGCTTTAAGGCCCTGCAGGTTACTGATCTGAAAGGGATCCTCAGACACAACAATCAGAAACCTTGGCATTCTTGGCAAGATGTAAAGAATCTAGACCACCTCTTCCAGGTGAACTTTTGCCAGCTCTACAGAGTGCAATTACTAAACACATCAGCTCTACCCAACAGCTGATGTTTTCTGCAGAAATCCTTTTGCTTATATAAAAAACCCCAAACCTAACACAAGAAGAGGGACCCAGACAAGCTCTAGAAGTGCGCCCATGTGAACCTCATGAGGTTCTACAAGCCCAAGTGCAAGGTCCTGCACCTGGGTCGGGGCAACCCCTGGTATCAATACAGGATGGGGGATGGAGGGATTGAGAGCAGCCCTGAGAAGAAGGACTTCAGGATACTGGTGAATGAAAAGCTGGACATGAGCCCGCAATGTGCACTCACAGCCCAGAAAGCCAATTGTATCCTGGGCTGCATCAAAAGAAGCATGACCAGCAGATTGAGGGAGGTGATTCTTCCCCTCTACTCTGCTCTGGTGAGTCCCCACCTGGAGTACTGCATCCAGCTCTGGAGTCCTCAGCACAGGATGGACCTTTTGGAGTGGGTCTAGAGGAGGGCCACAAAAATGATCAGAGAGATTGAACACCTCTCTTATGAGGAAAGGCTGAGAGAGTTGGGGTTGTTCAACCTGGAGAAGAGAAGGCTCTGGGGAGACCTTATTGCGGCCTTTCAATACTTCAAGGGGGCTTATAAGAAAGATAGGGAAAAACTATTTAGCAGGGCCTGTTGCGATAGGACAAAGGGTAATGATTTTAAACTAAAAGAGGGTAGATTCAGACTAGATATAAGGAAGAAATTTTTTACAATGAGGGTGGTGAAACACTGGAACAGGTTGCCCAGAGAGGTGGTAAATGCCCCATCCCTGGAAACATTCAAGGTGGGTTGGACAGGGCTCTGAGCAACCTGATGTGGTTGAAGATGTCCCTGCTTATTGCAGGGAGGGGTTGAACTAGATGTCCTTTAAAGGTCCTTTCCAACCCAAACTATTCTATGATTCTATGATTCTAAGTCTAGAAAACCAACTAACCTAAGTCTAGAAAACCAACTAACTGGTAAATCAACTGAAGTACATTAGTTCACTCAAAAGCTGAATGTTAAACATGTAAAAAAAAATAACAATATACAAAATTTCAGATATTCAGAGCAAAATGTCATGAAATATGCTTTTTAACTGAATAGAAATATTACTGTTTATGTCCCCTGTCAGGCCAGCTTGCTTTTGACTAATGAATACTCTCAACAACATTACAGAAGATAGAATTATCAGAAGATATTTGGTGAATAATTACAAATAATGAATAATGAATCTGAAAATGTAGCAAACTGTTTGCACACAATTCATCAACAGAAAGAACTAAATACATCTAACACATTTTTTAATGTATTCTTTATCCTCTAATTACCATCAGCTATGTGTGGAGAACTGAGTAGAAATATCCACATATAGCATGCAAATGAGAATGTATAAGCTATTAACTTCAATGCCATCTGCCATAAAATCAAACTATTGGCAGCAGTCATAAATGTAGTGCTTAATGTCTAGAACAAGGCAGAAACAGAATTCATGTGGTAACATAAAAATGGACAAATAATTCAAATATTCATTAAGAAAAAAAGAAAATACTTAAAAAGAACAACAAAATAATAGATCAGTTCAAACAGATCAAGTCTGAGGCATGTTGCTGCACACTGAAAATGTACAGCACACTGAAAATGTACCTGATGTCAACACAGAAATCAGAAAATTCAGTAAGCTTTTAAATTGTGTATGAATCTGAAAATGATAAACAAATCACTGCTGTATTATGCACCATCCCTCTGCTAAACCAGTGCTGTTAGTCTCATCACACACACCTGAAGGATTATGTTGATGAACGTGTTCTGCACATGAAGATAAATTACATTTCAAATTATATATTTTTTCTGAAAATGTTATTGAAATGATATATTTTTTCTGCAAATAGAACTACAACTTTCCTGTATCACAAAGTGATAGCAGTGGGAGACCTTAAAGTGCATGCCACATTTCAGAAAGACGTAGTATTCATGCCTTATGTCTTTTTTGAGGAGAACACCATGGGTCTATTCCACAAGCTCAGTTTTTGGTTTTGCTGAAAATAGCTGCCAAGTGATAAAGATGCAGTCAGCACTCAATAAACTTAGCACTGCAAGCCTGATGAAAATCCAGAGAAGATGATGAGATTTTTGCTACTGATTTTAAGGGACTGGGATTACACTGAGCTACAGATTTGGTTGACTCTCATTAAAAACCTTGGTGCTGTTGTGATAGAGGGATCCTACAACAGCTCTAGTCAGATAATCTGACTGTTGTTGCTGATGATTTAGAGTGCCACAATGTTCATCACCACCCTACCCTTCAAACTGGGTAACTGTATGTTTGGCCACTCTCTAACCTGCTTCTGAAATGTGCTGGGGCTCACAGCTCATGTTGCTGTGTCAGGTTGGAGGTTCAGCTAGCCTACACCCTGACAGCACCAACCAGCATCATCTGAGGAAAAGGATGAAAGACTCCATCTTTCCCCTCCCATTTCTACCCTCTCCATTTTCTCCCCTCTAATCAGAAGAAGCAAGGGGCAGAAGGATGGAGGCTGTCAACATATCACGATTTAATACAAACTCTTTAGTCATACCAGATTCAAGATCTGCAAAGCTTTCACATGGTCACAGAAAACTGAACTAACTTGGACAGATTCACAGGAAGCTGCATTTTCCACTGAATAAAAACCTTGGTGGCTTTTACTGATATTTTCCCTTGCAGGCTGAAACCATTAAGGAAACATATGCACACCTGAAAAACAAAAAGTGATTCTGAGACTTCCAGCTGTGAGTTGCATTAGGACTTTTTACAGTTACTCATTTTCTAGTTGCCAATTTAAAATGATCTGGTTATTACATTTTTTTCAAAATAAGGATCAAGTTCTTTGAGGATTTAGAGAATGTTATGGTGATGGGGGGACCACCCTGTTAGGGCTGTCCCTATTGCATTGTGCTTTCTGCACTAAGGCTTTCATCCATTTTCATCCACACCAGACATTTCTGGTTGGAGTCTTCATTCAGTAACTACTGAGCCTCCATGGGAAGTCCTTGAGCCTCCATGGAGGTACATGTGAAGAGCTAAGCTGAGCTGAGGAGACTGGGACAGTTGGAGGGAAAAAGAGCAGAGAGATCTGGGACATGCCTTTCCGTCATTTGCCAGTACTTTCCATCATTTACCAGCAGTCCTGGTTAACCAGGGTGGTTCCAGTGGACTGGAAGTTAGCAGATGTGACACTCATCTACAAGAAGGGTCAGAAGGAGGATCCAGGGACCTACAGGCCTGTCAGCCTGACGTCAGTGCTGGGGAAGGTCATGGAACAGATCATCCTGAGTGCCATTACATGGTACATGTGGGACAATCAGGGGATCAGGCCCAGCCAGCATGGGTTCATGAAGGGAAGGTCCTGCTTGACCAACCTGATCTCCTTCTATGACAAGGTGACCTGCTTGGTGGGTGAGGGAAAGGCTGTGGATGTTGTCTACTTGGACTTTAGTAAGGCCTTTGACACTGTCTCCCACAGCATTCTCCTGGAGAAACTGGCTGCTCATGGCTTGGACAAGTGCACTCTGCACTGGGTAAAAAACTGGCTAAATGGTCAAGCCCAGAGAGTGATGATGAATGGAGTCAAATCCAGTTGGCGACCGGTCACGAGTGGTGTTCCCCAGGGGTCAGTATTGGGGCCCGTTCTGTTTGATATCTTTATCGATGATCTGGATGAGGGCAGTGAGTGGACCCTCAGTAAGTTTGCAGATGACACCAAGTTGGGTGGAAGTGTTGATCTGCCTGAAGGTAGGAAGGCTCTACAGAAGGATCTGGACAAGCTGGATCGATGGTCTGAGGCCAACTGTATGAGGTTCAACAAGGCTAAGTGCTGGGTCCTGCACTTGGGTCACAACAACCCCATGCAACGCTACAGGCTTGGGGAAGAGTGGCTGGAGAGCTGCTTGGCAGAAAAGGACCTGGGGGTGCTGGTTGACAGCCGGCTGAACATGAGCTAGCAGTGTGCCCAAGTGGCCAAGAGGGCCAACAGCACCCTGGCTTGTATCAGAAATAGTGTGGCCAGCAGGACTGGAGAAGTGATCGTCCCCCTGTACTTGGCACTGGTGAGGCCACACCTCAAATACTAACCCTTCTTTGGACACGCTCCAGCACCTCAGTGTCTTTCTTGCAGTGAGGGGCCCAAAACTGAATACAGGGTTAGGCCTTCTCTGCTGCAACACAGGAAAATTAGGTTTTCCTCATTAGATTAAACTTTGAGAAGATGCCTACTGTACTGAAAAAGCACGGCTGGAAGTAATGGCATCTGCAATGATGATATAGTGCACACAAGGTGGGTGAGATATATGTCTTCTGGTGGTTATGAACATCATTAATTCATCAATGGGAAATCCTTTTGACAATATTAGTCACTTTTACTTAGGAAAAAAATACATTCTCCAAGTTCTGTCTGGTGGGAAAAGCTTAAATTAAGAGAAGGTGAAAAGATGGTTTTATTATTGCTTTTATATAGCTCTTGCCTATAGTACAGAACTATAGGCAAAAGCATAACAGGAACTATGGAGCACCCACATAAAATTTGTGTTAGAAAATAGATCAAGACCACATAGATGCTTGTGTCAGAAGTAGTTTATGTCCCATTTGAATAATTCTTTATTTTTATACACCTATGCCACTTATTTAGATTTGGTCTTGACAAAAATGCTGCTCTTTTAAGTTACTTTAACAAAAAGACTATGCATAAGTGAACTTCAAATTAAAGGCAAAGAAACATTAGAAGTTAGCAAACAGCAGCTAAAGTAAAAAATTAAAAATAAAAAGCAAACCAGTGTTGTAGCTGATTGACTAAGAAGTTTTAGCACATGACCAAACTGGAAAGCTCTGATGAAACAACTATATCATAATTCTGTCACTTGCTGGATATAAACCCAAAGTAGATTATACATTGCAATTACAGATCCTGATGAGGACTTGAGTCCTTCAGTGTAAATACATGACTTCATTTTCACTGTAAATCAGTGTCTTTTTGTTCTCCTTTCCATTTATTCCTTTAGAGTTCAGAAGCATCAAATCATCTATCTGAGCAGTTTTCAACAAGAATCCCAGAGCTGAGGAATGATTTATACCAGAACCTCATGTATCAGCAGTGCTGTACTTTTTCTCCAGAATTTTGTCATATCCTGTTTTGCATATCTTGAGTATAAATGTATTTTCCACAGGGCCAGGATATGGTTTGTTTTGATCACCATCTGAAAAACACTCACAAGCCAAATGAAGAAAAACAGACTCAACTTCTTTCTCCACAGATTTTGATAAATTATTCTAATATGCAGAAATCATATGGAAGAGGTAGGGATGGTTCTGAACTGGAGCACTACCACCTCTCTCTATTTGGAATAAAATGGATCTGAGCTTTACAGCACTCCTATTTCTGCTTAAAAGCATGATTTGAAAATGCCTGCTTGTATATGATAGCTAGATGGAGTTTCCTCTTACTGCTTTGGAAGGAATTGTTCGTAACATGTCTGTCCCTCACAAAAAAAAACTTTTTCACTGGTTATTATTTTCCAGTACCTCTCCTCACCCATAGGATGGACTATGTCCTTGATACAATTTATAATTTAATTTCCTCATCTCAGTAGTTCAGACACATGTGGCAAATTGCAGACTGTGCAGAGCCAAGTTGCTCATTCCCAGATCTACAAAGGGTTAGCCTGCACAGCCCCTGTGTTCTGCGTCCGTGGGCACCTAGAGAAGGGCTCTCGGGGAGCACGGTTTTTTTCTGCAGAATTAGACAGCTGTACCAAGGAGCCAGGGGAACACAGAGGGATAGTTCACAACAAGATCACTTCCTGACACATAGCTGTCAGTGCATGGTCAGAATCTGGACTCAGGAGTCAGGACTGCCGGCGGTCCGTGGAGCACAGTGCCTCACCATGCAAGCAGAGGTTAGATCTCTGCTTACTGCTGCGTGCTCTTCCTAAACCAAGATGAAGTGGGGCAGTCTGAGTAATACCACTGCTCAGGATCTGAGCAAGGTCCACCAGAATTAAGCTCAGCTCTTTCTATTCTATGGCCACACTACAGTGAAGTCTGGTTTTATGTAGGCTGGCAGAGGCTCAGCAAAGCTAAGTAGATTTTTTTCAGTGCTGCGCTGCCTTGGCTATACTGCTTTTGGGATTCAGTGCCAATGTAGCCACCTGATAGGGCCATTAGGCCTGATACAATCAATCTTGATAGACTTTGGCTAGCCATCATGGACATAAGGCATAGATTATCTGGAATCAAAATACATTGCCCACAGACAGTGGAGGGCTGATGGTATTCAGGCACCATGATCTTTCACCCACTTCAGATGGGTGTCTAAATCCCAGTTAGATTTCAAAACACTTCTGTGAATCAGGGCCCAAATCAGCCTTTTATCTCTCTCTCCTTCTATTCTGGCCACTTAGTTGTCCAGAAGTGGCAATGTCGCAGAATGCAGAACAGGAAAGACTGCAATGCATTTCAGGTATAGGCTTAGAAGACTGGGATTGAGTTCTGAGCTCTCCCATAGTGTAAGGGTATATAAAGATCTCAAACCCCCTCTTTGTTCATAATCTGTATAAAAAACAAGGCCAAAAAATCGCACAACTTTTTGTTTTTTTAAATTTTGATGCATATGGGTATGCAGCCTTTAGAGATGCTTTGAAAGGGAGAAAAATGGAATTTGACACATTTGTGAAATGGTGATTTTTTTTTCTCATCCACGTCAACTGTCCACAACCAAACTGTTACTGGCACAATAACTTGTTGTTAATATTTCTTCTACATGCTTTCATAACACACTATGCAGTTGCATGTCAGTTCTGTGTCCTACTTTAAGATTCTCTTCTTAGACAGTTTGGCTGCCAGGATTAAATAAGCACTGTCAGTCCTGGCCTGGAACTGAAGTTTTCTTTCTTCTAAGTATTGCTAGCTTGTAACATCTTCTCCTGGATTATCCAGTGCAGTTTCACCAAAGATAACTTTTTCTTTCTTTCAAGAAAAAGCTGCCCCTCTGTAGTATTGTTTTTCAGCACCTAGTGGGAGATGAGGCAATAATGAAGGAAAATGAGGGAAGAATGAAGAATGAATTTTTTTTCATTGTGCCAGGTCTTCAGCAAAGTATGGCAACACTTATTTTTTAATGGTTCACATGCAGTATTATTTGACCATATAAGGTTTTGAGGAATTGAGACATGAGTCAACACACAGTAACCAAGTCAACATTGAAACACAGTGCCTGCAAATCACCAGTGTGGTTGCTTTGACACAAATCTATGTCATAACATAGCACATACCAGGCTGTGGCTCAGCTGGCTGTGCAGATTTCTGAGTGAAGAGTTTTGGGAAATAGTTTTAAAAAAATAACTAAGAAATTAAATACTTACTTTGATGTAACTTGATGTAAAGCTTGGCAAAATTGTTATAGTGGATCTCAGTTACCTATGAATAAGTATGTAAATAAGATTAGGCAAAATATGAATATATGTGAACAATAACCATGTAATTTGCTTTTCTTGTTTTACCCTCCAGAAAACAATTTAATCAAAACTAAATGTTTTAATCTCTGATTTTTCTGTGAAATAATATTTTCTTCATTAAACCCTAATTCTATCTGCAATATTCATTACTCCCAAAAGATGTTATTAGACTTAATTTCAGTGATGGAACATTGTATGTAGTGACCACAAACAGTGCTTTTTGACCTTGAATTCTATCAGTCTATGAATCCTCAGAAGTTACCATGTGTTTTTGCTCTTTAACTACTGAACATTTCACAGGATAAAAATTTTGCCATAGGACCTAATCCAACTTGTTTTACTATTAGTGGGAAAACATTCCTTGAAAGTATTTTCCCCTTTTTTGACATTTCTTGTAACATTGTGAAGGTGAAAGGATAAAAATAGAACACAAGTACAAATTACTGTCATAATTCAATAGTATCTTTGACTATATTGCAATGTATAACATTATCTTAGAATTGTTTAAGTACAATTTCAATATTCTCAGATGGAGTAATGATTCATTTTGACATAGAAATGTATCTGCAAGTAATTTATAATTCTAAAATATTGTTATCTAAATAATTTAATTTTGCAGAACTGTAAATATAGCATTACTTGTGTAAAAAATAAATTGTTTCAGTATTCCTCTTGAAGTAAAGGAGGTAATTTCTTCACCACTTATAAATACTAGAATGATATTTAAAAATTAGAAAGTAACAGGAAAAAAATGAAACACAACCCAGGCCTTTGATTATATTTAGCAATGCTAATTAAGGTAAACTGTTGAGCAACACTGCGTGATATCTGTGATGCCCTTATTACAGTGGAAAGTAGAATACTTGTGTGGCTTATCAGGTTTTTTTTTTTTTTATTAAGAGGCCAGCTTGCTGTTTAGCAGTGAGCTGCTAGAAAAGCATTAGCTGCACATGAATATTAAATAAAAAAACAATCCCACAGTATTCATCTCCTGAAAAAAAAAATTACCAGACACAGATAAATTCAATACCTTTTGACAACAGTTCAAAGCTTATATTTGCTCACTGTGATTAACAATTTGCCTTTTTTCTTCATTTTTATTTGAAAAGGATGTATCAAAGCATCTTATATTTTTTTTCTTTGTCCCTACTTACTTACACATTCTTATTTCTTATGTTGTTTATATACTTTGCTGCATAATGCACTTCTTGCATAGGACTGTCTTTTACTTGATCTATATCACAAATTTCACAGGATAAAAAAACCCCAAGCACTCAGTGTGCACTGATCAGACCTCAGGTAAGTGGTTTACAACAAGATTTTCTACAAGTTTAGATCAGGCAATGTTAAAAGAAAGATCAGCAATAACAATTTTCAGGCTTAAGCTGATGAACATCATATGAATGTACCAGTACTGATTCAACCTGGTGCATGGGCCAATCTGTGTCTGGCCAAATGCAAAGACCAGTCACAGATGTCAAAAGTGTAAGGTAGTGCTAGACCTAAAATTTTTAATATCTCTTCAGAATAAACATGATTGTTGACCTGTAGCCTTCTTGAGGAGCCTGATCATTTCTGAGCTTGCAAAAGTAGATGAGATATTGGCAAAACCCAAATAGCTCATGAGATCTGAGCATCAATGAGCTTATGTACCTGTGAAAGATGTCTGGCCTGGGAACCTGGCACATATGCCATCCTTTTAGAAATCTGCAAAGCAAATGGCAGCTCCTGACTGAGAGAATGCATTTACTTTCCTGCAGGACTCTGGTTACCAAGGTTGTCTCAGAAACTGAATGGTGTAGCTGTTATCAAAAGCTGAAAGGAGACAAGTCTGATGGCCGATCACTTGTCAACATCTTTTGGGCATGTGATAGATATACTTCATCAAGTGCAAAGGTTCAGTTTCTGTGTAGTTTCACTGATCTAATGAAAGCCAAGTGTGCAAGCTTACCCTGCAGAGCTCCATGAGGCCTTTCCCATGTGGTTTCTGATGCTTCTGAGATAGCTGTGGGCTCTGATGCCGGAATAAAGTTTGGGAGAACCCTATGTCACTTCTTTGTAAGGCTGATGTGCATATCCCATTTCCAATGTATTATGCAGAAAATCATCTGGTAGCCCTGTAACTGATATTAGCAGTCACTGTCAAGCTGCAGATGAGTTGGTTAATCTCTTCAGACTCCTATTTCATTGAGTTTAAGACTGCCAAAAAGAAAAAAGAAATTCCTATACACAAACACTTACAGGCTGATGATGAGCCACACTGAACAGGACTGATTTGCTAGTTTTATGACAGGCTTTGGACTAGATTTCCATTGGATGAAAAGCAATATTATGCATAAAACAGCATCTGGAAGGGAGAGATGAGTGGAAATTACCTCCAAGTCAGCTTTGAGAAACTGCAGATGAAGAAGTCATCTCTCATTTCTACAAAGGCAAGCAAGCAAAATGCATGCGGTCTCTACATGATCTCATTCTCCCCCCATGTTAAAGCTTTTACCCTGGTATTGTAGACTGGAATGTTATGAGACTGAACATTATTTCACAGACATTTGTCCACGAGGTAGTGACTATTCCTCAGCAGATTGCAAGACACTGCTGTGGCCAGCCTGTGGCTGAATGGCCTGAGAGGTTTCAATAGCAAAGGTTATTAGTGGTCCAGAAGGATGAATCCTGAATCCCCAAACAGCTCCTGTGTGGAGTAACTAGAGTATATATACCTATGCCAGGCTTGATTCAACTATCCTGATGCACCACTGCCTTCTTTAATCGGAAGGATGACAAACACTAAATATTGAGGATAAATACTACTGAAGAATATCAGTCTTACTTCACACATATAATTAGTATTGTTGCCACCAACTTAAACAATGATAATTTGATGAAGTACTTGAATTTGATTCAAGTACCACTAATCACATTTAACAAGAAAGACCAGATGTTTTCAGAGATAAATTACAGCAAACAGATTTCTACTTATTTTGCAATCTTTTCCATGCAAGTTCTATAAAGTTTCAGTTGTTTTATTCCAGTTTCCAAGGAAACAAGGTCACTTCCTTTCAGTGGGTTTTGTAGATTTTTTTCTCTGATCAGCTTTTCCCGTATTTAACTGAAATAAAGGTGGTTATTTGAAAGTTAGTTATATTTTCTGACAAAAGAGCTATTGTGATTAAGTGTAATAACCCTTTGTAATGCCACAACTCTTCAACAGATACTTTCATGTGCCTTCAAGTCCTGCAGGTCCGACACAGTATTTATTTTTTTTAGTTCTAGGACATACTTAGTGACCAAGTTACAAACTCTTTCCTCAGCCATCCTCTGAAGAAGACTGTCTTTGCAGTCTGTGTGTTACCCTGGAAAAGAAACACGGCAGTTACAGATATAGCTTAATTACTTAAGCATTTCAAGGCCTTTTCTATCATAGTACTATAATCATAAAGCTGCTTAAGTGAGTAAAGTTGCCCAAGTGGATGAATATTTTCCGTTTCAGGCTTTAGTGTAATACCACAAATGCACAACACATTTTATGAGCCCTGCCCCCGCAAGAAAAAAACACTTATTTTTCCATCATAGCTGAGTGAAAGCTATAATAATCAAGATGAGTAAATTATATGATAGTCATTAACATTTAACACATGGTTACCACTTGAATTCATTGGTAGACAATGAATATCCAGTGAAACTGGGTGTTAATGCTCCCATAGAATAGATAATTAAACATTGGTTTTGTTGGCCAGTGTTGTGGTCCTGATGTGAAACGGTAAAGACTGATAAAATGGCAACATAGTGTCAAACTAAGGTCAGTAAACAGTACATTTTATTCCTTTATACAGTTTGCAGTTTAGCTTGTGATTGTTTTCCAAGACATTAAGCTAATATGGATATGTAGTAACAGTAAAAAACAAGAGTGCTCCATATATTCCCATTGGATAATATGACCCACCATGCAACAATAAAATAGATTTTGGCTGTGTGACCTGTGGCATTGCACAAAGCCTGATCATGCCACTGATTCTCCCATATGCTTATGCAGGGATTTATATGAGAGAGTGTGAAACCCTTGAGCAAACTGTATTTCCTCATCATCACAGGACATTTTAGGGCAGAATTAATTTGCATCCTATTTTCACTCTTCATTCACAGCTCCTGCTAAATTTCATACAATTTAACTTTTTCTTTAACATCTTTTCCCTAAGCCTGTCCAGCAGAGTCCACAATACCTCTCACTAAAAAACATTTTTAAAATAAACATAAAGCTAAACTGCCTTTCATTTTCCAATAGTAAAGTGTCTTGGATGTGTTTCTTTTGTCAAACATCCAAATAAATAACAGAAATATTTTTAGATGAAGCAGCATTAATAATTGCACCGTGTGGTGGCTCAACACTTCATTATTAAAAGTCAAGTTCCAGACCATGTATATACATAAATTCTATTTATATGAACTACAACTGCTTCAAAGTCTTACATGTTTTCATGCATGATTCAAAAACGACTGTTACCTTCATCTCCATGAAGACACTGTGTCAACTACACTTCATCCATTGAACAATGGAAAAGTCTGAGTTTTCTCTGCTTCAGCCTGGCTACACCTCCTCCAGTAAGACATGGCAAGTAACAGCCTGCCAACTGTTTCCAAGTGAATTGCTTTTTATTAGCCTAGTAGAACATCCCACTGATTTTCTTGCATTTGCTTAGTTTCATTTGGTATTTTAGAAAGGAAATCACCAGAATAGTACATTGGAACTGAACAAATATTTCCCACTTTTAAAAATAAGCAGTTATTTAAAAATAAGCAGTTATTTAAAAATAACTTCGCTGACACAGAGGCAAAACCCTTCACATAGGATAAAAACTGAGGTATATTGGTATCAAGTGGAAAGGCAGCTCACAGAATGAAATGTGCTAATTTCCATAGCATCAACAGTCTTGGTGGACCCAGAACTTAACAGTCCTGTTAGCTTAGTTGACATTTTAGACTGATTTTATGCTGTGTAATACTGAAATGATCCTTAATTTGGACAAACATAAGGTGCTGACTCAGTAGTTCTATTTTTTAGCTTAAATTTCAGCTAGATTGAGGTGCTTGTCAGCTGAACATGGAAGAATGTGCCAGTTTATTTATGTAAGCGGCCAGTGTATCACCTGAGATTCTAAAAGAAGGAAAGTTTAAGCAAGGCTTCAAGTAGGAACAGTATTTTACAATGGGACCAGTCTTCTCGATCTCACTTCTTGGGCTGATACATGCTTTCTATCCAACCACCTCAGTTTGTCCACCTCCTGCCGGTGGAAGTGTTAAGGGTTATGCATATCCTATAACTTCTTTCATAACTGAAAATCATGTAATTACAAACAGCAATTTGCATAAGCTCCTGGGGGGATGCACACTCCTATTGATCTCCCAAAACACTTGTAAGTTTATTTCACTTACTATTGCTTTCTTGAGTCTCCAGACACCAGCACAACCACAGTGGATTTGATCAAAGCTCCATCTTGTGCTGTATGACATTTCCAACTAAATGCTTCAAGGAGAGTGAACAAGCATGTTGTGATACTTACTGTGTGATTCTTGTCCTCCCAGCTTGCAGTTACCTTTTTCTCTGGGCTGTAGGCACAACTAGACTTCTCTGACCATCATTTGCAGCTTCCTCTGGACACTGTAGCAGCACATTTAAGAATTGTTTTCCACTTCAGCTGCTTCCGAATTTAAATGTTGACAAACAAACAGTTGCATTTCTCATCCCTTTCTGCCCTGGTTACCGAATTCTGTTATTATTTTACAACTGCTAACAAGGATAATTATTCCTTATGCATCTTCTCCATTTTGTACATGATTTTACTCAGCTCCGCAGCACCCTGTCCCCCAAGTGCCTATGTCCCAGGCTGCAGAGTTATTTAACCTCCTTTCTTATGGAGATGTCTATTTCTTACCACTGATTACAGAGGGAGCCTAGGCATCTAGCTTAGAAGATATAATTCACTCTTCAGACTACTGGAGAAAGATGAGATGACTGCCACTCAGGGTTTCTATGCCGTTTTTCTTCACTGTGTTCTGCACTGTCATACTCCACTCACCTCTTTACTCTGTTTTCCTGCTTTTGCTTCTCTTGCTCTGGCTTGTGAATTTTTCTAAAGTGGTTACATTTCTCAGTGTTCTTACAGTGTTTTCCAAATTCTGGACATCATTTGAACCTGCATGTTCTCATCTCTCATGTACTTTGTTTTTGTGACTTCTTGCTGTTTGATCTGAGTATTTCTACTCTATAGAATCTTTTTGCCAGCTGCCTGTTCCACTGCTCAATTGCCTGGTGTACCCATATCTTGCTTTCCCTCTCGTACTTTCAGCCTCTCTTAAGTGGTATCTGCAGATTAATGCACACTGACATAAACCTTGCATGCGCTTAAGTCTACATCTTCCAGAAGTCCTATCTGTAGTTTTGGATCTTTAGTTCCAATTACTATCTGATCTGTGGTAATTAAATCTGGCAACGTGCCACAGTTAACATGGTTCTCATTAATTTAGGGTCAGACAGGAATTCCTCAGAGAATTCTCCCTGCTTCTGCAATTTCAAATGAAGTCTGACCTTCCAGAGATTTCATTTTTCCCTAGGCACGCAATATACCTCAAGCCTCCTCACTTTTAGATTTCAAACTATCATTCTAGTTTGTCATTTTACTATTAATAAATATAAATAACTTAAAGTCCAGTAAAATAGAAGGGTATAAAATAGATAATGGTTTGTTTCTCGTTCTAGTCCTCTTTAATATTTCTTTGGGAACCTAGGTGATACAAAAGAAAGGTTTGTAAAATTTACAGACTATTTGAAGAGAGAGTGGGATGACAAAATAACCAGAAGACAGAATTAGGAATTTATTTTGACAGACTGGAGAAATAGTCTGAAAAAATGGGGCACAATAAGAACAAATACAAGATTTTACACTCATGAAGGAATAATCAACAGCAGAAACACAGCTGTAAAACAAGCTGTTAGCAGTTCTTTGTGAAAGAATCTTGACATACGTGTGGAGCTAACATGAGTCAACCGTATCATGCTGTTGTAGGAGAGGCACACAGCATATTGAGATATATAAACAAAAATAAGAAATGTTAATTCTTCAGTCAATTCAGCATTGCTACAGCCTTAGCTAGAATAATGTGTCCAGTTTTAGACACAACACTTGAGGAAGACAAAAGAGACTGATCTGAGAATTAGAAAATCTGATTTAGAGCAAGAAGATTGAAAATGGACTGTTTTGACTAGAGAACAGAAAACTGAGGGAAGACATCGTAATAGTCCTCAAGAAAGTAAAAACTGTTTCACATTACTCTGTAAAGAAGCAAGGGAAAAAAATCTGTTTTCTGGGTTCATGGAGAAAAGCAAGATGACATGGATTTCAGCTACAAAGAGACTCAGGTTAGCCGCTAGGAAGAAATTCCTCAAAATAAGGAGAGATAAAAAGAATAAAATGTATGAGGAGGTTGTATTGTTTCAATTACTCGATGCCTTTACAAGCAGATTAGACAAGCATATGTACAGATTCTTCTGAGGGATAAGAGGAAAAAAGTAGAATTACCATACAATCTCTGCAAATCTTGTCCAACCCTATTTTTCTATAATGCTGGGATAATAGTCAAGATCAAACAATCACTTTTTGTGGCTCTTTTTCATGTCATTAAATCTAACTGTTAATGTGCATGTTTTAGTTCTTGCCAGGATCTTCTTCCAAGGCTCTGCAGCAATGCTGGAAAGCTTCAGTTCTCTATGCCCCTTCTTGCCTGAGAGTCACTCTCTCTGCCTAGCCAGATCAGGCTGCCCACCTTTTTCCTAGTTACGTTAGTCTTAAGAGCTTACCCGTTCCTACCAGCCTGACACTGGCTTTTAGGTGGCTTGACACCACTCTGAACTGACAATCCAGAATGAAACCTTGGGGATTCATAAAGGATAAGACTTATAGCAGCAGCTCCACAAAACAAAAGTGGACAGGGGACTACTTACACCCCTTGAGAAACACTGTGCAGAAGATAGGACTGAAATCATATCCTTCTCCAGTGTTTGAATGTGTGACTCAGGGACCGAGAGAGGCTATTCTGCCTAATCAGGATTTAGAAACTTTGAGTGCAGACACCTATAAATATTAGTTGAAAGAGCCGGTGATCTCTTTTCTAAGATACTGATGCTAAAGCAATAGGAAGTGTTGCCCTCTACCTTTAATAACAGCCCCTTGGTGAGAGCACTTATTTATAATGTGGTGAGCCAGGATTCAATCCCCTCCTCAGCTAAAGAAATGACAAATTCACATTTTGCTTCTTTTAGGAAAGGAGACCTAACCACTGGGATCTAAGTCTGGGGGACAGAAAATGGAAAAATTTTTTTGTTTTATTCCAGTGTCTATTCAATGTAAAAATGTGTGAATGGTTCTGGGAACAGAAACAGAATCCACGCATGAGTTGGAAACAGAAAAGAAGCGAATAGAAATAGTACTGGGGTCAGGGACCGGGTCCTAAGGCTTCCCTTTCTTCACTGTGTGCTTGAACTGCCAGGCGCTGCACAGAAGGTCAGGGGCAGCTCTGCCACCCTCCCTGATACCCATATGGTGCAGGGGGAAAGTGGACATCTGGGTGCTCAGGCTGGGACAGTCCTGAGTAACTGCAGCAGCAGAAATACAGTTACAAGGGAATTTTTAGGCCAAAGAGGAAGACGCTTAATGCAGGTGACTTCTGTGTTAGGTGGCTGTGGATCATGTTTTTCTTGCATTACCATCTTTACTGCCTAAAATTTAATTAGCTGGGACCTGAAACAAAGTCCTCTTAAGAATTTGAATCCCCAGATAAGGACACAATCACATTACATCTTGATTTACAATTTTAGTTTGTTCTCATCAAATTAGTGCGGTTGCACAACTGCAATGAAAACAGTATTTTGCTTACTTATGCTACCAACCTGGCATTTGGACTTCCTTTGCTTTGTCCCTCCATATGTAAAACTGGAATAATGATCCTTTTCCTAAAGAAAAATTGAAGATATGAGGACTTTGCATTATTGTTGTTATGAGAACAATTACAGAAGCCAAATAGTAAATTAGTAGAAAGGAAGTTGCATTGATTTGGAAGAGTTCACCCATAAAGATATATCCACATCAAATGGAGTAAAAGTGGCAGCTCATGCTTCCAAAGTGTAGCCTGAAAACAGGAGGTCATGCAGTGTTCCTTTGCTTTCTATATCAGCATATTTTCTCAATGCTCTTTTTGCGTAGTGACTTGCAGTATCCCAGAACTTTTGAAAGATGCAGTCAGTAAGGTTATATCAGCAACTGAAAACAGCAACAACCCTTGAAATTTTAAAGTGAAACAAGGCTTATGACATCTATTGAAGTGTTCCTCCTGTTATGATAAGTAGATTTATATCTGTTATGCATACAAAGGGATGTTGTTCCATATGTGCCACAAATCTGCTACATGTAAAAAAAGAATAGCTGATTCTGGATATGCAATGTTCTATGAAATGCTTTTTGCCATTCCAGGCACATTTACTCCCAGCTTTCAATCCTATTAGTGGAAATTTTAACAGTTATATCCTTTTTTTTTTTTCTCTCCCTGTTTATCCCACACCCACAGTTAGATGTTTTCCAATTGTGGAAAGTCCTCAAATGTACTGGAAATAGCTCAGGCTCTGGCAAACAAAAAGTAATCTTTAGAGACTGAATTTTCATGCACAGCATGCATAGTTCAATAAATTTGTTCATTGTCTGTGCAAAGAAGTTTAACAATGGCAGAATTGTTTTATGAAGCACATACCACATGTTAAGTTCATAACCATGGAGGTGTCAGAACCAGGGCAACAAGTCTAGGATTACTGCAGCCCTTGCCAATCATACACATGCACCATGTTTTATATACATGGATCAAATGGAGAATCTCAGGGTCTAATTCTTTCCCCCGTGCACTACCTGCATTTTCCTGCTTCAATATAGTTTAAGGCAGAACGTGGTCCCATTTAAGTAGTTTGCATTCATGTATGGGTAGTCTTTAAGTAATATGGACACCCTCTGCATAATGCTAGTAACTGGTGCTGTTAAATACATTAATAGAAAATGTTACTCTAACCCAGGGAAAATAAACACTAATTAGGTACAACATGCAATGTGTGAAATTTGTTAGCGTAAAATCATCTCCAGACCAAAAATAACATTGGGAACACCTTTTTATTTAATCTCTAACCACACACCAAACTTACTTACTTAATTGAGGAGGAAAGTTTCATGTCACTCTAGCGTATTAAAATTAACCTGGTATAAACAGTCTGGTATAAATGTATGTAATCCTTCAGCACTGATGAATGTACATAGCTGGACATAATTCATCCTGTTAGCCAGCTAAAATGCATAGGAATCACAGTTTTCTCCCCAAGTGATAACAAGATCATGCCATCTAAACAGCTTGTTATGTGACCATGGTGTTCAATGGCATAATTTCATTAGTTCAGCACTCTTCAAAGCAGCAACCTTCATTTTCAGTTTGGTGTGTCAAGAACTAAGACATGGGTGAACAGCTTTGTTATTTGTCAGTGTGCCATTTTTTCTGTCCTTTGTATTTTTATTTATTCAATGCTATTGAAATATACAATATCTTAGTGCTAATTTTAAATGATTCTTTCTGAAGTGAGCTTACATATCAATGTAAAGCAGATGCTGTAAGCAGTCATCACAGCCACGACGACTATAACCTCTGCTGGTCAGATATACTTGCAGGTGGCTTTTTCTAGAAAAGCATCTAGAATCAAAAACCATGCAGATGGGCATAATAGGGGAAAAAAAAAAGAAAATAAAAGAGCGTTACTGTGTTACTTTGTCTCACTGTCTTACCTTCATGCTTTTTGCATTAAGATATTTAATCTTTCCTTTGTCTATCTGATAACTTCTTTCTCAGAGACCTGCAGACATTTGAAAGAACCCCACGATTTATTTCTTTTTTAATGCAGAAACAGCCAAAGCAGCCTTGGCCTCCTGAATCAAGTAACACTACAGTACCTATTTCTCCTGGGAGAGGTCATGTTACTGGCTGCTTGGACATGACAGCAGTACCTGATGGGTCCCAGCTGCCCATCCTCTGTCAGCAGGCTCTCTGACAGGGGGTACACCATTCGCAGTGCAGTAGGTGTAAATAACAGCATGCCGCTCTGAAAGCCATTGAATAAACCTGGCTCCAAGGCTGTCCATAATGATACATAACTGATAAATTAAATTTTTGATCTGCACAGGGCTGAATGGAAAAAGAGAGAAAAAATGCTGAACTTTTTACCTTACTAAGTGGGAAGACATGGCTGATCTACATCTCAGATTCATCTGCTCTACAAAATATAAAGCAAAACAGTTACCTTTCAGGGCCTCATCCTTATCTAAAATTGGGGAGTGACGTTCATACAGAGATGAAGCTCCATGTCTAATTGTTACAGTAAGACATCCTGGTAGCACTTACCTGTAGCACACACGTCGCTACCCAGCTTTCTTTTGCTTTAAGTGCTATAAATGTCCACCCACATGGGCCTAGAAACAGCGTTACCAGCTTATTAATGGTCCTCTGAGCTCATTAATGGCAAAATACAGAAGCCTCCCGAGGGGCTGAGGAGCGCTGGTCTCTGAAGAAGACCCTGGGTGCCCCGAAGACCCTGGTGCCCCGTAGCCCTATCATGACAGCTGGGGGCCTGGGGCAGCCCCAGGGCAGGTGGTCCCAGCCTGGCTGTCGGGGTCAGGGCTGAGGCCAGGGGGGTGCCGGCTGAGTGACTCTCAGAGTCACATGGCTCCCTGCCTCTGACGGGGAAAGGCATCTGGGCAGACTGCAGGCAACCTGCGAGAGGGGAGAAGCGATGGCAACATGCTCCCCGCACTGCAGAGACCCTGCATATGTGTTTGAGATGCAGTTGCAAGCAAAACAGGTCACTGACCCTCAGAAAGATCAGTGTGCATTTTATTCTAGTCCAAAGCACAACCTTAATCCCCAAATAAAGGCAGATTTTGTTCATCGGTTTCTGAGTCCAGAGGACCGATGAGACAGCTCGTCTCCCATATCTGTAAACACGGAAATAAAAATTTAAATTGTTTACCCTCCTCCTGTTTTGAGATCTCAGAATAGCACAGCATCCTTTCCCAATAATACAGTAACTCCCCTCCTTGCAACCAAAATATCCAGAGGTGGAAACAACTGGCAGCTTTTTCTCCCTTCCCTCCATTATTATAACTCATTCACTTCCTCTGGGAATCACGAAACAAGAATGTTTTGCTAGGATTGTGAAAAAGGGAGTTCCAGCTTGCTGCACATGGGTCAGGGGGTCATCTTGCCCATCAGGAGCAGCCCTGACAGTGGAGGGGGAAGGGAGGGGGCAGAGAGGGGAGGGGGGGAGGCAGTGCACAGTAAAACACTGTGCTGAAGAGTTAGTTACTGGGGGCACAGATGCAAAACAATGCATTGATCCTCACACCAAATCTGGGCAAGTTGTTGGGATAAGAAAGAGCAAAACTAACAGAAACATGTAATGGTGGTCCAGAAGAACTGAAGGAAGTAAAAGCAGACAGGTAAATTAAAGAGTCAGTCTAGGAAAAGGGAGTATAACAGGGAAGTAAATGAGCTGAGCCGTTTCTGGAAAGCAGAGGGGAGAGAAAGAAAAAGTCCTGCTGACTTTAACAGAAGTTGTACATTCATGTGAAGGAGAAATGAAAGATTCACTGAGAAATGATATCCTGAGGAGAGGTCTTCTCAAAAAGCAGTCTGCAGGTAGCTGAGTCAAAAAAACAAGAGAAGGAAGGTGCCATTGGAAAAGTTACAAATAAAACTATGGTAGTGAGAAAATTTTCAGTTATTTGCTTAACTGGGGAGTGGGAGGGACCCCTACTTTAACACCATACAAAATCCATGTGTTCCTTTCCCTTTCAACAATGAAAAGCAAACAAACATGTCAGCTTAATTTAGCTTAATTTCAGATTCAAGTTTGATTTTTTAAAACGCTTCAAAAACTTTCTAAAATTATAGGTTCATTGTTTTTAAACACAAATACTATGAATAAATCATGGAAACACTGCAAGAGGTCTAAAAAATATAGATATGCTATGAGGTCTGAAATGAAGTCTTTTGACTTTCTGACTCACCTCCAGAAGAAAACTTGTTGCTGAAATTTCACTAAATTCTGTAATAATTTTAGGCCTCAGAAAATAGCGTCTTTGTGTAAGTAAGCAGTTGTCTGAAACAAAAATTAAAAATACATTTTTCAAAGCTAAACCATGAGGAGAGAAAATGTTTTTCATCCCTACTGTTTATTAGGTGAACTCTGACACACATTATCTAATCCATTTAAAAAAAAAAAAATGTTGGATATGGATTTATGATCAAAGCTATTTGCACTGAAAACAAAAACACCAGCAAAAAGCAAACAAAATGAGTTTTAGATGTGGCCACTGTGTCCTGGAGCCACTGACATTCCCTTCCCAATGGGCCCATAAATTAGCAGCATTTTTCTTCTGAGGAAGACATAAAACACGAGTCATAATTGTTGCTCAAGGCAGTATCCCCTTGACAGCGAGATACTGCTCAGCTTGAAATTTGGCACCACCATGGCAGTTATGTGTTGCTGATTATCATTTACGGTTTAGTAATTAGGGAAACCACTCAGCAGCAAAATTTCTAGTATGTGCTATGTTTGAGAGCAAAGGAATGAGAACGCAGCTCCACATGTGTGAATGGAATAACTGATACTGAGCTCTTTCCCCACATCTTTTCCCTCATGTATATTCACTTCCCAATATGCAAGCAACATTTAGCTCTTAAGGGAGTACAATCATCAAATCCTGCTGAATGCTCTCAAGAAGCTGATGCCTAATATCCAGGGGATCCTTTGAAAATCCAGGACACCATTTGTGATAGATGGTACTATCCCACTGAAGAGTGGGGTTTACTCTATAATAAATCATAAATGCTTCTGCTACCCCCACTTACGATTTATGTCTTGATCAGTATCTTATGCCGGAATTCACCAGTCTGTAATTGTCCTGGGGTATCACACTTGGCAACAGTTTAATATTTCTTATTCTGATGCTATCGTCTTTTTTACACTGAGCTTCTGACTTTTCAGAAAATAAAGAACATGCAGGAACAACATTTGATTACTATCCCTCTCATGAATCACCCACTCTTCTTAGAGGCAGTCTGTTTTCATTATATTTGACCATTGAATTTTACCTGTGAGAGCACAGATCATGAACATGAGGATGCTGCATTACAGAGATCATCGATGACTTAACAAAGCCTCAGTGGCTAAGAGCTTCAATATGAGTTTATATTTCTCAATAACTTCATGCTTTAAATTGTTCTCAAGTGAAGACAAAAGCAATAAATATTAAACAAAATTTAACACCTTCTTTGACTTTCTTGCATTGTCAAAGGAGCAGCCCACAGGTTTGAAACTGATATGCACTGCAAGGATGAATTATAGCATAACAGCACATTTTAGCCTCCTCAATAAACTCTTGTTTGTGTCCAGGCTGCTCCAGAAAGGCAATGGCAGCTGAAGGCCGTTTGGTTCTGCAAAGCAGCAGAAGCTCTTCAGTTGGTTGAACACAGAGATCCAGGAATAACCAGAAGGAGGAAAGGCTGCTTTCAGCTGAAGAACTATTTTTGCGTATAAAAGGGAAGAAATGTAAAAGTGCAAGATTCACCCTCATTTTAATAGGAGCCTCGTTATGACTCCAGTGAATGCCATATGATCTTAATTGAGAAATATTAATGGGTATAAATCGGTATTTTTAATCCTTCCACTGTGACTAAGAACTTGCCCTAAATGTAAGCATTTTGAGAATGGAAAACCCAGTGTTCTCTACAGAATATCCCAAATGGAAACAAGAAAAATAAAAACAGATTTTAGTTGGAATCAGAATTCTAGTAGCTTGTATTAGAAATTTGCTAATATAGCTTTAAATTTCTCACATGAATCATGTAAACAAATGTGAAGGTAACCATGAATCTTACCGGCTAGGTTGTGGGAATCTATACAGACAGTCTTGCTGGGTCCAGTAGAATCATATCATCAATACACATATGGACTGAACATCTGCCCAAGTATCCACCTAGCTGTGTATCTCTCTATATATATATCTATATATATATTATAAATCTAAATGGTCTACTGGTTAAAACAAACTCTTTCCACTCAGGATTTCAGGGTTCTCCTATTTCTAACACTAACAAAGAACTCAGTCTTACAGGATGCTCTGTATTGTCAATTACTATTCAACTGGGATTAATGTGTGGATAAAGAGAAGGGGTGTAGGTGGAAAATTATGTATATGCAGCCTCTGCCAAAGAAAGAAGATAACTTTTCTAAATGTTATTTTTACTGTGATTCCTGCAGAAGTTGTATGTATTCTAAGTAGTTAGCTGAGTGATTGAACAGAACATTTTCCTTGAAAATCCTAAAGACCCCAAGTGAAGAACTAGCTCCAATGAAAGTAAATGCAATGCATCGTAACTTCAATTACAGTTTTGGCATAAATGATTCCTTTTTAAAATTGTATCGTCTTCTCTCAAAAGCACCTATTTGAAAACACAAAGCAGATGACTTTGCTAGTTTCATAATTTTTAAAACTAATGTTGAACACAGTTCATTTTGTCCAGGAGTAATTCACAGAGAAAGCACCTTTCCTGAAGTGAGATGGTCATTTAGTGCTTCCCAACCTTCAGTCTGTTGTCATGAACACAACTGTGCCACTGGGAATGAATGAGCTAGAAAGGAAAACCTAGTTACAAGAAAACCCTTTCTTTACAAATTTAGCAAATAAATTTCATGGGAAAGCTGAAGTCAGTTATGTACAAGTGGAATGTGTTTTACAATTTTCCCTTGGGAAAGAAACCTCATTTTTCTGAGGTGTATGGTGGCCTCTAGTGGCTCCTGTCCTCAGACAAAAATATGACAGCTGCCATATTTTAAAAAATACTTATTGAAATGGTTTATTTCAAACATTATGTTAGGCTAAATGAAATATTTATTAGCTCTGTATATTTGTAACTGTACGTTAGTGTAAGAGATCATTAATCTTCTGGAAGGAAAGCTGCTAATAATAGAAATATAGTCTTACCAAAGGTAAACTCTTTGGTAATTGTGGGAAGCCAAAGAAGCAGTAGGTCACCTTCCCCCTCTGCCTGAAAGGATTCAGACTGATTTCTCTCAGCTCCCACGAGTGGGACCAAAAGCCCAGAGTATCTTCTGTGGGAGTATGGGAGTGTTCCCCATCCTTTCTGATGAACCTGATAGGTACTGAAATTCACCCTGGATGCCAGAATTGGTGTCAGAAAGGCACCCAAAGCAACGCTGACTCTCATAGCCCCTGCAGTACACTGTGGATTTAGGCCGTGACGACAGTCATGGATTTCTAAAGCCAGAGCAGCACTGTAATACAACTAGGTCAAAGTGCCTGAATCACAGCACCGCTAACCTTTTTAGTGTTGTTGGAATATAAATGTTCCCCTAAAACTGGGATAAAACCTTACTGTGCTAAAGTGTCATTTACCTTGGCCCATTTAAGATATCTACAGAAGAGTCTTTTACAGAGGAGCCAGTCACTCGGGGAACCCATGGATATCAACAGAGGGAAATGGATTTTCCTAGGGAAGGGTTCATCTGACCGATTAGAGGGATCTTCTTAGGGATAAGCTGAACAGTACATCAGTGAAAGTGTTCAATAATTTGACTATTATTCAGGAATTTCAATCATTCACAAGCAAACAGGATTTGAACCCTACAGGAGTAGAATACAGAGGCAGTAAGTCTATGGACATATTAATAAATACCCACAGACCTGTTACTTTCATGAAGCTGACACCCTGGTAGGCTGAAAAGTAACTGATATTTTATTGATGCATCACTGTGTAATCTTAGTTTAGCTAATGAAAAACAAGTAATTAATCTAACATAAAGATTTTCAGTTTTCTCCTTCTGGGTGTAGATTATTCTTTCTTTTTAAATTTGATAATGTTGAAGCATACAAGGCTCTCCCTTGCCTCTTCTGCCAGCCTAAGTAGAATTTTTATGCTGTTCTGTGTGGATAAGCACTGCTGGACATGTTTCAGCACATCTCCTCAGATGAAGGTTTTGCTCTCAAAAGCAGAGGCAACAAAAACTATCAAACATTCTCATCCCTTAGCTGTTACAGTGCTCAGCACTATAAATTGATGAACACCTGAGCATACATCTTGTGTTTCACTCATGCTATCATATTGGCTATACCACTCTGTCTACAACACAGGTCTTTTGCATTTTATGCACCCTGAACTAAAAAAAATCATAGAATACCTCTTAGGGCTACGAGGCATCACATGGGGCTGAGACTCAGGCCAAGTCATATGCTAGGCGGATGTGAACTCTCTACTGCAGAAGCAGAGTGCCTAGCAGTGCCCTCTGCATCATTATATTGGGCAGTGGTCTCTTGCTGGAGAGTAACCATGAGGAGTTAAGCTGTGCTTTGATCTGGACTTAACTCTGCTCAGGTCTGATTATCAGCAACTGCAGAAAGCCACTTTCATTTCCCATAACGCTGAATACTTCATGTGTCAGGGATCTCCGTAGAAAGAACACACATATGCAGATTACATTACAAGATCTCTCTTTTTTTTTTTTTTAAGGATGACTGACAATAATTTTTGGTTTAGAAGTTCTTGAGAGATTCCCAAGAAGATAATAAACAACATAATTGAACTGTATGATCATTATAACACTGGACAGCAAAACAGTGAAACAAATGCAACTGGCTGAACTATGGGAATATTTTTGTCCAAATTGAACCCTTTTGTTGAACATTATTATTGCAAATAACAATTTGAAAATGTTGTCCTGCTTCCTAGGCTTTAAAAGAGATTCCTTATTGCTTCCTGCAGCTTGATGAAAACCAATTAATGCTCTGAAAGTAATGTGATATGTCCTGAATTGACAGAGTTACAGTGCTTTACAAGTAAGTAGGCATTTAATATGTTCGGGAAATTCCATCATTTGTCTAAAATACTGGTTTTTTTGTAATTGACTATATCTAAAATGGGTTGGTATATGCTGTGGTATCTCAGAAATGCTTTCTTACTGCATATTTAGCAGGTAAAATCATCTTTGGTTATCTTGCTAGTTCCAGTAACCATTACCACAACTTCAGAGTGGCAGCATGGAAATAACTAAAAATTTAATTTCATGGTAGAATGATTTCAGTGGCATTTAACATATTACAAATAATTGTGAAACAACAAACAAGGAAATGAGGTGGGTCCACTGGGAAAGTCTCATCTGCAGAGATGCTGATGGAATGTCACTCTTGGTGCTTGCTACGTGGCAGATCTTTTTACTGTCTTTTTACTGAATCCTGATCTACTGGGAATGGGCAATCTCACATATTTGTGAAAGCTGATGTTATCAGCAGACAGTTGCTAATGGCAATGGCATATAAGTCAGAGGGATGGAACACCTCTCCTATGAGGAAAGGCTGAGAGTTGGGGTTGTTCAGCCTGGAGAAGAGAAGGCTCTGGGAAGACTTTATTGCAGCCTTTCAAGACTTAAAGGGGGCTTATAAGAAAGATGGGGAAAAACTTTTTATCAGGGCCTGTTGTGATAGGACAACGGGTAATGGTTTTAAACTAAAAGAGGGTAGATTTAGGCTAGATATAAGGAAGAAATTTTTCACTATGAGGGTGGTGAAACACTGGAACAGGTTGCCCAGAGAGGTGGTAGATGCCCCATCCTGGGAAACATTCAAGGTCAGGTTGGGTGGTGCTCTAATCAACCTGATCTAGTTGAAGATGTCCCTGCTCATTGCAGGGGAGGTTGGACTGGATGACCTTTAAAGGTCCCTTCCAACCCAAACCATTCTATGATTCTATGATAAATCATAGAACATAATCAGAATAATCCCAGAAAGTTGCATGCTGGCCCTCAGTAATTTCTCCTTCCAGGTTTCATATCATTGTGGTCTACAGACATCCCATATCTGGATTCATGCCCTAAACCTTGTGGATCCTTCATACCCAGACAGGCTGAGCTTCCTCTCTTCCTTCTTTACTTTCAGTCTTAATAATTTGGTCTTCCATGCATGGAGCCTGCTCCTATTCATCTTGTGTGAAACACTCCTCCAAGTTCTTCCTTGAAAAAAGGGCCCTTCTGTTATCTGCTGCTAACTTCCTCTTCCACGTATCTCTCCTACAGTATGTTTGACCTTGCTATATCGGTATATACAGAAAGACAGGAAATTTAAACATTTTACAAAGAACGTCAACAACTCATATATTTTTCCCACTATAAATAAACCAGATGATCTGACTTTTTAATCTAAAAAGCTGTTGTCTGTATGACCTCTAAAGAAAGGCTTTAATTCATCAAGGTCCCTACTTCTAGATTTGGATCTTCTTAAGGGGGTGGAGAGCTTGATTAACTGGGATTAGTCAACAGAAATCACAAACCAAATTCTACTTTTGTCTTACCCGACTATGTTGTATTCTGCTTATCTAAGAGCTGATGAAAATTTATTATTACTACTTACTCTCTCCAGATTTGGAGACATGAATGCTACTATAGACCAGCAAGGCTCCATTGGTCACAGTCCTCCTAACAGGTTCACTAATCAAAGTTTAATGCTCTCTAAAGCTGTAAGATTGGATCATACAAATTTCTAGTAACTACACTTGGTAATTTTATGTAGAATAAGATTCTGAAACATCATTTAATCATTTTAGCCTTAAGCTACCAGAAACTTTCTCTTGTTCAAAAGAAAGAACCTGCCTGGTTCTTGGTTCCTGGTAAAAGACATCATACTTCTGAGGCATGATTTGCCACTTTTTTGTGCTACATACTTACACTTAATTATGTTTGTGTCACTAAAGATGTCCCATTCATTTCAGGCCCTGAAATATGTCATTTTTTCCCAGGGGCTCTCTGGTTTGATTTGGTTTGGTTTTCCTTGGTAACCTCTGAGAAAAGGTGAAGAAGGAGTGGATTTGTTTAACTCAAAAAGAAAACAGAAGAAGAGAATGAACTGGGATCTTCGGTAGAAAATATTTAGACCTTTACCTTTAGAAAACAAAAGATGAAACAAATGGCAACTCGTGAATCTCAGAACTTCAACAGACCTTGCCAAGGTGACAAAAATTAGCCCCTAGTAGGTGTGTGAGGGCTGCGTCTTTCACAGTGGCTGCATGTCTGTTGGAACTCTCTGCTTCAAGACAAAAGTGCCCTGATTTTGCCTCTGGAAGCCCACCGGTGGCCATGGTAGTGCCCTACCAGGCAGCTGCTTTGTTTACAGCTGGTCCAAGAGCAGAAGAGAGGTCCCAGTGCCATGATGTGGGCTTGGCTGCCCACAGAGTCCCATGTGGAGGAGATCTGCTGCCACATCTCTCCTGCCATCGCCCACTCTCCTTCCCACCTCCCACTTGCACAATTTGAATTTTTGGAGAAAAGAAACTTGAGAAGTCTGTTTATATCTGCTCAATTACATCACTTACAATATGAAATCTCTACCCTTCTGAGATTTGCTTGGTATATATACAATCAATTATCTTTGTAGATGAATATTCTCCTAGAATCAGCCTTAATGTCTGTCCATAGTCTGTATCAATTTCTCCATAAAAACATCTTCCCAAAGAAACTCACAGTCAAACTCCTAAGCCCTGAACACCCTGTGATGAACATCAGTTGGCTGTTACAATAGAGAAATTCTCTAGTTATTCTGAAATATATGCCTTTTCTGGATACAAACATATTTCAGATTTTTACATACACTATGTCACCCTGTACCACATCATGAGGAAAGCCAGTAAATTACATAACAATTTAAAAAAACTAGTGGTATCACCACATTCCGTGGTGTAGCTACCTAGAATTATTTGCAGTAACAGTTCCAGGGATGGTATCCAAACTTTTTGAAGGAGCACAAAAAGGCAGGTTTTGGACATATCTTGCATGAAATTAACAATGCTTATTGCACTACAACTTCATATCTTCTAAATAAAAGATTGAAATTGATATGGGAAAAGTTCAGATTCAGAAACTTACTGGCAAGGTATATTTCTATTGCATACTGAGGCATATAACTCAAAACTGGTCTCTTACAGTATTTAGGAAAAAACAGAAAGTGTTTCTGGCATCCCTGAATGGAAATTCAATCATTTCTAGTGAGCTTGCTCAGAAAATAGATTACTCCAAAGTGTCTGGATGTGCCTGCTCATACATGAATTCTGTACTTGCAAGTGCCCACATATAAGTGTCCAATAACGCAGACCTATAAATCCTGAAACACTGAATACTTCTATGCAAATCAGGTTTCCACTGTTATTACATGTTTGAAAAGATAAACTTTAGAAAGTACTTACCAAAAAAAAACTTTGTTGACCAACTTACCCAGTTTCTGTGAGCAAATCCATGACCGGGCTTTGTAACTTCCACAACCTGCCCTCTGTAACTATTGTTTGCCCTACAACTGAAAATACAAACCCAATGGTTTAAAAACGGGAAAAAAAAGGCAAATATCACTTAAACAAACATATATGTTGGGGTTGTGATTGTTTATATTATTCTAATGGAGACGGTTTGTTTCTTTTTTTTCCTTGAAAATACTGTTAAGTCTTCCGTAACACTATTAGTAAATGAAAACACGAAGCCTGTTTCTTCCCTGCTTTCCACCTTATGGAACTGTGACATAAAACGACAAGCAGGAGGTGTCAGACACCACTTAATCACAATGGGAGCACTGTGAACTTCCTGCTGAGTAGTGTAATGACTATTCCAGGTGTGCATTAATGGAGAATCAAATGAACATCAGTCCAACATGCTCATTTGAAATATCTCTGGAGGGATTTTCTATTAGCTACTTCTTTGTCATTTTCTCCAAGTATCATTAACACTTATGCTATATTAGACTACAGTTTATACATATAAATCTTTATCAGGCATTTTTAGAGAACTGGTGCCTGATATACATTTCTGAGACAATGTCATTTCTACTAATTTTAACAGAAGGGCATTGCCTCAGGTAGCTGTGGGCCATAGCCCACCCAGATAGCACCAAATCACAGCCTGTGTTAAATAGTTTTTAATACAAAAGATGTTGGGAAGAAAATTGTAATCACTATCGTCCACCATAAGCTGGAATGCAAGGAAAATGCCATGGACCCCATTCTTATCTGTGCTGGATATATCACCTTCACAATTACTGAAGTAGTAAAATGGACTACTGTTGCACATGCTCAACTTCATCGGTTCTGAAAACTGCATGCTGGCCAAGATCACAGTAGCTGCTGCTACAGGCAAGCAACATCTATGGCAAACAGTTCTTGTGTATTACCATACTTCTCATCTAAAAATCTCACTTCATTAACAGTGAACCCCAAAAATACAATATTCTAGGGAAAATGCTTTTGCAGAGTTGCGAATGTGGGCTTGGGAGGATTGTGCTGATGAAAATTCAAATTCAGCATCCTCAGAATTAAACTGGAATTTCAGAATTCAATGTAAGGGGAAAGTCTGAATTGGCATTATTTAATTTAGGTTCAGTAGAATCCAATTTGGGAAGAAAGCACATAGGTTACATTTTTAGACAGGTATATACATATGTGTGTGTATGTAGATATATGCCATTTATATGTACATATAAAATTACATTAATCCAACATCTACCTCTGCTATAACAAATGCATACAGTTGGGGTTTCAAATATTCTGATAGATAAAACACACCTGTTTTACTATATGGCTTAACTGCTCAAAATATATTTATGTTTTTACACTGTGTTCATCATTATGCAACCTAAGCAACTATATGTTTCATTTACGTATGATATTTTTGAGTGTTAATATTGACAAGAACAAAAAAAATATGTTATTTCTTCTCAGAAAAACCTTTTTATGACCTTTAGGGGGCATAGGTCCCTCTCTCATTCTCTCCCCTACCTCTTAGCAGTGCAGAGTTTCTTAAAAATCAAAAATGAAGACAAAACCTCTCCTGAGATATTAGTCTGAAAGCTGCAAATGATTTTATGAGCTTTGTGTATTGATATGACACAACTGGTGCTACACAGCACCTCCACAGAGTAGTAGTAATTTCTTTCTATCACTTTGTGGGACTGAACAATGAACAATGAAAATCACTTTCTTCTTCTCAAAAAACAACATAAAATATTTCTGAAATATTTTCTGTTAAAAATGCATATATTTAACATCTACTCTTTTCAAAGGTAATCTCATTATTCCTGTCTAGTCAATTTTTTATTTCACAGTCTGTAAGGTGTAATGTGCCAAATATATCAGATGGTCCTATAACAACACAGAAGACGTTTGAAAACAGAAGACAGTTCTGAAGAAGTGACACCATCTTTCTAAGCTTTCTTCTAGGTTAAACCTCATCCAAGCACTGCCTAAGCCTAATCTAGCCTAACTAACTCATGAGTTGTACAATGTGCAACTCCGGGTTTTCCTGACAGATACTCTTATATGTAGGGAACTGGAATTCCTAGGATCTGCTTACAGGGGCTTTTTTTTTTATTAAATTTAATCCAGGTTCATCAAGTTCATCGCTTGGTGAACTGACAGCCTACCCTAAAATTGTGCTTTGTCCTCCTTGCAGAAGCCAGGCTCCAAAACATCTAGCATGCCGTCATATAGCCAGATGTGTCATGAAAGAATAATAGGCAGTGCTGGAGAGAGCTTCAGGTGATACTGAGATCCATCTGCCTCCTCAAGCTGCTACTTCACTCTTATCATACCCAACTTGTTCTTAAAAGCTACAAATTTCTTAGCCTCCCTCAGTGACCTACTCCAAAATCTCACTATATTAATGTGGCCTGTAGAGGCATGGGAGTGATCTGCATAATCATTGGCAGATACGAAAAGTAGCAGAGAAACCAAGATGCAGGTACGGCCAAGCGCTCACCAGTAGTACGCGCAAGGTTTGGAAATTGCACGCCTGTTCTCAGACCCTCTCCTTTGCTGTATATATATATATGTGTGTGTATATATATATATATGTATATATATATAACCCTCCTCCTTTTGACTGTATAGACACAGTCAAAAAAGCCAGCTGGAACAGCTTGCAATTTTATGTAAAAGATCGTCTTACAAAATACTGATCTGTCAGACCTCTGCCAGCAAAACAGACCTCTGCTGGGTCCCCTTGTTCCAAGCCATCATCATGTAACAGACTTCAGAGAAAACTGTGGTTTGTAAATACATTTTTCTTTGTTCCAGAAAGATGCTGAATAAAAATAATTAAATAATTAATTATAATTAACTGCCAGAGTCTGAGGCAAAGCTAACTTGAGGCTTCTGAAGTAGAAAGTAAAAACAACAACCAGAAAGTTCATAGATAAAGCAAGACTTAGGAAAAAAAAAAAGGTTAATCAAGTCAAGTAATCTATTTGCCCATTTGAAACAATTAACTCTGCACTTAAAACTGCAGAGGGAGAGGAAGGGACAAGGAATGATCACAAATAAAAAGGAGGAACAAGAAAGAAAACATAAACGAACAACTGCTGCTGCTGCAATTTTCCTCAGTCCAGGCACCGAATCCAAACCTGAATCCAGATTGGAAAAGAAATCAGTAAGCCAACATGTCATTAAAAGACAAGGAAGATACTTTAAATTCATGCTGCTCATTAGAGGTTTACTTTAACTGTTTCACACTCACACTAGATACAGTCTGAGCTGTGAAAGTAACCCTGCTGTTTATGGATGGAGATCTGTGCCAATCAACCATGCAAAGGGTGTTTACTGAACAATTTCTTTAACAGATTTGGACTTGGTCCCAAGACTGAAGCAGAATAGTATTAGAAAAGACAGTGTGACTGCTGGCTTCTGGTGTTTTCTTTTTCTTTGCTTCTATTTCTTTCTTTTGCAAGGTATTGAAGAGTTTCCGAGTTTCCATATTTCTCCTGTTTAGGTCCATGGAGTTTCTATTCAAAAATTTAGTAAAGGGACAGCATGTGACTGAAAAATCCATTCCCTGGTCTGAGGCGGTTTTTTGTTGATTTTTTTTTTCTTTTTTTTTAATTAAAAAATAAAAGGTCTCTATAGTTTATCCCAGGGGAAAAAAAAAAATCACTCATAATTCTGTAATCTCACCTCTTTTTTTTTTTTTTCAAGTAAAACCTGAAACATTTACTATCCTAAAAACAAATTGACCTTTTTTTCACAAGTCAAGTTCATGACATCACCTTGTCATAGAAATGGGCCTGAGTTGCAAACATAAGCACAGACCCCAAATTTCTGGAAGTGTATTTTTTGCTGTTTTTTTTTTTGTTTTATCCTTTTTTTTTATATAGATGCAAAATCCATATGGAAATCTTTCCAGAGGTTCCCCCAACTAAATGCAAAGCTGTCGAAGTCTTTCAATTCCTTGCTGTGTTTTGGGTGTTAGTGATGTCTTCATTTACTACAGGAGAACCCAAGAATCCTAAGCTCAAATCTTAGCCAAGTAAAAAGACAACAATATCACTTTAATATGTCATCTTGTAGATCATCCTTTTACATCTGTAGATACAGTCATGTGAATTTAGGTTTGAAAAACCTGTCCCATTTCTATCTTTTCCTTTTCAGTAAAAATAAAAAAAAAAAATCCACTACTGTTCTTTATTAGAAGGGGAAGAAGTGGGATTTCGTAGAAAAAAAAGAGTGGAAAAATGGATTATAAAACTATAAAAGAAACATGAAAGCAAGTGACAGAGAATTAGTATCTTGGTCATTTAGAATTTGTGGAGGAAAGTTGCTAGAAAGATGTGGTGCATCTAATAAGACTTTCGCCTCAGCACTGGTGGTGCAATAAGGCAATCAGTTTATATCTTAGTAGCTTTCTCTTACTTCCCAGACAAATTCCAGATCCCTGGAAGTGTAGACTCACACAAAGAACTGTTGAAACAGTCCAGCCTCACTAAGAAAAATGATCTGTGTGAGTTCTCCGTATTTTTGTAAGAGGGTTTGGTGTAGGCACATGATTTTCATATATCAGCTGTGTATATGGATAGGGGTTCCCATAGTTTTAAGGCTCAACCCACTTGGCAAAACTTGTAGTCACTGGCTAAGTGGGTATTGCCATTTCTCCATATTTAACAGACAATTTCATGTGAAAATATTCAAAACTGTAAAAAGAAAGACTGCTTAATTTTTTTAAGAATCAATGGTGATATCTTTTCCAGACAGATAATTCATCAGCAGGCCTAAGCCTTCCAGGAAAGCTTATACTGTCCGGTTTAAGATCAAACCAGCTGCCTTCAGTTTTTCTAGAAGCTTCAGGGTGTTTTTAAACACTTTTTCAAGAGATAACACATCATCTACTTTCACTACACTCACTGTGTTTGTCAAGAAACAATTTACAGTAGTCATGCATTTACAGGATGCAGGAAAAGAGAAAAAAGACAATCTACATGTCAGTCAGGAGAAGACGATGCCACATTAAAAGAGGTTAAAACTTTCATTTGGCAATAAAAGATTTATTTTTTCAAATACTAAAACAAATAGAACAACCAAATTGCATGGAAACCAAGAAGGTTTAGACATATACATCTGTAGGAAGTTTGCTTCTGCATCCTTAATGAAATTATTGTGTCCAAAGATCTTTTTAATAAAATACCTCATACAAGCTTTAATTGTGTTTTAAAGATTTTAGCTGATGTGTATGTAATACTTCACACAGCTCTACCCAGAACAGATGAAAACAGGTAACTTTTAGATTGCTAAAATGTTCAAAAAAGGTTCTAGGATGGAAAAGGGCTTTTTGTTTTTATATCCTCAGTTTTCAGGAAAGGAAGACTACTGAAATCCAGTTATATGTAGCTGTGTCCCTGGGATGAATGCCAACCAGCGTCTCTCTCTCTTGTCTTCTGCTTTGACTTTTCGGGCTTTGGAATTATGTCTGTGAAGAATTAGTGAGAAACCTAGTGATATCGGTTGTATGCTTTAATCTAGTGTTCTATTTATTGTCCGTCCAAACTGCTACCTCTGAATCATACCTGTTTTCTCACACTGCTATGGTGGTCCTGGGCTGGTAGAAAAAATGGTTAGCTCTGTTCTCATTTTATTTTGGCCTACTTCCCTACTCTTAGCAATAAGTTAAGCAAAAACTCCAACATCCATATCCTTTATCCTTTCTCCCATATACTTTCTGAGATATTGACCTTTTTAAAAACAAAGAAAGAGACAAGAAAAACCTCAGTTTAAAATTTTCAGAATCAAAAAAATATCTCTGTCTCCTGAAATAAATCATTTGAAAACAAAACACTTCTTCAGGGTATCAAAGCATGTGATGCTGAAGAAAGTCAGTATATAAAGATCCTAAGAAACAGTCTATAAAACAAGGTATTCTGTTCACTGATCATCACTCTCAGTAAAAATAATTTAAAAATAAGTCAGTACCAAAATGGCAAAACTGGCATAAGTCTGTCTAGCCACACACTTTTTTAACCTGGAATACAAAACTTCAGTTTTCCCCAAAGAATAAAAACATCAGTACAATTTTATTTAATCTGTTATCAGTAGAGATGCTGTTGGCCCCTAACCACATGAATAGTAAGAGCAGCTGAAATTGCAAAACAGCTTTTCAAAGAAAAGCACTAGTGTTTCTGTGTTTCTACGAACATCTGCCCTGAGTCCTACCAAATGTAGGCCTACAGAGCTGGCAGTGGCCTATATTTTTGGGAAAACAGTTGTTCTGCCTGTGCTATAGGAACATGGTGTGATTTTGGGAGAAACTAAGGTAGACATGGGATTGCTAGAGACTATCTGCTCAAATATCCTAATATCCCATTGCCACAGGTAACCTAGATAATACAAAACCACAAAGTAATACAAAGCAAATATAATCTGGCCTAGAAGAACAGGGAAAGAGACAGGACATAGGTGGTTGCATCAGCTGTGGCATGAAGAATCTCTGAGATGGAGCTGGCCTGAACTGGGAAATCCACACACCACAGCAGTGCTTTGGAAGCTGTGTTCTTTCATGTAGGCATGTGAAGTGAAGGGTCTCTGCATGGATAATCCAAAACCCATATGATCCCACCCTAAGTAATGCAGACGTGACTATAATCTTCCCAATAATCATGGGCTTAATGATGGATTTCCTTCAGAGTATCTCAGGAAGGCCTAAGAAAGCTCTCAAGTTGAATTAGCCTTGACCAGTGCTCTTGATTTTATTTCCATCCTTAAAGATGTGAGTTTCAGGAAAGGTTAATTTTGAGTGAGTTTAACTGGGAGCACTTCAATGTCTTCAGTGAAGTTCAGCACATTTACAAGAGCAGAGAACTTGGTCACTGAACACAGATGAACAACTCTTGTGCAAATGGAAAATAGTCTTCACTAATATTTATTTTTAATATAGCAGCCTTCCCCCCCCCGCCTTATTTATGTAGTTGTAACTGAATTCACAAGGAGTAATTTTTCTTTAAGAAAACTAAGACAATTAGAAAATGAAGAATCCTTTTCCAGAAAGATGGTTGTAAATAAAAGAGGAGAATTACTGCAGCATGACAGTTCAGAGATCCTGGGTGGAAGATCTTAGAGCAACTCCCCAGGGAACCCTCTCAGAAAATCAAGAAAACCCTTAATCCTCAGAGGCAACTCTATGAAAATCACTGGATTTTGAAGATTGTAAAGGTTCTCACTCCATTTGTTATTCTTTTGAAGGGCTTGTTTCCTTTCTCTCCCATTTCCCAAGTTTCAAGGAAGGGACATCACAAGGTAAAACACTACATTGCATTCTACTAAAATACTGTTTTCTGGAAGGCTTCACATAAAACAGGCAAGAACATATTGTTAGCAACAATATCCTAACAACGGACACCGTTATACGTTCATTCCCCTAGCTTTCCCCTTTATGTAGCCATGTTCATCTGCCAACCAGCTATTCAAAAGGGAAAATTCATTAGAATATGCTTTATAATGCATCCACTGAGATCACATTCATTACTATTCTTGGTAGCTATTTCAGCAATATAAAGCAGAAATCATGCTGACTTACCCATCTCCATTATGCTTGGGGGTCTATTGTATTATTAAAGCAGTGGAAAGTAGGAAAACCACACCTATTTTAATGTTCATATAAAATATTGATCTCTGTTGGATAAAGGTTTTCATTTTTAATGCATTACATAACATTCCTGACTTTAGTGGCAGAGGTTACAATTTGGGTTATTTGAATTTATTTATATTTTTCATATGAAAAGAGACTTTCTCTTTGGTTTCTGTAAAAACAAGCAAAACTGTCGAGACATCTGCATCTTCTGGGCTCAATAAAGAGCCAAAATGTTTGTTTAATAACAAATGCAGTTTTCATTTCTTAACTGGTGTAGTGGTAAGTACAGTTCTCCTCAATTCCCAGGTATGGGGAGGTACCTTAGCTCCATTCTGGAAAAAGATACAGGTATGCACCATTTCCCAGGAGTCTGATTTCTGTAGGAAAGTACATCAACATCTCCAAGAGATCCCCAGGATCAGGGGACCAAGCCTATGAAGCATGCCAATGAGGTCATAGCCTCACTCAGGTATAATTCTCATAAAAAGTATATCCTGTGGCTGGGAGACTTCAGCCCTTCTTTCTGACTCTTTTTCCTCCTCTGATTTTTCTGACTTTTTTTGTTTGATCTTTTGATTTAGAGCTGGTACTTGATACACGTTAAGGACAGATCTCTCTAAAAAAAGGCAAAGGCAGGAAAAAAAGGAAGGGAAGGGAAGGGAAGGGAAGGGAAGGGAAGGGAAGGGAAGGGAAGGGAAGGGAAGGGAAGGGAAGGGAAGGGAAGGGAAGGGAAGGGAAGGGAAGGGAAGGGAAGGGAAGGGAAGGGAAGGGAAGGGAAGGGAAGGGAAGGAAAAAGGGTTTGGGGAAGTCCTGTACCCTGCTGCAGTTCTCACATGCAGTTTATGCACACAAGGTTTCAAAAGCTGACAGTGCATTTTTTTAAAGAATTAGACAGCAGTTCAGAAGGGAATTGAAAAAAAGGTAATGTTACTAGTGATTTTTGTTAATATTGTCAGCAGTCCTTGAGTCAAGGCACAATAAATCAGGCTATTTGCTAATCACAAATTTTACTAAAAGATTCTTTACTCCTCTTTGATTTTGTTTTTGTCTTTTGCTCAACCCTTTCTTTCTCACAATCCTAAACAACTGTTTTTTTCCAGGCATTCTCCTTCTTTTCTATTCCTGTATTCCCCAAACTTCTTTTTTTTCCTCTTATGTTGCCTAAAGCAGGCACTAGTGGGAGAACTATTCAATAAATTAAGTGAAATATCTGTAGATGTGGACTACCTGAAACAGTGTAAAACAAATTATCAGAGCCAGCAGTGTACCGAAGAAATACAAACCAGATCAAGAGGCAACTCGGCACAACTTTTGTAGAAAAACAGTATACAATGCTGCAGTTAATGGCTTTTTTGGAGTGGGTGGGATTATGAGATGCACATGACTTTGTGTGCTCTAAGATTCAAATTGTTAGAAAGCCTATGCAAATTTTTCTCCAATTCAGAAATGTTTTTAAAAGAGAGGAATTTGTGTAAGACAGTATCGCATCTTAGCACAAATGCTTGGTGGTCATGTGAGAGAAACCTGGTGAAGTACTGTGAGTGACAGGTAATCTGTGTAGTAATGTCATATGTTTGACTAAACTAGAAATTCAGCCCTTGGTCAGGGCCAGAGCCCAGCTTTTCTGAACACCATGGAAGACCCTAGGCAAGAAGCCCTTGCTTCTCTCAGATAGTTTAAGCTTGGAATGAGTTAAATAATCCTACTTGGCAACCAGACCACAGATGCAGAGAATCTAGTGAAGGCAATGATAAAAATCCTCATACTGTAATGTGCCCCTTGTAAGCCTTTGCAGCCTTTTGGAGCCTTTATGCATTACAGGCTCCCATTCAGCCAACATCAGACAAACGTCAGGTATCAAATTATAAAAATGTCAAAACAAAATTACTAGTCTGTAACCCATGATTGAATCTATCAATAATAGATAATGACAAGCAAGGACTTACAGCTAATGCTTGTGGAGAACTGGCCTCCTCTGTGTATTCTGTTTGTTTTCTCCATTAATTTTTCCATATTTACATGCTCCCTTTATGTGGCTTGCTCATCTGTGCATTATGAGTGTAGGCTGTGGGGTCTCTAGGGTGAGGCTACCTTTATATGAAACATAGCAGAGTAAGGTCTAACCAGGATTTGTAGCTGTACTGCAAGGTAAATAAACATGATTAATAAAAGGATTTAATTTTATTGAACATTTCCAACTTAAGAACCAAGAAAATGATTTAATAGGCTATTCTGTTTACCAAATGTAGTATAAGCACAGATAATTTTTTTCTCCTCTGACAAGTATATTCCTGCATATGCCAGGATTCTAGAAATACTACAATAAAGGACAGGTATCTTGGATTTCTTCATGTTATTTAATGTGTTCAACCCAATGGGATAAAAGGAATTTTTAAATCCTGCAATATATGTCTGGTTCTTTACATAAAACTAAACATATAACTGCATCTAAGGAATTTACAAGGTAAGTTGGAGTTTCAGAAACTTGTTCTGAGATAAAGCTGTCATGTTAGGAGAGAAAGATAGTTCAGTGCACACATATGTGGTGGAAATGGGATGGTACACCTGGATTATGTCCTCAATATTACAATCTGAAATAACACTTCTGTATTCACTGTGTGAAAAGTCCTATAACATCAAAGTATGCTTTGGGTGAAGATCATCACTCGAAAAGAATAGCTTACTGAATATGGAGTTTAAGTCCCAGAAGAAAATGGCAAGATGAGAAAGGAAATTCACAATACCTTGTAATGTACGTAGATCACCTAAATATCCCTTCTGTTCAGAAATAACCCCTTTTGAATAGGCTTGATTTGCCTGTACTGACTACCTTTATTCCCTTTCACTGTATATTCATCATAGTGATCATTTCTATTTTAAAAAAATGATATGGAAGAGTCTGGTAACGATATCTTTAATTTGCATTTCATATTTTTTACAGTGCCCTTCTTGCAGAACATGATTTTGGAAAAAAGGTTGGTGGAGCAGGTCACAAGTGCTCTGGGACAGGCCTGAGGAACTCCAGCACAATGGGGTCTCCTTGGGGGCAATGGTAATGTAAATAATAGTAAAATGCTAACAATTTTGCCTGCCAGGCTTCCTTCTTCAGGATATTACTGCAGTGCATCTGAATGTGCTTTGACCTGGCCAATGCTTTTTGCTTCCCTATTCTGGGAACTATTTGTTCCTTCTTACACATTTGTGACTTTCCATTAAGAGAGACATTAAATGATTGAACAGATTTAACCTTATTTTTGGTCAGCACAAGTCGATGAATTGCTAAAGATTTCTTTTTAATTCTTGGTTTCACAGAAGCGTCAAATCTGCCAAGAGAAAATACTATACCAAACTTTCCTTCTGAAATCTTGGGAAAGCCATACCTTTAGTCATTTACCTAAGTGTTAAGAAACCATCCAGATGTGGTTGCCATAAAATTTATAACCAGAACCTACCTTTAATTAAAACCTTACTGCAACAACAGAGAAACAGTGGGCTTTTCCATCCAGCCAAGTGGAATCCGCACATTCTGGTTTATAATTCAGTTTTTATAGTGCCCTTTTCAGAGGAGACTCTCTTCTCTTTCCTGTCTGTCTTCGATTATAGCTGGGCTGGTGCCACTATCATGGTCTGCACGCTGCAAGACCAAATCTGCGTTTACGCAACACAAAAGAGCTGGTCCAGCTCCTCAGTCACTCCAGACTTGCATCTGACAGCACTCTGGAAGCACAGACCTTGCACAAACTGCCAATAAAAGCCAACCTTCCCAACTGCATTCCTTTAAAAGCCACTATTGTTCTCATTCATGACTGAACAGCTCAGCCTTCATTTCAAATGAAAAAAAGAAGTCCAGGCTGCATTGAACAACTTCCAGACGTTTCCTCCACCCTCAGAGCATTTCAATCCTATCATAAGGCTTTTGTGTGTAGTACCCTTGAAATGGGTATGGTCGTTATTATTCTCTCCAATAGGACAAAATCTCTCCAATTAATGCAAGCTTAATATTTCTTTAATCTTTTAAAAGAAAGTTTCTGTATGTATTAACATGCAGAATTGGAAGGGCAGAGTAGTAAATAGATGCAAGGCATAATTTTACTGGCAGGCTGGTGGTGGATTAAGTCTGGTGATACTTCACCTTCTTCAGTAATAGGCCATTTTCGTTGTGATCCCACATTGTTTTTCTAAGTCACATTCTGGGCTTTAAAACAATGCAAGTGGTTATAACTTATTTTTATTTTACTCAGTGTTATGCTAGGAAAACAATGAGCTCCAGGAAGATGTCATGAATGGAAGTGTTTTTAAAACAAAGACATCTAGATAGCCCTTTTCACCTATTTCTTGATTATGTTTCTTAATTTATCCCTTTACTATAATTACTACTTAAAAATATGCTACCAACTTCCAGTGTGCTAGAAGCGAAAAAGAAGGCATGGTCCTTATCGAGGAAACAGTGATGTAAAATACAGGGCAACCGGATAGTTAAATTAGTGAGCTATGAAACAAACATCTGCCAAAATATATATTAAAAAAATAAAGTTTTATTTAACCTCAGCTGCTTTCATTTTTTTACACGTTTATATTAGGAAAAGAAAAATAAGGATATAGTTTATTTATATTCCTTGACATAAATTTAGATTTGATACATATAAAATAAAATAAAACTGGGTTCTCTACGGTGAACCAGCAGAGATGGAAATGTCCAGTATCCATGGGCAGGTCAGATAGTCTTTGGTGCTTTGCTTCCCATTGGAACAGGGAACAAAGCACTGAGGCCTCCCTCCATAGCTCAAGGGAAAAACTAGATAGGTTCAAATACAATTATTTAAAAAATCCAATCCTATGAGTAGGAAAGCATTTAAGGGAAAATGCTAAATAGAACGGCATCTTCAGTCCTGCTTTCTGATACTTAAGTGCATTTTACTATGAGGAAAACCCCTTAAAAACGAGAAGCCTCTGCTAAAGGTGAGTGCAGGCACAGTTTTTCATTAAGCATGGCCCGTGGAAGATATAAAGAAAGCCAGCTTCTGTTGAGCACACTCCTGGACAGAATTAATCCCTCGGTGTGGGAGCATTGAAAATCTCCTTCTACCTGGAGGGATTCAGACCCAAAGTTCCCATGAAGCCAGGGTGGGAGCAGGCCTCAGGCTGCCCAGTGAAGCTGTGCATAAAAATCACGTAAAACTTACTCTAAGAGGAAGTGTGGAGAGGTACAGTGAAACTGTGAATCTATAGCACACTGATTAGGATGTTCAACTGGGAGGCAGGAGAGCAGTTATTGATTTATTTTTTGGATCAGGTTGCAAAGTCAAAATCCATATCCCCAGCAAAGAGCACTCCTATGAAATGCACAGACACCTAAGCAGGACATCTATACAGCCCTGGATGGTGAGCTACCTGAGCCACCTAGTAGTAAACACCAACACTAAAGAGTTGGCCCAGTGGGACATCATGTTCTCCCCAAAACAATCAATGTTTGTCCCAATGAATAGGGCACCTGTCCCAGCTATCTCTGGGATCTCTTTTTTTTGGAATTAGCTGCCTGAAATAAACCCTTTTTACACAAAATGAAGGAACTAGCATCCCTGATATCTAATGGTCTAGTGATTCAGCATTTACATGGGAAGTCATAAAGAAGGATAACCTTGCGGACCAGCTTTCTCCCATAAAAGCAGATAAACTGGGTTCCATTCCCCATTTGTTTGAGTATTAAAGCATTTTATACATAGTGTAAGTAGCATTAATTAGTCAGCAGGAGAGGACTTTCCTCAGTGGTACATCCACTGGAGAGGAGGTGATGTTGGTTCAAATCTTGACAAGCAAATAAGAAACTGAACTGGATCCTGCACAAACTGGGTGAATTTTCTCTCCACTGAAATATTGGGAAAGTGAGGAGCCACTACTTTGGGCACAGCCTTATTTAGTCTAGATACTCAGAACACAGCTGTAAAACCAGTCCCTTGGACAACAATACCTGGCGGTGTTGATTGACAGCTGGCTGAATATGAGCTAGCAGTGTGCCCAGGTGGCCAAGGAGACCAATAGTATCCTGGTTTGTATCAGAAATAGTGTGGCCAGCAGGACTAGAGAAGAGATCGTCCCCCTGTACTTGGCACTGGTGAGGCTGCACCTCAAATACTGTGTTCAGTTTTGGGCCCCTCACTACAAGAAGGACACTGAGGTGCTGGAGCGTGTCCAGAGAAGGGTCAACGAGGCTGGTGAAGGGTCTAGAGCACAAGTCTTATGAGGAGCGGCTGAGGGAGCTGGGGTTATTCAGCCTGGAGAAAAGGAGGCTCAGGGGAGACCTTATTGATCTCTACAACTACCTGAAAGGAGGCTGTAGTGAGGTGGGGGTCAGTCTCTTCTCCCAAGTAGCAAGTGATAGGACAAGAGGAAATGTCCTCAAATTGCACCAGGGGAGGTTTAGATTGGATATTAGGAAAAAATTTCTGAACCACTGAAAGGGTTATCAAGCACTGGAGCAGGCTGCCCAGGGAAGTGGTTGAGAGTTCCCATCCCTGGAGGTATTTAAAAGACATGTAGATGTGGTGCTTAGAGACATGGTTTAGTGGTGGACTTGGCAGTGTTGTTATGGTTGGACTCGATGATCTTAAGGGTCTTTTCCAACCTAAATGATTCTATGATTCAATGATTCTAAAAACATACTGATTACTGTGTCCTGCTGGGACAGTCATGGACTAAATGTACCTACATTGGTTTGGCAGTGGAAGTTACATGCCTATGAGATAAGGTGGCAGCTGAAGGAGAGTTTTGTTCATGTCACAAGTACATGGTGCTGATGTAAATTCCTTCATGGTAAGGAGATGCAGGTTGGCTGGGAAAATCTGTACCTAATGGGATGAATACAATCTGCTATCCTAATCTCTCCAAAAGAATAATATAGTAAAGCATTGTCTATCTCCGTCTAAATTTAGCATGAGGGATCCTTATTGTTTTTCTTTAGTGGATTTATAGTTACCTTATCCAAACATCCTCTTCCCTCTCACTGATTCCGTACCTATTACCTGTTTCTCCTCTAGACCTGGGAGGAAGAACCCCTTGGCCCCACAGGACTGTCCACCAGGTCACATTGCGCTTGGCCAGTGCCCCTCACCTGAATTCGAGCTGAACACACATATCTTTGAGGTGCCAGAAGCCTAAAATGTATGGGCAATGGTAAATAAAGATTAGGCACCAGGAAGGAGGAAGAGAGGGAGGAAGTGTGTCATGAAATAGTGAGCTGAGAAGTTATTCCCTCCGTTCCTCTCCCTGCTGTCAGGAAGAAGGAGAGATGCTCAGACCGGTTTCTCATTCAATACAAGGCTCTCATCCCTTGTATTGCTAGAAATGTGTATCTGATAAACACAGAGCTGCCACCTGTGCCCAGGCTCTCCTCTAGGTGCTAGAAGGGAACAAAGTCCCTCTTTCTCTTTCTCCCTGCTCCCCTTCCTTCCCAGACAGACGTCCCCTGGTCACTCTCCTGTTGGAGCACCCTTCAGCAGCTCTGACTAAGGCTCCCAGGTCACCAGCATGTGCATGGGACTGGCCTCTTTCAGAAAAACCTGGTGACATGGGGCCAGCCATTCTGCACACATAACCTTGGAAGGTCCTAATGTGTTCAGCATGTGCAAGCTGATTAAGCTCTGACTACAGGGAAACATATAATCATTTGTATATAGTTGGAGGTAGTAAGAAGAGAAGTTATTAAACATGGTATGAGGGAGTTTATTAGGAGTAATAGGATGGAATTGAGAAAGCAAACACTTGAACATATGGAAAAACTGCCTGACAATGGATCAACTCTAAGTACAAAAGGCTACCATAAGGAAGTGGTAGAAACCACATTTAAAATTAGACTTAACACTAGAAAATGTTCTGTAGGGAACATGCCTGCCCTGGCAGAGAGATGTGCAGCCTTTTCTCTCTGCACCTAGCATTCCTGGATCTGAAAACAGGTCCATCCACAACAGACCCAGACTCCACGTTTTGAGGCTTCATGCTGTCTCTGATCAGCAGAAAAATGTTCTCTTTTAAGTATATGTTACCTGCTACTAGAAATTGTTGCTGAGCTGAAAGTCACGGACAAGGTGGGGAAATCCCTCCTTGAGATGAGGCTGTCTTTGCAGTGATAAAGGCCAAAGAGCACTTTACTAGGACTGCAATAGTTATTTATTTCCAGACTTGCCATCACCTGTGGCTTTGTCTAAAGACTTTACTATGCATCTAGCATTTTCTGGATGGAGAGGGGGGGTGAAAGGAAACTAAGATGTGTAAGATTAAAAAAGAAAGTCCTTAAAAGATAGTCCTTAAAATTATGTTCAGGGTGTAGGAAGTGCAGGCAATGTGTTTTGTCTTTCTTGCCTTCAGCATAAGGGGAAGAGAGCTGTCGGGAAAGTCTGGCTTGGTTATTTTTACAGCTACGACTATTGCTTAACACCGGGTGTAGACACCGCCAACTGGAAATACCCACCCACCACCTACGTATTTATTGTGAAACCAAGGCAATAGCAGAAGGCACCAGTGCTGCTGTTATCAAGTCAGCTGGGAATATCAGCAATCCTCATGTCCTCTCAGCAGCCAGGAGATTCTGCAGCTCCAACCAGGCAGCGAAATCTCGGTTCTCAGATGATACAGCAGTGCATATATGGGTCTAAGAACGCCTGAATTAACTGTCAGACATTGCCTCAGGACACAAAGATGCATAGATTTTTCCATTCTCCTTTTCTGCAATCTCTCTGCTTAATCCCACACAGCAGTTTCAGTGAAACCTGATAGGTCATGAGTGGGTTGCTTCCTACAGCTCCTGTTTTCTTCTTATGCAGACAGTCTCAAATGGAGCAGCTAAATCAGGTTTAAGTGTCTGGCATGCAAGTACCAGAAAAGAGCAGAGGTTTGTCTGGATATATTAATTGGCATATTGATTTTAATGACTGAATAGTGCCTTTTAGAAGGTAAACAGGGAAACGGCTAAAGCTATTGTTGCAATTTGGTATTTTTGGAGGGTATTCTGGTTTTAGGATTAGAGATTTATATTTTTGGAAAAAATCTCTCTCTTGCTCTATTTTATGCTATGTTGCAGTTTTACACCCTCATATATGGACTCTGGGGGTGTCTTTGGCCTCTTGTACAATTTTTATGTAAAATTCAAGAGTAGTTCACTGTGTAAACACACACCCAAATGAGGCAAGTTGAACCATTTCTGTTCCCAGCCACCTGCTCTATCTCAGAGTCCCTACAAAGCAATTACACAGCTGAATATATTGTCTGTGGAATTTGATGCTTTTTCATTAGAAAACCTTGGCTAAGAAATTCTGAGTTTATATTTATCATTGTTACTTTTACGGACTTTGGCAGCGTTACACAAGGAAATCAAGTAAGGTCAGTTTCATTATTTCATCCAAATGATATACTTTTTCATCATGTGGTTTGTAGAAAATACTGTAAGTAAAATGCTGTGGGGAGTTGATGGAGTACTCACTAATCAATATATCCAAAAAACAATGGCAGGTGGATGCTAAAAAACATTCAGAAAAATGGTCTTAAGAATTCTGAAGCTGTGTAACTTCACTGCTGTTAAAAAAAACCCAGTCATATTTGCATTAAACTCAAATGTTGGTTTTGATAATACTTCTACTCAAATACTGACATAGTCAAAAGAAAATCAGGAAATACTAGAGGTTTGTGTTTGCTCTTCTGTAAGTGAGAGAAAAGACCACTGTGCATTTACCTCATTCTTTTGAGTTATGTTTTCAGACAGCCTGTAAGTGCAATGAATTGTCTTCGCTACCATGCAATCTGCAGTACTTTTCTTTATCCACGTTCCAGCTCTGGCCTTTGACGTAGGTGACAGGATTTGAAATGGGTTCCTCTTAACCACTGCAGAAAGCATTCTTAGAAGGTTGTCAAGAGTTATTCCAGCTGTCCTGAAGTCTTTGGTGACTCAACTCCATCATATGTCTTGCTTTTCATTTTAACGTAGAGGTATGTGAACAGAAGCTGCCTTTTCTTCTGCTGTGTTCCTGTGTCATGTGGTATTACCAAGGGATCAGTTAGAGAAGAAAAAGGTTTTGGAGGTCAGGAGTCTTGGATGCCAGGCTTAAATTAAACATTTAATTGAGTGACCCTCAGCAAGTAATTTCATTCTGCACATCAGTTTTCCCTCATGACTGTCATTTGTAATATCCAGGACACTGAGATTTCTGGGTGGGTGGCACTGTTATTAATTATTTGCATGACTCACATCCAAGAGCGCTGGTCATAGAGTCAACCCATCTGCACTGAACACAGTACAAAACTGACAAACACACATATACAGATTGTAAAACCGTGTGTTAGGGACAAAGTAACAATAATCCATAATGCAAACAACATTAACATTAGCTGTCTTTCATGACTCTTGCACTAGAAAATCCTGAAGGAAGCAGAGCTTTGAAAATGAGACAAATAGATGAAACATCCACTAAAAATGACTTAGTCACAACAAGTTCCCTGTTCACCAGCAGATTGTTTTGAGAAGCTGCTATCTGGAATATTTGAGGCAAAGCAGCTGTTTCTAGCTGCCCCCCTCCACAGCAGGCTCTGCATAGAAGGCATACAGTGAGGATACGTGGAGGCAGCTAGCGCCTATATAATGTTGCCCTGAAGTGATCAAACATCTGAGTTTTGTTTTATTTCATAAGGCTTTTTTCATTAACAAAGCCAAATATCATATTCCGTTATCCTAGTCCTTTCCACAAAAGGATTATAGCTGTTTATAGTTTATCAGGGTTCATTTTTTTGCTAACAATGGCCACATTGCCTCCTCTTTACAGTGTGATAAGACATTAATCTTGATTTTCTCCTAATCAGTCCAAGAGTTTTAACACTTAATACTTTATGCGTGGAAAGCAAAAGAACTGTCAGCATGATATAATTAAATTCCCTCTCATTGACCCTTAAGATCTTTAACAGCACCTCTTGCAGTCACATTATTACATTAAATTGCAAGGACAGTGTCCAAATTCAGTCAGATCTCCTGAATAATAACTGCATTCTGCATTCCTGAACCCACAGCTGTTAGCATTGCTGTTGAGAAGTATTTAAAGAACCTTGAAAGAGTAACAACTGTATAATCATAGCAATACTAGGCAGAAAATCCTACTTACATCACTGGTGATTTGTTAGATATTGGAGACCTCGCTGCAAAATGTTTTGATTTTCTGTTCAGAACACAGTATCTAGGATTTAATCAAAATAATTTACTAGATATTGTCTCTCTGATCTACTTTCTCAGTAACCAAATCTACATAAACAGATATCAATTATGAATGTTTCTGATTAGAGATATTCAAGGAAGTATCAATGTCCTGGACCATGAGTTTCAGAAAAATGAATACCATCTCAGGCTATTTAGAGGTAAGATTCAGGAACAGAGATATGAAAAATTAAATATCAAAGCCAGCTTTAAGACTGTCTGCCATTCTCACATGCATGGAAAGGACATCAGGTTACTGATTGTCTCAGTCCTGAGACAGTCCACCGATTACGTCTGAGATAGTGCCACCTGATATTACAGTCGCAGACATCCTAAATTACGATTTTTCTTTTTTGGTATTTGTTTAAGATAACTAATTCCCAGTTTGAATCCCTATATATATATATAGGATTGCACGGACAATTTTGTACTGAAAAACCAAGGTTTTTGTTTAGTCAAATATTCTCTTTCACAATGCAGAACTCCCATGCAGTGACAGCCAGGATCACCATACACACCAGTCCCACCCCACCCCAAAACTGTTATTTAAAATAACTCTGAGAAGACATTGGTTTGCCACCTGCATCCTCTGCTGGTCCATTTCCTGGCTATTGATTTACCAGAAATTCCTTTCCCCTCCAAGTCCTCTGTGCAGGACTGACCATGCACAACTAATTCACTGAGCAGGTGAAGGGGAGGACCTGCATTTCAAGGGACCTCACTGCTGAGCGAGAGAAGCCACCCTTCTGATTCACACCAGCAAAGTTCTGTTCTCCATAAATCTGATTTCCCTAGACTTTTCCTGCTGACCAAAGTATCGCCCAGTGATAATGCAGAGAAGAAATGGAGGTTTCTTGGCTGCTGGATGCAGACATGACAGCACTTAAGGTTAACAGATGTTTTTGCTTTATCAGAAAATGATCTCAGCTTCCATCCCCTACATTTCTCATGGTAGAGGAAAATCAGACCAAATCAATGGAGCAGATATTTGAGGAGTGGGAGGACAGCTACGTTTCCTTTAACCTAGGCACCATCAGGAGCCCCAGCCAGCTCTGGCACATCCATCTCTCCTTACTGCTGTGAGCGTTCAGGATGGGCAAAAGCCATTTTCCTCTCTGTCTTACTCCACAGTGTGTTCGGGGCAGTTTTGAAGGCGGTTATATGCTTCCCCAGCCAGACATAGCAGCTGGGCCTGGGGCCAGGAGTCCGCCTCATTGTCCAGAAATTCGATTCTGATTTGGACTTTGTGATGGGTGAGGGAGTTGATCTGAGCTTCCTCGGGAAAGAAAGGAGTTTGGCCAAAGCCTTTGTAACACAATGCAAGTGTAAACCCCAGAGCTGGAGAACGTATAGCGATAGGAGCTTTGGCCAGCCTCATTTATATCACTTGCAGCACTGCTATGACTTGCAGCTGTACCACAACTCTATTGCATGTAAATGCTAATAGATCATCACTGTGTTCACAAGCATGAAAGGACACAGGAACCCTTCGACATATGACCTAGAGTAAATGGTTCGCACTGACCTCACAGCTGTTTGCTTCTAGTTTGGAACAGAATTAAAAATATACAGAGAGCAAGGAAAGGGGCTCCGTGCTGGTATCCTGCTTGTGTGGAGCCCTCCCCCTTGGAAGCTAACCATGGAAGAGCAGAGAGGCAGGGAAGCTCCCCTTCCCTGAGCACTGGCTCTTTGCAGACTCGGTGGGATCTGAGGTGGATGGGGACAGTGAAACTCAGTAAGCCAGGCTGCCAAGGCTTAGCAACACAACTTTAATTATTCGAGCTGTTTGCATGTTGTTTATTTTCTTGATTGTTTTATGATTATATAAATAATCTGTTTTTAATTATTTATTCCATATCCTTTCAACTTCCTCAGGAAAGAAAGGAACAAAAGGAATTTAATAAGCAAAGAAAGGAACCTGAAGTATTTTCAAGGTCTTCTGCCTACAGGCTCAGGACTAGAAAGAGAGTAAGTTACCAAGAGAAGGAATTCACAAAGGTAGTTAGGATGCTGAGAAAGCAGGGATATGTGTTTCTGAGTTAGATGGGTTTACATTGCGTAGAAATAGTCTCTGGTGCAGGGGTGGAGCCCAAGACTCCCTGCCAGGCTCCAAAACCCTGAGCTTTTACTCTTTCTCATCTATTCATACTAGATTCTTGCCCCTGTATCACATGACTTCAAGAAAAAGCGTGGTCAGGAGCTCTGTGAAATCAAAGCTGAGAAAGTAAACTGTGGTCTCTGAACTTCTGTTTTAATTTTTTGGGTAAGTAATCACTCTATGTTACAAAAGATAACAGTAGCACCATTTCCTTGGGAGTCTGTGCTTTCATGGTTACCTGTGCCAATCTGTAAAAGAGGATTTGAGGCTTTCACTCTCAATCAGACTGAGACATCTTGTGAACATGTCTGTGTGTGCCTGTTTAAGCTCAAGAAAGGAGAGGAAATTCAGCCCCATGACAGCAGTATGCCTACTATTTCTAGCAGGAGCACTTATTTGCTTTTTCAGATACACACGTAATTTTTGCCAGTTTGACAATCTTCCAGTAATTCTTACTATGTGAGTAACTGTGTGCCCCATTTTGGCACTTCTCCTAAGGCCAAGAAGCAATGGTTTAACTGCAAGCTGCCAGAGCAGCATTTTGGAGAATCAGGGCTCCTTCTTCAGTCACAGAAATCTCTAGGAAATTCACAGCTCCACGTCTGCAGGTTGAGTCTTTTATCAGAGGTATCCTCTCAGGAATCACACTTATCTCTTCTCATGCCAGTGGGATCTTCCTTGACTTTGTATGGTCCTAAAAAATGGATCTTTCTTTTTAATTTGCCAAGATCAGAGAGGATTTGGATACAGCTCTAGGTAGGATATGACATTTTATGCTTGAAAAAAAAAGACCTTTATGCAGAGCAAGTAAAAGGTCTGGATTCATTTATACAGTTAAGACTCTAGAACACTCTCTTTCTAAGCTTACTCCATTGGATTTTCAAATCTCATTTAAAAATTTTTCAAATAATTGCCCTATAATTTATGCTGATCTTTGCTTCACTGCTCCTGACCTGTACTGCTGCCACCAGACTATCATTCTGCAAACAAGCAGGCACAGCAGTTCTTCTGTAGGCTGGGATCGGTCAGCAGGTGGTGAGCAATTGCATCGTGCATCACTTGCTTTGTATATTCTTTTACTATTATTATTATTACTACTACTACTACTACTACTTTATTTAAATTATTAAACTGTTCTTATCTCAACCTATAAGTTTTCTCACTTTTATCTTTCCGATTCTCTTCCCCCAGTCCTGCTGCGGGGGGAGTGAGCAGGCAGCTGCATGGTGTTTAGTTGCTGGCTGGGGTTAAACCATGACAGAAGGCCAGAAAAGGGATACAGAGAGACAGTAGGTAAGAAACAGAGCAGAAACTAAGGACTCCCAGAGGGTTTTTGTTCAGCTAACAGCAAAAGCTAGTTATTAGTAATTAGCCTGCAAAACCAGTTGCCTGCTTACCCCCTACTATAATTTTTCTCATGTTTTCTCCATCTTTGGCTAGAAAAAAAGATTCAGTACCCCTGGCTCTAAATAATTTTCTCTTCCCTCCCACTACAGTATTTCTACATAATTTTATCCCAAGAGTACTGAAAAACATAAATTCTCACATGGCAATCAAAGCTCTTAAGTACAGGAATGTGCTGCTATGCAAAGGTACCAGGCAGACACATTTACCCACAGGGGACACTGCACAGGTAGCAATAATATAGAGTGTTAGTATAAAAAATTACTACAGCTAATGAGATTAAGCTATCTATTTATACTAGAAAACAAACTCAAACTTACAGTTCTGGTGCTGGACAATGGATAACTGATACCTAATAAGTAGGCTTGGTTTTCACAAGAAAATCTGTGAGAGTGAAGGAGAGAAGGCTATGTTATTATGTATGTAACTACAGTAATATATATGTTTATTTAAGTTATCCACAATATAATAAAATAGTATCCATTAAAAGTGACCAAAAGAGAGAGGACTGCAAGGAGAGAACAAACAGCAGCACATTGGCAGCCTCTAAAGTTAAAGAAGCCTGGGGTTCCCAGCAGGGCAATTAGCTTTGCTAAACTGATATAAGCACTCACCAGAAACAGGAGCCCTGCGTGCTGAAGTGAACAGGATCACACCGCTACGAAGCATGGTGGGGTGAGATGGGTCTGTCCTCACGCCCCAGCTCCCCTCGGGAGAAGGGGATTTGTCTGCAGACCGACCTATGCTGTAAGAACAGGCCTACTCCTAGGGAGCAACATGCTAAAAACACTTTAAAAATATTTTTCTTTCTAAGGAAGTTGCTTCTTCATCCCTGAAGAAGCAAATGAAATCTCTCCATTTGAGTCCTTTCAGCCTCACTCCTTTTTAATTCATTTTGGCTTTGTGACAGCTTCCCTTTCCTACCCCATTGCTCTTTCAGATCTCACTTCTTTGCCTAGCTAGCTGTCAAAGCTCTGCTTTCTCTCTCTGGCTGCTATTTAACATCTTTGTGCAAACCCCAGACCACAGGTCTTTTTTTTTTTTTGTCCTTTTTTTCCCCTTGGATCATGCTTACAGACTCTCTTACTAAAATACAAGGGAAAAAGACCTCTCCCTATTTTGGCTCCCATATTTATGCTACTGTTATAGGTCTGCTGAAAGACAGGAGACGTGGGTGTTTGGGTTTGCGCCTTGCACAGCGGGATGCTTCTACACCTCCCCCTACTAAATGCACCTACTAAAAATGCCCTTTTGGGCTGTGCACTTGCAGTTGGCAGGTACTGACAGGTGGAGGCAACTGCTCTGTGTCAGCCGGCAGGTCCCTGTCCCTCTGGTCACGTCTCCCCACACTGCCCCACCACCAGCAGAGTTTTACCCTCCCCAGAATCAGCTCCTCTGTCTCCTTCCAGTGGTGCGGAGAGCAGCACCGCTTCATTGACACTGGCAGGTGCTTGCAGAGATAAAATTATCAAAGAATTTTAAGTACTAATTTGACTCCAGAAGCACATTTACAGCGACGGCTCATGACAGATGCCGGGTAACCACCTGGAAGGCACTAAGCCCTTGACTCAGGCTGAAATACGTAACTCAAGGTGCCAGACTCCCTTTGGTACAGTGTCTGTCAGCGTGCAAAAATCCAGCATACTGCAGGCCTTCAAGAGAATTTTTACCCACTACTTGGACATATCTAGGATATTGTGGAAAGCTCAGATTGGAAAAGGTCTGCAGAAGCTCTTTACTGGATCATGGCACTGTCATTGTACATGAGGATGACACATTTCCAGCCTGCTGAATCACATTTAATGATTGCATATAGGACTTGGATACAAAAATATTTTGGTGTATTAGTAAAGGTTTTTCTTGTCTGTGAAATCATGTGTTGAAGCATTCTTATGAATTGAATCACTTTGTCCTTAATTTATCTCCCATCTACTTCTCTGGGAGATTATTTAAAGCAAAAACCAGAAATTTTGATTCAGGTTTGGATTTTTTTTTTCTTCACAGTACTCTGATGCTAGCCTAACTACCATACATTTTCTCTTCCAAATGCCTGATTTATACATTCAAGGCTAATAATCGTTGTTTCATTCAGTTAAAACAGAAACTTTATGAGGTTAACCCAGTATGACCGGGTTAAGGGAGATGGACTCGCAGATACGGGAAGAAATTTATTATCTTGTTTTTGTGAAGGGCTTTGAAACTCCTGAACTATTACAGAAGAAATAATCTTTCCAATCTCATTACCACATTCAAGTATAAGCCAAGTTTACAGGTGCTGTTAGTGTGATGACAAATCTCTTTTGCAGTGAGTAAAGGCCACCTAAAAGGACAGCAGAGCATGTCAACATCACAGCCTTCTTAAATCAGATGTCAGAGCTACTTGTATGACCTTGACTTACCTGAATAGGGAGTCTTTAATGATTACTCAGTTAAACAGCTGCATAGTTTTCATCTGAATAAACCTATGATTGTCACTCTAGGTTAGAAATTCTTAGAAAATACCAGAAAAACACATGAAAACCAAAATTACCTTTGTTTTGGAAAATCTCCCATTAGATGCCTTCCAGTTAAATGGACTATGTTTTGTGAGTGATGTCTACCACACTCACTGACCCTAATGATGTTGTCACTTTCAGAATCATAAGTATTTGCAGACATAAATATCACAAAATACATATTTCAATTATGAAATATTAAGTTTGGCAGACTCATAAGGGTACAATAAAAAGTCTCATGACCAAAGTCTCAAAACCCTTGAGCCTCCTTATACTCTAAGTCCACACCTAATGTCTCAAAGAAATCCTTGATGCCCCACACAAGCGGAGACACAGTCCCTCCAGAGGTCCCTGCAATCTCCTTTCATCTAAGGACATTTTGAAGCTCCTTGGCCATTTACTTAAATTCTTGGTGCAGAGTCTCCATCTCCTGATTCATTTATATCACTCCTTTTTGATTCAGGACCATCAGGAGGAATCAGAGCACTTGGTGCATGCCAGTTGATGTCCTTGTTATCTCACTGTGCCTTGCTGTGCTTTTATTGCTCTGTATTATACTTCTAAGATTGTGATCAGCAGTATTAGAAGGCAATACATAATGTATTCAAAACACAGCAAGCTGAAAGTGGAATCACTTCTGTACACAGTAGTATAAAGCCATTAAAATGCTTTTAATAGTGCTGTGGCTCATTTTTAAAGAAAAAAACCCTTTTTTACAACACACACTGGATTATAAATTTATGCTTTTCATATGAGGACATTCTGCGATCCTTGACTAAAAAGACAGTTCACGGGGGAATAATGTTTGCCAAGTTAACTAAAGAGGAGCCCGAATGCTCATCAATTCAAACAGGAAATGAGAGAGGAAGAGTGTTTTGTTTTCCTGTATGTCTTCTCAAGATCAATTCTTTAACTCCAAATTTAGAACTGCTTGGAACTAAGCCTGTTGAAACAATTGAATGATTTACTATTGTTTAAAAATAAATACTACGACTCTAGAGTATACTATAAAAGTACTTCTGTGGTTATTTTATTCCTTAACATACTTATTTTTTTTTTTTAGAAGGAGAACAATTCTTCCTCTATCTTCCTGTCACCAAAAGGACAAGAACAATTCATATTGTATTAATTAATAGCGGTCAAACGCTTCTTGACTTTGTCTAGAATGTTTTTCTTTATGTTATTTCAAGAGAGAGGAATTAAAAAAATAGATTGTGTTATTACCGTATGTACATAAAATAATTGCTAAGTAAATGAGGAGTGTATCACAAGAAAGGCATTACTTGGAAATGGCATCAGTCTTCCTCTGTTTTCAGTTAAACATATTTCAGGCCAATTCCCATAGCACAATCTTCAGTGGAGGAGGAAGGAGATGTATTCTCCGTATTACTGAAAGCCAAAATATTAGAGCGAATTATTTTGTTGACATGAGCAATATGGTAGTTATACATTTGGGGTGTCTGAACAAAGCTGGGTGGGTACAGACAGTAGACCTACTTTAGTTTACTACCTAGACTTTAGACATTTTGCACAACTGTCAGCCAGCCCAAGGAACAGACGCGTAGCTGCTCCAGCCTTTGCCTTGAATGCCTTTCCTGCCTGAGGTAACGTCTTCGTTTTTGAGAGGTCTTGCTATGCTCCATTCCTGTCTGCTTGTAATGAAAGAGCTGGCTGGCAAGTCGAACACAATCATGCTTAGGCTCATGGTTCCTGGAAGGGCTTTTTTGTGATGATGTATTCTCTTTCCATGCTCCAGCTAGCTGTATGGGAGCTCCTCAGGGTTTATGAATCATCCAGACAACCATGTCTGGTGGAAATGCAAGCACAATGTCACAGGACTTCATTATTTGCCAGCTTGTGGCATCACCATAGAAAGCTAGGTGAAAATAAGTTTCTGGTGAAACTTCTTTATCTGACAAAGGCATATTTTGAGCAGCATCCAGTATTCTTTGGATGTAGTGCACATCCAGCAACATGTGAGCACACCAGCCTTCTGTCCCTCAGTTTGCAAAGAGCTGGGTCCTACACTGATTTCAACCCCCCTCCATGAGCCAGAGAAAGGCCACACGAGCTTTCTAGACTTGAGAGAAACGAGGTTGAATGGCATGGCCATTTAAAACACTTCTGAGGTAAACAAGTTTATGAACTGCTGGAAACTTCTACACGTGGAAGTCAATGACGTAACATTCCTTCCTTCATGAGCTGGTAGACATACAAAATCAGTTTTCTACCAAATGAAAATCCAAAGCTGTCTATAGAGACAGCAAATCATCACCACCTTCAAACAGAAGAACTTCCTTGTCATAAGCAACCAGCGTGCAGCAGTTGACATCAACACATAGTCCATTTCACAACTTCAGACCTCCATTAAGTCTGAAGAGGTTGAACAGTCCTTCTGCAGCATTTGAGAAGACAAGGAACTGAACAAATTCCTTAGCTCGTTATTTCAATTCTATTGAAGTTAAAGTTCTGAGAATAATGAATTTATTAGTTTGGTGGCTGTTTGGAAAACTTTAAAATTGAAAAAACTTTAATCTATAAATAAACGCTTTATTTTTTAATGAAATAAAAAAAATGAGCATTGTATATTGTATTTTCTTAACTTTTGGGGACAGTTCCAAAAACGTAATTTGGGATGAATGCAAAATACCGTTTTATTGTTTTGGCTCTAGGTAGTCCTGCATGAGCAGGGGAATTGGGCCAGATGACCTCTGGAGGTCACTTCCAACCTCAACCATCCTGTGATTCTGTGAAATGGTCAAGTGAAAGTCAAAACTTTTCCCAAGTATTTCCTTCCCTTCCTCAAATTAATTTACCTAATTTGATGTTTGAAGTCCTGAGTCCCTCTGGTGTAACATAAGGCACTGAGTATGAGATTCAGATAAAAAACTTTTAAACCCAAGGAAATAACACTTCCTCTCCCCTTCCTGAGATGTTTCTGTTCTTTAGTTTCAAGTACTCTCGCCACCCCTAGAAGCTGCAACTGCCTTAAATCAACTACTTCATGGGTGGTGGAGTGTTTTTAGTTGGTTTTGATTTTATTCTTACAGAAGTAAGAGGATACAGTATCAAAGGAAATAGGCATTGAAGATTTTTATTTTGCACAGTCCCTTTTCCAATTTGAAAAAAATTAAGACCATGACCAAAGAAAGGAACACTGCCTAAATGTGCTATGGTGATACCATGAAACAAATGCAACACAGTTGGTTTTTTTCCCCTTCTTGCCACAGGTAAACATTTGTTACGCAGTGTCACATTTCTATTAGAGAAGTTTGTGGAAAATTTTTTTTTCCACTTACTCCCTTACCCAGAGACCCTCTTTTTCCAGCCAATTACATACACCCCTGCTTACTGACTTCCCCCTATTCAAAACATGCAAAATGAGATAGAGGGGGTAGATGGAAGAAGTGACATTAATAGGAGAAATTGTCTTTGATCCTTAAGCTTTGTACCTTAAGATCTTGTTTTAAAGAGTTTTAACTTAATCGTGTTACTGGAAATCCTTTTAAAGACTGTAGCATGATAGGGCTTTTTCTCTCTCCTTTGTTTGTCTGCTTCTCATTCATAGTCTTTTATGTGACTCACAATTAATGCATTGTTTCAAACTGATTTATTGCTGCTATCTCCCATAACACCTTGAGAAGAAACAGGATCAGAGATTTTTTTTCAATAGAATAAACAGAAGTGAACTCCACTGAACGTCACCCTGAGGGCAACAGGGAAACAAGCTTGAACATGAAGCAAGCGCTTCCAAAGCAATACAAGAAAAAACAGCTATGGATGTCTTTAAGGGGAACTAGCTAAAAGAGGCCAGTAAATGCAACAACTTTTGGGCAATATATGAAACTGTACTGTAACTCAAACCTGATTTTCAAGGTGGCTTGCATTTTTCCTTCCAATACATCATATGTTATGGTCCTATGCAGAGAAAATAAACCCCAAACTTTTGGACAACATATGTTCTAAAAGTCATTGACTGTTTCTATAATCTTCTTGCAGCTTTTGTCTTTTTAGCTGCTTGAAGCTATGCCAGTGTAAGATTAACCAAAGAGATTTAGAGAGGAAAAAAAGTTATGGATTGAATTATTTCAGCTAGGATGAAATCTCCACTCAGTGTACAGAATACATTAGAAGCTTAAAGATGTTACAAGGTCAATGACTCCTCATTTGCATTTTTATTTTATTAATTACTCTTATTGTTGATGGTTTGAAATCAGAAAAAAGCCCCAGAACACAGAGACTCATAAGAAAGTTAAATAAGGAGGATACATTTCTGTACTGTTCATGATTTTGGCCCTGGCGTGATAATAAAGTCTATTTGTTTTTATTTTTGAATTGCAATGACAAAAATCATCACTCCACTGTTTGATCATTGAATCTTCTTATTTTATACTTGCAAATTGGAAAAATCTTTTGCAACTGTTGTCTACCAGCACAAGCCTAATGGGAGTTTGTTTCTTAGGCTGACAGGTTATCCTTAATGTAGGCTATTTTACTGCATCAATCCCATCCTCGGTAAACTTATTACCTACAAAATGATATCTACTCTGCAGAAAACCCAGAAGCTGAAAACTTGCTTGTATTGGCAACTTCACTCTTCCTTTGACATCTTCCTTGCTTAAAACACATACAGGAACAAAAACAGTGAAAAAAGCCCCATTTTTTTAAGCTTTAATGCCTCCTTTGCTTAAAAATTGTGACATGTCACGTGTCAAACTTCAAGCCATTTAATGTTTCATGTAGATAGTTACTAATTGTGAATGTAAGGGGGGGGGCAGGGGGAAGACGACACAGTTAACACTATTAACTCAGCTGCTCCTTTTCCATCCAGGTAAACACTGCTTTTGGGGATAATAAGCCAGATTTTACACTTCTATCAAAGACTTACACTTTAAAGTCATATAAAAGGCATTTAGAGTATCAATGAATGACAACAGCCAACAATTTGTTTTCAGGAGGTATGTGATCCTCAACATATCTCAGAAATTTTTTAATGAAAGCACCCTAGTAAAATCTGTCTAATACAAAACAGAGGACAAGCCATGGAGCATTCACCACGACCTGGATTGCAGTTGTGAGAAATGCCCCACAGATATCTCAGCTTCTTTGTTAGACATTACCTGGTGCCGTAGCTATGTTTTTTCTACTACATAAGTTTTGACGTGTGGGTGGAAGAGAGGAACGGGTGCCAACTTCCTCTTTTTGTTTCTCATTCAATAGCTTCCAGTTTTAATCCCCAGCTGAAGAACTGAAATCAGACCACCTTCCTGATACCTGTTTATTCAGACAATATTACTCTATTTCCAATCTTAAAATATTTTATATCAAAAGCTTTGATATATTTAAATATCTCGTTCTTAAACTGAATTCACAGATTTCTTTATTTGACTGCCAAGTCAGTGTTAAAATTTTAAACAAATTAACATATTAATTTCAAACCTGTCATATTTTGCATGTAAATAATCACGAGCTGTATAAACAAAATTTAAAATTGTTAATTACTGGCAGAATCTACAGAGCCTCCAAACAGACTTCGCAGACATTTTCACAACCCAAAGTCATTATCTCAAAACCAAGGGTCAACAAGAAAACCTGACTGAAGAGTAATGGCCATTCATGTACTGATGGCCTGCCTAGAAAAAAAAAAATTAAAATCTCCCTTTCCTCAACGGCCAGACAGTGAAATTAAGGAACAGACTCAGTCTCTAACAACGCTTACTTAAATGATCCACCACCACACTTCCCTTCTTGCATCTTCAAATTTTTGCTGGGGATTACATGAGTCACAGGAGCTTTATGTAAAGATTTTAAAGTGAGTTCAAAATGTGCTGTTTGAATTTTGTGTTACTTTATGGCATATTGCAATAGCCTTGCTCCCCAGTGGCAAATACCTGCAGAGAGAACAGAAGGACTTGAGCTACACTCACTTATTGGAAATTCCTTTTCAGATCAACTAAGTAGAAATAGTGCTTTTGATCCAAAGTTCAGTTCACAGCAGGGAAACATTTCTCATAGATCAGTTGAGTTCATGATGATGATGGCAAACTGGCAGGAGGAAGCAAGTGTCATGGCACAGGACTGCAGTGCGGCTCTAAGAGAGAGGCCAGTAAGAAGAATCCTAAGTCTGAATACACTCAAACCATGAATGCATTAATCTGGAACAAACTTTGCTGTTCCTCAATAATGCATTTACATACGTACTCACAGCTCAGTTTTATTAACACAAAGACGAAATAATTTACCTACTTCTGTTTACTTACCTGTGCTTATTTTTTGCAAAATGTGTTACTAGAATGGGTAAAAGCTTGACCAAAAACTAAGAACAGAATGTTAAGTAATTTCATCAGCATGCTTCAAAGGAAACTGTTAATCAGTAGAAATGAAAGACATGCCACATGTGAAGGTTTTAATATAGTAACACAGTCTAGCAGCCCTGGTTCAGTTAAATACTTCTGCAAGTACCTTGATTAGAAGAGGGTCCTAAATTAACTTAAAATTTCTTTTTAATTGAGAAATTAAAATCAGGTCAGAGAAAGTACTACATATTACACACACAATTTGAAACACTCCATATTTATGACATTTGTTCACCAAACTTCAAAAGCACTGAACAGCTGATAATCTTGGATTATCACTGGGCAAGATCCAGAGTTGCAACAGTGCCAGTTGCTTTCAACCACTTCGTATAACATCACACTGTTACTGGTTAAGGGTAGGTCACAGAAGGGTGGGTTCTTGTCAAATGCTGTTTTAACAATGTTTTGCAGTAAAAAGGGCTAATGAACCATGGAAGCGAGGCAAATTTGGGAGTAGTGAGTAATTCTATATGACTATGGTCCAGGCAAAGTTACTCACCAGCAAAACTTACCTGCCCTGCATGAGTGAAAAAGCATATTTAAAATGGCCTTTGTTGGATAAGATCCAGAGCTACATGTGCAGTCAGAAAATATGTAGTATTCAGGCTAGAACAAATGAACAAAAACTCTACCATATGGCAAAAGGCTGGGGTAAGAACAAGATGCCAAACCAAATTCTTTACAAACACCCTGGACACTCGCTAACATTCAAAAATTTGTTATGTTTTAAGTGAGCAGTTCTTTTGATTCAAGTCAAAGACATGACTAAAAGCTTGCCAGGTCTCATTGCAGTGTTCCTTCACTTCCATTAGCAGTTTCCTGAAGCACATGACATAATGGTTTACAAGAGAAAAAGTCAATGCACAGAATTTAGAATTAATCCAGGCAGAAAGAAAGCACAAAGTTCTGTGTTAAAAAAACAGCCCTTAACTAGTCCAAACTGTATGCAGTTGGTTCTATGCCTACGTAATTATCTCTGCAAGATTAAGTTATCTTGTGGGTAAGAAATAAAATACGATTGACCCAGGAGAAGTAATTTAACACTAACAGCTAATAAAATTTTGTTAAAAACAGACTTTGAAGTTCTTGATAGAAGATGAAATAAAGGTTTAGTTAGGTGTGCCTGACATCATAAGAATATTTTTTGATGCCTAAAGAAACATATTGAAATGAGTGTTCCAGACAGTGTTCAGGTCATTAAGTTGTGAAAATGTCGAAGCAATTAGTATAATATAATCAAAGTTTAATGAGAAGTCTGAATTAACACTTTTCATTATTGGTACACTATCTGAAATGAATTTGAAAATATACCTTTTGGTGCTTCTTCCACACCAACTGAAATATGTTCCACCACTTGTGTCTTGCTCTGGAAAGACTGAACTCCTGAAAAGAAGGAATAGTTGTTTTTCTAACTCCTCTCCCCTTCATCATTTTTTGGATGAAGAACCATTACTTCCTCCCAACACAAATGGAAGCAAACTAGCTTTAAACATTTAAAAAGATATAAAGGTTTATTAAATGAATCCAGATTTGACAGCTATTACATAAATTAAACAGCAATAAAATTTTACTAGGGTTTATGTACAGATCACAGTGATTTTCATTGTGCAATGAGGGCTGACTTTGTAACTTTGAACAGTACTTATACACGTGAGCTACAACAAGCAACCAGCAACATACATTAGTCCAAGCTAACCTCGCAAGTCTAGCAGTTCAAACTGATTATGCAGTACACAAATGCCTGCTACCACTATCGCTACTTACTACACAACAGAGTATTTATAAAGCAGTCAAGGTTTGCCATAGAAAAGTGCAAAACATGGGAAGTCTGTACACAGTACAGTACAAAAAGGAATCATGCTACAGTCATTGAAAGCTGAAAAATAATTCTATAGCATAGGAAGCACTGCATCACAACTCTTCTGAATGGCAAGCAGATGGGCTGAGGAACAGCCATATCTTAATTGCTTTCAAAACTGCAAAATCCCTGTTCATCCATTTAAACATAGTTTAGTACCTATATTTTGATCAATTAACAATGACTTTCTACAGTGGGAGATCACATTAGTTAAAGCTCAGTAGCACACATATTCATTGATCAAGCTAATTTACAGGAAAATCTACAGCATGTTCTCCATTGAAATCATGAAGCATTTATATCATTTGGTTACAAGGCAATTGAGTTTACAATGCACGTTTATCACTTAAAACCTCAAATTGGGCAATTAAAAATATATATATATATAAAACTCAAAAATAAAGGTTGTTTTTTAATGTTTAACATTCTTGTTCACCGAAGCAGAATACCAAAGGCCTATGGGCTCTTGCAAGAAAACAGTCCTTATGCAACAGTCTATATGCAAAAACACGTTAACAAAAGCAATAAAATTAACTTCAGAGAATACCATACTTGAATAGAAAATAAAGAAGTGTTCTAGTCCGCTTAAAAAAACCATAAATCCAGAGTCCTTAGTGCAGTGTGTACCCGGGGACTTCTCCGTGAGCACTCAGACAGAACTATGTTAGTGGGCCATGAAGTCCCAGCAAAGACTTAAAATAAAACACTCACTTGTGCAAATAAATAAAATGGGCAGGTAATAACAGCTCATTAAGTCCAAGACTGTAGAGAAAATAACTGATCACTTAAAATAATGCTTCAAAAATGTTTGGTGGTTTTTTGATTTTTTTTTTTTTTAGTTAAGGACTTTAAAAAAATTGACAGTAGTTTTGTACTAGAAAGCATGTTGACGAGGTCAGTAGTTAGGCATATGTACACATGGCTCTGGAAACAATGTAAAGTCAATGGATTAGCATTATTAATAAGATTGTATTTGTTTCTTTAGTCTCTATCATGAATGTCAGTGCATCCACTGCCAGCAATGGATAAAATTCGTAAAAAGAAAATCCACTATCTCCTGTTGTTCAAGCATTCAAAACTTCTAACCACCAATGCGGCACATTAGTCAAATGCAACTTCATTTCCTCAGCTTTGAAGACTTCAACGCAGTGCAGTTTTTAAATTTGAAAAAAATAAAAAAATAAAAAAAATTAAAAAAATATTTAGCGCACTCAGCTTGTTGCAGTATGTACATTTTTAAATAAGAAACTGGTTTTGTAGTACTCAGATTTCATAAAATACTGTAAGCTTACACATTAAAAAAAAAACCTGAACTGTGCTTGCTCCCCTTAGACAAAGTAAGCTGTGTTTTACGTGCTTCAGTTAGTCCGATTGATTTGGAATAACTAATACCACAGATACAAATACAGTGGACCAGATTAATATTTTTCAAGAGAGAATCAGGTATTTTATCAGGTTAAAATGATCATTTTCTAAGGATTTTCCTGTATTTCATTATACATTCCTACACAGCATTTACTGAGTGGCAGCTGGGGCCATCAACTTGTGGCACTTGCATAACATCAAGATGACTTTGTGATATTCCAGAATTACCACTTTGAAGTATCCTGATTTTGTTCCACATTGTGCATTTTTGCAAAAAGTTATGCAGTCTCTTAAAGTTAGACTTGGTTTATGAAGAAATAGATCTAATACCCTAGGAAACTGCAAGTTCTCAACAGCACTTCTGTACTGTTTAGAGCTAAACAAAAGAAAATGGAGGTCACTTTTCCACGAGGAGACTCCAGCTGCAGGTCTGTCATAAAATTATAAACATGGTAACTTCATTAGCGATTACTAGAATGTCTACTTCATAAGCATTCAGGATTTAGTTCAGAAAAATTAATCTTTGGCCTACATTTCTTATGGCATTTCAGATCAAAAATGTGGAGAGCAGTTCGTTGGAGAAACTATCTCTATGATCTACTTAAACAGTTTTATGTAGAGCCATCAGTCATAGTAGTGGAACTCCAGTGAGCTGATGTGCTTTTGAAAAAAATATTTTTGGTCTAAATATCATAATTTCACTAAAAGTTATCTAGAACTACAACATGTGAAAGAATGTATTTACTTTTTGAAATCAAAGCACTTCAACAATCATTTCCCCTACATTAATGCAAGTATCATAATATGGAACATGAAAAAAACCCTAAAAAAAGATCCTGGCTTGTCTACAATCTACCTTCATGTTTATGTGTATTCATATATGCACATACTGATATTTAGTGCTACTTAAAATGAAGCAGTATTGCAAATACTTCCTAAATACAGTGTACTCAAGCTGCTAGAAAGATGTTAGTACAGGATGAAAAAAGAGACTCCTTACATCTAAGGTTTGAACTCTGTACATATGGAATTCCTGGCAGCAAAGACTTTAGGACATTTCCAAAAGCAGAAGCAGAAAAATTAGGCTCTAATATATATTCAGTCTTCCCTCTGATATTCTGAAGTGCCAAGCATTCAACAACAACTATTTCAATAATCAAAAAAGTCTGTTATGGCTCATGCTTTACATTTGGAGAAGACAGCAAGCTTAAGAGAGAACAACTCCTGGACGAGCCAGTTAGAGCCCTTTTATCAGTATGCACTGAATTGCATGTTTACAGAGAGTCTTCATGTGAGGAATCTCATTTCAGACAGTGTATAATCACTCAATATCCTGATTTGTAAAGAGACATCACTGTAACAGAACTTCATAAATTAGACATTAAGATGCATCTTAATCAATAATAAAACATGCCCTTGTCTTTCTGCTTTCAAGTACTATGGTTGCAAGTGTGAGGCATTGGAAATTTTAGGTACAAATATTTTTCAAAACTTAATTATTTTTACTTCTTACAAAGAATTATAAAATGTATATAAGATGATGAAAAACTCATTTATCCTTTTAAGATTTTTATTCCTAGAGAACTTCTTGAAAAACCATTATTTGAAAAATAAAAATCATAGACTCTGCAAAATACAAAAATTTACATCTTTGCACAGTTCCTGTGCTTTAGTTGTATCGTTTTCATTATATACATATATACTAATTTGTGCTTTTAATTACACAAGTTTAGTATAAACTTATAAAATTAAGTCTATGAGTTAACTATGCAAAAAGGATCTGGGAATAGCAGGAAACTTAACTAAACCATAAGTTAAAAAAAAATCCCAAAATATACCATTTTAGTGAGTCTACTTCAGAGTAGACTATCAATATTACAATTTACTAACGTCAAATGTTTACAGCAAAAAATTATTCTTGCCTGCCTCCAACTCTTTAGATAATTACTATATACTAATACACATATCTGAATGCAGTATCATTCTTATCCACAAAGAAAGTCTTCATTTACATATGAACTCCATTTTTCTTCAGACTTGCTCTTAGCACTTCAATTTCCTTCCAGTTTCTAAAACAAAAAATAATGAAAAAGGAACACAAAATACTATGTGGAGCATGTGAATTGAGTAACAAGTATCAACCTGTCACAGTTACAAGACAGAATCCCAGGTACAGAATTAATCTGACAATCTTATTCCTCTAAAGTCTTCATTCTGAATATAAAAGTCTTGCATTCAAGAACAATCGTATTTCCTTATCTGTCAAATCAATCTAGATATTTGCTTTAACATGCTATTTAAAAGTTTTAAGGACAGAAGGACTTAAATATCTGTATGCGAATAACTCTTCATCACTGTAGAACACCAAGGCCTCTGAGATAAATTATCTTTGTCATTCTGTAAGCCTGCTTTACAATATTTAATTTCAACAGTTTAATTATACTATCTATTACCGTGATTCGTATTGTTTTTTACAAACTATACAGAAGTATTAATCACTTATGAATCAGAAGATGTAATTTCTGCATACGGCTCTCGCTCAGAGACCTGCAAAGTTTTGAAGAGGACTCCTGACATTTGGACATACCTCGTCTGGTGTAGATGTCGCATTCAGAAGTTCTTGAAAATTTCTAGATCTTTAGCGGGTACCGGAGGCGTCTTGTTCCAGTCATCTTCAGGATAAGCTTCAAAATTGGAAGTATCCCCATCATTGGATACTTTCGGTACTATGGGAGGCTAGTCAGAACAAGCACAAACAAAAATGCTAGTACAGTTTCCTCAATGAGCTCCTCTCCATCATATTAACACAGAAATTCTGTAAAAGACTGATTAAACAGAAGCGGTACATATTTATAAAAGTTCACCTTTTTCACCAATAATGAATGGCTTGAGAGAGAGAAGCTTGCAGTGACATAGACATGTTCCAATGCTTTGTCTATATTGCAGTTAAATATTGTGATTAAAAGACACTTATTATACAGATACCTATTTTATTTTGCACTCAAGTTCTAGCTGCTTTGCAGACTGAAGGTAACTACTGCAAAAGATTACTACAACTAAGCTTCCAGGCACATGCCGTTACAGCATAATCCGTCACTCTCCTTCCTTACTCCTCCCCTCTTCTGTGGCCTATGAGCAAAAAAGGAGTGTAATCACATTAGGTTCCTTTCAACTAAGGAAGAGTCTTGATAGCAATGTGGGTAACTGTTTTCTAATTGAAGGAAAAAAGCCTCCTCTTCTCTTCTTTGCTTTCAAGTAGATTGATTGCTTTTAAGGAGGTTGAAATGACTAATGTGTATGCCTCACACTACCTACTATGCTTTTTCCTAGCGTAGCAATAAATTCAAGCAGGTAAAGAAATTGCTGCACTGTAAAAACTCATTTTAAAAGGATGTCTGTAAAAGCATCTTAATTCAAATGGATCTTTTTAAGGACACTTGGAGGTGCCAAGAGAAAGATCTGTTTTCTATTTCTTTCCTCAAAGGATCCTTTGGATTTCTAGTACTGCCCACCAGCCTCACAGTACCTGTAGTTTTTCCTTGTCTTCTATCTAACATCGAGATTACTCTGCCCTTCTGGCTACAGGCTATAAGATAAAGCTCCTTTCTGGAGCATTTAATTAACTGCAGGGGTTAACATAGGGTAAAACCCTTTTCTTCTCGCAAGGGACATTCACCTCTCTATCCCCTCCTCAGTAACAGAGAGCTTAACTATCGTCATGAGTCCAACAAAACACTTTAGGATGAGAAAACCTTACGGACAATCGCCAAACTGGCTAATAAAAGTCATATCACAGACAGAACTATAAAGTACAGCAAAATGTCATTCTGCATCTCCTCAAAAAGATAAAAATCTGGCTTCCGCTACCTCTGAGATCTTATCTGATCTTTTGAGCTTCTCAGTTTGCAACAATGCCATCAGCAGGTTCTCAATGGGAAAGAAAGGGTCCTGAGGGATGGTACTTCTAAGCTTCAGCCAAAAGCAAAGTCCTGCTTTTGCAATGTGGCAGTCACAGCATACTGCCCAGATGCTTAAGAAAATGTGCAGAAGCTGCTCTGCTCCAGAGAACTATCTGCTCCACTGCATGGAGTACCTGGTACTCCCACCCCCCTGTAAACATTTTGGCAGGAAAACCAGTTTTGTGAAGTGACACACAAAAAGAGAAAAAAATTTAAAAAGAAAAAGAGAAAGGAAAATCCTCTATTTTAGATTAACAATATTATTTTCTCTCTTTCAGCCATTATTTGTATAATACTGATATTTAAGAAATTTTCAGGACTGTGAACCAATGCTTCATTTGTACAATAGGCCAATTCACACTTTTTTACAGGGAAAATGGAGCACTGTATTCATTATTTCGTATTTTCAGTCTCTTCATCAATATGAAATAGAGTGAAACTGTAAAAACTAATGCTGAAGAATATGGCTGCCTCTAGAAATAAAGTAAATTTCTGATCCAATTCACATCCTTGCTCTGAAGTATATATAAGTGCTCTTAAGCAGCACTTCGTCTTCCCAGAGCTTAATGTAGCCAGCACAAAGATTAAGAAACAAGTTTTGGATTCATAATAATCTGAATGCCACGGTGACTTTTTTTTTTTTTAATAAAAATACAACATAAGGGATGTTTGGACTTAAGACTTTTGATTTGTCCCTCTAACATTCAGTTTTTAATACTATTTGTTATTTATTTGGTAATACAGTAGGTTGTCATAAACTTCAGGAGTTGAAATAGTTATAAAACATATTATCATCCAGTTTATGTTCTTTGCAGATTTGTGTGACCAGAATTTACTGTAAATAATTTGAAAAATGTGACTTCATTACAATAGATCTACATAAAACATCAACTGTGTGTAGTAATCCTTAAAAAAAAAAAAAAAAAAAAAAAACAAAAACACCCAGAAAAACCCCAAACCCCACATATTTAAAACAATGTAAATTTTTTTTTTTTTAACAGAAAAAAGTCACCTACAGCTTTGTACTAGGATGTTGGCTACAAGAAAACATCAAGAACATTTTCATCTCTTATCTATTCTGTAAGAACTCAATTTAAGATGTCTACCAAGAAATTCATTGTAAGAAACTAATGCAAAGAAACAAAACCCAAACATTTAATCAGTACTTGATTGACTGCATATAGCAACCTAGTTACTGAAAACCACTGCTGTAAGAAATCGTACTAGTTAGAACTTTGAAAAAGGAAAGAAGGGAGTTTTACTTCCAAAGGACTTTAAAAAGCATTTTGCAGTGTTGATAGCTTTTGCAAACATCTGCCCTCATATAATACTAGAATTCAGTGCTGTTAAAAAGTATGTTAGAATTACATTCATAAATCCTTCTCTCTCATCTTTCTTATTCCTCCTACTCCCATATGCTTTACATTTTATGAAAGCATTTACCTGAATTGAACTCGGCACAAAAATTTAAAGCCCAGTGTAAAATACTTCCACAGATATAAGGGCAAGGGCGGGGGGCACGGAATCAAACCAACAAACCACCAATCCTCCACATCCCTCCAAAGAAAAAAAAAAAACCCACCTACAACAAGTAGTTACTTACAAAACCCTGAAACTGAAAATTAAATGTTGTATTAACTAATCAACTTCAGCAAAACAAAGCAAGAATTTTTTTTTTATATTTGGTATATAGACAAAAATGATAGTAGACATTCATATAATTAATTCTGCAGTGTAAAAGAGCAAAAAAACCATGCAGTTATTGATGTGTGCATATACATACATGCTCTTACACACGTATGAACACACAGACACAACAGGCAACAAACCTCAACAGATCAGCTTAAATGGTTTCTTGTTGTGATGTCCTATATAGTATTTTGCAGAATATACCTTTAGTTTCCTTTGAGGTACAGCGTCCCAATCTATAGACCTGAACCATCGATGTCTCTTCACATCGTCTGCTCCATTCTTTAAAGAAAAAAATAAATTCGTAGTGTTATTTCCCTAGCAGATCCTGAGTTCCAGCAATAAGATCCAATTTTTTTTTCAGCAGCATTCTTCTGACACAAGGGAGATCAAGAATAGGCTTTAAAATACCCACAAAACCATTCACTGCAGTTCTATTCACTTCTGTCTTCTCCAACATTTTAGAGAATGCCTCTTACTCAGATATACTTTCTAATTCTTACACTAATTAAAAAAAAAATAACTGAGGGTTGATGGTGTCTTAAATAAAAATCATGTCTGGGAAGCACGTAATTCTATCAAATACCACAGACGTTTAGTGCCGACAACAAGAGGTTCTCAGCACTGTTACAAAAGTGTGTATCTCTCTTTCTCTCTCTCTCAAGCCACTTGTTTTCATTTTAGATATATGGTTAAAGGCGTATTTGTCTTATAACAATTATTCTCTCTGGGCTGACTGGTTTGATTATGTACATAAAGAATGAAAATGTCTTTTTTTTTTTTTTTCCCCCTCCCCGCCCCAGGATGAAGTTTGGTTCAAGCACAGACTCATGCTCAAGGCATTAAGCACTGGGGAAAACCAGCTGGTTCTCTGTCTCAGGCCTGATCACAGCACAGTTTTAAATGCACAGCACTCAAGCTCATACTACATGCAGCTCCATGGAATGAAGCATACCACACATTTGTTTTTTTCAGATTTATATGGAATAGGACTATCCACGCTTGTATCCAAAGAGGTAACAAGGAGAGAGAAATTTATCACCTAGTTCCCTCAAAAACAGATCTGATTGAATGCTTCACCAGAAAATGCCCAATGGGATTTAAATCTTTTTAAACCAACTATGATTATGGAAAAAGATCAGACTTAAGACTGACCTACCGCCCCCACCTCAAATCCCACTTCTAATTAGAACTATTTTTGATTTTGACATTTTAGCCAATTGTAGGGCAAAACCCCAAAACAAACCTAAACAACCACAGACTAAAAAATGAAAGCCAGCCAAACACATTTTCCAAAAACCCATGTATGAATAAACCAAGGTTTGCTTTTGTTTTTGTTTTCCTTCAAAAGACATAAAAGTTTTCACTGGTCAATAACTTTCTAAATTTTCAGCTTATAAAAGCTTGGTTTTAATCCTCCTGCTGCCTCCCCCCCCCAAAACCCCCCACAAACCAACCACTGCAAAGAATTCTGAAGTATTAGGAAAACTTTTATTACCTAGCTTTTCTTACCAGTCTAAGTCTGTGCCATAAAAGGCTCTGAAAAGGAACTTTGGACAGCAGGTTCTAGCATCTATACTTATATCAATATGTTTAAGGAACCTGGATTACTGTACCTCTTTTACCTTCTTCACCTATGTGCAACATAAATTGGGCTTTGTACAAAAAAGCAAACCTCTAACCTCCCCTGCCCAGGGAAACAAATTTTAGCTGTCTCTAAAGATCTAAAAGATTACACAAGCTAATTCAGGTATCTGCAACACTGTAACAACAATAACTAGCTAATGAATATAGGATTAACTTACTCTGCCAGAATGGTAAGTTAACCTACACCGAGTTTTGTGTGGTGCTTTGGCTAGCCTGTTAAAGTACCTGAGTTAGTTCACATGCAGCTAACTTCTCACTGCACTACCAACCATAGCTACACTGCACAGCTGCAGAATCAAATAAGGAGTATGATTTCCAGAAATACACAGTTAAACTTTGCATTTAGGACTGCACAACCAAAGTAAGGTATGGGAAAATACACCTCAATTTCATGCTTATAAAAACAAAAGCCACAGAAGAGCTGTTCTACATCTTTCCGACAGATTTCAACCTTGTGCTATGTTCTGCATTACACCTAACATTTTATACTGACCTTCATATTTCCTAATCGTCTTGTCCTGTCAACCACAAGCAGCTTCTTAATAAGGTCTCTGCAGTAAAGAAAACATGTTCTCTGTTAAACAAAAGAAATTTATATTTGACTGTCATACAAATGTTACAGAATATGAGCATACTTCCCTTTGACTAGCTAATACTGTGTATAATTTACGTATTCATTTCCTTCATATTTTAGGACACTTAAGAGTGAATGATAAAAAGGAATAACCTGTTCTAAAAGGAACTTGCAGACTTCCTGCAAGTTCCTTTTAGAGTCTTTCAAGAAACAAAGGAGAAAAACTTTCTCTCTCTGTCCTTCCCTGCCCCACAAGTACTACCATATCTCTCTTTGTATTTTTGTATTTTGCTGGGCATTCCAAATCTCAAAATGGATCTCAAACCTATTTGGAAGAACACAACTCTAATATATAAAAAAAAATACAGATAAAGCCACACCCTCAACTTTACACATTGACATTTAAATTCTGTGGCAGCTAAATGTTCAGAGAAACCATGGAAGAGCTAGTCATCTGCCTAAAACTAGTAGCATCTGTAAGCTTTAATTTCATTGAAAATGAAAAACCTCCCCTGACATTCTAGTTCATTGAACAGTTCTACGTAAAGCTAAATCAACATTTTAAAAGATGAATGTAACTTTAGAGACATAAAGTACTTTAAATATTAAGCACCAAAAAACTCCAACATAAATCAAAGTGAGTGTCACAATTTATTGAGTTAGCTTGATTACTTATGAATTGAGAGAAAAATCTGGCTTCACATTTCTATAAGCAGTTACTTTCTACCTCAAAGATTATTTTACTATTTATTTTTAGAATAATAGCATCCTGGTCTCATTGCATAAAGTGCCAATGACAGGAAAGAACAAAAGCTTAGCCACCTTTCTTGTTTCTACAGCCTCAAATAGACCTGAGAGATGCAATGCTGGATGAAATGCTGGGTATCTACAGAGCATGGCTAATTCCAGTTTTTAACTTTGCAGAAGGTTTAAAAAAAACCCCACAACTTTATTTACAGAAAAGAATGCAAACATATTAATGACACACCTGCCCCTCTCCGCCCCTAACTCTAACACCTACTACCCCAAAACAAGAAACAGTATTCTGTCACCTATCCTTGAAATGACAAAAGCATATGCACAAAGAATATATGAACAGAGAGTGAATGTGCTAGACTGTTTGAAAAGCTGTTGTATTTGGCAGGAATATAGTTCTAAAATTCAATTGGAAAAATATTCAATTGCCAGATAAAAGGAGAATAAAAAAGTCAAGGTAGAAAGCAATTTTAAATCTCTCATGATCATTCCAGCCAATCACTGTTTGTATTAGACTAAATCATGTGACTGACTCCTTTTACAGTCACCTTCTGGTCTGTAACTAGACTTTAAAACAGAAGTGGGACTGAAAAGAAAACCAGAAACCCAGAACTAGATTCACAGGCTATATGGCCAAACCAGAAAACATTCAATGGATCATTCTTCACTTGCTTCAAAAATTCATCTTAGAAAAGCACAGTTAAGGGATGAGCTTGCTCAGTGGTACTGTGTTGTCACTAAAGATGAAGACATTTGCTGCATTCAATAGAACAAATATCCATTAAATTGAATCAAGTAGTAGGTAGTTTAGTGCTTCTTTACTACATAGTTTCTAAAGAATAATTTAGAAATAATCATGTTAAAGTCAATCCAATAGATATGTTGCTGTATTTGGGGAATGAAATTCTAGACCAAGGTCTTCTACACCAATAATCATTAAACTGCTGTAGCACTGATGTTTTGCTTGGTATTTTCCAAAACTGTCTTTGCAAAGGAAAGTTTACAAAAGAAAAAAAAAGAAAAATATAAAGAAATAACTTATAAACTCATTAGTGGCCAAAGAAATAGGTGGAGCGTAATTAATACTTATGTTTTACCAGAAATGAAGTAACACAAAACTCCGCTGACAGTCTTATTTTGGAATTTCTAGTTGGTTAATTTATCACCATCATGGCAGAAGCTGCACTTCAGAAGAGATTTGAACTACTGGTCGAATGTGTCAAGGACTTCATGTACACAGGACAAAGGACTTCGAGAAAACATCTGATCAAATTGCAAGGCGGCTAACAAAAGGGATACAGTAGAGAGCAATGGGAAGAGATGCTAGTTCAGGACAGAAGGAACAGCACTTATACAAGACACACAGCAGTTATACAGCACAGTAAGAGACAGTGAACATCATGCAGCAGGAGGGAAAGCAAAAGTGGTACAAATGCAAAAGGTAAAAAGTGTAGGAGAGTGATCGGGGGTAGGCAGGTAGGAAAATGTCAACCAGTAAGGTTATATAGTATACCTAGGTAGAAAAGTTTTCTCAGAGTTCAAAAAGGAAAATAGTTTTCTGCCTAAGAGCAGAGAGTCAAAGTTCAATTGTTAGAAACACTGTACATCACTAATACTTCAGACATAACCTGGATGTGACAGGATCCAAGATAGTGTTCATGCTTGCTGAGATATCAACTGGTAAGGAAGAAGAGAGAGAAAGCAAATGGGATACAAATAAGGTAAGAAGTAGACTGTCTTCTTAGGACAAAACAATCTTGGCACTTGCTTTCAGCTAATGGTGCAGAGATGTCAAAGACTACCCAGTTCTGCATACTGTGGTTTAAAAAAAAGGAAGAGGGGTTGATGGAACAAGAGAGAGACATTATGCTAACAACTCACTGCAGAAAGCAGGTGAAGCCACGCAAATGAATGAGATCACCCAAAACCAAGGTGTGAAAGGAGGAAAGCCCAAGCTAGAATTCCATGAGACTGCTTAAAGGCAGGAGTGTAATGGGAATGAGCTGCCAAGCACACACTGAAAGAACATCTAGGTAAGAAAAAGTGAGAAGGAGATGTATCAACAACTATGTTGATTAATGTATCCTACAATTCATTGACAGTCACGTCTAGACTGAAAAGCAAAACCTGCATATGCATGCTTACTACCATAACTAGGAAACTTCACAGCATTAGGCATCTTCTGGATAGTAGAAATCAGTGTTGGTCTGTGAATGTCGAGCACAAATAGAAGCTAACAGCATCTCTACTTTTAAATGCTTTCACCATGTTAGACAGGTTGCTAGTGATAATAACCTAATTTGAGCTGTTCATCTTCTGGTCACACTCTTATACTTCAGTGCACACAATACTATGTGAGAAACTAATTTTATCTATTTACCTAGTGGTGACAGTAAGCAAGTGCCATCTCTAAGGTCACTTCTTCAAAACACCTTGAATGATTAACCTGGAAATGTAAGAATAACTTCCTGTCCTCACTCACTCACTCATCTCTCCTTCTGAGGAGAAACTTCATGTTTAAAATTGCACCTCCTCTGTTCTAATATTTACTAACAATTATTTCAATTATGGAATTTTTAAATAGGGAAAAAAGCATTTCATCTGCAACATACCTGTAACAATATGAACTATGACTAAAACCCACACATGCATATATAAGACTGCATATTGAACTGGGGCACTGCTATCAGAAGTGGAAGTCAATTTTACACTCGAACTTCTGAAGTATCAGAAAGTTCATTCAAGTAGTTATGTTAAGAGTGACTTAACTGGTACATATGCATACAAAGGAACAGTTTAGTGTTCACTTCCTGCTCTCCTAATTTTTATTCATCTTAAATTATCTCCTCATATTTCTCTTTTCTTTCTTCCACGCACCAATCGGGTACTAATGAGCTTTGTACAAGGTGGAAAAGCATTTAATATTCCAAAATATGCAGGAAAGTAAGAGAGGCAGATACTGTCTTAAAACTGTATCTCCAGCTTGAAGTCTACCAAAAACATAGTCTTACTTGGACTGCAAGAGTAAACTTGATTTAAAATATTTTCCAACATAGTGTTTTAGAAAATCAGAATCTGGTATCTGGTCTTCTATGAAGATCCTTTAGAATCAGTGCTCAGGAGATGTTTAGAATATAAAAGACAATGTTTGGAGTCATGGACTTACTTTACATATAAATCCAAATGCCTCGGGAAATCTATTTTGCCAGCAAGAATCTTCTGATATATACCAAATGGATTGTCATCAAAAAATGGAGGAAACCTATTTTAATACAGCAAAGTTTTAGAGGTTAGAAAAAGGATTTCTAAATATCTTATAAACAATATTATGCTACAGTAATTCCCCTCAGAAATCATTGATTATATAGTTCTTTTTGGTAGGGCATCATCAAATACTAACTTGAAGCATAACTTAAGGCTGCTATTGCAAAACAAAAAACGTTTTTATACACAACACACTGAATATAGAATTAAAACTGAAGTATCACAATAGAGATTTTGTTACATTAATACAGTAAAAATATCAATTATGAGACAAATTTGCAGTGTTAAAGTAAAAAATGCTTTGCCTTTATCTATAAAACCCAAGGGTGTACTTTCCAAAACAGCATTACCATTTCTGATCTTGTCCTGTAACTACAGGCATACCCTTACTCACTAGTTTCTATCTAAAGTGTCAAAGGACCCTCATATGAATAGATTGTCCAGTTCACTTATTTATTATATTCCTTGAATTCAAGTGTATGTTCTGTTAGAGAAGGTTTGAAAGAGACAGACTGTTCAGAACCTGAAATTCTCTCAAAACGGAACTGTCTTTCTGTGTTGGACAGATAAAGTACTTATTTCATAATCTTCCCAAGATGATCAGTGAATCAAGATGCAATTAAAATTCTACATTTACTATTTTCTAAAAAAATTTTCATGAAGTTATGAGCTAACAAAGAGACTACTTCTTGTTTACAGCTACAGTAAGAATTGAGAGAGTTTTCTGTTGTGCTTCCTTTACTAGTATCATACATACCCTGATTACTGCAAGAAACTCAGAGTATGGGTGCATCAGTACACGTGATACAAGCAGCTTGGCCCAAGTGCCAACAGGTTTTCAGAGTGGCAGCCACCTTTTTAGAAGTTACCACAGGAAGCCTTTTAGGGGAATGGAATAACTACCTACTCATTCACTAATCTCAGTCCCTTTTTGACTTCCGTAACAAGACCAAAGCATCCCTCTTACTAGGCTTCTGTCTCAAAACCCCTACAGAATAGAAAAAAGGGATTTTGAATATCAACCATATTAATAACGTCCAACCACTATTACAGTCCAACGTTTAAAATATTTTCCATCTCCCTAACGTTTTATAATTACTTTCTATGAGAATTTAATTGCACACATACACACACAAATACAGTGCTGGTGGCTTTAGAAATCATTGGTAGCACAAACAAGTGTGAAAACAATGTTTCTTCATTTCACATTCTTTCCTTAATTTTATGTTACTCAAACTAGCTTATTCCTCAAAAAGTACTATACATTATTTCCATTATGCAGGTGTTTTCAGAAGTAGCAATACCTTCATTATTCAGCCGATGGTCAAGTGGCTTAGCATTTCCTTTGAATTATTCTAAAATTCAGCTATGGATAAAACCAAGTCCCATCAGAATAGTTAAATAAAGCTGTTTGTATGCATAAGGTAAAAAAAAATAATACTTCAAAGCACAGAAAAGCATGACAAAACTATCTGGTTAAGGAAAGACTGAAGAACATTTGTTGGTGTTCAGACAGCCGGAGTAGTTTCCTTATGAAAAACTGAATAGTCTCAGCTGGAAAGAAACTGAAAAATATAACAATCTCAGGAAAAAAATATTTGTGCTTTTATAAATTCCTGCTTTGACACTAAAGAACAAGGAAAACATGATAGATATTTAATGTGCATAAAATTTTCCCAGACCAGAGAGACTATCTTACAAAGTTTCTTTTTTAGTCAGCCCACATTATGTCCTTCACATTCTCCAAAGCAAACTGACAAACAGCACACTCAATTTCCAACTTTGTATTTGTTATTACATATTATCATCTATAAATGCATAAAGCAATTAGAATCAGACTTTGCAACAATGTATTACAAAGGTACCAGCTGCAGTAAGCAGATTGATATGAAATGCAGGTTTTTTCCCCTCTATCTCCAAACATTCTGTACACTACTGAGGTGTGAAATCAAGGAAATAAGAAGTATGTATATGTTTTTACATAGTAACATATGTTTAAATTGCTCTTTGTTTTCCCACTTTGAAAATCCAAAATTACTATGTCTAGAATTCTTGAGAGAAATTTAAATCACTCTTGGCTATAGAATAATTTAATGGCAATACTGCTTAATGGCAATACTGCTGAAATACTGCTTGAACTGTATACGAAATGAGAACAGCTTTGAAAGATTACATCGTTTTCTTACAGACAAACCAAGTAACTTGACTTTGATACTACTTGCAAATGTCAATCTGCAACACAACACAGATTTTAGACCAAACAACGCAAGTATTGTGCTGGAAGCTACCTAATAAATCAACAAAAGCCCCCTTGAGTTTCAGACTGCCTTCACACCATAACCCAAATACAAACAGCTGCCTTTTTTCCACCAACTGAAAAGAAGCTAAAAAAATCTCTGTACATGGGACAACATCTGCAAACCATTCCTTTTGCTAACTGATGCATAACAATGGCACTGACATTGGTCTCAAAGATAACAGATAGTTTTAGAGCTGAAGAAGAGAAGTTGTAAAATCTAAAGGGAAAACACACAGGTTGGGGAATATGAAACCACAGACAGGAACCATTAGCTACCTAAAACAATAGACAAGCACATCACATATGACCACCAAAGCAGAAACGGAAAACACAAAGCCCTCATTAAATGAGAAAATTCAGTTAGCTACACATCTGATGACAGTACAATTATGACCTAACATATCTAATGTTAAATAGCAAGTATATTTTCCTCTGTGGTAGCTTGTAACAGAACACATGTAGTCAAAATAAATAGATCTTTCAACTCTTTCTATTGACAGTTTGTTTAGCTTGTTTAGATTAACTCAATGAACTTGATATTATTAATCTGTTCTGTAAAGATTTCTTCTCATCCCTGGTTCTCCCTGTTCTTTCCCCTTCCTATGTTTTACTATCTTAAACCTAAATGGGACCTTGCCTTAAATCTAGTATGTGCAGAAATAGAATTCCACGGGCCTCTAGAGATTAAGTTAGAGAAATAAGACACTGCAGAACAGGAAAGTGTGGTATTGTTTGTTTGTTTTTAGGGAGACCATTTCCTTACACACACATCTACCAATTCTTTTCAATTGCTTTTGGGGTTCAGAGAGAGTAACTTCAGGAAATAACTACCAAATGTCTTAAGTAATTTACTTGCAAACAATAACTTAGTCTTGAAGTCAGGCTTTGTTCACCTTCAAATAATTTTCATATTTCTTAAATCTTCTTTGAATTTCAAGGGATAAAGTTACATAGAACTGTTTTTGCATTTATAGCTTTGATAGTAAATATCAAGCCACATCTTGAGTTGGTGAGGAAAAGCTTAAAACACTACTGCCAACAACAGTGAAAAGCTGATAAAATGCTAAATGCTAAAAGCACATGCCCTATGTGACAACTTGCCTTCTTAAGCACACACAAGCCACAAGCCCTGTCCCCCTCAACCCCCAGAATCTTAAAAATCTTAATCACGTAGTATCAATCTACCCCCCCCCCCCCCAAACAACCAAACTTGGGTGGAGTCCCTAGCCCAGCTTTGGATAGGGACTCCACCCAAACACTAAAAAAAATAAAAAGCAGCATCCAATCATTATGAAGAGCGTATCTACACAAATACTGTAGTAAAAACCGTTACAACATCACTTGCAGCAGACAGCTGGTCTGTCAAGCAGCCTATATAAGATCTCAGTTGCTTTTTAGAAATGTGTAATTTAGCTCTCCTGGTTAAGAGTCTCTATAGCCAAAGTGTTTATATTGAGCTTGGGGCAATCCAGATCTCATCACTTGAGCCAGATAATTTCAGGACACAGAAGATCCTGCATAGAAATGACTGCAGCTGCTCCCTTTTTTAATGAAGAATATATATCAGTCATACTTCAGTGCCCTGCAGTCTTGAGGTCTCACTGACTCCAGAGATAAGATCTTGCTTGACTATCACCTGTAGTCACTATGTTAACTTTAGAAACCATGTTTCTATTACTGCTCTAGTAGAGAGAATCCTATCAACACCTCTGTAAGGCACAGAAAGGAAAAATGCCCAATATCCACTTACACTGAGACCACACAGACCAAACAGAGAGTGGTCCCACTGAAATTCACGGCAAGAAGGTAAATCACTCAGACTACAGCTGGGAGATGGCAGCACCTGCGCTAATGCTGCAGCACCAGACACATTTATCTACACTCTTTGTGCTGTCTAGGTCTACGATTAGTGGCAACAAGGCTGCTGGGAATCTCTTGCTCCTTTCACCCCTCCGAGAAGGATTCCCTTGACCAACTTGGGCCGCTCACCCTTACAGAAAGGGGTGGAAGAAAGATGAAGCCTGCCCTCTGCACACATCAGCCTAAATAACTTTTTATTAGACCAGTCAGCCAAGCCTACCTGGGTCAGTAGGGAATTATTAGTACATTTTTATGCTTTTTCTGTCCAGAAATTGCCTTGAGATTCAAAGTAAATGCATATGCAAGCCTTCAGGAGATTAAGAAAGCAAGCAGTGGGCAGCAATGCTGTCCTGGGATAAAGTTTTGATGCTATTAGGTGGACTTCTTCACAGCAAACACACACAATGGATTGGAGCTCTGAAGTGATCATCCATCAGAGGAACTGTCTGCTCAGGCAATCTGACAAGCTTGTCCAAACACCAGAAGAGTCACCAAAGTTACCCTGAGCTGACAGTACTTTATAGAGAAAAGGAAGAATAAATCCATGCAAGGATGTTTTTGTTCTGAGTTCACTCTATGAGGCTGCACATCCAGAATGAAAGGCCACAGAGGCAACCTGACGCACACTCAGGGAGCGAGAAGGCACAGAGCACACTGGGTTTGGTACCCAAAAGAAGTTCTAATGAGTATGAAACCAAAACAGATGAAATATACCATGTTTCTTCTGAAACTATGAAAGCCTTGCTTTCACCTGCATTTGTTCTACTGCACCGAACATGGCAAAACCGACTTCTTTCAAAATTCCCTTCTTTTTTTTTTTTTTGCAAGTACCCTCAAAAGATACAGACAAAACAAAAAACAAGGAAAAACATAAGGATGCCTTGTTCAGTACACAAGCCGAATTTCACATTCTCCCTAAACTAGTTATTTATTTTACTGAAAACAGTATTTCTTTTTTGAAATCAGAGCAAATTAAGATAGTTAGTTATATTAATGCCAGAAAGTCTCTCCTCAGTTTTAATTTGTATCTTTTGGAAACATTGCTTATCAAGCAAATGCTAAAACATCAGAAGTAGTGTTTGAGCAGACTGATTTCCAAATAGACCTTTTAAGCTTTTCTCTGTTCTTTTCTCTTTGGTTTAAAGAAAACCACTGCTCAGTAGTAATACAAGCTGTACTAATAAAATTCTTCCTACTTGCCACTATGCATTTTTACAGACTGTAGCTCCCACTGTAAATATTATTTCACTATGCTAGAAATTACAGAAGTTTCAAAGAAAACTGGTAGTCCTCTTCTTCACCCTTTAAATATAAAGGATTTTATGTATAAAAATCTAAACTTCAACAAAATCTGAATTTCCAAAATGGAGAAGGAAAAGAACAACTGTTAAAAAAGCCTTAAATGAAAAAAAAAAAAAAAAACCAACAAAACCCCAAAAACCAACCAACTAAACAAAACCACAATAAAACCCCAAACAAAACCAACAAACTCAAAAAACTAAAAAAATTCCAGTAACAACAGTTAAGTATCTTCTTTTGTACAGCTTCCCAATTCCTTTCTTCAGAGGCAGAAATGAAACTGGTATATCAATAATAAATTTAGCCCAAATTTGCTCTTCCAAATATCATAAACAGAACTAGTAAAGAATCCTGTATGTGTGTGTGTGTGTGTATATATATATTTATATATATATATAATATTGCTGTGATATAGTAATCATTATCACTTACCCTGACAACATCTCAAATATAAGAATTCCCAGGGCCCACCAATCCACAGCTCTTCCATGGCCTTTGCTTTGTATAACTTCTGGTGCAAGGTACTCCGGGGTGCCACAGAGTGTCCATGTCCTGGGAGGAAAAGAAGGCATGGGGTGGGGGCGGGGACAGAACCACACAAACAACAAAACTAGACTGAAGTGAAACTGAAATAACTGTAATAGAAAAAAACCAAACACACAGATAGGAAGTACCCAACATATGCCTACATATTTATTGTATATAGAAACAAGAGAAAAAAAGAAAAACCTCCAAAAGATCTAAAAAGACTGCTTTGATGATGCTCTCCAATTCTCCTGTAACAGAAATATATGGAAATTAAGAAACTTCTTGGCTGCAGGAAACATCTGTGCCCTGAGTTTCCCGACTGCTGGCGTGGTACTCTATCCATTAGGTTATACGTTGCTTTGAAATTAACAGTGGTTTTCATTCTGTAAGCTGCAGACCCTGGGAGTTCAGGGACTACTGACAGGCCCAGCAAAAGGCAAGCTTACTGGCACTTTCCAGCAAAAGGAAAATTTTTTTTTTTTAGAAAAAACAAAGGGAAGAGGGGGAGATAAAAAGTAGTAGTTTAAAATCAGTAAATAGCTGCAGATGTAAGTAAGATTCCATTTACAATCTAAGTAATGTTTTTCAAATAGTATTGAAATGTAACCGGTCACCACTCCCACAATACCTATTACAAGGAAAATATTTTGTGGTTTTTATTATTTAAAATATTTACAAGGTGTAGTTAAGCAACTGCGAGATATGGAAGTAATACTATTTTTGATATATTTTAATGTCATTTTTAGTCATATCTTTCTTAATATAAGCTCAGGATATAAAAGTCTTATATTGCTACCTAACTGAAATGTCTATCTCAAGTTCTATAAATTCATGAAATAAATTGAAGCTAACCAGTTAATGTTTACAAAGACCAAATTACAATTTGAAACACAGAATATTCTGAAATGATTTCTTCCAGAAATGTGAAATCTGCTTTGTACAAATACCCATGCAGAATTTGCTTGGCTTCACTACCTTGACTTATGTTTTAAATACATGCTAGAGAAAAAAGCGTGCTTTCATTCTGAAGAAATTATACTTCCCTGACAGCAAGTCAGCAGAGGAAACTTTGAAAAAGTGCTCATCAATTTAAGAGATGATGAAATAAGAGCAGAGAATAAGGGGAAAAAAAAGCATATTGCATTTTAAGAAGAGTTCTAGTAAGAAATGACAAAGAAGAGAGTCACAAAATCGATGGTCACTGCACACAATTTCTAACTTGCAACAAAAGAAACTCTAATTGTTTTATTTGTGAGTGCAGGAAGAATCTTCTCCAAGGCATGAATCAAACTGGTAACATGGTCCTGAACAAATGCATTAAGATGAATAGCAATCACTTTTAGAAGTAATACATACCTCTTTCAACTTCTAGTTTGTCCTACCACTGTTCTGCTAAACTTAACAAAGCTTCTTTTTCCAAACCATAAATGGATATTTTTTTAAAGATTAAATAACACAATTTTCTGAGATTGCAGAATTATTTTAAACAGAGCTTTTAGGTGTTTCCCCCCCCACCCCGCTTTGTTTGGGTTTTTTTGGGTTTTTTTTTGTTTTTTTGTTTTTTGTTTTTTTTTTTTTAAGCCTTAGCCTTGATTCATGAAAATACATAACATCAAGGAATAGGAGCTGTACAGTCAGTCAAGACTTTAAATGAAGATTTATGATACCCAGAATTGAATTTCTTTAGGCCTGATTTTAGTATGACAAAAGCTAATTTGCTCCAGCTAAACTGTCAGAATGTTAGACACACTATGCATCCAAGTGCTCTGTAGTTCTTGAAACTACGTTCATTAAAGAATACATCTTTAATTTTTATCATAAAAGGATGGCATAATTTTTATTGCTAGAAAATATAAACTCTCATTTTCCAAATCAAGCATACACAAGAAAATTCTTACATACACCACTGCTTTACACACTACTGCCATCTAGCAGTTGCCTAGATCAGGACTAGGTAGTTAAGAAAAACAACAAAGCTTTGTTGTCTTTTAAAAAAAAAAAATAATCCCCCCTCCCCAAATTTAAAAAGCCATATTACAATCCATCGTATGAATTTTTACTCATACTGATTTAATTAGCTCTGCAAATGAAGCAGCTACCAGTTTTACTGTATGTGGGAAGAAAGGCTGTACAAATAAAGCAGACACGGCAAGCACATTCTTTTAATAGACAAGCCGGATAGTTTACAGGACAATGTCCCACAATGGTCACCCCTTCCTCCCCCAAAATTGCCAACACTAGGAATACACAAATTCAGAAAAGATGCAGACTTTGGTGGTTTTCATCCCTTATCAAGGTAATTTAGGATACAAAAAAAAAAATCAGCTTAACACTTGACCTCCAAGACCCACAAAATTTGCTGTTGACAATGTAATGAAAATGACCCTTGATTACCTTACAGGTTAGTAACAAGATCTTTTTTATTCAAGCAAAAGGAAAACCACAAATTAAGGAGAGGCCAACATAACTTGAAGTATCCTAGTTGCACTACGATATAAAATTTGTTACCACCAGCAGGTCATCTACTTCTCTTAATTTCAATCAAGAAATTTATGTTTACTAACTACACAAAAACTTGGAGGAAGCTCAAATTCTTTGTCAAGCTGTATATTTGTGCCATATGATCATGCCTTGTATTTCCTCTTTTCTTCATCATGAACTATTTAATATTTGGAAAACACATCAAGTAAATTCTATTAAAAGTTCAAATGGTCTTAAGTATTTTTCTTTGTCATCACTATTTCATGACTGTTGCATATTCATCTGAAACTCCAGATTATCCTTTTGAAGATAAATTATAAAGCAGAAAAATAAGAATAGACTGTTTCCTTCAAACTGCTACAAAAATTCCACTGCTCTAGGTTTCAAGATGAACACTGAAATACAGGTAAGAAATAGTCAATAAGGTTGAAGATGTAATTTTAAAACATGAAAATGAAACAAAGAATCTACTCTGGTCACAGAGATAAGCTATAAAATAATATCTCTGGGACTTGTTAACAGTATTATTTGAAGAAATTAAGTCTCGATGGTTAACATATTTCAGCGTTCTACACTATTCAGCATCCACCTCCTTAGTCCCTCACAAGCTTCTAGCATACAAGCCACAGATTGACAATGCCTTTTTTGGTGTTCTCTTCTGGAAGTTTCTCCATAATTATACTCAATGGAGATTGCTTTGTTTACAGCCCACAAAAGTTTGTTCTGCAAGACATTCTTGCTTCTACAGTGACACACAATACACTTTACAACCAAGATTTGCTACATCTTGTTTTGTTTTCTTCCTTCTCTTCAAGTCCACTCTGCAGAATAGTCATGAGGTACATCCAGTTTAAGCAACAGTGCAGAAGTATCCCCAAAATCTTTAAGATCAATTTTTTTTAAGGAATTTAAACTGAGCAAACTAAAATTAACAGTGAACAACATTCCTCTAAAAAAAAAAAAGTTTACTTAAAACTTTCATAAAACTGAGTGAAATCTGTGCATGAAAAATACAAAATTTTAATGAACTTTTTTTTCAGTTTCTCTGAAAGAACACATGAGGAAAAAAAAACCCAAAAACAACAACAAAAAGCCCAGTAGGAAAGATCAGAAACATGTTTAATGGATATATTATACCTGAAAAGTGGTATATGCTTTCCAGAAAAAAGAAGGGTCTAAAAATGTAATGGCTATAAAATTCAAAGCAAATCTTTTCTACATCCTTCAGGTAACAATCATTTATTCCAGTCCCCCGCCCCTCCTTTTTTCTTGACACTGCCCCTTTTTTAAAGTAGTGGCACATCTGTTTTATGTGAATGTACTTACAAGAAACTGAAAAGGTTATTAAGTCTTCAGTTAAGGAACACCAAGGTGGAAAAGAGAAGAAATAAACAGCAGCTGAGACAAAGACACACTGTTTTGGAGAAAAATTTAGTATTTTTAAAAGTACACTATGACCAAAAAGGGAGAACAAGGATAAACAGAAGGACATATCAATAAGGAACAGAAGGAGACAAGAAAACCTCCTCCTTTTCCTCTTTCTCTACAAAAAAATATTAGAGTCTAGCCCTTCAGAAAATTTACTAATAAGAAGGTAAATGTGCAGGCTGCTTCCCACAGTGTGAATGTGAGCTACGAGCCAGCCACACTCTCTAAAGAGCAGCTTAATTGTAGACAGACATGGTGAACACTCCACCCTTTCACACACGATAGTGGGAAGAAAGGAAAATGCTTACAGAAAAATCTCATTTAAGCAACTACAGAATCATTCATAGGAAATAATATGTATCAAGAAATGTGTACTCGTATTGAAGGTCTTCTGGAGACTATGTTTTATTTTACGTCATGTTTCTCTAGGAAAACGTTTGTTGGTCCCAAGTGGCACGCTTCCTCACAGCTATTTGAAAAACATATATACTTGGTATTTTATTTTCACAATTCATAAGCACTATATATATGCATACATGTATACACATACGTACATGTAAGGTTCACACGTATAGATGTTTGCCATGCATAAAAATGAAAACATCTCCTATACTTTAGGTCAAATAGTCTATGAAACATAATAACCTACTGGAGTGCATTAGTGGATAAATTGCTGGCAACTGTGTATTTTTACAGTGACAAAAACAGCATTGTGGAAATTACTAGTAGGGTGAGCACTATATAATGGGGAGAGGGCAGGGGGAATCAGACTTGCATAGGTAACTACCATGCTCTAACTGATAAAGTCCTCACTCCTTCCAACTTTGTGTTCTGCATTTTATACTACCTGTTGTATATTTATAGGTAAGGCAGATACTAATATAAAACTACTATAGCGTTCTATGGTTCAGTTCAACACAAACTGATCAGCTTGACCCCCCCCATACCTCTCCCCACCCCCAGAAAGACAGGACACAGAAAACCCAACTAAAAAAGTAGTGATAACTTGTTTTGATATCCTACAATGTATTTTAACAAATATACTCTTACAGATTCATCTTCCAGATTGAAAAATATACTTTGATGTGAACTATCACCTTATTTAATCAAGGGTTACTTCTGTTGTGCCTGAAACCCACAGAAATCCAAATTAAGAATAACCACTAAGTGGCAGTATCTACCTTTAAAAGGAAGCCGTAAGAATTTGTATGAAAATGTCTTTATAAGAGATCGTCCTACTTTTTTACATGGAAGTAGCACTACCTCTTCCTGCAAAAAGGTATTTTGATTTAAAAACAAAATATTAAAAAAAAGCGCGAACATCTGTAGACCTATCTGCTTGCCCAGTGGAAACTAAATTCAATCAAACATACTGATATTAAACCACTACGTTTTTAAAACAGACTTTTAGACCTTAAGGGTGAATAGAACCAGTGTACTTATTAGTTGCCTACCATTCTTCTGTACCAAGACAGCCCAGCACTGGGAGCATGTAACCCATAGGGAAGCAACCTTTATGACCTCCGTAACACAACTTGACCTGTCTCGTCTGACTTCTACTTCGTAAGAGACCCTTTAAAAGTAGATCCCTCAGATCCACCATCACTTCAAACTGATCTTGTAGAATTCTGCCCCCGCCCCTTCCCCCCTGAAACTGTTGTAAAAGCAACATCAAACAGGTAAAACAGATGAGTGAAGATGATGAGCACCTATGTAAGCCTAATTCGCTTACTAGGCTGCCTCAACTAGAACAATCAGATATGGTTTCCCTCAAGAGGTGGCCCTAGGGCATAATACCAAACCTTTTAACACTGCTTTTCTGATATGACAGGCTAGTTTTTTCCTCCCTTATTTTCAATCCTGATGACAGCTCTTCCTTCCTTTTAAGAACATGTATTATAATCTTGGAAGGGTAGTTCAAACAGAGAAAACAGAGAAATCACTGGGGAAAAAAACTCTGCATTATCAAAAAGTTTACATACGCTAGTAAAACAGACAGAAGGCTGACAGTATTGTAGAAGTTACAGTTAAATAAATACTTCTGCTGAAGCTGGCCTTACTGTTTCTGTATAGATTTTTCAGTTTCATTTGAGCAACAGGCTAGTGAAAACATAGTATCCAGTTTTAAAATGTTATTCCCATATTTCATTCAACTTGTATGGAAGATTAATATCCCATTTAATGTATTGATGTGCACATCTTAATATTTGCTCATTTTACTTCACTGAACTCCCCTTTTACAAGATGACTGCTGACAACTTAAATCTACAAAACTCCTCATATAGAATATATTTCTATGGTAGCTTATCTGTGATATTGCTCCTAGTTATACCTAAGGCGTAATACTGGCTTCCATACAGCCATTTTAAGATGATAATTTCCTTCATGTTAAGGGATTTGACATGTGTGAACAACACAGAATATTAGGTGAAACACTGAGCTCTGAAATCAAACTTTTTTTCTTCCAACTGTCATTACATTTTGCATGTTAAACCATAACAAAAACCCACTTACCTGTCCACCAGCTTTTTAGCAAATCCAAAATCAGTAAGCTTGATATGTCCTTCTTTGTCTAGTAATATATTTTCAGGTTTTAAGTCTCTGTAAACTATTTCTTTGGAGTGCAGGTATTCTATTGCACAAATAATTTCTGTTGAGTAAAATAGTCCTGTGCTGTTGTTGAAACGCCCCATGTTGCGCAGGTAACTAAAAAGTTCTCCTCCTGGCACATATTCCATTAACATGTATAAAAAACGTTCATCATGGTTGGTCCAAAATCTGTAATAAAAAATATTATTTATTGAATAAACAAATTCTCTCTCTGCTTTGCTTGAGAAGTAGATTTCTGTAAAATAATCTCTGTTGCCCCAACCATGTACATAGTTAATTTACGGTTCCTATTCTGCAAATATTACAAACCCAAGAATCTAGCAGGATTATATAACAGACGTTCAAGTAGCTGACTTAACCTGGAAAGTAAAACAGATAGCTCAGGATGCGCACAGCACAGGCTAAGAAAGAAAATCTAATTGATAGACTCCACTGCATTGTGCAAAACTGGTCTCTGCTAAGCACCCAATAACTGAGTTAGTATACTGCCAGTCTGCCAAGACCAGACAATTGTTACACACCTTACATTTTATTTAATCAGATATTGCCAAAATGATGGGAGGTGAGCAGAATCTGCTTTTGTAAAGAGGTTCATGACAGTATGTTCAAAAACAGGACACCAGAGAGTTCTCCTTCCCCTCTCCTATCCCATCCTCCCTGGAAATATACAACCCCAACTAAAGTGACTCGTTACTTGATAGCATCAGATCACAATGCTTGCTCTTCTATGGTATCTTTAACAAAAGCAATAGAAAAAAGCAAAAATGCCAGCAAAACAAGATTCATTTCTGTACCTCAGAATTAACCTAATGATAAGTACCTTCCATTCCTCAGACTGTTGCCTTTAATTTAAGAACTATTATTGTGGTACATTCATTACTAGAGCACAGTAAAGAGCACCTAAGGAAGAAAAAAAATCATTCCACGTGGCTTTCAAATGGTTCATTACAAAATACACCAATCTTCTCTTCCACATTCCCCGAAACTAAGCTGTTTTTCTTTCTACCCACATTAAAGAACTCATATACCACACATCCAGGTGTAACTCAACAGTTAAGAAGAAAATAAGTATCTGGTAATGTCTTGAAAAATATTCTACCATTATAAAACAAACAGCTATCCCTATTACTATGATAACAGATAAAGAACCCTGTATCCCTACCTAACTTAAATGATACAAGAATAGAAGTTACTTTAGCATCTAGTAACTACTTCTTCAGTATCACAAGATTGAAAGATCAAGTATCTTTTTCTCCCCCCCCCCCCGCCCCCCCATTAGCTGGTTCCTAATCAAGGCATAGAGTCTCAAGAAAGATAAGCAGAGCAAACTGAACTCTCAAACCCATGAGTGACTTTTGCTCAGTAAGATTTTATTTCTTGATACTGGCACTGAGGGCAACCAAGAAAACAAGACACACTATCAGACATCAGCAACAGCTCCTACATTCCTTCAAAGTGATGAAGAAAGCAGAGCCCAGGCTTGCCTTTTGCTTTTATGGCACTACTTCCCTATCACAAAGTCATCGACATCATTAATTGGCTATTGATAATGTTCACAGTATCTTTATTGACTATGTAAAAACACTCTTGACATGTATTTTAAGGAGTGAGGCAAAGTTGCACCTACAATAAACAAAGAAGAGGAATAGGAATGGGCAAAACGAAGCAAACCACATATTTAAAAAAACATGTACAGGGGAGAGGAAGAACAAAATCTGACAATGAATACAGAGAAAAAAATGGAAGACCTAGACCATTAAAACACCGTATTTTTTACTGGAATTAATTTCTTCAAGAACTGACTCTTAAAGGATTGTCTATCCACATAAAAATGGATACGTTATTTGGTATACATGAAAAGTAACAAAAAAGAACTTTAATATTTGCAATACAGATTGCTTTAAATGGTATTTTAATACATAAAAGGGAAATATCACAGAAGCTGTGATTAAAATAATATGCATGGTGTCAGGTAATTTTAAAATTCAGCTTCACTACATAAACTTTGGATGCCATTGTGAACTCTTACAGACAAATAACCTATTTAGCTTATAAGACTGTAAAGACATGGTTGATTTTCATTAATTCTTGTTCTCTTGGAAAAAAAAAGAGATACATGTCAAAATTACACCACAATATGAACTGCTGCACCCACAGAATTATGACACGTCACTCAAACATGTCATTAAAGATTGCCTAGGAGTCTCCAGTGACCAGTTGTTGCAAGAGCACCAAACAAGTATTTCCAAAAAACAGCTTAAAAAATAAGTAGATAAATAACTTCAATATCTACAGAAAAACTGATTTAGGACATCTCTACACACAGGGAGAGTATTTCTTAAAAGTAACAAGAAAAAAATATATATATAAAAGTCTTTATATATAGGATCATATACAAAGGATGAACACCAGAAATAAATTACGTGCAGCATTACTTTAAAATTTTCCAACATAAAGTGCTAAAAAAATACCATATTATGCTGCACTCGCACATATTCTTTGTTTTGCAACAAGAGGAAGATACTATCCATGTTTAAGGCAGTAATGCTAATTGAAAATATAAAAAACAGACCATGTAGTTAAAGGCATTGGAGCAGAACTATATAGAAATTTTTTTCCCCTTTGATAACCGTACATAAATGCTTGTTCAACCTAAAGCACACAAATATTAACATGACTTAAAATTTAACTACCTCATTTCAGCTAGGTTGCTCTAATCCTCCTTTGCCAAGGGACAAGCAGCACATGGACAACTACATGAGCATAGCTGATGCAGCATCTTATTGAACACGTCAACAGAAAAGGCAGAGAGCTAGAACACACGAAGAATGTTTGCCTTGCACAGAAGCGAACTTCCATTTGAATTGTGTCCTTCCTTTGGCAGCTTTCAAATCTCACATTTTGGAAATAAGGTATGAACGAAATCCAAGAAAACTTAGCAGTTTGGATTTTTGATCACTTCTGTATGGACACAAACCCTCACATCCCTTCCTTTGACTTCTCACCCAAGTTTCTCTATTCCCACATTTGCTGTACTGTTCTAGATGCACAGATGTACTGGGGTTTCGGGGTTTTTTTTGGTCAGTTAGTTTTGGTAGTTTTTTGTGTTTTTTTTTTTTTTTTAAGAATTTATGTATGAACATAGATATACATATAAAACCCTGTTCCCTCTGTTCCGTTCATATTTTAACTAGTCTAAACAGATCTACTCAGCCTCTCCATCTTGCTTTCCTGCATGCATCTCAAACTCCACATACTCTAGAACTCATCTTACTGGTACCATGCCACACACAGGATATCTGAACGCTGGCTGGAAACTAATAGCATCATGATGCTGCAAAAAGCAACAGCACACCAGGGAAAAAGCCTCCTCCTGCGGCACTCTTTCCATCTTTCGGATGACTACCATGCTTTTGCCTCTTTTCCCTCTGATATTTTCTTAGCCATAGGGGGAGGCTGCACTCCCTGCAGCTAGAGATTAACTAAGGCCAATTTTGTCTAATTTTATGTAAAACTGATTAAGGCAGGTAAATGCAAAACAGATCTTGGTCAATGGCCCTGTATCCGTGAATGAGAAAATATAAATGGAAATTAACCATGCAATTACCCAGAGGTTTAGTTATCCTATTAATAAATATGGACTCAGATACACAAAAGGCACTGTTGTGCTGTGAACAGAAAAGTATGACGCCTTCTCTCCTCAATAAACGGATCGTTAAGAATCATCACAATTCCACTAAAAAGAGTATTCTTCATGAACTGTGTTTCAATCATATTTCTCAATAGGTTCCATCACTTAACCTCAAATATGGGAATAACAAAGCCCAAGAAGTGCTGCAGTCATTTAAACTCCTTAAAAATAACGTTTGCAAAAGTAAAGTTCACAAAAGTTTTCAAAAAGCAGACACTTAAATCTAATTATATCTTTATCTAGATATCTACAGGAAATATGTATGTGGAAATACTGCTTTTCTCACCATTCTAACATCAAGAATCATTCTAGAAGTCATTTTGATGAGCCAATCCTAACATTTCTTCATTAGTATTTTCCCCTCACTTAAGAAAATTTCTCTTCTGCAGTATGAAATAAGAGAGTAAAGCTTATAATAAATTATTGCTTAAATGTTTAAATTATGCCTCTTGATTTTAAATTCTTGATTCTTCTACAATAAATATTTTAGTCTGAAGTCTATTTTAGTCTAGATTACATAATAGAAATTAAATGCTTGGTGTTGATTAAGTACATAAGAACTTGCAATGAGACTCCAGAACACTTTAACTGCACTTTATATACGAGTTAAATGAATTAAAAAATACAACTTACAATCTGATCAAAAACGGGTGGTTGACCTCTTTCAAGACTGACTTCTCATTATGCACATGTTGCTCTTGCTTCAGTCGAATGACATCAGGAATGCTCATTACTTTCAGGGCAAAGTAACGTTTGGCCATTTTTTCCTTCACCAGATGAACACGCCCAAAGGTACCTGTGCCTGAAAAATCGAAGAAGAAACATCAACTTATTGTAAAAAAGACAAAAAGCAAAGATAATTTACAAAATTAAAACCGACAGAAACTCAATTCCTGGTTTTTTTTTCCCTCTTCAATATATCAGTATTACATTTTTTACCTGTTTTCACACAATTTTTTTCTTGGGATTTCTCAACTTTTAGTGATACCGACTTAATAAAAATAACGGTATTGTGATACTGCCACTCTTTGGATAGATACTGGAAGCATTTCTTGCAAAGAAGAGAAGTGGTCCTGAGAAAGGGTAAGGGAGAAGTATAAAAAAAAAAAAGTATGTAATATATAAGATTCAAATGTAACCAATATGAATGGAACAAGCAAAACGGTTCTCAAGTGCAGAAGAAAGGCTGGGAAACACTCTCTTAAATTTCAGAGATTGTTTTTAATTTAGACCGGATGGGGAGGGGCGGGATAAACTCAAAAGTAGCATTCAGCTTGTTATATCCACAGTGTGTGGCATAAGAGAAAAAAAAAAAAAAATCATCACTGACCAAGAATGTAATGTTCAATTGTAATGGATTTAATAATTCCTCAACACAAAAAACTCCTTAACTTTCCATATATTATTTATTAAAACAAAGTAGCTAAAAATCAATCAGCGTTTAGAATGTAGGAACTCATAACACAAAGAGTACAGAATATACAAAAATAATAATGACAACAAAAAAATATTCAAAATATTCATCTACCAAGGTTCAGTGACTGAGAACAGCTGTCTACAATTATTCAGGTGAGGAGATTATTCCCTTAAATGTGCACAGAGAGGTGAAGTGATTCAGTAGGATAAGAGAGTGATGGGGAAAAACACTTAGAAATTGCTGACCTTTCTAAAAACAAATTAAAAAAAAAATCTCCTTATAGTGCTGCATCGGTATATTACATGGAAACAGTAGATTTCAGGCACTCTTTTTTTGTAGTTAATGTATTCTTTTTTCAATTCACTCTTAAAAATATAAAAGGAAAATAAAAACATATTGTCTTTTAAATAATGTATTATGCATTTCTCTATTCAATACAGTAGTCATTGAAGTTCCTTTTAAGTGCATTGCACTCAAGACAATTATACATAACTGAACTGAGTATTTCTTTTAGTTTGAAATGAAAGTTAAAACTAGCACATTTAGCCACACTTGCTATTTGTACTGCAGCACAGTGTTATACATTGGAAGATGAACACACAGTTCAGCTCGTTGGGTGGTTGCTCGTTGTTTTTTTGCTCATTACACAATGTCATGTAGGTTCCATTAGAACAGTACACCAGATATTTTTAATCTTATTCTCTGACAGAAATATGTGCCACTATAAACGATGCTTGGCATTCAAACAAATTGCCTAACTTGTAAAAGGTCACTTTCTTGTTGAGAAACACCTTCCAAAAAAATCAAAATCTTATACTTAAGCTCACAATCATCCCCTTCTTTGCACATACCCTAGGAAGGCAGCCCATAGACCTGTTTCAGTATTATTAACTGTTATGTCAATTGATTTCAGATTGTGCTGACCAGTTATGATCAATCCATACTACAAGACAATTTTCTAAGATGTATAGTGGGTGCAGGGAGATGAGTATGTATGTGAAAGGAAACAGATTTTTGAGAGAGGTGGGGCAGGGGGAGAGACCAAAAAATGAACTTCCAAAACTGCGTTACTTGAGGAGGGGAGAAAAAACAAGGGAGTTTTTGTTTCTAGTAGGTTCAAGAACTTGAGAATTTATAAAAAAATGTTTGTGTTTTGTATGTGTATTCTCACTTAAAACATTTACATTTTATTTAACAGTTATTCCTTCCAGTCACTTGTAGTATTGTTTAAGAGCACCATGTTTACTAAAACCAAAACAAAATACTCCTATTTCAAACTAGAAACTAACAACTTCAGCAATCCAGTTTTATGGAACTTGCAGCTCCATTACCAATACAGCGTTCAAAACCAGCTTTTGAGATAAAACTTCTCACTACACAAACCCACCAAGGATTACAGTTGTCCAAGCACAAAAGATTCTATCAAAGCAGTTTTACATTCCCACCTGTCCTGAGTTAGAGCTCTTTAACCATGAAAACCGTAAACAGGTCTCAGATAAAGCCTGCTGTTACAGTGAAGTGAGCCACCAGGTTACCCTAGAAAATTTATCATGCAATTAAATCCTTTAACAATGCAGTCACATTACATGACTATACCTGTAAACAACCTTAATTTCATGGGGATGGGCTTCTGCAGTAAAAAACCCCATACAAAAAAAAGGCCCAAAAGCTTCCAAGTAGAGCCATCTGTTCAAGCTACTTAAAATATTGATTATTTACATCTTAATTTTTTGTCTATACATTCAATAAACTGGGGTTATTTCAAAATTAGGAGCTGAAATTTAAGTTCTCAGTATCTGGAAAAACACTGTCAAGAATAACTATATTCGTATTGCACACCGAAACTAAAAATCACATTGCATTTTTAAGACTTCTAAATGTGGACTTGGGGAAATTAACAGTACCAACCCCATAAGTAAATGCTGGTTTTACATGCATTTGAATACTTGTATGAACAAAGGGCTTCCATAGACATCTTCAACACAGAAGTCATAAGTGAACACATACCTAATTGTTCCTATGGCTTTAGTGATCTTGTGTTTCATGACTTGTTCTACTTGTCCTAGAAATTTTTATTTTAGGATGCTTTAATTTTTCATTATGCTATTGGTCTAACTTTACAAATGGTGCTGCTCAAAAATAATAACAGTAATAATAATAGCAATCGCAAGTTCCATCTATTTTCAAAGAAGGACCCGTCGGGGACTTATTTAGCAACAGTTCTAACTTTGGAAACACGGCCTCTTTAAAAATGTCTCTGCCAGCAGCAGCAAAGCCTGGCAGGCTATTCCAGAATAGTGACAAGCACCTAATCTAGAAAGCCTCTGGGAAAATCAGAAGACCACACAGACAGGCGAGAACATACAACCTCCCTAACCAGTTTTGTTGTTGAACTGATTGCAGGCAGTCTTTTTTCAAAGATCTTTAGCCCAGTTTCAAGCAATTATGGAAATCAAGAAGACAATACAGACCAAGACGTTTTCAGACATCTCTTCTCATAATATGAATTTTCTCCCATTCAAGTCTTCTCAGAAAATCCATTAGGCCTACATCAGTTGGCAGTGACAGTACCCAGACACACAACCACCACCCTCCCAGCACTTTTGACAAACAATATGCTCTCTTACAGCGTCCCCCCCCAAAACGGATGTTCTGGAAATTACTTACACTATTTAAACTGTTCAGTTAAACTCCTCTCACTGAAAAGAGAGGCAAAGAGCAAACATGGCGAGTACTACACATTTTTTCAACCACAGAAAAAAACATGTGGGGCCCTTAACAAGGAGGAGAAGGGGAACTTGCTGAAACTTAAGAACAGTTGTATACAAGTATGCAAATGGGGTTTAATTTATGCTTTTGCACAGCCACATACAGGATTAATTGTTCAGCTTTTTTTTTTTTTTTTAATGCTTAGGCAGTCTTCAGACAAACAGATAAAGTTTGCATACAAAGATGACTACAATTCAAATATCTCACTTCAAACATTTGGTCTGGATCTCCTGCTCATGCTTTTAGCCATTTCTGCAAAGATTTTTAAAATTCTCTTCCTCGCAAATGAGGGGGAGGAGGGAGGAACAGGATGGGACACGATGGTCAAGGTGGGAGGTTGCAACAAGGTATTATGGTTGTTTAGCACAGTCAAGAAAAATCTAGCTCTTTTATAAAAACAGGTCTTATTGTTGTGACTAGGTGGAAATTCTGCCCCTCACATTCATGGAAAGAAAAGTAAAAAATTGAAGCAGAAAGTGGCAGTGTGTAAGATGGAGGCCCAGCTCCATAAATTTGAGGGAAGGTTTTTGGAAGCAGAAGAAGGTAAGGTTACTAGTCTTCTATCGAAGCACCACTGCCTCCTGCCCTCCAGGAAAGAGACATGAAGCTCATGGAACAGTTTCTGTTAATCCCCCTGAAACAATTGTTCAATTTTTTCCCTTGATCTCCTGAGAGCTCAGCTGTATGAACCAGCTAAATGTGACCCCCCTGTGACAGATAAGTAAACATTCCTTAGGATTATCTTAAAATAGAAATATTCTGTATTTGTCCATCTTGCACATAATAATTACAGGAAGTACAGTGTTTACAGATTTGCACAACATTCTATTTAATGTTCAGTTCAAAACAAGAGAACTTCAGGGACTGTGCCCTGTTCTGGATGAGTCCTGGGATCTACCAAGTACTACCCTGCTGAAGGAAGAGCAATGGTTACACACACGCATATGCACGCACACACGCGCATCCCTACCTGTCTCTTTATTATAGCATGCAATGCCGGAGTTTTAGAGCAAAAATGCACTTACATCAGAAGATTACACCTCATGAAAACAGTTGTTATTAGAAGGTAATAGTAGTTTATTTGCACAGTCCCCTTCTCCCTGCTAAGGCATATAGCAAATGAAGGTTTCTGGCCACCAGTAACAAAAGCAAGTGAAGAGTGCCTGTGCTATTTGCAACACGCAACAACACAATTCAAGATTTTCAGGACTAAATGGGCAAACATAACAAGCATGAAAAATGCTAACCACTAATCCAGTATAATCTGTTTGCAAAAGAAACAAAATTTTTGGATCCCTTTGCAACTTCAGTGTGGTTGCAGAACTTGAAGGAATGCCATCAATCTTCTCAATTAGGTAACCTTCTCATGTTAAGCACACACAAAGGGAGGAGGCCAAAAACTGCAGAGGACCAGCTTGGCCCAGGTATCAAACGCAAGAAGGGCATTCTCAGCCTTACAAAACAAGCTGGATTCCCTAACACCATGCCAAAACACCATAGACAGCTTCCAGGATTTTACTCTCTTTGAAGCCTGGTAAAAAGAATAAAGAATGTGGGAATACTTCTGATGCAATTTTAGACACTTTTGATGCTAGGAAAACCAATCCTGCAACTTTTGATCAGCTAAAACAACTGAGTGAGTAGTCATGTAGCGACTATTTTGCTATTGATGTAGGTGACTAATTTAATGCTCAGTTTGCCTCTTATTTGCTCCCATTAATTAGGCCCAGCTGTTCCAGCTTCCCATCCTTTTAATCCCCAGCTCTTTCTTAAAACCAAGTTTGCCTTGCTCAGATAGATACCATCTGTTTTAATGAAGAATAAACTAGGTCATGCGAGATCCATGACCCTGAGGGCTGCTTTCTGAGTCCCAAAGGGGTTGGTCCTGACTTCCACAGATGCCTACAAAAAGCATCAGATGTATTTGCTTTTATCTACAGTTAGAAGAAACATTTCCTACTGTGCCACATATTAGTCTTTGTTGGTAGCCACAAGCATGACAGGCTTAATTCTATTGAATATTAGAGATAAACTAGGTGAACTGTATCAGATTACAAACTCACCATTAAACGTTGAGTTTGACTGCCATTTAATCTCTGTCTCATCTCAGGATGGAACTTGAACAGCCTAGAAGTACATGTCTTACAAGGAGGAGTGGGGGTTGTCAGTAATTCTTGACAAAGAAGGGGAAGAAGTGGCACAGCAAAGGAAACCAGCCTGCCCAAACAACTGGTAATGAGAAGATTAACACTTGAGAGAAAGATATGGGGAAACCACACGACATGAGCAACTGTGGGCTTCTACAACAGAAGATGTGGTAGGCACATGAACAGGGCAACATAGAAGAGGATGATGATTTTGGACATCACAGTAGCCAAGTTCACTTTTTTTTTTATTTTTAAACCCATAGACCAGTGTCAACTGAAAATGCCTTGCAGACTACCACTCAACCTTCTCAAATTCAGTGTCTTCACACTATTCCACAAACGAGCTGTGGATTAATCACCATAACTCTTAGACCGCTGCATCTGTACTTCTATACCACTCTAGAGGGTTCTGATCTAAACCTGAAAAACACACCAGAGAAATAAAGAAATTTAGAGGAGGTTTTTACAGGCTGCCTATTGTTCTGCCTACAACTGCGTATCTCATATTATTGAATATAAGTAAATGTCAGACAATACTTTTTGCAAAGCTTTTGTATATCCTTCAATGATCATATATCTGAGGAGACAGTCTGATCAAAAGAGCTCAAAAACATATAAAATAGAGATGCCTTGTGTAGTGTTCACCATGTGCAGCTCTGCCAGAGCAGCTTGCTTCTACGACTTTTTTCATTCATCCATTGTGCTATGGTTCAGTTTACACCAGGAGCTCCTTGGATAGAGAAAATGTCTTTCTACTTAGCAATAATGTGAGATACTACAAAGCAAGAAATACACCCACTACATTCCAGGCAAGATCATCACTTTTCAGACTACCTGCCCCAGAAATTTATTGCCAGTGGCATACCAGTGGTTCTCTCTTACTTCTGTTTTGGATTCTAGGCTCATCCCTTGTCAACCCATTTTTCAACTGAAAGCTCAGGATCATTAATTCTTTCTCCCAGCTCAGTTGAAGTTGAAAAGTAGCAATGCATGTTCAAAGTACAGCCTAGCTGTTGACTCAAACATGCTGCTGCAAAAATTTTCCACCTCTTTGCTGCTTCCAGATTCCAAAGATGTGACATACTTTCAGGTTCTTTCTTACTTGGTGTACAAGGAGCCTATAATAACACACTGCTAAAACTACATTTAACAATCTGGAATTTGGTATAGTCTCTTTTCAACTTCGCACAAGATTTGATATGCCAGAGAATACCAAGCAATTGTGTCAACAACTCTTGTTGTTGACCCACCCATTTAAATCTTTCTAAATTACAATCCTGAAAAATTAACAACACGGGAATCAGAACACGGGAATCAGCAGGCTAATCAATACCCATCAGTCAAGCTTCCTGTTTTTCACATAGTTCAGAGACAGCTACCTGATTTCCAAAAAGTGCCATTCAACAGAACACCCATGACGAGAGTTCCTTTCTAATTCCAGATGTTTTTTGGCTCACAACTTATTGGGTCTCTATAAAAATACTGTAACTATCAGGGTGTCTTTAAACAAAATAAGCAGAATCCTTGAAAGTTTCTCCTCTCTCTTTAGTCTTTATTTATTTATTTTGAAATACCAGGGACCAATAAATAAATGATACCAGAAAGTCACCAGCCTGCTGGTGATAAGATAACCCTTAATACTTTCCATTTCTAAACAGCTCTTAGAACACTGAATTTAAATGCATGTCCATGTCCCTTCACAAAACTTCAACATCCACAATTTTCAGAACAATTCTCATAAATCTGGTACTTCCCCACTTGATTCTTCAATGGTATTTTTGTAACTCTTCCCATGCCGTCTGCTACCTGTGATTCGTGACACGTTGATATAAAGAATATGAACAGATGAGTGGATGAAAAGTTTTTCCTCTGTATTGAAAATAGGACATTGCAAAATCATTATTACTCCTACTTTTACCTATTTAAATATTGCCCTTGAAGTGTTGATAGACCTCAACTGCAAAATTGTAAAGATGTAAGCATTTTATAAAAACAGCTCAAATAGAAACCTTTTAGGATATACTCCTTTTTCACCTAGAAACTAAGCTCTATACTACTTTTGCTGAACTAAATTGAGGAGGCCTGTTGAAACTGCATATTTTAAATGATACCAAACACCTGCTAAAAGCAAAGCATATCAATCTGTATTGACTCAATTTAAAAAAAAACTTGGCCTGTCACATTTTAAAAGACAAGTACAGTTAAGCTAAGAATTGGGTACCTGTCTGGCTAGCAACACATTCCAAGTTAAAACACTAGAAAGTATTAAATTATGTATTTCATCTGATAAGAATTTCAGGCAATTAAAGCATTATCAAAAAGCATCACCTTTTAATAGTTGGCAAAGAATCTGTAAATTAGAAAGTATACTAGCAAAATAGGCCACCTTTGGACTTTTTAAAGTTATAAACCATCATTCAAATCCTATTCACAGAATTGCTTCTTTCAGGTAGGGAGAGATTAAAATAATCACGTTAACCAAGAGCTTCTTGGAATGCAAATATTAAAGAGAAGGATTTTTTTGGTGTTGTTTTTTTCTTTTTTTCCCCCAAAAAAGTCTCTCAAACAACAAAAGCCAGATATACAAAATTCAACATCTAGCCACCTCCTGTTCATTAACTGGTGCTCAACATTCCCATTAAGTTTAAAGTAATTCAGGATTGTTTCTAAATGAATTTGTGCTCAAAGTTAATCTTTTATAATTGTTTTAATTATTTTTTTCTTTAAGTGTTTAAAAACACTATGAAATAACTTCCTTAAAATGAAACCTAAAACAAATTGATGGACATTTAGGCTAAAAGTTACTATTTTTAATTAAAGCGTGTTACATTTTGACTTACCACAAACAAAATAATACACGAATGCCTCACAAAGTAATCAGACTCAGTCAAAGAGAAAGAAAACCAAAAAGATGAGTCTAGTATTACTCTAGGTATCATCAAATCCCAGATTTTAGGCTGCAAGATTCCTTTTGATTGTTTTTTTTTTTCTTTTTTTTAAAAAAAAAGCTATGACAGAAACATTTTCTATTATAATGCAAAACAATGAATCCTGATCTCTCTTCAGATAGTGTTTAATTTTGGGTCTGCTGTTCTGAATATGTCTCCAACTTCTTGACTTGGGATTAGTACTACATTCAAAATTTTGAACTCAATGTCCCATAAGAAGTCTAAGCCAAAGGGGATTGACCTCTAATTTTCTATGAAGACTAATAACTTGCAGTTAGTAGTAGTAGTAGTGCATGAAGAATCAATTCTGGTAAATCATTAATACACTATTTTTCACTTATTCTATTCTGGTGAAGAGCTAGAAGTACTTCCCCAGTGACTTTTTTCCTCTCCCAACGAAGGTAAGAAGAAAGATGGTGAATAAAACCTATGCAGGGACATACTAAAGTGTAAAAAACAGCTCTGTTGCTAAGTTTAATTCCCACAATCAAATCTTTATACAAGAGGACAGTAAAGCTTTCTCTCTCATTATTTGTCAGCACTTCTATCCTCACCTTTAGTTTCCCTGTTTAGAGGAAGCATTACAAAACTGATTTGGCTAGTTGCTTTACTCAAAATCAGCATGAAGATATTTAGAATCATAGAATATGTGGAAGGGACCCACAAGGATCATCGAGTCCAACTCCTGTTCCTGCATAGGACAACCCCAAAAATCACACCATATGTCTGAGGGCGTTGTCCGATTGCTGCTTGAATGTTGTCAGGCTTGGCGCCATGAGTACCTCCCAGGGGAGCTTGTTCCAGTGCTCCACCGTGCTTTGGGTAAAGAACCTTTTCCTAATATCCAACCTAAAACGCCCCTGGCATATCTTCCTGTCATTCCCTCAGATCCTATCATTGGTCACCAGGGAGAAGACATCAGTACCTGCCCCTCCCTCCTCCTTCCCTCATGAGGAAGCTGTAGATTGCGATGAGGTCTCCCCTCAGTCTCCTCTTCTCCAGGCTGAACAGACCAAGTGACTTCAGCCACTCCTCGTACAGCTTCCCCTCTAAACCCTTCACCATCTTTGCTGCTCTCCTCTGGACACTCTCCAGTAGCTTCGTACCCTTTTTGTACTGTGGCACCCAAAACTGCACCCAGTACTCAAGATGAGGCTGCACCAGTGCAGAGCAGAGCGGGACAATCACCTCCCTCGACGAGCTAGCAATACAGTGCTTGATGCACCCCAGGACACGGTTGGCCCTCTTGGCTGCCAGGGCACACTGTTGGCTTATGTTCAACTTCCCATTGACCTGAACCCTCAGATCCCTCTCCGTGGGGCTGCTCTCCAGACTTTCGTTCCCCAGTCTGTATGTACATCCAGGGTTGCCCTGTCCCAGGTGCAAAATGCAGCACTTGCCCTTGTTAAACTTCATACAGTTGGTGTTTGCCCAGCTCTCTAATGCCTCTCTGCCCTTGAGAGTGTTAATGGCTCCACCCAGTTTTATGTCATTTAGTTTGGTTTTCCATGAAAAAAAAAAAACAACAAAACAACAACAACAACAACATTTGCTGTGTCACAAAGTCAAGGACAGACTTAAAACCTTTTCAAGTAACTTCAACTAAACGAAACAGTCATTAAGGTCCAAAAAGTTTAAAACAGCACCTCTGCAGAAGGTAACACCATAGTTCAGGTACTTAATAGATTGTTCCAGTAGCTTGTGTTCTGCCAGTTGCTACAGTTTAACATACTAGGTCCTATATGTTGCTGCAAAACTACTGTATATACAAAGCTTATATTTATACCTAAAGGAAACAGAAAACCTTAAAATAAAGTTGAACCAGCCAAACAACTACAAAACATGGCTGTGCCCAAAACTCACATTCTTATCTAAAAACAATAAATAAAAATAACATTTTGATGACTAAGAAACAAACACTTAAAAATGCAATAATCCATAAAGGATTTAAAGAGCCACTTTGTTCCATAAAAGTTAAAGTTGCATGGAGTCTGACAAAGACCACAGATACATGCAGCAGCATGGGTTGAAACTTAAACAGCAGTCTCCTCTGAACTATGTCAGGCTAAATAAAGGTACTTAGTAGGTATCTAACATGTGATTAGCCACTTTCCTTTTCAACCCATAAGTATGTGCTTCTACACACTTCTAGGATTTTTACATAATCAGCATATTTTTGTCTGTCCTGAAACTCAGCTCTTGCAGATTTCTTCCTTTGTTTTCTCCGAAAAAACTACTTGATGCAAGTCAGTCCCATATTAATGCAAAGAAAATATCAGGCTTCATATCTTTGACTGTATCCTTTTAAAAAGCAAACAAAAAAATCTTGTTAAAGTACAAAGGTTTATTATTGCTGAATGAATGTAATAAAAGCCACATTGTTTGTACTTAAACGATTTCCTCCTTCACCAGTGCTGGACAGAAGCCTTTGAGGGACTGGTACCTCTTATAATACATTCCTTTTAATTACATTTCACTTCTATCTTCATCTAAAGTAGTGCTAAAGGAGAAACAAATTGAGGGGGACATTTCACATAGTGCACAAAGACTGTATTTTAAAATACTTTTTAAAACAGATTATCTATTCACTACTTAAGATGGTATTTCTACAATGCTTTTAAAGTATAAGATTGAAGAGTAAATTTAGTGGAAGAGCTCCGGGATTGAGACAGATCAAAGACTTTGACTTAATTTAAATGCACTCAGCATGTTTTAGTTCTCTTGTATGTTTCAGGAAATAGCTAAATAGGCAACTAATAGAAAACTGTTCAAGATTAGCTATTCCCTGCTATTTTGTGTGTTACCACAGAATTAGGCACAGAAGGCCCTAGACTGGAAACACACTTGCATTATTTATTTACGGACACGAATACCAGCAAAATTGTGATTTAGCTAGAAAGGCCAGGTTGAAATCCAGATACACTAATATTCAGAAAGTGAATTCTATCAAATTAGCAGTGAAATTAAAGTTCAGTGGTGGCCACTATCTACTTTTCCAGCTTTTTTTAAGTTTAACCTTTTTTCATTCAGAATTTCGACTTTCATTTTTAAAATTTCACTGACCTAGAGGTAACTCAGGATAACAAAAAAAAAAAAGCGCCAAACCTCTGCACATTCACACTGAAGACAAAGCTTGTCCACTGAGTAGTAGTTAAAGGCCTCGAAGCATCAGAAAGTTCGTTCTTCACATTATACCTTCAAACCTTAAAACTGATATTTTTGAAAAATGACAAACTAGAGTTCTTACTTCTTTCAAATATAGAAGATTACCACAGAGGACCATGTAGCCCCGTATCATCTCTTTATGGTTGGACGTTAAAAGATACAATGGATGTATGTCCTGAAAGGCTGACATTGTTCTTGGCCTGTTGCAATTTATGGTGGGAACTTATTAAAAGTCTTTTCACAATACAAAAAATCAGAAGTAGTAAAGTTCCAGGCTAACTGTGTACAAGCAGTAACTGACCAGCTTGTTTGTACCCCAAACACAAGCCGTGAGACAGAATTTCTCCATCTTTCAGGCAAACAACCAACAGCCTCCCCAGACACCTTGAGTTGGAACTTACTCAATTATTACAGAGCTTACCTTTGGACCAGCCAGGTGGAAACCTTTCCAAGTCAACAGAAGGAAAAAAGGGCACTTCTATATTCAATTGAGCAGTTTTACATATCCAATTTATGAACCCAGAAGGACATATTTCCTTCTGCTGATTATATATAGCACTTATACAAAGTGATTCTACACATGTAGGTTTGATAGTCATTTACACTGCATAGGTCTACATTCAGACAGACCAACCTTGAAGTTATATGGTCTAAGTGCCTGTGGGATTTCATGACATGGAAATTATTGATACAGAATATGCTAATTTGTATAAGGAACTACACATCTGTGAGGTTTAAAAAAAAGAATTGTTAGCAACTCACTAAATTCTTCATACATGTCACCAAAACTATGCCAAATGATACCTATACAACGTTATAATCTTCAGCACTGACCCAAGTAAAACTTACTGGCACAATATCATGAATGTGCTACTAAAAAAGTCAGCTCATTCATCTAGCAATTTTTTTAAAATACTGATGTAGTTAATAAACAGAGATTACACACGGGAAAGAAGAGATGCAGTTTTTACAAATAATCACAGCTCAAACCACATCCAATTTGCAAGCTTGCATTTACCCATATAATCTGTAAATTCACATATGCTATTCAAGTTTATACAGCACAAAAGAGTCTTAGGAGGTACTTAAAACTATTGTTGTGTTTACCTTCCACTTGAGCTGTTATGCAGACAAAAACAAAAAAAAGATTTCTGATGCAACTAAGCACTTTTCTGAAAACTTTATTTAGTTTGATCTTTGTTTTGAATGTGTTGTACTGAGTACTAAAGATTTTATTATAATATGCACAAAGAACTTAGTGTTGTAACTATAGCAAAATGAATACTTTCTTGAAAGACTCAAATAATTTCTTTGCATCTATAAGCTATGAACAGTGTGCTGGGCCACTGAGACCCTGTACTCTATCTTCCGTAAATTTAAGTTTTACAGAACAAAATCAAGCTACAACCCAGTAAGAATCTTCTCCTAAAACACTCTTTCAATCTGGAACAAGCACTGCAAATGGATTTAGTTTTGGTTAAGGGTTAATACAGGGAAAATTCATGAGTGGAACAAAGTATTCCTCAAAGGGAAGGCTTTGTTTATATTCATAAGGCAGTATCAACTGATATTCCTGGGAGACAACAGAGTAAAGATGCATTATGTATCTAGAATTTACTTCACGTGTTCATTACCTTTCCAAATTCTCTCATACTACACTGTACAAAAAAAAATAGCGTAACACTGTCCAAGGAAAGGTGATGAAATCACTGCTGTTTGGCACTAGAATGGACATAATAATATTCTCCACATAAAGAGCTATTATGTAAGAAAGAGGAAGTAAGTCTAGAATATCCAAATAAAGTTATATCTGATATGGAACTGGAACAAGTGCACTAACACAAATATTAAGTTTCAAAATCCCAGTCTTCAAATTCCATTCTCAAATATCAAGCAAACATTTCAGAAGAAAATCTCCGTAGTGCCCAGGAATTACATTACTGATAGAAGTAAAGACTGAAAATATTCTTTGTATTAATACTTAATGTTACTGAAGACACACCAGTGTTATTTTAAGATATGTCTAGTGTAAACACTTAAATACTCTAGCAGAAAAGGACTGTGGTCTTTAAATTTTTCACACTATTCAGGATTGTATAGACCACTACACTGTTTTTTCCTCTATAATGCAGAAACATAAGTCTAAACTTCATTAAAATTCTGCTCTGTTTTCTAACTTCAGTTCAACCTACTATGTGACTGAAACACAGAATGAATAGATCAGTTTTTTCTATTTTTACTATGTAGCTTCTTAATAGGAAAGAAGAGCCACTCTACAAAGTTTCCACAGTTAGAAGCCAACTGCCCTTTTTAGTTTTATATACACACTTTTCTTTCCCTCCCCTCTCCAAACTGGGATCCAGTCTCTCTCCGATAGCATACCTCTGAATATCATACCCAAGAAACACATTCAAGCAAACAAATAAGACTTTAAATAGAAGGCTGTACATAATTGATAATTATTTAAATGGACAAAGACGAACCAGGATGAGAACATTTGAGAATTTATGAAAGAGTACACCCAAACAGCCTACAAATAAATTCCTTCCATGAAACAACCTTGATTTTCAAAGTGACTCTCAAGAAACAAACTGTACAAGAAAATGGAAATCAAGAGGTGAGCGGGTCGCTACAGTCAATACTGAAGTAAGTTTCAGAGGCTTTGGCATATATCATAACAATATGATTAATTTTGCAACAGTGAGGATAAACTTTTTGATAAGAGATGGCATTTTTGTGCTGGACGTTTCTGTACAGTTTTTCCTTTTTTTTTAAATATTTTTTTTTAAAAGGCATAAAATCATCTGAGGTACAATATTTATTTTAACACCATTTTCATTTATATATAGTTTGCTAATTTCATACATCTGAAAACACAGGTGGGAAGATGCAGTATGTCATGAACAGGCAACGATATAGGTGACTCCCTAAACAATAAATTTTTCCCCATCCAAAAGCAAGCTTGACATACAAGGTTACAGAAATAAATCCCATTGGCAATGACTATTAGCTGCTCCTTAACAAAAATATTTTAAAAGTAAATATATAATAAAGAATTTATCAGATTTGAAATTATTCGTGAGTCACAATATGAAACTGAGAATTCTTCATACAGTCACATGAAGAGCAAAGACAAGGATAAGGTTCAAAATTAAACACCAATGACACAGGGAAATAAAATATCCTACAGTACATATGCTTCAATTACACATAGGCCAAGGCTGCTACGATTCCCGAAAGGATGCTTTGTTTGGACAGATGACCACAATTTTGCTTACCTTGATTTACACTTACCAAGCTGCAATATTCACTCCTAAATTTCCAAGCCAATATAAACACTGGAGAAGAGCTAAGCTCATTACTTCTTGGAATATTTATATCAAAATGCAGGTAAGTGATTTCAGGCCAATTTTATACTATTTGATAGCTAGTTTTATAGAATGACCAATTACCCAATATAAAACAGTATGTGTAGTGTGAGAAGGCTTAAATCTAAGAAAATCAAAACCTGTATTGCAGAACACTACTAAGTCCCATTAATGGCACAGTATATGCTTCCTTAAATTGTATATAATCTTTCAAAATACAGATCTCGAGTAATTTCTGATGGCAATTGTTTTAAACTTATGATTTCTAACTTATTTGCGAGTAGGCCTTTCTTAAATATTATCTGTCAATTCAAGGACTGGCTCCATTAAAATAAAAAAAAGTCACCTCATTCTCATGTTGTAGGATTTGAACACCACCACAGACAAAAATCCATATAAATCCAGAAGAAGGAAAACAGTAGGAACATATGTGAGCACATACCCTACACAAATCTTTCCATAAGACCTGAGAACTTGCCATAAAATCTGAAAGCACTTCAAACACTGACAAACAAATTTAGTTCAGTTTTTAAATGCATTGAGAAGAAAAGACCACATAACTCTTCACAGGCATTGAGTTTGGGCTGATAAAATCTCATCCTTACTAATGACCCAGTGTTCAAGACTCACCTCAAATTGCAGAATCTCAACCTAACAATTCATTGGATTCACCCACTAACCTGATGGTGACTAAGCTCAAAGTAGTACAGTGGCAAATCACTTGAGATGTGTACACAAGAGAAGTCAATTGAGATGTTAAAAACTGCATTTCAGGACAACTGTTTGGACAATACACTGACTCAATACACATGAACAGCTCTCCATCCTAAGTGGACTGGCTAATCTAAACTAGCCTCAAATGGAAAACAAAGCTTTAGAAAGAAAACAAAACAAAACCCCCCAAAAACCCTCTCCATTATCTGTGACAGTCAAAAGCATCAGGAGATCAGAACCTTGAGATCTAAAACTGATCAGTCCATGATTCGTGTTACCTGTTTACACCCCTTCTCACAAACCTCTCTACTCTAGACACAAGAGTTTAACTTTTACATAGAGTGTATATAGAATACTGCATGGAAACCAATTTTCAGCATTAAAGATTTATCAATTGCTCTATTCCACAGGCCCTGAGGAGTTATTTCCCAGATCTTAACTCATAATGCTCTGTATGGTCATAAAGAGTATCAAGTGTATCATACAGTAGTATTAACAGTGAAGACTACTAGATAGACCTTACTAATAGAAACACAATTTCCCACCCATCATATCACAGTTACAGTTATGAGCTAGTCAGCTGTACAGAGCCCTTTTTATGTCCCCAGTGTTCTCACTTTCCAGTCACTGAAAGCAGTTAGTCATTAATACTCAAATCTTGACAATAAAATCAAGTTATCTTTTTTCATAAGAATAAATATTTTCTTTTAGATTTTCTATTATTTCACTGTGCTATCCTATGTATGTCTTCATCGTACATCAAATTTCTTAGCAACACATACACATATACATAGATATATAGGTATATAATATATATACACACACACATACACCCATTTAACCAACCACAGGTTATTTTGTTGTTTACTGCCATAGTTGCTTCTCACTTCTACTCTCTCCCATTCTCTTGCCCCATAAAATCTCAGAATTATATGAACCTAGTCTGATATATTTAAAAAGAGGATCACAGTCTGCAGTAAACAGAGCAATGAATAGCAAATCCAACACCACCTTGATAGGAGAGATTAAATTACAGCTATTTGAATTCATGAGCTGTAGTTCACACACCAAGAGTATTCGACATGCCCTTGTAGACTCTGTTCCTTCAAAATTGTAGCATCATTGCTTACTAAGAGGTTCATTCGCTATTATAGTTGACATAGCACACCTTCCAACAGAAATGTATTTTAAATTATTCATTTTAAAGAATAAGTATTTAAATATAATTTATAATTCAGGACTTACTCTTAAAGAAATAGTGCACAAGCACAAATGTGCTAAACTTAGAAGGCAGGACCAGATATAAGGATCAGAAGTGAACACAAAACCAGTCTATCTGGGCCGGGCCATCAGTTCATTTATAACCCAAATCAGTTGTAACCGAAAGTTACTGGTATCTGACAGTTATTAGTTTATCATCCATTAACACTTTTTACAGAAGCTGAAGCGTGTTAAGTTTTCAGCATCAAAGATAAACGGCATACTTCTGCCCTGAAGAGAGATGAAATATGCCAAACAAGAAAAATTATTAGGCATATTAGGTATTTACTGTTCTATGAAGTGAACTGCAGTTTGTTTCAGATGCTTGCATGTTTCCTAGGAACAAGTAACAGTCTCAGAAGACAGAACAGAGACTGATGAAGTTATTATTTCATATATAAGAGGTCCTCCTACATCACTGATGGAAGAGGAAACTAGCATTGCACTATCCAAAATATGCCTCCTCAGGAGGTACCAGAAGAAAGCTGTGCCAATGACTAATACAAATATCTTCCTTCTTGACATAAAAATTAAACGTTCTCCTTAACAGGAGTTGTCAGTACACAAGTTAAGTGCCATCAATGTTTAAAAGAGTCCCTAAGCACCTGTTTTCACTGTGCTACCCTTTTTAATCAAGTTGAGTTTACTGAGTTCCTGTGTCTTTAAAATGAGGTCTGTGTATGACATGCAAAACTCTTTAGAGATGACTGTACTTTATGGTAAATTATTCAATAGTTTGCACCAAAAAAAAGGATTTTTCTTGCTTTTAAAACTAAACCAACTATGCTATGGAAGGATCTCCAAAGCAAAGTGATCAAACAGTTTTTTCCTTCTCTCTGCTCTCCCCCTCCCACAAGTGTCCTAGCATTTCTAGGTTGAGTTTGGGTTTTTTTTTTTCCTATTACTACAATCATTGTTTAATTTTATTTCAAGAATCATACTTCAGAGAACCAAGGGAGGCCAAGCAACAAAGTTGTGTTTGTTCTCAAACAATGCAGCTCCCAACATCTCTATCAAAAATGAAAGCCAAGTAGGCTAGAAATCACAACTGGTCTGGGAGTATCTGGAGTTCTGAATCTCTCCTTAGCTGTTACATCTGATTGCCAGCAAGAGACTTTTTTCCTCCTACAAATATTTTAAATGCCAAAACACGGGAAGATTAGAGAGAGGTTTATCAACGTATTTTATTATAGGAGATAAACTGGCCCAACTTTAGCATACCAGTGAATCCATAGCTGGCTTATTTCCATATAAAGTTGCTAACATTGCACACTCAGTATTAAGTAGCAACAACTACAACTTCAGATACACCTACCAAATCAAGCACTAGTAACATTTGTTTCTTCACATACAATCCTTTAAAATACCCAACCATGCTCCCAGCCAGACTTTCACTCTGTTCTACTTGTTTTGCTCTGGAAAGAAACAATATCAAGGAAACAAACACCTACCTAAACAAAATGGAAGAGTGTCTCAAAAATAGTGTTAAGTCCCCCTACCCTACTCTCTTTTTCCAACATAATTTTTAAATAGGGATTACAACATTCTGAACCAAAGGTATAGCCTCACCTATGCGTTCATCTCCGTTAACTGCCTGCCAGCCTTCTCTGATTATTCATCCACTTTAGTAGTCCCCATTTCACTAAGAACCCTCTTTATTAAAATACCAATAGCAACCATGCAAAAAAGGTCAGTAAAATTAAAAAATAATGTTTAAAATTAACACATAGCTGTGAACCCTTGTCTCCAAATACATAGTGTCAAAGCATTTCACTTGCAATTAAACATTTAAGATCAAGATTCAAAGACAAAACTATTTATATTGCAAGCTTTTATCACCAAGGTACACTCCTAGCAAACTCTTAAAAGCAATGTGAAACAGGCATAAACTAAGCTATGAAATCAATAACCATGCAACCAACTCCTGCTTTAGTTTTAAGTTAGATGGGTTTACCTGCAGACCTGTCAGAAAAAAATAAAGATTGCTGAGGGACTGGCTAATCAGACACAAAGCCAGCTGTCTTTCGCGTTTCCCATTTCACAATGTTGCTTCTCTACTTACTATTAGCATGTATTGCAAGCTTTTCTCAATAAATAAAGAATTCACTGATAAGTAACATAACCTGCAGTAAGTACAGTTCATACACGTTTCATGTTAAAAGAATATTAAAAGTCCTTGCTAAACAGGATTTTGAGATTCTGTCTTAATCTGCCTCTGATGTCAGTCAGGTTGAATAGTTATGAAATTACACCCTAGCCACATCTTATGCTCAACTTCTGCTCACAAAATTAAATCATGTTATGCCTTTTTTTTTTTTCACGGGGGAGGCATAATTCCAAAATATCCTTTAGATTTCAAATGGCAAATACTATTATTTCACAAAATGCACATGACCCACTCAAATTGTCCTATCACAGATTTCCAGAGCATTGTTTTCCCAGAATTAGCCCAAATCAAGCCAACAAGGCTGTACTCTGCCTAACTCATAACAGTGCAGTAGGAGCACTGAAAAAATTTAGGCCTACCTAACAACAAAGGCAGCAAAAAATCATCACCACGACCAAAATAAATCTTTAGCATACAATAAGCGTTGCAGATAAAAAGAGTTGAGATAATGCTAGAACCTCTCTTCGCTTAGACATTTAGAACAAAGGATACAGTTTATTTTATTAAACACTTAAAAGGGATAGCTTTCATAGGCTTTACAGCACCAGAAATGGATGTGCCCCAATTTGTTTCTATTTTTCAACTGATGAAGGATGAAATGTATACAGCTGAAATCCAAAAAATTAACTTAAAACACCACCTTTTTCTCCCCCAAGAGGAAATATATTTCCATGTCTTTTAAAATATTTTGCATTAACTTTGGTGTTAGTTCTTTTTTTCAGATTCTTTCCAAATCTCTTCTGTTACTTTGTTTTCCTTCTAATGGTTCTGTCTTGTAGGACATACTGTCCTTCTCACAGCTTCTTCCCAGATGCCTTTTCTAGCAGAAAAAAAAAAGTAACAAAACCAACTTTAATCAAGGAAAATTTTCCATGAACAGATCCAAGGAATTACTGCTACTTACTGGGAAATTACTAGAAGAGATGCAGAAAGCTTTTAAACAGAGTAATTTGAATGAAGTTGCAATACTGGGAAACTGTCAGAAATATTTTTGAATTTATTACACCCCAAATGACATCCAAAGATATTAATGAATGAGCAATTTCTACATATATGGTTGCTAGCGTAAATTTATTTTAAGTGGATTGAACTATGTCAGTCACTAAAAAAGGAGTGTCGTGGTTTAACCCCAGCCAGCAGCTAATCTTATTCTCATCCTAAATCCAAACCACAGCACTCTACTAGCTACTAAGAAGAAAATTAACTCTATCCCAGCTGAAACCAGGACAGGAGGAAGAACAATGTTGTTGATTCAGTATAACTTCTATGTCCACCACTGCTGAGTGTGACAACTGGGTGGGTTAAATAAAGACATACTGCAGAAGTCTTCATAGGCCTTTGAAAGTCACAAAAGTCAGGGAGAGTTTAGTGCCTCGGAACACAAGTTCAGCATACTGACGTGCAACCTGAAACATTTTGATGAAAGAGGGGACAAGAATCCCAATTTAGAAACTGACCAGCAGCTGTCCTCATTGTTCGTTCTCCCAGACAGACAAGGAGTTACCTTCTAATCTTCCTGAAAACAAACTAAAATTTTACAATGCACACTCTGAAGTTATTTTTGGCAGGCCATGCAAATTAAAACTGTACAGGCTATCATCTCCTGCACCCATGGAGCTGCAAGAAGCCAATACCAAGCTGGGAGGAAGAGGTCTGAGGCTAGAAGTCTGTCATCAGTTTTGGGGCAGGTGGCTAGAGAGGTCTGCTATTATAGCACCCAGAAGTTTCACAGTAACGCAGTCAGTTCCCAGCTTCTTATTTTTTATATTCGCCATCCATATAGCTATTACAGTGCATCTTAATTAGTAGATCAGCAAAGTAAAAATCTTACACCCAGTTTAGCCTGTTTTTGAAGAGTCTATGTAGGGATAGCTCTCTCAACATCTTCCTAAACAATTCTGGAGCATTAAATTTACTGACTGAAACAATACCTGAGAGGCATAAAAAGCAATACTAACTAGACATTTTGCTTTAATCCAGAGAGCTCCCTGCACCTTCAACAATAATGGTAGTGTCATTACCATAAATATTTCAGATTGCTCGGAGTCCCCACATTCCCCAGTACAAACAGAACAAATGCCAAGAACACTGTGTAAGAAGCTACATTTTAATGAAGAACCACACCAAAACTCAAAAAATACGGCATAATGGGCACCTTAAATGGTCACTTTACATCATTTTGGTAACAAACCATTGCCTCCTTTGTAAGAATCATGTGGAAAAAAAAATCCCAAACCTTGGCAGCTTCACATGCTTTCTTCTTGCATTAGACAATGTCAGAGATTATATAGTCACATTTTCCAGGCAAAATAATGTACTGCATTGATAGCTTTAGTGCTTTTTAGAAGTATGCATAAGACAATGCCAAGTGTACACAAGAAAAACAGATGCATGTCTAAGTCACGTTACAACTGCTAATAATAGTTTAGATTATATAGCTCTTCTGCCTTGAGTTGCCTTTCCCAAGTACTCCAATAAATACAAAATAGAAATCATTACACCTGAATTCTTGCAAATTGCATGGTAGAATCAAATTAACAAATACCATGTCACAAATATGTGACCTTTCAGGAAAAATTAGCTCAGAATCAATCCTTTAGGGAAGTAAAAAATATCCTAGTTAAAAAAAAAAGCTACATGCTGTAGATACTGTATGAATAGTTTGTAGAAACAAAGATCTGCTACGTGCAATTAAGAAGTCCTATATCTGCTGACAGAAAATGAGCAGAAGACTCTTCCATATTCTCACTCTTCCTACATCAAGCTGTACAATTGTAGAACTTATGAGTTTATATAACTTTATATATGCATATGTGTATATATATATAAAATTTATAATCCAAAAGAGAAAGCTGTAGGTGATATTCAAACTGAATATCCAGAAAAGAAACCAGAGCAAAGAAGATTTTACATAAAAATTAGTCTGGTTTAGACACCATAACTTGTTGGCATAAGGGATATGAAATACATTGCAAGCCAAATAAAACCATATAACCAATCTACTTTTACTTTGGTATTAAATAAACACTCCCCAACAAACAAAGAGTCACAAGACTAGAAATTCAGATGCTTCACAAAGTATTCAAATTGCCTGAGAGGTGCAGTTCAGATCTACTTAACTATAATGTAGGTCAAATTGAGCTGGACTTCCTTGCTCCCTCAATAGACTAAGAAAGTTGAAGTCTAAGCAAGACTTCGGGAATGGTTCTACTGACCAGATCAACCCAACCAGACAAGTCTAACATTCCATCGCCATCGGTATTATACAGATATGTTATACTGTGCAGTTTAGTCACATGGAAACGATGCTTCCTTCATTAATTTTAATGTGTTTCAGTTATAAATAAATAAATAAAACACACACTAGCAATTTGTCTGAGGTGAAGCGCATCGAAGCAGACCAATTGATTCCCTGGAGAAAAATGACAACACATTTACACAACAGTTACTCTCAATCGATTAATAGACCAGCTATCAGCTGCTCTAAGCTGGGACGGGAGTGAAGACAGAGGGCAGCCAAGTGGAAAGTTTTCATGAACAAATGCCACAGATCACCACAATTTAAGACTGGATACAGCAGCTGTCAGAGTTCAGCAAAAGAAAATTTGAGTGTCCACACATTTGAAGAGCAACTCTGCAATGCAAACATACTCAAACTACCTCAAAATAGGTATAGATATTAATACAAATCCTTCCCTATGAGCATTACACAGCAGCTCAGGCAAGCTTATTTTACTAACACAAAAGCACAAGCACTTTAGCAATACAGCTAGCAGTTGTATTGAAATGAAGTGAAAACAGTTTAAATATAGTTTAGGTATGTCTAAAAAGAAGAACTGTAATTGTATATTCTACAATGTAGATATGTCCAGAACAGCACATTCTGAATACTTCTAGTATGCCAGGACTTACAGTTTCAACACTATTTTCCCTGCTCCAGTCATCTTTTGGCCTTTCAGTGAAAGAGCCTAGGTATTTATATAGAACAGTTAAGTTGCTTAAATTGAACTGTAAAAACACAAAATTCAGAGTTCATTAAGACTGTGGCCCTTAAACTGTGTAAAACCAAAAGCTTAAGTTAACCCTCATAATGAGATTGCTATTTTAATATTTTCAGAATGTTCAGAGTAGAACAAGATGTTTTCTTCAAGTTCAAACAAGCCTTCCAAAACAATAAATCTGTACTATTCTCAGAATTTTTTTTTTTTAGATTATCAATGGGTTCAGGGCAAAACTGGTCACAGAAACACTATCTATTTTACACCCTGTCCCTCTAAACCTTTAGAAGAAAACAAACATCACTCACTGTTTCAGAGGTAACATCTTTTCAAACATCATTCCCTAAAACCCCTCAAGAAAGAAGTCTTTAATTTGCCAACTTACAGTCTTAACATCACAACTGAAATTATTTCAATACCCTTGAAATATATTATTTACCCCAAATAAAATGGTAAACATAATACAAAGGGCAAAAAATCTTTTACTAAAATTAACAAAGCAAGACTACAGTTATCCACAGAAATACAATAATGAGACTGACATAAGTGTTTTTTGAATATTTTCTCATTCTGTAACATTCCACTCACTTTCCAAGTATAATGTGTTTTGTGAACTACTTTCACAATTTACTCACCTGTCTCCCAGGTGACTTTCCTTAGCACTCTAAATTTACAATCTCTATAGTAAAGAAGAGGCTGTACTAAGGGAAAATCTCTGATCCACCTTCAGTATTAAAAAAAAAAAAAGAAATAATAATAAAGAAATACGTATTTCAAATAAAAACTGAACCACTGCTCTAATGTGAAGTGCAAACAGTGGTTAAAAGAATGTTGTATCATATACTTCCCCTTCCCCCTTTTCTTTAATGAACATTTTGTCATTTATTTGAAAGACAGTCTTCCTGTGGGAAAACAGAAATACAGTCTAATTTTGAGAATTGCTCTTTCCTATTACCTGAATATCCCAGATGCACACTAACACACAGCACTCAGCAAAATTTTACTTACCAGCATCTTCGAAACTGCTAAAAAACCTCTAAAACTGCACAGAAATGGGAGGACGCTTTCCCAAGTAAAGACATCGTGTTAAACTACTCCCGAGTAGTACAAGCTAATGCTGAAGATGTTTTACACTTAGAAGTACCAACAGTAAGAGAACTGTATTGTTTAACCTAAACTAATTTGGTTAAGAACGGCCTCTGCCCAGACAAGCCCTTGCAAAGTAAACACAAAGTTCCCATCTTTTACTTCACAAAAATTCACCCTTGTTGCTGTATACATGTCTATGCCTCTCATAGCAAAGGAGAGTAGTACATAAACTCCACCCCCCTTTCTTTTCTTCTAATATTTGTACATTGGGCATCTCTGGGCTATTTATAGGACTTAACAAATTATTTATCCTCAAGAAGTATATTTGAGTGTCAAAGCCCATTCTATAACATCACGTCAAGTTCACAACATCAGAGAAAGAATACTGAATTTCTTTCCGCAATCGGTTAGATATCTAAATCAGATTAAGGCAAAAGAAAAAGGTGACAGGCCAACACTAGCTGTTTACCTCAACACTGATTTTAAACACTGAAGACAGAAAAGCAGAAATGTGAACTTTCAGTTTTCACATGTTCAGGCTCCTTCCACATACTCTCACTTTTCTGACCTTTCTGAAAGGTAAAAGAGCATATTTGTTTCAATCCATTTTTCCCAGCCTAATGAGAACAAGAACCTCATGGGAAAGGAGCTGTTGCTGCCTACTCCACAATGAACACTATGCTCCTGAAATTCACCTCAGCAGTGGATAACAGGAAAAGCAAGAGAAGAAAGCTGAGTCACACCTGGTCATTTTCTCTCTAGAACATCAGCTATAACAATACTAAGGATTTATTTTGGGACAAGTATGATCTTGTGGGAGGGAAAAATGAAGCAAGAAAGACATTCCACAGAGAGTGAAAACAAAATCCAAGTCATTTAGCTTTATGACTAAAGTCTCAAAGATGTACAAATGTAATGGTGAATTCAGGTCACCATTACAGTCAAAACATTCAGACCGTGTTTTCTTTCAAAACTTGTGGTATTTAAGGACATTGCCAAGTAAAATCATGGATTATTATTTACCATTTCAGTATCAAGAAAAGGTAACAAAACAGGAAAAAAATGCTCACACATTCCTTAGAATATAGTATTTTAAATAGATGAGGACCTCAGTAGTGAAACCAAAAATAAGACTTGGTAAGAAACAGAACTAATTTGAGCCCCTTTAAAAAAACAACAAAGAAAACCACCAAGCCACTAGTGTTCTTTGCTAGTGAAGAAGAACTTGGCTATTCTGGTGCAGAATTTTTTACTTAGACTATATGCAGGGGAAAATAGTACTGTCATGTCCTATACAGGAGCAGCTTCCTTCTTACAGCATTAGACTACAGTTCTGTACCTACTGTCCTGCTGATATAATGCCATTTGAAATATATTTGGCTACCATATTTTGTGTGTGAACACAGTGAAATTAAGTATTTAAAAATATGTTGCGCCTCACTTTTCCCATGTACTTTTTAAAGTTTTCCCATGCTCATAAAAATTAAAATACCGGTTTGCCCAATTTTTTATTCTGCATTTGTTTAGTGTAAAGCACTTCATGGGAACAGTTGTTTAAAAGAATCTTTTCGCATGAAAACAGTATTATTAAAATATTTCAATCAATTGAATAGATTTACAAAACCCAATTTACATTTACAAAGCCTGCTATGGAATTCATTACACTTCGAAAAATAGGCAAGAAACAGACCTCACAGGAGAGAGGGGAAGAATAAGTTTGTCATATTTCTCCTCCTAGAGTTCTCCTCCTTCCCCCTTCCCTATTACCATACATTTCATTTAGGAACATAACATTTGTTCTCTGAACTTCACCTACCCAAAAGTGAAGAAATATCTTCTGGCTTTCTTGTATTTATTATTCTAGTTTACCTGAATTACTTCAAATTTAATATCTCCATTTCAGGATGTATGTCAGGTGTCTGACTGCAGCCGCTCTGGCTACTGGAATGGGAAGGTTGCTCTTGTTACACGCTCATCAAAAACGAGGATGATTTAGAAACTATGCCACTAATGTTCATAGTCTCTCTCTTCCACCAACCAGACCTACAAAAAGTTTGAAATGGGTTCAGATAAGCATGGATGGGCCATGAACTTTCAGCAGTCAAGCTTCAATGAACATGGTGGTCATGGCATATAAATTCTTGCTTCCGTGCAGCACAGAACTACCTCAGTCTTGGCACAGCTGAGTGTGTAAATTCAACTGAGATTCGCAGCATATTTCAGCCTAGTCTGAGCAGCAGTTTCTGAGGATGCTGAGAAAACATTCGTATTTCGACCTCCTTTGAAAGGAAAATTAATTCAAAACCAGAAGTGGACAACCAAGCACCTTCAACAAACAGCTTCAGAGCAAGAGGGCTTACCTCTCATATAAGAGGACTAGTTAAAAAACCCACACACCTCAAAGTTTCAAAGCCACAACTTCAACCTCTCGGGAAGTACCCTCAAAGAAATATTCTTCCTGCTCAACCTCTCTTAGTTCCAAGAAACCAGTATGCACCCCACTCCTGTGCCCTCCCCAAACCCATAACTTTGCTTTATCGACTAAATATTAGGGCACTTCCCCCAAAACCATACCTGTACTCTAGTCTCTGCTCCCAATGCCTTTTACCAAAGGGCCCACAAACACCAAAACAAAGGCTGAGTCCTGAGATGTTTGGGGGAGATAAGTGTCCTCCCAATCATTATGCTAAACTGTTCTCCCCTTTGGTCTTTGTGACAGCGAGTTCTTTGCTAAACCAGGCAGAGTGTCCAACAGAAATCACAGAGAACACATCCAATCCAGCCTGCATTATGGTGGTTGGGTTAACAGAGAGATTTTAATCCTCTTAGACTGTGAAGGATATTTAAAACAGTAGTTATGATATTCAAAGCAGGTACTGCTTCCAATTTTTTTATTTTTATTTTTACATGAACTTTATTCCCTCCTCCAAGAGAAGGTGCCTGAAGTCAGGGATGGCCACAATCTCACAGACACCAATGTCATTTTGCTACCTTAAATATTACTGATAAATGGCTCTGAGCATGGAGCTCACCTCCCTATTTTGCCACTTTCTCAAGCTGATAGTTTCCAAGACCATACTTTTTCTAAGCCTGGTTATGTCTATAAGCAACAATGATTCTAGTAGAGAAGATATCAGAACTACTTGTCCTGCCATTTCTGGGTATCACCCTCCCCTCCACAAACATCTCCATGTATCTCAGATAGAGCACGTAGCTTTTGAGAACATCAGCAGAAAGAAAATGGCTATTCTTATCACAGCAATCAATCTGCAGACAACTTTAAATTGCTGTAGTGAAACTGATGACAATACATTAATCTCATCTGTTTGTGCAGGGAGATCAAAACAGAGGATAGGGTAATATTGACTTAAACCACTGCTAAAAAAAAAATTGTAGATACACTCTTTCAGTACATGTGATATAAACCTAAACTAACTTAATTAAAAAAGGTTTAAGCCAAGCAAAAATGAGCTTTTCAAGCTAAACTACACATGTACATAGTATTCTGCAGTATTCTGCACTGATTTAACTTGCAGCCCATCTAACTCAGGAATGCAATGTAGCATGTTAGTAGATGCGTACAGAGAAGCCCAACCTCATGCAGTTACTGGCTCAGATCTCAGAAGCACTACAGGCATCAGGGGCAGGGCACTACATCTTTTACAAACTGCCACTCAGAGGCAGGTATAAATGTGTTCAGTTTCAGTATCACTTTGAGGCTGCTGTATCGCTTCCTGGTCAGGAGCATCTAGATCCCTTCTATCCTCATAGCCTTCTATTGAGGCACATAGGCATGTCATAAATTCATTTTAAAACAAACTTACGATAAGCCAGCTCAGCTTCTTTGATAAGGTAAAGCCTTATGTATTTATCTGTGCACATTTTTATACTCTTCAAGTTTTGTGTTTTGCCTTCTTTCTCCCTACTAAACAACCAATGCCATGGTTCATAAGAGATGCAAAGAACTTCATCTTCCCAGACAGAGCTATTTGAGAAAAGAAAAAAAAAAATCAAGCTGGGGAAGACAGAGAAGGAAGGGAGACTGTTCTTTAAGTATTCTGTCAGTGCCCTGATAGGCAGCTATCTGCTCCTTCCACATTTTATTCCCTTCTGTGTCTTCATATCAAGCAAGCTCTCTTTTTTTAAGTCTCTCTTCATTCCTTGTGGAATCATGACTTTCCTCTTCCTTAACCTCTAAGGAGCATGTTAAAGAACACTCTAAAAAGATATGCTGTTTAGAATTGACAGGAGGATTACTTCTACATTTCTTCATTGGCTTCAGGAACATTTCCATGACTATTATGCCTTCTTTAAAAATTACTATTTTTCTGCACTCTATGCTTCACTTGAAGTCATAATCCTCTGTGATGACAATTGTATCCACAGCAACTAGTCATGATGTAACAAACAAGATCAACCACTTCTGGTAGAAAAAAAAGCATCACAAACATTTCAGGCAGTCTCTTAATAATCTCAATTAATTTCTCAGTAAAATGCCTGTTCACATTTCAAATTAGAAAAATTATCTTAAAAAACAACGCACTTGAAGAGATGATAATGTAGTCTTCACTGATTACAACGTTCTTAGGCCTCTCCAACTCTATTTTTAAAGACCTATTAAAAACATTAACTTCACTAAGAAAAGGTTTAAATCACACCTTTTTGCTGAAGAGAGCTTAGGGGAAATTAAGATTTACAGCACTTACTGGAATAAATCTATCCAAAATATTTTCACAGAATAAAAAACAAAAAGAAAATAAAACTTCCATATAGTTGAACATAAAATCCTTCAAAAGAGGTGCAAAAATGTAAGTAACTACACGTATGTTCAAACACAATGCAGAGACAGATACAGTGGATATGAACACAACGAACATCATCATTGATGTCTGAAATGCCAATTTACTAAACACAGGCATTTACTCTGCAACACCGTTGATTATAGGCAGTTTTTAGTAAGTGTAGTAGATGTGAGACGCAACCTTGTCCTCTACCAAAATTCTACACACGCAAAGCATCTTTGCATCAATATTCAGGGCAGCAGCGCGTTGGGGTTCTGAAATATACTTAGCTGTATTCAGTTAACCTGTTTGATCTCTTCGCTGGCCCAACGCCTACATTTAAATGATGCATTTTTTATCACGATGCAGGTAAATGAAGTTAAACCGGATAAATCAGGTTTTTACACCAAAAGCTCCTTAAGCTTCAGCAGTGACTGTCCCCCGTCTCACAGACAGGCCAAACCCGGTTACGGGCTCGTTCAGCTGCTGAGCTAAACCCCTCGCAGCCAGAGACGATGACACGGGCAGCGGCGGGGCTGGTCAGCGCTCCCGCACAGCCCCGCCGGGGACAGACAATGCCAACAGCCTCCCGCAGGCTCCCAAACTACACGACGGCTGCAGCGCGTCTTCCCGAGCGCCGTACAGCCACCACCGGCAGCCCTGAGCCGCCCAGCAGCCTCAACACCAGCCGCCGGCCCCCTCCCCAGCGCCGCGCTTCTCTGCCTGTGTCGATTCCCCGCCGGCCGCCCCCAACGGCACCTGCCGGCCGTTAAACGGCCGACGCTCCAACCCCGCTGCCTCAGAACGGGCCCACAACGCCCAGCGGCCGTGGCTCCGGGGCGCGGCGGGGGAAAGAAGGGAGCGGGGGACGGAGGGGGCGCTCAAAAAAAAGAGGGCGCCCGGGAGAGGAAGGGGGCTGACGGCCGTTGGGGTATCTCCGCGGGCCGCGCCCGGCGGGAGGAGGGCGGGCAGCGCTAGGCGCTGCCCGCCCTCCTCCCGCCGGGCACGGCCGCAGGCAGGCACCTGGGCAGCTCCTTTGTTCCTCCCCGGTCCCGCCGCCTCACCCCTTCCCGCACTCACCCACGGTGGCCAGGGTCTCCAGGTCCTCCAGCTTGTAGGCGGCGGGCTCGGGCGCGGCGGGAGACCCGGGGCCGGCGGGGCTGGGGGCCGGCGCGGCGGGCTGAGGCGCGACCAACCCCGCCGCCGCCGCCTCGCCGCCGCTCTTCGCCCCCATTTTGGCCTTGGCGGCGCTAAAGGCGTCCATGGGGCCGAGCGGGCGCCCCGCGGCCGCTCAGCGCATGGAGAAGGGCGAGCCGGGCCGGCGACGGGAAGGGGGAGGAGAGAGAGCGGCGGGGACGCAAAGTTTCAGTCTTCAGCAGGCGGGGTGGCTGCTCCCCGGGGCTGGAGCCCGTTGCCGCTGCCGCCTCTGAGGGGGCGCGGAGCCCTTCAGCATCGCGGCCAGCCGCCGCGCCGCCCGCCACTCGCAGCAGGGACCGCCGCGCAGACAGACAATGGCGAGGGTGAGCCCGGCCGAGCCGCGCCGAGCCGCGCCACACGCGGGGCGGAGGGGCGGGGTTTGCCTTCCTGCCGCTGCGGCACGGTCCCGCAGAGGGCTGGCGCGGCGGGGAGGGGGTGGAGAGGAGGGAGGCGCGGCCCCGCCGCACGGCGGGAGCGGGGAGCTCGCCCCCCGCCGCGGGCACAGCCCGGAGAGGGTCTGGTGACGCCAGTGCCCTTCGCTCGTCCTTCCCCATCCCCGCGTCCCGCCTGAGAGGCAGCGCGGCGGGGGATGGAGGGGGCACCGGCGGCCGCCGCGCCGGCCCCCACGCTCCCTCAGTGCTGCGGCTGCCGGGGGACGGGGGAAGGGCCCGTCCGCTCCCCAGGGAAAGTTGAAAATGACTGATGGGGCCCTTGGGGAGCGGCTGCCTGGCCCACCTGGTTTCGCACTGGCCGCTCTGGGAAGACTCAGTCGTTCCCCACGCGCGGGGGGGCGCGTGTTGGAGTAACTCGGCTGTTTCAGGGTTAGCGAGTGTCCCTGACCCGCACATTTCAAAGGGTTTCTCACGCGTTATTTTACTCCCTGTTTTCACCTAGGTGTGGATATTGCGCCGGCCACAGCCCCTCCGTGTTCCCTGCTCGAGGCTGCAAAATATTTAGGTGACTGGGGATGGATGGCTGGTGGGTGAGCTGAGCTGCACCGAGCTAAACTGAGAAGGCACCTAATGTAGCAGCAGTCGAGTACCGAATATAGCTCCTTCCATGGCGGCCAAGAAACTGTTGACAATTATGCTGAAAGACAGGGAAAATTAGTGTGTGAGCCAAGTCACTGAGAAGCGTTCGTGTCAAAATTGGGAAGGAAATCCTAATTTTTTCCATGCCTTGTTCTGGCCCAGTTTTACACTGTTCACAGCTCCTACCCTATGCTCCAATAAGCAGGGTATCTGTAAAGCTGATGTGGAAATCAAGTCACACAGGTGGTATTTTGCATCTCCATTTTATTGAATGTGAAAACATGGGAATACATAAGGCCTACTAGTTTCTGTGTGGAGTAGGTTCAATAATAATGAGAAATAATTATTTGTGTGTATACAAAAAATGAGTATAAACATATAAATTATATATAAGAATTACAAATTTATGTACATCTTTCCTGAATTTTAAGAGATCCTTGCAGTCTCGTTTATAGTCACGATACTCAGAGGATATAACATGTATTTTTATCTTTTAGCTCGTTGACATGAAGGGTTATGACTAATTCGGAAAAACGCTAGGTCATCTCTGCTTCCTGTCAGCCTATGAAAAGAATCACCAGTCAAGGAGGATGACATCAGTTTAGCTACAAAATTTCAAATTTTATTTGTGTACTCTTCAGAATGCAAGCTTGGCACTTCTATTTTGCTTTCTACTTTACTTCATTTCCTTTTGTATTATGTTTTGTACATTGTATACAAAAAGTTATCGTGATTCATGCCTTGAATGGAATATTTTAAAGATTCCTTAAACTGCAAATTGGAAATGTTTGGCAGGCTGTAAATTTAGTTCCTGTTTGGTCAAAAGATGAGCAAGGCAACAAGCCTCTCTTAACAATAACAGAAAATTTTGTTTAAGATAACAGTTCGAAAAATAAACTGTCATACATTGAAGAAATCTCAGTGTATACAAAAATGTAACTTTGGTTTTTAGCCTTTTTTCACTGCTCAGATGTTAAAAAGCACATAAAATACTTTACAGAAGGTATTGATTACTTTCAACTGATATTTCTATTTATGCTACAAACTTTACTTAGTGATTAAATGACTTCGGTTCAGGAACTTAAAGCTTTCTTTAAAGAGCCTCCTACTGCCATGCTTCAGCAGTTGGTGGCCTGTATGACAGCATACATTCAAAAAGGCTGTGATTCAGCAAGGCTCATAAGCACGGGATTAGCTCTGTTCAGTGCAGTATCTCTTTTCTTATGATTAAAGTTAGCTTCCTACTTTGCTAGACTGGCATCCAAAGCATTCGCTAGCTGTAGTTGTAGCAATATAATTGCAATGTTTATATTTAGAATGTCAACATATTATTAGTCTGCTTTACCACCTCTGTATAACCTACTTAGAATTTATCTTGCAGATACTGATTATTATTCACAATATTTCAGGGAAAGAAAATACTGTTCTTTCTAAACACAATGAGGCTAAGAATCAAAACTCATAACTACATAAACTGCATGTGGAAGTAGAGCTGGGCACTGAGTTGCAATAGTGGATATGAAACAGTTTCTTGCCCAATTTGGCCACACTTCATAGGAAAGTCTGCAGTCCTGTTCTCCTCTTGTCTTTCATTTTTGCCATTATTTTAACTTAATATGTGAACATTTGGTCACAGGTACTTTTTGAATAATCTTAGCCTTTCCCTTGCCCTAGATAATTCATAGTTCTCATGTTTTTCACTTTCCCCACACGTGCAGTAGATGCCTACAGCCAGGTTCCTTTAGCTTAAAGCAGGGTTTAATGCCTTACATTCCTATTCCTTTACCTTGCAGGTCCTTACACCAGGGGTTAGCTCTGTTTTCATTTTCCCTTAAAAGTACCAGATGTTACAGATGATTCTTTCCAAAGACAGTGAATGCCTTACTAAAAGAGATTTTTTTTTTTTTTAAATATAGAGAACAGTAGTTTAAACAGTTTTCTCAATACTCATGATTTTAGGTGAGGGTTTTTTTCTTCCATTTCAGTTGCAAAAAGTGTTCAGTGTACTCATATTCCTTTATAAGCTCAGAATTTTGAGGGGCCAAAATGGTCCCAGGTGTCAATTTGGTTACTCCATGCTGCCTTTCATGTCCGTACGTTTGCCAGACTTCAGTTTGCTGCACCTACAGCCACACCAGTAGTTCAATGATTCTTTAGGTGCTAAATTACTGACCTACCTCCCATTCCTTCCTTTTTGTTTGTTCGTAGGTTTTTTATTTCCCCGCAGGAAACCTTTGGCTAACAATTCTAAACTAATGGAAAGGATTACAAACTTTCTACCTGAGTATCTATGAATTGATAAACAGATCATTTCTCTGTCATTTTGAGGGGACATTGTGATACACGTCATGCAAATGGAATATGATTTATGCACCTAACTCTTGGTCTTTTGGTTCTCTGAGAAAGGAATCAGTCATTTTAATGTCTCCATAACTGCAGACAAAAAAGGCTCTCCTGTGGCCTGAGCAGGTTTGCATTTGTCTACCTGAAAGCGTGCTTTTTTCTTCCCTGCAAATATATAATTTTCCTTACAAATCTTATTAAAGCATATCTTTATCATCACCGTCATAGTAAAACTACTACAACAAGTTTGCTAGAGAACCTGTTCAAACCTGTGGGGAGGAAATGGAGAAGTCCTTCAATGGTGGTTATTACTAATAAATAGCTCCACATCTTCTCCTTTTGTCACATTATGTACAGTGCCTAAAAATGTGGGACTCCTCTGAGGAGGAAGAATAACTAGTAAAGATAATTAGTACTGGTATGTGTTTTTCGTTTGTTTTGTTTTGCTAAAGAAGCTCATGATCAGGCAAGTTCTATGAAGTACACCAGCACCCTTTTGTGCAAGAAATCCCTGCCTGTGACAAAGGAAGGGGGAAATTGTTCCACCCATCTGAAGTAGTTCCTTCATAGTATGGAAATAAGACCATTTGTATAATAAACAATCACACATCATGTGAATGTATCTACACATTCATAAAGCAACTATCACCCTTGTATTTTAATATGATTATGTTTAATGTTTTTTTAAAAGCATTGAAATGATTATGAGTATAGAATCCAAATGAGAATTGAAGCACCAAGACTATAACGTAGATGCCTACATCCAAAACTGTGATTCTGTTGAGTCTGGCTGAGTTGATGCCTTGCTTCGGAAGTGCATCGATTTAGCCAGTTCAAACATGGAAATGCTGTTACTAGGGTGTCTAGACTTCTGCCCAGTCTGAGCAAGTTTGTGCCTAGCTTCTGCCAAAACTAGATTCAGATCTGGAAACAAGACGTTGCTTTGCCTACGTTTGCTGAGGAACTTGTTCTGTTAAGCATTCTGAAGGCATATCTCACACATATGCAAAACTGCTCCCCTCACAAAGTTAAGTCGTGGGCACCTTTTCAGGAAAAAATGTTGGAGGAATGCAGTCTTATCTAATAGGAGACACTGAAATACCAGGGTGCTGGTCAAGCTCTTCGAAGACAGATGGTGATATTTTCTTCAGATGGAAGACAGAATAGAGTAGCAATGCACTAGGACATCTTTTTGTTCATTCTTTTCCCCAAAGAACTAGTTATATATATTCATACTAGCATATCTCATTTTGAATACTCAGGATAGTGTGCTGGTTATAGCAGTCACTCAGCAAATGGAACATCCGGCATTTTTGATCTTAATTGTATCAAAGGAGTTCTCATTTCAGCCTCCTTCCTTTAAATTACCGGAGGCAACTGCAGGACATATTCTCCCATATTGTGCATTCCTACTTCACAAACACTCCTTTTTTACTGTGCCCATGAGATGAGGTGTTTGATTCACTGCTCTGTGGAATGCTGCAAAAGTCGTAGAAATTAAATATAGTACAAGTCACATTTATTTATACAATTTATGGTATGTAACTGTGGTGTATTTTTACAAATTTTATCAAGGTTCTGCAACAATTACTGTAAAATAATAAATTCCACAAATGATTAAATTTGTATGAGCTTTATAATTTTTTTTTTTTGGTAGCAAGACATGCATTACGTGAACTTTATAACATTCAGGGTAGTCAAACAGAATAATAAAACCCATCTGTTGCTACCAACCTCAGGGAACTAAGCTATCTCATCAAGGAGCCCTCAGTTAGATAAATATAAAATTTCTGTGCCAACCCATTTTCCCCTTATATTTAGAATAGTTAAAGGACTTCTAAGGTGAAATTGCCTATAATGTCTTTTCTAAGGCACACACATCTAATGCATGAACAGAATAAATCTTTTAGTTCAACATTTTTTGAAATCCTATTTGGTTTCATGTTGGTATCTTCATATCCAAGACTAAGGACTTACGCGAGGAAAAAGAAACAGCTAAAATCTTCCTTTAGTCACAGGCATCAAAGTGAGAAAGATGCCAGGCTTAAGAGTCCATCGTATCTTCATTGATTTAGTGACAGGTTTTCCCCGTCTCACAATTTATGTGAGCTTCAGGCTTAGAAAGGTGTGGTTCATTTTAAGCTGATCCAAATCCAGGCTGCCACAATTCTGTCATCATCCTCCCTCTCTCGCATCAGCAGTCCCACCTACGCCTTTGCTTTTACATTTGACATTTAGGTAGCTCCCTGGTGAGCCAGTTCAGGGATTAGTTCAGGGATTTATTTATGAAATAAAGTTATTAGGGGTTTTCAGCCAGATCAGTTCCCAAACCATTGCCATGCACAAGGTTTGAGGGCATTCAGTGCCCTAATCACTCAGCTGCGGGGAATTCTGAGGTAGGCTGTGTTTCCATCAAGCTGGTTCAGCTTTATCCTCCACTTTCTTCTGCTTATGCCTTTGCTGTCCCTTCCATTGCCCCTTGAAAGAAAAAAATCAGCACTTTGAATACTCCATGGATGTACGTGGCTGCAGCTGAGGTTAGTGTTTCCCATGAATGGTTTTTAAAGAGATCTTCATTCAGTGTTCTGGACGAATCAATCACTTCACAGTGGCATTGAGGCTGGCCATAAAACCAGAGGGAAGAGATGGGCACCTCGTTTAGATTAGCAGGATTTCTTGTATTCTGGAGGTATCTGCCTGGCTCTATGAAGAAATATGTAGTTAGCTCCAGGCAAGATGCTGGCATTCTCTCTGTTACTTCTGTAACACTTAAAAGCAACTAAACAAAGTCTGACCCTTACTTACTCCAAGTTTAGGCAAATCTCTACAAAACTTTGCAGTTTATGTCTAAAATGAAGATGACACCACAGTCCCCAAAGTTTTACAGATACTATGCAAAGATGTTTTATAAATACTTATATTCATGGCTAAATGTAAGCAAGTCTTGTTACTTATTTTTTGAAAACAAAATGCTTGCATGCATGATAGGTACATCTTTAAAAACGGAATGGAATTGTGAAAAGAAAGGACATTATCAGTTGAATCCAGCAACATTAGTTATGTCTTTATTATCCATAACTGATACCTTCTGCTGTGAAGCAATATATTCTTTTCTTAATCTGTTCTCTGGTGTTCTGTAATTCATTAATTTAATTCAATTAAAATACTATAAATTCTGTAAATTCATTCTGTAATGGCACACTTATCACTCTAACACTCCAAGCTGGCCTGATTTATACTTTTATCTTTCACTATCAGTTAATATCCTTATAGAAACATGAGCTAAAGCAGATAGAAAAGCCTTAAAAATATTTCTGCTGGTACTCTTACAATCTGACAACTAGTGAAGGTGAAGAAATAGATTTTAGGTTTCTTAGAATTAATTTTTGTACTCTTATGTATGAAATAAAATTTATGTATGATTTTTTAACTCTTTTTCTGCTAATCAAATATATGTTTTACCGAACAAATATAAAGTGATATAGCTGTGATTCATTCTTCTGTTTACAGTTCAGTTTATGAACTGTTCAGTACATGAGAGTCATTGCAGACTCATTAAGCAAAGTATTTAGGCACCTACTTAATTTCTATTAGTTTTAAGCAAGTGCCTAGATTCTGTTAAAGCCAATGGAATTAGTCACAAGGTGCAATGTTTCAATGACTACAGTTGAGTTTACGTACATACTTAAAGTCCTGCATGGACTTATGTGCTTTTATGAACAGGAGCATAAACCAAAAAAAACCTTAAACTTTTCAAGCAATGAAACTGAGAATGAATCTATTTTCAAATATAAAATATTCAAATATAAAATGAAAATACATTTTACTCAGGCATCTTGCCCATTTAATGATGAACTTCAGCAAAAAAAAAAAAAAGCATTGTGGCTTTTTGGAAAAGTCAAGCTAATATATGATCATTATAGAGCTGTGCAAACCCTAGGTTATGTCCAAGCATATACACTGCATAGCTGGTCACATTCATTCCAAAGGATAGTTTACCATCAAGGGCTTTACATGTGAATTCATTTAGTGCTCTCACATTTTTTGCTAATTTATGGTGCATTTTATTTTTCCTTGTATATTGCTTTTGTGTAGTATAAAATCTTCAAAATAGTCAACATAAATCTATAGTGCAGTGAATGTTGGGCAATGCAGAATATTAATGTAGATGAGTTCAGCAATATGTAAGCAGACCAATAGTTCATTGATTTTGCAACATACCTAATTACATAACTCCCCTACTATACTTAGCAGCCGATCTCTGTCTTTTGATCTTCTTTCCAGTCTTTGTGTTCGTTGGAAGCCAGTGGATCATTTCTCTGGACAGCTGGAGTGGATCAGTCGTTCATAGTTCTGTTAAGGATGAGAACTTTTAGAAAGCCAAGGTTTGGTGCACAGCCATTCTGTTATCCAGGTTTCAGACTGATGTAATTTTACAAACTTTATACAGATGAAATTAGGATTATTTAATTAAATGTAGAATCTGACAGCTGGAATTGAAGCCAATAGCATTTCAGGAGATAGGTAACTTCATTCAGCTGACACACTGTCAATGCAATTTCCTGCAAGTCCGAGGAGAATGAGGAAGACAGTGGAATCAAAGGAAAAATTCATTTAGGAAGAAGAGATGCTTTAAGTCAGCTAAAAAATAGATGGAAGCATTCTTTGCCAGCTTTGAGCTTAGTATATGTAGGAATCAGATCATGTCCATCATGAGGCAGGGAAGTTATTCTCATCATTAACAAATTATCAAGGCTTATACCCAGTGCTTTGGAAAGTTTCTCAACATGTTTATCTCTTTTTTGCCATCATTTTTTTTTCTTCATCCACCCATCTACTCCTCATAGGCACAGGGATATTTTTTGTGATGACAGAGGCTTTGTATCAGGTATAATCTACATACACTTGGGGCTGGTTTGTTTGTTTGTTTGCTGTGATTAGTTAATAACGACACACCTCAAGTGTTAAAAGATGGTTGTTTAGACACTGATTCAAACCTAGTGGAAATTAACGTGAATCTTGCACTTACCGATCTCCAAGATTAGTAGATAATATGATTTTGTAAAAAAAATAAATTATTTTTAGGAGCCTCACCTTACAGAAAAAGGGGTCTTTAGTGCTGATGTTTCCCTCTCTCCTTTTTAGTAAATTTCTCAAAATGTATTATGTGCTTATTCACATTTCCTGTGGGGGGTGTGTGTGTATATATATATACATAAATGACAACTTCAAGTTGTATTAAAATTACTTAGATTATTGTAACTTGTAATCCAATTTTAAACATTACCATTTAAACATACCAAGTGTTTTCCTTGCCATTAATACAGACAACTCTTGTAATACTTTAAGTTTGTGTGAAATGCTGTGGATACCTTTTTACATGCAAGTGGACGTTCCTGTTGTGCAGAAGGCTCTCACTGGCTCTGGCTGTAGCTTTTTCCCTGTTCTGGTACATTTGCAGGTAAAGGAAACTGCAGGTAGAAGAGATGTTTAGGAGATTGTACTGGGACTGCAGATAACCCTTTGTTGCTGCTGCTATGCTGTATAAATGTGATGGGTAATCCTGCTCATGTTGAAAACAAGAGGAGTTTTGCCATTGATTTCAGTGGGCTCACCATTTGAGGCATGGAGCTGACTGCTGATCAGCACACCACAGAGGAAGAGAGACCCCTCGTTAGTTTTCTATTGGAATGAATTGTAAGGGTTTGTTTCCAGCCATGGCTTGTCTCTTCACAGTCCCCAGCTGCTCCAGACAGGCATCACAAAGCAAACACTTGGGTCCACAGCCTCTGATGAACATCCTGCTTCTCCATTTCTAGCCATGCTTGAGAAAAGGACACCACAGGCCCCCAGAACCCCTATTCCTTTTGGTCTGATACTGTGATGCATAAATGGATACAGAAGAATAAGGCGATGACCTTTCTTTTAGGTATGGTATAAGGTATGACATTTTTTTTTATTTGTGCACCATTAATATTATGTATTAATTTTTAAAACATATTTTACATTATGTGTCTGTAATCTATTTTGTCTAATATATGTGCTCACTTTTTTCCCACATATTTGTTTAGTTCTTGTTGCTATTCTGCTCTCGGATGTTCCTGAGTGCCTCTGCGACCTATTAAACTAGAAATGGAAGGGGAAAAAGTAGGATTTAGGGTGGGGGAGAGGACAAAAAACATAATAATGTTCCTTCTGCACTTATTTTAGAAATAAATGTTTTTGCATTTAATTAAATTATTTTCATTTTGAACAGTCCTATTTTCCTTCTTTCTCTTCCCTGGATGTTACATGTGTCATGGAAGCCACACAGATTTACATAACCTATTTTACTAAAAAAACCCCAACTATATATATTTTATTAGAAATATAGTTTTTGTTAACTCTCTTTTTAACTTGGGCTGCATTTAACTACTTGGTAGGCCCTGTAGCATGGGATAAGGATTTGATCTTTGTTTGGTTACTCCTTTTTTATGACTGTTCTTCTTCAGACACTTTACTGCCTTAACCACTTTATCAGTGGTGCTGCTTTCATGTTATAAGAAGCTATTCTCCTCGTGTTTATATACTGTGGGTTTCTTATCTACTTCTGTTTTTACACACCCTTTCATCAGACAGCCAAGCAGTCTCCTTGCTTGGAACAAGGTTCATATCTCCCAATGACACTTACACAGGTGAGAAAGTTACTACTCAAAAATGAATAGAAAACTGTGCCAGATGGCTTCATCTTTTTCCACGTTCTCCATTAAAAAGGATACCCAAATTCACTGTAGACAAGCATAATATGTGAAAAATGACGACTGTAAATAACAAATAATAGCAGACATATAGGCCAAGGAGAAAGAGTGTTCCCGTTTGAAAATGAAGTGAAATGCAGGGTGGGTAGGGGTAGTGGGAATCAGGGCAGCACTTCCAGGTGGAGCTGCCAAAGAGGAGGGCTGCAGAGGATTTCTGGGCCCCAGAGGCAGCCTCTCAAAGGAGAGCGTTGGCAGGGTTTCCTTTTTCAGCTTCCTTCTGAACTTCTAGCGGGGAATGGCAGATTTACATTTCACTGGGGACAGAGAAGCCCAGTCTATATAAAATGTTAAAGAGAGAAATTGGATCAGAACATACGATGGCTCACGACATGACTTCCTGGCCAGCTCTGTCGTTTTCAAATCCCATAGGTGGAATGGGCAATAAATGCACATATGGTAGCGCATGACTTTTTTTTTTCATCAAGGCATCTGTGCTGTCTGTAGTTTATGTAAGCTTTGGTTGATTTAGACTCCAGATATTAATCTGGCTCTAAAATTAATGGGAGAAGGATGATGTTCTTTGGGGATGAATTAGCTGGGTTCATCAGTTGTTTTTAGTATCTGAATTTTAACAGCTGTAACTTGGGAAATATTGAAAAGAAGAAAATTACTGTAATTCGGAAAGAAATCTAAGTAAGGGGATACAGGGATTTCACAAAGAAACAGTAGTGAAGAGACAGAAGTGCTTCCCTGAAAATGCAGAGGTACAAGTTTTAGGGTACAGGTGACTAGGGGAACACCTGGCAAGGTGTTTCTGAATGAGCATATGCTCTTTAGTCTGGACAGCTGACCACCTCATTTTTTTGTCAGTGATAATACCTGACTGTGCCAGCTTATGCCCTCAGTGGATGTCATGTAGGATGAGCGAGGATTTTAACAGAGGGACATGCAGGCAGGTTTTCAGAAGTTAGGAATTCAAGAGCTGAATCCGTGAATATCATATTATGATGGTGTTACAGATAGTAGAGTAACAAGGCTAAACTGGAAGATGGAGACATCAAATGTTTCTTCAGGTTTATTCAGTACTCTTCTACTCTGTAATGTGGGGTGGAGTAACTCTTACCTGTCCATTGAGAGCTATTCTGTTCACCAACAATATTGAAGATCTTCAACATTGTAGTCTGCTGTTCTACCAAAATTATTTCATTGATAATATTTGACGGGGAAAAAAAAGACAGCACAAAGATGACTTGCAGGTTTGAGGAGAGATGGAAGAATAATTGGTGATATTATTTCTGAGATTCAGTGAGAGGTGATCATCACTAGATAATTTGAAAAGCACCACTAGCATTTATTTGGCAATATTATAGATATTGCATATCTTAATCTCATTACATCATAGATTATTTTTATTTCTTAAAAATCAGTAGTTATTTGCTGAACATAATATGACAATTTTGATACTTGTTTAAAGCTTTTTGACAGAAAGGTTTTAACTTTAGATAAGGCTTCAAGGGTTGGCAATTTAATCTCCCCAGCTATACTCAGGGATTTTGAGAAGGACAAAATCTTTAATGAATTTTAATGGAATCAGATGGCATCTTGAAGCTTTTCTTGGATAAGTCCATTTCAAATTTATTTCTCAGTTTGCCTCTGTTTCATGAAAGCAAATATGTTTGTTTCTGTTTAAGCTTATATATGATTTGAAGTCAGTAGGAATGAAAGAAATGTTTGAAATTGCTTTGTTGACTAACAAAAACCTAAGCACATACAGTAAGTGCTTTACTAGATTGAAACTCTTATAATTTAAATGTTTTCTCCAGTTTCTCCAAATTACCTTTGATCTCACTGAACCATTTAAATTATAGGCATGGGTCTCTAGGAACCATTTGTACCAAATAAGGCCAATTCAGCAGAATGAAGCTTCAAACTACACATTCTTATTACATGTAACACTAATTTCACTGAGTGTGAAATTGTTTTCTGCTAATCCAAAAGCATGAAATAAGCACAGAGCAAAGAATACCTCATAAAAATAAAGTACCACACTGATGGTTTCTGACAGTGGGTAATGATTTGACAGAGGGAAAAGGTGCGCTCATGACATAGGTTTGCTGAAAACTCAAAAATTCACTTTCAAGTATTTCTTTAGCACCCCAATTTATTTTTTTCCAAAGAAGTACTAAATTTTAGTTTCACAAAGCAGTAAATGTGTCAAAAGCGGAACTATCAATGCAAGGGAAATATGATATTAGAAATGTACATTTTTGTGTTTTTATACATTTGCTGAAAATATGAAAAAATTTCTTGCCAAATGAACCCTACAGTAAAGTGTGGAAATAAAAGGCTAGCAAATGATATATCATTGACACAAGTAAACCTGTGTGCTAAGGCCTTCCAAAGAATTAAAATATTTTCTGTTAGTCCACACGCGTTAATATAATCTAAAGAACTGGGTTCCCCCATATTACAGAAATACCAGAAGTTGTCATTAGATGTAATTATGCATTAGACATCTCAAAATAAAACTGCAATGATATAAATATCCTGAAAAGATTATTCTTTACATGAGAGAAAGGTCTGCCTCTCTTCTGAAAAGTGGTCCTCCTGAAGCTGTGACAATCATTCAAGGCCATGAGAATATCTCCGTTGGAGTGACGCCTGGTAAGGTCTAAGTAGGGAACTATTTTAAGACAGGGAAAACCATATGACCTCTGGAGCCCTTCAAGACCTCTTGCTATATACCAGAGAAAGATTTCTGATGGTATCTATTTGTCCTTACTTATCAAAGTTTCATATCATTACAGTAAGGAAGTGTTCGTATCAAAACTTTTACAAGTATTTTATACGTTGCCTCCAAAAAACAACTCAAATTATTAACTCTCTATTTTATTCTTTAGTTTTTGATTTTGTAATATGTAAACATGAACATAAAGTAGTCTACCACTTATTTCAGTCTATTTCAGTATTCCTGTTTTTATCTAGGTTTATGCTAATAAAAATCAGACATTTACTGAGTAGTTAATTCACCTGATGCAGGGAACTTTAAAACTAGGTTAGAATCAGAATTTATATTGCTGTATTTTAGTTTGAAATACAATGTTTCAAATTTAAACCAAACTTTGCTTGAAGGTCTAACATTTTTCTTCTAGAGACACATCTGATAATTACTTGAGTGCCTCCATGACAGTTATGTTTTGCACTTTCTCAAAAGCATATCATTACAACATAAAATGCCATGCTGTATCTTTCATTGTCTTTTAGAAATCTCATCTAAAATTGAGCTTTTTCACTGTTTAAATTTTGAAAACAGGCACTTGTATTCAAGATAGCACACAGCTTTCTAGACAAAATTCCATTTCTGTGAGTGCAGGGGAATTACCTGTTTTTTATTTTCACTCTGCAAAATTCTCTTTGTTTCTCCCTGAAGGATTAGATTATTTCTGTGGCATAAAAAGAAGAAAGAATGAGCACTGCTAACTACACTAACATAATACTGAAACCAGAGTTGCAGAGCCCAGTGCACTGAGTGAGGAACTAGTAGTCATCCATGAGTTAGAGGAGGCAAGGGCAAGTGCGGTGTGGGCAAAGCTAAGACTTTACCTTTGATATGCAGATTAGTAGCGTACAAAATCAGGATGGAAATGCAGGTGCCTTATCACCTTAGCCATTGGGGCAAAATGGGATTCAGGCCAAGTTAAGCAGCCTTCAGCTGATTGTTTCTTTTTCCCCCAGCCCCTTTCGCTTGTCCCCTCAGTTGCACAACCACACAGTGAACTGTCCTGGCAAAATCATCAGGCTGAAAACTGATGTAATAAAAAGAGAAGGCTTTTTTCAGCCTCACCAGTTCCTTGGTTTGGGTCACCACACAGCTGCAAAAATAGATCTCCCAGAAAAATGCAAAAGGTGGTCAGGAACAGAGGATGTATGTGAGCCATGTGCAATGGTGCTGCAGCTGAAGAAACCCACATAAGATGATGACCTCACAGACGTATTTTTGTAAAACTATTTCTTGCCATTTACTCACTATAGAATATAGTGGAGTCACAACACCTGTGTTTCCTCCTGAATCTAGATATCATGTAAAGCTGTTTTATAAGACTGCTGTTCTTAAAAAAAACAGCTTACATTTGCTCATCTACATTTAATTACAAAATTGGTTGTTTTACCTAAGAAATAATCTGGTTCATCAAAATTAATGAGAATAGTCAGAAAAGACACAAAGTCTTTAGTGATTTCTAGCATTCTCTGCACTGCATTCACAGTTGAATCTTAAACTGTAGTTCTTGACACTGTACTCCATGAGTTGATTCCAAGTGAAGTGATTTCTTTTGTATTGCTATTGCTTTTGCATTCCTATAGTGCATTATCTACCTTTTATAACATAGACATGTCTTTTGTTGTCTTTTTTTTTCTGTTGGCCTTGTCCTCACAAGTATTTGGGAAGAACACATCTTCATGCAGTTGAAAAAGAAACCTGACATTCTAATGTCTGTTTGTTTTGTTGTAATCTTATTACTGCAGTCTCTCATCAGAGCCAAATTCAACCCCAGATCTTGCCAATCTTGACTTTGTTTTATCATTCATAGTTCTTTACTATCTTCCTTTGAAACACATTGCCATAAATATTGGACAAGTCCCCATATGAATTTCTCAACAGTTGTTATCAAGGTGCTGTTATCTTTTCTGATTTTTGACATTTTTTCATTCCTTTTTCCATTATTTCACATCTCTGTTTTTCCTGTCTTTAACAATCTCTTTTCTTTCTTCTATAATTGCATCTCACCATTTATAATATAAAATATGTGAAATCTGTCATGGCTGTTAGTTTGAAGACTAGACCTTGCGCTACTTTTAAATACATCTTAACTTACCTGTGTTAGGTTTTGTTCTTCCTCATGATGTATTTAACATTTCTATTTCTCTGTATTTCTCCCTATCTTTCATCTCTTTAATCATTCTGGAATACAATCAATCTGTTTTGGAGCTCTCGCTACTTTTTGTTGCGTAGTAGCCTACAAACTCACCCTCCCTTCTATCTAATTTTCATTTCTGTAAAACATGTAACAATTTCTGACATATTTCAGTCATTCTCACTCACAACTGTCTTCCCCGCTGCGGTTTTAGATTTATTTCACCTTTCATAGCTGCACTTCTATCTGTTGATGTCTTGCATACGTGTCTTTAAAAATGTATTGATCTCTAATGATTCAATTTTTTACTTATTTTGCGGGAATATAAATATTTAGCAGACTTCCTATGCCATTGTCCTTCTCTGTCCTTCTCATCCATTTCACATATATTTATTTTATCAGCTGAACCCTTAATTTTTTTCAAAATCTTTTTGGTAAAAATTCCCTTTGAGTGATTAATGAGTTGATTAATTGTTGCTATGATTGGTGATTAATGCGCATAAGGTAAATATAGCAGCTGGATTTCCCTAAAAAGGATAGCAAATCAGGAAAAAGTTAGAATACATTTTTACTGTGGAGTGAAGGGTAGACCAGAGTCTGTAGTTATCCTCACTTGGGATTTTGGAAGCAGTAAAAAGTCATGCAAGTACCCAGCTGGCAGGGCTTTTTAACTCGGGTGCAATGATAGCTAATGCAGGAATGCTGCCTCTGTGTTGTACCAGGTGAATATATTAATGCTATTGGGCCCTGTAGTTGTGACTTTAATGTGGGAAGGTTTTTAAGAAAACATCAGTGAGTACCATATGGAAATAAAAATTCAGCTGAAGAGGAGAAACATGCTGACAGAGTATGATATAAGCTGTATGAGTCATTATAATGTTTGCTGCTTTAACTGCATCTTGCAGGCCAAAGTATCCATTTCCACCTCTGGCCTCACTGTGCTCTTCACAGCAATACTGCAGTCACTTCACTGCAAAAGGCCTGGAGAAAAGCCCTACAGAGAAGGTGTAAAATATTAGCGCAAAATGAAAAGAAATAGCCTGAGGCTTCGTAATCTTTTTTTTTTTGAGTTTGAGAACAGCCCTCTGTTTTTGATGCCTGCATCACTAGCTCCAGAAAACGGGCTACTCAGTAACCACTTCTCTGTGTGATTTCTAGGCCCACGACATTTCTATGCCAGTTTAAGGAGGCTGGATGGTGCCAGAGGGGCAACCAAGCCAGTATTCTGCGCTGCAGGGGCAAGAACTGTACATGCCAGGTCTCGTCCCAAGCCGACTCTCAAAAGAAACCAGACAGTTCTAGCGTTTCAGAAATAATTCCTGCCTTGAGTAATGGAAGATTCACAGATCAAATGACACATGTCCTGATTCTATAAGTGCTCGTCACAGTTTATGAGAACTGCTAATTGATAAGCAGAATTCAGCCTTTGTGTAAGAAAGACTTTCTGAAGCATGTTCCATAGGGCTAAGCAGTACTGGACAGTTTAATGTTCTCTAGCACATTCCCAAGTTCTTATTAATATGAGAATGAAGCACGCTATGCCAAATTGTTCACTTCAGAACAAGTCTTTTGATCTTGTTCAGCATTTATAACTAGAAGTTAAAAGTCAAGCTGGTTTAGGCAGCTACAACAGTATGGTCCACATATTATTTCTCATTAGATGTTTTTTCTCCCACACTTTATTCTTTTTACTAGTGTTTAACTTTTCCATTCTTCTAATTGCATTCTGCTGAGTGTATGCTCTGTTCCATTACCTCGCTTGCTCTCTTTTCATGCCTATTCCAGAGTCTCTATTGATTTTAAAGATAATTGTTATTGTTTTGCATTGCAGTAGAAAGCAGACATCGATAAATGAAGGAGTGGATATGGCAGTGGCTGTACAAATGTCCTCCTCTATTGCCCAGAAATTACCCATTCTTCTGGTTTTCCCAGGAAATAAATTATCATTGTTTTAAAATAATCATACAAAAATAGTGCTTTATGGTAATTTCTTCTGAGAATTGTTCTTAAGGCTGTCTAAACTTAAGACCGAAAGTCCACTTTTGGCTTCTAAATTAAAGTCTGAGTTTCATTAATGCTTAGTCTCTGGTAGTTTCACCCAAGACTGTGATACCCTACCACATCAGAAAATCATACTATTGGTGTCCCTGTGTAGACATAGGAAGCCAGTTTTATATTTGGTTGAATCAGAAAATCTCATAAATTTTATTTTTACATTTTCATGAAGAATTCACTTTTTTTTTAAAGTTTTTAAGGATGTGCTCTCATTTGAAAGAACAGAGATTGTCCTATACATTGCTCACTGGAATTAATTAGGAATGACAGTCACAAAAATCCCATGTGTCCATCATACTTCTTAGGCTTTCAAATTTTCTCTGAATTGTCCTTTTTCAAAATTAGTGAAACTGATACAGATATTTTTATGGTCATGGTCATTCAATAAATCATGAGTAATATTTTCTACTAAATCCTGTGCTGATAACCTACCTTGTGTTTTTTCAAAAATATTACTTACATGATTTATTTTTCATTATTTTGGAGAAATAATGAAAAATATTTTGTTATGTTTATTTCAATGTTTGATCATGTATACAATTCTAGGACATGCTACACCTTTAATTTATGTACTTTTTGCCAGATGATTCCATGGTCATTAGTGTGCCTTCAGATTGCTACTATAATTAGTCACCATGTAATCTAGAGCCTAATAATCATATATAAATTCCCTACTAATTACCCTGTAATCTACTATTTGTTGATTAGAAGAGCATGGGATGAGTATTTCTGCTATTATTAATCTCAATTTACATGATAATTATAGGGCTGTTACAGATTTTTCTTGTTTACTCGCTTGGCTATGTTGTGCGGCATTTTGTTGTGTTAATAAAATACTGCCTTTTTATGTTCCTACATTTTAATCCCTACTCAGCCAGCTTCTCCTTATATGCACTTCTAGTCTGCATTGTTCTTGGGCTGGTACACATGCAGGTCACTACAACAGGTCATCCTTTGTTTTCTCTGAAAAGTAGCCAAACAAGTTTTGAGGCTTCAGGTTATAAGTCAACGTTTATGTGAAATAGTTACAATGCTCATGTCTAGTTTAAATACAGGGTGAAACCTGCCCATGCTGAAGGAGAAACAGAGGGAACTGTTGCTCTGTGGATCAAGAATGTACACATACCTGCTCTGAAGTTCAGGAGGAGGCAGTGTGGTTGGACATTTGGGTGAAGATGAAAGGGGAAAAGAATAAGGTTAATTTAATGGTAGAGATTTACTATAAACTGCCAAACAGAAGGAGTAGGTGGATGAGGCTATTTTTGTGTAGCTATGTAATGCATTGAAATAGCAGGGTTGTAATAGATGGTTTTAATTAAGTTTGTATCTTTGGAAGACTAATTTTACTTTTCACACAAGGAATAACAACTTGTCAGATGGACACAATATTTTTATTTGAATAAATGGTTAGTATTAGCAGTTTTAGATGTGATTCTAACTAGCCAGACAATACCACTTGAAAATCCATACAGAAGACGTGTTGACGTAAGTGGTTATGATGTATCTGGGATTCTAGGAAGAGGATGCATGGATGGAAGAGGAGGATAAAGACTGACAGAAATATATTTCTACAAAGGAGACAGTAAATTCAAAGTGCTGTTAGGTAGGGTGTTTTGGGAAGATAGAATGAAAGAAGGATAACTATCAGGGTAGAAAGTTATAACTCCACTAAAGAGCTAATTAAATTTTGCAACAGCAAAATATCTCAATACCAAAAAGAGTGAGAATTTAATGATATGATAAGTTAGAGAAGTGATCTGAAGTCTATAAGATGAAATCCAATAAAGAAAAAAATGCATATTAAGGCACTTGGGGATCAAAAAAAAAAATTACACAAATACAAAATGGGGAATCACTCCTTAGGCAGAAGAATTACAGAAAAGAATTTCGGAGCTATAGCATATGGCAACATAATAAATGTAAATCAACAGTGTGATGTGGTTAAAAAAATGTAAATTTCATTCTGGGGGGTATTAGCAGCTGTGTTATACATAACACAGGTAGTAATTATTCTGCTTTTGCCAGGTCTAGTGAGGCCTCAGCTAAAGTGATGTGTCTAATTTTAGGAATTACTCTGTATGCAAGATGTAGGCAAGTTAGAATGAGTTCAGAGTAGAGATAAAAATGCTAAAAGATTTAGACAATGTAATCTCTGAGGAGAATTTGAAAGCACTGAGTTAACTTAGTCTAGAAAAATAAGACTCTTAAAGGATACATCCTTCAGTGTATACAGTCTGTTACGCAGTGGTATTCAGTTATCTGCCATGTCCACTGGAGGACAAGGACAACATTGGCTGAATTTGCAACACCAGAGGTTTAAGTTAAAAGGAAAAAGATAATATTCAAAACACATTGATAATTAATAACAGAAACAAGCTTCCTAGTGTAAAAATAGTATTTCTATTATTGGAGGCTTTGAAAGAGAGGCTAGGTGAACATCTATTAAGAATGGTCTAGCCTGCCTCAGTAGAGGGAGATTGACTCGGTAACTTTTTTGTTCTTATGCCATTCTGATGTTTCCAGGGTTCTTTTAAATTAATGGCAGTAGCACCTTGGACTTTGGAGAGGATTTTATGCCCTAAATGAGTTGGTTGTGGCTAAGAGTGGAGCTACAAAGTGGTATAAAACTGGTATCCTACAACTGGACCCTGTGTTGACTAGGAAGTTAAGGATGTGGTTCAATACATGGAAAACGTAATGGCAGAATACATGAGTGAGATTTATGCCTCCTTACCTCTTGTCAGTTTTTGTACTGGATCACTGGATCACAGGATTTAGCATATGATCCCCCGAAACGAAATAATTAGATGGAAAATACACTGAGTGTGTAGTATGAAATCGCATAGCTCAGCTACATCATGGTATTTGAAAATTTTTGTAATTATAGGAATTCAGATTGATGCTAACAATTTAAAATAAAATGATTTCCACTTGAGTGCCTTTTCAGATTCAAATTATTATTCACATTATAATTGACTCATTCTGATAAGCTTTTATTCTTGTGAGTGATATGTTACCAATCTTATTTGAATCATTGGGAACAAATTCAGAAATTAACATAAATAAATGAATAAATCCAAATGAAACTATACCTTTGGTAATCAGATAATGTTCTAAATAAAAAAAACCTCACCTACCTTAAGTATTGAAGAGAGACTGACTTTCAACAAAATGCTTAGAAAATGTGAATGCTAGAGCCTTCCTCATCTTAATTTTTTTCAGTGTAAAAAGAAACTTTTACTCACATCTTCCTATCAAGTCAATGTCAGTCATGAATTACAGAGAAGTCATCACTCAAGAGCTAGCCTTGTACAATGGAAGCCACCAGCACATAACCAGTGTTATAATTAAAATGATTTAATAGTCCATTCAGACCGTCATCTGCTTTTAGACAGGGTCGGAGCTGCTACCCAGGAATTTTCTATTAGCAATTTTTACAGTTCCGACATTGAGTGTCCAGCAATGCTGCCTGACTACAAGATATTTTAGAACTTTGCGCCTGAAAAATAGGTGTCACCCAAACACATTTCCAATTACAACACTTCTTATGAAAAGAAGAAAAAGTCAATGTAAACCAACAGTAAACATTGCATTACTAATGGAAAACAGTACTGCAAAGTGTAATGCCACACAAATTGTTGATTTGCTCTGAATAAATACAAAAATGCCACACCATCACAGGTTTTTATGCAAGTAGTGATATATTAATGTACTCTTACTGTATAAGATGTTGTGAATGATCACACTAAGATACCTATCTAGAATATGTTTCCCATTAACTTCTGTTATGTAGAAGAAAATATTAGGGATATTTATTTTTATGATAACATAACTGAGTCTCTTTAAAAGCAATGCACTCATTAGTACCAGGGTGTGAAAGGAGGAAGAAGAGATGTGTCCTTAAATTGCTGTAAAATCTATTTCTTACAGGCAACTCAATCTGTGTGTATGGTTGATTGTCCAGAAATGACAGCAATATTCAGAATGTTCCTTCTTTTTGAACATTTGCTTATGAAAACAGAGATAGCCCGCTGTGCTAATTTTCCATCATATTTTCTTGTCTGTTTTGAAATCCAGCCATTCTAGGTTTTGAAGAACTGTCGTATACAACCAGGGGGTAGATTTCTTGGATTTCATCAGTAAAAAACTTAAGATTATATCCTGGGATAAATAAGGGGACTCCCAACACTGCTGTCACTGCCCAGACACTATAGCTGATGTATGTACCACCTAAAATTAGGCTTGCAAGTTGCAAAGCCATTTTGCTTTAAAATCCTGTAGAGTTCATGAAGAGAGAGGGGCTTCTAAATGAGGCCTCTTGCTGGAACTGGAGGATCATTTTTATGAAAATCTCTCTGAGTGCCTGCCTCAAATATAAAGGTGGAAAATCCTGTACTCTCAGCTGGAAGTGAAGGAGGAGGCCGCTATATAGAGCTCAGCAGAATTGGGACAGGGAGGGAGGAATCCAAGCTTGACACCTGGGATCATCAGGGACAAATCTGGTTGTTAGTCAAGTATTGAGACAAGATGGACAAACTGTGGGAGTGAGATGCTGAAAGGGGAAAACCATCATTGTGCAGTCAAAAAGAATGGAAAAGGGAAAAAATAGGTAACCTGTGGGAAAAACCTGGTGTGGAACAAATTGGAGAAGATGGAAAAGAGTGGGTGAAGACTGCAAAAGGCTCTGCGACCCAAGTCACATGCTCCTATTCAGAAATTAGGGTTGAAGTAGATACTCCTTGAGTGTCATCAACCCTCTGTTGTAGTTCCTGATTTTACTGAAAACCTATACAAACCATCACCATGATACAATATTTTCTGTTTTATTTTGTTTTACTTCAGTTTACATTTTAGAAAATATATACAGCAAACGACACATTAAGGAAATACAAAGTTTCAGAGTACTCAAAATTAAGAAATGCCAGACAGAAGCTTGCCTCTTATGCTATAGCATTACCTTTATTTGCATGATCACAGGACCTGGTCTCATGGGCCTGCTCTTACAAGGAAGGTGATTGTAATGACAGTACCTGAGGTTTAAATTTCACTGCAGCTGGAGCCTTTGAAAAATTAGTGTCTCGCTTTCTATTAAATAAACATCATCTACTCTGTGTACTGCAGTTATTCACTGAATGTAGCAAAAGAATAAGGAACATGTAATAACATCCATGTTAATGCAGATGATATAGCGGAAACCTGAATCAAGGTGGTATAGGTAACCTTACTTTAGTTGCTTGATTTTTTTCTGAGAGCTTGATTTTGTCCATTGCGTTCTTCTAGTCTGGGCTGTTCCTGGCCTTGACCTTAGATTCAGCACTCTAAAATTGCCTGTGAAAAGTATGAATTATCATGGGTAAATATCTCTCTGCAATCTAACTGGTTTTTGTTTATCCTGAAGAGGAAAGTTGGCTTTCAAAAGCTGCTTTCTCATCCAAGTTTCACTGGAGCTTGTTATACTCATCCTCATTTCTAGGCAATTTTATACCAACATTTTTCATCTATTTGTAATTATTCCTTTTTCTGTTTATGTTCATCCCTGCTTGATGGTTCTAGACAGTTCCATTTTTATGATATATGTATTTTTTCAGTCAGGATTTCAGATTTCTTTTGCAGTGCGTTGTCTCCTTGGTATTGTGACATGAGAATGTTTTTCTCTAAATACAAAAAGTTTTATTGTTTCTCTTTTGATATTTCTCACTATTTCCCTTTTCTCTATTCCAAACCAACCTACAGTAAAGCTTTGCAAGAAACCTATAAACACTTTATCTGGCAGAGTCGTTTTTCCTTGCGGTCTGATTTGTATTGTTCTTGCAGCTTTATTGCTGTGGTCATAGAGTTTTTACTAGTCACACTTGGGATGTGCATCTTGCTTGTAATTAGACAACCAGTGGCAAGATTTTATTCTCATAAACAGATCATGAACACAAAGCAGAATTTTTGATTCAAATGTGTTCTTTATATTTTCCTTGACCTGCCCTCCTAACATCATGGGAGTGAGAAGCAATCTATTTTTGCATTTAGGGAAAAAAGTCCCTCACAATTCCACACACCCCCCCCCGCCCCCAATTTGAAAAAAATAGAGTTGATTGAAGGAAGAAGTAGCAGCAACTGAATGAAAATTTCCTTAAAATGTTAGTAAGAACAAGTAGAAAGTGAGAGTATAGATGAAGAAAGGAAGATGGGAGAAACCTGGTGAAAAGATGAAGGTGTCTTATGAGGAAAGGAGAAAAAGGGGAAAAGAAGAGTTTGAAGGACTCTGTCTCAATGTCTGGAGGCCTCAAAATTTGCAACATGCAACTTTACCTTTTCCTGAACATTTCTTGTGTACACAAGTGGACGAAAAGCTGTCATGACACATATCTTTGGAGCTGTTGTGACAGTACAGGTAAATCAGAAACAGTTTAGCAAAAAAGAACTAGTCTCTGGAAGACATATAAAGTCATCCTTTCCAAGGCTTATTGCCCTCCTTTTTAAGCTGAACATCCTTCTGCCCTCTGGGAATGCTGCTACCCCAGGACTGTAACTATAAACCCAAAAGTTTGCTCTCATTGTGAGTGAGTCCTTCATTTAGTGGTGCCTATATCTAGCTCATAAACTACTTTGTTCAACTCATCCTCCACAAGCTGCCAAGGATGTGACAGGACAAATGTTCAAAAATGCTCAGTGTAATGCAATTTCATTCATGTTACAAAAATAGTGACATGTAAACCCTGTGGACAATAAAAAAATGAATTATTAAATAGTGCCAGAATAATTCATCTACTGGTAGATTTGCTGTGTGGGAAGAAAGAAGATGACTGAAACTACTGTGATAGCAAAACACAACTGAACAGCAGACAGACAAACAGACAGAAGCTGGCTTGCTAATTATCACTACTAAGAAACTGTTAGTGAGTTGTCTGTGTGCCAAATGCTGCTTTCAGAGGATAGGGCGCAGTTTATTCTACATTGCTTGCTCCTTCCTTTTCCCCCTCTTTCCCTTATGCTAACAAAATGAAACCAAATGATCTTCAAGAAAAAGGCAGCATATGTTTTTACTAAATAAAACTATTTCTGGCTTTTTTCTCCCACAGGCACAGTAACACATTATAGAGTAACCTATTCAGCTGTTCTTGAGGAAAGTGTGGTCATAAATTTGGCAGAAAACAGAAAGGTGGCTGTGGCACATTCATCGCATGCTGCAGTATTTACTGCTTATTAGAAAGCTGAAAAGTTTTCTGGGGAGATGAAGAAGGTTTGGATGTGTCTCTGTGGACCCAGCAATAACCTCTCCTTGGAGCGGTATCTCTCCATGGATATGACTGACAATTTAGATACAACAATGACTTCTGACACACATTGGATTTGAAATGTATGGGAGACACCATGAAATTAAGTAGCTGGGTCACTCAGTGTGCTTGCTTTCTTGTTTTCCACTTTCTTGCACAGACCTGTTGAATAGATATCCGTTCCTCTAGTATTACATTTACATTAAATATAATTTAATTAAATTCAACAGCACACGACATTTGAGAAGCTAAAAGAAAACTGAACGTTGGCAGTTAGAGAAAGGGCAAGTAGGTCCTCAGGCACCTAAAACAGCATAAGATAATGTTTGGTTTTCAGTATCAAGGGAACATTTTGATTTGGAAGAGACATATTTCTTCATTCCCTGACTTTGGTGGCCAGGTAGGGAATTACTTTAAACATGCAGTGAAAAGATGTGAATGTCTTTAACCTCATCCAGCAACCATTTGCCAAAAGCTGTAGGTACATCCAGTGTGGGTGATTACCTAGTAGTGATCTAGTAGAATCAGTATCAAAATAATTGATATTAAGAGAATTGTCACCAAACTTCAGCAATAATATCCTGCCAGGAAGTACAAGGCAATTTATGCCATTTCAAGCCATTGTTCCAGACTGTAAACTCAGAGAGACATCACTGCATTGATTACATACTCATTTTATGTTTTAAAGCACTGGGACTAGAGACATTTTAAATATAAATCATGAATCTGGAAGATGGCAGTTTAAAAAAGCATCTGACACAGTACAGCAATGTGCGCAGGTCAATAATCATATTATATGCCTTCCCTGGCAGTAAGACCCAGGCAAAGTGGATGGGGTATATCTGGCAGTCATTACCCTTGACTTTATGTGGGCAAGAGAAAAATGAATGTCATTCTGACCGGTCTCACTGGTCCTAATGACATTGTGGAGCTTGTAGCTAATTTTTGTCAGGCCACTGATGACTTTTTTAATAAACTATATAATGTTTTGAAAAACTTCTTTACATTTGGACAGTGCTCTGGCAACCAGAAACCAAATCTGCAAAATCAGACACTTGGCTTGGTGGAGGTCCTGCGACTTCAGTAGCTGGTGATCAGGTTTGTTACCTGTGTGAGCATGGATTTAAATCACTAGTGTTAGATGTACAAGCTTGACATTTTAGAGCTGCTTTTTTTTTCCTGACTTTGCATTTCACTATGGTATAATTTTGCTCGGGTGGATCAGAACTACAGCAGTGGCTAAATACCAGATGACTTTTTCATTCCATTCGTTGTTGTCAACGAGGAGAAGGCAGGCCAGTATACCAAAGCTTATTATCACCTCTGACTACTCCTAAAGTTATCTGGTTTGTAGAAAGATTTAACAGGCAGACTTACACTATTAAGCAACATTTAATAGTTAGATATAAATCATGCTAAATCTTGTATTGAGATCTGTTGCTTGCAAGTAAAGTAGGGACAGCGTGTACCAAGCTGGAAGGTATTTTGGACTAGGAGCTCCTGAAGCGTTTAGTGCACCTGCAGGCCTGGAGCAAAGTAAAATCAAGTCTGATAGCTAATATCAAAGAACAGGAGGCACTGTGTTTTGATGCGTACCACATGTCAGTGTCACCCTTGCTAGCCCTTTGAAGGAGCACAAAGTGAGCTGCTTCCACGTCTCTGCTGGGGTGGTTCTTCTGGCCAAAGCAGAGGCAGGCAGAACCAGGATCCTGACCTTTATTTTTACATCTGTTTCTTTGTGAGAAGGCTCTGGCTGTTTTCAGCATTAGCTTTAAACAAACTTCATGAGGAGGAAAACCACCTTGTATTCTGACCTCTGTGTCTTTTATAGGATTGCTGTAACTTGAGGTATGGTGTTAGGTTTATGATTCAAAAGAGGAAAGACTGGCAATCTCAGAAGCATGTGTCAGAATTTACAATGAAGATATGTTATTATTACACATTTTTGTATTCTCTTAACTACAAGTATGCTGTCTTTCAAGGCCGATGTTTACATTAAAACTCTTATCAGTGCCAACAAAAGCAAGGCTTGCCTCTCTAAAAACAGGAACCCTGTTATTGCATCTTGATGAGTGCTAGGAGAAAAATGTCTCCCTGCTGCCATTGCTCAATTGGGCAGGAACAAGCAGCACAAAAGGAAAACATGTGACTCTTCACAGCTTATCTCTGAATGTGACTGTATCAAGAAAGTGGGGATTTTTTTTCAGCCTGTCACACAGAAATAATCCAGCATCTCTGCCTATTGTGATGGAGCTGTCAGTGCTGTGGTAGCCTGGCTCGCCTAGACTGCTGCCTGGAGAATGTTAGCAGTAAGGGGTTAATGCAAAATAAAAGAGAGAGAAAATGGAAAAGAAGATGAAAGAAATGAAATTAATTAGTCAGCACAAATGATGCTGAGCCCCTTTCCAAAAACGGCAGATTTAACATTTCTTACAAGCAAGAGCAGAAGTATCTCAGGGACATTGGTTTTGCGGTAGGCGAAATATAAATAGAAGCAGGCAGTTATGAAAGCTGTTGAAAGGAGAACTAGAAAACACATGAAAGACCTTGGAATCACTTAATTTAATTACAAAGAAGTAGGAACCTTAACATTAAAGCTAATGTTAATATTCTCAAAATTAATTAACAAAATAAAAATAATTAAGATGAAATAGGAAACAGGCAGCCTCACTAGTCTGTTGACCTAATTTGGTTAGAAGAGGTTTGTGGTTTTTATTTCTTTTTTAAATGAATGAGTTATAAAAACCAAAAGGATAGATGGACTTGACTTCTTATTTCTTCCTTTGTCTGATGTGGACTGTAAACTAGTTATCTACTTACCATTTGGATCACCTCTTTGTTCAGTGGGAAATGGGTTAAAAAACTGCTCCCTCATTTTCGTTCTGTTTCCTAGAGGATTGTATCACTGCAATTTTCTTTTATTTAGGAAAAAAAAATAGAACAAGGAGGAAGATGGTAAACACAATGCAGAGTCTTATTTTTAGGTCACTGGTTTGTTTTGGCACAGTTCAAAACCGACAGTCAAGTCTTTGGATGTGAACCAGCTCTTTGAAACTTTTGCTGAGGTTGAAATCTGATGAATCCCACCCTTAAATGCTACCCACTGTTCAGTTTGTGCCCATATTTCTCACGTTATATCTTGCGGCAAGATCCAGTGACTTTCTGGGAAGAAAAGAAGCTTACACAGAGCCGCTAGCTTCCCCACTGTATGAAAAGGTAATGCATTTTTATCAGTCTTTTTTGAGCTTAGTCTGAGGTTTGAAAAGTCATTTAACTTCAGATGCAATGCAACAAAAACACTTAGAGTTGACATGCTTTTGACTGAATCTTTGGCCATAGATTACTTTGGCACAGAAGCAAATGGCTCAGATATCCTAATCAGGTTGCAGGGAGAGTGTTCAGCTGATCGGTATTTGTGGATGTGGGTGTGGTATGTTCACAGGAGGTATGGTTTTGGGTTTTTCTAAGGTACTCTTGGGGTTTAGACTAATAAATTATTCAAAATAAAGGATGATGAACATGTCAGTTTTTAATGCAAGAAATCCAGCCTCTTTTGCCAACAGTAAACTCACTTGTAATATTTAAAAGGCTTACATTAAAAAAAAGGAGAACCTAATAAATAGTATGAAAAAAACCTACATAAAAATGGGGAAAAAAATACCTATCCCAAAACCCATGGTAGAAAGAAGTATTAATACAAGTAGCAGACAGAAGAATGCAGAGATGTCCAATGGATGGAAAGTCACCATAGAAAAACAGCTCTAGTTTTCTCCAGTGATGAAGGACCAGCAGGCAAGTGCAACCTTAGACAGGAATGGAATCTAATATGAGGGGTGTGCTCTATGTATTGTGTTGCAGAGAAGCCACAATGTTTTACCATAGCCTAGATTTACTGAGAGTCAAGCAAGGGTCAGCCTAAGGTCATGTAAGGACTCCTGCATTCACAGTGCTTAGACTTGTATAAAGCTCCTCAGACTACAGGCAGCCAGCTAACTTCTGAAGATAGCTTCTCCTGGCTAGAAATGTGGAGAAAATGTAAGTGCTTACAATTGCAGTGAAATTTAAAAAATTAAATATTGATTAATTAGAATTATCAAGTAATTGCTAACTACTAAATTTTAGTAAGATGACCCAGGAAAAGTTCCAAGATTTTCCATTAAAAGTGCTGTTTGTGATAGACAAAAGGAAACAGGCAAATGTAGGCTCTATATGCTTCTGCTCAGGTAATCCTCATACTGCATCTTATTCTGGATTTGCAGTGTCTTCTGATTGCTCCAACTAGAGCAGAGTTTACACCTTGTGCTGGGTGATTGAAGCAGTTAAAACTTGCTGCTGGGATAGGCCAGCAGAAGGCCAGTTCAGAAGGCAAAACTTTTAGGTTTTGTGCTCTGCTTCCTGTCAACTCCAGAAAAATATAGGTGACAGGGAAATCAGTGCAACAAGTTGATGTTTAATGAGTTGCTGTTCACTTGAACGAAATGAAACAATTAGCATCACTGGGATGATTTGCATTTTGTCTCATTCATCCTGTAGTCTAAAGTAATGCATTTTGGCTATTTAGATAAAAGTAGTTCTGCTAAACTAAAATAGAATTTAGTTCTGCTAAAATGACATAGAACAGTGCTGCTAGGGTGTAATACTTTAAATATTCATATATAGTTAATAAGCAATTTTCAGCTGCAAATAGTAAAAACTTCACTATACCAGAATTGCACTTTCAAAAGGAAGTAAATGATGCTTATGGACATCTTTGACTGTTGCTGCCTTCTAATAGAGCTGCAATGCTCTGCAATGTAGATTGCAAAGAACACAGCCCATTTACCGTAAATATTTTGCTGATCAGAACATGCCCACTGTATCCTTTTGCTGATCAGAACATGCCCACTGTATCCAAATGGATCTTTCTTTCTTCTCAGATAAATATTTGAGGTATGACCTCCAAACTAAGTGACAAGCACTTTAAAACACTGAAGCCTTAAAAAAAAAAAAAGAGAGAAAATCAAATTTGTTTTGGACTTTTGTCTCCTATTTCCATTGCTAGAAATAGTCATTCAGCATCAGTACATGAAAAGCCACCTTTGCATTCAAGGGATTATCAGTTCAAATCCAATTGCAAGTTTCTAAGCGATTTTCCTGTTAAAAACTATCATGGCCATGTAATCGCATTAGGTGTTGACTGGCTTCTATCTGGGCAAGGCAGAATGTCATGACTGATGCAGAAACTTGGCACATGCTAGCTCAGGCCAAAGAGCATTTTTGAATGGATTATCCACAGAACAGCTCTTGATACAGGATCACAGAGGAATCCACAGCTGTGTTCGCCCATCTCTATGCCTAATGCTTTTTCATGGCTATTCAATGGAGAATTACTGAAGAGCATTCTGTAGAGCTATTTTCCCTCTCTTGTGTATGTGTTTTGGCTTTAGGCTTTCTTTGTAGATTTACAGTAGATCTGCTACACCACCAGATACTCTTTTTTAGGTCTAACTATCATTGCATGGCTTAAGGCAGGCAGGGCTAAGAAACTATATTTAAAATATGTAAACATTTATGCAAAATATACTTATGTATTCACAAAATAGAGGAAAAGTTGAATTCATGATGCTGTGTAGATTACCATCTAGAAAATAGCTGTACGGTATAGGCTAACCCACATCAAAGATACAGAATAGATCAATTCATGGTCATCCTGTTAAGATACGAGGGTGACTATTAATTACATACATTTCCATGCATTAGTCCTTCCACTTTAATACCAGACCAAACTCTTAGCATATTCTAATACACCTCACACCAACCGAACTCCAGCATTCCTTTATAACATCAACACTTCCAGGGGGACTGAATCCTGGTGGCATCAGTCACATTCTCTGTTTTTTATGGTGGTGGCTTACATTTGAGAACATCTCCAAGCTTTCTTTTTCTTTTGGGGTTCTGCATTAGTATAGTTTTACCTGTGGTCTTCATGTGGGTTAACCTAAATTACGTATCTTAATCCTGGCAGTGCCAGATACATTCACTTCCCAGGCCACACCTGTAGTCCTGGAACTATAATGAGAGTGCTCCACCAGCTCAGAATTGTCTGCATATGACTTCTTCAGAAGCGCAGTATGAGAAGAGTCCTTTTTATTCAAAGGAGCTCTAACAGGAATTGGGATGCAGCCTGTCAGAATGGATGACCCTCTTTTCTCCAAGGCACAGCATGGAGAAGAGCAAAATTACACAGGAGACACACAGAAAAAAAAAACAGGCCAGGAGAACATATGGAGCAGAGTAGCAGGCATACAGAACAGAGCAGGCACATAGAAAGCCAGTATGCTGGCAGGTTCTTGGCATTACATTTATGCTTCAAGAGAAGCGTGTGAGAAGAAGGGCATTTTTAGTTCCTTTAGCAGTTTACTTCTTGAAAGGGCCTTTATTATGCTAACTCTGTGATCACTGCCCTCTGAAAAATTACCCAAAGAATGTATCTGGAATTACCCGGTGAACTTTGTTCTGTGTTGCCAGCATATTTTGTTTGAACTTCATGCATGAACATGCTCATTTCTCAATAGAACACTCTCAATTTTCTTTCTCTTCTCATGTAATTCTGCAGCTGCTTAACAGAAAGAGCAAAAAGAGCCATTTGGTCTTGACACTTATGAATGCCTTGTTCAGTCTCAAGGAGAAAAAAAATCAGTGATAGGACACTCAGACTCTGTTTAACGCATCCAAGTCTATAACTAGATCGTGCACTAAAAATAGCATCAAAACTAGTGTGTGTTTATGTGAATAATTTGCATTACTCTGTGTGTGTATAAAAGGAAACACTTAAATCACTGATTTTACAAGAATAGAAAACTTATTTTCTGTCCAACATTGCACTGACTCTAAATGTTTCTAAATTTATATCTTTGGCATAAAAATCAGAGAACAAAATTAGGTGAAAGGATGAGAGAAACTTGACTCATACAGTAATGTGATTTTTCAAGGTTCAGCATGTGGATGCTCTGGCAGACAGAATTGGATTAAGTTTGTCCTTTGAAATATTTTCCAAAATATTTTGAAAACATTTATGTTACAATATAATACAAATCCAAATAATTCAGAATTACATGATAAACACGATTAACTTTGTAGTGGAAGCTGTTCAGAAAGTTTTAGATGAAAATTGTTGCCATCCTGCTGAATTAAGAATGGGATAATATCACTGTAATAGATATTTTTGTATTAGTGTATGTCGTAAGGGTTTGTAATTAAACAGTCTATGATGAAATTGCATATGCCTGTTTTGACAACATGTTGTTTTAAAAATAAATTCCCTTTCATCATTATCTTCAGACATCTACACACTGATAATTTGTAGATAACTTTCCCCTCGGCCCGTCCAAAAAGACCATGCAAAAACCCAAATGTTTTCCTCTATCTCTGATCAAGACCATATTTTATCCCCCAAACTACCTTTTAGATAACTGTTCTTTTTTCTTCTGAATTATTTCTGTTTTCTTTTAATATGCACACAAATAGACAGATGGGCAATTTGATCAAAGATAGCCTCCATTTAAGCTATGAATGTGAATCAGAGTCAGATTACCCCAAACTTTTTTGCCTGTATATATATATATGAACTATTGTTACAGATTACAGCTAGTGAAACTGTAGTGACTTCTTTGCCCCAGAGGTACATAGATTTCAAGGTGCCCTTGTGAGATTGGAGACCGATCTTGCAATGAATGTGATATTATCTAGTGCTAATAAAAAGAGCTGATTAGGAGCTTTCACTCACATGTCAATACCACTGGGAAAATATCAGCACAGCCTCATGTGGCCAAATCCTTCCACTCTTAACTGCAGAAAGATTTTCCTTTAGTTTCTTCAGTTTACGTCACAGGGAGTTAAGTACTCTGTATATAAATACACAAGGCAGAATCCAGTGAATACCAATAAGAAGTGTGACTGCGGTTGTTTGCCATGAGGGTGTTACACTTCAATAACAGGTGAATAATAAATAAATGACCATGGATTCAGAGTGGCTAAGAATGTGAGGCTGGACCAGCTGCCCAGAGAGGCTCTGGAGTCTCCACCTGTGGAGCTGTTCTAACCTGGGCTGGACGAAACCAGAGCAACATCACCTGCCTTCGAAGTTCACTCTGATTTGGGACCTCCAGAGTTCCCTTTCATCTTACATACGTTTATGCTTCCATATATGTGTATATGTGTATTTCTTAAATGTTCATCTTGGCAAAATCAGAAATCTAATGATCAGACTTCTCACCTTTCCTCTTTTCAATGATGTATACGTCTGGATATTTGTAATGAATACAGTATTTGACAATAACTCTTATGAACTATTTGTGATCACTTTTTTCTTTTTTTTTTTTTTTGCTACTACTGTATTTTCTCCTCACTGCTGTCCAACTAGCAGTCTGTGCTAACAAATAATCCCCTGCTAGTTTTGCTGACCATTCTTTCCAACTATTCCTACAGCTTTAAGGGTGGTGCTGCCTACGTTCAGTCATGGAAGAACACAGACAGGGACATTTTGGCCATGCAGTTCAAAAAACTATTTCAAAGAAGTTATAGTTGGGGAGTTAACTGTGTAGCAGAGGTGTTCTCTTACAAAATTCAGCGATTAGGCAATGTTACTATCACTCCTGAGCTCTGTAACAGGAGTGCCGTAGGACCATCCTTAAATGGGGTTTGACCCAAAATTTGTGTGTGTAACAGGAATCATCCCAAGCTGTTCAATAGCTTTTGTATACGGCCTTATGCCAAGCTGGTAATTTATCTCTTTGTTCTAGTTCTGTTTCTGTGAAAGGTGCCAGAGTTACGGCAGAGGCACAACTGGCTTTGTGGATGACAAAATATTAGCCTGCAGACTTGGCCATCACAGAGAAAGATATTCAAAGGGAAGAACTGATGTTCATGTGGTAATGTGAAGTCCTTGGGTAGAAGAGGACTGCTTCATTATTATGTCACCTTTTATGAGATGACGTTTGATTTATACTACCTCTCTAAATTGCTTTTGGCACAGAATAAATTGGATGGAGCACTCCATGTTGGTGCAAAATGATTTTGGAATAAAAATTTCTTGACAGAGAATAAGAGATGAAAATAAAACACAAAAGTAGAAATGGTAGTGATGAAGGTAGGCTGTTACTTGAATTTTCTGCCTGCATGTGCAATATAATACTGTCTTTAATGAAATAAACACAGAGAGCAATATTTCTTAACAACGCAAATCCTAATTCTGTTTTATTACAAATACAAACTTTAATACAGAAGTCGTCTTCCTCACTCCCTTCCTCCCTCCTTTCTCCCTTCCTCCCTCCCTCTGTCCTGAGCCCCCATGGCCCGTACCTCCCTTTCCCCTGTGCAGGACCTGCCTTTGCTGCCTCTCTGCCAGGGCTGGTGTCTCCAACGCTGCTCCTGAGCTCCCTGGGCCTCTGGTGGCCTCCCTGAAGGGCTGCCCTGTCCCTGCGGCGGGGTCCAGCCTCCCTCACCGGCTGCCCTGGCTGCCCCCACTGCCCAGCCTCCCACGTGATGTGGCCTGTGACCACGACCACCTCTCACACTGGTGTCCCTCAACCCACCAGCCTCCCTGGGCCTCCCAGCGGACCTCCACCTTGCCCTCCGGCCAGGGTCTCCCTCGCCTGCTGGCTCCATTGCTCGCCAGGAGCCATTTTGGCAATGGGATTTCATTAGGACATGTCAGGTCGCGGATGGACGTTTAGTTCCCTGTGCGCATCTGGCATGTTCAGGGTCCTGGGGACAGCTGTCACGCTGGGAGCAGCTGGCTGGAGTGGCAGCGTGCGACGCTGGGCTTGTAACCCAGCCAGAGCAGGGATAAACATATTTTCCTTGTGCGTGCTTTGACAAGTTAAGTGGTCAAGGAAGGACACTGATTCTACTGATTCATTTCCTCAATTTTTTAAAAAAAGTAGTGCTAGACAAATGATACATTTCCACAACTTACCACTTGTAGTGACCTAGGTATGTATAAACTGGGTGGGACAAAAGTAATTATATATATCAAAGTCTCTGCTTAAATTTATTATATTGAAGGCATTGAAAGACAATATTGCAGCATAAAAAACAACCTCTTTAATAAAATAAAAGCATTTAGGACTGGGACAATCAATTCTGTCTGACAGGTGAAAGAAAGTAGCTGTTGGGCTTACTGTCCTTCATCACCAGTCTGAACCTCCACGGACAGGTATTGGCTGATGTGTAAATGATGTTGCATTATTTTGGATACTGCATAAACAAAGGATGGCTTCAGTCTAATATTTAGGGATGAATGTCCATGTTGCTTGAAATTTAAGCTAAAATTATACATGTTGTTGCATTCATTAGAGGACATTTACATCTCAATTGGATATTTCAGTCACAGTGATAGAGCGATACTGATTATTTGGTGCCATCACTACTGTGTTCTTGCTTTATCTTTCTCTGAAAGTATTTAAGAAAAATATTTCATACTGTTGCTCTTTATTATGAAATACAGCAAAATCTGATACCAGGCAATTTTCAGTTCTGCAATCCTTATGACTGAATTGAGATATTCTGACCTCTAAAGATAAAAACAAAGCAAAAAAAAAAAGAGATTATATTTGGAGCTGTTCAAGAGGGAATCACCTACTCACAAGTAATGAAAATGAATCTGACAGTCTGATTACCCATCCCTAACCTTGTGGTAGCCTTCTGGCAACAGCTAGCAATATCAGCTTACTGAGTTTGAATTGCATGAATACAGAGAGAATTTGACCCTTGCCAAGGGACCAAGAGGCAATAATATGTGATCACTGTGTTAAATGAGGTTGTCATTGGCAAAGCAGAACTATGTCTTTCCATCTTAGCCTGAAGAAGTTTTTCAGAGGAAAAGACATAGTAAAAGTGCAGCACCTTTCCTGCTGCTGTGAACCAGCGTATGCATGTTTTAATAATTTTGTAGGAAATGAATAATATATTGAATATTCTTACTTGAGAATCTACTTCTACTTGACTACTATTTCTTCTCTTCACTGCATCAGAATTCTTCATTCAGTGAAATTTGTATAAAGTAACAGCAAAAATCCATTTGACCAATCCAAGTATACAATATGATGCACAGAGCATGCCAGAGCCTGCTTTATTTTCTAGTGTTCTGTGCTTTGAAATAGGCTTTGTTCTTCATTTCATTGGCACAACAGACAGCACAACTCCTCACAGCTGTTACATTTTTATGGCAATGCGTGTTAGTATGGACCCATAATCTGTGCCTTATATGCATGACAGTTTTTTTTTAAAAATCCTCCATCAATAGGATTTTATCTACTTTACACAAAAGATCACGTCTAATCTGTGTACTGTAGGTATAAACATGCCTAAAATTTTACTAAAAAATGGTCTCTGCACAGCGATCCTATTGTTTCTTTTAAAAACTGAAAAAATTTGCTCTTGGATTTTTATTTGTGTTCTGAAAAATTTTGCATTCTGTTCTGCTGGTGAGCTGTTCCTTATGTTCATTTTCCACAGAATGTAATATGGAACTGCATTCTTTTGTATATGGTTTTTAAGCCATCCCACAAAATTTTCTGTCTGAGGCAGTTATCTACAAAATCTTAATTGATTCAATAATCACTACAAAATATGTTTAATATTAATAGAAACATATATACTTAATTTCTAATACATTTTATTGGGTTTTGCTGTAAGGCACAGTACACAAGTGAATAAATAAAGAAATAGATTTGTTTATTTATAAACAAAATCTAAACCAAACACCTAAATGAAACATTGATTAATTATTCCCTTCCACGTATTCTAAGAAGCTCCCATAGGAATATATGCAGCTGTGAGGCATTTCTGAACAGAGACATGCAAATAATTGTTTGGGTTTTCTGTTTGTTTATTTGTTTGCTTTGGAGTCAAAAAGCTCATTTCAGTCTCTGTGCTGCTCCAGTGGAACCCTCTGTGTTTCTTTGTTTTTAATGAAAGCAAAATAGTGGCCTTCATATTTCAAATTACTTTTCAACTAACCTACTCCTAAAAAATACCCCTTCTAAATCTGTTTAGCTGTTCTTGTGATAATATGTAAATTCATTTTGTTAAGAGATGCTTTAAAATAGTTGATATGGCTTGTTTATGACTGGAGCTATATTTCAGGAACTGTAGAAGCCCACAAACAAACCTCTAAGAGGAAACAACTGTCACAATTATAGTACTTTTGTTTTGGTTTACTGGATATTAATTCCAGTATTTTGCCTTGTGCATGCTTTAATAATTGGGCACATAAAAAATGAAGATTTCAGCAGCAGAAATATATATCCATACTGCTGTCTGACACAAATATGTGCAGCAGTGATTATTTTTGTTTGCTCATCCATGAAGCTTCACAGATTTGAAATATGCAAATACTTTGCACTTCTGTAGACACAATGAAGCTTACACCTCCTCAACAGGCTGGTTTGCAGGGAAAATGAATCTACAGTGTTACAGTACTAGTGAAGGTATATTTCATTTTCCTTACATAAAAAAGCCCTAAACTTTGGGTAGCTGTGTACGTTATACAATTATATATTTAGCTGATCAATACCATGAATTTAAACAGGGAGATATAAAATGCGTTCTACTTGAATAAGCAGCTAGCTACAACAGTTCCATAGATGAGGAAATACTTTAAGGAAGATATAAATGATTTTTTTTTTGTTTTGTTTGCCTCTTTCCTTTTATCCAAATAATTTAAGCATTTGTTACTGGAAGACCTTGAAAAATTAATGGAACAGCCTGATAAATTGTAAAATAACAGAAATTCCTATATTTGGGTAACATATTTGTCCATTAGCAATCTTTGAGGAGATTAAGAGGTGAGTTATTTACACACTGGAGTGCATATTATTTTTCACTGTGTGACTCTGAGTTCATGAAAGTAAAATTCCTTTTTACTTTGGCCAAGTTAACTGGTTTAAAACTACATTCATACAGAGGGGATGCAACTACACCATTTTGTATTGCTGAAACACAGGATAACCATACCTAATTTTTGCTGATAACAGTAGTCAGCTCTGCTACTGTCCAGCAGAAAGTTTGTAGGAATATATCCATAATCCATGGATTTTTTACATGCTCATTTTCCCTTCTCTGTTCATGACTCTACAGAACTAAAGTATGAAGCACATCCATACAACACTTCATGGGGAAGCTGTAAAACATTGGCTTAAAAGTTAGTACAGCCAAAAACATATTTCTTTTTAAAGGAAGTCTGGATATAATAGTACATTTGGAGACCAACTGGAATCATATTGACACTGAATCAACAAGGAAAAGTGTCTGTAAATATGTTTGTAATTCATAGCTTCTGTAGAACTGTATAGCTTCTGTTATATCAAAAAGCTCATTCAAAAAACAGAATTATCAATATTTTGATACAAAACACAAGTGCTGGACATATTTTCTTGCACAAATTTTTCAGAGATATCAGAGAAAACTTGAGAGAAATTTTAAGTTATGAGTTTGCTTAATTAATAGATGCAAGTGTTACCGTACTGCAGAAGTGTTTGCTGGGTATTTGACAGAAAACTTCTATTATTTGTGTGTGAATATCTGTGTAGTCAGTTGTGGTTCGAGGAGTCTTTTTTATACTTGAAGGTATAAGCATTCAAGCAAAAAGGGGCTATGAACTCTTCCATTCACAATGCATAAACCATACTGCATGGCTAAAAGAAGTAACGCAGATTGAACAGTGACTGCTTCCACTGAAGTTTTCATAGTCAGCTCCAAGAATTAGCAAGATCTACCCCCTGGCTCCCCTACCCCCCACCAACTGGAGTGATAGAGGGTAATAAAACATTTGAGAAAAAAATGTATTTTGAGAATGTGGCATGTATTTCAAAAGCAGCAGAGTTCTTTGGAGAAATAGTTTATTAAGAGTTATTCTCCCAGTTGTGTTACTAAAATATTTTATATCGATGCCATGTGTGAATTTTCAGAGTACAGATCTTGGCTTGTCACTGGGGCATTATGTTCAAAGTCTAGTTAAAATGCTAAATTCTCTGGATATATAAACATGTAAGTCTTATAAATAAAAATGACTTGTGTTCCCACTGTGTCTTATTTTGGTAGTGGTCAGAAAAGAACAGATTATTTTTCTTTGTACAGATTAGTATTTATTGTATTCTTTCCTCTGATTAATGATAACAGATGCTGTGATTCCCAGCGGTGTATGCCAAAATGACAGGACTTAATTGCATTGATACAGCAAAATAAGCACATTCATTTCAGTATTTATGTGTGTATGAGATATTTTTTGTAAACTATATCTTCTATAGGACTCATTTATTTGACATATGATAAGCAATTTTTCTGTGACCGCATAGAAGCATTTCAGAATGTATTTGGTGAAGAAAAAACAAAGAATAAAGGTAGATTGACTAGTAGATTTAACCAATTATACATGGTTAGTGTACTTAAAATGTAATATAATTTTTATTATGAATAAAAATAAAGTGATCTAAAAGAAATACTTGTGAAGAAAATTAACTACCCTTATCTCTTGGCTATATAGTGGTCCAGCTACAACACAGAGGTGAAGTGTGTTCCCTCTTAGTCAATCCTATATTCGGGTAGCTGGACACTTTCCTAGAAGAAGAGACACTGAGAAAAGACAAGAATCTCACACCTCATCTGAATATGTTAACCACTAGGGTATTAGAAAAGCTGGATGATGACATGCATGGCTAAATGATGTCTTCCCTCTGTTTACAAACCATGACTCCTGCTAGTCTGGGGGCAAAGGCCAAGAGATTACTCTGGTTTGAATTCCCCACAGGAGATGGGCTTAATCGGTCCTATCAGGCAGCTTCAGGCAGTTTCCTTGTTAGTGTGCATAGATGCTGAAGTGCTGCATTGGAGATATTTAGATTTTTCTATGTATTGTGTCCTAACTATGTTTGAAGTCCTAACTGTATGGGTGGGTACAGACATATCCAGGCTACTTTGTCCCTTCTCCAGAGTGTATGGACACCCACAGGGACAGACCCATGTCTAAACCGGTAGTCAGTTTTTCTGCTGGCTAACTCAGAAAACAAGTAGAGGGGCTCTCAGGGTGATTTGTAATGTTAAAAAAAAGAAGTTTTAAAAAAAAAAAGTTCTGCATGTTTAACAGTATCAGGACTCACCTTGCTAAGGACAGATGTCCATGTTTTAGGTATTACAATAGTTGTCTGCTGCCTAGTGCAGCCATTTAAATGGCCCAACGCTGAAACAGGTTTGAGCTAATCTTTGTGATACATGAAGTTGAATTGGGACTTTTGGTGGATCTCATTGACGTGTATAAATATCTGAAGAGAGGTTATAAAAAAGGCAGAACCAGACTCTTTCTAGTGGTGCCCCGTGACAGGGCAAGAGGCAATGGGCACAATGTGAAACACAGGAGGTTCCCTCTGAACATCAGGAAACACTTTTTTTACTATGAGGGTGACTGAGCACTAGCACAGGTGGCCCAGAGAGTTTGTGGAGTCTCCATCCATGGAGATATTTAAAAGTTGTCTGGAGACAGTTCTGGGCAACTGACTCTAGGTGGCCCTGCCTGAGCAGAGGGGCTGGACCAGATGACCACAAGATGTCCCTTCCAACCTCAAACATTCTGTGATTCTGTGACTGTATAATGGGTGTTTTCTCAACAGGATTTTACAGTTATGGCTTGTTTCACTGAACCATTGTTACAGAGATTGATATCTAGCTCTTAATACTATAGGGCAGGGAGAAGTACTGCCCAAAAATATGCATGTGGCACTATTTTTATCTTATAATTTAAATAAAGATATAATCTCAACACTTGGCTGGGTTTCTTGGGCAGGAATGTATCTGCTAAGTAGTGCAATCACTGGAACTAAATATGCTGTGCAAGTTGGAACAGGGATTAGGACAGGAAATGGGATGGGGTTTTCCCCGTCTGAAGGTGTGGCAATGAAATGGTTTTCCAACTGGTAAATTCCAAATTCATGAGATTTTTCCAGTCTACATTTATTTTCATTCAATATATTTTAAAAATATTTTACATTAAATTCTTAGATGTATTTGTGTTGTATAATCAACTTGAGCTTTACATTAACTGTACTTCCTTGGCAGAAATCCTTTGATGCTAATCAGTTGGAGCACCATTAGAAGAGGCGCACTGTGAAGCTAGTATTTGGTTATTGTTGAGTTGCAAACATGCAACATCATCTCTACATTGCAAATGTCTGTGGTTTTTGCATATAAGTATATGGCAGTTAAATTGTATTGCATATTTCCATCTCTTAACATGCTTTTTAATTTTTTAAAAGTATTTTTCATTGCTGAAAGTTCTGATCTCAAATACTCTCTGCAATTTCCTTGAAATGGCTTTGCTCTTAAATTGCTTGCATATATTCTTAGTCCTAATTCTGTTTTGCCGTTAAAGTCAATGGATTATGACTGTTTTCTTCAACGAGGATCAGTTGGATAGTCTTTTCTTAAAAATACCAGTATGCAGCACAGAGCTTTCAAACCAGTCCTTGGCTGACAGACCAGTGATCTACCACACTGAAGGCACAGACAGACCCTGCTAAACAAACATGGCTCAGGCAGAAAATGTCATTCCACATATACTTTGCACCTTGTTTTTTGTAAATATACCAATTTTAGTAATGTGGATCAAAGTTTCTTCCCAGCCATAAATTTCCATTACCGTGTTTTGTAATTTTATGTTTTGTGAAGACTGCAACACTCTGATTTTAAGAGAACATATGACTGTCTAAGTGGTGCTTACTGGCTTGGGTGAAGTTATTTACTGCTCTGCAACATGACCACAAAGTGAGAGTGATTCATGACAACTCTGCTTGGGTAGCGTTTAGCATCCTATTCCACCTAGAGGCATAAGTGATCACATAGGAACAGACTTATAGGCATTAGGGGATTAAGAAAATCACAGAATATTCAATTTTTTTTTACTTAAATAAGACTTATACCAAATAGGTGGAGAGGAAAAATAAAGCCACTGTAGCATTAAAAAAGAAGTTCTAGTATACATGCAATTTATCACTAATAATCACAATTGTACAATGGTGATTTAAATAGTATTAGGGCAGATTATCACTCTATGCACTCCTTGCATACGTACACTCACAAATATACATGTCCACACCTCTCTGGGAATCGGAGGCAAATGCAGGTTATGATAGGGTGTGCTGATCATAAGACAGAGCCTGAGAGGAACACAGTTGTTCTACTACATGAGAATGCATGAGAAAACGTTCCTTATGACAGTTCAAAATCTGAGCAAGCATCAGACTCCCCTAAGTGAAGCTTTTTGTCTGCATCTGTATTCAGGGTTTACTGAATTACTTCATAGTTAAGTTATTCATGAGCAGCTGGGCTTGTGGGTGAGTGCGGTGTGTGTTTGTATTTGCATATGATTTACAAAAAATGTGATGCAACACAAAAAAATAAAATAACCACTCATCAAAAGCAAGCAGCCCAACAGAACAGGATTGGTGTGACTTTACAAGAAATGGACCTAATGCAAAACTATATGTTTCAACAGTGAGAGCATTTCAAAATATTTGGCTGTGGTTTGGCATACTTGTTAATTAGATCCAAAGAGAAAACTCTGTGTTTCTAGTTTTTTTTGTTTGGTTGTTTGTTTTGTTTTGTTTTTTTCTTGTTTTTGACCCCTTACCCTGGTCTTAACAGAACAAATTGCAATACTGACATTGGACATGCAAGATTTTCACTTTATGTGAAAATGTGTAAAGATGCAAAAGAAAATGAATAGCTATTGTTTTGCAAGAATAACATAATTTTAAGCAGTTGATTTTTGCCTCTATTCCCTGGAAGGGGAGGTGGTATAATAATGTAGTGACAAAATTATTTCTGTGTAGTGTCTGCTATGGAGACTTAATGGGTAATATGCAGTGAGGTGAGAACAGAGCTGCTGCAGGTGTGCAGCTTTGCAAGGTGGTAATTAGAAAGCAGGTGAACATAAATAAGGAGCACAGATGGTACTTATAGAGGTGATTGGGAATGAAGGTACAGTACAAACTCAATGTCCTGTAACTTACAATGATAAAAGGGTCCTGATTCTTTTCTGTTTTACCTGAGTTAGCTACAGCTGAACAAATTGAGTGCAGGGTAGATGTCCAATTATAGATCTTAGAAATCAGCATCCCTACTCTGTTATAAAATTCTGGCAAGAAACAGAGAAAAACCTTTCTTGTTAACTCACACATGGGAAAGAGTGTCAGATTTAAAATCTGTTGTGGGAAAGGGAATGTTGACAAAGATAAAGAGATTACTTTTCCCAAATTTGTGCAATAGACTGTTTAAACTTAAACTGTCATTTGAATGCCAGCTGCAAAACAAATCCAACCTGATATTTTCTGGGGAAAAAAACATTAATTTTATCTATTCTTAGGAAAGCTAAATAGGAAGAAATTCTCTGCCATACTTGAGTATTCAAGTCTAAAATAAATGTTGCCATTGAGACAATAAATCAAAGTTCCAAACATTTTCATGATCCAGTAATCAAACAGAAAATTGTTATTCACCAATCAAATACTTAATTTTGATTGTCTGAAAATCCTGAATTCCAATTTTGATAGCTATTTATTTATTTTTCATAAAAATAAAACTGACATTTAAAAATTATATTCTGAATCAGAAAAATGAACTTTTTACTGAAGATATGAATTCTGAACTATAAAGTTCAAACAACGTGGAAACATGGCATTACGTCTTCTTTTGAAACTTCATGTTCAGCAGCATCTGTCGTACTTTTACAGAGATCAGTTTGGAAAAGAATGCTATCGCTGTGCCTTGATGAGTAGGCAGAGTGTATTTCCTTTTGGGTGTGTTCTTTGCATATAGTATTTTCACATTCAACTTCCATATAACAATTGGTGAAGATAACACAATGAAATAAAGCAATTATTTAGTCCTTTTTTTTTTCTTAGAGTATCTATGAAGGAATGTAATCTATTATATTTTACAAAAATGTATTTGTTGCTGTCAACAGAATTTGATTTACTCAAAAACCTGTGTAGCTTGGCTATGTTTGAATGTTTCAGAGAGTTATTTTGTGTGGAGCATTTGTAAATTTGCCAAGTTTCAGTGCTTAGTTTTGGTTAGTTATTCAAGTAAGCTGTTAAAATGTGGAGTACATTAATTTCATCACCTAAACTTGATTAATACAACTTTCTCAGATGAAAGTATTTTTATTCTTGCAACAGTTCAGTTAAATAATAAAAGTCACCCCATTTTCTAGGTGAAGAAATGAGGCATGGAATGATTGCAGTTCTGATACATAGAAAACCGTCTAAGGATAAGTAAGTACTGGAATAGCTTTTTGAGGGAAATCAAGGAATTTCCTTAATGAACTATGCATAAAATCATGTCAAACAGGTGGCAATACCAAGCAAACATCTGTAAGTAATGCAATAGATATAAAAAAAAAGTGGAGTAGGAAATATTCTGAGATATCATAAATCCCTGGTTCTTTTTGTAGGGTTATTTTTAGTTCTGTGATTTAGGCAGCTGACTGAGATTGAATGAGATTTTAATGGCAGATAATGAAATACCTTTCAGAATCTGGGTATATGTGATTCATACAAAGTCACAGAGGAGGTACCTGGAAAAGCAAGGAGCTGAGTGGCAGTCTCCTGAGGCCCAGATTAATGCTCACTCCATTGCACAGCCTTTCCTCCTTCAGGTAAATTAACAGAACTGGTCATGTCTCTAATTAGAGGGACATTAAATCCTTGCCTTGTGATTGAGTAAGTGTACATTTCACCTTCAAGGTCTTGTATATAAGAATTTGAAATAAAACCCTGTGAAAATTTTGTCTATGAAATCTATATAGAGTTAGAGTCCAATTCAGATATATGTTGCAAGTGATCTCAAAACATCATGGCTGAGGTAAACACATATTTAAGGGGCAATTATTTTCCAATTGCTCATACAAAATAATAGCATTAACAGTATATTATGCTAACATGGAGTCTTCCACCACAGGACCTTACAGAGTTAACACTAACTAATTAGCTTAATGATAACTCTGAGAAAACCAAGGCAGAGTTTGGTGCCCAGTGTTAAAATCAGCAGAACCACATAGTAAGCAGGAACACAAATGTGGCCCAGAGAGCAGAAAGTTCTACGCGAATGTCTGTTGCAATCAATGGGAAGACCACTATGAAATCCCAAGTCTTTCTACTGACTCCCAGGGAAACTAGTTCAGGGTCATGCAAAACTGATTTTTCCTTTCAGTATTGGCTGACTGATTTCAGCAATAATGTTTCTTTTTTAGTTATGTTATTTAAAAGACTTTTCCTCATTAACAATTAGCACAATCACATCTATAAGCAAGGCAGAGCTACCCTAAACTCAGAATTTCCCTGAAGTCAGTGTCAGTTGTATGCACTCCATAAGTGTCAGGATGGGGGCATTAATCAGTGACTTGATTCACAACTCTCCTAAGCCAATAAAAAGAACTCTAAAACATAAGATTTTGAATCAAGACCTATTTTCCAAAATCAGGAACATTCTTTCTCTCTTTTGAGCATAGATATTTTCTTCTTACTTTAGGGATTTAAAACAGAACAATTTTGGTATAAATGCATGTGTATAGAATCATAGAATCATAGAATCATAGAATCATAGAATTGTTAAGGTTGGAAAAGACCCTTAAGATCATCGAGTCCAACCGTTAACCTATCACTGCCAAGTCCACCACTAAACCGTGTCCTCAAGCACCACATCTACCTGTCTTTTAAATACCTCCGGGGATGGAGACTCAACCACTTCCCTGGGCAGCCTGCTCCAGTGCCTAAAGGCTATGAAAATTGGTACTCCACAAAGGCTATGAAAATTGGTCATTAAAACATGACATTTCATCCTGCAGGGTTTTAAAGGGAATTAAAATGCAATAATTGGGGGGGGGGCGGGGAAAAGCAAAGGTAGGACACACAAACCACCAGAACCACTTCTTCTTGTGCTTTTGAACTTTCAGTATTTTTAAGATACAATAATTTTGTGAAGAACAATCAAACCAGTCCCACTGACGTGTAAGTGATTTCTACAAAACAGATGATCAATGAAGGAACCATATATATGTAGTGGTTTTCCTGTTAAGATAAATATCTCACGCTGAAACTCACTGGAGATTTTCACTCTGTGGAGCCACAGCTCTGCTTTCTCCCATGACCCAGTGGGGATTAACCAGTTGTATTCCACTACCATTAGTTAAGCATGTGATAGCTACCATTTATTTGTGGAGCTTGTGAACTTTCCAAAAAGTGACAAGTTTTTAATTCCCATTCATGCAACCCGTATTGTGTGTGCAATTTTATAATCTGTGAAAGCTGAGGATCCTCTTGTATTTTACTCTGTTCTCAGCTTCTCAGGAGTGTGTGCGTTTGCATGTGTCTTTAAGAAGATCAGAATGCAAGACTGTAAGGTGGGGTTTTTTTTGTGTGTTTTTTTTTTTTTTTTTCAATGGGCTAGAAATTGAAGAGAAATAAAGGACCATGGTGCAGAGATCCATCCAGGTGGTCAGTAGCTGATTGTGAATTGTACATATTGTGAGGTATGGATTGCTTTATGAACTTACATGCTTTTCCTAGAGGAGGGTCAATATTGCATAGCATTCCTCCTGGCCGGGATGGGAATAGCTTCCCTGATCTAAATTAACGTTCAGTTCTTAAAAGTAATGTACCATGCAGTAGTGGAGCCTTTGGTTAGTGTGGTAATAAAAAGAAGCTTAATTGGAAATTCTTTTGAGAACTTGCATGTACTGTACATTATTAGCCTGGGGTAGGTCATTCTCACCTCCATTAGTTTTCTGACTGATAGAACACATTTACATTCTGCAATATCTGTAAGTAGAGGATATGAGTTTTTTTCCCCTGCTATTTTCCTCAATACCCTTGCACTTTTTTCTTGCTCCAGTAGCACACAGGCTGATGTAACAATCTGGTATGTATTGCTTAAAACTACTTCCATTGTCTTTAGGCAGGTTGGCTGCCAGTTCAAATGGATTTGTTGAAACAAAGTGCTTTTACCAGGCTACACTCACTTCTTCTCTTAGCAACAAGAGGTTCTGACGTTAGCAAGCTTATTTTGGAAAGCTGTGCTCTGTTCAGTGTGGGATCAGAGCACCCCAAGGGCTTGAAGTCAGACTTTGTAAGTTGTAAATTAATTGACAAGCTGCAGAATCCTCCTCGAGACAAAGCAAAGATTTGTTTCCCCTTTAAAAAAAAAAATAATCTGTAAATATGGTAAACAAAAGACTTAGGGTAACAATTAAGATGCACTTATGGGTCAAATATCCAGTTTGCTATTGATTTACACTGACACATTAAAATCAAAATAGTATTAAATAGCCTACTGGCATTGAGAAGGCTGTAGCTGAAATTAAGCAGTATATATTAAAAAAATGAGTAGGAGATTCTGGTAAAAATAGAATAGTTGTACAAAAAGAATTTATTTGTAAAAAAAAGGGGAAAAAAAAGAAAAGAAAAAAGTGGGAAACTGTATCTTGCCACATTACTGACCCCTTTCTTCCCCCAAGAACCAGGTGAATAAGATTTTATTTTTAAAAATGTTTACAGGAGGGACAAAGCTAGAAATGCAGATAAATATTCCTGAGAATTCTCAACGTGGGAAAGCTCCCAAGGGCTTTCAAAGCTTGTTCTGTGGGTCTCAGGGGAGGGGAAGGAGAATTTAACTAAGAAAGGATAGAGGAGAGAAAAAATACTACTAATAAGGGACAGTAATTGTACACATTTCAGTATGATTTGAGCATGAATATTCACACCTAAATTTAAGCACTTGCCTCAATTGTTTTGCTGAGCTAGAGCCTGAGGACAGCCTTGAATAACTGAGAAATGGCAGACTACATGAAGGAAAATACTCACATTGTGTGTCTGAAACTGTGTTTTGGCTGCACCTCTAGTAGCTTTCATAGATATTATTCATGTCTGAGTCTTAATAATGAATCTGACCATCAGTTTCAGCCTCCCTTTGACCAGGCTTTCATCAGTCTTAGAAGCAAAATGCATTTAAGTTCCCGCTGACTTCAGCAGGACTTGAGAGCACTGAGCATTTTAAAGGTATGCACAGTACCATGAAAAGACCAAACCCACATAGTGCTTATGCAAGAGGTGGTTTCTCAGAATTGGAAAGAGATGGTCATTCTTTGGGAAGAGGTATTTGAAACAATCAGATGTTGCCTCTGGTGTGCCATCAGAGGTGTTTCCCTTTTATCTCCAGAGCGTGTATACGTCAGCATCAGTGCTAGAGAGGGAGCAGACTTGATAAACCCTTGAGGACTCTATGCTCATAGGAAAAATATTGCTATGGAAGAGACTTATAGCCACTGTCTGCAAACAAAGAAAATTCAAGGGGAAAATCCTTCTGAGCTAACCTTTTAAAAGTAATCTTTTAAGATTTAGTGTTACTTCTGTTTTACTCAATTTCTTTTTTTAAACATGTGAGACTGTAGTTCTGAGAAAGTTTTTAGAATAAAATGGTATTTCCAGGGCTTTTAATCTGTAAACTACTGCACAAACCTACAGCTCCAGCTGCTGGCAGATTTTCCTGGATTTTCTCAGCCATATGAGTAGGATAAAACATGAAGGTGAAGGAACCCTAAGAAAACATCCTTTTCTGCATAGGAAAAAAAACCCAAAACATAAATAATAGTAATAAATGTTCCTAATCTTTGCTATACCCCTGTATGTTTAGAGACCAATCAGTTCCCTTTTCAAGGCCAGCCTTGCATAACGTAGCCAATGGATCAACAGGATGTATTACTAGAGCGGCACAAGTCACAGACTAGGCTGATACACCAAGTCACAATGCTGATGTGCACAAGCTATGTATATGACTTATCTAGATATCATTAAAGTGTCCTGATTCATCTTTGTGCCTGGCTGCCCAAAGGAATGAGTGGATTACAGGTTTCAAAATAAAAGATAAACCAAAGCTTCTAATTTAGATAGAACTCATTGCTTTTATTGTCTCTTGACAAAATAAAAATGCAAATAAATTCTTGCATATTGGAGGACTAGATTCATGGCACCTGTCAGCATGATAAATCAAAACCACAAAGGCATCACAGGAGTTGTTAAAGATAACAAGAGCAGTGACAAGGAATAAAATACCTTCCTTGAGGAATAAATTAGCAAATAATCAGAAACATTTTTTTCTTATATACTTATTATTTCTTTTGTGATTGATGTTGGTTTTTATAAAAGACTACTATGAATCTATAAACAAATGAAATATATTTCAATACACAGAACAAATATATAGTTTTTATATTCAGGTAGATATTTGTTGCAATTAATTTTAGACTATCCTATATCATTACTTTGTTAGCCTGGTATTGCCTGGTAATAAAGAAAAAAAAGATACAGCAATTAATTCCGATTGTGTTAAGCACCACTAGTAGAATACGTGCTACAATAACACTGCAGATCATGCAACACTAACTTTTTGAACTCATATCTTTTTAAAAAAAGAACTTTTTCATCAACAGATTGCTGACGAGCACTTCATTTTGCTTACTCAAGAGAGGATATTTCTTTGTCTGTAGAAGTTTATTCAAAAGTATTCCCAGTAGACTTCTCTTCAGGGAATATAATGCTGAGTCCTAGGAAAAGAGAGCAGTGAGTAATGTTTGTGCTTTGCCAAATGTACAACAGGTACGGAGTTCTTGAGAAATGTGCAATTTGTCCCAATGTGGAGCAAAGCCTTCCATAATTCAAGACATACAAAGGACTTCTTTTCTTAAATGTTCTGTTTCCTAAATGAATTTGTTTTCCCTGTAACAGGTTAATCCTGTACATTACTCACTTAAGCAAACAATGTTCTGTTTCTACAAGAAGATTCATTAAGATTAATAAACTGTTTTATTAAAGGCAAGCCTAGCAATTGTTGGGCTTGCCTCGCTCTTCCATTTGTCTGTGTTTTTCATTTTCTTCTAGATTTGCCAAATATGAATAATTTGGGTGCATATTTCTGAAAATGGGTTGATCCTGGAATGGGATTATTTTTTAAATTGAAGACATGAAAGTTTGGCCATTATTGAGACAAAAGCTAAGGAACAAAATATGGCCCCCAGTCTGTCTATAAATAATCATAGTGCTTGAAAAGCCTTATGTATAATGGATTGTTATTATAGCTGTACATATCTACATAGCAATAAATGCTGTTGACCTTTTTTCCTTATGCTTGAGGAATGAGCTCTGTATGAGAACTGGCTATACAATGTTGCCATGTCTTCTGAAACCCAGGTGAGAATTTGCAGACATTTGGCTATGTTCAAAACTTAAGAAAGAAAAGTGGTTTGTGGAGACGACTTCTATTTTCCTGTGGACTTCCTTGAATGTTCCATATGTGGTGAACGTGTGGGCTTGGATCCACCTTCCTGCAGCTATAAGTTTTCTTCAGTAGCTATCCTGACCTGGACACTTGAAATGAGGGAAGGGGTTTTGTCTGTTTCCCCTGAGTTCTGAAGTAAATGCAGGATCAGTGTAGGAAGAAACAGTGTAATCTGAATGAAGATGGGATGGGAACCAGACCCTCTTTAGTCTGTGTTTGAGTGTGTTGAGGTGGAATAAGGAATGGTGTGCATGAGGAAAGGTGTGGGTGAGGAGGCTGGGGACAATGGAGCTGATGATAAAGAATCTGAGGAAACGATATGAAAGAAGTCCCCAGGAATAGATAGGTTATGAAAGCAGTAGGCATTGAGTTGAAGACTGAGGCTGATTACTCAAGAAAATGGTCAAGCCAGGGTAAAAAATTTGAAAGGCTGAATGTAAGCGGCATGAAGGAAGCAAGGAAGAGCTATATCAATAAGAAGAGGAAAAATGGAAACTTGTTAGGTGAAACTGAAACTGAATAAGATGTTCAGGGAGTGACATTGCGACTGGAATCCAGTGAGCTGAAGAAATGTAGGCAGGTGAGTGACTGTCCAGCTAACAGAAGTGAGCACGTGGAAATGGATGGACAAAAATATGCAGGGTAAGTACTTGGGGAGGGGAAAAGGTCAAGGAAAATGGCCACTGGAGTGGGAGCAAACTGAGACTAGGGGAATCATGAGCCTGATGAGACTCTATGTAGCACATAACTACATTTATATTTCCTTTCTAGTGTATTTTTAACTGTATTTCTTCAGTTTCCTGTCTCTGATGCCTTTATCTCCTATCTGGCAATTCTCCTATTTTTAGACCAGGCTCTGGAGTACACTACTCCCTACACTAACTGTGATTGTCTAGTAGATCTGACAATGTGCAAGATACGGGTTTTTCATTTAGGAGTCTGCAGGCAATATAGTACTGTTTAACTACAAGCATAAGCAAAGTAGGAGGAAAAATGTCTTAAAGTAGATCAATTTCTGTGTGTTGATCTCCCATGTATAGGAGCCCCAAACCTTCATTTTATGTTTCAGTATTTCCCACTTTATACCTCTCCACAAAAGAGTATTGCTCCAAGACATCCTGCAACTTTTGAAATAGGACATTTAATCCTTTGAAAAGCTGGTGAGCCACTCCAACAGGAGAACCAGGCCAAGTCATCAAAATAAAAGACTCTATGAATTGTTTCTCAGTGAAATTGCCAGAAGATTAAATCCAAATCTAACCACCTTAACTCTCCTTCCTGTATGCATTACCTGAGAATTCTGCTTTTCAATTTAATGAATTACAAATAGAGAAAGCACTCTGCAGTATTTTTTTAAGAAGTTATTACAAACAGCTCAAAATGTATATGATCAACAGAGCCCAAGGTGCAAGAAGTGGAACATCAAGGGTCATATCTGGGAGACAGAAAAAATCAATACCTTTCTCTTCAAAGCTGGAAATAAAACTGACGCTATCTGAGTCTCTGATGTTATAAAAAGTCCTGAGAAACCTGCTGATAAAACAGTATCTCTGTAACTAATGCTTATCCACAAAAAATATAACAACTTACTGCTACTACTTTACATTGTGATTTCATAGCACCTGTCTACTGTGAGTGCTCATTGACCCTTCACTGATAATCCAGGAAAGAAACTGTGCATTTTTTTGCCCCTCAAATTGCCTTTTAGCTAGCAGCAGGTGGGTAGCAGCAGCACAGCCTGTGGCAGCCTAGGTGTTGCAGGACTATACCATGAGCCTGCAGGCTCACACCCTTCTGGTGAGTGGTGTGAAAATCAGGATAATGAGATCTAAAGAAATTTCTTTTTTTTCTGATTTTGGGGGGGGGGTAATCCTACAAATATTAGCTGTATTAAAATAACATAATTAAGGACCAGAAATTAAGCTTGAAAGATTAGGAAATGTCAGAATTACAGCTGATTGAGTAACCTACTTTTGACCCTGTTGGGCACTTGTGGTATGACTTAGTCTTTAATTACATGCTCGCATACTATTTTTCCACAGTAACCCTACCTCATTTAGTTAATAGGTCAGCCCTGTTCCAAGAATGGTCCAAGCTTGTGTAGTTAAAGATGCTGATAGCTTACACGTGGAACCACAGTTTCTCATACCTTAGTTCATACCACATCTAAATTGGGTATAATAATACCTTGTTGTCTCACTGGTGTGTTGTGAAAATAACTTAATTGGTGTTTGTACATCACTTGGCGACTACAGCAGGCTACAGGAAAGCCCAGGAGGAAAACAATAATTTTGAATCTAGGGAAGGCCTTGAGTCACGTGCATTATACAGGGTGTGGGCCACATTTGAGACAATGAATAATAAACAAGATGTGGAAAGAGAACAGATCAGCAGTGGCATCAGATATCACATGTTGGCTGCACCTGATTTTGGCAGGTAAGCGGATCCTGGCTCATCTACTTGGAAGGTAGAGCGGAGGAAGGAGCAGGAGCACAAGAAGTAAAACAGTTCAGTCTGCGCACTGAAAAAGACAGACATTTACTGGAGGGAGAAAAAAGCATATATGGCCAGGGTAGTAGAAACTGCAGTGTAGTCCAAGATTTGCACAGGATACATTGCTTTGCCATTCTCTAACTTTTGAGTGCTAGAGCTTATAACCTAACCACACTTCTTTGAACATATCTTTCTTTCTTTTGTATATACTTACTTAGGTTCCATCTACTCAAAGAAACTTCTTAACTCTGCTCTAGATTCTTCTTTGGCAATCCTTAAATAAACAGCTGTGAAATACAAACCTTATTCCACAGAAACCACCGATAACCACAAGCATTCAAGATCTATATCATAATCCATCCCCACTAACGGAAACCTAGCTGGTCTTGCAGCACTCCTTGGAGTTTCTCAGCTAAGTCTTTAGTCAATTATGCAGATGAGATGGCTGATGAAAGAAAACCTCTGCAAAAGCTGAAAAGCCCTACAAAAGATTAGGGTGTCTAGCTGAAACATCTTTGTAATCATAACTGGCAGGATGGTTTCAGGTGAGTCTCACTCCTAGGAATTTCCAGATTGCAGAAGACAAAACAAATCCATGAAAATCCACTTGTTTTTCAGAAAGCCAGAGGAAAAGCCAAAGGCCAAGTCAGAAATAACAGCATAAACGCTCATAATAAAATATGCCAAGGCAAGCTGTTAAATTTTGCATCCCTTCCAGGTATCAGTTGGAGATAAAATGTAGTCAAACAGTCTAAATGTAGTTCCATAGAACAAATTACAGTTCTCAATCTAGAAATATAAAATATATGAATCACAGCTGTAAATTGTCTGTTGTAAAGGAACTGGAAAAACCTCATTGACATTTTGGTGAAGAAAACATACTTCTGTAGCTGCTATGTGATTTGACAGTAGTTGGAAATTAAATCAAAGGAAAAATCACTGCAAATAGCAATGACTGTGTAAAAAAAGATAGGGTCATTGGCTCATAACAAGCTGAAAGAGAGAGAAAAAACACTAAATAAGTTTAAAAGCATTATCAATTTAATCACAGTTTTCTCTGTGCTTTTATGTAATCCTTATTTAACTATATTTAATCCTACCTATTTCTCAATAATTGTGAGAAACACCTGAGATGACTATCTAAAAGGTAAGAGCTTTATTTCCTGTCTTCATTATATTTCTGTCCAAGTCTATAATGAATTCTATACTTTCCATTCCTTTTTTTCATATTTGTCTTACATAGAGTAACAGCCAAAAAGACTATTTAGAAATGAAAGTATAAGACTACCAACATTGCCATATGTTAAAGGTGCTTTTATAATTATGTTAGCCTCTATGCCATGTCATAAACATTAGTTACAGTGCTGTGAATGGCTGGAGGAGATTCAGGGGACAGTATTTTCTTCATACTGTATACCAGTCTATATCAACCCCTTTACACTGTTGCCAAAGGGGCAAATCCCATGTTTCAAAGCTGTATGTGTCAGGAACAGCACGTACATATCCTAGGATGGTTTTTCCGGGAAAAAAACACCAAAACCAAAACAAAAAAGGAAACATTCAGCAATTTTCTTTCCTCTGTTTTGTAGAGAAGAGGAAAAAGTCATTGTGAAGCTGCTATAGCTTTGCCTCTGTATTCTAGGAAGCATTTCTGTGTAGCAAACAGGTCAGGGTTTCTCTTGTGTTCGCTGTGTGCCTGGCTCTTCTCCCGCTCTCTGGCAAAGGGAAATACCAAAACTAAGGAGGAGTTTTCTGCTGTGAGAACTGTGTCACCCCAGATGTGAGCTGGGCGAGGACGACTGCAGGCGAGAGCCAAGTTGGATGGAAACTACATGGAAAGCTCTGAGGAGCCAGGCTGGTGGACTCTGGCCATGGCAAAGGGAGAAGCAGTGCCAGTGAAGAGCACTTCTCCAGGGGCAATGCTCTGGGCAGGACTCACAACCTCACGTCCACAGTGGCCAGCATCACTTTCCAGTACCCTAGCGCAAGCAAAGCCAGCCAAGGAGACACGGCTCTTTTGTGTCTCTGCCAATTAATGTCTGCCTCTGCCTAAAGATGGTGCTGCTTCTAGCCTGAGCCTGCCTTGAGTTACAGACGGGATGAATAGGGGATTTTTTTTTTCTCTGCTCTCTGCTTAAGGCAATCGAGTTTAAGCAAAGTCATTTTAGTTTTGTTTCTCAACTTCTTACATCTGAGTTCTGCTTTTAATTTTTAAACTTCTATTAATAAGAAGGCAGAAGGCAGGGGAAAACCAACAACAGCAACCCATGGTCTAATAAAGTCATTCGCACCCTAAAAAATGATCTTTTTTGGATGATCCATATTAACGCTTTTCTTCTGCCATGTATTTTGCTTACCATTGTATTTTAGAAAGAAAATCAGTTTGCCAGGTGTTACATAGTGGCTCTAAATTCACATTACTGCACACTTAAAGGAGGTATGTATTTACTGACTGAGGTGGAGGGGATTTCAACTTTCAATTATTAGATGTCAAAAGCCAACCTGGGCAAAATATCTTCCCCATTTCCTCCCCAAGTAGATTAGGCTACGGCCCAACATATAATAACTAAAAATACATCTGGAAAAATACCCGCTAATTCACCCATCCAAATTGTCTTTGCATTTTGAACCTCATATTTGAAGGATTATCCTGTGTCTCAGAGGGTGCATGTGGAAATGCAGATCAGAGTGCCTGAAAGGAGATTCTGGTCTAAGAGAATTGCATGGAAATAACTGAACTTTAAGCTTACGTGTCTTACACAAATACCCTCACATTTATTCTTTCCCTGCACTGCTTCAGCTGTTTGTTTGCATTTTTATTCATTTATAAGGAACTGGAAAGTTACATCACACCATGATTTTCTTACTCAAGTAAAAGTACAGTAGTATAAATTCAGCATTCTTCCCCCCTCCAATAAATGGGAAGAGTAATGAATAGGAATTAATTCTCTTTACTCCATCAAGTAGTCAATTAATTAAAATTTGTTCAGAATGTAAAATAATTCCTCTCCTATATCCTGTGCTTGACGGCATTATTTTCCCTATATTTCATAGAATCATAGAATCATTAAGGTTGGAAAAGATCCTTAAGATCATCGAGTCCAACCATTAACCTAACACTGCCAAGTCCACCACTAAACCATGTCCTCAAGTGCCACATCTACACACCTTTTAAATACTTCCAGGGATGGAGACTCAACCACTTCCCTGAGCAGCCTGTTCCAATGCTTGACAATCTTTTCAGTGAAGAAATTTTTCCTAGTATCCAATCTAAACCTCCCCTGGTGCAACTTGAGGACATTTCCTCTTATCCTGTCACTTGTTACTTGGCAGAAGAGACCAACCCCCACCTCACTACAACCTCCTTTCAGGTAGTTGTAGAGAGCAATAAGGTCTCCCCTCAACCTCCTTTTCTCCAGGCTAAACAACCCCAGTTCCCTCAGCTGCTCCTCATAAGACTTGTGCTCTAGACCCTTCACCAGCTTCGTTGCCCTTCTCTGGACATGCTCCAGCACCTCAATGTCCTTCTTGTAGTGAGGGGCCCGAAACTGAACACAGTATTTGAGGTGCAGCCTCACCAATGCCGAGTACAGGGGGACGATCTCTTCTCTAGTCCTGCTGGCCACATTGTTTCTGATACAAGCCAGGAAGCTACTGGCCTTCTTGGCCACCTGGGCACACTGCTGGCTCATATTCAGTTGGCTGTTGACCAACACCCCCAGGTCCTTTTCCGCCAGGCAGCTCTCCAGCCACTCTTCCCCAAGCCTGTAGCATTGCATGGGGTTGTTGTGACCCAAGTGCAGGACCCAGCACTCAGCCTTGTTGAACCTCATACAATTGGCCTCAGACCATCAATCCAGCTTGTCCAGATCCCTCTGTAGAGCCTTTCTGCCCTCAAGCAGATTTCCACCTGTTCTTTCTTCCACCTCTATTTTCTCTCACTTTACATTGCAGACAAGAGGCACACATGCTACAGAGGAAGAGACCCCCAAGATCCCCAGTGTCACCAGCTGTGAGGTTAGCTGTGTGTCAAAGGAAGAGTATGAGGAGTTACTCTGCTCCTATAAAAAGAGAGACCTGTAAGGGCTATAGGCTGACCAGCTGAGTAAGAAAAGTGAGGAGAAGAAGTCGTCTCCAGCCTGTATCTCCACTCCCTCGTGATGACTGAAATACAGTTGCCCTTCCAAACACATCTCTCACTTAATTTCCTGCATATTTCTGCTGCTTCTCCTCCCCTCTCTTTTGTCCAAGTTTCCTTTAACCACTCCAATGTCTTACTCTTTTTTAAAATTAAAAAAAAAATCCAACTTTAATTTTCTATTTGGTGTTTGTTTACTTTATGCCTTATGTATAATCCCCTGTGGTCTTCAACTCTCTCACTACTTTCCTTTTATGAAGCTTGTTTGTAGGGACTGCCCTGTTAGGATATGTGGGCTAAAAGTTAATGATGCCTGGGACACCGTGTGTGAGAGCAGAGGGCTCTGTCCATTTTGAGCACCCAAAAGTATCCTTGCTACGAAGGGTGATGAGAGGAAGAGTGGCCTTGTGTGCACCTCCAAACCCAAAATGGGGGTTCCACTTAAAGGTATATGTGTATCTGTGAATAGTAATATAGGCTGCTCCCATTCCACGTCAAGCCCTCTGACCTCAGAACTGCTTCCCATCCTCTTGACCTTTCCATCCAGAGACCCCTTACTTATGCCACGTCCCTCTGTGCACATGTAGCCACTTTCTCCAAATTGCTGCCAGTGAGCTTTCATTCCTATCCCTACCTGAGCAAAGTCCCCAATTCTTGGGAGAGTCACCCCTTCCTCTAGAACTATCGTCCTCTCTCCAGTCTTTGCAGCCCCCAAGCTTTTTTTCACTTATCCTGTAACAGCTACCACCACTATCTTTTAGCCTTTCTGTGCTCCCACTGGTTGCAAGCCACCATATTGGCCTGTCTCTGCTCTTGGAAGCAAACCATTAGACCTTATTTTGGCAACCCCCTAAAAATGTAGACACAGACTTCACTGAACACCAATATGTCCATATGGGATTGATTCTGAAAAAGGACAGAGAAGGAGATATTTGTGTCTTCTTTTCGTCTTCTGTTCCATAATGGCCTCCCTTTCCACTTTCCCCTTTCCCTTTTTCCTTTTCCCCTTTTCCTCTTTTTTCTTCTGCCTTTTTCCTTGTCCCTTTTCCATTCTCCCTTTCCCTTTCTTTTGTTTTTGGAGGTATTTTATTTTATATTAAGGCCACTTCCAGCTCAGAGTTTTCATTAGACATTACAGCTTTGTCTTTTGACTCCTAGGAGAATCGCTAGAAACTTGATTGGGCCAACTTGTATGAAATTAAAGACTTACTGGTAATTTGAATGAAACACTCTTACAAGCTCACCCAAAGTAGGGAGATTGGATTGGCTTTCCACATGCTTTTACAGCTGGTTATGAAGCAGCCTTAGCTTATTAGTTCTGCTAGGTATATCAGATGTGTTTCTGTATGTTTCCTGACAATTTGTGAGTGTTTCTAGTTCTCAACAGTAAAAAGCTTAATAGGAGTGAACAATTGTAATATGATACAGTGCTTCTTTACCAATGATAGCATTTTCCTCTCTGTTGCCAAAAGGATTGTTTTGAAAGTGAGTTTTTACAGTGAATATAAGTGACATTCTCCAAAGGCATCAGATGCAAAAAATATTTTATAGAAATATAGTGGCAAGAAAGATTAACAAAACAAAATAAAAACACATTTAGCAGGGCTTTGACAGATTTAGGCAAAACTCAAACACTTTTTTTTTTTTTAAAAAAAAAGGGTTTATATTTGCAGAAAACATTTTTAACAAAATATCCTAGTGCAGTTTGTCCAAAAGCAAAAAAAAAAAATAAAAATTGAAAACTAGAGAAATATTTTCCAGATTGTCCTTGTTTCAGCTGGGATAGAGTTAATTTTCTTCCTAGTAGCTGGCATAGTGCTGTGTTTTGGATTTAGGATGAGAACAATGTTGATAACACAGTGATGGTTTAGTTGTTGCTGAGCAGTGCTTACACCAGTCAAGGACTTTTCAGCTTCCCATGATCTGCCAGGTGCACAAGAAGCTGGCAGGGGGCACAGCCAGGGCAGCTGACCCCGACTGGCCAAAGGGCTATTCCATACCGTATGATGTCATGCTCAGTATATAAACTGGGGGAGTTGGCCGGGGGGGCAGTGATCGCTGCTTGGGGATGTGCTGGGCATTGGTTGTTGGGTGGTGAGCAATTGTATAGTGTATCACTTGCTTTGTATATTATTATTGTATTACTATTATATTATTACAATTATTACTACTACTATTACTACTATTCTATTTTATTTTACTTCAATTATTAAAATGTTCTTATCTCAACCCACATGTTTTCTCACTTTTACCCTTCCAATTCTCTCCCCCATCCCACCGGAGGTGGGGAGTGAGCGAGTGGCTGTGTGGTGCTTAGTTGCTGGCTGGGGTTAAACCACGACACACATGTACGCATAAAGTTTCCCCATTTCTATTTCTGGCTGAGTGAAACTGAAGGAGAAAAATTCATAGAGTTTGGTTTTTTTAAAATAAATTTTCTCATGCATCGTTTGATTAATATTATTCATCCAGTTCTATCAAAAAGTTAATAAGAATACTGGTGATAGAATGTTGACATGGTGCTAAGAAACATGTTTTTGAAAAGCCTACCACCTTTTACAACTGTAAGTCAAATGAACAATACAAAGCCAAGGGAACAGTCTTGGTTCAAAGAGCAAATCAAAATAAAAATAAATGTTTTCAGTTAGCCAGACTTTTATTTTGCCCTGAATTCTTTTAAAATAGTTTTAAAAAAGAACTGAAATAAAAAAAATAAACCCCAGAAACTACAAATGAAATGTTTCAGCTTCTCACAATTCCCCCTCCACTTCTGCTGAAGTAGTCCCAAATCTGTGAATAATCATTTCAGTCAAAGTTCATCCTTTTTTTTTTTTTTTTAATGAACTAAATGCGATATCTGTAACAAAATCATAGAGTTGCAAACAACACTCACGTGCACAGATGACTCTGAACAACTCCTCCTGGGAACTTCTACTCATCTAGGCATTGGGGGAATCGTGTGCTGCACAAAAAACCCACGTTCACTAGGAGAGCACAACTCTCAGCTGCACCTGCCCCCCTGGTTCCCTCTCTCAGCTCGCTGGAGTTCAGCTGTTCATGCAAGAAAGCTGGCAGGTTTGCAGCCCAGTTGAGCTCAGTGCTGCAGAGAGAAAGAACAATGACAGATGGGCAGAACAGAGGTTTGGATGGGAAGAAGGAAAGAGCAATGGCAGGCAGGAAGAGGATGGTGGTGAACCAGCAGAATGGCCTGACTCTGTGGGAGATATCCACTGAGCGGAGGGTGAGAGCTGTTGTCCCCTTCTTGATCCTACAGGACCAAGACTCAATTTACAGCACTTTAAGAACTTCTCTTCATCTTGGCAGAGACAAACTAAATGCAGCTGTGTGATCAGTGAGGATTCAGGCCATGCATGGTGGCCCCTTGCACCTATGGCTGAGCAATGGATGAAGCAGTGAGTCGCTAGCTCCGAAACAGTCCTGACAGGATGAGCTGAAAGAGTACCAGCTTTGATGTGTGAGATTTGAGTGTTTTAAAAGGCTAAGCATCTATCAGATGGCCAGAAAGAGGAAGAAGAGGATCCAGAAAAAGACCTGGGGTCTGATGAAAATCATCATAATGTGTTTTTCTGGGGAATGTTCAGCTGTGAGTTGTGAAGAGGTTTTTGCTTACAGCCGTTTCTTATTTTGAGGAACTCATCACACAGGAATGGGGAAATGGCAATGCACTGGCTGTTGAGGGCAGTAGCAAGGGCCCTGCTCCCTTGTAGCTGAGGTAGAGCCTGCTGAGCTGGGGAGCACTGAGCAGTCTGTAAAGATAATGGAAAGCAAAGATGAACCCTATCAGCCCATTAGGTCTTTTCCTAGAATTCACTTTTCCTAGTGAATTGCTTTCACTAGGATACTTACCAGCCAGCATACCCCATTTGTAGGGAGCCAAGACTGAACTGTTTTTTTTTCCTCTTTCAGTTGTTGTGGACTCACTTCCTTGGAATAACTTAAGCCACTGACTACCAAGTGTATCATCTGCCTGAATATTTCATTTATAGCCCCACCCAAGTTTCACAACTCTGGACATAACCTCTTGTTTTGTAAGGAGAACTCCCACCAACTGAATTGCCTGGAGTTTTGTAACAAGGACTTTATATTTGCATAGTTTTCCCCATAATCCATCCTGCATAATCAGGACCTAAAGCCTTATTATATTAATTCCTGCAGTGTTTCTGTCCCATCAAACCCTGCCACTGGCTAAACAAATCAATACACTGTTTTTTTTTTAATAATGTCAAAGAGCCTGGGAATTTTGACTTGCCTTTTTGGTCTTGAAATCAATGTAACACAGAGAGATACAACCTGTTCTTTAAAATCATGTTTATTTCTTGCATGGACGAATTGCAAGTTTGTCCTACATCATCAGGGAATTTGTAAAGGAAAAATTAACTTTTTTCTTCCTTTTGGAGAACCATTGTTACTGTTCCCAGATGAAAATTAGTTTCTCAGGGGAGTTAATTATCAAAGTAATCTGTAATATATTAGCTCTTGATTCACTTGTGCTGCACAATTGTGACAGAGGAATATCAGCTGTTGTTAATGTATAGTTTTATTGTTTGATCAGCCAAGAATTTGATGCATTTCGCAAGTATAGATGACTTCTTTATTTTGCTAACAAAGTACAATAGTGCTTTGTCTGCAATTACAGAAGTAGGAAAAGTGAGAGAGGAGTTTTGGGTGGGTGGTGGTGTGCACTGAAAGGAACAACAACATAAAGGGCTGGGACTGGGAAAGCTCTCTGAACTACATGGCATAATACAAAAGTTGTGTAATGGTAGGGAAATACTAAAAAATTAATGAAGAGTGTCTGAAAGCCACCAATCTTTTCATGTTGCTGCTTTTTTAGACATAGTTACTGCTTTTGTTTTGATACCAGCATGTAAGTGAAAGAGGCTGCAGGCAATGCCTAATTAAAGCTATAGCATCCTTCATGCTGGCAATTATATGTTTTGTGCATGACAAGTCATACTTTTAATGTATTGAGTTTCAAATAAAAACATAATAATAAAGGAATATAGGAATGGGCTGGGAGAAACAGAACAAAAGCCATCTACTCTGCTATGCTCTTTCTTTCAGTAGTCAATGCTGGATATTTCACAGCAATAAAAAAAAGAGAAAACAACTGCTCCCAACTCATAAATAGGCTGATCACCTCTGTATTTTTGTGCTATAAAGGGTAACTTAGAATCTGATGATTCAGGTCAACATGATACATAATGTGGTATGAGTAAAATGAAAAAGGGCTTGAATCTGCTGTTTGATATCCAGTGTAAACAAATGTGGCAAAACTATTTGTGAGTCAGAAGCTATGTAAGCAAACAAAATAGTTGTGACATCTTTCTCCCAATCAATTACAGGAGAGGTACTTGCTGTTCTGGTACCTGGAGAAGGAATTAGTACTATAACACAACATTAATATATCAGGCAGCATGTTTAAAACAAACAAAGGAAGTAATTTTTCTTTTGACAGATAATTAACTGACGGAACTCACTGCCACAAGATGTTGAGGAGTCCAAAAGCTTAAGTGGCTTAAAAGGAGTTGGGAAATTTTGCTGAGAATAGATCCATTGGTGGCTGTTTAATAAAATAGTCCAGTCACAGCCCTGGGCTCAGAAATTCCCTGAACAACTGGATGCTCAGAAATGCTGGACAAAGTGATAGAAAGATTCCCCTGTTCTCTGTGTTTTAAAATTTTTAATGTTTTGGCATCTGCTGCTGTTCGTTGGTGGAAAATGATACTGGGCTAGATGCACTTCTGGTGTGACACAGTGTGATAGATAATTTTTCCGCTGTTGTTATGAAGTGAGGGAGCACACATCTGCAAAATCCCAAGCCTGACTAGCAATAGTGTTTGCCCAAGCTTATTGCACTTAGAAGTCTCTGAGTTTTGTGCAGAAGTACTTTGTCAACCTCCTCCAGCATGCCAAGTGGATTAGAGACTTGGGGTTGGATTCGGGAGGATTCGGTGTCTTCCTGCCTCTAACAACGGCTTGCTGAGTGATTGGTAGAAGATGTTTTCCATCTTTGTATCTCAGTTTCTCTCTGTCCTCACATGAGAGAACACTGACCTGCAATTAGAAATCTTATTGTTAAAAAAAACCCTCAAAACCCCCTCATTTGTGTTATTACATTAGTGTGAACTATTTGCAGTAAGCTACTTAACCTGTCTCATTTTGGTAAAATTCATGCTTGTGTAGAAAACTCTAGCCTATTTTGAGCTTTAAGCTCACCAAATATTCACAAATACTTTATTTCAGTGCCCACTCTGAATTGCTGGGATCACATCTATAGAAATGTGGCATCTCTCTCTTCTGTGATCTGGCTGGTTTTTGTCTTATATCTAATATGTAAGTTTTTTGTCGCTGTTACAAAAGACGTTACCTCCACCACGACATGACGTTACTCTGCCGAGAGCAATCGGCTCTGTCCAGCTAACAACCCGGTTCCCGCTGCGGAGGTCGGCGGGGCTGCCAGCGCCGAGAGCCCGCCGGGGAGCCGCGGGCTTGCCCAGCCGCCGGCTCTGCAGGAGCAGCAGCACCCTCTGCTGGGGCCAGGCTCTGGGTCTTGGAACCCAGAAAACCCAGAAAGAAAACCCTGAGAGGGGACTTCTTCCTAAAATGTGGCCGCTTTCCCTTCCGTGCATTCCTCCTCTCTCTTACCCCGCCGTGTATTACAGAAATGGGGAAGTCTGGGTCCTTTTCCGTCGCTGGAGGAGAACCCCGAGCAGTAGCGTGTTGTGCAGTTGGGCTTTACGGGCTTCGTCTGGGTTAGATTCCCTGCTGTCAAGTCAAAGGTTTTTCAGTGTTTCTGTAAGAAGACTTAAAGAAAGAAGTGGCAAACATCAAAGAAATAAGCAGTGTAAGACTGACTTTGAGAGTCTTTCTATCTTTTTCTAAGCATGTTTTGGAGATGATATGAAAATATTTTCCCACATAAAAAGAAAACCAAGCAGGATAGAAATGAGTCTCAAAGGTTACTTTGTATAGTATCAAACACTTTGGATTTGCATGGAGGGTTAAAAAAAGGAAGATGGATCCAGCTGAAGCAGATATAAAGCTTTTAAAAGTCATAAAGAAATTATTTAATTAAAAATGTGTAGTGAATTGAAAAGACACATTAAGGCCTTGTAAATGCCACATTGTTCAGCAATTAGTGATTTGTGTTTTGTGAAGTTGCAGAGGTTAACACAGTAAGGTGTGGTGTAACTTAGGATATCAAAAACTCAGTTATATTGCAAGCATATATTCTTTTCCCTAGCTCAAGAGAAAGACACTCCCTGTGGTCTCCATGGTAAGAGCCCCAAGAGGGGCTCACAGACTAGTGTCACCTCAGAGTATTTTTCTACTAATGCGATAGAGCAGTTTATCTTGCAGGAAGAGTAAGTGTCAACCATGACAGCGAGGAAAGGAGAGGGGAAGAGGGAATGAGGATTAAAGATTTAATAATGGGTTCTCTCAGTCTTGGCAGAGGTGCCTCTCCTGTGGTGTCCAGAGGCCAGACCTGCAGCTGGAATGAGGGATGAAGATAAACTGGGTGGCTGAAGAAGAGGGAAGTAGTAAATGGAAAAGAAGTGTGAAATTGCTATGTGGAAATGGATCGATCAATGGCCTAAACCAGCTTTTAAGCAGCCATTATTTATGACAAAGTACCAGACCTTATAAGTGATGAGCTGAGACATTGCCAAAAACTTTTTTCAGGGACTGGCAGAGATGCTGAATCCCTACAGCTTCTAGTGGCTTTGGTAGGACTATTGAGTCCTCAGTATCTGAAAATTAATCAAAAAAGCATGTTTCTTAATTAACCCCAAAATACGTTGTGAAGAGGAAATTAGTTTCTGTAAAGCCGAAGATTCACAAGGAAGTGATACATGTGGCTTTTTAAAATCTGACTCTGAGAAAGTATGTTCAAAGTCAGACTAGGCATGAATATCATTTATTAGCACGATGGAAAATACAGAATAAAACCACTGCGTGTGCAGAATAGTGAGTCTGCCATAAATAGGAGGATTTAGACAACTGTTGGAGGAGGAGTGTCTGAGTACTGCAAAAAGTCTTCAGAGAAGAGACTTGATTTGATACTAGAAAGATGCATACTATTGTGTAAATACAAGAAAAAATGTATTAAGAAAAGCAAGTTAAGTATAATAACAGGTATTTAATAAGGTTCTTAAAATATCACAACAAATTATGAAAGAACTCTCATTTGGGATTATTAAAGCCTATACAGAAAAAAAAAAATCTAAGAAATGATAGAAGACTGTAACTGTTTACAGAACTTAAGTTAGAGGGGAAGAAAGAAAATGAAGAGGATTATCTAAGTAAGAATGAAACAAAAAGGTAGCAATAAATGTAAAATTGAGTAAAAGGGCGAATGAAAAGGAGAAGAGCAGACCACTTGAAGATGTTTAATTGGTTTAATGAAGTGGTTTGGTAAAAATACTATAATATTTGGATAAAATATTCAAATGGTAATTTGAATGGTGCCAAGTGGTGCATGTGGTATTTAGTCTTTTAATTAACTTCAAGGCTTGAGTAGTAATAGCACTTACTTACAAGCAGAATAGCACTTATTTGCCAGGAATATATGTACAGCCTCCCATCTATTTACTGAAGAGTGGCTTTGATCAGTAACAGTTTGAACAGTTTGAACAGTTTTTGTCCTGTAAACACTGTTCAAATGTATAACCTTCAGAAACTGCAGAACCATCTTTTTGGCAAATTACAGATATACTACCAGACAACGGGTGTACTTCAGTCCATGCTAATAAAGTGAAAGTTCCTGAAATGGTTTATTCAGAAAGCTTTTACTTCATGGAAGATATGTGGCTCATTCAGATGAGATCAAATTGTAAATTACTTATTCACACTGATGAAAAATCAGTGAGTCAAAGACATTGTTTTGGTGAGCAAATGTTCACCAATAAAAAGAAAGGTTCCACTTTATAACCCCAACCTTCAAAGGCTGCCTGTTCCTGTGCATGTCACTGCATAAAGGCACATATAAAGGAAGCATCTCAAGGCTTGCAAATCTACTTCAAATGTTTTTAGCATTCGCATTTTCTGAAATCTCTCTTGAAGTACATTTGTGCTTTCAGTTTCTTCTGGGAAGCAATTTCTAGTAATTGCACTAGTCTGATTTCTAAAAAGACATTTTGGACTTCTGGTACTGTGGCTATGAGAGTCGGATAGGAATATTCTATCTAAATGCAGTTTCTGAAAAAAAACTGCATTGAAAGGAAAGGAAAATGTATTTTCAATTCCGCATAGCTATTTTGTTCTAAACCCATTAAAAAACTTTCTGCATGTAACCCGCAAATTATGATACAACACCTGAGGGAGCTGTAGCTGGAATGCTTCATTTGCCTTTGGAAGGACATTCCAAAGCTGGGAAGGAGAGAACTTCGACCAGGGACAGATTTTTCATCTTGATTATGCATTTAATAAAAAAGCACACAAATGTCACAGTGTTTCATAGAATAGGTGGCTGGTTATTTATCTCCACTAAGCAGCAGATCATTTATCATGATGCATAAATTGTGTTTGTCTCTTTAATAAATATGAGCTTCACAGATTCAGAATTATGCATCATTTTCAGACTGTCTGTGTCCAATAACTTGGTAATAAGAATTTTGCCACTTCTTTCTACAGAGTGTTTTATTTTTCAGCAGACAAGAACAAAAGAGAGCATCCTGACACAGTATACAGCTGCATAACTCTGCAGACTGACCCCACTACTGGGAGAGCTGTGATTCACCAGAGTTTCTGTATGTCTGGGTCACCCAAGAGAGAAGCACTCCAGGTGTTTCAGGCATGAGCTCCCAAACCTCTTGCCATTCTTGAAGCACTTCTCCAGCGTAGATACCACAGCACTGTTGGCAATGGGATTGACATAAGTGGAAGGTAAACATATTCTGGGAAGAACAGCTTTATCAGGCTAGTAGCCTAATCCACAGGGTAGGTCATCTCAGAAGCTGGAAGAAAACAGAGAACTCACTTTAAACAGATTTGTGCTGTTCTTCTGAGTGCTCTGGGGGCCCTTGGCCATAATATAACGTGTCTAAGTACCATCCACAGCCTTCTAGCAGTTGCAATGATAAGGCCAAATGGATTCATCTTAAGTAGTTCCCCCCCCCCGCCCCGGCATTATTGCCATTTGAAAGGTTTTGCCACTTAAGCTTATTTTATCTTTTTTTGCAACCATGGCTCATTATCAGATATGAAAGCCTAATATTACTGAGACACGAGGCCTCCTGCTGAGAGAAGTATCAGGGACATGCAATTTTTCTGCCTGGATAGTCATCTAAAACTGCTGGTAAGTAACAAAATAATTCAGTCACTCATATGCTGAAGGGACATAACTTTTTCTGGCTGAAAACAGCAGGACTGTTCACCTACAGAACATGGGAGAGAGCCCAAGGAAACCTTCAAGGAAACCTTCATATGTTCTGTACCCAAGATTCAAAGGACCAAAGAGTTTGAATCTCTTAAATTTCCCTGTGTCAGGACATTTTCCCTGCTAGTCAAGAAAATTGTCATTCCTGTATCATTGTCTGGGACTCCATCTCTTAGCTCATACCAGCTTCTCCAGGTAAGCATCTCACAGAAGGAAGAGAAGCAGCTGCTTATAATGTCATTGCTCAGACAACAGTTACTGGAGACCCCTTGTGTTTCCTTTATGCAGATTTAAAGGAATAAGCTAGGAGCAGGAAAAAAGAAACAGATTAAGGTGAATAACAAGTGTATGGAGCTCATGTAGTACCCGGCAGATGCACAGCCAGAATCTATAAAGAATAAATAAAAGATCATGGGCATCACTGAGCTCTATGGCCCTGGTGTTAACAGATTTAGAGCTTGGACATCTATCTCTGTTATCTGTCCATCTTGTGCTATCATCAATTGTGGAGTCAGTTATGGAGCAAGGAGGGTTAATGTGCCTTTTCCAGTCCATCATTGTTTATTTGATCTGTTGAGTGGGGGTGGGAAACCCTACTGTTTGTAAAGAAAAGCTCTTTTCCAAAGTTATTGCCATTCTGAGCCTATGCCAAGCCTGCTAGTGTGGCACGGACACCCCTCCCCTTTCTTGCCTATATCACTTTTGCTGTTTCTTGGCTAGACTCCAAAAAGGAAAAGACAGTTAGAGCAAAATGTTTTTCCAAGAGCTGTAACTTGAAGGGAGAAGATAGTGTTAATTATCTTGAGCAGTGTCATGACTTTCCTAAGGGAGGTTGCAGAAACATTAACAGGGAGTTGCAAACTCTTAGAAGAGACTTGTAGCAGTGTAACTTGTTCAGTATGAGACAACGAAAACAGGCTGTAATTAATGGCTACAGGTTTAAAAACTTAATCTGCCCTGGAGGAAATGCACTGCTGCCAGAAATATAATATAATTAGTAATTCTCTGCTTGTTTTAAACACTTCTAGCCAGTAGCTGTGACCTGTTTTCATTCCTCTGTCCTGATGATGTGAACTGATGATGACTTCCAAGCCTCTTTAAACCAAAAGCTCAGTGGTTTAACATATCATCCAGGAGACCTGAGTTCAAATTCCCCCTTTTTGCAGGTTGTTGTTTATACATTAAAAACATTCATGGCTGTTTGATCTGCAGTATTCATTATTACTCTGTGCCCCATGAACTGCATTCTGGGTTAAGTAAGAGGCAAGGCCATGCTGGAAAAAAACCAAATTATTTCTTCTTTAGGAAAATTACTGGTGCCATGGACTGCTATACTGATTTATGCAGAATGCCTACTTGGTTTCTCTTTGAAATGCTTTCTTTCTACTACCTGGAATTCAGTCTTTGAACATCAAGATTATTTCTCTGTTTCATATTGACAACTATTGTTTTTAGTAAGGTTTGTTTGCAAACAATTAGTTACTTTTGGGAGGGCAGAGGTTGCTAGGTGTGTAGGGGATGTTAGTCTGCTGCATAGTCCTTTATCTGTGCTGTTTTTTCTAACCAGTATGGCCTCTCCTGCTTGTAGTGTTGATGTTGGACACAGACTTAGTCTGCCCTATTACTGCTTACACTTGTGTTGACTGGGATCTTGCTGAATCAATCCTTGCTGTCGTTCATGTACATCAGTTCTGATCTCCTGTTGTCCCACCTGTGTCCTAACAGTTCTAGCTTTAGCTTTACTTATCCATGTACCCCAAGCATCTGCTTTTATCTATGAAGTCTTTGGTTTTATTTCCATTACTGCTTGTGAGTCTGTAGCTACCTCATACAAGGTATCTCCAAAAAGCTTTGTGTTTGTGCTCTTTCTTATTTATAGACCTGCTTGCTGGTTAGACCCACACTTGCTCATTTGTGTATAGCCTCTGATACTTCCTTTTCTTCTTTGGGTTGTTAGAGGAAGCTGCTTACTCTGGGATTATCTTAACTGCTTCTTGGTCTTGCCTGTTACTGCTCTGCTGTCTGATTTTCACAGGTAGCAGACCCTAACCTTTCATTCAGCCTAGCAGTGTGCTGCTGTTGGCTCCAGGAAGATATAGTATAGTGGCCAAACATTATGCAGTGTCTTCTTTTATCAATCATCTTTGGCTGTTTATACAGGTAACTCTGTTTTCCTGGAAGAGATGCAAAAAGGGGTTCTCACTAAAAGATAGATGACTTATTTATAACGCAGTAACATTAACATGCTACTTAATCATTTTGGTTCTTTTGCAGTGCTTGCAGTTGATCTGTTGTCTGAGCAGAGTATATTACTATACTATATTTTGCAAAATATGTCTTCTGTTTCCATCTGTCATCTAATATCCTTCAGAAAACCTGCCTAACACACATTGAAGAGTACTAATTTACTGTCATCATACACTTCTTCTCCTTAAGTCTTTTCCAGTGTTTAGCTGGTACATCAGGATTTCAGGAGGCTGAAGAGTGAATCTGTTATATCTCACTACATCATTTGTACCTTTTCTTTTGTTTAATGTTTCTTTTGAATTGTGCTTTTGCACTTGGCTGGTCTCTCTTGGCTTGGTTTAGAAAAGTCTTTTTACTCAAAATTCAGTCTCGTGGGGTGGGTTTTACCTAATCAGATGCAGATGTCTTCCATATAAACCTGTGCATCTGAGCAACTCGCCCAAGACTCCTTTAATAGCTGTTAAAGAAAAATGCACTTTCAGGTTGCTCTTCATCTCATCTCATCTCATCTAGGCAGGCATTTAAAACAGCTCAGATGAATTGCACCCTTAAAGTGCATATTTCTCTCATGTTGACATCTGAAGTTAGGTGGAATAAAATTTGCTCATGATGTCACACCTTAAATCTATTGGAATAACTGCTGTGTTTCCTTTAAGCAAAGTTTCATTTTTCACAGACAGCTGTAGTAGTGAACAGTCTCCTGTGGCACTTGCTTCTTGTGATTGGATTAGCCAGCGAACATTTATTATTTTAATGTCTTCAGAAGCCTGAGCTGTCCAACACTTCATTAGATTTTGTGAGGTCTTCCTCTGGAAGTGCAAAGGTATTTTTGAATCTTGTGAGACTGCATCAGTTGTTCCAAAGATCTATATTTTATACTTAAGTGCCTGCATTCAGCAATGGCTCTTTCCAGATGTGTGTGATCAAACCTCATAGCCAAGGGTGACTTGGTGGCACTGTGCCACTCCAAAAACATTCCCTGGCAATGCCTTTTGAATGCATAACACAATCTGTTTCTCAGGGTTGTCCTCAGAAGTGCTGATACATGTTGAGTTTGCGTTTTTGCTGCTCTTAAGCTACTTTTACTTGTTTCCAGTTCAGCAGCTCTGTGAAGTTGCAATACTGTAGGACTAATGTGTTGCTTATGGGTTTCTTGTCCTTTTCTAAAACCTGTCTTTGGGTGTCTCTACACTGACCACTATTACACTGCAGCTATTATGTAGTACATAGTAACAGAAATAGACTGCTTGTAAAAGAAGTTTGTTTTTTCTTTCTTTTTTGGGGGGTGGTGTGTGTGTGTGTGTGTGTGTGTTGGGTTTTTTTGTTTTTTTAAGACCACTCAGCACTCTCATGCCCCTTCCAAGTTCTAAACATTCATAATTTCTTCTCACTTCTTTAACTTTCAGACAAGCTTCTTGATGCAGGTAGAACTTCTGGACCTTCTGTCTGGATAGATCTGAATTAGTTTCTGTGACAGAATACCTTTATCCTTTCGGCAAAGATCACAAAGTGATTCTTGTCAATACATTAGTGTGGCCTTCCATTGAAGTTACTGCATGCATGGCCCTCAGAAAGCCTGCCTGCTCTGTTGTAGTTGGAAAGTGTGACAGTCATAGAGTAATCTCTACCAAGTTATACTTTAATAACAAATAACATTTAGCTTTTCCTAACACTCTTCTGTAGAAAACATATAGGTACATTTCAGAGAAGGTAAATATTATGCCTCTTTTATGAACAGAGACAGTAAAAGACAGAAAAGTGAGGGAAATATTGTTTAAGACCAGTCAAGGAGGGATGGAGTGGTAGAGCTGGGAACTGAATTCAGAGACTTGGTCCATTGGTCTATCTATTAGACCTCAGTGCCTCCACATTATTTCATTAAAATTTATAAGGTCTTAGTGATCACTCATAGCACAGGCAAATGCCACAGTAATTAAAATTCATCGTATTCTATACAATCACCAAAGTAATTCTGATCAGTCCATAGAAGGGTAGAGTAGGTTGTTACAAGTCTGTTAAGAGTGTCTTATCATAAAAAGTATGCATGCATTTACCAGGCATAATTACTGTGTTGAATATAATGGTCTCTCTTTCATTGGTGTTTCCTAACTTTTTAGCGGATATGTTTGTTCCAGTAGCTGTTTAATGTCAATGGTGATAGACAGATTATTGCCCATGGGTTTTTCTTTACATCAAACAGACTGCAATGTGCATCACCCAGCTATCCTAACCTTACAGCTGGTAGCAGGCCATACATTAGATGCATTATTACGAATACTCAGTTTTCTTTTCTAAGTCTTTTCAAGAGTAGATATTAACCTTGTCTTTTTGTTAACAAACCAGCCCAGCAAGATGAGCTATGCACCTATTGTTCTCTCCTGCCAGAGAGGGAATAAAGTTATCTGGTAGCCATCTCAGTGATTTTCTCCGTGGCTGCCCAGGGCACATCTTTTCTCAAGAAGGCTTTTACCATATTGAGTGGAGCAAACGTTGGTAGTGATTCATGCGATCTTACTGTTTCCACAGTTAGAAAACTAACTAGCAAGCCTGACTCAGCAGGAGCAAAACCAGTGTTCATTGTAGTATAGGGAAGGAAAGGCAATGCCACAGAAGATGGAATGAAATACAGAATAATGGTGAGATAAACAAATAATAACTAATATGGGTCAAAAATTGACCACTGAATGAGCTACCTACACCAATGATGAATGTAATATATATTCATTAAAAATAAGGGAAACTTTGGAATAACTACTAAAACTCCTGCTTCAGGTTTGGGAAAAGCTCAGATGTAAAAGATGAGAAAGAGATTGGTTCTATGCAGTAAGTGTACTTCTATATATACCTATGGAGATAACTAAACAGAGACATGGAATATTAGTTAGACTGCAATATTTTCACACTGCTGCTAATAAAGTAAATTTGATACTATGCTACTGTGCTTCATCTCCACCTGAGACACTTAGAAGGGTAAATTAGTCTTACTGTGTGATGCTGGTTTTAGGGATTCTTGAACATGAAATAGTCTTTAAAGAAATGTTTGGATAAATTGAGTGTATATGAAGATATCTTCCTCAATGGCAGGACAGAGTTTATTGGCGGAAAAAAAGAAGGTAGAGATTGTTGCAGGGTTCAGTGTCGCAGGAGAATGATGTGTTGGCAGAGGAACTGCTTAGTTAACTGCTGTTAGTATTACATCCAAAGTGAAAAACCTCTCAACTTTGAAACAGCTTAGCAGAAGCTAGGGTGAGGACAGTTCAAAACACTGAGTGCATGGGAGAGACACAAGCAACTGGTTTGCATAGGGCACCTGCTTTATATACCCAGAGGGCAGATAGAGGCTGTTACAGCAACTCTTCTTTCCTTTCACCATGGAAAACTTCCAGAAGTAGCAGCAGCAGCAGTTCTGTGACTCAGTGTGTCGCAAGGTTCACCTTTTAAATTTGTACTCCTTTTGTGCATTGTGCTGATGTCTTAATGAAGGAATTAAAGACAATGAGACATCCCTGCATGGCTCACTGGAAGTGGAATCAAAACATCTCCCCTATCCTTGTTGAAGTAGCCTGGATTATTGCCCATCAGGGGAGTTTATGTTCTGAATGGTCCTTCATGGCATGGCAGGAGATGCTGCAGTCAAGCGGTGGATCAGAGATTGATTTTTTAAAATTGTTATTATTTTTAGCAAAAAAAAAGCCAAATGATCAGAGACATCTGAGAGGGAGCTAACCATGGCTGAGTGAGATAGAAGTGCTCATGAGTGTGCTGATCTAATGAACTGCATGATGAGGAAGCCAGTATGAGTCAGACTTCACTGACTACAAAGTTCTTACAATTTATTGCTTGCTGTATGCTGCCCCTCTCCTCCACAATGATGTTATCACCTCTGTAAGGAATGCACAGCCATTTCTGGTCTGCTCTTCTGCTCCATCCCATTTTCCTTTCTTAAGGGAATACAGTGATAAGTTGAGAAAATTAGCTTTACTGATTATTTTACTGCCACTGATGATTTTACAGCCACGAGTGAATGGTATTCTTCTTTCTCAGAGTTACAGCTCCTAGTTAAACTTAAATCCAACAATTATCAAGCCTCTCTGCCAACTACCACAGGCTGTTATAATAAAGAAATAAACAAAACTCCCAGTCAGAAAAGTGACCTTCTGATATCAGGCATGGGAATTGAATAATTCTTTTTACTCTGAATAATCAAACAATAAAATAATGGTTATGGTATAATAATGAAGTAAGAGAAGATAATTTCCTGATCTTTCACCCCAGGCTCCCCAGGGTGTCTCTGTAGTGGAGTGCAGGTGAAGGAAAGGTACTTCCTACTACTGGGAAGAGATAGACAGAGAGACCCATCAAGGAACAGGAGAGAGTAGGAAGGAAAAGGAGTCAAAGAGTGTAGGGAGGAGAAGAACTAGTCTCCACCTATAGCGTGCATAAGGAAAGATCTGTAATTTCTAATCAAAGAATTTGAAGGAGACTGTAGAATTCATTCCCGTGCTATGCTGACATGAATGTTTACACTACAGCTAGTGCTAAAACAGGAGAAAAATGCACATGGTACTATGACAGTGTACTTGATGGCTATGATGTTTAAGGTGAATTTGCTTAGAAAATGGCATAGTTTACCCTGGTAATGAAAAATTATTTTAGAAAGTTTAAACATGATTTCTGCAACCTTACAGTTCAATTTTGAAAAACTGAGGACCAGCAGCCTGAGTTTTTTTTACATTATTTTAATAAGTTTGAGCTGTTATTACACTTGCTAATGATTCCTTCTTAGGATTTTTTTTTAGCTTGCAGGCTTTTTATAAAGAATAATTTGTGCTCACTTTTAAGCAGGTTCATAATTACAAGGGGACATGAAAATTTGGGAGCTGGGGATTATTTGTGAAATAATTATGGTCAGAATGGTCAGAATTCGATAACGTTGCATTGCAGTCTTTCCTGAAAATAGGTACAGAATATAGATTTTCATTCTGAAGACATGAAAATGTGACTCTGTCCACTAGAGGTCACCAAATACTGTGAAAGATCTTTAAAAAAAGAAAATCTGCTTCAAACCAAAATAACCCTCAGAATCTTTCAGCTTCTTTGCACTCAGTTTCTGCAAGTTTATTGTTACAAACACTAAACAGTGGCTGATAATATCTCAAGGCTGAAATTAAGCTGGTCAAAGCTGCTCCTTTCCTTGACTATATCCTGTGATCATACAATTCAGTTCCACAGGCTCAAAGCTGCAGCTTGATCTCCTGTCTTTCTTGAGGGTGTGATAATATAAGGAGATTTGGTTCATACAGGAGTTACTCACTCTGTCTGATTGGATTATTTTCAGGAAATATTGTTCCCTGTGGGAGGCACATGATGCATGTGATTTAAAAATGAGCATGTCAGCTACACACAGGTGTGTGCTGCTGCGGGTTCAGCTTTAACTGTAGAGCACAGTTGGCACCAGAGAAGGAACCCAGGGAGCCCCTTCTTGCCCACAGAAAGGCTGATCATACTGATAGCAGCTGGAAGTTGTAAGGGGCTTTATTGAAGTAGAGCTACAACAGCTACCTTCTGTTTCCAAACTAACAAAACAGGGGCTGTGAAGAGACCTGTCAAATAGGATCAGTTCTCTCTCTCTTTTATAGTTGCCTTTCTTCTATGTGAGAGAAAAAATACAATAAACAGTAATGAGAAATAAGAATTTAGGTGACTAGTGTTTGCGTTTTTACTGGTGTTGAGACACAAATGTATATGACTGTCATTTTTATACCTTTTTCATGAATAGAGGCTATAATAGCAATGTCAGGGCAGTTTTAGTACATTTTCCTTATATGTGTTGCTTTGTAAAGTGTTCTAAGAAGTTTTTCTCGTGACAAACACATTTGTGTTTGTGACCAATCTAATGTAGGGCAAAATATTGAGTATTCAGGCTTGAGTCTAGAGAAAAAAAGATTTGTTATATTTCTTTTCTTTCTCACTCATGTACATTTTAAAATTTGAGTATATGGGCTCTGAAGTATCTACCCGGGCCATATCTTAAGGGTATAAGATGAAGAATCAATATACAATTCAGAAAGAACTTCAGGGCTTCAGAAAAAGAAAGTCACAAATTCAAACCTTTTTTTTTTGATTGTTGTTAAAATTGGTGAGAAAAATGAAAATAATTTTATTAATCAATTACTATAGCACTTAGAAATCAATGGAAGGTGGGTGTTAAAAGTACCTCTCTCTAGCCAAGCAAGGTGACAAGAGAATCAAAATGTATAAATGCTTTCACTGATCCAGGGGAGAAAAGGAAGCAGATACCTCACAAGCAGCAAGAGAGTAAGATCCTTAGTGTACTGAATACTGCCTTTGGATCTCACTTTAACTGAAACATATGGCAAAACTTTGGATGTGGAAATGATCCAGTTCATGAATTTACCCTATTAGATTATTCCAAAATAGAGTGAATTCTATGCTTTATATAAATAAGTATATATACACAGACAAACCTTTTAATTAAATGGAAGTGTTTTAATTAATATGTCAAATGAAGGCTGTAGCAGCCACTTTCTATTTTCTGCACTATCAAAATGGCAACTGTAAAGAGTTTTATCAAATATAATCTCTTTTTGCAGTGACAGATGGTAACAGCTAGAACTATAAGGAATGCCTAAATTGCATAGCACAAGCCTGTATGAGTAACAGAGTCAAATTTCAAAGCTTCATGGGTCTCATCTGATCTGATAAAGCTTGGCATGCATAGAGGAAAGCTAACCTTTATGTGCCTGATCAGCTGTCTCTGAGGGATGCCAGGCATTAGTTGTCTGCTAGATGTTTATCTAAGTCTCAAAAATCTGTTGTGAAGCTTAATTGCTGAAGATTTTTGGAGATAGGAAAGAAACTGCAGAAGTCCCTGGGTTTGGGGTGGGGGGTGAGGGAACGGGAAAAAAAAAAGAAAAAAGAAAAAGAAAAAAAAAAAGAGGGGGGGAAAGAGAAAAAAAGAAAAAAATAAAAGAAAGAACAAAGCAGGGAAATGTTAAATTCCAGTTTGTCATTCCCGCTTTTGAAGAAATTGAACCAAAGTCCTGAAGGAGATGAAATTAAATTGGATGCTTGAGAAGTGACCCATAGGTACTGCCTGAGGGGGATGTGAACAAATTGTACCTCAGGACCATTCTGTTGACCTGCTTGATTAATGAAGCTGCAAATACAGCACTGAGAAACAAGTCTACTACCCATCTCCAAAAGAAAAAGCCATTTGGTATCTGGAAAGATTACGTAAGTTCAAGTACTTTAAATTTAAAGTCAAGAGTTTCTATTTCTTCTGAAGCAGAAGGCTTCTCGCTCTCATCAGTAGTGCTGAGCCATCCAAAAAACCTCAAACGATTTAGTTAAACCACCTTATTTCTTGTTACATTGAATCAGACATTTTTTCCAATGGAAGCTTGACAGAAACCCAAATCTACTCTTCTTACCTCTTGTCCTACTGCTACACACCTCTAAGAATAAATGAATATTTAGGCTACTAGAATATTTATGCCACAAAGCATGTTATTCAACATAAGAATCAAAGCTTACAGTAGGCTTAGGTGCAATGATACTTAGTCTTAAATATCTTTGGGCCAATTTAATTTTACACAGAAGTCTTAAAAGCTTCTCTTTTTTTTGTTTGTTTTTTTTTGTTTGGTTGGGTTTTTTTGCTACAAGTGCCTGAAAAGGATTTATAGCTGATCCTACAAAAGTGTGTAAGCACAACAGTTTCTATTATTTCTTTTATTAATATTCAATTATTTTATCTCTTTTCCTGCTGCTATCTGTATATTTATTACTTATCTTTGAAGTATATGATTAAATTTCATTTAAAATATATCTATATTTTAACACGGATAATTCTCTCTCTTGACGTATGAAATTATTATTTATATTATTTTTTGTGAAGTATTTTTTAACATCCTACCTATTTTAGCTGCACATTAAAGGTTTTTTACATTACATATTAAAGATTTCATTTTTAAATTTTTCTATTGGATCACTTTTTTAAAGTGGCTAACGTTGAAGGGATGATTGGGTCTGGAAGGCACTTCTGGAGGTCCCTACTCCCACCTCCTGCCCAGAGCAGGGACTGCTGGAGCAGGTTGCTCAGGGCTGTGTCCAGTCAGGGTTTGACTACAGTCACAAAGATGAAGACTCCACAATCTCCTGGGCCAACCTGGTCCAGTGTTTGACAACTCTTACAGTAATAGGGTCTTTCTACTATTTAAAAGGATTTCTCGTATTTCAGTTTGTGCCCACTGTCTCTAATAAAGGCATGCCTTTATTATTTACTATTATATAAATACAACCTGAAACATTACAGGTTCTATGAATATATAGATTTAGCTTATTGTTTTTCCCTCTGATAATCCCATGAAGGAGCTCATACCTATTGGAATACTACCATAACATGTGGCCTGATTTCTGTAAATTAGCCCCCAAGTTAGTTACTTTTATCCTATCCAACATTAATAATGCAATTTAGTGTTCTGAAGGAAATTTTAATTCCCTGCAGAACTTCTTAAATTTACTGAGCAGTATCCTGAATGTCACTTGGCGGTAGGATAGACTGCCTACAGTAACTAAATGAAAAGAAGTTGCAATAGACTCATGCACAAGACTGAAATGTTGCAGTTTGGTTCAGAGTTCTGAGCCATAGGGAAGTGCTAAGATTTAGCGTTTGCTATTTTAGAGGGCTGCAGATAGATGACAAAAAATTAAAAATAATAAATTTGCATGAGTACTCATAAAACTGTTCTAGGAAGCTCAGTAGCACAGAAGCATATATGTCCAATATGTTTATTTTTCCCTAAGAAGAAAAAACCAGAATTTCACTAAAATCTCCTTGAATTTAAAACAACAAAGGATGTATTTATCCACATATGAAAGCTGAAGTCCCTTGATGTACCAGCTCCTAACTGCATATGCAAAAAAAAAAACTTAGCTAGAATGTGGAAGAACTCAGATCTGGTCTATATAATATGGAGCTTTTTCTCACTTTTTGTAGGTATTTTCTTTCACTGAGAAAAAAAGCTTCCAAGAAAAGTATGCAGAAATAATAAACCTAGTTATGCAAATTCAGCAGAGGATTTTTGAATCTGTACAAAAGGAACTGATTTTTTGATGCTCAGTATTCAGCTAAGTTTGAAAAAAAAGCTATAAAACAGTGCAGATTATGAAAACCCTTAACTATTCCAAATTTAAGTTCAAGATATATTTCAAGTGTATGGTTTCTTATTTTAGACAAGATCCACTGATTACTCAGCTTCATCTATTGCAAACTAACTGCCAAATTAAAGAAAAAAAATCATTGACGTCAGTGATCTTAATTTTCTCAGCAAAACCTAACTTCTGCAGTTTTTTGGAAAGGTTGAGTTGATAAAAGAGATTTCGGTGGTAATAGCCAGCAATGCTCTGAGTTATCCTAGTTCTAGTCCTTTCTTTTGTATTAATGTGTGGCTTTGTTCCATATCATGATACAAAAGACCTATTTGCCAGATCTGTACAAAAGCTTATGCACAATTAATTCCAAAGACAGAAAAAATCCACAGTACAAGTTTCTTTTAAAACTTCTTTGCATTTGTAAATTTTAAAATTTTACTTTAAAAAACTTTGATTTAATAAATAATTTTGTATTGAGACTGAATGTGTCCTCTTTTATCCAGGACATAAAAATCAGGTTTCATTTTAAACTCATGTCCTGGTTTCAGCTGGGATAGAGATAATTTTCTTCTTAGTAGCTAGTAGAGTGCTGTGTTTTGGATTTAGAATGAGAATAATGTTGATAACACAGTGATGTTTTGGTTCTTGCTGAGTAGAGTTTACACTGGTCAAGGACTTTTCAGCTTCCCATGCTCTGCCAGGTGCACGAGAAGCTGGGAGGGAGCAGAGCCAGGACAGCTGACCCAGACTGGCCAAAGGGCTATTCCATACCATATGACATCATGCTCAGTATATAAGCTGAGGGAAGAAGAAGGAAGGGGGGGACATTCGGCATGATGGCGTTTGGCTTCCCAAGTAACCGTTACGCATGATGGAGCCCTGCTTTCCTGGAGATGGCTGAACACCTGCCTGCCGATGGGAAGCAGTGAATGAATTCCTTGCTTTGCTTTGCTTGGGCGTGCGGCTTTTGCTTTCCCTATTAAACTGTCTTTATCTCAACCCATGAGTTTTCTCACTTTTACTCCTCCAATTCTCTCCCCCATCCCACCGGGGGGGAAGTGAGCGAGCAGCTGCATGGTGCTTAGTTGCCGACTGGGGTTAAACCACGACAACTCAGCATTTCCTTTATTCTGGATGTATTCCTCATTTGTATGTTTAGAGGAGGAAGTGGTGTTTAGAGGGGCAGAAGTAAAGTCCCATGACTCCCTGTTATTGTGTGGAGAAACACTAAACACTGACCTTGGGGGAAGCAATAAAAATTGAAGCTAAGTTTGTTTATATGCTGCATGATATTTAGAAAGTAATTCTCTGATGTGGTGCCAGAACAAACATGGTAAAAAGTCTTTAATGCACAGCAAGGTTTAGCTGTCTAATGAGGTATGAAACAATTATATTAATCAGCTATGTCTTTTCTTACTCTCTCAGGGTAAATACCTGCACATTGGTTATGCCTGATGTTTATTGAGTCTTCCAAACTTAACCACAAATCAGAGTTCAGGAAGCTCCTAGAGACATCTATCTGATATTTGTCTTGCTACAGCTGCTGTTTAATTTCCCTAGGTGGAGCAAAACATTTCTACCTGGTACTAGGCAGCTTCCCTTGCCTCTTCTTAATTCCTAAGTTATGACAGTTACAGTTACCTTTATTCTTCAAATACATATGAAATTACCTTGAAACCATCCTGACATCATGTTTTTCCTGTATATATCCCAATTCTGACACTGTTAATAGGCATCCAGAAACAATCCAAAACACACCCCAAAACTATTGGTTTGTATTGGGTTTGTGTGGCAATGTTTTGGTAGCGGGGGGGCTACAGGGATGGCTTCTGTAAGAAGCTACTAGGAGCTTCCCCCATGTCTGATAGAGCCAATGCCAGCCATCTCCAAGACGGACCTGCTGCTGGTCAAGGCTGAGCCCATCCGTGATGGTGGTAGAGCCTTTGTGACAGCATATTTAAGAAGGGGGGAAAAAAAATCTGCACAACTGCAGCCAGAGAGGGGAGTGAGAACATGTGAGAGGAACAACTCTGCAGAAACCAAGGTTAGTGAGGAAGGAGGGGGAGGAGGTGCTCCAGGCACCAGAGCACAGATTCCCCTGCAGCCTGTGGTGAAGACCATGGTGAGGCAGGCTGTCCCCCTGCAGCCCACAGAGGTCCACGGTGGAGCAGATATCCACCTGCAGCCCATGGAGGACCCCACGCTGGAGCAGGTGGATGCCTGAAGGAGGCTGTGACCCCATGGGAAGCCCACGCTGGAGCAGGCTCCTGGCAGGACCTGTGGACCCATGGAGAGAGGAGCCCACGCTGGAGCAGGTCTGCTGGCAGGACCTGTGACCCCGTGGGGGACCCACGCTGGAACACTCTGTTCCTGAAGGACTGCACCCCATGGAAGGGACCCACGCTGGAGCAGTTAGTGAAGAACTGCAGCCCATGGGAAGGACTCACATTGGAGAAGTTTGTGGAGGACTGTCTCCCATGGGAGGGACCCCATGCTGGAGCAGGGGAAGAGTGTGAGGAGTCCTCCCCCTGAGGAAGAAGGAGCAGCAGAGACAACATGTGATGAACTGACCGCAACCCCCATTCCCCATCCCCCTGCACTGCTGGTGGGGAGGAGGTAGAGAAATTGGGAGTAAAGTTGAGCCCAGGAAGAAGGGAAGGGTGGGGGGAAGGAGTTTTAAGATTTAGCTTTTATTTCTCATTACCCTACTCTGATTTGATTAGTAGTAAATTAAACTAATTTCCCTGAGTCGAGTCTGTATTGCCCATGATGGTAACTGGTGAGTGATCTCTCCCTGTCCTTATTTTGACCCATGAGGATTTTGTTGCATATTCTCTCCCCTGTCCAGCTGAGGAGGTGGAGTGATTGGCTTTGGTGGGCACCTGGTGCCCAGCCAGGGTCAATGCACCACATGGTTATACAAAGTTTAATGTTAATGCTGTATATTCTGATACTATTTTCACTGGCACATTGTTTATTAGCTACTTGTTCATATACTGATGTCTTCCTTTTACAGCACATTTTCATAGATATCATTTTTGCATGTTTGTACTAAGTCCAATAGTCCTACAGCATGCTTGCCTACTGTGAGACCAAGGGAGAAACATGCACTTGTGTGAAGCATGCAGGAGTGCCTTAATATCACTTACACCGCTTTTCAGTGTATGCTGGTTTATCTTACTCAATTCCTTGCAGTAGTCCATTTCTCGTAGGTAGTACACAGAGTCCCACCTTCAGAAAATACTCAAGGTAGCTTGTCAACAGAAAGCTTCTTATTTAAATGTAGCAGTAATTATTATTTTTCTTATGATGTAGATAATTCAACGAGTGTACATGGAACTGCACAAACTGCTGCAATACAGGCACTCCCATGCCCTCCTTGGCTGCCTGAAGAAATGATGTGTTTGAGAACCAGAAGTGAGAGCTTTTTGGTCCTTTGACCTCTACAGGAACATGTACAATTAAACTCAAGCAGCTAGAAAGGAACTGCATTGCAGGAAGCCCCATCAGCTGATAACACCACCTTTATTTCAGCAGCAGCATTAGCAACAATGGGATCCAGCTGTCTAAAGCCTCCCTCTGTTAACATCCTGAATGTTGTCTGAAGTGGAATCTGGAGAATACTACATCCAGAGAAAAGCAAGTTTAGAGGGATTTTGTTGATATCAAATTTGAACCAGACCTGATGTGGTGTGCTTTTCTGAAGACAGAAAATCTTCCAGCTGACAGCTAATGCAGGTATCCATGGTCAGATATAGCAAAGTGTTAATGTATCTACGGTGTAAAGAGAGATAATACCTTGCTTATGTTTTAGGCACATATATGTGTGACAAGTATTATCTAGAAGTTGCAGAATATGATGCCAACAAGTAAGTCAATAGGCTACAAAGAAAAAGAGAGGGGAAAAAAAAGAAGTATTTTCATCCTGGTCCCTCAGAGAGCTGAGGAAGGATACTTACAGCATCAACTTTAGGTGTCTGGTTTAAGTTTCTAAATTAAGAAAGTCAGCCTATACTTTCCTCCAATGGGACAAGGAGCCAGAATAATGTCTTTTTCTTTCCTTTCCCTTTTCAGGTCGCTAATCTAGTAATTTAATTTGGTGTTTCCATTAACATTGTAGTTTAGGTCAGTAGAGTGCTTTTGAAATAAATTGCCTTATCACTCCTGCTTGCCATGCATTTGCAGAAAGGAGAGGGCTTGAGGTTTCAGTTGAGACTATCCTGAAAGATGGGGTCGAGGAGTGATCCAGCTGCCAGGAGGTATTCAGTCTACAGAAGCACACTAGAAATGATCTGAAGTAACGCCTCCAAACTGACACTTTTGCCCTCCAGATCAGTTCTTGCTATGCTGCACTGCTTGCTGTTGCAGACACAGCCTAAGTTAGCTGCCTAATGTTAGTCACTGTAAATACCCCCACCAGCATTTGCTCATGGTGGCACAGAAACCTGCACTATTGCCAGAACCAAACCCATGTGGCTGAGACTCAGCTTAGAGAGGTCCAAAATCATCTTGAAATCAGATCTCAGTGAGAGCTACTTCATGATTACTGGTTTCCTGAGAGTCTGTTTGTGAGGAAAGGTATTAATCAATTTATGCTTAAACAATTTCTCTGAGGCATTAGAAAGAAACAAAACCTGCTCGAAAGGACAGCTGGTCGATCTTCAAAGGCTCACTCCATAAAATAAGTTTCCCCCTCTAAATAGGAATGTGGTTCCTCTGTTAAAGCTTTGAGGATGCAAACTATGAAATACTGACACGGAGCTGCTGAAGCCAGTAGCCCAGCAGAGGCGGGGCTGCTGCAGCCCCATGCCCCCAGGTTCAGCCAGCATCAAGGCTGAACATGTATTCCCAACAGGCACATGCACACACACACACGATTCATATGCATACACATATATATAAAAAAGTATACACAGCTGGCCACATAGAGTGCACATAGGTGGCATGGGGGCCTCCCCCCGCCTCTGGGTCTCCTACCCCGGTCACACTGTGCGGGGATCAGCCTTTTACTGCACAACCTGGCAGATGCAATGTGAGGTGCTGAGAGAACTGGCTTCCTGTGTAATTGAAATGTGTGCAGCTAAGCAGGTGAGAAACCCAAAGATGTGAACAGGAACTGAGAAGTGTTCTTGTCCCTGGGTGGGAGCTGAGACTTGGCTGACACAGAAATATCACCTGGGAAGCCTGGCGTAGCACAGAATATATAGAGGATATTTTTTTTTCTGTTCACCGCTAAAATACAACTAACAATATTTATCTTTTTTTCCCGTAGGTTTACATTCACTGCTCTAATGTGGCTACAAATATCTGTATCTTTTCTATGGCTTTGAACTGAGCTCTAAATTTAAGCTTTTAGTCAATATAAACTCTCACTCTGGGGTATATTCCTTACTCGGAGCTTGGAGAGGTGGAAGAAGCAATCCAATTCATTGCTAAGGCTCGTCCCGGGTGCAGGCAGTTGCCCACTTGCCCTGCCAACACTGCATGGTGTCTCAGTACCATGTTGCCCACAGGCCAGAAGAGCTGGCAGTGTTGTATCTCTGAGGGAGATATTGAAAAACCCCAGATGTTCCCCTTATTGCAGTCAGATTCCTTCCTCACAAAAACATGGGTTGAATTTCCCTCCTCTGTATTAGAGCAGATGTGCCTTCAAACATAGTTGCCTTCCCTTTTTCTTCTGTTTCAAAGCACAGAAGGACCAGCAAGTCACTCACCAAAGACTTTGTGTTCCAGCAGGGTACTCCAGAAGATAGGGTGCTACCCAGTGCCAAAAAACTAGTCATGTTCACCATCAGGAACTTTTCTCTTTAACTTCATGTCCTCTAAACACACAATTTCCCTGCATTTCAAGGCATTTTTTTTTGGTTTTACTTTTTAGTTTACAGTTGTACTTACCTAAAATGGCTGTCCTGAGATGATGTGTGCATATGTGTGTATATATATATATATTTAAATACTAGTTTCTGAAGACTTTGCATCTTTGAGAAGCAGTTATGTTTAGAGATGCATGATGGCCAGAAATATCATTTCAAAGACTCTCATGACTCTGAACACTCACATGGATTTTTGTTTAGGTTAATGTTAAAATGTCATACTGACATCACAAGATCAGACAACATTGACATGAATGAAAATGGCAGCATATATGACAGTGGGGTGTTGTAAAAATAAGTAGTTGCTTTGACTGGCAATTGAAGAACTTGTGGAGCTCTTGATTTAATAACAAGCTTTTTGTTTTCCACAATTACAACAAGTTATTTTATTAAAAAGCACTAGTCATTAGTCTTCCTTTTACCTAATAGTCAGATTATCCCCAGCATTTCAAATTGAGGTTCCTAAAAATAGCCAAAAAAAAATTAGTAAGAAATTTTGGCCATAATTCATAAACACTGACTTCCAGTGAAGATAGTGTGCTTTTTACATTTTTAAAGACTATTTTAAATTTGAGAAAGTCTTCCTAAGACTATTTTTTCTGATAACACACTTGAAAAGTAAATGCAAAAAATATAAATCTTAATTGAAACAAATTAATGTAAGACTTGGTTCTCTAGGTCCAACAAACTTTAGAGATCTGTACCAAGTGTTTTTAACAAGAATGCTAATTAATTGCTAAGTGCTGTTGTTGTTTTGAACTTTGGCCATTAGTTTGCTATAACTATTTTCTCATGTTGAGTGGTCCTTGAAACAACCTTCACACCGAATGACCAAATGTTAACTGGATTTTGTGACATTCCTGGGGATGAAAAGCTTTCTCACCCTGAAATAGGAGATTGGATGTCATTACATTGAGAGTGCACAAACAAACACAGGTTTTCAAACATCAGCATGTGTTTGAAAACAACTGCAACCACAGTATTTGGGAACTCTGCATCTGGGGAGAAGAAATCCACCTCCTTCAGATCTAGGGTGTACACTATGCAGGAGACTGACCTGGGTAATGGCACTGACCTCCATGCTTTTAATTTATTGATCCAATTGATGATTCATTCCCTAACCCTTTGCTTCTTATACCTACTGTTTTCTCTGTCTTCATCTCTTTTACAATTATTCCTAAATTCATTTTCCCATATCTATATGGCCTGTCTTGTTTCTGTTACTCTGCAGTTTGATTACCATTACCCAATGACCCCAGTAATTGGTACGTTTGTGCCTGGGTTTTGGGTTTTTCTCTTTGATCCAAGACTTTGCTATTCACAGGCTTCTCAAAGAGAGATCAGAACAGCACATCTGCTTATCCATGAACCAATCTGATCAATCAATATTTAGTCAGTTTAAATATTTACATACTCAGAGATGGCTGTTATTGGAACAAGACAAATAAATAAATTACCAGTAAGTCAGTCTCTACCATCAAATCATATATAAATCTTTGAAACATTGAAAAGCCCCAAAGGAGTTTGTTCAAGGGAAGCCAGTTTCAGTAATATTTATGGTCTTTTTAATCACGTCGTAATTGGTTTGTACTGTTGATAAAGCCTATTCATTGAACGAATACAAATTCTCTACATATAATTATTGTCGGGTTGAGCTTTGGTATTCGTGTATTCTCAACACAGAAGAATGGCAGAAGAGACCCCTTTCATCAAATTTTAAGTACGACTTGAAGGTTTTTTCTCTCTGTCAGGAAATATAGGGAAAAACATTAGAGGGAGCTGTTGCACAAAGGAAAAAAACAGCGGTATTGCAGAAACCTTTCCTTTCTTGAAGGCAAAATAATAAAAATAAATACAATGCAGAAGAAAAAGAGAGGGAAGTGAGCATGTAGGAAAGAAGCCATGACAGTTATAAAAGAAATACGATTATGCTCAGTGATTTGATGAACATGTCCCATAATGCTGATCTTTGGGATGGCACAGCAGGGCTGCTGTGCTACAGTCTGCTTAAAAATGTCAGTGTAACAGTCACCCTGCAGCCACCCGAGTCCTCGACCTAATTAATTTTGCATGGCTTGGCAGAGCATCCTTCAGGTTCATTCATTACTTCTAAGAATAAAGCTTGTGCTGTTCTTCGTGCTGGGGACAAAGCGTGAGAGGTAAAGGCTGAGGAAGATGATGTTTTGAGGAACTCCCCCTGGGCAATCAACATTCAAAAGCAGAATGGTGTCACCTGGCAGACGTTTACTGACCTTATATTTTCTGTGGGTTGTTCTTTCTGTGTGCTGTACTACTCTGCACAGTGGGTCTGATTTCAAAGGATACACCCACTGGTGACGAAAGAGTGGCTCCCACTTTTTGGAGGAACTGGGCTTTATTATAGTTTACTAAAACACCATGAAAATGCTTGTTACTTTCCCTTTCATGCATGCAAAATGCAAAGCTTTGGGCTTGGTCCCCTGCAAGAACTTCCTTTTTTTTCACTCCCTTCATCCACATGAAGAATTCACACCATAAAAATGGGACAATTTTGGGCTGGACTTGATAATTTATGACTGTTTTCTAGATCCTGTAGATTATTAATGTAAATAGGACTGCGTGAACAATTAAGAACGAAGATCCTTAGCAGACTCCACAGTTAGGTTTCAGAGTAGTAGGTCAGACATTTTTTAACACAGGATTCTGTGAAATTGGGTCTCAGCAGAGAACAGTAAAGGAAATCACCTTTATGTTCCATGTGTTTGTGGGTTTGGTTTTTTTTTTGCTTTAAAACCAGTAATTCACGAAGCACAGTAGGGACCCGCACTCATTTTTTTTATGGTTCAGGATGGTATTTCCTGGAAATCCAAGAGAACACACTTGCTAGGCTGAGATTAATTAAATCTCACCTTTTTGGTGAATGGTCCAGTATCCAATAGTTTTCTAAATTTTCCTTAAATTGTTCAGAATATCAGGCAGTTGTGAACTTCTGAGATTTTTTTATTTTTGTGTATTGTCAATATTTTCATATACATAAAAGAGAGCTCTGTATTTTGGAATTTACTTAGATTGTGAAATGTACTTTTTTATCAACCCCCTTCTTTTGGTGTAAATTTGCTTTTCAGTTATCTTGGAGACAATCCCTCAGTCCACACACTCATTTTGAAACAGGAGAATCTATAGAACTGGAATTCCTTAGTAGTAACATTACAGTCCTGACAAACTTGAAGATATATTGAACTCTTAGAAAAAATAATAGGTAAGAAATGACAGAAAATTCTATTCACTCAGAACTGCAGCTTGAAGGCCTACACACAGACCTTTTGAGGACAGAAAATAAGATGGAGAACAGTGTTTCCATCCCTACATCACAGTGACTAACTATTCCATTTTGTCCATTCTGAGTGTGCTTCTTTGCTATTTAGGCTTTCAAACTGATATTCAGATAAGGATTGGTCTCAATGTTAGTTGTTTTTTTTTTTTTAGGAAAATAAAAGCAGAAGAAAAACACTAAAATAAAACCATTTGGAGAAAGAACACAAAGTCTCCCTCAATCTGTAAATCCCTCTATTTTGAATTCTCTCACAGCTTTAATCTTCCTACACATGGTAAGCAGATTACTTAATTTTATATTATCTCTGTAAAAGTGTATCGGTAGCTGCATTTACCATACTGCTGAATACATGAAAGAAACATATTCAAACGAAATTAAAAATTATCTCAAAACTAGAATGTTTAAGTGTGGCTTTTTGGTATTCAAAGGAGTGGCCCATATCAGTACCTCTGATAAAGATATGACATTGTCTGAAATTTTTGATTTATCGGTGATTTTGTACCTTGCTGGAATCACAATTTCTATTCAATGCAGTAGATTTAAGATTTTTTGTATTTAAATACAGTCAAATTTAATTAGAACTTGAATCTTTATATTATGGATACTAGCTTTCTTGAAACATAATGGCTTTCTACACTATTCACTTCCTTTCACTTCACTATTCAGAATCTGAATTCTTCTGCAACTCAGGAAACAAATGGAATAATGCAAAACTATAATGATAGATAAGCTTATTTTTGTGTATTCAATAGGACTGAAATATTGGGGGTTTTGTATCCAAATGATGAACCCTCTGGTAAGATACCTAAGCCTATGGGGAATTTGATTTTAAAATATTGATAATGAACTGGAATTTCTGCATGTTACTTTGAAGTAAGGGCCTCTGCTGGTCTTTATCACCTTTATGTTCTGATATTTAATACAATGCCTGAGACACACATGAGAATATCGTTATGTGCGTGGAAGAAATGTCTTTTATTTAATTGCCTTTATTTCTTGCACCTTGGGTGGAGACTCAATTGCCAGGCATGGGTTGTTCAAATGGCAATTAGGAAATGTGAGATTAATGCAGTCTTGCTGACTTAATTAGCCCTACCCTGCCACTTCTGTTAGAAGTATTAGACTAGGATACAGGAGACAGAATGGAAAGCCCTCAGCCTCATTGATGGTGGTCTGGGGAAGCAGCTCTGTCCTCATCCCTGGGCAATGGCTCACTGAAATTGAGCTCATGGAACTCAGCACTTCTGGAAACAAATTGTGCTAATGTCTGGAGCTGCAGTCAACAGTGATTCTCTGAAGTAGGAATCCTACCTTGATCTTTTTCTTTTTATCCCCTTTGGATTACCTTTTGAGCACTGATAATGGACAAAGCACAAAAGCCTTGCAACCAAGTGTGAGCTTTAGATCTATCTTTGGAAGAATGGGGTGAATTGGAATTGGGAATAGGACAACTCAGAGAGACTGAAGCAACATTTTCCTCTTGCCTTCCTTCATACCATTCTATCAGATGAAGAAGACAGACTGAGTGAAATAGGTTTCTGAAGATTCTGTTTCAAAATGTAAGAACGAAGATTACATGATGTGCACAGAATCTTTCCCTTCCAACTGATCTAGTCCCACTTTTCTTACAGGGTTGTGGACATGCCCACTTTTAGACAGTTCTGTCTGGGACGTGCAAATTATTATTACTTAACAGCTTTGAACATATGTCAGAAAACTACTTATTACACAAGGCTAAATGCAGGTCAAGCATAGACTTATTTTATAATCACCATGTTGCTGAAGTGCATTTAGGAGAATTTTGTTGGACAGGTATATTCAGATAAGATATGCTATTTGCTGGGCTTCATAAATAATTTTGCCTAGATAGATGGAGGTAACTTCACTTTGTCTTTAGTAGAACTAGAGTTATTAGATATATATTACTGAACAGAAACCATCTGAAATACCTTACAATTATGACACAGTGATTAGAAATATGGATATCTCCAAATCCCAAAGCTGTCAGTCCAGCTTGCTGCTGAGGCTTGCCTTTCTTTCTCCAGCAGAAGAAGAGGTAGGTAGTGCCTGAAGCTTACTTTGACCTCTTTATTCTATCTACTAGGGATCTTCTTCTACAGTGATATACCAACATCCTTCCTGAAATAGGTTCTCTCATCTTTTCCTAAACAATCACACCTGATTTTTCTCAAATAATGCTATATTACCCCATTATGTATCTCTGTTCAGCTCTCCTGTTTGTCACAGCTTGTTTTACATGACTTCTGTGTACTGCTTCTACGGACTGGAGAGTCCATTTGAGATCCACATGTGACGCTGTAGGGCGAAAAAGGTAGGAAGCATAGCTGCAGTCCTTATATAAAAAGTTTTCTTTGTGTAACCCATTTAGGAGTAGGTGTGACATGAGGCTTCATCTTCACTGGAGTCAGGTGGAAACTTGACTACAGTGTGTAAAGCCAGGTCAGGATAATCATTCTTGGATTCGTTCGAGTCCTGAACTGCCCTACACAATGAGGTAAGGAGGGTATACTGAACTCAGAGCATGTGCAGTTCTTTCTGTCACGCCTCTGAAGGAAATGAGTTAAGCTCCTATGAAGGTAAATGAGGAGTATATCAAGTGAATTAAGATATTTAGACAAAAAAAAAAAGTCTTTCTTCAGGGCAAGATCATCAGCTGAAAGCAGAAAGTAAGAAAGAGATGACAGCAGACCTCTAACTATGTTACTGGCAAGACATTCACTATGCCAAGAGTACCAAAGTCAGTGACACACCGGCTCCGTGGGCTATGCTGTCTGAATAATCCTGTCCAGGTATTCAAGCTGTTCTTACTGAAATAGAAGTTACCTAGCAGTAAGATGCTGTATCGTGTGTTCTGCATGCCAATTTGCTTTATGTGAGAGCATGGTCAACATATTGTTACCTTGATGGTCTACCTGGTTTCTCATTTGGAAGAATTTTGATCTTTATTTTCATTACTGTGACTTTTTGAGTCTTCATAACTCATTTGCTCTAGGTACATCTGGAAGATCATGATCCTCAGTGGATGAAGCCCTAAATATACTGGAATATTGTGAAATTACGTGACAGACTGATGGATTTTTTCAACTAAAATTATGTCAGAATGTGTTTGAAACACTGAGAAAAAATGGTAATTTTAAACACTTCTGGCAGTAAGAATTAGCCTAGTACTCTATGGGCTACATCTGTAGTATTTTTTACTCAGTAATCACTGTCACTGCTACTCTAATCAATAATATAATCAGTATTATTCAATAATCAAAATCAGTTAAGTATTAATTACTCTTGCTGCTGACTACTGTGGAATTTTAGACAGTAGTTATTTACCATTTGTTTGAAATAAATAGTGGAAATCAATATCACATAATAAAGTAATAGAACAACAGAAAGAAATGGGGATATACTACTGGAACTTATAGGAGCAGATGAAATCTGGCACACTGACCAGCAGGTAGAAACATCTACAATAATATTATTATGCATGGCTGCAAGTATGCAAACTAATGCTACGTCTTTCATTCCTGTGATTCACCAGAAAAGAGATATTTGAGACAGTGAAGCCAGACCCCTTCCAGTTATGCATGTACTTCTGCAATATGAGCTACCTATGTGAAATTCTGTGTTCCAGTCAGTACCCATTTTAGCTTTTTTGCACCTTGGATTACTTTGTTACATGTCAGTAAGGAGGAACCACATATTATTTGGCCTCAAAGGATAGTCTACCACCTTCTGAAAGCTAGTTCAGTGAGGTTCATTTGCCTAAATCAAGACATCTAAATTTTAAACACTGAATCTGAATTGATCACCTTGGTTTCCTCTGCAGTCATGAGAAGAAATCATTGCAGAGAATTTTTTTCAGACAAAAAGATAGCATTCCTCTGACAGTGGGTATTCACATCTGGAGCAGCCAGTCTAGGCACCCTTTGCAAGTGCTGCTAAAGTTTGATTCATCTGATCTGCTATAAACATCTGTGTTAGGATAACAGATCACATTTTAGAAATTTTTACTGCTGCTCTTTATTGACTACGAGGTAACTGTAACTGATTATTTTTCAAGGAGATGTATTGTGCCCTAAATACCACCTGTGCTGAATCCAGCTAAAGGCCAATTTTTTGAAAGATTTTATTCACCAAGCACAGTGTAATGCTGGAAAAATTAATCAAGTATTTGCCTGTGGATATCATGGGGATTGGGAAAAGCAAAAATGGGATGGGGAAGAGTGATTGATCCAGGGTTAATGAGCTGCCATGCACTCAGTCTGTGAAATGTACTCGTGAAGCATGTTAGACTTTGAGGGAAAAGTAATAAAGGGAAATCACAGACCAACTGAGGTCAGACTGAAGAAAAAGAGCAGACCTTTGGTCTCCAGTGAGGTCTTGCCTGAAAGCAGGAACTTATCAGATTTTTTCTACCAGCTGATTCACTCCTTTGGCTGAGGGTCTGATTCTGAAGTGGCATTTTGAGATCCCTGATCCTGACTACAGTTACTGCACTCCCATACCTGCAAAAAGATAACTCTATCCTAGCTGTCAGTTTACACCTGTCTGGTGGGCTTCTAAACCTCCAAAAGCTTCCTTGGCTATGTGAAGGTAGCTGTCCTTGTGGCACTGTAGAAGGGAGACATGTCTCATTGGTAGGCTGCCCTGGGAGGAGAAGAAATGACTCTTTATTACTCAACCTCACAAAATTTTAATCATGCTAATGTATTTCTTTCCAAGGTAAGGAAACCTTATTCCTTTAATTCAGAAGCTCATGGCTTTAGCTTTTATGATGTGCTACATATAACAGCTTTACTGATAACAGTTTCAGTATCAATGCCAGTTTCAGCTCTCCAGAGCTCCAGGGTGTCACTCCAAAATGTAATTTCAAGTAGCACCTTCTGTGGCCAAACACCATGGCAGGCCCAGTGCTTCAGTATTGTTAATTTTTGTTCTTAAAAAAAGAAAAAAAAAAAGACGAGCACTTTTAATACCTTTATTTTCTTTGATAATGCCTCTCATAACATACCATGTTCTTCTGGCATAGCTGTTTTTAAATGCTTCAGTTCAATTTCACAGAAAAGTTTGAAGCCTATTTTTCTATACTGTTCCTTTCTCAGTCATTATCCATTGTAAATAATTCTTCTGTTTCCTTAAATTGAAGTTGTAATGCATAACCTTTTCCCCGAAATGTTATCTAGTTATCCAAAGCTAGAGAGAAATTATATTGTTTCAAGCCTAATATTTACCACTAAATTAGATTATGACAGAACACTATCATTAAATACATGCAAAAAGGAAAAGCAGCATAACAACTAACTTACTTAGCAGAAAGTAACTTGCAAAAAGGAAATAAGCAGGGATAAATATGTGGTATGGAAAAAAAAATTACCAGACAGACTAAAAGACTGATTATCATTCAAAATAATGGCTAACTAATTACTTGCATCTAAAATATTACTCCAGAGTAGGACATTGTAGTCTAGTAACGACAATGGTATTGCAGCCTGCTGTGAAAATGCCAGGTCTTTACTATTATTTAATTCCCTGCTTATACACATAATTAATCATTATTTTAAGTGCCAAGAAGCATTGGAAAAACATGTTAAAGTAGCTGTTTACTAAGGCCTTGTGTCTTCTCTAAAGTCCAAAATAGCTTCCTCATTGAATCAATTGGTGAAAAAACCTAGCTAAGGAAATAAATATTAAGAGATCATTCATGTTGATATGCTTGGACAAAGTGATCCAGTCCTGACTAGACTTCACCCAGGAGGCCCTGATAAAAGCCAGAGTATGACTAAAGCTCAGGAGCAGAGTGAGACAAAATGCTGTCGAAGTCAGGTGTCAGGAAACTGAATAGCCTGCGTATGGTTCTGCTGTTTTAACTGTGTAAACTTGTCTATCATCTGGTGCACAGTTTAATCCCACAGATTTCCCTATAAAATACTGAGTCTATATGAACCCTCTTCAATTTCAACAGGACAATTCACCCAGAGCAAAGCCCCACCATCTGCCACCACTTTTGAAGGGAATAACGTGACGGTGCTGCAATGACATCTTGTGCAGCTCATGTGGACTAAAGAAACACACTTTATATGTGAAACAGAGAATTCAATATTAGTCTAATTGAAATATTTTAGAATATAATAAATGTACAACAAACAGTTGCTATTATTAGTTCAGTGACAATCATAGTCTAAATTATCTATTGAATACAGAGAAGTCTAATAACACAATACAACATTTATCAAACTTTTTGTGATATTCTCACCCTTTCTTGGAGTCTTAAGATTGATGGCTTTGGTCTGGATGAGGGGGTTACAGAAAGCCATCAGTGTCCCAAGTCCCTTCGCTGGAGAAGTATGATTTTAGAAGTGAGGGACTTCTTCCTGCTCTTTGCTGAGAGGAGTGTGATGTTGATAGTTACTTCCTCTTCACACTGGCATCCACTCATGGATATTTTTAGTACATGCTGTAGCACAGTTTATATCTTGCTTTTTTCTTCATTGGTCTCCAGTTCCATGTTATATCCAAATTTATTATATAAGGTGTTCATTACATATAGAATAACATACTTGTTCTTTGTCTTCTTTGTCACCCCTAAAACTGATTTTTCCTAGCTCCAAGGAGGCATTAGTTTAATGATCAGTAATTGGCCACTGGTGATCTGATTACAGCCCTTGTGCCAGCGTTCACACTTTCAAGGCCTTTGTTAGCATTGCATACTTGTACTCCTCCATACCACATCCTTCTTCCAGGGTCATCAGCAGTTCATTCTGTATAGAGTAACTAACTACATGTTATCACCATCTATAACTTTCAGAAATATATCAAAATTATTGTAACAGTAGGCAATTGCACAAAGCTAAGCAAGGGTAAAAATAATTGGGTGACAGCCACCTTGTCATTAGACAACTGATGTTACAGATAAAACAAGCAAGCTCCAGGCAAACCTAAGATAAGTCCAGGCTAAGCAAGCCTGACAAGACCCTGTCCTGAGGCCTCACAGAGCCAGTAAAATGCCTTTAGCCTTTTACTAGCAAAAGCAATACCATATTTACTGGGCTACATGAAACTACCCATTTCTGGTTTAGTCTTCCTCAGTTCATAGTAATGATCTTAAATCAAACACTCAGGATCTTAGCACTGCCGCAGGGTTTGCAAGTACCTTTTCTTGCATACTTCATGGGGAAACAAGTCCCAGGAGAATCAAGGTCTTTCTTTCCTGGATTTGTGTTTTTTATATTGTGTACTCATGTCAATTTTTAAGCACAGTACTATGCTCAGAACTATACCTTCAACATGCTTCTTAATTATCCATTTTTCCAGTATGGCAGCACTTCAGAATATATAATAGAACAGAAATATGTTGCAGCAGTAGTTAGAAAGTTCAAAAATATCAGCTGCTCAGCTGTGTTCCACTGTTGTGTAGAAAATTGCTTCAAGGGAATTCCATCCTCTGTTTCAAAGTTTCTTGCAGTGGTTGAAAGCAAATTTCCTCAATGTTGATATAGATAGGATGAAATGTTAGTTGTAGGGCTAGTTGTAAGAGGCTGTAGATCGCCCTCTCTGGACCTGTTTTTATGATTCAGTTTAAATTCAAACAAACAACAAATTCCCTGCCTGGATATGAACCCAGGGCAAGACTCTATTGCCCTGACTTAGACGTTACACTCAGGCTAGGGAATTTAGCATAATTAAGTCAGATGTGAAAGTCTAAAATTAAGGATGGGATTAATCTCATCTGCTTTCCCTAGGAAGTAATGATGGAATGAATGAATCTCTGAAGTGTCTGTTTGTCTCCTCTGACTGTAGAAGGGGGCTAAATAATATCCTTGATTTACACAGCCATATCTGGTCTAATAAATCCAGCTGCAAAGGAAGCTTTAGGTGATGAAATATCTATAACCTAAACATCTAAGTCTAAGAAAAGTTAGATGAGGTGAATGCTACAGCCTAGGAATAACCACATTGACTATTGACACAAATCTAAATGCACTGATTTAGCAGACTCAGAACTGTTTTTTCCCAGTACTGCTGTTCTAAGACTATGCTTAAATTTTGGAACAGTATTGGGTATAGTGGTGGTATGGTAAGCACTAAGCACATTTGGCAAGCTTATATTATGCAGCTTTTTTGTGTGAGAGTGATTCAACTGAATTTACATGTCTGCACTAGAAGTGGCTAAATGCAGCAACAAGTACTAGCAAATATTCACATCAGTGAATATTATGATTTTTTTAAATTGTAATTTTTTTTAACATTTTGTAATTTTCTTTAGCTTTCTACAAACAGGCACATTTGACTACATTTATTTTGTGTCATGCATACAACAGAATTATATTTGAAATGGTTGTTTCACTATCTTAAAAGCTAGTTGTGCTTTTAGGAGGCATATTAATCCAGAACCATTACTTGCTTAAACTGATCTACTGTACAACAAAATTTGCAAGCAGCATGTACACAGTTTGTAAAACCATAAGAAGTGCTCTACTAGGTCAGATCTATTTTGTTTCTGATAATGGCTCTAGAAGACTTAAAGAAAGTTGCTTTATTCTCTTTGTTCTTTCCAAACCCGTTGTGTTAAGGATATCAGAGGATATATATTCCTGTAGATTTTTACTGTGCATTTAAGGACCTGTTGCCCATGAATTTGCCTAAACCTTTTTTGAACATGCTGAATTGCCTGCCTCCACAGCTGCCTGTAGCAACAAGTTCCAGAAGTTTAGTACATACTCAGTAAACTCTATTTGCTTCTATTGTTGAAACAATTTTGAACAGTAAAAAAATTATAGTATTTAGCTTCTGTCCACATATTTCATGAACAGAATGGAAATCCATATTTATCATACAAATTGTTTATAGGATATAATTTTCCCATTCTTCATTGTTATGCTAGGATGTGACTCAGTAGATTATCAGAACATGACACATAATTTTCCTGGTATGTCCTGATAACTTCTCTTTCAGTGCCAAGTCTTTCAGTGATCACAAAAGACTTGAGAATTCCCAGCTCCAACTCTATTGCATGCAGAATGTCTAAATGATCTTATGCTTGTAGGAAAATAACTCTTTTTAAGTGGCAGAATTTATTTTATTTTATTTGTTTATTTGCATTATTGATAATTTCCTTTAAAGATTTGGGTTTGTAGTACTATGCTTTACAAAGGAGAAAGGTAGATGATTTGCCCAAACCATGTACTGTGCCTAAAACACATGGTGTCTTTAAGTGAGAGAATTTAAGATGTGTGATGTTTTGGTTTCAAAATACAGATATGAAGAAATTCATTATAACAGGTTGTTAGGAGTAAGGCAAGGATTACCAGCTGAAAATATAAGCACATTTAGAAAACCTACTTTTAAACCCACTTTAGGCATGCCAACTTTAACTTTTCAATTCTCTAGTATTTTCATCAGCACTGAATTTATTGAAAAGAGGAGGAAATATGAAGGAGTGTGGCAAAACCTGTGTGTTCAGAAGTCATGTTACTTTTCTGCAGGGACCTGGGAATAAATAATGGATTTTAAAGCAACCAGGATGGCTTTAACACCTTTCTAGAAGCCTCTGAGTTTCAAATTACAAACAGCACTCAAAAGGCAGCAGAGCAATAGTGCTGAAAAGAGCACTTAGTGAGAAGATCTGGCCCTTTTTGAGCTCACCTTTTTGTGGTGTTATTTCTATCCTTGTGAATTTTTTTGTAAGGTGAAAACATTAATCTTCATAACAACTCTGATGACAGATTCAAAATGTAGTGACCTTGGAGAAAGACATTTTTAATGTTGCACTCCAGTTGAAATGAAAATACTGCATTTCATAACATTTAGGTTGCAAACACCAAGGAACAAAATTATAGTTGTATGCATCACACCCTGTTCTTCCTTGTAACATGTCATGATGCTAAATAATATTCCCGAATTTTTCTTTTATGTGTTATTCTCATGAAACACACTGGATGTGGGATATCATATTGCATTGTCTTTTTTCTTTCTGGGCAGAAGAAACTATTTTTTCATCAGTTACAGTGGAAAATGTGGAAAAAAACTCCCGTTACTTTATAGTAAATACAAAAAAATCTGAAAACTTAATGCTGAAAATCTCTAAATGCCTTTGTCATTACTTTTCTTCTGTTCACTGTCAAAAGGTTGCTACAGCAGCCTCTTCTAATTCGTCTTACAGCATTTTTCTGCAGAAATTCTGTGAAACTTTCTGTTGGGGAAATTTGGTGAATATATCCTTAAGCTACAACAGAAAGATGAAAGCCAAAACTTTATTTTTTGTATTCCTAATAAGGAATGCTTAACTCTAAACCCACTACCAATTGCTGCAGTGTTTTTGCCATTTCCTAGCCAATCCCACAGCATTATTCAGCTCCTCTGGGAACTATTTTTGCTTTGCCAGCAGAAGATATGCTATCACAAAATTACAGCTTGTGTCACTTCTTGGTCTGTTGGCCTGTTATGACTGCATTTCATTTCCACTTCATAAAATTTTATGTTTGTAAATGGCAAGCCCATCATTTCTTATCAGAGTATGTCCAGCATAACTACCATTAATTATAAAACTCTCCATCATCCCAGGTTACTGTATTGAAATATCATGAGAAGAAATTGCTCCTGGGACTTCTGTCATCAACTGAACATATTTTCAACATGTTCCTCAAAAAATAATGTAGATTATGCCTCTGGTTATGGCTTGGTGAATGTTATTTTAATAATAGATAATGGCTATTACTGATTGCCTGAATAATTTTAAAAGATAGTAATAGAAAATTTTATCCAGAAGTGAGGCAGGCACATAGGAAAAACTGCTTACAGCTCTGCAGCATCTTTGTTCTGACCTGTATCTGGAAATTAACTTGCTACTTCCTTTGGATTTAAATAAACAAACTGTTTTGTTCCTTAAATAAATGATACTCACATAAACATAAGTTGTGAAAATTCCTTGTTGTTGAAGGGTAACCCCTCACCTTGTCACACACACACACATGCACGTATGCATGCCCAGACACTATAATAGGACTGTGAGTGAAAAAATATAGATATATGGTCCTGACAATTTGCTTAAATAAAGGTCAATTATTTGGTTATCAATTATAACTGCACTTTGAAATCATTGAAACTGGATCATTATTTACCTGCCGAAGCTTGTCCTGAATTTAGTCTACACATCCAACAGAAAATAATTTTGGATACCAATGCACAACAAACTTCTTATAAAACATAACTGAATAACAGTATCACCAGAAAACTGACGGTTAGTAGAGCCTTTGGATTATTACTCATTCCTGCTCTTTCACGTGGGTACCAAAGATATTTCAACAAGAAGCCCAAGGTCCATCAAAAGAGATTTCAGAGCTCTGGGAAGAATGCTAGAAGATTCAGGAGCACAGGTAGGTAGTGTTTTCCTCGGTCCTCCCAGTAATGAGGAGAGACTCTGGATGAAACAGGCAAGCCCAGGACATCAACACCTGGCTCCAAGACTGATGCTTCCACCAGAACTTTGGTTTTTATAATCATGGAAGAGTCTTCGAGACACAAAATATGCTGGGGCCTGATGGGATTCACCTGTCCCAATGGGGGAAATGTTTCTTTGCTCATAAGCTGACAGGACTGACTGAGAGGGCTTTAAACTAGGAATGATGGGGAAGGGGATACCAACAGGAGAGCTGAAGTTAAGCCAAGGGTTGGCATGGCATCGCCTGAGGGTGGCAATGCTAATGGGAGCATTTACACTGCTCCTGGGAGCATTGAGTTTTTAGGAGCACATCTGAAATGCTTGTACACCAACACAGGCACTATGAGAAACAAACAGGACAAACTGGAAGTGCTGATCCATTCCCAGAGCTATGATATCATTGTTATTAGTGAGATTTGATGGAACAAGTCCCATAGCTGGAGTGCTGGGATGGTGGGCTCTAGGCTGTTCAGGAGGGATAGGCAGGGCAGATGAGGTGGAGGTGTCACACTACACATAAGGGAGAGATTTGATTGTACAGCCCTTCCAGTTAGTTATGATGTGGTTGAGAGCCTCTGGGTGAAGATCAGGGGGATGGAAAACAAAGTGGATGTCGTTGTGAGTGTCTACTATCAATCGCCCAGTCAGGATGTAAGCACTGATGAGTAATTCTACAGGCAATTAGGAGAAATATCTGCATCAGTAGCCCCTATCCTTATGGGAGATGTCAGCTTCTGAGACATCAGCTGTGAATACCGTACTGCTGTGACAAGCAAGTATGGGAAATTCCTGAAGTTTGTGGAAGATAATTTCTTGTCACAAGTACGCAGCGAGCCAACTAGGAAAGATGTCCTTCTAGACTTGTTTGTAAATAGAGAAGGACTTGTAGAAGATGTGATGGTAGGTGGCTGTCTTGGCCACAGTGATCACAAAATGATTTAGTTTAAACTTTTTGGTGTAATGAGAAAAAAGGTCAGCAGAGTTGCTACCCTGGATTTCAAGAGAGCAAACTTTAAGCTACTCAGGGAGCTACTTAGCAGTGTTCCCTGGGAATCTGCCTTTGAGGGCTTAGGGGTCCATAAGACTGGTCAGCTTTTAAGAACCACCTTTTAGGAGCACAGGAGCAGGCAATCCCATTGTGTCAGAAGTCAAGCAAGCGGGGCAGAAGACCAGCATGGCTGAACACGGAAGTCCTTGTGGAGCTCAGGCAGGAAGATACATTGTAAGATTTCTGGAAATGAGATCAGGCTTTGCAGGAAGATTACAGTGCTGTGGTTCATATGTGCAGGGAGAAGATATGAAAGGCCAAAGCTTAACTAGAGTTAAAACTGGACAGTGTTGGGTCAGACAACAAAAAAGGCTTTTTAAAGTATGTTAATAGCAAAAGCAGATCTAAGGAAAATATTGGACCAATACTTGATGCAGATGGTCATCTGACTAATAGGGATAAAGAAAAGCCAGAGGCATTCAATGCTTTTTTTTTTTCTGCAGTCTTTAACATTAATGATAGACTTTGGGCTGCCCGGTCCCCTGAGTTGGAGGACCACGAGTATGGGAACAGTGACTTTCCATTTGTGGACACTGAAATTGTAAGGGACCAGCTGTATCAGCTGAATGTTCACAAGCCCATGAGGCCTTATGGGATTCATCCCAGAGTACCGAAGGAGCTAGCGGACATTACGGCAGGACCCCTTTTGATCATCTACCAAAGGTCCTGAGAGTCTGAGGAGGTCCCTGCTGACTGGAAGCTAGCCAATGTTATTCCAATTTACAAGAAAGGCTTGAGGAAAGACCCAGAAAACTACAGTCCTGTTAGTCTAGCCTCAGTTCCTGGAAAAATTATGGAGAAGATCGTATTGGGTGCTATTGAAAGGCATTTAAAGAATAATGCAATCATCACACACAGTCAACATGGGTTCACAAAGGGAAAGTCCTGTTTAACTAATTCAATATCCTTCTATGATAAGGTCACCTGCCCAGTGGATGAAGAGAAGGTGGTGAATGTGGTTTTCTGGATTTTAATAAGGTTTTTGATACTGTCCCTCGCATCATCCTTCTGGACAAGTTGTCCAACTGTGAGATAAACAGGTATACAGTGTGCTGGGTGAAGAACTAGCTGAAGGGAAGAGCTCAAAGGGTTAAGGTGAATGGGGCTACTTCTGGCTGGCAACTGGTCACCAGTGGTGTTCCTCAGGGTTCAATTCTAGGGCCAGTTCTGTTCAATATATTTATCAACAATCTGAATGCAGGAGTTGAACGTACCGTTAGTAAGTTTGCTGATGATACCAAGCTGGGAGATGCTCTTGACTCTCTCAAGAGACAAGATGCCTTGCAGAGGGATCTAGACAGATTGGAGCATTGGGCAATCATCAATGGGATGAAATGTAACAAATCCAAATGCCAGATTCTCCACCTAGGATGAAGTAATACCGGGCACAAGTATAAATTGGGAGAGGAGTGGCTGGAGAACAGCCCTGCAGAAAGGGATCTGGGGATGCTGGTTGACAGCAGGCTTAATATGAGTCAGCAGTGTGCCCTGGCAGCCAAGAGGGCAAACCGCATCCTGGGGTGCATCAAACACAGCATAACCAGCTGGCCAAAAGAGGTGATTATCCTACTGTATTCAGTGTTGGTGCGGCCTCACCTGGAGTACTGGGCGCAGTTCTGGGCCCCACAAGTTAAGAAGGACGTGAAGGTCCTTGAATGTATCCAGAGGAGGGCAACAAATCTGGTGAAATGGCTGGAAGGAATGTCCTGTGAGGAGTGGCTAAGGACTTTGGGCTTGTCTAGTTTGGTGAAAAGGAAGCTGAGGGGTGACCTCATGGCTCTCTACAGCTTCCTGAGGAGGGGAAGTGGAGAGGGAGGTGCTGATCTCTTCTCCCTGGTATCCAGTGACAGGGCGCGTGGGAACGGTTCAAAGCTGCATCAGGGGAGGTTTAGACTGGACATTAGGAAGCATTTCTTTACCAAGAGGGTGGTCAAACACTGGAACAGGCTTCCTAGAGAGGTGGTCTATGCTGCAAGCCTGTCAGTGTTTAAGAGGCATTTGGACAATGACCTTAATAACATGCTTAAACTTTTGGTCAGCCCTGAAGTCGTCAGGCAGTTGGACTAGGTGATCATCGTAGGTCCCTTCCACTTGGAACTATACTATTCTATTCTATTCTGTTCTGTTCTATGCTATTCAATATACCCCTGTAACACTTTCTCCCTTTAATTTGCATCTGTCCTCTGCTTTTTACTTCAGCAAAGCATATACACAATAAAGCATTTTGGCCAAACTGCCTCTGTTTGAAATAAGGTATTTTCAGCGGAACTCTTGTCTTTTATTTCATTTACAAAGACATACTTTAGAAATGTTGGAGATCTTATATTTTCATGCTCTAACTTAGACTAAGTAGCCTGACCATACTGAACCTGCAGACTAGAAGACTGTGTGAAACAAGGACTAAAAATGAAATAGGTGTCTAGTGGCAAATTGTTCCTTTTTAAACATGAGAGCAAAATTGTTGGTGCAGGAACTGGTGAATGTTCAAATTTCCAGTCAATACTCAGGTTTGTTCCTATCTCTGGAGACATGAAACTTTGGAAAAAAATAATTTAAATTAGGCAAAAATATTGCAGAGAGAAGGAATGATTGTTCCATCTTCTCTTTGTGACCTGTCCACTCTTAGAGGAGATGGTGATGAGCTTTCCATATTCTGGCTTTGCCTACCACTGAGTCCATTTGTAGGAAAAAAGTAACAATGCTTCTGTTAGTTTAAAAGATAATAGCAACTACTCCTTTATGGTGGGTTGACCCCAGCCAGACACTTGCTCACATCCCTCCCAGTGGGTTGGGATAGAAAACCAGAAGAGCAAAAGCAAGAAAACTTGTGGGTTCAGATAAACTCTAATAAGTGAAGGAAAGAAAAAAACCACCCAACCCACTACCAAACAAACAAACAGACGAAACCCAAAACAAGAGATGCAAAGGCAATCACTTACCACCTTGCACAAGCAGATCAATGACCAAACAGTTTTTGAACAATGGCTACTTTGGATAGACCAAACCACTATTTTTTATGGCTGTACATGATGCTATATGGTGTGCAATATCCCTTTGGTCAATTTGGGTCAGCTGGCCTGGTTGTGTCCCTCTCTTTCTCTTGAAACCCCCCAGCCTACTCACTAGTGTGGCAGACCGAGAACCAGAGAAAGCCTTGACACTGTGCAAGGACTACTCGGCAAAAGCTAAAACCCTGGTGTGTTATCAACACAATTTTAGCCACAAATCCAAAACACAGCACTATATGGGCTGTTATGAAGAAAGTTAACTCCATTCCTGTCAGATCCAGTACACCCTTGATTTTGTGCACAGCATTTTCTAGTATGCTCTTATAACACCCTGTCTGCATTAAGTCATAAAGACAACTCCTATTTCCAGGATGTCTGTAGATCTTATGCCTGCTGCTTCTGAGTGAGCACAGAGAAAGAACTCTAGAGAGCTTTATTTTTAAGAAAGAAAAAAAAAGGAGACAGCCCACCTTTTCTTTCAAGAAAGAGGTTCTCATACTATTAGATTATAGCAGAACAGGTGTTTTGAGGATCAAAATATTTATGAAGACTGAAGACACAGTAGGAAGTTACAAGCTAACATGTTACTGAAGGCTGGTAGCAATAAACGTGCAGTTCTCTGGCAATCAGAAAATAAGCTGAAGTATTTTACCCCTTAATGAGAAAATAACAAGCTAGCTCATAGTTTCAATGAAAGCAAAAGTTTACAAACAGGCAGTTGCCAGAGAATAGTTAATGTACAGGAACATACTGCCCCTTAGAAATTGTTTGTGTGTGAATACATTCAAGTCTGTATTTTCAGTACTAAAAATTAATCTCCACAGTGTCACAGAGAGTGAGTTAGACTGAAGTAAACTGTGATTAAATGCAAGCTTATGCAACATGCTTCACTCAGTAATCCCATTTATACCCTACTTTGTGAAACCCTGAACAATTACAGTTGAAAAGCAGTAAGATAGCGCTAATATTTGTTAGACAACAAACATTTAACTCTTTGCTTTGGCACCTATGTCAAAGGTGACTGTGAGGGTGTAGTGTGCTTGCTTTTGCATCCTTGAGGCAGGTCAGTGACTCCCAGGACACACACCAGGCATGGGACATGACCAGCTCCGCAGGGCCAGGGACTGCTTCTGCAATCTCTGGAGAGCGGCAGCTACCCCACACTCCTGCCTCCTGCTGACCTAGGAGTGGGACGCAGGAGTCACTACCTCACACAGACACAAGAAACTACTAGCAACAGGTTTGCTCAGCCTCTTCTGGCTATGCCTAAATTGTGAAAGCACTTTGAAGAGTCTGGGGCTTCACTTCATCCTATTCACACTGGGTCAGGGTCAGCAAGGTACATGGCTGGGCAGAGGCATACCTACAGCATAGCACAGCCAAGGATCAAAGGTAATGGCCTGAGCATAAATGCAGCTCTGGAGCCAAATCCTCTGAGCTTCAGAGCCCTGACAGCTAGCATGATTGCATGGAACAAGAGAGGGAGTCATACATTTTCTCCCTTGGTCCTAGTTGGGATGACTGAAGACCAGAGCTGCACAAGACATAAGACATGACTGCAGAGGGCATTCTCCTTGTGCAGGGGTCTCCACTATTACACAGCACTGGAGAGAAGAACACAGTTTAGAACCCAAACATTTGAACTGCTAAGAGCTCTGAAAGGCTAAGCTAATACAAAATGTTATTTAAGGTAAGGATAATGAAAAAGGATGCTCAGCAGTTGGAACCTGCAGATATAGGTCTGATGAGATACCAATTGGAGGGTGATGTTTTGTGCTTGTAGTTGTTGCCATGTGAGCATATGGGTGATGACTGTAGAGGATAAGTGAGGACAGGATTATGGCACACAACAGACACCTGCAGTTAATGAGAGACTACTTTATACTGCGTCAGATTTCCAAAACACCTGAATAAAGAATGCAAATTGTGAAATGTAAGTGCTCCCTTTTCTAAGTGAACAGCAGACCCAGCAGGAAAATTAGAGATTAAAGCACATTTCTGCTTGCTAACAGGGTAAAATAAGGGCCACATAAACACTTTCATTAATTCAGACTCAAGTCCCTTTCTAGGCTTGTTTAGGTCATTATTTGTCACCTTGTATTTGTATGCATGAAAGTTCTCTTTACAGAACAGAATCCAGCCCTGAGTATGGTTGATATAAACAGTGAAATCTCTAATTCAGCTGCCTTCATAGAAGCAATTACTAGAAATGAAGAGGAAATTTGTTCAGTCATTCCTTCAGATATTTCCTGAAACCATTTCTCTCTGTCTCTCAGTGTATTTGACTTTCAAACATTTATTAAACCCCCCCCCCAAAAAAAAACCAAACCCAAACCCAAACCCTTCATTTTGGTGCAAGGTAATAAAAAATAATTTGGAGTTAATGTTGCCTCTTTTTTCCATGGCATTAAGGCGTCGTAGAGCAGACTAGGATAATGTTCAGATAAGTGTATTGGGAAACATGAACAGAATGTTTGGGAAAATTCTGGCCCAGAATTTTTTTCAGAAAGTGGTGTTTTAGATACCTGATGAGCTGCAGTTCAGCTTTTCTGATTAAATAGCAAGATCTTATGAATGGGTGATTCTTTTCTCATATGACAGTGACCAGAGAAACAGGTTCCTTGTTCAGAAACTCATGATTATGAATATAGATAAGCTATCTGCATTATTTTCTACTGTCTATTAATGGTGCTTCATTTAAGGAAAGTTTAATTGAAAGTTAGGCCAATTTAAAAGCCTGGTTTTATTTCAAAGATAACATTCTGAATTCAGAAGCTTCATCTCTTCAGACCATTTGATAGTATAGATGAAAAAGAGAAGTAATATCTACACACTGAATCTTGCAGAGGGAAAAATATCTCTGCTAGATAAATACAGCTATATCAAAAGTATCTATCACAAATCAAATGGGGAACTGAACTGAGCAAATATGTTTTGAGAAGCTGCTCTTGAAAAAAGTAATTTATGAAGCATTGCCAACAGTAAATATGCTTTGAGGTTTGGTGTTAATACATATTTCAGTTATCACTATGGAAACTCAGAGTAACGACTTAGCTAAAGATCTATAAATACGTGAGTAAAAACAGAAACAGATTTCCAAGCAGCAGCTGAAGGCAGAAACAAATGTATCTGTCTTTGCTTATGGCAGTAATTGCCAGAGTAGAAGTACCAAAAGGTTTCCACTGGCATTTCTGGGTTTCAGTTCCTTTTCAAAACAGTAAATTTGCAATAACAATTCAGAACACTTCAGCATATCTTTCAACTAAATGTTTCATTGTACACAGAAATGTCTAGCTCAGCTGGGGAGAGACACAGCCTAAAAACTAGAAAAGTCTTAAAATGTTCATTTTCTACAATATAATTCAACTGATAATTGAGAAAAACAGGTAAATAATGACTAAGGTAATACTTGAAGGAAACTAGCTGGATCTCTGCTTTAAAACTGTTGGTCAGATGCATACATATAAATATAAGCTGGAAATCTTGGTTATTAAGCTGAGTTGTTTACGATCAATATTTAACCTTCCTTCCCTCTACCCAGCATTGCTTCAGAACTTGTTATAGTTTAGGATATCAAATGATAACATACACAACCAGTGATAAAACATCAAGCTTAAGCACTGTACTTTGATGTGCACTCTGAAAATTTCTGAAATTCCTTGACTTTTAAAAAAAATGTCCCAAGTACATCAGGAATGAAGTTCTAGACTACAAATCACCTTAGACCTTAAACAAAAAAATGATTGTTTGAATACCTGTCACTCAGTTATGTCTACTTTAAAAAAAAATCTTCGGGTATATTCTTTATAACACACACACTGATGTATTGTTGTTTAAGACGTTGTGAAGAACTGATGGTTTTACAAGAAAATTCTCAAGCATACGTATTCAAGGATGTTCAGACAAGAATACTACAAAGATAAAGTCTGTAGGGAAAGGTAGCATCTTTTATTTAAACAGCTGATATAGCAGGGAAAATCAGATAGCTTTTGGACTTGCAGAACTTTTATGAAAGCCCCCTGTGTGTCAAATCCTTTATCTACTCTTTTTCCAGTTGGTTCAGTAGAAGAGATTACATCTCCTTTTAAACATTGCCTCTTATGCTTTGTTGCTATACTGGTTTAACACCACTACTTCTAAAATAATGCACAGATGTGTTCTAGTAACATATATAAAAAAAAAAGATTGATTTTTTTTTCTATGTTGCTCCTATAATATACAGAGAGTGCCATCCTCACTTTATTTGCTTCTAGAAGCAGCGGCTACCCCACTTGTTTCCCATCTGAGTAATGCTTCAGACTAGCATTTTTAGTTCCTAACCCCTTTAGTTTCTCTGACTTCATTTCTCTTCATTTCCCTGCTTTTTCTGCCACATTATCAGGGTGACAGCAGATGTCCTGACTTCTGTTCTCATTTCTAAGCTTGCCTCATAGTTTGTACTCTGAGGCTAACTTCTCTGCTGGTCACATTATTATGCATAGATAGATATTTGTTTGTAAACATTACAAATTATTATGTTTCATGCACATTCAATAAAGCTCTAATTTTAAATTCTAGAAACCTGAAATACAGTGCTGTAGAATCATAGGGAGTTTTAGTGGATTTTTACAGTTTTTGTTTCCTCCTTGCCATTCTTAAAATATCTGGCTTGCTCAGGTCAACCTAGAAATAAGTGAATTGAACAATTCACTTATTCACATCTGGCAGAGCTTGAGGAGGTTTCTATTTTAGGAGCATGCTGGCCTTAAATTAGAAATCATGTGTCTGGCTTGAATGCTCCTAAGAAATACACATATTGACAATCTGATTTTCTCATAATGTAGCTACCAGCTATTCTAAGATCAGAAACTAAGAGCAGCTGAGGGTTAAGCTATTCATAGATCCAAAATGAAAGATGAAATGTATGAATTTAGAAGGGTAATATTGCCCTTGACAGTGTCTTCTGGGCAGGGCAAATTTAAGAAACAGAAACGTGTATATACATGCATACACATAGGCCGCTTCTAAGCACACAGAGTATCTATTTAGTGGGTCCTTTTGCTATGATGGCTTCTCAAGAGCTTCTTCACTGAGCCTGCAAAGAACTGAACTGCTTTGAAAATAAAGCACTGACTCAGACTATGGAAAACAAGTAGGGCTGGATCTGAAGGATATCTGGATGTCTAAAAATATATATTTTTTTAATGTAGGTATTTAAGTCTAAACCTGAAATCCAGCCATCCTGGCAATGTTCAACAATGATTCCTGGCTCATTAGATGATCTTTCTGGTCTTGAATGGTGTTATCAGTTCTCTGTTTTCTGTGTGGTCATAATTGCTTTTACTGCTGCAGACAGTAATGATCTGGAAAGGATCAGAGCTTCTGAACTAAGAAAGTCCTTGTTATTCTTTTCTGTGATCAGAAGATCAGACTAATCTTTTACATTTTCCTTGTAGTCTCTTGTAGGTAACTGCCTTGTAGTTATATTCCAGAAAACCTACTGGTTTGCCAGTGTCCCCTTTGGCATTTGGTCCTCTCCTTTCTTCCCCTCACCTATTTCTGTAAGGAATGACTCAGCCTGTGAAAGAATGCAGTTATCAGCAGTCACTGATACAAGGCAGTACTTCCATGCTTTTTTCCTTAATTTACATGTAATAAAAAATATTTTACAAGTTTTTTTGTTCTAATACTTTTTCACATTTTACTAATGGTAACTGATAATATCAGAAGTAAATGATATCTACAAATAAATGCCATATACATTCTGGCTGTTTTTCTGCTTCACTTGTTCTTTAAAGCACTTTTCATCTAGATTAATGTATTCAAAACCTCATTTCAATTATTTTTATTATGCCTGGCTTCAGCTTTCTGCCATTAAAAATGTGAGCATACAGTTCATTTAAGGATTCAATATCCCTGTTATACAGTAATTCATGACAGCTTCCCCATTTACATTCCAGTAATTCATGGGATTTAGTTGATTTATTGAAGAATTTGGAATTGGAACCCTGTCTCTGTCACTGAATATGGTTTTGTGTAGGGACTATTTTACACACTAAAGCATAACAGTTAGTAATAAGCCATTTCTGTTTTGGCCAGCTGCTCATGATATTGTGTTTTCTGATTATCCAAAGGCAACTTTCTCTCTCCTTCATCTCCACTTTATTTAAAAAGTGGTTTAGGTACTAAACTGTCTGCTTCTCAATGCTGTAGATATTAGCTTCATGGCCAGTCTTGGCATAAGTCCCAAAAATTAGAAGTGAAAGAACTGAGACAGATACGGAGGTGGAAGTAACGTTTTTAGTGTTTATATAAAAATTCCTTTTGTATCTCTGGTGAAATGTGTCTTTAGCTTTCACCATGCTAGTTTGATGACGTGAAACAGGAACAAGGCAAGACAAAATCCTTACATGCCTGAATTGGAAGCTTTTACTCTAGATTATATTAATACATGTATCCTAGTTTTGAAGAGCTGAATTGAGATTTAGAGGAAAAAAATAAGAGCAAGGCACAAATGGGTTTAGAATTCAGTGCCAGGAGTGGTTTCACCTAATGACCACTTGTGACTGAATGAAGTAGATCAGGTGGTCAAATGCAGGGCCAGAGGGCACTAGCTGCATAGTCATTCAATTCTGTTGGATTCCTGCTGAATAATTTACAACACATTATCTCAGGGAAAGAAGAGACTCCTCATGACTAGGCATGAGCATGTACATTGGTGAGCCATACTTGGAGCTCAGAAGATATCTTTGCCTCAGGATGTCTGTCATAATTTCTTTTTCACTGTTCCAGATAATCACTCTTCTTTACCTGAAGAGTGACGCTTTCAAGGGGGTACTGTATTACCTCTAATGGGCTTCCCTGAACCAAAGTATGGAGATGCTTGCTTGCAAGAAAAGTAGTTGGGCAGCCACCATTTATAAGAACTGCAGTATAATAAATCAGAACCAACCTGTACTTGTTCTTGCCACTTTTTAAATGTCTTTCTTATTCTCATCTCCATGAACCTGCAGCTATTGGGAGAGTAATGTCTTGAAGTGACAGAGATAAAGCAACAGTAAAATGCAAACACGGTAAACTGAAACTTTTTGAACAGGTCAGGAACAGGCCGAACAGGCTGGTTATCAGTACAATCTCTTCTGGAGTACCATGTTTCAAGGAGATCAGCTCCCCATGATATATAGCAATGCTCCCAAAAAGATCTTGAAGCTTGGGCTTCTCTGAAAATACAAACAGTAACCAGACATATGAAGATGGATGAAAATTGCAATTTTGTATACCTTGACAGCATTAAAAGAAAGCTGATGGCATGAAGTGTTCATGGCATGAGGTTGCTCTGGTACACTGTGATTGTCTAAGACTAACAAAGCTAAGATGAGACAAAATGTCTGGCCACCAGAACACTTGTCAAATATGGGCCTGAAATTTGGTGATGCTTTGATATTAAACGATCTTTTCTTTGTTTCAACCTATATACACTCAAGATAAGAAGACATGTCTGCAACTGCAGGAAAATTTGTTGTTGTTCCCAGTGCACAGGGTACACCTTGTTGAGGAAGACAAGCCTCCTGGCAGGCTGAGACATGCTGGATCATTTTGTTTTGTTAATCATATTTCAGCCTGAGTAGAGTGTTGAAGCTACTATTGCTTGCATGTACGCATTTCTTTCTTTAGTCATCTTTTAATCTCTTGTTTTAGGCAGAGAGTATATTGTCAGTGCATCTGCTGGGAGGTGGATCCTATAAAGGACATGAAAGACTCTATCAAATGCCTCCTAACACAAATTTAAACTTGTGACAATAACTGCCAAGGCATACTGAACACAAACTAGTATCAGTGGTTATAGGCTACTTTGCTTAGTACTTCAAAGCTTGTGCTGAAATTTTAAGCTTGATGGTTTTGGACTCTTTTAGTTTTCTCAGTCTGTGCAGCAACTTTGGGAACGATTTATTTTCACACTTGAGATCTCAGTGTGTCTCAGCCTCAGAATAAAACTTAATTCTTTGCTTGCCTTACGGCTTCACAGTGTGTTCTCAAGTGTTTGTCTATATGATGCTTTCCCCTATAAATATAATCTTAAGTAGTAAACAACCAGATAGTATTACAGGGTATTTTTTAGGGATTTTTTTCTAAAACATGTGAAGTTTTTTATGGATGGTAGATCATCACATGGGGCAAGGCAGACCCGTATAGTTTCTCATTATAATGGTGATACCAGATACCATGTCAGTATTGCTGCACCGTGAAGTGTTTTAGAGCATAATATCTGCACTCCAAAGGCTCTGCTTACCTATGACAACTAAAACCTTACAGCTGAGAAGTTTTCTCATCATTATTGACCTCATCTAGGTTTCCTGTGGGACATTTACATCCTGGATGGATTTTATGCATAAATGCCATACTTGCATTATCTGCTACACATCTTTCTTAGTGGAAAATGAATCATGTGAATGCCTACTGTTGTTCAAATACAGTTCATGCACTGACTCTGCTTTGAACTCATCATTAGCATTATTCTCCCTCCCAGATGGTTTGTGAAGTTCTTGTGGGCTAGGAAAAATGGCTGTTCTTTCCTTAAAGGCAGTATCGCACCATAACTTATTTGCAGTTGAGTGTGGGATCTGCAGCACAGCTTATATTGCTTTCCTTGCTACTCTTGGCTTATCTACCTATTGCTTTCTTGAGTGTTAAATCTCTGTTGAGCTTCAGTCTGAGTGTCATTCAGCAGGCTCCCTTACCCTAAATAACCTTCTATCATTAAACCTGTTTATGAAGCTGTAGAGTTGTGCGAGATTGTGGAGGGCTGTGCCAATATTTTCTATGCATACCCTCCTCACGAAATGATGAAAAACATTTCTCTCATAAATGATATTCCAGAGGGAATTAACGAGCTATCAGATTTAGTGATGATGGCATTATATGATTTCTTGGGTTTTGTTTTTCTATAGTTGCATACATGAAAGACCTCATGATTCCTTCAGCCTACAGGTTTTTCAGGTACAGATAAATTTTTTTCCTCTTCTGGCTTACATTTTAGGTTAGGCAGTGTGAAATAGGTCTGATAAGCTAAAACCTATCTTCTCATCCACTCACCATCTGCACTGAAAGAAAATTTGTGTCTAAGGAAAGACAGTGGAACAGTAAGGAAGTCAAACTTCGCTCACATCTGCAGCAGTGGGGGAGGCCACAGAGCTGAACAGTGATGAAGATGACCCTTGTACATGAAACTGTTGGGGAACATAAAAAGTAGATGATCTATTAGAATGAGAAAGAGTAATGCTAAATAATTTATTCAAACTTCTGCTCTTCTACTGTCTGCAAAATGTTAATAAATAATAATAATAAAAAAAATCCCATTCACCTTTTCAGGAGAATTCTTTGAAAAGATCTCAGCAATGTGAATTAACATAATATTAAAAAAATGTTGTTCACAAATGGTATAAGTAAGCACTTAACATCCATACACATGGTTTCAGTTCAGAGTTTGATTTTCCATTCTGTTACTCCTGTGTTAAACTAGGAGGATTTTGCATGAAGCTAGTTAAATATCAAGGATGAAAACTGAAGTAAATGAGAGGAGAATTAGGTCCTATATTCATGTATTTTGACTATTTAAGATTAACTGTTCATGGAAAGTGATCCCAAAAGAATCTCAAACAAGTTCTACTTGAAATTAGTGTTCAGACTCAAATGAATTCTGACAATTCACTATTGCTTCAGCTCTCCTTCTAGAAATTAAGTGATAGTGACATTTATGTTAAGGTCACCTAATGCTTCTCATTAAAATCTCTCATATCTTAGCTATCAGTGGCTTGTATTTTTGGCAAAGCTTGCCACTCATGATAAAATTTTTTTCCTTTTATCCCTGTCTCAAGCTGTTCCTTCTCCTCCCTGACACTTCAAAAAAGTTTTGGTAATAAAAAATTAGTCTCTTTTGAGTGTAAAGTACAGAATACATGGGCAGACTCAACATCTTTGAATATCTTTTTTATTTTTTTAGGTTAGGACTTTGGAAACAGATGGTGGATTATGGCAGAAGCAATCAGTGCCCTGTGAGAACATGAAATCGGGTCTCATCTTTTGCAGTTTAGTTTGCTCCAAAATCAAAACAATAGGTTAATGGAACAGCCTCCTTGGCGAAGGAAATACTTAAAGCTAAGATAGTGATAAAAACTTTCCTCTAACCTGAGAAGAGATAGTTGATTTATAATATTACCAAAGGTGAACTGCAGTCTACATCTTATTGAAGATCTGCCTATCTGTAATTCTCCTATTTTTATATGTTCATTAGATGACTGGGATTTCCAGTTCTAAAGAACCAAGTTCTGCATAACCACTTTTATACACAAATTATTTAGAAATGTAAACATTTCCTTCATGTCAGCTGACATGCAAGAACAATGTAATTAATAATCCATTATCACAAAACTGTTTAAAGCAGCTGGAACAGCAGCATAGAACTAAACAGCTATTTATTTTTCAAATTAGTATGAAGTCATTCTTCTTAGCAATTCTAATTATGTATGCTATATTATAAGTGCTATATTCCTAATCTTTCTAAGAAGCATTTCTGAAATGCCACTGAAGCTGGTATCATTTTTTTTTTTCCTATTTTGTGTAGAAAATTTTTTTTCTTAATTATATTGTGCAAGATAGGAAAAAAAGTTGGAACTAGGCTGAGAGAAAAAAAATGTTATATCATTCAGTGATTTTATTGATTTATATACTCCTATATAATGAAAATAAGATTATTTCTCTTGGTCATCCATTTCTTCGTTGACTTTATATGGTGGTCCATCATATTCCATTGATCTTTACATGTCATGCAACCACAGACTGAAAATAACATCTTCATCACATATGAACAAATACTCCCTACTCATTCTGCAGGGATGGGACACATTTAAATACTGTCGACTGATCCCTGCTACACAAAGGCTGGCTATGTTGGCAAGGGAGAGCACTTATGGGAGGGCTGGGCACTGGAAAATACACTGCTTAATAGCTTGAAGTAATTTCTCCATTCCTGTACATGGAACAGGTAAAGTGCACAGATCATAGCTTTCACTCTGTGAGGGAAGTAAAAGCTTATAGTGGTGAGGTTACTCAATAATTATAGTTGAGCCACTATGTATTGACTTCTGAGGGTGAGAGGAATGGTGATACAGGTAATAGTTTGTGATGTCCATCCATGCTCCACCACAGGCATCTTTCAAGAATCATGATCTCTGCATTTGTGTGTCTATTCTCTATTTCACAGAATTACTAAAGGATTAGTAATGCGTGCAAGGTAGTGGTGCTGGGGCACCGAGTTGTTGCAGATAGATACACAAAGCAGGCTATTTTGATTCGCTCTCCTGTAACAGACAAAATAAGTTGACAAGAGCTTTTTCATACAGGCTGAAAGCAGACTAGCTCTGTGAATTGCTAAAAGCAGGAAGAACACAAAGATTCCTGGGATGTTCAAATGCTATGGTTCTGATCCTGGCTCTGCACAGCTTGCACAGCAAATGGGTACACGAGCTGACTTTTATGAGCCAGTTCATGTGATAAAACAGATCATCCTTGGCAGAATCCCTTTCTGTCAGGCTAAAAGTAACATAAAATAATTACTATGGTGCACCGTGCTACCATATGTAGCTTGAGTGTGTCTGCACATCATATTCTGCAGAAGCAGCCCTCACTAATGAAATGGTACAGTAAGGTATTATATTCATCTCCTTGAAAGTATAAACCCCACTTTTTTAAGTTGCACAATAAGAAGAGTTTACTTATATCGAACCAGACGAGCTTTAGTTGTGACTCTCCAAAATGACAAAACTCGTGGTAATAAAAGTTGTATTAAAAGTGTACACTACTTACAGATCTAATGTCTTCTTAACAAATGAGGGTGCATATTTGTTTTCAACTATTTCTGATCAACCTGAGTTTTCCTAAGGCCATGTAGCACACCAGAGGCATACAAGCTTCCAAGGAAATACAAGCTTCATACAAGCTTCAAAGAAAATTCTTGTTCTAATTTCAAAAGACTTATGATTTTGCTAGACTTTAGAAGTCCAAATGCAAAACTCTGTAAGTTAAATCAGTGCTAGAAAGAAAATATATTTGGGGTAAAATAGCATGAGGCTTACAAATCAGTTCTCAAATCCTATGCTCCTGTTTCACCCACAATAGCTCCTTTCAGTACTTATTATTTCAATAAAAAAAAATTATATTTCTTTACTGTACCCTCATTTAACATTTTGATGAGCCAAACAGTAAGCATTATAAGAGCATTTCAGAATTATATATGTATATTTTTCCTTTATTAGTGTCTGGTTGTAAAAAGCAAGTATGTACTGGGAATTATAGCCTTACAGTCTTGAACAAATCTGAATGCAGTAGGCTGCCATAGATATGAAATATTAATATGATATATGACTTTTTTCGGTGAGAACAGGCATTTGTGAAGCTGGTAAGCCAGGAAATAGCAGTTCATTTAATCCTTTCTGTCTAGTCTGAGTCTTCTTCAATCAGAAAACTAGGAAATATATCTTAGGGTGAAAAACCTAACATTGAAGTCCTCTACTATTACAATTCCCAATTAGATTTGTTTACATCTGCAAGCATATTTTAAATGTGGAGCTAACTTTCTAAAAAACAATATAAGCCATCTGGAAAGTATGACTGGAAGCCAAGGTATTATATTTTGATTGAAACGTTGTCCCTTCATTTCAAGACCTAAAAAAGACAATGCAATAGTAAAAATGATCAAATGTGGTCTCCAGTCTTGCTTTCTATCCCCAAACAGCCTACTGTTTTCTAAATTGGATGATCTGAAAAATTCTACTGCACAAAAATGTTGCTTCCCATCTAAATATCTTAATATTAATTCATCACTTCTACTTTCTCTCTGAAACAGGCCAAATTCACATAATCACAGGATGGTTGAGGTTGGAAGGGACCTCTGGAGGTGATCTGGTCCTTCTCAAGCAGGGACATCTACAGCCAGTTGCCCAGGACCAGGTGTTTTGAATATCTGAAAAGAGGGAGACTCCACAACCCCTCTGGGCAACCAGTGCCAGTTCTCAGTCACCCTCACAGTGAAAAAGTGTTTCCTGATGTTCAGAAGGAACCTCCTCTGTTTCAGGTTGTGCCCATTGTCTCTGGTCCTGTCACTGGGCACCGCTGAAAAGAGCCTGGCTCCATCCTCTTTGTATCCTCCCTTCAGGTGTTTATATACATTGATGAGATCCCCCTCTCAGCCTTCGCTTCTCAAGGGTGAACAGTTCCAGCTCACTCAGCCTTTCCTCATAGGAAAGATACTCCAGTCCCTTAATCATTTTCACAGCCTTTTGCTGGACTCTGTCCAGTATGTCCATATCTCTCGTGTATGGAGGGGCCCAGAACTAGACACAATACTCCAGGTGTGGCCTCACCAGTGCTGAGGGGAAGGATAACCTCCCTCAACCTGCTGGCAGCACTTTGTCTAATGCAGTCCAGGATACCATTAGTCTTCTTTACAGCAAGGGCACATTGCTGGGTCGTGTTCAACCTGGTGTTCACCAGGACCCCCAGGGCCTTTTTTACCAAGCTCCTGTCCAGCTGGGTGGCCCCCAACATATACTGGTACATGGGGTTGTTCCTCTCCAGGTGCAGGACTCTGCACTTTCCCTTGTTGACCTTCATGAGGTTCCTGTCAGTCCCTTTCTCCAGCCTATCAAGGTCCTTCTGGATGGCAGCACAATCCTCTGGCATATCAACCACTCCTCCCAGTTTGGTGTCATCAGCAAAGTTCCTGCAGGTCCACTCTGCCTCACCATTGACCCCTGGGTACACAGCTAGTTACTGGCCTCAACTAGTCTTTGAGCCACTGACCACCACCCTCTGGGCCCAACCATTCAGTCAGTTTTCAGTTCACATCAGACTATAGCCCTGATATGGATAAAATGTGATAATCCAGGCAGTTTGTTGCACTTATAACACTAGGACTGTGCTTATAACACTAAAAATACTGATGGAGTTAATTCCTTATTGTTTTCCAAGGTTCTCCCTGGAATAATTTATCATTTCTGTAAATTCAAAATTAGTGGACATATCCATGTGTTTACTTAAGTATTTGCATAAGTATTTTTCTGAATATAGATCTCAAACTGGATATTAAAGTTTCAATTTGTCTCTTGTTTGTATTGATTTTACCTATCTACAACTCCTTGAAAGGATTAATTCCCCAATATGGATAATATTTTATTTTGTAGAAAGAAACTGTAAGAAAGTTATCTAGTTGAAATTTCCTAATCTACACATAACTATTTCAAAAAGTCATCTTGTATATGTTGATTGTTTCTGTGATACTAATCTATATTCATAGCTGTATACTGTTTTAAACTAAAGTAGAAATAGTAGAATACCCTAATAGACACTTTTACTTAAAATGTTGAATCCCATAATTTTGTAATTTTAATTTCCAAAATCCAGATTGTGAATGACATGACATTCAAGAGGTCTTCTGATATTTCTGGAGGAATTTATAAACTTTAAACAGAGATCACGAGGAAAAGCAAAGCATCGCACTGGGCACAGCATATTACTCAATGTTCTTGCCCACGGGTCAGAGAACAGTATCTTTTTCTTTACTAACAGATGTCTTACATAATAGCACCCAATCCTGATTTAAGACAACAGATAATAGCTTATCTACAGCTTCCTACAGTATTATTCCTCAAACCTGTTCATCATAATTTCTTATTTGAATCTTTTCTCCTTATAGTCTCCCTCCCACATCTGGATAGTTTTTAGTCCCCATCCCATTCCAGATTCCACTTCTGTTTCGCTCCACCCTTCTCCCTCCTTCTCCCTTTCTGGAGCTCCTCTGCCTCACTTCTCTCACACCCTCTACTCTCCCAAGTCTTCACATTCAAGTCTTCATGAAAATCTTTCTTCTCATTTTTCCTTCTGGCTCTCTTGTCCTGACTTTTAATATTTCAGAACAAGCTTTCTGACTCTTGGATGTGAGGCAATAGGGAAGACAGACTCCACTTTTGGTGCTCATTTTTCTTGAAAAAAGCAGAATTAACATGGTTGGTTAGCAGGGCATGTACAAAAATATCATACTAAGAAAAGTATTCATTGGGCTTTCTGTCTTTCACAAGTTATTCGAAATCTGTATAGTCAATGAGTGAGTGAAAGAGTTAAAGTCTGGCTTGACAGAAGCATCTGTCATAGACAAATAAGGGTGTGAAGAGAATAGCTACTTTTATGATAAACAAGTGTGTTTTCCCCAAGAATAATAAAAAAGTTGGGTGATATGATCTGGTACTGCATCACATTGTGCTCAAAACTAGACAGTGGTCTCATGTGGCTGTCCCTCACACCAAATGCCTTTGTCACAGCAGTGAAATAGAAGGAAAATTGAATGCTGGAGAATGACTTGTCTAAGCAATCTTTATAACCTTGGACATCTTCAAATATAAATGACAAACGCAATGCAGATTGCAAGATATTAACTCGAAAAAGTTGTTCACTCAAAAAAAAAATCTTATTTAATCAATAGGTAAAGATAGATATCCATTTCCTTAACAGCTACCACATATAAAATAAATATTACAGCTGCAAATTGATAACGTCAAACGTTATCTCTGTCAAACGTGCAAAAATTTTTTAAAAATAATTAAAACACCCAAATTTAAGCAAAAAGATATTTGACATAAATGACCTCTCTGCCATATTCCAAAGCCCAAAGCAAGAAACAGAAAATGACTTGGGAAAGGTCATGAACAGTTTGTTGTTTTACTGTGTTTTTCACACCTCGAATACTGTGTTCAGTTTTGGGCCCCTCACTACAAGAAGGACATCGAACAAGTCTTACAAGGAGCGGCTGAGGGAACTGGGGTTGTTTAGTTTGGAGAAGAGGAGGCTCAGGGGAGACCTTATTGCTCCCTACCACTACCTGAAAGGAGGTTGTAGTGAGGTGGGTGTCGGTCTCTTCTCCCCAGTAACAAGTGATAGGACAAGAGGAAATGGCCTCAAGCTGCACCAGAGGAGGTTTAGGTTGGATATTAGGAAAACTTTCTTCATCGAAAGGGTAGTCAGGCATTGGAGCCAGCTGCCCAGGGAAGTGGTTGGGTCCCCATCCCTGGAGGTATTTAAAAGATGGGTAGATGTGGTGCTTGAAGACATGGTTTAGTGGTTGACTTGGCAGTGATAGGTTAATGGTTGAACTTAATGATCTTAAGGGTCTTTTCCAACCTTAACAATTCTATGATTCTATGAATATGATCAAGAGAATTTGTACATCTTTCTCATCCCTTTCCTGAACACCTGAAGTATTTCATTTACAGCATTCCTGTGATTTTAGCTGGAATGTAGAAAACCAGCCTAAATAATATTAGTCTGAATGATGTAAACTTGATAAGAGCAACATTCAATTTAAAATCATGGATCAATGATGTGGCCCATGAAATCAGAAATATATATAGTAGGAGTAAGATCTCTGAACTTGACCCTTGTTGTCCAAAGGACAACTTATAACCATCTTTACAACCTGAACTGAGAACAATTCTATAGGCTAGTCTTGACATTAAGATGATACTAAATAATAATCACAGTAAATGGCACAGTATAAGTCACTTTTTTGTGATAAAAATCGGAGAAAATATACGATTTAGTAATTTTTGTTTCCTTCAAGTTTCAAAACTGCATTATGCTGACATTTTTGTCAAATATTTACTGAGAAATCTGTGGAGTCCTAAACCTTTCATCTCACATAGCTTTTCAGATTAGAAAGACTATTATCTTTGCATTTTCTATTACATAATATGTGTTTCTTAGCCCGTAAATGTCTTTTTTCGTTCAGCATGTAATTTTTCTTCCCACTTCATTTTTATATTACTTATTTTCCTCCCCATTTGTAATATCTATCCATAGCCTCCAAGCATTTCAGGTAATTTCTCTGTTATGTTCTTAATAATAGTCAAAAATGGCAATATCAGAAATCAAGGACTATGATTTTTAGTATCAATCTTGATCATCTTAATAATAAGCATTGCTGCCAAGAGGTGGTTTCAGGATGAGGAAGTTCAAGTGCCAAGAGATAATGGCTTATGATATAAATGACCCCTCAGCTTAACAAGAATTTTATCAGATTGTAACAGTCTTTTTCACACTTGATTTTTCCTGTAATCAAAGTACCCTGAAGGCAACACCACATTTTATTCTGCACTAACAAAGGGATGATAAGAAAAACAAAACAGAGAAAAGGAAAAGAAGCAAACTTTGACTGATGCGTTATTTTTAGAGATCTCTGTTTCAGTTTTTCAGATAACCTCCATTCATCTTCCTCGACTGCTTTGAAAAAGGGAAATTTATGATTTGTGCACTTTTGCTCCCATCTAGAACAGTCACAGAATGTTGTAGTTTGGCATGCTACCAGAAATGCACTCACCAGAGAAGGCTGGTGCTGCACTGCTGTAAGGTAAATGGATTCATGTTTGCAAGTATACAATGTACTGCTGTAACAGTAAAAGATGACAAAAAATTAACTTTGAAGGAGATAAAGAGCATCACACATTATTGTACTTCTAACGGGAAGACTACACAAAGATATCAGCACTTTAAAAGCATTTTTCCTTAATGGACCATTGATATGCTGGATAAATTTCTGCTATGAACAACCCTTGCGCAATCCCATTATGACTAATAGGGTTGCAATACTTTAACCTAAACCAGAATTTGAGGCAGTATGAAAAGGAAGATTTCACTCTTTTTTTTTTTATTTAACAAGGTATCACAGCAACCTAATCTATCTCCACTGGTTCCAGTGAAGTAGGTCCTGATTTTTACCAGTCTGACAGATGAAATGAAGGCAAACTGCATAACTGTCATAACTGTCATTCTGTGTAATTTTGTAATTTGAAAAGAACACTTTTCTTACATAAATTATTGAGGAAGTATGTTTCTCCACTGAGTATCCTGACTCTGACATAGGTATTCAAAGAAGTAAAAAAGGAGACAAACTTCAGAGTAGCTGATACTTAGGAAAATTTTTAAGTAAACAGTAAGTGAGGCATTTTAAATCTAGCTCCTGAATACCCTGGGGATATTGACAACTTACACAAAATAGAGTGGGAATTGATATATACCCACCTCACTTGCTATTGGGACAGTAAACAAAACACAGACCTTTGCATTTACTAAATATTCCAGGGGCAAACCAGTTAATTTTGGCTGAAACAGTTCTTCTGGATTTTTATAGTACTGCCACTGATTTAAAAAAACCAAAAATTACATATTTGAGGAACCTACTGAGAAGCTCTGAAAGCAAGCTGAACTTGTATAAAAAATTATGAACAGGTTGCCCGTCTTTGTCACCATGTTTTGGGAGCACCATTTAGAAATGAACTATTATATAGCCAATTACAGCAACAAAATGACTGCTTTGGACCTTATGTTCAGAAGCCTGACCTTGAAATAACTGAATCTAAATCAAGTCGCTGAAATTAAAATGATTAAACCAGTGCAAGTCTCAAGGTAGACCCAGAGAGATTTACAGCCAGTTTTCTGTAAATCAAGACAACATTTTATATTTGCTTATAGTAAAGGAGAATCTTCTTAACAAAAGTGTACAATAATCACATGATATGCATGATATTCATAACGTATAACATCATTGAAATATATTTATGCTCTGTTTTAATAATCTTGTTTCCCTGGACACTTTGAGAGACTGTAGAGGTCCAGGGTACTAACAGCATATCTGATTTCACGAGAGGATCATATTTACAGCAGTAAATGAGAAGGCTTTCTGTGAATAATAAGCAAGCTTTTCTATCACAGATTTTGATCACCAGATGTAGCTCCCTTGTCACAAGAGAAACAAAGAGCATGCAACACTGTGCTAGGTACTGGCTATGAGGGTTTGGGGAATCTGCACAAAAGCCTGCACAGTTCAATATGTTGATAAATGACCTGGAAGGACGAGTGAATAGAATGATGAAAAAAATCTTACAAAGGATACAATATTATTCAGGAGAGTCAAGTCTAAAGCTGACTGAAGAATCTCATGATATTGAGCAGCAAAATGAGCAGACACAATTCATTGTTAAGAAGCACACTTGAATAAATGTATTCCAAATAGATCTATACAGTGATATGTTCTCAGTTATCATGTTGTCAGATCTCTGAGAACATCAGCTCAGTGTTGCATGGCAGTCAAAACGGCAAATAGATTATGAGACATTATTAAAAAAGGATAAGATAAATAGAAAATATCATGCTGCTCCTGTGTAAATGCACGGTACACCATTTCCTTTAACATTGTATGTGGTCTTTAAGAAGATACACTAAAATGTGAACAGGGACAAAAGAGGGAAATATGCTGCTCAGAATCACAGCTACTGTGAGAATTGTAGAGCCCTTTTCAGCATAGAAAACAGGGGGAAGGCTAAAGCATCATGAATAGTTATCAGATATGGTTAGTAAGGTTCACATAAGATTGACTTGGTGGTGCACTGCACAATTCTTGGGTAGCAGATTCAATGCAAACATGAAGCAGTACTTTTTCATATAACTCGTAATTTAATTGTGGACTTTCTTGCAGTAGGACTCTGTGGGGACCAAAACAGCTTCAAAAGGGGTTTATGTAAATTAGAAGATATGTAGGTATTAAGCAAGCTGTTTGAACAATCTCTGGCTCAGGCAGGATCTAAACTACTACCTGTGGGAAATTTTAAGATGGGAGAGATCAGTCTGTTCGTGTAATCCTCAATGACTCACGGATGGTCAGAGAAGAGACATTTCAAGTCATCTGAAACAGGACTGTATGTTATATAGACCAGTGTTCTGCACATAGTAAATCAGCTCACAATGCTATGTCTGTATGAAAGGTATCTATTTACTTAACATAATAAAATTAAGAAGGTTGTTTGGGTTTTTTTTTTTTTTTAATGTTGCCATCCTGAACAGAAAGACAGCATTTCTGACAGGGACCTAGACCATAGTGTTGTAAAATTAGTGTTTATTCTATTTAGGGAAGCCTGGGTGTTTGGTACCACTGAATCCCTACAGAATGAGTTCTCTTATTTGTCTCCATTAAGTGGGTTTAGAATAATGGAAATTACCATATACAGAAAGAAGAAATACATGCAGGAGAGAGTCATATTAGTCATGGAAGCCAACGTGGCACAGTTTTGGAATGGAAAAGGATAGAAAAGACAGTATAGTTTTGTGGAAGGGGAGGAGAAGAAAATATCCATTAGTGTAGAACCAATCACAAAGAAAGTCAAATATATGACCTGAGCCAGAAAGTCTCCAGAATTGAGAAAGCAAGCCATGAGATTCATAAGCAAGCTTGATTAGGCCAGAAAACTTAACTCCAGCTTTTAGGAGAGTAGTCCAGGAACAGTGTTAAAACTAAGATAAGGGAATGTGTGCAGTGTTTGCTTATTTTTTGTTCTAATCTGTGTGTCTCCAGGGTGAGATAGACCATCTCTTTAGAATTCAGTGTAATGATAATAAAACTATGCAAGCACAGGCTTGGGGGACTCACCTCCAGCAGTGATTTCAAGAGTTGTGGAACGTTGCAAACTCAATAACATCCAAGCTCTTGGAGAGAAAGGATCCACACCTAAAGAATATGCCTACTGACATGAAACCTCATTCTGTTCCTAGAGACCTATGATCTCAACACATACTGATCCCACTGGACTGACTAACGTGGCAATTTGAAGAGGGTATATACTGACAACTGAGCATCTCTCTTGGTTAAGAAAATGCTAAACTTAACTAGCATGACAAAAACCGAAGAAGTTTACCTGCAGTCTATTATGTCAACTTGAAGACGTTTAGTTATTCCAAATTATATAGCTCCATTATCAAGTTATTAATTGTATCTATGCTAACCAGAGGTATTATATATTATTATTCAGTTCCACTTCTATAGCATTACTTTCAAAGAAAACCCCAAACCAAATCCCAACCAAAAAAAAATATCCACTATTCTGATATTAGAGGAAAAAGAGCATATATGCCATCTGTTTTCCTCAGACACACACTTTGCAGTATCTTTTAACCCAGTTTGCCCAGTTTCTAAATAGCAACCATTGATCCGTATACTATTACAAACCACGACCTCACCCGTGTTTCAGCCCACTGGCTTACAACGAGCAAAGTAATTGAACGCAATCTCGGTGGCAAAACAGCATGAAGAACATTAGAAAAGCTGACTCCTTCTCTCCACTCTCACCTCAACAATCTATAAAATTTGTAGAAAAGCTCATCCGTTTCTGAAATGCATTCCTCAAGGAAAACGAGGGTTGCTGAACTCTGCCTTTAGCCACTTGGTAAATTCTACAGTACTCTTCATGAGAGCTCCTCTCTTCTGTCCTACTTGTTGAAGCATGCAACCTGCCTTACTCTGCAGGGGTTTATGACGTTATTGAGCCACTGTTGTGTAGTGGAGCACTTTGAAGATCTAAAGTGCAGCATTAAAAGAAAAAAAAAAAAAGCGGCAAATAAAATATCCCTTGATTCAGAAAGTTTTAGGCTGAGTTGACTGACTTTTCCATGGCACACGTGGAATGCAGGCACATATACAATAAAAATTCCATATAGTCAACATGGGAAGAAAAGTGCTAGCACAAAGAAGATCACTTTTTTCTAAAGGAACAACAAAGGTTAGCCAGCCTAAGTGATATTATTTCTTCATGCCTGCAACATCCCCATGCACACCTCTGTAATATTAACTAAGTTTTATTGTGACATTTCAAAAGACTACCTATACTGGTGAGCTACATGCACTGTATTTGAAAAGTGATACTAAGTAAAATACTTGTATATAGTTAACTTTTTTCTGCCAAGTCATTGCTGGGACTGAAGAATCAAAAGGGGAAAACAGAAGTCAGAAACCTTTAGGTTGGACCTGATCTTCTGACAGAATTTATTTTGTTGTTCTGTACAGCTTGCAAGGATTCCCAGACAGTGTCTTCGGTGGGTGAGTGCAGGGAGACAGGGAGAAAGAAGGATCTTGCCTTTTTTCTTTTTTCTTCTTAACAATAATAGCAGCTTCTCTCAGCTCCACAGGGAATGATGCACATGTATACATGAAGGAATATAACTTCCTCTGCTTTTTCTCCCCTCCTATTTTATTCTCTATTGTTAAACTCATATCCTAATACTCTAAAATCACTTCACTACCCCCAAACACACACTAACATGCATTGCCACCAGATGTCTCTATGTATGAGCTGTTCCTGCCCAGACCTGGAGCAGGATGAGGATGAGAAATTCAGAATGCATCTACATCAATGTTCTAGTGAGAATTAAGAGTTTACTTTTGAAATGAATGTCCCGATTGTTCCCTCTTGTAACACTTTGTGGAGCACTTTCAGAGCACCCAGACTGGATGTGTTTCAGATTAAACTAAATTGAAAGATGAACTACAGCATTGTGCTTAATGCCCTCCAACTACTAACAGGCATTGAACCTACAAGACTAGACTAGAGATACTGAGAACTAAAAACCTTATAAATGCACATACCATGAACATCAGGTCCTCAGAACTAATTGTTTTACTGTATGAATCTACTTGTATATGTAAGAGCAAATAGTGTTGCTATTTGCTAATGTATGCATAATATCAGAGGCTCTCAATTGGTTTCCTGTTCTTAATTGTCCTCTAGAGTACTCTTTTATTTCTATTGAGAGTAGATGCTACATAGGGAGATAAATCTTAGTAGGCTAAAATAAACCTTTGTGGATATTCCTATTGTTTTTTATTTTTAAAAATAAACTTCTATGTTTTAGAAAGTTTTATCTCTTTTCATTGTAATTTTCATCACCAAATTTCCTAAAGCTGTTAATTATGCATTAATGAATTGTTGCATTAATATCATGTTTATAAAGATATATGTATTGTATATATCCAGTATAGCAGACATACCAAGCTTATTTTAGATCATACAAGACTTTCAAGCTCTTTCGAACTTTTCAGCAAGAACATCCTGCACATTTTTTTCTGGTGAGAAAGCAAGAGATGCACAAGGTAAAAACAGGATGGTAGAAGCTGTTTTCAGTAGTTGGGCCCTAAGATATTATTTTTAGTGGTAAGTTTAAAAGCAGAAACTATATTCAGTAGCCTACTATACATTTTTTTAATCGAATTTGCAAGAATACACTACTAAATTTTATTAGATAGTTACTTTTTACATCGCCAGCAGGAGACCTTTATGAAATATTACAATAAAAACGTGTTTCTTCAAGAAGCAGTAATGTAATAAAATGCATCACTAGTTTTGATTGCATTGATAGCTTGTAGGAAGAAAAGTCCCTTTAGGGAGATGTGCTTTGTGTTCACATGGAATAGGAAAGACTCTATTTTGCAGTGCATTAAAACCATGGGAGCCATTAGGTTTGTATAATAAAAATCTTGTAAACACTGATAGTTTTATGGTTAGTCTTTTCAACAGCTGTTTTGTATAAGAATCTGTGGATGCTTGAAGTCATAATACTTTTCAAAAGGACCATATTAGCTATTTATTAACTCAACCTATATTTTCACTCCCCTAACTTTAAGGTAACCATGAATAGTGCTCCAATTTCAATCAACTGTAGTAAAAAGTTATTTTCAATTTTGTGTAGTAAGAAACAATTTTGGAGGGTCCATTGACTTTAGAGCATGGATATTATTTTCTACTGAGAATACAGAAAGAAAGAGCTCTTCTGAGAGAAGCAGAATGTGAAAAAAAATCTTTAAACAAGCAGAAAAAAATCAGTGTCACCTGAAAGAAGCAAATATACATGATTGCTCAAGACAGTGAGACAGATCAAATGCAGATGGATACAGTTAAAATAAATTGTGTCATAGTTGTGTTTAAATCGTCTTACTCTCCATCCACAGTAATTCCTATAAATCTGTGGACTCAAGTTGAAGGACAGCATTCAGTTTATCTGGAAATAGTTACCTGATTTGGTTAGAAGGTCAAAGGCAGCTCACAGACCTCTTTTCTGTGATATTAATAGACTTTGAGTGTTTAAATGGCATCAGAGGGATGGGATAATTTTATTGGAGAGAAGATAGAAATTTATGAAAAACATGAGTGGAAATCTAAATCAATGGGTTTAGTTAATCTAGTCAAGGGTAAAAGTCTGCAGTGGGACTGCAAGGACATAGCTGTAGGAATGTTTACATTTTCATATTTTTTTAACAATGACTGACAATTTTAAGAGTTTTATTCTTTTATTCCTTCTGTCCATAGAATGAAATTTAAAAGTAAAGCCATTAAAGAAAAAGAAAAATCCTTCCTATTCTGCAAGAGCAAAGACAGATCACTATTAATTAAGTGGAACATGTGGGACTGAAGTTTCTCTGTAGAGAAGAACTGCAATTTCAGTCTATGTTAACTCCCATTAGCCAGTGAATACGTTTGAGTTCTGTAGTCATAAACATATTTCCTTTACCAACTTTCCCCAGGGTAAACAGTCATTTAGTTTAATTTTTTTAATCATTCTGCCTAGACCTTTCTTGGTCCTTGTGCCTTGACTAGGTACAAATGAACAATCTCATCTCTCTACTATGAGCAACATTATGCTAATTTTTCCTCAAAAAAAAAAACAAAGAGAAAGGAGAGGTTTTTCTATGATGACCAGGAAGTTCTCCAAGAGAAAAACAGGTCCAAGTGCTGAGGATGCTTAATGAAAAGCATTTGTAAAACTTCTGTCTAAGCTCTAGCAGTTGATCCCAGTGGTGTCTGCTCAAGTTCTAAACTTGGTGGTAGCCAAGTCATGATGCACCAGATTTCCTCTCTTATTTTTCCTTCTTCATCAACCACCATAAAAACAAAGACATTTTCTCTCTATGCTCTTTAAAAAAATCCATAGAAACAAACAAAAAGTGAATGAAGCTCCTATACCAAGGTTTAAAAGAAAGGACAGAAAGAGAAGGGAGCTGTATCAAAATATTTCAAAGTTTGGTTATTAATAAGGTTTTTTCTTTGGAATCTTAGTAAAGAAAGAAAAAGGCTTCAGTGAGGAGGCCAGTAAATTGCCTTTTGAATAAAAGGCCAGTGTTTACAGGCCTGGTGTTGAATGACAGCATAGGAAAATTCATGTTGGGGAAGAAGCTGTCTGGGGATTGAACCTTTTCTCCTAGGTGCTGAGAAAACCTCTGCGCCTTAGTATCTCGGCTACCAATATGGCCAATGAATGCCCTTAGCCCAAAGAATGCTTTTGAATGCTCCTAGAGGGAGATATTCACCGAAGTTTCAAACTCAAACTAGATGAACACATAGAATTTCCTTCTGGAGATATTTAGAAGAACCAGCTTATTCTCATCAGCTGTACAGGTAATACAATACTCTAGAAGAAAACCCAAATCCTTCACTTGACAGAAAGACTGTAGGTGTAAGTTGACAGTTCAACAAACATGAACTCGAATCCACTTGAATAATGAATTTTACCTGAAAAATTATCAGTGATACACATTCTTGTGGCTCAAATTTTACTGTTGTAGGTAAAAATAATTTAAAATATGTAAGATCATTAATTTGAAAATCATGGTTTTATTACAGCTACTTTCCTTCCCCCCTCCTTTAATTCACCTTCCTATTTTGTTAAGTCTCTACTAATTTACTCTCGTTGAAGATTAAATGTTGGTTTTCACCATATTCTCATTTTAAACCTTACTTCTAATACCACTAAAAGGAGACTTCATGAAGCAAGTCCCCAAATAAAACATTCACTCTATTTGCTGGTGTTTCAAGCATTAAATTAATATTCTTGAAGTTCATTCATTAAGTCCCTAACCTGTAATTAGGATTCAGGCCATGCTGCTGATTAGACAGGAAAAAGAAATCAGCCCACAGAGAAAGGCAGCTTTTCATTTGAATCCAATCAGGGAGAACAAACACACTCGAAAAAGGGTTTCTGTGTTATATAGATATAATTATTAGGAAGGAAAAGGGAAAAAGAACTTGGAACCCTAACGAATGTGAAATAGGGTGTTTTAGCCTTGAGAACTCCCTGCAGCAATGTTACTTTTCTTAGTATCAATCCTATTGACCAAAACTTGGCAATAGACAATAAAAGAGTTTTTCCATAATTTATCTAGTGTGCTTCATTATATTCTAAAATGTCTGAGCTGATTTATTACAGCTGGTAGATCCATGCAAATGAAGGACAAGATGGTATTTGCTATTGACATCCAAGTGAACAAGAAGATCATGGCAGCCATGTTAGAAACAAAACAAATCGAAAACAACAAACCAACCCTTTAAAGTATTACAGGGATGAAGATCATAATTAGAATGGCAGCCACTAGCACCCTTGGAGGTAAGGGCATCCAAATATTTCCAACATACAGCATGGAAAAATGAAAATTTATATTTGCTGCAGGGAAAGCAATTAAACTAAGTTACATCTGCATAGGCTGAATCCTTCTCTTAGCTAACATTCCTGAAGTTGTGTGAGCTCTACTGATATCTGATGGTTGTTCATGTGTTTTTCTAAATCAGATCACTTAAATACTACATAGTTTTAGTGATCTAATTTTAGATTTCTGGAAATCTTGATTAGAATATAATAGTGAACATTGCTAAGCTGCTGTTAGCTTATGAATTACTTTTTGTCAATAGATTTTTTCAATAAACACCAGGGTTGTGTTAATTTTAACAGAAGAAGGTGATATGCAAAACTAAATCTTCATGGTAGTGACTAATCCAAATAACTAAGTCTTCCTTAACAGATCTTAAAATATATATTGGCAGTTTCTCTTAGCTATTTGGTGTACCAGCTGAAGTAGCAATTTTTATGTCTTGTATATTGTAAAACAGACTGAATACCATAGATTCTGCAAAACAATTAGTTTAGTGTGTTGCCCTTAGGGATTCACATCTTCTGCCTTTTCTAGGGAACTCCACATAGGTTCCCTCTTAAATCCATCTACCACCCTGCTCAGTAGGACCATAGACATTCAACTGATAAGGATATTATCCTTTCTGAGAAGAACCCACAACAGATCAATGATATTTATCTCAGCACTTTATGTACTTTCAGATCTACAGGTCATTCTGGTAAATTATTATTGCTTAATACTGAAACAACAATAAAAGAGTCAACTCTAATGTTTGCAAAAAGGTATTCAAATGTAGTCCACATGATTCTTTTCCAGAACTTCCCATACATATTCATGAATAATTTTGTTGTGTTTATATAGCTCAATTTTCAGAAGAAGTTAAGGTTAAGAAGCAGATCTGTAAGAGCTACAGCCAACACTAGTGTATTTCTAGTTCTGGGCCAGTGCCTGTATTAGGAACCTGTGGACTAGTAAATAAGCTTTTGCCATTACTAGTAAAGGCCACAGACTTCCTGTTGACCTCACTGTCAGGGGTTTTATGACTTGTTTAAGCTTGCCATAGCCTGAACTGGTCTTAGCTTATCCTAACAGTCATCTAATAGTAGTCACATAACTATTGCCTAACCTGTTTTAGCTCAAGTAGATTAACAAAAATTAAAACCTGCCCCTATTGAAGTTGCTGTTAATTTTACAATCTGTATCAGTATGACTGAAAAACAGTAAAGACAGAAGAAAAGTGGTCGACTATCTGGTCCAATATGTAGCAAAATCTATAACATAGGTAACACAAAAAATATAACATAAGCATAACATAACATTCTGTACTGACCTAGTCAGCCACAGTGTCATGCTATAGTTACAGGGCACGACCCTGAGTCCTTCCAAAACATGAGATTCCCATAAGCATCCAAAGGAATTCTGAAAGTCAAAGGATGTATATCTAATCTGCTGAAGCAGACAGTTTTCTTTCAGATCTGTATGCAAAGCCAATGTACCACCGGGGGGGGGGGGAAGTAGTAATAAAACTGACACCAAGAGTTGAATTCACAATGTGAGAATGGGAAGAAGAAAAGAAAGGAGATTGGAAGACAGTACAGGACAACAAATAAAAGCTTGGTTGATGGGAAAGGAATAAGAGAAAGACAATTTTTCATCTACAAGAGAACAGATGTTATGCCAAATTAACTGTCTAAGAGTGGAAGACTATGCCTTTGAAGAGCTTAAACCTTCAATAACAGCTGGTGTGTGTAACAGCAGATAAACTGAAGTTTTGTTATGATACAGAAACTGATGGCCCTTGCCTACCTGTAGGAGAAAATATACTTGGAAAGTCAAGTGCCTATGAACCTAAAATTTTGCGTTTGGGGAATCAAATGCCAAAAAACACTGAGGCTGAAAACAATGCAACTTGAGCAATTATTTAGAATCTGCATTTTCAAATGTGTCTGAAGTCTTTGTAACAGCAACTTTTGTTCAGGCTAGACACACTGTTATGAAAATCTAAGGAGAAACAGACACAACTTAAAGATTATCTAGGCATGCAATAAATCAAAAAAAGTGTGAAAATTATGGAACATAATAAAGTGGGAACTTGGTATAAATTATACAGTAATGTTCTTTTGTTTCTTCCTTGGGATCATAGACACACCAGAGACATGGTCTATGTATGAATTTCAACATGGAGTCATTATCTGACCATAAAAGGGTTCCTTTTTTCTGTCCTAGTTTTTTAATTTTTTATATGTGTTTAGAAGTGAAATTTTTCTAAAAGCATAACATTTGTCTGAGAAAGTTTAGGTGCTTTTGGTTTCTATCATTGTTAACATTCAAGCAATTTCAGAAACAAATAAAAAAAGAAAAAGCTGTGTTTGTAACTTGCTTCGCTTGAAGAAAGAAACACAGACAGATAATTAATTGGTTTATCAATTAGTAAAGGTGCCTGAATATGTTCTTTCTAAAAATACTGGTTTGGTTAATAATTTCTTCAAGGTTTCACATTTGTGACTGATACCTTACAGAACTAGAGTATTTGCCTTATAAGCACATATTCCTTTCTGGAAGCTACCATGGTAAAATCAAGACAACTCCTAAAGGAGTTTTGCTGGTCCTTTGAGAGTACATACAATCCTTTCAGAGGCAAGGACACTGAGAAACTATAAAATAAAAAAAAAAAAAAAATAAAAATATTAATAATTTGAGGTGATCAAGAGATGAGTCCTCAATTTTGTGAAATTTGTCTGAATGATGACAGGTAGAAAGACATGTGGTAGCAATTTAAAATCACAGAAGAGTACAAATAGCAAAAAGAAATTACTTAAAGGGAAAAGGAAGAATAAGTATGAGAAATGGAAAGCAATTACAAAAGGAGAAGGTGATTCATAATTTCAGAAATCACTTCTGGCCTGGAATCTGTTAAACATGTTGCTGGGTGATGAAGCAAAGGAGCCATAGCTTATGATATTTACGAGACCAGAAGAAGTCCTAGGGAGTACTGCTTTGGATGAGTGGGGCAAATTAGAAAGAAAGTAGCAGAATTCTAGAGATTGGAAATAGGAAAGTTCTGTGATTTATTGCTCTATTTCATTCCCAGCTGAATTCTACTCAAAGCTGTATCAAAGCCAAATGATACAGTTACTATAAAAAAATTCAGTGACTTTTTAATTTTTTTTTTTAAATATAGTGAGACAAGCTAGAACACAGAGATATTTTAGAATAGAACACCATGTTCTGTGGGAGAGAGGGTGCACTTACATAGGTAGGACAAAATTTATACCTCCACGAATTATTGAGTCCATGACTTCTCTTTAGATTGACAGTGGTCCCTGAGTTCTTGATAGTGATTACAAGTTACAATCCTATCATCATAATTTTTACCTGACTCACTGAACTGAGTGGCGCTGAGGAGCTCTATGTTTTACTCTAAGTATCCATATGCACTAAAATGATCATTTTAAGTTATCTGTGTTCATGATGTACTGGAGTAATCAAGATATAGATTTTTTTGAAAAACTTAATGAAAAAATTATTTATTTTCTGAGGAGGAAAATCATTACATGAAGAATATCTTAGAGAAGGAAGTGTTAGACCTTGTATGCGTGTCTGTGCAGAGGCCCAGCTGAGCAGGACGCTATTGAAATAAAGGCCTGGTTACCTATAGAATCCATTGCCCAGAATAATCAAGAAGAACAACAGAAAAATAAACAAAAAACCCAACAGTGGCCAGACTTGAAAGGAAAAGAATGAAAACCTGGAGTCATTTATGTGTGAAGGCTTGGTATGTTTTTTCTTTTATTGAAGTTTACAGCAGCCTCCTGTAGAGATGCTTTGATATAGTAATACCTTTTAGTAGTTCTTTAACCTTTCCAGCAATCTCCATTTCCAGTGTCTTATCTCTCTATTTCAGTTGGGCATTCAATTCTTTACCTGAAGTCTTTGATAAAATAATTTTTTTTTGTTGTTTTGAAAATAAGGCTATTTTTGGCCCTAAGCATGCATTTGATCAGGCTGAGCCTGTCAGTGCAAATTCAGCATTCCAGAAAGGCAACATGCTGCAATTATTTACAGAATATATTTAGCAGTTATTTAGCAGTTTGGAGGTCAGAGCTTTAGTGGTAAGAGCAATGAACTATAATAATAACAACAATAATAAATCCAATTTGTTTTCAGATGTGAGTATGATTGTAACTGTGTTTAACAGAGTTATATATGAAGTCTTCATATAGGCTGTACCAGCAGGCTCTTGCACCCTAGTCTTCATAGACAAGCTAGAAACTGGGCACATATGTAGGAAAGGTTGAAAGTCTGACTTTGACAGCAGAGTTGAAGGAAGAATTTGCAGTCCCAGAATCCCCACGAGCATTACAAAGTCCCTCCTCTCCTTTTTGGTTCCCTATTCCAACAGTAGGACTGCAGAGGTTTTCTGCAATCATGAATATGCACTTGAAGCTGTAATTCAGGCAGCTACTGACTAAGGAGTTTAAATAGTTTGTATTGGGAACCCTTAGAAGCGCAACATATACAGGACTGTGGTTTCTCTAAGGGCTTTTTGCACAAAGTGACAGTAGTATGAAGGGGAGAGGCTTAACTCTTTCAGAATTTGGTTTCAGAATTTGAAAGAAGGCTATTGAGCATCCTGATACTACTGAAAGTCATATGTAGTAGAATTAAATCTTACCCAGTTAATATCAATAGTATGAGAGTTTCTTCTCTGTAGTTAAAGCCTAAGTTAAAAATTGATTGATAACTGTACTTACAATATATCACCCTTTGGTACAATATGATTACCTCCCATACTATGTTTTTCATAAACAGCTGTTCAGAGCATTCAAGGACCCTTCATATCTCATCATCACTAGGATGTTCTCTTCACCTCCTTATTTCCCTTTAAATCACATCACACATGACTTTTCATTTAGTTAAATTGATCAGCTTGAAACAAAAGTATGAGGCTCAGAAAACTGTGATATTTTTAAACTACATTTTAAGTGCATAAATCTGAATGTTGCAGCATCTTCATCCTCCCCTGCTCCTTCATATGCAGGATTGTCAACAAGTGCAGTTGCAATGCTAGCACACCGTTCTAATGTTGAACACTGATAGGGTATTGCTGGAGAAAAGCATCAAAATTTATCTTGTTTTTCTACCCCCACCTCCCAGCTTAAATAGCCTTTCTTCAAAAGACTGTTGTAGGCTCACACCAAAAAAAAAAAAAAAAAAAAAAGAAAAGAAAAGAGAGAGATATGATTTCTTCCTTTGATCTTCTTTTCCCATCTAATTCTTGGCTAAATTTAGCTGCTCTTTTCACCTGTGGAAGCTTTTGTTTCAAACAACAGATTTGCTTTTAGACTTGGTATTTAATTTATTCCTTTATCTTTTTTTCTTGCTCACTCTTGGTCGCACATTTGTAGATTAGAGATTAAAATAAAAGAGAAACAAATTAACCCTTTTTGGGTGCAGAAGAGATGTATAATGTATTCTATTACACCCTCAAAGCACCAAACAGCTATCATATGAAGGCACTTAAAGAGGGCATGTTAGGTTTCAAAGAATATGGAGATTTTTCAGAACAAAAGAGGCTGGAAAGACTGAGTGTGGAAAAAGAAACAACTGATCACCTGTGTTATATGGAAAATTATTAGCAGGTGAGATTAGTGACCAAGTATGGATTATTTATTATTAAAGTTTTCAGTCTTGGTTTTTATCCTGTTTAGCTGCAACAGAGTTAACAAGATATTTATGACCTTATTTTCCCTTAATCAGTCATAGGGATAATTTGATTGATCATTCCTTTGTTGAACAAGATGTAGTGCATCCAAAATAGGTAAAGAACTGTGCTGCAGTGCTCATATTTATTCCATACTAAAAAAAAAAAGGTCCCTACGTTGAAATAGCAGAACACTCAGAAGTTAACAATGGTCTGTTATGCCATAATTTGACCCTTTTGTCACTGTAATACAAACTTTATTTATAGGATATCATAATAATTCTTTTGCTGCTCTTTACCTCATAGATGCAGAGAAAGAGGGAGATATCTTTTTCCTGCATCTTGTACTATGTATGCTGCCAGAAACTGGCATGTTTTACTCATGTATTTTTTGGAGTTCCCAAGTCAACTGATTTGGGACATATCACAAGTTATTTTTATGATCTCAGTTAACCTCTACCAATTTCAGTTCCTAGTACCCTGAGACTTTAAAACCATTAGAACAAGGAAGTAGTAGAGTCCAACAAACTCTGTCTTTCACTTGTGTATGCTTCCATTACTCCTTCTAAATTTAACATCCAAATACCAAGGAGGCATCTTTGGCTATTTAAACAGCATCTCTTGCTATTATAGATATCACAAAAGCAAAGTTATCTGTCATAGATTTGGCATAAGAACATGGGACCAATCACCCTCTATCAAGTTAATTTACTTTCAGTTCAAGATAAACAATTAGATGGTTAGTTTGGAAAAGCACATAAAACTCCATCCCTTTACTTTTCAAATGCAATATATGACAAACCTGGGACCCAGAGAGATCAAAGTCTGTAATCACAGAATCACCAAATGGCTGAGGCTGGAAGGCACCTCCAGAGATCATCTAGACCAACCTCCTGCTCAAACTAAGGTCAACAAGAGCAGGTTGCTCATAGCTGTGTCAAGCTTGGTTTTGAATATCTCCAGGGATGGAGACTCTACAATTTTTCTGGGAGACCTATTCCAGTGTTTGACCACCCTCACTGTAAAAAATTAAATAAAAAAAAAAAAAAAAGAAAACCTTACATTCAGATGCCTTTTCTTCTATTTCAATTTGCCTCTATTGCTTCTTGTTCTCTCAGTGGGTACCACTGAGCAAAGTCTGGTTCAACCTTCCTCACTCTCCCCATCAGTTATCTATACACACTGATGAGTTTCCCTCTGAGGTTTCGCTTCTCCAGGCTGAATAGTCCCAGCTCTCCCAGCCTCTCCTCCTATGGCAAACACCCCAGTCCCTTGATCAGCTCTGTGGCCCTTTGCTGTACTCAACTCCAATATGTCCATGTTTTTCACATACTAGAGACCCCAGCAGAGAACCCAGCACTCCAGATATGTCTCTCCAGGGTTGAGTAGAGAGGAAAGATCACTTCCCTCTACCTGCTGTCAGTGCTCTGCCTAATCCAACCCAGGATGCTGTTGGCCCTCTCTGTCATGAGGGTGCATTGCTGACTTATGGTCAGCTTGTTGTCCATAGGGACCTCTAGGTCCTTGACTGCAAAGCTGCTTTCTAGCCAGTCAGCCTCCAAGCCTGTGCTGGTGCATGGAGTTATTTCTTCCCAGATGCAGGACTTGGCATTTACTGAACTTCATGAGGTTCCTATTTAACCATTTCTCTAGCCTGTCAAATCACCTCTGAATAGCAGCATGGCCAACTGGCATATCAGTACTCCTTCTAGGCTTGCATCATCTGAAAACTTTCTGAGGGTGCACTTACTCCCATCATCCAGGTCATCAATGAAGAAATTAAACAATATTGGCCCTAGTATCCACCCTTGGAGCCCAGGACTAGTTACTGGCCTCCAGCTAGACTTTGTGCTGCTGATCATAACACTTTGAGCCCAGCAACTCTCCAACTTATCTAACCCATACTTCACCAGCTTATCTAAAAGGATGTTATGAGAGTCAGTGTCAAAAGCCTTGCTAAAGTCAAAATATCCACTGCTCTTCCCTCATCCACTTTCTTTTTCATCATCTCAGATGCTGCGCAGCTTGCTGACATCCTCCCGGATCTCCTTTCCTTGACAACCGTGTCCCCCAGTGCGCACCTCCTGCAGGCGAGGAGCCTACCTGCCCCATCCCAGCCTCAGAAAAGGACACCAGGCACCCCCACAGCCCCGAACGTGCATCCTCCCTTGGGAGCTCACTCCGGGTCGAGGTCTCTGATGGGCCAGGGGCAGCTTCTTCAGGGTTGGTGCTGGGGACTGTGCACTGTGATGTGTCACCACTGTTGCCCAGCCCTCAGCTGTGGAGGGCTGTTCAGCCTGGAGAAGCTGTGGGCACTGCCCTGAGCAGAGCTTCTGGCCCTCTTCTGTGCTGCGTGTGTTGGCTGCCTCCTTTAGCTGCACCCTCAGTGTGACAGAGCCATATCACTGCCAGTATCCTGTACTATTGCAATAGCAGGACACTTGTTAGATGCCCTTCCCAGAGATCGTAGGTGTTAGATCACACCCCTGCTGCAGAGGAGATGCTATTCTGTTGGTTGGGGCACATGGGAAGAAAACTCCTTCCCACTTCTAATTCTGAAGACAAGATAAACTCTGAAGACAAAAGGCTTTCATATCCACAAGAGCCTCATCCCCTAAATAGAAGTTGCAGCATGTGGTAACGCTTCAGAAGTTAACTAAAACACTCAGAAACCAAGTTTTATGTAAAGCTGAAAAAAATTGTTTTCCTGGTTCCCCAAACAAGCCTGAGATTAAAACAATGCAGATAGAGCACCAGCAGAATCAACCATTTTCCTTTACAGTACCTCTGGATAGACACTAGAGTATTCACCCAAGGATTCTTGTCACAAACTTCTCCTTTTCATTAGTATTATTTCTAGGATTTCTCTTGACTATTTCTTAGGCTGATGAAACTCTACTGTAGAGCAGCTTAGATCTTCATGGTATAGTATTAATAAAAATAATTTTAAAAAAAATCAAACCATGCAAATAGATATAAACACAGGGTACTTACCTCAACATTTCCCCAAAAATTTAAAGTTCAGGACTGGTTTAGAAGATATGCCTGTATCTTTACTTGAAGGACAACATTGTTATCCTCATTTACACACAAAAGTCACACATGTACCTGACTGATGCTGTATGAGTATGCGCAAAGCTAGAAGTACCTCACTCTCAACTATAGAGCTTTTTTGTGTTTGTTTGTTTGTTTTTTTCCTCTGAAAATTTTAGCCAAAACACTTCACCTGTTTTACAAGAAGGGATGATGAAACAGAGGCAAGGAAAGCAGCTTGCCAAAGGTCACCTAGTCAGCAGTGATATTGGTCTAGAGACCACGTTATTACTGCTTCTTCCTAAGAAATAGCTGTTGCTTAAAGCAAACAGGTAGTTGCTAATTACATACCCGTCGTTTTCCTGATACCTAATTTAAGATGTTAGGGTCTGTTTTGCAGAAATGCTAAACACTTACAGCTGCTTCTGAGGTCAGTGGCATCTGAGCTTTGATCATATAAGATGCCATAGAGTGCTTAAGTATTTCAGTTTAGATATTTGTAAATACTTCTGATTTGATTCCAGCTATGGCGATTTTTTTTTTCCCTTTATAAAATGAGATAACCTTATTTCCCCTGTAATTTGGTAGGTACATTGTGAAGCTGATGCCTGAGAAACCTTTCAGTGTTAAGGTGGGGAGTACTATTAAAAAAATTAAGAGGAAATTAATTACTTCATTTTCAAAGATGAACGTGATTAGTATAAAATCCTTAGGAGCCACACTCTACTGTGCTACAAAAAACAAATAGTAACTCAGTACATGAACACTATTTAGTGAGGACAATGGATGATACAAATAAATCTGTAAGGAAGAAAATTATCTGTGATGATGTAATTAAAAACATACTTACAAAACAGGTGAACTTAAAACATGTTAATTTTGATAATTTCCAAGTTTTGAATGTTTGACTTGCAGCTTGCTAAGTGTTTTTTATTATTTTTCAAATATTTTCCCATATTTAATAGCTATTTTTACAAACATTCCACGACATATGACAAATTGCTGATATAAAGATTTAAAAAATGACACGTTAGATTCCATAACACTATGTAACTCTGTCAAAAATAAGAGATAAACAAAAATAGCATCTTATTTCCTTTTTAGCTTTTAATCTTTCTGTTTTGTATGGGGTCATGATTTATAGTTCTGCCTTTAATTGAAGGTTATACTCCAACACTTACTTAGGTAATAAAATTTCTTGTAGTCTGCAGCAAATCTGGAAGAATGAAGGCAAGGGCGAGTACCTGCATTCAGAAAATAAGCGCCAGTTTCTTAGAGCGTACCTCTGCTGCTGCATACAGGTTTAGTCATTTCATGATATTTGCTCTTGACATGCTGAGGGTTATTTCAGATTTAGTGTTGGTTTTTCTTTTGTGCATAATAACGGAATATATGGTTATAACATATCTTAACAGACTTTCATTTTTTGTTTTTTTACATGCTGTTCTTCACAGTGAAGAACTGGTGGGGGTGGCTAGTTTTGCTGCCTTGGACCAACAGTGCTACCAGATTCATATATTCCTTTGTCAGAATTTTCACTCTTTACCACAGAACAATGCAGGGCAACATATACACATGAATGCCAGAAGTATGTTGTCTCATCAGTTCTACTGTTAGTATATGAGGATTTAAAAAAAAAAAAAAAAATTATTCAGAAGAGATTGTATATGCCTAATTTAATACTAATTTATAACCTGTTTAACTTTGACTTCTTATCTCTATAATATAAAAAACATACTCCATTGTAAACCCAAAGCATTGATTTTCTTCAGAAATTTTAGGCCAACTCCTTTCTTTCTTTTCTTAGTCTGGCAGCCAATTCTCCTTGAGTTTACTTGTGTGAGATCAGGATGCTATAAAGGTTTCAGCTTTCTCCAGGTTTTGCTGGATTATTTTGTGTTTATTTCTTTCCATCTTCAACCTGTTCCATTTTTTCCTCTTTTAGATTAATTAGATACAGATTTGGGGATAAATTAGGAATTGTAAAAGGAAATCTATTGAGTATAAAGTGAGTTTCTTTTAGATACTCTACACAAAAAGGATCGTTTGCATTCAAAGATTCTGAATGTACCTTAGAATACAATAATAATTTTTTTCTCTTGGGGTAGCATATGACAGATGATATTTCTTAAAATAAAATTTAAAAAAATAAGAAAATATTTGGAAATCTGTCATCTTGGTGACACTTGTAATGGAAATTACAAATTGTTTTTACTTCATCTAAAATCTTCTTCTAATTAGCCTTGAAAAGATTTTTGAAGACTCTATTTTTCTTTCTTTGCCATCTCCCCCTGACAACATGTGCTTAACCTGTAGACCAATGAGGAATTCTGTTTTTAACTCAAACTCTGCTATAGTATTTCCTTGCCACTCTGGAGCACTTCACTGTGAGCACAGCATGCTACATACTGACATTAAACAGTCAGCAACAAAACCAAAGGCAGAAGAATAATTTTGAATAGGTAGATTATTTTTTTTTCTTTTCTTGAGTTGTTATTTTTCTTCTGTTGTTTTTTGTTTCTCATGACACTAGTATCTGTCTAGATAGAACTGGCAGTTCTAAGTGAGAAAGAAAAACAAATACACCTTTTTCTTTTGGGGAGAATAAAATGAGATGGCTTTATTTTTCATAAAGTAAAAAGATGTACACGAGAGTTCTCTCCTCTGACTTTTCAATAGGCTATTTGTAGTAGTATTTGTAGAACTCAAAAGTGCCATTTGTCTCAGGAGTGCAGGAGCTACTTGCTGTAGCTTTCTAAACTGTATCTTGCACATCCAGATACTCTGCTCCAAGTACCAGGCAGCTGGTTCCATTTGCAAAGACAAATTTTGCCTGTTACCATACCGCATCCATGCATTGTGAGTCTAAATGTAACTTCAAATAAAAATGAAGATGCTCCTACACTTTTTTTTTCTTTAAACAAATGCAAGATTATGAATTTTGTATAAATTAGGCAATGCCATGTTTTACGAAACTGTGGATAATGTGAAATAAAAACCTTCAAGGGAGAAAGATGGCCATCTTTACTTAAGTAGGATATCAACTCCAAAATCTTTGGTGTGGTAAGCTATTAGAAACTTTGCCTTTAAATGCAGACAAATTTCCATGACAGAAGTCTGTGGATGTGTAAATGTGAAAAGAATGTTACACCTCTCAAATCTCTCTAGACCCTGTATTGTGAAATTTCTCTTCTCTTGCTTTAATTTATACATGTGTCTGAAGTCAGGATACACTTCAGTTTTGTACACTTCTGGGTCTTGTTTTTTTAAAAAAACACAAAACCAAAAAGACACCAAACAAAACCTCCTCAATCATTAGTAAATGGTTTATAGCTATGGGCACAACCCAGTACCTCACCTCGTAAGTTCCCATGTCCATATTTTTCTCCCCTGCACACTACTTTTCAGGGCCTCCACTATTGCACTTGGCCTGTATTTCTCTGTCCTACACCATTATGTTAGTCATAAAACCACAGGGGTACCAAACAAAGATTTTTTTGAAAAATTAAAATGCATGAGCTACAGGACCTAGTCAAGTAGAGAAATGGCTGTCACAGATAAACCAGGTAAAAGGAAGCTGCAGGCAGATTAAGAGCAGGTGAGACAGAGGAGGCCTGGCAAGCCTCACCCCTGCAGGCTTTGCGCACCCAGCGCAAAGCTCGCAGCCGTGGCAGCACTGTGTTACAGGGCTACGCAACTGCACAGCAAAGGCTGAAATGGGCATTGCCTGGAAGTGGAAGGATGACAAACCCTTGGGGAGCCAGCATAGCCAGGGCTCAGGTGACACGAGGAAAAAAGAAAGAGGATAAAACAATTGTCTGGCACTAATGAGCAGCTGAAAACAACTCTTAAAAGAAATTATTTTCTATGTTTTGCAGCAATATGCATTTGAAGTCAAAACCAATTGTAATAAAAAAGTTCTATGTGTCTGCTCTTAAACACTTTGCATTTGATCAGAAAAACAGCGTCTTCCTGCAAGTGCCCATAGGCATCCTTTCCATTACGGAGATTTCTATAATCACTTTAAATAATTTGTTCATAAAATATGAATTTGTTCATGTAAAGACTACTTGAGGATGTAGTTTTGAACAACAGTGAATGGTACAGTAAGCAAGTTACAATATCCAAGCTACAAAAGATGTAAGCAGGAACATTTAAGAGCAAGTACTAGATGGATGTGGGGAAGCAGAAAGGATATCTGACTTCTTGCTGAATCTGAACATTATTTCACTCAAAAATCTGTAATTGAATTATGGAGAAAAATACTTTCAGTGATGGAGAAATTAAAGATTTAGTCTAATGGGCAACATTTTTCTCATTGTCACAATGGGAGCATAATTGTATTCTATATTACCTACCTTCTATAAATCTAGATTCAGACTTTGATTTAGGGATTTTGAACAAATGACTGTGACAGGGTCATTGGGGTCTTTGCAAAAATGTCCTGATAGCCTTGCAAAGTATTTCCCTCTGCTCAGGGAAAAATACAAATTCTAATTTGCCTAGAAAAGAAGGAAAACTGAGGGTGTTTCACATGCTTTCTTTTTAGCTCCATTAACAGACAGACTTATTAAGATGCAGACAGTAACACACAGCTGAAAACATGTTATCTTACAAGATTCCTGACAAACTTGTGCTTGGTTGAATCCCCTGACCTAGAATATCCACGCTGAGAATAGCTCAGTGTGGTTCCACTGCTGCAGGACTCTAGCTACTGGTGTGACGTGGTTTCTGGTTTTATTTCTGACTGCCATCTCTACCTTCCACTGGTTTCCTCTTCTTTTCCAAAATTTCTCCATTGTTTCCTTACTTCTTTCCTTTTTATTCCCTATATGTTCCCTCTTTACATGTCTTAGGCATTCATTTCTCTTCTGGACCCAAGAAGAATGTAACACTCTACTGACATACAGTAGTCTGTTTGCCAAGACAGTGAAAAATAGCTCGATGGGAGGTGGAACAGACTTTTCCTCTTTTTTTGCGTCTTCTTTCCGTGATTGTTCAGGTATGCAGAAAACTGGTTGCACTACCTAATCTTATTCCCTTTCAGGGAAAGTATGTACATAAACTTTTGCAATCCTAGTATTGATTTTGCTGCTTTGGTTGTTTGGCAGTAAAGAAGGAGTCACACATGACTACTTAACTTTATAGTTCTGTAGTGGGAAAACTAAGAGAATTTCTTTCAATATTTAATAGTAACAGCAAAGTCAAGAATAAAGAAGCTGTGATGCTTCTCTGGAGAACAGACAGCTGACAATTTTTGCTAAGGCTATTTTTTATTCTCAAATTACTAATGCAATGCCGCAGCTTCTTTGTGCTTAAATGTTAAATTGTTCACGTTACCAGAATCCTTTTGTTCAGCCAGGTGATGAGAAACTGTGTGAATAAATAAAGCATGAGGGCTGTATCAGATGTTTGAATTCAGATATAGCAGGAGGACCCTGAGTAGCTGTTGTTATTTGTCAGGTTGTGCACAGAGTTTTCTGGGCTGTAATCTTACAGTGACTAGCGTCCTCTATAAAAGGTTTTGAGCTCTGAAAATACAGAAATTGGGTGAAAGAAAATGAAATAATATACCAGCAAAGTTAGAAAGGTAGGAATGAACTTCCAGCAAATTCTAACGTGTTCCCTTAAGAGCTGTTTGCAATTGCTGTCTTGAATCTCAGTTTGAGAGAGCTAACGTGCTGATGCTCTCATTTAACAGTTCACCAAATGGATGGTTCAAAGAGAACCAAAGATTTTCTGATCAGTAGGAAAGTTTGTTTTGTGAATATGCTAGCTACTTTCCCTATTCCACCTGAATTTGAAACTGAACATGATATCCTCTCAGTTAAATAAACAAATCCATAAATTAGATGAAATTAAACATTTGCCCAAAATCTGGTTATATCAGGTCTTGCACAGACCTCATCCAGTCTTGCTTTTTCTTCATTCTGTACAGAAATCCTCATAAGCCACCACTTCTAATTACTCAGTTGCCGTTCAGTATAAGTAGCACTTCTCTTAAAGCTGGAAGACTGAATGTTACTTTCATAATTATTTCAGTAAAATCCTCATTTGAATATCTTCAAATATTATGTTTATTAATTAAAACTACTTAGTCTATCTACAATAAAACTATTCTTTTAATGAGGAAATGTCATTTTACATTTTGGCCAAGGTTTATATTTGCGAAAGCAGCATTTCTAATAAAATTCTTTTGAGTGAGTTTACATCTCTCTGTTACAGTACCAGGACAATTTTGTCTCATCTCAGAGAGCAATTTAGTTTTCTTGATATGATACTTGTTTATTGTTAGATATTGAAGTCAAGAAAAGCCAATCGTTTCAAATGTGAATAACTGGAATGGCTGGTGTTTTCAGAAACAGTATTGTGATGAGTTCACCTAAAACAGATGCAGAGGAGGATCAGTCCTTCTAAGGACCTCATTCCCAATTTCACAATCCGTTGCTTCATTTTTTTAATCTTTGTGCGACCTAATAGCAACAATAATGAAATGAGTCTAGCCAGGTGATTACAAAACTATAAGAATGTCAAGGAATATAAAGTTTTATTATTGTGGGCTTCAAGAAATTGAACGCCCAAGTTTGTCCACCTATCAAAAATGTTTATCTCAGAGGACCGGGGAAAGGAAGCACATTACTTAAAATCACAATGTTGTTATGTGAAGCTTTGCCACCAATTGTGAAAGATGATAAGTTTTACAAACAATGAGTAAAGCAAAAAAATAGAAATTCCTATGCAGGGAAGGAGCAAACAGGTAATGTTCTCATCACTGCCTTCTGCACCAGAAGTGGTATCCATCTTTTAATAATGTGTGAAAAATAGTTTTCAGTATTCTCTGAATCAGTCAGTCCTGGGTGGAGGTGGAGAAGCTTAGTTCCAGTCTCACAGGCTAGATAAAAGTACAGAACTTGATACAGAAAAAAAATCTCATAAACTAAAATTACTGTTTCTTGTCTTATGTTTTCCTTCTATAGCTGCTCCCATTTCTCAGTTTGGGTTTTTTTAACTCTTACCTAAATTAAAGAAAACAGTTAATTCTTTTTTTTTTTCTAATAAAGATGATTCTAAATAAATAGAGTCTCAGCCCTCCACTCTCAGGAGAGGTGATATACTTAGCTTGCTCTCAGCTATTTTTGGGATGACATACTACATTAAGCAAGTTTAAGACACCCCAGCAGTGTCAGAATGTTTCTTTGTTAAGCTGAAAGAGTTTATCATTAGACCTGTATTCTCATGCCCAGCGTACATGCATCTACAACCCAGAAATTAGACTAGCTTGCATTCCTTTGGTAGAATAATCAAAGATTATGTTTTACTTTATGAACGGTATTTGATTAATGCCTATACTGGGGTATTGTACTTAAACAATAAAGAGAAAGTGAAATCTGAGGTTATTTTTTTGTTCCCATTATGTCTCAAAGGTAACTAATTTCCTCTCCTTCCATTCACCAGCTTTCAGAGACACCTAAAGCTGGTTATTGGAATGAGATGCACCCTGGTTAAAAGGACAGTTTTACAGTTTGTGTTTTGGCTACAGGCAAAAGACAGGCCTGTCTGCAAATCTATACTATTAATAACAAGAGAATCTGGAAATATTCCTAGAATTAGCCAAGATGACTGGTATACTCCTGTATACTTTGAAGGTTTAAGATACATAGTTCTGAAATTGTAATGTAGGAAATCTAGGTAGTTGTAACTATAGAAGCCTAAGGAGAAATGAATCGCATTTTGATAAACACTGGGAAAAATGAACTTCTAATAATCTTCACATTTTACAGAAAGGCTTTCCAAGGGTTTTAGTGAAAAAAGATGACAATCTAATACCTCTTTTAAAGAAAGGAAAGGGAAATGACACAACTTCTGAACATGTGTGTAGGACTAGTATTCTAACTTGAAGACAAGCAAAGATCACATCAACAATGGAGTATTTCCATGACCAGATGGTGTGATAGGTGTGATTCCAGTATCTCCAATATACAGACAATATAGATCACCATAAGGAACTACAAGAAAACAGATGTGCAATTCTGTTACACAGCTAGACTTTGTACAGAAATTGAGTTGTTTACTCTATGTGTTTGCAAAATGAGTGTGTGGTCAATCTGTTTGAACTCCTTGTGTTTTCCCTATGTAAGTAATCCTACTTCTCTCGTCTATTCAGCCTAACTCTAATTCTTTGTTTCACCACATCAGACTCTTGACTATCCTGCTTCCTCTTCCTTTATTCCAATCCTCATTTCATTTCTGCAGAGACTGAGTGTTGAATTATCCTCCTTTCCCAAGAGTAAACCTGAAATCTAGTTGCATATTTAAACCTCTCCATCCCTCCTTTTTCCATGTTCCACCATCTCCAATTCTCAGCTTCTACCTCCTCTCAAGAACTAGTTCTGGGATTTGTCTTTTGTTCTTGTGCTAATGCATCATCAGGAAAGCTGTATTCTAGTTACCGTGTGCTCTTGTACATAGGCTACGATATATCAAGAACTCTCTCATGTATCCTCACTGTACAGAAATTGCAAACGAATGCTGTTTCAAGGTTGCTGTTATATGACAGACTAAGACTGCATACTTTTTTGATTAAGTCACACCCGTGTGCTGCAATGATAAAGCATTGCAATGTAAACACAGCGCACAATATAATTTTGCTAGCCTGGTTTATGTCAGGGCATATGTAGTTTTTCTGAAACATTTGTATCTATGATAAAGATTTTCACTTATGCTGATTGTGCTTCAAACATCTTCATCCCATGGTTGACAGGGTTTCACCTGTGAAACTTGCTAGTGGGAAATTGATTTCATTCAGCAAATGACAACGTGTAACTGGTGAAGAAGAGAGAGGAGGAACTTTCAGTTTCTGTAGAGTATTGACCTGGAAAATGCTGATAGGAACATAACTGAATCTTTATCAAGGACTTGTTTTGCTCTTTGAAAATAACTTTGCTTGCATTTTAAGCAGCTTGAGCAATATTGGCTGGAGGTTATAATGTACAACGTAAGTGATTGCCACCTACTCTCTTGCATCTGTTTCTCTGCTCTGACAATTTTCTGTAGCTTCTTAAATAGTTTCTAAATCATTATGCTTTTTCAAGTCAAGATGGGGTGTAGACTGCTTTCTGTTTACAGACTAGTAACAGCATTAGTTGCAAGGTCATTTTAAAGGTCATATTCAAGACCTTTTTTAAAAGATAGGTGTTAGCTTGCTATAAGCTTTGCACAAGATCTAGAATTATGATACTTAAGATGATAGCAAGAAAATGAAACTTGCAGCTCATTTTTCATTAGATTTTGAGAAGCCTATTGCACAAGTGTTATTTTGACCTGATATAACATTGAGTTTGATCTTATAAAGACTCCAAATCTAATTTGTTTTTAACATTTCTAGGCTTCTGCTGCATCATCTGTCTTTCTATCTAGTTTCTCTCTCTGTGGAGAGCATTGCTGCTAAATCTTTTTGCAGCAGTAATTTGCTGTAATGTTAAGGAGCCACAACACGGAGAGGAAATGGTCTCAGTGCTGCTTGTACTTGTGAAAGGTAGTATGTCAAAACACTTGTAGGTGTTTGGCAAAAGCAGAGCTGCAGGTCTTTTGCTTGTTATTAAGTGTGCAGGAGATGACTGAATTTTTTGCTGCAAGAAGAACAGCCTGCACAAAACAGGTCATTTTTGGAAGAGGTTGAACTCTGGTTGCACTAGTTGCTAGTGTTGTGCAAATATTGTTGGATGATCAAAGTCTGTCCTGTAGCATGTTCAGGAACCGCTGTCTACTCTTTGTGTTCTGATATGGAGGGAAGAGTCAGTTCATGCAGGTGGTATTTTCTGCTCTCAACAGAATTCCACAAAGGGTCACGTTCAACTATTTGTGCAACAAATCCTCTGTGTGCATGTAAGCAATTAGTGAATGGTAAGCTTGGAAAACTTTTGGTGATCTGAGTGACTTCATAGAATCTGTTTTTGCAGTTCTGTTAGTTACCCAAATTAAGTTACTCAAGTTTTCTGATTCTTTTAAAATGTGTAACACTTGGTTATTCTTCCATTCTCATCCCAGTGGTGTTTTGGGGACTGATTGAAGATTCTACAATAACTTGAGCACGTCCTTCTGAAGGGGGCTCATGAGGGAAGGAATAACTTCCCTGATTGTTCTGCTTTGAAGTCTTGTGTTTCTGTGGTGGTATTTGCTGACAATAAAACTGAGTTAGTCTCTGATGTTTTCTTAGGTATGGGGAAGAGCAGACACACTTGGGAATGCTGCCTTTGCTGATTGTTTCTCAGCAAAGGAGATATTTCTGAATGTGATTCAATAGAGAATTAAGTTTCACCAAAGCAGAAGAAATATTTAATTAAACATTACCAGCTGTGTTATCTACACTGCATTTTAGGAATTTTAAACCATGGCCAAAGGCTTGAGGAATGAATTAACAAAGAGAATATGTATTGTGCTGGCTCTCTATTTTTGTACGGTGCTTAGGCTTTAATGTACTATCTTAACATATATTTTAAGACAAGTTTTTGTTGTCTTTCCTCCATTACTGTCTATTTCAGAGTAACCAGATGTGGGATAATGAACCTAAGTACAGTCATACACACCTACTGGGCTTTTGTTTCTCACTTCATGGCTGCCCATGAGAATTCTCCACTAGCTGGGTTTGGAGGTTTTGCAACATGACAAGACTTCCACTTTTTATGAAGAATGGGTGTGGAAACCCCCTGATTGTGGGTAAAGAAACATTAACTCAACCCAGTAATCTCCTAGTGAGGCACTCATATTTCATATTCTGTCATAACAGACAATAAAGAGGACTACATATCTTGGGGATGAATGAGGCTCTTATGCTCTCTGTTGCTCATACAGCCTAGAAGTAGTTTACGTGTGCTCAGGTTAATAGTGATACCATTATACAGCCCTTCAATTCGGATCAGATCTCTGTTCATTCACTTCTGACCATATATAAAATTGTATTGCTGTTCTGACTTCTCTCCCCCGCCCCCACCTTACATTCTCTAGTAATTAATCTACACTACAGTTCTCTACTGCCTGCTGTTTGAAACCAGATACTTGTGTTGGTCCTTGTCGTGGTTTAACCCCAGCCAGCAACTAAGCACCACGCAGCCACTCACTCACTCCCCCCACCCCAGTGGGATGGGGGAGAGAATTGGAAGGGTGAAAGTCAGAAAACTCGTGGATTGAGATAAGAACAGTTTAATAATTGAAGTAAAATCAAATAGAAGAGTAGTAATAGCAATTATGATGATGATGATGATGATTAATAATAATAATAATAATAATAATAATAATAATATACAAAGCAAGTGATACACTATACAATTGGCTCACCACCCACTGACTGATGCCCAGCACGTCCCCGAGCAGCAATCGCTGCTCCCCGGCCAACTCTACCCCGTTTATATACTGAGCATGACGCCATACAGTATGGAATAGCCCTTTAGCCAGTCTGGGTCAGCTGTCCTGGCTGTGCCCCCTCCCAGCTTCTTGTGCACCGGGCAGAGCATGGGAAGCTGAAAAGTCCTTGACTAGTGTAAGCACTACTTAGCAACAACTAAAACATTAGCTTGTTATCAACATTATTCCCATACTAAATCCAAAACACAGCACTGTACCAACTACTAGGAAGAAAAATCAATGCTATCCCAGCTGAAACCAGGACAGTCCTCCATCACTGCATAAAGCAAGTTGAACTTAGGTAGCAAACTGAAATAGGGGTGGAAAATGCCTTTTTGTTTAGAATTAATGGAATTGGAAGAGGTCTCCAGTCAGTTTACTCCCCCAGAATGACCACTCCTCACCAAACACTTGTGTGATGGTGCTAAAGAAGCAAATGCATTTTATTTCTAACCTTAAAAAACTGAGGGGAAATCCATGAAAGTGATTTTTGTTGTGCTATGTTTTTCCATGATAATCCTAAACATCCATTCATCACTAAAATTAGGTGGAATATTCAAAAATCAAAGCATGAACTTGGTAAAATGCCAATTTGGGAATTGCTTCTGCTCTGTTGTCACAGTTCAGTGATGCAAAGAGAGCTATAATGCCATAAGATAATATATTCCAAGGCTTAAATAGATTTGATATTAAATAATGACTAGTGTATGATATACCTGAAAATATATTAAATTCTAGGGCTAGTTTTTAAAAAGCCACATTTAACAAAGTTTAATTGAAACTTTGAACAAATTAAGTACTTTTTAAAAGATGGATCAGCTTCCTTTAGGCCTACAGATTAGTCATATTAGTCACAGTTTCCAAGAGTGACAAGAAAATCTTTCTGCAATTCATGTAACCACCCACAACAGTATTCATAATCATAACATAAGAGCAGAATTGCTTAGAATCATAGAATCATAGAATGTCCTGAGTTGGAAGGGACCCACAAGGATCATCGAGTCCAACTCCTGACCCTGCATAAGACAACCCCAAAAATCACACCATATGTCTGAGGGTGTTGTCCAATTGCTTCTTGAATGTTGTCAGGCTTGGCACCGTGACTACCTCCCAGGGGAGCTTGTTTCAGTGCTCCACTACCCTTTGGGTGAAGAACCTTTTCCTAATGCCCAACCTAAACCTTCCCTGGCATATCTTCCTGCCATTCCCTCAGATCCTATCATTGGTCACCAGGGAGAAGAGATCAGGGCCTGCCCCTCCTCTTTCCCTCGTGAGGAAGCTGTAGATTGCGATGAGGTCTCCCCTCAGTCTCCTCTTCTCCAGGCTGAACAGACCAAGTGACTTCAGCCACTCCTTGTACGGCTTCCCCTCTAAACCCTTCACCATCTTCATGACTCTCCTCTGGACACTCTCCAGTAGCTTTGTATCCTGTTTGTACTGTGGCACCCAAAACTGCACCCAGTACTCAAGATGAGGCTGCACCAGTGCAGAGTAGAGTGAGACAATCATCTCCCTCAGCGAGCTAGCAATACAGTGCTTGATGCACCCCAGGACATGGTTGGCCCTCTTGGCTGCCAGGGCACACTGTTGGCTTATGTTCAACTTGCCGTCGACCAGAACCCCCAGATCCCTCTCCGCAGGGCTGCTCTCCAGACTCTCGTTCCCCAGTGTGTATGTACATCCAGGGTTGCCACGGCCCAGGTGCAAAACGTGGCATTTGCCCTTGTTAAACTTGATGCGGTTGGTGATTGCCCAGCTCTCTAATTTGTCCAGATCTCTCTCCAGGGCCTCGCTGCCCTCAAGAGTGTCAATGGCTCCTCCCAGTTTTGTGTCATTGGCAAACTTTGATAGCAAACCTTCCAGTCCTGCATCCAAGTCATTTATGAAGATATTGAAGGGCACTGGCCCCAAGATGGATCCCTGTGGAACCCCGCTAGTGACTGGTCACCAGCCCGATGTAGCCCCATTTACTATAACCCTTTGAGCCTGACCCGTCAGCCAAATGCACACCCATTGCATTATGTGTTTATCCAGCTGTATGCTGGACATTTTGTCCAGGAAGATACTGTGAGAGAAAGTATTGAAAGCTTTACTGAAGTCCAAAAAAATTACATCGACTGGCTTCCCTTGATCAACTAGGTGTGTAACCTCATCATAGAAAGAAATAAAGTTTGTTAAGCAGGACTTTCCCCTTGTGAACCCATGCTGGCTGGGGCCAATGAGTGCGTTGTCTTTCAGGTGTTTTTCAATAACTCCCAGAATAATCTTCTCCATGATTTTGCCAGGCACAGAGGTGAGACTGACAGGCCTGTAGTTACCAGGGTCATCCCTGTTGCCCTTCTTGAAGACTAGGACAACATTTGCCAGCTTCCAGTCCACTGGGACCTCCCCAGATTCCCAAGAGAGAGGTCTCGCTATGACATCAGCTAGCTCTTTAATACCCTCGGATGAATCCCATCAGGCCCCATTGACTTATAGGGATTCAGCTGGAGCAGCAAATCCCACACAAGTTTGGGGTTGGTTGGGAGTTTGTCATTCTCCCAGTCATGGTTCTCTAGCCCAGATAGGGGTCCCAGAGCCCATCATCATTGTTGAAGACCAAGGCAAAGAAAGCATTAAATGTCTCTGCTTTGTTTGTATCCCTGTTTGTGAGGTGACCATGCTCATCAAGTAACAGGCCAATGTTATTTCTGGCCTGCCTTTTGCTATTTACATATTTTAAAAAACCCTTTTTATTGTCCTTCACAGTACTGGCCAGCTTCAGCTCTAGCTGAGCTTTGGCCACGTGTATTTCCTCCCTACAGTGGCGAACAGCATCTCTGTAGTCCTCCCATGTCGTCTGACCTTGCTTCATTTTCTTTTTTTTCGCCTTAGTTCTAGCATAAGATCCCTACTCAGCCAAGCTGGCCTTCTGCCTCACCTGCTTGACTTCTGACATTTTGGAATTGCCTGTTCCTGTGCTCTTAGGAGGTCGTACTTAAAAAGTGACCAGCCCTGATGGACCCCAGCACCTTCAAAAGCTTTTTCCCATGGGACCTTACTAAGTAGTTCCCTGAGCAACCTGAAGTCAGCTCTCCTCATATCCAGAGTTGAGGTCCTGCTGGCAGTTTTCCTCCTGTTACCATAGATTTTAAACTTGACTGCTTCGTGGTCGCTGTGGCCAAGGCAGCCACCAATCGCCACGTCACCCACAAGACCCTCTCTGTCAGTAAGCAGCAAGTCGAGGAAGGCACCTTTCCTAGTTGGTTCTCTTAGTTCTTGTAGCAAGAAGGTATCAACCAGATGCTTTAAGAATCTTCTGGACCTGCTTGTACCAGCTGTCTGGTATTCCCAGTTGACATCTGGCAAGTTGCTTATTATGGAAAGGCTCTGTGACACTAATGTTATGAGGTGATCTGCAGTAAGCCAGTTGCCCATAATTATGTATGCTTTTGCACTTCTTGCTGTGCAATCATCTCTTATGTAAATTTCCATCCAAATATAAGGTGGTCTGCTTGTTTTTAAACCCACTCCAGTCAAGGTCTAGAGCTGCTAGTTTTAATGCTGAAAAGTCTGTCGGCAAAATATAAGGGGTTTTTTGACTTCATAATTTAAACTTCAATGTGTGTGTGTAAATGAACATTGTTAAAAACCCTGTGCAGTTCAAAGTCAAACATATTAACGTAGGGTGCTTTTTTTGTTTGTTTGTTTGTTTGTTTGTTTGTTGCTTTTTCCCATTTGAATGATCCTACATGTAGAATACAAAGCACATGAACAGACATGATGTTAAGAAGTGAGACAGCCATTTCTGAGACAGTCTACTTGTTAAACAGTTATATCAAACAGTGATTGTAAAGAAAGAAGGCTGAAATGTTATGTAACTTTGGAAGATTCTGGATCAGATCAGTTTTTGCTTGTTAAGAGTCCTAGATACTCAAGAGATGCAGAACTTTCCTCCCTCTCCTGCAGGTTCCATCCTCACTCAACTAAGTTAACTTCCCTGTTCTGTTAAAAACTTCTCTGATTCATAGGCCTTGGTTCCTCAGAGGTGGAGGACATGGAGCAAGTTTTGAAGTTACATGTAGAACAGGTCTTCTGATAGTTCTGCCAAAATGTAAGGGACTCCACAAACGTAGAAAGCAGTGGTCAAAGTTTATATTTTACTTGTTTAAGGACCCAAAAAAAGAGCCTTTAAAAAAACCCAAACACAACACTTTGGAAAACAGGAAAATTCCAGGGAAATCATGAAAATAAATTTGTAGAATTTCAGTTTGTGTCTTGCTCCAGATTAATGATTATAAATTACACCTGGCACTATTAAACAATTTTTTTGCAATTGGCTTAGTTTTTAATTTCCTATTCTAAACATTCTTATTAGGTAAAGTTTGTCAAAACTATGTTTTTCTGAATCTTAGAAATTTATGCTTGTTATAGAAACAAACTAATGCTGAATTTTAGATAAGGCTGGCCACTTTCAGCATTAGCTCATTCTGAATATATTTTGCTAGGCAGACATACTTATTAGGGATTTTTTTTTTACATGTTCAGAAATGTGTGATAAATATGTCTATTGAGAGAAAGAAGATAGAATTGTAAATATTAATAAACAAAAAAGAAAACATTACTCAAATTTTGAAACTACTAATTTCCTTGATAATTGCATTTATATTGATGTATTTTTTAAGAGAATGCTAGCAGTGCAACATTAATCACCAAACTTACTATAAGAAGCCACATCATGCACAAAAATAAGAGGTGAAACTGGCTTCAACTATGTTAGTGTTTTGGTTTAGGTTAGAATTGCATTTTTGCAGCAAATCTCCTGATTCTGTCTGCTGAGTGAGTTTGGCTCAATCATATTAAAAGCTTAAAGTGTGTAAAACGGATTGCTTTCAGATGAAACTGAACCAGAAGGTGTACTCAAAGAATTAACATCATGTTAATGGTTTTTTAGTCCACAGGACCAGATTGCAGCCAGTCTGAAATAACATGTCTGAAATAATGTAGACGGTGTGGACATTGGGTCATTGGCATCAACTGTTTTGCTCTACAGAAGTGCTTTGATTGTCCTGCAATACTTACTAATGTAGGTATAGCCGGTTATCTATGGCAAGATTTTACTGTCACGCTGACCTTTTATATACACACGCATTCACAAAATAATGCAAAATAGTGAATCATCATAGAATCATAGAATCATAGAACACCAAGTTGGAAGGGACCTCAAGGATCATCTGGTCCAACCTTTCTAGCACAATCTAGACGAGATGGCCCAGCACCATGTCCAGCTGAGTCTTAAACTTGTTCAGCGTAGCGGAGTCAACCACTTTCCTGGGAAGATTATTCCAATGATTGACTGCTCTCATTGTGAAAATTTACCTCTTGTGTCCAATCGGAATCTCCTTGGGAGTAACTTGCACCCGTTACCCTTGTCCTCACCATATGACTCCTTGTAAAAAGGGAGTCCCCATCTTCTTTGTAGCTCCCCTTTAAGTATTGGAACACGGTGATGAGATCACCTCTAAGCCTCCTTTTCTCAAGGCTGAACAAACCCAGCTCTCTCAGCCTATCCTCATATGGCAGGCTTCCCAGACCCTTGATCATCTTGGTGGCCCTTCTCTGGACCCCTCCAGCTTGTCCACATCTTTTTTCTATAACAGGGACCAGAACTGTACACGGTATTCCAGGTGTGGCCTGACGAGCACCCAGTAGAGTGGGCTAATGACTTCTTTATCTCTGCTGGTGATGCCCTTGTTGATGCAACCCAGCATCCTATTGGCCTTCTTGGCCACAGCAGCACACTGTTCACTCGTGTTGAGCTTCCTGTCCACCAGGACCCCCAGGTTCCTTTCCACGGAGCTGCTCTCCAGCCAGGTGGATCCCAGTCTGAGCTGCACTCCTGGATTATGTTTTCCCAGGTGCAAGACCTTACACTTGTCTTTGTTAAACTTCATAAGGTTCTTGTTAGCCCACTCTTCCAGCCTATCCAGATCTGAATGGTAGGAATGGATAGTATAAGAAGCTCCATAGCAGAGAACTGGGTGATTTGAGAATATGGTAATGAAATATGGACTCTTCCACCTTAAGCTCAGCAGAAGCTTTCAACTTGCTTGCACTTCAATGAATTTTATGAAGAGAATTTGATGCCTATGACCATGTTGTATTCATCTCTGCAATAAAGAAATTGCAAAAAACTTTGGTACTAACCAAAGTGTTGAGGGGCAGTTCTGCCCCCTCTAGTGCTGAGGGGCAGAACAAGTCAAAGGCTGAAAATGGAAATTGAAATTACTTGGCTTTATCATCACAAACATCAATCCAGGAATATACTGAAAACCAAAACACTTGCATTTGTTGTACTTGTCTTTTTTCCTGTCTTTGAGTGAGCATGGACAGTGCTGAGGCTTCAGGAAGCTGCAACCTAGCTAACATATGCATTTTATTTTCTTTCTTTGGCTCAGACAGAAGAATTCATAGAGACTTAATATGACTGGTTAAGGTCACTGAGAGAAAGGAAATGTGGCATGAAGGGTCGTATGTTGACAAGAGAAATGAAGAATGGCTATAGGAAGAAAAAAAAAAAGAAAAAAGAAAAAAGGTGTGGTCTTTTATTTAGTTCTATTTTTTACTGATAGATTAATGCTGTTCAACATTAACAACCTTTTCTTCCCATAAAACTGCCAGATTTGTGTCAATTCAAAGAAAAAAAATATTAGTAACACTATTTAAACCCATATAAATATTAAAATAAATAAAATGCTTTTGGAGTTAGGTAGTTTTGGTATTTACATGTAGTTTATGCACATGCAATTAAATGCAATTTCGCATTTTTCATCTTCTCCACAGTCTCCTCAGATCATGTTTACAAATGCTTGATGATTTAGTAAGGAGCTTGCCTTACTCTGTCCACATTCTGTAGGGGTTTTATGGCTACAGAAAAAAATAGCATCAAGAGAAATTAATGTTACCTTTTGTTGATGAACATCCATTTTACCTTTAAGATGTATTGCTCTTAATATTACATGGAAGTGTATGCAGCATTTTAAAGTACAAATTTATTTACTCACTGTAGCTTTAAATGTTAGGCACTCCATGTTTAATGCTTGGTTTCCATGGAGAGTTTGGAAGGCATGGTCTTGCAATGGAGAAATCTGCTGGACTGTAACTTTCATATTACCAAAGCTGAACTCATATTTCAGCTTCAGTGACATTACTACTGTAAATAAGGCTAGTGAAATCCAGTTATAAGCTGAAAAAGATAAGAATTTTTTATTTTCCTTCAATCATCCTTTTCTGTGAAGTTGCAAACAGATGTGAGAATCACAGCCTGACTTCCCATAACACTAAATGATCCAGTGCTTCTGGCTAGATCCTGTGCAGAGGAGAAATCCTATCGGTGTACAGGAATGAATCAGAAACCTGGCTTGTTACTACTACATAATAAAGATATTAGGCTTTTTTTTATTTTTACTTTTAAATTTTCTAGATAGCATGATGAAAGAAGATTATTACCAAATACATTGTGAGAATGAAATTTGGGTAATGAGTTATGCAGTGCCTATATGATCCTTCTGGACCTTATCTGGACAGCTCTTTTAGAAATTTTTACTTAACCATCTCTTTTTTATTAAGTACTACATCTCTCAAGAGAGGCAACTCTGTTTCCAGTTCTAGCTACAGTTGAGAGGCACTGGGGAAAGATTAAAAAAGAAAGAAAAGTATTAATTATAAAGCAAATAAAGCCAGAGAGTTTCTGGCATTCAATAATCTTTTATAAAAGATAAAGGAGGTTTTCCTGACATTTTCACTAATGAAGGTTTACATATATTTGACTGAGTAGTAAAAATTAGCAAATAATGTTCAATTTTTTTTTACCACCAAATAAATGATGCACCATCTAGCCTTACGTGGTCAAACAGAATTCAGTAATAGTGTTTATGTTAATGAATCCAGTTTCACTGTACTTGTAAATTTATAACTTCATAGTCATGAAATATTGTTGAGTTTTCTACACTGCTAAGTTAGGAAAATGCATTGCTTTATATTTTTTCTGTTGTTCTCCCTTTTCATAAAGGCATGTTTTCCTATTTGTGGTACAGAGTACTTAATCTTGAGATTTCATCAAAACCACAGATGAACGAAGTGTTGGCTTCTTCTGGGGGGTTAAATCCTGACTCAGTGGAAGTCACCTCTCATTGACCTTCATAATGTTAGGATTTCAGAGTTTTGAAATTTCCTAGCCCAGTCTTTGAAGGCTAAATACAGGCTGAACAAAAGAAATATATGTGCACTTGTTCAGCTATGTAGACAGTCAAGCAATAAATTAGACTCCCAGAGTTTGAGCACAACCTTTTAAAACATTTTCTTCATGCAGGTTCTATGGAGAGGTGTGAGACACAACAATGTGGGGCTCTTTTCCCAGTGGATCACAGTGAGAGCATGAACTGGGGTAATGGAGGTTGAGGTTCAAATCCAACTTCTGCTTGAGGCACTCTTTCACCTTCCCATGGAATGTTTTAACTTTCAAACCATCGTGCTGTCTGAGCTGTTAGAAAGAACTACAAAGATTTCAAAACAGGACCCTCTAGTCACTGGGCTTGCACCAAATCTAATTACACTAAACAGCATAATTAAATATATTGTATTTTTTTCAGAGCTACTTGGAAATCCCTAATGTGGCTTTGCACAAGGAAACATGAACATATTCTAAATCTTTCTTTAAGGTGCCTTAATTTTGTGGTGGATACTCTGTCATTAATTGTAGCAGAAGTATGTCCTCCTTCTGTTCTTCCTTGTGGCTGACAAAACAAATTAAAGTGTTGTGCTTGTACCTGTTTGCTATTCTGCCCACTGAATAGTTTACTTCTTCCAGATGGACTTTCCCGGTTAAATGCCACAGTCCAAAATGACTTGCAGTAAAACATCCTTCTGGATGACATGGGCTTAGGCTGCTTCAGGCAGGAAGGATTCAAATCTGATTTGCCACACTTCAATTTAGAAATTTTACTCAAAACCCTACAGGTCTGCAAGCATCACTTTTTCTTTTCTGTGACTTGGGAAGGAAAGGATTGACCTAACTGACCTTATTCATCAGATATTTCATGCCTCAACCCTCTGACACCCTGGGGCCTTTTAGGATGTGTCTAAATGGTTCAATACAGCACTGAGCACAGAGAAATATACTACCATTCATAGAAGAAGCAATATAGCTCTATTGATGTGTTTACTTCTGTCCAAGCTATTTTTAAACCACCACTGTCAAAGAAGAAAACTTTAAACATAGTGTTATTCCTGGTTATATTGAGGTATCAAAGAAGTTGTTTTTATGCAAAACAACATAACCAAATTGAAAATATTGACCTTCCTGTCTTTGAGAAACTCACTTTCAAGGTAGTATGAATTCAGAAAATAGTCTCATAGTCCAGGTTTTCCTTAAAAACACTTGAATGCCCACAATGACAAATACTCTTCTCTGTTCAGGATTGGATAAGACCAATTGGCTAACAGAGTCCAGATTTCTTCAATAAGAAGTAAGATTGAAATATGAGATTTAATCTGAAATTGCCCATAAATCTTCTATTCTCAAATAGTCCAAGAGAGTAGACCAAATACTGTATTGCAGATAATGGCAAAAACCTCACCAACAAGCATCAGACAAACATCCTTCAGTTCGTCCTAAAGGAAAATGTCTTGTCAGCTTTGAATGTAGTATTGGATTAATTCAGAGTAGCAGGGTGTTAGGAAGTCATAGCAAAAGACTTTTTGTCAGGAATTTTTTCTGATTTTTTTTTTAAATATATCTTTAAACCATATTGCAGTTGCATAGTAAAACTGTTGATGGAGGTGTATAGGACATCTTGCAGCAGTACTAAGCAGCGCAGAGCCTGAGCGATGACCATCTCCTGATAAAAAAGTACTATGATGAAAGTGATTTCTTTTCAGAAGTTTTGTTTTGTGCTCTGTCGGATGGGTACCTTGTAAGGGGATAAGGTACATGAGGAGGAAAGCACACATTAAATCTAACAATGCAAAGTTCTTCAACCTGTTAAATATTCTGGTGGGTTTTTTTTTTGTTGTGATGAAAGTTTGAAATATCACCTTCATACAGAAGACACTGAATATTTTGATAGCCAGAATCTTTTGCCTATCATTTCTCCCCTCTTTTCCTGCATTTCATGCAACCTACATAAATGGAGTAATTGTGAAGTGTAATGAATACTCCATTTTTTAGGTAGTGACTTGTGAACGGCATTACTAGTTTTCACAAGTATTTAGTGTTTCATAACAGAATTTGCAGTCTGCTGCCATCCCTGGGAAGAGTTAAGAAACTGCTTTACTTGTTAACACAGGGAGATACAGACCACCCCACAAGTATCTTTGTCACAAATGTTCTACAGTCTGTTCTGCACTATTCTTTCCTTGCTTAATTACTAAAATATCTTGAAATGATAGGTTCAGTTTCCACTATAGATGTTTCCAGTAAGCTCATTATTGTGGGTTGGCTGGTTGCAGTGCTGATGGATATGGAGCTTGTTGGCTCTGCTACAGAACAAGAGGAGTGTTGTTAGCCCAAACCATTCTCCTGACTGTGATTTGTTGTTTCCAGAGCAGAAACACTGGTTGGGAGATTGTTTTGAATTGTTTTATTATAATGGTGTCTTTCACAAGGAATTAATTATATGCAAGTAGAGCAATGATAATATGTGACAGTTGTGGCTGCTGCTATGCTGCTCCATTACATCTTGTTTACAGCAATGAACATGAATTGTGTTTGCGCCAGTTGTTCTGTGAGGCATGAAACATTGGCTTTGGCAATGGGAATAGTCTGCATTTTTTTAAATAAAACTCAACAGTTTTGCATGTCCTGAAGTTTCAAAGTTTTTTGGGGAGAAGAGAGCAGAAATGAAAGATTTTCTTACTGATAGCTATAGGAAATCTCTGCTGAGCCAGGGTGCACTGAGGCAGCAGATAAGACACAGATGTTTACAGAATGTGAATTAACCTAAGGAAGACAAATGGTCTTGTGAACTGGACATCTGGCTCAGATTTAAGAGATCTGGGTTCAGTTCTGCCATGGATTTCCTTGAGCAAATTGTTTAATCTCTGTACTTTGGTACCTCATCTGTTAAACAAGGTAGAACAATCCTTTCGCCTGTCGCAGCTAATAGCTATTTAGGGCTGAGATTGATCCTTGCTCTCTGTTCCTACAGCACTAAGCCCAATAAGGCCCTGGTCCCAGTGGGGCCCATCAGGTTCTGCTACAATGCAAATGAGTGCTGATTTTAAAGCTATGCAGAATATAGTGATAATTAAGTGGTCTTTTTTTTTTTTTTTTTTTTTTTTACAATTAATTAGGAGAGTATACTGCACTTTAGAAAAGGGAAGTCTGTGGCTGTGAGTAATTTATTGGAGGGGATAAAGGGAAAAAGACTAGGAGAAAAGATGGAGATAGAGTATGCAGCCTTTTATGCTGAAGCTATTTGAGAATTGAAATTCAGAGGGTATTTTAATGGTGCAGTAAGGATATCTGAAATTTGGAGCTGATTAAGGCCCTGGACTTGGGATCTGTGCTCAATGGCATAAAGAGCCAGCTACAACAGAAAAACGGAGGCAGGGAAGCTGGATAGAGAAGAACTGAGTATTGCACACTGTTATCCCTGCTGTATAGATCATGGACCTGCTCGCAGACTCAACTGAGAAACTGTTAAAAACAAACAAAAAACCGAACACGCAAGAGCAGGGGAACTGTTTGTCTTACAGGGAGAAGCTTTGACACAGTATTTCTCAAGAGAGGTATGAGGCTTGAAAGAACCTCAGGACATAATTTGCTGGGGTTTGGTCTTTTTTTTTAGGATGATTTCTAAGAATTGTTGTTTATAAACTGCCACAAAACATTCAATTCAATTTCAGAAGGCTTTATTGAAATTAGTAAGTCAACACAGAATAAGGATATTTGCTTAAAAGCAAATTTGCTTAAAACTTTTGTGGGTTAAACTTCACAAAGTCTCATTTACTTTTATTAAATAATGAAAACAAGGAGGGAAAAAAAAAAGGCAAAAAACTGAAGGGCCACCTCTGTATGTAATAGAAATCAGTGCTGAACCATTAGAATCAGGGGAGTACTACTGGTTTTATGAGAGCTGATGATGCAATCAGAAGTGAAAAGAACCTCTGTATTTCCACTTTTTCTGTAGTCTTATTACAAATCCAGGCAATGAAGTCTAATGGCATGTGGTAACCACAAGTAAAACTAAAGGAGCAAACTGATTTGTCACAGTCTTGGAGATGCAGATTAATTGTAATAAAGTTTTGCCTCTGTGACCATCCATCTTTCAGGTTGAACACTGAAACCATAGGTACTTTTTTAAGAAAATGTTGTTATAGTACAAATGAAGATGGGTGGATCCACTTTGTTACCTTTTGCTTGTGTAATATTAGCTTCTAGCTTTTGGTGAGGGAGAAGAATCAAGATTTTTTAAATTTACTAATTAACCTTTTCCTGCCTTTTATGCTTCAATTTAATTACTTATGATTGAGTGGAAGAAACACAGGAAAAGTAATTGTTTAACAAGAAAGGAGAAGATGCATGTTTTTTTCAGACATTTCCATGCAAAAAGAAAGATTGCTTCAGCTATTAATAAAGGAACAGGAATGTAGGGCAGAAGGCTTGGGGATGGTTTGTTTTAAAATTTTAATAAGTTTTTACTATTTTTAATTTTAGATATCTCAGCAACATAAGAAGAACTCCATCTGTCAATCTGGAATCAAAGAAAAAGAGAGAAAAGTTAAAAAAGAGTCTTTTAAAACCTAAGCAGTACAAGGTGCGGCTGACTTTCTAGTTCTCTCTGTTCTAGAAGATACAAAAGTTAAGACTGAAAGTTTGTTCAGGAAGTTTATACCATTAGAAACCATTTTCACATACAGCAGTTGAGAGAAGAGAGGGGCATGGATGACTTCAGCATAGTAAATCACTTAGGCCAGTATCTCTGAAAAGATGTCTACGCCAAATATTTTGAGCATGTAAACAGATAGGAAGAAAAAATATATGTATCCAATATATAAGGAACATGCCTCAGGGGAGCTTTTATTCTCAGGCTGTATTTTAGCTAATATAGATAACATGAATATAGTTGAAGAGATCTAACACTGCTTTGGTTGAAATGCCAGGCCCCTGCCCACACATATCTTGTTACTCTCTTAGCTAAACAGTGTGCAGTATTTAAGAAAAAAGTTTTTGGAGTACAGGCTAAGCCTGAAATGCCAAATTCTTACTAATGCACAATAAATCTCACTCTTTATCTCTTTTGTAATTCTAGTAAGAAATATTGTTAGTACTTAACGAGATTCAAAAACCGCTCTGAAACCCTCTGTGGTGTAAAAGTAAGTCTCAGTTTCTCTGCCTCCCCATGTTCAGGGTGAGAAAGCCTGAGCAGGTTTTGAGGTGACAGACCTAGCAAATGCAGGTAGGCAATGCTACCTGCCTATGGGGCTAAATACAACCCTGGGAAACCCATTTCAATTGGGAATTTGGGCTCTCAGTTCAAGATTCAGGCAGTAACCAAGAGCATCTACTTCTAACGCTGCCTAGGTTTCTAGTTCCTTGAGGTGGAAATTGCCTGAGTACTCAAACATGGATTTAGCTGCCCTGTTGAGGAGATAATATTTGTCTTCCAGCTGAGTTCTCTTGCTATATGACTTTAGACAGATATCTGCCCAATTCTGCTTAAATCCCTAAAGAAGTCTACAATGCAGGTCATTGTGCTGATCCACATAGACAGCTGCATCAGAGAGTGGGTGGTAGAAAGCAGCAGAACAAAGTGACTTTTACAAACATCCCAGTGTCATTTTTCCCCAGGAGACCCTTCTTGTTCTGAAAGAATTTGACTCACATACACCAGGAGACAGGCTTCAGCATCAGGATTGTGGGATATCATAGACATGGAAATTCACAATCCGCATGTTGAATTTATACTATCATACATTGAAGAAAGTAGGTCCCAAGTAAGGAGGGCTAGCCAAAGAAATGCAGTTGTAAAATACAACCAGGCATGAGGTCTGGAGCTGGTTTCTCTCTTCCAGGAGAAAAGCAAGTTGTCCTTGCCCACTTGTCTTGTTTCCCTCTGACTCTTAAATTCCCAGCTGCAATTTTGCTCAGATGCAACCGGAGAGATGAAGTGTCTTCCTTTTTTCCTGCATGTGTTACAGCCCTGTACTAAGGGCATGCAGGACACATCAAATCCCCTCCTGGGTGAAGAAAGCACAGGATCTAATTCTCCCTTAGTATTTTTCCAGTATAGCAGTGGATTAAATATATGAAGAGATCTCATTTGGAGGCAATGACCCTGCTTAATGGCTGAGCTAGCCATATTTACTTCAAATAATTCCGGAGGAACTTTTTAAACTTTCAGGTAAGTCAAACGGGAAAAAAAAAAAAAGCAGAGAAACCATTTCAAATGTTGCAATGACAAGCAAAAGGAGCTGCCCTTAATAAAATGCTGCATTATACTTTCTGGAAAAAATACCCTACTGATTTGTCATCAGAGCACAGCAACATGTCATTTATTTCCTCTCTCTAAAGTGTCAGGGATAGAGCATCAGCTGTGAACATCAAAATCAGTGGAAGTGTATCAGTTTAAAATTCATCTAAGAGTCTGGCCCTTTATTAGAAGTATTATTAGAGCTTTCTTTTTTGCAGTTATCTTTCAGAAAAGCTGGCAACCTGGGGTTAACATTCTGTCAAAAACCTATCATTTTCCTGCTCCCACCATCCTCCTTTGCAGAAGCAGCCTGAGTTGCTGTACAAATGTCATTAGTTCCGCAGGGAGCTCCAGACCTTTGAATGTCGCAGAACAGTCTATTATTTAGTACTGCTATAAGATAATCTTTTCAGCTGCTGTTTTCTAGTGAGAATTCTCAAAGATGAACCTATAAAGAACAGATGCCAGTTTTCAGTCACTCAGGAATTTTGTCAGTTAAGTGACTTTTACCTTTATCCACTGGGACTTTGATTTTCGGACACAGGTATCAAGCTAACAAAATGTGCTATCACTGACAGGTTTCATAAAGGTTTGTTTCTTTTTCCCTTTCTTTCAGTATTTTACAATTCAAAAAACACCCAGTACCTTTGTCTGTCTTTCATTTCTGGGAAGAATGTTACGAAGAACTGTTTTAAATACATTCTTAACACAGACTTGTAAGTAATTTAATATATAAGCTGAAACAGAAGGATTTCAAAGTATAGTCACATTTTCTTTTCTCTTTAAATAATGCTGTCTATGTGTGAGAGTTTTAAGGTTCATTTTGTCTGCCCCAAATGTTCTCTCTGCAGGATGTGAGTTATAATAACTTGCTGAGCTGAAGTTGCCTTTTTCCGACAATAAACCCTGGACATATGCATGCATGTGCTGTTTTCCTTGGAGAAGTTCCCCAAAAGGCATATCAAAGCAAAAAATAATGAATAGTGTTACTAAGGCATGGTTTGTAAGGCTCTCTCAGGTGTAACTGGTTTGGGTGTAAGACAAGTGAAAAGCAGAGTGGAACATGACAGCTCAGACATATATGGGACTTTTTCCTGACACTGGGATGAACAGAGAATGTCATATCTCCAAGCACAATCCAGAATAAACTGAACTTTTGTTTTAAAGTTACTGGCTACATGAGAGCTTAGAGTGGGTCAACATTCACATTGTAGCACATTGTCATCTCTCTAGCTGCCACGATTTAGTGTTGCCACTGCCCATAACACAGTCTGTCAGTGTCCGATATTGGAGTGGAGTCAAAGAGGCAGCAGGGAAACCAAGAGCAGAAGCAGACTGTGCACTGTATCCTCATCACTTCTCATATCGGCACGACTTCTCATAGCAATATGGATATTTACAGGAGTTAACCATCGAAGGATACTATACATGTAATCTTCTTTGTTGAGGGCCAGGACATCATGTTTTCTCCAGTGAAGATCTTTTTTTTTTATTTCAAATGGGAGTTTTAATAAATGGTCGAGCAAAGAAAACAGAGGACAATGCTACACATGTTATTAGGCTCAGTGGTTTCAATAGGGCAGAGTCTCCCTCAGTATGACTTGCATTAAATGACTGCGTTTTTCTGAAGAATCTTAAATTTTGCCGCATACAAAGTTACAATGCTTATTTAAGAGACCGTGATCCTAGACGGAAGGATCATCTACAGAAAATTATAATTTCAAATAGCCAGGCCAGGTTACAATCCATCCTATTGGTTTCATTATTCTTTATCTCTGTGTGATCTTGTTATTATAAGTGGAAAAGCATCTCTGTTCAAAATCTTTATTGCATTTGGGAAAAATAGAAGTCAATGCTTAATGCAGTTCATAAATCAAAAATGTTGCTAGTAATATATTCTCTTTTAAATCTAAGTATTGAAAAGTCCAGCTACTATTTTAAAAATAGAAGAAAAATATTACTCTAATATTTCAATGATCTCATAAAGAAAGTTAAAAAACAATGTACATCATTGATTTATTTTTAATATTTTCCTTAGGGAATTTAAGAGAATTATGGAAATTATTTCAGTCAAATACAGGAACTATTGATTTTGTTTGTTTGTTTAACTATGAAAACACAATTTTGCCAGATTAATTTCTGTAGTACATTTCCAGGAAAAATAAATAGTTCTATGTTTTACTTTAAGCTCTCAAACTGCATGCTGCTGGAATGGGAAGTAGCTTTTCTTATGTTATGTTGAATATGTCAAACAAACCAATAATAAACCACTGACCCTATAATTTGACAAAACTAGAAAGCTCACTTTAAGTAAATTTATTTTCATACAAAGATGGGTTTCTTCAGTTGAGATATCAGGAGATATGTTGCTATATGAATCTCTGCTTCTTCACTTTGAAAATCAGTTGGTTTCTACTGCTTTACATAGTGGCAATCAAAAAGCAGTGCCATCTCAAATGAAAAAATGCCATGAAAATGCATCACAAATTTAATCTAATTTAGTGATACATTTGTCCTGCTTATAGCCAAAATATACTTGCTGGAGTCAGCAGCTTCCATAAGTGGACACACTTACAATAATATGTAAAGTTTGAATAAGCCTCTTAATATCTAGGCCCTGGTAGTTTTGACACATTCACTGAGCAGTGCGGACAGGGAGTGAATTATGCCATCTGACTAGATTCTCTATTAGATCTACAGTGTCCTGGAAAGGTATATATTGTTTTATGGGAAAAAAAAAAATGGGAAGAGGAAATTCTCTTCCTTACAGTTGCTAAGACAAAATTGCCTTAACTACTTTTCTGGGCATTTTTTATCACACAGCTTACACACAGATACATTTCATATGTCCACTTGGAGATAAAGTTTCTTTAGAGATAATAGATCATGTTTAACTATATGAAAATCGGAAAAACTAAGAGTTAATGTGTGGCAGTTCTCAGCCTTGCCACAATGAATTATTGTGGTGCATTCAGCAGGCTTGAAACACAAGTTATGTTTTTTCAGCATGAAACAACAATCAATTTGAATGACAATGAAAACTCAGTGAAAACTTGTTGCCACTCATAAAGTGTCAGTTTGAATTTAAATTGATGCTATATGCTTTTAAAGACCTAAATGGCTATCCGCTTCATATGATCCTGATTGTGATTTTTTTCTTTTTTTCTAGGAGTGAGCCATTGTCAGCTTTATTCACTTTTGAGGGTCTCACTAAACAGACAGTTGTTACTGAATGACAGAATGACAGGGAAGACAACCTCAAACATGCAACTCAACTTCTGTCTTTTTAGATTTACTAATGAGTATATTTTACCATTCTATCCCCTTTTAATTGTGGAGTTGCTGAAGACCATATTTGCTTCTGCATTGATTACATTGTATGTCATATTTTCCATTATCCTTAATTATTCCATTGTAACCTCTTATTTCTGCTCCCTTGCTTGTAATTTAGCATTTTTAGAGGCTGCGCTTTGATTTTCTCAGAGTCACCAGGACATAATATGTTCAGTTGCTATTCTCATATTTTACAAAATGTGTTCCTAAATTATTCTGCCTCAGATTACTTTTCACAGATGTCTGTAGAAGTAATTATCTCATATAGAAAGAGGCTTAGTTAATCAGACAGACTGGTTCCGTTTGAGTTTTACCATTAAGTTCATCCAACTATCTACATGTTTTGAAATTCTGAGGTACACAAAACCTGCTACATGATATAAAGGCTAAATATATATTACAAATGAGATTCAATTTAAGAAGAAATAAAAAGAAAAAAAAGAAAATTAAATATTTCCTAAATCCCTATAAATAGAAAGCAAATTTCTGTATCACAAAAGTCCTTAATTTTGCCAGATTTTCTCTTTGGAGTGAGCTAGGGAGATTTATCTCGTGAACTATTCTGTTTGATTTGCAATAAATTTGCTGTAATTTACCACTGTACCTGGAGCTAAGAGGAGGTAGGTGATGTGTTCCAAATACAGAAACAGAAAAGTATTCTCCAAAGAAAGAATAGCGAAGTCATTTGAATAAATCAAAACTCTGATGTCTAATACTCGAGAGAGAGGCACTCCATACTTCAGTGTTCTTGTTCTGTGTTCTTGGACATACAGGTTGTCCAAAAATCATTACCTTCCACTTTAAAAGTTTTCTTTCCTGAGAGAAATATTTTGTAATGGAATTTCATAATGAGTATTTGATAATGATTTTTAAGATAACTGTTTATTTTACTTTTTTTTTCCCCTATAAAAATGTCCAGTGAATCCAGCCAGTCTTAAATAAATATCTAGAATGAAAGATTTTGGTTAAAAGCCTTCCAATGCATTTTGAGTTTAAAAGGTGCAATAACTTGGTACATATCCTGAAAAAAATGATACCCAAAGTTCAGGAAGCCAATGTTTTCTAGTGTCAGTTGGGGTGAGAATCTTTTCTGAACCTCTACAGGCTCAGTTGTATATTACCTCTGCCTAGTTTTCCTATTTGTTTCTTGCTGAGGAGAAATTTTTCTGTTTTGTTTGTAATGTCTTGTTACCTGAATACAATTTACAGTCATTCTTGTGGCAAAATAAGAATACAACATAAGTCTGTTTGTGTTCTATCCAGTCTTTCTCTTAATTCAACCTATTAGTAGTGCTTTTGGAAGATATAAGACAGTACAGGAAAATGCTGATATTATAACTACTGTCACAAACTCTTTGCTTGTTTGTAACATGCCATTTACAGACAGAATATTACACTGATGGTGTATCAGTCCATATGCAATACATGTACTGCACAGTATGTTTTATGCTACCTTTATTCTACACCTATCAATTGATAGGTTGACCCAAAAAGAGGTCAGTGGCATAGTTTTATCAGACAAAATCAGAATATTCTGGTTTACTGTTCCAAGAGAAGCCTGAAAAGGTAAAAAAAGTGGTCCACTACCTGTCAAACTGGACCCATAAAGGACTGACAGAAACATTAACTGTCTCAGACTCTGCATCTCCTTTCTCACCATCCGTGTTTCTGCTTTCTAGGCAACTGCCCATGAGGGCTCCGTTCAGCTATCTCATGACCTCGGCAATGTGACTTCACCCAACTTTCATGTGAAAAATAAAAAAACCCACCCAACTAACAAACAAAAAACCATGGCTTTAATAATGAAGACATTATTACATTCCTTTTTTTTTCCTTTATAATAATAATCAATTACATTCTGTAATATTTCTATTAATTGCCTTCCAGGCTATATTTGTTTCTTCTTTCCCCTTTTTGTCCCACTAAGTCTTCTTGTCAATTTTAATTTAAACCTAGTTTAAGTATACCTATTCTAAACTGCATTCTGCAGTGAAAACATTTACCTTCTACACTACCCCACCCACAAGCATCTTTCCCTCATCTGTGTTGGTACCTATTTCCAGAATTAAGCATATGATGGTTCATTTATAGCTCTCACACCCTCGAGATATAAACAGTGGAAAGTATAATTGGCAGTGAGAATTTTTAAGTACCTTTATAATTTAGGAACATGAGTCCAATTGAGCTTCAGGGACACTTTGGTTTCTTTGGTCACACAGACATTTATAAATGAAAGTAATTTATGTGTTTGTTAGCTTATAAACAAAATCAGATTAAATTGTTCCTGCAGTAGCAAGGGACTTGGTATGATGAACCAGGAGGAATTTTTCAGTCCTATGTTCCTAAAATATAGAGATATAATTTAAGAATTGAACATGATTACATTAAGACTTTCCACATCTTATCTTGAAATAAAGCCACTTGTGTTCTCAAGATTCTCTTCCAGACCCATTCTTCATAAGAAAGCAACACACTTCTCTGGGATCTCTTGGTAAATCTGAAAACAAAATCACATATAAGTCAGTAAACAGTTTGCAGGAAGACCTCTCGATTCATGCCCTCTTTCTGGTTTTGTTCTTGAATGACAGCCAAGCATAGATCCTTGAAGAAAGATCCTTGAAGAAAATACAAGACCAAAGTTTAAATATAAATGGAATAAAAATAAAGTTAATAAAGCAATAAAGAAACCTACAATAGCTACAGAAATAGACTTGAAAAAACTACAAACAGCAAAAATAAAATCTAAGTGTGTATCTGTAGTAGTCCTGACTGGAAGACCATAGTATTCAGAGGAGTTAGTGATTCACCTAGCTGGTAACCTGAGTAGGCCCAGGCATCCTGTGCTGTGCTGTGCCACACTGGGCTGCACATACAGCATGGCCTCCAGACCCATGTTGTGCCGCATACATCACTCGGCCACAGTTGAACTTGGCTGGTTGATGGTAACAAAGGAGCTTGCAGGCAGCTCCCACACGCTACTGGCGATTACGCCACCTGTGGGGTCTTGCCTTTGTCTAACAGTGCAGCAACATATTCTCGTGTGAACATCCTTTTTGTTTGACAGCAGAAATGATGAGTAGAGCTGACTTATTGTAAGAAAATCCCATAGTAGCTCAAATGACTAAAATGGAGAACCTCTTTCTTCCATGGATGGGCTCTGCACAGCATACTGTGTGGACTGGAGGTCTGCTCAATGCTGCACAACTTGACGTTCCCAGTATCTACAGGGTGGTAAGATTATCTAGACTATTCTCTCTTTCTTCATAGTATTAGCTCTAATAAATAGCATTTTAAATGATACTTAATGGAGTCTGGAAACTTTTCTCACTGGAATAATAATGGACCAGTACCTCCCAGTGCAAAACAGCATCCCATGCAATATCTCAGAGGTGGCTGTGCTTATGGACAGTAAATATAAAGGATTACATCCCTAAGCAGGTGAAATACCAGTTTTTTGCCATGACAATATCAAGTCTGTGGGCTTTCCATTATGTTTCTGAACATGAAGAAAGACAAGCAAGAAATTAATGTAATAAGAGTAACTATGTCCATACAAGGAAGTATCTTAGATGTCATGTAGGGGTTATGCATTTCCTAATGGACAGGACAAATACTTTTACATTTTTGCTAAAAAGGTGTTACTGAATGCGGTGAGATGAATGCCTCAAGGAAGTTCCTTAGCAGCTTCCTGATAAGTAGCTTTCTACTGCATAGGACTAGAAAACTTACTAGGTTGATCTGATGAGTGAGTTAATATATAAAAGTTTCTTCCTGTCATGGAAAGAAAGAATAAATTTGGATTCTTTAAGATTGTTAATGATGTGAAAGGATGTCTTAGGTAGCTACAGGAGACAGAAATAGGGGTGATGAAGAACTAGAGTGCCTTTGTAGTTACTTGCTAGAGGTTAAGGAGAAAAGTCCTCTGATAGATTGAGTAACATGGAGACACAGGATTCTTTTCAGAAAGCACTGCTGTGTACCAAAGCCATGACATCTACAGCATGGAAACTGTTAGATCACCCTTACTGAAAAAATAATGTGGCAGATCTTTGGGGGGATTTTTTTTGTTCTCCAAATATAAAATTAGGAAGCATTGCACTCATAGATATTTCTGTTCCAAATTGAGGATTAAAGATACAGATCACAGTACCCCAAAATTTTTGAAGTCTTTAGGAGGACCAGATGAAGTGAAAATGAGACATGGCAAGTACATAAATTTATCATTCACTGCAAAGTTGAATAATTTGACTAAATCTTAGAGTACTGTCTACCCAATATGCAGACATAAAGAAAAAATTCCTCTTGTACATGCCGTGTGTATGGAATCATAGAATCAAAGAATCATAGAATTATTTAGGTTGGAAAAGACCCCCAAGATCATTGAGTCTAACTGTTAACCTAGCACTGCCAAGTCCACCACTAAACCATGTCCCTAAGCACCACATCTACATGTCTTTTAAATACCTCCAGGGATGTGGACTCAACCACTTCCCTGGGCAGCCTGTTTCAATGCTTGATAACCCTTTTGGTGAAGAAATTTTTCCTAATAACCAATCTAAACCTCCTCTGGCACAACTTCAGGCTGTTTCCTCCCATCCTATCACATACTACTTGGGAAAAATATATAACAGTTCCTCTAGATTTCTAGCATGACCAAAAGTAGTCATCTTGTGACCTCCTGCTTACAGATGCTCTTTTTCCCTGTTTGGCAGTACTATCCATCTTCTGTGGTGATAACTCAGGCAAAGCCATTTAGACATCAGTGGTTGTGCTGGCACAGTCACAAAATGGTATAAATGGAAGCCTTGCAAGCTTTAAGCAGAAAAGTAAATCAAGTTATCAATAAAGAGATGACAGAATAAAAATGATGATGTACCAGCACATGGAATATTGATTAAAGATTGGGGTGTTTCAAGACAGCTATGGCAGAAATGGAAAAGTCAAGGGGAAGGCAATTAAAATGGTTAGAAATATCTCACTTTCAAAGGGATGCCAGCCTACAGACTGTGATGCTTATAATACTCTCAGGCTTGCTTGGGGCTAGAGATCACACAAACTAATCTGTAAAAGAACAGATGAATGACTGGCAACTAGCTAGCATTAATTTTCATAACATCATAAGCAATCTTCAGTCAGGAGCTGATCTGGTTTCATTCCTCTTACATAAGGCCCCTGAGCCTAGAGTTTCATGGCCCCAAAGCAGCCATAGGCATCTGTACATACACATGCAGAAAAAAATGTGTTTCAGAAGACTGCAGTTGGAAATTTTCAGTTCTAATCAAATAGGGTTATTATTTTTATGAACAAAGAACACCAAGGAATCACAGAGATTAAATGATACAAGTAACAATTTATTCTGTCTAAACAAATAGTGTTACATGTGGGAAATGTTCATAAATCAGTATTGATTACACTTCTGCTTCTGATTAATTAGCTTTACACACTTTCAGTTAAAATGTCATGAGTGTAACAGATAAAAGTGCCCTGCAGGAATTCAGGAATAACCTTTACTTTATTGTGTTTCCTGTCCAATGATAATTTCTTTCTTTGGAGAAGTGAACTCTACTGCCTCAGGTGACAAAGCAGCATTATCATACTCCATTTTGTATCCAACAGACCATTATTCAAATGGAATTATTTGAACAGAGAAAAAGCATCAATATTATTAAACATTAAAATATTACTGAGATGCCCAGGTGCAAAAAGTAGACTAATGGGAAAAAATGAAAAACAGGAAACCTTTACTCACAGTGAGCTGTGCCTGACCCAGCACATCTTTGATGGGTTTCTTTGATTAGGGAGGGAGGTTGATTTAAGATATCTAGCTGAATGAAACATTTCTCTTTCTATTGGTTGTGAGATAAGGTTTTAGTGTCTTTACTGTCCCATCTATGATTTGCTAGTTCACTTAATTATCTTTAACTGCTCTAGACTAGTCTTTCTAGTTACCATTTGAACTTGAGTGTTTGTTTTTCATGGAAAAAAAATGTATGTTTTGATGCATTTTGAGGTATAAATTTTAGAAACCCTTAAGGGATTCATTCTTTTTTTTATAGGGATAAGGAACTTGTCACTATGATGAAGAGAAAAGGAATGTATCATTGTTACCAAAAAGGAAAAGTTGCAGGCTGAAAAAAGGAAGAGGGTAAATTACCATGGCTTAGGACAGGAAAAGAAAGAAAAGAGAAAGGGTAGGGAATACACAGAAGATTCATTAAATGTTAGGGAATAAAAAGTGGCTGTTCAGATGGCAGCTTGCAGTAGTAACTCTAATAGATAAAGCTAGGGAGGCTACAAAAAGTTGTGTAGTTTGAAACTCAGTTGCAGCAAAGTGTTTACCTTGCATTTAATGAAATGAATATTCTAACCTTAAAATACCTATAAGCATTGTAAAATAAGTTAGAATGAAAAGTGTAAACAGAAAAATATGAATGAAATCTGGTAACTTTGTAAGATGGGAGGACAGTTCCCTGTGTTCAGTGCTATTCCATGGATTCTAACAATAAATTGGATGAGGGCTTGTAGAGGGACAAAGACAGCTGGCTTTGTTTTCATGATTCAAACGAGATAATTGATCTAGATTATCTACTTTTAATATCAAAGCAAGAGCAAAAGAAAAATATTGGTTTTAAGCTTGAAAAAACTTGGAAAAAAAACTTAGGAAAAGACTTGGACCATCTTCATAGTTAACCAGTTAGTGTGATCTGCTCATGTGATGACATGGCAAAAATGTCTGACATTTTGTATGGATTTAGTGATGCAGAGTCATGAAGTCAGAGCTGCCTGTTACCTTAGAGTGTCAGATAACAAGATGAAGGGGGGCTAGAGGTTGAAATTAGCAAGTACAGATGGAAAAATATAAAATTTTAACAAAAATTGACTTCAATAATTGAAGCAGTTTAGCAAAGGGTGTGGTAAAGGCCTCCCTCCTTCCCCAGCCCCCCGCCCTTCTTGAAGTTGTTAAATTGGGAAATTGTGTCTCTCCAAATATACTATTTATTTCAGCTGCAGTTCTTAGGCCACATGCAGGAATCACTGGATGAATTTTATGCCTTGTGACGGAATCGGTCATACAAACGTGTGTTTGATAGCTGTCTATATAGCAAATGCACTGAAAATACTTTTTATGCAGTTGGGAAATAACAGTTCAATTTAACGAGAGATGCTTAAAGTGATTGTTTAAAAATATTTTGTGGGAGAATGGCTAAGTGAGAAGGGACATGATCTTTTCAGTGTGAGCAATCCTGCTTTTAGTGTATCAAGAAGCACAGAGGATACTATAAACTGACCTTGAACAGCAAAGGACTACTTGGCAAACAACAACTAAGTCCGGAATGTGCTAATGAACCTCTTCGCGTGAACAGCAACCCTGTACCAATCATATAACTGTCTTAAGCGCGTGAACACATGTAATGAACCAATCATATAGATATTGCTACCGCGTGCTTTGCTGATTGTCTATATAAACCTGGTAATTGTCTGAAATAAACGAGAACGATCATACTCACATCGAGGTTACATCGTTACTCCAGGTCCGAACTCCCCACTCCGACATCTGGTAGCAGAGGATGGTTACTTCGCCTGCGACTTCCGAGACTGCGGTGAGCAGCAGAGGAGGGTAACGTCGCTCGCGATCTCCGAGACTGCGGTGAGCAGCAGAGGAGGTGACATCACTCGCGTTCTCCGTGACTGCGGTAAGCAGCTAGAGGAGGGGAGTGGGAAGTTTCGGCTGAGAGAAGCGCTGCTTGGGTCAAGAAGGCAGAGTAGACGCCGGCGTGAGGTCGCTCCTCACCTCTCAGGAAAACGGGCGCTGTTCGGGTCAAAAGGGCAGAGCAGACGCTGGTGTGAGGTCGTTCCTCACTAGGCGCAGCAATGGAAACAGAGGCTGCAGCCATACTGCTAGCTGGAATACTCTCTAAGAGAGGGATAAAGGCACCAGCGAAGCAATTGTGTAAATTAATTACACTGGGACAGGGTTGGGGTCATTTTACTGACACTCATCTGTTATTTTCCGTATCGGAATGGCGGGACTTTGGAGGGACGATATGGCAAAAAACGATTGAGGGAGATGAAAAAGATGAAAAAGAAATAAAGGCGGTTCGTGCACTTTGGAACACCGTGTTAGAGACTTTAAAAGCGATGAAAGCAGAAAGAGAAGTGGCATGCGCTGCTGCTCAAATGCTGGGTCCAGGAAAAGTTATTGAGAAACCTCAAAGTAAACCAAGACCTATCGCGCACTTCTTCGGACTGCCTGCCGTAAGAGGAATGTCTGGGACTATTTGTAAAAACGTGGGTGAACTGCGGGAAAAGGAAAGTCTTAACTCCCCAGGCGAAATAAAAGATGTGCCGCCGACCCCGGTGCCAACACCTGAAAAAGCGGAAGTTTCTCTTAGCAGAGCTGGAATAGGATCTGAGGCAAAGGCGCAAGTGCCTCCACCAGAAACTCCAAAAGGGGCGGGAGCAACGTCAGTTGCTGACCTCATTGACTTAGGCGGAGCGCCCTGCCGACCTTCCCCTGTAACGGGAAGAAGGGAGGTGCCGTCAGCACCCTCAGCGCCTTCATCTCCGCTGTACCCACCGCTGCCTTCCTCTGGGGAATCATCGGGGAGTGCAACTTCCAAGAAAGAACTGCAGCAACCCCCAGATGTCACTACAGAGATGTTACAAACGGTTCTAAAACGATTTGAGAAATTGGAAACACAAACAACTATGAAAGAAGAAAGCGTACCTCCATGTTTAACGAAACCATCAGCACATCCTAGAATCACGCACTGGAGTGGTATTATTAAGGATGCGATTTTAGAAGGACAATGGAAACCCATTGAAAAAAAAAAAGAGGAAAAAAAAGAGAAAAAAAAAGAAAGAAAAAAAGAAAAAAAGAAAAAAAGAAAAAAAAGAGAAAAAGAAAAAAAAAAGGAAGGAAAAAAAAAAAAAGGAACAGGGAGTTCTGCAACATTGGCATTCCTGGTCATACAAGAGAACAATCAAGGAAAATGGGAACCTCACGACTGGAAAATTTTCATCATGGTCTTTCCGCCAAATTTTGCAATTACCAATCTCCTTAATCATATGTAACGGGAAAGACTCACCATATGCAGTCATTTGTCAGTGGCAAAACAAGAAAGGGGAATTTACCTCTCCTCTCTCATTGGATGCCACTGCCAAATCCACTGTCTTGGATGCCACTGCCAAATCCACTGTCAAGAACAAAAGTCCAGAAGATATGTTTAATGTACTAGAATGGGTGTTTTTAAGCGTGCAGCCAAAAACGAGTATTCAAACGCGGACTGAGGCAATAGGAGAATTAATACGTAAAGGAAGGTCGCGAATTATAGAAATCAGTGGTCAGGAGCCAGAGAATATCAGTATACCTGTTAACGCCATAGATATAGAATGGTGGCTCCGTAATGCTGTTGCCATACAGAGCACCTTATTAGGCTATAATGGCAGAATACACTCGCAGCAGCCTCAAGGAAAATTATGGCAAGTATTAAAACGGAATCAATGGATAGAAAAATCCAAAGTAAGTGAAAAACCATTACCAGATGGGGTAACCATCTACGCTGATGCAGGCAAGCGCCTACGGCGCGCAGCTTGCGTCTGGAAAGAAGGTGATCAATGGAAACAACACATTATAGAGGGACAACCTCAAGATTCCCTTCAAACTTTAGAATTAACTGCAGTAGTTTGGGCCTTGACTAATTGGCTAAACACTCCTTTAAATGTAGTAACAGATTCAATGTATGTGGCTGAAATAATGCCACGGTTAGAGGATGCCTTACTAAGGGAAACGACCAACCCTAGATTAGGAAGTCTATTTATCAAGTTACGATCCGTATTAAGTCAATGAACAGCAACCTGTTGTATTATCCATATTCGCAGTCATCAGTTAGATCTTGGACTTGGCCATGGTAATCAACTAGCTGACAGCCTAGTTAGTCCTGCATGCCATGCGCCTCCTATGGATAACTTTCAACAGGCCAGACAAAGTCACGAAAATTTTCACCAAAACGCAAAAGGGTTAAAAAGGCAATTTAATTTAACAGAAAATGAAGCCCGAAGCATTATTCAGGCCTGCCCAAAATGCAGAAATCACGGGCCAGGTATAGGAGTAGGAGTAAATCCAAAAGGACTAAAAGCATTAGAATTATGGCAAATGGATGTTACCCATGTTCCGGAATTTGGTAGGTTGAAGTATGTACGTGTAACAATTGACACCTTTTTGAAAATGATATGGGCAACTGCGTTGCCTGGAGAAAAAGCACATCATGTATGTAAACATTTGCTTGCTTGCTTCACTGTATTAGGCGTACCAGAGCGCATTAAGACTGATAATGGTCCTGCCTATGTTAGTCAAAAGGTGAGAGCATTCTTATCGCGATGGGCGGTCTGATGTGATTTAGGGGGTAGCTAGAAGAACAGTTATAAAATAAGGGGGGCTCTGGGATAATTTCTTTACAGACAACTCGGCCTTGGGAGAACAGATGCACGGAACCAGGAAGATAGGAAGAAACAGAAGAATGGCAACAATAGTCTTGAAGGACAACATCTATGTGATCCTAGGACTGAGTTTGCGCAGAAGCAAAGGTCAATCAGCGAACAGAGTGAGGAAGACTACGAGCCTTCATCTGAAGACCCTCAAAGACCACCACAAGAGATGACTGCGCATGCGAATCAGATATTTACATATATTAATAAGTTCCTGGAAATCTCATGTTTATGCATAGCAATTCTTGGAAATCCTATGAATATGCATGATTGTATAGTATATATTCTCTAAAAGTTCATTGACTCATTGGAGCACTTATGGTGGAGAATCCCCAGTGCTGCCCAGTGCTGCAATAAAGAATACCTGCTTAATAGGAACTTTGTTGCTATTGAGTTTCATTTCAGGGACTCTCTGAGTACTCCGTTTCTCCCTTGGGGAGATTCGGACTGTAAGGAGAAGCATCCGTGGATTTTTTGTATCAGTTTTGGCACCCCAGATGGGACCCTCTCTGTTCGGCTGCAGGACCCATTGAGAACAGGACTCCCTAGGGTACCTCCGGAAAATTTCCGGAGGGACTCCTTGCCTCAATCAGATCACTGCGGGAGCAGACAAGGACCATCTTCGGAAAAAGGTATTCTTTCTCAGGAATGTGGTTAGGACCTGTCCCGGTTATATTTAACGGTCGAGGATATATATGTGTTTCCACAGATCGTGGTCCAGTGTGGGTGCCGAGCAAGAGCGTAAAGCCTGTTTTAGCTCATCATGACTCACCCCACAAGCAAAATGGTCAAGCTCCTGATTCTAGAGATGCTATTCCCAATGGTAATGACTCTCCACAAGATTGAGCCCAGAGAAAATATGTGGGTTACATGGGCAAACAAGACAGGACAACAAGCCTTTTGTCTATCGCTTGCTTCTGCAACAGAGCCTTTTCGAACATGTTTAATAGGGATACCTGGCTTCAACGTAGGGGAATTTCATAGCTTTGCCACGCAAAATTGTAGTTTGTCTATTTCTGTTAGTAATTATAGTGCCACGCTTATTAATAGCCTGAATGTTACCTGATAAGTTTGCTTACCGAAGGAATTCGAATTTTAATCACTCTTTCTATTTTAGGATTATGTTTTTGTGTAGCATTTAGCTGTGTTAAACGAGCTTTGTTAAAAGTGGTAAATCACGCCTGGATTGCTCAAAAACAAAAAGGGGGAATTGTGGGAGAATGGCTAAGTGAGAAGGGACATGATCTTTTCAGTGTGAGCAATCCTGCTTTTAGTGTATCAAGAAGCACAGAGGATACTATAAACTGACCTTGAACAGCAAAGGACTACTTGGCAAACAACAACTAAGTCCGGAATGTGCTAACAAACCTCTTCGCGTGAACAGCAACCCTGTACCAATCATATAACTGTCTTAAGCGCGTGAACACATGTAATGAACCAATCATATAGATATTGCTACCGCGTGCTTTGCTGATTGTCTATATAAACCTGGTAATTGTCTGAAATAAACGAGAACGATCATACTCACATCGAGGTTACATCGTTACTCCGGGTCCGAACTCCCCACTCCGACATATTTGATCCAAATGGTGCAGTTTTCACAAAAACTAAAGTCTAAGGAAAGCCAACAACTGTCACTGAGACTGCATTTTCCCAGTGTCTTATGAAAAGCATCCTTCAGACAAGAAGTCATTCAGAATTATACTGTTCCATAATTGTAAACTATTGAAACTACCACAAGAAACTCTCCTTAGTAGTTACCGTGGTTAACAACTGTGAGAGGGTGTACTTTTCTTTGTACTGATTGTTTATTTAGATTAAAGCATTACATACGCATTACTTAAAGCATAAAATATTATTAAAGTTGATGCTACTTTCTTCATCCTCACCTATGATAATATCTATTTTAACAATGTAATGCCTCTACTCCTAATCTCTGTAGACCAAATCTGTACTTGTATAGGAAAAATACACATTTTTCTTAGTTCTAGATAGGTTAAAAGGATTTGATATATCAGAAGTCCTATTGTCACTTCCCATAGCATGTTCCTGGTCAATGATTTGTTATCTGGATCACTGAAGAAACCAGATTACTCAATTAAACAAAGGTAGTTTGTCATAAATTCTCATTTATTCTCCTAACTCAATTTCTTTTCAATAGAGTACCCAAACAGAAGTTCTGTGCTTAATAATTTTATGGATATAGACTGAAACAACCTGTTGAAGGTTATTTTTAGGTTACTTTCAGTGGTTGTCACCGAAAGTTTTTAATTCCTTTGGGAAAAAAAAAGCTATTATTTTCCTCCTCTCTTATGTATTTCATTATGCTACTTTGACATCATAGGAGAAACATTCAATATTTCATATTACCTACTCTTGAGAAGAGATGGGTTGAATTTTTGCAGGAAGTGAACACTACCAACAATATAAAGTTATTTTTATTTTACTTTGAAAGGTTAGTCCAGTTTAGCAATTTTCAATAATATTGTGTAACTTCATGAAAAGGAAATCCCTAATCTCTTTGGAAGACGAAAAGTTTTTCCTATTTTCTCTCTTTCATTCATGATCATTGGACCCTCTTTTGACATTTAGAAAATTATAGTTTCTCACCAACCAATAGTTTCAGAACAATTGCATTTCATATCTTAGTGGAGACGGACTGTCTGGAATCATGCCATAATGAGAATGATATGCACCATCAAGAAAAAATATATTTATTTTTTCCCCAATAAAAACATCTATTTCAAAATCCTGTTTGATTTTCTCTGCATATAAATTTTAATATATAAGAATAACAGTTAAAAGTATTGACTAGTATTTTTTTAGCTTTTGCTTTCTTGAGAATCCATATACCATTACAGTACAGTATTGATCTCTGCCTAAAGCAATATCAAGCAAATTGATTTCAGAAACCACAATATTTATCATGATGTTAATATATTACTAATTGAAGAAGTGGTTAAAGAAATGAACCTCACAGTAAACATGAGATCTCAATACACTTAAAACCTAAAGGTATGGCAAAAGAAATTAAACCAGCAAATTTAGCTTTAATACAGAGACTGCATTATCCATATATGAGCTCGGTCACTGTAAATAACACAGTGTTGTCTCAATGTCAAAAATGCTCCCCCCCAAAGTAAGTGGAAATATGCAGAGAGTATTGTGCTGACATTCCTCAAGCTTGATCAGAAACAGCTGGAAACTTAGGTGACAGGGCCTATAAAATCCTACCAGCTGTCAGATGACATGTAGAGGTGCAACCTTTCTTTCCCCTCCTGCTGTGTAACTCATCTTTGCCACCAGGGCTTGAGACCTCTCTTGCATAAACACTGACCCTGCTTACTCATACCAATATCCAAGTAGAAATTGCCTTCCCTCAACCTCAGTTGATCCCATTAAAGGAATACCACGGGAATCAACATTAAGCAATGTTTGATACAGAATGATGGTTTTACAGTTTTTTTCCCTTGTTCTAATCCAATATATTCCATTGAAAACTTCTTCTGAAGATCCCCACACTTTCTGTTCTGCCACACACCAATATGTTAACATATAATACTTGATAAGTATTGACAAAGTATGAGAACCTGAGTAGATTCTCATAGGTGCTTTGACATAAAAATGGGTAAACTAACGTGTAAAGACTGTGATGGAGGAGGAGTAACTTATGTATCTTTCCTGGTCTCATTGTCTGCATGCTAATTCTGTCAATTGGGCAAAAAATCAGAAAGTTTGTTTTTAAAGATCCTGTAACCTTCATTGTTGCCTTGAGTAGCAGCGAAGAAGTTGACAGATTGCCAGCTCTTATTTGTCGTCAGCAAAACTCCTTTTATGTCTCATTCTCTGCCAGAAAAGAAAAGGAAGCTACTCAGTCAAGAAGATATAGTACTCCATTCAGGAAAGCAGAAAAAGAAGTTGGAGACAAAGGGAGCTGATTGCAGGAGTTCGTTACTCCCAAGGAAGTGATTACAGGCAGAAGTAAGTTAGAGCTCAGAATAGTCAGGGCATGTGAAGGAGAATCACAAAAAGCACTACTTATATTGATAAAAAAACCTCTGCAATTCATGTCAATTTCTCTTCCTGTAAAAGTGGATCTATTTTTGTCTTCTAAATACTGTGTGATTTTTTAAATCAAACTTTGATTTAAATTTTAAAATTTCTTTCCCTTTTTTTTTTCCTTTTTACTACCAAATGAAAAAAAAAAATCTGGTAGCATCACTTTCATGCCTTCCTGACTTTTTCCATTTGTCTTTCTGTTTTGTGCCCTATAACTTTTCAAATATCTTCCCTAACTTCAGAAGCATTAGGTACTGTCAAAATTACAGCTCTTCACTAGATTCTTTGTCACAGAAATACAATAGGGAACTTCACTCCTTGTTTAATAAAACCTCAGTTTCTATTCAAGACAGTAATTGGCAAGGAGCAGTCTTCACATCCTAAGGAACCTTGGACAGATGTAGAAAGGTCCCCTCTAAATCTAGGAGGTGACATTAAAGTTGTTTGTAGAACTAAAGAGAAGAGAAGAAACACAAGCGAAGTGAGGTTAAAGGAATTCATGCACTTGTGTGTGTGGGCCACTACTTGTATTAGGAAAAATTTCTTCACTGAAACCATTGTCAAGCACTGGAACAGGCTGCCCAGGGAAGTGGTTGAGTCCACATCCCTGGAGGTATTTAAAAGACGGGTAGATGTGGCACTTAGGGATATGGTTTAGTGGTGGACTTGGCAGTGTTAGGTTTACAGTTGGACTTGATGATCTTAAAGGTCTTTTCCAACTCAAACAATTCTATGACTCTATGATTCTATTCCCTGTCTCCTTGTGTGCACTGCTTGCTTCACTGAGTTCTCTACTGAGGTAACCTTGCCAATTAAAAGGCATAAAATTTCCGTAAGTGGCCAAGCCACTACATAACAGCAGCTTTGCCGCTTCAGCTCTTGCTCTAGCTAATTACCACAGTCTCCTTGAGAGCTTGTCATAGCCAGGTAACCCAAATCTATTTATTTACCATTATATTCTTCCTTTCTCTCCTCCCCCTTCCATACACTTCAAACTTTTTTTGATGTATCTTGAATGTTAGATACATTCCTGAATATAACACACATGTTATTACTATGACTGAATTTCATGAAATGTATGTAATTTCTGGAGAAAATAAGCAAAGTCTGAAACATTCGTAGATTAATACTGTTATCAATGTGACTTGTGCTATAATCTGTCTTCTGCTCAGATATAGATAGATCTATTATGTTTCTTCTATATGCACACTCATATTTAGAGGTTTATAATATAAAATAATATGAAATAAAGATTTAAAAAATTGAGCTGTTTATGCCAAAATAGAGAAGTTTGAAAAAGGATATATAGCAAAATCTCCAAATGTATAAAAGGTTTTTTAAAGAAAGAATGTCTGTTCACTGAATCTGTAGAAGACAGAGCAAACAGTAAGCTGCTTAAATTGCATTAAGTAAGATTTAGTTTAGATACCAGAGAACCTTTTTGTAATTGTAAGATTAGGGAAGCAAAGGAATAGGTTACCTGGGGAAGCTGTGAAAACTTACGCACAAGAGTCTTCAGAAACCGCATCTTAAGCATCTGTTAGAAATGACAGATATAGTTGCTCATTCCTTGAGGCAAACAGTGAACTAACGACCTCCTGAAGTCCCTTCCAGTTCTATGTTATTCATGTCCTGTTTGGTGGGGGTATGGAGGAGAGGGGAGGGGGGCTACAGGGGTGGCTTCTGTGAGGAGCTTCAAGAAGCTTCCCCCATGTCCGATAAAGCCAATGCCAGCTGGCCCCAAGACAGACCCACTGCTGGCCAAGGCCGAGCCCATCAGCAATGTTGGTAGCACCTCTGTGATAACGTATTTAAGAAAGGATAAAAATGCTGCACAACAGCAGCTGGGAGAGAGGAGTGAGAATATGTGAGAGAAACTGCCCTGCAGACACCAAGGTCAATGAAGAAGGAATGAGAGGAGGTGTTCCAGGCACCGGAGCAGAGATTCCCCTGCAGCCCGTGGTGAAGACCATGGTGATGCAGGTTGTCCCCTTGCACCGCATAAAGGACTACAATGGAACAGATATCTACCCTGCAGCCTGTGGAGGACCCCATGCCACATCAGGTGGATGGGCACTGAAGGAAGCTGCAGCCCGGGGAAAGCTCATGCCAGACCAGGCTGCTGACAGAACCTGTGACTCCATGGAGAGGAGCCCATGCAGGCGCAGGTCGTTCGGCAGGACCTGCGACCCTGTGGGGGACTCATGCTGGAGCAGTCCATTCCTGAAGGACTGCACCCCATGGAAAGGACCCATGCTGGAGCAGTTTGTGAAGACCTCCAGCCTGTGGGAAGGACCCATGTTGGAGAAATTTACAGAGAAACACCTGTAAAAGTTAATTTTTCTCTTTTTTTTTTCTCCTCAGTCTTGACTAAAGCTGTTCTCCATTTCTTTACTTTTTAGTTGATATTATTTAATAATGTACACTTTTGCAAAACATTAGATTGTCTTCAGCAGTTCTTAGCTGTTGTTTGATTCAATTCCTTCTTTTTTAATGTTGTTCTGCATGGCTGGTCCAGAATTTAAACAAAAATTATAAACTAAAGATGACTTGTAACCAGCTGTTAGCTAAACTGCTACCCTTCAACAGTTAATGTTTTGTTTTGTTTAATGATTGACGTCTATTTAGATCTCTTTACTGTTTTTTAATCATTATACTTTTACTATGAAGTGCAGTTCAGATCAGAACAGATTGACACCGTATTATACTTTGGTACTGAAGACAGCTCTTATTTTCAGAATCACCTCTTGTGATTTTTGAGAATTATATCTTAAGTATGAGTTTCAGAATCTCAGACTACCTTTAAAAAGTTAGGCAATATTTTCACTTACTCTGCCCTTACATAAAACAAAGATAGGAAGTAAAAGGAAAGGTGTATAGAAGGATGTTATTTGAGGATTTAGAAGGAGCTGGAATAAGTGGCTCTATGTGAAAGAATAAATTGAAGAAAGCTTTTCCTCAAATATCTGTCAGGCTGATTGACATTAAGTCATGGCATAATGCAAGGAAATTTTCTATAAAAAATTATAGAAGCATGTTTTCCTATGAAAATTGTACATAATTTACTGGGTCTCCAGCATTTTACAGCTACTACAGGATAGGTAAAGTCTACTTAACATACCATGGGGCAGAGCAATTTTGTGGGGGGTGGGAATTGCAGTCTTGGAGGACACATTTTTTGCCGGATTGATATAACCCCCAAAACTGGCTGAGTAGTGCTGCTCATCTTTAGCCATATTAAAACATGCTCAGAGTGATGAATTAGTCATCATGTAAGACAATCAAAATTGCAATTTTTCACTTCAATGGCACCAACACAAATGTCAGGGATGCTTAGCTAGCCATGAGGAATAAACATTTACGAATGAAATCTATTCGCTAGAGACAAGGCAGTATAGACATTCCCTGTGAATGAACTGAATTGCATCCAAGGAATATCTGTCTCTTTTGGCATGAGTTTCTGTTTCCAGAAGAAACAACCCAGCAAAGCTTCTAGTAACATTGTTAACTAATTGCTTAGTTTTCTAATTATCAATATTAGCTAATTGTTTTGGCCTACAGCCAATAGTAGTTATTTTTTTCATTCTTTACAGCGTTGTGAATTGAGTCATACTCTTTCAAAACTGTCTAGTGTATCAAAATCCCATGAGAAGAACAATATAATGGTTTCCTTTATCCTGGTAAGCTTCACTTCAGAAACAAATATTTTGTCTGTGTGCTTATAACTGTGTAAGAGTGTATATCTATGAAATGGTGTCAAAGCTGTGAACATGATAATATTTTGTTATTTTCAGTTGAAGCACATGCCACATACTACTTGTCTCTTCTTTTTGTCTTGACTATATTCCTCTTCTAGGCCACCTAGGATACCAAACAGTAAATTTCCTTGAACAATCTTATAAATTCTTTTTATAACTCCAGTGTGTTGCATAGCTGGAGGAATTCCAAACACTGTTCAGTTTCAAAATGAGATCTTCTTCCAACTTTGAAAGGAAGAGGATTTTCATATCTTAGTGTAATTTCTTGTTTTATTGTCAGCTAAAGTATCCAAGTATCCTAAAGTATGCAAGACATTCTATTGATCTTCTGTAGTAGATTTAGTGCAATGTAATATTAAATTTAATGCAGGCAGTTTTAGATAACTTACTGATAATGTTTAATTTTAAAATTACTTTCAATTATTTTGAGATTCTGTGGGACAGCTCAAGTGTGACCTTTCCTGTACATTGGTTACATTTTTAGTGATCTTTTCCTATATGGATAAACTTGGTTATGTCAACCCTATCATGGACAAATTCTACCAAATTTTAACATTAAAAGTTTAATAACATATCTTCTTAAGCCATTTTGTCCTTTCCCCACATATGGGTCTCATATACATTTATTTTACATATGTTGGCTGTGTAAATTTTTACTTAGATTTTTCTGAAGAAGAGTAACTTCTGTCTTGTTCCAATGTTCTCTCACACTCTATATCATCATTTAATATTGTTGGACAAATATCAGCAGAGTATCAGTAGAAGTAAATCAGAGAGTTGCTTACTATCATGAAGCACTGGTGACCCTGATGACATATTACCTGGAAATACTAGTCTGGAAAATTCCTCAGTGATAGAAATTTATAGAGTTTTCTTAATCTGATTTAAACATGTCAGTCCTGTTTGTTTCCTTGGTTAGATTTGATATAGTGCTGCCTACTTAGCATTTTTATTGCTTTGTATATATGAGAAACATATTTTTTCTTGTTTTATATATACATATATATATATATATATATATAAATATATAAATACTTATATGAAGCAATGAAAGCAACAAAAAATTTAGACAGATGTTCCCAGTTCGATGGTTTCCTACCAGTACCTGAACTGGAGCTGTTGTGAACTTCTGTATCACATCTTCAATGAAGGTCTGAAATGGACAGATGTGGGGGGTTTTCCTTTCCAGTCCTTCCTTTGAGCATTTAAGGTAGGATTCATTTGGCATAGTATTAGAAGTTTAATATACAGGTGTCTACTTCCAAGTGAATCAGTCTGAACTCACTTTAGAGTCAAAGAGACTATTAAGTTGTCTTAGGTAATGTTTCCTCTGGTCTGCTTTAAGCATCTTCAGTAAGGTGAGACAATCCATGCTCCACCAGTGTTCATCTCTCTCCATTGACTAGAGAGGGACCTCTGGTTCATTAATTAGACAAATCCTTCCTTGAACATTTCTTTTTGGTCTTTCTAAGCTGGTGAATTCCTGCCTAAAAAAATATGACAAAGACCTGAAACACAGTTTCACAAGCTTTCTTTATCATCTTTAAAATCTGTAAAGATGATCCAAATTCTTGAACTTGACTTGATTCAAGTTCTTGAACTTGACTTATTAGTTCTTTAAATATTTTCTTCAAATGTAATATGATTGCAATGTTTTTGTGAGGTCACAGAAACAAGGGCTGTATTTGGATTTAAATGAATTGCTAATAAAACACTGCTCCACACAGGAACCTGGAAATCTAGGAAAAAATAAACTAAATGTTAAATAGTGCTTAGTGAGCTAATTTTTCCCCCACACAAATGCCAACCAGTTGATGTAACAATATTTTATTAAAAATGAAAAAAAGAAAACTTGACCAAATAGATGTATCAGGCAGTACAAAATACTTTCTTTACGACTCTCTGCACTAGTGATGCAACTACTGGAAAACTGCCTGCTTCCTCTCCTTGCAGTGATACCTTCTTAGCCAGGGACTGTATGATCTTTCAAGGCAACAAAGCCTGATCCAGACTGACAGTACTGCTGAGACAGGAGCTGCTTTCCCTCATCTGCCTCTCCTCTGCTTGCTCCACCAGACCCTCCCATGACCTGATCCATGTCCCAGTCTGCACCTGCCTCGACTAGCTGCTTGGCACTTGCTGTATTCCCACTAACAGCTGTAGCTAACTGCTGCAACTTTCCTAACCATCTTTCTTGTGCTTTTTGTTAGGTTACAATAAATATATTATTTATGACTTACACAGTTTCTTGGAAACAGGAGAGTCTTAGCAGACTTGACTGTCTTGTAGCTCAAAGGAAACTAAAAGCCAGTCTCTCTTCAGAGCTCACCAAGACCTCTAAAAAAAGTCTCTGATCTGTTTTCTTTCTGTTCCAGACTCTCACTTCTCTATTCCTCAGAAGCTATTGCTTTATATTAGGAAGGCCTCAGACATAAATACCTGCCCAGACTTTCACACACTAAGACAATTACAATTTTTTTATACTTTATGATATACTTCTCTTTTTAATAGAAGTGCCTCCAAATGTAATGAAAAGAACATATGTAAAACAATATTTCAGCCCTACCTATTTGTCTCTTTCTCTCCAATGGATATCACTAGAGCTGAATTTCTTGGACATAAGGAAGAGTAGAGAAGGGGTGTATAGGCAATCTGCTTTTTCTTCACTTTCATCATAGAACTTACATTTTCTCACTACTTTACTTGAGGTGAAAACAAAAATTCCTAGAAGAATCTCTACATAGATGGTAGCCATTTCAACCAAAAGTTATGGATCAGAAAATTTTCTTTCTTTTTTAATTTTTTTTTGCCCTGCTGCTGTTGCATGATGGCAGGAAATATAACCTTCCCATTCAGCACAGATTAATATTTTCAGTGATCCTTGAAAACCAGCTGTTACATTGGCTGAAACTGGGTGCATTTCTAAAACTACCAATGTGCAAACAGCTATTAATCTTTTAAAATTATGTTCCACACATAATGGCATTTATGTTTGAATTAGATTATATCTTTAGATGATGGAGTTAGAATAAAAAAAAAAAAGAAAACTGGAACCATTACAGACCAAATTTTTTTAAAAAACCCAACAAATAAACAAACACGAGATTCAATAGATTCAGTAGTTTAGAGGCTATAGCAAGTGCTTATTCTTTTTTACTTGGTTTAACCACTGGAGAAGGGGTCAAAATAATAGTAACCATTAGTTATACTAAAACTATATTTAAAATATATTTGGCAATATTTTACAGAGCAGAAGAGACAGATGGTGTATGTCCCCTATGATCCGCCTTGTCTTTAATGACATTTACATGCCAGAATTGGGAAACTTTGTAGAATCCACGAATGTTATATTTTCAGATTGGTTGACAGCTTTTGCCCAGAAAGTGAGTTCTGCCTGAAGATAAAACTTTGTATGCATGTATAGTGAGAACAATTTTGAATTATATTTTCTTTCCAAAAGTAGCACTCTGAACATGCACAGTAATGAACAGGGAAATATAAACATGAAGTAATAATTACACATGTTTTTGTTGTATGTTTTATTCTGTGCTACCAAGCTGTGGAAGGTAGCCTTTAAGACCTCTAAGTACAGTGAGTAAGACTTTACATTCCACAGGACCTTACCTTCATTTGAAATCAACAAATCTATTTTGACTGCCCTGTATTTTTCTTCAGGCTAATGCTATTTTTCTTCAACAGCATAGCAGTCACTGCTGCATTGAATCAGTACAACTGTAGGAAAACCAGTCACATTTGGGTTGTAAAATAGCCAGATCAGACCTGATTGGGATATTGAATTATCTGAAGATTTCTCTGTATGACAAGAGAATAGTTAATCTTGTCATAGAAAAAGGAAACTTCATTTCTTTGCATCTCTGGGATCCTCTGCTGACGGGACAGTCACTGGTCACTTGGTGGGAGAAAAATATTCAATGTTCAAGGACAGTTTGCTTTTACCAGACAGGAGCTGGCAGAATGACTCACAAATTACAGTCATGATGATGCTTGCTGTCAACATATTTGACACTGCAGAGGACTTGACAGTGATTCTTTGAGACAGATATGTTACCCAAGTGAATTTTCCCGAAGTAAAGGCACTTACATACATTTATATTTATGCATCTATGCCTGTAAATGTCTTTTCTTTTTTTTTTAATATTATTCCTTCTTGGAAAGCAGAGACGAATAAGACTAAAAGAGAAAGGGAATAATTGTTCCCCTACCACCACCCCCAGACATTTTGCTTAGCCCTTGAAAGCATCCTCAGTTAGGTTCCAGAGGCCATGCTGAACCTTGAGAAATATCAAATTTTTGTTTAAGTATTGTTTCTTTATTAGAGCTAATTACAGCCAAGCAGTTGTCTTTGAGAACAGTCTTCCTATGCTCGTTTTCCGAAACATTTTCCATTAGCTTTGTAAAATGACTGCATGTCACAGCTACTTTTCCCAGAAATACAGTAAGAAGGATCTAGCCTTTGAAGAGTTAGAATAAGCCCTAATACTTTATTGACTTTCAATCTTCAAACCTAGATCTAGAAAGACAAGGAGGGCATATTCCACTTTAACCCTCTCCCTCAGTAGCTTAGCATATTTTCCTGTTTGGAAGACACTAGCTGAACTATGTTAAACTAGTCTGTTCTGCTGTAGAAAATGCTGGGGATCTGCATTATGTTCTTCCTAAACAGAATTTAAATTAACTTAATAAGATTTTTTTACTTCATATTAAGTTCTAAATCTTAGCAGTGTTTGAGAACATATATTGTGCCCTCTTCTTTCCCTCTCCCCAGAAAGAAAAAGCTATGCATGATACCAGGAGCCATTCAAGGAGTACACTAAAAGGTTTATTTCAGCTCCCAGTTTCTGAGGTGAAAGAACTTGTACAAATCATACTGGAAAAATAGGTAAGGTGAAAAACACAGGACAAGTATATATGCTCTTATAGCAAAACCCACGGTGATTCTACAATGAAAATAATCACAACTAGCGTAAATTAATAACTGTAATTGCATAAGAAAAGGAAAAATAGTGATCAGTTCTGACATTGACAGAGTTTGGTTGAAATCAACCTTTTGTACTTGATTTACACAGAAGGTGATTCTTGATCAGAGTACCTTACAAGGCTTAGTAAATATAGCATGATCCTGTTTCTTCCCTTGCTCTTCCCTCTGCCTCTTCCTTTATTTTACTGTTGAATAGTCTACATTTCCCAGTTACTGCAAAGGGCTACAGTGCTCATTTGAAATAGAAACATATTTGTGCTAATTTGTGCTAATAATTTGGCTACCGATTTCAATATTGGTTTAATCTTATAATTAGCACATTTTTTTCCTAAGGGCTTGTTTAATATGCTCCCTTGGAAACAGGTAAACATGGTTAAAAGCTACAGCAGGTGGACAAAATTGATTATTTCTAATGTTTTAATGGATTGGCACAGTGAAAAGCTGCATTATATAAATTCATATGTTTTTCCTCTCCCTCAGACTTTAAACATATTTCATTTACAGTGTTTAAAATTCTGCCCATGCCTCTCTCTGACAGTCAAACAGTCTATCAAAGCCATTCCAAAAGACACACGTGAACAAAAGCAAAACAAAAAACCCAAACCAGTTTGTGACACACAACAGGAGGACACAAACAGTCTTTTTTTACTTTATTCAACATTTGTAGCGTGATGAAAATGATATGAAGAAAATGCTGCTAATGAGAAATGCTTCAGAACAACTGCCCAGAGTGTGATTGGTTTTTTTGTCCCAAGCTGCTTTTTTATAGAGGATACGGGCTATTGTCCTGGTTTCAACTGGGATAGAGTTAATTTTCTTCTTAGTAGCTGGTACAGTGCTGTGTTTTGGATTTAGGATGAGAATAATGTTGATAACACACTGATGTTTCGGTTGTTGCTAAGTTGTGTTTACACCAGTCAAGGACTTCTCAGCTTCCCATGCTCTGCCAGGTGCGCAAGAAGCTGGAAGGGAACAGAGCCAGGACAGCTGACCCAGACTGGCCAAAGGGCTATTCCAATACCATATGACATCATGCTCAGTATATAAACTGGGGAAAGAAGGAGGAAGGGGGGACGTTTGGCATGATGGCGTTTGTCTTCCCAAGTAACCGTTACGCGTGATGGAGCCCTGCTTTCCTGGAGATGGCTGAACACCTGCCTGCCGATGGGAAGTAGTGAATGAATTCCTTGCTTTGCTTTGCTTGCGTGTGTGGCTTTTGCTTTGCCTATTAAACTGTCTTTATCTCAACCCATGAGTTTTCTCACTTTTACTCTTCTGATTCTCTCCCCCATCCTACCAGGGGGAAGTGAGTGATCGGATGTGTGGTGCTTAGTTGCTGGCTGGGGTTAAACCACAACAGGTATGTGGGGTAATTTATAACGTGTTAGCTTTTATTTTCAAATTTTATCTTGCGTGCATGAGGTATCAAATATTTGGTATATTTAAATGTGTGGGGTTTGATGATATTGCAGTAATTGTGTCTATGAAAATGATGGAATGAATGAACCATTCACAGCTGAGTCATAGCTGACTCAGCTCAGGCCAGTGGTATGTCTGCATCACCCTAGTATTTGTGCTATTGGTCTTACCTTTGTGCACATAATTGCCTGTTTAGATTGGGATGACATGAATGTCCCAGTTTTCCTGAAATCTGTAACTTCAAAACACTTCAGTATTATGTGATGAGTACTACCTACTGCATTTCCACTTATTTTTTCCATATCTTTCCTACTGCGAAGGAGTGTGTCTAAAATCTGCTGCCCTCCATAGTTGATGCTTGGCACCATGAGAGGCTGGGAACATGAGAAGGACAGACATTCGTAACAGTGAATTTAAACTCCTCCTTGTCAGAGAAGGACTACCCTTGGCATCAAAGTATTACCTCCAGAAGAAACACCATAGAAGACAGATCAGGTTGAGAGAGCTGTTAATCATTTTGCTGGCCAGTACAGAGTTCTCTTAACTCTCAAATTATTTAATTCCCTCTAAGCACTGTCAATTTGATATAGTATCAACTACTCTAGCATTGCTGAGAGGGTAAAATCTAACAAGGTTTTTCTAAGAAAATAATCTTATCGTAGTGAGTTGACCCAATGGAATTCTCATTAAAAAAGCAAGTAAGCAATTTGTATTTGTGGAGGGCGAATATGTAATCATCAGAAAGGCAAGCTGTGTGTCTCACTGTCCTTATCATAGTCTAGAAAAGAAGAGAGGTGGATATAGTGACATACAAGAACAGCTTTCAGGTAAAGGCAGTCCAATCATATTTTTTTGTTATACTAACCACTTCAGTTAAAAAACCAAACATGATATTTGCAAACAGTGTCCTTTGGAGCAGAATATTTCAGTAAAATATTTCAGAATAGTATTCCATGAAGCACTGCCTACAAGAAAAGAAGAATATTTCTTTTTCAGGGAACTCTAAAGAATCCATGTTATTTTTCACTATCACAGCACTCCCCTGAAGAGTTCTGACATTTTAAAGAAGCATGCTCCATTCTTTCTTAAGCTTTTCTTCCTGGCCCTAATTCATAGCTTGCTTACTCTCTGGGTGACTGTCAACAAATCCTGCCATGATCACTACAGCCATATACAATTCGGTCAGTCTACCTAGACTGCTTTCCAAACAGTGCTCTAACAGCAACCTCAAGACTTGCCTCACTATGTGTTCATGGAACAACACTAGAAGCGTGTTCCTGGGCATAGGCAGAGGCTAAAGTGCCTGCCTAGACAGACTAGCAGCTATACTATGCATTTTTTAATTAATTAGTATGATGCTAGGCAGTTTGAAAAATTAAGTAAAATAAAGTAACATGTTCTGAAACAGCCATTATTTTTCTTATGCTGTCTTCAAATGATACTTTTAAGCAAAAGAAATTTATAGTGAATGAAATTTTTTTATTTGGGAAAAAAATTCATTATTTCCAGGTTTTCTTGGTTTTGGTTATTTTTTGGGGGGTGTTTGTTAGTTTGGGTATTTTTTTGTTTCATTTTCTCTTTCTCTATATATAACCAGAATATTCCTTGACCTCAATGACCTGTTGGCAAGTTTATCAAACCTGCTAAATCACCACAACTTTTTCTAATGAAACAACGTGTTTGGTCAGACATGTTACAGCAAAATGGTTTTAACAGTGTGACATTTAAAAACTGTTCACCCAAGAAACCCCTACCAAATGGAAAAAGAACATCATTATCTTCTTTCTCACTCACCCCTTTTCTACCTTTGGTCATGTCATGGTTGCTATCACTGCATTGCTATCTGATTCTGGTCTGAGTGGCTCACACTCTGCAACTTGACATCAGTCAATACTGTTCTGAGACTGGGAACTTCTGCTAGCTCCGTTTACAATAAAGAACTAAATCAGATGTCTGTCAGCAGTCTGAAAATCCATGGTCTAGCTGTAATGATTCACCTACATGTGCATATGAGACTCTGGAAGAAGTCTTATGCAAAGGCTATGACAAACTACTTCAGTGGACCATAGTTCCCCAACTAAACTGAAAAAGAAGTTAAGCTCTGAAATGTAATCAATTCCAGAATGAATGTGTGAGAATATAATTTGTGTTCAAGTCAAATAAGGAAGAACTGTTTATTTTGGTGAATGTTCAGTTCAATCTTCATAGCTTTTTCCCACCTTGGTGTCCTGAGATAAGACTTCCTTCAGAGCTGCCAAATGAGATGGAAATGACTTGCAATTTATTTAGAAGGTAACAAGTACCATTGACTTGGGTTGGATTTGAACTGGAATAGAGACACTGAAAATAGATACAAAGATGTTCTATTAACAACAATTTCCTGAAACAAAAGTACCCACACTATGTATATGTATGTGTATGTGTATGTGTATATGTGTTTATTTATCTATATGCTCTTGGGACTACAGAGTAAGTTTATGTATATTTCTGGGATTTGTGAAGTAAATTGTAATGCATAATATCCAAATCTCAGCAAAATATTAAGCTGAGCGTTTTGCAGCAGAACTATATATTGTGTGCTGACTAGTATCAGCTGTGATAAAATAAATCCCACTGAATGAAATCTGGTAGGTTCTAAATAATGTTTATTTTTCTAAACAGTTTGAAAGGTGGTGTCATCAAGTCTGTTAACTGCAAACCCTATGTTTACCATGTCATTATCTGTCAGAAAAAAAGCAAAAGAAAAACCAATCAGCTTCTCTTTTTCTGGGAGTCTACCAATATCCATGTCTTTCAGATCAATAGCTTCCCTTACTGGAAAAATGTAATAGAAAAGAAAATTGGCAAGCAGCTACCTCTTTTGACTGAGCAACTCAGTGAGCAGACTGTTAGGCATGCTTCCTTGAAAATGTGTATAGCCTTTATCCTGCAATTGGTTCTGCATGGACAGGTTCCACTTTTGTATAGTGCTCTGCTGGAATTTCTGTTTCTTTCTAGGATTTTAGAGATAATGGGTTCAGCCAAGGCCCATGAATCTGCTATCAGAGTTGTAATTGCAGGATTGAGGCTTTTATTGCTCTTTCTTTCACCCTTTATGTCTGCACGTACATAAACTTGCTTGAAACAGTTGTAAGCCAGGAAGCTTATCTGCTGTGCTTTAGCAGTACAGCACAGACATTACTACAAGAGGCAAGCTGCAAAATTGGTTGGAATAACTTGGAAAACATTCAAGTTGCTAAGACACAGTAAAACCTGTGATTCCATGTCCATATCATTTGTCGTGTCTGAGATAGTTAGCTACAAATTTGCTGGGAAGTTTTCCCTTTTTTTTTTTTTTTGTTTTCGTGAAAGAAATATTTCATGTTTAAACAAATGCAAGGATGGAAATTCCAGAAATCTTTCAAGAAGTAATCATACATACCAGGTAGTGACAGTGCAGTGAAGGCTGATTTTGAGTTTTAATGCTATGAAGTAGCTCTCTAACAGATTTCCATTAAAAGACATCTTTAAAAAGCTGATTGTGTTAAATAAATGATGGATAATATTCTTTATCTAAATAATTATTTTACAGATTATTTTCTCCCAATTAATTTTCATAAGGAAGATTCCACACCTATCCCTTCACAGGGGAAAGAATAGATTTGGATTTACAAAAGACAGAAAAAAATTGTTTGCCATGCCTGTAATGATTGAGTTTCAATTTCATCAAAAGGGTAGCAGAAATACTTTCAGTAGTGGAATTATAGAGCAGAGAATCATTACTTTAGGTCATAGCACTAGCCAGAGCTCAGGAACTCAAAACCTTTCACTTGCTTTTCTGCTTCTTTCTGTCCTTGTTTTGAAGAGACTCAGGCTGTAGTAAGGACATATCTTTCATCCTAATTCCATCTTGCTTTCTGCATTATACTTCATTGCAGAGTACATCCAAAGAAGAATTGCAATAATTTAAAGGGGGGGAAAAAAAAAAGCAAGCGGTACCATGTTTTTTAATGACTTTTAGGGTTACACAAATGCTAATGCTTGTAGTAGGTTAGAACAGCTCTTGTGCATTTACAGTTTGTACCCTCAGCCAATGACTCCATCAACGTGGTTTAGCAGCCACAAACTAGTGCAAAACAGGAAAGGCAGAATTACAACCTTTTCCACATATACGTCTTCTATGCCAAAAGGATATGGGGAGGCAAATACATTACTATGGCAGCTCTCCATCATCAGAGAATCCCCCTTGACTGAAATAATCCTACAGTGTCTGTTAAAATGGCTTTATGTCTTTAATATACTAGAGAATTAAGACCAATATGAGCCTGGAGATTTGGGACAGTTAAACCTTTCCAGGTGGAACTACGATTTATCAGCTTCTCTCAGGCAACAAACAGTACTTTTCAAGAAAAAAAAAAACACAACAAACCCACAAGTAAGGGAAAAGAACAACAAAAGGAAAAAAAAAATGTGTTTTGATTTTTCATTTAAATCTTCATTTCACATTTTCATTTTGGATATGTGATTTAAAGCTTCAGTTCAGTACAAGAGGTCATTAGGGAGAAGGGCTTTTCTCAGAGATGCTCAGAATGGTTTGATCATTGTTCAAATACTGATGAACTAAGAGTGTTTTCTTGCCCACAAAGAGAATATTTTGGCATTCACCCTGCTCTTAAAAAAAAAATAAAAATAGAACCCTTTGAACATAGGAATGAGTGCAGCAAGGATAGCAAACAAGATGCTAGTTTGCATTGCTAGAAGTAGCTAGTTTAGATGAGACACAGCTTTTAACTGTTTTGAGTAGACTGAAATTTGAATTTTGAATTTGAAACTGGAAATTTTTTTCATTTCTTCCATGGGATGAGCCTATACTCCTCTGAGGAGTGCAATACTGAAATGCACCCACTTACATCCAAGGTTATTGCAAATTAAATTTGGCAGGCCTCAGTCCTGTGTGAATCATACAAGTTACAGCATATATGCATGCATTTGTGTATGTTTATAAAATCTTACATTTCTATTTTGCACTGGGATTCTTTTGTGAATCAACATATATTAAAGATTATATGTTTTGATGGATGCTTTGGACAAATGTTGAATTCAACTCATCTAATAGACCAAAGTTCAAGATATTGTTCCGTAGACAAAGAAAGTAATTCCACCACATGTTCCTGTTTATTATTTAGTAGGGAGTTTCAAACTTGGACTTAAAACATATTTAGAATCATTTTAACAGATTTAAGCAGTGCCGTGTTTTGTGTCAGTAAGAACTAATACCGCAAACCTAAAGTACTTTTCAAGGGAAGTACATTAGTCACCAAAAAAACCAGAAAGGAACTAAGCCCCTCTCATATCACTAGTTGTGGCTGAGTCGCCATATGGGCTAGTTGTTGTTCATCTTCCCTACTGCTTCAATAAAGCTTCATTTTATAATGTGTTGTCAGATTCCATCACTGTTTGGACCACACCACACTGAACACAGCCTGTGTAGCTCTTATCAAGCTAGCTTTCATTCAGGCACCAGTCACAGTAGAGAAGCAACAATCACAGGAAAGACTGAGCCTTCAAACACATCACAAGCCTCCAAACAAATTGCCACACAGCCTCAGGACCTGAAGCAAGTATTCAGTGGTTGCTGCAGTTTTACTGCTATTCAAACCCTAACTAACTGCTAGATTTGAGTTAACACAGGCAGCAGGTCAGTAAATATAGGTGTCTGTGTGTCCTGAATCACTCATATCTGACTATATTTTTGAAATAAAGAAATATTGAGCCTCTTGGAACCAAAAAGAGCCTGACTGAGAACATACATACATACAGACATATTAAAAGATTTTCTCTTTCCACGATGTGCTTACAGTTTAAATGGAGGCAAATGCTGGGAAAGAGTAATCTTCAAATCTAACCCCCCCATATTCTCTTTGTAGGGAATGTTATTTTACCTTGCTACAGTAATACATGCATTTATGCATAATCAACTAGCAATGCATATAGAATTTCATCACTTTCCATTCACATTTAGACCACTGCTACAGTTACTGCTGTGGGTTGATTATGATGGAAGGGTAACTTAGACATATCTGTGATAACTTTGCACTAAAAGGTGGCTAAGCACTCAAACAACAAATCTGTAGTCACTTTAAAATCACTGAAACTAGAGTAGGTAGTTTAACATTAGCTTGGACACATTGACACAATGCTTCAGACACGGTAGTGTAGGCACGTCCTTTTTACACAGTTCATGATCACAATCACTCTTCTTGATCTGATGAAAATGAGCTGAAAGCCTTGGGAAGAAGGAGCTGAATGTTTCCAAATGAAATATGACCCAGTTACAAAGTTATGGATCAAAAGTGTTAAGTTTAAAGGGCTTTTAAATTTTTCTTTCTGGAGAAACTACATACAGACATAGCAGAAAAATCAGAGAAATTAGGTATGTAATTTAGGTTATTAAAAAGGGGCTAGCAAGAGTCATAGAATATAAAAATATACTGTGAATCTTACCAATACACTGAAATAACATATAAAAAACATGACTATAGCTATTCGTGTTTCTCTCCTATAGTGTTAAGAAATACAGATTGATGCATTCTACTTCCTGTGATAAAAACAACTATAGTGGCTGCAATGGTCAATCGTTAAAGGCATCATTCATCAGGTTTGAATTCTTAGGGCCAGCTGCCTTTATATCTGACAGAGAGATTCTGCAGCTTTGGGAGATAAATGAGGATGCAGTCAGCAGGAGGAGCTGCAACATCGAAGAGGAGATTGGTACCCAATGGAAGTAAAATATGCTTACAGGCTGTGGTAGCAGTTGTCCAGAAAGAGCAGTGGCAGCCATGCTGGAGGTAGATGAGAGGGAGAAAAGAGCTGCAGTGGCCACAAAAAACCTGAGCTGACAGGCATTCTGTTTTCAGATTTATTCTTTGTCAAGAGAGAGAGAGAAAGAGGGGGGAAAGTGAAAAGAAATTTCAAATGTCTGTCTTCAAGGAAATTTGGACGTAGCAATGTTTGTTTTCCTCACAATTGAGTGCTGCCAGAGGGAAAGAAAGGGACAGAAGTAAAAGGACATAAAATTGGGAGTATTACTGGCATCACCCATTCCTGTATGGTGGAGGTGTAAATGCAATCCTTTCAGTGGAGCAGTGGAATTTCAGTGTGATTATAGAGCAGGCAAAATGTAGTTAATAACTATGCCAGATGGAGCTTCATCTGCTGAGGATTCGCTTTAGAGATGCAGAAATTATTGGTAAATATGGGCTCTGTCTTTTTAAATTTAAGATCTTGGGAAATACTGACATCCAGTTTTGATGTTTAGTCAGGAGAAACAGTTATCTTGAGGGATAAAGGTGATAGGAATGTTAATTTGAGCAGAGACATCAAGACCTATTTGCATGTTAATCAAGTCAGCATCAGCAAAGCCTCCAAATGCAGTGTACATCAGCTGAAGTTCTCTCATAAACAAGAACAGATTTCTGCCTCGTGAATGCGTGAGTGCAGAGCCATACAAAACTGAATCTTTTTGAAATATAATCTTGGGCTATGGCATTGACAAATGAAAGACAGATGATTTGTTGAGTAAAAGATAGATCCTATCCTTAGATATGGTTGTGTTTCTGGGAGCAGGAACACTCAAAAAAACCAGTACAAAGTAAAACGGAGAGAAATTACTGAAATTAACTTTTCTTGACAATAGAGTATAGCAATAGCTATTAGTATGTTGACAGACACAGGCACCAGAAAAAGGGAAACCCCCCCCAAAATTCATTAAACGACCAATAGGGTTGAATTGCTTGCTAGTTTCATACAGTCTCAAGAGTCATAAATCTACCACTCACTTCCACTCAAAGGGCCTGGGAGGAGCTGTGGAGCAGAGGAGGTTTAGACTGGGTATTAGGAAAAATTTCTGCACCAAAACGGTTGTCAAGCATTGGAACAGGCGGTATTGGAGGTATTTAAAAGATGTGTAGATGTGGTGCTTAGGGACATGGTTTAGTGGTGGACGTGGCAGTGTTAGGTGTATGGTTGGACTTGGTGATCTTAAAGGTCTTTTCCAACCTAAATGATTCTATGATTCTATGATTCTAATTTGCTTGGTGTAATACACATACCAATAGAACTGGAGTGTACACATCCTTTCCTGCAGATATTGCCATAAGAGTAGACCTACACTGTTAGATAGGTTGGGACCCTTGGATCCTTGCTGTTGTCAGGACAAATGTCCCCCTGTTCCCAGGTTCTCCTGGAAGCACAACTCAGTGCAGCCCTGGGGATGGCTCACTCCTGTGGTGCCACAGGCATTTGCTACAACCACCCCATGCAGTGACATATGATCTGAAATTTACTTATAGTTGGGTGGGTAGTGATTCCTGTTCTAAACCCCACAAATATATGCCCAAATCAGAGCCCAGCCCAACCAGTTCAAGCTGGAACAAGGTGGACACAGGTGAACAGGGCACTTGCTGCAACCTGTTGACATGACAGGTCTGCACCTTACAGCTTGGCCGTTATGTGCAATGGCTTCTCCTTGGGCTGTAGCTTCTACAAAGCACTCAACGTTATGTTTGGTGTCCTTACAGGAGGGGTTATTGCTTTAACTCTTCATTATTTTCTTTATAAATTTTTCAGAATAAGTCACGTATTCATTAGTCACAAAGCCTCAAGTCAGTCAGGACTACTGTGGTTTTCATCATCTTTTCGTCCCTGTCAAAAATGCTACAAAAAAGAAAATGTTGCTTTTGTTATCCAGTTCATTCCAGATTAATCTTGGCAGCCTGAGATGCACAGATGCAGCCAGGTATCACCTGCCTGGGTGATGCCCCCAGGCAGGCTATAGCCAGTGACAAATGACCACAAAGAGGCTGCAGCAAGTACTGCTTCCTCATCTAATCACCTATCAATCTCTCAACAGGCCTGTACCTTCAAATAGCCATAAGCATCTTCATCCTACATCCCAGAGCATGCAAAGTATACTCTCATTTCCATGCCATATGCAATATGACATTAGAGGTCTTCAGCTAAGCTTCACATTACTTCAGAAACTTCAGAAAAGTGCATGCAAAGCTGTAATTTTGTCATAAAGTCACAGGGGTTACCACTCAGGGCAATGATACGCAGTGTGGATGCAGCCAGTCTGACTTGAAGCAGCTGTGAAACACAAGCTGCTTTCTATGTCTCAGCCTCTAGACCAAGGCTTTCTCCTTGTGGCAGATGAGATTAGGGATGCAGACATGCGTTACCACTTGTAAGCATCTGTATCACAAAAAAATGGTTATTTATCCACGCAGAATAGTCCCACTAGTTTTCCGTTGTTTGTTTTAGCAGATCATGTTTTTCTTTTTACTGAACTCTGCAAAAAGGGAAATCACTTGGTGGTGCCTAAACATTGATATACTTAACAGTTTAGCAATTTAGTTAAAGATAATTCAAATTCCTCTGAGTGTGGTTCTAGACACAAACATGAGGAGGTGGGCTTTCTTCGTGATCATAAAGAACTAGCTATTTCTGTTGCAGATGAAAACTAAAAGGGCAGACCAAAGTAGAGAAAATAAAGTGAAAAGGAAAACAGTCACTGAACAGACAAGAACTACTAAAAAAATCAGAAATTAAAATGCTAAAGCAGTATATACATAGATAATGTTTTAGAACAATGCATTTCAAAGAAATCCAGAGCTGCTGGAGCTCTACTCAAGTCTGTAGTACCGGACCAAATGGTTCATCCATGATTGGTTTTATTTCTGAGGTGTGTATGGGAACATGGAATCTTTGAAAAAAGGTAGGATAAAACTTACTTGGTGTGACAGGTATAGTGGGTGGATAGCAATTCCTCTTCTACAAAACGCTATCTGTAGTAATGGTCTGAACATACTTTGTATTTTCCTATTTGAAATATAAGATTCATATTATTAGAATTTCTTATGACCATATTTATTTAACAGTTTCCTTCTCTCTCTTTGCACATGCATATGTATCCATATCTATGTCTATATTTATATCTGTACTTATATAGAAATATGTGGAAGGAGAGTTTCTTCAAGATGAAAACAATAACTAAAACCAGGCCTATAATTACATCTTTTATACATGTTTTAAATACTGTTATTTTCCTATGAATGATCTTGGGAACTATGATAGTCCAGGTATTTTGAAAGATACTACCAATAGTATGGGATTTCTACATGACTTCACTGGTTTGAAAAACTGAGGAAGATATTAGCTCTCTTCCTTTTTCTAAGACAAGCACCTATTTTTTTCATAAATACAAAGAGATATTAGGAGAAATGAGAATCTATGAAAGCTGGTTCATGAGTTAGTCATTAAATATTTGCAGGAGTATTAAGGCTTCAATACTTTGTACATGAACAGAAATTCAGACAAGATATAGAAGCTAGTAAGAAATTTTTGTGTAGTTCAAAAGATTTTTGATTAGTTATTGATAGCTATTGGTGAGAGTCTAAAAGGAATATACAATGCATCAAAGCATGCCTACTCTGTCTCACTATAATAAAGTTTAGTCCTTTAGAAAATATATGAATACAATTTGGCTAAAGCACAATCAAGTGCAAATGTTCCCATACGTTAAGAAGAGATAATGATGGTCTATAAGTTAGTATTCAGAAACATTAAATATATATTTTAAGACAAATACAGTTAATAGTAAAGAAAAAAGTTTCTTATTGACTGTGATAAATAATTCATGCTCTCATATCTTTCTTAATTTCTTTTTAATTTCCTATTTCTCCTTGCACGTAATCCAAAAAATAGATTCTGTATCTTTTTGAAATATCCCAAGCTTGTTAAAAAGGGAGCCAAGAGAATTGATGATGCACATGTCTGTAGGGAAGCATAATGAGGGTCTATTCTAGGGTACTAAGAGAAGTGGATATAGATGCCTTAAGGAAAAATGTATGAAGAAGGAGTTACAAATCTGAATGCTGCTAGTTTGCTGATTTAGGATGTTTTCAGTAAAAAAAACCCCACCTAAACTATTTTTTCCCTTACAAGAAAAAAAAAGTTCAGATACCACTGGGATTTTGAGCGAGACTGGACATAGACAGAGGTGCCAAGTATATTGCCAAGTCTAGGCCATACGCCAAATTTTACTTCTTTACTTATTCACCAAAAAGTAGAAAGTGTCTCTTCTTAAGCATTTCTTCATTCCCAATGCTTCATTTAAAATGGCTTGTCAATATCTGCCGTAGTATACATTGGGTCTTGGGTATGAGCCAACAAGACTGGAAGTTTTTGTAGGTTCCCAGCCTATATCCAGACAATGCTGTCAAAAGGCACATCTGTGTATAAAAATGTCTTCAATGTCCTCCTTCCATTGTCTGGCCATAATATAGATATGTATATATTTATATCTCTTGAAATGACACAGAATATAAACAGGAAACTGGAAAGACAAAGTAGGAAACTAGGAAGGATGAAACGCATGTGAAGCACTTTTGTGGGAACAGATGGATTAATGTATAGTGACATAGATGCTAGCTGATGTAAGGCTGCGTTGTGATGTTTTGTATCCTCACCCCAGGTGTTTCCCAATTGACTATACAAATATACCACTTACAGTCGCTCCCTGTCTTAACAGAGCTGGACGAACGGTGCTAAAGCCAACTTTCTGAACCTTTTGAAGGTTTGCAAGTGGGTAACTCTGTTCCAGCGATCAGTTGCTTCAAGCCAGTCTGTTTTTTTCTGGGAGTGATGAATTGACTCAGAAGAGCTCCTAAGTGCATGAAGATAACGCATTTCAAGAAGCATGTATGTAACATCTGCCCACTCCCTCACATCAGAGGAAGGAAATGAAAAGGGCTTAAATTCAAAGATAAAGGAGGAAAAAAAAAGTGCTTACTCATACCTTTAAATTTTCTACCTGTAATAAGATGCACAGATAAGGTCTATAAAAGTGCTGTGCAAATTGTATGTGAATTAGGCTAGAACAGATACATTGGAAGACAAAAGGTTCACAGGTGTGAGATGATTTTCCCCTTTTCTCATTTCAATTTCTAATTTCTGATCCTAATTTTCTAACTCCCATTTTTCATAGTTCCATGGGCTGGCTTTTATCTCTGCATTTCCTGAAAACTTCTAAGAGTTAATTCATATTTTCAGCATTTGGAAATCCTTGAAAAAGGTAAAATATTTTAGCTAGTATTTATGAGCATATGGTACTGCTGACTCCCTTTTCAGATCAGACATTCACAGAAACAAGTCCTGTATTTTTTTCCCAAAGTAATATATACTGTGTTCTTAAAATACAATGCCCAGGGCATATACATTTGCTGGATGCTGTAGTAGCATCCAATTCATAGGTTAAAAGGAAAGGAAGTCTTTGACAGAGAAAACAATAGTAAAGAATAAATGAGAAACTACATTTTATGAAAGATCAGTTTTATAAAACACACAATTTTCTTGTTTCTACATTCCTAGACTTGGAAATTTGGTACTTATGAATAACCTTGGAATCATTGTTTGAGAATAGAGAGTTAATCCAAAACTATTCAGGCATTAAATAGGTCTCCAACCTTGTTAATATTTCTACATGTGCAATATTGCAAGGCTGGAGCCTAAATATATTGCAGAAGCTCTGTAAAAGTTCCCAAAAATATAGGTATACCAAAGGAGGTACAAAAGTCATAATCTGCACAGTAGCAAGTGAGTTTGCTGGTGTATATAAAAACTTTAAGATTTAAGAACATGCAAAGCACTTCTGAGTGAAACCTTATATGCTTGGGTTTTATGACAGAAAAGAAGTGAAGTCTTTACAAACTGAAGTGGAAAATTGGTGTGCTTTCCGCTTAATTTTTATTGTACTCTACTACTATGTGGTGGTTTATTGAGAATAAAAAAATAAATTACTTCAAGAAAAGTCCAAATAGTCCACTATGTTTGCAGAGCACCTCTTTAGGTGGGCCAACTGTCTTCAAAGTCAGCCTTCAGGAGTCAGGAAAGGGGAACTTGGGTTTCTCTTCTTTTTAGTATGACAATATTTGGACGAGAAAGAAGAGACTGGTGGCTGATTACTTCATTTGTTTACGAGTTTTACATGTCGGTGCTAGCCATGCCTTTTGAATGTGAACTGCCATAGGAAAGAAAACGGTTTTTGAGCCCGCACCTGCGAGAGGCAGTGTTTCACTGCGTTTGTATGTGTGCTACTCCAGCACAGGCTCCACTGTTGAAGAGCCAGCCGCTTGCCAGTAAGACGCAGCCCATCTAGCTTAGCCTTTCACCACTTCCTATGTTCTTTTGAGCCTTATAAGCATTAAAGGAGGTCTCATACTGATAACGAAGGTTAAGGCAATCATCTCTTTCCCTTTGCAGATAGGGACTTGAAAACTGCCTTTGCAGTCACTCTCTTCTGTGCCACACAGGAAGATTTCTGCAGCCTGTGACTTCTCTTGGTTTAAACAGTATTTATCAAATGGAAACACATGTATACAGTAGGTAAGCAAACATTTGCTGCACTTTGAAGAAGAGCTTGCTTCCCTTTTGTTTTGATGCTGGTATTCCTTAACAGAAGGACTTTTAAAATATACATAGGAATAGAAACATGATAAAGGAGCTTAATCATTTCAAGTCCCACTGAACCATAAAACAAATTAATTCTTCATCATACTGCTTTATGCTTACTCGTAGTCCCTTCTGAGAGAAGGATGGAACAGCCTGCATTTGGACAATGCTGTATTATTCTTAATTACTGTTTACATATATTGAGACTGTAAAATCCCTTTGGGAAGAGCTTTTAGAAAATTAGGAAAATATAAGTAAATCTCCAAAGAGTAATCAATCCCAACTGACTTTGGCACATTTAACTTAAACTCTGTAAACCACCCATGGCTGACAAAAATTGTTTTTTTTAATGTGATGTGTATGACTGTTCAAGAACTTTTCCCATAATTTGTGATAACACTTGTTATACTATGCTTTTGTTCATCTCTAACTTTCCCTCCAGCACATTGTTATTTTCTTTCTTCCTCTCCTGAACCATGGGTTATTTTTAGAACTTCATCATGAGCACCAAGCTCCAGTTAAAATATAAGGAGTAAACCAAGTAAATAACAAGGATAAATAATTTAACTTGTATTAACTTTAAATATGAGGGACTGGATCCTCAGATCCCATTTTTTCAACTGCCTAAGCTCCACTGAAATGAACCACAGTGTTTTAAATTATTACCACATGCATGACTTAACAATAAGTGTTAATCACTGTTCCATCATTCACCTCAAATAGTGGTTGAATGTTACTTTGTAAATGTTGCAAAGTTAGCAGTGTCTAGGGTTTTTTGGACACTTCATCTCTAATCCATCTTGCTCCAAACTTTAGTCTTCCTTGCAAGCTTTGGAAAATCCTATCCTGTACAGTTAGATAGAAAATCAAGAGTGATTTGAAGGAAGATGGATTAGATATTAGATTATATCAATTTTGTCCCAACATGTAAAGAGTCAGCCTAATTTATTTAAGATGGTAGAATCTTTTCCAACGTGCCAAATTTAGTACATTTTTATGTACTAAAATCAAAGGAGCCCTAACTAACACTCTGCTTAAGAAGGACTGCAGGAAACTAGTATTCCTTTTGTGGAATTTATTTATGCATTTTGTTAAGGTGAAAAAGGGAAAGGACTATGTAATTTTCTCTGGTCCACTTTAGAAGTCAGCCAATAGTTGCATCTACTTAGTGCCGCTTTTTGAGCTCCTTAGTCAGTTTTAATTTAGTCAAAGGTATAATTGGGTTAGAATTTACTTAAGACTGCAGGTGGGGCTATCTGACTGAATGCAGCCAAGTTGCACAGGACTTTACAGATTTCTCCACTTATATCAAACTACATAGCTGATGATAACTCTACTCTTACGTTACTATGATTATGAAGTATGATAAAACCAGAGACTGAACCTGAATAAAAACTGATACAGTGAACAAAATCATCTTCTGTAAATGTAGCCACACTCACAAAAAACAGAAGAGAATTTAACAATTTTTTCAAATTAGCATTCAGAAAATTGATTTAAACTACATCAGTGAAATAACTCTTTTCCCATTATAATCTGACTCCATGGGAAAGAGGCAGCTCTATGCTATTGCTATGTTGGAAAAGATTCTTAAATGTAGATAATGCTTATGTGAAAACCAATAAAGTACCTTGCCTTTTTTCACTACCTTGTACATACATGCATACAAAATTTACAAACTGTTCTCTCAATTTATTTGCCAAGATGTTTTTGGTAACAGCAGAGTGAATCAGGCAGGAAATAAACTTTACGAATCAATTTTTAATAAGAAAGTCTAATATAGTAGTGCATATTGCTCTAGGTATATATTGTCAGCTTTGTGAAACAGACATTGGAATGAAAACACGAAGTATTTCAGAATCTTACCATGTACATTTGAGATGTATCTTTCTATTTTGGATCATTTCTATTCTGAGGTTGTCTTTGATTATTTCTGTTCCTTGATTTTCTCCTGTCTGTAGTTCCCAGTGATTTGAGTCTTAAGTCAGATGAGTCTTCAAGCCAGCATTCTATATTGCCTGAAAGATTAAGACATATTATTTAGATTGTGAAATAGCCATTTGTTTCTTCCTGACCTGGTAGCACCAGCCTTTTCAATGGCACTGCTCTTCCATATTTGCCATGCTGCTTACTCTGCTTCTCCTTTGTGTTTCAGGGAATTCAGTGTCACAGAACTTGCAACAAACAACAGAAACCTGTGAAAGTTGGGGTTTTTTTTACTATGAGGGTGGTCAAACACTGAAACAGGTCACCCGGACATGTTATGGAGTCTTCATCCTTGGAAATATTAAAAACTTGAGTGGACATGGCCTTGAACAACCTGCTCTATCTGACCCTGTTCTCAGCCGGTGGTGGGAAAAGACGATCTGCAGAGGTGCCTTCCAGCCTCAGCCATCCCCTGATTCTGTGATTCTGTAGGTGAATCAGATTATTATAGGCCTGCAAAGTTCTGGAAAAACAAACAATTTACATATAACAAAAAGACTGAAAAGCCTATGATAATTTACCTTAGAAAGGAGATAATTAATAATATTAAAGTCAATAAATTAGTGAAAAATCTACCCAGGAGTTTCTGTTTTACAAAACTAGAAAATAATGATTCAGTTTAATTAAAAGTATTCCACTTAAAATTAAGACAAGTACACAATTTTAATTCATATTATTGTGTTTCAGTTGCAGAACACCTCCCCACCAATATTTGAAGAGATTCAGAGAGACAGGATGTTTCTACTGAAACCAAAACTATCAATATCTATTATAACTAATCATAACATTGAAAAGGTTATTAAAGCTCCTGCTTTGGAGCTGAAGGAAAATAGAGACCTGGATGTGATCTAAGTGTTGGATTACTCTATGTTTTCATAGCCATGGGCTTTAACATTTTGTCCAAATCTTCTAGTGATGGTCACTGTTAGAAATAGGATACAGGATTTCTGCATCTCTTGTCCTGTTCAGCATGCCATTTCCTAGGTTTCTCCATGACTCTTCGAGTCTATTTTGCTTGGTGACCAAAAAGAGAAAAGAGAGGGGAGGTGCATTGTGGCAATCATTATCTATTTACAGATAGAGCACTGGTGCCTATATACTCTGAGAAGATGGAGCAATTAGCCCAGGCAGAGTGCCTTGTTAGTGTGGCTAATGTATTTTGGGACCTGAATCTCGGCATCAAGTTTTCCTGGTGAGTGCTAGCTGTGGTGGGTGTCCCCCATGTAATGCACAGCTCCAAGGTCAGCACGCAGCCAAGACAAGAGCCCACTAATGATAACTCAGAGTGTAAGCCACCATCCGTCTTCTCCCAAAACCCCTTGCCTGTACCCACAGTGCCTCCATCAGTTCCTGACTTCTGATGCTCTGCTTTATTTACACAATCTCCACACTTTTTTTTCCCCTCTCTGAAGCTTCTGATGAAGTCATTAACAGAGTTGTCTTTTAACTCTGCAGAAGGATTTCTGCCTGGGTAAGTGAATCAATCCACAAGAAAAGGCAGCTTCACACATTTAAAACCTTTGTTCAGCCTCAGAATAAACTCATCATGGAAAATCTTTCAAAATCTTTTTTGGGGAAAAAAAGATTTATGCTACCACTTTATATGTGAAATAAGTACAGTGAGTACTGTAAGAAGGATAAAAAAGTTTCATTTTTGAAAACTGTTAATTCACTGCAACAGGAACTCTCTCCAAATACATACACAAAGCTTTTCTTAATGGCAGTCATAACTGCCATTATAGTCATAATAAGTCATAAAGCAAAACACATATTGAGCAAAGGAATATTTTTCTCATTTAAATACTGGTGGCATTTATGTAAAATGTAATACTATCATCTTTCTTGTCTATAATGAATATTACTGTACAGTCTCGTGAGACATTCAGTTGTCTCTTCCTAAAACTGTTTTTAAGACTGTTTTGTAGCTTTGTTAGGAATTTTACTTCTGGGTTAACTCTACCCTAGTGTATTTCACTATTTACAGGCATAGTCCCTGAAATAAACAAGAATAGAACCTAGTCCACATCTCCTGTGCATTTTTTGGGGGGAGAGAAAAAAAAAAATTCTACAATTTTATTAAACATTAGCAGTGTTACTCTTTTGATATCTTTCATAGAACTGTAATTAACTGTAATTAACTTCTGAGACAGTATAAATAAATAAATATTATACTAATTTTACCCTTAAGGAAGCAAGCTACTTCATCTCTAAACTTTTTTCGCCCTGCTGCAGTTCTTAGCAAAAAATACAACATCTTGTGATCTTCCATTTACTCCCTAAAGTCAATTTTTGAAGTTATCATCAGGGCCATTTCTGTGCATGCTTACAGAGTGGCTTTAAATAGTAAAAGAAATGAAATGTGATGTTGGGAGTTCTTTATCCTCAACATTACCATGCAAAAGTGCTCAGGTCTGAATGCAGTCAGATCCACCTTGGTTGGATTCAGCAGGAAAGCTTTCTTCCTTCAAATGACAAACAATATGGGGGAAAACAAACAATTCTCCCCATTTCCAGACCCTTGATAGACCACCTGTATTTCTTCTGTGTCTGCTGTGAACACAACAAACCTGGTGATCGACCTTTTCAGACTGAATTGGTGTCACCATGATTCCTGTGATTCTTTCAGTTTAAAAATTCTTTTCTTTTTGAAATTAAAAGGAAAATCTTTGAGTGTAAAACATAGAACAACCTGTGTTACGAAGTACCACATAGTACAAAGATTATCTCTTTAATATTTTCATTCTGGTTAGTTAAAGACTTGCATGATGGAGTTCTAAGCTAATGTAAACTTGTCAAAGATCTATACTTAGTGCTTAAGAGAAATATTGATATTCACATCACAGAATCATAGAATTGTTTATGTTGGAAAAGACCTTTAAGATCATCAAGTCCAACCCTAAACCTAGCACTGCCAAGTCCACCACTAAACCATGTCCCTAAGCAGCACATCTACATGTCTTTTAAATACCCCCAGAGATGGTGACTCAATCACTTCCCTGGGCAGCTTGTTCCAATGCTTGATAACCCTTTTGTTGAAGAAATTTTTCCTAATATCCAATCTTAACCTACATTATTTGAGCAGCCAGACTACAGGTCACAATTGTTAACTAAGAATTTATCTTGTGATGAAGCAGAAAGAAACAGTATATAATTTTCAAGCCCCATAAACATGTAATGTCAGCCAAGCTCTCTGATTCAGACACACACTGATTTCTAGTTTCTTTCAGAGAGTTGTGTGTGGCTGGATTAATTATTTCAGCACTGTAATATTCAGGTTGGTTGTCTAATGTCTAAAAATCCTATTTAATAATAAAAGCTAATATTTAGATCTGATTTAAAGTTGCGTAATTCTATCTTAATAGGACTTGTTAATGTCAATCTTCACATATTCTTTGCCTGGTAAGAACAAGCAAATGATAGTTTCACAGTAAATCCAAATATTACATCATATACAAAATAGTCTGAATACGGAAAAGAAAATTTACATATTAACATATTAAAATACGATATGCTTTAGGATTCTCCCTTGTAATTTCTCAGAAGGAATAACTGATATGATAAAGCATATTTTTTTTTCCCAAATAATTGTTCATTCCAAAGCATATAGAGTCTTAAAGGCATGTACTACATTGCAAAATCTCTGTGAAAATGCAAAAAGCTCTAAACAGAAGTAACGGGAAAAAAACCCAAAACAAATAATGTAGGAAAAACTTTTTTTTTTCTGTGATTAGCATATGCAGATTTTAAATTGTCAACATTTGTCAGTCAGCTACCTCTTTATAACACCTGTAGATTAAAAAAAAGAACTTGATGTATAACCTATCTTGGTACTAACCTTGCTGCCACTGAAATCAACTTTGGTTTGGTCTTAACACATTTTAAAAAGTTGACAGTGCTGTCATGGTCTTTACAATCCAAACTCAAGTTCAGTCCTCAGCATTTTGGAGAAAAATGGTACCTTTGTCACTATGTTCCCTTTAGACCATGTAGTAAACTTAGTAGCATTTAACCATTAAAAGAAAAAAAATTGTAACATTTAACCATTTCTGGAACAATGAAATTCAAAGTTGTTGTAGCAAATACTGCAGAGAGAGAGAAACTGTGTGTTAAAAACAATTAAGCGCCTCTTAACCCATTGAGTAACAAAAGGATGTTTTTGTTACTAAAAGCAATTTCTTACATGGTAGCTATGTTAAAATCTCCAAAATGTAGGCTGTAGGAGAAGGAACTTCATGAATTTCCTTACTAACTCCCTTCCTAGTCATTCTGTTACAGGAATGACCTGCCAAGGCCATTTTCCAACACTGCTAGTCCAAGGATATGCAAGTACCCTACACAGGCACCTGCAGGCTGAAAGCCTCAAAGGAACAGCAATATCCACAGCTCTGTGCAAAACAGAGATTAATAGGACTATTGGATATATTGATAGTACCATTTAATAACAAACTACATTCTCGTATGTATAGTGAGTAAGTCTCACATATTTAGAGGAGTGACAAATAAATGAGTGCCACAAAGGAATTCAGTGTTGGAGGCTGCCCCTCTCCTATTTCATGGTGTTTTTATGCAGATGCTACCACTACTTAGCAATATAGGCCTCCAAGATTTAAGATCCTCTCAGGGACTGAGATTGCTTCAGTTGAGGTCCTCTCAAAATGCTACTTATCTCCCCAGCATCTCCATCTTTGTGTCTTGGGCACTCACTTCCATCTTAGCTCTGGTGGTTATCTGGGTAGCAGTCATCCTGCATAGTCTTGATCTTCTGCATGAAGGGAATTAACACACTTGCTACAGCTATGAAGTGTTTCCTTAGTCTTGTGTGGTGAGCTCTTTTCAAATCAGACTCTTTCCTCATATAGATACCATACTGTCTTAGAGCTACTACATTGGAATTACAGTTTCCTTTTATAGGATATTTTGGTATTGGTGAGTGAGAGACTAAAATGACGATTTTTTAAAAATAGAAACAAAGTCTCATTACTAAAGTATTTAAAAGACTTGTGCTATAATATTACTCCTTTCTCTCAGGGATAGTGATTTGCCTCATGATGTATAAAGAAGCAATGGAAAAAGCATGAGAGAGTTCCACTGACTCGCTGACACCATAGGTTTTGTGAGATTATCTCTGTTGTTGACTTGTCCGGATTGCCCTTTTTGGTCTATGGAGCATACATACAGGTTGTATGCATAGAGGCACCAAACATGACCAGTGAGTGAGCACATGTCTGGCCTGGCTTAGTCTATGCAGTTCTGTGCAGTTAGCTTTATCGCTGGGATGTTTTTAGTGGATGTTAAAAAGCCCTTTCCAGTTCAATTCTGCTATAGAGAAAGTTATTCTCAACTGTTCAAATGTACCATTTATTAAACAGTGCAGACGTAGCAGCAGAGATCTTTTTATTTTTTTTATTTTCTGATGCAGGAAATATCTATATCCCAGCTCCTGTGGTAGAGTTTCTGGTTGATGCATTTGAACACACTATGAATGATGGGCTGCAGAACCTTATGCATTTCTTTGGAAGGCATTGACTTCAGTAGGACTTGGATTTCACCTTAGAGTTTGTCAGTTGTCAATACTTATGTCTCAAATTATTAAAAAAAAGAAACTTCTGTCACCTATAAATTATTTATATCACAGAAAAAATAGAAACATTTTAAACTTTGGTTTTTTTTTATTTTTAAATGCAATATGAAGTTCTATGAAGTTCCTTTGATATCTGCACATAAGATTAGTAAGTATTCATACAGGATTCTTTTAAAATTAAATAGTAAAGACTTATAGCAACTTAGAAGATTTTTATTCCCATTAAAGTCTGTAACTAATGCAGAAAAAATTATCTGAAAAAAAACAAACCCAAAAGTAAAATCCATGTCTGTTGTAAATTTCTGCAGGAAACATTATAAAGTGTATCTGGTACATTTGCTTGTATGGTAATGATTGATTGGCCAAAGATAAGTAAAAGTAGAATTTGTCCTGAACGTAACTTCCTTGTCCATATCACTAAATTGTTTATTTATCTTCTATTAGTAAGTGGTACTTGCTTATTTTCTTCAGCATCATGTGTGTCCTGAAGCACCTTTACTTTCTTAGATCCCTCAGTTGTCACAAATTATATTTCACTCATACAGTCCCAGAGCTTCAGTATGGGAAATCAATGGTAAATGGATACACTTTAGACAATGGACTTATCATCAGTGCAAAGTTTTACTAGGTCTTTTTCTACTTTTGAAATAAAGTCTAGAATTCTGTAGATAGCCTTTTTCTACAGGATATGATGTTTAATAAATGAACCACAATGATATTCTTAAAGCAGCCCCACAGAGAATTAGCAAAAGCTACATATTAGCTTAACAAATGAAAGAACCTTAGGTAAAACCATTAAAAGATATTTTTAAAAGATTTTTGTCTTGATGCCTTTTGAATGAGATGCTAAAGACCTGCCAAACTTGCTAGAAGTCGATATTATTTGTATTTAGTAACATCTTTTCCACTGACTGCAGTGGAGGAAGCCAACACTCTTGCAGGACAAAGACTTATGACAGCTGAAAACAAAGAATACCAAACTGTACTTGCCTCATTTGGTTACCTAGTGTGATGATGAAACTAACACATCAGCCATGTAGGTGCGAACACCAAGCATTCCTGTCCTAGTTAAACAACGTGCTTTATATAGGCCAAAAAAACCCCCTTGCAAACTAACAAGCTCCTGTTTTCTAGGAGCAGGACTGTTTTGAAACTACCATGAAACAAAAAGGAGCACAAAGCCAGGATTATGTGAATGAGTTCATATGAAATGTCAGCATGTACATGACATTGTGCATACTCACCTAATATTCCTTCATTCTGGGAATCCGCTCTGATGAGACCCCACCTGGAGTACTGCATCCAGCTCTGGAGTCCTCAGCACAGGAAAGACATGGGCCTGTTGCAGAGGGTCTAGAGGAGGGCCACAAAAATGATCAGAGGGATGGAACACCTCTCCTCCGAATAAAGGCTGAGAGGATTGGGGTTGTTCAGCCTGGAGAAGAGAAGACTCCGGGGAGACCTTATTGCGGCCTTTCAATAGTTCAAGGGGGGTTTTAAGAAAGATGGGGAAAAAATTTTTAGCAGGGCTAATAGTGATAGGACAAGGGGTAATGTTTTTAAACTAAAAGAGGGTAGATTCAGACTAGATATAAGGAAGAAATTTTTTAGGATGAGGGTGGTGAAACACTGGAACAGGTTGCCCCATCCTGGGAAACATTCAAGGTCAGGTTGGACAGGGCTCTGAGCAATCTGATCTAGTTGAAGATGTCCCTGCTCAGTGCAGGGGGGTTGGACTGGATGACCTTTAAAGGTCCCTTCCAACCCAAAGTATTTTATGATTCTATGATTCTATGAATCTTACAAATCCCCTCACTCTACCCCAAAATGAAAACCAAGATCAAAACCAAAGCCAAAAGAAAGAAAGTCTATGGAAAGCAATAATGAAATTCTGTTAAACTTCCTTTTTTCCTGGATTCTTAGACATTTTATTCTATCTTTGGTATTTATTTTATCTCTAGGATAAAGAAAAAGCAAATCTTTATAAGGAAAGGCCATAAACCTTACGCATGAATAAACATCACCAGAAAGATATTAGAACTAAACACAGAGGTTAGTATAGTAACAGAGGGACTAATAAACAAAAAAAATCGTATCTCCTAACATAAGCTTAAAATAAGAATTGCCAAGTAGCAGGTTGAGTTAGATCTTGGAAGGAAAGTTAACAGAAAAAAGAAGAATACTTTATTTGAATAAAAAGCAGTGGCTACAATATGTGGGTTGGAGTCAATAAAGACAGAAATATGGCTGAAAACCAACATTAGTAGTTTATTTTTACTAAGGAGATGCATGAGGTTATAGAATACAGGCTGGAAGGGACTGGAGGAAGTCCCCTAGCTAATCCAAAGATCAGCAATAACTACACCTGGGTCATTGTTGACATGCAAATGTACACCCTTTTATTAAAAACAAAACAAAACAAGCAACCAGAAAATCTGTTATGATGACAAAGATTCCACGACCTTTTCATGAAAACTCTTTAAGTGATTAACAACTCCTACAACAAGACTGCATTTCTTAATGTATTTTTAGCCAATTGCTTCATCCCCTATCTACAGTAGACTGGGAGAATAATTTATTCTCATTTTGGATCTGCTTGATACATGAAATATTCATAATAGTTATATATTTTAGATCTATGAAGGCTTTATCATGTATCCTTCCAGTTTTTCTTCTGCTGACTTATCTTCCCAATTCTTTTTTTTTTTTTAAATTAAAGTTCATTTTGCCATCTCCTTGTAATTCTCAGTTAAGTGCTTTTTAAAATAATGCATATCTTTCTTGCTGAGAATGCTTAAAATTCAACCCAGCAGTCCTGTTGTACATGCTTCTAGCATTATCTAGATATTTGTGAGAGCTCTATCATAATTCACATTCTGGGCCTCAAAGGCAGTGTGTACGTCCTTTACATGCGTGTCAACACATCCCTTCCCACCCACCCCCACCTATTTTGAGCAAACTGTGCTTTTCTTTCTTAATATTTCTGCCACATGAGTTTACTATGTCTTTTAACATAAGTAATAGTTTTGATTCTCTTATTCCCCATTTGTTTGGCATTGTGTTACTCCTCTACACAGAAGCACAGAAAGGATGGAGATTGAGAATGAGGCCATTACCACATTTGAGGGAAAATGTGCAATGAAAAGAGCTAAAAATTATTCAGATTCTTGGTTCTGGCTTGTCTTCACAGAATTTTGAAAAAAAAAGGAATGCCTGAAGCATAGATCCTGTAGCAGGAACTGACTGTGTAAAGGATGGCATCTTACCAGTGGAGACTAGACTTGTATGTATGCTCCAGAAAGAAAAAGAACGGGTTAGGCAACAGAAATTCATAAATTTGACATCAAGCATATGTAGTTAAACAAACAAATTTTGATGGATGATTTTAGACCTAGAAGTGAACTGAAAATAGGAAAAAAGGCAAAATGCCTGATTATAGTTTCTTATAGTAGCAATGCCATTGGGGCTGAAAGTATCCTGCTTGCTTCAACTTTATTAGTATGGGGGAACAGTGTGACCACATGCAAATTTTTAGAAAAACATAGTTTTGAGAAAAAATAAAAAGCACGGCTAATTCTATAAGTATTACTCAAGAGAAAAATTAACTCAGATGGATATTGAGCTGAAAATAATGTGTGTGGATACCGTAGAAGTAAGGTTAAATTAGCTGTTGTTACTCTTAATCTTAAAAGTTAATGTAATGGAAATACATTATTAATATGCAAGCTCTTCAGAAATTTATTCAGTGTTTTTGCTTTTAATTTTTCAAAATCATCCTTAGGTATGGCAAAAAAGCAATCATCTCATGAAAGTAAAAAACATTTACTATTGCTCCAGTTAATTGTCTCTCTATGACTGAGATATTTGTTAGATGTACATGTAAGCGTCTCTTCTGTACTGCATAGATGTCGGGTTGTTTGATTTGTATAAGTGATTATTGCCTTTTTCACCTCCCCATGCTCTTAAGAGCAAAACTGTTTTATTCTTTTTATGGTGGTTGACTTCAATTTCCTACTTGTAAACATTCAACTAGTACAGTGAAGATTCAGTCTGTGACACCTGTCAAGTTCACCATCTTAGAAGAGGACTTTTGGTATATTAAGAACCCTGTCATTTATTTTAATTTTTAACCCTTGAGAATGTTTAACTCACAGATAGTCTCATGAAAACATAAACTCTGTTTTGCAAGATCTGATCTCATGTTTATCAAAATGAAAAATTAAGAAAATCTATTCCTAAAACAGTAAAATTGATAAACTGAGAGTATCCTATAAAAGATAATAGGAAAAAATATACTGTGAATTTTTTAGTACTTGTCAGAAAGTGCATCAAGAGTGCCAGTGATTAGAAAATTAATCATAATGGAGAAGATCTTAAGCTAAGGTAAAGTTTGACAACTCTAGCACAGCCAGGAGTGTGTAAGTGTCACATAACCGGTATGTTTTTAATTATGAAATGTATCCTACTTGTCTATATAAGGGGAAAAAAAAAACCAAACAAAAACAAACCAAAAAAGGAGGGCAGAATTGATTACAATTTCTACTAGCTAAGTGTCTGTGCTCATACTTTTTTCTTGGACATGTAATTTATGATTTTGCTATATAGCACTATCTGAGTAAGCTTGTGAAATCACTCTTTTCAGCCAACTATACCATTTTCTTGTGAAATCCACTTTTATTCTTTGAACAAGATTTCTTATTTCTACTTCAGTGACTTCTTGAAAGCCATACACTATGACTCTTATATAAAGCTGAATAAACACAGAATAGAAATAGAGTGGCCATTTTAAATAGCTTCTCAGCATCATGAGTGATGTAAGAGTAATCTGATGATTCTGTCTTCACAGGGCATAGCTTCCCTCATCTTCTAAATGTAGTTGATGCAATAGACTCACTTAACGAGCAAGCAATTCAGATTTGCTTGAAATGAAGAACAATCTATTTAAAATTGATTTTCATTCAAACAAATGACTCCACAAATTTATTTGGAGGAGGCAATGGTGTGCATGTTTTCTTAATTCGCAGATGACACCAAAGTGAGAGAACAGTTGACATGCTGGAGGGCAGGGCTGCCATCCAGAGCATGGAGGAGTGGGCCTGCATGACCTCATGAAATTCGACACAGAAAAATACTGAGTCCTGTCTCAGGGAGGGAAGAGCTCCTGTAACAGCATGGGCTGGGGATGGGTGGGCCACAGAGCAGCTCTGCAGGAAAAGCCCTGGGGTGGTGGTGGACAGTGAGTTGAGTGTATGCCCATGGTTTGCCCTGGCAGCAAAGGTGCCTAAGAGCTCCTGAGCTGTATGGACAGGGGCCCAGCTGATAGATCAAGGGAAGGGATTATGTCCCTCTATGTAGCGCTCGTCAGACCACATGTAGACACTGCATCCAATTTTGAGCCACTAGGAGAGGAAAGACATGGACAAACTGGAGCTACCTCAGCAGGGGGCCCCCAAGGCAGCTGGGGCTGGAGCACTTGTCCTTCCAGCCTGATTATCTTCTAGTTCTATGAAGAGAAATAAGTGGAAAAAATAGAAGTTCAAGGAGTTCTTTGAAGCATAAGTCAATTGAAGGGAGCAACATCAAATTATTGTTCTGGTCTTATAGCCTAGACATCTGCTATAAGCCAGTATCTGACATAGCTCTTATGTTAGGTTATTACTGTTTAAAGCAGTGGTAAACATACATAAGTTGAGACACTTTGTAAAGCCTTCTCATAATGCAAATAAAAAAGAGTAAATATAAAATAAAATTATATTTAGGAATTAAATGTTTCATTAAAAAAAACAGCATGCCCCCTCTGTTTATCCCCTACATTCTTTTATAGTTATTTGACTGTCAGAAGATAATCTGTTGCGTGTTTAAATCTATTTCTGTAGGATTTCACCTCATTGTTCCACCTTTTTTGTGAATTAAGGTAAATACTAATTTAATTTGCAGTCATTGTCAGATTTTCATCGGGAACAACCTGACTACATAATAGTCCACTTTTCCTGTTCTCTTTTGTTTATCGTCTGGGAAAACAAACAAGCAAACACAAATACCATGCAAGATCTGCCTACCAAACCTTAATTTGCTGACATGCCCTTTTAACACTTCCTTCTGCTTTCTCCTACTGACTGATCTGAAATGGTTGTTCATCGTTCCAGCTCTGAAGCCTTATTTGGCAGATTTTAAACTTCAGTGTACAATTCATATTTGTCACTTCTGGATAAGGAAGTAATAAATCTTATATATATAGTCCTTGAGAGTTTCAATCTAGTTTCCATTGTTTCTTAAAGGTGACCTTTTTGGAATTGCAAATGTTTATTACAGGCCTATTTTTATCATCTCCTTTAATATGAAAAGAACCATCTTGAGATTTCTTCAGTCAAGATTATTTTTCATAGCCAGATCTTCCATAATATCTTCACCACCTACCAGAAGCAACACTAAAATACAATTTCCTTTGCTTATTTTAAAGTATCATGGAAAGAAAAAAAAGAAGAAGAAGAAAAAAAAAAGCACCAACTATCTTATCTCAAAATATCTGGACAATGGAACTAGGAATGGTGATTTTTTTTTTTTTGAGGATTATGTCTGGATAATTTAAATGCATTAATTTATGTGAGCAAAATACCCTGCATATTAGTTTAAGAAAAATTTGACAGACAATAAATTCAGTAGCTAACTTTTTGAGGATGATATTTGACTTCAGATTCAGTGTTGATTTGGTTATCATAAAATAGATTCCAATATTTAGTCAGCTAAATTGCTCTCTATATGCCAGTGACTACCCTGACAAAAGTGAAATGCAGTTACTTTATCATAATCACCTGATGCTCTTTGAGATGCTTTGAAGTACCCTACCTGGTTTTTATCTTCTATTTCAGAAGTCTTTAGGACTTGGGAATTACTTGTCAGCCTCTTTTAGATGTTTCAGATATGTTAGGGCATCTCAAATAGCACTAAATGCATGTATTTAGGAAAATACTTCCCATCTCTGATCTCTACTAAGGATAATGGGAGAACCTAACCCACACATTGATACTTTATTCAAAGATATAAACAGAATATAGGCTGAAATAAACTATTATTTTACCAAAAGTAAAAGACAAATGTGTCTTCAGTAAGACAAGATTTTCTTTCAGAATATAGAAGACCTAATCTATCTGGCCTTCAGGTACAGCATGTGATATTTTAACAGCTGGCGATTTTATAGTTAAACTGGGAAAGACAGAGAACTAATAAAATATGAAAGCAATTTGTTCTGAGAAGAAAGGTCTTGGGTTTTGAGGAAGTTCAAAAAGAGTTTCTGATATTTTGTTTTTAGGGCCAATCTTATTTACTACTGTCGTGGTTTAACCCCAGACAACAACTAAGCCCCACACAGCCACTCGCTCACTCCCCCTGGTGGGATGGGGGAGAGAATCAGAAGAGTAAAAGAGAAAACTCATGGGTTGAGACAAGAACAGTTTAATAAGTAAAGCAAAAGCTGCATGCACAAGCAAAGCAAACCAAGGAATTAATTCACTACTTCCCATCACCAGGCAGGTGTTCAGCCATCTCCAGGAAAGCAGGGCTCCATCATGCGTAACGGTTACTTGGGAAGACAAACTTCATCACTACAAATGTCCCCCCTTCCTCCTTTTTCCATACGGTATGGAATATCCCTTTGGCCAGTCTGGGTCAGCTGTCTCACCTATGTCCTCTCCCAGCTTCTTGTGCACCCCGAGTCTACTCGTGGGTGGGGTGGTGTGAGAGGCAGGAAAGGCCTTGACTCTGTGTAAGCACTGCTCAGCAGTAATGTCGTGGTTTAACCCCAGTCGGCAACTAAGCACCACGCAGCCACTCGCTCACTCCCCCCTGGTGGGATGGGGGAGAGAATTGGAGGAGTAAAAATGAGAAAACTCATGGGTTGAGATAAAGACAGTTTAATAGGGAAAGCAAAAGCTGCGCACCTAAGCAAAGCAAAGCAAGGAATTCATTCACTACTTCCCATGGGCAGGCAGGTGTTCAGCCATCCCCAGGAAAGCAGGGCTCCATCACGCATAACGGTTATTTGGGAAGCCAAACGCCATCATGCCGCATGTCCCCCACTTCCTTCTTCTTCCCCCAGCTTATATACTGAGCATGATGTCTTATGGTATGGAATAGCCCTTTGGCCAGTCTGGGTCAGCTGTCCTGGCTCTGCTCCCTCCCAGCTTCTTGTGCACCTGGCAGAGCATGGGAAGCTGAAAAGTCCTTGACCAGTGTAAACTCTACTCAGCAAGAACCAAAACATCACTGTGTTATCAACATTATTCTCATCCTAAATCCAAAACAGAGCACTCTACTAGCTACTAAGAAGAAAATTAACTCTATCCCAGCTGAAACCAGGACAAGTAACTAAAGCATCTCTGTGTTATCAACACTGTTTTCAGTACAAATTCAAAACATAGCCTAATACTAGCTACTATGAAGAAAATTAACTCTATCCCAGCCAAAACCAGCACAACTACTTTCTTCACTGACCTTGGAAAAAAAACCCCAAAGTTTGTCCTGTGATACATTTTGCTATTAAATTTCTCCCTCATCCTATCATACATGATGTGAAGATAATTAAGTCTTTTTATACATAAGATCATGAATGTATGGGTTTACAGAGGGGATTTCTGATATTACGTGGGAGCTCTTCAGATGGAAGCAAATGCCAGATGAGTGCAAATTATCTCAGAGTGACTGAGCCTTCATTGTGCGCTGATCACAGCCTATGCTGTCCCTGGAAAAATAATTAATTAGAAAATGAACACTACTGGTGCCATTGTAAAAGGTAGTAGAAAATCTTTATTTTATAGCTTTCTATTCACCTTCGTTTGAGAAAGATACATGCAAATTTGAAGTGGCACTGAAGGAGACTTAAAACAATGCAGAAAACAAGGAATTTTTTTTACAAGAAGGATAGACACTTTTTATCCCAGAGGCTGGGAATTTGTTTAGCATGCTAGCCTGGGTTAATTAATAGCCGATATGGCTATAAAGATATAGTTAATTCTGCCCTGTAAAGAAAAGATATGTCTTGAAAGATTTTGGTTTGTTTAGGCTAGCAACCATGAACTGAAAAAGGACATGATTGCCATATTTGACTATATATTTACAAAAAATACAAGTAAATAGTCATTTAAGCAAACAGGTATTATTGATATGATACAGGAATAAATTAAATAAGCTTGTCAGGAACATATTTAATTTGGAAATTGAAAGGATGTCTGACCAACAGTATTGTAAAATTCTAAACATCCTCCCTATGGTGTCATGTAGGTGGTGGGAAAAGAGAAAGGCGAAACCACCTATGGAGTTTTAGGATTAGTTCTCATGAGTTTTGAAAATAGAAATATTGAATTCAATCAGCTGGTGGCTGCAGCTGGTAATCTAGAAAGTCCCTTCTATTTTTTTAAATTCCTCAGTGGTTTAGTAATTACATCTGATCAATTTAGATAAAGGGATGTGTGTGTGTTTTTTCTTCCCTAAACTTGTGCTTAATGAGTATCCTAAATTTGAATTATAGTTTACATAAACTCAATTTGTCTTTACCTACTACAAAGAAAAAAAAAGCTGCAGAATCTCTGGAGTCAGGTAACTACGTAACTTTATTAAACAAATGCAATTGTCCAAAGTAATCTTATTAAAAAAACTAATATTTTTTTCCTGTAAGGCAATTTCACATAGCATCATTTCACAGCAATGAATCCTTTTTTCACAGGCTGTTACAATGATATACAGCTTTTCAAACAGAAAATCGAGGTGCATGTGAAGAAATAACTGTATACTTTGTGTAAAAGATGAAATCCTTAAGGCTAAGAGACCAAGGTGCTTGAAGGCCCTGCAGCAAGGTTACCTTTCCAAGTCAGCATTCTTTCACAGTTTCCACATATTTATTCAGAAAGTCCCAAATTGGCGAAGTCCATGTTTCTGCTAGAAATAAGACATACCATTGATTAAATGCCCTAATGTGTGAGCTTCATAGAGCAAAAGATTTTTTATTACTACTACTACTACTACTATTATTATTATTATTATTATTATTTATTTTTTTAACAAGTGTGTTAAATTGTTATGTACTCTCTGGCTTTAACATACGTTAGGAAAATCTCATTCCTTAACTATTGTACCAATTAGTCTTTATGGTATGAAATTATATAAACTTTCTTAACAATATGAAATTGTATTAAATTTCTTAAGATATATATAATTTACATGGCAGATTGCATAGTCATGGTTAAATAAACATGACTAAAAGACTCCAGCTCATTGCAAGGAGAAGGACAGCCCCTATCCTGAAGATAAGGACCTTGTTTCTTGGTATCTTAAGGCCGTCCATGAAGATTAAAGGATGCCCCAGGACTAACGAGATAATGCAAGCATCCTAGCCTCTCCAACACCTCTGTGAAACACTCCCATTATCTGCCATCATAGATAAGTAACTGTAGCAAGACCAACTTCAGGGACATCTAGATTCAGAAAGAAACAGATGGCTGATGACGCCATAGAATTATAGTTGCTTTTCAAAACAGTACTATGTGTGTGCTAAGTAGTGATTGGTCAAATCATGTTGTACCTGAACGCTTGAAAGGTATAAGAACCATGTGTAAAAACACATTTGGTGTGCCCCCATTTGAATGGGACACCTCATGTGCATGAATAATGAATAACTCTTGTAGTTATATACTTGCATCCTAGCCTCTGTCCTTGGTCTGCAGAGGCAAATTGTGAAATGTTTGTGAAATGTAGCTCTTGGGACTTTGAAGTGGTCTTCTCCAGGCAGTTTATGAATTTTGTGCTTGTTGGCAAATAGAGGAAATGAAGGAATAATCCAGGCATGAGGGACGAAACCCACAAAACTTCTTATGCTTGCATGAGTGATCATACCATTAGGTTCCCTTGTGGTCTTCTTAGGTCCTATTTTTCACATAGTTTCTGTGGTTTCACTGGGAAGGGTGAGGAAGAAGAGAAAAACAGAAGGAATTAGTCCCAAATCCAATCGAAGTTGCAACATACTTCTGGGATATAGAAGACAAATGTTGATATAGAAAATCAAATCCCTTTAGGTTGCAAAGGTTTATAAATATAAGTAAGTTCATCACTTCCCAGGCAAGTATTTTAATTAGTATTATTATCAGTTTTAATTGGTCTTGTAATTATGCAAGACATTGGCAATGCCATCTCCTTAAAACACAGTCACAAAAGAAAGTATCTCATTTTCAGACACAAAACTAAACACCTAATCCCAGGAAAGGGTCCAAATAAAAACTTAATGTTCCCTTGCAAGAGGTTGCAAAACCACTGTACACCACATCCTTTTGTGTCTCCTGTTGAATTCCATGAATGTCCTAGCCTTCAAACTGACTCATGAAATCAACGTAGATGCCTACTTGGCTCACTTCTTGGGGAGCAGGGAATCTACATATTTAAATCTATCTTTTGAATTATTGTTTTTGTCAGGTACATGAATATCACAGTAAACAAGTTCCCTCACGGATATGGTCCAAAGAGCTGTCCCGAACACAGTTTCACTGCCTGCAGTCCCAACATAAACTAGCTTATGTTGAGCATAAGCTATGACATTATTTCAAAAGTAATGATAAAAATTCTCATTTTAAAGAATACAGATTGGTATTAGATACCACAACCTGGAAAAGCTGAAATCTTGAAGAAACAGTGGACTGTACAAACTCAGAAGGCATGGGGACAAAGTGGTCTGCAGCTGAAACATGTGACAGGTTTTAATGCAAGAACATCAAGAGTGAGGCCAAGTAGGGAGTAGGAAGAAGAAAAACCATGAACAAAACTGCAATAAACTGCTATGTGGAGTGAAAAAGCACAATTTTGAGTCTTTCTTATGCAAGCTGTGTGGGAGAAATTACCATTCCAATTTTTGGTTAAATTATAAACCAGATGGATTTATTTATCGTGTCCTTGGAGAAACCAGGTGCAACCAGACACACACCTCCCATACTTATGAAAACCTGACAATAGACAGTGGATAGCCTTAAATCAAGTTTCAATGTTTAGTACATTTTATAATATTTAGAAGCCCAAATCACTTTCAAACAACATTCTATTTGATTTATCACTCTGAATGACCCAGATTAAAAGCTGCTGTGTCACTGTGTCACATTGTATCTAAGATCTGTAGGGGTTTACCTGAAAAAAAAAACATTTTGCATGATTACTTTAAAAACCAAACTGAATCAAAACAAAACCAACCAACCAAAACAAAACAAAAAAAAGAGACAAAACCTTGTAGGTTCTCATAGAACTGTTTCAGAGCATCAAGAACACCTTGCTAAATGAAATTTCCATGCGTAAGCAGCATGTTCATTTTTCATACCTCAGTATTTAATTACTCTATGATAATGGTATAAACAATGAGAGAGGACAACAGTACTTTTCACAAGACAAAGACAGCATTTTTCATTAAAAATAAAATGTCCATTCTGCACAGGAAAATGCTTTTTGTTTAACATACAGATTTAATTAAAACACCACTAACAATTTTTAACATTGATTGTAAATGGATCTAACGGTTTATAGAACATGGAATGACTCATTAAAATGAGCAAGATGCACCTGCAAATCTGTTAATTTAAGCTTTTTAACTTATCACCCTTTTCCTGTTGCTTTTTTAATTTTTAGCAGTACTGAGCATGATATTTTATCTGCTTTGCCACTGGCACTTACTCAGAGCAGGAATGGAATCCAAACAGCCTCATCTTCCTATTGCTGTCACTAACAACATGTGTTTACATAACATCAGATCTTCAACAATAACAATGATATTACATTTAATTTACATTCAGAGCTTGCCTGCTTTCCTGGTTCTTCAGTTAAAAGTCTATTTTTTTCATTCTGCATCCTTAATTTTATAGCCAGTCATTTTCATGTCTGCAAATATTCTTTTTCTTCAGTATTTTTGGTTGATCAGTGTTATGATGTTGTGCAATTTACTTCTTTTTTGTTGCTTGTATTGCATCCCTTAGAACCTCTCACCTTATGCCTATGGTTATGGCATCCTACTGTGTTTGCAGCACTTTGCTATTTAAAATACACTGGCTGTTGCTTGGTGCTGTGTCTGAAAACTTTCCCTACTTTGGAACGAGTTGTAAGACCGACTTTATAGTAACAATAAAATGTGTTTATTTTTCTTTTAATTACAATATATGCTTTTTTCTCTGAAGAGATTTGTTGAATATAATTAAAATCTAACTCCAAGCAAACTGAAAGCTCATTTATATTTTAGTGGTTTTTGCTGTTTCTTTGAAGGGAGTGGGGGAAGGAAAGAAGAAGCAGGGCAGTTAACAAGGGGAGTGAGAGGAATAACTGACTAAGATATAAAAGATAATGAAGACAATAAAGTTGTTAACAACAAATCACCCACCTATCAACCTACTAGGTCTATTTCTCTAGTACTGACTACTTAAAAACAAAAACCAAACCAGCCAAACAAACAAAAAACCCCAACAGACTGGTTTTATTGATCCTGACTTCAAAAATAACAAAAGCTACTGGATCAGAGAATGTGGTATTAAAATATATTCCATAAAATGTTTAAACCAGAGGTCTAATGTCTTTGAGAGGATCAGAAGGCGTTGGCAGATAGAAGGGAACAAGAGGCAAAGGATATGCTGGAAAGAGCATCTGAAAGGGGTTGAGGTGTCCTCCTGTGAGAGTGGTGGTGGCTTCATGTGTTGACCTCAGCAAATGAGAAGAGAATGATGCCTGCCAAGCAGTGGACAGGCAGCTCCTCTCAGAGGAGAGCTGAAAAAGGGTGTGGGGACCAGATTTCTCTCAAGGCACGTAGTAATTTGTGGTTCAGGAAATGGATGTGATTTCTCTAACCAGTTTGACTGAACTGCACCAGTCCAAACTGCTCTGCCCAGGTAACTTTTCTTTATGCAGCATATTCTTCATGGCAATGACGGACAGAGAAACTGCTGCTTTAGTGAGTTTCTTCATTCAGCATAAGGAGACATAGACTGCTTGATGCCCCTTAGCAGCACATAATTGAAATCCAAAATATATAGATAACACAGGGGAAAAAACTAAACTACTTCATTAACTTAATAAGAATTTCTCCCTTGACTACAAATAATACAGCTGTCTTGTCAAATCTCTGAATGAGTTTGAAGAATGGTACATAGTGAGGCACTTTTTCACTGACCATGGCAAGTGTCTGCAAAAGTGCAGTTTATTTCTTGTTTAAAAGACAGTGGGCCACAGATGTACAGATGCTGGTATCTCCCCAGGGACATGGTTAAGGACATATAGACTTGCTATGAGGAGTTACTACAATCAAAGAACAAAATTTAGTTCCAGACACATAGCTTCCCAGACTGTAAGGCCTCCAGCATAATACAAAATATTAGACTTCCCTAATTAAATACTGCTTAAACTAGGACCTATCTTATATATTTAAAAAAAAAAATCATCCTTCATTTGAAGGAAAGAACCATCCAGTAAAGCTACCACAATATTTTCTATTTAGTTCCAGTGGTTAATTACTTTGATAATAAAAAATTACCTATAAATGTTAAATCTAGTCAGACTTTGTCTAAGTGTAAATCCTGGTACGTTATATTACGTCTTTAACTACTAAAGTAAATTTTCTCCATTGTCCAAATTTTGTTTTCTGTGCAGGCACTTCTAGATAAGTATCAAGTTATCCCTTGCCTTTCTCCTGGCTAACGTTGCCTGTATATAGTGGTGTTTCTGACTAACATCAATAAGAAAGTAAAAGATAAAACTCTAGAGAAACTGTAAAGCCTAAAGAAAAGAGGACACAGTTTTATGGGGAAAAAGTCCTTTAACTGCAGGATTGGATAAGAAGCCTTTGAAAGTTGCGGGCCTTGAATGTGACTAAGACCAGAGACTGTTTGGAATAGGCAAAATAACCTGATATCTCTCATATACACACTTTTATAAAGACCTTATTTAGATGAAATAAGCATAGGTCATTTTAATCAGAAGATATTGGATAAAAGCTAGTTAATGAGGAAGAGCTCATGAAGACTCATTGATGAAATTAGGGTAAGCAATAGAATAGAATACCCTGAATTCGTTGTACAGCAGCTCATACCCTGAATACATTGGGCAGCTAAGCACCACCCAGTTGCTTGCTCACTCCCTCACGGTGGGATGGGGGAGAGAATAAGAAGGGTAAAAATTAGAAAACTCATGGGTTTAGATAAAGACCGTTTAATAGGTGAAGCAAGAGCTGCTCATGCAAGCAAAGCAAAACAAGGAATTCATTTACTGCTTCCCATTGGCAGGTAGGTGTTCAGCCATCTCCAGGAAAGCAGGGCTCCGTCACACGCAAGGGTTACTTGGGAAGACAAACGCCATCACTCCAAACGTCCCTCCCTTCCTTCTTCTTCCCCCAGCTTTATATGCTGAGCATGACATCACATGGTGTGGAACGGCCCTTTGGTCATTTGGGGTCAGCTGTCCTGCCTGTGTCCTCTCCCACCTTCTTGTGCACCCCCAGCCTCCTCGCTGGTGGGGTGGGGTGAGAAGCAGGAAAGGCCTTGATGCTGTGTAAGCACTAAATAATTAAATAACTGAAACATCTCTGTGTTATCAACACTGTTTTCATCATAAATCCAAACCATAACACCATACAAGGTACAATGAAGAACAGTAACTCTATCCCAGCGAAAACCAGTACATGTTTGTAGAGAATCACAGAACCACAGGATAACTGAGGCTGGGAGGGGCCTCAGGAGGTCTCTTGTCCAGTGCCTTGCCCAAAGCAGGGCTAGCTCTTGGGATCAGACCAGGCTGCTCAGGACTTGGTCCAGTCAGGGCTTGAAACCCTCCAAGGACAGAGGTGGCACAGCATCTTGGGACAACCTGCCCTACTACCACACAGGTAAAAGTTTCTCTTTATACCCAGCCTGAACCTCTCTTGCTGCAATATGTTATGCCTGTTGACTCTGACCCTCCCAGAAGCCCGTCTCTATCTCCCTGTGGGTGCTGGAGATCTGTTAGATGCCCCAAAGCTGCCCCTTCTCCAGGCTGACCTGGTCCAACTCACCCAGGTGCTCCTCACAGGGCAAGTGTACCAGCCCCCTCAGCCTTGGGGGCACCCCACTGAGCTCCAGTTTGCCTGTATGTCTTTGTTATATTGGGGGGTCCAAAACTGTAGGCAGTGTCTAGACTTGCTGAGTGAAGAGTACTGCCCTTCTTTTAATGCAGCCTGGGATACTGTTGGCTGCCTTCTCTGCCAAAGCACACTGCTGGCTTATGTTCTGCCTGCCATATGCTAGGACCCCCATGCTCTTTTCAGCAGATCTGTGCCCCAGCTTGTCAGTTATGTATATGTATCATGTATAGTTATAATTTATGAGTATATAAATCGGTTATTGTGAGATAAAATGGTGCTAAAGAATAACTTTTTTGGATTATTTCCCAAGGTGACATTGCATCTTGGCAGCTTTCATCTTGTTTCTGATGTAGTTACTTTGAGCTTGGAACCTGTCCTTGTGAGAACTAATATGTAGTGCTTTGAACAGAGAGCTATAACTCATCATTTGTTCAGTTCTATTCAAAAGAAGTCTGTATAATAGCTTTGATAATAAAATCAAAATTAAAGACAAAGCAAATTTCACTAAACATATAGAAACTAGTGAGGTAGTCATGAGTGTGTTTTGATCTAAGCCAAAATCCTTACAACATTGTCTTTCCCAGACAATTTTTTCTTCCAGGCTTATTGGTTCCTTTAAGTGCATTTGAAAATTGAGAATTGTGGGTAGGGATGTTTTAATACACATTGTTTATATTTATTGAGGGTTTTTTTTTTTAGTTATTTAGCAATTTTATTACATGACCAAATGTGTTTGCTTTTGTATTACAAGGTTTAGACAGTTCCCTCTTGGACTGTACTGCAGCTGTTCATGACCTTTTCTTGTTATGTTGCTCACTGAGATTTGAGTTTCTTTTCTTATGCTAGGTAATAAAATAAGCTTTTACCTTCACATCGCTTCTGAGATAGACTTCCATGTTTGCAGTGGAACAGAGTTGTGGGTTTGGTGGTTTTTTTTTTCACGACTGAACATAGGTTTCCCTATGCTCTCCTCTAACTTCCTCTATTGTGGCTTTCCAGACTATATCATTCAGTTGTTATCACTTTGTGATTTGTGAAAACCTTGCGGTGGAAGCATTTGTCACTTTGTTGATTGTCATATCAATGCCAACAACTACAACAACCAAGGCTTTAAACTATTGAGATACAAGGAAATATATTTGCCATGTACTTGAAGTACAGCAGTAGAGAACAAAGCCTTTGGAAAGCACAAGCCTTGCAAAGCAATATATGCCATTTGGCTGCATTACTTTGAATCACAAACTGCATCACCAATTCTTGCAAGCTCATAGTAACCAGAAACAGTTGGCTGAACTATAGGAAAAGGACTATACATTTTAAGCTTACCCCCAAAACTATTGCTTTTTTATCAAATGAATTAGTTGATAAACTTTTTTTTTGTTTTAACATGATTTATCTAGCATATGTGAAAATTACAAAATGTTATGCCACTCTGCAGAGTGCAGCATGTTGCCTGATGCTACCTCACTGACACATGCCCTCCTCTCACTCAAAAAATTTACAGATGCCAAAAGTTCACCCACAGGGGAGTAGTCTGATTTGCAGTCTCCAATACAGCATGGTGAAACTGAGATAGTGGTCATGTGGGATGCTTCTCCCCGCAGTTACTCACCAAATGTTCGTAACAGAGCAAACTCAACAGTGAGAGGCAATGTATTCTTCTGGAAATGCTACTCTTTTTGAGACACTCAGCACATTTCAAGCACCAGTCTCTGCTATAATGTGATTCTTACGTGATGCTTGTACCACTCATATACCTTGTTAAGGTCCTATTGGCAATCTAGGCACTCCTGTCAGATGACACTAGGATTTCCTATCTACGAAGGAAGATATTTGTCTATCAACAAATCTTTGTCTATCGACAAAGACCCATCACATCTGTAGTCTTAGCATCCTTCCTTTTCCTCATTCCTTTAATCTTAAAGACATTTCCTCATCACAGAATAATTTCTCTGATTAGACTACTCAGTGGATGAGTCCTACTCATCAGCTTCACTCCTATTTAATAGAATTGTTAAGCCTCCAGTTGCATGGTATCCAGATTTTAGATGTTCCAAATAAAGTGTAGAGTCTATGAAGAAAAATGGTCTGATAGCTGTACAAGCGGTACTTGTAAAACCTTGTCCCAGTTTTCATGTTATTGTTGATACTGATGTTTTGATGATTTGATTAACTTGCTTCATTTGATGGTTCATCAGCATTTGCTGACTTTTTCTGCTGTTTTACACCAGGAGCTTTAAAAGCCCACTGTAAAGACATTAAAAAAAATGTAGCACCCAGCTATCAGCCATTGGTCATAGCGATAGATGTGGAATTTCAAGTAATGATATGCCTGGGGCTCCTGGAAATTCTGGGTATATTAACTTGTTTGTTGACAACTCTCCTCACAAAAGGGAAAAGGATGAACTACTCCTGAGTGTCTTGATTAAGTACTTTACTTCCTTTTTCACGTTGAAGAGAGAGGGGCATAATAAAATTTATGGTTCTTTTCCCCTTAAGAATCAGAAATTGAGAGCCCTTGCTGCAGAAGTACTATCAACATGTGAAAGGAAGTTTACTGCTCTCTTAGCTCTTTAATCCTAACAGTTGCTCAAATAATCTGAACCAGACACAAGCATTAGTGCAGAGAATAAGGGAGCTCCAGTGAATAACTGTGCACAGTGATGCCATCAACAAAATAAGCTTTGCAATTTTCCACAGAAGCTTACATTCCCTAAGCACCAGTGGTCTCCTAGAGAACAATACCAATCCATCATACCAACATCTCTGCAAGTGCAGCTTTGGATTTTCTCTCTCATGGTCATTTTGAATTTATGTCCCTGCTCCCGAGATGCTACAACAGCTCCAAAACCATACAGTATAAAACTCTGACATAGAGGAAATGTAGCCAACTTGGGTTACCCAGCATGTGTTCAGTGTTCATGCAGGATACTTATAGGTAACCATGAAAGAGAGAAGGAGTATGAAAGGAGGAGACTTGAGTGAGAAACATATCGGGGCAGGCAGTGGGATGCCAGCAGGAAGTATGCAGTGTCACAGTGCTGCTGTGTACAACCAGTGGTGTTTGTAAAGAAGGGGGCACGCTGGGTCATTATGGGGTGTTTAGGGTAAAGAATAAAGGCAAGAAAGGGAGAGACCAGGGTGGTTTGGGGAGGAACAAGTATAGGAAAGCAGAGGGAAAGAGGATAAAAGGGGTCAGTGGGGTGTGAGCAGGGGCAGGTCAGTCCACGTGCTTGGCTGTGCCTGTGCTGGGCAGTGCAACCTCTCCTGTCTCCTCATTAAACTCAGTTTTGGATGGTTTTCCTGGGCGAGGGCTCCCTATCCCATGTGCTTGGGTGTGGGAGGGCTGAGTGCCCACCCAGCCATGGGGCCAGGGCTGCTGGACAGGGGCTGGCACCAGAGAGACCCAGGGCATTCAGGGTGTGAGTGCATGAGTGAGGTGCTTCACCATGCTTCATGGTGAAACAACTCTAATTCAACCACCAGTACATTATTTTTAGATGTTAATAGGTACTATCGAGAATTAATTCCCAATGACACTGCTTCAGTAGAACCTCTGCACTGGTGACAGAAAAAGCAGATTAAATTTCTAGAGAAGGAGAGGCACACAAATGCTCTAAATGACTTCAGCTGCAGATACAGCCTAGGACAGGTGTGGAAGTTTAGACTTGAAATTAAGGTTTTATTCTTATTGACCACTGTGGAAAGGAAGTTTTCTCAGTGTGGGAGGAACACTTACTAATGATCATCACATTTTTTGCATTTCTGACTGGTCCAAACCAGACTGTGTAGCATAACACCCACACAGCCATGCAGTTTTTGCTATGAAATAAAAGATGGAGAAGAGTGAACCGGTACTTCGAATCACTCCTCTCACACACAGATGTGCCTGCAAACTCATCTTTTATAATCGCTCCAGTTTTTGCATTCAAGGAAAGACGTACTGGATTTGGCAGCCACACAATTTCACTCACACATCTGGAAGCACTTGAAGCATATCTTACTCAGCTGTCCCATGCTCAGCTCACCATAGAATTGCTTTCCATCACCTGCACTTGAATATTTTCATAGCAGTTGAATGCTTACTTTGTTTTCAGACTGTGCTTGGAAATGCAGTTCACTCACATAATTCTTGTCAACACAGGATGTTCGTGAGCACACTTCTGATGAGTCACTTCTATAAATTTATTCCTTTGTTGCAGTATATTTCTGACATTACTAAAGTCAAGAAACATTCTGTGGTGAAAGAGTTAAAAGCTCATGGTACTGTATTCTATTTAAAATAGATGGCAGATCAGCTGGTAAAACAAGGGCTTGGGAAAGCATTAAATGAAAATCTAAAATCCATAGAAGAGGCTGTATTGTTAGAAACTCTCATGAAGGAACCACATGAAAATGAAACACCTAATTTAGACTGGGAAAAAGACAAAATAATTAAAACATCTCCTTTTATGTTTGAAGATGATAGCCAAGGAAAGTAAAAAGACCTGGTAAAGATGCTCCTTAGGTAAAATGCAAACAATGCTTGAGTAACTGCTGTGTGAAAGAAGTAAGATTCCCATATAGACAGTATCAACTCAGCTTAGAAAGGAAATTTGGTATTGTGCTGATGACACCTTCACTGGAGGGCATCTAGGAATATACCTTTCAAAAGCTTTCTGTCTTGGGCTTCTGGCTTGAAAAGTCTATGTGCAAAGGTATGCCTTAATGGTTCTCCAAGCAAACCATCAAGTTTAAAGAGCAAGTCCCCTCAAGTTCTCAGAGGTATGAAGAATGACTGAATGCTTTCAAATTCATTTTGTGGGTCCGTTGGTATAAAACCCTAAAGGAAATTAATTTTGACTTGTAATTGTAGGTTTCCTCCCTCAGTACTCTGAAGTAAGGTAGAAACATTTCTTTTGCAATGGACTGCTGAGCAAGACACAGCTGCAGTCATGGTGGAAAAGGCTTTTTTCTCTCTAGGTTGTCCCAGCTAAGATTGAATCTGACAGCTGTTCTGAGAATATTTGAGATGTTAAGAGTTCAACAACAAAAAAATACATTTCTTATGAACTCAGCCATCAGGCATAGTAGAACAAATAAAACAGATGATTAAAACAATACTGAGGAAGTTACCAGATGACAAAGGAATAATTGGGATTTGATAATTCCCTTAGTTCCAACAGTTCTTCAAATCTCCCTGGCTACTAAGAGAAAATCCCTTTGAGGTAACAACAGGCTGAAGTATACACATGCCAGAACATCTGATGTGGAATACTAGTGTTCTCAGATACAGGGGGTAAATCATTATGCAAACATTATGTAAATTTCTGAATCAGGTACATTTGTAACTAGCTGCTAAATTACAGAAGTCTGAAACTGGAGAAAAAGCTTGTTTTGACAAATTTCAGAGGGAGAATACCTGGGAGGGTGGAGATCTGGGAATGCAATTAGCCTATGCAAATCCTGAACATAGGCTGTGTCACAAATGCAATGGGCTGTAACCAAACTACAGGCAAGGTCAACTCTTTTGCAAATTAAAGTTATTGGAGAGAAGAAAGCAATAGATAAATTTTACCTTTCAAGTCAGCTGAAATTGTGCAAGCAAGGAAATTTTTCAGAACTGTGCAGACCCATCTCTGGTGTATTCGTGCAAAGATGGAACTGGCAAGAAAGGTTAATTTTTGCCTCTTCCTTTTCAGTGATTTTTAGAGAGCTGATTTTGTCTCTATGGCAGTTCTTGCAAAAATGGAGACTAAAATTTAGAATTACTGAAATGATCACCATAAGAAGAAAAAGAACAGAAGTTTTTAATTCATAACGATGCTATTTTGAGAGTGCAGTCTTTAACTAAATTTATAGCATTAAAGGCTTAAGTCTTACTATAAAAGTGATCTAAAGTAAGAAACGCATGTTGACCCCACGGTATGATCTGAGAACAAAAGAAGGCCAAATCCTCAATCCAGAGAAACCAAAGTATTCCAGAGAATTGACTTGTCCTGGTTTCGGCTGGGATGGAGTTGGTTTTCTTCCTGGTAGCCGGTATGGGGCTGTGTTTTGGGTTTAGGTTGAGAACAATATCGATGATACACTGACGTTTTGGTTCTTGTTAAGTAGTACTAAGTACTTGCTAAGTGGTGCTCACTCTGGTCAAGGACTTTTCAGCTTCCCATGCTCTGCCAGGGGCACGGGAGGCTGGGAGGGGGCACAGCCGGGGCAGCTGACTCAGACGGGGCAGGGGGCTATTCCATACCACGTGATGTCATGCTCAGTATATAAGCAGGGGAGTTGGCTGGTGGGATTGCTGCCTGGGGGATGTGCTGGGCATTGGTTGGCGGGTGGTGAGCAATTGTACAGTGTACCGCTTGCTTTGTGTTACTACTGTTCTATTTTTATTTTACTTTAGTTATTAAACTGTTTTTATCTCAACCCACGAGTTTTCCCCTTTTGCCCTTCCGATCCTCTCCCCCATCCCACCGGTGGAGGGGGTGAGCGAGCGGCTGCGTGGTGCTTAGTTGCTGGCTGGGGTTAAACCACGACATGACTTTAAAATATCTATACTGAAAATATTAGTCATAGAATTCTAGGAATTATTCAAAGTGATGTAACTGTCTGAAAAAATTAGAGAAATAGTATAACCTTGTAAACATAGTAGAAACAAAAGAGTCTGAAGACTGACATTTTCTTAGTTTTCAAGATGTTAAGAAATATTAATAAGTGACTAGCCTTTTAGGGCTAACTCTCCTCGAGATTCAGCTGCTGAGTTGGAAGGGTGTGAAGGTCTTGATGCTGCTGCAGCTGGGAACCTCAGTCTGAGTTCAGCGCCAGCATACTTTTCCAGGGGAGAGCTCATCTCTTACTGTGTAATTGCTAACAAAACCCCTGAATTAATAGCTACACAAGTGGAGGTACTTAATTTATCACCATGTTTCTGGGCAGCCCGGGTTTAACCCTTACACTAATTTAGAGGTTTTGTTGTTACCTAAACCACTCTGATCTTATCCTGTGGTCAGCTCTCATTATCATTTCTTCTCCTGTTTCTTGCCTACAGCCTTATCCTTGATTCCTCTTCTATGCAATCTCTTTAGTTTGGATCATAAGCAGAAAGGAAACTTATCCTGAAGAATACAAATTAGAAGTTCCAAGAACTGAGTATATAAGTGGGACTGGGAGACATTAATAATGTTCTGGAAGAACACTATCTGTAGTTCTCTCTATGATTGAAAGAATTACAGGGCCAACTACAAAAACAGTTTGAAATGTTATGGTGTCCTCTTCAAAGAGGCACTTGAATCTGTAAATATAATTTTCTGGATGACTAAAGCAGTGTCTCCTGGAACAGCCCAATTTGCTTTTGAAGAGACATTGCCTGCTTGTGTTATGCAGGAAGACAAGGGAAGGAGAAAACAGAAGAATCTCTGCCATCATCACTTGTAATGTGCCCCACACAAATAAGTGCATTACTTCAATAGGATGAGTAATATGTAATGGAAACAGTGTTTGCTGGTTACTAAAGTTTTCATAATTTTTTAAAGGTTGAGCCCTGTCTCATGTCCCTTCCAGTTTTCAACTTGTGTCCTATAAACCTAACGAAGAGAAAAGGACCAGCTTAAAATGGAAAAATGCTAGCTTAAATGGAAAGAGCTTAGCTCTTCTGGAAGGAAAGAAGGAAAGAAGGAAAGAAAGAAGTAAATTAGCTTTAAAGTAGTCCATTAATGAGAACAAGACAAGAAATCCTGGAAAGTTGCAAGCCTGAAATGTGATACAAAACAATGTTTATTTTGACTGGACAAAATTAAATCATAAGCATAAAACATTGGCATTAGACTTCAGATTAACTATGAAGGTGTTAATAAAATTATAACGAGTAATAATATAGTATTGTGAGAGTGACTGACACCCTAACCATTCAATGAGTTAATATGAAATTCAGTATTCTAAGCTAAAAGAGTGCTAAAGAATAGGTTTTGATTAGTTTCCCAAAGCGAAGTTGATTCCTGCTTGCTGCACACCTTGTTTCCAACAGGTGATGTGATCACTGTTGTAGTCATCACTTGTCTGTATTACATAATTTTGATTCTTTTAACAGAGAAATGAAGTACGATAGCTCATAGCTTAACTTTTTCAAAACACATTTTAACTTTGATAGCTTTGTCTGTGAGTGTTTAGAGAGATGAATCTAACAGCAAACAAGCCGAGAAAGGAAATACTTTGAACTTTATTAAATAAGAAAACTAGAGGGATTTGTCTCCATGAGATGTATTTTCCAACCTTCTAAGTAGTCTCTTCTCTCTTTTTGAATTCTCCCTGGGTGATCACAGTTCTCCTAAAAGTGTTGAAATGAGACAAGGGCTTAGACTTTCCATTCATAGGGACACCAGCACAAAGTCAGCAGTAAGTAACCTCAATTTTTCCCCAGTAGTCTCTCTTGTGCTTACATGCACAGAGTTATCCATCATGCAGCCCAAAGCCCTGTTCAGAGTCACTGCTCCCCAGATGATCTCCTCCAAACTCTAAGCACACTCTAGTCTTTGACTGAAGATATATGACTTTTTTGCCTGTATTAGAGCAAATACTATTTGCTTGTAACCCACTTACCAAGTGAGCTGTGTCCTTCCTTGAAAGGAATGTTTGACCTGCTACACTCATTTGAAATCTAGCTTCTGCAAAATGAGTTGCATTTAATCATGATGCCAACAAGCAGTAGAAAACTAATGACACATTTTGTTTCCTAGGATCTTGTGCAGCTGGATACAAGTTCAATCAAAGTCAACAAGCCTTGAATAAAAAGGATGAGAAATTCTTCATCTAAATGAACTCTGCTTCATATTTACTTGGCTTTTTGGTCTTTGTGAACTCCTGAGCCTCAAGAATAATGCTATAAACCTGTGTGCACTTAGCATTATTATCACTCAAGAACTATAGGCATGTTCCTCACATACTCCCCTTAGCTTTCTCACAATTAAGAAAATGGTTGTCAGTCAGCTCCTGATCAAAGCCGATTGAAGAAAAACAAAATTTAATAAAATTTTAAAATGTTTAATTTCAGAGATAACTGCACATTTTTCAGATGAGAGAGAAACCTTTGACTGCAGAGTAATTTGTTTATTTAGTTAAGCCAGCATTGTTATGCGGGTACATTTGATAGGATATAACTGCAGCATTTCTCTGTCTTGAGTCTGTGTATTTTAGCAGTCCATGCACATCTCTCTGCCTGATAGTCTTGCAGTGTCTGCTTAGATGAAGCAGGTGCTCACTGTTCCTTGTTCTTTTCTTCTTTTTGGCAGAGAGCTCCTTCTTGAAACCTCCATGTTCTTGTGGGTTTTTTTTTGTTGTTTTGGTTTTGGTTTATTTTGTTGTTTTGTTTTGTTTTTCTCTGTAGTTCTTAAGACCTGGAAACATGTTTGATCAATTGCCAATAAAACTAAATAAATGGGTTTCTTCCTTTGATGTGGTACGAAAGGACTAACCCAAGCTCAATATATTGGAGTGACATCTTTGTTCTTGGGTAGCATAGGAGCGCAGTGTATTTCTTTGTTGCACGAGTAATCAGCTACATAAGGTGAATTTCACACAATACTGTTCCCATTCCACCTTGGCTTGAGACAAATTCCTGTTACTTTTCTTATTGTAGTGGTCAAAGGAAGCATTATGTATATACAATGATATAAAATAATCATAGAAGGAATCAAACCCCATTATTTTTCACAAAATCATAAAGCAGAGGAAACTCACATTTACACAGGATCTGCCTCATGCAGGGCCCAGAATGGGTAGTGCTAACTAATAAAGAGCTGTTCACATTCCCCTTTCTTCCTGATTGTTCCATGTGTTTTCTCAAGTCTTAGTTACTGATTACCATTAAAAGCTGTATAAAAGTAACCCTTGGCCCTTTGCTTAAGGCCTTTTTCTTATAGTGTCCAGAACTAGTATATTTGTTGTGAGTTTTTATTATATAAAATGATAAAACAATATACATGTTCTGTATTCAAACCATTAATTAATTCTAACTACCTTTGTTTGCACACTAACTTTTTGCCTTAGTAAAACTGATAAAAGCTGAGATAGGGTACATGTCAAATATTGACAATAGGTTCCATTTAACATGCTCTAGGGTATATTGACTGATCTTCAGATGCTATTTCAGAGAGGGAGCAAGTCTCACATGGGTCCTATGTTGTGCCTACTAGCCCACTGTGTATTTCTGGGATACTTTATGGCACCTCAGATGCCATAGACACCAAAGTTTAAGCAAATGGCGTTCATCACCTAGTCAATATATTCACTTCAGTCTTAAAACTGTTCAATGTACCCTGATGTTGACACTGGCACAGATACCTTCCTTTTAGAAATAAGTATTTTTGTACCAAGCCTATATAATGCACTAGAGCAGCTCTATCAATGAATTAAATTCAGTGCTGGACACATGCAGACATGTCATGTCATCATGTGATACAATTGTTGGAAATGTCCATATGTTTTTTTGCCTCATAGGTGATTCTTTCCGTTCCTTCCAGTCTCTGTGGGTACTACTTCAGTATCTCCTCTATTACAACTTCTGTCCTCGTTATCATCATATGATCAGTTTTTCTTTCCATTTCTCACACTTTTTTAGCTCAGCCCTTGGCTCTTTGCCCCTCCTGTGCTGGTGTCCTATAACTGACACATCATTCCTAATCCAATCTCTGTCTCTGATGTCATTCCCATTTTCTAAGTTCTCTTCCCACTCAAATCCATTTTCTCTCTCCCAGTGTTCCACCTAACCTTACCTCCTAATATCTTTTTTTCTCACTACCTTCTAGTCTTAGACTAATTTATAGATTCCTCTTTAATTTCTCTGTCTTTCTTTAGATTTCCACAAGTCTTTTATTAAATCCTGTCCTCAGCTACTGCCAGTTCTGCTGTCATCTTTTCTCTTTGTTCTTTATAATCTCTAACTCTATCGTTTTTCAAATTACCTTTGCTTTTCTCTGCCCTAATACCAATGTTTTCATTCAGTCTTTCCTAATCTCTTTCCAGTACATGTGTTCTTTCCTCAAGAAACTTATGATCAACCTGCCTCCATCAGCTATATGTTCTTTGTCCAACTGCTCTCAGCATTTCAGCAACCTCTTTTATATTTTCACGCTGATTACTGTCTCCACTTTTCTATTGGTTTATTTGGTTTCTGACCTGCATCTTGTCATCTTGTTATTCAAATCAATAGCCTCTTCTTCCTTATATGCTGATGACAGAATGATAGCTGCTGTGAAAACATGGTAGGAACATTACTTTTAGTTGTTTTGTCTGCCACTGGATTCCAGATCTTTAAGACCAGAGCACAAAAAGCCATACTTAGACAAAAGGTGAAACCTACACAGCGTGAATGAACTCTTTCAAATGTATGAATCAGATTAAGCAAACCTTTATTAAGCACAGGAAATTTGACTTTTCAAAACTCTGTAAATTAGCCAGATTTGTGTAGATTTCCATAGATTTACAGTAACATAAATTAACTTCCCTGCCAAAAGTCAAACTGTTTTTCTGAAGACAAGGGACTTGAGGACAGGAGTTTTCCGCATAATATAATTTCTGTGCAGCATAATTTGAGAACTAATAGGACTCCAGATTTGTATAAAAGCAATTTTGCCAGAATAACTCAGACTATTCTGTATAAAGCTAAAAATGTAAACATTTTCTACACCTGAGACTTTGTGCAGTACAGTAAGCCTGATGCAGCATGCAGATATCTAACACCATTCAGAATACATAATAATCTTTCAGACTCTCATTAAACACTATGGCCCGATACCATTTCAGTTATAACTTATTTCACATGCTACAGACACAATGGAAAATTTACACTTGGTCACAGTTCAGATGGCAGAATATCAAGGAGAATTCTTAATCAATGGGAAGAATTGTAGTGACTAGGCTGATCAAAATTTTATTTGTATGCCCTTATCCAAAGTTCATTGGCTTTGTTAAGAGTCTATTGACTTCTGTGCCCTTTAAAAGGGGTTTAAGTGCCTCTTTCTGAGAAATTACTACAGGATATTGAGCTCCCTCATGGTAAACTCTTTGATCTTTCCTTGAACAGAACATTATTCTGTTTGATATATTTCAACTTACAATGAACATCCCAAACACATAAATATACCTCCATTATTTTAAAGCAAAAGTATTATTCGGATTAATTTATTAATGCAAAAGCTAAATTTTAATTTGTGCATGTCATTTTGAAAGAACTTGGTCAATGTTACTATCTGTCAATTTCAGCTAGATAAATAGTTTCTGAATTCCAGATTTTCACCTGGGAGCTTTTTAATGCTTGTCATATTACACATGGGAGCTCATTTCAAGATGAACAGATTACATTTCTATTTAACTATTATATTCAAGACTGTATAGACATGGCTAAGCTAGCTGAAATAAATTTATATGTATAGGGCTATATACAAATGCTATATAAACATTCTGCATAAATGGGTTTGTATGTTGGCAAGCAGAAGGTAAATATAGTTGAGCTAATAGGATCAGTTGCCACAGCTCCCATTGGCCTTCTGACCTTCAGATACAGCTGAGTTAAGAGGTTCTAGCTACTGCCACTCCTCTCCATCTATATCCCTTATGTGAACAAAACAGATACATATAATCAAAGTGCTCCTACACCACTGACTGGATATGAGGTCTTCTTTTTGTGGTTCTAGGTGATAGACTAAAAGCCGAATCCAACATGAAGAAAGAGTTGAAACACTACAAAAAGGGCCACAATCTATAAATATAGACACTTAACAACCACATAAGAGATTTTTGTAAATGAAATTCAAAACATCTGTCTCCTCTGACTTCTCCTTTTTATTTTTATCTTTGCACTTTCAGTAGGTAAGTCAATGAAGAGTTAACCTTAATGACAGGGTGGGTATTGTGCACTATGATAAACAATTTTTCAGGTTGATTAGATACTTGAGAGATAATACTGAGACATTTAGTAATAACAAGTCTCATTCTTATTATATGGTTATAATTTTCTTATTGTATGATACATGATAGAATGATAGCATTTTAAAGTACTGTAGTTCCCAAGAATCATTTATATATAAAACCAACTAAATTCTTCAGCCTTGATTGAAAATCATCCTTCATCCCAGAAGTAGAAGATACTTGAAACTAAATACACACACCTAAATACTTTCTTTACATTGTGTAACATAACGGCAAAATTGACATTTACATAATTCTGATCTTATTTTGGCATGAATGGATGGACTATTGGGTATTGCGCTATATGGATTTTTTTCTGAACTGCTGTTGTTATCCTCATGATATTGAAAGACTGAAGTTGCTATAGCCTTTCAAAAAGAACATGCAGGGGGACATGTGTGAGAGGCACATGAATTGAAGGTAATATGTAAATTAGAGAGGCTTGAGCTGGTGAGGCACAAAGGAATGAATGTGTAACAGCCAGGACACTTGAGAGCAATTCCTCCAAAATGCAGGGCTGACCTAAAGTCCTGCAGGGTGAGATTTCAGCAAGAAGTGAACACATTCTGTTCAGAAGCTCCAACGTGCACTTAAGCAGCACTACTGCTGACATACAGACATAGTGTGCTGGCTGAGGAAGTATTTTCTGCTGTTTGGCATACTAAGCTGGGTTCACCATTTCAGGCATAATGCTCAACTGATGAGCTATGCTGCATCTGGTTCTTGACAAACTTTGTCACATGTAACTCCTTGCAGAAATGACCGCTTTTATGTGACAATACTATAAGATTATTTTAAATGCACAAAAATAAATTTAAAAAAGTTTATTTTTCATCAGCTAGACACCAAAGTGAATCATTCTGAACTAGCACAATGTAACACTTGGTGTGCTTAGAAACTGGAGAAATAGGAAACTTCAGCAACATCTAGGTAAATTAGCTTACAATTCCAAGCTAATCAGTCTTAAACACGAACTCTCTGAATTTGGAGGCTTAAATGAAATTTTCAGTGTTAACCTTGCATGGGTTTTCTTTTTTAATACAGATAAAAGACCACAACTGCTGAGGTTGTTATATAACCCCGACAGTCTTTTTTACCTTTTTCCATAGACTTTTAATATATTTTAGCTATATCAACCTTTAGTATTTAAATTAAAATTTGAAAAGCAGCTAGGTTGCAAGTGTGAGTAAATAAATTTGCAGAAATTAAAAAATGCTACTCATACAGTGTTCACATACCTAAGCAAAAGTACAAAAAAACTAAGAGCCTGAAAATATATGTATGTATTCAGAAATGTTTCCCCTCTAAAGCACAAATCATAATATTTGGCCAGCTTATTTTTAAACTAATTTTTCACAACTAGCACCAGCTTCTATCTATGCACATACAGAGGAACACATGCGCTGAGCCTGACTATGTTAGACCATATGAGCAATTCTGATAACTGTTCTGTCACTGATGTGCTTGTGAAGGTTTCTCAGTCCACACACACATTATAACCATAACATTACAGTCCTGGGTTTTGGCCCATCTGGTAGTAACCTGTCAATATGCATGCTTTTCCATGTAGCTCAAAGGAGTTTACTGAGCAATAATTAATTTTCTCAACTACAACTTGTTCAAAGCCTAGGTTTGGCAGTTTCAGTTCCTAACTTTCTGACAGTTATATGTCCATGTTCCTATGTTTAAGAAGAGCAACAATGGTCTTTTACACAGATAAAGGCTTACAAGATGAAAAGGAAAACCTGAAGATAAAACCCCATGAAATATAGAAAGATACAAATAAAATGAGCTTCTGTGAAGAATTTAGTTCAACTGGGAGTCCATTTGCCACGCAGGGATTTTATCCTCTCACTAGAGGTCAAAAGATCTTCTGTCAGTAACAACTTTTTTTGTGATTCTGTTATGGGCTTGTTCTGTGACCACGGCCAATTCTTTTGGCCTTACTGACACAATCTCCTCATCACTACAGTGGGGATAATGTAGCTATCTAGCAGAAATATCCTAAGAATTCATTAGTTTACTGCATAATGCATAGAGATAAGAAATGATACCTTGATGCTAAATATTACCTGCATCATGTCCAATCTCCATTTGATTGCAATGGTGAACATCTAAGTACTATACTGGAAGTACTCTTTCCTTCCTCATTTAAGTCAAATGGTATAGTGAAGGTAAAAGTTCACTCTCAATGTGATGTATTAGTTTTGCATACAGGGCAAGGAAGAAGTCTGACCTCCTCATCTGTGATCCAATTTTGTTAGAAAGCTAGTGTCAGATACACTCTGGAAAAGGGCTGAGAAACACATGTAATTAACTGCTGGCAACTGGATTACGGAGGGCTGGGATAACTGAAACAAAGTTCAACCTAGGTGCATCACACCAGGATATGTATGGTCTCACATCACCCACGTGAAGCATAATGTACCGTGAGATTATTCAAACCATACAATGTTCAATATAGTGTCTGAGAATTGGTACTCGTGCTGACTGCAAGGCATTAATAAAGACATTTTATTGTGTGCCTAGTACCTAGGCAAGGTAATTAAGCACTTGAGAAAGGTGTTCTAGACACAAAACAAAAGTTGGTAACCTGTATGAGAACAGTCTGTGTGCAGATTTTTAAAACAAGTGTTTTACAGAATCAAGGTGATCATGGAAAATATAGGCAGGGACACAAAAAAACTTTACTAATGAGCATATATCATATAGAAACATAGCAAAACATCAAGATGTAAGTGGATTGACACATCACATGATGATTAGTATACTTGCTCACTGACTCACCTGAATGGAGCAAGTCACCGTTCAGGTTCTCTCCTCTTCGGTAGCAGAGGATAAAATTGATACTTAGTCGTCTTGGTCCTCTCACTCTGTTCTTAAAGTGTGTATCTGGTTAACAACTATTCTATTTACTTGTCTGCTTTCCTTAACTTCCACATGGCCAATGCATGACAGACAAGACAATGAAATCATCTTAATTTCAGGTTACCCTGTCCTGGTTTTGAATCAAAGCTTTTCATGTCAACAGCAGTTTCATTTTAATATGAATAATATAAGAAATTAATGTAGCAAAACTCAGTCTGAAATCGTAGAGTAAGGCAAGCTGATATTTATTTACAAAATCTTTAAGTGAGTTGATTTCACCCAATATCATACTCATTTTCACGTAGATTTTTTTCATTCACATTTTCACACCTACATACTCATGAGCATCAAGATGTGCATGTCCAAGTGATCTGGCCAGGATCATTTATGTAAATTAAAGAGGGTTGTCTTGGGTTCCTCTTGATTGACAACAATGAACTAGTTTTTTGACAGAAGCTTATATACTCTAAAAGTCAACAGGTGTTATGAGGTGGTCCTTTGCTTCAGTATGTTACTTACTCCAGCCTCCATAAACCTTAGGCAAGGTTGTTTTTCAGAGGGTTTGTTGGGGTTTTTTTTCTTTTTCTTTTTGAATATAAGTTTGGAATATACACATATATATGGCTATAGCTTGTTTTCCTGGTAGGCTAACAGGAAAGCATAAGACATGATGTGCTGTAACCTTGCTTTTTTCTTTCTGCTGTTTAGGGTGCATGATTTTCTGTCATTTGTGGTGTGGTCTATTCAAAAGGCAGACCTTCTGATCTTGATAAAAAAAAAAAAAATTGCTGAGTTTTATTGCTTCTGATGGCATTGCTTAGAACAGCACTGCATTAGAGTGGCTGTTGCCTGTGGAAGTCTAACTAGATCTATGGCAAGGCTTTGGCAGTATTACAGCTGGTTCTGGCAGTGTATGTAGATCCGATATCGAGGGGAATTATATTCATATTTTTTTTTCAGTTGAATTAATTAGACTCTCATATTAGTGATTATGATTTATAATAACAGCTGGATTCTATTAATAATAACAGCTTAATAAATGGAAGATGTTCTAAGAAATATTGGTTGTGACCTGTGTCTTCCTCAGCTTGATCCCCTAGGAAAATGGGATTTACAACAGCAGCCATTTGTGGACAGTTGAAAATGACTGTGTCTTGAAATGCCCCACATGAACAAATTCTCTAATTAGTGTTTGAATTACAGTAGTCCTGAAGTCTGATTACAGTCTGTGCTACAGAGTAGCTAGTGGTTAATGGGAGAAGAAAGCTCTGGAAAGAGCAGCCAGCAGCTCATTCCTCTGCTAACTTTCTTTTGCAAATATTGACTTTGTGCTCTTTTTTCCACCAAATCTCTTTATCTATCCAACTTTGAGTGTAAAGCCACAACTTATATACAAATTCAACCAGCAAGTTTCAAACCAGTTCCATACAAGAGCACTGGGAATTGCCTGGAAAGGTCTTGGAATAAGTCCTGGACAATATTGGAGATAAACTGATAAAAATTTAAACCATAATGAATTAAATGGTGAGAATATAATTATTGGTAGTCAACATGATTTACTGGAATATAAATCTTGTCAAGCAAATCTGATTTCACTGTCAGCCTTGATAAGATTATGGATTTGGTAAATAGAGCTGAAATTACATAAAGTATTTGACTTAATACCATATGACGTTCTAATGAAAGGATTGAATCACATAACAAGTAGATCATGAGTTACCTAATGGACAGGTGAGTTATTACTGAATTTTCTTTTATATGGTGTTCCATAGAGATCTGCATTGGGCATGGTTCTGTTCAACATTTTCATCGACGACTTGGTAATAAATATAAATCACTACCAATAAAATGCACTGGAAGGAAGGTGCACAAACCATACCTGTGGAATGATTGAAAAAGCACAGCTGATTGAACTTAAAACAATGTCTCAGAGCAAAGTACTAGCAAAAAGTACTAACTGTACTAGTAAAGGTGTAAACAGTAGCAGTAGAATAGTAAACACCGATGTGTGATATTAGTTTAGATTTGTGTGATTAGTGTTGTCATTTCATAAGATAAAGTTATAAACTTTTTTTGGGGGGAAAGGTAATCTTTTAGTTGAACATGTGATTCATTTGAAAAAAAAAAAAACCCCACCAACCTAGTAATAATGACTCTGAAACATAGTATTCAGTTTTGCTGTCTTTAAAATGGTGTTGAACAACTAGGCCAAGAAAAGCCACAGACACTGTGTCTGCATTAATGTTTAGTTTGCATTAGAAGAGCAGTTTTAAAGTAAATCTCTTGATTCCACCCCATCATTGTGCTTTGGTTCACACCACAAGGCTGTCTCAGAGTGCATGGACAGGGCTGTGGGTGGATGTAGGGGAAGATGTGGGCTGGGAGTGCAGCAAGTATGCCAGATGCTGATGGGCACATATCCAGCCAAGAGCTTACTCAGAGTAAAACTCCCCCAAATACTTGTTGGACCCTTAAGCAACACTTTATCTACAAATCTAATCCTATGGTCTGTCATAATGCTAATGCAGCCATAGTTAGAAATTACTCAACGACTTCTTTCTATTTTATCTGAAAAACCTCCTTCCAAAATGGTCTATTCGCCCAAATTTCAAAGCTTTTCTTTTCATACCAAAGCAAAAAAAAAAAAAAAAAAAATCATTGTCACAGGGCAGGAGTATCACTGATTATGATTAATAGCTGGACTGAAAAGTGGAGTGGAATGTGGAATGTTAAACTTTCTACCTGTAGAAATGAGTGTCCTTTTGGAAGATACACTTTAGAATTGTGCTTTAGCCTTACAAATTCTCTGACTCAGTATTGGTAAAACTGATACATATATGATTCTGAAGTTTCTGGATAAATGGGTGGGTTTCTTGTAAAAAAAAAAATGTTACTGTTGGAGTTTGTTTTGTGGAGGTAAACCACTATTTAAGGCTAAGGAGCTTCAAGGTTACACTTTTTGCTGGATATTGCTACCCTGCAATATGACTTTTTAACCACCAAAATTATTTTAAAATTCCACATATGTTTAGTAAAACCTGTTTGAAAATATATACTTAAATCCAGAGCCTACATTTTTTTTTTAATCTCTTGCCATTATGAGTACTATAAAAATGTATTGTTTAAAAGGTATTGTTTAAAAGGAATTCAAGAGGTTCGTTTCAGTTTTTCTTTGGCTAGGATCTCTGATCACACTTGAATATAAGCTTACAGGATGCTAAAGCAGGGGAAACAAAACACCTTTTCCAAAGATATTTAATGTTCTGGACAGCAAGTGGTGCTGCTGCACATAGAATAAAGAATGGCTAAAAAACAAAGAGAAAGAAGAAAATCCATACTGAGAAATTATTGCCCTCTGTCTCAGGTAGAATGCATGTTTGAAACATAGTTATAGTGATATATATCTAGAATACCACTAGAATGGTGGTATGTAAACTCCTTTTATATCAAGCACTTAGAGGTATTAAGGAAACTCTAACTAGAAAAAAAAGAAATTAATTTTTTTGTTTGAGTTACTTCAAAATTTTTAGTTAACCACAACTGACCTGTTAATTTTTAGTGTTATGATAATCCACGATATATGCAAAATCTTAAGTGCCAACTGGGAGATCTTAACTAATATCACCAGCTTACAGTTTCATTTGGCAGAAATCTTGCTTCAATTATGAAATAATAATAATAATAATAATAATTTTAAAACTTAGCTAGATTTTAGTAGTAATTGTTCAAACGATTACTTGTACTTGACTACTTTTAACATTGAGGTATTTTTCTGGTACTTGCATAAATGATTGATTAAGATCTGAAACAGCTTTGTCTTTTATTATATGCTGACTTCTTACAGTCATAGAACATTGGATCAAGAATTAAAGATGTGTATGCTGAGTTACCCAGGGGAATTGCTTCAGTGGCATCAAAAACATTTTCATACAAAAACATGTCCTATTAATCATCCATGGTATTTTGGTGTCTTGCTATTCCATACGTTTACATAGTAAGATACCAAGTTCCTACCTGCAAGAGTTGTTATTTGTCTGTTATTTGATATAGTTACAGCTAAAAGGAAACAACACTCTTTTTGTGGCTATGCTCCCTGGCCAAATAATGAACTGCATTACTGAATGATGTAATTCCCAACTGTTTAAAGTGACATTTCTGAACATTCACATGTATTTTGGTCTATGTTATTTCCATACAATAAGTTTTGAGGTGTTTTAATCTACCTTTTTTTAAAATCTACCAAAAATGACAAATTATCTGGGGAATGGAACATGGAGCATAGACAAAACTGTGCCCCTTACATTTTAGTACGTTCTTCAGATCCACGTTGTCTGCTGTGTAAGGCTATCATAATGAATTTTTTACCTCTAAAAGTTTGTACAGATGGAGTCCTTTCAAAAATGATGGTGAAAGAAATGTGAATAGGATTTCAGTTTTTTATGAAGACTTGATTCAGAGGCATCAGGCACTGAAAGTTCAAATGGAAAACACAACAACAGTGAAATTTCAGGGGAGATTACATTCTAACAACGGGGGAATCTTCCTGATTTCTTTTCCATTGGACTGGGCACTGGTTACCAGAGCAGCAGCTAGGAGAAGCTGTATGGTACCAGTTTCCAAGCTAGAGATCACAACCCTTATGTAACTTTGAAACTTATAAGTAGAAATGGAAAAAAGATTATTGTCTGTGAACTGTGCCCAGAGATGCATAGAAAAGTGTAACACCGAACCTGTAAGAGCAGAAAAGATTAGGAATCACTTCTGTAAAGCCTAATAATTAGCCTCTAGATCTGCCCCTCTGCACTATTTCTTTGCATAGCAAAACAGTTTCTTAACTGGAAGTTGTGCGTTTTCCTTGTGTGGTGTAAAGCATGCATAGAAGAAGCTGTCCTTATTGAATACTCCCTAAACTTCAGCACCTGGGACATTCTCCTGAGGATGTACTCACATGTTTTGCCTGACATATTTTGCACTCTTCCAGATTTTCCCCTTTAGGATTGCTTTCGTGACTGTATGCCAGTCCAGCAGGGCAAGAGGCCAAAGTGAATCTTTCAAGTTCAGTCCTTTATCTGTTAATTATTCATCCAATAATGACACAAATCCCTGTCTTTTCTTGGATGTAACCCTCTTGGGTTACAGTAAGAAGGACTGGTTAAAAGAGATGAATACACAGAAGAAAGAAAACATCGATAGATCAGACCTGCGAGAAAAAATACAAAACTGTATGGAATTGCTGCATTATAGATAGATTGGGCTTATTGTTAATACTCTTTCATTTCTAGATGATTTACTACATTATATTTTCAGAGAAGAAGGATGAAATATCCCGCTTTGTCAAGATGCAAGGGTTTGAACAGAAAATATCTCCCAGGCATGTTTAGATATGTTGGCTGAATGAGCAGATAATCAAATGGAAGAAACATCTCATAACCAAAATATAAACAGAAATGACCAAAGTTGACTGCTGAGTCTTTTCATGAATAAATTACAGTCAAAGTGAATTTTTTACTGAGGAGAAAATCCCTAATCAGTTTTCACTATACTAGCTTGAGCCTCATTTTATTTGCTGAATTCTTCTTGTCTACCTTTTGAATTTGGACTGTGAACCCTCCCACTAAGAAATAAATAATGAAATTGGGAATGAATAGTGGGAGTGTCTCCTGTTCAGTATTTATTCTTATTGAGTTGTTGTCACAATATGACTATGGTTTTTCCAAGTACTTTTTTGGGAGTAAGAAAAACAATTATTTTAGGTAAATAATGTTAGTGGTCATCTCCCTCTCTTTCTAATGTATTGCTCACGTGTTGCAAGATACAATACCTCACAAAACTCTGTCCTGAGACAGTAAGTGCCTCATTCAAGGTTATTTTGACCATCAATGGCTAAGTAGACCCTACCTATAATTTACCACAGAAAACTCCAAAGAGTAACAGTAGCTCAGGATAGTTTTGACCAACATTTATGTGTTTGAAGCTTCTGCTTTTCTTCCAGCCCACTCCCAAAATGCCAGAAGGAACAAATCCCTCTGGAATGAAATAGCAGGAAACTTACTCATGACTCACTTGATTCCTTCAGATGGGTTAATCATTTCTCTGTTGTTAAGGGAGAAATAGCACACAACGGTCAGCACAAAACCAGAAAAGAGTTTCAGTCTCAAGGGGAAACTCCTTTCAACTTATGTACTAAGGAGTAGGAACCATTAATGCAGTAGGTGAGAGGAAGCAGAACAAAAGCCCCTGAGCATCACAGTGAAAAGCTTCAGACAAACACTACGTTTCATATGACTGCCCAATGCATGTTCCCATAACTCAGACTGTGGCACCCCTGAGAATCATAAACAGTTTATCTTTTCCCTCTTTGAATGGAATATATATAGGACTCATTGCCCAGGCTTAGGTCAAAGAACCTCATCAGCTTCCTCCCTCTTCATCTCCTTTCCTCCACTGCCCCTCTTACCCAAAGATATATGGATACCTATATGTTTTGTCTATTCCTGCCACTAGCCTAAGGATCAGGCTGGGTAGATTTACCTAACCTTTCTTAAATGATGTTTGGAAGAGGCAGAATATTGAAAAAAAAAGGTGTAATTGTCATTGCAAGATCAACAAACAGTCATAGTGATAGATTGCAGTAGTTTACAGGATAAGGAGAAAGATAAAATGCAATTTAAATCAAATTTCAGCTCACCCTTCAAAAGAAAAATAAAAAGAGTGAGAAAGCACTAATATTACCCTAACTTGGGAGTAAAACTTGTTAATTAAAGGGAAAAGAAAATGGGGTGAAAACAGGAGAGACTAACAGAAACTAAGCCAGACTTCCACATGAAGAAGGGTAAAATAATATATTTAATTGTTGTTTTAGCTTATTGAAAGACTGCTATCCATAACCATATTGTGTATCTGTTGTGAAGGTATCTGTCCTACTGACTTACAGGATTAATGCTTCTCAAATCTCTCTACTCTTAACTTTTTGAGTGGTGTGGATTTTAACAACGTAGAAATTGCAAGCAGAATGATGCTGTCTCCTCAGAAAGTATTGAGTTGTGAGTGACTAACATGCTCTGATCTAAGGTAGCTACAAGTTACATCCCTTAGTGTAGTTTGTTTTAATAATCACATATATCTTGACCACAGATGCACTATTCACTATAGCTAAATTCAAAAAAATCTGAAGATGAAAGAGGGCACTTGATCACCTAACCTGAGCACCTGCACCATACAGACTATGGAATTTCACTCAGAAGTTTAGGAATCAGATTCATTATTTCTGGTGTAACTAGTGTGAACTATATGATTTGCTCTGGAGATCTGAAGGAGTGGAGAAGTGAATGAACCTTTTGATAAAGTATTCTGTGGTAAAGGTACCTCCACTATTTACCATTTACAGCTTCATTTCAGAATTCAAATAGAGTCACTCTTTAATGACAGAGGGAAATAATGGTATTTATTATTGTTGTTTGTTTGTTTGCTTGTTCGTTTGTTTTTAGCCTCTGGCTCCCAAACAGATCTTTGAGAAGATGCTGAGGACTCTGAGGGCCAGTCTGACAGCTGAAGGACAGGCCTCCTTAATAAATGGTGAAGAAGTGTTATAGATTAGTTCTAACTATTCACTATTATTTCTGTCTGACCTTATTTTGAGTTGTGCCTCAGCTGTCTTTTGAGTCTTTACATGTCACAGGGGTTTATGTAATTACAGGTATTTCTCATATTACATTTTTATATTGCAGTAGGACCTTGATGTTTCAGCTAGCACATGACCCAGTATGGTAGGTGCTATATGAACATATAGTGCTATAAATATTAACGTCTACATCAAAGATCCCTGAGAGGTCTGCTTTGACAGACAAAAAATCCATTATTTAAGAAATATGGCTTTAATGAATTATTTTAAATTATTTTTTATAATTGAGCCACTTCATTAATGCACTGCTTTCTAAACTAACAATGGATTGTAAAGAAAGGAGTTCTTATAAGGTCACCTGTTATATGAAGTCAGTCCTAAATATCAAAGACTTTGAAAAATGTTGTAGATGCATAATCCAGTGTAACAAATTCCAGCTCTGTCTTGTTTTACATGCCTGTTTAAAGCAATTACTTGGTGTAAAAGGTCGTCAGCAAAAGAAGCCTTTACTTGCTATTTTTGTCATTTTTGCTTTAGTTTTTATGTATAAACATGAGAGTAGAGAAGGAAAACCATATTTCACCTCTCTAACTTTCAGATTCAATCTGATTTATAACACTTAAGGTGAACTTATTTTCCCTTTGCAACTGTAATTAAACTTGAACAACAACCATATACAGAAAATGCTTAAGGTCTTAATTCCAGGTACCACATGTCCTGAGATGCAGAGATGCTTCTAATAAGGCTCTTTAGTTTTATGCATATATACATATGCAATATAGTATTAGTGCACAAGCTCACAGGATTTTATAAAAGGTAAACTTTCTTTCAGTTCTCACTAAGTAAGCGCTTATTTGTTTAGTGTATTTCCCTGAACTAGAAATACTTTAAAACTAATCAAGTGGGGTTCCATGTTCAACTTTTGTATTAGACAGGGCTTGCAGTGTTTGGGTAGTGGCGGGCTGCACGGTGCTCAGTGCAGGAGGATGGCATGACCTGTCCTTCGTCAGCTGCAGCCAAGTCCAGCCAGCTCTGACACTGGTGCAAAGGCCCCAGAGCATGCCACAGCTCCAGCCCATCATGGGAGCACCCACGGCGCAGCCCCAGGACAACATGGCAGATGGCTGGAACCACACTGCTACATTAACTTTCCCAGCCTTTCTCCTGGACCACATAGTCTGATCAGTGAGATAGGGAAATTGTGCAGTTCATAAAATCACAATATGTCCATGATTAAACTGTTTTGGAATCTGAGTCCTTTCAGTGCCTACTCTACCAGCTTGGTCTTTAATTGCAAGAGCTTCAGATGCTGAGCTTTGATTCAGTGGTCTCAATATAGGTAGCCAATGCCATTCAAGATACTTTGTAGTATCCTGTTGGCCATCAGCTGCTGCTCCAGTAGCTGCCACAGTTATCTTGAGAGCCTGCACAGGATGGCTCTGTTTCTGTGAATACAGCAACTCCTGGCATCTTTCGGGTCTAAGCACAAACAAGTTGTCAAACCTTCTGTTACAGTCACTGAAACTTGAGTCAAGGCAGCCAGCAGAGTCTAGGGAGCTCTTCAATTTACCCTGAAGTAGATTCAGAGTGCTTGATCCAGTTTCCCAATACAGGCTACTGGCATTATTCTGTGACACAACATGACACAGATGCTCATGGGGCTGGCAGATATGACAGAGAGCACAAGAAACCTGTAGCCATCTAGACCAACAACGAGAAGCCAGGCAGTATATGGCACTGGAGGAGTCTGTTTAGGAAACTGCATCATATCCCTACAATTTGTTTGTCTGAATCCCTCTTTAGGTACATTGACTATGTTCACTAGATCTCTGTTGATCATAATGGGAGGATATAGATCTTTCTAATAAGCAGGCACCTATATGGCATCTATAGGACAAGAGGAAATGGCCTCAAGTTGTGCCAGGGGCTGTTTAGGTTAGATATTAGGAAAAATTTCTTCACGGAAAGGGTTGTCAAGCATTGGAACAGGCTGCCCAGGGAAGTGGTTGAGTCCCTATCCCTGGGGGTATTTAAAAGACATGTAGAAGTGGTGCTTAGGGACATGGTTTAGTGGTGGACTTGGCAGTGCTACGTTAATGGTTGGACTTGATGATCTCAAAGGTCTTTTCCAACCTAAACAATACTATGATTCTATCATTTTATATGTAAACACCTGTATCTAGGTGTTTGAATCTAGAATAAGATGGTAAGTATGAGAATGTCTCTGATAGCTTAAAATAATTTACTATATTTTTATATTTCATATGAATTAACAAACACATCAAGAGTAGGTTCATCGCTGATTATATCTTTTTAACTTTTCATAAAATGTATTAAGATTTCAATAAAAATTAAGTTCATGCAGATAAAGTTGTGCTTAATCTTGGATTTAGCAAATCTTTACAAATAAATGTTATTCAGGTCAGTATCTTAGAATACTTCCAAAAACATAACTTCACTGCAAAGACACATGTAATACGTAAATAAATAATTTTTCTTTAGAATCACTTCTATATTTTGACTATATCTGCTCTGATTTGTATACAGTTATTATGTTTTATATTTCTTAAATAAATTTAAAAAAACCCACCCTAAAATAATCTGGTATTTACAAACCTGCCTATGTCCATTTAATTGACCAGAGGATCCTCTGTACTCTGGGGCTAAGGCTGCAGTGCAGCTGGAAGGGGTCAAGCCTTTAGCAACTTGGAACCTTGGAATTATCCATTTTTTGGTGCCAGTATCCTAACTGTTTAACCTTATGTATCTGAATGAGCTGTGGTTGATTCTGGTTGTGCCTCTCAGCTTAAAATTTGACACTGAGATGTCTCTTTTGGAAAAGCAAATGGCTGTAGATTAAAGATTATCACACATGTAGATCAGCAAAGATCATGATACTGCTAGGCTTCCCTACTAGCACAATCTGGCACTCAGTTTCTTCTAGAACCTCTAAATTTCTGGAGATCCTGAGCATCTCATCTTGATTCAGGATATTCCCCATAATCATTAGCTTGAACATAACAGCATTTCAGATTCAGGATATTCCCCATAATCATTAGCTTGAACATAACAGCATTTCAGATATCCATATATTTTGATTAAATTTTATTTAAGTATTTTTTACTCTATGACTTACTTGGTTGATACGTGCCCAGAACTTGATACAGCTTTCTGAATACTAGTACATTGTAGAATTCATTAAAAAACCCATACAAATGATCAAACAAGTATGCCTTGCTTACATACACATACACAATGCAGAAATAACATTTACACCACCGTTAATACTAGCAGTAAAGAGAAGATATGGGAATTTTGAAACATACATACATGTGCTGACTCCATAGATGTGTATAAAGTCAAGTTTTCTAACTAACTGATTTTTTCCTCATTCCCAAGGAGACGAGAGTGAAAAGAGGTGACCTTTCCGTAAACCTCATCTCTTTGTTTCCCACCCTGCCACAGTCAGCTGTGTGATTTGTGCCTGTGGTGCACTATCATAATTTCTTCCAAGTCTCTGGAAAAAAAAAAAAAAAAAAAAAAAGATGTGGTGCTGTGCAGCCTTTGACAAGTATGCTTGCCTTTCCAGCTCCAGTTCTTTTTTGTATTCCTACCCTTACCACATAAGCTGATGTCAGACAATTGGCCTGACACAAAACTATTGGAGAGGGGACAAAGTGGGGAGGAGAAGAAGCTGCACAGCACCTAAGGCACATCAAGGCTGTCCTTGAATAGGACGCAGACAAGTTTGGTCTATGTCAACAACATTCATAAAAATCGGCTCAAGAGATTTGAACATCATGGTGTACAAAAAAGTTAATTTATATTTGTTTCTTCCTTGGATGCCTCTGGCTGTGGATAAATTTTGTGTAAGGCAGACTAGTTTTACAGACGACTGTATTCAGAGAACAGCACCAATAACACTTCTAAAAACTCTCTGAAGCATTTCTATAATAGCCTTACTTTGTAATATGTGGAATCTTTTCTACAGAATATGCAGTTCTGCAGTATAAAGATTTTATTGCTGCATGTTTGGTATGAACTGTACAACTTGCAGCTTCGCTATTCATGCTGAATTTACTGACCTCTCTATGCACGCAGCCTAAGAAATGTTTGGGGTTGAAAGGTGCCTTAAAAACAAATGCTATGAATTTTACTTGATCACATAAATCACAAAGATTTACTGAGCCTTTTGCAGGGGTCTTACCAGTGCAGAACTGTTTCATGACAAATAGCTTGGAATAAAGGGTTCAGTTCTGTTGTTTCAAAGAAGAAACAAACAAAAACGAAAAAAATCGAAGGGAGATTGTTCAGCAGAGATGAAGGAGACAGCCATCTTTATGATGTATCTAATGCATCTGGCAGCTGTGTATAAATCTCTTCACATATGTACTTTTTAGACAAGTAGGGTAAATATTTTTTCTCCTACTTCCAGTCATATTTCTCCTACTTCCAGCCAGAGGAGAAGGCTGAGGTACTTAATGCCTTCTTTGCCTCAGTCTTTAATAGTCGGACTGATCATCCTCAAGGTTTTCATGCCCCTGAGCTGGGAGATGGAGATAGGACCCAGAATGTAGTCCCAGCTGTTGAAGAGGTGGCAGTCACCGACCTGCTCCTCCACCTGGATGCCCACAAGTCTATGGGGCCAGACGGGATCCACCCAAGGACACTGAGGGAACTGGCGGAGGAGCTTGCCAAGCCACTCTCCATCATTTACCAGCAGTCCTGGTCAACCGGGGAGGTCCCAGATGACTAGAAGCTAGCTAATGTGACACCCATCTACAAGAAGGGTCGGAAGGAGGATCCGGGGAACTACAGGCCTGTCAGCCTGACCTCGGTGCCGGGGAAGGTCATGGAGCAGATCATCCTGAGTGCCATTATGCGGCATGTGTGGGACAGCCGAGGGATCAGGCTCAGCCAGCATGGGTTTATGAAAGGCAGGTCCTGCTTCACTAACCTGGTCTCCTTCTATGACAAGGTGACCTGCTTAGTGGATGACGGGAAGGCTGTGGATGTTGTCTACTTGGACTTCAGTAAGACCTTTGACACCATCTCCCACAGCATTCTCCTGCAGAAGCTGGCTGCTCACAGCTTGGACAAGTGCACTCTGCTCTGGGTTAAAAACTGGCTGGACGGCCGAGCCCAGAGAGTGGTGGTGAATGGAGCCAAATCCAGGTGGTGAATGGAGCCAAATCCAGTTGGCGACCGGTCACGAGTGGTGTTCCCCAAGGGTCAGTGTTGGGACCAGTCCTGTTTAATATCTTTATCAATGATCTGGATGAGGGGATTGAGTGCACCCTCAGTAAGTTTGCAGATGACACCAAGTTGGGTGGGAGTGTCGATCTGCTGGAGGGTAGGAAGGCCCTGCAGAGGGACCTGGACAGGCTGGATTGTTGGGCTGGGGCCAACTGTATGAGGTTCAACAAGGCCAAGTGCCACGTCCTGCACTTCGGTCATAACAAGCCCAGGCAACGCTACCGGCTTGGGGAGGAGTGGCTGGAAAGCAGCCTGGCTGAAAAGGACCTGGGGGTGTTAGTTGACAGCCGCCTGAACATGAGGCAGCAGTGTGCCCAGGTGGCCAAGAGGGCCAACAGCATCCCAACTTGTATCAGAAATAGTGTGGCCAGCAGGACCAGGGAGGTGATAGTGCCCCTGTATTCGGCACTGGTGAGGCCGCACCTCGAATACTGTGTTCAGTTTTAGGCCCCTCAATTCAAGAAGGACATTGAGGTGCTGGAGTGTGTCCAGAGAAGGGCAACGAGGTTGGTGAAGGGTCTAGAGAATAAGTCTTATGAGGAGCGGCTGAGGGAGCTGGGGTTGTTTAGTTTGGAGAAGAGGAGGCTGAGGGGAGACCTTATTGCTCTCTACAACTACCTGAAAGGAGGTTGTAGTGAGGTGGGGGTCGATCTCTTCTCCCCAGTAACAAGCGATAGGACGAGAGGAAATGGCCTCAAGCTGCGCCAGGGTAAGTTTAGGTTGGATATTAGGAAAAACTTCTTTACTGAAAGAGTAGTCAGGCACTGGAACAGGTTGCCCAGGGAAGTGGTTGAGTCCCCATCCCTGGAGGTATTTAAAAGACGGGTAGATGCAGTACTTGAGGACATGGTTTAGTGGTGGACTTGGCGGTGGTAGGTTAACGGTTGGACCTGATGATCTTAAGGGTCTTTTCCAACCTTAACAATTCTATGATTCTATGATTCTGTGATTCTATATTGGTTTATACATACATTTTTTATGTGTACAGGTGCAGGAGGCATGGAGTTTTCAGATATAGCATACTATTTACAAGTGATCCATGACCTTCTGGGCAGTAGCTGGAGGTTGGCAAGATAGTGTATTGAAAATGGCATGAAATGCGGTTGAGGCAACTGAGTTGAAATGTGTCTCCATTGACAAGAAATTGAGGTTTGGCAGCTAGTTCACATATACATGCTTTTGCGTTTTCACCTTAAAACATGTTAGGATTCTTAATCTAGATTTGAGATTTGACCAAAACTGCAGATGGAATCTGGGGGGGGGTGTGTCAGTTTACTTTAATTTATGCTAATTTCCCAGTGCTGCTAAAGTTATTCAAGATTAATCAGGACATTTCAGCAACATCACTGCTTGGACCCAGGGGTTGCATTACATCCTGAAATTAGTAGAGTCTTTCTAGTGGGAATGGTCAGTGCTCATACACTCAAGGTTATCATTAACCACTGCATTACCACGACACTCTCAACAGCTACATTTTATCTGGTGCATTGGACAGAATATCCCTTTTTTATGTAACCTTGAAGGACATGCAGAAACAAACACCAAAGACACATAGAACTGTTTCTTGTACTTACATATGTCAGTAACAAGAAGCATGCATCATTAAAAATGTTACTCACTGATGTCTGGCATAAAACTGTGAGTAACAGCTTGGGCTGTATTTTACACAGAAATATGAAACTGTATTCAAAGTGTATTCAGGGAAGTTTAATTTCAGATTTTACTTTATTAAAGCTTCCACATTATTCCTGTAGGAATATATCTCAAAGGAGCTATTCCAATCCCCTTTGCATTTCTCTCACCCCATGTGTAGCCCTTGTCCTGTTTTATTTCATACTGTTCAGATATTAAATACAGAACTAATAATTATCTCGTGGACTTCACTACTGTGATGTCACTATAGAATTTCACAGCTTCATAGCCATTTACTAAAGTCGCTTTCATGATGAATATGGAGATAGAATTAATGAAGAATAAAGACTCAAAAATATTAGCACCAAAGCTGATCACTAAGTTTAAGTGTCAAGTTCCTGATTTTTAGCTGATTCTTTTGGCACTTCCCCTTCCCAAAGTACAGACCTACTAGATGACAGTTGTAGCTACTAAGCATTCAGCATGTCTGCTAATTTGATCCTTAGTTTTCAGTGGTATTCAGAACATGAGAAATATACAGTTAGTGTGCATCTGAGAAAATGTTCATTTACATGACTTGCCTAACATCACAGAGACAGACCTGAACTGAATTCACCAGAGTGCTGTTCATCTGCATTATCTGGGCAAAGATCATTTTCCCTTCTGTAATGTCCTAGCTGATTCACTGCACAAAATCCAAATTCTGCAGTTGTTGAGGCAAAGATCCTAATTTACTTCACACTCCTGTTTCATTTCTGTAGCAACTACTTTGTGCACTAAAAGAGGCACAATCTGTGTAAAAATACCATGTCACAAGATAATTAAAGGCTGTATCTGAGTGAATATACAAAGGATGCTCAATTCATCCTCTGTTACCAGTATGACGGATTCAAACTACAGTCTGTGCTTTCCTCTTCACTGCTTGGATGACATCAAGTGTCATGAAATAGAAAATTACAGCCTATAATGTTAAATTTTGGCCAAATTACAATAAGTTACAATGTACCATGTTAAATTAAAAGCGAAAGGCCCACCACCACCACCACCTGGAATATTACAGATTCTCCAAGAACACAAAATAAAAGGATTTTTTTCCCACAATTTGTCTCCCTCAAATAAAATCTGACCCTATAAATCTACTACTTTCTAGTTTACATTTGGGAAGATGTTTCATCTCACTACCTGAGGAAACCACTATTCACTTTTCATTCTGATGTTGTCCTCTATGCTCTCTGTTTTTGCCTGACAGTCTTTATTCCTATATCAATTCTTTGAAAGTTTTTCATAGAGAGCGTTGATCTGTGATCTGAGGTGCAAGCTTCCTGTGGTGGTATGTACTTTTAGGAGCACACTTGGAATTAGTGAATTAAAGTTATCTTAGGACTCAGATATTTGGATTCTATTTCTGGAACTGTCTTTTTTTTTTTTTTTTACCCAAGAAAAGAAGGTGTTGGAGTTATCTTCTAAAGTGCTTGCAGATATCCTAACAAAAAATATTATGGCAAACTGAGGTATGTTTTTGAAATATAACTTGGGTATAGATATTGCTAAAACTTTTGCATGTGGCATCATTCAAATGTACATGTTAAAGAGAAGAATCAGGTCCTTTTCTAATGTGCACTATCTCAAATTAAACAAGATGAAACATTAAATAGCTGTAATTTTTGTCCTGGAGATATATGTGTATGCATGTATGTATTTAATTGAAATACAAATGCATTGACGTTTATAAGTACATAAGCACATTAAAGAATATATCTGACTTCAAATCCATCCAGAAAGGTCAGTATAGCTATCATTCACTTTACTGCTAAATGTTTGTAATGATACTGTAGCAGCATCTGCATTTGATTAGTCCATGATTAATGACTTCATTGTTTTACTCCTTGCCTAGCCAGGTCCACCTAGTTCTTTTTGTTTGCTTGTCTGTTTTCTTTTATTCTATAGTTTAGGCTTAGAAGTTCCCTAGAAAAAATCTGCAGACTGTTTTTCTACTTTTTATGAAGGAATGCATATGCATGTATAAGTGTACTTCTACCATTTTAAAAGAGTGAGAGAAAGACTTGGGGAAACGCTAACTCTTCATGAAGGAGCTCAGTATACATGTGCCTTTGTAAGATCGAGTGCTTTCAATTCCCTATTGTGTACTTTTTTCTTCTTTCTTCTTTCTTTAATTGAGAATCTATAAGTAAATTCTGCCTACTTAATCAAAGCACACTTTTTCTACAATTGAATATAAATTACAGTTAATTTATTGAAAGAAAGTTTCTAATATCAGCAAAAGCAAAATGAAATTACCATCATTGTAGACTGGAGATAGCACAGACTAAGGAATAATTGGCCATTAATCCCACGTAGTTTCATTGGGAGGAGGTAATAGAAAGAACATTTCTAGGTCTTAGTGTTTGAGAGTTTGCTTAATAATCAGAATTCCTGAGGCTGAAATGTATATATTTAAGAACTATCAGTGTATTATTTGGTGTAAGAACAAACCCAGATGCTTGTTCACCACTGGTCATTGTCTTTTTGCTACAGTTGTCTTCCTTTTTCAAGTTGGCTCCTTCCAGCCTCACAGAAATGCATTCCATTAGGCCTGTTTCACAATTCATTGCTATTGTCAGCTGTAGGAAAATAGCATTTGACTTTTGCATTTTCCTGGAGCTTACATGATCTACAGTGCTGGTCTTCTCATCAAAAGAACAGACCTTGCTCTTAGCTGTAATTTAAAGGTACAGAGGTCTCTTGCTTCACAAGGTCTGTGTTTCCATTGAGCTGTTCTCACTTGTAGATCCATGGATTTTTTTTTTTTTTTGATCTCTACTCTCTGAATTGCTTAGAGGGCACAGAGATAGTAAATTTGAGGTCAATTCTTCTTTAGCCAAATGAATGGGGAGATGTTTTTTCAGAGAGTACACTATGCTTGAGGGGAAGCTCCCGTTTTTATATGTTATTCTCTAGGAAAATAAGTTATAGTCATGGGAAAAAAAAACCAATTTATTAATGTCTTCCACTGCAGTTCTGCCCTGCAGGAATCCACTGGAGACCAAAAAAATCTTGTATAACTCTATTAACTCATTTTATAGGAAGATCCGCTGTGGCACTAAGCGGCACTTCTTCAAAAAGAAAGAAGAATCTTGAAAAGGCTGTAGTTTAGCAAGACATAGACAAGGTACATTGCATTACTCTGCTCTCTAGTATAAACAACAAATGTCCAAACATATTGGCAATTTGTGTTTACACTGGTCATAGGAAGCAAAGTTATTACTTAGGTCAACAAATCAACTTGTAAAAAAGTAACAGGCAGAAAAGCAGATGAGCCAGCATTTATTCCATCCATGGGGTATCATTATGCATTATTATTTAATCTGCTTTGATGGAACTACAAGGGAGTCCCATGGAAAGGCAGGTTTATTTTCTGTTATTAGTTTAGAGTTTCAAGTTTGAATCTGTTGACCTTTTCCACTTCTGTATTTTGGTGACTTTAGCAAAGGCCTATGTTTTTCAAATCACTCCTGGGATGGTCAGAAATAAAGAATAATTTTGTACAGGTTTTACTTTTTAAAATTTTGTTTGACAGGGCTTTTTTCACTGCACTCCAAAAGACAGTATGTTCTATAATACTCACTATATGCTGTTGAACAAGTAAGTTTTGAAGAGGGGTGGTGGTGTTTTCCTGAGATATAACAGCAACAAACTGTGAGTAGAAATGATCTGAAGATAATAGGACAACTCTCTAACTCATCAGAGTCATCGTTAAGCATTACCTCACTGTTGTTCCTTTAAGGGGAGTTATGTCTTTCTTGGCAAAAGTAGCAGAGAAATACTAGATCCTTCTCTTTGTGTTATTAGCTCTCTCTCTGTGTCTCTGTCTCTCTCTCACTCTCTGTCTCGCTGTCTCTCCCCCCGTCACCCCCCCCCCCGATATATATCTTTAATGTACCTTTTTGAGATGCTGCACCTACTATAGAAGGAAGCCCAGAATATCTAGAGAAAGTAACTTGGGAGGAAAATCAATGTTGTGTAAAAGAGAGGCTTTTGGTTTATTTGAGTGCATATAAAGACAACAGAAAAAATAGAAAGCAGATTCTGATAGTGCATACACAACAGTGTGTTTCCCAGCAGTTTGCTAACCCAGTCACTGCTAGCTATTGACATTCCTACACTGCCCAATGGAACATGATGAAGAGAGAGGTATGCCATCTGTGAGCAAGTTTACTGAAGAACCCTAGATACTAGCTCTCCATCAGCACAGAAAATGTAATCAGGTTTCTCTAGAACAGAGATTATTGGCCCAAACAGAGCTCCTTGACCTGGTTTTTAAAGTGTTGTGTTATAGGTGCCAGATTTGATCAATAACTTACACAATTTTCAGTTCCACTGGCAAGAGCCTCAGGTTTAGATGATCCGTACTTGCAAAACTTGCCTACACACTAATTATATTGCCTCTACTAGAATTGCTATGCATTGCAAAACCTTTCCATGAATGAAAACATTTCATAGAACTGCATGGAGCTTTACCCTTGAATTAGGATAAAGTGAGACTCTGAAATGTCTGTGAGACTCTGTTTGCCTTTTCCTTTAAATAAAGAAGGAAGGGAGCTGAACAGAGAAGCTTGTACTCAGAAATGCTGAGTGGAATATGTACTTCCTTTTGTCTAATGGCTTCTTGGGTTCCTAAGACTATTTATAATGCAATGAGTATTTTGAAAATCAAGAAGCAAGTTTGCAGTTTTAAGAAATACAGTGCATTAGGGGAATTTTTAAGGCCAATGTACTAAATACAACATCAATGCATTCAAGTCTTATTGGCAAAAAGTCATATCCACTTCAGTGAATGGATGAACAATTAAATTAAACTGTTTAACCTCAGAGAGTAATTAATTTTAAAGATGTGCTAGAATTGCTTTGGAGGAAGAAGAGAAAAGAAGAAACTAGAAAGCATAGAAAGAAACTAGACTCTTGGTAGGTTTTTGAGCAACACGAAATTCAAGTTAAACAGAAGGTTGCTGCTCCGCTCAAGAGATCATACAAATGAGAGAAGGCATTGAAAGCAGAGTGAGAAGGCTGATTAAAAAAAGACTGAGCCATGAGAACATGATCAGCAGTGTGGTATTTACCCTTTAAGACTAGCAAAAAATGGTCTGGACTTCAATATTGTGGCTGATGATATCCTAATACAACAAAATAAAAGAGTAGTGTTTTATTATAGAATTTTATAATTTCTTTCTTAAGTCTCTAACCCAATATGCGCCCAAAATCTCCATCCTGTATAGTAAGAAATTAGAGATGTACTGAAAGCAAAGAGAGTACATGCATCACTTACGTAACAGGATGGGATTCTGAGGATGAGTTTAATAAACCTCACCACTGCCAACATTATTTTCCCTCTCTAAAAGCATACCCTGAAAAATTAAACACTTTCATATTACCTGAAAGAAAAGGCATCGTTGACTCTTTCATCCATGAAGGGTGATGGCACAGCTTTCACTTGATGGAAAAATAAAATTTTCATACCTCATCAATCTTTCACACTTCAGAAGGAAACATACTGTAGCAGCCAACCTTCACAGGTGAAGTACACTACTCAGCATGTTTGACACCAGAGTTTAAAGTCTGTGCAGCAGTCTTCATAAAAACACTTGTTGACCAAGACAGAGCAATCTTATTCACGTCTTAGTAGCTCTCTATTACTTCCTAGGCATCTTTCTTTTGCAGTGTGGGACACTCAGATGCAATAATCTGAGAAATCCTCAGTCTGCAAGAAATATAGGTTCTTGGGATGGAAATGAAAAAGATTCGTACAAGATTTGAGAAGCACCCTTTAAATAGTGATACTTTGTCTGTGTGCAGCACTCTGCTTGTAGACAAAAATTCTGTGCAAAGGGTCAGTAGTGGAGGTTCGGATTAAATGATCAATATTGGGGAACAAAATCTGCCATAGATAGCCAGAGTATGTTTCTTTCCACATAAGGTGGTATATAACCAGAAGTCTATGCTACTTCTTTCCTCAATAGGAGGTCAGTTGACGAAGTCTGGGAAAGAAAGAAGTGCACAAACGTAATAAAGAGTAATAAAATTCTGGATTCCTCTTTCTGATGTGTATACACATTTAAACATATATTATTTATATAGCTAAAACATAAATCTATGTTTCATTGGAGAGTATCACAGTCTCCACATACACATACAAACCTAAACAAAGCTACAAACATGCAGCGTTCAAAATTGTGCTACGCATAAACAGTATAGGAGTTTTATTTTCCTTCTGTTTTAGCATTTTAAAAATTGTCCTACCCCTAAATTATTTTGTAATTTACTGGCTTGCTATAAAAAGTCACTGAAGTTTAACCATTAGAAGTCATGTTCCACTCTGTGCTAATGAACATACCGTATTTCTGAAAATCATCCTTTAGCCATATTCTACAATTGTTAATGGCTCTACTACTTGACTGTTGGTAGTTGTCATAATACTATTGGCTGCTCGTTATTTTTCCTTTTGATAACAGTACTAACATTCTTCTCTGATCATTATGTATGCATTTCAATCTGGCTGAATTATACATGATACTTCATTGTATTTTCTGACTAAGTGATTCATGTTTTCTCCACATATGAGGGTCCAACCATTCATCAGGTATATTAAATAATAATACTACATTTTGAAAGGTATTCCCTGTTTGAACAGGCTACCAAGTTTTGTTCCTCTGCAGAGCAATTTCTGTGAATTTAGACTGGTAACTGCTTTGTTTCTTATCCTGCTTCATTTTTTATCCCTTTTGTATTACCTTTTTAGATTAAAAAAGAATATATATATAACTTAAGGAGCACACTGTTTTTTTCAAAATTACCAAAACTTGGATTTGTACTTGTTAAATTTGTTTAGAGCCTTTGAAACTTTTTTTGAACTTTTTGCTTAAGACTTGACTGTAAGAATCCTGTATTTTTAATTCTCATTTTATGTGAGATTTAGAAAAGTTTTCCTTCTGCTTACTTAGCTTATGACTAGAAACAAGGAGAGAAGATACATGAGAGAATATGTATTTATATAGAGAGCATATATTTATATAGAGCTTTGTAAGCAGAATCAAATCCGCTTTAGAAACAAGAATAATGCAGATTTCAAAGCACTGACTTGGGATATATAAATGTAGATTCATCACCACTAACTCACATGTGGTGTTATTCAAGTCAGTCTCCTGAGGTTCATAGTGGACTTAGATTAAAAGAAGACTGCATCTGCATTTGTGTTTGGTTAGGATACAGTCAAAATAGCCTTATGTCAGCCTACAAAATGTTCTAGATGTGCTATCATCTACACACTGTAAGAGGACTTGTTTTCAATACTCTAAGGAGTATCGAAAATTTGCTAAGGCAAATTTTTCTGTCATATATGGTCTGTCATCTGTGGGTTGGTGTAAACATTTGATATAAATACTTCTACGGAATAAATTTATATTTGTAGTGTAAGATAGAGTCTTGGGTCTGGACAAATCTTCTTCTCCTTCTGCATTTGCAATGATTTCAGCAGCTCCAATATCAAGAGTGAGTCAAGGATCCAGCAGCAGAAAATGAACAAGCATTTGCCTGTATTCTTTGCATCTGGCTGAGTCAGGTGGAGGTGAAAATAGAGATCATTTTGGCTGAATTAGCTGCAAATGGAAAATTGATCATTGGATTCTGAAATTCAATAAATCAGTCACAGTAGTTATTTAGTCTCTATGGCTATAAAGTTATACAACAATGTGTTACTAGCAGCTGAATATTATGTATGTGAGAAGCTTTCTGGCTTTAGACACTAGTTAAAATGTTGCTTTATTCTTTGGAAAGAAGTTGGTGACATTTTTCCTTGCCTTTTTTTCTGCATTTGAGAGATTTGGCAAGTTTGGAATATGCAGTTTCTGGACTGCACACCTTCTGAAGAGGGAGGGATGTCAGACTACATAGGCAGTGGTAAAGTATCTTGAGGTGGCTCTAGATGGTTTGAGAAAAGGGCCTGAGAAAGTCATTATTTAAATATTACCTTTAAAAAAGAGACTGAGAAACAGAAGAGCATTCCTACCTTAAATGTCCTTCACATCTATGGCAAAAAGGTAGAGGTGTGGTATATAACTTCTGACATTAGAAGAGTCTGCATATTGTTCTCCTTAGCTGGGCTAAAATTACTCTGTTAACTTCTCAGATATTCCTTATGAAAAGGTCTGTGAAACTCTACCCTTTTATAGCTGAACAATTGGAAATATGTCTTAATGTACACTAAGACACTTTAATCATCTTTGATCTTTCCCCCATTTTCAAAGCTTTTTCTTAGTTTATAGGGTCTATTTGCAAAAGTGTGTTTCACTGAAATTAATTGGGTATTGTTCTCTCTAAAGGTAAAAAAGACTATCCAGCAGATCATTAGGTGAAAAAATGAAGACAGAGTTTGAAGTCTGGTGAGTAAAATATGAAGCATGGGAACTCTTTTAAACCATAATGGTCAAGTCATAAAAAAGGAGAGTGAAAATGTCTTGTAGTCCTTTTACAAAAAGCAAATTCTCAAGCCACTCAAATGTATCTGTTGGAATTATTTTATTCAAGTGAAATCCAAGTGTTCAAGTGAAATCAATAGAGACAGCACATTATTCATAGAATCACTGAATCATTTAGGTTGGAAAAGACCTTTAAGATCATTTTTATATATACATAAATATATATTTATATATATAATTATTAATATATTTGTCTGAAGGTCACTATCATGGGATCACAAATTGGACAGATATTAGTTTTTAATATTATTCCTTTCCAGCAAAGAATTTGGAAAAGGACATGAATTAACTAAGTGGGCCTGATGTGGATTTCAGTGTAACATCTATCATCATGGTATCATGGAATCCTTAGATTTAAAATTTAATCCCAGAATGTGAGATGTTAGGAATTACCACAACCCATTGATCTAATCTTAGAGAGAAGGTACTTTTGGGGAGTGTGGATTCCCTCCAAGTGAACTGACTATGTGTATGTGAATACTTTTACTACCTTAAAATGTCTTTAAGCCAGTAAACACCTTCTGTGTTCAGAGTGTAAACTTTTTCAGGGAAAATTTGCCAGAGGATTGCCTATTCCCAATTTGGAAGCTATAAAATTTTGGTGAATTAAGAGAAACCCATCAAAATCTTTTAGTTTTGAAGAAGCATTTTTTTAAAGAAGGGTTTGGATATTAAAATGCCATAAAAATTTGTATTAGGATCATGGAAGAAATACAGATGACTAGTCAAAACTGATATAATTTGGATTTTCATATTAGACAAAGAATTTTAAATATGTGAACTATTTTAAAAAGAAATATAAAGACTTCTGGCTACAAAAGTATATGAGGAGTATTTTTTTTAATTTGAGTTTGTTACATAAAGGAAAACGATTCCTTCTAGATTGAAAGTTAATATCAATGAACGGTAAAAGTATTTACAGGTATAATTATGTGTCAGTTGTCCTGCAGGTTGGTCAACCAATATTTTTATTTCACTCTGTACAGAAAATGGCTGAAATAGGGGTAGATATTATTTACCATTTGGTCTGTTTGTTTATGTAACTGTTTATGAACAGCCTTGGTGATCAGATAATGGGCAAAGAGCTACAATTTTATTTTCTGAAAACCAAACCAATTTCAGAGTGTTTGTACAACATTGCAATGAAAATATTTTGGCCTTTCTCATGTGATTTATAAATTTCGCTTCCTATAGGAAGCAAGATTTACATGATCTTTGTAATCTGAAATTTTTGGACTTCAATTTAAGAGAACATTTGTGAGAGAACTATTGAAAAGCTGTAGTTTTAGGCAAGATTTCATATTTCCCACTTACCCTTTGGCCAAAGTCAGCTCAGGAGAATGTGGAGTTTGTACTTCTAAAATAAATATCCTTGACTTCTGAGTGTAATTTTTCTCTTCTTGCTGAGGTTGTTGAATTTGAGAATCTGTTGTAGCCAACACATATTAAATGGAAACAAACATTAAGACAGATTTTCATGTCTTTACATGGAGTATGGCACATAAGTCAATTAGAAAGATTAACTGCTGTGCATTTTATATTGCATTTATTATCTTTTTCCAGTCCATTCCTTTCTTGTTAGTAGGAAAAGCAAAATATATGCCACCAATATTTTAAAGTCATAGAAAGATCAGAGTACTGCCATTAAAAAGTTCTGGTTCCTCGTATTTTCAAATAGAGGATTCATTAATGTTGTCATTTTATATTGACCACTTTTTCTTTAATATCTCTATTCATAGTTGCTACAAAGACTTGTCTATTTCCTTTTTGTTTCTTTCCTGGTTTTGACTCTTTTTTGACAAGCAAGGTTTGTTGCTATTCCCTAGCTTTTGTTCTCACCTTCTATTTTAGGATGAAAGAAAAAATTATTAAAGAAAACTGTTTTCCTATGTGAAATGCACGCAGAAAATGCATAACCTTATTGAAAGCTGTTCTCCATAATCACAGGTTTTGGAGAAGTCTGCAAGCAACAGAAATGTAAGGAATTACTTTGTGACAAATTAAAATGTAAATATAAAGAAGACTTATAAAAGCTCTGGTCTACTTCTATCTTTTGTTGTTACCCAGAATTTTAATTCTTCTCACCTGTGAAACACTTTCTACCTTAGTTTTTAAAACAGACTAGACCTTAGTCTTTAAAATAGATTTTAAAATAGTTTTTGCAAATAATCGCTATAGATCTTGCCTTCTTCACTGTCATTCTTTAGAATTATTCCAACTACCTATTTTTCCCTAAATTAGAGTAAAACAAAGTTCTGTTGTATTCACTTTCTGGGCCCCATTTCTGGCTGCAGCTTTGGGCAGCTGTTGCACCACCTAGTTCTCAGGCTGACAGCTACAGCATCTGAGAGAGTTTAACCCACAGGTCTTTCCACTGTGGAGAGTGCCCTACCCAAAGATGCACAGCTTATTTTAAGTAAGACTGAATAAAACTTTTCCTGGTGGCAGTTCACAAATAGCATAGGTTAGACACTATTCCTATGGGCCGTTTGCAGTCAGCCACCTAGCTTTAGAGCATATGAGGGTTTAAGAGTGTGGAAGCAGGACATTTGGTGCTGACTGATATCAATGCCAGAGAACAGCCCCAAGCATGTTTAATTTACTAATGTAGGCATAGCGTATGGCGCTCACTTTCTGGCTGAGCTTTCTCATTATGCTACTGTCAGGTTCTCTTCTGTAAGCAGAAATATTACATTCTTGGCTATAAAGTAGCCCAGATTAATACAAAGAGTGTACTGGGAGTAAAAGGCATTTGGACAATGCCCTTAACAACATGTTTTAACTTTTGATCAGCCCCGAACTGGTCAGGCAGTTGGACTAGATGATCATTGTAGGTCCTTTCCAACTGAAATATTCTAGTCTAGTCTAGTCTAATCAGATAGTCTTCAGATTTATCCTTTTTTGGTGTTTCTAGTCAATTACTGTCACTATTTAACTATGTACCTATCTGGCTCCTATGAGTCCCAGGAGGGCCATATATCTTGTATTTTATATTAAAAGACACTTGTGGTGTTGGACATGTCAATTACAGTGTTGGATTTAGGCATCTAATTTCTTATGAGTGCATTGCCAAGCACTTGGGATCTTTTTAATTGTCTGTCAGAGTCCTTTGAAATAAACAACTCAAAGCTTTTATATAAGAATTTGGCCATAAAAACAGTTCATGCTGAATGCATGGAAGCATTATTTATGGCTCATGTCAATAGATATGTATTTACTTTATTTTTCCACTCTGAATGAGCCCCATTCTTCTTAACTAATATTCAATGAGGTACGTAATTAATGAGCTATGATATGATCATAATCTTGAGAGGATCTACATGTTAGGTGTAAGATATGGTAATATATGAAGAGCTAGATACATTCACTGAATGTACCAGTGAATTTGAATAGTTTAATTCCTTGCAGAAATCCAATACTATCTTCCATTATCCTGTCTGGGTTCTTACCTGTTTCCCTTTTTTTTTAAAAATTTTTAAAAAACATTCTCCCTCTCTGAGCATATATATAGAGTAGCACTCAATTTAATTGTCTTGACACATGTAGGCTTTTATAGCTTTCTTTTAAATGTCAGCACATTCATGCTCTTGTAAAGGATACAATGCAGGAAAATTGACTGTGAAGGTCATAGCAACATTTCAATAATACTTTGAAGAGTATTTAGTCATGTGATTAGATAAAAACTAACACACATTCAGAGAAGAAAAGATCCCCAGAGGCTTTAACACAATTAAAAAAAGGTATATCTGTACAGTAACTCAAATTTCTCACTTGTCATCCTTTATGGTTAGACAATCTAAGTATGATACTCTTTGTGGAAGTAAAGTCAAAGCTGTTGTCCTCCTGACAGGGTTGTTGTTTCAGACCTGTTTTACAGATAACAGAGATGAAATAGCTTTACTGCTAGTCAGAAAAGGCTCAGTCTCATGTTCCTACTTTACTTCAGAGGGGCAACAGACAAGAAAAAGAGTTAGAAGATCAGGCCAAAAGGCATCTTCCTAGGACTGACCTACTTTCCAGGAATGGGTGGTAATACAGTTGGAGTTTTATTCTAGTCCCTCTATATCATAATTTTAACAGTGGGGCAGTTGCTGTTTGCTTTAATGAATGGACTATAGAATTTATGAAACTACTTTTTAGCAGGATTTTAATGAACAAATACATGTCAGACAATATTTGACTGGCAAATTATGCCTGGAAGTTTTTATTTTTCTTTTAGAAACAATAATTGTTGAATACATGGAAGAAAAAAAGTCCAGAAGGTGCTGGCAAGCAGTTGACTTCATTATTTTCGGAAAGACTTCTTACGTAAAATGTGATACTGCCCAGGATCCATGGAATTGGGTTAAGTTGCTACATCAGACTTTGTCAGCTGGCTTCATCATCACTATCTCTTTTTTCAGTGTTAACTCAGATATATATGTACAGGATCACTATGTGCATTACAGGCATAGTCTTTAAATTGTGGTGGGCCTTTAGGTTTAAGGTCTGGTCCATGAGTCTGTGAGAACTAAGCCTAACCTAAACACTTACCTTTTCACACCATCTTATATGGAAGTTCTTTTCCAAGTAGTTCCCCAAAGTTAGGCATGAATCTTTAAGGACAGAATATAAGTCCAAATAGGAGAGGATGGGTTGAATCATCCACGCATATTTTTTTTCCCATCTTTAAAACTTCTGTCACTCTCAAGAATTTATCTTATCTTCCTTTTCTGTTACTATTGTTTTGATGGTGGACAACCATGCACTGAGGAATTTTTTGTAGCTTTCTAAAATTTTCCTGAAGAAATGAGAAAAGAGAAAAAGGGAATGTCATTAGCAAAAGTGGAAAGGAATTTCATAGACAAAAGTGTATTTCTCCAGTGTAATGCTTATCTCTGTCAAGTATTAGAAAATGGCTGCAGGCAATGATGTTTCTTAGGCTAGTATTTTTTACAATAGAATAACTGAAAAATCTAAAGATAGAAGTCAATTAACTCTAAGTATAACATGCATACATTGCATGACCTTGTCTCAATCAGTTAGATTATATGTTTTGGTCACAGAGGAGAGTTCTCAGAAGGCACTTAGCAGCAGTATAGGACCATGGTGAATTGTCTTCTGCAGAGATTGACTGAAAATCTATGCCACTTGAATTAAAGCATATAGCTGATGGATTGATTTCCCTAGTATCGTGAAAAACCTTAAAAATATCATTCTGTTTTCTAAATTCTGACCTCCACAACAGCATACAGCTCTGGGTACCCCGTGCATTAGATTTTCATTTTGGTTAAGGGGTGAGGTATGTAGGCTCTGGTGTAGCTATGAATATATCCATTTATGATCATATACAAGTTAAGACTTTCATCAATAGTAAGGTCTTTATTTTGCAATGGTTGTCTGTAAAAGGAGGTGAGAAGGTCTGAGTTCAACTTTTTATTGTACTTAAACAGCCATTTAGTATATCTTTGGATTCCCCACTGCTAGGGGTTACTAACAATAGTGTGCACTGACTGTTCTAAATTTTCATCTTATCTTTAAAATAGGACAGAGTTATTGATTTTTCTCAAGACATATTGTACCTTTAGAGCTTGCTTTCTAATTGATCAACAGTTCATGACATGATCAAATGTAAAAGCTTAATGTCAAATTTCTGAACAGTAATCTGACATGAACTACTAAACCTATTGCATAAGCACTGTATTTTTTCTGTGCCATGTCTCTAACGTTGAAGTGCTTTTTCAAATCCATTAACATTACAACAGACAGTTTTAATGACAACAGGCACCCCTTCAGAATTCTTGGAAGAATCAAAACTAGAGTGTATTTACCTATCTTGCTAATATAATTCATTCAGTACTATTTAAATATATGTACAGTTGATAGATATATTTTTCTAATTACAATAATTTTGATCAAATAAACAAAATATAGAAAAAATACTCTTTATTCATTTTTCTCACCTAATATGTCAATATTTTAAAATAGTGTTCTCACTTTTGCGTTTGAGAAGTCAAAGCTTAGAAAGCTCATTAAGTTTCTTTTTTATTTAGGACATATATTCACCACTGACTTCTGTTTTCTAGTGGTAGATTGTTGGCTGGACAAAACCAATATCTTGCATGTCCCAAAGCTGCCAAAAGATCAAACTCAGGCCAACAGACATGACAATATCCAAAGGGAAATGGTCTAGTCTAAACAAACTTTGTTCAAAGGACTTGTTCTTGCTTTATCCAAGCTTATTAAACAGGTTACCTAGCTGTCCACCCATGGATCATCTATGCCCCCATCCAAAAATTTTATTCACTTAGATCTGTTGACATGAAAGTTATGCAATATTGTATAGACCAGTTCAATCAAAACAGTAGAAATCAGCACAGTAAATTTGAATAGGACTTTACTAACCTTGATGATTATAACTAAGTTTCTTGATAATTTTATTTTCTGAAGTACAGGAAAAAAACAACCAACCAACCAACCAACCAAAACTTAGCAAAAACCATTCTGTATCTTGTAAGTCAACTTCTATCCTTGGGAACTCAAGCAAGCATTCACATTTGTCTAGTACTTCATCGTATTAGAAATGTCCTGGTTTCAGCTGCGATAGACTTAATTTTCTTCTTAGTAGCTGGTATAGTGCTGTGTTTCGGGTTTAGGATGAGAATAATGTCGATACACTGATGTTTTGGTTCTTGCTAAGTAGTGCTAAGCTGTTGTTAAATAGTCACTAAATAGTGCTTACACTGGTCAAGGACTTTTCAGCTTCCCATGCTCTGCTGGGTGCATGAGGGGCTGGGAGGGGGCACAGCCAGGGGGGCTGACCCAGACTGACCAAAGGGCTATACCATACCATATGACGTCATGCTCAGTATATAAGCTGGGGGAAGAAGAAGGAAGAGGGGGACATTTGGCGCAATGGCGTTTGTCTTCCCAAGTAACCATTACACGTGATGGAGCCCTGCTTTCCTGGGGATGGCTGAACACCTGCCTGCCGATGGGAAGTAGTGAATGAATTCCTTGTTTTGCTTTGTTTGTGTGCGCAGCTTTTGCTTTACCTATTTAACTGTTCTATTTTTAATTTACTTCAATTATTAAACTGTTCTTATCTCAACCCATGAGTTTTCTCCCTTTTACCCTTCCAGTTCTCTCCCCCATTGCACCGGGGGGGAGTGAGTGAGTGGTTGTGTGGTGCTTAGTTGCTAGCTGGGGTTAAACTATGACAAGAAAGAAAATAGTCAAATTGCCTTTCAAGTATATTGTATCTATCCACAGTTAGGAGGAAAAAGAATGTTTTGTACCTGCATATTTTAATTAATGGCTTATTATTAAAAACATTTGTAGCTTAATTCTAAAAGTTACCATTTCAGCTACCAGTTTCAGCCAATGAAACTTTGCCCATCAAAGCAATATGTTTTTAACACTTAATATACTATATTTTTTTTAAACACTGAATTCCTTTTTTTTCCGGGAGTAACATTTACAGGGAATTATAGAGAAAAAATGGAGAAGAAATACAGAAACATTGGAAGAAATGAAGAATTTTGTAATGATTATTTCTATAAATAAATCTGAGCAGCAAATTATGTAGTCAACAAAACAAGATGGAGTAAAAAAAAATCAAATTACAGTAAATGTTAAAAAGTTTCTTGATTAGTTCCTGTTAGGCACTGCTGCACTAGTCAGTCTTGAGAAAGAAGTAAGTTAGATGGTGCTTTTATGAATTCACGTAGTGATGAAGGGTGTCCTCCATGTGTGTCAGCATAGCAGAAAGATTCAATAGGACTGAGTTATGGTATATCAATGTAGGACTGATTTTAGAGAAAATAAAAATAAAGGCAAGACTGAGTTAAATGGAAGTGGATCAGCTGAAAGCTGTGTTTCCAGCTTTAAACTTCAAAAATAACTTGAGGTCATCCAAATCTGAGTTTCACTCTGTAAAAAGTATTTGTGCATTTTTGTATACACCTGGATTCCCTTCCATTTTATTTTATATTTCTGGTATCAAGCACCTATACAGACTTAAAGAAAGTAATCCCTATAACCAAAGGAAAACAGTGAGGTTTTACAATGAAGACTGGTTTTAGATCCACGTGTCTATGTCATTTTTTAACACTGGCAAAAGAATAAAAAATAATCTGTTTTATACTGAGAAGGAATGATTTTTTAAAAAAACACCATAAAAACTGAGCGCTGACAATTTCAACCTTAGTAATTGCCTGATGATTGCTTCAACAGCATTTTGCTCAGTGCAGCCATGAGTTTACTGCAGTAATTGAGATTAATCTGATTAATAAAGTGATTTATTGCAGCAAGGTTTTGGGTTTTTTTTCTGTTTCATTCAGATTGAATTTGGAACAAGCTAATGTAGATTTCATTGGACTACCAATTACATTTTCTTTACAAATGAAATTGTGAAGGAAAAGATTTGATTTACTAGCTTGAAAGATGAGACGTTATGTACAATTTGTATGTTCCAAGATAACAGCTTTATGGGTACAAATAACTGAAATTATAAATGTTCTAATATTGATGTGTAGAGACTATAGAACGGAAGGAGATCAATAACTTACCTCTCATTTAGTAAGTTCTACAAAAACTAGCTGAAGAAACATACAATCATAAACACTCAAATTAGGAAAATTAAGCAAAGTAGTCACCACTAGGGAGTGGGCAAAACACAAAGGAAATTAGTTGTTCTTAAGTAAGTTGTTGCTTGGAGTTCTGAAGCAGTAAAGTGCCAAAGAAACAAGGCATGGTTTGTAATGAGAATCTTAAGTACTAACAGCTGTGAATATTTTTTGGGGACAAAGAGTTCATCAAACACACACCCTTGTTTTCCCATAGCTCTGGCTTCATTTCACATATTCTTTTTATTTCTGTTTGCCTCGCTTCCAGGCTCCTTTTTTCCTCAGAAGTCCTTCCAGACATCACTGGCTACCTCTGCAGAGGCTCATCCACCGATTTTGGCCTGTGATTTTTCTACATTTTCTCTGTACTGGGGGTTGCATGTTGACAAAATGTTAGAATTTAAATATTGCCTGCTGTAGAAATTTTCTTATAAAAGGCAGGAAATGATGGACAAAAGTCAACCATTGCAAACAGTTTGAGTAGAATAAAAGGATTGATCCAGCAGTCATTCACAGTTTCTGGAAAATTCATGGCTGATATGATAATGTGCTGACATATGAGCAGTGGGAGGAAACTTTCATAGCTGAAATGTTCAAATGTGCTTTCATCAACAAATATAAATAAGATACATCTGTTCTTGAACATAGTTTTCATCCGAGAACTAGGGAATTTACACTCCCATAAGCTGAACTAGTCCCTTTGTGCAGACCTATGAAATGAGTCTGACTTCATGAAGGTCTACAAAGCTGGAGACTGTAATGAATTCATAACTGTCGCCTGAAGAAATTCCACTAGAGGCATTTTTGTGCCATTCTTTGACTGAAGTGGTATGTCAAATTAGCCAGGGATGAGGGCATGAAACTTGCTGATTACACATTTTCTGATATAATGCTAACTAAACCCAGCCATGCTGAGCCAGATATATGGTATAGATAGATGACATGAATAGTCAGTCAGCTACTATATGGTGAGCTAGGGCATAGAAAAAGACAATTGAATTCTCTGGCTTGAAAGAGAAACAGTTTTTATGTTACCCAGGTTTATTCACCTAACTATATACATAAATCTACCAGGATTAACTGATGCATGCCAGCACTGTCCTCAACTATGAAGAACTCCAGATGATGGTGATGCCATATTAGCACACTATGCTTTGGGCACAAATTCATTACTTGTTGCTTACCAATTCTCTTGTTTAAAAGTATCTTGCAGAGTAACACTATCCACAGAATATGAATTTACAAGGTTTGGTGTGTACATGGGGGAACAACCCTAGACTCAAAAGAAGGCAAAAGCAAAACAGAGACTTCCAAAAGAAACTATACAGAAACTCACAGTGAAACTTCCTAATTAATACACGACACATCTTCCCAAACTCTTATCAAGGAATGAGTGAAGGTGATGAGATAATAGTATATAAGAAAGCAGCCCCATAAAAATGCCTTAGTATGCATTGCTCATGAACTGACTTCATACCACATTTTTTACAGAAAACTCTTCAATCAAAAAATGTATGTTTAACACACATTGGGAGTTCATAAGGTCTTTATGAGTTTTGCTTTCTCTGTCCTGGGCCTAGAGGGTGTGATCAGCGGTGAAGTCTAGTTGGAGGCCAGTGACTAGTGATACACCCAAGGGATCAGTGCTGTGTCCAGTCCTGTTTGACACCTTCATTAACAATCTGGATGATGGGTTAGAGTATATCCTCAGCAAGTGTGCAGAGGACACAAAACCAGGAGGAGTGGCTGATACACCAGAGGGCTGTGCTACCATCCAGAGGGACCTTGACAGGCTGAAGAAAGGGGCCAACAGGAACCTCATGAAGTTCAACAAGGAGAAGTGCAGAGTCCTGCGCCTGGAGGAGAACAATCCCATGCACCAATGTATGTTGTGGGCAACCCAGCTGGCAAGCAGTTTGGTAGAAAATGCCCTGGAGGTCCTGGTGGACACCAAGTTGACCATAGAGATGGCTTGAATCCACGGTCTTTAAAGAAGAATACATTCATCTTAGGCTTTCCCCCCCCTCTCATTTTTTTCTTCCCTCCAGAAGATGCAGAATCTCCAAAGAACATGAGAGAACATTAAGTGATATGTCTGGGTTGCTCACAAGAAATTTTACCATTCTTATAGAAAGTATGTTAAAACCAATTTGATCTGTACCCACTCCATCAGGGTGATCTTCTCACTGGCAAAAGATGGAAAAAGAGCAAAATATCTGTATTAAAAATTTTAAAAACAAAAAAACCGTATTTTGGATGAAATTGCCAAAAGAGTTCCAAGGGATAGAAATTCTGGGACTAAGAAGTTGAAGAATAACTGAACTGTGTTACTAAACATATGTGGACTCTTTCAAGAGACTAATTGACAAGATGAAACTCTCATTTTTTCCCCAGTTATTATTTTCCACACCTAACCTGACATAAAACTGAATAAGAAGGTATAAGAATGAGAGAAATTAATACACTGCCACAAAGTTCAATACTCAGTTGCTTAAGTATGCAGTACAAAAGAGAAAACTTATGGGTTTTTCCCCCTTTATTAAGTAGTTCAAATAAGGAACCAGATCTGGCTTTATTATTCTAGTTGCTCTCATGTCTATTCATTGCCTTTAAGATGATACTCAAGATGGTCCTGGAAATAACACTTGCTGAGGAAAGTATGGATTTACTGGACATAAGTCCACACTTATACTATAAAACATTAAAACAAGATAAATAGTATTAATTTACAGCCAAAATGTTAACATTTTATTTCACATATCATACCAACACTAGCTACAAATATAGTAAATATTAAAGACTTCCGTACAGACAGTGAGTGCATCTGCAAAAAACAAAATAGAGAAATACAAGCCACAGCATTCCATCAAAAAACAACCATGATTCTAGGCATTAATCAAAGCCTTATTGCAGTGCTTTAAAATACATGGAACAGTGACTTCTGATTCCCCATTATAAAACACCTTTTTTCAAAAATCTGAAAACATTTTTGGAAGGATTTTAGTCCAGCAGTCAATTACCAAAGAGACAATATTCTAGAACACTGAGTCCTTGAAATCACCTTTGTAGAAGATGAAGGTTGTATAACGGATTTGCAAAGGTGAAATCAGTACATGTAGTTATAAGCCTACAGAAAAGCAACAGATATGCATTTTTCATGAGTTTTATTTTTTACTTTATTTTCAGCATCAAATATGCTAAAATTCATATTCATATAAGGAAGCACCATGAGGAATGACTGATTCTCATGAGAACACATGTGATGGACCTACTTTTATGCAAGGGAAAGAGAAAAGGAAAAAAAAAAAGTGTCATTCCAGTTCACAGAATCATCCACGGTTTTCCCCTGAGCCCCTTATCAGAGAGTGCTGTATCCATGTGAGACTGAATCAGTCCTGCATTCTAGGTTTAAAGAAACTTATTTTTTCAAATCTGTCCACGCACATTGACATGATTATTCTCACACTGTTGTGTGCCCTTCTTGTATTTCTCCGCACTGGGGCAATTCAGCTACATTGCCTAGACTGTTCTGGGGTTCACCATCATGTGTCTTTGAAAGAGAAGCTGCCAAGGGCTGTTCCTTTAGTCCAGCATTGTTGCAACTGTAAGAAGAGTGTGTCTTTTCTCCACCTTTCCCATTCTTGTCTTAATTATTCCCTCTGTGGGAAGGAGATGAGGTTAGGAGTGTTGAGAAAAAGGGCATGCTTTGCAGGAATGGAACACTTCTGTTTGTGGTTGGTTGGTAAATTGCCTCTTTCATTTTGGAAGACAGCTATAAAGCACAGTAGCTTGGAGAATACTCTCTGAGATGGTTCAAGCCTACTCTGCTGTCACCAGCTAAACCACAAGGGCTACAGTAAGAATTACAGCCTGAACAGAGAGGTTCCAGAGAGAATGGTGGTGGGACAAGGGTCTTTGGAGTTAGCGATTGATGTGAGCTGCCAGAAAGGTGACCTGGTTAGAAGTGGAAAATTACTGAGCAGAAGAAGATGTCTGCTCAAATACTGACAGAGAAAATGTCTGCCAGCCTGGGAACTGTTAGTCTGGGAACTAGGCTGCACTTGGCATCTTTGACATACAGCTGGGTACTTAGAAACTGGTGACATCCTGAGATATCTTCAATGAGTGCAAAAACAACAGTAATGGCAACTTAACATCTGAAAAGGTAGAAAATAGTTTGGAAAAATGGGAAAACATCCCGAGAAATTAAGAATTGGAAACTGCCATGGGCTGTTCTAACTGCAAGAATAGGAAAACAGTCTGGAAAAGCACAAATTGGTCTGAAAGAAGAGAAAACAACATTGTCTATTTGCTGCCCCAGGTGAAATTAACAACACCTGTTGGCTGCTTGAAGTGGTGTCCTATGCCTTCTTGTATGTCTATGATATAAAAATGACTTAATTTTTGTCCAAAATGGAGCCTCTCTCTGAGAACTTCCCATGCTGCATGTACTTTTTCTTTCTTAAACAGATTGAACTCTCTGCACAAACTTTCTGTGAAGTCTTGGACCCTTGCTGGGGACTTCCTGGTTGACTCCAAAGTCTGTGATGCAGATCACCTTTGAAGCGAGACTCTGTCTGTTACCCTACTGGTGCCCCTCTGGGCTCAAACTTCTGGGGTTGGTTCAGTTTGTTCTCCCACTTCTGGGAAGGTTGGGTCCCCTCTCTGGGATTGGTTTGTCCTGCTCCAGTATTTCCACTGTTATATTGTTGATAAGCTTACTGCACTCGTGATAAGTTTGTAGTAACCTGTAATAGTATATACATATTTGGATGTTACTGTTACATTGATTGTTGCTATACAATTGATTGTTTCTATTATTGATTGCTGATAGTAATTTATAACACCTTGATAAATATATATTCACTTTATTAACTACAGTTATACTTGCTAGTGGTGATTTCTGTGGTAGTATATTTGCTAGTAGTGATTTCTGGTAATCTGTAATAAAATAGAGAAATTTAGAGGACAAAAGCTTCTGTGTTCTTGCGCCTTACAGACTCCGATGAACCTACGGTCATGATCTTGAAACACTCACAGGCCGGGTAACCCTTTAGGTCGTGACATTAATATGATACAAAGAACAGAGCAGTTAACTATCTGTGAACTACAGTTTTGACCTGTATCAGTTTTGCTGCTTAGTGTCTTCAAGTTTTTATTTACAGTTTTGAAGACTACAATCCTTTTTTCTCTCCATTAAAATCTAAGACGATGAATTCATCATGTATTCTTGGACCTGATGGCCAAGGCTTCAGGCTTATGATGTACTCAAACCCCAGCTCTGGCAATCTCTTATGCTGGTACACATCTTTTGTACAGGAATGGATTTTATCATGTGTTAATAAGATTTATAATAGTGAACCTCTTTTACAAAGCTTCTTATTCCCCATACTTACTCTCAGTATAAGAAGGTGAGGGGAAGAGAAAAGAAAGCAAAAAATGGCTTTAAACACACATTTTGATAAAATCTACCTACGCTCTATGTATCTTAAAATAACACATGTGATGTGTTACATGTGTTAAAATAACACAAGTAAAATAACACATAAACCTAATTTGTCGTCCATATGTAATGGGTGAGTAATGTACTGCCTGTAAGTCCTGCCCCAGACCTTATTCATAACCTCAGTGTGGTTGACATACATCTGACATAGCCCAGTGCACTCTGCCATCCAAGAAACTCCCACCAAGTGGGAGTAAATTGATAGGAGCTGTTTCTGTAGAGTTCACAGAATATTTTACTACTATGTACTGCAGAAAACAACTGTCAAGGTCGTGAGGTCTATATTTCCACTGTTACTGACAAAAAGGACATATCTGAATGGAACACAAACATACATGAATAATAGGCAACAGGTATATGTTTCAAACAAAAAATACGTATCTTATATTTCAAATTAAAAGCTTATGATGCATACATAGAGTCTGAATAACAAGGAATGAAGCTTCAGAGTATTATGGTTTGTGTAAGAAAACAACTTTTCTCACCTAAATTAATACACAAAGAACTATCAGTTCAATTTAAAATACATGCTAGCATTGGTACTTAAAGTAAAACCTGGCATTGACCACTGAAATTGTTTCATTCTCATCACATTGAACATCAACAGAGATGCAACGAAAACCTAAACAGCAGTTCTTAATAATGGATCTGGTAGACCAAGCAAAGAAAATAGTTTCAGAATTGTAGCCTCTTGTTGGTTTGCTGTTTTAACTTCCCAAACAACTGAACTGCAAATGTCGATGTTTTCTCATTACACACTTGAAGGAATAATTGCAATCAATTTCTTAAAGTGAACAGTTGCCTGCACAAACATTGCATTTCAAAGTATTCTTCTTCAGACTTAATAACAAATTAGCCCTTATTAATTGCCTTGCAATCCATTTTTTAAAGCCTTTGAGCAGGATGTTTGGTTACTGTGATTATTCTGGCATTAATATTCACTGTAATGCAACAGCTGTCATGTTTATATTATTTATTTCAGCATATTAGATTAATACACTGATTTAATCCACAGCCAATTTAAAAGGAAAACTAAAGTCAGTACTACAAATGCTATCCCTAAGTAATATTTAATATTCTGGGCACATACAGATGATACCCATTCCATAGATTTCATTAATATGAAGTTCAATTATAATTAATTCCCTGACTGAAATGAATTGTTGCTGTTCCTCTGTACTTCCCTATTATTATTATGTAGATCTTGCAACATAGTGGGTTTAACAGAGAAAGCTAAGTGTGAGTTTTTATCTTAAAAAAGAAAATCTAACAAGACAGAGTAAATACAGACAGAGTAAATCTTTTTGCTATAAAATAGAATCATGAACATGATTATAGAATATCAGGTACTGTTGCACAGTGCCTGAGGTGCCTTAGTAATGCTAAGGGCATGCTATTTGCAGCTCTGTAACCTTTCACCTATGCTCTGTAGAAGTGCTTTACCGGAGCCTCTGTGGTTTTATTTTTCCTTTTGTTCCTACACCGTTGTTCTCACGCTGTTGGTCTCATGGGCTTGCACCTGCCAACCCTGGTAGTGTTGGTACAGTATGTTCTCACGGAAAGTGGCTACCACTGGCATGACAATCACCCCACTTTACACCCCTATTCTTTCCTCGTTTTGCAGATTTTAGGTTTTGGGTTTTTTTTCCCAATGTTCTCTAATATAGAGAAAACCAAACATAGCATACAATAAAATAGGTAATAGTCCTTTAAATGCTTGACCAATTTTATCCAATAATACATGTGCACAGAAACTTAACAGACAACCAATAGGCAATGCTTGCACCAGATGAGTATGTGCCAACCTGTGCTAACAGCATCACGAACAGGAACAAATAATAGGGAGTTAGAGAGGGTCATGACAAAAAGTAAATATTGCTAAGGGCTAAAAGCAAGGCAAAGAAATCATCACCACCATTGTTGTCACGTTCCTCCCCACCACCTCTTGCACTGGAGAGAACCCTTCTCAGAGGAGGACACTTGCCTGGGATCCTGTCACTTCTCTTCCACGCCAGCCACTGGTGAGAGTCTGCATTTTCCCTTGCCCTTACCCTTGCTCTTGCTCATTTTTTTCCCCTTTTCCTCTCTCGCTTCCCCTTTTTTATTCTTCCCCAAAAGTAACTGTCACTATTAGAGCTGTTGTATTCTATCACCTGTTGCCCCCGCTAATAAATCTGTAGTTGTGAACCTGCCTCAACTTTTTTTGCACAAGTGTTGTGCTCAAGAATGTTTGGCTGAATTTGGTAAAATCATATGGCAAAATCCCGTTTACATCCTGAATCAACTACAAAAAGCTTTCTGTGGAAACTGTTAATAATCCTTGCTGGGTTCTTGCTTCTTAGCATCTCTTTGACTTTTCATTCCTGCTCTGTAGCCTTCTCCTTGGAAATATTTGATGTCCCTTTGGCAGTGCCTCTTTCAGTCCCTCTGAAAAATCAATCTGCAAATAAAGAAGAAACTTCATAAACAGGGAAAAGAGAGGAAAAAAATTGCAAGAAACATCAGAAACAGTAACTAGACAAAGCTCTGAAAAAAATCTTATATTATCTTAAAGCGTGTAACCTGTGGCTAGTAAAATCTTAGACTGTTCTTATGACATATTGTTTTTTAAATCAGTGGGCTGCTCAAGGACAGAAAATAACACTACCAGATCTGCCTCCAAATGACTTTTATTTTAATCTTTCGGTATCATACTGACTTGGATAAAATCTCTTGGTGACCATTTCTTTGAACAATAATAGATTTAGTGTTGAATTAAAGACTACAGTAATAGAATATTTTTCCCGTAAGACACACCAGCATTATGTTTCCCTTCGATAGTACTTAAAAGCATCTAAACCAATGAAATTCTAGTTTCACCTAAAAATAGTTTGTTGATAAAGCAAATATTAGTATATGTTCCAAGTCAAATGTTTTCTGTTTCGCTCACTTTTTAAGATTATTATTAGGCCTGGTCAAAACTCAAGATTATTTTCCAAGGTTAAAAAGGGAAAAAAAAAATGGTGCTGCTCAGTCTTGGTTGCAAACACAGTCAATCAACGATAATGTGAAGATAACCTTCATGTTATCATATGGAGGATTGTTTGGAGAAAGCTCTCAACCCTTGTTCATAGCTGGAATATTTGACCAGGTGCCATTTCCCCATTCACTTCATTCCCGTCTGTGTATTGCAGCGATATGGTATAACGTCAGAAGTTCCTGCCCACTGTTTCTAACAGCACAATCATGTAGCCTCAGTGACCAAAAAACTAAGAAAAAAATCAGTGCTATCCTGTTAAATTTTAAAATTGGTGTACTTGGCCCTAATAAATAACTAATAGACACATGTAAATAGATACGAGGCAGAATAAATAAATAATAAGGACATGAAGGATGAGAAAGTGATGAGGAGTAGACAGCATGAATTCACCAAAGGGGAGTTGTGCTTGACCAACCTGTCTACCTTCTATAAAAAAATTCCTGGCTTTGTAGATGAGGGAAGAGCAGTGGATATTGTCTACCTGGACTTCAATAAGGCCTTTGCCACTGTCTCACATATGTTTCTCATAGAGGAACTGATGATGTACAGGCTGGAGGAGCAGACAGTGAGGTAGGTTGAAAACTGTCTGAATGGCCGGGCCCAGAGGGTGCTGATCAATGGCAATATCTAGTTGGAGGCCAGTGACTAGAGGTGTACCCCAGGAGTCAATACTGGGTCCAATCGTGTTTAACATCTTCATTAATGAACTGGATGATGGGGCAGAGTGTACCCCAAACTGGGAGGAGTGGCTCACGCTCAAAAGGGTCGTGCTGCCATCCAGAGGGACCTTGACAGGCTGAAGAAAGGGGCCAACAGGAACCTCATGAAGTTCAACAAGGAGAAGTGCAGAGTCCTGCGCCTGGAGGAGAACAATCCCATGCACCAATGTATGTTGTGGGCAACCCAGCTGGCAAGCAGTTTGGTAGAAAATGCCCTGGAGGTCCTGGTGGACACCAAGTTGAACATGAACCAACAATGTGTCCTTGCTGCAAAGAAGACTAATTGTGTCCTAGGATGCATTAGCCAAAGTACTGCCAGCAGGTCAAGGGAGGTGATCCTTCCCCTCTACTCAGCACTGGTGAGACCACACCAGGAGTACTGTGTTCAATTCTGGGCCCCTCTGTACAAGAGAGACACGGACATACTGGAGAGATTCCAGCAAAGGACCACAAAGATGATTAAGGGACTAGGGCATCTCTCCTATGAGGAAAAGCTGAGAGAGATGGAACTTTTTAGCCTGGAGAAGAGAAGGCTTGGGACAATCTCATTAATATATATAAGCACCCGAAGGGAGGGTACAAAGAGGACGGAGCCAGGCTCTTTTCAGTGGTGCCCAGTGACAGGACCAGAGGCAATGGGCACAACCTGAAACACAGGAGGTTCCCTCTGAACATCAGGAAACAATTTTTTGTATTGTGAGGGTGACCAAGCACTGGGATCGGTTGCCCAGAGAGGTTGTAGAGTCTCCATCCTTGGAGATATTCAAAACCCATCTGGACATGGTCCTGGGTAACTGGCTCTAGGTGTTCCTGCGTGAGCATGTGGTTGGACCAGATCACCTCCAGAGGTCCCTTCCATCGTCAACCTTTCTGTGATCCTGTGACAAAGTATCAGAATCCCTAACAATTTCTGGATACAATTCAGAAATTAATGTGGGTCAGAGACTCTTTCAAATACACAGTTTGCATGTGGTTACCTTTTTTTAGGGGATAAGAGAATTTAATAATATTGGTGTGAATCATTCCAGGCTACCCGGCCTCATTGCCTCACTGGTATTTTAGCTCACTAGCATAGATGTAGTCTTAAAATTTGTCTTATTTTAGCTGAGAAACACTGTACTGCAGAATATACAGGTGTGGGGCGGGAAGAGGAAGAGAAGCTTCTCTATTTCGGATCTTTCTTCCATTAATTAATTTCTACATAGAAATACAAAATTAGTGTTTGCAGAATTACACAGTCCTTGCCTACTTCTATAACCACAGTCCATAAAGATAACCTATATGCTTGTCAATTTCTGCAGTGAACATACACCAGAGAAATTACTATCCATTTCTAGCCACCTTTTACCCCCACGCTGCTGAGTCTTGGTATCAGCTTCTGGCACTGGCACTGGACTTGCACATTCAGCAAATTCCTAATGTAATGCACTGATGCAAGTGCTCGTTATGGATTCCAGTAAGAAAGGCACTCAGATTCTGTCAGATATTGATTAAAATGTTACTTATTAGACATAACAGGAGAAGGAAAAAGGGGATAGCACAGACAATCTTACATCCGTTCAAATGATGGGAACCCCATGTTCTATAGCATTGGACAATACTCTAGTCAGGGTATGGCATGCTGTGCAGATCCTTTCCATGCTAAGGTTTGCCAGCACTGTAGTCTTCAGAGCTTTTATAGGGTTTTCTTATTGGTAAACAGCTCTATTCATCATTTCTACTGTCAAGCAGAGGAACATTTTATGTAAATATGCTGCTTAGCTTCAAGATAAGAAGATACATGCAGGAGGCATAAAGGCCAGGGACCAAGAGGGAGCTGCATACAGGCTTCCATGTTACAATTAATCAGGTAAGTTAATCCAGCAGTCAACTAATGCATACAACATGGCACAGGCCTGCACCTATTCAGGTCAACTGTTATGGGGGTCATTCACTACTTGTACAGTAGTCTCCTGGTTAGGACTACTATACCTTAGTTTAGCTATTACTTTATGCTGTAATATTGTGATCGCTATTGTCAAACAGTAGTCAACCACTGTCAAACAAAGTCAAACAATAACTTCATGCCAAGAATCAGTCAAAAAGTAACCATTATGACTATTTGCAGTGGTGTGGGGCACACTAACGAGATGGATAAAGGGAAGACTGCAGTCAAAGGCTGCAGTGACTCTGAGCAATGGCTGAGGATGCTGCATTCCTAAGATTTCTGGTCCTCCAAGACAAAGTTCACTTCCAGCTGGCCTGTCTTGACTTCCTCCATGTAGAAAACAAGGTGCAAGTGTTTGAGGGGCTTGTCTTTCTGGATTGGACATTTTGAAAGTTTTCACTTGTTCATTATTTGAGGTATAGTCCTAGCTTTTTGTGCATCCTGAGATGTTATCTAATTAAAGATTTTTCATGAGCTGGAAGAAGGGGAACATTGCATGACCAAATCCTATCAACCTTTGCAGGCAGACTTCCTACTTCCTACATTTTAATGTAAGAAGGGAGTATATATGATTAAAAATTTTAATACAGAACTCTTTAACAGTGCCACAGCATTGATCTGCACATGATATGAACTACCACAGAGAGAGCACCTGTTGTGTAAATGGCACAACTAAACAAGGAATGAGTGTAAATTATCCTCCTACATCAAGAAAGGAGCGCTGGGGTTAATAAGATGGAAAAATGTATGAAATCTATCCAAATTAAAGGCATTCTATAATTAGAATCTGTCCTGCTGCATTATTCATTATAAAAGAATTAATGGGTGAGAAATGCAGATTTCTCTAGATGAAAAAAATATTTTCATTCATTTCTGTATCCATATAAATTATATGACTTATGAATTAGTTCATAATGTGTTACTTATCATAGCTGTCATGACATTACTCCAGTGCCAGGGCCCTGACTATCCCTGCCCAACTGCCCCCTGGGACTCCCCCTATCCTGCCTACAACCCAGGACCCAGCATCCCAGGGGCTGCCCACAGCCCAGTGTCTGAGAATGAAACACTTAGTGACTGGGTTGTACCTCAAATTCAGCTGCTTTGACTTGCATCCCTTCTTTCTGCAGTGCATGAAGGACTTCAGTGCTCCTACTGTTGCACCTACAAGAGAATTCTTTAGTGCATCTATTTAGCTTAATGAAGTCTATGACTGCTTTTGTATCTAGGTTTTCCTGAATTACACTGTCATCAGCTATATCATACCGTTACTGTGCAGCTGACAGACCACTGTAATGATGTTTGGTAATGACGTTTGCTCTTGCTTCTCAGCACTGCCACTTCTGTGTTTTCTTCCCAACATTTTTGTCATGGACAGTCACGCACAGATGGTCTGCACCAGATGAGGGAAGGGGAAAGGGAGCTGGAATGCTGGTGGCAAAACTCTCAGTCTAAATTGTGTTAATAGTGTCATGGGGATTTCAGAAGCTATACTCAGTAAGTGGAAAGAAGGGTTCTGCATTTCACCCCTAGAGTTCGTGAAGTTCAGAGGAACAGCATGAACCAACTGACTGCTTAGTCTGTATTGCCTGCATAAACAGCTCAGAGCTCAGTTTTGCCTGCTTTCAGAAACATTCATGTCGATTTGTGGGTAGGGATTCTCTAATTTAGATCTTGCAGTCTGCTACCACTGCAGAAGGAAAATATGCAGAAGCAGCTCTAACTTTGATTAACATCTGTTAATACTATCTGATCTGTCAAGCTTTGGGAATGTAGGACCTTCCTCCTCCCACATCTGCTGAGCCGCCTGTGTCAGTTTCTAGCTCCTCATAGTCCAATTCAATAGCCAATCTCTCCTGTAGCAAGTCTGAGTGTGTATTACTGATAGGCAGCTTACTCCGTATACAATATATACACATATATACATGGCTGGCCACAGAGATGACACAGATGCACTTACAGAGCAGTTGTACAGACACAGGCAGCACCAGTGGCCTCATCCTGCTGCCCTTTCTGGCTGAGCAGCATGGAAGTCCAGTAGTGAGTCTCAGCTCCACCCTGCTCAGCTGGAATATATGTGTGTGTGTATATATGAAACAAATGGACCTATATATGTGTGTATGTTTGTATATATGTACAACATAGATCCCTCCAGCAGCTAGGCTTAGGCAACCAGTATGCCCAGTAGTTGCATCTGGATCCCAGTCTCCCCAGTGGCTGGCACCTGGGGGACATATGAACCCCACTCCATTTGCTGATACAGACTGTCTCACCCTGCCACACCCACACACATACAAACACACACACACACACCCGTAGCTGGCTGGGACTGCCCTGATCTCCAACAGCAACCTCCGCCCCCATGGTCTCACCCCTTAGAGACACACCTGGCACCTGGGTCACCTCACCTACTCATCAGCTCATCTGGCTTGATCTTCACTAGCGTTCTCACACTCACTTGCACACCTGCACTTACTCCAGGTGCCTCACCATGGGTACATGCGGCTCTGACCCATGGTCCCACCCCGGTGTCTGGTACTTGGTTTCACTCACTCAAATCTCTCCAGTCATTGCCGCCACATACACACAGGCTCTCTGGACCCATGGTCTGGCTCCAGTTGCTGGCACTCAGACCCCCATAAACACACATGCACACAGAGTAAATAGCATTTCATTGGAGAAATAACTGAAGGTGGAGTTTAATGAGGAGACAGGACAGACTACACTGATCAGGTGCAGAGCATGGCCAGATTGTACTGCCCAGGTCCTGCTTACCCTTTTATTTCCTTATCCCTTCATTTTCCCACCATTGTTCCTCACCCAAATTACCTAGATCCCTCCCTTTTCACACCTTCGGTTCCTCCCCAATACATCCCATAACAAGTCTTGTGCAATCCCAAAATTCTCTTCCCCTGCATCCTATATTGTGTCCCATACCTGTAGGCAATAACAATCCCTCAGTCCAAAAGGTGATCCAGAGGGTTGCTGTCATCATCGTGATGGGTTTCATACCTGAACAATGGATCTGATGGCCCTGGGAAAGTCCTGTGAGAAGCCTGGACAAGATGTCCCTTCTCAGGAGTCTATAATTTGGGTTTCTTTGCCTTTCATTATGCCCCTGTGCTTGAAGAGATGGGCCTTTGATGGTCTGGTGACTCTTCTGTGATAAGCTTGAGAGCAGCTGGGACAGGTTATTAATTGAGTTACCCCAGCTGTCACTGTTTATCTTCTGCTCTTTTATGTATGCAGAAGAGCTTCTTATCACTTTAACTAACAAAGTCCTTCAATAGAGCTCTAACATTTAAATATGAAATCTTTTTTATTACATCTGATTTCAAGATATATACTGTTTATGGTAAACAATTATTTTAAATGTACAAGCCCCTGTGTTGTGCTTGTGGAGTACATCTGTAAAAAGTGTTTCATCTCCATGTTTTCAAATCACTTTGTGTCACCTAAGAATCAGAGAGGCATTCTGCATGAATACCATATGGAACAGTTTTAATTGAGGGACTAATCGGCAATGGATAATTAATTAAATCTTTTTTTTTTAAAGACTATTTAAGAGTATTAGCCAGGAAGCACACTTGGGAAAAATACGTTCTGGAGGATAAATCCTATCTTCATCTCATTTTATCATTTGAGTTTTATATATTGCAGAACAAAACCCAAAGACTACAAACACTTCTGAATACCCATACTTTTTTCCAACACAATGGAAGGGACTATAGGCTCTATCTTTGCTTTTGTGGAGGTCTCATTCTGAGTGCAGAATCACTGAATCACTGTAGAGTAATGCATTTTTCTATACTGTCAATAGAGAAAGACTGATAACTTGCCTAGGCTTTCTGAATTGCTCCCTGGAGATACCTAGTTTTCCTTACTGAGTGTATAGGCAGCATTACTGCCTACTAAGAAAACTTTGACTTGGCCAAGTAGGATAGACTCTGCTGCCTAGGAATTGTAATACATCAGTTAGGCACCCAAAGTAGAGAATCTGACTGCAGTTCAAAATAAATAACTGCACTCAGCCTGAGCTCTACTGAGCCAGGGGAAAAAAAATGAAATCCATTACATTACTTAGTATTTTACAGTTGAAGTTCTACCACCATCAAACTGCAGAGATTTTCCAAAGTTGTCTGGTGAAGAAACAGCATTGCTTTGGAAGCTGCATAAATTTCAAATGTAGTCTTTAATGTATTTTAAAAAAAAAAGTCCAGTTCTTTCATCAAAGATTTCTATTGATTTGAATAGGAACTGGGAAAAAAAAAGTTAATAACATCAGAATTTATGGGAAGTTCTTCCAAAAAAAAAAAAAAAAGAAGTTCTACAATTCTACAGTCTTGTACCTGTACTGAGTGAAATATTCCTAATATTCCTCAGGTTAATGACATTTTTTTTCAAGCATTATGTAAGTGGAAGTGAAAGTTACCTTATGTCACAAATGTGCAAACTTCCCAACCTGTATCTCCATTGTTGCTAGTGTGACCATAAATACTAAATAAATTATAGTGACTTCTGAAAACATAAAGAAAAAATCCCACAAGTGTCTTAGTATCACTTGGGAAAAGTATCAAGGAAAAACTGAATAAATATAATATAATATAATATAATATAATATAATATAATATAATATAATATAATATTTTTTATATATGTGTATATATATATATGATATCCCTCCATTATCTTCTCAGCTGTTCCAGAGACTTAATAGATTTTTGGAACCCATTCCAGAGAAACCTACATTTAACCATCCACATTAGCTAGAGTAATTACAATTTTCAGTACCTGCCACTCCCAGACCTCCAAATAGAATTACCTTGAAGTGTTATTTATACCGGGATCTTAGTATTCAGAAGATGCTGTGTAATTTCTGCCAAACTCCTGAGATTCGATAGCTGTAATGTCTTTTATCTGACTTCCATTTTCTTTCAATAAAGAAACTGATGGAGTATTTTCTTTGAGATGTATAAATCTATCAAAATAGATAACATCTGAGCGACAGAGCACTACCACTAATAAAAATCAGAGGCTGGGCGATCAAAAATGTGCCAGACATTAATCTGTCTTGTACATTACTTGTTGCAGAAATGTATCTCAGGGTTAATAATTATTTCTGTTTGTAAGCCTGGGACATTACCTTGCAGTGTTCTTTAAGTTATTGACTCTAACTCTGAGGTAACACAGATGCCTTCAATATTAAGGCTTATAGGAGAGATGGATAGATATCTATGTTTGAAATGCTGGCACCAAACCAATAATTTAATCATGATTTTTTTCACTAATGAAATCCTTACTGTTCAGTTATTTCTAGACTGGAATATTACAGTATTTAAACTGATAAGTCTTTTGTGCTGTGGATATTTCCAGATGGAGTGCTGTAACAAAGACTTTAAGAGTTGCCGTGTCTTAGAGAAATACCTGCAGAGTCGGGTTGTTCACCACACTTAAATTGTTAATGTGAGACTGCAGGTAGGGCAGCAAAAGCAATCATATCTCCTCAAAATCTCTACTGCATTAGCTGGGATAAATTGCATTGCTCACTTTGCAGACTTCCTGTATAGTGATTGAGATTCCCACTATTAACATTCATTTTTCCCTATGCATTCTCTCCATTTTACAGCTCGCTCCATGTTTTATGAGGTAATTAAACATCCCTCCACAACTTTCTTGGAGGCATCTAAAGGTTAGCCATAATACATCATTTAATGGCTGATCAAAGGATTGCAAATTGCTTATGTGATATTGTAGGTGTTATAAGATCCTCTTTTCAGATCTTCAGAAGAGACTTAGGTGACATAATTTCTTTTCTTTTGTGGTTAACTTCCAAACTATTCTGCACTTCCATGATATGTTACATGGGGATTGCAATAGGGGGTGACAGGCTGGGAAGGAAATCTGATCCTCCGTCAAGAAGGAATGCAGATTTTCAAACCAGAGCTTAGGCTTGGATTTAGGCCATCCTTCTTGAGTAATGAAGTGAGTCAGGGGCATTGATGAGAATGACATTGGTAATTTGCCAGTACCAGTCTGATATATGTTTACATAAATTTGTATGTGCTTTAAACTAGACATATACGAGCAATGGTTTTCAATTTTTGCAGTGTTTTCAGGATTAACTTTTCATTGTCTAGCTTACCTGAAAATGTGTCATAGGTGAGTAGAAAACAAACAACAAATAAATTATGGAAATGACATGTGAGTTTATAGGACACGGAAGTGTTATTTATTTACTTATCTAGTTAGCTTTATAGATGTCTGGCATCACTTATTCTGAATGTTGCATGGCCACAGCTTCAGCATGTTATATTTTTGATGCTCAACATTTCTGAAAATCAACATCAAACCACCATGAAGAAACAGAAGTTCTTAATGTAAATCTGGACAGCTGTAATTAAAATAAATATTAATATACCTTCAGTAAGTTTTAAAAATGAAATTCTTCTGTTTTTTTTTGACATCTCCAAAATGTGATGAGACATTGCAGTGAAATTTATATCTTAGAGGAAGATATTTGAAGATCAGCATTTTTTTCCCTTTGTTTATATTCCTGTGAGCATTTACCTTGGACTGCACAAAAGCTGAATACATGAAGTAGATGTCAGATACATCTGAAACTATGAAGTTTAAGATTCCAGTTTGAACTTCATGCATATTTGAATTAATGGTATATTGGATTTGAATGTCTACTTTATGTTGGTTTCCACTATAACACAACATCCATGAGCAAATTTTAAGTATAAATTTTAAGCAGCTTACCATCTCAGCCTTTCTCTTTGAAGGTTCATAGGATTTCTTCAAATGAACTCACTGGATAAAATTTAAGACTGTGTAGGGGCACTCATTGCAGGGGGGTTGGACTAGGTGACCTCTGAAGGTCACTTCCAACCCAAACTATTCTATGATTCTATGATGGTACTGTATATCTAAAAGTAGTATAGTTGCCCACTCTTTTGAGCATCACTTTTCTTTGGGAAAGTTTTAAAATGGAGGGGGAAAAAAAAGAAGTGTATATCTAAAACAGGAAAGGAAAATTTCCATAGATTTGTTCTTATACTGTGATACACTATAATCAAACACGTTTGATAAACATTACACTCCAGTTTGCATGCTTTCGTTTGCCTCTCACATACAAACTGTTTCTGGCAATTAGATGCTCTCATTGGTGAAAATTTTTGCTGTTTCTGAAGTAATTTCAATAGCTATCATAAGTTTTGTTTTAATGAACCTTCTGGAACTTTTTGAATACACTGTAAGAGCAATAGCAGGAATTTTCCATTTTCCAGCTCCATAGCTATTGAATTATTGTGGTTCTTTTCATAGGGACTATCTCATTGTGTATAATTGTCACAGTTACTGCCTTATGTAACAATAATAAAGCTTTCACACACATTTAATAGCCTCCAGTACTCCAAGTACTTTTCAGTAAGTTTGTTTTGTTTATTGGCCAAAAAAGAAATAAATAAAAAAGAAGGGGAAAAAAAAGAAAAAAAAGTAAAGAAAAAGAAAAGAAAAAAAAAGAATGTTTCTTTAACAAAACACTAAAATACACTGAGCTTTTTTTTTGTAGGGAAAGACGACAATCATTTCCATTTGAGAAAATTTATCACTGACTACAAGTAAATGAAATAAGCATATTTAGAAATAATAATCATACTTAAAATAAATTATACAGCATATAGAAATTCATTAATTCAATTAATTTAAATTATGTTCAATGGCTTTGATAGAAAACAACATGTCAAGTGTATCATGTCTTTAGCTATATCTGTTTTTAACATAAAATCTACACATGAATGAAGACTAAATATACAGTGGAAATTAACATATTCTAAAGAAAAGTAAGTCCAGCTTAGTTAAAGTAAATAAGAGACTTTTGCAAAAAAATATAGGCTCAAAATTAGTGATCACTCATCTAGGAGAAAGAGATTGAAAATGAATAGAACTCAGTTTCGCCAAGATTACATATATTCAATTTAGCATAAATAAAGACTGTAAAATGCTTAATTTGAAATTTTCTTTAATAGCTGCCATGTTTGTTTTGGGACAGAAATATAATTTATTTTAATCTATTTTGGCACAATTTTATTTTAGATGCTGACTAATCATATCAAGCGTTCATTCTGCTATATTTCTCTAACCTTTCAGAGAGAAAGAATGTCAGTCTATGAAATTCCCAAAGCAGATCTTTTATTAGTACACCATTATTAAATAAAAGCCTTTTTTTAAAAAACTTTAATCTGTTTTCTCTTAATTTAACTAGATGAGGGAATATTCTTTTGCTAGATTTCCCCCAAAATATTCTTTTAAATTTCTGTGATATCAAGCTGTCATTCCATTTAAACTGTTAAGAATCTTAAGTCATTTGAAAGTCATTTGGGAAAGATTTCTATTCACCTGGAAAAATCTAAGGAATCCAATGGTCTCCAATTTGTACTCTGATATTGATGTCATCAGGCTGAGTCCATTGATTTCAGTGGGTTATTCAGAATTCATTCTGATGTAATTCAAATTCATAGTTGAATTTTTATCATTATTTCCTCAACATAAGATTATCAATTCAATTTGTATGGTTTATCCATTTGCAAGTACTGAATTTTGATATATTTCCTGGCATTGAGCAAGACTTTAATCTACAAATAATTTTTCTGATGTTAATGCCACCATTTAAACAGTAAATAATACTTAAGATTAGTAAATTGATCAGCCACTCCAAAATTAAACTGTAACTGATCAGAGAAAAAAAAGCAACTTCCTGCAAATTATGTGATTTCTCAGGGGAAGGAGAGTATGGAGATGGCACTCATTTTCACGGACAGGTTGAACCAAACTAATGTCTCTTATTAATCATGAGACCTGATGACACCTGAAGTCTTTAATTGGTTTAGGCCTATTCTATCCTCAGAATTTAAGCAAAAGGTGCTTAAAATCCTAGCTCAGTTATTTCAGGCTTTCACTGTGATGAAAAACTGAGTACTCCCAGAGGCCAGCCTAGTCCTCCTGAGGTCTGAACTGCCCTCTGGAAGTGCCTGCCTTCCTCCATGAAGGGTCCATAGGTACCCACCTCTGTGAAGTCCAGGGTAACTGCTCCTCTGCTTAAAGTGTTACAGCTCAACCATTCAGATTAGGCAGCATTAATCTTGAGTCCTACTTGTTTTTTTTCAAAATTAGATTTACTGATCTAATTTACTGGAAATAGATTAGCAGATTATTACAAACAATCCTGTTCTCTTCTATAACTAGTAGAGAAATTATTTCCTAGCATATTATATGAGCAATACAAAAGTCTGGATGCAGATTACTGTACAGTTTTAAAATGCAACAACTGGGATAATTTCAGTAATTTAGCTCTATGAATGTCCACCTGTTTTACTTAATTATATTCAGATTCACATCTCATGACTAGCTGTCTTTCATGTGTGTCTCTCATGTTCACAAATCTGTTTAGACACATGATAATTATATGCCAGCAAGAAAAGCGGGAAGGACAAGACAAGGGCTGGGGTTTTCTGAATGGAAAAATGTGTAAAACTGTAAAATGCATAAAACTGAATGCCAAAACTCCATTTTAAAATTTGTTCGTGATTTTGAAAGAATTACTGTGCTTTCTGAACTTTTCAGTTTAAAGGAAGGACATAATATGTCCTTATGTATCTCATGTTCAGACATTCCTGGTGTATGTTATTGGTCCGTATGTAGGAGAAAACAGAGCATAAATAAACAATGAACAAAAATAAATCAAAATTAAGATAAATAATTTCTACTTCAGTGTAAGAAATATGTTCTTGGAAGCCACTCAACTTTGCAAACAGACTATGTTAATGTGTTCAGAGTTACAAAGAACAAAAGTACAGGTCATGTCAAACTACATTAAATTGTTTGTTATGAGCTAAATGAATGACAATAAAAGCTTTAGAACCTTTAACGCTTGAGCAACTTTTCATCTAATTTCTTTCTTACTTTTCTGTTTGGCAGAATGACATCCTAGCTGATTACCTCCTTCTTCATCACCTTTGCCTTGTGATATGAGAGTGAGTATTTAATAAAGGTCAAACAAACTAAGAACTATGGAAATTAGGTCAGAGTATAGATTTATTTGGTTGTTGTGGTTTAACCCCAGTCGGCAACTAAGCACCACGCAGCCGCTCGCTCAGTCCCCCCCGGTGGGATGGGGGAGAGAATCGGAGGAGTAAAACTGAGAAAACTCATGGGTTGAGATAAAGACAGTTTAATAGGCAAAACAAAAGCCGCGCGCACAAGCAAAGCAAAGCAAGGAATTCATTCACTACTTCCCATCGGCAGGCAGGTGTTCAGCCATCCCCAGGAAAGCAGGGCTCCATCACGCATAACGGTTATTTGGGAAGCCAAACGCCATCATGCCGCATGTCCCCCCCTTCCTTCTTCTTCCCCCAGCTTATATACTGAGCATGATGTCATATGGTATGGAATAGCCCTTTGGCCAGTCTGGGTCAGCTGTCCTGGCTGTGCCCCCTCCCAGCTTCTCGTGCACCTGGCAGAGCATGGGAAGCTGAAAAGTCCTTGACCAGTGTAAACTCTACTCAGCAAGAACCAAAACATCACTGTGTTATCAACATTATGCTCATCCTAAATCCAAAACAGAGCACTCTACTAGCTACTAAGAAGAAAATTAACTCTATCCCAGCTGAAACCAGGACAGTATCCACCCCTTATTCCATACCATTTACTTCATGCTCAGGTCCCACATTATTTAACCACCACCCCCCTTCCCATCCTTTGATACAATACACAGGTATCATTCCCTTAGTCTATGGACCACCCCTGTGAAATGTCTGTAAAATGTCCATAAGCATGCACAAATGTCCACATAATGTCCATGGAGTTCATTTAGTCCATGACTTTGGGCTCCATCTGTGATGGCGGTCGCTCAGGACAGGAGAGGTGGTGTGTTGCGTGGAGTTATTGGACATCAAGCCAGCTCAGGTCAGGTCACTGCTGCACTTGCACTGCTTCTTGTAAAGCTTGTCCTCCATCGGTTCAGGTGGTTCCTGCTATGGTAATTCCTATACCATGCAACTCAGATCATGGGTTACAACAATTTAAAGGTATTTCCATTACAATCTCCACCCCTGGCCCCTTTGGGCCAGGTTATAGGGTTTAACATCGCAATGAACTCCTCCCCTTGCTCCTAGCCTGGCTAGCAACAAGGGGTTTCTCCTATAGTAATTCCCATAACATGCAACTCAAATCCTGGTTTACAACAATTTAAAGGTATTTCCATTACAATCTCCACCTCTGGCCCCTTTGAACCAGACCACTGGGTTTAACACTGCAATGGAGTCCTCCCCTTGCCCCTGCCCTGGCTTGGACTTATCCACAGACTGCAGGCCCCTAGGGGTTTACCTGCTCCAAGTGGAGCCTTATCTATGAGCCACAGTCTCTCCAGGGGTATACCTGCTGCGGCATAGACTTATCCACAGCCACAGTCACTTAGAGGTGCACCTGTTCCAGCATGGCCTTCCCCATGGGCCGCAATGCCTTCAGAGATATACCTGCTCCAGCATGGCCTTGCCCACAGCCACAGTCTCTTCAGAAGTAAACTTGCTCTAGCATGGCCTTACCCATGGCCACGTGCTTTGAGGTGCTCCAGCATGACCTCATGCACAGCCACTGATGCTTCAAGGTGTCCCTGCTGCAGCACGGACTTATCCACAGCCACAGATGCTTCGAGGTGTACCTTCCCCAGCGCAGACTTATCCTTGGGCCACAATGCCTTCAAGAGGTACACCTGCTGCGGCACAGACATAACCATGGCCACAGACGCTTCGAGACATACTTGCTCTGGCATGGGCTTATCCACATCCACAGACGCTTCGCGGTGTTCTGCTCCCGCATGGACTCATCCACAGTCCCTTCGACTCAAGTTCACACTGGAGTTCCAGCCTGTCCAGTACAGCAGCACAGAAACAGCAGCAATGCCCTGGCCATCTGCCAGCCCAGGCGCATGGCCATTGCTGTTATCAAAATGTTCCCAGGCCCGGCAGAGTAAGGTGATAAGCAGTGCAGCGAGCAGCAAAAGCAAAAAGCAGCCACTAACGAGCACTAAACTCTAATACACAGTAAGGCAAGCAAGCCCCGTGGCAAGCACAAAAGCCTGCCGATTAAGAGCTAAACAGCAATAACAGCTATAAATTCAATCTAGCACATTCCAATTAAATCTGTCGTTATCTCGAACCCTTCGAGCCCCACGTTGGGCACCAAAAAGGACTGTCATGGTTTAACCCCAGTTGGCAACTAAGCACCACGCAGCCGCTCGCTCACTCCCCCCCCGGTGGGATGGGGGAGAGAATCGGAGGAGTAAAACTGAGAAAACTCATGGGTTGAGATAAAGACAGTTTAATAGGGAAAGCAAAAAGCTGCGTGCACAAGCAAAGCAAAGCAAGGAATTCATTCACTACTTCCCATTGGCAGGCAGGTGTTCAGCCATCCCCAGGAAAGCAGGGCTCCATCACGCATAACGGTTATTTGGGAAGCCAAACGCCATCATGCCGCATGTCCCCCCCTTCCTTCTTCTTCCCTCAGCTTATATACTGAGCATGATGTCATATGGTATGGAATAGCCCATTGGCCAGTCTGGGTCAGCTGTCCTGGCTGTGCCCCCTCCCAGCTTCTCGTGCACCTGGCAGAGCATGGGAAGCTGAAAAGTCCTTGACCAGTGTAAACTCTACTCAGCAAGAACCAAAACATCACCGTGTTATCAACATTATTCTCATCCTAAATCCAAAACAGAGCACTCTACTAGCTACTGAGAAGAAAATTAACTCTATCCCAGCTGAAACCAGGACATTGGTAAATTCACAAAATAGTTCTAAAGTGAGCTTTTCATTGACAGAGCTGAGAAGTAAATAAATAATAAAAAAGCGCGTTTACTTATCAACCTTTAAAAGTCCCCTAATTTGTGACTTTCTTCAACAATTAGCATTGGAGTAGCTGGTTTTAGAAGACCCTCTACTACTAGCAGTTTATTTAAATGAGTGGAAAGTTGGCTGGGCAGCCTGCATCTCAGAGTCTTCATTTCAGAAATGTACTTTAATTGTATCTGTCACACAATCTCTTAAACAGATGTTGATGCTTCATATAAAATGTTGAAACAGTGGTTTTTAATTATCCTTTTTACATTATTCTTCTTTGCAGATTCAACCTTATGGGGTTGTACTCTTTTTGTGTGCAAGTCTGTGTGTGTGTGTGTGTGTATATGTGTGTATGTGTCACAGCTGGATACTGCCCACAGAAGGTCTCCATTAAGACCACTTAAATTGATGGTGAATATAGGTGCAAGCAAAATTACCTAGGGGCAATGTTCTGCACTACAGCACTGCTGATTTCTTCATCTCTGCCAGGGCCTGTCTTGTTACTGTTGCGGGAGCTGCTGGAGAACATGGCTTCACAGAAACTTTGTTCTCCATTGCTGCTTCTGCCATTCTTTTGAAGGTACCCTCAGAAGTTCAGATGGGCATTCATGACTCATCCCCTTTCCAGCCACGGTGCTTTGTCAGACCCTGCTTTTGTTTTGTATGAAATGCACAGCCTCTGCTATGGGAAGGCAAATTTCAGTTTTGCCTGTGCTACTGAGAAGCCTTGAGATGGACCTGCATGGTTCCTGTTTCTTCTAAGATGCTTGACTCTGCAGTTTCACAACTGACTTTACCCATGTTGGAGGCTCACTGATTGTCTCTGTGAAAGCAAATATCACAGGTAATTTGCAGTTACCACACCAAGAAAGCTTCCATCTGCCATATATACTCCCAGCCTTCTTGCTATCAGTAGTGCTGTTAAATTCAACTACTGATTAAGGAATGCACTTAGTAAAATATTGGCAGTAAAGGACTGTGTTAAGCTAAATGTTCATTACACTCCCTGATTCTTTGCAAACATTATGTATTTTCTTAATAAAATATTTGCCATTCTTATTCAGTACCATGTATAAGTTAATGTTTATTTCATAATAGTGATCAGCTGTGCTGTGCACTCTGAATGAGTTTAAGACCTTATTAAAACAGCCAACATATGCTTTACGCCGAGTTTTATATTTCTCAGTCATTTTAAGAGAAATTTCTGTAAGTACTAATACTCCTCCCAGTGACTGATATTTTGATGATTGTTGATATGCAAGGATTTCCATTGCTTAGGAACATTCATGCAGAAATAGATTCCTGGGTATTTGCAAATTTTATATTTAAGCAATATCTTGCACTAATTTAAATTCACTGATGAAAGCTGGACTTACGTCCATGATTACCCCAATAGTATACTGTGTCTTTTGTTAAATGCTTCACTAAATTGAGGTAGGTAGCTGTACCCCTCACTGAGTACTCTCTGAATTCCACTAGAAGAAGCAAATTCCATTCTTCACTTTTCTTTTTACTTAATTTTTAGTATGTTTTTTTAAGGTGTCTGTTCCTCTAGACACCTCAACCAACCGTTTCAAATGTTGCAGTAATCAAGGCCTTTCCAGTCAGGTGAACCTTTTAAGGGCTGTCTGCTCAACAAGTTTTAACCTCTGTTGCTCCTATGTCTATCTGTGTAACTGAATATTAAAACTATCCTAATGTTATGTTAATTAGATCATCACAGTCTATTCTGAAATAGTAGAGTTCTTTTCAGGAGGGGTCCCTGTACAAGTACTATGTAAAGGATATCATAACTTATTTGATAAAGCACAGTACTTCAGCTTTGTCTATAAGGAAGTATTGAACATTTCTCCTGTTATAGTATGATGAGGCTGTTAAACACTATTCTGTTAAATTACTGGAGTTCATGCAATTTATAAAGTAACTTAAAACCTGCATGAAAAGATTTGCCTGCTTTTTATTTAGACAGTTAAATAATAAGATTTTAGGCACCTAAATTTGAATTGGCAGTCTCATCTTAATTTTTACCATTGTTCTTTCACAAACTTTATAAAACAATAACATCTTTTCCCTCATGAGAAAATTTTGCAGACTTCAGTAACATAGCAGAAGCAGTCAGTCAGTATGTAGACAGCAAGAACAGTGAAAGAAGATTTCATAAACTGCCTCTGTTATATCATTTATCCAGTAATTTTCTACCTAACATCTTCCAGCATGCTATATTCTGGGAGGATGGGGGTGCAGGGTTCTTTTCAGATCCCAATAAAAAAAGCACGACAGCAACTGTGGTAATAAATTTGTTTTAATAACAAGATAGAGATAGGAAAAGAAATGGAGACAGTGAGTAAATCTTCAATCCCTTCAGATGCTGGGAACCCCACTTTTGTGCAGCATCAGATAGAACTCAGGTGGACAGTCACGGCATGCTGTGCAGAACCCATCCATGGGGAGGTTCATCTTCCCTATGCAGTGGCCCCTCATACCTAGTGTAACAAACAAAACTATACATCTTGTTTTGACAGGTAGGAATGTTATTTCTTTCTTAATGCCCACCAGAGCAAACCTAGCTGCACATATCTAGAAACTATCTAGGAACAGTGTGTATCCAGGGTATTACAGCACAATCTTTTACATTATTGTGTATATAGGGTTATAATGTGGTCACTCATGTTAACATGGGTTTCTCAAGCCCTAAATTCAAAAGCCAGGATGGCTGACATGGCTGGCTCTACATCTCTAACTCCTCAACCCCAATGTCTTCCACAAGGCTCCCAATACGTAGCATCAATAAACACAGACTCTTTTCCAAGCATGAGTTACATGTCCTTATTTAAAAGTAAGGTTGAGATGGTGTCTCACATAGAGTCTTTAGAGCTTTTGTTAAAAGCCTAGAATTGCACACTCCAGGGATGTACTGACTTTTTTGGAAATGTTCCCAGTATTATTCATGTTTATACCATTGGCCTCACTCCAGGAACTGCAAAAAAAGTCTCAGGTTATCTAGGAAGATACTTCCGTGATAAGAAAGAAAGTGAGGTTATTAATGGTGACCCATATTTTTCAATACCACTTCTTCCTGATGGTCTGATAAAAGTATCACATGGCAGCAAATGGAGAGGAATTTTGGCACTAGAGTTCAGAATAAAAGACGTCTGCTCTTAACCTGTGGAAGCTTATTTGTTTTATAACATGGTGGTTTTATTCTGGAAAGTTGTGATGTCAATGTGCAGGACCTTTCTTAGCTTATCCTGATTGTTGAGTGATGTTATATGGTGGTTGAAGTTTGCAGTTCATGAAATAAGGTGTTGTCACTGGTAATTGATGATTGCCATGTCAAATGAAAAAACAAGCTGCTTATATTTGTTATCATCTTCATAAAAATCCGTAAAGTCATAGGAGAGGTTTTCTTGGTTCTGACAGATTGTGACCTTTCCCATTAATTGTAAGCATACAGGCACGGTTGGATTTTTATTGGCAGGCAAAAACCTGAAAAACTTTCTGGCTTGGCAGAAAAGAAATAAGGTAAGTAGTGTCTACATCATCTGTTCCTGCTCTGCCTACACATGAAATCCTTGACAATGGTAGATCCTTTTCCATAACGATTTTCTTAAAGTATCTGTGTAACATTGTATATCCCTGTCCTAAAGAAAAGCATTGGAAAAAGTTTTAAAAAGGTCTGTAGATGACAGAGGACAGTAGAAAACTGCAGAGACTGGTGATAAAAGAAAATGAACCAACTAGAAGACAGGGACTGCACACATCATTTGTAATACACAATTAGCTGGCTTCTGGGGCTGTACAGGCTGTTTTATTGGGGATATACCCTTGAAATTCAAGGAATTGCTTATGATGCATATTGATACATCACCAAAAATATTATGCTTTAAAATAATGAGATCAACAATTCTTGTATTATAGAATATGCTCTTTTGAGAAATGAGGAGTTTGCATCCCAGCCAGGTAGCTTAAAGAGTTGTTTAAGAAGCTGGTATAGCACAGACATTCAAAACTGACAAAAGATTATAGGAATTAATAAAAGAGGGATCTGGAATATGTATTTTAAACAATACATCTATCATATATACTGTTTATGAATGATGAATGGTCTCTACGAAGGGATAACAGTGACATAAGGAATATAAGCTCAATGACCACACCAAGAGTATGAGAATTTTACAAAGATTTTTTCTTATAAAATATGACACATAAAGTGTTGTATCAATGTGGCAAATCACATCATGAAACTAAGCCCTAAACGCTTTACTTGTACCTTAGTGATCCTCAGTCTAGGTACTGACATTTTCATCTACCTTGAAAGAAGGACTGGGAAAGAAACTCCTGGAAAATAAAGAAGTCCAAAGAACACGAAGGAAAACATCACAGCCATAGAAATTTTTTAGAAGAGTGAGGAAAAAGCAATTGAAATAGGAAGGTCAGAGAAGGATTAGAGAGCACTTCACAGCAACAGAACACATCAGGTACACAGAACTAAATTTGTGGAAAACACTAGGAAAATTCCATGTTATTAATTATTATGTTTCTATTTCCAGCTCCTTTTCCAAACACACAATGAAATGCTTAATAGTTTTCTAGAAGGAAACTTTTTTTTTTTGGAGGTAGGGAGAGAGAAGAAGTCATTTCAGATTTACTTAATGTTTACCATGAGACACAGAGGTGAAATATGACCTGGGGAACATTTACATTCACAAAGATAACAAATCTAGATAGGTGAATGTTTGATTACAGATCAGTTTCTTGACTCAACAAGTTTGAACCTCAGGAGTTTAACTACTTTGTAAGGTAGTATTTTCAAGTGCCAGGAAAAAGGTGAAGCTTATTTGTAGCAAAAGGGGACTTAGTCCACAGTGTCTGGCAAATTTAGTTTATTAAAATACTAGTACATCCATCAGTAATGTTTAGGAAACATTGATGCAGAGAATCATGCAGTCAATCATGTGAAGGAGAAAAAGGTGAATGGGAACAACTAACATAGATTTATCATGGGTAAATCCTCCTTGACAGCCTGTCTTCTAGCATGAAATGACTGGATCTGTGGGAAAGAGGAATGCAGTGAATATTGTCAACTTTGTCTTTAGCAAGGCTTTCAACATGACCTCCAACAACTTCTTTGTATGGGATGTTATAATATAGACTTATATAATCTAGTTGGGATGTTATAATCTAGATGGCTGGACTAGTAGACCCATGAAAAACTGGCTGGATTATCTATCCAACCAGTGCTAGTTGGGTAGTGTTTAAATGTGCTTACTCTACCTGGAGGCCAGTTTCAAGTACCTCAGGAGCCTATCCTGGGGTCTCCCTTGCTTCATATCTTTGCCAGTGGCCTGGAAGAGGACAGGGAGTGGACCCTCATCAAGTTTGGGAGGGGGGACTAGTCAATACACTTGAGGCGAGGGCCACTATTCATTGTGATCCTGACAGGCTGGAGGGATGTGGCAAAAGGAATTTTGTGACAATAAAGGAGAGTTGCAAAGTCCTGCACATGGGAAAGACTAGCCCCCTGCAGTGGTGCAGGCTGGGGTCAGAGGGGTAGGGGAGCAGCTCTGTGGGAAAGGCCTGAGGGGTGGCAGGCATAAGCTGAATGTGAGCCCATGATGTGCCTTGGCAGTGATGAAGGTCAACAGTATCATGGATATCCTGGGTTTAGGAACAGAAGCACAGCCAGCAGATGGAGGAAAGTGACTATTCCTTTTTTCTCAGCACTCATTAGACCACATTTGAAGTATCACATCCAGCTTTGGGCTCTCCAGACTCAGGTTATTCAGCCATGTACAAATGGCATTCAGTGCAACCTTCAATGTCTTTGGATAAATCTACTAGTGTTTTGTACTAAGTAGGATCTCAGTGGCACTGTGTGCCTATGTTTAGGTAGCTGAGGTGAGCCTTTGATCTTTGCTGGCTATGATAGGAGTTTAGACACTTAGCTATCACATAGACACTATGCTTAGATGTCTTAATCTGGAGCTGAGTCCCATTCTAGATGCCTTCTGAATAGGTGGCATCAGACTAGGAGTTTTAAAGGCTGAAGAACCTAAAGGAGAAGACAGACAAAACTCATGTTCACATTGTGGAAGCACTCACACGTGGGGTGGGGGTGTATGTGTGTGTGAAAATTCCTCTTGTGAAAATTCTTCATGTGAAGTCTACACGAAGAGCTGAGAACACTTAAATATCAGCCCACTTGGTCTTACTGTATTGAGGAGTAAAAGTTAAATATGTTTGCCAATCTGGACTGTGCCACTGACAGAAGGATTGAAATTTAATCTGAATTTGTTTAATTGGTTTGTGAATATGTAGATGAGAAGGTGGTTAGCAGTATGCAACTGATACTAAACTGCAATAAAGTGAAAAGATCAATGTTGTTTGAGAAAGCCTGGAGAGGTAAACCAAATGAGTAAGTTAATATTAAGGTTCATCTGGTAAAATAGATGTGATTTTTCTTCTGAGAAAATATTCAAAAATGCATTAATGCAATTACTTCTGTGTGGGAGTAATTATAAATGACTTCTAATGGGCACACTGACACAGTGTTAAAATGGACATATAACAGTTAAAAGCAGCCTTTCCAATGATGATAAATATATGCAAAAGCACATAGTCATAGGGAGACAATAGATAGGAAGATAATTATGATTCATATGAACATGGAATATCACTGTAATTGCATATTACATGTTGCTGAAAGATAATTAGTCCAGTGAGAAATTTTAATATGGATTAGATGTGCTGGAAGAATTGTCTCAAAAGTAGAGAATGATGACTGGATGCTCTCTGTCCCAATCCCATTAATCTTTTGAGAAGCAGTGGATATGGACATCTGTCTTTCAAAAGCTCCTCTAAGAAACTCAGCCTAAATATGTCTTAGGTGTTTAAGTAAAGGCAAAAGAGGAACATAGTTACATTCTGACACCCAGGACAGAGAAATTAACATCCACAAGTATAAAGAACTATTAGAGGATAAAGTTAAGGAAAGAAATGCTTAATCTGAAAAACAAATGCTATTTCCAGACAGTGCTTGCTGGTATATGGAAGAGAAGGAAGACTTTTAATCCTGCACCCTATTAAACATTAAAAATACAATTCCAGTAGGAAAAAAAGAAAATCCTGCTGTAGCAGTAAAATGCCTTACATACTGTAGTAAGTCTTTCCTACCTCTAACCTTACATTCCTATGACTCAATACTATTTTAGGAATAACATTTTAGTTGTATTTATATGATAGTTACTCAGATGGAAAAATGAATGAAAAGATTTCTAGCTGTATAAATGTGATAGTATCAGATCACATCTACGGTTACAATCTTACTAACTGAAAGGTGTCCATATTCCAATATTTTTAATCCAAAAGTTAAACAATGAATTTTATTACTGATACTCTTATGGTCTATGTTTCTGCTATTTTTGAGGTTAAAAGCTACTGTTTTCATCATATATTCTGGTTGTTCGCATGATTAAGGCCATGGAATAAGCTTTCTGTCGCAGCTTCTAAGCATTGCTGCATTTTTAAGAACCCCAGTCTCATGAACAGCCATGAACTGCAGCTAGCTGGGAGTATGTAAAGGACTGGCTGCTTTAAGCAACACAGTAGTCAAGTTTCCAGTCTAGGAGTAGGGAAAATCAGACTCTTTAGGTGAATTCATAGTTCATTGCTTCACTCTTCCCTTCTCCTTTTGAAGAACTATGAGCCTTAAGGAATACAAGAGATAACTGTCTGTACTCTTCTAAGTGCATAGTGTATGTCAGTATGGGTATTCTTTCTTTTTTCTGTAGGAATAGCTTCTAGAGGTTTTACACCCAATAAACTTCTTTTATGTGAGAACTTTTTTCTGGCTCAATGGACTGAGAATATGTAATTACTGTAAGAATGTGTACCACCAATGCTGGTAACTTGTACAGTTGCACTAGTACTTTGTTAACACAAAAATGAAGTCTTTGGCCATGCTTATATCCAAAATATACCAGCCTATACTTTTTCAGTGGAACCATCATGAAGAATCTATTTGGATAAAGATTTCAGCATCCTTCTTGATTATGCTAAAAAAACCTGTTAGGAAGTTTTTTATTGACATTGTATTGCATATATTGTATTGACAATATATTGATATTACTCACTTTGTAGAAACCTTAAAATTAAAGCAGTTTTCTTTGGTTTTATTTTCTTTTGAAATAAATCTCATTTACCAACTGGAAGCATCTCTGGTGAGACAAAGCTGTTACAAACAAACCTAGCCAGGCAACTAAGTCATATTTTCAGTTTCTTTCTATCTTTCTATCATTAACAGAGGGTATAAGGCATTACAGGTAGGTCAAGTCATTTGTTGCTCGGCCGTACTACTGCTAAGAGCATCATAGAAAATCAGCAAGCAATTTTCAGCCAAGCTGAATGACATGTGGAGGAGTTTGGGAAGCATCCACACTGCATGTCCCATGGCTCAAACATCCAGCTTTACAAAGGATGTCAAGCAGAAGACTCTGTGTCTCAGAAATGTAAGCAGTTTCTCCTAGAGTACGTTGATTCATAGAGTCAAAGGGCAAAAAGGAACCACAGTTTCCATCCAATCTGGTTATCTGCATACTATAGGCTGTTAGGCACGCCTTAGTTCTTCCTAGAAATAGAGCAGTTCTTAAAAATGTGTAAAGTCCAAACTTTGTAAAAAGATACACCACCACAATGATCAAAATTTGCTCTAGCTTTGAATAAATAAGAATCCATCAATCAGAAGTCATTTCTCTTCTCTTGTAAATGTTTCCAGATAAAGTAAACATTGTGAACATTTATATCTGTGTCAAATCGCAGAAAAGACAAAGGATTAAATATCTTTTCAGCTTGAAAACCACTGTGTGTTAATGGCATTCCTAGACAAAAAGTCAGTTTTGTTTTGTTGTATGTTTTTCCTGAGGGAATAATGTTTCCATGCTCTGGAAAGGAGAGTTTTGTAACACAGGAGAGAAAGCTTTGGTGTTGCTGTTGACTCTCATGAAGGAGAATAAGGGATTTCACCTTCAAAGCCAAGAGGGAGATGAACAGGTAGTGATAGCAAGGATAAATGAGAAGCCAATGCAGTCATACAACACTCGTCCTAAGAGGCCTGACAGAAGCTATTAGAATTCACCCCACAGTTCTCATTTTCACACTAGCAGGGTGAGTGAGCACCGAAGGCTCATGTAACAAGCTTTCGATGCAGCTTCCAGGCATGGGCTTCACCAACAATACATTGTGTGTTATGGATTGCCATTGTGATAGCTCTGATGTGAATTCTAATAAAATTTATCATGGAAAATAACTCAGGTTGGGGGGGGTGCTCAAAGCCCAATCCACCTGGTCTTGAACACTTCCAGGGAGGGAGCATCCACAACTTCTCTGGGCAACCTGTTCCAGTGCCTCACCACCCTCATAGTAAAGAACTATTTACTTATATCTAATCTAATCTTTCAGTGTAAAGCCATTACCCCTTGTCCTATCACTACATGCCCTTGCAAAAAGTCCCTCTCCAGCTTTCTTGTAGGCCCCCTTCAGGTACTGGAAGATTGTTATAAGGTCTCCCTGGAGCCTTCTCTTCTCCAGGCTGAACAACCCCAATTCTCTCTGGCTGTCCTCATAGGAGAGGCGCACACGTTACTGGGTGTTAAGTCCTGGTCTGATTGTCAGGCTCGGGGAAGGTTCGTAATGATCCCAAGGGCGAAATCAAGACACAAATGAGGTCATATGTTGCCAATCAGACATTTTTATTGGGTAAATATAAAAGAGTAAAGTGATAGGAAAGGCAGGAAATATTAGGAGGAAATTAAGCAAGCATTCAGAGAGATAAGCAAAGGATAGTCACCACCATGGATCCAGTGGTGTCCCGTTGGTCCTCAGTCTTCAGTCTTTCGGTGGTGGGTGGCCACACTCAGGTTTCGTTGTGCCATCTTTTATCTGGTGTTGGAGAGGGAGTTTGTCCTCTCGTTTCAGCTTGGTTACCCAGGGCAACATCACGTATGTCACACGTGCACATCTAATCACACAATATGCATTGTTGGTGGGCAAGTGGCCTGGCCCGGATAGCAATTGGTGTCCTGTTTTTGGTGGTGCCTGATAAGCCAAAGAATGGCCTGCTGCTTCAGCAAGTTTGCACAAGTTTCCTTGCAAGCTAGTGGCACTTGATAAGCCAAAGAATGGTCCTCCCTTGGGTCTTACCAGACAGAAGAGTGGTCTGCTGTCTGGTCTTATCAGATAAACACACACAAGCAAGCTTTGAGATAATTGTTCTTAACACTTCAGTCTCTTACACTGGGTCATGTTGAGCTTTTCATCAACCAGCACCCCCAAGTGCTTCTCTGCAGGGCTGCTCTCAATCCATTCTCTGCCCAGCCTGGATTTGTGCTTGGCATTGCCCCAAACCATGTGCAGGACCTTGCACTTGACCTTGTTGAACTTCATGAAGTTCACACACACCCACCTCTCAAGCCTGTCAAGGTCCCTCTGGACGGCATCCCTTCCCTCCAGTGTGTCAACTGCACCACACAGCTTGGCATCATCCATGTCCATGTTGCCAACAGAGATGTTAAACAGTGCCGGTCCCAATACTGACCGCTGAGGAACACCACTTGTCACTGGTCTCCACTTGGACATCAAGACATTGAATGCAACTCTTTGAGTGTGACCATGTAGCCGATTCCTTATCCATCGAGTGGTCAATCTGTCAAATCCATGTTTCTCCAATTTAGAGACAACATTGTCGTGTGGAACAGTGTCAAATGCTTTGCACAAGTCCAGGTAGATGACATCTGTTGCTCTTCCCTTATCCACCAACGCTGTAACCCCATTGTAGAAGGCCACCAAATTTGTCAGGCACAATTTCCCCTTAGTGAAACCATGTCACCAATCACCTCCTTATTTTCCATGTGCCTTAGAATAGTTCCCAGGAGGATCTGCTCCATGATCTTGCCGGGCACAGAGGTGAGACTGACTGGCCTGTAGTTCCCTGGATCTTCCTTTTTTCCCTTTTTAAAAATGGGGGTTCTGTTTCCCTTTTCCAGTCAGTGGGAACTTCACCGGATTGCCATGACTTCTCAAATATGATGGATAGTGACTTAGCATCTTCATCTGCCAGTTCCCGCAGGACCTGTGGATGCATCCCATCAGGTCCCATGGACTTGTGTGCCTTCACGTTCCTTAGATGTTCTTGTACTCGATCTTCTCCTACAGTGGGTGGTTCTTCATTCTCCCAATCCTGCCTTTGCCTTCTGTGACTTGGTAGAAGTCTGCTGTCAAGGACATCCCACAGCAATAAATAATTGACAAATTAGATCACTTGAGATTGCCTCTCCTCAATTTTACACCACAATTTTCTATCAATACTGCAAGAAAATGCACAGGGATGTGCATTTTGGAGGCCAACTCTCAGCAGTCAGTCATGCTAAATCAGCAGAAAACTTGACCCTTTGTTCTTTATAAAAATTCTAGCTGTTTAGTTTGGCATTCCCATGGTGATAAGGGTCTTATGTAGCAATTCTTTTATTTGGCAAGATAGGAATCCAGAAAGATGAAGCAAAACTCCACAGAATAAAGTTATAGTAGGGACAAGTTCTCAACCCCAGTGACATCCTACCTGGCCATTCTTTTTTTTTCTTACTGTCAGGCTTATTTAATGAAAAAAGCCACAAACAAAGTTCAGGCTTTGATTTTATTTCCTGAAGCACAATAACTGTATTTCTCATTTTATAATTACTGTGAGGTCTATTTCATCAAAAGTTTGGCATACTATAGCTTTTGCACACATGTAGGATATTTTTGGAACCTGATTAACAATAAGACACTGCCCTTGAAACCCCATTTGACACTAATGCAATGAGAGTTATTGAACAAACAGTGTGGGGTTGGTTGCAATGGAGAGATGAAATGCAAGAAGTCATACACTAGTAAGAGTTTCGCTCTAAGTGCCTCAATCCGCTTGTCTCTGTGTCTTACTGACTTTTCAGTGGAGGTTGTTGCTGCATGACTGGACTCAACACTTTCTTTCTATTTGTGTTTTTCCAAAGCCTGAGGCTGAGTCCTACGTAGTCTTTCTTCTTCCAGATTTTGATAATTCTCAGTGTTGCTCCAAGAGATAGCAAAATAATAGTAATAGTAGTAATTGTAGTAGTAGTAGCAGTAGTAGTAGTAGTAGTAGTAGTAGTAGTAGTAGTAGTAATAATAATAATAATAATAATAATAATAATAATAATAATAATAATAAGTTATTTTGCAAGTAGAGTTTTAGCCAGCTTGTTTGGTAGCCATAACCTATTCACTTAGGCTGAAGACTAAACTGCTAAACACTTCCCACTCAACCTGCCAACTCAGTGTTTTGTCCACACTACCCCAGTGCATACCAATAGCCCCATTAATGAAAATATATGGATGTCTTCTCACAGATGAATTAAAGATAACACACATGAATATCCACTGTCAAACTTATAGAAAAGTTATGCATTGAAACTTTGAATAAGGTGACTAGCAGACTGTTTTTTCTTGTTTGTCCTTTTTTTTCCCACTAATTGTGTTTCTGAATTTTTTTTAAGCATTAGGAAATTATGCAGTTTGATTTCACTTTCATTCTTTCAATTTTCAGAGTTTAAAAGTGCTTTCTCACACTATTCTACTGCCTGCAGGCTTTAAACTGACAAGATTTTGTTCATTGTGAGACACTGGCATTAACATAAAGTATCAATTTTCAGCCCTTTTTGCAATTGGGAACAATTCATACATAGAATAAATTTAAGAGGCATAAATATCCTCTCTCTTACACACGTTTACAGAATTGTAAAAAAAAATCTCCAATGAAGTCAGTGAAGTTGTATTACTCTAGAAGCAAATTAAATGCAACAAGATTTTCACCCTCAGATACTGGAACCTTGATGACAACTAGCACTTTCACCTTAGTGATTTTTTTCATATATTTAAGATATTGGTGTTTATTTCTGTATGACCTGATTTATGCAAGCGGTCATGAACAACGCAGTATACACTTCTGCTTTTGTACCAAGTGATATATTTCATTAGTCAAATGTAATTATTTGCAGAAGCAACGAGATATAATTGGGTGAGTTTTTAAAGCAAGCTATCAGCTGTTTCATGATTTTCACACTTCAGTCTCTTGAAAATCACAACTTCAGGATAAGAAGGCTATGAGAGTCAGATGCCTATAACTGATTCAGTTTCTTTTATATTTACATGTGGGAACAATTGTATAATGCAATTCTGTGTTAATAATTTAACCATTAAGAGTTAGATGAAGACTGTGATTTAAGTATCTAATATATTTCCAATATTCTTGGAAATAGACTTTAACTTAAAGCTCAAAGAGAATGTTTTATTGCTGGAAAATGAAACACAGAAAATATTTCTATTTCTTGTCAAAAAGAGGTCCAGTTTTAGATATTGTCTTTTCTGGTATGGACTGTGCTAGACACAACATGAAATGAAGCTCATCTTGGACTTCAGTCATTAATTCTCAAGAATCTTATTATGGTATAAAACAAGAACGGATCATTTCTCTAAGCTTCAGCTTTTACTCTCACTGTTCCCAAGCCAGCCTGTTTATATTTCCAGAGTACTATGCCAGACCTAAAAGACCTTGCCTCATCTGGATTTGATACACATCTCTCCATAATGCATTCACAACAATAGCTACAGCTTGGCTGGCATCACTTGGCAATTCTTATAGTTTTATAAAAATGTAGGTTGTTCACTGCACCTGAAACATCCCACCCTCTATCTTAGAGGGAAATGTCCAACCATATCCTAGAGTTGCCCACTCAGTGGACATGGAGAGAAAATAACATATTTATTTATGTTTTTCTATACAGGTCTCTTAAAGAAAGATGCCTGACAGCACTTTCAGCTAGGGTATCCAAAGAGCAGCCAACATTAATTTCTGCCCTCAGGAATATGCTATAGGAATAGTTTACTTTCACTGAGATTTTAGCTTCATTGCTGCCTACAATTCCTTACAGTTTTCAGCAGCCCTTTTTAATTAGATGTTTAAATGCACTTCCAGCTCACTTTTCACACAATGCCAGATATTTTCCATTTAGTTACAACTATTTATCACTCATGTTCCCTCCAACACTTCAAGAGCTAGTGAGAAAGAATCTTTTAAATAAAGCATTAAAGTAACCCCATGGTTTCCAGGTCTTTTCTTTCTATGGTGAGTGCTTTAGTGAAGTAGGAAATTCAGATTTTCTCACAACACGGAGGATGACAGATGAAGTCTTCTAACTGTTTAAAACTAGTATTTGAGGTAAAATTTAGGTGAAAACTATTTTATTATTTTATGTGAGAACATCCCATTTTTATTCACTTACTCATTCACCCACTTTCATGCACATAACACACGGAGTACAGTAAAAAGGAAAACAATCCAGGTTTTGCTTACCTATAGAGGGAGTGTAGAACTTTTTGGATAAGAGGGTTGGCACAGAAGTATGCATGCATTGGGGAATGGATAAGATTCTCATACTCCCTGTAAGAAGGCTGGATGCCTGGGGACCTAAGTAAACTATTCCTACAAAAGCACATAGGTCCTAGGAAATAAATTAGAGGAATAGGAGCAGGAGACTAAGTCTGTATGAAGTCTCAGAGCCATGCATCATTGGAACTAGAGATGTGATGGGGTAGCTTGCACGATTGGAGAGCTGCAACAGAGGGTTACAGATTCTTAAGGAAAGAATGGCAAGGAAGATGAGGAGTGGGAATGCACTAAAAAATATGAAACTAAAATTCATGAAGGTCTGCTGTGGAATGGGCAATGGTCCTTTGGAGAGTTTATTTGTCAGGATCAGCTAAGAAACCAACAAAGTGTGTGTGTGGGGGGGTCATGCATGGTGGCCATCTGCTACAGACAGCCCAATCAAGAAGAGAAAGTAAACAAAGCCTTTTTAAAGCAACTGGAAAGAGCCTCACAATTACAGTCCTTGGGTGTTGTTATGACCCGGCCTGATAGTCAGGCTGGGGGAAAGTTCGTAATGATCCCAAGGGCGAAATTAAGACACAAACAAGGTCATATGCCGCCAATCAGATGTTTTATTAGGTAAATATAAAAGAGTAAAGCGATAGGAAAGGCAGGAAATATTAGGAGGAAAATAAGCAAGTGATCAGAGAGGTAAGCAAAGGATAGTCACCACCCTGGATCCAGCGGCATCCCGTTAGTCCTCGGTCTTCAGTTCTCCGGTGGTGGAAAGGCTTCTTCTACTTTTAGTTCTTCAGGGGTGGAAAAGCTTCTTCTTTCTGCCTTCTTTCTGCTTTCATTGTGCTTTCTTCTTTCTGCCTCTTCTCTTTTTTTTTTTTGCCTCCTTCTGGTTTCGTTATACCGTCTTTTATCCCATGTTGGAGAGGGAGTTTGCCCTCTCATTTCCATTTGGTTACCCAGAGCAACATCACGTATGCCACACATGCACATCTAGTCACACAATATGTATTGCTGGTGGGCAAGTGGCCTGGCCCGGATATCAATTGGTGTCCCATTCTTGGTGGTGCCTGACAAGCCAAGGAATGCCCGGCTGCTTCAGCAAGCTTGCATGTTCCCTTGCAGGTTAATGGTAGCAAAAGAATGGCCTGCTGCTCCAGCAAGTTCACACATTTCCTTGCAAGTTAATGGTAAGCCAAAGAATGGTCCGCCCTTGGGCCTTATCAGACAGAAGAGTGGTCTGCTGTCCAGTCTTATCAGATAAACACACCCAAACAAGCTTTGAGACAATTGTTCTTAACACTTCAGACTCTTACATCACCCCGTGGCTCAAAGATTGCTGTCTTGACTCGCAGATCTCTGTCTTCATGGTCCAGGGTGGTGATAGAAGGAGAGGATAGTAAGGCAAGAAAAGAGAGCATTTGTTTACACAATTTTTACAACTAAAGGTTTTGGCTGGTACACTGCACGGATGCATTTAACATTGTCAGGTGATGGGACGGCAACAAACTGCATGTTAGTTACAATATGTTGAATTAATTGAACAAAACATGGAATGACACATGGTAAAAATAACAACATTGCTAAACCACACAACATATAAAACAAGATACGCTTAACCCAGGGGTTACCCGGAAGCCATGAAAAGGGATCAAATTCCCAACGTCTCCAGGTCTGCGTGAGTGCAGTCCGTGTTTCTGCTTTTCGTGCCCTGGTCTCTGCACAGGCACCCTGTGGTCTGGGTGCATGCAGTCTGTCGGAGGTTGGATGTCCAAGCCAGAAGATGGTGGTATAACGGCAATGTCGGGACAATACCAGTTCCATAAGAGTCCTTGACAGGTGTCATAGAGGACTTTAGCAACCATGACATCTGCTGGGAGGGCAAGATAGCATGGCACAAACAATCCAGAAGATTTCTGAAAAGTTGTTCTGTTTTGATGCAGATTTTGCATGAACACATTAAAGGACGAGCTCTTCCTGACCTGGTACACAGAAAGAAAGGAGAACTGGTTGAGAATGTGATAGTCATTGGCAGCTGGGTCCAAAGTAGATGATGGAAAGAATATTAAGATCTTGTGAAAAGTGAGGAAAACAACTAGCAGACCAAACCCCTCAGCTTTCAGAAGACCCCTGCCTGTTCAAGAAACTTACGATTCTGTTCATCAGAGCCCTAAGTGCACCAATAGACTTTGCCTGCCCATCCCCTTTGGGGTCTGGCTGCCCATGCTCAGGACAGCTCTGTGACAGCCCAGCTGAGGGTCATGGGATCACAAAACTTGGATAGAGCTGGGGCAGAAAGAGTTGGGAGATAGCTCATGAGGTGATGCCTCCCATTTTGCTTTGGAGCTGTACTTAAGCTTAGGTCTTGTCCTTTGTTCCTTCCCTAAGCTACATTGCATGTACACATTTTCCCACCAGGTACCTCACTGATCCTTACCCTGACCTGTTTACTTGACTCCTTGGCTGGATCTCAGACCTCTCCTGTCAATGCAGCCTTGCCAGGTGATCTCTGGGCTCTGGACCCTACTCCTCATTTTGCCTGGCTTGATAATGGCAATGGCAGGGTCCTGTCCCTGTCCTGGCCCCACTGGAGTACTGTGGGAGGCTGCCCTGTCAGTGGCGGCACTGCTCTGCCAGAATGGTGGGTGCCTGTGGCTCCCAGCGCATGTTCCTCTGTGAGGCAGCCCCACTCTGGTTGCTCCTTGACAGCGGAAGTAACTGGCTCTGTGGGTGAGAGGAGAGCAGTGGATTTTTGTTTACTTTGACTTTAGCCAGGCTTTTTATGTGATCTACCCATAACATCTTTGTTGTGAAGTTAGAGAGATGTGGACAGGTTGAGTGAAAAACTGACTGGATCATCAGGCTGAAAAGGCAGGGGTCAAGAGTGAAAAGTCCAGCCAGCCACTTGTTACAAGAGTTCCTCAAGTGACAATAGAGGACTGAAGCTATTTAAAGACATCATCAGTGATTAGGGTGACAGACCAGAATGCACCCTCTGCAAGCTGGAGAAAAAAAATAGGGAGATATGCTGAGGACAGGACTGCCATTCAGAGATATGTTGATGGGCTGCACAAATGAGACTACAAAAGCACAACAAAGGCAAATTCAAAATTCTACACTTGAGACAGCAGAAATCATGCTTCAGTATAAGCTAGGGACTGCCTGGATAAGAAAGCAGCTCTGTAGAAAAGGACCCGGGGTTCCCAGGGGACAGAATGTTGGAAATGAGTCAACAGTGATGAGGGCTAACTGTATACCAGTCTGTGTATTGGGCTGCAAGGGTGAAGCCAGAATATTCAGGAAAATTATTACCCTCCCTTCTCATCACTGGTAAGACTGCACCAGGAACACTGGGCTCCTCTGGTTTTGAGTCCACAGTACAAGAGATTTTGACAGAATGAAGATAGTCTGGCAGGGGGGCTGCTAAGCTGTTTGGGGGACTGAAGCATATGACAGACATATGCTGAGGAAGTAGGATTTGTTTAGGCTGAAGAAGAGAAACCCCCAGGGGAGTCTAACTGCAGTTTCCCACCACACTGCAAGGGTTTTATATAGAAGAGTCTTCTGAGAAATGCCCTTTCTTGCAGAAAGAGCAAGAGATGAGATCCAACCTGCAAAAAAGGAAATTCATATTGGACATACAGAAGAGAACCACTCTTCCCAGTGAGGGTGGTTAAACACTGGAATAGGTTGCCCAGAAAAGATGTTAAACACTTGAAGCTTTTCAGAACTGAACTGAACAAGGTCCCGATTGAACTTTGAAGTTAAGTCCTGTTTTGAACAGGACCTTGGAATAGATGACCTCCAAACATCCCCTCCAACCTACGTTTTGCTGTGATCAAGGTCAAATTATCTTAACTGTAAGTACTCTTCCTTCACTTAATAGGGAAGATAATATTCCTGAGAGCTAATGAACTTGTTGCCATCTAGATCTCTTCAAATAAGAGATCTGGCAGTTTGGGTGAGTGCTGTAAACGTCTGACAGCTTCAGTCTAACACTGTAGAAGGGAGAGAAACTTTTGCATTTAATTTTGTAGATATACAACTCAGTAGCAGAAGTCATTGGGTTTGATTCACCAGGAAGACTCTGATGTTTGTCGGAGCATTAATGAGTAATAAACCAGAATCCTGTAAGCACTTTCTGTACTGGAAAAACATGCCTGATGATTGCTTACATGCAGACAAGCAGCTATTTCAAGAAATTTATCAGCAACAGACAAGGTGTAGATGCAGTTTAGAACTGTACAAAACAGATTTTCATAGTTAAAACTTCAGCAAGTAACTCCTTTAATTTAGAGGCAGATCCTGAATCTTCTTTGTATGTAAAGGACAATGAGTATTTTTTTAAAGATATAAGTGACTATTAATGAATATATTTCATTTACAGTAAAACTCAAGCAATTCAGCAGGGTTGGTGCAAACACTGGGCACTTGTGAAGAATCAGCAAGAAATAAAATTTCTTTTTATTTCTGTCTTTTTTATTGTTGGTTACTTTTTCTTCCTTCCTTTCTACAGCAAATATGTAAATAGTAGCAAAAAAGTGCCAACAGATACAGTCTGAAGTCAAATGACATTTCTTTCAATCTATTTATTCATCATCATCCACTTAACACAGCCAACTTGTGATAGGCGGTCCCAGAACTGCTTCACACCCTAGTAAGCAGCAAATGCATGATGAATGAGATTTAAAGCCATGAAATAAACAGCTGCCAAAATCAAAATAAGCAGAAGAAAAAACCTAAATCCAACAAGGAAATAGCAAAACTATGCATCTCAGTTCCATCATCCTGCAGTAATAATCAATTTGATAGATGAGAAATGTTTCAAAGATAATACAGTGACAGTTTCTCAGTGGCAACTTTAAAGGAAAATTTAGAATTAAGAATGACTTTATGATTATAAACTGCAGCAATAATGTTAATGAGGTGATCACTTGGGAAGGAACATGGCAAGAAATCAAACAATAAGTTGCATGGTTTTATGAGCCTTTAACTATGGAAAATTAACTTACATTTCTTAACATTGTAATGGCAACAGTATGAAGAGGCAAGCACCCTGAATCAAAAAGCTACAGCATTGCACAGTTAATACACGTAAAGGCATTATCTGTCACACTTTTTCAAAACATTTAATTAATTATTCAAATACATTTAGCTGTGTCATCTCTTGTCATCATTCAGAAATGCATATGGCATTTACTGATTCCTGAGGAAATCAGTAAGAAATGCGTTCATTTTGTTCTGTGGTTTTCCAATGATGCTCTGGATTACATATGCACAAGATGACAAGAATAGCTTTTAATAATGTAACTGCACATTTGAAGATGCAAAACATTTTAAGTACAAGATAAATATCTAGTAGACATGGGAGACAGTGCTGTAAATGCTTACAGCTTTAGAATTGAAAACTGATAATGCTCAATTTAATGTTTTCATATGACTGATTAATTTCTTCTGTTGAAGAAGGAAGGAAGAAAGGAAGAATCCAAGAAGGAACAAAGAAAAGTGCACATTATAGATACTTAGTAATAATTACAATATTGAATTCAACTTATCTTAAAAAAATATCAGAAGACTAGTAAGTACAGCCATATCTAGACTGTCTTGTTATGCAGTCTTTGAGACACTGTTTATTTACTCTTCATGATATCTTGGTTCCACAGAATACATATGGTATCATGAATCTGCCCCAGTTAAAATGCCAAAGGAAAAAAAGCAGGTTCAAGCACTCTGTATGACCCAATACCTGAGAGTTTCCTACTCAGAATAGATCAAGTCTACCAGCACATAGATGTGTTGGGAAGACAGTATAGTAGAAACCTCAACTTTTCCATCTTTCACCCATGACGTGACTCTTCACAAGCTGTATGGCTTAGGCTGAATACTTAGCCTGCTATGCTCAAAATCTTCATAAGGACAAAAGGAATACACCTTAAATGTAAAGCCAAGAATTTATTTTTAGTATAATTGAAATCTCAGGAGTCTAGTCAAGGAATGATTAGTCCAGATTTAATTATTAGAATAAATAAATAAATAAATAACCCAAAGAAGAGAGTACTAGTAAAGAAAAAAAAATCAATAATAATAATAATGCAGTTAAAATTGTTACACACACATACATAGTATCTACCCCTTTTCTGGTGTTATGCTCACATTTCTGATGCCCCTTTCAGTCCTGAGGCTGACAGTGACAGTCTTCCGCAGCAAGTGTAGAGATGGTTGAAGCAGTTGGTGAGTTTTCTAGATTCTTCACCAGTTTCTTCTTCCTCCTCTCCTTTCTCCTTTTTTGGGGGAATTCAGCAGGATCTATTTGTATGTGTTTTCTGAAGTGCTTTTAAACCTTGTTATTTCTTCATTGATTTGCAATTTCATGCTACACCTAAATTTATTGGACATGATATGTGTTACACATTAGATATGTTCTTTGTTCTTTTTTTTGACTCCTAAAACTGTTTTTGTGCAGGTCCTGGTCTGCATTTCTATAACTGGCCATTGGTGAGCTGTTGATAAACTTGGGGTCTTTAGTTTCATCCTGTGCTTTGTTCCTTACCTTCTTATTGCTGTACTTATGTACACTACAGCCCTGTGGCGTGACTTCTCAAGGTCTCTGCTGTCAAATAGGCTTGTATTTCTGTACACTGAATCATTATGTTGCAGTCATCAATACCTAATTTACACAGAATAGCTACTTGACTGCTGTCTGTGTAAAAACTATGGTTGTACCGTAAAAAGATGGGGGGAAAAAGGTGAAAAGGCCCTTATAGCAACCTAGCCATTAGAAAAAAAACAACAAACCAACCAATCAAAAACCAACAGAAAGCAAAGCTCCAGGCAGATCAAGAAAAGTTTAGACAAAGTAAGCCTGAGAAGCTTCAGTCCTGAGGCCTTGCAGACTCACTCGTGTCCTGGTAGTAGCAATGGCAATGTATCACTAGGCTACAGAGGCACAAACTTCAGTGAGACATGTTGTCTTAACCACCCTCCTGTTCTCTTCTGTTGGCTTGCCCTGACCCTTTTTCTTTGCATTCAAAGTCCAGTTCCCAGGAATAATTATGTCATTTAGCTGATTATTTTTTTGCTACAAACATATTTCTTGGAGCATATCCATTCTGCTTTCAAATGAACAGGTCAGGACAGGCAGAAGGTATTGCTACTTGAATATTAAGCAAGTTTCTCACTAGAAGTTCCTCTTTGACTGTTCCACCACTGACTGCCTTCCATTCCTCAGTACCACCTTTGTATTATTTTTTTTCTGTAGTAAGTTTTTGAGGTTTTTTTTGCTTTGTTTCTCTTTTAGTAATTTGACACCTTGCCTCCTGATACCCTGCCCCTTGACCAATATTGGCAGCATAGACAGACTGCCAACACCCTGCCCCCTTACCAGCATTGGCAGTGTAGGCAGGATGCCACCCATATTATTCATGTAAGGTGTAATCCTCTCAGATCACACTGCCATTGTTGGAGCCAAGGGGTGCCATGACTCTTACTGCATTCAAAAGGCATTTGCATGACTGGCTGTTGCTGACAGATGCCCCAGACACCAAGTGTCCCTGGCTGTCCACCAGAGCCATGGCATTGCTTACAATGCTGTGTTTGCTCTTAGTGATCGGGTGAGTTGCCGTACGGGTGTGTTGTTGTTCATCTTTCCTATTGCCTCAGTGAAGCTTTGTTTTATAACATGTTGTCAGACTCCATTACTGTTCAGACTGCATAATTACATCTGAATTAATAATGATTTCAGTTATACTAACAGTAATGTCTATACAATGCTTTTCCTTTTTGACCATAAGAACACATTGAACATAACAGACTATGGAACCCATGTCTCCTTAAAGCTCTGAATGGGTCTTATCATGGAATTGTTACTTAAAAGATGATAATGTCATCACCACGGGAGTCGTCATGTCCTAATAATACTTATGTGCTGAAATTTAAGGATGCATTTGAATTGGTACATTCTGGCTCAATACACATGCCTCAGAAGGTGGGGCAGAATATGAAGGACTTAAAACAGATCCTTCTCTGGCATATTTCCTCTTCACCTCCTATGTCACATCAGACTTGTGAAAAATTGGTTCTGAGATACCAGCTTTGTCCTTGCTAAGAAAAGGGAACTTTGATTCCAAAGCACCATTTTGAGTATAAAATGTTAAAGGACAGGTTGATAGAGGCTGGACTTCACAACGATCAAGTTCCTTTACCTTAAATTTTTGTGTTTGTGGGTATATAGACCATGATAGCCTAAGGGAATGCTTGCTTGCCAGTCAAATTATTCCTAGTTTTGCAGGTTTATTTCCCCATCTAATAGAAAAATGTATTGAAAATGAATACTGAGTGGCAGTGTTGAGTGTGAACAGAACATGAAGTAGTGGCATTCTTGGGCTAATGTGATATGAATGTCTTATCATAACAGTAACTTTCTATCATGTCTTATTAGTCTTGCACCATGTTGAGCTAGCTGGTATTCTTTAATATGATTTGAAAGTCAGTAATGGGATGCGACTTTTCTTTTACCATAACGAATACCAATGTAACACAATGGTGATATGACATGATGTAAAATTGCTAATAATAAACTTTACAGCCCCTTTTCCTAACTGAAGACATTTCTAGTACAACTAAACCTTTACTTTTCCAAGATCATACTTGTATGTTTCTCAGTGGCAAGAAGATAAATTATTCCCAGGGACACAGAATTGTTTTTCTCCTTCTGACTACTTTTGAAACCTATTTCATGTCTTCAGTGTATTTCTTCTTTTTTTTTTAAGATTGTTTTGAGAGGAAGGGTGTGAGAAAAAACATTAATCTAACTGATTATCATGTAAAGGATATATAACTGTTCATTCTTGGCAAAATAAATACAATTTAGACATTTGTAAAAAAAGAAAAGTCTTAAAGATAACTTCTCTCACATAGAGTGTATTTATTAATGGCATTTTTCAACCTCAAATGAAGCCTGAATTTTTAACTGAACAAGTCTTTAACATTTGGGTTTGTTAAGCTATTAAATTCCAGAACAAAAAATTTATTGGGGTGGGGTATAAACATTAAAAAAAAAGTAAACAAAAAACCAAGCAGCTGACCACTAAGACATAATTCTTTACAGCAGAACTTTTGCTAGGATTGTATAATTTCTTACCATTTTAATACCATTATTATTATTATTATCAAACTACTATCACCCAGCTGCAAAAAGTTAAAAGTTATCATAGAATGGAATTGTCTAATGAGTTCCAATACACCTACACTATTAAAAAAAAATGTTGCACAGCAAGCTTGATTAAAGCTTTTCCTTAACTTTGAGTATTTGGTTTTGCACCCTTATTAGAGTTTTTCTAAGTAAGAACATTTTTTGTGTTTATAATCCATAATTTTCTCTGCTCCAAAAAAGCATAAAATAAAAATAATAAAAGCAACAAATTTTCTCTCAGTGTGAAAACCTTTTATGGGATGTATATATATCCCAGTAATCCTGCATAAAGTGAATACTTTTCATTTTATTTCCATTACTTTTGATTCCAGAAATAATTATTAACTTTTATAGTATAGTACTTGGAATATTAGATTTGTATTGGTTTTTCTTGGAGAACTGTCAGCCAGACACACTGGTTAATCAGTACCTTACCCATGGGATTTAAGACTGCTTTTGAACTTTCAGAACCTGTCTTTACTTTTCTTAAATTAAAACTAATTTCATGACTATGATCACTTATTTGATTCACAATCACCATGAGCTGATCAGAGAATTCACAATGGCATTACCTATTTGGTTATCACCTAAATTAAGTCATTATCAAACACTATCCAAGTCCAAGCAGCCAGACAAGGATAAAAAGAGGATATTTTAATTTCAACTGAGCAGGGAAAGAAGAAAAATGGATAGAACAGGGAAAACCAGGTGATGGAAATATTACAATGAAACAGGTTAAATAATCCACAAGATACATTCTCATGCTTTGATGTTGTTTAAATGTTTGCATTATTTTTACTCTTTATTTATACCTGTGAGAATATGCACAGCAGCATTTCCCTGAAGCAAATATGCAACCACAAATGGAAAATATAACTAAAAAGTTGAATAAACTAACCAAAGTTCAGAAAATTTGAGGAATCCAACTGATGCCCAAGACCCAAATACTTAGTATGTGAACCCTCAGGAGGTTTAAGAATGAGGTTGTTCTGAGTCACCCATTATCTGATCCAGCTCAGGTTTATGCAGGGTAAGCAACTTGTGTAAGGTATAGAGTCAGCACCACAGCTATGGCCCTCATGCTTATTTGACCCATGGAGGAGCACTGGAAAGTCAATTTATTGAACTGCTGCTGCTGAGAAGCAAGTGGTTGGGCTATTCTGTAAGAAGCAATGGCTAGAGTAGGAAACAGGGAGAGGAGCAATGAGACTACTTCTGGAAGGGAAGGCAAGGCAAGACAAAGCAAGGCAAAAGAGGAGAAAAGCAGAGCAGAGAAAGAGAAGAAAAGAGAAAAGCACAGAAAGAGAAGAAAAGAAGTAGTATTCACTTTAAAAAACTTGAAAAAACAGAGTGCTTTCAAGTTGCTTTTGGCTAGCAGTACCTAAAATAACAGCTAGACATCTAGTCTCTCAGACACAAAGTCCTTCTGTAATTCTAACCCATAAGTGGTTTTCAAAATCCCACTAGGCACTTACCTTCATCTTTAGCTGCCTACGTACCTTTAACACAGCATTCTAAACCTTCTTTAATTGCTCCTCTGAGTTTCCTACCTCACAACCATGCTGACTAAATAAATGTATGGAGGATTTGAAGCAGCCTGATATCTTGGTAATGAGGGAAGAAGGAGCATAGAAATATCACAAATGGATTCTTAACTGCTGAAATGAAGCTTCCTGCTTTAGACCACCAGCAGCTTTAATCTCTCAGTGCTGTCAGAAAGACCAACAGCCCTTTTGATCTTCCAGTGTATTCTTGAGTGCAGTTACCTAATTAATACTGAAGAAGGATAGTTTAATTTAGAACAGAAGGTTTTGTGTGAATGACATAGCCCAAAGGAATTAGTTGTCTAGGATTTATCTTATAAAAGATTGATCTTATTTAGCTTCTAAATGTTTCCTGAAGGGTTTAATTATACTCTATTACTATATAAAACATACTAAAATGTACTTTCTCACTAAAAATACAGTTTTGATATGAATTATAACAGGAAAAAAAAAGAAAAAAAAGGAAATGGGCTTTCAACAGGCTCTGGCCAGCTTTAATAATACTGACAAATGCTGTAGAACTAGAACACAAAGCCAGCAGGTTAGAAAAGGCTTAAAAAGTATGGTCTAGCTCAAGTAAAATTTGACATATCTTAAAAGCCAGCCACAGCAACAGGAAAATTTTAGGGCCTACAGGATCCATCCATCCTAATGTTAGGTGTCTAAATCTTAGCTAGTCACTCTAGGCTCCCTTTTGCTATCTATAGAAGAAATGGTCATTCTTAAATAATATTTTATCAAAACTATTTTGCCAGTTTTCAGGAGAATAAGATAAACTGCACTCTGGAAATTCTTCTCACCGTGATCTATTAAGGAGTCTAGGTGACATGTCAAAACTGGGAGAAATGAAACCATCTACTCTTCTCAGACTTGAGCTCCCACACTTGATCCCCACCAGAATCTTGAACTTGTGGTAAATACCAAGGCATCCTAGGTTGTATGCACAGCGTGTCTCTTAGCTGAGTCTGAAAACCAAAAGTGGTGCAAAGATGCCTCTCTGTCTTTCCCAAAGAAAAGCAGTGTAGATAGAGTGAGGGTTTCCAGGGAAGCGTTTTCATCCATTCTGAAATCTCCTCCTGAAGAACGGCATGGTACTGAGTGGGCAGACTGCTCTCCTTCCTATAATAAAACAATATCTTCTTTATTGGAGTAGCTGAAGACACAGAAGATATGTGGACCCAAGCCTCGTTCACCCTGAGAAGATCCAAATTCCTCCTTCCTACTTTCTAAGAGTCTTGGAAAGACACCTGTCTACAGAATAGTCAGATTGAGGGTCCAGGAGGAAGGTGGGTACCTTGTGTCCTTCAGACTGCCCGGGGATCACTTTGTAGCCAAGAATCTGAGATGAATAGACCCAGATGGAGAACAAGCAGAGAGGAATGAGACTAATTCTCACTGGATATCCCTTATCTTTTATTTGCTTTCTCAATCACTTCAATGCATGAACAGTCCAAGGAGCAGAGATTGGCACCCAGAGCTCCTGCTGTTAGCTTTGTGTTCTAGCCTGCAAGCTACAAAAGCACAGCTTCTCCTTGTAGGCCCACAAATACTTCTTTCAATGCTAAAAAAATTCTGTTCTGTATTTCATTCCAGTCTCAATAACAAATAATTTCCTTTCCCTTTTCTCTTTCATCACGTCCCCTTCTTCCTTTTGTTTTTTCCTTTCTTCTTTTTTTTGGTGTTGATTTTTCCTCAATAGTTCCACTAAACAGTAAAATATAGAGGTTGAAATGCAATTATAGAAGTAATGTACATTTATAGCAAGACATATATCAGTTTCAAATAAAAACTTTTCCTTTTCTAGGAAAAAAAGAGGCATGTTTAAAGAAAGGCCTCTGCTCTTTTTTTGCCTGCAACACATAAATTTTTTGACTACAAAAACTCCTGCAGTAAAGAAGTCAGCTTTCATCTTTAGAAAAGGCTTATGTAATGTTCTAAGACTATAAAGTAAATGAAGAAAGATTTCACACAGTATTCCAAGGTTAGTACTAAGATATAAGATCTTGTTGCTATGTTTGATGTTGGCTGGAAGACCCTGTTACTTCTCACCTACTGCCTTACCACTAACATATCATCAAGCCATTCAAGTAAAACCTCAAGGAAAACCAAAACATATTATCTTATTTCTCATTTACTACACTGATGCCGTGAATATGCAGTTTGCAGCTTCCTTTGTAATTAGGAGGATTTTTACAAGTGATAGAATATGGTTTTGGTCAGAAAATGAAGAGATGCCTTTCTGATTCTCCCCACCTCTTCAGAAGACCTAGATTGCTTCCAGTAAGAACATAGTTAATGTGATTTGCAAATACAACTTTCTAAAAGTCATTCTCAATCATCTATGCACAGACATGAATCTCGGCAGGGTATAGGACAAAGCATTTTAACCCTTTTGGTGGACAATCAACTTTACAAAAAATAATTCTCAAAGGGTACTCTTCTGAGAACAAAATATTTAGAAAATATTTAACTTCTCTATTCTCTATATTATTTAAATCTCCTGTATTACCTTGCAAGAACTGCTTATATTTTTCTCTTTTGTTGATGCCACTCCCACTATTTTCATTCTTTCTTTCTCTCTCCTATATGCCTTTCCTTCTCTGTTTTGTAAAAGCCTACCCCTGCCAAAAGACTAAGCATAAAGATTTGGTTTTAAACCCAAGAAGAGTATCTGGAAAGCCTGTGGACTTGACCTTGGACATAATCTGAATAATTACTTAATAAAATAAAACAACAAATATTTGGAAAATTGTGATAATTCTTCATGATAGCACATCTTTAATTATTTTAATGAAAAACTTTACCAAGTCAAGCTGAAGCAACTAAAACTAAACTAAACTAAATTGACTGCTTCAAACTAGCAAGCAAAATACTGGCTCAAAATACTGGCATACATGTATATATGTATAAATATGTGTATTTATATATAAACAAATATTTATGTATAAAGAATAAATAAATAAATGTATATTTATATATAAAACCCAATAATACTTTGCTGATAAATGAAGTACATTTATGATTTATTTTCCAGACCAGAGGAAACAATGGAAATATACACATGTTATAAAAATAATACCTCTATATCTTGCACATTGATCAGCTATACCTAGAAAAGCTGAGATTTAGTAACTTGTAGATTAGTTTTCCAAAGAAAGTGAGGAAATTCATTACTGAAGTGTACAAAAGGACAAAGGAAACAGTGTTTGAAAACAGACTATACAATCTGTCATGGGGATCAAGCAGGTGATCCATCTGCAGCCGGTTAGGAACTTTTTTATAATTTTCAGTCAAAAAGTGAGAAGTCCTTAAACATGAATATTTCTGTGAATATTTCTTCTTGGTGTGATATGAGATTTTTTTTAAGAAATCTTAGAATGTTTCACTTGCTGGAACAGTCAACAATCACTCCCAGGTACACTTATTCTTCTCTGTTCCTAATGTTTGTTCAATACCTTTATTCATCTATTTAATGACTAGAATGGCTGCAGTAGATCTCATGAAATATATTATTCACAGACTGCTAGAGCCTTCCAGGATGTGGGGAGCACATTCAGTGCCTAAAGAAATCAAATACAACATCCAGCTCTCATTTCTTATTTTCATCATTCCCAGGTCTCAGACTAGAAAAGTATTTTCTGGCATACAGAATATTTGAAATTATTAAAGCTCATAAAAGTCTTGTGAGGAGGTAAAAGAAATCTTTCCTTTAATTTAACGTTACAATTCTGACTGCAAAAGAACAGTGCCAAAACATCTTCAGAAGAATGGTGCCATGATCTGAAATAGAAAAACCTGTGACTGTGTAATTACACTGTCATGGAGAAAACAATTTGCAAATACTGAAAGATAAGATCACATCTGAGGCTTCTGATAAATATTTTGTTCCAGCCTGAAGGAATAATAATGTTCTGCTGTCCACTAATAAGGTTAGAACTGCTGCATTTTTTTCCCATATGTGCTCCACTGAGGTCTTGCTGTGAGTTTATACACAGTCATTTTGAAGAGTTATGCTTTGTTCTGTGACAGTGATGGAAAACTTACAGGAAGGTAATTGGAAAACAAGGCATTAACTCTGGATAAATGAAATCTGAACACTGTTTAATTAATGATTAAATTTGTTTATTCTTTATCATCATGTTCCCCTATTTTCGGGATCCTTAAAGCAAAAAATTAAGAAAAACAGTTTTTTTTAATACAAACTGTACTATAAATTCAGAACTTTTGCATTTAGAAAGCAGGAAAATAGAAAAATATTTTGAAAGCTTTTTTTCTTTCTCTTTTCAATCCGATGTGATTCTGTTCATTTGGGGAATATCATGGAACCCTCAAAAATCCCCTAACACAGGCTTGAGACCTCAGCTTTTTAGAAAACGTGACAATATCCATAGCCCTTATTCTGTTAGCTACTGTAGTCTCTACAGCTAGTATTTAACAGAAAGTAGAAATGTTCTCTAAATAAGAATTCTTAGCACTCATAAAGTAGTGTTTCCCTAACTTTTGTTAAAATGGTTCAGAATTCAAGGGTTATTGAGTTTTATAGGCATGGAAAATGAAGTTACAAGAGCTTTCTGGGAGCAGATGCTTACCTGTTTATACAAACACAGTACAGGACTAGAAGAAGAAGGCCTATGTCCTAATTATGCAGGTTGAATGCAAAGGGTTCAAACATTCATTGATCATGAAGAAGTAGGCCTGTTCCCATATATACACTGTTTGCCTCTCTTTCTATAGTGATCTTTTCCTGTGCAGCTTTCTGAATCTTCTGAAAAAGAAGAAACACAATTCAGATTACTCTTTTCAAAATTGTGGTGGGTTGACCCTGGTGGGAAGCCAAGTGCCCACCAAAGCCACTCTATCACTCCACCTCCTCAGCTGGACAGGAGAGAGAAAATATAACAAAAAGTTTGTGGGTCAAGACAAGGACAGGGAGAGATAACTCACCAATTGCCATCACAGACAAAACAGACTCGACTTGGGGAAATTAGTTTAATTTATTATTGATCAAATCAGAGTCGGATAATGAGAAATAAAACCTAAATCTTAAAACACCTTCCCCCCACCCCTCCCTTCTTCCCGGGCTTAACTTCACTCCCAAATTCTCTACCTCCTCCCTGCCAGTGGCGCAGGGGGATGGGGAATGGGGGTTGCGGTCAGTTCATCCCATGTTGTCTCTGCCACTCCTTCCTCCTCAGGGGAAGGACTCCTCACACTCTTCCCCTGCTCCAGCGTGGAGTCCCTCCCATGGGAGACAGTCCTCCACTGTCGTGGTTTAACCCCAGTCGGCAACTAAGCACCACGCAGCCGCTCGCTCACTGCCCCCACCCCAGTGGGATGGGGGAGAGAATTGGAAGGGTGAAAGTCAGAAAACTCGTGGGTTGAGATAAGAACAGTTTAATAATTGAAGTAAAATGAAATAGAATAGTAGTAGTAATAGTAATATAATAATGCAATAATAATATACAAAGCAACTGATACACGATACAATTGCTCACCACCCGCCAACTGGTACCCAGCCCGTTCCTGAGCAGCGATCGCTGCCCCCCCGGCCAACTCCCCCAGTTTATATACTGAGCATGACGTCATACGGTATGGAATAGCCCTTTGGCCAGTCTGGGTCAGCTGTCCTGGTTGTGCCCCCTCCCAGCTTCTTGTGCACCTGGCAGAGCACAGGAAGCTGAAAAAGTCCTTGACCAGTGTAAACTCTACTCAGCAAGAACCAAAACATCAGCATGTTATCAACATTATTCTCACTCCAGAAATACAGATGGGTTCTGCTCCTTCATAGCTTGATGGCATTAAGGTACACTGTGCACCAGTGTCTACTAAATCCTTACATTCCTGTGGGTCTGATGTGCCAGGCCATCGAATCCACACAGTCCAGTACACCCAGTTGTCCCTCTCCTCCACCTGGCTGGAGGCAGGGCCCCTCTAGTCCTGGTTATAGCATTCGTTATTCACTTCTTGTACATGCGAATCAAAAATCCCTTTACTAAGATCGGAAGCAAAATCAGCCCTTCTACTTTGTCTGGGGAACTGCTCATTGGAAACTGGAGCAGCAATTTTCCTGGAAGAACCACCTTTTTTTCCTTGCAACTCACGTACTCGTGCCTCTAGGGTCGAGGTAGATTTTCCATCCCACTTCCTCATGTCCTCTCCGTGGTCACGCAGATAAAACCACAGGGTGGCCCGTGGTGTGTATCCACTATATCTTCTCTCTTGAAGAGAGGGACGCTTACTCCTAATGGCTGAGATACTGGTCTGTACAGGTGAGGAGTAGGATATATCCTCTTTGAACCGCTGGAAATCCTGGGATAACTTCTCCACAGCCGAGATGCAGGCTCATAGGGAGGAAGAGAGACTTTCTTCGTATTGTCGGAGTTGGCCAGCCAATTCATCCACCGTTGGTCCCTCTTCATCTTTCCAGGTCATTATTGCCAATGAGTTTGCATACGATGATGGTGCGCTCCGTACAAACTTCCGCCACATGGGTCGTGTGCACTGGACTTCATCTGGATCTTTGGATAACTGCTCATTTTTCAGGTCATTATGAATCACCTCCAGCATGGCTAATTCCCTCAAGTACTGGATACCTCTCTCCATGGTGGTCCACTTGCCTGGGTGACATATAACGTCTTCCTTGAAGGGATACCTTTCCTTCACACCTGACAGGAGTCGCCTCCAGAGGCTGAGGACTTTTGCCCCTTTTCCAATTGCTTTGTCAATGCCCCCTTCCCTTTGAAAGGGATCCCAGCTGCTTGGCTTCCCTACCCTCTAATTCCAAGCTACTGGCCCCGTTATCCCAGCATCGGAGCAGCCAAGTGATGATGTGCTCGCCTGGACGACGACTAAAATCTTTTCGCATATCTCGCAGCTCACTCAGGGACAGAGATCGGGTTGTTACCATCTCATTTGTGGGTTCTGCCTCTTCCTCCTCCTGTTCTTGTGATGGCCCTGGTTCATCATCAGCCCTTACTAAACGAGTTGATTTCCTCGTGTATTTTTTCTTCTGTATAGGGGCGACTGATACTGGCACGGATTGGTTCTCTGGCATAGCCACAGTGCCTGTTACCGGGACTGGCATAGCCGCAGTGCCTGTTGCTGGGGCTGGCATAGCCACAGCGCCTGTTATCGGGACCGGCATAGTCGCAGTGCCTGTTGCTGGGACTGGCATAACCACAGAGCCTGTCACGGGGGCTGGCATAGCCACAGCGCCTGTTACCGGGACTGGCATAGCCACAGCGCCTGTCACAGGGGCTGGCATAGCTGCAGTGCCTGTCGCCGGGGCTGGCATAGCCGCAGTGCCTGTCGCCGGGGCTGGCATAGCTACAGTGCCTGTCGTCGGGGCTGGCATAGCCACAGTGCCTGTCGCCGGGGCTGGCATAGCTACAGTGCCTATCGCCGGGGCTGGCACAGCTGCAGTGCCTGTCTCTGGGGCTGGCATAGCCGCAGTGCCCGTCGCAGGGGGGCGTAGCCACAGCGCCCGTTGCAGGGGCCAGCGTGGCTGCAGTGCCCATCGCAGGGGCCAGCGTGGCCACAGCGCCCGTCGCGGGGGCCAGCGTGGCCGCAGTGCCCGTCGCAGGGGCCGGCGTGGCTGCAGCGCCCGTCGCAGGGGCTGGCGTGGCCGCAGTGCCAGTTGTTTTGTTGTCAAATCCAGAGACCTTCTCTTCCCCTCGAGGGTTCTGAATAGTGTTTAAAACAGCTCGGTAGGCATGGGCCAGGCCCCAGCACATTGCAGTGATTTGTGTCTCCCTAGAATTGTCAGGGTGACAGCATACTTTTTCCAAATGTTCTACTAATTTTTCAGGATTCTGCACTTGTTCAGGGGTGAAGTTCCAAAAGACTGGAGGGGCCCACCGTCCTAGGCATTTGCCCATACTCTCCCACACACCCTGCCACTCATAACTATCCAGCCTTGGGGCAGATCTCTGTATGATATTCTTAAAATGCTTATTAACCTTAGACAAAACCGGAACAATATTCCCAAGAACTATCAATAGATATATCTTAACTACCCAAGGATGTTCAAGATACTGAAAAGTTGTTGTAATGAAGGACGAAACATCATAGAAGAAGGCAGCGAAGGTGCCGTTCTGTATTTCCTCCATAAAAAACCTCTCAGAGAAAGAGGTATAATTGCTAACCGTCTCCATGAGGTGGTACCCGAAGTACAGTAATGACTTTGCTACAGAACCCAAATACCAGATAACGCACAAGGTCAGTGTTTTAAAAATAAGTCTCCAAAGCAAAAAATCACCAATCACTGCAGAGCACAGCAAACTGAAAAAACCAACACCGGCCTTTAACACGTACTGCAAAAACAAGAGCATGGTGCAGATCAAGTAGACAAATACTGAGAACAGATGAATCAAAATTATGACCAGCAACTGTTAACAGATACAAATTCCTTAATACACTCTGGTTAATCTGTTATTATCTCAAACCCTTCGAGCCCCACATTGGGTGCCAAAAAGGACTGTCGTGGTTTAACCCCAGTCGGCAACTAAGCACCACGCAGCTGCTCGCTCACTGCCCCCACCCCAGTGGGATGGGGGAGAGAATTGGAAGGGTGAAAGTCAGAAAACTCGTGGGTTGAGATAAGAACAGTTTAATAATTGAAGTAAAATGAAATAGAATAGTAGTAGTAACAGTAATATAATAATACAATAATAATATACAAAGCAACTGATACACGATACAATTTCTCACCACCCGCCAACTGATACCCAGCCCGTTCCTGAGCAGCGATCGCTGCCCCCCCGGCCAACTCCCCCAGTTTATATACTGAGCATGACGTCATACGGTATGGAATAGCCCTTTGGCCAGTCTGGGTCAGCTGTCCTGGTTGTGCCCCCTCCCAGCTTCTTGTGCACCTGGCAGGGCACAGGAAGCTGAAAAAGTCCTTGACCAGTGTAAACTCTACTCAGCAAGAACCAAAACATCAGCATGTTATCAACATTATTCTCATTCTAAATCCAAAACACAGCACTCTACTAGCTACTAAGAAGAAAATTAACTCTATCCCAGCTGAAACCAGGACATCCACGAACTTCTCCAACGTGAGTCCTTCCCACAGGCTGCAGTTCTTCACGAACTGCTCCAGCATGGGCCCTTCCCATGGGATGCAGTCCTTCAGGAACAGACTGGTCCAGCGTGGGTCCCCCGCAGGGTCACAAGTCCTGCCAGTAAACCTGCTCCAGCATGGGCTCCTCTGTCCGCGGGGCCACAGGTCCTGCTCCAACATGGGCTTCCCACGGGGTCACAGCCTCCTTCGGGCACCCACCTGCTTCGGTGTGGGGTCCTCCATGGGCTGCAGGTGGAACTCTGCTCCACCGTGGACCTTCATGGGCTGCAGGGGGGACTGCTGCAGGGTGAGGGAGCCTGCCTCACCATGGTCTTCACCACAGGCTGCAGGGGAATCTCTGCTCTGGTGCCTGGAGCACCTCCTCCCCTTCCTTCTTCACTGACCTTGGTGTCTGCAGAGTTGTTCCTCTCACATATTTTCACTCTTCTCTCTGACTGCAATTGCTGTTTTGCAGAAACTTTTTTCCCTTCTTAAATACATTATCACAGAGGCACTACCACCACTGCTGATTGGCTCAGCCTTGGCCAGCGGCAGGTCCGTCTTGAAGCTGGCTGGCATTGGCTCTATTGGACACGGGGGAAGCTCCTAGCAGCTTCTCACAGAAGCCACCCCTATAGCCCCCCCTGCTACCAAAACCTTGCCACGCAAACCCAATACATGAAAATACATAACATTTCAAGGAAACTGTGAAAAAGACTTTTTTTTTTTTTTTAGTGTGTGTGTGTGTGTCCTCAAGGCTCGTTGTTAAAGATTCTGCAAAAGCAGAACTGAGCTACAGGAGAAGGCCAGCAACATGTGCCTTAAGGCAGGTTATTCATGGCAAAAAATAAGCAATTTTTTTTCCAGTGGATGAGACCAGGATAGATTTCAGAAATGCACAATGTATATTTTTAGATTCCAGATGTCCAATAGCAGTGTGGATTATTGAAAGAATGCTGATGAAATGCATAAACAGCTTCCTCATATATTCCTGTGCAGATGTCAATCTGTATTACAGACAATATGAGAGAGAATGAGTCTTTCTGGCAGCCATAAGACATTGTCAATATATTTTAAATACTCTGTTTCAGGGATTACTTTTTAAAGCAATTCAAAGTTTTTCTAAAATTGTCTGACTACTGAGGACAAAAGGAACAGAATCATTTGCATTCACATAGTGATGCCTTTCTTATGCAGGCACCATTTATGTCTTGCAATAAAGCATTACAGACTGACTACTGTGTTGTTTTTTTTTTTTTCCCCCAGAAACTTAAATTCAAAATTGTAGATAGAACACTGCTGGGGACTATCAGTGGGATGGATGTGTCTGGCATGAGTGTTATTCTTGGTTTGGCTTCATTAAATGAGCCATTACCAGGAAAGACAAGTTGTTGTATACTTTTATTGCCTTCCTCTGTTTCCTCTATCAAATCAATAAGACTGTTTTGTAACTTTGGTTATAGCATTGGTTCTAACTCTGTTTCATGACTATTGGAAATAGTTCATTAGCTTTTAAAATGACAAGGAGAAAAAGTGCTCTTGAGCTGCAGAAGTGGACTGCTATTGTTTTAGAACTATGAATATCCTCTATTCTATGTCATGCTTCTCTTATAAGAGTAATTAGTTCTCTCTCAATAATTCTCTTATATAGCATTGTTCATAGCCCTCAGATTAAAACCCAAAAACCAAAAAGCCCCCAAACCAGCAAACTATGGGTAGACACTGTCTAGACCATGTCACTAGACAGTGACAAGATTATTGTCTACAGAGTGGGCTATACATTGAATTTTCAGGAATTTCTCATTTTCCTAATGATTTCTTATTATATTCATAATTATTATGCCACAGGTCACTATCAAGTAATGTGGATCCATGGGAAGAGATGTTTCACATCTACTAAATACCTCAGAAAAAACAGTTAAATGAATATAATTTTAGCACTTAAGCTGGTGGCTTTCAGATATGTCCTTAATGAGTGGCTAAAGACGAGCCATGTCTCTCCTCTCCTGATGCACTAACACCATCTTGAAGAACAAGTTCTCCCACCATGTGACAGAAGAGAGAACATGCTGTCCTTCTACCTCCTGCTACAGCAAACATCTCTAATTCACTGACTGATAACATCAGTAGCACATCAGCAGGATTTAGTTCATGAGTGAATAATTTGAAATACTCTTCAGTATTTTTTCTTCAAGTCCTGAAATTTAGTTATGAGAAAATAATTTTTTTTCTGTAACTCAACTGTAATTAAATGAAAGTGGTTCTTAGAGCTTGGTAACAAGCCTTCTTTCATTAGGTCTTATTTGAACTAAGACTTTTTTTTCTTTTGAGAATTTATCTTCTAACATTTTCAAGCCATTGGAAAAAAGTATTTCACTAAATACCAGAAAATGCCCAAATTTGAAAAAAACCCCACCTTTTTTTTCCTGATTACTTGACAAATATTCTTACCATTTTCCAAATCTAAAATACCTCACTTAGACTTCACATGCAGAACAACACAGTAAAATATCATTTAAACACTACAGGAATGGCATAGAAAAATTCATACCAGGCTTATTTAGACAAGATGCTTGAAATATTTTCTATTACCTCAGTGTGACAGTGAGTTCTACTTTAATACCGCATAAACAATACAACATCTCAATAAAATGTGAATGGATGTTTCCAATCTTCTTCCTCTTTGTGCTGAAGATTAACCTTTGCTGCTACATTGTTCAAGCTGGCAGACAGTAGATGGTTGCTTTGTCATATTATTTGGCTTTGATATTCTTTACCATTATTTTAAAGATGCATTTATCATATCTGATAGTGGGGTGACTGTGAAACTGGTACTCATAGTGTTTCACATGCTTCCTTACTCATAAGTTTATCGGATTTCAGTCATTTGCAACAAAAAATTTTTTTGCCCTAACTAAATTTTTTATAGTGTAGGTGCCATCTTAATAATAAATAAAAATGATATTAAAACTAAAAGATTCCTTATCTTTTAAAAGATACAAGAAAGACAAAATCATAAATTCACTACAAGAAGGACATTGAGGTGCTAGAGCATGTCCAAAGAAGGACAATGAAGGTGGTGAAGGGTCTAGAGCACAAGTCTTACGAGGACCAGCTGAGGGAACTGTGGTTGTTAACCTGAAAGGAGGTTGTAGTGAGGTGGGGGTCGATCTCTTCTTCCAAGCAACAAGCGATAGGATAAGAGGAAACAGCTTCAAGTTACACCAGGGGAGGTTTAGATTGGATATTAGGAAAATCTTCTTCACTGAAAGGCTAGTCAGGCACTGGAACAGGCTGCCCAGGGAAGTGGTAGAGTCCCCATCCCTGGAGGTATTTAAAAGACAGGTAGACATGGTGCTTAGGGCCATGGTTTAGTGGTGGACTCGGCAATGTTAGGTTAACGGTTGGACTTGATGATCTTAAAGGTCTTTTCCAACCTAAGCGATTCTATGAAAAGGAAAGGAACTTTTGCTGTAGGTAATAATAAGAAGCAGGAATCTCAGATATTCTGATTCATTCATTTTGTCCTCTGCAGGTGGAGATGTCACTGCAGGAATACCAGGAATGTTAACACTGACTTCTGACTGGAGAAAGACATGTTGGCTATCAGAGATATTTTTCTCTACACTTGCATTTTCTGCCATCACACATTTTACAACATTGTTGCAATTAACTATTTTCACATTTTGTCTTAAATTTATGTACCATTAACTTCAGATTTCCCTTTGATATTTTTTATACTTTTTTTTGTCCAGTCACTTAGCAATTAGAGCAAACATATGAAAGATAACAGTGGGGGTTTTTTGTTGTTCTTTGAAGCAACTCACTTGATTATGTCACTTCTGCAATAGTCTCTGCAGTAGTGAAGTCAGCTAAAACAGTAGAGGAATGTCTCACCTCACCATCTAAGAACTGGCTTTTAACTGAAGAACTGTTAGAGTGTGCTAGGCAAATAAAGATCTGTATATAAACTTGCTGCACCTATAACTACTTTATAGTTACACAATATATGTTGATTAGCACTGTAGAAGCTATTGTTTTCTGTTTTTTTTTCATATCTCTATCTTCATTTTTCCAGGATACATTTAAATTATATATGAAAGTGTGGCAATTATTGCAAAAAGCGAAATGCATCCTTCTGTCATGGGAAAGTTGACAGCACATTAAGAAAAAAGGTACATTCTGTATTAAAGCAGCATTTAAATAGACCCAGTGGGAAAACACAGTTTTTACACACTGACAAACATATATATATACACATTTAACTATGTCTCACATTAGACCATGCAGAGCATATACACACAAACACACTATTCACCATGTTCAAAATAACATCAAAAAACTTCTAAAAACTGTTAGTAGATGTCTTATGGCATTTATTGACTTTTGTTTAGATTGTTCTCAAGGTTTGGATGCAAGAGGGAATTCCCCCTGAAGAAGAAACTCCTCTCAGCTAAGCATTCTTAACATAACTTTACCCTTGAACATGGGAGGTCAGGAGGCCAAGTGATTCCTAAGATTCATTGTTTTCTGTTTAGTTGAATAAATTATCCCATTCAAATCAAATTATCTCCTTTATATTACAATACAATTAAGATGAGATCTGTACCCTTATGAATAACTAGGATCATCAAAACGAGCATGGAAATGGTTTTGAGTGTAAAAAGCCACCACAGAAGCATTTAATTGAGTGCAATGCTGATGAATGTCTGGTGAAGAATGAAGGGCTATTTCCTCCAGTATTTTGAGTTTATGCCAAGGTTTACCTACTTAACAAGAGCTTTGAAATTACAGTCATTGTTTGTGTATCTTTTTCAAGTGAAGAAGTCAATTCTGTCAAGTACCTTGTTTACAATTGCCAACTTTGTATCATGCCATCTGATAAAGATGCTAAATTTAATGCAATTCAGAGGCAGTTTCCTTGGTCTTTGACAACCAGTGTCCAGTGAAATGCAGTTGAGAAAGATAGACAAAAGAAACTGTAGAGAGTGGAGAGCCTGACCTAGGCAGCAATTCAGTGAAGGGAAATGGAATGCCTGCACTGGACGTCACGGAACATAAAGATTTTGTTAGAACATTCAGCTTTTCGACCTGTTAGCACCTGTGCTTCACTGTAACTTGTATTTATCCATCATTTTACCAAGGATCATACTTTCTCATATCACAAAGTCATGCAAGCACAAAAACTCCCATTTCGGTGGTACTCAATGGAATACATTATTTCAGAAGATATTCAGCTAAATAGTAGCGCTCTAGGTGAAGTTTTATGACATATCCCTTAGAGTACAGCATCCCAGAAGCAGTAACAGAAGACACAGGTATGTCTGACTTGAACAAGACAGGAGAGAACATACAGATTTCCCCAAACTGGTAAGAACATACCAAAAAAGTGTGTAGCCAGGTCAGCTCAATGTTGTTGCTCAGAAGTCAGGCTTTGTAGCCTGGTTGCAGCCCTGTGTTAGCATAGCTTACATAGTTTCCAGAACATAAGTTAGTGTTTTGGTCTAGCTGCACCTCTCTTTGACATCACACAGCTTTGGCTCCGATCAGTATTATCTCAAGGATCTCTGTGCTGCATTGCTCTATAAATAGACAGGGTTACATGCACAGCATTTTCAAAACACCAGCTGAAATTGCACTTGAAAAATACAGCACACACAAGGCAGTTACTGCCTGAAAGTGTTTATGGCCTAAAACGCAGAGCTTTCTTCCTCAATCCTACAGCACAGTGCAAATGTGCTCCACTGTATCTCCTTAGGCTGGAAGTAGTAGTGTCTTGTGTGCAATCTTCTGCCGTCATTCTTGTGTTCACACTAAGGTGGATCTTAACATAGCTAGTTGATAGAGGGTTTGAGGATACACTTAAACCTCTCAAGCAGTGCAAACAAATGACATATGCAATTTTTTTTTTCAAACTTACTAAGCATGACATTAGGAAAGCAACACATTTTACTGTTGAGACATCAGTTTGACAGTTGGTCAATAATGACTACCTCCAGCCATCTAAGAAATTGGTCTACAAGAATTTCTGTTAATAATTATTAGATCATCACAAAGTGTATCTCTTACTAAGGATTTACAACCTAGCTTGTGAGTCAGTCAAAACTTCATCTTGTATGATAGTGTTTCAACCCACAGAAAGAAATAGTATCTCAGCAAAAAAACCCCATCCAGTCAAACAAAAAAACCCTGAAAAAACCAAACAAAAACATTCTCCAAAGCTCTCCCTCCATGTGTTGTCCAAATCAAATACCATAAACAGTTTTCAAATGTCATGTAATGTAGATTTTACTGGAGTAATCTATAATGCCAACTTAAAAATGCAGGGTGGTATCACAGTTAAACAACATATCATATTTGTTTAAAAATGTATTTAACAATGACCATTCACTTGGTTCATTTACAGAAATTTTTTATTAAATTTTTTTAGGTAGAAGGAAGCAAACCAAAGAGCTAGCTAACAGCCTCATGTCCTAAGTGTTTTCAGTCAATGAAAAATGGGGCCCTGTAACAACAAAAGTCTTATTCAGGTGTGAACTCCTGGTTCTTGAATGAATTTAATTAGGTTGCATTGCAGTGTCTGATCAGTCAGTTTTGTAGCCAATTACTTTGATGAGACTTGAGTAGCCAATTCACCAGGCTCTTCAAGTAGACAGACAAATGTCAAAACAGAATTTCTAGTAGATACCAATCAAGAGATTACTCATATTTGAGCAGAACAACTGGCTAGAATATAAATATCAAAAGTGGCAGACTTATCCTCTTATAACAATTTTGGTAACAATTTCGGTAACATTTGGTCTTTGAAATTGCGCTCCCTCTTTTTGTATAATGAAGAAATGTCATAATGAGTGTAGGTAATGAAATGGAGTAAAGAAGCATATTTTTCCTAACACATACAGCAATATAATTTAATTATGATTTAAGAAACAGAGATTTGATGTAAGTATTATTATTAGTGTTATTATATGTTAATTATTCTTTTTATTACAATCTGTATTTGCATTTCAGGGATGCTAAAGAGTTCCAGTTATGGGACTAACTGTGCTAGCTACTCTCCTAATACAACCAGAAATGATGGTAACTGCTCCCAGGCAGCTTTAAACCTAGGTATAAAAACAGAAGAACAGAAAGAGAGGAAAAGCAATGCACAATATGTAGCAGCTTGATGGATAATATTTTCTGCAGGGTGTCAAATTAATTGTTTTCAAATATAAATATGATGGACCGCATGAGCGAAGGAATGAAGATATTAGATGAGAAATCTGCCGAGGAGGTGAAAGGAGATGGGAGTCTGGGCTGACTGAGGGGAAAGTTAATCTCTCAGTGATGAATGAAAGACGATAGAGTAGGAGTAGGCTATGAAACTGAAAACACATAAGTAATGGTTGATCTGAGAGACAGAGAGAGGTGAAACGATTAAAATGATAAGCCAAGAGGACGATTTTCAAAGTAATATTGTGAATGGAAATGAAAGGGACAAGGCTGCATTTTTCAGAATGAGAATAGGAAAGTTGCATTGAGTGAGATATGGCAAGATCGTTCAAATTCTAGTGAACTTTCTGGGGATCTGATCCCTTAACTAAGCCTTAAATTATAAGATTTGAATGGCATTTTAAGTTTCAGGGAGTAGTCACACCATCTAACTTTAGTAATCTTTAGGAATTTTTTTAAGAATTTCTAAAATTCTTCATTGAGGAACAATTTAAGCACCTGTAAGCAGGTGTTCATGTATTTCTTACCTAGTCCAGATCTGCTGCCACAGGTGATTCAGAAGTTTTATAGTAAGCCTAGTTACTGTCACAAGCGCTGTAACAGTGCCCTGGAAACAGGCTCCTCTCTGTTCCGTGTTTAGGGAACCAAAGTTTCTGGCTTGAGGAAGATAGGTGACAATAGCTGGATCTATTGGATTCCATCCATGTGGTCACTGATGTCCGTTAAAAACATGAGACGTAAGAAAATAATTTCAGAAGTTAAAAAATAAGGAAGAATTTTTTAAGATTATGCAAATACCTTCTAACTACCAGAACCTAGACCAATGAACTCACTAACTGAAAACTGCTCCTTCTGACTTCTCAGAACTGGGTAGTAGTACTTTAAAGAGTCACAGGCCTGTGGAAGAGCTTATGGCATGCTTTATTTTAGCATAAATAATTCAGAAAGTGAATATGGGTAAAGTTAAGCTTAGAATGTTTGAGTTTTTCTGGGAAATTTAATTATTTGGCCCCCATCTGTGTCCATATGCTTCTTCATGTTATTGTGGAAATGCAACTGGCAAAAGAACAAAAAACCCTAAATTGTGTTTTTTTGTAGTTTGACAAGAAAATGGTGCTCCTGTGTAAATGCAGTGGTCTTCCTGCCAGAATGCACAGAGTTTTGGCATTGGTACATCAGTCACACATATTGCTGAGCTGCTGATGGCTTCACAAAGCAATGTTCTATTAATGCTGATAAATTGTCATCTGTTCATTAACATTAAATTTCCACTAGAGGGTAGAACCCAAAATGTTGTCAGGAGTCTACAGAAAGTTCTGTGATTACACTGATACTCTCGTAACATATTATAATTGAAATAAAATGACAAAATGTCTTAAAAAGCATTGATAGTTTACAGTGTGCTTATATTTGCATTTTCATAGGATTGCATAATTTAAATCCAGTGCATGCTGAATAGGACAGTTGAATCTTTCATGCTAAGGAAAAGCGTCGTGGTTTAACCCCAGTCAGCAACTAAGCACCACGCAGCCGCTCGCTCACTCCCCCCACGGTGGGATGGGGGAGAGAATCGGAGGAGTAAAAGGGAGAAAACTCGTGGGCTGAGATAAAGACAGTTTAATAGGGAAAGCAAAAGCCGCGCGCACAAGCAAAGCAAAGCAAGGAATTCATTCACTACTTCCCATCGGCAGGCAGGTGTTCAGCCATCCCCAGGAAAGCAGGGCTCCATCACGCGTAACGGTTACTTGGGAAGCCAAACGCCATCATGCCGAATGTCCCCCCCTTCCTTCTTCTTCCCTCAGCTTATATACTGAGCATGATGTCATATGGTATGGAATAGCCCATTGGCCAGCCTGGGTCAGCTGTCCTGGCTGTGTCCCCTCCCAGCTTCTCATGCACCTGGCAGAGCATGGGAAGCTGAAAAGTCCTTGACCAGTGTAAACTCTACTCAGCAAGAACCAAAACATCACTGTGTTATCAACATTATTCTCATCCTAAATCCAAAACACAGCACTCTACTAGCTACCAAGAAGAAAATTAACTCTATCCCAGCTGAAACCAGGACAGTATCCACCCCTTATTCCATACCATTTACTTCATGCTCAGGTCCCACATTATCCAATACATCCTCATTAACCACCCCCACCCCTTCCCATCCTTTGATACAATACACAGGTATCACTCCCTTAGTCTATGGACCATCCCTGTGAAATGTCTGTAAAATGTCCATAAGTGTCCACAAATGTCCACATAATGTCCATGGAGTTCATTTAGTCCATGACTTTGGGCTCCATCTGTGATGGTGGTCGCTCAGGACAGGAGACGTGGTGTGTTGCGTGGAGTTATTGGACACCAAGCCAGCTCAGGTCAGGCCACTGCTGCACTTGCACTGCTTCTTGTAAGGCTTGTCCTCCATCGGTTCAGGTGGTTCCTGCTATAGTAATTCCTATAACATGCAACTCAAATCCCGGGTTACAACAATTTAAAGGTATTTCCATTACAGTCTCCACCCCTGGCCCCTTTGAACCAGACCATTGGGTTTAACACTGCAATGGAGTCCTCCCCTTGCCCCTGCCCTGGCTTGGACTTATCCACAGACTGCAGGCCCCTAGGGGTTTACCTGCTCCAAGTGGAGCCTTATCTATGAGCCACAGTCTCTCCAGGGGTATACCTGCTGCGGCATAGACTTATCCACAGCCACAGTCACTTAGAGGTGCACCTGTTCCAGCATGGCCTTCTCCATGAGCTGCAATGCCTTCAGAGATATACCTGCTCCAGCGTGGCCTTGCCCACAGCCACAGTCTCTTCAGAAGTAAACTTGCTCCAGCATGGCCTTACCCATGGCCAAATGCTTCAAGGTGTACCTGCTGCAGCACGGACTTATCCACAGCCACAGATGCTTCGAGGTGTACCTTCTCCAGCGTGGACTTATCCTTGGGCCACAATGCCTTCAAGAGGTACACCTGCTGTGGCACAGACATAACCATGGCCACAAACGCTTCGAGACATACCTGCTCTGGCATGGGCTTATCCACATCCACAGACGCTTCGGGGTGTCCTGCTCCCGCATGGACTCATCCACAGGTCACAGACCCTTCGACTCGAGTTCACACTGGAGTTCCAGCCTGTCCAGTACAGCAGCACAGAAACAGCAGCGATGCCCTGGCCATCTGCCAGCCCAGGCGCATGGCCATTGCTGTTATCAAAATGTTCCCAGGCCCGGCAGAGTAAGATGATAAGCAGTACAGCGAGCAGCAAAAGCAAAAAGCAGCCACTAACGAGCACTAAACTCTAATACACAGTAAGGCAAGCAAACCCCATGGCAAGCACAGAAGCCTGCCGATTAAGAGCTAAACAGCAATAACAGCTATAAATTCAATCTAGCACATTCCAATTAAATCTGTCGTTATCTCGAACCCTTCAAGCCCCACGTTGGGCGCCAAAAAGGACTGTCGTGGTTTAACCCCAGTCAGCAACTAAGCACCACGCAGCCGCTCGCTCACTCCCCCCACGGTGGGATGGGGGAGAGAATCGGAGGAGTAAAAGTGAGAAAACTCATGGGTTGAGATAAAGACAGTTTAATAGGGAAAGCAAAAGCCGCGCGCACAAGCAAAGCAAAGCAAGGAATTCATTCACTACTTCCCATCGGCAGGCAGGTGTTCAGCCATCCCCAGGAAAGCAGGGCTCCATCACGCGTAACGGTTACTTGGGAAGCCAAACGCCATCATGCCAAATGTCCCCCCCTTCCTTCTTCTTCCCCCAGCTTATATACTAAGCATGATGTCATATGGTATGGAATAGCCCATTGGCCAGTCTGGGTCAGCTGTCCTGGCTGTGTCCCCTCCCAGCTTCTCATGCACCTGGCAGAGCATGGGAAGCTGAAAAGTCCTTGACCAGTGTAAACTCTACTCAGCAAGAACCAAAACATCACTGTGTTATCAACATTATTCTCATCCTAAATCCAAAACACAGCACTCTACTAGCTACCAAGAAGAAAATTAACTCTATCCCAGCTGAAACCAGGACAAAAAGTAAGATAAAAATATAAACTGAATAAAATAAATAAAATACATAACGTAAGTATTTTGAAAAGAAATCTTCAAGTGGAGATGTAAGCCTGCTTGACTGAAAAATCATCCATTTTATGTCCCGTAAAGCAATTTTCTGTAGGAAATCAGTTCTATCTTGGCTAAGAGATTAACAAATGACACTATAAAATGGAAGGGTTTTGCTCAATGTCATAGCTGTGGTGTTTGCTCATGATGTGAGTTTTAATGACATTTTAGCATTTACTATCATACTTAGGTTCACATAGAGCAGGTGTCAAGTTCCAGAACTTTGCTATATTTCAAAGTATAAGGCTGCATTCAGTCAGAAATTTTGCTAAGTTTGAAAGAAAATAGCAGTGATTTTGATTGCTAACTTAAACAGATAAAGAAAAAATCTATTTAATCAGATTATGTGAGTTAAATACAGAATTCCAAGCAACACCATAAAAAAAAAAGAGATAAAAAATCCAAAACTCTTTGATAATTTCCCAAAGCAGACAGCTACATCAACCCTGGAGGCTGCCATTTTTTGCTAACAGCAACAAGAAACGTTGTTTCATGGGATTATTGCCAAACAGGAATCTATGATTTATTTAGTGCTCAAAAACATGTTAAGTTCTTCACAAACAACACATTTATTTTTTTAAAAAAGATACTAATCAGGACCCCAAGAACTGATGGTATACTACCTAAGAGAAGAAATCAACAAAACAATTCTCTGGAATATCCAGAGCTAAAAGAAGATGAAAATGGAGAACCAATACTGCAAAATTACATTTAAACGTAATCAGATGATGTTTTCTTGTGCTTGAGATCTTAATGATTCTGCTGAATACATGAATGAGTGGAAACAAACATGTAAGGGTATATGGTGGAGGTTTGTGGTTATCTTCAGAAGGCACTAAATAGGAACCTTCGTTCAGATATTTTTTTAGTTTGTATGTTCCTTAAGCATATGTAGAGATGGAATTAAATGCATATTTAAAAGTATTCAAGATGAACAACTGCATAATGCTAATATTTCCCATCAGGAAACACGGACACATACATAAAAACATACACGCGCACACACAAAAAACCCACATGAGTGCCCAGGGAACTGTTCTTGAAATATTTGATATTTCTTAAATTCCTCCCTTTTCATCATACCTACTGGCAGCATGGTAATGTCTTAAGTTATTATTTCTTCTTCTATATTGTCTTGTCAATGAGTGTAAACATTTTGGATTAGCAGATTGGAAGTAGCTTAAAGGTATGAAGAAAGTGGCTCACAGTAATTAGATTAGTTACTTTCAGAGGAAGAGAAAGCCCACATAAAAGTAAAGTCTACCCTTTCTGTCTAATTCCCAGTTTTCTGAAATGAAAAATGTTCTGAAATAGCCGTGAGCTCTGGAAGACTTGACCACATAGTTACTGTGAGCAAAACTGTCACCCAGTGTTATGTGGACTCCCAGATTTTCCACCATGTCTGTAGAAAAATTCTAGCTTTCATGACTGTTTTGTGAATCACAAACTAGTTATTTTATTTATCCTTGGAAAACATAGTTAAACTGTTGGAGAGAGTAGAAAAGAGGGGAGAGAGAATGACTATGTAGGCAGGTGGTGTATGCCACGAACATTAGGTTAGTACCAAGACTCCATGGGCTTATATTTCAGAGACTTGTCTCAGTCAGTCAGTCTGAAAGAGAAAAACCTCCTCCTCCCACTCAGTTTGCTAGCAATATGTCTTCTCAATGTGGTCTTATGAGGGGAAGTCTAGCTCTACCTAAAGATTCAAAAACCTTTCAGGAAGAGTTGATTTCAGCTGCCTTTGGCTAAAGTGTTCTTTCTCCCACTGGTGGAAAGCCTTAATTTTCCATAAAACTATTCTCTCCTGCCATGCCAAAGCAGCTTTGTTTCAGCAGGGTGTATGCACACATTGTTATGATTAACAGGCAGTGTTCAGCTTTCAAAGAGAGTGAATGCAGCATAGGTCTGTAATAAGTTGTCGTGGTTTAACCCCAGCTAGCAACTAAACACCGCGCAGCCGCTTGCTCACTCCCCCGCAGTGGGATGGGGGAGAGAATCGGAAGGGTAAAAGGGAGAGAACGCGTGGGTTGAGATAAGAACAGTTTAATAGTTGAAGTAAAATAAAATAGAACAGTTAAATAGGTAAAGCAAAAGCTGCGCACGTAAACAAAGCAAAACAAGGAATTCATTCACTACTTCCCATCGGCAGGCAGGTGTTCAGCCATCCCCAGGAAAGCAGGGCTCCATCACGCGTAACGGTTACTTGGGAAGACAAACGCCATTGCGCCGAATGCCCCCCCTTCCTTCTTCTTCCCCCAGCTTATATACTGAGCATGATGTCTTATGGTATGGAATAGCCCTTTGGCCAGTCTGGGTCAGCCCCCCTGGCTGTGCCCCCTCCCAGCCCCCCGTGCACCGGGCAGAGCATGGGAAGCTGAAAAGTCCTTGACCAGTGTAAGCACTATTTAGCGACTATTTAGCAATACTTAGCACTACTTAGCAAGAACCAAAACATGCATTATTCTCATCCTAAACCCAAAAAACAGCTCCATACCGGCTACCAAGAAGAAAATTAACTCTATCCCAGCTGAAACCAGGACATAAGTTGTTCCAGAAACATTTTCACAGAAATGTTCTGGAGAACATGAAAAAAATTGTATTTATAAGGCCACATCTATACTGATGGCTTTTGTCATCTTTTAGAATGAATGGTACCACAAGAATATTATTTCACAAGATCACCATGCAGCAAATGAAAGCCAACCCACTCCTTTTACAAGAATTTTTCTACATGTTTTTAAGTATTCAAAAGTTAAATTTCTTATATCTGTTGCATTGCAATCATGGTATTGGAGAAAAATAATTGCTTGTTTAATTTTTATCAGTTCCTTATTACTGTTATTCTCTATGGAAATATAGTAATGGCATATATCAGATAATTCCTGTCTCTCTTCAGAACACAAATGGTTGTGTGTACATTGCAGACTCTCTTTGAAATCTTTGATCTGTCACAAGAACCAAGCAAGATTCATTTGAAAAGCTCCAGTGCCAATGATCTAATGTAAAGCATTTACTTCTGTCACCCTTTTACTCGCTGGTCCAGATCTTCAGCTGATGTAATCTGGCAATAGCTCCATTGAAGTCAGTGGAGCTCTGCCAATCCATGCTGTTGAGGGTAAGTCCTATTAAGTGCTGCTCTGTGCCTTGAATTGTCCTCATCGATTTCAGCAACTCTGGATGCTGAATATGGATCAGACTGTGAATATTTTATTCCCATGTCAAGCAATTTTGTTTTTTTTTTTTACACGGATAATCTCATACTGACGTGAGCTAAGTCTGTTCTACAGCTGGCTCCCCAGTGTGAGTTGGAAGACCACAAGAATAGCCCAAACTAATACTTAAACAGATAATAACTAAAGCAGAACACAGATTTAATTAAATTTTTCACTTATAGTACTGAGATCAGAATCTGGCTAAGACTGTTCAATATTGAAGACTTGATGTGTAAATTAAGACTCAACAATGAAAAGTACATCATAATCTTTCTTTGTAAACAGTATAACAAGGTAGTTAAATAAATAAAAAACCCCACAATGTTAATCAATATAAAAAACTATAGGTAGGTAAAAAAATAGAAGGCAAAACAGGAAGTAAAATTAAAGATTAATCTGCTAAATAAAAAAAATGTACTATCTTAAAAAAATCCTTGCAAAGGAGGAATTCAGTACCTGATAAAGTTTGCTGAAAGTATATTTAAACCATTTCAGGTTTGCTAAAGTTAATAAATGAGCTACTGAATAAGTTAATGATTTACAAATCATTGACAGAAATTGTCCTAAATTACAGACTTGTCAAGAATGTTTTATGAGTGTGAGTTTGTGGTAGTATAATGGATTGTCTTGTTTATGCCTATGTTTCTGCATTAGGGCTCTGATTTAGCAGAATTTTAATTACATATTTTTCTAATAAGGTATATTTATCACTATCTATCATTGTTCGTAAGAAAGACCTTTGTGACCATATCAAAGTTCATACACTGAAAAAAATTGGACAAAAGGTGATTTGTGTGTTATAATACCTACCTTTCAAACAAGCACGTAGACAATAGCCTCTTTGCAGGAAAGGGAGATAAGATTTTGCTTGTACAATGTACTAGTTGTGTAAATTTTTAATGCAATACAAAAGACTGAGTGCATTGTCTAGTATTAATAATTTATAAAGAATCCTTTTAGCCATCCACAAATTGGCTGCAGATAGCAACACAGAAATGGTCCCTCATATGTCTGTGTGGATAAACATTTCTAATTCTAGCTTCTTAGGAGATCCCTTCCCTGTAGTTAGTAGACTTTTTGTTGGATGCTACATCTGACTTTCCTTTGATTTATAGGCAATTCTGTTCTGAGTTAAACCAGCATGGGCCTACTGGTCTGGGTTCAGCCAAAGCAGAAGACAGTTTACTACAGCATGAAGTCCCCAGAGATGTGTCCCCAGAGACAGGGGACATTTCAGTCTACTTGAACTAGACAGTAAACTGTTCAATCTTGTGAAAGTAGAAGGATTCAGAAAATTGCTACCAGTGCTTCAGTCTTCCCATGATTGCTGTCAGCTCATGTTAAGGTGTGTGACTGAGCAAAGGATAGCTCCTTTTCCCCACGCCACTCTCAGGCTTGGATGTGGAAGTCCTTGCTCTCCCCTGTGCATGTGAACCCTATGCCCAGAAAACCCCACTGAGTTTGCTGTTTGAAGCATCCTTGTCATCCACTCCATACTGATAAATGGCTTACTACTGTTCTGATGGCACACTCATGTCCACAAATCTTGGGATATCTTATGGGAGTTTCAGTGCTCCTCTAGGCACAATAAGTTAGAAAAGTCTTTTTTGTGCTGTGCCCACTTATGTCAGGGCTTTGGCTAACACTGGAAACCAGACAAATTAATTCTTCTGTGAGAGGCCACTCTTAAAAACAAACTGATTCCTCCGTACTTTTCTCAAGTTTTGCAGTTTTCTTGCCTTATACTCAATCACAGATCTTTTCTGGTTTCTGTTTTCCTCTGTTAGACCTGTTGAGCTTTTCCTCTGCTGTTAGCAATAGTCTTCAAAGAGCAGGTGAGCCAGGAACAGCTTTCATTATGTCTAATTTTGCCTTTTGCATGTTGAACTTTCAGTACTATGTGCTAATCATCTATGGCACGTTTACCAATTCTGAGGACAGTGCCATGTTATGAAGTGAAAAGACCATGGAAAGAGTTGAAGTGGCCTTGCATGAAGCTGCAAATATGACAGAAGGTGGGAGAAAATAGTAAAAGCAGGCTGGAACAGGAACACTATTTCTTTCCTTGTACCAAGAGCCATACTAGCCCTACTATACTACTAGTCCAGGTATCTTGGCTTCAACTACCTAGACCTGGACCTGCTCAGCTCTGATGCGTAAGTTGTGATTTTCCTGCAGCCACTGAAGAACGGACAAGAAATGGTGATCTGATATATAAGGATGTTCAAAGCTTTTTCTCGTATGGCAACTCAAAAGACTGGAGAGCAGGCAGGAGATACAAGTCATCTGAAATATCTATGTAGTCTCAACATGTCATATGACAGTCTTGACTTCTACAAGAGTAATATGGGGAAAATTCATTGGTTCTTTAGTTATTTCTTCTTCCCGGGGAGCAACTGAAATACAGAAAAAACTGTTGAGAGCTCCTCTGTCTCTCTGGCTGACAGCTTTGTAGGCTGTGAGGTTGCTCATGGACCTTGTAAAGGAGAGCTGCTCCTCTCCTTTCCTGTGAGTCCAGACCCACTCACCCAGTCCCAGAACATCTGGAGGAGACTTGTGGATGTCACTGTCTCAATTATCAACTTGTTCATTCAAGTGGAGCCTCGTTAAGAAAGTTTTCTTATGTGACCTCATATATAAAGTCTACAGGGTCTGAAAGCAAGAGTATTTTCCTGTGGCACTCTTGGAGTCCCTCTGACTTAGGGCTGAAAAATAGAAATAGTAACTGGTTTAGATTTGGATCTTTTATTATTTAGTGGAAGCAGAAAATGTTCAGAGAACTGTTTGGCCCTTTTCAGGATGACAGAGGAGTGACAGACTCGTACTGTCTTCTTTAGCCTTTTATTTTAATTCTGTTTAGCAGCTGTACATCTCCATTATTTATCCAGATGAAGAAGAATTAAGGAGAAAGACAAACATTTATGGTAAACTGCTTGGTCTTTCAGAGATGTTAACGAGGCCCATGTTAGCTCATGTCAGCTTCAAGGCAGAAGACTTGTTTATTTGCTCATCCTCAGATGACTGGCTACCTGTACAAGCACAAGCCTTTTTCAGGTCACTGACTGAGCACTTCTGGTTACCCTAGACTGGTAGCAAATCAAGACCTTGTGACGATACTGGCTCAGCAACTCTAGTTTTCATTAGAGAATTTTTGCTCAGCACTCTAATTAGCAGTCTTGATGTTAAAGTATAGAGCTATCAGCAAGATATTGGATCAGCATATCCAGTGTATTCAAATGGTGTCAAAGATCAGGCCACTGTGGGTTTTCTGGTTTAGCACATCCTCTCACTTGAGAGAGAGCATAGGATAAAATGTGAACAGCATTTGCTACGTGATATTTCTGCTCAGGATTAGCTTTTCTCATGAGTTTATATTCTGCTGCACATCATATAAAGACTTACAGAATCAAAGCTTAATTTGTGTTTTAATGACCGAGAATGAGAGCAAGTCTGCTTGGTTTCATACAAGCTGAAAAACTTTCTCTTTTTTTCAACAGGAAGTAGACTGCAAACATCCTGGGGCAAGAACACCTCTCTGGTCTATTCTGCACACCACCTATGGAAATGGGATGCTAATACAGGACAGTGGTTTTCAATCTATGGAACTGAGATACTGCAATTAAGTGGTCCAGAGAAGGTGACCAGAATAGGAAGCACTCTTTATACCAGCTGGTGAACACCAAATTCATAAAGGATCCCCACTGGATATTTATTTTGTAAATCCAAAACTTAAGTAAGCTTTAAAACCACTGATTCAGGCTTGACATCTGTGAACATGATCTCAAAACTGAAAAACAGTAACATCCCAGAGACAATTCATTTTGTGTTTTGCAAGGTAGATTCCTCTATAAAGTCAGCAATCAGATAAATTCACTATCTGGTCATCAGTTAAAGTGGACAGGTTTTGGAGTCTTTTAGTACTTCACTAGACTGTAAGAAAAACAGAGGAAAATTATCAGCATACTAAATAAAGAGGAATCTGTAGTGTTCATTGTGACAATGGCACTGCAAATTAATGAGCTGAAATGCCTGGTATATCAACTTTCCTCAAATATCTTTGTAAGGATGACTTTACAGATTAATTCTAGCACTGACATCTTACGTAAATTTCACTGCTTACAGTAGCCCTTCAGGGCTATTTAGTGAGTCACTGCTACAGAGATACTACTTTTTTTCTTTTTCTTCTTAGAATAAACACTCAAACACTTTATTGAATTACCACAGAACAGCTACTATAACACTTTTTAATGAACAGAGATTGTGCAGCCCTCAAATTGGTGAAAATACTTCTGCAGTTATATATAAAAGTTTCTTGGCTTTGAAATGGTCTAAAATATATGGACACTAAAGCATTAAGTGTACAGTATATTCATACCTACAGCATTCAGCATAAATGAAGACATGCAATAAGGGCTTTCCTATTGTCAAAATGAATCCTTAAGCAACATTGAAATAACACCTTGAAATAGAAATTACTTGTTCTTTTTCTTTGTGCATAATAATTTAATTCTTATATATTGATCATGATACAGAAACTAATGAAAGACCATCATAATTATATTTATTCACTTAATAGGTACTATACTTCCATCTGCACTCATATTCTAGACTTTTGATTTCAGAGTTACTGCTATGGATATGCTATATAACCAACAATTTATGATATATCCTTTTTAAGTGTAGGACTTTGCTCACTTTTTTAATTGTCTTATCTTCCTTACAAGGACAAGATAAAAGATTTCAAGGAAGACTTGTTTGGAAACACTTCAGTTTTCCACTTACAGAGCAGTGTTCTGCAAGTTCTCTTTTACAGTTCCTGCAATATCACATGGGGTCTTTATGTTTGGAGGTTATCTGAAGTGCAACATGTCCAAGATGATGAGGTAGCACCAACAGTGAGATGTTTCATAGATAGCAAACAGGAATTACACACAAAAACTCAGGCAGCTTCCCTAATCTACCCCATCTCATTAACAGAAGAATCTGTTTCCCATCCTTCTCCTCCTCTAGAGAAAACCATATATTCAGAGGATTTCTTTGCCTAGAGAAAAAACTGAAAAAATTATTTTCAGGAATTTTTTTTAAAGAAGAAAAAACAAGAGTATTTTAAAAATATGACTTAGAATGTCTCTTTCTTTTTCCTAGTGTCCTTGAAACTGCATATTGGCTATTTGCTGTCTGAAAGAAAATAAACTGCACCTAGCTTAATTCTGAGTTATCATGTCTGGGTATCTCATATTACCCATGTAGTTTAGTCACATTTTGTCCTAGCTGCTATGGTAGAAAAGGTCAGTCAGTTTCTGATATGACTTCATTTTGTGAAATGAAGCCTGAAATGATAATTAATGAACAACAGAAATGTATTTGCATGTAGTAAACATGGTGCTTGGAAGTGGCTTATAATATTACAATATCTGGTCATTTTTTGTATATGTTACACACAAAATAGCTCAGACCTCAAGAGTTGCTTGTTATAATTCTGGTATTCAGTATTTTTCTTTAGTAATGCTGTTTTGTTGTCTTCACCTTAAACAGCACAACAGCATATTAACTCATCTGAGAATACAGATCCCAGTTTTTATCCTGTGCTGCATATTCCCTGCCCATGATTAGTGACTCTATTTTTCCCTTACTAGCATATTCTCATTACTGGAAGTAATGACTTTTAATAACAGTATTTCAAAGTCTTCTCAAAAACTGTTAGCCCAAATACACTTAAGTGTTTTACAATTATTTTTTTTTTTTAATAACTGAGAAACATCAATACTTGCAAGGCAGTTGGGTCAAGAACCATTTGGGACGAAGGAATATAACTCAAGGGCATTCAGTACATTTCAAGTACATCTAGGAACAGATGAGAAGAAAGGGAAGAATATGGACAATAATTAAAGATTAATTTGAGAAATGCCTTCACAAGCTCTTTTGTGGAAGAAAAGAGATGTTGGCATGAGGGAAAGGGAGGCTGCCTGAGGTAGAAGGCTTCATTATGAAACTTCAACTGATAGCAGCTTCTAATACTTAATGTCATTTGTAGCATCACCCCCACCTGCTTCAGAATGAGCAGATGCTTCTCTGCAGAAAAGTAATTATGCTATGTTTGTGGTGAGCCGACTGTTCAATTCACATGAGCCCAAGGTTTTGTATTTTGCACAGCTTTATTTAATCACATCCTGTGTTCACATTCAGTGCTAAATTAAGGCTGCAGAAAAGGCTTTTCTTCCTTCTCTGAGAGTCTGATCATTTTTACTAGCACCAGGGAGAAGAAATGAACATAAGCATAGTTTCCTGACACCAAGAAATCTGTTTGTCTCTCTAATCCACCCAATCTCTTTTATATCTCTATACTTTTATCAACATGGTATCCAAAGAATATCACAAAAAATTACAAAAGATTCTTCAACCATGTAAATAACAACGAGGAAAAGGATCAAGAGTGGAATACAGCTAAAAGATAAAGGTGGCTCCCAAAAGGAATTAATACTTTGCCTCGTTTTCTGATAAAGGAGACAATACTGAACGTGAGAGAAAGGTGGTAAGGCTCATGAGAACAGGGGCAAGGAAACAGAAATAATAACAGAGGTGGAAACAAAGCTTACGTTGCTTAGTACACTCAGGGTGGGGAGCCCTGATAAGCTCTGCACCTGAGCTGACAAATGAAAGCTCAGGCTTGGTAGCAGTTATTTTCAATAAATCTGTCAACTGTAGGGTGATAGTTCGCAACTGGAAGTAGTGAGTGCAGCATTTCTTTTGAATAAAGAGGGAGGGGAAGGAGAAGGAAGGGAAAGACTGAGACAAAACAGAGTAGCATTATCTCAAGGCTATACAAATATTAAATAGGAGGCTGGAATGAGAGTAAAGTGAAGAACAGCAGAAGACATTCCTGTAAATGGAAAAGGAGCTTAAATACAAAATGGACTTACACAGATTACACCGAAATGAACTAATGCCTTCCTTTGATAAAGTGAATGATTTTCTAGAAAAGGGAAATATTATAAATATAACCTGCTTGGAGTTCAGTAAAATATTTCATTAAAGTATTTGATATGGTGCTATTAAAGAAACTTACTTTGGATGTAGAAAAGGGAATTAGCACAAAAATTGTAACCTGCTTTAGGAATTGGTCGAAGGAGAAGGAGTAGCAAGTAACATTGAAAGGGGAAATATCTATGAAAGGATAAGTTACTCAAGGATCATTCTGATTTCTTATTTCATGTTATATTTTCAAAATGACCATGACTTGAAAAGTGCGTGCTAATAAAATGTACCGATGAGAACGTCAAGGAGGATTATTAACTCAGGAAGAACTGAAAGAACTGGGTGACCTTGAGGACTGGAATTCTAAAATTAGGAATAAATGCAGCCATTAAAAGTACAAGATGGTACATCTGTAATACTTTTTTTTTGTTATAACCTGAGAGTTCACCTGCTGAAAATGACTGAGGAAGAGAAAGGCCAAACTGAGAAGTCTGTCACAACCCCCGCCCACCCCATCAGACATCGTTGTAATGCAGCTACAAAAAATTCACTTTTGATCCTGGAGCAAAGGGTTTCTGGAAGAGATTGAAAAGTACTAGCCAGTGTTCAAGGCACTGATTTTGTCTTATCAGGACAGTTTATAATCAAGGAAAAAAGAACTCTAAGTAAAACAGGTGAAGAAAAGCTCTGATAAGGTGATTAAGGAATGGTATGTTTATGTAGCTGCATACTAGGTCTGCGCATAGCGAGAGCTGAGAGGATATTCATGAGTTTCAGTGAGAAAACATATACCTGTATTTATTTTTGCTTCTGTGCCTGAGAGCGAGCCTGGGACTCTGTTATACCCACTGTCTCAGTGCTGCTGGACCTAGCATGCAATTGCAAAGATCTATTTTTGTAGATGTGCTTTAAAAGTTCTTGGCATCAAAAGAGGAAACCCTTCTGCCTACTAGCCTCCTCCAACTCAGAAATCACAAAATAGAGCAAAGGGAAGGAAAATTGACAAGAGCAAACAGGAAGAAGTGACAGAAGAGTAGTGGTCATTTGACAGTAGCAGTAAAGAGAGGAGGAAGACGTTTCGATGTTATTTGCAATAAATATTATTGCTTGTGGCCTTTACTGAAGAAGCACCTTTTGGTCCATCCTGCCGTCCACCCCTACAACATGGCAGAATAAAAGCAAACACTCAGGGTGCCCCACAGAAACACTTGGAGAAATAAGATGAAACTAATTTAGGTATGTACTGTCATTTCAGGAGTCTAATAAGTCTCTTGCTGTCATGAGCAGAGTGTTCAGGAAAAGGTTAGGAATGGAAATAAACTGCATGCATGCAGTTTAAAAAAAAAAAAAAAAGGCTTTGCTGACAGTCCGTTTCTGGGAAACACCAAACTATTTTCATGTTTTTTCTAGTATTGTAACTGGCTATACTTCCTCCATATCATAATATTTCCTGGTGTTATCTGAATGCATTTTAATTCAAACCTGACATTTCTTCCTTGCAAAGAGTTATGAAATATTTATGGGATTGTACCTATATGTTTCAGCTCTGAAACAGGTATTTAAGAACAGGTTGGCAGATGGATGCCCTATGTTGTCCAGTGAAAGGTCAGTGTCAAGCAAAATGTGTCTCATTTATGCCATCTGTTTCCCTCCAACAACCAGAAAAACCAGGAATTACATTTTCACCTGTTAAAGAAATTGAAGTGCTGCAAAACCACTGTTTTCCCGTGTAATTTCCTCAGAAGATTATATTGCTCAAGGAATATATTTTTTTTGTTATTTAAATCTGGTTTCTTACTATCACTGTAAGATTTGGCATCACAACCGGAAAAAAACAAAAATTTTTTTACTTTTATCTGTTGTCATGCAACCTCATTTGGACTTTAAAATCTTCCCAAGACTTAACCTTCAATTTTCCTGTTCAGTTCAATCCATCAGTTCAACTACTACATTATAGTCTTTACATTTGTAAAGATGGGGACATGACTGCATTGGTGAATTCCCTTGGTCTGTAGAAAGGAAATTTGAAACAATAGTTGTGTGAAATGTGCACAGTCATATTGTTCTTCTTAACTTTTTTATAGCTGATCATTTAAGTAAAATAATACTAATTAAAAAAACTCAAACCAAAACAAAACCCAACAACAACCAGCTCTCTGGTCAATATGCTTCTATACAGCTCTAGAGTGAAACAGGGACTTATTTCTAACCACTAAGTGGACTTAATGAGTTTTCTCTTTCTTTTTTCTGTGGCTTTTGGGACTCCATTCCCTTTTTTGGAAAAGAAGAATGAACTACTACTGTTTCATTCACCCATGCCAGAAACAGCTGAAATGGGAAAGAAAAATTTGATGCCACAGACCAAATCTACTTCCAGTAAAAGATAAATTTAGATAGCGGAAGGGGAAACCATTCCTTCCTTTAAAGGTATGCTGTGACCAGTTGACTTTCTTCTAATTGTGGCCAAGAAATAAGTAAAAAACATCTTTTTTTTTTTTTCCTTTCCACTCATCAGCTAGTAGAGGGGAAGCAAAAAGATACTCTTACTGCAAAACTTCCTGATTTAGCTCCTGGGAGAGTAAGAGACATATCCAGGAGGAAAGAATACTCTTTAGATTCTGTGAGGGTTGAACAGTAATTTAGATATTACTATCTGGACATGCAGAATATGATGCTGAGTAGAACAGCAGGGGTATTGTCAAGATGGATTACAAAGAAAGAGAGCTATTTTTTATGAATTCTGTCGATCGAACTAATACCAATCCTTCGGATAACCTTGATAATATATGAGGTGAGAAGCTACAACCTAGCAAGGAGGAAAGGGTGAGCGAAAGGCAGAAAATATCTGAGCACTTGCACAGAAGGTGGCAGCTTTGATTATAATGCAAAAGATATGTGTTTAGCTTTTAAAGTGAGCTTTTTTGTACTTGGTCCTTTCACCTTCCTAGCCAAAAGTGGAAGATGAGGTCTTCCCAACCCATCCCCAGATGAGGTTATTCCCAATCCAACCAGATTGGGTTGGAATAACCTGATAGTTAAGGCCTTAGTCAAGGAAGAGTTTATGTAAATTAAGAGTTTATGGAGGGATATAATTTGAAACTTCCAATCACCACACACACATTTTCAATCAATTTTGTCAATTGTTTCATTTAATAAGTAAAAAACAAACAAACAAACAAACAAAACCCCCACAAAACCTACAATAATTAATAGCTCTTCCATATGTAAGTAATTGGATAGATACTTTCAGGTTTTAAAAAAAAAAGTTTGTTATATGCTCTAAAAACTGTCTGTCTGAAGAAAGGTATCATATATACTGCACACCACTGGAATTTCTTAAGTGCTCTTACTGGCTTCCATCCTCATTAAACTACTCAGTGTGTGCTCTCAGTTGGACGGTAACTTTACAATTTTGAAGTAAGTCAAGTGGAGCTCACACTAGGCACAAAATGCTGTGTTTTCAAAGAAAAAAAAAAGAGTCCAGGGAAATACAGTCACAGTTGCTCAAAATCATGACACTGAGTATCATTTTGTTTCAGTTCTCATTTCAGCTTGGTTGGAAAGTCTTGCATTCTTTCAGAATATGCTGTTCTGGGCACAGGCTTGTTATTCCCTTCCTGGCAGGGCAACAACTTGTTAGGAAGCAGTTATGCAATGTGCAGTACAACTTACAGATTGTGTAAAGGAAAAACAGTTGAGAGAATTAGAAGTGATTGAATTTCAGCACTGGAGACACTGTTATTTATTTTCAATGCTTAAAGCCCATTAGTATCATTGGAATTATAAGAAAGATTATTTAGGGATGGCTACCTGAGACATGCAAATGAATCTAGCCATATAGTTGTTAATATATCTTCATTCTAAAACTATATCCAGAAAGCATTTGGTATGCTGTACACCAGGCAGATTTTTGTTGTGGTGGGGCACAGGAGTTCTGAGGGACTCTATGCTTTTCACCAGGCAAAGGAAATTCTTGCATTAAAGCTCCCCTGCATATCTTTCCTCACATGTATAGGCCAAAACTTTAATTATATTAATGTACACCAACTGATGGCTATGGGCATGAGTTTCTATCAAGCTGAGATTCATTGGTCATTTCTGTCATAACCCTGAAGCTGAAACTTGTGATCTATTTGCTCTTGTATCCTCTCAAGATGCACATTATGACAGAACCCCAACAAACGTTCTGGGCACACAGGGAACTGGAAATCTACTAACTGCCATCATCCCCTAACACAGTTTTTTGGCCTTTGATACCTTTGTTTTCCTGCATGTCTCCTAGCTAGCATCTAGATTGAGTTTGGCCTTTCAGTTTTCTCATGTTTGGTGAGACCTGTAGCATCATCTTGGAAATGGAAAACATGGAAGAAACAAACTTGGACTGTGATTCCCATTATTTCTGTGTTCTTTGTGCATGTTTCTTCAGTGTATATAAGTGGTCCCTTGAATACAGGTCCCTCCTCCAAAACATTCCCTCCTACTAAATATAATTGTCTGATGTCCTTTCTTTTTTTTTTTTTGGATAGTTACAATGATGGCAAGAAGTACGGACAAAAATGTTCCCTTAATGCCTTGCAGTTAGGACATTCTCTTCAAAAGTGTGAGTTTTAGGTTCTAACTCCTTCCATTAGTGGAAGATGAGGAACATAGCATACACACAGAGTGGGCCTTTTTAGGTATTTCCCTCCTGCCTCTAAATCACAGCTTGTTAAATGCTTCTCACCTCAGGCTGGGGAAAATCTGTCTTGTGAGGTAGCATTCAGACATGTAAGAAACTTTTCAGTCTGCCTAGGCTTAGACTTCTAATGATCACATAATTGAATGGTAAGTAGGGTAAAGCAGGGCCTTATATTTCACCTCACATTGATCTAGGCAGTCTCATTATGTTTCTTAGATATTGTAGGCACTTACTGTGACAACCTGGAAAAAAGAATATAAAATACTACTTCTATATAATGAAAAAAATTACTTTCGGGAAAAAAATCAGACACTGCAAAATAATTTTAGTTACTTAATAAATATTTCAGAAGAAAATGGAGAGTTAGGAGAGAGTAAAGATGACTTTTTTAACATTTAAACTTTAATTATTCAATATGTCATATTCTGATCTTTCAGATATTGTAATATCTCAAAGACATTTGCTTCCAGTGAGGATGTTCAACATCTCCCAGAAATTGCCTTATACCGAGCAGGACTGGGCAACAAAGTGTTTTTAACTAACACTCTTTTAATTTATCCATCCTCTGAAAGAAAGTCTACATTTAGAAATAAAGCATCAATCAATTTGTTTGCTCTTTCAAAGTCTGAATTAGGAGCTTGATACTGGGAAATAAGAAATTTGAGAAAGGGAAATGTATATTACTTATTTGTTTAACAACAGAAAAAACATGATTATTTAATTTGCACAGTATGGAATCTGGAGAACAAGAATTACTGGATATCTTATGTAGTCATACTCACAGCACATGCTCTTCCTTCTCCTGTTTTGCCTTCTGCATAAATGTCCTGAGCCATGACAGTGAATTCACTTATGATTTAAATTTGAACTCATATTACAGAAAACAGAAGCCTTTGCTTATCAGTATTAGTTTAGAATGAAATAGCTTTTTCCTAATGTTCAAACATCAAATATACTAGTGTTTGAAACATAGTTTAGCCCTTCTCTCACCTAATCTTTTATACTTTCCTTCTAGAAGCTCATCTCAAATAGAGAAGATCAACTATTTTCTCTGGAGAATGTTATCTGTACCTCTTGTAGTTTAACCCAGCAGGCAGCTAAACACCACACAGCCGTTCACTCACTCCCCTGCCCTGCCCCCAGTGGGATGTGGGAGAGAATTGGGGAAAAAAAAGAAGTAGAATTCATGGGTTGAGATAAAGACAGTTTAATAGGACAGAAAAGGAAGGAAAAAAAATAATAATGATAAAAGAATATACAAAATAAGTGATGCACAATGCAACTGCTTACCACCCACCAACCAATACCCAGCCAGTTCCCAAGCAGTGGTCCCTGCCCCCTGGCCAACTCCCCCAGCTTATATACTGAGCATGATGTCATATGGTATGGAACAGCCCTTTGACCAGTCTGGGTCAGCTGTCCTGGCTATGCTCCCTCCCAGCTTCTTGTGCACCTGGCAGAGCATGGGAAGCTGAAAAAGTCCTTGACTAGTGTAAGCACTACTTAGCAACAATTAAAACATCAGTATGTTATCAACATTATTCTCATCCTAAATCCAAAACACAGCACTATACCAGCTACTAGGAAGAAAATTATCTCTATCCCAGCTGAAACCAGGACAATACCCAACAATAAGAGTTCCATACCAGTGATCAAAATGTCCCTGAAATTAGAGTGCCAGGCTTTAAGGTCTTCTTGCAATTTTTTACTGTTATAATTAGTGAATCAAATTAAGTACTTTGTTTCTGAGATATTAATTATATGCACCTTGCTGGTACACTCCGAAAGTTATCTTATATTTTGAATATCCTAACAGAATTTCAATAATTATTCATGGATCATAGATGTCTAACTATATTGCCTTTAAAATTAAAACTTAAAATCACATATATTTTTAGGTAATACTGGCTAAAAATAAGGAAATATTATCTGAAACTTCAAACAGTTCAAAGAAAGAATGAGCAGATAAAGTTATTTCCTTTCACACAAATATTATGTCCAAAATCTACCTAGCTATAACTTGATTATTCATCCACAACAAAAACATTTCCTGTAGGTAATGGAACATACAGAAGTCATGGAACATTGTCATATCTGGTCATCACATATAGGTATACATTTATAAATGAATAGGTACCCGAAAGTCACAGGAAATAGTCCTTGTCATAAGTTTAGACCTCAGGCTCCAACTTGACCATGGTATGTCACCCTCTTCTCTCTACCCATTATGCAAACCTTAAGCCACTATTAAACCATTAATCTCTGTATCTATTATACCATCATGATTCCACTGATTTCAGTGGTTTCTTTTGGTTTGTTTTTGTTTGTTTTGTTGTTTGTTTTTTTTTGTGGTTTGTTTGTTTATTTGTTCGTTTGGTTATTTGTTTGTTTTGCTTTATGTATGTATGTTTAATGGGTTAATGTAAACACAGGTGAGCTGTCAGTGGCTATTTATTGCATGGTGCCCCAGTCACTAAAGACAAAGAAGTAAACAAGGCCATGCATGACTCTAGTCAAAAGAGTCTTGAAGTAGCAAAGACTTCATTTTATCACTTCATTAATGTGTACAAACTTATAAAATGAGAAATATTATACAAGTTCCAGCACTGTCATGTACAGAAATGTCTGCAGGCTTACGAAGACCCATTTTATAATGGGTAATAAGTGGCATCAGAAATTGTCAAAATGTCACTGAAGAGAAAGCACCTTAAAGGATTCATGCATTTATGAGTGACACATTCTGATCTGTTGATTCCAGAATCAACCAGTGTTATACAGCTGTGTTTCTTACACAATGTGTGAAGACGTAAAAAAATTTTTGAGGTAAATTGAAACGTGATGACACCCCTTTGCAAGCTATCACCTCAGTACTGTTTATTTCAACATCACTGAGAATTGTCAGCAGAATGATTAAGTTACTTATTTTTGCAATTAATTAAAAATGTGTGAGGCACATGATAGTAGATCAAGGAAATGTGCTGTTCTTATTTACCTAATGATAACTTATTCATGTAGTCTTACCCTCAGTGTCTTGGGAATTCAAAACCATGGTGTGCTGAAATCAGGTTGACCCAATATGGCAGAGGAGTTTATTTGAAACCTCACTTCAGGTTTGATTCTGGATTCAGAGCTATTTTCATTCATAAACCACAGCTCAGATTCTTCTCCGAGTATGCATGCCACTTTTACTGCCTTTTTTAAATCCTACAGAATATGAGAGGTGAGTTAAAGGACAGCAAAATCAAATGCTACTCCTTCAGAATCAAGGAATCAAAGCAAGAAGGATGTGAGAAAAACTTCTAGAACAACACACTCCTTTGTCTTAGCTGTACAGAGAAGGTTTAGCAAGGGCAAACATGGGCTAAATGATTTTTAAAAAGCAGATCACAGGGGGATGGCAGACATAACTGAACCATGAGCTAAGCCCCACAAAACATCATATTTCACAATCAGATCTTTTGATCTAAAGTATCTTTAGGGGAGTTGAAAGCCTAAATGAGTATGAAAATTAAAAGATGATGGTTTTCTAACCAAGTAGAAGTCAAAAGAAGGAATTCTTTTACCATAGAGCTCATTTTCCTACTTTAAGTACCTAAGTAGTCCCCTTTACTTTTTATGTATTTTATTACTAAAGTGTGTTTTTAGGGGGAAATTAAGTGAATAAAGAGAAGTTCATGAGCACATGGGCTTGAGGAAACTATTCCAGGCTTAAAGGAAGTGTTGAGTAAAATAAACAAATCAAGAAGGAAATGAAACAAATGCTGAGCTTGGTTTCACTTATGGAACAGAAGTGCCTGTAATGGTTACTCAGAGAAGATTTTAGCCAGGTATATTTTGACAAAAGGTCTAGATGACAAGCACAAAATTTTACTCTGGTATTTTTCAGAGAATAAGTAGTAAAAGCAAATCAAGTGGCATGGCAAATGTTCTCAGATTTTGTTTTATCATTATGAATCTCACTGAAAATATTTTTTTTTAAACTAACATGGACTGAGGATATAGTTTTCTCTTCAGTTTTAAATAATTTGAACCATATAGATCCCACAGGAGGACATTCAGATAATTGGACTAGGAAGCAAGGACACTTTCTTTCTTTGGAGCTGTTGACTCTACAGAATCTAAGATTCATGGAGCAGGAGAAGAACTTTCTGGTTTAAAGGGTAGAATAAAGGTAGTTCTTCAAGAAGTTTTACTAAAATGCACTGAACTTAAACTCAGCAATTTTATCTGGCTTTCATAAGGAAATGAGGTTTTCACATGTTATCTGTTAGTGTCTGTAAATTACTTTTGAACTCATTGGAAAATTTAAACCCTATATGTCAAAGGAATGGAGCTTGTGAAGGGTAGAAAATTTCTATTACTGGCTGTGTAGAGGAAGGAAACTGAAATTAGTGCCCTTACTGAGGAAAAGACTGGAATATGAGCTCAACAACAACCTGTTTTCTTGGACTATAGGTTAATCAATAAGCATATATCTGTTGACAAAGGAGTGCAGTAGCTCCAAATCAGTTCCTGCACACATTTATTGTCTGCCCAGAAGACATGGGATCAAGGTGGGGATACTATGAGGGCTGAAAATCATGGGATTTGAGAGAGAATGAGAAGTATAATAATAAGAAATGAGCCAGAAGAAGAAAGCCAGCATTATTGTACTAGAAAGTATAGAGATAAAGGATGCCATTCCACAGGAAACTAGGCTTCATTAATTCCACTGTACGTAGAAGCTCTTTTTAAAGACATAGTGTTAAGGTTTCCTAAGGGTTAATATGTTTAAGGAAAATGAATTTTTTTCCTACTTTTTTGAAATGGAATAGGATAGTATCTCATGAAGTCTTGTAATTTTCATCGTGCAGATTCAGCAGAAAGGTGGCTTTCCAAATAAGCAGAAATTGCAGAAATGATTCTTGTTTTCTGAAAGTGAAATAAGTTTGAAATGGCAAGTATATTTGCTGCTGAAGCCTATTTCTCACCAAGCACTTACAACATGTAAGTTCAGAACATGAAAAGTACATTGCTGTCTATTAATTTAATGAAAAATATAAAAGCTGTAGGTGTATATTACTCTGTCTCTGAATTGTGGGACTTTGTTTCTAATTCTTTAAAGCAGATTTTACTGATCTGTAATAGTCCTAGTACATTTCAGGGGAGAAGCATATCTTCATACATGGCAGTTAATCAGTCTGTTAATGTTTCCAACTATCTCTTGCATGGTAAATTAGTTGTTATTTTCACAAGGTAAGAGAGCAATGATTTCATCAGGTGCTGGAATTAAGAGTAAGTAATTAGCTTGGCAACTGTGGCACAGAGATTAAGTTGTTGTAGTTCATTAATTAATAGTAAAATAAAGTGCCAGCTACATACTAGACTGATATAGTACTGATGTTCAGGGCATCAAGACTTCCCTCTCTGATCATTGCAGAATTTCTCTTGAGGTGGCTTCAGGATGGCTGTGTACAAGCAGAGTGAAATTGATTTTTTTTGTTAAATGTAGGATGCTGAAAATAAACCCTGAAGAGTTTAAAGACTTGGAGGATATTCCCTGACAGAAGAATTAATTCATTCCTTTGTTCAAAACCTCACCCTAATTATTGATTGTAGGGATATTTAACCTCACATCGTCTGTCAGGCAGGTGGAGTAAGTTTTGGGCTGGGGTGGTTTACTATTCATGCATCAGGAGTTGTGGTCTTAATACACACAGCCATAAATGGTAGCAAAGGGAGTGTTTTTTTCTTATGTCCCCCTTCACTGGGTGGAGGAGATATCAGCAGTGACTTCCAAGTAGTGTCTAGTTATTCAAAGCAGATTTCATTGCACAGTGTTTTTCCTTTTCTTCTGTAGGTGAAGAAGAGACAGGAGTTGCTGACACCATTGCACGAGGGTAATTTAATAACACTGAGAGTAAACAAAGCACAGTTTGGCAGCCTAATCAATATAGCCACACACTGAATTGTTTCTAAGTATGCATCATATTTAGTCTCTCAACAAGCAAACATCTCATTCTGAATCCTAGAAACTAAATCCCACAACTGAACAGAAATAGTATACCAATTCTTGCTAAATCAAAGTTAGCCATCAAATTAGGGTGCATTTTACCTTCTTCTCCACAGGGTTGTAGAAAATTTATAGAAGTACCTACTTGATTAACTCCAGCTTTACATATAATAGGCTATCCCTCTTTATTGGATGGTATGCCATATTCTGTATCATATGAAAATCACTAAGAGTTCTTCTGAGTGAGAAAACTCAGAGAAGGTCAAAAACGTTAACTTTAGGAATCTTATGCATTCAGCTCAGCTCTCTGTGTAAAGCTGTTTGAGGATGCTATAGTCAGTTATTGTATTCTTTACTCTTGAACACTGAAAGTTGGGATGTCAGATTTCTTTGGTGGTGAAAAACTTTCTAAGTCAATCAGTATTATCTGCCAATATATCACCAACAGTTTTGGTTTATGGGCTAGTAATTCCTCTGTCATGAGGCAGATGGTTTAGATTTTGATATTCTAAGCTAGTATTATCCTTAATGTAAAGAAAACATAATTTCCTTCCAAACTGAAATTGTCTTCTTTATATTGCAAATTTGCCACTCATTACTGAAATGGTATCTATAGAGATTAATGAATAATATTGCAGATGGTGTGGTGAAGATTTCTTTTCTCTAAATAGTAGTATGCCACTATAGATCATTCGGCCTTCAGTAAACTTCCTCTGAATAAGACCTCTTATTCTCACGTTCACATTTCTAATTTCAGTAGAAAAGTGAAACACAACTTAGCTTAAGATGAATAAAAAGGGGAAACTTTAATTTATTGCTGTCTATCAGCAGAGTATGTATCAAATCTTGAAATATTTTCAAAAGGAAGTATTGCTGAAACATGATTAGGAAATTAATCCTTAATTAATTCTGCACTTGTGTGTGTTTCAGTTGTTTTCCAGTTACAAGCAAGAAGTATAGGTATATATCTTTTTTTCAGAAGAGCATTTAGGGTTCTAAGTTAGCAATCGGTGGGGCTGGGAAAATGTATGACAGTGATGGAAATGTGTTTGTATTCTCATAGAGTAATAAATGATCTGTCGTCATTAATAGCCAAAGGAAGAGGCTTGCAACTTAACCAGAATAAGTAACAAAAGAGCATGAAAGCCTGTCATTACCTAATGAAGCTGAGGCATTAAAGGTATTCAATCATAACATTTTACCAGTAAACCTGGATTCTCTTTATTAAAAAGGCATTTATCTAATGATGCATAGCAAGGCATTTCCAGTAATTGAAGATGGTTTCCCTGATGAAAAGTGGATTGCAAAGGACCAGAGGAAAAATAAAGTGTTGCAAGGCCCAGGCTGTGAGGACTGGTCCTGCACATTTTTGTGCACACACTCAACTTTGTGCATATGAGCAGTTCAGTTGTATGTTACATATGACTATTCACAAACATAAAATTACTAGCAAGCTTAAAATAACAGACATGATTGAATTTTGACTGTATGTGATCAATCCATATAGATTTGAAAACCTGGGGGACATATTTCTCAGGTACAGTTCCACTGACAGAGTTTGTTGTCTTCAGTGAAAACACTTTCATGTGCTTCAGAAGTATTCTGCTCTAGACAGAAATAAATTCAAATAAATTAGGAATGGCTCATAGATTTTCCATAAGTAAAGAAGGAGGGAAATTAATCCCATGAATGATTCACTGCAAATTACTCACTCAGCTCAACCACACTCAAGGAAATTGGTAGTCAAAATAATTGATTATAATTCCGTGAATTTTTTCTTGCTTATTCAATGTGAGAAAAATATATACCCTAGAGTAGTGCTGTTCAGAATCTCTTTATTTGGACACAGCAGGAAATTCTGGTGTTGCATAATCCCAAGGGGATAATAGAGAAACCTGACAAGTAGCAATAATGGGATTTTTCTGATGCTTGCACATGTACCGTGCTGAAAGGCGTGAGGAAATTCATCTTCATATAAAAAAGGAACTTTTCAGAGAAAATGATAAGTTTGGAATTCCTGTATAGGAACATTTCTCTCTTTTTTGCAATTTAATACATAGATGAAAAAAAATGTAATTATTATAAATTTGCTTTAATCACACTTCTGGTTTTTGAGTTATTTACCAGGAAATAGAGTACAACTGTGTTTAAAATTCAGATAGGGACTGCACAAGAGAGAAAGTTGCAAAAGCTGTCTTGAAATTGCATGTTTTTTGCGTACACACAGAGTGAATGAAATATTCAGAAGAATTCTTCTAAATGCTATATAAAATTACTTGTTTGCACTTTCAAGGTCAAAAGGTGGTGATACAGCATCATCCTCTTGTCCCACTTCACTAGGACATCTTAGTGCTCAGACCTAAGAGGAGAAGTAAAAACTGGTTTGCGTTTTAGTTTTTGGGCTTCTGTGGCTTATAATGTCTCTGGGCTTGTCTTGTCATTTTATAAGCAAGAGACAGACAATTCCTGGTCACAAAACCCATTTCCTAACAGCAAATGTTGATGGGAAAAAAGAAGAAAAAAAGAAAACTTTCAGCTTGATTTATATAAATACACTCTCCTTTCCCAAAACAAAAATATTTGACATAACCAATGACATAAAGAGTATGCTAATGTCACCTTAATTTGAAAGTGAGTTTTGCTAAGAAAGAGTTTTAAAACAAGTAGCAAGCAGTCTGAGGAGTTTAGACAAAAACAAAATAAACACAGATCTTTTTAATCTTTATCCCACATTGCTGATGGACGAGTAAGATGAAATGTTACCTCTAGTCTGTGCATTATCATATATTGCATCACTAATAAAGTTGTCATTTTTCTCAAGCCTCTCTATTTTTTCTTTCTGACAGCATACTTGCACAAGCTGTTTGCAGTTGTCTGCCAAATTTTGTCAATTTGCAGCAATTATTGAAGGAAGGTCAAGCTGTTGCTTTTAACCCTACTAAGACCTTGATAACAAAGTAATATGCTAAAAAAAATTACCTTGGTAAAGTAAATATTAGTTGTGAGAAAATGTAGAGGACCTGTGTGTTAAGCAGGTGGATTGCTAACAGGAAATCATGCTGCTGGCAACTGATCTTACCCACAATGCTTGTGAGAAGAGAGAAATACCTCATTTCATCCTAAATACCCTGTGGGGTTATCTCACCTTATAAGTGGTAGCTTATTATGCCTGCTATACCAACTAAGTATAGTTTCATGAAACACCATTCTTCTAACTCAAACCTTCTGAAACTGTAATTATTAGCATAATCTGGTAGGTAAATTTTCAGTTCATGAACACAATAGAGTCTTAGTTGCTTAATAGCAATGTGTACTACTTAGTTCAAAGTACAGTATAATATATAGTATATCATAATATATTATATATATTTACAGCTATGGAGTATATATATTTTTATTTCTTCAAACTGGCTAGTAAAGTTTGGTAGAAAAGAAACTTTCAAACTGAAGAAAAATTTAAAATATATTTGAAGAAGAAAATGTATACTATTGCTACTTTCTCCTTTGTTCTTCTGGAATGTTTGCCTTTTAAGATTTACTAGATACTGAATTTGGAGTAATAATATCAAATCTCAAGTGGGTTTTTATGTCCTGCTACAATACTATGAAAAGTCCTAATAATTTCATCATATTTAGTATTATGTAAATTCTTAATAATTAATATATTACATTTGTGACCCCAGAACATCCATATCAATGGAGTTAATGTATAAGTCAAAACTCATTACTGTATTCAGTGGCAGGCTAATTAAGAACCTAGCTGTACGGAAAAGAAATCTCTTATTAGAAAATTAGAAAAATTAGAAAATTAATTGAGAAATTCAGTCAATTAATAAGGAATACAGAGTACCTTTGACTTTCTTCTAATGTTGCTATTTCTACTTTTATTCATGGGTGAAACAGTTGGTTTTGTAAATGAGTTATCTGTTATGAATTAATGAGGTTCTTCATAGATTGGTTTAATTCTGTGCATACTTCATTGATTTTGGAAATCTTTGTTGGGGAATATGATTTCATGTCATATTATCTATTGTGCATACAAACAAGTCTTCATTCATCTGCTAACTGGGGATTTTGCAATTCAAGAAATGCATTTGACATGCTGAAAGGCCAACAAGATTTCTGGAGTGCCTGACATACAAGGAGAAGCTGAGAGAATTGGGACTGTTCAGCCCTAAAAAAAGATAGTGAAGGCAAGACCTTACCGCTGTCCACAATGACCTAACAAGAAAGTGTAGTGGAGATGGAGGCAGACTCTTTTTGGAGGTGCACATGAAAGGACAATAGGCAATGGACACATGTTGAAACAAAGGAAATTCTAAATGGATAGTAAGGAAAAATTTAACAGAGAGGATAATCAAATATTGGAACCAGTTGCCTAGAGAGGCTGTGGAACCTGTATCTTTTACCATATTCAAAACCCGACTGTATAAGACCCTGAGCAACCTGATGGAAAATGACCCAGTTTTGAGAGGAGAGTTGGACCATATGACTTTTAAAATCCCCTCCAGCTTAGATTATTCCATGGCTCTATTTTATAATTCCATGAAACAAAAAAAAATGTTTAATACTATTTTTCTTATCTTTACATTTCAGAAAAGGAGCTAACAAAGGAGAGAGAAATTGTTGATTCATGCAGTAGTGTACACAAATGTCTGCCAGTGTTTTTTATGTTGTTCATCTGTTCTATTTCTTCTGCTCAGAGTTCAACGAAACAAAGAGTGGAGCAACTTTCTCTGCATTTTTCTCCAATGTTTGTAATTCTTTATGTGCCTTAGCACTGAATACACCATGACTGTACTCAAACAAGTAAAGATGTCAGAAGTATCAAGGACAGTCTTTTCATTCACCTAATTTGCTCTGTCTCCAAAATGCCCTTTAGCGTGGTATTTAAAGTCTATCATTATTTCCTGTTTCAGCACAATTCATCCTCTCTTTCTATCCAGCCTGTTTTATCTTCTTCCTATTTTCTTCTATATTTGAATTTGTTCCCCATTCTATCCTAGCTAAGGGCTCTTCCTCTTCTCAATTTTATCATTCCTTGATTTTATAGTTCTGTAATGGCATTATTTCATGTTCTTGTAGTGGCTTTGTCTTAGTTTCCTACAGTTAGTTACGTTTTTTTATCTTATTTTACAGTTAGTATAATCTCATCCATTTATAACTACTAAAGAGATTTGGTGAGTATAATCTCAGCCAAGTTGCAGAACCTTCAATTTGATGTTTTTCCCCCCTTTTTTATAGAGATATTTTAATATGCCAACAGAGGGGGAATATATAAGGTTTTTAATTTATTAGGACCATTTCTAGTAGACTGGAAAGTTCTATACACTTTATCTTAGTGCAGAATTTTATCTGATGTGCTCTGCAATTATTGCTTTTATTATACAACAAACTGATGTTGATGCCATATTGTGTTCAGCACTAAATAGAAACTTGGTACATTTTTTGCAGTTGAGTGTCTGCCTGATACATTTATCCGAGCATTCTTGATGTTCTCCATAGTCCTTGTAAAGCAGAAAGAAATAGAGTAAGAATAAACAGCTTTATCTCCAGACCCACTCCCAGAATTTTTTTTATTACAAAAAGAGAAAAAGGTGGTCTTATATAATGCAGTAAAGAACAAAAATTAAAGCATCAAGAGAAAAAGAAACTTGATGAAATATGTAATCAACAATGTATAATAATGAATCATTGTATCTGGGTAATAAGATATCCCTATTGTGACAATAACAACATCCCACTGTTGTGACTTCCCAAGACAAGTTCAGTTAGATGAATTATTAGCCGTATTTAAGATAGTTTTCTCAAGTTTGTAGTAATAAAAAATAGCTATTTTTAGATTTGTTTGCATTCAGTTTTAGACAGTTCATCAAAGGATAGGAGTAGAGCTGTTGAAAAATAGTACTCTGATATTTACATGTTTACTTTTCATTTTTATTTAGGAACATTTCTTGGAATTTTAAAATATAAACTAGATGATCACACAGAATAATAAAGCTAATTCTTCCATCTTACATTTTTATCAGGATCCCAAGGGAGCTTCATGCAGGAAAGCAGCGTGGAAGATGCAGTTCAGACTACGAGGCAGGACAATTACGGGGAGGAGCCATGAAGCACACACATTACATTTGTCATAAGACAGAACTGTGATTTATGTTTGAGGAATGAAAGAAATTGTTACAGGATGAAATCAACAGTCATACAGTACAGATTTAGGAACATTTGGATCATGTCTTCATTCAAATACACTTGACAAGCCTGTATAGCTGAATTTCTTGCTGCTGGGTAATCTGATACAAGATATGATTAGAAGTGTATTAGAATTAAACTAATCATAACTGAGAATGAAGCAGATTTCAAAGTGTTTCTGTTTTCACAGGAGCAAACTGGTAAGCTATGTTGAAGATTATGACAATGATGAAAACCCTTCTGGCAAAGACACATCGGAATATTTTTTAATATAACATTAACAACTCCCCTGCCTCCTTTAAATCAAATGGATGTTCATCTGAGCTATTAGCTCTGTAAAGATGTTCCAGTACACAGACTTACCTTGTCTGGTTATTTGGTGAGGGGGGTTGATAGGTCTCAGTATAGGTTACTGTGTTCAGCGATTTGCATGTCGTAAGCTCTCATCTCAACATGGAAATCAAGCCTATTTTTCACTGTCATTCTTTCCATTCTGTGCTCTAACCCTCTGAAAGCATCTTTCCCCAGTGCAACTCATACCAGCCACTCATATTGTAATTATCTGAGCAGCCAAAAGCCTAGTGATTTATTGGCTTTATTCTAGCTGGGATAAAATGTAAATCTGGATAATAGCTGTCATTTTCAGGTTCAGAGCTGGGAATGTGAGACAGTGATTGATTTTTAACTGTCCATTTCCTTATCTCAGAACATTACACAGTGTTTCCTTTTGGTTTGTGCTGGATGTCTGTCACTGCAGACACAACAATATCTGACCACATCAGGGTGTCTAACCCCTTTTAAAATTGTTTTGTTCTAGCACCTCCCAGAAATTCTTAATCAAAACCAATTTTCATTTGGGACTGAACGTTCTCAAGACTAGAAAATATTGAATAGGTTGTGGGGTTTTTTCTTTTTCTTTTTTTTTCTCCTCCTCTCCCTCCAACCCCCCCAAGACATGAAAATTTGAAAGGGCAACCAGTAGATCATGGCATTGATCCATGAAGTTATTATCCACAAAAACTAGAAAGCTGAGGAATATTAACACAGTTGATGACATCTTGTCTTCATATCAGTATTATGTTAGTGCTGGTTTACACATGGTAATCTTACCAGTTCATGGTGGAAACCCGTTTTCTGTTTTACTACTTATTAAACAGACTTCATAATGCCGTACCAGTTTGTTCTGTATTTGAACTGCCAATAATGAATACAGAGGATTATCGGTTGACATGATTTCTTTGCAATAGTGTGTTATCCAAATTGGTTTTCACATAAATGGTAGGCAACATGGAAGAAAGAAGCTGTTAATGCACTGTGTTATATTGATATCACTGATTCTTTCTATATGAGACATGTCAGCTAATGAACTCTTCCAGTTTTTTTCTCTGAAGCAAAATTCATCAGAAAATAGTAATAAGGCCTCTTCATAAACACACATCTACGAGCAATAAAGTAAATATTTCTAAAATGGCATAGATAATATACAGCGCTCAAAGGATTACTGTCATCTTCATAGTTTCTGACAAGTCCATGTTTTACTTGAATAAGAGTGGAGACTGAGTTTGATTCTTCCAAAAGGAGTTCCCTGATGATAGGACAGCTGTATCTCAGACTATTTTATTTCGTTAAAACATTTATGTTCATGGAACTAGTGAGAAATTGACTCTGCAACAATACTTATAGACTAGAAATAACCTATCATACTATCCACCTGCAAATATTCAAAATCTGTGGTTTGCTGAAAAAAAACACAGAAATGAAGCTATGCTTGTTTTTCTTTGGTTCAAAGAAACAGAATAAAAATAAAACAATAGAGATTAGATGAAGAGTGAAAGAAGTTACAGAAATAGACCACATCTGAAAGCAAACACACATTTTTGTGAATTATTAATGGAGAAAGTAGATTTTGAAAATGAGCTTCAGTGAATGCAAACATAAAATTTTTTTTGCAGATAATAGAAAATATCTCTGTTCTTTCCAAAGTATTTTAAATTAAATGTAATCTTTACATAATAATGTGATATCTGGCCATGTTTTGTATAAGGAGCAAAGCACAGCATTTGTGCAAAATAAAAAGAAAAAGAAGTCCCACAAATAATAACAAATCAGAGTATATTACTTATTTAGCAGCATTTGTCTGTAATTGACAACAAGAATTAATTTTTCATAATTAAGCTTCCTGGTCTCCACTGAGATATGGTACACACACATGATCAGTTAAAATCTATTAAATCCTTCTTCCCTTAAACCTACCCATCCTATTCCTACCTGTCTCCATTTTGCATTATGTAGTGAAAATAACTGCTCCTGACAAGAAGTCTGTGCAGTCAATAGTATTCCGGTTGTTACCAGTTCTTTGATGGAAACATATGCTTAAAGCACAAATAATACTTCTTTAGGCTTGCAGAACAAGAATATATTTTACATAGAAGCACATCAGCTCTCTTTTCAAAGTAAGAATTCATTTAGTTTTTCTTCAAAATACTTTTTGTTTTTAATTAAAGCCCATTTGTGTTCTGGGTTTGAATGTGATCTGGCAAATAACACAGTTATAATACAGTAACAGTATTAATTATTTTGTTCCCCACTTTCTACTAGAAGAAATTGAATTGCTAGTTATTAGGGGAATTGCTATTGTTTTAATTCGATATCATGATTATACAGAATGATGAAGTGAACACTAGCAGAAGTCAGATTAGCCGAAATTCTTTCCCATTTCATAGTGTGTGCCTTGATATGTCACAGTGACCATTTGTTGTTTATAGACACATTGAGTTCCTCCTAGATGCATCTGAATTTGGTAATTTTTTGTTTTAGGTGAAGTGGTGCTAGAGCTCACTGAAGTTATATGTATCTTTATGAGTAGTCCATTGTTTCCTTAAGACTAAGGATGTTCTGCTGGTTGACAATTTATGTTGCTCTCTGTTCACCACCTGCAGAAAATTTGAGAAAAAAAGAGCTTTCCGTGCCAAGTACTTTTTGTTTGGGTTGTTTGTTTGTTTGTAGAAGCTCATTACATGCAATGCAATGAAAAATAATATCCTGTTAGGGTAGGGGGAACTGATTGTAAGCCAGTGAGGCATCTGCATCAGGGGCCCTACTTAAATGCCTCTATGCAAACATATGTAGCATGGGGAACAAACAAGAGGAGTTAGAGACGTGCACACGCCTGCAGGGCTATGATCTTATTGGCATCATGGAGACATGGTGGGACGGTTCCTATGACTGGAGTGCTGGAATGGAAGGATACAGGCTCTTTAGGAAGGACAGGCAGGGGACACAAGGAGGGGGTGTCACCCTCTATATCAATGACCAGCTGGAGTGCAGGGAGCTCTGCCTCGGGATGGATGAGGAGCCGACTGAGAGCTTAAGGATCAGGATTAAAGGGAGGGCAAGGACAAGTGACATTATAGTGGGGGTCTGCTACAGGCCACCCAACGAGGAAGACCAAGCAGAAGAGGCCTTCTATAGACAGATAAGAGCAGTCTCACTTTCACAAGCCCTGGTCCTCATGGGGGACTTCAACCACCCCGATATCTGTTGGAGGGACAACACAGCAGGGCATAAGGAATCCAGGAGGTTTCTGGATTGTGTTGATGATAACTTCCTTCTCCAAGTGATAGAGGAGCCAAAGAGGAGAGGTGATATGCTGGACCTTGTTCTCACCAAGGAGGGGCTGGTGGGGAATGTGAAGCTCAAAGACAGCCTTGGCTGCAGTGACCATGAAATGGTGGAGTTCAAGATCCTTAGGGCACCAAGGAGGGCGCAGAGCAAGCTCACTACCCGGGACTTCAGGAGAGGAGACTTCGGCCTCTTCAGGGAACTGCTTGGTAGAGTACCATGGGATAAAGCCCTGGAGGGAAGAGGGGCCCAAGAAAGCTGGTTAATATTCAAAGATCACCTCCTCCAGGCTCAGGAGCGATGCATCCCAACAAAGAGGAAGTCAGGCAAAAACACCAGGAGGCCTGCATGGATGAACAAGGAGCTCCTGGACAAAATCAAACACAAAAAGGAAGCCTACAGAGGGTGGAAGCAAGGACAGGTAGCCTGAGAGGAATACAGAGAAATTGTCCAAGCAGCTAGGGATCAGGTTAGGAAAGCTAAAGCCCTGATAGAATTAAATCTGGCCATGGATGTCAAGGGCAACAAGAAAAGCTTCCATAGGTACATCGGTAATAAAAGGAAGACTAGGGAAAATGTGAGCCCTCTCCAGAAGGAAACGGGAGACCTAGTTACCCAGGATATGGAGGAGTCCGACGTACTCAACAACTTTTTTGCCACAGTTTTTCCTGGCAAGTGCTTAAGCCACGTGGCCCAAGTCGCAGAAAGCAAAGGCAGGGACTGGTAGAATGAAGAACCACCCACTGTAGGAGAAGATCAAGTTTGAGACCATCTCAGGAACCTGAAGGCACACAAGTCCATGGGACCTGATGAGTTGCATCCGCGGGTCCTGAGGGAACTGGCAGATGAAGTTGTTAAGCCACTATCCATCATATTTGAGAAGTCACGGCAGTCTGGTGAAGTTCCCACTGACTGGAAAAGGGGAAACATAACCCCCATTTTTAAAAAGGGAAAAAAGGTATGATTCCAACCTATGAAAATAGAGGGTTTTTTACACCAATTTTCTTCAGATAAAGAAGTCAAAGTTTAGTAAGAATAATTACAGAAATAACAAACAATGTGATAACACTGAACTTTTTTTTTTAGATGACACAGGGCTTTTTGTACCTGGCATAATTGTAGAGGAAAACTTGAGACACAGCAATGTCTATAAAATGTCTCCTTCACATGCAATTTCACAGATTTTTTCCCCACTCAGTCCTAACAAAGCTTTCCAGGTTTAAGGATAGTGTTAGTTGACATAATTTCCTACATGATCTCAGATAGCATTTCTTCTGGCTTTTATCCTCTTTTTTTGTGCAATACCATGATAAGACTATTTTGAGGACTGGGTAAATTGATCAAGTGGGTGACTTGACTTTTCTTTCCTTGCTTATAATAGAGTTATTATGACAGAAGAAACTCTAAAATATTTTTTTTTCTGCAAGCTGACATGCCATTAGGTAGAGAATTGTCAATATTTTTTAAGCATTAACCCAAATTTGAATCCAGCATGGCAAAAGCTGTAGGTCTTTAATAATCTTCATTTATTGCCATGTAACATTTGCATTGACATAGACTTTGAATGCTGATAGTCTTTGTTGTGTCCTGATGATTCTTTAAATCTAATTTAGTAGAACAGTCATAGCTCACCAAAATAGTTTACCAAAAGTTTCAGCAGCACAATACTAGTAATTTTTGTTTGTTTCCCTGATCAAAGTACAAATAATTATATGATAGAAGTTAGGGAAATGAGGATTATATCAATGTATCAATTTCTTTGCCATTTCAGGATTGTGCGTTCTCTGAAGTACTTAATACAGTAGCAATGAGCAAATCTAGATCAGAGGAGATGATACAGGTCTATGGGGCAACAGTGATCAGGTGTGGATACAAATCACACCTCAAAACTGAATAGTTGTTCAAAACTGAAAAGAAAAAAAAAAACAAAACCCTAATCACAATCAAAGAACATCATTATTTTCAGCAGGTTTCTTTATGTCAGACTAAGTATAAAGGGTCAAATATCACCTTAAAGATGAAATGACATGAAAGGTTTTGTTGAAGCTAATGGCAAAACTCAGAGCACATTCTGTAAGATTAGACTGCATGTGAATAAAAATCCTGAACGGAAGAAAGAAAAATAGGAATGTGAATTATCCCCTTGGTAACCTGTGTGAATGATATATTTTAGCCTGAGGTGTCAACTTAAATAGAAGAGTTAGAAAAAACTAATACAGCAAATTTATTTTTCTGACTCCTGCTTTCCCTTAGCAGAAGCTTAGCTTGTAAAATTAATTCCACTTTATGAAATGTTTAATGTATTAATATTTCTTTTTATGAAGATTTAGAGTAAACTGAAATCTTATAAACCAATATTTACACAATAAATTACCTTGTGCTGAAAAGTTTCCACTGAATGGAAACCTATTTCATATATAGTGAGAGAGAAAAAAAGTAAGTGACGTGCTTATAATAGGAAGCTCCTCTGATTCATTTATAGATAACTGCACTCTGTCTGATCTGGGAACATGAACAAGGATTTCTCAAAATTTGACCATTCCTTATAGAATTCTTTATCTGGAAAATCTCTTAATCTCATAAAATAAACACAGAACAAGGTCTACTAACATATAATGCATTTCAAGTACAAGATAATCCATTTATGATTACATATTTCTAGAATATCTTAATGTCACATTAATGTTGATAACAAGTGAAGCATAGATAATCAAAATGTTTTATTCATGAACACATATAAATTTCTTCCCCTCCCCTGACATTTTTACTAACTTCATATAATTTAAGTTTAACATAAGAAAAAGTCAACCTGGAAGCCTAATTTCCAGTGCTAAATGTTCACTCTAGATATCTGGAAAACTGGACTGGATCTTGAAACATACATATCAAATGGAGTTTTAAGTGAGAAGAGTGACCATTAGGGTCCTTCATGACTGTTTGAAATACAAACTTTCAATGAAACAAAGAGGTATACATTTTAAGATTCTGCTAAGTTTTCACTTTGGAAGCTGAAATTCAATTTTATCATAAAATATATCATTTGTTCTTTACATCCATTATAACCCCATTGTGTGCTTAATTATAGCAAATTAACATTATGGTTTTGTGTTTGGGTTTTTTTGGTGGTTTTTGTTTTTTTTTGTATGGAAGAAGCAGCCAGTAATACATAGAACACCAAAGAAACATTCTTTACTTCTCTGAACCTTTTCTTATTTCAGCTTTCTTCTGTGCAGTCTTATAACACTATAGGGCATTCTATATTGTATGTGGGATGCTGTTACTGAGGTCAAAGGGTAATTGATGGAATTTGTCGTGATTTTGTAGAAAAAAAATGTGTATTTTGGCAAAATTTACCTATTTTCTCACCCTATTCTTAAGACCAATTTACATACTTTAAACATTTTTTAGATAACGGCGTATTTACTTATGATGTAAAATTAAATGAAGAAGAAAAAAGAAATATAAATATAAATATAAAAAAATCTGGAAGTCAGATGGTTCTATTCATAGTAGCATTAACAGGTGATAAAAATGGTGCTTATGAATCCCCAACCACACTGCCTGATCCAGGACAACCATAGTACTGTTTTAGAGCTTCCATCTCTCTGTCTGGGAACTCTTGAGGATAGGTGTATATATGAGGTAAAGGGCATGCACTGCTGAAGTGCATGTACTAGTCCATTGCATAGACAGCCAGCATGGGAACACTACTGATGTGTTCTGGATAAGCTGAACCCACAACTTATGCAGAACTAATTCAATGAACACTCAGTAAATTCCAAATGATCCTGCTGGATTCAGAGAGCAAGTGCCGTAGTAAGTCTCTTAAATATGACTCTCAGATCTCATACATTTTTTTCCCCCACATGCATGTATATTATATATAGATTTTTTACCCAATGACTTCAGTTCTGATCTTCTAGACCAAAAGCTACAAGTTTATACTATGTGCCGAGAGGATTCTTACCCTGCTGCAGATGTACTCTGCTTTCATTTTCATTACTAGAAGTTATGAAATTCATAAGTTGGGGCATTTATAGAAAAGTTGTGTTTCTTTTCCTTTTCTTTTTGCTTCTATGAATCTTGCAGAGCAAAGGCATTAATGTATAAAACCTCTCCTGTTTATTTCTTTGGGCTATATGGGTAATTACAGAACAGATGAGGGAATAGTATAAAGATTGACAGAAAATCCTTAGAAGTAATCTGAGTTTGTCTTTCTTAATGTACATGCTCATTAGCAGTCTGTCATTTTTTTATGCAGAAGTTTCTAGAATGACTCCAGGCTGTTCTTAGGCTCATAGGGGTCCTCAGTAAACTCCAAAGTACAAACTGTTTTTTCTTCCCTGATGCATTTTCATGACTTAGACTGTTATGTTACTGTCAAATGAAATGTTTCTTCTCTTCACCATTCAAGAGGTCTAGTACCTCAACAATTGTCTTTTTAACTTCTCCTTAACCTTAATATCTGTGACTTATGGCTATTTCTTATAGAGAAAGTATATGAGCTTGTACCCATGTACCTTAGGTAGGTAACATATCACAGAATCATAAAATCATAGAACAACTTGTGTTGGAAGGGATCTTTAAAGGTCATCTAGTCTAACCCCACTGCAATGAGCCTGGACACCTTCAACTAGATCAGGTTGCTCAGAGCCCCGTCCAACCTGACCTTGAACGTTTCCAGGGATGGGGCATCTGCCACCTCTCTGGGCAACCTGTTCCAGTGTCTCACCACCCTCATCCTAAAAAATTTCTTCCTTATATCTAGTCTGAATCTACCCTCTTTTAGTTTAAAAACATTACCCCTTGTCCTATCGCAACAGGCCCTGCTAAAATGTTTGTCCCCATCTTTCTTATAAGCCCCCTTGAAGTACTGAAAGGCTGCAATAAGGTCTCCTTGGAATCTTCTCTTCTCCAGGCTGAATAATCCCAACTCTCTCAGCCTTTCCTCATAGGACAGGTGTTCCATCCCTCTGATCATTTTTGTGGCCATCCTCTGGACCCAATCCAACAGGCTCATGTCTTTCCTGTGCTGAGGACTCCAGAGCTGGATGCAGTACTCCAGGTGAGGTCTCACCAGAGCAGAGTAGAGGGGCAGAATCACCTCCCTCAACCTGCTGGCCATGCTTCTTTTGATGCAGCCCAGGATATGGTTGGCCTTCTGGGCTGTGAGTGCAGATTGTTGGCTCATGTCTAGCTTTTTATCCACTAGTACCCCCAAGTCCTTCTCTGCAGAGAGAAGGCATCTCCATGCATTTGCTGTTTGTTCTATAAGTAAAAATAATTTTAAAAATCACCATTTTCCCATTTCTTCTCTTGTTCCAATGATGTCTTACATGCTTGAAAATACACTATTTGAAGTGAGGGGTAGGAACTTATCTCAGTGCTGTCCCCTGTGGCATAGGACTTAACGCTGGTGTCTAATAAGAAGTAACTGCTGGGGCTCTGGTGAATATCGGGCTTTTTCTAGTTTTCTTGGAAAAGAAATGTTGCAGTTTACTGAATACAATATAGGAAATTGTGGTGGGTTGACCTTGGCTCGATATCAGGTGCCCACCAAGCCACTCTATCACTGTCCTCCTCAGCAGGATGGGAGAAAATAAGATGGAAAAAACTCATGAGTAAAGATAAAGGCAGTTTAATAAAGCAAAAGAAAAGGCCGCATGTGGAAGCAAAGGAAAACAAAAGATTTATTCTCCATTTCCCATTGGCAGGTAATGTCCAGTCATGTCCTGGGAAGCAGGTCTTCTGTACGCATAGTGGTTGCTCTGAAAGACAAATGTCGTAAATAACGAATGCCCCCTGGTCCTCCTCCTTTCTCTTAGCTTTTGTTGCTGAGTGCATGCCATATGGTATGGAATATCCCTTTGCTCAGTTTGGGCCAGCTGTCCTGGCTATGCCCCCTCCCAAGATCTTGCTCACTCCCAGCCTACTGGTGAGGAGGTGAAATGTTGGAGAAACAGCCTTGATGCTGTGCGAGCACTGCTCAGCAGTAGGCAAAACACTGATGTGTTATTAACACCTTCCTAGCTACCAATACAAAGCACAGCACTATGAGGGCTGCTAAGGGGAAAATTAACTCCATCTCAGCAAGACCCAATACAGAAATGCAACAGAAATAAATGCCCACTGCTGCTGTATGTGTGATTATGAATGAGAACATAACAATATCTACATCTCTATTCATAGTGTCACAGAGTTCAGAGTTAGTTCTGAACTACTTCGTCATCTTGTCAACCTCCAAGGCCCACATGAATGGTCATTTGTGTATTTTCATCACAAAGAAAAATTGAAAACTGCACTGTGAATTAACTCTTCAAGGTCCTTGACCTAAGTCAAAGATACATCCAGGCAATGGTCCAGAGTAACAAGAACAATGACGCAATTAGAAAACATAGCATCCAAGAAAAGGGAAGCTAGAGAAAATAAAAAAATTGACAGTTTTCTGTAATTCATGCTGAAAGTTGTTAAACTGTTGTTCCCTGAGCAATTGACCCTGGAACCACTGATTGGAAGAGACAGCAAGGGGTGGAGCCTGCACCTGGCAGCGCAGTAAATTTATGCAGGTGAAAACAATCAGCCCAGCTGATTGCAACAGCATATACTATCCCAGTGGGCAGGCACATGGCCGTGGGCAGGTGCCTGACAGTGTGGTGAACACCTGGCAAAAAGCATTGTCTGCTGCTTCTCCTGAGCTTCTAACACCTGGTAGAACCAAGGCAGCCACACAGACAGAGCTCCTGTTCAAGCATGAGACCACCCAGGTTTCTGGCTGTGGGATGTGTGAAGCGATATTCCTAGAGGTGGAAAGTGATTGAAAGCAAGACTGTGGGAGGTGTGACCAGATTGATGAACTGCTCTGCTTGGTGGGTGAGCTGCAGGAGGAGGTAAGCAGACTGAGGAGTATTCAAGAGTCTGAGAGGGAGACTGATTAATGGAGCCATACTACATTAATGGAGCTATCTATGATGCATAGAAGCTAACTCAGCATGGCCACTACAGAGGCAGGTCCTGGATCTGCTTTGTGCCAGGAGGAAGGCAGTGTCACAAGGGTTAAGGAGGGGTGGAAGAAGGTTACAGCATGGAGCAGTAAGATAACCCCTCCTTACCCTCTAAGTTACCCTCTAAGATACCCTTACAGAACAGGTATGAGCCCTGGATGTGGTAGATGAAGCACATAATGAGAAAGAGGAGGAACCTGAGCAAGCATTCTTGCCAAGACCGGAGAAACCAACCGCTCACAACAAAACCCGCATTAAGACCAGTGCCAAGAAGGAACAATGGTGAGTTATGGTCATTAGTGATTCCCTCCCATGTGGAACAGAAGCACCCGTTTGCAGACCAGATCCTCTTTTCAGGGAAGTTTGCTCCCTCCCTGGGGCCTGAATTAGGGACATCACCACAAGACTAAAGAGTGTAGTCCACCCTTCAGACTACTATCTATTTCTGCTCTTTCACATGGATACAAATGATGTCGCAACAAAAAGTCTGAGGTCAATCAAAAGAGACTTCAGAGCCCTGGGAAGAATGCTAAAAAATTCAGGAGCACAGGTAGTGTTTTCCTCAATCCCCTCGGTAATTGGAGAGACTTCAGAAGAAACAGGAGAGCCCAGGATATCAATACCTGGCTCCAGGACTGGTGCCTCTGTCAAAACTTTGGGTTTTTAAACCATGGAAAAGCCTTTGAGAGACAAGGTGTTCTGGGGCCTGACAGCATCTACCTGTCCCATGGGAAAAACGGGTCTTTGGGCATAAGCTGGAGAGACTGATTGAGAGACCTTTAAACTAGAATCGATGGGGAAGGGGATACCAACAGGACTGCAGTGGGTAAGCCAACGGTTGGCATGGCATCACCTGAGGGTGGCAATGCCAATGGGAGCATTTACACTGCTCCTGGGGGCAGAGAGGGCCCAGGAGCATATCTGAAATGCTTGTACACCAACACATGCAGTATGAGAAACAGACAGGATAAACTAGAAACGTTGGTCAGCTCCCAGAGCTACAATATCATTAGTATTAGTGAGGCTTGGTGGAATGAGTCCCATGATTGAAGTGCTGGGATGGAGGGCTACGGGCTATTCAGGAGCAATAGACATGGCAGGTGAGGTGGAGGTGTCGCACTATAACGAAGGGAGAGATTGTGCAGCCCCTCCAGTTAGTGATGATGTGGTTGAGAACCTCTGTGTGAGGATTAGGGGGATGGAAAACAAAGGATATGTTGTAACGCTGTTGACTCTCTTGAGGGACAAGAGGTCTTGCAGAGGGATCTAGATAGATTGGAGCATTGGGCAATCATCAGTGGGATGAAATGTAACAAATCCAAATGCCAGATTCTCCACCTAGGATGGAGTAACCCCACGGACAAGTATAAATTGGGAGAGGAGCAGCTGGAAAGCAGCCATGCAGAAAGGGATCTGGGGGTGCTGGTTGGCAGCAGGCTCAATATGAGTCAACAGTGTGCCCTGGCAGCCAAGAGGGCAAACCGCATCCTGGGGTGCATCAAACACAGCATAACCAGCTGGCCAAAAGAGGTGTTATCCTGCTGTATTCAGTGTTGGTACAGCCTCACCTGGAGTACTGTATGCAGTTCGGGGCTGCACAATTTAAGAAGGACGTGAAAGTCCTTGAATGCATCCAGAGGAGGGCAACAAGGCTGGTGAAAGGGCTGGAAGGAATGTCCTGTGAGGACTGGCTAAGGACTTTGGGCTTGTCTAGTTTGGTGAAAAGGAGGCTGAGGGGTGACCTCATGGCTCTCTACAGCTTCCTGAGGAGGGAAAGTGGAGAGGGAGGTGCTGAGCTCTTCTCCCTGGTATCCAGTGACAGGGCGCATGGGAATGGTTCAAAGCTGCATCAGGGGAGGTTTAGACTGGACATTAGGAAGCATTTCTTTACCAAGAGGGTGGTCAAACACCAGAACAGGTTTCTTAGAGAGGTGGTCAAGCCCCAAGCCTGTCAGTGTTTAAGAGGCATTTGGACAATGCCCTTAATAATATGCTTTAACTTGGTCAGCCCTGAAGTGGTTAGGCAGTTGGACTAGATGATCATTGTAGGTCCCTTCCAAATGAAATAGCCTATTCTATTCTAAATGGCCATGGGAAGATTTCTGAGGTACAATGTAATTTTTTGTACTATCTTTGTAGAACACCGTTACTCGTTCAAAGGACACAATAAAGTATTTGAATATTAATGAAATAATATTTAAGAAAAATTACCCCAGCATAATGTTTTACAGAACAAAACAAAATTGCAAGTGCTTCCATTAAAATATTAGAATACCAAAAATAATCCAGGGGCCAAGTTTTCTTTTCCACTGAAATCCTTTTAGCTCCAAACTGTCAAAACCCATCTCAGAATTGGCAAACGATAAAGTGGCATCCTTGTGGCAGTCTAATTTAGTTGGTAGTGATCATAGAGAGATAAGTGTAATTCCTACTTACTGTTGTCTTTACTTGAAGGCTGAGGATGAAGGCAACATCTGACAGTGCTATAATTTTTCTCCCACAGTGGTAGTGTGCAAACTTATTTTTATTAATAATTATAAAATCATTTTCTTGATCTCCAAGGAAGCAAGCAAGCAAACCACTTTTATTAATTTACGTAACCTTAGCAACACCGCAGTATCTTTATGGAACCATTGGCTATATCGAAATATCTAAGATTTTAGAGTTTTTCAGATGAATTGCAGAAGCATAGAATCACACAATGGTTGAGGTTGGAAGGTACCTTCTAGCATATCAGCCACTCCTCCCAGTTTTGTGTCATCAGCAACCTTGTTGAGGATACACTCTGCCCCATCATCCAGATCATTAATGAACATGTTAAACAGTATTAGACCCAGTAGGTCTAGGGTACACTGCTAGTTACTGGTCTCCAACTAAATTTCATTACTTTGATCACCACCCTCTGAGCTTGGCCATTCAGTTAGTTTTTAATCCACTTTACTGTCTGCTAATCCAGCCTATACATCAACAGCTTGTCTATGAGTACCTTATGGGAGACAGTGTCAAAGGACTTACTGAAGTCCAGGTAGACAATATCCACTGCTTCCTGAAACTGAAAATATGAGCTGCCTGAAACTAACTTTCCTGATCCATAAATCAGTGGGATCTTAAATCTGTTTTGCTTTTTGTGTTAATGACTGGGAATATTTTCTGTACTATAAAGCCTATTTACTCACAAATTAAAGCCCTTTTCTTCTCTTTCACTGTTACCTCATTTTGTGTTGGTAGGTGTTTCCTTAGCAGAATTTGTTTCTCTTAGCTGCCCACATTTCTCTTAACTGTGGCTTCTGTGGAAAACTTCTAATAAAAATCCTGTGACTACAATACCTAATAGAACATAAAATATATATCAGTTATAACTTAAGCATAAAGACACCTATTTATAGCTTTTTATAAAATGTAATGTATAAATAAATGTCTAAAATATATATGTAGAACTATATAAATACATATGTACAAATAAATATATAAATGTATAAATAAATGTATAAAATTTCAGTAAGTGGTGGGTTTTTAAGCTCAACCTACAGCAGGATCTTGGTGACTGTTTTTTTACCTCCTAGTTTCAACACTCAGTTGGTAAAGGAACCAGTTAAACTCTCTGGGTTCTCCCCATATTTCATTATTTTCCCCAAAAGCTTCCATGTGTTCTGTTAGTCCCTCCCCTCTTCTCCCTTCATGTCTGAGTCCATGAGCAATTACAGATTAGGGATTCGGTTCTACCTCCTGTTCCACTAATCATGACTTATGTCAAGTTCAACTTAGTATCTTTGAAATTCTGTCTTCATGGCGACAAGGAAAGTGTTGAACAATGATCAAGTCACACATCTGATGAAAAGTAGTATCTGAAACACTGGTATGTCTAACAAAACATATCTGAAAATAGGTACAATTCTTCACTAACAGTTTTTGGGATATTTCTGTAAAATACTCTTTTTGTCTGCAAGTCTGTCATCTTGTTAGAGCTTTCCCATACTCTCCGGACAGTCAAAGGGGAATATATCTCTTTGCAAGTACCATGGATTTATAAGAATCTGTAGCTCTCTAGTTTTCATCTTTCTAACTTGGTAAAGCAACTACATCACAGCAGCCCAGAATCTGGCACAATGCAACATAAGATCCCAGGTTAACACTATAAATAACTCTAGCTGAGCTTCCACACTTTGTTGGTATTCCACTAATAGTCCTGGCATTTGTTGGTTAACCGTCAAAGGAAAAGATCGTTAATAAACTGATGATAACTACTAATCATATACAAATATTCTAAATGTGCAGTTAATTACTCTGTTTAAAAAAGGTTGTGTCACATATCTGCACTACATATCTGGTGAGGCCACACCTTGAATACTGTGTTCAGTTTTGGGCCCCTCAATACAAGAAGGACATTGAGGTGCTGGAGTGTGTCTAAAGAAAGGCAATGAAGCTGGTGAAGGGTCTAGAGTACAAGTCTTATGAAGAGTGGCTGAGGGAGCTGGGGTTGTTTAGTCTGGTGAAAAGGAGGCTCAGGGGAGACCTTATCACTCTCTACAACTACCTGAAAGGAAGTTGTAGCAAGGTGTAACAAGCAATAGGACTAGAGGAAACAGCCTCAAGTTGCGCCAGGGGATGTTTAGGTTGGATATTAGGAAAAACTTCTTCACTGAAAGGGTAGTCAGGCACTGCAACAGGCTGCCCAGGGAATTGGTTGAGTCCCCGTCCCTGGAGGTATTTGAAAGATGTGTAGATGTGGTGCTTCGGGACATGGTTTAGTGGTTGACTTGGCAGTGTTAGGTTAACGGTTGGACTTGATGATCTTAAAGGTCTTTTCCAACCTAAACAATTCTATGATTCTATGATTCTATGTATAGATGTCAGTGAACATGAGCAATAAAAATGCACTGTTAAACCTTCTTTTCACAGGTTCCAATCAATGGCTAGTTTACTTGCCGTACTCATAGAATTATTTTAGACTTATTCTCAGAACATGAACTGCAAGTCTCTCACAGAGTCTAAGATATTTTTTTTAAAAAATGAAAGTGTATGTGTATTAAAAATTATCCATATCCTCTCCCATATTTCTTGGTTTATTGTCATTTTAAAATTGGAGGCAGTATAACTTGGTATTTGAAAATATAAAAATATTAATAAAAAACTGTCCTTATACAGAATGAATATTTTATGTTGAATCAGTATTCAATGTATTCCTAGACTGTTTTGTATTCATGAAATGATAATAGTTTTACTTGCTAATATTGCAAAATAGACCTTAATCCAATGGATTCTCCCAGTTGTCCACACTGGCCTTCATTGTCATTTCACAAGCAGAACCTCTGGCAATACGAGCACTAAAATTAATTGTGCTCAAAGGTAATGTATACTTAGGCTACAATTATAGTTTCTCAGATTACCCAATGAGTAAATATTTAAAAATAGTAAACAAACTAGTTTGTGTTTGCAGGACAGTATCAACATAAACCATAATTTAGCACTATTTAAATCCAAGAACTCTGATGTATTCTAGAGAACATATTTCGTGGTTAGTGAATTTGACGATGGACATTCTTCTGCCAATGACTATGACTCATTGTTTTACACTCTAAGACAGAAGATTACAAGATGAAATAAATAAAACAGGTTATTGAGAAGCTCATTAGTGAGGAAACTTATAAATGGTTCTAGAAGAGACTCTTTGATTCCAGAAGTTTTCCTGCATGAATTATCAAGGTACCAACACTCTTGAGCAAGTTCACAGCCTTAAATCAACTCTTTATGAAGACTTTATCTTAATAAGAGAAGTTGGGCAATTAGCTGTGAAGTGTAGCCATACATATAATATTTCTGATAGAAAACAGAATGTATTCATCACTGAGATTTTAGAAAACTAAATTTCTTGGTCTCAGCGTTAAGGATAATTTTAGATACATCTCTTCCTGAAATGCATTTAAGCATATCTTATTGGCAAAATCTTTATTCTCCAGCCAATTGTCTTATAATCATAGGAAACAGTGTTGATTGATAGGCTATGCTTAGAAGTGGTGAATTGTATTTAAGCATTTGAAACAAGTTTTTTCATTAATGGAAAGTCCATAAAGAATTCAATTTCATTACCTAGCTAACTCTGACATTAGAAAGTTTTTGTCTCCTCCTTCTTTTCTTTAGCTTCTCTGTTAAAAAAGTCAATCTTCATAGGATACCTCTGAGGAATTAGAGGGAGTTCATTTTTAAAAAGAAACCTCTGGTGTCTGAATTTTCCATTGTACTACAAAGTAACTTTTCCTTCTTTGGAGGTATGTCATGTATAATGACCTATTCATTTTTAGTAACCATTCAGAAAGTACAAAAATTACCTGTGCCCATCCTTTGACTGAGGACTTCCTCCCCTCATTAGAACTATACAGAAGCTGAGATATTCTCAGTGATCAAAAAAAAACTATTGCAAAATGTTCCACATTGTCCATAATCTTTTATTGTTTATGCATTTCTCCTTAAAATATACTAAAAACTTATGTGACTCCAATCAAAAACCTTTGGTAGTTGCAGTCATCAAGCAAAAACCCTTCGCTCAGCCCCATCTCTGTGATTCCTAGTAAAAATCCAGTGAGGGAGAGGAAAAAAAAGTAGCAATAATCCTTGGTGGTACAAATAGTTTCCCAGCAAATCATTAGTTTAAATAAGATTGCATAATTTTTTCTGATTGCTTCAATTAACTCACGTTCATAAAATAATAGAGGTGTAACAATACAAACTCAAATTTCCTAGTTTAGTCATCTCTGATTGTAATGAATGTGGACTGCAGTCATCTTGTTCATATGGACAAGAAAGAATGGATGGACATTATGTAGTGCGTCCTCAGGTAGTTTTAGAAATATATCACCTTCCCTCACTTCTTACTCACAGCAGAGATATATTCTTACATGCTTTGAGACAGACTAGAAAATTGAATTCAGACTATCCTTCATTTTTATTAACTTCTAGCAATGTTAATCAATAAAAAAATAACTGTTTATTCAAGGAATCCATTGGGAACTTGTGGGGCACATCGATGTTAACTTCCAGAAAAAGAAGTCAGTTTTTTTCTTTTTTTTTTTTCTTTCTTTTTTTCCGACTGTTATTCTAAGACCTATAAATTAACATGACTAACATTTTTTTTTTTACAGTCCACCTACTGAAGTACTAATTCCTGCATTATGTAAGCTTGTTGCAGAAGTTCCACTGTCATCTCCAGGAAAAGATCTAGTGCATTGTATTGGTGATGTGCATGCTTCCCTTATTTTTCATAGTGTCATAATAAGCCTCATTGAAAAGAAACACACATTTACAGTAGAAAATCCCTCTGAAAAGTGTAGGTCCAAGCCAAGAAAAAACATAGCTCACATACTGAAGATATCGTAACCAATTTTACAAAAGCAGAAAATGACATCTTATTTCTTCACAAAAATTATTTCTTCTCGGTAGTATTATAATCTGCCTTTTTCATATAAAACAGCTCTGCTTTTGGTCTTACATTTCCTGGAGGCAGCTTATTCTCTTGACATGTCTTTTTAACAGATGATTACAATCAGAGTCCCATGTAATTCAGTAGCTGTTTTCAAAGAAGAAAGCTTAATCTAATAACTTCTTATTAAATTCTTAGCTCCTGTAGGAGTGCTTTTGAAGTATATTCAAGGTAAACAATTTCATTTTGGAACTCAGCTGCTGGTTATCCTCATCTTTGCTAATGAAAATTTATTTCAATGTAGCAGTAGATTCACTATATTTGTTACATTTTGATGTTTTCTGAACGGGAGAATTTGTGTATGCATATTAAATTCTCAGCAGAGAATACATGACCTGAAACAAATTATTTCTTTCATAAATCAAAAGATTAACTCTTTTCTGCCTGAATATTACCTTTTAGAAGAGGAAAATATTTAAATGTGCTACAGTTGTTTAGTATACTCAGTGAACTGTGGAAAGGACATTTTCATAGCAAAGAATATATACTTATCAAGACTTCTTAAAAACCTTCATTTTAAGAAAAAAATAATCTTAAGTTTGCCAAAGTTTCTTATTAGATACACCAGCTCTCCTTACTTAAAAGGATATAATTTCAAGGTTCCCAAGAGGAAATAGCTCTCTAGTAGCTAGGAGTGGTACTTGCAGGAAGAATTCATACTTGTATCAAGACATTTATAATCAATCAGAATATGTAGACAGGCCAAGAATGAGAGAATGAAATCATTACCATAAGAAAGCATTTTTCATAACTGAAATACTTAGTGACTTGATGAAGTCCCATGGATAATGAGATAGCTGGTTTCAGATCTTTCAGGAAATCCTAAAATTCTGAGAGCTGCTTTTCATTTTTTAACTGAAATATATCTTCCTTCCTTCCTTCCTTCCTTCCTTCCTTCCTTCCTTCCTTCCTTCCTTCCTTCCTTCCTTCCTTCCTTCCTTCCTCTTCCTTTCTTTCTTTCTTTCTCTTTCTTTCTTTCTTGCTTTCTTTCATCCCCAAATTTTCACTCTGAAATAAGAGTGGATTGGCAGGAAGTCAGGACCAAGCAGCTCTGAGAACCACTGGTGGGCTGGGACCCTTGCATCTAGGCAGCCATCCCCCAGGAAAGGGACCAGACAGCTCCAGAATTTTCAGAAATGTCCACTGTAGGGTTCTGTAGTTTTCTGCTGCAAAATGACACCTCCCATTCATGGCTCCTACTAAACCTGTGCAGAGCTTTGTGTGCTTGTGACATCTCAGTCCCAGCATTGTGCCCGGGGCTTCTCCCACCCTGCTCTGCAGGACTGCTGTTGCCTCACCTTGCCTCCTCCATACACTGTCCACAGGAGCTCCCTGCAGCTGTGGACTTTCAAATGTTAGTGTGCCCCTAGCACTGTCCTGCAACCGCTGGCTTTGAAACTGGCAAGTTCTCCAGTGACCTTAAGAAATCACATCAATTGCTGCCAGAATCCTGAAATTTTGTCATTAGATTTGTTCAAAGAAGTGTGTTTCCCTGAAACTTTAATTTTTATTTTTATTAAAAAACCCCACACCTCCTAGACAAACAGGCAAACTAACAAAACCACACAAACAAGCAAATAAAATACCTTCAAACCTCTTAATCATCTGTGTCTGAACAGCCTGTGTCAGAGGCAGGACTTGGATCTGAAGTTCTGAAATCCAAGTCAGTGCTTTCAGTGTAAGGATGTTGCTTCGTTTTGATGGACAGTAAACAAACAGAAAATTCCCAAGAGGAAAAGTTGTTGAGGTACTGACAGTTAGTTGATGCTGACTGTTCTCACTCCTCCAGCCCTCCCTCTTTCAAGCCTTTGGCTTTGTGCAAATATCTTTTTCCCCACTTTGACTTGAAAGAAAAGTGTAATCAGCAAAAAATTCTGATTTCATGGAAAATGCTCTTCCAATTAAGACTCATGGTTTAATTTATATCCTTCTATTTAAATACTTTGATGACCTTTAATCATGAAGGACATATATAAAGTGATTGACTATTTAATGTATAGTACTTGTAAACAAGCTGTGATTTCCACTCTAAAATGCAATCAAAAACAAAAAGAGACCACTTAATTTATTTTTAAACAATCATTATTTTTATCTGAATTTCATAATTTGAAAAATGTGAAGAGTAATTTCTCACATACTTTACATGAAATATGGAGGGGTAGACTAACATTTTAAAATGCAGACTGTGTAACTGCCCAGCTATACATTTTCAGGAAAAAAATATTATGCTTTTAGATCTAAATTCTCTTTAACTATACCAAGACTGATAGGTTACATTTGCTCTGTCATCACTGTAGCAGACATAAATACAACCAATGCTTGTTGTGTAGCCACAGCTGCAGAGACCACAGAGCAGGTTACAAAGCTTTCCAAGAATTTGTGCGCCTTCTCAGTCAGTTAAATCAGTGCACTGCGGTCTGTGCTTCCATGATGCCACTCAAGCTTCTGGCTTTGTGTACACCAGCATGAGGGAGTAAACTCCAGTATGGCCTTCACTGTCTTTCAGGACCTCCACCTTACAGGTACTGGACTGACAGGAGCATGTAATATCTTCTTTGTTTAGAAAAAAATATGAAATTAAATGTTTCCTTTTAAACCACGATAATGTTCGGTTGTGTTCAGGTGTTTGAGCCATTGGGGGTGTTACTGCAAACCAGTCCAAAAAACTTTCTAACACCAATTTGGCATTTAGAAAGTAGGCATTCTTTATTGCAGCGCTGGATACACGGGGGATATCTCCACCTAGAGTGCATACCGACATACAAAACTACAGCATATTTATCAGATTACATGTTTAGTATAAACCCACTTAAACTGACACTTATTGATTCGTGATTAACATTGCATACACTATTGGTTTACTGTATTTAAATTAGCCTCGCTTGCTACGTAAATTAGCATGCATGCTCCTTTCAGGTGGGGGGGGCAAATCTTTTCAGTCCTAAATTGAGTTGGTGTTCGCGATGTCCCCTCACTGCATTTACCTTTCACCCAGTTTCTGAAGTTTTATCAAACTTCATGTCTCTCTGGCCACCGTCCAGTCTTTGGTGCCAAGATGTTCCCTTTTATCGGTCTGTTAGCTCTTCTTCAAGGCTAGAGCCATTAGTTTTTCACAGTTCATTACCTATACAAACACTTTCATATCTTTTAGCTCCCTCCCAAATTCCTTTCCCAAGGCACAAGTGGTTAGTAGTTTTGCTAATTGGAAAATTACTGTCTCTGCTTAGCTTTAGAAACTATTTACAACAGCATGTCAGTTTGTGTGGTACATTCTGTGTATGCATGCACCATGTGTGCCCTATGTGTGGGTGCACGCAGTGTCTGTGAGCACTCTACATCTATGTACATGATACCCTAGGTAGGGTATCAGGGGAAAAAACTCACAAAAATACCATACATAATGGCACTCTGGGAGGATCAAGGTTTGTATTTACATGCTGGTTTTCCTGATATATGATCTATCTTTAACTGCCATGCTCTGCTGTGCTGTCTTGCTTTGGGACTGGTTGTCTGATGTCAGGTCTCATTGTGCTGAATCCAGGAATGGAGTTACATCAGATAAATAGAAAACAAAGGAAATCTTTCAGATTTTGTATTCTTGCCTGCTTTATGCTTTGTTTCCTTATGTATCTATTTGAAGGACTGGTCTTTCATTAATTTGTGTTATGATCCCTGTTATAAATAAATAAGATAGATAGACATGTTCTTTTAATAATTTTTTTTCCAAATAAAATCATATCTATTTTAGTGTTTTGTTGTTTGGGTTTGTTTTCTGTTTTTGTTTTTTTTTTGTGTGTGTTTTGGCACCCTGGAAAAAGGGTTCCATTGTCTTAGATTAAATGTTAAATATTTACTCCCTTCTCAAGCCAAAAGTCTGTGATCAACGATATTCTTGACTTGCTTAATAACGGTTTGCATTAGTTCTTAACAGTATGCTCTATGTGCTAATAAAACATGTTTTCTGACACATTTGTCAAACTGAATCTGGATTACAGCTCTAACCTGCAGACACAGAGAGAGTGCATCCTGTTTCAGAACTGATGCACAACAGCTGAAGGTTTGATTTGTTTTCTGAGAAGACAATAAAAAGTCTGCTGATGTCAGTTACAGAAGGGTTGAAATCTCTGGAAATTCATTATTTAGGCATTAAACACTGAAAGCCTTAAAGTAACAAAGCTACATTACAAAGAGAGAGAGAAGAATATTGTTCTGCCATGACTATGTGGGAAAAATGCATAGAGACTTAACAGGGGAGTGTAATATGATTACATAGATTGCATGAGTGTTTAAAATAATATTCAGGGAAGACAATGTTTTTTAAAAAATTAATTTTCTGTATTTTCATGAATTTGAATAAGTAGAAGAACATACATGATTCTCACCTTCTACTTAGCATTTTGAAAAAAACTAAAGAACCCCCTCCCCAGTTTCAATTATATAGTGTATGGTTCCAGATATGACCACCTGTAAATAAATTAGTCCATTTACACAAAAAACACAGCTGCCCAGACATTGTCATAGGTGTCAATGTTGCATCTGCTTTTGATCACATTATCTTAGTAAACTAATGGAAGCAGAGACTCAGACAGTTACAGAGATGGTTGTAAGCAGGAATAACATTGAATTCTACTGTAGGCCAGGGTTAATTTGCTCTTGCTGGAGCAAGAAGACAGCAGAGTAACAGGGCCTTGAATCTGAGTTATAATTGCCTCCTGAGGCTGAGCATCATATGGTTGTGTTCATCTTCCTCCATCAGATCATCAGAAGGAACAGGAAAACAGCAAAAATTTCTTCTTTAAGAGGATTGGTCCTAAGCCCTGTGTAACTAGGGAGCAGTTGTAAATAAAACTACTTGACAGTTTAATACTTTTGCTGGCAATACTTTTCATCTTTTGAAAATCACTGAAACTATAGTAGCAGAGATTTACTAATCTGCTGTTAAAATATTTGCTCACAAAGACTTTTTGGATTTCCATTTCTTGATAAGTAAATAAAAATCTTCCACAGAATAGAATATAATTTTATTAACTTATTTCTCTGTTCCCTCTTTGGTGCTCTGTCCTGGTTTCAGCTGGGATAGAGTTAATTTTCTTCTCAGTAGCTAGTAGAGTGCTGTGGTTTGGGTTTAGGATGAGAATAATGTTGATAACACAGTGATGTTTTGGTTCTTGCTGAGTAGAGTTTACACTGGTCAAGGACTTTTCAGCTTCCCATGCTCTGCCAGGTGCATGAGAAGCTGGGAGGGGGCACAGCCAGGACAGCTGACCCAGGCTGGCCAAAGGGCTATTCCATACCATATGACATCATGCTCAGTATATAAGCTGGGGGAAGAAGAAGGAAGGGGGGGGACATGCGGCATGATGGCGTTTGGCTTCCCAAGTAACCGTTACGCGTGATGGAGCCCTGCTTTCCTGGGGATGGCTGAACACCTGCCTGCCGATGGGAAGTAGTGAATGAATTCCTTGCTTTGCTTTGCTTGTGCGCGCGGCTTTTGCTTTCCCTATTAAACTGTCTTTATCTCAACCCATGAGTTTTCTCACTTTTACCTTTCCGATTCTCTCCCCCATCCCACCGTGGGGGGAGTGAGCGAGCGGCTGCGTGGTGCTTAGTTGCCGACTGGGGTTAAACCACGACATGCCCTTAGCTTTCTTAGCCTTTGTTTTATTTATTTCATTTGCTGTCTTTTATTTTCCTTCCAAAAGTATGAGTTATTTGCAATTGGGTTGCATTTTAATTTTTACCTCAGTTTACCTTTATGTATCTTATATATTTCTAAATAAGTTCATTTTCTTCTTATTTTTTTTTGTTTACTCTTTGTTCAGTTGGTTTTTTCATTGAGGGTTTTTTTTTTAGTACTCTGATGTTCCTAGCAGGCTGAACATCAGTGTGGCTTTATGTCATGAAAAAGAGAGAAGCAGAATACCCTAAGATTAATGTATACTATGGTACATTATTATTTAAATGGCTGAGCCATTTCATGCAACCATGGACCTTGCATTTCTACGTTTTACATCTTTAACTCAGTCCTTTTCACAAGTGTCCCCATGCATTTCTGTTTTAAATATTCCCTGAAAACTCCAGCCCATTTCCGCAAAGAAGGAAATTAGGATGCTTAGTTCCTTCCTCCTCTCATTTCGTTCTGCATGTCACGAGATCTGGTTAGGAACATTTCATATTTATCTTTGTTTGGCCCAACACAGTTCTTGTATTTCTCTTTCATCAGGCATTTTGTGTATCCTTTATTTTTCTCTGAACCTAGCCACATTCACTAAGTAGTATACATGGAGGAATTTGCATGCATTTCTAGTTTCTAACCCACTCCAGGTTCATCATTTCTGTTGTCACATGCAAGTTTGAGTACACTTCTTCCTTTAGCTGCGGTGTGATTTTCCCCTTAGCCATCTTTCTCTATCCTCTCCCTACACATGGAATGGCCTTTTACTTGGCTCCATTGCCCCTACTTAGCCCTGCAAAAGTGCTTTCCAGTCTCTTTCATGATCTAATAATTTTTCAATGTTTATTTCCCTCCTGTGAATTACATGATTTGAGGAATTGGTACACAATGAGTAATATATTAAATCTATGGATTATAGGAAAATTTAATAGTTGAGATTTAAGACAGCACATATGTGAATGCATGAGCATGTTTTTAAGGAACACAACTTACTACTGAATTAGTAAAGCTCAGGATAAATAACTTTTCTGACAACATAAGTTTTCCAGGTGTCATATATCATAATGTACTATACCCAGCTTCCTCTCATTTGTCCTGTGCCTTCTGGAGTATTAAGTAACCTTGATATACTCTGGAGATGATCTGGGTAGTTGTCCTCAGGGAGGTGGCTGTGTGGGTGGTGGTGGCTGTGAATGAGAAGGGAGAGGAAAAGAGAAAGGAGTCTTCTCTTACTGAGGTCAGGCTCTGACCACTGGGTTTGTCTCAAAAAAGGTGTCATGCCATGCTTCTGTCAGACCAGACCAGGCTTCCACAGGTACATCACTATCTCGATTATTACACTTCCTCCTCAAAGTTGTTTCAGCAGCAGAAGGGGATACTTCCTACCTATCATATACTGTATTGAATGCTTGACTGCTATAATTTCTAGCTGGTGTCACAAAGCAGATGGCACTCATGTTTTTTTCACAGCCCCTTCCTTACTGATGCCATGCAAAGAGGCTGGTACCCTAAGCAGTAGCTTAGACCGTCCTGCTCAACATAGTCACTGTGCCACGCTGGGAACCAGGCAAGAATGAAGCCATTCCGTGGACACCTCCCTCATATCAGGGGAATCTACAGCTAGTGTCTAAACACCTGCCATGTGGGAGAAGAATATGCACCTGAATATCTGAAGGGGAGGCCTCTCAGATACTTTGTTGAAAAGTTATTGTGCTTCAACCAAAAAAAGACAAACATTTAAAAAAGCAGGGAAGTTCATCAGTGCTTAACAAGCTCACCTAACCAATAGTAGTTTCTGTGTGCTCAGGGACTTTTTTGTTTGAGGTTTTACTTCTGCTCAGATTGTGAGATGACAGACAAAATTTCTCCTGACAGTGACAAAACCCTAGAAAACCTTTGCCATCCTTGCCATATATATCCCACAGAAATACAACAGTCTTGATTATAGTCCACCTTCAATAATAGTCAGTAGTGGAAGCCCACATGGGCACTGATGAAATTTTATACCAACTTAAATAGTTATTTCTGTTGTGATAACTCAGGCAGTAAAGTTAGAACTGATCTTCTCTAACTTTAGCAACCACAAGGTCACATATTTAATCAAAGACAGCTTCCACTGTGGTCCCATTCCCATAGTTTCCTACTGATGTCAATGGAAAGACAAAGGCATCTCCAGAAGAAACTTTATCCCATCCTAAGACACCTGGGATAAATCAGGCCCCAGAGGTATATTTTCTTTAACTACAGAGGAGTCTAGGCCTAGACTAAACATTTAAGATCATATTAAGATAGCTAAAGTTAGGTAAAATAGATCCCATATATAATGAAATATGACAGATAAGGAATAATATTTTATTCATTATTCATTTTCTCAATTTTTCCTATTTATTAAAAAGGAATTCAATTTTATATGTTGATATAATGCAGTAATGAACTGTAATTGTACTAACTGTTCAGCGGATGTAACGTCTATCTCTGTAAATAAGTATTATAAATTAACAAGTCCAGTATAATTCATCAGTTTACTGTGTAATGTGTGTATGTTGATTGAATATGTTCATAGATTTTAGGATAATACTAAAAAGAAATTCTAGGAATATTTTATACTACTTTACATTAAGTGATTTTGGAATAAACCCTGAAGTTCTTCTAAGGCAAAAAACCAAAATGCCTGTTGTACTGACATCAATTCACCATAACACTAAAAAATTCAACTCAGCTTCCACAAGTGCGTGTTAACTGGGAACAGATATTGACCCAAAGGAGGTTTTGTCTGAGTAACACTGAAGGGCTTAATCTTAAATCTTTAATTGTTGTATCCATAATAAACACAGTAAACGGAGTTGTATCTATATATGTATGAATAAGAAAAGCAAAAGCATAGGTGGATATTTTTCCTTTCATGCAGTGTGACACTTCAGAAAGCAAGGTTCAACTACCTTGCCATAAATAATTGCAATTGTTCTTTGAAAAATACACTTATTACCACCTTACTGATATCATGGACCTATTGTATTAGTGCTCACACATGCACACAGACTCATAGAAACAGAATAAAATCTTCCCTGAAGCATTTACCATGAAGCAGCTAAATTCCTAAATCTCTATTTCAGCTGCAGTACCTATTTTGATAAGAAACTTGCAAATTAAAGGCATTGACAGACTCTTGATTGTGAACACAAGACAAGGTTATTTTTCAAAGAAAGAGGAGATGATGAAAAGCTATTTAATAACTTCTTCAAGATCATGAAGGAAATATATGACAGAGTTAGAAATGTCTCTATCCTGTGCCTTGACTGTGCTTTCTCTTGTGAGCCTAAATTTTATCTGTTCGAAACACTTCCTTGGCAAGATGAACATGGGAGTAGCCATGCTAATGCACTGATTAATGATATGAGACTGTTCATGTCCTATCAGCTGAGCTTTTTTTCTCCTATACCAGGGGTTAGGCACCTGACTCACAAGGACAGATCATGACTGAAGTTTTGTGAATGTTAGCACTGACCAGATTGTCTGTTCTGATACCAGACCCTCTATTTTTCTTCTACACTTCTGTCCCGATAGCTTTCCATTCATTTAGTTATTGACTTTGTTGGTTTTTTTTTCTGAATACTTAATTCTTCCCAGGCATTTTAGGCCTTTTTATAGAATGCCATGTTGCTTGGCATTACAGGACTGAAATATCTTTGTTGAGCAGGTTTTTGGCTTTTCTTAATCTGTTTCCAGTCGTAAATAGGCAGTATGTAAGTATTCTTTTCCTCAATGCTTCACAAAAATAATTAAATATTAAGAGAAGATCCAATACTACACTGATCAAAAAAATATAGTATCAGAAGCAGATAAGCTAGAAAGGTAGTAGGAAAACTCATGCAACTGCTCATAAATGTGAGTAAAGACTCATACACTAATTCACAGGTACCAAAAATATAGCTTCTTATAAGACTTCCTAAAAAATACAATTTAAAAATGCAGAAATGTTTCATAAAATTCATCTTTGTTACCTTTGCATTAACATTAAAATCAAAATGAATTACAAAAAGCTTTGAGAATTCTTTTCATGAATTTATACTAGATATCTCCTGATGGCTGTGATATAAACCTTTGACTGTAGAAGGAGTTAATCTGAGTTCAAATACAGTTTTGTGCAGTGTAAAAGTTTGGGTGACTTCTCAATATATTTGCCCCTATTTGTATTTCATCCTGGCTACCTATTCCTGGAGAAAGGTGATTTAAGGAAGGAGCAGCAGATCTGAGAACTGCACAGTCCTCCTTCTCCTTAGCTTGCTTCCACACAGGTCTATCAATCTTTCTTTAATGACAGACATTTTACGGAGATGATTTGCCTTTTTCTGCAGACAGATCTCTTCTCTGAACAGCTGGCTTGGTGTAGAGCCAACATCTGCAACTTTGTATCTTTTCCAAGACATCTGAAAAGTATAAGCATTAGGGACTGGACCAATCTCTTAACAACACACTGCATTTGAGCTAAGTTGTGAGAGTTCTTGCAGAACTACTGTATTATGCGCATACAGTAGCTATGTAGGCATATCTTTTGGACTGCAACATAACATGTACTCTGCTTGCTGTACTTAATCAAAGAACAGGATAAATGTCCTAAATTTTATTCATGTCTCCATACAATGGATCTAAATTCTCAATCTATTTCTTAATAACAATCATCAGAATTAATTTGTTTTATCTTTCACAGCTGTTATATCGTTTTACAAATGGTTCTGTTATCAGTCATAAAAATATTTACCCATGCACTTACACTATACATGTGTGGTTTTAACTATCAGCATAATATACTATAAAACATGATAACTCTATCTGTATAACATATTTATCTCTTGAGAGATTTCTTGAGCTGATGCCTCAGTGAAGTAGCCACTGAATACCCACACCATTATCATTAACCCACCATTAATGAAACGTTAATAAAGATAGTCATTGACTATTGAATCCTGTACCACACTACAGACCAAGGTACAAAATTCTCAGATGTTTTTCCAGTATCATATCCTTTTAAAAAAATAGTCTGTATAGACTATTTCTAGGAATCAAATAAAATCCAGTTACATCTTTTCACCTCTTTTTTTTTTTTTTTTTAACAAAATTTACCTTACTGTGCTTGCACATTGCCTATTAGGTTGTTTGGGAGAGTATATCATGTCCACAATTCACTACCAAGTGTAGCTCTTCACTCCAAAAGAAACTTCAGAAATTGTTGTGTGAGACTAAATAAATTACTTATTTTGGGTTTTTTTTTGAGACCATGAGCTTAATGTTTATTGTACTTTTATTCCAGTTCCAAGTCTCCTTTTTGTTTGTCTGCACATTTCTTTTGTTTGGTTATTGACATTGTTCTTCTACCCAGACTGTTTCTGAAATTGCATTGTACTTTGCATTCTAATCTTCCACATAGGATATATTTTACTTTTCCTACTTGAAGCTAATCGTTATTTTCTTTATTGTTTTACAGAAGAAGCTGAAGGCTGTTACTCTATTCTGAATATCACCATATATATGAATAGGTGGGATGATAGAATGTAGATACCTACATGTAAATTGATAACCCTGGATCATAGGGTGTCTCAAATGGTCTAGGTGTCATAGGTGACAACAAGCAGCAGATATTGGGCAGTATGTGTAGGTGTGGATGAATGCCTCAGACTGAACTTTTGAACTCTCAAGCAGAAACTTGGTACTTGCTAGCTGCAATTGGTATTGGCTAAATTGTGTATTTTGATAACATCTGGATTAAACAAAAAGGGCATGTCCTGAATCCTCCACTTAGAAAGGAGACATGAGACAGAACCACAGGAGGTTGATCACATATTTTGCTTCTGTACATGGATTATAGGAAACTTGGGGATCCAGAAAAAAGAGCTGGTGCTGAAAAAAAAGGTTCCTGAAAAGAAGTGATCTCAGTAAGATGAGGACCCAGAAAGAAGAAGGTGAAGATCCTGGCTGGAAGAAAGATCACAGAAGTGGAGAAAGATCTTGGAGATCAGGAAGGAGCATGGAAAAAAATGCCAGGAGGTGCCCAGAGACCTGAGCCGGTAATGGTTGCTATGAGCAGCTGCACACCATTGATAAATTTCTCCCCAGCCTCCCTGGCCTGGCAGCAATCTCTCTGCTGAAAAGGGAATTCAAGACATACAGAAAACATAATGCTGTAGGTGGGTGGGTGGGCAGGTGGAAGGAGAGTGAGTGAGTGTGTGAGAATCAACTAGGTTAAAACCCCAAATTTTGATTCTTAAATAAACACTATCCAGATCCAGTACACGTTGCCATTTACTCTGCCTCACCCATGAATGTAGGCAAGAGCCACTCTCCTTACATCTGGCCCCATTAATTGTATCCATTGTAAGAAGTCTGCATAGATCAAGAGGTAAATATGCAGTTTCCACACAGAACATCAATTAATTTATAAATTGAAGAAGGCTCATGGATATTTAATACTTTAGCACATATAAAACATAATTACCATCAAATGTCCAAAGTGTAATTTATGAAAAAATATTCATAGTCTGAAAAGTAATAATTAGAAATCAGAAATCATTCACACAAAAACTGCAAGAAACACCAGCTTCCCTGCTTTGGTCTGTTGTAACATCCATGTCATGCACAGAAGGCACATTTAAACAAATATTCCCCAGGTGGTAGTTTGCAGATGGCAGTGTAACCTCAATATGTGATTGTTTTAAATGAGAGAAAAACCTAACATTCAAGATTTAAAAAGAAACATAAAATACCAAGGTACTCAATACCTCATTTGCCTCAGTCTTTCCTGGTAAGAATGGCCTTCAGGAGTCACAGGCCACTGAGATTATCATAAAGTCTTGAGCAAGAAAAGCTTACCTTCAGTGAAGAAGGATCATGTTAGGAAACACGTAAACAGACCAGACAAACAACTCCATGACATCTGATGATATGCATCAAAGGGCACTGAGGAAGCTGACCTATGTCATTGCAAGGCTACTCCTGATTGTCTTGGGAAGGTCATGGTGACTGAAGGAGGTTCCTGATAACTGGAAGAAAGCAAATTTCACTCCTATCTTCCAGAAGTGCAAGAGGGAGGATCTCGGAAACTACAGGTATGTTAGGGTCACTTCACCTGGGAAGGTGATCAAGCAAATCATCTTGTTTGTTTACAAACATGTGAAGGACAATAAGATGACTGTGATTTTTAAAGGGAAAAACACATCTCACCAACCTGAAAGGCTTCAACAACCATCGCAAATTTGCTGATTGTATGAAACTGGGAGGAGTAATAGCTGATAAACCATGGTTGTGCTGCCATTCAGAGGGACCTCAACAGGCTGGAGAAATGGGCAAATGGGAATCTTATGAAGTTCAACAGTGAGAAGTGACAAGTCCTGCCCCTGGGAAGGAACAACTCTATGCACCCATACATGTTGTGGTCTGACTGGCTGGAAAGGAGCACTGCAGAGAAGGCCCCAGGGGTCCTGGTGGACACCAAGGTGAACGTGTCCTTGAGTCAAAGGCAACCAGTGTTATCATGGGCTGCATTATGCAGAGCATTGCCAGCAGATCAAGGGAGCTGAGACTTCCTCTCTACTCAGCCCTGGTGAGACACATCTGGACCGCTGGGTCCAGATCTGGGCTTCCCAGTATCAATGAGACACGGGCATACTGGAGAGAGTCCTGCCAAGGGCCACAAAGGTGACTAAAGGAACGTCTTTCATATGAGACTGGGAAAACCAGGATTGTTCAACTTCAAGAAGAGAAAGATTAGTGGGTATCTTATCAATGTGTACAAATACTCGCAGAGTAAAGACTGAGACTCCTCTCAGTGATGCTCAGTGACAGGACAAAAGGCAATGGGCACAATTAAAATACAGTAAATTCTATTTAAATATAAGAAACAACCTCTATTAAGGTGAGAGTGGTCAAATCAGGTCAAGTGTTCTCTGGAGCCTCCATCCTTGGAGATAATCAGACCCCAACTGGACATGACCCTGAGCAACCTGCTGTAGCTGATGCTGCTCCGTGCAGGCTGGTTGGACTTGGTATCTCCAGAGCTCCTTTCCAGTATCAGTTACCCTATGAGTCTGTGATTCTGTGGGACAGTAACATATGAGGCACAACAGGATCAGATTTTTCTTCATTCTATGCCTTTTATCAAAAAACACAGTAATATGGAATAGAAAACAATAATTTTTTCTTGCATGAATTTTTGGTTGAAATACAGTAAGTAGTGAATATCATTCTTTTAACTGAATAACATACAATGGTTTGAAAACTTAAAGAAAAGAAATAATTATCTTGTTTCACAGTTTTTGAATAGGGCTTTTAACTCAGACAGAACTCTCAAAGTTCAACCTCTGTTTCATCTGACAGAACCTTTCCATTGGGGTATAGTTATCTGATTCATCAAGTGTAGTTCCCTCTCCTGGCCTTTTCTATGCAGCCTTTTAAGAGATAGTTTCCATTTCCTAGTGTTTCAAACTTGTACACATCTATTTTTTGTAAAAAAATCTCACTTCTACCACTAGGGGATCTGTGTTAACTCCTATCGACTTTGATGATAATTTGACACATTTCAATTGCTCAGTCTCAGCAATGCCTATTTCTTTTCTCTCTACCATGTCCATGGCAAGACCTAGTTAATTAAAAAAAAAAAGAGGGAAAAAAAGTATCTTTTATTTTATCTTTTTAGTTTATTTCAGAGATAACGTGGACACTAGTAGCATTCCAGAACTAACCCTCTGCCTTTAAACATTTATTTCTTATTTTTACAAATGTAACCCTGAATATTTTGAGTAAGCCTAGAGAAAAAAATTATCATGTGTTCTTGTCATCATAAATGTAAAACTGTTTTACTCAGTATGTTGAAGACCTGATATATGTCAGCTAATTTGTCTATTAATTTTCAATAAAAAGTTGTCACTTCTATAATTTTGCAGAATTATCACAATAGTTTCACACTTTCCTTGTGTTGTTTTCTAAGCGGTAAGAATATTGCTTAAAATCACTAAACATTTTCTGGTGTATGACTTATTCACTGTACATATGTGAGTATACCAAAATATTGTAGCTGCAGAGAGAAACTTTTCTGACAAATAATGAAGTTTCTTTAGTTTCACAGACCTGATGAACAATATGGTAATTGTAGTGGGCATAAGCCTTCAATCAGCGTTTGCTATAAGCTCTACTTTTAATGTTTTGCCAGACACTCGGGCAATTAATCACTGGTATTCATGTGAGAAAATATTCAGAAGGTTGAAGAAGATACCTGTAGATAGGTAAATTTTATATGAAAAGTGAAAAATCTTTTTGAATATGAGGGTATAATTAAAAATTTCCAGCTTTTTATACTTAACATTTTGTCCAAGCAAAAATAGCTCTTATTCTATCTGCAAAGGAGATTAGATTAAATAGTCTACATTATAGCCCTGCTCAACCTTGTCCTAAACATGCAGTGTAAATCAATCAAGAGGCTTTCACCTAAAAAACTTTATTTAAACTATAATGTAATTTGCATGACAACAATTTTATATGTCATTTCATCTATCCCTGTATGCAGCTGGTGCAGTTTCTTTCCAATTTTACTTATTTTAGGGTACATATTTAGCCATTTAACTCTTTCAGCCTATTGCTGAACAATTTCTCTATTAAAAAGGATAAGGGGATGAAAAAGAGATAATAAATGCAGAAGACAATCTTAATGAAGTGGTCCATTACAAAGAAATGCCATCAACACTGGGTATACCTTCAGATTGACAATTCTGTGAATATTCATGAATGTTAGCAACAAAGACTGAAGATGAAATAACAAGTAATGCTGATATCAGACTCAATGTTCAGTGCAACGTCATCAGCAGCAAGTGGGATTAAGATGGTCCCACCCACTCAGATGTCCCTGAGCAGTCACTCAACTCTGTTGATTTAGCAATCATGCTCTTAGCCAGATTAGTGACATAAACTGGATTAAAAGAGGGTCCTCCTTGCTTCCCTCTTTTTCATTTTTTGTTGATGCACCTGCAGGCAGATGCTCAGGAGTGGCCACCTTCCTTTTCCTCCTCATATACATAACTAATTTTATAGTTCACTGCTACTATCTGTGTAAAAGGAAAGACCTTACAAGAATTTTGAAGCAAAGAACCTGAAAAGAAACATAATGGTCTTGATTCATCCCACCTGAATTGGGCACAAGACTAAGTTAGAAGTCTGTTTGCCAAAGCTCGGTTTGTAGCAGTAGCAAGAGATAAATGGCTTTAAGGAAACACTCAGCTCTTGGTGGGCTGAATAGCCCTGTAGAAATGCCTACCTCTCATCAATGACTGTTTGCCTAGAGTCACTGATAAACGTTAAAAGGCTTTTTATTTTGTTCATTTTTTCCCTAAATTGCACAGAAAAGAAAAGGAAAAAAAAAGTCTGAACTTTGATATTAAATACTGTGAACTGTAAAGGCTAAGTCCAACCAGCTAGAGACTGCCAGGATAAAACTAAATCTGCAATAAGTATCCCTTTCCTTTCTTGTCCTTTCTATAAATGAATAACCTCTCTCTTTTTTTTTTCTCTTTTTTCTTTCTTCTTTTTTTTTTAATGTGAAAAACCAGCTTAAGCTTAGCCACAAAAGATGGTTTGAACTCCTGTTTCTTTCCCAAGAGAGAAGAATTAAAGGTTTCTTTTGTTCTTACTGGATCAACTTTCTAGCATCAAATCATCAGAATCTCCCTTCTCGTGACAGTAGATTCATTATCCAAAATCAGTGGTAGATGTCCTCAGGTTTCTGTCTCTTTCTACAGGCCACTGATCTTGAGCTTATTATTACATGTGTGAAAATTCAGAAGACCAAGTTTTCATCTCACTTTGAAAGACTGAAGATGCTTAATTTGCAGTATTTTAATTGTCCATGCATGACCAGAGCTAGCTGATTAAAACGTTTCTTCAGGGTTTTCTTGAACATTCATATTAAATACATTTTGCTACTATTTTAATCCTGTATTTCAAAATGCTTAACTAATTTATCTAATGTTAATTTGAGATGCCCAGTAGTATGCAAACTAATTGGAAAGTACATTTGTAATGCTGGGGAAAATATTTCTTTTGCCTATCTTATATATGGCAACACAGTAATAAAAAGGAGGGGGAGAGGTGAAATAGGAAAGGAATAGACTCTTTTAAAAAAGAAGAAAAGAATTAGTTGAAACTGGGGAAGAAAATGAAAAGGGTACTGGAAACGTACTGTTCATTTGAGAGGAAAGAAAGCAAGAACTAAAATGGGAGGTAATATATGACTGGAGACTTTCTTCAGACAGCTCTTACTATTCACTGACTCTCTATAAATTTTATTCTGATTTTTAGCAATGAGTAGTCAACATGATCTGAGCTAATGTCCTTCTCTTGACTTGTCAGTTAGCCAATAATTTCTTGATTTTAAATGCTTTCCAAACTGGTACATGTAGCAAGGTAAATGAAAGTAAATTGAGATATGTCATTCACATTTATTTTCCAGCTTCTGCTTTGCCTTGATAAAAGGGAAAAAAAAAAAATCAAAAGGGTCAAAACCAAGGACAAGTGAATTTTAAATGCCCTGTTTTAAGGCTAAAGTATGAACACTTTAAATTAAGATAAAACTGTGTGTAGTACTGAAGAAATAGGTTAAATCTTTAACCTTGTGCAGTGCAGGGATGGATATAACATATAGCACATTTTTCCAAGTCATCTTGTCAAAAATATCTGTTCCATAGTATTAACATAGTGGTAATTGCTCATAAATATTGTGATCTCAAGTTCACATCAAGAGGCACAAAATATAATTTAAAAGTTTCCTCTTGTTCTTTCTGAGTGGGGGATGGTCTATCCTCTCACTTTGGGGCACTTACGTCCAAAAAGGAAGTATTTTTCATTATGGTACTTCTGGGAATTGGAAGACAGAATACACTTAAAAAAGCAATGTAGTTAATAATAGGAACCAAGGAACTGAAGAACCTGCAGAAAAAAAATGCAATTTCATAATCCTTTCTCTTAGGAATAGAGATGTGTACTTTGTAATGGTTGAGGCTGATTGATGACAGAGTTATCAGAGCAAGCCTTGATGATTGCTTATTTTTTCTTAGACTTGTAAGCCAAAATAGTTAATACAGGTGGCCGTTTCAAAAAACACTTGTGCTCAGCTAGTGTACCTGAGGCTATGGCAGCTGTTAGAGTATTCAATAAATTAGAGGGAAGACAGGTCCAGGGGAGCTGGTTGATTTTCAAGGATCGCTTCTTCCAAGCTCAAGAATGGTCCACCCCCAGGTGCAGGAAGTCAAATAAACATGGCAGGAAGCCTGCATGGGTGAGCAAGGAGCTCCTGATTAAACTGAAGCATGAAAAGGAAACATACAGAGATGCAACCAGAGACAGATGACCCAAGAGGAATATAGAGACACTGTCTGAGCATGCAGGGATGGGCTTAGGGAAGCCAAAGCCCATCTGGATTTGAATCTGCTGAGGGATGTGAAGGTCAACAAGAAGGGCTTCTACAGATACAGCAGCAGCAAAAGGAAGACTAGAGAAAATGAGGGCCAGCTGCTGAAGGGGACCTGGTGGCACGTGACATGGAGAAGGCTGAAGTACTCAATGCCTTCTTTATTTCAGTCTTTCCATGGTAAGACTGACCTTCAGGAATTGAGTAGATTTAAGATATGATGTTTGCCATATACAGTCACAAGCTGTGTCAACAGGAAGTTGTGTGTAAAGGTAGCATGTGTGTTTGTTAAATGCCACATTAATGGGGATATTTAATATATGCTTATGTGATCTTCTGTGTCTGCCTGTCTCTGAGCACATTCTTTTTTTCTTTTTTTCTAAAGGAAATCTTTAATTCACACGTAAATTCTCCAGAACCAGGCACAGGAAATTCCTGAAAAGTCAGATAACGTGAAGCAGACTGGAGGAATAATAGAATACTTTTCAAAGGTAAATGTCCTGGATACCCAAATCCAGAGATGAAGAGATGTATGTTACTAATATGGCTTCCCTTTCCCTTTTGCCTTTCAAATTTTCACAGAAGCAAAGGAAGGCACAGAAAGGGCTACTTTTTCTTCCACACAGATACAACTTGGCACAGATTCATCACATGTCTAGGTATCAAACTGATGTGCTTAAGTTAGGACTGTCATTGCCCATCTTCCTTCAACATTCAGCAGAGTATAGTGAACTCTAGAGATCTGATTCACCTGCTGACACTGCCCATTTATCTCCTTTGTTAAGTGACTTTTAAAATTAGAACTCTCATAAAGTTGCTGGAAGTTAGAAAGTGTGCAACTAGGCTTAGCTGCCTATAACTCAATTAAAAACAGTCCTAAAGCTTGACAGTTTAATGCTTTTCATTTGGTTTTACTTTAGTGATATTCTTACCCTCATCATAAACACATGAATGCTGCACCTGCCCCCAGCTAGCAAGGTTCCCTTTAGACAGCTGACTGGAAGAAAACCTCACTGTCTGAGAAATTAACATGTTAGGAAAGTGAAAAAAATCTTTCAGAGTAATGCTGGCATCCAGCCGGCTGCCAGAAAATTACCTGGAGCAGTGTAGAGAGGCTCTAGCAGATGAACTTGTGCACTGGATTAATGACCTGTGAGTGTTAGTAGCTCCTCAAATGCTGTTGCCTGAATGACAGCAACTTTTGTAAAAGTCACCTCAGTTAAGTGACTCATATCTGCAGCATTCCAGTCCGCAACAGCTTCCATCCTCTTTTCAGATTGATTTGTAGTCTAAAATGATCAAGCTCCTTTAAAGCTTCTTTATAGGAATGTAAAGTGCATCTGAGCACTCGGACTAGGTCAGTGCCCTCAATTGCCAAAGTTCGATGGAAAGTTAAGAGCAGGTGTTGGGTCATTGCCAGCATACATAGCAAGAAAATTGGATCTTTGGCACTGAGAAGGAGAAATAAACTGTTGGTGATGTCATTAAACCTACTAATGTAGCCATAAATACACATTCTACTTAACTATAAGAGAAGAATTACAAGACAAAATTGTAGATCAATTCTAGCGTTAATATTGCCTTGTACTGCCCACAGTATCATTGCTTCAATTTTATATTATTGTTCACTTAACTAGACTCCAGCTCACAGATGCGATCACTACCTGAGGTATGTCTAAATTCTTCCTTCACAACCATCACCTTAAACTTTTATGGAATAAATTGCTGCATCATCTTGTGGTCTTGAACCCCCTGCATAAACCATGTGCTTCTACATCCCCTGAAAAACTTGCTGGTAGGGAGAAACAGGAAATTAGCCTGTATGTATTAAGTATCTTTTCTTTAACATCTCAGTATCACACATAAGCTTATTTAAACATGGCAATGCAAGAGTTAATTAATTTAATTTCCTTTACTTTCCAAAACATAATTCAGTCTTGTCTCTGTCATTCATCTTAAATCATTCTCATATTCTGACAACATCAGATACTGCAGTGGTTTATGAGAACCAACATGCTTACAGTGAAACTACTGCATTTTTCTCTCATCTTTTTGCATGGTTCTCTGCAAATAGATTAACTTTCTTTGCATAATATTTGCTTCTGTTTAACCTACCTAGATATGCAAATAACTTGATAAAAAATGTAAGTTCAAACTATTTCAAGTAGTTCCTAAAAGTATTTCAGTACTGTCAGCCTGACACATTGATGATAATCATACAACGCGCATTGGTTTTCAGAGCCTTAGTACTTTCTATTTCTGACACTTCTCTCTATACATATATCAGGCATTCAGCATGGTAGAAGCACATCTCTATCATAAATGGATGCATTTAATCTTTTCTCTAGCCTCTTTATGCTCTCATCAACATATCAAGTATTTTAAATTTTATATGAATTTACCAGTCTGATTAGGAGATTTTAAAAGGGGAATGATTTAATCATCCTCCAAACTGACTTTTGTAATACAAATTAAATGTGTTAAAATGCTTGGATGAAAGGTCTAATCACACATTAGGACATCCTTAATATGGTAAAGTCTATTTGTTTTCAATGTCAGCCAAGATCTCTAAATATGATAGCAGTTTTAGGTTTGTGGGGTCCCCTCCTTTGTGAAATATATATGATTATTTATCAGTCTTGACCTGGGTGAAATTTGTCATTGTGATCAACTGATTCCTTAGTCCTTTCTCAGTTATATAAATATGTAGTTCATGGATTTTGTTTGTATTATTATATGTGTCTACAACAGTCCTACATAGAGAAATCTATGCTACTCCAGCCACATTAAGCTTGAGTGTCTGTCTAGGATTCCTCCATAAATACTAATTTGAAATAAAAATCTGAAACAGTAAAGTTAAGGTAAAATAATGTTAATTTTTTAGTAAAATTTAAAGGTATTTGGGAGGGGGAGTAAAAACCCCATACTTGTGTCATATCTGGTGTTCACCTCTTTAAATTTGTGCCAAAAAAAAAAGAAGAAAGTGGAAGGTTTTGAACACACAGTCATGTGAAATAGGCAGTAAGCATAGGCATAGAGAATAAAAGCATTTATTGTTCACAAAATTCATGACAACTCATGTTTACATGGAATTATCTGAAATTATTATGTTTTTTTCAATTTTTGTTTTGCATTTTATATAACTACAAAATCTTGTAGAAAACTGTGCTTTTGCTGTAAAAATTATACAGTATTTTGCAAAAATTGTGAACTTGCATGCTAAGCAAATGATATGTAGTAGATGACTTTATTTCCGTCTTCTTATACAAAACATCTTTTGCCTGCAGAAAAAGCAAGTTGAATAAACAATAATAAAAAACAATAGGTAGGATGTTAATGCTTAAATCAAAATTTGCTTTTGCTCTACATTTTTTTAAATGTAAACAAATTTTAATTCTTAGATTAAAATGAATGTCAGCAATTAAAGTGAACAGGACCATGATTCTTACAAATACTGTAATGTGTCCCATTCATCTGATTCATGTTTACTAAAGTAGAAAGAGAAAAAGACAGTCTTATCTCCTCAGGAGCTAATGATCTAATATACAGGACAAATTTTGAATAAAAGAGGAATTAATTTTTTTTTTTTTTCAGGATTAGCCACCACATTGTTGCTAGAATCAAGACTACTGTCCAAGTGTTCGAAGTCCAATCCTATGTCTTCCCCTGGTGGATTAGGGATCATGGAAAGAGGCAGTACAGTACTTCTGTGTCTAAAATACCAGTATGACCAGAGCTGTTTTTTCATTTCTGATGGAGCCTTTTTTTAAAGAGAAATATGTTCCAGCTAGAGTGCCATTTCTCAGAACTGCCAACTGTCTAAATGTATGACTGAGACTTTTTGTAATAGTTTTATCTTGTGATTCCCTGTTGCAGGGATTTATTGACTAACATAAATTCTGTTATGTAATTACCCTGCTACTAAAACACACTACATCAGTCTCTGTCTCTTTTGTTGGAGCTGCTCCATTTTAAATAAATAAATATTCACTGGGCCAGAACAAATGAGTGATTGCCTCTATACACCAGTGATTAAGGCACTTGCTTGGGAAATATGAGTCAGATGATTGAAGTTGTGGCTCCAATTGTTATTTATGCAAAGTGGAACAGCTCCAACCTGTCCTTTAACTTTCATCAGCTTAGGTAGGTTGCATGTCACTTACACGTACTTGAATCCCAATTCTAAATCAGGCTAATAAGGGATAACTTGACATTGTGTGTCTTGTAACCCAGGGACAATTGGACATATTGGGAGAGAAGGAGGAGTCAGTACTTTTCTGCTACATTAACCAAAGCAATATACGTTCCAGCAATTTCCAAAATATAAAGAAACATAATGAAATTCTTTCATTAAACTGCATTTGATCTCTCTCCACAAGACCTATACATTGCTTAAAAAAGTTGTAGTTAATACTACCTTGAGAAATATTTTTTCATTACAAGAATGTTCTTTGAGTCCATTATTCATTATTATGTGAATATATAATTAAAAAATATATATATAAAAGTGGATGTATGCTAATTACTAAAAATTTTGTACTCATAACCTGTCCAAAAAAATGATTTAACATTACTACAAAAACACTCAGAAAAGTGGAACTTTACTGTACAGCTATTGCAGGTATAGCCTTCTCCAGATTGCATGCAGTTATCTCTTGTACGATGTTGCTCAAGTGCTTATGATGGCTAATGTGGGTGAGCAAACAGACCTTTGGCTATTTAAATGATACTGCAATTTCATTGGTAGTACAATATGAAATATATAATAATATATATATTTACAGATAATTACATATATATTTGTATATATAATTCTATTGTAAAGTCTTTGAAAGATGCTTTTTTTCATGAGTTCCTTTTTTGGGGGGGGAAGAACTAGTAGAGTTACCTGTGATGGAAATAGTCTGCCTTAAAGATGACTTAAGACATCTATAAAATAAACATACACCTGAGCACATTATCTGTCTCAGAGAATGGTCAATAGAAGGAAATAAGAGTATCTAGTGTTCAATTTCTATGACCTATTTTAGGCCTGAATACTAAGGCAAGATAAATCACAGTCTGAAAATAGCTATTTCTTTTCTTTTGTTATAAACCAGCTCTAGACAGCTAGTTAAGGGCATGTCTGTGCTGTAAACTGCATTTAAGATGAAGCAAACTCCCTCTTCCCCGGCAAAAATTACTGTACAGAGAAGTTCGTTACTCCCATTTTGTTTTAATAGTTTCATAGTGTTAGTTTAATACATCTAAGTGATTCTGCCTGCTGACTAGATATGCAAAACTTTATATACAGCACACTAAACTATATCACAGTTATTGCTATTTAATTGCAGATACCTCCTTTATTTTGGAAAACAGGATCCATGATAATCTAGTCTACTATTATATTTAGCTGGCAGGGGTTATGTTGCACAGGTGCACAAAGTCAAATTAGGCAGGTGATGTAACTCAAAATAATATTTATTCTAATCAAAAGTGTTGGGTACTCCGACAAACATTAGCAAACTACAGGTTCAAGATGATAACGGGAATTTAATACTACACAGCAGACTTAAGAATTCTTAAGCTTCAGAATGATGACTCAAAATGTGCAGTCACTCACCTAATAAGGCGAGGGTTCTCAACCTCGAGAAGTTACCTTGGGTGGGGTCCCGACCCAAGGGGAGAGTCCCCAACTGCAGACCCACTGCTCTGAGGAGGACTGACTCCATTTGCCCTCTGGTGGGACTCCATTTATAGTCGAATCTGACCCATGGTCATATATGGTCATATCCGTTCCTATTGGCCGAGGGCTCTATCTACCAGCAACTGTGTACAAGACAACAGCCACAGTAGGGCAATAAGGGTGCAAAAAGTAAAGGTGCTCAGTAGCATCTATGTTTCTACAGTCAGAAAGCCCTGGTCTTTATCGGGGTGGGTGCATCTACCACAAGTTATTAAGAAAGAATTAACATCTCGAAGACTATGTACTTTCCAGGCATGGTTCTCTCTATCAATAGGACCTTTTACATTTTCTTTTCAAAAAGTAATTTATTGAAAATAATCAATATCTTTAAAGATTTCTGTTACCTTATCCAAAGGCTAATATTTCAAATTTTAGCAGGAAAGGTGTTAACTAATATTTAAGCTGAAGATCTGTTTGATATTACTGAATTAAAAGACGTGAGCCACTGCACAGAAACATGTCTGCATGCAGAGACATCTGTTTGTTGGATTCAGAGGCAGACAGTTTATTTGTAAACTCCTACTGTACTTTTTTTGAGCCTCAGAAATTACAGTCTTCAACCTGCCATTCTCTTACTTTAGACAACAAGTTTCTCAAGACAATGTGTCTTGCATGCTTACTGTGTCTGACTTGAACAGCTATTTAATAATCTACAGATTCTGAATTTTATTGTAGTTAATGAGCTATAGTATAATATGGATTTTTGGAAAGCAAAATGTTTTTATACACCTTTTTGATTTCAATTCAGTGGGGACTGTTTGAAATGTAAACAGGAAAGCTACATAGCAGCTCCCCAAATAAAAACATCCCGCTACACACTTGAAAGACAGCAGGACAATTTTCAGTCCTTGAAGATTCTCTTTATATAGCACAATCACAGTTGTCAACATTCTGTTTCAACATGTCAAAGGAAAGTTAAATACTTAAAAAGAAACAGTTAAAGTAGACATAGGAGGTTGATAAGAGTATCTCTATAAGGGCAATGTTTTCTAGGAATCTTCTATTATACTTTCCCAAATGATTTAAGGTGTTTAGAACAGACTAATCAAGCAAAGACTGTTTAGCTCATGATGCTCTTATGATATGATTATTATGGAATAGAAATATTTCAAGGAACAAAAATCATTAATTTATCCAGTGGTTCATGAGGGGGTGTCAATTTTTCTTCCTCGTGTAAAATACTTGTTACTCTGCCACTTGATATGACACATACATACATTAGCGGCACATAGGATATGATTACTTGTAGCTAATTTACAGTACTCAAGCTCACATGAAATAGTCCTAGTGACTTAAAACTGGTTACTTAATTAAACAATATACAAATCAATGACTATTATAATATAGATGTTATCCTGGAAACTTCAAGATCTAGACATAAAAATATGTTATAATTTATTGACCATCTCTCAATATAGTGTAGATGATTCTGTCCTTATGTTTCTAATGTATGTTAATAAAACCTATTTTATTTTTAAATACTTTACCATTTTGAGCTACTTTACTGCCAGTTGGTTTACAAGACCAGTATTGCCTCCAGTTAATTTATTTCTGCAATTGGCTTTAGTGCCTGTACTAGACTTTATTACCAATACATGTTGTAAAAAAGCCAAACTCTGTTCTAATATGGCAAGAACTTAAAAAGAATACAGGGATAGATTTTATTTAATATTAATATATTTCAAGTTATTGTGTGATTACATTTTAAAATGATATTTTAAATATGACTCTTTGTAAAACTAATTTTAAAACTTACTAAAGATGTTAAGATTACAAAAAAAGTGTGCCACTGATTCTTTAGTTTTAGTGCCTTTCTATACCAGGAGACATACTCTATCAACAGTCTTTTAATGAGAATGGCAGCTTTCACTTCAATATGTTCAGAGCCTGCTTTATGGCTATAAACTTAAGGTCTAGGTGAGATGTATTAAGATCTTGTTCATTGATCCCTGTCAAAGATAGGCATGATGTTAATGCTGGTCTACCATACAGAGCGGGTAGGAAATATGAATAAAGCAGACCAGGAACCAGACGCAAAGTAACTCTATTTTCTGTATTTGTCATAGAATCATAGAATCACAGAATCATAGAATCATAGAATTGTTTGGGTTGGAAGGGACCTTAAAGATCATCTAGTTCCAACTCCCCTGCCATGGGCAGGGACACCTTCCACTAGACCAAGTTGCTCAAAGCCCCATCCAACCTGGCCTTGAACATTTCCAGGGAGGGAGCATCCACAACTTCTATGGGCAACCTATTCCAGTGCCTCACCACCCTCATAGTAAAGAACTTCTTCCTTATACCTAATCTTAATCTACCCTCTTTCAGTTTATACCTCTTGTCCTATCATTATGCTCCCTTGTAAAAAGTCCCTCTCCAGCTTTCTTCTAGACCCCCTTCAGGTACTGGAAGGCTGCTATAAGGTCTCCCTGGAGACTTCTCTTCTCCAGGCTGAACAACCCCAACTCTCTCAGCCTGTCCGCATAGGAGAGGTGTTCCAGCCCTCTGATCGTCTTTGTGGTCCTCCTCTGGACTTGCTCCAACAGGTCCATGTCCTTCTTATGTTAGGGGCTGAAAGCAGTACTCCAGGTGGGATCTCATGAGAGTGGAGTAGAGGGGAGAATCATCTTCCTTGACCTGCTGGTCACGCTTCTTTTGATGCAGCCCAGGATATGGTTGGCTTCCTGGGCTGCAAGCACACATTGCCGGGTCATGTTGAGCTTCTCATCGACCAGCACCCCCAAGTGCTTCTCTGCAGGGCTGCTCTCAATCCATTCTCTGCCCAGCCTGGATTTGTGCTTGGCATTGCCCCAAACCATGTGCAGGACCCTGCACTTGTCCTTGTTGAACTTCATGAGGTTCACACACACCCACCTCTCAAGCCTGTCAAGGTCCCTCTGGATGGCATCCCTTCTCTCCAGTGTGTTGACTGATCACACAGCTTGGTGTCATCGGCAAAGTTGCTGAGGGTGCACTCAATCCCACTGTCCATGTTGCCAACAGAGATGTTAAATAGTGCCGGTCCCAATACTGACCGCTGAGGAACACCACTTGTCACTGGTCTCCACTTGGACATCAAGACATTGAATGCAACTCTTTGAGTGTGACCATGTAGCCGATTCCTTATCCATCGAGTGGTCAATCTGTCAAATCCATGTTTCTCCAATTTAGAGACAACATTGTCGTGTGGAACAGTGTCAAATGCTTTGCACAAGTCCAGGTAGATGACATCTGTTGCTCTTCCCTTATCCACCAACGCTGTAACCCCATTGTAGAAGGCCACCAAATTTGTCAGGCACGATTTGCCCTTAGTGAAGCCATGTTGGCTGTCACCAATCACCTCCTTATTTTCCATGTGCCTTAGCATAATTTCCAGGAGGATCTGCTCCATGATCTTGCTGGGCACAGAGGTGAGACTGACTGGCCTGTCCCTGGCTCTTTTTTTTTCTGCTTTTAAAGGGAATTACTTGTATATAAACTGGACAAATTAACCTATAAGGCTGATCACCTGTGGTACAGCTGTATGTTAATGCAAGAGTCTTTTTTTCCCCAAGGATTTCAGTATTTCTTTTTTGCATTTCAGTGTGCTATATAAACAAGTCAGCTTGCTTGGTGCTAGCTTTGGTACCTGTAGCACAGTAGCAGCATTAAGGTATATCTGACCAGAGCAGAAGGAAGCTTAAACACCTGATTTACCTTATTGCTGAAACCTGAAGCATTTATAGTATGAACAAAAGGAGTGCAAGAGTAGAAGTGAAGCTGCAGTAGAGCACTGAGTGCAAAAGATATCAAATCTCTGACATGGTCCAGTAGGGTAGGTCTCTGTGCACAAGACTTGTGTAGAGCACACAGTGAGAAGTGATTATAGGATGTTGAGGAACTGAAAGACATATATTGCAGTCTTATTTCACATACATATGTATGTGTATATATATATGTATTTATTTATTTGTATTTTTATTTGGTATAGGTTTATGGATTCAATGTATATCAAAGCTGAAGCATTATTTGGACCAGACATCCTGTCTGAATTTTCTGCTTTTCCCAAGGTATTATTGGCCTGGAATTTGGAAGGTGATTTCTAATGAGCAACATTTAAAAGTAGTAATTTTTTAATGCACTCAGAAGCCTAGTCAGTAACAAGCATGATTTTACTGAAAGACAAAAAAGAAAGACTTGATAATTTATATTAAAATATGCTAGCTTTTCTATTTCTAAAATGACAGAAATAAATCATTTATACTGCTTTGCAAATAAATGCAAATCTAGTTCAGTCTTCTACTGTATATTCTTATTACAGGAGATATTGTCCTTTCCAGTATCTCAGTATTTAGGAGGAAGCCACTGGAGCCAAGTCACTTCCTAGTTAATGTGGTTGGCATCAGGGATTTTATAGGCATCAGCATTTTAGCCTATGAGGCACTTATTACATTCAACCAATAACTTTAACAGCTGATAGATGTTTAGGAAACAGTTGTTACTGCACTGGGCTAATAATCTAAATCTAGATTTTAAGAGAGAGTGCTATCCTGAATTATACTGGCATAAAGACTTCTAAATTCGTGTCATTATTCCTGAAGGCTCAAGACAACTAATATATCTTCTTCATTTAAAAAGAGTGAAATTAGACACAATATTTTTGAAATTCAACTACGAAAATATGGACTTAATTGCTGTTAAAAACACAAAATTGACAAAAATTAAATTAAAATACTTTCTTGGTGTGAGAGACTGGACTGTTAGATAATTGTCTCACAGCTTGCTTATGTGTACTCACTTGGCAAAGCACAGTGAAATTGCAAGACATAACGACGTTGCAGTTTGCAAGAAAACTTATGTGAGCCTGCGGTGGTAACAGGAAATTCTGATGCCTATCAGACACCAACAGAACAGTCACAGAGACATCCAGACATGGCTGGCAACTTGTCACATGGAGGTCGCATGAAAGACGAGACCCGGGATGTGTGAACAGCGCATGAAAGGTGCACGCATGTGCAAGACGGTGAGTACATGCCAAACATGCCAGAGCCCAGGTACCAACTCTCGGTATCAGAACTCTGCTCCCCGCCCCCTTCCGACCCTCTATAAAAGGATCGTGAAGCAGAGCCACGGTGTGCACCCACCACTGAAGACGTGACTACGGACTTGCGGGATGCCGCTGGATCCATGGTGGTGACCTTTTTCTCTTTCCTTTGCATATTTCCCTGAATGCTTGCTACGATTTCCCCCTGACACTTCCTGCCTTTCCTATCGCTCTTTTCTGTGTTCAATAAAGTGACTAAGTTGGTGGCATTTGACCTCGTTTGTGTCTTAATCTCACTCCTGGGATCACTACAAACCTTTCCTGAGCCCAAAAACTGGACCGGGACACTTGGCTCTCCATTTCTGTAATAGTTTTTGGAGGGGAGGGTTGGGTGGGGTTTTTTTGGTTGGGTTGGTGGGCGGCTGGGGTTTTTTTGTTGTTTTTTTGTTTGTTTGTTTGTTGGGTTTTGTTTATTTTTATCCACTTTGCAAAGTTAAAGAGGAAGCTAACAACAAAAGATTATGTTCTTTACTGGTGGTGTTTACATCTGTGTGGTGGTGATATCTGTAGGAAAAAAGGAAAAAACAATAGGAAATTGACAGTGTATTTCAGCACCCTTCCTCCAGCCTGCACTAATCCTTCCTCCCTGAAACCACTGTGAAGATTCTAAGCTTATGAATTTTTTAAGCAAGAAAAAACAAAGCAAAACAAAACCCTGCCAGAAAAAAATCTTTGATATTTTTCCAGCATGGAACAGCTTCTGCTCTTCTTCAGCAGAACAAGGGTGCTTGTTTGAGGCCTGGAACTGACAATATTGTCTGGATCAGTGACAGGTATCTGATCTCATCAATTCACTACTAGAAACAGGTGCATTACACTCCTGGATTTCTAATGTGCTACAGGGGTCTGTAATCCCTAAGAGCTTCAGAAATAGCAACTTGTATGTGTCATATGACTGGGACTACCTGTCTCTCAAACCAGAATCTACCTCTCCAGACAACAGTAGTGCAGCTCATTCTCTGAGGCTGTCCAAAATGGTACCACCACCAAGCCCTCTTGCTAAACATGGCTTAAAAAAAGACTCTAAACTGTCATATTCTTCACAGTGACTTGTCCAATTTCAGTCATATTTAGATATAATTTCCATGTTGAACTTGTCTGCTGCAGAAGACCATTGCAGCAGTCACTACTAAGATTTGTAAGATTTTTTTGTGGATGTTATCTGTTTCCAGGTAAACAAGAAGAAAAATGTATCAGTGCCTATAAGATAAAAAGACCTCACTTTTTGCTCTAGAAGTCCCTGGTTTGCAAATCACTGAAGTGTACTGAGGGTAGACTGAGGAAGAAACTATTACCCTTCCTTTCTTATCCTTACTAGTCATCCCCTGTCAGTCACTGCCAGAGCCAACATAATGGATTGCATGGTCTTTTTGTTCAATTTTGTAGGGACATTTTTATGTTTTCCAGTTTAGAGGCTTGAGAAGGAAGAAGTAAAGCTACTAATGTGTCTTCCAGAAAACATATTGCTTTGGGGATCCAAACCCAACTTGACAAGTTAAGATTAAGGTGACATCTTTAAGATTAGAACTCTTTCCTTAAGATCCTTCTAAAAATTAGAGATCATTTAAATAAAATAAACAATAATTACTTCTGTAAATAAGTAATACTTAAAACACTTTTACTGGAATTTATCCCTGGACTTTAGACAGCTAAATTTAAGGGTCAAAATAAACAAATGAGCTAGGTGTCTAAGCTTCATTAGGGCTAGTGCAGAGCTATGGAATGATTCATTCACCCATGTATGAGGTGTCCTAGGTAATCCCTCATGGCTTTTAGATGCTGCTACAGAAGCATGGGGTTCCTATCTGCTTCGTGTCATATATGCCAGATCTATGTGGATATCTTAGCCTAGAAACATTTGAAGTGACACTGCACACCCAATTCCAGGCAAATGCTTTAATATCCCAATCAAAAAGTCAATAGAGTCTGGAGAATTACGCAGGTAGCTATATATAGATGGCTACTTTTTGTTGACCTGAATGCATCTTCAGAGTCTATTAGCTACATATAGATCTTTGTTGATCTATTGACTCTCTATTATATATGTTGGGAACTTAAAACACCTGGTTTACATGAAGACTCCTGAATCAACCACATAAAGCTGAAAACCTTTAGTGGTTTGGGCAGTATTAGTTACCTAAACATGGAAAACTAGTGGCATTTGCAACTTGCTAAGTTATTTAAGACATGTGCACCAGGCAGGTGGTCATTGGACAAAGGACTTATTGGAAACCTGCACCTTTCTGCAATAGCAACTGGAACCTGAGTGGGATACCCTACAGAGCCTAAAATGGCACTAGATCATTAACAAATCTCATCATTAACAAAGCAAATATGATGTGAGATGCAGTTACCTAAATACCAACATTTTTTCTGTTGTGGGCATCTTAAAGTAAGCCAACTGACCTCCAGTTGCCAGGCCAGAAAGGTTCTTCTATGGCCTGTGTCTTTCAGATACCCTAGGGCATTCAAATGGCAATGGTCACCTACATTTAGACATCTGAAGTCCTCTGCTACGAATGCAGCACTATGCACCGTCATATTTTACAATTCATGTCAATAGAAAACTGAAAAAGCATAAAGATGTGAATATTGGATAGAATATGAAAACCTAAAAAATACATTGCAAGCTAGCAAATTCCATTTTAACTTTTGAAGGGAAAAACCTCTGAGACCGTTAAATAGATTAACATTTAAATAAATTCAGCTGGTAAGTGTGTTACTGCTAAATTATTTAAAATTCTTATAGCACATAGATCAAATAATATTACTTGGCAATTTTGTCAATGGAAGAGGCTAGTAAATGGAAACAAATCATATGTGACAATAAAAGTTGCCTGGCAATATTGGGATATATAAAGGAAGCATACAGAGTAAGGGAGGAATGGAAAATCCTAAGGAGATAGTTCAAGTGTGCTTTTGTGTGCAGTTCTGACTATCCATGTCCAAAAAAATGTAAATATACCTGGGAAAGATATAATGAAGAGGTACTATAATGATCAAAGATCAAGATAAGTCTTACAAAATAAGCCTGCAAGTAGCTTTGTTTTCTTCTCTCAGATATAGCAAGGAAATAAACACAAGAGAGAAAAATGAACACCATAGTCCAAAGAACAACATAAACACATCAGCAAATGGCTACAGATTGTCAGAGAAGAAAATTCATCTGGAAATTAGGTGTGCTTACCCATGAACCTGAAGTTCCAAAATACTTTGTAATAGTATGAATGGTGGAAATAGGTCCCAGTGTGACAATATCACAAAATTCTAATGCAAAAGGACAACATTCTTTGGTCCGATAATGGGGTAGACTACTCCCTGGAGATCACAAGTGATGAACTAAGAAGTTCATGTTAACACAAAACTACTGTTTATAGCATGATTCTGTGTAAAATTTCAGCAGATTAATGAGGAAACTCAAAGACAAATTTTGAAGAAAATTTTATCTGTAAATTGTTGGGCAATATCTACAAAAAGATATGACATCTAAGGCAAAATTAATGTGGGATTTAGGAACTGTTCTCAACTTTTCAGTTTCCTAAAGACCTCAGGGATAGGAGAAATTTATTATGGACTGGTTCAAAAGGGTCTGAAAACCAATACTGCCTTTTAAACACAAATAACAGAAACTCTTTTCTTCAGTAGAGCAGTACACACTTTGCTGTGTATTATGGGAAGCTGGGGGTTCAAACAGCTCTTCTTCCACTAGGGTTTCAAATGTCTATGCAGGGAATGCTGCTGAACCAAAAAGGGACAAGGGACAGACTTACCCCTGACTACTATCAGCTGTCTGTGAGGGAAAGAACACTGCTTTGCTTCTTTAATAAATGATACAAATGGGTGTCTTCTAGCTTTTCAAATGAGGACTGACAAAAGGCCAAATTAACAGAACAAAGAACAAGAGCCGCGGGACATACTGAGGTCCTTATTCTACTTCCTATTTAAAAAAAACCCCAAACTGTAGATTTCATTGGATTCCATTTCAAGTCCCAGACCATTATCAGGAATTGTTATATTGAGGAATATTAAAGACAAAAATTCTTCTGTTAAATACAAAAATTCTTCTGTATATGGGAGCTTGGATTTCTAATGTGTTCAGGGAAAGGAGACAAAAATACCCAATTCCACAATCAATTTCTCCTTCTTAAACCAACATGAAGTAATTTTCAACAAAATAATTTGGTTCATGTTGTTTGCATGAGCACAAATTTCAAAGGATTTGTAGTTTCAGCTAGACTGGGAGGATGGATCTTTCTGCAGAAATAAGGTGAAATAGTCCAAATTTCTCTCTGGCATCTTATGCTGAAGCCAGATTTACAGATTTACATTTTAGTTCTTATGGGTAGAATATGTACAGCTGATATCAACACCTCCAGAGAACAAAATATATAATTTGTTGATTTTTATTGTTGAATTTTATAATACAAATGGATTACTAAAACTTTTAATGCTATATCTGTGTTCATTAAAATGTTACCCTCGGAATATCATAAAATCCATGGCACTTGTATCAGGACTTGAAAATTGCTCTCCACATTTACTGCATTTTTATACAATCACTCACTGAAGCAACACGTGTCAGACTTTTTGGCTATATCTGTAATATGTTGACATTTAATGATGATACCTTTCCACTTTTCCATTTTATTTAAATAAAGTTGAGGAGATTAAGTCAGAAAGCACATATTGGGAAAAAAAAAAAAAAAGAGAGTGGTAGAAAATAGCAAATATTAACTACTGTTGTAGTCAGTGAATTGCAGTTCCCATTGAATTCAAGGACACATGAGGAGACTGCTAGATCACCTCAGAATGTGTATATGCATGTGTGTACATTTCTACGTTGTTATCATGTACAAACCTAAAGGTGCTTTTTCAGAGAGTTCTGCTGTCAGCTTTCTTAGCAACATTTGCTGGCTTTGAACAATTCCATTTATAAACCCAAAGAAAAATACATCTATAAGTAGTGTTGCAGAAGAAAGATCCTGATATACATTTCAGCATGTGTTTTTAAATCCTCTGACTGAAACTCACAATCCTTTTACCAGCTTAGAACACTGATAGTAATTCTATTACCACTGCAATAGCCATCCCTCTCTAATTCTCTAGACACAATTACTGTGAACCATGCAAGATGAATACAAATTAACAGAAGAAAAAACACTGTAGAAAAGAGAAAATCAGTGTGATCTGAAGTGTTCCTGTAGGGGATGCTCTTGCACTCTCCAGTTTAGCTGAATGATCTTCCAGAAACAGTTAAAAAAGGGGGGGGGGAGGGGGGGGGGAGGAAGAAAAGAAAAAAGAAGGAAAAAAAAAAAGAAACCCAAAACATCAAGCAATGTTCTGTATATGATTTTTCTTCTACCCTTGGTAATTCATACAGATACAATTAAAATTTTAATTAACACTGTTATCTAGGATTTTTTTTTCATTTTGCATAGCTATTCAGTACTTTAAAGAAAACAGTCAGTGCTTATATTTAGAGAAAAAATCCATTGTGTTTCACTTTTTAGTCAGTAAATGTTTCTGTTTAAATTTATGCTAAATTATAGGGGAAGAAATTTAACTATAATGTGTTTTTTTTTTCTTGAATAAAATTCCTGATCCCTGCTACCTTTGCAAAAAAAACACCATAAGCAGCCTTTAGCAAAGGGCATACAAGAAAATAAGGTGAAAACAAAAATAACATCCTGCTTTAGCTTTCACTTTTTTTGCATAAAACTAAGAAAGGCTGAAGACTACAGCTGCATACAGTTTACCACTACCAATGCTGGAAGCATATGCCATGGTGACAGCCTATTTTATTCTCAACAGAAGAGAATTTAAAGGTAAACAATGCTACCTAATATTTCAGTTTTGTTAAAAAAGTACTGCTCTGTAAGAGTTGGGTAAAATGTTTGTCGATTTTTAAGTCTTCCTATTTTGCCTTACTCCTCATATAGTCTTCTTAATGAGCGGCTACCTTCCATTTTTCTTATCTTTTGTAATGTATAAAACCTTACATCCCACCATGCTTTACAACTCTAAGAACATCTGCCCTGCTCAATGCAATGTGGATCTGTCTTTTGATACAGAAGAACCTTCTCTGCTGTTACAAATAGAGAAGCAAAAGACTTCTGGTTTTCAGTAAGAGCTTTATTGTTAAAAATCTTTATTTATTAAAAGTAATAGACTCAGGAGAGGAACTGGACAGCTCAACTTAAGTGCTAAATTGGACTTTTATTTTCATCTCTGTTGAGGCAAATACCCAGGCTAGGAGAGCAAAATCTTCTTATGGAGACTCTCAAAGGCACTCATCCTCTCCCACTTCAATCAATCATTTAGGCATTTACTTCAGGAGGGTCGTTTTCTTAAGTGCTTTATTTTACATGAAGGTTATATGCACACATTAAATGGACTCTATTCTGCCCTTATGACCCTAAGTAAGAAGCAAGCAATACATTTTTCTCTCATTATAAGAGCACAAGACCTATCTGAATGTCTGCCAGGTTTGTGCCACAAGTCTACATCCCTTCACCATCCTCTCATCTTACATTCTAGTTTGATTCCCTACTTATCAATTATTTCTCTTAAACTTAAGAAGTAGATCAACAGTGATCCTTTGACTGACCACATTAAACTCATCTGCTTCTCAAGGCTTTTGGGACAGCTGATAGATAACAGTTTTCCACTTTTCTTCAGGGGTTTATTCCAAGGACGGATGGACGGACGGACGGACGGACGGAAGGAAGGAAGGAAGGAAGGAAGGGGTGAGTGCTTGCTCTGTTGTTGATTATAAAATCTTCCCAGGTGCTAAAGAGTCCACTCTTAGCTCAACAATGTTAAACTATGTTGAATTAGCCAAGACTATATTAACAACACCTGGGAAAGTTAAGACTGCCTGCTTTAAACTTTTTTCAAGAACTTTTCATTGGTCTAATTCCTATTCAAGCTAAACAAGATGTAAAGCCCTCTTTTGTGAATCTTGATCTACTCCTCAAAAGGGTGAAATTTGTCTGCTCTCAAAATGAACTGGGCAATCCCCAATATCAATACAGGCTGGGGGATGAATGGATGGAGAGCAGCCCTGCAGACAAGGACTTGGGGGTACTAGTGGATGAAAAATTGCATATGAGCTGACAATGTGCATTTGCAGCCCAGAAAGACAATTGTGTCCTGGGCTGCATCAAAAGAAGCGTGGCCAGCAGGTCAAGGGAGGTGATTCTGCCCCTCTACTCTGCTCTGGTGAGACCTCACCTGGAGTACTGCATCCAGCTCTGGAGTCCTCAGCACAGGAAAGACATGAGCCTGTTGGATTGGGTCCAGAGGATGGCCACAAAAATGATCAGAGGGATGGAACACCTGTCCTATGAGGAAAGGCTGAGAGAGTTGGGATTATTCAGCCTGGAGAAGAGAAGATTCCAAGGAGACCTTATTGCAGCCTTTCAGTACTTCAAGGGGGCTTATAAGAAAGATGGGGACAAACATTTTAGCAGGGCCTGTTGCGAAAGGACAAGGGGTAATGTTTTTAAACTAAAAGAGGGTAGATTCAGACTAGATATAAGGAAGAAATTTTTTAGGATGAGGGTGGTGAGACACTGGAACAGGTTGCTCAGAGAAGTTGTAGATGCCCCATCCCTGGAAACGTTCAAGGTCAGGTTGGACGGGGCTCTGAGCAACCTGATCTAGTTGAAGATGTCCCTGCTCATTACTAGGTGGTTGGACTAGATGACCTTTAAAGGTCCTTTCCAACCCAAACCATTCTATGATTCTATGATTCTATGATTTGCTTTCATCTTCACTGATCTCTGAAGGGTATATTGGAGACTAGAAGTGGTCAGCATGATTTTTTTTCATTATATGCTTTTGCTCTGCTCTGCCCTCTATATTTCAACAGTTACCCAAGACTCCCATTAATTCTGTGGTTTAATGCAATAGTTTGAAAAATGTATGCTTAGAAGGATTATTATCATTAGTTGAATACTTCTGAGGACCAAAATCACTTTCAATTTCTTAATACTGTGTTTTTCTGTCAGAAATACAGCATAAAATTCTGAATGAAACACTGAAGAAAAGCTGAAAGAAAGGGTAAGATAGACTGAGGAGGCAGAATCAGAGGAGACTATTGCATATAGTAGAGGTTAGTAGGGGTTACATTTTTAGAAACAATTCAGAAGAATTTCCTGTTTTGAAGGTGGTCAGACAAATTTCTACTTTCTCCTAAGTTAGTCTTACCACTGATTTTGAAAAAAATAAATTGTTCATGGTGATCTTCATCCTTCCATATTTTGTCCTGCAGACTGCCTCAATAGATATGACCTTTTTTGTGTGAGGTAAATTATTTTCTTGCTGCTCCAATAAATTTAAATGGTAAATATAATTACCTAATATGCCACTACAGAACACTTTAATGGAATATTTCTATCTGGCAATGTAACAAAAATCTATTTTATCAAATCCTGAAAACAGTATTTAGGCAACAAGTTTATGTGTTTTTTTTTTCAAAGCATAAAACTGACCTTAAAAATATTATGGATAGAAATTTGCTTGAATTCACTACTATAATGTCAAAATTATGATCTCCGACCTTAATTTTTTTTCCTTTGCTAAGTGTTTCCTGTTTTACCTGTATAACAAAAATTTTGAAATACATAATGTCATATTATAAAGGAGATGCAATTTAAAAGGAAAATGATCAAACTTTCTTCTATCAAACCATGAGATTTGGGTCTTCTTTTTCTTCTTTCCTAGGATTTTAAAATACCATTTAGCATAATTTAAAGTAACATAGGAGATCACAAGATTCTGGCCAGGTAGTTCAAATATGGCCTTTCTAAACATAAATACTTTCAGAAGTGTTGAGCAGAAGGTTTTCCTAATTGCCATAACCCATGGTCCTATTCATGTTAGCTGGATTCTACTCCTACACATGACAGAGAGGCCAATAAGATGTGTAATAACTTGATCTAATGACTTTTTTTTTGTCCTTGCATGATTTTATTGAAATTGTGACAAGTAGAGAAAAATGTCACAAGGTTTTTTAATTATTATTATTACTGTATGGATTATGTAGTGGGCATAAATAATTGTTGAAGAATTGTCCTTTGAGTATGAATGAAGATAGTTTCTTTTCAAGAGTTAGCATAGTAAGTGAATGATGTGATAACAACACTTCAGATCATACTTAAAGATTTCAGTGTATTAGAGAGTTATTTTCGTGAAGGTTACCATAAAGTAAATATCCATAATAAAAACAAAAGTAAAAGAGAGTTTGTCCCCATTTATTTTTAAACCATTGTTGTTCTTTCTTTTTCTTGCCAACTCTTAAATATCCTTCTATTCTTTTTATCAAATGTTCTCGTAAAGAAATTAAAAAGACAGAGCAAAAGAAAACAGTACAGAAAAGCTTGCTGGCCTTTGGGCTGGGTCCAGTAGAGAATGTTGGTGCCTAGATGTTTTCTGAAATGGAATCAAGCATCAGGACTTGGAGTTGTAAGCTAGAGGGTGAGTTAGTATCTTGGGAGTAATAAATCAAAACCACTCAAACAGTGCAATGACAACACTTCCAGTTATTTAGCCACAGAATCTCAAACTCCACTTCTTTTCATAACTTAGCTGCTCTTATCAGTGCAGGTTGTTCTGTCTAGCTGGAAGTCAGAGACTGAAATCTCTTCTGGAGTAGCTGCCTCACAGAGTTGTGGGGGTTTTGTTGTTGATGTTGATTTTTAGTTGGGGGGTGTGTGTGGTATTTGGTTGCTTGGTTTTTCTGTTTTCTTTTTTTTTCCCCCTACATTTCTTCTTTTTTTCTAAATGGCCCAGGGCTGAATCTTCTTTTTGTAGTTCATAATCTGATCACTAGGGGACTCCTCCAGCAGATAGTAGAAATATGTTAGTATTCCTCAATATAAGGAGAAGAACAAACTTTGCTTTCCTCTTTCTCAAAAAGTTTTCTGCCAGTAGACTGCCATTCAAGAGGCAGTACCAGCATCTCCATCCTCAGTTGGCTTAGATTTTAAAGGAGGACAAACAAATCACAAAACCCCAGAAGATCTGGATAAACTCATTCCAGGTCCTCTCCCACTTTAGCAAAGAGCTACCTTGTGAAAGCTCTGAAGAGGTAAGTCCAGAGAGATAAGTAAATATACAGAATGGAAAGATTCTCAGGCACAACCTTCTTTGGAATTTTCTCTTGGCTGGTTGTCTGGTCTAGTGCTCAACATTGTGATTGCCTCTGTGTTGGCAACTAAATAATTCCAAGTAGGAGGCCGAAGCATCCAAGGCCCCAGATATATACTGAACAGCAGCAGAGTCACCTACATGACTACACCGTTCTCACCACATCACTCCTCAACCTCCTGGCTTCTCATTCTCAGCTCTTCTCTTCTGGCTCATGCTATTCCTGCAAAAGTGTTTATGCAGCCCTAACCTGGCCCAGAGAAAAACATCAGAGGGGAAGATGAAGAAATTCTTATGACTAAAAAATACTGCATCAACCTATCTGTACATTTTTACTCGAATCAGTTTCCAGATAGTTTTCTCTGAAACTACACAAACACCTAAGTAGGCACAAGAATAAGCAGAAAAAAGGCTGGACAACTTGATTCTATTTACACTGGAATCACTGATGAAAAGCCTTTCAAGAAGCTAAAAATCTAAACTACCTTTTGAGTACCATGACTAAGGTTGCCCACATAACTTGTATGTATAACAGAAGATTTTCCCTTTCTTACAAAGTATAAACCAAGTTTCCTGATGGATTGATCTGATCTCCATCCTTTTTTATCTGCTTTTCAAATTTTTTACTTTGTAGAGTAAAATTTTTATATTAACTTTTTTTGTCAGAACAGCAGATGGCAGATTTTTATAGCAACTTGATTCATTCAGTAGGGTGAAGGAAAAGAAAATAATGTTCTTTTCCCATTGTACAACTCTTTCCCTCCCTTTTCCTTTAAATAATCCTCTAGGTAAAATGGTCCAGAGTTGCAAAATGAATAAGAATAGTTCTTACTGAAATGTAGCCTTTTATTTGTTCCATACAAAATTAGTTTATCGTACTTTTGCAATAGTATTCTGAGTACATAAGACAGAAAGTTTCATAGTTCCTCATAGTATCTGTTGGGTTTTATTGTTTTTTTTTCTTTTTTTACTGTAAACATCACAAAATGAAATAGCATAATTCTCATCAAAAGACATCTTTTTAGAGGGAATAATGATTTTTTAAATCATATATCATCAAGTTAATAAAAATAGATCCTTTATGTATCACCATTGCTTCAAAAAGCAATTCCTTTTTGAAAGATCATTTTTTCTAGTTTTTTTTTCTTCTAAAAGCTGCTGAATAACAGCTTTCTAGTGTTTGAAGCTTTTCAAACAAAAGTACAGGAATAAACACCTTAATAGATGCAACAAGTCTACATGAGACAACTCTACTAATTTAACCTATTTATTGAAGGAGATTTTGCATTAATTGAGTTCTGATGGTGAACTGTCTGTTTTTAGCCTACATATATTCTCACCACCAAAGGTGGGTCCATTTGAGTCACCTTTAGACATCTATATCACATGTGTTTACCTCAGAGCTAATTTGTAGCTTGGTTTTGTAGCCAAGGAAGTAAAATGACACTTTTAAGTTACTCTTAATTTCATTTTATGGCAGATGCCTAAATCCGAACCTCTGAATTCTACAGAGTAAACTGTTTCTCTCAAGTTAAAAGGAAGTCTAGATGAGAAGATCAGAAGTAGATGTTCATGTGACATGGTAACTTAAGCCATACTATAACAACTAATATCTCGACATTTTCTTACTCACCAAGGACCTGTCTTTTACTTCCCAAGATCAGTTAATTTAAAGTGAGATAATTCAAAGTGAGATCCCTTGAAGCAGATTTAAAGCCAGCTTTGGAGGCTTGCAAAAGTTTGAGCTGTACTGTTAGAGACATTCTAGGGTAAACTACGTACAAGTGAAATGGGACCAAGATTTAGAGATTGTTCAAACTAGCTGTAGGGAGTGTATTGAGTTAATTAATTGTCATCTAATTTGGCAATCAGCTATCTTCAGGAAAATTATCATATTTTTAGGCAAGTCCTGACTAGCTCTCCTTACTGGCAGAAGAATGTAACTAGTAATTTTCTTTTTTCAGCCTTTGAATTTTCAAATAATAAGAGTATGGCAGAAGCTATAGAAAACAGTGACTCTGTACCAACCTCTTGAAAAATATTTTGACAGCCAACTGGAAGAATGTTTGCACAGCACACAGAATAGTTTTTGTATTCTGTTGACTTTAAAACCAGTAGTTTAGGCACCAGTGTCAGCCTGGCCCACAGTGGAGCAGCACAACGTTGTTCTCAGTTGTGTCCTCCTAGTCATTTAAGCAATATTTGATTGTGTGTGAATGACACTGAGTTTTAGATGGGACAGTGAAGTGAGCTCATCTGGGTTACAGCATTGCTCAGGTAAAGTGATGTAGCACAGAGGAAGATGACTGATTGATTAAGGGAGTAGGGTGTTGGTAGGGGACAACGTGCAACAGAAACATTGCATGGGGCAGGCTATGGGCAAAGACAAGAGAGACTCTTTTTCCTTCTGATAACCTCCTCTCTCCTTTCTCATGTCCTTTCTTATAAAATCTCTATGGATTTTAAGTCATAATTCTAACATCAGCACAGAATTCAAGTTTGCTATATGGTTACAATCATAGTGTAATGGGGGATCAGGGTAGTCCTTGCGTATGCACTTAGTCATCAATTCCCTGAGTGGTCTAGAAACTTCTCTGAGACAATAAAGTGACTTGAAGGAAGTGATTAACTGAAGTCCTAACCATCTTCACAGAAAACTGTTTGACTTACTGTTACAAGAGTTCTCAAGGTGGGAATTTCAGTCAGCCCTGGAGATTCCCCCCAGGCAGTCCCTGCTCTGGATAGGCTCATTGCTAGATGTTCTTTGTATACTTAAACGTCCTGGGAGAAGACTCTGGCTGTCCCAGGGAATTCTGGAGGTTGTTTCTGCTCCCGAATTGACTAAAGTGTGCATAGATGGTACATTTGTAAATAGTCAGGAATGGACACATAGGACAGTCTGTTGCAGTATTTAATACATTAGTTAGGCTACGGAGTAGTTGGGATATGGTTTGCATGTAGTTTAAGCTAATCAACAGAAACAGATCATGCATAAACCAGAGTAGTCACAGTGGTATGGGCCAACTGGTTATAAGAATTCACCAGAGCAGCAGTTCATGCAGTCTCATCAGATTTAGCCAGAGACTCCTTTGTGTTGACACTTGTAATGGAGACTGCCATCACCAACCACAGGAAATGACCACCCTGTTTCAGAGATTTGATTTACCACGAGTGTGGTAACCCATTGTAAAAGATGTAATACATTGGCGTTCAACAAATGCTCCATCCCTGTGTTTCTGTGCAACACCACATCATCCTTGTATAACAACACCGTTTCAAAAAACATTGGCCCCACCTTGCAGTGAGTGAGCAGCAGGCATAGCTTCACAGACAGCAAATGATTCTAGGATGGCCACGGCAGTATCTGCTTCACAAAACTGTTTTTTTCCTGCCATGCACCCCTCTCCTCTAACTTTGCTTACAGCGTTGCATCCTTTACTAATGTCAACAACTTCCTTCCAACTGTTGTCCTCATCATACTATCACGCCTTTACCACAAACCCAGAATGTACTGTATGCTCTGATTGTAACGATGCCAGATTAAAGTATATTAAAGCTTCTCAGAAAAGATTTTTCTTCCTTCAATCATCTTTCCTGAATTTACCTTTAAACTTATACTGCACTCTGATTACATTGCACAGTTTGACCCTAGATTATGAAGACAAAGGCAAAATCTATTTCAGCCCATATAATACACATTGGACACTTTCCTAAAATTCCCATTACAGAATATAAATAGAGATGTGCTGTTTAGTCAGCTTTTACTGTTGAGAACTACTGAATCTGAATGAAAATTCATTGGCAGGAACTGCATTTGGTGTTGTTTGTCTATGGCAACCCTTCACATCCTTATTATGGAGCAGGCACCTAATCTCCTTAGCCTGATCCAGACTGTAAATTTGCTGCTTGATTGAATTCTGGTTTCAGTGTTGACGATATCCCTGGGATCACAAACATCATAAGATAGCTGCCAAGAACTGATCAGCTAAATGGAGATATGAGAACAGTGAACGTCAGGACAAGCAAAGATATGTAAATTAGTGACATGCTACCCCAAGAAAGAGAGAGGGGAAATAAGCTTTCATGAAAGAATGATTCAGATCAAGAGCACTTAATGTTTGGAAGTGGCTGCTATGCTGACCCATTCTTCTACTGTTTTATTTAAATTCAGGCAAGCTATGGTATTTGCCTGGTTACAGGAAAGGATTTCTGAGCACAGAGAGGCAAGTAACTGTTTCACATAATCAGGTTTTCAATAGCAGCTGGTCTCTGAAGTGAATCAAAGATAAATTAGAAAAGCTGATGCTTCCCCCTCTCCCCACCCCAATATGTGTGAAGATTCTGTGTTAAAAAATATTAACTTATAAAATATTTCAACCCTGTTGACAAAATTAATTCAAAAGAAGGGAAAACCTCCAGTGTTTATTGCTATTGTCTCTTTTCTCCTCTTTCTGTTTAATTTCTCCTAACTTTACTTTTATTAAATGAACTAACACTTTGTGATGAATTATTAAACTAGGCAATTTTAACTTAGGCTGGTTATAGCCATGGAAGAAACAGCAAGTGACAGTTTTCCATCCTTTATATCATTAGTCTAACTAGGCCACAAGTTATGTTTTTGTCACCAGCTCTCCAACATACCTAGTTTACTACGACAGTGGTTTCTAGATGCACCTATATTCCACCATAGTGGTGGCAATGAAACACAAATGGAATGATGGGTTTGAGCTTCTGAAAGCAGCAGCAAAAGAACAATCCTTTCTTGCTTTTTCCTTGTGAATTCTAATCATGAAGCTGAGACGCAACGCTAAGCTTTGCAGCAGTGTAGTAATTTTGGAGAATACAGAATGAATGAGGCAATCTTTCAATTCCTGGAGAGACCAAATGGTAGAGAAGACTAAGATATAGTTGCTTTCCTGAAATTCAGTTTTCAAAATTGCTTTGTTCATTGTTTCCTAAATTCCTGACTGCAAGGCTAGAGTTGTTTCTTTACCAGAAAAAAAACTTAGACCTTGGTCCAACAACATGAAAATCTTGATGGCAATACCCTCTAGGGAATAATTACTGTATTGGTAATTTATAGGAAATTAATGAGTAAGGTCCTAAAAGTTTGGTATATATTCATAGAATCATAGAAACAGAATCAGAGTGGTTTGAGTTGGATAGGACCATCAAAGATAGGGGTCCTTCAGCTAGCCCAACTCCCTACCACAGGCAGGGACATCTTGCACTAGATCAGGTTGCTCAAAGCCCTGTCCATCCTGACCTTGAACACTACCGATGATGGGGCATCCACACCTTCTCTGGGCAACCCATTCCAGTGTATCCCCATCTTCATTGTAAAAAATTTCTTCCTTATGTCCAATCTAAACCTACCCACTTTAAGTTTAAAACTGTTACCCTTTGTCCTGTCACTACAGGCACAGGTAAAAAGGCACTCTCCTTCTTTCTTATAAGCCCCCTTGAAGTATTGAAAGGCCACAGTAAGGCCTCTCTTCTCCAGGCTGAATAACCCCAACTCAGCCTTTCTTCATAACAGAGGTGTTCCAGCCTTCTGACCATTTGTGTGGCTCTCCTGTGGACCCACTCCAACAGGTCCATGTTTTTCTTCTGCTGGGGACCCCAGAGCTAGATGCATTACTCCAGGTGGGGCCTCATGAGAGCAGAGCAGAGGGGTAGAATCACCTCCCCTGACCTGCTGGCCACACTTCTTTTGATGCAGTCCAGGATACTCTTGGCTTTCTGGGCTGCAAGCCCATATTACAATGAAGGACCCAACATGCTCATCTCCTTTAAAAAGTCAAATAAATAAATTAATTAGTTAATAAATACATGAACACAGAATTTTTAATATTGACAGTTATAAGTATATTCCTTTAAATGACATCTCACTTAAAGCTTTGGTAGACAACTCAGTGACTAAAGAGTGGAATATGTTTCTTTAGCAAACTGTAAACAAGTCAGGAAATTGTTAATAACCAATTTTAGTTTATTTGACTAAACCTATTTCCCCTGGTTGTTTTGTCTTCCTTGAATAAAGCTTTTTTGTGACAGAGCACTATTCTATAGCAAGTTGCCTCTGCTAAATCAGCTACGCTCCACTATATAAGGTGTGGATTTTTAGCCAGTGGTTTGATATTTGGTTGGCATGTCCATTAGTGCATTAACAAAGAATTTAAAAGACTGTATTTATTTTGGCACAGCTATCTTGAAGTGTTTTGCTAAATTTATCTCATTTCTGCACCTGTTTGAGTAACGTCAAGGATTTCATTTTTTGAGTTTATGTGTCAGTAATTTTGCATCCCATTGAACAAATACTGGATTGGGTGAGAACACTTTAGAAAGCATATAAACCACACTATGTTAGAAAAATGCACAAGTGAATAGTTGATAACTGTATTTTTCTTTTTACTTTACCAGAAACTAGAATATTTATGTCTCAGATCTACTGTTTGTTGATTTAGCAAGGCTGACATTGCATGTTAGTATCAGTGGCAAGCACTTTAATATTTTAATTTCCTGCTGTTTTATTTTTACCTTCCTTCTTCTTCTGAGAATTATGTATTTTTAAAATGGGGAAAACATACCAGCCTCCCTCTTTTCATTCATGCATCAATTTCATTGATGCTTCAGAAATGTATGCTATTATGCATGCAGAGGAAACTGATTACTTAAAGCATATTAGCTCCTAGAGAAAAAAATTATTTTTGTTTTGAATTTTTCATAGATGAAATAATCATTCCTGTATATATATATGTCATGGTTTAACCCCAGCCAGCGACTGAGCACCACAGAGCCACTCGCTCACTCCTCCCCCTCAGTGGGATGGGGGAGAGAATTGGAAGAGTAAAAGTGAGAAAACTCGTGGGTTGAGATAAGCACAGTTTAATAATGAAATAGAATAGTAATAATAGTAATAGTAATACTCATAGTAATAGTAAATATACAAAGCAAATGATGCACAACGCAATTGCTCACAACCCACCGACCAATGCCTAGCCAGTCCCCGAGCAGTCGCCCCCAGGCCAGATTTCCCCTAGTTTACATACTGAGCATGATGTCATATGCTATGGAGTATCCCTTTGGCCAGTTTGGGTCAGCTGTCCTGGCTGTGCCCCCTCCTAGCTTCTTGTGCATCTCCAGCCTTCTCAGTCGGTAAAGCATAAGAAGCTGAAAAGTCTTTGACGTAGTGTGAGCACTACTCAGCAACAACTAAGACATCAATGTGTTCCCACCATTATTCTCATACTAAATTCAAAACAGAGCACTATATCAGCTACTAGGAAGAAAATTAACCCTATCTCAGCTGAAACCAGGTCAACATATAAATCAAGTTTTTAAGTTAATTCTGTAACTGTTCTTATCAGGCCTTTTTTTCTTTTTTTCTTTTGTTTTGCTTAATTTAACTAACTTTCGACAGTGATGCCTAAACAGATTATAATAATAGTTTTCCCAGAATCTATTCTCACAGACAGAATAAAAAGGGAAGAGAACAACTTCCTTTTCCCTGTATGCGCTTTCTCTTAGTCTTTTTATTGAGTTTCCTTTCCTCTTAGCCTGTACATGGAAAACCTACAGCCTGGGGAATGGATGATGCATATAACTTAATTCATATTTGGTTGTAATCAAATTGTTTTTATCATAGTTTGTTTGATAGCACTGTAATCTGTATTTATATGTGTCTTTCCAAAGGTCTTTAAAGCTCTTCGTACGCACTTTGAAGCTATGTTCATAAGCAGGGGCTAGGACCATGTTCTTTTCACAAGGCCAAGTGTCAGAGACTGTCTGTCTCCATTTTATGTAATAATTGATGCTAGATCATACCTGTGTTCCTTGTGATACTCTGTGGTACTAAATATTTTTATTATTTTTTTCTAACTTTTACCTTTCTGAATGTGTTTCTTTCAGTTAAAAGTCTGAAATAAATAATGTTAGGACTGTATTGTAGCCCATCAGAGTGGTTGCAGGTATTGCACATGGAGAGGCAGAACATGAAAGGCTTATGGGAGTTTGAAAACATAATACTGGCCAGAATATGGTACTGAAGAGGCACATAGGGTAGAGGGTGCCTTGCACTTTGCTGGCTTGTCCATGACAACTTATGATGGCCTGAACTGAAAAAAAAAATCAGTAATTATGATAACCTTAAAACCATAGAGATGATGACTGGTCTAGTGACCCAGCTTGCCTATCATCGGACTTGTTTTTATCTCAATGTATGGATTTACCTTGAAGCCCATTGAAAGAAGTATAGTTAACACATACAATTTATCTTTTCTTTTCTTTTTTTTTTAAAGTCAACATCTTTAAAAAATGGATGTTAGAAAATTTTGAAATAAATAGGTGAAGTTTTTTCCATTATTTGATTATAATATACAACCCTATCACTTTTTATTGTCCTATATATATTACATCATATAGTAGGTAGGTGCATAGACAAAATGTAAGTGACATTTTTAATGAACTTTTAGGTTATCGTTATAGAATCTCAGTTCATCTGCCTGATGAGGTTGATCACTTTACTCAGCTGAAATGGATAGTATAGGTAGGCTATTTGCCCTTCTTTTTTATCCTTTTTTTTTCCAATGGAGAAACATTGTTGACTGATATTTAGCATGTATTCCTCAGATTCTGATCTGCAGGTCTATTACACACTTATATTACCTACTCAACATATATTGTTTCAATTGATATGCAATTCTTTCCTACACTTACTCTTTTGCATATCCTGTAAATTGCATCCTATTTTTCCAACTTTTTTGCCAGTTCATTAAAACTCTTCTGAATTCTTATCCTTCCAACACCCTGGAAATCTCTTCCAGCTTAGTATCATCTGAAAATTTAAAAAATATGCTATTTCCTGCATTATCAGGTCAACCTTGACAATATTCTATGGCTCCACATACAGGTTCTTAGTTTAGTCTTCTTTGTGCTAGTGAAACAGTGGTACTATTATCTTTTTGGAACCATTTTACATCTGTTACAACAGCTTCCTCCAGACCATGTTTTCTGAACTTAAGAGAATGTCATGTGAGACAGCATCAAAAACCCCACTGGAGTCAAGATACGACATCTTTTTTGTGTTTGGCTGCAAGGCCTGTTCCTGTGTCATGTGAGGAAATTAGATTGGTTTGACACAGTTTATTGTTGACAAATTCATGATGGCTGTAGGTGTTATATGCCCTTGTGTAGGACATTACCATAAAATAAGAAGAAATGGTAAGTACCGAGGAAAAAAGTGTTATCCTGATATGTATGGGGGTTTTTTCTTCTTCTTCCAAGCTTAGGAGGGGCATTGATTTTCAGTATTTTCAGTGTCTCTGAACCCCGTGATTTTCTTTGTCCATTTGGCATACATATTTTCGGTTTCCAAACAGCTATTTGGGATAGTTTCTTGATTTCAGGATCAGTAGAATATGTAATCTTTAAAATGAACACCCGCTATTTCTCATTGGTCAGTTGCATCTGGTCCTACAGGGAGAATTTCCAAGGATTGGTTCCACAGGGAAACCAGTGCTAAAACAACTGAAAAATTGGCGCTGTAGGGAATAGATTCTACTCCAATGGAAAATTAAATTTAAGATTTTGGTGATTTTGCTGAATGGTGTGCAGAATGCTGTGCAGAGATGCAATTCAAGTTATTCTTTACAAGAACATTTTCACCTGGAAAACTTGGATATCCATGAATATCTCACAGATATTTCCAACAGAAAAATCACATTTAACTTAGAATCATAGAATCGTAGAATCATTTAGGTTGGAAGGGACCTTTAAGATCATCAAGTCCAACCGTTAACCTAGCACTGCCAAGTCAACCACTAAACCATGTCCTCAAGCACCACATCTACCGTCTTTTAAATACCTCCAGGGATGGGGACTCAACCACTGCCCTGGGGTATGTGTTCCAATGCCTGACTACCCTTTCGGTGAAGAAGTTTTTCCTAATATCCAACCTAAACCTTCCCTGGTGCAACTTGAGTCCATTTCCTCTCGTCCTATCGCTTGTTACTTGGAAGAAGAGACCAGCCCCCACCTCATTACAACCTCCCTTCAGGTAGTTGTAGAAAGCAATAAGGTCTCCCCTGAGCCTCCTTTTCTCCAGGCTAAACAACCCCAGCTCCCTCAGCTGCTTCTCATAAGACTTGAGCTCTAGACTCTTCACCAGTTTCTTTACCTTTCTTTGGACATGGTCCAGCACCTCAATGTCCTTCTTGTAGTGAGGGGCCCAAAACTGGACACAGTATTCAAGGCGTGGCCTCACCAGTGCTGAGTAGAGGGGGACGATCGCTTCCCTAGTCCTGCTGGCCACGCTATTTCTGATGCAAGCCAGGATGCTATTGGCCTTCTTGGCCACCTGGGCACATTGATGGCTCATTTTCAGCCAGCTGTTGACCAACACCTCCAGGTTCTTTTCCAACAAGCAACATTCCAGTCACTCTTCCCCAAGCCTGTAGCGTTGCATAAGGTTGTTGTGACCCAAGTGCAGCACCTGGCACTTAGCCTTCTTGAACCTCATACAGTTGGTCCCGGCCCATCAATCCAGCCTTTCCATATCCCACTGTAAAGTCTTCCTACCCTCCAGCAGATCAACAGTCCCACCCAACTTGGTGCCATCTGCAAACTTAGTGAGGGTGCATTGGATCCCCTCATCTAGATCATTGATAAACAGAACTGGCCCCAATACTGAGCCCTGGGGAACACCACTTGTGACTGGCTGCCAACTGGATTTAACTCCAGTCACCACAAACTTAAGCTACTTAAGCTGATATAGAGCTTTTTCAGCTCTTATGCCTTCAGTTTACATGGCACAAATTTTTTTCAGAAGGAAGATATATAATGTAAACAAATAGAATAAGAAAACAGGGAAGGGGACATACTTATGTCTCGGACATACTTAAAGTGCTTAAACTATATAAGTCCTTCTGTATTATAGGCATATAAATAAATATGGAAATAATAGATGAAGAATATAAAGAATATATACGTACATGAATGTAAGAATATTTGATGAAGATAAACTATATGTAGTAGAATACAAAATATGGTTTTAAAAGTGTTTTAATAAAGTGTATTCTGAGTGTGATACTATTAATAAAGAATATGCACACTATAATTCCTTAAAATAAAAGATCTATCTCATAAGGACTTACTTCTATTCTATAGGAATTATCTGATTGCTATATTGGGTTGAAATTTGGGGAACCATGACTGACTGGAATGTGAAAGAAAAACAGTAGAGTATACTTTCAAGTTTTTGAGCTCAGGCTACTCCTCAGGTAGTAACAATACATTTATCACACACAATCAGATTAAAGCTATCATTTTATGACCTTTAAAAATTTATGGAAAACTACAATGCAGAAGATAGATAAATTAAACTGCTTTTTATGCAAAAGAGGTATTAGGACTAAGGGTAAGAAATGTCTCTTCTCTGAAAACTGCTTGCCTTGCAGTATTAGCTGAATTATGTCACTGTCTTTTCTCTGTAAGCACTGGATACTTAGGCAATTGTTTTGTTTGTCCTCAGACCTTCTCTACTTAAAAGTAATTGAGAACCGTTTTGGCTGCTAGCAGGATTTGCTCAGAATGTGTTTGCTTGGCTACACAACCTCTGTTTTGCTACAAATAATGAAAAGGTCATGAAAATTTGTGAAGTTCCTTTTAAAGATTAGTGATTTTCAATAGTTATTTTATTTTCTTTTTAGTAAGCTGTATTTATTACATGCAGTGATACTGGTATGACTTTGTTAAAGCCAAGCAAAACATACAGAAAAATATATAGTAGAAAGAGAGCCTCAAAATAGCATTACCTGTTCCTTCTAGTTTTACATTTTTTTATAGGAAGTTTAGATTCCATTGGTAAGCTTGTTATATCCCAGATAATTTGGTAATAGGATTACAGGATAACACTCCTTTAAATCGATTGAAAGGCACCAACTAATTTCAGTTGGCCCCAGTCTCTAAATAATGGCTTTCTAATTCCAAGATCATTTGAGCAAGACTTATGAGAATTTAGTTTCACTTAAAACAAGTTTTCACTTTAAAAAGGGAATTCCCTACAGATTAAAAAAAAAACAAAAAAAAAACAAAAAACACCCCAAAAACCAAACAAAAAAACCCAAACAAAATATACCAACACAAAAAAAACCACGAAAAATTATGGAAGCTTGTCAAAATTTTTCTAGGGTTCTATTTTGGTCTTTTTTGTATCAGCCCACTAGCATTTTTGATGCTCATTGCAAGGGAACAAGATCTACCTAAGCAAACAGACAAATGAGATTCTGACTACAGATGTCTAAAATATGGGCAAGTACTAGACACATTAGTATTGATGTTTATAGTTAATAAAGAGAAATAGGTACCTTAAGAGCGTTACTCGTGACATATATAGAAATAAATCATATCCTAGAATTTTCTATTTCTCCTCTCTTACTATGAATGAAATCCAGATAGGTAGGTGTGGACATGTACATATGCGAATACACATACACATATATGTTCAGATAAATCCTCCAGAACTTCCAGACAGGCAAGTAAAATATGTACTGTCCTATTCATTGGAATGGAAGACAGGGCCGTGCTCAGGTCCTCAATGTTGAATTAGCACAGCGTTGAGCTGTGCAGCAACAGTAAGAGTTGCACAGCCTTTCACTCTCTTCTGCTTCATCCTTCTGCTCATTTGTGTTTGGTGCATTCATTTTTGTGGGATTTTAGAGTGTACACCAAATTTCATATGAAAGGAAGGGTTAATGACTACACCACTGAGTTATTTTAGTCACCTTGGAACTTATGCTTTTCATCTCCTAAACAGTGAGATAAGACCTATCAAAAAATTTAAATGAAAACTCAAATATTCTTAAATAATTTTACTACAAGTGACAAATTTTATTAAACAACATGGTAAGTCAATGGTGTTCATCTTTGCACAACTCAAACGCAGCAAATACCAATTAGTAATGCATTGTGAGCAAGATCATATTTTCTCATCCTTACTGAAAAGGGTTTTTTTGTTATTATAGTTTCTGTGGCTGTTAGTAAAGTTTAATAGTAAACCTAACTTTTGCCCTCCATTCCCTCATTTGAACTTTTTTTTGAGCAATTATCTCAGCTTTTACAGTGCTTGGGTCTTCTCATATATTAACATCATCAATCATTAGGAATGTTAAAAGGTGCTTTGCTTCTCCTTAATAAATGCTAAATTATAAATGTGGACAAAGATGCACCTAAGTAATTTTAAAACAAAGACAGTAACATAATAAAGTTCCTGGAGAACTTTAGAAAGTCAGGTTAGTGATGTGAATATTTGTGTGAATCTGTGAAAAAGTTTGTAAAAGAGAAGATTGATATACTTGCACAGAAATGTAATTATTCAGCATGACATTAGTCCTGATGAGATAGATTTCAAATACTTGTCTTCTCTTCTTTATAAGAGAATTTTTGGAAGACATTTATTTTAAAGCTTAATCAAAATTGATGACAACACAGGAGTCTCATCAAGGTGATTTTACACTGAAATTATTCTCATCTCTGAATAGTACAAGGCCTTTATTCATAATGAGGTTTCAGACTGAAAGGCAAACAGAAAACAGCTATGGGAGAAGAGCAGAAATGCTGCACATTGACCTATCAAATTAAAGGCCACAGACATGCTGCATCAGAAGTTTCATTTGTTTGAAGTGACAACATTTTAAGTATCATTAATCATTTACAAATGACTAAAAAAACATTGTCAGAAAGGAAAGTGCTTTTGCCAGCTGTGCTGTGCAAGACATTACTGTATTAGCAGATTTGTAGCTGAATTCAAGGATTCGGTCTTTACTAAGACTAGTAGACCTTAGCACTTAGTGCTCTGGGTGGCAACTAACAACTATTTAGCCTTACTGATTTATACACAGGTCTGAGAAAGAACATTATCTCTGTTTCTTGGCTACTTGGTGTCATGTAATTTCAAACTCCTCAGGGACCTTGGCAGAGGGTGGTGGCTTGCATAGTCATTTGACATGTTGAAAAGTCTGAGAAATAGGTATTGCCCACAGATAAATGGAAGTTGGGACAACAGGAATCATTGTTCATAGAGGAGAAGTATTTTCACTGAATTAGAACAGCAATAACCCTAGAAGGAAAGTACTTGAAAGGGTAGAATAGAAGGGTTTAATAGAAACCAAGAAGGAGTTTTTGTGTGTGTGTGAGTATGTGTTTGTTTGGTTTTTTTGTTTGAAAACCACAGGCTAACAATTTCATTCAGAAAAAAAAATTTGACTTTAGTAAAAGCAAATGCAACACCATGTATAGGGAAGTGTCCTAGGCACAGGCAAGGGAAGATGCACACCTTGTTTGGGAAGGGGAAATTCTGCATGGTACATATTTGAAAGAAACTTGATAAGAGTACAAATTTTATACGCTATAAAGGTATGAAGAGACTTACTGTTTTCTCTTTCTCAGGATCCTTATTGGTATTTTTCCAGAGACACACACATTCAGCCTATATTTTCCTAACATAAATACTAAAATTTCCTACAATTTGCTACTGTATAATTTTAACATGAGTAAGGTAGCAGTTTGATAAATGAAAATTTGCTTTTGTTACAAATCTTATAATAAATTTTCCTCTGTAATAGTTTTTAAATTGCTAGGTCTTTTACTGAGATTATATGTAAATGTCAATAACCTTTCTGTTATTGGTTTAAGTAGACAGTCACAGAAAATCATCGGATCACAGAATGATTGAGGCTGGAAGGTACCTCTGGAGAACATCTAGTCCAACCTCCTGCTCAGAGCAGGGGCAGTTAAGGCAGGTTGCTCAGACCTATGTCCAGTCTTCTTTACTTCCCCCATCAGGTGTTTACGCATATGGATAAGATGCCCCTGAGCCTTCACTTCTGCAGGCTGAAATATCCCAGCTCTCTCAGTCTCTCCTCATATGTCAGATGCTCCAGTCCTTTATTCCTCTTTCTGGCTCTTCATTGGATTCACTTTAATACATCCATATCTTTCTTGTACTGAATGATGGGGCAATTTTTCTGTTTACATCAGGCAGATAGTTGAGGAAAAGAAATATGACAGAAGAAAGAGTATAGCTGCCAAAAGTGACAGGTTTAACAAAGCAAAGACTGTTATTGGCTTGTAACAGTATTATGGCAGGACTGCAGTTATACTAAGTTATTGACAGTAGGTGACAGTGTCTAGGGAAAAACGGTGATCCACAGTAAAAAGGTCAGAAATGTTTCGTGTAAATTTAAAATACCTGAGTGTTTCTGTATGAATTTATTATTATAAACAAATCTGTCTATTACTAAGCAAATACCAAGACAAGCAGGAAGATAAAATAATAGTTCTTAGTGAGAAAATGACATTTGATTCATAATGTGAAAACTAGCTCTTGTTACTGGTTCCCTCTTTATTTCTTAACCAAAATTTATCTCCTTTGCTCAAAAAGTGTAAGCACCTCACAAAAATTTTGTCTGTAATGAAATTATTTAACCTGTACACAGAGCTACCAAAATGTTTCAACTTGCACCCACTTTTGTCTTTTACTACTTTATCTGCAGATGAGAGAACCATAATAACAGCACACAACATTAAACAGAGCTGATCTGCATGAATCTTTGTCCTTAATTTTCTCTCTTCCAGCTCTATGGACTTCAGGGAGAAACAAAAATAATGACTGGACCAACAACTTCCATCCTCTGAAATTCAGTATCTTGTAGAGATTAATAATAATAAAAAGTAGACCAAATAACCAAGGTAACTGGAACTTTAAACATAATCTACTTCAGCCTTCCACAAAAAGATATGTCTATATATACACTTACATGAGGACTGTCAAATATTTGAAAGACTTTTTTTTTTGTTTCCTTTTTAGTCCTGTTTCTGACCGAGAATTGTTGGTATTCTTCAGCCAACATAATGCTAGATACATTTCTGTCATTCAAAGTCTTGGTAAAGTTTCAGGTTCAAGAGATCTTTAAAACAGACACCAAAGAGGGACCTTTCGTCTTGGGAATTTTTAAATGTAGATTATGTTAAAGCCGTGAATCATTCTTTGTTAAGGATAGCCAGTAAACACACAACAAGACTATGATCTTGCCATTTACTCTGTAGGGGAACAGATACAAAGACAAGTCAATGGGATTCCCTTAGGCATAGTAGCACAAATTTGCTAGGAAAGGATGAGAAATTCTTTGCCCCATGTTACAGAAAAGACACCAAATACCTCCTATCTTAGATTACTTATCAGTTTTATGATAAAAGGTTTCATCAGGTTTACTAAGACCCTGTCTGGAACCCCTCTATCTGTGTAGAAACATAAAAAATCAAAATAAAAATTCTTAATGGCATAAACATGTCAGATTAGTATGGCATGCCTGAAAAAGTAGGGAAATATGAACAGTCTGCACAGAAATGTTATCTGAATGTTTGGAGAAGCCTCAGCCATATATAGCTATGGAAAAGTTCAGTGTTTCAAATTGCACCAGTATTTTAAGCACCATTTTAACATCAGAGAAATGGAGGAAAATGAAAAGTTAAAACTCATGCATCTAAGACTGTTTCTCAGTCCATTGCATTATGGCAGCCATGTTTAACAGTTGTATATCACCATAATTATATGACGACACAGGTGAAGGAAGAGACAACTAAAATGAGTCATCACCAAGTTGAATAAAATCTTTAAAAATTTACTTTTTTTTTCCCATTTGTGCCAGAGGTTACTTCTAAGATTCCTGTGCCTGATTTTGATCTATATTATTTTTTGCAGAGCTCAGAGAAATCATGGTAAACTTCCAATACAATATGTGAGATCAGAATTGGGAACAGTCTCTTTTATATATTAATTGGGGACGTTTAAGAAACTATTGTAATGCTACACAGTCCAGATTTTAAGTCTCTATACTTTACCTTAGTCTCAGAATCATGCAAAATATTTCATTTCATCTTCCTTTGTATCTCTTCCCAGAAGAATAAAAAATCAAATGTGATCTCTGCCTCTCTTGTAATCCTTATTTCTGTGTAGAAATACATCATGTTTCTGGTACTCTAGTTGCATATTTTAACAAAAAGTTAAATCTCCATGAAGCATCAACAATTTATTTTTGATAAATTAGTGGGAATCTAAATAGCACTTTTAAACTCAATACATATATAAATTAATTAGGGGTTGAATTTTATTGAAAGTAGCTCACACCTTGTCAAGCTGTTCTAAGAAGTGATTTTAAACTAACCGGTTGTTTATTAAAGGCCAACATCTATGATCTTTTCCATGTTCAGATAAGTGACGGATATGGTATCAGTTTCCAAAGAAAAGGAAGAAAGTTCTAAACCCTTTCCTGACTTGCCAGATCTCTCTACTTAGCAAGAGAAATGAAAAGGGCATTTTTGCTATCTAAATAGATTAGGTTGGTACCAGAAGCTATGTATGTTCAATTATACTGCCTGATTTATTTAGTGAGTGGGCAGATTTTGGTAATTTGTTTAATAGCATAGTAGAACAATGTTTATTTCATGATATAATTAAAAAGGTTGGATTGTGATATAATAAACTGCTCAGTGCATGCCAGTAATGACATTACACAATTAAGGATTTCTGCATATTCCTGTGTATTCAGCTACATCAATGTTGGAAAGAGGTCTAGGTTAAAAATATGGGCATGTGAAGAAAACTAGAATATGAGTTTTCAGTATGTCAGATAATCCTATCCATGTGTGGGTTTCTGCATGAAGATAAGCTCTGAGTAGTTAAAGAAGATCACACCTCAAGGTAGTTTTCACAAATAAAGATAAGCTCTCAGGTATTTAATATGGTAGAGAAATGCACTGAGTATGCAAATTTAATTTTTAATAAATTTTCTGAATGTTTTATTTTTAAAAGGAAACTTTTGCAACAGTACTCATCCATTCATATTCTATGGAGCCCAGATTTCTCATATGAAACATGTGCTCTTTAATAGTTTATAGTCTGGTTTCTTATGTTTTCCCTAAAGTCTTGGTAGCATGACTTGCTGCAAGATCTGATCAGTGCTAGTCTTACAGGGGATGTTCACCATCAGATCTAGTATTCTCCATTACATACCACATATATATGAACTATATCCTGTGATTGAGTATGAAAGTTCTCATATGGGATTAAAAGCTTACTACAGTAAATGTATCCTAAGAATGACTAGGATAAATGTAAATATGTGTCTATACACATACACCTATATAATAGAATAATTTGTCAATAAGCCTATATTCCATTTTTTCTTTTTCTGCAAACAGTCAAGTCTGTTCAGTGAAAGCTGCTCCTGCAGGTTGGAACAGGCAACTTAGAAAACTGGAAGAATAACTATTATCTCTTTGTGGTCATTTTAGTGGTGTATTTTATTTTCATCTGTTGTGTTTCTTTTCTTTCTTTTTTTTTTTTTTAATGCACAGAAGACAAGGCAGAAGGAGGGCAGTAGTGTTTCCTTGGTTTTGATATTCTTAGAAAGTGCTTCACTTTACATTAGTAATACCTCTAGCTATCTTCAGCAAAGTTACAGTTTATGTTTCCGCTCAATTCAGTTCCACATATCATGGCAGACCAGCCTGGAGACACCAGTTACGAAGCTTAATGATAGGATGCTTATCAGCTTTATTTTTTTCCTGTTTGGAAAATTTTCATGGATATGCATTACTTGTATTTTAGCTTTTTTCTCAGCTATGTATCATTATCTTTCCTTTGTTTGCTAAAGGACAATACTACATTTTTATGGTATTAAAACAATGTTCGTTATCTGGGGAGTGTATCTAGAAACATATCATTAGAAAATCTTTCTTAAACCTCACATTTTTTGAGGCAAGTGTTAACTGAAAGCCACCAGTTAAATCTCAGAGTCATTTCTATGTTTTTCTTACCATAAAGGTTGATAGAACTTGCTCTTAAAAAAATAAAAAAAAAAGAAGGAAAAAGTCTCTGTACAGCATTTCCCTGATTACTTTTGCACTATGTAGGAGAAAAAAGGACCCCAGGGTCATGGAAGGAAAGTAGAAAAAATACATTAATAGAAATCCATCAATCACACATCCAGATAGAGTGGAACAGACAACCTGTCTATATCTTTTAGATATACACTAACTATACTCACGCTTTAGGCATAGTTTGTTAGAAATATGATTTAAATTCAGTTTTTTTCAGCCATTTATATAGGTACTAATATACCATTTTATTTTTAAAGGTAATATCTTCATAATTACCATTTTAAAAAAATAAAGAAAAAAGAAAAAACATTTTTTTCTTTGCATTAAAGTTGTTCCGTTCTGGGTTATGACATCTATTTCCTGCACCAAAAAGATAATACTACCAGTAATAATTGGATCCTGAATGAGGCTAAAAATAAAATTTTGAAGACTTGTGCACCATATATTTTTCAGTTTGTTTTTGTGCAGATTTATCTTTCCCTCCTTCTTTTCTCCCTCAATAGCTTAACGTAAATTCCTAGCAGAGATTTTATTTTACTTTTCTGAATAGAAACACTCAAGCTCCATATATGTATGTAATCCACCTGTGAAAGACTGGCTTCATACCTATAACAGCTGGCATTGATATTTTTAATTTTTTTAAAATCTCCTGGAATCTGAAATGGACTCTTTCATTCATACAAGTGAAAGATTCAGCTTTTCACTTTAGCAGTCTTGTTCTGAGAAATTTTTACAGATGACTGAGGCAGAAAATTCTACATGCTCCAGTGCATGAGCAGCTCTTAAGCACCCATGGTTTTGATGGAATTTCATTTTTACTGAGTACCTTGAAAACTTAAAACACACAGGTAAGGCTGACTTCTAGCTTATACAAATTTAAAGCATAAAGTAGTCATTAAATGTACTGTCATGAATTTTTCTGAATAGAATCATAGAATCATAGAATGGTTTGGATTGGAAGGGATCTCCAAAGATAATCTAGTTCAACCCCCAAATAGCTACAAATTAGATCGGAACTGAACTTTGATCTTGAAAATTTTGTCTAAATTCCCCTAGGTCTGACTTCAAATAAATGTACTTGTTCATTATTATAGTTCATATTTAAGATATATTCCCAGAAACTGATAAGCTAATGCATCTCCCTCTCCCACATGACTATTCATATCAGTGAAGTTCAGTGTTTGTGAAAAGACACAGCATTGCAGGTCACAGATGCCATTTTGAGGAGTCATAGACCTTTCTCTCACATATTTCCCTAGTTGAAATATTCACCATTTTAATGCATTAATATACTGATAGGAAACTTAAATGGAAGAGGTTGAGGTATTCAATGCCTTCAAGCTTTATTTATCATAGTTGGTTAAACATCCTAATTCACTAAGGATTATGAGATGATCAATTCCATGTAAAAGTTCTGTTTAAAAGTAAACAGAAAGACTTTTTGAGTAATTATAATAGAAACTATAAAGTAATATTGAATCTCCAGGACAGATGAAAACGTAAACCTATCTAATTGGGTAAGCTACAGATTCCCTACAAATATTACTTCATAATTCTATCATGGGTGGCACAAAAGAATGAAAAAAAGAATAATCTTTTCCTAAAGAGGTAAGGAATGGTTTGGGATTTCAACACCTGTACTAGCCAAACACTGATGAATGAAAGAGGTATTTTTTACATCAAAAAGAAGAAAGAACAAGTGAACTGCAGTGACCTGAAAGATGCAGGGTGGAGTCTCATAAAAGCAAGAATAACAACTGTGGAGAAAGAGACAGATGATCAGTTTAATTTCAAGCTTGCAGTGTCTGATATTTAACCAATAGCTGTGGAATACCTAGTAGGATATAGAGAATGGTTTGAGTTGGAAGGGACCTTCAAAGATCAGCTAGTCCAACTCCCCACCACGGGCAGGGACATCTTTCATTAGATCAGGTTGCTCAAAGCTCCATCCAATCTAACCTTGAACATGTTCAATAATGTGGCATCCACACCTTCTCTGGGCAACCTGTTCCAGTGCCTCACCACCCTCATCGTAAAAAATTTCTTCCTTATGTCCATTCTAAACCTACCCACTTTCAGTTTAAAACCGTTGCCCCTTGTCCTTGTCACTATAGGCCCTGGTGAAAAGGCTCTCTCCATATTTCTTATAAGCCCTGTTTAAGTATTGAAAGGCTGCAATAAGGTCTCCCTGGAGCCTTCTCTTCTCCAGGCTGAATAACTCTCTCTCAGCCTATCCTCATAGGTGTTCCAGCCCTCTGACCATTTTCGTGGCTCTCCTCTGGACCCACTCTAACAGGTCCATGTCTTTCCTGTTCTGGGGACCCCAGAGCTGAATGAAGTACTCCAGGTGGCATCTCAAGAGAGCAGAATAGAGGGGCATAATCACCTCCCTCAATCTTCTGACAATGCTTCTTTTGATGCAGCCCAGGAAACGATTGGCTTTCTGGGCTGCGAGCACACATTGCCGACTCATATGCAGTTTTTCATCCACTAGTACCCCCAAGTCCTTCTCCACAAGGCTGCTCTCAATTCTTTCATTTCTCAGTCTGTATTGATACTGTGGATTGCCTCAACCCAGGTGCAGGACCTTGCACTTGGGCTTGTGGAACTTCATGAGGTTTGCGTGGGCCCAGTCCTTAAGCCTTTCAGTCGCCCTCTGAATGGCTTCCCTCAAGCATATCACCTGCATCACTCAGCTTGGTGTTATCTGCAGACTTGCTGAGGGTGTACTCAATCCCACTGTCTATGCCTTTAGTGAAGGTATTAAATAGTATTGGTCCCAGTATAGACTCTTGAGGGACATCACTCATTGCTACTATCCCCTTCATCACTGAGCTGTTGACTGTAACTCTTTGGATGTTGCCATCCACCCGTTTCCTTACCCATCTAACAGTCCTTCTGTCAAACACATATCTCTCCAATTTAGTGGCAAGAATATTGGGACGGTATCAAAACTCTTACAGAAGTCCAAGTAGATCACATCCATAGCTGTTCCTTTGTCCACTGATGTAGTCAATTCATTGTAGAAGATCAATAGATCAGTCAGGCATATCTTCAATTTGTGTAAGGTACAGCTGAAGAAAAAAAGAAAGAAAGAAGAAGGAATAAATCCAGGCATCAAAACTTCTACAGAATGTTCTTCAAAAATAAAGTCCAATTGAACTCAGTGAATTTTTCATGTAAAAAAGGCTGAAGGTTTAGGTCATTTGCTTAATCATGTTTCCAAGTTCACTATTAAATTATACATTATTAAACATTAACAGTAATGATTTGCACTTATATTTAATAAATGAAACATTACTAAAGTGCTATTCTGTGGTGTAACAGAATAGTACACTCACATGTTATAATACTTTGTTAAAAGACATGCATGCTTGCAAAGTTTTGGAGTTGAAAATATGCATAGTACTCAATAATTTTAATTCTCAATATTAGCTGGTAAATATAACTCCACACATAAAACCTGTGAATACATAAAAGTTTCCACATGAATGAGGGTAACTCAATGGAACCTGTAGGATGGACAGAAATTGGGAAAATAAATAGTATTTGGAAAGATTTGAAAACAATAATATTTAAAAACACATATCCTCATGATGCAATATATTTGTGGGTATCTCAAAACATGCTATCATAAATCAAAGCATGCCATCCAGTCATCGCACTATGTAAGAAAAAATAAGGTATCCATAAAAAAACCCATTATTTGTTCAAAATGGATAACAGATTTTTATCTTTGCAACACGAATACATGACAAGACATTATTCATTTATTTTTAGATCAGACAACTGGAAAAGAGAGTAATTTGCTTTTCAACCTCTCCCTTGACCCCAAGTGAGTAGAGAAATAATTTTCTTTTCAAACCACCATTCCTTATTCCCCCCTAATTTTTATTTTTTAATTTTTAATTATTTAATTTAATAGTTAAAATCAAGCTATTATTCACATAGCTTTATGCTTTTTTTCCTAAGAATATCTTTTCATTTTCTAGACTACATTGTTTCTTTTACTAAGCAGTTAGATATGACAACTCCCCCAGGCTTCGGCTATTATTTTGGAGCAAACAGTGAAAGTTCCTGAAAGCTATTTTTCTGTTATAGAAACCTCTGTATAATTCTTTTCAAATACAACATATTAAAAACAAATGTTGAGAAAACCACACATTTTCCTTCAGCTCCAATCCTCTTTTCAATATTTCTTTGAGGAATTTGGTATGCTTAAGTTTCACTCCTAATCTGAATGAAAAAATTTCAAAATCTTGGAGTCTCTTGTGAAATATATTCCATTTTTTACTTAGTGCTAATTCGTGTTTTTGAAAGCAAAGACTAGTTAATTTTCATGTGCAAATATCTGGATATAAACTACTTATATTAAAAAGGAACTTTTTACCAAAGCTCAGAATAAATGTGGGTAAAATAGGAATATTTACTTGATTTACTTGAAGGCTACCCATTCTTTTTCTTCTGTCCATTTCTCTACTTTGGCTTCATACTTCACAGCTTCCAGTGCTATTGAAGTGCACATCTTCAATAAGGGGAAGTTTCATTTATTAAAAAAAATATCTTGATTTACTCATTTAATATAATTCTTCCTATGTACTAGATGAGGCAGGGAGCATGTGAATAAAACAAATGATCATGTAGTTTTACCTGCCTAGTAGCACACATGACCAAAGTACTAGAAATATTCTTTCTATTATGGCTTGATAATAAATGGGGTAACTTTAGCCTTATATACTTATTTGCTTGAATACAAATTTTCTGAGGTTTCATTAAAAGTAATTAAAATATATAATTATTACTTATGTTAAAAACTTTACTTCACCAGCTCAATCCCTGAACTTCTAAAGCATTCTTATATTGTTTATCCACTGTGAATCTGTTCTTAGAAAGGTCTGCACTCCATGCTAAAACAATGCTTATATTAAACGAGGAGTATCTCGGTGGAGCCAAAACTGGCAAAGACAAAGATATAGTATATCTTTCTGAGAGCTCATTGGCAGACCTGATAGTTTTCCTCATTGAGATTAATCTTTTTCAATCCCTGTGTTACAGAATTTTTCAGTTGGAATTTGAGTCTGAAATGCTTGTCTGTAGAAAAAGTCAATGTTGCTTGATTCCTCCTGTGTGCCACTGTCTGTGTATCCAGAAGATCTTTCAATAATAATATCTGACATATTCACAGAACTTTCCATTAACTGATGGAAAGATGACCATAAAACACAGAACACGACAATGATGTCAGTGACTTCCCATTAAAGCTGAAGGACCATAGGTTCTGAGAGTAGAAATGATTAATTTAACGTGTATGCAGTGAGAAAGCCATGGTTGCCTGGAAACATTCAAACACCTTGGACCAGAGCTCTGTCCATAGGTCACATCTCTTCTCCTGGTCTTTGATGAGAAGACTTGCTTTTGTCCAGAGTTTGAACCATCTAAAAGGTTGATGTGAGATGCTATGGGCACAGCCCAGGAGCAGCTGTAGGGGTTCTGGCTCACTGCCAACAACTTGTATTATGCAAACCACAGGCACAAAATCACAGTTTCTGACAGTTTGTAACTCCACAAAACTTAAATGGATTTTAATGAAATAGTAGAAGTCACTTTTCCCTTAAAAATTTCCAGTTTGAAGTCCTGGTGTCATATTTGATGTCAATACTCTTTGACAGGAAAAAGAACAATAAAGCCACTTCATGTTTCTCTATATTGCTGTCAGGTAACTTTAATATAGAGGCTGTCATACTTATAAGACTATGACATTTCATGTAACAAACTGCCATGAAGAACTGAAGAGGATATAATAGCTAGATAAAACTATCCCAGTAAATTTTCAGGTGAGTGCCCATCCTTTTTGCAACACAATTTGCAAGCGTATCCATTGCATTTATCCATGATTGCTTATCTGCGTAGTGGCATCACTATTTAATTGAAGGCACGAATTCTTTTTAACCAAAGCAAAGTTGGAGGATTTGTTTTCCACAGACAAGTCTTTTTTTCTGAGATACTTGTGACTCTTTTCAGGATAGGAGGTAGTGCAAACCTGACAGCATACTTGGCTGGGAAATCCAGTGGCACTGTACCTACCTCTTGCATTCATAACTTACATTTATAAGATCCTACAATAAGCTGCAAAGAGATAGACTGTAAATACTAAAATCTTTAATATGGGATTGATTCTTTTAATTCCTTCATCAGTTTTAAATTGATCACTTTTCCGATCCTATATCTCATTTACAGAATTGTATACTGAATCAGTCCTGACAATATGAGATAACATTATCCCAGCCTCTCTAACTAACTTCTCATTACAGTGACTCAAATAGCAGTGCTATTCTTTTCAGTTTCTAGATGAAAAAACTCCCAGGTATGACGTACTCGGATTGTATAAACACATTCCCATAACATATACTGAAGTCACCTGCCTAACTGCATGGAAACTCAAAAACCAGCTCCTGTTACCTTAGCAAATAAATGGGAATTCATTGAAAATTTTAATGACCCCTTTGGAAAGTGAGATCCTGAGTAACTATCTGATGAGCAGAGCTGAGGACAAGATGTCTTTCATATCAAAATGTCATGGTTTATATTTTAAGGTTCTTAGAAGCAAATATCAGAGCTTTAGTAACTGCTGTTCTAGCTGTTCTGTCCTATATCCAAAATTGCTTTGAACAGGATCAAGTGGATAAGTTTTTATTTAATTTATGCTTTTATTTGGACACTCTCACCAACTTGCTGATAAACACGTGAAATGCTCTCTAGCACGTTTTTGGTACTTTACACTCAGGCTGGCTGCTATTTTCAGATGTTGTGGCCTGCTTTTCTGCTAGAATGAAGGCTAAACTGATCAGTGCTGATAGTTCTCCCAATACCTCCCCACAGACCTCATCATACACTCAGGATACATTGAGTTCTCCCTCAATTCACTGGTTAAAAATATCAGAGAGAGCTGAAGTGAGCAAACCGGTGGATGTGACCTCATATGCCTCACAATCTAGTTTACTCAGCTGTGTAATGACTACCTCAACATTTTTGAGACTCTCAGGAACTGGGTGATTTAGGCATCTAGGGGCATGTAAGACCATGGCTCTGTTCATACAGTTTGGGAAGGGAGGAAGGCATAGTACTCCCAGGTAAGCTTACAGGCAGATGACTTACTGTTTGAAGACCTTTTCTCTAGTTGTACAAACAACAACTATTTAAGGAGCCACTCTAATCTAATTAATGAAAAGTTCCTTTGAGGAAGAAAAGTGACTAAAACTAGGTGAGACCTCCACATTGCCAAATAAATGATACGAAGGCTCCACAGCCCAGTCTCACATGAGGTACACACACCTCTCATGTCACAAATCAAAACATGTTCAAGCATCAGATGCACTGGATGGTTTTACAAAGCTTTATTCCTCCTTCTAGTCTCCTCTCCTGCTCTGGTCTCACTATCTTGACATCTCAGATCTTCCAAGTATGGTGATACAGCTTTCTTCATGTATAATAAATATCACATCCCTGCAGCTGCTTAATGATGCAAAATCTGTCTTCTTCCATGTGAAAACCAGTTTTGTATTCCTGATTTGGCATAGGACCTGATGGACAAAAGGGTTTCTTAGACAACCCAGGTCAGGGGTCTGACTTCCTAGGAAGTTTGTCTGTCTCTGGAATGCCTAACTTCCACCTTTTCCAGAAACCAGAAAGGCGACAAACAAGATAATGGCAATGAAAGCAAGCTATTAAAAGCAAGCTATTAAATAAAACCCAATATTAAAATACTAATACTACTCATAATACTAGTAATATAACTTTTTTTCACTTAAATTAAAACTGTGTTAGAAGGATCAGAGTTAATTCTGACTGTATCAGTTCAAGACCAAGACTAAGACCTGTAACTCAGAAAATGTATAATTTAGTCACCTGAATCATTCACAGGTGAACACTGAAGTCTTCTAGCCACATGTAAATCACAGGGCAAGCAAGAAATGTAATGTATTGAAGTGAATTATATTTTGAAATGCATTTGGATGATGTAAAAGAAGTGTCTGATACATTTTATTTAAAATACTGTGTTTTCTTTCTTTAACGTGGTAGAAGTGCAGAGGAAACAGAAATGAGCACTACAGGGAGAAGGTGTCAAATGAAATATATGGTTTAATTAAAAACTTCTTCATATTTGACCTTAACTTTTTTTCCTGAGTTGAATAGTGAACAAAAAAATTAATTTTTTGTGCATAGTTCTGGACAGACCATAAAAGACAATGATATAATATTAAGTACAGGCGTTATTATTCACAGTTTTACTGTGCTTTTCTTACCTGATTTTTTCAGTGAGCTTTTTTGTTATTTTATTTATTATGAAAATATCATTTATTAGGCTCTGTGAAAATAGAAACAAATAGCATATTATTTTGCATTTACTTCAGATGCAATAACTACAGAAAAATGTAATCATATTTGTGTTAAGAAAGTCATTAAATTCAACAACTAAAATACTTTTAATAATACTAATTATTTGCCTGAAATGGAGGAATAATTGTTAAATAGCTTGTGTAAAATACAAAAAGTTCTGAATATACTTTATATGGAATTCATGAAAGAGTAGCTGGCATTCTATTTATGTAAGGAAATTAATAAAAAAAATTCTGAAAATTTGGCTTACACAAGCATTTAATTATTTAGGTGTATTTAATTAAAAAATCTTGTCTGTAAATAGATTTTTTTACTGTTTTAATTTTGAGTAAATTAAGTTACTGTCATTCACTGTTAGAAAAACTATTTGCTATTATCTTATCTGAAGGATCATGGTCTTACCACACTGAGCACCAAATAAGATATATTTCACTATCCAAAATGCTTGCAAATCTAAGGTATTGTTCCACAATTAGCTACTAAGAATTGACCTTGCACTACTTTGGAATCTCAGCAAAGTTACCAGAGACTTACCTCAGCGCATGATATGACTTAAGTTGCCTGGTTGTAGGATCTGGTTATAATATGATGGAGTACATGATATTACAAAATCTAATTGTAGCCTTTGTATTAAAGGCAAGGAAAAGGATGTTATTGTTCTTGTTTTCTTTAACAACCCATGTTTATAGTACTCAAGATATGGGAGGCTTCAGGTTTTTTTCAGTCTGACAAGGTTCAGACTTCCAGCTTCTGTCTTCCAAATGAATATCTAACCATTAAGCAACAGTCAAACTGGTTATGTTGTAATGCAGCCATTAAAACCTACAGGCAACATTAATTCACAATGCTGTTGTGCCCACAGGAGATCTGATGGTTCATTTTTCTTACTCTAACCTTTTCAAAAGAGCTTTATACAGCAAATTTGGGCTGAAAATCTCATAAGAGAGAATTTCTCACAAGTTTAAGCAACAGTTTTAGAAAATATTGTTTGGCAAGACTTTGGTAAATGTCTAGTTAGTACCTGGATGTAAGAATATGTAAGAATATGATAATAAACAAGAATACATTTATAGGAGCAAAGAGAAACCTTATTTGAGAGTTTAATACATATTACTACTGAGATATTTAGATTGTACTATGGTGGGCACAGAGCCCACTGAAGGGCCAAAACGCTTGGCAAAAAAAGGGGATATTTTTAATGATCTGTAGTTGGATCAAGTATGAAAATAGTATGGAGGACAGGAGTTGAGATTTCATCAATCAAAAAATATGAAGCATGTCTGAAGAGCTAAACAGCAAAGAATGTTGCTACCTGCACAAGTCCAAGAGATGTGACAAGTAATTAAAAAATTATTTCCATCCTTTTGCTTTTATGTTAGAATAACCACATGAAGCAGTAGAAATAATGTGCATAGATATATTAGCATATGTACATTATTGGATTTTCTCTTTTTGTAAAAAGAATGGATCTCATTGCTAAAGCACTAGTGTCATGCTTTTGATATAAAGCTGTAATTGTGGAGAAAACCCTGTATTAAATTTGAGAAGATGCTAGTGCCAGAGTGTGTTTTTGTATGAGATTGCTTTCTGGGAAAAAAACAAAACATTGAAAATTAGATAAAGGTTTAGAGAATTAGAAATAGTTTCAACAAATAGAGCAGTTAAGGGTTCAAGATTAAAGTAATCAGTCACAAGGGTGTTTGGATTTAAGGTAGTATTTAGCAGCATATATGGAATCTAATAGACAGAAAAGTGGACAAGATTATAAATCCTAAAAAATTGCACCAAAATATTTACAGCTTTGATCACTCTTTGCATTAAATAGAACTGAAGGATACTAAAAGAAGTAGGGATTTGGGATTACATATACAGGCTAAGGAATTTGCAGGTTTTTATACTTTTAGAAGTGAAGTCATTACAAATACAGCTCATATTTTACTGTACTAAGCACAATCATGTCTTCACATTATTTGTTAAAATAAGCATAGTACCTCTAATTTTGTTTAAGATGACTGAAAGATATTCCTTTCTCTGTGTTTTAAGCCCTCTGAAGAGCTGTCTGACCAGCCAGCCTCCGAGAGACAAAACCAGATCCCCTCAGTGCTTCTGTCTTACCATCTCTCCCCACTCCGACTCTGCCACTCTCCCACCCTGCCTGCTGCCTGCCCTAGTTGTTCAGCAGGCAAATGAGGCTGGAGTATGAATTGAAGTGTAAATTCAGCTCTGAGCTTTCTCATGGCTGAATTGTTCCTTCCATCTGAACAGGTAGAACCCACAAGTTGATAAAAACATACTAAAATTGGAAGTGTCTCTTCATACGGAAATCCCATCTACACAGATTTCATACCCTGCAATCCAGCACACAAGTTATAAAAGGAAAATGAAGCTATAACACCCAGATGGCATTTTTTCATTCCTGTAAAATTTTGGCTATGTTCTGAACATTTGAAGCTTGCCAGGCACCTGTAAAATATGTAATATAGTCACAAAATAACTGTTTTAACAAATTTTGCAACTGAATATGAGATGTTCCCTTTCTCCCCCGCCTAGGCCTGAAAGTTCTGGATGAAGGCATTTATTGGTTGAAATTGATTCATGACCTATCTCTGGCAGAGATCAATATTTCTAAAGCAGTGGTTTTCTTGAAAGACAAAAAAAAAATTGTTGTCTGGTTTTTTACTTTATCCAAACTGATCCTTTATTACTTTATGTTTTCCTGACCATTTCTATGCTATGAAAAGACTTTGCTTCTCACCCCTTTGTCTGTTAATTACATCCTGCATGAAACATGTTCAAAACCTAAGTAAAATATGTCAATTGATTCTACTTTAGTTACTCTTCATTGATATATTTAAAAATTCCTAAAAGATTAGTATTATTTTGAGTAAACTGTAGTCTTCTGCTCTTCTTTTAATGCAATATGTTTCTTTTTACTTCATTCCAGGCACTTCAAAATTTCAAAATTCCCATGTATTCTATACTTACTGAAATTTTCTGCCATCACTGCACTTACAAATAAGAAAGCTATGGTGGCTTTACATAAGCATTTGTAATTATAGCAAAAATCAGAAGTCATTGCCATATTAAATCATGATCTCATACACATCTTTTTACAATAAGACTTGAGCACCTTTAAAGTTAACAGCTTTAAAGGGAGTTGAGACAGTTTAAATCAGAAACTTTTTTTATACGTCTGATTTTTTTAGAGAAAGGAAACTTTAATTTACAAATTATTTTAAGATTTCAGCATTTGGATTATGTTATAAATGGCAACAAAAACAAAGATACTGAAATGAAAAAATGTTTAACTAATCATTTTAAATCATTCAAAATATTATGGTTGAATTATTTTTCTATTACGTCATATGCTATTTTTATTCCATTGTATATTATGACATAGAAAAAAATCACAAGAACTAGTCACTATACATTTAAACAGTTCATGTCAAAATACTGACAGCTAAGCAGTGTAAAAGTCTTTTTCTTCATTTTCTACCAAATTAAACTAGTGCACAATTAACCTAATTCAATAAGCTTTCAGTAACTGAACCTCAGCAATGTCAGGTAATGTCAGGCAAATAGTTCAGCTAAAGTTTCTCCGATTTATGTCTTTTAATTCAACCACAAAATAAGAACAAAGAGATGATCTCATTAAAAAAGTAACATTTTTGACCGCCCTCACTAACATATATCTTTTATAGAGTTAAATCCCTATAAGCTCTAAGCCTCTGTCTTTTGGCATACGGTTGCTTTGTTGCGTAAAGCAAATTTTGTTTGTATTTTTTTTGTTACCATTCCACTACTTCCCAAAGTGGCTTCTGTATTGACTGCACTAAATCATGCTACACAAATGCCAAGCTGATCTTTCTTACATTAATTCCCATCACATCAGATCTCTTCTATTTCTATTTACTGTTATCTTACTTCTTCCTTGTATTTCTTTTTTCTTTGAATGAGTCACATCCGTTTTCATGCCTACATGCATATTGCCAAGATATAGCCAGAGTGTTTAGCAGTACAGACAGGTCCATTTGAACCCAACACTCAAAGATAGGAAAAAAAGCACATCAAGAAAAGACTTGGTCACAACATAATGAAAAGACAGAATTTCTATTCATTATTTAATTCCATTACATTTTTAGGATTTTTTCTGAAGACAGTGATCATATTTTGTTGACAGAAGATAAAATCATAGCATCATAGAATCATTTAGGTTAGAAAAGACCCTTAAGATCATTGAGTCCAACTACTTCTCTCAGTCTTCCTGTTCTTCTTCCTCCTGTTCCTTCTTCTACTAAATTTTCCCCCTTTTCCTTCTCCTCTTCCTTTTTCTGAACACTTCCTCCTGATTTTTTTCATCTTCATTCTTCTTCTTATCTTTCACCTTCCTGTGTTCTTTCCCCTGTTCCTCTTTTCCTGTCTCCTTCTCACCCAGTTCCTCTTTCTTTTCTTCAAACTCCTCCTCAAACACCTCAGCAGATAAAAAACTGAACTTCTATTTTGTTTTGTGTTCCCCATCTGTTTTTAAAAAATATTAGTTTGTTGTAAAATGGTTCCTCCTGGAAGAAAACATTTACCTTGTACAAATTTTTGCAACCCTGTTAATATATATTATTATTAATTTCTTAGAGGAAAAAAATGTTTAGTTTAAAAATGCAAAATCCAAACCAATGTAACAAGTGACCTCTTTCACATGAACTATACATGATTAGAAGAGCATATGATCTTAAGTATGCCCCAAAATTTTATTAAATTGATGTCAGAACTATAAAATGTCTGGATTCAGTCCACCTTATTTTAAGAACTAAATGAGTCTTTTACCTCCCCAGACTTCAAAAGAGACAATATCCCATTGTTACATGTCTTGCAGACATTGATCTTACATTTTATATAGCACAACAGATTTTGAAAAACCTCAATTGGTCTACATAGCTCCTTAATACTATCTAGCAGGGATACAATGCAAAATGGTAAAAAAGGAAAAGAAAAAAAAGAAGAAAAAACAACAGGAAAAAGGAAAGACAAAAGAAAAACAAATGGGGAAAAAAAGCAAAAGAAAAAAGAAAAAAGAAAAAGAAAAAAAGAAAAAGAAAAAGAAAAAGAAAAAGAAAAAGAAAAAGAAAAAGAAAAAGAAAAAGAAAAAGAAAAAGAAAAAGAAAAAGAAAAAGAAAAAGAAAAAGAAAAAGAAAAAGAAAAAGAAAAAGAAAAAGAAAAAGAAAAAGAAAAAGAAGAAGAAAAAGAAAAAGAAAAAGAAAGAGAAAAAGAGAAAAAGAAAAAGAAAAGAAAAAGAAAAAGAAAAAGAAAAAGAAAAAGAAAAAGAAAAAGAAAAAGAAAAAGAAAAAGAAAAAGAAAAAGAAAAAGAAAAAGAAAAAGAAAAAGAAAAAGAAAAAGAAAAAGAAAAAGAAAAAGAAAAAGAAAAAGAAAAAGAAAAAGAAAAAGAAAAAGAAAAAGAAAAAGAAAAAGAAAAAGAAAAAAGAAAAAGAAAAAGAAAAGAAAAGAGGAAAAGAAAAGAGGAAAAAGCTAAGGCTTTTCTATTGGAAAAGGAAAGCCATAGAAAAGCTTTTTATAAGAAGTTTCTGGGTTTCCTTGCACAGCTGAAAGTTTTGTTCTATTAAAACATATTGTACTGGTTTGTGGTTTTGGCTGGGATAATTTTCTTCATAGAAGGTCATATGGTGCTATGTTTTGGATTTGTGACAAAAACAGTGTTGATAACTCAGGGATGTTTTAGTTATAACTGAGCAGTGCTTGCACAGCATCAAGGTCTTTTCTGCTTCTCACACTGATCCCTCCAGCGAGTAGTCTAGGGGTGCACAAGAAGCTGGGAAGGGACAAAGCCGAGACAGCTGACCCCAACTGACCAAAGGGATATTCCATACCATATGATGTCATGTTCAGCAATAAAAGCCAGGGGAAGAAGGAGGAAGGGGGGATGTTTGGAGTGATAGCATTTGTCTTCCCAAGTAACCATTACATGTGGTGGACCCCAGCTTTCCTGGGGATGGTTGAACACTTGCCTGCCAATAGGAAGTAATGAATGAATTCCTTGTTTTGCTTTGCTTGCGTGTGCAACTTTTGCTTTACCTATTAAACTGTCTTCATCTTAACTCATGAGTTTTCTCACTTTTACTCTTCTGATTCTTTCCTCTATCCCACCGGGGATGGAGAAAGTGTGCAGTTGTGTGTTTAGTTGCCTACTGGGGTTAAAACATGACACATATCAACAGCAAAACTTTTTTTCCCATAGCTAAATTGGTATTTTAATATTTATATCCAAGAAAAGAATTTCTTATTTTATGCATGTACTTGTAAAATCATTTCCATAGAGATACAGAAAGAAAGAAGGAGAAATGTTTTACAAGTAGCTTTACACAGGATAAATATTCTGCAGAAAGGTTCCCCTGATTCGTTTCTGTTACTAATTTTCTGTGTTTCAACAGTCACTAGCATCCTTGGCAGTAGAAGAGGCAATGGGCACAAAAGGAAATGTGAGAGGTTCTGTTTGAAGATAAGGAAACAAAAGGAAATTTTACTGTGATGCTGACAGGTTGCCCAGAGAGGCTGTGGAGTCTCCATCCTCAGAAGTATTTAAAAGCCTCCTGGAAATGGACCCAGGCAGTCTGCTCTGTGTGGCCCTTCTTGAGCAGTAGGGTTTGACATGATGACCTCCAGAGGTCCATTCCAACCTCAACCATTCTGTGGTTCTGTGAAATCAGTGAGAACAGAAAACTAGGATCTGTAGGCCAAACTTTTCCCTTTGAGAGCAGCAGCACAGTGAAATGATTCTCTTTTGTTTATTGACTCTGTAAAAAGAGAAGACTGCAAAGGATGTTCTGGATCATTGGGTTTGAGTCCCTGTCTGCTGTAGCCAAATACATCATACAGCAATATCCATAAGTACATCGATCCTCAATATAAACCCCGCTACATCTTTACAAGTTGCTCCAATATCTTTCTATCTAAAGCATCAAAAATATTAATCTGATTTTCAGCCAAGATAATTCATTAAAACCCATTACTTATTTGTAAATTGGGGTTGTTCAACTTCTCCCCATGGGAAATTTCTCTGTCATGTACACACAAGGTAGACCTATAGCAGTCTGCTTAGCTGCATATCTGGATTTGCATAGAAACAGTGGGAGATACTTAGAATCATAGAATCCTGCTTCACTAACCTGGTCTCCTTCTATGACAAGGTGACCCGCTTAGTGGATGAGGGGAAGGCTGTGGATGTTGTCTACTTGGACTTCAGTAAGGCCTTTGACACCGTCTCCCACAGCATTCTCCTGCAGAAGCTGGCTGCTCACAGCTTGGACAAGTGCACCCTGCGCTGGATTAAAAACTGGCTGGATGGCCGAGCCCAGAGAGTGGTGGTGAATGGAGCCAAATCCAGTTGGCGACCGGTCACGAGTGGTGTTCCCCAAGGGTCAGTGTTGGGGCCGGTCCTGTTTAATATCTTTATCAATGATCTGGATGAGGGGATTGAGTGCACCCTCAGTAAGTTTGCAGATGACACCAGGTTGGGTGGGAGTGTCGATCTGCTGGAGGGTAGGAAGGCCCTGCAGAGGGACCTGGACAGGCTGGATTGTTGGGCTGGGGCCAACTGTATGAGGTTCAACAAGGCCAAGTGCCACATCCTGCACTTCGGTCATAACAAGCCCAGGCAACGCTACCGGCTTGGGGAGGAGTGGCTGGAAAGCAGCCTGGCTGAAAAGGACCTGGGGGTGTTAGTTGACAGCCGCCTGAACATGAGGCAGCAGTGTGCCCAGGTGGCCAAGACAGCCGATAGCATCCCAACTTGTATCAGGAATAGTGTGGCCAGCAGGACCAGGGAGGTGATAGTGCCCCTGTATTCGGCACTGGTGAGGCCGCACCTCGAATACTGTGTCCAGTTTTGGGCCCCTCAATTCAAGAAGGACATCGAGGTGCTGGAGCATGTCCAGAGAAGGGCAACGAGGTTGGTGAAGGGTCTAGAGAATAAGTCTTATGAGGAGCGGCTGAGGGAGCTGGGGTTGTTTAGTTTGGAGAAGAGGAGGCTGAGGGGAGACCTTATTGCTCTCTACAACTACCTGAAAGGAGGTTGTAGCGAGGTGGGGGTTGGTCTCTTCACCCCAGTAACAAGTGATAGAACGAGCGGAAATGGCCTCAAGCTGCGCCAGGGCAAGTTTAGGTTAGATATTAGGCAAAACTTCTTCACTGAAAGAGTGGTCAGGCACTGGAACGGGCTGCCCAGGGAAGTGGTTGACTCTCCATCCCTGGAGGTATTTAAAAGATGGGTAGATGCGGTGCTTGAGGACATGGTTTAGTGGCGGACTTGGCGGTGGTAGGTTAACGGTTGGACCTGATGATCTTAAGGGTCTTTTCCAACCTTAACAATTCTATGATTCTATGATTCTAATCACAGAATACCAGGTTGGAAGGGACCTTAAGGATCATCTGGTCCAACCTTTCTAGCACAATCTAGATGAGATGGCCCAGCACCATGTCCAGCTGAGTCTTAAATGTGTTCAGCATAGCGGAGTCAACCACTTCCCTGGGGAGATTATTCTATACTTGGGCAGTTGTAAGCATAATAAAAAGCTTTCAGACTCACTGCTGGATTGCCCAGTGGCAAGCTGCCAGCAGATTTCCAGTAAGAAAGCTGTGGCTTAAGTAGTTTTCCTTCCTCCTTAATGATTACCTCCCAATGAATTTATAGGAACAATGCTACACTAACATGGTTTGGCAAAGTTAAAACACTCCTCCTCTGTTTTTACCCTTCTAGTCAATATGTATCACAAACAAGCGAGTTCAACAAAGGAAGATATTCAGAAATACCCCTGCCCATGCACATTTAGTATTGCAGCAGCTAGGAATATCAGTCTCATGTGCCTCACTCCTGTCTACCAACCTTTCTACTGTTGCACTGACATCAGCAGGCAATGTAAATCTCCAGGTCCAAACCCCCTTTCTCCAGGGAACATTTTTATTTAAGTTACAGTAAAACAGGCAAACAAATGGAACGCACACAGGAATCTGGAGGTTCTTTTATTAGTGTGTATGTACACCTAAATCGATTTACCTGGAGCAGTACTATTTTTAATAAGCCTCACAAAAGAAATTCATAATGGCTGGCATCTTAGAAATTCAGGAAGTGTGGCATGTGTTGTTCGATGATAAATGGACCAAGAGACATCCTCTGAAGTGAGCAGTCTCAGTGGCCCATATACACTTTGCTTTCTTAGGGCCAGATGGAGAGAAATGGTAGTGTAATGACCTTCTCCCCATAAATTCAAACACCTGCAATCCAGCAGGAAATGTAGCTAATGTACTGCTGGCCATATAATTACTGAACAGGTGTCTTCCAGGCAAAGAATGCAGCAGGAACAAGCTTCCAGGGCAGCTGCATTATGAACATTTCAGTCTGCTCACTATTAGGTTACAGAAAATGCTGGGGGTGTGTATAAATATATATATATAATATATATATATGTATAGCTGTTTTTTTATATATATATATATCTTTGAGTTTTCAGTTTTGTAATGGGAAATGGTACAGAGACGGAAGAAGGAACATGGAAAGAAATAAATGAAGAAATCAAAATACAGGCCATTACCTACCCAATCCAAAATACAATGGAATAAAGCCTGGCTATTACAATAATATAAAGCAGATGGTGAGCTCCCACTCTACTTTTAACAAAACCAGGGATTATGCTTATTTTGAATGTGGTCCTTTGTTCTATTTTTTTTAAAACTTCACTGCCTGCCTAATTTTCCCCTCCTGTGTTATTTTCTATAGACATTTCATTCTGATTTTTTGTTGTTATTGTCCTGGTTGTCATCAGTTTTTATCTAGAAACTACTTTGGAAACCTGAAATGATATTACTTTTAAGACAAGTTTCTTAACAGTACTGCATACTTATAGGGATGTTGTTTTAACTCTATGAAGATTTTTAGTTCAGCATAGTATGTAGAAATGTGCTTTACTGGCAATATGCACTGTGAAAAGAGCAAGAAATGATGAAATCAAAATAGTACCACTTAAGAATACATACAAATACTGGGGGACTTCCTGGTCTTTTAATCAAAAAAATATTTCTGTATTTCATTACACTTCCTTTTACAACAAGTCATTCATCTGAAACATAGATTTAGGACAGTGAATTTCAATCTCTCTAGATGTGCTGACTCCCTGAAAGTTACCGTTCATAGTTGTGAAACTCCCACATAACAAATGGAAACTTCCCCCAAAGTGATATGCTTTTCTCATTTACATTCCACAGATTGCTCAGAAGTTGGTGGACCACATATTTACTTACAGTGAAGAAAATGTGCCACACATCATCTGTGACTCAGAATGGGCAAGGCTTCTTAGCAACACACAATCTCAAAAGTAATTAGTGCACAGAATGGCTATGCAATGACAAAAATTTCCATGCTAGTAGACCTTCAAAGCATGCTCAGTCACCTAGTCTTTTGCACATCTTTTAGGGCACGGGGAGGACGTTGAACACATAGCTACCACTGGCTTATTTCTCCCAGGAGGGCAATTTTGAATCTTCATCAGGTATGACTCCAGGGTTCATTATGAGACTGTAGCAAATCTTCACATTTCTCTCCAGAGTTCAGGAAACTGGAGTGCTGTGACTTATTACTTTAATACTCAACTGCTATTTTGTTGCTGTTCCCTTTGTGCTTCTGTTGCTATTATTTTATTTGCATTCATTAATTATTACTATTATTACTCTTATGTACCTATATAGACCCTCATTTGGCTCTTAAAAAAATAAAATGTATTGCACGTTCTCCAAAAATCTAACAGGGGATTCTCTTTGTGAACCTAACAAAGTTATTTTAGTAAAGTTATTATCCTCATTGGTATTTTATTCTACCTAACATAAAAAAATAATAAAAATGCTCTTGCAAACTTATGAATAGCCAGTGATAGACATTGTCCTGTTATGTGTCTTAAGTAATGCAGAGTGGACCTATCAAAGAATATGCTGTTATAACAGGAGTAGAAACAGGATAACTCATGTGTGCTATTTACTTATATGGTCCACATATTTTCCTCACATGCACTTTATATCTCCCTCCTGAAATCAAACAAAGTCTATAGGTCCTTACAAGCAGTTGTTCTTATTTTGCCATGTTAAGCTTTTTTTTTCAGATTTCTTTGTGAACCAAGACAAAAATTTTCAGATGGAAAACCTAAGATCAAGGTTTTAAATCCATATATGCAGCACACTATCATTCAAAGAATAGGTTTTGAGCTGAGTTTTCTTTCTTCAAAACTTCTTTTGTTTTGTTGAAGTAAAGTCTGTTCAGTTTTTCAAATGCTGTACCCTACGATCCATAAGCCCTCTTAAAAACACCAAAAAAATATTAGCTATTCCAAGATATTGTGTTTTCAAGAACCCGCAGAAAGAGAACCCTAGTAAAGGCAAGAAATGTGACCTGGTAGGATAAACAGTAGTAGCACTGAAGGCACACTTACAAAACTAATTCCATATGAATTAACCAGATGATATGGGTACAGAAGTTTTATTATCTTCAACAGAACTTTTTGGAAATTATTCTGTTATATGCACACTGATGGAAAATGGTACCTTCCTCAAAATACTCTTTTTGTGGGAACATATTAGTTTGGGCATAATTTTAATTGTTTAAAGGATCTCAGTTCCAGCAATTTTTCAGCAAAAGGAGTAGCCCAGAGCTTAATAAATGCAGGTCAAATCCAGAATCTAATACCTACCTTTGTCAGAAGAATACCTGAACTTAGCCTTCCTGCTTGTAGTGAGACCTATTTCTTTTTTGAGGAGGAAGTGTTGAACTTTCAGTCCTTCCCATCAGAACTGCTCTACTTCATATAAATAGTCTTTGGCAGAAGGGGAACAAAAGGTGTCTTTACAGGTCAAAGCTTTTGACACAAATCTGACAGAAATAGCCTCACTTTGAAGTGCCTCGACGCAATCAGAAGAGCTTGACTCTGTCATCCTCTCTGAGTAACATCACCAGTGTGCTACTAGTTATGGCCAGCAAGGTATTTTCTTGTTCTCTTTAAGAACAGAACAGCACAGCTATTTCAAAGGTTCCAGAAGAACTTGAAATTATTTATACTATAACTCTGTTTGATGGTAAGGGAAAAATATTTTCCCATCTTCACCTCTTGCCCGCTTGCCAGTATCATCTTCTTTTTCTTGTTTAAAAATTTACAGTTAACTGAACAAACAATCTACAACTAGCTGATGTTTTGACCAGCTGTTTGATATGGGAACTTTTGTGCATATAATGATATATTTTTTAATATTTTTCCATCATTGTTATAATTATTTTAATGTAACTTTCATTTCTATTTCAATTATATTTAGCTACACACATAAGTGAAAATGGTCCCAGGTCTTCAATAATTTGTTTTCCTCTATGTCTTCATAAATACTGTTGTCGTGGTTTAACCCCAGCTAGCAACTAAGCACCACACAGCTGCTCGCTCACTCCCCCACGGTGGGATGGGGGAGAGAATCGGAAGGGCAAAAGGGAGAGAACTCGTGGGTTGAGATAAGAACAGTTTAATAGTTGAAGTAAAATAAAAGAGAACAGTTAAATAGGTAAAGCAAAAGCTGCACACGCAAACAAGGCAAACCAAGGAATTAATTCGCTACTTCCCATGGGCAGGCAGGTGTTCAGCCATCCTCAGGAAAGCAGGGCTCCATCACGCGTAACGGTTACTTGGGAAGCCAAACGCCATCACGCCAGATGTCCCCCCCCTTCCTTCTTCTTCCCCCAGTTTATATACTGAGCATGACGTCATGTGGTATGGAATAACTCTTTGGCCAGTCTGGGTCAGCGCCCCTGGCTGTGCTCCCTCCCAGCCCCCCGTGCACCTGGCAGAGCATGGGAAGCTGAAAAGTCCTTGACCAGTGTAAGCGCTACTTAGCGACTATTTAGCGGTACTTAGCATCGACATTGTTGTCATCCTAAACCCAAAAAACAGCCCCATACCGGCTACCAGGAAGAAAATTAACTCTATCCCAGCTGAAATCAGGACAACTGTTTTTTCATTGAGCTATCAAAACAAGCTCAGCATGCCATTTGTACTTTTAACAGATAGAATGTGCAGAAGGGATTTCTCATGTTAATTTTATTGCAAATTCAAGTGCTATTCTTTTATATTCCTTTTTTTATTCTTTTGTTTTTCTTTATATTTCCTTTAACTTTATTCTTTTGTTTTTCTTTATATTTCCTTTAACTTTATCTTCATGGAAATATGCCAAAAAAATTCTCAGCCTAGTTACCATGCTATCTAAAGAACACTGCTTTTTTTTTCTGTAATGTGAAATATAGAGACTAGTATAGAGAATGAATGGTTTTGACCACTCTACTTCCACCAGTTTTCAACCCTGTGATTACCACTCTAGTCCATTCTTGAGATTTGTGCTTGAGGACAGTCTAAGCAAGTCAGCAACAAGAATACACTGCAGCTTCTACCTTAACTTTCTTCAAACTTCCCTAATACAGCACATTTTAATTATACAAATATGATCTGAAATATTCATGTTTTCATTTCAATGTTGTTTGTTTGTTTGTTTCATTGTACAAGCTCAGTTTGCATTTTAGACTTCTTGACACCAGTTAGTGAATTGAGGATTCCCACCTGCCAGAAAAAGGACTAAGCTGAGATGATTATCTTAGTTCCAAAATCACCTAAGTAAATGCCACTAATGTTCCTTTCTAGGTCTGCTGCTCAGTTTCTCTGCATATTGTGCAGTGCCTTCAATGATTGTAAACCCCTTCTGCTAGCTCCTTAGGGTAAGTATATAAAATACACCTGTTCCTTAGAATAATTGTATAAAATCCACTACCAAAGTTCAACATACTGATAATCTATTCTATTTGAGAGTTTTACTTACTGGAAGGAATTTCTAACCTTAGAGGATTGAAATATAGTGTAACTAAATGAGTGATCCTATTTATTTTTGTCAGGACTCTTGTCCAAGGACTGAGTCAGCTCTTTGTGAGGGAGGGGGGAGTGCTGCCTCTCTGACTTTAATGGTGTTCTTGAAGTAGCTAAATAGGAAGCTTGCAGAAAGGCAAAGAAACAGTAGAAAGGGAAGAAAGGAGACATGGGATCAAATAAGCTGTCAACAACTGAGTACATACAGGAATCAGGAGGTAAGATACCAACATATATTTTGGGATTTGAAACCTCGCAGTCTAGGAAATTGGAGATCATAGAAATAGCTTTTGCAATGGGACATGAGGTGGAGAAAAAATGTGATAGCATTTGAAAAATAAATTTAAAATATTTTATCAAAATATTTTAAAATTTATCAAATGTAAACATTTTTTATGAAAATTGTTATTTAAGATAAAATCCCTTACAGTATGATTTTTTAGATTTAGAATTCATAGAAACCCCTGGAATCACAAATATAATTGGCTTAGGAAGTAGTAAAGTATTATTTGTTATTTTTATCATATTTTCCTAGTGGCTAATTCCATAGTAAGAAATGAAGCTCCCATTAGGAAAAAGGCAAACAACAATGTGTATCTTATAAAAAAAATCTTAGAAACTAAGCTTGAAAAAGAAGACAGTAATACTTCTGTATGAATTCTGCTAACTTCTAAAGAAGAGGAAATTTATTCGGGTTCTAGTGAAGCATGAAAAAAGACAATCGCATGAAAGCTACCCCATTCCTCAAAAAAAAAAAAAAAGAAAGAAAAAAAGGAATTACATCTCCCCCCCCCCCAACAACAATAAAGAACATAACGGGGGGCGGGGAGGAAGTCCATTTTTAAAATCTTCTCTGAACAAAAGTTTGGAAGAAGTCTTTAAAACATGGCTTATGGAGTTAATTCAAGCAAAGGCATAGCTGTGAATGATGTGCATCACTTTTAGAAATCAAAGAGCTGTGAATGAGGGGTAGCTCATCAATTACTGAAATGGAAGTCTCAGAAATGTAAATAAAGACAACTAAAAATTAAAGAATCCAAAATAAATCCTCATGTTTTAATAAAGACTGACAGGGTTCATCTGCACAGGGTTACCGCAAAGCTTTTGAGACTGGAAAAGTTTGAGTTGGATTTGTGTTTATTTTTCAGCACAGTACAATTTCAGGGAAATACGTGCAATACACACTGAAATCAATGTCGTTTTGCTGAATCTAATACATTGTCAATTGCTTCTGAAATCAATAACAGTACTTTCCAACTGATAGAATTATATTTTATACATATATATGTTTTCTTTCAAAACATATATTTATAGAAGCCAGTAACTTTTTGTTGAAGTCACAACATTTTCATTTACAACAATACATTTATTCTCAGCTCCAGCTTTTTCCAGTCAGAAGTACTTGCCCATCCAATGCATATTTCCACAAAACATATATCCATTCAAGCTAACACAATACAACAGCATCTGCTATTCTGCTATGAATAAATATAATGTACTTCTGTGGAATTGAATGCATATTATTGAAAACAACATATCTGAAGCCATCACACTTTGCATTAAATCAGCGTGGCATAACTGCAACCAAGATTTGTCATTTATTTTTCAGCTTCTGTTGAATGCATGCTTCTCTACATATTGAATAGACAGTGTTTTGCTGGACAAAACTTAGATCTAGTTGAATATATATTCATGTATTTTCCAAGTGAAACTAAAATGCTTTCAGTAGTGATGGGAAAAAACAGTTCTCATAACCCGAGCAATTTTACTTTCCTGTAGTCTCCAATTCTTAGGACTGACAGGTGAAGGGCAAAAGATTTCAGAGACCAACCCCTCAAAATCTCATTACAATCTCTTTCTCTTCCTTACTTGCTAAGTGTGTCAGCCAGTAGTGGAAAAAGTGGTTGTTTTGGGTACAGATCCAGGAAGTATGAATAGAGATCCCTATTATTTCTATTCACACGATGGACCACGAGAGGGAATCTTCATCCAGTGGAAACTCAGATTTTTTTTTTTTTATGTTTGATCTCAAAAGAATTCCTTCAAAGTAAATGTGAGGACATGAGAAGGTAAGATACCTTGCTGTATCTGCCTTCATGCATCAGCACTTCTGTTAGTACTCTTTCTTGATTCCTTCACTGATTATCATCATTCTGTGTACCATCAAAGTATTTTCTATTATTCAGATTTGAGGATGAGAGAAATATCAGCACTTTTTCAGGCCAAGGTGCTGAGTCACTTATCAGTCATTTTCGTTGGTACAACGTTCATGCTTGAAGAAGTATTTGACAATGCTACATATTTTCCCCTTCCCTCTCCCCTGCAGAATTTAAAAAGTTGATGAGAAAAGAAGTATAATAACAAAATTGCTTGTCTATGAACTCTGTTTCCAATTAGCAAAAATTAGGAGAACTATTTTAAGTATATGTAATAAATTAGAAAGAGGATATTTTCTAAGTATACTGTTTATCAAAAATGTTTTCATGCTGCTTAAAAGATTTTTATCTGACAGTAGTAAACAAAGTAAAAGAAGAACAGTGACAGCTACCAAAGGAGAAATGGATTTCATGTTAGATTTGACTCACAATAGATGGGTTTTTTTGCTTTTTGCTCACCAAAAGTGACAGATTGAGGGGACTTTTAATAATTCTATACAATAAGCCATGAAAAGATTTCAATCATATGGTTCTTCAAAATGATTATGTAATAACAGATTAAAATATCAATCATATATATATGGAACTAGCTACATCTCTGCAGCTTTTCTACAGTGGACAGTAATATCCAGGAAAAAAAAACAATTATGTTTTCAGATAAGGATTTATATTTTCATTATATTGTTTGACCTTAGGCTGCAGATATTTATTCAATACAATTTCTTATAACTACCATACCAAATGATACTTAATGATGCTCCACAGTTTTGCAATGCAAATTATAATCTGTTTATGATTCCTGATTGTGCAAATTAAGCCTAATTAAATCTTTTCTATTCAGGGAAACATTATGCATTGTAAGAGGATTTTTTATTGGAAAAGCAAGGTCAATATAAACAATTAAAAAGAATTTGTTGCTGAGCAGTCTGAAAATGTAATTTCAAATGCTGTTTATTGGATTCAATTTAGGGGTTCCCCACTGGTTAATTTTTGAAGCACATTTATGAGAACTGCAAGCTTCACAGTGTCCTGGAATCTACTCCCTCATTAAATTAAGATAAAAAAGAAGTAGACATACCTTCATAAACTATTGCATGTAGGCTTTCACCCCATAAATTGAAAGTTTTTTGCTAGAACAATCTTTTCTGCATGTGTCCTGAACATAGATATTTCTCCCTAAGAAATGTGCACTGCATGATAAGGATTGGCAAAAAGGAAGTTTAAGGTACTGCCCATAGAAAAGAGAGATTTATCACTTTGACTTTGACCTTCTGAATAACTTCATCTAATTTGAAAATATTTTCACAGATCACATTTTATTAATAATTTTATTAATTTGTTAGAATACTTTTTATTTTCTCTGAATCCTATATACATTATTTGGACTTAAGACAAAGCTTGCCTGTACCCAGATATGGTAACACTATGAACAGAATAAAACATCCAGTGAAGAAATGGAAGCAAGGAACGTCATTTAATATTCAACTTCCCTGAACGTGCTGAAACATAATCTGGACTGTGGAGGACTGCTACAATACAGATACCAAAATATTAACAGAAATGCTGACATTAAACTTCACTGCTCTTTTGAAGTTTTGACTTTTTTTAAATATGTCTGCAACATTTATATAACATATATAACATTATAGCCATATATATTTATGCTAATGTATGAAGGTTTCAGCAACAGATTTTTTTATGGTGGTTATAATGGCATTGTGGCTTTGCCACTTCTGAATAGTGCAATTTATCTGAACTCAGATATCTAACCGTTAAAATGACCTTCAATGGTCTGTAATAATATTTTGTGTCTCCTCACCCGATCACCCATCCCTGTGACCTGATGCTCCATCCACTGTAAATGTTGCAATTGTGTCAGAAAACTTGCCACCACTAAGGAAAAGACCGCTGAATATTTTTTTTCTTAACTGTCCTCCATATAATCCCATTCAGAGAAGACCTTCAAAAGGACATTCCTTTCCCTCCCTCCCTCCCTTCCTTCTGCCCTCCTGTCCTCACATCCTTCCTTTCTTTCTTTCTTCCTCTCTCCTCTCACTTTCTTTTTCCCTGATTCACTCTTTGTCTTTCTCATGTGGTACCATCAGAAAGAAGATTAGGTGGATCAGATAGTAACTTATGTCTTCTGTGTGCAAAATCTTTGATATTAAGTAGTCATATATATATATATGTCCACATTGGATTTATATCAATGTTAATCAGTGCAGAGCTTGGTAGCATGCATGGAAAACAGTTCCTAATTCTATTGGTAATGCATAAGAAAAAAATTGAAATCCAATTACTTATTCCAACACCTCATTTGCTCTTCAGTGCTAAATATAAAATTACTCATGTAGATAGCAGTGACATATATTTACTACAGTGCTAAAGAGAAAAAGCTTTGGTAATGAGAAGTTTTAAGTCTATAACCCAGCCCTACCATAGTATTCTGTGCCTTGAGAAGTTCTAACCTTCCTACTTTTTTCTGATTCATCTGTGGATTCATAGAATCATAGAATCATAGAATCATAGAATTGTTAAGGTTGGAAAAGACCCTTAAGATCATCAGGTCCAACCGTTAACCTACCACCGCCAAGTCCGCCACTAAACCATGTCCTCAAGCACCGCATCTACCCATCTTTTAAATACCTCCAGGGATGGAGAGTCAACCACTTCCCTGGGCAGCCCGTTCCAGTGCCTGACCACTCTTTCAGTGAAGAAGTTTTGCCTAATATCTAACCTAAACTTGCCCTGGCGCAGCTTGAGGCCATTTCCGCTCGTTCTATCACTTGTTACTGGGGTGAAGAGACCAACCCCCACCTCGCTACAACCTCCTTTCAGGTAGTTGTAGAGAGCAATAAGGTCTCCCCTCAGCCTCCTCTTCTCCAAACTAAACAACCCCAGCTCCCTCAGCCGCTCCTCATAAGACTTATTCTCTAGACCCTTCACCAACCTCGTTGCCCTTCTCTGGACACACTCCAGCACCTCGATGTCCTTCTTGAATTGAGGGGCCCAAAACTGAACACAGTATTCGAGGTGCGGCCTCACCAGTGCCGAATACAGGGGCACTATCACCTCCCTGGTCCTGCTGGCCACACTATTCCTGATACAAGTTGGGATGCTATCGGCTGTCTTGGCCACCTGGGCACACTGCTGCCTCATGTTCAGGCGGCTGTCAACTAACACCCCCAGGTCCTTTTCAGCCAGGCTGCTTTCCAGCCACTCCTCCCCAAGCCGGTAGCGTTGCCTGGGCTTGTTATGACCGAAGTGCAGGATGTGGCACTTGGCCTTGTTGAACCTCATACAGTTGGCCCCAGCCCAACAATCCAGCCTGTCCAGGTCCCTCTGCAGGGCCTTCCTACCCTCCAGCAGATCGACACTCCCACCCAACTTGGTGTCATCTGCAAACTTACTGAGGGTGCACTCAATCCCCTCATCCAGATCATTGATAAAGATATTAAACAGGACCGGCCCCAACACTGACCCTTGGGGAACACCACTCGTGACCGGTCGCCAACTGGATTTGGCTCCATTCACCACCACTCTCTGGGCTCGGCCAGATTCCTATCAGAAATGCTTGTTCCTGCTGGGCTGCCTGTGCTACAGAGATGCTATCATACCAGATGACATTTTAACAACTTTTTTATCCCAAGACCGGGTAATGTATCAGAAGTGAAGAAAAAAAATGTGCAATTTAAAAAAGTAGAGTTTTAAAATTTTCGAGGTGGAACTTCAACTTCCACATCAGCAGTGATTTAGCCTTTTTAATCTCTCCTCATGTGATATAGTGCTTTGTATACAAATTTCTCTGCTGCTTATCTAAGCTTTTTTACAAGAAATGGTTTACCTTCAGGCTTGCAACCACAGTGACTAAATAAGTGTACAAAATGGTAGGGGAAGGATGCCCATAAAAGATTCTATAGGTCAGACAGACAAGGCTTAGACATCAGTTTCAACTGTCTTAGAATGATAGAATGATAGAATCACAGAATCATAGAATGGTTTGATTTGAAAGGGACCTTCAAAGATCACCTAGTCCAACCCCCTGCCATGAGCAGGAAGTTCTTTCACTGTATCAGGTTGCTCAAAGTCCCATTCAACATCACCTTGAATGCTTCCAGGGATAGGGCATCCACAGCCTTTCTGAGCAATCTGTTCCATTGTCTCACAATCCTCATAATAAAAAATGTTTTCTTTACGTCCGGTCTAAACCTACTCCCTTTCAGTTTGAAACCATTACCCCTTGTCCTGTCACTACAGGTCTCTCTTTCTTATAAGCCCACTTTAAGTATTGAAAGCCTGCAGCCAGGTCTCCCTGGAGCCTTCTATTCTCCAGGCTAAACAACCCCAACTCTCTCAACCTTTCTTCATAGGATAGGTGTTCCAGCCCTCTGAACTATGAAGTAAAGCAATCTGCAATTTCCAAATGTAAATGATTGAGATGATTGTAGTAAGGCCGAAGTGAAGCTGAGGCATCTCTGTGATAAACAGGAGGTATTTGAGCAGATACTAGAGAAACCAGTCTGAGAGCTGCCTAGACATATTTTGTATGCATCTCTTCTCCACAAGAACTCTTCAGTTTCTCTAAGGAGATACACAGCTGGTATAAGACACTGTGCCTGTGTTTGTTTTTTTTTTCATACTGTGAACTATCTCACTATCAGTTCAGCATAGTTAGGTAATTATCTTCAAACAGCTGTCAAGAACATTCATTTTAATTAAAGTATTATCTTTCAGGTGATTTTTTTAAAAATTAATATTGAGAAAGTATCATTTGTCTGAAATATAAAGTTTAAAACAGAAAAGCATTTGTGCTCATAACACCCAAGTTTCACAATTCACATCACAGAAATATTTGTATCATCTGATAATAGGTTAAGGCTTGGAAATTTTGCTACCAAATATGCATACATTTTTTATATCTGCATTTGCCATACAGGAAGTATAACCTGGAGTTATACTGTAATCTCTGCCTGTTAACTGAACTTCACAAGGCTGGAAATTGAAAAATGAAAACTTTTCTTCTGTCACAACAAAAAAAAAAAGCAATTATAATTTCTGCCCACGCAATATTTTACATAAATCTCATTATGGCATCTGGACAGCTATTACTCTGGTTATTCAACAACCTTGATGCGCTCTCTCTTTAAAGATGATCTAGCAGCTATTTTTAGTATAGGACAAAAGCACATTTTCAATACGTAATTTTAATGTGTTGCTGTCATTTCTTTCAAATTTTTAGCACAAATCACTAAAAACATGTGTGCCATGGGCTTCATCCAAAACCTATTTTAGTTAATGGAAAGAATCTCTCTGACTCTAATGGGATTTGGATCCATCCTTTTTTCATTTGGGTAAGTAAGTTGTTAAACTCATCCCTTTTCCAAGAGTTTTAGAAAAAGAAAGTGTTTTCAAGACTGGGTCTGTATTTTATGTTTTGGGTTTGTTTTGTTTTGTTTTGTTTTACTTCAAGGATGAATGAGAAAATATCTCGCTGGGGAGATCTAGTGAGCTTATTTTCCATTTCATTAGTATTTGTAAAAGTGATAGTTAAAAACATTCAATGAGTTTGTGTGTGTATATGTTCATACATCCATAGAGTAATACAAAAACTCAAGTGCACACATGCATATGATTTGTCTAAATCTTTATTATGTGACTGAAAGCATTCTATGTTCTTCTGTTCACCTCTAATGAATGAAAAATATTTAAATTTAGGGAACACACAATCATAATCATTTTAGGTATCCAGGTTTTCCATCTATACTTAGGATAAAATTATTATATAATTATGATATTATGTATGCTACCATGAAATAAATTGTCAGATCTCATGCACAGAAGAATAGGATACTAAAAATTAGAAAGAAAAAAGCATAATTCATTGTGGTTCCTGGATAAGAACACCTATTTGAAACTTTGCAGAAGCTCATTTGGTTTGCAAATTTTATCTCAAAATGAGAAAGAAAATGGCACAATCCCTCTGAGGTAGTTAAAAAGGTGTTTTGACAGTGCAGCATATGCAACCAAGCCCTGCCAATGGCTGTCAAGTCAACATATGCCCAGTGTTTCCTTGGTACAAACTGTTCCTGGCAACTACAGGGGATGTTACTACTATTAGAGCCATTTTATATTTATGGCCTTCCTTGTTTTAAAGTGCAAGTAGAACTGGCAAGTGATAGTGAAAAAGGAATACCAAGATTGTGTTTGCAAGAATGTGTAAATGGTCTCATTATTTCAATACTCCTGTGAGGAGCATACACAGTAACAAACTGATTAGCCCTGTTTCAGGGACTCTTCCACCTTAGGCTACTGCCAGTGCTACCACTCCAGAGGATGTGCTAGAAAATGAGAAGGGAATAAGGTCTGTCTCTCAAGAGAACAGCATCTTTAAAGAATGAAAAGTCTAACTAGGAGGTAAAAATCTCTGGTCACTGTAAGGGCAGAATAGCATCCTCCACATACTGGAAAGGTCTAGATGATACTGAGAAGGTAGGTTGAAAGGGTGTTAGCTGTCAAGATCCCTCCTGCATTCACTGACAGTTCTGTCAATAAAAGTAAGCATTTCAGCTGACTTTCAGCACCTACATGGGTTCAGCACTAAAGACAGTCTAAATGTATACACGTGAAATATATACGTGCTAAGCACATTCAGCACCTAAATGGAAGATTGACTTAACAGTAATAACTGCCTGCTAAGAAACTTCACAGTACCTTTTGGGTTCATTCTAATATTCCTGTAGTAAGCATGCAAAAATCCATAGACTGCTCTTGCAGATTTCTACACACCCATGAAGATCATAAGGATGCCTCATGAAGTGACTAGCACTGCAATCTAGAGTCAGACTAACCTTTATGCTCAAGGGATGAGTTTTATTCATTTGCTGAATTTGTTATGGATGTAGAACTTGCCACTTATGCTGAAACATGGTATCACTTTGTGCAAAAATACACCAATATTCATCAGGCAAACAGCAAAGTAAAAAAACGAAATTATATGTAATCTCTCTACAGGAAGAAAGTGTCACTGAGTTTCGTCTGTTGTGCTGCATACATCTGTGGCTGTTAAGCAATTAACATATTTACAGTGGTGGAGTCTTCATTGATCTGGTTAATAATCAGTATTTAAACCAGCTCTTTGATTTGGTACCAGTGGCCCAAAATAAAAGGCAACTTACGACAGGAGTAGAGACTCTTTATTATGCTACCTGGTGATAGGTTATGTACCCCTAAGCAAGCAGGAGACACAAAGAAAAATTACCTCAGTGGGTGATCTGTGTTTTTCTTGCAATGTGTTTGCATATGCTGCAGATGGTAAGGAGAAAATGCAGCCAGCACATGCTGATAAGTTTGCTGGAATGGTATTGTTGTTATTCAGATCAGTAGATAAAATGTTGGCCCTACACACTACATAGGGGTATTTTCTATCTCTAAGTATTGTGATCCTATGTGTCTACGTGGCATACAATTATGTGATCCTATGTGTCTATATGGTGTACAATTACTGCATTCTGTGTTTGACAGATGTGTTTTCTTGTATGTAGTTAAATGTTAGACTGTGCATGTCTCTGTAAGAGAGATTAATTTTCTATTATGAGCTATTTTTCCTTAGTAGCATCTTCCGGACCCACCAAGGTCTACCTTAAAAATATGTATGGAAAAAAAATGACACATTTACAGTTTTAATGATGATAAAGATTCAGATAGAATAAGCAATGGATTTAGGTTTACTGATGTAAGTGGAAAATTCTTCAATGTGAATACAACTAGTCATCAAACATTCTCAAGACCTGAGGGGATCCCAGTTTTTTCCATATCACAACATCAGAGACCAGTCCAGGTTGGAAGAGACTTCAGGAGGTCTCTAGCCCAACCTCCTGCTCAAAGAAGGTGCTCCAATATGGTCCTGCATTCTAAGCATCTGAGTCTTAACTATACCACACAAATGGTTGTATGGACTATCTCCTTCTTGAGGAAACCAGTAAATCTTTTGCGAAACATAAAGCCAAGATTTGAGAGGTGTCTGTATAGTGCCACAGAAAAAACAGAGGTGGCTCAGCTTAATTCTTGTGAAAAGGCACCTAATGGCCCTCCCTTTGATCCATGACGTTTCATCCATCCTCAACTTTTAGAAGGTTCCTTTTCTCTTATATCACATCATTCTCCTCACTATTACCCAGAAATCAGTTGCAATAGAATGAGTTCATGCTCTAGCAGAAAACTATCCTGTGTTTTCCCCCCACATTCTTTATAATTATTTTCTTCCAGACATTAATTTATATTACTTAAGCTTTGAGGTTTTAAACAATAATTGTAACTTTTGTATTACTTTTTTTCATTAGTTTGGATTGACATACTTCTACCAGTGTATTTTTAAGAGGTTTTTGAAAGACCCATACTGGGCTGAACAGCTATTTATGTAACAACAGAGCCATTAGAAATTTGACAAATATCTGCTTTATTTAGTGTCCAAGTCCTTGGCTTTAAGCAATTTCTGAATATTTAACTTTGAATAAAACTTTAAAAGGCTGTATTCATCTCCATACTTCGTAGGATATACATGTGATTTTATTTAATATGTGTGGTAGAACAACAATGATAGTTTACACTGCATGAAGTAGTGACTGAACTACCTTATAGAGCAGGTCAAGCATGTCATCAGTGCTGTTGTGATGCTAATTTACTATAAGGGAAAATAGACTATATGGAAAAGATGGAACAACTCATAAGGATATACTGGTTCTAATGTCTGATGTTACAAATTCCTTGGCTTCTGTATCTCTAATGTTTCTGTATTGTATACCCTATGCTGTAAAGACTACAGCTTAAAACAGTGAAAATAAATTTTATAAGCAAACTTTTAGTGAGGAAGCATAATGTTACAGATCGATTACAAAAAAGAGTGCTCTATGTTATATGATTAAAAAGGTTAGGCATGTATATCTTGTATTTTTATAGAAATACAATACCAGAAATGGAATATATATGTATAGACGGAAATAGATTCCTTGTCTTTTGGAACTACTCAGATATTGCTGGAACTACAATTGTTTTTGGGAAAATGCAATTATTTAACATAAATAATTAAATACTATAAAATACTTATATAACAGATTTATTATTCAAAATTATGTAAATCAATACATTATTGTTATAAAAAGTAAGAGAATTTTTTATCATTCTCTTTTTTAAAACAAAAAATACATGATACAGTGAATTAAAAAGCACCAAAGTAAACATTTAGTTATCCTTCTGTAAGGAGTTAGGGGTTTAGGCAGTATTTTTTTTATCATATAGATGAGTCAATTCTTTAAAAGATACAGATTTGATAAACCTTATTAGAGCTCTGCTGGAAGCTTAAAGGGGATTTAACGAGTGTTGCACAGAGAAGAGAGGCTTTGCTTGTTGTAGTTAAAAAATAACATCTGCCATTGGCTTTCTAGCAACACGATCTGTTCAAATAACCATTGGAGACAATTTAAGAAAAAGCCAGTCTGTCACTCATCGCTGTTTAAATCAATTTATACATGCTATTATCATGGGTACTAATCAATGCATACATTTTCTTAAATTTGGCATCAGTAGCGGGCATCCAAGAATATATTTAAAATACAATAGCTGAGGATACACCTTTGCTATTTTGAACATTTTATATACAAATACAGTAAAATGTTTTACATACAAAAAAGGCTGCAAAAGATGCATGTGTTTTATGGGTGTCTATTTTGGGAAATATTGACTGGAAATCTTCAATGAATCATGCACTATTTAACAATGTACTCTTTTTAGAATGCAAAAGGTCTGCTGCACAACTCCATAAATAAAACAGGTGCCTACAAGTTGGAATGAATGATAACATGGCAACCCCACAATGCTGAACAGCATTATTAACTCCCAAACACTTAACAGCACTAGTATTCACAGAAACAAAAATCAAACAAAAACAAAAGACAAAGGCCCTGAAGAGATTCTCTAAGTTATTCCCTAGTTAAAAGGAACTCAAAGGTTCCACTAATAAGATATACTCCCTGGAGTTTACTTTGCAGCTCTCTTTTGCTGATGCATGCTGCTCCTCATCCAAAGTCGTGGCATTCCATGATGTTGAAAAGTTGGGAAAAACAAGCCAAAAATTTCCTTCATTTCATTTAATCCTTTATTTCTGTAGCAATACTGCTAGGATTTTTAGACTGTGGTGTGGAATTTAAGCATCCATTTCCTCCTCAATCCCATTTTTGAAGTTTTTGTGGATAAGGCACCCAGTGTTTGTCCCATTATTTTTTCTGTCTGTTTATAAAAGTCCTCTTCTTTGGCAGTTTCTGAGAAGTAGATAATCTATCTTGATTACTGACATAATATTCTCATCCATCAAGTTCTTATCTTCACCTGCATATTCTCAAAGTGCCTTTCAGCAGACTGTTAAGCAACATGACAAGACTGGATTCCTATGCTTAAAGAAGCTCTTACTAAATAACAACAACAACAACAACAACAATAATAATAATAATAATGACTTTATAGGTGTCCTGGTTTCAGCTGGGATAGAGTTAATTTTCTTCTCAGCAGCTAGTAGAGTGCTCTGTTTTGGATTTAGGATGAGAATAATGTCGATAACACAGTGATGTTTTGGTTCTTGCTGAGTAGAGTTTACACTGGTCAAGGACTTTTCAGCTTCCCATGCTCTGCCAGGTGCACGAGAAGCTGGGAGGGAGCAGAGCCAGGACAGCTGACCCAGACTGGCCAAAGGGCTATTCCATACCATATGACATCATGCTCAGTATATAAGCTGGGGGAAGAAGAAGGAAGGGGGGGACATTCGGCATGATGGCGTTTGGCTTCCCAAGTAACCGTTACGCGTGATGGAGCCCTGCTTTCCTGGAGATGGCTGAACACCTGCCTGCCCATGGGAAGTAGTGAATGAATTCCTTGCTTTGCTTTGCTTGTGCGCGCGGCTTTTGCTTTCCCTATTAAACTGTCTTTATCTCAACCCATGAGTTTTCTCACTTTTACTCCTCCGATTCTCTCCCCCATCCCACCGTGGGGGGAGTGAGCGAGCGGCTGCGTGGTGCTTAGTTGCTGACTGGGGTTAAACCACGACAGTCCTTTTTGGCGCCCAACGTGGGGCTTGAAGGGTTCGAGATAACGACAGATTTAATTGGAATGTGCTAGATTGAATTTATAGCTGTTATTGCTGTTTAGCTCTTAATCGGCAGGCTTCTGTGCTTGCCATGGGGCTTGCTTGCCTTACTGTATATTAGAGTTTAGTGCTCGTTAGTGGCTGATTTTTGCTTTTGCTGCTTGCTGTACTGCTTATCATCTTACTCTGCCGGGCCTGGGAACATTTTGATAACAGCAATGGCCATGCGCCTGGGCTGGCAGATGGCCAGGGCATCGCTGCTGTTTCTGTGCTGCTGTACTGGACAGGCTGGAACTCCAGTGTGAACTTGAGTCGAAGGGACTGTGGATGAGTCCATGCGGGAGCAGAACACCGCGAAGCGTCTGTGGATGTGGATAAGCCCATGCCAGAGCAAGTATGTCTCGAAGCGTCTGTGGCCATGGTTATGTCTGTGCCGCAGCAGGTGTACCTCTTGAAGGCATTGTGGCCCAAGGATAAGTCTGCGCTGGGGAAGGTACACCTCGAAGCATCTGTGGCTGTGGATAAGTCCGTGCTGCAGCAGGGACACCTTGAAGCATCAGTGGCTGTGCATGAGGTCATGCTGGAGCACCTCAAAGCACGTGGCCATGGGTAAGGCCATGCTGGAGCAAGTTTACTTCTGAAGAGACTGCGGCTGTGGGCAAGGCCACGCTGGAGCAGGTATATCTCTGAAGGCATTGCGGCCCATGGAGAAGGCCATGCTGGAACAGGTGCACCTCTAAGTGACTGTGGCTGTGGATAAGTCTATGCCGCAGCAGGTATACCCCTGGAGAGACTGTGGCTCATAGATAAGGCTCACTTGGAGCAGGTAAACCCCTAGGGGCCTGCAGTCTGTGGATAAGTCCAAGCCGGGGCAGGGGCAAGGGGAGGACTCCATTGCAGTGTTAAACCCAGTGGTCTGGTTCAAAGGGGCCAGGGGTGGAGATTGTAATGGAAATACCTTTAAATTGTTGTAACCCATGATCTGAGTTGCATGGTATAGGAATTACCATAGCAGGAACCACCTGAACCGATGGAGGACAAGCCTTACAAGAAGCAGTGCAAGTGCAGCAGTGGCCTGACCTAAGCTGGCTTGGTGTCCAATAACTCCATGCAACACACCACCTCTCCTGTCCTGAGTGACCACCATCACAGATGGAGCCCAAAGTCATGGACTAAATGAACTCCATGGACATTATGTGGACATTTGTGCATGCTTATGGACATTTTACAGACATTTCACAGGGGTGGTCCATAGACTAAGGGAATGATACCTGTGTATTGTATCAAAGGATGGGAAGGGGTGGGGGGTGGTGGTTAATGAGGATGTATTGGATAATGTAGGACCTGAGCATGAAGTAAATGGTATGGAATAAGGGGTGGATACTGTCCTGGTTTCAGCTGGGATAGAGTTAATTTTCTTCTTAGTAGCTAGTAGAGTGCTCTGTTTTGGATTTAGGATGAGAATAATGTCGATAACACAGTGATGTTTTGGTTCTTGCTGAGTAGAGTTTACACTGGTCAAGGACTTTTCAGCTTCCCATGCTCTGCCAGGTGCACGAGAAGCTGGGAGGGAGCAGAGCCAGGACAGCTGACCCAGACTGGCCAAAGGGCTATTCCATACCATATGACATCATGCTCAGTATATAAGCTGAGGGAAGAAGAAGGAAGGGGGGGACATTCGGCATGATGGCGTTTGGCTTCCCAAGTAACCGTTACGCGTGATGGAGCCCTGCTTTCCTGGGGATGGCTGAACACCTGCCTGCCCATGGGAAGTAGTGAATGAATTCCTTGCTTTGCTTTGCTTGTGCGCGCGGCTTTTGCTTTCCCTATTAAACTGTCTTTATCTTAACCCATGAGTTTTCTCACTTTTACTCCTCCGATTCTCTCCCCCATCCCACCGTGGGGGGAGTGAGCGAGCGGCTGCGTGGTGCTTAGTTGCCGACTGGGGTTAAACCACGACAATAGGTAATACAATTTTACCACCTGCTCACCCTGTTCTGAGAAAGCTCAGAATTGAAAGACATTTTTCCACATTTAGCTGATTAAGATGTGTCAGAAGTGTGAACACCACCAGTGAAAGCCAGCTGTTAGGCTGTAGTCCATTGCATTTAATTTACATACTCAACTGAAATATGGACAGTAGACTTCTTCAGGTGAGACCCTCAGACACATGAAGTTAATTTTGTAGCAAGTACAAAAATATCAACTGCAAGTGAGGTAAAATAAATTTACATTTACATGTAAATGTCATAGATGTTGAGCACATTAATTGGCAATTTCTAATCTTTATTTTCAATCTATACAGTAGTAATTCATCTTAAATTCATGGGAGGAAAGGGATTACCCTGGACATTGAGAATTCTCATGGTTGGGTGAAGGAGCCTGGATGCTGGTAGGAAATGAAAGGGTTAATAAAGAAGAGTGATTCAATGTTGAGTAATCTAAAACTGGCTATACTCCTAAAAGAAAAAAAAATTTAAGTACCAAGCTGAATTTAGTTAGAATAGTCTGAAAGACTTCACTGAGTATAGAAGTCACTTGTGTTAATCAAGAATAATATATCACTGATTAATTCCTCAATTGTGGAAGTTTTTGTAAGAGTAAGGCTATTAGTTCTGCAGCTAGAAATGCCAAGTGAGCTCTTCTGAATATTTGTTTAGGAAGATAAATCTTTTTTTCTACTAAGGTTTCCTTTGTGGGATCTTTAAAGGATACTGCACCCCATTACAAAATAAGATTCATTTCAGTGATATAATTCTTATATGGTTTCTTATAATTCAAGGTTAATATTGACAGACCTAAGAGAGATTTACTATTCATTTCAGAAGGAACAATATTTTATTCTTGAGGTTTAGGTATAAATGTAAAATATTTCATGAGAATTAGAGCTCATGAAGAATCTAGATTTGGTACATTTTTCCTTTGAGTTCTTTCAGTGTAAAGAAAGAATTAAATAAATCAAATTGTTGTTTGATGTCCAGAGCTCTAGAACGAAGCAAAATACTGGAAAAATTGCCTAAACTGCATTCCATAATGACAATTCCAGTGTAACATTAAAAAAAAAAAATAGGAAACTTAAAGAAGTTGTATCGAAAGTAAAAAAAAAAGTAAAAGAGAGAGCATAAGATAAAAAGAGCAAGAGACAGATTAGCAGTATTTCAAACAATTACGACACTTGCACTAGAAGATGGTTCACATTTTGGTCAGAAACCAAAAATTATTTTAAGGCATAGTGACACTTAGCATTGTCATTCTAAATGTTTAAGCACCTGTATCTGAGAGTGCATCTAATGAATACATATGTATGTAGCTGGGTTCTCACTGTATCCCCAAGCAACAGTATTAGCTGCAAGGAAAAAGACTCAAAGCAGCATGATTCCTGATCATCAGGGTGCCAAAACCAGTCTGCTGCAAAAGCTGGAGTAAGAAGACCCACTGTTATCCCTGTTAGATGTATGCCACTGAGCAGCGATGGCAACCTGTTACTTTTCTGGTGAAGTGTTGGGAGATTGAGTGGTTGCCCCATGATCAGTTAGGCATTGGAATGGGAGACACAGAGGCAGTTGACCTAAAAATATTCATGTTAGGTGATCTAAGTTATTGCAACATCACTTTTCTGTTTTGATTTCATAGTCATACCTATTGTCTTGCTGGTCATGGTTATCTTATGTAAAATTTGCACCAGATTCTAAGTATTTTTTTCTTATAAGTGATTATTTAAAAATAGCTGCTCAAATTCTCTTCTGGCTGGTTTTCCAGCCAGAAGATGTGAACAGTTTTAACAAATCCTTTCAAATTACTGATAAACCCTGGCTTTACTGCTTATTTTCATTTCTGTTTTATTATTTATTCTATGTTAGTGTTCCCTCAGCCTGTCTCACAAACTGTATGACAGACAGAGAAATGCTGAACTGAAAACACATAAATGTGCAGAATTAAAGGTTTGTGTCCCCACAGACCATGGACTCATTTTAGAAAATGTTAGAGTAGGCTCATGTTTGCAGATTTTGGCTTCTTGAAGAAGCTTAACAGGACAGCAAAGGAAAGAGACATAAAGAAGCTGGAGACAAGTTTAGAAGTGCTCCTAGAAATGCCTCTACTTGGTGCAATTCTCCATCAGGGTCTCACAGGAACAACTGAACACTTTATGAATAAATTATTGTATTGAGCAGACAGAAATCTGTAGTGTTGGATTAGTTTCATTAATACTGAAAATGTCTTTATTAGCCCAAGAGTGGATCGCATTTAATGTCAAATGAGTGCCATTACAGTCTCACTTTTTGTAGCAGACTCAAGAATAGTCATCTTATTTTCTGACAGTGGGTGCTGTAATATAGATGTTCTCTTTATATGGGTGTTATTTAAATGATATCTGTTGAGCATAAAACTTAGTGGTACATGTACATTTTAAGAGTTGGCTTACTGTATTGTAGGTCTTATTGTGAGCATTTATTGTTACCCTATTTAGTTGAGAGAAGTAATTATTCCTGGTATTATCTACCTCTCTAGCAAAAGGACAAATAACCTTTAAGCATATATGTAAGACTTCAGAGAAATAAATACTTCCATTTTGTTCTTGTCAGGGCCCTGAGGGCAACAGCAGCCCTGACTGTCCCTGCTCAGCCCCACAGTGGGGCTCCCCCACCCTGCCATTTTGCAGAGATGCTGGTCTCTGGCCGCACCAGCAAAGGCATTGCTCTCTGTGCTGGTTTGTGCAGCCAGCCTTGTCTGTATTTTGTGCTGTTACGACCCGGTTGTTTTAAATCTTTCCCTGTTACAAAAGTCTATATGGAACCATTGTTGGAAACCACCACTGCCTCTGACCGGTAGCAGTCTTGAAATATCGCCTGCCAGAGCCCTAAGACTGAGAGACGCTCATTGACATATCCAGGTCTAGCCCTCAGTCATCCTCAAGCTCAGGGGAGCAAAATGGGGACAGACTGTGGCAGGAAAGGCATTCCAACCTCTCATCTAAATGGCTTTTGCAGACTTTTATTGAAGTTTCTGCATGCAATATATGCCAAATGCAGGCCAACACAGCGAGGAATGGTGAACAAGTTTCTCGTGCAACACTACGCAGTGACAGAGTTTTACTTAGATATCCAAATACATACCTGGAAATTTCGACCTCGACTGCCAATTATCTCAGTAGCATCCAACTAACTTCCCTATACTCCACACACACAGTATTACTTCTTCTTGATAACCTTCCAGTTGCTTTACTTTTTACCCAAACTTATCTGAGAGTGAATGAGAGATGATGTATTCCCTGTATCAATGCCAAGGGCTTACTTTCCTTGCAGAAAATGTAGATGGTCCTGAGATAGATCTCTTCCTGATCACAACTTTTCTCAAATGTGTCTCTGGATAAATTCAGGTCAAACACTGGAAGTCAGCGTAAGAGTTGCATGACCACTACCCATTTCCTGCTGGGTGTGCAGAAGGCAAGTGTAAGTATTTTATTGGAAAGCACCAACAGGCATGAGATAGCTGGAACGTAGTGTCAACACAGTTGCGTGACTCCAAACAGACTGTGAGGCCTGCACAGGATGAAATTGTGGTGGGCTCAACTTCAGCAGGCATTTGTGCTCTGCTATGGCAAACAGTATAGGCTCTAACAAACACGGTCACACTTACTTATATCAGGCATTGAATAAAGGGATTTTCAGCATGAACACAGCCAGAAACTGGCAGTAACTGTAACTTATCACTGCCTCTTTGAAATTAATTTTTGCTAAGCTTATGTGTAAACAGAAATACACTTGCCTGTTACAAATCTTACAAAACACAAATGACAAAGAAATAAGACTTTTCACTGGTTTCCAGACAACTCTTGGCTTCATTCTGTCTGAAAGGAAATTGGAATACAGTTTTCAGGAATACTTAGTTGCTAAATGTACTGGTACAAAAAGAGCTTTTGTGAGATGCCTTTCATTCAAAAGACAGGTAAGGAATCTTCTACATTATCAGCTCCTCTTTTTTTTTTTAATGTATTTTTCATTCCAGTCTAAATTCTGCTATGTTCTGGTTTAGTGTTTTTCTAGTTTTGAAAGTGTTATAAATAATAAAAACTAGAATTACAGTCAAAAAAAATGTTGAACTGGAATGTTTATGTAATATAGTCATGATATTATACTCTTTTTCCTTTTCCCTTTCCTTTTTCTTTATTTCAGTTTCTTTATTTCTTTATCTCACTAGGTGAGCAGCACAGTGCTGGCAACTGTAAGTTCCGTGGCTGAGCGTGACATGATGAGGATAAAAGGGGATTCCTGGAGCCCGGGAAATCCGCAGACCTGCTGAGAGACCCGCTGGGAGCCGCCAGCTCTCACAAGCAAGGCTGACGCAGCTGGGGGCATAGCCAGGAGCAACTGCAGGAGATTTAAGCGGCCCTTAGGGAGCGTGAGTGACCAGGAGCATGGTGAACAGGATGGGCAAACAGGGCATGGCGTGTCACCCTCTCAGAAGGACCTCAGCTATGGTCTCCACCTGGCAGAAGGCCATGTCCTCTACAACCACCAGAATGGATGTGGTAACCCAAACTGTGCTCCCAACAAACCATGCAGCCGTCTAGGTCTCAGGCTGCAGAGAGTGCCAGAGCCTTTCACTGGTAACAGTTGGCAGTAGTGAGAACAGCTGTGTGAGGTGTGACCAGGTGGACCATCTGCCCAGCTTGGTGGCAGAGCTGTGAGAGGAAGTAGAAAGGTTAAGGAGCATCAGGGAGGCTGAGAAAGAGATTGACTAGTGGAGCCAAGCTCCACCCTCCCTGGAACAGAAACAGGAGCACCAAATACTAAATACTCAAGATCAAGGGGACCCTGTATTCTCCCACTGCCAGGCTGAAGGCAGCAGCCTAAAGGAAATAAGTGAATGGAGGCAAGACCATGCTCAGGGAGGAAAGCGAACTCACTCCTTGCCCTCTACACCCTTGCAGGTGCCTCTGTCCAACAGGTATGAGTCTCTAGAAGTGGAAGGCCAGTCAAGGGAGGATGTGGATGATAGTCCATCTACAACAGAGGTGTCACCAAGGTCAGAAAGGCCTACCCCCTGTATCATGACCACCTCCACGAGGAAGGAAAGAAGGGTTATAGTTGTAGGTGACTCCCTTCTGAAGGGAACAGAGGGTCCAATATGCCAGGCAAACCCTCCTCATAAGGAAGTCTGCTGCCTCCCTGGGGCCTGAGTTAAGGACATCACCAGGAAACTTCCCAGCCTGGTACAGGCCTCCGACTACTACCCATTATTGATCTTCCATGTAGGTGAAGAGGAAGCTGCAACCCATAGTCCAAAAGCAATCAAGAGACACTTCAGGGACTTGGGACAGTCGGTGAGTGTCCTGGTTTCAGCTGGGATAGAGTTAATTTTCTTCTTAGTAGCTGGTATAGTGCTGTGTTTTGGATCTAAGATGAGAATAATGTTGATAACACAGTGATGTTTTGGTTCTTGCTGAGTGGAGTTTACACTGGTCAAGGACTTTTCAGCTTCCCATGCTCTGCCAGGTGCACGAGAAGCTGGGAGGGGGCACAGCCAGGACAGCTGACCCAGACTGGCCAAAGGGCTATTCCATACCATATGACATCATGCTTAGTACATAAGCTGAGGGAAGAAGAAGGAAGAAGGGGACATTCAGTGTGATGGCGTTTGTCTTCCCAAGTAACCGTTACGAGTGATGGAGCCCTGCTTTCCTGAGGATGGCTGAACACCTGCCTGCCGATGGGAAGTATGTATTCCTTGTTTTGCTTTGCTTGTGCGCACAGCTTTTGCTTTTCCTATTAAACTGTCTTTATCTCAACCCATGAGTTTTCTCACTTTTACTGTTCCGATTCTCTCCCCCATCCCACTGGGGGGGAGTGAGCGAGCGGCTGCATGGTGCTTAGTTGCTGGCTGGGGTTAAACAACGGCAGTGAGGGAATCAGGAGCACAGGTTATTTTTTCTTCTCTCCTTCCAGTTGTGGGCAGGAACATTGAAAAGAATAAATGGATCCAGTCCACTAATACATGGTTCTGTGGCTGGTGTCATCGTCACAATTTTGGGTTTTTCAACAATGGGATGGCCTACACGGCACCAGGCTTGCTGGCATCTGACAGGATTCACCTTTCTCAAAGAGGGAAGAGGGTCTTTGCTCAGGAACTTGTGGGGCTCATCAACAGGGCTTTAAACTAGATTTGAAGGGGGAGAGGGTTGATATCAGGCTTGCCTGTGATAAGCAGTGGGATAACATGCCATGGTTAGAGGGATGGAGTACTAGCAGGGGATGGGGTGCTAGCAAGGGCCCTCAGCCTGTTGATCTGAGGCATGCTGGAGACACTGCAGCACAGTCGAAGTCTTATAGGGATGAGCAGGGGGCTCTTGAGGTAATAGGAGCCAAGAGGGAAATATTGGAGAAATTCCTCAAGGGAACCAAGGGGTGTTCCTCCAAGAAGGTGACATGGACAACAGCCCAAATGAAGTGCCTCTACACCAATGCATGCAGCATGGGCAACAAACAGGAGGAGCTGGAAGCTACCGTGCTGCTAGAAAGTTATGACCTAGTCTCCATTACTGAAACTCAGTGGGACGAATCCCATGACTGGAGTGCAGCTATCAAAGGCTACAGGCTGTTCAGAAGGGACAGACAAGGTAGGAGAGGTGGAGGCATTGCCCTGTACATCAAGAAATGGATAGAATGTGAAGAACTGTCCCTGAAGAATAGCCACAAGCAGGTTGAAAGCTTATGGGTAAGAATTAAACACTGATCCCCTGATCAAGGGGAGCCTATTGATGAAGCTTTTCTTGTCCAACTACAGGAAGCTTCGCACTCACAGGCACTTGTCCTGCTGGGGGATTTCAACCACCCCGACATCTGCTGGGAAAGTAACACAGCAGGCGGTAGGCAATCTAAGAGACTCCTGGAGTGCATGGAGGACAACTTCTTAAGCCAGGTAATAGACAGCCCTACCAGAGGGGATGCAGTACTGGACCTGGCGGTCACCAATGCAAGTGAGCTCATCGGTGATGTCAGGATTGGAGGCAGCCTTGGCTGCAGTGATCACACACTGGTGGAGTTCACAGTCCGGAGAGATAAGGGTCAGGTGAAGAGTATAGTCAGGGCCCTGAATTTTAGGAAAGAAAACTTCCAGTTCTTCAAGGAGTTAATCAACAAGAACCCCTGTGAAATGGCCCTCAGGGACAAGGGAGCAGACCAGAGCTGGCAGATCTTTAAGGATGCTTTCCATAGAGTGCAAGAGCTCTCAATCCCCAGGTGCAAGAAATCAGGCAAGAAAGGGAAGAGGCCAGCATGGCTGAGTCATGACCTGCTGGTCAAACTAAAGGGCAAGAAGAGAATGCACGGACAGTGGAAGTAGGGACTGGTATCTTGGGAAGAGTACAGGAACGCTGCCCAGTTGTGTAACGATGGGATCAGGAAGGCCAAGGCCAATTCCTAATTGCACATTGGGATACAACATGCACTTTTGACTCCAGAGTCTAACTGAACACAAGGAAAAAATTTTTCACGATGAGGGTGGTGAAACACTGGAACAGGTTGCCCAGAGAGGTGGTAGATGCCTCATCCTTGGAAACATTCAAGGACAGGCTAGATGGGGCTCTGAGCAACCTGATGTAGTTGAAGATGTCCCTGCCCATTGCAGGCAGGTCAGACTAGATGACCTTTAAAGGTTCCTTCCATCCCAAAGCATTCTATGATTCTATGATTCAGTGCTGATGATAGCTTTGCATGTCTAGTGTGGTTTATTTAGATGAGGCACTGTCAAATGATCCTGCTGCATATAGAACTTACACAATAAGCATCCGACCATCTTTATCCTATTTTTTTTTTCACATTGGCCGATTGCTCAGCTTTTTAAATACCCAGAAACACTTTTATATGATGACATTGTACAGTTAGTGTCACAAAAGAAAATAGAGAAATAAACTAGAATCCATGCCTGCAAATGTTATGTCAGGAATGTGTTGGAACGAGTCAACAGCTGAGATAGGAAAAAAAAAACATATTGGCAAATAATCAGTGTTCTTTTTATATTTCAAATTTCCTTTGATTCCATGAATTTCACTGTTTCCTGACTTCTATTAAAAATGCATAAACTTTTTGATTAGTTTATCACAACGTGGAACCAAACAACTGTCTATGACAGAATTTAATTTTGCTGCTGAAGAGCCATTACCTTGATTCTGTGGCTGGAATCACCCAGTCAAAGCCAGAGTAAAGGTTAGGAAATACATCACAGTCAATATGGCAGGAGGCATTTGATAACACCACAAATAACCTTATGCATCCAATGATTTGAAAATGGGAGGGAGGGAAGGAGAAGAAATTGAAACAGAAAGCTTGTTCAGAGCATGAAAGCTACTTTCAAGAAGCCCTTTTTTCACTTTTCTGCACCAATGCCTTTCAGTTATTAATTTTTTCTGCTTAATGAATACAGACTTTCTGAAGAAATAAATTTGAGAAACAAATAAAAAGACTTTCCAAGATGAAATTTCCTTGATGCTTTGAGTTAAAAATAATTAGACTCTAAAACATAGCCTTCCTATGCATATACAGATAGTGACATATATTAATTGATTTTGATTGCCCTAACAGTGAGGTAAATCGAATAAACATAATGATAAAAAAATGCATTTCTTGGTTAAAAATGCTACTACTAATAATACAGGTCTTAAATACTACATTTGCAGTCCCGCTGAGAAAGCTAATGAGTTTTCACACATGTATTAGAAATATGGTCTTGCATAAGACAAAACTCGAGTTATGGGACATAGCAACAGACACGGTGTGGTTCTGATGGCCGGGGGAATGTAAGAATAACACTGTAGATTTAGGTAGAAATTACTGGTGGTCAGCTGAGTGATACAAGATCATTTGGACTGAAGAGTCAAAGATTAGATTTCATGCTATCCATGTTGCTCCCTTCTTTGTTGTTGACTGCAGATTTTTAATCACACTAGCCAAGTGACTAACCCCAAGTTGGATGACATTTTAATTGCTTAAAATCTGTGTTTTTAAAAATATATTCTGCATCTTATATTTGCTTCATGGCATAGATTGGTTGACCTTGCTTTGAGGGTCAAGGGCTTTACAGGGGAGATCTTAAAGAAGAGATTTTGTTGTACATTTTTTGGTCATTTTAATTAGCTTCTCAACATGAAATTTAGCCTCAACATTGCAGTAACAGATCTTTGTGCTTAATTATAACAAAGCTTAGAAATTTCAATAGATGGCCCTACAAGTCAAATACTGTTGCATATGACTTATTTTCCAAAGTAGCAATACTGCTTGTTTCTGAGTAGCAAAAATAATATTACAGAGGACATAATGAATAATGCAAGAAGTCTGATTTAACTTCAGGATTATTTCTGGCACTCAGTATCTGTGAATAGCATATTAATAGCATATACCAGTTTTTATGATTGAATGATAGGAATAATGAACTGGCACTGAGCCTGTGTGATTCCTGGCCAAAAATGGGATCTGTTCACTAAATCTAATAAATTTCATGTCTAAGATTATAGCAATTCAGTGAGTTGGATTGCAGGCTAGAACACTGGCTTTTGCTTTATTTTCAATTGCTATGTGAATTTACATGAGACTCATAACTGGTTATTGTGATGGCCATAAGGAAGTAAAACATTCCTAATAATAACAACTATCCACCATGTAAATGTAAAATAAATGTATGTCATAAAAATGACATGTAACATTCAGAAACGTGATGAATCCTGTAGCAGAAATGAAACAATATTCTGGCCTTTGCCTTCCCCCAAACATGATTTTTAGGCTCTGGTTTGGCAGGTAGGACTCAAGACTTTCAGAGCTGGTTCAAGTTTCTCAACAGTATAAATAACTGTCCTGGTTTCAGATGGGACAGAGTAAATTTTCTTCCTAGTAGCTGGTATAGTGCTGTGTTTTGGATTTAGGATGAGAATAATGTTGATAACACACAGATATTTCAGTTGTTGCTGAGCAGTGCTTACACTAAGTCAAGGACTTTTCAGCTTCTCATACTGCCCTGCCAGTGAGAAGGCTGTAGGTACACAGCAAGCTGGGAGGGGAAACAGCCAGGACAGCTGACCCAAACAGACCAAAGGATGTTCCATACCGTATGCTGAACAAAAACTGAGGAGGTTGGCTGGGAGGGGGGCAGGCAGGGACGCTGCTTGGAACTAGCTGGGCATCGGTCAGCAGGTGGTGAGCAATTGCATTTTGTATCACTTGTTTTGTATATTCTTTTATCATTATTATTATTTTCCTTTCCTTTTCTGTCCTATTAAATTGTCTTTATCTCAACCCATGAGTTTTACCTTTTTTTTCCAATTCTCTCCCCCATCCTGCTGCAGGGGGAGTAAGCAAATGGCTGTGTGGTGTTTAGCTGTCTGCCAAGTAAACCACGACAATAACACAAGAGATTACCAGAAGAGGAGCCCTGGAAAGCAAGATTTGCTGTTGCTATTTTTCCATCACTACACACACATAGCACATAGCACCTTTCCTTGGCAGCAGCCAGCCTTACTTTTCTGCTGTCTCTGTTCTGCCGGTCAGTGCAGCCTGGTGCCCAGAGTAACTCTTTAATTTGTTCAGATCTGAAGGTAGTTTGAGGAGAAAGCCAACATTCCTTAAATTCATTAACCACATCACGCGCATTTCTTTTTAAAATCATCTCTCAGCCATATATACTCAACAAAGCTGAAATGTGAGTCTGATGATTGGTAAAGACAGATATATAAGGAAATGAAGAGTCTTTTATATCAAGGTGTTTTATGACACTGCAGTATTTTCTCATAGAAAACAGATGAATTACTAGTGAATTTTTGAAACTGAAGTTGAAAAATATAGCAGATGTAGTTACCTAATAGTTTGGTTTTCCAAATGACCACAGATGTCACTTAGCCTGAGGCCACCTCTGCTTTGATTACTCTTTTACAAGCATACTTCAGTCCTGAAATAGGGTCACAAATGCAGAGCTAGATCTCTTTAAAATGTTGTAAAGTTTCCTACTAAACTTTACTGCAAACACAAACATGAATACAGCAGTATAGATCAGTAGATACAAATAGCTCCTCCTAATTAGTAAGATGTTCTTGCATTTAGTTTTGTATCCAAGTAAGGAGCAAACAACTCACCAGGAATTCTGGTATTTAGGACCCCCATTATTGTTAGCATTGTTAAGAAATAGTTAATCGAGGCTTTGAACATTATTGTGTATTTAAGAATAGTTATTCAGAAAAAGATAAATTACATGAATTGTATAACTACAGGAGTTTTCTATTAATCTACGCCCATGCTACACTGCTCATTTTGTCCCTGTACAGTCCTATCCCATGGTTGGAGTCCTATCCCATGACTGGATTAATCACCAGCCGAGTTAATCAGTAGATAAAGATAGATGTAGTAAGGAAAGATGAATAATTGAACATTTGATTATGACATTTTAATTGATGTAGACCTTAGATGAGAATAGGGGTAGGATAAGCATTCATAATACAAGTTAAGCAGCCTGATTCTTAGAATTTGAAGACAGTTTTGAATAGATCATTGTAAAACTTGAAGGAAAATAAATGACTTTTATGATCTTGCATCAGACCAGTGATTGAAGGGGTCTACGTGACCGATACACAGATCTGAAACGGAACGCAAAGAATCGGTTTACCGATGGGAAATCAAGAACTGTCTACCGATCAGAAAAATGAGGAATTGTTAATGCAGGTGGACTTTGATAATCGTGTAATTGTATAGCCATGTAATTGTTATAGGAATATATATAAGGTGACAATTGCAAAACTTGGCTGCCACTCACTGAGGTGATGGCCCAACTCTGAGTTGTAAATAAAGCAAACCTAGAGATACCCACTTTCTGGTGAAAATTCTTCAACAAGCATTTTTAATGTCAGAGATTATATCTGCATCTGTATTAGGGTGAATTTCTGTCTGCAGTCATTTTTGCCTGTTAAAGAAAGAAACAAAGACTGCAGCACTGCCAAACAGACCTGCCTTTGAACAATTAAGAAAGCCAGAAAGAAAATTTTAAAACGTTTGGACTATGTATACAGTTTATTTTTTACTTCCTGTAACTAATAGAAAGCCATTTTTATGCTCACCTGTCCATCAAGTGCAGTCTGTTTAGAATAGGACAGAAGTCAGTTCAATTAGTTATCCTCACCATTACTGTAATTAACATTAGAATTAATATGATTGTATCCCAATGCTGAGACCAAACTTACATGTGCACACAATGCCCTCAAGAAAGAAATAATAAGTTAACAGGAAATAATTATTTAATGTTATAATTCATATAGGGACATAGTGGTTAACACTTAACTGTGTGAAGATGATGAGTCTCCACCACGTGTCATATCAAAACTATAAATTAATTATTACTTGTTATGCTACTCTACTCCTGCATCAAGCCTAATATAACTTAGGGGATATGCATGACTATTTCCCATAGTATAGTAATTCATGAGGTAGATCTGAGGCATTCAGTAGTGTAGCTGATTCATTTACTCCAGCCCTTAAATATAGGCCATATCTTATACCTCTCAGGTCTCTCATTGATCTTACCTCCAGCCAGTATGCTCCCAGGAAGCAATTCTGCACTCTGAACTGAGTTTACTAAAAGTAGAACGCTCAGCATTACAAGTGTTTGCCATAGTTCCTTGAAAAGGAAAAAACAGTAATAGATAATTTCTTTAGAGGTGTTATGTGGTTCCCATGCTAAGCAATATTGTTTCTAAGAAGTATGTACGACTGGGCCAAGTGTGACATATGCTTTATGACTACTGTAAAGGGGAAAAGTCCTTTATGTGAAGACAAACTGGCTTCTTTCTCATCTTTCCTACCCACAGCTGGTTTGAAACATTGCCTCTTGGTAATGCCGCAAATCCAGACTAAGTGAAAATAGAAATTGCCCACATGTCCACTGGCCAATATCTAAAACAGTTTTTTAACTTTGTATTGTTGTGGTAGTTCTCTAAGTAAGAAACAAACCACATGTGGTAGAGATGAAGCATAACTATGCCTGAAAGAGTCTTCGACCTTTAATCCCCAAATTCCCAAACATTTGAATGGTAGGAAAATGAAATACACAGCAGAAACCTAGTCTGAAGCTGGGCTTAGCATTTCCCATCTCTGTGAAACATTTTGTTAGGCCATTTTCCTCTAAACCTGCTTCCTGTTCCATCATACATAGATAAATAACTGCTTTCAGCCTCAGTAAGCTAGTGTTGCTAAGCACAACTGTGGTTTAAAATACTCCATGTTTTTTCCCAGCTATGCAAGGAAATCATGACTCTAAACAGAAAATGTCTCTGTTTCTCAGGTTTGTTCAGTTGTTGTTTTTATTTTACTTTTTGCAGTTTATCATGTCCTGTCATGGTTACTGTAAACATTAAAAATTTTTCTTCTAAAAGGTGTTTGTAAATCAGAAGACATTATGTGCTTAAGTGTATTTTTACTTATGGGGAAAAGCCAATGAAGAACAACAGAAAAAAACCTCCAACGTATCTCAGCTTGAAGCACATACTTCTGTGGACAGTTTCTTATGGCTGCACAAAGCAGTAGAAACCTTTATTCCTTGGTCTGAACCTGAAATAGTATTTGTTGTCTGTTCATTTGGGAAATAGGATGGAAATTGTAATTCTACCCTGCGCAGTCCCTGGGATTTCCAGTGGACATTCATATTGCAAGCTAAATTGCATTTGCCTGCGAGAGACTACAGCCCCATTCTTCAAAATGTGAATAGGAATCTCCTATACAAAGGACAGCTGTAAGTGCAGTACCTTAAAACTCATACTTGTAAAGTCCAGTTTAAAGGTCACTGTGTAGCCAGCACATACACATTTAAAATCTTCAGAACTTAATGTTCATTTCCCTAGTTTGCTCAAATATTACAAGGGTCATTCTTTTCTAATATGAGATCCTGGGGTTTTTTTCTTCTTCTAAGTCAGAGCTCTGTTCACAGTCTTCAATTGCTAATTGATTCTGACATTTCTTTTCCAGCTGCAATTGCTTTTTGCAGCTTTACACAAGTCCATCTTACTTTTTTTTTCCAGTGGGAAAAAAAAAAATCCATCCAATCATCTGTCTTCCCACTTGAAAGTAAGAATCCAAAAGGGATGAGAATAGCAAGCCTTTGCTACAAGTGAAAATACTTCCTAAAAGGAGACATAGACTTCAGTGTGGTAACTCTACTGGCATATATCCTAATTTTAAACTTCATACATTTCTGCACAATCAAAAAGCTGAAGACTGATCTTCAGCACTTAGTACTGAACTGTAAAAAGTGCAGGAGTATAACCATGTATTATACAAACAAAATATGAGTCAATGGTCTTCATTTTTATTATTACTATTTTAATTCTATGAGAAAAATATCTATAGATATCTATAGACACTCTATGCCACTATATCATTACTGTGAATATTAAGGTACCTCTTACGTAAACTGTGAAAGGTCAGTTTTCACAGCACGTTAATCTCTCAATATTTTAGCGAGATATTTTAAGCTTGTGATGCCATTTCCCAAAGCATCCACACAGGAGATGTAAAACAGTCTAGTATATCTGGTTGTTGCTACCAGCTGCTCTGTGTGAGAAACGTAGAATTTTATTTAATACTTCCTCAGAGATGGCAAACAGATGGTTTAATGCACTCTTGAAATGTTTGTGCTTGAGATCCAATTATTTTTGTTCAGTTAACAGCCTATTACTACTTTCAGCATAAAATGATGTAACATTCCTGATCTTAAGGCCATAGACTGTTTCAGGCTAACATATAAACATTGTTATACAGCTTGTTTAAGACTCCACTTTTGTTTAAGATTTCCACTTTCCCTGCCCAGTGCCTCTTTCTTACAGCACTGTCTGTTTAAGTTTTCTAGTTTAATTGTATGTTTAACAGTTTTAGTTGCTGATATTTTAATCTTAATGTCTTTGGATGATGCTTACATTAACCGCAGTTTGATAAACCAGCCATTTTATCAAACTGCCTCTGAATGTAGTTCTTGACAGAGCTGAAGACTTTCCTTGAGCATCTTGTGTGGCATCTCCTATGGCATTTCCCCTTTGGTTCATCAGTGTGAGTTTGGTCTTATACCTGAAGCATGGATCTGATGCTTGCTCTCTTCTCACTGCTTTACAAAGAGCTCTGACAAGCAAGTTCTGGTGAGTGGTCTGTCACCTGCCTTGTTCACAGAGCTGAGCCAGTGACAACCAGCCAGCTGATTGAACTATCATCCCATGTGACACATACTGGTATAGCAAGTGTTGGTGACATAGGCAATGGTATGTAAGAGTTCGTATCAGGGAAGCATGCAGAGTTTTGAGTCCAACAGCTTCTTTGAACAATGGTTTTAATAGTAACCAAGGTTTCCCATCTTATAAAGTCAATAACAACTATGTATGTTTGAGTTTTCTTTGCTGAAAATATAAGGAACTTTCCTCATCCCATCATTTTGTCATTTATAGAGCCACCTTATTGATTCTATGAAGTTTCATTTAGATGAGAATTTTTGTGTTTCTTTTCATTTAATACAACAGTATATGCATAGGTGCATAGAATTAAAAATTCAGAAGTATATTCATAACATTATTAATAAGTTATTTATATGTCAAGACTATGTAAATAGCAAAGCTCATAGGCTGTATTTGATTGTTTTTAAGACTTCTTCATCCAGCTGTCAATGGAGCAAATACCTTCTTCTTTCAGTCATGACTCTTCAGTAAGGTCACATTTAATACGACTTGTGGCAACAAGGTTTTTATCAAGTGTTGTGTACTTTTGGGACTAAAGAAACTCCAGGCAGTTACTCCAACTGTCCTTATCACCACCCTCACATTACAGCAGAATTTAGATTAACCAAAGAGGGTAGATGAAGCATAATCCTGATAAAGAAATGAGACAGTTTACACATTAGGATGTGAAAGGTTTGAGCGACATTAGACCTGCTGTCTTGTATCATAGCATAGTGATCTACAGTAAGAGAATGATAGTGATGGATGCAGATCATGAACCAAGCTGTTACAGAGGCATGTGGTCTGCCATCTTCACTGTTGGAGTCTTTGATGAAGTAAAACTTGGTTTTAGAAGAGCACTGCAATAAACAGTGAACAAACCCAAGTTATAACAAGCTGGAACTTTTTTTTTTTGGTTCAGTTAGTTGACCTGAAGAGTTAGAAAAAAAAGATACCCTGTTCAAAGTAAGTTTTCCAGAGAATCAAAAGAGGGACCTAGACATGTCATTTTCTCCACTTCCCTGCCCAAAGACAAGATCAGGTGTCCTAAATCATTCTTGACAGTTTTTTGCTAGTCTCTTCTTAAAACTTTCTAATGCTAGAGATGATAGAATTCTCCTAGGCAGGCTATTCTAGTGCCCAACTGCCCTTCCAGTAAGAAAGGTTTTATTTTCTAAGTTCTAACACAAATATATTTTGTGTGTTCAAATCTCTTCCTCCTGTATTTACCCCACTGGATATATAGATGTATATATAGCAATCATATTCCTGCACAGTCCCTTTTTTGCTGTCTGCAAAAGCAGGTCTTTTAGATTTGTAGTCTGCATTCACTTTCTTGATTTTTATTAAATATGAGTGATAGAACTGTGGAAAATATTACAGATTATGCATTACTAATGCCTTGCACTCACTACTGAAAGTACCATGCCAGATATATCATCTATTAATTATTTTCTTGGCTGCAGATGCATCACATTAGTTTTGAATAATATATATAATATTAACTAATATACTTACAAATTTCTCTTCTGTTGTTTCTAAATTAAGAATTCCTGGGTTTAGCACCATTTTCTTTCATAGTTTGCTTTTTCTCCTGTTAAAAGTATTCTTATTTATACAATCAATCCTCAAAATGATCATACCATTTTCCCTTTTTTGTATTCTGGTATCATTCTGCAGTGACAATGCTTCCTTTAAATCTGTGACAGCAGCAAATGTAGTAATATAATGTTACTTTTTAGTGTTGTGGTCATTAAGAATTGTTTACAAGTTTTTCCAAGGCTTATATTTGTTTTAGGAACTCTACTAGCAACCTCTCTCCAGCCTTATCTTCCCCCTTTTTTAATTCTTCATTCATTTTATACATTATAATTCTTATGCAAATCCTAAAGCTTTCTAGTCTAACATTCAGTACTGAATCAAATGGTTTAGTAAAGCCTAGATAGCACTACTGGTATTCCTTTGTTTAGGAAATCAGCTGTTTTATCAAAGTGACATATCAGGTTAATGTGACACAGTCTTCCTTTGTTAGCATGTTGCCTACTCTGTTTGTTTCAATTTACTTCAGGAGGGAGAGTGAAATCAAGTGATTGTTCCAAAACAATGCTAACCATAACAATACTTTACATAAGTCCTTAACACTCAGAACAAGACCCTAATAAAACATTAATTAAAGTAAAGTAAGCATGAAAATTCAGATTTGTTAGGAGAGAACACACATCAACCTCCTTTAAGCTACTTATTATAAACCATTTATTAGAAGCTATATAACTCTGTACATGAGATGTATGTATAACTAGCTCAGTGTATTTTCAGATTTCTGAAACAGCTAGAAAATACAGGGCACATTCAAAGGCCAATAAAACAACATTAACATAAATGTTCTTTTACTGTATTCTATTGTTTTGTTCAGTGGTCTACTCCTTCACTAGAAACATGATTATGTGGCTTTAGCGATGAGGGGCGGGTAGTGTTTCTCCCTCCCAAGTTAGGCACACAGTATGTCCTTTTGGCATCCGTGCTCAGAATATCAGCACTGACTCACCAAAATTCTGTACCTAATGCTCCATCAGGTTATGACTTGAATAGCTAAAGACTATATGCTGTTCTTTTTTAGAAGAATGAACAACACAAAATCTATCACAGTAATAAGACATGTTCACTGCAAATCTAAAGACAGGGAAGATATTTTGAGTGCAGAGAGCTGAACATTGCACAAAATTTTACTGTTTACTTATCAAATGAGAGAACTAGGGAGATTGAAAAGTCATTTGGTTTGGCATGAAATGAAAAATTTCATGGCACTTTTTATATCTTTAACACTGATATGAAATATTTTTCCTCCTTCTGTAATCTTTTTTTTTCAAGTTTAATGAAAATCAATTCAAATAAAAAAAATAATTTTAAAAGAAGAAAGGAGAATTTTAAAAAAAAAAACAAACCCACACTTTTTTTCACTGAAAATTCAGTGAAATTCCATCAACTGGATCTGAAAGTGGTACATTATTTCATCTCTATGTAGGTGGGTTTTGATTTTTTTTTTCCCCAAATGAATCTATCTTTGCTCTTGGTGACTTGAAATTTTTATGGAGAGTACCTAGAAGAAATGAGAGTAAGAATCAAAATAAGAACAAGAATGAAAGGAATGAAAAGAAAAGAGAAATAAAAATCTTATTTGCTATAGGAAACCTTTAGTTACAGTCTATTGGAAGAGTATAGTGATTAACAAGAATTATTCTCCATATGAGTAAACAAAGAGGAGTCTTTGTTATTGTTTATAATAGCATGTTCATTAACTAACATAAACTAAATGCTTTATAAGCCTCTTCAAATCAAACATTTTTACCAGGTATTTTAATTGCTTATAGCTAGGCAACCATGAAATAAATTACAAGTTACCCTTGCATGATTTAAACTTGGTATGAGATTTGCCACAAACAAAAGAAGTATTTCTCTGCTGGATTTCTTTCTGCATCATTTACTCCCTGCAGTTTAGAGCAGATTAATGTGTTCAGAGACTGATTGCCGTAATTACTCTGCCCTGCTGCTCTTCTGTATTATGCAAACAAATGCACATGATGAAAGACAGAAAATGGACAAGAATAGAGATTCTTAAGCTCTCCTGATTTCCAACTTAAAATATCAGGTCATGAATAAAAGCTAAAACTTTGAACCATACTTGAGTGTAGTTCACAAAGATAATTATGCATCTCATTAGTTCTTTTTTCATGTTTGTTTCAATGACTTTTTATGTAATAATTTTCCATTATTTTTTTTTTTTAATTCATTCTCTTAATTTAGAAACTTTGTAACTCTAACAGACTTTTGGTGTTGGTAAATGTTTAAGTTCTTTTGAAAAACTACCTCCAAATATTTGTTTGCGAGTAATAATCATCAATGGAAATCATTCACTTACATTTTAGTTACAGCAAATGACCATCATAAATTGTTTATTTTTGGTTTTTTATTCCAAAAGATAGTAAAATAAGAAATTTTTAAAAATCTGAAATAAAGCTGTAAAATGGGTCAGGAGGTTTTGAAGATAATCCCATAATTCCTACCAGTAGTATGCTGAGATTTTGTATATACTGTGTGTGTGTTTATAATCTATATGTCCATGCACAATAATGAAATCACTCATACCTTTTTCTGACTACACTTTATCTCTCTAGCACACTGTAATAAATCTGATCTAACAAACAGTCCCACTTCAGGCAAGAGGCTGGACTTGGTGACCTCCATAGGTCTCTTTCTTTCTACCACTGTTTTTGTGGCCTTATGAATCCTGGCTTCATGGAAATCAGCTGAAACTCTCCCATTGACTTCTGTAAACCCACGATTCAAAACTGTCACGTAAGTGTTCCTGCATTTGACATATGGGTTACAATCTATTGTTGTTTATGGTTTACATAAATCTGATAGTTATGGCAGAGAAGTTGACAAGGTGTATGCTTATTACTATTTTTTTTTCTTTTTTTTTCCCTCTCTTTGTTTAACTTTTCTGAATATGAATAAAGATAGGAGCATAAAATGGGGATTGTTGTGCTTTCCTTTTCTTGTTGTTTGTACTTCCTCCCTTGGGTAATTATCAAGGACCAAGGTTTAGTGATTTTTTGTGATAGGCATTAAGTAGCCTGTATTTATAAATTCTCCTGTCTCCATGATACAGGAGACCTCCTTTTTAGGAAGACCTAAAAAGATCTCACAGTGTTGACAGTATAGATGGGATTAATTCCAAAGTTACAAATGGTAGAAAAATATCTTTTCTCCATTTCCTTTGAAAATATTTTTCACTATATTTGTGTGCTATATCACTAAAATTTCAATTAAGTACTGTTTTGTATTGCGTTTTTAAATATTTTTTTTCATTTACAGTATTGATTTTTGAAAAATTAATACAGAGCAAACTAAAAGTTTATATATCATTCAAGAAAGAAAGAAAGAAAAAACAAGTCAGTAAATTTTTTTTTCTTGGAGCAAGATACCGAAAAATGGCAAATTTGTTTTTCTGCCGCAGGGAGCTGTGTGTTAAAGTCATTGGCAGTCGGCATGGACTCAGATAAGGACGCATATTGTCCCTTATAGGATTAGAAGAACACTATGTCTGCTTTATCTAATTGCTTCCTTTGAGACATATACCTTACTTACATTTGTGTCCTCTTTCTCATGCATTAAAAAGCAAGACTAGATTACCTTCTCGCGTGTCACAAGTCATTTATGGAAAATGTGATAAATTCAGTTAGAGCTTTCTACTATATTTTTAAAATTATACAATGATGTTTGTTTCATCATTGTACTAAGAAAATAAAAAAAAAACCAAACCAAAAAACCACCACAAACCAAAAAAAAACAACCCCAAAACAAAAGAAAACCAAAACCAAAATCCAAACCAAAGACAAGTACAGAATTTCTATGAGGCTGTTAGTCTGATGAATGTGACTCTCTGTAGGTGCAAAATGAATATTTGGGGTGCACATGTCAGGAAAACTATTTGTGTTCAGAAATCCCTAGATATTACAGGGCCTGAATGCTTCTAGCAGATATTTTCAAACAAATGTGAAAGCCATATAGTCCAGTGGCCAATAAAGGCATTGAATAAATCAACTGGACTTATTTTGCCTGTTCTGTCTTGTCTATTTTGTAGCCCAAAGTGTATCTGCACATAAAAAAACCCCTTTTTATTTTTTTCTAATAACTCCCACTAGGTAGATTACCATTGAAAATTCACCTATCATGAAACTTGGATCTCAACCAGAATACCATTATGTTGAGAGTCAGCCTGCAACCAGCTTCATGTGAGTTCGGCTAACTTGCAAACAAATGTTAGAATGAAATTTTTCAAAGTCTTTATCTGCTTTTGCATATGGTTACTATGGTTAATAAAACCATAGCATGGTTTTTATGGTTATGAAAATCCAAATGTTATTGCATTAAGTTTCCACTTAAGATAAGCTCTTTGCTGTGAATCAGGCTGCAGCAGTACCCTGTCTGTACCATTGGGGTCTTACCCCTTTTCCCTGACCTCAGTCTCAGGCCTGGCACCAGCTATCCTGCCATTCTTGCAGTCATGCCTGTGACTCATCTATGTTACTCATTTCTGTTGGCCTGGGAAACATTTATTTGTGTTCTGTCTTGTACCAGAACTTTTCATCCTTGATCACATTATCACTTAGTACAGGTGAACCAGTTCAGCAGACAGATATTAAGAGGTCATTTTTTACTTGCCTTCATCTATTAATTGCAGCCTGCCATCTCAGACTTTGTAAGTGACACTGTGAAAGATCCTAATCTGTTCTAGTGCATCCTTAAATAAATTTTACTTCAGCAGTAGTTGAAAAGCTCACATAGGATGCTGGAGCATCAGAAAATAATTTCTGCTGAGTCCTACTTATGAGGGCTTAAGCCATCACAGTTCAATTGCATACTGTAACAAATAAAAACTGATATTCACATCCTCACTTATGACTTCTCAGAAGACAACTAACAAGGAAAAAGATCTCGAACTACCTTTCACCTTTAATGGACTACATGTGCACACCTGCTCCATTATACTATAACGAAACCCTAGTCTTTGGCGAAGACCAGCAACAACAACGGAAGTCTAGATTACCTAAATTCATGTTGAAAGCAGAATTTCAGAAACAGGCTTTTCTCTTTCATTTTAACAAGCTCCATTATGCTGAGTGCTGTGAAACCTTATTTTCTTTAGTATAATTAGTAGGGAAAGGACAGAAGTATAGTACAATTCTATGCCTAAACTAGAATATTAACGGTAGGAATTGCAGAACTGAATATCACAACGCCTACAGTTCTTTCTTGGTTACCTGCCCATCTCTTTTCTTAGGGAGATAATAAGTACAATTATTGTTTACCTTTTTACCTTTTAATGGTAGAATTCAAGTCCAGATACAAAGATTCAGAAGCTCAAATCAATGGATATTGATAACCACTACATGACCTTGCAGATTTACCTTAGATTTACCACAGCACAGCAGATCACATATTTATTTCTTAACCAGGGGAACAATGCTGCTGTGTTTTTTGGTACTGGTGTTTTCTCATAGTCATGCTATTAGCGACATCATACACGATCTTTTGAACCCTGAAAACTATATGCAGTTATCATATCAGAGAGAAAGAGCCTACATTAAGTGCAAGAATACACAGGACAGAAAATAGTAGAAATCATTCTGTAAGCCACTCTGAAATAAAACAAAGAAAAGCAAAAAAAGCAAGAAAACATCAACTGAAGATAGTAACTAATTTTGAAAGGGAACATCTAGTTTTGTCTTTTTTTTTTTTTTTCCAAGGCATGGATGGCCAATTTCTTACCAAAACAAATCTCTGCTCTAAGGAACAGACTTAATAGTATGATCTTTAAAAGCAAACTGGAAACTGCCCTACTGATCACTTTAATTTGCATTCACATGTTGTGCTGGGAGTCAGTGACTGACTACTCTGTTAAGAACACATCAGCGAAATCAGGTAAAAATATCGAAAATCTGAAAAAAAGAAAAAAAATTAGCCAGTTTCCCTGTTACTATGTTTGCCATAAATTACTAATCAGCCTTAGACAGAACTCAAATCTTATCAATATCACTTGATTTTACACTACTTAAAAAACAAACCATTAAATCTAGTTCACTGTTTGATTGATTTTCTTTTTGTATAATTATATCACTCTTTTGAATGGTTTGAATTTTACCTAGTCTCATTTTCAAAATCCGAAAAAATATGACTACTTAAAGCTAATAATGTTTTGATTCAGTTTTGGGTTTGTTATTCAATCCAAGAAGGATTGAGTGCAGGATTCAACCTTGGATTTTACAAGAAGCTGTTTTAGTGTTACTCAATTTCTTTAATATTAGCAATCTCCACTTACTTTCTTTTCGTGTCCCTGATAACAGGTATTTCCTCTGAGCTAGTCATCAGACTTATTACCTTATATTTAGTTACTATCCCTGTTAACATTTTTATTTTATGATGTATAAAACAGAACAGCAAAATTATGTCTAGTGACACAATATTAATAATTATGTACTTGTTCAGGGAAAAGGCAACCAAGATCAGGACTTAATATGATTCCAGGGAGGTTAAACAAAGCATCATGACAAATGATGAAGAAATAATAAAATCTCAGCCACAGTTTTGTTGGAGAAATCACAAGTATTTGATTATTTCATCACCTTTGTTCTCCCTTGACACCTATGCCCAGATCCAGCATGAATACCTTCTGCATCTTGGTAGAAAAAGATGATGTTGCACAGTCTTGTTGTTCCTGATTTTCTGGATTTACTCTTGGTAATATTCTCATGCAATTCCCAGAGCCTACAAGAGTTGCCTTGTGAGAGCTGAACTACCTTTTTACTATGAAAAACATTTATTTGCTGCCAATCCCAGAAATGTCAGTGATGAGTGCATGTAGACCTGAAAGGCTGCAAAGAAAAAGCAAACACATTACCATGAGGGGTGAACTGTTCTCTCCTTGAAATGCCTTATATAAAAGAATCAATATCTTGTTAAATGAATATATTTTTCTCAATTTTCTTCTCCAATTTATGTGTACGCCCAGAGAGAGGATTAATTCATATAAACACTGTCTAATGTAAATTATTTTCTCTGTTTTCTATTCTTTGGCCTTTTATTAAATTAAAATTAGTTTTACAGACTCTGGAAAAGAACATAGCTTTTGCTTAATGATGCAATAACTAATCCATATACTTTTTTTTTATTGCTTTCACATCATTTTCTAACCTGAGGCAGAAATCTTCTTTAGCATGTTGTAAACGGCCTGTGTGTTTAAAAGTATTCACTATTTACTTATGGGACACTTTTTTTTACTTTTTTTTTTGTTGTTATTAAATGAGCTTTCTTAAGATAAAAAAAAATGCAATTTTGATTTCCCATTAAATTATTCTCATTTATTCTGACAGTTTTACCTTTATAATAACAGATTTAAGAATTAATAGATATGACTCAACAGTGCTTCAGCATCCTGTAAATGTTAAAGAGGATTAATATGTTCCTGACAAAGACACATCAGCTTGAAGTAAATCAGACTTTATCAATCAACTTAACACTGGCTTCATAAAGAGGGAACAGATACTGAGGAATTATTTTCCAGTGCTTTTCAGTAAAACCCCTCTAGTCAATGTAACATAAAAATCAAACTAATTATAAAACTTCTGAAAATACTGTTTCATAATAATAATTATTATTATGGTCGTTGCAGGGCAACAAGAAAAGCATTCTGTTTTGTCATATGATCATATTATATAATTCTGCATTTATACTTCAAACTAATTAAAATTTGTAACTACCCAACACTTAGTAGAAGCTGCTTCAAACTTAGAACTCCAGCTTTCCAATAATAAGTTTCTGTGTTTATTCCCATATTAATCTACAATTATTCTGTGTTAGTTTAATATTCCTCGTTAGTTAGAAATTTATTGATGTACAAACATTTTCTTTTAGTTTAAATACTTTTTTTTGGTCTCTTTTAGATGCCTAAAATAGTTACTCAGGTATTTAAAAACTTGTATTTCCTCTAAGTTTCAATTATTATGTTAAAATCTTCCAGTCCCTCCTCACAAAACAAGGTCTCTTCACAGGCCTTTTTTCCACCAGTTCAGGTTGAGCAAGTCTTTCCTGAATAAAGATCAGAATTTCTCACAGTAGTATTCCATATAAAAGTTTATCATTAAAGCCCTGTATGATTTCATTAACACTTTCATCTCTCTCTTCAAAACACTTCAGATGAAAATTTCTTTTGCTATCCTGTATCCAATGCCAGGAATAAACTAAATCTTATTTATGGCCCCGAGTTGTCCTGTCATTAACTAATGCCTGTATGTCTATCTTCCCTTCTCTTTTGCTTCAACTTAAGGAGCACATAGCTCTGCTAGAAAATCTTGCAGCTAGCTGCCAGGTGTTCAATCTTGTAAAATTTCATGTTTCTTTTTTTTTTTCTTTTTTTTTTCTTTTCTCCTTAAATTCAATACATTATACTATTTTATTAACATTTTACTGCTGCTTCTCATGTATAGCTTCATGTTGTCTGAAACTGCATCTTCCAGAAAATTATTGAATGAGGAAACTAAATATTCCAGACCCACTTATGAAGGTAGCTACCCAAAAGATGATGCTGTGCTATGATTGTATCCTATTTTACAGGGGAGCAAGGTGAGCATCATTGGGTGTTGTACTGAAATTGTGAACTTCTAAATGGTATCAGTAACACACAGGAACATTTTTAGAGACATATACCCACATCTAAATATATAAATATATCATGACCAGCAGCCAGGAGCCACTCAGTAAAGAATTGGTTCTGAAGAATATTTGAAGTGTGGAGTCACTAGCAGCCCTGAGTTGCTGGTCTCATCTTATTCTACATAAAAAACTGACACTTCTGTCCTCCTCCAACACTAGCATAGCCCAGGTTCAATTGTCTGTGACCCAACACTTAGTTTAGTGTAGCTGAGCTATCAGGAGATTCACAAAAAAAATTAAAAAGGTGCCTTTACATTAGATCATAGTTATTAGATCTGATTTTCTAAAGTGCTGTGAGCATCAAGCAGCTTTATACTATGAATAATAAAATTTACTCAGAGCCCAAATAGTTACCTGTTCTCATCTTCTTATTTTCAAATGCTTTATTCTGATTCCTTCCTGGAATATTTGGGGGTTTATTATTTGAGTTGGTAAACTTTACAGCACATGAAACAACACTAAACAGGCTAGTCCATATGGAATTTTGTGATGCAAGAAAACAGGATGAGTTCAAACACATTCCAGCAAATGCCATAAAATGTAGCTCTCCTGGTGTATCAGGAATGAGACAAATCAAATGTTTTTTACTGTTTAAGAGGTGGCAATATAGCAAAGGGTAACAACAGTGTTTCAGAAAAGCTATGAAAAGCTCTACAGCTGAAAAACAGTCTTAAATATTGCCTAAACTTCACATGCTGTTCACACAGTTTATATGCTGCTAGTATACTCTGCAATTGAGAACTTACAGGGCTTTATATTAAATTTGGGGTTTAAATCTACTTGCCTTTACCCACCTGCCAGAAAACCTTTTGTTATATACTCCGAATCTATATAAATTACCTTTTATATATAAATACTCCTCCAAACAAAAGATTTTTGTAACACTGCCCTTTCCTGAGTACAAAATGATCTCTTTAGGGGTTTAAAATCCAGCAAAAGTCATAGACTGTTTAGAAGGAAGCAAGTGCTTGTGACAGTGAACACATGAAGACTGGCAAAGTAGGAACAGGACGTCCCACGATAGCTGCTCCGTGGTGATTGATTCTTTGTAGTCTTTCCCCATGATACTTGAAGAAAGACTGCATTGTTACTGTTACCCATTTCACATCCTCTTCCTTCCTAAAAGAATGATGGGAACCTATTTAATGCTCCTAAGAGACTCTGAGTAGGAAACTCAGCACAAATTATAACCAGAAATTTCTGTGTACAAGATTAAGTAAACATGTTCAGTCATTATTCTGTCCTCTCCCAAGAAAGGTCTTGGTTTTGTTCACTCCATTTCTTTCTTATTAAAAAGTATTTCTCCCAATAAAGAAAATTAGATTAACTTCAAAAAAACACAGTGTCTTCTCTTAAAAAAAAAAATTCTTTCTCTTTCATACAATATTTTTGGACAAAAAAATACCTGTGAAAGTCATTCAACAACAATTTTTTTTCCCAAAATTTGAGATAAAAAGGATCTACTGGAGTAAAACTAGACATAAATATTCATGAAAAGAAAAGAATTAAGGATTTTTTTTCTTGTAAATAACATTTTTAAAAGTATTAGGTCTTGGAGTAGTCTTGTATTTGAGTAGATACTTTTTGTTAATCTTTGAACTTCATGTGCAAACCCCCTTGACTTTTTTCCAGTTATAGTGTGTCTTCTTTTCTTTCATTGAGATTATTGTCTCAGGTTTGCACTCTATATTCTCTACTCTGATTTTTTATCTATTCTTCTCTTGATTTATTCCTTTTATGTATGAAGATCAGGTCATTCAAATGTTTGAATTATTTTTGCCCAGAAGCTCCACTTTAGGAAGTTTCACCAAGGTAAAACACAAACTTGATATTATTATGAATTTTTCTTGTTTATTTTTTAGTGTTGCTTATTTCTTTTTAAAAATGCTGTTGTCTAATTCACTATACATTTTCTAATTGTATTTCCAGATCAAAAACATGTTAAGCAAATTTTAGTGAAAGACCAAGCTGGAAAATATATAAAGTGCCATCTAAAAGATCGCTACATAAATCTGTTGTTTTGACATAGGCAAAAAGTGTTAGGCAAAAAATTCTACACTTATAACTGTGGAAAAATTTATCAAGTACAGACTCACACATTTTATACAAAACCGAAAGACAAATATTGTGGTTTCATAGTTGATGTAGTTTTTTTGTCTGAGAACTCAGACATAAAATATAAGAAAAATAAAATTGTTGGAAAAAGAAGTACTTCTAAGACCCTAATGAGGAGAAACTACTAAATAAAAGACTGACGATAAGGTGTATTAGATATATATTTAGGAAATGCACAGAAAAAAATACAGATATGTATCATGCACATCATTAATTCTCAAGGTGCTTTGCAATAGGAGAAGTATCATTACTCCCATTTTAAATATGTAGAAATGGAGATACAAAAGATGGCAAGTCTGGGAAAAAGGCCAGATGCAAAACATGTAGGAAGAGCTTACAACTTTGAAAAGTGTTGTATAATTTCCTGTTCTGCATTAAGTGATCTTTTGCAGCAAGAAAGTTAAAAAGAGAATGGAAGAGTAGGGGTTAATCAGCAGGCAACAAATTTTAAAGTGCAAGTGGAGAAAAAGATATAATCATAATAATTCTTGAAGATATAGAAGTTTTGAACATTAAATTCTGTTACTTGTCAGAAGTCTCTCAAAAGATAAGCAAACTCTCTGCCTACATGATCAAAATTAAGAAAGATGTTATGACATTAACTCTCCAAACCAATATCAACACTATATTCCATAATTTCTTCCCCAAGAACTATATTTGTCAAGCCACCGTTTGAACTGGGCTGATAAGACATTGCGATCTTTCTTTTTAATATTTGGTTCACATACTCAGATAGAACAGATAGCAGTAAGAAAGTATAATGCACCAAAAGCCACGCAATGGCAGATGGTTGATTTTGTATGCAGTCTACCTGGATTTCTACTGCTCTTACACATTATAATGAGACTATATAAGGCCATTACTCAGTATACATGAGGTGAGAGCAAGCCTCCTACTTTCAGAAGCAATTACTTCTATTGCTTTCACAAAGTTTCTCTTGAATAGATGTTTTACAATTAAATGTCAAAACACTTCTAAAATGATGTAGAATAACACAGTAAGAGTCAAAACCTCACCCACACTCCCACTTTTTTATATAAAAATAAATAAGTTTTTGTGGTTGAAATCTGCAGAAAATGAGAATTATCATCTTATTAAGAGAGGAGAGAAACAGGTAACTGAATTTTATGTGCTTGCTTGCTACAGTTTGGACAAGATCCTTATAAAATAATCAAAGATGGTCCAGCTGGAAAACTGGAATGAGGTTTCTGAAGTTTTTCTGCATCTTCTAAGTCTAGACATAACCTATGATTTAGGGTCCAAGGTGTCTTACAGAAATAATCAGTAACTAATGTAAAGAAATAATATGGTTTCTTTGCATTTTCTGTTTGTATCTGTATTCAGGTAAGAATATGTCCATGTGGACTCCAAATAAGGCACAAGACGTGCACATATGTGTATATGTATGTTTTAGTGCATCAATATTCTTCAGAATAGATATGCCTTCAGTAGCTCTTCATAATAATTCCCTTTCCTGTTAGCTGCTGTTCTATCTCTTCAGGAGAAGCTGTGGAGATGCAAAATGAGTTATGACCCTACTAAATTACAACTTCATTTTCAAGCGAGACTTCTTTTTTTGGTGGGAGGATGGGAGGGTGAGTTTTGTTTTCTTTCTTTTCTTTTGGGGTGTGTGTGTACTGGGTTTGGCTGGGATGAAGTTAAATTTCTTCACAGCAGCCTGTATGGTGCTGTGTTTTAATTTGCTTATCAAAACAGTGTTGATAACACAGGGAAGTTTTAGCTGTTGCTGAGCAGTGCTTGTACAGCATCAAGGCCTTCTTTGATTCTCATGCCACCACCACAGCTAGTAAGCTGAGGGTGAGAAAAAGGTTGGGAGGGGACACAGCTGGGACAGTTGACTGAAACTGATCAGATATTCCTGAAAAGTCATGCTAAGCAATAAAACTTGTCAGAGGAGGGAGAAGTTCTTCCAAAGTAGCCACTGCTCAGGGAATGACTGGACATCTGTCTGCCCAGTGGTGAGTGATTGCTTTTAGAATCACTTTTCTGTTTTCCCTTTTTTTTTTTTAATTTTCCTTTCACTTATTAATCTGCCATTATCTCGACCCATGAGTTTCTTGAGGGTCTTTGTTTGTTTGTTTGAGTGTTTGTTTTTTCCCCTCACATTGCCCTTCTAATTCTCTCCCTCATCCTGCTGGCAGCGAGTGACTGAGTGGCTGGATGGGAGCTTAGTTGCCAGGCAGGGTCAATCCACCACAGTATGATAGAATAAGTTCTCCAGAAAAGACTTTCCACCTTTGGAATATAGCTATTTTAAAAGAAACACAACACAAATGACCTCATGGACTGCATTTTCAGGGAATACCACAGCAAGTAAAAGAGTTGTTATTCACATGTATGGACTATTATTTGTATGGACAGGTTTTTCATTTGTATGGACTGAAATAATATAAAAAATCCAAAGGTATCACCTTACCAGATTTAAGGCAGTGAAACTGACTTTGCAATATCTGCCCTTAGCTCTAATACATATAAAGTTTATATCTTTATATTGTTTGATCTAATGTAGTGGAAATTAATAAGATAGTACTGTAAAACATTACTTTGAAGGAAAATTTTCCAAAGCTACAGGGAAAGTCAAAAGATGGTAGGTATACACTTAGCAGCCCATGTTTCCTCATTTCTTTCTATTTTATAGGGTAAGGGGCCTGATTAAATCTCCATTAGAACAACTGAAATGTGCCATAAAAGTCTTAATTTATTTATTATTTTTTAATAATATAGCACTGACAGTGAGCATAAAGTGACCTAATCGTTCTGAACTCATCACAGTCACTTTTCCAAAGAGATTATGTACTTGACTGTACTGTACCTAAATAAAAGCCTATATAGTGGGTGATATAGAATATGTCCTTACGTAAGAAGTCCTGTACATAAGATTAAGTTAAGTCTGAAAACAAGCCCCGGTGACAGATGAAGAACAGTTGTAGGAGTGTATTAATGCACCAGTTTTCCTTTTGGAAACAGGAGGGGAGTCTTTTTGGTCACAGCTGAAAATATGCCTGATGTTCTCAGCCTTATTCTTGGTGCAGCTATACATACAGCATAAGGCCATCTATAGTTACCTCTCTGGGCCTGATGTGGTGCCATGGGAAGTCAGTAGAAGAGATTGCAGTGACTATGAAAGACACAAGCCTGCAGTATGTTACTTGGGAATGGGTTTGCCATTTACAAAAGTTTGCAAAGTATCTGCTTTTCCACTGCTTCTGACTGTCTCAAGAGCCGAATACACATCATTCCTTTTTCAATGTTTTTGTCAGACTGTCAGATTACATTACCAAATGAAAAATTGACTCCTCCTGTGTAAAATCAGTAAGTGACAGCATAATTTCAGCTTTGTGTTTTAGGATGGGAACTCTACAGAGCAGATCAGAAACATGTTACACAAAGAATTCCACGGTGCAATACTGGAAGGCTTTCAAATTAAGCTTTTCAAATGTCATAGTCTGGTGTAGATTTATAAGAATAGATTTAATATAGATGAAAATATTTTTACTTTAGCTCAGCTCTTTTGGCTGAAGAATAGATGTTGCTGTATGGTTTGGTTTTTAACTCGGCATAGTTCTGAAATTATGGATGTGCAATGTTGTGCTGAGTTGCACCAATAGCCATATTTATGCTCAGTGTCACATTCAGAGACACCTGATAGCATTGCAGGAGATGCTTTCGTACATTTAACAATGTCGACAATGTGCTCTTAGGCACATGAGGAACAGCAGAGCTGAAAAGGGGCTGCTTCCATCTCTGTGGTTCAGGTGCATATCTTCATCAGAGTTGTTGTTAACCATGCCTCAGGTATAACACCCCTCTGAGAGGCTGTTTTTCTCTTTTCTCTTTTCAACACAGCATGCTTAGCTATACAGCTGGCTCACACTTGATTTTGCCTCTCTGTCCTATGAAAATTTCTAATTGGTGGTTCAGCAGAGTGAATGCTCTGTGCTGGGGCTTGTTTTTCAATATCTCCTCTTTCCTAACAAAACCCGAAAAGATATTGGCTCGTTTTTTCTAGCTTCATCTGTCCTCTCATTTAAGTTAAATGTTTGGGTGCCCTAACTCAATGGTCAGGTCTCAATGTCCTTTCAGTAAGGTTGATTGTCCTTTCAGACAGCTCTGGGTATGTCAGGTGTCTTTTAATAATGGATAAAAATGTGTGAACTACTTTCCACAATGGGACAAGACAGATATGGTAACTTCTGAGAAGATATGACAATGTACAACGTATCATCTGTCCCTTGTGCTCACGGTACAGTAAAAATCTGCATACATACAAGAGAGATAAGTCAGCTACTTTGCAATAGCTGCCTATGTGCAGACAGTTGGTAAATATAGTGTGATTTAAAATACATTAGTGGTGGAAGAAGGGTGACCTCTTATATTTATTGTAGGTTAGAATGTGTAGAGTGATAGCTGATAGTTTGATAGCAGATAGCCATGATAGTTTGCATCATTATACAAACTTGTTTGTGTATCAGTGAAGACTGTATTAACTCTTCCATAATAATTACTTATGTATGAGCTTTGTTGTGTTACTCTAAAGTGATCACCACATTTTAATTCCACAAAAAATGGAAAAAACCTCTTACATTGTTGAATAGTGTATAAAAAATATTGTAAGCTGGATTGCATGTCAGAATTAGATATGAATGAATGAATCCTAAAAGTCACAGTGATGATTTATTTTATCTTTTCCAGTGTTGATTGATTACAAATATCTATTTCTTTTTTTTTTCCAATATTAGTTAGTATTTGTAAAATAGTGCTATATGTGAACTTGCAAAACAGGTTGCCTCCTGTATGAAACCAGAATATATATATATGTGTTCAAGTAGAAATGAGTAGAATATTTTCAGAACTGAAATGTATGAATGCTTTCCATGAATATTAACAATTTTTGTATTCTGCATTCATTGTGAAACTATTCAGAAGAAAGAGCTGAAAAATTTTTCATATTAATATATTTTGTGAAAACTTCTCCTTAGATTGCATCTGAAAAGATATGTAATTAGACAGTTTTGATTTTATGTTTAGGGGAAAAAAAATTAAAAATCCCTCCTCAAAGTCTTCAGAACAGGCATTTCATACCTTTTCCCTAAGAACTGGTTTACTCCTCTGATTTATTTCATAATAGTTAGCAAGTTATGCTCAGATTGCAATGTCTTTGATGGAGTTAACTTGCTACAGTAAGTAAAGAAATAAAGCTCCATACTTTGATACAAGAGCTATTTAAAATACAATAATGCAGGCCATGATTCTCAGGATTTAGCCTGACTAGGAAATAATTTGGAAGTATTGCTTTTTTTCTCTGATGATCTATTTACTATTATGTAGGGCTGAGTAAGGATTCTTCATTTTGATAGTTCAGTGTTTAGTGTTCTTTGTATTACTGATCACCAAAGGGATATTTAGTTTGAACTCTTTATTCATTTTATATATAAGTCTTTTCTTTACTACAAAGGACCAAACCATTCATGACTCAGGAGATAATTAAGAATATTTGGTGTATTTTGGTACACCATGTTTGCATTGGCTGATGAGCCTCAAAAAAAATGAAAACAGTTTATACGGAAGTAGCTTATTTTAACTCACTGGACAGAGATTTATTTTGCTTTTCCTCTTCTTTTCTAAACAAACATACAAACATATAAATCAGACCTTGAAGATCAGACAAAAGACCAGAAAATAATTACATTTCCCTAAAGAATATTTCTGGTTTACTAATTTTTTTTCTTAAATACAAAACTCACTTCTTGAAAAGCAGGCATAGATAGTATGTCTGGACATACTTCAGAAAAATATGAAAAGAAAACTTTAAAATGTACTCTGTGTTGAGAAGATAATCTATCCTTCTTTCATCTATCATGCTGCCTAACTGCATTCAGTTCCTTCAGTCTTCATATCTGTTATAATAGTATCTCTCAGAAGGAATCCAAGCCATCCATTCTATTTTTCATCTATTCTTAATGGAATGGAAAAGAGGAATAAAAACTACAACACAAAGTGCTTTGCAATTGTGTTTTGGAATAGTGGTTTTCCTAGAACATGTTAAGATGTAGGCTTCCACCATGTCTAATTAATTCAGCTTTGCTTTGTAAGCAGCATATCCATACTCTGGCTTTTATGCTTTTCAAATCTCCTGAAGTATCCACAACAAAATATTTGCAGATGACCTTATGGGCTGTGCTTTAGCTCTACTTTAAGTGTGGAGCTTGCGAAATCCTCAGTTCAGATGCTAGTAGTTGCATGTAAACAAAAGCATTTCCTGTTTATTTCCACTTCTGTGAATAATATCCATTCTTCACTTGCTATATTAAGTTTGTTCAGCTTTTAACTCAAAGCTTGTCATTCTGGTCTAGTTGGTTTTTGGAAAGGCTTATTGATGTGTTTATCATGTAGGCTATAAAATGTTTGCCCCCTTTTCAAAAGTGTAGTTGCACAGATGTGTTAAGCTGGCTGCTCTTCAAGGCATTAAGACTAGTCTGGATCATGAAGGAATAGTGTGTTGTAAGCAGGAAAATACAATTTTAATTAGTGTATCTATAACTCCAACCACAAGACCAATAATTAAATCAGTATGCTCCAATTACTATTTCAATCAAATTCAGATTTTATAGCCTTCTGTCTAATACTGTAGGAGTCTTACTTCTTCTAAGCATCTAAATTGCATCTTATAAGCAAAATCCAATGTTCACCATTCATGAGAGCACTGTGGATGTTGTCAAATGCTTGGTGTTGTACAGCAGGATGCAAAGGGCTGTGTCTGACACAATCTCTGAGTCTGTAATGAAGCACTATTTGCCAAGGTGGAGTTTAGGTGCGGCAGCAACAAGACCAGCAGCACACCGTCCAGCAATACATAACCTGGAATTACTCAGCAGGATGTTTTTTTTCAGCTACATAGTAATTTCTGTCCAAAGATTTCTATTTTAACTCATATACATGTGCATGCATGTGCACACACATGCACACACACACCAGTGATGACCCCTGCCCCTCCAGTGCCACATGGACCCCCAGGAACTGGGCGCTTTTTCTGACTGCTCAACCTGCCAGGGACCAGCTGCGGGCCCAGCCCCCTACATGTGTAACCACTCCACTGTGGGCTCAGCCTGCTGCACCGTGTCTGACATCCAGGGAGGTATTCCTGCCCCACACTGAGGGACTATTTTTTTATCTGAAGTCTGGAAAAGATAATTTGCTTAAATCCTGTCCAAAATTATAACAATATATAGATATTCTGAGTTATTCTGTAAATGAATATATAGTTATTCTGAGTTATTCTGCAAATGAAAGTGTTTTACCTTTGAATAGTCTCCTTACATTTGCATGTAATCCAAGAATTACCTTGCTATGGTTGAGACTATAGTCTCAGTAGTGATTTATGATACTATTTTATTCCTAAGATTCTGCTACTGTTTCTGATATATATACTTCACTTATCCTGTATACAAATCACCATCTCAACATTATTATATGACCTTTTGAGAACTATTTGATTTTCAATGTGTTGAAATCCACCACATTTCTGAGAGAAAAAAACCAAAACAAACAAACCAAAAAAACTCCAAAAGAAATTTTGAATGGAATCCTGGGGAGAAAAATTTCTGTGACATTAATGTCTTTTTCCTTCCTGAAAATTAAGCACAGGGAACAAAAAAATAAACAAGCAGACAAACAAAAAAAACCCCAAACCAAACCAAACAAAAAATTTAAAAGAAATCTTTCCCTCTTATTTTAATTACTTCTACACCCACCATGAAAGTATTAAAACTATTAAAATTAATGTTGATGGCTGAAAAACAGATGATTCAAGGCACTATGCAGCAAGTACCATACAGCTTTAATTTTTGCATAATGCTTCATTTATCAACAGTGCCTTGAGGACTTTTCATGTGCTGAACTCAATTTTTCTGTTGAATAAGATAAATTCCTTTTCCTACTGGTCAAAACTGTAATATTTTGAAGAAAGTGGTTATTAGTATAAGATCAGCATGTTTTCTCAATACTGACACCTTTTGCTTGATGATGGTGCAGATATTTCCCATTAACATATACTTTTAAAAGAAATAATTAGAATATGAATGTCAATATGAGACCAAACATGTTCACAATAAAGGAGACACAGAAACTGGGTTTTTCAGCCATTTGATTTTATTACATAGAAGTTGTATTCCCCAAGCTACAGGTAAACTTTCATGCAGTTTCAGGGACACTTTGTTGGACTAATATAGTAAAATAATTAAACAAAAAAAAAGAGAAGGCTTTTAATATGAAAAAAATAGATTTTGTATGAGAATTAAGATATATTTTTTTAAAAAATTTTCTGTAGGTAAAGAAAAACATTTTCAAAAGGTGACATTCACAAGATAAAATATACTGTGTCAAGGACAATTTTTAGCCTAATGATAAAATAAAAGTCTGTCTATTAAAGAAATCTTAATTTAAAAAAAAAAGTACTAAATAAAACATTTTTTTAAAAAGGCAAACCAGAAATTCCATGGAAAATATTGAACATGGAAATACCTGTTTCAGATTTGACAAGCTATTTATTTTTAGGCAGAATGGACTTCCCATCTTTAAGCCTGGGTTAGAAGTGTATTTGTGAAAGAACTGACAGATCCCTCCTTAATTATTATTATAACAGAAGAAACTTGTGGTTGCTACTGTCAATTATAAAACATAATTTTTAGGTTGGGTGTTAATAAAGATAAGTCAATGTTTAAGTCTTTGTGGTGCACAAAAGCAACTTCACTACTGAAATACAAACAAATTACCCATGTATCCAACATGTTTTTAAAATAACGTAAGAAGTGATAATAAAGACAGCCTATAAAAAAGAAAGCCTTAAAAATGTGGAAGGCATAGATAGAACTTATCAAGATAAAAACAATCATATTAAATGTTTCACTTCTTCATTTGCCCAACAGCAATTGTACAAATTATGCATTTTTCTCTCTGTGATACAACTGCAATTGTAAGAATCAGACCTGTGCAACTATTCTGCAGGTAGGACAGACCATTGTCATGTACAAGCACACAAAGGATCTGAAACAGTTTCTGAGGCATACATACTGCTGTCTGGTTTCAGTTTTAATATCAGTGCAGAATTAAATTGTCTTCAGTTGCCCAAACTTTTTATTTTCATATAGGCACACAGCATTTATCCAACTTAGTCACTCAGAAGTCCATCCCTCTGGGGCCACCTTTAGACACAAGGTAAACAAGTAGCTGTTGTGGGTGTCAAGTCCCAGTAAGTTAAATCCATAACCTTCCTACTTCTGCCTGTGCCAAAGACTTGAAGAATTGGGTTGCTGAGGGCAACGTCAGGAGAAGTGTGCCAGGGACTAACATAGACCAGCGCAAAACTAGGTGCCCAGGGCAGTCCAGGAGATGTCACTGCCACTGCTCTCCTGGTGCCTGTTTTCCAAAGTGGGGTAGAAGAACCTTTCACTATATTTCTCCAAGCTGTATGGTAGCACCTGCCAGGACACAGCTGTCCTTAAATCAGTGGTGAATAAAATGGAAATGATTTTACTAATCTCTTGGATTTTGAGACTACATGTTGAAACTAGGTTACATTTTCAGGCTTTTCTTTTCAGTTACGTTTTTATACATACATACCTTTGCTTGACATTCTCAGATAATTACTGGTCACCAGGAACTGTTATTTTAATTAAACATGTAGCACTGCAAGATTCAAAAGGAAATTATATGATTTAGCGTTTTCAAGCATCTTAGGGAAATATTCCATAAATAAAAGTTTCCTGACCCATACTGTAGACATTGGATTACAGTGATTTTCACTAGATGTTTGCGAGAGGTTTTTTAAGATTCATCTTAATACTGAGGTATAACATTGATCTAATAAAGGTGTCCTGAGAGCTAAGAGACTCTACAGGTAGACTGTACCTATTAATTTATAGTGAAGGTATTTTCTATCCTCACATTGAATAGAAATAGCTAGGACAAAGGAGAAGAAAAGCTTTTGATAGCCACTGGCTGCCTTTCTGCCAAAATTATCTCATGCTCTGTAGATCCTCTCTCTAAAACATATAACTGAGCAATTATCTGGTTCTGCTTACACTTCCAACAGCTTCTAAAGGGACTAAAATCCTCTTGGAATGAGACCCCATGCACAAAGGTGAGCAGTGTTCATATGCATTCAGGATTGATCAGAGAGTAAAGAAAAAGTCATATTCCTGTGCATCAATTAATATCACTTCAAGTTAAAGGTGATTTTCTTACAGTATTACCACTTTATAGTATGCACATTGACTCCCATTCAGCCAAACACTTATGCTAGACCAAGTTATTACTTTGAACAGAGAAAAAAAATTTGAAATCAGAAGCTCCTGCAGATTAGGAAGCAACTGCATTCATTCAGTGGCCATCAGGCTTTTTTTTCCTTCAGCAGTGCTATGTTGATCACTTTTTTCCCTCTTTCTGTTGCAGATTTATTCCACGCAGTGTTAGATGCTGAACAGAAGCACCTATATCCGGAGAGAAATTAGCCTGGGCTCATAAACGCAAACCATGAAAAATAAGAACATCTTTCCTTTGACTATAAAGGGAACTCAAGGCCGCTTTTCTTTCAAGTTAGATAACTCCTTCAATAACACTTCCCATCAAATTTTCCTCCCCACACACACAACTTTTTCCCCAAAAAACACTTATCTCGAGAATCATTAATAATTGCTGCTCACAGATTGGAAGGAGTTAATACAACAAAAGGATATTTACTCATATTCAGACAAACTTCTACACAAAGAACATAAGATCCAAGCATTGTTATGTTATTGTGCCTGTGAGGTTATTGTACCTATTATGGTCTTCCCTTAATCACCTTGCTCTTTGCCTTCTGCTCAGTATATTTCCTAAGACTGTTAATTTCTTCTTTCTTCATTCTATCGCTAAATCATATCCAGTTTAAGGAAAAAAAAGGGGGGGGGGGGCATTAGTTGTGTACTCCTAATATTTAACAGCCATTTTTTGCATGTTTCAGAAGGAAAAATCTGGGAATTACTATTTCAAGGAAGCCAGTTTCTAATATTTCATCCTGCCAAAGCTCATACATGTGTTTAGTGTTTTGCTCACAACAGATGTATTTAAGAGAATGGAACTACTGCCACAAAGTTAGAAACATACATAAGTCTTAGCAGGCTCCAGGCCTAATTAAATATGTATATTTTCTCTCTTTGCATATAGTCTCATGTGGTTGGTTAGGGTCTGGCGGCCGGAAGATGTCGCGCTGTACGGAAAAATAGGGCCCCCTCTCCTGATAGCCAATAGCGTTTAGCCTATGACATAAGCAGGCGGATGTGACGTTGTGAATCTCAGCTATATAAGGTTGTGTTACTTATCAATAAACGCCATTTTGCCATCCACCACATTGGTGTCTGTGAGCTGATGGCCCGAGCGGTCTGGGGTTGGCCGCCGTGCCGTTCCTGAACTAGGTCGCCGCGCCTCCTGGAGGCAACAAGTGGTGCCGAAACCCGGGATCATCGCCTGGACGGGTGAACGGCGGCCGGAGCGGCGGGACCAGCCCGGCGGGGAGGACGCTCCCACATCCACAAGGAAGATGGAAACCCTTGTGAAGGTCGTATCAGATTTACCCAAAGATTTTATTCTCGCCGTTGCGAGGCTTTTACGAGTTGGGGTCGTTGATCAGTCGGTGGATACTTCCCACCCTGGAGTGCGGGATGAGTGCACTGAAGTGTTAGCCGAGGAGGCGATGTCCTCGGGTTGTGAGGAGGGTTTTGAATCTTGGGGAAAAGTTGCACAGGCTTTACAGAAAGCTATACAAGCGCAGGAGATCTGCGCGGCAGACTCACCAGACGATGGCGACTCTGCTGAGTCTACAGATTCGCAAGAGGGTGACATGCCCCCTCAATCCCCGAACTCCGTCTTGCTTACGGAGGGACAGAAACGAGCGAAATCTTTCTGGGGCGGGTTAGCCGAGGAGGCTAGGAGCGCTGTGGGGAGATCGGACTTTGAGGACGTCTGGGTTAGACCACCGCCCTATGCGCCCCAATATGTCGCCGAGTCCCAAGGGGAAGGGCGGGGCGAAGATGTTCCTGGCGGGAAGAAGCAGGAAGTCAAACAGAGGGGGGAGGAGAACGAGAAGGAGAAAGGCGGTGGGGGCGACTGGAAAGGAGGAGGGAATGCGAATGAGAGGCTGAGAACCAATCAGAGCGGCCATCTGAAAAAATGCCCTTACAGGGCAAGCACCCCCACGCGCAGGAGGCGGGGTGAGCCAAGAGGGGGGGAGCAGCCCGCCCGCAAGGGAAGTGGGCGGAGCCGGAGCCTAATGAAAAAGTATCGGAGCCCGGAAGTAACCAGTCAGTCGAGTTCCGACTCTGAATCAGACACCATCTGGGACGAGCGGCTCGCAACTGATTCACATTTAAGGGAAGAGAAAATGAAAGTAAATAGAGCTAAGAGTAAAAACATTCCCATTCAAATTAATGAAAAACTGCAAAGAGGAGAAATCCCTCTCACGGATTGGAGGAAAATAAAAATTGCATGTGCCGATTGGGCCCCATCAGCTACACTAGCGTTCCCGGTCCGGGTGATGGAGGGGGAACAGAGGGTCCACTCGCCGATAAATCCTAAAGATATACAAGCGATTGTTAAAGCAATTGCGGATAAAGGGCTTAATTCTGCTATGGTTTCAACTCTCATAGATGGTATCTTTGGGGGGGATGATATGCTCCCATTTGATATAAAACAAACTTGCAGATTGATCTTTGATGGAGCAGGAATGATCGTTTTTAAACAAGAATGGGAAGATAATTGTGTGAGGCATTTAGCCCAAGTAACCGGGGCGGACCATCCACTACACGGCTCCAGCCTGCAGCGATTAATGGGTACAGACCCAACAATGATTACCCCCCAGGCGCAGGCCCAAGGCCTGCGGGCCCATGAAGTTATGACAACTACTCGTGCAGCTAGGGAAGCTATTCGCACAGCTTCTAAAATCATTGCCAAACCTTCGCCATGGTCCACAATAAAGCAAAGTGAAAGTGAGAGTTTTACACAATTTGTAGATCGTCTTCAAGCGGCAGTCGATTCATCAAATTTGCCCGCAGAAGCAAAAGGCCCGGTAGTTGCAGAATGCTTACGTCAACAATGTAATTTGGCAACTAAAGAAATCTTGCGATCACTGCCGGCGGGGTCTAGTATTGCGAACATGATTAAGCATGTCGCAAATGAAGAGCATTCATCCCCAATCCAAGTAGCTGTTCGTGCTGCGATATCTAATATGATGACATGTTCTAAATGCGGCCAGACAGGACATGTAGTGGCAAATTGTCCCTTACAATGTCAGAATCAACCTAAAGGGCCATGTTGGGCCTGCGGCAAAAAGGGGCACTTAGCCAAAGAATGTAGATCTAAAAACCGGGGAAACGGGGGGGGGAGAGGGCAGCCAGGCCGCATACAGCCCTCTCCCACTTGGAATACGAGGCGGCCCAATTATACCAACCCCAGATGGGGCGAGGTGCTCCCGAACCCGCTACCCCCTCGAGAAGTGACCAATTTTATGGCCCAACCGATGGCTCAGTCAAATCTGCCTCTATCTCAGGGACAGCAGGGACCGCCTCTTGGGGGCGAGACCCCAGGGTGGCCCTGGCAGTAAAATGTGACAATCCGCCAGTAGTATGGGGGATTTGTTCCCTCTATGATACCTCAAATGACACTACTATTAGTGTTCCCTTTTTAATTGACACCGGAGCAGATGTTACGGTTATTCCTGAGACAAGTTGGCCTCCACGCTGGAAATTGGAAGACGCGCCCATGGTAGGTGGAGTCGGGGGATTAACCCGAGCTCGGAAGAGTGCTCAATTGGTAGCAATCACGCTTCACACTAAAAAGGGGCCGGAGAAAACCATCACTCTTTTTCCAGATGTCATGTCAGGAGTCCCACCCCTGCTGGGAAGGGACGCTCTAGCTTTATTAAAAGTTAGGGTGACAAATTTACTCTAAGGGCCACTGCCGTACACCCACTTCCACCAATTAGATTGACGTGGAAATCGTCCGATCCAGTATGGGTCGAGCAGTGGCCCCTATCGAAACCTCGAATGGATGCCCTTCTTGAATTAGTTGACCTTGAATTACAACGAGGTCATATAGAGCCTTCCACTAGTCCATGGAATACCCCAGTTTTTGTAATACCTAAGCGAACTGGTGAGGGGTTTCGTCTCCTCCATGATTTGCGTGAAGTAAACAAAAAAATTCAACCAATGGGTCCTGTTCAAACGTTGTTGCCTATGAACTCTATGATACCGGAAGGACAACCTTGTGCCGTCCTTGATATTAAAGACTGTTTTTTCTCGATACCTCTGCATGAGGAGGACAAGGAACGGTTTGCTTTTTCTGTTGTGTTTCCGAATAGCCAACGCCCTAACCTACGCTTCCAGTGGAAGGTGCTGCCTCAAGGAATGATCAATTCGCCTACCATCTGTCAGATTGCGGTAGATCGGGCGCTGGCACCAGTCCGGCGTAATAATCCGACCGCGACTATTATTCAATACATGGATGATATCTTAATCGCTGCACCGTCAGGAACTCAGGTGGATCAATTAGTGTCAACAGTTTCGGAAATTTTAAAAACAAACGGGTTTGAAATTGCGAGCGCGAAAATTAAAAAAGGACCATGTGTGAGTTTTTTGGGAGTGGGGATCACAAGTTTTTATGTAAATCCACCTCAAATAAAAATTCATCGACATATTAAAACGCTCCATGATATGCAACAGTTAGTGGGGTCCTTGCAATGGCTCCGCAACATTGTCCTGATCCCTCCCGAAATCATGGCCCCCCTATACGATCTTTTGAAAGGAAAAAATCCGTGGGAACAAAAAACTTTGACGATAGAAGCAATGAACTCTCTCGATTTTATCGAGCAACAGGTGTCATCAAGTACGCTCGCTAGATGGAACCCGAATATACCACTTGACCTGTATGTGCATTTTACGGAAGGGGGGGGAGTAGGAGCATTAGCGCAGGGTCCTCCTGAAAAAGCTCAACCAATACAATGGATAGTCCTAGGAAAACCGTCACGTGCATTCTCCCCGGGAGTCGAGTGCCTTGGTAATCTCATCATGAGAGGCAGAAAGCTCGCTTTAAGACATCTGGGTATTGAACCTGCTAGGATATATCTACCCTTCCGCAAACAACTTCCAACGCAATCAGTGGCGATGTCAGAGTATTTGGCTATAGCTCTCGTCGGATTTGGTGGAGAAGTCCGGTACGCCGCAAAGCCCCCCTGGATCCAAATGCTGGCAATTGTCAACATTGACCTCCCACAGAAGATTATGGACCGACCTCAACAGGGACCAACGGTCTTTACAGACGCATCCTCAGTGACCTCAACCGCAGCGGCGGTATGGCAATCGGGGGGAGAATGGCATTGTATTAAGATGACCGATTACACGCTTTCAGTCCAGCAGTTAGAAGCGATGGCCGTGGTGCTAGCGTGTGGACTGTTTTCAACGGAACACCTCAACATAGTGACCGATTCGATGTTTGTGGCCAAACTTTGCTTGGCCATGTCGGGACCCGGCGTGTCAACATCTACAATAGCTCTAATGTTGGAAGAAGCACTTTTGTCTCGAAAGGGCACTATATCGGTCATCCACGTCAACAGTCACAGCCCAATTAAGGGTTTTTTTCAAGCTGGTAATGATAAAGCAGATGCTGCTGCAAAGGGACTGTGGACACTAAGAGATGCCCGTCAGCTACATGAGTCTCTCCACATCGGAGCAAAAGCGCTAGCGAAGAAATGTGGGATTCCAGTTGCTGACGCGAAACACATAGTAGCCATATGTCCCCACTGTCAGAAAGCACCACTGTGGTCCAGTGGGGTAAACCCCCGAGGTCTTAAAGCCTCCGAAATATGGCAAACGGATTTTACACTCTGCCAGTTGTTGAAACCTCGAGCGTGGCTAGCAGTGACTGTAGATACATATAGTGGAGTGATCGTAGCCACTCAACACCTTAAAACCGACTCCAAAGCGACCGTCCAACATTGGCTGACAGCTATGGCGTGGCTTGGTGTTCCTAATCAGATCAAAACGGACAATGGTCCGAACTTTGTCTCTAAATCAGTCCAGGCATTTGCTCTAAAATGGGGTATTACCTTAATACATGGCATCCCATATAATAGCACAGGACAGGCCATAGTAGAACGAGCGAATCGAACTTTAAAATCTAAATTAGAGGTGTTAGCAAAAACGGAAGGTTTTGTCAATGCCATCCCCCCAGGAGATCAAACACGTTTACTAGCAACTGCTTTGCTAGCATTGAATCAATTCCCCAGGGGAGAGGAGGTGAACAGCCCCACTCAAAAACACTGGGCCACTCGAGCGTTAGAAGAAGGCCCATTGGTTATAATTAGAAATGAGTTGGGAGAATGGGAACAAGGGTGGAGGTTAGTCCTTACAGGGCGGGGGTACGCTGCTGTCAAAAAAGATAATAGAGTTAAGTGGTGTCCGCTTAGATCTATTAAACCAGACCTTCAGAATAAAACTAATGAAAATTGTGAGTCTTTGTTCACAGGATCGGATCATCTGACACCCCTGTCACCCGTACATCTTGGTGAAGAGAGAACAACAAGTTGACCAGTATCCGATCCACACCTGGGAGCTCTATACCGGCGGAATTCAAACAACGGTGACATAGCCCCTATGGGGAGGGGCTTGTGTTGTTTTGTATATTGAATAGGCTCGTGTCGTTTGTTAAAAGCCGGCCAGAGAAGGTTATTATTCCCAGTTATCTCTAAGTTACCCCAAGTTACACCCCATTATTACTAGCTACCTCCCAACTCTCATTTGTTTATTGTGCCTTATTCTTATTTCAGGTTCATGATATATGTTTTTAAGATTGTTATAAAACAAAGTTTTCTAAGATTGTTATATTTTAGCTAGTTTAGTTGTGCATAGGGAGGGGGGAAATGTGGTTGGTTAGGGTCTGGCGGCCGGAAGATGTCGCGCTGTACGGAAAAATAGGGCCCCCTCTCCTGATAGCCAATAGCGTTTAGCCTATGACGTAAGCAGGCGGATGTGACGTTGTGAATCTCAGCTATATAAGGTTGTGTTACTTATCAATAAACGCCATTTTGCCATCCACCACATTGGTGTCTGTGAGCTGATGGCCCGAGCGGTCTGGGGTTGGCCGCCGTGCCGTTCCTGAACTAGGTCGCCGCGTCTCCTGGAGGCAACAGTCTCAATAAAGAAAGTTGGAGAATTTTAAAGTATCACTATACATGGCTTGTCTCATTGCATTTCTACTGACACAGTGCAATTTTAATCAACGTAGTGATGTATATTAATAATGTAAATGGAACATTTTATTATATTGCTATCTTTGACAATTAGTCTAATTTTTAGGATTCTGTTATTGCATAAGTGTGAGAAAATATAATTTTAAATATCTCCACTAATAAAATAGAATTGGGCAACATTTAAATATTACTAGTAGAGAAATATGCAAAGATTGTTACCATAAAGTAGTAAAATACATTATTATTTCACTCTTTCCATTTTTAAAAGAAATGATAGAAAATGTTTAGGGAATGCTGATACTTTCTATAAGCGAGCCGTGTTGCTAGGACAATAATACTTTTTCCAGAGATATTTCCCTAGAAATGGTATGGTGTTATACAAAGTAAGTCACTAGTATCTAAGTGAGGTAAGAATGGTCACTTCTTTTCAATAGTGTCTCTCATATGAAAGTTAATTTATAGGCTTTAGAATGATGTATCTTTAACTTAAGGGAAATTCTGTGTGAAGGCCATCCTGAGGTTATTTACCTTCATCTTTTCCCCATAGCAAAAGCAATTAGCTCTGATAAGGCATAATCATAGAATCATAGAATGTCCTGAGTTGGAAGGGACCCAAAAGGACCATTGCGTCCAACTCCTGTCCCTTCATAGTCCCCAGGACATAGTTGGCCCTCTTGGCTGCCAGGGCACACTGTTGGCTCATGTTCAACTTGCTGTTGACCAGAACCCCAAGATCCCTCTCCAGGGGGCTGCTCTCCAGCCTCTTGTTCCCCAGTCTGTATGTACATCCAGGGTTGCCACGGCCCAGGTGCAAAACGTGGCATTTGCCCTTGTTAAACTTGATGCGGTTGGTGATTGCCCAGCTCTCTAATTTGTCCAGATCTCTCTCCAGGGCCTCGCTGCCCTCGAGAGTGTCAATGGCTCCTCCCAGTTTTGTGTCATTGGCAAACTTTGATAGCAAACCTTCCAGTCCTGCATCCAAGTCATTTATGAAGATATTGAAGGGCACTGGCCCCAAGATGGATCCCTGTGGAACCCCGCTAGTGACTGGTCACCAGCCCGATGTAGCCCCATTTACTATAACCCTTTGAGCCTGACCCGTCAGCCAAATGCACACCCATTGCATTATGTGTTTATCCAGCTGTATGCTGGACATTTTGTCCAGGAGGATACTGTGAGAGAAAGTATTGAAAGCTTTACTGAAGTCCAAAAAAATTACATCGACTGGCTTCCCTTGATCAACTAGGTGTGTAACCTCGTCATAGAAAGAAATAAAGTTTGTTAAGCAGGACTTTCCCCTTGTGAACCCATGCTGGCTGGGGCCAATGAGTGCGTTGTCTTTCAGGTGTTTTTCAATAACTCCCAGAATAATCTTCTCCATGATTTTGCCAGGCACAGAGGTGAGACTGACAGGCCTGTAGTTACCAGGGTCATCCCTGTTGCCCTTCTTGAAGACTAGGACAACATTTGCCATCTTCCAGTCCACTGGGACCTCCCCAGATTCCCAAGAGCATTGAAAAATCATTGAGAGAGGTCTCGCTATGACATCAGCTAGCTCTTTAAGTACCCTCAAATGAACCCCATCGGGCCCCATTGACTTATAGGGATCCAGCTGGAGCAGCAAATCCCGCACAAGTTTGGAGTTGGTTGGGACTTTGTCATTCTCCCAGTCATGGTTCTCTAGCCCAGGGCTCTGGGGGTCCCAGAGCCCATCATTGGTGCTGAAGACTACGGCAAAGAAAGCATTAAATGTCTCTGCTTTGTCTATGTCCCTGTTTGTGAGGTGACCATGCTCATCAAGTAACAGGCTAATGTTATTTCTGGCCTGCCTTTTGCTATTTACATATTTTAAAAAGCCTTTTTTATTGTCCTACACCATACTGGCCAGTTTCAGCTCTAATTGAGCTTTGACCACACATATTTCCTCTCTACAGTGGCAAACAGCCTCTCTGTAGTCCTCCCAGGTAGACAATATGGAAAAGAAAAATTAAGTCAGCAGAGTAATAATTGTTGGAATATTGTGAAGAAGAAAGCATCTTATCACTCTCTTTCTTTTGAAAATGAAATAAACAAGGCCCCCATTTCTAGAATTTAACATTTGTCGTTATTGTGTGAGTTCAAACTCTCATTAGTTACCTTTACAACACTTTAAAAATGTTAATGTCCTTTGTACTTGTTGACAGATTAGTTTCTTATCAGTTTTAACTGCTAAAATGGCAGAATATTCGTGAATGCTGTTATTAACCTCTTGATGATGACAAGATTCTTGCAAATCAAAACAAAGTAACAGGAGACAGGCAGGCTCATTAAAAGGATTTTTTTTTCCCGGAGAAATAAATTATATAATATCATATCTAGCTGGTTCTAATTGAAAAGATTGTTCTAGGAGCAACTCAGTAAAACCAAAAATATACACAAGGGTGGAAGACATTATTCAGCTTAATCTCTCTCTTTCCATTTTTACTTGCTGTGGAATCATATTGGATGTTCATACAGTGTACACAGAAATATAAAAAAAATGTTGAGGATAACAATAAATTAATCAGTAAGAAGACTGGGAATATAAAATTTCTCAAAACATAAATTTTTGGGCTTTAATAGGCTGCCTTCAGAAGGGTGTATCAGAGAGAAGCAATCTGAAGTCAGAAATGTGTTAATTAAAGTATATAGTGGAAGTGTTTATGAAATTTCTTGAGGAAAAAAATGGTAATCCATCTCTTTCATGCAGTATTCAAGAACTGAACCACAAAAATTTTTCATAATGTCTGGAGTCTCAAGACGATTTCTAAACTAAATGCTGCAGAAGCGCAGTCTATTCTGAAGTCATATGAGGGCAAACACAATCAGGGAAATGCACAATGGTTTGCACAGAAAGAGGCAAGCTTTTATTTTTTGCACTTTCCCTGCCACATTAGAAAACAAAACAAAAACACACCACCCCTCCCTTCATCTTTCATTGATTGATAGATGGAATTTCTGGCTTAAATTCAGAAAATAAGAAAGATAAAGTACGGTGGACCTTAGGTCAGCTGTTGAATCAACCCAACATATTATTTCCAGCATCATCAAAAGACAATGTGCTTTTCTCTACAAAAGCTGTGCTTCAGATATGAGGAGAGTGTCTCAACTAATTTTAGGTACAAATATACACTGCAAATATCTGCCTCTGAAACAGTCATCCTAGTTTCATTTTATAAACAGTAGATAAAATAATAAATTTTCTAGGAGTGAGCTCTCGGTCATTAGGATGGGAAAAATATTTCTGCTCCTCGTAATTTATATGGTTATACTACAGTATAATATGTCAATTAATGCCAGATGATTCACATTTACAGTGTCTTCTGAAGGCCAGTGCAAGCCTGAAAAATTATTTGTCTTGTGATAAGGTAGGTGGAAACCCCTCAGGTAGTTTTTGGATAAGTGTTTGGAAAGAAAACTAGAGGAGAAGCAGACAAATGTAGAAGGGCAAACAAGTTTGAAGGAATCGTTTTGTGAAGACAAAGACATAGACATTATGAGTTCTCAAGACACAAGAAAAGACTTCTGAAAAGATAAAATTCTGGTCAGGTACAGATGAGAGCATTTTCAATGGTTCAAATCCTGCTTTAAGCATATTAAAACTACATGAAGAAAAAAAACTCTATAAGCTTTATACAAATGATAACCATCTGAGATACCAGGGGAGTGAATAACCTTTGTCTAACAAAGCTGTAGACACAATGGAGATTTCAGAAGTCTGGTGGAAAGAAGGCAGTGCATAGTAAGGCAATTTGTGGTATATTCCATAAATACATATATATGCTTTACAGGAAAGGCAAAGTAGGTACACTAGTGAAGAAGTGGAATTATATGATAAATAAAATTCTGACCTCAATAAAATATTGAGAAATGATAGACTATCTGTTTACTGAAGCTGAAATATGGATTGTGTCAAACATTAAAAGCAAAAACTTAGAAAATGTATGGTATGAACGTCACGTTGCTGTCCATCTAAGGTGCAACAGGCACTTTGACAAACTAAGAGCTATGTCAGACTCAGTGTAATAAGGGCAGAAATCATTGCCTTTCAGAAACTGGTAGCCTGGAACATCATAATGAAAAAGCAGATTTTTTAGTCACAGTGTGTTCTGGAGCAACTATTAAGGAAAGACACAAACAAAAGGAAAAAAAAATATTTATTTCTGAGGACTGTATGGGATATGGTCCAAAAGTGACTGTTGCACTCTGTAATAATGAAGATAATCTAGTCACATTTACAGGAAAAGCTGTCCTAAAAAAAAAATCTCTCCTAGTAACACAACTTAAAAATCAGTATAATATAAAAAAACCCAAACAACCCCTTTTTGTTTGTTTGTTTGGGTTTTTTTCTTTTGTTTGTTTCTTTTAGAGGGAAGATAAACATTTAAAAGGACATAATACTTTCAGGTGGTACAAAGCTGTTTAAGGGTGCTATGATAAAAGGTAATTTTTAATGTATATTATCTATCAGAAGATATCTTTGACAAGGTAGAAATTAGGAAATTCTGACAAGATAATGGATAGCCACAAAAAGATGGGCCAAAAAATTTAGAGAAACAACTTATTAAAAGTATTTAAAACAGTAATAAAACACAACAGAAACAGGAAGTATGACAAAACACCCCGGCAGAACCAATGATCAATGTGCAAAAGGAGCTTTCCAGGAAGGTAAAGCTATAGCCATCAAGCTAAATTAATTCTTTGCACAAGTGTTCAGGTGTTAAGAAAGTTCCCACAGTGGTGCCGTTCTTTATGGAAAACAAATCAGAGCAAGCGTCTCAGACTGAAGTGTCATTTGGAAAGTTTTGAGAATAACCTTGTAAACTGAAAAAAGAAGTTACAATCTCTGTATTTTATTTATAAAAAAGTTCTAAAGGAATTAAAGAGGTGAAATTCTCCAATTATTAATTCTAAGAATTAATGGATTAAATTCCTCTCAATATTAAACAACTTCAATAGTAGAAACTATAGTGAAAAGAAGAATGAATAGGAATACAGATAGCTATCTACATAAATCTGGTATAATGGTGAAAAGTAAGTGGAATCATACTGAATTACAAGGAAGAAGTTCTAAAACAAAGAAAAGGAAGCTGCTTTTCACACAACACATCATTAAACTGTGTAATTCAGCACCATATTAGATTTCTAATGCCAACTTTGTGGACAACTGCAGGAAACAATTGGACAATAAACTGGTGAAAAGCTCCAAGGGCTATTAAAAACACCTCTGGGGAGCTCCCTAAACTACAAGTTTGTGGCAGCTAGGAGAGTATAATGGGGGAAGTTTCACTGTACATTTCCCCACTCTTGTATTCTTTTAAATATTCAGCATAGGTCACTGTCAGAGAAGTACTGGAATAAACAGACATTTTGTCTGAAATGGTGTACACATATAAATATAATGCATAATATATATATATTTGAGAGATTAATTATACTTTATTATGAAAGAACAAAGCTTATAAGAAGAGACCTTTATAATGGCATTTCCTATTTCACTTTGATATTATACTTCTGCTATTTTTAAAGAAAATGGATTTTGTAAGAATGTCTTTGTGACTTTTGTAAAGAAAAACACAAGTAATATTTGGTTTAGAGTAGCTTTTGATTACATTCAAGCATTAGGTAAAACCACTCTGGAAAACAAAACAAAAAAATCCCATATTCACATTTTCCTTTTCTGTATTTGTGCCTCAGTGTCAGTCAAACAAGACTTCATCAAAACTAAAAACAAAATGAAGCAAAACTTTGAATTCAAGCGTAATAATTTAGATCAATTTAATAATATGCGTGTAATGAAATTTAACAGTCTGAAGACAGAAGCTGATAATTAAAGTACATTTTTACTATAAATACAATGGCACAAACATAGCACGACAATGAAAAAATAGCACTGATAATACATTTGTTTCTAACTGATAATGTAAGGGGAATTATACTAATCAAGATAAAGTAATATGTCAGCTCAATATTTATATATAAACACAAAAGATGGTATCAAATCTGCATATGAATAAGTATTAGATTGTTGAGAAATTAATCCATATTTGCATAAGTTAAATAGCTGCTTAGATTCATTATAAACATAGAGATATTTGTAAATAAAGATATTTTAAAGAGTGGAGCTAATGTTAGTTGGTTAATTATCTTCAAATAATATTCTGAAAAGTGTAAACACTCCATTGGTTTTCAAAATTAAAGTCAACATTTGATTTCAAACTCATGGTAGCAGCATTTTCTTATTTATTTCACGTTAGTAATGATCCTGGGATAGCCTTTAAGGCACCAGACAGGACTGGGGCACCTACCAGATACAAACTTCCAGTGGAAGTTGGGAATATTAAAATGTCCTTTGTGCCTTTGTTTCAAACCAGAAGGACAAAAATATAGTCAACTGTTGTATCAACAGCCAAGATCTGTAGAAGTCAGATTTCTTTTTGTTTCCATCATTTCAGATTTTTATTTTTCTCTTTTGTAACTGGAACTCAAACACCTTATATCCTGATTTTACTTCTGTTCTTGTCCCAGGCTTATCACCAGGTAAGCTTACCTGAAACAGTGAATGACCACATAATTACTGAAAAGTCCTTCAGTTTTAAAGTTTTCTCAAATTATTATCCTTATTTTATAGGATATTAGGGGAAAAAAGAAAACCTCTCTATTTCCTATTTTGTTGGGGACAGTCAGCAGTGGAGCATGTTGACCTGAGAGGCTGTGCCATCTCCATCCTTTGGAGGGTTTCAGTCCTCATCTGGACCAAGACCCGAGCAGCATGGTCTGACCCCTGACGTGGCCCTGCTTCTGGCAGGAGGGGTGGCCTAGAGACCTCCCAGGATGCCTTCCATGATCTGCAAAATACTTGCAGGTACTCAACTTCTTATGTCATGTCTGCAAAGAGAATAAAGAATAACTTTTACAAAATTTCAGTCATTTATCCTCAGTAACAAAGAACTGTTGGATTTAGTGATGTGTCGCTTCAGGTCACACTAGGTGAATAAAGAAGTAAGAATGGGGATGTTTTGGAGAGTTAGTTTGTTGTCACCTGCTGTAGTATCTCGAATTGATCGCTCAAGCTCTTCGTGGAATAAAATAACAAATTTTAAAAAGCCTATTAACCTTGTACTTCTGTGTGTATTTTCTGAGGAGAGTATTAATGTGCCTTAATGAAATTTTACAAGATGCTATAGAAAGATTAACATGGGAAAGAAGTCCATAGAAAACTAAGATTAGATTTTCCTTGCTCACTAAACATCTGTTGTGAAAATATGTCCAGAAAGAAAGTCTTCCTGGAATCAGGGGATGATCTTAGGGCATCTCACACTTCATTACTTTCAGGTTTTCAACTAATGAACTACAGTGCATCATGATTTAATGTATTGGTTCATTGAGGCTGTAGCTCTAGGACTGAGCTAGTCAAGGAAATGAGCAACTAGGACCTCGAACCCAGTGCCTAAGGAACAAGATAAAGAATATTTGGGGTTAGAAAGTTGAGCAGGAAGACTCAGATGTTTGAAGCTGATGTGGTCTTTTATTTTTCTGTGCCCACAAACACCCTGAGTACTGAATTTTGTTAGATCCTGATAGATGAACAAGAGCCATTGAGGATTATTTCATTATATCCATAACATCCAAAAAAAAAAAAAAAGTCAGCCGTCATTTGACCAAAGGAATGTCGCTTACAGACAGTCCTTGGTGTCCTGCCTCTATTCCCTTTACTTCCCCGTGCCCCAGCACATGTATGCAGTCATGTTTGTGCACCACAGACTGCACAGCTGGATTTCCTCCAGCAGCATTCCCCCGCTATCTGAAAGAAAACAAGCTTCAGCAGCTTGGGTGCCCTATGGCAGTGAGGACTCTGCTAGCTTTTGCTGTAGAAGATAGGGATGTCCAACAGAGGTCTCCCATGCCATAGAAACAGCTACTGCCTTTTCATAAATACTACATATTCTTCTGCTTTTAACAGAGTGTACAGATGTAATGTATGTTTTACTCTCAAAATTGGTGTCAATATATACAACATGTTTTAAATGGAATTCAAGAAATGGTTTATAGCTGTTTTCTGTGCGGCATCCTGTAATCATCAAAGAAACATCAGGAAAAGTGGTTATAGCTGGCCTAATTTGCGGTGTTTGTGTCACATGCATTAGATGTAAGAGTGGGATCATTTGACCTGTTGCAACCGCTTTCTGTGGTTTGATGTTTTCAGTGTGCACCAATTTAGGCACAATTTGTTTCTGCTGAGGTAAAGTATACCTTATATGCCAAGATAAGCTCATACCATGTAAGCTAAGACATAGGTCTTTAAAAATTATCATCCACTCCAAGTCATGTTACTACTTTTAAATTGCACTAGCAAATAACGTGAGAGATTATATACTGAGCTGCAGTCAGAACAATATATTTGCAGACGTTCTACGCTTCTGTGCTTCATTAAAACCTTAACGCACTGTTGGGACAAACACTATTTCTCTTCTTTCTATACTATTTTGTTCAAAGGACTTAATAATATTGAATTTTTTCTCCACTATGAGAATATTGACCTTCTCCATAAGCATCTCCACATTGCCAAAACAGCTACCCTAAGGCTGCAAGTATGTCTTGATGTTTTTACAAAGCATTTTCATCAGTTGTTTTCATAATACATAAAATTCATAATTTGTCTGCAAAGCAGCCTCAGACAGGATCTTTAAAAGCTTTACAAGGAGTTCTTTATTATTTTACCACACAAGAAGTTTATTGTCTGAGAAACATAACACCAGGAAGGCTCCTAGTCCTTGTCTTGCTTTCACATACGTGAGGAGTTTCTTTCTAATTTCTAGTGTGCTTTATTGACATAAGTCCTTGTACACACTAATTGTGAAGCAATTCTTGATATTCCATTGGAAAGTGGAAGGATCTCCTTTAATCTCTGAGACACGGAATCACAGAGTCATAGAATATCTCAAGATGAAAGGGATCCATAAGGATCTTCAAGTCCAACTCCCTGCTCCTCACAGTACTACCTAAAACTAAACCATATGACTAAGAGTGTTGTCCAGACACTCCTTGAATTCTGACAGGCTGATAAACAAAAAAAGAAATGTATTTTATTTTAGGCAAAATATACTAAGCTGTGGGCTCTGACGTGTTAGTGGGAAACCTGAAATAAACTTTGATACAAGCAATCCCACATTTTTTTCTTGACAGTACTCACATTCTTTTTTACCTATGGATATAGTTTCACAGCACATTCCACAAAAACCAAGTTATATTTCCTTTCATTTTAAAGGTGCAAGAAAACTCACATAATATTTAGAAGTTATTTGCTCCTCACTGATAAGCATGTATTCTAAGTTTCCCAACATGTTCCTATTTTCTGTTCTTTTTCTTGTCCCTTTTTTCCCTCTTGTAATGAAAAATCTGTACTTAGCCTGCTTAATAAATCTTCTGTCTAGGAGATAAATATTTTTTTGTCATTAATGCAGTTCAGTCATGAGCTGAAGAGACAGAAGGAGAGGATATGAAACTCTCCTGTGTTACATTTTTTTGAAGAGGTGTAGAAAGCCAAGCATATAGGTCTGGGCAATGGATTTGCACCAGAGAAATGTTTAAGGGCCTTGGAGGCTGAGGATTACTTTCTGACAAGGTGCTAAAAGCCTGTGTGGGTATTAGTGTGATGTGAATCTGTTTTTTTTGCATTTCTGCGTAATCAAAGGGATATTTTTTATTTCTGCATACGCAATTGAGAGAGGAACACTGGCCTATTGACACAGGAGAGATGGGCGTTCCTGTTGAAATTAATCTCGCCTAACTCTAGCTGCCTGAAAAACAGGCGTCTAGTCAAAGCTATTTGTCTAGGCCTCTTCTCCCTCCCCTTTTAGTCAACGGAGAGAAATAGATACTGCCACAGGCAATTCATCCCCACTATTTCAGACACACAACCAAGATGGGATGAATTACCTTCTGGGAGTTGCCTCTTTCTCTTGAGTAACTATATATGGAGGCTACATTTCTAGCTCTGAGCAACCATTTAACTTTTGGAGGGCTAGCTGAGCTGAAACATACTTTCTATGTACATTTGTAGCTCAGATTTCTGTTTGCAAGCAAGGAAATTAAAGACTTGGCAAAGCCATTCCATGTGCTGGAAGCAAATACTCTTAGTGTATGTTACAAAGAAAACGGAATTTGCATGGACTGCACTTCCAGTCTTTCATCTGCTACTGTGCCAGTGAACTGCTGGGTTCAAAGAGTCAGCGATTATCAAGCGAGCAAGATGAAGGGGCTGAGGAGCAGCAGGACAGAATGGGCATCTAAAAAAGCTTTTGGATAGCTTTTATGAGAACTCAGTTATTATCGGTGCTTTGCATACCCATAGATAAGAAAATTATCACTAACTTTCAGCTTTCTAATAACACATCATTTAAAACTCTTTAGGGGGTTACTTTTATAGTGAATTCAGAGTTTATGAACTGGTCAACCAGCACTACAGGAGCCGAGAACTGTGTGGTCCCAGGTCAGCTACAGCAGAATTAGTGAAAGAAGTAACGTTACAAGGGACTGTGAAATAGAGTAGTATTATTGTAGTCCACATAAATAGTGCAAAGAGCGGAACACAAGTTGGATCTTCCATGCTTATTTGTAAGCCTCTATAGTTTGAAACATCCAGCCAGGAAAGAGAGTGTTCAGATCTCAAGCTTTAGAAATTTAAAAACCCGTTGAAGTAAAAGTTAAACTCCAAGTTTTGACCTGAGTACAATGCACGTATCTTGTCAATATATTCATAAAAAACTAATATAAGCTCTTTCTTAAATTCCTGTTTTGTTTTGTTTTTTTTTTTTATAATTGCATTCTGGTCAACATGACATTTCTGTAAGTATATTTTCAGAAACATCTGGGTTATCAATAATTTTATCTAGAATTTTTAAACAACTTTACTTACTCCTCTAGTGAAATTACAGAAATGTCAGACTTTGTAGTAAGCTCTACTTTGAAGCCATCTTTCCAATTGTATGTGAATACAAATACTACTTTATTTACTGTCTTCTAAGCAAAGAAGCAGTGGGAATGTCATGGTATTTTTGGTAGCTTTCATGTTGTCATCTGTAAAGTGATGAATCTGACATCTAACATTACACCAACAGTTATGTTTTTCTATCAGCCAGCAGATCTTTTGTGTGTGCCCAGTGTTGCATAGATTCAGTTTGTCCTTGAATCAGTCACTGTGAGTCAGATTCCCAAAAGAGCTGAGTTGGATAAAACAGATGTATGAAATGGAGAGAGAGGATATACAAAAGCTATACTAGATTTTGCAGCAATTTCCCTTGAAGCCCAGGTAGAGACAGAGAAGACTGAGGTCAAGGGCTAGAGGCAAGTGACACTAATAAATGACAATGCTATTTTGTGTTTTTCTACAAAGAAAGTATATTATCCTGCTAGTTTCTTTACAAATTTTGTAAGATTGACATAACTTGCTGTATTGAGTTTGTGTGGCCAGGTTTTGGTACCATGAGGCTGTATGGTGACCTGTGTGAGAACAGGCCAGGGGCTGCCCCGTGTCAAACACAGCCAGTTCCTGCTGGCTCCACAATGGACTCACCACAGGACACAGCACTCAAAACATAGTTCACAAAAGGACAAAACACTGCATGGCAGAACAGTAAGGAAAAAAACTGTGAGAGAACACCCTGCAAACACCAAAGTCAGAGAAGAAGGAGGTTCTTCAGGCACTGGAGCAGAGATTCCCCTGCAGCCTGTGGAGAGGAGCACAGTGGAGCAGATATCCACACTGCAGCCCATGGAGGACTGCACTCCAGAGCAGCTGGGTATATCCTGAAGGAACTGCAGCCTGTAGAGAGGACCCATGCTGGAGCAGGGGAAAAGTATAAGGAGAAAGAAGCAGCAAAGAGGAGCTGTAACGGACTGACCTCAACCTCCATTCCCCATTCCAGTGCGCTGCTGGTGGTAGGAGGAGGCAGAGGAGTTGGGAATGAAGGAATGAGGCTAAGCCTGGGAAAAGGTGGGGGAAAAATGTTGTTTTAATATTTTTGTCTTTATTGCATAGTACCCAACTCTCTTTTAATTGGCAATAAATTAGATTAATCTTCCCCAAGTCCAATCTGTTTTGCCTGTGACAGTAACTGGTATGGGATCTTCCTGTCTTTATCTCAACCCTTGAGCATTTTCTTCTTATTTATCTACCTGCCCTATTGAGGAAGGGGAGTCAGAGATCAGCGGGATGGGCATCTAGCTGCTCGTCAAGGTTAACCCATTACTCTTGCATATGTTCATTATACTTTTCCATTGAAGAAAAATTTCTTAGGATCAAGTTAATTTCAATAAATAACTGGGTTTAGATTTTTACATTTTGTGTAAATTGTACCTTGACAAGTTCTTTAATCTCTCCTTAAACTGACAATGCTCCTTTTCTTTAATGCAACCAAATATTTAGGACTTCTTTTCCTTCTGTGGAAGTAGAAGAATTCATAGCTGTCACTGTTATCACATTTGATATATATACCTGTAGTCCTGGTGGACAAGTTTAATGTCAGTCAGTGGTGTGCCCTTGTGGAGAAGGTGGACTGCATACTGCATGAACAAGAGCAAAGGCAACAGATCAAGGGAAGCAGTTATTCCCCTTTACTGAGGATACATGAGGCCACAACTAGACTACTGTGTCCACTTCTCCCCCCTCCCTTCCCCAAATAATTTTGAAAAACTGGGGAGATTTCTGTGAAGGACCATAAAGATATCTGACAGCTGGAATATATGATTTATGAGGGAATACTGAGATACTGCTGAAGTTTGTTTAGCCTGGAGAGAAGAAAATTAAGATTGGATCTAATTGCAATGTTGCACTAAATAAAAGTGTCTCATTGAGATCTGAACTTTTCTCAGAGGTGTATGATGAAAGTACAAGAGCCAAAAGTTGCAAGAAGAAAGATGTTGATTGTCCATAAGGAAAAAATCCTTCACAATAAGAATTGTTGAACAGTGAACCTGATTGCCCAGAAAGGCTGTGAAATCTTCATCTTTAAATATTTTAAAACTTGTATGGCTAAGGCTTTGAGCAACCAGTTCTAACTTTGAGGTTAGCTTTGCCTTGATCAGGAGACTAGACTCAATAATTTTCAGGTAAGCAAATCAACCTAATTATTTATGTAATTCCATGACTCAACAACTATATTTACCTTAAAAAACCCAAACAAACAGATTAAAACATTAATAGTTAATGAGACATTTGACTTTTGAACACAGTATCATTAGGTTTCCACATATATAAATACACACATGCACACACAAATGCACATACACGTCTTCCAGTGAAGCCTGTGTTAGATATGATTTGTTTCTCTCTCTCTCTCTCTCTCTCTCTCATTGTCCTGGTTTCAGCTGGGATAGAGTCAGTTTTCTTTTTAGTAGCTAATAGAGTGCTATGTTTTGGATTTAGGATGAGAATAATGTTGATAACACAGTGATGTTTTGGTTCTTGCTGAGTAGAGTTTACACTGGTCAAGGACTTTTCAGCTTCCCATGCTCTGCCAGGTGCATGAGAAGCTGGGAGGGGGCACAGCCAGGACAGCTGACCCAGACTGGCCAAAGGGCTATTCCATACCATATGACATCATGCTCAGTATATAAGCTGAGGGAAGAAGAAGGAAGGGGGGGACATTCGGCATGATGGCGTTTGTCTTCCCAAGTAACCGTTACGCGTGATGGAGCCCTGCTTTCCTGGAGATGGCTGAACACCTGCCTGCCGATGGGAAGTAGCGAATGAATTCCTTGGTTTGCTTGTGTGTGTGGCTTTTGCTTTCCCTATTAAACTGTCTTTATCTCAACCCATGAGTTTTCTCACTTTTACTCTTCCAATTCTCTCCCCCATCCCACTGTGGGGAGTGAGCGAGCGGCTGCATGGTGCTTAGTTGCTGGCTGGGGTTAAACCACAACAATCATAAAATGATAGAAACATAAAATAATTTAGATTGGAAAGGATCTCTGGAGAGCAAGTACTTCATCCTACTCATTAAAAGCAGGGCCAAAGCAGGTTTACAATCTGTGTGCACCGTGTATAAAAAAACTGCTTTAAAGTGAGAGGAATATTCATTGCTATATAAATTATGACTACACTTCTGATGTTGTATGTATATATTGTAATGATTTAAATACAAGGCATGTATCGATACCTAAAAGAGTAAGTTTTATTGTTTAAGAAAACTAAAAATCTTTAGGACAAACATTCAGTATCTGCAAATACAATAATTTTACTGAGGAATTTGATTATCTGATCAGCATCATAACTACAGAAAAACATGACACAAGTCAGTTGACATTAAAAATGTATTTCATCTGAAGCATATGAAAAGTCAGTATGTGGGTTAGCTTTGCTTTTGCTTTGTTTTAGGATTATAAATGGAACTCTTTTGGGGAAATACTGCTGAGCTGTTCCTTGGAGGGAAAGGTGGTGCAAGTACCACTAGGTCCATTTTTAAGAAAGATTTCTTTCCACCTAATCAGACAGAAATTTACATTTCCCCCATAATTCTGAGTGAAAATAACCATGTCATTATTACTCTGTACTGTATGGTATACGATCTTTCACTGATTGTTTCTTTACGCTGTTCTGCTATTTTACAAGAGCCAGTTTCAGCAAACAAATCTGTAATTTTCTAATACAAATTTTGAATGTCTCTTCATAACACTGAAATATTCTAATTCTAGTGTATTTATAGCTCTGGTGATTATGATTAGACTGCCACTATTCTACCAATATAGATATATTTTTCCTTAGGTTGTGTATCTAGAACATCAGTTTTGTGATTAACAGTAAAGATATCTAATATTTGAATGAAACTTCCTGCATAGATTTCCTGCAACTGAATATATTATAGACATTGCTAATAACTCTTAATGAATTTATCACAGTAGAAATCTTGTTTTTCAAAAGCTCGAACACTAGAAGGATCTTGCATTTACTGAGTGGTACAGTTTATGTCAGTGTGTATTTGAACTCGACAGTTTATAACAGACAAAATTTAACAAAGACTTTTTTTCTCTCTGGAAATCAGGTAAATTAAAAACAATATCTTCCTGTAGTTGAACACATGGGGAACTGTGGAAAATTGATTTTTTTCTCTCTTAAAATATGTAGCTACAGCTATCCTAATAAATTATTAATAGGAGGACAAGCATTCCTCTTAATAAGTGACCCACTTTCCTGAGATCTTTAATAATTTTCTAAAATTAATTAGCAGTTTTCTTATTCTGACATCTTGGTGTACAACAGAGTAAGATAAAATATGCAGAAGTGTTTTCTGGATAACAGACATTTATTTCTGCTGAAAAAATGGAAAATGTATATTCCTTATGCCTACATCTCAGAAGATTTTATCTGTGAAATAGTTTGGTACTCTTCCAGTAGTTATACCTATGAACTATGTCTACCTATGAACTACGATATTCTAAGGTAGTAGTCTAATTTACCTTTCTAGTTTTGTTATTTTTGAAATGTATATATGTAAATGATTTAACATATGTGAAAAAAAATCAGACAGCATGATTGTTTGTGTGTACTGTATCATCAGTTCTTCATAGACACTGACTAGAAAATTTTCAGTCAAGAGTTTGTGTTACTTATATATGAGTAGCTGTAGGACTTAGATATATGTATTTATGTATCAAGAAGTAGCTCACAAATTAGAGACAGTATGGAGAGAACTGAAGACAAAACATAATTTTGTGATTACATGATTGTGTTGAATAGCAGATGTCTGATCTGGTCTGACAGCTGTTAGGCTTACTAGAAGCAACAATTAGCTTTAGAATTATTACCATTGTTTTAGAGTTGATTGAAAAAGTTCCCCCCAAAAACCCAAAAGTTCAAAAGTTTCAGTGAGAATGAATATCTTTACATGAACATTATTAGAAAGAAAGGAATGAAAAATTCTGGTTTTATAAGATCAACATTTTTTTTTAGTTCAATATCACTTCTGGAGACAGTTTCTGCCTAAATCCTACTATCTCAATCTCAGTTTAACTGTTTTTTTGTGTCTCAGAAAGCAATACCATCTACTTTCTCCCATGTACAACCCAATGTCAGGAAGGACCTGAACCTCACCAGTATCTAAATATTGTACCACCAGGGTTCCTGGAGCAGAGAGATTCCTGCAGGAGCTCACTAGTGGCCTGATTTGGACATCTAGTGGTGGAATTCAGCCAAATCCAAGTTATCTACATCTGGTCTCATCACTCTTGATACCCTTCACAGTCAGTGAAAACAAGCATGTGTTCTTCAAATGTGATTCATCTCACCTTAAAATGAATGCTTAAAATAAGCTAGATGAAGCAAATCCTTGAAGTGTCTATTGCTCTCCACAGGGAATCAAGGGTGACTAGATTTGCTAATTCATATACTCTCAGATAACTAAAGTTGAGCTTCATGACCCTCCCTGATGTTTTGTTGCAATTCTGACATGACTGGAACAAAATCTATACTGTACTATCTAGATGTTTGATCTGGTAGGCACACTCATCAAATTATTCTGGACTGCGTTCAGTTCAGTATGAAATGTGACAGAGCAGGTACTTTAGTTTGTAGGGAACTGCCCTAGCCATTATGGTCACTTTCACATCTCTTATTAAAGCAAGAACTGAAGGAGCTAGTGAAAGAAAATATCGGTTTGGGATGAGTGGGAAGTCCTTAATTCATTTTCGCTGTGAATAGAAATGTATGGCTATACTGACTTTACCATGTTATATGTATATCTCACTTAAGTCTTTATGGTAAAAGACAGATAGAAGTGCAAAAATGTCATAAAAAGATTTGCCTAAAATTCCTGTCCTTGCTACATAGAAGAACAAGGCTGGCTGCATCTGAGAATATAAATGGAATACAAATTAGGTACTATGTTTCCACACTTCAAGCAAGTAATATTTACTTATAGGATTATATGATTGAATTTGAGGGGAAAAAAAATCCCCAAATTTAATGATGTCCTCCTTCCTTTCTTTGACAAGATTTATGTTATCAAGATTGATCTCTTTGCAATCAGCAATTGTCTTAAGTAATTTCATTATGGAGGTGTGGATACAGGGAGGGTTGGGATTAAGACAACATTTAATACTGAAGGATCTGCTTGGTTGACAAAATTAACAGCTCACTGTCAAGTCAGCAGTACCAATTAAGTACATTACCAAGTAAAAGGCTTTCAAGTCTTGTTTTCCAGAAGCCACGCATTTTACTAAATGCAATGTACACAGGTACAAGGAAATCTATCCTTTTTATTTGACTGTAATTAACTCATTATTGTTGTTGTGAAGTATCACACTGCTCTTGGGAACAAAGTATAATGTTCCAAATTTAATGTAAATCATCTATGTCTAGTGAAAGGGTACTTCAGTTACTGATCCTGCAGTGGTACTAACACTCATGCAACCACATGTTCCCCTTGGCCAATGAATACAGACAGCTGAAAACTGACACATCAAATAGAAATTAAAAATAAAAATTATTGATTTTCAGCCCAGTGAACTTCTTCATCTCCCTAACTGTTGTTCAACCTGGTGAATGTCACTGTAAACACAGTATCTGTATGGGCAGAAGGGAAACAGTGGGACATAAAGCTGGAGTCAGGAAGATGTACAGTTTAGCAGCAACATGGAGTTATGTTTCCTGAACTCAGGAAAAAAAAGAGAGTTTACCATCTTTGGAAGAAGGGGCAGGCAAATCAGGAAGATTACAAAGATGTTGTTAGGTTATACAGAGAGAAAATTAGAAGGGCAAAGGCCCAGTTAGAACTTAAACTGGCCACTGCAGTTAAGGATAATAAAAAAAGTTTTTACAAATATATCAGCAACAAAAGGAGGGCCAAGGAGAATCTCCATCCTTTATTGGATGCAGAGGAAAACATCCCCACAAAGGATGAGGAGAAGATTGAGGTACCTAATGCCTTCTTTGCCTCAGTCTTTAATAGTCAGACTAGTTATCCTAAGGGTGTTCAGGCCCCTGAGCTGGGAGATGGAGATAGGACACAGAATGAAGCCCCCAATAATCAAAGAGGTAACAGTTAGCAACCTGCTCCTCCACGTGGGTGCCCACAAGTCTATGCGGTCAGATGGGATCCACCCGAGGATACTGAGGGAGCTGGCAGAGGAGCTTGCCAAGCCACTTTCCATCATTTATCAGCAGTCCTGGTCAACTAGGGAGGCCCCAGCTGACTGGAAGTTAGCTAATGTGAAGAATTCATCTACAAGAAGGGTCGGAAGGAGGATCTGGGGAACTACAGGCCTGTCAGCCTGACCTCAGTGCCAGAGAGGGTCATGGAGCAGATCATCTTGAGTGCCATCACGTGGCACGTGCTGGACAACCAGGGGATCAGGCCCAGGCAGCATGAAGGGAAGATCCTGCTTGACCAACTTGATCTCCTTTTATGACAAGGTAACCTGCTTGGTGGATGAGGGGAAGGCTGTGGATGTTGTCTACCTGGACTTTAGTAAGGCCTTTGACACTGTCTCCCACAGCATTCTCCCGGAGAAACTGACTGCTCACAGCTGGGATAAGTACACAATGCGCTGGGTTAAAAACTGGCTGGACGGCCAAGCCCAGAGAGTGGTGGTGAATGGAGTCAAATCCAGTTGGTGACCAGTCAGAAGTGGTGTTCCCCAGGGCTCAGTATTGGGACCAGTCCTGTTTAATATCTTTATCAATGATCTGGATGAGGGGATTGAGTGCACCCTCAGTAAGCTTACAGACAACATCAAGTTAGGTGGAAGTGTTGATCTGCCTGAAAAGAGGAAGGCCCTACAGAGGGATCTGGACAAGCTGGATTGTTGGGCCGAGGCCCATTGTATGAGGATAACAAGGCTGAGTGCTGGGTCCTGCACTTGGGTCACAACAACCCCAGGCAACGCTACAGGCTTGGGGAAGAGTGGCTGGAGAGCTGCCTGGCTGAAAAGGACCTGGGTGTATTGGTTCACAGCCACCTGACCATGAGCCAGCAGTGTGCCCAGGTGGCCAAGAGGGCCAATGGCATCCTGGCTTGTATCAGGAATAGTGTGGCCAGTAGGACCAGGGAGGTGATAGTGCCCTGGTACTCGGCACTGGTGAGGCTGCACCTCGAATACTGTGTTCAGTTTTGGGCCCCTTGCTCCAAGTAGGACATTGAGATGCTGGAGCGTGTCCAGAGAAGGGCAACAAAGATGGTGAAGGGTCTAGAGGAGCGGCTGAGGGAGCTGGGATTGTTTAGTTTGGAGAAGAGGAGGCTGAGGGGAGACCTTATTGCTCCCTACAACTACCTGAAAGGAGGTTGTAGTGAGGTGGGGGTCGGTCTCTTCTCCTAGGTAACAAGCGATAGGACAAGAGGAAATGGGCTCAAGTTGTGCCAGGGGAGATTTTGATTAGATATTAGGAAAAATTTCTTCATAGAGAGACTAGTCAGGCACTGGAACAGGTTGCCCAGGGAAGTGGTGCAATCACAGTCCCTGGATAGGTTCAAAACACATGTGGATGTGATGCTTAGGGACATGGTTTAGAGGTGGACCTGGCAGTTAGGTTAACAGGTTGGACTTGATGATCTTAAGGGTCTTTTCCAACCTTAACAATTCTATGCTTCTATGATATATTCCTCATAAACTGTGACCTGAGCCACACACCTATTCTGCTCTTTTTCTTTGCATTCTACAAAAATGGAGAAGTAAATTTTGAAGCACATGTAATTTGCCACATTAAAGTAGCAACATTGCTATGTTAAAGTCTCACTTTTGCATCAAGCATTATCAAGTAAGAACAGTTCTAACTGCTCGCCATCTGAGGGACTAGCAGTGTGCTGGCTTTTTAGTAATCCTAGCTGGTGCCTCACAGCAGCTCGGAATTTAAGTGCCAGCCCCAGGTCTCCAGATGCAAAAATGAAAACGTGGATCTTAAGGACGTGGCAAGAAGAGGAAGTTTTGAAAAGTCTGTTACACTTTGATTACAGAGGATGGGAGGGTGTGCAAAGTACATTAAAACGCTAGGTTTCTTCAAGCTTAAAGCCAGGGTACAAGTCATTAACAGTTAGTGATCCGTTTTGCTAGACCCACTGTATTCACATAACCTTGTGACATGGTATTGGCTTTGCTAGTAGCAGGCTGTAAGCTTTGTAATGAATTTGCAAGGTCTCAGGAATGAAGGTTAGCTGTAACAGCAATTTTTCTAATTTCTATGGCTAATTCGGTTCAATTTGTTTGGCTTTGTGTAACACCATGGGTTTACAATTCTAACATAACAATGTAGTACAGAGAAATACAGGTCTGGTACAATAACAGAGGGCCTGAAAAATAACAACTTGCCTAACACTCTCCCACTGTTGCTACTTAGGTGAAGCCACTGACTTTAGGGCTCAAGGAAGCAGGGGAAAGGAGAGCATAACACCAGGAAATGAGGTAAAAGCTAAAAGTGTCTCTTTAACAAATTTTATTGTGTTGTTATTATTACTGAAACTTCATAGATATATTCTTTCACTTTCTGCAATAATTACAACTTGACTAATAATGATTCTTGGATTAAACTGTTAAGATACCAATTATACTTACAATAAATTATTGACTTTATATATAAGGTATGTTTTCTTTTTTCCCATAAACAAAGCTTTGAGAATGAAACTATTTATTCCCTGCTAATTGCCTATGAATCCATAGTTTCGATGGAGGAAATTAATAATACTTCAAAGCTGGAACGAAATGGTGAACTGTGAATAAGGTAGTTTGAAGAATGAAAAGAAAAGCATGATTTTGAATAGATCTAAGTAAGGAGCTCACACAGTGAACATTATCCACACTGTGAGGGGGTTGGTGGTGGACTTTTAGTGCAAAAAATATTTTTGTGATTATGTACTTAGAAGCCTTACCATAACGCTTTGCTCTAGGATGCTAAATTAGAGGTTCATAGCCAACCTCAGTTATTGACACATCCTAACATTACATTCCTCTTCTTTGTATTCATGGCAGTATTTTTTAAACATGGATATTTTCTATATAATATGTATCTATCGTATAAAAAGCAAAGATATTTTATTACCTCAATACAGGTTATTTAGTGGACCATTTAATATAAAACTATTGATATGAGGATCAATAAATTATATAATCATTTTCCCATCTATCCATCGTTCATCTATTATAAGGTTATATTGCTATTCCTTCAAGAGTTTACACATAATGTTTATATTTTGATCTGTAGAACGTAACATGGAGACTCAGGTATCTGTTCCATGTGCCAGGTGCATAGCCACATGTCAATGCACGCAGGCTGAGTTATTACTTCCTTCTTCCAGAATGTCAGAAGTGACCCCCAGCAGAATATTCTGTGGTAGTGTGGGAACACCTACAGTCCTGATGGTGCTGGATTTAAATGGTTACCAGTAGGGCAGTCTGCATCTAAATGCTCTTCAACTGAGCTAGGTAATGGAGTTTAATCTTGGGAGATTAAATGGGGAAACAATCACTTTAGAGAGTAGGCCTCTACTCTTCCAGTCACAGGGATCAGCATATGACAGAAGAGCTACCACAAGGAAGGAAAAAGGACAAAATTGGAGGGACAGATGCAGAAATTCATTGTTTCATTTGACATTTAGAGTTGTGACAGAACTGAAGATAACATAATTGCCAAAACACCTTGTGATGTTGACTGGCTGAAAAAAAGTGGTCACAAGAATCATAGTTCTTTCTATTAAATTTCCCTAGATTTCCAGAGATACCTCAAACCAATATGCTTGCTAGCTTTTCAGTAGCAACCACTATGCATTGAACCAGTCTATTTTTCTGCAGAATAAATATGGTAAGATCAATTGTAGCTATATTATTCACTCACGAATAGATCAATTTTTTTATGCTCAGCCTTTATCGCAACATGTATTCCTCTCTAGTGTTGTTAAGGCATAGTGAACCAAAAGGGGAAAAAAGAAGGAAAAAAAAAATCTGCTCAGGGCCCTGACTGTTTATCCTAGAATGCATGCATATGGGGAGGCCTGGGGAGGCCTTAATCCTTTTTTTTTTTTTTCTTTTTTCATTAACACTGCTCAATTGTTCTACCTGATTTAAATGTATGTTAAAGCCTTGACCTCAGAGAAGGCTAGATTGCAGTTTTATAATTCACATAGGAAAGGGACAGTTTCTAGACAGACTGCTACAGGAACAGACAAAAAAGTCAGTGAAAATTCATGAAACCTCACAGGTTTCCCTGTTTTGTCAGAAGAAATGCATTTTAATAAAGCTTCTGCATGCTCTTGAAAACAAGTGGATGGGTTCCAGGTTTTTGCCTCCTCCACAATTATATTTCCCTTGCTTCTGTCTACTTCGTTCTAGAGGATCCCTGCTCATCCATGTCAGAGGAATCACAATCCCATTGTCTGTTGGGAAAACACTTAAGTGAGAACTGTCTGTCTAACCCTAGGAGACTCCGAATGCAAAAATACTTGGCTGCTAAGTCTGAGAATAGGCTTTCTCAAGCTAAGACCGTATGCCATGTATGCAGAAGCTAATTTAAGGATTAAAAGATGATGAAATAAATAAAAGAATGAGTGGCAAAACAAACAGACTCTTTCATCTATTATATTATAGTTTCAAAATTCTGTAGTTTTGTGCTGTTCTAGAGACTTTTAACTTATAACTCTTGATGCCATTCATTCCAAGCTTTATTTAAAAATATTGATGTTTCGACAATCATAATTTTAAAGAAAGCTTTGAAGCATCAACTGAAAGTCTAAACATTCAGAAGATAACTCCCTCAAAATAATTTTCATTCTTGATATTCATGCTTTTGGTTAACTCATGCTTTTCTAGCTAATGTCATTAATTTTGATTACTAACTTCTGTTTGTGTATGCCTTTAACTGTCAGTACTGCATTCCCCTTTGTCTTTGGGTATTTGTTCAAACACAGATTTTTACATGCATAGATACAGCTTTTTTCTGTTTCTTGAACATAGTCTTTATTAAACTGCCAGATTCATTTATTTTCAACCTTGATTTAGAGGCTAAAAGATACATGACTGGAATAAATTTTAATACAATAAACTCTATTGTGAGTTACAGGCCACTTTTCTAAGTTAAATTGCAGGAATGTCTGTGTTTTCTTTAAAGATATTGTAGATCTGGATATATTTGTAGCTATTTTACACTCATGACTAAAGTTTCTCTTTCAGAAAATAAAAGATTATAAGTCTAGTAATAACAAGTAACACTGCTGCTGTATATGAACTTTCCATTTTTTCCTACCAAGAAAAATTCATTCTGTTCAAGACTTTGGGGACTTAATTAGTCATCGGTCATGAGAAAATACCTGGTTAATACAAAGATTACTATTTATAAGAGATTACAAAGGAGTTAGGATATACTGTGTTCCTGTTATATGCTAATTAGCTTGAAATTATGATAACAGCAACCACACTTTAAGTGGCTGCTACAAAGTGTTGTACAAAAGCTTATTTGCTAGTCATTCATTAGGGGAAAGACACTATGTTCTCATGGAAAGAGAGGGTAAATAGTGAAAATAAACTATGTTTAATGTTCTATTTATCAAAAATCTTCATGATATTGATTATAAACCTTAAAAAAAAAGTGTTTGGTTTATGTGGCAAGGTAGGGCTGCAAGGCTGGCCTCTGGGAGAAGAGATGAGGGGCTGCCCCTGTGTTTCACCGAGCCAGTCCCAAAGAGCTCCAAAACAGATCCATTGTTGGCCAAAGCTGAGCCCATCAGTGACACTGGTGGCAATTCTGTCATAACACATTTAAGAAATTGTAAAAAAACATTGCACAGCAGCTGTGAGAGAGAAGTGACAAAATGTGAGAGAAACATCCCTGCACACACCAAGGTCAGAGAAGAAGGAGAGGGAGGAGGAGGTCCCCCATGCACTGGAACAGAGATTCCCCTAAAGCCCAATGAGAAGACCACAGTGAAGCAAGTTGTCTTCCTGCGGGTCATGGAGGATAATGTTAGAGCAGATTTCCATCCTGTAGCCCATGCAGGATGCCACACCAGAGCAGGTGGATGTGCCCTGAAGGAAGCTGCAGCCCATAGAGACATGATGATGAAGCAGGCTCCTGGCAGGAACTGCAACCTGTAGAAAGGAGCACATGAAGGAGCACATTTTCTGGCAGGAACTATGGCCCATGGAGGACCCACACTGGAGCAATTTGTTCCTGAAAGACAATACCGTGTGGAAAGGACCTATGCTGGAGCAGTTCGTGAGGAACTGCAGCCCATGGGAAGGACCCATGTTGGAGCAGTTCATGAAGGACTATATTGTTTGGGAGAGACTACACGTTGGAGAAGGGGAAGAGTGTGAGGAGGAAGGAGCAGCAGAGGTGAAGTGTTATGAACTGGCTGCAACCCCAATAGTATTTGAGAATACTATTTGCTCAGATAATAACACTTCTCATTAAATACCTCTTTTGAAGAACATAATTATCCTTACCTTTGTGTTTAAACTTTCATCTCATCATTAGATTTTTATAGAATTTCTTTTAAACAGTAATTTGAATTTAATATTTAATGTTGGCCTTAAGCAGATAATTGCAATACTGGAAAAGTTGATGTGAAAATACAAAGAATTTCAAATTTAATCTTAATGAAGAACAAGGTCTCCAGCAAGATTACATTCCATCTGATATAAATGAGAATGATACTTAAAAGTGATACAGTAGAGTGTATAACTAATGAGAACAATACTGAAGTGTACTGCACTTCTCAGGATTTTGTGAAGTAGAGAGTGAATACTGGTGAATTTAGCCCATACATCGTGATGAGCTGGTTAGATTTTCACACTTGGACTCTGGCTGAGTGATTGTAATGTGACACTTTTATGGAGAGACCTGTGAACAAACTTGACATTTATAAGCACTTCTGAAAGGTTCATATAGCTGCATACTTTATGCATCTTCCTTACTAATAAAATTTTGAAAATAATCTACATTTATCAGATGCAGAAAATATTTGAACCTTCTAGAAATGTCCACCATCCATGAATTCTTGGATATTTTGACTCCAGATTCTGAGAGTCAGTCATCAAATTACAGAGTTGGCATTTGCTTCTAAGTGGCAATCAGAGTGGAGGGCATGCTCTAAATGTAGAAAATCTGTTACCTGTTCTATCACACTTTGCTGCAAAAAGGGCTATCAGTACACACTGAATTGTGGGATTTCAGTACTTTTCAAATGGACTTGAGCTAGCACATTAATTTCTGATCTTTGATTGCAGCTCTGGTTTTAGTGGTTGGTTTTGGTTTTTTGTTTTGTTTTGTTTTTTTATAATTAACTTTTTTCCCCAAGAAATCACTATAATTTGTATTTTATACTTCTGAAATACTTTCTTAGTACTAGGGGTTCTAGATACATGTAGTTTCTCCTTGAAGGAGTACTCCAGTTGAATTATGAATCACTGGCAAATTACATCATGATGAGAGAGAATCTGAGATCAGAGAACTTTTCTGTTTATTGATTCAAAATGGCTTAATGACAGAAATATAACAAAATCTGCAGGAACAGAACTAAATCTTCAGAATGTTAATGCAGTTACCATTGCAATTATCCTTTTGAACATGGTCAGCTGCTTTGATTATTTTTTTTAATAAACTGGAGAAATAATTTCTTAATCTGCTGGAGACACTCAGATACTTTCCACACTGTTTTTGAAATAAATAATGTTTAAAGGTGTAATTGAAACTGGAAATATTTTTGAATTATCAAATCATTTGACTTCTGCAATTTTAAATCTTACACATTAATAATTTATTTGGGAGCTCATTGGTAGCCACAATCTTTCTCCTTGACTTATAAAAATTGTTTGCTATTTACATTAGTATTTAGGCTTTCTGAGAAAACATGAAAACATTGTCAAGAAACAATAACAATGAAAAGAGTTTTAAGAAAAAATAATACAGATAAGGCAGTGACTGCTGTAGATATTTGAAAAATAACATTACATACATGACAAAGCAAAAAAGTATGAACTTTACTCCAGTGCTGTCAAGGAGTTCAGATTTCACTCAAATAATGCAAAAACATCTGAAAAGTGATTTGTATAGATGCTAGATTTAAAAAGTTTTGCATTACAATATAAATAGAATAAATCCAATCAGTCTGGGTATTGCCTGAGGAAGAGGAGAATAGACAAAAAGGGATTTCAAAAAGTATGTTTATAAAATACTTTATTTTTTCTTTAAAGTTGGACAGCTGAATAAAACCAACAATACAGACAGTATGCAACAAAACCATTTTCCTAAATGATTATATTAGAGTAGTAGCAATTTTTGTAGGTAGCATTTCTTTCTCTACACTAATTTAGTTAGTTAGATTCTCTTACATCAGTATTTTTCACACAGTGCATGTTTCTTCTACTGGTGTATTCTCATTCCTACAATTTTTCAGTTTCTCCAGATGACATTCATCTCACTTTACTGCAGATGCTGACAGTTTGCTATAATACGAAAAGTTATCGTATGGGGAAAAAAACCCCAACCAAACCAAACCCAAACCAAACTATCAACAACATTGCCATTATTGTATAAATACTAATAACAAGTACTTAGAAAGGTTTTATCTTGTAGTATCACTTTGTAGCTTGAATTTCCAAAGACCCCAAGAAACATGGGAACTCTAAAGTAAAATGCACACAACTAATAATGTATGAAGGCTGTCTTGAAACACACTTTCAAAACGTCAGACACATAAAACATTAGACAACAAGTCTTAAAAGGATGCAAATATGGATCTGAAGAAAAGTATGCTTTGATAGAAGATCAATGGATATATATTTTATCCTAGAAAATATGCAGTCCACAGCTGAACAGAGGCACACTGATGAGGAAACACATATTGACACTCCACAGAATGGATGTGTTACAAATTAAACTGGAATCTTCTAGAGGAAAAATCAGTTTATCTGATATAGACATCCTAAAATTTCACCACATGTAAAAGTATAGAAGATTACCATAACTAATGGCATGAGTGGAATTCCCTCCAGATAGTGTATACAAAACTATAGCAAACACCATTGGGCTGTGCTTGTGCCATACTTCAGAATCAGATATGCAGAACTGATAACTCAGACATCATTACTGCACTGATATGTATGTAAGTATTACTGCATTGTTATTAAAAGGAAATTTATCTCTATTACTTGTGTTTTATCTGATAACCTGCCCTTGAGGATTTGTTGTAATTTAACCTAGTATCCCATACTTTTGATGGAGAGAAAAAAGTACTTTTAGACTCTGATTCCTCTCATCATAACAGCACCTGAAGTATTTGGATGAACTGTGCTTCTAAAAGAGCTTACATCTTTCCACTAACTCTAATAGTGGAAATCTATAACTGGTTAGAGAAGTCTCCCCCACAGTCTTTGGTGCTAAACAGAGTGTCTTTTGCCAGTTGATACTGTATTTCTGTTTTCCCAGTCTGGAATAGATAGTTTCAAATTACATGGATTTCATTAGCAAAAAACCCTAACATAGTAGTGGTCCTCATATGTGAGTAAGAGTACAGATATTAATCATTTCCTAACAACATGTTATGAAAATTATTATTTATACTAGCTATTTCTTGATATTTTGTCATGAGTTATTTCTTGAATTGGTGCAGATTCTTGAACTGTTTCTAAGAATAACCTAAGGGCATAATCACAGAAATATTCATTCTAGTCATTATATGTGTATATAAGTATATATTAACAACCGTATCAAATCAGGTCAAAGTCTATCTAACTTGCATCCTGTCTTTGTTGTTTCTCAGTAGCGTATACCTAATAAAGACCATATATATAGTAATATTGCCTCAGCATACTTGTCCAGTGTGTATTAGTGCCCAGCTTCTGATTCCTATACTTAAAATACCCTCTTTACTAGGATACTTCAAAAACTTCACAAGTTTTTTTTCTTTACATCTGGTGAAAGCAAACAAACAAACAAACCCCAAACTCTTGTGGTTTATTACTTCAATTAATCAATCATTTTTTAATTTACCCTAACTACAATACTTAGAAAGCTTGTTTACGAATGTGGGCAACACAAGTGATTCTTTTCCATGTTGTTTCTAGCTGTTTGAATCCCTCACCTAGGTTCAGTTTATGTGATGCATATCCAAATACTGATATTGACAATTATCTTACTTGCAAACATTGTATTATTTAAAGTGCTGGTGAAGTGACAAGACACATATACCATCCTCCTTTACTGACACACTTGTTTGCAATGCTACCTATCAAAAAAGATGTATGATGGAAGGAAAAAGAAGCAGATTTATTTTACCCTGGATGACAAACAGGAATAAGTTGACGTGGTGTGTCACTGACAGAGCATTATATTCTCAGAAACATAAATACATTTCTTAATTTATATATGCTTGCAATAATTTTATTTTTATTTATGTCTCTCTTTTTTGTGCCTGTGGTATATGTACCTTTGGCATTCCCTCAAAGAAATTATTTTGCAGGTACTTTGACAGCCTATCTGAAATAAATGAAAACAAATTTACAAGTGGTGTTTTGGGTGTTTTTATTTCTTAGATTATTTACTTGTTAATGCAAGGTTTACTTTCACACATCACGAAGTAAGTTGCAAACTCTCAAAAGGCTTATGTTTTCTGTTGTTGCTTTTTTTAACTCTTGTATTGAAATACCAGATCTCATTAGTCCTTTCTATGAAATAGCTATTCTTTTTATTTAAGTAGTAGCAGAAGGATTTTCTAGACCTAGGAATAGGTGTGGTTATGCAACAGTTAAGAAACTGACTGTTAGATTGGACATTTAGATAGTTAGTCATTTCTTATTCTGTCTGCAGAGTGGTCATGTGGCTGTTATCTACAGCCCTTAACCAATAATTTTTTTCACTGTACTCCAGTAGTAAGACTGGAATTTTCCCTACTAGTTCTATTTTGTGCCCTCTAATAAATGGCTCTGAGGTAAATATCTCTCATATTCATTTCTGTCTTCATATATATACTTTACATATATGCACACCCTCATGTAGATGTGTATATAAGCCCTGTATCCCGTAAGATCCCAGGCTGTTGGGCTAGTAGTAAACCATGCAAAGGCTGCTGTATTTCCTATAGGCAAACAAACAAACAAAAATATATCCCTCTGAAATGCATGTTAAAGATATCTAAGGAATATATACTGTGCAACATAAATTGAGGAATGGATCACGTTCATCTGCACAGGAAGATTCCCATTGACTTTAATCAGTATTAAATAAAAAAAGAAATTCAGGATTTGAATGCACATATTGCTTTTATTTACTGCTTATTTTATAATTTTAATAATTTAACAAAAAAAATTGAACAAATATTGCTTATTTTGCTTGACTTTAGAAAATTTAGAAATTTCATTCAAACTGCTTTCAGAACATCATGGTGTAGGTTCTGCTATCCACATCAAAGCTCATGAATATCTTAAACTGTGTTACGCTGAAACCTACGAATCAGCCTAAAGGAGATGGTATTATTACCAGTAAGTATAAAGAAAGCAATAGCCTTATAATATTTATCTATAGCATTAAGTCCCACCCAGGTCTTTTCACCAACAACACGGTATTGAATATTTTGGGATTCCTTGCAAGGTAAAGAGTATGTAAGCACCTTTCTGGAGTTATAGAAAAGATTTCAAAGACAAATACGCAGAGACTACTATGCATACGCATATTATAACTAAGAGAAAGATGCCCTGATATTCATAAAATTACTACGAGTGACAAGGTTTTGCTTCTTGACAAAAGGTGCTTTGTCTACACTTGTAAGAAAATAGTTTTGCCGTAATATCACAAGTAAATACTTAAGACCAGATCATTATCATATAAAATAAAATATAAGAATGTATGGATAAAAGGTAGAAAATCAAACTGGACATGACAATAAAACAGACATCCGCAAGTATACAGCATAAAATATAAAAATAAAAACTGGGAGTTAACTGAAAGAAAAAATATTCTGAAAATAAAAAGAAAACCAAAGGCTTAAAATTATGGAGGAAGTTTAAAGTACAAAACAATGCAAAATAGTAAACACATTGGATGGAATCTAATAGATAAGAGGTGAGAAGAGTTATTAATAAGGAAAGTTTTTCTGATTTTTGCATCCGTGCCTGTTTGATCATCTGTTTTTATCTTATTCTTATATTTAAAAAGCAATGGGGCAATTTAATTTTCATATGTGTTTTGAAACAGCCTAGTATTTTAGAGTGGGAATAACAGGAGCAGATCTACTTTTGTACATATAGTCCCTCTGCGATGTAGTTATGTAGCAGCTGTGTAGTGTAGTGATTTAGGAGTAAGTCTACATACATTGAAATCCTTAAAAATTAAGTAAGAATAATCAGCACAAATAATTACCCATAATTTGAGAAAGACACAAAGGTTAATAATCCATTAAAACCCAGGTTCAGAGTCATCCATATTCTTTGAAAGAGAATCCTTTTTGTGTCTCCATAGAATAATTACCAGTTGGGCCACCACTTTTCTGCGTGGGAAGATCACAGCTCACAGAACCATTAACACCATGCTCTGCATATCATGAGTTTTCCCTGGAGGTCCTGTATCACAGTGCTGAGCAAGCTTAATGATGCATAGTTTGAGATTTGATGAAATCATAGCTTCGGCTGTTCTGGTTTCAGGTTGTATCAGAAAGGATACAACCAAATGGATGTTGCTTGTGCACAATATGTCACACACAGAAAAAAGTATTACATATATGGTTATTCATGTAACTTTGTTAATACTATGAAAGAAGACCAATGTTAATATTTATAAAATTTGTATATCAACTCCCTGTTATGTTCACTTTGGCTTTGTACAACTTTCTACTATATGTAGAATTTTTCAGGATTTAGATCAGATCCTTAACCTAGTAAACTCATGACATCATTACACTATATTAATGTAGCTGTTACCACTAATGCCAACTCAGTATCTGTTCTCCAACACTTGGATACATTTTTTAAAATGTTAACAAAATCACTTAGCTACAAGTTTTAATAGACATAACTATGGTTTTCAAGTTTAATGGCAAAATATTGAAAAATACAAATATGAAAATTGGCAAGAAAAAAAACGTAACAAGAAGTGTGGGTGTTTTTTTGGTTGGTGGGAGGTTTGGGGTTGTTTCTTTGTTGAGGTTTTGGGGGTTTTTTGGCAGGGGGAGGAGGATGTTAAGATTCTGCTGTAATTGCATTAGTTTAGCAATGAACTTATGTTTCTTTCCCTAAAATTTTGCTTGTTCCATACACAATCTGTTGTACCACTTTGGTTTAAATTGCAAAACACAAAAATACTAATTTTAAGGAGGCTGTGTGGTAAACAGAAGTGTCTAATTGCATATATTTAGATCACTTAGCCAGTTTTTTGAGTCAGTTATAAATTATATGGCCAAATTATTATAAAGTCTATCCCAAACTAAGATACATCAGTACCATAAGGCTTTGGGATGGCTCAGAGCAAGGGGAGAACAAGGATACATCTATACACATAAATTCACCTATATACATGATGGATGAGGCACAATTCATATTTTGAGAACACTTAGCTTGGAGTATAGCAGTTATTCACTTTGGGTAGGATTCATGTTGCCTAACTTTTGTCATCTAAAATGTAGGTGATGAGTCATAGCTCATTATTTAGACTTTACATATAATCAATGTGATGGACAAATGTAAATACATCATACAAATTTTGACACAATCTTTAGTCAGCAGCTGAGACTCCTTGTCATAGTGGTGAAGAAAATAAGCTGAGCTAAATATACTACCTCACAAAATTGCCTGGAGGCTGAAGGGATGATCCTGTGGCATATTCTTGCTACTGCTGCCTCTAGTGAGGCTGCTAGGGAATCATTCAGAGATGGTGCACGTGAGATCTATGGCTGATCCAAATGGGGTGGCAAACTAGAAGATGAGGAACCCTTCTACCCAGAAAAAAGTCTCCTGTGGAATGTCAAAAAAGACAGTTAGAGGGCTGTAGCTCCCTGCAAATACCGTGACAACCCCAATTTATATCATGGTTGCACACACTCCTTTTTCCTCTTTTTCCCCTCTTGTTCACTGTACTTGAGAACTGTTGTGTTTATGAGGTTTACTGTTTGTGAGAAATTTAAAGCGTTATGTATTATTTTGTATAGCTGGCATGAAATTTATTTGTCTTTTAAATAAAGATCAGCAGAGAGATTTAAAAATTCTGCAACTTGAAGTATTTTCTACTTTATATTTTGCAAGTGGGAGATTAGCAGTCTGAATTTTAAGAAAGGTGAACAACGCATACACCAAAAACAATGCTTGAATTCTATTTTCAAAGAACAGAGGAATGTGCTCACATGAGACTTTTATCCTCTGCAAACCCTAGGCTAAAAATTCAACTTGAGTAACTTGAATTGCGTTGATATAAAGTTACATTTATTTTTAGGAACAACGCTCTCTTTGGGGCATTAAAATCTTGGCTGTGAAGGCAAGTGCACCCTTATTTGACATTGATAAAGACATATAAGTGCTTTTATTTTCCTAATGCATGCTGAGGGTTTTCTGGTTCATCCACAGTTCTACTATCCTGAGGGACACAGCCAGAAGCATGCTGAACTACTAGAGCAGCACCAGGCTAAGTTTTACTACTTACAATGCATGGTGAAGGCTAGTCCCTGTTCTTTCTTTAAAAAGTATTAGAAAAGAAAACAGCTTAGTCCTTTTGGATTTGTATGGATAAAGAAAAAGCTGGGAAAAACCCCACAGTATCTAACCCTTCAACAAAGAAAATAATGTGAAAAATTATAACAAAAAAAATTAAAAATGTGCTTAAAATGTCAAAAAAAAGTAAATTTCAGAATAATTTTGTTTGAAAGACATTATGAAGTTAATTTCTAATACAATGTGCAATTGTTTTTTTAGAGAAGTCATAAACAGACTTGGTTTACCTCCAAAACAGAAAAATGAAATTATAATGAAATTCTAATTAACTGATATTTCAAAGATATCGCACTTGCTACTTCATTTAATTCAGGCTTTATTTGTAGTTAAGAGCTTCCATTCATAAAATGTAAAGGTGTGTTACAATGTAATAATAATTTTCATTTACATTTTATAGTCTCCCAAGGATGACTGTAGCAGATATTAGTGAATAGAGTATACAGATTAGTTAGAACTGAATTGAAAATTATATGCATAATTTTGAAAAGACTAGCATTTTGAAACCTTGGAATTATGGATTATAATCCAACCAACTCAATTTATAATCCAGGAACTATATGAAGGAAGTCAAGTAAATTGTAGGTGTGGATATAAGAATGGTTGTTAATTTGGAACATTTAATTTAATTAATAATTTTATTTTGTTCTTGACTGTGGTATTTTTCAGGCCAAGATAGTAAAAAATATCTAAAATAGTTTCTAACCCCATAGAATCAGAGCAAACAGCTGGCTTTGGTGATTGATGGCAACAGCTGCTGAATCTTAGGTTGGTTCAGTGGGTTTTATCAGAGCTGTTTGGGGAGGCAAGAAAGGCCATTGTTCCCCTACAGCTTTGTAATATTCAGATTCAGTAAATGCATGGATTCTGAGAGCACAAAAGAGACAGAAGTTGAGGGAAATCTCTATTGAGCATCTGTGACTACAAGCCCACAGTACAGAGGGTTTGCAAAAGAACATAAAGATAAAAAAAAAAAATCCTTCTATTGAAACACAGGTGACAGAGGCGGAATGATGAAGTCTTTTTGAATAATAGCAATATGCAGTATTGATCTTTTTTCTAAGACTTCCTTTAAGTCTTTTCCTGATATATTTCAAGGGTTAGTTATGTTCTGCATATATAAACTAGGATTCATCTGACTTTACATTAGTTTTTAAGAAATCTCTAGGTTAAGATAGACAATGATGTCATGATTCATTTGTGGGGAAAAAAAAAGTCACCTTGTGCCATTTGAAAAATCTTAAGGTATCTTAGTCATTTCCACAGTTCTGGCAGATCCAAGACACAAGACAAACTAGGGGAGCCAAGGCTCTACCAAGGCATCAGCTATAGGTCTGATATCCCACAGTGCCCAATACAACATTGCAAACCTGTGTTTAGGCAACTAAATCTAGATCCAGATTTCACAGCTGGTGAATAGGAGGAATTTGTCATTTCCAGAAAGTGATTTATCCCACATAACTTGGACACTTATTTTAGGATGACATACGTTTCTGGAGATGTCTATTTCTTTGTTAAATGAAATTGGTTGACAAATTTAGACTAAGGGTTTAATTCAGCCCAACACTGGACACCTCAGCATAGTTTTCTACCTACTTGCTGAAGCATAAGATCTTATTCTACCCAGTCTAGATAAGATAGTACCTCGCCTTGAGGTTGAGACCATTAACGCCTATCAATGCACTCAGGTCTCTGACACTTGATGACAAACAGGAGCTTTTCTGAGTTGTTTATAGGTTCCAAGAATGAGGAGTTCTCTAGTCCTGCTGATCTCAATGAAATATAGAGGATAATTTAGCTGAGTATAGGAGTCTATTTACAAATAGTACCCCAAACTTTACTAACTATAGTGATTGATTTGAATTAGCTACAATGAGTGTTTAGATATGTGCTTCACGTGTAGATATGTCTATTGTAGATACTTAAATAGAGATATCTAAAAATAGATCTGAACCTCACTGCAAATTCTGAGCAGATTATATGTTTGCTTATCCTACCAAAAAAACCCAAAGGTTATTCCCTTTGAAGTGGATTAGGAACTACATCTAAATTCTGGTTCTCATAACTCTTAGGTGTTACATGAGTTCTACATGAGCTTTATCATTTTGATAGGTTCTGCAAAACATATGGGACTCCAACTTTTGATTCAGATAACTGCAAAGAAAGTAAAACATAGTTGTTTCTAATAGCAACACTACTACACTAGCTCTAGATGCTGAGTGACACAGTTTTCCATTCAACAGATTCTAAAATTCATCTGCAGGTTACAAAACCAAGGCCTTGCCAATGTATTTACAGCAAATCGAACCACCAGCTGCTCCAGAAGCACTCATATGCCAGTGGTTTTTCCTACAATTTGGCAAGACAAATACAAGTCTACTCTAAAATATTTAGAGCAGAGGCTTATACCTAAAGTCCAAATAATATCATCCTACTTGTCATAGAGTCACCAACATTACAGTGACCACTGGAAGAAACAACTTTCTCCTCTGACCTTACGATACCAGCTCTCTTTCTGTGTCCTGTTCATGAGACAATGAATCCCTCCAAGATTCTCTTGATACAGTGGAAAATATTCTGGGTAATGAAACATTTGTTAAGGTTTCTCAGGGTTTACAGATTTGTCAGCAAGCTAAGCAATGATATGGTTTTGTCTGTTCATCTTAAATCCCACTTGGCTGATGCCAGAATAAGATTAAAATGCATACAAAAACATTTATTCAAAACATGAAAAATCAACAACACAGAAATTGAAACAAAAAAAAACCAAACCCCAAAATGAAACAAAACAAAAAACCAAAAGTGACGCACTTAAAGAATAAATATGCACAACTGGCTTAAATTGAAATTGCTTAAGGAAGATTTTATTTATCTTATCTCCCTGGTTTATCATTCTTCTCCTGGTAAGGTGATACTAAAGGTTTCAGAATTTTGTGTGTATCTATGAACAGATTGGACCTGATCAGCAGATTCCGTATTTGACCTTGCCTGTAAGAGTAACAGAACTCCAACAGGAAACACTTTATGGAACACTTCCTGCATGAAGATATGCATGAGATATGCATGAAAATAGATCATTTTATCAATTTTCTAGATCTCAAATATTTCAAATGTCCAGAAATCTTTAATCTCTCATCCAAAACTCATCCTATTTCTTCCTTATCCAGAAGATAATTGATCTTGACAGGCTTGCGATGTGGACCCATGTGAACCCTTGTGAAGTTCAACAGGCCAAGTGCAAGGTCCTGCACCTGGGTTGCAGCAACCTCCAGTATCACAGACTGGGGATGAATGGATTGAGAGCAGCCCTGCAGAGAACGTCTTGGGGATACCGGTGGATGAAAAATTGGACATGAGATGGCAATGTACACTTGCAGCCCAGAAAGCTAATTGTATCCTGGGCTGCATAAAAAGAAGCATGGCCAGAAGGTTGAGGGAGGTGATTCTCCTCTACTCTGCTCTGGTGAGACCCCACCTGGAGTACTGTGTCGCGGTGAGGGAACACTCGGACACTCAATGTGAGCAAATCAGCAAGCTTCGTTTATTGCGCAGCATGTTAAGTCTTTTATACAGCTCATAATTAGCTAATGCATATTACAAAAACTAAGCCCATTATTGGATGGCTCCTTAAAGTTAGCTCTGCCCATACTTCAACATTCCTTTCTTATTACACCCTCTTTTCTCACGCTTAATTAACCACAAAGGTCCTTGACGGTGAGCAGTCCGCAACTCATATCAGCTGAGTCCGATGTTTATTCAGCTCCTGCTCAAGCAGCTGTGCCATGTCTACGTGACCCTTGTCAGCCAGCTATCCTTCCACAATTCCCCCGTTTTTATTTTGTGCTAATAACACGCGATCTACTGTTTTCTCAAACATTTTTCTAACACACGATATCATACAGCTAAAGCATATTAAGCCAATGACTATAATAATTAAAGCAAATAACAAGCTTTGAATAAGACTTTTTAACCATCCTTCTAATCCAAACCAGTTTGTCAGACCATCCAGTCCAAAAAATCCAACATCCTTTTTTATTCTCTGGGAGTGGTCCATCAGTTGTTGAATTTCTAGGTGTATGGATCTTGACTTATCTTCTAGGTCCATGCAACACATGCCATCAAATTCTTCACACCCGTGTCCAGTAGTGCCGTAAGGTGGATGACATGGTCCTGGAAGCAGATGGTGATCTGCTTTCTTGGTCGATGTTTTAAGTCCACCGTTAGCAACGCTAATCCCCCTGTAGAGCCAAAATTTCCCTCACCACGATAGGGGCCAGTCAGTGCAGTCAGTGCGGTTCCTTCCGTTAACTGTGGCAGCGGTACCAGCTGCGCAATTCTTGACCCAGCCGGAATATTTATAGGTGGAAAAAATGTTTGCACCATTGTTTGTATGTCCCCTGTATAGTCAGCATCGATCAAGCCAACAAGAATAGTCAGTCCGTTCATGCTAGCAGAGGAGCGCCCAAGGAGCAGAGCTCCTACCGCTTGCCCGTTCACCATTACAGGTCCTTTGACTCCTGTAGAAAGACGTTGAGGCTTATTATCTATTAGGGTGCAGTCTATTGCTGTTGCCAAGTAGTCCGTTGCTGTTCAAGGTCAGTTTATAGTATCCTCTGTGCTTCTTGATACACTAAAAGCAGGATTGCTCACACTGAAAAGATCATGTCCCTTCTCACTTAGCCATTCTCCCACAATTCCCCCTTTTTGTTTTTGAGCAATCCAGGCGTGATTTACCACTTTTAACAAAGCTCGTTTAACACAGCTAAATGCTACACAAAAACATAATCCTAAAATAGAAAGAGTGATTAAAATTCGAATTCCTTCGGTAAGCAAACTTATCAGGTAACATTCAGGCTATTAATAAGCGTGGCACTATAATTACTAACAGAAATAGACAAACTACAATTTTGCGTGGCAAAGCTATGAAATTCCTCTACGTTGAAGCCAGGTATCCCTATTAAACATGTTCGAAAAGGCTCTGTCGCAGAAGCAAGCGATAGACAAAAGGCTTGTTGTCCTGTCTTGTTTGCCCATGTAACCCACATATTTTCTCTGGGCTCAATCTTGTGGAGAGTCACTGCCATTGGGAATAGCATCTCTAGAATCAGGAGCTTGACCATTTTGCTCGTGGGGTGAGTCATGATGAGCTAAAACAGGCTTTACGCTCTTGCTCGGCACCCACACTGGACCACGATCTGTGGAAACACATATATATCCTCGACTGTTAAATATAACCGGGACAGGTCCTAACCACATTCCTGAGAAAGAATACCTTTTTCCGAAGATGGTCCTTGTCTGCTCCCGCAGTGATCCGATTGAGGCAAGGAGTCCCTCCGGAAATTTTCCGGGGGTACCCTAGGGAGTCCTGTTCTCAATGGGTCCTGCAGCCAAACAGAGAGGGTCCCATCTGGGGTGCCAAAACTGATACAAAAAATCCACGGATGCTTCTCCTCACAGGCCGAATCTCCCCAAGGGAGAAACGGAGTACTGAGAGAGTCCCTGAAATGAAACTCAATAGCAACAAAGTTCCTATTAAGCAGGTATTCTTTACTGCAGCGCTGGGCAGCACTGGGGATTCTCCACCATAAGTGCTCCAACGAATTACTGAACTTTTAGAGGATATATACTATACAATCATGCATATTCATAGGATTTCCAAGAATTGCTATGCATAAACATGAGATTTCCAGGAACTTATTAACATATATAAATATCTGATTCGCATGCGCAGTCATCTCTTGTGGTGGTCTTTGGGGGTCTTCAGATGAAGGCTCGTAGTCTTCCTCACTGTGTTCGCTGATTGACCTTTGCTTCTGCACAAACTCAGTCCTAGGATCACGTAGACGTTGTCCTTCAAGACTATTGTTGCCATTCTTCTGTTTCTTCCTATCTTCCTGGTTCCGTGCATCTGTTCTCCCAAGGCCGAGTTGTCTGTAAAGAAATTATCCCAGAGCCCCCCTTATTTCATAACTGTTCTTCTAGCTACCCCCTAAATCACATCAGACCGCTCATCGCGATAAGAATGCTCTCACCTTTTGACTAACATAGGCAGGACCATTATCAGTCTTAATGCGCTCTGGTACGCCTAATACAGCAAAGCAAGCAAGCAAATGTTTACATACATGATGTGCTTTTTCTCCAGGCAACGCAGTTGCTCATATCATTTTCAAAAAGGTGTCAATTGTTACATGTACATACTTTAACTTATCAAATTCTGGAACATGGGTAACATCCATTTGCCATAATTCTAATGCTTTTAGTCCTTTTGGATTTACTCCTACTCCTATACCTGGCCCGTGATTTCTGCATTTTGGGCAGGCCTGAATAATGCTTCGGGCTTCATTTTCTGTTAAATTAAATTGCCTTTTTAACCCTTTTGCGTTTTGGTGAAAATTTTCGTGACTTTGTCTGGCCTGTTGAAAGTTATCCATAGGAGGCGCATGGCATGCAGGACTAACTAGGCTGTCAGCTAGTTGATTACCATGGCCAAGTCCAAGATCTAACTGATGACTGCGAATATGGATAATACAACAGGTTGCTGTTCATTGACTTAATACGGATCGTAACTTGATAAATAGACTTCCTAATCTAGGGTTGGTCATTTCCCTTAGTAAGGCATCCTCTAACCGTGGCATTATTTCAGCCAAATACATTGAATCTGTTACTACATTTAAAGGAGTGTTTAGCCAATTAGTCAAGGCCCAAACTACTGCAGTTAATTCTAAAGTTTGAAGGGAATCTTGAGGTTGTCCCTCTATAATGTGTTGTTTCCATTGATCACCTTCTTTCCAGACGCAAGCTGCGCGCCGTAGGCGCTTGCCTGCATCAGTGTAGATGGTTACCCCATCTGGTAATGGTTTTTCACTTACTTTGGATTTTTCTATCCATTGATTCCGTTTTAATACTTGCCATAATTTTCCTTGAGGCTGCTGAGAGTGTATTCTGCCATTATAGCCTAATAAGGCGCTCTGTATGGCAACAGCATTACGGAGCCACCATTCTATATCTATGGCGTTAACAGGTATACTGATATTCTCTGGCTCCTGACCACTGATTTCTATAATTCGCGACCTTCCTTTACGTATTAATTCTCCTATTGCCTCAGTTCGTGTTTGAATACTCGTTTTTGGCTGCACGCTTAAAAACACCCATTCTAGTACATTAAACATATCTCATGGACTTTTGCATTTGGCAGTGGATTTGGCAGTGGCATCCAATGGGAGACGAGAGGTAGACTCCCCTTTCTTGTTTTGCCACTGACAAATGACAGCATATGGTGAGTCTTTCCCGTTACATATGATTAAGGAGATTGGTAATTGCAAAATTTGGCAGAAAGACCATGATGAAAATTTTCCAATTGTGAGGTTCCCATTTTCCTTGATTGTTCTCTTGTATGACCGGGAATGCCAATGTTACAGGACTCCCCGTTTTTTTTTTTTGTTTTTTTTTTCCCTAACGGGTTTTCATTGTCCTTCTAAAATCGCATCCTTAATAATGCCACTCCAGCGCGTGATTCTAGGGTGTGCTGATGGCTTCATTAAACATGGAGGCACGCTTTCTTCCTTCATAGTTGTTTGTGTTTCCAATTTCTCAAATCGTTTTAGAACCGTTTGTAACATCTCTGTAGTAACATCTGGGGGTTGCTGCAGTTCTTTCTTAGAAGTTGTAGTCCCCGATGATTCCCCAGAAGGAGGCAGCGGTGGGCACAGCGGAGATGAAGGCGCTGAGGGTGCTGACGGCGCCTCCCTTCTTCCCATTACAGGGGAAGGTCGGCAGGGCGCTCCGCCTAAGTCAATGAGGTCAGCAACTGACGTTGCTCCCGCCCCTTTTGGAGTTTCTGGTGGAGACACTTCCGCCTCTGCCTCAGATCCTATTCCGGCTCTGCTAAGAGAAACTTCCGGTTTCTCGGGTGTTTGCACCGGGGTCGGCGGCACACCTTTTATTTCGCCCGGTGAGTTAAGACTTTCCTTTTCCCGCAGTTCACCCACGTTTTTACAAATAGTCCCAGACATTCCTCTTACGGCAGGCAGTCCGAAAAAATGCACAATAGGTCTTGGTTTACTTTAAGGTTTATCAAGAACTTTTCCTGGACCCAGCATTTGAGCAGCAGCGCATGCCACTTCTCTTTCTGCTTTCATCGCTTTTAAAGTCTCTAACACGGTGTTCCAAAGTGCACGAACTGCCTTTATCTCCTTTTCATCTTTTTCATCTCCCTCAATCGTTTTTTGCCACATTGTCCCTCCAAAGTCCCGCCATTCCGATACGGAAAATAACAGATGAGTGTCAGTAAAATGACCCCAGCGCTGTCCAAGTGTAATAAATTTACACAATTGCTTCGCTGGTACCTCTATCCCTCTCTTAGAGAGTATTCCAGCTAGCAGTGTGGCTGCAGCTTCTGTTTCCATTACTGCGCTTAACAACCAGCGTCTGCTCTGCCCTCTTGACCCGAGCAGCACCTAGCACCAGCGTCTGCTCTGCCCTCTTGACCCGAGCAGCGCCTGTATCCTTAAGGGTTCCGAGCCTTGCCGAGGCTGCCTGTGCAGCCTTTTGCTCAGCTCGGTGTTGTTTTAGGGCATTAGTTACCACCCGCCAAGGTCTACCTAACTTTCTTGCCGTCTTTTCTTCCTCTATTGATGCTTCCCACAACTCGTCCCCCAATTTACGCCACTCCTCCTCCTCAAAAATCGCATTGGGGTCCCCGAAACATCCCTTAGCCACCCCATACGCAAGCAACCTTGGTAACTCTTTCCCTAAATCTATATCTTAACTCCTCGCTTTTCTAAAAAGCATTTGAGTAAATCATACGCCGCTTGTCTTTCCATACCTAAATCGTCAGTGCGCACTGTTGCAGCCCTTTGCAAGACGTCGGCGGCGTTTTGTCGGCTGAAACCCTTCTGTAAGGTCGTTCAGGACGCGGAGACCAGCTCTTCCGTCTACCTGTGCTGCGGTCGGGACCGACTCTCCTACTGCACCGGACCGTGGCTCGCAGGCTCAAAACCCCTTAAAACTCTTCTAAGGTCGTTCAGGGGGGAGTCCCTGTTCGGGCGCCATTTGTCGCGGTGAGGGAACACTCGGACACTCAATGTGAGCAAATCAGCAAGCTTCGTTTATTGCGCAGCATGTTAAGTCTTTTATACAGCTCATAATTAGCTAATGCATATTACAAAAACTAAGCCCATTATTGGATAGCTCCTTAAAGTTAGCTCTGCCCATACTTCAACATTCCTTTCTTATTACACCCTCTTTTCTCACGCTTAATTAACCACAAAGGTCCTTGACGGTGAGCAGTCCGCAACTCATATCAGCTGAGTCCGATGTTTATTCAGCTCCTGCTCAAGCAGCTGTGCCATGTCTACGTGACCCTTGTCAGCCAGCTATCCTTCCACAGTACTGCATGCAGCTCTGGAGTCCTCAGTACAGGAAAGACACGAACCTCTTGCAGCGGCTCGAGAAGAGGGCCACAAAAATTATCACGGGGCTGGAACACCTCTCCTATGAGAAAAGGCTGAGAGAGTTGGGGTTATTCAGCCTGGGGAAGAGAAGGCTGCAGGGAGACCTTATTGCAGCCTTTCTATATATAAAGGGGGCTTATAAGAAAGACAGAGAGAGACCTTTTGCCAGGGCCTGTAGAGATAGGACAAGGGGCAATGATTTTAAACTGAAAGAAGTTTAGATTGGACATAAGGAGGACTTTTTTACAATGAGGGTGGTGAGATAATGGAACAGGTTTCCCCGAGAAGTTGTGGATGCCCCATCACTGAAAGTGTTCAAGGTCAGGCTGGACAAGTCTTTGAGCAACCTAATCTAGTGTAAGATGTCCCTGTTCCTGGTGGGGTGTTGGACTAGCTGATCTTTTAACGTTCCTTCCAACCCAAACTGTTCTATAATTCTATGATTCCATGATAAACTTGTGACACTTGATTGACATTAAAGGATTTTCCCCTTTCTTAGATATGAAAGTATCTTTTTGTTAAATTAGACATTGCCTAAGTATTCAGTGGCATTTTAGATGTACTCATGATCTTCACAAATAGTTAACAGATATGATGGAAGATCTCCAGGAGGCAATTCAGATGCAGCAGAAGCTTGTTGCTATGTAAATGGATACTCAGAGGTTTTTACAGTCACTCTAAAAGCAAAGTTTAAGCACTAAAAGTCATTTCCTGCACTTATCATTGCAACCATTTTCCTCAAAGAGAGATAAAAACTCCCCTTCTCTTGCTGTTTCTTTATATATTTTGGTTCAGGATAATTTTCGGGTTTTTTTTTTGCTTTTTCTTATATCCTATATCAGCATGGTTATTAAAACCAAGTTAAAAACCACTGAAATAGGAACACTGTATATCATTAATTGTTGACTTGCATGTTAGATGTTACAATAATTTATCATACTAATGTGAAAATCAATTTAGGCTGTGACCCATGATTTCTTTCTCTTAGGCACATAGCTAAGCCATTTTCAGTGAGTGAACTTTGGAACGCCTTTCAATGGTATTTCATGGAAGCTATATATGCCTACTGAAAACTACCTTTCTTTCCTTACTTGCTTTTTGCACCTTTTAAAAGTAGCCCACAGATCTCTTACTAGTATAAGGAGAACAGGTGGAAATTTGCCATTACATAAGAAAATATAAGCATTTTAGTTTAGGGTATTTTAGGATATTTTAAGAGAGTGCTCAGTAGGCATCTAAAATGTACATACAAACCTAGTTTACATAGAATAAATTGCATTCTGAATTGCCATTATATATTGTCAGGTAGGTGTTTATACTTTGCAACACAGTCACAGTGTTACCACTGCTTATTAGTGTCACTTTGGACACTAATGACTGTCACACCAAATGACAGTTTGGACTTCAGTGTTTTCAAAAGAGGAAAATGTTTCTTGAATTCAACTTGGAAATAAATGTTAAGTTGATTTTGAGGTCTTCATGGAACTACATGTAAAATCACCAGGATGCTGCTGGGAGATTTTCAGCCAAAACATCAGACAGAAGGTCTAATGCCTGCTCCATGGCCTGGAAAAAGGCCACTTGATGGGACAAGCCATTCCTCTGGTGTTGGCTACAGTCCTGTCTTTGTTGCCTCACTCCAAACAAACCACAGTGTAAATTATAAGAGATGTTAGTACAAATGCAGCTTTACATCCAGTCAGTTCCTTGCTTAATGTTTCTACTGGATGGACAATGAGGCAGAGCAATGCTGTGAGTAGACCTTATCTCCTTCCCGACCACCTCAGCTCTTCTCCTGCTACTGTTTCTTAGTGTCATACTAAGGATACCTGTGTTCACACAAGATATTCCTTATGCATAACTTTATCTAAAGTATACTCAGTCTGATGGGTTTGTTTGTATTGATTTCATTGATCACAGCATTACCTTTCTGATGTGCAGTGAATAAGTAATTAGAGGTATTGTTTTATACTTAGGACTAAGTCTCTTTATAACTTTCTTCAGTCGCAAACTCTAATGAGAGCTGGGGAAGTCACTTAAGTTATCACTCAAATCTTATTAAGAAATATTGGGTGACATATTTAGTCATCAGAATTAGTAGATGACCAATTCATATGTTGCAAATAATTTGTCTGAAGTGTAGCCGATCCTGATTGCTACTGATTCTGATCTTTGTGAAATTACTTAGTCATCCACCTGTTCCTCCATTTGATCATGTAAAGTATATGGCCACCTTTATCAAATTTACTGAGTGAATTATAGAAATGATCACTAATAAATTGGAAATGGCAAATAGAAACCAACTTTTCATGTGTGTAAATATGCCATTTGTCAGATACTTCTGGAATTTCACTTTCAGTAAACAGCAATAACAAACTGTGCATGCTGATGAAAATATCTGATAGTTAAATCTGTATAAAACTGTGTCTACATACAACAAATTTGAATTTTATGAGAAAGAAAACAGAGTTCTGCCATAAGATTTTTTTTTGCTGTTTCAGAGTTCTGTTTGCAAGCTTTGGTCCTAAAGGGTCACAGCTGAAACCACTGAATTTTGAATACAACAATTTTTAATCAGAACTATATTTTCACTTAGGAAAAATATAAAAGGGCGGGATTATGTACATTATAACTAGCTTTGTGGAATTATTGTCCTTACTTCCATCCATTTCTATGTAAGAAGATCACTGACAGTGATTGTGGGTTGACTACTTTGGCCTTGGAGAGACAAAATGAATGTTAGCAAAATCCAGTTCAGTTTATGAGGAACATACACATAAATCACAAACAAACAAACAAACAAACTGTGTATGTACACACACACATATATATGTTATATATAATACATGTATGTAAAATAGGTAAAGATATAAGAGGCAGGCAGAGATGATATAGATATAGATACAGATACAGATATAGATATAGGCGCCCTTTTTTGTTTATATATATTTTATGAAAAGCAATATACCACATTTAGAGAGTGATAATGAATTTAATCTGAAAAATACATACAAGCAAACAAAGCCAGATTAAAAAATTTTTTTTTTAAAAAAAGGAAAAGAAAAGAAAGGAAAAAATAGATGAGTTTGTAGGCTAATCAGAAAATATGAGAAATAATGGTGCATTCCCTTGTTGTTTTTTTTATTATTTCAAAGCCAATTTTACATGTAAATCTATAGCTAGCATTTTGTCTCCGTATCTATTATTTCACATGCACTACAGGACTGAAGCAGCAAAACTGACATCTCGACAGCATGGTATTAAAATGTGAATCCATTTCTAGAAATCTGTGTGTGGTATGTCAAAGCACAGTCAACTTGCATTAGCTTAGTAAATCTGTACTGCATCACTGAACATTAGCTCTATTTCATCCATTATGGTGCAGAGATTGCTTATTGTGTTCCCAGGGCTCTTTTATATGAAAGAGCAACAGTACTATCTGCCAAAATGGTCTTGCCCTGTCAGAGTAGTTTTAATTGAGCTGAGCCATAGGACCCTGCCCAGTGCTATTACAGGAGCACAGAACCATTTGGTGAATAGCACTCTATGAGATTACAGCTGCTAAGAGTATAATGGACAGTTACTTTAATATCCTACCCAACTAGGACACTATAAACATGTCCACAGGTAGTAATTTTACCTAGTTATCCTGTTTCCTAAAACAGCGTGGGTCTGATGCTTTGTGTCTGTCTTTTATATGAAAGTTACTGCTTTTATTGGCAACAAGTGTTATCCATTCTGTGGTCATGGGAGGGAGACAGAAGAGGTCATCTTTAGAAAGCAAACATTTACTGCTTAAATTCCTTCTACTTCTTTATAGCAACTATATTACCCAAGTAGTATGAAAACTAATGGAATTTGAATATTTTATATATTTTTCCAATGAAAAGATGTTAATGATTCAATGGAAAAACTGGTTAATAAGGAAAATATTTTATTTTCAAGCTTATGAGAGCTGATGGTAAATAATGACAAATATAAACAGGTGTAAATAGGCACCTGAAAATTTATTTTTTCAATTGTTTTATTGAGTAGTTCTGATATTTGAACATATATTACTTAATTTAAATCATTCCTTTTCAGTTTCAAATTGATTTATAAAGTAGCATATCAGCAGAACAATGTCTGGAAAGAAACTAAACAATAACTAACTACTTCCCAGCAAGCTTATGTAAGTTTGTGTATAAAATAAAAAATAAATCATGAGTCATCAAAATGGAATTAGAAATACAAGTTCTTTCCCCAGCTGTTGAACACAGGACATAAATAGAAGCCTCCTTAATTTCATATCTGTGACAGACCATCAGAGATCAAATAAACAGATATGATGATTTCTTCTTCTGATGATGATGATTTGTGCAGTCCCATTAATTCCATTTAATAAGTTTATCTATGTCAGGCAGAAAACTTCTGTGAATGTGGGGCTCATTGTACTTCCATTCTGTGTTTGTCCAGCACTGAGGACATCCTGGAAATCATCAGTTTGCAAGACAATGGCATTGTGGAGACCAGAATATGGAGTTATTTTTTCAGAGACATGTCCCCACCGCCCAAAAAAAAAAAAAAAAAGACAGAAGATTTTGACTTTTGTTCACAGAGTATTCTCAAATGGTGAAGAAACTTAAGCAACAAACCAAAGACAGATACACTTTTTATCTTCTTTTGGTAATTTTGTACAAGTTAAAACAAAGAATGTTTGTAGGTGTCCTTTCATGAGATTTATACCACTCCATGTATCTAAAGTGCAAATCCCAGTCTTTACAATGTATAAGAGAGAAAAGCATTTATGCTTAGGGGATCTTTACATCTCTCTCCAGGAAGGGCTAATAGGCATAGGCTGTTTTTCTAGAAAGTGCTGTTGTGACAGCCTTGTTAAACTTGAAAAAAAACCCCTAAAATTCAGATTGTTTGTGATAAAGGCAAACACAGGTACTAAATGAGTGTTCATCCAAAGAGATTATACGGTAATAATGACACTTTTTTCTCACAAACCAGAAAGACAGCCACTTCTTCACAAGCAACAGGACTAGTACCAGAAATCTGCCCAGTACATAATGTTATAGATTAAATAAAAGTTAACAGCTCATTTACAACTCATAGCTCCCTGAAGGGCAAATATACAATGAAACCTAAACCTATAATTAATCAATAATTTTTGCTCCTACAGTACTTTTCCAAGGCACGAATCTTTCCACCTTCAAAGAACAATAGAAACTGGTATAGGTCAGTTGGTTTTATCTACATCATAATGTTAGGGGAAATGACTGTAGTATTCCACTTTTCAAATACACAAATGTGCATATTTTAAATCTACTTTTGCAAAGTCACAAAATAAATACTAAAAAAAAAATTAAACTGGAGATATATTTCTCTAGCACTTGTGAGAAGTTCTGGAAGACCACGTCTCTAGTAGTCTACCTCTTCATCTGTAGAAGTGGCATAAAGCAAGCAGTTTGCTCTAATGCTTTCTGGCCTGTGGAGAAGGCAGTCTTATGCTACTGCCCTCCCCCACTCCACTCTGTCGTGGTTTAACCCCAGCCGGCAACTAAGCACCACGCAGCCGCTCGCTCACCCCCCCCACCGGTGGGATGGGGGAGAGGATCGGAAGGGCAAAAGGGGAAAACTCGTGGGTTGAGATAAAAACAGTTTAATAACTAAAGTAAAATAAAAATAGAACAGTAGTAACACAAAGCAAGCGGTACACTGTACAATTGCTCACCACCCGCCGACCGATGCCCAGCACGTCCCCCAAGCAGCGATCGAACCCCTCCCCGGCCAACTCCCCTGCTTATATACTGAGCATGATGTCACGTGGTATGGAATAGCCCCCCGCCCAGTCTGAGTCAGCTGCCCCGGCTGTGCCCCCTCCCAGCCTCCCGTGCCCCTGGCAGAGCATGGGAAGCTGAAAAGTCCTTGACCAGTGTGAGCACCACTTAGCAAGTACTTAGCACTACTTAACAAGAACCAAAACGTCAGTGTATCATTGACATTGTTCTCAACCTAAACCCAAAACACAGCCCCATACCAGCTACCAGGAAGAAAACCAACTTCATCCCAGCCGAAACCAGGACAACTCCCAATCCTCCCATTTCATTGTGTCTGTGTGCTGTGTGTCATGTTCTTCTAATCCTCAGTGAATCAATTCACCTAACTGCACTGTTAGAAAAGTAAACTCTCCCCATCCCACCTTGTGTGCCTGTTTTCCTGTCTTCCCTTCCGCTTCACTCTCTGTCTCTTCTCTTCCTCCCTTCCTTCTTTCCTCACTTTCTTTCACTTTCTAGTTATTTTTCTTAGGGCTAACAAGGGGTCAGCTGCATGCCAGAGCTAGTGTGAAGGATTATATAGGAATCTCTCAGATAAAATAGCACTGTTGCCACTGCATCAAAAGACCAAAACCTCAGTGGCAGCAGAATATTCGACTGACACCTCAGTCTCAGGCTCTTGCCCTGACAGGTCTAGCCCTGACCCTTGTAGCTGTAGGGGCTGCGATTGTAGGCTATACACATCTACAACACTTTGGACTTGGAATGACTTACAACATCACTTGTCATTCCTGTAGAAAACTTGTAAGATAAAAGCAAGCAATGCTAAGTCGTTATTGGAAAGAGTATGTGAAACGTATTTTTAATCACTTTTTCATCACCAGGGAACCTGTAGATTCTAGTTGAACATCTCTGTAGGGAAAGAAGGCATATCACTCTAGGTCAAAAGTGAAATGCCATCTGGATCGTAGAAATTGTTTAAGACATTGTGTACCAGCTATTTTATCTGCCTCTTTTTATCCAAGCTCCATCAATCTCTTCCAGCTGTCCTTACACTAAAAATGTACACTAGAAACTTAATTGCTGCAGGACTCTATACTAGTCTTACTCAAAACCAAATTTGGCTGATGTAGGGCAGGTGTTGCTACATAATGTATTGTGAGTTAATTCATCATCAATGGAGAATTTGAAATCTGTTCCAAATAGCAACACAAACACCCAAGGTATGTAAATTCCACTTTTTTTTTCAGCTGTCAGCTAAATTATTATGTATTTTACAAGCCAGCATTCTTGGGGAAAGGGTTGTGTTTTCCTCAAAAATTAAATATGCAAATGGCTCAGACAGCAACATTTGAACTGTAGTGACAACATATTTTTTTGTTTTGTCTCCTATCAGTAAAAACAAGAAACAATACATGCTACACACTGTAATAATACTTTGTAATGTTCTTCTCCATATCTTCGACATTACCAAATTACAATAATTTTGTCATTTTCATTGTTTAATAACTTCTGCTTCAATTTTGAAACCACAATGGAAATTAAAAGAAAATAAAGGAAACATTATTACAAAAGTCGATTATATATTGTACCAGGGACTTCAATGAAAGAAAATTAATATAAAAGAAGCCGTTAGGTTGTCAGGCCTGACATAGACAAATAGCATGCAGATACTGTGGACCTAAGATTTTTTGAAAACTAAAAATAACTCCTTTTCTACTTAAAAGAAGAAACTGTTGTAGTCTTGGATATAACTGAATGACAGCAGTTGAAAAATATAATTAAGAGTACATAGAAAGCCATTTCTTTGCAACAGAAAAAAGGACTGAAATTTAAAAAGAAGCTTGGAATAGTTTGCCACCAGTTGCTTCCATACATCATCATAATGAGTAGCACTATATAATACAAGAATACTAATGTATTCAATTTCAGGAAATTAACTTTGAGTGAATTAAGAAAGCCAATGAGCAAAGTGCAATGCACTAAAATAAACAAATTCGAAGAACTCTGGAAAAAATTCAAAATGGTACCTTGAAAGATGAAGTCTATAGGAAGTACATATGAATCAATATGAAAGTACAAAAGATTCCATGAATTATTAAGAATGAAAAGGAAAGTGAAGCTGGAGAGGAAGAAGTAAAAAGGCAATGAAGTGTGTTCAAAGAGCTTACAAATTAAGAAGACAGTCATAATAAATTAAGAAGATAGTCATAATTATTCTTACTTACAACCTGTTAAATTCCTGTTATTGTGGTTTGACCTAAAACTCACAGTGGCCAGCGGAAGTTTTGTAATACCTTGAGTGGGTTGACAGAGAGAAAAATTTTCATTTCTCATTGATTGCCAAGGGTATAAAACACTTCAACAATACTTGCACAACAGAAATTAGGACAAAACATGTTTCTAACTTGTTTTAAGGCTATTAATAGCATCTCAAAAGTGACAAACAATGAGATTCAAGCCTTCTCAAAACAAGAAAACGTCTGTGCTTTTGTAGACAGTACAATCACTTAAGTTTTGTGCATTATTTTTAAAAGAATTCCACAAAAAACATGAAAACAAGACTTTAAAATTATTAATGTTACTGTGCTGATCAAGTTAAGTGTGAGATGTAGAGGTAAGATATAGATAGAGATAGAGGAATTGTGGCACTAGTAAGGCCACTACATTACGGATTAGGTGACAGCTTTAAACTGAGTCTTTCGGAGGAATATGTCTCTTTGATTGGTAATATCTGGTATATTATTTGGGTATTTGTTGTATAAAAACAGAATTGTTTTAAATAATAGATTTAAAAAAAAAGAATTGACAGTAATATAGTGGTTAACTGCTAAGACTAAATTGGTTCTTCAGTGAGTTTACAGATAACAGATGATATTTTATTTCATATATTTGATCTAGGTTACTGTGGTTCCACACAGGTGATGCTTTAACTTGTGAATTAAAAGGAATAAGATTTTTTTTTTTACACAGCACCTTGAATTCAAGAAGTGATCATTTGTTCTTGCTAAAAACATATATATGAGTGGTGACTAGTTCACTACTAAATGTCCCTAAGGTCCCTTTCTATACAAGCAGTTTTTAATCAGATCTTCCTACTGATTTAAGTAATAAGTTTATTTAAGAATTGATGGTACAAAAAGAGCTCTTAGCTGTAATGCATCTCCAGTGATAACTACCATTCATAAACCATACCATTCTTTTATGGCAAGCACACAGCAAGTGAGTAATGATGCACAAACATCTGCTAAAACCATTGCTTTTTACAGCAGTATTGGGGTTTGTTTTGTTTTTTTTCATATTGCTCTAACTGGGAAATTCAGCTAATCAGCTAATTTTGCTGATGTCTGGCTCCAGGCTGAGAAAAGGAAAATTTAACATGAAATCAATGATTTGTGCATGGTATGAAATAATCTTGATACTAGAATATTTTTAAATTGTTTTCTGTTCTCCCTGTGTTTCAATTCCAAATTTTAATTGAAGTTATTTTTATTCAAAACCAAACTAAATAAGATAATCAGTTTTATCAGATGTAAAGCTTTTGTAGTTACTTTGGAATAACTCAAATTAGCTGCAAGAACAGGGCAGAATGAAGAGAAGAGGAAAAGAAAATGGAGCACTGTGCCAAACAAAATGAGGAAAGATGGTGGATGATGGATAATTTTATTTGTTAGGTCCTTAATCTCCAGTTGAAAAACCTTATGCTGTCATTGTTAGTTTCCTAATTAGATTAGGATAAGATAGTTGAAAATGACATGACATCTTTGTCTTTTCTTTTGACATTTTCAGATTTAATTATGTGTTAATTAACTTGCAGTAATTCTACCAGACATTTGTTCCCAACATCTTCCAGATTCCTGTGGACCTCAAATTATGGGGAAAGAAGCAATTAAAATCAGGTTGGAACATCTCTTATTGTTGCAAATCAATTAAACACAATATTTTATAATACAATTGTAAAATGAAAAGCCATGTGCTTCTGAACTCTCTTTGTGTGAGTCTGTGGCTATTGTTTACAAGAAATTATTGGGAACTTCTTACAGATAATATTTAATAAAAGTATAGGAAAAAAATCTTATTTAAATACACACATTGTGTGAGAAACTGACTGTAGAATAATCAAATATGAATAATAGTTTTGCATAATGCTTTGAAGGGTTAACTTGCAATGCATTTCTAAAATATTAAATCCATATGTTTTATGGATTTGTATAAATATATATGTAGGCAACCTGTAAATATTCTTCTTTGAAAGTAGTGCATGTTTTCAAGAAATGTAACCACCTACAGATTATTGTAAGCCAAATTAGAACTGACTGTAAACTCCAAGCGTTTCTAAAAATAAATAGCCTACTAGCCCTTCTGTTAATAGAAAAATGAATCTCAGACATCCTAAAAAACTGCAGGTTGTAATTAGATTAATAAAATATGTGACAGAAGAAATAAAAAGGAATTTTTTTGTTCTACTTATATAACTCAAACTCTACCTTCATATGTAAAGAATTAAAGAAAAAAATGAGCTGTGATGGAAAATTAGGAGCTTTGAGATGTCATTGTGGATGAATTTAATAAAGAAGGCGTAGAAGAGGAGGGAGGGAAGAGAGTTCAGACTTTACAAGGAAGGTAATGAACTTCAAATGACAAATATGAAAAAAAAGTAGAGAAAGGAAGATAAAAGATAAAGTCAGAAAGAAAGGAAGAAAGAAATGTAAATTAATTTACTTTACATGTAATTGTAAAGAAAGAAATATGTTTCATTCCTTGTGAATGAAAGATTGCTTATGGCTCAGCAAAATTAAAGCACATAGAACAAAATCTGGAGTTTCTTTAGAGTAGGACTCCACTGTTTCATAACTTACCTTTCATTCTTAGGTCTCGGTCCATGGTAGTCCTCCTTGCTTTTTGGAGTAAACCAGCGAGTTCCCTGTGAATGAAGCCCAGTTGTGGCTCTGAGATAGTCAGCAACACTACTGCCCAATGGAAGTACAGGTGAGAATGGACTCAGTTTGGCTGCCTTTTCTCTTAATATCTTTCTACTATTTTCCTAGCAAACGTAGCACTAGGAAATACCTTTTTTTCATGCCAAAATCTTCAGGACATACAGAATGTATTCTGAATAATAATTAACATTACTCCTTCAACTTTTTATAATTATGACAGAGAACGATATACTTTGGAACAAATATGAATTTCTGCTACAAGTTCAGGGCTCATAACTTAAGAATTCTTCAGGAGGAGGAGAAATTGGATTATTAATGTAAGGTGAAGCTGTGAAAAGGCAAGGACTGTTGTAGGATATATCTGGAAAGGTAATTACAAGAGAAATAGCAGGCACTGGTGAGATCTTACCTGAAGTAAGATTTATAATTCTGTTTAATAATAAGAAACATGAATTCAGACTAAAGCAATGCTATTATAATGAACAGGTAACTGGAAAGAAAAGGAGTATATCATGCATAGTTTAACAAAGCAAGCTGTCACTAATGTAATTGCTGTTTAAATTCACCAAGGGAGGAGACAGAGAGAGGGTAATATTCATGAGGGAGAGAAAAGAGCTATTTAAGCTAAGATAAAGTAACAGGAAGTTATTTGATTGGATATGGCAATATTGGCAGAAGAACATAAGAGTATAACCTAAATGCAAGAAAAATGGGTGGCAGCTTAGAGGATGTTTTCCTAGCCTTAAAATGACAAAGTTGTAGAACAGATTATTCTAGAAGACATGGAAAAAATAAATAATTTTTTTTTTTAAATCACCTCAATGAATTCTTGAAAAAGATATTAGGGACTTGGTTCCACAGTCTCAGGAAATTTTTCCGAGTCCCCTGCCATTATACCCCAAGATGCTGCATATATATATTTTTTTATTTATTTTTTACTGATATACTGAAAAGGATTGTAGATATGACAACATAAGCATAAAGCAAAGTAGAGGTAGCATATGTTATTCACTCATGGGAGAAGTTCTCATTTTCTTTATTGTGCATTCACTTGGGACATTTTCTGTAAATAGATTAGATATTTACTTCAAAATAAGAAATAAACAGTTGTTTTTCCTTGCAACAGCTTTGTTCTTGTCAATAAAAGTTTTATACAACTTCCATTGGAGTGCTTTTAAAATTTTAGCAATAAAATATTTATTGGCTGCAATAAGAGAAACTCTAGAAAGGTATGTACCTTGGCTTATTTCAGTAAAATAAAATATTGTCCAAATATCAGAGAAATAGGTGCTATATTCATGTTCCTTTAAAGTAGAAATAAAACAATGAAAGTACATGACAGCATTTTTTTTCCTATATAGAGCATTCCTAAATGAGAATAACTTACAAAGCTTGCAGAAATAAAGCATTGTACAAAAGTACCAGTAAGCTCGGGGGGGGAGGGGGGGGCAGGGAGGGGCGGGGAGAAGACCTAAAATATACTAACATTTTTAAAGCAAGCTGAATAGAACAAAGCAACATAATATTTGCTTCATCAGTCAGACTGGTATTTTACCATTTAAAAATTATGTTGTAAAAATTGTACAACAAGTTTAGGGGACTATCATAGTAGATCTTATTAAATTTTGTAAGCAAATAGTATCATAAAAATATTTTTCCAACTCTAATATTTTTTACAATGACATGCAATAACAAATTCTAACATCCTGATTGTATCCCTACCTTACCTCTTTAAGTCATGAAACTGTAAGGCCGAAAGAGGTCTCAAGTGGCCATCTAGTCCATTCTTCTGGTCCAGGGCAGAGTCATCTACACTTACAACATCTTTGGCAGATACTTTAAATTTGGTCATAAAGAAGTCTGGTAATGGAGACTGCACAGTCATCCAAGGCAATTTACTCCATTGTGTATTATTGTTACTGTTAGAAAGTGTTTCCTAACACATGACCTGAATTTTCCTTGCTTTGGCTTTAGTCCATTTTTTCTAGACAATTCGCTATAGTCTTGCAGAACGGATTGTGACCTTCATTAGTGGTAGAAATCTTTGTCTATCTGAAGTCTGTTACAATGTCTTCTTTCCTTTCTCTCCTCTCAATCCTTCAGCCCATCTGACTTCTTCTATTTAGGCTAAATAAATGCCATTCTTTCACAGGTTCTCTGATCACTGAATCACAATTTTGTTTTTCAGTTGGAAACTTGCCAGTGATTTTTCTACTCTCTGTGTAAGATGCTATCCTAAGCAATGATATTTCCTGAGGAGGTTGATAACAGTAATGAAGAAACATCAAATGCAGCAAAGTTTTTGCATAAGAATAGGCATATGATAACTGAGACTCCTGAACAGATTTTGGCAGTTGAATTCCAGAATGTCAGAATAGACATAAAAGGTTGAAGGAATAATATTCATTATAATTAAATAAAATTCATTATGAACAATGAATAATATATTGTGAGGGACTATAGTGAGAAAAACCATTTGTCTTCCAGACAAATTTAAAAAAGCAGCTTCAAAGTAACCTCTGAACTTGTTACTACTTACACAGAATTAAGAAATTGCTCCAGTTAAGTGCCATATCCAGGTATTGCTAATTTTTCTTCAGTTTTCTTATCTAGACCTCTTTCCACAACTTGGATTTCATATATTTGATAAATAATTGCATCCCACGCTTATCAGATTCATTATACTTAATCTACTGCTTAAAAATTCTCATTCTGTTTTTGAAATAATCCTTGACCCTCGGTTTCATTACAGGTGAATAAATTTGCCAAAATTTCTGGTTAGCATGGACAGAACCAAACCATAGGCTTGATCAAAACAAATTTACTACTGCAGTTGGATCTGAACAGCCCAACTTTTGCTACTAACAACACTGTTCCTCATACATGAAATATCCTTACAAAAAAGGAGACATATCATTGTAAATGAGTAAAATTGAGGAAAGGTTACTTTTTAGCTCAAAAGAGGGTAAAAATATTGTGAATTACATAAGCCTAGTTCAATCAATGCATTGAAATGGAGATTACAGCAAGAACTGATCTATCTGACCCTGGTCAGAGACAGGGTCTCATTGGATCATTTTCTTTCTTGATTGCTTTACGTGTGTGAATTTGCATTGTTTCCACATCTAACAGAAACTGCTCTGGCATACAGCATCCAAGAAGATATAGCCACTTTGAAAACTTTTTTTCTAGGTAACAAAATACTCCACAGGGTGTAATCAGCCATCAGCAAAGCAGAGACAGATTTGTGTTTGCTACGCATCTGACAAGTTTTTTTCCTGCAAGTGTTACATGGTACAATTTATGAAGCAATCTGCTAGACGTACAGTGTATGTTCTGCTAAGGAACAGACAATGGAAGCTCTATAACACTAAAAAGGTTGAATTTATTTCACATGTTTTTCATGCTCTCAATACACTACGCAAATATTTCACATGAAACTGTGATTGCACAGTGAACTGGAGAATGATGGCTACAGCTGATGTCCCTGTAAGATTGCTTTGTGAATTAGGAGATTCTTTAATTCTTTCTGAAGAAGGCAGCTTTACTGTCCACAGCAAAATTCTTCTCTACTTTGGATTGATAGTTGTATTCAATATAGTTCTAATTAACATTATGCAGTGTATCTTGATGCAAATAGTATTGCCATGGTTTGAGTTTTACCTTAATTACATAGCCCCATTGATGCAGATATGCCAACTGAGTGGTTAAATTTGCACTGTAGGCCAATTCATAAGCACCACGAAATCACATAAAACCTCTGCAGACAGCTCAAAATGTTATATTAACTTTAATCAATCTGAATTCCTACTCGTTTTCAACTTGAGTATTTTTGCTTGCTACATAAATTAGATTAAAATTTTGTATTCTTAGCCTTTCATGGTCCTGAGCTCTGAAGTATTTCTGTATTGTAATATATATTAATCTGTTTGTCTCAACTTACTAAATGGTTTCTCTGGTTACTATTTAAATTATTATTTTAATTTATTTTTCCCCAAAAAGCTCTCTTTGATGTCTAACATATGATCTAGTCAGAGAGGAAAAATGTTTTTACTTACATGACAGTACCCATGAAATGTTTCAGTTTGTATCTTTCCCTGGCACACATGCCCTTTAAACCTTGCATTTCTTTAGTTCTGATTGCTTGAGTTTGTCATTTAAACAGCTTACTTTCAAGGTATATTTTAGCATGATATTCTTGAGTTGTTGGCTGCTTTTTATGTAAAGATTTTAAAATTCATGCAAAATCATATCACTTATAGTAAAACTCATTAACAGGTTCTGAACTCTGCAAATTCAGTAGCAGTGGATAAATATCTAGCAGCTGATTTGATCAGGTAGCTATGTTAACTAAGATTTCTCAGAAGGAATTTTTTTAGTAGAGAAAAGTTATCTTACATTCCACAGCACCTCTCAGGCATTGGGACAAGATTTGGTTTGAAACACCTAATTTAGATACCTTCAATGTTGCTCCATGTGAGGCATATGCTTAGGCTCCCATGATAGTCAGCGGAATATACTTATGTTCAGCCATTATTGTGGCATGGTGCATGTATTTTTCTGGGGGAAAAAAAGAGAAAAACAGTTTTCATGAGACTAGAAGAATTTATTTTTGTATGCTTTTGAGGGCTTTCTTCCCCACAAGCTGCAAATATCAGAGGAGCATTTTGTAAAAAGAAATGCAAGACTGATATGCAAGACAAGTTTTATTCTTGTAAAATTGTATAACAAGACTATTTCTTACTTCTGTGTAACAGAAAGGAATGATTTCAGGAAGCTACATAAATAAAATAATTCAGATAGTGCAGATGTGCTTCTCCACTATTTATGAAGCATATATTTCATATGATATATGAACGATTTTAACTTGCTCTATCAGAGAACTAAGACATTAGCAGTGTTTGATGTGTTGCTCTCTTCTGTGCGCAGATTATAGTTCCAGCATAGCTTGTAAAACTTCAGGTTTTGGTAGTGAGGAAATTGTTTTGTGGATCATGGTATGAGTCCCTCTGGACTAAACATCTTTTTTCATAGTATCTATGACTACAGGGAGTTGGGGTTGACTCAGATGGCCCTACCAATTACATTTTCCTAGGAGCTCGCTATTACTGTCCTCAGTTTTTAATCTATGTTACCAGATATTTGACAGGAAAATATTCATTTCAAGTACTTGAGATTAAACAGCTACTGTTATAGATTGAGTTTAATGTGATATGTCATTGAAACATAACATATTTGTAACACAGCATGCTGAGATTCATGTGCTAAAACCACAAAGTCTGATGTTCCATTTAAATTCATCTTGGTTAACATTCCTTTGTCCATGGGAGGATACTAGCAAAGTTAATCTACTGAATGGTTATCATGCTTCACTGACTATCTGGATCCATTATATTTGCATAACAACATATTTCTGAAGGTGACTGAAACTTCTAATCACTTGCAAAGGGGAGAACAATGAGACTTTAAAATGGATTGTTCATGCAAAATATAAGAAGACTTGACAGGTAGAGCAAAGTGAAAAAGATGAGTATTTTGCTGGTTTGTCTCCTCCCACTTTTATATCACTGGGTTTTAAATTAAGGCAGTACAATGACAGAAGGGGAAAGAAAAGCACTTTTGGCTGCTCTTTCAAAGCTTAGGAGATTGTGCTAGGGTTTTTGCAATTTTGTAATAGAATGAGTCAAAATACAAAAACAATTTTAGTAACAAAATTTCATTTTGGATTGATTTTTACTATGCTGTTGTTTCCATAGAAAATGGAGGTTTTACAACTGCAATTTTCAGATATAGTCAATAAAAGCTGGATTTACCTTACGCACAACATAGTGATGTGCACCTGATTCTGTTTTCTATACTTCATTCTGTAAAGTGATAATTTCCTATTGGCCCATTAAAAAAAAGCATTATCTCTATCCACTATTTTACTCACCCGGATCGGAAAGTGGACAACGAAACAAAAGCTTCACTATTTTTGGATTGTGACCTTCTGTCCAGCAACAGAAAAAAAAAAAAAAAAAGAATTGAGAAGAGTTTTTTCCTTCCCCCTCCCAGAAATTTTAGTATTTTGACATTTGGTTCTGCTCTTAACTGGACTTGCTATATAATATAGGTGAGTAGGACATTCTTCAGGAAGATTCAGAATTTGGTTTAGTCCAAAGAAAATTTAACTACTTTTGTCACAGAGCAAATTGCCTTCAGAAAGAGAAACAGAGAAGCGTAGTCTCAGAACCTCGCCTAGGAAAATGGCTAGAATCTTTTCATAAGAGTCCCTGTATGCTTGCACATACGTGTCTCCTTTATATCTATTTTTACTTGAAGCCTAAGTTGCCATGTGTCCTTTTTTAGCCAATGAAATCCCCCATAAGAACTATTACATAGACATACAAGTGCACAAAAACTCTGTAATGCATTTCAGCATCAGTAGAACAAAAAGTTATGAGAAGAATTTATATATTGTAAAAAGTTGTTATATGCAGTAAGTTGTTACATGTTGCCTCCATTTTATAAAATCTGGTAGGGATGTGCCTCCCATCACAAAAGTGAGAGTTGCCCTGGTTACCCCTTCTAAGAAAAAGCTGAATTCGCTTCGGTTTCTAGGATGTTCTGAGAGAATGACATACTGACTCCTAACGGTTGTGTCAGGTACATATTTTTTTATTTCAGCCATGAATCTCCTTATCATAACTGGAATTAAGGAGAAAAACATTTACTAAGAATTCCTTCAGATTGCATTTCAACCCCTTTCTGGAACTGCTAATGTCTTGTGAGATATCCAATTAATGAACTATTCTTTTACACTGTACTAAACTGATTTAAACTTAAAATCACAAATCTTGACAGATTTGGGTACTGAATAAGCTGAAATCTGTTCTCCTAAAGTCCAGAGTCTATCCTCTGCTATTCTCCTTTCTCACTCCCCTCGGAATCTCACAGCCCACCATTTCATGGTGACTACAGCCATGGCTGCTGCTGATTACCACATCCCCAACCAGTTCTTCCTTGTCAGCACATCCACCTGTGTGCCACTCCTGGTACCTGGCTGGCCCTTCCAGTACCTGTTTCAGCAAGTTATTCCTGGCACACTCCAGAAATCCTGATGACTGCGTGTGTCCCACTGTGCTGCCTTTCCGGCATGAGAATCACAGTCTGTGACACAGAGACTTCCTTCAGGTGTTCAAAGGCTTTGTGCACATCCACAGCCTGATCTGTAACACACTCCTATGATAATGTGCCCCTTACCAGCCTCTCTCCTGACCCTGACTCTCAAGCTCTCCTTGGCCCTTTTTCTGTCCCATTGAAGAGCTCCCTGCATCTGAGCTACTCCTTCAGACACAGGCCAAGAATTTTTCCCTCTCATCTTCTCTGATGGTCTGTCCTAAAGAGCAGATGCCTGTCCATTACACGTGGCCCACCATGTCTTAGTTATTCCAACAATGTTGTAGATTTGTCACTGCATGGAAGCTCTAGTTCCTCCTGATTGTTTCTAAGGCTGTGCACATTTGTGAGCATGCACTTGAAGAGTGCCTCCTTTTACCTTGTTTTATCTTTCCTGAGGTGTCTTTTCTTACTGTCACCCTGCACACTTTGTTTTCCACTCCTGTCCACTGACTGTGGTTAGTCCTCTCTCACTCCCATCTCATTCCTGGGTTGACAGTCTCCTCACCAGATTAACCAGCTCTTCCCCATTCTGGTGGATCCTGTCTCTCCCTAGGACATCCTCAAAGAGTTGTCAAAAAAGCCAAATCCCTGTTAATGACATCAGCTTTGCAAACAGATGCTGACCTACATAATCATTCCACACATCCTCTGCACCTCTGTGATAACATATTTAAGAAATTATAAAAAAACACTGCACAGCAGCTGTGAGAGAGGAGTGACAAAATGTGAGAGAAACATCCCTGCAGACATCAAGGTCAGAGAACAAGGAGGGGGAGGAGGTCCCCTAGGTGCCAGAGCAGAGATTCCCTTGCAGCTCATGGAGAAGACCACAGTGAAGCAGGCTGTCTGCCTGCAGCCCTGAGGACCACATCAGAGCACATATCCACACTGCAGCCCATGCAAGACACCATGCCGGAGCAGGTGGGTAGACCCTGAAGGAATCTGCAGCCCATAGAGACATGACGATGGAGCAGGCTCCTGGCAGGAGCTGCAGCCTGTGGAGAGGAGCACATGCATAAGCAGGTTTTCTGGCAGGAAGTGTGACGCTGTGGGAGACCCATGCTGGAGCAGTCTGTTCTTGAAGGACTATACCCAGTGGAAAGGGCCCATGATGGAGCAGTTCGTGAAGAACTGCAGCCCATGGGAAAGACCCATGTTGGAGCAGTTCATGAAGGACTGTATCGCATGGGCGGGACCCCACGCTGGAACAGGTGATGAGCATGAGGAGGAAGGAGCAGCAGAGGTGACGTGTTATGAACTGGCTGCAACCCCCATTCCCTGTCCTCCTGTGCTGCTCAGGGGGGTGGAGGTAGAAAAGTTGGCAATGCAGGAGCAAAGTTGAGCCTGGGAATAAGGGGAGGTGGAGGGAAGATGGGTTTAGACTTGGTTTTATTTCTTGCTATCCTACTCTTTTTTTAATTGGCAATGAATTAAATTAATTTTCCCAAAGTTGAGTCTGTTTTGTCTGTGAGAAATCTCCCTGTTATTATCTTTTCATCTTATTTTCTTCCCTTGTCCTGGTGAGAAGGGGTATTGAGAGAATGGCGTGGTGGGCACCTGGCAGCCAGCCAAGGTTAACCCACCACAGTGCTCATGTGGAAAAGTAGCAGGGACAATAGTCTGAGATCTGGACAAGCAACATCCAAGATCTGAGTTCCCAGCAAGCAGCAAACCTCCTTAACAGCAGGTCAGGTTAGCAGATGGGGGCCTCCCCACAGCAGGGAGTCACCCACTGCCACCAGTCGCTGTTTCCTCCTAGTGTTGCCATTGACCTCATAGCACAGCCAGCTCAGGTGCCTCCCCAAATACTGCTTTCTGCCCTTCGTCTGCTACCAAGGCCTATTCTGTAGTTACAGATCTGTGAGTGGAGGGTTCTCTTGGTGCTGGAAGTCATGATCTCCCAGCCTTTGCCACCACAGGAGTCTTCATTTGCCACCCAGTGAACACAGCCTTTGCCTGTCCCTCCTGGAGGTTTGAGCTCTCCTCTTTGCAGGGCTTCAGAGAAGATCCTGTCAGTCTCATTTACATCTCCCTTGATGCTCTGCCATCTGTTCTCCTCTTGCCACAGCTCCTTACCCTGTTGACAGACCTGGCTCCCTCAGGCAGGGACAGCACCTCTGCCAGCCCCAGCTCTGTGTGGCCTCAGGCCTGGGTGGCCCCGTCTTCCCTCCAGCATAGTTATGCTGTGACAGGGGTAGTCGCTGCAGTTGGTGGGGACCATCCCCTGTGGCACATCAGCCCTGTTACTGGTCAGCGTTGCTCTGCCTTCAGCAGTGTATCCAGCTCCTTTCCATGCCCACATGCTGAAGTGTCTGTTAGCTGCCTCCGTTTGCGCTGCTTTTATTGCCCTTTTATATCTTAAATAAAGGACTCTCAGTCAGATCCACAGATCCCAAATCTTTGCTACGGTCTGAGAGAGGTATTATTTTTGACTAAATTATTGAATCCAAGATTCGTTCTCCTACTTCTGCTTGCACATGTACGGATGTAAAATGTTTCACTTTGAATGATTAAACGATATTGAATTGGGTCCAGGCTTTCCTGGAGCAATACATCCCCATTTATTAAAATCCATTTGATCCAGTTAATTGTATATCTGTTCCCAGTTCCTACCTTCCATATAATGTCTCCTACAGTTGTAGAAATCACTGTTTCAGGCCATTATAATTTACATACGCTTTTAGGATATAAGAACTTTGTCCCTGATCTGTACAAGTTCTGAAATAAATCAGGAGAAATATAGCCAGTATAAAATAATTTTACTTTTTTGAAAAGAAAATAAAATTATTGTTATAACATGGTGAATACTATAACTAGCTTTTTATTGTTTAGATTATCATTTCTTTATCTTTATTTCTATTATTACTCCTTTTGGTGGGGAAAGTGAAGCAGAATGGCTTATAATATAACTTTGTGACATAATCTTGATATCTGTACACAATTCATAATCATGTCACTCAGGTCTGTCTGACAATCTTACATATTTTATCTCTATTAAATATATTTAGTGATTTTATTACATGTATATTTAGTCATTTATCTTAATTGGTAGATAATGCCAATTGAAACTTTTTCATATATTCTATAACAATATGCTAAATCCATATTTTTAAAATATTTTACTGGAATGTAGTCATTACAGCAACATTTTCTAAGATAACATGTCAAAATAGTTTGTTCCAATGCAGCTTAAACAAACATTGTCTAAGGATAAAGTAGGCAATTTTGAAGTATTTTGTTTGGCAATAACCCTTTTCTCATCCTTAAGTTCTCAAATTTTTAATCTTGGTTTGTACCTAAGCAGCATTTTAAAATTCTGAAACCTCAAAAGGAAACATTCTATGTTTCCAGCAGTTTTAGCTTTTTAAAAAATACTCAGCAGATTTAAAAATTAAAAAAAAAAAAGGAAGCTTGCCTTCCTATTTCTAGATGAATTGTAAGGTATTTTGAGGAGTGAGAAGTCTGTTTACACACAATCAAGCATGTAAAAGCACTGTAATCTAAATGGTAGAAATTGATTTGTAGTGCTGCATGAGCCCGCTGATTTTCATTCTGACAAAAGAAAACAGCCTTACTGACTACAGTCAACAGGAAATGAGATCCCTTCTCTGAAGTTAAGTGTAGACTTCAATGATCTGATAAACACATAATCTCTTCAGCAAGCAGATGCCATCACCTAAACTATAAAAAAACCCCAAACAGCAACTCGATAATCACACCAGATACTCTGTGAAGCATTACCCACTGCCATCATTATCACTGCACCTTTTTATGTTGAGAAGGTGATTGAAATGAAGAGTACTTCAAATCATGGCAAGCAAGTGGTAAGTTTGTTGCATACAGTATTGTCAATGATTTATTGTTTGTAGATTTTGTTAGTTCTGTCAGGTGATGAGGTTTCTGGAAATCTATAACTCAGGTTTTGAAACTTAGCAAACATGTTTGACAAATTTAGGAGCAGTGTAAGGTGGCTAACATCTGCAAAGACTAATGTCACAAAAGGAAACAGAGTCAATTTTGCAATGTCTGAGTTTTAAATGACCTAGGGAAAGCAGTCAAATGTTACATTGTATTATTGTTGTGTTAGTGTTGGTAGGTACTGTCCAAGATGTAGGTGTCTAAGTCAGTTCTGTCCTTCACAGAAATTTGAGATGATGGTCCTTTTACCCTTTTTCTTGATACCCCACTTGTTACAGCACTCACCTGTATCGGTCGAGTCTTACTCCACTGTATTTGGATTTGAGTGAAGGTTTACTACTTCAGAAGACAAAGCACTGGCAAATAAGCGTTGCAAATGTTTTTGAGTCTCATCTGGTGAAGCTGCTTCCTTTTGCCTAAATATGTTGCTATTCTTGTAATGAAAAGCTCAAGATGGCAGTCAGTCTGAAATATTCCTTGTGAATCCACTTCACTGCATTGTAAAAATTTACCTTTTAGCATTTCTTTCTTTTGAAATACCTATAAAAGATCTAAACTTCCTGTTAGATTGTTAATTATGACCTTACTAACAGTCCTTTTCATGAGTAAACAAGAAGCACTTTTAAGACATACCCTAGCTCTCTTTATTAGGCTTAATATAAAAAAAACCCAAACAAACAAAAAAAAACCCCACAAAACCCAAACAAACACCATCCCCCCAAAAGAAAACACAGCACCAGAATATAGTGTGATCAATCTACCAAAAATATATATAATTTCCATGCTTACCAAATGATACAGAAACTGTCACAACTTGGGGTGTCCTAACTACACTCATAGTAGATTTTCAGTTTGTTTTGTGTGGTTCAGGACAATCAGCAATACGTGTCCTGTAAAATTTAAATACAGGTTAGACTGTACTTAGTCATGAGGGTTTTTTATTACATTGCATGTTTTTGGAAGGTTTGTTATTTGGCTCTTTTTTATGTAGATATATGACCTTTCAAATGCGTGAAATTGCAGTTAAATGATCTGTTTACATATCAAAATCTCCAATTTCTTCCTTATGTTGAGCAGAATACACAAGAAAGGTCAAACATGTTTCCAGTTCTACATTTCAAAGTACAAACCAAAGTCTGGTTTCTTAATAACTGGATAAATTGGGATGTCCCAGCCCCAAGATCAGATTTTTTTTCTTTTTTTTTTTTTAACTGTAGATGAAATAGCTGTAAGAATGTTATAGCTAGGGATGCAGAAAAGTAACACTGGACTAAGTAAGGTTAGCACAGGTCCTTTAAGCACATCAGTATCATTTTGTCAACCTTTCGTTATCTGACCAGGAGCCAATGAACAGGTCTTAGACTGAAACCTAACTATTTTATGGTTATTTAATAAATAGTCATATTTAAAAACAAACAACACTCCCCACTCCCTCGCAAACCCCACAATGGCATGGCTTTTTTTCAGATTGGAGTCATCCTCTTCAGAGCATTGAATGTCAGAGATTTCTTCTAAAAATGATCCAAAGGGGTAGTGAGGTTTCTACTGCCTATTGTACTACTTTGAGTCCCTTCCACAAATACTGCTGGTTCAATTTCACATAAATTATGTCACAGTTTCTCTAATAGCATTGCCTTTTATTTTAATTTCTTATAATTTGAATTTTAAACTCAAGATACCCTCAAATAGATAATGAGTTGCCATTAGAGAAATGGTCCCCTGCTGCATATTTTATGAATGAAGGATTACTTTTCCTAGTCTGTGATCATTAAAAGAATATGCATACAGTTTTACTTGTGAACCTTCAATATCCATATAAAAGGTAACAGAACTATTACAGTAATAATGTGATACCAATTTCATTATAACTTTTAAATTATTATCAGATCTCTATTACCACTAACAGATCTAGACTACCCACTACCAGGCTTGAGCCCAAATATGAGGTGCTGCACAAAGTATCTAAAATAAGTGCCATTAAGTAACAAAATAAAAATATAAAATAAAAATTTAATCAATGAAAATAGATAGATGAATTTGTAGGCATTTGGAGGGAAATTTTGCCTGCCTCAATAGCTCCTGGCGACCTAGATTAATATCTGTACACAGTGCTGTACAGTGCAGCCTTAATGGACTTGCTAGATAAAGGATAGCTCAGTAATTTCCATTATGGTATGACTGACTATGGCATACATGTTCCCACAGGATTTGATCCAATTTATTTGCGGTTAGACAAACTAGCCAACTTGCTAGCTTATAGCACATCCTCAGAAAATAGTCTAAAATTTCAGTTGTAACTGTGGCTGGCCTTTCAGTGGCATGACATACTCCATTGCACACAGCAGGAAGGTGAATCATTGCTGCTGCAGAGCTGTCTCAACTCCAAGATCAGCTAAAACCAACAGGACTGACAAAGTCTTCCATCTTCTTTATTTTCCACGGATGTTCAGGAAGACTTTTTTCTCACTTTGGGATTTAGTTTTATCCTTCCTTTTAATTTCCTTGAATTTGTTGCCTTTGCTTGAAATGAATTACTTTCTTTTCCAACAGACTGTTCATCATCAGTGCCTGAAAGGGCTCTGGATCATAGTCTTGATCCTAAATGTGGACTTGGCCTCCATGAAAATATTTTATGTACAGTTGTTTTCTGCGAATCTCTATCTTTGATTTCTTACACGCGTAGTGATCTGATATTCATGATTAGTTTTAGGATCAGGCTTCTTCAGTATCATAGTGGAAATATAAAGAGAAATGGATTTTTACCTGAAAGATTACATCTAGAACATACAAAACTTTCAAGGATCTGTAAAAGATTCATGTTAAATGGACATACTTCCTTGTTCAAGCTGAACTAAACAGCTTGGCTTACTTCCATTGAGCACAAGTCCATGCCAAGAAAAAGAAAGGGAAAAAAAAAAAAGGTTTGAGCTTAATTTCAATAAAAACTAATGCCCTTGTTCAACTTCATTTAAAATCAGTTAACATTTCCCAGCCCCTAACTTTAACAAACTGTCCAAATTTTGAATGTCAGTAATTCATTAAAATAAAATCACAATCAGTTCATGGTACATTTATCAGATTCAGATATGGCAGGTACCAAGACTATACTTATCAAAATTTTTTAGACTTTTCAAATAATTATTCAACTATAAAATTGATATAATTTCTAGTAGCTTAATGTACCATTTAACTCATACTTATATGGCTGTCTCTGAGACTCCTCTGATTCAAAATATTGATTCTACCAAATAAAATTCTTATTGTTCTGTATAATACATTGACTATCCACTTTTTTAGAGTGAAGAATTCTTATGGGTTTTTGTTTGTTTGTTTATTTGTTTGTCTATTTTTTCCTACATACTTTCTACAAAAGAGATAGAAAGAAAAATAGTTGATCCATACAGTAGATTTCTGCACTTGCATAAGAGTACAGAGTTCTAAATTCACACATGGAGTGTGAATTTGACCTTTATCATTACAGTATATTGTCAGATTCAAATAGTAGCATGTGCTGTAAAGTAAACATTGCAAATAAAATAGAAAATTTAAAGGTACAAACATGTGATGCTGCAACAAGTGCTATGCAACATCTCATCTGAAAACTTTAAATTCCTTTTCCAAAGTCACTTAGACTTCTCCATAATCACTACAGTATGAAAGCTTCTGCTATGTGGAGTCTTTATGTCAGATTTTCTTTGCTCTTTTTATCCAAGTTGGCAATAAGCATATCATTCATAAACAAATCAAGGCAGCATAATTGTTCCTGATACTTCAAAAAAGGCTCCAGGTGACCACAGTTTTTTCTTTACAGTTTTCATTTTAGGAAAACAATAAGTGTGCAAAAAATATCAGTTACAAGCACAAAACAACCACTTCTTAACTTAAAAAAAAAAAATTAGGGCTTTCTTGTCCACAACCATGGGAAATAACCATAATTAAACTACAGAGAAATTGTTTAAGTAGTGAACTATTGATCTGACATGTCTATTACTGTGATTCAGTCTGTTAGAAAGAGAATTCTTAAATATAAAATGCTAGAATAACAAGGAGAGAGGGCAAAGAGAGAAAAGAGGATAATTAGAAGTTTAGACATCTGGGAAGAAAAGAGACATACTGTAGATATTCCTTATTAAGTGGAATTTATTTACTAAGAATATATGCTGTAGGGCTTAAATAGGTGAACTAGGAATTCACCTATTTTACTGTTTTCTGGAAGAATGATCATCATACATGTAGACAAGATCTTGGTCTTATGAGATTGTGGACTCCTTTGAAGATTTCTATTGCTGGTAAAGATTATCTAATGGTCTGTAACCACAAGGAACTCAAAATATCATAGAATCATAGAATCATTAAGGTTGGAAAAGACCTCTGAGGTCATTGAGTCCTAACCTAACTGCCAGGTCCACCTCTCAACCATGTCCTTAAGAACCACATGCACACATTTTTTGAACACATCCAGAGACTGTGATTGCACCACTTCCCTGGGCAGTCTGTTCTAATGCCTAACCACTCTCTCCATGAAGAAATTTTTCCTAATATCTAAGCTAAATCTCCCCTGGCACAACTTGAGCCCATTTCCTCTTGTCCTATCACTTGTTATGTGGGAGAAGAGACCGACCCCCACCTCACTACAACCTCCTTTCAGGTAGTTGTAGAGAGCAATAAGGTCTCCCCTCAGCCTCCTCTTCTCCAAACTAAACAACCCCAGCTCCCTCAGCCGCTCCTCTAGACCCTTCACCACCTTCGTTGCCCTTCTCTGGACACGCTCCAGCATCTCAATGTCCTACTTGGAGCAAGGGGCCCAAAACTGAACACAGTATTCGAGGTGCAGCCTCACCAGTGCCGAGTACCAGGGCACTATCACCTCCCTGGTCCTACTGGCCACACTATTCCTGATACAAGCCAGGATGCCATTGGCCCTCTTGGCCACCTGGGCACACTGCTGGCTCATGGTCAGGTGGCTGTGAACCAATACACCCAGGTCCTTTTCAGCCAGGCAGCTCTCCAGCCACTCTTCCCCAAGCCTGTAGCGTTGCCTGGGGTTGTTGTGACCCAAGTGCAGGACCCAGCACTCAGCCTTGTTATCCTCATACAATGGGCCTCGGCCCAACAATCCAGCTTGTCCAGATCCCTCTGTAGGGCCTTCCTCTTTTCAGGCAGATCAACACTTCCACCTAACTTGATGTTGTCTGTAAGCTTACTGAGGGTGCATGCAATCCTCTCATCAAGATCATCAATAAAGATATTAAACAGAACCGGCCCCAATACCGAACCCTGGGGAACACCGCTCATGACTGGTCACCAGCTGGATTTGACTCCATTCACCTCCACTCTCTGAGCCCAGCCACCCAGACAATTTTTAACCCAGCGCATTGTGTACTTATCCAAGCTGTGAGCAGTCAGTTTCTCCGGGAGAATGCTGTGGGAGACAGTGTCAAAGGCTTTACTAAAGTCCAGGTAGACAATATGTGAGATATGTGAGAGTCTATGTCAGATATGTGAGTGCACACATTCTTCTGGGCACATACCTGCATTTGATTTCGGGGGGCTTGAACCTATGAGTGTAAACTCCAGTGAAAAACTTTAATTGCTCATCTGATGGTGACAGTAACTTTTCTGTGTTGAGGAACTGACAGTGCCTTCTGTCAAATAACTTGGTCACAGAATCATGCTCAAAGATCATTAGACATTTTGGGGAAGACAGGTTCTGTGAGCTACGATAAAGTTGATCTTTTTCTTCCTCTGAGACACAGTTTAGGGGTTTTTTTTGTGAAAAAAAAGACATAAGTTTAGAGAAATTGAAAGGTTAGGCATCTTTTTATGTGGCATATATTACAAAATGCACAGTGCTAGCACAGTGCTAGCACTTCCTGTTTATTCTAGGGTGGTGTATGTTAAGATATACTAGTTTATCTGAATAAAATATCCATAAGGTGGTTGTTTGTTTGTTTTTTTTTACCAAATAAATTTGGCTGTGAAATGAAAACAGACAAGATGGAGAAAGTGTACAAAAGATATAAGGTATTTTATAATATACTTAAAATTCTATCCAGTGTAGTTTTATATTATATATTAATAATTCAACCTATGGTCTTTATTCAAGCTAATAAAGCATTATTTCTTACCTGTGGGAAATGTATTTTATGTAGGGATATTCATAACAGACTTCCCATCTATTAATATCATGTGACTTCCATTACTAATATAAGATTGTTAGAATTTACCTCTAGTTAATAATCAAATAGAGATCGAAGAATCTCTTACTCCTTTTACTTAACATATGTATATAGTTCACCTGAGTTAAACAGGACTATTCATCAGAATAAAACAGTATGTTTTTAGAGAATTGAAACAGTGTTCAATTACAGATTTTTTTTTTTTAAATCTTATTGTTAGTTAAAATAACTTATTTAGCAGTTCTCTGCCCAAGAAGTAAATACAGCCCATATGTTATCAAGCTACTTTTGACCTATAAAATACCCTCATATTGCTTTAAATGGGGGTTGGATGGGTTGTTGTTGTTGGGTTTTTATGTTTTGGTTTGGTTTGGTTTTTCTCCATTCTCTCTGGAAATATCAGATCTTAAATTAAATCTTTTTTCTTAACAATATTATGACCCATAATATGATATTACTTCAAATACCAAATAACATGCCCAACTACACTTACAGGAATTCCATTAAGGGGAAAGATTAGGGGACCTAAATCTCGGGTTAAAAAAATTTCTTGCTGTAATGTCAAAGCATATTACAGCCTAAATCACAAAATTCTTCAAGAAAACCACATAGGAATGTATTTAATATGTATTATGGCATTGCAATAATTAAAAAAGGATAAATATGGAAATTGTATGACTACCTTTTTTAAAAGGAGATTGAGTTGGAAAATACCTTCTTTTTTTTTTTCCATTTTAAGAACATATTTAAGCAGTTGAATTGAGGGTATCTATGCCATTGATGTTTAGTGTGTTAGCCACAAATAATTCACTTAAATATGGGTTAGAGATGAAAGCAACATGCTTATGCTACTGAATGCACATCGTGTTGTATGCTGCTGGCATCAGCCTCCAGGTTCTCATTGCCCAGAGTAATTCTCTTTTTCTTTCTTCCTTTTTTTTCAGTTTTAGAAAATGTGAAGTACAAGGTATCAATTCTCCACAGGTACTGAGCAAACTACCTCTAAAATGTTCTTTTAATAACTTCTTCAGGGAGAATAGCATGGCCTTTCAGTCAAGGATACCTCTAATTGTGTTGGATTTACTTGACATTTTCCTAGGATCTTAGGAAGTGATGAGGAAACTGAATTTGACAATAAAGTGAAGTTTTTGACATTCACTTGGTCTCTAGTGAAGTTACAATAGTGCTATTAAAGAACTACTACCTCCCAGGATGCAGCAATTACGTTTCTCAATATTTTTTATTTGCTGAACAAGAGATGCAGATATTCTCTCACAAAGATTCTAGCCACTAAATTGTTCCTTTTTACTATAGAGAGGAATCATAAGTAATATAGACCAGACAAAGGGAAGATGACTCATTGCTGAATTGCCAAAGCAAATGAATAGAATTAATCGTGAAATTATGCTCTGAAGAGAACAATCAGATAACATTTGAACAAGCATCTGTTGCACAGTATGTAGTTTCCAGGAAAAAAATGTAATATATACGGTGTTCCAAATTGTTTGTTCAAGCTACTTTAAAGTTCAGGGTTGCAGAACTAATATACAAGGAGACATTCCTGTCACTCCTTTGGTTCTGACTCATTCTGTGGCACGCAAACACTTACGGATTTAGGACAGAACTAAGTGTAAAGAGCATTCACTTTGATCCAAATTCTTCAAATACTGTGCGCATTAGCCACACTGGGAGTATCTGTGTGGTAAGACTTATTTAGATATGCCTAATAAGTGCAGGTCTTTAATTTTTGCTCAGTGGCAACTACTTCATACTACAATAAGCAAGTACTTCTTTATGGGATATGGTTGTGCAAAGTTTTATTATTGCCTTCAAGAATACTACAAGCTCATGATAAAGAACTGGTGAAATCAGAATACCAGGCTTCTGTTGAAAGTATGCCATTAACCCTACACATAATGTTGAGAAAACCATTTATACCCACCTCCACAATGGGAATTTGGTGTGGCAAAGCTCAGTATAGGCACAGTCAACTTTTTGGTTCTTACCTTCTGATGAATTAACCACCACCCTGAAGGAAGAGCCTATGGTAATAAATTAGTAGGATGAGGTACCACAGTGACGATGCTTCTGAGAATAGACCTAATGTGGTTTTGCCAGCCTGGGAAAGAAATTAACTCTGCTATATCACTGTGCACACTTTTGCTGGAGCCAAGATTTTTTAAATTTAGAAATGTATCTATCACACAAGAAAGTGTACACATAACATGGAAAAAAAATCCTTTGGGAAAAAAAATATGCAAATAGATAATGCAAGAAATAATAGACTAGGAAAAGAAAAAAAATCTGGAAATAATAAATACCAAAACAATTCCAAATAAAAAAAGCAGACCACTTACCATAATTGCTTCTGTTTTCAATAAAGGCTAATGCAAGATCCCTCATATATTTTATCTCTCCAATTACTTCCATTCCTACTGGTTTTCTGCCATTATTCTCATTGTCTCAGGGATATGAGAGGAGCATTCATATAAATAAATGATAGATCTAGCATTGTCAAAGCTATTTTTACCATGTAGCTGTTTAAGATGTTTCCTCAAAAGTGAGTTTATGCACAAAACTCATGTCACAGTAGTTACATTTATGGGGCTTGTCCCCACTGTGCAGGTTGAGATGGCCCTATAAGGAAAATTTCTGATAGAATGTTTTCCCACAGATCTTATACTGGAACAGTTTGATGCCTGCATGTGTCAGTGGAGATTGTTTTTCTGAGTGAATGTCTTGCCACAGAGTAGGCACATAAATAATTTATGTGTCTTTGAGTGATTAGCATAGATTTCTAGATGCAAAATGCTCTCATGTATCTACATTTCAGAAGTATAGACATTTACATGTGGCATTGCCATTTATATACCTTAGAAAATAATGGTGAGACAGAGGGACACCTAAAAGTGTAAATCAACATTCCCTAAACTAGATATCTTAATAGATCAAATGCCCAGACTCTACCATCTGTATGCAAGGAAGGTATTTACTCAGTGATACTTGAATACTCTGTTGGCATTCAAAATGTTCCAGGGCTTGAAGATTTATTTATTTATTTATTTTCTAAAAATGTCTAAAAATATTTTTTTTTAACAAAGGCTGAACAAAATGCTAGCTTTGCCAACATATTTGATTGATAAATAAGAAATCTGTCTATTTTCAAAAATAAGGCATATTTTTAAATGATTAAGAATGGTGGAGAGGACATATTTTCTTCTTTAGGAGACAATAGGCTAAATTAATATTTGTGGTAAGCAAGTCCAACTCCTGAGAAGGCAATGTGGCTCTTTGTGCTTACTTATTCTACTGAAAACTCATGCGGTCTTGCCACTAATATCAGTAAAACTGAATCTGTATAGATTAGGAAAACTCATTCTTATATTGCTTGTTCTCAATACTTTGTTTTAATGATATTTGAAATATACATCTTCACTTTGGAAAATAAGATTGTAAACTCCATGAATAATTAAATGCCTGAATGGAATAAAAAATAGCTCTTTTCAGTACATTCCACCACCTGCAGCATCCAATTCTTCTGAATATATAGAAACTGTTCCCAATGATGTCAACAGTTCTGATAATCAAAGCTATAGGCATTGAAGATGATAGGAAGATGTTAAGGTAGGAATACTTTTTAGATGTTAGGAAGTATGTTCTGACAATGTGAAGAGATAAACAATGAAGAAGCTGGTTGGGGCATCGTGCAAGCTCCATCACTGAAGATATTTCAGACAGATCAGTCAAACATCTGTCAAGAATGACATGGTGTTTCCTTGGGATAGAGAGTTGGACTAGATAACATCCAAAGGTCCCTAGGTTGTGTGCAACTTTCTTACTTTACCACCTGACTTATACCTATGAGAGTGCTAAATTACCTAGCTTAAATATCATAACGTAGTTACTAGGATAACTTCTGCCAGTAAATGTTACTATTTATAAGTAAGTAGTTAGATATTCTTCAGCTTGCCAATGCACATAGTCAATAATGAAGGGCATAATTTAATCTTTATAAACCAGATATTACTAGTTTTATTTGTGTAAAATAGTAATATACTCCAGAAACTGTCCCAGTAAAATCAAAGCAAGCAGAAAACAAAACAGGTGGTTGGATATGACCTTGTGAAATTAATACTACTTTTTAAATCTCCTCAGTATGCTTAATATGTAGCTGAAAATAATTGCAAATGTAAATTTAGGAGCAGTTTCTCTTTTCAGATTCTAAATAATTGTATTATTTATAGCTACTTTCTAAATAATTTAGTGAAGTTATATGGCTCTAAGGATCAAACTGGAACAAAAACCTAAAAGGAGACTTTTGAAAATACTTTCAGATTTATGATGTAATCTTTGTTTAAAAATGAAAATCTTAAATCAAGACAAATGAAACAGCATGTTGTACTTGTGAAGAACAGATTTTAATTTGAAAATAAATAGGAATCTCATGTAGTTTTAAATAGTTTATGTATTTCTTTTAAAAACTGAGATTAAAAAGGAAAATATTGTGGATGTTGTTAGGGTTAGAATAATTTGGAACTTTTATCAACTGCTGAGTAAGTAAAGATATATTTATACTCCACAGCATTCATATTAAATTTGCATACAGTCAAACCAGAGAATGTTTTGACATATTGTTGTGAATAAAAATGAGTTCTCGTGTTCAGTTTCTAAATCTTTAGCTTTTTATTCTGTCATTGCACATTGGTCCACTGCAATATTTTAGTTTATGTGGGGATGACTAAGTCATGCTTCAGAAGTTATGCCCATTATAGGCAAAGCAAGGCAATTTTTCTTTTGTTTACAAAGTTCTTGTGGATATTTATTCCCATTACTAGATGATTAATTGCCTTAAGGATATTAAGTGCAATATGTAAAGGACATATGTGCCTATAAAGCAAAAATAACCTTTCAAAAAACATTTATATGTGCCTGAGTGCCCAATACGTAAAAAAAATAATAAAAATAATGTCCCTTGACAAATTTTGTGGAGAGCCTGGAAGCTTTCATTTTCGTGGTAGAGCTTTTCTGTTTTGTTTCTGGTGGAACTGTTGATCAATAAGGTCTGTTTGAAACTAAAGACTCTGAGAGGCTTTCTAAGCACTGTTAGATTCTGGATTTGCTTAAATTTTTCTTGAGTTAGTGTCATAAATTCAGTGTGCCTTTGTAGCTTCTAGGAGAGGCAGGGAGGGCATAGACAAAACACTTAAAGTCCAAGATTGTAACCTATATGTTGACCATTTTCCAGAAAAGCCTTACTCTGTAAGTAAATAATTTGATAAAAAGCTCTCAGTTTTGCCTAACAATTTCATATTAGATAACCTTCCCTGCTTAGAAATAACACTTTTGAGAAGATAAGCATCTATCAGCTGTCTGGAACTTCACTGGGAAGGTAGCTTGGGTGGATAGACATCTGAATTCCTCTGTGGAGGAAGTTAGCCTCTGGGACGCCTCTTCCCAGCAAACCCCAATGCTCACTCGTAATTGGTATTACAGGCAATTCTCTTCACAGTACTCAAGTAGCCCAAGTAGAGATCATGGACTTTTAGCAATAAGATTTGCCCTGGAGATAAACAACAGCTCTAAGTCCTTAGTAAAGAGATTTGAAGCCATATCTCCAGTGCCTCCCTAGATTCTATGATGGAGTATTTTGGAGAAGAACGTTGTCCAGCTTCCTACAGAAGGTATTTTGTAGCCAGAAATATGAGGATACTTGAGTCAAAGGATGAATGAATGATATAATTTTAATTCAATCTTAAAGCCAATCATTTGGTAAGAACATCCATGACTTTCCAGTTGGTGCAGGTTTCTAGAACTGCTTCTCCTTTTAAAATGTGAATACTTGAGACTTTTGAGAAGGAGAAATGCGGTGTATAGCCTCTGCTGTCATCATTTTTTCAGATGCCTGCACTGAGTGCCTAACTTAAGATACTGCAATCTGTTGAAGGAATGCTACTGTCATGCTTCAATTCTTATTCTAAAGTTTGGCATTTCATACAGCTGGAGTTGTATCAATCACTACCTTTAAAACTTAAGACCAAGACCTTAGACAAGTATCAGAAACAGGATGAAAACCATGAACTACATCTCCATATTCCCAAATAGAGTAGTTGCCCCCAAAATACTTTCCATGCATATCCTGTAATCTTTAGACCCTCTAGCATTCAGCTTTTCTCCTGTCAGGATGAAGGGGACCATTCCTGACTATCACTGCCAAAGAAGAAATATATGTGCTATGCTGCTTTTCAAAAAAATAGTACAATTTGCCCTGGGTGGTATGGTATTGTTGTTTGTTCCTTTTGTATTTTTTCATCCCCAGCATTCAGTGGTACTTTGTTAGATGCTGCAATTATCCTTTAGAAAGAAATGGTATATTTAAATTCAACAGCAACTTGTCTATCATTGCCCTGGTGGGCTGGTTTTTCGCAATTGTGTGGAATATTCAATGTCTCCATAATTTTATATCTTTTTAACAATATGTGGAGATGTTCTCAGAGATATATTTTCCTAATAAGTAAAACCATGTTACATTTTGTTTTTCAGGAGGCAGAAATATATAGAGTACTCAAATAAGACACTTTTCCCGATCAGCTGTTGGTATTGCTCTTGCTAGTAAGAAAGATATCATTGTTGCTTTGTTTCTTTTTTTTCTAATTCTCATTATTTAGAGACTCTGCATGCTGAGTTTTCATGTCAGAACTGTGAAAGAGTGAAGGCTTCAGGCTTAAGAAGAGGATTATAGTTTTCACCAAGACAAAGACATTGCTTCATCCAAATCTCTCATAATAGAAGCTTCTACTGATTTTTTTTTGTGTAAAATGTGACCTCATTGCCAATGTAAACTCCTGTGACTGGTCTTAAACCACTTTAAAAGACAGTCTGCATATGAAAAATTGAGAAGAAATCCAAAAAAAAAAAAACCAATAAGGATTGCTTTTGCTCACAATATATTGTTTAAGAAAGTCTCTTTTTGTGAAATGCAAAATCAACTGTTCTATAAAAGTATATTTTATCTTACCAGTATCTATTGCATAAAAGATATTCTGTTTATGCATTCATAGTTAAGATTATATTACACTTTCATTATAATCCTTATTTTCAAGTTCATAATGCAAATTATTACCCAAGCATTCCAGTTCTTTATCTGCTTATATATTTTCCTAGAAGAAGAGAACTGATTATTCGTAGATTTATTTGCAGTACAGAGCTATTGAGATTCTAATTTATACTAGCACATGGCTTGATCACAAAGTGCTCACTGTGGTTGTACTTTTGTCATGATATTCATGATTTGACATTTGAGCCTGCAATTGGCCACCTGGATCACATGCTGTGTAATTGTTGCTTGGATGACCTCATCTTCTACGAGGGAATTTCACTTAATCATCTAAAAATATGATATTCTCGTTAAATCAATCTCACTTGTGGGCCTGAATTTTGTCTTCTGAAAACACTTACACAAAAGAAGCTCTCCTTTTGCGGTGTTAAAGGAATGTTGGTGTGGAAGTTCCTATTTTATTAAATCAATCTATTTGCAGCAGAAGGATTTTCATTATTTTAAAACTATACTTGAGGTTAAAACATAATCTCCAACAAAGACTATATTTTCTTTTCTATGACTTTTAAAACAATAATTAGTTAGACAAGGAAACTTACTGACCTTTTAATAAAACTGTAATTTGCACGTAACTTTAAGAACATGTATCCTATGTTTCTATCCATCTTTGAGAGAGCCATTACGCTAAATTTTGCCTGTGTACACTGTCTTAGCACAGGTATATACACACATTTCATAATGTATATATTTCATATTCTCATCTTAACATGATATTTCAGTATCACTTGCTCAGACAATAAGGAATCTAAAATAACTATTGTTTTCTGTAGTTTTCAGATTTTCAGGAACTAAAAAAACCCTACAATGTTGTCAAGTTATGCTTCTTCCATATGATATGCAAATAACAAGGCTAAATTTCTTGTCCTGTTGAATTCAACAAGAATTTTGCTATTGATATGAGTAGGAAAAGAATTAATCTAGTATTTTTTAAATTTATTTCTAACTTCAGTTAGTTACACCTAGTTGATTTTTCCATCAGGCTGAAGTAACTACTCTATCAGTTTAGAACTAACAGTCATATCATATTGCTTAATGTATTCATTGCACTTATGTATAGGTTAAGGCTGGTCAAAAAAAAAAATCACAAGTTGGTTGCACACCTACAGTGAAGTCTCAGATACTGCCTAAAGTGTCTTTCCTCTACATTTTTAAGAAAATATTATTGGTTCTGTATTAAGAAACACTGTTTCTCTGAGTGAGTATTCTACCTCCAACCTAATTTTCTTTGCTGAGCAGATGATTTTCCTATTGTATTTCACAGTAACAATCAAATACTAAGTTCAGCTGTTAAAAATCCTTACTCAAGAGCCTTTCACAAGAATTGTAAGCTTATGGAGGATGCAACAGTTCAGTCCATAGCCTTCTTGCTTTATAACCTACTCTTGTGTTGTAAGAAGAATATATCGATCATGAAACCAAAGTTTTAAAAGCATGAAATTGAAGGATGTCAGTACAAAAGGTGCAGTAGTGACATAGAGACTATTGTAGCTGACAAATACAGATTTCCCAAACCAAATATGTTTAGTTCAATGTATTTTCTAATGGTTCTGAGATATGACACTTTCATTTATGACAGACTGTTCCAGAGCCTTTTGGCCATTGCTGCCTATTAACACAGAAAGAGTACAGCTGATAGAAATTGCTGGCAAGTGTATAAAAATAATGAATAAGCTTCAGACATTTCGTTTTCTACAAATTAATTCTCTGCAATCCACATGTGTTTTCTATAGTTCAACAAACCCTCTAAAGATGAACACTTTCATTTGAAATCAAATAGTCAGTATGACAATTGCCGATTTTCTTGTTGCCCAGGAGTCTCTATTGATTTTTTTTTCCTTCAGCATTTAGTTTCTTCAAAATAAAAACAAATCTAATGTTTGTTGAATTCCAATTAGACCCAAGAAAGAAAATTTACTAGGGGAGATAGCTGAGAAACACCATACATCTTCATGATACAGACTCATTTACATATCTCTGTTTGCATTGTCTGCTTACATTGAATCTGCCCTCTGGTTAAGATGAAAACAAATAAGAAATGCAAATATGTATTGAATTTTGTATCACTTGTTTTACTTTCTTATAATTTCAATAGACATTTCAAGTGAAAACTTACCCAAAAGGGTAAGACATCATACAAACAGGTGTTAGAGAGACAGAACTTCTGTATCATAAAGGAATGTATGGACTATGCAGTGATTTGGTTTTGGTTTTGGGGTTGGTTTTTTTTATGATGAGACTTATAACCACTGTATGTCTTCTCACAAAATCTTGTTATTTGCCAAGATTCAAAGCATTCAAACATTTTCTCAATTAGATTTATAATCAGGAGGAGATTTCTGTAAGGCCTTCCACATATTTAAAGCAATACTCCGTGGTGGTATAAATGAGCTCAAGCCCAGGCTTTCACAATCTCATCCTCACTCTTCCTTTACTTTGACCTTGCACCAGCTGTGTTGTTTTCTAGTACTACATGCTGATCTGTATATTGACTCCGATACAGAAAAATTGACCTAGCGTCCCACAATTTCTGATCACAAACACCTACTCACAGAATTAATCTCTTGTTTTGTTATGATAACTTTGTAGATTAGTGGGAAAAAAATTATATGCTGTGTGAGTTGGTTACAAAACTTGCAAATTTTAGTCTATCTCCCAAAGCAATTAAGTTTTGTTGATAAATGATATCATTGCATAAACACTGCTGTTTCTTCAAACCTAAACCTGTGTGCAACTGGTTTGGACTGGAAGTTAAGGAGAATTTTCCCTCGAGACAAGACTATACTAAAAAGAGTTTCCATAGGTACCACATTAACCACCAGAGAGAAGACTCTACCTATCATATGAGCATCTGAATGAGGACTGGTCACCCTTTCACTGAGTATTTCCTGCAAATTCATGTATAAGTATTTCAAAGTGCATGCATGTATTTCAGGTACTAGAAATTGTCTTTTTTGTCTGATTAAACTTCACAAAAGAAATATTAACAAAGACAGTCTCTCCTTTGTTTTCTTTACTTTGGTCAAGGTCTGCAAGCAGCATAGGTTATGTTTTCCTGGTAACATGGCGGTCAACAGAGCTGATACAGGTAAAGAGCAAATCTACAAGAAAATTGCTCAGCTTTCAACCAAATCGCCTTATTGAGCCACTGGTCCTTGCATGAATGGCAGCACCATGTGACTGTGGAAGTGCAAGGACGGATGACTCAGGGAAGTATGGGGAGAGAAAGAAAATGGACTTAAGCTGGTTTAATCTGAATTTGACTGAATCCTATGTAGGTTTGTATCTTTGTTATCTCCTTTTGGACATGATCCATTAGGTGTCATAAAAGACAAGAGAATCGTAGTAGCTTTTTGTACTGTGAGACCCAAAACAGAACATGGTACTCCAGATGCAGTCTCAAAATTGTGGGGAAGGATCACTGCCCTGTACTGTTGGCTAGATTCTTGCTAATGCAGCCCAGGATACTATTGGCCAGCTTTGCTGATAGGACATCTTTCTGACTTATGTACAACTTGTTGTCCGCTAGGACCCCTGGACCCTTTTCAGCAGAGCTGCTTCCTAGTCAGTTGGTCCTCAATTTACACTATTGCATAGGATTATTCCAACCCAGGGTTGAGACTTTGCTCTTGTTCAGCTTTACGAGGTTCCTGTCAGCTCTTTTCTCTAGTCTGTCCTGTCCCCACTCAATAGCAGCCCTGCCCTCCAGAATATCAAATGTTTGTATATATTCACATCTGGAGTTAAAATTTTTAATTAGAGCTTCAGTATCTTGTTGATTTGTTATCTATGTAATTTAAGAAAAAAAAAATCTTTATTTCCTCAGTGCCTTATTCCAGAGATTTGTTTGCTTCCTTACCATCAGAAAAGAAGATATACATTTCAGGCAAATTAGACTAGTAATTTAAATTAGGTAGAAGAGGGTTTAGGAACTGGTATTGATCTATTTGCACCAGGAAAAATATTGCCAGAACAATGTTATCTGAATATTTCTCATAGATATTATCAACAAAATAAATTTCAAATTTCACCCTTCTTCAGCCAGCTCTGACATCTTCCTCTTCCTGGCCTCCCTTCTCTTCTCTCTCTGAAGATTTAAGAAAAGGCTTTTTTGCTTATTAAAAAAAAAAAAAGGTGAAACAAGCTTTCTTAGTTATTTCTGAAGAAAAGCAATGTAACATAGACAATCCACAAAAGCAAACTCTATTGCTGATCTTCCTTTTCTGAAAAGTACAGTACTACAGAAATTAGAACTTTTGAGATACTGACAAGTTGCAATACTGGAAAGGCCATCAACATTGTGACTTGTCAAAAGTGTTTGTATTTTCATCATTTCTCCTGGGGAAAAAAAATGCTGGAACTCAATACAAAGATATGGATAAAACATTGCAATACTTTAGAAGTGGTTGCTCACTGCAGTTGAAGTCTATTTATATTTCAAGTCAGATGTCAAAGATTCACATGTGATCTGGCATAAGCCAGATGTTCTACTTGCCAGAATTGCCTAACCATGGTAGTTACCTAAATTCATTGTATACATCTCTCTTACCCTGGAATTTCCTTGAGTACTTAATTTGATATACTAATGAATACCTAGTTTGGACAGGTTTCTGGACAGGAGCTAGCCTCCAAGGTACCATGATATTGCTTTATATAGGCAGATAGCCTGAACTCATCCTAATTTCTATTGCAAACCTTGGAAAGGTAGATGCTGCCAGGTCTTCTGTAGCAGGTGGTAATTCTAACTTTTGTCTAAAACATTAGTGTGCCTAAAAGATTAGTGAGGGTATTCACTCAGAAAATGTAATCTGAGTCCTAAAACCTACTAAGAACTGAATGCACATAATAAGGTCCTAAGAATATAAGGAAAAAAAAAACCACCTTTAATGTTGTCAGGTAAGAAATATTCATGGGTTAGGCAAAGAAAATGTGAAAAAAGTAGGCTTAGCATTTAGGGTTTCTCTAGCAAAGAACAAAACTGGGATTATCATCTTTCACAGAATCACAGAATCATTTAGGTGAGAAAGGATGCCTTGAGTTCATCTAGTTCAACTTCACTGATCAAGCAGGGTCATCTAGAGCAGGTTGTCCAGGAGCATGTCCAGTTGGGTTTTGAACACTTCCACAGATGGACACTCCTAAGCCACCCTGGACAACCTTTTTCAGTGTCTGATCACTCTTAAAGTAAAAAGTGTTTTCTTGTGTTCAGAGGGAACCTTTTGTTTTTCAATTTGTGCCCGTTGCCTCTTGTCCTGTCAGTGGGCACCACTGAAAAGAGCCTGGGTACCATTTCTTTTCTACACTCCATCTGGTAGTTATACACATGGATAGGATCTCCCCTGAGTCTTCTTTCTGCAGGCTGAACAGTCCCAGCTCACTTAGCCTCTCATTGTATAAAAGATGCTCTTCCTAATGGAGCCCAGCCTTTAGCCTTGTAGAAATATTTAATCCACTAATGTAAAGGTATTTAAAATGCACATTTTTCTCCTAGGAAAGCACCCAAATTGCCAAACTCATATAATTTCCTCTGCTGTCTCACTTTCCTGCTTAACCAGAGGTTCACCTTCAGGAGGACAGGATTGATGTCTAGTGTGCAAAAGAAGGTTGTGAAAAACATGAGATCAAGGTAGGGAGTGCTGGAAACTGTGGCTAAAAATCCTTGATGCGCCTTATTTCCTTTCTGTGTGCTCTGGCTGCTGTGCTATTAAGGAAATGTTAGCCCCCAGATACCTCAATAAACACATATCTGAAGTCAATAAAGAACAATTACACTTTCTATATGTTCTCTGTGTTTTCAGGGAATAGGCAGACCACATCTAGTCTAGTGCATTGTGTTACCTTCTTGAGGTACTTAAGTTCCTTCTACAGCTGATAGATGGATGAAGGCTCCTAATTTAAACCTTGTTGGCTCTCTGGACATGCCCAGCTTTTTGTCTACCAACTTTGTATTCACTTAGGTGGTTATATGCAAAAAAAAGTTAATTTTCCCAAAGTCATGTCAGTTTTGCCCACAACAGTAATTGGTAATCAATTTCCCTGTATTTATCTTGACCCATAAGTTTTCTCATTCCTGTTTTTCCTATTTTGTTCTTCTGTCTCACTGAGGAGGCGAAGTGAGTAAGCTTCTGGATGGGAGTTTGGCTAGTAGCCAAAACTAATCCACCACAGCATGAAACTCTACTGAAGGAAAGAATGTTTTTCTCAGTAATTCAATTCCCCAGTCTGGAAAAGAGATAAATTCAGGGAGATATCCATCTAAGCTTCATCAAAAGTAAATGTTTTAGATTTAATGTCATTATTTTATGCAGGCTTTATCACTGCTGATTAAGTGGCACAGTTTCTTATAGCATTCTATTTTTTCTCTGTCAGAGATCTGCTGCATTTTCAAGCAAAGGAACACAGTCACTTGAAGAATGTAGTGTTAACATTTAAATCAGCATACTGGTAGACAGACTTGTACAAAAAATTTAAAAGCAATCTTTTAACAGATAAAATAATGAGTTTTACAATGGATTTTACAAAGAAAAAAAAGAATCCAAGGTGTAGATATAGAATTTAAAACACAATTAGTTAGGATATTGTTGTATTGTTTTATTGTTGTAAAAAAACAATAGAGAAATCTGTATCACAACATGCTTTCTCAAATCTCTCCATCTGTCTTAAAATAACATTGTTTTAGAGGTGTAAGAGGGCCTTACTATGGTTCCTGTAGGCACTTTGCCTCCAAATCCCTCTGCTCCTGAATTTGATTTTCACAAAATTTGACAACCATGTGAAGTTACTGTATTATACTGAGAAAAAGAGAGTGAGAGGAAGGACCCTGCAGAACTGGAACGCCATGAGGTTGTTTTATAGTCTATTCATAGTGTTAGGAACAGTAAAAACCAAGTAACTTAATTGCACTCTTCCAGTGGGGTCACTGAAAGCTCTGTGGTTGATCAGAACTATTTGTGTAACCAATGCAAATGGAAAGGGAAATGTTACAGGTCATAGCCTGTGGATCAAGAAGTTACTTGCCCGGAGTGAACTTTCATACCATGTGAAAGACGTGTTCAGCCCTGATGTTGGCCATAAAGCACTGGGAGCGTGCGACTAGAAAGAACTCAGCTGTGGTGCAACAACACATCCCTCAGCAACGTGAAAAGTGAATGGAAAAACTCAGAACAGACACATACCAAGCCTGCAAGGTCAGTGGGCCCTGGCATTAAGTCAGGGAATTAGAGTAAAAAAAGTGAAGGTTTTAATACACAAACTGTATGGATAGCAGACAGAAAGAGTTGAGCACTGTTCACTGCCCACTGCCCATGACTCTCTACTATCAATATGTGAGAAAAGAAATTGGTATCTTAGTTCTGGTCTTAGTTCTGAATAAAAAAGGAAAGATATTGACAAATGGGATTTACTGATTGGTGTGGTCACTATAAGTAAGGGGAAACAAAATGGTAATTTGCAGCAATTAGGATAAGCACAGAAACAGAAGGAAAAACATAAATAGTACTCTGTCTTGCTAAAAAAGTTGACATTCGGGTTATTATTTTTCCATCTTTGGAAACAAGCAGCCTAGTCCTTAAAGAGAAGAAGTGGTGGTAATACATGAGGAATGAACATCAAAAATCAAAGAAGGATAGGATGGATAAAAAATCAAGGAAGGATATCAACTAGCATAGGATGCCGCCCTGCCAGGAGCTGAACCACTTGCTACAGTAATTACCCAAAGTATTGAGAGAACTATCACTTTTCCAATTGGAGATTTAGAAATAAAGCAGATACTACAAAATAAAGTATGTCAGAGCAAATATAAGATGATAAAAGATGATACAGAAATGATAAGGGCAATCAAAACTGTCTGTAATGGAAGGGAAACCAGGGGTTATTTAGTCTAATATGTGGGTTATTTAGTCTAATATGTATACAAACAAGGAGTTCAAGGGTGGAGAAGAACTTTAAAAAGGATTCTGCTTACAGAACAGTGCTGAAACATCAGAAAAGATGACGGAATGTGGTTAAGCAACTCTTTGCATAGGTTAATGCGTTTACCTGTGTTAAAAACAAGTATGTTTGGTATCAAGAAAATAACTGGTCCCTGGCTAATAAGGGAGATATCCTGATGGGAGTCTGTTATAGACCACCCAACCAGGATGAGGAAACAGATGAAGTTTTTTACAAGCGGCTGGCTGAAGTTGGGTGGGAGTGTCGATCTGCTGGAGGGTAGGAAGGCCCTGCAGAGGGACCTGGACAGGCTGGATTGTTGGGCTGGGGCCAACTGTATGAGGTTCAACAAGGCCAAGTGCCGGGTCCTGCACTTCGGTTACAACAACCCCAGGCAATGCTACAGGCTTGGGGAGGAGTGGCTGGAAAGCAGCCTGGCTGAAAAGGACCTGGGGGTGATGGTTGACAGCCACCTAAACATGAGCCAGTAGTGTGCCCAGGTGGCCAAGAAGGCCAATGGCATGCTGGCTTGTATCAGGAATAGTGTGGCCAGCAGGACCAGGGAGGTGATAGTGCCCCTGTATTCGGCACTGGTGAGGCCGCACCTCGAATACTGTGTCCAGTTTTGGGCCCCTCAATTCAAGGACATGGAGGTGTTGGAGCATGTCCAAAGAAGGGCAACAAGGTTGGTGAAGGGTCTAGAGAATAAGTCTTACAAGGAGCAGCTGAGGGAGCTGGGGTTGTTTAGTTTGGAGAAGAGGAGGCTGAGGAGAGACCTTATTGCTCTCTACAACTACCTGAAAGGAGGTTGTAGCGAGGTGGGAGTTGGTGTCTTCTCCCCAGTAACAAGTGATAGGACGAGAGGAAACAGCCTCAAGCTGTGCCAGGGCAAGTTTAGGTTGGATATTAGGAAAAACTTCTTTACTGAAAGAGTGGTCAGGCATTGGAACAGGCTGCCCAGGGAAGTGGTTGAGTCCCCATTCCTGGAGATATTTAAAAGAAGGGTAGATGTGGTGCTTGAGGACGTGGTTTAGTGGTGGACTTGGCAGTGATAGGTTAACGGTTGGACTTGATGATCTTAAGGGTCTTTTCCAACCTTAACAATTCTATGATTCTATGATTCTATGGGCAAGAATTCAAACAGATTTTATTGTTCCATTACCTATAACTAGAGACGGAAAAAGTATTGCTTCACTATAGTTGAGCCGTATCGAGAATGCTTCCACAAAAACAGTGTGAAAAAAAAAAAACAACCTATGAAATTTAAATTGGGTGAGATCAGGATAAAATTCAAGGGGTTTTTATGGTTACAGTTGTAGTATAGGTGGGAATCAGGGCTGTGCCTGTGTGAGTATCCAATGCACTCAGTCAGCAGTTCCCTGGGTGGTGGAGGAACTCCACAGAGTCTCAGCCTAGATGAGGCAATAGGCTGGTTTGAGACAGCAGACTAACTGGAGACTGACTGAAGTCCTAGCCAGCTCCACAACAAAGCATTCGACTAATTGTTGTATGTCCTTTTCAAGTGTGAGTTTCAGTCAGTTCTGCAGAATGCTTCAGGCAGCCCCTACTTTTGACAGACCAGTTGAGAGACACTATTTATATGCTTAAATGTGTTGATTAATACAGTCCCAGCAACTCTCCCAGACAGCTCATGCTGCATAAGTCACCAAACTGTGCACAAGTACTTGCACACAGTCAGTAGAAACTGGTTTTTGCAGATACATAAATGGTCACATAGGACAGTCTTTTGTAGTAAGCAAGATATTTATGATATGTTCTTTACACAGTTTAAGATAACCAGCACAAATATTTAAAGATAACTGACAGAAATGGATTGTAGATCAGTTAGAGTGATCACATAGGAGCACAGGCCAGCTGATTATAACAATCCACTGCAACAACTGAAGGATATGGCAGTCCAAAAGACATTGATTCAGATCAAAGTTCCTATTTTAGAGTTTCATTAGTCAAAGACTTTTCTGAAATTTTTGGTGTTGAAAAAGATGCCATACTGTTGGTCAAGCACATAGTTCCAGGTAAGCAGGGAGATTTAATTAAACATTACATTAAGCTTAGAGAAAGATGGTCAGCAATCCCGGAAAAGACTGGGATAAAGAATTCCTAGTCATCTTAATGTCTTCATGTCTGTTCCTGCAACATGTGGATTTTGTCCCCATACGGCAAAAACTGGCTGATAAACAAGGATCTCAGCAAAGGGGGAGTGATAGAAAAGCATCAGATGAACAGCAGATGTTAATAGGAATAGCCATCCAGCTAAACCCCTGGATCAAAACAAAAAACCAAACAAACCAGAAAGAAAAAAAGACACACAAACCCACAAAGGAGACCTGGAAAATATGTAAACCATAGCATCTAGGAATCAAGGTATGTACAAACATTACAGTGAAACCTTCTATGGACTTTCTAGGAAATGGCAAAGTACCATTATATCTCTGGAAAAAAGCCAGTTCGACAATGTGTCAGGCACAAATAACAAAACAAAGAACAAACCAGTCTTGGAAGACACAGTTCCATATAAGGATCTGGAAAAGTGCATATGGATTTTAGCAGGGCTTTTTCACAGGGTCTCACAATGAATCCTTATAAGCAACAGGGCATTTACAGCTTCGGCTGGGGGGTTGGAGCACATAACATATCAGGAGAGCTGGGAGAGCTGGGTTTATTCATCCTGAAGAAACATGGGCTAAAAGGAGATCTACTTGTTTTCCTTGACTACATAGTGGGTGCTCATAGAGAACATAGAGACAAAATTTCCTCAGAGATACACAGCGAAATACTTAGAGGCAAAAAAAAAAAATTGCAGCAAGGGAAATTCTGTTTGAATATAAAGAAGTGAATCTTCACCATGAGGCTGGTCAAATACTGGAATGGGCTGCCCAGATGAGATATGGAAACCTCACCCTTGGAGATACTGAAAACTCAGCAGAAGGCGGCACTAAGCAACCTCATCTGTTTCTGTAACTGGAACTAACTTTGAAGCTGTTACTGCCTTGGCTTCCAAAGGTCCCTCCCAGTTTAAATTTGCCTGTGTTTCTCTGGAATGAATTAAAAGAAATCAGAAACACAAGGAAAAACATAGTGAAGATTCAAAGAAAATGTGAAGAGTAAGGAATCATACATGTTGAAATATTGATTTCAACATCGATTAGGGATCGATATTGGGCCCAACGCTCTTCAATATCTTCATAAGTGATCTGGATAATGGGATCAAGTGTAGCCTGATGAAGTTTGCAGATGACACCAAAATGAGTGGGGAAGTAGACACGCTGGAAGGGAGAGCAGGAAGATCTGGATAGGCTGGAAGAGTGGGCTAACAAGAACCTTATGAAGTTTAACAAAGACAAGCGTAAGGTCTCGCACCTGGGAAAACATAATCCAGGAGTGCAGCTCAGACTGGGATCCACCTGGCTAGAGAGCAGCTCCGTGGAAAGGAACCTGGGGGTCCTGGTGGACAGGAAGCTCAACATGAGTGAACAGTACGCTGCTGCGGCCAAGAAGGCCAATAGGATGCTGGGTTGCATCAACAAGGGCATCACCAGCAGAGATAAAGAAGTCATTAGCCCACTCTACTTGGCGCTTGTCAGGCCACACCTGGAATACTGTGTACAGTTCTGGTCCCCGTTATACAAAAAGGATGTGGACGGGCTAGAGGGGGTCCAGAGAAGGGCCACCAAGATGATCAAGGGTCTGGGAAGCTTGCCGTATGAGGATAGGTGAAGAGAACTGAGTTTGTTCAGCCTTGAGAAAAGGAGGCTTAGAGGTGATCTCATCGCCATGTTCCAGTACTTAAAGGGGAGCTACAAAGAAGATGGAGACTCCCTTTTTACAAGGAGTCACATGGTGAGGACAAGGGGTAACAGGTGCAAGTTACTCCCAGGGAGATTCCGATTGGACACGAGAGGAAAATTTTTCACAATGAGAACAGTCAACCATTGGAATAATCTCCTCAGGGAAGTGGTTGACTCCACTACACTGAACACATTTAAGACTCAGCTGGACATGGTGCTGGGCCATCTCATCTAGATTGTGCTAGAAAGGTTGGACTAGATGATCCTTGAGGTCCCTTCCAACCTGGTATTCTATGATTCTATGATTCTATGATTCTATGATTCTATGAAATAAATAAGAGTAAAAAATTAACACAACTGAGAAAAGGTTCCTAGCTGTAAAGAAAATAGAAATTCTTCCATGTCTACACATTTCAGAGTACCTTTTAATGGAAGCACTCAACCACTCACACGGTAGATTTTTATGTTAAGGTAGACCTTTAAATTTTATTTTAATGGAGCTCAAGCGACATCAGTATTTTCTATCTACAGTTCCTATATTTAAGGCAACATTGTTGTGGAGTCAGAATTACTTTGGAAATATTAATAACTACATCTGTAAGACATCCATGTAAAGAAAGTGATGTTAACTTTTGTAAGGCAAAGGACCTCCTTTCATGTGCAACTCTGTAGCCTGTCACTTGTAATACTGCAGCATGCCTTTCACTTCTATTTTGTAAACTCACAGCCTCCCTCTCTTTGGCTGTTGTAGCAGTGCTTCACCCGTGTATGCAAAATGGTCATGTCCTCATGACCTTGAACTTGCATAAAGCTTAGTAGATAACAGAGTAATTATTAATAAATAGCCAATAAATGTTGTTCACATAAAATTTATGCACAAAGCTTAGTAGCCAGTTAGAGTATGCAACATCTGCACCCACTCAAAACATTTTCCAATCAGTGCCATCAGCGTAATGAGCAAGAGCAGCCAGTAGGGAGACTGATAAAATTCATGAAATCTGGAGAGGAAACCCAGAAGACACTCATCTGTGGGGATCACAGCACATGTGTTCCCAGCTGGACACTGCAGAGTGTTTTCCTTTTTCCCTTCTATCTCTTTTCTTTGAGTTGTTGGGGTTTGGGGGTATATTTTCTTGGTTTGGGCTTTTGTTGGGGGCAGGGGAGATGGTCCGCAAAAGTAACCTAGGCTGTTACGTTCAATGTCTGCCATCAGCTATAGATATTCTTGGTCCTCTACACGTCTCCATCTTTTCTGTAACAGTAAGAAATAAATCTGTGTTGTTTTAGTAATTGCTGGATGAACTAGTCAACTGCCTTTCAGATTTTATAATTGCTGTATGAGACCAAGACTAAATAAGATCAGAACAAACAGATGAGTTTAATGTCCTTACTCACCATTCTATCTTGAGTAACTATAAACTTTCTACAAGCTTGTTCCATAGCTTGATTTTCCTTAGAGCTGTGCATGTATTATTTAACATGAAATCTAAAATTTTCCTGCTTCTTCTTTTTTACTCTTTAGCCTGACCTCTTTCTGAGATAAATTTCAGTAATAAAGAACAGAATCTTTAGTTCAAACACCTTTTGCCCTTAATGAGTACTTCAGAGTTTAAGAGAGTGAAAAGCTCCATTGTCACCTTTACAGTTAAAAAAGAGATTCACCTAATCAGCATGGGGATAATAAAGGTTATATGAGCATAATTAAATACCAGATTGAGTCTTGTGAGCATCAGACACCCCAAATGAATTGCAGATGAAAGAAATGTGAGAAAATGTGATTCTCTTCTTGTATGGAAACCAACAACCAAGAGCTCCAAAAGGATTTATTTTTTAAAAAATGAAAGGTACATTTTGTTATAGATGGCCTATAAACCTGCAAGGGAAACTAACTCCATAATTTCAGGGAATGTTGTAGTAGAGAATAATTATCCTTATTCACCAGTCATCCACTTATATTTCATCTTACATAATGTGTCATAGATGGAATATTTACCTCATTTTTTTTTTTTCTAAGGGGTATTGCCTCACACTTTCCCTTCAGTAAGCTGGACTATTTTCTTTGAAAGCCACAGAAGTTATTGTTATTGAATCCTTATGTTAATAACCTAGAGTGTTTTTGTTTTGTTTTGTTATATTATATTAGGAATGCTTCATACTCTTAACTGAAGCATTTCGAATTCTCTTTGTATAGCAGAAATGAAGGGTACCTGGAACACGTGTTAACCAGGATGGACTGGTTAGCCATGGACTGTTTCCAGACTCTTGAACTTTTGGAAATGTCAACATTTCAATAACAAAGAAAAAAAGAAAAAGAAAAAAATCATCAGTGCAAAACATATTTCCTTTGGAAAGAGTTTTCCAAATTTTCACATAGGAAAAAAAAATCCTCTGGACTTTTTAAAACAGAATTGCTGGGGTCCTTGCAGGTGTGGCAAGTGGCCTCTACTTGCTATTACACAGCTTATTGCATAGCTTGGTAGCTCAGGGAAATCCTGGTACTCAAGACCTTCCAGCACTCTTCTTAGCTGCAAGAACTTCAAGAAAACTCATGAATCCTGCAGCAGTCTGAAAGTTCCTGGGAGCTGGACTGATAAGTGAGAGAAACTTTGAAAAAACTGTATGATTTCCACAGAATTTTTTTTTCAAAATAAATATGTCCTCACTGAATGCTTTCATTTGCCTAATGACCAAAGACATTTTTGTACCAGGACGCAGCTGATGAACATTTCACAAACACTTTTTTTTTTAATTAAAAAATAGCAATCAGTTTTTCTCTCAACAGTTGCAACTTCGAATACTCAATTTCGAACTCCTTTTCAGGAAAAGTATTCCCTCATTTTTGCACTTGACTTTCAAAACTGAATTCAGTGTCTTAGTTGGAAATCTGATTTTCTTGGGTCAAAAATATGCCCAGTGGAAGTAACTGAGAATTCACCTGAGAAATTGTCATTTTGAGTACAATGAAACTGCAAGAAATATAAAATACCCTCCTTAAAGACCTTATAACATCTTTACTATGAACTCTTTTCAAAAACACATACATATGCTGTTCATCCGGTATATAAATACATTTGTACAGTATATTCACTTATGTTTAATAAGGACAATTATTTAGTGTCCATCTATGGCAGTTTGTTTTCTATCAAATAGTATCTCTTGCACATAGACAAACCAAACACAACAGAAAAACAACTTTTTAAATTTACCCATTTGCTCAACTTCGAGAGACACCACTCTGATAAGAATAACTTAGATTAAGTTTTAAAGCATGTTTGTTCTTGAAAGGTGCTGTGGGTTTTCTATACCTGTATGAAATGATCTGAAAGAATTACTGTATGACTTTTACATGATATGGTTCAGTGATCATATCTCTGCCAAAAGTGCTATTCAGGCCCTCAGGCTAGGTGAGGTTATATCTGTTCTTAACTTTACCTTTCCTACCGTTGGCATAACTCAGCTCAACCTCTGTTCTGTGCTGTGGTGCTGGATCAGTGCTAAGTGTCCCTTTTCCCTTCATTTGTCCTCACAGATGCTTGTGCATTAGAGTGCTCTCCAGATGAGCCTGGACTCTGTTTAAGCTCTGTGATTCATTAAAATGTAAGACCTCAGCATGAGTCACACAGAACATGAGGCACATCTGCTGAATAATCACGTTTTGAGCACAACTATGTGAACTTGCCTTGGGCAAGTGCAAAGTATGACACTTGATTATGATAAATGGGAATAGAACAAGCTGTCAAGATGATACCACTGCAGTTGAGGTACACAAGTACACTCATAGATTTATTAGTGTAGACAGTCAATAGGACGGAGGCTAAGAGACTGCCAGATATAGAACCATTATTTCAGCCTGACAATTCAGCCCATATCATTTTACTTTAAGGAATCTCATTCCCAAATCGGGTTTATTAACACAAGTCAAAATGTCAGACAGTATGAAACAAAACACTGTGTATTCACAAGACAGTTTAACATAACTTAAGCCAATTTAACCAGCAACAGCTCATATCAGCCCTATTGGCTACTCATACTCTGGTGGCTGATTCAATCCCCTGTTGACTGTTTAAGTCAGTTTGCCTCCAAAAGTACACTCCTAAATTGTATAATCCATGAATTCAGGGCACTTTGGAAGCTGGCCCTATGGCTGTAAAACCAGTGATCATACAGATGTTGAAATGACAGGATGAATATTTGAAAAGAAACAGTTCTGGCTAGAAGCTGGAAAAATCAATAGAAATGTTACAAAATGTGACTTTTTTTTCAAATATGAATGTCTCCATATATTTAGGAAAAAATAATAATGTGGTAATTTACTTTAAGTATTCAAATTTACATTTACTTTAACATTTTATATGTAAACAAATGTTAATGAATTTGGCAACATTTTATTTTTAAATGATGTTACGACATCTGCTGGACTCTGCATCCATTTCTGAGACATCATTTGTATTTTTGTTCTATTGAGAAGAGTTAACAAATCTAATTTAGCCTGAAGCAATTGTTTTGTTGTTCCAGTTCAGTGAGAAGTTTTAAGTTTGGAAACTAAATTAGATTTTGGGAAATATAAAGTCCAAATACTGAACATAACAGATGATCAGCTTTCTGTGATACACAGCGATCTGTAAAGAAGAGACCTGAAAAAATAGATTCTAAAAGTTTGTCCATGTTTTCATAAAAAAAAAAATATGCCTAAATCTGATCACTATTACTGATTCTGTCTATACTAAACCCACCAGCAGTATAACTTTTGGATAATTTACTGGAGCCATTTGTTAATCATGGGTCACTAATGGATTACCATTGCATGTATACTGTTTGCATTGGTTGGTTGTTTCTTTTCTTAAGTTGAATTTTGGCAGACATCTCAAAATCTTTTGATATAATAGTACTTTCTAAAAAGGTTTACTAGGAAGCATCCCAATGGAAATTGTGCTGTTGATCTAAAGTGCTTTACCAAGTATAAGTATCATCCTCTCTTCATCAGAATGCAAACCAACTCCTTTCACCTGTCTCTGTTCATGTTCAGGCCAACTGTATGAGATTCAATGAGGCTAAGTGCCAGGTCCTGCACTTGGGTCACAACAACCTTATGCAACGCGACAGGCCTGGGGAAGAGTGACTGGAAAGCAGCCTGGCAGAAAAGGACCTGGGGGTGATGGTTGACAGCTGGCTGAATATGAGCCAGCAGTGTGCCCAGGTGGCCAAGAGAGCCAATAACATCCTGGCTTGTATCAGGAATAGTGTGGCCAGCAGGAATAGGGAAGTGATTGTCCCCCTCTACTCAGCACTGGTGAGGCCGCAACTCAAAAACTGTGTTCAGTTTTGGGCCCCTCACTACAGGAAAGACATTGAGGTGCTGGAGTGTGTCCAAAGAAGAGCGACAAAGCTGGTGAAGGGTCTAGAGCACAAATGTTATGAGGAGTGGCTGAGGGAGCTGAGGTGGTTTAGTTTGGAGAAGAGGAGGCTGAGGGGAGACCTTATTGCTCTCTACAACTACCTGAAAGGAGATTGTAGTGAGGTGGGCGTCAGTCTCTTTTCCCTTGTAACAAGTGATAGGACGAGAGGAAATGGGCTCAAGTTGCACCAAGGGAGGTTTAGGTTGGATATTAGGAAAAACTTCACTGAAAGGGTTGTCAGGCACTGGAACAGGCTGCCCAGGGAAGTGGTTGGGAGTCCCCATCCCTGGAGGTATTTAAAAGACAGGTAGATGTGGTGTTTAGAGGCATGGTTTGATGGTGAACGTGGCAGTGTTAGGTTAACGGTTGGACCTGATGATTTAAATGTTGATTCAGATGTTCCACTGATGATGAATGAAACAAGTTATTCATTAGTTCTTTGTACTGAAGTTCCCTAAAACCTAGTCCTGCAGTTTCCATCATTTCAGAGTTATTAAACCCAGAGATTAACAGACAATGGAAAATTGGAGAGATATGTTTTTGATGGATGGACTGTTTGGTGGATGAGGAACTGGCTGGACGGCAACATCCAAAGAGTTACAGTCAACAGCTTGGTGATGAAGGGGATACCAACATTGAGCGGTGTCCCTCAAAGTTCTATACTGGGACCAATACTATTTAATACCTTCATTAAAGGCATAGTGGGATTGAGCGGACCCTCAGCAAGTTTGCAGTGGCATCGAGTTGAGTGGTGCGGTCCATTTGCTAGAAGGAAAGGATACCATCCAGAGGGACCTTTGACAAGCTTGAGGAGTGGGCCTATGCAAGCCTCATGAAGTTCAACAAGGCCAAGTTCAAGGTCCTGCACCTGGGTTGGGACAACCCCCAGTATCAATACAGACTGGGGATGAATGGATGCAGAGAAGGTCTTGGGGATACCGGTGGATGAAAAATTGGACATGAGATGGCAATGCACACTTGCAGCCCAGAAAGCTAATTGTATCTTGGGCTGCATAAAAAGAAGCATGGCCAGAAGGTTGAGGGAGGTGATTCTCCCCCTCTACTCCACTCTTGTGAGACCTCACCTGGAGTACTGTGTCGAGCTCTAGCACCCACAGTACAAGACAGACATGGACCTGTTAGGATTGGTCCAGAGGAAGGCCATGAAAATGGTAGAGGGCTGGAACACCTCTCCTATGAAGAAAGGCTGAGATAATTGAGGTTGTTCAGTCTGGAGAAGAGGAAAGGGGACTTACTTATAAGAAAGACAGAGACTTTTTACCAAGGTCTGTAGTGATAGGACAAGGGGCAACTGGAAGAGGGTAGATTTAGCTTGGATATAAGGAAGACATTTTTTATGAGGATGGTGCGACGCTGGAACAGGTTGCCCAGTGTTGTGGATGCCCCATCCCTGGAAATGGTCAAAATCAGGTTGGACAGGGCTTTGAGCAACCTGATCGAGTGAAAGATGTCCCTGCCCTTTGTGAGGGGTTGGACTAGATGATCTTTGAAGGTCCCTTCCAACCCAAAACTTTCTATAATTCTATGAAATATCTCAGGCATAGAAAAATTTCTAGTCTGATTCCTCCCCCTCTGACATTTCCAATTTTAACTGTGAAAAACAAAGATTTAATCTTTTAAGATCCAAGTAATTAATTTTGTTTCTTTTTCAAGCTATGACATTTTAGTTATCTATTTTATATAGGTAGTTATCTAGTTACCTATTTTAGTCATCTATTTTATATAGTTATCTTTTTAATTATAATACCTGAAAATTTTGAACCATAAAGAGAAAGAACACTGCTTCCAAAAATGTCTACAGGTATGTCTAACCTTTAATATTCAGAGTATTTTCCAGGTTTTGGATGCAAGTGTTTATCCTAAGTGACTCCTACCTGTGTTTCAGGCTGGACCTTCACACCATTGACCTGTATGTCTTTCCTTCCAATAGGAAAAAATCTGGTGTGGAAGAGGGCAAAATTATATATTCAGTAGGTCCCTTGAACTAGATCAACAGGGGACCAAAGCTTGGGGTGCAAAATTACATGCATGTGCCCTACAGTTAGAAAAGTGCCTTAGGAGTCGCTGGCAGACTCGTCACAGTAATTGCCATCATACCTTCAAAATTCTTAGACTTTAAGATTTATGTTTCAGAGAAAAAAAAAATCTTGTTTTTAATTAAAGATTCTAAAGAAAATGTCTGATTTCTTCTGTTAGAACTCAGCAGTCATTAGTGTAGTTCCACTGAAAATTAACTTGGCCCGTTGTGCTCTTCCCTGGCTTAAAAGCTGGAATACTAAAAGCCAATAGATCTATTTTTGATCAGTCAGACAGTGTGAATCTAATACATTTCTATTAACTTCATTGGTTTTACTGTATTTTTGTATAATGGAGATCAGAATTTGTCTTCTGGTTTGAATGTAATTTAAAAGAATTGCGCAGAGGGAAAAGGCAAGTAAAGCTGCTGTCAAAAGGTTAGAAAAATCAATAGGCAGAGCAGAAAATGAAGTAGTAAAAAGGGTCTTAAGAAACCCAAAAGTTAAAATGTCATTTTGAAATGAGAGAGAGGAATTCTGCTGAGAAACTGTAGATTATGGCACAAGCTATCTGAATGAATAGACAATCAGCCCCATGGCTGCTGGAAGAGGATGCTGCACAGTTATGTAATGTAGACTTGTTTGCACCCTTGGAGTAAGTCTAACACTTCTGAGTTAATTAACTCTCCTTTGACATGTGAAAGTGCTGAAAAGAGGCTCCCTTCCCATTAAATCACAGCCTTGTGTTTTCTTTGCTGTTTCTTAAACTAACCATGAATTTGGCAGTCATATCCTTTTCCTTAGATGAAGTCAATGATATTATTTATTATTTTCCTATCTGTTGACATCTGTTGATGCAAGTAATTTTTTATTTCAGTTAAAGGTATTTATGTATTATGTGGAAAGTTCTTATACAAAATCATTTCCTCAGACTATGCTATAGTATGTTGCATTATAAAGACTACTATTTAATGATTATCTAAAATAGCTATTACAGTCTTAAAGTTTCAAAATTTTTTACATCTTTTCTTACATATTTTATGAAAGTGTATCGTTATTTTAGATGAGATCTTCAGTATTTTCACATGGATTTGAATTAGGTATCAGCTCTTAAATGCAATCGATGCATTAAAAATACTATTATAACAGTCATTTCCTTTAGTGAAAAAATGCATGTGATCTTGATTTTTAGTTATAATTCCACTTATCAAGACTAGTCCTGATCAATACAGTTTTTCTTTTATTTCTGTAAGCTTAATCAATGTAATTATCATATGAATTCCTTATTGTATTAAGTTCAGGTTTAGATTCTGGTATTTATAGGACACTGTCTGAATTTAAGAGTTATTCCCCTTTTTAAATTGAAAAAGAGCAGAACTCTTCCTACTGTCTGATAGCTTTAGAACTCAACAAGATTAATTGTAGCTGTTGTAGAACCCCTTATATAAAAATACTGAATAATCTTCCCTTCAGATAAATTATGTCATCTAATGGAAGGTCTCTACATACAAGGACCCCACCTCATCAGAAAAGGGCATGAATTCCCATCATAGAACCTTCACGAACTCTTGAAATTAAGAAATCTCCATAAAATTCATTGCCAGTGGAAAGGATTAGCCTCTGAAATATATAAATTCTAGTTTTCATCGTATTTATTAGTGTAATTGTCCAGTAATGTAGGACTGTGTGACAAGAACCCTTTAGGGTTAGCAACCAGGGAATTTGTCTGGAACCAGTGAATTAAGCAAGATACTAGTAGATCACCTAGTCTGCAGGTGGAAGGAACAACTGTAAGACTTGTCATTAAAACGAAGTGAATGTATATGTTAACAAGACAAGGAATTCAGCTGTCATCTTAAGTGTTTACTTAACTTTTTTCTTTTTGCCTTTTTTTTTCTTCCCCCAAAGGTGAAATTGTAGCTGGTTTTTTCCATTAACTGGATTAAATGTATGTTTATGGTATATATCACATAGCTGTCATGTACCATTACATTTCTGGATGGCTTGTGTTGAACTCAATCTCCATGAATTTTGTTGAACAATTAAGTTTGGCCTAATTTTTGACTGCACTTGTTGTCAATATGTTCAAAGATGGCTCTATTGTTACTTTTAAACATATTCTGAACATTGAGCAGAAGGGCAAATTTCACTTTATCTGAAGTAGTTGGCAGAAATGTCACTTGCAGCCTTGTGAAAACATTGTTTGAAATTTCATAATGAAAAGGTCATAACATGTTATCAGACACTTTGCAGAGGGAACCAAAACAAATTAAATCCTAGTTTAAAAAAAAGCTGAATTGAATAGTAATATTACCATATCCAAGGAAATGCAGATTTGTGATACTGACATTAAGCAGCAATCTTAATTCAAAATTAATATAGAAGCTGTTGTGTTTTTTCCCTACAATCATAAAATTCTTATTGATGAAGAATAAGAAAGAAACTAGAGAATATGAAACAATGTCTGAATCTAAATGTACATTACCTGACATCAAGCGAACAGCAGTCATAGATCCCACAGCTGTATTCTCAAAAACAACCCCCAAAACCTGACCCATACCCATAAAGATATTCACTCATTAGACCAAATTCAGGGACTGACCTGTTTACAAGGACTGGCAGGTATATATATAATACTTCCACTTTCATCACCCCAAAATAATGAAAAGTAAAGTATACATCCTATTGCTTTGCCTACCTCCTACCAGATTCTGAGGTAAAAGTTTAAAAAGAAATGTTTCTTATTATTGTAAGTTGACACCACTGTGAAGAATGCAAAATATCCAGAAAGAAATCACATACTAGTGGAGTCACAATTTCTTTAATGACACTGAAGTCTACTATGCCAATGTGGCATACCTCATGTTTATATACCAGTTTTGACTGGTATATATATAACAGGCAGGAGTATAACTGGTGTGTAACTATTGTATACACCATTTTTATACCGGTTTTTTTTTTTTACACTCTTTTGAAAAAAAAATTTAAAAAAAGGAAAAAAATCCCATCCCATGGACATTAGTTATGCAATACAGAAATTTAATATCAGAGTTCAAATCTGCACTGTTCAGTTGAAGTTTTTACTTATATCAGCACTGCCACTGAGGTCAATAGAACAGCCCTATTAATAGGTAGACCAACACATAGTTGATGAAGATAAATTAAAGTATTGGTCTCTCTTTGTTTTTCTTCCTTTGCACATGGTATGGTTTTAAATTAAACTATGTATTGATAAGCAAAGTAGATTTACTGGTGAACACCAGAGACATTTAAAGTACCATAAATACCTCCCGCCTTGAATGCTACAGGACAGTCCAATGCTGCAGTCATAAGAATATATATGCACACTCCCTTTCCTCTTTTATTTGCAAATAGTATTAAAGAATTTTCATTAACTGCTTTATATCTTATTACACCAACTGCTTTTCTAATACATGTTCAAATACATGTATATTCAGAATAAAGCTAAAAATGTTTTCCAGAATTGAAAATCTGAGCAGATTTTTCCCTTTAGGTGTAGACAAGGCTCTCCTCTGATATCAGAGCAGAGATAGTTTCGAATTTACTCTTGACCCTCTCCCAGTTCCTTCCTCTGTACCGACATAAAATTCTTGATGCGTGCAGAGATCAAAAAGCATTGATTATATCTGTTTTAGGAAGAGGTCGGCAGCCTGAGGAGTGCTCCTGGAAATATAGAAGAAAAAAAATCTAACTTTGCAGATCCACGGTTTCTGAAGAACAAATACTCTCTTCCTTTCATGAGTGATCACAGAGGGCTAGAATCCATTTGAAAACAGTACCAACAGCAATGTTTATGTTAAGAGAACCCAGTGACACTTTTCTACTCAAATGCCAGCCAGCAAATAATGAGCAAATGAAACAACCAATAACGTAGCAAAAATCCTCATAGCAAACCAAAATTCATGACACCAGGATGCATTCAACATTTAGATTAAAAAAAAAAAGCCTGTAAAAAATCTACACTATATTCCTTTCTTAAAGTTTTTTTCTTTTTACAGTTGCATTGCCTCTATGTGGACTAATTTTATAACCTTTTTGTTTAATGTTATTCCATAAACTTGGAATTTCAGCACCTATACAAACATGCACCAAATAACACATATTGCATTGTATGTCAGTAGAACATAATGATGAAATGATCAGTACCACTTGTTTCATTCAAATATCTCCTTGAAAAGCTGGTTAATGTATTCAGATTTATTGGAGATATAACACCATACAGTGTAAAAGAGATTCTGTGATTTTCCAGATGTTACTAGTATTTGTACATGGAGTCCTGTCAGTGCTTCTTTGAATCCTGCTTCTGTCTCCAGCATGGACTGTCTTTTAAAATTTACCTGACTTATCTTTTAACTTATGAACAGAAGGAAAACAACAATCATATCTTTACATATTACAATTTTTTTTTTTTTTTAGTCCTCTAGTGCTAGCTAAGACCGAACTTACCAGCAGAACATAATTAAGTTTTAGAGACTATAGAACTCATTTCTTCTAACTACAGAAATTTCTTGGCCACCAAGTGTATTTGGTGGTTTAATTTTTTTTTAGTGATGTATTTCAGTTTAATTTTCTGAAATAATTGCCACCATTAAGATTGGTTTTCTTTAAGTGTAAACTGCAAATTTGGCCATTGTCATCTGAACTGGAAGAGGAGTAAGACCTAACATTTTCTGCAGACTTTATTATGGAGTTACATCTAAAGAATGGATAAATTTAGTGAACATTGTAGAGAGCTATGCTCTGAGAAGCAGAAATTTATGGCCAACTGGTATTTTGTGTAGTCACCTTTCTTTCTTTATAGCCATTACAGGCATTTTTTCCATGTTCCCAGTATTCAAAAGCATAGACTGCATAGCTATGTCTTCTCTTTTCTTCCTGCGGTTTTCAAAGACACGCTGTTCTGCACTGGGGGTGGGGGGTTAGGAGAGAGTGAGCTGGTGCAGGGCTCTATCTGGATCTCAATGAGAAAGAGCCAACAATAAGTGGCTTAAAATAACTGCTTTAATAAGACAGAATAAGAGGAGGAATACAGTTAGCAAGTAAACCTTATGTCCCTATGGACACCTGTGTTTGTGCAGCATCAGACAGAGCCCGTTTGGCTTTTCCCCTGGCATGCTGTGCAGAGCAGAGCAGATCCTGACCGTAGAGACAAGCTTCCCCTTTTGGTCCTTCGAGCTACTATCTAATTCCCTCACAAGAAAACAACTCTGTTTCTAAAGGATGCACTTATGAAAACTTGTTCCTGCACTGTGAGATAAAGGCAAGGCCACACAGGTGGCGTAATCACCCCTACTGAGTGGGAGCTGCCTGCAGGCTCCTCTGTTATGGTGAGCTGGCTGCACCATCCTGTAGCAGAGGGATGTGAGTGGCACAGCACGGGCATGTGCCTACTCAGGTTAATTGCTCTGTGGATCACTGACTCTTAAATGTGCAATGGTCTCTAGGTAATGATCACTACATTCCACCCTTTGATCCACATACAGTTTACTTTTCCCAAAGATAAATTATAAGTTACAGACTACATTAATAACATACAGGTTCCTCAAGCCCTAAATGCAGGTCCCAATAGAACAGACATGGCATGTTCAAGATCACTGACTCCTTGAATACTGTATCTCCTGCAGTGCTCCCAGTCCACACTACCAAATGTCAAGATATTTTTCTGCTTAAGTAGAAGATTAATATAGTGCTTATCAATTATTGAATTTTCACACGCCATAGTAGGTAGCAATTATTCGTTTTATAAATTAAGCATGTAGCCCTACTCCATAAATAGAAAATGAAGCTTGTAAAATACAACTACTCAGTAAAGGAAGTGTTCATAATAAATTACATAGTTCTTTCCTTTTGGAGTCCCTCAGTAAACTGTTCTCTAAAGCAGTGCTTGAATCCATTGTACCGGGGAAGTGCTGTGGTTCAGTTTAAATACAGAGACAAAGGTTTGCTGGAAAGGAAAGGTGAGGCAGCCTTTAGTGTGCTGCACAATGTAAGGTTCTTACATACTCTGACAGTGGTGATGTGATTGCACAGACTCTACTTTTGCTTGTCTTTCCATTCAGATCAGAACTTCTTCCACCTCCCGGAAGGCAGAGCTCCGCTTCTGGGGAATAGTGAATGTTCCCTGAGACTGCCTACAAGGACAATGAGATAATTTGGTCAACTTGCAAATTACATTCTGCAAAAACATGGTTTCTACTTTCATTCAGTTTAGATGATCTTCACTTTCTACCCTGAAATGCTGTTTAATTTTCTTCTGCTTTGCTACAATGGAACACTAAAAGTAAAAACTCAGAATGAAATGTCTGTGTCTTCTGATAGAGCAGACAGCCATATTAAAAAGGAATTTCATCAGCACAGTAGAGTGTACTGATCTGTCCTGAAATTTATGAGAATGTGAAAAAAAGAATGCAAACTCTGCAAAATACAAGAAATATTTGCTTGATATACATATGCCTGTCTGAAGTATTTTAAGTCCAAGTCTTTTGTGCACATACACTAACAAACACATATACATATGAACACACATATGTGTATTTATCATGTGACTTCTAAATGTTTTCACACAAAAACTTGGAAGCATTGTTATTTGGATAGTATTAGAGGGTCCAAAAAAACTATATGTCCATAATAAGATTACAAGTGTTGAACTGATGAATAGCTGATCTTGGAACAAAGAACGTGTTACTTACCTGGATTGTAAATATAAGAGCATATAAGCTCCATTAGGAAATTTTGGAAAATTCCCTACAAGTAAAAAAGGATGTAAGATGAGGGTTGACAGTGCAAAATGGAAGTAATGAACCCCCTGAGTTAACAGAAAAATTAGGTTTGCATATCACTTAGGAAAACAAAGACTTGACCTAATTTCATCATATGATAGCAACAGAACCTAAGGAACACCACCAGAACCCAGAATCCCCTACAGAAATATGTAAGACCTGATAAAATCTCAGTTATTCATAGCTTTGCTTATCTGTAGTAGAACAGAATCAGCTTAATTTATTCTGCAGTTACAGGTAATAAAGTTAGACCTTCAATGACATACTATTATCAACTTATTTGGGCTTTGAAGGTGTGGTGTAGGCCATAATACCTATTTATCTTCAGTGTAGGGATTCTTGCCTTCTTTCTTTATGAATCAATTGGTAAACAGACCAAAAATATATTTTCAGTTGGCTGGCCCAACTGAGCTAACAGTGGTCCTCATCCAGCATACTGAGGACTATGTGCTGGAGAAAACTGAACCCTGAGAAACCATCTGCACCTCTTTATATAACTGTCTTCCAGAGTGTACTGGCTTAAGCTACACTCATCAGTTATCCACTTAAAGCTGTGGAACATTACATGCAATACTTACACATTCATTAAAACTCCCACTAGACAGAAAGGCAGTTTTGTTATAAATTATGTCCTGGATTCCAAAAGCAAAGCTACACATGAAAATATGTCAGTCTATGCAAAATTTGGCCAGAGTCCCTTCTCAGGTAATGAAATTTCAGAATTTTTTTTTTTTTTTTGCTAAATCTTGGGCTTTTAAGACTTCATATTTCTATAATAACTACAGCAAGAAGAATCCAGCTGAATGGAAGTATAAGATCTGAGAATTAAAGCTGTGAAGAATCAGTATAGGTGATGCATAGTCATGCACACACAATTAATAATAAATTTGCAACATAGATTTCTGTAAGTTGTTTTAAAAAATTGATATGATAAGGACCAATATTATTTACATAGTATTAATGAATACAAGACCACAATGCATACAAAGCTTATTTTGCATTGCCTTTCTTTGATTAAAATGTAGAAAATAAAATTGTTGCTGCAAAGACGGATTAGATTCCACCCACTTATTTTACAAATATGAAACAGAATTCCAATAAGAAACATGGCAAAATCCAAGAGACTCATATATAAAAATACAGTATGAATTATTCCTTCATCTGAATACAGCTTCAAGGACAACATGGCACAATTATCCACTACCTCTGTATTATGTAGTGCTCTACTGTTATTCAGTATTGTCCTTACTACTTCTACTATTACTATTATCACTATACAAGTAAAAATTGGGTTCTCTTCTTAGTTCTCATCATGAATGGCTTTGTCAGTCTGGACGAGGTACCTGTCTTTATCTATTTCTCCTTTTTTTAAGAGGAGAAATTATAATAAATAATACCTTTCTTTGGAAGGTACTTTAAACTCTGCAGGTAAAATGGCTTCACGGCTTGATCTAAAGCCCAGCAAGTTCAGTAAGAAGCTTTTTACTGACTTCAGTGCATTTTGGGTCAGACCACTTTTGTAAAAATGAATAATACTGAGCCACCATCATTCTTATGTGAATGCATCTTATTTTGGAAGATATTACCAAATATATCCTCGAAATTGAATTCATAACATTGTTTTACCCTCACTCCCTTCGAATTATAACATTTCAGGTTTTAGACTCTGAATTAAGTGCTGAATATTACTGACCACAGTAGAGGAAAAAAAGGAAAGTTGATATATGTCTATCTTAAAAGCATATTTGAAATATCAACTGAATTTGAATGTACCAAGCTGGTACTCTTACAAAAAACATCAGCAGAAAAAATTAACTTTTTTTTTTTCTACTGGAGAAAAATCAATTTCAAAGGCAAAAGAATGGAACATTTTGCAGTGTTGTGTTTCAGCATATACTGACAAGTTAACTTTTCTAAAGTGCAGGACACATTGGTCTCAAATAAAGAATTCTGTGCTACTTCTGAGAGTGCCATGAATTGCGTTACTTTGTGTTACTGGTTTTCTTGTATTACTGAGATCAGAATTATCACAAAGAGCCTTCTCTGGATTATAATATTCCAGCTGAAAGCTTGACATGGAGAAACACAGAAAGAGAGCTGGTTCACTGTCCATTTTACTAAAAAAAAAGAGTTGAAACACAAAATAAAAGCCAGAAAGTTGACATTTGTGCTTTTTTCTCCTTTAACTGAACATCTTCACTGACTTAAAAGTTTAAAACAGCGTGTATATATGTAAAATTTTTAAAAAGTGAAGGAGCTGCTTATAAAAGGAACAAAGCAAAGGATATGAAATGGACTGTATTTAAATGGTGTAAGTTCAGCGGAAGTTCAAAGTTTCCTTAACAACCAAAAAAACCCCAAAACCTTAAAAAAAAACCCAACAACAGAAAGAGCTAGCATGTGTAAAAAAGCCAGCTATTTTTTTTCTTTATCTTCTGAGTAATGTCTTTGATGGGTAATCCAGGCAATGGGTTTTAATTCCTAATGTTTAGAAATGTTTTAAACCAACAATTTTTATATTGTTAGAAACAGATTTACTGAATAAACATAGTATAAAATGGTTACTGGAAATAAATAGTTGCTTCCTGAAGGAGATTACCTGAATTTACTTCTGTTTCTCTCCATAAACTTTAACAAGGACAACTAGACTTCCAGCACAGCAGATCAAATGAAGGTGGTATGAATTCCCCCTTTCCATCTTCAAAATAGTTATGCAATTCTAATCTGATTTTATTTTAGGTAGATATCCAGTTACAGTTTATTATCTGTGTGAATTTTTAGTTGATATCAGCAAGTGAGATAAGCAATCACAGTTTTAGTATCTGTAAAAGAAACTGTCTGAGACACTGTATAAAATAACTGAAATATATGAATGAAGCATTCTGTTCCATAAGGGAAAATTATTATTTAAAATCTGTACCTATTTCAAGTACATTTTAATAAAATGAAAATAGCCCACTGATTGTGGAAATTAACATTTGATAGCAATCACTTTGAATAAAAGCAGCAGAAGCAATCTAGGGAAAGATTTGTGGTGTCTGCGGTTGGGGTCTGCATTGATTCCAAATTGCAGTTTCCGGACAACTTCCAAAAGCATTCCTGTGTGTGGCCAAACAGCTAGAGGCATCACTCGCTTGTTTAAAAAGCTTATCTGACTATCTGACTGAACAGAACAAATGCAGAACACGCTGGGCATAATATCATGCTCAACAGAGCTAAGTGGTAAAGGAAGGAAACTTTTCACCTCCTGGAGTGTCTTCACATTAAAAGCACATGATTCTGAGACACTGACGCATAGGTATGCCAACGATTTTAAGACGAAAATAAAAAAAAAAAAAAAGTACTGGGATAAGCTGAATAAGAGTTATGCCATAGTCTAGGACTGGAGATATCTCAGACCCATAAGAGATTAGAGTCAGAAATCCCAACAGAAAGTAAAGTTAAATTTTCTTACTGCTTCAGTTACTAACAGAACCTTTGCTTTACAGCAGACATAATTTATAAAACACATTAGATTTTCCCACCATATTTATATAACAACAAAACCAGTGAAAATAACAAATAAACATGTTTTATTAGGGTAAGGAGGAAGCTAAAAAAAGAAATAACTCCTTAGTATATCTGGATCATTTCCACAGTACTGCCATATGGCAGATTCAGCTAGCGTGCAGCAGAGCTGCGATAATTTGTGATTGTTTCAGGCAGATATGGCAACTGTTTACTAAAGATAACAGCAACTAACCCTTCAGTGAACCCAATACTATACTGTCAGCATGCACCATCTTCAAATGGTCCCAAATGTTGCAAGGGTGGAGAGTAGATCAAGTGGGTTACAATGATTACAGTTACGTTTTTCCAAATGGCCATGGCCGAAGAATGACTGGAGCTTCCTTTCTGCTTTCCTTGCTATGAAGAAAGGGAGGTAAATGCCATATAAGAGTTATCCTGCATACATAACAGAGGAAAGAAGAAATCTCTAAGTTGCCAAATACAATGAAATCACTAAAATTGCTCCTAGGTCTCTAAATGTGCACTGTACGTTAAGAAATGCTAATATAAGAATAAATAAATAAACAGCTATAACTCATCAGTGGTTCTGGATAATAAAGCAGCTCTGAAGTACTTATGACTACTTATATAAAAAAGATTTATCCTAATACATGCTACCTAATTGCTTTATCAGACTCTAGTTCTGTCATAGTTCAAGCCTAAATCTATAACGTCCTCATCTTGTATTCTTTCTGGTGCTAGAACTAACATTCATCTGACCCAGCAAATAAGATAATTTTTGGAAGTAAACTGCTCAGAAAACTGAACCAGGGCAAAAAGGGTAAAACGCTTTCTGCAAATGGTGATAGTGTTAGTGTAAGGAAAGCAGGCAAAATCACGACATAAATCCATAATTCAGAATTACCTATTTTCTGGGGATTATAAAATAACAAAATCCTTCTAGTGCATTTGTGTGTCAGTCTTCTTAAAACAGTATAATCATAGAATCATAGAATCGCTTAGATTGGAAAAGACCTTTAAGATCATCAAGTCCAACCATTAACGTAGCACTGCCAAGTCCACCACTACACCATGCCACCACATCTACCCGTCTTTTAAATACCTCCAGGGATGGGGACTCTCAACCACTTCCCTGGGCAGCCTGTTCCAATGCTTGACAACCCTTTCAGTGAAGAAGTTTTTCCTAATATCCAACCTAAACCTCCCCTGGGGCACAACTTGAGCCCATTTCCTCTCGTCCTATCACTTGTTACTTGGCAGAAGAGACCAACCCTCACCTCGTTACAATCTCCTTTCAGGTAGTTGTAGAGAGCAATAAGGTCTCCCCTCAGCCTCCTCTTCTCCAAACTAAACCACCTCAGCTCCCTCAGCCACTCCTCATAACACTTGTGCTCTAGACCCTTCACCAGCTTTGTCGCTCTTCTTTGGACACACTCCAGCACCTCAATGTCTTTCCTGTAGTGAGGGGCCCAAAACTGAACACAGTTTTTGAGGTGCAGCCTCACCAGTGCTGAGTAGAGGGGGACAATCACTTCCCTAGTCCTGCTGGCCACATTATTCCTGATACAAGCCAGGATGCTATTGGCCTTCTTGGCCACCTGGGCACACTGCTGGCTCATATTCAGCCAGCTGTCGACCAACACCCCCAGGTCCTTTTCTGCCAAGCAGCTTTCCCGTCACTCTTCCCCAGGCCTGTCGTATTGCATAAGGTTGTTGTGACCCAAGTGCAGGACCCAGCACTTAGCCTTGTTGAACCTCATACAGTCAGCCCCGGCCCATCGATCCAGCCTGTCCATATCCCACTGTAGAGCCTTCCTACCCTCCAGCAGATCAACGCTCCCACCCAACTTGGTGCCATCTGCAAACTTACTGAGGGTGCACTCGATCCCTTCGAATACAGTTAAGGTTCCCAGATTTGAAGGGGTAGCAGGGGCCATAAAAAAAAAAAAAAAAAAGGAAAAAGGGTCTTGTTTCCTTGACATTTACTCTTTTTCATATTCAAGTTTTCATGAAACTTCCATGTAGGACATAGAAAGACCAACATCTTAGATAATATTTATGTTCTGTTTATCCTCATAATCTTCATGTGAATAAAGATAAACCTTCTAATTTCCAGCAGGTATTGATACCTCACCATATAATGATGCTGTTAACGAAGACCGTTCCTACTATTAGTTTAGTGCCTATCAGCACAATATTAAAGGACAGAGTTAGGACACCTAGGAAGTGGGCTTCCAGTTTGAAAAGGTCATAACATACATCAGCTACGACTCAGTGTAGTTGAGCAACCCATATACAACATCTGATGCATACAGTATAAAGCTGTCTTTCACAGACTCTGTTCACACACTGCTTCCCAGTCTTGCAGACCATGAATCAAAGTCATTGAATATAATACCATTTTGCTAGATCATTGGTTTTCCAGCATTTTTGATTTGAAGACTCATAAAATATTTCCACTGAAGAAGCAGACCTCTGAATAGCAAATTTTAAGCCAGTCAACAATATTTTTCTTAGTTGCTTTTCACATTTCTCTTGGCTTTTGCTGATTAACCCTCTAATCCAGAAAGTAAATATGTAAACCCACTGTGGTTGATGTTGTACAGAAGCTGAAGAAAAATCTACCCGTAACAAAGATATTGTAAACGCTGCGTTAAGTTCAGCAAGGTGATAAAGACATGTGGAGAGCATAGAATCAGATAAGTCACAAGGCAATAACAGTGGTCTGGCTGTGGGTCAGTGCATTCAGCATCAGGATGGTAGCTATTCTGAAGATCCTGTTTTCTTGTCAAAGAATGACTATCAAGAGGAATTTCAAGTAGATCAATGATGTGGCTTTGCAGATATTTATGGGAAATCTTCCCAGCCAGAAGAAGTAACAGGAATATATTAAAATTTGTTTACTTTACATTTACGATATCAATGCACTGTATTGCAATGTAATTGCTTTAGCAGTATGTCTTTTAGTAGCAATAATGGTTCTAGCACTTCTTATGAATGTTTGGCATTTAAACACTAATTCAATTGCCTTTGCAAATATTTTCTTTCCAGCTGTCAACAGGAAGCTCAGCTCAGTGCACCTTTTGAATTAAATCAGGCAATCCCTGTCATTTCACTTGGTGCCTTCCACAGGATTACTTGAAGACATAGGCTTTAGGTGAGGAATTTAACAACTTAGGGACTCTATCTCTTATTAAAAATCCTTGGTTTGCTTGGCTAAAAAATCAGGACTTGAGCTTCAGATCGAACTAAATAAAATCACTACATTTTGTTGTTTCTTAGTATGTTGAGCATATTCTTTGATAGTATGTTTCAACCACTGCCTTGTCTTGAATATCACAGCTTCTATAACCAGACATTTTTGTGAGGTTAATAATCATCAGGGAACATGATGACAAGAGGTTCTGCTAGTGCACATATTGGCAAAAGACAGGCCTTAATACAGGTACTTTGCAGCTGTTCTGTAGTTTCCTTAAGTGCAAAAGCTCCTCCCAGAACAAACCAAGACTCTGCAATTACCTGCCCTGCTGATCCTACTTATCTTTAATGGGACTCAGGAGGTCATAATAGCAACACCTTGATGTTCAGTTTCTTTTCTTTATGTATGACAGCTTTTCTCTGTATTCATCAACCATATAGTTTAGATTCAGGAGAGAGCAATAGCTTGTGTCTTCCTAAAAGACAACCTTCTTGACTGCAATGAAATCAGGAAAAAATGTCCTCCATTTTTGTCAGTAACTTTTTTCCTAGTCCTTATGCTTAACAGTGAAGCCTAATTTCTCATTTGGATTTCTCTGTTTTCTGTCCAAACACAGCATTTTATTTAACTTCTTTCTCCTAGATGAAAAGCCCTATCTTATCCCACTTTTTCTCCCCATTGAGAAGTATATGAATTATAATCTAGTGGGGATGTTCATAAGTATCATGTAACACTCTTGACAACATTATAAACGTATCATGAAATGTCTGTTTGTTTATAAGTCCACTGACTGACCTAAGCCTAGATGCAGTGTCTTTTATCAAGAAGTTCTTAATTGAATAGATCTGTGACATAAGCAATGACATAAACCCATAGAAACATACTAGAAGCCAGTATAATTTTGTAGAGAAATAATCTGTTCAGTAACTTGTGTTCATTTGTGGTTTGATGTGATATTTTATGTTAGACTTCTTGCCCTGTAATTACCTGAACTGATATGCATGCACTTCCAAAGAGTTTTAAATTTATTTTTTCTCTTAGTACTTCCATTGCAAAGATATTTAAACCAAAAAAAGTTTGATTTTACTTATTTGATTGAAGTCTATAAATTCTATGTCCTTTTCAGTAGTTTTAATAAACAATAGAATCCGTTCAAATTTTTGTTTTGTGCTCTGGGATTTTTCAAACTGTTTAAGAAACTAACAAATGTCTTCTCTGGTATGTCTGAAGATGCATATTATCTTCAGTATTTGCCTGTCATCATAGGGAGAAACGCCTTGGATTTTTTAATTTCCTTATGAACTTGCTAGAAAGTATTCAAATTAACAAGCCTAGGGAAGCCCATGAATACCTTTACTAGTGTTAACTGGCACAGTGGAGCAAATCACCTAGTTTAATTCAGAATTCAATGAAATTTTATGGTGCCTTCATTGCTCTGTGTTCGGGACAATTAATTAATCAGACTCAGCTTAAGTTGTTAGAATGAACTGCCTAAATAGGATTTAAACTGATTATAAATTTTAAAATAGAATCTCATTACCTGAGTGGATCTTGCCAGAATTTTTATGTCTATGTTTGAATTGGTAATGTACAATTAAAGAAAAGAAATAATTAAAATATTAGAACACCATGCGCTCCAAGAATTATTACTCCTTGAGTAGCCTCGCTGATATAGTTAAAATAATGATAATTTTCCATTGATAAAGGAAGAAAAATCAGAATTTCAGTATCACATTTACAACATCTCTTTATTCATTAATATACAGCACATATTGAACTACTTTGAAGAAAAATCATAATGCATTGGCAAAATGGAAAAGAAATGGAAAAAATACAAACAGCAAAGGAATTTCATCCATTATGCTATAAGGCCTACTTTTTGCTAATACATCTGGAAATAATAATTGCACAAGCATATGTATGATAAGGGTCTCAGAATGATATGACCATGTTTTTAACTACCCACGCATACCTCCCAACACATGCACACACACAGACACAGAGGGATTGTGAGGGATGGGATGGTAATACCACCCTCTTGTGTTATGTAAAGCAGTGGATCTAATCAAATCCAGTTTACTAAGTGTAGGTTTTTAAGCTGTGATGTGCTTGGAGAATGTGGCAGAATCCTGAGCTAAAAATAGTTTCAGATGAAGCTAAATTAGAAGATGTATCCCAGACGCACAGGTAGCTGCAAACGGCTGCTCAGTTGATAGGGCGAATTCAACACAAAGCCCTTTCTGAAACACTCAGATGTCAAGCCCTCAGCACCAGCCATTAGCTGTTTTGTTCTACAGATGGACAGTGCTTGTCAATATAGGCATAACCATTCTTGTTCTGCAGTCAGTCAATAGACTTCACACACACACAAATATACAGCTTCCCTTTGTGTCAGCAGCCACGTTTTGGGGTGCACAGAGAGAGAGCATCTGATGGCTGTGTCTGAATTGGTAAAGGAGAACACCCTTTTCTATATTATTAAATTGTAAGAAGAACCCCTGGTATAGTTTTCTTGCAGGCCAAAGAGCACTTCCCAAGGCTTTGTGAGCATGTTTCAGTATTTAGTTTACAAATTCCTGACACGTGGTTTGGAGGTGGGCAGGCTGGTTTAGAGGGCAAAGAAACAAGTGCATTCAGTTGCATGAACATGGACAGTCCCATCCCAGGTGGCCTCAGTGCCAGTTACAGGCACAATTTTTGTTCTAGTTAAGGCCCTCACAACCCAGTGAGGGGCTGCGACTGCACCTGACATGAAAATTTTATTAAAGACATATTTATTTCAGATATATAATGTACAAATAAATCATTGTAGTTTCTCCTCAATTTTCATGTTCATACGGCTTTCCTCCTTCAGAACTTTTGACAACTTCACAGGAAAAATCTATTTTTAAGCACGGGTGATGTGATTGCCAAAGTTTTTATTATATTTCTGGAGATAATTTGCTGGTAGAGCCTTCCTTACAGTCTTTTCCTTACAACTGAATTTAAAAAAAAAAAAAGAAATGGATGAATAGAAAGAACCTCCTCCCCAAAATGTCTTTCCATTCATTCTCTGAAATTAACTAACTACTTCACACGTGTATTCAGTCCTTCATGTGAAGTTGACAGAAGCAAAACTTTCAAGTGCAAGCCATTTCCTTAACTGCCTTGACCAGAGGTGTGACACTGGCATCTGTGGAAGGATAGCTGGCTGACAAGGGTCACGTAGACATGGCACAGCTGCTTGAGCAGGAGCTGAATAAACATCGGACTCAGCTGATATGAGTTGCGGACTGCTCACCATCAAGGACCTTTGTGGTTAATTAAGCGTGAGAAAAGAGGGTGTAATAAGAAAGGAATGTTGAAGTATGGGCAGAGCTAACTTTAAGGAGCTATCCAATAATGGGCTTAGTTTTTGTAATATGCATTAGCTAATTATGAGCTGTATAAAAGACTTAACATGCTGCGCAATAAACGAAGCTTGCTGATTTGCTCACATTGAGTGTCCGAGTGTTCCCTCACCGCGACAAATGGCGCCCGAACAGGGACTCCCCCCTGAACGACCTTAGAAGAGTTTTAAGGGGTTTTGAGCCTGCGAGCCACGGTCCGGTGCAGTAGGAGAGTCGGTCCCGACCGCAGCACAGGTAGACGGAAGAGCTGGTCTCCGCGTCCTGAACGACCTTACAGAAGGGTTTCAGCCGACAAAACGCCGCCGACGTCTTGCAAAGGGCTGCAACAGTGCGCACTGACGATTTAGGTATGGAAAGACAAGCGGCGTATGATTTACTCAAATGCTTTTTAGAAAAGCGAGGAGTTAAGATATAGATTTAGGGAAAGAGTTACCAAGGTTGCTTGCGTATGGGGTGGCTAAGGGATGTTTCGGGGACCCCAATGTGATTTTTGAGGAGGAGGAGTGGCGTAAATTGGGGGACGAGTTGTGGGAAGCATCAATAGAGGAAGAAAAGACGGCAAGAAAGTTAGGTAGACCTTGGCGGGTGGTAACTAATGCCCTAAAACAACACCGAGCTGAGCAAAAGGCTGCACAGGCAGCCTCGGCAAGGCTCGGAACCCTTAAGGATACAGGCGCTGCTCGGGTCAAGAGGGCAGAGCAGACGCTGGTGTTAGGTGCTGCTCGGGTCAAGAGGGCAGAGCAGACGCTGGTTGTTAAGCGCAGTAATGGAAACAGAAGCTGCAGCCACACTGCTAGCTGGAATACTCTCTAAGAGAGGGATAGAGGTACCAGCGAAGCAATTGTGTAAATTTATTACACTTGGACAGCGCTGGGGTCATTTTACTGACACTCATCTGTTATTTTCCGTATCGGAATGGCGGGACTTTGGAGGGACAATGTGGCAAAAAACGATTGAGGGAGATGAAAAAGATGAAAAGGAGATAAAGGCAGTTCGTGCACTTTGGAACACCGTGTTAGAGACTTTAAAAGCGATGAAAGCAGAAAGAGAAGTGGCATGCGCTGCTGCTCAAATGCTGGGTCCAGGAAAAGTTCTTGATAAACCTTAAAGTAAACCAAGACCTATTGTGCATTTTTTCGGACTGCCTGCCGTAAGAGGAATGTCTGGGACTATTTGTAAAAACGTGGGTGAACTGCGGGAAAAGGAAAGTCTTAACTCACCGGGCGAAATAAAAGGTGTGCCGCCGACCCCGGTGCAAACACCCGAGAAACCGGAAGTTTCTCTTAGCAGAGCCGGAATAGGATCTGAGGCAGAGGCGGAAGTGTCTCCACCAGAAACTCCAAAAGGGGCGGGAGCAACGTCAGTTGCTGACCTCATTGACTTAGGCGGAGCGCCCTGCCGACCTTCCCCTGTAATGGGAAGAAGGGAGGCGCCGTCAGCACCCTCAGCGCCTTCATCTCCGCTGTGCCCACCGCTGCCTCCTTCTGGGGAATCATCGGGGACTACAACTTCTAAGAAAGAACTGCAGCAACCCCCAGATGTTACTACAGAGATGTTACAAACGGTTCTAAAACGATTTGAGAAATTGGAAACACAAACAACTATGAAGGAAGAAAGCGTGCCTCCATGTTTAATGAAGCCATCAGCACACCCTAGAATCACGCGCTGGAGTGGCATTATTAAGGATGCGATTTTAGAAGGACAATGAAAACCCGTTAGGGAAAAAAAAAACAAAAAAAAAAAAACGGGGAGTCCTGTAACATTGGCATTCCCGGTCATACAAGAGAACAATCAAGGAAAATGGGAACCTCACAATTGGAAAATTTTCATCATGGTCTTTCTGCCAAATTTTGCAATTACCAATCTCCTTAATCATATGTAACGGGAAAGACTCACCATATGCTGTCATTTGTCAGTGGCAAAACAAGAAAGGGGAGTCTACCTCTCGTCTCCCATTGGATGCCACTGCCAAATCCACTGCCAAATGCAAAAGTCCATGAGATATGTTTAATGTACTAGAATGGGTGTTTTTAAGCGTGCAGCCAAAAACGAGTATTCAAACACGAACTGAGGCAATAGGAGAATTAATACGTAAAGGAAGGTCGCGAATTATAGAAATCAGTGGTCAGGAGCCAGAGAATATCAGTATACCTGTTAACGCCATAGATATAGAATGGTGGCTCCGTAATGCTGTTGCCATACAGAGCGCCTTATTAGGCTATAATGGCAGAATACACTCTCAGCAGCCTCAAGGAAAATTATGGCAAGTATTAAAACGGAATCAATGGATAGAAAAATCCAAAGTAAGTGAAAAACCATTACCAGATGGGGTAACCATCTACACTGATGCAGGCAAGCGCCTACGGCGCGCAGCTTGCGTCTGGAAAGAAGGTGATCAATGGAAACAACACATTATAGAGGGACAACCTCAAGATTCCCTTCAAACTTTAGAATTAACTGCAGTAGTTTGGGCCTTGACTAATTGGCTAAACACTCCTTTAAATGTAGTAACAGATTCAATGTATTTGGCTGAAATAATGCCACGGTTAGAGGATGCCTTACTAAGGGAAATGACCAACCCTAGATTAGGAAGTCTATTTATCAAGTTACGATCCGTATTAAGTCAATGAACAGCAACCTGTTGTATTATCCATATTCGCAGTCATCAGTTAGATCTTGGACTTGGCCATGGTAATCAACTAGCTGACAGCCTAGTTAGTCCTGCATGCCATGCGCCTCCTATGGATAACTTTCAACAGGCCAGACAAAGTCACGAAAATTTTCACCAAAACGCAAAAGGGTTAAAAAGGCAATTTAATTTAACAGAAAATGAAGCCCGAAGCATTATTCAGGCCTGCCCAAAATGCAGAAATCACGGGCCAGGTATAGGAGTAGGAGTAAATCCAAAAGGACTAAAAGCATTAGAATTATGGCAAATGGATGTTACCCATGTTCCAGAATTTGATAAGTTAAAGTATGTACATGTAACAATTGACACCTTTTTGAAAATGATATGAGCAACTGCGTTGCCTGGAGAAAAAGCACATCATGTATGTAAACATTTGCTTGCTTGCTTTGCTGTATTAGGCGTACCAGAGCGCATTAAGACTGATAATGGTCCTGCCTATGTTAGTCAAAAGGTGAGAGCATTCTTATCGCGATGAGCGGTCTGATGTGATTTAGGGGGTAGCTAGAAGAACAGTTATGAAATAAGGGGGGCTCTGGGATAATTTCTTTACAGACAACTCGGCCTTGGGAGAACAGATGCACGGAACCAGGAAGATAGGAAGAAACAGAAGAATGGCAACAATAGTCTTGAAGGACAACGTCTACGTGATCCTAGGACTGAGTTTGTGCAGAAGCAAAGGTCAATCAGCGAACACAGTGAGGAAGACTACGAGCCTTCATCTGAAGACCCCCAAAGACCACCACAAGAGATGACTGCGCATGCGAATCAGATATTTATATATGTTAATAAGTTCCTGGAAATCTCATGTTTATGCATAGCAATTCTTGGAAATCCTATGAATATGCATGATTGTATAGTATATATCCTCTAAAAGTTCAGTAATTCGTTGGAGCACTTATGGTGGAGAATCCCCAGTGCTGCCCAGCGCTGCAGTAAAGAATACCTGCTTAATAGGAACTTTGTTGCTATTGAGTTTCATTTCAGGGACTCTCTCAGTACTCCGTTTCTCCCTTGGGGAGATTCGGCCTGTGAGGAGAAGCATCCGTGGATTTTTTGTATCAGTTTTGGCACCCCAGATGGGACCCTCTCTGTTTGGCTGCAGGACCCATTGAGAACAGGACTCCCTAGGGTACCCCCGGAAAATTTCCGGAGGGACTCCTTGCCTCAATCGGATCACTGCGGGAGCAGACAAGGACCATCTTCGGAAAAAGGTATTCTTTCTCAGGAATGTGGTTAGGACCTGTCCCGGTTATATTTAACAGTCGAGGATATATATGTGTTTCCACAGATCGTGGTCCAGTGTGGGTGCCGAGCAAGAGCGTAAAGCCTGTTTTAGCTCATCATGACTCACCCCACGAGCAAAATGGTCAAGCTCCTGATTCTAGAGATGCTATTCCCAATGGCAGTGACTCTCCACAAGATTGAGCCCAGAGAAAATATGTGGGTTACATGGGCAAACAAGACAGGACAACAAGCCTTTTGTCTATCGCTTGCTTCTGCGACAGAGCCTTTTCGAACATGTTTAATAGGGATACCTGGCTTCAACGTAGAGGAATTTCATAGCTTTGCCACGCAAAATTGTAGTTTGTCTATTTCTGTTAGTAATTATAGTGCCACGCTTATTAATAGCCTGAATGTTACCTGATAAGTTTGCTTACCGAAGGAATTCGAATTTTAATCACTCTTTCTATTTTAGGATTATGTTTTTGTGTAGCATTTAGCTGTGTTAAACGAGCTTTGTTAAAAGTGGTAAATCACGCCTGGATTGCTCAAAAACAAAAAGGGGGAATTGTGGGAGAATGGCTAAGTGAGAAGGGACATGATCTTTTCAGTGTGAGCAATCCTGCTTTTAGTGTATCAAGAAGCACAGAGGATACTATAAACTGACCTTGAACAGCAACGGACTACTTGGCAACAGCAATAGACTGCACCCTAATAGATAATAAGCCTCAACGTCTTTCTACAGGAGTCAAAGGACCTGTAATGGTGAACGGGCAAGCGGTAGGAGCTCTGCTCCTTGGGCGCTCCTCTGCTAGCATGAACGGACTGACTATTCTTGTTGGCTTGATCGATGCTGACTATACAGGGGACATACAAACAATGGTGCAAACATTTTTTCCACCTATAAATATTCCGGCTGGGTCAAGAATTGCGCAGCTGGTACCGCTGCCACAGTTAACGGAAGGAACCGCACTGACTGCACTGACTGGCCCCTATCGTGGTGAGGGAAATTTTGGCTCTACAGGGGGATTAGCGTTGCTAACGGTGGACTTAAAACATCGACCAAGAAAGCAGATCACCATCTGCTTCCAGGACCATGTCATCCACCTTACGGCACTACTGGACACGGGTGTGAAGAATTTGATGGCATGTGTTGCATGGACCTAGAAGATAAGTCAAGATCCATACACCTAGAAATTCAACAACTGATGGACCACTCCCAGAGAATAAAAAAGGATGTTGGATTTTTTGGACTGGATGGTCTGACAAACTGGTTTGGATTAGAAGGATGGTTAAAAAGTCTTATTCAAAGCTTGTTATTTGCTTTAATTATTATAGTCATTGGCTTAATATGCTTTAGCTGTATGATATCGTGTGTTAGAAAAATGTTTGAGAAAACAGTAGATCGCGTGTTATTAGCACAAAATAAAAACGGGGGAATTGTGGAAGGATAGCTGGCTGACAAGGGTCACGTAGACATGGCACAGCTGCTTGAGCAGGAGCTGAATAAACATCGGACTCAGCTGATATGAGTTGCGGACTGCTCACCGTCAAGGACCTTTGTGGTTAATTAAGCGTGAGAAAAGAGGGTGTAATAAGAAAGGAATGTTGAAGTATGGGCAGAGCTAACTTTAAGGAGCTATCCAATAATGGGCTTAGTTTTTGTAATATGCATTAGCTAATTATGAGCTGTATAAAAGACTTAACATGCTGCGCAATAAACGAAGCTTGCTGATTTGCTCACATTGAGTGTCCGAGTGTTCCCTCACCGCGACAGGCATCATTAAGGAGACACAAGTTATCCTGCACCATTTGGAAATAATACTACACATTTACATTTAAAAAACCAAACAAACAACCCTCCTTTCCCCAAAGGCTATATATAGACCAAATGCTAGGAGAACTAGCATTCTGTCTCATATTTTAAAGGCACTAATGTTGTACAGTTAAATGATGCACTCCATGAACCAGTATAAACCTGAGTTCTTCCTTGTGGAAAACATTTCAATGTTTTATTGCTGTTGGATGCTCTACTTAAAATATAGCCCATAAAATTATCTTGGGAAACTTGACTCTGCTGACAGATTTAACATATGCTCCCAAAAAGAAAGACAATGACACGACAATATCTGACACAGTTAACCAGTCCCACACCACAAAAACAATACCATACTGGTACATTGAACTTAAGCCATCTCCACTCGGAACTTATTTAATTAAAATAATCCTCTTGCATCCCAAGATTTTAATATCCAAATCACTTATGGTTCATATATTAAAAGGATGAAGGGGATTTGCTTATTGGTTAATATTTTTGCTTATTTGCATTTTGTCATGTTATTTCTTTTTCCTTTTGTTTTCCCTCTCCTCTACCAGCTAAGTACAGAAACATTCAATAAAAGTCTACATGTGAACTGTTGTTTATATTTCAGTTTTGCAAAGAAGGACTTAATATAGATAAATGTATTCTTCTGTCTTTGGCAAATAACAGAGACAAGATATTAAACTGTACAGATCACGTATATTCCAAATATACTTGACCTATGTACATAAAACAGTGTTGTCAAAAAGATTTTTTTTTGTGTCCTAACACTGCTTTTAAATCCAATCTAAGATCTCTGTTACAAAATTTAACTTATAGAATCACAGATCATTGTGATTGTGATTTTAGAAACTTATTTCCAATTAATAATTAGGAGTCAATATGTAAATACTAATTCTAAGGAATGTATTGCCAGCAGATAACATGGAAGCAATAGAAGTCCAAAGGTCTCCAAACAAAAGGGAAAAGCTTTTTAAAGTCAGAAGGCCTTTTGTTTTGTTTGTACTTCAATAATAATAATAATAATAATAATAATAATAATAATAACAATGATAATAATAATGATAATAAACAACACAGATTATAATAATTATAATAATATATAATATAATATATAAAATATAATAATAATAATCTGTGTTCATTTATTCAAGGCCTCCTGTGTTTTAACCATTATTAATTTTCTCTGAGATACAAAGATGGAGTGATTTGATTATGAAACAAGCATTTTAGGTCTTGTAATAGTGCTGGTTTTCTATTTCAAGTAAACCTTTCATTTCTAACGCATTCTTGCTTTTCCTCATTGATTTACATAACAGAATAATTTCCTGATGTTACATTGGCAATAAATAATGTATTTGGACATCATTATTTTCATCAGTACTACAATAAAACATAAGTGACACAATGATGAAATCAAGTAAAGCTAAAAAGTAATGACCAGGAAAAAAAAAAGAAATCAGAGTCTCAAGTACACAGTGTTAAATACCTTTCTTCTAGCAGATAATGAGAACTGTCATTGACCTTATTCAAGTCATTTCTCACAGTTAAGGTACTTCCTCATTTAACAAGTTGGGTCAATTCACAAGATTTAATATTGACTAAGATGTCTGTTCTTGCAAATGAATGATCTCTTCACTGCTAAAGCTGACAATAGAACTGCTTGTATTTCTCCAATTTCAGGCTTAGGACCCTTCAGTTACCATTTTTGACTACATTTACAAGACTGAATTGTGGTATCTGTTCAAAACATTAATTTCATTTGAAAATGCATCTGTCCTTTACTGTGATTCTTAAACTAGTAAAATATTTAAATAAATATATAGTGTAAGACATGAAAAACTGGTAACGCACAATTATAGCCTTCATATCACCAACTTATTTTCTTTTTTTTCATACTGTGACAGGAATCCTCTTAAGTGAACAAAAAAACAAAACAAGTTAGCACTGAAGCACCATTTACTGACTTGAATTCTGGAAAGGTGAATTAAAAACCTGCTGGAAAAGTGCAAATTTGTATCCCTTTTCTACATTTTCCAGTCACCCACCACAATCATTGGTCAAATAGGGACAAATGTATTTGGAGACAAAGGCAAATGCATAGATGTCCACCCTGTCCATAGTCCTAGAGTCTTGCAGTTCAATGTTTTTAACATTTGCATAATAGCATCCAAGATGAATAATCCTACCAATCAAATAATACAGAATTGTGCGTACTTTTTTTGTTTGAAAAACAAAAATTGTGCAAAAAGATAGAATAAGGAATACTTTAAGTGCAATCCAGTATTTTCCAGAAAGCATCACTGAATAATTTTTCTGTGCTTTAATAAAAGTCATAATTGTTGTGAGTCCTTCCTAGCATGGATGGTAATGCCATAGTGAGGATGGGCAAATGAGTCAAATTTGATGCCTGACTATAAAGGCAAATGTTAAGCACATCTTGATGCAAAATTCAGTCCTTGAGTGGCTCACCTTCTGGCTGTTTTTAGCATCTAACTTAAAAGCAATTCTGAGCTCCTAAAATTAGAAGCTAATGTTCCTCATTTGGTCAATAGGGAAAAAAAAAAAATGTGTCCAGAGAATGAACCTAACAATAAAGGCAGGTGCTTAAATTTAGACTGTAAAGTCTCCCTGCCGTTTTATAGTATTCTATTGTTGAGTTTAAATTAGTTTTTTTAGTCTAGTCATCTACATAGCTACAAGAACAAACTCTGCTGACAGTTTAAAAAAACCATAGGCAATCTGAAGTATATAGTCAAAAGAATTTATTCTTAAGGGAGAGGGGTTATTTCAGAAATCTTTCACTTAACTCTTCCGTCACCTGTTCTTGTTAACCTTTTTGTTCCACAAATACTTTATTTGTTCTAGTACTTCAGAACATATAACCTTGGTGTTACAATTACATGGTAATACTATCCACCTTCAGCTGCAGTAATAAGAAATGCAAGACAAGATGCATGTTCTGTTTATTTTTTAAACCAACTATCATTACTACTTTTACTTTCATAGGTATTTTTGCTATTTCAACACAGGCAGTATGTGTATTTTCTATTACACAGAACATGGTGTCATTGCTTTAAGAACAATTGAGGAAGTAAATATACCAGAGACCAGAAAGTCTGAAGGAATTAGATTTTTACTTTAGGAATCTGGTATTTTGGGCAGTACTATGTAGTTGTCGTGGTTTAACCCCAGCCAGCAACTAAGCACCACGCAGCCGCTCGCTCACCCCCTCCACCGGTGGGATGGGGGAGAGGATCGGAAGGGCAAAAGGGGAAAACTCGTGGGTTGAGATAAAAACAGTTTAATAACTAAAGTAAAATAAAAATAGAACAGTAGTAACACAAAGCAAGCGATACATTGTACAATTGCTCACCACCCGCCGACCAATGCCCAGCACGTCCCCCAAGCAGCGATCGAACCCCTCCCCGGCCAACTCCCCTGCTTATATACTGAGCATGACGTCACGTGGCATGGAATAGCCCCCCGCCCAGTCTGAGTCAGCTGCCCTGGCTGTGCCCCCTCCCAGCCTCCCGTGCCCCTGGCAGAGCATGGGAAGCTGAAAAGTCCTTGACCAGTGTGAGCACCACTTAGCAAGTACTTAGCACTACTTAACAAGAAACAAAACGTCAGTGTATCATTGACATTGTTCTCAACCTAAACCCAAAACACAGCCCCATACCGGCTACCACGAAGAAAACCAACTCCATCCCAGCCGAAACCAGGACAGTAGTAAAATGGCCTGATGTTATTAAATCTGAAGTTCCATTGGACTGAAATTATAATATCATGCACTCACAAATGGGAAAAATCTGAAGTATCTTCAATGAACAAAAAAAAATCTCTGGAACATTTTAATATGTAAATCAAAATTTCCTTTCTAGGTGATTATGAAAATGAACTAAAAAGGAAATTGGCGTGCTGAGTATTTTAGGTTCTGCTTTTATTTTTGTTCCTTTTGTTAAGGGAAACAAAGAATTTTGAGAAAAACAGTGCTGTTATTGCATAATTTGTTTAAAAATATGATGAAAATGTTTTTATTAGACTAAAGTCATTACTGATTCAATGTTACTTATTATTTCTGTGGGTATGAATATTTTATATAAATAAGTTTGAAAGACTCATTTGATTGTCAATATAGAGATAAATAATGTAAAGTTAGTGTATTACTGTTCTGCAACAATCAGATGATAGTTTTCTGTAAGCAGTTGATCCAGCTGGTGGATAAACCATAGCTCAGATACCCTTAAACTGCACCCATGTGGTGAAACACCTCACTGTCCTGCTGAGCCTCCTGGCAACCCGTCCAAGTTAGACTTCAGCATTCACCATCCCACCATGTAATCTGGTGGGTGGTTTTTGATTCAAACTACAGGTGCAGAGGCTAGGATAGGAAATGGTGCCTCCTCTCTTTTGTTCTGGATGAATGGGTGTCCTGGTTTCAGCTGGGATAGAGTTAATTTTCTTCCTAGCAGCTGGTATAGTGCTGTGTTTTGGATTTAAGGTGAGAATAATGTTGATAACACACTGATGTTTTAGTTGTTGTTAAGTAGTGCTTACACTAGTTAAGGACTTTTTCAGCTTCCCATGCTCTGCCAGGTGCACAAGAAGCTGGGAGGGAGCAGAGCCAGGACAGCTGACCCAGACTGGCCAAAGGGCTATTCCATACCATATGACATCATGTTTAGAATATAAACTGGAAAGAGTTAGCTGGGGAGCAATGATCACTGCTTGGGGACGTGCTGGGAGTTGGTCAGTGAGTGGTTGCATCACTTGTTTATCCTGGGTTTTTGTTCTTTTGTTGTTGTTTTCCTTTTCACTATTATTATTATTTTATTTTAATTATTAAACTGTTCTTATCTCAACCTGTGAGTTTTCTCACTTTTACCCTTTTGAGTCTCTCCCCCATCCCACCAGGAGGGTGAGGGCTAGTGAGTAGCTGTGTGGAGTTTAGCTGCCTGCCGGGTTAAACTACAACAATGGGAGATGAGGAGTGAGGAGGGCACCTACCTTGGATTACACACATATTCAAGAAAAAGTTGTTCTTAACCAGTTCCCTTTCAAGAAGATTATAATGGTCAGCATTAAATAAATAAGGGTCTGCTTTCATGTAGAAACAGGACAGATGTTTTGTTGTGACTTGGAGGTTGGTTCTCTGCTCTTCTTGTAGCCCAGTGAATATGGTTTTGCCATTACTACTGAAAGGCCTCAGGCTTTGTATCAACCTAAGAATGCAGGACTTGGCTCAGGACTTGCCAGAATAGATCTTGGCTTTAGCTGATTTTAGATTGTTTTAGCTCCGACACTAATTTGCTCAGGTGACAATAGTCTAAATTTCTTTTAGCTTTAGTTTAGCTTTGTGCCGCTTCATGGTTGTACTTATCTGTTGTAAGTAATAGATCACAAAAATAACAGTTATTCAGTGCGGATTTAACTATCTATGACCCTTGAATAAAAGTTTGGTGTGGAAGAGTACAGACACACAACAGCAGAAGACCCAGACTGTAGACCATGAATCAGAAAGGTCAATTACTACTTATTAAAGGAAGGCAATCTTGTGAGTCAGGCAAAACTGATTTTAAAGATAATAGAACAGAAAACCTAGTATAATGTGGAATTTGAAATCAATGAAGAAAGCACATCCAAGCAGAGCATTAAAAAATGTATGGAAATAACCCAAGCCACCCTAAGATCAAGGCGGAAGAAACTTCCACCACCAACCTCATATGGCTCTTGGCAAAGAGCACAGGATGCTAGTGACCAGGGGTAAGCTGTCAGCCACCCCGCGCGCTGCTCAAGGAGAACTGTTCCCACTCAGCTTGCTACTCACATGGGCACTGGAAGTGTGAACTTAACACCAGAGAAAAGGGTAGATACTAGAGAATTTACATGTAACAATTTTAATGGTATTACTACTGACACTTTTCAGCATCAATTAGATAAGTTTGACTATGAGTATCTTTGTAATTGGATAGATAATACTAATAGCCTATTGAATTTTTGTAGTAACATATTCTTAGCTCTTTGCTTAGAATGAGTTCACGTTTTGACCATTAAAAGACTGTGAATGCAACATTATGTTACACCCATGCAAACTAGTTCTGTATTTAAAAAATCCTGGATGTGACTGTGCAAGGTCACAAAAGTCAAACCAGCACTGAGTCTCTAACTGGCTCTGCTTAGGACCACTCTACCTAGCTCTCTTAAAGACAAACTTGCTGTAAAAACAACTTTTCCTGAGCAGTGTGGACACGAACCAATCAGTGCAACAGCTTTGTGGCCAGGGATTGGAATTTGTTCCCATTTTGTTATTGGCTCTGTCAGTAGAGACTAGTTACCTGTAGTCTATATCTCTTCAAAGACATGTGGGTAACTTTGCATTAGGTTACTAGCATACCCCCTAAGACCTACCTCATGCTCTCTGTTTAGATTATCAGAATGCCAATGTCTCAGATAAAGAAAAACTGATCATATGAAGGACCTCATAGCCGAGGTCTGGTTTTGATTACATAAAACAACTTCATTTGAATATGATTGCTACTGCAACAAATATTGCCATTCCAAATAGAATATGCAGGGTATTTTCAGGGAGTTTTATGTTTCAATGGGTTAAAATTGAATATCTTATTGGAATTTTCTGTTGGAATGGTTTTGTGTGTGTGTGTAGAATTAAAATTTTGGTTTTTTAAGGAAAACATCAGTTTCACTGGCATTGTTTTGTTCTTCTTGGATCAACTGGCACAAGGGTAAGAATAGTTTTAAAATAAGATACCAGAGCAGAAGACTGCGACATACCTACATAATGCCTGATTGCAAAATAAATGCCAAAACAATTATTTAAATAATGGAAAACAAGGATGGAAAGTACATATGATGGTCTTCAAATCCGTACCCCTGGCACAAGTTTGAACTATCATTAGGGCAAATAAAAATAATAATTGAAAGATAAAGATATATATAAAAAAAAGATAGAAAATGAAATACCAAAATAAAAAAGCAAAATTACTAACATTTTGAAAGAAAAGGCTCTGAAATTTGACTCCATCGGTTTACTTTTTTTCCATTTTCTAATTTCAGAAACTACACTTAATAATTGATTAATTACAGTACTAATTAATGTGTAAAACTTCTGGGTACTAGAGTGGTGACCAATGGAATAAGTCTGTTTTCATAGCTATTAGGTAAACATGAGAAAGACATGAAATCAGAGAATCGGTGAAATATTTTGAACTGTAATGGAATGAGGCAAAGATATTACTGAAGTAAAGGCATGTGATTGCTGTCAGACTACTATAACTGAAGGCAGACAGGGCATAATTCAAGCATGTTGAATGGTTGCAACTTCATGTAATACAGGAGCATTTACAGTACCTAGTGGCACTGTTCCTGAGCATGAATGCTCAAAAAACAGGACAACGAAGTTCACATAAGGAAGCAATAACAAACTTGAAGTCCATTTTAACAAGGTTTTCATTCTTTTCCCTGTCCTCTGAGGACTGTTGCTCTGGTTTAGGTTAGCATTTTATTACGCTATCTGTTTTTAACTGTGTTATTAAATTAATTAGCTGATCTTGTTTATTTAGGTTGATGGTTTTTTTGGTTTTGGATTCGGTATTGTGTTCTGTAGAAGAAACCCCAAATGTAATTTCAAAGTGAATTTGCCTCTTAAAAGTAGTTCTTTACACTATATTTAATCTATAACAATTATATTTCTTACTCAAGTCAGACATTCTTCTAATAAGTTATTTATCATGGTCTACAGTTGTGGTTACCAAAGCAGTTGCCTCCCCAGTCAAGTGGAAAACCAAATTAAAATTGCATAGCTCACATTTATGAGAGTCACATTCTTTTAATGTAGTTCTTATTAGCAATTCAGAAACTTTATTTCCTTCCCTCCATTAATCAGTGTTCCATTGTTCAGCTATTTTAGAGACAATTAAGTACAAAAAACTTAAAGCTACATCAATAACACTACTTGTATTTCCAGTGCTGGTGCATTAAAATAGACATCCTAATGGGTTACCATTCTATAATAGTTGTAATCTTGATTTTCCCTGAGAAATCATATGTAATAATAGTATCATTGCAATTTTTTCCAATATAAGAGGCAACCAATGACATAGGATTAAACAGAAGGTAAGAATCATTAGAACTGGTTGACATAGCACACCCACTCACTCATCAAGTCACAGTCATAATTTTGATCACATTGGATTGGAGCTCTGCTCTCTTAAAATGCCAGAATACTTCCACTCCATAAAGCATTCCTAACTCTTCAGCAGAGTGTATACTTCTTCCTTAAAATGAGAACCCTGAAATTCAGCTTTTAGTGAGTCTATTTTTAAAGAGGATCATGGTTTAAGAGGATTCACATGGAAGGAAATTCCCTGCAGGACATGAAGCATGTGAAGGTTCTTTAACCATGTAGTTTAAGTGTGCATCCGAAGGCATCTATTATATTTGCTACAAGACTGTTACTTCTGTCTTTCCTATGGATCTTTAAAAATTAAATTTGTTTTATCTAGTTATTTTCACTATTTTGATAAGCCTAAGATAAAGATTTAGAGTCTAGCTGGCACCACTAGGTAAGTTAAGACAGAATTTTATAAACGTGCATACTAGAAGATAAAAAAAACCCAACCAAATTAATTTACAGAGTATTTTGGTTTGGTAACAATAAAATCAATCATGATTGTTGAAGATTTTTTGGTTTTTGCTTTCTGAGAACATCACTGGCTGAAAAAAATCCCTTTTTAATTGCTAGAGCAAACTCTGGAGATGGCCATATAGTAACAAGCTTGTGCAATCAAATTATAAATCAAGTACCTTATGTGGAAGTCTGATCTCTGTGGAATAATTTAGAAACATAAGTATAATTTTTTCAGAAAATAAAAAGTATATTGGAGCCACCTTTTTTTTTCAACCCATTATTGTCTGGACAAAATTATATAGGAGTAATTCTACCTAATAGCTGACACCAGAAGATGTTTTGCAAGGTGTCAACAACCTTATACTTCACTGAAGATGACAGAAAGGGAAAGTTTGGAAGAGTTCTGAGATAACAACAACAAAAATTGTAGTCTTTTTTTCCTCACTTTTTCAAAAGATAATGCTGAATATAGGAGGAAGAAGAAGAAGTAGATGATATAAAATAGAAAAAAGATACATAGTTTTATTTATTTTGAATAGTACAAATAACTGTTATGGAGTTAACATCTTACCATCACTCTCTAGGAAGTTACGCTTTTCAGTAGTTACAGTTTTGTCTGATAGTGATAACACTTATCAAGGAATCACTCTTAGCTTTTATTGAGTTTGTAGCCATGATTTTTTTTAGTATAGTCTTACTTGGTCTTCTACTAGAGGGGAAGGAGAAAAAAAACCAAACCTGTTCAGCTCTGATGATTGAACTGTACTTTTAGGAGGTTAGAAATGGTAATTACATACTTGCTTCTTTTTCTTACAATTATAACTGCTACATTATGGAATAATAATCCCTCCCCCCCCAAAAAAAAAAAAAAAAAGGTTAAGGCTTGTTAATTTCTGTATGTTGAGTTACATTTTTATAGTCATGATATCTTGATGCCCGTATGGAAGACTCATCTCAACAGATACAGTACTTGACAAATCAGATATGAACTACTAACTCTGTTCCACTTCAAGCTACTATATTTATGTCTTTGTCTGCAACCTTGATGCAAGGAAAAAGAAGGAAAATATCAGAAGTTGTTCCAGACATTCCTGATATTGTTATCACTTACTAGATCATTTCTTTTCTATTTTTTAAATTAAATGTATTTTGCTTTTTAAGAAAACTTCTATACAAGACACCAATTAAATTTAAAATAATTAACTTCCAGGGCTCTAAGCTTCCATTTAAAACATATACCATATACAGAAGATCTTCTGCAGCATAAGTAGGCTTAAGATCTGAATTCTTCAGGGGAAAAAAAAAAAAGTGAATAATAAACAGATTTACAGTATGTCATCAGTTTGCTTTATCTCAGTATTGATTTCAGTCTAGTAAACTGCTCCTCAGCACTAAGCCTATTTTGTTTCTAAAGCATGCTGGTAATGATAGACAGCTTTACCTGTACTATTTTTTTACCTTACAGACATGAACATTTTCTGAGATGCTTTTGCAACGTGGTTCTTCAAGCAGAAGATGTGGATGTGGAACTCCAGAAGAACCAGAAGAAATGGTATGGAAGTTGCACCTGATGCATTTAGACTCTCAGTTAGGATATAGTAGCTCATTTCCATCATTAAATAAAATTCTGTCTAATGTCTTGCAAATAATTTGGCTAAATTTACAGATGTAAATCTTTGCACCCTGACTGAAACATTACCTGTGGCTAGTGAATATTTCAAAGTGTAGGGTTACAAAATGCTACGAAATACATGACATTTTTCTTTTTATTAGTGTTTTTTGTGATTTTTTTTTATCATCTCAGAAAATCTGCAGTATTTTCCCATTGATATTCCCTAGTTAAAGAATGAATGGATAAAAAAACCTCAAAAAGTTTCTTGCAGATTGGGAAAACACTTTTACTAGGAAAAAAGAGTGATCAGGCTTCTGAGAATTTCACGGTAAGATATATTTAGTATATAAACTATGGATTTTTTTCTGCTATTAATGATGTAAATTATACACTGGGTTTTTTTCTTTTGTTTTTTCCTCCCTTCATTTCCTCTAGATGTGAATCATTCAGAAGAAAAAACAAAAAAGCTTTTGAAAGTTTTAGGGAGATGCATGCATAGGGAAAAAAGATAATAAAGTCATTGTAGAAAATACAAAGTCTTATGCTTCCTAATCGATTTGGTCAAATATCCTTTTGTTAACCCAAAATAGCCCCCCTAAAAATGCAAAACTTTGTAGTTCAAGGAGCTCATTTTGTATCACATTATTTCAATAGATTTTTTTTTGTTTGTTTGAATTAAAACCTTCAATTTTTCTTAAGAATTTCTTGGTCAGTGAGAGAAAATGAATACTCAGTTTATTCATAAAAAGTTCAATCTGATTTTTATCTGAGTTATCTTTTTCTGAGTCAGAGCTCTAGCCAAGGTGTTCTGACAACACTAATCCCTTTCTTTGTTAAATGTGCCACTGCTCCATTTTATATAAAATAGGCCGAGTACATAATTACAGCTACTTGTCTGAAGTGCTCCATTAAGAACTCCAATAATGGGGGAGGGAGAAAAGATGTGTGGTTTGATCCTATGAGTAAAATTTATACTTACCTGACCTATTTAGACCTATGTGAAACAGGACTTTGAAGAACCTGGAGGATACTCACATGATTCTTTAGAAACTGAGATACTGATATTCTCTTTGCTGGTATCTCAAAAGAGAAAAGAAAAGCAAAGACCAAAAAAATAACTAGAATAGAAGGATACAATTCAGAATGGTGATTTTGGATAACAGATAATGATTTTAGAGAGAGAGAGATGTTATCCCTTAGAATTGTATTTATGCACTTCAACATAGTAATAAGCATAGATACTCAGTGAAGATATTTTAGTTGTCAGTACTGTTAAATGGCTAATTTCACTGTGAAAGAAAGGATAGGAGGAAATTGGGGAGGGAAAGAGTGGAAGAGAGAGGAGGAGAGGAAAAAAAAATGTTTAAAAATCATGGCAGAAACAACAGATGCATTCAAACCTGGCAAAAGACATAGCTAAGCACCATGAATGTTCCTGCTTGAACACTTCCTGTGAACATGATCTATTTTTTGCAACTTCTGTGAATGGTTCCAGTGAGCAGATTTAGGAAAGGCAGTATTATATTTTTCCTCTTGCTGCTCTAGACCTTTACAGCCTGATGCTTGGTGCCAGCTGTCTGAGGAGAAGGGTGGGCAGTGTTCCCTGCTGTGCCAAAAAGTGCTTCAAAGAAAACAAATAGCCTCCCTGCACTAGTCTTCACTACATAATGAAAAATTATGGCAACAGTAACAATTTTCTCCAAAAAGACATTTATAAACTCCAGACAGAGGCAAATGACCTCTCCTAACATTAACACCAGGATGACTCTATCATCATAAACTGTCACTCCTGCTACGTACAGGTAATGGTAAGCTGCTGCAGACAAATATCGGCTTTGTTTACCCAGTTTTCTCAGGAAAAGAAACCAGGGATATGCTTTTGATTGTCTAGGCCCCATTTGACAAATTCAAAAGGGGACCAGCAGTTTCCAACTGCCTGTTTGCCTGACATACTCAAATTGATCAGCAGTTCAAGGGTAGTGCTGAAAAAGTCTTTCACTATCTTTGCTGAGATAGACATGGTTTTGATATAAATGATGCTATTCCCAAGAAACTCTTCAATACATATAGGACAGAAGGTGAGCAGGAAGCTGGAGAAGATAAAGACAGTATACTTTAAATGAAACAATCCTTAAAGTTGTGTACTCCTAGTCCAGTTTGCCTTTGTCATGCACATTGTTTCTATTTCACGACTTGTTGCTTGAGTAAATGAGACAGTAACCATGGAAAGCTATGCAATCACTATTATATGTCACTGATGATTCAGATCAGCACCATATATTTAATAGTAACATGAAAAGAGTAGTGTGAAGCATTAATTAATAACAATAATTTAGAAATATACATTTCTTCAATTAAATAGAATAAGTAAGTAACTTGTAGAAATATTGTACAGTGTTTTGCTCACTCAGTTAAGATCACTGTGCCTGATGAGGTAGGAATGGCTGCTAAGCACTTGCATGTACTCTTGAGTAAGATTAATATCTTCAGGATACCATAGAAGAAACACATCTGCACAGGAATTTAAATGGTAACTGGATCTCAACAATTATATATCATGCTGCCCAAGTAAAAGGAAAGGTGAAATTAGATATTTTATTGTTTCCAAGAAAACCTCCGCAGTCCAGAGATATAATTGACCTTATTTTGAGAGACAGTGTCTGCTTCAGTAGATTTTCCCCTTTGACCTGACTGTAGTTCTGTCTCAATTGCGAAACTCTTTTGGTCTGCCCTGTTAATACAAAAGAAACATTTGAAAGCCTTAATCATTTCAGGTAACATTGATGATTTCAGGCATTCATACTGCTAACTGTTCATAGCAAACTAGTCACAACTATCAGAAACAAACAAAAAAGAAGTGGCAAAAGAACAAAGAAGATGAGAAGATGAAAGAAGCATCAATTTAAAAGTACTGCATAGAGATCATAGTGTAATGCGTGTTCCCATGACTTGCTGAGAACATGCTAGGAACAAGACTGTGACCAGCTGTCATTAAACTGGAGCATATCACCAGACTAACAAGAGGGAAAATCCAGCGCTGGTCTAGGCAGAGGATCAACATCTGTGAAATCTGTCAGAAAGACACAGTATGGAATTCAAGTTAATTTAATATTGAATGATTTGGTGTCAGGTTGTAGTGACAGTGAAGACAATATCAATCTTACAATTTGGTAGCACAATGTATTTTTTTAAGTGCCTTTGAATGGCACAATCATCACGTTGCTTCTAAGTATTTCTGGGACAGCAGCAGGATTCTGAATTCACCTCTTGGGTTCTAACAGTGAAATTATACTTTTGGTGAACAATGACAACAGCTAAAAAGTTTTCTTGATATTCAATACACCCTCCAAAACGTTTCCAAAAATACTCCGGATTGGAATATATCGCACATCCATGTCAAAAGAGCTGGTTATTAATTTTACTTTATAGGATGAATAACCCTATGTAGTAATACTTTGAACTACAGAGGGGTTTTTTTTGTTTGTTTGTGTGTGGGTTTAGAGAGGTAGAGGAGTGGAAATCATGTTTATTGTTTAACTATGCCTGAATTTCATTTAAGGTTTCTTTAAATTCTTCTGTTTTTACTAATTTGCTTACTATGCAGTAGTTCTGTTGACCTTTTATATCTGCTAGTGAAGAGGCCAAGTTTTACACCCCCTCTCCTTTTTATTTCCCCAGGAATTTAGAAAGCTGAAAAAGATCTGTACACAAATTCAGTTAAGTGTACTCTGGTGTGAAAAGTGCTCTATTTTCATAGACACCTGGTGAACCGAGTAAGGACAAAGCTAATTTTTTCTTCATTTCAGAGAGTGATTTTAGATAATATCCTTTGCTTGTTTTCTGAAAATACAACTGAAAAGAAAAGCTTTGAACAAGCACAGTAAGAGTTTGCTCTTTTATGGAATACCTTGTATGTATTAGATTTGGTAACAGATTTTTCTTCCTTCCTCTCTAGCTCAATACTTACACAAAAGAGAAAATAAAGAAGTGCCATGTTGAAATGCCATGATCCACAGTCTCTAAGTTACTGATCTGTGTAACTTCCTCAAGTAACAGAACAAGTCTCTCAAAAAAATGCAAACTGAAAGGATTAGTCACACAATCCAATTTTTTTGTACACTAATCTTTGGACTGAAGACATCCCAAAATATTCCTTAATATTAAAAAAAATAACAGGACAGAAAATAAGAGACAGTCTTAAGAAATTAATGCAAAAAATAAGAATATGTAGGCTCATCTAGTGAAATAGTTTTCTGCTGTGTAGTGAATGCATCTTGTTTCTGGGCATCAATGCATTACTTGAGTGTGTGTGTGTGTGTTTGTGTGTAAATCAGTCTCTCATTTGGTTTTTGGTGTTTAAAAAACACTTTTCCCAGGTAATGAAGTATTCCTAACAACGTACACGTGTCAATACCTTGTTATGATTCATCTAATAGTTTGATTTATAATTGAATTTTATTTGATGCACTCAGTGGTTCAGGTCACTGATATTTACATACAGCATTGACTTTTTTCAATGTGTTATGTAATTATATGTAAACATCAATTGAATTTACCTCACTTCTTTTATTGCTTTAAATCTAAGCTGTTGCTAAAGAAAATAAACTTTGTCCTTTATATAAAGGACTGGATTTATAAATAACTAATTACAATTTTGATATTTATAACAGACCAAATTATCCATAAGACAGAACAGGAACTTTAACTTTGTGTTTTCACTAAGTTTTCAGGAAGTTGAACGGAAACTTTTTGGAAGAAAACGATGTTATTAATTCATTTGTAAAATCCACTTGTGTCTTTCAATACCTGTCACTGTCTGGCTGTGGTGCAACACACAGGCAGATGGAAAAATATTGTTTGAGAGAAGCCCGTTAGGTACTATTTAAATACCAGGGTACACCACTACAGGTGGAAGAATTTATTGCTACAGACCCTTTTCCACATCAGTCACTTAAAAATTAAAGCATTGCTATTACTTGTTTTTTCTTTATAAAAACTCTCCTCACTCACAAATGTATGTTCTTCATGGCCTGCCAATTTTCACCTCATGTACTTCCAGTTCAGGCTTTGAACTGTAAATGGAGAGTAATTTGGGAACAATCGGAACTGGGCAAAGCAAACATGGAGATGTTGTGAGGATGAGTTGACATGTAATGTGACTGTACATACTACAGCGTACCCATCTTCTTCTGTAGTTCCCTCCCCATCCATCTATGAACAGCTCTTTTGTAGGATCTTGAGTACCTATGGAAGCCAAGAGTAAAATAGAATTAAATTTCTTGTCTCAGGAGATGACAGTGAAAGATAATAACAGTTCAGTAACCTGTCATCTCAATTGTCTCTCTCTTCCAGAATGATTTCAGTAATTTCCTTCATTAATTTTGCAAATAAAAATTACATAAACACAATGATACTGAAGAAATTCCAGGTGTTGTTTAACATATTCAGTTCACCACTGGCTGAATCTTACCCCATGTTCTTCAAATTTAGAGAGGTCCAGATATTCAGATGTGTTTTACTCCCATTAAAACAATCAGCAGGAAATTCTAAACTCCCAGTTAAAGAATTTTTCTCGTTGACTATTAATATAATAATGTTACATTTTTTTTCCTTTTATTTGACATGAGGGGAAGTGTGATCTGACTTTCCCTGTCAAGGAAACGAAAAAGAAATTTAAAAAAAAAGAAAGAAAAAAAAAGCTCCTGTTAGCTTCCTTTAGGGGCTACCCCAGCCTTATTTTTACTGTCATCAGCAATTTTCCCCAAAGACTTTTTAGAAAAGTAGTAAAAGGTAGTCTTGGCTGGTTCTGTCACATTTATGACTTCACTTGTTATTTGATTTCTTTTTTAACCTTCTGCATTATGGTTTTTGTTTCAGCTTCTGACAAGGGAGAGGGAGAAAGAAGAGATAAGGTCGGGTTGCAATTCTTCTGAGCATTGTGAGGCTTGAATTCAAGGCATGAGGGTGTCTCTAAGAGTATATCTAGGTTGATTAATGTTTTTCTGTCTGTAGTATGCTGAAAGAACTCAGCAGGAAATTACATAAAACTGGTGATTTTTCACTCAGAGTTTTCAGCTAAACTAAAGCACAAAATAAAACTGGAAATGTTAATTCACCTGACCCTAGCAAAAACATAGAAATCTAAATATGGATTACAAATAGAAACCACAAAGTTGCACTACATATATATATATATACATATATGTGTGTGTATATATATATGTATAAATGTATTTTAGGTGATAACATGAAAGAATGTTGAAATGTGATTTGTTTCTCTTTGCTAGGACTTTGATAGCAAAATTACTGGTTCTAGTCTTCATGTAGATATCCATTCAGCAAATCATTTATGCACATTAAAACTTGCCTTCTTACGGAGAAGACTAAGGCCTAAATTTGACCTCCCTCCCCCCTCCCTTTTCAATCAGGGCCAAAAAGGTAAAGTTAAATTCTGATGAAAAAACTGGCAGATATTATTCCTGGAGGTAATAAAAGGTTTATACTACAAATTATTCCATCATGCTACTGCTGAATAACTATTTATCATACCAAGAGCTTCTCATGATAAAGTTAACTACTCCAAAATTTAACCACTTAAAAATGAACTTTAAGTTATTCACCTCTAGTCATTGCAGAGGCGATCATCCCATTCTAAAATATGAGTTTGACTCAGGTGTCCATATGCAGACACCTAGAGCCACCTAAGATGCTGCTGAGTGTGAGATGTCCGCGAGTGGCTGGTTGTGACACAGGACCTCTGGGGACCTTCTTGAATACTATCTGGAGGTCAGGCCAGATACCTCAAGGCATCTCAGTGAACTAGATGCCTATTTGTAGGCAGCTGAACTACAGCCTACCTACCTCAAAAAGTTTGTATTAACTGCCTTCAGGGAATCTGTATATCTTTGAATTATCTATCATTCTGCTATAGACAATGCAGTTACCTTGAATATTATATGATATAACTAAAGTTAGGTGAAATAAATCCTGCTGAATTCTAAATATAATTATTGAATTGGATTTTCAAGTACTGTTTATGTCTAATGCGAGTAAGCCAATAGGAGTCAACAAGGCAGAATGAGACTCAGTTCTCTTTCTATCTAGATTCTAAATTAGAGACTAAACAGAGCAATACCTTAAATCAGAGATTTGAACGTTATACATAGTCTTCAATGCACAGTTTCAACACATTTTAAGAATATTACTTTAAACAACCACAGATACTGAAAGAGTTGTTCTGGCTAGTCCCCAATTCCAACTAAATGCACATATAAAACTACATTTTACTTCCTCACAGTGTAGCAAACAATAGATTTCAATTCAATTCTAACATAAATTGACTTCTACTTTGTGGGATATACCTGTTATTTCTTTCCAAAATAAAGGAAATTAATTATATCATTCTAAATTGTAAAGCTTTAGGCAAACAGAAACTCTCACAAACCTTTCTTTCATCATTATGTTTGGTGGACTTTTTGGATAATGCCACTTTTTTCTTCAGAGTAAGTATAAAATATGTGACTTTCCATGAGACATGTTCAGAATACACTTTAAAGGGTGAAATTATCAAGAAGAAATAGAATCGCACATACATGTATTTCCTTTCAAACAGAAACTTTCCTTAAATATTCTCCATATGTCAGAACTGAAGTAAAAATATATTTTGTTATAGCTCACAAAAAAACCCATAAAATTTGGGAAATTTAAACCTGCCATACAACTGAAAATATTTAACTTTAACCCCAAAACTGTATTTCTTGGAAGTCACTATTTTTTATAAATCAAATACAAATGTTAAAATTCCTACAATGATATTTAGTCACAAAAAATAAAAGTTATTATAATGGAATAGAAGTTAATTGTACAATGCAAATTAATTACAGAGCAATGCTGTCCTGGTTTCAGCTGGGATAATTTTCTTCTTGGTAGCCATTATGGGGCTGTGTTTTCAGTTTAGGATGAGAACAATGTCGATGATACACTGATGTTTTGGTTCTTGCTAAGTAGTGCTAAGTTGCGCTCACACTGGTCAAGGACTTTTCAGCTTCCCATGCTCTGCCAGGTGCACAAGAAGCTGGGAGGGGGCACAGCCAGGGGGACTGACCCCGACTGGCCAAAGGGCTATTCCATACCATATGGCGTCATGCTCAGTATATAAGCAGGGGGAGTTGGCTGCGGGGGAGCAATGATTGCTGCTTCGGGGGACGTGCTAGGCATCGGTTGGCGGATGGTGAGCAATTGTACAGTGTATCGCTTGCTTTGTATTACTATCATACTATTGTTATTTATTTGTATTATTATTGTTATAATTACTATTACTACTGTTCTATTTTTAGTTTACTTTAGTTATTAAACTGTTCTTATCTCAACCCACGAGTTTTCCCCTTTTGCCCTTCCAATTCTCTCCCCCATCCCACCGGTGGGGGAGTGAGCGAGCGGCTGCGTGGTGCTTAGTTGCTAGCTGGGGTTAAACCACGACAAATGCTAAGTGGAGAACAGCTGCAGTAAAACTGCAAGCAACAGAACTATAGAAAAATAAAATCTAGAATCACGCATTGTTAGAAGTTAACAGGATACTCGTACAAAAAGGAGCATTTGCTTAGAATCTAAAAACTAGGTGAATTATATAAATTTATGGGGGAAAATTATTCCATTTTTACTTGTCATTAAATACAGTTTAATGCAGAAAATAAAAGACCAGAAAAATCACATATATGCACATGCATATACATAAGTACACCAGGGAGAGTTGAGCAGAAAGACAAGAATGACAGGAGATTTAGAAAACACAGCCTATCAGGAAAGATGAAAGGAATTGCATTTGGGTGCTTAAAGAAAGGGAAGAATGGGAAAGCTATGAAGAAAATAATGACTAATTGTTCTCTTCACCCATGAAAGATAGATAAGGAGGATATCAGAGGTAGGGGTCCCATAGCACAGAACTGTTTTTCTGATACTGTGAGAAACTTGCAGCCATATCTATAGTGAGGGAGGTGAAACCTAGAAAGCCAAATTGCAAAAATGACTACGCATGAAGAAAAAAAAAAGATTTTATGATTAAAAAGTTGTCTTCAGATGCTATACATTAATCAGTATGAATTTAGGAATATTGGGTATTGGATGATGATTTCAAATTGACAATAAAGGAGAAGAACATAAAGAGAGAGACATGGAAATTTCAGGAGTAATCAGGCATTTTCAAGCCACTGAAGTCTTTGCTAGAGGTGCTGAAATCCCTGTGCAGGCATTCATTTCACATGCTGTGCGCAGAGTGGAGCCTGAGGGGAGGGCTGGGATTCTGTACGGTAGTACTGGGCATCACACTCTTCCAGATGCTCGAGATGACATGGAAGAAGCAAAGTAAGCTAAATAGTTCTGTGGTATCTCTTGTACCTTGGAGGCACACTTACCATATTTGACAGAATGGTCTCTTACTTTCCCAGTTAATCAATCATCTTGTGAGAAAACTACTCTCTTTTTCCCTGAGAAACTATGCAGTTAATGCAACTTTGGAGACTTGCATCAACTGTGATACACTCTTCCTCCCACGAGTTGTATTTCTGATATTTTTCAGTAGGACTGAATCTGTTAACCAAGGGTAGGAATTGCTACCCACGTTCAGAGACTGCCCTGCCTTAATAGAATATGAGGATATAAGCTGGCTATAAGTCATTTCTGTGAGAAAGAATTTCAAGACTGAAAGAGCCAGAAGGAAGCAATGAAGAAGAAATGTTAATAAAACAATCTACTAGTTAATACGTTTTGAGCTAGCTTTTTTCCTAGGACTGATACATACTATCTTACATAGTCTTCAAGCATGTAAAACAAATGAAAAACAAAACAAGACCAACAAAAAAAAAAGAAAAAAAAAGAAAAAAAAACCAAATAAACAGAAAGCAGCTTAGGAAGCAGGGATTGCAATTCAGAAGTCCTTGCTTGTAGGTGAATACATTAACCAAAAAATAAAAGCATATTTACATATATCCATTCTCTTTCTGGATGCATGATGCTTGTACAGCTTCAGCAGAGCAACCCGTAAGTGATACCTGAATACTCCCCTTTACCAAACAAAAGCAAATCTTTGTGAATAGTTAAGACACTTGTAAGGTAAGAAGCTCCTGAATACTCCCCTTTAGACAGTTAGGCCTTGGGAGAGCAGATATGCGGAGCCATGAGGATAAGAAAGTTGCAGGGTGATCATTAGACCAGAACAAGCCGACCTTGAAGGACATAGTATATGTGATCCTAGAACTGAGTTTGCACAGAAGCAAAGGTCAGTCAGCAAACACAGTGAAGAAGACTACGAGCCTTCATCTGAAGACCCCCAAAGACCACCTGAGGACTACCACGGAAGATGACTGCGCATGCAGATCAGACATTTACATATGTTAATAAGTTCCAGGAAATCTCATGTTTATGTAGACGAATTCCTGGAAATCCTATGAATATGTATATTTTCATAGTATATAATTACTGAAAGTCCATCAAGCCTTCGGAGCACTTATGGTGGAACTATCCCCAGTGCTACCCGGCGCCGCAATAAAGAATGCCTGCTTTCTGAAACTCCAAAATTAAGTTTTAGAGAGTGAATTATTTTGCCGCTTTCCGGTAACATAAGATGCCTTAATTTCTATCTGTACAAATTAGAGCATGACCTATTCTGATTCCCTAGCAATATAGAGAGCACAAACAGCCTTTTACTTTCTGCTAGTTCTATGATTGTTATAAGATCCTATGAAAAGTAAAAGCTTAGTTAAAACACAGTCATTGCAAGGCTTTGAGTCTATTTACAATTCTCAGTAAAGTCCTGCTGCCCAGACCTTTAGAAGTACCCGTATTTTTATTGTTCTTTTTTGGTAACTCTATGCTACGGGTCTCCTCTGCTCAACATGCAGAAATTATGGTTTGTTGTTGTGTGTTGTCAAAGCTTCAGCAACCTGTTCACCTGAGACCACTCTGGGCGTTCAGTAGCTAAGAGGAGTTAGAACAATGTAGTTTATTTATAGGAGATTGTTCTGAAACTCTGATGTAGCAAACAAAATGAGTAATAACATGCAGATTGAAACTTTGGGGATTAGATTTTCTAATTATTTTAGAAGCTCTTCACAGAATTAAATTCCTTATTTTCACACACTGCAAATTATCGGCACACGCCATGCCATCATGAGCAAATAAAAAGGGATAAAACTCCTCTTTTAACAGTGATCAGGATAACAGCTACAATATGCTGCTTCTTTTTTTCTTTTTCTTTTTTTTTTTTTTTGTTCAGCATTATCTTAAACTTCATGTTAGTAGGCAGCAAACAGTAAAGACTCTGAATTATACAAGTGAGTTAATTAGGAATTGTTAGCCAGTAGGCTGGAACAGATACTGTTTATGAAATATACTCTGGTAGGTACAGGTGTGAAAAGCGTAGTTGCAGATTTCAGGTATTCATTTTCTGTAGCTACATGAGATATGCTGTGTTCTATTTCTGCCCGGTCCTTTCATGTTACTCCAGTAATTTGCATTCCTGACTACATTTTGTGCTGAAAATAGCAAGTCCCAGGACAGACAAAGCCTGTAGAGAGACTTGACAATTGGTTAGATCTGATTATTATATTAAAATGTTAAAATTCACCTCATTACCTAGCGTACTTGCCTCAATTATTTATCCCATTAACCTGAGGCTAAAGATGCTGCATACGATACCTGTTGCTCTAGAGGTTAATTTCAATGGATCTTTGTCAAGGTTAAAGGCTTGTTACAGGATAGGCTGCTGAAATGCCACTCTGAGTAACAGCCTGTCACATTTTCTTTTTTTCCTTTTCTTCCCTTTTTTTTTTTTTTTAATTCAAGCTTCAGAATGTACTATTAAAAAAGAAATGTCTTCATAAGGTGTTCTGTTATAATTTTAAGTATTTTAAAATGTTCAATAGTATGAAGTCACCACAGAGGAAAATTTAATCGGTGAAGCTGGAAAACTAGTGAGAATGTTCTGAGGGTTTGTTGTGAGGTGCTGATGTTACCCTGTTGCTATTTTGTAAACATGTTGTTTGCCTGCTCGTATGAGAACTTTTGCTCATCAGAATTCCAATGTTTTCTTATCCAAACATTCCCAGCATTGGCTAACATAACTTGTCTTTCTTAAATTATAGCTTGTTACTAAAAGAAATACTGGTTACTATTTGATGCGCACTACTTTAAGTGCTAATGCAGCAGCCAACCCTAATATTAGAAAAAAACCTGGAGGACCTCCCCTAAAAGAAAAATAAAGTTGTTCTGTACTCAAGAATCTGTACATTTAAGAAATGTGAGCTATGTTAGAGTGGTGGGTATTTGCAGACTGCCATCTGGTCAGGAGTGGGCACCTGAACAATGATAACAGGATGCTCAAACTCTCTGTCTAGGAGCTCCTTGTGTCTGGGGAAAGCAACCTCATCCCTCCTCCACCATCCTCCAGACCACAGAAGCATTAGGGTCAGTACAAGTTTTGCTGTCCTGATTTAGGGTGCACTGACCAAGTGAAGAGTGTCTCAATAGATGCCCCCTGATAACACCAAGCACATGATTCATATATGCCATTATGCCTGTTTTCCCTAGTTTCACCACCCTAGTACCTTCCTTTCCTCGCACCTGTCTCTCCCCACTGTGGTCACATCCCACCTCAGTGGCTTTTTCCTCACTGGTCCCAGTTTTGCCACATTTGCACCCAAATTTGATATTTCTGATATTGTTACCTGGGGAATGTCAGCCTTATATTTTGTTACTGACAAGATTACCAAGGCATGCTGGCCTTGCAAGGCTCTGCTCCCCAAATCTCCTCTCCAGTTATCTGTGAATTTGGACCATTTCTCACTTAATTCCTCCCCTCTACCTGCCTCTGCAATCCATTCCTAATGGTGCTCTCTGTAATTTTTGTAAGCTTCTCACACAATGTTTGTCCCTTCCAGTAGTTTTCCATGCCTTATTTAATTAACCTTAACCCCAAGTCAGGGCCTAGTTTATTCATTAGTCATTTGCCTGCAGCACTAGTAAAGCCTAAATTAAGATTCCATTGATTAGAAGAAGCATACATAGCAGCTTTTGTGACCAAAAGTCACTTTAATCTTTAGAAAGCAATATAAAATTAAGAAATACCTTTTACCTACTGGCTTAGATGGAAGGAGACATTGGAAAAATTTTCTACACACAATTAGAATAATATTTGTCATTTCCTTTCAAAATAGAAGTAGACACAGAAGCACAAGAGGAAGAAGTGAAAGAAAGCAGAAAGACAAATAGAAGACATAAGGAAGATAAGAAGACTTAGAAAAGACAGGAATGTGAATGTTTCTACTCAGGAGTTAGGAAAGACACTTCCTACTTTGTCTCTAGTTGTATAATAAATCATATTTGTCCATTTTTCTGCCTATTTGCTGTGCCTGCAACTAACATATCAAGGCTCATATAACCAGCTGCGCAGTTAAGAATTTCTTCCATGGCTCTCTTGTCTTGCTAAATAATTGAAGTCCCTGTATTTAACAAGGCTTTTCTTGCAGTAAAGTATGGAAATTGTTCCAATAAGTGGTTGCCTGATTAAATTGTCCTCTGCTCATTTGTTTATAACGGGGACAAAAAAGGTGGCTGTTAGGCTATGGTGACAAAAGGCTGGTCCCCATGCACCCTGACAGGGGCAGGGGGAGCCCCAACAGCCCCCTGGGGCAGCAGAGCTTCCCCCTCCCCAGTGCCACAGGAGCCCCGGGGAGCCCTGAGGCTGGGCCAAACCCAGTCAGACACGCCAGAGGGAGAGGTTCCATGGGTCAGGGCATTGTGTGGGAATGGGGACAGAAGGGGCTGGTCAGTCCCTGTGCACAGCTGTGCCTGCGCTGGCCAGCCAACCTCTCCTGTCTTCTCTAATTAAACTCCTTGTCAGATGGTTTTCCTGGGCGAGGGGCAGGAGAGCAAACATGTACAAAGAGAGGGGAACTGTTTTTCTTCCTAGTTAGAAATAACTAGTCTGTTCCAATCTTCCAAAATACTGGACTTACTTTCCTTCTAAAGATTTAAGGCTATTTTTCACTGAAAAAGCATTTGCTTTATACAAAAATCACATATAGAATATTGCTCTTGCATCATAACAACTATAATACCATCTTACATGCTGCCTTCTTTGTTCATGTTCTAACAGCTTAGAGATATGATAAAAATGGATTTTGAATGTCATTGTGAAATAACATTAACTATTCAAGAATTACAAATAAACAATATGAATCCCTTTAAATAATGCTGATGTTTTATGTGAGAGTTAATGCTAAACCATTTTAAGAGCTTAAAATAATATTTACTTGCCCAATTCCATTTTAAGTATTGAATAATTGTATCCACCATTCTTATATTTTCCAACCAGCATGAAGTGGTTATTAATTAATCAAATGAAGGCTATAGAGTCCACTTTGAAAGCAAAAGATAATTTCTTAATTTTTAATATAAAATGAAATGATTTATAGTATTTATTCAAAGGCAATCAGAGCCCTATCCAAAAGCTGATGAAAGTAAATGACTGTATCAGTTGATTTCAGAAGGTTTTCAATCAAGCCTCCAAGAACAAGAAATGATTGTAAGTGTCTGACTGAAATATGAGTCAGGCATCCCTGAAAGATTTATTATAGAGTCTGAAGAGGACTTGAAAAATTTTAAGTAGGGTCTTTTTCTATGAAAAGTTAATTTGGGACTGAATTCAAAAGCATTGCAAAGTGTCTGAGTCAAAGAAGTAATCGTTAGATCTAAGAAACAGACTTAAGTATCTACAAGATAAATGTTGGAAATTACAGAGTGAGATTCAGCTCTGCATTCAGACACAGAAGCACGAATCCATGTCTATGTGAGGTGGATGACCTTGTTATAGTGAGCAAAGAAATGGTCACTGCTGTCAGTAGGGTGGAATCCCCTGTCCGAAATGTAATCACATGCCTGGCCTCTTCTGCTCCTGCAGAAAACCATGGGTGTCCTGTGGGTTGTGTATTACATCAATGCTCACTTCATTTACCACTTTTCTGGCATGTCCCTTGTATTTATGCAGCAGCATCACACTCTGATTAAAGCTTAAGGGTCTTGCAAGATACCCAAATGTCAGCTAGAAGATGAGTTGAATAAGGCTATGGACTCCATAGACTGTATTGACTATGTTGTCATTTGCGATCTACACGGGACCTTAGACCAGTTTTTGCAAGCTGTCTCCCATCCTGAAAGGAAAGTTAATACTGAGCAGTGTGTTCTGTGTTAATGTGGTTATACGGCTGTTTCATTAATGAGTGCCTCACTGCAGAGTGATGTTCCTGCCTGTTTTATTTCCCTTTGACAACATGGATCCAGCACTCCTGTCTGTGCAATGGCTATGCATCAAATGGGAGGAATGGACACAAAGCTCATGATAAGATAAATATAACATTTCTACATTGCAGAAGTTTCACAGAAGTTGTTATAATGAGTAGAAATTCTGGCTATCAATCAGGGCAATCAAAAATGGCAAAAATCCATTGTTTTTTACATGTGCATATGATCCATTGCACCAAAGATAAATGGTGCAATGATCAAAATGTGATAGTCAAGATATTTGTCCAGACAACTGTATATAAAGTAGATGTTAAAGTATTTCATTAAATGTCTAAAGTTTTCTGGGAAACATACTCAGGAAAACAATCTATTTGTTATGTTCCTGAAAAGGAAAATCTGACACATGGGGAAATTCCCATGTATTAAAACTTCAAATACAGAGTTCTTTTTTTCAGATCTGTATTTACTATTCCAGATAGACACTCTACTAAAACTGGAAAGATGTTGAAGTTGGAAGCTCATTAATATGTGATCTGAATACAAACTGCCATTCTTAAATAAGGGATTGAGTCTGTCTGCCTACTTGTACTCCCTGAGAACAGATACAGCTGATTAACTTAGCTTGCAATGTAGCATTACTGTGCTATTGCACTTGATGAAGTTGGCTGAAAAAGTATTATTTTTCATCCTGGGAAACCTAATACTTACAAAAAAGAAGTAGTTCAGGCTCCAGGAGATTTCTGTAGTACAGCATGCTTCAAAATCTGGCAAAAGAAATGGGGTGTCTCTAAAATTTAGAGACTGCATTGATTTGTAAATTGTAATCTACACAAACCATCTAACTGGAAGAAAATGATAGAATTTCAAAACTAACTTTTTTTTATACTTCTAAAAATTATAAGTTAGATACTTTAAAAATGAAAATGGTTCAGAGGGTTACTAAAAATCCTGAGCCAATTATTTTCTTTTATGTTATTTTAGTGGCTGGAAGGTAGTATATTCTAGTAGGAGACTACAGCAAAATGTTATTCACATTTTAATTTTGACTATCAAAATCTTTAATCTTACTGTTGTCCTGAGGATTAAGAAACATGCTTAAGGACAGCATGCCTAAGTATGGAATGAAAACTGAGACACTGCTAGAATTTTCATACACAAAATATCTGTTTTCAGGTATTATGTTATTGATGTATTTAAAAATTTGCCTTTGTTATTGACATTTTAATTATTAGTTTTTTAATAGGGAAAAAATAGGGAAAAACAGGGGAAAAATTTCTACTGACAATTATTATCTAATACAGTGATGATGACTTCTCCTTTTAAACATGTCCAAATGATTCTAGAGTTATAGTGATCAGGCCTGAATCACAGTTTCATATTAAATCTTAAATATCTCATACTGAAAAGGTAGACCATGTTCTAAAGAGATTTTGTCCAACTTCTGCAGAACTAGAAACTTCCAAGTTTCATCTTTATGGAGATGTTAGATACAGTATCCACATCACATGTTCAATTGGCAATTCTTGATTAAATATGAATAAAATTATTTTTCAGAAGATTCTCTTGCCCCTTTCTAAACCTTATCATCTTGGCCTGTATGTTTGAGTTTTATATCTTATGTGTCTCAACTGCATAGAAAGTTTTCATCAAGAAAAGTTATTAAATCATTCCAGAAAAAAAGAGTATTTGTGAGGTTTCATTCTTTTCAGTTCCAAATCTCCCATAAGAGATTATCATCTTATGTAACTTAATTTTCTTTTTTATTTTAATATTACCAAGTCATTCTTTTTACTATTTTCAGTCATAAAGAACAGAGGTTTTGTTTATCTATTTAAATAATTTTCCTTTAGCCAAGGCTTTATTTTTACCAAGAAGTTCCATGCTTAAAATATTTATCTGTTTTAATGCCCTAGGCCATAGTATCATTTGGTTTGACAGCAACACAACTTCCAAACACATTTATAGGTAAATTTCCCTTGTATATTTGAACCAAACTTATCTACTAAACACAGGAAGAAAGCTGAAATGCTTTAGTCTGTCACTTCTGAGGTGCAAAGGTTTCTATCACTCAGCTATTCTCTGGATGAATTTTTTCAAGATATTATGATTAAGACCTTTCTGTTCTTCCAACTTCTGTCCAACTAGTGTTAATTTGACACAATTCTTTACTGCTGGAAATAGCCTGTCCCTTGGTCCTTTTCTAAAACACCTTTCATGTTTTGGCACCAGGAAACACATCTCTACAGCACACACTGAACTAGAAAGATAAGCCCTCTTAAGCCCTCTTAGTGTTTTGACCAGAACAGCTGTTTCCAGTCACACCTTTAACTTGAAATGGTGCTGATATAATTTAAAAAAAAAAAAAAGGGAAGGAAGAAATAACTCCAAAGCAAAGAAAATGTGCTAGATAACATGGGAGTGAAAGGAAGAAAAAAATATTTTTGAGTGTTATTCTAATGTTAACAAAAGAACTAAGGAAGAAAAGAATATGAGGAATAAAATTATCTGTGACTCTAGTCAAACTCTTCTGTTGCATACATCCTGTGTAACAAAATTCAGCTGAGGTCCACAGGACAGTTTGTATAGCTGGGATTCACATGATATAGGCAACAACAAAAGCGTGATCATCATTGCTGTTCTGTTAATATTCACTATTAGTTTTTTTTCTCCTCTCTGCAGTTAACTAATAAATGAAATTAGGTCTATGTACAAGCATTTACTTTGTTTCCACAGATACATTTAATTTCCTTTTAACTTATACTGTTCTCTTAATTTCCTGGCTTTGAGGATTAGTTTAACATTCCTGTAGTTTTTATGTCTCTAGCTACCACTAACCCCACCACAATACTTAAACTTTTTTCTTATCAATGAAGGTATACTAGGTTTACATGTAAAAATGAAAGTTTGATACATTATATGTACTCACATTTGTCTGACGATATTTTCCAGTGATCTTAGTAGCATCAGAAAAACAGCAAAACAGTGCTAGCAAATTGGCTGGATACTATCTATGATAAAAAACTTGATAAAATGTTAACCATTTTGACCATTAAGTCTAACATGGACATAATTGGTATTTAAATTATGCTTAAAATATGTTACAAAAATAATAAAAAGCCATTATTAACACTGGGTTTTCAAATGTCTCTTACTGCACTGATCAAATTTCCTTCCAACAAAAGCTGATGCCTGGAGGAGACTGTAATAACAAGGCAAGCATATTCCTCTAAGTATTCTTGGTTCTCTAGCCTTTTGCAGACAAACTGCTGTGGATTTAATAGACATGAACACTGGCACTACATGTTTATTTTTATTTCAATTTCAAAATTTGGGCTATTTTATGGTTGACACATTCATATCTCTATAACCTTCAAGAAGTGCACTCTGTGCTGGGTTAAAAACTGGCTGGACGGCCAAGCCCAGAGAGTGGTGGTGAATGGAGTCAAATCCAGCTGGCGACCGGTCACGAGTCATGTTCCCAAAGGCTCAGTGTTGGGACCAGTCCTGTTTAATATCTTTATCAATGATCTGGACGAGGGGATTGAGTGCACCCTCAGTAAGTTTGCAGATGACACCAAGTTGGGTGGGAGTGTCAATCTGCTGGAGGGTAGGAAGGCCCTGCAGAGGGACCTGGACAGGCTGGATTGTTGGGCCGGGGCCAATTGTATGAGGTTCAACAAGGCCAAGTGCCACGTCCTGCACTTGGGTCACAACAACCCCATGCAACGCTACGGGCTTGGGGAGGAGTGGCTGGAAAGCAGCCTGGCTGAAAAGGACCTGGGGGTGTTGGTTGACAGCCGCCTGAACATGAGGCAGCAGTGTGCCCAGGTGGCCAAGAGGGCCAACAGCATCCTGGCTTGTATCAGGAATAGTGTGGCCAGCAGGACCAGGGAGGTGATAGTGCCCCTGTATTCAGCACTGGTGAGGCCGCACCTCGAATATTGTGTCCAGTTTTGGGCCCCTCAATTCAAGAAGGACATGGAGGTGCTGGAGCGTGTCCAAAGAAGGGCAACTAAGTTGGTGAAGGGTCTAGAGAATAAGTCTTGTGAGGAGTGGCTGAGGGAGCTGGGGTTGTTTAGTTTGGAGAAGAGGAGGCTGAGGGGAGACCTTATTGCTCTCTACAACTACCTGAAAGGAGGTTGTAGAGAAGTGGGGATCGGTCTCTCTCAGTAACAAGCGATAAGACGAGAGGAAATGGCCTCAAGCTGTGCCAGGGCAAGTTTAGGTTGGATATTAGGAAAAACTTCTTCACTGAAAGAGTGGTCAGGCATTGGAACAGGCTGCCCAGGGAAGTGGTTGAAAGTCCCCATCCCTGGAGGTATTTAAAAGACGGGTAGATGCGGTGCTTGAGGACATGGTTTAGTGGTGGACTTGGCAGTGGTAGGTTAACGGTTGGACTTGATGATCTTAAGGGTCTTTTCCAACCTTAACAATTCTATGATTCTCTGATTCTATAAGAAAGAGATAAATAAAGATAGTAGAAGAGGAATGCAGCTTTTCAAAGGCATTTGTATATATTCACTGAATCATGTTTTTAGGTAATGATTACATGATAAGTAATGTTTAAAAAATTCTTATAGAAAATCATAAATAGAGCTATAGAAACAAGAAGAAAAATAGCAATTAAACAAACATATATATGTGACAAACATAGTAAACTCTTAACATAAGTTTCATGATTAATTGTTAGGGCTTTTGATTTTTTTATCTCCTTTTTCTTCTTGTATGGCTTTAGCAATTGCAATCATGGCATTCCGCTAGAATCTCACATTCCATAGTAGTGTTTAAAACATTAGTGGAAATCTTGTCTATGAAATATTAGCATCACTGAGACTATTAAAATAAAAAATAAAAAAAAATGTTTTATACTATGTTTTTTTTTTTTTTATGTAGCTTCACAAAGTTCAGAGCCTCCCTCCTGACTGCTGTGTGTATCTGAACACAGCCCATTATGCAATATGTACTACTGAAGAAGTCTTTGTTAAACAAAGATGTAATCCTCTTTGCTGCGCTGGTGCCTAAGACAAAATCTTTTCTCTTTGTCAAAATTTCCATGCTCACAGTTGTCATCTGTTTAGAAATTCCTAATACAGATTAGAGAATTCCTCTGTCACCCTGAAATTTAGGGTCATTCTCTCAACTGTCAGACCCTGAATGATTTGTATTACAAATATTTCACCTTCTATAACATTAACTCACTCACAAAAAGAGAACATTTTTTACTGAAAAGACAGAACAAAGTTATCCATCAAAAGAGCAGTTATGATGAGGTCATCCTCACATAGGAAAGACAGTATAAACAATTTCACTATCCAGCTTTTGAGATTTTAAATATGGTGACTGCTATGATATTTTTAAGCTCACCTGTCTCCCGCTCCAGCATAGATAGATTCATCAATAACTTTGATTAATTTCCATCGATTTTTCTTCATTATTCTTTTAAGAATTTGTACGGAGAAAACATTTTATTTCCATATTACTTGAATGCCTTTTTGTTGTGAAAATTAATTTAATCTAAAAATCTTAAAGTTCTGACATGAAATACTCAAAGAATCAAATGCAGCATTTGTTTTCCACCTAAATTACTGTTGTTGCTGTTAGTATCCATTTGTCACTTACTTCCAAGACATTATGGTAAGGCAGCAATTGCTAAGGGACTAGCTCTAAAAATCACCCATTTGAAAAGTTCTTTTTTTCACTTACAACTTCCTAGTTTGACACAGACTTAGACATATCTCTCCAATGTGTTTCCTGTTTCTTAAAGTCATTTGCAGATTTCAATAGTTAGGAAATTATATGCATTAATGAGCAAAATCAAAATCCATCAACATATTCTCATTATTTTAAAATTAGTTTTAGACAATACTAAAACAGTTTAAAAAGAAAAAAAAACAGTCAAAAGATTTCATCAGACTGTTTTACATCTTGGTGTTAATTTCTAATTGCTAGGCTTTGTAAACAAAAGTGCACATATGTGACCATTTCAGATGTGGTATTTCTTATTTTATTCACTTATTTGTTTGTTGTTAAATATGCTACCACTGCAGAATAAAAAGTAATGTTTTTCACATTTTTCTTTAATCTTTTTAACGTAGATTTCTGCATCTGGAATTAAACATATCTCACAATTAATTACACAAGAAGTTATTGATATAACACTATTTTATTTTAAAAAAATTGCTTCAATAAATAAATGCACTAAATGCACTAAGAATATTTTGAGATTAACTCTCTTTTATTTTGAGAATCTCTACCATTACTGTAATATGTGACTCATTTTAGATCAGGGATCCTTACTTAACAGCTCTATTGAGATAAAACCTCAAATGACAGTCATCCTCATGTTAAATGATGTGATAGCCCACTTAGAAGATGTCCTCTGCTATAAACTGTTTATAATATATAAACCTTTAAGTAGTGCTATACCTACATAGGCTGAGCATTCTGACGTTCCCCTTACACATTATGAGAGCTCTGGGCAGAGAACTATAAAAGGTGCTAATAAATCAGAAAACCAACATTGGGAAGGTCACAAAAGTACCTTTTAAAATTGTGTTTGCTAAAATATATGAGGCATTAAAATTTTAATTCTACATTCTTATGACAATGGCTGTAATGAGAACAGAAAATACTATGAGCCTAATCTATTCTCCTGACAATTTAAATATAACTGTAATCCAGTTGTTATCTTGTACTTCTTCTCCAATTCCATAAATAGGGAAGGTCATAAAGATAGTGTAAATACATTACAGAATTTAAACCCCTGACATTTTCCTAAACTGGCAGACTGAGAGAATATGTGGATAACATGATATGGCTTGCTTTGGAGGAAGGGATTTGGAGTAATAGTTGACCTCTTCATCAGTTATTTTTGTGAGTTTTTTCTTTCTCTGTTCATTTCAGATCATGTTACCAAAACACGTAGCTCATTTAGCATTTTTAAATTAAAACATAAAAATAAACATAACTTTTCTGTGATGGTTCTCTTTACATCCTAAGGACAGAACTCTAAGAGTTAGTTTTGTTGCTGTTTTAATAAAGGACAGATCTTGCTTACTCAGGCTTTAAAATATTTTAAAAGCAGAGGTTAAATCTAGGCTTCTAAATCTTAAATGAACTGGAATAAGGTCCCAAAACTAATACTTTGAAAATTGGTCCTTTCTACTAATATGTTGCTTTACTTCTGAGGTAACTTCATTGAGTTTCTTATATCTGAACATCTATAAAGTCTGAGGAATTTTTTTAGTGATATCTGTTCTCAACAACATGGATTCATGCATTCACATGACACTAAGTAAAGGGATATAAATTACAGTCCCTACAGATCATACATTACAGACCCATTTTTTCCAAATTATACAAGTTCAGCAAAAATCATTTCTCCAAGGTCTGATCTTGTCCATCACCACTGCTTTCGGGTTTACTTCTCAATAAGTACAGGTTGTTTCTGAACAGGGTTGTTACTATATGTTTATGAATAACGAAACATTGTATGCAGAGAGCAGTTGTTGCTATCCAGCTGTTTGCAAGACAGGGTCTAACCTGCAGAAGTTGCTGGGTTCTGATCACTGTTATTGGGGAGCTAGATAGTTTTAAGATAAATATAAATGAGTTTGTTACGACCCGGTCAGATTGTCAGGCTCGGGGAAGGTTCTTAATGATCCCAAGGGCGAAATTAAGACACAAACGAGGTCATATGCTGCCAATCAGACGTTTTATTGGGTAAATATAAAAGAGTAAAGCGATAGGAAAGGCAGGAAATATTAGGAGGAAACTAAGCAAGCATTCAGAGAGATGAGCAAAGGATAGTCACCACCATGGATCCAGCGTTGGTCCTGCATTCGGTGAGGAAAAAAGAAGAGTGAGGAGAAGTGAAGGTTCTTCTAGAGATGTTGATTCTGCACAGGGAGCTCGGTGATGATAATTCCACAAATCACGCGCACATGAGCATGAACATGAACACACAAACACACACACACCCCGACACACACACACACACAGACAGACTCACACACACACATAGACACACACAATGAGCGTGAACACACGCACATTTATCAGGCTACATGATTAGTATAAACCCGCCTAAATTTACACTTATTGGTTAGTGATTAACATTTCATACACTATTGGTTTACTGTATTTAAATTAGCCTCACTTGCTATGTAAATTAGCACGCATGCTCCTTTCAGGTGGGGGGGGGCAAGTCTTTTTGGTCTTGAATTGAGTCGGTGGTCGTGATCTCCCCTCGCCACATTTACCTTTCACCTACTTTCTGCAGTTTTATCTTCTCTGGCCACAGTCCGGTCTTTGGTGCCAAGACGTTCACTTTTTTCAGCTTGTTAGCTCTTCTTCAAGGTTAGAGCCGTTAGTTTTCCACAATTTGTTACCTTTTAGCTCCCTCCCAAATTCCTTTCCCAAGGCACAAGTGGTTAGTAGTTTTGCTAATTGGAGAATTAGATCAACGACCAGTCAAACTGAGAGGAGTGATACCAGGACTGTTCCCCAGGCAGGAGGTGTGGGGGGGAATGAGATGCTTCACAGAGCACGGGGAATGGGGCTGAGGCAAGGCCGCCCTGTCTCCACAGGACTTCCTCCCTCACCCTCACTCCAGGGTACCGTCCAGTCCTGGGTCCTAGTGACCGTCGCTCTGTATTGTGGTTTTAGCACCCAGGCTGTTTGAGATATCTTGTTGTTTTACATTAGCAGTTCTCTACAGAGTTACAAAGCTATATATAGCCAAGCAGAATTGTTGCTCCTCTCTAAGCCAAGTTCTTTATAGCTCACTGAAAAGATAAACACACTATCAAGACCTTCTTTTTAATGACATTTTAACTACAGCTGTACTCTCTGAAGAAATTGGATGGTTGAATTATCTTTTGTGACCTAAGCTCTCAGCTATTCTGAACTGGGATTGTTCTACATATTTTCTTGGATTTTTCTCTAATTTTTACTGAATATTTTTGTTGTTTTAGATGTGTTTATCAATTTTATTTCTAAATTCATCAGGGGTGAAGGTACAGCAGATTTGTAACAAGAGCTACTCTGAAGCAAAAGGATAATCTCCTCACTACTACTCTGATGACATTATTTGTCTTCATTTCCTTGTTGTCCAAATCCAGCTTTCTGAGGAAGTGGAAGAGAACAGGTGTCATCTTACATTGTAATATTAGTACCAAGTAATTTATTTCCAGAATACTTAAAACCAAATCTGCAATAAATTTCTTCATTTAGCCATATGAGTTTTGTCATTGTATGGAATACTAGTCAAGAGCTGTAATTACTTCTAAATTATAACTGTGTGTTTTATTTTCTTTGAACTTTGATCATAGTCCCACAAAGAAACAAAGGAAAAAGTTGAAGTACATTAGCATACAACTTCCTTTATACCATTTCATTTTCAGGGTTAGAACCATAAAGTATAATTTCATATAGAACTACTATTTAAAAACCAAACATACAAAAATTCTCAATATTCTTTCACAGCTTCTTTAGCATTTAGCAATTACTACCATCAGTAATTTTTTCATATTCCTGACAGAAAGAGAAGTTTATTCTTCAGACATACTAAAATTTAGGACTTTGCTGCAATTTTTATTTTGAAAATATAGATTGGTGCAAATAATGTCTTTAAACTTTAAAGATGACTAGTCTTATCTTCACTTAACTCAAAACTTTGATTTTTTTTTCTTAAAACTCCCTTTGGGATACAACCAACAAAAACTGTATCAATGATGTGATGGAATTTTAAGTGCACAATAGAATTGCTTAGCATAAATGTATTCTAAACTATTATTTGAAGATAACTTAAAGTCTATGTCTCATTGCCCACAGGGCATAGATACAGCAAAATCCAATCAAATACCTAGGAAAATTTGTTTTTCAGAAGATCTGACTGATAGAGGTTGCATTCACAGTAAACCCATCTTTGTCACAAATATCCAGGTTTGGATTCCAGTTACAGTGACTTTGCAAACCTATTTGCAAAAGTTTTCCTTTGATTTCACTTTTGTTGCTTTGCACATGGAACTGTGGGTAGAAGAGTTTCATATGACTGAGGAGTATTAAATTATCCTTGCTAATAATACACAGTTCTTGCCTAATGCTTTGAAAATTTTTAAATATTGGACTGTCATGTCAAGATACCATAATGTATTGGAACATTATTCTCGTATTTTTTTTTTCTTTTCTATTAAAAAGTTAACTTTTTCCTGTCCCCCCCTGTAAATCATTGTTTCAAAACAATTGCTTTGAAAATCTGAAAAGTACAAACAAAATGCCAGTATATTTCTTAAGAACTCCCTGAAATATTCATATTTCATTTTCCTGTAAAATCTGCATCACATACATGCACACAGTAAGTGGTTGGGATCAAAGGTTTTCTGGGTAGTCATTTGGGCTAACCTCAGTAGTTTGACTAAACAGTATTACTTGTGAATAATATGGTTATTTAATATTCATTTCAATAAAATCCTCCATTAAATGAATATAAAACCTGTAGGAAACTTAGAGCATAGAACTTAGATAAGAATGTTGTCATTTCTTTGATATCTCAGTGTAAACTATTTGCTCATCCAGATTATTTTTCTGAGGTATTCATCACTTTTCTGTCTGTGTAGCCATTAAGACTTTCATGCCATTATATGAAATGTTGGTAGGTCTGTTAGGCAATTGCCTGCTGAAAGTTTAGGCTCATATACTAAAAATTCAGTATGTTGTCAGTTAATAAGATATTCATCAAACAGCATATTTATAATACTTTGTTACTAGGGCTTCAATGGCCAACAAGCAGAACAAGAAATAAAACAAAAGATGATGTAAAAGTGACACTTGTTTTTGTGAAAATGTGTTTTTAATTTGTTATTCAATTATTGTAACAAAAATAAAGGAGTTACAGAAATGTTAAATGCATTTAATTTTCCTTCAACATTCTCTCAAACTCTTTTATTTTCTTATAAGACCCAACAAAGGATAATAAGCCTACTTCTTAAGGATAGTTTCCATATACTGAAACAAATTAAACAAGTACAAAGTATTAAGTATAGAAGTTCAAAAGTGCCTATGAGAGATTCATGTAGGACTGTTTCCTAGGGAGCTACCCCATCTAGCTGCCTGTCATTATAATTTGTGCCTTGTTTCATATTCAGACCATAAGATCTCTGGGAGAAAAAGTATTTTCAAAATTGTATGTATATGATATGAAGCAAAACAGTCTGTGGGCAAGATGAAAAACTAGAATTAATTAAATATGTCCACAGATGGTTAACTTTGTTAAAAATTATATTTCTCCACATAACATAAAGTGACACAAGTGAACCAAACAGTAAATAAAACTATTAATTGAAATAGGTAAATTTTTCTATTACATTCAAGAATACTGTTGTTTTGGAAGCAAACGGACATCTGTATTTAGAGTCTTATGCTACTTCACATATATTACATATGTTCATACTAAAGCATGGATTTGTTTTAACATTTTTCTGCCAGACAACTTATTGAGCTTCACTATGGCCCACAAACAGTGATGTTTATAGACTTATCACTGTCAGAATGTATTAAAGAACAGAAAATCCCTTTCTTGTTGTCGCATGAGTGATGCACCACCACATTTGTGGTTCAAATTATAGGACAAAAATATAGGACAAAATGCATTGATACAATTTTAATTCATCCTCCTTACAGATGTAAAATTGTATGTTTTGTAGTCCTTGTCAGTATGCTTCTTTGTTGTTTTAGCTGCTGTCTTTCTCGATACAGAAGTTTATCTTTCTCTCTTCCTTTTCTTTTTTTTTTGTACAATCAGTTACTTTTCAGAGCACAAAAATCATCAAAAAATAATGAGATGGTACCTCAAAGGATGAAATTTTGATATTTTGTGAGGAGGACAGATTGTTCGTTAGCTTCATATTCAATACTATTCTTCCCTTTCTTTCAAAGTGTACCCATGCTTCTCATAGCAATCAGTGCTGGAATGAACTTCAGTCTCCTGGTCCCAAGTTGAGACAGGGTCTGCATAGAAAGATGTGTACTTTTTTTTTTTAACTCCTGTTTTACATCTACTAAATTATTTAAATTATTTGAAAGTATAGTTGTTGCTCACTATACAATGTCATAATAGTATTAGTTGCAGTTTTAGATGATGAATAAATAAATTCTTACCAAATAAATATTATTGCATAAAAATAGGGTGTTGGGCAGCAAGCAAAACCTATTTATAGTCATCCTGAACCTAATTTTCAAGTACATTTTTATATCTTTGGTCAGAACCAAATGCCTTTGCAATTAATAAGAAGTTCATTATCTTCACTGAATTCTCGGTCCAGTCCTAATCAAGTTTTTGTTAATGAGGTACATATTTGACCATTATTCCTTCAGCAGTTTGATGATTATCATTGCTTAAATTACTTGTTCCTACTGAATGTATAAGCTCATCATCATCTGGTGCTTGTACAGTAGTTCCCTCATGACTATAGCTTTTTCCAGAGGAGACACTGTAAACATCATATCCAACCACCTTGGTTCCTAACACCTCCCAGATTTCTCTGATCTGCTATAACCCATAAAGAGCACAGAATTTGGAATTCTGGATAGACACAATGAAACCCAGTTTCAAAATATTGACAGGAAAAAAAGATCCCTTCACCGTGAAATTTCAAAAGTTAGATTTTTAGAGTAGTAGTAGTGTTGTTAGAATCATGACTGTGTCATAGCAGATATTACTCTCTGAAGATTTGATTTCATTTTCTGAATGAAATCTATGAAGCATTTGCAGATTTGACTGAGTTTAAAATGAGATATTTTGAACCCTTGAAAATTAATATTTAAAATTCACTTTCTTTAAGCTTAAACAGAAAAGAAGAAATCTCACATTTCTTGTAGGCAGTTAGCCAATGATCTGCTCCGTTCATCTGTCTCTAACAGTTCTTCTTCAGCTTTACTAGTAGTGAGATATTTAAGGGAAAAAAAGAACAAAATCTTCTTTCCCCCCCTATCTGCCCACCAGAAGAAAACCCCAACAATCATGGAAAGTTTATTCAGTGGCAAGTTTGCTGCGGTATTGCAGACATTCCCTAAATAACCAAAACTTTTCACTGTTTTATCACCTTAGAAAGACTTTGAGTGACCAATGTTATCTATCACTGAAAAATTTAAGAAGTCTTAAGGATCTGAGAGAAAAACCTCAGTAGCAGTAATGTCAAATACCTGCTCTCAGTGTTGTAGGGCAGTAAGATGCACTGTATTGAATTAGTTCTTTAATGCATCTTTATATTCCTCTGTATTAAGATTACCTTTACCAGAGTCTTGCTGCTGGTTACAATAACCTGGGAGTGAGGAACAGCAGAAGAGGAAAGCTGGATGCCTGTTGGTTGGGGCAGAAAATTCATCTCACTGAATATGCATACTTATATTAGAGCTGCATACACTAGAATTTTTTTCTGGATAATGAAGTAAAGAAAGTATGTTGAAAGCTCCACTCATCCTACACTGAAGAAGGTGTCTACAATAGGTCAGACTAATACCTGGTAGGTGCCTGTTGAGTATAAAGGCAAAGGGAGTAGCTCCAATGTAGGCTTCTGTATTTAGATACTGAGGATGTTCTTAGAGCTAACAAACAAAAATGACCATGAAACAGCTTAGGCTGAGATACTGGTATAGTTTTACTCTCATCTTTCTAACACGAGTACTGCTTTACTGTAGCCTCATTTGATCCCTAAACATACTTTTTTCCAGCAGGTATGATCTTGATATTTTGAGCGAGCTTTCCCCAGAAGTCTCAGCTTTGATTCTGGTTATGTTATGCCTGTTTGGATGCTATTTACAAATCATTTTATGTTTGCTGGTTCTCCATTCCCCATTCCTGTTGGTCTTTTGTTAGAGAGTGAATTGGAGTTGTACTAAATGTTACTAGCTGTCTATTTCCCTTTTCTTTCTTTCCCTGGGTGTGTACTGCGAACAAATGTAACACATTCTGCCAGTGGCATTGGGGAGAACAGGAGCTGAACAAGATCCTGTGAAGTATTCTCTTTGGAACAGATTGCAGTTCTGAAGTCAATATGTTTTGTGAAGCAATAATACTGAAAAGAATTCCCTCCACAACTAAGCTCAGGCTTCTTTTAAGTCTGAAAAAGTGGCTTTTTTTCCCATATGAAATGTTATATTCCTACAGTCTTCTGTATGAAAACATCCTCTTGAGAACAGGACATGTGCAGAGTAACAAGGATCTATGAAGCAAAATGAGATTTTCACTGCAAAACAAAAGTTCATTTTAATTTCTTGCAGAAATACAATCAAAAGAACATCAACCATTTGTCACCATTGCAGTGTTGGAAAAACAGTTTACAAGAAATTCACAAAGGTTAATTAGCTCGAGTTGGAGTGATTTTGACACTTACCTGATATAAATCAGCAACACTATATGAATGTGTGCAATTCATCCTTGATCTAGAAATTTTAACCAGTGATAAGCCAGATTTTTACCAATTTTAAGTCATAAAATGTTCATGATGTTCAAACTGTAACATTTTACAATAACATATATGTTAGTTTTGACAAAGTCATTCGTGTCTGAAAACCAAAAAAAGATATTTCCACCACCCTAAAATAGCCCAAGACTGAGGTATTAGAGAGATCTTACACTAGTTATGAAAGGTCCAAACCCACTGAATGTGCTTTTATTCATTTATAGGAAAAAGAAGGACTGAGAGTAGGCATAATAGTATGATCTAAATTATTAAAATGTTTCTCTGAATTTCAGCTTCCTGTGCTGCAGCAGAGTTCTCTAGCTAACAAATTTCAACACACTGGATAATAGCAGGGGGGACTGTTATGGGATTTGTTTGTTTGGTTTTTTTGGGGAGGATGTGGGGTTTTTCACCACTTTGAAAGTTCCTCTTTTGTGCAAGACAGGCAATGGTACAACAGATGTAATCTGTTTCTTAGGACAGGACAGTTTTTCTCCTTCTGTGTACTCCTGCCTCTCTTTATGAACTCTAAGCCTACAAGAAGGGCAAATATGACTATGATTTCATTATAATTTCAAAATACCTCTAATTTTTCCAGCTACAGTAGAATCTCTTTGGAGTACAGACTCTTTGTTGGTTATTTTTATAAAAATGCAGAAAAGATCTTGAACCTTGATTGATGGCCTATGAAGACTCAAATAATAAAAATTAATTTAATACAAATCATTCTGAATTTTGATTATCTTGATAGAGTTATAATAATGTGTGTGATAACTGTGACGGAGTTTTGGGTAATAAAGGTTAGTACTTTTAAAGAACACAGAAACTGAAATTACATTGTTCTAACATTAAAATGAGATTAATACAAATAGGCATGAATTACATAAATATATCTAAAATACTTCTATGCTCCTAAGACTATAGAAAAGCAATTTGTTCCATTAGCAGCAGAGCAAACAGAAGCAGATGACTTAGAGTTTTGCCTGGTTTGCTACCTGTCACCCTTCCCTCATCACAAGGGTAACACTAATTCTCCCTTCTTCTCTCTGTTGTCATCAGTGATTCTTTCCACCAAAGAAAAGGAAACAGATGATACAACTTGGCCAGAGTTATGTGCATTTGGCTGGCCAGGAAAAGAAGCTGTCCTTTAGACACTGCCAGAAAAAAAATACGTATAAATTGCATTCCCTTTGTTTTTTTCTTCAGTGAAGGCACTAATCTGGGTCTCTCCTCCAGGCTGCCACAAATTTTCATTAAGATTATAGGGACTTAATTGCCTTTGAAATGTCATTATGTCTTATAAATACATTTTGATTTGCCTACAGTCTATCACAAGCTACAAAGGGGGATCTACAGACAAAATGGATAAACAGACAATGGTATTAGATATGCTCACTATTCCTAGAAACCTTAATAAAACTTCATTTTAATTTTAAAATTAATACATAAGCATCTATAAATGAAGTTTGTGATAAAACTGTCTTTTTAACTTAGAGAGTGTCATTAGTCTCTCAGGAAATAATTATTTATTATGCAGATCAGTTCCAACTGAAGTCAGACCATTTGACAATTTTGCCAGTGATGCAACAGAGCCCTTGGCAAAGCTTCTTAAAACTTATGTCAGGCAGCTTTCCAAGCCTGCGTGGGTTTTGGCCTGCTCCCCGACTTTGCTCTTTTGGCATGAGAGACTTGCAGGACTGCTCTCAGGTCCCCACACCAGAGTCTGTCATTGCTGAAGCAACACATTTGCACAACAGCCATGAAATTCTATTCCCTTTCTTGGATTTGTTTTTTTTTTTCCTTTTTTTTTTTTTTTTTCCAAATTGCAAAACATCAGCATTCACTATACAAATTGTTATTATGCCTTCCCTGAAACATCTCCTGTTCCATATTAATTCAGAGATTGACCTTGGATCTGGTCCATTTCCTATGTTCTAATTTTTTTCTTGATGAACCAACAGGACTGAATAGTTTATTCTCATAGGAAAAAAAAGAGGTAAAAAAAAGTCCTCGTATAACAATTGGTCTTTGACATGGGAGGAATGCCAAAAGAGAGAGATTACACTGATACATCCCAAAGGATTACTCTAGAGAAAATAATCTTATTAATGTAACAACAGAAGAGGTCACATTCATTCTGGCAGACCAAATTCAGTGATTGAAACCAACTTGTTATACTGTTTTTTAGCCTAAAAGTAGTACGGTTTTCTTAAGAGAATCGGTTAGTGTTTGCATTCTCATTTAAGAGAAAGCCAAAACAAACATTTGAACTTCTGGGCAAGCAATGGCACACACACACACAAATATATGTCTATTTATAAGAATGAATATTTATATATAAGAACTGTTGAAATCATACAGTGTAGTTTCAACAGAGTCTTTTATGTATCGCTAGCGAAATCCAACATGAAAGGTTCATTGACTGAATTATCTGGAAAAATCTGAGCATTCACAATCATCTTTCTATTGCTTTGAGAGGACCATATTCCTAACAGCATTGGTACCAATGTACAATCACCACCACCACCCCTCCCCCTCCCCAAAATGGTGGCTGGAGTATGAGTCCTAAAATAAAAAAGAAGTACACATAAACACTGAAGATAATTTTGGCTCTAATGAATGGAAATGCTTCAGTTAGACAGCACTGAAACATTTTTTTTTCATTTTTACCTTTTTACTTAATATTTTTTTCCTGACCATCATGTCATTTAATTTACTTTATGCCAATAAAACATAATAACATTTCACTAATTTTACATCAAGTCATGTAAAAAGACTGTCATTTTCATCCCTCACCCCATCATCCCCCCTGCCTATCTGTTTTTTTTTTTAATAAAGCCAAACTCAAAATATATTTGCTAGACTGGAATATCTGTATTAGTCAAATTATACAACGCAATTATAATTATGGCAATATTTACTATTTGAATTATACCTCTAATTCTCATAATTATTATTCAGTCTCCACTACACCAAATATATAGAAGAAATCTGGCATGTTTGATTGACTATATGTGCTTCAGAATATGGTTTTCCTGATGAAACTCTGAGCAATAATTAAATAGGAATGGGCTGAGCAATATTGCCTGAAAAAGTTTGTAAATGTGCAGAGCAGAGATTTATGATTCCCGCGTGCACAGCAGATCAGTGAAATAAGAGAGATAAATATCCAAAATGTCATACTGTCAGCACTTGACATGTCAAGCCAGAAGAATATGAAACTATGAAAACTTTAATGCACTTTAGATGCTAAATTATGGTTCATAAAACTGGGGAAAAAATCCATAAAGACAATCACTTTCAACCTCCAAGCGCCGTTAAAGGAGATATGCTCCATCTTAATGCTAGGAAAATTGTTCTGCCTTACTTCTTGTTATATTCACAAGCTTAAACTGGGCAAATCTGAGTAGTTCCAGTGAGCATCTAAGACAAAAACCATGGATGTCATTGATACTCATATGCATAACATATACATATACAAATAGGGATAAATAACTTGTACTTTAACAAAACAAACCAACCCATTCACTTGTATCTTCTTATAAGATCTTATTTATGGCGTGAGCTATAGAAAATGATTTTTTTTTCCCACCTGTTTTCTTTTTCTAAAAGATTGAACTGATCACACATATGCATAATTTCTTCTGATTTTTCTTTTTCAGTAATAAGCACTTTCTTTGTCTTTGGACACATAGAAGATTTTGACCTTTTCCACCTACTCACAAATAGGAACTTAGTACTTGTGAAGGTGTGCACAAAAGGTGAGACCGCTTCAGCTCCCTGCCCCAGTTTCAACCAGTATTGAAAATGAAGATGTATTCTCAATAGGCACACACACACAGAGAGCATGTATATACACACCACATATGTACACAACCAGCCACACAAATAACACAGACAAACACAGACAGCACTCACATGAACACAGACAGCACCAACAGCCTTGACCTGCTCCTCTCTCTGGCTGATGAAGATGGAGATCCAACCATGGGAATATGTATATACACTTGTAATGTGTGGATCCCTCCAGCACACTTGCACACCCAAAACTGTCCAGGACTCCCCTTGTCCCCTGTAGCCAGCTCTCCTGTGGTCTTGCCCTTGGAGACAAGGTGACCTAGCTCCTAGGTCACCTCACCAACTAGTGCAGTTTCAACTTCACTAGCAATCATACCCTCACTCACTCCAGCCATTGACACCACAGACACACGTGCACTCCGCCCCATAGTCTGATTCCAGTTGCTGGCATACACACAGACGCACAGAATAGATGTCCCTCAACCAGGAAAAGAGTTATAAATGAATTTAATAAGAAAGTAGGACAGAGTGTGCTATCAGGTGCAGGGCATGGCCAGACAAGCATATCAACCAGGCAACTATTTACACGTGACCAGCCCCTTTTATCCCTTTTCTCCTCTGTTTTCCCATACTTGCCCATTCCCAAATCACGAAAAACCAACCCTTTTCCCACTTTTGGTTCCTCCTCTAAACATCCCATAATAAAACTTGTGCAATCCCAAAATGTTTTTCCCTTGCATCCTGTCTCCCACACCCCTAAGCAGCAACCCCCGTCAGTCCAAAAGGTGGCTCTAGTATTCACTCATCTTCATGGGTTTCAGGCATGGAAACTGGGGCTGAGAGCATCCTAGGACAGCCCTGGAAGGGTTTGGATAGGGGGTTTCTGAGTTCTTGAAACTGAGAAACTCAGGTTTCTGAGTTCCTGTCTGCCTTTGGGAACCTGGATTCCCATCTGCCTTTGGCCTTTCTACTCCTCTGGCCTTGTGGAGAAGCATCTTTAACTGGCTGATGGGCTTTTGATGGACCTGGAGGCAGCTGGGACAGAATACTATTTGGGATCTCCCACCAGCTACTTTCTGTGCTACTTTGTGGGCAAGCAGATGAACTTTTATCACATAACCTAATAGTAAAATATTTTCCACAAAAAGAGCCGGGCTGCAGTAATGCCTGTAAAGACACTGGCAAAAAAATTCTGCTTATTTCGCCTGGCAGTAGAACATGACAGCTGAAAAAAAATCACTGTGCAATTTTCAGTACTGCACCATTTCCTTGATTTTGACCTATCACTCCTAAAAAGACACATTGTCTATAAGTAGCTTTTTGCTTTGAAAATATATAAACATTTACATGTAAACACACATATGCTGGCATATGCACATACATATATGTTCACTGATACATATGTATCAGTGTGATCAAGCCCTGGAACAACTGTATCTGCTTTCACCAGTCAGTGTCACTTTTACATCTTCCACTTGTTTCAAAGTTGTTTGGCTTATTATTTCAGCTTTGCCAGAGAGTTGGACTATTGAGGGACTTGCTCTTTAGCATATGATGATTATGACACCATGTATGATATACAGATGACAGAGCATAGACTTCTATGTTCTAGATATCTGTGTTCAAGACAGCTGCACTAGTTATCTTTGTAAACAATCAAATAGTGACAAATATACATTCATGGAATTCAGTGCATCTTTTCCTAAATTAGGCAACTGAGCTAGCTGAAATAAGTGTCATTCAATGCCAGCATGCATCAGATGGGGCAAAATTATGACTTTCTAAAAGTTTTAATTTTTCTTTTCTTCCCCAACAAACTACAAACCACAAATACATTATTTTCCTCATTTTAATATATACTTTTAAATTTATATAACACCTTTTTGAAATGTTTTATCTGATGTCCATACTCGTCCTTAATATCTTACATTTTTAGTACTATTTCCATGATCTGTATAATCTTTACTGTTCAGTTCTTCAATGAGTCTTTATTATTAACATTTTGATTTTCCCAATCAGCACTGCAATATGTATTTAAATATTTTCAGCTTCAAAACCTCTGTTATTCTGGTACTGACTGTAATATTGATAGACAAGCTGCACTGTAAAAGTAAAAACCTTGATAAGTATTTCACATTGGCTTAGAATACTGTAAGTACATCTATGTCTGTCTAATTCTACTGGAAAATATCTTAGTATTATCTTGATAATTGCTCTTTTCCGTTTATGTTTCTTTGCACTTTTTTTCTTTTATTCCAGTCATATTCAACATTCTAGATTTGTCAGCTTATCTTAGTTAAATGATATTTATGTTTTGTAAAATGTTAGCTTGATTACCAGTAGGTTGCTTGTGATTCCAACAGTTCTAATCTTAGTTATTAGTAGCTTAAACAATACAAATTAAAAACTTAAAATAAGACAATTATATATATATATTTTTGTCAGCTTTAAGACATGGATGTATAAGTCTCCATACTTCAGTAAAGTCATATAAACTAGTAGGGAGTTAAATTCAGCTTGTCTTGAGTTAACAGTAGAAGAAAATTTATACTGTCTTTAGGGACAACATCTTTCAAGCACAAAAATGGTTCATCCTCATTCACAGGAAAATGAACAGACATATAAGGAGACTAGCTTAGTTAAATAGGGAACTCATGACTGACCCTCAAAGTATAAAAAGACATACACAGGGTATAGAAGTGAGGCCCAGCTACCAATGTGGATGACGGCAATATTGCCAGGGCATGCAGCGTTGGTGTTAGGAAAGCCAAAGTACAACTGGGAGTGAAACCAACAAGGGACAATAAGGGCTAAAAGAACTTCTGCTGTTACATTATGAATAAAAAAATAAATAAGGAAAAATTGGGCCTGTGGCTGAATGTGGCAGATGATTTAATGACAGTGTATACAGGTAAGGCAGAGATACTCAATGCCTTCTTTGCCTTCATCTTTACTGACAATATCTTCCAGACCTTTCTGCCTAGAGATAGAGTTGATTAAGTCAGGAGCTACAAGTAATGGAAGAAGATCAAGTCTCGGATCTCTTGAGAAATCTTGAGCCATGCAAGTCCATGGTACTAAATTGGATGAGTGTAGGGATGCTGAAACCTGGCTAATGTCATGTTAAGCTGCTGTCTATCATCTTTGAAAAGTCATGGAGACTGGGGAAGGACCCCAATATCTAGTCAAAGGCAACTGTTGCATCCATCTTCACAAAGGGTGGAAAGGACATCTGGAAAATTGCAGCCTAGTAAGCTTCATTCAGGCCCATGGGGAAATCACAGAGCAAGTGATCTTGAATGGTATTTTGAAACACATCAAAAGGTGACTAGGAACAACCAGCATGGACTTACTGAGGGTAAATCATACTTGACCAAACCAATAGTCTTCTATGATGAAATAAGATCTATGGATCTTTAGCAAGATTTTTGAAACTGTTTCCTAACATATGTTTTTTATCTGTTTGGCCAAGATGAGTAGACTACCAGATGGGTGAAAAACTGACTGGCCTAATGGGCTGAAAGTGTTCCTGTTAAAGGTTAGTATTCAGCCCGGAGACCAGTTACAAGTGGGGTTCTTCATATGTCTATCCAGGGATATTTTCTTATTAATATTTTTGTCAATGATCTGGAGAAGGAGGCAAAATGTACTTTTATCAAGTTCATGGACAGCACCGCACTGTGGAGTAAAAATATTCAAAGGCAGAGCCACTATGCAGAGGGATATAGGCAGGCTGGAGTAATGGCCTGACAAGAACTGTATGAATTCAACAGTGGCAATTGCAAAACCCTGCACTGTGCCCAGTAGACTGTCTGGAGACAGATTGGCTGGGGAGTTGCTCTGCTGCAAAAGATCTGGGGGTCCTGGTGGACAGCAGGCTAAACATGAGCTAGCAGTGTGCCTTGGCAGCGAAGAAGGCTTACAGAATACCAGGCTATATCAAGAACAGCCCAGCCAGCAGGTTGAAGGAAGTGATTATCTCTCTTTGCATGTCACTTGTAAATACTGTCTCCATTTTTGGCCCCATCAACACAAGAAAGACATTGGCAGACCAGAGCAAGCTCAGCGGAGGGCCCCCACAGTGATCAGGCCTGGAGCATTTGACTCATGAGGAGAGGCTGGTGGAGCTGGGCTGGTACAGCCTGGAGAACAGATGGCTTCAGGGCCACAGGCTCCCCAGTGCGTATGAGTACTGTGAGGGTGCAGCAGGGACCGCCTGCTTCCTAAGGGATGGAGAGTCGAGGGGTGGTACCCCTGGAGTCCTGAAAGGCAGGCTAAAAGAAGATGGAGTCAGACTTTTCACTGAGTTCCACAGTAGCAAAGTGAGAGACAGTGGTCATAAATTGAAATAGGGGTGTTTCTGCTGGATATAAGGAAAAAACTTTTATGGGAAAGGTAATTAGCGCAATAAGGTTTTCCAGAGAGTTTTGTGTACTCCCCATCCATAGAAGTTTTCAAGGCACAACTGTAAAAGGCCTGAGTAATCTGGCCCTTATTTAGTACTGACCCTGCTTTGAGCCGAAGGTTGGACCAGAAACCTCCAGAAGTCCCTTCCCCTCTGAATTATTTTATGATCCTGTAAAAAGGAAAGTCGACAGAATGCTTAGCCCTGTCATTTAAAAATGTGATATTGATATGTTTCTGAAATATAAACAGTCATCTTTTTGAAATATTATAGGCAAAATTAGAACATACAGGTTCTCATGAAATGCACAGTATAAAAAAAACCTTTAGTTTTAAAGGAAAAAAAAGGTTTTGAAGAACATACAAAGAGAATTTTATAAATTAACCATTTTATCCTCTCCCATTTTGATGCTTGTGTTAACATTTCTCAGGGGGCTTACCGCTGACAATATTGTTGGAAAAGAAGACTGTAAGAAAGTAAATAATTGAAAGTTTAGAACAAGATTTCAACAATGTGCAGTTAATAGAGAGGGTAAAGAGTGGTCATAAATCCTAAAATATTGATTACATTCAACATTCAATAAACTGTTGCAGCACGTGAAAGAAGCAAAGATTTCTCTGGAAGAAAGTTAAAGAGTATTTTGTAATGCATACAGAACTGGCCAAGTGACTTTGATACTGGTACTTCCTAATTTTTATGATCTTACCTTTACAATACAATATTCTAATGCCATTGTTATAATTGAAATATTATGCTATGCAAATAGGTAAAGTAAGACCACTTATATGCAGCAACTATATGAGAGTGTTAATTAATGAAAATGAGAGTTTATTAATAGTAGTATTTAAATTTATTACAGGACTGCAAGGAACATCAGCTAAGCCAAGGTTCTGCCATCTGGAAAAAATCTAGTGAAGAAGTTTTTGCTCCAAGTATGTAATCTAAACAAGCAGGACAGGCAAATGAAAGTCAAAAAATGTTCTTTCCAAGAAATAATCTTCTGCCATGAGACTGTCCAATAGAAACCTCAACTCTGTCAGGAGATCAGCCTATTTGAAGACTGAATACCATTAAGTCTTATATTATCTTCTAGGTATTGTTAGAATGTCTAAACATTTTTTTCTTGCATTAAATATGTTTTTGATGTCAGCCTACTTAATATGCAAGTTTAATGTTTCATATATATTACACTTATGAAAAGTGGCCAAATATATAGAAATCTGTATGTACATAAGGAAAGACACAAAGTCACTTGACAGTACTCTAGTCCTCAGTTTTGAAATATCAGATTGCTGTTTGGACTTACAGAAGTTACCTGAGAATCATAGAATCAGAGAATCATAGAATTGTTAAGGTTGGAAAAGACCCTTAGGATCATCAGGTCCAACCGTTAACCTACCACCGCCAAGTCCACCACTAAACCATGTCCTCAAGCACCACATCTACCCGTCTTTTAAATACCTCCAGGGATGGAGACTCAACCACTTCCCTGGGCAGCCTGTTCCAATGCCTGACCACTCTTTCAGTAAAGAAGTTTTTCCTAATATCCAACCTAAACTTGCCCTGGCGCAGCTTGAGGCCATTTCCTCTCATTCCATCACTTGTTACTGGGGTGAAGAGACCAACACCCACCTCACTACAACCTCCTTTCAGGTAGTTGTAGAGAGCAATAAGGTCTCCCCTCAGCCTTCTCTTCTCCAAACTAAACAACCCCAGCTCCCTCAGCCACTCCTCATAAGACTTATTCTCTAGACCCTTCACCAACCTCGTTGCCCTTCTTTGGACATGCTCCAGCACCTCCATGTCCTTCTTGAATTGAGGGGCCCAAAACTGGACACAATATTCGAGGTGCGGCCTCACCAGTGCTGAATACAGGGGCACTATCACCTCCCTGGTCCTGCTGGCCACACTATTCCTGATACAAGCCAGGATGCTGTTGGCCCTCTTGGCCACCTGGGCACACTGCTGCCTCATGTTCAGGCGGCTGTCAACCAACACCCCCAGGTCCTTTTCAGCCAGGCTGCTTTCCAGCCACTCCTCCCCAAGCCCGTAGCGTTGCATGGGGTTGTTGTGACCCAAGTGCAGGACGTGGCACTTGGCCTTGTTGAACCTCATACAATTGGCCCCAGCCCAACAATCCAGCCTGTCCAGGTAACAATCCAGCCTGTCCAGGTCAGCAAGACAACCAACGCTAAAGTGTCCCTGCGAGCACGGCAGGTTCTCATTGCTTCCCATTTGCCATCCTATGAGCTGCGTCACAACCAGGTGGAGTCCATCTTCCTGTCCGCTATTGACATGTATGGACACCAGTTCTGCATTGAGAACCTGCAGAAACTCATTTTGTCTGAGACATCCATCTTTGATATGCTACCCAACTTTTTTACCACAGTAACCAGGTGGTAAGAATGGCAGCTTTGGAGGTGTACGTTCGAAGGGCATATATTGCCTACGAGTTAAAAAGTGTCCAGCATCACCAGCTGAAGGATAACACTTGCGTGGTGGAGTTCCAGTTCATGCTACCTATCTCCCATCCGAACAGAATGTCCTTCTCTTCCAACCTCAATCACTACGAGATGGTCCACGTAGCTAGCGTGAGTGATGTACTGCTAGAACATAACAGTTATGGTAGCTTTCATAATAAATAGTTTACTATCCGCATGAAAATAGGCAAAATGAATTTCAGAACCAGAAACTGTACCTCTGTGTGTGAACAGATAGACAAATGCTGAGAAAGGAGTTCTATAAGTGACATCAGTAAGAGTATCTAAACCTTGCTTTGCATTTGGGTTAAATTCTAAAAATCCTAGAGGGTTTACTATGGAAATTCATGTGAGGATTATTTGTTTCTTTAGCAGAGAAATAAAAATATATTATACATATACATATGCATACACATTTACACATATACGGTATTTAAAATGCAAATGTGAATGTTTTTTTAAGAATTCACTCACTTGTCTCCATTTAGAGATGAATTGATAAAATGCACAAAATATATCCATTGTTATTTGACAAAAGAATTATATGAGATAGATTTAGCATACTGAATTAGACACCATTAAGAACACACTCTTTTACAGATTAAGTAAATCCACTTTTGAAATATGTGAAAAATTTTATTAAGAACTCTTAGTGAGTATTTCTTTTGTCGGCTGAATGTATTACATATAGCACAGTATATTTCAAATAAATTTGTATTTTAATAACACAGACTAGTACCAGTTCAGATCATAATGTATTCGTATTTCTATTTAGATAGCGCTAAGACACACATTGATAATTTTGTGTCTCTGTTCCCATTCTGCAACTTGTCCATACACAATATGCTCCCCTAATGCAAATAAATAGCTTGTGATTTAAGCCAGTATTCTCCAGGCTTGTCAAACTCTTGCTGAGCAACAGTGTTCAGACAATGCTCTCCCTGTCTATACGGGTATTTGGGCATTGTCTTCTATGCTATGAACAGTGCATTATTTTACTTTACTTATAGCACTTTCTGCGTGCATTATTTTTGGTAAAACTTGAACTTGAGCTATAAATTTCACGGAGATAGAAGAGCACCTGCATGCCTTTGCATCTCATGCATGTGCATTAGTCTATTTTTTCTTCCACCATTTCCAATAAGATGTCTTCGGTTAATTTATACTCTTTGTAGAGCCTAGTACTTATGCATGGAATCAGTGGCACTGGTTAATGTACAAGGGAAGCAGAAGCTAAGGTTCAGTCAGTCTCTAATTATTCTTGCTTCTCTGCAGGGCTGATGTATGGATGCCCAGGCGTTGACAGCAGGGGGGGCTGCAGGGTGGCCTTTGTGTTAAGAGGCCAGGGTCTGCCCCATGCTGGACACAAGCTGGTTCCATACACCCCCAACGGACCCACCACAGGGCACAGATGAGCTTGTCAGCCATGGCTGGGGTACCTCTGGGAAAACATAGTTAAGAAGAAGCAAAAGATGTTGCACAGGTGGTGAGGAGAGAGGGAAAAAAGTGTGAGAAACAACCCTGCAGACATCAGGATCAGAGAAGGAGTGGGAGGAGGTGCTGCAGACGCTGGGGAGACCATGGTGAAGCTGGTATTTCTCTGCAGCCCTTGGGGAGAACCATGCAAGAGCAGATATCCACGCTGCAGCCCATGGAGGACTGCACTTCAGTGCAGCTGGGTGTTTTCTGAAGGAACTGTGGTCCGTGGAGAGCCTATGCTGTTGCAGGGGAAAAGTGTGAGGAGGAAGGAGTGGCAGAGAGGAGCTATTATGGACTGAGTGTAACTACCCCCATTCCACATCTCTCCCTGTGTTGCCTGGGGTGGGGGAGAGGTAGAGGAGTTGGGAATGAAGAGGTGGAGTGTGTCTGGGAAGAAGTCTGGGAGTGTGTGGGGAAGGTATTGTTTTAATTTGTCTTTTTTTCTAACTATCCAAATATATTTTAATTGACCATAAATTAAATTGATTTTCCTCAAGATGATTCTGTTTTACCTGTGATAGTAATTGGTAAGTGACCTCACTGTCTTTACCTTGACGCATGAGCTTCTCCTGTTTGAGGAGGGGGAGTAAGAGAGCAGCTGTGTGGGCGTCTGGCAGCCAGCCAAGGTCAACCCACCACAGATGAGGAGACAGTCATGTGCTTGGATGCTGAATCCATTTTGCCTATTTAAAGGTTGTAAAGGGACTTCTTTCTCTCCCTTTCAGAACAGTCATAATTGTGTATAATGAGTTTTTCATCTCTAAGTTTTTCATGACAAAAAACATCACCTGTTTTGTATTTACACAGTGCTTTACAAAATGGAGCCTTGCCTTGACTGATTTTTATCACAGCTTCAGTTATCATGAATAATATTTTATCTGATAATCTAAATACAATTCTACTATTTCATCTAGTCAGCTGCAAATGACTTATATCTATATATTCTGCAGATATATGAATGTGAGCTAGTATGTTATTGAACTCAAATGGAAGTAACATTACTGTTAGGGCTTTCTTTTTATGGAGTTCTTGATCAAGTTCCAGGTTAGGTCAATGGGAGATTTGTTACTGATTTGAAAGTTGTGGTAAGAATGGGTAAACTATCTTAGCCTGCATTTAACACAATAATACATGTCTACCATTCTTTTTTAATCAATCACAGCTGGAATGCTAAAATGACCTTACACAGCACCTGTTTTAAATGCAGTTTGTGACTGACAGCTTAGTTCACCATATGCAGAATTGAACATCTATATGCTGCTACATTTTTCATACATTAAGGTGTAATAAAGTATTAATTTGCTCTTAATGGGGAATATTTTGTCCATTGCTATTCCTTTTTAATAAACAATCTTGTAAAATTATTGACTTTTCTTTTGATACTTCAGCTGACAATGGAAACTTTTGTAGCAGATGGGGTGCAGCACCCACAATATTGTGAAAACAACTGGAGAAAGGACTCTGTTTCCAGCTGAAGAAATTAAATTTTCTGAGAATGTAACCTATCTGCTTGTTTCTGATGTTTTACTTTGAAATTCTTTCTTGGTCTAAATGCAAATTGGACCAAAACCTGAGGAAATTTTTAAAAGAGAACATTTATAAGTGTGTATATATATATATGTATGTGTATAGACACACACACACACACACACATATATATGAATAATTCTAATCTCCTTGTACATAGTTTGTAAAGTTTTTAATTTTCAATGGCCTTTCTGTGATCTACCCACATATATTTTTCTGAAGAGAATTATATGCAAATTACTTTGGATTTTGCTACGTAAAACTTTTGCAATATACTTAGACATTCTTCTTCCGAATGCCATTCTGTGCATATTACCTTATTACATTCATATGGAATTATAGATACAAAGATGCCAGCATCGTGCTTTTAAATCTGAAAAAGTGGTCCCAAATGAAACCATTCTGCTTTGTACTAAACGTGGATTTCTAAACAAAATCTAGTTTTAAAAAGATAAAATATAGAGATACATCGTCTAGATGTAGCCAAAATCTGCCACAGAGCCGCATGACTAAAACTATGTTATCTAAGGAGGAAGGGAATGTACCAGTATATAATTGTATCACCAGTAACAATTGAGAACAACCAATCTTGCAGGTCTCCCAGGAAATATGGATTTGGAGACAGTGGATGCTATTGTATGACAAATATTTTTATTATATAAGAAATCTAGTATTGTACACAACCACTGATATATTTGCAAAATATAATCCCCATTGACAGAAAGGTAGGCTTCCAAGCTCTTTTTAAATAGGGAATGGGGTCTTTCTTGTGGATGGGGTGACACAAAACTTGGATTTTGATTCAGCGTTATTCAATATACTTGCTAATAGGTAAAAAAAAAAAAAAGTAATTGTTGACATTTTATTGTGGAAGCTGCGACTTTAAAAGGGATTTAGGGATCATAGTGAATAGTTACATGATCGTTAGTTACTTCTGTAAGTTTCTGGGTATGAAAGCTGATGAGCTCCTTTGATTAATAATGAGAGAGATTCTAAGTTTGTAAATATCTTATTTGACCTGTGGAATGGCAGCCTTACAAAAAAAGAGACAAAAAGGTCAATCTGTTTAGGTAATCAGAAAGAAAATTAAAAGGTGACCTGATCCTGGTCTGTGAAGACTCAGGCACTAACTTTATGGCAGCTCCCCCAAAAAAAAATAATTAAAGTTCTTAGTTGGAAAAAAGACTATAGGAAAGAATCTTTCAGAGAACATATAGTTCTTTAATCATCTTTGGAGAACATAATTTGTGTCTGCAAAATTTGAGGTACCTGCCGATCTCCTACAATGTATCACAACAAGGTACTAGCACTAAGATCACTGAGATACTTTTAAAATCCACACTGAGTAGAAGATCAGAATACAACAAATACTGTCAGTATCATCATAACATATTTTATGCTTTCCAGTGAAAATACATTTTTAAAAATGAATTAATATTCTTTGGACACTGTCTGGAAAGAAAAATAGATCAAGGTCAAATAACTCTATATGAGACATGTTAAGAACTATTTTCTACATGAGTACTCTGAAGTGAGCCTCCAGCATCCAAGGAAAAAGTATACCAGAAAGTACTGGGTAACATATTAGAAAGTAATCATTACAAGCAATAATAATTATTATCTATTAGAAGAAATAAGCTTGCCAATTTATAATGGAGTCATATCACATTTGTAACGTGAAATGGTGACTGATTTCTTCAGGCTGCATTTGAAAATGTCTGATAGCAAATAGTTTAAAATAATAATATCTTAAAAGAAATACAAATTTATTTACACAATTCCTGACTTCAAAAACAGAGAGAAGAAACAAACAAACAAACACTAACTGAAATGTAACTATATTTTAATCTATCTTTTTTATTCTTACATTTTTCATTATTGATTATCAAAATTATGTTGAAAAAATCTCTTTATAGAATCACAAAATCCTGTAGGTTGAAGGGAATCTCTGGAGGTCATCTTACTCAGCCTGCTACTCAAGAGTCAACTTCAATGTTCGCAGTAACAGACCCACAGAATGGCTGAGGCTGGAAGGCACCTCTGGAGGTCATCTAGTCCAACCTTCTCTGCTCAGGGCAGGGTCAGCTAGAGCAGGTTGCCCAGGACTATACCCAGTTGAGTTTTTAATATCTTCAAGAACAGAGACTCCACAACCTCTCTGGGCAACTTCTTACATTGTTTAATCACCCTCATGTATGGGTGGTGAACCATACTTATGTTCAGGTGGAATTTCAATTTGTGCCCATTGCCTATTTTTGTGTCATAGACACCACTGAGAAAAGCCTAGCTCACTCTTCTTTACTACACTGCATCAGCTATTTATATGCAAGGATAAAATTCCCCTGAGCCTTCTGCTCTTGAGGCTGAACAGTCCCAGCTCTATCAGCTTCTCCTTGTATAAGAGATGCTCCAAACCCTTTATCATCTTTGTGGCCCTTTGCTGGACTCATTCGAATGTTGGGGGCCACCTTTGTCACAAGGACATGTTACTGGCCTGTATTCAACTTGTTGTTCACCAGGAATCTCTGGTCTCTCCTTCGCTGAAAAGCTGCTTTCCAGCCTATTGGCCCCTAGCATGCACTGATACATAGGGTTGTTCCTCTCCAGGTGCCAAGTTTGTAATTTTCCTTTGTTGAACTTCATGAGTTTCTTCCCTTCCCTTCTCTTCATCTGCCCAGCCTGTCAAGACCCCTCTGAATGGTAGTACAACCATCTGCTGTATCAGTCACTCCTCCTAGTTTTGTGTCCTCTACTTGGGCCCATCATCTGGATCACTAATGACAAGCTTAAACAGCATTGGACACAATATCAATACTCTGGGGTATAGCTAGTGACTGTCTTCCAGCTGGCTATTGTGCAGCTGATCACAAACCTTATGACCCTGGCTGTTTAGCCAGTTCTCAGCCTAACTCCCTGTCCACTTATCTAACCCATGTCAGCTTTTCTATCAGGATGTTATGGGAGATAGTGTCAACAGCTTTGCTAAAGTCAAGATAAACAGCGTCTACTCCTCTCCCCTCATCCACCAAGCTAGTCACCTCATGGTAGAAAGATGTCAGGTTGGTTAAGCACAGCTTCCCCATCATAAATCCATGTTGACAATTCCTGAACAGTTTTTTGTCCTTCATGTGCTTGGAAAGGTTTAATTAATTAATTTAATTAATTTAATTAATTAATTAATTGCTGCAACATTTTCCCAGGGACTGAATTAAAGCTGACTTGCCTGTAGTTCCTAGCTCCTTCTTGAAGACTGGAGTGATGACTGCTTTCTTCCAGTTTTCAGGAACCTCTCTGAAGTCCCGTGACCTTCAAAGGTAATTGAGAGTGACCTCACAATGAAATCGGCCAGCATCCTCAGCACTCGTGGGTGAGTCCTGTCAGGTCCCTTGGACTTGTTTACATGTTCAGTTTGTTCAAATGTTCCTTAACCTGATCCTTCTCTACAAAGTGTAAGTCTTCCTTGCTCTAGGCTTTCTCTCTGATCTCCAGGGCCTGAGATTTTTGAAGACCGGTCTTACCAAGAAAGACTGAGGCAAAGAAAACACTGATCACCTTGACCTTTTCTGTGTCCTGTGTCACCAGAGCCCTGCTGCATTCAGCAGTAGGCCCATGTTTTCCCAATTTTTTTTTGGCACCTAATGTACCTCTTGATGCATTTCTTGTTGCCCTTCACATCCCTTGCCAGATTCAAGTCCAGGTGGGCTTTGGCTTTCCTAACTCCATTACTGCACGCTCAGACGGTGTTTGTACATTCCTCCCAGGTCACCTGATCCTACTTGCACCTCCTGTATACTTTCATTTCATGTCCGAGTTTAGTTAGGAACTCCTTGTTCATACATGTAGGCCTCCTGCCACCTTGGCTTGGCTTCCTGCTCTTTGAGGTGGACTATTCTTGAGACTGCAGGAGGTGATCCTTGAATATCATTCAGCTCTCTGTGACCCTATTCTCTCTATGGTTGTATCCCACAGGATTGTTCCAAGGAGATCACTGAAGAGACCAAAGTCTTCTCTCCTGAAGTCTAGGGCTGTGATCCTGCTTTTAGCCCTAGTCTTGCCTCACAGGATCCTGAACTCCACTAGCACCTATGTTTTATTTTAGTGTAGAGAGGTATATTTGATAAAATTTCAGTGACTAGGGAAATATATAGACATCTTAAGACATATTTTCTATAATGTGACTGTAGGAAGAGTATTTAATACAGATCTTTAATACTGACTAAATGTTTTGCAATATTCTTCCATAGATATTTAAAAGCAAATTGTTGCCTCCAGTTTTCAGTGACTGTATTTAAATATTTCATTATGCAAATCCAGTTGACATATCAACTGTAATATTACTTTACATTTACAAAGAACCTTTCATTTTATAGCTTTCCAGCAACAACAGGGTAAACAGTCTGCTTCACTGCATTGCTGAATTGCAACATCATCTGCCTGCCTTTGAATTAGAAATATGGTAGCCATTTTGCAGCAGTAATACTATGGAAAAAAGGTTAAGTGAGGGATTGTAAAGGAGAGTAGATTTTAGCCATGTGTTTGGTCTTGATTTTGGCATTTAGACTTGATAAGCAGAATCCTAAAATTCTTGTCAGTTTTTGAAAGTTCTGAAATACTCAAAGTGTTCTGAGAACAGAGGAAGAGATTTGTGTCTCCAGAAGATTTAATTTTTTCCTATTTAAAGAGCTTTGGTTAAGCGTTGTTCTATTGGGAGCACTTAATCTTTTGTAAAATGTTATAAAGACGTAGTCCATTTCACTGGAATATCACTATTTCAGAAGATAGTTAATTTTCCTTTTCATGTAAAATATGTTAAAAAAGATTGTGTCTGTTATTAAAAAAAACAAACCAACATATTTTTATGAGATTTATATCATTGTTACACAAGGCTTCCCCCACAATGTTATCACGTACAACGCCAAGGATTTTCCAGGATTACAATAAAGGGCTTTTTGTTCTTTTGCTTTTACCACAGATGGAACTGTCAAGTCTTGGTCTGTGCCTTCAGTTTCTGGGCCTAATATGCAATAACAGAAATATGTGGTATTAAGAAAAATAATGTATGGTTAATTAAATGTCATCTGATATTTTTTGCTAACATAAAATACACAGCTTTGGATCAGTATAAGTGTACACAGAACTTCTACAATCATACTTGGATGCTAATCGTTAGAGATATTTTAGCTCTAATATAAAGAAGCATGTGTTCCAAATACTTTAATTAGAAAGAGTTTTGAAAAGTTAGAATCTGAAGTTTTTGATACTGTGTAACTTCCCACTGTTCTTCATATTGTATGCTTCATCATGAAAAGAAAAAGCCTTGAAGATACATGAGAGATGCAGGAGGGAAGTTCTTGGAGGGAAACTGGAATAATAATTCAGGCAAAGAGAAAAAACAAGTAGTGAGAGAGGAAAGGCACTATATTTCAGCTACATCAACTGCAATACAAACTGTAGTGGCCTCTATGTGGATTTTGTACATGAATTAATTCTATGGACTGTTTGTTCATTCAACAAATACTGAAGAGAAGCAGATAATATACACACACCATTAACAAATATTCAAGAAAACTTCATGAGATGGCGATGTTTTCAGATATACAGTTATTTATTATAGAATAGATTGAAAAGATGTATATGACAGAACAGCTGTATAAGGGACCCAAGGCAGAACCTTTGCATATTACATTACCAATCAAAATATCTTCTTAATTTCTTTTTATTGTCACACAAAATGGCCTCCAGATTTGAAACTGTTTTATGGTGTGAAAAATGGATCATTAATAGTAATTACTTTGAAGCATCTTTAGTCATATTAAATTGTATAGAATGTCCATACCCTCTAAGTTAAAAGCATGCTGAAATTGAGGACATCTCTGAATCACACTGGAGACCCTTTTTATTAAAAAAAAAAATCAATGGTAATTTAAGACTCTGAACAAGTATGAGGAAAAAAAAGCTCTAAAATTGTATCAGTTTCCTGATGTTTCCTATAGACATTGATACATTAATCTTGATAATATAAACAAAGCAATGAAAGACTTGCATTGAATTTCTTTCACTGCTTTTATCTCACCTTGTAATACCATTTTATTGGACACTCTTAACACATGCATACATTGTTTTGCTATCTCAGACTCCAATGCATTCTCATTGTAGACTTGCAATGAAATCCTTTCAAAACTGTAATCTAAAATTTAAAGGGTAAGGTGAAGAAGTTTGGGACCTTTTTAGTGATATTGCTAAGAAATTTTTTGGGTAACTGGAAAGATACCATGGAAATTTATTTTACTTTAAAATGGTAAAACCAAAGCCAATACCAAAATCATACTAAACCTTTTCTAGTAATTTACATTTCTGAATTAAAAGCTAACTAATCTTAAAGCTCTAATTCAGCTTTTGCAGCTGTGTGTACTTTTCTTAAAATCAATAGAAGTTTAAAGTGCGTAGTGACTTCAGCAAAAAATCTGGTTTTCAGAACACACTTGGAGTCCTCTCTAGCAGTCTAGCTAGCTAGAGAAAATATTTTTTTCCCTCTCTTTTTTTAAAATTTGGTGTAAACAGTTTTGTGTCATCATGCCTCTCTAAGTTTTTTTTTCCTCTTTCTGCTTTTCTTTCTCAACATCTCTTCTCCTATGCTCCTGCTCACTGATCTTCTCTTTTCTAGTCTTAGTTTTAACCTGCCAAATACCTTTTTAAGAAACATCAGTCAGGTGGCTGAGAACAATGATGTTTATCAATGCGTATTTTCAAGGTGTTCACTAATATGTAGATCATCTCCTGAAAAAGTAGCATAGCTTTTCATTTTTAAATTTTTTTTCCAAACAACATAGTCATTTCTGCACAATAAATTTCACAGGTTAGGAAAGGTGAATAATTTAAGAGCTTCAGACCTTGTCTTAATACAGGTCTGGAAGTTACTATTCAGCCTATTCTCTTTTGTAAAGACAATTTATTTTTCTAGGTGGTGAACACAGATTTATTATACAGTTACATGAAAGTAGCTAAAAAAATACCTATCTAAATTGTTATATGCTGAGCAAATATCTACAACACGGATTGAACTGGTTGAAGAAGAACCTTCAGAGTTACATCTCCAATAAACGGATAGTTGCCCCTTTCAAAAATGACCCTTCATTTAGAAAGATTTGGATATTGTTTGTGTCCTACATCATCTCTTTTTGAGTCAATGAACTCTTGGATAATAAGACATTACAAAGCAGTAACATAATCTTATTTTATCTCTAATCTTCTTATTTTGTTTAGTGCAATTTCATATTTTATGGTTCACTGTTTAAACACTGCTGTCTCTTGGCCAAAAATCTTGTATGTAAAATCAGAAAATAATTTTTAAAACAGACTTTAGCTATGACTCTTTCTGAACAAGTGATTGAAACCTCTTTTATACTGAATTGTTCTCTTCAGGCAGTATCTATTTTGGGATAAGTAGGATCTGTTTTATTATTAAGAAGGTTTTTCAAGTGGTAGTGGGTTTATCCTGTGCTTTGAGCAATATAATAGTTTGCTTTTTATAATAAAATGTACAAGTCCAAGATTTCATGGACACACCTAAGCAGAGGAAAGAAAAAAATGGGACTCAAAGTCTCAAAAGCTGGCTTGATAAAAAATAAAACCATTCTTTTGTAGCTTACCTTTCTTATAGGTTCTAAAATAACACTGATTAAAGATATAGGAAAACACTTTTTCTGCAGCTACCATATGTTCTCACTGATATGTATATAAATCTCCAGGATTCCCTTAAACAAGGTAAATTCCTCAAACTGCCTGGACAATCTGCACATTTTATGTAGTTAAAAAAATAAAACTGATCTCAGACATTTAGTCTTAAACAGGCAAAGTTCAGGTAAATCAAATCCATTAAATGACTAATGCTTCTTGACCTGAAATCTCTCAGACTATCAGAAAACTGAAGTTACTAACTGAAGTTAGTGAAACACTAGCTTCATATAATGCATCACTCTCTGCTGAGCATTGGGTGTATAGTTGAATTGTGTAATTTCTGTCAATTAGTGTAAAGTGTTATTCTTTAAAAAGTACAACACAAACTGTGCCAAAGATGATGAGTCCATCAACATTCCCAACAGCTGAGAACTGAACACTACACCATCTGCTTGCTGAAATAAGATGGCCTGTTAAAATGTTCTGGTGGAATACAAATTAAATGACAATTCTGACTGATACTCCTAGGAGAATTTTTTTTTTTATTATTTTAACACACTTTTGTCCTGATACTACAGATCACCTTTGTAACAGAAAAAGACACCTTTGTAATAGAAAAAGATCCTTTGAAAGCATCACCTTTTACCATATCTGTGAGAGCAGAATAGGCAGAGATTAATTGAACCTTTTTATGTATTTGATTTCTCTTTCCTTTCAGACAATCAAAAATAAGAATGTATTATATAAATGCAAGTCAAAGGAAAATTAGCTGGCACAGATAACTCTTTTAAAAGTAGCAAAAAGAAAGAATTAAGACTCTTAGAAGAAAGTCAATTCACTTCTGTTGTAAATTATGAAATGCTTTTGGGTTTGATTAGTTTTCTGAGAAAAGAAATAGCTAACGGCAGATAAAGTGAGAACATGTTGCTGTCAGAACTGCCTTTTCTGCATATATGCATTATACATTACATGCTATATTGAAAAATTATGTTAAAAGAATGTCAGAGTTCAAAAGTTAGGGATTTCAGAACTAAAGAGGACAGCATTCTCGATCTGCCTGCCTGTGCAAATACAATTTGATACAGTCTTTGCATACACAATCAGAGAATATTTTTGCCCACAACTCCTGTCTCTTTCAGTGAATATTAATTTTGATACAGCCATTGCAGAGCTTCCTTTTCTATTGGTATACACACTTAGTCTGTTATCATTTCACAGTCATGGGACAAAGCAGCAAATGCTTTTAATCTTCCAAATGCTGTTGACATCCCAAATCTCTAGTAACCTATGCACGGCCTTTTCTATGACCAGTTTATGAATTGCCATCAGAAATTGATCTTTATAGCTGGTACCAACATTTTTCAAAACAGTCTTTGCAGCAGTGTTTTTTGCCTTTAGAAAACTGAATTCATGCTGGAGGACTAAATTTCTCCAAAGACAATACTCCATTTTTTCTGTAGATATCTTGTCCCCAAAACAGAGTGAATTGTCTGTGCAGATATCACGTTTACTAATGAACAAATTCAGATGATAAATGGGAAATTTATGTTAAACATTAAAATAAGGTTTTCAATCTTTTGTAAGAAGTTTACAAAAGTGAAATAAATTCGAACATTGCTTATACATTGGATATGTAAAAGTAAACTCACTGACTTCTAAGAGTTTTTTCTCAGACAAAGAATGGAAAAAAAATCAAATACTGTGTGAGAGAAAAGCTTTTCATAAGGTATTGAAAAACCATATGGCTATGGACCACATTCTTCATGCCTAAAATCAGAGGTAGATTAAATTTATGTACAGACATCCAAAAAAGCATATCACAGTGGTGACCATCTGCTACACAAAATTTCTGGCAAAATCTTAATTTAGAAGATTTAATTTTGAAATTTTGAATTTTGATTCAGTTGGAATAATTAAAAAAAAAAAACACCAAAAAAAAAGCAGTATAAAAATGATCAAAATTAAAGAGAAGCCTGATCTGGTAGATATGCTCAGAACCTACCTAAACAATACCAAAAATCTTGACAGCAGCATCAACAGTTAGAATGGTATTCTTAAAAGAGATGAGGGCTGGCTCTCTGACACAAGTTTGCTTTAGCCCAAGGGGACTGAAAGAGCAGTATAGCCATGATATAGGTGTGCAGGATGTAGGAAGAGATGGAAATTCAAAAAAAGCTCTATATTTTTCATTTCCTATTGGGGAAAACTAGTCAGTTCTACATATGATGATGTATTTGGATTAGCTTTTGTTGCTGCCTGCAAGAAGGTTAACTGCAAATTTTTTGAAAAAAACCGAAACCACCAAAATCCACAGAACAATGAAAAAACCCGTTTCTGGACAAGACATACTTTTTTTTTTCAGTATGTCTCCTATATCTAACGTGGAGACACCTGAGCATGCAGTCTGCATCTCCTGTATATCCAAGCCTCATGGCTACAGTAGTATCTGTGGTCTTCAGATAGGAACTTTAATGCTCAAATCATGCCATATCCAATAAAGATGTACTAATGATGATCATTCAATTATTGTAATTATCACCATGGTTGATAAGCAATAAAAAGATTGTTAGAATATCCTTTCTTAACTTTTTTAATTTGAGAAATACTTGTGCCTTGTATCTGCATTGGTTGATACTTCAGTTACATTGTAACACACATCTGTTATAAGTAGATAACTGAAGTACCTAAACAATTTTATTGGTGTGCAATTTGTTCTTAATAGCAATAAAACAAACAAAAAAATAACAAAAGAAAGTTGCCTACTGTATTTTTCACTATCATTCAAACAATGAATAGGGCTACATTTAGAGACTAATTATGACTTAAAATGACTTAAAATACACAACACAGAGTGTAAGTACCTTTCCTTCTTTGTATCAGTGGTTTCAACAAAATGAGCATCAGTTTAAATTCTTGTTATTAAAGTGTTTCATATAAAAGAATTAATTTAATGCTGTGGAAAGTATACATATTTAATATACTATTTTTAATGAGATGAATATGACAGCATGTTATTAAGCTGACAATATATGATCTTTATTAAAATGTTTCAGGAAAGTAAATAATAAATTCAATTAAAATTACATATAATAGCTTTAATGAACATATAAAATTATAAAAGACTTTTTTGGTCATGCTGGTCAATAAAGGGTGTTTTCCCACAGTTTAACATAGCTTACCAAAAATATAATAAACATATTTCTATTGTTTCAAAAATCTGAACTGCATCATTTAATCTAAAGAAAGTCATTCTGAATTTTATTATGCTGGTCTGTTCTTCAAAGAAATAAGAGATTAAATACAACTTTAAAGCTGTATATTCAGTGAGCAAAATCCAGTACCTTTTCTCTGAAAGAAGGTTCTTCCTTAGTCATTACTATAACAGCACTTTTCACTGATGTCAATGGCTATCTAATATTTGGGTAAAAAGATTTTTAATTTAGGATATCTTCTCTTTCCTGTTTTCTTTTTGTTTGTTTGTTTGTTTGTTTGTTTTTATATAGAAGCTTAACTGCTACACTTAAAATATTCAACTGAATAATTGCTGAGAATTAAAAAAGCTACCTTCCATCCAAATCTATTTAAGATAGAACTCTATTTGCAATATGTTTTCATTCAGTCACCTTTCAGAAGACAACTGCAATCAGCTAGTAATTTGTGTTTTGACAGTTGTACCTTATTGCATACTATGCATCTATTGGCTCAGAGGTGTGGTAGATGTTAGCACTACTATTCTTCATTGCATTATAATTTCACTGGTATCTGAACATACAGTAGTAAATAATGCTGTCAAAATAATTTCTATTTGGAAATTATGTAGATAAATTGAGAAAATTTTCTATAGAGTACTTCATTTGAAATAATACAATGACCCAGGCTCAAATACGAGCCCTAACAGTCTCAAATATGAGCCCTAACAGTCTCAAATAAGTTCATTATCATTTGTCTCACAACAAACAAACTAACTTCATAGTTACCCTGTAGCAAGATATGGCTTTTAAATTACGATTTCAATATGAGGATAAAATTCAGTTTTGTCCTCTAGTTACAAATTTGGTCTAGCTGATGATCAGGGCTGTGCCTCTGTGCATAACCAGAACACTTGGGGATGATTTTCCTGGGTAGCTGAGGAACTTCACAGCAAGTCTCTGTGCAAATAAGGTAATGCACTGACTTGCAACAAGGTGATTGATGAAAGTCCTAATCATCTTTACAACAAAGTGTTTCATTCACAGTTATTGAATCTCCAGGTGGGAATTTCAGTCAGTTCTGGAGATCATAAATGCAAATATCAGGGGGGGCAAGGGGTGGAAACAATAAAAAAAATGAGAGATCCTATACAAATATTTTCAAACTGACATTTTAAAGTGATATTTATCTGAAATATATTTACATTTGTAAATGGCTGGTTATGGAACATTTCTAAGTAGTAATATGGGAACTCATTTATCTCCCTGAGGACTGTTACCAAAAGAAGAGCTAATTTATTTTGGGTAGACTTAAGAAAACACAATGTTTTTTGTTACTTCTGTTTATGGCATCGGATGAAAATTGGTTGACAATGTGCAACCATGTGGAAAATTTGGTTTCCACGTTTATAAATTGCTCTGGACAAAACCATTCTTGAATTTGTGTAGCTTTCCTTTAAACTAAAGATCTGTCTCCTTTACTTACATATCATATCACTCGTTGAAGAAAAGCTCATCGTCCTTAAAGTGACATTTAGAAAAAGCTAAACTTCATGTTTATGTAAATGTCAAAACATTTGTATAAGTTTAAAAGCAGGGTTGTATTTTTGGAAGTCATTTTAAGCTCATTCGCTAAGGTTATAAGCATTCTGTGATCTTTCTGTGTTTCTGTATGGGATATATGTACATATGTCTATGTATATGTTTTCCTATATTGGCCATAATTCACATGAGAAAAAACTTAGTTCTGTTGTCCATTGGACTGATTTCCCCCCCCTCCTTTTTTTACACAAAGATAACATAAAATGCTTGGTTTTAATCCTGATTGATTGACTTTTCATATCACAAACAACCTGTTCTGGCAGTCTGCCTTACAAATTGGGTGGTGATTCTTATCTATGGAAAACTAAGACATTTGGAGAGGAGAGGAGAGGAGAGGAGAGGAGAGGAGAGGAGAGGAGAGGAGAGGAGAGGAGAGGAGAGGAGAGGAGAGGAGAGGAGAGGAGAGGAGAGGAGAGGAGAGGAGAGGAGAGGCGAGGCGAGGCGAGGCGAGGCGAGACGAAGAGAAGAGAAGAGAAGAGAAGAGAAGAGAAGAGAAGAGAAGAGAAGAGAAGAGAAGAGAAGAGAAGAGAAGAGAAGAGAATATTTCAGTTGGAAGGGACCTACAATGATCTTCTAGTCCAACTGCCTGACCAGTTCAGGGCTGACCAAAAGTTTAAGCATGTTGTTAAGGACCTTGCCCAAAAGTCTCTTAAACACTGACAGGCTTGCAGCATAGACCACCTCTCTAGGAAGCCTGTTCCAGTGTTTGACCACCCTCTTGGTAAAGAAATGCTTCCTGATGTCCAGTTTAAACCTCCCCTGATGCAGCTTTGAACCATTCCCACTCGCCCTGTCACTGGATACCAGGGAGAGGAGATCAGCACCTCCCTCTCCACTTCCCCTCCTCAGGAAGCTGTAGAGAGACATATGGTCACCCGTCAGCCTCCTTTTCTCCAAACTAGACAAGCCCAAAGTCCTTAGCCACTCCTGATAGCACATTCCTTCCAGCCCTTTCACCAGATTTGTTGCCCTCCTCTGGATACATTCAAGGACCTTCACGTCCTTCTCAAATTGTGGGGCCCCGAACTGCATACAGTACTCCAGGTGAGGCTGCACCAACACAGAATACAGTAGGATAATCACCTCTTTTGGCCAGCTGGTTATGCTGTGTTTGATGCACCCCAGGATGCGGTTTGCCCTCTTGGCTGCCAGGGCACACTGCTGACTCATATTGAGCCTGCTGTGTCAACCAGCACTGCCAGATCCCTTTCTGCATGGCTGATCTCCAGCCACTCCTCTCCCAATTTATACTTGTGCCCAGTATTGCTTCATCCTAGGTGGAGAATCCGGCATTTGGGTTTGTTACATTTCATCCCACTGATGATTGCCCAGTGCTCCAATCTGTCTAGATCCCTCTGCAAGGCATCTTGTCTCTTGAGAGAGTCAACAGCATCTCCCAGTTTGGTATTACCAGGAAACTTGCTAATGGTGCATTCAACTCCTGCATCCAGATTTTTGATAAATATATTGAACAGAACTGGCCCTCGAATTGAGCCCTGAGGAGCACCACTGGTGACCGGTCGCCAGCCAGCTGTAGCCCAATTCACTACCAATCCTTCGATCTCTGCCCTTCAGCCAGTTCTTCACCCAGAAGTCACCTAATCTACAGAATTAGAAGGATTTAAAAATGCAAGTTGTATTTAATGTCAAATAATTAACTGATCATTTATTACTGTAAAAAGTAAGAATACATTTTTCTGCCTTTGTATTAATCTAAATTGTAGGTTATCCTTCTGTATGATCATTACAAGAATTGTAATATTTGATTTTTTAAATTGCTGTCTTTACACATAAATATATGGGAAGAGGGTAGAGGCAGAGATAAAGATTGAGCCAGAGGTAGAGAGAGACAGGCAGATAAATTAGTTCCAGAAAATAATTGCACAGTTTTTAGGAAAAGCCCCGATTTTTTGAAACCTCTTGATTTTTCTCTTTGTTGCTCTTCTCTGTTACTTAAGAAGTACAGATAGGGGATCTTTCCTGTTATTCCCTTTATTCATTATTTCTCCCATAATGATCTTAATCTTCTGTAAATAAAACATACCTACTACCTTCTTGTAAGTTCCTATCTTTCTCTGCCAATTTCTATAGACCTGTTCTAGACCTACCAAAAATATTGCAGGAAAACCCATGTCATAAGACTGTATACTGTTTTTAGATATTTGGAATACTGAAACATTTGTTCCTTTTCCTCCTTAAAAAGAATTTGAAAACACTTTTCTACCAGCTCTTGACAGGTTTTGACTAGGGCAGTCAAAAAGGATTTCCAAAAGAAATAGCATTAATTATAAATGTTAAGAGGCAAAAAGATATTGTTTTGTAAATAAATAACAGATGAAAAACCAATAAATCTTAACTTTTTAAAAAAAATGCATAGATAAAAATGAGGTTAAAGAAGAAAAAAGTGTCAGGCAGATGGTAAAATGGTGTTACAATGTAAGGAGACAAATGGACAAAAGATAAAGGATCAGAGCTCAGCAGATGTTGACAGCTGAGCCACTGCCTCTACATAGGCAATGAGATGAAGGAGGTAGGATAGCAGGGTTATACTCTAACTTTGAACCTGTGGTTATCTGGAAGATACTTAGTTCTGCAGTTGCTGATTAACATGGTACTTCTCATATCATATAGACGAGGCCTTGAAAAGCAGCTTGCTTTCCTGAATGTACTATATCTTGTAAATCACAGAATCACAGAATGGCTGAGGTGGGATGGGACCTGTAGAGATCGCCTAGTGCAATCCCCCTGCTAAGAGCAGGGTCAGGTAGAGCAGGTTGCCATATCCAGTTGAGTTTTGAATATCTTCAAGGATGAAGACTCCACAACCTCTCTGGGCAGTCTGTTCCAGTGTATTTCTTACGTTCAGATGGAATTTCCTGTATTTCAGTTTCTGCTCATTTCTTCTCATCACTGACCACCACTGAGCAGAGTCTGTCTCCATCTTCTTTACTTATCCCATTGGGTATTTATACACCTGGATAAGATGCCCCTGAGCCTTCTTTTCTCCAGGCTGAACAGTCCCAACCTCTTTCTTTATGAGAGAGGCTCCAGTCTTTTAATCATCTTCGTGGTAGTCCAGACAAGAAATACACTGGATCTATATCATATTTGCTGCACAACTGATCCGTGCATGTACTGTTTATACATAGCCTGAAGTGACTGCCAAGTGTTCAACAAAGAATGGAATAAGAGGGGGGAAATTGTTCTATTTGTACAGGAGCAATCCAGATCTTCATAGTGGCTTCTGCTTTTTTAAAACTACTTCCCTAATATCTCCAGGAGAAGATGATGAATAGGCTGCAACCATAGCCTGCATCACAGGCTATCACACTAAAGATTCCAGCCCATTTGGGTTTTTTTACATTCTGATAGAACAATATCTTTTTAATTCATTGAAAAAAACCTGACTTTGCTTCTGCAAACATGACATAAAATATTTTCACTTTGAGGAAAACACAGAAGTGTTTTTTTTCCCATGTGTACACAGTGCTATTCCTTTTTATTTTTAAATACATGTGAAGGAGTATATTAAGTGCTGAAACTTTTTAGAACTAGCATACTGTATTATCTAAGATACAAAAATGACCAGAATAAGATTAACCTTCCACTGCATTACTGAAAATAAGGCTGATCTATTTGTTTTCCTGAATACCTTTAGCTTGCAGTACCATTCTATCATTTGTCATTATTAAAGCACTATATTACATCATATATTATGAAATATATAATTAAAGCAAACCATAGTTTTAGTAAAAAAATAAGTCTAGTTTTTATTTACACTGAGAACTACTTCAAAATCTGTATAATGAGTTGAAGATAGATTTAGTTCTCCTAGCCATGACAGGCAGAAGCCTTAAAGAGATTGGTAGGACAATCTGTTTTTTCAGAACTGAATTCTTTAAAAATACATCCACCATTGTTTCCAGTCCCAATATTTTGATTGCTTTAATATAAAGCTTTGTTACATAGAGAGGATCTCTTGTGTGGATTTTGCAGACGGGGGCAGTGGGGGGAACCAAAAGCACTGTAAATAGTGGATTTTATATTAAAAAAAAGCTGAAAATGTATTAGTCCATTAGTAGGAAAATTATGAGTTTTTCAGGTAATCTCTATTTTCTCCTTCAGAATATTGTTCTAGCTGATGCTAGAGAAAAATTTTCATCTTTAAACAACAGTATCACATGAAGTATGATAAAAAGTGGATTATTGTGTGTTAAATTATATCATTTTATTACTTGACAAAGAATGATAACACGGTTGAGTACTTTTAAGCTATCAAGGTGCACGTATAAGGAGCTTTTCTAGGCTGCAATATTTTCATGCATTGTGCCAGCTCCATTACAGGGAAGCTTGTGCCTTTAACCATTAAAAAGTTAGCACGTACACAACATTTTCAATGGAAAGAAAAGCTTTCATACCTGAGTTTTCTGTCTGGTGAGACTGATACAGTGTATTAAGGAAATTCTAACTTAGAGCAACCACCTTTGGGATCAGGATTATAACTACTTTCAAAGATGCAAACAGTAGCTAAATGTTTTACTCTGTGTGACTCTCTTGGATGCTGTTCTGGTTGAAAATGTAGACTGTGTGGGAGAGCAGTAATCAAGACTTCCAGTTATTCTATGCAGTTTGGAAAAACTCACCATGAAGCCTCATAAAGCAATTGTTTATGCAATTGCTATGTTCTTTCATGCTGCATAAAGGAGGCCAAACTGGCTCTTGAGCCACATCCGGCTCACAAGATTTTTAATTGCATCCTTTTGGGTGGTATGGGGACTTCTGGGCTAGCCAAATCTCCTGCTGTGAGAGGAAGGGAAGCAGCAGTGGCTAATAGCACTTAATGCTCCAGGATCTGTAGATGCAACCCGCTCAAGCAGCTCAGTACCATACAATGTGAGAGTATTCATGTTCTTCCAGGATTACTGTCAGAGTCAACCTAGAAATCTCTCTCAGAGCTCTTCACACCCTCAGCTTTCCAACTTATGTGATATATTTTTGTGCATCTCAGATACATTAAGTTTTTTTGTATGTGACTTACAGGGTAAAAGCAGTTAATGTGTTCAGTCACCTTTGGAAAGGCTGATGTGCACTGATGAAAAAAATCACTTCACAGCTATATCAATGTATACTATTTTCTCAGTCAATTTACAGAAGCCAGCCCTTTCTCAGTCTGGTTTATGGCAGTATTGTGCAGAGAACTAAAGATGGCAAAATCTACATCAATTTAAGAAACTGACTGCATTAGACAATTGTATTTTTAGAAAAGAATAAGAACATTTATTTAGAATAAGAACAAGATGGACACCACCATGTGCAATTTCGGGACCTAGCCTGGACGGAGTTAAGCTTGTGTCTCGAATTGTGTTTACTAGTCATTAAACCCCACTATGGAAATCTAAAAAGAAAGCAAGCTATAAAATCATATATATATATATGTAAAAATATGATTTTGTATCTTGCTTTACATATATATATGCAAATCTACTAAAATATTTTTAAAGACCGAGGTGATCTTTTTCATTCAACAATTAGAAAGAAAATCTGAAATGATTTTCAGTCATCCAGTGTCTTTTTTTCACCCTTAACTTTGTCAACAAATAGTCCCACTGAAACCAGTTCAGCTACACGTGGAATAAAGTTATAGACAGTTTACTAATACAGTTTGGCATTTTATAATGTCACTAGAGAAGTGCACACACATACATGTTCAAAGTGGTCCATCTAGTAGCATACTCATGTCATTTGAGATGCCCAGCCTCCTTTAGCCACTCCTGAAAAGCACAGGTCTTCTACACACCCCATGGCTTACCTATCAACCCCTGTCCTAAGCCACTTCAAGTGACACTGGTTGCTTGTGCTTTGGAAATTGAATAGAGCCCCAGCTGTGGGAGACATCCATAGATACAGGTACCAAAATTTAAGCTTCTGAAGTAAAATGTTTATGTTTACAAATAAATGCTAGTTACATAAACTAAATTCTCATTATTGCCACTGGGATCTCAAACTGGATTTCTCTCTCTACATTCCTGCCCACAATAATGTTTAATATGACTTCACCATACATCCACATGAAACTGACACAAGGTCTTGGAGAGATGTGCACCCTTCTGCACTCACCCTTTGGGACTTTCCAGAAGGGCAGCATATGATAGAGTGTTTCACATGGCACAGAACTTCCCTGTTGCAGCAACTAAACCCATCAGTCTAATTTTTAACTATGTTTCTTCTGCTTTCCTGATTTTTGCATTCAAATAATAAATTTTTAATTTGAATTGAAAATAAATCCTCATTCCTCTGGTTTAATTCCACTGTGCCTAAGCTCCACCAAACAGTAAAGAATGGAAGAAAAAAAAAAAAAGGAAGAGGAATCCCTCCTAACAGTTCCTGAAAGATAAAAGCTTGGGGAAAAAAAAAATAAAAAAACAAACCAACAGCATTTCAGTCAACATATTCTAATAATATCCCTCATAAGTCACTCTTATCTTTCACTTGATTGTATTACTTCACAGGATCCTTCCTTGAGGAGTTTGAGGTCATCCTTACCCCAGGTTTCTTTAGCAATATTGTTCTTTGATGTTCTGTCTTACCAGTGACATGCAGGCATGCAACACCAATGGGGGTTTAAGAGAGCAATATGTTATATATAGATAGAGGGATATTATTCATTGTCTAGATAATACTAACAAGATCAGACTATATTGCTGCTATATACTGGAAAGCAGAAAAATAGCCAGCCTGAATGCCCCTTATGCAGGAATGAATAAACACAAAAGAAAGCCGTAACAAGTTTAAGCTTCATTAAAAAAAGAATCTATGGACATTTTTTTGTATGTTGTAACAAACTGTTACATGCCATCACTGGTCAAGCATTGGAACAATCACACATTGTTGTTATTATTGTGTTAAATTTACCTTCATGCCATTGAAACCCTGTTATGGAATGATGTGGACCATGAGAAGTAAGGAGGGGCTTTGTAGCATGAAATTACCAAAATCTGCTATGACACTTGCACAGATCAAGGTAGAAGGAGAATGGGATATAGTGCACACAACTGACCTGCTCCTGAGATATGGTAAATAAATACACTTTTCTATTTAAGGCTTGCGAAATATACTCTCCTCTCAGATGCTAATGGTTCAATAAATATTTGAAGGGGAACATAAGAAAATTGTTTCTTTATTATCATAGAACCATAGAATCATTTAGGTTGGAAAAGACCCTTAAGATCATCAAGTCCAACTGTTGTACCTGTTTTAGATTATACTTGCCAAGACTTAGATTAGCCACTTGACAGAGCTAGAGTTTGTTTTTACCACTTGCTGCAATGTCTGGATATGCTAGCAATTTGTCTAAAGTGAATGATTTAATGAATTTACTAGGAATGCCTTTGAAAAGACCTATTCCTTATCTTTTCTGAGTAAGTCCCAACATTTCTATAGCACAGGAGACCAGGGAAAGGAGGAAGCAGTCAAGAGCATTGCTTGGATAGCAGATGGCAGCAGTTTAAAGTTCACAGACTGAAGGAATATATCGATGATAATAATACCAGAAGAATTTAACTTCCACTAGGGTGAGATATATGCTATAATCCAGTATTACTCTGAAGCAGTGTATATATTTTGGCCAGGTTCTCTTTATATTCAGCTGGGATTGGGGCTGCTGTTTCTGAAATAAATCTGCATATCCCCCAGAGTATGCTTTGGAGCAACAACAGTAGGAGGCAAGTGTTTCTACATGAAGGAAAGCATTAACAATTTATTGACCTTTGTCAATAGAAATATTTTTCTTGGGCCTAGAAAAAGGTAATTTCTCAAGTTTCTTTCAAAGAAGAAAAAAGAAAAGACTGCAATCTATGTCTGTCACTTATTTGGCCCGTTATTCTTGCACCAGGAAAAGCTGACAAAATATAACCTTCAAAATTAATTATGGACACCAGGAAATTATCTGATCAAAAAGCAAAGTTCTGTTTCTAAGGAGATATTTTGATATGGGATGTGCAATATCTTCTCTTTCTTAATCATGCCTCATATAAAAATCTAATTTAATTTCTCTGTTAAGAGACTAAGTTACTGAACCATGCTGTATTCATGGTAATCCCAGTCTTACTAATTTGAACTGCATACTTTCCTACTTAGATCACTGTTTATAGTTCATATGATTAATTGGCCATTTTAATGGAGAGGGAAGGAACACTGAGTAAGGGAGAATTTCCCCACTTGTTAAAACCTGCCTATCACATCAAATATTGATTAACATTAACATCACTTGTCATTTATAAAGTAGTGGGTGAGGAATGGCAATAGAACCAAAACTTACCAAACTTATTTATAAATTTTTTTCTATACCTCTTTAATTTGGGATTTTACCAACTGGGCTATTTTCAGCAGAAGAAATTATATGCCATACACAAAAAAAAAAAAAAAATTCATGTTTAGTATGGTGTGTTTGAAACATTTGAACATGAATTTCTTTAAGGATCTGTTACTACAATGATGCAGTAAGAATGAAAGACATTTATGTACAAAAGAATTTTAAGTCAGAAGTTAACAGAGGTACATTAATTTTATGCATGTAAGTTTGTTCCATTTTCATTAAAATATTAATTTTATTACTTTTGTTCATACCTTTTCTATATTTACAAAGAAGCATTTTATAATCTCCACTTTGGAGAAAATATCGGTGAATTTCTTAGGTTGAGAATTTGTATTGTAACATTAGCAGATTGTTGTGAGCTATCTGTTCCAGTCTTCAAGGGATTTTATTTTCTTTGGTTAGACAACTTGATCACACAACCATTATGCGATTTATTGAAAATAATACTTCTACTAGCAGTAACTTTCATAAAAGATTTTTTAGGAAAAGTCTTACATGAATAATCAAATCTCAATTTTCCTGAAAGTGCCAAGCAGTCTGAGTGACTGGCTTTGAGACAAGAAACTTGTATTCTATCTGTTGATTTAATCTCTTTCTGAAACTGTTTAAATAGTTCAAGGTTGGGTTTTTTCCCCTCCCCTTATTCCCTGACCAGTAGCAGCTAGAAGATACAATGTGTGAATTCCATGCTTACAAAACTCATAAAAATATTGTTTTGTAATATTACTTAAGAATATAAGAGAACTTTTGCCTTAAGATCTACACTTTGTTACCTCTTTGCAATATAGTCACCTTGATGTCTAAGAACCATCTTCAATGTGTGAAGTTTGACATTGATTTACATTTGCGTTCCCTCCCCATCTTTTTTCTGATGGAAAATGGAAGATACTTTCCCTAACAATTTCAAAACAGCTGCATATTATTTTCACCTCACACTTTTCATCCACAGAAAGCAAAAAAAAAAGCTCTTTTGTTATCATGATGATGGTTGCTGAAAGGTTTTATTATATTACCTCATACTAGTGTTTTTCAGTAGAACAATTTATACAATTTTTGCAATGACAGTATACTACGCTCATGTCTGTTTTTGCACTAGCAATATATCTTATACAGCTGTGAATACCTCTAACAGTGCCAACTCATCTGCAGCAGTTTCCATGTAGACAGCAAAAGTTGGTTAAGACATTGAGATTCGTTCCTCTTGTTCCTATGTAAGAACTTAAACATTCTGAAGATTTACTAAACACATTCATTTGGGACTGAGGCTACTAGATGTCTTGATTTAGTAGGACACACTTCCTAAAAAATGAACTTTCCTAGTGTGTTGATTGAAAATTTAAATTTTTGCTTTTCATAGCTGCTCAAATGGTCCCTTTTCAGTTTTGAGATTTTGCCCCTTCTGCCCTGTACGTGGCATAGAAGAAATATGTGACATGAAGGACTTTTGGGACCACTAGCTTCTGACAGCTAGAAGGGGAAATGATCTAGAAAAAGATTGAGAATAAATACGTTTTCAGGACGCTGGCTTAAAAAATTCCTAGTTCCCTTTAAAAAATTGGAGCAAAACAGTATCTTACTTTTTTTTTTTCTTTTTAGTTTTTTTTTTCATTTAACAGAAGAGGATATACTCACTGCACAAATTGTTGCAGTTAAATATGAACTCCCCACATCTTACATTTTTTCCCCAGTAAACTTTTGTTAGGAGAGAGTGAGTGGCAGATTTTGTGCATGTTTCTATCTCTATTCAGACACTAAGTGCTACAGAGCAGTGGTTGCCAAATTTAGCTGTGCCAAACCTTGTAATAATTAAATACCTTCTGGGTGATCGCAAAACCTCCCTGGGAAGGTTTGTAGAGCAGTATCACAAGGTCTGTACATGGTGAGAATCTTCTCTTATGCTTGTTTTCAGCTCTTATTGAAAGAGTGATAATTTTTCCTCCGGCACTCTTTCCCATTTTCTGAACTCTACTTCCCTAGTTCAACCATAGCCCAGGTAGATTTACATCTGCTAAACTAAGACTTGCAGCTATTGCAAGAATGTTTTAATGACCAGCCAGCTGTGTTCTTTCCATCTGATCTTCTACTTTTCAAAGGGCAGATAACTGGTTTGCAGTATGTTTTTACCCCACAGTTCATTCATATGGCCAGTGTGAGGAGGAACCTATAGGACACACCTGGCTCCTTTGTGCCCCAGGTAATTTTATTGACACTTTCTGGAAAGCAAACTGTGGTAAGCTTTTCCTGCCACTTAAAAGCCAGAGCAGCTGTGTGGAAAGGACAATACATAAGTATATTGTCATGATCTTGTGACTATAACTCTTTTCATATATCTTCCCTGTTAATATACTGAGCTGTATTGCCTTGGCAAGGCCTTAAACAGATTCCCAGGGCAATCTGTTTAGGGGACTGTCAGGCAGTGTTGGTCAGACTTAAGAGAAAGGCCAAATCTAAACGAAGAGAAGGAGCTCTGTGTGTGTGTGTGTGCGTGTTCTTGTCTGTCCATGTCTACCTTGGTATATGTATAAAGTAAGAAAGACATGAGAAGATGAAAAGTGAAATAAATTAATCAAAGGGGACCTACAGGAAAGATGGAGAAGGACTCTTTATCAGGGAGTGTAGTGATAGGGTAACAGTTTTAAACTGAAAGAAGGTAGATTTAGATTAGATATTAGGAAGAAATTCTTTATTGTGAGGATGGTGAGACACCGGAACAGGTTGCCCAGAGAAGCTGTGGATGCCCCCTCCCTGGGAGTGTTCAAGGCCAGGTTGATTGGGGCTTTGAGCAACATGATCTAGTTGAAGGTATCCCTGCCCAACATAATAGAGTACGTGATTGCAAAGGAGTTCATGTCAGTATAATTTACATCAAGTGTGTGGACTTGGAGCTGGTATAGGTTTCAGGCAGTAGCTACTCTAAATCAGGAATACAATTTTATTTTATAAACAATTCTACCTGCCACAGCCACTCTGGCAAATATTTGAAGGACAGACCTAGTCTGAACCTTGAGATTTTTGACTGATCAATAAAAAATCCCCATTTCTCTTTGCAACTTCTTGTGATGCGATTTCATCAGTGCTTACTACATACAAGGGGTACAAAGGCAATGAAACCCTGAGTGACAAATCAAATTAAAACACAGCATACACAGAATACAAGGTGAAATCAACCACATCGCTTTCTTTAGTTGCAGATGTAGAATTCATTATCAGAGGTGTGTGTGACTTTTTGTTTATTTGTTTATTTTTCAGGGTTTGGCCTTTTGGCTTTTTTTGCATGTGATGGAGGAACATCTGAATTGGTAAAGAAGAAGTGGAACAAAAAGTCATGAGGGAATGTTAGTTAAGACAGAGTTCAGTGTTATACTGAAACAAAAAAGTTCCTTTGTGTATGTGTGGACCATTTATGACCCTCCTTTTTAAATTAAATATAAGTGAATTTAAAAGTAATATTTCTACCTGCAAATTTTTTTCTTATCCATTGCTTGTTTTCAGAATAATAGAAAGAAATATTTGGTGAATTTATTAATTCAGGTGGCTCAGAATTGTATTTTCAGTTAAACATAGTATTCTCATTTAAAAAAAGAGAAAAAGAAAGAAACAAATTAACCCAAACCCTGGCCTATGTTGATGACTGTATGTTTCCTATACGGATATCTAAAGTATAAATATAATGTATACCTTTATAATGTATAAGAAATATCATGTGGAGAATGTGATATTTTAAACTCACAAAGAACTAATTATCCAACTGTAGAAAGAAAGCACTTGGATATGCTTTTACTGAAACAATTTTAATTAAGGTCAAAATACTACAATAAAAAGCACAGAGGTACAAAATATTTTTCTTCCCTTGTATAAATTATTTTGGGTTAAACACATTATAGGCTGGTTAAAATTATGAAAGGAATCATCCACACCTGTAAAACAAAAGTATATCTTAATAAAGAAATATTTACTATGTTGCCCCAATTTGAGTCATGGGTGAATGCAAATTAAAAATTGTGCTGATGAGGTTCTGGTCTTGTTTTACATGGATTAAAATAAAATACATTTTTGAATAGTTTTTTGTTCAGAATATAATTCTCAAAAATACTGTAATTAGGATTGAATACAATCTTACTGCAGAGTATTTTTCAAATAAGACAGTGTTATTGTGTCTATCCAAATAAATTACAAGATGCTAGGATTATTCTCTAGCATTCAAGTGAACAGACACAGAAAAATTCCTTTCATACTATTAAACTCTCCCATCTCCTAAAAGAAGATAGTCTTATGCAAATGCTTATTCAGAAACGGAAAGCTCCCTGTACCTTGGTAAACCTCTGACTGTGCCCAGAAGTAGTTTAGAAGCGTGCTGACTGGCCCAGACAAAAAGCTGTGTGAGACCTTACCTTAAAAATTTAACAATATGCATGATCAAGTTCCACCTCCTATGAATATTGCCTGACTCAATTTAAAAGTAGATATGTAGCTTTTGAATTTAAAGTAGCCTATGACTAAAATACTACATACATAATTTATTCACTAAAAAAGTAAAAGAATGTAATGCATTTCTTGCAGCATTGAAATTTTCAGTCAGAAGCCTGATATTTCTTTTTCCATTTTGCTTTCCTTCTTTCCTTCCCTCTTTCTTTCTCTCTTTTTCTCTTCTTTCTGTCCTTTTTTGTTGTTGTTGTTGGTTTTTTTTTCTTTTTCTTTCTTATATCTCCTTGAAGTGAACAGTTGAAATGGGCTAAACATTCTTTTCTCTCTACTGGGACCAGATTTCACCCTGAAATGCCAGGAGCTTGTAAAGTATTTTAATTTTCAGGTTGTCAATCTGTACAGGCCAAATGCCTAGAGTTAGAAGAAACAGTATTACTCAAAGTCAGAGTGGCTGAGTGAGGCCAGGATGTGTGGCTGGAAGCTGGATTCTGCTAAGGATTCTACTGTATAGTTACTATGTGAACTTGAATAACTGCAGTCGTATCTCATTATGTGGTTCCTAAACTTAAGGACCTGAACTGCACATGGACACTTAAGATTACTTTTCAGTGTATAACTAGGTGTCTGTATTTGCACATCAACCTTGCTGGTTTTTGTGCTATGTTTAACACATATAAATCTGTGACTTTCACAAATGAGCAATTTGTGATACTTCAATTTTAATGTGGTTTTTTCATCATAAGGCTGTATAAAACAAGGACAACTTTACATTGCAATTCTTTCGATCCTGAAACTCATGCCTCAACTCAAGAAAAACTTTTCATGTAATAATTATTTACATTTTTAAAAAAGCTGTCAGACTTTTGACAATGTGAGAGGTAAGGAAGCAAAATATAAGATCACAAGAATGAACTATTGCCAGCTAGAAGTTAAACGTTGTAATTCTATAATCAGCTCCAGCCAGCTGGTTTTCTGGAGCCTCCTTTCTCTCTGGCTGTCATGTCTGCTTCATAGCGCCTGTTTTATGTTTGCTCTTGTTGCTGCTCTGTTGGTTGACCAAATCGAAAGATAAATGAAGTATTAAGGAAGCAAGAGCAGCTGAGCCACTGGCTTCATTAGAGTGCTCAGGGACCATCTTCAGCTTTTGATAAGACTGCCACAGCTTGTGATTGCATCTCATAACTGTTTCTTAGTTACCACTCACAATCAAAGTCAGAATAGAGGGATTGTGGGAAAGCTAGATAATGACCTTGGCAAGTGTCTAGGAACAGAACGGAGAAATTATTTACAGCACTTGCCTTCAAGGGATAATTTGGCAATAGAACTACAAAGCAGGTTTGTGCGGGCAACACTGAAATTAGTAATAGACTTTTAAATATTAAAGCTCCCTAAAAATAACTGCAGATGGAATAAGGGAGAACAACCTCAGGGACCTATTTTCCACCTCGGCTGGCAAGATACCATTCTTCGTTTAATAACAAAAGACATCTTATTAAATTACATTAGGGTGAGTCTGCTGCTTAGTGCAGGTGTCAGGCTGGCAGTGTTGCTAATACCTACTGTAGCGACACATGCTGTTATGAAAAGCCAGCCAATATTTCAGGACAAATGACATGCATGTATTATCTCCTGGTGTTCTGAGACTATTTAATTAAATTTAATATTTGTAAAAAATGCTTTCTTATATCTTATATTATTCATGTATAGATAGGCAGATGGACAAACAATCAAGGATCACCCCTTCAAATCTGTATTCAAGAATGAAAGGCATCAAAGAGTTGTGATGATAATTTGGCTCCTCAGACTGTGGGGACTGGTGTGTGTGCAACAGATATGTCACTTTCTCATGATTTCAGACCTTGCTTCTTTAGTTTATAATAAATTGATGTTTCAAGTGATAAAAAAGTGTTTTTTAACACTGCAATGGGAAAAAATATTAGTCACCAGTATCACTTACTGATAAATGAATGTAAATTGAATGTTCAGCACAAACTCTCCAATGTTTTATTTTATACCAGACTAAATGTCCTCATCTACAGTTTGTCAATAAAGTATACGACAAAGTTTAATATTCAAATAAGCTGTGTTGGCTGTAATGTTTTTCAAATATGCTTCCTTTCTCAAAAAAAAAAAAAAGTCACCGGCCACCTAGTGTTTTAGTACAATTATATTGAGTTTACTAATACCTGCATCCTGTGTCATATTAGGTGATAGAAAAATTACACCACAGAGCACTGAATCTGAAACTAAGAGATAAAAGGTACCATAATGCGCACATACTGTAAAAATAGGTACTGTTTATATTCAAACTCTGTTACAGACTGTGAAGATGCTTGAAGAAGATCATCAAATTCCCATAAGAAAATGCTCTTTTAAGTATAGCTATAAGAATCATCTGCTTCTGTCAGGATTAATATCAGCTCTCCTGACCTTGTTCCAAAACACTTTATGGTTTGTAGTTGGGAGACTCTGTCTCAAATGAGGCAAAAATTTTCTGAAAGAAACTTATGTACCTTTTTCATCAATCTTCATACTTTAACCTAATCTCTGTTCAGGCAAACATGCCAAAAAGTTATAAAGAGTAAGCTAGATTTGAAACAGTCAAAATTTGCTATTTCTGTCTACTGAAACCTATCTTTACCAGGATTTTCAAGTGAAAGTGCTTGTATCTTAGATTTTCTTTTGTTCACCATCATGAAGAACTTCTGATTTTAACCAGGATGGGTCATTCCACAAGCACCCCATCTCTGAGCTGATCAAAGAATATATTTATTATAGGTGTTCATTTTTTTTCTTCCTGTTCATCTTCCTTATGGACCAGTTGTGATCTGTAATTATTTTCTCATTAGCTGTAATTGCTCAAAGAGTTTCTAATATACATGAGAATGATTGAGAGGATTTATTATCTTATACAGGGTTACCTCATGTGTGCTGCTGTTTATTCACATGGTAAGACTATCTTTCTAGCTGCAATCCAGTATCTCACCATCCTCCCTGTTTACAAAGTACAGGCAGACTTTGCATAAGTAAAAACAACTTAATAGTTGTAAGTAATGGATGTTGGAGAATGCAGAGAGAGGAATGGTTGTGCTATTACATAGGCTTCTTATTTCCCATATTTTCATGTGTCATTAACAGAACACACTCCTCTTCTCTTCCCTCTCCCAAATGTTTCCATTGGTAGTGTTACTGGGTTTGCCTCTGGTATTTCTTGAAAGAAGTTATTCCTGCTCTTCTCTGCATACCTTCTGACTAGGACTCAGCAAGATACACAGCTGGTGTGGTGAACATCACAAAGTGCTGCAGTGCCAGTCCATGGCCTTCAAACACAACATTGTTACTGAGAATCATCGAAAATCAGAACTGGGTTCCTTGAAAATCTGTCCTAAACTGTCCTAAAATAAAGCATTTCTTCAACAATCAAATGTATTATTTTTTTCTTTCTGGATTTTCTAGTCTTTAGGTTAAATCTGTTCAAATATCTTTCCTCTCCCCAACCTGAAGGGGAAAATCTTAAACTACTGTAAACTAACACAGCTTTACTGATTTCAGTAATTTTTCCACAATTAATATTGGGCACTTGTAAGGACACAAACACGATATTCTATTGTATATAAGATATAAAGATTCTCACCTAGATAAAAAAACCCAAACCAAACCAAAACAAAAAAGTAAAAAATGGGACCTTAGGGAGCCCCAAGGCTCAGTTTAATCATGAGGACTGTCTATCCTACACAACCTTCATTCAACTTTGTCTTGTCAAACTCTGCTAGTAATTTCATGTTTATATGGCGGGATTATGAATATGGTCATTCATGTATGAGTATCAGGGATTCAGGTGAATTAAAAGCTCTTCCACAAACATTCATACAACAAAACAGCCGTAGAAATGTCCATGATGAAATTCAGATTGAAAAGAGCACAAGGGTAGAGCTTAATTTCACAGCTCATTGAAGTCTTTGAGAGCCTTTAAAGTGAAACCAATGGGTTTGTTCAGAGAATGAAGTATAATACAAGAGTACTCAAATATGTCCCAAAGGCTGTAGAACTTCACTCATATTAGAATGATAAATAGATAGACGTGACTTAGATGTGTAGAACAGATAAGTGAGGTTATGGACATGAGCAAGTTATCCTGGGATAACAAATTATGATGTATTAGCTATTCCACAGTAATAGCCTTTTTGAATATCCTCATCGTGAAGTAAACAAAAGGCTGTATGATGTCGTATATGCCCTAAGTGAAATGAGGGTAAATTTGTTCTAGAATGGGCAGAAGATAAATATGTTACTCACATGTACCTATTTTAGCTGTCCCAAATGACAGCTCCTTGAATCTTGAAGTCTTGTTTTAAGGCTTTTGGATTCTTGAACTTCACAGTTCAGTAAAGTCCTATACCTAGGTCAAATTTACTGAGATTGAGAAGGAAGCATCTGGAGAAATTACACAGAGGAGATTCAAGCTTTTGTAAACCACTGAAGAATTTTAAAATCAACCTGCCATTTGGCTAATAAAGCAGAAGAAAAAAATGAAACAAAGACAGCATGCAAATTCATTTAACTATAAATGGATGCTGTGTTATAAATCAAGAGAGCAGAGTTCACCAGTGCCATGTATTATTATCACCTTAACATTTTTGCTCAAAGTTCAGCCATGACAACTTCAGGAGTCAGTTTTTTTCAGAAAGCAATAATTAGAAAATTGTTTATATTTTAGCAGCCTGTAGTATAGGGGTTTTTTAAATCAGTATGTTATTTGCATGGTTTACAGTGTTAATTTCCATTTTTATTACATCTGTCCTGCTTCTGTTCTAGAAATCTATGGAATAGGTGCTTATGGGCCATCACTGATCTTTTAAATATACATAAGAATATCTGAAAAAGAAAAAAGGAAAAAATCATAGAATCATAGAATCATAGAATACCAGGTTGGAAGGGACCTCAAGGTCCAACCTTTCTAGCACAATCTAGATGAGATGGCCCAGCACCATGTCCAGCTGAGTCTTAAATGTGTTCAGTGTAGTGGAGTCAACCACTTTCCTGGGGAGATTATTCCAATGGTTGACTCTTCTCATTGTGAAAAATTTTCCTCTCGTGTCCAATCGGAATCTCCCTGGGAGTAACTTGCACCCGTTACCCCTTGTCCTCACCATGTGACTCCTTGTAAAAAGGGAGTCTCCATCTTCTTTGTAGCTCCCCTTTAAGTACTGGAACATGGCGATGAGATCACCTCTAAGCCTCCTTTTCTCAAGGCTGAACAAACCCAGTTCTCTCAGCTTATCCTCATACAGCAAGCTTCCCAGACCCTTGATCATCTTGGTGGCCATTCCCTGGACCCCCTCCAGCCTGTCCACATCTTTTTTGTATAACGGGGACCAGAACTGTACACAGTATTCCAGGTGTGGCCTGACAAGCGCCAAGTAGAGTGGGCTAATGACTTCTTTATCTCTGCTGATGGTGCCCTTTTTGATGCAACCCAGCATCCTATTGGCCGTCTTGGACACAGCAGCGTACTGTTCACTCATATTGAGCTTCCTGTCCACCAGGACCCCCAGGTTCCTTTCCATGGAGCTGCTCTCTAGCCAGGTGGATCCCAGTCTGAGCGACAGCAAGTTAAATTTACCATCCACTATTTGTTGAAATTACTGCTTTCTATTACAGACTTTTGGAATAAGAATATGGCTAATAAATTATTGCCTTCTATAGGTTTCAGTGCCAGTTCATAATCTCATTTTCAGATTCAAGACAAGGTGTTTTGTATTAAAAAATCTTACACAGGAAAAATATATATACATGTATATGTACATGTACACTATACATGCTGAAGAGGTATGATCCTGCCCATATTTGAATTTATTTTCCTGCACAACATTTATCAAGAATGTTATATGCTTATCATATGACATTTATACCACCAGATTTGGTTGTATCCATTTTCTTTTAACAGTAAAAAATCATTTTGAGGTGAATTATGTGTTAATACTAGTGGAAGCTACTCATGTAATTGGCAAAAAGCATGCCTCTAATAGTTCTACTTTCTTGTATTAATAGCTTATGCAGACAGGTGTTTAAAAAATCCCTGTTAACTTTGTTAACTTGCAAATAGAATACTACTTGTAAATAAATTCTTTCAGTGTTAATTTGTCCTCTGTGAGTCAGTGGAATAATTGACAAAAATGTGACCTATTATATTATGTTCTGTGATTTTGCTAAAGAAAAGAGATTTATTAATTTCTTTAGTGTACCAACAGATCCTGATTATATCATCAAGTTACACGTTTGGTACTGTCTTGGTGAACAGGGTTTTCCAGTTAAATATAGCTATATGTAAGCAAAAAGATACTTTTGATTCATTATACTTTGAAATGTACTCCTATCAAACCTAAAGAAACTTCAAATTAATCTTGAGATTAAAGACATTAGTATTAGAGAAGACAGCAAGATAGGCTGGTCACCAATTCAATCCCATTCCTTTCAGTGGAGTTGTGATAGTCCACTAAGACCCAATATCTCTATAATAATAATAAAATAGGATAAAGACAGTCCTTTTAGAAATACAGGGAGAAAAAAGAAAAGGATAAAAAAGAAAAGAAAAGGGAAACACCACCACCCCAACCCTTCCCAAATGCCATTACTGTTGGTTGCAAATTATTAGCCAAAAGTAATTAAATCTTCCTTGGCAGGTATACCTTGGTATTCAGGAAATAGCTCAAACTAGGAGGAATTTTAGTGAATAAAGGAACAATTGTTGGTATGTTGAGATATATAAAAACTCTAGATACAGTTTTACACAAAACACTACTTGTTAGGTGTCGTGGTTTAACCCCAGCTAGCAACTAAGCACCACACAGCCACTCGCTCAGTCCCCCACGGTGGGATGGGGGAGAGAATCGGAAGGGTAAAAGGGAGAGAACTCATGGGTTGAGATAAGAACAGTTTAATAATTGAAGTAAAATAAAATAGAACAGTTAAATAGGTAAAGCAAAAGCTGCGCGCGCAAACAAGGCAAAACAAGGAATTAATTCGCTACTTCCCATCGGCAGGCGGGTGTTCAGCCATCCTCAGGAAAGCAGGGCTCCATCACGCGTAACGGTTACTTGGGAAGACAAACGCCATCACGCCAGATGTCCCCCCCTTCCTTCTTCTTCCCCAGCTTATAGACTGAGCATGATGTCATATGGTATGGAATAACCCTTTGGCCAGTCTGGGTCAGCTGTCCTGGCTGTGCTCCTTCCCAGCCCCCTGTGCACGGGGCAGAGCACGGGAAGCTGAAAAGTCCTTGACCAGTGTAAGAGCTACTTAGCGACTATTTAGCGATACTTAGCATCGACATTGTTCTCATCCTAAACCCAAAACACAGCCCTTACCGGCTACCAAGAAGAAAATTAACTCTATCCCAGCTGAAACCAGGACATTAGGCTAAGCTATTGTTGGTAAGATATAAGAAACTTTTTCTGAGACTTCAGCGGTAAGCTATAGAGTCAAGAACTGCAAGTGTCAGTAATGTAAAAAACTTGAATGTGTTAATTGCTAATAAGTAAACAGCCAATGTATCTCTGTGAAAAGGACAACTACAATACCACTATATATCAAGTCAGGTATTTCCAGGAAAATGTAAGTATTGATGCCCCCAGCAGTGAGAAAAGGATGTGGCAAACTGCTTTTGCTAAGTAGATAAGTGCACAGTGCACAGGAACCTGAAAGCCATGAAGGCTGGTCATTGTGTACTGAGCATTTTGCTACAGCCATAATATTTCATGCTAGAAAGGCTATTTGATCAATGAAAAATAAATCATTTGAGGAAGAATATCCTAAAAAAGAGTATCTCAGAGATCTTATCTCCCATGGCAGAGGTAAAGAAAATATGCTAACCTATGCATGCTCATGGGACAGATAGATGCTGTAATCATGCAAATGTCAATCAACATATGGAAATATGAAACAGATGGAGGATCTTGGACAAATTTTAAGTGGTACATCAAATTGCTGTGAACCTGACATTTTGCTGCAGGAACATTAATAAAGAGTAGGTCTTTCTTTTCAAGGATATTCCTTGGATATAGTGATAGAAGTGTAAGAGAAGTGATGTGTACTATCATGTGTGCACCAGAAGAAAAACTGATCAAAATACCTTCCCTAAGACAAAATCTTGTATGTATATTTCCTTCTGTGAATTTGTGTTGTTATACTCAAAATCTTTTTTGTAGGCAGAGAGGAAGCACACCTTATATGCACATGTATATGTACACATATGTGCGCATATGCGTGCATATATATATGCATATATGAGTATATGTACAAAGCCAAACATTTATTTTTAGAACAACTGAAATCTTAACAGTCTAGTTCAAGAATCATTACTAGCAGAGACCTAATTTTTACAGAAAATGAAAGAAAGAATAATAGCACAGTCAGAATACTCCTATACAGAAAAAGTCTCAGTAATACTAATAATATAATTAAAAATGTAACACACACAGTTCTTAGTTTCTATCCCTTTTCCTGGTTTTATGCTCATCCTTTCCATGCTCCTCTGGCTCCTTGTGTTTCATTCTGGTGGGGGTGCACAGCATGTTACAGAGAGTTGTCATTATCTGGAGTCCTTCACCGGGAGGAATATGGTGTTCATGTCTATTGTTTCTTCTTCCTCACTATAGGACACACTTTTGGAGTCTTTTGATATGGTTTTTTTTAACACATATTTACATGCATTCTCCACTTATCTGCACCTCCTTGTTACATCCACATATACTATATAAGATGCCTTTTATGTATTTTAGATACTATTTCTTCATTTCCTTTGCTACCCAAAACCAAGTTTTGCCCACCTCCAGGTCTGCATTTCTTTAACTGATGATTAGTGTGTTGCTCATAGTTTGTGGTCTCCAGATCCAAGCCTGTGCCCCATCTCTAATCCTCCCATGCAGGTACCTCTTTATGTTGCACGTTGTGTCTTCGCTTTTTTGAAGACCTCAGTTATTGTACCAGGCCTAGTTTTGTCTACACCTCATCAGTGTGTTAGAGTCATAAATGTCTTACTCTACATAGAATAACTACTTATTGCTGCTATCTATATAAAACTATGGTTGTACCACATAAAGATAAATGAAAGTAAAACAAATGAGCCATAGGTCCCTGGTCAAATAGAGAAATTGTTGTTACATTCAAATAAAGGCTGCAGGCAGGTCAACAAAAGTTCAGACAGAGGAAACCTGACAAAACTCAGTCCTGAGGGTTTGCAAATTCAGTACAAAGCGTGTTACTAGCAACTGCAATACGGTGTTACAAAGCCACATGGTGATAGTGTCTTGCATTTTTATCACTAAAGTAAAAGGTTGATCACAGTGATGGGTAAATATTGAATTGTAATATAGATAATGAGAAAAAAGTATGTTCTCAATTTAAGGAGTAGTCTGATACCAGATAACTCATATATAGTTACAATTGTCATGTGTTGTGCTACTGCAATGTCAAGATTTTTTTCAAAGCATTATCTGTATAAAACAATTATCTGTTAAGTTATCTGTGCATTATCCGTGGATGGAGCAGAGAGGAGCTAGGGGAGAATTCCTAAGCAGCAGCAATGCCTCTGTGTGAAGGGTGATTCACATGGATTATTTCACTAGGCTGCAGAGGAAGAAGAGAGGCATTTTCTTGGCTCATATGAAGATATTGCCCAGAGCTAAGGAGTTTAAACACAAAATTTGACAGTATCAGGCCCTAGACTAATATCCCCCCAAACTCAGTTATATGTGGGTAGATCCACAGACAGTAATGGCAACATACCCTACATTTGTTGCTGTTGGGACACTAGACAAACCTGTACTGGAAAATAAAACTGTTTGTTCAAGATATATGTCTTGTGTTCACAGGAATGTAGGAAAAGGGAAACCACTTGCTGTTAAAATCATATTTATCCAGTAAGATACTAATGTATAATTTGTAATGTATTCCAAAAGAAATAAGGTCCTTAATGCTTAAATACCACCAGTGATCTGAAGACACAGTAAATAAAATGTAAATAAGCCTGTTTAAACAACACTAAATACTTGCCATTAAATACTTTTTGTATTTATAGAGATTTCTTTCTCCTCTCAAATTATTTATTATATTTGACAACTTGTGCAGTTATTTATGAGATTTCTCTGAAGACTGGAACAAGTAAAGAGCTCTTATGTGAACAGGCCATAATGACATGGCAGTAAGTGCTCTATCCCTAGGCCTGGCTATGAATCATGCAAGCAACTTCTAGAATACATTGGCAAATGTTTGCAAAATAACATGTAAAAACAACAGCAACTATAATTCTTAAAGAACAGAAACATACAATAATTTTCCCAGAACTTGAAAGACATAATAAGTAGTCAGATCAGAGTGTGTTGTTATAAATCTACCACTAAGCAGTTACCTCAATATAGCCACAGTTTGGTCCTATCACATGACTGAGCATGAAGAGCCTGTAGTCTCAGATGAATTTATAAACTGACAAACTACCATCCTTAGGTTGTTAACACAGCACTGAAAGATAACTAGTTACGAAGAGAGGAGATGAGAGGGAGAATAACTGACAGAAAACAGAGGCTATTATGGATTGAAGAAGAAATAACAATGGAAAAGGAGAAATTTAGACACAATAACATCCATAGGATAATGGTCAGGCAAGCTGGGGCTTGAGGAATGAAATGGAAAAATCTTCATATGACAAATATCCATGGGTTTTTGGACTATCACAGTATTGCCTTTGCTGTCAGAAAAAAATTGGCAAAAGCATTCCAGTTTTGAGCATTAATGGATCGTGGTACTCTGTGTGCCTACTCCTAACATCTGTTTTCTTTTTCAGCAAGTAAAGCAGAAATGTTTATAAATATGCATCACACAAAAACATTTACTGATTCTTTAGAAGTAAGAATTTGTAGGATAACGCCCCTCATACATAAAAAGTAATATATGCATTTCATAAATAGGTAGGCAGATAGACACTGGCAGGTAGAAATAAGCAAGACTTTAAAATTATCATTGTACAAAATATCAAACATTCATGCATGGCAAATATACAGAACTTTTTCTCTATTAACTAGTGATACCTATGTCTACACACAAATACCATACACATGTAAGAAGCCAGAGGGAGGCAAAATGTGGTCTAATTATAGTCATATCTGAAATCACTATTTCAGAGCACTCGAGGTAAGTGGCACACCTTAGTATGTTGCTGTTAAAAGGACTTTTCCCAGCTAATGTCTAAGGTCTGTGAAATAGCCTCAGCTCTGTGTTAACAACCTATCACACTTATTATGACATATAAAGTACAAAAATACATTACCCTCAGAAGTAACAGTTTGCGGTTAAAAAGAGTAATTTTTTGGGGTGCAGGCAGGTGGTGTGAGGAGCTAATAGCCAACACTGTGGGCACAGATTAATGCTGAGAGATTGGAATTTTGTTTCTGGTGAATATTTTCAAGTCCCTTAGGTCATGAATGGTGCAGTGAGCTTGAAGGTGGTATGAATAAAGCTGTAAGCAAAATGTCACTTACTGCTTTTTATTAGAGGTTTCCTACTTATTTCCACTGGCTCCTATTAAATTCAGAGAGAAAATATTGATTTTGCTGGAAGCGATTAAGTGTGACACTGAGTCCAAACATTTTGCGACTATATTATTTATGTATTAAAATGAACTTTAAAAAGCCAAGCCAGGTACTTAACATTCTATCAAGAGCATCTGCCATACATTTTGTCTCAGTAAGGCATGCTGAATGCCTATAATGCAAGACCAAAACTGGATTTACACATCTGCCTGCCAGAGGGAAAACTCTGAAAAAGATTTCAGTTTTTATTATGAGACATGTCCAGAGAGTAATTCTGAGAAACTAATTTACACGGAAAATATTAAGTCACATTTAAAACTTGACTATAAAATATCCAAGAAATTACTTCTCTCAAGTTTACTTTGGGTATAGACACATATAAGTTATGTGACATAAGTACTGTGCAGTAATTCTGTACTTTGTCCAAAAGGTAAACACTCAGAAAAAGAAAAAAAAGAAGAAGAAAAAGTTCTATTACATAACTAACAGACAAAAATAAAAAAAGAAAAGAAAATATTTTTTAAAAGATACTATTTGGGTAGCTCTGTAATACAAGAAGGATTGGAAGTTACAAATCAAGACTCTGAATTTATGGGTTTTTATGCTTGTACAGAACTAACCAGGAAAATTCAGAGTTAAATATCTACTAGATAAGTATTTTTCTTCTTACAGATTTGATCAAAGCAAAATTATATCTGAGTTTATAAATGGTTGAAAATGTAAGCATTGATCTAGTCGATGTGATCTTTTTGGACTTCAGTAAAGCCTTCGATACTGTCTCTCACAGTATCCTCCTGGACAAAATGTCCAGCATACAGCTGGATAAACACATAATGCAATGATTGTGCATTGGCTGATGCGTCGGGCTCAAAGGGTTATAGTAAATGGGGTTACATGGGGCTGGTGACCAGTCACTAGCGGGGTTCCACAGGGATCCATCTTGGGGCCAGTGCCCTTCAATATCTTCATAAATGACTTGGATGCAGGACTGGAAGGTTTGCTATCAAAGTTTGCCAATGACACAAAACTGGGAGGAGCCATTGACACTCTCGAGGGCAGCGAGGCCCTGGAGAGAGATCTGGACAAATTAGAGAGCTGGGCAATCACCAACCGCATGAAGTTTAACAAGGGCAAGTGCCGCATTTTGCACTTGGGCCATGGCAACCCTGGATGTACATACAGGCTGGGGAATGAGAGGCTGAAGAGCAGCCCCCTGGAGAGGGATCTTGGGGTTCTGGTCAACAGCAAGTTGAACATGAGCCAACAGTGTGCCCTGGCAGGCAGGAGGACCAACCGTGTCCTGGGGTGCATCAAGCACTGTATTGCTAGCCGGTCGAGGGAGGTGATTGTCCCTCTCTACTCTGCACTGGTGCGGCCTCATCTTGTGTACTGGATGCAGGAAGGAGGAGGGGCAGGTGCTGATCTCTTCTCCCTGATGGCCAATGATAGGACCCAAGGGAACATCAGGAAGATATGCCAGGAGAGGTTTAGGTTGGACATTAGGAAAAAGTTCTTTACCCAAAGGGCAGTGGAGCACTGGAACAAACTCCCCTGGGAGACAGTCATGGCACGAAGCCTGACAACATTCAAGAAGCATTTGGACAATGCCCTCAGACATATGGTGTGATTTTTGGGGTTGTCCTATGTAGGGACAGGAGTTGGACTTGATGATCCTTGTGGGTCCCTTCCAACACAGGACATTCTATGATTCTATGATCTCCTAGATCAGACATATTAATGAAAAACATATTTCTCAGAGACTTTATGATAACTGCATATTAAATAATATGAGCTTTGTATTAGGGAGTTTTGTATTAGGAACTACATAAAGTTCACAGTCAATAAGCTAAGAATCTAAAATTTAATTATATGTTCTAAGAATCTCATCACTGATTAAATATGTTTGAACAAAGGTCTAAGAAAATTTCCTACTCTGTACAGTCTTATTGTATACGATTTTTGGTTTAATTCAATACCAAGTGGTAGTGGTGCTGTTGTTCTTATTCTTTTGATCTCAAGATAAAAATAAATTTTCATTGCTGTGGGTTTGCTTTTAAAGAAAAAATCAAGTATTAAAGGGATAGGGAGCAATGCTGCATTGCAGCACATTGATAACATTTAAAATATTTTTATTGTTATTCTTCAAATTTTAGATACGATTACAGAAGGAACAGAAGCAAAATTGTTAAAAAGGTAAAATTACAGGTGCACTAAACCTGAACAAACTCTGAACAGACTTCAGTGTATTAAACTGAAATGTTTCAGAGAAGGCTTACAGCAGTTTTCGTTTGTGCCTTTTCAGTCATTTAGACAGAACAGGGCTGAGGGGAATTTGAGAACACAACAAAGAAATAGACATGTAGAAATGAGGCTCATAAGAGTTATGAACTTCGATTTTATGTGGGTCTTGAGAGGGAGGGAAGGGTTTGGGGCGATCACGTATTTGGGTTTTGTAGGTCTTTTGTTTGCTTTTTTCTTTGGGCTTAGTTTTCTCAGTTTCCAAATGCTTTCCAGAATATAACAGGTGTGTGTTCCAGTTATTAATGATATTATTACTGATAGAACTGGGACTTTTAATGATTAGCCACACTGTAGTAAATAGTGTAAGCTGTAGTAAGCAGAATTCTCTGTTTGTTATATAATATTACCTTATTGTAGTGCAGGATTTAAACTACCAATATATGTACTCATGAGGTAAGCAGGTACTACAGAGTTGTAGCACCTTCCCAACATACCAACATCATAATATTTTAGTGTGCATGGTGGAAGGTAAAGTAAAAGCATGGGTTGAAAACCTTTACAACCTTCTGATTAAGTGTGTATTCCATGCTTCCTGCAGTCATAAACCCTGAACTTATGTTTTAGGCACTTTATTTCTGTACTGTGCTCCTAATTGTTGATTATGTGTATATATTCCTTTGTTTGTTACCAAAAATTGGTATTCAGAAAACTATTTCATCAAAAGAGGTATTCTAGAAATTGAAAGCTACTTAAGATTAATTATTGAGCATGACCAATGCTAAGGTCTCACTTTTCATGTTAAAACAGAGACATAATAAAATAATTCAGTTAGTTAAAAAAGAAAGTGTGAAAGATCTATTCAATATGTAGCCATTTGTATTGCCTTAGCTTTCCATCTCATGAGTTCACCTTGAACTTTGAATTAAAATGAGCAGAAAATCTCCCAGCAAGATTCAGTTCAAACTGAGTGTTAAGTCCCGATCTGATTGTCAGGCTCGGGGAAGGTTCGTAATGATCCCAAGGGTGAAATTAAGACACAAAAGGTCATATGCCTCCAATCAGATGTTTTATTGGGCAAATATAAAAGAGTAAACCGATAGGAAAGGCAGGAAATATTAGGAGGAAATTAAGCAAGCGTTCAGAGAGATAAGCAAAGGATAGTCACCACCATGCGTCCAGTGGCATCCCGTTGGTCCTCAGTCTTCCGTTTTTCAGTGGTGGATAGCCACACTCAGGTTTCGTTGTGCCGTCTTTTATCTGGTGTTGGAGAGGGAGTTTGCCCTCTCATTTTGGTTTGGTTACCCAAGACAACATCACATACGCTACACATGCACATCTAATCGCACATTATGTATTGTTGGTGGGCAAGCAGCCTGGTCTGGATACTGGTTGGTGTCCTGTTCTTGGTGGTGCCTGATAAGCCAAAGAATGGCCTGCTGCTCCAGCAAGTTTGCGTGTTCCCTTGCAAGCTAGTGGTACCTAATAAGCCAAAGAATGGCCTGTTGCTTCAGGAAGTTTGCACAAATTCCTTGCAAGCTGGTGGCATTTGTTAAGTCAAAGAATGGTCTGCTCTCGGGTCTTCTCAGACAAAAGAGTGGTCTGCTGTCCGGTCTTATCAGATAAACACTCACAAGCAAGCTTTGAGACAATTGTTCTTAACACTTCAGTCTGTTACACTGAGATACATCAACTACATGGGAGATGGAGATTTATAGAAACTTGCTTTGGTTTCACTGAAGACTTAACAATCTTTTAGCAAATGTGAATTGAGTTGAAGTTCATAACACACACAGAGATTGTAACAACTATTTGAATCCTATGGGCAGATCAAACAAAATTGGTTTTTGTACACTTTGACTTACAACTGAGGACCAGAACATACTATATGATGCAGAATGCAAAGAAGGAATAAAGGAATTTCTATTTCTTTTGAATATGTTTCAATGCTTCTCACTGTCAGCATTATTTTTATATAGATATATACATATAATATGTACACATATACTTGTGTCTGTGTATACATAACACATATGCTTATCCTTCTTTTCCAGAAATAAAAAAATAGAAATTTGCTAATTCCTAAATATTTGGGGTCTACCCTTGAGGGTGTCTCATTTTGCATTGCATATTGCATCTGTGGGATGGCCATAAGAGTTTACTAACATTCATGATATATTTTAGTGTCGGAGCTCTGACAACGCTCATGAAGTTCATGCACATGTCAAGATACATAATAACTAAACATTTTGAATACAGGTATGCTTGGCATTTTTGGATATAAATACCAAGTTACTACCCTGTAGGATTTAAAATACAGGTAATACAGAGAGCTCGTAAGTAAAAACATGTGACTGATGAAGAAGTTGAATGTGCATCACATTTTCCTCTGATGCTCAGATTGCCATATCAGCATCTTTGTCACAGTCCTTTGCAGTAAACCTTATCAGATCCAGAAGGAATGAATCTGTTTCACTCTCTTACCCACTCTCTTTTCCAGCAGTGCTTTAAGGTTGTTAAACCACTGTATGAGCAAATACTGCCTGTATGGACCTAGATTACAGAACTGAGCACAGAAAGCATCTGGTGCAGAACTATTTATTTACTTGTTTAAAGCCTAAAAAAAGCAGTAAAAGTTTATTGTAAGGGTGAAATACAGAGGGTGGGAAAAAAAGTCTTGTGGTGGTTGTTTAATGTCATAATTTCTACATAAATGCATCTTGCAAATTAAAAGAAGAGGGGAACTTCTTTGGTCTCAATTCATTGCATCATGGAGGACAAAAAGTTAAAAATAAAACCTTTTATATCATGAATATCATATCAGTGAGAATAAGGCTGCAGCCTAGTATTAAGGTAACACAGTTTGTAAATACTAACCAAAAATTTCCTAAAATGTGGAAAGTCTGCTGAAGTGGTTGTTCACTTAGAGGTTAGTGCTGAAGTTATGTCCACTTCTACAGTGATCTGTAAATCTCAATGTATTTGCCTATAACCATCTGAAAGTGGACAGTTCAGGGGAGACATATGACAGATTTGGACTAACAAAGAAAACAACACAACTCTGCAAGAAATATATCCTGGGTATGGCTGTGATTTGTGCTCCAGATACGCATGAATCAAATGAGTAGCTATAAAGCATCGTTATGTTTTCTAAGAATAAGAACAATGTCCTGCTCTCTAGGCAGCCGGAATACCTCATTTTAGGGACATGGTTTAGAGGTGGATCCGGCAGTTAGGTTAACAGCTGGACTCGATGATCTCATTTTCCAACCTTAATGATTCTATGATTCCATGATTCTATACAGTTTAAACTCTCATCATTCAGGTTTTGTTTTCTCTTTTTTTCTCTCTTTGAGGATGAAACCTGGTGTTAGAAGAAAGCTGATTTGTATATCAATGCCCCCTGAAATATAGACATTGTTTTCAAACTCCTGATTTCTCAACAGAGGTTACATCTCAAGATGTGCAGATATTTGATAACAGAAAACCAGCAGAGGTAATCCTTTCATTTGTAGACCTACCACATGACTGCCTCAGGGTGAGAAAATTGGTGTGATCCAACTGTATATGAATATGGAAAAAAACATTTAACCTCTAAGTACCCCAACACCAAGTTAAGGTATCAAATGACACCAGTCAGTTGTAAATGTCCCAAACATGAGAAGGAAAAGCAAGAAAAGGGAGGAGAGGAGAGGAGAGGAGAGGAGAGGAGAGGAGAGGAGAGGAGAGGAGAGGAGAGGAGAGGAGAGGAGAGGAGAGGAGAGGAGAGGAGAGGAGAGGAGAGGAGAGGAGAGGAGAGGAGAGGAGAGGAGAGGAGAGGAGAGGAGAGGAGAGGAGAACTAACATCAGAAAATGTGTGAATTTAAAAACCTACATGGAAGATAAACATGTATCATTGATATAGATCACTAGTGCTTATTCATAAGTACTATCAAATCTCTGAAAATGTATAAAGTTCATATATCTGGTATAAAGTCTGAATTTGGTTTGCCACCTGGAATATGTAATAGCTGTTATCTTAATTTTGACTACTTACAACCTTTTTTATTTTGAAAGCTGTATTTCTGTGGTTTCACTTAATTCTGTCAATAACAATAAATTGATCTATGGAGTTAATTTATGAATACATATCAATGTGTTGAATTTTCCAGAAATTAGAAATTTAAATGATCTGGCTTCAAATTTTCAGAAATTTAGATTCTGCAATATTTATCATCATTATTGTTCTTCTACTGTCATAGTAGCTCGTATAGATTGTGATAGTAATGCTCTGTGGTACTAGTAATGATATTAACAATAGCTCTGTAGCATCGAAGACCTACAAGAACCATGGCTGATCTATGCAACTCTGTGATAAATTAGCTTTGGTTTGGTTCACTGTTAGCAGTAAACACTGCTTTCCTCAGAAAACAACTTGGGGGGCATTTGGGGCAGGGTGTTTGGTTGGATTTTTTTCCTATGACCTTAAAACTTCATTCTCTTTCTCCAAATGTGTGTTCTCAGGGAACGGTAGTCGTATCTAAATGAAATAATTCAGAACAAGCCGCCTGGTGTACTCCATGGATAGTTGGGAAGCAGCAGATGAAGGAGCCAGTTCTGCAGGCTCACACTAACATGGATTTCCCCTGTGGCAGGACAGTGGTTTCTAAGTTATTAAGAACTTGATTCTACCATTTTCTGAGCTGTATAAAGTGGGGACAATAAAACATTATATGGATCACAGGCTTTCTAGTGATTGTGGAAAGAGTAAGACAGAATTGGATGTTTGTAAAACGCATGAGTGGAAGTTTTCTTTGGGACTCATGATAAAGAAGAATTAAACTCTTAACTAGGGAAATTAGAGACAGTTCTTTGTTTATGTCAGATAATCTCAAATTATATTTAAAAATATTCACATATAAGTTTTATAGAAAAAAAAAGAATCACAAGGTCTTGTTGTTACACAGATCTTCCTTTGTGAAAATTTAAATAAGGTAATATTGGTACAGTCAGGCTCATCATAGAGTACATGTTTGCATCACTATTTGAGTATGCAAAAGTCTCAATGCATGATTTGCAAACAGTCAGAACTTTGTTAGTTCAATTTCTAAGCAAATTATACAGTCTTTGGTTAAAAACATTGCAAATTTGAAACGGCACATGAAATCATTATGGCATTATTTCAAAACTGAAAGGGTTTGGAGATTTATATAATTTTTAAATATACTGATGTACAAAGTATGTTATAACACAGAAAAGGCTAAATGATTTTGCCAAAATTTCAAAAATAATGCCAAAATGAAAAAAATAATGCCATTTTCCAAATGATCATTCATAGGAAAAAAAATAGAAAACTGTAAATATCTAAAGTGCAATTCCATGTTAATTAAAGTTTATTGCTATAAAGAAGCAACAAAAAATAAACCCCCAATTATACTGAATTAACTAAATCATATAAAGTAGCATTTCTGAAAATATCAGTGGATGCCATAAAAATACTGCAGACACAATTCTAACTTTTATGCTACACATTTGCTTGAAATTCAAGCCTTGAAAGAAATTAATGTCCTTTTCTTGTCTAGTTTTCACACCATTACAGTAATTCTACTCCTTGTGCTTGTCATCTTTACAGTATTTGGCAACATTCAGTATTGAAAAGCATATGTGTTCCAAGAGAACTTACAACTTTCATTAATTTCACCTCTTCTTCATCAACCGCATTCACCTCATTAATCCTAAAACTTTTCACGTTGTGCACATATCTATCAAACTTTCAAAAATGTCGCATGAACTGTCATCCTCATACCCCAAATCTGCTTGCTAATTCTCATCATAGAGTTTCTGAAACTAAACCCAAACCAGACAGCCCCCAATTCCCCTGCCATGCACATCACATAGCCTGAGCCAGAAGGACAAAGTTCTAAAAGTTTGCTGACACTTTCCTCTGTCCTCTCCCCTACATCCAGCTTACAGAATTTAATGCCTCATATAGCAACCTGACAATGTTTAAGGAGAAATTGAGGAAAAATAATATCTAACATTTCAGAGCAGCATCTAGGTGACAATCAGGCCAGGCCAGCAAGAGGAAGAGTTATAACTCTTACTTCTGTGGTACCGACAACTGTAATAAGGCCAAGTTTCCAGAAAAATTAACAGCCTCTGAAAGGCAAACTCATAATTCCTTTGAAAATGATTTTGGCAATGACTAAGGACCATCTTCTGATATTGAAATGGCATTTCCTTCCTGTGTAGTTTACTAGAGGAGAAACTACCTCAACCATGAGAGTGCTCATATCCCAAGTATTCTTTTTCTATGAAATGAGAGGTAGCTTGTGGCTCGTTATATAGAAATATGGTATTATCAATATTAGGTTTAAAAAACTTGTGATAATATTTTTTGGGGAAAAAAAAAAAGTCTACTGTTCATTTTATTCCATTATTCAATGTGTCATTGTCACACTACTGCCAAGCAAAGTACCTTTTTTGTTCCATTTTGCATTCGTACCTTTCAAACTCATCTTAATCATCTGCTTATCAATTTAAATACTCCTTTTTTTTGCTTAGTTTAACATCAATGTCATTTTCTATAACTACTACTTTTTTATCTCGGGGAGTAGCTATCCTGCTTTTTTTCTATAATATCATTTAGTGTAAAACTGAAGATTATTTCAATTTTTCACATCTAACTGTTCAATATGTCACCTTCTGTATAGTTCTTAAATATTATTTTTAAAAATTAAGCTTATATGATTATGAAACCCATGTTATATAGATGTAACCTGGTCCTTCTGTCAAGGTTCCCTTTTCTTACTCTACTCATTTTGATTTCCTCTTAGGCTTTTCATTTCATTGGTACCAATCGGACATTTTGGTACAAAACTAAAATTTTTCTAAATTGCAGCGGTATTAGGAATTGATGGCAATAATCAACTGACTTACTTACCCTGCTTTACATCTGAAGATTAGACATCTAGGTGTGAGCTGAGTTTAGTAGTTCACTTGACCTATTTCAGGTGCCAATTGTAGGAGCAGATGAATCACCGTCACCTGGTTCATCTTTATGCCCATTGTCTTGATAGGAATTTTGGGTCAACAGATGATATTTAGGTGTCTAACTTCAGGTCAAAAATTAGGACAGACCATAGAGATTTGGTCACTAAATGTTATGCTAATGAGTCAGTTATTAAACGGTTAAGGTCCAGTTATTTTAAAGTGCCTAGACTGCTTTACTCACCGTAGGGAAGAAAGAAATAGGTATTGCTGGAGGGCTTCCCATCTATGTTTCCTCTGATTTGTTGCTACTTGCTTTAAAGACAACATTGTTGGCTCAGTTAGTCTAGAGCCCACTCTTTGAGATGTCTCTATGGATTTGTGTGTTCAAGTCATTTAAAAAATTTGCGTGAAAAAGACATATATAGGTGGAGGTCCCTAATAAATTATTCTGTCTTTCATTGTTCCCTGCTCACACTTCTCAAAACTCATAATATACTGTATAAGGGAAAGTATCAGAATATATGTCTTGCTACAAAATTTTGGGAAAAAAAATTGGTTTGCTTGCAGGATTTTTTTAATTATTGTTTGTTACACATTTTTATAATTTGGTTGTGGATTTTTGTGTCTTAAAATATTACAAAAGGTCTTTTGTGGCCTTGTTGCACCAAAGTCAGCACAAAGCCATGTCTGTATATCACTGAACTACCACTTATTTATAGATGTTCTCTGGATTTTCCTCTGTTATGTACTTTTTAGTGACAATGTATTAACTACAAAGAGGTTATTATGTTCCTAGCAGTGTGAGCCCAAATATGTGGAACTTTCAAAAAACTTAGTTTTTAAACTGTGTACCTGTTTGGTTTAATCAGATAGTCAATTTTGAAATTGTTTTTATTGCAATATAAAATGTGAACTTTAATTTTTCTCTAGACAACTTCTTTCTTCCATCTCTCAATTGCACACCATACAAAAGATTACTTATAGTAGTCTCACAGTGAATCTGAAGTCAAGAAATTAGTAGCTTTGTGTTTTGTGCTTTGAGTGGGAAGCCATCTATAATCTCTCAAATCTTTGGATGTCATAATTAGACTACCTGAGTTTCTAAAATTAAGTTTCTCTCGTACTCTGTTGCATAATTAACTACAGTAGCAGAATAGAGACAGGGTTCATTATTCAGCTTTTTCTATTTGCATCTCTATAAACTATATTACCAGTAAATCTTTAATCTTTTGGCAAATACCTAAAGCATTATATATTTCTTGGAAATCTATTAGCACTTGCATTCTGTAACATATTATGCTTCCCCTCGGGTGTCAGACTGACCAGGTTCTTTACTATTATATAGAGAACTACAAAATGAAAAGGTCAAAAAATCTGTCTTACCTATGTACCTGTTATAATGAATTCTGATCAATTAATTCAAGTTAGATTCCTTTTATGTAGCCAGTGAGATCTGAAGTGATGCAACTAAAACTATTCTGTTTCATTCTGCCCTGGGTTTGTTTTTTTTTTCAATTACATTATACTAAGAATTATAATCCATTCCAGTCCTCAGGCAGTTGCCATAGTTTAATATTAGTTCCAAAATCTCAGTTCTCACAAGGTAGTTTTCTATTAAAACTTAAATAAATGATGTAACAAGGAACCACTATCTTCTCAATTATATCAAAATTGTGAGTAACATAGCAGGGCCATAAAAGAGTGTTTAAGCTTACGGATTTTGATAAATAAAGCAACACAATTTTCCAGGGGAGCAGCCAAAAACCCCATAATTGCATCGATGTAATTATTATCTTAGCTGATGAGAGTTTTTTCTCAGGAAATCTGTGTAGCAGATGAAACTCTGCTTGTCAGAAATATATTTTCTTAAGGGACACAGTAATTTTCCAGCTGATTCTCTGAGGTACAGAAGTTGCCTTTCTTAAAAAAATGTGAAAAAAAATGTTGTTTTATAGGACTACTCTTTATTAAGTTGAAAAGAAAGGTTTATTCTTACAAATGATTGATGAAATACGAAAGCATCCTGCTGTACCCAAGTAGTTTGGGGAATTGTGAGGGTAAAATTGTTGTCCTTTACTTTCTTACAGTACTTCAACTCTTAACATAACAAAAATGATTAAAGAGTTGTGTTTTAATTGATTATTTATCTATACATGTAATATATATTATTACATATATTAAGTCTATTATTGTAATTTATATATATTATTGCATATATTAAGTATATTATTATATAATACATTATATCATCTATCTCATATGCATTATAACCAATGTATTATATATTATATAACAGTATGTCTTTTCCAAAGAAACATCAGGGAGAGATATATACTGATTTCTCTGGCACTGTAAAAATATACATACATACACACATACTTAAATACACAATATCTTTTCCTTTGCAGTCAAAGGCCATATCCTTCTTGTCAAGATTTTATTGTTCTACTAAAACTACAGCATGTATATCTAAGAAGTCTCTTTCACTTCAATTTTATGACACATCTGGGAAGCCAACAACAGATTTCATGATGGAGTTGTTGCAGGCTTCCAGTCAAAGCTGGCTGGGGTTACCTTCAGCAGTCATGCAGATATTCCAGCATTTACTGATGTTGACCTTTATACTGATCGTAAACACGCACACAAAACCCCAAAGAGTTAGAAAAGAGGAGACAAAAACATAGCTACTGTTTTCCTAGTGCAGTTCATGACTACTCAAATATGTTTCAAGACTATCTGGAAGACTTCTCAGAGCTCCTTGTTCAGAGCTGTCTCCTGAAGTTAGATGTCTATGTCTACTCTTGTTCTCTTGGCACTGCAGGAGGAGGGAATGCTCCTTTTATATAGTAATTAGAACAGTGGCTTGAGGTATGAAGACATCTGTAAGAACTCATATGCATTCCTCATTCTCAGAAGAAAAAAAAGACAAACAAAAAAAGCCAACACAAAACAAAACAAAACCCCCACCCTGGAATGAGTATGTTGTAATCTTTGTAGTGGATGAGTTTGACATTCTCAACATATCCCACCAATGTTTTAACATTTGTGTAAAGAATTAAAATGTCAATACTCAAAAAGATAAACACCAGAAGAATTAGACTGTAACCTAATACTGAGAACACTTGCATTGAAGGAAGAAGTCCTGGATCCCATTTCCTTCTCCAAGACCTTTTTTTGAATGTACTAACATATATACGTATAAAGGCTCTACGCAACATGGTGTACCAAGCTCAGCTCATCTGATCCGAAGAAGTGAGAAAATGCCTAATGTAGAGAACCATGGTGAGGCTTGTGTTTGCTTTCTTTTTCTACTTATTCTTTCACCAACAAGAATATTTTTTTCCAAGAGAAACAGGTTTCAACAACAGGGGCAGAGTGTCCCTCTACTCAGTATAGCCTACATGTATAGAGTAAGGGGGGATAAAATATTCCTTTAGGGAACGGAGAGGTATCATTTTAAATGCCATTGAGCAGACAACCGGACTGCAGCCAAATACTTGACCAATGTTCTTACTGCTAGTGCATTGTATTACACTACAGTTTTACTGTATACATATCTTGATAATATGTTCATTACTTTCTTCTCTCTTTCTCTGTTATTTAGAAGAAATTGGGAGGTGTACCAGCATTTTGGTGAGAAATGTAAGCTAGTGGATATACTGTGAAAATACCAGCTGAGGAAATATAGCTGGAAACATGACTAATTTCTAGACCCTTTTTGTGTTTAGGAATATCTGATAAATTCTCAGCCCTGCAAAGTCTGAGACAAATTTGCATAGTCCCGGGGACAGAAAGCAAACAACTTTAAAAGAGACATAATTAAGTTCAGAAGCTTTGCAAAAGAGACAGCAGCTGGTCATATTTAGAGGAATAGAATTTCAGATTTGTCTGAATTTTTTCTAAATCCTACTCTTTTTTTTTATCTGGAACACTGTTTCTCCCTGTGTAAAGGCAATGTTTTTATACCCCTTTACAATGTTGTAAAGACGAACAGATTAAAGACAGAAAAGATCACAGGCACTTTGACAAAATCAACAACCTATGGCAGATGGGCATCATTTTGGTTCTTGAACAGCCCAAAAGTAACAGGAGAGGCTGCTGATTTGCGTGGATACACCTACAGTAAGTCCAGGAGTATACTGTGCACAGTACTGTGGCCCTTGTAATTATACTCGACAAAACTGTAGCACCCGCTGCCTACCCTTGATGTCCACTGCAAATCTGACCACAGAATGATGGAGCAGATGGTCAGTGTGTGCAGAGTATGTTCTGGATAGCTCAGAGCTACTGAACAGGAGCTGCACTTGTGTACTGGCTGTTCATCTGGGTTTTCTGGGCAGCAGGCAGATAGCTAGAGTTCCTGTCCCAACAAAGGTAGGAAGAATCTCAAAATCCTAGATAAATGATCCCATTCCCACATCATCTGCGAAGGCAAAAAATCAAACTAGACCAGAAACACAGAAGGCAGTGGTAAGAGGAAGACTAAAGTCTCTTCAGTTCCCTGGTAAACCCATGTATTTAAAACAATGTCACTGATTTGTCTATTAGGCAAATCAAATTTTTTAAAAGATTAAAGACTAAATTTCACTACATGAGGAACTAAAGCTGTATTAACTACTGAACAGTTTCACTGGAGGATAAAAGAGAACAAAGCAAAAAAATACAGAATAATGCTATGTGTAAAAATGTGGGGTCAGGAATACTGTGGGATGGGTGAGAGAAAGCAGACTTGCAGAAGTCAATGTAAGTCAATCACTGAGCATCACTGATATTTTTGTACCTTTGTGAAAAGATAAATTTGGTCTTTGTGAGAAGAAGTGAGGCTTTGAACACACAAAAAAAAGTTAGGAAAACATTTCCTGCAATAAAATTTGTGGTTTATTTGGCTGTGTGTATGCACCTTTTTTAATGGCATTCCAGTGGATATTATATTGAATGAGTTGACTGGAAATATTTTTTCACAAAGGCAAATGTTAATGGAACTGAATTTTAACTCATTGCAGCATTTACATAGGAAATCTGGGTCCAAGAAAAGTCATTTATGCAGTTATAAGGCAGAAGCAACTACTTACGTATTCAAGCAAAACCAAAGAACACAGTTTTAGTTCAGATGATCCAACACTCACAGAGCCTACGATATAACACATAGACAAATTATTATTGCTGGAGTTTGCCTGGAGCATAAATGTCAACATAGAATGTATGTGGTAAACATAGTAAGCTATCCATGCACAGACTATTGACATAAAAGCTTAAGTCTTTGATTAAACACCTACATAGTGTTTGTTTAGATCCATAGGCAGCACAGATCCAACCATTTCCTTCCTCCCAGGAAGAAACATCGCAGCGATTGCAGGTTAAACGGAGCAGCAAGGCTTTAGGTTCTCAAAACATAACAACCCTGAAACAAATTAATGGAGTGTTTTTACCAAGAAATGAAAGGAATAAAAATGAATATATGAAAGAAAATAATGCAGTTTAAGAAACATATCAGCTGCAGAAAGAGTGGGCCAATTTACTGCTGAGACTCCAAAAAGGTTTTAGGCTTGAAAAGAATGTCTTTAGTATCTATTGAAACCAACAGGATAGAACAGATTAGTGTTTGTCTGCAAAAGTTTCTAAGGCATTTGTTTTGATTGCTTTCCAGTAGAGTCACGCAGAGAGGACCTACAGCTTTGAAGCTAAGCAATGGAGGATTGTATACACCTTGGAGGAATCTGTAAAAGGCCAGAGACTTGAATATAAAAAGTCAGATTTTACTGTGATTACATCGGTCACCTGTGATGTGTTTTGTAGATCTATCACTACGAACTGGTCTTCTGATATAGAAAATGGGATTAGTCATGAAGTTTTAAACAACTACATCACTTCTGGGAAAGCTATAACTCAAGGGAAGTAACTTGTAAGATCAACTTTCATCTTCTGTATTACCAAGAAAAATAGTCTGCTCACTGATGATTCAAATAATTTAGATTTTTTTTTTAAAAGGAGTGGGCATTATTCTGGCTCCTAAATTTAGTGCAGTGAGTATGAGTGAAATTCCTTGTTTCATTTTCAGATGTGTGCTTTGTTTCAGAATTGTAATGCAAAATCAGATGCTCTGTTAAAAGTAGTGAAAGTACTTTACAATAATCTTCATGAAAGTAGCTTTATGAATATTAATGACAGAAAGGTAACTGATGTCTTTATGCACAGAGAGCCTGGAACAGTAGGTATTATCTTAGAAGTCCAAACTTTTTGCCTCAAGCTAGTGCCTAAAATTCTCTTTTCTGTGTCTCTGCCATCCTGGGACCAGATGCCTTTTGCTCCATAAGTTTCTCAAAGGTGAGATTTCTCTGGGATGAGTCAAACCATCATATCTATCTGAGAGTCCTACTTTTGCTGTGAAAACTACAAAGAAGCCCAAATGCAATGGACAGGCCAGGATGCAGTCAGAGGAACATGTATGCAAATACAGTACTAGACGGGGGGAAGCAACTTCTGTAAATAATTGATCACTGTTCGTTCTTGCCCTCTCTCCATCCTCGTTTTCAAAATCTTGTGTTGTATTAAGATTTTGATTCCTTCCGTCTTTTTCACAAACCACAATTCATCACCTCTTTAGTTCTCACTAACGAAACTCTTCCTGGTGCCACAATATTAAGTGAATTACTGAAAAAATCAAGGTATTTCAAAGCCCTAATTGGATATCAGAGCAGGGTATTGAAACATTAGTCTGGCACAAAATAGTTGAAAGCTTCTTAGGCCTGACAGACATTATATTAGGTTTCATTTCTACACAGTTTGAGTGCAATGTTAAATTCCTTAGCATTGTATAAAGCTCCATAACTTGTGGTTTAGTAAGAATATGATAGGTGTGAAAATAAATACTAGATTCTAGCATGTTTAAACCTGAAACACTATTCAAAGAGTGTTCAAGAGTATTGCTGTAGCCTGAAGAGAATCAAATAGGTTTAAGCAGTTTGTTAACTACCATTAACATTGTTGTAATTAGATAGATATTAAAGTGTTAATAACAAGTAATTAGAAAGACATTATACATATATACAACTTCATATACACATACATATAAAAACATGTATGTTTCTTTTTTACTATTGCTACGTAACCTGAGTTTCAAGGCTTCCTGAGAAATTCAGAAATGCTAAAGTAAAAATGTAAAGTAACAACGTAGTCAAAAACGTATTAAAGTAGTATTGAACCATATTTGGAAAAATATCAGTCCATGTCTTGCAACATGTCTTAAAAGACTGATAATTTCAGTAGTCCACAGATAAACAAGGTAGCTAGAAAAAATATGATCGAGAAATGAACAGGTTATCAGAGAAAATATATGTTAACAGAATGGATGTGTTATCAAATTTAAGAAAACAGGTGTCTTCTGTGGAAAGACCAGTTCTCTCATTTTGGTGGAATAGCCATGAAGGTGACTGTAACTCAACAACATAGATGGAGCTGCATCAGATTTTGGTATATAAGACTGTAGCTAACCCTGCTGAGCTCTGCAGTTTCCCCTTTTCTTCAGAACGAAGTTTACAGATTATTTTATAGGTGGGCAGAAATGATTGCTCATAAACTTTGTACTGCACTTCTATCTATGTAAGCACTGCTGTATTATCATTAAAAGGACATTTACCACTATTGCTTGTGCATGGTCTTGTACTCCACTCTTAAAACCTGGTTGTAATTTGTATGGAACGATATGCAATCTACAGCTATAAGATCTATCATATAGTCTATCTACTGACCTCAGCCTACAACAAACATGTTCCTTCTCTTTTTTGCAATGCCACACTTGGCCCTCGGTGTGAAAGCATGCATTTCAATAACCCATTTTTTTTCATTTTCCTATACTTAAGGTTTTCTTTTCTTTGTTTGAATCTCAGTGAATGACTTAAAGTTTCCAGACTGATGAAATTACATAACTAGATCCTTAGCTTATATAAATATATATATATATAATGCTTAAAATAAATCTTCCATTGTACAGATAAGAATCTGGTGCAGAGGCAACACAACTTTACAGTCTGCCTGAGCAGAAGCTGGAGATAGTCAGGGAATAGTATTAGTATTATCAAGCTGAATTATTAAATAATGGTGCAAAATTACAAAGAAATAATTCAACATGGAATCTTTTAGGAACACTTTTAAAATTGTATATTAAATGAAGGTATTTTAATGAGAAACTATAATAATAAATGAGATCTCCACAGGAATCACAAGTGCGTCTTTTATTATCAGTGCTATAAAGAACACTAATTAAATTCTTGATGATGAGACACTTGAAGTTCTACCTACTTTTAACAAATTAATTCTAAACATTTAATTTTAACTGAAGTGGAAACAGATGCTTTCATTTAAGACTTTATATTAAAAATATAGTAAATTATTACATTCTGCTTTAATGATTTAAGTTGTTGTATTGGATAATAAGTTCTTTATTTCAGAAACTTTTAACATATAGATAATTAGGGACCTTGCCAAAGACATCATTTAAAGGAATGTTTCCCCTGAAGTAGAAATCATAGTGAAGAGATGTTTCTGGTCATATAGATCTTATGTGGTTTTTTTCTTTGATTTTTGTTTTCCCTCTCAAAAGCTACAAACTATGGTTTCAGCTTCTCCAGGTGACAGAATATAGAAAAAAAACCCAGATTTACAATAAGGTTATATTTCTATTATCACTCCACTATTACTGTCATATGAACACTATATCTGTTACTGTAAACCATGCATAAATTCATCGCATCACAAAATTCTTTCACTAAGAAATCTTAAAAGTTTTCAACCTAATGACATTAAGCCTGGAAGTTGTAAAATTGACATAAAACTATATGCCTGTATGCAAAAATACTTACTCTGGTAAATAAGTGCATGTGTATAAAATGGATTCTATAGCTAGAAATTTATTCTTACTTTATTAGTGTGTCAATGAATGTGCGCATTTTTCTTGAGTTTTTACCACAGCAATTTCTGTCTCTCAGTTAGAAAGTAGTGAGGTAATAGCAAGTCTCAAAAGTTTCGTTAATTGAAATCATGTTTATTCTCATCAGCTTCTGTAGACATTATGTCAGACTTGTGCAAACTTTTATGCTGGTAGTTTTATTTACACTAAGAGTTTCATTTTGTCTGTTATCCCATTGAAATGAATATGACTACAAAAGAACAGGTAATTACTCAAGGTATAAGGCCTAAGGGTCTAGCCTTGGTCTTATTTTGTCAGGACATACTGTCAATGCATAGTACATTTGCGTGAAATCACTACCTATATTATCTGAATTATTTATGACATTTAACATCAAGAAATATTTCATCATTGAATATTCAACACTGAATGTGTTTTATGAATTCAATCTTATTAAATGTCATAGCAAGCTAAGAAAGGTTGCAATAGTTATACCTTGAATATTGTAGTGACTTGTCCCTGGCCTCAAAAGATTGTTCTTGTCCTTGTCCAAATTATCAGACATTTGTGAACCCAGAATGATACATAAGAAGGGCTGTACCTCTAAATAGATTTGTTGACAATAAAAAATTATTAAATGTACTTGTGTATATCTCTGTCAGATTTTCTTTGGGATTATTCCCCCCAAGTCTCTAAATTTCAAGCTATGGCTCTGTCATGGTTTAGCCCCAGCCAGCAACTAAACACCACACAGCTGCTCGCTCACTCCCCCACCCCAGTGGGATGGGGGATATAAGTAGAAGGGTGAAAGTGAGAAAACTCATGGGTTGAGATGGGAACAATTTAATAATTGAAATAAAATAAAATAGAATAGTAGTAATAGTAATAGTAATAGCAATAGCAATAGTAATACAATAATAATATACAACGCAAGTGATACATTATAAAATTGCTCACCACCTGCCAACTGATGCCCAGCACATCCCCGAGCAGCTACCACTGCCCCCACAGCCAGCTCCCCCAGTTTATATACTGGGACATCATATGATCTGGAATATCCCTTTGGCCAGTCTGGGTCAGCTGTCCTGGCTGTACCCCCTCCCAGCTTCTTGTGCACCTGGCAGAGCATGGGAAGCTGAAAAGCCCTTGACTAGTGCAAGCACTACTTAGCAACAAACAAAACATCAGTGTTTTATCAACATTATTCTCATCCTAAATTCAAAACACAGCACTATACCAGCTACTAGGAAGAAAATTATCTCTATCCCAGCTGAAACCAGGACAGGATATATGCTTAGATTTATTTTAAAGAAAATAGTTTAACAAGCTTTAAAGTAACAAGACTTAAAAAGAAGCAGGTCTCCCTAGGCTCAATAAACATAGATATGTATTAGTTCAGTGCTGAATAGACTATGTCTCTTACTCAGGGATTGGTACCCAGACAGGATATATTTAATAAGTCAAATATGTAAAACTAATGATTTTATAATTCTAGGTTACAGCACAATTGCCGTAGAATTATAATCAATTATCTAAGTCATCCCATTGACACGTTTCCCATAATTGATTACAAAGGTCACATAGTTTTGATGAATATACTGTGAGTTTAGGTGTCTTAAGTCTGTTATCTGTGGTTTCTCTTCTTTCCTGAATGGTACAAACATGCGAGAAGTGACCTCTGCTTTCAAGAAGGACTTGACAATGCTTAGCACTTTGCAAAATATGTATTCTAGCTGAATTTTCTCCCTCCTGGTGTTTTTTTCACTCACACAATTTGAAAGCAATCTACTCATTTAGGCAGAAGTTTTCCTCCCTAACTCTTCTCTACTTTTAGCATTTCATTTATGGCTGTTCATTTTTTCTGTCCTTGTCATAGATAATTAGACAGCACTTCTACCTACTGACAGCCGTACATAAGACAGAAGTAAAATCCCTAATAATTTTGTCACTGAGATACCCCCGCAAACAAAAGGTTTTTTGTTGGGTTTATTGTTGGGTTTTTTCAATATTACCGCTTTACCCTACATGCATACCCTGGAATGGGAAGGTCACCTGTTCTCCAAGTGTTTTCTACCTCTTCACAGCTATCCAGGAACACCAGAGTTTAAGGCTCCAATGTACACATCCCTGGCTGGAAGTCTTTTGTGGGTGCTGCATAAGAGGTCAGATTGCTTCCTTCTAACATGAAAGCATGACTCCAAAGCAGTCTGAAAGGGGCAAGTCGGCATGCATATGACTCCAATGTATTGAAATACAGAACATATTTATCCCATATGAATCTTTTTCTATGCCACCTTCCTTGCTTCCTCCTCCTCCAGTGTTTCCTTACTTTTACACTTAATAGGAAACAGTAAACTACATCATAGAAAAAAAAAAATTACCTAAGTAGAAATGAGCAGCATAATAAATCTATATGTGGAAGTCTTGCATGCAGATATTTTGTCTTTCCTAGAAGAGTGGAAGCTTCTACTTGAAATCAGAAGCTTTAAGATGGAAGGTTTGCTTGAGTATATTCACGAGCCAGGAAATCATTGCCTTTCCTGCAAAACTTCCTTCTTCAGACTGGTGTGGAGCTTTCTTCAGCAAAGTTTCTTTGCTGTCTCAGTCATTTAGGGCATTTCTCACAGATTTATATCCAAGGAACCTACCACCTAGCTCAGTAACAGAACAGAGCAGTCTCTGTTCCTCTTTGTACTACTTTCAGAGCGTTGCCTTATCCAAGGCATTGTGGATTATGTGCCATGTACCTTATGGCTCTTAGTTACACCAAAATTTTTATATGGGACAAAGAGTCAGTAAAGCTAGACATTTCTGAAAAAACAAACAACAAACAAACAAAAAACTACATGATCTATTGTAGAAACAAAGTTCATTAAAAATAGAAAAAAAAGACATTCAAAAAAAGAAAAAAGACATTTAAAAATAGAAAAAAAAAGACATTAAAAATAGAAAAAAAAACCCACAGATCTATAGTTCTCCCACATCTTAAATTCATGAAGGATGTTTTGTCAATGATAAAGTGAAAACTTAAATGTACGGCACTAATGATGCTTGAAACCTCATCACTGAAAAACACAGTTTAACTATTTAAAATATTATTATACAGTTAAAATCCTGAAAGAAGATAATTTCTTGACTAACATTAAAAGAATCCTGTGCAATGAAATGACTTTTCAGTCCTTTAATCTTGGTAAGCGTGTCAGAATATCCTGCATCTTGTCACCTTTATTTTTTATCAGATGCAGTGGGATAAGACTTCTAAATTTCTGAAATAGTGTTGATTGATAGAAAATATTTTGAAAAAGTCAGAAGTGTTTAAAGGTATTCTGGAAGCTTAAAAAAAATCAGATAAATTCATAATTCATTGCCAAGATAGATTCCTTTTCAAATTTGAGGGGATTATAAGTGACATTATGCAAATAGAGGCTAAATCTTTTCTTTCACATGTCTTCTAGCATCTAAATAGCAATTCAGATGATATTAAAAGGACATTAAGAATTTGGCTACAGATTTTAAAGCAAAAATTTGAGAAAAAACAAAGAGGTGTTATCAATGTAGTCATCTAGTCAATGCAAACCTTCATCTTCACTACAGTAGTATATTACTTCCTTTGTTAGTAATAGTAATCCCTTTCAAGAATAACACACGCAAAACATTATCATGTCAAGAGTAATCACAACATCTCATCCAAGGAACATCTGAAACCACTGTAGACTCTGGGTACATCAAAGCCAAAAAGAATGACATGTGAGAATGTCAGACTACCACCGTAAGTGCACACATCTTGGCACGTACACAGCCTGGTACATCTGTACAGCTTCTGACATCACAGAACATTTGTTTGTTAGGTGGTAGCCTCAAGGTAGTAAGTCTATACTTAATAATTTATTTAGGCAGATTCAAACATGCAAGAAACTTTAATGGTTATATACTGACCTATAAACAAACGTATGTGCAGTTCTCAGCAGTATATCCAAGATGTAAGTGCCCATGTGTTAAGTCAAATAAAATAGACATGAATATTTTCTAAAGTTTATTTTGGTAGTCATTAGTAATACTTTACTGAATACAGTCTCAGGCCTTCAACATTGTGCTGATCCATTTTCTGTCTTTAATAATTAATATTAGCACAGTCTATGGTAAGAGCAGATCAACTTGTACTTAGAAAAGAAGATGAGAAGTAGTTAACAATTCTAATGATATTTCCTTTTGAAGACTATTAGCTATACAAGAAGTAATTCTTACTTTTCTCTTTTCCCCTTCCTCTTTCCCCTTCCATTTTCCTTCAGTTGCTTTGCTGTGCTAGGCTTCGTTTTACCTGACTTGTCATTTACTGTCCTTAGGACATACTTGCATGGAAAAGATATCTCCATCATTTCTACTCAATATCTTCTGAAGCGTGAATGCTATTAAATATTTGGGCAGCAGTCTTGCTTTATTTTCTTCTCTGAACATATCCTATAAGTATATTCAATTTCATTCTCCTGTTCTGTTTCATCAGCCTGACTGTTCCTTTTCTCTCTTTTTATGCCCCATTCTTAAGTGTTTTTAGTCACGACTCAGGGGATTATGAGCTTTCTTTTTCCTGTTGATTAACTGGCTCCACCATGCAGACTCAATACTTTGGTATGCATTTCTTTCTTTTCAGTCTAGACTTTTGTGTACTTTACAAATAAATTTTGGCCTGTGCTTGGAAACTTCATAAGAGAGTCTAAAGGGACCTATTTGCCACAGTATGAATCTCTGATGAGCAGCTCACTGACTGATCCTTAAACACTTGCCCTTTCTCAAGTGAAGGGATTCTTCAGCATTTCATCTGTTTTGTGATTCAACCACTGCTGATTTTGCAATCATTGCTTTCTTTTAACAATATCACAGGCTTGCCCTGATGTTGTTTCTATGGCAACCTGTTGCCCTTTCAATTTGTTTGACCAGGGAGCACACAATGTAGTGCATTTGTGCAACTGTAACTTAAAAACAGCAGGTGACATTTTAAAACAAAAGTAACAAGCTCCAACAAAGTCTACCCCCTGCCCCTTTAACAAATGTAGTCGCCAAGCCTCTAGAGTTTTGACTGCTAATAATTTGTTTCAGTTATGAAAAGTATGACATAAAAAAGAAAGCAAAGCATACATAGTGCAACAACTGCTACCATAACAATATTGAAATAAAACTTGAGAAATCACTGAAAAATACACATTTATTCTTTTCTGATTTCCTCATCACTGAGGTTTAACCTTGAACTTAAACAATTTTAGAAACAGCAAAGAAAAGCCTATTCACTAACATTACAGGATAGGATAGGATAGGATAGGATAGGATAGGATAGGATAGAATAGAATAGAATAGAATAGAATAGAATAGAATAGAATAGAATAGAATAGAATAGAATAGAATAGAATAGAATAGAATAGAATAAGAGGGCCAGAACGGTCACCTAGAAATTACTGACTCATAGCATTTGGGGATTGAGAGTGAAAAAGAGTTATATTTTACAGTGTGCTGACAAAAAGTTAAAATTGCAGTATTGTAAAGGATTTTATGTTTCCTTTGCTTATTTGTTTGCTTGTAGCATTGGGAAAAGGAATGACATGTTATGAAGGCTTAGGGCCGTATTCATGCAGAATGGAAATATGAAATCAACCCATATTGCTTCATGCTGGCTTTCATGCAGTCATCTTCAGCATGTCTACAATTTTCTCTTGAGGGGCTGCAATCCTGAGGTTAGTGGAGTTAAAGTGTCTCTAGTTGCGTCTTCACCTGTGTGGAAGTCCCATTCTTTCCAATGAGTCCTGTCATCTGCTTCTTAACTTAGAACCTTTATCAGTTATCTGATGAATAAAACCACATGGTCCAGTGACTCGCAAAGTCTGCTAGGAATACTAGCTGCTCAAGCAAAATTTTTATTGAGATCTGTTTTATGTATAATCAATTTTAAAGTTTTTCTCTTCAGGGACAAAACACAGCAGAAGCAAACACACTTAGGCTTTGTAAAGTGGTCTGAAATCAATATATTTTCTTACAATTTAGCTTTTATTTAACAGGAAATAAAGAGGTTTAGATGAAAAATAAAATATCTTCTATTCCCTTAGAAAGAGTTATTCATCTCCTTTTGGATGCTGGAACATTACTGATCTGTATAACAAAGAGACTTGCATAGGACATACCTGAAATTTCACCTTCTTCAAATTTTGATAAGAACCTCCAACTACGAGATAGATACAAATTTAAAACATATAGAACCTCTGAGACCTTTTGGATTAAAAGTTAAAACTCAGCATGTCACACTGACCTTAATTGATGTGCTGCATGTTAATGAAATTTATCTTAAATTTTTGATTGCCAGGTCCTGTTCTATGAGTAAATTTACCATCACAGTGTATTTGACATGCAATAGTTTGGGGTAAACAAATTAATAGAAAGCATTTGTTTAAATTAAAATAATTATCTTAATTCTTATGTCTGTGCTGATGTTCTCTGGAGAAAAGTAGATGTAAAATGAATCTTGCTTATGTTCTCACAGTGAAAATATGGAAACAAAAAAATACAAGACATACTCTGTGGAGAAGCTGTATGTGCTAGGTTTCTAAAGTGTGGCTTCAGCATTGGTCCAGATAACTCCAGTGCTAGGAAAGACAGACATACTCCCTGCATCTGCAACATGTTGTTGCCTTTGTCACTCTAGTCTGGATCAGGGACATACTGAAACATGCCACAGCTCCTGCTAAAAATGTAAAACATGATGAATTGTTGAAAATTGTAAAAAACCTTGTTCAGAATCCATGCACAATGTATGTCATTTGCCATCAGCAAAGAAGTAATTTTTTCATGCTAAGGAATATGATAAAGCCAAAACATACACAGCACAAAAGAGTAGTTTTGTTAAGAAAATATATCATAATAGAAAATATGATTTCATGATAGGAGCATTTTAAGGAACAATGCACACAGAAAAGGATTCTATAATACTGACTACAAATTTTGTAAAAAACAAGGAATATTTTTTCTTAGAAAGTATACAATTACAGAGAAATTGTAGTAGTTCTTTAATGAGCTGCTTAAAGATAAAGAGATAGAATCAAAAAACCAAAACCAGTTCATAGATAGAAGAACAATAATGCAGTAAAATAATCATGGGGGATACATAGATCGGGTATTTAGGAAAAGACAGACATAGAATCAAAATAGATACAAACATTATATATGCATATATATGTGTATATGTATGTGTATCTATATATACATGGGTGTATTTTTTTATATGATTAAATAACATTTGACAGTATAATACTCAAAACAATTTGTATGATCCTACCTTCATTTTGTGTCTCATTTAGTGTAATTATAAGATTTAGGCAAAGGATAAAATTATCTTCCAACATTCTGTTACTGTAAAGAGCTGCAATCTCAGGCCAGGCTAACTTTAAGTAGTCATCAAAGAAACACCTGTCTTTTCTTTGTTAAGCTGTAAGTATCCGTATCTATACTGTGTAGGATGACAGTATTTTGCTTGCAATATTAAAGAAATATTTGAGGATTAGAAAATACAGGAGACAAAACAAAAAAAAACCCATAAATTTGGAAATACCATTTTTAAATACATCACCATTGAATCTTATTTTAAAAAGTGATCTATCACATTCAGTTAAGCAAAATGTCATTACTAAAGTCAATAGGATTACACGTGCTTTAGGTTTAAGTATGTTTTCTGTGTGACCTTTGTGATCAGCTATTTTCATGAACAAACTCTTCTACAAATTCTTAGTATTCTTATTCTACAAGTTTCTTAGGTATAGCAATAATATGGATTCAGTTTAATTCCAGATAGGTTATTCTACAACTATACTGCATTCTTTCCCTGCTTTCCTGCCTGCTTGCCGTTTAGCATTCCTTCTCCCTTCCTTCCACCTTGCCTTGCCTTGCTTTTCCAAGAAATTAGGAGGAGGGAGTTAGAGATAGAGGAAGGTCAGGAAGGGCTTCAGGGGTTATGATGTAGATTTGAAAAAGAATAAATGATGTTCTATTGATTATATTGATTTTTAAATAGGAATGTTTTTCCTTCATCTATGTTTGTAACTGCATATCATTATCACATTATAGATGATTGGAGTGGAAGCACATCGGAAACTCACTTGTTTCCATGTTCTGAAGTTAGATCAACGATATATAAACCTTCTTTAAAGACCTGCAATACAAGTCGTGAAGCCTTCTTAACCAATGTACTGCATAATTCTATCCACAATCTCCTTTCCTGCAGTTTAAGCTCATTGTTTCTTGTCTTGTTTTAAAACAACACAGCCAACAAATTGCTGCCTTCTTTTCCGGCAAGCTTTATCATATTTCAAGACATTAATTTCTCTCCTCAGCCTTTTGTTTTCAAAGCTAAGTCACACCAAACCTTTCTGTTTAGCAGATCTTTCTTTTTGATTTCTAATCACATTTTTTTGGTTGATTAGTATCTTTGTTGAAGTGTTGTTCAGGAGATTAGATAAGTACTTCACTTTAGATCTTTTTTGGGCAGAATAGAAGATTACTTTGACAATCTTAAAAACCTATTCCCATGTAGCCCTTTTTTTTTCTTTCTTCTTTTTTTAAGCAAATTGTTATTGGTAACTGATATTCAGCCTACACTTCAGTATAGGCACAAGACCTTATGTGATCTTGATGCTTACGCAGTCTTTTCTCCATGAGGCATTTTTGCTATCAACTGCAACTCCAGACTCTGCACAAAGCCTTAGTGGGATTTATGATATTTATTTACACCTTTCACTTAGCTGAGCAAACTATTTTAATGCTAGTATTTTCTGAAGTACTTGTAGTCTTCACTTTCTCCTTTCCCTTTCACCTATTCCTTTCCCAGGCTATTATCTCCAGCTTTGAATAAGGATACTCTGTACTACATTGTTATTAATGAGAATGTTAAACAATAAGACATTCAAAAGAACTTCCAAAGGTACTCACTGAATTCAACCTTCCAGTTAGAATGTAGACCTTTGTAAACACTCTTTGGGAACATTTTCATGAGGTCTCCACTATCCCTTCCATAATTTTGTGTAGTCTGTGTTTCCCTATACTGCATATGAGAATATCATATTCAGCCATATATGTTGTAAATTAGTAAATTAACTTAGTAAATAAGGTAAGTAAATTAGCTTATTTGACTATAATTTTTTTCTTGGCATGTCTATATTCTATAACATTTGGTTAAAAATAATCTACTGAGGAATCTGTTTTCACTAATTTCCCATGTATGAAAATTCAAATGTCTGCTGTATGTTTCCTTTGATCCTGCTTCACCTTCATTTAAAGTTGGACAGTATTTTCATGCTTTACCTATGTTCAATAATCCCACCTGATTTCTATGGATCCTTACACTTAAAAATCAAATGGCTTTAATTTGCTTTAGACAGATATCTCACTATATAAGAATGAACTTGATTAGACTTCTATTAAACTGAAGACATCTACCTAGTAATTTTTTTGAACAGATTCTTTTTCTCATTCTAGGTTAAGCACATGCAATAATGTCAGCAACATTAATTTTCTTACTTAGAAAATCACAAGCTTTTGTTGTTTTGTGTTTGTTTGTTTGTTTGTTTGTTTACAATAAATACCGATGCTAAATAACATTGAAAACTTCTTATTGGTCATTTTTAGTTTTTAGTACCCGTTAAACAGACCAGTTATGTCTTCCACTCATAAAATTTTACTTCTAGAATTTTTTCCTTTTAATGTCTTACATTCCACTCATCGTAACTCTTTGTGTCTTATCCTTTCTTACTTTACATCTACATGTTCTAGAAGTTCTTATATAGTAAACTTTAATAATTTGACCTCATTTTCACATTTTGTATACCCCTGTGTCAAGTTTCAGGTCAATTAAGAACTCATGAGTTAGCTATTGTCCTCTTCCTGCACTTCTCTTTTCTTTTCAGCTTCGCTAATCTGCACTTGTACCCTTAATAAAAATTTTTATTTTAAAAGATGTCATTTACCCAAACATCCTTTTCGTTAGATTTGTATTCCCATAGTGTTTAATACACATTCTTCATTTGTTTCTACAGAAAAATGTACTCTTTAAATCTGCTACTACTAGATATGTCTGTGATGCTTCTTTCACTTCCTGAGAACGAAGAACTCATTTATTCTGCAATTACAGTCACACACCTTGCCTTTGATACAGTGGAGTTCTTCCCTCTTGCCAGAATCAAATGTGGAAGAGTCTGTTGCTCTCTACTGTCTGTATCAAAAAAAAAAATTCTGCCAATTCATTCCAAGAAATTATTGCATAATCTATAATTTATATAATTTTTGCAAACATATCTATGTAGATCCGGAACCTTGTTACTCCAATGTTATTCTGTTTATCTGGATTTTTCTTATGGGAACAACAAGTTCTTCCTCATTTCTCTTAAAAGAACAACAAAATAATTCCCTTTTAGTCTCCAGATTTCCTGTTCATGTAAATTGGCATCTGACTGCATTCAAGCTACTGAGCTAATTCACACCACCCAGAGAGATCAGTCAGTTATCTTGACTTGCTCATATTCTTTACAGTACTACCTAACAATGACATATTTTATTTATAATATGTGCTTTATAAATATTAAATAAAAAATGCAAAGGAAATATCCATTACCTTTCTCATTAATAGCCCCATGTTGATCATAGGTTTCCTGAAAAGTATGTTTTGTCTGCATGACTCTCAACAGCACAAGTGGTTCAAATATATGAATTTAAAGTAGGAGTAATTGTAAAGTAAATAATGAAAGTATGATAATAGGAGATTTATGTAGAACAAGGTTAAGTTTTTATATTACTGAGTACTATTTGAGAAATGCATTGCTATCTGGGTGTTGCTTGGCACTTCTCAATAGCCACATATGTAATTTCAGCTAGAACAGCCACAAATTAGTTTTCCTTTTAGGGACAGTCCTTATCATAAAAAACAACTCCAGAACTGAAGGGATCAAGACCTGAGAAGTTGCGGGTATTGTCCATCAAATTTTTCACTAAAGACTCAAGGTATTTGGCTAGAATGAAGAAGTGATCTAGCATCAGATATAGCAGAGTTCTCCTTATATTTTGCATGAGATTGTACAAAGTGCATTCAGACACTGGTTCATGAACTTTGTTTGTTTTTAAACAGAAATACATCTTCATAACTTTTTACTTGTAAATTACATTAAATGTAGTATATCCATTTCATCACATCTAACAGCGATGGTATTATATCAGCACAATAAGAAAGTGATGTCTCTGAACTAAGGAACACAAACTCACGTAAAAATGATGCAAAACAAGCTGACTTAAATGAGTTGTTGGTTCACAATGTGAAGGTCCTCCTATATGGCTATAACATTTTATGTGCAATTGAAAGCATTTGTGCTTGCAGCCAGAACAAAACAATCCAATAAATTGTTATATTAAGTAATGTGAACACTGTGGTTGCTGTTTTCAGAGAAAAAAATAAATAAAGTACATTATGAAGTGAAACATTTAGTGATGTTAGTACAGTGAGAGGCTAGACAGGAAGAAATAATCACTATTTCAACCTGGATGAGCAAAAAATAATGCAGATTTGTGGAAAAAAATTATTTAGCTTTATTTTCATTAAAAAAAGCTATTTTCAGCAGAAATTGTTAATGTAGGCACTGCAAGTACTTCTTTTGATTTACACAGCAATTTACATGTTAGTTAACTCATATTTGATTCTTGAAGAAGTAAGGAGGGGGGTCAGCAGAACTGCTATGTTGGACTTCCGGAGGGCAGACTTTGACCTCTTCAGGAGCCTGGTTGACAGAGTCCCTTGGAAGGCAGTCCTGAAGGGTAGAGGAGTCCAGGAAGGCTGGATGTTATTCAAGGAGGAAATCTTACAGGTGCAGGAGCAGGCTGTCCCCATGTGCTGAAAGACGAGTAAGCAGGGGAGAAGACTGGCCTGGCTGAACAGAGGGCTTTGGCTGGAACTCAGGAAAAAAAGTAGTGTTTATGACCTTTGGAAAAAGTGGAAGGCAACTCAGGAGGACTACGAGGATGTTGTAAGGTTATGCAGGGAGAGGATTAGAAGGGCCAAAGCCCAGCTGGAACTTAATCTGGCTACTGCCATAAAAGACAATAAAAGATGTTTCTATAAATACATTAGCAACAAAAGGAGGGCTAAGGAGAATCTCCATCCTTTATTGGATGTGGGGGGAAACATAGTGACAAAGGATGAGAAAAAGGCTGAGGTACTTAATGCCTTCTTTGCCTCAGTCTTTAATAGTCAGACCAGTTGTTCTCAGGGTACCCAGCCCCCTGAGCTGGAAGACAGGGACAAAGAGCACAATGAAGCCACCGTAATCCAAGGGAAAATGGTTAGTGACCTGCTACAACACTGAGACACACACAAGTCTATGGGGCCAGAAGGGATCCACCCAAGGGTACTGAGGGAGCTGGCAGTAGTGCTCAGCAAGCCGCTTTCAGTCATCTGTCAGAAGTCCTGGATAACTGGGGAGGTCCCAGTTGACTGGAGGTTAGCAAATGTGATGCCCATCTACAAGAAGGGCTGGGAGAAGGATCTGGGGAACTGCAGGCCTGTCAGCCTGACCTCGGTGCTGGGGAAGGTTATGGAGCAGATCACCCTGAATGTCATCACGTGGCATGTACAGAACAACCAGGTGATCAGGCCAGTCAGCATGGGCTTATGAAAGGCAAGTCCTGCTTCACTAACCTGGTCTCCTTCTATGACAAGATGACCTGCTTAGTGGATGAGGGAAAGGCTACGAATGTTGTCTACCTGGACTTTAGCAAAGCCTTTGACACCATTTCCCACAGCTTTCTCCTAAAGAAACTGGCTGCTTACGGCTTGGACAGGTGTACTCTTTGCTGGGCAAAAGACTGGCTGGATGGCCGCGACCAAAGAGTTGTAGTGAGTGGAGATAAATCCAGTTGGTGACCGGTAACAAATGGTGTTCCCCAGGGCTCAGTATTGGGTCCAGGTCTGTTCAATATCTTTATCAATGTTCTGGATGAGGGGATTGAGTGCACCCTCAGTAAGTTTGCAGATGACACCAAGTTGGGCAGGAGTGTTAATATGCTGGAGGGAAGGAAGGCTCTACAGAGGGATCTGGACAGGTTGGATTGATGGTCTGAGGCCAACTGTATGAGGTTCAAGAAGGCTAAGTGCTGGGTCCTGCACTTGGGTCACAACAACCCCATGCAACCCTACAGGCTTGGGGAAGAGTGGCTGGAGAGCTGCCTGGTGAAAAAAGACCTGGGGTTGTATCCCGGTTTCAGCTGGGATAGAGTTAATTTTCTTCCTAGTAGCTGCCATAGTGCTGTGTTTTGGATTTAGGATGAGAATAATGCTGATAACACACTGATGTTTTTGTTGTTGCTCAGTAGTGTTTATACTAGTCAAGGACTTTTCAGCTTCCCATGCTCTGCCAGGTGCACAAGAAGCTGGGAGGGGGCATAGCCAGGACAGTTGACCCAGACTGGCCAAAGGGCTATTCTATACCATATGACATCATGCTCAGCATATAAAGCTGGGAGAAGGAGATGAAAGGGAGGGGGATGTTTGGAGTGATGACATTTGGCTTCCCAAGTAACCATTATGCATGATGGAGCCCTGCTTTCCTGGAGATGGCTGAACACCTGCCTGTCGATGGGAAGTAGTGAATGAAGTCCTTGTTTTGCTTTTCTTGCATGCACGGCTTTTGCTTTATCTATTAAACTGTCTTTATCTCAACCCATGAGTTTTCTCAATTTTACTCTTTCGATTCTCTCCCTCATCCCACCGGGGGGGAGTGAGCGCGTGGCTGTGTGGTGCTTAGTTTGCGGCTGGGTTTAAACCACAATAGGGTGTTGGTTGAAAGCCAGCTGAATATGAGCTGGCAGTGTGCCCAGGTGGCCAAGAAGGCAAATAGAATCCTGGTTTGTATCAGAAATAGTGTGGCCAGCAGGACCAGGGAGGTGATAGTGCCCCTGTATTCGGCACTGGTGAGGCCGCACCTCGAATACTGTGTCCAGTTTTGGGCCCCTCACTACAGGAAGGACATTGAGGTGCTGGAGCGTGTCCAAAGAAGGGCAACAAAGCTGGTGAAGGGTTTGGAGCACAAGTGTTATGAGGAGCAGCTGAGGGAGCTGGGGTTGTTTAGTTTGGAGAAGAGGAGGCTGAGGGGAGACCTTATTGCTCTCTACAACTACCTGAAAGGAGATTGTAACAAGGTGGGGGTTGGTCTCTTCTCCCAAGTAGCAAGTGATAGGACTAGAGGAAATGGGCTCAAGTTGCACCAAGGGAGGTTTAGGTTGGATATTAGGAAAAATTTCTTCACTGAAAGGGTTGTCAAGCATTGGAACAGGTTGCCCAGGGAAGTGGTTGAGTCCCCATCCCTGGAGGTATTTAAAAGACGTGTAGGTGTGGTGCTGAAGGACATGTTTTAGTGGTGGACTTGGCAGTGCTAGGTTAATGGTTGTACTTGATGATCTTAAAGGTCTTTTCCAACCTAAATGATTCTATGGTTCTATGACTCTATGATATGTTTGTTTGTAATACCTGAGAATAGGGCTCTGGAAGAGGCTTTCCAATTGTTTATTATTTTCCAGCTGTTGAAACTAACACATTATGTAGTCTTTGCTGTAATTCACAGAACCTTTCTTAAAAGTAGTTAGAATTTTTTTTGTGTCTCATAATCATCCTTTTGAAAGATTGTCCCAGAATCTAATAGATATATAGGCTCTGGACAGACTATTAGTTTTTATACATGTTCCTGTGATAATTTTTTAGCATAGATATCTTAGGAATAGGAAATCAGACAAAAGGATTTTGCCCTCCATTGTGTTTACCTTGCTGTTACATTTATGGACAGAAATCCATTTTGCTAGATTAAATTGACTGAGGTATTTTAGTTCTTTAATGTGACAAAGTCCACATTCCATCTGTTTTTATTACCCTGAATCTGCAATGAACTTGGATCCGTTGACCTTGCTCTGCTTTGCTTTCCCTTCCCTGTTGGCATATTTTCTGTTTCAAAGGTGTTTCCCAGATCTTCATTAGTGTTTCAAGATCATTACTAGCTTCCTCAACAAGATTAGTCACCATATTTACCCCTGAAGGCCTGCCCATCAGTCATCTCCTTTCAATATGACACTGACCTTCAATGTCATTCATTTTCATCTCTTCAGAGAAAAGTCTTTCTTCAACTCTATTTCCTATGCATTTCTAGTTTAAATAGTATTTTCCTATGACCCATAGTTGTACTGGGTCTGGCTGGGGTTTGGCTGGGATGGAGTTAACTTTTTTTCATAGCAGCCCATAGGATGCTGTGATTTGGATTTGTGACTAAGTGTTGATAATACACCAATATTTCAACTAATGCTGAGCAGTGCTTGCACAGGGTCATGGTTTTCTCTGGTTCTCTCTCTGCTCCCCCCCGAGTGACTAGGCAAGAAGTTGGGAGGCAACACATTCAAGACAGCTGACCTGAACTGGCCAAAGGGATATTGCCATATAGTGCCATGCTCAGCAATAACAGCTGGGGGAGGTGGCGCTGTCTTCCAAGGTAGCCATTGCTCAGAGTGGCTGGGCATGGATCTTCTTACAGGAGGTGTTGAGTGATTGCCTTTACACCACTTTTTTTTTTCCCCCTCTTTCCTTCACTTATTAAACTGTCTTATCTCAACTCATGAGTTTTTGGTGGTTTTTTTACTTTTGCACTTGCTATTCTCTTCCCCTTTCCACTGAGGGAGGAGGGAGAGTGAGTGAGTGACTGTGGGGGGGATTAGCTGCTGGCTGGAGTTCATATAAGTTTCAAAATTTTCCATATTTCTTCTTTGTAGGAAAGTAGCTATCTAATAAAATTATTTGAGTTGTCCTGTCCTGATCTACCTTTGATAAAGAAAGACTCCATTTCATTTAACTTTCCTTTTATCTCCAAATATTTGTTCTCTCTTATTTGAGATCAGGTGGTCAATTTTGTGTTTTCATGAATAGTTCTTTCCTCACCCCTCTTCCTCCACAGACTTAATTCCTAGTCCACCCTTAACATGATATATTTTAAAAAATATTTTTCAGTGTACTGGAATTTAAACATAACTTCCTTTAGAACATGCACACACAAAAGCAAATTTTAATGGCTTTAATTCACAAATGTAAGAGGAACAAAATCTTCTACTATGAGAAGCTGGTCAAAGGAGTGGCACCAGATGTCTGGCATACTTCATTAGGATATCAACAGCATGAAAACACTCCTTGTATCTGTCAGAAATGCTTATTGCAGTTTATTGGTACAAAACAGTCAGTTTTCAAATGCTACTACTGGAAAATATATATTTTACCAAGTATAGCATCTGTACATTTTTCTGCCAGTTACATCCTAAACCTAAATATATTAAGACAGTTGAAGGCAATTTACATTTACCAATGAGATCATATTATGCAGAATGAATTTAATATTAATTTTGTGTCCATATGTAGATAAAATCATTACTAAAAAGACAAAGTTATTATTCACAGACCGTGAAATGGATCTGAAGTTTATCCAAACTAGGGAGTGAATTTATATTGATTTTAATTAAGCTAAGGAAAGGAAAGTCTCAGTGGACCAAGGATCCACTGAGTATCTTTTCTTCAATAGTAGTTAATAGTGAAAGCTCAGGGAAAATTTAAAGAGAAGGACAAGTAGAGGTAGATCCCCCACTGTATTCTCTTAACCTTTAGCAATTTACACCTCAAGAATTTCCTGGACTAGATGAATGATCATGATCTTTTTCTGTCCTCTTTTGAATTTATGTCGATGTTTAGCATTCACAGCTTCCCACAGCATGGGTCCCACAGCTCAGCTATGTATTGCATGAAAAGTAATTTTCCTTCACATGTTTTGAAATTACATTCTGTTAGTTTCTTGTGATGTCCCCACTTCCAGTATAGGAATAAGAATTGAACAATTGCTGTCTATCAGTTTTCTGGGATGAGCACCTCCACGGACATCTATGATCCCCACCACTAATCACCTGTTAACCTGTTTGAAGAAACTAACCTGAAGTTAGTTTTTTCAGTTGTTCAGTTGCTATATTAGTTATATTAAAGTCTCAATTTATTTCCTTAATACTTTAAAAAATAGTTCCATTTTTTCTAAGTATTGCAATATTCATTGCTGATCACAGATCCTTAAAAACTGGTTAGAAAATAATTCCCAGGTGAGAGAAATTGTTTTTCTGTGTTCAAAAAAAAATCCATAAAATTACTGCATGAACTCTTAAAAAACCCACACTTATGTCTTTATCTTTTTTTGTCCTCAGGCTAAAAACAATAGCTGAACAGGCCAAAATAGGTATAGTTTGTGCTCAGTTTTGTGTTAAGAAAATCTTTCAATGACTGTCAGACCATAAGGTTTTTGTACATATTTTGATGTAAATCTTAATGTTGCCTCTAAAGTTTTAAGAACAAGTAAAACTATACAGCATCTAGCTTCCCTAAATGGGCTAAATTGAGCAAATAAACAAAGAAAAACCTGCATATATGAATTAGTACTGTTACCATTTCTCAGCTGAAACATTAGTATAGAGAGACACTGTATAGAAACATATATCTGTATCCAGTAGATCCTACTCTAGGAATATACACAAACATCCATAGAGAAGAAACATTCTGTTATAGGTACTACTTGCTGATCAGAATTAGACTGATCTTCACACTAAAACAGGTAAATACCAAAGATGGCCGTTTGTGGTCATTAAAGATCAAATTCCATCAGTGGTAGTACTGTTTGAAACCTACTTTAACTACAGACAACGAATCAGTCAACACTGAAATAATATGTTGGACTCCACTGCTCAAAAGACATTTGACCTCCATTTTCTACAGATTTTGTACTGAAATCTTCCCAATTTCTGAATATCACATAGAAGTATGATTTTATATTTAAATATACACATACACATATAACACAGAAATATCTACAGTTCCAAGATTTTTTTTCTCTACAGATAAGGATCTGCTTTTAGCACTGCTAAAAATTTATTCATTAATGCTGCTTTTTTGCTTTTAATACAGTTTCAGTTGAGCAGCAACTTACTTTTTCTTTTAAAGTAGCTCTGAGCTTAATTCAACTCCATTATGGACCTAACAGTGGTGTTAAGGAGGGGCCTCAAGAAAAGCTACAAAATGTCTAGGCAGTAAATTCTGAAAGCAAAACTTTCAGGCTTTGAGCTTCACAACAAATGGAAGCAGACATGGACAATCATACTGAAAGGCAGGTGTTTGTGCGGTTTTTTTGGGTTTGGTTTTTGTTTGGGTTTCTTTAGTGTTTTAGAAGAGTACTTTTTTTTTTAAACAAAAATGTTTTAATCTTGTGTAATAGGTACTCTTCTCTCAGCCTCTGGTCTGCAGGTGACATACAGAAAGCGGATTTTTCATTCCTTCATTTATTCACTTTAAGTGATAATGGCTTGATTCAAACTAATGGGATAAAAGCCTTTGGTTCAAGTGCTTTATGTTTCAGTAACTCACCATCTCTAGAGAATAAGCTAATAAATATTTTCATTCCTTAATTTCTGCCATTACATGTTGTTTATTTTTATGTTAAAATGAAATTGCATATATCAGCCCCCTGAAAACATCTTTTTTGGTATAAAAGGAACTACATGGATTTTCTTCTAATATTATAAATTTAATGAGCTAAAAGTCTTTTCAAGTGGTTGTCTTTCCTCTTGATCACTGCATTTGTCATTAGATCTGGCATCCTCAATCAGATTATTTAGATCCTTATTTTAAACTGATACAAAGTCTACTGTTTTCTAAATTTCCTTAGGACATTAAAAATAATGTCTTATATATGTATTAATTATAATATTTTGTTCAAATTCCCAGTTTCTATTATTATTATCTCATGATTTCCCCTAAAATGTTCCTGTTCTTTAGAAAGGCAACTTTTAAAAGATATGGGAGTTCCAATGTCACTTTTTCATCATTATGAGGTGAAACTTATCTTCCCTTCCCCTCTCTTTTGTTTACCATCCTTTGATTTTGTGTCTGAGAGGTCACTGGGGATTAAAAAGAGCTAATTTTTTTCTGTCTATTACAAAGCATCACTGCAAGAAATTTGGCATGGGAATAGTAGTTAACTCAGATATTAAGTAACAGTAATTTTTAATTATTTTTTGAATAGTAAAAACCATGACAGTATTTTGAATAACAGTTTTCTCTTCTGGTATTAACAGCTAAGGGTCCACTGATATGTCCTGTAAAAACACTCTTGGACTCTCTCTTTTACTTTCAGAGATCATCATCAATTCAACCACAACCCAAAAAGCTAAAACACCTATGAAACAGAAAATAACCTTGTAGTTAAGTGCTTGGAGGGCCAGCATCTGAAGCACGGGAAAGCCAATGACAAGTTGAAATTCAGGTTATGCCACACTTAGTATCTGAGTGTGTCTTAAGGACGGAACAGATAATTTGTTTTCCATCCTTGAGTGAATAACACTCATGCAGAAAAGGGTGTGCAATGCATATGAGGTGGATACAGAGCTCTGCTGACAATCAATCAATCAGCAGCACTTCGGCCATGAAACAAGCTGATAGCATCCACATCAGTTTTGCCGACTTTCAGTTTTCCTACCATTTCAGACTGCTAGTTCTGGGGACTTGTTAACTAAAGTGAATCTTCCCTCCTATTTCCTGTTCCACACATGGGATTATTTTTCAGAGAATACTAATGATACATAAGTGTTTAGATGTACATTATGCCTTTCATGGGCACTCCAGAAAGGTTTTGAAAGCATTATCCTCAGAGAATTTATATACTGGTGTAATGGTATAATTTGTAAATTATGTACTATGAGACTTCATGGACCTGCCTGTGGAGACAAAGCTACTGAAGTGGATAACTTTTGTGATTTTACCTGCTATGAATAGGCTGACAAATAGCAAATAGTTGTGAGTATATGAAGTTAGAAGTAGAGAGGCAAAAAATGATCAACAGGCTTTTGGTAAATGTTGGAAGTAATGTTAGGAGTGTGGGTCATTTATATGGTTGAGCAAGACATGAGGATATGATACAGAGGGGCTTAAAAGGGGGGCTGAAGATATAATTTACCTAAATTCTTTTTGTATTTTAAATAAAATTGTTAGCAGTAACAGAGCATTGGCTGACATTCTTACTTATATTAAGTCATGACTCATGATGTCCTTATTATGTAAGTGTAGCCTTGCAACTTATACTCAATGTAATGTTTCTACTCATATATGTGTGAAGCCACATCTTCTGATATACTGTAATCAAAATATTTTTACCTCTGGAATATCTGGGGAATTTTGCAGCCAGGTAATTTACAGAGTATTTACAGATGCTTTCTGGAAGAAATATCAAAAAATCAAGTATTATACCTCACATACTCTTGTCATTCCTTTAAACCATTATATCAACTAAAGGGAATTTATATAAAAGAAGCAGAAGAATATGCATAATGTAAAGGAGACAGAGACTGTCTGTTGCCCTGTTTCACAGGCAAGTCATATTAGGAGAGGGTTGGAGATAGAGATAGACTGTGCAGTAGGATGGTCTGTATTATAGTCTATAATCAATGTAAAATGATATTAGAACTTTTATATATCTTCCTAAACAAACTCTGACCTTCAATAATAGAAACACTAATAGGAAAAGGCTAGACCAGCCCACTGATCTAATACAGTAAATTTTATGATTCATCATCAGAAAGTCTTTCCTTTAGAAAGAAGAATATGTCTCCACTGAATCTGCACTCAGGGAATTCTAATTTACAAAGAGGCACTAATGTACCATTTGGGGGCAAACTATACAAAGAAATTAAATAATTATGAGCTACTGAACAAAAAAAGAGATGTTTATAAAGCAACTGAATTAGGAAAGCATATGATTATAAAATTTAGAAGAAATTAATTTCATTCTTTTCCCCTTTGTTCTGCATATCAAAAATATTCTGATAATATTTATTGTAAGGAAACAACTCTCTAAACTCTCATGCATTTCCTCCTAAGATTAGTCTATGCAGTACAGCTGGGAACATCCCACTGCTTTTGCAATTTTTTGTTGGTGCTCTAGCCCCTGTGAGGGGGGACCTGTTCTCCTGGTTATATGATCCCAGATAGCCTGAGATCACATGTTGAACAAACATTAATGTTGAAATTGTAATATGAAGATTATGTAGAGAGGACCATGCTGAGACAGTTGTCCAGAAATAAAAGACAACTCTTAAAAGTACACACACTTATGCTCTGATCCACCTGGTTCAACAAGCTAAGAAGCTGTTGGGGTGCTTGTATAGTCATAGTTGTTGCAAAACAGTTCTTGTCTAGATGCTCCTTTCTCTAAAAGCACTTCTGCACAGGGCATGAAATTTTTCTTAAGGCCTGTGGGACCACCACACAGGCTGAAACTTCTCCCCAAAGCCTTTGCATTATTCATGTATTTGATGCTTAACGTCCTGGTTTCAGCTGGGATAGGGATAATTTTCTTCCTAGTAGCTGGTATAGTGCTGTGTTTTGGATTTAGGATGAGAATAATGCTGATAACACACTGATGTTTTTGTTGTTGCTCAGTAGTGTTTATACTAGTCAAGGACTTTTCAGCTTCCCATGCTCTGCCCGGTGCACAAGAAGCTGGGAGGGGGCATAGCCAAGACAGCTGACTCAGACTGGCCAAAGGGCTGTTCCATACTGTATGACGTCATGCTCAGCATATAAGCGAGGAGTAGCTGGCCAGGAGACAGGGACCACTGCTCGGGGACTGGCTGGGCATCAGCCAGTGGGTGGTGAGTGATTGCATCGTGCATTACTTGCTTTGTATATTATTATTATTATTATTATTATTATTATTATTATTATACTTTAATTTATTTCAAATATTAAACTGTTCTTTTCTCAACCCACAAGTTTTCTCACTTTTATTCTTCCAATTCTCTCCCCCATCCCACCGGCGCAGGGAATGAGCAAGAGGCTGTGTGATGCTTAGTTGCTAGCTGGGGTTAAACCATGATACTTAATCAAGCTATCCATTTTTGCTGCTTCTCCTAAGGGAGTATTGACTGTTACTACACAGAATCTCTTTTGAGTATGGTCAGGTAGAGCCATCTCCTAGCTGGACAGTAAACATAACTTAAAGTATTGGTCTAGTACTTAGTCTCCTTAAACACATCTTTTACTGAATGGTAATCCCCATGCAAATAGGGGTGGATGTTTAAACATCAATATACAAGTCTTTATAGACCGAAAAAGAATTTAATACAGAACCACAGAGAAAACAGTGACACTTCATTCAAACATTCAGAGGAGAACAAGACATGTAGTTTATTAGTTTCTCATAGCTAAACTTGATGAAAATAAATAGCATCATAATGATAATGAATTTGGGGTTAATTGACATTCAATTCACATGCTAGTGTTAAAGAACACTGCACATGTGTTAAAGAGAACATATGAAAGGAACAGCTAAGCTTGTACAGGTAGATATTATATACAGATGTTTTAAAACAAAAACCATGAGATCACTTAATTACTCTGTTATAAAGGGGAGATACAGCTCAATTGCAATATATTTATATCAAGAAAAATTTTCTAGTTTGATACTTCCTAATCTGTCATGGTAAATAGAAAAAAAGCAAACACAGCTTGAAGACAACTTTGTGTTTGCTCTACCTTAAGGCATATAAAAGCATTTTCTGAGATTGCTATATAGATAGTGAACATGAAATGCAAGGAGTTTCAGAGAATTTCTCTTGAAGCCCTGACTTTTAACTCTCACCTGGAGATGCTCTTCATACTACTTATGGCTACAAGAGGGTATACAGACAACATATAATAGGCATGTATGACAGCCAGCCAGCAATCTTAGTTGCATTGTTGCAGGACTTGTTCTGAGTTTGTTTTTTTGATCATCTTTCTTTACCAGGATGCAAAGAGACTCTGCAAGCAGGACATACACAGCTTAGTATATAAAGCATTTAATTATTGGCTAACATAAACAAAAGAAAGCTAAGATTTAAGGAGCTTTAGGCTGACCACTAGTGCTCACCACACTAACAAGGCACCTGAGAAGACTTTTTTGGCCTGGCAGGTGTCAGTCAGGAGGAGAAAGGTTGGTCCCTGAAAAGGATCCTCAGTGCTGCTGAGACTAGTGACACTAATGACAATGGATTTCTCTGTTTCCCTAGAATTTCCAAAATGTAATAAATTACTTTCAGATTATACCTAGGAAAACACATAAAAAGCAGAGCAAATTAATCAAAAGCAGAAGTTTTGTGAACTGTTTTCAGTCAGAAGGGAAGATTTACTTTTCTGAAGTGAACTGAACTTTTGAAAAGTGCCACAGCAAATTGAAGAATATCAGTGTTTCTAAAATGACAAAATAATTTTTTTTCTTCATTTTTTAGATTATAGCAGAGGAGGGAATTCCTCCTCCAATGAAAAAGAAAGGAAAGGACTTAGTAAGGTCCCATGGGAAAAAGCTTTTGAAGGTACTGGGGTCCATCAGGGCTGGTCACTTTTTAAGTACCAGCTCTTAAGAGCACAGGAACAGGCAATTCCAAAATGTCAGAAGTCAAGCAAGAGAGGTAGAAGGCCAGCTTGGCTGAGTAGGGATCTTATGCTAGAACTGAGACAAAAAAAGAAAATGTATGACCAGTGGAAGCAAGGTCAGGTGACATGGGAGGACTACAGAGATGCTGTTTGCAACTGTAGAGAGGAAATACATTTGGCCAAAGCTCAACTAGAGCTCAAGTTGGGCAGTACTGTGAAGGACAATAAAAAGGGCCTTTTTAAATGTATAAATAGCAAAAGGCAGGTGAGAAATAACATTTACTTGATGAGCATGGTCACCTCACAAACAGGGGTATAGACAAAGCAGAGACATTTAATGCTTTCTTCGCCTTGGTCTTCAACAATGATGATGGGCTCTGGGACCCTCAGAACCATGACTGTGAGAACAACAAACTCCCAACCAACCCCAAACTTGTGCGGGATTTGCTGCTTCAGCTGGATCCCTATAAGTCAATGGGGCCCGATGGGGTTCATTTGAGGGTACTTAAAGAGCTAGCTGATGTCATAGTGAGACCTCTCTCAATGATTTTCCAATGCTCTTGGGAATCTGGGGAGGTCCCAGTGGACTGGAAGATGGCAAATGTTGTCCCAGTCTTCAAGAAGGGCAACAGGGATGACCCTGGTAACTACAGGCCTGTCAGTCTCACCTCTGTGCCTGGCAAAATCATGGAGAAGATTATTCTGGGAGTTATTGAAAAACACCTGAAAGACAACGCACTCATTGGCCCCAGCCAGCATGGGTTCATGAGGGCAAAGTCCTGCTTGACAAACTTGATTTCCTTCTATGACAAGGTTACCCACCTAGCTGACCAAGGGAAGCCAGTCGATGTAATCTTTTTGGACTTCAGTAAAGCTTTCGATACTGTCTCTCACAGTATCCTCCTGGACAAAATGTCCAGCATACAGCTGGATAAACACATAATGCAATGGGTGTGCATTTGGCTGATGGGTCGGGCTCAAAGGGTTATAGTAAATGGGGTTACATTGGTTTAGCGACCAGTCACTAGCTGGGTTCCACAGGGATCCATCTTGGGGCCAGTGCCCTTCAATATCTTCATAAATGACTTGGATGCAGGACTGGAAGGTTTGCTATCAAAGTTTGCCAATGACACAAAACTGGGAGGAGCCATTGACACTCTCGAGGGCAGCGAGGCCCTGGAGAGAGATCTGGACAAATTAGAGAGCTGGGCAATCACCAACCGCATGAAGTTTAACAAGGGCAAGTGCCGCATTTTGCACCTGGGCCATGGCAACCCTGGATGTACATACAGGCTGGGGAATGAGAGGCTGAAGAGCAGCCCCCTGGAGAGGGATCTTGGGGTTCTGGTCAACAGCAAGTTGAACATGAGCCAACAGTGTGCCCTGGCAGGCAGGAGGACCAACCGTGTCCTGGGGTGCATCAAGCACTGTATTGCTAGCCGGTCGAGGGAGGTGATTGTCCCTCTCTACTCTGCACTGGTGCGGCCTCATCTTGTGTACTGGATGCAGTTTTGGGCGCCACAGTACAAAAAGGATACAAAGCTACTAGAGAGTGTCCAGAGGAGAGCCATGAAGATGGTGAAGGGTTTAGAGGGGAAGCCATATGAGGTCACTTGGTCTGTTCAGCCTGGAGAAGAGGAGACTGAGGGGAGAACTCATCGCGGTCTACAGCTTCCTCATGAGGGAAGGAGGAGGGGCAGGCCCTGATCTCTTCTCCCTGGTGACCAATGATAGGAACGTTAGGAAGATATGCCAGGAGGAAGATATGCTGTTAACTCTGGTTAACAGAGTCCCTTGGGAGGCAGTCCTGAAGAGCAAAGGAGTCCAGGAAGGCTGGATGTTATTCAAGAGGGAAGTCTTAAAGGCACAGGAGCAGGCTGTCCCCATGTGCCGCAAAACGAGCAGGCAGGGGAGAAGACTGGCCTGGCTGAACAGAGAGCTCTGTCTGGAACTCAGGAAGAAAAGGAGAATCTACCACCTTTGGAAGAAGGGGCAGGTGACTCAGGAGGATTACAAGGATGTTGTGAGGTTATGCAGGGAAAACATTAGAAAGGTGAAGGCCCAGCTAGAACTTAAAATCAGAGATAACAAAAAATGCTTCTACAAATATATTAGCGACAAAAGGAGGGCTAAGGAGAGTCTCCCTCCCTTGTTGGATGCAGAGGGAAACTTGGCCACGAAGGATGAGGAGGCGGCTGAGGTACTTAATGCCTTCTTTGCCTCAGTCTTTAATAGTTGGACTGATCATCCTCAAGGTTTTCATGCCCCTGAGCTGGGAGATGGAGATAGGACACAGAATGAAGTCCCAAATGTCGAAGAGGTGGCAGTCACTGATCTCCTCCTCCACCTAGATGTCCACAAGTCTATGGGGCCAGACAGGATCCACCCAAGGACACTGAGGGAGCTGGCGGAGGAGCTTGCCAAGCCACTCCTCATCATTTATCAGCAGTCCTGGTCAACCGGGGAGGTCCCAGATGACTGGAAGTTAGCTAATGTGACACCCATCTACAAGAAGGGTCAGAAGGAGGATCCGGGGAACTACAGGCCTGTCAGCCTGACCTCGGTGCCGGGGAAGGTCATGGAACAGATCATCCTGAGTGCCATTATGCGACATGTGTGGGACAGCCGAGGGATCAGGCTCAGCCAGCATGGGTTTATGAAAGGGAGGTCCTGCTTCACTAACCTGGTCTCCTTCTATGACAAGGTGACCCGCTTAGTGGATGAGGGGAAGGCTGTGGATGTGTGTCTACTTGGACTTCAGTAAGACCTTTGACACTGTCTCCCACAGCATTCTCCTGGAGAAACTGGCTGCTCACGGCTTGGACAAGTGCACTCTGCTCTGGGTTAAAAACTGGCTGGACAGCCGAGCCCAGAGAGTGGTGGTGAATGGAGCCAAATCCAGTTGGTGACCGGTCACGAGTGGTGTTCCCCAAGGGTCAGTGGTGGGACCGGTCCTGTTTAATATCTTTATCAATGATCTGGATGAGGGGATTGAGTGCACCCTCAGTAAGTTTGCAGATGACACCAAGTTGGGTGGAAGTGTTGATCTGCTGGAGGGTAGGAAGGCCCTGCAGAAGGACCTGGACAGGCTGGATTGTTGGGCTGGGGCCAATTGTATGAGGTTCAACAAGGCCAAGTGCCGGGTCCTGCACTTCGGTCACAACAACCCCACGCAACGCTACGGGCTTGGGGAGGAATGGCTGGAGAGCTGCCTGGCTGAAAAGGACCTGGGGGTGATGGTTGACAGCCACCTAAACATGAGCCGGCAGTGTGCCCAGGTGGCCAAGAGGGCCAATGGCATCCTGGCTTGTATCAGGAATAGTGTGGCCAGCAGGACCAGGGAGGTGATAGTGCCCCTGTATTCGGCACTGGTGAGGCCGCACCTCGAATACTGTGTTCAGTTTTGGGCCCCTCAATTCAAGAAGGACATGGAGGTGCTGGAGCGTGTCCAAAGAAGGGCAACTAAGTTGGTGAAGGGTCTAGAGCACAAGTGTTATGAGGAGCGGCTGAGGGAGCTGGGGTTGTTTAGTTTGGAGAAGAGGAGGCTGAGGGGAGACCTTATTGCTCTCTACAACTACCTGAAAGGAGGTTGTAGAGAAGTGGGGGTTGGTCTCTTCTCCCCAGTAACAAGTGATGGAACGAGAGGAAATGGCCTCAAGCTGTGCCAGGGCAAGTTTAGGTTGGATATTAGGAAAAACTTCTTTACTGAAAGAGTGGTCAGGCACTGGAACAGGCTGCCCAGGGAAGTGGTTGAGTCTCCATCCCTGGAGGTATTTCAAAGACGGGTAGATGTGGTGCTTGAGGACATGGTTTAGTGGTGGACTTGGCAGTGCTACGTTAATGGTTGGACTCGATGATCTTAAGGGTCTTTTCCAATCTTAACAATTCTCTTCTCTTCTCTTCTCTTCTCTTCTCTTCTCTTCTCTTCTCTTCTCCTCTTCTCTTCTCTTCGAGGTTTAGGTTGGGCATTAGGAAAAGGTTCTTTACCCAAAGAGTATTGGAGCACTGGAACAAGCTCCCCTGGGAGGCAGTCAGGGCGCCAAGCCTGACAACATTCAAGAAGCATTTGGACAATGTCTTCAGGCATATGGTGCGGTTTTCTGGTTTATCCTATGTAGGAACAGGAGTTGGACTTGATGATTCTTGTGGGTCCCTTCCAATTCAGGATATTTTATGATTCTATGATTCTATGATTAAACATTGTACTCCAGTTTTATTTTCATAAAATAAATATTTTTAGCGTAAATTCTCTGTGTGTTTTATTTAATACACTTTAAAATAAATTAACGAAGAAAAATAATTAAATAATGAAACCAAAATACCCTAAAGAAAACATGGACCAAGTTTATGTCTAGTTTTGTGCCTCTATAAGTTCTTGAGTAATTTTAGTATGCACTAGTTATTTCTGAATAGTTTGTATTTCTGTATTTCTAACTGAAATACAAATTGAATACAAATACTTATTTTTGTTTATTCCAGTCTTTTTTATGCAGATTATATTTTATGTTTACCAAGTAGGATAAATAGGTATAATTAAAAAAAAAAATGTCCTGGACTTAGGGACTTAACGTTTAACTGCGATGAAGTTTCAGAATGAAAATTAAATACTAAGGAGGCCATGAATTTGGATTTAAAAGGGTGGGGTTTCTGGAAGGGGATCTGGGTCATAAAAAGTCAACAAGACTTTGAGGTTTTATGTCAGAGTCTATTTACCACTGAGTTTAGCTGTGATAATATGAGGCCTATTAAAAGTTCGTGAGAGAGGCTTACCATGTGCTCTTTAATGAAGCAGGACTCTTATTTTGCTGCCAGGAAAGGTGAAAATGTCAGCTCAAAATGTTAACAGTTTCATCTCCTTTTTAGTATTTACTTTGGTTTAATTCATAACACAGTTCCAGCCTAGAACAGATTGAAAGCTACTCCATGTGTATTCTTATTCTTTTCTGCCTTTTTAAATTAAAATTTACTTTCCTAGATTTCAGCAGTCTCCCATCTTATCACAAAATGATGTTCCACTTTGATGTTCACAGGAGAATGACTGAGAAAAGAGAGGTGATAACTGCTTGGTGCTGCCTAATCAGAACCAGCCTACAGCTGAGCTGATCATGAATTTTGTGCAGTATCAGAGGACTAATATTTAAGGGAATCCTACGGTGAAATGTAGCTACAAAGAGATCACATTTTCAGCATATTGTGCTCAACATGGATGTGTTTCACAATCTGTCACACTGAGCACGGTCACATGTTATGACTCCAGTTTTTAGCATGCTGTTGTGATGAAGGGAATGTTATGTCAGTCACATATTGTTTTGGCATAGAAAATAGCTCTTTCAGCTCATGAAAAAGTTTCATTTGCTTGAATTTTACTGTTCAAACCAAAAGTTTATTAGCACAAGTGTTCCAAATATTTGGTATAAAAATGTATTTTTATGTTTAAAGCTTGATCTCAAAAAGATAATCTGCTTTTGTTTAGAATTTTATTCCTGGCTTATTGTTATTCGTATATTCTTCAGGATCAAATTAATTGTCTGGGGATGTCTCAACAGGCCCCAAAGTATTTGGTGATAGTTTCCTGCTCTTACTGAGAGCTCTAGGTCTTAGCAAATAGATCCATAGTATCCTTTACTAAGATAAACAGGGTCAGACTCTGTTCTTTGCCTCCAGAATACAATTAGGATTTTACGAGTGTTGTACTGCTCAGAGAGTACTCAGAGAGTATTTCTGCTCTCCTGGGCCTTCCTGACTGACTTGCTCTGTCTATCAGGGCAGGGTTCCCCAAGTCTTCACTTCTGAGAGCTCAATTTTACAAAACGGTTGGACTTGATGATCTTAAAGGTCCTTTCCAACCTAAACAATTCTATAATTCTATGAAAACTGCACTAAACAGTCTGCCTGAAGCTTGGAAATTGTAAGCATGTTGTTTGCGTAATTATTTATTTACTTTTTTCCCATTTCACAATTTGCTCTCAATCTGGCTATGCTTGCTCAAATTCAGTTCAGAAAACAAACAAAAATTAAAAACACAAATAAATAATACTCTTGATGGTTTTCTGCAAGGGCCATTAATGACAGTGATTGGTAGAACACATCAGGTACCATAATTCTTCCACAGTTACTGTATTCTCTCTGTAAATGATTAATAGCACAAAATGTATGGAAAGCTATCTGTGTCCAATGAGAGATACTGAAACTCACACAGTATATGATTGTTACGACCTGGTCTGATTGTCAGGCTCGGGGAAAGTTCGTAATGATCCCAAGGGCGAAATTAAGACACAAACGAGGTCATATGCCGCCAATCAGACGTTTTATTGGGTAAATATAAAAGAGTAAAGCGATAGGAAAGGCAGGAAATATTAGGAGGAAGTTAAGCAAGCATTCAGAGAGATAAGCAAAGGATAGTCACCACCATGGATCCAGCGGTGTCCCGTTGGTCCTCAGTCTTCAGTCCTTCGGTGGTGGGTGTGATGATTGCAGTGCTGGGCAGCACTGGGGATTCTCCACCATAAGTGCTCCCTCCCAGATTCCTTTCCCAAGGCACAAGTGGTTAGTAGTTTTGCTAATTGGAGAATTACATCAGCGACCAGTCAAACCGAGAGGAGTGATACCAGGACTGTCCCCCAGGCAGTAGGTGTGGGGGGGAATGAGACGCCTCACAGAGCACGGGGAATGGGGCCGAGGCAAGGCCGCCCTGTCTCCACAGGACTCCTTCCCTCACCCTCACTCCAGGGTACCATCCAGTCCTGGGTCCTAGTGACCGTCGCTCTGTATTGTGGTTTTAGCACCCAGGATGTTTGAGACATCTTGTTGGTTTACATTAGCAGTTCTCTACAATGATGTTTATATTTGTCATCATATGTATAAAAGTGATGGGCTGACCTTGGCTAAGGGCCAAACTCCCACCCAGCCACTCTCTCACTCCCCCTCCTCAATAAGACAGAGGAAGAAAATAAGCTAAAAAAGCTCATGGGTCAAGATAAAGACAGGGAGATCACCCACGAATTACAATCATGGGCAAAACAGACTCAACTTGGGGAAAACTAATTTAATATATTGCTAATTAAAAACAGAATAGGATGGTGAAAAACAAAGACAAAAAGATTAAAGCAACATCTCCCCTTCTCCCCTTTTCCTAGGCTCAACTTCACTCTTTCATTCCCAACTCCTCTAACCCTGACCCTGCACAGCACAGGGCAGGGGGAATAGGGGGCTGCAGTCAGGTCATAGCACTTTGTCTCTGCCACTCCTTCCTCCTCACACTTTTCCCCTGCTCCAGTGTAGGTCCTCTCCATGGGCTGCAGTCCTTCGGGATAAACCTGCTCCAGCATGGTCTCTCCACAGGCTGCAGTTCCTTCAGGAAATATCAGTCTGCTCCAAAGTGGGGTCCTCCATGGGCTGAAGTGTGGATATCTGCTCTGGCATGGTCCTTCACAGGCTGCAGGGAAATACCTGCTCCTGCAGCTGGAGCACCGCCTCCCTCTCCTTCTTGACTGACCTTATTGTTCCTTCTGCTGTTTCTCAGTAATTTTTTTCCCCTCCTCCTCTGCTTGTCTGATGTTTTTTGTGTCTGATGTTTATTGTGTCTGATGTTTATTACCCGTTCTTAACTATGTTTTACCAGAAGTGTCATCACCTTGGCTGAGTGGCTCAGCTGTGCCCTGTGGTGGGTCTGTTGGAGTCAGCTGGAACTTGCTGTGTCTGGCATGGGGCAGACCATGGCCTCTTAACACAAAGGCCACTCTGCAGCATCCCTGCTGCCAGCACCTTGACACCTACACCCAATACAATAAAAAAGTATAAAATTAAGTTATTTTAAAGTCTTCTTTGTAGCAGTAATACTGAACATATGCATCACCTAGTATGTTACTACAGTGTGAAACAGAGTAAGGATAGAAACCTACCAGATTTAAAAAAAAAAAAAAGACAGACATTAACAGTAATCCAAAAATAGGAAAATAAATATGTAATAAAGTCCACATTCACCATAAAAAATCCTAAGCAAATAAAAAAAAAAATCCACTATTGCTTTACTACTAAAAAGAAATGGAAGCAGACATCCTGAAAAGATGTGAAGGAAAATTGGGCATCTTTCTTTTAAAAAGAGTAAAAAAAGACATATTAACATTTACCTTGTAAACATGAAGAGTTACTAGTAATGACTTTTACCAGCCATTCAGTACTGCCATAAGTTACCCTGGAACTTGTTAGACCTTACAAGCCAGTATGACCTAAAGGCTGAAGAAAATGTTGAAGATAGTGTGTTCAGGCTTACACAGGTGTGATCACCAGCTGCTCTGGCAGCTGGAAGTAGAGGGGAGCCAGCAGAAGTGAAGTTTCTCAAAACTCTGATGAATAATTATTCCTGTCATTTCCAAGAAACATTACATTACACCCTCGGTGGTTATTTTGATGTCCCATTTGTTTTGTCAGAATGGAATAGAACTCAGTGTATGGGAACACAGAACAAGCTAAAATGTTAACAGTGCTCGTAATAAAATTATTCCATTTAAATTGAACCAGTGAATGTAGGTGACATATATATTCAAATATCTCCAGGTCCTCTGTCATAGAAACTTACATCAGTGTATGTCTTCATAACAGAATAGATGAAAACCTTCAGAGAACTTTGATAATCTGGTAATCTAGTAATCTGCCCTAGTCCTAAAGCTTCAGAAATCCTCCAATGGCCCTGTGTTGAGGGCATATTTTTAAATAGTATTTTGTTTGGGCCTACTCTTTTCCATATTAACATTAGGTTTGAAAGTCATTCAGATATTTATGCCTTCATTAAAACAAATTTTCTTTGCTTGTGGTAGACCAGGTCTTGCATAAAGACCACAACATTTTACAGACTATTGCAGAAGCAGAACTTTACAGCTGAAAACATGTTAACTCTACATTGAAATATCATTGTTAAAGGCAGATTAACATAAAGTCAATAGTCAGAATAATAAAAAGAAAACAGTTAAAATATATACCTGGAATTTAGCATTTAATATGATCTATATTAATATTTACAGAAAGTCCCTCTGATTTGGTGCCCATATTAGCTGAAAGGCCTGAAAAAAGTATTCCAGGCAGCAGAAATTAGATGAAGATGGAGTTAGAAGATGGCAAGGATGGCATTTATATATTCTCACGTTCTAGAAATTAAGGGTAACTTTCAGCTCCAAGTTCAAAAAACCAAAATGTGAGAAAGTTGGTAGTTACATGTAAACTGTCTAAAATCCTGTTATAGTTAATGAAGATCTAAGGCTTTATTCAGCTGCCAATATTTAAGGGGGGTAACGACATTTGACAGGACCAAGAATATCCCACCTGACACCCAATTTATTCCAAAAGACCATGGGTTTTCCATAGGTTCTGTGTCATATCTGTTGGCACTGAATACCCCAGAGCACCTTGGATGCCATTTGATGTCAATATTTAGGCATCTGAATTGTAGTCCTGAGCAATGCAATAGACAGAACACAGTTGGTCAGCCCATGCTCAAATAGACACTAGGGATCAAGTTATTTGTGGATTTTAGTGTTATGGGAAGTGCCCTAGGTCACCAGAACTACAGACCTGGCAGACTTCTGCAGGAACTGTGAATCTCCCCCATGCACCTCTAATACAGCACAAGGGGACTCAGCATTATATACCAGGGCATCTCACATTGTTTCTAGACATCTAGGTTGTATAGAGCCCTTCTGTTTAGTCCACTGATGTGTAAGTCTGACATAGTGAGTCTCAGCACCTGCAGAGGCTGATACATGTGCCTTATCTTGTATGCCTATTTTAGGATGAAATGGATGATCATCCAGGGGTATTTAATTGTTTCTATTGACTAAGACAGGGAGATCAGTCTTGATCACCTGACTTCTCCATGCTTGCACTGGGGAAAGTACAAATCCCAGGTTCAATTTTCCTGAATCATTCCCATGGTTATTCCTTGTTGATTTACCCTAAGAAAAAACCAAACCAAACCAAACCAAAAACCATAACCCTTTCTTGCGTTAGGCCTAGAGTAATATATTTAAATATTACATTTAAAAACAATTACTCTCAGATGTTATGCAATGCCAAAAGACCCCAAAGGTCTGCCTAACTACTTCTGTTGCTTGTCTGGAAAGGATGTTAAGAGAGAAAACAATTATCATCAAAAACATTGAGATCTCAGTTGGTGATCTGGAGCAACAAGGAATGAATTATACCTAGGCAGGAAATAGCAACCTTTCATTCGATAGTTTCCAAAATTATATGTTGAGAAATTTGAACTTTATTTTTCAATGGTTTAATTGAAGAAAAAATATTAAAGGATATGTCCTTGAGATAATATGTGGGTTTTTATTCTTTATCAAGAAGCATTTCTTACTGAAAAACTATGACATTCCAAAGGTCCTGACCAATTCTTACATTGCAATGCCCTCCGCTGTGAACAAATAAATGGTGTGTGTGAAAGGTAATTAGATAGTGGCTTGGAAATAATATTATATCATCATAACAGAGAGTTACAGGTCATGCCCATACTGTGCAACAGAGGGAAGTACAGACTTCCTTAACCGGCCCTGACTGATTCAGCTCTGCAGCAAGCAGCAGGATAGTTAAATCCAAGCTGTATGCTGTTTGGGCTGATTAATCATGCTAACAAGGATATAGCGTTACTGGGACTGAATCATAAAAACATTCAGGGTGTTATGCTGCACCATGGAGAAATGATTGCTTTCTCCAATGAGAATGAATATCTCTATCATCACAATATTTTATTCTGCAGAACACTCTTTGCCAGTTTCAAAGGGGAGTTTTGCAAGGATTTCTTTTATTGCAACAAAATAGATAGGGTTTGGTTTTGGTTTTTTGGGGTTTTTTTTTGGTTTTTTGGTTTTTTTCCAGGAGGCAGTATATGGGTGTTTTTAATAAAATGAATTAGGGGATATCTTAATTGGAAGTGAATTTTGGAATAATCTTGTCATCGTTTCTTCAAATTTTAATGTTACTTGTGATAACATGTGACTACAGTTTGCTTTGAAGAAACGTGCTTCTAATGTTGCTATAAAACCTCTTAGATTCCAGGGCTTTAATATGTATCATTTTTCAAAAACAAGTCAGTTATGTTTCATGTACACATGCAGTAAAGCAGATTAAAAACTGATTTTAGAGAAACATGTTTCTAATATAATGACATGAAGGAAATATTCTTTCTCCTCTATCTGAAGAATCACCTTTAGTGCTTATTTTATTTTTACAATACTAAAGTCACTGAATTACCACATTATATTACAGTGTTCTTATTACCCTCTTACCATCACATGCTCAGCTGAGTAACCTCCAATGAAAATAAAAGAATGATGCCAGTTTATAACAGCCAAGCATTCACCCATTATTCTCAGTCACTTTATAGTTAGCCATAATGCATTTTCACTAGATAAGGATGACTTCTCAAATTTTGGGAAATATGTTTCCACTCTGGAGGCTGAATCCAGGGAGGTACTACAAATCCAGGAGCTCTTAGTATGATTTGAGCAACACTCCATGCCTGTGTGTTTCAAACTGAAGTCAAATTATGTGTTTGTGAAATTTGTACCTTAAAGAGAAACAGATGAGTGTTTTCAATATGCAGTTTGGACTCCAAAAGTAGCAATAGCCTAAATTAGTCTCTGACAGAGATCAGTTCAGAAGAACTGATTACAGCAGAAGCTTAGTACAGCAAGCTATCTGAGTGAGGTGATTAATTTAGGTATCTTTATTTGTGATGTGAACACACTTCAAATTCTAAATGTAGGTTTTGAAATTAATGCAGAAATTCCCAGCCATAATTGTATTTAAATATGATGATTCTTTTTGGTTTATTATGAGTTATTTGAGAAAAGAGTGAGTCTTTCTAAACTCAATGTCCATTGACTTAAGACTGTTCTTAATGTATGGTGAAGTTTTAATATAGCATAAACGGGAATCCCAAGGATCTTGTTCTGCAGCCCAGGATCCACAGCCTACAACCACAATCTATAATCTTATATCTTTAAGCAATTGAGAAGGCCTTTATTTCCTCCCTCCTTCCACCCTCCCCCCCTTGCTCCCCCTCTCCCTTCTGCCCCCCTTCCCTCCCTCCCTCCCTCTCTCCCTCTCTCCCTCCCTTCCTTCCTTCCTTCTTCCCTCCCTTCAAAGAATAGTTTCTTCCTCCTGTTATTCTTCCTTTTGTGTAACAAAGTTCTGGTTACAACACTTGTCCACATTTAATTATTTCTTGTGGCTGAAGCAATTGACAGATAGTTAGAATCATAGAATCATTTAGGTTAGAAAAGACCTTTAAGATCATCAAGTCCAACCGTTAACCTACCACTGCCAAGTCCACCACTAAACCATGTCCTCAAGCACCACATCTACCCGTCGTTTAAATATCTTCAGGGATGGGGACTCAACCATTTCCCCGGGCAGCCTGTTCCAATGCTTGACAACCCTTTCAGTGAAGAAATTTTTCCTAATATCCAACCTAAACCTCCCTTGGTGCAACTTGAGCCCATTTCCTCTAGTCCTATCACTTGTTACTTGAAAGAAAGAGACCGACCCCCAACTCCCTACAACCTCCTTTCAGGTAGTTGTAGAGAGCAATAAGGTCTCCCCTCAGCCTCCTTTTATCCAGGCTAAACAACCCCAGCTCCCTCAGCCACTCCTCATAACACTTGTGCTCCAAACCTTTCACCAGCTTCATTTCCTTTCTTTAGACATGCTCCAGCACCTCAATGTCTTTCTTGTAGTGAGGGACCCAAAACTGAACACAGCATTTGAGGTGTGGCCTCACCAGTGCCAAGTACAGGGGGATGATCGCTTCCCTGGTCCTGCTGGCCACACTATTTCTGATACAAACCAGGATTCTATTTGCCTTCTTGGCCACCTGGGCACACTGCCAGCTCATATTCAGCTGGCTGTCAACCATCACCCCCAGGTCCTTTTCAGCCAGGCTGCTTTCCAGCCACTCTTCCCCAAGCCTGTAGCATTGCATGGGGTTGTTGTGACCCAAGTGCAGGACCCAGCACTTAGCCTTCTTGAATCTCATACAGTTGGCCTCGACTCATCTGTCCAGCCTTCCTACCCTCCAGCAGATCAACACTTCCATCCAACTTGGTGCCAGCTGCAAACTTACTGAGGGTGCACTCAATCCCCTCATCCAGATCATTGATAAAGATATTAAACAGACCTGGCCCCAACACTGGGCCCTGGTAGAACACCATTTGTGACCAGCCACCAACTGGATTTAACTCCATTCACCACAGCTCTTTGGGTGAAGTTCCCACCTTTCACAAGAACACTGTTACTTGAAGGTTATGGAGTGGAAAAGACAACCACCATCTATCTTGTCAAGACAAGTCTACATATTTCAAAGTTTCTAACAAACTCCATACTAAATTCCTGAGCCAGAGCAGAACAGTTTTATAGCAATTCAAATGCTGATTCTCATAACTTGACAATTCCTTTAGCTCCCCTTACCTTGTCAATGTTTTGGAAATAGAATTGCACAGACAGGCATGTAACTGAAGTCTTTTGTCCTAAATATAATGATTTAGTAGTGTTAATAAGGGGAAAAGGTAAGCTCTTCTGAGCTTACACAATCCTACTGCTTATACAATGCCAGATGTGTGCAAAGCACACTAAATTTTCCTAGTGCCATATTTGTTTTAGTTTCCTTAGTAAAATAAAAATGATACGCATTTGATAGAATATAAATATATAAATTTGATAAAGTACATTCATTAAGTTTACCAAATAAATCAGGAACATATTTAAAAAATGTATGAACAGTTGCCTACTTGCATATATAACTTCACTTTTAAAAATATGTATATGTCAATATAGTAGCTAAATTAATGCTCTGTCTCTAACCTACAATTCTCCTAGCTTTTCTGTATATCTTCTTCATCATCAACAAAACAAACCTTCAGGTGAAAACTTATGATAATGGAAACTGCTTTCTATGGTAAGTTTTTTTCACTCTGTCAATAGTAGCAAAGTGACATACAAGGTCTGAAAATATCACCTACATCAATATTTAATGAACTGTGATTGCTGGCTTCTTTTGTTTGGTGTGTAGTAAAAAGAAATGTTTCCATTGTAATTTTCATCCTGTAGCCACATGTATTAAGACAACAGCACATCACAGTGGGAAGGTGTCCTGGTTTCAGCTGGGATAGAGTTAATTTTCTTCTTAGTAGCTAGTAGAGTGCTGTGTTTTGGATTTAGGATGAGAATAATGTTGATAACACACTGATGTTTTGGTTCTTGCTAAGTAGTGCTTACACTAGTCAAGGACTTTTTCAGCTTCCCGTGCTCTGCCAGGTGCACAAGAAGCTGGGAGGGGGCACAGCCAGGACAGCTGACCCAGACCAGCCAAAGGGCTATTCCACACCGTATGACATCATGCTCAGTATATAAACTGGGGGAGTTGGCTGGGGGGGGGGCAGCGATCGCTGCTCGGGGACGTGCTAGGCATTGGTCGGCGGGTGGTGAGCCAATTGTATAGTGTATCCCTTGCTCTGTATATTATTATTGTATTATTATTATATTATTATTATTATTACTACTATTCTATTTCATTTTACTTCAATTATTAAACTGTTCTTATCTCAATCCACGAGTTTTCTGACTGTAACCCTCCCAATTCTCTTCCCCATCCCACTGGGGTGGGGGGAGTGAGCGAGCGGCTGCGTGGTGCTTAGCTGCTGGCTGGGGTTAAACCACGACATACCATATACATCATGCCCAGGTCTTACACTTTCCAATACATTCCAATTAATCACTACCACTTTTCCAGTCTTTTGATATAGATATATATATATATATATACACACACATACACACATGGATATAATTTCCTTAGTCTATAGGCTATCCCTCTAAAATGTTGAGTTCATTTAGTCCATGACTTTGGGTTTCATCTGTCCTAATAGTTCTTCAGGGCAGGAAAGATGGTGTGTGGTGTTGGATTGTTGCATGCTGAAGCCAGTTCTGGTTCCATCACTGCTGCACTTTGCTCGGTTTCCTCGAAGTTCATTCTTCATTAATTTGGGCAATTCTTACTGTATACTGTTGATATGGCACATAGTAATCATTGAAGTGATGACATCCAGTATTATATAGCAACTAACATTATACAATTCAGTTCATTGGCTATTTTCACCCAAAATCAAATCCCCTTGAGGTACACATTGGACTTCCCCATCCTCTCGCATCACCCACCAAGTGCACCCAGGTCCTTGAGCAAAAGCAATCCCACGGATGGGTTTACCTCTGCCTGAGGCAGGAGTAACCCAGACTGTCTTCCCTGTTATATTTTTTAGGTGCACTACAGGGACTTTATCTCCCTCTACAGTACGTAAAAGTCTTGATTGGGCAGGGCCAGCTCGATTGGCAGATCCCCTAGTGTTGACTAACCAGGTGGCCTTTGCTAAATGTGTATCCCAGTGTTTGAATGTCCCACCACCCATTGCTTTTAGTGTAGTCTTTAACAGTCCATTGTATCGTTCTATTTTCCCGGAGGCTGGTGCATGATAGGGGATGTGATATACCCACTCAATGCCATGCTCTTTGGCCCAGGTGTCTATGAGGTTGTTTCGGAAATGAGTCCCATTGTCTGACTCAATTCTTTCTGGAGTACCATGTCGCCATAGGACTTGCTTTTCAAGGCCCAGGATAGTGTTCCGGGCAGTGGCGTGGGGCACGGGATATGTTTCCAGCCATCCAGTGGTTGCTTCCACCATTGTAAGCACATAGCGCTTGCCTTGTCGGGTTTGTGGGAGTGTGATATAATCAATCTGCCAGGCCTCCCCGTATTTATATTTGAGCCATCGTCCTCCATACCAGAGAGGCTTGAACCGCTTGGCTTGCTTGATTGCAGCGCATGTTTCACATTCATGGATAACCTGTGCAATAGTGTCCATGGTCAAATCCACCCCTCGATCACGAGCCCATCTATATGTTGCATCTCTTCCTTGATGGCCTGAGGTGTCATGGGCCCACCGAGCCAGAAATAATTCACCCTTATGTTGCCAGTCCAGATCCACTTGAGCCACTTCAATCTTAGCAGCCTGATCCACCTGCTGGTTGTTTTGATGTTCTTCAGTGGCCCGACTCTTGGGTACATGAGCGTCTACGTGACGTACTTTTACAACCAGGTTCTCTATCCGGGTAGCAATATCTTGCCACAATGCGGCAGCCCAGATGGGTTTGCCTCTGCGCTGCCAGTTGCTCTGCTTCCATTGCTGTAACCACCCCTCCAGGGCATTTGCCACCATCCATGAGTCAGTATAGAGATAGAGCATTGGCCACTTTTCTCGTTCAGCAATATCTAAAGCCAGCTGGATGGCTTTCACCTCTGCAAACTGACTCGATTCACCTTCTCCTTCAGCAGTTTCTGCAACTTGTCGTACAGGATTCCATACAGCAGCTTTCCACCTCCGATGCTTCCCCACAAGACGACAGGACCCATCAGTGAACAGGGCATATTGCTTCTCATTTTCTGGCAGTTTATTATACAGTGGGGCCTCCTCAGCACGTGTCACCTCCTCCTCTGGTGATATTCCGAAATCTTTGCCTTCTGGCCAGTCCATGATCACTTCCAAGATTCCTGGGCGACTGGGGTTTCCTATTCGGGCCCGTTGTGTGATCAGTGCGATCCACTTACTCCATGTAGCGTCAGTTGCATGATGTGTAGAGGGGACCCTCCCTTTGAACATCCAGCCCAGCACCGGCAGTCGGGGTGCCAGGAGGAGCTGTGCTTCAGTACCAACCACTTCCGAAGCAGCTCGAACCCCTTCATATGCTGCCAATATCTCTTTCTCCGTTGGAGTATAGCCAGCCTCGGATCCTCTGTATCCTCGACTCCAAAACCCTAGGGGTCGACCTCTAGTCTCCCCCGGTGCTTTCTGCCAGAGGCTCCAGGTAGGGCCATTCTCCCCGGCTGCAGTGTAGAGCACATTCTTTACATCTTGCCCTGCCCGGACTGGCCCAAGGGCTACTGCATGAACTATCTCCTGTTTAATTTGTTGAAAGGCTTGTCGTTGCTCAGGGCCCCATTTGAAATCGTTCTTCTTCCGGGTCACTTGATAGAGAGGGCTTACAATGAGACTGTAATTTGGAATATGCATTCTCCAAAAACCCACAACGCCCAGGAAAGCCTGTGCTTCCTTTTTGCTAGTTGGTGGAGACATGGCTGTGATTTTGTTGATCACATCCATTGGGATCTGACGACGTCCATCTTGCCATTTTATTCCTAAAAACTGGATCTCCTGTGCAGGTCCCTTGACCTTACTTTGTTTTATAGCAAAGCCGGCTTCCAGAAGGATTTGTACTATTTTCTTCCCTTTCTCAAAAACTTCTTCCGCTGTGTTGCCCCACACGATGATGTCATCAATGTATTGCAGGTGTTCCGGAGCCCCACCCTGTTCCAATGTAGTCTGGATCAGTCCATGGCAAATGGTGGGGCTGTGTTTCCACCCCTGGGGCAGTCGGTTCCAGGTGTACTGCACACCCCTCCAAGTGAAAGCAAACTGTGGCCTGCACTCTGCCACCAAAGGGATAGAGAAAAACGCATTAGCAATATCAATTGTGGCATACCACTTGGCTGCCTTTGACTCCAATTCATATTGAAGTTCTAGCATGTCCGGCACGGCAGCACTCAGCGGCGGCGTGACTTCGTTCAGGCCCCGATAGTCTACTGTTAGTCTCCACTCTCCGTTAGACTTTTGCACTGGCCATATGGGACTGTTAAAAGGTGAGCGAGTCTTGCTGATCACTCCTTGGCTCTCCAGTTGACGAATCAGCTTATGGATGGGAATCAGGGAGTCTCTGTTGGTGCGATATTGCCGCCGGTGCACTGTTGTGGTAGCGATTGGTACCTGTTGTTCTTTGACCCTCAGCAACCCCACAATAGAAGGGTCCTTCAAGAGACCAGGCAGGGTAGACAGCTGTTTAATTTCCTCCGTCTCTAAGGCAGCTATGCCAAAAGCCCACCGGTACCCTTTTGGGTCCTTGAAATACCCTCTCCTGAGGTAGTCTATGCCAAGGATGCACGGAGCCTCCGGGCCAGTCACAATGGGGTGTTTCTGCCACTCCTTCCCGGTTAAGCTTACTTCGGCCTCCAATACAGTCAGCTCTTGGGATCCCCCTGTCACTCCAGAAATACAGATGGGTTCTGCTCCTTCATAGCTTGATGGCATTAAGGTACACTGTGCACCGGTGTCTACTAAAGCCTTATATTCCTGTGGGTGTAATGTGCCAGGCCATCGAATCCACACAGTCCAGTACACCCAGTTGTCCCTCTCCTCCACCTGGCTGGAGGCAGGGCCCCTCTAGTCCTGGTTATAGCATTCGTTATTCACTTCTTGTACATGCGAATCAAAAATCCCTTTACTAAGATCGGAAGCAAAATCAGCCCTTCTACTTTGTCTGGGGAACTGCTCATTGGAAACTGGAGCAGCAATTTTCCTGGAAGAACCACCTTTTTTTCCTTGCAACTCACGTACTCGTGCCTCTAGGGTCGAGGTAGATTTTCCATCCCACTTCCTCATGTCCTCTCCGTGGTCACGCAGATAAAACCACAGGGTGGCCCGTGGTGTGTATCCACTATATCTTCTCTCTTGAAGAGAGGGACGCTTACTCCTAATGGCTGAGATACTGGTCTGTACAGGTGAGGAGTAGGACATGTCCTCTTTGAACTGCTGGAAATCCTGGGATAACTTCTCCACAGCCGAGATGCAGGCCCGTAGGGAGGAAGAGAGACTTTCTTCGTATTGTCGGAGTTGGCCAGCCAATTCATCCACCGTTGGTCCCTCTTCATCTTTCCAGGTCATTATTGTCAATGAGTTTGCGTACGATGATGGTGCGCTCCGTACAAACTTCCGCCACATGGGTTGTGTGCACTGGACTTCATCTGGATCTTTGGATAACTGCTCATTGTTCAGGTCATTATGAATCACCTCCAGCATGGCTAATTCCCTCAAGTACTGGATACCTCTCTCCATGGCAGTCCACTTGCCTGGGTGACATATAAGATCTTCCTTGAAGGGATACCTTTCCTTCACACCTGACAGGAGTCGCCTCCAAAGGCTGAGGGCTTTTACCCCTTTTCCAATCACTTTGTCAATGCCTCCTTCCCTAGAAAGAGATCCCAGCTGCTTGGCTTCCCTACCCTCTAATTCCAGGCTACTGGCCCCCTTATCCCAGCATCGGAGCAGCCAGGTGATGATGGGCTCGCCTGGACGACGACTGAAATCTTTTCGCATATCTCGCAGCTCACTCAGGGATAGGGATCGGGTGGTTACTGTCTCGTTTATGGGTTCTGCCTCTTCCTCCTCCTGTTCTCTTGATGACGCTGGCTCATCATCAGCTTTTACTAAACGAGTTGATTTTCTTGTGTATTTTTTCTTCTGTATAGGGGCAACTGATACTGGCACGGGTTGGTTCTCTGGATCAACTGCAGTGCCTGTTGTGGGGGCTGGCGCAACCACAGTGACTGTCGTGGGGGGCTGAGGGGCTGGCGCAGGGGCTGGCACAGCCACAGCATCTGTCATTTTGTCGTCAGATCCAGAGACCTTCCCTTCCCCTTGTGGGTTCTGAATAGTGTTGAATAGGGCTCGGTAAGCATGGGCCAGGCCCCAGCACGTTGCAGTGATTTGTGTCTCTCTGGAGTTGCCAGGGTGACAACATACTTTTTCCAAATACTTTACTAGATTTTCAGGATTCTGCACTTGTTCAGGAGTGAAGTTCCAAAACATTGGAGGTGCCCACTGTCCCAGGTACTTGCCCATGCTCTCCCACACACCCTGCCACTCATAACTATCCAGCCTTGGAGCAGATCTCTGGATGATATTCTTAAGGTGCTTATTAACCTTAGACAAAACTGAAACAATATTCCCAAGAACTATCAATAGATATATCTTAACTACCCAAGGATGCTCAAGATACTGAAAAGTTGTTGCAATGAAGGACAAAACATCATAGAAGAAAACAACAAACGTGCTATTCTGTATTTCCTCTATAAAGAAGCTCTCAGAGGAAGAGGTATAATTGCCAAGTGTCTCCATGAGGTGGTACCCGAAGTACAGTAATGGCTTCACTACAGAACCCAAATACCAGATAGCGCTCAAGGTCAGTGTTTTAATAACAAATCTCCCAGGCAAAACATCACTGATCACTACAGAACACAGCAAACTGCAAAACCCAACACCAATTTTTAACACGTACTGCAAAAACAAGAGCATGGTGCAAATCAGGTAGACTAATACCGAGAACAGATGAATCAATATTATGATGAGCAATTGTTAACACATACAAATTCCTTACCACGCTCTGGTTAATCTGTTATTATCTCAAACCCTTCGAGCCCCACGTTGGGCGCCAAAAAGGACTGTCGTGGTTTAACCCCAGCCAGCAGCTAAGCACCACGCAGCCGCTCGCTCACTCCCCCCACCCCAGTGGGATGGGGAAGAGAATTGGGAGGGTTACAGTCAGAAAACTCGTGGATTGAGATAAGAACAGTTTAATAATTGAAGTAAAATGAAATAGAATAGTAGTAATAATAATAATAATATAATAATAATACAATAATAATATACAGAGCAAGGGATACACTATACAATTGGCTCACCACCCGCCGACCGATGCCTAGCACGTCCCCGAGCAGCGATCGCTGCCCCCCCCCCAGCCAACTCCCCCAGTTTATATACTGAGCATGATGTCATACGGTGTGGAATAGCCCTTTGGCTGGTCTGGGTCAGCTGTCCTGGCTGTGCCCCCTCCCAGCTTCTTGTGCACCTGGCAGAGCACGGGAAGCTGAAAAAGTCCTTGACTAGTGTAAGCACTACTTAGCAAGAACCAAAACATCAGTGTGTTATCAACATTATTCTCATCCTAAATCCAAAACACAGCACTCTACTAGCTACTAAGAAGAAAATTAACTCTATCCCAGCTGAAACCAGGACAGAAGGGAAAGGGAAAGGGAAAGGGAAAGGGAAAGGGAAAGGGAAAGGGAAAGGGAAAGGGAAAGGGAAAGGGAAAGGGAAAGGGAAAGGGAAGAAGGTCAGGGGAGGGGAGGGAGGAACCAAACCAGAAATCCATTTAACTGTAAAGTCACATATAAAGTTGTTGGCAATTCTATGTCATTCTGTTCTTAGATTCAGTTTTCTAGTTCTCTTTTGCATTCACAATGTGTATTCACAAAGCCTAGCTAAAATTTTCCTAGGTATGGGGATAGTCTCTTCTTCATGTATGGAAGTAATTGCCAACAGCACCAAAGGGAGTTACATATTTGTCAAAGGGAGAAAGGGCTGTATTTAGGGCTCATTTATTCTTTTTGTACATGGCAAATTTCCACATCTTTTGCCATAACTTAAAAGCACTCAGTACAGGGATGGGAATACAAAACCATATTGTAATCCTGAAATTGCCTGAGTAGTGGGCTCATCCACAGTGTATGCTGAGACTGCTGTTCTATGTATTGTCATCTGACACTATTCAGGTGTCAGGGGATCCATTTCCTTCTCTTTCTCTGGAATAACGACAAGAAAGATTCAGACAAAGAAAAAGTACGATAATGTGTCCTTGAGGGATTCCTCTAATGGTTGCTACAATGGTTTATATTATTCAAGTAATGCAAAGGTATTCGGATGACAGGATTATCCAGACCTTATAAATGCATAAAGACAGCAGGGAATATATTTACTTCTTGCTGTAGCCCTAGCATAGATGCAGTGCAATGAGATATATAAGCTTAACATACATGGCTCAGTCTCACTGCTGGAAGAATGCTTATGTTATTATCATGATTCTCAGCAACTTCAGGTTGGAGCAAGATGAGCCTGCCATGACTTCAGTCATTGTGGTGTGTCGTGGTTTAACCCCAGTCGGCAACTAAGCACCACGCAGCCGCTCGCTCACTCCCCCCCGGTGGGATAGGGGAGAGAATCGGAGGAGTAAAACTGAGAAAACTCATGGGTTGAGATAAAGACGGTTTAATAGGGAAAGCAAAAGCCGCGCGCACAAGCAAAGCAAAGCAAGGAATTCATTCACTACTTCCCATCGGCAGGCAGGTGTTCAGCCATCTCCAGGAAAGCAGGGCTCCATCACGCGTAACGGTTACTTGGGAAGCCAAACGCCATCATGCCGAATGTCCCCCCCTTCCTTCTTCTTCCCCCAGCTTATATACTGAGCATGATGTCATATGGTATGGAATAGCCCTTTGGCCAGCCTGGGTCAGCTGTCCTGGCTCTGCTCCCTCCCAGCTTCTTGTGCACCTGGCAGAACACGGGAAGCTGAAAAGTCCTTGACTAGTGTAAGCACTACTTAGCAAGAACCAAAATATCACCATGTTATCAACATTACTCTCATCTTAAATCCAAAACACAGCACTCTACTAGCTACTAAGAAGAAAATTAACTCTATCCCAGCTGAAACCAGGACAGTATTCACCCCTTATTCCATACCATTTACCTCATGCTCAGGTCCTATATTATCCAATACATCCTCATTAACCACCCCCCCCCTTCCCATCCTTTGATATAATGCACAGGTATCATTCCCTTAGTCTATGGACCACCCCTGTGAAATGTCTGTAAAATGTCCATAAGCATGCACAAATGTCCACATAATGTCCATTGAGTTCGTTTGGTCCATGACTTTGGGCTCCATCTGTGATGGTGGTCGCTCAGGACAGGAGAGGTGGTGTGTTGCGTGGAGTTATTGGACACCAAGCCAGCTCAGGTCAGGTCACTGCTGCACTTGCACTGCTTCTTGTAAGGCTTGTCCTCCATTGGTTCAGGTAGGTCCTGCTATGGCAATTCCTATAACATGCAACTCAGATCATGGGTTACAACAATTTAAAGGTATTTCCATTACAATCTCCACCCCTGACCCCTTTGGGCCAGGTTATAGGGTTTAACATCGCAATGAACTCCTCCCCTTGCTCCTAGCCTGGCTAGCAACAAGGGGTTCCTCCTATAGTAATTCCCACAGCATGCAACTCAAATCCTGGTTTACAACAGTTTAAAGGTATTTCCATTACAATCTCCACCCCTGGCCCCTTTGAACCAGACCATTGGGTTTAACACTGCAATGGAGTCCTCCCCTTGCCCCTGCCCCAGCTTGGACTTATCCACAGACTGCAGTCCCTTAGGGTTGTACCTGCTCCAAGTGGAGCCTTATCTATGAGCCACAGTCTCTCCAGGGGTATACCTGCTGCGGCATAGACTTATTCACAGCCACAGTCACTTAGAGGTGCACCTGTTCCAGCATGGCCTTCTCCATGGGCCGCAATGCCTTCAGAGATATACCTGCTCCAGCGTGGCCTTGCCCACAGCCACAGTCTCTTCAGAAGTAAACTTGCTCCAGCATGGCCTTACTCATGGCCACGTGTTTTGAGGTGCTCCAGCATGACCTCATGCACAGCCACTGATGCTTCAAGGTGTACCTGCTGCAGCACGGACTTATCCACAGACACAGATGCTTCGAGGTGTACCTTCTCCAGCGTGGACTTATCCTTGGGCCACAATGCCTTCAAGAGGTATACCTGCTGTGGCACAGACATAACCATGGCCACAGACGCTTCGAGACATATACCTGCTCTGGCATGGGCTTATCAACGGCCACAGACGCCTTGGGGTGTCCTGCTCCCGCATGGTCTCATCCACAGGTCACAGTCCCTTCAACTCGAGTTCACCCTGGAGCTCCAGCCTGTCCAGTACAGCAGCACAGAAACAGCAGCAATGCCCTGGCCATCTGCCAGGCCAGGCGCATGGCCATTGCTCTTATCAAAAATGTTCCCAGGCCGGGCAGAGTAAGATGATAAGCAGTACAGCGAGCAGCAAAAGCAAAAATCAGCCACTAACGAGCACTAAACTCTAATATACAGTAAGGCAAGCAAGCCCCATGGCACAGAAGCCTGCCGATTAATAGCTAAACAGCAATAACAGCTATAAATTCAATCTAGCACATTCCAATTAAATCTGTCGTTATCTTGAACCCTTCGAGCCCCACGTTGGGCACCAAAAAGGACTGTCGTGGTTTAACCCCAGTCGGCAACTAAGCACCACGCAGCCGCTCGCTCACTCCCCCCCGGTGGGATGGGGGAGAGAATCGGAGGAGTAAAACTGAGAAAACTCATGGGTTGAGATAAAGACGGTTTAATAGGGAAAGCAAAAGCCGCGCGCACAAGCAAAGCAAAGCAAGGAATTCATTCACTACTTCCCATCGGCAGGCAGGTGTTCAGCCATCCCCAGGAAAGCAGGGCTCCATCACGCGTAACGGTTACTTGGGAAGCCAAACGCCATCATGCCGAATGTCCCCCCCCTTCCTTCTTCTTCCCCCAGCTTATATACTGAGCATGATGTCATATGGTATGGAATAGCCCTTTGGCCAGCCTGGGTCAGCTGTCCTGGCTCTGCTCCCTCCCAGCTTCTTGTGCACCTGGCAGAGCATGGGAAGCTGAAAAGTCCTTGACCAGTGTAAACTCTACTCAGCAAGAACCAAAACATCAGTGTGTTATCAACATTACTCTCATCCTAAATCCAAACACAGCACTCTACTAGCTACTAAGAAGAAAACCAACTCTATCCCAGCTGAAACCAGGACATGGTGGTTTAGCCCCAGTAAGCAAACAAGCACCACCCAGCTGCTTGCTCACCCTCATCGGGATGAGGGAGAGACTCTGAAGAGCAAAAGTACAAAAACTTGTGGGTCGAGATAAGAACAGTTTAACAATTGAAATTAATAATAATAATAATAATAAAAATTATAATGACAAGGAAAACAACGAGAGAGAGAGAGAGGAACAAAACCCAGGAAAAACAAGTGATGCAACCACTCACCACCCACTGACCGACGCCCAGCCAGTCCCCAAGCAGAGATTAGTGCTCCCCAGCCAACTCTCCCAGCTTATATACTTAGCATGATGTCATATGGTATGGAATAGCTCTTTGGCCAGTCTGGGTCAGCTGTCTTGGCGGTGCTCCCTCCCAGCTCCTTGTGCACCTGGCAGAGCATGGGAAGCTGAAAAAGTCCTTAACTAGTGTAAACACTACTTAGCAACAAGTAAAATGTCAATGTGTTATCAATATTCTTCTCAACCTAAATCCAAAACACAACACTATACCAGCTACTAGGAAGAAAATTAACTTTATCTCAGCTGAAACCAGGACAGTAATCTAAATTGCTATGAAGGGCACTGTGGTAGACAATCATGAAGATGTGAACGCAATTTTTGCCCTCTTCCTCTGAGTCTTGCTACTCACACATCTTTGTGAATATCTGTATAAGTCTGCATAGCTCCAATACAACTGGAAGTTTCTAATTTCTATTTGTTGCTCACAATGAACAGTACCTAATAATACAGATAGTCCTACTGAAGTTAATAGTTTTTTTATTAATGGTGCAATATCACAATGAGATTGTATCCCATGCTATCCTTAAGAACAAATTAGTGATATATGGTTTGGAGAGGACTATAGTGAAGATGAAAAATCAGACAGATTGCAGAGCTCAAAGGGTTGTAATTAGTGCTATGAAGTCAAGCTGGCTGTTCATCACCTGTTGTTGTCTTTGCAGAAAAAGACCTAGGATCCCACTGGACAAATTAAACATGAATCTGCAGTGTGTTTTGACAGGGGAGGAAGTCAGCCTGGGCCTCCCAGGCTATACCAGCCAGAGTAATGCCAGCAGGTCCAGGGAGGTGATTACTCCCCTCCATTTGGCAGTTGGGAGACTAGTTTTGAGCTCCCCAGTACAAGAAAGATATTGACCTACTTGAGAAAATCCAACCAAGGGCCAGCAGGATGCTCAGGGGCTGGGGTACATGATGTGTGAGGAGATGGTGAGAGCTGGGTCTAAGCTAAGGGGAGAGCTAATTGTGCTTCAGCTACCCAGTGGCAGAGTGTAGGAGAGACAGACTCATCTTGCAGGTGCAGAGTTCGCTTGAAGGTGCACAGTGGTAGGACAAGAGGCAGTGGACACCCAAGTTGCAATAGGGGAAATTCCAATTAGATCTGGGGATGTTTTTACAACAAGGAGTGTCAAACACCATGAGAGGCTGCTGGAGAAGCTGTGGAACCTCCATCCTTGAAGATGCTCACAACTCAGCTGGGCACAGCCGTGAGCAGCCTGATCTATGTTGGCCCTTCTTTGAGCAGGTAGATGGACCAGATATTCATATGACCACTTCAATCTAGCATATTCTAAGATTGTATTATTTTATGAAAAGTTTCAGGTTTGGATTAGTAAAATGCACTACTTTTAATATGATGTAAGAAAAAAACCTGTTGAAATTATTTCTAATTAATTGATTGGGTTTTTTGCTGTTTAGTTAGAATATAACCATAAATAACTGATTAAATATTCTGTTCTGGGGAAAAAAAAGTAAATCTGTAACTTTATTTTAAGGCTGCAAACTACTATATTCCTGCAATGTTTGAAAAAAATAAATGAGTGTTCTAAAATCACTTAGAGTTAACAGGTTGCTTTTAAGCACTGCTTATTGTCATTTGTGATACATTATTTTCACGAGGCACTTATAAGTAATTTAAAGTATTTTCTGTCCTTAAAAACTCATTGAAAAAAGTTATTAAAATCTTACATGTATATTCTGGTTAGATATAAATGTTGGTATGCTAAAATCAGTTGTATGTTTTCAAATTTTTTTCTCAATTATCATAAATTAAAATAACAGCTTGAGCATGGTTTTCAGAATTGGACCATAAGTGAAGTACCTGAAAATGTATGTAAAATGCTGGCATATATGAGGTAAAATTTTACTCGTTCTTCTGTTTCACTTTCATATTCTAGCAATTTTCCAATACTCTTTTCTTCTTTTACTATTACTTATAATAATTCATTATTTAAATAACAGTAAGCTATCAGGAAATCGTGAGCCAGTAACCTTTACTCTTTGGTTATAAATCATTTAAACCACCAATGTAGACTGAGCACTTCCCAATCCTATTACTAAATTGAGAATAAAATAGTATGATATATACAAAGACATTGGATATGTCATCTTACCAGTGTTTAGGTGAGTTTAGACTTTTGATCAGTTACCAAAACATTCACACTCATTGCAAATGAAATTCATATAATGAATAGAGTTTTGAGTGCTACTCTGCAAACTAAATGTGTCTGTTCTACTAAGGTGAACTGAACCAGCTCTCTAGTTCTCCTTAACTGTACTGATTAGATCTCCATTAATTGCAATGGTTGTTTAGAAACTTAGTAGACATAAGCCTATGTTTAACCACATAGGAATCAGTATATTTGCCTATCCATATGTATTTCATTCCATTTTATATTCCACTAGATACCCTAAGGTATCCTCCCTTGGCCTCCAGCTGTCAATGGAAGGCTATGGCCTTCCATTCTGTATGTTATCTCCGTATGTTATCTTCCGTATGTTATCTCAGATGATCCCTCAGTGTTTATGTTTAAGTAACTGAACTAAGATCCAAGAATTTATACTGCTGGCACTCAAATAATTTGCTCATGCTTAAGTGTCTAGGGTCATTTGAGATGCCTAGAGTATCCAAGACATCTGTCAGGAAAGACAGAAGATGAAGAGAATACCTGTGGTCATGCAGAGCAGTGGCTAGAGACAAAGGGGCATGGACCATAGTCAGAGACGTCACAGAAATGACACTAGATGACTTTTTATAGGCATATGAATCCTACCACAAGGATTGGATTCAGATGCTTTAACAGAGGCACATTTTGCTATTTGACTTGCTTGAGGCTGCTCAAGAATACGTACATCTGGCAGATATAACAGTTTACCAGAAATCTTCACTCATTTCTAAGAGACAAAGTTGTGGAGGCTAAGTTATAAAGGCCAAGCCAGACACTCATAGCACCTAAACTAATTTCAGACAGCTACATTTAGGCAGAACTGCTTGGATACTATAGATGTCAGATATGATGCATCCCAGGTGTAAGTCTTAGTCCATGTCAGGAAGAAGAAAGCTTTGAACTAATATTTTCAATATTTGGGTTATCACTGTGCTTATCAATAGGAACTGTTCTATATCATGAGTATAATTGGACTCCCCATAAGATGAATATTTTAAAATTGGGCCTCTTCATTCACTGGTCTACAGAATGTATGTCTTAAAAAATATAATTCTTACCTTCAGAATGGTATGATACTGAAAGGAGTAAGTTACCAAATTTTTCAAAAAGTCTGCACGCTTCAGCAGTCTACAGAAATCTCTAGCCTCCATTCCAGCAAGCCACTGCTCAGATCAATTTTAAACTGTAGATGCTTATAATTAATTCAAGCTAACATCTTAAATTTGCCACAACAAGGTTTTGAGCATAGCAGTAGTTAACATGTTAATTCTGGTAATGCACAATAGTAATTTTTATCTATGTCTTCATCTTTGTGAGAGTGAGCAGATATCATCAATTTTCTGTAAAACTGCATACTTCACTAATCGAGCAGAGAGTAAGAAAGTCACAGAATCACAGGATAGTTGAGGTTAGAAGGAACTTCTGGAGATCATCTGGTCCAAACCACTTGCTCAAGTAGGGCCTCCTAGAGCCAGTTGCCCAAGACCATGTCCAGACGGCTTTTCAATATCTCCAAGGATGGAGACTCCACAACATTTCTAGGTAACCTGTGCCAGTGCTTAGTCACCCTTACAGTAAAAAAGTGTTTCCTGATGTTTAGATGGACCCTACTAAGTTTCAGGCTGTACCCATTGCCTCTGGTCCTGTCAGTGGGCACCGCTGAAAAGAGCCTGGTTCCGTCTTCTTTGCACCCTACCTTCAGGTATACATTGACAAGATTCCCCTTTGAGTCTCCTTTTCTTCAGGCTGAACAGCTCCAGCTCTCTCAGCCTTTCCTTATAGGACAGATGCTCCAGACCCTTAGTCATCTTTGTGGTCCTTTGCTGGACTCTATCCAGTGCTCCATGGCTCTCTTGCCCTGGGGAGCCCAGAATTGAATAGAGTGTTCCAGGTGTGGCCTCACCAGTGCTGAGTAGAGGGGAAGGATCATTTCCCTTGACTTGCCTATTGCAGCCCAGGATACCATTAGCCTTCCTTGGAGCAAGGGCACATTGCTGGCTCATGTTCAACTTGGTGTCCACCAGGACACTTTTTCTGCCAAGCTGCTTTCCAGCTGGGCAGTTCCCAGCATATACTCGTGCATGGAGTTGTTCCTCTGCAGGTGCAGGATTTGGCACATCCCCTTTTTGAACTGTCAGCCCATTCCTCCAACCTTTCAAGATCCCACTGGATGGCAGCACGATCCCCTGGCTTATCAGCCATTCCTCCATTTTGTGTCTTCTGCAGACTTGCTGAGGGTACACTGCCTCATCATCCAGATCATTAATGAAAACGTTAAACAGGACTGGACCCAGTATTGACCCCTAGAGTACACCACTAGTCACTAGCCTCCAACTAGACTTTGTGCCACTGATCACACCCTCTGGGCCTGGCCATTCAGTCAGTTTTCAGTCCACCTCACTGTCTGCTCAGCTGGCCCATATTTCAACAGCTCCTCTATGAGGATTGTATTGGAGACAGTGCCAAAGGCATTACTGAAGTCTAGGCAGACAATATCCACTGCTCTCCCCTCATCTATCAAGCCAGTCATTTTGTCATAGAAGTTTATCAAGTTAGTCAAGCATGACTTCCCCTTGGTGAATTCATGCTGACTTTTCCTGATGATTTTCTTGTCATTCATGTATCTGGAAATTATTTCCAGGTTAGCTGCTCCATCAAACTTTGCATATATCAATTACATACCTAAGTAAATTACAGGCACACATAAGTCAATTACATACTTTGTAAAGTATGCAAATTTGTATTTGGTTGTAATCCTTTGAAATCTTATCATTGAGTTCTTATCATTGAAAATTTAACATTTTTTCTAAAACTTAAAGTTGCAGATATACTAGGTAAATCCTTATCCTACAATATATTGAGACACAAATTTACATGACCCATTTCTCAGAAAAATATCAGTTAATAAATCATCTGGTGTACAGTATTCAATTCAATCATATGTTGGCATAGGAACTAGGCTCAGCATTCTCTCTAGCAGACAGAAAACAGTACAAAATCTTTAATACTTGCAAGCTGTTACTCTTAACCGCCTTATACTCTGAAAACTGAGGTTTACTGTCTGCAGATACTTATAGGAAACTAAGCCAAATAAATCAAGATGACTAATTCTTGCCATGAATTCTTACTAGCCTCTTTCAAAAATAACTGTAAAACATTGCAATTGAGAGTTTGGCTTTGCTGTATATTTTGTTTTTATTATGACTTCAAACGACATACTGAAATCCCCTATTCAGTTTAAGGGATCCTTCAGAGTTGAGCTAATTTGATCAGTAGTGGTAAAGTGAATGTTGCTGATGCTTAGAGTAATAATACATAGGAGACTATAGCAAAACTTACCACGCTATATGTTATGTGATTTTTTGCAGAGTGATTTCACTCACTCTGCTTTTATGCAGTTTCAATAACTCGTGTTGACAATATAATCCAACCACTGTAGTGTAGATATAGACTGAGCATAGAAAACACAGACATGCTGTCCCATTAACTTTAAGTAAGTTAAACTTACATATGTAAATATCACCATTGCTATGGAGACCAAAACCCACATTTATTAGAATCCTGTAGTCAGCACAGGATAGTTAGATAAATCAAGTCAAATAAATTCAGTCTTCACTTTGTAGCAAAATTCTTCCAACTATCAGTAATGAGAATTATACAACAATAAAAAAGACAAGGTTAGACAATATTTAAGGAAATTTGTAGAATTTATCTCATTAGTCCTAACTAGGTATCTGGGATCTCCTGAAAGTTTCTTTAAAGACAAAATTCATCCACCCATTTAAGATCTATCTATGCAGACCAGAATGCTAAAGCTGTGTTTATGTTCATAAATTGACCCAAAATATTTTAAAGGTGGAATACAATGTCTGAGAACACCCACGGCTTGCTCCTGGCCAAAGCAAACTTGTGCTCCTTCAGACCTGGGAGATCAGGCCCCTGGCACAATTCTGGAGATATTGCTCCCAGGGTCAGTAATTCCGAGGAAGCAGGTGGCACAGAGCCAACTGAGAAGCTGTTTTACCTATATAGATGCAGGATGCTTGCAGCTGGTTTCTGTCAGTGCTAAGGAATACACAAGCTTTAATTTACTGCTCTGAACATTTACTTACAAAATTTGTGTCTTTAATGTGACTTTAAATTCTATTATCCATTTTTGATTGCTGTGAAAAAAGAAATCTAGAAAAAAAAAAATCACTGTTTCTAATTTCTTAATTGATATAGGTTTTCAAATATAAGTTTTGATTATGTCCAGACTGAATATGTCTGAATTATTCTGATTGCAGCATCATGGGTCAAGTTCAAGGCTCTGTTATATATATGTAAGAACTCTTACAAAAATTAAAAGTGAAATAGAATAGATTACTTTTAATAATTTCACAAATCATCAATGTTTTGTGCTAGTGGATTTACAATTTCTTTCTTCAACTGTTAAATATTCGTTAGAATAATGGTGATTTTCAAGTCAGATGACAATAATGCATCTTTTCTTTAATAAAACTAAATTACTATACATTTCTCTGTATAGATGAATATATTTTTTTATATATTACCAGTGTGCATTTATATCAGTATTTTTTCCATGTTTAAAATAGGAATTAATAGTGACCGGACTGCATATTAGAGAAAGGGAAGGATAGAGAGTGATAAGTGGTAGAAGCTTAATTTCTGCTTTAATATGAAAATATTCCTAACCCTATTAATGTCTATTCCTTGGTATGAAAGCAGACTGAAACTGGAGACAAGAAATGGTGTAAAATGAAATGTTATCATATTGAGACATGAAGATGTAACAATAACCCAGTAAATAGTACTGCTTTTTCATTCAATTTTAAATAAGGTTTTAAGGAGATTTTGAGCTTTCCTTTATGATAATTTTAAGCAGAAAATAATTATTTGTTTTTGTCAGGAAATATTTATGAAAACAGTTTGATTATGCATTTTAAATGCTTCAGTTATCTGAAATGGAAAAAAAAAGAAAACTGTGTTCAATCTACTATTATTTTTTTACTTTATAAGTGTATACATGCTTTTGTTCTTTGATGGATACAGCCTTTATTGCTGGAGTTGGTTCATAGCTGTTGATAGCATGCAATACCTAACTCCAGCAATCAAGGCTGTGTCCACCAAAGAATTAAACCCTATCCACATGTAAAATCTTTGCTCTTTCATTGTTTTTATTAACAAAATCAATGTCATATATAATGCAATGTAAGAGTCCCTAAAATGTTACTGGTCCAGGAAAATCTAATACAGCATATACTTTATGTGTATAGTAAAGGAGAAGGCAAATACGAGGAAATAACTGAATCTTGGGAAAGCTCAGCTGTGACATCTCCAGGAAAAATGGCTAAAGATATGTATTTTGCCACCCTATGTAATGGTTTATTGCTTTTAATAAAACATTGTAATGAACAAAACATTATAATGGGAGAAGGTTATGAACATTTGGTATACTCTCTGGAAGATTTTTTTCATATATTGAAATGACTTGGACTATGACACATAAAACACTAATAGTTTATATATCATCTTATTTTAAGATGTATAAGGATTGCCTCAAGCCACAACAGTGATTCTCTGAATAAGAAATACTTTTTACAGGTGAAAGACACTCCAGCTACACTGAATCCAAGTATGTAGTTGAGTACAGAATGATTAGAAAATTGGAGTTCATCCATCTTTCTTGAACCATGAAACAACACAGGAACCATGATTCCCTTTTGTTAACTTCATAGGTGATTACAGCTCTTAGGGTAAAAAAATATGATCGATTCACAGTCCTTTAATATTTCATGTTGTTTCAGAAGGGTATCTACACACCATATGGGTAGTTCCTTCATTAGCTATATTTACATTGATTAAATTCTACCCAAATAATTTGGGAAGACAAGCACATTACAAGGTATTTTTGTATCTTGTACACTTTTGAAAGCCCTGAAGCCTAGCTTAACCATGGACACAATGGCTCAAAGACTCTCAAAGGCTCTTGTGAATGGTCTGGTTATGATGGTCAGAGAGAAGATAAGAGCAAGAGATTTGGGAAATGGAGTAGGGGGAAACATTCCCGTTTTCACAGAACCTTACCATGAAAGTATAGGGTAGTATTGGCAACAACTATTAAGATCTCTCACATGACGTTCCACCTACCTTATTCCATTTCCCACCTGTATTGACTGGCAGGGTCATTCACACTGTTCCAACTCTGTTCCAATGTTATTTGCCTCAGCAACTTGTTTGCACTTGGAGATTAGCCTAATCCCTTACTAGAAATCACCTTGTTATGCTGCTTTTTCTTACAACATCCTTTTAAACTCTAGATGAATAAGAAAGTGCTTTGCATGCCAAGTTTTGTTGCATTCAGACAGGCCATAAATTGCACTATCAGTACACACATACACCCCAAATTTTCGTGCAAAAATATCTCATTGTGTTCTCCTGAGTCCACTAGAAGAAAACACAATCAGAGACATCCTTTGAAAACTTGCCTTTGTTTACTATCTGTTATGATTGTGACAAATAAGTTCATCATACTTTCTCACTGGGGGCAATAAAAAGTAATATATCACAATCTGTGGAACTGCAGAAGGATAAAGAAAGGGAGAGCTCATTGCAAAGTCCTTGAAACAAGTAGAAATATTCATGTCATCTTCAGAGGGAAATGGCACTGGTACTACAACAGAAGAGATTCCTGTTTCAAATGTCTTGGCCTCTCAACCTCCAGAGTCAGTTCAGAAAGATAGTTTTGCCACTGCATGGGAAATACTATCAATAACTCTCTACCCTGAGTAAGCGAGCAGGATGATGAAACATTATTAAATGGTTCAGACCGCACTTGTGTTAGTCATGCAACTAAGATCCCACTTGACACTGCAATCAAAGACTTTAAGGCTCATAGTCTTTTTCCATTAAATGCAATGGGTTTTAGCTCAGGCCTTGGAAAAAAGACTGAGGGTTTTGGTTTTTTTTTTCTGTATATCTCACATCAATATCCTTAATCCTATTAGGAAGTCACAAGAATTTCAGAAAACAAAAAAAAAAAGAGCTTTGGGGAAGGGATAAACATCTAGAGTCTAGGAAATATATGTGGCAATTATGCTATAAGCCACTGTACAATGCCTACACCATGCAGCGGTAGTGTGCTTTGGCTATTTACAGATTCATCAGTAAAACATAAATTTGCAGACTTAAACAATTCTTTGAAAACTGCACTGAGATATTATCTTGCTGTTCATTGCTCTGTAGTACATTTGTTCCAAGTTGTAGTTTAACACATTGTTCAGTACATTATCTACCTTCAGAATAAGTTGTTATAAAATGAAAGTGTACACAATACTATTTAGCAAAATCATTCTTCTTCCCCTTAGAACTGTAGCAACTGCATAAGAGTTTATTCATGGAGATCTAGTGTGTCATACTATTTACTTACCCAGTAAAGCTGATTGACAAATATTTACTGCTCATCAAAAATTCATAGCCTGAACCCTCTAATTTTTGTGGAAGTTACAGATAGTTTTAATGCTGTTTCTCTTGCAGCAAAATACTCTGAGGACTGAGAAGTGCATAATAAACACAATGGGATTAATGAAAAAATATATTAAAGTATTATGAATAATTACTGATAAACATTGACATTTTTCATTCATTCTTCTTTTTATTTTTTTCAGTTTTCTACTATGTGTGAGTTGATGTCTGACATTTGATACCCAAAAGAAACAAAAGTACATGAACTTTTTACCTTTTATATATTACTCCAAACTTCAGGTCTTTGTGAATGTCTCCAGCTGCTGAGAATTCCAAAATGTAATTAGGCCAATCACAACATAATGCTCTTAAAATACAAAAATTAAGAAGCTGACAAATAGCTCATACATTTGGCAGATGGGTACCCATACATTTCCTAGTTCTAATGCTACAATCATATTTTTAAATACTAATTTAAAACATATATTCTTAGATCTCTTCAGATAAAAAAGAAAGGGCTGAAGTGCTACTTTACTATCTCTTACAAAACAGCTCAATACAAATGATTCTCAGCAGATAAGAAGACAGTAGCTACTGTAATAATCTGTGTGCTTCTCCAAGCATGTTTTCTTTCCAGAGAACTCTATTACATTTCAGTAAAGTCATTCTAAATAATACACTTTATTACATTTTTGTAGTTAAAGTATGGTCTGGAGTTTATATTGTATATTCTTTAACTCAAATTCAATTTGTTCTATAAACACAATTTGTTTGTGTAACTGATTAACCAGGGTCAAATTAGGTCGAACTCTGTTGACACAGTTTGGAGCTGTAATTGGTTTCTCTAATTGGTAACTATAAACCAGAATGTAATCAGCTCAGAGTAAGTACACTCTGTGCCATTAACCAGTAAAATTTGGGATCTCTTGGGAAAGCTTTGCAAACAGTACACTACAAACAGGATTAAAAGTCTATCAGTTTCTGTTCTGCTGATAAATTTATTTTGTAGAACCAGCCATACAGAAGTATAATAACATATTTTTGTCAAACAGTAAAAAATAATGTTAACAGTCTTACCTTGACGTAGAAGCCTCCACTTCAGAGAATGGATATGAACATTATATCCTTTTCCTAACTGTAACTGAAAAATAAGCTTTCAGATATAGTATTCTTGACTGAAATATGATCACATTATGTGCATCCTTTAAACTGATCTGTCTGTAGTTAACAAAATTATACAGAAGTGAGGAAAAATCAAGGAATTTTAAGTCTGAAAAGCTTTATGCAAAATCACTACAAACATAATAAAGTTCCAGGATGTGTGAAATGATCAAATGTGTTTTGTACTCTCAGGACACAACTCACAGAAAAAGTATGTGACTGCCTCCAGTGACTGATGTCAGACTGATCCTAATTTGTGAAGCTTCATAATCTGGAAGTAACATTGTCCATGTGACTACCAGTTAAGGCTACACTATTTCTTTGTAGAAGTCATAAATTCTATGAACATTCAAATAGGACTAGAAGGGAACTCAAAGGTAGGTTCTGCAACAGCATTGGGTTGTCTGGTGGATTTTTGCCCACATTTTTCCTGCACTTCCAAAAACAAAGATTACACAACATTCTTAAGAATATCTTGTTTTATTATGCTTTCCCTTCCCTTTCCTTGATTTATGAACTCCATAATTTCATGACTGTTCTTACATTTTCTTTCACCTTCTCAGTCAGTCCTTTCCAACCATAGAATCAATCTAGAGCACCTTTTTTGCCTTGGTGCTCCTTTGTATCAAATAATTGTTAACAAAGCCTTTAAAATGGGGGGTTGGGGTGGGGATTTATAGTTATAAAGCCTGACCAAAGATAGCTGACTACCTCTGAGATAGCCATCCAGTCTTATAAACAACAGAGAAAGATATGTGTTTCTAAGGTGCGATGCATCTTATCCTGTGTGGATGTCTAAAAAATATCAGATAAAAAAATGTAACAGTGCCTATTTTTCAGAGGAAACAGTCTAAAATAACTTAGATAATAGGATCTACACTGTGGAAATGCAGAGTTAGATGAGATGCATTCTGACTTTGTATAACTGCTGAAATATTTCTTATATTTGGATAATTAAAATCTCCATGTTTCATAGATTGCTTCACGTACCTTCTTATTTTGTGATCTCTTGCACAAGCAGACTCTACTGAGATTATAGGCAGAGGTTATCTTTTTCCTTTTTATTTTCAAGATAGAAATTTTAACAGGTCTGGTTTTTTCTAACTTTTGCATTTCATATACAAGGGAAAATTTCCTGTCCTTTACCAGCTGTTCTTCCTAAAAAGCACTACTTTTTCATAGTCATATTCTAGACATATCTTCTTTTTATAAAATTGGAATTCACCTAAAACAACTACTACACAAGGAACAATGAGGGAGATGATTACATGTAACTACAGTAGAAAAAGCTTATCATAATTTTATCAACATTACTTTCTAATAAAATCTAACTTTAAAGACATCTTTTTCAACTCTTCAGCAGTTTCTATGTCCTGCATCTCAGAAAGATTTTACACACCAAATTTGAAGCACAGTGAAGGTTCTGGAGATCAGAGTATGCACAATAGCATTGCATTGTAAATTATGCCTCCAAATACAAGTGAGGATTCTCATTTGTTTATTTGTTTTGGTATTCTTACCATTTTATTTAAATATATAAGTCATTGTGTACACGATGTAGTAACTGGTAAAAGACTGGTATTCATGTGTAACACTATTTTGTACAAAAACACAAATGAAAACATTGCTTTAAAACTAACATATTTTTATTTGAAATGTTGAGAGGATTATGGGATGGTTGTGGAATATCATCTCAACAGACTGAACTTCGAAAAAGGTGCATTTGGTAATTTTTTAATTTTATATATTGGTTGTGGACTAGCTGTCTGGACTAACAGGGCAGTGCAGTTCAGTATAGTCTTCACAGTCTGTCAATGCAAACTTATTTACTTCTATTTAAAAGGAAGGAAAATATCTATTTTGATGTCTGGCATCTTGCCAGTCACTTAAAATCATAATCCATTCTAAAGAGCAATTACTCAATAACATAGGTAATCACATGCACAACAAGAAAAAGTAAACTGTAATAATTAAAAAGTAAGCTTAGTAATAATTAAAATTTAACACTAGTGTTTCTTTTCTTTTGAGCACTGAGTGAAGATTCTCAGGTACAGGTTTATACATTTTGATGCTCTGTAAAGAAATATCCAGGTTGAAATATTCATATGTTGAAAGTTTTAAAGCAAGATTCTGGCTTTATTTTTGACCCTTCATGTTGGAGGGTATGTAAAGCATGAAGCTGAGAAGTAATTGTCTTATTATCTGAATCTGCATCATGGCTATGGCCAACTTATAACTAGTGAACTCTTTTCTGCAGAAAAGCATAAACTTCTGTTTTTTTCTCATGGGCACACTTTCTAATTTCTTATTTCTGCCTTAAGTGCTGGTGTTTGGGGTTTTTGTTTGTTTATTTGGTTGGTTGGTTTTATTTTGTTTTTAAATTCTGTTTTGTGTCTTTTGTTAGTCTCTATTTTGTGGCTCAATGAACTTTTCTGGTGGGCATAAACTCTCTTCATAGGCTCCTTAAAGACTTCCGTTTCCCCCCTCCGTTTTCCATAAAGTTTCCCAAAAGAAAAGTTCTTCAGGGAAATAAAAATGGACTTGCAGCTTGGTATGTAATAAATGTTCGTATTGATGACTTATTTTGACAGATTTTAGATGTGCTTCCTCAGTGGTACTAACTGTATATGAAACATCTATAGATTTTTGAAAATTAAGAGTAAAACTTGCTGAGACCTTTACTTGCTGAAGAAAGAAATTAAAAACCATGTAATGATACCAACAGGCTCTGAAGCCAGCCTTAAAGTACAATATCTTTCAGCAATATAACTTAATCTAATGTGTGCAATGTAATATTGCAAGGGAGTTATGACAATGAAGTACTTAAATGTAGTTCATAGAAAACATTAGAAAAATTAAAGTAACGCTGCTTTTAAGTATTTTCATATATTCTGTAGTTTAACAGAGACATCCCATCCATACTAACAAATGAATATGCCTCTGTGAGTCTAGTTGATGTGAAGAGTGTAGTTTGAACCGCATTTGTTTTAAGTGAAGGACAGCACATTAAAAATATATTTATAATATAAATATACAGTTACAGAAGTTAATTCCATGCTGCTGTTTATTAATTTGGTGATCAGTTGTATCAAATCTTTCTTGAAGTTCAGGACTCAAGTAACAAATGAGCAAAAGAGACTAGATTTTCTAGGGTAGCATAACAACATTTTACTACAAGCCTGGGTCCACCTAGTTTAGAGAGTAGTTATAGTCTGAAGAGAAACTCTAATTGAAAGTAGTGTCTGATAAGGTGTATTGGGTTGCAGTTATTCTTGGTTACTTTTCTTCCCCTCTTTCTCTATTAGTCTATTCTTATCAGATAGCAAATGTGAAGTGACCTGTATATTGCTGAACGAAACTCAAGAAAATGTGTATGTCTAGTGGTACTATGTAAACATTTTGGGCTAATTACGACCACAGTGAAACATCTTGTTCCAGGCCACTAAGTGAATCCTGGCTATCATCTGAATTTAAATTTCTTGCTTATTTTTTGCTAAATTCCTACGGAGTTGATAGAAGGAAAAAGGAAAATATTGCTAATAATTAGTATTTTTCATGTGAAGATAACAATATTTATGAGTGTGAATATTAAGTAACTTAAGCATTGGATGCTCAAGGTAAAATACTTTCAAAAGGTTCCAATTTTCAGAAAGAGTCAAGTCTTCTGTCCTTATTGAATCAGGCCTTTTATAAACAGGATAATTATAAGAGCATGTACTTTCCTTTTTGATAAAAGTAGTTACTTGTAAACTGGCATATAATTATATTCATGCATATTTTAAAAAAGGGTGTCAATTCATATAGTTTTGCCACTCCAAAGGGCACAGAAATAAAATATAAGTAAGGCAGAAAAAGAAGGCCATAAGGGACTCTGAGAAATCATCTAATCCAACACCGTTCACTGAAAAAGTCCAGCAGAAAATTGAAATATTTTGAAAATTTTCCATACAGCATTTGAAATTATGTGCAGGTTATGGCATTCTATTAATTTTTTCACTTCTAGATCAGAAATACATTAGTTCTTGTGAAATTTAAGACTGGGATTTTTTCTTTTTTTTTTTAAGAGAACATTTTAAAAATTAATAAAGGAATGATCTTGACCTTAAATATTACACACTGCCTCTCTTTAAATGCAAACAACATTGAAGCATCATGCCCAATCTAACAAATCAAATATGGTCTCAGTGTGAAGCCTCAGTAGATTTGTTTTATTTGTTCATTTCAGTTTGCCTACAGTCCTGCAGGTTTAAAGCTGAAAAGGTACTGTATCTTGGAGAGTATAAACCAAACATTCAAATTCTCTTTATCTTCTTTACATAATACTAATTTGTTTGCTCTTACCTCTGAATCAAGAAAAGGCAGTGAAATATTAACAATGCCCATGTTATTCACCACGTAAAACTGGTGCACGTAACATACATTTGAAGTGTTGAATGCAATAGATGCATTTCCTTAGTGCTGTTTCCTTTTACTGCCGCTTCTGGTTCATTTCATGTATATGCGTTTATCCCTAAGTAGGAGCTTTCTGGTAACTGGTTGTCTGAGGGGATGTTGTGACTCACAATGAAGACAAAATGAATTGGTCATGGCATCACAGGGTAGTATCTACAGGGATTTTTTTTCGTAAGGTAAGATTATCAATACCTTTGTAATGCCATTTATAGTTGGACTTGATGGACTGTCTCAAAGGGGACCTCCAGATGGCATTTTTCCTGCTAGTAATAATTATGCACTCATGGGCATAACCAGATCTTCAAAACCAATTACTTACAAAGCTCATTTGTACTATGAGTTAACGTTTTAAGGTCTTGTTGAAAAAATTTTTTTAAAATCAGAGATACAACAAAATAGACTCATTTTTAATGCAGTAAAATGCCTTAATACAAATGTAACTCCTTTTAGTTGTAGCTGTAACATTGCTTAATGATTTGGGATGATTATTTAAGATCAGATTGTTTACATCCTGTGTCATACCACTCAACTTCATGCATGTCCTTTATGTTATTTTACGGTATCTTTTTCAATCTGTAGAGAGAAGAAACTTTAGCAATATAGAAACACCCCTGTTGATTTAGATCAAGACCCATATACCTCCAAATTCTATTGGAATTTGGAATTTAAATTGTGTCTAGTGGAAACAATGACTTTTGGAAGATGATAAAAGAACTCCACACTCAGAAAGAAGTGGTGAAAACTGTAGGAGTGTCATATTTTTAAACTTTTGCCACAGCAGCAAATGAACAGGGCTCTGGGGGTGCGGTAAAGGTGAAAGGAATAGGAACCTAGGTGGCATTTTCCTAGACTGCTGATGAAAGGGAAGACATTCATAAAGAGGCAGGCACATTCTGCAGGCCAACACCTGGCTGTAAAGCTTGTGCTGCAGCCAGGTCTTTAGCTTTTATAACCAGGGGACCCTCCCTAAGAAATGAGGACTGCTGGACAAATAGGAGTTCATCTGACAAAGTGAGGAGACACGAACTTTGACAGCAAGCTTCCTAATCTGAACAGCAGGGCTTTTAATGATACTTCATAAGGGATGATGACTAAAGAGAAAAGAAGGTATGGAGGCACATTAAAGAAGTGACCCTCACACTCCTTATGTGAAAGCAGAACAACTGGGGGTCCATTTCAAGTGTCACTGCACAAATGCATCAGTATGGGAAACAGAAGAGGAACTAGAAATTCATGAATGGTGCAGAGCTATGATCCCAGTGGGATTAGAGAGATTTGGCGAGATAGTCCACATGGCTGGAGTGCTGCACTGGAAGGACACTGGCTCCTTTAAAAGATCATGCCAACTAGCAGCAAGAGTGATGCTGCTCCTTAAAGGTGAGTTGGAAGGCAAGAGGAGGAACAGCACAAGCCAAGCAATGTCCTCTCCAGCAGTGTGCTGCCCCACAGCACATCAGGCAGATGAACAAAGCAGGATGGGTCTTATTGACAACTCAGTGATCATCAGGCACAGTTACAAGCCACATTCAAAGTCAAACTAGGAAGTTCAAACAACAATTAAGGAATACAGATGGCAAACCCAGGTCTGAACTTAAAAGGGCCCATGCATAGCAGGCATAGATGGGGGTCTCGGGTGAGGTTGGTAAGGTCAATTAAGTCCTATTAGTGTGTTAAAGGCTTTGACAGTACAAAGGTAGAAGATAAGGAACACTGGTTTGCGATGGGTGATGAGCTAACAACAGTTTATAGATCAGTACAGGCAAATATAAAGTCCTGCACATGGCATGGAAGTAGCCCATGAAATGGAACAGGCTTATGGCTGACTGGTTGGACAGAAACTTTGCAGAAAAAGACCTAGGATCCCAGAGGACAAGTTAAACATGGATCTGCAGTGTGTTTTGGCAGGGGAGAAAGTCAGCCTGGGCGTCCCAGGCTGTACCAGTGTGGTGGTGCATTCCCCCCCAACCTCGCTCCCCGCCTTTTCTTCTTGTGCACCTGGCAGAGCATGGGGAGCAATCTCAGTAACTCCTGTCAAAACTTGGCCTTTGTGTAACAAGTTTGGCGATTAAACGTCCCTTGACTGTATCAAAACTCTTACATGGCTGAGGTGAGAGCAGCCCTGTCTGTCCCAGGGAGGCAGCCCTGACAACCTTGGAGCATATTTTTCATCTGTACTAGTCGCCATCTGGCAGCCTTGGGGCCTATCTTCTCTAGGCTGTAACTCAGGAGGATCTGTAGCAGCACCACTGGAATTTTTGAGAACTTTAGTGACCTTCAACATGGGCTGTGAAAGTAGAATGGAAATTTACTGCTGCCTAAAGTCAATCATCTCACAACCCTATAAACAGTGGTACCAAGTTGAGACCCTTTGAGCTCTCCTGGACCACAGCGGGCTGCACCAGAATCTCCCTCTGAGTGGGACACCTCTCAGAGCAGTGAACTCAAGCTGATCTCTGGCAATCCTTGCCCCTCGAGGTTCGACCCTCGCCCATTGAGACAGTCATCTAAAGTGACTATTTCATTAAACCCGGGGGAAATTTTATTGGTACCTGTAACTGCACACATAATGAGTACTTAGGCCTATTGTGCATATGTGTGATATAAATATTCTAGTAAACCTCATTTAATAATTTATAGATGCTAGATTAATTAATGATTAGTTATTGTTAAATTTTGTGCTTCTCTCCTTGCTGCAAACAAACCTTAAACTGCTGCTAAACATATAATCTTTAGACATAAACCGTAGTCTGAGACTAGGATTGGATCCAGCCACACCTAGGCTCCTCTCTGAGGAGGACTTTAGAAAGCAAGGGCGTCCATTCTGAACCTTGTGACTCAACAGGAGGGCTCCCCTTTCCCTCCTTGTATTTTCTTCAAACTCAACTTTCTTTTTCTTTCTCTTTGTATATATATTCCATTCATTTAATAAGTAATATTAAGTGAACCATGTCATCAAACTCTGTTAAATCACACTTTTATAGATTTCTATTAAAATCTCTATTTGCAAATATCTTTGATGGTGATTTTTTAAGCAGCTTAACCACTCATCTGTGACAACCAGCCAGAGCAATGCCAGCAGGTCCAGGGAGGTGATTACTCCCCTCCATTTGGCACTTGGGAGACTAGTTTTGAGCTCCCCAGTACAAGAAAGATATTGACCTACTTGAGAAAATCCAACCAAGGGCCAGCAGGATGCTCAGGGGCTGGGGTACATGATGTGTGAGGAGATGGTGAGAGCTGGGTCTAAGCTAAGGGGAGAGCTAATTGTGCTTCAGCTACCCAGTGGCAGAGTGTAGGAGAGACAGACTCATCTTGCAGGTGCAGAGTTCGCTTGAAGGTGCACAGTGGTAGGACAAGAGGCAGTGGACACCCAAGTTGCAATAGGGGAAATTCCAATTAGATCTGGGGATGTTTTTACAACAAGGAGTGTCAAACACCATGAGAGGCTGCTGGAGAAGCTGTGGAACCTCCATCCTTGAAGATGCTCACAACTCAGCTGGGCACAGCCGTGAGCAGCCTGATCTATGTTGGCCCTTCTTTGAGCAGGCAGATGGACCAGATGACTTCTAAAGAGCCATTCCAACCTGTATTATTCTATAATTCTACAGTTATTTTGCAATAACTAAGAATTTAGATATATGTGATTTTGAAGAAATAACAGTGCTGTTTGCCAAGGAAGTAATTTAGTAGGGTTCTAAGGTTTCCCTTTTTCTACTTTGTGCAATTGTAGGGTAATCAGTAGTGGTTCTGACGATCTGTTTCAACAATAGAGGAAAATATGTCTGCTTGATAAACGCTTGTTTGTTACCACTTGCTTATCACTGTCTCCTACGAAGCTCTGATTTCAATCAGTATTTTTGCTTTGGGTTGCATTTACTTTTCCACCTCTTCCTATTATTTCTAATCCCTCACGTTGGATATAAACAAAAATATATAATATGCATATGTGTAATCTAATAAAAACCTGATTTGGGTATCACTATAGCCTCTGAGAGATTTAAGATTGAACTGAAGGGAAAAGAACTGTGATAGAAAGTAAATATGGAAATGTCAAATGAAATACAATGACTGCAAATGCAAGTAAGAATTAAACCCAGCAAGCTGCAGCCTACAAGAGAATAAAGTAAAGAGTAAAGAAAGCTCTTCAATTCTACTTAATCAAAATCCTTGCCCATCTTCTAAGTATTATTTCTGTCTTTCCTTTTGAATAGAAATTAGTAGATAACAGTGCCTGATATTTTTTCCTTTTTTTTAATTTGTATATCTTTTTTCATGTCAGCTCCTATTCTTGCTTTTATGAATCAAATAGTTCAACTGTTTTAATTCTTCTCTCTTAAGAGAATTTTTTCAGATCAATAATCGTGTTCCATACGTCTCATTAGTTTTTCCTGTACTTCACTTCTGCCTAAGTGGAATGAGATGTCATCAGTATAATAACATTATAATCCATTCAATGCAGCTTACCATCTTTTTAAATTTTGAAAAAAACTTCTGTCTATTAAGCAGATATATTGAGCAGCCATACTAATCTTCACAAATTTTTCCCAAGTTCTTATAACTCATATGAATTAAGAAAGGCATAGCTATATTTCTAATTGTTTTTTCTGCTTTGTGTTTACGTATAGCAGAATTTCCTTATTTCTACTTATTAGCTAAGTTCTGACAGAAAATCTCCCAAATATTTTAGTTTCATTTATTGGAAAGTGCCTTTAAATAGGTCAGTAGTGTACTGAAGCATAAATATAACTATCAGCTACGTGTAAATGTATTAGAACTCAAGCCACTTTAAAAAATAAAACAAGGATCTAGCAAGTAGAAATTAAGAGTTCTGGAATGTAGCCCTATCAATAAATACAAAATATAAATTTTCTTTTCTGTATATCTGTTATTTCTTCAACTATTCTAGCTGGAATACCCTTCTTCTAGACAACACAAATATTTGAAATTAGTATTGGCCCATTTGCATGAGAATCTACTCTCATTAGCTTATGGGCTAAGTGTTATACTTTCACAGTTTGGCTACAATATAGACTTACAACAAATACTGCATTTGAGTCCAAGCTTCCTCACTGAAAATTACAATATGCTATGTTTGTTTGCCATCTGTCTTTATAACTGTGGAGGTCATTGGTGACTCTAATTTAACACTTCTCTTTCTGTGATAGATATTATTTCCCAGTGCAGGCAATTCACATTAAGATTTTGCTAGCAGTCCTGGTAGATATTGTGCTTCATTTTCCCCTTCAGTCAGGCCAGCAATAAATGGAAACCCTATAAAATTGTATCCAGGAGATGCTTTTTGATCTGTTTTCTTTCATCATAACCACATGTCTTGGCCAGTAAAAACCCACTGAATGGGTTTCACTATAATCATAACTGATCACTCAGACATTTTCATAGGCCTGATCTAGCAATCATTTTTGCTTACTGATTATAGTCTTGTTCAAATTGAAGATATATTAGGTTGTCTTTCTTCTTGCAAGTGCCTAGGTTTTACATCAAGATAAGAAGCCTGGATTTTATTTATTTATTTATTTTCCCCAGTAATTATTTTGACCTTAAAGTTTTCTGCAGAGAAGATAACAGCATTGGGTTCTAATAGCTAGTATCTGATGAAAGGCATTTTTCCTCTATTCCCAGACTGTAATTCTATTACTTGTCAATTTGCTAGCAGCTAACACTTAGAGTTGGTTTGATAGCTTGACATAACTCTGCAATGCTAGGCCAATATACACAATATCTTCTAATAATTTTTTAGATATTTAGGGTTATATCCCTTTATAATGATTTCTCTGTCTCCAACTGCTTTTTGGATAAATCTGCCTGTTCCATGATAATCACTGATAGAAACAGACATTTTTTCTGGGACACCCTTTTTAGGATCAAGATACATTTTTCAAGACAAGCTTTTCTAGTGATTATTTATCATCTTATATTCAGTCATTGTTGGTTCTTTAGAACCGGAGCTATTCCAAAACCTTCTCTATTACTCTTTCTCATGACTCTGATGGTCTAACTATCAGCATGATCCACAGCCTCTAAAGAATCTTTTAAAGCTTCAGATCAGTTCTTAGCATGATATGTTGAATTCTTCAGTTTCACAAAGTGTCTGCAACTCATGTTTTGTTCACTTCAGTATAAAGATTTGCTGCTGTTCTTAGAACAAAATAATTGAATTGAACATCACATAATAAAGTACAATTGATCATGTATTGAAATTTGAGAACTTTTCTGGATGATTATTTTGCAGTTCTGACACAAACATAAGATGAAACATAAGAAATATCAATATTTAACCCTAATCACCAGCAATAACACATAGCAAGTGCAATAGCACTGTCTATTCAGGCATACCTGCAAATAAATAATGTGATAAAACTTCATAGCAAAGAAAATGTGAATTTCTTGTGAAGGTACATCATAAAACATATTTTACTGGTGTATAATGGCTTAGAAGAAGAGAACAGATTATTGTATTAAGTTGCTGGTCATGAATGTCACCAAGAAAATAAAAATATATAATCTTTAAAAGTATTTATAAACCAAAAAAATATATGGAATAATCAGAAGAGATTTTTTGCAACTTCAAAGTCACACCGGGTAATACTTGAACTTGTTCATATTGTTTCAGGAAGTGGAATGTATTCCCATGGTTTTTAATATGTATTTGGCTTGGGCTAGTGACATTACATTAGAAACACTAAAAGAACATTAAAAGTATGAATGTGGTATTTGAGGATGAGATTCATTTCGCTTAACATCAGTTATCTAGAAATTAAAGGTCTCACTTCAGCTAGGTTGCCTCCACAGATACTGAAGACGATCCTCGTTGCACCAATCAGAAACATCTTTTAGGATAAGATAAATTACCCTCTGACGGAGCTTATTTCTGTTGTGTGAAAAAAAGAAGAAAGTTAAATAACTATTCTACCTTAAGATGGCAAGTTTTCAGATGGGCTAAAATAAGGTGAAATGGTTCTCACTTAGAGTCACAGAAAAAAATAAATATGATGTATCCTAAATTAATTTAAGGCATTAATTTCATAATTTTACACCAGTATGACAACAATAAGTAATTGCAATGCATTAGGTAGTTATATAACATTGCAACATCATTCTAACCTTCCTCAGTCTTTTACTGTGGAGGTACAAAAAGCTAGAAGAGTAGTCTTTGGTAGCTTATTACCTTTGGATCTCTTTAGCCTGATTACTGGAGGCAGAGTGGGCCAGGTTCCTTTCTTTCTCCTGGGATGGGGTAGCACAGGGAGGAGTGAGATTCTCTTATCTCATTAACTCATCTCTTGCTTCCACATCATTCTTAACCTATTAATTGAATCAAGAATAATGATAAACAGCTGATCATCTTGACTGAGAACAATGCAGAATTTTTATAAGGTCTTGAACTCTGTAATTGTCATAGACCTCATGGTTGTGTCTACAAGGCACAAAAACAGTCAGTGTTAAAAGTCAAAGTGTGGTTAATGAAAAGAAACAAACATCAGTCCAGCTGCAGTTATTTCACTAAAGAAAGCAAATAAACAAAACATAAGTTTTGCATAAGAAATTAGCCAACATATTCAAACTTCAACATTCACTTCTGAAGTTGTCAAGTGAATGTATATTACAAATGTAAATATGTCATGTGTGTTTCTTTATTTTTGACAATGCATATTCATGCCTGTCTTTCTAACTGTAAAAATTTTCATTCACCAAACTCTCTAAATGAAATAATTCAGTTATATAGGTCACTTGATAGGACAATACTTAAATAGGTATCACTTTAAAATTCTGTATATCTTTATTAGAAAAACACTGTCTTTTATTAACATGATGTCTAAAACTAGCATGTAAATTAAATTTTGTAAGTATCTGGGTCAAATTAGTGAAAGCAGGGACAAGGATAGAAAGGGAAGCTACTGTAGAAAGTAAAGCAAAAAGGGAAAGGAAATTAGCTATGGCATTGCAAACCCCCGGGGCTTCTGCACTGTGTCTAGATCTGTCACTTGCATTGCCAGTGTTGTATTTGCAGAGCTTACATTCTCTGTAGCATGTGTCTCTGCCACTGATGTATTGCAGAATGACTATCCTACTAAATACGTCATCTCTGAGATGAAATGGTGTTAGTACAATGCAATTAACGGAATTAAACTTTCCCCAGATTATGCTAGCTAAAGAAAAGAACCATAAAAACTGATTACTTGAGATTACTGCTTTACAGAAGGAATTCAAGTCTTCTGTAAACCATCCTTTACTAGGAGAAAAAACACAAAAAGGGTCAAGTAATGAATGAAGCAACATTTTTGTGAGAAACAAACTGAAATACATTGTTAAATATTAGAGAATTTTAAGGTGGTCTTTTCAAAAGATGAGCATAGAAATGGCTTTCTTTCTTTTTTTTTTTACTCTTTGCTGTCATTAAATCTATCAATCTTTCTAGTGGATTCTCTTCTGAAGCCCTTAGTGTGTGAGTGTCAGTGCCTGTGTAAGTCTCCCTGGAAAATTTGTTACTGAACCAATTAAATTTGGTTAAACTGGCACATTTCTTCAAGTATGCTGGAACCATGATACTCCTTTTGTTCCTTCCTACTGGCCATTTTAGCTAGGAGAGGAGAAAGGCTGTGGAATAAAAGAGAAGAAACCTATGGGAACAAGAATATAATAAGGAAGAAACGTACTTGATTTTCCTTTTTCCTGGGTAAGATTTAGCTGGGCAAGTTCCATGCAAGTTTTTGGTGGATCAGAAAGTGAAGAGTAGGAATGTTTCAGGCATGATGGTCTCACAAGATAGAATTGCTCTTTAAGATAAAATAAGATAAACTAAGTTGAATAAATAAATACTAGAAATAGCCTGACAAATAATTTACTGATAGAATTCTCCATTCAGAATAAGTAGATTATAACATTGTAAAAGCCTAGAAAATCAACACTGCAGACTGTCAAGGACTCTAACTGAACAGTAAATATGAATTTGTCTCAATTTTGACAATGCTACATTCTTGATCAGGCATTTGTAACATTAATTTAACCTCAGAGAAAATAACAGTTTGGTATTACTATTGAGGATGTCTTACAAATTAAAACAAGAACTCATTTCTTCCATTTGGGAAATGACACACAAAAGCATGGAGGAAAGAAAAACATTATAAAATCATTAAAATGGATGAAATAGATTCTGTCTTTGGACAGAGAAAATAGCGAAGCGAAGCGAAGCGAAGCGAAGCGAAGCGAAGAGAAGAAGAGAATATTTCACTTGGAAGGGACCTACAATGATCATCTAGTCCAACTGCCTGAACACTTCAGGGCTGACCAAAAGTTAAAGCATGTTATTAAGGACCTTGCCCAAATGCCTCTTGAACACTGACAGGCTTGGGGCACGGATCACCTCTCTAGGAAGCCTGTTCCAGTGTTTGACTACCCTCTTGGTAAAGAAATGCTTCCTAATGTCCAGTTTAAACCTCCCCTGGTGCAGCTTTGAACCATTCCCAAGCGTCCTGTCACTGGATACCAGGGAGAGGAGATCAGCACCTCCCTCTCCACTTCCCCTCCTCAGGAAGCTGTAGAGAGCCATGAGGTCACCCCTCAGCCTCCTTTTCTCCGAACTAGATAAGCCCAAAGTCCTTAGCCGCTCCTGATAGCACGTGCCTTCGAGCCTTTTCACCAGCTTTGTTGTCTTCCTCTGGACATATTCAAGGACCTTCACGTCCTTCTTAAATTGCGGGTCCCAGAACTGCACACAGTACTCCAGGTGAGGTCACACCAATGCTGAATACAGTATGATAATCATCTCTTTTGACCAGCTGGTTACATCTATATCTTATACTGGAGTATATCGGAATAAGTCTATTGAAATCCAGGCAGAAAAAGAAGAACCCTACTTGGTGATCTGCTAGAGGACAAGGTGGGAGGGCTGTCCACAGATAAGTCACTCTTGCCTGTCCCTCAGCAAAGAGCTGTCCTTGTGAAATGAATGTATAGCCATCCAGAGCCATATGTCATCCAAGGAAAAATAAAGTGGTTTCACAGAATGTGATTTGACCTAATAAAGATAATACTTCTAACATGTACAATTGAGGGAGATTAAAGAAGGTTCAATGAATTTTAGTCTGTCTCTCAATAATTTTGTAGCTGGTTATGTTTAATGGTTAGTTGCATTTACCAACTGGGGGGGTTAATTTCCAATTCGTTGTCTTTGCCAGTAGCAAATAGCTAGAAACACCACCTAAGTCTAATCCAACACAGTTCTTTCTATTTTTTTTGTTTGACTTTTTGCTGCTGTGCTTTTCTTATGTGGAAATCTTTCTAATTCTCTCATGTATTTTCTTGGCTACCCCTTCATTACAATTCAATATGAAGCTATGTCGAATAAGTACACTAAGGTATACCTAATCATATAAATCAAAACAGACTGCCTTGCACCCTACACAAACTGTGTTTAACATGGATATCCTGTAACCATATAATATATCTGAGATAAATAAGATGTTGAAAATATGAGAAATATTTCATTTATTATCTATTGTACTGCTCTGCATTTATTTTAATGACAGATATTTTTATATTTGAATGAATACTATTCATTTCAACATCCCACTCCACAAAATAACTTGTTTAAAATCTATTTTCCCTGAATTGTGAAAAGTTTACCCTTAAAAAACACCCAAAGATAACCTATAAAGATTAATACTTGGTTTGAGACTACTGTCTCATATTTGAAATGGTCCACAACAAGCTCTTTGTTTCCAAATCTTCATTAGTTCCATTTGTGCTATTAGCTCTGTCTTCACGTTCTATGTTCACTCTACACTTGCCATTCAATATTTAGCCATAATAATGTTATAAAAATATCTGACTAGAATTCAGACTTGTAGGAGAAAATATCTATTATACAGTGACCTTTATATGTATGCGTTGAAGGGTAAATGTTAAGCAGGTACTTAGTCTTTACTTGGGCATGATTGATTTATAATCACAGACTGTCTAAATTAGACAAGTTCATGTTCTACTGCACAGGGCAAAATTTTCCATCGTTGAGGATATGTGTATATCAAATCCATATACTGTAGAATATGTGTGTCTGTATATGTATATATATAAAATAAACTATATATTAAATCAATTAAACTAAAATTAAACCATATATTATAAATGTATGTATTATAAATACATGCAATATTTTAAATAAATTATTTAAGTTGTATAAAAATATTTTTGCTTACTATTAAGTAACTCCACCTATCCAATTCTCCATGTCATTTTTTTTCCTTCTTATTGCATACAGTAAGAATTATAAAGATCCTGAGAAATGAAAAGAGAAAAAACCCCACCATATTAACTTGAAATTCTGAAGCTTGGTTTTATGATTTTTTGCCTATGAGTTAATTACCTTTGCAATGACATATTCATTTTATACTGCTGTAACCAAATCATCCGCTAAATTACTAAATATGTGTAATCTGTATTAAATTTATTCTGTGAGCAAGCCATTCATTAACACCTGCATGATGTTATCTCCTCTACACTAGCAGGTCACTTCCTCAGGACATGGTCTTCATATGAGTCAAACACCTTTAGTACCAAGCCACAGGGGTTCACTTCCTTGTCTTCTTGTTCTTCTTACCCTTATAACCTTCTGACATCATTACTTCTGTTAAGCAGAGACAGATAGAACGTGGCCACCCTTCCAAGCTATTATGGTCAGATTGGAATTCAGGGAGGGAACGCAAGCCAGGTGTAATACATGAGATGAGGTAATGATCCAAAGAGACTAAAGGTCATGTCAAGCCAACAGTTACACAAAATGTATGGGAAAAGTTGCAAGATCCTAGGAACAAAAACTTACCAAACTGAAGGAAAAGACAACATTGTTGGAATAACTATCCTCATTCTTGGAACAAGGAATAAGAAAGTACCAACCAGGACAAGGAGCAAGGAGGACTAGGGTAAGGACAAAGAGCAGAGGCAGGAGTCAGAAACTATGGATGAAGTCTGCAAGGATGAGGTAAAAGAAACAAAAATTAAGACAGGAATAAGAGTGAGACATGTAGAAGTGCAACTGCCATCAAGTGGCACAGAGGGAAAAAAAAAAAAACAAACAACAAGTGATGGATTTTACATACAAAGAGTAAACCACTAGTCAGGCTAACAGGCTGGTTCTTGGTCTCCTGATTGACTCTCGTCAGGCAGCTAACTGCAGCTCAATTGACTGGCCCTGACATGGACTGACAGCTGCCATGTTTGATGCTTCATGCATCTGAAGCCCCAAGTGATGCTTGCTACACATTTTTATCTTACTTTGCTCTGTATTCCCTGCTGTAGAATAAATATAAGCTCTGAGTGAAGCTTTTTTCTCATGACTGAGACACTTAAAACATCTTTCTTGTTACGTGAATTATCTGGTGCTTACCAAGGTATGAGTTCAGGACTAGGATTTTAATTCTGTTGAACCAATTTCTATCCTCTCCTCTCCCACTACACACATGTAATTTTTACAAAATATCTTGAGAAACAAAGACACAGACAAACCCTCAACCAGCTGTCATATCTAGTTGAAACAGTCAATGAGCTAATAAAGTACTGAGGGCAGCAGAAGAAACTCATCAGCTGAAAGGAACTTGATCACAGACCCATGTTTCCACAGGATACAAGATAAAGAAGGGGGGGAAGACTGTTTGTTACATTGCATTTAGTTATGAAAAAATAGTGTATAAAAACATAACCATTTTCAAATGTGAAGCTTTGGAAAACTTACAGACTGGAAAATTCGTATCTATTCTTCTTGCTACTGTGTAATGGCTTCAGAATTGGGGGCAATTTAAAAAGAGACAGAATGGAAAAGAAATGAAAGCCAAACAGTCCAAATAAAACAGAAGAGAAGTCCAGGTACAGGCTTTCTCTAGGTATCAGAGATTCTGGTATTTTAAGGAATTATTTTGTCACCAGTAACAAAATTCCAAAATGAAGTTTCATTCTCTCACTAAAACTGAGATTTATCTTTTAGATAAATACACAAGATCCCTTGTAGCTAGGAATTATTAGCCCCATTCTATCAATTATTTCAGGCGTGGCTAGAGTAAAATGATAGTTTAGCAGAACTACACACTCTTGGACTGAGTGTTGCTAAGCCTAAATTACAGATTTTTTTTCCTTGGGATGAACCCTAGATGCCCAATTTGGTGACCGTTCTTTTTTTATAATGTGCAGGTTTAATCCCTTGTTTCATCCCAGATGTTTTTTCACACCTGTATAAACTCTGCTAAAAGAGCAAGAACAAAGCTTGCTGCTTTTTGGAGACTAAAAAAGGTTGCCTATACAATAGCATGTTTCCATGAAAGGAAAATTCAGGAACAAGTCACACATGGGAACTCTGGTCATCTTCAGTAGGTGCACAGATGTACAAGTATCCCTTTGCATGCAACAAAGTCATTCTAGGGGCATATTCAGGTGCTCCTATCCAAAATGCAAGATTCCAAAACAAAATAAGCTCTAGATCCTTCTTGTCTAAATATCAGCAGGGGCAATAATTATTGATTTTAAAACCTGAACAAATCTAGAGCCTCATTCAAATGCTGATTTAATCATAATGCTGAAGGGAAGAACCATGCAAACACCCTGCTGCAACTGTGGGATCTGTAACAGGTATGCTGTAAGGAGAGGTACTACTGTGTGGAACTATAACCTGTCTTTCCCTCATCTTTAATGTGTATATGTAGTTATCCTTTTGCTGTGCTGGTTTCTCCAAGTCCTTACTGAGGTACACATGTGGGATTAAGTTAGATAATTTTGGAATATTGCCACCCATAGCTGTTTTGAGGTAATGAGAGTGTTTCAACTGGTAGAGAGCTTTCATACCATTAAAGTCTGCTGAAAATAAATAAACAAGCAAACAAACAAATGAACCAAAACAAAATAAAAAATAAAAATTGTTTGAAAGAGGAAAGAAGAGAACACAACTGCAATATCAATTCTGAAAAAATGAATACTTGGACTTGAGATTTTACTGTTTCAGAAGCTCAGTTGTGGGCATTAGAGTACTGTACAACTCAAATAGATTTTTATGACTGTGTTTGTAGTAGTAATGGGAATGCACAGACAATGAATCTCATTTGCATCTGAACTAATATGACCAAAGTTATCTGATGGCTCAGTTGTGGCACCAAGTTACCCTGCAGTCTTAGAGCCTTTTATTATTTCTATAAAAATGCTATTTGACCTAAAATTCTCTTAAAACCTTAAAAGGATAATGAGACACTACAGATTTAGAAAGAGTACAATGACATTATGGCTGTTAGTTATCTTTAAGAGGCCTCATCCAGAAAGTTTCTCCAAATGAATTGAAAAAGTGGTCTGAGAAATAAATGAGGGTGGTTATCTGAGACTGAGACTCTTTGTCATTAAAATGAAGCTAAAACATTTAGTTTCACTAGGACCTTATGAGTATACTTTGTACTTTACTAGAAGTGTCTTAGAAGGCAGAAAAGGCCAATATATAGTAAAAAAAAAAAGTGTTTTATTGTTTTGAAAAGCTATGGTATAAAAAGCTGTACAGGCTTATATGTGTGCAAAAGTTGTTCTATTTTTTTCCCCGACAAATTATGGTAAATTATTAATATTTAGACATCTGAAATAGTACCCAGAATACTTAACCCCATTAAATTCCCTGACAAAAAGTTACACTTTACAGTATTAAAATAAATTAATGAGTTTTGCTCATTTTTTTCAAATAAAACCAATGATTTCTGACTTCATTCCTGACTCTCTATCTTGTCTAGTACGACTGATTCTGAAAAGAACACAACTAAGGAGCTGATGGGAAAAGGGAGGAAGGTTTGTTGTTTTCCTTTAGATTATGCTGAATTCAAAAGCCAATGAAGTCAATAGAAATCTTTCCATTACTTACAGTGAGCTTTTGATCATGCCACAACTTTATACTTCAAAGCATAGCTCCCTCTCATCCTTTAAGGTTTTTTCCTCTTTCAGACATCATACCTTTGCTTCTCTATATATCTCCTTTTCTTGTATTTATTTCAGAAAATTTTGCCTCTCTTTTCTTCCTATATTACAGAAAATTGTATGGAAAGCCCAGCTGATATAGTTGCACAAGGCAGCAGAGGACTCAGAGAAGTAAACAGAATAATTCTATTCACAGCAAGAGGCAGACTTCACACCTTTTTGGGGGATACCAAAGACCCCTCTACACGCTGTTGTCCACAAAAGATACAAAACGTTTGCCTGTCCTGAATACCGTCTTTTATGCATATATCCTAAACCAGATGATTATACATGGAAGAGACATTTGTGAACTCCACCAGACTGAGCTACTCCACTTTGTCTAAAATACGTGTACTGTCATTTACAAAGAAAGTGTTACTATCTAGGATAATTAAATAAAAAGCAGATTTTGATTCTTCTTCTTCCCTTTTTTTTTCTGTTTTTATTTTTATGTCAATGAGTGCTTTAATGTAACATGAAATGCAGCAGCAGCAGAGATCAAAAGTATATTATCCCAGACTGATGGCTGGCAAACTTTCTTGAAGGATGGTGTTACAGAATAGAAAGAATTGAGCACAAGTTTTTATTATGATGGAGTAAGTTTTAACTCCTCAGATATTACAGATAGACAGAAATTAAAACTTTGTCCTTCTTTCCTATAAATGTAGTGACAATAACCTTTAATTTACTTCACTTCTGCTAAAATGAATAAGTGACTAGAGGGTATATGCTCTTATGTGTGGTTTAGGCTCAAGTAGACCAGAAAGCTAGCTTTAGCCAGAGCTATTTTAGGCACACCTGTTGGTACTGCACTGAGACATAGGAATCATTTCTTAGTGTTAGATGCTGGCAGGAAAAATTAAAAATGTCTAAGTGAGGCTGTATCCAAAATGACTTTTTGCTGTACTCAACTATAAGTCAATGCATTAGCAGCACAAATCTATCAGTTATTTTCACAGCCTTCCTGTCTGTACTTTACAGAGTACACTCTTAGCAAAGAAGAAAATTTATGAAAACAGTTAATTATTTCAGAAGTCTGTGAGCAAGCCAACGTCAGATCTTTGATGATTATGAAAGATGTCGTATTTAACTAGGACATTTTGTGAAGGTAATGACTAATGAGAGTGCACAGTATTATTATAACTTAAACAAGTTTATTTTTCAGAGCCAAAATGTGCCCATTAACTTCTCTAACAGAGTAAATTTGTTTCTTTCTAGATATGATAGTCTTATAAAAGGTAGTGCCTCTTTCTACCAACTTGTTTAAATCGTTACATTTATTTATGTCAGAATAGAAGCTATTATGCTAATTTTAAATGTAAAAATCTAACAGTTAATTTTTGTATCAGTTGTGTCTGCAATTTTGCCATGTACATAAGGTTTTGGAGTGGCAGCATGAAATGCAATGTAAGAGTAAGGGAAAAGAAAAAAACATTGGATCATATCCTCCAAGCACATTTAGGTGTCTCTTTTACCCTACAAAGTGAACTGAGCACCTACATGCTTTTGAAGATCTATTTCTTAGCAGATTGTTACAATTAAAAAGAATAATAAAAAGCATGTGTTAACAGAGAAGTAGAGAGGGTAGTTGTAATGGCAATTATCCTATTTACCAAGAGAATATTTGTCAGACTCTTATGTCAAATAACATTAGTTTAAAAAAGTAATCGATGTTATTACCAAAACTTGTGTGAACCTTGATGCTTCATAGCAGGGGAAGACAAATATTTGTTAGTTTTCCTGTGCTGCTCTTTGAATTCCTTTTGGACTTGTAAGGGCCTATGCTTCCTAAAGAAGCATAACCTGTTTATCACAATGAGTCAGATGAGGATATAAGCAGGTGTGGAATTGCATTTCTCTGCCTCAGTATTATATACTGAACTGAGGAAATGAAATCTGAAGCCTACTGGTCAAAATCAATGATGGGAGGGATGCCTAACTACCATTTATTCTTGGTTATCTGTACATATGCCTTTAAGAGAAAAGCTCTCTAACCAGTTATTAGCTGTACTAATTGTCTTGCAGTTGAACAAACACATCTTGAACAAGCACCATAGCAAGGAAACTCTGGGAGAAATTTTAAATGTTCCAAAGTCATCTGGTTATCTGAAAGACTCTTGAAGTTCAGCCTCAGACTTTATTGGCATTTGATCCTTTGAAAAAATATCCTGATATATGCATTTTGCATATATCCAAAGGTGGATTTAAGTTTTTAAAGGTTTTCAAAGACAAAAATGAAAGTGTCAGTTTGACTAGATATTACAAATTTAATTAAAAAAATCCCATGTACCGACAGAAATTCTGAGTTTAATTTCTGGATTGTGATATAGTCTACCTAATTTAGTTTCTATCTATTTTAAATTCTTCACTTGAATATTTCTGCATATTATCCTGAAGTAATTAAAATCAGTTAAAGTATATGTTTATTCAAATGAAAATGCACCTTATAAGAAAAGGAGCAAATACTCCATGAAATGTGTAAAATATGGATAACTTAGTGGCTGCAACAGCTAGAATAATGCTGCATTCCCAAAAAGCTAGGCTAGAAGCTTTCAAATGAAGTAATCAATGAAGGTAAAAGTTCTGAAAGTTCTTGAGAAGTGGTAAATCTGTTTAGGAGGAGAATGATCCAGTCAATACAAGGTAATCTTGGGTTCTCAAGATGGAAAGACATTCACAATTTTATTATGAAGTTTCTCATGCAAGGGAACCTTAAAGTAAATGTCTTCTCCTGCCTGATTCAGATAGAAGAGTCCTGACAGAATAAAGAATGAGCAGGAAAGGTCACTTTTCAACTATCTAAAACTGTAATTTGAACACAGCCTATCTCACTTTAGCATGGCAAGACTGTTATCAATTATGAAATCACTTAATAGGAGTGCTTTATTCTTAATGACTGAGAGTTAACCAAGGCTGTTAGACTTTGCTGCAATACCTGTATTGATTTAGAAGTACAATTGGAATCCAATCTAAGATTATGTGAGAGAAATAAAAGCCTCTTGTGGAAAGAGATCGTCCAATCAGGACGATATAATACTGATATGAGTTTCAATTCTGTGAATGTTCACACTCCTGCAAATCAGATATATGTGATATAGAATTAACAAGTTTTTGAGCTGAAAAGCCATTTCAGATAAAGGACAGTGATTCCTAGATGAGGGAGAAAGCAGTGAAAAGAGTATATTTTATAAGTGCTATAACAAAACAAACAACAAAAACACCAGAAAGGTCAAAAACAGTTTCAACAATTTAATATCTATGAAATAAACAGGAGATACTATGAATCTGCAGCAATATACGATACTTCACTATTTACTGTAAAGATATTGTATAATTTTAATGTTCATATGGAAAGCAAATTTTAGGAACTGAGGGAAGGAAAAGAAGAGAGAAAGTGAAAGAGAGGCTTAAAACCTTATTACTCTAGTCAGTGTTCAATATTCAAAAGCTCATACCTTGGTAAAGTCAAAACCAATTTTCTCTGAAAGCAAAGGTACTTCTTTTAAATGAGAGCTATTTCCATGCCAAATTTCAGCTTGCAGTTCTCATCCGTTTCAGCTCTAGGGTTGTTCATAAAAAGGTTACAGGCTTCTTCCCTCCCGCTCCTGCTCTGTAATGGTAATAGCATATTTTCTTCACTCTCCCTGCATTCAAAATTTACAGACCTACTTTTCCTCAGACTTTCTAAACAGCTGAACATCCATGCAAAATAAACCAGGAAAATTTCAAAACAAAATGAATTTATGATTAGCTACATGTAACTACAAAACCAGAAAAACTTATATTTTTTCCTATAAGAAGTGCAAATCCCCCCCAGATGTTTTCATCAACATTTGAAACAAAACCTGTTTTTATTTCAACTGCAATGATTTTATTTTTTTTTAAATGAAGAAAAGCATAAAAATAAATGATTCAAAAAAAGAATAGGTGAATCTTAAATGTATTGTGGGGGTGGGGCAAGAGGGATTTAAGTCTTACATCCATGGAGAAAAGAAACAATAAAGATATAGATGTTTAAAAGCAAAACTTCCAGACAAAATACTGCAACCGACCCATTTGCTTATATGATGTTGTTCCTACTTTATCTACACCTAATATTATGTTTATTATGCTTCCATGGTCTTAGCATATTTACATCTCCTCTGCCATATTTTTAACATCCTTAGAAACTAATTCAGTAAGCAATCTAGGGATGATAAATTTTTAAATTAGTTGTCTTTAAAATAATTTTAGTGGCATTCTACTTTGTTAAGAAAATAAAATTAAAAACTCCTACATTTTTCAACTATGTTCCTTTAGAACTTGAAAAGAATTAAGCAAGCCCCTTATTTCTTTAACCCTAAACAGAGGAAAAAACAAGAGTATTAATAATAAAATGTGCTTAAACAATTGAGTTTTACAAGTTTTATAGCAAACTCTCTTATACCGTATATCCCATATAGAGCATCTTTACTTTGAAGCAATGGCTCCTTTTTAAGTAACTGCTTCTTTTGAGTCTAAATTATTATCACCAATATCAGTTACTAGATTCAAATTTAGGATCGAATTGATGATTCTTTAACTTAACTGTAAGTGTGATAGTAAGCACTTACAGAACTGATGAATCTAAAAAATCTTATGATCTGTATAGATCAATCAAGTGATACTTTTTCAGTTCTTGAAGAACATTCCAAAGGCTCTGGAAAATGTTATGTAATGTCTTCTGCCAGGTATTGACAGAATACTTTTATAGTCTAGGTGTTTTCAGGTGGCAATTAATGCTGTTCTATTCAGGACGACCAAAAGAACCGAGCAGTGTTTTCCTTTGCCTGTTGTGTTGTTGGTTACTCTTTGTTAGTGACAGAGACACTCTTAAGACACCAACTTAGAATTAGATTACTATTTGTGAGACAGCTAAAGTGAGATAAGGTGAATACCACACAATGTGCCCATAACTAAGTTGGAATATTTGTTCAAACTAAGTCTACAAAGTAGTCTCATTGATCATCTTTTCTTATGAATTATTCATACAATACTTTATGTCATCTAATTCTGAAAAATCCACATCTTTGTCTAAATCAAGCTAGGTATAATTATACTTTACTGGATTACAGGCAATTAGTTTTATTATTACTGCAATCAACAGTACAAATGCAGAAAAAACAGTTTTTCAGATCTGCTATATTAACTGCATTTAAAATGAGCAGAGAACTCTTAGAGGCTTGTTTTCAAATTATATCCCTATAAATTCATAATAAGTGATTAGAGGTCTGCATGCAATAATTATGATTCACAATATTAGTTAAAAGTAAAACTAAAAAATGTCTGTGACAGTAAACCAGTTATCAAATAGAGAGTAGCAATGTTACCATAGAGATGTGTACTTTTAATCACAGAGTAAATTGCTTAATTTTACATACTAAATATAAATATTTCTTTATGTTATTTATGAAAAAGCAGAGGGGGTTTTGAATATTTTTCTTTAATAGTTCTGTCTCAATTTATCTACTTGCCTGCTACGTACTGAAGATGAAAGGGCTAACCTTCTACCAGCACTAGGGGTGAGTTAGGCTTGTGTAGCTCCCCAAGAACATCCTAAGGGGGCTTGGATGCTAACAGAATAAGATGGACTAGTACATGCCCAAAACCTTTCTGCTGCCTTCCCTGCTTGATCCAGGCATTCAGTTGCCTTCAGTGGCCCAAGGATGAGATCTGATACACACAACTGTGTAACCTTGGCTCAGACAGCTGAGAAAATTGCAGAGTTATGAGAAATAGGTATCAGAAGGTCTGCAGAAAGGTGAAAAAAGGTAAAAGTGCAGAGAGACACTCATTGAGATGGGATCACTAGTAGATCAGGGATTCAAGAGGAAAAACACCAGCATGGAAAGGTACAAAATCTTGAACAGGAAAAGAACAACATATTTCATTCAGACACTGTTGGATCAGTTCACCAGTGCCCCTTTCAATGGAGCTGGTGGCAGCTGATAGCTCTGCAGCACAGTGAAAGGGTAGACCCCAGGGGTCGTAGCGCTTGAACCTTCTGTATGAACTGATGTTGCTTCATGAGCAGAAATGAGCACTGTATGCTGTGTGTATTTTGCCAATAGACTGTCTTTGGGTGTGGCTAAAGATGCCTGAACAACCGAGTGTGGGAGGTAAAAATGATGAACACTTTAACAAAGATAATGAAGGTCCAGCAAAGCAGCAGTACCAAACCTCTGTTGGACATGGGGCCGTATTGGGTTTGTGTAGTAAGGTTTTGGTAGTGGTGTAGCTGCAGGGGTGGCTTCTGTGAGAAGAGATCAGGAGCTGTCGCCATGTCAGACAGAGCCAGTTTCAGCTGGCTCCAAGATGGATAAACTCCAGATAGGTCCAAGATGGACCTACTGTTGACCAAAACTGAGCCCATCAGCAATGCTGGTGGCACCTCTGTGACAGCATATTTAAGAAAGGATAAAAAATGCTGCACAGCAGCTGGGAGAGGAGTGAGAAAAATGTGAGAGAAATAGCCTTGCAGAAACTCAGGTCAGTGAAGAAGGAGGGGAGGACGTGCTACAGTTGCCAGAACAGATTCCCCTGCAGCCCATCAAGAAGACCATGGTGATGCAGGTTGTCCCTTTGCAGCCCATAGAGAACCACATCAGAGTAAACATTCACACTGCAGCCCATGGAGGACCCCACACTGGAGCAGGTGGATATGCTCTGAAAGCAGCTGCAGCCCACAGAGACTCCATGATGGAAGAGGCTCCTGGCAGGAGCTGTGGCCCATGGAGAGGAGCCCCAGCAGAAGCAGGTTTTTTGGTAGGAACTGTGACCCCATAGGGGATGCACACTGCAGCAGTCAGTTCCTGAAGGACTGTACCCCGAGGAAAGGACCCACAGTGGAGTAGTTCTTGAAGACCTGCCTCCCATGGGAAGGACCCATGTTGTAGCAGTTCATGAAGGACTTTATCCCATGAAAGGGACCCCACGCCAGAGCAGGTGAAGAGTGTGAGGAGGAAGAAGCAGATAGATGAAGTGTTATGAACTGACCATCACTCCTGTTCCCCATGTCCCTGTGCCACTTAGTGGGGAGGAGATAAAAGAGTAAAGTGTGAAGTTGAGCCTGGGAAGAACATGGGGGTAGTGAGAAGGTAGTTTTAGTTTTCTTTTTATTTCTTACTAACCTTATTTATTAATTGGCAATAAATTAAATTATTTTCCCCAAGTAGATTGTTTTGCCTGTGAAGGTAATTCATCATTAATCTCCCTGCCCTTATCTTGACCCATGAGCTTTTTCATCATATTTTGTCCCTTTTTTCTGTTAAGGAGGGGAGTGATAGAGTGGCTTGGTAGGCAACTCACCACAGAGGCAAAAAATCTTAGAAAGTAATAACATCTGGATGTTATCATATTTTGGGCTAATACTGGGGCTATGGACAAACTTAGAGAACCAAAAGGATCATATAGTTCATTAAATTGTATGCCTATAAGTACTTTTCGGTTAATGAGTAATGCCATAGTGCTCAGCATATAACTTCCTTAGACAAAAGCTTGCAGTGGAGTGAGGACAAATTTTTCTCATATATTCAGGGTTGCAAGCTGAAGTAACAATTAAAATGGGATCCCTGTGTGCTAAAGTTAGATTCCTTTGTGGTAAGCTTTTAACTTCTCACAGTTCTCTTCCTAGAAAGTGTTTACAATGTAGAAAAGTGACTAGAAATAGAAGGGAATCCCTGTTAGTTATGCAGTTGGGATAATAGTAAGGCATATAACAAATGCTGGGTACATATGTCCCTAGCAAACTTGCTAGAACTGTAGGAAAATACCAGTGCTGATTCTACTTCTACATCTTGAGAGGAGGAAGTGAAATACTGGCTGTTCATTGCAGTCCTGGAAGAACTTTTGAAAAGTTATATATAAAACAACATTGTCAGCTGATTTCTACTCCTGTATCTCTTAATACGTATTTGGAATTGTTGACTCTCTTTTAAGGGTGAAGGACACGGAGTTACTAACCGAAGCCATGAGAAAATCTAGATCTATAATGACTGTCAGAAAGGGTAATTTTCTTAGCTTTGCCAATAGACAATAGCTGATAGAGAAGATTAATAAAGTGGGAATCCTGTAAAACATATTAATTAAGGTAACTCATTGACATACTAACCAAAGACAAACCTGAACAACTGCTCACAAACTAATGGTCAAACACCTGAAAGCTTTAAAGAGAAGACAAGACAGGGACAGGGGGTAAGGGTGAGGGAAGAGGAAAGAGAGAAAAGAGAGAGATCTGGATAAGTATCTTTGGCTAGAACCAAACAGAATCTCTATTTTTTTAAGAAATCAGGTTCAAACACTTGGGGTTTTTTCCTGCTTTCAGAGCACTAGGGAGAAAAAAGTTTTCAGAAAAAAAAAAAATCCACATTTTTTTAATATAATTTATTCAACATAAGCAATGTCTTTGGTGGAACTCCTTTATTTTACCATTTTAATAATTTTATTCATTTTATCTGAATTGTTGCAGTAATCTTTTTTTTTATTTGCTTATTTATATCATCTATATGTAGATAAAATCACAAAGACCCAGACCACTGTCTGGGGACTGCTAGAAAAATCTTAATATAAAGAGAGTAATAAACAAAACTAATTAAAGGTATGGCTAGCATACATTTTTAATAGAAACTATTAATACTGGCAATAATCTTCTGGGTAACATGTATAATGTGTTGAGTGAGGTTCCCTGTTAGCAGTTTTCTGTGGCAATAATGCAATTTAGGATGTAAAGATGGTGTTGAGATCACCTTGGCTCTTGAGGCTTCCCTCAGTCCCTGAGGATTTCTCAGTGACCTTGAAGTATGCCTGAGATTTCTGCAAGAGTCTATAGAGAACTCACTTTCAAGTCCAGACTTCCAATTCTTCAGTACTTCTGAAAGTACTGAAATACTTTCATGTCTTCCTCCACTTCACCTCTTCCCCTGTTTTTATGCATTTTTTTTTTCTTGAAGTGGATGATTCTTATTTACTTAAAAAAATATTTCCAAAATTTGCTTGATAGAGGAAGAGGCAGATTTATGAGTGTTAACCTAATTACAGATGAAGTGTGTACATTTTACAGATGCAAAATATTTTCCTGATATTAGCTTAGAAACTACTGGTTACTTACACTTTTAATAAATTCTCAAAGACTGCACTAGAGTGGTTAAAAGTGAGATCATTTCTATCACTTGAATATGCACCTGGCAATCAGAATCACATACATCCTTCTTGTGTCGGGGAGATTTTATGAGAAAAACAGCAACGTGATCTTGAGGCACTATTCTCCAGATAGAACAACATGCTTTCAGTATCATTTGTTCACCCATAGCATCCTGGAACATGCTTAATCCCAGGTTTTTATTTTGCAAGCATTCCATAACTATGATCTTGGGGTGAAATAGAAACAGAAAAATAGAGAGAAAACATATAGAGATGAAAACAAATTGATTAGAAAAATAAAACTTCTTTATCCTTCCCTTATTGATTCATAAATATTATAAGGAAACTACTGTTTTTATTTAAATTCCTTAATAGCTTATAAATGTTTATATGACATACACAATGAATTCCAAAGGTAAGAAATTTGAAAAAGTTTATAATGGTATCTCCGTGTGTTTTTTTAAAGCATTTTGTATACATGTGAATATACCAAAAGCTTGTCCTGTTACCAAAATTGTTTCAATATTATGCATAAAAATTTGCTAGGTCACACAGCAATAGAAGTTAAAGGGCAAAAGACCGTGTATAAAATTTCTATTTCCCACAATTTGTCTTACTACAAAACAAGTAAAAATTTGTGCAGTTCACAGAACTTTGCTAAGAAACAAATTGGAAAGTGGAAAGAGAAAAACACAATTTGACATTTCTGGGTGCAAGTTAAATGTGCGTGTATGTGTGCATGCATAAGGACTTTGTAATAAATGAATGCCACGACCCAGCTTTTCATCATTAATCTTCCTGTCAGGATTCAAGAGAGACAGGACTTCTAAGTGTTGCCAAGGTGTCACGAGATTCATCTTCACAGGATTCCACTTGACTTTGTACCCTCTCATCTCTAACTGACGTTACAAACCACTCATTACTCTTAGTGTCAGGAATTCATGCAGCATATATAACAAGGGAAGAAGCAATATCTTTTCAGGGGGGAAAAAAAAAAGGTGTACTCTGAATCCATGTTAAAAGGAGAACAGTCTCAATATTTGAGTGGTTATGCTGTTGTCAATTATAACCATAATTTGCATCTCTGAAACTAATATGCAAGGAAATTTGCCCATAGCAGTTGTAGTCTATTATCATTTAATTAGTCTTCCACCATACAAAAAGATCTGCAATATTATATGCCAGCAAAGTCTTTTTGCTCAGCTAACAATAGCTAATCCACTGTCCTCAATACTGAAATTTAGCTTAGACAGGGAACTACTCACAAAAACTCAAGAACAAAGGTGAAGGTTATTATTTTGGGGTGATGGAGCAAATAAATGGTGATGGAAGACATTATAAATTTGACTTTAAACTGTACATGGTAGATTATTCCCTTCATGTCCTAGAATCTCCCTTTTTCATTGGCAGTGATGCTTAGATAAGAGATACTTTGTAGATCAGTATGTGAGAAACAAAGATAAAACAGAGAAGCTCTACCATTCTGGGCAATCTACTCTTGTGTAACGTACACTGTTCCCCCAGGTCACATGAAACATACTGTTACTGTCTTTTAAAAATATTACCTCTGGTCTGCTTAATACATTTTAGGATAATTACTACAGGACAACCAGGTGATCAGGCCCAGTCAGCATGGGTTTATGAAAGGCAGGTCCTGCTTCACTAACCTGGTCTCCTTCTATGACAACATGACCCACTTAGTGGATGAGGGAAAGGCTGTGGATGTTGTCTACCTGGACTTCAGTAAAGCCTGTGACACCATTTCCCACAGCATTCTCCTGGAGAAACTGACTGCTCATGGCTTGGACAGGTGTACTCTTTGCTGAGTAAAAAACTGGCTAGACAGCCAGGCCCAAAGAGTGGTGGTGAATGCAGTTCAATCCAGTTGGCAGCCAGTCACAAGTGGTGTTCCCCAGGGCTCAGTATTGGGGCCAGTTCTGTTTACTATCTTTATCAATGATCTGGACGAGGGGATTGAGTGCACCCTCAGTAAGTTTGCAGATGGCACCAAGTTGGGCAGGGGTGTTGATCTGCTGGAGGGTAGGAAGGCCCTATGGAGGTATCTGGACAGGGTGGATTGATGGGCCAAGGCCAATTGTATGAGATTCAGTATGGTTAAGTGCTGGGTCCTGCACTTGGGTCACAACAACCCCATGCAACCATACAGGCTTGGGGAAGAGTGGCTGGAGAGTTGCCCAGCAGAAAAGGACCTGGGGAGATCGGTCAACAGCCGGCTGAACATGAGGCAGCAGTGTGCCCAGGTGACCAAGAGGGCCAATGGCATCCTGGCTTGTATGAGAAATAGTGTGGCCAGCAGGACTAGGGAAGTGATTGTCCCCCTGTACTTGGCACTGGTGAGGCCACACCTCAAATACTGTGTTCAGTTTTGGGCACCTCACTACAAGGAGGACATCGAGGTGTTAGAGCGTGTCCAAAGAAGGGCAAAGAAACTGGTGAAGGTTCTAGAGCACAAGTGTTATGAGGAGTGGCTGAGGGAGCTGGCGTTGTTTAGCCTGGATAAAAGGACACCTTATTGCTCTCTACAACTACCTGAAAGGAGGTTGTAGTGAGGCAGGTGTCAGTCTCTTCTCCCAAGTAACAAGCAATAGGACAAGAGGAAACAAGCAAAAGAACAAGAGGGCTCAAGTTGTGCCAGGGGACATTTAGCTTAGATATTAGGAGCAATTTCTTCACCAAAAGGCTAGTCAGGCATTGGAACAGGCTGCCCAGGGAAGTGGTTGATTCCTCATCCCTGGAGGTATTTAAAAGACGTGTAGATCTGGTGCTTAGGGCCATGGTTTAGTGGTGGACTTGGCAGTGCTAGGTTAATGATTCTATGATTATTTTCTTTTTATATTAATTCTATGATTCTGTGATTATTACTTTTTCCAGAAACCACTGAAGTTATGAGTTTCACACCATATATATTTAAGTTCTTGGACAGTACCCTTTACGCTTTGGGAATTTTGGGATATATAATTAGAACTTTGGTTTTGGTACTCGGAATTTCCCCTATGAAGTTACACCTTAGTTCCTTGAATCCCAGAATCATAACATCATAGAATCCTTTAAGATGAAAAAGACCTTTAAGATCATCAGGTTCAACTGTCAACCTAGCACTGTCAAGTCCATAACGTTGCTAGTGCTGCATGTTTTACATTGTAGGCATTTTCTATTTCACTATTCTTTCATTACAAAAATAGTAGCAATGCAGACATTCCATATGAGGTTGCAAAGTAACCTTTTATCAATAGAATTTGAGTATAAATATATCTAAGTGCATTTTATTTCCAGTGGTTTTACTTTCTGCTCAGAGAAATGAAGTTACTTTAAGTAGTGTCTAACAGATGTGAAAACTGAACATTTATGTCCATAAGAAAATGTCTAAATTAAGTACTTTGAATTTTGAGTAAAATATTTTTGAATAAAATAAGTATTTTGTATGAAAAAAATCAGTAACATGACATATAAAGAAACAAAATTGGGAAACATAATTTTCTTAGCAGACTTGACTTATTGACAGTAAAAAGCTATAAGAGGATTTCCCAGATGAAGGCTACACTTTACCATTTTTACTGAGTTTTCCCTGTGTTTTCTTGCAACATTCATAGAAACTTATTCTACATTGTGGGCTAAGAATTTTCCATATTATTTTCAAATTTCCAGAGTTAATTTCTGAATTACAGAAATTGGTGATCAACTGTTCTGTCAATAGAGTGCTTGCCATTTGGTCAACATGCAAGGCATCAAGCATATTTCTTATGTGTAATGTGGGTGATTGGAAAAGTGATTTTACAAAGTTTCCAAATGGTAATTTCAACCACAGTTTCTCATCAGTGATTTTGGCTTGCCTTGTTCTCTTTAGTTCTCAAATCACAACATTTTTTTTTTTTTACATCAGAGTCATGCTAAACTGCAAGTATTCATTATACAAATGCTGTAGCCCACGTTTCACTTTGAGTTTAAAAACAATAAAGGTATTATTCTGGTTATCATTATCTCACTATCCTTAGGAAACCAGGCTCCTTTCTACAATTTTAATCAGCTAATTGCTCTTGAATTTTTAGGAGAAGCAGAAAATCACCAGGACATAATGATGTAGAAAGCACAGCTGAAACAAAGAAGGATGATCCACTTTCTCAGATGTTAGTCAAGGACCAAGTACTGATTCAGCTGCACTTCTGCACATTCCTATACTGTCATCCTATACAAGCTGTTCTTGCTCAGACACTCAAAAGTAGTTGTGTGCCTATGTACCTCATTTAGTTGTTCCTGACATCCCTTCAATTACTAAATGTCTGTTAGGTAACTATGTTTTTCTGGATACTTGCATGCAGTTAATAAAGCACTAATGCTGACAATAAATTGCTCACAATCAGGCACCTCTCAGGCAAAATTGTCTGATCCTTGAATCGTGCCCAGAGATTATGTACCACTGTCACTGGGACACTCATGTAGCTTGTGGGAACTTCGTATTCTTTCAATAGGACCTTTAGTTTTAATATCTGAGATCCTAAATGTCTACTTTAATCAATGAGATATGGGTGTATCAACGGATGCCTTAATCAAAGAGTAAACCAATGTTCTTGTTATGCAAAATGGAATTCAGTCAGAGGAGGTCTTACCCCAATGTTTTAGCAGCTACTGTACTTTCTCAAGATATGTGAGTTAGAAGCTATTAATCTAATCCCCCAGAGTACTTGGAACATCAAATTGTTAACTCTTCTGTAGTGATCTCTCTTCCTTGATTTTTGTAGCAGGTTAAATGGGCGCAAGAACTCAATTTCAAGGTAGAGTTTCTTGTTCAGGATCTCAAGACTGCTTATGAGTAGACTTTCTCTCACTAACTCTTCTATTTTAATAAATAATTCCCAGTTTGTTTTGTGTTTTACTTCATTGTTCTATTTCTTTTTCTTTTAGCTTCTTTCTGTGGATTCCTTCATTTGGCTGCTAGCTGTGTCCATATACCATGAAAGAAACATACAGATTCTAGTCAGGTGAGTATCTGAAGGTCAGATACTGATGATCCAGTTCTTAGTTAATGTGGTGGGTTGATCTTGGTTGGATACCAGGTGCCCTATAACTCCCCCTCCTCAACTGGACAGGGGGAGAGAAAATATAACGAAAGGCTTGTGGGTCAAGATAAGGACAGGGAGATCACTCACCAATTACCGTCACAGAAAAAAACAGACTTGACTTGGGGCAATTAGTTTAATTTATTACCAATCAAATCAGAGTAGGATAATGAGAAATAAAATCAAATCTTAAAACACCTTCCTCCCCCCCGCCCCCTTCTTCCCAGGCTCAACTTCACTCCCGAATTGTCTGCCTGTTCCCCCCAAGCAGCACAGGGGGATGGGGAATGGGGGTTACGGTTGGTTCCACACACATTGTTTCTGCTGCTCTTTCCTCTTCACACCCATGAGAGACAGTCCTCCACAAAATTCTCCAGTGTGGGTCCCTCCCATGGGCTTCAATTCTTCATGAACTGCTCCAGCGTGTGTCCTTCCCATGGGATGCAGTCCTTCAGGAACAGACTGCTGCAGTGTGGGTCCCCCACAGGGTCACAAAGCCTGCCAGCAAACCTGCTCCAGCGAGGGCTCCTCTCTCCATGGGTCCACAGGTTCTGACAGGAGCCTGCTCCAGCATGGGTTTCCCAAGCGGTCACAGCCTCCTTCAGGCACATGCACCTGCTCCGGTGTGAGTTCCTTCATGGGCTGCAGGTGGATATCTGCTCCACCATGGACCTCCATGGGTTGCAGGAGGACAGCCTGCCTCACCATGGTCTTCACCATGGGCTGCAGGGGAATCTCTGCTCCGGCACCTGCAGCACCTCCTCCCCCTCCTTCTTCACCGACCTTGATGTCTGCATAGATGTTCCTCTCACTTATTCTCACTCCTCTCTCTGGCTGCAATTGTGCAGAGGTTTTTTTTCCCCTTCTTAAATATGTTATCACAGAGGCATTACCACCACTGCTCAGCCTTGGCCAGAGGTGGGTCTGTCTTGGAGCCGGCTGGCATTGTCTCTATTGGACATAGGGGAAGCTTCTAGTAGCTTCTCATAGAAGCCACCCCTGTAGCCCCTCTGCTACCAAAACCTTGCCATGCAAACCCAATACAGCTAATCAATGTCAAAACTAATCATCTGTTGTCGTGTCCGTGTGTCACGGTCCACTCAGTGGACTCGTGATGGTTCGTTTACCATGATCTCGAAGCGCAAAAAATCAAAGGCGACCACGCCAAGGGGTTATGCTTTGATCAACAGTACAATTTTATTGTTTGCCCGTAAAGCGGCGTGCGATAGAGGAGAGTGACAGGAAAGGGAGAAAAGGTAAAGTAAAGAAAGAGGATTATAGCTACCACCACGGGTCCAAGGCGTCCCTGTGGCCCCAGGTCCAGGCAGCGTCCCGCCGGTCCTTCCGATCGTCGTGATCCTTGGTGGGGAAGATCTCCAAAGTTCAGTTGCTAAGGAATCATCTTTTATGCCAAGCAACACACCTTGCTCCTCCTCTGGTCCATGGTGTGTTACCAGTCTCCGCCTTCTTGTGCAAGGTTACCACACGTGCCAAAAGAGGAGTGCCTGAGGCGTGGTTTACCTTAGAGGCGGGTAGCTTCAGACCAGGAGGTGTGTTTTTGTATTATAATGATATTACAATGAAGAAAGTTCACCCGAAGTTCAAGTTCTCCCGGTTCGTTGTTATGACAGTGGTGGTAATCCATCTTCTGGACAGCAGTTATGCAGCCTTATCTAGGTTGTTCCGTTCAGTCCCAGGTAGTAGGGAGCGGCATAGTACTCCTCGTACCATGCAGTTCTCCTTTCCAGGGTACTTGCGTCTTGGTTTCCATGGGGACCACGCTCCATCTCCAGGTCTCCGTTGGCAATGTTGAGACAATATTGTCCTCTTAGGACCGACTCTTACACCGTGGTCTTCAAAATTCAAATTTTTTAGTGGATTATTTACATAAATAGAGTAATGTGTCATATGGTCATGAGGATCTCACAGGTAGGATACATTAGGAAAGTTTGCTTCTCCATATGAAGGCTAGAGTAAATTTCTACTATATGCTTATGAAAACAGGACATTGGAGATTAAAATTAGGTATGAGTATCAAGGCTGAGATGCAATCCATTTTTTTCACTGTACTTGAAGAAATTTTCTTTGACAACTGCTATTGGAAACTATCTGCTGTGTACCAGAAAATATAAATAACACAATCTTTTTCCTCTGAGGTTCTAATTCTCCATGCAAACTGATAAATTGACAAGAGAATAACTAATCAAAAACATTAACAAATCTGGTCAATAGAACTGATCAAGAACAATTTCTGGTTTTAAGGACAGTTTTCTTTTTCGAAAAATATCTGAACAACACAAAGCACTGTGTTTAACTCTGAGATTTAGAAAGCTGATCCCTCCAAAATGTTTCAATGTTTCATCGCTATGTCATAACTAATTTTAATCTCAAAGAATGATTGTTTCCTCAGTGCACTTTGCTAGGAACTTGAACTAATTAATAGGATGGAGGAAGGAGGTAATCTCCAGCTGAAACAAATATCACTATAAAGCAATCAAAGTACATAATTCAGGACCTCAGAAGGTAACTTTTATAAGCCTCAGGAATAAATACATTTTATATAGTTTCCAATTTGTGCTTATAAAACATGTTTGTGTGGTGGTGTATCCCCCCTCCCTCCTCTGGACCGCTTTAGGATCACAGGGACTCCTGTCAAGTCTTGGCCTTTGAGCAATGAGTCTGGCGGTTAAGCACCCCTTGGCCCTGCAAGGAACTCTTGCATGGCTGTGGTGGGGTACAAGAATGCTTTGACAGCACCTGGCGTAATCAGTCACTCCCTGACAGCCTTGGAACATATCTTTGTGGATTGTAATTGAGGCAGATTGGTACAGTAGGATCGTACCAATCTTGCTGGAAATTGATGAGAACTCAGCAATTACCAACTGGAATTGTGGCCAGAATGGAAATTCACTGATGCCTAAAGTCAATCATCTCACAACCCTATAAACAGCAGTAGCAAGGGAGACCCTTTGAGCTCTCCTGGACTGCAACAGGCTGTGCCAGTATCTCCCTCTGAGTGGGACGCCTCTCAGAGTTGCGAACTTTTTAAGTTTGCATACAGAGGCCTGGCAACAGGACCTGGGTGGATCTCCAGCGCTTTTCACTCCTTAAGCCTCAACCTTTGTGCATTAAGACAATCATTTGAAGTGAGTATTTCACTGAACTTGAGGGGAATTTTTACCAGGTACCTTTATTTATGCACATTGTGTGTATTTCATTAAATTCAAGATAAATTACTATGTACCTTTATTAGGCCTATTGTGTGTTTTTGTGAATTGATGCAAATATTGTAGTAAACCCTATTTAATAATTTTGTAAATGCTAAATTAAGCAATGATTAATTACTGTTAAATGCCCGTGATTCTCTCTTTAATGTGAACAAACCTTAAACTGCTGCTAAACATATATAGTCCTTAGATATAAATCATTGACCAAGTCTGAGATTAGGATTGGATTCAGCCACACCTAGACTCCTCTCTGAGAAGGAGTTTATAAAGCAAGGGGGTCCTTTCTGAAGCTTGTGACTCAACGGGAGATCCTTCTTTACCCCCCTTGTATTTTCCTCTACCTCACTTCTCTCTCTCTCTTTCTCTCTTCCATTGATTTAATAAGTAATAGAGTGAACCTTGCCATCAAACTTTTTAAATATCCCTTTTATTTTTATTTCTATTAAATTCACTTTTTCAAATATCTTTGATGGTGATTCTTTAAATGACCTAACCACTCATTCATGACAGTTTGTCCTTAAAATAGAAACAATGACTGTAAATGAGGGATGTGAGTTGTTGCTCATTTTGCCAAGCTAGATGCATGCAGGAATAAAGGCTTTGTATATCTGTTTGCTGGCTTGTTATTATGTTGTTTGCTGTATGATTACAAGTTGGTAAATCCAGCAGAGCTTCTTGAGCACACACACAAAAATGTTCAAAAGCTTGAAATGATCCCTTTTACCAATATTATATTTGAAATTAAAATAAGCAGTGTAATTCTCAGTAAATTTTCACATTGTCTATGTCGTGTTCAAGCAGCAGACATGTAAATAGCAAAGAGAGAAGAGGGAAAGGGGCAGCAGGTGACAGAGGGAAAGTATAAAGAAGATGAGTTCTCCAGGCAGTAAACTTCAACGAGATGAAAACTCATATAAAAGTGGTTTGGGGGAGGTACGCAATGGGAGAAGACAGAGAGGGATTCTACAGAGAATTTACTTTTATAGGCTATAAGATAAATTAATTGGAAATACCTGTTTTAATAGAAGCTTGTGCTACTCATCAGAACTAAAACACTGAAGAAAGCAGACTTTTGCCACAAAACTTAGATCCCAGTCTCAATATGTAGAGTAACCAGACTAGCTAAGCTTACTCTAACTTCACATAAGTCAGTTATATATGTAAAACTTTTATAATGTGAAAATTCTTTTTTTCTTGATAGATTATATTCCTGCTATTCATATTAAACATTTTTCCCCAGAGCACTTCTTGTGGGTATTCACTCACTGTTCACACTCCCTTACAAGAAAGAATTGTCACTTGTATCAATTTGCCAGAAGGGAAAAAAATCTTCAAATTTTATTTCAGAAGGATACAGAGAAAAGATCTTACATCTAAATGAAAAAAAGGAAGAGACTGCATCCTGATGGATCACAAAGAGGACAAAGATGTTCTTCATGTTACATATGGGCTCTATGTTTAGCACATCAAATTTTTTTTTAAATTTTTAAATTATTTGAAATGCAAACATGAATATAAAATAATCTGCTGATTGTTAGTGACTAGGAATGTAGCAACTTGGTGCAATCAATGGTCCAAACCCTGCACTTAATTTTACCTGTCATCAACTTGCTGCAGGAATTTGACAAAGTGACTTTTAGTAAAAATAATAGTTGTACAAAGCCTGGACTTTATTTTTAAGATAATGGGTAATAGCAGCAAATAAAGCACTTTTGTAAAACATTCTGGAAACATTTTAATATAAATATTTCTATTCTTGTCTTTAGCCTACAGGAGCCTGTTTACGATCTTCCTGTTCTGTTTCATTTTGTGACAGTAAAGTACACACTATAGCTATTCTCTGTCAAAGAGAAAACTTCTTTGTTCCAGATGTTGAACAAAATTTTTCTTCAAGTTTGAACTATTAGCTGGAGAAAACATTGACTTATTCTAGAAGCAGGGAAAGATAAGTCTTATCTGTTTATAAGTTATGGATCTTGCCTGTATGTCTTTTGGCATTACTGAAAATACTGTATGCCTTATTCTTTAGGGATTACGCAGCTCTGATAGGATTGAATGCACTCCTGTCTCCCCAATACAAACTAATAACCATCTTAATTAAGTTTTAAAATACTTTAACATACTTTAAAATATCTTAAAATATTTTAAAAATGTTTATACAAAGCCAGTCAAACAGAAGTTGGAACCCAATAGCTGCAGCTGTCTATAACATCTGTCAGGAAAAACAGAATCATAGAAACATAGAATCATTAAGGTTGGAAAGGACCTCTGAGATCATCAAGTCCAACCTGTTAACCTAACTGCCAGGTCCACCTTTAAACCATGTCCCGAAGCACCACATCCACATGTTTTTTGACTACTTCCAGGGACTGTGATTGAAACACTTCCCTGGGCAGTCTGTTCCAATGCCTAACCACTCTCTCTGTGAAGAAATTTTTCCTAATATCTAATCAAAATCTCCCCTGGCACAACTTGAGGCCATTTCCTCTAGTCCTATCACTTGTTACGTGGGAGAAGAGATGAACCCCCACCTCGCTACAACCTCCTTTCAGGTAGTTGTAGGGAGCAATAAGGTCTCCCCTCAGTCTCCTCTTCTCCAAACTAAACAACCTCAGCTCCCTCAGCCGCTCCTTGTAAGACTTGTGCTCTAGAACCTTCACCAGCTTCATCGCTCTTCTTTGGACACTCTCCAGCACCTCAATGTTCTTCTTGTAGTGAGAGCCCCAAAACTGAACACAGTATTCGAGGTGCGGCCTCACCGGTGCCAAGTACAGGGGGACGATCACTTCCCCAGTCCTGCTGGCCACATTATTCCTGACACAAGCCAGGATGCCATGGGCCACCTTGGTCACCTCAGGACACTGCTGGCTCATGTTCAGCTAGCTGTCAACCAATGCCCCAAGGTGTTTTTCTGCCAAGCAGCTTTCCAGTCACTCTTCCCCAAGCCTGTAGCATTGCATGGGGTTGTGACCGAAGTCCAGGACCCAGCACTTAGCCTTGCTGAATCTCATACAATTGGTGTTGGCCCATTGATCCAGCCTGTCCAGATCCCTCTGTAGAGCCTTCCTACCCTCCAGCAGATCTACACTCTCACCCAATTTGGTGTCATCTGCGAACTTACTGAGGGTGCACTCAATATCCTCATCAAGATCATCAATAAAGATATTAAACAGGACCAGCCCCAATCATGAGCCCTGGGGAACACCACTCATTACCGATCACCAACTGGCTTTGACCCCGTTCACCACCACTCTCTGAGCTTGGCCATTTAGTCAGTTTTTAACCCAGCAAAGAGTGCACTTATCCAAGCCATGAGTAGTCAGTTTCTCCAGGAGAATGCTGTGGGAGACAATGTCAAAGGCTTTACTAAAGTCCAGGTAGACAATATCCACAGCCTTTCCCTCATCCACTAAGTGGGTCACCTTGTCATAGAAGAAGATCAGGTTAGTCAAGCAGGACCTTCCCTTCATGAACCCATGCTGACTGGGCCTGATGCCCTGGTTGACCCGCACATGCTGCATGATGGCACTCAAGATGATCTGCTCCATGACCTTCCCTGGCACCGAGGTCAGGCTGTTAGGCCTGTAATTCCCCGGATCCTCCTTCCGACCCTTCTTGTAGATGGGATGCATCTTAGTCAATTATTAGTTCCTACCTTAGAAAGATCCTAGCTGTTTTGTAATCAAGTTCTATATTTAAAACTGAGAGACAGGTCTGTGAATTCTTTAACCATATTAATATTGCCTTGAGATCTGCTAAAATGGACTCTAAGTAGTGCAGTTTGCTTCTTCTCACTCAAGACATAAACCCATGCATCAAAAAAATCTAACCTGTTGCAGATTGAGCTGGACTTCAGACACATCATAGAAAATATTCTGTATCTACTCTCAAAGTGTGCAAATGAGAAAAAGCTAATCTACTACCCTGTTGCGGTGGCTTGACCCTGGCTGGATGCCAGGTGCCTACCAAAGCTGCTCTACCACTCCCTTCCTCAGCTGGACAGGGGAGAGAAAATCTAACGAAAGACTTGTGGGTTGAGATAAGGACAGAGAGAGATCACTCACCAATAACTGTCACAGAAAAAAAAGGCTTGACTTGGGGCAATTAGTTTAATTTATTACCAATCCAATCAGCGTAAGGTAATGAGAAAATAAAGACTAAATCTTCAAACAACTTCCCCCCACCCCTCCCTTCTTCCTGGGCTCAACTTTACTCCCTATTTCTCTACCTCCTCGCCCCCAGTGGCACAGGGGGATGGGGAATAGGGGTTGCCGTCAGTTCATCCCTTGTTGTTTCTGCTGCTCCTTCCTCCTCAGGGGGAGGACTCCTCACACTCTTCCCCTGCTCCAGCGTGGGGTCCCTCCCATGGGAGACAGTCCTCCAGAAACTTCTCCATCGTGGGTCCCTCCCACAGGCTTCAATTCTTCACGAACTGCTCCAGCGTGTGTCCTTCCCATGGGATGCAGTCCTTCAGGAACAGACTGCTGCAGTGTGGGTCCCCCACAGGGTCACAAGGCCTGCCAGCAAACCTGCTCCAGCGTGGGTTCCTCTCTCCATGGGTCCACAGGTTCTGACAGGAGCCTGCTCCAGCATGGGTTTCCCAAGCGGTCACAGCCTCCTTCAGGCACATGCACCTGCTCCGGTGTGAGTTCCTTCATGGGCTGCAGGTGGATATCTGCTCCACCATGGACCTCCATGGGTTGCAGGAGGACAGCCTGCCTCACCATGGTCTTCACCATGGGCTGCAGGGGAATCTCTGCTCCGGCACCTGCAGCACCTCCTCCCCCTCCTTCTTCACTGACCTTGATGTCTGCATAGATGTTCCTCTCATATATTCTCACTCCTCTCTCCAGTTGCAGTTGTGCAGGTTTTTTTTTTTCCCCCTTCTTAAATATGTTATCACAGAGGCGCTACCACTGTCACTGATGGCTCAGCCTTGGCCAGAGGTGGGTCTGTCTTGGAGCTGGCTTGCATTGTCTCTACTGGACATAGGGGAAGCTTCTAGCAGCTTCTCATAGAAGCCACCCCTGTAGCCCCTCTGCTACCAAAACCTTGCCACACGAAACCAATACACCAGTCTCCAGGTTCGTGAGTGTGTATTATTATAATTTTATTTTAAATATGTAAAAATGAACAGGATCCTAATATTAATGAGAAACCCACCCCAAAATCTTTAACATAAACATACAACATTCTTCATTTCAAAACTAAAAATAAGAAAAAAATCAGTCTGGAAATGGGAATGAATTCCCAGTGGTAATGCAATGATTTTCATTAGATTCTGTAAAAGCTTTGGCAAATACCTTGGGAAATTAAAATGCTTTTTAGTTTATCCCATGCTCTGTCTATGGTAGTAAATGTGCTTTTATAAGTGTTATGAAATAAAACCTGTTAAATAAAATACAGAATGATAAAATTTTGCATATTTCGTACACAAATTAAGTTGGAATTCTTACTTGAAAAATAAATTTTTATTTGATCCACATACTCATTATTATCGGCAAAATTGTAAAGACAATGCACGTTTGGCTATTGCTTAAAAACATCTTCTGATGGTAATCGCAAATTATAATAAAGTAGTTTACTTAGAGTGTTTTGCAAACTATCTTTCTAGGATAAGCTTCTTGTGAGCTGATGTCTAAAGAACACATAAATTGTGAAAGATCGTGTGTTACGACCCGGCCTGATAGTCAGGCTCGGGGAAGGTTCGAGATGATCCCAAGGGTGAAATTAAGACACAAACGAGGTCATATGCCGCCAATCAGATGTTTTATTAGGTAAATATGGAAGAGTAAAGCGATAGGAAAGGCAGGAAATATTAGGAGGAAAATAAGCAAGCGATCAGAGAGGTAAGCAAAGGATAGTCACCACCATGGATCCAGCAGCGTTCCGTTGGTCCTCAGTCTTCAGTTCTCCGGTGGTGGAAAGGCTTCTACTTTTAGTTCTTCAGGGGTGGAAAAGCTTCTTCTTTCTGCCTTCTTTCTGCTTTCGTTGTGCTTTCTTCTTTCTTCCTTCTTTCTGCTTTCGTTGTGCTTTCTTATTTTCAGACCTCGTTGTACTTTCTTCTTTTCAGACCCTTCTTTTTTTTGCCTACTTCAGGTTTCGTTATACCGTCTTTTATCCCATGTTGGAGAGGGAGTTTCCCCTCTCATTTCCATTTGGTTATCACGTATGCCACACCTGCACATCCAGTCACACAATATGTATTGCTGGTGGGCAAGTGGCCCGGCCCGGATATCAATTGGTGTCCCATTCTTGGTGGTGCCTGATAAGCCAAAGAATGCCCGGCTGCTTCAGCAAGCTTGCATGTTCCCTTGCAAGTTAATGGTACCTGATAAGCAAAAGAATGGCCTGCTGCTCCAGCAAGTTCGCACATTTCCCTGCAAGTTAATGGTACCTGATAAGCCAAAGAATGGTCCGCCCTTGGGCCTTATCAGACAGAAGAGTGGTCTGCTGTCCAGTCTTATCAGATAAACACACCCAAGCAAGCTTTGAGACAATTGTTCTTAACACTTCAGACTCTTACATCGTGACATAAAGTCCATGATCAAATCCTTAAATGTAGGCATAGTAAACATCCGGTGCCTGACTACAAAACGTTATTACAAAGAATAACAACAGCAACAAGAAAAACAGTGACTGCCTTATATTGAGATGCCTAACTCTGTTGATGTTTCGCTATTTCACATTAACATTTTCTGACTATCAGCAATTACTGATGCACAATACCTCTCAGTGGTGGTATTAAACCTTTAAAATAGCCCAGTTTGGGTATATAATAAGTGTGGACAATTAGTCATGACAGGCATTAAGAAACTAACACAGACAAAGGTAGATAACTTCTGCTTCAAAGTCTGGAGAGACAGTAGAGATTTAAAGAGAGGAATAATACAGAAATAAGAGAGAGAGGTCAGGAGAGAGAAGGTAAAATAATGAACAGGCTAAAGAATTTTTCTAGGAAAGTTTGTGACTGAGGTGCAGTTTCAAAGCTAGTGTATCCAAATCAGACCTTGCTGCTTCCAGCATAGCTGTTATGCAAGCTGAATTAGCATAAAAAAATTATACAGAGCAATGTTAAGTCCTCTTAAAGTCCCAGAAGAATTATGCCCAAGAACTGATAATCAATAGTTGTTTTGTTTTGTTTTGCTTTGCTTTGCTTTGCTTTTTTATTTTCCTTTGCTTGTTTATTTTTTATTTTATTTCTGGAGGAGATAGTAACCATCCTTTATGGAATTACACAGTGGTTAAAAACAGCTAAGGGTTTTGTGACCAGGGTGCTCTCAGCCTGAAGGGACTTAAAGTAATACTTCTCACTTTCCAAGAGAGGTTTTCATCCCAAACCTATGGGCTATTTCTGGAGGAAGACAGAATGAGTAGAAGATTCATTTCTGAAAAAAGAACTGCTAGTAGGTAAAAGATATAAATCTTTTGCTAAAAGGACAGCACACAGGAAGGATTTTAAGACCTGGTGGGTTAGATGAGAAATGGAGAACCCAGTTTTCTGAAGTATATCTGGATTTCATATTAAGAGAACAATTAGAAGCAATCATGACATTCAATCTCGAAAAACAAAAAGTTGTGCTGTATAGTGAAATTAAAATTAAAAGGAATAAAATAATTTACACAATGTAGAACCAACAAGTTCTAGTTTATGAGCTTAAAGGTAAAGAGAGAAGAACAAAACTCTAGGAGAACTGGGACTTCAACATTTTCAAAATTAGTGGAATATAAACTATTTAGTCTGAACTTTTTGATAACTCAATGCTATCTAAATATACTTTTTTTTGTGCGTGTGAACTGTGGGAATTGAGTCAAGATGATGAAACCATCAGCTTGGAATTATGTTTAAAGCATGACCAAACGTGATGAGTATATAATATTCTGAACATGAAAAACAAAAAAACCCCAACCAACCCTTTGTGTCTCCAGCAGAAAAAGTGAGTTTAAGAGAGACAGCAGCCTTCACAGCTCCAAGCATGTAAAGTGAATAATATTTCCAAAGTCATCTAGGTAAATACAGGGTACATCCTGATAATACAGTAGGCCTGGCTTAGAGGTTAAGTACTCCAGAAATCTTCAAGATTAACCACACTTAGTGGTTCAAAAATCTATCCAAGTTGAAGCCTTCACTAAAATTATTTCCTTTTATACCTGCTTCCACTTCAACACTTCATTTAGTCAAGGCAGCCTCTACAGTTCCCCTCAAGTGTTCATCCTATTTCTGAGAATAGGTTTCAATACAATGGAGAATCTGTTGAGAAATATTTGATTACAGGGAGTCTCTACAGTAGGCTGAATCCTCAAAATATAGGAATGTCAAGGAGAACCCTGAGGGTTTATTCACAAATTAGACTTGTCACTTTAAAATATGGTTTCTGACAATCCTTTGAAAAGCTGCTGGCCAGTTCACAGTTTCTTATCTAAAATGATGAAGAAATCTGCAGAAAATATTACTTAACTTAATCTTTTTTGAACATATCCCTGAGGTTTAAAAAAAAAATGGAAATAGTCTTTTTGCCCTGTAATCACTCATTTGTGAGACTACATTCTAGACATAGAACACAATGACAGACTAATTTTGTGGGCCAAAGAGATTTTGATCATTAAAATATTTACATTAATATAAAAAGTAGACAATGTACTGGGAATTTACAAGGGAGCAGTGGAATTAAGAAAAGCAGAAGATAAGTAAAGCTAAATGAACTTGATATTATTTCACCAAATACCATGTTCCCAAAAATTAAATCAGAGGTCAACAATTTGGTTTTTTGGTGATATTTTTAAAATTAAATGTTGAACAAAGTAAAACCAAATAGAAAATCAAAACATTTATTCAGAAGAATGAAATAATTTGATCTCTCAATTTAAAATACTTTTTGGAGAACAAATTTAATTACATAAATTTGTTTTTCTCCAAAAAAACAATGAAAGAACAAAATGTTTCAGTTCAGTCTGAATGAAAATGTTCACAATCTGAAATTAAATATTTGTATTCATATATATATATAAAAATATATTAACAATAAGTGTTTTATGTAATTATAGATATATCTCTACATACTTTCCTGGAACAATTTGAAAAAAAAAATAAATAGTGTATGTACATATTTTGAATATAGCTTGATTCATCTAGTAAAATTAAAAATATATCTATTTGCAATACAGTAATATTGGAAATAGATGGCCAGACTGTCACACATATAGGACAAGGTATTAATGGAAGAAGAGGCTACAAGCAGGACATACACTCAGCCCAAAGCTCTGGAGAATTTTTGCAACTAATGCTTCTAAATAGAAAAGAAATTCCTGACAGAACAATTTTCTATCTGAAAATGTCCATCTGAAAATGTCTAAAATTTAGTTTGTGATCTGCTTGGTCAGGAACAATTTTCAGTGCCAATGAACAATTTTCAATGCCTATGACAAACCCTTAGTGGAAAGAACAGTAGTATCTTTATGTCTTTGTTTTGGAAAAGTGTCAATGGGATTGATAAAAAACAGATATAGAAAGCTAAAGAAACTGTATAGCTGCAGGATATTACAGATTTTGGAGTGTATATTACAGCATAGTTGTCTGACAAGAAACTTCAACCACTAGAGACAGATAGCCGTATTTTATTATCCTTACTGAATGCACTAAATAGTGGACATGCAGAAGTACCTTGTATAAATTACTTTAAAACAGCTTTCCTGGAGTTATGAACATCAAAACTACTTTGGTTTAAATGAATAAAAGGAGAACCTGACTGATCTGAAATGCAAAAAATCTAAACATGTTTTGTTTGTTTTCAATTACATTTATTACATAATTATAAATCAGAGGGTACAAATACAGTTTCCATGATAAAATTTCTACATTCTTAGTTAAGACATTGGAGATCAAAGCAAGTAGGCTAGTCTGAAAACAGCTGAAAATAACATGTAAAGTAATGTCAGAGAAACTTGGAGTCTGTGCTTTCCTTGGTGATGTAAAAAAATCTGTCTGGATTTCTCTTGTACGGATATCTTGGACACCTGTAATGTCTTGCTTTATGTGAAATTTGGAAAGACTCCAAAAGAGTGTACAATGATTCTTAAATGAATGTAAAAGAAATGGAAAACATTCAAAGAATGTTTATATACAAGTTGAATTATTCTCATAGTAGCATTCTCATTGATTCAGGAATTTATTTAGTGATCAAAGAAAATTTTCAATGACTACTGTAAACACTGGGCTGAATCAATTGAAAAAGAAAAAGAAAACCAAAAAACCAAAAAACATTGGAAATATAATGTATAAGAGAAACAAAATTGGATCCACTGTTGAGTTTGGATCTATTGACACATAGCTTCATTCATGTTTCTTTTCATAAGTTTACTGTTTAATTGAATACATAACCGCAGAACAGGATGTGACTGAAAAGATCTATTTGTTGTGAATTTTATTTAAGGAAAAGGTCAATGAAATAAAAATTGTAAAGGACTTTGTAAAGGAAATTTGTTCCTTCCTTTCTGCATGCCAGAATTGTGACCATACTGTTAAAATGCAGAGTATAAGTATATATATATAATACATATATGAGAGTATAAATAGACATATACACATATATATATTTATAAAATTCTATCAGATATTTAAAAAAATGAACTGTATTAAAGACTGTCATTAGTTGCAATGTGTTATTATTAGCAGGTAATTTTGACTGTACACTTTGTAAGCCAGATCTCATTTTCATCTGACACCTTTGGATAAAGACATTATCAGAAATTATGGCAATATCTAACACTCTAGACATTTCATCCACCAGTCTCTAAGGACTCTACAGAACAAGGTAGATAACATTATGCTGTTTTATGGATGTAGAAACAACAGTATGATATAGAGGGAAATAATTCACTCAGTCAGTCTTTTTCTTCACTCCAGCAATATACTTTTCTGGTTAGATCTCAGCCTAACATATTGATATGAATACCAGAATTTCACATAATGACTTAAAATAAAGTATTGACTATTTTCCCATAATAGTTTAAAATTAATATAGAAAAAATAAATTAAAATCTCTTTGAATGTTTGCTTCATACCTTATTAAAAAATTCTGATATTGCTAACCTATCATGATGTAATTTTCCATTTTGCATGAATTTCAACCATATATTTTAAATACCTGAATGTCCATAAGAATTTAAAGTTCATAATTAATTTTCTTAAAACTGAGTTAATCAGTGACATTTTTCTTAGTTACCTTTCCCAAATAAAACATTTTGACTTCTCAGCAATTTAAAACCAAACAGTTTTTCACTTTGGTGATTAATTACAGAAAGTTAAAATTCATCATTGAAGTATTTTAAAGACATTTTCAAAGAAGTCATATTTCTCTTACAACTCTTACTTTGAAGAACTATTTTTAAGTTGCACGTGATTAATAGAGATTCTAATTGTTTCATATCCTACATCACAGAATAAAAATTGACATAGATTTTGTATTTGCTTAAACATATAATGGCAGTCTTTCACTGTGTCCTTCTTTCCCATGATGTAATATAACCAGAGAGACTTATAATGTTACAATATCGTATCATAACAGCAGGGAGCAAATCTCCTTGGGTATGACCTCAAAGACAACAACCTACCAGTGTGTTTATATACAAAATCTTTGCATACAGGAAAAAAAAATGCACACAAACAAACAAAATTTAGAGCTTATTTTGTCCATGTAATCTTAATTTCAATTTCTTTGCATATGTAATTCTTTACACTGAATGAGGCTAGCTTATTTTGGGAAAGGAATATAACATCTTGTGTTTGAGAGACTGTATTGTAACCCAAAAGTCCAAGGTTATCACATAAAGATCTTTCTTCCGTTTTTTTACTCTGAATTTTCAATCTAAATAGGTTGGAATAATAAATTTTATTATTAATAATAAAATAAATTTTAAATTTTAAAAATAAATTTTACCAGATTTCCTGTGTTTAAAGTTTTCTAGTTTTTCTTTTCCCCTAAGATGAAGAGTCATTGAAGATTGCCCTCCACCACATTGTCAAAATTTGAACACTCAGCCTCCAGTGGAAGCTCTCTCTTGATCTGTATCCCAAATACATAGAGGAAAGTGTTAAAAAGACAGCATTCCCATACATTTGGACTACTAGATACCATCATCCCTCTTAGGAGATGATGTCTCACTACCCTGCAGAAGAAAACCATGAAGTTACTCTTCCATGTTACGTGCCACTCAGGTCTCTGGTAAGAGATCTATAGCTGGAGAACAAGTTCAGTTCTTTCATCACTCCTTACAGCTGCCAGGTATTTCAGGGGGACATGAGGTGTGTGTGCGTCCATGCGTTGGCAGTAGCATAAGGCTCTTTTTAGATTGTTTGCATTGTCATCCTGCCAAAATTTCCCCAAAGAGCAGAAGTCAAATTTGTAAAATGGTGACAGGTTGTATCTTAGGGAAAAAGGGAATGGAATTTTGTAAACCAAATAAAACAGTTGTTTTGCAATACCATTCCCTCAGCTGAATCTCAAAGATTGATACAAAAAACACTACTGTGCAGTTTCCTGTAAAAATACACAGCAGAGTATTTCAATTGGAAAGGGTTGGGAAACATAAACATAAGGTTTTCAACATACTCTTACCAACACGTTTAAAATAACTTTTCTAAACTCTTTTGCAATGATTTATATGCTATAAAAACATGAAGAAGCTGCATGTGCTTAATTTGATTTAACAGGATATAAAATCTATTATCTCATTGCTACATGTCCTTAAATATTTGTATATTCAAACATTTTCTTCAGCTTACCATACAGAAAATAAAAACAGAAAGTAAGCTTTAAATTTTAAACCATGTCACTGGCAAAGACTATAAAAACTGCCAGATGGCAAAATGGATGACTGTTGTTTAACCCCAACAGGCAGCTGAGCCCCACCCCACCGCTCACTGAGTCCCCCCACAGTGGGATGGGGTAGACAATTGGAAAGGTCAAAGTGAGAAAACTCATGAGTTGCGTCACAGTCTAGTGACTATGGTTAGCACTGATGGCTGTGGTCCTTGGAGGGTGTTAGTTGCTGAGGTCAAGGTGATCGGGTTTGTGTTTATTTTTTTGTCTGTCTGGCAACTTTTGTTACTTGGATGCCTTTCACATGCAACTACATCCATCTTCCTTTGCCCTTTTTGTGATCACAGTGCTCACTTCTGTAAAGCTGTGTCTGGCTATACCACCACAATGTTACAAAATTCTTATCTAATGCTATTAGTTATACTGAACTAGAATACTTAAATATAAGTTTAAGGCAAATTTCCTTAGTACTTACTGATATTTGATTTTGAGCAATAGTGAATTTCATTTCTCTTCACCTTCTCATACTTTTTAATCTCCCTCAGCTATCTTTATTCCTATCTGAAAAGGTTTAGGCTTTCTGCATACAGAAGTCATTCTATATTACTCATCTTTGTTGTTCTTTTATTTTTAATTTTTATAATTCTGTTGGATCGTTTCTGAGATAGGATAGCCAGAATGGAACACATTCCTAAAGAAGTAAGCACATAAAGAATTTACATAATAATATGATACTGTCTTTTTTCTTTTTTCTTTTTTAATAATTCCCAGCATTATATTTTTCTCCTTTACTATGCCTAGGAACATATGGTTGAGGTTTTTTAAGGGTTAGTCACAATTTTCTTTTATATTGTTCCTGTGCAAATTTAATATCAGTGTCTATATGATAGGAAGCCACAGCATACTCCAAGGATTAGCCCCAAACTACTTATATATTTCATACTAACATTGAGAGCAAGAATGCAAACTCCATTCTCCCCAGTCTACTTTAACTTATTCCATTATTGTCAGATACAAGATGTTTTAATTAACTTTTCATGGTAATAATGTTTGAGAAAGTGACCTGATTATACACTGATAATAAGCAATAGCTTTTGGTTTGTTAGAGTGGAGATGAGTAAGCACGAGATGAGTAAGATTTCTGTTGCGATGTCCACTTCCAGTTCTGATGTGCTTTCTTGATGGTCTTGGTGCTGGAATATGTGCTGCCTGTGTTTATTGCAAGAGAGAAAAATGATCAAGAAAGACCACCCCAGAAGTTTAGATAACTTCTGACAAAGGATGAAACAAGCCAACAAACAATGTAGAGAAAAGGAAGTTATGCCAAGAAGTTAGGATCACTAAAATTAGGGCAAAAGCCTCCAGATTTTTTAAAGCATCTGTAAATGTTAAATACTGTACGTGAATGTCAACCTTGAAAATGTGTACTAAATGTGTGCTAGGATTATAGATATATGATGAAAATTGCAAGAAAGAACTTTAAATATGTAGATCTCAAATTGAGTTGAAATACTACAGAATCATGGACCTGAGAAATACATTATAAAAAAGCTCTTCAGATCCAAGGCCAGGAAAACTTTAGTATCGGAATCTGAGAAGGCAGGGGGATAGAAGTTCATAATTCATAATTAAGAGGAGGTTAGAGAGATCTAAATCTGCCTTTAAAAAATTTGCTCCTGTTTTTAGACCTGGCACTATATTTTCATAAGAAACAAATATAACTAATACAGGAATTAGTAAAAACATTGCTCTGACAGCAACTTTGAACCAGTTCTAAATTGGACTGGATGAGATATGAAAGAATGCATGTTTGACAAGTGAACTAACAGTCTTGTTCTCTGGACACTTCCAATGATTAAAGAAAATATCAGCTCTTTGATATAGTATGTCAGATGCAGATTACAGAAGTAATACTGTCATGCTTAACTGCAGTTATTAATCTGCTAGAGACACTGCCAAACAGTAATTTGAACATCAGCAAACTGGAAATATTCGGGCAGTTGTTGATCTTGGTGCACCAGTTTATTGCCAAATGTCAGACAAGCATGCCATAAATTAATAGTGGCTTAAGGTGAAATTCAGAGTATGGAGTTAAGAGTGTGGAAAAATGAAATTTCAGATGTCAGTCTCTGCATTGCAAATGCTGGGATGTGGAAATGTAATTTACAATAGGACATGTCAAGTGGTCAAAATCTAGCTCTGTTGGAGTGTGATTCTAGTTTAGACTGGCTTAACCAAATACAGATCAGAGCTAAGATTTTAAGATATTGTTCTTTATCCAGGACAACTTACAGTCACACATAGAAATCTCATGGCAAATGGTCAAAAGGGGGCAAATATTGCAGAGGAACACAGGAGTGGAAATAAAACAGCAAAAACACAGCTGATTGGAATGAAAGTTAAATTTCGTCTTTTTGATGAATAATGTTACATCACCTTCTTTGGCTGATAAAAGTCACTGGAGTCATAAGTTTTCTATTATTAATGTATTTTGCCAAACAGTTTATATAGGAGAAAAGATTTCTGTTTTTAAGAACATTCCTGTATACTTTCCCCCTATTGAGGCACATTCTGTTTTACTTTTTTCTGCTGAGTGTTTTAGAAGAGAAAACAGAAAATAAATGTATTGTTCAAAAAAGATATACATAGGAAATAAAGCAGAAATAGAAAATAAGTTGTTAGGAGTGAAAAAAAAAAGTGGGAACAGTTTCATAGATATAAAAAGAAACCGCATGTATCTATAATAAAATTGGTCAGTCACATACTGTAGATCTTTGTGAGGTTTACCTATTCTGAACAGCTTTTAAAATATTTATTTTAGATCAAATCCAGATTTTTTTTTGGATCCAGATTTTTTTTTGGATCAAATCCAAATTTTTTTTCTGGCAATGACATAGTTTGTGAACCATGACCTACAATAACTATTCTAGAAGCTGTACCAACACTTTCCATTTGCAGAACCTTGGATATACCAGGAAAAGAAATAGCTGTAGGATTATCTGACAGATCTTTCCAGGTGACATAGTTTAATCTGGAAAAAAAAAAAAGAAAGACGTTTTAAAAATAAGTAATTAAAAAAAAAAAGAAATGGTGGAATTCAAAAACAACCAAAGACTGAACAGGGGAAAGAATCGCTCAACATACATGAATTTACCTGTTCTATGAAACAATATTGTCTATGATACTGTGCAAGATATACTGTAGATATGTTTGTATGCACTTAATTAAAATTACACTTCAAGGAAAAACATTCTGAAATTCATTACATTACTTTCACAAAGCTGCACTCAAGATATTTGCTCCTATATAGGAAAAAAGGTTATTCTCCTATTTATACAGCCATTTTTTAAGCAAGTAATTTATTTTAAATCATCTATTTAAGTAGTAAATTCATTGTAATATAAGCATGAGAACTTGCTGAGCAGTGCTGCATGTACCCTGTCATGGATTAAACTAATGTAAAAGAAAAACACTTTTATTAATAAAGGATGGATAATTTAGAAATTACAGGAGGCTGTCCATGATTCATGGGTAGAAATTAGAAGTATTTACTTCTAAAAAATGTTTCCAACAGCTTTGACATCTTGCAAGTTGAGCTTCATAGTGTAGCTTTATACACACAACCGTAATTCATGTTGCATAGCATTTCCTTACAGGATCTTAAATTCCAAGGCATATTCTTAAAAAAACCCCACAGCAAACTAAAACATTAAAATCAAAACTGTGTGAACATTCTAATAGAAATGCAAATTCATTATTTTTCTGCTCTCACCCTACAATTTGCAACAGAAACAGGTATAAAGACAGTACTAAATAGGCATGTTCTCTGACTGTAACAAAGAACCTGTGTTTCTGCACTTGGCAGCTATTGCAGAGTCTGTTATGTTATTAGCGTTTTATGCAAGCCCATGGATAAAACCAAAAACAATAGTGGATTTGTCCCAGTTATATCTGTTGTATAATTGTGCTTGATTTAGTATTCACTTATATGCAAGTACAGCATTATGATTTTTAGTCTCATCTCAAAAGAATAGCTTTAGACAACTCACTTTCCTTGGAATACTTTATTTCCAGTTGGTCTGATATCACACAGCCCATATTATGTGTCCTTAAGAAAGCTAGCATGAAGATTTATTTTCTATCATTTTTTATATTGACCACATGCCATAGATATGCTTATCACCAGTGCTTTTCACATTCACATCCCACAGGAGCTTCCTTCTCAAATGCACCAAGCCATTTATCTTCATTCCGTGGTTGAAATCTAATGTGACTCTCTTGTCTGTGTTCTTTAATGCAGCTTGACCAAGCTGGCTGTGAGCTAACTAGTACATCTAATCAGGAAGCCTTGGCATTTAGTTAAAGTAAGTCTATATTGCATCGAGAATAAGCGAAAAAAAAGGCAGTGGGGGAAAAGACAAAGAGAGAAAAATGTTTTTATAATGATTTAGGGTGGGTTTTTTAGTAGTTTGAAAATGAAAATCACTATTTTCCAACTTTCAGTTTGATCTTAATGCTTCAACTGTTCAATTTCCCATAAGGTTTAAACTCCTTTAAGTCTGAAAATAAAGCTTATTGGTTTCGCAAAGTTTTCATGTGCATTCTGTCTTTAGCTTCCTTATATAAATCCTTTATAGCACATTTGATTTCATTGAAGGTTTGCACATTTACATCTCTGTTACCGACAGCAGAATTTGTGTTTTCACATTTCCTTTGTATTTGTTTTCTCTGCTTCCACTTATTTCAAGGAATTAGCATATTCTTCATCCCATAGAAGTAACTTATACATTTGAATAAGGAAAATGGAATGTGATGTTTTTCTCTAATTCCTTTCGGTTATTTTATTAATGGTATGTTACACTTGGAATATTTTCTTATGATATTACAGAAAAGATTATTTGTTATATATTCTTTATGTTTCCCAGAAGACAAACCAGCTTATTACTCCTGTTCTGCTGTCTGACATTATCTGTATTAAGCTGACTTTCCTGAATGCGATCAACAAGAGTATAGTGATGTCCCATTGTGGATCTAGACTCATGTTCTCACTCCAATTACAAAATATCATATCAAATTCCACAACTGATCAAAAACCCACCAGGTATTTTAAAATGTTATTGCATAGAATTTACTGTCCAGTCAGAAATGGCATGGTGTAAATACAAACAATATTTTTTTCATTATGTTGGTAGATGTGTTCCTACAGATTCAAACTCTTTTTCATCATGACCCATACTGTACATTTTAAGACTTGCAATTACTGCCTAACATACTTTCCATGGCATTCTGCAAACATTCATTAATGGTTCTTTAATTTTCCTGTAAAAACTTTAAAAAAAAATTAATACCCTGGACTGCATTTATTTTTCAATTTAATTTCTTCTGATTTACTGATTACTAAGCCCACTGAGCTTGGAACAGTTATGCTATGTTAGCAAATATATTTATTCAGAGCAGGCGTATTTTCCCAAGCTTTAAATGTACAACAGAAAGGTATTTTATACAAAGTAAATGAGATATTTAACAAAAGATCATACACAAAGGAAAGACATATGATCAAGGTCTACAAAATGTAGGAAAAGCATAGTTTTTCATCTACTGGTAGAAAAGTATTCATTCAAAAATATTATTTAAAAGAGTGAGTAGTCTACGGCATCTCATTACCTTCCTACTGCTCATTAGAATACTAAACTGCATTCAGTGACTGCGATCTTGCTTAGATGGAAGGACCTTCCCTCAATGCCATCAAAGATGTGTCCCTGCCCCATTCCCGCCAACAGGGAACCTGGGCACTTGCTGTAGGAGAACTACTGTCCTTGGCACTGACAATTTAGCTGACATGAAGTGCGTAGATTAGGCAGATAAGATCCTATTCTGGTACACTGAGCAGTCTGTGGTGTTTGCTAGGCAGATGCTGATATTGTCCAGACTGAAACAGGCATTGATACAGCAACACTAGGATCTGTCCATCTAGGTGCTCCCCTGCTGGACTGGGAAAATACCCCATCTCCTCCATACCTCCAGTGCTGGCAGTGCTCCTGCCGGCCACTGAGAGCAACAGGTTTGGTTTATTGCCCAGCCCCAACCACGGGTCAGTCAGGTGACCCCTAACACCGCAAACAGGTTGTGGGAATATGCAAGGTTCATCATGGGATATTTAGGTGAGGGACCAAAGGGAGTAAAAGGAGGGATAAAACTGGTAAAACAAAAGGGAAAGAGGATAAAAGGGGCTGGTAGGGTGTCAGCAGTGGCCTGTTAGTCCTCATGCCTGGCCGTGTCTGCATCAGCCAGTGCAGCCTTTCCTGTTTCTTTCAATTGAACTCCGTTTCTAATGGTTTTCCTGGGCAAGGGCTCCCTGTGCCCCATGCCTGTGTGGGAGTGCTGAGCACCCACCCTGCTGCAGGGCCGGGGCCACAGGCCAGGGGCTGGGTGCTGGCACCAGGAGACACTGGTGTGTGTGTATTTTTCCTTAGGTTACCTCAGTCCCCTTTGTGTGTGTGTATGCATGTGCCATTCATAAACACACTTCAAGCAGGAGTAGCCAGCAGGTAGCGCAAGAGGTCTGGGATCCAGCTACAAGGGAGACCATAGGTCTGGAGGCAAAATGATGTAGAGACCAAGGCTCTGCAGGTCACATACTGAAGAGACCATAGGATGGAGCTGCTACCTGAGAAACTACAAGACTGAGTGTCAGCTTCTGGGGAGATTGTAGGTCTGGAGTAGCTTCTGGAGAAAGTTGGTTTTGTTTGTAGATGTGTGACAAGAATAGGTCCATACAGCAGCTGGAGTGGAGCTGCAGCTTCAGGGGTTCACGTATCCATGGTGCCAGCAACTAGGCAGATTGGGATCCAGGGGTAGCTGCTGGAGAGACCAGGTGTCCAAAGGTGGAGAATCCACATTATGTGTAAATATGAGCATGTTCTATGATGATACTTCAATCCTGATCAGATGGAAGGGAAAGAACCAGGTCAGGGTGTCCGTGTTGTTCATGTTTGTGTGAAGGCTGTGCCCTCCATCTGTGCTGATCCATGTGGCTATGTGTGTGCATGTGTAGGTTTGCACATGTGTGTGCGCACACATTTACTGGAAACAGTATTCCCAATGTGCACATTATTCACTGTGAACTCATGGTCAGCTTCACTGCTGGTTGGACCTGGGGACATGGACCCAAAGCAGCCTCATAACTACCAGGAAAAGAAGAAAATCTGAATTCAGTTATTGTTTGGTTTTTTTTCCTTAGCCTGAGAAAATTCAAAGATGCTTCCTTCCCTTTCTTAGGTATGCTTCAATCACTGTTAGGTCTGTTGAAGTTGAGTAGTTGTGGAAAAAAAAGATAAAATTCTCTGGAAATCAGGTAGTGCATGAAAGGTACATGTCTCTATCCTAGGGATATGACCAATGGGTAGAGTAAACTGAAGAACAAAAGCAATTCTGTGTATAAAATAATGAATTAAAACTTACAGATTTAGTACTTGACTCTGAAGAATGAATTCCAGAACTTTACAGAACTCATTTTTGCATATGAGGTAAATCAGCAATTCTTTGCTGTAACTTAATGATGGAGTTATTTAAAGAGCATGCTAATCAGTTAATGCAACTGAAGTTGGAAATGTTTTTCTATACTAATAAAGAAATGTTTAACTGGCAATTTTTTAGACTTGTTATGTTCCTTAATATAATTTCAATTTAAATGACAGTTTCCAATAATGTACTCTCAAGGCCTCTAAATAGGAAATACAGCAATGATTACGCATGCACAGCACTGTAGTGACTTTATCAATTACTTATGTCATTGCATAGCAATCATATGACCACTGGAATACATAAGTAACATTTCAGGTGACTGACTGAATTACAGAGTTAATGAAAACATTCTCATTCTGCAGCTGAATTATGCACACATTATGGTTATTTTTCCTTTCTAATTATCTCTTTGGAGCTGTGTGTCTTATATAAATCTGATCTGATATGGTATAGTTTGCAAAATATAACTACTTATCCTCTTCATAAGCAAATTAAATTAAAGAGTTACTCTGCAAGAAAGAAATAAGGAATGAAGAAAAAAACAGAATGATGAAACTTAACTAAACATTACTTTCAACCCGTTGGTTTAGCCAGAAATCTTTAAACAGAAAACAGAAATCTTTCAACTACTATGTTATAAACTACTTTTTAATTCCAGCAAATATAAGCCAACAAAAAAAATGTTCAGAAGCATGTTAGAAATCTATTTTTGCTCATTCCTAAGTATTTTATCTTCCCAAGAATGATGTGTATGCGTGGTCCTATCTCATTTATGAGTAGAAACACTCACGCAGAGCTCAGACACATTTGTGCATACATTAACATACAATGTAGGCTTTATATGTGATATTTTCATGCTCACATCTAGCAAGGTAATGTGTATTTACCCATTTTCAGAAAAAAGTTAATTTTAATACAAATGCACTTAATTTTTTAATGTATAATATTATAAGACACATTTGCAAGACAGGTTTAGAACTAGCAATAAAGGTAGCTCTTCTGATGGGTAGAAGTTGACATTTTCCCCAAAATCTTGATGTGGTGAATGCCTTAAAGTTATGTTACAATAATATATAGAGAAAGCAAGCATTCTTTATTATCATGTTTATTCTTTGCATTACTTGATGTGTCACATGTTCTGTGATTATTTGAGGAGGAACATGAAACACACTTTTACTTCATAGGAACTATTGCTTTCTCCACAAAACAAGAAAATTGTAGCTATCAGAGCTTCTGCTCAACTTCTAAATAACATCTTGATACACTAGGTTTTACCAGTGTGATTCCTTATGGACTTAAATATCAGTTTCTTCACATGACTCAGACTTCAAAGTTGTCCAGTACTGTACCTTGCTGAAGCTCTGCCATGACTCTCAGGTGATTCCTACATTTTTCTTGCCTGCAAGATAAAGTTTGGAAACAATTGTGAGAATGAAAACAAAGTAATTGTATGCATCTGCACACAAACCCATGTGGGAAATTGGGCATGGTGATGCTTTTACTTTCTTTATCTATTACTTGGTTGGACCGATCTCCCAAGATTTTGGATTCTTTCTGTGCATGCACCTCCAAGTGGCGGTGCTTATCTAGTTACTCAGGATGGGATACACATGAGTGTGGACCCTTCCTTGAAACTCCAATGATATTACCAAAAAGGGCTGTTTTAAACTTTAGGTCATTGTTAGAGGTTACCAGATCCAGCAATGTCTTATTAAGCCACGTAATAGCTCCTATGTTATTTGCATAAAATAAATGAAACTGCAGGAGAGTGGTGAGATTAAGACCTTGAAAGCCCAGTGGATAAGGTGCTTATTTGGGATGTAAGAGATGTTTTCAAGCCTTGGCCTAATGAAAAGGTACATATCTAAAAGGGGAAAAAGAAATGTATTGGACAAAACAATGAAATCTGTTTCTCTATACAAAGTATTCAAACCATTGAGTATAAATCAAAATCAATGATTACTCCATGTAAACTAATTCAAGGGCAGAGCTTGAGCACCCGGTCTTCTTTTTGAATCCTGTCAATAACTTCCCAAAGTCATACCAGGTACTAAACTCACAGAGCAAGGTTCACTGCTGTCTCTTTTGTATAAACAATTATGCAAATATTAGGATTTAGTCCTTAATCCTGCAACATGCTGGCATTCTTAGGGGAAATGCTGTCTGCTTGAAGGTGTTTAATAAATTACAGAACACCACACTAATTTTCTCTCTGTCTATCACTAGGGTTTCTATTATTTTCCTGAAACAGAGCAGGGACTAATCTAGTCTGATCTACTGTTTCAGTCTATTCTGTAAAGTTAAACGCTATGAAACTATTCTCTCTAGGAAATAATGTCTAACAAGCTATCCCTGTTTGTGACAGTCACTGTTCTAAAACAAAAGAGAAGATTTGTGTTCAGGCTTACTTAGAAATGAGCAGAATATGTAGAGAAATAAATAAATATTGTAAATTGATTAAATAATTCTGGTTTTAACCCCACATTTTTATTCTTGGAATTTAGGTAGATTTTTAATCTAATCCATGTAGATGATGATCTATTTCTTTCATACAGATGCATACATATCTTTTTTACCCTATGTTTATCTAAGCAGTATCTTTGAAATAAATATTTCTAAATTTAATTTAGAAAATTTTTACAAGATCACCAAATAAAATATTTTAGAGATTTTGTAGATAGACTTAATAGATTTTACAGATTTCGTATTTAGACTTAATCTAGTCTTCTAGAAAGATATCAGTATACCTTCTGAAAGCTATCAGTTCGAAATTAAAACCTAAAACAAACCCAATAAACAGCTGTAGAAATGTAGAAAGGTAGAAATTCTTCTAATGTCTCTCAGAAAAATAAAAATTAATACAATTTAGAACACGAGTTTTTAAATTATACAGGCTTTTTGAAAGAGCAATAGCTTAGACTTTTAAATATGAGACTGAACCAGATTTAATTGCATTTATTTTTTTTCTTAATAATAAAACACACAAATATTTTCAAAAGTATGAAGTAATATTAAAAAAAAAAACAAACCACTTTTTTTCCATTAACATCATAAGTGACCTTAGAAAGACAAAAAAAATCTTTTCTCACCTCTGATAAACTTAAAAAAAAAATACAATCTTCCTAAATCTCATCTTGGTTGAAATTTAAGTGTTGAGGCCATCCAGATCATTTCTGTGTCCCTATATTCATTAGGTAGTCCTCTACATATTTTAAATAGCTGTGGACTACTCTATATGAACCTACACAGCCAATTTCAGTGGGATTATTTTTGCTGAATACAGGAGTAAAGAAATATTCTTATTAAGGTCCTAAACAAATTTGACTCTTTTTTTTTTCATTTTCAATCTTTAATTTTGGGGAACACATATTTTATTCAGAATCTATGTTGTAATTATCAACCCTATTATAAAAAATAATACTTTAGTTTTTTAAGGAAAATGGTTTTTTCTTGTTTGTTGATTTGACAGTTTTGTTTTACTATACTTTGTACAGTGGAAGGACCTCCTTTATACCCTGCTCTCATAGCAACTGTGTTGTTTTATACTCTATTCAAGTTTCTTTTTTCTTGACATTATTTTAGCATTATCATCATACTCAAGATTTTGCATTGTGGAATTTTTATGGATTTCTTTATCCTCTTTCACAAACTCATTCTTTGCTACAAAATTTCCACAGAAATTCTATTTAAACTTTTTTTTTTGTTTTATAAACCACAAACAAGTTAATAAATGATACTATTTTATTAGTGCTAATGATGATGACAGTACATGGGCCCTTTGACCATTACTAAGGTACATACTGACCAGGGGAAGAGCTTGAACTTCAGACCAAAGATAGACCTAAAATTTTAGAATGAAGTTCAAAAAGAAAGGATGGTGCTGAGAAGTGAGCTAAGCCCAAGTCCCAGAGGAGCTCTGTCAGTTCTTGAAATACATGTGGAAGAGGCATCTTTCAGCCAATGGTTACGTATGCCACGTCAGTTAATTCTTACAGTACCTATAGTAATTACTTGGGTTTCACTATGAACACTGGATGGGTGATGCTCAACATTTAGGCCATTTCTACAAAAATTCACAGTCTCTAAAAAGCTGGGGTTTAGATATGTTCTGTATTATAACCTCTAAGGTTTAAATTCAAGAATGAAGTTTGCCAGTTCATGCAACACAATAACTATCTGTGATACTGTCATAATAAGTCTGATAATATAATATTATTCTTATTATTGTTGTCATTACTAATTGATGCATATAAAAAATATCAGAAATAACTCTTTTGACAACTGTGTTGACAAACAGCTGAAAAATAGTCAAGTTTCATAAGTTGAAAAATCACTTATGCTTTAGACTGATACAGAATATCATCCTTAACCTAATGTCTCAAATGATGGCATGATGATATTACTTTTCATATCCACTGAGTCTGAGTATGCACAAGAAGCCTAGTCATTTAAGAAGCATTAATCGAATAAATATTACAAAGACAGCAATTGCTAAGTATAAACATGGCATACAAATGTTCCACTCATACATAACAGTAGAACAGAGCAAAACATCAAATCTTTTTTGTTTTTTTTTTTTTAAATAATTTCAGGAATTCCAGAGTAGCATACCATGCTACCTTTGAATTCAGATTATTTGGACAAGTTAGAAGGATGTGGTATGTACAGATGAAAACCCCAAACAGATTATACTATATATGAGATATAGGAATTATATATAGGTTAACACTTTGCAAATAATGTTGTCATAAATTCTCATCCATGCTCTTCCTCGGTATGTTACTGAAAAATGCAGCTCTCCACTTACTTTCATATATTCTCCCACAGCATTCTTCTGGAGAAACTGACTGCTCATGGCTTGGATAAGTGCACTCTCCGCTGGGTAAAAAAACTGAATAAATGGCCAAGCCCAGAGAGTGGTGGTGAATGGAGTCAAATCCAGTTAGCAACTGGTCACAAGTGGTGTTCCCCAGGGCTCAGTATTGGGGCTCATTCTGTTTAATATCTTTATTGATGATCTTGATGAGGGCATTGAGTGCAGCCTCAGTAAGCTTACAGATGACACCAAGTTGGGTGGAAGTGTTGATCTGCTGGAGGGTAGGAAGGCCCTGCAGAGGGACCTGGACAGGCTGGATTGATGGGCCAAGGCCAATAGTATGAGGTTCAACAAGGCTAAGTGCTGGATCCTGCACTTGGGTCACAACAACCCCATGCAATGCTACAGGCTTGGGGAAGAGTGGCTGGAGAGCTGCTTCATGGAAAAGGACCTGGGGGTGATGGTTGACAGCTGGCTGAATATGAGGCAGCAGTGTGCCCAGGTGGCCAAGAGGGCCAACAGCATCCTGGCTTGTATCAGGAATAGTGTGGCCAGCAGGACCAGGGAGGTGATAGTGCCCCTGTATTTGGCACTGGTGAGGCCGCACTTCTAATACTGTGTTCAGTTTCGGGCCCCTCACTACAAGAAAGATATTGAGGTGCTGGAGAGTGTCCAAAGAACAGTGACAAAACTGGTGAAGGGTCTGGAGAACAAGTGTTATGAGGAGCAGCTGAGGGAGCTGGGGTTGTTTAGTTTGGAGAAGAGAAGGCTGAGGGGAGACCTTATCACTCTCTACAACTACCTGAAAGGAGGTTGTAGCGAGGTGGGGGTTCATATCTTCTCCCAGGTAGCAAGCAACGGGATGAGAGGAAATGGGCTCAAGTTGTGCCAGGGGAGATTTAGATTAGGTACTAGGAAAAATTTCTTCATGGAGAGACTGGTTAGGCACTGAAACAGACTGCCCAGGGAAGTGTTGCAATCATAGTCCCTGGAAGTGTTCAAAAAACATGTGGATGTGGTGCTTGAGGACATGGTTTAGAGGTGGACCAGGCAGTTAGGTTTACAGGTTGGACTCGATGATCTCAGAGGTCTTTTCCAACCTTAATGATTCTATGATTCTATGATTCTATATTATCTCAATTTAATGGAATGAACACTGCAAGTACTCCCCTTGGAAAATGTATGGTATTTTGTTAGGGTAATGTTTATGCATTGATAATGTATCAGGCACTGAATGAGTTGATAGATGCTGTGCACAATATTGTTGTTTTTCTATGCACTAATTAGGAAGAAGAAATCCTCCCCTAAAATATGGTTTTCAAAAGGCATGAAAGTAGTCACTTTTGGAACTGATGTACAATCTATTTACCTGATGGACCTGAACGGCTGTTTTTACAAGTGCTTTTTCATGATTAAGCAGTGATATTTGCAATATGATTCAGCTGTAAGTATGTAATCAATCTTTGTATATATTTAAGTCTTATAGTAATCTGTTATTTCAACTAGAATTTTCCATTAAGTCGATTGTCCTCTGACAGTAGCAATCAGTAATGTTCAGCATTATCTCTCAAAGTAATAAATGCCTGTGTTTCTCTTGGTATTATAGAGGGTCATATAAGCCCTACTTTTATATCTTTCTAAACAAATTTTGGCTGAATCAATTTCAATTCAATCAGTGATGCTTCAAGCTAACAGTATAAAATATTAAGAAAATCAGTCACTATGCCTGTATAGGTAAGATGATATTGTATCCTAACAGATTTTTGTTAGCCTAAAAAAAATCTATAAAAATAAAATCTATTTTGGTTAGCTATTAGACTTTGCTATTTTATGGCTATTAGGGACCAGATTTCTGAAATGTGGCCATAAACTTTACATCACCTGATTTTTTCAAAACCATTTGCTCTGCTTGAGAAAATCTTATGGAGACTGAGAAACAGTTTTGTGCATGTACATTCTGGTTTTGGTACAAATACCTTGAAAAAGACTGGTAGGTCTTGACTGAGCAATTTTTATGAGTTTTGGATTAGAACCTCTACTTTTTACATATACAAATATTAATTCAGATACATTTGAAACAAATCATGTGTATTTGCCAATCTATGTGTATGACAATGTTGAATAAGACTTTCTCTTTTTTTTTCTTAAATGGGAATGTGTAAGTATATGATACATTGTGGGTGCCAGTATTATGTCTCTGAGACTTTCATAGTCCAAAAACCATGCTGACAAAAACCAACATGGGTGATATTTCAACCATTCAACCATTCATTCAGATAATTACCCAAAATTCTGAAAGGGAACCTATCTTTTTATGAAACTCTACTAAATAAAACTTTACTGTATATGACAGAATTTCCCTTTCCATTGTATATGGCCTAACGATGGGTATCAGAATAACATAGGAAAATACTTGCTTTATTTTAGTCTTTTATAATACCACACTAATTAGTCATATACAAAATAAAATGCAGACCAAGGCAAAACAGTACTAAAACCACGAACAACTAAACTTCCTGAAATACAAAATTGCTGTTTGAAAATAAACATTGCGTTTCTCTTGGCAGAGACATGGCATAGACTGCCAGTGACTGGTTTAGATGGAAAGCTTTCCTCTTGTGATCCTGTAGCCTGAAGAACTGCAATGGATGCAACTGTGTTTGGATGTTAACTAGTAAAGGATTCAGTCTTTTCCCTGTTCCTAGATGTAATGAAAACTTCAGTAATAATCAGAGGACAGAGACAGAACAGACAAATTACAACTAAATTCTGTGTGTGGACTACTGTGTTCAGTTCTGGGTGCCTCAGTACAAGAGAGGCATGAGCATACAGGAGAGAGTCCAGCAAAGGACCACAAAGATGCTGAAGGGGCTGGAACATCTCTCCTATGAGGAAAGGCTGAGAAAGCTGGGAGTGTTTAGTCTGGAGGTAAGATGTAGGTACGATGTAAAGAAGATGGAGCCAGGCTCTTTTCAGTGGTGTCCAGTGACAGGGTAAGAGGCAATGAGCACAAACTGAAACAGAAGAGGTTCCCTCTGAACATCAGGAAATACTTTTTTTGCTATGAGGGTGAATGAGCACTGGCACAGGTGGCCCATAGAGGTTGCAGAGTTTCCCTCCCTGGAGATACTAAAAAGCCATCTGGACATGATCCTGGGCAACTAGCTCTAAGTGTTCCTGCTTCAGCAGGGTAGTTGGGTCAGTTGACCTCCAGAGGTCCCTTCCAGCCTCAACCATCCAGTGATTCTGTGATTCATGTGTGATTTCTATCTTTGAAGTTAATTTCTCAGCTTTGACCCCCTCCCTATAAGACAGTAAATACCTTCACATTCACTCTCTCTCTCCCTGTGGAATATAATATTCTTATGGGCATGGAAAAATATTGGTTTTATTATTTTGTTGTCATTATGTTTCCTAGCTAGAAAAAAAATCCTGTGTGTTGTTGAATAGTTCCACACTCAGTAAAATAAAAATTTGTTTGGTTTTAAATATATAGTGTACTAAGACAAATTAGCTCAAACATCTCATAATAAAATTTTTACAGACTCTCAAGGGGCTAAGAAAACTTTGAGAACATTGTTTCCTGAACAGCATGTCCATGGACAGTAAAACCCCTGGTGAGTATACAGGTCTTAGTTTCTGCAACTTTGCCCATTTGTGCATTCTTTGAGGTCCGTCAAGGTTATAGCTGCAAGAGATGAATTCAAGAAAACTTCAGATGTTACAAAGGAAAAAAAAAAACATTGCCTGAGTACCTTATATTTCCTTCTGTTTCACCATTCAGGTGTTACTTTATATTTTGGGAAACAAGTATGTATATTAGAAGATAAAAATCTAGATTTATGGACTTGTGTCCTAGTTAGTTGAACCTGTAAGTTCATAAGCCAAACATCTAGAACCTTAAAATGCAATTTTAGCTGCAAACTAACCCTTAGAGTATTTGAAGTGCCTAGTATCTGGATGCTAGTACTGCTGAGGTTGCACATTGCCTGAGTCATGGCCATACTCAGTGCTGAATAGCTTGACTCTTTCCCGTGTACAAAAAGCCTGTCTCGACCTGTCGGTTAGATACATTCCCTCTCGCATCAGTAGATATGGGAGCTGCTGAGCATTCCCAGAGCATATCTAACTGTAAGGGACAGTTCATCTGATACTCTTGCTACCAGTTTCCACTTAACATAGCTCCGTGTGGTTAGAGCATTAACTGAAGTTACGGAAGATTTGTATTCAATTCTCTTCTGAGAGTGAACATACATTTAAAGGAAATAGCAGATGTGATTTCTTAGGAATTGTGCACCTCCCAGTCTCCCTGTTTAAAATTTTTTCCTCTTTGCACAGAATAATTAAATATTCATCGGTCCAGAAAGAGTGAGTGACTCCCTTCTCTGGTTTAATTCACTATGCAATATTAAGTAATCATTGTAACATGATTGTGAAGTTATGACACCCCTCAGTGAATACTCTAATGCTTAAATTGCATATTTGTGCTTAGACTCATTCTAAAACAATGTCTTTCTACTTTTATAGCAAAATGGATCAGGTTTTGCTGTACTGCTTGGGAGTAACATTTCTCTAAACATACCATGGCACAGTTATTACAGTATTCACCTGAAAGGTGCCTGATAAAAACTGTAGTCTAGTGACAGAAATGAAGAACTTAATCTGAAATTGATGAACGACATTTTCATTATCAAATAATTTTGAAGAAAATATCTAAAATAAACCCACATTTATCAGAGATTTTGAAATATGCCTTTTGATTACATTTTGAACACTGTGCTCGTTGTATCTGGAGATTATATCTCTCAGGATAGCCTTCTATTTTCCAAACTAGAAACCCAAAATAAAACAAAACAAATGCCCTCAGTTATGTAATTCAGCCTTTCATCATAAGTCATGCCTTCTGTTCTTTTACCTAGCTTGACAGACCAGGTTTTACTGAAGATATATTAATGAGCTTAGTATTTCTAATGCATCTAACAAGAGTTTCAGTCTGAACAAAAAAATATATCACATAGGCAGAGGGGAATACGAGGTCTACACTGAAGTTGCTGAGTTTTTTTGAATCAGCTGTTTTTGAAAGAACACTTCTAAATATAGATTTCAAAACTAATAGCAAAATTTGCCTTTCTGGAACATCCATTTCAACTGAACCAAACAGGTTTATCCTATACATAAAATATTCTGTATCTACTCTCAAAGTGTGCAAATGAGAAAAAGCTAATCTACTACCCTGTTGCGGTGGCTTGACCCTGGCTGGATGCCAGGTGCCTACCAAAGCTGCTCTACCACTCCCTTCCTCAGCTGGACAGGGGAGAGAAAATCTAACGAAAGACTTGTGGGTTGAGATAAGGACAGAGAGAGATCACTCACCAATAACTGTCACAGAAAAAAAAAGGCTTGACTTGGGGCAATTAGTTTAATTTATTACCAATCCAATCAGCGTAAGGTAATGAGAAAATAAAGACTAAATCTTCAAACAACTTCCCCCCACCCCTCCCTTCTTCCTGGGCTCAACTTTACTCCCTATTTCTCTACCTCCTCGCCCCCAGTGGCACAGGGGGATGGGGAATAGGGGTTGCCGTCAGTTCATCCCTTGTTGTTTCTGCTGCTCCTTCCTCCTCAGGGGGAGGACTCCTCACACTCTTCCCCTGCTCCAGCGTGGGGTCCCTCCCATGGGAGACAGTCCTCCAGAAACTTCTCCATCGTGGGTCCCTCCCACAGGCTTCAATTCTTCACGAACTGCTCCAGCGTGTGTCCTTCCCATGGGATGCAGTCCTTCAGGAACAGACTGCTGCAGTGTGGGTCCCCCACAGGGTCACAAAGCCTGCCAGCAAACCTGCTCCAGCGAGGGCTCCTCTCTCCATGGGTCCACAGGTTCTGACAGGAGCCTGCTCCAGCATGGGTTTCCCAAGCGGTCACAGCCTCCTTCAGGCACATGCACCTGCTCCGGTGTGAGTTCCTTCATGGGCTGCAGGTGGATATCTGCTCCACCATGGACCTCCATGGGTTGCAGGAGGACAGCCTGCCTCACCATGGTCTTCACCATGGGCTGCAGGGGAATCTCTGCTCCGGCACCTGCAGCACCTCCTCCCCCTCCTTCTTCACTGACCTTGATGTCTGCATAGATGTTCCTCTCACTTATTCTCACTCCTCTCTCCGGCTGCAATTGCGCACGTTTTTATTTTCCCCTTCTTAAATATGTTATCACAGAGGCGCTACCACCGTCACTGATGGCTCAGCCTTGGCCAGAGGTGGGTCTTCTTGGAGCCGGCTGGCATTGCCTCTACTGGACATAGGGGAAGCTTTTAACACATTCTCAAAGGCACCCCTGTAGCCCCTCTGCTACCAAAACCTTGCCACACAAACCCAATATACCTGTCTAGGTTTACAGCTACTTAATTATTCAGATATTTATGTTATGAAATTTTATCATGTTTTACATGGGGAATTGAAGGAAGAGACACCTCAAACTTAAGTGAATGTCAATGCCCTTAAATAATAATATATATAAAGTTGCATTTACAAAAATGATTATATACCTTTGTTGAATTAAACTGTTTTCATACATCAACAACCTGTTTGCTTTTAACTTAAATTCTCAACAAAAGTAAACTTTTGTTTCCTAAATTGCTTGTAATATCAGCCACAGAGGTTTTATAGACTCTTGGCCTTTGTCTTATAAAAGCAACTGCTGTTTTCAGCTACTTGACCTCCATCTCTGTAACTGTTTCACAGAACTTCAGCTTGTAACTTCTGCAACAAACCACCTAAGGTACTAAGAGAAATATCTGCTCTTGACTTGAATCCTGCTACATCTTTAGGTATGTTCTACAGTGCTGTCACTGTCAAAAGAAAATAAAGGTGTGCAGTATCAATGGCCAGGTTGGTTTTGTTTGGTTTGGCTTTTCATCACTTGTAGACATTGAGATTCTAGCTCTCTGATGCCTTTTTTTCCTCTTCTTGATACTTACAACACATGATGTAGGTATGTTATAGTCTTTTCTTGTATAAATTTCACACACTGAGCTTCTAAAGACTGAGTTTTCTAAAGGTGAAAGTCATTGTTTTAGCTCTTTTCAGAGCTCTTTCCAGGTTTCAGTGTGCTTTCTGAATTGTTTCCCTAGATCTAGACACAGGTTTACAACTGCAGTCTCACTGCATCTGTTCCTCACATCATATTAATCTGCTTATTTCACACTCTCATGCTTCTGTATTTTTGGATAACACGTATGCCTTAGCTACAGCTTTACAATGTTTTTAAGAGCTTGGGCATAACTGCTTACAATACTATAGATTAAGAGCTATATCTGATGCTGTCTACAGTCTGTCAGTAAGCATGCCTTGAATTGTCAATCCTTACTTTTATTTTTGTTTGACTTGTTCACCCTGAAACTAAGATACCCTTATAAGTTTGTAAAACTCCATGATTGTATTTTCAATTATTCAGGCTTTTTCACAAAACATTTTTTCCTTCAATTTTCCCTTCCTGAAATAGACTCCCATTTTCTTAAGCAAATGCTGCTATTTGTACCTTTTTTTCATTTCTTTCATGGAGGATATATCAAGCAATTCAGTTTGAAACAGGAGTTGTGTATGCTTCTTACAAATGGTAAACTGGTAAGATTCTTGGCAAATATACCTTAAAAAATAAAATAAATACTATGCTTTAAAAAATAAAACCAACACAAGGCAGAGCTGGGTGCTAGTAACAGGGTCATTGATGGTCCCAGGCATGGCAAGTGATGAGCCAGGGCCTGGGGCCAGCCAGGGGCAAAAGGAGACGGGGCTGGGGACTGCCAGTCCTGCAACATTGCTGGGGCAGGGATTAGCAGCCCCAGGCTGGGCTGAAATGGGGTCCTGGGCCATAAGCAGGGGTGGGGCAAAGCCCTGAGAGGACTGGACAGGGACAGTAAGGCCCGATGGTGCCCTCAGAGTCCTGTTGTTGCTTGAGTCATTTTGGACCTACAAGAGCATCAACCATTTAGCAAGACTAAATTAAATACATCATTCATGACCTTGTCTGTATTGTCAAGTGGATTAGGTTATTGATGGACGTATTTGAGAAGGGTCTTGAAAAAAAGATTGTTTTTTCCCTATTACTTGCATTATATATGTGAAAATAAAGGAAATATTACTTCTAGACTTATGCTCAAATTACATCCTCCAGAAATTTTCCTACTGGTCTCAGGGCATACATTACTGTTCAGCAGAGAGATAATGAAAGAGAAATACGGGAAGTTCAGTATTTCAAGATGTGCATAAATTAGAATTTCATAGAAATACCACTTATGCTGCTGTTTATGCTACCATGTATTTAAAATACTAAATTTATTAATTACATGTATAAGTAAAACATTTTAAAAATATACATAAAATAATTTTAAATTTATTAATTGAGAATAATAGAATAAAGTGGAAAAAATGAGAAAGCTCTAGGTCTAATGCTAATTTCAGGAAATCTTTACAGACATTGTAGATGGCTTATATCACATACCTGTAGTTCCATTATTTTATCTTTTTGTGTGAAAAATAATCTATTTTTAAAAGCTTAGGGAAATGCCCTAGTTTTCCAATAGAACAGAGAGGATATTTGCAGACCAGAACTAACAATCTACCATGTTGTCCTACTACAACTCAATACATCTATGATTGACAACCCTCCATAAATTTTGAGGATCAAATTACCTTTTTCACTTCTGTACTTGTCCAGGTTCTCTATGCAGACAGGCAAAGCCAAAGCTTAACATATAAACCTAGCATGTTTCATAAACTGTTTTCTACAGTTTATAGCAGAAGATTTGAATGGAAGGCCTATTAGGAAAATTATATTATTTATCTTTTATTCACTTTTTTCCCTTAAGCAACCTCTGAAGAAAACCCATTTATACAATTAAGCAGAATGCAGAAATGCAGTTCACTTTTTTTCTGTCAAATGTGAAACATAAAAATTAAGTAAGCTTGATTTTGATTTTAATTTCAGTAAGATATAAGAATGTCTGTAATGGGTCAGACAGAAGATTAATCTAGCCCAACAATGGCATTCCAACAACATTGTCCAAAAGTTAAGGCCTAAGAAAGAAGGGGGGGGGAGGAACAAAAACAATTTTTTGTTTTTTTTTCAGGATATTGCTAAGCCCACAGCAAGGTCCTGTTCTGGGACCTTTTGAGCCAACAATATTTGTATTTGTATTGATACTTCCATCCAATACCCCTGGGTAGATTGATATTCTATATTGTGCAGTTAACATCCTTTTGAACATCAAAAATACGGATTCCAGAAGTCTGTAATGACTTCGGCATGCAATTCACAGTTTAACTCTGTGTTGTGTGAAGGGGGTCCTCTTTTGAATCTGCAGCCTGCCAATGTCTTTGAAGAATCCTTTGTTCCTGTATCTGAGGAGAAAGTGAATGACCATGAGTGCTCAGTTTCTTCATGACACACATGATCTTACGTTTATCATATCTTCTCCCCCTCTGAATGCTGAAGAATGCTTTTCAATTTAGTTATTCCCTTACAGTGACTCTACCTTTAATTGTTCTATCTCTTCTTCTCTATACCTGAGCCAGTTGTGACACAGGGGATGAGAACCAAAATATTCAAATTGAGGCCACAACATATAGTTTCTCAAAGTTGTTTCAGTATTTCTGGTAGTTTCTTAACAATTTCTGCCATTCATTTCTTCCCTCTGCCTCTTTCTTTGAACATTTAAATGATAAGCTGATGTTTTTTCATAGAATTTTCTTTAATAACTTCAAGATATCATTCATGAATAGTAATTGTCAGGTTAGAAACCATTATCATATGCATAAAATTAATAAAATTATACCTTGTGTGCATTACTTTTACAGTTTTTGTGTTGAAATTCATCTGCATTTTATTGCCCAGCTCTTCAGCACTGCTAGGACTATTTTCATTTCTTCATAGTCAGCTTGGATCCATACTTACATTCATAATATTTTCATCAAACATTCTCTTCAGATAAAATTATGAAGAACTACTTCACAATACTTTCATAGATGAAAAAAGCCCAATGTATTTTCTGCAGTAGACTCTTTGGCAGAGTTACAGTTTTGCAGGTGAAAACAGAAAGAAGTGGGGTACAAACTTTCAAACTATAAGGATATTCTTTGACTGAGCTTTCTAACGCAGGACATTGTGTTTTTGAGTTTAAAATCAGATTTAAGCATTTTGGGGAATTTTGTTAACAGTTTAGTTTTCTTAATGGTTCCTTTATTATTAGTTTTTTACTGGAAACATTTACATGGAGTTGAATTTTTAGTTTACTGCATTTTTCTTATATTTTGTAAAAAAGTTTTCAATAACTGGGGAGGGAAGTGAGAGTAAAAGAGACTAGAATAATCTAGTATAATGTTAGGTTACCTAAGAACCTGAAGGATTAGAATTCTTCATTGGTGTTTCAAGCTCAGGATAGACTTCTGTCACTCATTTTTCATTCGAAGTAAAGCACTCCAGCATGGATTTCTGCACTGAGACATTAAAAATACAAGTGCCTGTTGTACCTTGCTTTGCAAGCTGCCTACTTGTATGTGTTTGCAAGTGCAGACATAGCCAGTTCTTATGGGAAAGCCATCCCTCACTTACACAGGCTAGATTATAATGCCAAATAAATCTTTCAAAGGAAAATTCTGATGATGCTCATTGAACAACATTGAAGACAATCTTTACATAAAGCAAAACATGGGGAACATATCCCCCTTTCCTCTTTCTCCTCTCAGAAAATATACAACTGACTGAGAGAGTGCAGTCTCCAGAAAGGTAACCCGTGTGCCTGAAAAGTTGTACAACAAGCTTTATTCCATCATTGTTGATGAGTACGAACTATATGAATTAATATTAAAATATGAATTATTCCTGCACTGAATATGAATCAGCATATTTACTGAATTTGATAAAGGAAGATTTGCTTGGATGAAGGTATCTGATGAATTAAAAATGAAGCTTCTTCATTATAGCCCAGTGCATTGCAACTGGCTTATCCACCCCTGCGGAAATTCAGTTTATATTTTCCTATGCCATTGTGGAATGAGAAAAATTTCTTTTCCAAACTGACATTTTATTAAAAGAATTATACTTGAGATTCTCTAAGAAAATAATAATAACCTGCACTTTCTGTTCTCTGAAGTATTCATGAGTCTTTGGCAAGGGAGCTAGCTTTCTCATTCACATGCTGTTGCAGCATGTTTGTTGTTGATTTGAAATCTTGTAGTGTCTTGAGCATCACCTGGGAAATCAAGGTCCATGTCAGACGTGTTGAAGCCAGGATGTTTGATAGAAGCTGAGGACTGGATGTGTCTGAGCTTAAGCATAATCAAAGGTTGTTTCAAGACAAACATCTAATGCTAAAGAACTTGGAAGATGAAATTGGTGCTGTCCTTTCTCTAATTTTGGGAAAGATAAAGCAGAGAAAATATTACAAAAAGAAGTCATGTCTCAAACTCTCCGTTACAGGGATGAAATATTATAAGAAGAAATATGTGTGTTTCTCAGGAAGATATGCATTGATTTTCATTGCAAAATCTTAGGCGTATCAAAAGATGTCAGATTCTGGACAATAAAACAATAATTCTTAAGCACTTTTAGCAAAAGAAATAGAGCTAATGAAAAAAATAAAAAGAGAAAGGAATGAAAAGAGATTCAAAGAGAAATGTATGCTGATTCAGTTTCTAAAAAAGAAAAAAAAATGTGAAGTATGCATCTTTTTGGCTAAGTGCTCTAACTTGTATCAGTGAAGCAAGCAGAAGTTTCAATTCAAGTAACAATTTGAATGTTGTCAATAATTTATAAAAATAAAAATCACCAGGGGCATTGCTAGAGCTTTGCAGTTTAATCACCTGAGATCTTATCAGTTACCACCACTGACAGGTCAAAATTGTGTTTATGTCTTACTGATTTTGACAAAGTCCCTGTAAATCAATCTGGAGAGTTTTTTCCAGCGTGTGACTGTCCTTGCATGTTTCAAAGATCTGCATCATTGACCTTCTCATACACCTCCAGCATCTGGCCCTATTCTAGGAGGTTTCTTGGATGTTTTTTTGGTGGCAATCACTTCCTTCCAAAACTCAGCTATGTTTAAAGGTCATTTGGCATCCAGAATGCTATAGCACAAAATTCAAACCATTTTTTTGGTTTTGTTTTTTTTTTTTTTTTTAATAGTGGCCAGATATGTCCATTTTTTTTCTGTAATTACCAATTGAAAGTTCAGGTAGCCTTTAAATCACAATGAGTTTTTCTGCTTGTGACAGGAACATATTTTCTGGCTTGCCATTTTCTTTCTGGTCTATTTTAATGTATGACGAAAAGACATAAAATAGGAATAAGTTCAAGCAACATGAAGTCCTCTGGTAAAAAAAAAGAAAAGCACTGTGAATTTGATGTAAAAATCAGATAACCTTTTCTCAAGGTAGGTATTTTGAATGAAAAGCATATTTTTTAGTTTATTTTGTTATATCCCTGAAATAAAAACAATAGAAGAAGAAAAGAAAAGGAAACCAACTCACTTTGTCAGCTCTGAGTGAAAAGGAAACCTATTTAATTACACAAAGCTCAGCCTAAGAGTCTGACTTGAAAAGAGTAGGATCATTTACTGAACTGCTGACATATTTTCAAACAGTAAATTGTCCTTTCTGTTTCTGTTAGGAAACTACTATGGCCTGAGGCTAAGCAGTTCCCTGAACATTTGGAAAATGCATTATCAGATTAGCGAGGTGAATATTACCTATTCTTTGTTCATTTATTTTTATCCAAGAAAATATATTACATCTTGCAGGTCCACTCCACTAGGGCCAAGTAGCAGTAACATTTCAGCAACACTATGTAGGTACAGTCTGTACATGTGCCTTATTTCTAAGAATATAAATTGTATTACTCTGAATTTAGGATGATGATCTTAACCTGGTGAACAGTAGTAAAAGTCTGATTACTAATTTGTTTGCCTATCTCAAGCTTTCCCTCTGCCACCCAGTCCTGACACACTAAACAGCTTACAGTTAAAATTAGTCTTAGTAGTGCAGTACTTTATGAAATATCTAGCATTTTTCCTTCTTCAGGAAAATACTTCATAAAGGATTCCTTTTGCAACGCGTTTATCTTTTCATTCACTGATTTTTGCTGATGTAGAGAACATTATTCTTCAATTGACCACAAAGTGGACAGGTTCTGAAGCATATGGTGCCCCACTCGTTCCTATTTCAAAAGCCTTCACATAGACACCCTGCTTCATGGTCTATGCTGCTTCTTCTCATGAGAGGTGACTTCCTCTAATTGCTTTCCTAACGTAGTTTTTCCCCATTTAAGTAACTCTAGTCCACGACATGGAACTTCTACTGAGCCAAGCTTAACACTGTAGAAAAGGTTTGAGGGCTTTGTCTTTAAAAAAAGTCTCACATGGTAACATTGCAATACTTCCCTGGTTTTAGAGATTGGTTTAAAATGGATTTTTGAGATGACTGCCTATCCTCATGGAGAGAAATGATAACGAGTTGTGAAGAAGTTTCAGGAAATGTTAGCATTTAGTTTAACAATTTTACATGCTGAGGTACCACAGTTCTATGAAATTTTAAATTAATTAGTCTTTTGTTTGAAAGATGAAATTGGAATTTATTGAATTGTATTTTATTCACACTAAGAACATTTTGAAAAGAAGTACAATTCTGACAAAAAATCAAATTTTGACAGTAGGAAGAAATTTCATCATCACATCTTCATATTGTAATATACCTGAAACCAATCCAAATTTGGATAAAAATTGTGTCATATAATAACTGCTATTGTTATAGTTCCAAATATAATTCTTCATTAACTTCTCATCATATAAGCACACATACACTCTGGAATATGATAAAAGAAAAATGAGTAACCCTTAATGACCTTGAGCTGATAAAACCTGTTTCTGTGATAAATGTAAGTTTGCATTTAGAGTGTAACTGCACTTTCATTTGTCAGTAAAATAGTTTCATGAAAGTTCAAATGAAAAAAAAAGTAACATCTTAAAGAATTGCCTAATGTTTCATTTATAGTAGGAGTAAGATACATAGCTGGCACAGTTTTATATGTAAGTCATATATCATTCACATAAAAGTGCTGTTGGCTATTCATGTAACTATCAACATAAGCAGACATATCCGAGGTGAAATGGAAAATCTCTCTAGTCATACCTGTTTACACACTGTAGATGTTTCTTTCAGGAACTGACAGGCCTAATGAAGAGTTAGCTATTTAAGTATATTCATCAATTCATTTTCCAAGGTATTCAAGGGCATGAAATTGAGCTAGGAAAATGCAAAACCCATGAGGTTTCTAATATAAAAGTATGTATTCTTATTGCTGAACATTCTTATGTATCTTTTGGGGTGAAGGAGGGAAAGAAAAAGAGTTAATAAATAAAATGATGTAGAATGTACCTTTTCTTTTTTTAACATCAGGATCCACTCAGGTAAGTGTAACACAACTTCTCATTACAACCTTAATAACTCCTTAAGTGGAATACAAAGTTATTTAACACTGCCTTTAAGGAAAGACAGATTTACAGGAATCATTATAACATATCCTCGTAGTTCTGCAGCACAACGCATACCTTGAAGAAAAAAGAAGCTATTAACTCACCTTCTGAATTGTTTGGGAAATAATTTTGTTGATTGTTCATACTAAAAGGCATGTGGAATAACAAATGAATATATTATTTCTCTTCAGGTACAGCCACATGTCTTTACCAGAAAAAAAGGAGATATTCCAAAATATCCCTATTTGAGGGTTGTGAAAGAAGGAGCCTTGCTATTTTATTGTGTGGCTTTAATTTTCCCTAAAGTGTCTACAGTGGGAAATAGCAGTCTCCCACGCTGCTGTTCTCAGCATCTTTAGGCCCCAGAAGGGACTTTCTTTCCAGAACAGAGAAAAGGAGCTGAGTGGGTTTGCACTATCTAGCCATCAATTCCCAGTGGAAACCAGGGAATAGCAAGGGAAGTATACCTTCCTTTTACATGAGCAGTCTGGGAAAAAGAAGAGGTTTAAGCAGAGTTGAAACTGTGACCTTGTTCATTTCATTGCATTTGCAAGCACCCTCCCTAGTGTAATGAACTATAGACTATTCTTTTTGAATAGGAATAAATGTGTTCTTTCAGGATCGGAAAGTAAGTAAATTCAGGATATTAGATGCTCTGTAAGTTTATTTGACACCTTGTTTATAAGATGCTTTGAGAAATTACTTTCTATAAGATGGTATTTTCTGCAGCTCAAAGCTTAATTTTTGAATTGAGTATCTATTAATATTGAACATCTCAACCAAGGTATTTAGAAGTCAAATTTAATATCTACAAACATATGCAAATACAGGGCCTAGCTATGTATTTATATTTTTGTGACTGAAATAGATGGGGGCTGATTCTTTCTCTATCAGGCATACTGAGAAGTATTTTACTGCACAGGAACTCTAATTGCGTTTTTCAGCACAAAGACAGACAGCAGAACTGGAGTTAGAAGTTGGAAATCTGAAGGCAACCCTGCAGAGAGCTATTTTTAGTTTACAGTAATCCTTGGACCAGTTAGCTTAAAAATAAACACCTGCAAGAAGCTCATTGAATTTACTAGGAAAGTAACTAAATAGAATCCCTTCATCCCAGAATAATGAGCTCCATATCAAATTAACCTAGTTTTATATGACAGTATAAAATATGAATTGTTCCAGTGTTTATTTATCCTTGCAAGGCACAGGGAAGAAAAAAATTACTTCCTTACCTTGCAATCTTAGATGTACCAGGAAAATACTTTCCCTAAAATTAACATATTGAATGAACGATTTGGTTGCTTTAAAAAAAATAGTATTTTATTAGTATACTATTTAGTAGTAGGATTATTTTATCCACTGTTTGTGGAAAACTTTTTTAGTGTCCTGTTATCCCTATGGACTTTTCCTACACATTAAATATCTAGGTACAGAATTCTACAACTCCATTATAAATCTATAGAAAAAGACTATTACATGCTATACAATACCACAAATATTTTGTGCTTTATAAATAGCTCTATTCCTTATCTGTAAAAACACTTATTTTAATTTCTTATACATTTATTATATCTGTTCCACTCGTAATGAGCATTCAAAAGACACTGACATCTGATTTACATTCATGCAGAGAAATAACTGAAATGCCAGAAACTGGTCAATGAAAATTGATTTATAAACAAAGCAAAATGAACTGAAATGGTTTTCTTTAAATGCAAGTGGATTTTATGTAATTTTAGAGTAGGAAAAGTGCTATAAGAAATATATAGTCCTACTAAAATGTGCTAAACCTAAAATAGGGGCTAGAAAAATGTTAAAGCATACAGGAGGTATAAAACATTGTTCTAGTATCATTTCATCAATGAGTGACTCAGATGGCCACTTTTAAAACTTTTTTTTTTGTCCTTTCTTACTCATTACTGTAATCACACAAATAGACACAAACACTTATATCCTATACTAAAAATATAATGAACACGTAAATGCACTTATTTAAGGAAGACTAAAGCTGGTTTTTAGGTTTTCTTACTTATACAGTGAACAAATCTGACAAAGCCTAAGAAATAGCTAGGTCTCATTTTATTTTATTATTTCATTATCAGTTTCAGAATGTTACTAAAAGTAGTATTTACTATTGTGTACTTAAATATTCATTTAAATAAAAAATGTTAATTTCATCTGAGGCTGTTCTATCTTATAATAATTAATTCTATCTTATTATAATTAATATAGATATCAGTGGAAAATTTTAGTTTAACATTTCATTCAATTAAATTGTGTTATAATATGCATCAAATTAGCTGAATTGTTTTCCTTGAAAACAAATAGAAAAAAGGCAAAATACACAAAAATTGTTTCAACATTTTCAGAATATGGTAGTCCATTCCTAAAAGACATTTAATTTCTGATATTTCCAGTTTAACTTAATATGAAATGTAAGAATTTGGGAGGGGTTTATTGTTTGAAATGTAAAATCAGTTTTTTGTACAGTCCCAGTGTATTCTTCGAGTGTTTCCTTAATGCCTGCTGTGCTGAAATGAACATCTGAATCTTGTGAAATAAAGAGAAATTGCCATCCTCATTTCATAAGTGGAAAACTGATGCATAGAGTGATTGTAGCCAAATACTTCCATTAACTCTAGATATTCAGAATGAGACAGCTAGTAGCTAATTTCTCATAGGATTTAAGAGTGGATATCCCCTTATGTATTCCAGCACAGCTTGCTTTCTCTGGGCTGCAAATGTGAGTATTCAGCATGTCTAGAAATGAGACTTTTGAGCCTCAACACAGACACCCAAAAAGTGAGAAAAATGCAATTAATGGCTATCTATAAAATGTCTGGTTTAAGTGAATTGCCTGTGATCTAATAAGGACTTCATATCAGATGCAAAGATATCAACCAATGTTCCAAGTCAGAATTCAACTGTCTTTGTAAAGATATCCCTCTGTTTTGTTTCAGATAATCCCACTCCTACAAATCTACATACAGTCCAACTCCTTCAGTGGCTGTCAATCCACTGCTGAACACAGCACTGGAATATTTGTAATCATCTTGATATTTCTGAAGCATCACCCTGTAACTTATACAATTTTCCAGCTCTTCAGACTTTTCACTGAGCAGTGCTGTATAGATCCTGATATTTTTCTTTAATTCTTTTTTACAAACACCTGGATCCTCTTTATTCCTGTAGCTATATTAATCCCTTCTATAATTACAGAACTTGAAAAAAACATTTAAAAATGAGTTGACTGAGTTGTCATCTATCTAAAAGCAAATTGAAAGACTATGGGTTTTTTTTGTATATTCACTGGTAATCCTGATGATATGTACGAGTGAATTTATGAAAGGAGACAGGCAATAGCCTTTTTCAGACTCCTAAATCCAAACCTGGGCTATGAGTCTATGAGCTGATATGGTGAAAGATGAGCCCCTGTTTTGGCTGTGGAGATGGGGAGAGACATTCCTCCTACAGTGCAATGCTGCTTCTTACTGACTGCTGTAAATTCCAGCTCTAACTGAAGAAGAGTGTCAAGAATAGAAATGTGTTGTCTTATTAAAAGAATCTAAACATGTGGGACAAAAGCAGTTGGGTGAGTGTGATATAAAATCTTCAACTTTTGCTTAACATTTATAAGAAAAATAAAATTTATTCCTTGCCATTGGAAAATGTCCCTTAGCAAACATCTTCAAAATTTTTTTACTAAATGATGGGAAAATGATCTCTTGGATTAAATATTTTCAAGATGCTGAAAGAGGAAATACATACATCTTTAAAATTGTACTTGTAAGGATTTAGCAGGGTTAACAACAGAAGAGCTAAACCATATATGTCACCATGGCAGCTATCATTTTCTCAAAAGCAGTTATAAAGAATTAAATCTGCTGATAAATTGCATAACTTGTCACACACAATCACTTTAAAACACAGCTTGCATCTGAGTTTGACATTAGAATGACTTTGAAATTTATAGGCCAAAAAGGAACAGATGTATCCACTAAAACAAACAGGTACAGCCAAATTCTTTATACTGCAACTATGTGGAAAAACACCCACCAGTGCTGTACATAGTCACTGTTTCTTTGAAGCTAATAAAGTGCAAAACTTACCATGTTGGTCTATAAAGCCTCACTGAGGCATTTGACAGTCATAAGAATTAGTGGCTGGATTTAAGGAACACAAAGCACTATTGAAAGAAAAATTCTGCCAAGTACTAAAAGAGTTCAAAAGTAGCTTGATATGGTTGATTATGCATAACTGAGTTTTGCTAAGATTGATATCTACTAATTACTTATTATAATACACATAGCTGAGGTATACTGGGATTTTTCATAAGATCTCAGTATATGTAGCCTCCAACAGATGAATTGTTTGATCTTTTCCAGGAGAATGAATATAAAGTAGAAGTTATTCAGGTCTTCATTATTCTCTGGGATCTAGTCATATCAGCCATTTGCAAGACCTAAACTAACCAACTTCCTTAAGCAAATGTCAGCTTCCATGGCATCCCTTAAAAACATGTGGCCCAGACCCAGGTTTTGGCCAATTGCCGAAGCTATACACCACCCAGTGGAGGTGCTGAGGTCAGTTTGTCTTAGCTGAGCAAAGAGCAAAGGCATTGACATGGAAGACTTCGCAAGCCTTTGTCTTTTCTCTCATAAAATTGAAAGTTGGTAGTCTCAAAATGGAGATTTAAAGTTGATCCTCTTTCTGATTTGGTAGTCTTCTACTGAGACCAGGTGACCAATTTGGAAAAAATAAAGTTTTTTGATTTATAAACAAAGCAAAATGAACTGAAAAAGTTTTCTTTAAATGCAAGTGGATTTTATGTAAATTCAGAGTAGGAAAAGTGCAAGTTTCTTTCTATAAAAGTATATTTCTATGTTAAAAAGGTCAGATTCAAACTGTCTTAATAGTTATACATACACTTACAGCTATATTTATATTATTATGTATGCATATACTATTACATATATTTGTATGTGTATGTGTATATGTATAGGTATATTATTTACATATATTGTATTCAGTTTTGGTAATCAAAGCCCTCTGATGCCAAAGGAGCCTTGAATCCTAATGTTTCTCCAAGTCCGTGGGTTTCCTCTATAGAACTGTTGTTTCCATCTGCATAGCAAATAATTGAGTCACATAGCTAGTATCCCTGTATAGATAGAGAAGCTGTAACCCTTGCCTCCACAATTATAATGAAGTCTGATGGTTTTAATTGGGCCTATCCATTTGCATGAAAATTTACTTAGCTTTACTGTGGCCTTTTTCCCAGTTTGAGCTATTTTAATATCTTAATTTTCAAGAGCATTGCTCCTTGCTTAATATTCACATCTGTCAACACCAATAGACACTTTGAGCCACTCTTTTAATTCCTTTCATTTATCTTCAATAAACCGTGTAGGTAGACACAGGCATGCACAAAAGGCTGCTTCAAAACCATCCATCTCACCTCCACAAATGAATATACTAAATAAAGCTTCCAGTCATCTAAACTGAATCTGAATAACTGAGGACTTCGTTCAGTCTCTTAGTAATAATCTTCTGCTTAGCTGAATAATTTTTCCTGAATCCACAAATATAGAAAGCCACAAAAGCCAAAATGACATGTGCAGCCAACCCAGAGAGCCCCAGAGCTCATCCTAATGTACCCCGTGACTCAATAATTACAGTTCAGGGATGAGCCCAATAGACAGAAGCTTCCTAAATCTTAAACTATCAACTCACCAAAGCCCAGCTGTCCTTGAAGCAATGGAGTTTTAAAGAATCCATAATTTTACAAACACTGGCAAAACATCTATGTTTTTTTATGTGACTTTACCCCTTCATAATAGAGCAGTGAGATCAAAAAGCTGTTCAACTCATAATTAGGTAATCTGACTCTGCAAGGCCTTCTGAGTGTCCAGACTTCTTGTATGCATCAATTTTCTCTTCTAACTACTCTATGGCTGGTTCTGTGATGCATTCTCAGTGTTGACCGGAGCTCTGGTAAAAGAGAAGAAGCCTGAAGTCCTAATTAACAGATCTTCAGGATGATTCACTACTCATCCTGGCTTTGACGCTTCTTAGATAGAGAATTTTAAAATTAAAAAAAAAAAAAAGGGCAAAAAACCACGGATACTTTCATCCCCAGGGGATCATCCTAGGGAATTTTATTCAGATCAAGCTGCTGCTATCACTCTCCTGTATCATGCATCTGCTACAGGTGGATCCTCTGTCTCACCAGAAGCAGAGTGGGACATGCCACACAGCCCACTGATTCTTCTACTGCTCTGATCTACTTTTCTTGTTTGGATACGTGTTTGCAGATAATCCTAAAACAAAATGCTAAAATAAAAGAAAATGTTCTTGAAATACATTCCTGTGTGGCTCTGAAATACAAAGAGGGTCTCAGTTCCTCCGTGTTAGAAAATAAGCACTTCTCTCCTTGCCTCTTATCAGAATTCTGTTTCAAAATACTCTTCCACATGTTATCAAGCTGGTCCCTCTCCTGTGAGGCAACAGTGATGGGTTTGGTTTATTGCCTGGCCCCAGCCACGGTGAACCAGCCAGGGCTATGACGGTGACTCTGGGCAGCCTGGAAATTCAAGCCACTCAATCTGCAGCCCTTGCCCCTCTGACAGCCCTCCTGTTTGCTTACCTCCTTTTCTCTATCCTACTGTCCTTCTGGATAAACAGCCAGCCCATATTGATTATCCCCATTTGTCACAGTTTTTGCTACATCAGTATGTAAATTTGGTATTTCATAAAGTCACAGGACCATAGAATAGTTAAGTTTGGAAAGCCCCTCTGGAGTTCCTCTAGTCCCACCTAGTCAGCTAGAGCATGTTGCTCTGGGCTGATCCAATCATGTTGTGAATATGTCCAAGGATGGAGACCCCACAATCTCTTTGTGCAGCCTGTTCCAGTGTTTGACCAGCCTCACAGTAGAAGTGTTTTCTTATGTTTAATTGGAATTTCCTGCATTTCAGTTTGTGTCCAATGACTCTTGTCTTGTTACTGAGCACCACTGAGCAGAGTCTAGCTTCATCTTCTTTAGACCCTCATGTTAGGCATTTAAACATATTGGTAAGATCTCATTTTAGCTTTCTCCTCTCCAAGCTGAACAGTCCTAGCTTTCTCAGTTTCTCCTCCTATGAGAGATGCTCCAGTCCCCTGACCATCTTTGTGGCATTTTTCTGGGCTCATTTCTATATGTTCATGCCTGTCTTGTACTGGGAACCCCAGCACTGGACCCAGCACTCCAGATGTGTCTCACCAGGGTTGAGTAGAGGGGAAGGATCACCTCCTTTAGCCTGGTGGCAACTCTCTTCCTTATGCCACCCAGTAGGCTGTTGGGGTTTTTTTCTGCAAGGATGTACTACTGGCTCATGTTCAGCTTGCTGTGCAGCAGGACTCCCAGGTCTTCTGCAAAGCTGTTTTACAGCTGGTAAACCCCTAGCATGTATGGGCACATGAAGTTATTCCTTCTCAACTGCAGTACTTGGTACATCCCTTTGATGAACTTTCTGAGATCCCTGCTTACTCATTTCTCCAGGCTGGCAGGGTCCCTCCGAGTGGTGGCACAACCAGTTCTCATACCATTATATAGGCAATCTCACCTTTGTGCGATGTTACTGAAATAGTTGCCTAGGCACTGATATCCCTACAAGATCATACTCTGCAAAGGTTTTTGTGTGCTCCCTTCCATCTATCTATGGAGTTTGGCTGTTTCTCACATAACCCCCCTTTGGACCTGTGAGATCCAGCCCTCCCTCATGGTGCTATCTGCAACTTTTGTCAGTTTGTTATTCAGTTGTTATTCAACATAAATATGATCAGCAGTTTTTCCTGTCTTCAGCAGTCTTTTTCAACACCCTCTTCAGTTAACTTCAGGCCAAAGCCTAGTCAACAGAGTAGTCATTTGTGACTGAAGTTGAAGTAGTCATATGTACTGAAGTTGAAGGTAGTGTTACACAGCATTTAAAACTTATATATTTAATCATCTCACAGTGACAGAAGGAAAAACGGTTCTGATTTCAATATTGAGGATTTCCATGCTATTAGATATAAAAAAAAAAATGAAATTATGTCAATGCAGAGGACATTCTGTTCTGTTCTGTTCTGTTCTGCTCTGTTCTATTCAAAGTCATCTCATAGAATACCAAATGAAGTGTACTCAAATGATCGATAATATATGTAAACTATTGTGATGGAGTGCCTTGTTTTTACTTTAACACAGTATCATTTATTTTCTAAACACCATCTTATTATTGATTAAATGTGGAATTTATTTTACTCTTTTACATTTAAATTCTTTCAGAAAAAAAACCATAACATATAAGAAAACATGTTGGATTTTTTAATGAATCTTAAGACATTTGTCCCTTCTAGAAGCAACCCACTACTAGCAGTATACAGAGAATGATTTGAATACCAATGCATACTATTTCCTGCAAAGTAATATGCTGAAGGTAAATCAACATTCAGATCACAAGATATGCAATGTAAATGAGTAAGAAAATGAAATAGTCAACCATGGTTAGTAATTTATTAAGTTTTCAAGATTTTTTTTTAAATTTTTATTTTTTAGTTATTTTATTTAGATTTTTTTTATTTAGCCCCCTGAGTCAGGAAACTCTGCTTCAAAGGGCCAAACTTTTGGATCTAGAAATGGGTTAAAAATAATAAATTTGCATCCACAATGTTTTTAAGTACATGATATATTACACAGTTGGACCAAATGCATTATTTAGTCACTATTGACTTCCTTAAAATCTCCAAGAAAATCAGCTCCATGACACCTTTTACTATTCTGATACTATTTAGTAGGTTGCTAATTTTCTCTGAGGAGGTACATTCAAAATGACTTAAGTCTTAACAAAACCAATCCTACCATGGCTGCAAGGAAATGTGAACTATAACGTACTATTCACAGAGCTGGAGAAAGAACAGCTGCAAGATAATCACTCAAGAGCTTGGTCATTATGGCAATGGGTGTGAGATGTCCAGATTCAATCCCCCCTTTGAAGAATATTTACTTGTTTATGCACAACTGAACCAGAATTATTTTGAGACGTTGAGACATTAAGACATTCTTGTTCAAGAATGCATTTCTTAGTCTAATCACAGAAACAGCACCAACAGGTTATGTAAACCTTTCACAGAAAATTATATGCAGTTCAATAAATAAATAAATATATAACATAAAAAATTATAAAGAAATATAAAATAGTTTTATGTCTCTGAAATGATAGGACTAGAAAATTATATTTGTTTAGCTGCTTTTTTTAGAAGTTAGTTGCTAAATTATTATTTTAAATAATATTATGTAGTTCATCATGTGGCACCAAATAACAAATATGCAAATAAGTATTTTCCACTTTAGTTTAATAATAAAAAATTCTTGGGTTTATTTCCTAGTTATGAAAAAGAAATACTATTAACAGAAACATATACTCATAGATGTACTTAATTGCACAGAAATGATAGAAAGAGGAAAACCTGTTCTTTGATACAAGAGAACATTAAGAAATTTCTGTAATGACTAAAAAGTATTTTTCAAAAAATATACTCAGGCCTCTCAAAATATTCATATTCATACTCAACCATTTGGAAAATATAATGTAAGAAAATTCAGTCAATTGACTACTGCTATATGTGTGAGTTAGTTGTGTCAAATAGCACCACATATTTCCAATGCCATGAAAAGAGAAAGCTTCAAAAATTATTAGAACTGAATGGAGCTTTTTTCCCTATATCTTACTTTGCCATAACAGATATAACAGAGTTCACATTTATTGAGATATTGATTACTTCGTATCTTTCATTCCTTTGAGAAGGGCAATAATTTGTGATAGTTTAGGACACTCAGAAAAACTGCTTATCTTACTTTTCAGTTACGAGCCCAAAGTAAAAAAAAAAAAAAAAAATCCTTTCAGGCTTTAATTAATATTTTGTAATCAAGTATGAGAATTCACAAAAGAAATTAGTTCTTCTTCCATTGCTTAAGGTTTGTCCTAGCATAATGATATTCACGAGATGTCATCATTAAAATGCAACAGATTCCTGTACAGGAGTAATGTATACTTTAAAAAAAAAAAAAAAAGCAAAAGCAAAAGCAGCTGGTGGGTTTTGGGTTTTTTTGAGTGAAATTTTTTCCAAATTGTATTCCTTTTTTGGAGGACAACAAAAAGTCTACAAAGCTCCATTTGTAAAAACAAAAGACACTTTCCCATTTGGAGGTCCATCAAAGGAAAAGTTTGGGAAGTCTGAGACTGAGTTTCCACACTCAAGTGTGGAAAAAATGTGTTCCCTGATAAGGAAACATTGGGGGTGTTATGAGTTGTTGTTGTTATTATTACTATTTTATTCTTTACATCTTTGACTGATGTAGATGATTAACAACGCTGGATAAGAAGTAAAGAAAGGGAAATATTCCCAGTTCACAATTTGTTGCTGATGTTACTAAAAAGTTAGGAATATATCCCAATGTATAAGTAAGCTAACTATATCGATAATAATTATGATCTCTCTCTTCAATTTATCTATTTTTTATACTGTCAGAAAACATAGCTTCATAGCTTTGAAATTCAGCTCCTTTTAGGCAACAATAGCTACCAGCATAAAACATTTGAGATACTACATTTGATAATCATTATTAATGATTTTTCCCATATTTCTATGATAGACAGCAAAATATGACTAAGTTGTTACAAAGTGATTGTACATGAGTTCTGTTCATAAACAGAAGTAATAAGAACAATTTAAAAGTAAGTGCAAGAACTTCTTATCAAAACTGTCAATACAAACTTCTAAGTCTCAAAGAATGCTTGAAATTAAGGAACAGAATACATATCCAGTGAACTTGACATTGACATGTGATGAATTGGATTGATGTCAATGTTGAACACAAGGCTCCTGGAATATACAGTTAATCAGGTTATGAGCAAGTGATTTAGAATAGCTGGGAACGACAGGACAGAGGATACAACAGTGAGTGAGGGATCTCTCTGTGTCATGTGGGTCTGCCTGCAAAAATGAATAAATCATAGAATCATAGAATCATGGAATCATTTATATTGGAAGAGACCTTTAAGATAAAGTCCAACCATAAATCTAACACTGCCAAATCCACCACTAAACCATGGCCCTAAGCAACACATCTACTGACTTTTAAATACAGCCAGGGATGGGGACTCAACCTCTTCCCTGGACAGCCGGTTCCAATGCCTGACAACCCTTTCAGTGAAGGAAGTTTTCTTAATATCCAATCTAAACCTGCCCTGGCACAACTTGAGGCCATTTCTTCTCATCCTATTGCTTGTTACTTGGGAGAAGAGACTGACTCCCACCTCACTACAGCCTCCTTTCAGGTAGTTGTAGAGAGCCATAAGGTCTCCCCACAACCTCCTCTTCTCCAGGCTAAGCAATCCCAGTTCCCTCAGCCACTCCTCATAAGACTTGCTCTCCAGACCCTTCACCAGCTTCATTGCCTTTCTTTGGACATGCTCCAGCATCTCAATGTCTTTCTTGTAGTGAGGGGCCCAAAACTGAACACAGCATTTGAGGTGTGGCCTCACCAGTGCCAAGTACAGGGGGGCACTATCACCTCCCTAGTCCTGCTGGCCACATTATTTCTGATACAAGCCAGGATGCTATTGGCCTTCTTGGCCACTTGGGCATGCTGCCGGTTCATATTCACTTGGCTGTGAACCAACACCCCCAGGTCCCTTTCTGCCAGGCAGCTCTCCAGCCGCTCCTCCCCAAGCCTGTAGCGTTGCATGGGGTTGTTGTGACTCAGGTGCAGGACCCGGCACTTAGCCTTGTTGCACCTCATGCATTTGGCCTCGACCCATTGATCCAGCCTGTCCAGATCCCTCTGTAGAGCCTTCCTACCCTCCAGCAGGTCAACACTCCTGGACAAGTTGGTGTTGTCTGCAAACTTAATGAGGGTGCACTCAATCCCTTCGTCCAGATCATTGATAAAGATGTTAAACAGGACTGGCCCCAATACTGAGCCTTGGGGAACACCACATATGACCGGTCACCAACTGGATTTAACTCCATTCACTACTACTCTTTGGGCCTGGCCATTCAGCCTGTTTTTCACCCAGTGAAGATATACTCCTCCAGGCCATAAGCAGCTAGCTTCTCCAGGAGAATGCTGTGGGAAACAGTGTCAAAGGCTTTACTAATGTCCAGATAGACAACTTACACAGCCTTTCCCTCATCCACTAAGTGGGTCATTGTCGTGGTTTAACCCCAGCCAGCAGCTAAGCACCACGCAGCCACTCACTCACTCCCCCCACCCCAGTGGGATGGGGAAGAGAATTGGGAGGGTTACAGTCAGAAAACTTGTGGATTGAGATAAGAACAGTTCAATAATTGAAGTAAAATGAAATAGAATAGTAGTAATAGTAATAATAATAATATAATAATACAGTAATAATATACAGAGCAAGTGATACACTATACAATTGGCTCACCACCCGCCAACCGATGCCCAGTACGTCCCCGAGCAGCAATCGCTGCCCCCCGGCCAACTCTTCCCAGTTTATATACCGAGCATGACGTCATATGGTATGGAATAGCCCTTTGGCCAGTCTGGGTCAGCTGTCCTGGCTGTGCCCTCTCCCAGCTTCTTGTGCACCTGGCAGAGCATGGGAAGCTGAAAAGTCCTTGACTAGTGTAAGTACTACTTAGCAACAACTAAAACATCAGCGTGTTATCAACATTATTGCCATACTAAATCAGCAGCACAGCACTATACCAGCTACTAGGAAGAAAAATCAACGCTATCCCAGCTGAAACCAGGACAGTCATCTTGTCATCGAAGGAGATCAGGTTAGGACACAGTGTTTACAAATTTGACTTGATAGGTTACAATGGCCTTTTTTATGAATTTGACTTGATAGGTTTCAATGGCCTTTTTCTGTTTAACACATACATTTTTTCTTTCACTTTGCTCCTCTGTTGATTTCTTATGCCTAAAATATACATGCCAGTGTAAGAGACTGAAGTGTTAAGAACAATTGTCTCAAAGCTTGCTTGGGTGTGTTTATAGAATCATAGAATCATAGAATTGTTAAGGTTGGAAAAGACCCTTAAGATCATCAAGTCCAACCGTTAACCTACCACCGCCAAGTCCACCACTAAACCATGTCCTCAAGAACCACATCTACCAATCTTTTAAATACCTCCAGGGATGGGGACTCAGCCACTTCCCTGGGCAGCCTGTTCCAGTGCCTGACCACTCTTTCAGTTAAGAAGTTTTTCCTGATATTCAAACTAAACTTTCCCTGGCACAGCTTGAGACCATTTCCTCTCATTCCATTACTTGTTACTGGGGAGAAGAGACCAACACCCACCTCGCTACAACCTCCTTTCAGGTAGTTGTAGAGAGCCATAAGGTCTCCCCTCAGCCTCCTCTTCTCCAAACTAAACAACCCCAGCTCCCTCAGTCACTCCTAATAAGACTTGTGCTCTAGACCCTTCACCAGCTTTGTTGCCCTTCTTTGGACATGCTCCAGCACCTCAATGTCTTTCTTGAACTGAGGGGCCCAATACTGGACACAGTATTCGAGGTGCGGTCTCACCAGTGCCGAATACAGGGGCACTATCACCTCCCTAGTCCTGCTGGCCACACTATTCCTGATACAAGCCAGGATGCTATTGGCCTTCTTGGCCACCTGGGCACACTACTGGCTCATGTTTAGGTGGCTGTCAACCATCACCCCCAGGTCCCTTTCTGCCAGGCAGCTCTCCAGCCACTCCTCCCCAAGCCTGTAACATGCATGGGGTTGTTGTGACCCAAGTGCAAGACCCGGCACTTGGCCTTATTGAACCTCATACAGTTGGCCCTGGCCCAACAATCCAGCCTGTCCAGGTCCCTCTGCAGGGCCTTCCTACCCTCCAGCAGATCGACACTCCCACCCAACTTGGTGTCATCTGCAAACTTACTGAGGGTGCACTCAATCCCCTCATCCATATCATTGGTAAAGATATTAAACAGGACTGGTCCCAACACTGAGCCCTGGGGAACACCACTCGTGACCGGTCGCCAACTGGATTTGGCTCCATTCACCACCACTCTCTGGGCTTGGCCATCCAGCCAGTTTTTAACCCAGTGCAAAGTGCACTTGTCCAGGCCGTGAGCAGCCAGCTTCTGCAGGAGAATGCTGTGGGAGACAGTGTCAAAGGTCTTACTGAAGTCCAAGTAGACAACATCCACAGCCTTCCCCTCATCCACTAAGCAGGTCACCTTGTCATAGAAGGAGACCAGGTTAGTGAAGCAGGACCTGCCTTTCAATGCCTGCCTTATCTGATAAGACCGGACAGCAAACGACTCTTCTGTCTGATAAGACCCAAAGGCAGACCATTCTTTGGCTTATGAAGTGCCACTAGCTTGCAAGGAAACTTGTGCAAGCTTGCTGAAGCAACAGGCCATTCTTTGGCTTATCAGGTACCACCAGCTTGCAAGGGAATGTGCAAACTTGCTGAAGCATCAGGCCATTCTTTGGCCTATCAGGCACCACCAAGAATAGGACACCAACTGGTATCCAGGCCAGGCCACTGGTCCACCAACAATACATATTGTGTGATTAGATGTGCATGTGTAGCGTATGTGATATTGCCCTGGGTAACCAAACCGAAACGAGAGGGCAAACTCCCTCTCCAACACCGGATAAAAGACAGCACAGTGAAGCCTGAGTGTGGCCATCTACCACCGAAAGAAACCTGGAAGACTGAGGACTAACGGAATGCTGCTGGATCCATGGTGGTGACTATCCTTTGCTTATCTCTCTGAACGCTCGCTTAATTTCCTCCTAATATTTCCTGCCTTTCCTATCGGTTTACTCTTTTATATTTGCCCAATGAAAACGTCTGATTGGCAGCATATGACCTTGTTTGTGTCTTAATTTCGCCCTTGGGATCATTACGAACCTTCCCCGAGCCTGACAATCAGACTGGGACTTAACATTCAGTTTCATGTCTTTCTTCTCATTTGCCAGATGCATCAGTTGGCTGAAAACTTATTCAAGAGTTTCAGTTTTCCATTATATTCACTGTTAACCATTTCTTCTGTGCAATGTTGTAACATACTTTCACTGTTGTTGTAACATACTTTCTCTGTCCATGTGTGCACTTCTGTAACAACAGACCAAGCTGTTAGGAAGCAATGGAAGATCAGTGTGTGAATTTCTGATGACAAGTAGCTGATAATTAATTCTCTTTAATTATTTTTTTTTTCCCAACGTGACCTCCAGCTGGAATGTTTACTCAAAGATTCAAGGTCTCAAAGACTGTGGCAACATCTTATTACATTTTCCTATGACTAGCTCAACCCAACCCTCTTTCTCTCAGTTATTGACACCAGTCTGACAAGCCTTAAGGGAAAACGAGAGGGTGTCCATAAAACTGTGTCTTTGTCACCAGGACTTCTTGTACAACTAGCAAGCCAGTAACAAAATACTTGCTTGACATCTGGGAATTTTCCATCTTTATCATATACAATAAAATTTTATATTAGATCTTTCCTGCAGGGTTTCAGTGGTAGGAAGATTACTACAAAATAGGATCTCATTGTTTAATTCATCATCAATCCAATCTTGTTTAATTCCTCCAAAGACAGGGCTAATGGAATCATTTAAGCTGCTGATTGTAGTAACTGTTCAGATTCTGATCTTTCAACCTATAAGAAAAAGCAGAAATTTTGATAGCATGTTTTACGGTAATCCTTATTAAAGCCTGAATTCTTCTATTAACATGACCATCACCAAAAGAGAAATTTTGGAAATTAGAAGATATCTAATCATTAGCTGCTGCTAATGTCTAAATAACGCTCCCAGGTTATATAAACTTGACTGCCCCTTTTTAACTGGCTCCATCAGCTGTCATGAGGAGAAAACTGTTAGTTGTCCTTGAGCAGACTGCAACATCAATTGTTTTCCTCTGGAGGGAGACAGCAAGGGAGCAATTCCTTCCTTCAGAACTGTTCAAATCACTAACATTAGAATTTTACCATAATTTGTTTAGGTTGGTTTTGGGCTTTTTGTTTGGTTTTTTTTGTTGTTGTTGTTTTGTTTTTTTTTTAATGAGATGTATTAATTGGAAAGCATTTGGCACAGCAAGGCACTACACACACTGTTTTCTTGTCTGGAAGCTCTGGTTTTGTGCTACTTTTACTTCCAGAAAGACAGGGAGAAAACAAAGATACCATACATGTTCTATGGGAATAACAGAGAAAGTGCCTGTCTTCAGAAGATTACTCATGTCTCAAATCATTTGATCGACCACCGTTTAGGTGATGCATCAAAGTAATTATGGTGATTTACTCAATTACTAGTTCCAAATTAACTACTTTAAGCAAAATTTGGGGCATAAGTTTTGCAGAGAATAGCACAGTTATGTTAATACTCCAAATTCACATCAGCAGGCTCCTTAACTCAGAAATGCAACAAAAATTAATTAAGAAAAGGATAAAAGGTTTATAATAGATAACTTTTATTTTACTTTACTTTTTGTAATGTAGATTAGGTACTAGATCCACAGACAAAGGAGTTCATCCATATAATGCCATTGCTCCTGTGGACCTTTAAATATGTTAAAGAGTTCTAACTTTCTAAGGAAAAATAAAGCCCTCAATCCATTCAGGCAGTGAAACACTGTGATGATAAACAAGAAATTTAGAACTTTAGAATTTATCAGTTCTTTTAGCACCATATAAATAAAGAAAACCTGTTTCTTCAAAGGAAAGCTGATTATCTCTGGCTTTATATTCAATATGATATATACCTTTGCAAAAAAACACATTTAAGTGGTAGCCTTCTACTCTGTATACTCAGTTCTTCATCTGTAGAAAGATGTGCAGACAGAGACTCAGTCAAGACCAAAAAAATCAACCTATGCTAATATCAGCAAAATATTCAGTACATGAGTATAACTTAACAGCTTATTTAGCTAGTTCTGCAGAATTTTATATATTTCTTCTAACAACTCTGTTTGGCTTTGATCTTTTACTTTGTTCATTTGGAACAAATTAGAGAAAAATCATATTTAAGGAAGACAAAAATGGATAATGTCATCAAATTAAGCAAAGAGTCTCACTTCAATGGTTGGGACATAATGAAAGGTTTACAAGGTTACATTGACAACTCTAAAAACAATAGTTACTGTAGATGGAAGTAGACATTGGTTTTGTAATAACTTTGCAAGGAAAACAGTCGAGCCCAAATTGATCTTAACGATTACTATTGACATTTTTTGTACAGGTGGTTGTTAACAAATGACATCAAACACTTTCAGATCAGAAAGCATTACAAATACATGTACATCTGAAAAACAGCACTAAGCAAAATTCAGTTACTGCTCTTAGAGTCACTTAACCATTAAAAATTTCTTATAATCTTCAATTTCTAATGGGATTAATTTTCTTAGTGGCAAATAATATGTAATTAAAATGTAACTATTTAAAGGTAGTTCCAAGATTAATTCAAACTTTATACATTTCACATTGCATGGAAATGGACGATAGGTGCTATATCTTTTGACAACTAGAATCAATATCTAATTACCTACAGCACATTCCAGCAATTCAGCATAGATGAGAACCTGAAGCATTTCTTTCTACGGAAATCCCAAGGGTAGATTCAATTACATCCTGAAAATTACTTCTGTTAGTCATTTGCATGCTTGTTTTATAAAGATTCTCCTTTCTTTATCCTGGTAACATTTTTATTAGTTTTCCTTAAGGTCTGTTTTCTGAAAGTTGCACTTAACCTTGTAACGATCACACAACTAGTTTCTCTGAAATCAGTCTATTGAAACATATCTATTCTATGTACAGCTATGTATAAATTTTACAGAGTAAAGTCATCAAAGTTTGTATTTTGAACACTGACTTATTGACAAAAAAAATAATTTGCTGAAAACCATCTGTACAACACTACTACTGGTATACTTTTGTGCAAGTTACAGCACATGCCCAAGCCACAAGAGTGACAAAAGTGATACAGCAACAAGAGAGCACAATTCAATGCAAACAAACCACTGACATATTTCCAGCTTCTCAGGAGAGCTTTTTAGCTTGTGCTACATTGTTGTCCAAGCCCAAGCCAGGTAGTTTAAAATCAGGTCATAGATCTCTTCATAAAATACAGGTCCAGCAGTGACATCAGTATAGAAATAGTTTGAAACAGAACTTTATAAGCATGACCCACAATGCATATAAAGCTTTGGCATGTTGATCCTGGAAAATCTTTTTTACTACAATACTGCTTTATTTTATTTAATTTTATTGAAAATGAATGTTACTGTAAGTTCTAATCTGATCTTTTTACAATTGAATAGTCTTCAATGAAATTTCATCCCTAATACATTGATATATAAATACACTTTTTTATAAACAAGAAAAAAATTAATAGCTTATTCCAACATCTAGAATAATTTGGAATTTTTGTGAGAATTTTTTTTATTAATTTGGGGAAATAGACATTTCTTTGGAAAAAATAATCAGAATGTCTGCTCAGAATTTCTGACTTTTTAGTTTGAAAAATCGATATAACACTTCCCTATCATGGAGGCTCTTGTCAGCTTTACTCTTTTCCTGTCAGGTATCACATGAACCCAGGGCTCTCCATTGATCACATGGCCAAACTGTCTTTGTGGCAACTAGGCAGGGACAGGGAAAGAACTTGGGTAGCCAGCCCTTAGCAGTGTTCCAGGAAACTGATGAAAATCTCCCAGATACATAGATGGAAAAAAACCCACAAGGTTATGGAAAAGAACATTCTTAAAGTGAATTAATTAATGCTGTCCTTCCCTGCAAACTGTTCCCTTTGAGAACAAACAAACAAAAAAGAGGAAAAACTATTTTTAATTAAATGAGGAGGTCAATTAATCTCTTTCTGAACAACAGCAAAAAAATCTAAAATAAAACAAAGTAAGAAAGACAGTTTTTTTCACTGGACACCATCTGGAACTCTTAAGACAGACATTCCAGTTTCAGTAGTAATGGCAAATACTAGACTTCTCTCTTTTAGTCTTCCCTTGTTTTATTTGTGTGATTTCTCATCTGGTATTGAATTATGCTAAAAAATAAAGTCTACTTCTGTTATTGTGAGTTTAGCTGAAATGAACATTGGAATAGCTTTAAAAAATAAAATGAACACTTAATGCCACAATATTGCTTCTTTCTAAGACTTCTCAAGCTATGCATAATTGTAGGCATAAATTCTTTTTCCCTGCTCAGTACTGCGTTCCTGTCATTCTTAGCTGTATGAAAATCCCACAGTTTATCTTCCTGTTATGACCTGTGTGGATTTAACTCTGTGCTTTTTTCATAGAACTGAAGAGTCTTCTTTCACAATAGGTTAATTTCATCAAAAAGAAGTGTAAATAAAATATCCCCTTCCTGCACTGTGTTCTCTCATCTAAAAAACATTCATCCCTTGATTGCTCAGGATTTAATTAATCTACTGGGTCAATGCAATTGGGATGATTGTGTAGTCATACCTTGGGAAGAACTTGCCAGTAACATGAATTCAATGCACAGCTATTCAAAATATAAAAAAAAACCCAACCAAACAAACAAAAAACACCCAACCAAAAACCCAAACAACAACCAAACAAACATAAGTTATATTTCTGATGCAGATTCTAGGTAAGACTCAGACTATAATAACTACAGCTTGTTCAAAGTGAGGTCTTTCTTTTGTATTTAAAATATTTTGTAAAAACAAAAGGAAGGGTCAAGCAAGACTATTATGGAGCAAAAGGTTGATATATATATAATCTATATTGCAAAGAAAAGACCTGAAGAAACAAATCCCCTGAATCGTGTATTTGAAGTTATATGAAACTTAATTTTCAGTTATACGAAAGTTACATTAAAGGAAAAACTGAAGAAATATGAGCTAGTTTTCATCTATTATATACTCTTAAATTATTTTTCCAATTTGAAAAGTTTCATTATTAATATACTTTCCATTCTCACAGAAGTCACTCTTTTTTGAAGATACTATAAAACAAACTTTTTTGTTCTTAGTAACAGCATGAACTTTTTGCATCTCTTAATTATACAGCAACATACATGCATACAACACACACATAAGTATATGAATAAAATTAGATCAATAAAATATATCTGATTTTGCTTTTAAAGGGATAGGATAACTTATACCCAAGCTATACCAGAAATTTGTCCTGGCTCCATGATCAATAATGCTATCTCTCTAATTTCATTCACCAATGTTTTGCTAGGTATCAAGTTGGTCTAAAAGTTGCATTTTGCAAGATTAAACGTGGTCTCAGGTCTTAGATTCCTAATAGCAATTTATAGTCTTTCCCTGATGATGATCAGATATCTATTTTCTCACACTTAAAAAAAAATGGGCAGTGGAGGGGCAATTCATAAAACCCTACCTATATACTCTCAAAGCAGATGCAGTGGACACCTACCTTCTGAAATCCCAGGGAAAGTGATTAATTGTCTTTTAGATAGATAGCTTCACCCAATCTTCTACCAACTGCTAAAAAGGTCATTTTAGATCCTAAAATTGTTTGGGCCTACAGTGCTTTTATCTGAAACAGTAACCCTGTGTTCCCTTTATAGTCAATGGAGAGAAGTATACACTCCAAGAGCACATTCCATATGAACTGTTTCAACCATTAGCCTTAAAAAGTGATAAATCTTCACTTACTTAAACTTGTCTATTTTTCTCCTGGAACTAGAATTCTACCTCAGGATTTAGTAGCTATATTACAAGTATCTAAAGTTAGGGGGGATAAATTCCAAAACAATTTCAATTTTAGCATGATCAACACTGGAAATAAATGAAATGTTAATGGAAAATTACAAATAACATAATAATTAAAAAAACCTAAAACTTTTGTTTGTCATTAGTATGTATATAAAAGATACAACACAATGACATTTATTTTGAAAATATCATTTTTTCATTTTAACACAATATCAAAAGATTCACTCTATAAGAGCCTGAAGATGGCAAATGGAAATTAATTGAATTGAAAGGCAAGCAACTCAAAGTTTATCCCTACCTTGCATTTACATAAAATTTAGTCTTAGCTGCAAGTATAGACGCTGACCTGCAGCCTTCCTGTAACTCCATTGTCTCTAGCAGAGTTTAACCATACATACAGGTCTGTTGTTGGTTGATCTCTGCTCCAACAGAGTTGGAAGACCTGACTTCTGATGTTTAAATTGTACTTGGAAGTGATGACTGGTGTTCACAAAACACTTTTTGGAATCCCTGTTTTCTCATCATGCAGCTTGGTAGAAATTAGACCTATTTTAGTTTTTCTTGTTTCTGTGATCTCAAATTTGTGCCCACAGAGAATCAGACATAGTGGAGATCAGTGACATCAGACCTTTAACTTTGCTCTTCAGCCTTGGCTTCATTCACTTCTTCTGAATACACAGGAAACACTGACATGAAAAACTGCTATGCAGCTTTCTGTGACTTTATAGTGTAAGAATTCCCAGGGGTCAGACTCCTGCCAGTTTAGTTTCCCTTTATACTGCTTACATGGGGTAAATTGAACTTGACATACTGGACTACACTGCCAAGAACATCTAACTTTCTATAAGATGTCCACAAAGCCCAATATGGAAGAACTAGGATCAGACTAATAGAAATTCATATGAAATAGACTCTGCAATTTTTTATTTTCATTTATCAACGGAGTCATACTGGTTTATGTACTTTCTTATGATACAAAAAATAAAAAATAAAGAACTCTGTCTTTAGCTGCTGTGTAGACTGAGCTTCAGTTATGCCTCATCTGCTGGCAAGGGCAAGTAGCAATACCAATGCTCTCCTTTCCTAGAATTTGGGATTTAGGAAAATGCAAGCCTTTGCCAAAGCTTCAAAGGAGTTTGCTGATGCAAGGTGCCTTAGAGATGCAGTGAATGAGTTCATCTTCTATATGTTGGCTACATGCTGTCTTGAGCAGCTCTGCCACCTCTCTGAGCAGCAAAACCAGGGTGTAATCTTTCTGGGGAAACTGGGGTAACAAATTGCTTGAACAGCTATAACCACAATGTTCTTCATGTGCTTTCTGTCACTAGGGTCGTCAAGCTTGAATAACTCTGGCTTCCATTAGTCGAAACTATCTAATGATCCATGCACGTTAGATTTATCTGGTTTTGTATAACGAATTCCCAGTAATGGATTTTAGACCCAGATTTATTTATTTTTCTTAGTCAGGAACCAGTTTGTTTCAAAATTAGTAAATAACCACATGAATTTTAGCATTCTCAAAGTTCTTCTCTAGGCCAATTGGTTATTGTTTAATGGGTCTGAGGCATACATTTCTTGGGAACTGGAGCTCTTTTAATGAACTGGAATAATTAATTTGAGATTCCCTGAAGATTTTATCTCTTAGAATACAGTGGTTTAGATATAGATTCTGAAAGAATTACACCTATGGGGGAAAAGGCCTAAGGGAATTCTGTACAAATAAACAAACCAGTCATCCCTGCTCCACCTTTCTTATGCATGGTGCATTACATTGTTTCAGAAAATAAGATCTATTCAGTGGACAGGGTTATCTGTGAGGTGTAACGATACTCTCAAATTTTGTGCCACTACTACATAATCATTCTAGTTCTTTGTGATGAGGATTTATAACTATTACAAGTGTCTCTCTCCTACTTGGAATACAGGTCTTCATGAAGCCTTCCCCCTTATACTTTTCTTATTTCCTCTCATGGACAGAAAAATGCATAGCCTCAGCTTAACCTCTTACTACCTCAGAACTAATCCCAAAGTTGACACATTTTGTTTTATCAGAAGAACTATAATGAAATGTTACTGTGGTCCCCAAACGGGATTGCTGCAGGATCATTCTATTTATTTCCATCAACTGCTTTTTCTCAAGCAACTAAGAACAACTTCTGATTTAAACTGCTCCACTGCTCCTCCACCCCTTTTTTCTCCCCCCCTTCTTTTTTTTCCATTTTTTTTTCTTTTCCTTTGTTTTTTGTTTTCTGGATAGTCTTGTCTGGAGATACAAATAATCAGGGTAAGAGTCTCAAAATACAAACAGTTATGACAGTCCATTTTACTTAATTCACTCTCTATGAGAAAAGTCAGAATCTAGAATTTAGTGTTGATAGTTAGACCAATACAATAAACTGGTCTAAAAACAGTTTCAATAAATAAAAGAATAACTGTTCTTACCCCTCTGGCTCATTCAGTGTCCCAGAATAACTTTTCAATCTAGTACAAAACTGGCCACTCAAAGGATCTCAGAAGCCATCTAGTCTTCATAGGCAATTTAGATACAGGCAATGGGATTTGGTTAAGAAGACATTATTTCAGCTAGCAGATTTTAAAACTTTGGGTCAATCTTAGAGAGCATTTTTCCTGTTTTTATTTTCTTTAACAGTAAAATGTTGAATGTAGGAGAAAAAACTATTTTCTTTGAAAAGACAGAAGGTCACTACTATATGCAAGAAGGAAGTAGATTATACTATTGATATAATTAATTGTTGATATTATTAATTCATGAATTGACATCTTATTCTTTTCAGAAATTAGATGGATTTTTTAAATTCTTCTTAAAGTCAGTTTTTGCTATTTAATCAGATGGGAATTTTAAACAGTCTGCAAGTGTGTTAGAAAATACATATATAAAAGCTACAACCAGGGCAGATGAAGGTTTAAGTCCCCTGATGCATCTACAAATGCAGCACTAACAGTTCAGTGAAAGACAAACAGTTGTTTGTTGTGTTTTTGGTTTTTTATTCCCTCACCTAATAAGCCTAGACGAACAAGGACTGTTGCCTTGTGGTGAGGACAATGCTTTCAATGTAGCAAGTGAGAGGTGGGAAAGTTTGAGCTAAAATGAGGCTTGAGGAAGCCTCAGACATCTCTGTAGAACTTTAGGTACATTAATAAGCTCTTATCTGGGAATTATAAAGGTAATATTAATAAAACATGGTTCAACTTCTGTGTCCTAATTGATGCAAAATATCTGGGCCTACTAATGGTCATTCTGGAAGATATGGAAACTTTGAAATCTTATGTCAGACAGTGAACTAGTTTGAGGTACAATCAGCTAATTTTAAGAGTAAGCTTAGCCTACAAATATTCCAGTAGTTGATCTTAAAATTAGCATAAAACTATTTGGTATTGTCTGTACACAATGATATAGCAATTAAGAGTGCTCTCTGCATCATGCCTGAACCTTAATGTTAATTTTAATTTCAACAATAGCCTTAGATTATTTCCAAGATGGGAAGTGTTTGGGAGTTTGAACAAAATGTACGTGTTATACATGTACTTACATATACACATTGTGCCATCTGTCTCAGCTCTAGGAACTCTCATGATATCAGAATAATATATCAAAACTATCCTGAGTTCAGAAATCCAATTCAGTGTTTTAATTTGATAGTCCAAATATCTAAACCTCTTACTAAATTTGAGTAAGCATTCCTTGAATTCTTAGAAAATCATAGAAAAATCAAAAATTCTGAAATTCCATATTTAATAGGGAGTACTAAGTGCTGATATAACAGCTTTGCTCCTCTGATGATGATAACAGTAGGGTTTTAACAACATAATAGGAGAAAAATCATCTCAACTGTTAGTGAGGTTGAATAGTTTCAACACTGCTTTTCATTACTGTTTTTTCTTCCTATTTGCTGTTAGGGTGAATTCACCCTTCCATATGGCTGGTGCAAGGTGTCATTCACCTCATTAATTGCACTTCTGTACCTTTTATCTTGAGCAGAATGCTACTTCATAAGCAGGTAGAGGATAAATTGTGAGTGTTTTGACAGATATCTGAGAAGACACCTTAGACTTCATTCACTACCCTTCAGTGTAAGGCATTCACAAGATGACTCACTAAATATTTCTGGGATTAAATGTGAAGTAAAATCCGTTGACAGTCATTGGCTCTGAGGTGTAAAAGGTGCAGGGACTCTAGTACATGTACTGAGCTGCACTGAGTTTTCCTGAAGTAATAAAGTGCATACATATATTATTTATTTTTCTGTTTAACACTGTACTCCAGCTGAACAACTTTTCCAATTAGCTGTTATTCAACCAAGTGCTGCAGTACGATATTTGATCTGTTTTGTGTATGTGCACATGTGCCTTTTTTTATATTGACAAAAACTGTAAGATACTGAAATAGGAAAAAAACAGGTAGAGAAAAACAAGGAAAAATGGCATTTAAGTTTCCTTATTGCTGAAAACAGGCAGAGTAAAAACACAAAAGGAGGGAAGTGCAATGCAGACAAAAAAGACTGCAGAAGGCTTATGTGTGTTAATATAAAGGATGCAAACCAAACTAAGTCAACATCAAAGTATCAAAAACAAAAAAACCAAGCAGGAAAAAACCAAAATTAAACAAACCATGTCTCAGAGAAGTCCTAAAATGAACATGGGAGAAAACAGCTAAACATGAAATTGTTTTTTAAATTTGGATTCAGATGAAGACAGGCAGAACTGCTTGAAAATCTGCTCATTAAGAACTGCATCCTCTGGCATAGGTGCAAAGGAACATTGTATTCCAGAAATGATCCTTTAACAGGGATCCACAGAGACAATCCTGTGGAATGTAGGGAGTACGAGAACTGAAACATGAATCAGAGGACTGATTCCTGTTCTGGTCCTGTGTTGCAGCCAGATGTGTTGAAAACCAGAAATCCATGTTGCTCTACCGACATTTACTTGGTATTCAGTGTGAGCATAACCACTTTACTCCAAGAAAAAGACAGAGAAACCCAAAAAGTAGAAGAAAAAGAAGAAAATTTTGTTGTCCTGAAACTCAGCAATTTCCCGTCTGTACAGCTGCTACTCAGACAAATGTAGTAGTTAAATGGTGTGATGTGCAATTGGACTGTTTTGATCATTCTGGTCTCCTGCTTCAGGTTTGCACAGTGACTGCTGAGGGGAAAAAAAAAAAAAAGGAAGAAAAAAGAGTTTTCTTGTCTCTTTCTCTGGAGGTCCCACATCTGGAAGGTTGCAAGCTAGGTGTTTCATTAAGGGCTAGAAATCCCCAAATGATTTTGGTGGAGGAGCACTCCATCCCTCATGCCACGTCATAACAGGTTTTATGACTCTGTGTTCAGAGCCTACACAGTGTGAAGAAATGAATGGCATTGAATCTCATCGTGGTACATCTGAACAGGGATGAAATGGAGGGAATATTTCTGTGAGTGCTTTAACAGACAATCGCTGTGTAAACTCAGTAAACTACAGTACTGATAGTTGTGGCTGCTGTTTTCAAGCATGCTTATAGGAATGCACATGGATGGGGTGGTGGAAAAGGAGTGTCCTAGCAGTCAGTTGGATTAGCTGATAACAGCTACATTTTGATATATCAATTATCTAATTAAAAACTTTAAATGTCATGACTATATTTACTAAATATATGGCTTCCACTTTGACAAGAGTGTCCAAGATTGGGCAGTGTAAGAAAGCACATCACATCTAGTTCATGATCTTTTATTTTTTTAATTCAGACTCCCTATTTTCTGCCTTCTAAATTATGCTTAGCATAATTCAGGGAGCCCTACTTACTTCTGTCTTAAATCATTGCCCTTAATTACACCATTCCTCATGATCCACTCCTTTTTCTTAACATCTACAGTGGATTTTGAAGGAATCAACATTCATCACATTTTCAGTTCCTGCTTTTCCAAACTCCCTTTGAAAAGAACTAGCTGGAAATTTATCTCAGAAATCAAACCTGTCTCTGTATTTCTCATAAAGTTTCAGCAATCCTTTCCGGCAGCAACCCTTACCCTAGCCTGCTGAATTTTCACTGTACAAAGGAGAAAAAAAAATATCTCTCTTCAGTCTCTGTGTCTTAATATTACACATAATTTTAGGATACTTTTGAGATTTTGTCAAGCTCTTCTGGGTTTTACCAGATCTTTGAACAGACCTTGCTGCTCAGTTACAACTGTTCAAAAGAATAGGCCTATCCTGAAATCCAGCACAGCCTTACTCTAATACTAATCTTATCTGTCTTGGCAGAAGCTCAAACACTTGGCAAAAGAAATTCTTTCTCTCAAACTGCCACCAGCACACTGGTCTGATTCTTCAGCAATATATATCCCATGACTACAATTGTTGCTTGGATTAGAGGGAAGAACCCACTGACCATCTTTCAAAGTATAGTAGCTCCTGGTAGTCTTATTCATCACCAAGCTAACATGAGTCAGAGGCTATGTGTGCCTCAGTATTTCTAGAATCAACCATAAATCTTACTTTTCATCCACTACTTTCCTAAATCTTAAACCTATTTCAACATTGTCTCCACTCTTAAGGACAATCAAGTAAATCCAGAAATTACTAAAACTAAGCCATTCATCCTAGTCAATAACAATTCTTACTTTAGTTCTCTGTAACTTACAGGCTGCCTCCCCCCCAAAAATTCAGATCTTTCTTTCATGAACCTGAACCATAGTGCTAACCCTGTTTTAAAAATATCTCAATAATTCTACCTTTGTCATCAGAATTCATTTTCTTTCTCTAGCACTTAATATGATCTATGAACGAACTTAGCTGCTTAACCCATCGTTTCTTGTATAATATCCCCAACAATAAATCTAGTCAACCAAGAGCCCACCAATCCTTGGTTGACCTTAAGGTATTAAGTTACTGAAGAAAGCTGATATAAGCAGTTGTATAGTTAGGATCTACTAGTAGTCTAGATCTTAATCTCTTCCCAATCCTAAATCTAAATTTAGGTTGAAAGTAGCACACTGATTCTGATGATACTCTCTTAAACAATAAAAAAATTGATATTTTTCATCATCAGTCATCATCTTCATTGTATGGGTCTTATAAGATTCACAAGGACACTTGAATCTTAAACCCCTATCCTTACCACACGTACCCATACCTTAAACATAACATAGCTCTGAAACACAAGTAACATCTATCCTTTACAAGCAAAAGACATTAGCAGCCCTGTCAACAAATTATTCTTGTCCAAGCCCTTAAGATTTTGCAGGATACAGCAAGAAGCCTGCATGATATGTCAACAATGCTAATAGTTCAGTTTGTTCACCGGCTTTCTATTTTTCTAATTTACCTACCTCTAAGGCCCCTGTGCAAGCATAAGAGTTTTCTCTTTTGACATAATTCTCCATGCTCTTACAACAGACTATGCTGGAACCATCAAAAGGCTGGTTCTTCAGCTTTTTCTCTCTTGCATCATATATTGAAATACCCGGTACCTGTGGCTTTAGCTGAAGTTTTGGAAATTTCCAAGGGTGACTGAGACCCCTCTATTTGCTGAGTAGCTATCTCTTTAGGGGGACTGTGAAAAGCTTTGGCAAGGTTGTTCCTTTAATTCTAGTGAAAGGACAGAGGGTACCCAGACGAAGATAAAAAGTAGCAGCTAAATGAGGGCAGCAAACTAAATTTTACATTCTTGGGTAGGTATCTCTCACATCCCACTTTATTTAGTCAAATATGATGAAAGGAGAATGATTTTAATTAAACTAAAAACTAAGTAAGTATTAGCTGAGGGAGTACAAAAAGAACAGTCCAAGCTGTGTGCTTGAACAGTATGTCCTATTGCCACTGGATTCTGTATTATTGTATTTCAATTAAAAAATCATCCTTATAGCCATGTTTCATATTTAAAATAATTGTTTCTTTAACATGTTTATTCTTACTTACTCTTGTATCTTTCCTCAGATTTCACCCTAGCTTCACCTTCATTTGCATTTCAGTGTAGGGTCTCTGAACACATCTTCATTGACTGTGGTGCTGTCCAGTCACATCAGCAGAATGAAAGCTAGGTAGCAGGTGGTTATAGTTATAAACCTTAACAAAAAATCTTGGACTTTTCCACCTTTTTTCTTGCCCTTTGCAGTAGTTATTTTGCATGGATAACAAGCAACACTAACCAGCGAGGAGTGACTGTATGGTCATCGTGACATGCCGTCATCAGTGCTCTTCACAGGGATGGCTTTTCATGTGGAGCAGCAGAAAGACAAGACTAACAAAATGTTCCCAAGTTTTATAAATATCTCCAATTTCTCAGGGATCCCACAGTCCAGTCTGATGGTTCCCAGACTGAAAAGAAAGTAAGGAACTCTTGCTTTTCCACGTAGGCCAGAGGGACAGTTAGCCTTTCTTTTATGGTACTACTTCTGGTTTTAAAGGTTGTTATTTTCATGTATGTAATGTTTTTCTACTTAGATGAAAATTAGGCTGAATGACCAGCTAGCATGAAATTTATAATTAGCTTAATTCTAGCTACTCAAAAGGTAAGATTTTCAGGTTTGAATTGTAGGACAGTCTTTAATTACAAGAGATCTCATGCAGTTTTTACTTCTAGTACTTTTGCCTTATCAGAACACAATATAAACAATGTTCATGCAGTGATGGGCTATTTGATGTTGTGTTATTTTTTCATTATTTGTTGGATGAGTAAGTCTTTCTTTTATGCTCTGGAAACAAAATTAATTACTTTTTGCATTTTGTTATGGTATTCTTCATTCACTGTACTTAAATACTTCATAAATATTAAAAAAAAAATTGCACCAGTTATTTTAGGGGATGTGTCAGTCCAATTTTATGCAGAAACCTGAGGCTCAAAAAGATTTAGATTGAGGCTGTTGATGGTTTTTTTTGAGGTTCATTTTTAATGTCTTTCATATTAAATAGCACATTATTTAAAGCACTACTTCCTTTAACTTCAGCTGTGATTTGCAGTGTTCAAACATCTGCAAATAAGACCTCAGATTTTGAGTAAGAACATAAGGTACACAGTTTTCAAGTGTGCGATAAATTCTGTTCAAGGGACTTACCTGACATCATTTAAGAGTTGTGGAATCATCTTCCAAAGACAAAGATACATACAAAGACATACACAAAACCATATACATATACATGCATAAACATATACATTCATCAGATTTTTAGGACACAAGTCAGCTGTCTTAGCAACAGAAATCTCCTTTAGAGCTTCACTTGCCTTATCATGACACACTAACTTCTGCTACAGATGAATGATGTTTCCTTACAGACAGCACTCTCTTGATCCACTCCCAGGGATATTGGTCAAGAATGCTAGAGTCTATTAGTAACTGTGAAGTAAAAAGAATTTAAAAAAAGATAAAAAACACTATTAATTGAACCACTATTGCTGCCTTTCTGAGATGAAAGCAAAATTAAACTGGCATTGAATATACAAATCATGGTATTTTGTAATATTTGAATAATTACAATAGAATAAGTGAAGTATTGAGCTTCTATATATACTAAAAAAATACTGTAAAAATAACATTTTGAATAACATCATATTAATATTTTTATGTATATTGACATGAATATTGAAACTTTAACTCCACTATATCTTTACCATTTGAGTTAGGTGAGCTTCAGTTGTCTATAATGTGTTGATGCCTTTCTAGGGTCTAAAACTAGACAGCAATAAGGCATTTTGATAGTTGATTTTGCATGTGTGTGCTCATATTGAGGGTGAAAATCATCCCTCTTGGCTTCCATTCCCTCTGGAAGGAACTTTTCTCCAGGGAAAATACGCCAGTTGTAACTACTTTAATAACAAGAGTGTAACTAATGAGCTTCTATTTTCAGACAGTGGAAAGAGGCAAAGTTCTTAAAAAAGAAAAAAATATGGAAGATCATCTGTAATCCTTGTCAACAAGACAAAAGACAGATGAGAACAAAGGCAGTCTTCTCTAGCTGCCTCTATGCCAGAGAAGCCTTTTTGATACACCATTTATCCAAATAGAACTCAAATCCAAAGGAATTTTAATGACATCATTAAAGAAACAGAGAAAAACTCTGGAAAAATTACCAAATAAATAATAATATAGATGGACTAAATGAAGTCAGAAGTCATTGACATTTAGGATCCCAGAAAAAAACAAACAGAAAAAAAATATTTGTGTAAAAATCAAAGGAAAATTATATAATTGAAAATATTTCTCCAGGAAGGTATGCCTTGTTGTAAGTTGCAGGGATGGAGGAGGAATACTTTATTTGCAACTTATGAAAATTCATGTAGTCATTAGTACATTAAGTGTGAACAATAACTAGTTTGTTTGAAATCCAAACTTATTTGGTGCTTTATTGAGTGAGAAAAACCTCCAGTAACCACCTTCCCAATCCATTTCCTTCTGATCTGTCATTGTAGAAATTTTGTTTAGGTAATTCAAAGCAGTTTACATCTGACAAAGTTTGTATGCTAACAGACATACCTACAACAATCCAAATCATCACTGTTTCTGTATTTATTGCACATAATATGTTTATCAATAGCTAAATTGTATTCATTAATTAATTTATGTATCTATCTATCTATATAGAATAGAATAGAATAGAATAGAATAGAATAGAATAGAATAGAATAGAATATTTCTGTTGGAAGGGTCCTACAATGATCTTCTAGTCCAACTGCCTAACCACTTCAGGGCTGATCAAAAGTTAAAGCATGTTGCGCATTGTCCAAATGCCTCTTAAACACTGACAGGCTTGCAGCATAGACCACGTCTCTAGGAAGTCTGTTCCAGTGTTTGACCACCCTCTTGGTAAAGAAATGTTTCCTGATGTCCAGTCTAAACCTTCCCTGATGCTGCTGTGAACCATTCCCACGCACCCTGTCACTGGATACCAGGGAGAGGAGATCAGCACCTCCCTCTCCACTTCCCCTCCTCAGGAAGCTGTAGAGAGACATAAGGTCACCCCTCAGCCTCCTTTTCTCCAAACTAGACAAGCCCAAAGTCCTTAGCCACTCCTCACAGGACATTCCTTCCAGCCCTTTCACCAGCTTTGTTGCCCTCCTCTGGATACATTCAAGGACCTTCATATCCTTCTTAAATTATGAGGCCCAGAACTGCATACAGTACTCCAGGTGAGGCTGCACCAACACAGAATACAGTAGGATAATCACCTCTTTTGGCCAGCTGGTTATGCTGTGTTTGATGCACCCCAGGATGTGGTTTGCCCTCTTGGCTGCCAGGGCACACTGCTGACTCATATTGAGCCTTGCTGTGTCAACCAGCACTGCCAGATCCCTTTCTGCATGGCTGATCTCCAGCCACTCCTCTCCCAATTTATACTTGTCCCTGGTGTTACTCCATCCTAGGTGGAGAATCCGGCATTTGGGTTTGTTACATTTCATCCCATTGATGATTGCCCAATGCTCCAATATATCTAGATCCTTCTGCAAGGCATCTTGTCTCTTGAGAGAGTCAACAGCATCTCCCAGTTTGGTATTACCAGGAAACTTGCTAATGGTGCATTCAACTCCTGCATCCAGATTGTTGATAAATATAGTGAACAGAACTGGCCCTAGAATTGAACCCTGAGGAGTGCTGCTGGTGACTGGTTGCTAGCCAGATGTAGCCCCATTCACCTTAACCCTTTGAGCTCTGCCCTTCAGCCAGTTCTTCATGCATCACGAACCCGCTCATCCCACAGTTGGACAACTTGTTCAGAAGGACACTGTGAGGGATAGTATCAAAAGCTTTACTAAAATCCAGAAAAACTACATCCACCACCTTCCCTTCATCCACTAGGCAGGTGACCTTATCACAGAAGGATATCAAATTAGTTAAACAGGACTTTACTTTTGTGAACCCATGTGAATGTGCGTGATGATTGCATTATTCTTTAAATGCCTTTCAATAGTACTCAGTATAATCTCCATAATTTTTCTAGAAACTGAGGTTAGACTAACAGGTCTGTAATTCCCTGGGTCTTCCCTCATGCCCTTTTCGTAAATTGGTGTAACATTGGCTAGCTTCCAGTCAGCAAGGACCTCCCCAGACTCCCAAGACCTTTGGTAAGTGATTGAGAGGGGTCCTGCCGTAACATCTGCTAGCTCTTTCAGTACTCTGGGATGAATCCCATCAGCCCCCATGGACTTGTGAACATTCAGCTGATACAGCTGGTCCCTTACAATTTCAGTGTCCACAAAAGGAAAGTCACTGTTCCCATACTCGTGGTTCAACTCAGAGGACCGGGCAGCCCAAGGTCTATCAGTATTATTAAAGACTGAGGCAGAAAAAGCATTGAATGCCTTCACTTTTTCTTTATCCTTATTAGTCAGATGAACATCTTCAACAACTATTGGTTCAAATTTATGTATTTATGTTAGTGCAGTGGCTAGATGTGTGTTTTATAGAGGGGACCCAATCACTTCAAAATTTCTTCTCTTTCTTGTGTGTCATTTCAACCCTGATGCAGCCAAATGCATAGCCAGACCTTTTTAACTGTTTCTAAAGGTACGATTGTCTTGGTGGATGAAAGGGTAATTGGAACAGCTTTCTTTTCTGCCAGAAATCCTCCCCAGAACTACCAAGCTGTAAATAGGTACATGGTCATTTCAGCTAAAGATTCAAAAAGGCTGCCAAATACACAGTTAGCTACATCACTGACTTCTGAACTACTGACTGATTACAGTTATGGCATAGCAGTTTCTATGTTAGCTCAATTTCTTATTTTGTGTTTGACCTTTATCTGGTATTCCAGAGCTAAGAAAAGAAAAGAAAAAAGTGTCTTAAGCCCTTGCCATAAGAGTATTCGCAATCTGGCTATGTGATGAGGTTAGACAGTCAGTTGATACAAAACCTTACAGCTCCATTTACTTACTGAATCTTTGCTGATTTATGCAGCTGAAGACAAGGTATAATAATGTTGACAGGTATGTATTATCTTACAAACTTTATAGAAATGCCTTTGTGCAGTTAAGGTTGTCAATGAACACTTAACTACCTGGATGGTGTAAATAAGGGTACAAGTAGGCATATAGTAATATGCAACAAGAAGATATTTATTTTAAAGAAAAGACCTACGTATTACACTACTTACATTTGTACAATTGATATAATCAGTGTATATTATATATGTCTTATTTCTGTAGTGATTTTCATGAGATATCTAAGATTCGGAAGCACACAATAATAGTGTATGAAGACTCTTTCTTTTTCTTCTCACTTTCTTGTCCTTTTTAAAAAACTCAGACCTCTTTTATATTCAGCTTGAATGTCTGCTCTAATACTGTTCTGGAGCACAACAGTTTACAGAGAATTGAAAAAGCAATTTTCTTTGGACAGCTAGCTATTCTCCCTAATTTTTACCTGCCAAACTCTTTTCTATGAATGTTGACTCAATCAGATAAAATGCAGGCTTTAAAGATGCTTGATTAGCTGCCTGGCTTACCTTTAGCTACTCACTTTGCATGTAAACTGTCTACATACACACCACTCTTCCTTTTCCACTGCCACAGCTTTCCCCAGAGCTGCACTGAGCAGTGTGGACATGATCTAAAACAATAAGCACTTTTCATTTATGGGCTACTGATAACTTCTGTTTTATTAACTGAAATAAGAATGCACCAATGGTAAAACCAATATATATTACTTATATTGTGCACCTTCTTTTTTTTTTTGTATTTTAGTTCAATTCTTTATAGCAGATCATTTGAAATCATTACAATAATGACTGAAGAAAGACCTTTACATATTTCTTCTGCTGCACCCCAAAATACTTTCCAACAAATGAAAATCCAGTAATATGTCACTTGTTTTATAAAATTTAGTTCCCATAGGCTTCAGGATTTTGCCACCATTAGGTACATTGAATAGTCTCTTGTTTTTAACCAGTTCTCATGATCTCAGTGGAATGACTCAAAATAATCAAGTATTCTGTCTAAAATTTTAGAATCAATGACTCACAAATTTTTACATGGAGTATAAAGGGAAACTGAGGAACTTCATACCTCTATCATGTTGCCTAATTTCTATGGCAGTAAGTGGAAAAAATATTACCTGCTTAAACTCTTATCTGGCAGCACTAGAAAATTCTGAAAATTTTTTAGGTTTATAGAATGTGAGCTCTTAATGTGATAATGATGAATGTGAAGTTGTGTATATATGAACATAATTGGACAAGTTTTAGACTTTGAAAGCTAAGTTGCTATCTGACAAAAGCAGACTTAATATTAACTAGATAACTGAAGGACTTGAGAACCTAATAAACCAAAATTGAATTAAATAAAGTTGATGGAACCCATATTAAGCTTAAAGGTAATTGTGCTCTTTCTGTCTAGGAGCTGCTTTGAGCCTCAGGAATACTAGATAACTATACACTTCCAAATTAGTTTTGTACGACTATTATCCATCCATTCAAAGCATTGCCTTACTGCTCCATGTGTTTTATGACCAAGTCAGTATATATGTGGTCATACCCCCTGCATAACTCCTGGTGCCCCAGTGAGTAACCACAATTTTTATCTTTAGAGCTAATTGAAAGAAAAAGAAAAATTATGGTGTGACTGCCAGTGCAAACCAACAGAAAAAAATTTAATTTTCATTAGGGAACCTTAGAAACTCTATAGAGCTTTCATTTTTTACCTAATCAATAAATCATTCTGATACTATGTGCAGTATTCTGTATTGTAACAGAGAAAAAAAAATCACAAAAAAATCTTGTGATAAAAGACCCTTATCAGGCTAACTATAACTAGAAATGCTAAGGAACAATGCCTTTTGCTAAGTGAAAAGCAAAACTTACAAATTCATCAAAATGCCAAGTCAGGCTTAGGCAGTTTTGATTTTTACTGATGATTTTTACAGTTATATGCAATTCTTTTGTCAAATATACTTGTCTTTAAATGGTTGATGCTTCTATTTATAATACGTTTTCCAGAAGCTCTTGTCTTCCTTAGTTTGTGTACAGTGTCCTTCCCGGTTTTTGAAATGAGTTAAAAGAGATCTCTGCACAAAAGTTTTTATTTCAGATTGTTCTGTGAATAAGTAATCAAGAACCTGAGAGGAAGTGCAGTAACTCAAGACACTGGTACAAGTTTCCAGCATGATACCATGATTCTTGTTTCATCACTGGCCTACACTAAAAAGAAAATGTGAAAACCCCTAAATAAAACCAAAAAACCCACACGGATAAGTCAAACTGGTTTTAACAAAACTTGAAACATGGGATTAGAAGTGACCCATTAAATCATCAGTTCTTTTATTCCAGGGAACTTGTTTGATGGAAGTCCTGTCACAAACTTATTTTAAACTCTAGCTTTCTGGGTCACTTTGTGTCTATGGAACGTTGTTAAAGAAACTGACTGATCTAAAGATTAGAAGTCTAATTTCAAACATAAATTTGTCACTTGCTAAATCTTTTTCCATTCATTCCTGAATCCTGAATGAATCTTCCACATGTATTCGAATTTTAATTTCACTTAATTTATTTTTACTCATTCATGGTATTTCAGATGAGAGTAATCATATTATTTCTTCACTACCATTTCTCTAAGGTGAAAACAGAAGTTCTTTTGGATTTCTTTTTCTCTTTCTTTGCTGACTCCTTTTATTGGATTTCTCTGCAGCAGTTTCAGACTTCCTGGAATACGGGGGAATAAAAATAACCATAGGTTTACAGATGCAATTTCACCATTGTCTTCTATATATAATTAATATTACCACAGTTTGTCTGTATATTTTATAGTACATTTACGCTAGGATTAAATTTGGCACTTCATGGCAGCAATATACTGACAGTTATCTAGTTCTTCCCTCTCTCCCTCTCTCATCGCTGCCTAGTTCTCTTTTATCATTCCACAGTATGGGCCTCATGTTTTATAGGTAATCTCTGACTGGTTGGTCCTTATTTTGTCTTCCCATTTCTGATTCTTCATACCTTATGGTCATCCAGTTGCTCCTCTGAGAGTGTGCTGCTCCTCCTTCATGTTGATGACTTCTAGTGTCACATCATCAATGCACTTCATTAGAATTTTCCCTTTTGTTCTTTCTGTTTGTCACTGAAAATATGAAATAACGTGCTCCACAAAACTCTTGCTTGAAAAACAAACTGATAACTCTCATCTAAAATTATGATTTTCCTCCTTTTACTCCTTCTTTACCTAGTATTCTATACATTTTTTTTCACCTAATTCCTAGTTTCTTAAACATAGTTATTTGACTGATGAGGTAGACGCATCAAAACCTTTAATGAAAGCCAGATGTACTAAATTTAGTTCATTATCATGATTAATGCACATTAATTGGCTTGGTTAGCTACAGATATTTATCTGCTTAATGCTGTGAGTTGCTCAATTTACGCAGAAGTAACACTGCTATGAAATAATGTTTTTTATCTTAATTAATCCAAAACACATCTAAGTCTTCTCCCTTCAAATTTAATGGTCAGATTTTGTATTAATCATACTAAAACAAATATCAGAAAATATAAATTACTTTTTAAAAAAACAAAGTGAGTAGTGATTTCAAAACAAAAAAACTCTCTGATACCAATTTCCACTTGTTCCTGTGTGGAACATGTTCTCCTGCACCAATGATCTTCAGGAAGAACATGAAATTTATCTGACCAAATAGAGGCTTTTCTACTATATAGATGTCTGAAATTTGGATGGTTAATTAAATTCCCTTGGTAGGAAGAAGAAGAATACATTTCCAAAGCTGAACTTGTCTCTTCTTAAGCTAGACATCTGAGATGAGTGGACCTTGGCTGGAGGCCAGGTGCCACCAAGCTGCTCTATCACTCCCCTCCTCGGTAGGACGGGGCGGGGAGAAAAGCACACAGCCATTATTTGTATTAACACATTCCCAAGCTCAGCAAAATAAAGAGATAAGCAGTGCAGCCAACAAACTCTGTGATCTGCACAGGAAATTGCCACTAAATACCTACTATAGCGATAGCACGCTTAATACAAAACTGCCATTGTCTTGTGACACCCATTGGGTGCCAAAAAGGGCTGTGGTGTGTTGACCTTGGCTGGACACCAGGTGCCACCAAGATGCTCTATCACTCCCCTCCTCAGCAGGATGGCGCAGGGAGAAAATGAGATGGAAAAAACTCCCGTGAGTCAAGATAAAGGCAGTTTAATAAAAACAAAAGCAAAGGCTGTGCGCAGAACCAAAAGGAAAACAAAGATTTTATTCTCCATTTCCCATCATCAGGCGATGTCCAGCCACTTCCCAGGAAGCAGGGCTTCAGTACGCCAAGCAGTTGCTCCAGAAGACAAATGTCGGAAATAATGAATGCCCCCCTTCCTCCTCCTTTCTCTTAGCTTTTACTGCTGAGCGGATGTCATATGGTATGGAATGTCCCTTTACTCAGTTTGGGTCAGCTGTCCTGGCTATGTCCCCTCCCAAGATCTTGCCCACCCCCAGCCTACTGGTGAGGGGGGAATGTTGGAGAGACAGCCTTGATGCTGTGCAAGAGCTGCTCAGCAGGAGCCAAAATGCTGGTGTGTTATCAACACCTTTCTAGCTACCGATACAAAGCACAGCACTATGAGGGCTGCTACAGGGAAAATTAACTCTATCTCAGACAGACCCAATACAACATCTTAATAGGCCAGCTAAAATTTTCTTCATAATACAGCCTTCCCTGACAGTAAAAAGTGTTTGCAGTATTGACAGCTTTGTGGGAGGAAGGCAGCTAAGTTTGATAATGTACACTGAACATGCAAAAGTGTATTTCAAGGCATCAAATTACTTCTGTATCAACTCCGTATTATCTGTAGCTATACATATTTTGGCTCCTTGTACAGTGAGTTGTCAAAAAAAAAATGCTCCTGCTTTCATATTGTTGTGATTACTGCTAGAACACTTTGAATAGATTGGATTTAGGTACTGTTAGGTCACTCTACTGTTTATTACACAGTTTAATATTACATTTTGTTTAACAATGTAGTTTTTTACTATAAGCCAATTAAAGTTGTCCTTGACCTAAAGTCAGTGTAGGAGGAGAAAGGGAAAGGATCAAAACTACCAGTTCTGCCTAAATCAGACCATTACTTAACAAAGCTTCTTTCTTTTATGTTAGAAGTTGAGCACAAGTTCCAAAATGAAAGTTTACACTCAACTGTCTCATAAAAGACCAACAAAAATAAACTATGTGTATGTGAGTGTCTAGCACTTTGCATAGCATGTTAAATAAATATTTTTTTGTTTTGGTAGGGGTTTTTGGTTGGTTGGTTGGTTATTTTTTCCCTTAGGGGCTATCTAAATAGATGCATTGCATTACACCACAGACAAAATTATGGCATTTGTGTCTCTAGTGACATTTTTCAGTATGGGTAACATAGTGGCAGTTTATTTCCTTAATATTTCCATTCCATCATCATTAATTGCTTTGAAAACTATATAGATATTACTGGAATAAGAGGGAAAAAGATTAATCTTATCATGAATGAAAGTGTCAATGTTTTGCCCCCCTCAATTTTCAGGACTCCTCTTATGATCATTTATTTATTTTTACCTTTCACAGGCTAATTCTGTTGATTAAGTATAAAAAAGGCTTGTTTGGTTTTAGAAGGCTGCTTTAAGAATTAATTGCTAGCATGTTATCCAAAGCCTGTTGAAATCAATAAAATACCAGAAATTTGTAAGAGCCTTGGGTGGGTCTCTAAGACTGGGAATGAAAATAGCTATAAAAATAGCTTTTTTCTTTTTTTTTCTTTTTTTTTTTTCTCTCTTTTTTTTTATTTTGTTTGTTTTGTATTTGTTTGGGTTTTTTTTAAAGGGAATAATGTACTAGAAATATATTTCTTACTGCTTAACACAGTGCTGCATGGTTTAAAACATCTTTACAATAGCCATTTTACCAGAAGCCCTAATTTATTTTTTTTAAAAAAGCCTAATCTACTGGTTTTGGCTGGGATAGAGTTAAATTTCTTCATAGTATCTTGTATGGTGCTATGTTTTGGATTTGTGATGAGAACATTGTTGATAACATAGGTATGATTTAGTTATTGCTGGACAGTTCTTGCACAGCATCAAGGCCTTTCCTGCTTCTCACGCTGCCCTGCCAGCAAATAGGCTGGCAGGGGACACAGCTGACACAGCTGACTTCAACTGAACAAAGGGATATCCCATACCATATAACATTGTGTTCGTCAAGAGAAGCTGGGGAAAGAAGGAGGAAGGGGGGGATGTTTGGAGTGATGGCATTTTTCTCACCAAGTAAATGTTGTACATGATGGAGCCCAGCTTTCCTGGGGAAGGCTGAACACCTGCCTGCTGGTGGGAAGCAGTGAATGAATTCCTTATTTTGCTTTGTTTGGGCACACAGCTTTTGGTTTACCTATTAAACTGTTTTTATCTTAACCCATGAGTTTTTGCACTTTTATCCTTCTGATTCTCTTCCCTGTCCCACCAGGGGGAGTGAGCAAGCAGCTGGGTGGTGCTGAGCTGCCCACCAGGGTTAAACCACAACAACAAATAAAACATCTGATATGAATTTAAATTAGTTTGAATTTGTCATCTTTTTTCAACTTTGGAACCAAAGACTATATTTGAAAGCAAATGTTGTCACCAGAAAGTATCCCAAAATTAGGATGGATAATGCAGTACAAGATGCTATTTCTCACCAGCACTTTCTTGCTGAGTGAAATCTCTAGTTGCTTCCTCCTATTGTGTATTTCTCTTGCAATCTTATTTATTTTTCAGCAGGGATCTCTTTCCACTGCAGACACTGAACAGATTGTTACTCCTCATTGGCAGAAGATAGCAAGATATTAGGTGGCTGCTCCTGATAAGAATCCTGCAGGTAGCACTGGTTAGCGTCATGGACTACTCAGAAGAAACAGAGAAAAAAAGTGTCTGAAGCCTAACGTGTCTAAACCAAGGAAATAAAATTTTTCCACCATTCCCATCATGGGCTATTGGATGAATTTTTGTCTTTATTGAACCTTTTAAAATTCTACAGCAAAATAAAATAATTCTATTTTCCATTTATGCCTCAGCTAAATAGGGTAGTATTAATAATAGTAGAATTCCATTAGCAGTCATATGTTTATGCTTAAGAGCTGAGAAAATTTTATGAACCAAAAGTAACATATACTTTGATTTGTGCCAATTGAGATGATGATTGCTATACCTGAGTTATGAAGTTGGTTTTAGGGTTTTTAGCAGACAATGTGAGAGTGTGAGAGGGAAGCTTTGGATTATAATCTAGATACTAACTGCATTTAAATTTTTCAAGACTATTGTCTCTCCCCATTGACTACTGAGACAGATGGACAGTATGGCTCTCGAGTTTCACAGCAAAGAGTATTGGGATTGAATATTAGGAACATGTATCATAAGGCACAGAACATTTATCCCTCTGTAGAGCCTTCTAGGGTTCTGGTCCAATCACTGAACTCATTTAAGAGTTTCTGACACAAAAAGGTATTTAAAGAGTTGTAGGATTGTCTAAAAAAGAGTTAGGTTAAGTTTCTGTGAAGACATTTTAAACCATCTGGGAAAAATATGTACATCTTGGTGCTTTTGATGTTCATTTATAAATAAAGAAAAATATTTTCTGGATATTAGCTACTAATATTAATATCAATATTAATGGTAATGAGACTGTTCTAAAGCTGAGAAGTATGTCACAGAAAGACTCAAGTAATGCAAGATTCATATTGTGGCTAAGTCAAAATCTGCTCGCCTTCTATCACAGTACTTAAATTTTGTCAAGCTGAATTATTTCTCATTGACAGATTAATTATGATTGATGATCTCATATTGGTGAATAAGAGGTCTTCTGCTAAAGAGTTAGACATATTAAAGTATGATTTTTCTTGACCTTCATTAAGAAAATTATAAAGAATTAAGAAAAAAATGTAGCTTTGAAAACAGAAATTGTTAGTGATACGATATTCTCCCTCAAATATCATAACTTAATAGATACTACTCCAAAAATAATGACTTAAGAGATTTAGGATATTTTCTCCAGTGAAAGTGCTAAATTCCATGTTTATATGGCGCACTGTCATTTGTTTCATGCACCTCGAGACTGAATTATCATAAATGTTTTGGCACATATGTATTTGAGACACAGCTCTCTCTGAGTAATGAAATTGAGCTTACTTTTTGAAAGGATAGGAGTTTGATGCAGGATCAAAGGTTTTCATCCTCAGAACACACAGTTACAACAGAAGATGTGGAAAAGGAAGGGGACATCACCTAACATACACTTACTTGAGACAACTCCTCAGGCAGTCTCATCAGCACAGGGGGATTAAGACACCCTGGAAGATAACTCGGGGTGAAAGTGGGCTGCTTCATGTTTTGGAAGTGTGTGAGAGTCATCTTATTTTAAGTTAAATGTCTAACATAAATGAGATTAATTCTGCCGTTGGAGTGCATGCTTCTGTCCTTTAACCATAAAGGGAGCCTCTGAGCGACTGACCCAAATCCAAGTGTCTACATCAGAAAACCCTAACGTTAGTTGAAACAAATCTTCAAAGACTAAAGTTAAGTTTTTAAAGACCTCTACCTCACTGTCGTGGTTTAACCCCAGCTAGCAACTAAGCACCACGCAGCCGCTCGCTCACTCCCCCACGGTGGGATGGGGGAGAGAATCGGAAGGGTAAAAGGGAGAAAACTCGTGGGTTGAGATAAGAACAGTTTAATAGTTGAAGTAAAATAAAATAGAACAGTTAAATAGGTAAAGCAAAAGCTGTGCACGCAAACAAAGCAAAGCAAGGAATTAATTCGCTACTTCCCATGGGCAGGCGGGTGTTCAGCCATCCCCAGGAAAGCAGGGCTCCATCACGCGTAACGGTTACTTGGGAAGACGAACGCCAAATGTCCCCCCCTTCCTTCTTCTTCCCCTGCTTATATACTGAGCATGACGTCATGTGGTATGGAATAACTCTTTGGCCAGTCTGGGTCAGCGCCCCCGGCTGTGCTCCCTCCCAGCCCCCCGTGCACCAGGCAGAGCATGGGAAGCTGAAAAGTCCTTGACCAATGTAAGCGCTACTTAGCAACTATTTAGCGGTACTTAGCATCGCCATTGTTCTCGTCCTAAACCCAAAACACAGCCCCATACTGGCTACCAGGAAGAAAATTAACTCTATCCCAGCTGAAACCAGGACACTCACACAGTGGGAAAATCTTATTATGTTAATTTTATAGAATTCCTTCAAACTGACAATAGAATGCAGAAGATATGTACACTTCAAAAAAAAAATTTAAACTCTAACCACCTAATTCTTAAATATTTCTAATGACAATGGTAGTGCATTTTTCAGGGCCAATTCATTATTTTGGATTTCAAAGAATTGTTGCAGAATGTTAGGAAAATTAACAATTGATCATCATGTGGTGTTTCTGCTACCAAATAAAGATTTAGACAAAGCTGGGGCAGATACAAGAGGGCTATGCTAGAGACTTTTGTATATTTTATCTATCCTCTGAATGATGACTTGGTCCAAGGGCAAAATTAAGAAATATCAAGGGCATGGGTGGAAAGGTGAGATATTGTATATTTTACTCTATTTTATTGCAATCTAATAGATGGTAGTTGATGTTCTGTCATATTGTCTTGCAACAGAGAGTTTCCTCTTTATAACCAGTTTCTCTTTACACACATGGTTGCATTCCCTTAGCAAGCTTTATTTATTAAGGATACTGTACGAAATTAATTATTTTTTCCATGTTACAGACTTAGAGATTGTGCTGCTAATGTCTGATAATTTTAAGATTAAGTCCTAGGTGGTTTTAACTATCTTTTTTTGCTGCTAAGGCAACAAGCAGAAGACTTGAAGGTGGCAGCATGATTGCACCAGCTCATATCAAAAAACTGTTATATCAAGAGCAAATAAACATGCTTGTTTTCTGCCTTGTATGTGGTGAATAACTACATTAAATCAATCTCAACTGTCCATCAAAGTTGAATTTTTTAAAGCACAACACTGCGACTGAACACTTTTTGAAATCAATATGATTGATGGCTAACAGCATGAGGTTTGCACTACATTTACATTTTGAAAGACTGACCTTTTCCACCATCTTTGATTTTTCTTTAATGGGCCCCCTTCCAAAATTTAGAAAGTAAGAATGAATAGCTTCTTATCATTATAGAAGCAACACAAACACTATGCTGTTTCTTCCAGAATTATATAAACCACAAATGAAAGATGAAACAGAAAACAGCAGAAATAACCCCCCCATTTCTCAACCTGTCAGCTACATAAAAAAGGCTCATTAAAGCAAAGGAAGTGGCACACAGAAAGGCAGCTGCTGCTACAGGAACACCTTATTGCAAATAAGTCAGAGACATTTCATTTCTATTAATTTAAAAATACATCCAGAAAGCACACCAGATCAATCAAACTGACCCTCTAACCCATGACTTCCAAGTAACAGTACTTTGTTGGGTCCAAAATACCATAAGATTATTTGACTGAGAGCTAACTTTCCTTGACTGCTTGAATATTTAAGAGAACGAATGTTTTCAGGTCTTGGAAAAGAATAGCATTTAAAAAATTAAAAATTCTTCCATCTTTATTTTTTTTTTAACATTTTGAAAATATCATCTGTTCAATGCAGAACTATGTGATTTTAGTAAATGTTTTTCTCCCTATAAATTACTTTATTTTGGAGACCTGAAGAAAAGAATGATCTCAGGTCACCTATGCCTCTTCATTAAGCATGGGGAAAAGGGAAGTGGGAAAAAATCACCACAGAAGAGAAAAAGTTAAAATCTCCCATGATTAAGAAAGAGATACAAGTCTGGACCTTGTAATGATATAGCTATAGGACATGATATTTTCTTTAGCTGTGCAACCACATTCAGCAAATTTTGCCCCAAGACATTTGTTCCTGCTTCTGCAGTACAGTTGACAACACCTCCTATTGGGATGCTGTAGCTGTTAAATGTACATCTAATTAAATCACTCCAGATACAGAAAATAACTGTGTAAAAATAATTTAGAATAACTAGATCACTACAATATCACTGAGGAAATGATTGAAGACATGCTTATTGAGTTTTTTTAAATTGAAAAGAAAGTAATTTTTCTTACTGTTATCTTGGAGTTTATTTTCCATTTAACAGAAAGTTTATCAATATTCTCAAATCTTATTGACAAAATATTTACTTAAGGTTTTAATTTATTTAACTAGAAATCCAACATACATGAAATAAAGAGTAGTTTGTTTCACATTTTTTAAAAAAAAATATGATGTTCTGGCTTTGAAGTACCTAAACTGGGGAGTAGAAAAAGAAATATACAAATAATCCCACATTTATTAAATCACAATGAAAATATTGTAAGTAGAAATTATATAATATTAATAAAAAGACATTTTTCCTTTCTATTATATAGTTTTTTTCATAAAAAATGTTAACTAATAAATACAAACAAAAAAAATTAAGCTAAGAACATAATCAGGAAAAATAGTAACTTTGTCAGTATTTTCATTCAGAAGATCCTACTGCAATTAATTAATACTAAGGGAAATAAAAAATTCTTTGAACCTAGGCTATCATCTAAAGAAGTACCACTTTCATAAACATTTTGCAACCTTGCAAAAGGCTCTGGGTGGTTCTGCATGAGCAAGGGGCTGGACCAGGTGACCTCCAGAGGTCCCTTTCCACCTCAGCCATCCTATGACTCTGTGATTCTGTGATTCTGGTGAATCTAGATCTCTTTTTCCTTATTTAGATGAAACATTTTTTCAAATTGGCTATGGCTATCCACTGAGGGAAAAGAAACAATGCCATCTGATCTGGGTAGATATTATATCACACACCAAGGAAAAGGATACTCAAAGATTTTATGAGAGTAATTCAGGAGCAGGCAGTGAGTCAAGATATAGTTGAGCAATTCTGAATATGGAAAAAAATCAAATGCTGCTCAGAGCTAATTTACAAATAAAAGAAAAGGATTATATATGCCAAGTGTATTATACACTGTGAACAGTTTGCCCAGTTCCTTCTACAAGTGAGTCTCAGCTGCTGTTTAAAAATGTTTTAAGAACATAATATGCCTCCTGGAGCATGTCTACATGCAAAATAGCACCTTTGCTAAAATAAAGTTTTTCAATTTCAAATGTGGCAACTGCACTTCTTTTCTCAGAGGAGGGAAAAAGAGCTTCTAAATATCAAATGCACATATGATGAATAATGCTACATTTCGGCATATGACTGAATACCATGTAACACAGAATAGCAAATAACAATTTATTCTTATCCAACTGCTGAAAGTAATACATTATTGTTATTCTTATTATTGCTATTATTTCATATTACTCCTGTAGATGTTTCACACAAAATATGAAAGGAGATGTGGTGCTCCTCTTAAATACTTAAACTTCAGAGGTTAAGACAATAATCTGTCATTTAGCACACAGTATAGTAAAATTTGAATCTTTCCTATTCATGCTTGGAGACATGCTAAGGGATGAGTATATTTTCCTAAGCCATAATGTCCCCTCCAACTTTGTTCTGCTCTAGAGGAGGAGTTGAATTGCTACAAATGTCCATCTGTTGCAATGCACTTTTATCCCTGCAATGGCTGCCACAGAGCTGGCAAAGTCACTGTATTCCTGATCAAATCCTATATAGCTCTGGGAGATGGGTTATAGCCAGTTTGCAGAGCCTGCCGTGTCCACACTGAGGAATCAGTGGTACAACATACTAAGAAAAGAGTAAAGGGCAGATACTGCTCCCCTGATCCACTTTACCACTCCTTGTTTTCACCAGTTCCCATGATGGCAGTGGTCTGTCCCTAAATGATAGTGGAAAAGATAGTAATATGCACAAATGTCAAACAGTCAAGATGAAGGTAAATGGTTAGTCATTGCAGTTGTTGATGCAAACGGACAAACAACTCAAATGCTGCTTTTACAATGTGGAGTTTCAGCGCAATTTTACTACATTTTAACATGTATGTTAGGGTCAATGTTATGAAAAGGAGGTGAGGGTGCCTGAGCATTCAGGAGTTTTCTGATGAGGCAACCACAGTTCAATAAACAGGAGTGCTGATAAAGCATCTAAAGTATAGTGGGCAAATGGAAGTGGGGGACAAAATAGACATGGGAGACTGACTTTCAGTTCAGTGGAAAGAGCATGTTGGAAAAGGGAATGGAAATACATCATACAAGACTGAAAGCCAAACAGAAGTTTTCTATAACTTTTTTTTTTTATTTGTCAGTGTACATGTTCTTCTCCTACTTGGCCTTTATGATCTTAGATTTCTCTTTTGAGAGGCTTTTTCTCCTATGTTTCCAGAGATACAGCTTTAGCAGAAAATTCCCCAATGTTTAGGACCACTGGTCAATGCAAATGTATTGCTACATAAGTCCTGCCTTCTAAAGTGTTTAGACACCTAGTTCATTCATTTTGATAACACTTAGGCATCCAAGGGTTCAAGTTTGTGTGTTTAGACAAATACTGTTTCAAGTATGGCTTTACTAGGATAAATGTTGCCATACAAGGATTTTTATTACTGTAGTTGTAATGGCTAAAAAAATTGCACTAGCCAACATAGTTCTAGAAGTAAAATCTTGTAAAGACAGACTAAACCCTTGCCTTTAAGAAACTAAGATGGAAGATTATGTCTCACTTGAAAGCACTGTGTAAATTTACAGCAGTAGATAAATGATGCAATTGGAAAAGTATTTTTTTTATAGATTGCTCTGAGAGTAATGCAGGCTGGCTCTGAAAGGAGTATTTTTAGAGGGTGAGAAGCTCATAAAGGGAGATGGTGGAGCTATAGGCCATTAATATAAGCAAGCAAGCATCCAGTACAGTGTGATGCAAATGAGTTATGAGTGACCTAGCAAGGCTTTAATCAGGCTGATGTAATAGCATAGATTTTGTGTAAAAGTAGGAACATCGGCTTGGACTTACTGACTTATTTTTATTTCTTTTTTATTATTTTTCCAGCTGGCTTACCCTTCTATCAAAATGAATTAAAGCAAAGAAAAAGAAGAAACAAAGAAATATGTTACAGTATGTTAGGGCCCAAGTGCAAGCAATGAACTAAACAAAGAAAATGCATTGAAATTCGGCTTCTTAGAGGATTCGTGGACTTTACCCACTAGAAATGAACGCTCAGAAAGCATGTCACTCTTTATGATACTGCTGATCTGTGCAGAAGAAAAAAATTGAAGGGTAATTTGAAGACAGTCAGCCACCACTTTTCAGAGAAGGAGTCAGATGAACTTCCAGTTTTGGCATTCTGTCTTAAAGCAAAGCTTCCAGCATTACAGCAGACTTAATATCCTCATGTCATTAGTAAGAGAAGAATTGAGAGACGTGTGAATGCTCAGATAGGGAATGATATTATAGTTTTTAAACAAAATTAAATATGCACAAATATTAACTGTCTGCAGATTTGAATGGTTAAACAAAAAGATAAATATGTTCTCCATTTTACTATTTAAGATGCACTGTTGATCCTGTACAGATAATTCTGACAAAATTTTCACAAATCTATTCCATCAAGAACAGAAATTACCTGCCTTTGGTATCAACACTAGCTGGTCCATAAGGAAATTTTTTACATAGGGCATGATTTTGCTTTAAGAGGAAATTATTCTTATTGTTATTATTATTGTTATTCTTATTATTGTTATTATTAACTTGTATATGAATGTCTGCTACTCTGCCCTCAATAAGTTTTTGCTCGCACCAAAGAGGAGAAAGTCTGGGATTTGTGTTGATTTGTCGCTGCTGCGAGAATACTCCATAAAGAAAAGATGACTTTTTATTAGTATGTATCTAAGGGATACCTTAGATACTATGTGATATTTAAGAATATGCTTCTGTGCAATATGTGGCATTTATGCATAATTATTGGGTTTTGCAACAGTAAGGAAAATTCTTGCTATGAAAAGCAGGTAAGTTCTCATGTGTAACTTTTAAATTCATATCTCTGTATGGATGATTATAGAAAAAAAGTGAACAAGTTTGAACATACGCTGGATAAAACATGCAAACATGTAAAATGTGAAAAGGCATAAACTGCTGCCTCTCACTCCCACCCTCGCTCTGCGCTGGGGGTTTAGGGACAGATTCCACCTGTTTGCTGGTCACTTTTTTCCACCTGCATGATCTCTTCCTTCAAGATGAGGTCTCTTTGGTTTGCAATCTCTAATGTCATAGCTAGTTTTTAGCCAAGCCAAGTCAAGCAGTCTAAAAGAAAGTGTAAAAAAGTGTAAAAGAAAAAAAAAATCCCTTTACTTTTTCCTGCTGCTCTGAATTTCATATAGATCTTGCATGCTTCCTGAAACTAGAGCTTGAGACCCACTCCTGCAATAACTGGAAACCCATTAACACTCAAACAGTTACGAAATCTTCTTGTAGGCTATTGTTTGACAAGGAGAACTTGAGATATTATGAATGATTTCTCCACTCTGTGAAAATAGAAGTTGACACTATGGATGTGTTTTTAAAAATCTGAAGTTCTAAATTTTAGGAGCAAAACCAAGGTACAGTAAAGGTTTCTTTGAATAAGAAACATAACTTTTTTCTTTACCTGATACGTATCAAAGCAAGGATGATCAGTACACTAACATAAATTTGCTGAATGTATATCTACTGCATATATGACAAACTTATAAATGCAATGTCAGCCATCAAACACCAAGAAGATTCCAATCTTTTATCTGAAGTCTCTGAAGAGGAAAAGTATATTACACAGTCAGATGACTAATTACCTGGTTAGCTGGGGAGTACACCACTTCTGATGTGACACGAGATTTAACTTCAATACAAGTAGGCAGTAATTCCACAAAGTACTCAAAGGTTTAAAGGCATTTCTATCTCATTTGAAAAGACAATGTGTTTACTATGTTGTATTCAAAATCACATAGCTACTTTTAAAATCTCTTAGGCTTCCTTTTCATTAATATTGATGACTCTTCAAGGCGATATTATTCTTTGTATTTGCTGAGATTACTATGGTAGTTCATGGAATCTGCACTTAATAATTCCTCAATATCTACTTTGTACTGCTTCTGAGCCAAATCAACTGCTTCTGTGCTATCCTGGAAATTTCTATATGGTTAGCAGATTAGACTTTGTCAAGGGAAGGTCAATTTCATCTAAAAATAACTATTTCATTTACATTTATATAGTTCTATTCAAATCAGATGACTTCTAATGAAAAATACAGAATTCAATGAATAGCAAATTTTCCCATTGAACATTTTGCAGAAAGAAAATATTTTCAATTATTTTCTTTTAGTTTTTAAATAGTCTTTTGAGCAGTCTGCTTTCCTTTTCTTTCTTTGCTTTCTTCAGTAAGTATAATGCAGTAAGTCAGGAAAGAAAAACAATATATGCAGGTTTCCCTAACAGCATCTTTCTAATAAATTCTCTGTGTGTGACCCACTCACCTATGCTGGGGAAGTTTCAATGGGCTGTTTGAAATGCATAATTAAACACCTGTTATTGTTTGCAGGACAAATGCCAAATGCTGCAACAGAAAAAAACCTACTGTTATGCTTATCCAATGAGATGGGAAATCAAAGAGGGTAGAATCTATTTAGAAGTAAAAAATGTTTCTATAATATTTTCCATAATAACAAAGAGAATCTCCAACTAAAATAAATTGAATTTAATTTTATCATGCAAAAAGTAAGGGAGTAATCTTGCCTTCATAAGATGTAAAGTACTTGGAAAATTGACTTCAAGAGGACCCATGGTATTTTTAGCATGCCAAGAAAACTCAGTTAATACTCAACCGAAGTTATTCTGCCTGCGTAAATCAAATGTGCATTGACAAGAGGATTTGATTATAAGAATTAATTTTAAAAAAGATTAGATAGGTGTCGGAGTGGGAAGGACGGACCCGGAGTAACGATGTAACCTCGATGCGAGTATGATTGTTCTCCTTTATTTCAGACAATTACAAGGCTTATATAGACAATCAGCAGAGCACGCGATAGCAATATCTCTATGATTGGTTCATTACAAGCGTTCACGCGCTTAAGACAGTTATATGATTGGTACAGGGTTGCTGTTCACGCGAAGAAGTTTGTCAGCACATTCCGGACTTTTAGTTTGCCTCTGTTGTTTTCGCTGAATAGTCTTCATTCCAGATCAGTTCACAGTGTCCTCTGTGCTTCTCGATACACTAACAGCAGGATTGCTCATACTGTAAAGATTATGTCCCTTCTCAATTGACCATTCTTCCACAGATAGGAGTCTTGACTTAAAAGCTTTTTAATTTTAAATGATAGGAATATTTTTAAAAAATAATTGTGGGTGAGACCATACTTTTTAACAAATGAAATTAGTTAAAGAAACTGCTAAATTATTTATAGCAGTCAAATATCTAGAGAATTTTGATAACATTTTAGTATGCACTCAAACACTAAGATAATTTTAACCTAAAATAATGTAAAAATTATTGCTAAATATTAACTATGTCAATGCTTTCTACTTGAATAAATTACATTCTAAACTACAGGAAGTATATAGCACTCTAATATTAAAACAACTTAAATGTTATTTTACTTTTTAAAGCAGAGAGAGATTTCTAGTTGTCTGTGCTTCTTTTTAACTAGGAGGATATAACTCAAAAATACTTTTCACTGCTTTATTGGCCTGTACTAACTTCTCTTATTCCAATTGATTTAGATTCTAACATGTCTGGAAAAGAGACTAAATAGCCTTTAACCGCACATGCAGGCTTTTGTGATACATTCTGAATGTAAATGCCATCTGGAGATGTCTCCCCCACAGCTGAATTTGGGCTGGTGTGTACCAATGTCCTCAAATCTTTCCCTTGTAAAATACAGGGAAACATTTGACCATCAACCATAAATTGGTGGGGTTGTATTTACACCAGAACAGTTAAGAATTTAACTTGGGCATTATAACACTTAAAAGTTAGGCTCTTGGCTCAAAATACCCAAGATAGATGGTTAGACTCCCTATAAAGCCAATCAAAAGATGCTGGCATCTGGAGTACTTTCAGTGTGTAATACAGAATCGCTATGTTTTAACCATCTCTCTCCTTTGATTACAGAGGAAAGTTAGTGACTCTGTTATGCAGTTTCATGAGGGACAGGTCAAGAGGAAGGAGACAAGGCAGGAGAACATCTGAACACATGCCTGACTCCAGGCAGCATCTCCCTCACTGTGAGCCAGTTGGTGGGTGGGCACCCCTGGGGCACAGGGAAATTTCTATGTGCACAACCCAGAGCTGGAGCACCATGTCACAGGGTGGGAGTCTCAGTATTTTAGGTCACCCTCAGGTGCTAGGGAGTCTGAGTCCTCTTCTTTCTCAAGAAGAACCCAAATCCTACATTGAGTGTGTTGTGAGCAATGCCTTTTGCACACCTCCTGTTCTATCTGGAGACTGTGGCACAGAAGTGGGGACAGAAGGGAATCAGGCAAAAGGAAGTGGCTCAAATCAGGTACTTAAGGGTTCTACCAAAAAAGCCTCCTGATCCTCAGGCAAAAAAGAGCATTTTCTTAGGACCACCCCACCCCCACTCCCGTATACTCTCATACTAGGGGCAGGAGGATCCTTTTACTTCCTGCTTCAGGGAGCTTTGGCTCTTGTACCTTAGTCAATGTTATCCCATTCATTTACAAAACCTCCATTTAGGGCAATTCTTTAGATATTGCAGTCCTGAACACCTAATTATTTAGTTGATTTTAAACATGATTTCTCAGTCCTGGGTGCAACAGGATCAACTGATTTTTGGGGCTGAGGAATATCTCAGAAGAAAAATGCTTTCTTAAGTAGCTATCCTTACCCATACTGTGTTTAAATCTTGCTCTATTAGCCACATTTTTATGATTGCTACTTACATCTGGATGTGTAATGACAATGATGAAAATAACCCAACCAAACAAACAAGCAAAACATTTAAAAGAAAATGTTAATCATAAAATTTAGCCTACTTTTTAGAATGTAAGTAGAAGATACAGATTTTACTAATATATCTATAACTTCTATACATTAAAATCTGCTGCGAGAATCTGTTGGCAGAAGGTGGTATTGGATACACTGGAACTCCAGTCTTCTCAAAAAGCCTTTTCAAAAACCAAAAGACAAGATTCACAATATCACATTTGAACACACACTGAATTAGAAAATGAAATCATGATGCAAACCATAAGACTATAAAAAACTACTGCAATTCATTGAAAGTGATGCATATGGACTAATCAAAATGCCACTGCTGATTCTGAGTGTTTTTGTAGGGCAAGCACCTACTTAGAGCAGAGTGCTCATAGTACAGCTGTGAGGCCATTTGTTTGCAAATCGGCATAAAGCATCTGCAGTGACAGGTTACATAAGTATTTAAATTCCCTGCAAGAACAAGATCACATTGTGTTGTGAGATTCTAATATGCAAACTGATTGATTAAATAAGGCCACTTTTACTTAAAGTCCACCTTAATCTTTGTACCTTGAGCATATTAAACTGAATATTTATACTTTTTCCTCTTTCAGTCATACTACATGAAATAGATCCACATATGTGGTCTCCTAAGCAGAATCTTTGGTCTAAGTAGTGGCAAAGAAAAAAGGTAAGCGATTAGAAATGTATATAATCTGAATTTTGTCTTCCTTTTGGGGGTCAGCATAAAGTCATGTCACTGTAAGACATATTCTACTGACAGTAGAGGGCTTGAAGAAAAAGCAACAATAAAGCAGCACTAAAGAATCACTAATTATTTGAAAGACAAATTTGTTTTTATTGTGAAACAAGTATAGGGCTGTAGGAGTCACAGATGAACAAAATTATAGGTATTATACAATTATAGCACCACACCATATAGGCATAAAGTCCTGCTTTTGTCTTGTCCCTTGCCTGACTGCAGTATGAGCAGTATTGTATGTTTTCACATAAGTATATTCTTAATAACAGAGCAAACTCTAGAAAAAAAGTTGTAGAAAGTTGTTTGTGTAACTGTTTTCTTTTAAAATCTATTTATACCCAAAAGCAATGGGATTGAGAACTTGGTGTTTTACATGGCATTATTCAAAGCGCTATTAATTTAAACAATTTCATTTATACAGAACTGCAGAAATTAAAAATAATATATTTACTTTCAAGAAATATGCAAAATAAATTGAAAGAGCAATAATATGGTGATGGTAATATGTGCAAAATATATAATTTTCGGAGTGTTGCAGCAATTCTGACGAAGATGGCATAAAATATATGATTACAATACAATTAATTATATTTAAAGAAATAGTATTTTAATTAGATGTCTATTAGAATTTCCAAAAATAATTCTCCTGTGTCTACACTCTGAACCTGCACATTTAGCCCATCTTTAGAAGATCAAGTTTGCAGACTGTTTACATGTTTGATAGGAAGCTCAAATATATGAGTAACCTGATTCAAAATTTCTCCGGGTTTTGCAATCAGCATAAATATGCTTAGTATAAAGCTTTTGGTTATGCTTTCTCAGTAGATTAGACCCACTCCACTGGAACATATGAATAGTTCAGGTCTTAGTAAAGGTGAGCTGGAGCTAGGCTAATGGTGAATTGATGTGAAAAGAAAAAAGTCTTTGGACTTGTAAGTTTAAGCACTTCTCCATCTTGCAGGCTAGATAAATAAATGTAATGACTTAAAGGAGTAATACTCTTCCTACACCCTTCTATAAATTAATCCTAAGGTGTCTGAATGCTTCCATTAAAGCAAATCTAAATCTATCAATTTAGCAAATATGACCTGAAACACAATCAGCTATTCTGACATTCAAGCATTGATAGATGACTCAAAATAAAAATTTATATTTATAGCCCTAAATTCTGAGATATGAAGCAAAAAGATAAATATTCATACTTCATCTTTTTAAACCTCATTTTGACTTGGAATGCATGCTTCATTCAGCAATATTTGGGCAAACAGCTGTACAGAAGCCAAAATAAATCAATAATAATGGAAAGTAGCTCATGTTTACAAATGCTTCCTATTACTAGTGGTGTTGAAATATATATAAAATCCAAAGCTGCATAGTCAAGAAACAATTTAGGTATCAAGAAAAAAAGGTCAAGAAAATAATGATGTATTTGCAAAAAAAATCCCTGGAATTTCCATGGATGTAACTGGTTAGGAAGCATATAAATAAAGCAACAGGTACCTCAAGCATGAATTAAATTATGAGAGAAATAAAAGAAAAATAAATGAAAATAAATCAAGCATATTACTAGAAGGAAAAACAACAGAAGGCAAAAGAATTAGATAAGTACAGGGTACATGCCAGCAAATGGGAAGTTCAGTAGCAGTAACCTGCATATCCACAAGGAAAGAAAGAAGAATGACAACACTAACAGTACTCATAGATGCAGCACATTTTAGCATGTGTGTGGGGAAGATAATCATGGATACAAGTGACATCATCTCAAAGCAGAAGCAGAAGCAGAAGCTTCTGATATTGATTCTGGTGTTAGCAACACATTGGAATGTCCTGTAAATCCTATAAATCTGGAAAATATTCCAAAATGTATCAAAAGTTAAAGACTAAGTGACTATAAGAACTAATGAGCTGTCATGGAATCACTGTAATTCAAATGTGTCACATGTTAAACATAAAAGATATAAATTCTGGTGATGATTTTATCACAGCAGTTCTTTTGGGTATACACTTTATAGAAATCAGAAGGAAAAATTAAACCACTTTTCTAATTTATGTATATATAAATGTGTATATATATATATTTTAAGGTAGATGGGAAGATAGGTTTTTAGGTTCGAAGAAAGTATCTTCCAACAAAGAGTAGAAGACGTCCAGGGTCATTAAGGGTAAGAAGATGATTGGCATCAGCCAGTATGGATGTATAATCAGCAAATGTACCTCTATGATAAGAGGACTGCCTCCATGGATAAGGTAAGTGCACGGGACATTATTTACCTTGTTTTTAGCAAGGCCTTCAGCATAATCTCTCATAGATCCTTACAGCCAAACTGATGAGATATGATTTGGATAGGTAGACTACAAGGTGGGTGGAAAATTGGCTAAACTGCTGGGATCCAAGGTTTGTGACCAGCAGGACAAGGTCCTATTGATGAACAGTTGGGTTTGATATGGAAGCCAATATGGCTCTACATTTTTATTAACTACCCAAAATGTTGGATACAGTTCACTCACAGCAAGTCTGCAGGTGATGATGAATTAGGGGAAGTAGTTGATATTTCAGTTGGCAGACAGACCTTGAAAGACTGGAGAAATTAACAACATGAATATAAAGTTCAACAAAGAAGAATGCAGATCCAGCAGGTGGGACAGGACAGCCTCATTCACTGGTATGAGTTGGGGTTGACTGCCCAGAAAGCAACTTTGCAGAAAAGAACCTCAGGCTCCTGGTGCACAAGTTGAACTTTGTGAGGCAGGAGCATGCCACTGTGGCAAAGACCAATCACATACTGAGTGATTGTAGCAAGAGTGGTGTCGACAGAACAAGAAAAGCTGTTTAGCCTGTAGTCTCATGCAATAGCTGTGTAAGAAACAGAAGTGGTATTACGCATCTTGAGATAGTGCACCACAGTTTTCACATAAATATTCCATATAAATTCTTCCCATCTATTGACTTTAGCTATGGTTCCGAAAACAATGAGAGAAACTCCAGAATGACATTATTCCCATCATATATTTTATGACTTTTGCTGTCTACTCTGCTTTCTGACTGCTATCCCATTCACTTTAGCTGTTAAATCTTCCCAAATTTCTCAAAGAAATTTTCCTGCATAAATCTTTACTTCTTTTGGTCACCCCAATAAGCTTCTATGTATCACCAAGAATCTTTCTCTCTGCACAGCATCCTCCTTAATTCTCTATCAAACAGTGGAATCTCCAAAGGATAAAGGTATAATTATAATGAGATGAGGAATAGCCCAAATGCCCGGACTCCTACTTAATGTGATTTCAGCAATATTTTCCTGGACTCATTTAGCTGACACCATCTTGGCCAATAGTGATATTGGATAGACAGTGTAGATACTGTTGAGTGCTCAAGGGTATGAAGTGTTTAATATTCTGTGTGTGCTTATGTTGGAAAAGGGCTGCTCCTGGCACCAGTAGCAAACTAGAGTCAGGGACAGCTTCTGTGGCCCCTTGTCTAAACTAGCAGCTAGACTGATCTCAGGAAGAGGGTCAGTGCTTTGGAAGTTGCCTGTGGGAATGGAGGCCTGCAGAACTTCTCCTGGAACGAATCTAAAAGTGATATGTTTTCTTCTTACTGTTGAGTTTTTGATAGAGTGCTTTTTAAGATATTAAAAATTTTCTGTCATTACTTGCATGAATTTTATTTACATCCCAAGTACATAGGAACCCGAAAGCAGCTTAGCATCATTTAAATAATTTAAATAATTTTACTATAAATCAGTTTCTCTGGTGAAACAGTGGATAATTTGTAGTCAGTTAAAATACATTAAAAAAACCCCAAGGTTTTCATTTCAGCAACATCATACTGATTATATCTGTTGTGAACCCCAGGCTCCAGGAAACTGGAGACATTTACTTTTCACATTACTACTAACATTTTAAATTTTGGAAGATACATTTTTCTTAATGGAAAATGAGAGAATGTTCTCCCAGTCTAAGTCTGAGGTTAATAGAATGGGCAAAGAAATGCACATGCACACACTCTCTGATTTCCTTTATGTGGGACTTTGCGTCTATTCATCTACAAAGTCCCATTAAGGTTGTGACTGACGACTTAGTGTGTATTTAAAGAAAACACATTGCGATGGAGAATAGCGGATCACTTAATTGACCTTACATATCAGTATATCTTTTTCCTCTCTTGAAATAAAAAATTGTTAAATTCATTAATAGTTGCAAAGTGAATTTTTACAGAAAGAACTTAGCTTACTCTATATGCTGAAAATCGTCCTAAGCAAAGATGACTGCTGATGCTTTGTTATTGTGTGAGTGGCATGTGGTGCAGCAATAATTCAATGTGCAATTCTTGTCAGCCATAATTCATTCTTCACATGACATTTATAATGTCAGAAAACATAAACAAAAAAAAAAGAAAAAAGAAAATAACTATTTAGATAGTTTCTATTGTTATTGTGACTAATCATCCATGGTACATTTGTTACCTGTAAGAGAGATTAAGATCTTTGAATGCTAGAAGATTTAAAGAGTACTTAGACAGCCTTTAATCAAAAAGATTATACAAAAGCATTCATAGAATGATGGATGTTTCACCCCAGAGAATTCATGACTTTGTCTGGGATATTTTTACAGCTCTGAAAAAAACATTTTGTCACCTTGCATTTTGTAGGATTCAGGAAGAAGTTAAAGACTGTAGTGCTGTGCTAGCAAAATCTCAGCAACAGATATTTTTTCCAATTAGAAGTACATATCTTTATTGTAATTTCACAGCACTTTTTTGTTGATTAGGAAAGAAAATTTATCTATTTATTTATTTTTCATAAAAACAAACTGAAATAATGCCTATGAAAGCCACACATATGCATGCAGGCTCTAATGTTCAGGATGGCATGCATGTTCAGAAAAGCATAAACTTATTATGTATAGGCCTACAGCTTTTATTAATTTCAAAATATGGAGAAATATATGAACTCAAATTATGTACTGTACATATGATCTTGGAGCAGAGGCACTGCAAAACGAATTATTGGACTTTAGGTCCTCCTTCAGAGGAAGGTATAACTCCGTGAGATGACTGCAGCATGATGCTGCCATCCACTTCCTTTGGGTTCCAGACAGGCTGGGGTTTACACCCGACGTGGTACAGTTCCTCATGAAAGCCCCTATGTATGCCAGATAGGATACTGAGAAGAAGCAAAAACTGAAAAGCAGCACTGTGGAAACTGTGTCTTAACATCCAGAAATCCCATGGCGTGAAAAGTTTTAGTAAGGGTAAAATTCATATACAGCTGCAGGCAGCAAAGGGCCTGACTGCTATGCCATTTGAGATATCCAGTGATAACTAAGACAGGATGAGAGATATGACACTCAGCTATGTCTGGCTGGATTACATCAGGGCATTTTAAATGGCACCAGGTAATTATTTTTAGGCAACCAAATGGGTCCCGAGCTGTTCACATCAGTTACCATAGTGGTCAACAGAAATCTTGTCAATATTATCAGTGGGTCTTTATTCAGCTTAAAATTAGGTATCTAGGACTATTTGAAATTTCATATTGAGTTAGAGTTAACTATAATGGCACAAAACCCACTAGAGACCTCTGCCTGTTTGGAAATGCTCTCATGTTTTTAAAATGAAAGTAGATGATGGCATGAACTGATATGAGTTATGACGTATCAAATCTCCAAACCGCGATTCATCAAAAAGGGGATTAAAGTACAGCAATACTGTAGCTTAAGACCCACAATCTCTTTATTCAGGGTCAATATAGAAGAAGTAAATTTTGGCGACTATGTGCTCTCTGCAGACTAAAGTCCTACCTGTAGTAAAAATTAAAACAAATGCTGATAAAAATATATAATCCTTCCAGAGGTAAGGAAAAAGTTATATTTCTGTCTTTTAAAGAAGGAACATCTTGGTATCCTTGGTTGCTACATACAGATGTATTTATATTATTATTTACGTTGTTGAAGAGTCTAATAAAGATGAAGACAGTGGTACTGAGGAATTGTACTCCTAATCCAAACTACATGCTAATGCAGACACAAGGGCACACTGCATGCAAAAAAAAAGGTGAATTACACCCTTATCTTAAGGAAACATTATTTGTTACAGAATAAGTGAAAGAAATGCAGGGGTAAGAATCAGCTACTCATCATGTTATCCCATATAGCAAAGCAAAGACAGTGAATGGTTACCAAGTGAAGGACAAAGGAAGGCAATGTTCTCGCATGGTCTCGATACTACACCACCTTTCTCCTACTGCTTTCTTCTTTCTGTGCCACAATCTTTCTCCAAGAATAAGCAGTAGTCACAATAATTGTGCTGATCAGGTGTGTATTGAACAATTAAGTAACTAGATAAATAAAGTAGCAGTTGCTATGTCCATTATGTGTATATATGCATAAAGTAGTTACAGAAGTAATTAGGTGCTACCATTACATATGCACTACATAGCACAGAGCCACTAGTCAAAATTGTCAGATGAAGCATTACCACAAACACTGTAATTCCTCACCATGTGTATCTGAAGTGGTGTTTATGCCATTGATTAATCTACTTGGTCTTTGAGGAAAACATCAACATGCTTATTAGTGCAAGAAGTGAAGCATCTAAGGCAGCTAAAGAGAACCGATAATCAGCTACGTATACCACAATCTTGGGATAAAAATCTCTGCTGGGACAGAGAGCAAGAGCAAGGGAGAAAGAGAGAGAATGGCTGACTATGGCCCCCTTCAGCCATCAAAGACAGCACCTTGACAGAAGTGCTGTGCATTGGCTAAGTTGATTTCACTTTTGCATTTATCTGTCACCAAGGTAACACGTGTCACTGCTTAAAGCTTACTAAATTTGTTGTATCTGTGCAATATGTATCTATTTAAAGCACTACAGCACTTTCTTCTCTGTCCTCCGTGGTTGTCTTTTGGTTCTGTAACATGACTTCTCTACTTGCTACTATTTGTCTTTTTAATGACTGTATTGTGAAGCATTAAGCAAATAGAAGAAAGAGCAAGTACCTGTCCCTGATTTATATGTATATATTAAGAAAAGCTGGAATGCAATTAAATAATTAGATTCTGGAATACAATTTATGACTGAAGAAAATCTAAAATGTGTCCTATCCTAAAGAACAGTTAAAATTGCAGATAGATTTTGTAAGAACTTTTCATTTGTATTTGCACTTTTTTTTTCCTTCTAGAGAAAATGAGGTTTTGAACAATTTGAAAATTCTCTCTGGGATGTTCAGGTTTTGTCCCTTAATCAGTATTCAGCATAATAATAATAATTAAAAATAAATTTTAAAAAAATCCACTTGGATGACTAAAATAATATTTTCATTCCTGCTCAGATTAATATGAAAAATAACAACTCTTTTGCTCAATTGAATTAAACAGTTTCAGTTCAGTCCAATGTTGACCTCCATTTGTCTGCACTCATGTTACTTCACCAGAATTACAGTTCTAGTTGTATTGTACCATTTATTCTACTCTTTAGATCAGAATTCCAAGTTAACTGATTACCTGATGAAGTATCATAGTATTTTCTCTGCATAGAATATTATTATGTATCTCTGGAGTCCTGTAAGAGTAGAAATTCTGGAAGATATCATGCGTCTGGGAGTTTCTCACATGTAGAAGAATGATACTTTGAGAAAGCCAAAATAGAATAACCAACATCTCCAAACAAAGACAATTCAATATTGAGAGAAAAGAAAAAAAAAAACAAAACAAAACCTTATTTAAATTCTTCTCTGGCATTTTACTTCTCATTGCACAGATCCATTTTTTGATTAAATTTACATTTCTGTATTTTACACATTTTTATTGAAGATATAAAAATATCAGAAAGCTCTATAGGATCAGTTCTAACTAAAACTAGGGAAAAAAAGTGTATTTTGAAACGAAGATAGAAAAAAAAATAGCTACATTTTTAAAAATTATTTAACTTTTTTTCCTTTTGCAAAAATCCCAAAATTCAGCTATTACCTAATATAAGCAATATAAGCATTTTCAGCTCTAAATTATCACAAATTAAGTGGCTTGCTTTGTATGTATAAATTGCATCACTGTAATGATTTCATTGCAATTGCAGAAATGTATCAGTTTAAAGGAAAAGGGTATAGTCAATTACCAAATAGAAAAAAATACATAGCATCATTATAAGGCAAGTTTTCCTTCTACCACAATTATTGTGCTGATGTGACTATTTGCAATAAAAGTATTTAAAACCAAAACACCTCCCCTCAAAAATAAATAAAAAACCTCACCAGAATGACATAGAACTTAACTGTAGATCAGGCTCAAACTAAGCAACATTTAACTACTGAGCAGGCATAAACTTAAAATATTTAGTTATTTTTAGGCATTAGAAATGTGAAAATGATCTTGCTAATACAGAGAAAACCAAATTATTGTTACACTTAAGAAATAAGAATTTATATTCTCCAAGTAAGCAGCAGGCAATGTGTTGGAGTAAAGAAGCCTAGAATTATACAGAGACAATGCTTTCTCAACAGATACTAACAGTACAGCTAACAATGGGAAGATTAAAGTAGCACTACAGTGTAATTTTAAAACATGCTGAACTCCAATGTAGAGGCCTCATTTCTGTTCATAACACAACAGTAGAACCGACTGACATCAACTAGGAAGGTCTGATAAAAGAAGACACTTCTATGAGAGTATTGTATTCCAGTCATCCATTCTGACACTATCAATTTCAGTCGATTTTTTGCTCCCTTTTAAAAAAGATAACAAGCAAATAACAATCATGGTCTTCTTAGAATCAAATTTTCTACCAAAGCAAACAAAATAACTCTGGCATTTTCCTAATCTTTTTGATTACCATCATTATGGATGAGTATTGCTCATTTTCATTGTTATTAGCAGTCTTACATTGAATAGGTTCACACCTTTTCTAATTCAATTATTTTAGTAAGGCATTTTGACAGTACTATCACTTATCTCTAAGGATGAATATAGTTCATTTCTCAGGAGGCTTTTCCAATCATTGCTGCTGTTAATAGTATTTTGGGTTTTATTGGGCAGCTAGTTTAGTAAACTTCTTTCTCTTTGGATACTAATTTTTCTTCCTTAGTTTTTCATCAGGGACTCAACTGAATGTCAAGAAAGAAAAGAAAAAGAAACCAATGGTTTACCCATATGGTCTACTTTTTTACAGATTAGATATGAACCACAGAGACTGCATTCAAAAATCTCTGTAACAGAGAGGGTACAAAAAGTAAATATTTAATAAGGTGTCCTGTCCTTCATCTTTGTCATCTATCCATTTATATAGAACAGAGTAATTAGTGTAACAGCAAAATTATCTAATCTGTAGTTCCTTAGGTCCTCTAGATGCTTCCTTTTGTAAGATTATTCGTAAATTGCTTTGAAATGTGAACAAATAAACCACCTTTTCATTTATTTGTAAGTAAAAGTGCTTGACTTGGAATTTGCATTTATTTTTCAACCTTCATTTTTCAGATGTATATTTTCAGCATTTTTGTAGAGGATTCCTCTTTTCTACTGCCTCTACATTTGGCTTTATTGGGTGTATTTCTTTGGTGTTGATTTCAGAATGTATTTTTATTCTGTTCTTTTTTCTCATTTTATATATAATTTTGAAAACTATTTTCATTTAGTATCATTGTTCCATTCTCAAAACTCAGCCCTGACACCTGAATCCTTATTTATTGTCTGCTCATTGTAGTAGTTTTTATTTCTCTTCGTTGCCTTTGCATCAACTAATATATGGTTTGAGTTCTTTCTGCCAAAGCTCTACTTCTATTGCTCATTAGTAAAAAAAAGGGTTTGTTATACTGAAAATCGTTTCCAAGGTCAAAAAGTCTGACTCTTTTACCTTGAGAAGATCAAAGCCAGGTATATCTTCCATTGGAGAAGCTCAATCCATCAAGCATGAAAACTGAACCTGATACAGAAAAAGTAATTTTTTACCTTGTCACACTAAAAAAGTGGCACGAGATAGTCACATATCTACATAAATCTTCATTCATTGTGCCAAGGGGAATGGCAACACCAAGTAATTCATCAGTACTGGAGGGTGTGTCCACTTCCATATCAATAAACTAACTAGGATGTCTTTTAATTAGACAAAGACATATGCAAAGACCTACTGTTTCCTGCAAAGACTTAATGTTTCCTGCAAACAGCTGTCTAGAAACAACCAAAGATATTGATTAACTGTGTTAGGACATCATACTTCATAGCTCAACGCTTTTAAAAAGCAATTTCTCAACCATTGACCTATTTTACTATGAACATAATTAGAGATAGCACCAATTCTTCTTCAGAATACGTGAATACCCAGTACCTTTCTTTCTCCCTTGAAGCTGGAAAGAAGCATCATATGGATCATCTAGAACAGTGTAAGTAGGATACTATAGGAACAACATAGGGGGGTTTATTTTGTTTCATTTTTTCAAGAAATCACTATAATAAACCAAAAAAGGAACATAAACAACAAAAAAAAATCCCCCATGTTTCAGATTAATTTGGGCTAAGGTTGTAAATTTACATAGCTTTTTATTTAGATCAGTGAGGATCTGTAGAGTGCCTAAGTCCATCAGTTAGGAACCAGTACTACTTACAGAAACATAGCTTGACTTGTCACATCACTGGGCAGACTTTGCTGCTGTTATTAGCTAGCATTCACAAAGCTGCTGGAGTGCTGGCACTGACTTACAACTAATGAGACCTAGCTCAACGTGAAGTCCCTGAGGCATTAAACTAGCAATTTCAAGTTTCAGAATAGTCATTGCAATGCTTTGCCTGGCTCATGGAAAGCCTTACTCAGTATCTGCTGCTACCCAGAAAAGACGGACAAGATAAAGGTATTGTTCAATGATATAAAATGTTATCACATACACGGAGATAACCAAAGCTATCTTGTGGGTTATAAAGGTATTTGTAATACTCTTATGGAATTTGGGAAATGAGTCTTAGATTCTTGTTCTTCTTAATTTGAAGCCCAGGCCTCAGAATAGTGCTTTCCTTACCAACCACAAACATCCTTATTTTCAGGAGAGAAAGATCTGCCCAAATTTTTTTCTAATTTTGGTGCATGGTTCAAGGGAAATGTTTACATTTCAGAATCTCAAGAGAAAAAAAGACACTGAAGATCCTTGAAGTGTGGTATCTTTATCTGAATGTCATACTGGAAGTTTTAGCTTAGTGTCTTCTAAAAATCTAATTTTTGGAATATATTTCATCCTTGGCTGGTTGGAGAACGGTATTGCAAAACATAGGACATAAGGCTTTAGGTACTGAATGTTCATTAGATTGTGCTTTTAAACACAATAATTTCTAAGAATTTTTAGGCCCCTCTTGTCTCATGTCACTCTCTTGGGAGGAGCGTATTAGTCTGTACTACTGCTCTAGCAAATAGTCAAAATGCGAGTCTGCAACTGGATCTTTTATTTTATTCTTTTTTTTTTTTCATTTAAAGGTGTCCTATCATTGATGATTCTATGAAACAGATGACAGAGTAGGGACAAGTGGATTGCAAATGTATAGTGTTAGAAGATTTAGAGAATAAGGTGAATACTCTTTTCAGAACTTTTAAACTTATTATGGTTATTACTTATATTTATATATAAAGAGATGCATATCTGAGAATCTAAACATTTTTATACAAGTGGAATATAGAGGTGTTTTGTTTCAGACATAGAGAAAACCCTATATTAAATCCTGCAAATTTAATTGTATGATAACATACCAGGTCAAAGTTAGAGACAGTCTCTGAAACTAATAGTTCATAGTTTGTTCTGTGTTGAGAGTATGCTTAAAATGTAAATCAGACAAATTCAATGCTATGAACCAAACTTTTTATTTTCTTAGTATACAAATATTATCACAAAATTCTTTTAGGAGTAAATGAGCCTTTTTTGAAAACAGACAAACAAAAAAGTGCTCTTGAAAGCATGCTAGCATGACATAGTCTGAATGTCACAAACAGAATGTTAAGTTTTGATTAAAAAAGCAAAAAAAGTTTAGAAATGTAGCAAGATGGAAACAAAGGAAAGCAAAACACTTCATGAAGACTTGAAGTGAGAGGAACACAAGAAATAAGCCTACAGATCTAGATTAGAGCTATACATCCAGTCTTCATTCAGTGGCAAACTTTTTTTTTTCTTTTCTTGCTAGTACTGAACATATAGTTCCTTTTAGATGAAGCTAACTAATTTCATATTGTTTTCCTTTTAATGTCATCACTTTTCAAGGTAAAAATTCAAAGAAATAACTGTTTAAAATACTCATGGATGTGAACAGATTGTAAAGAGGTGTCCTGGCTTCAGCTGGGTGAGAGTTGATTTTTCTTCCTAGTAGCTGGCATAGAGCTGTGTTTTGGATTTAGCATGAGAATAATGTTGATAACACGCTGATAGTTTAGTTGTTGCTAAGTAGTGCTTACACTAGTCAAGGACTTTTTAGTTTCCCATGCTCTGCCAGGTGCACAAGAAGCTGGGAGGGGGCACAGCCACGACAGCTGACCCCGACTGGCCAAAGGGCTATTCCATACCGTATGATGTCATGCTCAGTATATAAACTGGGGGGAGTTGGCGGGGGGCAGCGATCACTGCTCGGGGACGTGCTGGGCATTGGTCGTTGGGTGGTGAGCAATTGTATAGTGTATCATTTGCTTTGTATATTATTGTATTATTATATTGTTATTATTATTATTACTACTATTCTATTTCATTTTACTTCAATTATTAAACTGTTCTTATCTCAACCCATGAGTTTTCTCACTTTCACCCTTCCAATTATATCCCCCATCCCACTGGGGTGGGGGGAGTGAGCAAGCAGCTGTGTGGTGCTTAGCTGCTGGCTGGGGTTAAACCACGGCAAAAGGACAGTATAGAGAACTATAACTGTCTTCCACATGTTTACTTCTTTGATGTTTTGAGTAAATTTAATATCTACTTCATCAGCAGAAGCATTATTTATCTTCATTATCACTGATAATGGCACATTTATTATTAATTTAAGTATTACTGCTTTGATTATTATTATTTCTTCTTTTCAGCCTTTTGAAGACAACATAGTTTAGATACTACAAACTGCCAAAAGGCAATATTCTGTCTTCAGTTCTAGGAAGACAGAGATAGAAATTGGACGACAGCAAATATAGCCATGTATTACTGAAAGCATAATCTGAGGACAACAAAGAGGTGCTGGCTTTCCTGAGGGAAAAAGTGGCCCTCTTAAATCTTAATTGCTTGTAATGATGCATTTGACTGAAAGAACAGAGCTTGATTCTGTCTCAAATTGTGCTCAGAAAGGTGTCTAGTAGAAAGAAATTTCCCCCTCTCCCATTGTTGTGCTTCACAGAATCATAGAATCATAGAATGTCCTGAATTGGAAGGGACCCACAAGGACCATTGAGTTCAACTCCTGTCCCTGCATAGGACAACCCCAAAATTCACACCATATGTCTGAGGGCGTCGTCCAAATGCTTCTTAAATATTGTCAGGCTTGGCGCCCTGACTACCTCCAGGGGGAGCCGTTCCAGTGCTCCACTGCTCTCTGAGTGAAGAACCTTTTCCTAATGTCCAACCTAAACCTCCCCTGGCATATCTTCCTGCCGTTCCCTTGGGTTCTATCATTGGTTATCAGGGAGAAGAGATCAGCGCCTGCACCTCCTCCTTCCCTTGTGAGGAAGCTGTAGACCACGCTTATTCTATGATGAGTTTTAATCTGGAGACACTTAATAGAATTAAAACCACAAAAACATACAGGGTTGGTTTGAGAAAAAGTCAACTTTTTCTAAGGAAACAGAAAATTTAAAAGAACAAAATGACAAAACAAAACCATATTTGGCATATAAATTAACAAATTGTATTTTTAATCAAAAAACTTCTGAAGTAAAAATCCACATTTTTTTTAATCAGGTGGAGTTCTATGTCAAAACAGGCAACCTCTTTTTTGCGTGTGTGATGGCTGCATTTAAGATAGGATTCAGATCATAGAGTTATGTGGCTACACAAGTGTCTTACACAGATATGTGTATGTGAGCTGTGTAAGTCAGTATCCATTACAGCCTGTGTGGGGAGATCTGTTGTTCCATTCAGTTGCCAGTCACACAGCTACTATGACTCGAGATACATTGAAATACCTAGCAAGGCAAATGAAGTGTAGCTGGAAAACCACTAGGAGGACAAGGGACACATGCCTAGCAGGGAAACTCAAGGGTGCAGGTGCAAATTCATATGTGGCTTCTTGTTTACCTGGCACCTAGTGAGTGCCTATGATCAGGATGGGCAAGATGTGGTCTTACCTGTGGGAGATGTGATCTGACAGTGTCACTGCAGTTAGATGAGGTGAAGTGCAGGAAGATATGTGTGGGCTTCACTTCATGAGGAATGATAAGTAAGAGTTTAGAAGGATCTTCACAGAGCACCTGCAGAGGGAAGACCTATCATCCACTGCCCTAGATGAAGCCAGCATGGCTGAGACTATCCAAGGACAGTAAGAAGACAAAAGCTCCCTGCAGAAGAGAAACTGAAAGCTGCTGGCAGTAGGAGAAAGGCTCTAGCGCATGTAGTGGCTCACTTGGAAAATAAGTTCAAGGCCCAGTAAATGGAGCTGGTGCTATGAAGACTGAGCAATGCGTGTCAGTGACTGTTGACCCCTTCCTGCATGAGAAAGAACTATCTATCTTCCAGCCAGACACAATATAAGTGGTAATAGTAACAAACTATGTCTTGAGAGGTTCAAACTGGACATGAGGAAAAAAAAAATTACTAACATAGGATACACAGAGAAACTGCATCTGCTCTCATTCAGTTTTGGCAATAGCTGTGCTTTGAGGGTAATGTTGGATTTTATGACCTCCAGAGGTCCCTTCCAATTAACATTTCTATGAATCTATGTTATTCTACTAGGCCTTCAGCTGCTACTCCATAGCTGTGCAAGTCTCCTTGAAGTCCTGTGTCATACCTGCTAGGCCCACAGGATGCTTCAGATACCTTGTGGCATCCCAAATCATGCTAGATGCTTATGTTTTGTAAAAAAAAAGTCCTCAGTGTCCTCAATTAATACTAGGGATATATCTGATAAGCTAATTATCTGACTGTTTTTTTTTTTTTTATAATCTGTATGTCAAAATCTCCACATAGTTAAAAAATATGAAACATTTAACCTTTAGGGACCACAAAGTGAGGGGAACCCTACTGCAGGGACAGCCTTATGCTCCACCAATTTGTCACAGAAGTAACTGTGGCACTGGAACATAAGGGTTGATTTGCAGCTGGCAAATTCTTTAATGTCTGATGTCCATACATTGCACTTTGAATTTTATCACTACATTTTGTGACAGTTGATCAGTTAGTGCAGATGTAGAATGATAAACCTATGTTTAGGAATTAATGAGCCCTTGCTTAATTAAAAACCATATTTTATTAATTTAAATTAATAGAGAAATAATACTAAAGAAAACAGTACATAACAATATCACTTACAACTCATGTATTTCTCACTCACAAAAGTCCCATTACAGCTGGGTACTATCTATGACACATGCCATGGCTACACTGCAGAAGTCACACTCCCCTGAGCCTATCCTGACAGATGACCTGTGGATGGCACCTGTGCTGTCTCAAACCACAGATAAGGATTTCTCTCTGGTTTCATTCAACTCTACTGAGTAAATCTCCACTGACTGTATGGAAACTCAGATATTTGGAGACCAGTTCATTTGCCTGAAAATAGGTATTTAGTACAGATGATATGGGGTTTATGTCTTACCTGGCAAAGAATGTCTTTGACAACCTAACACACATGTAAATGTGGACAGTCTTGAAGCAATATGGTTGAATGAAGGGATTACATTGTTCAACTGTGTATTTAGCAATGTAGTTGTATCCATCCCGTCTACAGTGAAGACCTTATGGTACTTATACACTATGTAAAGGATGTCTGCTTTTTAGTATATGGAAAAAGGTGTTATATAGGCAAATGGAGAAGTATAATAGTCTACAAATGTGCTACCAAATAAAGAAACTTAATATTCCAACAGAAAAGTAAAAATGAATTTATTTTCTGCATAAAACCAAACATTAATTCTGCAAGGTTGACATTTCCTGAGAAGGGCTGAGGAATCAAAAGTGCTTCTAATCATAAACACCCATGTTGTAGTGAACAAAAATTATTTCAGACTTGTTGATTTTCTTATTCATCTTTTAGTGTTTTTTTCCTCCATCATTAAATCAAAACCATTCTAATCTCTAAGATGAAGTAGGCTGTTGTCCTTCCATTTAAAAATCAGAGTGAAAAATCCCAAATATTTCAATAAGGAAGGCAAGGTGAACATTCTTCCAGTTCATGATGTGTGTGATGGAAATGTAGAGAGAATGTGATCCAGTGACAGAGATGGTGGCGATTAGTCTTACCTTGTTTCACATATGATATTGAAGAGTTGTCAGATGGTGACAGCTTCTATTCAGTACCATTTTGGGCTGAATTTGAGTCAGTAATCTGGAGGCGAAATATTGTAAAAAAGGTTTAGCAACTTGAGATATGCAGTCACTCAAACAATGTGTCTTGTGGAAACCATAAGCTAACACAAATGGTAATGGGCAAATCATATGCTGATTACTTCACTTTTATTTTTCAGTTTTATTTTTTTACTGTCCAAAATTTACTTCATCACTTCTTTCTGATAATGTTTTTAAATTCAAGTGCTTTAAGGATATGTTGGTGCTGTGGTTTAACCCCAGTCAGCAATTAAGCACCACACAGCTGCTTGCTCACCCCAGAATCAGAAGGCTAAAAGTGTGAAAACTCATGGGTTGAGATAAAGACTGTTTAATAAGGGGGAAAAAAAAAAAACAACAACCAAAAAACGAAGAAAAAAACCCCAAAGATAAACAAAACCAAAAAAAAGAAGTGCAGCCCCTGGCAAACTTCCCCTGTCCCCCCTTATATAATATATAAATAACATATGGCATATATAATAATTAACTTGTAACATATATAATTATAATGTTTAATTATATTAAACATGTAATTTCTTAAATGAGTAAAAAATATCACAGTGACTGTTGACCCATTACAGTGCAAACTATATAAACTTAATTTCAAACTTTTTTTTTTTAGAAATTTGAGGTATATTTCATATATAATGAGACATATAGGAACTGCATTTTGAAATTTCATTTGCTTGTAATTTCTTGTAGTTCTAAAATTTCTAAAAGATCTTGATACACTGATGTTCTTAATGATTTGCTTTTCCTCTTAAGTATGAGGAAGAGCAGAGAGATGGTCTGAAAAGGTTTTGCTGTTGTTATACATGCTACTGTCCTAATATTTCTATTTAACTTTCCTAAGTTTTGCTCATTTACATCACTTCAAAGGGAGAATTCTGTAAAATGGGCAACTCAGGTTTGTTTGTTTTCTGAAGTAAGACCTTTTGCAATGCAGGCTGTCTTATAAACAGAAAAAATAGCAATAGAGACAAAATCAATATAACAATAAATTGCCTACAAAAACCCTTGATATCTAGTACATTAATTCATTTTCAGCATCACTGCTTTAGTGAGTGCACAGACTAATAGTGCTACAGATGTCTCAAGCTAACACGCAGAATTAACATTCATGCAATTCAGAATTATCTGTGGAAAACCTGGCTTAACTTATCTGGGTGACAAGCCCAAATGTAAGAATCTGTACTGTAGATATCTTAATCTAGTCACATGAATCCATGGTCTTCATTTAGTTTAGTGTAATGGGAAATTCTGCTCAGGATATGCATTTTAGGGTACACTTTGGATACTGGCAGAAAATTCTTTATTTCACTGTAAAAGACAGGTAACTAATTTCTAGATTCTTACGGGTTTAATTAGATTTTTCCCTAAATGCCTGCTAAATTCATATTTTAAATGTAAGCTTAATTTTTGAAAGTATTTCAGAAACATATTTAATTTTATTCTGTTTTAACAAATACTAGTTTTGCATTAAAATGTAGCTAAAGAGCAGTAAAAAGCCCATTAAATTGTCATTTCTTGCCTTTGTAATGTAGCTGTTAACATTCCAATTACCAGAACATTTGTACAGAAATCATAACTGTCTCTAGGCTGAATCCTAGAGATAGCATTTCAGTCTGAAATTTCACAGTTAAAAAGTTTTTTTCCCCAAAGATAATTTAGTCTTTTTATGCATATTGACTTGCACTGGCTGAATTAAAATCAAAGGTAATTAAAAGCTTTATTTCATTTTCTACAATCCATATTTACATATCTGAATAGCAGGCAGTTTACAAAACAGGGCAGCTAACAACTTCCTTGGTCATCTTAATGTATTTTAAATGAGGTCAATGAGCTGAATTTTGCTTACAGTTCAAAATGTGTGCACACAGCATTTGATGAGATGGAGGTTGCAAATGTCCTCCAGGCAAAGAAAAGAGAAACTGGATGCTCCACTAGCCCCTAGTGTGGGTCCAAGCACTGGCAGACATGGTGGATAGGCAAGGTTAGGGGTCTCTTCAGACTTGGTCAACAACATTCATCCATTGGTACCTTGAAGAAAGGTCATGTGGTAGTCAGGAGCTCAACACTACAGGCAGAATAGTGCTACAAGATACATAGACTGCCTTTCTTGAGCCAGCGTGATGGATCTAGAATAAAAGGGATGTATAAAGGAAATACATAGCAAGGTATGATATAATCTGTTTCTTAGCGGCTCTTAAGGACACACAAAACCAAATTTTATACACATAGCCTATGGGACTACTGAATATTTTATAACAATACTTTAAGATATACATTTGAAATAAAAAAATAACATGACAAAAAATTGGTACGTTTAAGCCATATTGTGGGCAAGGAGAAACTGCATCTGCTTGTGCTTCAGGGCAACCAAAATTCATGTAAGTATATGTAAGTGGCATGTTGTCAGAATCTATCTAATAAGCCTTATTGAAAGCATGATTGTATTAGTTGTGACTTAGCCCCAAAGTAACATAACTGGAGTGGAATTCATATACATGGCTCTGTGTATAACCCAACCTTGTACATATCTGCCCACCATGTACCATATAGACCTACATGTCTGGAATGTAGTTGAATTAAGGATTGGAAGAAGTTTGTATTTTGAATTTTTCATCCTTTTTTTTAAATTGTTTCATTTAGTCATTAGTATCTCAGGTGGATAAACACTGGGGTATTCATTGAGTTTCTTTCCTGTTCAAAATCTAGCCTCAGCAGCACGTAATTCTTTAACAGAAAAAGCAAAGTGGCCTGTGCTGATGTCCATCCTGCCTTCACTAAACTAGAGAACTGGGACCCAAGTTAGTCCATTTATAACTACCTCAGGTGTTATTTCACTGTGTTGCAGTCTCCTGCTGTAGACAGACACATGAGTACACATATTGCTGTTTGCACATGCTCATTACTCTAAATTTGTTTTGTCCTGTAAACGTACAGGTATATCTCTTTTTGTTTTATTTATTTCTTTTTGATGATCTGTCTAAACGTATCTGTTAATACATCTGTCTCTAAAAAAATGCTGTTCTTTAAAGTATATGTCTTACATTTTGCAGTATCAGGATCAGATGTTACAGTATTAAGATATACTACTTACAAATACCAGTAACTACAGTTACAACCAGTAACTACACTAACAAGGTGCAGCTAAATATGTATACTCTACTTATGTTTTCATATAAAGATTTCCTCCAAAGACTTCTGCACCATATAAAAAAACCCCTTGTTGCTAATGACACTTGTTACTACAACTGTGTTATTGAAGTACGTGAAAGTGTGTGTCAGCACTTAGTTAAGAGAGCAGATACATTTATTACATGTATAGTTTTAAATAATCTTGAAAACCTCTCTTACAGTAAAATAGTATATATTCCGGTTGCTGTGTTTGTGTCTTAGTTTTCTCAGTAGATTATCAAAAAGCCCAAGAGACAAACAAGTTTAAATATGGATGATCAGAGAAAGTAAGACATCCTTTTTCTTAATTTGGAATTATATGGTAATATTCTGGTGTAAAGCCTACCCAAAAGCATCTCTTAGACAAGTGGCACCATGACATGTCTGCCCAGCTCTAATCCATTAGATGATTCTGGCATCTGCTTGGAAAACAAAGCATTGATAATTGGGGTTATCCAAAAGCGCTTTAGGCACGTGCACAGAAGAAGCAAAGCAGTATAGATGAACCTTTAGCAGTTTTTCATACTTGTAACACATTTGGAGACCAGAAGATAGTAGCAATGCAAGCAACAATGGCTTATTAGCTTTAGAAACAGGAAAAAAAGGTCAAAAAGATTAGCCTGGAGTGATGTAACCAATGAAGCCTTTAGTGGCTTATGATCACTGTCTCAGGAGGCAGTAAATAGTGAACATAACAGCACCTCATGGGGAGTGTCCTTGCAGAGAGGACCAAGGCTGTGCTGCAGGTGGAGTGTGCAGTGGAGCTGCTGCACGTCAGGGCTGGGCATCAGTTGGGATCTGGCACGGCAAGCAGTCAGAAGTCACCCTGCTGCCCTTGGTCCTGTGGTGCCTATTTGAACTACTACAAGGGGCTGGGGACTCAGACTGTGGGATAGTGTGTGTGTGTGTGTGTGTGTGTGTGTTTGTGTACTCTGCAAGGAGTATGCGGTAGAACAGAAACCTTAGAATAGAGATCACTCTCCAGCTGCTGTACCCATCCTGCTTAAAAAAAAGGTGTTATGTGACTGAGTGGTGTGGTTCTGTCCTTGCAGCTGCATGACCCTAAATTTGTCCCTGGTCAGTGAGATAAAATTGAAAATATTACTCTAAAAGCCTAGAGACAACTTAGAAGATGGTAATGCCTTGGGGTTTCCTTCCATGTATAAATCTGCCTTTGTTTCACACCATTAAAGCTGGTAAAGTCAGTTTGATTGTCTGGAAAAAAAGGAAATTCATATTTTGCTAAGAATCTGAATAATAAGATCCAGGTACAACTGCTAGTGTCTTTTTCCTATTTTCTGGAGACAAAAACATCCAGTAATACCATCTGAAAGGTCAGAAAAGAGGGAAGAAGTGACTCTCTGTGCAGAGATATAATTAGGAAATAGCTGAGCCAAATTCCACTGAAGAATGTAGTAAAATGAGCTCATAGATCAGTGTTAAATATAGGAATCTTAGGTTATTCATCCTCAGGTGCATTATCTATACAAGCAAATTATGAATATGAAGAATATGAAAAACAAAATTCATCTCAAAGGGTGAGCTAAGAGTGTGACTATTAAGTCATACTAAATATGACAATATTTTTTCTCTGTCCCATTCCCTTTGTCACAATCTCTTTTTCATAGCATATTTATTTATTTTGTTCTTTTCCATAAAAGGAGTGGATAAATATAACTGATTTTCCAATGGGTAATATGCTGTCTAAAGCATGAATTAAGAATTCCATAAATCTGTTTTCTTAACATATTTCTCAAATTGTTATTTTCCTGGTCACTAGTTATTTTTACACTACCTTGTTTCAGCTTTTGATGGTATTTGTTCATTTTTTTTCAAAACTCTTTTTTATACACAGAGATTTACTATCCGTACAAATCATAGCAGCTGGATCTATATTTTATTCTTACAGAACCAAGAGGAACACTTACTCATTATTTGTGAATTTAGACAGCCTCAGGAATCTGTACTTCTAATCCATACTGGCTCTAATTCACTTGAATCCTTGAGTGGTGATATGAAGCAAGCAAATGTGTTTCTTTAAAACATCTGTATATGGGTATGTGTGTGTGCCTGTATGCATGTGTGGTTTATGAAAACAAACTTTTTTTTCTGCTCCAGCTGGTCATTTCTTTTGTTTTTTTCTCTTAATTGTTTCCCCCATCTGCTGTTTACACCACTTGAACATCAGTAATTTACATGGAGATATAAAATCTCATGCAACTAAAAATTACATTAGTAATCCAAAAGAAAAATCAGCACATGGTTCAATAGTCTGGAAAAGAAACACTTTTAAAAATGTTTTAAAATACATTTTCTCCCTTTTCTTCATGGGGAAATGTTTAATAATGTACAGAGTATACACAAGCTGGTTTTAATCAAGAAATGCACTCAAAAATATATTACAACACAAAACATCCTCCTTTTTAGAGATTCAGATTCATTCAGTTCCAGATTAGTTCAATTAAAACTGAGAAAGGACCAAAGAAATGATCTTTTTTTCATGACAAAAATGTTTCAACTCAACATTCTGATATAAAACATGGGTAAAATTTAGTCTTACTATATATGAATAAAAATTGCAGGTATTCTATAAAGTGGTACTTGCAAATACACATGATCTTTGGTATGTATGTCTTGATATACACAATAATGTGGCTACAACCATGTTGTGTACAGTAGATAATTCAGCACCTTGAACAGGGATACTGGCATTGTCAGCAAATGGAAATAGGACCAAATTAGTGTACTAGAATTTAAAATCGCTATGTCATTACCTATACATGTTTACATCAATAACTCTAAACCCATCTTCTTGTAAATATTTGTTACACATTTGCATAGCATATAGTAAGATGCAGTTATAATTAACAGGTAGATCATAAGCAGTTACTTGGAAGCAAATTATACAACAACATCACAAGACCAAATGATGCCATCATTTCCATATTCTTCTTGTTTTCAAAACATTTTAATTAAATACTTTATCTAAGATAGTTTATATATTTACAGTCAACATCTGAATTTTTTTGGCATAGAAAGCTCTTTGAGCTGTCCACTTACATTGTCAGTAATTACATAAAATCTAACTGGTTTAATGTTGATTCTTATCACAATCATGAAAAAACCCCAAAACAAACAAAACCCCACCTCACCCCCAAAAAGCCTACCAAGAAAACAAGCCAAACCAAGCAACTAACCAAAAAAACCCAGAACATCAAGTGCTTTTCTGAATCTTTCATGAAAGACAAGCTGGTAAGCTTATGTCTGAATTTCTGATTTTTTAATAACCATAATTTATGTCCTAAAGAATCACAATACAGTCTACACCATAATGGCTGGATGAAGAGTGTCCTTAGTCACAAAAGAGTCACAACCAGTCCCACTAAGTGGGAAGGGGTGCAAAAAGGCATGGAAATGGTGAAACACAGGGCATGGAAATGGTGAAACGTCACCTACCAACACAAGTAAAAAGGAAGTATAAAGGTTGATATTTCAAAACAACACAAACCAAAAACTATCTTATTTAAGGACTACGAGGAAAAACACCTGTCTCTACCAAATCCCCACAAACACCATGTAAACATTGCTTCTTATACTGCTTTATACTGCTTAAGTTGCAAGGGTCAAGTACAGTCTTACAGGAGTAATAATAGATGAAGAGCACCTCTAAAATACTAAATAAACACAAACATTTAGAGGAATGTAATTTTATTTGTTAAAAGAATGTACATAAGGTGCATACACATTGGCAAATCTCTTGCTAGTAAAGCAAGGATGGTTTTGTCATAATGCAAATACTGTAGACTTACAGAAGAAAAATGTTCCTGCCAAATGAGGATAAAAAAACATTTTAAAAAGTCAGTTTAGGTCAATCAAAATGGTTTAATTTAATTAAGTTTGAAATATTTCAATCTCAATTTTTTTCTAATTGTCTTTTAATTACCTTTCGACATAAGGTTCTTTAAAAGTACTTTATATGTGGAAATTGAATGTTTTGACAGGTTTAAAATATTTTCAATTGTATTTCACAGTCTGACACTAAAAAGTTGATACCTTCTCTAGAAATTTGTAGGTTATGCAAATCAGAATTTTTCAGCAAAGTCCAACAAATGTGATAAGTCTCCCATCCATTTTACTAGATGTAAACACTGTAACACACAGCAATTGTTCAAAAGAATCAAAATAAAAAAACAGTAGGGTCAGTAGTGTTTGGGATTTTTCTGATGCTAGTTCTTTGTGTGAGGAAAGCCTTTTCTGATCCCTTCAGTGAAGAATTCTGTAGTGAAATAAACCAGCAATTCCCACTGAATTTACAGTCAGGTGATATTGGGAGCTCTAGTATCATAGCTAGATGAAGGAGCTTCCATGACAGCCGCTCATCTCCAGATTGTGAGATTTAGATGTAATTATCTTCGGCACTATATTTTTAAGCCTGCTGGGGGCTGACCCAAGTAAAAGATAACCCTGCAAACAGGTTTGGCTTTTTTTTTTTTTATAATTCCTCAAATGAAGAATAGGAAATAGAATAAAAAAACAAGTATTGACATTAAAATGTACTCAGGCTGATGTCCTTAGAGAGTCTTAAATTAGTTGCTTTTCTTGCTTGTAGATAGAATCAGAAAGATATATCAAATCTGAGTCTTTCAACAGGGAGATTTTTATAATAGCATCCTCTACCAAAAAAAAAAAAAAAAGGAATAAAGCTCTTTTTGGAGCACAGGCTTGCCCTTCCAAGTTGAATCTTCTTCAACTTAGCTAAAACCAACTGTGGGATGGAATTCAAGGTTTATTTCACAGGCTTTTCTAATGCCTGCAACATTTACCAGCCTATTCACATGCTTAATTTAAGAACTAAAGAATGGTTTATATATGTTTGCATCCATCTGAAACAATTATGGATTTATTATTACAATCATATCAAATTACAAAATTTTTGTTGGGGAAAAGCATGACTTCTAAAAGCTCAAGATATTTGCATTGGCATAAAATAAGTGGGGAATTCATGAATAATCATAAATGCATGTTTTGACAGAAAAATAACAGCAACACCCCTTGCAGAAGGACTATATCTTTTTTCACACTTCAAGCAGAATTTGTTCTTAAACTCATAATTTTGTTCTTAAAGAATATATGTAAAATCATCTGGATACATAAAAAATAAGCAGAAATGTAAATCCAAAGTGAAATTCAGAGTGACTACTACTGATTCAAATCTATGTCAAAGTATAGCTTTTTCAACATCTTAATTGTTCTTATTAGGCTCATGAGACAGTTGTAGAATTTAAACCATAGTACTATTTTCTTTATAGGACTTTACACTCACACATTTCAAAACTCTACATGTCATTTCTCCCATTATGCTGGTGATGCTAGTGATGTAGTGCATAAAAGAAATATTTGCTAATATTGCTTAGCCTCTTCTATAGCATTCATGGTGTTTCAGCTATAGTTTCACAAGATGGAGATCGTTGAGATCGATCTTGAGATTTGTCTTGTTGAGATCTATACACAAGGTGAAGCTGTTTTACAGAGCTTGACACTGTCCAAAGAGGAAGGTCCCCCTCTTTACCTCATCGTCTTTCAGTTCCTTAATCTTGACTCCATAATTCCACTCTGTCCCTGGAGTCAGTCCTGGCTCTCATGAGATACCACTGTGAGCTGATTTAGTTGCAATCCTTGCAGAAAACTGACCTAGCCAAAAAAAATAGAAAGACAGTTTTCATGGGTTAGTGAGCTGTATTTCCTCATATAGTGAGACTCATAATGTAGAATACAGATCTCCATGGCAAAAAAAATAGAAGTGGAAAGAAGTAAAATCTGGAAAGGCAGGAAGAAAAGCAAGGAGAGCTAATTTAATTTCTTATTTTGGAAGTGCCAAGCCATCCGATCAGCTGAGTTCTTCATGGAACTGCAGTCTCTTCACCATTCCTCCAAGGCTTAGCATCTGAAACAGATGCTGTACCTTATACTCTCATCCCATGGTTTTCAGAAGTTTGTCAAACAATTACTTATCATTTACAGAGTAGAAAATCATGTTGTGACAGTGTTTCACAGGTCTTTCTTCAATGGACATAGTAGTGAAAATACCCTTCCTAACTCTTTCCTTAGGGATCCTTTTATGAAGAATATATGATAAAACTAAGTGAACAGGAAGACATTGAACTCTGAGAAGTGCCAGTACAACTTCTGTGTTATCAAGATGGATTGAGTTTGAGCTGTACTTGTAACAGATGTAGTACCCATTGAGTTACTGTTAATCTTTTTTTACGGCAAGCATACAGAAATCTCACCTAACCAAACATCTGATTTACATAAAGACATTCCACAAATTTAAATGTATGTTAAAATTTTAAAGCTACAAAATAGATTTTGTAAAAAAAAACATAGCAATTTTTTACAGGAAAAAAAAATGACCTAGTGATTTCCTTTGTGGAAGTTTTTATAGAAGTAGTCTAAAGGTCTGTGGACACTAGAAGAGAAGGTAACAGACTTGAAAGTGTTCTTCAGTTGAGAGCAAGCAGTAAATTGCCACACCTATGTTCATTACCCTAGAGGTTTCAGACAAATTATGCATTATTTTTATATTATCTACATCTCATTTAAAATTGAGCTAGTAGTTCACAGAGTTGGGAGCACATCATCTGACTTATGTTAGAAGTCTATATTAGGACAAGACGACCCCCATTTCTCTGTATTAACTACAAAGTATAAGGTATCTGGCTCATATGTACACATCTCCAGCATGGAAAGCTACATTTGGCTGTATAAATCAAGTACATTGTTTTCCTAAGCTCACAGAGCTAGAGGTCTGAAGATAATTAGATTACCTAGCCTTACCTAGCCTGACCTTTCTATATGTCATAATAAGGACCTATGTTCTTTGCATTTTCACTGTGACGAAAACTGCCAGGGTTACTTATGAAGCAGTGATGGTCCCTCTTTGCTCTGGTTCTTTTTTTTTTTTTTTTTTTAACCCTCACATGCACAGAAAGTGCAGTTCATCTTTTCCTTGAGGAGGATTTAGTTTATGTTTAGAGAAAAGAAGTAGCTGAGGCAACAAAAGAACTCTTGTTTCATTTCTAGTTTTAGCTCTATATCAGGCCAAATGCAATATTTCCAATTTCCTACTTTTAATTTTTTTTTTCAGCTTGTATTTTTCACACAATGAAAGAAAACACAAATTGTTTTTCTTACCATTCAGTTAAGCAGGTGGCACCAAGATAATTATAGACACCTCCATAGGTGCAGACACTTCAGCATCTAGAAAAACATAAGGAAAGGAATTGGTAGCATATGATTTAGTGTCCATGAGAATCATTGGGAAGTCATATTCTTTAATCAAGAACATAGTTCAATTTAGAAAGATTTTAAAGATGCAAAGTGATGCAGGTGCAGGATATGGGCTATTTTTAGAATCTTTCAGTGAGAGAGAACATTTGAAATTATGAATTTACATAGGGCCACTCAGAATCAAACAAACAACAAGTTATTAGTCATGGTTTTGGAAGAACATGAAGTTTGTACATACAGTAGATTTATGTAATTCATCAGCTTCAGGATCCTAAACCCATCTCTTTTCCAGATATTTTTTAGCTTTTTATGGTTTTCAAAAACAGCGCAATGTGTAAATATATTTACCATAAATGAAATTTCAGCTGAAGATAAAATTTAAAAACTTATAAATAAATGGAGTCTTTAACACTAAGACATAAAAATGACAATTGCATATTTCAACAAGTATTTGAGAGAGATACATATAAATTCAATGACATATTAATGAATTAATTTGGCTTATCTTGGTTTTTAATATTTAAATGCCCTCACCATATTTGCTTCTGATTAAAAAAAAAACATGGAAAGGGGACAAAAAAGGAAACTGCGAAACAAGGAACTCTTTTATCCTACTTCCTGGGTTTTATCTTACAGTTGCTTGATTTTGCCAAACTTTGGATGTTAAGCATTTAGACTGAGTTACTGATCTAAGCTCCACGTATAAAAAGGGGGAAGGAATCTTCCATAGGCAAATGATTCCTCCTTAAGGCAGATAGCTAAGGTAAATAGGATAGAGGCATGGTCTGCAGGAACCCACCTATGTTCTCTGATGGCCCAGGGCGGCTAGATCTCCACCCTAGATTTTAGTAAACTAGAACTCAGTCAGATGAACTCTATCTCTGTGGTTTTTTTTTTTTTTTTTCTTGCATTTAAGGGCAGGCAACTGTTAATCTAGAGTCCCCTTCCAAAACTGAGTGATGTTGCTTGTGTCTCCTAACCTGTTCCCTTTCTGGTCTTTGTCAGGATACTGTTGTCAGAACTGAAGCTCCTTATTTTAGAGTCTTGCCAGGACTTTCTTTTTGCTGTAATTCATTGCCAGTACTTTTCATAACATATTCCTTGGAGGTAATAGCTCCAGTTTTGTGTTGCAGAGTACTGACATTGGGAGCTACAAAAGCCATTAATTGCTCTCTGGGTCTAAATGCAGCAGGTCCTTGCAAAAATCAAGTTTTTATTAAGTGACATAGCCAGCAGCACAAATAAATTAAGATTAATATTATTCATAAAGCATCTCTGTCTCCTATTTTTCATAACTCTCTGGGCCTAAGCTGGTTGAGAATGAATCATACTGCAAACAGGATAGAGGCAGCTGCAAGCATTGCCATAGAACTGGGATGTAGTAAATGAAAATTGTGACAAATATGCAGTTAGATTAAAACAACTGTGTCTATATTAAAAATGTTTCACAGTCTAATGCTAACTTAGAGTAAAATCTTTAAAAGACCCTTCAAGATTTCTGAAGTTAAGAAATAAAAAAGGCAGATGTCTTCAGCCCTTCTGAAACTCCCTCACTGTATTCAGTCAACCTTCCTTCTTACTTAGTCAAGTAATTGATTTTGCAGCCTTCATGAAAGCTGTGAAACTCAAGGCATTTTTAGTAAAAGGTCTGGATACAGGTAAATGGCTATGAGGTATTAAAATCTATAGGAAAAGACACTGAGACTTAAGTGCTGTAACTGATGGGAACATGATAGCAAAACCAATTAAAGACTGTATGTTATATCCAAAGTATCATTAGACCAACCTCCCTGCTCTGAAAATCCAAACCTGATTTTCATATGCATACAAGAGATAATTCCTGCTTGTATGGCATTCATCAAATTGTATTTAAAATAACACTGTAAAAATTTGAATATTAATATAAACCATTGTAATAGAAGAAGGAATCTATCGCTCCACCACCAGTGCCTTTCCAATTTTTAGCTACTATATTCCCATGGGAAGCAAAATCTTATATGCATCCTTTATATTGTCCTGGATCATTTACCCTACTACATTTGCAGCTTATCAAGATCTGTTTTAATTTATAAAATATGATGATGATAATGATGAAGAAATTTTGTTGTTCCAGCCCACCTTTTCCTCCTGTTTGAACCTTCAGTGAAGTTGTAATGATTAATATGTGATAATGCCAACCTTCCAATAGCAACAGTTTGTGCTTTAATAAACAAAGGATTTTCAACTAATTCAAGGTGCAAGCAGATGGAGAAGTTGGCTCAGGAGGAAGAAAGCTGCTTTTTGATCAAAAAGACATTGAGTACTCTTTTTCTTGACAGTCTTGCATCCCTAAAATGAAGGTTCTTAGAAGGTATCTCTTAATTGTCCATGACCCAGCAAAAGAGTAAATTCTGCACAGTTAATTAAACAGCCAAAACCAACCAAACAAACTAAAACCCCTACAGCTATACTCTTTGTATATTTACATCTTGATCGCGTGCAGTTATGTGACAGCAACAGTCAGCTATCAAATAACCTGCCTTCAGAAATGGATATTCAGGATATTGTGTGATATTGAGCTGTCATGATATATACATAAATAAAATATAATAAAGAAATAATAAGACACTGATAAGACAGACTGAGAAAGACTGACAACATTTTGTTACTTCCTGTTTTTTATTAAGATCTCTGCAATACTTTGAATACCTAAGCACTGATTTTTTTTTTTTTTTTTTTACCTTAAGAAACCATTGCATTCATTTCAGAATAAAAATATTTAGGTGACATATATTATATCTTCTGCATCTTTGGATCTTTGGAAAGTGATTCTCTCTGACCATAATCAACTATTTGTTAATTACAAATTTGTTTAATTGAACTATAAAATGTTTAGATTTGCACTGTCTCTAAGGTGATGATTTTGCATACATTCATACACTAATAATTGATGTGCTGCTCATTCTGTTGACTTCAGTTCATTACTTGTGTTTAAAGCAAAGCATACATAAAAGAATGCATATGTTATTGATCTGTTTCTTAATAATAAACAGCTTGTTCAAACACCAATTTAATTAAAGAGCAGACTATCTATTTTTCATCCTTAAGAGCATGTTTTTCCTTGTGAATCCAACTGATATGAAATTATTTAATTATCTTGAAATTTTGTCTTTATAAAAACTATCCCTTGCCTTACTTTTGTCAATGAAAATCCCTGAACAGATAAAAAAACCCCAACAACCTGACTTAGATAAAATAGCAGAAAGACTACCTGTTGGAGAGTTGCCACAATCATAACCCTATTTTTAACAAACATACTGTTATTACTACTGCATGATCTAATAGCTGGATACCTCTTTAGAAAAAATTCAGCAAATCATAGAATGATATCCACTGTCATGTAATCAAATTGCTCATGTCATTCTGCATTGGTATCCAAAAACAGATAGATGAAATTATTTTATCCATTGCTACTGTGTATTGCACACAATTTTGTGGATGGTATTGGAATGGTAGAGTATAAGAATTTACAAGTAATCAAAACATCTATTATTTAAACAGATGATTTTACACTCTGCCTAGTTTGCCTGAAAACAAAACAAACGAACAAATTCTAGGTTGGAGGTATTTTAAAAGCATTCTTTAAAGACAGACAAATTAAAAGAAAATGAGGGACTGAATTTGCATAAATTATTTGGGCTACACATTCACCAAAAGCACATTTCCTTACATTTCTAACAACTCACAATAAAGTATCAATCAAAAAAAACCACAGACACAGGACAAGAGTGTGATTATTAACCTCTGGACAAGATTTTCTGATGCTGTGCCCCCAGAACAGACCTGTGAATGAGAAGTGGATAGATCAGTGACTCTGCCTTGGCTGGTAGCAACTGATGCACTGGATGGAGGGTTCTGGACTGTCCTGGAAAGGGGTTTGTTGCAAGCAGGTGTTTCTACCTTTTATGGTGAAAATGGTTTAGAATCATAGAATCATAGAATAGTTTAGGTTGGAAAAGACCTTCAAGATCATCAAGTCCAACCGTTAACCTAGCACTGCCAAATCCACCACTAAACCATGTCACTAAATGCTACATCTACACATCTTTTAAATACCTCCAGGGATGGGGACTCAACCACCTCCCCGAGCAGCCTGTTCCAATGCTTGACAACCCTTTCAGTGAAGGAAGTTTTCCTAATATCCAAACTAAACCTGCCCTGGTGCAACTTGAGGCTGTTTCCTCTCATCCTATCGCTTGTTACTTGGCAGAAGAGACTGACACCCACCTCGCTACAACCTCCTTTCAGGTAGTTGTAGAGAGCTATAAGGTCTCCCCTCAGCCTCCTTTCCTCCAGGCTAACCAACGCCAGCTGCCTCAGCCACTCCTCATAAGACGTGTGCTCTAGACCCTTCACCAGCTTCGTTGCCCTTCTCTGGACACACTCCAGCATCTCAATGTCCGTCCTGTAGTGAGGGGCCCAAAACTGAACACAGTATTTGAGGTGTGGCCTCACCAGTGCCAAGTACAGGGGGACAATCGCTTCCCTAGTCCTGCTGGCCACACTATTTCTCATACAAGCCAGGATGCTATTGGCCTTCTTGGCCACTTGGGCACACTGCCGGCTCATATTCAGCCGGCTGTGAACCAACACCCTCAGGTCCTTTTCCGCCAGGCAGCTCTCCAGCTGTTCTTCCCCAAGCCCGTAGCGTTGCATGGGGTTGTTGTGACCCAAGTGAAGGACCTGGCACTTAGCCTTGTTGAACCTCATACAATTGGCTTCGGTCCATCAATCCAGCCTGTCCAGATTCCTCTGCAGAGCCTTCCTTCCCTCCAGCAGGTCAACACTCCTGGCCAACTTGGTGCCATCTGCAAACTTACTGAGGGTGCACTCAATCCCTTTGTCCAGATCATTCATAAAGATATTAAACAGGACTGGCCCCAATACTGAGCCTTGGGGAACACCACTTGTGACCGGTCGCCAACTGGATTGAACTCCATTCACCACCACTCTTTGGGCCCAGCCACCCAGCCAGTCTTTTTACCCAATGAAGAGTACACTCAACCAAGCCATGAGCACCCAGTTTCTTTAGGAGAATGCTGTGGGAAATGGTGTCAAAGGCTTTGCTAAAGTCCAGGTAGACAACATCCACAGCCTTTCCCTCATCCACTAAGTGGGTCATCTTGTCATAGAAGGACATCAGGTTGGCCAAGCAGGACCTGCCTTTCACAAACCCATGATGACTGGGCCTGATCACCTGGTTGTTCTGGATGTGCCACGTGATGGCACTCAGGATGATCTGCTCCATAACCTTCCCCAGCACCGAGGTCAGGCCAACAGGCCTGTAGTTCCCCGGATCCTCCTTCCGACCCTTCTTAAGATGGGCATCACATTTGCTAACCTCCAGTCAACTGGGACCTCCCCAGTTATCCAGGACTTCTGACAGATGACTGAAAGTGGCTTGGTGAGCACTTCCACCAGCTCCCTCAGTACCCTTGGGTGGATCCCTTCTGGCCCCATAGACTTATGTGTGTCTCAGTGTTGTAGCAGGTCATTAACCATATCCCCTTGGACTACCGGGTCTTCATACTCCTCTCTGTCCCTGTCTTCTAGTTCAGGGGGCTAGCTAACCCCAGAACAACTGATCTGACTATAAAAGACTGAGGCAAAGAAAGCATTCAGTGCTTCAGCCTTTCCCTCATCTTTTGTCACTATGTTTCCCCCTGCATCCAATAAAGGATGGAGATTCTCCTTAGCCCTCCTATTGTTGCTAATGTATTTGTAGAAACATTTTTTGTTGTTTTTTACAGCAGTAGCCAGATTAAGATCCAGCTGGGGTTTGGGCCTTCTAATCCTCTCCCTGCATAACCTCATAACATCCTTGCAGTCCTCCTGAACTGCCTGCCCTTTCTTGCAAAGGTCATAAACTCTCCTTTTATTCTTGAGTTCTAGCTGAAGCTCTCTGTTCAACCAGGCCGGTCTTCTCCCCTGCCTGCTTGTCTTTCAGCACTTTGGGACGGCCTGCTCCTGCGCCTGTAACATTTCCTTCTTGAAGAACGTCCAGCCTTCCTGGACTCCTCTGCCCTTCAGGACTGCCTCCCAAGGGACTCTGTTAACCAGGCTCCTGAAGAGGTCAAAGTCTGCCCTCCAGAAGTCCAAGGTAGCAGTTCTGCTGACCCACTTCCATACTTCTCCAAGAATCAAAAACTCTATCATTTCATGATCACTATGCCCAAGACAGCCTCCAGGTGTCACATCACCCACCAGGACTTCTCTGTTCACAAACAACAGGTCCACAGGGGTGCCCTCCCTTGTTGGCTCATGCACCAGCTGTGTCAGGAAGTTATCTTCCACACACTCCGGGAACCTCCTAGACTGTTTCCTCTCTGCTGTATTGTATTTCCAGCAGGCATCTGGTAAGTTGAAGTATCCCATGAGAACAAGGGCTAGCGATTGTGAGACTTATCCCAGCTGCTTATAGAATACTTTGTCCACCTCTTCATCCTGGTTGGGTGGTCTATAACAGACTCCCGCCATGATATCTGCCTTGTTGGCCTTCTCCCTGATTCTTACCCATAAACACTCAACCCTATCATCACCATCATTAAGTTCTAGACAATCAAAATAGTTCCTAACGTACAAGGCTACCCCACCGCCTCTCCTTCCTTGCCTGTCCCTTCTGAAGAGTTTATAGCCACCCATTGCAGCACTCCAGTTGTGCGAGTCATCCCACCATGTTTCCATAATGGCAACTATATCAGAGCTTTCCTGCTGCACAATGGCTTCCAGCTCCTACTGTTTGTAGGATGCATGCATTGACATAGGTGCACTTCATTTGGGCTATTGCTCCTGCCACCTTTTTGGGGGGGAGAAGCCCTAGTTCCTATGTGAACATTCTCAGGTGCTTCCATGGTTTCTAACACATACATAGCCCTTGCATCTTTACTGCTGCATGGCTCTCCATCCCCTACCTCCACTGAGATGGCGGACTGAAGGACCTCACTAGCACACCGTCCCTTAAATGTTGGTGTGCCACCCCCAGGCTTATTTCTAACAAGCCTCGTTTTACCCCCTTCCCCCTTCAAATCTAGTTTAAAGCTCTTTCAATGAGCCCTGCTAACTCCTGCTAGGACCCTTTTCCCCCTTTGAGACATGTGTACCCCTATCTGTTGCCAGCAGGCCTGGTGATGTGTAAACTGACCTGTGATCAAAAAACCCGAAACCTTGCCAGAGACACCAAGCTCGAAGCCAGGTATTGATCTGCTGGCTCTTTCTGTGTCTTCCCTCATCATTCCCTGCAACTGGAAGGACAGAGGAGAACACTACTTGTACTCCTGATCCCTTAATCAGTCATCCCAAGTCTCTCTTGATTGCCCTCAGACTTCTAATTGCAACTTCATTGCCGCCTACCTGAAAAATCAATAATGGATAGTAATCCGAGGGCCGTACCAGGGTAGGAAGTTTTCTCTTTATGTCTTTAACCCAGCCACCAGGGAGGCGGCAGACTTCCATAAGAAGTTGGTCTGGTCTGCATATTGGGCCCTCTGTTCCCCTCAGGAGATAGTCTCCTATGACAATGACCCATCTTTTTTTCTTTGTGGAAGCTGTTTTGATGCCGGGTGTAGGCTGACTTAACCTTAGCGACACCTCCGAGCAGGATGTACCATTGTCCCTGGCATTGTTTGGTTCCACTTGCAGAGCTTCATACCTGTTTTGTAATGGCACCTGGGAAGGTGGGGCAGTCACAGAGGAGACGCACCTGCTGCGCCGGGCAGGAACTTGTGGCAATTGCCCCCTATCCCTTAAGTCACTGTGTTCAGCCAGGTGGAAAGAGGACAGGGAATCTTCTGTGTCATGGGTCCTGTCTGCCTGCTGGGCCTGTCTGAGGGAAGACAGGGTGCGATTCCAGTAATATCTCTCTCTCTCTCTCGCACTCCCTAATACTCCACAGCCTACTCACCTCCTCCCAGAGCTCTGTCACTAAACAGAGGATCCCGTCTACCTGGGCGCACCTCCCACAGGTGTGCTCACTGCTGCCATCCAGTACTAGTGTAAGAGTAGGGCGTACCCTTCAGCCTGATACCTGGGTAGCAGCATGTTCCCACTGGAGCTCTGTCTGGGAAGCTGCATTAGTCATGGTGGGTGCAGAGCTCAGAGAGGCCATGGCTTTTTGCTGGGTGGAACCTGGTCGATTTTCAGTGCCCTTCCTGCACGCCCTTCTGCGTGAACTGCCACACAAACTGCCTTGCCATGCCCTTGCTGATGCGCCATGCCCTGTTTGCCCTCCCTGTTCGCTGCACTCCTGATCGCTCATGCGCCCTAAGGGCTTTCTTTATGTGTGTAAGTTTGCAGACGACACCAAGTTGGGTGGGAGTCTTGATCTGCTGGAGGGTAGGAAGGCCCTACAGAGGGACCTGGACAGGCTGGATCATTGGGCCAGGGCCAACTGTATGAGATTCAACAAGGCCAAGTGCCGAGCCCTGCACTTGGGTCACAACAACCCCATGAAACATTACAGGCTTGGGGAAGAGCGGCTGGAGAGCTGCCTGGCTGAAAAGGACCTGGGGGTGTTCATCGACAGCTGCCTGAACATGAGGCAGCAGTGTGCCCAGGTGGCCAAGAGGGCCAATGGCATCCTGGCTTGTACCAGAAATAGTGTGGCCAGCAGGACCAGGGAGGTGATAGTGCCCCTGTACTCGGCACTGGTGAGGCCGCACCTCAAATACTGTGTTCAGTTTTGGGCCCTTCACTACAAGAAGGTCATTGAGGTACTACAGTGTGTCCAAAGAAGGGCAACTAAGTTGGTGAAGGGTCTAGAGAATAAGTCTTACAAGGAGCGGCTGAGGGAGCTGGGGTTGTTTAGTTTGGAGAAGAGGAGGCTGAGGGGAGACCTTATGGCTCCCTACAACTACCTGAAAGGAGGTTGTAGAGAAGTGGGGGTCGGTCTCTTCTGCCAAGTAACAAGTGATAGGACGAGAGGAAATGGTCTCAAGCTGTGCCAGGGGAAGTTTAGGTTGGATATTAGGAAAAACTTCTGCACCGAAAGGGTAGTCAGGCATTGAAACAGGCTGCCCAGGGAAGTGGTTGAGTCCCCATCCCTGGAGGTTTTTAAAAGACAGGTAGACATGGTGCTTGAGGACATGGTTTAGTGGTGGACTTGGCAGTGCTAGGTTAACGGTTGGACTCGATGATCTTAAAGGTCTTTTCCAACCCTAACGATTGATTCTATGATTCTATGAGTGGGAGGGCTTTGTGGACGTTGCTCCTGGCCCTGCCCAGGTCTCATCAGCTGCTGTCACTTGAGCTGTGGGCTCCTGGCAACTCTCTCAGCTCCCCTGAGTCTCCCTGGGATCAGGAAACCCCACTGTGTGCTGCTCTAGAACGCTCCGCTGCCAATCCTGCTAGCTCCGAAGCTGCTTGTCTCAGCAACTGAGTGCTGGTTTTGTCACTAAAGGCCAACAATGCTTTTTTTTTATTTTAAAAATAGTCCTTTTAAAAATAGTTACAAAATTTGTATATGTAAATTGTCCTTCCGTAACAGTATTGTATTTTTATTCCCTGTAGTTTAGAAAACAATCAGAATATGAACCATTCTTTTTCAATAGTATGGGAAATAACATGGAATCTGTAAAAACACACAGTCTTTAAGAAATGCAAGTGCTCAAAAAAATAATCTCTTCAGTGATGCATTATTTTAAATGAAATCACTGGAAACACTAAAATTTTGAATAATAAGAGAAAAATAGGATCAAAGTGCATTTGTGATGTTAGGCTAGCAATGCATGATCTCCTTGTGAGATAAATGAGGCTTGATAGGGCCAGAATGTTCTTTAGGAAAGCACAGAAAGACAAGGTAGAATATTCTTTTACATTCTCTTTGCACCATATCTTTGTAACCTGTTGCTCACCTTTATTTACCTACCATTTTGAAAACTAAGTTTCATTCAGTTAGTTTTTAAACTTTCTACTGAACTCTGACTGTAGCAAAGGTAGAAAAAAAACCCATAGCGTATACAATAACCAGCTCTTTTGCTGTTTTTGCTGAAGTAAATAAAAGCAATAAAAAAATTTAATAAAATTAAATGAAAGCAATAATAAAAATCAAAATAATATAAACCCATTTTTTATTCCCCCATGACAGAATAAATGCTATTAAAATCACAAAAAAGCTTTGACTTGAAATGTCTGTAACTGAAGAATAAAGGAGACCCTACCTGAAAGAAAGGGGTAAGCAGTGAGTATAAAGCACTGCCTCCTACCAGCTGTCGGAAATGGGGATGAAGACAACCACTCTGTTGAAGATAAGCATCTGAGTTTGCATGTGACTCTGTTGGCTGCATGCTTTTCCTTTTGATTCTTATGACACGTGTGTTGTGAGGAGGAGTATAATTATCAAAGAAGCCATTTGAAAATATTATTTTGATCATTTATTTAGAAATGACAATACTAGTAAAGAAAGGCCCTCATACCTCAGGAGAGAGAGAAGGCATAACCATGTGTAACTGGTTGAGAGTAAGGTAAGCGAAGGAAAGAATACATGATAAAAATAGTACTAAGACAGTAATGTTTAGTTAAATATTAATTTGCTTTAAATAATTTAGACAATGCCTAAACCAAAACCTTTTGGAAGCCTGATTAAAAGATTTCTTTTGTTTTTTTAAGAGTTTTGGATTAGGCCCATAGAGTCTCTATGTGAATCTTTGCCCACTTGTTGAACTAGCAGTAACTGTAGCTAGGTCAGCTCAAGCAATATGTAACGTAATACAATTTACACCTACTTTTATTAGGCAAAGGTTGAAGAAAATAAAACTATTCATTCAGTTATAGCAACCTACTGTGATTTGCAGGCATAAAAATAAAACAAATTAAGTTGATTTTGAGCCTATTATTTGGGATGAGTAACATCTCATTTTGTTTGTGACATAAGGTTTCAGCAGGAATTGGCAGAAAGCATGTTAATCACAGCAGGCACACAAGACGCTGGCCCGGTATAGATAGCAGAGACTTGCATAAATTTTCCTGGCAAAGAGTTTGTCAGTGGCTGTGCAACATAAACCTGCATTTATTCTGATTAGATAATAGAATAGAGAACAGATTAAATTAAAGCAACAGTTTTGTTTTAGTTTAATTTAGATTCTGGCTTAGAGAGTAAATGCTGGAAAATTTGCAGTTGAAAGTGAAACTCCAGACTTAACCCAAATTGCATTATGAGTATACAATACATAATATATAAATACAGCATTTTCATAGTACCTTGTGGGCATTTTACGGTTTCAAAGTCTTAATTCAAGGAAACATTCAGTGTATAACTGCATGTAAGTTCAAGAATTCAGAATTAAATGAAGAAACAAGAATGCTGCAGAACAGTGGGTCTCCATGGAAATCCATTGTCTGTACTGAGATCCCCTGGTGATCTCAAGTTACACCCCTCTCATAAGAGCGGCAGTGACTTGAAGGTAGAACATTATAATTTCTACAGATTTCTACAAACTGTGTATATCTGTCTGGTAGTATACAAACAAAATATTGAGAAGAATTTTAGGCATCATTGTGGAAGAAATAGAATAGAAAGAAGTAAAGCTCAGGTTAAAACAGATAATCTGGATGCCCAGGATGTTGAATTTTTGTTCAATGACCTTTACTACTGATAAAAGAAAAAAAGAGGGGTGGTGGAATCTAAATTGCGTTATATTGAGAATAACATCAATTAACACCTTTCAGTAGACAAGATATTTGCAAGACTGTTGAGACAATAAATGTCACGTTCACTAATCACGTTCCAAAACACCTGGTACTGTTTTATGGTTTGGGTTTGTTTTTTTTTTTTTTACAGTAGACTGTGGTATATCTATTTACTGCCCAATAAATGATTCAGCTGTTTTTAAAATCAAACCCCATATATGTGAAACCTGAAGTTCTGAAATATATCTGACTACATATACAAACTTTCACATACACATACACACACATATATATCATATTTAAAAGAAAAGGGAGAGACATTTCCAGAGTTTAAAGAATTATTCATGTTAAACCAAAATAATCCCATTTGCTTTTGATAAATCTAGAGTTTTTATACTTAAAATTGATATTTGATAGAAGTTAAATATTGGAAAAAATAGAATTATTGTCTGAAACCAAAGTTTTGACATGTAGAAAAATATCTTCATTATATTTCTTTTGACTACTGCATCAGATGAGATTATCATATATTAATTTCTCTATTTAGACATTGGACTATAAAGTAATCTAATACTTAAACATAGTCTCATATCTATTGATAGTGTATTTTTCCCCATAAAATGCATATGAAAAAGAAAAAAATGTGTTGCATAGCTTTATCTTTTTTATTTGTTTTCATTCAGGAATTATATTAAAGACCTTCTATGGTTTTGTGGCCAGCAAACATGCTAATAACTTGCAGCATGCTATCACCAGTGTGTATTTTAAAGCAATTTTGCCTCACAAAGTCATTCACAAGCAATTTACTTGAGACAGGCAAGCATAATCATTAACACTCTGAAGCCACTCTGACCTAGGTCAGACCTGGTAAAAACAGCTGCTTCTTAATGATATCCAATTTCCTTATAAATCCTGTTCAGAGAAATTAATAAATCACAAGTTGCTATCAGGCCGTGGCAAACCTCCCTTTCAAATGATAGCCCTACAGAGATATTTGAGAGCATATTATACATCCACCTGAAGGGTCAGGTGTTGCCAACTGGAGCATTAAAAGCTCATTTATACCTTTTTACAGCTAGCTGCTGTCAAAGGCCCAGAGAATGGGAAGTAGAAATATAATGTACCCATAATTTTTTCAAGTCACCTTTGACTCTTACCGTTCAAATGAAACAAAAAACCTATTGCCTCTAAACCACAGGCTAGAGAGGAATTCAGATGTATATATATACAGGGACAGTTAAGATACTCTGGGGTATCCTGTCTGGTCCTGAGCTGCTGCTCCAGAAAGATGCTGGTGTCTCACAGTCCCATATCTCACCTGCCAACCCTAGGCTTGTCTTGGATGCCTTGCATCATCTAAAATGGCACTAGTCAACTATGTTTAGGCATCTCCATTGCTCTTTCATTGTACCTTGAGGGTAAAAACTTTGTTTACTACTAATCCACAGATATAATACATGTCTAGAATATTATTCATGAACAAAAAATCTAGCTTTGCCTCTGTTCAGTAAATGTACAGATCACAATTACAGTAAACTAAAGAGTTTCCGTATTAGAGTAATACCACACAAAAAATAACATAGCAACTAGCAGCAGGTTGCTTGCTGTCTTAAGACAGGCACCTGAGGAAAGGTTAGGAAGAACCAAGTACATCAGAAGGTGGTATAACTTCTGCATTGTCCTGTATGCTTATCCCCAAGTAAAATTACATACTCAACAGCTCCTAAAAAACCCCATATAACTACACATTACTCCTAGATCACCAACCTGAATAAGAATGATATTAAGGGCAGGAGCAGGCCGTCCCTATGTGCCGAAATATGAGCTGGCGGGGAAGAAGACTTGCCTGGCTGAACAGAGAGCTTTGGCTGGAACTCAGGGAAAAAAAGGGAATTTATGATGTTTGGAAGAAGGGGCAGGCAACTACAAGGACTACAAAGTGAGGTTATGCAGGAGAAAATTAGAAGGGCCAAAGCCCAACTAGAACTTAATCTGGCTACTGCAGAAAAAGACAATAAAAAATATTTCTATAAATACGTTGTCATGGTTTAGCCCCAACAGGCAATCAGGCACCACACAGCCACTCACTCACTCCCTCCCTCGTGGTGGGATGGGGGAGAGAATCAGAAATGTAAAAGTGACAAAACTCATGGATTGAGATAAAGACAGTTTAATAGGTAAAGCAAAAGCTGCACATGCAAGCAAAGCAAGGAATTCATTCACTACTTCCCATTGGCAGGCAGATGTTCAGCCATCTCCAGGAAAGCAGGGCTCCATCATGCATAATGCTTACTTGGGAAGAGAAATGCCATCACTCTGAATGTTCCCCCCTTCCTTCTTCTCCCTGGCTTTATGTTGCTGAGCATGATGTCATATGGTATGGAATATCCCTTTGGTCAGTTGGGGTCAGCTGTCCCAGCTGTGTCCCCTCCCAACTTCTTATGTACCCCCAGCCTACTTGCTGGTGGGGTGGTGTGAGAATCAGAAAAGTCCTTGACTCTGTGTAAGCACTGTTCAGCAAAGCAATAATGAAAACATCAGTGTGTTATCAACACTGTTTTCAGCACAAATCCAAAACATAGTCCCTTACTAGCAACTATGGAAAAAATTAACTCTATCCCAGTCAAAACCAGAACATTCTCCACCCCTTATTCCATACCATTGACATCATGCTCAGGTCCCACACTATCCAATGCATCCTCATTAACCACCACCACCCTTCCCATCCTTTGACATAATATACAGATATCATTCCCTTAGTCTATGGACCATCCCTGTAAAATGTCCACAAATGTTCACAAATGTCCACTGAGTTTACTTAGTCCATGACTTTGGGCTCCATCTGTGATGGTGGTCAGTCAGGACAGGAGAAGTGGTGTGTTGTGTGGAGTTATTGGGCACCAAAGCCAGCTCAGGTTAGGTCACTGCCGCACTTGCACTGCTTCTTGTGAGGCTTCTCCTCCATTGGTTCACATGGTTCCTTCCATAGCAATTTCTATAACATGCAACTCAAATCATGGCTTACAACAATTTAAAAGTATTTCCATAACAATCTCTACCCCTGGCCCCTTTGGACCAGACCATAGGGTTTAACATTGCAGTGAACTCCTCCCTTTGCCCCTGCTCCAGCTTGGATTTATCCACAGACTGCAGTCCCTTAGGGTTGTACCTGCTCCAAGTGGAGGCTCATCTATGAGCCACAGTCTCTCCAGGGGTGTACCTGCTGCGGCATAGACTTATCCACAGCCACAGTCGCTTTGAGGTGCACCTGTTTCAGCATGGCCTTATCCATGGGCCACAATGCTTTCAGAGATATACCCGCTCCAGCGTGACCTTACATACAGCCACAGTCTCTTCAGAAGTAAACCTGCTCCAACATGGCCTTACCCATGGTTGCAGTACCTCCAGAGTTGTACCTACTCTGTCGTGGACTTATGCATGGCCACACTCTTTGAGGTGCTCCAGCATGACCTCATGCACAGCCACTGATGCTTCAAGGTGTACCTTCTTCAACATGGACTTATCCTTCAGCCATGATCCCTTCAGAGGTATACCTGCTGCGGCACAGACATAACCATAGCCACAGATGCTTTGAGATGTACCTACTCTGGCATGGGCTTATCCACAGCCACAGATGCTTCGGGGTGTCCTGCTCCTGCATGGACTCATCCACAGGTCACTGTCCCTTTGACTCGAGTTCACACTGGAATTCCAGCCTGTCCAGTACAGCAGCACAGAAACAGCAGCGATGCCCTGGCCACCTGCCAGCCCAGACACATGGCCACTGTTGTTATCAAAAAGTTCCCAGACACAACACAGTAAGATGATAAGCAGTACAACAGTACAGCAAACAGTGAAAGCAAAAAGCAGCCACTAACGAGCACTAGACTCTAATATACAGTAAGGCAAGCAAACCCTATGGCAAGCACAGGAGCGTGTCAATTAATAGCTAAACAACAATAACAGCTATAAATACGATCTAGCACATTCCAATCAAATCTGTCGTTACCTCAAACCCTTCGAGCCCCATGTTGGGCTGTGGTGCTTAATTGCCAGCTGGGGTTAAACCACGACATACATTAACAACAATAGGAGGGCTAAGGAGAATCTCCATCCTTTATTGGATGCAGGGGGAAAAACCAGCACTCAGTTGCTGAGACAAGCAGCTTCGGAGCTAGCAGGATTGGCAGCGGAGCGTTCTAGAGCAGCGCACAGTGGGGTTTCCTGATCCCAGGGAGACTCAGGGGAGCTGAGAGAGTTGCCAGGAGCCCACAGCTCAAGTGACAGCAGCTGATGAGACCTGGGCAGGGCCAGGAGCAACGTCCACAAAGCCCTCCCACTCATAGAATCATAGAATCAATCGTTAGGGTTGGAAAAGACCTTTAAGATCATCGAGTCCAACCGTTAACCTAGCACTGCCAAGTCCACCACTAAACCATGTCCTCAAGCACCATGTCTACCTGTCTTTTAAAAACCTCCAGGGATGGGGACTCAACCACTTCCCTGGGCAGCCTGTTTCAATGCCTGACTACCCTTTCGGTGCAGAAGTTTTTCCTAATATCCAACCTAAACTTCCCCTGGCACAGCTTGAGACCATTTCCTCTCGTCCTATCACTTGTTACTTGGCAGAAGAGACCGACCCCCACTTCTCTACAACCTCCTTTCAGGTAGTTGTAGGGAGCCATAAGGTCTCCCCTCAGCCTCCTCTTCTCCAAACTAAACAACCCCAGCTCCCTCAGCCGCTCCTTGTAAGACTTATTCTCTAGACCCTTCACCAACTTAGTTGCCCTTCTTTGGACACACTGTAGTACCTCAATGACCTTCTTGTAGTGAAGGGCCCAAAACTGAACACAGTATTTGAGGTGCGGCCTCACCAGTGCCGAGTACAGGGGCACTATCACCTCCCTGGTCCTGCTGGCCACACTATTTCTGGTACAAGCCAGGATGCCATTGGCCCTCTTGGCCACCTGGGCACACTGCTGCCTCATGTTCAGGCAGCTGTCGATGAACACCCCCAGGTCCTTTTCAGCCAGGCAGCTCTCCAGCCGCTCTTCCCCAAGCCTGTAATGTTTCATGGGGTTGTTGTGACCCAAGTGCAGGGCTCGGCACTTGGCCTTGTTGAATCTCATACAGTTGGCCCTGGCCCAATGATCCAGCCTGTCCAGGTCCCTCTGTAGGGCCTTCCTACCCTCCAGCAGATCAAGACTCCCACCCAACTTGGTGTCGTCTGCAAACTTACACACATAAAGAAAGCCCTTAGGGCGCATGAGCGATCAGGAGTGCAGCGAACAGGGAGGGCAAACAGGGCATGGCGCATCAGCAAGGGCATGGCAAGGCAGTTTGTGTGGCAGTTCACGCAGAAGGGCGTGCAGGAAGGGCACTGAAAATCGACCAGGTTCCACCCAGCAAAAAGCCATGGCCTCTCTGAGCTCTGCACCCACCATGACTAATGCAGCTTCCCAGACAGAGCTCCAGTGGGAACATGCTGCTACCCAGGTATCAGGCTGAAGGGTACGCCCTACTCTTACACTAGTACTGGATGGCAGCAGTGAGCACACCTGTGGGAGGTGCGCCCAGGTAGACGGGATCCTCTGTTTAGTGACAGAGCTCTGGGAGGAGGTGAGTAGGCTGTGGAGTATTAGGGAGTGCGAGAGAGAGAGAGAGATATTACTGGAATCGCACCCTGTCTTCCCTCAGACAGGCCCAGCAGGCAGACAGGACCCATGACACAGAAGATTCCCTGTCCTCTTTCCACCTGGCTGAACACAGTGACTTAAGGGATAGGGGGCAATTGCCACAAGTTCCTGCCCGGCGCAGCAGGTGCGTCTCCTCTGTGACTGCCCCACCTTCCCAGGTGCCATTACAAAACAGGTATGAAGCTCTGCAAGTGGAACCAAACAATGCCAGGGACAATGGTACATCCTGCTCGGAGGTGTCGCTAAGGTTAAGTCAGCCTACACCCGGCATCAAAACAGCTTCCACAAAGAAAAAAAGATGGGTCATTGTCATAGGAGACTATCTCCTGAGGGGAACAGAGGGCCCAATATGCAGACCAGACCAACTTCTTATGGAAGTCTGCCGCCTCCCTGGTGGCTGGGTTAAAGACATAAAGAGAAAACTTCCTACCCTGGTACGGCCCTCGGATTACTATCCATTATTGATTTTTCAGGTAGGCGGCAATGAAGTTGCAATTAGAAGTCTGAGGGCAATCAAGAGAGACTTGGGATGACTGATTAAGGGATCAGGAGTACAAGTAGTGTTCTCCTCTGTCCTTCCAGTTGCAGGGAATGATGAGGGAAGACACAGAAAGAGCCAGCAGATCAATACCTGGCTTCGAGCTTGGTGTCTCTGGCAAGGTTTCGGGTTTTTTGATCACAGGTCAGTTTACACATCACCAGGCCTGCTGGCAACAGATAGGGGTACACATGTCTCAAAGGGGGAAAAGGGTCCTAGCAGGAGTTAGCAGGGCTCATTGAAAGAGCTTTAAACTAGATTTGAAGGGGGAAGGGGGTAAAACGAGGCTTGTTAGAAATAAGCCTGGGGGTGGCACACCAACATTTAAGGGACGGTGTGCTAGTGAGGTCCTTCAGTCCGCCATCTCAGTGGAGGTAGGGGATGGAGAGCCATGCAGCAGTAAAGATGCAAGGGCTATGTATGTGTTAGAAACCATGGAAGCACCTGAGAATGTTCACATAGGAACTAGGGCTTCTCCCCCCCAAAAAGGTGGCAGGAGCAATAGCCCAAATGAAGTGCACCTATGTCAATGCATGCATCCTACAAACAGTAGGAGCTGGAAGCCATTGTGCAGCAGGAAAGCTCTGATATAGTTGCCATTATGGAAACATGGTGGGATGACTCGCACAACTGGAGTGCTGCAATGGGTGGCTATAAACTCTTCAGAAGGGACAGGCAAGGAAGGAGAGGCGGTGGGGTAGCCTTGTACGTTAGGAACTATTTTGATTGTCTAGAACTTAATGATGGTGATGATAGGGTTGAGTGTTTATGGGTAAGAATCAGGGAGAAGGCCAACAAGGCAGATATCATGGCGGGAGTCTGTTATAGACCACCCAACCAGGATGAAGAGGTGGACAAAGTATTCTATAAGCAGCTGGGATAAGTCTCACAATCGCTAGCCCTTGTTCTCATGGGATACTTCAACTTACCAGATGCCTGCTGGAAATACAATACAGCAGAGAGGAAACAGTCTAGGAGGTTCCCGGAGTGTGTGGAAGATAACTTCCTGACACAGCTGGTGCATGAGCCAACAAGGGAGGGCACCCCTGTGGACCTGTTGTTTGTGAACAGAGAAGTCCTGGTGGGTGATGTGACACCTGGAGGCTGTCTTGGGCATAGTGATCATGAAATGATAGAGTTTTTGATTCTTGGAGAAGTATGGAAGTGGGTCAGCAGAACTGCTACCTTGGACTTCTGGAGGGCAGACTTTGACCTCTTCAGGAGCCTGGTTAACAGAGTCCCTTGGGAGGCAGTCCTGAAGGGCAGAGGAGTCCAGGAAGGCTGGACGTTCTTCAAGAAGGAAATGTTACAGGCGCAGGAGCAGGCCGTCCCAAAGTGCTGAAAGACAAGCAGGCAGGGGAGAAGACCGGCCTGGTTGAACAGAGAGCTTCAGCTAGAACTCAAGAATAAAAGGAGAGTTTATGACCTTTGCAAGAAAGGGCAGGCAGTTCAGGAGGACTGCAAGGATGTTATGAGGTTATGCAGGGAGAGGATTAGAAGGCCCAAACCCCAGCTGGATCTTAATCTGGCTACTGCTGTAAAAAACAACAAAAAATGTTTCTACAAATACATTAGCAACAATAGGAGGGCTAAGGAGAATCTCCATCCTTTATTGGATGCAGGGGGAAACATAGTGACAAAAGATGAGGGAAAGGCTGAAGCACTGAATGCTTTCTTTGCCTCAGTCTTTTATAGTCAGATCAGTTGTTCTGGGGTTAGCTAGCCCCCTGAACTAGAAGACAGGGACAGAGAGGAGTATGAAGACCCGGTAGTCCAAGGGGATATGGTTAATGACCTGCTACAACACTGAGACACACATAAGTCTATGGGGCCAGAAGGGATCCACCCAAGGGTACTGAGGGAGCTGGTGGAAGTGCTCACCAAGCCACTTTCAGTCATCTGTCAGAAGTCCTGGATAACTGGGGAGGTCCCAGTTGACTGGAGGTTAGCAAATGTGATGCCCATCTTAAGAAGGGTCGGAAGGAGGATCCGGGGAACTACAGGCCTGTTGGCCTGACCTCGGTGCTGGGGAAGGTTATGGAGCAGATCATCCTGAGTGCCATCACGTGGCACATCCAGAACAACCAGGTGATCAGGCCCAGTCATCATGGGTTTGTGAAAGGCAGGTCCTGCTTGGCCAACCTGATGTCCTTCTATGACAAGATGACCCACTTAGTGGATGAGGGAAAGGCTGTGGATGTTGTCTACCTGGACTTTAGCAAAGCCTTTGACACCATTTCCCACAGCATTCTCCTAAAGAAACTGGGTGCTCATGGCTTGGTTGAGTGTACTCTTCATTGGGTAAAAAGACTGGCTGGGTGGCTGGGCCCAAAGAGTGGTGGTGAATGGAGTTCAATCCAGTTGGCGACCGGTCACAAGTGGTGTTCCCCAAGGCTCAGTATTGGGGCCAGTCCTGTTTAATATCTTTATGAATGATCTGGACAAAGGGATTGAGTGCACCCTCAGTAAGTTTGCAGATGGCACCAAGTTGGCCAGGAGTGTTGACCTGCTGGAGGGAAGGAAGGCTCTGCAGAGGAATCTGGACAGGCTGGATTGATGGACCGAAGCCAATTGTATGAGGTTCAACAAGGCTAAGTGCCAGGTCCTTCACTTGGGTCACAACAACCCCATGCAACGCTACGGGCTTGGGGAAGAACAGCTGGAGAGCTGCCTGGCGGAAAAGGACCTGAGGGTGTTGGTTCACAGCCGGCTGAATATGAGCCGGCAGTGTGCCCAAGTGGCCAAGAAGGCCAATAGCATCCTGGCTTGTATGAGAAATAGTGTGGCCAGCAGGACTAGGGAAGCGATTGTCCCCCTGTACTTGGCACTGGTGAGGCCACACCTCAAATACTGTGTTCAGTTTTGGGCCCCTCACTACAGGACGGACATTGAGATGCTGGAGTGTGTCCAGAGAAGGGCAACGAAGCTGGTGAAGGGTCTAGAGCACACGTCTTATGAGGAGTGGCTGAGGCAGCTGGCGTTGGTAATTGACATATTTATTGTTAATGATAGGGGCTGTGTTTTCAGCTTGTTTTTCTTTTTTTCATAAATGAGAAGATTAAGTGCTTTGTTTTTTTTTTTAAATGTTAAATCTTACTTTTAGAAATTCCTTACTTTTTGAACTAAGCAGTTCTTACTGAGAATACAAATTAAAAATATGTAAATCTTTCATCATGAAATTTATGTGAATGGCTAGGCAGATATATCTCAGTGCTTTATCATGCTACTCACAAAATTAAACTCACAATAGCTAGTCAGCAGAATAATGGAGACTGACGTTAAAACAAAAAAACAATCAAAAAGACTTGTTATTACTGGATGAGTTCAGTTATTTACTAGAATATGATGTAAAGCATTTTAAAAAGTATAAACTGAAATAGACTTCAGGAAAACCAATATTACATAACTGATAGGAAGATGATGGATACTTAATTCAGAATTTACCATTCAGATTTTGCCGAGCTTTGAAGAATACAAAAGTTTGGGCAGATTACAGTATGTTTTGATTAAATAGTCGTTAAAGATGTTTCACCGTTTCTTCGCATCACTGACAACACTTCATCCTTAGCAACTTAAAAAAAACACAACCAAATCCCAACAGTTTCTATCTAATTCAACTCTTCATTACTTAAAAAAGATCATAGGTCAACTAAGACATCTAAACTAAGATATTGTATCCAGGCAATAGAGGCATAGTCAAAATGATTGGATGCTTTCAATGAATTAAGCCCATTTAGTGGAATGACATAGACAGTGGGATTGAGCGCACCCTCAGCAAGGCTGCAGATGACACCAAGCTGATTGGTGCAGTTTCTTCACTTGAGGGAAGGGATGACATCCTGAGGGGCCTTGACAGCCTTGAGGAGTGGGACCATGTGAACCTCAGGAAGTTCAACAAGGCCAAGTGCAAGGTCCTGCACCTGGGTCAGGGCAATCCCCAGTTGTGATTTTCCCCTTCTGCACTATCATGAGACACCACCTGGAGTACTGCATCCAGCTCTGAAGGCCCCAGAACAAGGAAGGCATGGACAAGTCAAAGCAACTCCAGAGGTGGGCCATGAAAATGATCAGAGGGCTGGAACAGCTCTCTTATGAAGAAAGAATGAGAGAGTTGGGGTTGTTCAGCCTGGAGAAGAGAAGTCTCTGGGGAGACCTTATTGTGGCCTTTCAATATAATATAAATATATATTATATATATAACATAACATAACATAACATAACATAACATAATATAATATAATATAATATAATATAATATAATATAATATAATGGGTGCTTATAAGAAAGATGGAGAGAGACTTTTTACAAAGGTCTGTAGTGATAGGAAAGGGGCAATGGTTTTAAACTGAAAGAGTGTAGGTTAGATTGGACATAAGGAAGAAATTTTTTACGATGAGGATGGTGAGACACTGGAACAGGTTGCCCCAAGAAGTTGTGGATGCCCCATCACTGGAAGTGTTCAAGGTCAGGTTGTATGGGGCTTTGCGCAACCTGATCTAGTGAAAAATGTCCCTGGCCATGGCAGCGGGGTTGAACTAGATCGTCTTTCAAAGTCCCTTCCAACGCAAACCATTCATTCTATGATTCTATGATTCTATAATTCTACAACTTACCTGATAAAGTTCATGCTAAAAAGGACATAGGACAATTATGAGTAATCAGAACCTTAACCTACAGAGTCTGCAATGTATCTGTCACATTTTGAAGTCTCAGATAACCTTGAGCATGTGAAATGGCACCAGACATCAGTGATTACACAACTGAATAACACTGTAGTAGGGGGGCATCTGTGTTGTAAACCTAAATTTATGTATCTCAGTCTGAAGATAAATACCAAATAAAAAATTGGCAGTGTTAGCAATGAATATAAGCCAGATCAGTGAATGCAACCACTATTAAGGTGAGGTATTCTATGATTAATTTCTGAAACTGCAGAAAATGCTGTTCTTGTTTCATTACCATATCAATCTGTTCTTTTACTATATTCTTTGAAACTTCTAAATTTATTCTTTAGTTTCTTCTTCTTCATGAGCAGTTTTCTTCCCTTCCTATTGTCATTTCCCATTTGGTGTCACTAACTCAACCTTTTTTTTGCCTTTTTTTTCTTCTGCTATTTAGTTTCTTTCTTCCTAGTTAAGCCTAGAAGACAGAAGACTCAGAAAAATAACATTATGGTCTGTCTTTGGGTTGTATCTGGTTGCCCTCTCTTGTTTTGCTTCATCTATTTGGTTTATAAGTTTAACACAGCAGCAACAAAATCTTATTCCACCTACACAGTGAGCAACAATTTTGCTTGGTTATTAGGCACTTTATTATTTAGCTATTATTAATATAAATATTACATAACACTACTTAGAATTATTTACTGTGCTATATAATGTTAACAGATATTTGAGGTAATACTTTTTAAAAATAAAATATTTTAGTTGCTATTTTATTTGATATATTTCATGGGTGCTCATTTTGTCTTAAATATGTGATCATAAGTGGATTCTGTATGCTGACACTAAGCAATATGCAGAGGAGGAAAGTAAAACATTATAAAATAAATTGACCGAAATTGCAATAACAATTGTTTTAGTTTTCTTACTCATATTGAATTCTAGTGCATTTACTGCTTCTGATTTATGAACCATGAGTCATATAAGAGGTAAATTATATCAAAACAGTTACCTGGCTAATTTATTTCTGAAATTTTAAGCCAATATTGACAATGGCAGTTAGTCATCAGTCCAATAAAAGCCTTCCTTTTTCAAGGAAGATAGCTCTTTTTCCCTTCCTCTACTCAGACAAGAATTCATTAGAAAAACAATTTCTATTTTCATTCCATTGGTGCATATTATATTCTACAGTAGTGATGCTATTTTTCACCCTGTTCAATTACTTTTTTATTATTTCAATGCAATCTAAAAAGCAGCTTTTGTTACTTATCTGCCATCTCCTTCATCAATGTTTGGTAGGTTCAGCTTTTCTGATCACAGAATTTCTAAGTTTAGAAGCATTGAAGACAATGTTTTGATCCACAGAGGATTTTTCAATGCTCTTGTGAATCTGGGGAGGTCCCAGTGGACTGGAAGATGGCAAATGTTGTCCTAGTCTTCAAGAAGGGCAACAGGGATGACCCTGGTAACTACAGGCCTGTCAGTCTCACCTCTGTGCCTGGCAAAATCATGGAGAAGATTATTCTGGGAGTTATTGAAAAACACCTGAAAGACAACGCACTCATTGGTCCCAGCCAGCATGGGTTCATGAGGGCAAAGTCCTGCTTGACAAACTTGATTTCCTTCTATGACAAGGTTACCCACCTAGCTGACCAAGGGAAGCCAGTCGATGTAATCTTTTTGGACTTCAGTAAAGCTTTCGATACTGTCTCTCACAGTATCCTCCTGGACAAAATGTCCAGCATACAGCTGGATAAACACATAATGCAATGATTGTGCATTGGCTGATGGGTCAGGCTCAAAGGGTTATAGTAAATGGGGCTACATTGGTTTAGCGACCAGTCACTAGCGGGGTTCCACAGGGATCCATCTTGGGGCCAGTGCCCTTCAATATCTTCATAAATGACTTGGATGCAGGACTGGAAGGTTTGCTATCAAAGTTTGCCAATGACACAAAACTGGGAGGAGCCATTGACACTCTCGAGGGCAGCGAGGCCCTGGAGAGAGATCTGGACAAATTAGAGAGCTGGGCAATCACCAACTGCATGAAGTTTAACAAGGGCAAGTGCCGCATTTTGCACCTGGGCCATGGCAACCCTGGATGTACATACAGACTGGAGAATGAGAGGCTAGAGAGCAGCCCCCTGGAGAGGGATCTTGGGGTTCTGGTCGACGGCAAGTTGAACATGAGCCAACAGTGTGCCCTGGCAGGCGGACCAACCATGTCCTGGGGTGCATCAAGCACTGTATTGCTAGCCGGTCGAGGGAGGTGATTGTCCCTCTCTACTCTGCACTGGTGCGGCCTCATCTTGTGTACTGGATGCAGTTTTGGGCGCCACAGTACAAAAAGGATACAAAGCTACTAGAGAGTGTCCAGAGGAGAGCCATGAAGATGGTGAAGGGTTTAGAGGAGAAGCTGTACAAGGAGTGGCTGAAGTCACTTGGTCTGTTCAGCCTGGAGAAGAGGAGACTGAGGGGAGAACTCATCGCGGTCTACAGCTTCCTCACGAGGGAAAGAGGAGGGGCAGGCCCTGATCTCTTCTCCCTGATGACCAATGATAGAACCCAAGGGAACGTCAGGAAGATATGCCAGGGAAGGTTTAGGTTGGATGTTAGGAAAAGGTTCTTCACCCAAAGGGTAGTGGAGCACTGAAACAAGCTCCCCCAGGAGGCAGTCAGGGCACCAAGCTTGACAACATTCAAGAAGCATTTGGACAATGCCCTCAGACATATGGTGTGATTTTGGGGGTTGTCCTATGCAGGAGGACATCGAGTTGGACTCGATGATCCTTGTGGGTCCCTTCCAACTCAGGATATTCTATGATTCTATGAAAAAATTTAGGTGACATTAAAGCACCTAGCTATCATATTAGGTGCTTATTTTCAACATCTGGATCCTCAAAAATACTGTTAATATCCTGGGATTCTGGTAGATATCTAAGTTTAAGTTCCCAAAGTTGCCTGTTTAAAGATCCTTAGGATCACCTGCTGTATCATGAGCCTGTTAAACAGCTGAGACTGACAGGGTCTTAAGTCCCATTCAAATTTAATATATCAAGATTTATTTTTCTAGGTTGCCTCAAACTTGATCATGTTGGTACATATCGTACTTCATATCAAGTGTAACTAGACATTCACCTTTGCCAAATTAATTGAGCCCTATATGGCTATTTTTAGAAGATGTGGGCTATTTTCCAGACTCTGTTGACTGTATGGACTACATAGTCATCGTCTGTAGTAAGAGATTACACAGTTGTCTGACATACAGCATCTACATTGTAGGCACATAAATGTTGGTGCCTTAGTCTGTCAGCTGACTTCTGTTCTACATGTTTTAATGTTTTATCTTTTTTATCTTTTATAGTTAGAAGGTTGTTGGGTTTTGGTTTTGATTCATTGAAGCTTAGAAAGTTAGGGTTAAATAATATATGACAGGGGTGATTATTAACTCAATTAACAAAATTAGCAGCTATCCAAAAGATTCTAAACAATTTAAAGGACCCTGAAAAACATTGATCTATTAGGTGACCTGCACCAGGGTAAACTTAAGCAAACACTACATTTCATGGCATTTAGGATATTAAAAAAATGTATTGCTATATGGTATTCCTTCTGTTTCCTCTGCATGTTACCTGTTCTCACATCTGTTTTTCGGTAGGTTGTTCTCTTTGTTGTATTTGTAGAATACTTTGGGAGGGGGGATCATATGAACGAAATCAAGGAATTAATCCAGGTGCAAATAACCCAGTGTTTTAGGTTTTTTTCCCCCAGTTCCCTGATTTATACCACAGTACAGATCAATAAATAATTGCCCCAGCACAACTGAATGAGTAGAACAATGAACAAGAGTTGACTGGGTACAGTGGTAGCTTTGACCATTGAAGCTGTCAGTAAACTTGAGAAAATACTTGTGGAAGAACAAAGAAAGAGGGGATCATACAAAATTTCAATCCTAAAGGAGAATTAACAAGAAAAGCACACAACTACCCTCACATCCAGAACAAAATTTAATGAGTGGACTGCCCCCTTACAACACTGAGCTGTGGGGGCAAAACATTTTCTTATTCTGTGTTTCTTCAAGGTGTCAAGGATAATCTCGAATTAGAAACGCAACACAACCTTTATTGATACTGCTCAAGGGACAAAATGTAAGATGCTATGCTTTAATGGAAACATAAAATTCTTAAAGGATATAAGTAATGTCAGGGTGGATGATAATTTTATGCACCACACAGGTGAAAGAAAAAAGGGATAATGTAATGTAAACCAAAAAAGTATAAGAGCAGTTCAGGTTGAGTGCACACAGTGACAGGGAACATGCTTTCACAGAAAGAATAATAGGCTTTCACAATGGTCCTGCTGAGCAAGAAGATGACTTATAGGTACTGAAGTCACTTAGGAAAGAAGAGACTACTTACATTGCAATTTGGCTTTTCTGAAGATCCTCTACCAAATCCTGAGTACCACAGAGTGAAAAATTTGGAAGGTGTCAGACCTTTGATGCTCCACAAAGCATTGATGGGAACGCACATCAACCTCCAAGTACAGCTGTCAGGTTTATGGAGAGCAGGGAAATGAATCAGCAAACCTAAAACACGGTTTTCAATTCTAACTAACTTTAACCATAGGTCAATACACAAGTACTGTATCAGCAGGATATCTTCCAAAATAGCACAGAATTTTCTTTAAGGATACTTTTTATTATTGATGATCATTTCAGGAGAGCTAAAGTGTAAAAGGCTGCTATAAATTAAAAAGTATAGCTGTAACAATTGCTGCACAAAGAGAAGAAAATCAATGTCAAAATTATATGAAAATAAAATAGTTTACATATGTATATAAATAAGCTGAAAAATAAAATAACATCTCATTTTCTCTTTTTATTTATATGATAGGTACAAACACTAACTATAATGTACATTCTGTGCAAATCCTCACATCTGTATTAAAAAAATCAACAACTTTAAGATGCATTTTGAGTTCTCTAATTTCAGCACAATAACATTCCTTTTGAAGGGCCATTCCTTACAATACTGTCTGGTAAATGCAAACAGTGAGATTAAATTGTCTTGAGGCAGGCAGAGATCCAAATCAGGCCATTCTGCTCCTGCTAAACGATTCCTGTGGCATTCAGCTAGTTTTGTGTTTGAAACAGATTGTTTCAGTCTGGGAGGTGGAACCAGAGAACCGTTCAGATATTTTCTTTTAGTGATAATGGTGCCAAGGAAAGAAAGTCAATGAATGGCAGTAAGAACTGTACATGGACTTGCACATAAGGTTTTGTACACTCTAAGCTGAAACACCAAACTGACTGATGAGGTTTTCTGTAAGCACCCTTATTGAGAAGGGATTTGGGACTTAGCAGAAATCCTGAAAGGTTATTAAGATAGAGATCAGCTGCTGCCTAGAATACAGAATCCTGAAAAAATCCACAACATCATCTTGATTTTGTAGTATCTGGCACACATCAGGAATGCCTTGAGCACTGTCATTCTATGAACTGAATAAGGAAAGGAAAATGGCCTTTAAGAAATACATATTCATTGTGTCAGAATGATGAGGAATATGAAATAATTATAGGAAAAGAATCAACATACAAATGTATGCAGCTAATTTTGTCTAGTTTAAATAAATTGCAATAAATTTCGGGATTACCTGAATGTAAAACTGATAAATCCTAAGTGTAGGAATAACTGTTCCCCATTGACTCACTTTAACATTTTCTAAGCGGTATTGAGGTATTTCTTTAAGTTCCTTGGGGCTGTACACAACTGTACCACATTGTCTTTGATAACAGACTTTACTTGCATCTTGAAAGCAATGTTTGGACTGTAGTTCCTTAGACTAGCAGAAAAAAATGGATATGTCTTTGCTGTGGGCTGGTATTTTGGCTATGTTGGACACTTTGCTCTCAGCTGAGAAAAGAACAAGTGAAATTTGGCATTTGACTTTCCTGGCTTCTGGAAGTAGTTCTGATGTTTGCAGTTTGTCAGTTCCTGGGATCAGACTAGATTAGATCACTGTCATTATTTAATAATGGCAGCATATCTGTAACTGCTTGCCTGCCAGGATACTGTATTCTGACTAGAAAATTCCCTAGGGGAGAAAAGCTAGGCAAAAAAAAGAGAAATACAACTTTTTCCCCGCTCTCACTCTTCAGTTACCTGTTCAAATCAGTTAAACTGTGCATGAATTTATACTCAAGGCTATGTGGTTTCCAGCCTTCTGCTAATCCTTTCTCCTTAAAAAAAAAACCCAAAACACAAACAAACCAAAAAACAAAACCAAGATGTTCAGACTATTTGTTATTAATTGAAAATAAAGAAAATCAAACAAATGAAACCATTTGTTCAAAGCTACATGTCAAGAGAAGACTTGTTTTTACTGGTAAAAAATAAAATAGATACTCTGAAATCTTCCTCCGATTTAGTTAGAAAATAAATAATGAAGGATATTATCCTCAACTTCAGTTGCATTTATAGGTGTATTATCTGTATATACAGAAATTTTCTTCAGCTTTCAAGATCAGTAGATTGAAGATTGTAGCAGAAGTAATTCAAGTAATTGATATCAATATGGACTTCCTACATATTCTGCCTGAGGTATCTGTGTTATCACTAATTTCATGAGATTTTAGTGTTTTCCTAGGATTCTATTCTTACATGAGTAAGAATGAGTAAGTTAATGCATTTGCTTTCCTATCTTTTCAGGGTGGTGCTGGTTTTATCTTATTTTCATGTTTCTTCTTTTCTTTTTTTCTTATTTTCATGTTTTGTCTTTCTTTTTTCTTCTCAGAATTCCAGAGAAACACTGGAAATGCAGCATGCACTGAAGGATCTGGCTTAACAAAAGAAAAGAAATTGAAGTTGCTTACATTGCTAACTCTGTGCTTCGAAAAAATGGTGGGTAAGGGAATCACGAGAACTTTTAAAAGATAATGATCAGCAATACTGAGAAGGGAACTTGTGCTCACAGTCCTGGGCATAGCAGAAACAGCTTTCATCGCTGGATTTCTCAAGCACTGCAACAGTCTGCACAGACACATTCCTCTTTGTGCAGTTATCTGTTTTCTTTTGTGAGTAGCAAATGGGTTGTTTATTAACCTATCTGAAAGAAAGTAGTTCAGAGCAGCTGCCTTCAAAAGACAAGATGCAGGATCTGAATCCCAGAAGTCTGTAGACTAAGTACAATTTTAACAGTATTTTCCTATTACTAACATGTTCATGAATCCAAATTTGTCAACGATTTAACCTTTCCAGCACATTGTACTTCATAACAACCTTAAAAAACACCCACCCACATATGAAAACCTAGGCTTTGTAGTAACTTGAGTGTCTCCTAAGTGTGATCAGAAGGTCTTGTGGAGTCACTGTCCTATGCTTGGTAGTGTCTTGAAACTGTGTTAGCTTAAATTGGAGTTGACCGAGGGAGAAAACCGAATAAGCAGTGCTTTGTAAGAAAAGTAAGAGTGCAAATGAAACATCATAAACATGTTTCAACCTCTCCAGCTGCTGTTGCCACTGCAGCTTCTATTGTTCAGGAGGCTGCAGGGGAGGCTGGGACAGGGAGACAGAGGAGGCAGCGGTCAGAAAGCATACACTATTGCAATGACCCTGCAGAAGCACCTTCGAGGCCATAGTATCAAACTATGTTGCTTCAGCTTTAGTCACATAAGGTTGTTTTAAGCACTTGAGAAATCTCTCTTTTTATAGATTTTAATCATACTATATTTTCAAAAGGGTTATGAGACTTTATTACACTCAATAATTTTAGAAAATATTTTCTTACTACGTACTTATTGAAAGCACGGTTTCTGTTGGTACTAGATTCTCCTTGAATTCAGCCTATTTTCATCAGTTAGCCTGATTTCACTTTTTTTTCCCCCCTTGCTCTGACGAGATCAGAAAACTAATAAGGACACCAACTTCCCTCTTTTTCTATGAGATTTAAAAACAAATAAATCATTCCTAATGAGATATATTTTGTATATTTTTTGTGTGTGTTTTTCACATGTATTTCTATCAGTAACCCCTTACTGACACTTCTACAGGTCTTTCATTAAGGAATTCAGCTGAGTATTGTGAATTTCATGCAGATTTTTTATTGGACCAGTTGTTTTCCTAATTTCAAAATACTTGTCTCTGCAAATTTTTTTTTGTCCTGTAAAACTGCTTTACATAACAAGATCTGTTTGCTGGTGGAGGGATCTTGGAATCATCAAAAAAGGACATCAAAATCACTTTTCTGCCCTTTTAAAAGAAGGTTGATAATCATTGTCTTCTTTTTCAGGTCCTGTATTTTACTCATCCTTTGGCTCATCACTCTCCCCTGGTACTTTCTTTTCTTGCTACAGTCCTTAGCAATTTTGCATAATAATTTTCCTGTGCGACTTTCCTTGCGTGAGGCTTAGTGTGTTCAACGTGTCTTTAATCCTTCAAAGGCTGAAAAACTCATCCGAAGGCCAGTCTTAGGAATGAAAAAAGAGAGGAGGAAAAGGTGAAAATAAAAGAGCAGGAAAAGAACAATATAAATCTACTCTCTTCTGATGTTGTTACTTCTTCTGGAGGAGACAATAGAGATGAAGGAGTGATAATGACTTTTGTCTCTGTTGTTAGTAAATTCTTTATGCCCTCTGCAGCTCTTGATGCTTCCTGCTCAGGATCATGATATAAGGATGGGAGGAATAATGTAACATCTAACAGATCTGCTACTGAAATGGCAGTGGAACAAAAAGTAGCCGCAGCTTGTTCCCTGCTGCTTTCTTTCTACTTTGTTTTTTAATACTAGGATCAAATTCAGCCCTGTTGGAAGAAAAGGTGGAATAAAGGAGTGTGTATTAACTTCTAATTCTCATTGTTGGAGCTTCTAAGTGCCTGGGACTTATGCTTAGCATTATATAGAATTATAAAAGATGGTTGCTGCCTCAAAGACATTTATAGTCCCAGCTATAGGACACAAGAGGCGGGGAATGCGCAAAGGTGTATGAACTCATTTTAAGGTAAGTTTCTTTGTGCACAGTGTCTGGGTGTAATGAACCATCAGCAGTGGTCAGCACACACTGCACTCCTGACTGCCACCCAGAAGGAATTCAACATCGTTGCTGTCATGTCTATACTGCATTGCCTTTAGGAGCAGATTGATGATGATGGTGAACTCACTGTGGCAGCAGAACTGCTTCTCTGTGTTTTATCAGACCAATATCCCCAGCCCAGCTTTACACCTGACATCACCCTCATCTCCTGGGTACGATCCAGTACTGTGTATCCCAGTAGAGTGGGGTAGACAGGCAGGTAGATCGTATGAGGAAGCAGCAGGTGGACCTTCCATCCCTTGTGGAATCAGGGAATATGCTACTGCTGGCAGGCACAGCTATAGACTGAGAAGGGCTGAATGAGGGAACAGCATTTCCTGTTGTTTGGCTGTGACTAGCTTTAATTCTGCAAGCCACATGGTCTCTCAGCTAATTAGCCAGTTAATTAATCATTGGTAATGTTGCAGTGATTCGTGGGAGGGTTTTGCCACAAAGTTAACTTATTCTCAGCATGATGCTATGCTTTGGATATTTAGTCTTACCTTGCTGACAGCTTAGTTGTCTTTGTATCACCCTTCATCACACAGGGTACACATATGCTCCAGTTCTGTCTTCCCATATGAAGAGTGAAATTTTGTCTGATTTTCTTTTGTGAAAGTGTCACATTTTCTGTTTTGAACTAAGATTTCTCTCAAGAAGTTCAGACAATTTTGGATTGTCTATACTGATGTCATTTTCTGGTAGTGACAAATCTATGACAAATGAGCTTCATGTTCTGTGTTTTTTCAATGACGATTAAATGTTGACGTTCACACTGGATCATAGTATAAACTGAAAAACATGAAGCTGCATCTACATTATTATTTTAATTTGGAACTGTAGTTTGGTTTTGGCATAAATATATCTGTGATTTCCATAGGCTCAATTTGCAGAGTGGTTTTGGTGCAAGCTAAGTATATTCCTTTTTAGAGGAAACTAAGCATGTGATTCTGTTCCAGCTGCATCCCAAAGGTACTCTAACCCCTAATAGGGAGATACATATTTTTATTCCCTCCTATCAGGTATTTGCACACATTGATAAGATCCCCCTGAGTCTTCTCTTCTCCAGGCTGAACAGCTTCAACTCTCTCAGCCTCTCCGCCTATATCAGATGCTCCAGTGCCTTAATCATCCTTCTAGCCCTTAGCCGGACTCACTTCAGTTTGTCCATTTCCTTCTTGTACTGGGAAGCAGTAGTACTACATGCAGCAGCCCAGATGTGTCTGCCTGGGACTGAGCAGAGGGGAAGGATCACTTCCCTCAACCTGCTGGGAAAGTTCTGCCTACTGTAGCCCAGGAGTCTGTTGCCCACCTTTGCCAGGAAAGCACATTGTTGGCTCATGTTCAACTTGTTGTCCACCAGGACCCCCAGGTTCTTCTCTGCAGAGCTCCCTTCCAGCCAGTCTCCAGCCTGTGCTGGAGCAAGAGGTTATTCCTCCCCAGGGGCAGGACTTGGCATTTCCTTTCACAATCATTATTGCATCATTACTTCTTTCTGTGTAAAATTCCATGTAACTAGTGATGTTTTTGAATAACTTCTATACTAGTCAATCTTAAGTTTCCTTTCTTTGTTTTCCTCTTTACTAGGTCACAGGGGTTTTATTCATTCACAATGCTGCAAACAATAAAATTTACTATACTTATTATTCAATATATGTTTTCAGTTCAGTGTTTCCTAAACAGAAATTATCAATATCTATTGATTTAGTTGCAAATTTTCTATATGGCAATACCATAAGAGTTTTATGGAATGTGGATAAATAAATCCTTTAGGTATTAAAAAAAAAGGCATATTCTTTTTTCTCTGTACAACCTTTTATAGATTGTACTCTATGTTTTATACACATTTTAGAGTATATTTCGTAGGATAATGGTTATCCCTTAAAATATACAACATGGCTTCCTCTTTTTTAACCTTTCTCTCATACTGTTTTTAAAATAACATATAAACATACCTGTAGAGAACTGCTAGTGTAAAACAACAAGATGTCTCAAACATCCTGGGTGCTAAAACCACGATACAGAGCGACGGTCACTAGGACCCAGGACTGGACGGTACCCTGGAGTGAGGGTGAGGGAGGGAGTCCTGTGGAGACAGGGCGGCCTTGCCTCGGCCCCATTCCCCATGGTCTGTGAAGCGTTTCATTCCCCCCACACACCTCCTGCCTGGGGAACAGTCCTGGTATCACTCCTCTCGGTTTGACTGGTTGCTGATGTAATTCTCCAATTAGCAAAACTACTAACCACTTGTGCCTTGGGAAAGGAATTTGGGAGGGAGCTAAAAGGTAACAAACTGTGGAAAACTAACGGGTCTAACCTTGAAGAAGAGCTAACAAGCTGATAAAAGTGAACATCTTGGCACCAAAGACCAGACTGTGGCCAGAGAAGATAAAACTGCAGCAAGTAGGTGAAAGGTAAATGTGGCGAGGGGAGATCATGACCACCGACTCAATTCAGGACCGAAAAGACTTGCCCCCCCCCACCTGAAAGGAGCATGCGTGCTAATTTACATAGCAAGCAAGGGTACTTTAAATACAGTAAACCAATAGTGTATGAAATGTTAATCACTAACCAATAAGTGTAAATTTAGGCGGGTTTATACTAATCATGTAGCCTGATAAATGTGCGTGTGCTTGTGCTCATGGGGTTGGTTTTTTGTGTGTTCGTGTTCATGCTTGTGCACGCATGATTTGTGGAATTATCATCACCGAGCTCCCTGCGCAGAATCAACATCTTTAGAAGAACCTTCACTTCTCCTCACTCTTCTCCTTTTTTCCTCACCAAATACCCTTGTTGGCAGGACCAACGCTGGATCCAGGACTGGTGATTCTCTTTTCTTTCTCTCTCTCTCTCTTTTACTTTTCCTAAGGTGATTAAGTTGTTAAAAGTTGTTAAATTGTAGTCAAGTATTGTACGGCCTACCTTGACTTTCCATAAAACCGCGTAGCTGGAGTGGATATAACCGTGAGAGGGTTGGCAGGTATCGAATATTTGTACTCAATATTTGTCTCTATAGAAGCTTTCTATTAAAGCTGGTGTTTGTGTACGGACCTTGAGTGTTGGCCCACCTTAATCCACACCGAGAGGATTTGCGAATCTTTGTCACTCCTCCCCCCTCCTCCCCAGGTAGGACGTGACAATACCTAACAGTTTTATTGTACAGTTTACAAATCTGGCACCTTGAGGCAGTAGATTATCATTTGGTTCGAACTGATATTCAGCTTTTCCTTTTCTTGGTAGTTCAAGTGCAGGTGTTCTACAGTCTTCATTTCCCTCCGTTTTTGTCATCCTTCCTGAGAGCTATCTAGGGCTGCTCTTTTATTCCTCAGGGAAAGGTGGAATTGCTGGCAACAGTTTTTCTTTTCTTATCTTGACCTGGTGGCTGAGTGGCTTCTATGATGTTGCCTGGTGCCTTTCATCCACACTCCTGCTGTGTGAGCAATGCTGAACCTCGGCAGCAGCGTCTCTCCCCAGTCAGTTGCTTCTGTTCTTTCAGCAGAGTGAGGATAATTACTTCACTGGGATACTGTTAGCTCCGACTGAAGTGTGTTCCTAAGGATGCATTTGTCTGACATTACTACAGTTTGATGTAAAAAATTATTTAGCCATGTGTTTATTGGAGGTTCATAATTAACTGGAAAATATTTTTTTGAATTATTAATATTTTATTTGAATTATTTTTTCTTTCCCTTTTTTTTTTTTTTTGCCTTTACTCATTTACGGTTGGGACTGTCATATCTTTTTGACTGATCATGAACAAAATGCATATACACTATCACATTTTTCTTCCTAAAATAAAATAAATACAGGAGCAAATAAACAATAGTCTCCTATTTCACAATAAAATAAAACTAAGTAAAATAAAAAATATGTATTTGTTTCTCCTATACCACATCATGTCATACTCAGACATAAAGATTGACAAAGATGAAAAAATTAAACAATGGCACAATCAAAAAACAAATGTGAGATTCATTACTCTGATTATTTCTATTTCCAAGATATATTCTGTCCTACTTCCAGGAAATTATGTTTTTGCATTGCATTTTCCATTTCTATTGGGATAATGGATACTATTAATAACTTTTTTACTCAGTCATTAAATTAATTAAAAGTAAAAAATATCTCTATAGATACATAATCAGGTATAAATAATACATATGAATGCATAAGTACATATGTATAACACATACTGTATAAAATGACATACATAGGAGTATATATACATGTGTAAGTTTGTTTGTTTATACACACACATGTACATAGATTAAAAAGAAAACTCCTTCACTAAAATCCACGGAGTTGCAAAGCTATCATTGAATGTAAAAACAGCTAAGGTATGGATTTGTGAGATTAGGTAACCATCATTTTCTGTTTAGACTTTTCTAGCTGTAACCAGAGCTCAAGCTCTCTATGTTCAAATATGTAGAAGAGGAAAAAGAAAAACACAGAGAATTATTTACTAGCAGTAAAATATCTTGTGGGGATCATAATCCAGAAACAAATATAATCAGACCTTCTAAGGCATCTTGTCCTGTATCAAAGTTCATAACTTTCATTTCCTCTTGAAAGCATTAAAGTGTGATGCTGCTTTGCTCCTGTCACCGAGGATGATCTCTGGATGTTGGCTCAGATTCATTTCACATGCAATTAGCAAGTGCTTCAGCTTTTCTAATCAATGTGGACTGAGGAACACAGAAGCACACTGCCTGTAAAAGAGGTGCAACAGCACAAAAATGCTTCTTTAGTGTTAATATCTTTCACACTTCATTACATTTTCTCTTCTTAATTCTTCCTTTTTCCTTTAAGTCATTAAAAAAATTTTTCTTTTGCTCTGTATAGGACTAATTTAATAAAAATTCATAGCAAATTGTCTACTAGATACCTGTGGGAACCATCCTTAACAGTGGATTTTTGTAATTAAATCATTTATTTCTCTATGTGAAAAAAACTATTTCGTTTCTCATTTCATTCTGCTTTTTCAAAATGCTGAACTTCATTATGCTCTTATGTGGCAGATTTTTTTCACAGTACGTGTAACCCTGCTGGAATAACTGTTTAACACAGAGTAATGGCAAAGTATAGATTACCACTAAAAGCTCAGATGTTTGATAATGAACCAAATACTTATGGCCATAAAGTTGTGAAGGATCAAAATGTCATAAGAACTGATGATTTAAAAGTTTTTGTTTTGCTTTGCAGCACCATATACACATACTACATAGAAAAATATCCAGATAAAACTTCCCTGGGAGCTATCAACTGGAGAAAAAAAAAAAAGGAAGAAAAACTCCTTTATGAACCATGCATATGACCACAATGAATTCAAAGAGAATTTACTAGATTCATGTAAATGAACAGAATGGTAAAAATATTTGAGGAGAAAATATTCTCACAGAAACACCATGGTTCAGGTTAGAGGATACTTCTGGAGCTCATCTAGTCCAACCTGCTTGCTCAGAGCAGGTCAGTTAGAGCAGGTTGCTCAGGACCATGTCCAGCCAGATCTTGCATATTTCCAAGGATGGAGAGTCACAACCTCTCTGAGCAGCCCATTCCAGTGTTTGATCACCCTCAGAGTAATAGAGCTTTTTCTTACGGAATTTCTTGTGTTTCAGTTTGTGCCCTCTTGTCCTGTCACTGGACTCCACTGAGAAGAGTGACTCCACCATCTTTAGTCCTTTCCATCAGGTATTTATACACATAGATAGGATCCTTCCCTGAGCCTTCTCTTCTCCAGGCTGAACAGCCCTACCTGTCTCATCTTCCCCTCCTATTTCAGATGTTCCAGTCCTTTAATCATCCTTGTTGCTCTTTTCTGGACTCTGGTTTGTCCATGACTCCCAGCACTGGACCCAGCACTGCAGATATTTCTCACCAAGGCTGAACAGAAAGAAAAGAAAAGAAAAGAAAAGAAAAGAAAAGAAAAGAAAAGAAAAGAAAAGAAAAGAAAAGAAAAGAAAAGAAAGAAAAGAAAAGAAAAGAAAAGAAAAGAAAAGAAAAGAAAAGAAAAGAAAAGAAAAGAAAAGAAAAGAAAAGAAAAGAAAAGAAAAGAAAAGAAAAGAAAAGAAAAGAAAAGAAGAAAAAAAGAAAAGAAAAGAAAAAAAGAAAAGAAAAAGAAAAGAAAAGAAAAGAAAAGAAAAGAAAAGAAAAGAAAAGAAAAGAAAAGAAAAGAAAAGAAAAGAAAAGAAAAGAAAAGAAAAGAAAAGAAAAGAAAAGAAAAGAAAAGAAAAGAAAAGAAAAGAAAAGAAAAGAAAAGAAAAGAAAAGAAAAGAAAAGAAAAGAAAAGAAAAGAAAAAGAAAAGAAAAGAAAAGTAGAAACAAGCATAACATTTAAAACAAAAAGACAGGAGAAGAGATCATATTTATGAATATGAAGAAAAGTCATTAAGTATGCTGAAAAAGTCTAGTGAAATTCCAGTTCAGTCTGATTTTTTTCATTATTATTCTTGTTCACTAGGTCTCTTGAAACATATGCTACCTGTAGAATGAGATGAAATTAATAATCCAGACAATATTAAAATGTAATGTAAATAGCATACTTATATGGTATTACTTATTTGGTTGACAGCCGGCTGAACATGAGCCAGCAGTGTGCCCAGGTGGCCAAGAGGGCCAATGGCATCCTGGCTTGTATCAGGAATAGTGTGGCCAGCAACACCAGGGAGGTGATTGTCCCCCTGTACTCAGCACTGGTGAGGCCATACCTCAAATACTGTGTTCAGTTTTGGGCCCCTCACTACAAGAAGGACATTGAGGTGCTGGAGCGTGTCCAAAGAAGGGCAATGAAGCTGGTGAAGGTTCTAGAGAACAAGTCTTATGAGGAGTGGCTGAGGGAACTAGGGTTGTTTAATTTGGAGAAGAGGATGCTGAGGGGAGACCTTATCACTCTCTACAACTACCTGAAAGGTGGCTGTAATGAGGTGGGGGTCAGTCTCTTCTCCCCAGTAACAAGTGATAGGACAAGAGGAAATGGGCTCAAGTTGTGCCAGGGGACATTTAGCCTAGATATTAGGAAAAATTTCTTCACAGAGAGAGTGGTTAGGCATTAGAACAGACTGTCTAGGGAATGGTACAATCATAGTCCCTGGAAGTAGTCAAAAAATATGTGGATGTGGTGCTTAGGTACATGGTTTAGAGGTGGACCAGGCAGTCAGCTTAACAGGTTGGACTCGATGATCTCAGAGGTCTTTTCCAACCTTAACAATTCTATGATTCTATATGACAGCTGTCAAATTCATTTTTCCCCAATTTTTTCTCCACATGAAGATTAGAACTTGTGTTCAAATAGGTATAAGTTTACCCCAAACTGATACTTATATTAAAGTCTAATTATTGTGAATAAAAATAGGTTGAGAAGAAAAAGTGATCTGGAAATAATAAATTTTAGTCTTCATTACGGTAATATCTATAACCATACAAATTATTATTTTGATGCCCTGGAAAAAATGCTCTGGGATTGTGCCTTTCATGTGCCAAGTTAAGACTAGAAGGAAAATTTGACAAATAAACTTTGAACTAGCCCTTAAAAGTGGGAGTTTAGCTGTGAAACTCTGACACAGCTAGTACTACAGCATAAAATTGCTGTAATATGTTTGTTGACTTCAATGTAATGTGGCAAAATTGGCAAAAATTTACCTTGTTCAGTATGCAGCAGGTTTGATTTAATCTATGAGACAATGACAGAAAAGTGGATACAAACATTAGAAATGTTCTTGTTCATTTTAGTCCCTGTGAAAGCTGAATTTTACTGTAGAATCAGAAAAGACATACTAAAGCACCTCAAGGAACAGGGGATGTCTCATCAACTGGTTGCATTAAGACTTACCATCCCCTTTTCACCCACTTTGCATCAGCCTGAACAGCAATATTCAGTCATTACCATGATCAATAATAGCAGGGAAAGTCAGTTCTCATTAACATTTCCCTCACTATACTTAGATTTCTTGTGCCTGAAAACAGTTCACTTTCTAATGACAAATCAGTTTGTCATGAATAGTTTCAGGGAATCTTAGCTTTACCAGCACACCTTCTCCTAATGGTAAATGCCTTCCTCTGAACAATTTATTTTTCTTCAGTTCACTCACCGACTGCCTTTGCCTTAACATTTTTTTTTTCTTCTAATTCCCTTGGTACTTTTTTTATTTCTAAAAATATTTAGTTTTCCAAGCAAAAAAATGAGACATTTGTTTCTGTTATACTAACACCATTTTAGCACATACTATGGCTCATGTGACAAAGCTGCTGTAATGCTAACATATTATATTTACTTAGGGTCAAATATGAAGAGGTAAATTTGTCACTGTAATGCCCCATATCACTTGACTGAAAATTAGATCCCTTGTTCTGGACTGGAATACATAATGCTGAGTAAGCTACCTACATTGTCTATAGTTAGCCATGAAAAATCAATCTTTTGAAAATGGGATCACTGTGAAATCCAGTGTGAAACAGGAATGCTGCAACTGTCAATAGAAAATGCTAAAATTGTGTGTGTGTGATATTCTTCTCAGCAACCATTTTATAACAAATAGCAGACCTATAGGTATCTCTTCTATGTTAGATTGAAAGCTCAAAAGCATGTAGTGAATCTAGTCGGATGTTCATCTGAATGTAAGCAACAGCTATTACATTTTGAAAACCTTCTTTTTAACAGCTGGATTACAGAATGATGCTACTTTTAAAAGGATCCATCTTGTTTATCTTGAGATGCACACACTGGAGACAATTATGGTCCAGACTAGAGTCGGTCATACTAAAATACGTTGGAAGCTAATTAAAATAGTTGGTATTTCAGATATTGGTTCTTCTGATCTGGAAGCAGAAGCATAAAGTAGATCAGATTAATTTCTTGTTGAAGTCCATATTTTCCCCATTTTGGATAAACACAGTCTAGGATGACAGGTTTAAGTGCAAATATCAGTTGAACCCCACCCTTTCTGCCTGTGAATGTTTCTGATCCCTGAATCCTATACTGAAGAAGGAACAAAGAAGAGTTTCAGTTGTGGGGGGCAGGAAAACAACCCACCTGTGCTGATTGGTGAAGTGATCCTTTATTTTTTCTGACAAGTTAATTCATTTAAAGGAAACAAAGAATGATAGAGACTAATAATACATGTCTAACAATGTATTGTCCTCAGAAGTCCTCAAAGATATGGGTACCTAGAGGGGAAAAAAAAAAAAAAAGAAAAGTAGAAATGAGCATAACATTTAAAACAAAACGAGGGGAAAAGAGGAGAGGAGAGGAGAGGAGAGGAGAGGAGAGGAGAGGAGAGGAGAGGAGAGGAGAGGAGAGGAGAGGAGAGGAGAGGAGAGGAGAGGAGAGGAGAAGAGAAGAGAAGAGAAGAGAAGAGAAGAGAAGAGAAGAGAAGAGAAGAGAAGAGAAGAGAGAAGAGAAGAGAAGAGAAGAGAAGAGAAGAGAAGAGAAGAGAAGAGAAGAGAAGAGAAGAGAAGAGAAGAGAGAATATTTCAGTTGGAAGGGACTTATAATAATCATCTATTCCGACAGCCTGACCACTTCAGGGCTGATCAAAAGTTAAAGCAAATTATTAAGGGCATTGTCCAAATGCCTCTTAAACACTGACAGACTTGGGGCATAGACCACTTGGAAGCCTGTTCCAGTGTTTGACTACCCTCTTGGTAAAGAAATGCTTCCTAATGTCCAGTCTGAACCTCCCCTGGTGCAGCTTTGAGCCATTCTCATGCATCCTATCACCGGATCCCAGGGAAAGGAGATCAGCACCTCCCTCTCCACTTCCCCTCCTCAGGAAGCTGTAGAGAGCCATGAGGTCACCCCTCAGCCTCCTTTTCTCCAAACTAGACAAGCCCAAAGTCCTTAGCCACTCCTGATAGCACATTCCTTCCAGCCCTTTCACCAGATTTGTTGCCCTCCTCTGGATGCATTCAAGGACCTTCACGTCCTTCTTAAATTGTGGGGCCCTAAGCATTTGACTTGTAGAGTTCAAGTCACGTATATTCAGTATATTCAAGAAGTGTATTCAGTAACATATTCACTGGATAATGTGTGTGTGTGCATGTATATATAGGTGTGTTTGTGGGTTTATAAGAGACTATTATGGCAAGGCAGGACAAATTTGTAATCACTGTGGATTTGCATATTACAGCAACAGCTATGAACAAGATCATATACAAAAATATGTGTGTGCATGCATGTTTTCTTGATAAAAATAAAAAGCATATAAAACAAAATGTATATTAAACAGGAATAAATGCAATGAAAATATTTAGTATCATGATAATTGTATATATGTTGTGTTACACTTATAATTTAAAAAAGCCATTCTATCTTCTATTTGTGTAGAAAGAAAAACAGAGAAAAGTATGTTTATCTATACAGATAGATAGATACTCCACAGTATTAAAAAAATATCATTGGCTGTCTTACTGTTCTGTATTATTGTGACTATGAAATGTGAATATTAGAATAGGTTAATCTTCTTTATTTTTAACTGACTAAAAGAGCATTATGGATAAAAATTCATTGCTGTAATACAAAAAGGACACATACTTAATATGTCCTTTTTAAGTAAAATGTTTGTGAAGAAGGAAGACATATTCAAGAAAGTTCTCTTTCACAAACTGGCAGAGCAACTACAGCAAATTCTGAGTTGTTTAAAGAGGATACTGTATCATTCAACTGAAATCTGATTTTGGTAGAAATTGATCTCACTCAAATACTAAAATTACTGGGTTTTGTCTTTCAGTGTTATTAACAATTTTACTCAAAAAAGAAATAAAATTCAAACAAAGCCAACCAAAAAAAGAGAAGTTTTACAGAAAAGATCAACAAAAGCACAATGAAATAATCAGAAGATTAAATGGTTTAAGAAGTTACTCAATTAGCAATATTAGAATAGAGTGTAAATGTGTCAAACACCAGCTAAGGAATTTGAACTGTTCTTTCAACTTAATTTGATTTTAAACAGATAATTTAGTCTTGTTTTTTCTGTAGGTTTGGGGTGGTTTTTTCTGTAGGTTTGATATTTCAAGTAATTCAGACTATTTGAAATAGCAGTACAATATAAAACTAAGACATTTAAGCCAAACCCAGAATAAAGATTTTATTTAACAACACTAAAGACTTTCATAAAAACTCAGTAAACATGATCACTGGTTGTGATGAAACTGCATTCAGCAGCAGAGCTGAAGCTAAAGGTTGCTTTTGGCCTCTTAGTGATGTAAATTGTCAAAGACAAGTTGTGTCCCAATGTGATTTCCAGTTTTTTAAGGGACCTTTAGCTTTATATATACCTCCTGACTCTCAAACTGTGTGACTTCTACAACAAAGAGTAGTGAGCAACTTGTGTCTGAAAGAGGAACCAGGAAGGGAAGGCATAGTGGTTTTATGCTGAATAAGGCAACCTCTGGTAGTTGTGCTAAGGATAGATCTCACATTCTGTTTATGTCACAGAAAGAACTGGAATTTATGAGTGTAAAGGAATGCCAAACCAATTCTATACCATTGGAAAAACATTTAAAAAGTAGGATTAAAGGCGCAGTTCAAATTAAAGATATATTTTAACAAGGACTTCTAGAAATAATAAAACATACAAAATAACTATTGAATAGCAGTTTCATGGTCTAAGCAGAGAATACGTGTATTTTTTAGGAACATTATTTCCAGTTGAACAATCTTTACATGTGTCTATATACACATGCAAGCATATATATGTGTTTGTATATGTACATATACATATTTTTTGAAAAATCCTGGTCTGATTATCACAAAATTATCATACTGGATTTTTGAGACATCTGGCTAATTTATTGGCAAACCTGAAGAATACTTCCATGTTTTTCTTGGTGCTGAAAAGTCTGAGTAAGGTTGTACCTACAAATGAACAGAAGACATCATGTTTTATTTTCTAACACAGGTGAGACACAATCAGTTCACATTTCCTCTTATTTCAAGGACATGACATTGCATTCTCTGCTGCTTTGAGTAATTTGTTATGTAGATATTTATACTCCTGAGCTGGTTTTCACAAGATTTTTTTTTTCAAGTATCACCCTGCCGCTATGTGCTAGTCACTTATCTTATTAAAATGCAAGAGGTATTACCACTAACGTATCAAGTGTATGTCTATGTGACACAGTGTCATCAATAGTTTGCCAATATCTTTAGAGCCTATGTCCTTCTAGAAAAGCATCTCCTGGAACAAGTGTTTCATCACTCTCCATGATGATTTGAATGGAAACAAGCTACTAAGTGAAGATATACACTTCTTTCATCAGCAGCTGTTAGTAATATCTTAGCATCCTTTGAACACAGAAAAATGAGAAACCCTCCTCTTGATATAGATCCTGCTCAGAATATTCTGAAGTTTTTAATCTGTATAGTGCAAAGATTGATGAATATTCCCAAATTTAGACACTAATACAGATCTGTTTAGTTTTTGCTATATAAATATTGAGTGATTATGGAAATCTGAAGGGAGAAATCTACAGGGTCAGATTTACAATAAACAACAATTGGCATAATTTTCCCATTCCAAAATACTATACAAATTTACCTACAAGAACCTAGCAAATGACCTTATTTAAAGCTACATGGTCTAGCTGGATGTTTGGCTGGGTGTTCTGCCTCTTCAAAAGTAACTAAAAACCTTATATAAGTGCTACTCATTAGCCAAGCACCAATTTCAAGAAGGAATAAGTCACAAGTCAAATTCACTATTTGGCACTTCTTGGTTTTCCTTTCAGTGTTGGAGGGTGTGACTCACTTTGCAGGTTTGTCCAGTAATTTTCATTCAGTAAATTACTAGTTATTTTGAAACATAAAACTTTGCTAATACTCTTGATCTTTCCTTTCTTTGTTTTTCTTCCTTTTTCTTTCTCTCTCTCTCTCTTTCTTTTTCCTTCCTTCCTTCCTTCCTTCCTTCCTTCCTTCCTTCCTTCCTTCCTTCCTTCCTTCCTTCCTTCCCTCCTTCCCTCCTTCCCCCCCTCTCTCCCTCTCTCCTCCCCTTCTTGCAGAACCTTATAGAGTTTTTGCAGGGGAGGGGGAGCAAAGTGTTGCTTGTTTGATTTTTTGTAATCCACAGGTCTTACACATACTTTAAGTTGATGAGAATTATTTTGTGTCTTGGTGCTTAGGTTTGAAACAGGTTTTTTATAAGTCTTTTTAGACTACATGTCTATCATCCAACTGCTTGTGACTGTAGGACACTGGACTCGGGGATTCCCGAGCTTCTACCACGCCATTTCTTAAGATCCACATATTGCCTACTGCCAGGTCTCTGGAGGGATTGAAGTGTCTGTCTGCTTCAAATTACTAACATATTCTTATTTTCAAAGGAAAAGCAAAATTGTTTTGAACATATTGTCTAAACCTAAGGTAGAATCTTGCTCCCTTTATTCATGTGCCTGACCTACTGAAATTTTAGGTATCCAGCCTTAGAGAAAACAAGGATTTAATGTAGCCTACCTCAGACTGTAGATACATAGTAGGAATGTAAGTTATTATTATGTTAGCCACTTCTAAGACCCTTAAAAAGAAGAGATTGTGCATCTAAATTACGTTATTTCTCATCCTTGGCTCCTTAGAGATAGACAGGAGTCATTAAGGTTTTCACAAACACTGGAGTGAGCTGTCTCTATTTTGCAGTACAGGGAACCACTAGGGAAATATTTGAATGCACAATAACAGATCATGCACCCAGCGAGCCTCAAGTGGGAGCCTTTGCTTTCAGGTTCTGGCCAACTTGAGAGGACTGACTCCACATCTCTCAGACAGTGCTATGGGAAAGTTATTCTTCTTTAAATCTGCTCCTGTAAATAAGGCTTCTGAGACTATGAATTTGAGAGCCACTGAAGCCAGTTAGAGCACAAAGATGGTATAAGATAAAATATAGACATATTTCATGAGACATAGTCTAAAACACGAAGTCTCTGTGCTCCTCATAGATGGCCTAACCAGGAAGGTAAAGGTAGGATTTTGCTTGTTTGCTACCTTTCCAACCCAAAGACTTTTGCATTACTAGATGCAATACCTCACCTTGAAATGAAAGATAAAGTAAGTTTTCTGCTGCTTTTTCTCACTAACGTCTTCTCCTGAAAACTGAGAAATTTATTATATCTTGCAGTGAGTGATCTACCTACATGTAAAAGATGTGTAACATTCCCCAAGAAATTGAGTACCTACGTTTGTAGTGTTGCAGAGTTATAAACATGACATAGCTGCTCATTTTCACAAAAAAAAGAGCCTTCCAAGCATTGGTAGTCAGCAGAAGTTAACTACCAACTAAGCTTCAAGCTAAGTAAAGACCTTAATGATATCTTTAAGAAATCCAAATTTCCATTTCCTTCTTCATACACTTTACAGATCAGAATGATGAGGTAAATCATGGTACTTCTAATTAGGTGTGAGCAAAAGAAGATACAACTCTGAATGCAACAAAGCATTAATAGAATGCTGTAATTCAACACTAAATTTCATTCATGTTTATGCCTGACTTTCTTTATATAAAAAGAATGCTGAAGTTTTCAGCACATTATTAAAAACTTGGCAAAGTTCATCTATAACTAAAAAATATGTGGAATACAATAGGAATTTTTAAAACTCTTGTCCCTAAAAAAAATTACTGAATAACTTTTGCCCTCTTTATCCAAGATCTAGTCAGTATCCTTTGCTTTAACAACTTGCTTTCTGATTATAAAAAAAAATTAAAATAACTTGGTTGTATGCTGTTATCTTTATTTTCTCTTTCAATACTTCTTTCTATATAGGTCCAAGAAACATGTGAAACACCTCAGAAATTTCACTGAGCTCTTGCAGCCAAAATATTGATTTGCACCATTGCCTGCTCAAATCTGTTGCATTTTTATAGATCTCATGCTTGCTGCTCATGAGAACTAAGCCTGATTATGACTCATTGTTCTTTTCACTTCCGTTTTCTGCTGAGAGTAGTCATGGTCTTCTTTGGTTGTTTATTCAGTAAGAACACTCACAATTTAAAGAGCTTGATTTTATTTTTCCTGAAGAAGTCTTTGAGGATATATAGCTTGGATAGGCAGTAGCACTATAAACAATCTCTATTATCATTGCCTTAACCACTAAAATTTAAGCAGCCAGGAAGGAAAGTCGAAGAAAATGTTGTTTGCAATTTTTAGAGTATTACTACAAAAAACTTTGTATCCTTACATGCCTTTATGAGAATTCATTATCGTGATATATCAAATACATTTTTTCTTATTCAATGAGACAATTTTTTAGGAATGAAACCACACAGGACCGAATGGATTCCTTCATCCAGTCTAGTCCTTACTTTCTACAATAGCAGGCAACAAAATATAAGTATATATTAGGAGGACCTATACAGTATTTACAAACACAGGATCTATGAACACAAAATAATTCTCCAGACTTCGTAAGAAATATAGGAACCAAGGTGAAATATAAAAAGCTACATATATAATGTGCTCCATTTGAAAAAAAAAAAAACAAAACAAAACAGGGTGACATAGGGGAATCAGCTATTATTATTGCTAAATATACAATAATGATAAGAAATATTTATTTTTTAAATTGTTCCAGGGAATCCTGAAGGTGTCCCATCTGCAGATGTGGTCAGTTTTCAGTGCTTTAAAGGAAGGCAGGAAAATACTCTAGCACAAAACAGGTTTTCTGGGCTTGCAAGAAGGAAATTAGAAGAAAAGTATCACTCTCAATTTGGTACAACCTTATTAAATTCAGCGAAAATTTTCCATGGACTACAGTTTAGGATATTTGAACATAGAAGAATATAAAATGTTCTTAGATTCTTTACACTGCCAGGAACACTCTTTCAGCAAAAAAAAATTCTGCAATGTTCATGTGGGTATTTATCTATCCAACAAAACTGAATGCAAGACAGGGATAGAAAACCTCACAGGCACACACTTAAGTCTTCCCTAATCACAAGCATCAAGACACGTGTGTAGAAGTGGATTACTGCTGTATGATATGAGAATGGGAACACTAGTTATTGAATTCTCCTTGTATTTCCCAGATTCACCTTGACTGATCTTATTAAGTGTTCAGTGACAAAAAGACATCCAGTGATCCACTCCAGTTAACAGCTGGTTTTTTTCTCATATTGTGCGAAGGCCCACCAGATTTTTCCCATATAGTTTTCTATTCCATTCTTCCAAAAAGCAGATTACTTGGTAGCAGGCATGATGATGATACAATAATATGAACTTCTAGCTGAGATGAAGGCCTGTTAGTCTTCCCTCCACCCTTTATCACAAAATGCCAGATGGTTTCTTTGCTTTCTACTTTATCCAGTTCCCTCATTTCCCAAGAGTCAATTGGGATTTCTGTCACAATGATTTCCAAATCTGGTTCTCAAAGAAGTATTCATTTTTTTGAATGCTCTGAAGTGATGACATTTGAGCTTCTAACACAGATATCTCTACATTAAAAGTAAGATTCATTGTGTTCTATGTTATCTTGCCTTATCTTTTTGGAGTCTTTACCACTTGCATTTTTTTTTTCATTTTTAGATATATTAGTATACTTTCCAGTTTGAGCTCTATAATATAATAACAAAAAATAATTTAAAAAATGGGCTTCTTTCTGTGCATGCATTTGCTCTCCTTGTTGTTTCATTACCATGAAGACTAGTGTGTTCTAGAACAAAATTATGAAAACCTTATAATATAAACAGATCAGTGTTATATGAAATATTGACTGACTATGAATCCATCTGTTGTTTGAAGAAAAGTAATCTACTCATACTTACATTGGCTTACAATTAAAATTTAGGAAACAAACCTCTTTCAAGTTAATTTCATAAGACTCCAGCCTGCAGAGCCACACCTCTATCCCCCTGAACAAAATGGTTTTATCTTATTACTGTTCAGTCTGCAAGACATTTTCCTGCTGGTACATGTTCTATTAATTCCCTTGGCCATCTAAAAGCTACAGTGATTCCTTAGGAAGTAAAAGAGCACATATAATCATACATTTTGTAAATTATTTTTCATTTATCTTTAAAATCAGCTAGCCACACATCAAAATATCTGTCCCTAATATAGGTGCTTGTCTACTGCAATTCCCTTCTTAGGAATTTTTTATAGTCTTTTTTGGTTTTTTTTTAATGTGCCTCAATGACCAACAATTACAGGCACTAGTATGGAGAAGCAGTAGAGTGAAAAAAAAAATATAAAGAAGATCATTTTTTTTTTGTGTATTATAAAATCCATTCCACTTAAACTTTCCTAAAATTCCTCTTAGAAGAAGCAAGTTTTTCAGCATCTATAGTTCTACCATCTATCTCTGACAAAGGGCAACTTTAAGACCTAATATCTTATCTAGTAATTCAATTATGGAAACATTTTTACCTCTTGTGCTAATATGTGTTATCAAGGTAAGTTAAAAATGCCAAAAAGCATTTTTTTTTTCATTAACTTGTAATGATATAACTTTCATGATTCATAAAATAGTCAATAGCAAAAAGATTTCATGAGGAAGAAACATCCAAAACAAATTATCTGATATTCTTTTTAATCTGTAATCAATAATTATTTCCATTGTAGTTTTGACACCATGAAACTGTTAGAATGGTTCTCTGCATGTCTGCATGTATTACTGGATATTGTTTCTAGATATGTTACTCTTTTTGCTCCATACACAGTCTTTTCTCTCTGATGAAAAGAACTTGTAGAACCTTCTTATTAATGAATTATTTATCTGACCATGTTCCAAAGTGCTTTTGTCTTTCTGCAGTTTTGTCTTTTACTCTGAAATTCATAACCTTCATAAATCTAAGTATTGTATTCACATATCTGAAATATCTTTTATTTTCTGAGCAACTCCCAAGCATTCACCAACAGTCTTACAAGCAATAATAAGCAGACTGTAGCAGTTTTGTAATTAGGTTTTGGTAAAAACAACTGCTTACATTTTGTTCAACAATTCAGGAAAGGACAAGTTAACATGTTCTGATGACAAGATATTGCACACCTTCGCTTGTAGCAATACCAGTAAGACTTCATAAGTTAGTAACTTGAACAGATCCCTCATTTCCAGGCGTGGATGGCATGATCAGTATTATGTGAAAATGAATCAGGATATCAAATTGTTTTCAAAACTTTCTAGCCCATGCAAAAAATGAGAAATGGATTTTATATCACAGAAAATGAAATGCCCCAAAAGATTGTGTTTGTTGTACTGATGACTACTAAAAGACAGTAAAACCCAGTGTAAGATGAAGGTGTAGACAAAGATAGGAGAACTGCTTTTAAAAATAGTTAATAAAATAAATAAAATTATCCGAGAAGAAAAAAAACATTTTTTCCTGTACTCTTAGTCTAAATCTGGAAAAAAGAAGAAAATAAAACAAGGAAACAAAACAAAACAGAAACTCTTGGGGAGGGGAGGAACAAAACAGAAAATCAACTCTCTTTGAAGTTCAAATCAGTTCACATAAAAAGCTTCTTCCACACATTCTTTCTCCCACCTTTTCAGGTGGTATCTCCTTAGTATCTGCTTCAGTAGAATAGGTAGGATTCTCCTCCTCCCTCCCACTGGTAGAAACCGCTGTTTTCTTTATGTGATAACTGTTATGCATTTAGCAGCATTGGAAAAGAGTGGAGACCATTGTCACCAAAGGATATACTCACTTTCAGTAATAAAATTTCTTTGAAATATTTTAATGCAATTTTTGACTACATGAACAGGTGCAATCACACCAGCATACCTTGTTATTTAAGAAGAGTACTATAGATATGAATACAGCAGTGAGGGACTGTGCTCCAGTTAAAACAGGTATATTTGGAAAACGCAAGTGTGTTTAAGCTGATGAGCAGGCGAAATATATCAGAAAAAGAAAAAAAATTGTAACAACAAAATTATATACATTATATTGACTCCAAAAAGCAAATAAACAGAACACTAAAACCTGTTACGGACTTTTTGATTGTTAGATGAAAAATGTTTAGGAAAAAAAAAATTGCCTAACATTTTGTATGCATTCAGAAAAACAAAACAAACAAAATAAACAATAACAAGATGAATGCTAAATAGAATGAGCAACTTTTCCTTCACTGCAAGTGACAGCATCAGGGTGCAATCATCTGTGTAAATTACCCATTGCTTATGGGTAGTTCCAAATTTTGTGATACTTACTGCACACAGAAGTAATTCCTGGATTTAAAAGTGCTGACAGAAATGGTTTTCTTCTTGGAATAAAGAAGTAGGGATAGGGGAATCTTGCAAAATTTATGTTTGTGAAAAACTTGACAGCTTGAAAATCTGTGGGTTTGAGTTCTCCCCTGTCTGTAGTTATGATACATCTTAGCTGGGGGGGGGAGGCAGAAGCCAAAATGAAAAACAAACAAAATGCATGAGATATTTGCTGTCTTTCTTCATTTGTGCCACCACTGGAATAAAGAGGAGAAATCATTATGGTTTGTGTTGAACAAACTGTGCGGTTCTTCTTTCCGTTTATTAATCTGGATCTGTAGACACCACATTCATTAAATCTGACATTCAATTAAGATGATGAAAAGGATTCAGCAAGGAAATATCAATTTGTTATTACTGAAGGACCAAGTAATGTTTGTGAAAGATCCCGTCAACAGTACAGTTAAAAAATGACATTTCAGTTCCTTTCATTCAGCTTTCACTACAAGAATGTGCAAAAGGAATGTTGAACCATACTGTTTTTGTTCTCCTTATTGTGATGTGATCCTACCAGCCCCAGTAAACTCCCAAATTAACAAAGTCCAGAAATAAGTTTGAAGATATAATGTTTAATTTTCAGGTACTCCAAAATAAATATTTTATATTTTCATGAACTCTGCAGACTGAACTATATGACAGCAGAAGATATAAACTAGGAAAATAAGTGTCCATCAAGTGACACACCTAGAAACATTTAAGTAGGAAGCAATGTCCAACCTTCTACTCAAAACAGGGTCAACACTGAATTCAGACAATGTTGCTCAGGCCTTTGTCCAGCTGAGTCTAGAAAATATCTGAGGACAGATACTCCACAAGTTGTTTGTGCAGCCTGTTCCAGTGGTTAATAAAACTCATACCGAATATTCCCACACCACACACCCCCTTATAACCAGTTGGAACACCAATTTATTGTCTCTCATTCCTCTACCAGGCACCGCTAGTCCTGGATCCATCTCCTTGATGACTTCTTGTAGGCAGTGGGAGATGACTGTTAGGTTTCCTCTGCAAACCGTCTCTTCTCCAGCCCAGCTCCCCCAGCCTTTCCTTGCAGGGCAAGTTCTTCATTTCCAACCACTTTAGGGGACCTTAGTTTGACTCAGATGAGTTAATCCTTTTGGACTGGATGCATTCCATTAGGTCTCATGGACTTGTAAGGATCAAGATTTCTCAAGACAAACTTTAATCAATCTTCTACCACGATTGGAAAGTTCTTCTCCTTCTTGAACCCTATCTCTATGCGCAAAGACCTGGAAGACCTTCCTGATAACGGCTGAGGCAAAGAAGGTGTATTGAGTTTGCGTGGCAAGGTTTTGGTAGCGGGGGGGGGGCTACAGGGGCGGCTTCTGTGAGAAGCTGATAGAAGCTTCCCCCATGTCCAATAGAGACAATGCCAACTGACTCCAAGATGGACCCACTGCTGGCCAAGGCCAAGCCAATCAGTGATGGTGGTAGGGCCTCTGTGATAACGTATTTAAGAAGTGGGAAAAAAAAAACCAAACCTGCGCAATGGCAGCCAGAGATAGGAGTGAGAGCATGTGAGAGGAGCAACCTTGCAGATACCCAGGGCAGTGAAGAAGGAGGGGGAGGAGGTGCTGCAGGTGCCAGAGAAGAGATTCCCCTGCAGCCCATGGTGAAGACCATGGTGAGGCAGGCTGTCCTCCTGCAGCCCATGGAGGTCTATGGTGGAGCAGATATCCACCTGCTGTCCATGGAGGATCACCACACCGGAGTAGATGGATGCCTGGAGGAGGCTGTGACCCCATGAGAAGCCCATGCTGGAGCAGGCACCTGGCAGGACCTATGGACCCGTGGAGAGAGAAGTCCATGCTGGAGCAGGTTTGCTGGCAGGACTTGTGACCCCGTAGGAGACCCACACTGCAGCAGTCCGTTCCTGAAGGACTGCACCCCATGGAAGGGGCCCACGCTGGAGCAGTTTGTGAAGAACTGCAGCCCATGGAAAGGACTCATATTGAAGAAGTTTGTGGAGGACTGTCTCCCATTGAAGGGACCCCACACTGGAGCCGGGGAAGAGTGTGAGGAGTCCTTCCCCTGAGGAGGAAGGAGCAGCAGAAACAACAAGGGATGAACTGACAACAACTCCCTTTCCCCACCCCCCTGTGCCGCTGCTGGGGGAGAAGGTAGAGAAATAGGGACTAAAGTTAAGCCTGGGAAGAAGGGATGGGTAGGGGAAAGTTGTTTTAAGATTTAGTTTTTATTTTCTCATTACCTTAAGCTGATTTGATTGGTAATAAATGAAACTAATTTTGGAGAAATTAGTTGAGTCTGTTTTACCCGTGACCGTAATTGGTGAATGATCTCTCCCTGTCCTTATCTTGACCCACGAGCTTTCCGTTATATTTTCTCTCCCCTGTTCAGCTGAGGAGGGGAGTGACAGAGCGGCTTTCGAGGGCACCTGGCATCCAGCCAGGGTCAAGCCACCACAGAAGGCAACAAGCACTTCAGCCTTATCTGCATCCACTGTCACAACGTCACTTACTCCTCCTTTTCATGAGGACTCTGTTCATGGCCCAGAGCACATCTCCTGCCACCCTGACCTGGGTGACATCACCTGCCCTTTCAAGCATAATGCAAGTCAAGGCCTTTTATGTGCCAGGGTCCTGGAGCTACCTGGAGGGGAGTTTCTGGGCCCCTTCACAGCCAAAGCTTGTGTTAGATGCACTCTTGTTCACCAGTGAAATAGGTGTCACCCTTGGAGGTGGGCAGGAGCCTGATACACCCTGTGCAGCAGACAGCTATAGTGTATGGGTACCCACCCTTTTCAGTCAAGAGTCATCTTCCTAGCATGGAACAGCTAACAGAAAACTGTGGGCTTCAGAAGCCCTAAGGAGCTTCCAGAGGTAACTACAAACAGAAAGCATTATTTAGGGGAGAAAAAAGAAAAGGAACAAAACATGTAAGGAAACAAACAAACCCCACAAACTGCGGGGGGGAGGGGAGGAAGTAAAAAAAAAAAAGCCAACCCCATCACCCAACTTCCCCAGCCCTTGCTTAAATAAAAATCTGAAAAAAAAAATCAAGAATAAGCACCACACAAATTGCTACATGGAAAAAAGTATTAAGCCACTGGAAAAACAAGGAAAATAAAAGAATGTTGTACTGGGTTTGTGTAGCAAGGTTTTGGTAGCCAGAGGTGTTACAGGGGTGGCTTGTGTGAGGAGCTGCTAGAAACTTCCCCTATGTGCATAGTCTCTCTAAGTAGATATCTAAAGAAACCCCACATAAAAACTGAAATAAGTAGATAAATAAACAACTCTTCACAAGTAACTGCTGGGGGGGGGGGGGAAGAAAACCACACCCAGCAACCTCCAACAACAAAAAATCCCTTGTCTAAATAAAGAAAACATTAAAAAGAGAGAAAAAAAAAAAAAGCCCAGAACAAACCCAACCCAATAAGCAAATGCTATGGGAGGAGAGAAAAGCTTCTGAAAAATAAGCAAAAAATGCACGACTAAAGTCACATCTAAATAAATAAATAAATAAATAAAACATCACACAAACTCACTAACAAACTGCCAAAAATAGGAATGTCACTACTGCTCAAAAAAAAAAAAACCCAAAAAACAAAAAACAAAAAAATCAACACAGAAGAGGAAAATCAAAAAAGGAAATTTAAAAGAAGAAAGAACCCCCCCAAAACAACCACCCATGCATAATTCCAAAAAACAAGGGAAGAAATACAAGAAGCTACCCCAAAAAGTCCCCCTCCCCGAGTCAGAAAAATAAAAATGGTAAAAAACAGCTGTCAAAAATATCTGTATGTCTTCAAAATATCTTTTTACCTGCCTGCTTGCTGCATTCTGCACAGCAGGGAGCTGACTAAAGGTTCTGGCAGAGAATGAAATACCAGTACTGAATCATGTTACTTATGTAAGTGTACTTAAAGGCTTCTTACAACCCTAAAAGGATTCATAAGAGAGGAGATCATAAATCTCTTCAAAATGTTTTCCTTTGTTTCACAGTAAGGGAATAAAGCCTGACAGGGTGCTTTTATCATGTGTCTGCTAGGAACTCGTTATGCTTCCATAATAATTCCAACATCATTCAACCCTCCTCATTTAAATAAATCCTGTCAGGGATTTATCGTACTTAATTTCATGAGGGTAATTCCCTTGCCTAAACTTTTGCTACTACAGGCATTTTAGGCACTGAAGGGTCTGCCTAGCTTCTAGGTTTTCGTCAGCAAGAAAATGGGTTTCTCCCAGGTTCTGTGTAATATCTGCCCATCCAAAATACAGACATCTCAGGGCAGGGGGTAGAGTTTGGAAGTCAGCTGGAGGCAATGTAGGATAAATTAATTTTACAAAAATGGCCTTAGATTCTTATATTTTGGCAACTGAATCATGCCCAGAAGTCTATAATGAGTCTACATCTACCTCTGAGAAAGTTAGCTTAGTATTTCATTAGAAGGAATGGAGAGAAACTGTGCATTTTAGGGCATGATTCATGAACTATTTTGGACTTCGCTTTATGAGATTCTGCAGAGGTGCCTATTTCTCCACTGAGTGTAAAGCAGTGACAAACTAAGATGTAGAAATCAGCTGTAGGCATGTAAAATTATGTAAGATTACTTTTTCAAGGGAATTTCATGATCTCTATCTGGCAGTACCTACATGTATTCTGTACCACATTTGTTACACCTAAAAAAAGCAGATAAGCCTCACTTCAATAAGTATAAAGGCAATTCCTACATGGAAACTCTGTAGGTTGTGTTCATGACAACATGGTAACTACTTTGTCCAGCAGATGAGGACACATAGAGAGAAATAATAAAAATTTCTGGTACATTTTTCCACTGTCTTTTCTAGAGAGTTCTGAAAATTATAGAAGTCTCTGTGACTTCTGTGCTATTCTGACTGTGTACCACTCTGACTAGCTTATCAAATTGGAGATTTTGTCACAGGGTACAGGGGCTACGATGAACTCATAACCGAACCAACAGATCATTCTGAAACTAAAAAACATACAAAGCAGCTTTTGAAGTGAATGGGCTGGCTGCAACAATCTGATCTGCCTGCGTTTTATCAGAGAAAAATAATGATGTCAAAACCTGTGGTGAATCTTCTTTAAGAAACATCATTTATTCACAGGTCACACAGACAGCAACCAATTTTTAATGTATCTGTGAATAAAAAAGGAGTACTCTGTAAGCAACACATCATAATTTGTTGTAGACTTGGAAGAGGTAATGAAGAGCCTGCTGTACATTCATGCCCTGTTTATTTGAAATCCACCATTTAAAGCAACTGAAAACGCCAGGAACAGAGAAGTGAGCCAACATTTCTTTTGTTGTGTATGTCTGCAAAGTTGCTGACATTTATGCTGGCTGGTTACTCAAGTTTTAATCATCAGTGGATTTAAAAAGACCATAGATGCATCTATTTCAGAAAACATCAATAACTTTCCACTAGTTGTTTCTACTGGTATAAGTGTGTGTAAGGCATTAGGTTCCTAAAAATTCACTATCAGGATATTTCTGGCAGAGTAACAAAGTAATACTTCTTAAAAAAAGTAGGCTTCAGCACCTAAATTTACAGTATGTTTTAGCTGTTTCAATAGCTATATTGCTATTTGTGTTTGAGCAACACTGGGAGTTTATTATTCCCTGCATGAAATGTGAAATTGTAGAGGATATTAATTTCTGGCCAAAATCTTTACCTCTTCCTCATACATTTCTAGAATAATTTTTTGCTGATAGCAGAGTTTATTTCAGAAAGAGTATTAACAAGAAGGAAAAAAACCCACAAAAAAGCAGATTAACAAAGAAAAAAGAGGTTAAGTATATATATATTTTTAACTAGTTTTCTTAAGGGTTTGCATTTTGCCTGTCTTTCAGTTCTTCTCTATAAATTTTTTCCCTAAGAAAATTTGCCAAATATGTGTCACATTTTTGGGACAAATTTCAACCACAACCCCATCTCCCCCACCACCCCAGTTAGTTATGGCTTCTCATTAGAGGAGAAAAACCCAAAGTATTATCTGCACTGAGTCGTAATATATGTCTTCACTGAGTCGACATAATACAACTCCCTTTCGAGTCTAAGAAATAGAAGCACATGAATAATGATCAGCTACTGATCTAATTCTGTCTCATACAAAGGAAATATCTTAGTGAAAGGGGAATTGAAGTTGTCTCAAAGAGAACAAGGGGAGAAATGTTAGGGGGCAAAAGATATACCTATGTCAAAAAGCAAGTTTCATGGTTGTAGGACAACTTAGTATTTTTCATAAATCAGCAATAACTATTTGTAATGTAAAGAAAATGTTCTTAATATTATTCACAGTGTTAAACAATCCACATCAATCAAAAAATACTACTCAACAAGAAGCAAAAGACAGCTAAAGCCACTAGCTATAAAGCATGTGTACAAAAAGTGAGACCTAAGGAAAGACTTGTTCTCTTTAGAACTGTAAGCATCAAAAACCTTGCCTAGATGTCACATAAAAACCTCCTTAGTTTTAAACAAAAGCTTTTAAGAAGCTTCTGAGTGCTAACAAGTATTTCATTCTTACAACCTTTGCCAGAATCATTCAGCTTATCTTCCTTGATGAAGTTGATCTAACTAGTTTCAACCAATCTAGCAGATCAATTTCTAACAAAAGCCAATGGCAGCTGTGAATACTGCTACACTCATTTAATACTATACCCTGTTTACCCATATCTCAGCTCAGTTTTCTTCTCTGAATGAAGATAATTAAATTCACACTGCTCATCCCAGTTGAATGACATCCACCTGGGGGAGGAAGAAGGGAAGTTAGAGTCACCCTAAGGTATAAACCAACAAACAGAGTCTGAAAGAGACCATATGTTAATCTTCAGGAGTACTCATGCCAGGTACATTAAGTCCATTCTGCAACTCAGTATCACATACCTGCAGAGTTGAACTCTCCTAACTCTCTGTACAGGCACAAGCAGTCCCTCAGCATATGTATTTTAAGAGCAAGGCTGGTACAGCATGCCCAAATGGAAATGCAGCTGGTACATTTCTGAGTGTACAAACCACTCTGACCTTCTAACACTGTAAAAGGAAGCATTCACAGCTTCCTTCTGGGGCTCTTTTACTTTACACCATGTCACAAAACAGCAAGCAGTTCTCTGTGACACATGCTGGGAGCACCAACTAGGGGCTGAAGGAATCTTAATTTCATTTACTTCTTGTCCAAAGATAGTTCTGTATTTTAATGCTTTGTAATTTGGATTATATTGTATTCAAGAATGTATTCTCTAGAGAAACCATCGCACAAATATGAATAGGAATCCTAGTTTTCTTCATACATGAATGCTTTAAGCATAAGGGTGGAATGTCACATTCACACTTGTTTTGTTTTTTTTTTTTATGAGAACCTAAGATTTTCAAGCTACATGACTCTTTAATAGCAAAGAGTGGAAGATACCTTAGAATCATAGAAGCATAGAATCGTTTAGGTTGGAAAAGACCTTTAAGATCATCAAGTCCAACTGTTAACCTAGCACTGCCAAGTCCACCACTAAACCATGTCCTCAAGCACCACATCTACACGTCTTTTAAATACCTCCAGGGATGGGGACTCAACTACTTCTCTGGGAAGCCTGGTCCAATGCTTGATAACCCTTTCAGTGAAGAAATTTTTCCTAATATCCAACCTAAAGCTCCCCTGGCGCAGCTTGAGGCCATTTCCTCTCGTCCTATCACTTGTTACTTGGGAGAAGAGACCAACCCCCACCTTGTTACAACCTCCTTTCAGGTAGTTGTAGAGAGCAATAAGGTCTCCCCTCAGCCTCCTCTTCTCCAAACTAAACAACCCCAGCTCCCTCAGCCGCTCCTCATAACACTTGTGCTCTAGACCCTTCACCAACCTTGTTGCCCTTCTTTGGACACGCTCCAGCACCTCAATGTCCTTCTTGTAGTGAGGGGCCCAAAACTGGACACAGTATTCGAGGTACGGCCTCACCAGTGCTGAGTACAGGGGGACAATCACTTCCCTAGTGCTGCTGGCCACACTATTCCTGATGCAAGCCAGGAAGCTATTGGCCTTCTTGTCTACCTGGGCATGTACGCTATCATCATCTTGTTCCACAAGAGATGATAGCATACCTACAGTTGCTTTCTTCCAGTGCTTTAGTGACCTCTAGGCACCCACCAAATAATTCTAAGGTGTTTATGAAAGGTGATTAAGAAAAGGGAGTTCAAATATGTAATACACCATTGTGCATGGATAATTTGTATCGGGAGTTCATAAACCAGAAAAGGTTGTGAACCAAGAATATGTTATCTGAGCAAAAGAAAGGTGTCTTGAAATGAAATTCTACCTTTTGACCTTCAAAGATCTCGGAAGAGAAAAAAATTATACTGAATTCTCACAGTTTTAAAAGAGTCGTTTAAATACTGCAGGAAGCAGAAGGCAAGCTCACATCCTACAGTATACCCTGACAGGAAGCAGATTTCCTGTTGGTAACCAAGCTCAAAAGACATAACAAGCCCTGCTGAGAGCCATCAGGGTATTTTCTATTGGTCAACCTACAGGTTCAGCTGGCACATTGACTCTGGTAGATTAGACAGTGGCTCATCTTAGGCAGTTAATTCTGTCTGAGCCCCATGTAGGAAGTTCAAGAGTGTACGTAGGACAGATACCTAAAAGTTGAGGACTGGAATCAGGGTGAAAATGGTTAATGCCTAGATCTATTGCTTCATTTTATATATGCTTCCTTCTTTTAAAGAAAAAAAACCCCAAGAGTGTTGCTGTGCTGGGTTCTGATAGTTGTCCATTGATTCAATAATCATAGTTCACAAGGTAAGTTAAAAGAAGAGATGACTGTCAGTATAAATGCACAATGAATTCTATTTTTATATTTATTTTAACAAAACAATAAACAGATCTGGTATACATAATCAGAGTGATAATCTTGTATATTTATAACAATCTATCTAAAAATATATATACAATTTCTAACTCCATAATGATTGTTTTTCCTGCATTTAAATAAAAAAGCATTTTTAAACATAGGATGTCTATTCATCTGACCACTGTAACATTTTGACCAGTTTAACTATAGATATATGTTTACTCTAATATATCCATAGATATGGTGTATTAAATGAAGTAGGACAACTGCAATAAATCATAACTTCACTAATTCTAAGTGGATTTGCATTTATGTGAGGCTTGGGTGAGCATACAGAACTGAATGGGTACATAAACTTTACATGAATAAGAAATAATGCAGGTTCTGGTGCTACAGAGTTACAGTCGCTAGAATCAATTCACATACAAAAATTGAAATAAAAGACCAGCTTCTTTCAATCTCTGTCACAGAGGAATTTAGGGGTGAAGTAGCCACAAGGACAGAAGTACATCAATCAATGACATAAAATCTGAGATTCACTTGTTAAGCAGGATGGGCATAGTGAGTGGATAATAATTTCTGTTCTGCCATAAACACACACACACAGACACACACACACATGTGTCCTGTAGAAAACACGCTGGCACCAGCCACAGCCTCCAGGCCAGTTGGGACCAGCTGCAGGAACTCTGTTTGGGCAGAGGACTCCAGCAGGTCCAAATGTCTATGTCCTGTCTGCCCGCCTGGCCTTTACACAGAGCAATGGTGGATGTCTGTGGATATGTTTCCCCAAGAGACTGTTGCTCTCATTATTTATTGCTTTCTAAGTTAAATCATTGTTATAAACCACCAATGGCCTTTTTTTTTCATGTCACCCCGGGATGATGTTTTTTTTTTTTTTTATAGTAGCTGTTGTTACATAGGTTACTATCACCTTTTGGTCTCCCACACCCAATGTTTTATAAGGATTAAAGTTGTTAAGAATTCATTTGTGCTGCTTTTTTTCTTTCCTGTGCATGCCTAGGAAATGTGGTCTAATGCTTTTGGGTAAGCCTCACCTATAACCGTTATGTGTGTTTTATTTTCCCAACACACATCAGAATCACCTAGTGGGTTAGAGCTGGGCAGATGTAGTCAAGGTCTCACTTCTCTCAGCAGTGCTTCTGGGTAACATTCTCTCCAGGAAGTCTCAGAGTAGGGCAAGAATAATATAAAAGTAACCCTTTCATACTGTTTTTTTTGCTGTCGCCTTAGTTCCAGCTAAAAGTGAAACACTCAGAAAACACATTTCCAGGTTATATAAAAGCTTAATTCCAGGTTTAGCGGTGGTGAAGAAATAACTTTGTGCATTTGCTTTGTTTTAATGTAAGCCAGTTTGTGTTTGGTTATAAATAGCTCTTACAGGGTGAACAAAATTTAGTCCACTCGGTGTCAACTCTGAAAAGTGTTCTAAGGACCAAAGAAGGTCCTCATGCATAATTGCCACCAAGAAAGACCATTTAGTCTAGCAGATCCTCAAAACCCAGGGGGCAGGGGGGCTGGGTTGTACATTGCATCATCAAAGTTCAGTAAACATTCCACATCTATCACCAAAAATGACAGGTCTGATTACAGCGTGCAGTTAAGGAATGCAGGCTCAATTCAGCATTCAAATCTCATCAAAAAGAAGCTGTAGAATCCAGGGAGGCCAGTCAAATCTCACTGGAAATCCAGCTAAAATAGACAAGTCATGGTTTGTGGAAAGCTCTAAGGGCTGTGTTTTTTCTTGAACTTCATACCTGGATCAATTTGGAATAACTGAAAAAGATTATGGAAAATACTTTCATATATTGTAGAGAAGTAAATTGAAACAACAAAAAAAAAATATAATTATTACCTCAAGACCAGAAAAAAGGAAGTAATTATTGAGGCTTGTAGTTTAAGACATTTATAGCTCTTGTGAAATAAACCAACCAAGCAAACAAAAAAAGGTAATAAAGTAATTGGATAATCTTGGTAAAATGCTGTATTCAAAGTACTGTATAAATACTAATTCGTATTCCACCAAATGCTGAATGTGGACATTGTACTTTTCTTTATTTTTATTTTATTTTATTTCCTGTAAAGCTACAAAACTTGTTCTCAAAATCTGTTTTTTTAAGCTCTGAAGAAGGAGTAGAGGATTTGACCACTGCTGGAAGGTTGAGTTTTCTGGCCAAAATGTCACACTGCTTTAATTTGCTAGGGCCAAATTATGATTTGTCATGCACACCATGTAGCTATCCAACACACGTCAAGGCAGAGCAAAGCTTGTATTTCCTTCACTTAACGTACTGAAAAAGATTCCAGTTACGTTACTTGTAGCCTACACTAGGATAAGTATATTAAAGATGTTAAACCATTCATTGCAAAATCAGTTCCACCTTTAAAAAAACAGAAAGACAACAACAAAATTCTGGTAATCGCATCATTCTTGAATGATGATTTAAATTTATATGTCAGTTATTATCATGTTCTGTTGGTCAGCAACCTAATATTTACCTGTTCATGAACTATTAATTTTTGTTATGAAGCTGATCACAGACAAGTGACGTGCTTAAGAGAAAATTATTTCTTCCAAAAAATTCTTATGATTGTGGAGAAAACTTCCAGGTCTGTGCCACAAGTTGACAAAAATCAGCAGAGTTCCACTGACTAAAGAGATCCACAACAATTCATAGCACAAAAAGGTCTTGCTTCTTTTTTTTTAATCAGAGTTCTGTAAGAACATACAATACTTGGCAGAGGGAGGTTAAGGGGGTCCAGTGAGTTTTATCTTTAAAATAGATACCAACAATTTTCTAGAGAAGAGTAGTAAATGTGAAATGTGGTTGATATATGTTAGAATATATTCTAGCATATGAGCTGAGTAAATGAGCTACTATTTACAAAGACATGTCCTAAAGCATTTTCATGATTATATTATTAAGCAACTAACAAATGAAGGATTCCCAGCAAATCATTAGCAACTTTGTTCAAGAAAGAATTCCAAGTCTGCCACATGTTTGAAGGCAGTGGAGGGATAATAACTCTGCACATCAATTCTAGCAGTGGTACAGATATTCAGCTAAGCTCAGTCTTTAATTTCAGATATGTTATTATTGCTGTTATAATATGATCCGTATCTCAGAGTTTTATTGTCAGTTCATACTGAGAAAATCAAGATGATCTATCAACACACACATTTTTCCTATAAAACTAGCCAGCAGTCTCTTAAGTGTCCTCTCAATAGTCAATCTCTATCCTAAATTTACTACTAGAAAAGATCTAATTGCAGCCAAAGTTTTAAATAACTCATATCACCTAATATGGGTGCAATTCATACATATGTTGAGATATCTTTCTTTTGTTGCTTGAGGTAACATAATCTAATTACTGTCAACACAAAGCCTGTGAGATTTAAATCATTCTCCTTAGCATCTCATCTTCTCTGAAGTGATCATTTTTATTCAATATTTTAGGGTTTTGTCAGGAGTTGGCATTTTATTTTATTTTTCATTGAGATAATGCTGTCTTTTTTTCCTGCCCCCCTCACTTTTGTTCTCTCACTCTTCCTCGTTGTTTTTCACCTCTTCCTATGTCTCACTAGATTTATGGCATCTTCTATAGGGGCAGGGACATTAAACCCAAAGCAAGGAACTGTGTGCTTTCGAAGTTATTTTAAATGTGTTTTTACAGAGAGAAGCTGCAAAGATGAACTGTCTTTCTCCCCAATAGTTCCTCAGCCATGCTAGACGACATTGAAAAAAAATTACAAAAAGAGGAAAGCTATTTGCAGGAGCACTCCTGGCAGGAAGACAAGTCTCCTCTTGTGATTCATATCTTCAAGGAAACCAAATAAATCCAGCAATTCACAGGAGACAGCAGGATATTAGCAATGATATAGTCACATGTAGTTTAGGCAATTTAACATCAATTTATACTTGTTGAAGGCTTTAAAAAATATAGATATTTGGATCTTATAGTAAAGAGTATGCTGAAGTTAATTTTACACTTAAAAGAATGTAAAAGGAAAGATATTTCTTTATTTGTGTGTTTTGAAATTACACACCTTAGATAATAATAAAGTTCAAATCACATTCAAAGCAATCTCTTTTGCTTGTACATAAGACTAAATGCCATAACTTAAACTCTCAACTAAATTACCACTTTGCTGCACCAAAAGTACATGAAGTCTTCAGGTACCATAAGAAATTATTTTTCTAGATGCATAAAAATTACTACCAAGTGTCGTGTTGGCTCCTCTTCTTCCCAGTATTTTTCAGGCAGCATATAGGATTGATAAGGGGAAGGCTACCTATAAGAGTAGGGAAAAAAAGCTATTTGAATTCAATGTGAAGAGATGGCCTGCAGGTTCTTCCAGAGGAATAATGGGACACCTGACCCCAGGGTCTCTTTCTCAGGTGAGGGGTGCTTCTCCAGTAAGGAGTAGCAATTTGTTTTTTTAGCTGTGCACATACTTTGTAGCACCTCTCCAGGTGCTACATTTACTGTCCACCTGTATTTTCTTTCACAACCAAGAGAAATCCCTTTGTGTTTTTGTCCAGGTGTAAAGATGATGAATTGTCATTCAGCATTCATCTCACACAGATGGAGACTATTAATCCAGAACTAAAAAGTTTTACATGTCCTGTAAGTAGTAAGGACTACAAATTCTGAAAACTTGTCTAAGACAGTAAAAGCAATTTCTTATCATACTTTTTGCTAATATGTCTTAACTGTATATAAATTCTCTACTATGAAGCCAGCACAAATAGTTAAAGGTCAAATTACTTAAATACTCTAGAGGAAGTCCTAATGGGCTGGTTTTGTAATGGACATCTAGCATAAATTCTTTAATTAAAAACTTTGTTTTTCCTAGGCAAGTCTATTGCAACACAAGTGCTGTGATAAATATTCACAATATATGACATTTCTTCTCTTCTTTCATGTAGTATCATAGGATAATTCAGTTGGAAGGGACCTCAGAAGGTCTCTAGTCCACCCAAAGCAGGGCCAGCTCTAGGATCAGATCAAGTTGCTCAGGGCTTTGTCCAGCTGAGTCTTGAAAACCTCTGAGGATGAAGAATGCTCAACCTTTTGAGAGCTGGGATGTTCCAATGCTCCATTATCTTCACAGTGATGTTTTTTCCCCCTATATCCAGGCAAATAATCTGTTTTAATACATGACTTGTCTCTCATTCTTTCACCATAAATCTCAGTAAAGAGTCAAATCCATCTTAATGACCCCTTTATAGATGCTGAAGAGCTGCTGTTTGGTGGTCCCAAAGCCGTATCTTCTCCAGGCTGAACAAGCCCAGCTCCCTCAGCCTCTCCTCACGGGGCAAGTGCTTGAGCTGCTCAATGGCTCCCAACTGAGCTAACTAAAATTTATCAGCATCCATCTTGCATTGGTGGGCTTGGAACTGGATACTACATTCAGATGCAGTCTACCATGTGATATGTAAAAGGGAATAATCACTTCCATTGTTCTACTGTGTTCCTGTTGATAACACCCAGGATGCTGTTGGCTTTCTTTACTGCCAGACCACACTGCTGACACCTTGACCCCAAGGTCCTTTTCTGCAGAGCTGCTCCCCAGTCAGTCACTCCTCAGCCTGTTCCACTAAGAGAAGTTAGTTCAACCCCAATTCAGAACCTCATGTACATTCTCATTGGATTTTCTAAGGTTTCTGTTGGCTTATTCCTCTAATTTGCCTGGTGTCTCTGAAAATCAACCCTTACCTTTCATGTATAAGTGGTTTCTCTCAATTTGGTGTCATCTACAGACTTAATAAACATGCACTGCATTTCTTGTTCCAGATCATTGATAAAGATAACAGAAGAAGTCACAGGATAGACTTCTGAGGAACTCCACTTGTTGCTAAAAGTCCAAGTGTTGCTAAAGTCAAGGTAAATTACATCCATGGGTCTCTCTTTATCCACAGATCCAGTCATTTCATCATGGAAGGCAATCAGACTGGTTAGGTGTGATTCAGCCTTGGTACATCCATGCTAGCTGTTCCCAGTCAGCTTCTCCTTCATGTGGTCAGAAATGTGCTCCAAGAGGATTCTCTCCATAAGTTTTTCAGGGATTGAAGTGAGGCTGACCAGCTTGTAGTTCCTGTCTGACCTTCTTGTTTTCTGAAGATGAGTACAACATTTGTCTACCTGCCGTCACCAGGAATGTACTCTGACAGCTGTGACATTTCAAAGACAGAAAAAAAAGCTTTCAATGATAGCAGCCAGCTCCCTCTGCACCTTCAGGTTCATCCTATTTGGTATACACTTACGTGTACGCTATTCTCAATGAAATTCATTCAGCTACTTGGTTGTAATTGTTCACCACAATGATTTCTTGACATTTCAGTCAAAAAGTGAAGATCATCTCGCTATAGATCTTGCTGAAGTTTCTGAGTACTACTTTTCATATAATTTTATTTAGTTGTGGCCCTTTGACCTACATCTGGGGATCATTTACTGAGGAAAATTTAAGAGGAACTCAATGTATTAATTGGCACTAAAATTATTTATCTTCTTTGAAATCCACAATTCACAGTAAAAAGCACACTCCCACAGCACTGAAATCAGTGAAGTTCTGCAGATGATTTTAAAGGGAGTTGAATTTTCCATAGCCAGATACATCTGTGCTTTTAGACAGCTTTATGAATTCATCTTAATAAATTTTAGTTTCTATTTTAATGTAATGGAATTTAATTCCTGTTTTCATTCAAAGTAAATGCTATTATTTACAAAGGGAATGAGGAGAGGCATTGATGAAAGGCTATTAGAACAGACAGCTTTGTGAATAAGAGAGGTACAACCATTTCAGTGTAGTATTATATATGCCAAATACCATTATATACACTATAAACCTTTCTAAGAAAACTATACAGATTGTATCCTGAATGATTTTTTAACCAAAAATAGTTATAAAAATATCTTAGGTCTTCTACTGCCATATATTTCCCATCCACATATAATGGTGGCCATAGCTTGAACAATGAAGGGGAATATTTAACAATACCATATTAAAATATCACAGTTATTATGCATAAGTATTCTAAATTATAGTTATACAGATTTAAGCTTTAGCAGTGCTGAAAATATATGAAACTTAGACTTTCTAATTCACAGGATTATTAACCTGATTTTCAAAAACAACAAAAAATATTCAGATTTTTTTTTTAAAAAAAGAGGTGTTTGTTATTTCTATTGGAAAGCATAAGTTTCCCCTCCTTGGTAAAGAAATTTATCAGTCCCTTTTGAATTGTAATTATCCTAACATCTATATGCATATATATATACACATCAATCTGAATTTTGTCTGAATCTGACATCATATTCAAGGGTGACATTTCCTTTGAATACAGGGGACTCATTGAGAAGTGACAGGAGCTAATATCTGCTGGATTTTCTTTTTTTTTTCTGCAGTGGTCCAGTCTTTTCATCTATTCCAAACCACATGATTGGTTAATGAGATTAGTGAGAAAATTGTAAGACTCAGCCACGCTTTTCTCCCACCTTACTGTTTTTCCAGTAGGAGTTTATCCCCTACTCTGGTGGAACTAAATAAAGAAGGAAATCCCAGTCTGCTGTTCCATGAATACAGAACTTATTTTTGCATACACAAGCTAAGTAAAACAGTGATGTAAAAGGAAAATGATGGCAAATGTTGACTATTTCAGGATAATTGTATTCATTATATTAGAGAACAAGCAAAGATTCTATTTTCCCATACACTTTAAAATGGAGGCACAGTCCTGTCCTGAAGAGGGAAAAACTGTATTTACAAGACAGTTGTCTACAGGACATGAGTAAAGAGTATAAAACATGCTATTATATTAATAACATATAAAGTTCATAAACTTGTACTAGATGTCTTAAACATCTAGGATGAAAGATAAGAATGTAAAGAAAATCATGCTTTCCCTGTTTCAGTGGCTCAATATAAAGAAGTTCATATCAATATGTATCAAAGATTTGGCACGGACACACAGGTGCTGGGTCCATTTACTTTAAGCCTTAAGTAAGAAATGCTATAATGATAAAAGAGCTGGTGGCGCACAAGCCATCTTGGATCAGAAAAAAATAGAGTTGTCTTTTCAGTGTTTTCAGGTTCAGTGGTTCACAAACACAACTATTCCATACACATTTGCAAGCTTGGCTTTGTGGACAGCTCATGTCTCTTCTTTCTGTGTTACTTCTTTTTGCTCTGTACAAACATGCTTTGTATTCTAATGGCTAGAACAAGTCCCTGATTGTCGGAAACTCCTGAAGAGCAATATTATCATATGTTTTCAAGTTTCTGTATGAAAGATACACTCCACTGTGGCTAAAATGCATATGCATATACATAAAAAAATACATTTTTTTTAATTTTCTCTTACTATGTTTTGAAACAGGAATGGGAAAAATCTGTGAGGAATTCCATCCAATATGTTGCTAAATTCAGGTATAAATTGACATAGAATTATTTCTGTAGTATAGAAATACAGTATAGTACAGCTTATAAGTACATGAGACACAAATTTTAGAATAAATATATTACACTGGCACCTTTATACAACCACACATACATGTGTATGTGTGTATAATGTATATATAATGTATATATATTTATATGTATGCACATACATATGCATTTTGCCTCTCTCCCATTTGCTCCTTTTTAACAGTCTCGGCAGATGAAGAAACATACATGTTCTATTTAATTGCTGTGTAACTGAACATTATAAATTACTATTTACTTACTCTAGGTCTGGAAGGATATACTCTGATTTCAGTAACTAACCAAGGGATCTGACTCCAAGTAAGCTTTCCGCAGACTATGATGAGCAAAAGCTAAATTCAACTGCAGTTTCTCTATGGAGACAAAGGAAAGAAAGAAAGAAGAAAGAAAGAAAGAAAGAAAGAAAGAAAGAAAGAAAAGAAAGAAAGAAAGAAAAGGAAGAGAAAGAAAGAAGGAAGAAAGAAAGGAAGAAAGAAAGAAAGAAAGGAAGAAAGAAAGAAAGGAAGGAAGGAAGGAAGGAAGGAAGGAAGGAAGGAAGGAAGGAAGGAAGGAAGGAAGGAAGGAAAAAAGAAAGAAAGGAAGAAAGGAAGAAAGAAAGAAAGAAAGGAAGAAAGAAAGAAAGGAAGGAAGAAAGAAAGGAAGGAAGGAAGGAAGGAAGGAAGGAAGGAAGAAAGGAAGGAAGGAAGAAAGGAAAGAAAGAAAGAAAGAAAGAAAGAAAGGAAGAAAGAAAGAAAGAAAGAAAGAGAAGGAAGGAAGAAAGGAAGGAAGGAAGAAAGGAAGAAAGAAAGAAAGAAAGGAAGGAAGGAAGAAAGGAAGAAAGGAAGGAAGGAAGGAAGGAAGGAAGGAAGGAAGGAAGGAAAAAAGAAAGAAAGGAAGAAAGAAAGAAAGGAAGAAAGAAAGGAAGGAAGAAAGAAAGGAAGGAAGGAAGGAAGGAAGGAAGGAAGAAAGGAAGAAAGGAAGAAAGGAAAGGAAGGAAGGAAGGAAGGAAGGAAGAAAAAGAAAGAGAGAAAGAAAGAAAGGAAGGAAGGAAGGAAGAAGGAAGAAGGAAGGAAGAAAAAGAAAGAAAGAAAGAAAGAAAGAAAGAGAAAGAAAGAGACAGAGAGAAAGCGTTTCTAAGTTGTTTCTGCCTAATTTGGCTAATGTCTTCTTTGTGGTATATATCAGATCTGTATGGAGAGAGCAAAATAAAATCATTCCTCAGGCAACTGGGATGGGTTGTTGTTAGTCTGACTGATCAATCCATATCGCTGAAGGGAGCAAGGAAAATGAGATTATAATCAGATAACCATGTTCCTTATAAATAAAAGTGTTAATTAACATTTTAATTGCAGGACTTGTGCACCGTGAGTGGTATGTTATATTGTTCTCGGCAGCACAGCTCTGTTTTATTTTGAAGTGCCCAATAAGTTAACATTAAATGCAATGACTTACTCTTTTCATTATACTCATTAGTATATGAAAAAAAAATGAACAAAAGATATGGATAGCTCAGAGCAAAACACACTCTCCCCTTTGTGGAACAGCAAGCTTCTCATACATTTCACATATATACTGTGAGAACTGAACAACTATTCCAGTGTTGAGATGAAACTCAGTGTCTTCCTTCATTACCTGACAGTCCTATGTTTTTCCAGAGAGGGTCTAATTCATCTCTCAAAGACCTCCTCTCAGAAGTCTGACTCCCATCAAACACAGTCAAAAGAGATTCAGTTTATTATATCTATCCTTTAAGTCATACATCTAGACATGGCCTTCCAGGTGAGGATCTCCACTGAGAAATTATTCCAAACAGGACTCCTTAGCACAAATCAACCACAAAGATTTTTTTGTTTGTTTGTTTTGTTTTGTTTTGTTTTGTTTTTTTTCCCCCCAGCTTCTGAGATCTTAGAATAGGAATACAAATAGTATAGACAAAAAGTACAGAATGTCTGCTCATAACAAGGTCATGTTGCTGAAAGGGGGTTGGGGTCATTTACAGTAAAATATCTAATTATCTGCAAGTTAAAAACTAAAGTTATTATCGAATAAAACATTTCTAAATCCATTTGCCTTAGTAGGCTTTGGTGTATAAGTAAGGCTCCTGTCTCCATTCATTGATATACATCTCAGTCTTAGCCTGAGAGCTGGCACATATTTCAAGTAACATAGCAGCACTCCCTTCCCACAAACATATTAGATTACAGTCAAATGAATCTATACAACTCGTGAATGAAGAAGATAAAAGTAAACCTTGTCCTACTTTGATTGCATTGAACTTCACTGTACTGACCCTATACTAATAACTATGGAATAAGTTTGTGAAAGAAAAGTAATTGGAATTCATGGGGGCTCTTAGACCATTGAATGGTTCAATAACCTTGGCATTAATTTATAAATTGCTTTTGCTTTCAAAATACCATGCACAGAAGAGAGACTATTCAAGTAGCTTAGGGAATACAACTGCTTTCACCACCACTCTTTATTTAAAAAGATCTGACCTTGCTGTGTTGAGGACCTGCCATTAATGTTAGTAAAGATCTATCTGAGAAAGGACAACAAGGATAAACCCTGTTATATAATTGTGAGCCAACAAATGTGCTAATTTATTTTCTCAGAAAATAAATTTCTATTAGATTCTAGCAACCTTTTCATTCAACCCCTTTAGGCTGTGCAATAAGAAACTAATTTCTTATTAGAATGTTAAAAGAAAAGATATCTCACAGTTACTTACGTGTTACAGCCAGAAATAGAAAAAAGAAACTTGTATGGAAAAGCACTGATTCTAACAAAGAAGAGTTTGGAAAAGACATCAAGGAAGTAGTCAATCCATGTGAGGTCAACTGCAGATGCAGCTTCTCTGGAAACTTTGTTTACTTAACAAAACATCTCTGTCCATTAGTGGAAAAACACAAAAGAACATAATTTAGGGAGTAAAAGTAGAATGGAGATATAGGCTGGGAAGAACTTCTGCAGGCCATCTGGCCAACCTTGTTTGAAACACAGTTAAACTCAGTGTTAGATCAGGTTACTCAAGGGCTTGTCCAGTCAAGATTTATATTGCAAAATTTCCATAGGTCCCTTCTAGACTAGGACTTCCTGGAATTTTCTGTGGTTCTATGAAAAAAGTAATTTTCTGTATCTTTTATCACTATGTTCCCCATCCTACTGAGCTTTGGCTTAGTTACTTTAGTCTTCCTTTTCTGCCAATGTATTTACAGATGCCCTTCTTGCAGTCTCTCACTTTCCGTACCAAACCCAGCTCCATCCCTGAACACTTGAGCAGTCTCTGTGTTCCTCTCAGGTGGTGCATCCCAGATTCTTACTCCTTTTTCACATCTGAGCTCAGTCAGGAGTTCCCTGTTCAACCCACCTTCTGCTACTGCTGCTCAACTTCTGCATATCAGAATGTTCGCTTTCTGTGCTCTGAGGCAGCTGTACAGGAAGATCAGGCAGGTTTCCTGTGTCCTTTCACCCTGCTGGCAGCCTCCCATGGGATTCCAATATCTGGTTCCCTGGAAAAACAGAATTCAGCTCTTCTGAAGCTGGGGATTGTAATTCTACTTGCCCTCCTCATTTTGCTCGTGATCTGAAATTCAACCACCTTGCTGCAGCTGATGCTGCTTCAGCTGAGGCTGTTAGTGACTATTCCTAACCAGCAGAACTCTTTTCTTAGTCATCTCACTGAGTTCCTGTATCAAGAAACTGTAATCAGCACATTCCAGGTATCTATCACCATGCTTGCACCCAACCATTTTACCTACCCAGTAAATGTCAACGTGGTTAAAATTTCTTGCGAGTGCCAAGGGCTGTAATTGTGAGGCTTATACTGGTTGTCGAAAAACAAATTCCTCCTCTTTTTTGGAGGGATCTGCCAGTATTTCACTGATACTGGTCTGTCCTCTAATTTCAATCCATAAGCCATTGATCAGCTCACAGCCTTCACTAGAACAAAGATCCATGCTTTCAGATTGCTTTTCTATGTAGGATATAAAGCCCACTTCCCAGCTTTTCTGCCACCTGTATCCATCCATGGCAGCACTTCAGTTATTTGAGCTCTGTCACCATGTCTCTTTGATCCTAGAAGGATTGTAGCTGCTGTGGGACTGGCTGGAATATGTGGATCAGACTCAACTGGCCTGTATGCCTACCCTGATGGAAACCGTTCCTTCCCAGCTGTCACCAGGGCACTACACCTTTTCTGTAAGTGCACATCTGCAGTGGAAAAAGTCTTTCTTCTTTAGCCAGAAGTAACAAGTTTCCAGCCTCTGCCTGCCCACACATAGATGTTGGGTATCTCTCCACACAATGTTCTGGAAGTTCATCAATTGTAAATAAAAATAAACACTCTGGCTGTAATCGAACAGGATATTTAAAGTAGCTAAGAAATTTAATTTGCGTCTTTAATTTGAAGCTGCAGGCTAATAAAACAAACAAAGGAAAATATAAAACAATCAAATCCACAAAAAGCAAAATAATTTGAGGTTGATTAGACCATACAGAATACATGCCACAGGATGCTATGCCATAATACCACATGCACACTACATTGGGTATTACTTAAAGGGCGAAATCAGTGGATTTTGTTACTGAAATAATGAGATTAATATACCTGTAACAGCTGGCACTAGAAAGAATCTTCTGATTAAACAAGAATATATAGTGGTCATATATGAACACTAATTGAATTACACGCAGATAAATATATGATATATAATGAACATTGCAAAATGCTGCATGTAAGTTCCCATCCCTAAGAACAATTCTCTCCTTCTTGGGACTTATGACTGAAGAAACATGGTCCTTTAGAGGAAAGGAAGAAAGAATTGAGAAGAAAAAGGTTTTGTTTTGTCAAACTATTTAGCTTGACAAATTCAAATGTACCCACTTAATTTGATTTTCAAACTGGTTAATTTTGATTGGAATAAAACCAGTACTGTTATGCATCGAGGCACGAATGTCTACTCACAAAAAAACTCATAACATAGAGGCTGGTGAGCACAAAGTCAAATAATGACAGTCTTCTGATATACATGATTGGAGAATGATCTACATAACCATCTGCATAATGAAAGATTGGAATGCTGATATAATACTCCAATTTTATTTTTAATTTCCTTTTATTTCTTTCTTCAGGAAAGAAGGAGCTTACTAGCAGGAGAGCTATGAATGTTTTCAAAATGATAATCAGCAACTAAGTGATCAAAGTTATGATTCAATGTTAACATCCCTATAGGTTAAAAAAACCCAGACAGTACCCCATCCTTCTCCAGGTGCAATACTTTGTTTTCAATCAATTGATTGTAGAAATCATGTAAACCTCTATTGTACCTAAAAGAATGAGGAGCTTCTTTTCTATGATAAACATTAAACAGTCTTACCAATACTGTAGGATGCTTCCTATCATCAATTTGACTGTATGCTTTGGGGGTGCTGCCTTCATTTGTATACAAATTGCAATTAATTTATACAGAAAATACACTCATTTTACTGCTAAAACCTATCTTACGTATACATAACAGTATACACACACAACACATATATGAAATTTAAATTACCTTCACTGGATTACAATTATTATATAAATTAGGGTAATCACAGAAATCATGTTTATATATATATATATATATATACACACACCCTGCAAATATAAGAACAAAAAAAAGTAATTAAAAATACAAGTATCTTTGCAAATCATCCTTCAGTTTACCAGAGAAAACAGAAAATATTATTTATAATATGATCTATGATTAATTTCTGCATTCATGACAGTAGATTGCTATATAGTGCATCTGCAGCAATTATAAATAGTTCCTCACTTTTAATCTCCAGTGGAAACCCAAAGAATTTTTTGTTATTTTCTAATCAGAGTTATTAATTTCTCATGAGTGAGATGAAAACAGAGGGATAAAGAATGTTATTCATTTTGTAAGGAGGTATTCCTACATTTCTTTTTTCTTCTACCTTCTTTAAAACATTAAAATATAACATTTTTTGCATAAGTTAATATTCACAAATCTTTGTGAAGAAAAGAGCAAAATTAAATGTTTACACCTCTCATGTAAATTTACAGATTGCAAGTATTGAAAAGTTAAATCCAAATCTGTTTTCAAGAAAAAAATCTGACCTGCTTTAATAGGACAGTTTTTCTTTGAGTCATTAATAACCTCAAATTGTATCTCATATACAGGGAAGAAAGTCACATATTCCAAAATGTTTTCATTTAATTATTTAGTTACTATTTAAATAATTTTGTTAAATCATCCACAAAAAAAGTTACTTCAATTGGAATTTTAAAAAGTTTAAGTAACTATTCTTTCATGTTTATTGAACACTTATTTGGTGACTGTCAGATTCAGTCACAAGATCTCATTCACAAAAGAATGTAAAAGGAGTTTCTATGTCTTATAATGATGTATATGGAAAGATGCAAAGAACAACACTGACATCATTTAAGAAAATTGTTCTATTAATACTAGTATAGCTAATGGGTTTTTTTGGATAGGGGAAGTCTGGAATACTAAACCCCTTATTGATCTGTCACCTAGAAATTTAATAAAAACAGTACTGCTGACCACATAACATAGAATGTAATATTTTCATCTCACATCATAGAATCATAGAATGCTTTAGGATGGAAGGGATCTTTAAAGATCATCCAGTCCAACCCCCCCTGCAATTGGCAGGGACATCTACAGCTAGATCAGGTTGCTCAGAGTCCCATTCAGCCTGTCCTTGAATGTTTCCAAGGGGGGGCATCTACCACCTCTCTGGACAACCTGTTCCAGTGTTTCACCACCCTCATCATGAAAAATTTTTTCCTTATATCCAGTCTAAATCTACCCTCTTTTAGTTTAAAAACATTACCTCTTGCCCTGTCGCAGCAGGCCTTGCTAAAAAGACTATCCCCATCTTTCTTGTAGGCCCCCTTTAAGTACTGAAAGGCTGCAATAAGGTCTCCCTGGAACCTTCTCTTCTCCAGGCTGAACAACCCCAACTCTCTCAGCCTTTCCTCACAGGAGAGGTGTTCCATCCCTCTGATCATTTTTGGGGCCCTCCACTGAAGCTGCTCCAACAGGTCCATGTCTTTCTTGTACTGAGGACTCCAGAGCTGGATGCAGTACTCCAGGTGGGATCTCAGCAGAGGAGAGTAGAGGGGCAGAATCACCTCCCTCAACCTGCTGGCCACACTTCTTGTGATGCAGCCCAGTATACATTTGGCTTTCTGGGCTGTGAGAGCACATTGCTGGCTCATGTCCAGCTTTTCATCTATCAGTACCCCCAAGTCCTTCTCCTCAGGGCTGCTCTCAATCCCTTCATCCCCAAGCCTGTACTGATACCGGGGGTTGCCCCAACCCAGGCGCAGGACATTGCATTTGGCCTTGTTGAACCTCATGAGGTTCATATGGGCCACACTTCTCGAGCTTGTCCAGGTCCTTCTGGATGGCATCCTGTCCCTCAGGCGTGTCTACTGCACCGCTCAGCTTGGTGACATCTGCAAACTTGCTGAGGATGCACTTGATCCCACTGTCTATGTCATTGATGAAGATATTAAACAGCACTGGTCCCAGTACGGACCCCTGAGGGACACCACTTGTCACTGATCTCCATCTGGACATTGAGCCATTGACCAATACCCTCTGGATGCGACCATCCAGCCAGTTTGCTATCCACTGAACAGTCCGCCCATCAAATCCATATTCTTCCAATTCAGAGAGAAGGATATTGTGGGGGACCGTGTCAAAGGCCTTACAGACGTCCAGGTAGGTGACATTCGTAGCTCTTCCCTTGTCCACTGATGTAGTCACTCCATCATAGAAGGACATTAGGTTGGTCAGGCAAGACTTGCCCTTGGTGAAACCATGCTGGCTGTCTTGAACCACCTCCCTGTCCTCCATGTGCCTTAGCATAGCTTCTAGGATCCATGAACTTCCCAGGCACAGAGGTGAGGCTGACAGGTCGTTCATTCCCAGAGTCCTCCTTTCTATTCTTTTTAAAAATGAGTGCAATATTACCCCTTTTCCAGTCCCCAGGGACTTCGCCGGACTGCCATGACTTTTCAAATATCATGGGGAGTGGCTTGGCAACTACATCAGCCAGTTTCCTCAGGACTCTGCGATGCATCTCATCGGGACCCATAGACTTCTGTACGTTCAGGTTCCTCAGGTGGTCGCGAACCTGATCTTCACTTACAGTGGGAGGACCTTTGCCCCCCTGATCCCCGTCAAATGGTCCATTGACTCAGGAGGTGTGAGGAGAGAGGTTGCCAGTGAAGACTGAGGCAAAGAAGTTGTTGAGCAGCTCATCCTTCTCCTCATCTGTTGTTACCAGCTTGCTAGTTTTGCTCATCAGAGGGGGTACACTTTCTTTGACCTTCCTTTTCTGGTTGACGTACCTGTAGAAGTCCTTCTTATTATTCTTTACATCTCTTGCCAGGTTCAGCTCCAGCTGAGCCTTGGCCTTCCTGATCCTATCCTTACACAACTGGGCAGTATCCTATACTCTTCCCAAGATACCAGTCCCTTCTTCCACTGCCTGGGCAGTCTCTTCTTGCCCTTTAGTTTGACCCACAGGTCATGACTCAGCCATGCTGGCCTCTTCCCTTCCTTGCCTGATTTCTTGCACCCGGGGATCGAGAGCTCTTGTGCTGTATGGAAAGCGTCCTTAAAAATCTGCCAGGTCTGTTCTGCTCCCTTGTCCCTGAGGGCCATTTCCCAGTGGGTCCTGTTGATTAATTCCTTGAAGAGCTGGAAGTTTGTTTTCCTAAAATTCAGGGCCCTGACTGTACTCTTCACCTGACCCTTATCTCTCTGGACTGTAAGCTCTACCAGTTATTATGACAGATAAACTAGCAGTAGAAAAGGTCAATATAAGCAATATGAGGTGTTTGCAACTGGGAAAATATTTTTTCAATTATATTGTTAGATTTCATCACCTAATATTCAAATGTGTTTGAAAATAGGTTTACTCCTTGAAGTAAAACAACAAACAAAAAAAGAAGGAATTTACTTCCAAACTGTGGTAATTCTTTCTACATCAGTTCAAACTAAAGAAAAATATTGCTTTTTTGTTTCTGAATCTCATTTGTAATTTTGCTAATTTTAATCAAGATTTTAATACCCATTGCTAGTTTTTTCCTTATAGAACATTTAAACATATTTTCTTCTTGTACAAGCTTACAGTTTTACATCCTTGAATTATTGATATTATTTTTATTTTTATTCTATTGATATATGACCACAACCTTCTATGGAGGTGGGGAGGTGTTTGGTCAGCTCAATCAGAGCTCAGTCTGATTTTGTATCTTCATTCTTAATGCTGGAATATAAACAACTGTGCAAGACAGGGTGAGAAGCAGGTAGAAAGCAATTCTGTAATGAATTGCATGCTGGATGTCAAGATGAATATATATCTAGAAATGCCAAAGAAAATATATAACCCCAAATAAAAAATATAACCACTATATTAACATATATAAATGGAAGTCAGGCTTGCAAGATGTATCAAGTGATTCTTTCACCTTGCTCATCCCTGGTTAGGTTTTTGGTGGAGGCTGGTTTCTGGTACCATAAAGAGCAGTAAGTCAAAAAAAGATAACAGAAGGCCAGTAACCATGCCATAAAACAAAATAGTGCAATACGTGGGCTTGTCTAGTTTGAAGGGATGCCCATCTTCAAATATGTAACAGACTGCTTCAAACAGAAAGGGAATAGTCTCTTTTCTGTGTAACAAGATGATCAGGTCAAGTAGCTGGTTTAACTGGTAGCAAGGAAGATCCAAGTTAGACACTAGAAAAACTAAAAAAAATTAAAATTAAAATAACCCAAAACCTCATTAGAGTGGATCTCCTGAAAAAGACATATTATCTCCTGGAGGTCTTGAAGGGCAAGTTAGCCAGAAATCAGTCGTCAGTGATAAAAAAAAAGCTTTTACAGCTTTGTCATCAGGAATGACTGTTCCAAGTCTCTTTCGGCCCTATGTGTCAGGCCTGAAGGATGTTCTGACCCTGGGGCCAGACTCGATCTCAACCATCCCATCACCACGGCTTTCCTGGGTAGTTATAGGGCTCTGAGCTGGCCCCAGTCACCATGCCCATCACAGTCCTGCTCCCTCACTGAGTGCTGCAGGACAGAGCTCTGCTCAAGGGAGAGCATGGCCTTGCTGGCCCCATGCCTACCCTCTGCTCCTGGCTCCCTCCTGTGGGATAGCCACCCCTCACGGCGCGCTGGCTCAGTAGTCAAATGACACCATCACAAAAAAGAAGAAATGTTCCTATGGATTGGGAAATGTCTCATCAGTAAATATATTATTTTATGCTACTGATCATAATGGAGGACTTGGCATCTCTCAGGTAGATGGAGATCTCTCAGGTGTCAAACAACTGTCAGGTTTTTTTAGTTTCTAAAGACCACAGGCAGAAGATTAAATAACCTGGAGGTTTACTTTGACTATCACCAGAAAAAGCTAACAACATAACTGCCAGAAAGCTGTCACTCTTAATTATTCGATTTTGTGAAGAGTCAGAAACCAGTCCAAATTTTTCACAAAGATCTTATAAAGATGTTTATTCTGATACAGCATCCATTAACAATGTATGCAAATGAATATGTATAAAATGTATAAAATATATTGCCCTTCACTGCTAGATATTCAGATGAGAATGCCTGTTATTTAATGTCCAGGGATCCCACCTGACAAAGTCTTATGCTCATGAATAATCTTACATGTGCATGTAGCTAAACAGGCTTCATTCCCATATCAGCTATTTGAAAAGAAAATAAACTGCTGGCTAGGGCCTTCTTCATATGTCATGCAATTTGTGACATATAGATAACCTGTAGTTCTATATTTGCTCAAAATCTTTGCATGACTATGAGGCAACTCCTTCATAATTAGGGTACTGCATATGACATTTCACACAGCCTATACATAAGTTAAATATAAAGGTAAGGTAAATAAGGTAAATGTAAAGTAAATTGATATAATTGATCTGGTCTTTAGCTCTAAATTGTTCAAGTTTGCTGGATGCTGGATGCAAAGTAAATTGAAAAACTAAACAGGAGTGAATAGGCATGACTGCACTATGACTGGTCTTAAGCTGTAAAGCAGCCATGATAAATGTCTTGAGTTTCCACTCTCAGTTCCTTTATTTGCCTGACCATCAAAGATTAAATTTAAGAGGATTTTTTCCACTTCAGTTATCTTTCTGTGAAGATTGTTTCAGGTCTTAAAAAACAGTATTATGTTGTATCTGCAAGCATTGCCGCTTGGTAGTGATAAGCATAACCCATCTCTTGACAAGATTATAGACACATTTCCTAAGAGAAGGAGTAGAAGATCAAGTTCTTGTGGTGCTTAAAGCTAAAATATGCTGGACCAAATACTGAAAGATACCTGACATAAATTTATCAATAAAGTATCAAATTACCAATTTAATTGTAATAACTCCTTTCTAATTATATTTTTGTTTTGGTTTTGTGGATAGGGCAAAATGTCCCAGAAATATTATCTGATCATGCTCTTCTGTATTTACAGTATGTCATTTGTGAAGAAATAGGACATTTTATTTAAAAAGCTAATGAGAAAATTTACACTTCTTCTGTATTACTGTTCTATATTTTCTGAAATTAAATGGGAAAAAATACTTCCCACAGAGGAGAACACATAAAATACCTCTACTGCAGGCTTTGAAACATTTATTTTATAATCATAGAATCATAGAATCATAGAATCATAGAATTGTTAAGGTTGGAAAAGACCCTTAGGATCATCAGGTCCAACCGTTAACCTACCACTGCCAAGTCCACCACTAAACCATGTCCTCAAGTACTGCATCTACCCGTCTTTTAAATACCTCCAGGGATGGGGACTCAACCACTTCCCTGGGCAACCTGTTCCAGTGCCTGACTACCCTTTCAGTAAAGAAGTTTTTCCTAATATCCAACCTAAACTTACCCTGGCGCAGCTTGAGGCCATTTCCTCTCATCCTAATCATATCAATCACAGAATGTACTGTGCTGAAAAGCATTACCTCTGGCCTAGAATCACCAAAAATGTGAAGAAAAGCAAGCTAATGCATGTTAAACAAGAGTAAGGATTTCTAAAGGGTAATCTGTTCCACAGTAGCTATTTGGATAATTACTCGTATTCTTTTATGAATATAAGAATAGTCTCTCTCTCTTTCATTGATTATTTCAAAATAATCTGATTTATAGAATGTTGTTACTGGCAGTAGAATAGTGCTTCTTCTAAGTTATATTTTACTACATTGACTACTGAACCATAATGGGAGTTTCCTTTGCTATTTAGGTCTTCTGTACTAGCTTAGTATTTTATCTTCATTTTGTACAACTCAGATGAGATACAGAAAGTAACATATACTGCATAACACAACAGAGACATCTGTTTTTTTACCTGACATACTTGGAATTCTTCACTGGAGCTTTATATCCAATAAATTTATAATTAAAACACTGTTCTGACTCTTGGTATTGGTCCCAGAGAGAATACTTTTATAGCCTTGTGCCTTTAGCAGTAGATAGTGCTCTGTATTTTCACTGTATTAGGTTGATGTCTTTTAGGTGAGAGATTTCTGAACAAGTATAATCCCATGCGGTGATGGCTTCTGAGAAAACGACTCTTACAAAATTAAAATTTTGTTGGTATTTTTTCTAAAATTTATTTATTTTGCAGGATCATATACTTGTGAAATCATACCTATTTGTCACTGAAAAAAAAAAAGTAACATTGTTTTAGGGGGACGTATCAAGGAGTTGAGGATAGGTTTCTGTCTTCAGTGTTACCATTGAGTGATCACATATATTTGACCTTCACTTCACCCAATTCTGGAGAAAGTTTCAGATCTATTGTTTCATCAGGTGTTTACTAATAGACCTTTTTTTCCAGTTCATGGTACAATCTATCTATAACTGCTAATAACAGGTGTAACACAGACAGTTATTATTTAACTATTTCCATTCATTTATTCTCTGTGACCTATGCAATTTTCTCTGTTTCAGTGACTTGAGGCAGTATTTTTTTTTAATCATAAGCAATCTATAGGTTGGAAGTTGAACAGTGTCAGACAAAGTCCCACGACAGGAATTTGTTTGATTTTTATTTGAAGATGCAGGTCTTCTCCTGAAGCAACAGTCTGCCTTTTTTTAAAAGTGCTGAAGTTTTGTAGCTATCATAAAATTAGTAGAGGGTTTTTTGGGGGTCTTGTTTATACATTTGGCTTTGTGTTTTTCCTTTGAGAAAAACATAGTAGTTTTGGATGACGGTATGTTTTACAGTTGGATAACATTGTCATTCTCTTCAAGATCTTAGTTTCCAAATCCAAATATTTGTATTGTAAAATGCTGTATTGTATTGACCTAAATTTTGTCTTGGGAGAAATAGTTTGAACTTTAATAGTTGTTTCTTAATTCAGTCTTACATGACTTCTGTAGTTTAATGATGTTAAAATCTCCATAACCTCACCTTAAAAGAAATGCATGAAAAGTAAAGGTATCATCGACTTCAGACAAGCAACTTAAGTGATTAAGGTTTTTAAAAGATATAACTAGGTATATCAGGTGGCATAGTTTGAAATATAAATGTGCATAAAGAAGTAAAAGAAAAACACATTTAAAGGCAACAAACTGGAAGTGGTCCAGTCCATGGAAAGTTTCCTTTAAAATTATGTTTTTTCTTTTCATATTAATAATTTTTCCCTTTATTTAATTTATGCAAAAATGAAAATTGGCTAAGACTGATTGGTCAGGCTGGATCGCTGGGCCAGGGCCAACTGCATGAGGTTCAACAAGGCCAAGTGCCGGGTCCTGCACTTGGGTCACAACAACCCCAGGAAACTCTACAGGCTTGGGGAAGAGTGGCTGGAGAGCTGCCTGGCTGAAAAGGACCTGGGGGTGTTGGTTGACAGCCACCTGAACGTGAGGCAGCAGTGTGCCCAGGTGGCCAAGAGGGCCAATGACATCCTGGCTTGTATCAGGAATAGTGTGGCCAGCAGGACCAGGGAGGTGATAGTGCCCCCCTGTATTCGGCACTGGTGAGGCCGTACCTCGAATACTGTGTTCAGTTTTGGGCCCCTCACTACAAGAAGGACATCAAGGTACTACAGTGTGTCCAAAGAAGGGCAACTAGGTTGATGAAGGGTCTAGAGCACAAGTCTTATGAGGAGCGGCTGAGGGAGCTGGGCTTGTTTAGCCTGGAGAAGAGGAGGTTGTAGGGAGACCTTATTGCTCTCTACAACTCCCTGAAAGGAGGTTGTAGAGAGGTGGGGGTCGGTGTCTTCTCCCAAGTAACAAGGGATAGGACGAGAGGAAATGGCCTCAAGCTGTGCTAGGGTAAGTTTAGGTTGGATATTAGGAAAAACTTCTTCATCAAAAGGGTAGTCAGGCATTGGAACAGGCTGTCCAGGGAAGTGGTTGAGTCCCCATCCCTGGAGGTATTGAAAAGACAGGTAGACGTGGTTCTTGAGGACATGGTTTAGTGGTAGTCTTTTAGCAGTGCTAGGTTAACGGTTGGACTCGATGATCTTAAGGGTCTTTTCCAACGTTAACAATTCTATGATTCTATGATTCTATGATTCTATGATTCTATGATTTTATGATTCTAATTGTGGCTGTCTCAGTCATCAAGGAAAGAAAAATTTAAAAATAAATGCATGACCTCAAGGAGTACAAAGTGAGAACCAAGGGTAGTTTTACTAGTAGCTTTCTTGCAAAGCTGTCATTGATTGATTGCCTTTCTGTATATCTCTTGGCAAAAATCAATGCTTTCCTGTAAGTAAAATAGTCTTTGGAGAAATAGAATACATATTTTGAATATTTTAACAACCCACCCAGCTGATGGGCACCACCACAAATGACAATTTATTGCTAAATTCCTGATCTATAAGACAAAGTTTTGTGGTTGTGAAATTAAATGTCATTTTAAATTACTGTTGCTATTAGAGGTGGATATGGTAGTATATGTGCATGTGCTTGTGTCAAGACATTTTTATTGTTTTGAAAACAATTCATCTGTGATTGGTCAATGAAGTTACTTTACTGTCTTGTGAAGCACTGAAATATTTCCTGCTCTGAAGAAGACTAATGACCTCCCTACCTAACACTTAACCGCTTGTTTATTCAGTTAGCAGTTTTATAGCTATTCTTTGTTTTCTTTGGATTTTTGCATGGTATATATTTTAATGGAATGATATTCCTGTAAAATATTAAAAAAAAATTCAAAGGAATATTGATACGTATGCCAAAATATGGTACATCATTTTTATGTCAGATTTCCAGAGAGAAAGCAGTGGTTAGAATCCATAGATTGATAGAATAGCCTGACCAATCACTGCATGCCATTAAAATTAAAAACAATGGAAGTTTGGCAAATAAATAATTTTTAACCTCCTCTTTGGTTATTAAAAACCCATTAGCTGGCTTTTGTATCACTGGAAAAATATCAATCCTAGGATTAATATATATTTGAGAGCCAACTGAAACTAGAAATAAAGCAGGGTATTACAAATATGTTTGGGTATTAAGGGTAGAAGATTTGAAGGATGCAGTTATGGCAAAGTAATGTTAAAGAAACAGAAAAAAGAGTAAAGCTATAACCAGCCCTGCAATATCATAATGTGCACTTTGTTGACATCAGATCTTATATTCTTGGGGTTATTTTCCATACTATTGTTTTGTTTCTGGCAATATGATATGTTAAAGTACTGCATTATTTCCCCCACAACTGTAAATATAACTGAAGAGGGGCAGTGGTAGTTTGAGCTAAAATTAAAACTTTGTGTTCCTTTCTAGAGAAGAACTCTTGTTGGGCACGCTTTGAGTAACACACTTTCCTTATGTGGGGATCCAAAAATTAGAATTTCTTGTTAGACTAACTAATGTTTTAAGAATTTAATAAAAATATAGCAACTTACATTACTAGTCAAAATACAAGCAGCCAGTTCTACCATGGATAATTATTAATGCAATAAAGTCCACCAACACAACTATTTACTGTTTTCTTTTATGTTAAATTTTCATCCTTCCTACGTATTTTTACACTGAGTCATCAGCATTCCATCTTCTTTGCTGGGAGGATTAAGGGGTTTTCTTCCTCAGTCTTGCATTTTCTCAGGGCTATTTTTATGCATTTCAATTCTGTACTTGTTAATAGATTGCACTCTTTTCTCTCTGATTGGTTCACAGTAATTGTAATGAAAACAACTACCGCCTTATTTTTATGCCATTGAATATATTTTGTAATAGGAGTAAGTACCTAAACATTTTTTTTTTTATTTTACATAAATATTTAGCCAAAAAGCTTATCTCATTTTAGGTCACTTTACATTCTTAGGTTTAGATTCTTAAAGTATTTTAGAACTGTTCACAAGTTTTCCGAAAATCAACAGTATGACTCAAGTTTCCTCTAACAGAAGGATATATAAGTTATCTTACCAAATACGAGTGCTTAACTTAAGCGTAAGTTCAGTGCTTTTTTGTATAATGCCAACATTTGTAATTGATTTTACAATTCCTAAATTTCAGTAAGCATACCTCTTTCTCTATAATACATTTCATTTTTGGAAGTATTACAACAGATAAAATTCTGAATGTTTCAGTGGAATCTCAGTACATTTCCACATGTACTTCAGCTCCTAAATAATTTTTAGATTAAGAAGACAATTTTGAAAGTAGTGGCAATTACTTCTTGGTGATACTGTCTGTACCAAAAACAATCTAACAGAAGGTTACTTAAAATAATATAAATGAAATTTTTTTCCAAATATTTCAGACTAAGCAGATGAATCATTGTTTTTGTAACTTTTTTTTTAGTATTGTTTAATAGAGGGCAGTCTATTGCTAATACTGGATTAACAATTACAATAATGATGACAACATATTCAAAACTTTGATGCTAGTAAAGTTGATCTTTTATCTTTCAAATCACTAGGTGGTTGCACTGAACAATTGTGTTATATTATGACACCTGTATAATTTTGTTGAATTAGCCAAATCTCATGATTTAATATACCTTTTATAGAAGTCAGAAAGTCTTTTGACTTGCATGTCAGTGACAAATTCATAATATAATTAATTTAATATTAAATAAAAAATCCCTGAGAAGAGAGTATATTAAGTGGCATTTACATGCATAATGTGCACATGCAATTATATTGAAAAATTAATGCTTTTCAAGTTTATTTTTTGTGTTTAAAGTGTTCAGGAACATTCAAAAGAGAGTAGCTAACAATTATCACTAACTATATGACTGTGTATGAAGTATAGCCAAGCAAACTATAGGGCTACAGAAATTATTGTATTCAAGATAGCCATTTCATGTAGAAGTGGGCTTAATATATTGTACCAGGAAGATGCATAAATAGCTCTGAGGTTTATGTAGTCAGCCAAGAGTTAACTCTTTCTATTTAATTAATAAGAAGAAAAACAGTGGAAATTAGAAGTGTCTGGAATACAATTTAGTCTGATACTGAGTTAAAATCAAAAAAAGAAGTTGTATGCTTTCATTTTTAGTAGTAAGAAGGAGGCAGATACTTTAGAGCACAAGACAGCATCACTTTTCCAGCATGGAATGCTGCTGAACCACTGAAAATATATAGTGTATGGGGTATGCATTAGAGAAACCTCATCAACAAGATCGATTTCAGTGTTTTCAGAAATGGATCAGATTTCATCTCAAAACTATTTAGCTGCCCCTCATCCTCTTTCATATAAGAAGGTTGTTCCACAATGTTACTACTCTGACAGCTGGAAAATATCAGTTTCTTTCTCAACTATTCTCATGATTAGTTTATAGCAATATATACTACTACTGACAGTGTTGTTTAGTTTAATTCTTCTTCCCCTCTTTCTTTGTCATGTCAATTTGACACTGAAAATATTTTTATGTTGCATCCTAGCATTCTTTTTTCATATTGATGTCTCACAGTTGCACACCAGTAATCAACATATCTAGGGTTTTCTGTTTCCTTTTTGAATACTTCTGAAGTTTTCCTATTTTATAGCAAAATCTCTTCTTATTAACTTTTACATACTTCACCTTGTACTTTTTCTTACTCAGTTAAATCTTTCTATTACTACCATTCTTAGTGTCATAAATTTTTTATGTGACATTTAGATCTTCTGAAGTAACAATACCTGCTAGTTTTGCATCATATCCACCAGTATCATCAATGGTTAATTAAGAAATGCACCTTTGAGGAATATGATTTGTTTTCTTCTCTTCCCTCCCCCTCTCAGTACAATTTGAAGTTGTCTTCCCTTATACTTGCTCTGAGATAATGGTATTTTTCTATTCTTGCCCTTCCACGCTTGGTATATCATATGTGGTGATAATTCTGATCTAGGCAAATTCTAATTGTTTTGCTGGTGCAGAAATTAGTGTATCCTATTGTCATTGAAAGTTAATGTTTCTGACTTGCGTCATAAATTAGAGGGCAATTGTTTTCAGTTTGTTTGGAATGGACAGTTAAAGAAGAACACTAGATATAGAACAACCTTATTTAATAAGAAAAAATCTTTTTTTTTTTTTTCTAGTTGGAGTATATTTCTGTCCAACACCTGTGATGTCTATATGCCAGAAATGTCAAAGATTTTTCAGAGATATCTCATGAATCCCAGGACCCAAACTAGTCCATTGTAATAGGAAAACAGATTCATGAAAGGCAAATATTACAAGCAAGCTGGAAATAGTTTAATACGTTTAACTATAGCTAACTAATAAAAATGTACAAATTGTCTGGAATCCAGCAAAAGAATTGGTTATAGAGTGTTTTAATTATATAGTTCTTTAAATTTCTGCTCCTTTTTGATTCCATTTAATGGCCACCAGTCAAATGGATGACTATAATATTAACCAAAACTAAATATAGTAGCTTGTCAGCACAATCAGAGAAGAAACATCTGTCTACATTTCTACAAGATTCAGGTGTTAATTGTCATGGTTCACCTGAATCATGATCTTACAAGTATTCCCAAGAATACAGATGTGAGATCATTTAGAATCATTGTTAACCTCTGATCATGGAAAGTAACGAAGAAATCTCATTAAAGCTTATTTGTATCAAAAGATACCTTGCCACCAAGATCTGAAACAAGAGTTGTGCTTTAAACCTACTTTTTTAATGACTACATCTCCAAAACATTGTCCACATATTTTACTTCTCAAGCATATTTATTTAATATTTTCAGTGGAGACCTTCAAAGACCTACACAGAAAAAAAAAAAAAACAACAAAAAAACATGAGGAGCTGAAAGGATACACACACACCCCCCAACATCAGAGAAATAATTTCCATCTTAGTAATCAGTGGCCATTTTGCCATTTATGGAAATCTTCCCAAGCAAATGCTTCACTGTTCTGCTAAACTTTACAACTCACAGCATGGTCTAAGCTGGTTTATAGAGAGTAGAAAAGATTGATTCCAGAGACAATCTGGAAAAATGTTTGTGGCCACATCTAAAATACTCTTTCTTTGGGAAAGTCCTTGAAATTTTTGGCACTAAAAAATCAGGGGTGTTATTCTGGACAGGAACATCAGAAGCATTGCAAAAATCCATTCCTCATGAAGTTGTCAGATGCAACACAGATACTATGACATATCAGGAAGACAAATCTGTAGTGCTGTGGGAGGTAAGCAGCATTCGTCAATTTATTTTTCAGTGCCAGCTTTTATATATCTCAGAAATTATGACACTATCATTCATTGTTCCTTCACAGATGATAATGGAATATTAAATTCAGTCACTGATGCTAAATACTTATACAATGGAATCTTCCAAAATCCTGAATTAGCTGAGCTAACATCTGTTAAATTTGAGGCATAGGATAGATTTCTCAAAATATAAATAAATATAGCTCTGAATATGCTTGGAATAAATATGCTTTCTGTATGCTTCTGTATACAGACAAAGATTTCTACTTAACATTGAGCCATAGTCACACAATACTCCTTGCAGTCTTGTTTAAGCTGCTTAATGATAAATAAGATGCTTAAACTTCATTCACTGCTATTTTGCTCCTGCTTGAGTTGTGTTCATTGTTCCCTTTTAAAACTCATTGAAAGCAGGTGATAGCAATGCATTCTGTGTAAAACAATAAAGCTGTATACCTCTTAACACAAACCAATTTTAGAGAAAACTTCCAAAATCCCTGCAATGCATGTATCATGTCCTTTACTGAACTATAACAATCTTTATAGATTAAATAAATGTTTGTCCTGGTTTTGGCTGGGACTTATTGAAGCAGACTTACTTCTCTATGGTTATGTCACAATGAACTAGTAATTTCCTTTGGATTACAGCTTTGTCTCTGGATGGTGTTTCCTTTATATCAGTAATAAAGTGCAGTATAATCAGCTAGTAGAATTTTTATGCAATACCTTTAGTTGTCTTATATATACAGTGTTTTACACAGCCAATCATCTTTTCAAAATCTTATAACATTGACTGTATCTTGGTTTACTTAAGCATCAGATACAGCAATTGCAGGTAAAATGATTGAGTGAAGGAGTTGATACCTCTAGTGGCAGCCATGGGTGGTGCCATCATAACTGCTGAGAATAGAAGTAGCTCTCATCTCTGTATAGATGGGACATCTATAGATAAGACACCTTACTCCTCCCCAGCACCAATAGTCACAATCTGAACAGCATTCTGCCTTTTCTCAAGCATTCAGGAAACAGATTTCAGGTTTTGGCAGTACCTGATGGACAAACAGAAATGGAAACTTTTTCCAACTCCTGACTTCTACCGGAGTGTTGCACTGCTAGAAACTGTAAAATGTCTTCTGACTACTATCATGTTTATCTTGAATATCCCTGATACAATAAGTGATTAAAATGATGCCACTGAGATCGTGACAAGAGAGATTAGAGTGACTAACATAGATGCAGATTTCTCTACATAGGCATATAGATTAAACTGAAACATTGCAAGTGTGATTATGAAAGCATTCAGAATTCATAGAAGAGGGTAAATCCAAGATGGAAATATATCTAATATACAGTAAGGTAAACAAACCCAGTGGCAAGCACAAGAGCCTGCCAATTAGTAGCTAAACAGCTATAACAGTTATAAATTTGCTCCAGCACTTTCCAATCAAATCTGTTGTTATCTTAAAACCCTCAAGCCCCACATTGGCTACCGAAAAGGGCTGTCATGATTTAACCCTGGCCAGCAGCTCAGCCCCACACAGCCACTTACTTACTCCCATGCAGTGGGATGGGGAAGAGAATTGGAAGGCTAAAAGTGAGACAACTCGTGGGTTGAGATAAAGACAGTTTAATAGGTAATCAAAAGCTGCATGCACAAACAAAGCAAAGCAAGGAATTCATTCACTACTTCTCATCGGCAAGCAGGTGTTCAGCCATCCCCAGGAAAGCAGGGTTTCATCACATGTAACAGTTACTTGGGAAGACAAATGCCATCACTCCAAATGTCCCCCCTTTCCTTCTTCTTCCCCCAGCTTTGTATGTTGAGCATGACGTCATATGGTATGGGATATCCCTTTGGTCAGTTGGGGTCATCTGTCCCAGCTGTGTCCCTTTCCAGCTTCTTGTGCACCCCCAACCTCCTCACTGGTGGGGCAGTGTGAGAAACAGAAAAGGCCTTGACTCTGTGTAAACACTGCTCAGCAATAACTAAAACATCCCTGTGTTATCAACACTGTTTTGGTCACAAATCATTATGAAGAAAATTAACTCTATCCCAGCCAAAACCAGTAAAGGAAAAAAAGAAATAAAATCATAATTCTTATACATTATGACAGAAAATGTGTTCCTTTTCATAATCTGTAAAAAGAACAACTTCTATTTAAAATAATGTTCTTAACATAATAGAGCTAAAGGAGATATAATTTTTCTTTTTAACTGCTCAATGCACTGAAAACTGATGGATCATACTGATTTGATTCAGAAGACAGAGGAGAACTACATGATTTGCAAAACAATTCTTGTCTCTTCAGAGGTGACTGCACTTTGGAATTAAATGATGTGACTCATACAGATGCAATATACTTGGCAAAGTTTGTGAAATTATCCTGTTTACTTTGATGAATAAAAAGTTCTTACATGCAAGATTATTTTTATTTTTCAGACATACACATAGCTAACATGGTTATTCCAGATTTATTGTGCTTCTAACCATCACTATTTATGTCATAGCACCCTTCAACTGTCATCACAAGGTAAACTTTGATTAGTTCACACTTCAGAAGAAAGTAAAAAGAACCCAGTAGAAGAATCCAGTAACTAGATACTCCACTATAGCCTGATCTTTTTTTGTTTTCTAGTCCTTGTTAAAACCAATTTTACATTTTCCTTTAAAATTCTACCTTTTACAAGCCCATACTTGAAAATTATGACATTCCATGGGAATAACATTACAGTTCAACTGTAAAATGAAAAGAAAAGCAAGGGAAGAAAACACAAACAAAAAACCCAACCAACTCCAACACCCCTTATGGAGATAAAAAATTAAAATTGTTGCATTTTCCATTTCAGTGTCACTTGCTTCTTTTCTGCAGTAGTTTCCTTTGTTCTGTGATGTATTTTGGATACTCAGTATATGAGTGAAGGTAGCATTATAGTCACATTTATAATTATTACTTATTTACATGAATTATTTATTAGTTTTTATTCAAATATCAGTAACAGTAACATAGTACAGTTCAGTAAAACAGCAAAACTGCCAAGTAAAATCAGTAACTGATAGAAATGCATTACAAGTCTATGTTTACTTGACATATGCTATTTCTATGAGTTTGACAGATTTTGTAAGACTATTTTTATGAGACTACTTTTTTTAAGTCTGGATGTAAATATTGAAATCCAGTGGAAAGTGGAACACGAATTAATTTTCCTCAGTCATCTGTAATCCTGAACTTACAAATCACAGAATTCAAGAGTGACAACAGGACAACTCACTGCTGCTTTCCTCTCAGTAGAAAGGAACAAAATTGTAATAAATATTATCTGTCCTATACTGGAGCAATCAGATCTGCAAATATTCAGCAGGGGTGAATTAGTGTCTTGAAGGTATAGTTAGACTGTAGAAAAATTCAAATAAAATCAACAGAAAGCATAAAGGACCAACATAAAACAGATCACTTTATCTTGCTCATTTTATCAGTGAAGGAAAAACAATATTGTAGGATTGCAACTGTCATTGATATAAAGTTCACATTAAAATGAATATAACTAGGAGCAGTGGAACACAATCAACTATTGAAAAACAAGTGTTTCCTAGTTCTCTTCCATGTATACAGATTTTTTTGGTCAAAAATTGAAAAGAATATTTGGCCATTTACGGTACAACTATGACTCATATTGTCAGAGGATTTTGGAAAGACATAAAGGTTCTATGTACTGGTAGATTTGCATTGCCTGTTGCCCTGTTTGACCAGGATATGCTAAAGAAAAGTGGCAAGTAACAATGTGTGTAGTAAGACAGAGGGTTAAAAATTTTGGATAAAATTTGGAAGTCAATTTACATTAGGAACTGAAGTTAGAAAATCAAGTACCCAGACTTTAAGAAACAGTAGTAAATCAGCTGTAGAGGTCACCACAGATCAAAGTTTCTCATTAGAAAAACTGTTTGTTTTCCCAGAACCCTCCTAGAATTAATGAAAATCGTCTGACCAAAACTTTTTTTAAAAGAATATTTACATTGACACACAAAACATGGAAAATTTCAGCCCAAACAGCTATTTTTGAATACTATACACACATATTTGTGATTATAATATAATATTGCTAAAGCCGTCTGTTTACTCTGTATATTTCTGCGAGGTCGTCCTAATAGCTATAACTGAGCACGCTGCAGAGAAAACTACAGAAACTAATAAAAAAGTTAAATCTATTTGATTTTATTTATATACATGATCTGAACAATGTTAGAAAAATGTCATTGTCATCAGAGATCAACTACAGGAATGATATTAATAAATGTGGACTGCCTTTCACCGACCCTGAAAAAGAATAGATTCTTAACAGGAGGGTTTTTGTTTGATTTTAGTCAAGGATTCTTGACTAGTCATGAGATTTTTTTATTGTGAATATTTTATTCAACTCTAATTCAAAATTCCTTTTTCTTTCCTTTCCCTCAGGAAGCTACTTATATGGAGCTGATCATTAACCATTGAAAGATACTATGTTTATTCCTATGTTGATGTGAATCTAATTTGGGGGGAAGGGAAGCGGGGAAAAAAAAAACATTCCTGTATATGTTATAGCGCAGTTTATATGATTAGAATTTGGGTCTTAGATTTAGAATACAAATCTAATAATTACTGAAAAAGCTATGAGAAATATTATTTTTCTTCTGGGATAATGCAATAGTTGAACTGAGCAAATAACTTTCTTAGTGAATAAGTGTCACAAGAGGCTTCAGTAATTTTATTCTTCATAGAATCATAGAATCATAGAATTGTTAAGGTTGGAAAAGACCCTTAGGATCATCAGGTCCAACCGTTAACCTACCACCGCCTAGTCCGCCACTAAACCATGTCCTCAAGTACTGCATCTACCCGTCTTTTAAATACCTCCAGGGATGGGGACTCAACCACTTCCCTGGGCAGCCTGTTCCAATGCCTGACTGCTCTTTCAGTAAAGAAGTTTTTCCTACTATCTAAACTAAACTTTCCCTGGCACAGCTTGAGGCCATTTCCTCTCATCCTATCACTTGTTACTGGGGTGAAGAGACCGACCCCCACCTCTTTACAGCCTCCTTTCAGGGAGTTGTAGGGAGCCATAAGGTCTCCCCTCAGCCTCCTCTTCTCCAAACTAAACAACCCTAGCTCCCTCAGCCGCTCCTTGTAAGACTTGTGCTCTAGACCCTTCATCAACCTAGTTGCCCTTCTTTGGACACACTGTAGTACCTTGATGTCCTTCTTGTAGTGAGGGGCCCAAAACTGAACACAGTATTCGAGGTACGGCCTCACCAGTGCCAAATACAGGGGGGCACTATCACCTCCCTGGTCCTGCTGGCCACACTATTCCTGATACAAGCCAGCATGCCATTGGCCCTCTTGGCCACCTGGGCACACTGCTGCCTCATGTTCAGGTGGCTGTCAACCAACACCCCCAGGTCCTTTTCAGCCAGGCAGCTCTCCAGCCACTCCTCCCCAAACCTGTAGCGTTTCCTGGGGTTGTTGTGACCCAAGTGCAGGACCCGGCACTTACCCTTGTTGAATCTCATACAGTTGGCCTCGACCCAACAATCCAGCCTGTCCAGGTCCCTCTGTAGGGCCTTCCTACCCTCCATCAGATCAGCACTACCACCCAACTTGGTGTCATCTGCAAACTTACTGAGGGTGCACTCAATCCCCTCATCCAGATTATTGATAAAGATATTAAACAGAACTGGCCCCAATACTGAGCCCTGGGAGAAACCACTTGTGACCTGCTGCCAACTGGATTGAACTCCATTCACCACCACTCTTTGGGCCCAGCCACCCAGCCAGTTTTTTACCCAGTGAAGAGTACACTCAACCAAGCCATGAGCAGCCAGTTTCTTTAGGAGAATGCTGTGGGAAATGGTGTCAAAGGCTTTGCTAAAGTCCAGGTAGGCAACATCCACAGCCTTCCCCTCATCCACTAAGCAGGTCACCTTGTCATAGAAGGAGATCAGGTTAGTCAAGCAGGACCTGCCTTTCATAAACCCATGCTGGCTGAGCCTGATCCCTTGATGTCCCGCACATGCCGCATAATGGCACTCAGGATGATCTGTTCCATGACCTTCCCTGGCACCGAGGTCAGGCTGACAGGCCTGTAGTTCCCTGGATCCTCCTTCTGACCCTTCTTGTAGATGGGTGTCACATTAGCTAACTTCCAGTCACCTGGGACCTCCCCGGTTGACCAGGACTGCTGATAAATGATGGAGAGTGGCTTGGCAAGCTCCTCTGCCAGCTCCCTCAGTATCCTTGGGTGGATCCCATCTGGCCCCATAGACTTGTGGGCATCCAGGTGGAGGAGCAGGTCAATGACTGCCACCTCTTCGACAACTGGGACTTCATTCTGTGTCCTATCTCCATCTCCCAGCTCAGGGGCATGAAAACCTTGAGGATGACCAGTCCGACTATTAAAGACTGAGGCAAAGAAGGCATTAAGTACCTCAGCCGCCTCCTCATCCTTCGTGGCCAAGTTTCCCTCTGCATCCAACAAAGGAGGGAGACTCTCCTTAGCCCTCCTTTTGTCGCTAATATACTTGTAGAAACATTTTTTATTGTCCTTGACAGCAGTGGCCAGTTTAAGTTCTAGCTGGGCCTTCACCTTTCTAATGTTTTCCCTGCATAACCTCACCACATCCTTATAGTCCCCCTGAGTCACCTGCCCCTTCTTCCGAAGGTGGTAGGTTCTCCTTTTCTTCCTGAGTTCCAGACAGAGCTCTCTGTTCAGCCAGGCCGGTCTTCTCCTGCTCGACTTGCGGCACATGGGGACAGCCTGCTCCTGTGCCTTTAAGACTTCCCTCTTGAATAACATCCAGCCTTCCTGGACTCCTTTGCTCTTCAGGACTGCCTCCCAAGGGACTCTGTTAACCAAACTCCTAAACAGGCCAAAGTCTGCCCTTCTGAAGTTTAGGGTTGCGGTTTTGCTGGCCCCCCTCCTTACTTCTCCAAGAATCGAAAAATCTACCGTTTCATCATCGCTGTGCCCAAGACAGCCTCCGACCACCACATCACCCACCAGGCCTTCTCTGTTCGTGAACAGCAGGTCCAGCGGGGCACCTCCCCTGGTTGGCTCCCGTACCAGCTGCATCAGGAAGTTATCCTCCACGCACTCCAGGAACCTCCTAGACTGCTTTCTCTCTGCTGTGTTGTATTTCCAGCAGATATCTGGTAAGTTGAAGTCTCCCACAAGAACAAGGGCTAGAGACTCTGAGACTTCAGCCAGCCGCTTGTAAAAAACTTCATCTGCTTCCTCATCCTGGTTGGGTGGTCTATAACAGACTCCCACCAGGATATCTCCCTTGTTGGCCTTCCCCCTGATCTTTACCCATAAGCACTCAACCTTGTCATTACCTTTGTTGAGCTCAAGACAGTCAAAACACTCTCTGATGTACAAGGCTACCCTGCCACCTCGCCTTCCTTGCCTGTCGCTTCTAAAGAGCTTGTAGCCATCCATTGCAGCAGTCCAGTTGTGCAAGTCGTTCCACCATGTTTCCGTAATGGCAACCACATCATAGTTTCCCTGCCGCGCAATGGCTTCCAGCTCCTCCTGCTTATTGCCCAAGCTGCGTGCATTGGTGTAAATGCACTTGAGTTGGGCTATCGATCTCTTCTCCAACACTGGTGTGCCACCCCTGGGCTCGTCCCTAGCAGGTCTGGTATAGTCCAACTGATAATATGATCTCTAAATTTTAAGTATTTAAGGTACTTCTACAGATATACTTAGCATGACTTGGACTGACTTTGTACCATCCCTCAATTGATTGACCTTAATTTCTACTGTTAACAGCTATGTTTAGGAAGCGATAATTACATTTGTGCTTATGTAACAGAAAATGTGATATCCAGATATGTGGTAAATCTAAAAAATGTCCTACTTGCTGTGCAATCTACACATAGAAAATAAAATCTGTACACTCTCTAGAGAATTTCAGAGTCAGAATCATTCAGAATTGTCCTTTCAACACAAGACTTCCCTTTAGAAGACTGTTTTCAGCTACATATAAAATTGTATCAGTATTTAATTATTCAGAATGTGATTTTCCATGCTTGATATCTCCTTAGGTTCAACTTAGTACAGATCAGGGAAAAGTGGTTGAACTACTTCTAAGAACAAAATAAGCAAACAAATTAGGTACAAGCAAAATACATTAAAGGAATCTAGCTCTGCCATGGCTTGGAGCCATGGAAGATTGATAGGAAGATTTGCAGAGGGATCAGCTACCCATCAAGAATGGCTCAATTTTTTTGCTGGTGCGAAAAGATATCATTAAGGATTGGCTTTTAAAATTTTGACTCTGAACATGTTTCTAGCCACTCAGTATAGTGCAGTAATCAAGCTTTCTTAAGATTGCTAGCAAGACAAAATTCCAAGCCCAAGCTGTAGGATCTAACTGAAGTTTCTGTCCCACTAGATTGCTGGTACTGCACCAAGACTGCAGAGTATTGTTTCTGTGCCCTGAGTACATTTGGTTTCCAGTATAAGGTGAATAATTGTTCGACTTGCTTATCCAAAGTATAAGAGCTAAATCAAGACGAGGATGATAATATTTTAGGTAGCCACAGGGAACCTTAACTTAAGATGATAGTGTAGAAAAATGCACTGCTGGAAAATAGTACAAAAGTCAGAGGGGAAAACAACATGGATATGTGGGATGACGAGTACAGACAGTGTTAAGTAAAGAGATCAGAGATTGGCACTGTTCTTTAAAAGAAAAACAGGGGGAAGTAAAGTAGGGGGAAATTATTGGTATCCTAGAAGTGAAATGAGAATGTAATCTTGTGAAGAAAGTAAGAAAGAGAACATTGAGGAATGAAAAGAAAAAGCAGAAACCACCTGGAAACAAAAAACAAGTTTAGACAACTTAAGGGGCATAAGAAATGGAATACATAGGCCCCAGAAATGTAGGAACCAGCAAATAAGGCCTGGATTCAGCTATTAAAATAGACACTGTAGGGACACTCTTTGCTTGAACATAGACATCTAGGTAGGAGGAGGCAGGTAGATGCTGATGGTGTTGGACCTGGAATGAGCACTAACACAGTGATGCTGGGATGCTTGAACCACCTGTCTAGGTGTTTTCCTGCTAGCCAGTGAAAGTACCCAGTCACCTGCTCTCTGTCCTGACCACATGTTTGACACATGAGGTATGGTTAGAAAAAGAAGATTGGTTTATTTTCCTGATTTAGGCTGTGGTGATCAATCACATGGCTGCCAACTCTAAACAGCACTGACCACATGATTTGGATAACTTATCATTTCTTTTCCCACTGCTTACTCTCTTTTTTCCTGCCTTTGTCCTCTTTCTCCATTCCAGTATCCTTCCAAATAAACAACAAGCCCTAATAACATTTTCCCCTTTAGTTCCAATTTTCTTACATCTATACCCAAATTGATATTTTTTGTACCATCACCTTGGCAAATTTGGCTTTGTATGGTATTATTGACATTCTAGCAAATTTGATCATTTCTCACATAACTCCCCCTTAACTTCCTGTGAAATCCAGCACATCCATCATGATGCTACCTTGGAATTACAGAATGGTTGAAGTTTCAAGGGACCTCTGGAGGTCACCTGATCCAACCTCCCTGTTCAAACAGGATCACTTAGAGCAGGTGTCCAAGGCCATGTCCAGATGGCTTTTGAATATCTCCAAGGATAGAAACTCCACAATTTCTCTGGCAACTTGTTCAACTGCTCAGTCACCTTCACAGTGAAAATGTGTTTGCTGATGTTCAGAGGGACTCTCCTGTATTTCAGTTTGTGCCCATTGCCTCTGGTCCTGTCAGGGGGCACCACTGAAAAAAGCCTGGTTTCATCTTCTTTACATCCTCCCTTCAGGTATTTATATACACAGATGAGATTTCCCATGAACATTTTCTTCTCCAGGCTAAACAGTCCCAGCTCTCTCAGCCTTTCTTCTCAGGAGAGTTGCTCCAGTCCCTTAATGACCTTAATGGCCCTTCATTGGACTCTCTCCTATAGCTCTATATTCCTGTTGGAGTGGGGAGCCCAGAACTGTAATTTTTGCCACTTGTTACATGGTCATCTGTCACATCCAGCAATTTCTCAGGTCATGTCCAATAGTTTTCCGTGTTAGCTTAAACTCTGACTGGGGTTATAGTCTTCTGCCTGCAGCCTTAACACCTCTGGTCCCATTTCAGCACTACAGAGTATCCAAAGCATCTATATGAGCCTGACAGATAGGAGAGAGGTTTGACTGTGCTCTTCTAAATGAGCAGGTCTCAAATGATCAATAGTTTTCCTCAGTCAGCTGAACTACTGTCTGGACTCTATGAACAATTTAACCTGGCGATTTGATTCACTTGCCTAATCAGAGGCATATAGGGTCCTGTGAGATTCCCTGGTATATCCACAGCATCTACGTTATCTGGCAGATATGACAGAGAAGTAAGGTGTGACAGAATATCTAAGCCATTCTTGAATGGCACCTGTAAGCCAGAAAAAGACACCTTAAAAGGTACAGGATGCTTGTGTTCAGGTAACTAAATCAAGACCTAGTTTGTTAAGAATGTAATGGCCGCTTAAGTTATATTTTATTCATAGTAGTTACATTTATAGTTGAACTTACACTCTCACTAAGTTTCATACAATTGCCTCATTTACACCTAAATCTATATCTTAATCTTGACCCAAATTCTGCCTGAAGAATAGGATTCAGACTCCTAAACAAAGGTATGTATAGCCATTTTGGATGCAAGATATCCTGTCTAGCTGCTCCAGAATGATTCTGATTTCCTTTTAATCCTCTATTACATTTGTACAAATGTCCAGATGATCAAAGGTAATAATGTAATAAAATCAGAATCTTTACTTGAGAGTTCCCTTGATAGCTTGAAGCATGCCAATTTCATAGTCATAATATAGTGCTTCACATCAGTGTCATGTCTTTTTTTTCTCTTCTACTAAAAATAACTGACATTACAGCTAATACTGTACTAATTGTTCACCAGCCTTAAAATTTGCCTTTACAAGATACAAGTGAATATTTTGCTGAGTGACTAATTGCTCTCAAATGTTCTTTTTTTTTCTTTTTTTCTTTTTTATTATACTATTGCCTACTATTTACTTTCCTTTACTTAATCATAATGACCTTTTTTCAGCCATAGGTTACACAGACAAGATTGAAATGAACAGCCATTTAAGAAAAGACTCTAGTGTACACTGGATTATCTAAACCAATATATTTTCTCACTTCATATACATAGCTGTGAGAGCTTCGTTTTGTACGTGCACAAAGGAATGGATTACCCTGCTACAACTTATATGCAGCAGACACAGCTCTTGAGGGCTTAGGTACATAAACCACATAAACCAGTAACCTGAACATCAGCAACTAGTGCTTTTTGAGAACATTCACTTGAGCATATCACCTAACCTCCAGCAATTGGTATAGGAAGCAAAACTGCAGCAGGCCTCCTGTGCCATGTCTCTTAACCCAAGCAGATCTCACGGCTCATATCTCAAATGATACGAGACTTTTGTAATTAAGCAATCAAATTCCACCCATAAATCTGGGCAGTAACCAATTTTGCAACTTTGTGCATGTTTTTACACAACAGCAAAAGCATTAGAGCTGTCTTAGACTTGCTTGAATTAATGATATAGGTTTGCATTAAATTTACATTAGATTTAAGTTTGATGAGCACTTAACTCTCTGAATTGGCTGTACACCTGGCAGTTCTGAAACAGAAGCTGAGTGTTAATATGTCACTGAAACTTAACTAATATGTCTTAACTTTCAAGGGCTTTATTAGGTTGTGCTTACTGACTATTCAATTTAGAGATTTTAACCGGCTAATTCACAGCTTGAAGAGCAAGTTTACATATTCCTGCAATCTATCATGTAGAGGCACTTGGAATTCCTGTGACAAATACAGACATCTACACTGTGATGTATGTATAGCTAAGCTGGTCATTTAGAATATCTTCATAGTTAAAAGGAGAGAAATAGGTACTTCTAGCACATAATTAATTTCATCCAGATGTCATAACCTGAAACAGGTATGAAATGTGCCTTAAAGGAATTAATTTCTCTCCATTGGCTAGCTCAGGTTACCACTACTCTCCATTGACTAACCAGGGTACCCAGGCTTCGATTCACTCCTATGTACAGGCATCTCTGCCTTTCAAGGTAGCCTAAGTTATTCAAGCAGCTGCATTGTGCTGGCAGATGCGATCCTGCATCTGCATTGCTTTACATCAGCAGCTGGAGATGAAACTGAAACTTTAAAACAGTTAAAACAGGGGCCTCTTTTTTTACGTAACTTAATTGTTCACCTTGAATGAAAGTCAACTTCTGATTAAGACAAGTTCAGATATCTGCAATGTAGATACCTATGTGTAAGCTACATATGTAGGTCCTCCTTATAGAATGGAATATCTATTCGGTTACCTATACTTAGATGTCTAGTGCCATGGGAAATATCCTACAATATGCAAGTTGAACTTCAGATGCCACTTAGAAGTGGCTTGCATTTCTTATATGTCTCACATCATAGATGATATCCCCTGAGGATGTCCTGACACTCTGCAGCATCTCAGATGGTACCAGCTTCCCATGGGGCCTTGCTGCTGGAGAGCACCTTGCTGTCCACCTGGTCTGGGGTGGCTTTACCTGATGGAGAACCCCTGGGTTCCCTGAGGAAAATCTTCCCACACCTTCTATGTCTCCCTTGCCTGAGCCTGGGAGTTTCACCTGCCTCAGTAACTGCTGTGTGTTGTGGTGAAATGGAAAATCATTCAGTCCATGAAAGAGCACACGTGTTTGCTTGAGGTGTTTCCTCTTCTGACACAAAGAGAGGTTACATCCTAAAGCCAGTTTGTGTGTTTGTAATACTCACTTGAGGATACCACAGAGTAGGGTACGGCAAATGGTAAGAAGACAAAAAATAAGCACAGGAAACCAAACACCCTTCTGTCTGTATAAACACAGTGTGTCTCTGATATGAAGAAGGAAAATGAAAGCATATTCAGAAGAATGTAAATACTTCAATTAACACGATCAGTTTCAAAGTTATCTAAGAATTGATTTTGATGTAATTTTTCAGATCAATTAAACTTGTATAGGTCTTTCTGCAAAGTAAGGTAATTCTTAAGTAAATAAATCTTTTTTTCTTTTTTTTTTTTTTTAATTAAAGATCTGGACCACATTAAGCTGGTATGACGATCTCAAGAGGAAAACAAACAGCAAGCTAGGCATAAATATTGTAGGAAAATTATAGGAAATGCATTCTCTGACACTGCATACAAATAATCAAGAAAGCTCAGATAAGTGATCAGGAAGGCCAATAGAATATAACACATTAAATTATTTCTTCAGAGGTCATGTTTTTTAAATCAGAAAGTTTTGAAATAAAAAAACCCGGAACTTCAATTTTTGATATTTTGAGCATTTGACTCTCTTTAAACCCATTTTAGGAGTCAGAAAGGCCACCAACAAAAAATGTAACAACTTAGCTGTTTCAGTGATTTAAGAAACAAAGTTAAGAAAAGATTTTGCAATATCTGCTCCAGCTAAATGATGACCAAATAAACAGTTTATAAAGCTATTTCAACTTATTCATAGGCCGTAAACAAGAAATGAATAGAATTGTTAAAGTTGGTATATGGAAGTATAATTGAGTGCAATCAAACAAAATAAGAAAGTAAAATTAAGACTGTATGAGGAAACATTTGCTAACACTCAGATATATAAAACCATGCAACATCTTCCCAAGAGAAATTAAAGACAAATAATTGTTTGAGAGATTTAAAACCAAAGTGGACAAAGCAATGCAGGTAAACCTGCATTAAGGTAGTGACAGTGTAGCCTAACATACTGGAATCTAAACAATATTGTGAGCAAAAAATTTTAAGAGGAACTAAGTTAGTTAAAGGTGTCCTTCACACTGACTTCCAGGGATGCACTGGTTCAGACACTCCATAATTACTTCCTTATTTCAATTCATCACCTTTTTATGACTACATCTTGTAAATTCCTGATATGAAACAAATCATGAGGCAATTGTGAAGCAAATGCTTAATTAATTGCAAACACCTGTTTACCTCATAAAGGTAAAATGAATTTAACATAACATATATGTAAACTGCAATAATATCTGCAATAATATCAGATTTCAATGTTTCTAAAATGCAATTAGAATTTTAAATTCTGAATTAAACAAGAGAAGTAATTAATGGAAATGTTAATCTTTCTGCTAACAAAATAAAGTTGAATTCTGGCTTTGAGAAAAAAATCAGATTAAACATATAATTTAATTATAAAATCTACTCTCTCTGTGCAAAAACATGAATTTAGGATTATTCAGTTTTGTAATCCCCTGATAGTAATTGTAACAGAGCTTAAGTACCAAACAGAAGCTAAAGAATAGTCTATCAGTTCATAAAATCTCTCTGTTAATGACAGAAAGCAAATGAATTTTCCCTTTTGTTATCCAATTTAACATAAACTTTCCCAGATATGGGAACAAGTAATGGTAACACTTCTTCTCAATGCCAGGATTTTTGTTTGCATATCTATGTTTATTCTCATAACAAGTCAGTTATTAGAGTGATTCTTTTCTATATGATAAATAAATCTATGGTAATCTTCAATACCAACAATTTTTCAATTTCTAAAGTTGCTGATGCATATTCATACTAGAAACAAATATTTCTAATTAATTAAAATATTCCCATTTAAATTCCCATCCATTTCACGGATGAGAAAGTAATGGGAGAACTTTTCATGTGTCTTCTAAAATAAAAATAATTCCATATAGAAAGTATTTGAACATGAGCTTTTGTGTGCAAGATATGATTACATTTTATTTAAGTTTTGCTTGGAAAGGAGTAAGAATTGTACTCTTCTGCAATTAAAAAAAAGAAAAAATATAAACACAACTGAAAGACAATGGATGATGGAAACGTAAAAATAGCAACTGAAATTATAGATACTTGACTAGGAAAGCCATGGAGCTTCTTGTATTCTCCATACATGTTGACGGGCTTAAAAAATTCATGGGCAGGAGACATTAAACAAGAAACAAAGCTTTAAGGTTTATAAATCCTGAACTTGTATCCAAAAATGGGTTTCAGAAAGGATGGTTCTGCATAGATAATTTCTAACATTTTTTTCTCATTCTAGACAAAAGTTTGAAGCCTACAGAGATATTCAGAGGTCTGAAGTGTAACTTAGATTTAAGTTATCAATCCCTTAAACCAAATCTTATTTAATTATTCATGACCTGGGAATTAATGGGAATCTAAATTTCTGCCTGTAATATTATAATTCTTTTACAATGTTTCTATTGTTTTGAGTGCTCATTTTGGCTCTCACATCAAAAATATGTATATACAAATTCTCAGGAGAAGGTACTTGTTGAATACAAATCTTCCATTCCCAAAGTAAATGTTGTGACAGCTTAAGTATTAGATAAAAGTTAAACAGCAGCACTTTTTTCCTTTTATAGCTGTGTTTTAAAAGGAAAGAATGAACAACCCATCTAAATTTTTAGGTATTTATGGAAGCTTTAGTTTTTAACTAGTTGAGTTAGTTTCAACTTCCCAAATATGCCTACATCAAGACTGGAGTAGAAAACAAAATTCAAGAGATATCTTTGCTTCCCCTTCCCTTTGGTGTTTCCTGTTGGCTTACTATGGTCATTTTAGGCATTTCTTTATGTGATGTACCAGCTAATATAAATTGTACTTTTGGAATGTTGTAAAAGTTGTTCCTTAACTCAGTGTTTGCAATTACGGTTATAGGTCAAATGCCATAAATACAATGCATTGATAGGGATGTAGCCTATGAGTAATAAATCCCAGGGTTGTGAGCCCTCAACACCTGCAGGAAGGGTAGATTTCCATCTAGTGTTCCCATCTTACCCTCTAGGTGAGAGAAAAAGCAGAGAGAGATGAATCTAAGTTTGGATCCTTCTGTTGAAGAGTCCATGTGTGTTTTGGTGTTTCTTGGTCATGCCAAGCACCCAGTAGATCATGTATTCAAGACTTTAATTGTGTTCTGAGTGTGAGTGGGTAGAGGGTCAACTTTCTAGAAAATAACTGGCCTTCTTGCACTGACATTTAAGGTTTTCTGATCGGGAAGGAAGGGAGCCTTAAGATGGGATGAAGTGCTCTTGAGACTCCAGGAGCAGTGTTTATTAGGTTGTAACTGATAATAAAGAACAATAGATATCAAGCTTACCTGTAAATTCCTGCATCACTGAAGGTATCTTAAACGGGAGTCCCAATCCCTTTTACTCTGGCTGTGGATCATACATCTAGTGTTCTCTATGACCGCTTAGTGCATCCCATCTGCTGCTCTACAACACACAGGCTGCTTCTGAGGTCTCTTGAGACTATCGTGTGAGGACTGCATGTTTTTGGTTTGGATATTGTAAGAGACTGAAGTGTTAAGAACAATTGTCTCAAAGCTTGCTTGTGTGTGTTTATCTGATAAGACCAGACAGCAGACCACTCTTTTGTCTGGGAAGACCCGAGGGCAGCCACCAGCTTGCAAGGAAATTTGTGCAAACTTGCTGAAGCAACAGGCCATTGTTTGGCTTATCAGGTACCACTAGCTTGCAAGGGAATGTGCGAACTTGCTGAAGCAGCAGGCCATTCTTTGGCTTATCAGGCACCACCAAAAACAGGACACCAACTGGTATTCGGACCAGGCCACTTGTCCACCAGCAATGCATATTGTGTTGTTGGGTGTGCATGCTGGCATATGTGATGTTGCCCTGGGAAACCAAGCCGAACCGAGGGGGCAAACTCCCTCTCCAACACTGGATAAAAAGATGGCACAAGGAAGCCTGAGTGTGGCCATCCACCACCGAAAAACTGAAGACTGAGGACCAACGGGACACCGCTGGATCCATGGTGGTGACTATCCTTTGCTTAACTCTCTGAATGCTTGCTTAATTTCCTCCTAATATTTCCTGCCTTTCCTATCGCTTTACTCTTTTATATTTACCCAATAAAACGTCTGATTGGCAGCATATGACCTCGTTTGTGTCTTAATTTCGCCCTTGGGATCATTAAGAACCTTCCCCGAGCCTGACAATCAGACCGGGACTTAACAGATATCCTTGCCTGTCTGAAGTGGAACATATGTTCAGGTAACTGAATCACGTCCTTTACATCTCCTTGATATTTTGAAGAGGATTAAAAATTTAGAATAACAAAGGACACAGTTAACTGATACTTTGATTATCCAAATCAATTAAAACATTTAAATTTAAAATAAAGTCCTTTTAAAACAAAGTGGGTGTATATGTAAATTCTAAACATGAAATAGAAGGTATTGAACTTGGTGGAAGTAGTCAGGATGCCTTATAAATCCATTCCAGCTTTAAAGGCCCATGAAACTCTTGCTTTCAAGAACACTCATGTCAGTAGTGCACTCAGGTTATGGATACAAAGTCCTTTTTTTTTGTGTTCTAAAAGCATAACCCCTACTACCAAAGGTTCTTTGTTATTGTTTTTTTTCTTTCTACCTGATTAATGAAATAGGACAAAAAAGAGTGAAAAAGCATAAAAGAATGTAGAATCATAGAATCATAGAATCGTTTAGGTTGGAAAAGACCTTTAAGATCACCAAGTCCAACCATTAACCTAGCACTGCCAAGTCCACCACTAAACCATGTTCCTAAGCGGAACATCTACACGTCTTTTAAATACCTCCAGGGATGGGGACTCAACCACTTCCCTGGGAAGCCTGTTCCAATGCTTGACAACCTTTTCAGTGAAGAAATTTTTCCTAATATCCAGTCTAAACCTGCCGCAACTTGAGACTACTTGGCAAAAGTGTAGCTGGCATATTGAAGGAAGTGATTATTCAGTATTGGTGAGGCCACATATCAAATATTGTCTACAGTTTTGCTCTCCCAATACAAGAGAGAGGTTGACAAACTGGAGTAAGTCCAACGGAGGGCCACCAAGATGCTTACAGCGTTGAAGCTCTTGCTGTATATGATGAGAGAGTGAGCCAGAGTACTGGGCTTGCTCTGCTTTAAGAAGAGAAGGCTAAAGGGAGATTACTTTCTACACCTATTTAACAGGGGGCTGCAAATAAGACAGATTCAGATGCCGAGCTCCAGGTAACACCAGGTGCCAAAAGGATTATGGGCAATAGCCATGGCTCACATGAAGGGAAATTATGACTGGATGTGAGGAAAAAATGGATTACGTGAGAGTGGCTACCCAGAGAGGCTGTGGAATCTCTCTCCTTAGAGAAACTCAGTGCTTAACCAGACAGGGCTCTGAGCAAACTCGTCTGATATTTTAAGGTTTGTGCAGAAGGTTGGACTAGATGCCTTCCAGAGTTCCCTTTTTGTATGATCATGTGATCCTAATTGGGAATGGCTTAAACAGAGCTATGGGCTTTTTTTTTTTTTTTCTCAGAAGAAAAATAGTGAATACTTTAAATAATTACAATGTTTGAGTAAGATCTGATTGGAAGTCAGGAAGTGCTAGATAAAAATAATGTGATACCTTGTTGTCAGATGCCCTGCACCAAACATCTAGTAGCTTTCCTAAGATTAGAGAGGTCACTTCAAAGCTTCTAGACTCTATTGGTGCAAATAGTTTCAATATAGCTAACACTGATTTATACTTAAGCTAGAAAAAAACAGATTTTCATAAACATATATGATTTTCATTTATGGACATAAAAAAGCATTTCATATATGTGAGGAAGTTCACTGGCTGATCTGGCTGAGCTCTCAGGCTCACTTGTCACCCTTATTCATGTAACAGGCAATTTTAGTTTGCCATTGAAAGTGAACAGAGCTTGTGAATGCCAGTCAACTGTAGCTCTACTTTCAATATTAATGTAAAGGCTCATCATCATATCCATTATTCATGGGAAAGTTTCATCAGTAGAACTTTGTTTACACTTTGGAAAACATGAAACAAGGATACAATACAGGGATTTTATGTCAAAGAATGAGACTATGCTCCATGTTGTCTTCTTTCTGGTGCTTTTAAAATAAGTGTGCATGTGTGTGCCTGTATATGCACAGAAAGATACACAGAATTTTTTGATGAGGATTTTTGGGGCTTTTTTTAAGACTATCTGTTCTTTTCAGAAGTATGCTATGATTTGGGAATTGACTACAATTTAATTGTGTTGTGGAAAACATTTTATGTTGTAAACTAGGAAAGAAATATGCGGTTTTTTCTCAGTGTAATTTCCAGAAATAGTGTATGTTTTCCTTAAACTATTAATTTGTGTGGCACAGACACAGTCCTCATTCTTTTCTGTATCTTTTCCTTTCAAATACTCTGAAAAGCAGGGCACTGTTACCTGTGGAATACCAGGATATCCTTTTCATTATCACTGGAGAATTTGCTTGTGAGCTTGTCCTTAGATAAAATATTTTCAACTATTTATCCTTTGAGGTCAAAATATCAACGGACATTCTGTATTAGAAAGGAACACCACCACCACAGATAGTGGTATATGGCACTGTGCCATATAGTGGGCTTTGATTTTCCTTTTTCACCAAGTCAGTATATATTCTCCTGAACTGCCCTGCTTTGCTCTTCCCTTTGATTTATTCCATTATTGCAAATAATATTTGTCAAAGTCATTTACCAGGACAAATCATTGTAACAAAAACATTTCTTTGGCCTACTGCCTGATTATTTTCAGTCTTGGATGACTGAAACATGACAGAGCAGTTCAGCATCAGATAAAATAAACATACTGTGCTGAAATGACACTAGATACAAAATAGGTAGAAATATAAATGACCTGTCTTTAGGTCTATTTTCTGGGGAAAAAAAAAACACCAACAACTAACCAAACCACAACAAAACAAAACAGAACAAAAAACCACAAACACTATAGAAGATCCTGATTCTTTCAGACAGAGAATTATAAGAAAACTCCCTTTCTTTTCCTCACTCTTATATTTCAGTGTAAGTAGAAATATTGTTAAGAATTCCTTTCACTCACGTAATATCTTTATTTCTGGATTATTGCTGGCACCTTACATTTTCTTAAAAGTTGAGCTAGTAACAGAGATCTTTTAAAATACTTTAATAATTTTTGACATTTTAATATTTTATTCTAAAATGTATTTTTAAATTTTTAACAATTATCTTCTTTAATTAATTTTCTAATATATGCAGTACATGTCTTAGTTCCATAAATTTAAAATCAATTGATGTTAAATTCAGGTAAGTTAATCTGAAATGTTCAACTTAAATTTTTGGTTGATATTCAATAAATCTTGAATCAGAATCAAGCATTCAAGCATTCTGTTGCACTTATTCTTTTTTTCACACCTTTATTAGACTTTATAATCTTTTCTTGTTTACTTTAATTTTTTCTTTAGATATAAGAGTTTGGACTTACCATTTTTCATCCATAATTCAAGAATAAGATTTCTATATACTGATGCACTAAATGATGATACCATTAAACTGGTTCTTTTTGATTACAATTTATTTTTAAATCCCTAAAATTGATCTCAGTCATCCAGAACCATTTGTAAGTGATCCCAGACAAAAAACTTAGAAATCTATTGATGATAATGAATTCCACAAAACTCTAAAATTTTGTTCTATAAGCAATCACTAAAGAAAATCTTCATAATTGCCAAAGATGCCGTAATGCTTTAAAGCAAGCTAGAAAACAAATGGAAAAAAAATGCAGTTTTCAGTGACAAAGGAAAAGTGAAGACTTTGACTTGTTGATGGTATGCATAAAGATTCTGATTTTAATTTCCTGAATGCATAGCTTGTGCACTGTAACACTCAGTACACAAGTAAATACAGTTGTATGCATATACCATATTCAACTCACATTTTTCTTACTTTATTTCCCATATAACTTTTCTTTCAGGATTTCCCAGCATTTCATTTCTCCAATATAAATCTAGGAACAGGTTTTTTCATGTTTCAAAAATTCTGTCTAGGCTCATTTAGTTCAGATTCTGTCTTGATTACATCATAAACAACTTATACCATTGAGGCAATTTTAATCCTCGGGGGAAGGAGTGAAGCATAATTTTCTTGTTCTTTAGTAAGTTCTGCCTAGTGAGATCCAACATAAATTTCTTTTAATTACCACTTTGTATGTAGCATGGATATCACAGCTGAAAACCTTTCTTAAAAATAAATTGAGATCATACATCAGCTAGACAACTTGTTTCAGAAAAATATCATTTTAGATTTCTCATATGTTTGTTCTGATTCTTCAAAACTAAAAAAAGAATGGCCAATGCACTTTTAGTAGATAAAAGAGTAAATTAACCTGGGGATCCATGGGGATTCTTTGACATGCTATTTGACCTCTAAGAAACTTTTTTTTTTTTTTGGTATTTATACTAAGTGGCATAATGTTGAAGGATAACTCTGTTCTAAGTTAGGCCCAGACATTATGTTGTAGGACATATTTTGCATATCCTTTGAGCTTTAAGAGGTAAACACAGAGATAATCCAGTAGAAGTGCACCAGCTTTCCTCTTGTTCCCTCTTTCCCCATCATACATTTGTAGAAAAGATGGGTAGCTGATGTTTGTGCTTCTGAAAGAACACAGCACATGTATTAAAATGAAGAAGAATAAGTGAAAGCAGTGGTTCTTTTACCTACTTAAAGTTCAATACAACAATTACTAAGAGAAGTTAACATCCTGCTCTCAAACAAAGCAGCTATAGTAGTTTGGTCTGAAGAAATTCTGAAGATACCCTTGTGCTATTTTAGAAAGTTCTGATCTGAATGGAAAGATCTAGAAATCCCTATAAAATGACTATGCATAATGATAAATGTTATTAACTTGGTCTTAGAATTTTGTGACTTTTCATTTAATTCCAAATTCAGCTGGCAAAGAGTTAGATGTAGGATATGGAGAACATGGCTACTATTTTAATTTTAAGTTTATTCAAAAGAAAACAGTCTCTGTGTCTATGTCTGCCTTGCTAGAGGCAGCCACAACAGTGAGGAACACCTGGCCCCCTCGCCACATAGTGAAGGTCCACAGATAGGTATTCAAATGTAGGTATCTTAATCTGTGAGCTGGATGCACATGGATGTTTACAGTGTGTCCACTCTCAACATGAACGCAAGCTGCCAAGATTCCTAAAATCAGTTACCCAGTTATATAGCTAGATTACCAGTTATTTCAGAGCTGAATCAGTTATCTCGTTATACACCTAGTGGAGCTCACACATTGATTTAAATGACTAAATATAAGGGTGGGATTCCATTGCTTCTAGCTGCCTATACAAGATGGCACACTTGTCTTGTCAAATCTCCAAATTTCATGTAGATGCCAATAACACTTTACATCATTTAGAACAGCAACTCCTCTAATGCCTACATAGGGTGGGATGAATTGTTCCCTGTTCACTTCTGATTATATTGACTAGAGCAGACAGCTGGTCTGCATACTTTAAATATATTTTTCTCTTTTTTAAGTGAATTGCATTAACACAAGTGACTATATGAGATTAAAAAAATTCAGAAAAATGTCATATATCTATGTTCTTGAAGTTTCATCAGAGAATTCAATAGATTTTTTTTTTTTAGTTAGCTTGAAAACATTTTCAAAGAGAGGAGAAGTTAATAATTTGTCATATAGTTATTCTGGTAGAGGGTAGACTGAGTTGATGAACGATGTGAGTATACAGGGATGTCTCAATTTAAAAAATACAGGTTGCTTAACTATTCTAAGTTTCAGTGCACAGCACTTACTTAAACTGAAAACTTTTCAAAACATCTCTTCCAGCTGTTTCCTTTATTTGATATTGAAGTAGAGAAGGCAAGTTGTGTTTCAGAATGCTGTTCATGAAAATAATACAGAAATAGCCTTTACTTTTCAAGTCAGAATGACCCAAATAAACAGTTCCAGACAATATTCCAGATGCTACTTAAAATAGCAGTAGCTACTCATCTCAGTCACAACAGAATTCCTTGTCCTCTGTGTACAAATATATTCAAGGTGTGTATTTCTGAAGGAGAGCCTAATTTAATTAATTTAAAAATTCATATTCTTTTAAAACATTTGTTCCCAAGTTTTAGTGATAGTTTCCTTTTCTCTTACCCTCTCAAATAGGAACTTACCAGGAATATTTTAGCTAGATATTAAGTGGCCAAATAAGAATTTAATTTATAATTAATAAGAAAGTTGCTATGTGCTAATTTAGTTACAATATATTTTTAGATAAATATTGGGAGGTTATTTTGCTAAGTAGGCTCTTGCTAATTTTCCAGTCTGAACATCTTTTTCACATCAGCAACTTCACAAATAGCCTTGAGGGACCTTAATTTCCTGTATCTTTTTTGACAAATAACAGTTCCTTCCTACTCCCATATCCCCATGATTACTCTCAGACAAGAGCATGTAGCTCTCTGAACAAAATAATAACATGCTGTTTCAGGTTGTTTCCTAACCTTATGTTTTTTTTAAGCATTCATAAAGTATTCTGTGCTTTAACCTGCTTAAAGCCTAAGAATAGCATTCTCAACTCTTTTTGCATAAATCTAGTGTCAGATTAGAATATGCTTACTAAGAACCCTTTGATATTGTAGTTCTCATAATTAGAAAAGGATACGATGAGTAACAATTATCAGGGCAATTGTGGCAACAGAAGCTGGAAACTACAAAGTACCTTATTTAAACATAACTCATTCCATGTTTGCATGTCATTTATTACTTATTCACAACTGGCCTAACTCAGCTGTTACCAGTCTAAATAGTTCCTCTGATTAACTTTAGTAAGAGCAGAATTAGTCTTCAGTAAGAACAGAATTAGCAGAATAAGGGTGGAAGGGAGTTTAAAAAAAAAAAAAGGAAAAAAAAAATCCACCATTAAAGCAACAGCAGTTAGGGAGTAAGGATTAAAGCAACAGCAGTTAGGGAGTAAGGATTAAAGCAAAGAATTAGAAAAGTATATCCCTGTACATTTTCTTCACCATATAACTTCAGCCAAATTCCTAAATGTTCTCCATTTACTTTCATATCTCCATAAAGTCTGATATCTTTAAACCTAACTGATGTAGTTAGGGTAATACAAAATCAATATATGTTAACATTTGACTTTTTTTGTAGTTATTTCTTATTTTCTGAATGAAGGTGGAAGCATACTTCTCTAGGGTGCTTAATGAGATTAACTAGCTGAAGATTATTAATTGTCTAGCATAGTTATGTCCCTTTCTTTGACTTTGTGACATCTGTCTTAGGATAGAATGTAGCTCCTGTAAAATCTTCTTTCTCTCTTTCTCAAAGGAGGTTAGATGATTAGCAGATACTATGTGCCAAAATTAAAAAAGGTCAAAATCAGGTAGCATGAAACACATGCATTCCCTAGGGTTAATAGCTCTGGTCTCTAAATGAATTATTGTAGCTTATAATATTTTTAAAATGAGATGAAGAAAATAGTGCATATATGTTTCTGGTATGGCTGAGTTTTGGCGGATGTGAAAACATATTCACAACCCTTCAGTTTTGCTAATCTAGTGCAAAATGTATTGCTAGCACATATTACACTGCCTCTTGCTGATAAAACCAGCAACTTGGTCCATTCAATAGTTTCCTTCAACGCATTAAAGATAGTTATCAGTAAGTGAAAAGTACAACTATCATTATTAGCCATTTACAAGATACATGTATTTTTATGCCAGATCTGAATATTGATATGTTCTGTAATGACTTTCTCCTTCAGAAAGGTCTTGAGATGGACAACACTTCCTGTAATGAACATAGTTGTTTGGGAATGAACTAGACAAGGTTTTAGAAGGTTATTGACAAGCAAGAAAGATTATGTAACTGTCTCCTTATTTAAGTGGTTGAAACTGTTAAATATATCTTCCTTATTAAAGAAGTGGATCTTATTCCCATGTTGAAGTTTCCAGGTAAATTCATTCAAAAGCTTGGATTTCCCTGGGGAAATTTAGTATCTGTGTGTCTTCCTAGTTCATTGATACCAAAAGACAGATAAAAAATTAGGAAAAAAAAAAAAAAAGAAATGTAAATCCAATACAACCTTATATAGAGATGATGTTAAAAGATGAGCCTTTGGTTAATGAGGGAAGGTAACAGAAATTTTAATAAAATAATGAGTTCCTTAACACCTCAGTGGTCCATGGAAGACTTTTTTTAATCATGCTGCCTGTAAGAGTATTTTTGGGACACCTACAGTTCAGATATCCAGCCATAATGCATGTATAGCAAAATATAATTTAAGGGTTTAGAAATCTTACCTTCTAAATTCATATGCTAGAGAAAGGTGAGAGAGAATATAAAACCACCATTTTAATCCTATTCCTTTCATTGGAGTCTGCACTATCATAATAAGGAAACAATGATAGCTAATATCACCAGTAGACACATCAGGTAACATTAAGATGAACAGTATACTATAGTCTTATATAGATATGGAAGAAGCGGGATAAAATTGACCATACATTTCATGTTTCTACAGCTTCCAGGGTCTACAGTAGCATAGTAGCTCCTCACTTTACTGCAATTTGCAGTATAGCTACTTCTCACCTCCTGACTACAATTTCTTTTACTATTCCCTGGCAGAGTTCGTGTCTCTTGCAGTCTTTATTCACATCAGATCTAATCCAAAAGTTGTTTGTTTCCACAGACCTTTCTTCTTTACCTAAGCAGACAAAGATCTTTTTCAAGTTTGCAAATTAAATGACAATTAGATCATTTTTCAGGTTTGGCTTTGTTTTTATTATTTTCCTTGCTTGCTCTTCCCCTTTTACAGACTCCAGCGAAGGGAGAAGAGGTTGCATACCAGAATGAAGAGAGTCATTGACCTCCCATTTTTTTGACATCTTCCATTTGAGGACCTGGAGCTTCTTTTTCAGTATTCCCTAGCAAGATGGTTGTAACATTCATTATTGTTTGTGTAGAAGTAAATAATGGATCCTGGATAAATTAGAGATACTGTTGAAGATAAAATGCAGAAGAGGAACATTGTTCAAAGAGTGAATGAGGTTTTTACAGGGAGAAGGTGCATGTGTGTTGGGTGGGCTCTGTTGCCATTGATACTTAGCATAGTTCTACAGCAGCACTAGAATGCATATGAAAGACAGTCTGAGCCTGAACCCTTGAGTTCTGAATATGCAAGTGTAAAAGCAAAATTGTAGTTAAGACTTCTCAAACCATTTTTACACTCATTACATTCAAAATGGGTCATTTTTAATAATGAGAATTTGCAGCTATTTAGTCACTGATCATTTTGCCAATTTTAATTAATTCCAATTTTAAAAGATGAAGTTCTGAGTACGCATGGAAGAATCGGAAATAAGGCTTGCTTAGCTTGGTTTACATCAATAGTTTATATGTCAATGTTTATAGAAAATTAATCCTCCCTCAGAAAGTTTCAAGTACCATAGGCTGAAGACACCACCCAGGGTAAAGCTGTGTGTTCTCTCTAGAGGTGATTGGTACTTTCATTTTTTTTTGACGATGCTCTCAACCTTCCAGGATTAACCCTTTACTTTGAACTTCCTCCTACATATTGAGAATAATCTATTGAGAAACAGAAACAGAGATGGAACAGCATACATGGTGCTATGCCACTTATATGTGATGTTACTATACTTACCGCCTGGCCCATGATGGCTGTAATGAATTACTGTTTTCAATATTGTCCATAGCCCAGTCTGCCAAATAGTGTATGTGTGTTTCTCAAAGCTTAGCCCAATAGTCTACAGTTATTCAGCATATAAAGGAAATTTTGTACCAACCCACCAGCTTGGTAATCAAAGAAAGACAACTCTACTTTTACAGGGTAATTGCTACAGCTACCAGATACACAACTCGCTTCCAGAAAAAAGTATTGACCTATGTATCTCCAAAGATTATGTGGGTGAAGGAGAAAATCCTGTTCTCTAACTAAAGTCTATATTTCATCAGCCATAGGCAATGAAAGTGATCCTCTGTGTTCCAGGAAAGAGAAGATTAGGATATTCATACAGATTTCAGTCTCTTATTTCCTTTAAGAAAAGAGTTTCTATCCCTTCAGTCTGCAAAGATAACTTTGATAAACACATTCTGAACTTTCTGAGTCTGTGGATTGAGAGGCATCACCCTACATGTGAATGACCATCTCTTACCAGAATGTAATTTTGAAGTTCAACTGTAATGGTAAATTACATTCCCAAGTCTCAAAACAAGAAACAAATTATAGTACACTGCATGAGCAAAATTTAAATTAATGGATGAAAGGATACAAAATCCCAGTTTGTGCCTGGAGAAATGAAATCTCATCTTGAATGTGTTTTATTTACTATTGCTGTCCTTATGTATTAGTAGTGCATATACTATCTCAGAATACAAGATAATTCCTGAACATAAAGTGAGATATGGCTTTCCTCTAAGGAGCTGAGAAACTAATTTGTATAGATTAAAAGTACTTAAAATAATAAATAGGATAATGTAACAAGGCAGAATTATGGCAATTCTTGTTATCAGACAAGTGGATTTTAAATAATATTTTAAAGAGAGATTTTTATTTTTTTCCTACTCTGTTGTTCACTTCCAGTACCATGCCCTTTATTGAAAAATCAGATGTTTCCTTGCTTCCTTCAGGGGTTTTATTCTAGCATGATGTAATCCAAGGAAAAAAAACACCACAATGTGAATCTTAAATGTGTTTAATTCTACTCTCAACTTTGTTTCTATTGCTGAACTTTGCTCTCTGTTCAACAGAGAACAGCAGTGTCCCCATTTCTAACTCTTGGCTGGGCACAGTATGTCCTGGAGTTCTTTTTATGTGTGTAGGGGGGAAAAAAAGATGGTGCCTATCTTCTAAGGAATGTCACATATTCTTTCCTGTGCAGCAAATTGGTTACCCTTGATGGCATATAAACAAACCCTGACTCACCTAACTTGCCACCCTCTTTCTAATGAATTGCTCCCAGATAAACATTTCTCTTGTAGAAAGCATCAGCATAACTTTGCAAGCTAGAGAGATTAATAAAATTAGAAAAGCAGTGAGATGTCTTTGTCTTCACGTTATTCAGAAACAATATGAATATTGACAGGAGAAGAATCTTATTTAAACATGTTGGGTCTTTTTTTAGGATCAGGAATAAAGGCCAGATAGTATAAAAGGATTTTATCAGCACTCCTTTAAAAAAAAAAAAAAAATTTTGCAGTTGGACAGACTTCATGAGACTATGCATTGCTTCATTTTCTTTCCTGGCAATAAAGTACTTGGAATGCCTGGCACATTTGGAAAGCACATGGTATTTTCTTTCTTGAGAGGGTATGGCAATATCACTTGGTGGGCTGGAGCAGCAGCAGCATCACTTTAATGCCTAATAGTATGAGAGAAAATTAATAGAAATGATGGCTATGAAAAAATGCTTTAAAACTGAAAATAATGACCTTACAGCTTACTGACCCAAAAGACAGTTATTGTATAACTCTCAATATTCGTAACAATCAAGAAACTATCTAGGAGCAATCCATAAGGCATTTATGTCAGTCTTGATATTTCCCCTCCTCCCTTAACCCTGGTATGCATCTTGGCCTTCAGCCTTCCTGAAATATTCATTTGGCAAAATGCCAACAGCCTAATTTCTACAACCATTCATAATATTGTCAAAATGCATTAATTTTTAAAGTGCTTCCCACCAGGCCTCACAAGTAATTAAAGTTATTGTCTGAAAGAGAGAATGGTCTAGAGATCTTAACTTAAGCCCAAAATTTTAGTTTGAATTCTCTGTTAAAGGCTTGTTCACGTGATCTTTCTCAGATGGACTTCACTGAGAGAGACAGACATGAGGTAGCTCCACCCCACAGAGAGTGGCATTTTGCTTTAACTGATATGCTAAATCTCCTAGCAGGACTTTTTATTTTGGGCACAGCCATACAGGTGCAGAATCCTTAGTATGGAACTAGTACTTTGCTTTCTGGTTCAGAAGACAGTTCAGTTCTGTCCATCTGAATGACAGACATATCCAGAATTAGAACTACCGTAAGTAGATTTACTTAGGGGATTTCAAAATCTAGAATAACACTGCTCCTACCAGATCTTCCCAAAGAGCTGAGGGCAAGTAAAATAGTTAGTGATAACAGATAATGGCACCAATTAAATTTTACTCTCTTGCATTATTATATTGGGGAAGGCTACTTAGACATCCTAAATTTCAGTCTAATCAGTATAATAGCAGTTTTTCATTCAGAATTAATATAAAACCAGCTGAACTCTATTAGGAATTAATTAGCCAAAACAACTGGTCACATGATGGGCTAGTGGAAGAGTAGAATTAGTTCTAAGATTTCTAATAACTGATGTGAACATGAGGCACTGATTGTGCTTCTTTTTGTGTGAAAGACGAGGGTCACAAAGAGGAGCACAGATTAGGAAGCAGAGCTAGGTACTGTCTGGAAAAAGGCAAGAAGAGATTTGTGGATGAAGTGGTGGATAAATTTATACTTGGAATAATAAAAGAAACACAAATTCTCGTATTCGATTTTCACTCTTTCTCAAAGGAGTTAATTTACATACTCTTCATTAATAACTATGATTTCACAAATTCTTAACCTTGTTAGTTTTGTCTTTCTTCCTTTTTGTTTCTTTGCTTTTCCTTATAAAGTATATTAAGGGAGCCAGAGTTTTTGGCCAGCTGCACCAATAAACTTGTAATAGCATTGATTCTACACATAGTGAAAATAGATGTAGAACAAAAATTATAAATAATTATAGTATTAAGACTAGATTACAAATGATAATATGCTTAAAAGTCATGTACAGTTAAAAACTGAGGACTGGAGAAAGATTATTTTTATTGTAAACTTTTTCTTTTTATTAGATGTTGGAAATTCCAATTTTTAATTTGTATTCATTGTTATATAGGCAGAACTTAATATGGAATAGTCAGTCCAAATTCTGGTTCTGCAGGCTTGTCTGACAAAAGGTCATCCTATTTCCTCCTTAGAAAATTGCAAAAGAATTGTACCCCTGCAAAAGCAAACACACACACATCTAATCAGGGAATCATTGCTCTGTTCTTAGGATATTTGCTTTGCATGCTAGAGAATATAAAGACTTTCTTATGAGACTTTTCTATAATTCCTCAGCTAGTATTACAAGAGACTGCTGTCTCTCAATGAAAAATAAAGCCATAAATGTAAGGATTTCCTCTTAATTTTTGTTCATCTTCTGTGAGGGACATTTACTAGAACTTCTCTTAGTCTTCTATTTTCTGAAATACTTAATCTGTTTGTAATTATTCGACCTCTTTTTCTGTTCAATGGTGGCATGCAAACACAGGCTCAACAGGTCATAAGTTTTGTCTTTTTTAAAACCCTTAGAGATAGCTGAAAAGAAAGAATGCCACATGAACCTCTCCGGTTGCTGTACATACTAATGCGACAGCTGCCTTAGATATAACCTTCTGGAGAGGCTGTCTGCAGACTTGCTGTCTTCCCTGGAAATATGACATACTTTATTCTGGGTTGATTAACAGCTAGAGGATCCATCAGGCTTTTAGGACTAATGGCTGTAGAAGAAGAATATAAAGTCGTGGCTTTGTGCTATTAGCAAATGTCATTCAAATTGCTACTATTATCTGCACATATACTTGTGGCTACAGCCTGAACAGATATCTGGTTTCTTTCAATCACTCTGTCTTTCAAGCCAGTTACCTGAGCTGCCATGCAGACAGGACATAGGTACCACAGCAAAATATTTTAGTTTATGAAAAAGGTTTGAGTCCAGCTAGGGTTGGTAAATTTAATACCAAAGTAGTGGTGTTATTTTAATTGAAATTTTAATAGAACAATTTTTTTTTTAGCAAGTACTTTTATCTAGAACATCATTTTTGAGACATATATAAAAAGCATTAAATGAAACACTTCATTTTTATTATTAACAACTGTTATTATTAATTAATAGCAATGTTAATGGGCATTTTTTAAATATGTAGGGAGATTATCATGTTTCAAATGCACTGGTGTCTTGGGGTGTATTAAACCAGACCGTTGCCAGCATCATTGATTTCTCCAAAACACAAGTGGGAAACAACTGTCTGCGAAATAATAATGTTAATAATATTTTTCCTTTTTTTTCCCCCAAGTAATTATTGAGAAAATCAGATTTCTATTTGAAACACAAGACAGGAAGGTATATGCAAGGTGCTTAGAAATTCAAATGTGGTGTTTTTTTAGTGAAATGTAGTTTTCACTAGAGAAACCAATTTGTTCATAAAGATTACCTCTGTAAAAAACCAACTGTTCTCAGAATCTTGTTTATGCTCAAACAGGAAACACATTTTACGTATAAAGCCAAGAATTCATGCGTTTTATTATTGAAAACTTAAAAGTCTAATTGAAAAATCATTATTAGTCTAGATCTAATTATTACAGAAAAAGGGCAAATAATAATACTTATTTCCCTATAGAGAAGATCTCAATAATAGTAAAAATACAATTAAAATTGTAACTTATACACCTATAGATACTATTACTTTTCTTGAGATTATGTTCACCCTTCATTGCTCTTCCAGGTCTTAAAGCCAGTAGTTTCAGCTGCTGGAGAGGGAAACCCTGTGTTTCTGGAGTTCTTAATCAGAAGTTATATCATGTTGGTATATGTGCTTTCTTCTGCACTTTAGGATCAACTCAGTGTCACTTTTATGTGCTTGCCAACAGACTTTTACCTCTTTGCTTTGGCTTCATTGGCCTGAAGTTCCACATTACTTCTGTCTTTCGCACATGTTAGATACTATTTCTTTATTATCTTTGTTACCCCTAAACCCATTTTTTTTTCTGCCTTCATCTACTTTTCTTTAACTGACCCCTTATTAATTACTTTGTTTGTGGGCTTTGCAGTGCCAGACCTATGCCCCATATTTTTATCACTCTATGCCTGCACTCCTCTACCCTGCCCTCTGTGTCTCAGCTTCTCAAGACCTTTCCTATTGTATGTATAAGCGCAGTATTTCTGTATACTACATCATTAAGAGTTGTAAATATCAGTCATAGAATAAATGCTTGTTACTGCTGTAAAACTGTGGTTATACCAAATGAAGATAAATAAATATGAAACAAATTAGCCATAGATACCTGGTCAAGTAGAGAAATTAGTGTTACACCTACATGAAGTAAAAAAAAGCTGCAGGCAGATCAAGAAAAGTTCAGGCAGAGCAAACCTGACAAGACTCAGTCCTGAGGCCTTGCAAAGTCAGTACAATGCCTATGGTCTGTCACTAGCAGTGACAATACTGTATTACAAGGCTATATGGTTACACAACACACAGACTACATATCACTTAATTTTCATTTGAGTCCTTATAGGAAAAAAAGAACTTTTTCAGGACTTCTTCTATACAATGAATTTTACACTGTGAGAAACTAAGGTGTCTTAAAATAACTTCTCTGTCATGATTCTTATTAGGAGATCTCAAGAAAACAGGTACTTTTTTTTTTTCCCCCAGAGGGAGGAGGAATTAACAAAACAAATAATTCACCATGGATGAAGACTGAAAAATCATTAGGAATAATTGTACCACTTTTGATTTCCACAAAATGGAAAGCTGATAAAATAAAGCAAAAAAAGTAATTTCCATTTAAAGCGCTCAGGTACCTTGACAGATGACATAGGTATTAGTTACTCCATTGCTGTAAAACATATTTCAATGGCTGAGGTATTACTTCTGAGATATGGTAGCTTTACATTCCTATACTACTGTCAGGTAAACAAAAAGATTCCAGGGTGATAATAAAAAAGAAAGTTCTGAATTTTATTTTTCACCATAGTTTTAAAAAGTCCAAAGACAAAGGCTATTTGTCCAGGTGCAGTATGGGCAGGGATTGCTAGCCTGTCAGATATGATTAATAAGAAGATGGTCATGCATCACTAATTTGATTAATTTTCACAGGGAAATGACAATGGGACTTGACAATAGCAAAACAATATATATAATTGACTTACACTTCAGTACATCTCATGGTATATACCAATGCATACAATATTTTGGAATAAAAGATTAGAATATGAGATATTTTTGGTTTAAGTTCTTAATTGAGTAACTGAACTCACATCAGAATGTAATAGAAATTGTATACAGATAGAGCAGGGATGAAGGCACAGGCTCTATGCAACTGTGACTGATGGGACACGTCAGTCATACTACACAGTGTAGAGGATGAAGGACCAGGAGGACATGGAGATAATGATCACACTTATCCATTTAATAGAAAAGATGGAGGAAGATGAAAAGTAAAGTGTCTGAGTAAAAATGGACAGAGGTGAGAAATAGGAAATTTCATGCGAGGATGGACTGGCCAAAATCGTGCCCAGAAAATTCAAAAAGGTACACCAGTGGGCCTCATCCTGATGATTGACAGGGGCTTTTTTTCCACTGAATTTAGTGACAGATTTTATTAATGGTATTCTTATTAATACTTTCCATTTTATTTCTAAAATTCTGTATTATCTAACACAAAGAAAAGTAGGAGCCCACAAATTCTGTCACAAATGTGATAATCTGTTCTAGTTACATGTCTAGCCTTCATAACAGGCTTTGTCTATTGCCTTCTTCTGTCACATTATTTTCTGAATCAAGAAGAGACTCTGCAGGTGCAGTACTGTCTTGGATTCAGGTAAGCTGATGTATTAATACCAATGAAAAAGTATTTATGCAGAGTGGTACATGACAGAAGAATGGGAAGAACCAGTCAGGACTTGACATGTTATCACAAAGATAGTATTGGCAATTGATAGCTTTTATGAGTTATGAGTCAAAAATGGAGGAAGGACAAGGTTAAAAAAGATTAATATTTCATGTACATGCACACTGGTGTGCAGGCAGAAATAAGTGAGGCAGTCCTTGGTAGTCACAGAACAGGATGAACATGCTTCAGACATTGTCGTGGTTTAACCCCAGCCAGCAGCTAAGCACCACGCAGCCGCTCGCTCACCCCCCCCCCCACCGGCGGGATGGGGAAGAGGATCAGAAGGGCAAAAGGGGAAAACTCGTGGGTTGAGATAAAAACAGTTTAATAACTAAAGTAAAATAAAAAATAGAACAGTAGTAATACAAAGCGAGCGGTACACTGTACAATTGCTCACCACCCGCCGACCGATGCCCAGCACGTCCCCCAAGCAGCGACCAAACCCCTCCCTGGCCAACTCCCCTGCTTATATACTGAGCATGATGTCACATGGTATGGAATAGCCCCCGCCCAGTCTGAGGCAGCTGCCCCAGCTGTGCCCCTCCCAGCCTCCCGTGCCCCTGGCAGAGCATGGGAAGCTGAAAAGTCCTTGACCAGTGTGAGCACCACTTAGCAAGTACTTAGCAAGAACCAAAACATCAGTGTATCATCGACATTGTTCTCAACCTAAACCCAGAACACAGCCCCATACCGGCTACCAGGAAGAAAACCAACTCCATCCCAGCCAAAACCAGGACAGACATATGCAAAATGGCTTTAAATGTACCAGGCTTAGTCAGGACACAGTTCAGCTACAATCAGTTAATTTTCTTTCTAAGCTGGAAAGCATAAGTATAAAACAAACCTTTTAAGAGTTTGATTAAAAAAAAAATATTACAGGCACTTGGCAAAATGTAATGGGTTTTATCAATTCCATGGAAAAAGTGGGAACATTCTATTTTGTTGAAATACGTAAAATAGGGCATGACATTTAAAAAATGTTTATATACATGACATTATAAGAGCATGGAGATGCTTTATCAGTAGTCCTATTTTTATGGTTATCAACAAAATACGTTCGACATTATCCAATGTCCTTCTTTGGACACTTAAAAATATTTTCCATGGTTTCTTTTTCTGTCCCTGTCCATTATGTTTGGTCATTATGTCAAATTTGAAGTTCAGCAGAGAAGATGAATTTTCTTCAGAAAAAAATGTTTTAATAACTATTAAGTATTATTTTATATATCAATACATTTCTTACACATAATATTGAATGTTCACATTATTATGTTTTTAGATCACTGGAATACAGTTTAATTAATTTGCCTTATTGTCATTCGGAATGAACTATTTCAGATGCTTATTCTTGGACTTTTTTTTTTTAATTTCCATTCTTAAAAGTCAAAATTATTATCTTTTACATACTCGGTGCTATTCAAGCTAGAAAGGAAAGTTATCTAACTATGAGAATGTATACCATGACCTGATCTGATAGCCTGTTGCATTTATTTAGTTCCTATGTGGAATGTCAGGTTGTTGAGATTTTAAGAAACAGATTTATGAAGAGTTGAAAGTGAAATTTGAAAAATATTAAAGGATGTCACCTTTGCTGCATTTACAGGGTATTAATGAAACTGAAGATACCTGCTTTAAAGCAAGTCTCATTTACACTAGTAGTACAACTGAATAGGGAAGTTAAGTGTATTTTTAGTCATCATCATCCACATAATAAAGTCAAAATTATTCTTCATCTCAGGGACATCCTGAAAATATAAAAATAAATGAAAAGCTTATTCTCACTTGCTTTTACTTTTTCAAAAGCTGCTTGTTACAGGCATGAAAGAGATTTTCTTGGCTAGTCACAACATTTAAAGATTTGGTTCTTGTCCACAACTCATTTCCAGTCTTCAGTGTATAAGCTTTCTGGAAAAGGGAAAAGGAAGGAACACTACCAGCATATGTAACCTAACATAAAGAACTTCAAAGCATCAGGGAAGTAATGTAATTTAAATGAGAAGAAAATAAATAAGATGGAGTGAGAGTATTGTGAGTATCTTCAGTATATGGAATGACCAGTTTCCAAAAGGAAGCAAGAAAGGTCTAAAGCTGTTGGGATCTTTCCTTGCCTAAAACAGATACATAGTGGTGGTGTTGTCACAGCAGAAAATATATTGTTGTACTAATGGATTGACTTCAAAGTACTCACTCCTCAGAATGATCCTTAGCTATAGGCTGCTTCATCTGAACATATTAAAAAAAAAAAAAAAAAAGACAGCAACAGTGAAAATGCCACAAAACTCTTAATCCTCTAACTTTGGTACATTTAAATGGGACCTAAATATCTTTGTAGATCTGGCCCAACCTTCTGCAGTATAATTAACTTTTAATAGGAGGAAACTTAAAAAAAAAAAGTGATGCAGGCAAACTGCCATCAGCAGACAGAAAAACAAAAAAATTATTCAACTTCTCCACAAAAATGACTGATAAATGAAACTTTGTACATATCCACTGTTTTTTTTACTGAAAATAACTTACTTGCTTCTCTCTTTTTCCTTTAATGACCATGCCCACTTAGATTCCAGTGCCTAATATTATAATTTGAAAAATCTCATTTGGGAATTAAAATTTTCAGTAGAACAGGCAGTGTGGAATGGTAAGTAGATATATTTGACAATTCAGTAACAGAAAATAATCCATCAGATGACTTTTTGACCAGCTGGTAAGTCCAGAACTTACCCATCAATGACAGGACAGCTGAGAGCCTGCTCAGAGATCCAAGTTTATAGATTTTATAAAAAAGCCAAAAACATTGCATCCGGCTTTGAGTGCAAAAGCTAAAGCAAAATTAAGTGTAACTGTAGTGCAAAAGCTAAAGCAAAATTAAGTGTATCTAAGTAAACAAATTTCATCTTAACTGATTTTTTTTCAGTATGTCCCTGTCTCTTGATAAGGCAGCTTGTTGTAAGCCCTTCCAGAGTACAGTGCCAGAGCATGACCTGGCACAGTACAGGGCATCCAGAGTCAGCCTGCAGGCTGCCCCTCAGGTAGTCACATAGCCAGAAGGGGGACCGGTGCCTACAGTCTTTCAGGCTTCCATTCACAGTTATAAAAAACATGGCAACTCACTAAATTCTACTAATTAGATTTTTTGTGTGTGTGTGTGTCATATGGAATAATTTTCTAGGAGCAAACCATGCTATCCACTGATTGAGAAACACTTTAGAATCTTTTATTCCAGTCACAACAGCAAGCAGTGCTCAGCTCTAAGCAAGACAGATGAGGCTTACCTTGATCTTTTAAACTTGTGTTTGATGAAAAAAGCTGTTATTGATTCATGCAGACAATTCATTTCAGCCTCACCACACAAAATAACTTTGAGTTAATCACTACTTTTATTGTAAAAGGAATGTAGGTCCTGAAAATCAAATACTGACTGCTTATTGTGTTTAAAGCCATCACAAGCAAATTCAAAGCTATGAGCACATATTTTTAATATGGTATATTATTGCTGATATTTTGCTCATATTTTGCTGTCTTTCTGAAGTTAGTGCAGAGTTTTCTTCTTTGCTTAGGGCTTTTTATATCATGTTCATCCAAAATGGCATAAGTAACAAAAATACTAAAATTTAAAGATCTCTGTCTTTTATTTTCTTTTTCTTGTTTTTCTTCTTTATATAAATTCTCTACTAGTGATACTAGTGATGAAGTAACTCTTCTAAAGGCAGCATCCCTAGCTAATGCATTATACAGATTTTCTGAATACCAAACAAATATCTATGGCTTATCACCTATTAAAGCTGCCCTTTTCTCCTTGTAGAAATAAGCACAAAAATCATCCTATTCCTAGCACAATTTGTGTATACTTTAATTCATTCTGAAGTGTCTTGTTGAACTGAAGCATTAATATAGCACTTTTACACCTAAGAATTTTGATAGTGGAAGTACCTCTTGTAACTGAAATCTTGTGATGTTAAGTCTTTTGAACATTACACCTCTTGGATCATCCAATCCAGTCCCTTAGAATCATAGACAATGATAATTTATCTATAAATTTCTCAAGTATAATTTTCAAATTAGACTTTTTAATCCATTTTTACTGTTACAATATTCCTTTAATTTCCATCCTAAATATATTTGCAGACATATTATACTAGCTTTCTCCTGTATCAACTTTGTTCTCATGTAGCTCTTCACTCACACTTTTGTGGGGAAAAAAATAACTGTGTCAAAATTTACTGAAGATTCAGATGATATAAGTACTGAAATATAACCTGAGTCCACTGTCATTAACTCTTTTTTTCTCTCTCCCTCTCTTTCTCTTTCTTTTTTTAATATCTGCTTAGTCTAAGCAGACAACTTACTTTATTATTAATAAACACATACGGCTGGTAAAAATCTCAGTATATTTACCTATGATTTTTTTTAGACGTGGGATAAGAATCAGAAGTAAGCTTGGAACTGAATTTGACTTTGGGAAAGTGTCGTGGTTTAACCCCAGTCGGCAACTAAGCACCACGCAGCCACTCGCTCACTCCCCCCCAGGTGGGATGGGGGAGAGAATCGGAGGACTAAAAGGGAGAAAACTCATGGGTTGAGATAAAGACAGTTTAATAGGGAAAGCAAAAGCCGCGCGCACAAGCAAAGCAAAGCAAGGAATTCATTCACTACTTCCCATCGGCAGGCAGGTGTTCAGCCATCCCCAGGAAAGCAGGGCTCCATCACGCGTAACGGTTACTTGGGAAGACAAACGCCATCACGCCAGATGTCCCCCCCTTCCTTCTTCTTCCCCCAGTTTATATACTGAGCATGATGTCATATGGTATGGAATAGCCCTTTGGCCAGTCTGGGTCAGCTGTCCTGGCTCTGCTCCCTCCCAGCTTCTTGTGCACCTGGCAGAGCATGGGAAGCTGAAAAGTCCTTGACTAGTGTAAACTCTACTCAGCAAGAACCAAAACATCACTGTGTTATCAACATTATTCTCATCCTAAATCCAAAACACAGCACTCTACTAGCTACTAAGAAGAAAATTAACTCTATCCCAGCTGAAACCAGGACAGAAAGGATAAGCTACTGATCTTCATCCCTAAAGTAAATCTTAAATATTTTTGTTAGAAACAAATATTTTTTTTCTGTTCTTTCACAGGGAGAAAGGCAAATATGTAGTGATTCAAATGTTTTCAATAGAAGTATGAACAGTATGAGCCACATCTCATCTGCAGTGGTCACCTGATTAATGTAGGATTGGTTGTTTATGATTTTATTCTGGTGAATATGCCTTTTGGAAGGAAGGATGTTCTAATCTTTCTTGTCTGTGCAGATACATGTATAAACAGCAGTGTCTGGATCAAATATTGCTCAGCTTTAATGGACTAAGGAGTAGCAACAAAGGTTAAGATATTTGCAAGCATTTCAGAGTTTTGGAGGAGTTAGCTTTCCTTTGTGTCTTTACTCTGGTGCATTTTCTTACATTTGTGCAGATACCTGATACACAAGATATCTCTTCCACTTTCTATATGTAAAAGCCCAATCATAAGTAATACTAAGTTTTTAAGTACAGCAGAAAGGGAAAGAATGTCTGACAAGTAAGTAGACAAAATTGGGATTGCTCATTTGATCACAATCAGTGATCATTGTCTCTTGTTCATTGCTACCATATCATATAGTAGCCAGAAACTATGTTTATAACATTTGATGAAAATCAACATTTTATTTGCCAGACGATATAGACTGTTTTTTGGGTTTGGGGTTTTTTTTGGCTTTTTTTGTCTTTTTTTTTTATTTCTGCTAATGTAACACTAAAAAAGGAGGGGGAGGAGGGTGTGTGCAGAAGAATTTTAGAAACAGTTAAAGACCTGTTCGAAATATAACACACTGTCCTGGTTTCAGCTGGGATAGAGTTAATTTTCTTCTTGGTAGCCGGTATGGGGCTGTGTTTTGGGGTTTAGGATGAGAACAATGTCGATGCTACACTGATGCTTTGGTTCTTGCTAAGTAGTGCTAAGTATCGCTAAATAGTCGCTAAGTAGCGCTTACACTGGTCAAGGACTTTTCAGCTTCCCATGCTCTGCCCGGTGCACGGGGGGCTGGGAGGGAGCACAGCCAGGGGCGCTGACCCAGACTGGCCAAAGAGTTATTCCATACCATATGACGTCATGCTCAGTATATAAACTGAGGGAAGAAGAAGCAAGGGGGGCGGCATTTGGCACAATGGCGTTTGTCTTCCCAAGTAACTGTTACGCCTGATGGAGCCCTGCTTTCCTGGGGATGGCCGAACACCCGCCTGCCCATGGGAAGTAGCGAATTAATTCCTTGTTTTGCTTTGTTTGCGTGCGCAGCTTTTGCTTTACCTATTTAACTGTTCTATTTTATTTCACTTCAACTATTAAACTGTTCTTATCTCAACCCACGAGTTCTCTCCCTTTTACCCTTCCGATTCTCTCCCCCATCCCACCGTGGGGGAGTGAGCGAGTGGCTGTGTGGTGCTTAGTTGCTAGCTGGGGTTAAACCACGACACACACACACACAAAAATTTAAAAAATCAAACAACCAGTACTCATCTATTTATTGATAGTAGTATTTTAGCATCGAGTTTTCCATTAAGATATACTTTTTTAAAAGTACATTCTCATAACCAACCAAGTTCATTGAAACAAATACGAGTGAGATCTCTATTGTTCAATCTCAATCGTTTTTTGCCTTTAGAGATACCAGGATCTACCCCTCCATTCCTATCCCTCTATATCCCTTCTCTCTGCAGTATCTGGGAACTTACATTAGACATACCACTTGGGCAATACTGTACTTGAAGAAAGCTAGACCTCTGATCTTCATGCTGTGCATAACACCCCTTGTTTTCAACAAGGCACTTAAGGACGCTAGGTAAGAATAAAATTCTTTAGTGTTTATTAACTTTATTAAAAAACACAAACAAACAAACAAAAAAATCAACCAAAAGACCCCCAAACTAAAACAACTGTTTTCAGGGTACAGTCTGAAATCAGACTTCATAGAATCAGAGAATCATAGAATTGTTAAGGTTGGAAAAGACCCTTAAGATCATCAAGTCCAACCGTTAACCTATGACTACCAAGTCCACCACTAAACCATGTCCTCAAGCACCACGTCTACCCGTCTTTTCAATACCTCCAGGGATGGGGACTCAACCACTTCCCTGGGCAGCCTGTTCCAGTGCCTGACTACCCTTTTGATGAAGAAGTTTTTCCTAATATGCAACCTAAACTTGCCCTGGTGCAGCTTGAGGCCGTTTCCTCTTGTCCTATGCCTTGGTTTTGCCTACTGTGAAGCACTGTGATTTCTATAAACATCAGATTAAACATTTACTAGGATTTTAGTAATTGCCAAAAAAAAAGTCAGATCAACAGAACCATATAAATTTTCATTTCAGTTAAGATCTTTAGAAGTAAATCAAAAAGCAACAGCTACATAACAGGTACAGCCTGTCACCAAAAATCCCCAACCAAAAAAAAAAAAAAATCCAAAAAAATCCCTTAGATTTCAACAGGCTCATTTCTTGTGCTGGGTACATGAGTGAAATGTAGTAAGCAGTGAAAGTAAGTGCTGGTATCAAATAGTTAGTTAAAAAAAACCCTGGAAATCAGTTCTGTTCAAATACCAAATAGGTTGTGAAAGAAGAAAATAAATATAAAATATTCTTGAATGAGTCTTTTCATTTTGTGTAGACAAAACAATATTAATACTCTCTTTTTTTTGCTATATAATTAAATAATTACAACTTTTAAACACCAGCGAATAGTTCCCTTGTCTCCTTTTCATCTTTTTTATGCGCTCTTATGCTGTATAATGAGGAAAATGTCAAGTGCATGTCAAGTGATCCAGAAGCATTTATGCTGCATGATATAATATCAGTGAGTGACCTTCTCTAGATATTTCTCTCTTCTTTCACCCCAGCTCCCAAAGATATCCATGCTTGAAGGGGGTACTGACTTTTGAAACAATTTCTGCACTTTATTGTGCAGAATGATGCAGCTAAAGAGAACCTTACAGTCTTACCAGTTGTGTACAGCTATAGGGTTTACACATCAGAATTTTTTAATAGATAATCTCTTAGGAACAGTGAATGCTTTATCTGGAGAAGAAAATAGAGAAAGAGAAAGAGAAAGAGAAAGAGAAAGAGAAAGAGAAAGAGAAAGAGAAAGAGAAGGAGAAGGAGAAGGAGAAGGAGAAGGAGAAGGAGAAGGAGAAGGAAGAAAAAGAAAAAGAAAAAGAAAAAGAAAAAGAAAAAGAAAAAGAAAAAGAAAAAGAAAAAGAAAAAGAAAAAGAAAAAGAAAAAGAAAAAGAAAAAGAAAAAGAAAAAGAAAAAGAAAAAGAAAAAGAAAAAGAAAAAGAAAAAGAAAAAGAAAAAGAAAAAGAAAAAGAAAAAGAAAAAGAAAAAGAAAAAGAAAGAGAAAAAGAAAGAGAAAAAGAAAGAGAAAAAGAAAGAGAAAGGGAAAAAAAGAAAGGGAAAAAGAAAAAGAAAGGGAAAAAGAAAGGGAAAAAAGTGTCCTGGGTCACTTAGGTAAAATGGATATCTAAAGATAAGACAAAAACCAGAGGAAGTTAAATGGGAGTGAGCAGAATGATGCCTTCTTCAATAAGTATTTTCCGAATCATGGAATATGTTTGAGAAGGTCCTTCCTCCATATAACTCTAAGAAGAACATGAAATTTATACTGAAAACATTGTAAGACCTGTGCCTTGCTTTTTGGGCAGACAGCGAAAACTTTAAAGGATTAATTAGAGAAAAGAATATATCACAATCACAATAATACCTGAATTTGTTCATGTTTTCAGGAAATGTAAATGCATGGTAAGGTTTACTCTAGACTATGTCTAGCTGGTATTAGCTGTCCTTTAGTGTGGAGCTAAGGGAAATGCAGGCTCTTAAACAGCTCTCCAAATGTGCTAATCATTTTATATGTTTCCATAAAGATAAAAGGAGGTAGATTTATAGAGATATTCAGATAACAGAATTTCTTTGAAGATGTGAGTTCAATTTTCCGTATTTGAAAGTTACAGTAAGCATCTATATAACTATTCTTAAAGAACTAAATGCTTCATTAATCTACTACAAATTGGTTTTTTTCCAAAGAACATTAGATTACAATGAAATGACTGCATTTTATATGCCTAATATGATACCGAAATAACTACATATAAAGTTTAGCTCAGAGAAGGTGATTCAAATTAAAGAACAGGGTACTCTCAAAATCCCCGACAGGAGTTTCAAAGGCCCCGAGTGAGGTAGCTGGTGCCTTACTACAGCTGCCTTATGTCACACAGCAAGTACTTTTGATGTGTAGCAATTAAGCCTAATGATTTCACTGATGTTTCTCCAACCTACAGTGTTTCAAATACGGAAAAAGGAAGACAGTTGGGCTAGTCTATGAAAATACTGAATAAAAGGAGATCAGGTCTGCACTGAAGAGAATACAATATAAACTGAGAAAAGTTCACCAAAAGAATTATTATGTCCCTGCTATAAAAAAGGAACTAGAAATCAGAAGAAGCATCTTGCCCATTCTCAAGAAAGTGAACATCTCACTAGAAAATGTAAAAATGCAAAGGTGATGCACTGACATGAAGTTTGTGAGTAGATCAATGTATTATGCTAGCACTATTCCCCTCCACCTGGAATGTTAATATAACTCATTCCTAGTAGTATTGCCCTCACTTCACTGAAAAGAAAGCTGTGAGCTAAGCAATAAATGCAAAACCAAATGAGTACAGTGAACTGTAATATAATTTAAGAGCCATTGTTAGTACTAAATAAGAATGTGGAAGTGTGATATGTGACGCAAAGATTGAAACTACACATTTGTATTCTGACATTTAATTAAACTTATTCATTTTATTAAAATCAAGCTTATATACCTGTTAGTGGGTTGAATCTATGAGAAGGCATTTAGCCCATAACAGTTGTCAAAAGAAAATATTGTCATAATTACTATATGATCAGTTTCCAAATCTAGATTATTTGCCTCTTCATCAATTTCTTCAGCATCAGATCAGCATACTCTCTTTTAAAACAAATATTTCTTTACTAGCAGAATGGTAAGATTCAAGTCTGATATAAAATTAGGTAAGACACCACAAAAACTTCTCTGGCTATTATTGTGACTATAGTGAGCAAGCAAATGACATATTTCTTGCAAGAACACTAAGCAAAACAACTAAACCGTATACATTTGCCTTGGTCTTTAATAGTCAGATCAGTTGTTCTTGGGGTACCCAGCCCCTTGAGCTGACAGACAGGGACAGGGAGCATAATGAAGCCCCCATAATCCAAGGGGAAATGGTTAGTGACCTGCTACACCATGTATACACACACAAATGTATGGGGCTGGATGGGATCCACCCAAGGGTACTGAGGGAGCTGGCAGAAGTGCTCACCAAGCCACTTTCCATCATTTATTAGCAGTCTTGGCTCACCGGGGAGGTCCTAGGTAACTGCAAGTTTTCAAAAGTAATGCCTATCTACAGAAGGGGGATCCGGGGAACTACAGGCCTGTCAGCCTGACCTCGGTGCCAGGGAAGGTCATGGAACAGATCATCCTGAGTGCCATTATGCGGCATGTGCGGGACAACCGAGGGATCAGGCTCAGCCAGCATGGGTTTATGAAAGGCAGGTCCTGCTTGACTAACCTGATCTCCTTCTATGACAAGGTGACCTGCTTAGTGGATGAGGGGAAGGCTGTGGATGTTGCCTACCTGGACTTTAGCAAAGCCTTTGACACCATTTCCCACAGCATTCTCCTAAAGAAACTGGGTGCTCATGGCTTGGTTGAGTGTACTCTTCACTGGGTAAAAAACTGGCCGGGTGGCTGGGCCCAAAGAGTGGTGGTGAATGGAGTTCAATCCAGTTGGCAGCAGGTCACAAGTGGTTTCTCCCAGGGCTCAGTATTGGGGCCAGTTCTGTTTAATATCTTTATCAATAATCTGGATGAGGGGATTGAGTGCACCCTCAGTAAGTTTGCAGATGACACCAAGTTGGGTGGTAGTGCTGATCTGATGGAGGGTAGGAAGTCCCTACAGAGGGATCTGGACAGGCTGGATCGACAGTCTGAGGCCAATTATATGAGGTTTAACAAGGGTAAGTGTCAGGCCCTGCACTGGCACAACTTGGGGCTGTTTCCTCTTGTCCTATCTCTTCTTACTTGGGAGAAGAGACCAACACCCACCTTGCTACAACCTTGGGTCACAACAACCCCATGCAACCCTACAGGCTTGGGGAAGAGTGGCTGGAAAGCTGCCTAGTGGAAAAGGACCTGGGGGTGTTGGTCAACAGCCGGCTGAATATGAGCCAGCAGTGTGCCCAAGTGGCCAAGAGGGCCAATGGCATCCTGGCTTGTATGAGAAATAGTGTGGCCAGCAGGACTAAGGAAGAGATTGTCCCTTTGTACTCAGCACCGGTGAGGCCGCACCTTGAGTACTGTGTTCACTTTTGGGTCCCTCACTACAAGAACAACATTGAGATGCTGGAGCGTGTCCAAAGAAGGGCAACAAAGCTAGTGAAGGGTCTAGAGAACAAGTCTTATGAGGAGTGGCTGAGGGAGCTGGGGTTGTTTAGTTTGGAGAAAAGGAGGCTGAGGGAAGACCTTATCATTCTCTACAACTCCCTGAAAGGAGGTTGTAGTGAGGTGGGTGTCAGTCTCTTCTCCCAAGTAACAAGTGATCAGATAAGAGGAAACAGCCTCAAGTTGCAGCAGGGGAGGTTTAAATTGGATATTAGGAAAAATTTCTTCACTGAAAGGGTTATCAAGCATTGGAACAGGCTGCTCAGGGAGGTGGTTGAGTCCCCATCTCTGGAGGTATTTAAAAGATGTGTAGACGTGGTGCTTCGGGACATGGTTTGGTAGTAGACTTGGCAGTGCTAGGTTAACAGTTGGACTTGATGATCTTAAAGGTCTTTTCCAACCTAGACTATTATATGGTTCTGTGATTCTATAAATTCAACAGACTGACTGGTTGACTGCTCGAATGAAGTGAAAGTCAAAAAAATATTAATTGGAAAGAGCTATTCTTTATAAATTATATATTTCTTGTACTCAGAATCTGTTTTCTGAAGTTCAGGTTTTGGAATTGTATGATCAAGCTTCAGCAAAATAAGTAAAAAGAGAAAAAAGTAACAGAGGAGAATGCAGTGATAAAAAATGTGGGTTTTTTTCACATTTTTAAAATTGTTGTATTATTGTAATACTTGCAAGGAATATTACCTCTCAAAAACTTAAATCCATTTGAGTTCAGGATATTGCAAGCATGCAGTTCATAATATTTGGGGAGTGACTATGTGGGATAATATTTACTTTATTCAGTTTGTTTGAGCGGCAACTTGTTTTGAACAGATGAAGCACAAAGCAAATTCTCATCTATAGCTACCTTTTTTCCCTAGTTCTATCACCATTTTTTTTCCTTTGTTTTTAATATAGTTATTTCTTTATGCTCTAATTTTTCTTTATGCTCTAATTTTTCTTTATGCTCTAATCATACCTTTAAATTAGTAATTAGTTAATCATACCTTTAAATTAGTAAAAATTTAAAGTCATCTGGTTCTTTGTGGGTATTGTTACAAGGTGTATTGTTATGGAGACAAACTGCAGTCCCAATGAATGCCATGAAACTTTAAAGTTTCTGCAACACTGCATTAGATTTACACCTCCTGCTTTCGTCCTTCCATCACACTACAGATCTCTAAACAGAACAGGCAATTCACATAGTGTTTGACTTCAGTAACTTCTTTTGCTATCATATACCTCAGTTTCTTAAATGTTGTCTAGGTTAGGACCCTGATGGTCCTCTTAGTTAAGTGGTCCTCTAAAATCCAGAGGTGCATCCTAGTCACATCCCAGGCCCATCGTAGGACAAGACACAAGAGCATCTCAGATCTACCCTTTTTCTCCTATTCTCCTCTTCAGTTACACACTTTCATCTCTGTCAGTAGCAAAGCCACATGTGTGAGTTGAAAGGAAGGAGCAAAATGGCAAGCCCATGTTATCAGGCTATGTTCTGAAATTTAGGGAACATTTTCTAGCTACTCTAGATATACCAAAAATCTCTCTGCAGAAGGAAAACTCAAGCTCAATAACAATTGCAGATTTTAGTCAGAAACTCTCTGTCTGGATGCCCATGCAAATCATCTAATGATATCAGACTGACCCTCCATATCCACAGACAGCTGGAGAGAATTGGTTCCAAGGGACTATATTTCTCTTATCAAGCAGTTGTAAACAAGTTAGGAATTCGCATTTGTCGATAAATAAAAAATCTTTAAAAGTGAATGGAAACACCTGTGTGACTAGAGATCTCTGTTCTAGGTATCCCTGAATTAGTGCTGAACAAAGTAGTTTAACTTCCTGGAGGCATTAAACATATGACAACAAAGCACTGCATCAATACTTATCCAAAAGAACAGCAACATCTGACTGAGTTATTTTTGCATTAAATTCTTCCTGTGAATTAATTTAAAACAACTAAAACTATAAGTATACAGTGACTGCAGTATAGTGCAAGTAAGGTGAACATATTAGTGTTTATTATATTTTGGAAGTCAAGAATAGTTTCAGCATGTGCGATTTTTTTGCTACTAAAATTAGAACCCTCACCCTTTTTTTCTTTCCAGAAAAGTGTTAAATTGAACTGATATAGTCGCCTTCCAAATATATGCTGTTCATAAGCAGCATGTGGATTAACTAAGTTATGGCTGTAAAAACATATCTAAACCAGTTTGAGCTCAGGAATAGCATATTTATGTTTTGATCAAATTGTTCACTATGGATTCACTGTCTCAAGTAAGTAATACATCATGCATAGGACAGAATAATGTGCTTTGTTTATAAGAAGGTGAGAGATGACATGCATCTTTAGTAAGGCTTTTGAATTTAGAACCCAACATTCACCTAATTAAAAAATAGAAACATCATGTCAATGAAACTTTTTCAGGATGAATGCAAAGTCATTAAAAAACCCACAAGAACCTGAAATTAAAAGGATAGTTACAGTTTGTGGGAGAATGGCTAAGTGAGAAGGGACATGATCTTTTCAGTGTGAGCAATCCTGCTTTTAGTGTATCAAGAAGCACGGAGGATACTATAAACTGACCTTGAACAGCAAAGGACTACTGGGCAAACAACAACTAAGTCCGGAATATGCTAACGAACCTCTTCGCGTGAACAGCAACCCTGTACCAATCATATAACTGTCTTAAGCGCATGAACACATGTAATGAACCAATCATATAGATATTGCTTCCGCGTGCTTTGCTCATTGTCTATATAAGCCTTGCAATTGTCTGAAATAAACGAGAACGATCATACTCGCATCGAGGTTATATTGTTACTCCGGGTCCGAACTCTCCCACTCCGACATCTGGTAGCAGAGGATGGTTACTTCGCCTGCGATTTCCGAGACCGCGGTGAGCAGCAGAGGAGGGTAACGTCGCTCGTGTTCTCGGTGACTGCGATATGCAGCTAGAGGAGGGGAGTGGGAAGTTTCGGCTGAGAGAAGCGCTGCTCAGGTCAAGAAGGCAGAGTAGACGCCGGTGTGAGGTCACTCCTCACCTCTCAGATACAGGCGCTGCTTGGGTCAAGAGGGCAGAGCAGACGCTGGTTGTTAAGCGCAGTAATGGAAACAGAAGCTGCGGCCACACTGCTAGCTGGAATACTCTCTAAGAGAGGGATAGAAGAACCAGCGAAGCAATTGTGTAAATTAATTACACTTGGACAGCGTTGGGGTCATTTTTCTGACACTCACCTGTTATTTTCCGTATCGGAATGGCGGGACTTTGGAGGGACAATGTGGCAAAAAACGATTGAGGGAGATGAAAAAGATGAAAAGGAGATAAAGGCGGTTCGTATACTTTGGAACACCGTGTTAGAGACTTTAAAAGTGATGAAAGCAGAAAGAGAAGTGGCATGCGCTGCTGCTCAAATGCTGGGTCCAGGAAAAGCTATTGATAAACTCCAAAGTAAACCAGGACCTATCACGCACTTTTTCGGACTGCCTGCCGTAAGAGGAATGTCTGGGACTATTTGTAAAAACGTAAGTGAACTGCGGGAAAAGGAAAGTCTTAACTCACCGGGCGAAATAAAAGGTGTGCCACCAACCACGGTGCGGGCACCCGGGGGAGCGGAAGTTTCTCTTAGCAGAGCCGGAATAGGATCTGAGGCAGAGGCGGAAGTGTCTCCACCAGAAACTCCAAAAGGGGCGGGAGCAACGTCAGTTGCTGACCTCATTGACTTGGGTGGAGCACCCTGCCGACCTTCCCCTGCAACGGGAAGAAAGGAGGTGCCGTCAACACCCTCAGCGCCTTCATCTCCACTGTACCCACCGCTGCCTTCTTCTGGGGAATCATCGGGGACTACAACTCCAACTTCTAAGAAAGAACTGCAGCAACCCCCAGATGTCACTACAGAGATGTTACAAGCGGTGCTAAAACAACTTGAGAAATTGGAAACACAAACAACTACGAAGGAAAAAAGTGTGCCTCCATGTTTAATGAAATCATCAGCACACCCTAGAGTTGCACGCTGGAGTGGCATTATTAGAGATGCAATTCTGGAAGGACAATGGAAGCCCGTTGATGGGACAGGAAATCCTACAACATTAGCATTTCCTGTCGTACAAGGAAATAATCAAGGAAAGTGGGAACCTCATGATTGGAAAATTCTACAACAAGCACGCACCACCATTTCAACCTATGGAGTGAAATCCGTGGCAACACGACAAATTGTTAGCTGGATCTTCTCTGCCGACCTTATGTGTCCATACGATTGCCAAAACTTAATGAGACTGTTATTAACTCCAACTCAATACATACTATGGCAATCATCTTGGATTCAACGAGCCACAGATGCTGCAACCCGAAGACAAGGGGAAGATGATCCACTCCGTGGAGTCACAGCTGACATGCTCACCGGACAAGGGAGATATAGCAACCTGCAAGTACAAATAACATTCCCAGCGAACATGCTACAACTATCTTCCCAATTAGCGTTGGAAGCATTTCTCAGCCTGCCAGGGTCAAGTGTCCCTTCATTTGGTAACTTACTTCAAGGAGCCACAGAAAGATACAGCAACTTTGTAGATCGTCTTTGGGAAATGATAATGAATCATCCTGATTTATCTGACGAAAATAAAGAGCAAATGTTTAAAGTATTAGCCTTTGATAATGCTAACAAAACCACAAAGCAAATATTAGCTACATTACCAAAAGGTGCGGATGTAGAAGAAATGCTCCTCCGGGTAGAAAGAGCTGAGGCACAACGACAAGGAAATACTGTCGCCGCTGCAGTTCAAGGAGCCGTTCGTGAAGTAATACAACCATTAGCCGCAGTTGTGCAGAAAAAACGAAGTCACCCTACTGGACAAAGGCCTGGGCAAACATTTAATCAACCTTTTCGAGGAAAATGTCACCGTTGTGGAGAATCAGGACATATAAGACTAAATTGTCGTGCTACAGTTTGGTGTGACAAATGTCAAAGGGATAGCCATGCCACCAAAGTTTGTACGGGAAATGGAAAGCAGAGCGCGGAGAGAGGCCGCGCGTAGACACAAGTGTACCCTCAAAACGAGACACAGGTTTTTTACAGCAACACCCACCCGCAACCCGAGGGAGTCTGGGAATTGATGTAGAAACCACAATAGATGTCACCCTTATTGATTCCAATGTCCAAAAAATTCCTAGCAATGTGATGGGGCCCCTCTTTCACCAAAATAGTACTATTGGCAGATTGCTATTAGGCCGCTCGTCCGCCTCTGTAAAAGGACTTATTGTGCTACCTGGAGTAATTAACGCTGACTACACAGGTCGCATTCACATTATGGTCTACACTGTTTGTCCACCTATATTCATCCCTAAAGGTAGCAAAATTGCACAAATAGTTGCTATAAATAACTCGCTAAACCATTTGCCACAATCAAATGCCTATCGAGGTGATCGCGGTTTCGGATCTACCGGACCTGCAGTCCGTATACTTTGGAACACTACTGCAGATGTTACAATCATCAGCCATGAGGTGTGGCCTACAAATTGGCCGGTAGAGCTACCAACATCATCTGTTGCAGGTGTTGGGGGACAATCTACTCCCTATATCAGCAAGCAACCAGTACATTTGCAATTTCCCGAGGGCCAACAAGCCAATCTTAAAGTGTATGTGTTACCTTTACCTGGGACACTGGAAGCCTTAATCGGCTGAGATGTTTTAGGCCAAATTGGAGCTGCTTTGACTACAAAAAATTTTTAGTCATGGGCGCTGGAGAGCAGCCGCCCAACCCACCATTGAGTTGGACTTCTAATAAGCCTGTGTGGGTTGACCAGTGGCCCATGACTAAAGAGCGACTGCAAATTGCTAAACAATTGGTTTCCGAGCAACTTGCTGCTGGGCATATTAAACCCTCTGTTAGCCCTTGGAATACGCCCATCTTTGTAATCCCAAAAAAGAATGGAAAGTGGCGACTTTTACATGATTTACGTAAAGTCAATGATCAAATGCAATCTATGGGTGCATTACAACCCGGAATGCCATCTCCCAGTATGTTGCCAGATGGATGGCACATATTGATAGTCTTAAAAAGATAGACTTAAAAGACTGGTTTTTTACTATTCCATTACACCCACAAGACACACAGCGCTTTGCCTTCTCTGTACCTGCTGTAAACAAAGCTGCACCAGCAGAACGATACGAATGGATCGTTTTGCCGCAAGGAATGAAAAACTCACCCACGCTGTGTCAGCTTTATGTGGCATGGGCACTACAGCCGCTCCGAACTCAATGGCCAAACACGATAATCTATCAATATATGGACGATATTCTTTGTTGTCAAGAGAAAACATTTTCTGAAGACGCGTTGCAACAGTTAACCTCTATCTTATCACAAAAGGGACTTATTATTGCACCAGAAAAGGTGCAGCATACCAGCCCATGGAAATATCTTGGATGGTCCATCACGAATTCAAAAATTCGACCACAGAAAACAGAGCTTACTACTCAACTACATACATTACATGATCTCCAAACTTTATTAGGAGACATTCAGTGGGTTCGAAATTGCGTTGGAATTTCCAACACTGAAATTGGGTCCTTAACAAAACTATTGCGAGGCACAAATCCGGCCGACAAAATAACTCTGACGGCAGAACATCATACAGTGCTACAACAAATTACGCAAAAATTACATTCATCATGGTCTTTCCGCCGAATTTTGCAATTACCAATCTCCTTAATCATATGTAACGGGAAAGACTCACCATATGCTGTCATTTGTCAGTGGCAAAACAAGAAAGGGGAATTTACCTCTCCTCTCTCATTGGATGCCACTGCCAAATCCACTGTCTTGGATGCCACTGTCAAATCTACTGTCAAGAACAAAAGTCCAGAAGATATGTTTAATGTACTAGAATGGGTGTTTTTAAGTGTGCAACCAAAAACGAGTATCCAAACGCGGACTGAGGCAATAGGAGAATTAATACGTAAAGGAAGGTCGCAAATTATAGAAATCAGTGGTCAGGAGCCAGAGAATATCAGTATACCTGTTAACGCCATAGATATAGAATGGTGGCTCCGTAATGCTGTTGCCATACAGAGCGCCTTATTAGGCTATAATGGCAGAATACACTCGCAGCAGCCTCAAGGAAAATTATGGCAAGTATTAAAACGGAATCAATGGATAGAAAAATCCAAAGTAAGTGAAAAACCATTACCAGATGGGGTAACCATCTACACTGATGCAGGCAAGTGCCTACGGCGCGCAGCTTGCGTCTGGAAAGAAGGTGATCAATGGAAACAACACATTATAGAGGGACAACCTCAAGATTCCCTTCAAACTTTAGAATTAACTGCAGTAGTTTGGGCTTTGACTAATTGGCAAAACACTCCTTTAAATGTAGTAACAGATTCAATGTATGTGGCTGGAATAATGCCACGGTTAGAGGATGCCTTACTAAGGGAAACGACCAACCCTAGATTAGGAAGTCTATTTATCAAGTTACGATCCGTATTAAGCCAACGAACAGCAACCTGTTGTATTATCCATATTCGCAGTCATCAGTTAGATCTTGGACTTGGCCATGGTAATCAACTAGCTGACAGCCTAGTTAGTCCTGCATGCCATGCGCCTCCTATGGATAAATTTCAACAGGCCAGACAAAGTCACGAAAATTTTCACCAAAACGCAAAAGTTTTAAAAAGGCAATTTAATTTAACAGAAAATGCAGCCCAAAGCATCATTCAGGCCTGCCCAAAATGCGGAAATCACGGGCCAGGTATAGGAGTAGGAGTAAATCCAAAAGGACTAAAAGCATTAGAATTATGGCAAATGGATGTTACCCATGTTCCAGAATTTGGTAGGTTAAAGTATGTACATGTAACAATTGACACCTTTTTGAAAATGATGTGGGCAACTGCGTTGCCTGGAGAAAAGGCACATCATGTATGTAAACATTTGCTTGCTTGCTTTGCTGTATTAGGCGTACCAGAGCGCATTAAGACTGATAATGGTCCTGCCTATGTTAGTCAAAAGGTGAGAGCATTCTTATCGCGATGGGCGGTCTGATGTGATTTAGGGGGTAGCTAGAAGAACAGTTATAAAATAAGGGGGGCTCTGGGATAATTTCTTTACAGACAACTCGGCCTTGGGAGAACAGATGCACGGAACTAGGAAGATAGGGAGAAACAGAAGAATGGCAACAATAGTCTTGAAGGACAACATCTACGTGATCCTAGGACTGAGTTTGCGCAGAAGCAAAGGTCAATCAGCGAACAGAGTGAGGAAGACTACGAGCCTTCATCTGAAGACCCCCAAAGACCACCACAAGAGATGACTGCGCATGCGAATCAGATATTTGCATATGTTAATAAGTTCCTGGAAATCTCATGTTTATGCATAGCAATTCTTGGAAATCCTATGAATATGCATGACTGTATAGTATATATTCTCTAAAAGTTCAGTAATTCGTTGGAGCACTTATGGTGGAGAATCCCCAGTGCTGCCCAGCGCTGCAATAAAGAATACCTGCTTAATAGGAACTTCGTTGCTATTGAGTTTCATTTCAGGGACTCTCTGAGTACTCCGTTTCTCCCTTGGGGAGATTCGGACTGTGAGGAGAAGCATCCGTGGATTTTTTGTATCGGTTTTGGGACCCAGATGGGACCCTCTCTGTTCGGCTGCAGGACCCGTTGAGAACAGGACTCCCTAGGGTACCCCCGGAAAATTTCCGGAGGGACTCCTTGCCTCAATCAGATCACTGCGGGAGCAGACAAGGACCATCTTCGGAAAAAGGTATTCTTTCTCAGGAATGTGGTTAGGACCTGTCCCGGTTATATTTAACGGTCGAGGATATATATGTGTTTCCACAGATCGTGGTCCAGTGTGGGTGCCGAGCAAGAGCGTAAAGCCTGTTTTGGCTCATCATGACTCACCCCACGAGCAAAATGGTCAAGCTCCTGATTCTAGAGATGCTATTCCCAATGGCAGTGACTCTCCACAAGATTGAGCCCAGAGAAAATATGTGGGTTACATGGGCAAACAAGACAGGACAACAAGCCTTTTGTCTATCGCTTGCTTCTGCGACAGAGCCTTTTCAAACATGTTTAATAGGGATACCTGGCTTCAATGTAGGGGAATTTCATAGCTTTGCCACGCAAAATTGTAGTTTGTCTATTTCTGTTAGTAATTATAGTGCCACGCTTATTAATAGCCTGAATGTTACCTGATAAGTTTGCTTACCAAAGGAATTCGAATTTTAATCACTCTTTCTATTTTAGGATTATGTTTTTGTGTAGCATTTAGCTGTGTTAAACGAGCTTTGTTAAAAGTGGTAAATCACGCCTGGATTGCTCAAAAACAAGAAGGGGGAATTGTGGGAGAATGGCTAAGTGGGAAGGGACATGATCTTTTCAGTGTGAGCAATCCTGCTTTTAGTGTATCAAGAAGCACAGAGGATACTATAAACTGACCTTGAACAGCAAAGGACTACTTGGCAAACAACATAAGAGACAACAACTAAGTCCGGAATGTGCTAACAAACCTCTTCGCGTGAACAGCAACCCTGTACCAATCATATAACTGTCTTAGGCGCGTGAACACATGTAATGAACCAATCATGTAGATATTGCTACTGCGTGCTCTGCTGATTGTCTATATAAGCCTTGTAATTGTCTGAAATAAACGAGAACGATCATACTCGCATCGAGGTTACATCGTTACTCCGGGTCCGAACTCTCCCACTCTGACAACAGTTCACCATGAAAATGAAAGGAATATAAAGGTTTTTTTCTTGGGGAGAGGAATTTTCATTAAACCAGTTTCTGTTTGATATTTTCACTAATGACATAGATCATAGAAGAGGCAGTTTGCACATCAAATGCACAGATTAGAATTCTCCAGTGACCTGAGCCTACATTTAACCAGGAGTCCCTTTTGTCAACATGGAGCACTGTACTACCAGATCAGCTGTGGATCAACTTAAGAGTGATCAGAGGAAACATGAACAGAACAAAAAAATCTTAAAGACTTTATAAGAAAGAATGTATATACTGGCATTGGTTAGAAAAGAGAAGATTAAGCAGATATATGATAAAGCACCTAAAACGTATAAATATGTTCTAAAAAAAAAGGTAAAAAATCTGTTCTATATGTTAATGGCAAACTATCAGGTGCAGTGGGTTTAAACTATAAAAAGGAAGGTTCAGGTTACACATTAGGGCATTTTTAAAAGAGTAGAGAAAGTAGATTACCAAAATAAATTGCCCGGAGAAGGTATGCTGTCCCTTACACTAGCGGTCTTCCAGAAAAATTTGAACAAAAGTCTGTCACGAGTAAGATGAAAAGAGATGTAGGAACTGATAATGCCAAAAATAGGAGGGGGCAGGAAACTAAATGATCTCTCTCTGTTTCTTTCAACCATATGAGTCTAAATACAACTCCATTATAGTATTTTCATAGTGACAGAATGACTTAGATTTCTGGATTAAGTTTTGGGAGATATGACTGTAAATTCTTCTGTTTTACCAATTTCTTATGAAATTTGGGTAACAGCCAATGTACGTAAATTAGAAGACCAGCTGACTTAGACCAGTCTGCAGTCAGTTCAAACAGAAATGCCCTTCCAGATGATTAATATGGTTACATGAAACTCAGAGAAATGAAAACAAGCACCATCCTTCAGGATTGCTTTATTCTCTAGCTGTGTAACTTTCATGACTAACAAATATATCCAAAGAAAAAAAATAATTAATGTTCATGTGCAAATGTATGTTAAAGATATAATACATTGATAATGGCTTATAATAATCTGCAATCATTGGAAGGATCCAGCAATTTATGTTAAAAAGTCATCTCATTTTTCTGAAAAAGGTGTTGAAATAACAAAACAAACAAAAACTCAAAAAAAACCCCAGATCAATGGATGATTGAAATAGTCTTTACTTACTTAGCAATCCAAATAATTTTCAAATTGCCTTGTGAATACACCTATGCATACTAGAAAGGCAGGACTTTGTTCTACTTGGATGAGCCCGCAATAGACTCAAATACTTCATAGATAAGCTAATAAGATACTCTCCAGAATCATGTTTAAGTCAAAGTCAGGGAATGGACAAACTTCCCACTTATTTGCACACAGGGAAAACTTGCTTCCTTGTTTGTTCGTTGTTTTTTTCTTGAGTAAGGAGAAGATAATTGTCACAGACCTTTGATAATAATCTTACAAAAGACATCTAATAACTCAAGAAAACTCTAAAAGAATATGTTGCAGTTATTTCTGAGTGATGTGAGAAGAGCTATCATTCATAACTGCAGTACTGCATGCCAATGATGGAATCGAGTGTGGTAGTACTTTGGTTAAATTTGGATTGCTTTTTGGAAACTGTTTAAAATGCAACTAAGGTAACGTATGCAACAGAAACCCAGCTACATCCCTAGGCATCTTCTTTCAGAGAATTATCAAAATCGTCATGACATGGGCTGTAATATTTATGACAATACAGATTATAGTATGATGCAGTTTGTTAAAATAGAACATTTTATACTCCAAGTAGAGAGAAAGGAACGTGCAGCTATTTAAAGAAACTTGAGACCCTGGAAATAATTCTGCTATTCAGTAAACTCATTTTTTCAGCTGTGTTTAAAAACATAGAGCAAATATAATTAGAAATATAAATGGAAATTTCCCATTAAGAACAGTGCTGCAGTACATAATTATATTACATCCTACAAAGATTCTGTTCAGAGCATCCAAGCTTTCCCAGTCCGGACTTCTGCAAAAACATTGATCTCAGTAGAGCTCTACCCAATTTTACTATTAAAGAAGTCATCTGTCATAATTTTAGATTTTGCTAGTTTTTGTGCATGAGTTAAGATAAATTTGCAGTAGCAACCCTCTGTCTTTTAATAGTCCCTATGTATGAAGGAGAATTATGAATCCTTATGAACTCAGTATCTAGTTAAACAGTGTAAGTTTTTACTATAGTTACTACCCGTTGAAGCAGTACATGATACCTATGTAGTATGATCTCTATCCAGTGCTTCTTCTTTTTTTTTAAAAAAAAAGTGTAATAGACCTACAATATGGCACAAATAATGTTAAAATTCTCTGAAATAACTTTATGCATACATATAAATGTGTTTGTATGCACATAAAGCTTGCAAGGAAAGAGCTCTAAGGTAAATTTATACTTCTGCCACCATTAATCAGACCCTTCAGAAGGAAACATCCAATTACTGTTCAGCCAGTTCTCTTTGGGACCTATTTCTTTTGATCTTTTATAGCAGCTTCTTTCCATTCCAATGCCCATTTCCATATCCTCCCTGGATTATTTTCCACATCAAAGCAAGTCTTTCTTGCCTCTGTAGACTTCTCAATTTTGATCTTTCTACAGTCATCATGAGAGAGAGAGAAAGCAGAAAAAGTAATACTAATTATACACTATGTCAACCTCTTTTGTATACAGTATGTTTACTAAGGCTTCACAGAAAGCAGTATCAACTAAGCTTCCAAAATTTTGGTTTACCAAAACTTTTGCTGCCAATAAAATTGCTAGGAGAAGAAATAATAGATTACTCATGATGAATCTATCAATTCCCCTCCATATTTAACCAACTACTTGTAATTGTTCATTCGAGAGGTCAGTGTCATAAGAAGGAAAACAAATAGGTATTTTCACCTCTAATGCTTTAATAAAAAAAAAACCAGTTCCTGCTTACTAGCTGACAAGTGTGGAATTGCTGTGATTTGTTTAGCCGATTGATTTTGATGGACTGTAATTCTAGAGAAGTAGAACAAATAAAATGTCCTACATTTTTAGGGAGAGATTTACAAAGGAACAAGAATAGCTATCATGCTCTTATTGCATTATTTATTTATCTTAGAATTATAGTGAACCAATTTAATTTATGAAGAGTGGGAAACAAACGATCCCAAGCTTCAGTTCCAGCCTTACAGTAACAGTTACACTCTCAGCTTTCGAAGTTTTTTTGTAACTGTTCAGTCTGTCCTCCAAGTCATCAATCCCACGCTCAGACAGAACAGTTGTTAGCTCTGATGACAAAACACAGCAAGTTACAGCAATTTTAGATAAGCCCAGTGACACATACAATTTTACCAACTGTGAAGCATGTGTGATCTTTCTGATTTCCTGGACAGAATGACTTTAGTAGACCCATATGGTTGAAGCAATCAGCCAGTCTTTTATTTCTCATAACATACCGGTCATAATTTCAAAGCCGAGTCCTAGGTGTCTTTTGTTTAATTTTTTTCATATAGTAAACTCTTTCAAAGCAAATGTAAGATAAAGGAATACTGTAATGAGAAACAAGATTAAGATGTAGAGCATTTGATAAAGTGACAGAAAGCTAGTTCAGGAGAAATAAGAAAGGAAATGTGGGATATGCTACTGTGGGACCCCTGTTTTTCTAAGGTTCATGCCTCCAATTTAACACATAGCATTCAAAATAGATTATTATTATGTTAATACGACAACAATATTACTATTCTATCACAATAAAAATGTTTTATGTTCTGCTTATCAGTAATTCTTACAAGTCATGTCTCTATTTTGAGCAAGTATACCTTGACTGAAATTCACAGAGTTCAGCAGAAGTCTATTGATAGGTTTTGTCTGTTTATTTCTTTTAATTAGAAATATTTGGACAAAAGGTAAAATCTTGTCTATATAGCAGTCATAAGAGCTTTGCCTAACTTCCTAACTTGGGAAGGACTAGTATCTTTGGACACTTTCTATTTAACCAAGCTGAGAATGATCTGGAGTCAATATCTCTACATACTTTGTTATAAAAAACTATCTTTGGTTTGATGAGATAGACTCAGATATAAAATCAGAAATATCATCACAAAGTCATTGGAATTACAGTACAATAATAAATGACAGAAGCCTCAGAATCTATTTATTACAATTACCAGCATACAGCCGCTCTAGCAAAAAGCTAATAGAAAGATCAAAAATGCTTGGATTCCTAGAGTAATTGTTTTTCTCTTTACTTGTAAAAGAGCAATGCTTAGGCAACTTAAAAAGTGATCTCATCTTCAGAAGTCCAAAACAGAAGTAATCCTAACCAAGAATGAGTGTTAACAAAATTCTGCATAGACAAATTATTTACTATCATTATACTTTACTCAAAAATTGAAAATAACCTTCCATAAAAATAGTAAACAAACACACACACTCCACCCCACCCCAAGAGCTGGCACCAAGAATTAAATAGTGTTCTCACCACAAGAATAAAAACTTCAAAACTTATGGGGAGCTATGTGGAAATGCTATCTCATTAACTGTTGCTTGAACAATCCTTTTTGGGAAAACAGAATCAAATTCACTCATTTAGAATCAGTTTCATTGCAGTGGTATAAATTTAGCCTTTCTGTCTAAATGGATAGTCAGATAACATCAGAACACTCTTGCTAGATATGCTATTTTAAAATATTTTAGATTGGTTTAGAGGCAATGATGTATTAAAGCTTGCCTCTATGAAAGGTGACCATTTATCATTATCAGTTTAATCTGTTTGAATGTGATAACAAAAGCAATTTCACGTGGTAAGACACAACCAGTTATTGACCAAACACTTTTAGCACAGTAAAATATTTAGAAGGGATTTCTTATAAGCAATCTTTCCCAATGAGTACTATTGCTGTTATAAAACTGGTACAGGATTACTATTCTCTCAAGTAGTTTGTACTGGGAAAGCAGATATCTGATAAGATTCAAAGGGGCGTGGGTTGAGGGGGTGTTGTTTTTTTATTTTTAAAGCTATTTGGAGAGCACTAAAATAAAAGGCAGAGAGGATTACAGAGATTAAGAATATGGTATACAATTCTAAAATCTCTGACATGACAACAAAACCATGAGATAGTAAGTACATAAAATATTAAACATCTGTATTGTAGCCTGAAGTGAGAGCACAATGAGATTAAAGAAAACTAGGCACGTTATTTAGCTTTTTTTTAAGGGACAAGTATGTAATATATAAAAGCCTTGGTGTCCTTTTTGGCTGTTTCATAATCACTCTTGCCCAGTGATGAAGTAAGGCATTGAAATAGGCATCAATAAAAAAAACCCCACTTGTTTTCAAAGTATAATAATGTGATCCATGATGTGATACTATGATCCATATTTCTAATAATATGATCCATATTTCTTATTCTCCCTATAAGTCCGTTGTTAACAGTAGTAATGATGCTTGTGGTAATAATGATGCTGCTCAGCCTCAGGAAATTTTTCTTTACAGTTTAGCGTCAAATGACCTTGTAATAGCTTTTTTACAACTAGTTGTTGCAGATGTATCTTTTTTATCCAGCTAATAAATTCTCCCTAAATTTTGTTTCTTATTTTCATTCTCATAGGATAGATTGCAGTTCCTCAGAAATTACTATCTGGGAATAATTAAAGGAATTCAGTTTGTACATTTGATTGTAAAAGTGTATAACAAGAAATAAAAATAAAGCTATTACAATGCTTTATTGAACAGAAAACTTGCGAGTGTGTTTGTTGATATGCCTGGTAATGCTGAATGGGAGTACAGTTTTCACCATAAAATCAAAATGATTTTCACACATTTGCAATAGGTAATAAAGTAATTTTGACATGAAGTATCTTTATGGATATTAACAAGGATTTATTTAAATGTCTTAGCAAATGGCTTTATTTGATGAATTTTATTTTCAATTGTGGAGTATTAGAAACACTGTGGGAATGTTTAAATTGTCTTGTTTGGCTGCATTTGAACCCTGGTGAGAATGGTTTTATGTGTACTCTGCTGGACTGCCTGTGTTGACAATACGTTCACTTGATATATTATAAAATTAGTGTGTGCTATTTGAAGTCTCAAGACACAAGTAAGAGCATGTTGGAATAACCTATGGTGTAAAATATAGCTTCCTGAAGACTGATGGGGTTTTACAGAAGTGAGAGAAATGGAAAATTAATAGACATATCTTCATCTTATCAGCAATATTGCATAAGCATTACCTTCTCCATCAGATAGGTATGTGTATGTGTTTGCATGTGTGAGTATGTATATATATGTATGCATATATGTAAGTATCTATCTCTTCTCAGGTAAAAATGTTTTAATCTTAAATTATAGAGGGTTTATACATTGGTTTATTTTGCTATGACCATAGTATAACAATTCAATGGATTAATTGATTTTGAATCAAGGATTAAGATTTTTAATTTTTTTCAGTGTGAAGTTTTATATATGGTGTCCTACCACATCAGTACATAGCCAGAAAATACAGCAGATGACCATATGATTTCAGACTGAAATGTAATAATAAGAGACCTGTAAACCAAATTCACCTACAGAACTCTGGGTAGAACAAGTTATATGAGAGCAGACGCACTCCGCGTGGTCTTTTTTGAGAAATCTATTACTGAGAAAGACAAAGGGGTTATAGTGAAGGTATACATCAGCCTTCATTGTACATGCTACTTGATGGACTATTTTTTCCCCACATCTTATCCAGAAGATGATACTGCAACATGATCACTTCACACAGGGTTTGCTTATATTTTCAGTTTTCTGCATTTAAAGTGTTATCCTAGTCATATTATTATTGATTATATGTTATATAAGACTAAATTCTAAAGATTTCTAGAGCTTTATTGATCATTTAATTCATCAAGAGCTTTAAAGATGAAAGCCAAGAGAAATCCAATACCCATGTTTGTAAACTAATGTATGGGGTTTTTTTTAATACTGAATTCAGGGAGCATATTAATTTTTTATGAAACCCTCCCAAGATGACAAAGATTTTATCTGTATTTAATTTGGAATAATAGAGACCATGTATTTAAATTTTAATACGAAATCTTGACTTTGTACATCTAATGTCCTCTTTCCGGTAGAGACTGTATGTAAAATGTTTGAGGAGTATTTTCTGTAAGCATTAGGCAAAATAATATTTACAATAAAATCTCTGACTACCTGTCTCATAAATTAAAGAGTCTTCTTGTATTAGACCTTTTTGTTTGCTTTACTGAGAATGGGATTATTTTCCACAGTTAAAATTCAATGTATTATATTGTATATTAGTTTGCAGTTCAGTGGATTGACCCAAGTAGCTTTGATGCTGAGGTCTGTCACAATGTTAAAATGCATGATACCCTCTCTGAAGTCACCGATGTTCCAAAAAATGAAAGTTAGGAATAAGCAAGAATTAGATCAAATTTCAGTTCAAAATGCATGTTTAAATGCCACTGTGACATGTATGCAGGTGATGTGTGGTGATATTGTCAATGCTATGTGACCAAGACCTAAGGTCTTTCTCTCTCCAATGGATAAGTGGACAAAGAAGAAAAATGAGACCTCAAAGTGTGGGACACCAGGACGTGTATAGACTGTAAGGCATGGCTGGGAGAAGAAGTCAAGGGTAAAAAGATCTCTTCTCTAAAAGAAAAAAGCTAGCTTTTTTTTTTCTAGGAAAAAGGAAAGGGTTTTTGCTCTAAAAATTTTGACATTAGTGCAGCTCAATGTGTGATGAACGCAAGAGCCTGAGCAGTGGGCACTTCTCACACCATAGCTTTCTTCCACCTTGTCTATGTGAAGTTTCCCTTCCCTGGAAACAAAAATGTTACTGGGGAGGGCTGGTGCACACCTTTATGATGTTTTGATGCAGGATCTGGACATGAACAGGGCATCTATTGAGACTGAAGATGTAAATCCAAACCCCCAGTTCCAGTAACAACTCTACAATTCAAAACAAGGGACCCGAATATGACCTGTAAGGATCTTCCTCTGGTGGCCACACAGCAAATGAGAATCTGGAAAATAAGCCGTAGCTTCATTTTTCTCTTAATCACTTCTGATTCCTTTCCGTTTGCACTACATTACAATACATTTCTATTGTAAAGAATCACAACCCAATTTTTTAAATTTTATTTTTCACTAAAGAAAAGGGTTTTGAGGTGCAGAGCATTAGCTTATGAAATCCACTGGATCCAGGACTCTTCCATTAAAAAAAAAAAAAGAAATTGAAAAAATTCATATCACTTTCAGCGGGTTTTTTTTAGCTCTTTATGTTGGCAGCTTTTGTTTTACTGCCACCAGAATACAGATAGTATGATGAGAGTTAGCACAGAACAAAATTTTTGTGCTAAAATAACCTCTTATTTTCTACTAAAATTTCTGAAAGATACCCAAAATTAATTTAAGTATTATGTCTTGCTTTACACTGTATACAGATTGGCATAAGACATCTTATTGCTTTGCATTATGTGTCTGTTCCCTGAATGAAACCAACCATGCACTCTTTCAAGATATCAAACCAGCCCCTTTTACACTAAAAATTCACTTTAAAATGTATTTAATTTAAAGCACTGTGTTCAAGGCTAGGTTTTTTTAAGTTCTTTTACTTTTTAAATCATTTGTCTTTACTGGCAGGCTGGATTTTTTTTTTAATCCTTACTTGGTACACAAAGTCATGATTGTTCAGTGGCTATTGCTCCTGGGTAAACATATACAATATTTCTTGGTATTAAATATATACATTTTTTTTCTACAGAAAACATGAAGACATATCTGAAGAAAATATAAATATGTTCTGTGCAAATTGTTTATGGAACTAACCCTGTATGGATTCTAGTTAGTTGCCCTTTTTTTTTTTTCTTATTCCTTCAGCAAGTAAATGTTAATATTCTTCTAGAGAGGTTGTTTACTAGTGCAGAAAATCTTGTCATTAATAGTCTGATTCACTGATACTGGATTCAGTAGTAAAACAAATAATCAGCCTGCTGTTAGCAACTTATCTTAGCTATTTAATTGTAAATGACACTTCAGATGAATAAATGCATTTTTTTCAGTTAATCCAGCTCTCATTTTTTAATTATTTGCTGCAGAAGATGACATTTTTGTTTCCAAATCATTTTATCTTAAAGCTCTAATGATTTATTAAAATGGGATCCTATAACTATCTACATAAGCACAGAACTGCATCTTTCAGGAAAATTCCCTGGTTATCGAAGAGCTGTATTGTAGCTTTTGCTAAAAGTTTGGCTCATTCCTGCAAATAATAGCTGTAATGCACATTTTATAAATAAGAGTAAAGCATTGAAAACAAGTTTAATGCTATTACTAGATATTTTTTTATTATTATTATTTTAGGAATACCACTGGAGCTGACATAAAAAAGAGACTGCTTTAGAAAGGAGAGAGTTAAGTGTTTGACATGCCAAGTGAGCTTTTGAGGCAGAAAGCATGGTATTAACCCTTTCTGGAGTATTTGTATGATGGTGATATTGAGCTTCCCAATACGGAAATTAAAGAAAAACAGAACTGTAATTCCCCCTTTTTTGAGACATGAAGGCTTCTAACCTTAAAATCCATATTAGACAAAAAATATAGAAAAAGAGCTACTTTTAAAGATATTTAAAAACTATTACTGTAATTTTCAGTAATATTTCTTACATTATATTTTTCGTCTACCTACTGCTACACCATCCTGTCCTACATGCATTTACTGTGAGGTGCCATTTAAATCAGCATGTTATGTAAAAGCAACAAACATGGATGTGTTGCTCTTATTTTGATAATAACAGAATCACAGAATGGTTGAGGTTGGAAGGGACCTTTGGAGGTCATCTGGTCCAACCCACTTGCTCAGCCAGAGCCACCTAGAATCAGTTGCCCAGGAATGTGTCTACAAGGCTGTTGAATACCTCCAAGAATGGAGACTCAACAATCTCAATAGACAACCTGTTCCAGTGCTCGGTCACTCTCACAGTAAAAAAGTGTTTCCTGTTACTGTGTAAGCTTAATGTCATCCATAAGTGAAAAATTGTTTAACAACTTGTAAAATTTTCTGCAACAAAATGAGAAGTACATACTAAGCTTAAGGTCATATTGAGTAAAAATCTCTAGACATTCACCAAACCAGTCCAACTTCCTTTCACAAAGGAAAGAAAATGACAAATATTAATACTAAATTGTAAATGTTAAAGTTATGACCTGGAGAAGTGTTTTAAAATAGGCATTAATTATGCATAATAAAATGTTAAAATTAATATGTAAAAATATTAAAATAATTTAGAGAAAAAGCAGTATGTGATATGTAATTTAATTTTAATACAACTTTTGCATGTAATTATCGTACTCAATAGAGAGTCATCCACATAAAACTACAGATTCCTCATGGCTTCATAGGAATATAGGAACTAGCAAGGTCCTTTTGCATCCAGAGCAGTTAGTGGTTCATTTGGTAAACTTTCTGAAATATAGCCAATCTATAGCCAGTAGGAAATAACTAAAGAACACAGGACATCCACTGTAGAACCTTCTACATGTCAGAAAACCCAGTTATGGGAACTACACACTTTTTTTGGGGGCGTAATTCTGGGGAAGGTCTTGTTGATCACCATCCACAATGGCTCTTGCAGCACCTGCAGATCACTCCAAGTGACTGGCAAAATAAATAGATTAAATACTTGTCTACCTTCCAAATGGTTAGAGACCTCTTTCAGATTTGTATCTTTTATATAACTCTATTCCAGTCCAAGTTCAATGTGCCTTATCAACCATCTCCACCAACATGCAACTATCTCAGGTAGTCTTGATCATTCCCATTTTTCTCTCGTCTCATCCACAGTAATCTCAGGATTACTAACGCATAAATGGGAGGACTTATTATTTAAATTATCATTTCTATTACACTGTCTAATAAGGATAAGCACATGAATCCAAATAGGCTTTGCAATAATTTTACTTCATTTAACAGAAAAAGAAAGGATGACATCTCACTTGAAGAATCCCTAAACATTAAAAATACAGTGTCCTTCACTCTGTGTCCTCCTTCCTTCCTCTTCAGATTCTACTGCTGTCACCAATGTAACCTTTATTCACTGACAGAAGAAAAATAAGTTAGGAGTTTTTCCTTTCCTTTTTATTTTGTATTGTTTTAATTGTGGAGGAAAGGGATAGATTACTGGTGACAGGAAAAGCTTTTCCAGTAGAATATGTTCTTTTCCTCTTTACACTCTTCCTTTGTTACCTCTGTCTTGTTTCCATAACTTTCCTCTTGTTGACTTTCTCCTTCTTTTCACATAAGAGGAAGTTTCTTGTCTGTTTCAGCAAATGTGTCACCCTAAGATGCTGTAAAAGTAATGATCTCCTGTGAAGAGGGACAGAGGAACTCGAATCCATGCTGAGGAGTTCTCAGTTTCTGGTTTTGTTTTTATTATTGGAAATTATTTGAAAAACATAGAAACACAGGAAACTATTAAGCAAAAAATTAGTTTGTGACTCCTTTCCCACTGTGTTTTTAAATCTGGTGAGTCACACTTAGACAACTAGCTTCAGAAAAGATCTCCAAGATCCATTTTTTTTGAGGGGGCACCTAATACATAGTCTAGACACCACATTCCTGCTGACAGTGAGAGATTTTGGGGAAGGTGTATAACCTTTCCACTGACTGAATAAAAACCATAGGTATCTAATATTTGGAACTGACCTGCAGAGACAAGGACTTAAATTTTAGGTGTTGCTTAAGAAGAAAATATTTGAGTAGATACTCTATATTTTAATTGATAGCAATGATAAACCCACAAAGTTTTAAAATTTTTATATCACATTAAAATTAAAATTAAATTAAAATTTAAATTTTTAAATTACATTTATTTTTATGTAAATATATCAGCATGCTTTCACCTTCCATATCCCCTTTTTTCCCCAATAATTTCATCACAATCTAGTAGCCCAATGGAGGCAAGGATACCACAGCTCTGTGTTACCAGGTCCAGTCAGTAGCGCAGCTGAACGTGTATTCCCAGTAGGCACACATGCACACACACACACACACATACAATACATATACATGCATATATACACAACCAGCCATACAGAACAACACAGGCACGTTCAGCACTCAAACACAAACAGCACCGATGGCTTCATTTTGTTCCCTTCTTTGTCTGATCAGGATGAAGGTCTGTTAGAATCATAGAACAGAATCATAGAATCATTAAGGTTGGAAAAGACCCTTAAGATCATCGAGTCCAACCGTTAACCTATCACTACCAAGTCCACCACTAAACCGTGTCCTCAAGCACCACATCTACCCATCTTTTAAATACCTCCAGGGATGGAGACTCAACCACTTCCCTGTTCCAGTGCCTGACAACCCTTTTGGTGAAGAAGTTTTTCCTAATATCCAACCTAAAGCTCCCCTGGCGCAGCTTGAGGCCATTTCCTCTCGTCCTATCGCTTGTTACTGGGGAGAAGAGACTGACCCCCACCTTGCTACAACCTCCTTTCAGGTAGTTGTAGGGAGCCATAAGGTCTCCCCTCAGCCTCCTCTTCTCCAAACTAAACAACCCCAGCTCCCTCAGCCACTTCTTGTAAGACTTGTGCTCTAGACCCTTCACCAACCTTGTTGCCCTTCTTTGGACACGCTCCAGCACCTCAATGTCCTTCTTGTAGTGAGGGGCCCAAAACTGAACACAGTATTCGAGGTGCGGCCTCACCAGTGCCGAATACAGGGGGGCACTATCACCTCCCTGGTCCTGCTGGCCACACTATTCCTGATACAAGCCAGCATGCCATTGGCCCTCTTGGCCACCTGGGCACACTGCTGCCTCATGTTCAGGTGGCTGTCAACCAACACCCCCAGGTCCTTTTCAGCCAGGTTGCTTTCCAGCCACTCTTCCCCAAGCCTGTAATGTTTTCTGGGGTTGTTGTGACCCAAGTGCAGGACCCGGCACTTGGCCTTGTTGAATCTCATACAGTTGGCCTTGGCCCAACGATCCAGCCTGTCCAGGTCCCTCTGCAGGGCCTTCCTACCCTCCATCAGATCAGCACTTCCACCCAACCTGGTGTCATCTGCAAACTTACTGAGGGTACACTCAATCCCCTCATCCAGATCATTGATAAAGATAGTAAACAGGACCGGTCCCAACACTGAGCCCTGAGGAACACCACTCGTGACCAGCTGCCAACTGGATTTGACTCCATTCACCACCACTCTCTAGGCTTGGCCGTCCATCCAGTTTTCAACCCAGCACAGAGGGCACTTATCCAAGCCATGAACAGCCAGCTTCTGCAGGAGAATACTGTGGGAGACAGTGTCAAAGGCCTTACTGAAGTCCAAGTAGACAACATCCACAGCCTTCCCCTCATCCACTAAGCAGGTCACCTTGTCATAGAAGGAGACCAGGTTAGTGAAGCAGGACCTCCCTTTCATAAACCTATGCTGGCTGGGACTGATCCCCTGATTGTTCCTCACGTGCCGTATAATGGCACTCGGGATGATCTGTTCCATGACCTTCCCCAGCACTGAAGTCAGGCTGACAGGCCTGTAGTTCCCCAGATCCTCCTTCTGACCCTTCTTGTAGATGGGTGTCACATTAACTAACTTCCAGTCATCTGGGACCTCCCCAGTTGACCAGGACTGCTGATAAATGATGGAAAGTGTTAGTGGGAATATATACATATGTGTACATACAGGTGCAGTGTGGATCCCTCCAGCAGCAGCGCTCAAATACTCAGTCTGGCCAGTAGCTGCCCCTGAATCACAGTCTCATCTCCACGTCAGGGCACCTTGGGCTCCTGTCATTGTGCACAGGAATGAGCCAGGACAGGGTACAATTTGGGCACCCCTATCTGTTGTCATTCCTCTGTGCTCCTTTCTGTGTGTGGAGATTAATCGTTCTGTCATATACCCTAGCACAGAAGCACAGAATCAAGAATGGCTGGGGTTGAAAGGGACCTCTGGAGATCATCTAGTCCAACCCCCCTGCTAAAACAGGTTCACCTAGAGCAGGTTGCACAGGATCGTGTCCAGGCGGGTTTTGAATATCTCCAGAGAAGGAGACTCTACAACCTCTCTGGGCAGCCTGTTCCAGTGCTCTGTCACTGTCAAAGTACAGAAGTTTTTCCTCATATTCAGATGGAACTTCCTGTGTTTCAGTTTGTGCCCATTACTCCTTTTCTTGTCACTGGGCACCACCACCCTTAAGATATTTGTAAGTGTTGATAAGATCCACTCTGCCTCCTCCAGGCTAAACAGATCCATCTCTCTTAACCCTTCCTCATAAGAGAGATGCTACAGTCCCCTAACCATCTTCGTAGCCCTCCACTGGACTCCCTCCAGTAGTTCCTTGTCTTTCTTGAACTGGACACAGTACTCCAGATGTGGCCTCACCAGGGCAGAGGGGGAGTATAACCTCCTTTGACCTGCTGGCCACACTCTTCCTCATGCCCCCCAGGATACCATCACCCTTCTTGGCTGCAAGGGCACATTGCTGGCTCATGGTTAACTTCTTGTCCACCAGGACTCCCAGGTCTTTCTCTGCAGAGCTGCTTTCCAGCAGGTCAACCCCTACTCTGTACTGGTGTATGGGGTTATTCCTCCCTAGGTTCAGGACCCTATGCTTGCCTTTGTTGAACTTCATTAGGTTCCTCTCCTCCCAACTCTCTAGCCTGTCCAGGTCTCACTGAATGAAAACACAGCCTGCTGGTGTATCAGCCACTCCTCCCAGTTTTGTATTGTCAGCAAACTTGCTGAGGGTACACTCTGTCCCTTCATCCAGGTCACTGATGAATAATTTGAACAAGACTGGACCCGGTACTGACACCTGAGGAACACCACTAGCTACAGGCTTCCAACTAGACTCTGTGCCGCTGATCATAACCCTCTGAGCTCTGTCGTTCAGCCAGTTCTCAATCCATCTCACTGTGCGCTCATCTAACCCACACTTCCTGAGCTTACCTATGAGGATGTTATGGAAGACAGTATCAAAAGCCTTGCTGAAGTCAAGGTAGACAACATCCACTGCTCTCTCCTCATCTACCCAGCCAGTCATGCCATCATAGAAGGCAGATTGGTCAAGCATGATTTCACCTTGGTGAATCCATGCTGACTGCTTCTGATGATAACCTTTTTTTCCTCCACATGCTTAGAGATGACAGAATGAGCTGAGCTGTTCCATCACCTTTCCAGGGATGGAGGTGAGACTGACTGGCCTGTAGTTTCCTGGGTCTTCCTTCTTGCCCTTTTTGAAGACTGGAGTGACATTGACTTTCCTCCAGTCCTCAGGCACCTCTCCTGTTCTCCATGACTTTTCAAAGATGACGGAGAGTGGCTTAGCAATAACATCTGCCAGCTCCATCAGTACTTGTGGGTGCATCCCATCAGGGCACATGGATTTGTGGGTGTCCCGTTTGCCTAAATGATCTCTAACCCAATCCTCCTTGACCAAGGGAAAGTCTTCCTTTCTCCAGATTTTCTCTCCTATCTCCAGAGTCTGGGATTCCTGAGGGTCGGCCTTACCAGTAAAGACTGAAGCAAAGAAGGCATTCGGTAACTCCGTGTTTTCTGTATCCTCTGTCAGCAGGGCACCCACCTCATTCAGCAGTGGGACCATATTTTCCCTAGTTTTCCTTTTGCTACTGAGGTACTTGTAGAAGCCCTTCTTGTTGTCCTTGACATCCCTTGCTAGATTTAATTCCAAGTGGACCTTAGCCTCCCTCACCGCATCCGTGCATATTCTGGCAATGTAACCATATTCCTCCCAGGTAGCCTGTCCTTTTTTCCACATTCCATAAACTTCCTTCTTCCATTTGAGTTTTGCTAGAAGCAGAATGTACAGGAGGTATATTATATTTTTATATATTTTTTTTAATAAGACTGAAGAATCTAACCCTCTGGTTTATTAGGAATATTCAGGGCACATAAGAACATATTTTAAAATATAGCTTTATTTATTAAAATTACTTTTTTTTGTACCTTTGATAAAAACAAGAAAATTGCAGTACACATAAAATAAATGAAAAGCATAAATTTAAAAGAAATTTTTGCAAGCAATATTAATATCTCTTTAATGTTATCATTCAAAATAAGCCAACCAACCACCACCAACACACACACTCCCCCCTCCGAGTTAGAAATATATTTCATGATACTGTTTAAGAAAGGACTTATCAAGATACTCTTGTCAGGCTTAGTGTCTGTCAGCCATTGCCTTTTTCAGGAAATATTTTAGAAAAGTGCTGTGAACAAACTCCTGTTTGAATTGCACCCATTGTTCTTGATAGGCTTTGGATTGAGTCCATAGAGTTCTCATTATTACAGTAAGTTTGCTATTTGATGAATAAAACCTGTGGACAGTTTACAAAAGCAACCAATGTTTGTGTCACTCACATGCCATGGAATTGTCCAAATGACTGCAAAAGACTAACAGGTACTGGCTGTGCCACAATAGACTATGTGGAAATCCCATTTTAATCAATTATGGATTAGTGTTATGTATATTCTGACACAGTGAAAAATAAAACTTTTTTTATATCTCCTTCACCATTTAGAGTCTCTGTTTTGCCTTATTCCCTTACTCTCTCCCTTTATCATTATCTCTTCAATGAAATGGAACCAGTACATCCAATAAAATGTAATTTTTTAGACTTATTTACCTATTTATTCTATTGTCTTTTAACTCTGCCTCCATCCTTTATCCTAATCTGAGTCTTTTTTTCACTTGTTCTCTGTTTCATTTTTACTCTTGCTTTATAAATCTTTTGTGATGTTATTTTTACTCAGCTATGAGTTTCCAATACAGTCATTGGAAAGCTAAAGTAGTTACTATTCTTTTACAACAAAAACACCTGTCCAATTATATAAGTTGGGGGATTTTCTCGAGACATGTAAGTTCATACATCCTTGCTCCATACGAACTAAAGCTTTTCTGTAAGTCCCCAGAACATTTTGTTCTCTCTACAGAATACTTCCTGTAAGTGTGCAGTTTGTGTTTACAGAAAGGCAAATTGGGCAAATACATGTTTTCATGGAATCATAGACTCATAGAATGTTTTTGGTTGGAAGGGACGTTTAAAGATCATGTAGTCCAACCCCCCTGCTGTAAGCAGGGACATCTTTCATTAGATCAGGTTGCTCAAAGCCCCATCAAAACCTGACCTTGAACGCTCCCATTGATGGGGTATCCGTAACTTCCACAACTGGGAAACCTGTTCCAGTGTCTCAACACACTCATTGTACACAATTTCTTCCTTATGTCCAATCTAAATCTACCCTCTTTCAGTTTAAAGCCATTGCCCCTTGTACTGTCACTACAGGCCTTGGTAAAAAAGCTCTGTCTATCTTTCTTATCCTGCCCTTTATTTATTGAAAGGCTGCAACAAGCCTTCTCTTCTCCAGACTGAAAAATCTTAACTCTCTCAACCTTTCTTCAGAGGAGAGTTGTTCCAATCCTCTGATCATTTTCATGGTCCTCCTCTAATAGATCCATGTCTTTCTTGGGCTGGGGACCATGGACCTGGATGCAGTATTCCAGGTAGGGTCTCATGACAGTGGAACAGAAGGGGAGAGTCACCTCCCTCAACCTGCTGGCCACACGTCATTTTATGCAGCTCAGGATATGATTGACTTTCTGGACTGCAAGCACATATTGCCAGCTCACGTCCAATTTGTCATCCACCACTAGCCCCAAGGACTTCTCCACAGGACTGCTCTCAATTCATTCATTCCCCAGCCTGGATTGATATTGGAGATTCCCCTGACCCACGTGCAGGACGTTGCACTTGGCCTTGTTGAACTTCCTGAGGTTCACATGGTCCCACTCCTCAAGCCTGTCAAGGTCCCTCTGGATGGCATCCCTTCCCTCAAGTGAATCAACTGCACCAATCAGCTTGGTGTCATCTGCAACCTTGCTGAGGGTGCACTCAATACCACTGTCTGTCATTGATGAAGATATTAAATAGTATTGGTCCTCCACACACACACAGACCAAGGGTGTCAGGGGCCTAGAAACCCCCTCAGACACTCTACGGGGACCTCAGAGCCCTTGAACTCTTCTCAGCACGTGGCAACTGCTTTATGGAGGGAGACGTTAGCTGAGAGTGCTGCTGCTGAAAATTGGTGAAACCAGCGACGACTACTATTCTCATAAATTCAGACTATCATCTTAGCTACAGACAAGGGATGTAATATGAAACAACACCAAAAACAAAGTAGAGGAGCTAATAAGACCCTCAGGAGTCAAGTATTAAGTTTGCTTGGGTTTTTGTATAAATGAGAATTTTAATTTAAAAAAGTAATCACTTTATACCACACTTTCGTTTGCAGTTACAGTCTAAAGAGTTTTGATGGAAAAATCTTGTTTAACATACCCATTTCCTTTTTATTTACAAGACTGGTTTTGCCACTTTTGTGGCAAAGCCCCTCACCACCCATACAAGTGGAGTGGGGAGGGGAAAAGACCCTACCAAGTAATCAAAACAACATGGCCTCAGGCCTATGTCCCGTCTGGAGTTAAGCCACAAAGCTACCACTATTGCTCTTAATTGCTTAACCTGGACCTGCTGTGGATCACAGTGAGTCTCTGCCTCAGTGGCAGAAGATTCCTGGCCTGATGTCACCATATAAAGACATACTGTAACCTCTTCTTTTTTTTTTTTTAGCAATAAAGATAAAAGTTTTAGATACTAGTAGAAATCACAGAATAAGATTAAAAATTATTCTACCCTTTCTAACAACATCTAATGAACATCCTTATCAAAATTGTTCTAGCAGGATATCAAAGTAGAATGGCAATTTGTGTAAATCCCATGTGCACCAGAGTCTTCTTTAACTCAGGTTGCTTCTGTTAACAAAAATCCTTTTATTTCATAGAATCATAGAATTGTTAAGGTTGGAAAAGACCCTTAAGATCATCGAGTCCAACCGTTAACCTAGCACTGCCAAGTCCGCCACTAAACCATGTCCTCTATTTGCTCTATAAACATCAACATTTTAGGATACTAATTGTCATTTAGCTTTACAATGCCATTTATGCCTCCTGTTGCACAGTGCTGGGCAATGTATTTAACAACCATCTCATCATTACATATTCTGGATTGCAAATGCAGTACGGGAAATTGTTTGTGCAATACTTCTTAACAAGGCTATTAAGAACTGTTCTCCTGCAGTGAAATGCTTAAATAACAGTGAAATAAAAGTCAACGCTTCCAGAAAGCATACCATAAATGTAGCAGAATGATGATTCTCTGATTCATTCTCTTCAAGGTGAACATGTTTTTTATGCATTCTAAAAAGAGTACAACTTCAAAATAATTTTATCTTCTTTTGTGATTCCTCGGTAGACCATATCCTATTGCTATCAGGGCTCCAAGAATTTCTCATATGCTGGAGATTGGCTGGTGGTTCAATGAAAAGGTAAGATCTTTTTTTCGTTGTTGTTGTTGTTAGTTTGAATTGTTATCTTCCACCTCTTGCTTCGTTAAGCTGTTGAGTGAATTCCTGCAGGCCACAATATGGTAAATAATAATAGTCATTGTACTGTTCCTTACTTTTTAAGAGAACAACTTATTTATCTGTCATTTTCACATCTCTAAATTGAAATGCCACAGTTTCCTTGACTTCAGAGTGGCCAAGATTTTAGCTTCTATCTGTTCTTCCTGAGTATATAATATTGAGAAATACCTTGAATAAAATACTACCTCCTCCTGATTTTGATTCCTATAAATTTAGAAAAAAAGTGGAAGGTAAAAATCTGCTAAAATGCTGTAGTTATTTATATTATGGAAGTGCTAAGGACTTGTTTTTTTCTAAGCACTATGCTTAAAGTTAGAAAGATTGAAAGACTGAGACAATCTAGCTATCTAAATAAGTGCAAATGTGGAAAGAGGAAGAATAGACATTCATACTTTCTGAATGAGGAACTGAGATAAACATGGATTTTTCTCTCCGAATTTCAGACATCTAAAGAGTAGACCCACATCAAAGATAATTGCCTAGAATCCTATGGGAAACTGCTTTGACCTAAAGGGCTTCAATTTCCAGCTCTTTAGCTCATAACATTGCAGTCTCCCCTTTCAGTTCATAACCTTCCACCTACAGGCTCCTACATACCGCCATAACTACCTTTTACCCTCATACTCCAAAGTATATTTAATCTTCTTGTTTTGTGCTGGCAGGTTCTGAAAACATTGCTATGGCTATGATGTCAGTTCGAAGGAGGTGGTTGCAATTAATGTTTGAATTGCTTTTTCTTTTTCCTCCCCCATTTTACACACCTTGCTTCATAATTTTTAGTTTATAATCTTATACTAGGGAACAAACAGAACATAGTAGAAAGCATTAGTAAAGTAGCCATTTAGAGAACTATAAGCATTTCACAATAATGCACATGTGCACCGCTTTAAAAGTCAGTTAGCTCTGCAACATCTACAGCTGATCAAAGCATGCTCCAATCTACCACTATTACTATAATAAATCAGAGCAACAAGACTGAGGTGATCCTGTGGAAACTATGCAGTTACTTTAGAAAAGGTTTTTGGAGGCAGCATTTGTTGCACTGGAGAAGATGCCAAGAAGAAGATGTTCATCTAGAGAGACCCCATTTTTTCTCTTCATTACTGGTCACTGGGAAGATATTTTCCTTTCCTTTGTATTTCTCCCTTTCTCCATCTTTTTTTTTCATTGTCCTTGAAAGTAACTTATACTGCTAGAGTTGATGAGTGCCATCAGCTACAGGCCCCACAAATAAATTGCTGCACATGTAAACCTGTCCCAACATCCTCTGTGGAACACTTCTAGGGCATTTCTAGGGTCTGATTCATCTTGTCTTAATGTAGAAACCTAAAAAAGACCAGATGAATTGCACCAGAAATGCTTATTTTTCTTCTTTGATTTTAAAGGAAATTCTTGGTGACTGCTCAAGATATAAATATATCCATTACAGACATCTGATCTAACATATAATGAATGTAGAAATGTTCTTTAACTTTACGTAGTCTGTCAATTGTAGTGGACTATTAGAACTTATATGTCCTGCTCAGAATCATCTGTAAACCACTTGCATGGTTTATCTCTTAGCGTTTATGATAGATATAGTACTACACATAGGTGTTCTCTTGTTTTTTCAAATGTATGCAAACAAACAAACAAAAAACTTTGAAAAGTAACAATGTATACATTTGTCCTGGTTTTGGCTGGGATGGAGTTGGTTTTCTTCCTGGTAGCCGGTATGGGGCTGTGTTTTGGGTCTAGGTTGAGAACAATGTCGATGATACACTGATGTTTTGGTTATTGTTAAGTAGTGCTAAGTACTTGCTAAGTGGTGCTCACACTGGTCAAGGACCTTTCAGCTTCCCATGCTCTGCCAGGGGCATGGGAGGCTGGGAGGGGGCACAGCCAGGGCAGCTGACTCAGACTGGGCGGGGGCTATTCCATACCATGTGACATCATGCTCAGTATATAAGCAGGGGAGTTGGCCGGGGAGGGGTTCGATCGCTGCTTGGGGGACGTGCTGGGCATCGGTCGGCGGGTGGTGAGCAATTGTACAGTGTACCTCTTGCTTTGTATTACTACTGTTCTATTTTTTATTTTACTTTAGTTATTAAACTGTTTTTATCTCAACCCACGAGTTTTTCCCCTTTTGCCCTTCTGATCCTCTTCCCCATCCCGCCGGTGGGGGGTGAGCGAGCGGCTGCGTGGTGCTTAGCTGCTGGCTGGGGTTAAACCACGACAACATTCTAGTTAAAATGTAAGGTTTTTATTTTTTTCTCAAACCAAAGTTTTGTTAATCAGTACACATTTTTTATTACATAGAACAGAAAACTATATAAGTACTAAAAATTTTAAACTTTGAAATTTTCTTTACAAAGAAATTTACTTCTTTATCTATGGACAGCTCTGATTTTTTTCTTAGTACAGAATAAAGCTCAGATTATTTCCTATAATGTACTTCCAGATATTTAATACACTCCAACCACAAGTTTTCTATCTTTTGTGATTTCTTTTTTTTTTTCCCTAAATGAAATGAATAATATGCTTTGTTATAACACTTGATACTTGGAGAACAACCAATGAGGTACACAACATTTTGTTAGATTAATGGCTATTTTATTCTTATGCCTTTATTTTCTTAATATTTATTTTTTAAAAAAATATAAATCAGTTAATCATTAATTAGGGAAAAAAAAAAGTGTCACCACAATTGAGGATGTCTGTAAGTGATGATATCTAAGAAATGGGGGTAACAGCATATTCCTCTGTCAATATAAGCCTTTTAGGAGTATAGATCATACCATTATAAGCAGCACTTTGGAAATTATCAAAAGAACAATGCTGTAAATTCTGTCACAGTCATGCAAAAATTACTACTGACATTAAAATGACTTTTCAAAACATAGTTATTGTTTTTCCTTTTGTCAGAAATAGTTTCTAGTTCCAGGACAGAGTATCTGGTCAAAATCACATAAAGATAGAAAACAGACCTATACCACAGTGGTAAGGAAACTCATATCGGACATCACAGAAACTTGAGTTCAAATTTCTGCTTTGCCAGATTTAAACCAAGTCCAGACTTCTGGCAGTCATAGTGGCAGGGTTTTCCTGATTTTGACCGGAATTCCCATACTGAGATTAAAAAAAATTTCCTAATAATTGTTACAGATATGGCAAACCAAAAGGTACGTCCTTGGTCCTGAGCAGCTGCCAATTTTCACCCATTATGTTCCAGCTCAGTGCCTTTACCAAAGGCTATAGCTTTGGAGGCAGCAGGACCTCTAAAATCCTCTTTGGACTCTGTATATGTGATGTTCGCTTTCTTTTCATATTCAAATTAAGACCAGTGGAATATGAGAAAATCAATTTTTAAAGAACTCATCAGGCACCTGGAAAACACTAAGTCATGCAAAAGGCTATCTAACCTACTTTCCAGGCAGGACATGAGATTTGACTAGATTTTTGAGAAATCCTGTATGAGTGACTGGCTGAACAGTCCAGTCAAGCCTTTCAAAATGGAAGTCTGGATCCTGGGAGCTTCTTGCTGACACTGAGTTATAGGCCTGAGAGTAACCTCCATCCAGTTTCCTCCGATACCTCTATTTGCGTCTCAGATATAAACATAGTATAGTTTTTTTAGCTCAGATGTTGATATCTGAATTGTACATGTATGAAGTTAGGAGACACCATACCTACCTGGTTGTTTATGTTTGGATAGATGGGCTCATTTTATTCTTTTCCTCATATTCTGACTGGAGAAATTGAAAGATCTTGATTATGTTTTTATAGAATGAGATTTTTAATTACCAATCTCAAAGTCTTAAAGGTCAGAAAAAGTATATCCAGCTTTGAAAGAGCCCAAACATAAAGGAGTAGGAATTAGCACAACTCAGCATAGATTTAGGAATGGCAAATCATGTTTTACCAACTTGATTACTTTCTGTGAGGAAGTGATTGGTTAATTTAATGAGGGGGGCATGGTAAACATAGTAATATTCCTTGTTTTAAGTAAGGTTTTTGATAATCTCAGAAACTGGGATTGATGAGCAGTCTCTTAATGGGATTTAAAATTGACTGGTCTGTTCCACTCTGAGGGGAATGGTCAATGATTTGACTGATTGGCAGCCCTCAGTGAGCAAAGGTACACCAAGAGTCAGTCCTGGAGCCCAAATTAGAAGGAACGGTTAATGTAAGAAATGCCAGAGTGTCAATCCAGAGAGACCCTGATCAATCTGAGGACTAGGCTAGCAGAAACCTCGTGAAGTTCAACAAGAAGTGCAGTGTTCTTATCATTTCCCTCTTATTAACTCTGGAGAAGCCATGCCTGGAATAGAGTCCAGTTTTGCTATCCTTCCTCCTACCCATGCTGGTATAAGTAGGAGGTTGAGTGTCCAAGGCTCAGTTACTGAGGTCGTCAAGAACCTGGAACATGTGACCTAAAAGGAGCGGATTGCTTAGCTCAGTGAAGCAGAGGCTAAGGGGCAATGCAAAACCCACCTAAATCTTTTTGAAGAAATGAGGATGATGAAGCCAAACTGTTCTTGGTATTGACAGGCAAAACAGAAAGGGCCATTGACACCAATTGTGGTTTGTGATGTTCAAACTGGACATTAGGAAACAAAAAATTCTTCACTAGAAGGGGAGTTCAGAAGCGCTGGAGCAGGTTACCCAGAGAGATTGTGGAGGTCTGCATCATTCGAAGTTTTCAAGTCTTGGCTAGAAAGTCCTGGCTATAAAGACTCTGCTAAAGTCTGGCTAGACGTGGCCTTTGCTGAACCGATCTTGAGTGGTGATCATTGGTGACAGTCCTGCTTCAGGAAGAAAGTTGGACTCAAAGATCTCCTGAGGTCTCTTTCAGAGATCATTTATATGCTTTTATTATTTTATGATTTTCTTATTTGCTGTTACTTTTTTCAAAATTCTTACCTCATTGTCATGTAACCTTTCATCATCAGTAGTTACACCTTTACCTTCATGCAGCAAAATGTATGAAGTGTTCCTCATAATGGGAGAGAGAACACAAGAAAGATTTAAGGATAGAAAATACAAATCCTCACAGTATGACAAAGTATTCTATACATTACTGTTTGGAAGAGAAGAAATAGAGCACAGATGATAGAAGAAATGTTATCCACAGGAACTCCAGATTGATTAGCCTAACATCAGGGTAACTGAACAGTTAATTAGGAATTCTTATTAACAAGAATTAGGAATTAAAAATTACAATTAATGTTTTTCAGAAACATTTGATGAAAATTAAGCCTCATCAAGTACACTTGCTATCTATTTATTTGTTTCTGGACAGATTATAAATATGTATAATGAAGTGTGGTGACATAAAATATATATAATTAGAAATACATAGTAATTATTTATATATATCTATTCAATTCACTTAATCAGTACTTTTAGATGAAAAATAGGCTCACTGACAGATCTCCAAATGCAGTTGTTTGTAGTAACACTGCTTTTTTATCTTTCCCAATACCTTCACTGCTCCCCAGTTTATAAAATGCCTTTGCAATAAAGTTTTCATGTGACACACGTTTATAGGCTAGTAAATAAAAAGTAGGCATAAATTTTACAGAGTAATCCAAACTATTCTGATAAATGAGCACTGTTCAGTCAAACATATTTTAGTAGAAGAATCTTGATGTAATAACATTTTTAGTGGAAAGAACTATGGTGGAAATGTTTTTAGGACAGGGAACTGCAGCTCAGCTTAGCAATGACTCAGAGAAGGATTTGAGGGTGTTCATAAATGACCACTTTCACACAAATTCTATGTGCAGTGCTATAGGTGGTATAAAGGTTTATGTAATTCTTCTGAGAATAAATAAAAAAAAAAGAAAAAAATTAAAGAGGAAGAGAACTGGAAAGATAGTTAATAGAATATTATGTCTAATTCAGATGACCAAACTTCAAGAAGAAATGCAGAAGACAGTCAACAGAAGAAACATGAAGAGTATTTAAGTTCCAGGAGAAGGTTTTATCTGTGAGTGTTAAAGGCGTCCATCTCTTTATTTTGTCAAAGAGAAGTATATGGGAAACATATAACTTGGTCACTATGCACTATGTATAAGTAACCACAGTCTTTTTTCAGTCTTGCAGATAAAGGGATGACATGATCCTATGTCTTGAATTTGAGGTTCAATAAAATTAACCTTTAAATAAGATATGATTTAATAGCAGTGAAGAAAATTAAACATTGAAACACTACACTCACCACAGGTGGTGGTAGATAAGCCAAAAAACAGAATTTAAAATGAGATAAGATATCTTTCAAAAAACATAATTTTTACTTTTAGAAGCATTCTGTAATCTGCATACACAGAAGGTAGGTGTTGATGATCATAGATTTACTTTTGACATTGATGTCTGCATATAGGTTTGCATCTGAAGTGAACAGAATTTTATAATTAAATACATTGAAAAGGCATTAGGACACCAATATTTAACTGCATGCAGTGCTCCCTTCTTATCTGATCCAAGAAGAGAGTGTCTACTGCTGTTACATATAAAACCTATTAAGTTAGCTTAGTATCCTGCCCTTAAGTGGAAAATCACAGGTTTTAATTTTGCTGAGAGCTTGTTTATAAGCTGAGGGGTTTTATAAATTCCACAAAGAATTGAAGCTCTACACAGCTAAAGTACATGGTACGACTGTCCTGTAACAGTAAGCACATACAGGTCAGTGACCAAATATGTCACTGTTGGGATTCTTTTAGTTCAGCCAATCACAGTTATTGTTTAATGAAGTTCAGCTCAAATATCATAGAAACATAGAATCATAGAATAGTTTGGGTTGGAGGGAACCTTTAAAGGTCATATAGTGATGACCTGCAAGGAACAGGGACATCTTCAACTAGATCAGGTTGCTCAGAGCACCATCCAATATGATCTTGAGTGTTTCCAGGAATGGGGCATCTGACACCTCTCTGGGCAACCTGTTCCAGGTTTCAGTACCCTCACTGTAAAAAATTTCTTCCTTATATCTAGTCTGAATCTACCTTCTTTTAGTTTAAAAACATTACCCCTTGTCTTATCGCTATTGGCCCTGCTAAAAGGTCTGTCCCCATCTCTCTTATAAGCCCCCTTTAAGTACTGAAAGGCTGCAATAAGGTCTCCCTGGAACCTTCTCTTCTCCAGGCTGAACAACCCCAACTCTCTCAGCCTTTCCTCATAGGAGAGGTATTCCATCCCTCTGATCATTTTTGGGGCCCTCCTCTGAACCCAATCCAACAGGTCCATGTCTTTCCTGTGCTGAGGACCCCAGAGCTGGATGCAGTACTCCAGGTGGGATCTCAGCAGAGCAGAGTAGAGGGGCAGAATCACCTCCCTCAATCTGCTGGCCACACTTCTTGTGATGCAGCCCAGTATACATTTGGCTTTCTGGGCTGCGAGAGCACACATTGCCAGCTCAAGTCCAGCTTTTCATCCACCAGTACCCCTAAGTCCTTCTCCTCAGGGCTGGTCTCAATCCCTTCATCCCTCAGCCTGTATTGATACTAGGGGTTGCCCCAACCCAGGTGCAAGACCTTGCATTTGGCCTTGTTGAACCTCATGAGGTTCACATGGGCCCGCTTCTTGAGCTTGTCCAGGTCCCTGTGGATGGCATGCCCTCAGGCATGTCAACTGCAGCACTCAACTTGGTTGCATCTTCAGACTTGCTGAGGGTACACTCGATCCCAGCCTATGTCACTGTTGAATATATTAAATGGTACTGGTCCCAATATGGACCCCTGAGGGACACCACTTGTCACTGATCTCCATCTGGACATTGAGCCATTGACCAATACCCTCTGGATGCGACCATCCAATCAATTCCTCATCCACTGAACAGTCCATTCAATTTAGAGAGAAGGATGTTGTGGGGGACCATGTCAAAGGCCTTACAGAAGTCCAGGTAGATGACATCCATAGCTCTTCCCTTGTCCACTGATGTAGTCACTCCATCATAGAAGGACACTAGGCTGGTCAGGCAAGAATTGCCCTTGGTGAAACCATGCTGGCTGTCTTGAACCACCTCCCTGTCCTCCATGTGCCTTAGCATAGCTTCTAGGAGGATCTGTTCCATGATCTTCCCAGGCACGGAGGCTGGCAGGTCAGTCGTTCCCAGGGTCCTCCTTTCTATTCTTTTTAAAAATGAGTGCAATATTACCCCTTTTCCAGTCCCCAGGGACTCCACCTGACTGCCATGACTTTTCAAATATCATGGGGAGTGGCTTGGCAACTACATCAGCCAATTTCCTCTGGACTCTCGGATGCATCTCTTCAGGTCCCATAGACTTCTGTATGTTCAGGTTCCTCAGGTGGTCATGAACCTGATCTTCTCTTACAGTGGGAGGGACTTTGCTCCCCCAGTCCCTCCCTGGAGGCCCATCTACTCGAAAGGTCTGGGAAGAGAGGTTGCCAGTGAAGACTGAGGCAAGAAAGTTGTTGAGTACCTCATCCTTCTCCTCATCTGTTGTTACCAGTTTGACAGTCGTGTTCATCAGGGGCGATACACTTTCTTTGACCTTCCTTTTCTGGCTGACAGACCTGTAAAAACACTTCTTGTTATTCTTTGTGCCCCTTGCCAAGTTCAACACCAGCCGTGCCTTGGCCTTCCTGACCCCATTCCTACACAACTGGGCAGAGTCCCTGTACTCTTCCCAGGAAACCTGTCCCTGCTTCCACTGCCTGTGCATTTCCTTCTTGCCCTTTAGTTTGACCAGCAGGTCTCAACTCAGCCATGCTGGTCTCTAGCCTTCCTTTCCTGATTTCTCACACCTGAGGTTTGAGATCTCTTGTGCTCTGTGGAAAGCATCCCTAAATATCTGCCAATATGAGAGGTGTGTCTCTAGGAAATGAAGGTGTTTAATTCCTCTTCTTTATCAATCTCGAAGAAAGAATCTTCCATTAGCCATGGACTTGGAACTGAAGACTTATTTGTATTATCTATTCTGCCCCATTTTTTTCTCCTACTTTTTTTTTTCTAAACAATGGAACATCCAGCAAAGTTGCCTTCAGAGACTATGACAAAATCTAGAGAATCTTAAATACAAACATTTCTTCATATTCAACTTAGAATTTTTATTTTATTTAGTTTACATTTTTTTCCTTATTTCTATTATAGTGTCTTTTCAGTGTAATACTGAACTGATTTTTTTCACTTTTCACTATCCAGTGGATAACCATCAGGAATATTCATTCTTCTTCTCCATTTGTACTTCTGGTAAGCAGTGTGAATTGTTTTTACTGACACACAATAAGTGCAGGTGTCATTTTACTTCATTGTAGATTTCTAAAAGGTAGATGTTCAGGGCATGATAAGGATCTCAGTTCCCTGTGAGTGGTGGAGACACTCAGGTGGTGCTTCAGTTCATTCAAGTCAAGGTGTCTGTTTCATTCTTGTAGCCATTTTTTCAATTCTGAAATGACATGAAGATGGTTAGAGACTCTTACAAGCTCAGAGTATATCCACAGAGTTTATCATCTTTTACAGAGATCAGATCTTTTGATAGAATCTGACATTTGCTGAATAGCCCATTTTAATTTTAATTTTTAAATCATGCATTGTTATTCTATAACTGAATTAAATCTCAAGTAATATATCTGACAGACCTCCCAGGGTTTCTGAATATTGATAAACATTAGACTTTAACCAGCCTGGTTTTTGTTCCCATAGGCTGATAGCTTTTTACTGAAATCCTAATTCAGAGAAAGAGACAGGATGCTAAAAATCATATAAGCAATTTGATATTGTCAGAGAACAACAATATGGCTAATGAAATGGATATAAGGAGAAAAGGAATTAAAAAGAAGAATGGGAGTAGTTTCAGATTAAACAGAATTTCTTAATGTCTAGTGGTATAATACACAACTGGTTTGTTTGTTTTGCTTTGTTTTTAAGAATTTGTATGTCAGATCTGTGCAAGCAGGATGTACAATCGAATGCAATCTTATTCCATAATTGGTAAAAAGTTATACACTGTGTGAAACTAGGAAGGCATATAAACCTTTTATTCTCTAATGTGACATTTTATTTTCATAAGAGCAAATAAATGTTTGATAAATGTAAATATTTCAGGAGGATAGTCTTGCTGTTAATAAATGTACAGTATCACGTAACTAAAGTTGATTGTCTTGTAAATGATGCATTTTTGTCTTAACTTAGTTCAAAGTTTCAGTGATCTGAGGATTTTAAAATGACTAACTGATAAGGTGACTTATTTTACTTTATTTCTTATGCAGTTTCTTAATAAAGTGCTCAGACAATAATCCATTATTCTTACTCTCAAAGGTTAATGAACTGGCAAAAAATATCTTGACTGAGTAACAGAATATCAAAACTATTCAGTAAAGAGATAATCATAAGAAGTGATGATAGAAACATTAAGGGTTTTCATGGCCATCAAAAGATAAAAGAGATTAATTTTATATACACATGAACAGAAGGAATACTGAGATATAAACCTAATAACAAAACCAAATATATGACAATATTGAAGATTATCCTAGATTTACAAAATTATTTCAGGGGAAAAAAAAAACAAAAACAAAAACAAAACCCTCTATGCTTCAGTGAAATAATTTGGTTCAATGTACAGAGTAAACAGAGATATGATGCAAATAAAGTTATTAGAATTACCCACCAGTATGCTCTGTGGTAGGTCAGATTCATCTTATCCTTTGCAGCAAAATATATTCATATGAATACAACTTCGTGAGCTAATTGCTGCTCAGGGAAGTGAATCATGTTTTTCTTTAAGGGTTCATAAAAAGCCATGAAGATAAAATGTGAGGCCATTTTTCAAATAGTCAATCTTTTGCCCAGCTCAGTCTAGATGTTAGGCACTTCTGGAGACCATGTCTGAATCATAATGTTTTGATCATCTTTACCCAAGTTTCAATGTATATTTGCTATCTTGAGCTTTGGATGTATTTTCTAATGGTGGCATGTACTGTGTGTACTTCACATATAAGTTGATCTAAGGGGTGTGGGGGGAAGATAAAATGATTTTTCTCTTTGCCTAGAAAGAAAGTTAGTATTTTTGGGAATAGAATTCTGTATACTTAAGTTAGACAAGTGACTATAGGAGACTATAGGACTGGCTTTAACCTACTAATCTCCAGCACAGTCTAGGCAGAATGGTATAATTCTCAATTTTATCAATTCCTCGGGTTCTGTTTGCAATCTAAACTCCATGTTTTTGCAGCTGGACTTCTACTGGAATCCAAACAAAATTAGGTATCTCGTGCATGGTTGTCAGAATCTCATTTCCCTTTAATGAAACACTTTCTCTTGCTGTGTTAGGAAGCCTCTTCTATACTTACATCAGGCTTCTAAAAGACAAAGAAGCTTTTCATTTGTTCAGAAGAAAGTATAAGATAGAGTGGGTTTTTTTCCCCAATAATTTGTTTGAACAATGTTGTATATAGGGTCTAAAGCATTATATCAGTATGTGTGTTCTTTAACTCATTCATAATGTTAAAGATGTATGTACCTCAAGAACTACAGGACACAGAATTATTCTGATTTAGAGAAATGAAAGAAAATAATTTACTGATCTACATTTCAATATCACAGTTACTCGCATTTTGTCAAGAAACTATGGTTAGCAAATCCATTCTGAAGAGAAAGATTCTTATTTAGTCATGGTCCTGTGGAATGAAGAATATGGATTCATTACACAGTAAAATAAAATTTTGATCTAGTTATTAGTGAAAAGAGTATAGACAGGTAAAGAGGAAAACATTTTTTGTAGAATAAGCCAATTCTTTATTATTTAGTGCCTTTTGATGCATTCACCACCTACTGTAAAGTCCATTTTACTTTGCCTTTATTATTGTTATTTTCCCAGCTTCTTTCTCTGTGTCTCTTCCACTTCATGGTCTTGGTGACTATCTTCTCTCTACATTATCCTTCCTACAGTTTCTGTTTCCATTTTTCAGGAAACAGAGGCATTCAGTCCTCCAAAATATCTTCCAGGTGATTTGCAGACTCTGACAGAGATCATTAAATCAGTAATATTCCATAAAAGTATGAAGTCTTTTTTCATGTGAACAAGGTCATACTTTCAGTGATTATTTTGATTCCTATTAAATTAATATTTGGTCTGCTCGAACCTATAAAACACTGGCTCTTTATTGCACTGTATTGAAAATGCTTCCCTCAGCTAAATTTACATGGCCTTAGCTATCAATGGGTTTGTGTCTCTTCATACTTTCTCCTTAATCCTATTTTTATTGAAGGGTCCTACTCTGGGAAGGTCTATTTCTGGAAAGCTCTATATTGAAGGATCTGTTAAGGAGATTCTCAGGGTATTCTACTACTTTGAAAATGAAGGCATTAGTACAGTTATCACTTCTCCATTTTATTTTGCCTTATTTTTAAATAACTCAGCTTCATATATGTAGAAAATGTATTGATTAATTAATTTATTATCTGTTAACTGCTAACCAAGACTTAGCATCAGGGCCCCCTTGTTATTGCATATGAATTTGATTTTACTTCCATTTCTTTTCTGCTTTTACTATGCCCTTGCCCTACATTTCTTTAAAAACATTGTCCTTCTCACATCTGGCATTTAGAGATTATGAAGGATTGAAAATGATCAACATACGAGATTAGAGATTTCTCTTGTCTCAATTTTCTTTGGTTTCTTCATTTTTCTTGTGCTCTTTCTTTCTTTCTTTTTTTCTTTCTTTCTTTTTTTCTTTCTTTCTTTTCCATGACTTCAGCTATTTTGATCTTCCGGAAAAAATATGAGCTTGCTTGTAAGAATCCAATGCAGAGCTTAAACTAAAAAAAGAAAACACTATTTCTGGAAGATGGAACTCTGATGCCAACTAAATAGCCTTAAACATTTGCTTCACATCATTGGACTGATCTAACTACCTTATGGCAGAAAGAGAAGCTCTGAAAGGTCATAATATGCACAAGTAAAAAACAAGCCATCTCATGGCTCATCTTAGTAAGCTCTGCCACTGATTTAAAAATAATGTCTTATGCATTCATATGATTTGTGCATTCTATGACTTGAATATCATCATAAATTATGCCATTAACCCACTTCTAAAATACCTGGTTATACGTATGTAGTGCAGATTGTATGAAGTGCAGATTGCATGTAGCATGAGTGCCATATAAAATGATGTTGGCAGTTTCATGAAAACAGGGTAAGAAGCACTGGCAGCAATATACGTATAATCTGAGACAGGATGGGGCTGATCCAGACATGCAGATAAAGAGGGTTCCAGCTTTCATTGATGAAGGAAAGATTTCTTCATTTCCAAAATGTGAGATTTTAGAAACTGCATCATTGTGCCTGATGAATTTGCAATCCCTATGCCATTTAGAGGAACTAAAAAGTATCATGTGCCAAAAAGATTAGCAACAAATTGGTTAAATAATAAATTAATAAAATGTAACTTATGTCTGTGTCCTGAGAGCTACGTTGCTATTCCTATTATGCCAATGGCTATATTAATGGTTTGTGAGACCCGAATACTATTAAATCATTTCTTTGATATCATGTTCAGGGACTTAAAAAATTTCTCTTCATAGTCCTTAAAAGTGTACTCTGTAAATAACCTGGATCTTCAAATGATAGAAGGCAGCACAGTTGTTTCAAAATAAATAAGTAGACCTGAGATACCTAACTATGTCTCAGAATGTGGCTCACTGTTTACCATGTGGTAACCTGTGAACCTGATGATCTCTCCAGAGCCTTTCCAGCTCTATTCTCTTTTACTGTTTATGTATTATCACAGTGCCTTGCTAATGTATGAACACATTCAGAAAGGTACACAATCCCTTCCTGGAGAACGTGCAGCCTGACTAAATCAGGGGAAACTGAATGGTCATATGACTCACATAGTCATATAAAGCACATCACGAGGTAGTTATAAAATGAATACCAGACTCCACATTATTTGTACATGATCTCATTATACTGCTTAAGCTATGCTAGCAAATAAGCAGCAGGAAAGTCTTTATTTTGTTATTTATTCGCTTGTAATCTTTTTCTGCAATTAACTAAGGTTTTTATTGGTCACATTAGAATTGTTTGGGTGCAAGTAAATATTATTGCCTTGCTGCATTTGCATTTTGCTTAGTCCATCTAATTCTTAGAAACTGGTCCTTATCCTGAAGCGATGTGGAAATATTAGAATTATTTTGTAAGGATAAAACAAATCCTTATTGCAGCAAGTTGGAATATGATAAATGTTTTACACTAGTCCTAATCCCACATGGGACTCTGGAAGATTCTGCAAGAACCACATGCTTGAGCAAGGGAAAAGGAAAGGACTGTGGTGGGTTAATCTTTGCTGGCTGCCAGGTGCCCACTGACCCACTCTCACTCCCCCTCCTAAGCAGGACAAGGTGGGAAAATAAAATGAAAGAGCTCATGGGTTGACATAAGGACAGGGAAATCATTCACCAATTTCCATCATGGGCAAAACAGACTCAACTTGGGGAAATTAATTTAACTTGCAGTCAGTTAATAATGGAGTAGGATAGTAAGAAATAAAAGCAAAATTAAAAACACCTTCCCTCCACCCCCACCTTCTTCCGAGGTTCACCTCCTCCTCCCCCACCTTGAGCGACACAGGGGGGATGGGGAATGGGTTTTGCTGTCAGGTCATAACACTTCACTGCCACACTTTCCTCCTTGCACTGTTCCCTGCTCCATGGGACACAGACCGTCATGAACTTCTCCAATGTAGGTCCTTCCCATGGGATGCAGTTCTGCAGGAACTGCTCCAGAAAGGATCCTTTCCACAGGGTACAGTCCTTCAGGAACAGACTGCTCCACTATGGGTCCTCCATGGGCCACATTTCCTGCCAGAAAACCTGCTCCTGTGTGGGGTCTCCATGGGTTGCACTATGGATTTCTGCTCTGACGTGGTCCTCCATGGACTGCAGGAAGACAACCTGCTTCACCATGGTCTTTTCCCTGGGCTGCAGGGGAATCTTTGCTCCCGTGTTTTTTGCTACAGTGTTTTTTACCCTTTCTTAGACATGTCCTGACATACCCTTTCTTAGACGGGTCCTGTACTTCAGTCACAACAACCCCAGGAAACGTTATAGGCTTGGGGAGGAGTGGCTGGAGAGCAACCTGGCTGAAAAGAACCTGGGGGTGTTGGTTGACAGCCACCTGAACATGAGGCAGCAGTGTGCCCAGGTGGCCAAGAGGGCCAATGGCATGCTGGCTTGTATCAGGAATAGCGTGGCCAGCAGGACCAGGGAGGTGATAGTGCCCCTGTATTCGGCACTGGTGAGGCCATACCTCGAATGCTGTGTTCAGTTTTGGGCCCCTCACTACAAGAAGGACATTGAGGTACTAGAGCGTGTCCAAAGAAGGGCAACAAGGTTGGTGAAGGGTCTAGAGCACAAGTCTTACAAGAAGTGGCTGAGGGAGCTGGGGTTGTTTAGTTTGGAGAAGAGGAGGCTGAGGGGAGACCTTATTGCTCTCTACAACTCCCTGAAAGGAGGTTGTAGCAAGGTGGGGGTCGGTCTCTTCTCCCCAGTAACAAGCGATAGGACGAGAGGAAATGGCCTCAAGCTGTGCCAGGGGAGCTTTAGGTTGGATATTAGGAAAAATTTCTTCACCAAAAGGGTTGTCAGGCACTGGAACAGGCTGTCCAGGGAAGTGGTTGAGTCTCCATCCCTGGAGGTATTTAAAAGATTGGTAGATGTGGTTCTTGAGGACATGGTTTAGTGGTGGACTTGGTAGTGATAGGTTAATGGTTGGACTCGATGATCTTAAGGGTCTTTTTCAACCTTAACAATTCTATGATTCTATGATTCTATGTTATCAGAGAGGCACCACTGGCATCGCTGATGGACTCAGCTTTGGCCAGCAGCAAGTCCATTTTGGAGCTGGCTGGAACTGGCTGTGCCCAACATGGGAGCAGCTCCTGGTCTCTTCTCACAGAGGACACCCCTGCAGCCCCCCGCTACCAAAACTTTGCCATGTAAACCCAGTACAGGACTGAAGTAAACGTTTTGGACTGATGAACATTAGTGACCTATCCTGGATAAGATGAAGATAAGAATAGTAGTAGAGTACTAAGAAGCAGAACTATTTAGAAGTGACCTACCACTATCTCACTGCATTCTTCACAGTTCAGTTCCTCATTAAATATAAGGAAATGCGAACAGATTTGCACAGCCTGGCTTAGTTTTGCTGTCTCTGAGCTCATTTTTACAACTTGCTCTGTTTTCTGCATGCTTTGTGCTGAAGAAATCCAGGATCATGGGGAAAGTTTTACTTTGCTTCTCTTGCATAAGGCTCCTAAGACTCTGGCTTTGTACAGATGAAGCCTAAGGAGTGGAAAGCTCTTATAAATCCCTGTGGGTCAGGTTTTGGTATGAATTTACTAGAGAAATAAATGCTATCAGGAATTATCTTCAGGGCAGAATTGTAGCTTCACATGTATATATTAAAGAACAAATGCTGTTAATAAATAGTATGGCCCAGTTATTCCACAGTGTTGTGTTATATATCTTTGTCAAATAGTTACTACAGTAAAGGGTGACACATCTTACAGTATCAAAACCATAACAGGAGAGCTAGACAAAAATGTAGTTTTGGAAAATGTGATTTGATCACGGTCAACAAAAACAGATATTTTGCAAAAGATTTCAGATTAAACTGGGGAAAAAAAACGAGGGAAAAATATAAAAGAGGCAGAACTAATTAATGAACTAACTGGCTAAAGGGATGAAGGATATGATTAATAGACAATATTAATGATGTCCTAAAGCCAATGATTCAGTGATGACTTGCAGCTAACATTCCAAGAAAGGGAAAAGTTTGCAAGGTCACCTATATGAAGGGAGCTGCATTTAGACTGGAATCAGTGCACAGAAGGTTTACAGAATAATAAGGATAATGCAGAGTTTATCTTGCTGGAAGAAATAAAAGCTTTGGCTCATTAAACCTGGAAAATTAAGGTCTAAGTTTAATATGACTGTTCAAGCTAAATATATTGGGGGGCTGGGAAAGCGGAAAAGATAAACACTAGGAAGATATGTGAGCTATTTAAACTACAAATAATAAGAACAAATGGGTATCAACTGGCCATGAATAAACTTAGAATAGAAATTAAATGCCTTTTTTACTATCAGAATTGTTATGGAATTTTTCTAATCTATGGGAACATGTTCAACTATTGTTTAAGAAGCTTGCTTAGTTTGTAAACAGCATTGTATGATATACTTGCACATGAAAACAGAGAACTACAGTCAGCATCTCAGGAAGCCTTTCCGAGTTCTACATTCCAATCACCTGACAGGAGAGTGGGTCACAGTACCGTAATACCACCCCCAGCCCCAGGATATAGGCAAAAGTAGGGATTTCACCCCCTTTCCCAAAGCATGTATACACCTCTCTGGAGCCAGTAAATAGTGTGCATCACAGGTACTGTAATTCAGTCATAATATTCCTGCCTGAGTTATTTGTCTTTAATCTGATTGAGACTCATAGTGCATAGAGTTTCTCTGTGCATCTTCTACAGCCAAACTATTGTGTTACATGGAAAGTAAGTTACCTTTAACTTGGTGTAGACAAAGTTTTTCTTCGGCAGCTCTGTGCAATACCTAGTGTGTACTTGTCACAAATTCAAAAACTCAGCGAACTAACAAAATCAGAGTCTGTATGTAAAATATGAAGTAAAATTAAAATCATATATTAGTCACCCTGTAAATCTGTTGTGGACAACCCATAAAATTACTTCCAAGACTGGAAAAGAATTTTGTGGCTTATGGATCAAGAGTTGGTTCTCAAATTGGACATACATTCATAATAATGGGATGAAATTTAACAAGTTGAAATCTGCGATTCTGTGCCTATAATGTAGTAACACTGGGCACAAGTATAAATTGAGAGAGGAGTGGCTGGACAGTAGTCATGCAGAAAGGGAACTGACGGTGCTGGTCGACACAGCAGGCTCAATACAAGTCAGCAGTGTACCCTGGCAGCCAAGAGGGCAAACTGCATCATGGGGTGCATCAAACACAGCATAGCCAGCTGCTCAAAAGAGGCGATTATCCCACTGTATTCAGCATTGGTGTGGCCTCACCTGGAGTACTGTATGCAGTTCTGGACCCCACAATTTAAGAAGGAGGTTAAGGTCCTTGAACGTGTTCAGAGGAAGACAACAAAGCTGGTGAAAGGGCTCGAAGGCATGTCTTACCAGGAGCAGCTGAGGACTCTGGGTTTGTCTAGTTTGGAGAAATGGAGGCTGAGGGGCACCTCATGGCTCTCTACAGCTTCCTGAGGAGGGGAAGTGGAGAGGGAGGTGCTGATCTCTTCTCCCTGGTATCCAGTGACAGGGTGCATGGGAATGGTTCAAAGCTGCATCAGGGGAGGTTTAGACTGGACATTAGGAAGCATTTCTTTACCGAGAGGGTGGTCAAACACTGGAACAGGCTTCCTAGAGAGGCAGTCGATGCCCCAAGCCTGTCAGTGTTTATAAGAGGCATTTGGACAATGCACTTAGTAACATGCTTTAACTTTTGGTCAACCCTGAACTGGTCAGGCAGTTGCACTAGATGATCTGAAATAGTCTATACTATTCTATTCTAGTCTAGTTTAAATCATTTATTAATACATAAATAGAAGGAAATTGTTAATCAAAACAGACACTTCAATTTACTTATTATAAAGTTACACTTGTAAATCAAAGCAGAGCACTATAGTCAACTAGCAACAATGTTTTTCAGTGTTGCCAAATATCAATACAGGACCCAACAAAAATAAATCTCACAAGATTGTTTGTGTAAACTAAAGATTACAGTGCAGCTAGAGTATGAGGTATTCGTCACAGTTTTTCTCTACTATGTTTCAGCCTACATATCTGGTCAGCAGACTGCAGCTTTTAAAAGGGTGGTGCAAATTTCTTTAATCTTTACCTTCCCCTACTTTTAGACTAACAAGAAAATTGAAGGGAGAAATTGTCTGCTTATGGTATATGTGGACAAATACTGCTACTTGGCCTTAGCCAAAAATATATTTTCTGAACCTTAGGAGTATGTAAATAGTTTTAATTGTGCTAACAATCATTTAATTTCTCATAAAAGCTTAAAATAATTTCATGTTTCTCCTTGGTTCCAGTTAAAAATCTAGTTTTCTAAATAGTCATGCAGCAAGCAAAGAAAATGATTCATCATAAGCATAGCAAATATAAGACAATGTCACAGCCGTGGAGTAAGTCATGGATGCTTGAAGGAAACTGGGTGGTCACAGAACCAGATTTACTTATCATACATTTATATATTTAATTTTATTATATACAATTGCAGTTCTCTTTGAAAGTCACTATCAGCTTTAGATTCCATGAGCTAATTTAGATCTATGAGACAACTTTTCTGATGCTTTTGTTAATCCTTAAGGGATATTTTCTGCTTGTATAGAAGTTTCAGAATTTCAGGAGACTTTTCTTATTGCGTAAATACTAATATAGCAAGAGAGAAAGTAGATAAAACAAAACCTGTATACCTTGTGTCTTCTGGTATAAAACCCCACAGTTTAGCTTTTAGAGAAGAAGCTCAGCAATTAGTATTTCTCCTCCTAGTTCTCAGCAGAAGAAATTATGACCTTGGGTACACATTTGTCTTCTGTACCTGAGCGTCCCTAGCCATAGAAAGAGAGATTGTGTTTATTCCTTTTTCTGCAATCATGAAGACTAAATTCCAAATAAAGCACTGCATGTGGGTATACAGTAGGACAAATTATGCATGTGTTTTGTTGCTTGGGGACTTGATTATTTATATATTTGCACATTATTTTATTTTTTCTTGGTCTTCATTAAAATAATCTAAATGTTGAAATTTTCCTTTTCTTTTTAAGGACACGATCTATCAAATCTGCTACTGAATTTGCAGCAGAACTCAAAAATACAGAAAAGTCATCACAGAAGGCAACGAAAGTAATTTCATTATAGGCAAATATAAATACTGTCACTGACATAATGTAATAAAGAAGATACTCCTTTACTAGCCTTAACAAACAACTTTTAGTATAATCAAACACTTGATTGTTCATTCACTGAGATTCTTCTGTTTGTTCAACAACTAGCTTGGTAATGGCATGTAGACTATAATTAAAGCTGGCAAGTATTGCTGTTGTGCAAATAATAAATGTGTTTGCCACAGGAAGCTTTGAAAATGGGGTGGGAAGAATATACCATAAAATGTAGTCATCATGATGATTATTCTGTGCTGTCATGTTTTGACACATCAGTCTTTGATTTGGCTAACTTTTCTTATGAAGGTAAATTTTGAAAAGCTCAACAATCCAAAAATGAAACACATTTTCTTCTTGTAGTATTTGTAAGAACAATTGGGTAAAATCATATATTGTTTTTCTAAATTTTGATTATATAATAATTTGTTTCGATTTTTATTATAGCTAAACTTTAATCAGATTCACAAACTTCTGAACTCTGCTACAGACACTACAAATTCAATTACATCAAAAGTAAGAAGTTTCTTGCATTACAAGAGGAGCAACTAATGGTTTTTATGGATCTATCTATGTTAAAATTTTATTTTGGATCAGAACTGTGCTTTCAAAGTAAATCCCTTAATTGCCTCCACTTGTCATGGTTGAAATCAAATTAAAAGGTACACCAAGAAGTACTATTCAGTGCTTCAAGTGCTAAAAGATATTCAGTCCATGGGATCAGACCAGAGCTACCACAAAATATCTCTCATGGAATGACTGTAGTGTGTCAGTTTGCAGCACCACCATAATTGCCTCAAAACACAATTTGTTTGCAGTCTGCAAGACTTCATCACTGGTTAGCCATTCTCAGAATATCTCACTCTGAATAGAAGTGCAATGCCCTGATAGAACATCTTCCAGTTTGCTGCCTGCCAAAGAGCACAGTAGCTATCTGTTTCTCTGTCAGTATTAGTACAATCATTTCAAGTTCTTGCATCCAGTAATTTGAAGCAATAGAGGAAATTACTTTTTTATTTTGTAAAACTGTTTGAATTAGTTCAGACATTTTCAGCTTTTTATCCAAAGCTCCAAGAACATTGTTAAAAACACAGTGGTTTTGTTATATTTCAATTCATGGAGTCTTAGCATACTGACCCATATACAGGGCTTCTTCACATATTTCACCTCATTTGATTTGGTATTATGATTTCTGTTCAATATTTGCATTTTGCTGGCATTTATAAGACACAACTAGAGTTAAGTGTGTCAGCTCCATAAATAGTGTATAAGTTACTCACTCTAGTAAAAATAAAAAGAAATATACCTGCCCAACCTGAATCACAGAGGTACGTGCTGAAATGTTTAAGAAATTAAAATCTCCCCTTCCCACCATCTTCTTAGAGTGTTAGAGTCAGGGCTTCCTTTACTCTGCAATACTACTCTTAGAGTTGGTGCATATGACTTGCCTTTGAGAAAAATGAAAACTCCTTTTCTTTCGAAGTGCTGGTGCTGCCAATTAGCAAATTTCATTGTTGTTGGCCAATGACTAACTGATCATAATTCTTTCCAGTAAGTGAAAACACTTTCTTCTGTCTGAGGGGACTCATATTCACATCCTGCACTCCCCAAGAACATGTCCAAATGATCCATGTATTCTAGCCAGGAAGTAATTTATAAGTGATACTGGACCATTTCGGTCTATCAACCTTTTGTGGCCAATATTTTTTTATGGTCAGATGCTGTGAATGCATAAGTTTCAGATATCAGTTTTCAACTTAGGTGTTTAACATCTAGTTTGGACCTTTTTATGAAATAGGGAGGGATTCCGTGGTAAGCTTCCATGGAGGATAAAGGAGCCAGTGAATGCTGGGACTTCTTCAAGAATGCTCTCTTGGAAGCACAAAACCAGTTTATCCCCTATAAAAGAAAGGGAAGTAAGCAGAGCAAGAAGCCCCCATGGCTCAACCACGAGCTCCTGGTTCTGCTTAAAATCAAGAGAGATGCATGCCAGAGATGGAGAAGTGGAAGATTGTCCACTGAGAACTACAAGGGCATTGCCAGAGTGTGTAGAGATGCAGTTAGAAAGGCAAAAGCTCAGCTCAAATTGGAACTGGCCAGAGATGTCAAAAATAACAAGAAAGGGTTCTTCAGGTATGTAAATTGCAAGCAGAAACAGAAGGAAAACATAGGCCCACTGTTAAACAGTAGAGGTGAATCAGTCACCAACAATGCTGAAAAGGCAGAGGTTCTCAACACCTTCTTCACCTCTGTCTTTACTAACCCTGTTGGATCCCAGGTGTTGAGAATGAAAATCCAGGAGGATCCAAACATAGACCCACCATCAGTGATGAAGGAATCAGTATATGAATTATTACAGGAGCTTGACCCCTACAAATCGATGGGCCCTGACGCCATCCACCTGAGGGTGTTGAGAGAGCTGGCTGATGTCATTGTGGGGTCACTCTCTATAATCATCGAGAGGTCGTGGAGATCAGGGGATGTCCCAGAGGACTGGAGGAAGGCAAATGTTACCCCTATCTACAAGAAGAGCTCAAGGGAGGATCTGGGTAATTATAGGCCCATCAGTCTTACTTCAATCCCCAGGAAAGTCATGGAACAGACACTCCTGGGGGCCATCACGAGTCAAATGAAGCACGTGATTGGGAAAAGCCAACACAGCTTCATAAAAGGCAAATCGTGCCTGACAAATCTGGTGGCCTTCTATGATAAAGTGACCTGCTCAGTTGACATGGGGCAAGCGGCCGACATTGTCTACCTGGACTTCTCCAAGGCCTTTGATACGGTTCCCCACGGCCTCCTCCTGGAGAAACTGATGCGTTATGGCCTGGACAAGTGGTCTGTGCAGTGGGTGGGAAATTGGCTGGTGGGACACACCCAAAGGGTGGTGGTAAATGGCTCTTATTCAAACTGGCAACCCGTCACAAGTGGGGTCCCCCAGGGATTGATACTGGGCCCAACGCTCTTCAATATCTTCATAAGTGATCTGGATAACGGGATCAAGTGTAGCCTGATGAAGTTTGCGGATGACACCAAATTGAGTGGGGAAGTAGACACTCTGGAAGGGAGAGCCACCCTGCAGGAAGATCTGGATAGGTTGGAAGAGTGGGCTAACAAGAACCTTATGAAGCTTAACAAAGACAAGTGTAAGGTCTCGCACCTGGGAAAACACAATCCAGGAGTGCAGCTCAGACTGGGATCCACCTGGCTAGAGAGCAGCTCCATGGAAAGGGACCTGGGGGTCCTGGTGGACAGGAAGCTCAACATGAGTGAACAGTGTGCTGCTGCGGCCAAGAAGGCCAATAGGATGCTGGATTGCATCAACAAGGGCACCACCAGCAGAGATAAAGAAGTCATTAGCCCGCTCTACTTGGTGCTTGTCAGGCTACACCTGGAATACTGTGTACAGTTCTGGTCCCCGTTATACAAAAAGGATGTGGATGGGCTAGAGGGGGTCCAGAGAAGGGCCACCAAGATGATCAAGGGTCTGGGAAACTTGCCGTATGAGGATAGGCTGAGAGAACTGGGTTTGTTCAGCCTTGAGAAAAGGAGGCTTAGAGGCGATCTCATCACCATACACCAGTACTTAAAGGGGAGCTACAAAGAAGATGGAGACTCCCTTTTTACAAGGAGTCACATGGTGAGGACAAGGGGTAACAGGTGCAAGTTACTCCCAGGGAGATTCCAATTGGACACGAGAGGAAAATTTTTCACAATGAGAGCAGTCAATCATTGGAATAATCTCCCCAGGAAAGTGGTTGACTCTGCTATGCTGAACATGTTTAAGACTCAGCTGGACATGGTGCTGGGCCATCTCGTCTAGATTGTGCTAGAAAGGTTGGACCAGATGATCCTTGAGGTCCCTTCCAACCTGGTATTCTATGATTCTATGATTCTATGATTTGTGGTACTCTTAGTGATATTTGTGACAGTTTGTAATTTATGTTGGATTATAGAATTTTGTAGTACATCAAAATGCTGAAAGAAAATTTGAAAAGAAGACAATGTTTATTCTTAGGTGTACCGGTTTTGGCTGGGGTAGAGTTACTGTTCTTCATTGTAGCTTGTATTGTGCTATGTTTTGGATTTGTGATGAAAACAGTGTTGATAACACACTGATATTTTAGTTATTTAATTATTCAGTGCTTACACAGCATCGAGGCTTTCCTGCTTCTCATGCTGCCCCGCCCATGGGTAGGCTGGGGATGCACAAGAAGCTGGAAAGGGACACAGCTGGGACAGCTGACCCCAAATGACTGAAGGGTTATTCCACACCATATGACATCATGCTCAGTATATAAAGATGGAGGAAGAAAGAGGAAGGGGGGGATGTTTGGAGTAATGCTGTTGTCTTCCCAAGTAACCATTATGTGTGATGGAGCCCTGCTTTCCTGGAGATGGCTGAGCACCTGCCTGCCGATAGGAAGTGTTGAATGAATTCCTTCTTTTGCTTTGCTTGCATGCGCAGCTTTTGTTAATCTATTAAATTGTCTTTATCTCAACCCATGAATTTTTGCACTTTTGCCCTTTGAATTCTCTCCCCCATCCCACCGGAGGGGAGTGAGCAAATGGCTGTGCAGTGCTGAGCTGCCTACCAGGGCTAAACCACATTAGGCAATTGTGTTCCTTAGTGTTCAGTAAAGAGATTTACTGTCCAATACCCAGCATGAGGACAGCTATCAAGGGAAGCACAAAATTGCAACTGCAGAAACAGATGGTCACATGATGACAAGTAGTTACTGAAACCTAATATAATACCAAGTACTTTTTAAATGTAAATCTTGATTGTGTTAAGTAGTGGTACCAGCTGTTTCAGCCTGCAAACTATACTTATTGCTGTACCCTGAGAATCAGCAGGTGCTACTTGTTCTGCTAGTATGAAATTATGAACAGATAGTTTCAAATGGACATTTCAGCTGTCTGTAGCTTTGGGACTAGCAACATATGAGAAAATGTAATACGAAAACCTGAAGAAGGAAGTGCGCTGATAGAAAGTTTTAGTTTTACTAAGTGAAAAAAAGAAATTGGTATTCAATACCTTTCCCATTCATCTCTCCCCAACCTTTTCTACGGCACATTTACCTGCACATATTTTTACATGTAAATATGAATAAAGATTTTTTACAATAATCAGATGTAAAATGCTACATATAAGTTGCTATTTTTTCTATAAATGCCACAAACACAACTGCCATTTCTCTAGAAATGCCATAAAAAGTAAGTCTGTATTGTCTTAGCCTGATCTAATTTCCACACACATTTTAACTTATGGTAGTACATCAAGGTATCGTAAAAACCACACAGTAGTTACTCAGAGGCCTAACGGAATGTGAACAATGGTATTAGGCCAAACAGGAAAAAAAAAGAAAAAAACCTTCACATCCGGAAAATCCACTAGATTTTCTCTTTGAAGCAGGTATTTGTCATTGCAAGCTAGCAATTCAGAGAGATTCTAAACAACAGCGTTAAGATCTTTTTTTTTTTTATTTTACCCTGTGCAGTATTATGTCTCGTAATAACACTCTTGTATAACTCACTCATTTTCTTAGGAATCATGAAGAATTCACTAGAATATAAGCAGGCGTATCAGAAAGTGAAACTCCTGTCTTAATGAATGTTACAGAATAGTAATGCACTTGTCAGTCAAGGATAAAGTTTTATATATTTTATGTCTTCAAGAAAGAAATATGCATTTCTTAAATGTAACCTTTGTCAAATAGAATGTCTGTTTTTTTCCAGGGGAAAAAAAAGAAAATGCGGCTAAGAACTTGACCATTTCACAGCTACTGCTTTTGGGATGCATGGGGGAAAAAATCCCAGAACACAAACACAACTTCCTCTTCCTTCTCAGTCATTGTTTAAGCAGCTTGCCTAGTGTCATAACAATTTTGTCTCATTCAAGTCACTGACTTCGGTGTTCTTGTCAATCACATTTAAACACACTACAATAGTGTCAGCTTTTATTTTTAGAACCTTCATGTCCTGAAGTAGTGTATGCTCCAAATGTTGTATGCAATGCCCTAGCGATGCTGTTCTGAGAATCTAGAATAAAGATGAATCTTGGATCCATCTGGAAGTGACATGGAGGTTTTGGTAGTGAAATGTGTTTCTACTTAGATCTGAGCATTTGCTTATCTGTCTGTTTGTTCTTTCACATAAGTAAATATGGAAAAATGCATTTTAGGAGGCATAGAAAACATTTTTGAATATAGACTGAATTTGACTAAAATAGGTTCAGTTAAAATAAAAATAATTAAAAAGCCAGTACACCTTTGCTAAAGGAAATGTTCCAGAAACACTGAGACGGTGTGACACCCAAATGACACTTTTGAATTTGAACTAGTATTTTCCTCATAGTAGAAATAATTAATTTAATAAGAGAAAAAGGAGAAAAGGGGAAAGTTTTCATGGCTTTCAGTATGAAACAAAACATTTCAGTTCAGCAGTGATATGTGACATCAAGATAGTGTGTGTAAACATGCTTTGTAAAGATTTTTTTTTCTGTTTCTTTCTTCAAGCTCTTGGAATTACATTTGGTTTGACCAGAACTATTTTCTGTGATTTGGCCATTACCCTAATAAATCCAATGTTTATTCAGTTTTACAACCAGTAGTTTTCTGCACAATGAAAGAAAACATTTTCTCAACAAGCATCATTAACAGACCATATTGGGAAACATTGTATTTATTGTTTCTTTTTTTAAAATTAGCCTATGGTTGAATCAAGTCATAGAAAGGATTACAGAAAAAGAGATTGACTTATTTTCTCTGTGCAAGAACATCCTTGATGCCATGAAAGTAGCAGTAACACCACATTTCTTTCTTCCTCCTCCCCACACTGCAAACTATGGCTGTCATCCTTCCTTTGCTTCAAGAAGAGGACTGTCTTCTCTACGGAGCACAACAGAGTCACAGTCTATTGGTGGTACGGTTGTCAAGATTCACTGTTAAAAGTTGACACAGTTCCTGCATATCAACTCTTCTAGGAGCACTGAGAAAAAATGACCAAAAAAATGTATTTCATGCTTGAAACTATCTGATATTACCTACAGACCTGTCTCTCTCCCTTTCTTTTTAAAGCCTTAAGGACATCTCAAAGTTATGGAAGTTTGAATTTTCGGGGAACTCTATTAGCAATTCCTGTTATATATTAGGAAACACTAAAACTGCAGATCAACTTAGCTGAATGTTACAATATAAATTCTGAACAGAAGTAAGTTTTGAGGCAAAGCTATTAGCTTGCTATCTCATGGTTTTATACAGAAGGCTCTTGAAACTCATTGATTTTAGACAGCTGATGCTAGATTGGGGAAATTAATGTTTTATTAGTATAGATCATTCAATTTTATTTCTGCTACATGAGTAATTTTTTTCCCAAAGAAATCCAAACCAAAGCAAAAAAAAAAAGAACAAAACCAAACCCTGGAACATTTCTTTCTGCATATTTTACTATGGAGACCTCTGAGCTATTATTTCTTTCATTTTTTCATACTATTTTTCAAGTGAAATTTTAGTTGAAACAAGTGTATTTAAGGCCTGTATTCAAGCTCAAACATCTTTGTGAAGTAAAACACAAGATATGAGTAACATTAAATGCCTTTAAACTGAACAGAAAAGGAACTAGGAATTACCATTTTCATTGACTGGTATGATTCTATGACATTATTTTGTCAGAACTTGTAACTAAAACAGCATACTGTGTAGGAAATCAAAACAGTGTCCCTGGATATTTTTGCAACTCCCTATTTTCAATGGCACCTTTCAAATATGAGTATTTATTTTGTTTACTTTTCTCTTATTCTTTTAAATATTGACTGATTTTATCTCTGATTCTTGTGTTTCATTTTGATGTGTTGTGGTTTAACCCCAGCCAGCAACTAAGCACCACACAGCTGCTCACTCACTCCTCCCCGGTGGGATGGGGGAGAGAATTGGAAGAGTAAAAGTGAGAAAACTCATGGGTTGAGATAAAGACAGTTTAATAAGCAAAGCAAAAGCCACACAGGCAAATAAAACAAGGCAAGGAATTCATTCACTACTTCCCATCGGCAGGCAGGTGTTCAGCCATCCTCAGGAAAGCAGGGCTCCATCACGCGTAACGGTTACTTGGGAATACAAACGCCATCATGCCGAACGTCCCCGCCTTCCTTCTTCTTCCACCAGCTTTATATACTGAGCATGACGTCATATGGTATGGAATAGCCCTTTGGCCAGTCTGGGTCAGCTGTCCTGGCTCTTCTCCCTCCCAGCTTCTTGTGCACCTGGCAGAACATGGGAAGCTGAAAAGTCCTTGACTAGTGTAAGCACTACTCAGCAAGAACCAAAACATCAGTGTGTTATCAACACTATTCTCATCCTAAATCCAAAATACAGCACTATACCAGCTACTAGGAAGAAAATTAACTCTATCCCAGCTGAAAACAGGACATGATGGCTAGATATCTGAATGACATTTCTATCTAACTAGACCTTTGTCATTTTTATTGTAAATATAATCTAATTAAATTCTTACTATTGAAGTTTACATGGTGTTTTTTTCTCCCTCAAGTGAATGGTTGAAAGAACCCATTCTTAATTTTTAATATTTTGTGTGTATTTTTAAATTATCCTCAGTTTCTCATTCTCACGTCAGTTTTCTTCCTTTCTTCTTCCTCCTACATTGTGAACAAATTTAGTATAAAAGCTGAAATGGAACACTCTTATAAAATAATGTTACCATAGCAGCAAAAAGTAATTTCAGTTTATCACCTACAGTAAAAATAAAAGGTGAGTTATGCAGGTTTCTTATCAACTACAGAGAAGGTAATCAGACAAAATCAATCTGCATCAGTAATGAAAGAAATACTCACACAAAGACAAATGTATAGTGGTGAAGAAACCATCCTATTATTTCCTGGGAAACTAGAAGCTGCCTGAAATAGTAATGAAGGTATTGCAGAGCTTACAGATAAAATGTTTTTATTTGTAATATATGCTATTTTGGAAAAAAAGTTTGTTGATGCTTTCTTGTATTCATCATTTGTATAATAAACAAAGGCTTTCCTGATGTCACATCTTAGGAGGAGTATCATATTTGTTATATGCTAATTTGTCTATCAAGATATTGAAAGGTTATTTTTTGTCTGTTCTTGCTAGTTAACATATATAGCATCAGTGACTGGAGACATATTTGGAACAAAGCATCATAATGGTTTTTGGTTTTAATATATTCTAAGAAATTTCTATTCTGCTCACAAAGTTAATTTCTAAAATTCAGGTATTAAATTCCAGCCTAGAGTTATCATCCAAACAAGGATAAGTAAAGGACATTACTGGGCAAGTGGAGGTACATTTTGAGTGCTAGGTGAATTAATATAGGCTTACATAAATGAACGACAAACTTGCTCTGAAAAATAATATATATTTAATTCATCCCTCCTTGGAGTTTCTACTGGGATAGTGATATGGAAACTGTAATATGTATTCAGTGGTCAAAGAGACCACATGTAGAGGGGATACTTTAAATGAATGTTAATTTTGCAAGAAATCACTGGATTTTATCCATTTTTGCCAATTACAGAAATTTGAGGGTGCATGAATTACTGTGTCAGATTCCCTGTGTAGAGACTTTCAGTCTTTGGTGATCTGTGGTGAGTGAATCAGGCCCCAGTTTTGTCATTAAGAAGTTTTAAAACAGATGTGCAGCGATTGAATACATGTTACTCAGAGCTGCATACATATGTATTTGCTATATAAAGCAGAAAAAAAACCATACGTGGAGTTTTGTTAATAGTTCAGAAATGTTCAGTCAAAGTAATATTTAATTACTCAGTACCTTTCTGCTGGAGTTCTTTGTAGAGGTCATGGGTTGGGTACTTATCCTCTTTGGGACTGTTAGCAGAAAAATGACTATTTGGGTCATCATTAATTTGCTTTCCAAACACCACATATTTTCATTTGGAACTTTCAACTGCTATTAAATTATTACTTTCCCCTGTGACTTGACACTGAGGAAAATCTGCTGCTAAATAAGGGTTGCCAGAATTTAAGGACAGCTCTTACAGGAAGATATAATGAAAATATTCAATTTCCATTACTTCCATTCTACTGGGTTGGGGGTTTTTTTGGTGTTTTGTCTTGTTTTGGTTTGTTTTTTTCCAACTTCTATTTGGTCATAATGGGTTATCTCAAATATAAGATCATAGAAAATAGTGGTTAAAAAAACCCTCTGGGATCAATTAGTTTGGCTAATTTCCAATAACCTTATCATATAATCCTATCCACATTTTCATCAGCCTCCATCTTAGAATAAGATAAGCTGTTAGCCCCTGCTTTTTTCCCTTCTGCCCTTCATATTTATTTTACAATCTTGCTCTTTCCCTCAAAAAAAATGAGAAAAAGAAATCAGAGAAACTGATTTCTATCAGCAATGTTAATTTTGCTTCATAGACAAAGTTAGTAGAGGCATGTAATTTCAACTACATAAAAATAAATCCACAACAACATTATTACAGGAAGGAGAGTTGAGATATCTGTCTTAAAGATTCTTTCCTCATGGCACCATGTTTCTGTGATTTTGTAAAAATGTACAAATGAAAAAAAAATCAAATACAGAAGTATAATGATTATGAAACCAGCAAATTCTCTCTTCTTTTCAACTCTTCAGACTCCTTTAAATTAAAAAAAATACTCTTCTGACCTTGTTTCTTTTGAAGACTTATTTCAGATTGTTTGTTTGTTTGTTTGTTTGTTTTCTGGTGCAAACATGCTCTCAATATCTAAATATGAGTTTAAAACAAAAACAAACCCCAAAATACACTGCCCATCCATTATCTTTGCCATTTTTACATCCTTTCTCCCTTTCATCTTCAGATCCACTGATTAAATCTTTGCCCTGACTTTCTCTGTACTGAAACTATCTTTCATATCTTCTCTCATCTGACATCTATTCTCTTGTGCTATCATCCACCTCAGCCTGTCTGACATTTCTTTCTGGATGGTTCACCATCAACTCAACGTGAATATGCTAGAGACAAAAGTGCCCATTACTTTTTTCATTGTTTTTTTGTATTTAACATGCCTGGAAATTATAGAATCTTTTTCTATTCTAGCTTCCCTGCATTAGATAAAACCTAGCAACTATTACTTAATTACATATAAGTATGAAAAAAAATCTCATTAATAAAATAATAATAAAACCAAAATATTTTTCTATATGCTGACATTTTCTAATACTCGATATACTGCTCTAGGCAGCCCTTCAGGCATTCCAAAATGAAGATGACTAAATTTTCCTTGGTATCTTACCCACATTTCCTGGAATCTCTGACTTGTCTCTCATTTCTGTAGGTAGCTTCTCATTCTTACCTTTGAAGTCCTTCATAGTTTCATTGGGTTTTCATATTAGATTTGTCCTTTACCATTTTACTGTTTTCTATGCATACAAAACATAAGTTCTGATTTTTTGGCCTGTTTTTCCAAACTGACCAAATGTGTTTCCAGAGTATTATCCCAGGCTTTCCCATTGTTATGTAATAGCTGAAAAGTGGATGACTAGTCTTCCAACATCCAAAAATTAAACCGGTTGATATTTATGATTTCAAATTAAACCTGGTTATCCAATATTATTTGGTCCTTTTTTTCTACTTAAACTATCTTGGAATTAATATTACAACATGCTGTTCATCTACATTTCAAAAAAGTAAGAGCTTTTTTTTATTAATCTTTTAATATTTTATTACAATCACTAATTTATAACTACCACAGATCCCTGGTAGTGCATTGTAGTAATACATGTCAAGACTTCTAAGAAGTTCCTGTTTCAGAAAAGTCCTTTACTTCAAAGGAAAATCCAAATAGTGTATTTGCTGAATTAATTTTTTTTTATATTTAACTAACGGGAAAAATGCTGTAACAGATGTACTTCATCAACGTAAGATATTAAGTGTTAGAGCAAAAGAATTTATCTTTCACCATTTTCCCAACTGATTTCTTGCAAAACACTTTCTATTTCTGGAATCTTATCAACATCTTTTGTACTGAACTGATATCACAATAACATGATTCAACACTACTAAGGTATGACATAGTTACCAGAAGTTTTAAATTTTGACATCATACTACAGATGTGCAGAGTTGGTGTTTTTCTTGTACCTCAGGTAACTTATCCATTCTGCTGGACTAAGCTAGGCTTCCAAATTATTTCAACATTTATTTGGGGATTAAGTTTGTGCATCGTTTCAAATATTTTTTTTGTCAATAACTGAATACGCAGACATATTTATTCAGATATCATGGGATATCTGGTAATAAGAAGTAGTGGCTGATTATTGTTACCCAGATAATCTTTGCATGAAATGGAAATAGTATTTTTAAAAATCTCATTATTTTAAAATATTTTTAACAGATATTTACATTATGATAGTGCATCAAATTTTCAAGTTTGACGTGCATCCTGATTACAGATACCCTGACCATTTATAGAATGCACAGATTGTTAGCTGAAATACCACACTAGTAAGCTTAAAAGGTCCCAATCTGAAAAAAACTTCTCTCACCTGAGAGAGGAATTTGAATGAGAGGCCTCACTCTTGGAATCACAGCCATCCCATGGAATATAAGCATATAATGAATTATAGTCTCTTCTGAAGTGCGGGACGCTTGTTTCTTCCCTGATGAGTGTAAGCAACAATGGTGAAGTCTCAAAGGTGTTATGAGATGATACTACCAGAACAAGTACATCCAGCCTACAGTACAGTTAACCTTGAATTCTGCAACAAACTCTAAAAGGTCATTTGAAAATCAAAGATGCATGCTGAAGTTTTAGTGCAAGGACAGTTAAGTTCTTCTACTCATCCCCAGAATTCATATGCTGTGTAAACATATTCAGTGCCTTCAAGCCCCAAATCTATCCTTCTCTAAAGGGCATTTACAATACTCTTTCTACTGACTTTTTTAAAACTACTGGTTCCTGATATTGTAAGAAGATATTAATCTTTAAAATTTAAAAATTGCTTTGAGATCCTTGCATGACACCTGTGGAAACCCTGTGCTTGCACAATTACTATTCTGATAAAATGTGGTGCAAATGAGCCCATCTCCCAAGTATTGTCATGTATACATGACAGTTTGAATTTCAAGCTATTTTCATATCACTTTATAATTGAGAAGCAAGATGCAGAGCGATAGTGTAAGGGCAATTTCAATGCTGGATTTTTTTGGCTGGGAAACAGAAACCAGGCTCTGAGAAAGTCTCTTAATGATAACTGATCCTTTCGAATGGTGCCATTTTTATTACATAGTTATAAAAGCAAATTAATGACAAGAAACTTTTCATATATTTACTGGGAATACACTTCCCATTCTGGAGCCACTGATTCACTGATGCTTCTTACTTCACATTTGAATTCCCAGTAATGGTTATGCTCATCCTTTTTATTTAAAGTAGTAGCATGATCAATCATATGTAACATTGGATAGTAGGAATTACCTTATCCTGCCTGCTTTGGTCACTGATATCTCCATTATCACGTATATTCTCTACATCCTCATGTGTTTCCTTGGTAGAGAATGGAAATAAATCCTTTGTAAAATCTGACTCATCTGACCTACTTTGAGCTTTCAAATGATGAGAAGCATCTAGCCTGTAAAAAAAAAATTCCTTTCATTATGACAGGTGTTTAATAGTTAAGTTTTGATGTGGATATCTATATTATATTTACTATAAATACTGGCTTCTTGACACTTCAGCTTATTTTTTTTTTAATTGTTTTGTGAAATCTTGATTTCTGTCTTTGTAAACGTCAAAATTTTGCAACTTTATGGCACTGATATTGTTTTTGCTAAATAATGACATAACATCTGGGTTATAGTTGTAGATTCCTTACTACTTCTTGCATAAGCATAACAAAATCATTTAATTTGTGCCTGCTTTTTTTTCTACGCTTTATTTTCCAACAGTATTTAGACTTGAACAATACTGTAGAAAGGTTTACTCTCTGAGGTTAAAATACCTAATACACATATTTGTAACATACATTTAAACTAGTACTGAATATAAATAGTAGTGGTAACTAAAATAATCACTGCAGAGGTGCAGAGATGTTATTCACCTACAGTTTAAACATTATGATAATCACTTAAAACCCTTTAGAAAAGCATGTAAAACAATACTAAAAATTGAAGAAATTTCTAACACAACATTGTAGCTAATTTCTCCATACAATCAGCTTCATATCCAGAAGCCAGCAGAAACATAATTATATGTGAAATTATAGTTACAATTTTTGTATTTTACCATGAATATTTTTTCTATTACAATTACCATTGTTGCTACCATTATTATTGTTATTATTATTTCTTGATACTCAGGTATGGATAACCAGAATTTGACAAAACACTGCAACTTTTTTTTTTAATGAGTACAAAGAGAATGTTATACTTAGAAACAATTTCAACTTAAATACTTAGAGGTTTTACCATTGACAAGAATGACCATGAAATTCAGAATTTAGATCCTTAGGTGAATTCTTCTTCTGATTGCAAATCTTAGTGTCAAAGAAAAAAGATCATAGAAAAAAAATAGAAAAAATCTAGAAAAAATCATAGAATCAATCACAGAATGGTTTGAACTGGAAGGAACCTTCAGAGATGATCTGATCCAACCCCTCACTATGAGCAGAGACATCTGTTACTAGATCAGGTTGCTTGAAGACCTGTCCAGTCTGACTTTGAACACTTCTAGGGACAGGGCATCCACAACTTCTTGGGGCAACTTGTTCCAGTGTCTCACCGCCCTCATAATAAACAATTTTTTCCTTATGTCCAATCTAAACATACCCCCTTTCAGTTTAAAACATTGCCCATTGTCCTGTCTCTACACGCCTTAGTAAAAAGTCTCTCTCTCTCTATTTCTTAGAAGCCTTAAGTATCGAATGGCTGCAGCAAGGTCTCCCTGTAGCCTTCTCTTCCTAGACTGAACAACGCCACCAGGAGTGGCTGGAGAGCAGTCATGCAGAAAGGGAACTGACGGTGCTGGTCGACACAGCAGGCTCAATACAAGTCAGCAGTGTACCCTGGCAGCCAAGAGGGCAAACTGCATCATGGGGTGCATCAAACACAGCATAGCCAGCTGCTCAAAAGAGGCGATTATCCCACTGTATTCAGCATTGGTGTGGCCTCACCTGGAGTACTGTATGCAGTTCTGGACCCCACAATTTAAGAAGGAGGTTAAGGTCCTTGAACGTGTTCAGAGGAAGACAACAAAGCTGGTGAAAGGGCTCGAAGGCATGTCTTACCAGGAGCAGCTGAGGACTCTGGGTTTGTCTAGTTTGGAGAAATGGAGGCTGAGGGGCACCTCATGGCTCTCTACAGCTTCCTGAGGAGGGGAAGTGGAGAGGGAGGTGCTGATCTCTTCTCCCTGGTATCCAGTGACAGGGTGCATGGGAATGGTTCAAAGCTGCATCAGGGGAGGTTTAGACTGGACATTAGGAAGCATTTCTTTACCGAGAGGGTGGTCAAACACTGGAACAGGCTTCCTAGAGAGGCAGTCGATGCCCCAAGCCTGTCAGTGTTTATAAGAGGCATTTGGACAATGCCCTTAATAACATGCTTTAACTTTTGGTCAACCCTGAACTGGTCAGGCAGTTAGACTAGATGACCATTGTAGGTCCGTTCCAAGTGAACTATTCTGTTTTGTTCCATTCCATTCCATTCCATTCCATTCCATTCCATTCCATTCCGTTCCGTTCCGTTCCATTCCATTCCGTTCTGTTCCGTTTCATTCCATTCTATTCTGTTCTATTCTGTTCCACTCTCTCAGACTTTCTTCAGAGGAGAGGTGTTTTGGGCCTCTGATAATTTTCATGGTCCTCCTCTAACAAGTCCATGTCTTTCTTGTACTGAGGACCCCAGAGCTGGATGCTATACTCCAGCTGGGGTCTCAAGACAGCAGAGCAGAGGGGGAAAATCACCTCACTCAGCCTGCTGGCCATGCTTCTTTTGATGCAGCCCAGGATACAATTGGCTTTCTGGGCTGCAAGTGCACATTGCTGGCTCATGTCCAATTTTTCATCCACCAGTATCTCCAAGGACTTTTCTGCAGGGCTGCTCTGTACAAGCACTACAGGCAACTCTGATTTGCAGAGCCTGTGAAAGCTTATATGACCTGTTTTCCTAATTCTCAAGAAAAAATCATTTTAATATATTTTGGAAATAGATCTATCTTTGATTTCTTAATTTTCTAACATAAAAAAACCCAAAACATAGTGGTTGTATAGTCAGGCTGTTTCCCCAGAATCTGCTCAGTCACTCTTTTTCACTCTATCCCATACATATGGGATATACATATGTGGTGTTCCCCAGGGCTCAGTGTTGGACTGGTCCTGTTTAATATCTTTATCATAGAATCATAGAATCATAGAATTGTTAAGGTTGGAAAAGACCCTTAAGATCATCGAGTCCAACCGTTAACCTATCACTGCCAAGTCCACCACTAAACCATGTCCTCAAGCACCACATCTACCCGTCTTTTAAATACCTCCAGGGATGGGGACTCTACCACTTCCCTGGGCAGCCTGTTCCAGTGCCTGACTACGCTTTCAGTAAGGAAGTTTTTCCTAATATCCAACCTAAAGCTCCCCTGGCACAGCTTGAGGCCATTTCCTCTTGTCCTATCACTTGTTATTTGGGAGAAGAGACTGACCCCCACCTCACTACAGCCTCCTTTCAGGGAGTTGTAGGGAGCCATAAGGTCTCCCCTCAGCCTCCTCTTCTCCAAACTAAACAACCCCAGCTCCCTCAGCCACTTCTTGTAAGACTTGTGCTCTAGACCCTTCACCAACCTTGTTGCCCTTCTTTGGACATGCTCCAGCACCTCAATGTCCTTCTTGTAGTGAGGGGCCCAAAACTGAACACAGTATTCGAGGTGCGGCCTCACCAGTGCCGAATACAGGGGGGCACTATCACCTCCCTGGTCCTGCTGGCCACACTATTCCTGATACAAGCCAGCATGCCATTGGCCCTCTTGGCCACCTGGGCACACTGCTGCCTCATGTTCAGGTGGCTGTCAACCAACACCCCCAGGTCCTTTTCAGACAGGCAGCTCTCCAGCCACTCCTCCCCAACCCTGTAGCGTTTCCTGGGGTTGTTGTGACCCAAGTGCAGGACCCGGCACTTGGCCTTGTTGAATCTCATACAGTTGGCCTCGGCCCAATGATCCAGCCTGTCCAGGTCCCTCTGTAGGGCCTTCCTACCCTCCATCAGATCAGCACTTCCACCCAACCTGGTGTCATCTGCAAACTTACTGAGGGTACACTCAATCCCCTCATCCAGATTATTGATAAAGATATTAAACAGAACTGGCCCCAATACTGAGCCCTGGGGAACACCACTCGTGACCGGCCGCCAACTGGATTTGGCTCCATTCACCACCACTCTCTGGGCTTGGCCATCTAGCCAGTTTTTAACCCAGCACAGAGGGTACTTATCCAAGCCGTGAACAGCCAGCTTCTGCAGGAGAATACTGTGGGAGACAGTGTCAAAGGCCTTACTGAAGTCCAAGTAGACAACATCCACAGCCTTCCCCTCATCCACTAAGCGGGTCACCTTGTCATAGAAGGAGATCAGGTTAGTGAAGCAGGACCTCCCTTTCATAAATCCATGCTGGCTGAGCCTGATCCCTCGGTTGTCCTGCATGTGCCATAGAATGGCACTCAGGATGATCTGTTCCATGACCTTCCCTGGCACCAAGGTCAGGCTGACAGGCCTGTAGTTCCCCGGATCCTCCTTCCGACCCTTCTTGTAGATGGGTGTCACATTAGCTAACTTCCAGTCAGCTGGGACCTCCCCAGTTGACCAGGACTGCTGATAAATGATGGAGAGTGGCTTGGCAAGCTCCTCTGCCAGCTCCCTCAGTATCCTTGGGTGGATCCCATCTGGCCCCATAGACTTGTGGGCATCCAGGTGGAGGAGCAGGTCAATGACTGCCACCTCTTCGACAACTGGGACTTCATTCTGTGTCCTATCTCCATCTCCCAGCTCAGGGGCATGAAAACCTTGAGGATGACCAGTCCGACTATTAAAGACTGAGGCAAAGAAGGCATTAAGTACCTCAGCCGCCTCCTCATCCTTCGTGGCCAAGTTTCCCTCTGCATCCAACAAAGGAGGGAGACTCTCCTTAGCCCTCCTTTTGTCGCTAATATACTTGTAGAAACATTTTTTGTTGTCCTTGACAGCAGTGGCCAGTTTAAGTTCTAGCTGGGCCTTCACCTTTCTAATGTTTTCCCTGCATAACCTCACCACATCCTTATAGTCCCCCTGAGTCACCTGCCCCTTCTTCCGAAGGTGGTAGGTTCTCCTTTTCTTCCTGAGTTCCAGACAGAGCTCTCTGTTCAGCCAGGCCGGTCTTCTCCTGCTCGACTTGCGGCACATGGGGACAGCCTGCTCCTGTGCCTTTAAGACTTCCCTCTTGAATAACATCCAGCCTTCCTGGACTCCTTTGCTCTTCAGGACTGCCTCCCAAGGGACTCTGTTAACCAAACTCCTAAACAGGCCAAAGTCTGCCCTTCTGAAGTTTAGGGTTGCGGTTTTGCTGGCCCCCCTCCTTACTTCTCCAAGAATCGAAAATTCTACCATTTCATGGTCGCTGTGCCCAAGACAGCCTCCGACCACCACATCACCCACCAGGCCTTCTCTGTTCGTGAACAGCAGGTCCAGCGGGGCACCTCCCCTGGTTGGCTCCCGTACCAGCTGCATCAGGAAGTTATCCTCCACGCACTCCAGGAACCTCCTAGACTGCTTTCTCTCTGCTGTGTTGTATTTCCAGCAGATATCTGGTAAGTTGAAGTCTCCCACAAGAACAAGGGCTAGAGACTCTGAGACTTCAGCCAACTGCTTGTAGAATACTTCATCTGTTTCCTCATCCTGGTTGGGTGGTCTATAACAGACTCCCACCAGGATATCTCCCTTGTTGGCCTTCCCCCTGATCTTTACCCATAAGCACTCAACCTTGTCGTTACCTTTGTTGAGCTCAAGACAGTCAAAACACTCTCTGATGTACAAGGCTACCCTGCCACCTCACCTTCCTTGCCTGTCGCTTCTAAAGAGCTTGTAGCCATCCATTGCAGCAGTCCAGTTGTGCAAGTCGTTCCACCATGTTTCCGTAATGGCAACCACATCATAGTTTCCCTGCCGCGCAATGGCTTCCAGCTCCTCCTGCTTATTGCCCAAGCTGCGTGCATTGGTGTAAATGCACTTGAGTTGGGCTATCGATCTCTTCTCCAACACAGGCATGCCACCCCTAGGCTCATCCCTAGAAAGCCTGGTTTTATCCCCTTCCCCCTTTGAGTCTAGTTTAAAGCTTTCTCAATGAGGCCTGGTAACTCCTGAGCCAGAAATGGTATGGATGAGGGGATTGAGTGCACCCTCAGTAAGTTTGCAGATGACACCAAGTTGGGTGGAAGTGCTGATCTGATGGAGGGTAGGAAGGCTCTACAGAGGGACCTGGACAGGCTGGATCGATGGTCCGAGGTCAGTTGTATGAGGTTCAACAAGGGTAAGTGCCGGGTCCTGCACTTGGGTCACAACAACCCCAGGAAACGCTACAGGGTTGGGGAGGAGTGGCTGGAGAGCTGCCTGTCTGAAAAGGACCTGGGGGTGTTGGTTGACAGCCACCTGAACATGAGGCAGCAGTGTGCCCAGGTGGCCAAGAGGGCCAATGGCATGCTGGCTTGTATCAGGAATAGCATGGCCAGCAGGACCAGGGAGGTGATAGTGCCCCTGTATTCGGCACTGGTGAGGCCGCACCTCGAATACTGTGTTCAGTTTTGGGCCCCTCACTACAAGAAGGACATTGAGGTGCTGGAGCGTGTCCAAAGAAGGGCAACAAGGTTGGTGAAGGGTCTAGAGCACAAGTCTTACAAGAAGTGGCTGAGGGAGCTGGGGTTGTTTAGTTTGGAGAAGAGGAGGCTGAGGGGAGACCTTATGGCTCCCTACAACTCCCTGAAAGGAGGTTGTAGTGAGGTGGGGGTCAGTCTCTTCTCCCAAATAACAAGTGATAGGACAAGAGGAAATGGGCTCAAGTTGTGCCAGGGGACATTTAGCTTAGATATTAGGAAAAATTTCTTCACAGAGAGAGTGGTTAGGCATTAGAACAGACTGCCTAGGGAAGTGTTGCAATCACAGTCCCTGGAAGTAGTCAAAAAACGTGTAGATGTGGTGCGTAGGGACTCAAGCTGCGCCAGGGTAAGTTGAGGTTGGATATTAGAAAAACTTCTTTACTGAAAGAGTAGTCAGGCATTGGAACAGGTTGCCCAGGAAAGTGATTGAGTCTCCATCCCTGGAGGTATTTAAAAGATGGGTAGATGTGGTGCTTAGGGACATGGTTTAGTGGTGGACTTGGCAGTGATAGGTTAACGGTTGGACTCGATGATCTTAAGGGTCTTTTCCAATCTTAACAATTCTATGATTCTATATATGTGTATATATACACATGCATATATAGATATTAAGGTACATATATTTGAAAGAGTGATGCATAAAAAGCCAGAAACAAGGGATCTGCAAATCATATTAACAGACATAGAAAGAATTGTATTGAGATCTTTATTCCAATATTTATAGAACTAAAATCTTGTATAACAAAAGATATTTGGATAAATGCTGTGATATTAGAATAAGGATATCTCCTTTATCCAAATTCTAACTGAACAACTCTCACCTTTTCCTGCACTGCCAGGCATTTACACTTGACCCTTGTTAACCCTTTTACAAGGAAAAGACTTTTTTCAGCATCTAAACATGTTCTGAGTTGACAAAAATCAGATATAATGCATGAAAATGTTAGCTGCTGAGCAAAATGAGTGATTGTTTTTTACACTTTTTTTAGTATTTCATATAATATTTCTCTGTGTGTTCATCTGAACAACATATACTTTTGACTACTTTAAATATGTTGGTTTAATGTGACCATTACTACATTTACAAGCCTGTAGTAATTTTAGTCTATAAAGAAAATGTGAAAGCAATTTTAACAAATCATTAATTTTTATTAAGAAATCGTTAGTTCTTGTGAGAGATTCTCACATATTTGGCTGATTTATCATGTTTGTATAGTGTGTTATTACAACAAAAATGTTGATAATTTTAAGTAAATAATTTGCTCAAATTGATATCCCTGATTATCGAAGATAAAGTTCCATGTTGACATTAATCTAAACTAGTATCTTTATACAGGTCTTTATTGCTGTAAATAGATGCAATTGCAATCCTTACCTTTGCTACCATTTAAGGTGCAGTGATTTTTTGGATGTATTAGATTCTCATTGTTGACCACTACTGAAAATCAGTTTCATTTAATGCCAGAAACTTAGGAATCTAATCTTCATTAGTACCTAGTTGACCCTTTGTGCAGCAAAGTATTTTCAGTTCTCCTATACATTTACAACTGCTTCTTGACTTTCAACTATACAATCAGATTCCAGGAGTCTGAAGATTGCAGCTGACCAGAACTACTGCAAATTTAGGAAATCAATGAAACATATAGGTAGTTCTGTTGGACATTCAGAGTTGTTTGCTTGCCTAAATATAGTTATACATGCACACACACATTCACATATGTGCATATATATATATATATGTAAATGTTGGTAAATTAGGTTCTTGCTAATATGCTGTTTTTAGCAAATGACTGGCCAGCCAAAAACACAACTTAATTTACAAAAAAGTGGCCTCTGAACAAAAGCAACATCCCCTCTGCCATTATTCCACACATCTCTACTCCTAAATAAAGCTGAATAAAATTTATTTCGTTATTGACTTGACAAAGATAAGAAAATGCAGTTTTAGATGGACCAAATGGATGTGAGTCATATTTAAAAAATAACCTTGTTCAAAAGTTCAGAAAACTTAAAAGAGTTTTACAGAAAAAAATTAGATATACATATGTAAAGTTACATTTTCCAGGCAAGAATCAAAGAAAAAAGGAAGAATTAACAATAGGCATAATAATTCCAACCTTCTTTGGGAAAACACATTTTCACTGAAACTATTGGTGTAGCTGCTGTCTAATCTAAGTCTTGAGAAGTTAATTAATCTAATTTCTTAAATTACTGACTCAATTTATAAACTGTAGATTATTCTTAATTTGCCCCCCACTCCCTGTGGTCTCCAGTGGATCTATTCTTCTTAATATCACACTTTTTAGAAAAAATTGAAGTAGGTGTGACCTTTCCCAGGTGAGTCTCTGACCCACCAAAATATAGACTCACTTTCCGTTTGATTCGCTGAATTCTATAAATGTGGGTAAAATACCATAAATTTAAACAGAGGTCTTTTTCTTGTGTCAAGCAGACAGTTTCATTTAATTAAAAACATTTTCTTCTCAGCAAAACAGCAAACACAGTAATTAGCAAAACTTTATATATGCTTTACTTTCCCCTAGATCCCTCCACATAAATAAAAAAAAATTAGAATTTTTTAGTTATTAATCTTTTTATAGGTATGAAGGGTCAATCAAGGATTTATTTATGTAACATTTTGGAACAGATCACATGCTGTCTGTGCTGTACCTGGAGACATTGGTGTGTTTTTAGGAAAAACTGCCTCTCTTTTGTTTCTGCTTTCTACTTCAGGGAAAGAAAGTTCATATATGGCATCAATTTTGAGAAGGACCTCAAAAAGCTAATGTCTTAAAAATTGATCCAAATATGAAGGTAAATGAGGGACATATAGGGTGAATTTTTAGCATCAGGACAATTTTATTAACAATTATCAAGAATGGCATGTTCTCATTCATTCTGTCATTCTGGACATTTAATTAATTTCAGTGTACAGGAATACACTTCCACCACATAACCAATAAATTATGGCATATCATCTTTAGTTTAATTTCTTTAGGGGTCAATTAACTTTTTAATATTATATTCTCCACCCTGTAGAGTCCAAAAATTCACTTCTCCCTCCTTCAAAGCAAAGAGTGCTGTTTTCATGTGCTTCTGCAATGGGACTATTTAACCCTTTTCTGTTCCAGTAACTGAGCAAAATGAATTAATATTTTTTGCTCATTCACCATCCTTTGGTTTTAAACCAAAAATGTGATTCCACAGTACTTCAATGAATGATGGTGGGGTTGGACTTGTGGGTGGTGAATGTCGCGAATAGGTGAGGGGTGATTTATAATGCTTAAGGAATCACTGCCAGAGGTATTAGCAAAAGTAGTTTTAATATGATGTTGTAAAAGTGCGACTTAAGAAACTTTGATGGCAAGGTTCACTCTATTAATTACTGCATGGAAAAATCATACAAAGGGAAACTGAGTTATACTCAAGTTAGAATGATTTACAGAGAGATTGAAGATGTAGAGAGTAAGGAGAACCCTCTTGTTGAGTCATGAGATTCAGAAAGGACTCCCTTGCTTTCTAAACTCCTTCCTCAGAGAGGAGTCTAGGTGCAGCTGGATCCAATCCTAATCTCAGACTTGGTCAACGGTTTATATTGAAAGGATTATATATGCAAAGCTTACAAGTTTCATTATCATCAATTCAGCATGCAATCAAGGTTACCAAAAAAAAAGTTATGCGTGATATCAGTCATTTACCAAAGATCTGTCATTGGAAAAAGGCCTCTTTGCCTCGAGGAACAGCCTTCAGAGGTGTCCTGGGGCAGGGAAGATCACCACCATGCTGCCTCACTGCCTAGCTGGCAGAGCTCCAAAAAAATGCTCACTTAGGCTGTCATATTTGTAGGATAAAGTGGTTGACTTGTAGTCAAAATACGAGAGAGGGAAAAGGTATGCAGGAGATTCCTTGTACCCACAACTTCCTTTGTTGTTTCCTTGATAAAGGAGTCGTTCTGTTCTGTTGCCTCCAGGAGGTGCGGCGACCTGGTTCAGGAACGGCACGGCGGTCAACCCCAGGCCGCTCGGGCCATCAGCTCACAGACACCAATGTGGTGGATGACAAATGGTGTTTATTGATAAGTAACACAACATTATATAGCTAAAATTCACAACGTCACATCCGCCTGCTTACATCATAGACTAAATGCTATTGGCTATCAGGAGAGGGGGCCCTTTCCGTACAACGCGACATCTTCCGGCCGCCAGACCCTAACCAACCACACTGTTCCTTTGTGGGTTTGCAGAAAACAGGTTAAAAATAGAGGAACTCACGGCCCCTTCTACAGCTCAGGTCTTTCTCTCTTCTGGAGCCTGCACCAACCCACTGCCAGCCTGTTCAAGGGATCAAGCACACCCATCACAGTGAACCCAAGGCGAACTTCTAGATCAGCATTTGTTTGAAAAAATGAAGAAAAGAATCTTTCAGAATGTCAGAATAAGAGATCTGCCAGACCACTGAATCCTGAGAAAATCCAAGCTAAAGTTGTCTGTACTATGAAGATGATAAAGTAGCAAACTAGCATACAATCATCAGTCAAGGTGGAAGGTTTTATGTCTCCCATGGTTAAATAAATATAAATGCAAAAGTATATAATTGCTTTGTGCTATGCTTCTAAGGAATTAAATGATATCTCCAGTAATTATGAGTACCAGCAGTATAAAGTATCTGATGTCTTCATAGTAATGTAGAAAAGTTTTGCTAACTCCTTTTTACAGAAGATGCAAAGAAACTAAAGGTAATACTATGTCACATGTATCAGAGATTCCTTACATGTTTATGAATTAGTAGAATAAAACCTGAGACAATAAAGCATCTTGCAGCAAGTCTACACTAGTCAACATTTTCTGTTTTTTTTGGTTGGGTTTTGTTGGGGTTTGTTTTGTAGTATAAATCTGCAGTTCAGTTATTCCTAGTGTGTAAGTATATGGACATATGTACGTTTGTCCCTGTATGTGGGTATTTTTGAGTGATTTTCTAGAAAGTTACTTCTTCAGAGATTTTCACTGTGTATAATTTATACTCATTCTGGTTTTGCTGTTTCACCTTCCTGTGGTTGTTTACATTATTATAAAATGCTTAGTGCTGAAAATTAGACTTCTCCAATCTCTCTGAATTTCTGCAAACAAATCCAGGAGAAAAAAAAATCATATTTCAAAACATAGAGAAGTAGTAACAAGCAATTACAATTCAATCATATTATTTGTATGCTTTCTTGCTATCTGCTTTATTTGAAATTAGATGACTTCTTTCCTCGATTTTTGTTCCACTTAAGCAATTAGTCTAGCTTTTAAAACGCAATTATCTTCAATGATAAACCAGCTTATTATTGTGTTTCAATTCTATTTATTGATAATAGTTATAATACAAATTGTAGGCAATACTTGGATGATGCAAAGAAACATGAACTAAATGTTGCAGAACAAAGCAAGTATTTTCTTACTTTCAGACAAACAGAAATTGGTTTCAAATTTTACCTGGGTGTATTGGCAACACAAAGGTAAACAGAAGTTTTCTGACAGATTCTGAAACACTGGGCAACTATTGGAAGGCAGAATAGTTTCTGCTGTGAGGAAAATAATACAGATTTTCTATTTTCCTTTTTCTTGTCTTCTTTCCTTCTTGTTAAAAAAAAAAAAAAAAGTGCAGAGGCAGATGAATGGATAATAGATGGTTAGAGATGTGCTTCTCTTCAGATAAATGGACTTCTGGTGAAGACTGTGAAAATGTTGCTCTCAGAATCAAATATACAATAAATTATATCGCAGCTGCTGAAACAACCCATACAATAGTTTTTAGTTAACTATGTGCAGCCGTTTAATTCTAGCATATTGCACCAGTTTGGAGCTCTGAAAGATCTTTGAAGGCTGTACCTCTATGTGAAGAGAATAATTTACAGGCATACTTTTGGCAGCCTTTGGAAGTTAAAGAAGTTAGCAACATGGCTGCAAGTACTTGGTCCGGACATTGTGAACAAAGTAGATAAAGGAAATATATATAATTATGTCCCAAGAATAAAAAGCAGAATAACTATAGCAATCCAACCAACTCCTGATAGATTTCTATTTTAAAATCTAATTTGTGGGCACAAGACACCCCTATGAAGCACATATTAAGTCTCATACAATATCACGGTATGTCTTGTTCTATCAAACTGATGTTTCACGTTGGAACTGAACTCATTGAAAATTATCCTCTTTCTTCAATGAGTTCTTGCTTCATATGTTACTGATCTATTTCACTGTTTGAAAGTATATTAAATAATATAATCAAGGAACCATAAAATAATTTAGCTATGACAAGAAAAATTGTGGTAAGTGGATTGAAATAAGCCATATATTTATATCATGCTGTTCTCGTCTTACTTGCCATCAACTCAGCCACATGAAAATAAAACATGCACAATATCGACAAATTTGATGTATTTTCAGTGTTGCTCTAAAAAGTTAGTAGTTACAATTATATATTACTTGGGTGGCACTTACACATTTTTGAAAATTACTTCTTGAGAAGTTAAGCACCAAGGCCTGTCAGCTTGTAAGCACATGCTTCTGTGCCCTAAAAAATTTATGTTCCCACCCTCCAAACTACTGAAAATATATAAATAAATATATAAATAAAATAAATATATAAATAAAACAACAGTACTCCTACCCTTATTCTCATAGTTAATTGAATAAATTTAGCTAAAAGGGTCTTCTTGCTATAACCGATGATGCAAATTCATCCTGAAGAGTTCAAATTTGACAAAGCAGTTGTTCTGGAACTTTAACTATAGGACTGTGACGTATTGTGTGTTATGCTGCTACAGCTGTAATAAAATAGCACATATCTAGGAGGAGAAAAGAGAAGCAAAAAGCAGAATATGTATCTTTGGACCTTGCTGAAACGATAATATTAACCTCTATAACTACATCTCCAGATGTAACTACAATACATGAATAAATATAACAGGTATCCTTGCTGTGCAATCCTTTTAGACATCTACTTGGTGTGCCCCTTGGGATCTCTCTTGTTGATGTCTGCAGCCTGGGAAGCAAACCTTGTGCTTTGCAGAACCTGGTCACATCATTAAACACACTGCAGCAGCTTTTCTGTTTTGTATTCTACAAAACAATAATAATCTACCATAATTTATAACTTAAAATATTTCCCTAAAAAAAGAAAAAAGTCATATTTGACAAATGGGTTGTAAAAAACATTAGTCCTACAAAAAGACTGAATAAAAGTAGAGATAGTATGAGAAAGCACATTTGAGGAATAACCTCTACCAGTCTGGGAGTGCACAGATGCAATTTTCAGGATCTGCCAGGAGTCACAGAACAGTGGCAAAGTCTAATTGCTTTTGAATCTTCCATTCCCTTCACTAATGCTGAAGAAAATGCAACCAGAAATTTTGTTTGCTTATCAGGCTTGTCACTCTTAGACTGCAACAATGACATATGAGAGAGTGAAAACAGACTGGAAACCATTTGCCTCCAAAGCAAATAAAGATGTGCTATTGACTTCTGAATTTTGAATGCTCTGTTATGTCTGGCACAGGTTGAAGGGCAAACCAGTTAGATTAAAAACCCACACTTTATACTCAGTGTGAAGGGCGCACTTGACCAACTTTGTGCAAATCTGTTAAACACTCAGTAAGTCATTTCCTCCATGTTTTTAGTCTATTACATACTACCTTTGAGAGTATCCAAATAGAAACAGGGCCTGAATTAGCATATAGGCGATACTGTGACAAAAACATTGGCAGTGATTTTTTTTGACAGATAATTTTTACTTGTTTTCCCTGCACAAACTCTTTGGCAGAAACAAATATCATAGAATTGTAGAATTATAGAACAGCCCAGGTTGGAAAGGACCTCAAAAGATCATCTGGTTCAAGCTTTTGTGGGAAAGGGAGCCTAGATGAGATTATCTAGCACCCTGTCTGGTCACTCCTTGAAAACCTCCACTGATGAGGATTCTATCACATCCCTGGGGAGGTTGTTCCAGTGATTGATTATTCTCACTGTAAAAAATTTCTTTCCTATATCAAGACGAAACTTCTCCTGGTGCAACTTGTTCCAGTTGCCCCCAATTATTTTTTCCCCTCAGATGTAGTGCAGTCATTTACTTTAATGGAGGAGCAGAATTTTTTTCACTATAGCTGAGTTTAAGTTTAGATTTGCCTCTTTCATTTGAGATCATATCTTTAAACAAAATTGTGATCAGTGTAGATCTGAGTATTCATGTAAGCTTTGTAAGGGACCACTTTGGACTGTGTCTGTCTCGACATTGCTGTTTCATCACCCCTCACTTCCTGACCTTCATACCCCGTCCTCGGAGAAGTTGCCGGACCAAACTGCGCTTGCGCGCGGTTTGGCGGGAAAGGAGACTGCCACGTGTAGCACAAACACCATGTACCGCACGTACAAAAAAGGGCTCTGCGCATGGGCGAACACCCCTATAAAAGGACTGCGTGTTCCTTCCTGGGGGATGCTGGTCGGCCCTTGCTCCTCCTCTTCCCTCTGAGAACCTTGCCCGCACAGGGCGTGGACCCACGAAACATCGCTGGATTGGTGGTGGTGGTAGCTATCCCTATCGCGCCTCCGCATTCTGACTCTCCCTTTCCTCCTTCTCTCTGTCCTATCGCTGTCCCATTGCTAGAAAGAATAAAGTTAAGAGGGCTGTACAGCATCTGACCTCGTTTGCATCTTAATCTCGTGTCAAGGACTGTTATGGAACTGGAATGGTCATGACATTGCCGTTATACCACCATCTGGCTTTGACATCCAGCCTCCGACGGACTGCATGCACGCAGACCTGCAGACAAGTACCACAGGGTGCCTGCGCAGAGACAAGGGCATGAAAAGCAGAAGCATGAACTGCATGTACGCAGGCACACTCTGCACTTGTGCATGGCCCTATAAAAGGACTGCACACACCTTTTGGGGAGCTGCTTCCCCTCCTACCCCGTGTACTCCTCGGAACCTGCTCCTGCAGACGCTTTGACACCTGGACACAGAGGCTGGACCGGCTGGACATAGAGACTCCATCGACTGGACATCGTTGGACTCAGAGTGGTGGTAGCTAGTTCCCCCACATGGCCCTCTTCTCACCCGCCTGAGCACGCTCTTTCTCTCTCTCTCCCTCGCCCGCTCTCTTGCTCTTTTTTTCCCTCTCTCTTCTTTCTCTCCCCCATTTTCCCCACTGCCTCCCTACCCAGTCCTCACCCCTTCATTCACCAAAATAAAGTTGAATGGTTGTACAGCATTTGACCCTATTCTGTGTCTTAATCTCGTCCTTGGGATCGTAGCGAAACCTCCCCCGACATTGGGTTGGGACAGGCTTCTACCAAACAGGCCTCATTTACACTTCTAACTGATCCACCACTTAGTTAAAATCACAATAAAGTTAAATAAAAGTAAAGTATGTTTTCCTTAAATATACTTGAAAGAAAGAATAATTAAACACTTAATTATTCAAAGGGCATTCAAATATCAGGGCAGTTATTTAAACCCAGTGCTAATGACTACTGGAAAGGGAAATTTGTTTGCTATTTTTCCATTAGTATTCCATTATTTCCATTATTGTATTTACAGTAATTTAATTGTGGAATATATTCCATTATGGTTTTGAGTGCTAAGTACTGAATTTCCTACAGTATACACTAAATCTATCTGCAGTAGTATGAAGACACCTATTGTCATTGGATTTATAGATCAAAACTTGAAACTGTGTCATTTGAAACAATTATATGATTGTAATTTTTAGGGATCTTGCCACTTGGATCCTGATTTTCTATTAACATTTCAAGTAACAGTTTGTGCTTAGAACTTGTTTGAAAGTAATTTAATAGTTCTTTAGCACTACAGATGAGATTTAATGCATGCTTCAATATTCAGTATAAATTTGTCTGTCTCATCAAATAAACAAATTTCTTATATGTAAAAACTATGTTTGAGCTATCATCAAACGTGGAATATGCTCTACTGGGAATAAAAGATACCAGTGAAGTGGCTTACTATAAAAATGCAATATTTAGTAACATTTCAATAATTTTTTGTCAAAGAATAGTAACACTGACATTTCATAAAACTTTAACAATCACGTATCATTTCTTTGAGTATGCAGTGCATATATTGAGTTTACGTTGGCGTAATACTTCGAGGGGTAACCTTGTCTGTAAGTCACACACTAAACACCAGGAAATATCAGCAATTTCGTCAAATCCTTTCTGCATGATTTTATACAGATCACTTATGTAGCTTCTCATTCTGCAGAACTTTAACTTCTGGTTGTTTTGAATTCCTGAGATGATGCTATAGAAAAGTAAAATACACATCCAGGTATCAGACAGTCTTAAGCTATCTGCAGTATGGATTCTTTCAGCAGCATTGCATTTCTCTTTTAAAATCCTAGCTGATTTTCTTTTAGGTTAAATTACCTTTATATATATACACACATAAATAAAGACTCTAGTGTTTACTATAACCAAGTATTTTTTGAATGAACTGAGAACAAATACAGCTTCTAATCTAATTGGGCTTCACTGAAGGTAGGTTTCAACTTTCTCTCTAGCACCTAGGTAAATATTGTCTATATTCCTTTGTTTTGCCCACCCCACACCAATAATTCCCTCAGACTGAGTCTGACCTTGACAGCCATGGTGGACTGCTGTCTGCCGACATGAGACATTCAACATCAGTGGTGTCATCCCCTAACTATAATGTCTCTTTGCAATCTGTATAATGTACAATTCTAGATTAAAAGCAGACCTGTCACTCTAAGCCACTGAATCTGGTTACTCAACACAGATCCTCTCCTAGAGGTGTGAGGAGAAAGGACATTTCTCCTCCACTCTGCCAATGTGAGCTCTTGTTCCTTCATCCTCACTTCCATTTTCCTCACGCTAAGTGCATAAATACACCATCCTGACAATCTGTCTAAGGTTCTTCAGTTCACACTGGCAGCCACTATTTAGTTCTGCCTGCAATATGCCTCATCTTACATTGTATCCAATATGGCACTCCGTTTTCTGCATAGGCTTAGAAAAACCTTCCTTCTTTCAGACCTCTGCTCTTGTGACAAAACTCGGGGCACAAGGTACCGAATGATGAATAGACTCTGAAACTTGTCATTTGTGTCCATTAAATTAAAACATTACAGATTAACATTAACATTTTATGTTAATGGCTTGGAGAGGGCACTTTCAGTGGCACTTCAGAGGTTTTCTGAATGGTCATGTATCCATCATCAGCTATGCTAAGAAACCTGGGAAAGCTGAGACAATGGAGTGTACACAGTCTTGTTTTGAGAGTCTGGTTACACAGGAAAGCTAACAAAGAGCTAACTATAGGAAAATTAATCATAGGAAAGCTAATTATGTGAAAGCTAAAGAAGAGATCAATATATTTTCCTAGGACACCTATGAAATTCTTCAGTAACCCAGAATCCACCAACTGAGCAACAATAATTGATAGTCCAGTCATAAGCTAAAAAAACCGTCTAATCAGAACATTTAGAAAGTCTGTCTGATTAGAGGTTCTGATGATGTACAGTGCATTTATTCACTTTACAACTTTCAAAATAGTTCTTGTGTCATTGTTACCTTATTTAAAGCCTGAATTTATTTAGCTTCAGCTTCCTGCCAGTGAGTCTCATTACATTTTCTCTGCCTGATTAAATAACATTTTCCTATTAACATTCTTTAAGTGCTTGAAGGCTGTGATCAAACCACCTGCAAACAAATAAAATAGATCAGAATCTCCAATTTTAAATCTCAGGAAAAAAAAAATCACTCTGTCAATAATTCCTATGACGGTTCCGTCTCATCTTTAATTTTTCACAGATCTTTAGAACTGGAGATGTCAGAATCAAAACTAGTGATCCCATTTTGGTCATATACAGAAGTAATGAATTTTTCCCCCTGTGAGGTTACATTCTCATTCATAAATTCAAGAAATGGACAAACTCCTTGGGTAATAATTTTCACACAGGAAGCCTGTGTTTGGCTGATTTTCCTAATGACCATAAGTCCTCTGCAAACTACTGTTTTCAGAGATTAGATTACTGTACAGAAAATATAGCTAGTAATTAATTCATTTTATGTGCAACTGTATTAGGACAAACCTTGTCCTCCTGCAAACAGCTTACTAAACTCAGAGCACTGTGTTATTAATTTTTCCCCATTACTAAACACATGCATCATCTCCAAGTAAAGTGTGTGCATTATTTTCATTCATGTCATTATTAAAAGTAATTAATGAATAGCGAAAAACCAACACATCATGATCTTTTAAAATGCCATGCCTTCAGTTATGTCGTACGTTTACATTAAGACACAAGTCATTTAGTCATTTTTAATCCATGCAGGCAGTGTAATTTTAAATTCCATTTTATTTTTTGCTGAGATGTGATGGGTACCAGATCAAGTACCTTGTGATAATGAAAGTGAATCACTTCAAACCTATTATTATTACCAAAAAAAAATGTATAATTTTGTCAAAAATTTTACCAAAATAGTTCTAAAGGATTTTTTTTTCATAAATTATGTTGACTGAAATAATTTTCATTGACATCCTTTAATTCTTTATTCATCTTTTCATTTGTAAGGTGTTCCTTATTTTGTCCAAGATCAATATTCTGGTGAGCCAATAATTAACTAAGCTGTGTCTGCAAGCATTTTCAAATACTGCAACATTAGCTGTCTTCCAACTCTGTAGAACTTTTCTACTGTCCTATGACTTATTGAAAACCAATAGCAAGGATTCAACTGATTCTTTTGAAGCTTTGAAATGTGAATTACCTTACCAGTAAGAATGTAGTGAGACAAAATGTCACATGGTTTCATGGTAGATCATAGAGGAAGATCTAGGGGGGTGTTTATTGTTGGGGTTTTTTTGGTTGGTTGGTTTTGTTTTTTTTTCTACAGAGGAAATGAGTGGGTTCACTTCTTTTCCAGGAACTGAAAAGAATGCAATCTAAGAAAAATTGTGCCTCAAAAAGAAAAAAAGACACAAGTAACAAAACACAGCAGTTGATGCAGACTTCCAGAGTGAATTACTTGCCTTATAATCAGTAGGTGTTCTGCTATTGACTTCCATCCAGGTAGAAGCCTATTCCTCATCTTTATACAGTAAGATTTTGATGTGTGAGATAGTTTACTTCTCTATAAATATATAGGGAGTTTTCTAGCACTTTCATGTATTCTTTGTTCTCCAGCTTCTAAATCAATTTATGTTGGGAGCTGTAGAAGGCCTAGGAAGAAGCTATATGTATTTCATACTTGAACTGTGAATCCTACTTATTGGAGACTTTTTTGTATTTGCATTGGTTTGGTTGGGTTTTGTTTGCTTTCAAGAATATTGCTAGACATAAGATATCTGTGTGCTGCAGAGATGTTCATTCCTTCTGATATATTTACTTTCCAAAATAATTATAATAATTCAGTCAGTTATGCATTTCTTCAAAGTGGTATGGTTTGTTATAATACTGCAAAATTATCAATGAACTTACTCTTACACGATTACAACTCAATGAAAATTTGAGTCTTGATGCCTTAATTTTCAGGTTGATTTCAGACTAATGAATGAGAAGAGAGAATTTAAGTAATAGTGATAAGTTCTATGGACAAAATTTAATAACTGTTTCATAAGACCACTAATAGTAGTTATACCCAACCAGCTATCTGTAGCTGGCACTCGATTTAGTCATTATTTGTCTATTCTAATATACCTACTTTGACAGAAATCAATAAGTAACTATCGTTAAGAACAGTTTTATTTAATATACAAAAATACTTGGTTAATAAATTTCATACAGGAAGGATTATTTTCTGAGATTGTTACTAAAGACACATACAGAGAAACAATATATCTTATCTTAAAATAAACAGCTATCTAGCCACAACTCTTAAAAAAAAAAAAAAGAAAAAAAAAGAAGGATGTTCTTCTAACACCTGTCATTTCCTTGAAAACAGAAAAGTGTACAAAACTACAAAAGACCAAAATATTTTTGCATTTAGTGTCTATTTGATGGCAGGATCATGAAAAAAACCTATTTTTAGAGATTGAGGTGAGTGAAAACTTTTTAATGGAATTGAAGGTCACAAGAGATGATTTAGTAGTTTTATTGCCAGTGGGAAGAGAGCTCAGTGTAATGTCAAAATGAAACAGCAGTACAAGTGAAAACAAAAGCAATTATATCATACATGATTTAGGATCATGTTCCTGTGCTACATTTTAATTCAGTTAAGTTAATCAGCCCTTGGATAGTATTCGTTCCAAACCTAAAACTCCCTAAGGCTAGTCTGACAAGAAAGAAATCAATTCGTGAGTAAATGATAGTTTAAAAAAAAATTCAAAATTGGATAAAAAGTGTATAATTGTGTCATATTAATTCAAAACCACATTCACCACAAGAAAAAGTCTTCATATTCAACTAAACTATAATCTTGTTAAGTTCAAGATAAATGTATATAATTATTTTCTTGCTTTGAAATAATGCTTTAGTCACAAAATCCAAGTATGACCAATTTGGAAAGTTTTGCTTTAAGCAGTTTTAATTCCTATTGGTTTCTAAGTAATTTCCTTAAAATAGTCATCCAAAACTAATTTAGAAAAAATGAAGACTCAGCCTGGCCCCTGAATATATTATAAATATCTCAGGATATTTGGAATCTGGACAGAGCCAGGTTCCAAAACTTGTCAAATATGTATACATATTTTCAGAGCTAATTGTTAGGCAACAACCTAACTGTAGTCACACATAAATTCCACTAAGGTAGATGAGATTAAAACACATACTTAATATCTATGTTATATATAATAGATTTTATAATTCATACTAAAGACAGTCTATATCATAGAATCGTAGAATCATGGAAACATTATGGTTGAAAAAGACCCTTAAGATCATCGAGTCCAACCATTAACCTATCACTGCCAAGTCCACCACTAAACCATGTCCCTAAGCACCACATCTACCCATCTTTTAAATACCTCCAGGGATGGGGACTCAACCACTTCCCTGGGCAGCCTGTTCCAATGCCTGACTACGCTTTCGATGAAGAAAGTTTTCCTAATATCCAACCTAAACCTCCTCTGGCGCAGCTTGAGGCCATTTCCTCTTGTCCTATCACTTGTTACTTGGGAGAAGAGACCAACCCCCACCTTGTTACAACCTCCTTTCAGGTAGTTGTAGAGAGCAATAAGGTCTCCCCTCAGCCTCCTCTTCTCCAAACTAAACAACCCCAGCTCCCTCAGCCACTTCTTGTAAGACTTATTCTCTAGACCCTTCACCAACTTAGTTGCCCTTCTTTGGACACGCTCCAGTACCTCAATGACCTTCTTGTAGTGAAGGGCCCAAAACTGAACACAGTATTCGAGGTGCGGCCTCACCAGTGCCGAATACAGGGGCACTATCACCTCCCTGGTCCTGCTGGCCACACTATTTCTGGTACAAACCAGGATGCCATTGGCCCTCTTGGCCACCTGGGCACACTGCTGCCTCGTGTTCAGGTGGCTGTCAACCAACACCCCCAGGTCCTTTTCAGACAGACCACTCTTCCCCAAGCCTGTAGCGTTTCCTGGGGTTGTTGTGACCCAAGTGCAGGACCCGGCACTTGGCCTTGTTGAATCTCATACAGTTGGCCCCAGCCCAACAATCCAGCCTGTCCAGGTCCCTCTGCAGGGCCTTCCTACCCTCCAGCAGATCAGCACTTCCACCCAACTTGGTGTCATCTGCAAACTTACTGAGGGTCCACTCACTGCCCTCATCCAGATCATTGGTAAAGATATTGAACAGGACTGGCCCCAATACTGAGCCCTGGGGGACACCACTTGTGACCTGCTGCCAACTGGATTTGGCTCCATTCACCACCACTCTCTGGGCTCGGCCATCCAGCCAGTTTTTAACCCAGTTCAGAGTGCATATACTTAAATTCTTCCAAGTGAAACTTTAACTTCTTAATATAATCGTAATCACTAAGCAAAATTATTTTGTTTCTCTTGAATAACTTTTCCTGACTATATCTCATCTAGTTTAGGAGTTGTGACTCATGATAATAATTCTGAAATGGTGTGACTCCCTTGATTTTACTATGGAATAAGACTGGCCCAGAGTGGTCTCAGCTGTTCCTAGGGTAGGAGTAGATTAAAATGACTAGTCTCTTGAACAAGGTCTTTGAAGGGAAAGGAGATATTTGTTGGGGAGCAGAAAACAACAGAACCAATAGTATTTCCAAGGTGACAGGCCCGTGACAGACACAGGGCAGGGAAGAGCCTCAGGTTTTTCACGTCATAGCCTGGCAAAGTATTTCTCTATTCAGCCTGTTTCCCCAGTGCAGTGTTGTATTTTAGCCTTGGAGTGTGGGCTCTGAGCACAGGAAAAGGAGAATGCATCAGTGACGGGACTGGGATAGGCATTCTTTCAAGCTCTTGGCAACACACGCAACCCCTGGGGGAGTGAAAAGAGGTGCAGACAGCTTCCATTAGCAATCGGTCCAGGAATCTTACTCTGTTTTCATAGAAAAATTTTCAACCTGTCATGTATTCCTGGATTAATAAGGGAATCAAATCTGAAGCTTGGAATTTTCTTTTTTCTTACCTCCTGTGTTATGTTCCCATGACATTCAGGGTTTGAGAGATTTTATAACTTTGTCTTCAGCAACATTTTTTTAAATACTCATTTCTGGATCTTAGTTGTGGCATTACATCTTTGTCTTTAGTAAAGTAATTTATTTAATTTTAGAAGAAAGCAGGAGGATCAGAAAAAAATACAGGAAAATGAAACTCTGAATAATAGATAAAACATATTTGATTAGATAATCAGTTGGAAATATCATATCATAAACAATCTTAAAATAAGAAATGACAAGAATCACACAGATTTCAACCAAATTTTGGCCTAACACCATGTAATATCTTTTACTTTTATGCCTGTGCATATCTTGGTCTCTTCTTAATTCTTTTGATATAACACTGGAGTATCTTATAATCTTTAAAGTGCTAGTTTATGTATTCACACACACAAAATAAAAAAAAAAAAAAAAAGAAAGGAGAGGAGAGGCAAGGTGAGGTAAGGATTAAAAACTTGATCTAATCATGCCCAAGAAGAAATACAGTAAGTTGTAAAATAATTTTGGCTAGAAGAGATATCTGGAGGTCATCTGTTTCTACTCCTGGTAAAAACAGGGCCAGTTTAGATCGGGTTGCTCTAGGTCTTGCCCAGTTGAGCTTTAAATATCTCTATTTATGTACAATTGACCTCTCTGAAATATACAAATGTTCCAATACTTGGTCACTCTCATTGCATTACTTTTTCTCCTATTACATGGTTGGAATTTCCATTGTTCCAACTTTTTTCTATTGTTTCTTGTCCCATTATGTGTGCTTCCAGGAAGGGATACACTCTGTCTCCTCTATACCTTCACATTAGACAGCTGTGAGCATCAGTAAGGTCACCCATTAGCCTTCATTTTTAAGGCTGAACAGAACCAACTTTCTCCATCTGTCCTCTTGAGTCATGTTCTCCTGTTCCTTTGCTGGATTCAATGCTGGAAAACCAGTACAGAAATGTGTTTAGGGAGCCCAAAATGGAACACAAAATGTTTAAGGGACTTTAAGGTTATGTGATAGATGTGGAAATTTAGCTATTGTTCTTACATGTTCTGTGATAATTCTTCCCCAATGGTATTATTACACAGACACAATTAAAAAATAAATAATTAACCCACATGGCCAAAAAAAAAATGACAGAGAAAGGAACTGGATATAAAACTGACAAGTTACTGAAGCATTTTAGCAAAATAAAGGAACAGAGGAATGGAAGCCAAGTTGATACAAGAAGAAAAATCAATAGACTGCTATGTTCCAGATAAAGACAATCATTTGGCAAATCTCAGCAAGGAGAAAATTGAAAATGTTCTGTGAAAATGTTCTGTAAAAACATTCTTTCCAGCGTTTCACTCTTCCTGGTGTTAAAACTTTGTTTTATTAGCCTGTGTCCAGGCAAGAAATACAAATGAGGTTAAGATATAGACATCTGCATAGGAATTATGACAGTCTAATCTAAACTTAATTTTAGATTAGACTGTCATAATTAGTCTAATTTTAGATTAGACTGTCACTACAGAAAGGAAGAAGACACTAGACTTCTCATATGAATATTTAAAAGAGGAAAGATGCATTATGCTCTAGAGGTGCTCTCCCCATTCCTTTCTCTTTCCATTGACTGTTGAGGAACCCTAGAAAATCAGCTTCATCTAGATCACTAGCATTTAATGATGACTAAGACTAGGTGAACATTAACCTTAATGCATGGCAGCAAAGGAAGAAAAAGTATTACTTGAACATTCTAGGTTTCTTCTTGCATCAAAAGACTTATTTTTCATGGGCTGATAAATAAACATTATTTACTTTCATTTCTGAAACTTAGCAATTTTATACAAAATGCCTTTGAGCAACAAGGCAGGACAAGGAATTGGGAAGATGTAGTGATGCACTACCATTTCTTATTCCTCTTTTTTTTGGTATCCTGAATCTCCAGAGGTCCTCCTCTGGCAAACCTCCAGCTCCCTCTTTTTCTTCTTTTCATTTTTTTAAGAGTCACATATTGCCTCTGTCAATAAATCTCTGCTGAAAGCTACTATATGGTCATGTGGGACTTCCCGGAGAGCAAATGAACTTGCAGAATTAATAAAACACTGATTCTAAGATGAAAGATTACGTCAGCTAGTTTAGTGTGTATCAATACCATGGAAGAAGTTTCAGCAGGGATGTTGATTTGGCCTGTGAAGCTGGTGTGATCCCCTTACATCAAATTCTGCAACAAACAAACAAACAAAAAAGAAAGTATCCTCTGTGGACTAAGGGGTTTGTGGCAATTGAATGCTTCTGGCATTCTTTAAACATGAAATTTATGTCATAAGCAATAAATTAAACAGTGTCATGGAACATTCTTGGCACTGGTTTTTGATTATCCATATATTTAAACTGCAGCTCTTAGTACACTTTTATTCCATTAAAATTACTCTCCCAAATAATCCTTGTGCACAGTTTGGGACATCGGAGCTACTCTTAGTAGGCAGTTTACATGAAGCCACGCTTTTCTGGGATCTGAAAACTCAATGGCATGGCTGTGGGCCAGTCTGTGACAAAAGGCTGCAGTGCCAATGAATGGTCCCAGTAACTTTTTAGTTAGTAGTGCAATGGTCTAGCCTTAATAGTCCAAAAAGATAATTCATAAAGAACTTCACAGAAGCATGTGTCAAAGATTAAAAAAAAAAACAACAAACACAACAACAACAACAACAAAACCTCAACACTAAAGGAAGAGAAAGAAAAAGCATCTTACACATTGAAAAAAAAATATCTTAAAAGACCAAGTTTAGAGACGAATTCTTACAGAATAAAGAAATGAGATAATTGGTCCCAGTACCTATTGTTTTCCATCAAATCCAGCAACCCCTTCAGATGGGTACTTGTTTTGTGTAGGGAATCAAAATGTAGATCAACTTTTTGGGTTTCATATCATTTGATGTGTGTGTGTATGTATATGTGTATATATATATATATGCTATATATATATATCTGCATGCATATATTGTTACATATGACAAGATCTTGGTTTTCTAACTTTTATCAAAGATAGTTAAAAAATAAGTCTTAACAAGAAAAGAAACTGTGAGAAAAAGGTGAGAAAGATAGCTGGAGAGAAACAAAGGACAGAAAGATCAACTTCAGGAGAAGTTCCATGAATTTCTTCAGTTTTGGATAGGACCATTTATTAAAATCATATAAATAAGATAGGGAAGTAGTTAAGAATGGAAAGTGTAAAGATACAGCAGATTAAAAAACAAATCCAAGATGTGTTGTAAGATTAAAGGCTTCTCTTCTAAAAATCTTCAAAGGGAGTACAAATTATTAGCAGATACAACAAAGATATGCCTGCATTAGGAAGGTGGGGAGCATGTAGATGAACAGGGAGGGAGTCTGTGCCTGAAGATGACTATTGAAGAAGATGGTTTTAGAGAGAACATTCAATAACTCATTAAAATGCTCAGGCTATGAAAAGGCCAGCAGTAAAACTAACGTCATTTTTTCAGGGTCTCAGCATTCTGTGAAGGAGATGGAAAGGGCAAGATCCCTAAATATTATTTAATTGAGAAATGGGAGTTTCTGTCCTAACTGCTGTCATCCTCAGATGCAAGTGTTGATGAGAAGGGGAAGGAGGAATGTATGTGTCCTTTTTTCCTCCCTCGTAACACAAAACGGAAGAGACTTTTCCATAACCACATTATTGTCATTGTTGAATGAACTTCCTTATGGTCATTCTCCACTGGAAGCATTGAAAAGTAATTTTTGCTGAAATTGGTAGACTATAAGGGAATAGCACATTTTCTGCCAGGCCTGAAAATGGGTTAAGAGTACAAAAAAAATCTGTAGAGTGATGGAGTAAAAGGGGATTTGATGGTAGAGAAATTATGTGAGAAGTTACCTGTATTTTCATTAAGAAAGTTATAGTGAGGACAGGACAGAGAAGCCTTATTTAAAAAAATGGAAGATTCTGCTTAGTTTGGCCTGTTTAGAGGTAGAACTGACCATCCCTCTATTCATCAAAAGACACTGAAGACTTTTTTCTCTAAAAGATACGTATGTGAAACTGCTTAAGTAAAAAAGGATGTCCCTGTACGTTTTTATCCTAATGCACGTATCTTTACAGATTTGATGATTTCTGTTCTAGTTGTTCCCTTTACTTTATCAGTCTTCAAAATTTTCCCTAGATTGAACTAACTTTATATCAGATGTTTGCTTTTTTTCTTTTTTTTTGAGACTCCTTGCTGCAGATGTTTTGCCAACCACCATAGTTATGTTTGCTCTTCTACTCTCAGAAAAAGAGTACTTTATTTCCTCACTTACCCAGAGATTTACCTGCTAGGCAACAAGGATAAGGAAATATAGATATCTTTCTTTTTTTATTTTATCTACTTAAAGCATAACACCTATACAGTGTAGTATAAAACAAAGAAACCAAAAAAGGTAGATCCACCTGTCGGAGTGGGAGAGTTCGGACCCGGAGTAACGATGTAACCTCGATGTGAGTATGATCGTTCTCGTTTATTTCAGACAATTACAAGGCTTATATAGACAATCAGCAGAGCACGCGGTAGCAATATCTATATGATTGGTTCATTACATGTGTTCACGCGCTTAAGACAGTTATATGATTGGTACAGGGTTGCTGTTCACGCGAAGAGGTTCGTTAGTACATTCCGGACTTAGTTGTTGTCTCTTATGTTGTTTGCCAAGTAGTCCTTTGCTGTTCAAGGTCAGTTTATAGTATCCTCTGTGCTTCTTGATACACTAAAAGCAGGATTGCTCACACTGAAAAGATCATGTCCCTTCCCACTTAGCCATTCTCCCACAATTCCGCCTTCTTGTTTTTGAGCAATCCAGGCGTGATTTACCACTTTTAACAAAGCTCGTTTAACACAGCTAAATGCTACACAAAAACATAATCCTAAAATAGAAAGAGTGATTAAAATTCGAATTCCTTCGGTAAGCAAACTTATCAGGTAACATTCAGGCTATTAATAAGCGTGGCACTATAATTACTAACAGAAATAGACAAACTACAATTTTGCGTGGCAAAGCTATGAAATTCCCCTACATTGAAGCCAGGTATCCCTATTAAACATGTTCGAAAAGGTTCTGTCGCAGAAGCAAGCGATAGACAAAAGGCTTGTTGTCCTGTCTTGTTTGCCCATGTAACCCACATATTTTCTCTGGGCTCAATCTTGTGGAGAGTCATTACCATTGGGAATAGCATCTCTAGAATCAGGAGCTTGACCATTTTGCTCGTGGGGTGAGTCATGATGAGCCAAAACAGGCTTTACGCTCTTGCTCGGCACCCACACTGGACCACGATCTGTGGAAACACATATATATCCTCGACCGTTAAATATAACCGGGACAGGTCCTAACCACATTCCTGAGAAAGAATACCTTTTTCCGAAGATGGTCCTTGTCTGCTCCCGCAGTGATCTGATTGAGGCAAGGAGTCCCTCCGGAAATTTTCCGGGGGTACCCTAGGGAGTCCTGTTCTCAACGGGTCCTGCAGCCGAACAGAGAGGGTCCCATCTGGGTCCCAAAACCGATACAAAAAATCCACGGATGCTTCTCCTCACAGTCCGAATCTCCCCAAGGGAGAAACGGAGTACTCAGAGAGTCCCTGAAATGAAACTCAATAGCAACGAAGTTCCTATTAAGCAGGTATTCTTTATTGCAGCGCTGGGCAGCACTGGGGATTCTCCACCATAAGTGCTCCAACGAATTACTGAACTTTTAGAGGATATATACTATACAATCATGCATATTCATAGGATTTCCAAGAATTTCTATGCATAAACATGAGATTTCCAGGAACTTATTAACATATGTAAATATCAAATAAACTTCCTAATCTAGGGTTGGTTGTTTCCCTTAGTAAGGCATCCTCTAACCGTGGCATTATTCCAGCCACATACATTGAATCTGTTACTACATTTAAAGGAGTGTTTTGCCAATTAGTCAAAGCCCAAACTACTGCAGTTAATTCTAAAGTTTGAAGGGAATCTTGAGGTTGTCCCTCTATAATGTGTTGTTTCCATTGATCACCTTCTTTCCAGACGCAAGCTGCGCGCCGTAGGCACTTGCCTGCATCAGTGTAGATGGTTACCCCATCTGGTAATGGTTTTTCACTTACTTTGGATTTTTCTATCCATTGATTCCGTTTTAATACTTGCCATAATTTTCCTTGAGGCTGCTGCGAGTGTATTCTGCCATTATAGCCTAATAAGGCGCTCTGTATGGCAACAGCATTACGGAGCCACCATTCTATATCTATGGCGTTAACAGGTATACTGATATTCTCTGGCTCCTGACCACTGATTTCTATAATTCGCGACCTTCCTTTACGTATTAATTCTCCTATTGCCTCAGTTCGCATTTGAATACTCGTTTTTGGCTGCACACTTAAAAACACCCATTCTAGTACATTAAACATATCTTCTGGACTTTTGTTCTTGACAGTAGATTTGACAGTGGCATCCAAGACAGTGGATTTGGCAGTGGCATCCAATGGGAGAGGAGAGGTAAATTCCCCTTTCTTGTTTTGCCACTGACAAATGACAGCATATGGTGAGTCTTTCCCGTTACATATGATTAAGGAGATTGGTAATTGCAAAATTCGGCGGAAAGACCATGATGAATGTAATTTTTGCGTAATTTGTTGTAGCACTGTATGATGTTCTGCCATCAGAGTTATTTTGTCGGCCGGATTTGTGCCTCGCAATAGTTTTGTTAAGGACCCAATTTCAGTGTTGGAAATTCCAACGCAATTTCGAACCCACTGAGTGTCTCCTAATAAAGTTTGGAGATCATGTAATGTATGTAGTTGAGTAGTAAGCTCTGTTTTCTGTGGTTGAATTTTTGAATTCGTGATGGACCATCCAAGATATTTCCATGGGCTGGTATGCTGCACCTTTTCTGGTGCAATAATAAGTCCCTTTTGTGATAAGATAGAGGTTAACTGTTGCAACGCGTCTTCAGAAAATGGTTTTTCTTGACAACAAAGAATGTCGTCCATATAGTGATATATTATCGTGTTTGGCCATTGAGTTCGGAGCGGCTGTAGTGCCCATGCCACATAAAGCTGACACAGCGTGGGTGAGTTTTTCATTCCTTGCGGCAAAACGATCCATTCGTATCGTTCTGCTGGTGCAGCTTTGTTTACAGCAGGTACAGAGAAGGCAAAGCGCTGTGTGTCTTGTGGGTGTAATGGAATAGTAAAAAACCAGTCTTTTAAGTCTATCTTTTTAAGACTATCAATATGTGCCATCCATCTGGCAACATACTGGGAGATGGCATTCCGGGTTGTAATGCACCCATAGATTGCATTTGATCATTGACTTTACGTAAATCATGTAAAAGTCGCCACTTTCCATTCTTTTTTGGGATTACAAAGATGGGCGTATTCCAAGGGCTAACAGAGGGTTTAATATGCCCAGCAGCAAGTTGCTCGGAAACCAATTGTTTAGCAATTTGCAGTCGCTCTTTAGTCATGGGCCACTGGTCAACCCACACAGGCTTATTAGAAGTCCAACTCAATGGTGGGTTGGGCGGCTGCTCTCCAGCGCCCATGACTAAAAATTTTTTGTAGTCAAAGCAGCTCCAATTTGGCCTAAAACATCTCGGCCAATTAAGGCTTCCAGTGTCCCAGGCAAAGGTAACACATACACTTTAAGATTGGCTTGTTGGCCCTCGGGAAATTGCAAATGTACTGGTTGCTTGCTGATATAGGGAGTAGATTGTCCCCCAACACCTGCAATAGATGATGTTGGTAGCTCTACCGGCCAATTTGTAGGCCACACCTCACGGCTGATGATTGTAACATCAGCTCCAGTGTCTAACATTGCTTTAATTTGTTGTGACCTTCCATGTTGTGGCATAGTTATTTTCATTGTAGGGCGTTGGTCCATTTTTGCAGTAAAAAAGACTGCAGGTCCGGTAGATCCGAAACCGCGATCACCTCGATAGGCATTTGATTGTGGTAATTGGTTTAGCAAGTTATTTATAGCAACTATTTGTGCAATTTTGCTACCTTTAGGGATGAATATAAGTGGACAAACAGTGTAGACCATAATGTGAATGAGACCTGTGTAGTCAGCGTCAATTACTCCGGGTAGCCCAATAAGTCCTTTTACAGAGGTGGAAGAGCGGCCTAATAGCAATCCTCCAATAGTACTATTTTGGTGAAAGAGGGGCCCCATCACATTGCTAGGAATTTTTTGGACATTGGAATCAATAAGGGTGACATCTATTGTGGTTTCTACATCAATTCCCAGACTCCCTCGGGTTGCGGGTGGGTGTTGCTGTAAAAAACCTGTGTCTCGTGTCTGCGCATGGCCTCTCTCCGCGCTCTGCTCTCCGTTTCCCGTGCAGACTTTGGTGGCATGGCTATCCCTTTGACATTTGTCACACCAAACTGTAGCACGACAATTTAGTCTTCTATGTCCTGACTCTCCACAACGGTGACATTTTCCTCGAAAAGGTTGATTAAATGTTTGCCCAGGCCTTTGTCCAGTAGTGTGACTTCGTTTTTTCTGCACAACTGCAGCTAATGGTTGTATTACTTCGCGAACGGCTCCTTGAACTGCAGCGGCGACAGTATTTCCTTGTCGTTGTGCCTCAGCTCTTTCTACTCGGAGGAGCATTTCTTCTACATCCGCACCTTTTGGTAATGTAGCTAATATTTGCTTTGTGGTTTTGTTAGCATTATCAAAGGCTAATACTTTAAATATTTGCTCTTTATTTTCGTCAGATAAATCAGGGTGATTCATTAACGCTTCCCATAGGCGATCTACAAAATTGCTGTATCTTTCTGTGGCTCCTTGAAGTAAGTTACCAAATGAAGGGACACTTGACCCTGGCAGGCTGAGAAATGCTTCCAACGCTAATTGGGAAGATAGTTGTAGCATGTTCGCTGGGAATGTTATTTGTACTTGCAGGTTGCTATATTTCCCTTGTCCGGTGAGCATGTCAGCTGTGACTCCACGGAGTGGATCATCTTCCCCTTGTCTTCGGGTTGCAGCATCTGTGGCTCGTTGAATCCAAGATGATTGCCATAGTATGTATTGAGTTGGAGTTAATAACAGTCTCATCAAGTTTTGGCAATCGTATGGACACATAAGGTCGGCAGAGAAGATCCAGCTAACAATTTGTCGTGTTGCCACGGATTTCACTCCATAGGTTGAAATGGTGGTGCGTGCTTGTTGTAGAATTTTCCAATCATGAGGTTCCCACTTTCCTTGATTATTTCCTTGTACGACAGGAAATGCTAATGTTGTAGGATTTCCTGTCCCATCAACGGGCTTCCATTGTCCTTCCAGAATTGCATCTCTAATAATGCCACTCCAGCGTGCAACTCTAGGGTGTGCTGATGATTTCATTAAACATGGAGGCACGCTTTCTTCCTTCGTAGTTGTTTGTGTTTCCAATTTCTCAAGTCATTTTAGAACCGTTTGTAACATCTCTGTAGTAACATCTGAGGGTTGCTGCAATTCTTTCTTGGAAGTTGTAGCTGTAGTTCCCGGTGATTCCCCAGAGGAAGGCAGCGGTGGGTACAGCAGAGATGAAGGCGCTGAGGGTGCTGACGGCACCTCTCTTCTTCCCGTTGCCAGGGAAGGTCGGCAGGGTGCTCCACCTAAGTCAATGAGGTCAGCAACTGACGTTGCTCCCGCCCCTTTTGGAGTTTCTGGTGGAGACACTTCCGCCTCTGCCTCAGATCCTATTCCGGCTCTGCTAAGAGAAACTTCCGCTCCCCCGGGTGCCCGCACCGGGGTCGGCGGCACACCTTTTATTTCGCCCGGTGAGTTAAGACTTTCCTTTTCCCGCAGTTCACTTACGTTTTTACAAATAGTCCCAGACATTCCTCTTACGACAGGCAGTCCGAAGAAGCGCGTGATAGGTCCTGGTTTACTTTGGGGTTTATCAATAGCTTTTCCTGGACCCAGCATTTGAGCAGCAGCGCATGCCACTTCTCTTTCTGCTTTCATCACTTTTAAAGTCTCTAACACGGTGTTCCAAAGTATACGAACCGCCTTTATCTCCTTTTCATCTTTTTCATCTCCCTCAATTGTTTTTTGCCACATTGTCCCTCCAAAGTCCCGCCATTCCGAGACGGAAAATAACAGATGGGTGTCAGAGAAATGACCCCAATGCTGTCCAAGTGTAATTAATTTACACAATTGCTTCGCTGGTTCTTCTATCCCTCTCTTAGAGAGTATTCCAGCTAGCAGTGTGGCCGCAGCTTCTGTTTCCATTACTGCACTTAACAACCAGCGTCTGCTCTGCCCTTTTGACCCGAGCAGCGCCTAACACCAGCGTCTGCTCTGCCCTCTTGACCCGAGCAGCGCCCGTTATCCTGAGAGGTGAGGAGCGACCTCACACCGGCGTCTACTCTGCCTTCTTGACCTGAGCAGTGCTTCTCTCAGCCGAAACTTCCCACTCCCCTCCTCTAGCTGCATACCGCAGTCATGGAGAACGCGAGTGATGTCACCCTCCTCTGCTGCTCACCGCAGTCTCGGAGATCGCAGGCGAAGTAACCATCCTCTGCTACCAGATGTCAGAGTGGGAGAGTTCGGACCCGGAGTAACGATGTAACCTCGATGCGAGTATGATCGTTCTCCTTTATTTCAGACAATTACAAGGCTTATATAGACAATCAGCAGAGCACGCGATAGCAATATCTCTATGATTGGTTCATTACATGTGTTCACGCGCTTAAGACAGTTGTATGATTGGTACAGGGTTGCTGTTCACGCGAAGAGGTTTGTTAGCACATTCCGGACTTAGTTGTTGTCTCTTATGTTGTTTGCCAAGTAGTCCTTTGCTGTTCAAGGTCAGTTTATAGTATCCTCTGTGCTTCTTGATACACTAAAAGCAGGATTGCTCACACTGAAAAGATCATGTCCCTTCTCACTTAGCCATTCTCCCACAGATGGAGACTCCCTTTTTACAAGGAGTCACATGGTGAGGACAAGGGGTAACAGGTGCAAGTTACTCCCAGGGAGATTCCAATTGGACACGAGAGGAAAATTTTTCGCAATGAGAGCAGTCAATCATTGGAATGATCTCCCCAGGAAAGTGGTTGACTTTGCTACACTGAACACATTTAAGACTCAGCTGGACATGGTGCTGGACCATCTCGTCTAGATTGTGCTAGAAAGGTTGGACCAGATGATCCTTGAGGTCCCTTCCAACCTGGTATTCTATGATTGTATGATATGATTTACACATTAACTTACATGGTATGCTGAAAACAAACAAGTAGTTGATTAGATGATATTTCATTCAGATTAAGAGCCAAATATGCGGGTGATTTTTCAAGAACGGGAATCTTGGTCATCCATACATCAAAGATGAATACTGCTGACTAATGATATAAAATAGGGATCCAGTGGCTTTTGCAAGTGCTAATTACCTTGCCATGTTCTGTTAGTGGAATCTCAGGTAGACTTATTCTGTTCACTGCTATACTTAACTACTCCCTCACACTTACACCTAAAGTTTGTCTTTTACTCAAACAGAACTTTTGTGAGCTAAATCTATTTTAGAAAGAAAACTAAAAGCTGCATTCCTTTTGAGAGTTAAACATACACAGGAAGCCTTTTATATACATAAAGAGAAATAACTTACAAAGAAATTGTCAACAGATGCAGTCATTTAAAAGCAGAACTGAAAAAAGGCTTGAATGATTTTCAAGAATGAGCAGTAGAGAAAATTCCTGTCTAAAATCTCTGACACAATCAAGTGATAAAGCTTGCAACACTGCATGAGCACCTGAAGTTGGGCATTAAAAGTGAAGTATTAAATTGCTGAAACCCCAAGAAGCCTGTGTCATCTTGTTAAGTGCTGGATTTATAACTATTTTGAAAGATAAATACTCTAGAATCTGTATGGAATCATTTGGAACAGGTTTCCCATCAAAATACAAGGTTACAAACTAGCCCAGACATGTAACTTAAAACAGTATATTGCTTAACTGATCATTGGAATAGCTGTGAAACCCCAGACTGTGCAAGATTCAAGCTGAGAAGGGCTAGCTGTGCAAAAGATGGAAATTGGAAAGAAGAAAACAGTTCTTGACAGATGATTTTTTTTATACAATGAATCATAAACAGATAGCAGAACCTTGAAGAAATGATTGAAAAAAAAAATGACAATATCTATCCAAAACGTGTAGTCTTTTGGTAATGAAAGTGTTAAAAAAGTCTAAACAAAGTAAAAAAAAAAAAAATAAAAAAGGGAAAAAAAAAGAAACAGTGCTTAATGGATAGAATTACCTTTACTGCATATTAAATATTTTTTATTCTGGTACGATATAAATTAGTGCCATTTTGAAGCAATTTCAATAGCAATCAAAATGGAATCAGAAAGTAAACTAACAAAACAGCACCTGCTGCTGTATTGGCAATAACAGTTGTGTTGTCATTTCAGTTGACAGCATCAGATAGTACATCAATCTTGAGGGCTCAAATGTTACATTCTGTGTTCTTATCTACTGTACAGGGAAGATAAAGCATGATATTTACTGTGAAATACAGTATTACACATTTTTAAATGCTGATCAGAGTTAAGTTTTGGAGAAAGGGCAGGGAAAGGAAATTGCTACATTTCAGATCTAACATTCATGTTAATGGCAGAATGAAACAAAACTGGATTTGATCCAGAATGGAGATCTGCACATCAGAATTCACACATTGTCTTTTCAATGGCAGGTTCATGTGGCATTTTTCAGGACCAATTAAAGTATTTGTTTATAAAGGACATTTTTTGTGTCTGTATGGCTAAGTAGAGAATTAGATTTAAATTAAAATTGATCTTTGGCCTATTGCAGTTCTCATCTTAGTTTCATTTAAAAGCAGTGAAGGTAAACAGAGGTCACATTTTTCATTTTTTTACTATATTATTTGTGCCATTTTTTATTCATGCCATTCCTTATCACATATTATAATTTCTTCACAAAACTCAGTTTCAAATAGCAACTCATTTATTCTAAGTCTTTCCCACACATATTGAGAATATCACAAGCAATCTTTGAGCAAAACGAGAAGACCTGAACAACAATGTCTGATAGACACCTCTGCATTTGTCTTGCGAAACACCATAGCTATGTGAAATTTGTTCAAAGCCCTGTGTAATTTCAAAACTTATTCTAAACCTGTTTCCTATTCTGTGAAAATATCAACAGTTATATTATAGTAAATTGTCCAGTTTTCTCTGCACATTCAGATTGTGTCAATCAATAAAACAAACATCACAGAAGAAAAAGAAACATGTTAAATGATTTTAAGTAGACTATATAGTCCATATAAACTACAGATACATACTTGACATCCATGAATGGCTTCTGGTTTAGCTGCTATTAAATAAGTACATCATCTAAAAACTGTTCAGTATAGCAACACTTAGAGTGGTCCAGAATATTTTCCTTTATGAGAAACTAAAATGAAATCATGGAATCATAGAAGCATGGAATCATGGAATGGTTTGTGTTGGAAGTGACCTTTAAAGATCATCTAGTCCAACCCCCCTGCCAGGGGCAGGGACATTTTTCACCAGAACAGATTACTCAAAGCCCCATCCAACACGATGAACACTTCCAATTATGGGACATCCATGACTTCTCTGGGCAACCTGTTCCTGTGTCTCACAATGCTCAGTGGAATCATAGAAATAAAAAGCCCTATCATTTTCAGTATGGGTCTACACATCAGGGAAGGGTTAAGCAATCAATTCAAGCTAGTATACATGACTATATTTATTTCTCCCTCAGACTGCAGATTTAATGTCTTGTAACAGTGAGATCTAGACAATGTCACTCTTCAGAAAGACAGGATGATGCCAGGCATTACATCACTCATGTCTTCCATCCATGGGATGGGAGTTCAGGACTCAGTGGAACCCAGGACCTGGAGCTTCTTTTGCAACTGAGAAATGTTTCTAAACTCTGACAAGTGCTGTATTTAAAACTAGAGCCATAGCTTGCCCTGTGTCTTGGATACAAAGTGAAACTGTTTGAAGGCAGAACAGTTATTTGGGGCTTTTCCCCTTCCATAGACTGTGGTGCAAAAATCAACAGGAACTGAAGAAGCAAAGAGAACAAGCCAAAAATCTGTCCCTCAGTTCCATGTGCTTCTGACAGCAAGATGGTGAGTGCATGACAAAACCCCACGCACTGTAGACAAGATGCTTGCCTCTGTAATTCCCTCTGAAACAAGAGAACAAGATACATCTAGAGCAAACTACAGTATACTCAACAAAACAGAAAGACTTCTCATGTTGGCATTGGACATATAGCCTCCTAAACTGACCATCCACATTTTGAATGAAACACCTCTATTTCTGAAAGACAACGAATTGTGCCCTGGAACTTCATGATAGATCTGTGTACAGTTTAGAAAGCAGTCAGGGAAAACCCAAATGTCTTTTGCCTATTTTATTTTTAATCTAAGAAGGAAACCAATTCCTTTATATATGATTTTACTAATCCGTTCTTATGCAGATCACCTACACTGCATATGCAAAAGATTCATTTGTTCTAATGTTGTTAAGGTTTTTTCCATTTTTTCCCCATTATGAATGATTTTAATTCATGTCTGCATATTTCTGGAAGCCACTAGTGTCATCCACAGAAGGGAATTTATTTTAATTAAACCTGCTTTGGTATTCACTTTGATGTACTTTTGTAAACATGGTTGTATTGTTTGTTTTGTTTCATTTTTTCCTACTTTCATCTGCAGGCCTCTTAAATGGGGGAGGAGGGAAAAAAAAAGTAGAATTTCTTAGAAAAAACAATGAAAAGAAGTGTTTTATCTAACCTGGACAGCTTGATTAAATAAGCCATCTTTATGTTCTCAAGGAGCAGAAGACTAACAATCTTCTGCTATTTAATTGCTTTTTTTCGCAAGAAAAATGTGTGAAGTTTTAACAGTGCTTGCATTTCAGCTTTAGTTTTGATGTCATTGATGCTTATCCTGCAAATACATGGATAGTTTTTAATTTAGGATATTCTTATATATAAGGCTTGTTAAATGACAATTGACTTTCATGACCAACATCTGACATTAGAAATCTGAATTCAGATGGCAATTTTCTGGCAGTGAAATTAAAGGTGAATCACCATGGATTTTCAGACCACCTAATGCACACTTGAAGTAAGACCTTTTTGTTGTCTTATGGTGTCTTAGAGCTCCTCAGTCCAGATAAAGAAATCACTTTGAGGGATTAGCATTACTCAGAAACAGCTTCTAAGATAATAGAAGATAATAAGAATCATCCTGTTGTGAAATTTGACAAAAGCTGTTAAGACAGATATTTTAAGAAGAAACAAATTTCACATGAAGCTATCATGACACTCAAAGCTGTGTAATAAAGTTCATTTATGTAGGAAAAATAAAACAAAGCTGAGGCTAAGACAGGAGACATATTCTAAATCTTTTCATACAACTTATATAGCACTCTGAAAATAGAGGATTTTTGGTTTGGTTTTACTCACTAGTTTGCTTTTAAATCTTTAGTTGATTCAGTCTGAAACTGAGGGACTATGATTTACTTACAGTTAATAACTATGAGTATGCTTTCTGAATCTACAAAACTACTTATTTTTAGACTATACAACTAAAGATGTTTAAAGAGAAGTAGTCTTTGGTTTTGTTATATTGGCAACTCAATATTCAAGAAGTCCAAAGTTAAGTTATTAGCCTATTCCTGTAAACTTATTTAAATAACATACACATAATACTCCTGATGGCTGTATCTCATATTCATTTTAAACAAAGCTCAAGAGTCCATGAAAATCTACATACATAAATATTTTTTAAAATATCACTCAAAAGTCCTCACTTTTTATGGGAAGGTCTCCAAAATAATAGAATCTTCAAAAGCAGTACTGGGAATAGCTGAGTTATTTAATGGAAACTACATCTTATTTACTGCATTTGTATTTATATGTTTTTCTTGCGATAGCATCATAAATACTAGTAAAATAAGGATATGATTCTTAATCTACAGTAATTTGCAAAGTTTTGTCTTCTACATACACAGCAGAGCTATAATGACTTGAAATAAATATCATGAACATAAGGAAGGGAGAAGGGAGAAAGGAAGACTGGAAAGAATTTATTTGCTTTATATATTGAAAAATTTCTGAAAATAGGAAGTAATATTGGTTTTGTATAACTTAGTACTCACTGAGGATGATACAAACCCTGATCTATAGAGTAAATCTGTTGTGGTTAATGGAAATAAAATACGATGAGATAAGAAAATGTCATTCCAGAGACTTATATCTTCTGTTATTAAGCTCTGTGCTTAAAGAGTGTAGTGTCACATTTGCATTACAACTTAGACTTGTAGAATTGTTTAGGTTGGAAAAGACCCTTAAGATCAAGTCCAGCCATTAACCTATCACTACCAAGTCCACCACTAAATCCTGTCCCTAAGCACCACATCTACCCATCTTTTAAATACCTGCAGGGATGGAGACTCAACCACTTCCCTGGGCAGTCTGTTCCAATGTTTGACAACCCTTTTAGTGAAGAAAGTTTTCCTAATATCCAACCTAAACCTCCTCTGGTGCAGCTTGAGGCCATTTCCTCTTGTCCTATCACTTGTTACTTGGGAGAAGAGACCAACCCCCACCTTGTTACAACCTCCTTTCAGGTAGTTGTAGAGAGCAATAAGGTCTCCCCTCAGCCTCCTCTTCTCCAAACTAAACAACCCCAGCTCCCTCAGCTGCTCCTCATAACACTTGTGCTCTAGACCCTTCACCAACCTTGTTGCCCTTCTTTGGACACGCTCCAGCACCTCAATGTCCTTCTTGTAGTGAAGGGCCCAAAACTGAACAGAGTACATGAGTTGCAGCCTCACCAGTGCTAAGTACAGGGGATGATCACTTCCCTGGTCCTGCTGACCACACTATTCCTGATACAAGCCAGGATGCTATTGGCCACCTGGGCACACTGCTAGCTCATATTTAGCTGGCTGTTGACCAATGCCCCCAGGCCCCAGGTCCTTATCCACCAGGCACCTTTCCAGCCACTCTTCCCCAAGCCTGTAGCGTTTCCTGGGGTTGTTGTGACCCAAGTGTAGGACCCGGCACTTAGCCTTGTTGAACCTCATACAACTGACCTCGGACCATCGATCCAGCCTGTCCAGATCCCTCTGTAGGGCCTTCCTACCCTCCATCAGATCAGCACTTACGACCAAGTTGGTGTCATCTGCAAATTTTCTGAGGGTGCACTCAATCCCCTCATCCAGATCATTGATAAAGATATTAAACAGGACTGGCCCCAATACTGAGCCTTGGGGAAAACCACCTGTGACAGGCTGCCAACTGGATTTAACTCAGTTCATCATAACTCTTTGGGCCCAGCCATCTAGCTTCAATAGCCTGAGTTCCTTTACATTTTAATCCAATTTTTCATTGTCTTCTATTGCCAGTCTGCAGATTCAACTTCTACAACAATCTCTGAGTAAGCATTGTCAAAAAAGAATCTATATGTATTCTCATGACTATTAAAAGTGTATCTTAGATTTTTCCTGTTTCTACTAGAAAGAAACTATACCATATGTAATTTTTTTTTCTCTCATGGCAGATAGAGCATTTTATGGAACTGTAATAAAAGTTGCCTGAAGAATGTCATAGCCAAACATAATATAACAACAGAGCTGTATTTTAGCTTGGTGTTTTTATATGCTTTATTGCACAGAAAATACAGGGTCATTATCAAGACTGAAAGGAAATATGTGTTTTCTTATTACTAGAATTGAATTTTAAAAATATAGTGTCAAATTCTTCACTAGGAAAAAAATATCTGCAATATACCTTTCATATGTTGTTGATACTTCCTGAGATCATGAGAAAAACATGAATGGTAAAAGTTAGTGAACTTATCCAGAGATTCTTGAACCTCAAGAAATCATTCTAAACACAAACAGTAATAAGGAAAAATATATTCTTACTTTATTTTTTCAAAACTAATTTGGTTACCCTAAACAATTTCATCATCACTTTATTTGACACAAGAATGAAGTTTCTTACTTATTCTATTTACTTCAAAACTCTTCATTACCACTTGGATTGTAATAGGAATAGAAAAGGAAAAGCAAGTCTAACTAATGCGATTTTCCTGGTTTTCCTTTTTTTTTTTTTTCCCCTGAGGAAAGACAGTCAATCAGAATGTAAATTGCATAATGTAATTAACATCAAGATGTTCTTAGTTGAAAGAGAAGTTCTGCAACAAAAGTTGGTATTCATGAAGTTGTTTTGTAGCAAAAACAAATCCTTCGTCATCTTGCCATCACCTGTGCACCTCTCAAGGAAAACAAAAAGCACAGGAAACATGCATAGGATAAAAATAACCAACACTGCTTTCACACCCAGAATGCTCATCGGTGTAACAACCAACACTTGCCTGTTGTGGTTTAATCCCAGCCAGCAACTAAGCACCAAACAGCCACTTGCTCCCCATCCTGGTGGGATGGGGGAGAGAATCGGAAGGGTAAAAGTGACAAAACTTGTGGCTTGAGACAAGAACAGTTTAATAATTGAAATAAAATATAATAATAATAATAATAATAATAACAACAACAACAACAACAAAAAGAATGAAAGCCAGGAAAAACAAGTGATGCAACCACTCACCACCTGCCGACCAACATCTAGCCAGTCCCTGAGCAGCAATCCTTGTGCCCTGGCCAGTTCCCCCCAGTTTATAGACTGAGCACGATGTCAAATGGTATGGAATAGCCTTTTGGCCAGTTTGGATCAGCTGTCCTCGCTCTGCTCCCTCCCAGCTTCTTGTGCACCTGGCAGAGCATGGGAAGCTGGAAAGTCCTTGACTAGTGTAAGCACTACTTAGCAACAACCAAAACATCAGTGTGCTATCAACATTCTTATAATAAATCCAAAACGCAGCACTCTACTAGCTACTAAGAAAAAAATTAACTCTATCTCAGCTGAAACCTGGACATTGCCAAACACCTCCACCTGCTTTCAGTGGCTCTTTAACTGTAAATAAGCAAATGGAAAAATCACTTACAGGTACCTAATGAAAAACTCGTCTTTCTCTGTGTTTAAATGCCTTGAGAATAAAGCTGGATTAACTGATCATATGTCTGCATAGATGTTTACATTATTATTGTTATTATTTTCATAGTAGATGATGATGGTAAAAGGGCATAAATGGAGATAAGGATATCGCATCTTTTAAATAAATAAATAAATAGTTAATTGCAGTTTTACCCAAGGTCTTGAGAAAGAAATTTCATAAGTGTTCTTAAACTATTTTTATCAGTAAGAGTTGACTGTAGCCTCTGAATTATATTTTGCTTAATGGCAGAACCTCTACCCATATGTTATTTACTATATCTCTAAAACAGTTTGGCCTGTAAGCAACTTGAGGTGCAGGATGGTCTGTGTGTTTGCCAAACACTATGATGTATGATATGGGGCATCAGTATGCTATCATAATACAATAAAATATTTTTCTCAACTTTAAACTGAGCCTGAAATTGCTTAGTGATCTTGTTGGCCATAAAAATTTGCTCAGACTCACTATGTATTTACTTTATATTTACTTAAAATTGAAACATTGCAAGGTATTATAGTTGCCAGTGAAAGAATGCTTATGAAGGAACATTTACTTGCAGGACAATAACTTTTTTTATATTGATCAATCTTGTCACTTGCCCATGGGATATGACATTCCACAGCATTAAAGGTAGGGCACCAAGAGCTAATAGGTAGAAATTTCATATGAACACAGTTAAACAGCATGATTTGACTTAATTACATGGTGCAACTGGGAAGATATACATAGGGTCCTGTGACTCAGACTTGTTAGTGTAACAGTGTTTAATGACACTTTTGAATATGTTCCCGTAGAGTTGTGCTTTAAACAGAAGCAGGACTCCTCTAAGCGATGGCCTCATAGGATTTTCCCAAATGTCACTAGGGAATGTAGTTGCACCTGTAAAATCTAAAGGTAAATATTTGCTGAGAACAAGGAATAAGCTTAACATTGAAAAACATTTTCACTTAATTGCAAATAACTGTTTCTCTGAACAATACTTATTCTGAAAACCTTCTAAGATAGAAGATAAAGTAAGTGGTATTATTTGCTTTAAGTACTATAACAAGTCCTCAGTATTGTTAAAAGATGTATTATGCTATAGAATTAATTAATTAAGTCTTGGTTACTGTACAAGGACTTCCTGAAAATGTAGCTAATTGCACAATTATAGTTGACCATTTGCCTCAAACTGATGCAAATTTTTTTGTCCCTAAGAGCTAATTTCTTAAAGAATTTTTCATCAACATTAAGCAATTGTCTCATGACCAAGTGGTATAACTGTGATACCAATCCTGACTGCCACATTTGTTTGTCATTTAATATAAAAGATCAACTTGATTATAAATTAGTATCTACCGATACCCACTCATTCTGTACCAGAAAATCCCTGGAAGACATCCTCTAATGAATAGTTTTCTAGATCAGCCATAGACTTCCAGCACACGTGCAGTGCAAAAATTAACCAACTTGGTTAGGTAACACTTTAGTGCCTTCTAGCATAAACAATCCAGTTTTATTAAAATAAGACCATAAAAGCATTCCTCTTTTTCCCCAAAAGGAGGATGTATTAAAACAGAATATTGAGGAGATGATGAAAAAATATGGTTTATGACATGTTTTTCATAGTCAGAGACTTCATAACCTTTTCACTTCATTAGCACTGTTATTGGCAAAATTTGGGCTATTATGCTAACTTTGGCACTAGTATAAAATTTACAAAACAGTCAGTTAAATCGTTGTTGTTTAGGGTTTGAGTCCAATGAGGTTACTGCAATATTTTTAGTAATATACAAGAAGGCTTTGTAACGTTGCAAGAGTTTCCTTTGGCCTGTGTATTTATTTTAAAATATAGATAAGAAAACAGTTTGCAACTAATTTGTCAAAAAACCTGAGTCTTAATACCTATTTTCTTGTGACTTTATTTATGAAATTTTTTGTACAGAATTCCACTGAGTACCTATTTAACTGATCTCTGTCTAAATTTACTTTAAATTTATTGAATAATTCTTGCAGTTGTTACAGAGACAAATATAATTTTTAATGTTTGAGTAAAATGAAAATAATTACATTTGTTGAGGTCTATAATTGTTTTCATGTTCCACTTACTCTATAGAAGATACAGTTGATTTCCCAGCAACAAAAAAAGAATTACTTATAAAATTACTTATAAAAAACAAAACCCCTACACATCCTTTGATTTAAGTATGTAAAGTTGAAAGAACGGTATAACATCATTCTCTTAGCAGTTTATTTGTTTAATTGATTTTGGATGAAATAGTATTCGTGACGTATGTAATTTATGACAGTTTTTGAACTGTTTCTGATAAAATTGTGCAACCCATTATGATTAAGATAGAAGTTATAGAATATCATTTAATTTTAATCATAATGTAATCATTTAATTTTATTTCTCTGTTATTTCAGTTTCCAAAGGTGCTTCCTAACCTGGTGATCTTAAAAATAGGCATGATTTCTTGTGATATATTCAGACAGATACTCATAAAATATAATTTCTATCTTCTGTATTATAACATTTGCACATTTAGCATAAGTTATTGCATTAGCATTTCCATATGCCATTCTTTTACATATTAGTTTGGTCATTGCCTAGTTTGACTATAACCAATTTCCTTTCTTCCCTTCATGGAATTAAGCACTGAGTCTAAGACCACTGTTTTTATTCCGTTATCCAAAAGCCTTCCTGTCACTAGCTTCAGGCAGCACCTGTCCCCAGAGAGGCAGCTGCTCCTCTCTGCTGCATCCTACCAGATTCATTAAACCAAAGGCCACACTGAAACTAAAGACAGTAGGTTCAATGCAGTTTGCTTATTGGAACTGGGCATAGACTAGGAATTTATTTCACAAGCAAAAAAGGAAAAGAATTGTCCACTTAACTTGCGGACATTAGAACTAATGTTGTTGTTTCTTTTCTCTACTTAGATGTCTCAGAGAAAGAGTATAGGAAAAAAAAGTCATAGTGAAAATCGCTGTTTTTTTCACCTCCAACTCTGCTCTGTGAGGAACAGAGAAAAGATTAGATTTGGTTTTTTAATGACATGTTGCTTAAAGATCTGGTTCAGCAATATTCACTTAAATTTTGAAAGGGAACAACTCTCTATTTAAATCTCAGATCTTGCTGAATCAAAGTCTAAATTTCCCAGATGATATAGTGGTGTGTTGTGGGAAGAGAAAGGTCTTAATATGTGCATAAATGTGTGCATGTGTATGTGTGTTTATAAATACAAGCGGACTTGATACATATGAATCTTTTGTCATATTTTAGAATCAGATGGTGTCTTTGGACAATCAGTCCATACTCAGTCCTATTAGAATTATAAATTAAACCCTGACATGTACAGCATACATTGAGGATGTGGGATTAGACTGCAAAATAACTTTTATTTGTGTCAAAAGGCAATACCCTCTGCTAGAATGGTCACTTGGGGCGGGAGTCCATCTCACCTTGTCTTTACCAACCACAAATCAAGAGTCTAAAGAAATTTGTTTATAAGGGTTCCTTTTTGGGTCTGTGGAGAGAGAAGACCTTTGCCAAAAAGTAAGTCACACCATTCTGAGATGGATACCTAAAGCAGACGGTATGAGTAGGTGGTGTAAATCATGTTTTTTAGGAGTTCTTCACCTTTTTTACTATATCACAAGACTAGACAATTGGATCAAACTAAACACGTGACATTTAGACAAAGAGTTAGAAGTCAACCTGTTTCTTATCAAATATTATTGTAGCACACTACTACTACCTCCATCAGATGGAATATAGCCAGAATTAAAACCGATGGGTTTGGAGGTTGGGTTTTGGTTTGGTTTGATTTTGAGATGGAGAAGGAGGACACTAGAAAGATGGGAATCCTTGCTTCAAGGCAAACATAAGCTTTTATTTAATTTTAATTTAGAATATGCTGCAAAGAAAAAATGATCATGTAAAGTGCATTCATGAGAGAGAAAATGAGCAGATATGTTTCAATTTTCATGTTAATGAACAAATGGCGCTATCATTTGTTACAGATCAAAAAATAGATAATTAATAGTTTTAATTCTACTTGCCAAATTTCTGCAGTTATAGAAAATTGTCACTCTAATACATAAATCAAATATTCTCTGTGCCAGCTTCCTATGAATGTTATAATCTTGTAATTATCATTCACTATTTAAGGTGTTCAGAATACATGGTTATCAGTGCAATATTTTGGCACTATATTGTTAGAATAATTACATCCAAATGCATTTTCAGCTTCTTCCAGTTCTCTTTCTTAGTGATTATATTACTTGAACTAATTCTTTGTCTGAGAACTACATTCTACTTATTTACTATAAGCTATTTTTTTCTATGTAGACTAGCTCTTTCAAAAAACATGGATTTGCTTTACAGGTGCAGTTTTAGGAAACAGCTTTTGCAAAGTTTTGAAATTGGTAAAAAGTTCAACATCAGCAATACTTGTGGGTGCAATAAGGAAAATCCTTGGCCTGTGAGAAAAAAAAATAGGCAAATGGTGGGGAAGAAGTGTCTCATTGTGGAGACAGGGAGGAGATCTTCATGTGAATGTGGAAGCATTTGCATGTGTGTGAATGTAGGAATGCAGAGAAGTCCAGATTACAGATCAGGACAACAGGTATTTTCTGCATCTCCCTTTCCATCCTATTTGTCTTTGTTCAATGTGCAGTGACTTTCAGTGTGCTAACAGTCGAAGACAATGAACAGAAGAAGCACCAGCCCAAGTTTCCCCAACATGTGGTCATGCCCAGTGGAATCCTGAAACTAGAGGACCAAATCTTGTGACAGAAATAAACTGTAGTCTGGCTGCTCTGCATGGGATTTCCTCTTTCATTTCTGCATGGTCATGTGCTTTGTTGGTAAAGACAACCTAATTTTTCTGTGAAGTCTCACAAGTAGGTCAACATTTTCACTTAGTTAACTGTTTATACTTCTAGTAATTTTAGCATAGACTTGTATTCTGTACCTATATTTAAGACAATATTGTGGTGACAATATTGGTAGATAATTTCCACACCTTGTGATATTCAGAAGAATAAATATGAAGCATAAAGGAAAGAAGCAATGGCCATGGGCAGCTGGAACTTTGTTTGCTACTAGCACCTTTACTGAGCAACCACTAGGACCACTAGTGGCCTGTGGGTTGTAAACATTTACTTACCTCAAACAAGTTTAGCCTTGTTCTGCAAAGCGGAAAAGCTTATGATTAAAGGACAGTAGGAAGCACTGACTTTATTTAACTGCATAGGTATAATTTGCATTTGAGCTAATGATCAAATGCAAATTAAATTCCTTTCTTCTCAATGTGGAAAACTAGTCACTTATGGGGCATGATAAAAATAAGGTGATTAGATGTCTACAGTAGACCAAGGAGAACTAAAACAGGAAAATTCCTGCTTCTCTACATTCACTACAGCAGGAGCCTGAAGTGACTCACATTAACAACAAAGACGTCTACAGTCAAACCAAACAAAGCTCACCTTCAATGTCTGTAGTCCCAGATTAGTCTCACATTGGCTTAAACTAATTTTTAAAGGTCAACTAGAATTATATATGATGCATTCTAATATATATCACTTTTACATATGTGTGTTTATATATAAACAAATATGTATCTTTCATTTAGGACAATTAAATATGGTAACAAAACAGGAGTTTTCATTACTTATTATGTTGTTCACTTCAGAAATTAAACAGAATGTTCATTTCTGTGCTTATGGTGCTAATTGTTCTAGAAGTAATTAAAACTCTAATATTTTAAACCACAAGGCACTGATATACAATGTCAAATTTGATAAGAATTTGGATTACTTTCAGGGCTCTGTTTCCTGCTGTAATATCTGAGCACTTCAAATCAGTTTAATCTAAAACATTAAATGTTCTTGCCCATCAGCCTAAGAGGGAGGGAAGTGTGGCTAGGAATTAAGGAAAGGACGTATTGCAGAATATCACTTTGTTTACCTAAAACAATCTAACTGTGATGGTACAGGACTCGCTAACTATGGATAGCCAGGGTCTATCTGTGCCCTACAATTTTCCTACTATCAGTGGTTTTTTTCTTCTTTTTTTTTTTAAAAGATGTTGTAACCTCTATAGTTAGCTTCAAAATTAGTGCCATTTATATAATCCTCGCTATATGACAACAGTAATATGTGTCTAATCTTTTTTGATAGAATCAGAGAAGACAAGTCTCTATACAAAATTCTTCATATTATATAACTCTTATCCATCAGATATGCTATAGACTTGTGGAATTTCCAGTAAGATTTTCTTAAAAACTATACTAGTCATCAGCTGGCTTAAACACTCAGCAAGAAATAGCTGACTACTAAATTTATGATCAAGTTTCAGAAATATTTCCAGTTTTACATGGCTTTCAGTCATGCAGTTCATTTAATCTGTACAAATAATAGTTATCCACTGAAAATATAATTGTAATTATTTGAACTAAGATAGTTGGCTATTGATGTTGCTTCCTGTCTCAGAGCAATGCATTATTTCAGTTGTAGGCTGATGAAGACGGAAACATCAGCCTTACAGACCTGGAGGCAAAGGCTGAGAATTTCTTTTAGAGCTCAAGAAGGATGAAAGAAGGAATATATTTTTTCATCTCAAGGTCTCAAGCTTGGAAGGGGGTGCAGGATAGACAAAATATTTGCACATAACCTTTTTTCATGTTAACTAGAAAAAAATGCCAGATAAACTTGTATCTGGTACATTATAATTCAAGCAATATTTTATACATCCAACTGTAAGAGAAGAGTAACAGCATGGGCTAAAAGTTCTTAATTTGTTTCTTAATTTTCTACAGGGTTTTTTTTTTTTCCTTCTCTGCCTTCTAAAGGTCTTTTCAGAGGGTACAGAAACTGGAACAATCTGACATCGTTATGAATTTCAATATCATTACAGAAATAGGTTAGGGATAAATTAACTATGCACATCTTTTCTGTAGTAGATTCAGGCTAAAATAAAATCCAAAATATTCCTTAAAATGATGCAAAAGGCAAGGCCTTTCAAGATGGATAATGAAAGAGGGAAAGAAAGGCAACAGTATATTGTCTTTCCAGAATAGTACTGTAGAGACAATTTCTAATGTTACAGCAAAATTGCAAAAATGTCTTATATCCCCAATCATGTAAGATTATAATATAGTGGTTTCTTTTTAAACAACACCATAAAATAAATAGCAGATTTTTTTTTTTATTGCTTTCAAGACTTTGTGCATATTTTGTCCAAGGCTGCTATTATAAACCAATTACAGCTACTGAAATGGATATGGGGATGTTCAAAGATCTCTCTGCAGGCAGAATAAAAAGATTCGGTGCACCTGTGGTTTAAACTCAAATAATCACTCAGGGGTTAGTCTTCACTGTGATTGTTTTCTCAAGAGAATTGAAGGGATAAATTAATCTGAATGAAAACAGTTCTCAATATCGAACATAATTTTCTACACTGTTGTGATTAGATATCTTTGGAGGTACTACATTAATACAGATGTACCCACAGAGGGACAAAGTGGAGGCTTATATTTCACTGCAAATGACTCAGGAACAAAAATGTCTAACAGTGATATTAATAAAAAACATATGAGGAGGAGCAGCATATTTACTGTGACTGTAAAGGAGTTTGAGTTGGGTTTTTGTTGTTATTTTTAAAGAAATTTGCATTTTAAGAGACAAAATACAAGATATGACTTTCTCAAACACATGTTTTGAATGGGGGAGTAAAGCAACATGAAACTGTTCTTAGATTTTGAATGGTGATTCTCTGTTACATCTCTGGAAATTGTATATAGAAACAATTGAACCTGGGTGTTACTGATAATACTGTACCAGTCAGAATACAACTGTGCTGTAACAGGACATTGTCAGTTACGAAAAACTCTTGTCTTTTCTGATTTCTATTGCTGTCACTTTAAAGTGAAGTTTGACAACAAATTCTCCTTAGCTTACCTGAGCAAAGAGCCAGTTCAAGGTCTTTGCACTCCTAGTCTCTAATTTAATTGCTTACAGCAGGCTTTAAATAAATTTTGCATTGTGCATAATATTTGCATAGGACATTCATTATAGGGTTCTGTGAGTGTGGTCTACTGCAGAATATACTCTGTGTCAGAGTACTGAGGAGAAGTGACACTGGTATTCACCTCTCAGGTCTGAAAACTAAATATATTTCCAGCCATCTATTCAAACACAGTTAACACCTTTTTGTCCCAGCAAATGTGATCTTCTGGTTTCTAAGATTTTTACTTGTTTATTATTGACCACAGGCATAGTAAATCTGACCTTCTTAAATAATTATACATTCATGTCCTCGTTTTGTTGACTGAAGTTCCAGGTTACAGGTAAAGTGCATAAAACGTGTATAACTGCAGCAAAGAAAAAGTTCCTCACGTCTCTCTATTTTATATCAATCTGTCATAACAAGTAAACTCTTAATTCTGTAACACAGAGCTGGCAATAAAAAGTCTATGTAAAGCAGCATATTTTACTGATTTAGGTAGCAACCATTAACTAGTTCATCTGCAAGAAATTTCAAAACATGAGTCATGAAGACAAAACAAGTATTTTAAAAATATAGGATATGAAGTATCTTTAAATTTCTAAATTAATTTAGTTTTCATTTATGCTTACTTATTTTGTGAGAGCTTTCCCTTTTCAGTAAGTGGAAGCATAAATGTAAAATACACACAAACAGGAAAAACAGAGGGAGCAACAGACAGGACTGCTGAACAAACATCATGGGGTCATGTGATGGGAAAGGTTCACAAAATCAACAAAAAGGATCCTGGGAAGGGTCACCTCCAGCACTTGCAGGTTGGTAGGGAGATGCCTACATGGCACCATTATAGAGAAATACCCCAGATTCTCTCCAGGAACTCAAGATGCTGGGGTGCCTCTCTAAGGTGCCTATATACTGATATACAGAGTATGGGGAATAAACAGAAACAGATCTGTGTGCAGTTGCAGGGCTGTGATCTTGATGACATCACGGAGATGTGGTGGGATGGCTCCCATGACTGGAGTGTTGTGTTGGAGGTATACAGGCTCTTTAGGAAGGAAAGGATGGGAACATGAGGGGGAGTTGCCCTTTATGTAAGAGCATAGCTGGAGTGCATGGAGCTCTGTCTGAGGATGGATGAGGAGCCAACAGAGAGTTTATGGGTCAGGATTAAAGAAAGAACAGGCAAAGGGGATATTATAGTTGTTGTCTGCTATAGGCCATTCAACTAAACCAAGTGGATGATGCCCTCTACAGACAGATAGGAAAAGCCTCACGTTCACAGGCCCTGGTCCTGATGGGGGACTTCAGCTGCCCCTTTATCTGCTGGAAGGACAACACAGCAGGGCATAAGCAATCCAGGAGGTTTCTGGTGTGCATTGATGATAACTTCCTCCTCCAAGCGACTGACGAGCCACTGAGGAGAGGTTCTCTGCTGGACCTTATACTCATCAAGAAGGAGGGGCTCATTGAGGATGTGAAGGTCAAAGGCAGCCTTGGCCACAGAGACCATGAAATAGTGGAGTTCAGGATCCTGAGGGCAGGGAAAAGGGTGAAAACAAGCTCACAACCCTGGACTTCAGGAGAGCAGACTTTGACCTCTTCAAAGATCTGCTTGGAAGAGTCCCATGGAATAAGGCTCTGGAGTGAAGAGTGGCCCAAGAAAGCTGATTAATATTCAGTGATCACCTCCTCCAAACTCAAGAGCAGTCCATCCCAACAAATAGGAAGTCGGGCAAAAAGGCCAGGAGGACTGCATAGATGAACAAGAAGCCCCACCACAGGAACACCACAGGGCGTGGAAGCAAGGATGGGTTACCTGGGAATACAGAAACATTGTTCAGTCATCCAGGGACAAGGTTAGGAAAGCTAAAGCGCAGATGGAATTGAATCTGGTCAGGACATCAAAGACAAGAGGGCTGCTATTCAGTCGTCAAACTAGTTTAGGTCCTGTTGAGAAGGAACCTGTTTTTTCTGTGCTTTAAATGTCTTTCTTTTACATCTTCGTTCCATCTTCCTGACATGCACTCACCATTTTCCCTTCCTCTCCCAGGCAATAGAATGAAAGAAGCCATCACCAGAATAAAAGGCAGACAGAAGAGGGGCCACATTTGGAATACACTTGAAGACAGCGGCCTCCATAGTGGCTGAGAACAGTGCCTGCTCTCAGGCCATGGTGGAAAGGGCTCCCAAGTCCAGTTCTGAGCTCCCCAGTACAAGAGAGACATGGACATACTGGAGAGAGGCCATCCAACAAAGGGCCACAGAGATGATTAAGGGACTGGAGCATCTCTACTATGAGGAAAGGCTGAGAGAGCTGGGACTGTTTAGCCTGGAGAATAAAAGGCTCAGAGAGGATCTTCTTAATGCATATAAATACCTGAAGGGAGAGTGCAAATGAGACAGAGCCAGGCTCTTTTCAGTGGTGTCCAGTGACAGGACAAGAAGCCATAGGCACAAACTGAAACTCAGGAGGTTCCCTCTGAACATTGGGAAAGACTTTTTCACTGTGAGGGTGACCAAGCACTGACACAGCTTTCCCAGAGAGGTTGTGGATTCTCCATCCTTGGAGATATTCAAAAACCTTGTGGACATGGTCCTGGGCAACTGGTTGTGTCCCTGCTTGAGCAGAGAAGTTAGACAAGATGACCTCCAGAGGTCCCTTCCAACCTCAACCATTTTGTGATTCTGTGACATCAAAGGTATTTGCCACTTGGCACATAATTTCCAGTTATGCAATATCCTGATTAACTCAAGTACTTTTAAGATGCCTTCCTCCTATTACTGGAATACCTTAACAGTGTTCAGGCTATAAAATATTTACTTTCACATACTTATGTTAGACAGAAACTGAAGTACAGTGGATTACAATCCCACAACAGAGGATACCAGTTTCTCTCCAGTGATAATACAGGAAGTCTAGGACAGTTACAGGTCCTGTGTTGTTTTGCTGGTACCTATCTTTAAATATCTTTCAAATTAATCTTATTTGGCTAGGATGAATCTAGGCTTATGTGAGTTGCTCATTGCCATGCACCAGGCTTATGATGGAGTGGAGAAATGCATTCAGGTATTTCACAATCCATTTTATCTCTCTTATTATCAGTTCATTCTTTCTTTTACTTCATAAATCAACATACCTCATCTGACACCAGCTAAGAATCTACAAGGGAAAGTACAAAGAAGAATACAACAGGATATATCTGATTCGTTCGCAAAATTATTTTCATAAGGGTCCCATACAGTGACACTGTTAAGGAATACACAGTTTTGAGATAGAGATTTTGAGATTCTTACAGAAGTTGAGAATTTACAAAGCTCATCAGGTTTACTAAAACTAAAAGTTTCCTAAAAGCTGTTTGCACACTGTAAAATGATAGAATTACATAGATTATAAATTAATGGATAATTTATATCACTGTATACTTAGAGTTCTTTTAAAATCTTGATGGTCCCTGGCTGTGTCTGCTGGAGGTATAATCAATGGGTGCATACATTCTGGGCCCCACCACCTGAGTTACTGGTCAGGAAGGAGACTGCTGTTTTTCACTGCAGGACAATTGCTCTGACCAGTCAGAGGTGTAGTGCACCATGAAGTGCTTTCTTCACACAATACTCAGTCTCCCTTCCCACACACCCCTCCCCCAAGTCATTCTGCAAAGAAACATGCATTACTCAATACAAACATAATATATTGCCATGATCTTTCCTTGAGGAAATTCCCGATTCTCTGGTTTTGCCTCTTCATTCTGTGCACAGCTGTACAACTGAAAGTCTGGTATTTCACAACTTCCATGTGACTGAGCAGCATTTGATTATTTGCAATCAAATATTGCGCATTTAACTTCTTGGGTTTTTCTTCTACTCTACTTTAGCTAAGAACCAAAATAATATATTGTTGGTTGTTTGGGTTTTGGTTTGGTTTGAGGTTTTTTTCATTTTTCAACAAAAGCTGTAGGAAATTCATGCTGTGAAATAACAGAGCAAAATACATTTATTTCATTGCAGAGGAGAATAGGCTAGAATAATGCAGACAGTGAGGCAATTCAAAAAGTGATAAAATCAGGAAACAAGCAGATCAACTTTTTCCTCAGACTGAGACAGGGTGTCCTTGCCTTTCAGTTTGCTGAGACTCACTCAATACTGCCAGCTCTACCTATTTCAGAGATAGAGTAGGGGGTTTAGTAATACTCCATCTTACTTTTTTTGAGTGAAGATCAACTGACCTGCTGGCTATACAGAATTCTTGGAGAGTAACCACCGTTCATGCAGAGTCCTCTTTGTGTGATATACTGAGCATGTAATGGAAAGATAATTTAAGCAAGTCAAATAAGTCAAGGCTCAGGATGCATAATACCATTATATAATACTATTCTGGTTGTGTCAATATTGACAGCTCTGCTATTCTTCATCAGTGGGACCCAGAAATTCTGGACTGCTAAACAAAATGAGTAAGGGTAGTTTCTGCCATATGGTAATCTGGGTCTCAAACTTGCATCCAAACTCAGTATCATTTGTAAACAACCATTTTAGCATGGCAGGAGCAGTTGTAACAACTTCTGTAGTGGCCATGGCTGTTAACCTCCTTGATCAATGCTGAACCTAAACTAAGGCCTGTGCTATGTTTTAGCAAGCATGCTGATACAGCTTCTAGTTGAAAGCCAAATTCAGTGGTATGAATGAAGCCACAACATATCAGGTATTACTGCCTTTGACTTTTAAGTTTGGGATGTTTGGGGTTTTTTTTCTGTGTAGTGTTGGGGGGAGAGGGTGGTGGTGTTTGTTTGCTTGTTTTAAATTATATTAGGAACTATTGACCAAAAACTTAGTTCTTCTGTGTATGCAGTAGCTGTTTGGGTAGGAGATCAGCTGTTTTTAAAGAATCTGTTTCATTCTGTTACTTTGTTTATTGACTTATAAGCGTTTAGTGAGCTTGTTAAAGTATTATTTGGATATGGGCATTTCTTACTTATGCTACATTATAAATCCTTCACTTTGGGTGAACATTTCACATTCAGAGAGTACTGATGTGCCTTGACTTCCAGACAGGCAAGGGCGCAGTGGAGTGCTGCCTTGCCAGACTGCACAGCTGCACTGGTAGCGATTGCCAGCTCCTCAGCAACTTCACTGTAAATAAAGCAGTCTCTGAGCAGTTTGAATTTGTTGCTCAACGTGATAGTAGCACAGTACTGCAGATACATTTGAGCAGTTGTCAGTCCTGGAAGGCACACCCATTTTTTCAATGTTTGAGACTTTTTCTGTTCTCTGCATTATTTTTTGAGGCATGAGGTTCACAGCTTCTTGGATTCATGTTGCTCTCATGGATCATTTATCACATGCGCTAGCTTTTTGCTCTCTGTAAAACTTACCCTTTCATATGAAGCAGGATATACATGATTTTGAAAATTCAGTAACTCCTGTTTAGTTTTAGGTTCTTTTAGTTTAGTTTAGTTTAGGGTTGACCCTGGCTTAACACCAGGTGTCCACCAAAGCCACTCTGTCACTTTCCCTCTTCAGCTGGACAGAGGAGAGAAAATGTAACAAAAAGCTCATGGGTCAAGATAAGGACAGGGAGAGATCATTTACCAATTACCATCACAGGCAAAACAGACTCAACTTGGGGAAATTAGCTGAATTTATTACCAATCAAATCAGAATAGGGTAATGAGAAATAAAAACCTAAGTCTTAAAACACCTTCCCCCACCCCTCCCTTCTTCCCGGGCTCATCTTTAGTCTACCTCCTCCCCCACAGTGGTGCAGGGGGACAGGGAATGGGGGTTGTGGTCAGTTCATCACACATTGTTTCTGCAACTCCTTCCTCCTCAGGGGAAGGACTCCTCACACTCTTCCCCGGCTCCAGCATGGGGTCCCTCCCACAGGAGACAGTCCTCCGTGAACTTCTCCATCGTGAGTCCTTCCCACAGGCTGCAGTTCTTCATGAACTGCTCCAGTGTGGGCCCCTTCCATGGGGTGCAGTCCTTCAGGAACAGACTGCTCCAGCATGGGTCCCCCACAGGGTCACAAGTCCTGCTAGTAGACCTGCTCCAGTGTGGGCTTCCCAAGGAGTCACAACCTCCTTCGGGCATCCACCTACTCTGGCGTGGGGTCTCCATGGGCTGCAGGTGGATATGTGCTCCACTGTGGACCTCCATGGGCTACAGGGGGACAGCCTGCCTCACCATGGTCTTCACCACAGGCTGCAGGGAAATCACTGCTCCGGTGCCTGGAGCACCTCCTCCCCCTCCTTCTTCGCTGACCTTGGTGTCTGCAGGGTTGTTCCTCTCACATATTCTCACTCCTTTCTCCAGCTCCACCTGTGCAAGGTGCTTTTTCCCTCCCTTCTTAAATACATTATCACAAAGGTGCTACCACCATCACTGATTGGCTCAGCCTTGGCCAACGGTGGGTCCATCTTGGAGCTAGCTGGCATTGTCTCTATTGGACATGGGGGAAGCTTCTATCAGCTTCTCACAGAAGCCACCCCTGTAGCTCCCCACTACCAAAACCTTGCCACACAAAACCCATACAGGTTCACATCAGGATTGGATTCTGAGTGGCAGCTCTAAAACTAGATCCACTGCCTTCTTTCTATTTCTGTTGTTATTTATTTATTGTTTTTATTGTTATTATTTATTTTTAACCAAGTAAAAGTTCTATTAATGAATTTACAACATATTTCATTGTAAATGAAATAAAAATTAGTATTAAACTAAAATATCTTTTTCTTCTTAATTTGTATTTTTTCCATGCAATTGTAAAGAAATTAGAGCTTCTCTGTTACCACTGAGCTATTTGTTCTTTATTACTAAAGCTGGTTTTGCAATGTAATGAAACTGTGACACGAGAACCTTGAATTCACATACACCTCTTTATTTAAAGCAGAAATTTATGCACTATCCATCATAAAATCTGCAAGATGAAAAAACCATAAAAATATGTGAATGTCTTGTTATGTCATACCATTCAAATGTCAGAGAAAAATAACCAATTAATTTCATTTCTCATGGAAAAGATTAAAGAAAATTAACAACTCAATGAAGTTAATACAAGGTAAGTTTGCTACATGTCAAAATGTAGAAAATATAAAGCCACAGAAATGACAGTTTAATCTGCAATAGATACAGGAGGGGAAAAACAAGGTAATATATCATAGGAAGCTAATCAATATTGTAGAAATCTATGACAGAGCATGAGTTGGTACAGATAGAGCTGGAAGTACAGAAGAGCTCTAAAGAATTGCATTTATTGGATAAAAGGATACAGTGAGAAACTCTGTATGAAACCTAAGAAATACGACAAATTTACATGAGAAGGAATGTTATAAAATGATAATCTATTAAAGTAAAGGAACAACATAACATGTCAGAAAAGGTACTCTCTAGACATGCTTGCTAGATTGCACCCCAAGAGTACAAGGCTTCTGTGATGATTAGTGGCAGCTTTGATGTTTTTAGCTGTTGGGGAGTCTCAATAGAAAGGTTTCTGGTAGGCTTGTGTTTTGGGGGGGGGGGGGGGGGGGGGGGGAGTGGGTGTCCATGTAAGTCAATGGAGATTTCAAAGAGTACTACACAAAACAAAATAGTATAGGTTTTTCATTATCCAGATAATGATGGCAAGACTTGGGGATTTTGCTGGCTATCTCGAAAACTGTCAGGGACTAACATATGACTACTTAGGCTGAGTTTGAAAAGAGGTATGTTGGAGAAAGGTCCTTTGCAAGATAAAGTAATTTCCTCCACCCCCTGCCCCATTTTCCAAGCCATATTTACTAAATATTCTTTCCTTATTAGTACTCTCTAAGCTATGAATAAGCCATACTGTTCTTTATTTGTATGACATTTTTCTCTCAAACATCAAAGGTGTAATGCTGCTGTTGTGTTACTAATAAGATAGTGACAGAAAAAAAAATAATTTAGTGAGTTTTTTGAAGGTCTGGCAGGGATGGGCTCTGTTATCCTCAAGATAACATCCGCCCTATGTAATGAGACATCACACACAAAAACATCATAAAAAGAGCAGAAAAGTAGTAAGCAATGAAGATGATCAAAAACATTTACAAAGGTGGAATTACATTATCTATTTAAGATTTTAGGACATGGATACATGTCCTGAATCTTCGGGAGCAAAGAACACAACACAATATAAAACATAGTCACTAAGCTATTTAAAAATATAGGTGGTTTTGCAGTTCCCCTTTCTACTAGTTGAAATTTAAGGAATTCCTGTTTTTTTGTGTGAAGGCATAAGATGTTTCTTCTCACTTAGAATGATATTCCAAACAAGAAAAGTTCAATTTAATTTCATTATTTTTCTGTGTAAACTAAGCTTTTAATTGAAATAAAATGTACCCTATTTTTTTGTAAAATCCTGTTAATGTGGTTTTTTACACTATAATCCCATCTAAACTCTGTCTGACTTCAGCACAAAATTTCCCTTTTCCTTCTCCTCACTACTGATCAGTCAAAGAATAATTTTTGAAAGGAAAAGTTATCACGCATCACCTAATGTTAATGGAAGACATGTTTGGGGAAAAGAGCTCTAGCTCCTCACAGCAGTTTGTGTATTGAGTCTGACAGGCTCTCTATTTTAACTATTGTGGGTTTTGTTTTTCTTTTTGTTTTTTAAATCTTTTCATATAGAAGACATTCTATAAATAGTAGCATCTTACTCCTGTACCAGGAAACAGTGGTGCTGTTTCATGGGTGGATTTTTTGTTTTTTGTTTTTTTCTGCTATCCATTCTTGGCATTACATTGATTTCCCCAAAAACATTATATCCAAATGAGCAGTTCAGATGTGTGATGTACTGTGGGCAGTTTTTGAGCCTTTGGAAGATAGTATATATATGTGACTTGGTGAAGCCACACTTGGAGTACTGTGTCTAGTTCTGAGCTCCCCAGTACAAGAGAGACATGGACATACTGGAGAGAGGCCATCCAACAAAGGGCCACAGAGATGATTAAGGGACTGGAGCATCTCTACTATGAGGAAAGGCTGAGAGAGCTGGGACTGTTTAGCCTGGAGAATAAAAGGCTCAGAGAGGATCTTCTTAATGCATATAAATACCTGAAGGGAGAGTGCAAATGAGACAGAGCCAGGCTCTTTTCAGTGGTGTCCAGTGACAGGACAAGAAGCCATAGGCACAAACTGAAACTCAGGAGGTTCCCTCTGAACATTGGGAAAGACTTTTTCACTGTGAGGGTGACCAAGCACTGACACAGCTTTCCCAGAGAGGTTGTGGATTCTCCATCCTTGGAGATATTCAAAAACCTTGTGGACATGGTCCTGGGCAACTGGTTCTAGGTGGCCCTGTTTGAGCAGGAGAGTGGACAGGGTGATCTTCAGAGGTCCCTTCCAACCTCAACCATCCTGTGAGTCTGTTAATGATTTGACAACCTAAACCGATGCCCTTAATGAAAAATATATGGTGCTAAAATCCAGTTTCGTGATAATGCAGGTACTATATCACTGTCTAGACTCCCTTTAGGTGAACACATATTGAACAGGTGTTCAACACATACTCAGGATATTCATCATGTTCAGGTTATTTATCTGTTACACAAACCAACTGCAGAAGTGCTATAAGAGTGCTCTACAGTTCATGTACCTTTGGTCAAATACTTAGCAGAAGAAGCAGACTCATTGCATGTTAGCTTTGTAGTTGATTTAAGCTTGTATGATTCCTGTTTTGGGGATTCTTGGGATGTCATGTATACAGAATGCTGTATGCCAAGCAATACCAGCCAAGTGTACAAAATCCTTAAATTCTTCTCAGAAGAAAACTTAAGATAGTTGTACATATCTGGAGAGATCCATGTACTGGTGGTTCTACTGAAGAACATCTCTCAGACTACACAAGAGAATGGAACTGTTGAGTTCTAAAGGGAGCTGGTGGAGATGAAATACAGCAGCTTATAAGCCAAGTTTCTCGCCTCGTTTCTTAGAAATTATTTGGAAAACCAGAAACCTATGAACATCAGAAACTTGGTGCCGTGGTTTAACCTCAGCCAGCAACTAAGCACCACGCAGCCGCTCGCTCACCCCCTCCACCGGTGGGATGGGGGAGAGGATCGGAAGGGCAAAAGGGGAAAACTCGTGGGTTGAGATAAAAACAGTTTAATAACTAAAGTAAAATAAAAAATAGAACAGTAGTAATACAAAGCAAGCGGTACACTGTACAATTGTTCACCACCCGCCGACCGATGCCCAGCACATCCCCCAAGCAGCGATCGAACCCCTCCCTGGCCAACTCCCCTGCTTATATACTGAGCATGACGTCACGTGGTATGGAATAGCCCCCGCCCAGTCTGAGTCAGCTGCCCCGGCTGTGCCCCCTCCCAGCCTCCCGTGCCCCTGGCAGAGCATGGGAAGCTGAAAAGTCCTTGACCAGTGTGAGCACCACTTAGCAAGTACTTAGCACTACTTAACAAGAACCAAAACATCAGTGTATCATCGACATTGTTCTCAACCTAAACCCAAAACACAGCCCCATACCGGCTACCAGGAAGAAAACCAACTCCATCCCAGCCAAAACCAGGACACTTGGATATTAATGGACAACAAAACAATTATTGCAATTTTTGAGAGATCTACAAAGTTAGGGGCAGGCGATAAATATAAGCATTAAAAAATCATGCAAGAGATAGATAAACATTTTATTATTAATGAGACTGGTCTCTCAAATATACTGAAAATAATCAAGTCTATAGATTCATTTCTTGGTCTTAGCAAATGTAATTGAATAAGAGTGCAGCATTTCCACTTGTAAATCCTATTGACAATAAATAAAATATTCTTCTGAAATCCTTTATTGATTTTAGGCATTGACATAATGGAAACTATTTCGATAGAACATGTTAATGGTGTGTTACTATAGAAACAACAGTACCAATTCAGGAGTCTGTAGCCAACTGTCTTCTTTAAATCAGCTTAAATATAGTACTTCGGATGTCTTCACTTTATTGTAGTATTGTCAGAGCTGAAAAAAGGATTTTCCAAATTATCCCAGCTGCATCCTGTGAAGACAATTTTTACTCTGCAGTTTCCATTTCTTGAAGGATACAAACAAAGCTTTAACATGTGACTAGAAGCTCAAATAAAAAAGAAAAAAAATCAGAAGAAAATACTGGCCATATCTTGATACATTAGCAAAATAAGCTGAGTAAATCAGTATTTTTTTTACCAATCTGTTCAGATCGATAATTTTATAAAGAGATAATATATCTTGATTAGTTTGGTATTATAATAATTCCTAAATTAATGAGCTTGCTGTTCCATAAGATTTTAATGTATTCAAGATTTAAATATAGGGCCTTCAACATCAGTATTGATTACCAATAACTAAAAAATGGTATCCCAAATGAGCTTTCAATTTTGCTCTTGGAATTTAATGGGGCTGAGATGGTAGATACCAGGTAAATTCCTTCTTTGATGCTTGCTGAGAGTTAAACAATAACAAAGAGAGAAATACTAACTTCTCAGCAATTATAAATATGTCCCTAAATATTTGGAACCCTGAGACAGAAATTCATAGTTTGAATGACAAATATATTAATCTTCACTTGGAGTTCAAACAATAGCTTCTTATTTGAAATATGATGAAAACAGACATTTGAGTTTACAGTCTTCTCGTTAGAATATTAGTCCAAGAAATGAGAGACCTTACAAAGCTGCCTTTCCCTAAGTAAGAGATCATGAGGTGGCATCCATTTGCTTCGAGCTTATCTCTACTCTGACACTCAGAACATCCGTGGAGATGGCTTGTATCAACTGGAAAATGTCTTAGACTAAGAAAGGCACACCACTTATCTCTCTTGAGGCTGTCATGAGTACCCTGATCATACAGATACACACTTGTGTAATTATCACAACAGCATCATTACCACAGGTACTGTATCCATGCTGAGTTCATCCTTGTAGCGTATGTGACTGATTTACATCAACATCCCACAGTGGGGCATACAGATGTTTCATTTATGCAGGTCTGAGTATCAATCAACACAGGAAGAACTTACATTCCCAAAATAACTATCATCTAATAAAATTAATTGTGTTATAAAAGAAAAAGCTTAAATATTTTAGAAAGATTGTGAAGATTGTTTCCTAGAAATGGGTAGCTAAATTCCATATGAATGACACTATATACTTCAGTTTTCCTTCAATATCTTTTAATTTCAGCCATATTGATGATATCTGTGCATATCAATCAGTAAAGACAAACCTGCAGTTGTCATCAAAGTAAAATATTGGCATGAACTAGCTTTTCCGTTTGTGAATGCTACTGATGATAATTATTTCCATCTCAATCCCTTCTTAGTCCTTTATTCATTTTTGTCCCTCATCATGTAATATAAGTGTAGTAACTTTCAGAATTAATTGAGTGAATAGTGCTTGCAAGAGGTGAATGGCACATATGTGTGTGGCCACCTAATTCCTCTTCATTTTTAACAGGGGTTAGAAATTGACCAGTTTGGGTCAGTTTTCACCCTTAAAATTCCTTTCCCTCAACAGTGCTGAGCTCCTCTTTGTGACTGGAAGCATTAGATAGCAGATATAAAAGAAACAACAGTAACACACTAGCACCTGTATTTTTTACACTATTCTATCCCAGGAACAGTAGCCCAGAAAGCCAATGTTGCAAAAAGGAAGAGTTACCCTTTGACACACATTAATTTACTCTTCTTGAAGGAGTATAAGGCTCTGTGAGGAATTTGGGAATTCAGTTTCTCTGGTTTGCAGTATATCCAGAGTTAAAATTTCTTTTTTAAATCCTAACAGAATCTATATATTCTGTATGGAATATGAATTGAAAGTTATTCATTCAGCTGTCAATCAGAAGACATGAAATAATTTTAATTCAAAATATGTATGTATCTGTTACTTTATATCGATGTATTTTGCTCTGTTTGTGTGTGTGTGTTAGAAAGCTTTATTTATATTTCTTGTGCAGTAGTTAATGACAAAGAAATACAGGATAAATCTAATTTAAAGAAAGAACAGAGAAAGTTAACAATTTTTCATGGTTTAAAAACAATTTTATAATGTTTGATACCAGTGATACTGCTGTTTAGAAAGTATGAAATGGTCTAAGTACTATTGATTTTGTTCTGCTAGTTTTATTGTGCTTTTCATATAAGACTGTTTATTTAAAATTGAACTTACTGTCAATCTAGAACCTGACAATGAGAGTTATGCTGCTTGATTTGTAAAATATAATTACTATTTTACTTTTTTCTGTCTTTCTATTTCGATCATGTACATTTATGACCATTTAAAATATAGCTGTAGCTGATGTGACATTATGGTTTTATAAATTGTTTTTTTGATTGCTTCATTATTTACATAGTAAGCCATTTTTAAGCTAGATTATACTAAACAAAAACTAATAACATTTCTGCATCACATCATCCTTCATCTTGTATATTGCACATTTTGTACAAGAAAATGAAGATGCAATCTGTGAACTGTTTAACCTGTGGAAAGTCTGTGTGAAAGACTCAGTGGGAGAAAAATGTGGAAACTATACAGAAGTAAACTTAAGGAAGAAACATACTAGATTTCCTAAACATTAATATGTTACAGATTTAAAGACTAGTGTCTTGGGATATTCAGCTCATATGCAAAATAAATCCATCTATTAAAAAGAGAGATCTATACAGCCTGGAGCTGATTACTTATAAGTATCAAATTGTAAACTTTCACGTTGACATTTTTGTATTAGGTTTGTGTCTTACATCAGCATTTTATTTCTGTCTTTACTTTCAAAAGGTGTATTAAAACCTAGAATTTTAGACGATACATGTTGTGCCTATAAAAAAAAAAAAGCTCACCAACGAAATAAATAAATGTGATATATGATTCTTATCTTTGTAAGTTCTAGTGTATATGAACTTCTGAATAGAGTTGTTCTGATGTCAGGAATATACTGGGGTTTTTCCATATTTATCTATGATGTAAACATTTGAAGAAAAAGAGTTTGCAAGTAGATAATGTCCAACTTTTAGACTTTGCTCTATAGTATGTGCTTTCAATCCTAAATTGCAGAGTTTGGACAGAATTTCACAGTAATATTTTCTTCGTGGCAGGAAAAATGGGTATAGGAAGACAGAATAAAAGTATTCCTGTTAATGATTGTAAGAAGTTTACAACTCATTGTAACAGGCTAGTACTTAGGTTTCTGGAACAAAGGGTCCACCAGTCATGTTTACTACCAAAAAGATCATTCTTCATTGGTAAACAAAGCATAATTTTATGTAAAGATGTGTGAAAGCAGCATAAATATAAAAGACCAATTTAAAACATCTGAAATGAAGGGAAGATGATAATAAAACCCCTCTTCTTTACCTTATATAACTTTCTATAAATGTAAAAGCCACTAATTTATTTTTATTCAGCAGTATTATCTTATATGAGCTAAATCTAAAATGTAGTTTGTATAAATCATATTTGGATAACTTTATATAAAGGCATCATTTCCAATTTTCCATCACCTTTATCTGAACCCTGCAGGAATTTGTGCCTGGTTACATGAAAGAGCTATTTGGTGTGCTACACAGTTCTTGATAGAACACAAGTGACTGCAGTGATTTACTCACCGGCATATTGAATAGGTAGAGAAAATGTAATAAGGATACCCTTATAGTAAACATATGAAAGGTCCACTTCCTTGCACTAAAGGTATTCTGGAAGTGGGGGAATGGAGGAAGTATCCCACTATGTACGAAGCAGGAAGGAAGAAGCAAAGGGTCCTGGGAGAATCAGTAGAAGGCGACATTTAGGGAGCAGCATGTGAGTGATTTGAACTAGAGGGTGAAGACAGGAGAGCACAGAGTGCGGTAAAAGCTGCCAATAAACAGAATTGAATGAAGCTGCAAGCTAAGACAGCATGTAAGAGATTGAAATGAAGCAGAGCAAAAAGTTAGCAGGAGGCAGGGAATGGTTGTAGGCATTTGACAAGAGCAAAGATTAAAGTGGACATATGAGGTACACAGCAATGAGGGGCTCTGCAGTCACTAGACTGCACACTTCCCTCAAAAACTGGGAGACCACTTTTGTTTCCTTTGTGCAGGCTCTTCTAAAAACAAAGGCAGGGTCTATGCAGAAGCCAACCCCAGCCTGAGCAGAGAACACTTCAGCCCCACAGTATTAAGTTCTCTCATCACTATATGAACGTGAAATAACTATGCCTGCACTCCTTATATTCCTTCTCTCTTCCTGCATGCATAACTCTCTATCAGGATAATTTGAAATAACAACGTGCAAATAATATAGGATAAGGCCCTCAAAGTATTATTATACATGAATTCTTACTGCTCCTGATACTACTGCAGCATATTGTATTTTCTTTCTATAATTCACAGCTAATTGACAGTAACCTGTAGCAAAAAGGTTTCTTGACGTGCTATATTTAGACATTGAAACCAGCAATATTTTCTATTCTATTTGGCTCACTTTCAGTACATAAAGAGAACTACTTTATCAAAACACAATAAACCCCCTATTTTTTAAAAATGTGATTTTTAAAATTTATAATAATAAAAAGGATTAAAAATAATATTTAATAGTTCAGGAAAAAAGTTATATCCAGGTAATACAATTCAGAAAAGTTTTTTCCAAATTCTTTATTTAATAGATTTTAAATAATTAAGTGATTTCAAAACCTCTTCTACCCCTCATATTATAGCAAATTATATCATACTAGGAATTTCCATTTGGTCTTAGAGGATTTGAAGTAAGAAGTGTTTACCTTATGAGTAGATGTTTTATTTCTTAGGATCTAGAATAAAGACTGAAACTAAAAGTATTTTCTAATCTTCATAAATGAAAATCTTTAGAAAATACTTTTTATTAAGAAACTTACTTTTATTGAAAATGTATAATGGAGTTTCTATTAAGAAATGTAAATTACACTTACTTTACTTGGGAGAAAAAATCATTTGATATCTCTTCCATTTGGCTAAACTTTTTTTTTGTTGGTTTTAAAATCTTACTTGCTGCAACTTACCTTCAATTTTATTTTCATTTTTAAGCCTTTTGTACACTTCAAGCTGAAATTTAAATTAATTCAAACTTATATTTGAAAAGTACAAATGTGAGTTGAATGTGAACTGTATGGGCTCATTCTCCCATGTTTTGCATAAGAATGACTGGTTTGCCTTTGATGGCTACATTATTTTTTTTCTGGAAGGCAGAATAGATGGAAGACATCGGTGCGTAGTTTTGCATGTCTCATATTCTAGTCTCAGGCTTGCTGAAGAGTTTGCATGCAATCATGGGCAATGCCCTGAACCTTGCTTCAGAAGTTTTGCTTCAGTAGAATATACAAAAAATGCTTTTGGTCTCTTGATGTGCTTCCAATAACACATACTTCTGTGTGAAAGATGTAAAGTACTGCATAATAGCAAATATAGGTATGCCTGATAGAGGTTGCTGAAATGTATATTCAGAATGATCTGATTACTGGGATTTCTTTGATGATCTCTTGGACAGAAAGAAAAAGGAGGTTTATTATTTATCTTTGTTCTGTAAAATCTTTACAATTTTCTGCTTCCTGTGGCATAAATGTCAATACATGCTGAGATAGGGACAGGAAACACAGGCACTTGTTGGGAGGGCATCTTTTTCCCCAAAGATGGATAATTTGTTTTCATTTTGACTAAATTTTGAAACTTTTCTTTGGCCACATCAAACCTATTAACATATAAAAGAAATCCATTGCTAACATTTTTTTAAAGGTTTCTAAGTGTTTGAATTCAGATTCTCAGTTTAATTTCACAAGTCCCAAAACTCTAAAAAAATCACTTACTAGAATCTAATTCATCAGAAGCATATTTCCTGCAAAAAACATTAAAATAAAAGACACCGTTTCTTGTACACAGTGTTTCAAAATAACTTTTCTTAAATAACTCTTCTTTCTACTTCACACTAAAAATCAAGTCAGAAGCAAAAACTGAAATATAGGGTTTGCTGGGGAGAAATCCTTAGGAAAAATAGACTCCAAAGTCCAATTCCTCAAGATTTTGCAGGGAATCACTATTTAGTTGATTGTTTAAGACTGACCATTTCACAGGATCATTACCTCTGCAAGGCTAATTGTTTGCAGCAGAAAGTGTCTCAATTAAATACTTCTTTTGGCTTTGCACTGCTACTTTAACAGTGTGATACATTTCACAGAGAATGTGTATATGCTATGCAGCTGCCAACAAGTAACTGCTTAATAACTTTCCCTTGATATATTTTTAACTGGGATGTAGTTTCAGTGACTTAGAAACATTCTCATTAGGAAAACAAAAATTATTACATGAATTTGCAGTCACTAAAGATGATGAGTCTCTTTCACAGATCATAAAATATCTCCATCTAGTCTTTAGTACTAGTTATTTAGTTTATTAATTGTTCATCTTCTGGGTTTATCGTTAATTTTAACTCTTATTATAAATGAAAGTGACAGCCCAGGAAATGAGGGGTGAGTAGGTGAGCGGAAAAGAGCTTAACTGTGGTTCTTAGCACTATCATCTAATCACAAGATATGAAATATTTCAAGAAACAAAAGGGAATTATTCCCACTCTTCTTTCTTATATTCCAGAAGTTCTCTCTCGTAAAGGAAATTCCATTGAAATATTAAAAAAAAAGAACAAAACAAAACCAAAGGTAAACTGAAACATGTCAAAACTCCCGTCTTCTTCCTCCTACCAAAAGCAAAACAAAACAAAAACCTCAAACATAACAAACCCACCAAAAAAAATAATCTTTCAAAAATTTAAGCACTAAGACATTACAATCCTTTGTAATGGGTTAGGAGAAACTATGTGCTGTGACTGAGTTTGTAATGTCTCTTTCATACTGTGGCTTTTTAGTCTGACTCAGAGACATCCCTGATTGTTGAAAACTGACCACAATTACCACATCTTTCCTGCCACTTAGGCCTTCAATATAAGAGACCTAATGTAGAAGGACTTCACTGAGGACATCAGAATTATGTCAGACGTAAATTATTTAAATAAATTTGTTATCCCAAAATGAATTGATAATAGACTAAATATTGCTTGTCCCCTGCTGGTCTTCATCCACATTCCTTAACCTAAGAAGTTTAGATTTAGAAGTGAAAATTCTGCATCAGGTAGTACCGTTCATGAGACACTGTTATCACATCTAACCTAGAAGCTAATCCCTTTCTATACCAAGCATGGAATGTGGTTTCTATTGAAAAGCCAATAGTTTCATAAACCATACTGAAGGTGAATTCTGCTACAATGTATTAAATATTTCATTAAAATGCATTGAGAAAGAGAAGGATTATGTAAATAAAAGTCCATTTGCATATTGTTGCTCTTACGTAAAAGGAAATGTTTGTTTCTCTTGATGAGAAGAAACTCTCCAGTGCTGTCTCATGAGAGTCATCCAAGAAGATCACTGAACATGCCAAAGCCTGCTCTCCTGATCTTGTGTTTCACTTTTTTTGCCTCCTCTCATGATCCTGAACAGCACCATTTCATGGTCACCACAACCAAGGCTGCACCCAGCCTTCACATCCCCAGCCAGTTCTTCCTTGTGTGTAAGTATCAGGTCCAGCAGAGTGATTCCCCTCCTCAGCTCTTCAGTCACTTGTGCCAATAAGGTGACATCAATAAATTCCAGAAATTTCCTGGCTTGCTTGTGCCATGCTGTGCTGTTCTTCCAGCAGATATGAGAAAGTTAAAATCCCCCATGAAGACCAGACATGAAATTTCTTCCAGTTGTTGAAGAAAGCCTCATCTACTTCTTCCTCCTGACTGGTAGGTCTGTAGCAGACACTCAACACAATGTTGCCCATGTTGGTCTGCCCACTAATCCTGATTCACAAGCTCTTAGCTGGCTCATTACCCATCCCAAAGCAGAGCTCCACACATTCCCACTTGGTCTCTCACAAAAAGGGCAAATTCCCTTCCTCACTATCCCAGCCCATCCTTCCCAAAGAGACTGTATCCATTCATGACATCACGCCAGTTATGTGACCTATCCCACCACAGTTACATGATCATAATGAGGTTGTAGCCCTGTAACTTCACACAGAACTGTAATTCTTTCTGTTTCCAAAAGTCATTCTGTAAGTCTGAGAAGGAAAGGTCTTGTTCCCAAATCACATTTTTTTTAAAGTCCTTTCCTCCTCACTTTCTTCCTTGTAAGCATGTAGAAGATCCAGTCTCAAGTTCTCACTCTTTGTAATTTGAAGCAAGCAAAGAAAATATTATTTTAATTTTTTTTGCAAGACTGCATTTTAAGTCTCCAACTTACTTATAATACACATACTAGCAAACAAGCTTTCCAGGCAGTACAGAATCTGTAAAAGACAATTCACTTATCATTTTAAGATATTTAACACTATCTTTGCTAAGCAAAAGCTGTCACCTGTGTGAACTGCCCCATGTAGAGCTCCAGTCCAGAAGCCAGGTCCCACGTTCTAAATTGTATGATCTCCCAGCTCCTTATGCAACATCCTTTGCTACATACAGATATGGGAAATCTTAGAGTTTTACATTCAGAATACTCCTACTTTTTACCTTGCAGCTAGCTATCACCATGGAAGAAAAACCTCTTTGTGTCACTATTAAAGAATTCACAAGAACAAGAAGTTATCACAAGAAGATGACTTGGATCTCTTGGGACATAGGAGAAATTTTTCTTTAGACTATTGCTTAGAAATTCTTCCTTTAGACTAGAGACTCTGGAAAGTGAGGCTGGGAGGTAACCACAGAACTAAAACCATCTAAGAATAAGGTCCTCAATTCTTACACTACAGCCACAGTCCTGCTGACTCCCCCCAAATCTGGTCCCTGAGCTATTTAACACAGCTGCATCTGACAGACTAAACACACATGAAAGGTGGTTCTTAGTGCTGCTGTCAGCTCCAGCAGGTCAGCCTCAAGGTTATGTTATTTGGTAGCTTCCTCTGTAAACTCCTGTTTTTGAAGTGGGTATCTGGATCAAGCCCAGGTACTTGATGTTTTGCCTGTATTTACCTTCAGGAAGATATAATCATCTGAAATCAACTTAACTCTAAAAACATTTCACAAATATTAAAATTTTTCAGGAGTTACCAAAATAGCAGTCAAAACATACATGTGTTTGTAAGGCATACAGCCAAAGATACAGATAAGATTTTAACGTTATTGCTCTACTCTTTATTATGCAACAGATATTAAAAAAAAAATATTGTCTTTCATTAGGTTTTCCAGAACTCTAGCTTCAGGTCACTAAGACAGACATCCGGGTACCAGAGCAGCTCACGTAAGAATAGCTGAGCAGGCATCTAGTATGGCTGTTTTTCATAGAGATGTAAAGCTGGTCATAGCTGTTCAATAGTTGAGAAAGATGGTAAAGATCTTAGTCAAAAATATGATACCAAAGAGAGGTTAGAAAGACCATTGAATAATGTCCTTGGGAGATTTTAAAATTTTTTTTTCATTATTATTTTTATATTTTTATTTATTATTTTATATTTTCATTATTATTATTACAGACTCTAATGGAAATATGATCTTGCAATTTCTTTTTTTTTCTTTTTCTTTTTTTTTTTACAAAATAAATCTCTCTTAAAAAGCCTACTTTCAGACTGAAAAGGGCAGTGTTTTTCTGTGTGTCTGTGTGTGTCTCCTTTCTCTTTCTCTGAAAGGGATAGAAACTCTATCCTATATCTGAAATAATTCCTATTGAAAAGGTCAACAAAATCAATACACCTTTGTAATGTTTCAGGTTTTGATGAAATATATATTTTGATGAAAATGTTCCATCCAATTCTATTATGAATATCTTTGTTTTACTGCTGTTAGATTCTTAGAAAGCTTCCACTGCCACTGGCAAGTTGTTAGTGGTGCTCAAAGAGTTGGTTGGTACTTAGTTGTGTGACTCCTCTTGCATTGCTCTTTATGGCTTAAAGACGGATAGAACTTAACACTTTTATTTATTTTTAATAAATAATTGCCACAAAAATCTTGCAATACCAACAGCCTCTAAATGAACTAAATAAATATTCTTTTCCTCATAGCCTATGTGGGACAGGCAGTGTTACTTATCATTAGCTCTCAGCCTTATGTTTTATGTACTAACAGAAATTTTGCTTCAACTCACAACATAGGACTGTGCCTCATTCCAGTCAGAGAGTCAGAGACCTCTGATTTTATAGCCATTTTTCTTTATTTCTGGAGGAGTCAGAGCCTTTGAGAACTTGTTCAAATCTGTAGCACTCACTTCCAGTCAAGGTACCCAACGTATTTCTTCAGATTTTTAAATCTAGTGAAAGTTTCTTTCTTGGGAGAGGCTTAAAGAAGAAATATCAGATGACAAGTGCTAGTTGCATCACCTAATGTGACATGCACAGGTATCACAAGGACACAGGGCAGAGGATCCTTCATAGATGAGATGCAGGTTCCTGAAGAGACCAAAATAAAAGCTTAAAAATTGCATTACGTTGGCTTATGTTTCCAAAGATTATTATTTTCCCACTAGGAAAACAACTAGAAGATATTTTTAGAATTAAAATTAATATCAGCCCTGACATTTCTAGGTCTTCTATAGCATGAGCCTGAAGGCTGTCTGTAGTGTGGTTAATTCACACAAGCAGCTTTGTTCATTGCTATGGTGCTCTGAGAGAATCTTTGATGGACTCTGACAACTTCCTACCCTCCTGTATTCTTTTGTCCTTCCCATAGCTTCCTCTGTATCCTTCTTCCACTATCTGAAAGTTCACACACACAAAAAAAATCAATTTTTCTTTCTTGCTTGCAAATGTAGGGGTTAAAAAAATGGTGTTAATACCTTTTATAAGGTTTTCAGCAGCGGGTGCCTAGCCTTCCAATTGAAAAACACATATTTCCTTGGCCCACTTTTCTTTCTCCATCCCTATTTCCCACCCTGATCATCACTGTTTTTGTGAAGATGGATTTTAAGCTTGTGGAATTATTTCCACTTCATTTATAAAAGTTATGGAAGCTCAGCAGAGGTTAATGCAAGACTGTAAATCAGACATCTGCATATAGGTATCCATGTCTCTGTCATGACCGTGAAACTTACAAGCAGACACATTTAGAGGGAGTAATATGGGCAAAAATACCACAAAATGTTTATTGACAAACTTAAGTTTGGGGTTTTTTTAATTTATGGACACCAAACTCCTGATAATTTTTTATTATTTTTTTTCTTGATGAAGAGATGACAAGTAGAAAATTTTGGGGAGACTGTTTTTGTCTTTCTTTTGTTTTCCAGATTTTTCACTAGCTTTAATGCAGATAGATATAGTATAAAAGCTAGAGGGTCTCTCCTTAGGAATAACAAGTTGACAGCTAAGTATAAATAGGCTTGCATTTAAAAATATAAGGTTCTGGCTTATCAAAGTCTGTTTGAAGTCCATAGAATTAAACACATTTAAACAATAACCTTAAGTTTCCTGTTCACACCAAAAAAACTTTGCAATTATCACTATTAAAAGTCCAGAGAAAGCACTTGAAATACACAATTACTGCTTCCTCATCCATAAATGGTGTATTTCTAGCAAAATTATCAAAGCTGTATGGTCTGTTGGCCTCATAAGGGCTCTTGGGCAGCTTGTGGAACTAGCTCAATTGAGGATACGTGGTTCCGTTTCTGGCATGACTAATGCAGTTGGGAAATATGCCAAGAATCAGGCTCTTGAGGGAAGAAGGAAGAAAAAGATAAAGCTAGAAAGAGCCTGGAGGGGAAGATCCAGGCAAATGAATGCCGCTGAGCCAGGAGGCTTCACTGAAACACCATTTGACATTTGCAGGGCTGTAATGTTAGGAAGCCTGTAGCAATACTGAAGCCCTACTGCTCTAAGGGGCATCACTACTGGAAAGCAAGCAACGAACCCCATGGGAACAAGGTTGAAACATGGACATAAAAAGGAGCAAGCATAACACATCAATCCTTATGTTGCACGGGGATGTAAAGCAGTACAGGAATTGAAGTGGTTGTGAGGGACATTTATTTTTCTTGTAAAGAAAATGCAAGGGATTTCAGCTTACAGAAAAAGCAGGTAGCCTTTTGTGATGGGAAACAAAATACAAAAAACTTAGCCAGCCACTTGACCTGTGAATTTCATTCTGAAACATCAGTTAATGCTGAGGAACAACAGCCAGCAGTTGCGCTCCAAGTCTGGCCCCTTTAAGTTACAATAACCTGGCAAAATAAGGTCGCAGGTATTGCTAGAAAAGATGCTATGTAATTTCTCTCTCTAAATTACCTCGGTGCATATCAAATATAATTCTCCTCTTCAATGGAATGGTAATTTATAGCAAGCTGCCAGCCTCAATGTCAAAAGGGTTAGGCTGGTGACTGCCCAATTTGAACTATCATTGTTTGCTTTCTCTCTCTTTTTTCTTCCCTCTTTTGTATCTGGCTCCTGAAATGCCAGCTACCTTGGGAAAACAGGTCCTTATTTATAGTGCTGCAAAGATATTAAGGCTCTTAAACTGAGTGAGTTCTTTAAGGTTGATGGCCAAAAAGGCTGACAAAGCTCTCACTGTTTTCTTCCCCTAGAGGGGAAAAAAAAAGGAAAAAAAAGGAAGGAAAAAACCCACCCAAACCTGTATCTTTTTTTCTAGAAGATGATAAAAACTGCAGTACTGAGCACTGACAGTAATTGTCTGTCTCCAGCGTACTGCATGAGAAATGAATTATATCATCTTGTGACAACTGGCTTTCTACATGGCTGGGAGGTAGCATTAAGTGCTGTAGGATTTCAGAGGAGTTTAACAGTTGCTCAGCTGCATTGCAGGTAATTTGAATGAATGATCCCACTTTCAATATGCAGCGTGTAGGCATGCTCCTTCATATGAACTGGTCAAGGTTATAGTGTCATGCAGTGTATCATTTCATAATCCAAATCTGTTACAGGACACACTGACTGAATGTAATTTGCATTGTACAGATTTTTAGGAGCTTACACAGATTATGATCACCAGGATACTCTGTTCCTCTCTTAGCAAAACATTTCCACATTCTGTACAACAGGTTCCTCTCCCTGTTCAGCCAGTCCATGCTGCCAGACATGTCTGGCTAAGATATGTGAATTACTCTTCATATGCATAGAAGTAGACACGACAAATACACCTGAGGGCTTTTTTATGCTGTGTGTGCAAGGTGGTGTTTTTCCATATTTTGTTTTTACATTTTCATATTATGGGACAGTAAGTTTCAGATCATATAATTTTCCACAAATTGAACTACTAATAAACAGTCTTCTCCCCTTAATCTCCACAGATTATCCTTGGCACTATAGGTCATTTGATTGTATTCCAGTTTACAGGGAAAAAGAATGTTATTATCCAATGATTAAAGACAGTGATAATAAAACTAAATCACAAAATGTAAACATCTAAGTTATTACCCCATTCTTGGAAAGCCAGAAAGAAAATGTTGGAAGTGTTAAAACCTGAAGTTTATTACAAGAAGAAAAAAAAATCTCTAATATCAGTGCTATCACATTTCTATTAAATAAAATAATTTTGCACAAGCAGCACTGGCAAAAGAAAAAAAATATAATTATTCTTCTCTCTGAGAAATTTGTATATATTTTTGTTGTCTTTAACCTCAGATTTTCATTAGTCTCATACCAATACTGTGTAAGGAAATGAGCTACTAAAGAAAATTGTTTTGTAACTTGTATTTGTTTCTCTATTGCTGACATTTCAAAATCCCACTGAGAACTGACCTTCAAAAAAAGAAACTGCTCTGCAGTAATTTATCTAATTTCCACAAAGGGTAGGGTCTCCCCAAAAACTTGTCTTTTGAATGTAACATTCATATAAAGGCACCTTGCCTAACACTCTCTTTGTTAGGCTAATCGATGAACAGAAGTTAGTATGAGAAATTCCCTGCCTACCTCTGAACATTCTTGTTATTTAAAATATCACTGCTAACAGGCACTGACCAGAAAGTAGTTGTAAATGGGGGAAATATGCTTTTCTTCTTCTTAAACCTATGCCTGGAAGCCTGAAATGTTTTATATCAGTGCAAACTCTCTTTTGGTCAGGTATTACAGTGGGTGATGTGAGTCATCACACCCACTTCCATCAGTCATGTCAAGAGATGGGTTTGTCACATAAGTGAATGAAACAGCAAGACAGAACAAATTACAGAAAAGAAAATGATGAAGGTTGATCTGCCATGGAAAGGCACCTCAGGCTATAACAAAAATAGACTTTGTTGTGTGCCACTGGCAATGAATACTGCAGTGTTCATTGTTTGTGGAAAGGATTTTGCTGATGATAAAACCAAACTGAACACTGAGATGTCTCTGCAGAGCCTTGGAGGTACTTTAGGCGACTTTACTGGAACAGGCTGCAGTCCAAAAAAAGGAGGACAAAACATATCTATGAGCGGCAGCCAGCAAAGAAGCAAAGGCTTTAAATTACTACATTTTCTTCACCATTGCCATCTTTTTAACCTTGACCAATTATAGCACAGATGGAAATACCAGAGAATGTAGTCTTTAACGTTATTGCTATAATAACTTCTATTCCAGCTCTGAGTATATCTTCATAACATAGGGATGTTGTTTGCCAGTGAATTGCCTTGTTCACAATAGTACACCACATGGAGACGTAGCAGTGATGGCAATGGTGTAACCACTTTTTTCCATTGTGTTTTTTGTTGTTTTTAATTACTGAGCAAGAGGTAGACTTGGAATTTACTCTTGGTCTTGCATCCTGTCTCCAATGGTAATTACTATAGCATGGTTGGAGGAAACAGTAACCTTTCCACAAAAAAATACAAATAAACAGCATCTGATACATGTGATTAGGTTTTGTCTAGTGACTACAGATTGGTTAAATGTGGACTATCAGATCATATCCAAGTTTTTTTCAACAATAACACCATGAATCTGTATATTTTTTTATCCACATAAACATCCAGTTCCTTTTAGAAACTCAGTACATTCTTGGCTTCCACAGCTTCCTGCAGCAACATGTCACACTGTTTAATCCAGCACGTTTTATACCAGAGTGTTTTACTTTAGTTTTTAATTGCTACCTCACAGGTTTTCAGAACAAACAAATTGCACATATAACCAAGCAGATAAATATCTTTGATCTGCAGGAAAAATCTACCTGATTTTTGTCTTGTTTTGATAAGTCTTTACATTGTGATGGTTTATACACGCTACTGTAGGTGTTAGAACATTAAACATCACCAAATAGTGATGTGAGGGTGTCGTGGTTTAACCCCAGCCAGCAACTAAGCACCACACAACTGCTCGCTCACCCTCCCGGTGGGAGGGGGAAGAGAATTGGAAGAGCAAAAGTAAGAAAACTCATGGGTTGAGATAAGAACAGTTTGATAATTAAAATATAATATAATATAATATAATATAATATAATATAATATAATAGTAACAACAACAACAGCAACAACTTGTAGTGAAAAGAAAAACAACAACAAAGAGAGGAACAAAACCCAGGATAAACAAGTGATGCAACCGCTCACCACCTGCCAACTGATGCCAAGCCAGTCCCCAGGCGGCGATTGGTGCCCCCCAGCTAACTCCCCCCAGTTTATATACTGGGCATGATGTCATATGGTATGGAATAGCCCTTTGGCCAGTCGGGGTCAGCTGTCCTGGCTGTGCCCCCTCCCAGCTTCTTGTGCACCTGGCAGAGCATGAGAAGCTGAAAAGTCCTTGACTAGTGTAAGCACTACTTAGCAACAACTAAAACATCAGTGTGTTATCAACATTATTCTCATCCTAAATCCAAAACACAGCACTATACCAGCTACTAGGAAGAAAATTAACTCTATCCCAGCTGAAACCAGGACAGAGGGATATGTTAGCTGCTTGTCAGTTACAAGCAGAATCCAGAATAATTCAAAAAAGTCTGCATTTGTACAGTCAGACGTATACTTGTGACATTGCTGGAACAGTTAAATATATCCCCCAATGGATATTACTGCCCTTAAGTTAGAATTTAAGGGTTCCTAAGCTCTCACACTAAAGGTGATTTGTTAAAATCTAATTTACTTTCAAAGAAAGGGGTATAGTGCTAAAATCCTGAAATACAATTTTGATCATGTGCCAGCTCACCAAACAAGTTCTTTTTGTAGCATGTCTTTAAAGATTATGCAATTCCTGCTCTGAGGCACTGTATAAGAAAATAGAAACTGCTGAATGTTGCAAGGCTTATAGGATAACATTCAAGGGTTTGGTAGGACAGACAAAAGGACAGTCTCTGTTGCGATCTCATTTTTACTGCTGTTAGGAAAAGACCATCGTAAATTATCTTCAGACCTTACTTGTAGTCGTCTCAAACACAGAGAGTTGGTTTTCTCCAAAAGGCAACTCAGAAGCAAAATAAATATAAGCACCTATGCTAGCGCTCTAGTTCAGATCAGGAGGGCACTTTTGAAGCATATATTGCAATGATCCCTTTGAATGTGCTGTGTTTCCCATTGCAGAATAACTTTGGGTACAAGCTTCATGGTTATTCAAGAACTAGTAGTGAACCAGGAAACTGTTACTCGCTACTGTAGATAAACCAATACACATGTTGATAATTCATTGCAATAAAAAATTTAATTTAACACAAACAAATGGTGAACAAAGGTCTGAAGTAACTTTCATATCAATACAAAAAAAAAGCAAAATCCCATTTTCCCGTAACTGAAACAGCTGAGAGAACAATGCATTTACAAGAATCCAGATGGGGCAACTTTTTTCATATGCTTGAATAAGTGCCACTGCTTGCTTTTTTTTACAGTGCTTTTCCTTAGCCTTATAATACTCATTTAAAAAGGAAAGAAAACAAAACTGTACTAAGAGATTGTTCTTGTAAAGATTCTGGGATTTACTCTGACACACCCAGGTAATTGGAGACATGGAAGAACAACACAATATTGAAATAAGAAGGGCTTTTGTGTTTAGTTGGTAAACACAGTTAGCTGAACCCAGCTGTGCCTACATAATTCCTTCGCATTGCCTACGCTTTCTAAAGAGAGAAAGCACAGCAAACTGACCAGCTGTATAGATTGTTATGTTTTAATCTCTCCCTTGAATTTACTAAACAGCATATACTTGTCAGGTAAAACCTTGGATTTCCTAATTTTTATGAGTACTTAATTACATGATAAATTTGACCAATTTTTAATTAATATCTAGAGCATACAAAGTGATTGTTGTCAGGAGCCTGAGGGCACCTCCCTAGACCCCCCTAGTCTAGGGATTTAGCTTCCTGGGTTCAAGGACAGCTCTGATGTGGTGCAACTGTGTAGCCTTGAACAAGACAGCTGTGGGGAAAAAAAAAAATCTGTGAGAAAGAGCTTTAAAAGGAGCCTTGCTGAGGGCCCCCTGCTTTCACTTGGGAGCTACCCTTAAGCTCAGACCCCTGACTTGTGCCTTGCTGAGCTATGTTACAGGTGTGCCCATGTTTGGCAACATATCTTGCTGATACTGACCTGAACCTTGATACTGATCCCACAGATGGGGAGGTTCATCCACACCAGAACATTATAAATAAACATCAACAAAAACTCTTGTGTTAGGCACAACAGCATGCATGCTAGCATAAAATTCAGCAACACAACTCAAAGAAACAAGAAGTACATAAAGGAAACATACATTGAAGCAGAAAGTGTACTCTGCCTGCCTGTGGAGATTCCCACAAGATGGAATGCGCTACAGGTGTCATTGCACAAACTTTACAAGGAATGACATTCCAGAGGACATTATCTTTAAAAACAAATATAAACTGAGTACCTGCATAGTTCCTCTCTTCTGTTATCAAGAAATGTTATTCTCTTCAATTTCAACCCATTACATTTCTGTTTTGCTTCAATATTTTATAGTGTAAGAACCAATAAAGATTATTAATTTGTTTCACTCTCATTGTGAAACCTAAGAAACCAAACTGTTATTTTTCTATTCTATTTTATTAGCAAATTACAATGGCAACTACAGTCTATTGTGGTGGAAATGATACTGTAATACAGAGAATATTAACTTTTGATGAAACAAGTGTATGGAAATTGCAGTTGCTGACCTTTTAGTTATTATTCAGGGTTATTGTTTCAGTCTTCCACAACATTGTTTCAATAACTAAAATGTACTTTATATTTTTATTTCTCAAAAATAAAAATTTGTGGGTTTATATCTTGAAAATTTAATACCTTCTCAATTTATATTTTATTTTTATCTAAAGACATAAGACAGGTCTGAACTGATTTCAGTACATGTAATTTAAAAAATATTAATGTGAAGACAATATGGAACTGCTGAATGGGAGAAAAGGATCAGTTTCAATGGTTTCTCTTAGTAATATTCATATTAATCTCCTTAATATAATAGCTTGCATCAGTTTCACAAAAACTCAGTGATCCAGTAAAGATGCTAGGGACACCATTACTATTTGATAATTTTCCTATCGTTCAAAAAGTGGAGTATTACACAATGATCTGTCAACAATATCTAAATAAATTATTGTTCATTTCAAGCTCCTTAATATTTAGAATACTTGCAAGGGATCTTCAAATTAAACTAATTCCTTACCACATGACATATCACATTTCACTTTTGACATGACATTCATGTAATTTTTTTCTCATTTTCAGTCATTCATAAACACAGTCAAAACAGGAATGCTCATTAGATTTTTCTCACTTCTAAAGGGAATTGCACACGTTCAATATTGGAAATACAAAATCATCTGCAGAAATACTGCATACCACAATTTATCTTCTTTGAGCTATATTTCTGTCCTTGATGGTTGCATGTTGAGTTGCTGGTTTTCATCCTTATGAAGAATTAAAAAACAATTTTAAGGAAATGAAGAAAAATTAAGTACTGTCATGTTTACTCATTGTATGGTCCATCATATGACCTGATCTATTATACATTCTATTATGTGAAATCAATGTTTTTTACAAGATATTTCTAAATGGTGAACTGAAGGCTTTCTTCTCTTCCCCTCCCCCCTTAATGTTCAGTAGAATTACTGTTGTTGTACACAAAAGTATACAGAAACAAGGCCATGGAATGGTATGAAAGATCAGATGCCATGTTCAAATAAATTTTGGAATCTACCTCTACCCTAACATGAACATTGGGTGTTTTAGGTAACATCTACCCTAGACTTAACAAAGGAGCTAGGGTTGGTCCGAAGGGGTGCCAGTGAAAATCCCAAAATAAATTTTTGTAAAATATATTATTCAAATATTATATGTATGCTTGGTTGCACACAAAAGTTTCTGAAATAATGCAAAAGAATTTATTCTTAAGTACTTATTTGGCTCCAATGTTAATACTCTTAAATGGAATGCATAGCCTTTCCACTTAGAAAACAAGAAAGTGGGGAAAAAAGGGTAAATTATGAAGAACCCACCACATGACAACAGTGTGATTATTTGATCTACTCTTTCACATCACTGAACACATACAAAACTTACTTACATGTTTACAAAAACCTTTGGAATTTTGTTTCACAAAGATACTGATCAATAAAATGTAAAAATGTTAAACTGTACTTGTTTGCTTCAGACTGGAAATTGTTGTAATAAGATAGTACTGTCTTCACTGGTCCATGAATTAGATAATTGAGTTTCCTTTTATGCTAAATGTATACAGGAAATGTTTTTATTATTTTGAAACACACTTGATCCTTCACAAAATATTATACATTTTCCCAATGAAGTATGCAACTTGTCACTCATGAAAAACAGAGTTCATGCTTGCAATAACAGCACTATGTTAATCACACTACCTTGGAAGATCTGCTAATATGTTTGCTAATAACTTGTCTGATCTTTCTGAAACCAGTTACTTCCATGAATATTAAGGAATACTGATTTTGTCCTTATGTGGTTTTTTTATCAGTAATATGAAGAAACATCCATTTATCAGTATGAAAATGAATTACTAATATTACTTACCATGCGTAATACACAAATATCTAGTATCTAGTACCTGAGGGAATTAGCTATGCTGGAGGTGATTTATAGTGACCTGGGCAATGAGCAATCATCCAAAGATCCAGATTAAGTCCAGTGCACATGATTCATGTGGTGGAAGTTTGTACAGAGCACACCAGCATCACAGGCAAACTCATTGGCAGTAATGACATGGAAAGACGGAGAGGAACAGACGGTGGATAAAATGGCTGGCCAACTCTGACAATACAAAGAAAGTCTCTTCCTCCCTACAGGCCTGCAACTCAGCTGTGGAAAAACTGTCCCAGGATTTCCAGCAACTCAAAGAGGATATGTCCTACTCCCCACCTGTACAGACCAGTATCTCAGCTATTAGAAGTAAGCGTCCCTCTGCTTAAGAGAGACGACATAGTGGATACACACCACAGGCCACCCTGTGGTTTCACCTGTGTTACCACAGAGAGGACACAAGGAAGTAGGATGGAAAATCTACCTTGACCCTAGAGGCATGGGTACATGAGTTGCAAGGAAAAACAATTACAAAAGGTGGTCCTACCAGGGAAATTACTGCTCCAGTTTCCAGTGGGTAATTTCCCAGATAGAGTAGAAGGGCTGATTTTACTTCCAATCTTAATGAAGGGACTTTTGATTCACATGTACAGGAAGTGAGTAATGAATACTATGACCAGAACTAGAGGGGCCCTGCCTCCAGCCAGGTGGAGGAAAGGGACAACCAGGTTTACTGGACTCTGTGGATTTGACAGCTTGGCACATCATGCCCACAGAGTATAAGGCTCTAGTGGACACCGGTGCACAGTGTACCCTAATGCTGTCAAGCTATAAAGGGGCAGAACCCATCTGTATTTCTGGAGTGAGAGGGGGATCCCACCAGCTGACTGTATTGGAGGCTGAAGTGACCTTAACCGAGAATGAGTATCAGAAGCACCCCATTGTGACTGGCCCAGAGGCTCCATGCATCCTTGGCATAGACTACCTCAGGAGAGGGTTTTTCAAGGACCCAAAAGGGTACCAGTGGCCTTTTGGTATAGCTGCCTTGGAGACAGAAGAAATTAAACAGCTCTCTATCCTGCTTGGTCTCTCGAAGGACTCTTCTGTTGTGGGGTTGCTGAGGGTTGAAGAACAATGGCTGCCGATCACTACCACAATGGTGCACCGGCGGCAATATTGCACAAACCGAGACTCCCTGATACCCAGCTGATTCGTCAACTGGAGAGTCAAGGAGTAATCAGCAAAACTCGTTCACCCTTCAACAGTCCCATATGGCCCGTGTGAAAGTCTAATGGAGAGTGGAGACTAACAGCAGACTATCAGAGCCTGAAAAAGTCATGCTGCTGCTGAGCGCTGCCATGCCGGACATGCTAAACTTCAATACGAACTGGAGTCACAGGCAGCCAAGTGATATGACACAATTGATATCACTAATGCATTTTTCTCAATCCCTTTAGTGGCAGAGTGCAGGCCACAGTTTGCTTTCACTTGGAGGGACGTCCAGTACACCTGGAACTGACTGCCCCAGGGGTGGAAACACAGCCCTGCCATTTGCCATGGACTGATCCAGACTGCACTGGAACAGAGTGGGGCTCTGGAACACCTGCAATACATTGATGACATCATGATGTGGGGCTATACAGCAGAAGCAGATTTTGAGAAAGGGAAGAAAATTGTCCAAATCCTTCTGGAGGCTGGCTTTGCCATAAAAACAAAGTAAGGTCAAGGGACCTGAACAGGAGATCCAGTTTTTAGGAATAAAATGGCAAGATGGATGTCATCAGATCCCAATGGACATGATCAACAAAATAACAGCTATGTCTCCACCAACCAGCAAAAAGGAAGCACAAGCTTTTTTAGGTGCTGTGGGTTTTTGGAGAATGCATATTCCAAATTACAGTCTGATCGTAAGCCCTCTCTATCAAGTGACCCGGAAGAAGAATGATTTTAAATGGGGCCCTGAGCAACGACAAGCCTTTGAACAAATTAAACAGGAGATAGTCCATGCAGTAGTCCTTGGGCCAGTCCATGCAGGACAAGATGTAAAAAATGTGCTCTACACCACAGCTGGGGAGAACGACCCTACCTGGAGCCTTTGGTAGAAAGCACCAGGGGAGACTTGAAGTCGACCCCTAAAGTTTTGGAGTCAGGGATACAGAGGATCTGAGGCCTGCTATACTCCAACTGAAAAAGAGATATTGGCAGCATATGAAGGGGTTTGAGCCATTTTGGAAATGGTTGGTACTGAAGCACGGCTCCTCCTGGCACCCTGACTGCCGGTGCTGGGTTGGATGTTCAAAGGGATCCCCTGATGTAAGAATGTAAGAAATTGTTTATGGATGGGAGGGAATGAGAAATAAGAATAAAGTCCTATGCTTCTGTAATCAAAACCTGAGATCAGAAGGCAGCTTTGTTCTAAATTTGGGGGAATATTTGATCAGTCCCAAAACCACTCTATGTGACTTCTTTTGCCTAGGGACTTATGGGCGTTGTAGCCACACCAAGCCTTCAAGACAAGTAAACAGAAAAAAACAAACAAAGCCAAAAATACATTGGGGTAGGTATTAAAACACAATTCTCTTTAATAATGCTCAGTTTTGTATAGTTGGTTCTTCAGAAGAGGAACATCTGTGCAGATCAAGGGAGCTTGCTACAGTCCAGGAAACAACTAGAGCTGGCTTCATCGTGTTATTAGTTATAGTCAGCCTTGATGATTCTTCACATGGTTAAGTTATGTGATCCCCATACAAGCTTAATTTGTTTTCCCACAGAAAGTTTCTGTTTTCTTTAATTTGATATCACTATTCATACTATTCATAAATGTAAATTTTTATAGATAACTTGTTCATATCTTGTGGGGAGTACATTTTCTTATTCATTCCAAGATCATCTTTATACCACCCATCAGGGTATATTTGTCTACAGATGCAGATAAACATTCTTTTAAAACATCATCTTCTACAGGTTTTCTTCTAAACATGCTTCAAAATAGTCTTAATGCATATTTGGTCATGCATACAGTAGGCTTCCAACATTTCTCAGGCTCTTTTGACATTCAGTTTACTTTGCAGTGTTAAAAGAGTAGATAGATAGAAAGATACATACAGACATAAACAGATATATGGTAGTAACAAGTTTAAGTTATGTATGTATATATACATATACATTATATGAGTATTTGTAATACCTTTCTAACTACTCATAAAAAACATCTTAATATCTAAGTATGGTAGCATAAGTGGCAGCTACTAGACTTTTTAACTTGAATTTATTTGATTCTCTTCAGCCTGCAATATGACAATATGTGTGCTCAGGGTCATTAGGTAAACTGTAAGTTGCAAGGGACATGCAGGATCAGGAACTGATCAATGTAGGAGAAACCAAGGAGGCTGTATGTACTGCAAATCAGGGCTCTAAAGGCAGAGCAAGCAGAGGATAAACAAATGTAGGAAAGTGAAGCCAGACCTGGAACCAGAAATCAGGGATGAGTAAACATGTATCAAGGGAGGAATGAGATGAATGATTGCAACTGCATCCAAAACACAGACTGAGCAGTCAAGAATGGAATTGTTTTGAAAAGGCAATAGTAACACCACTGACCAGCCTCTGAAAGCAGGCTGTGGTTGCCTGGGAGACTGATAGCCTCAGGAGGTTGGGTGCAGACAGATCATCCAGCTGAGGAGGCAGGAAGCGTATCACAACTTCCATGTTCTTGGCTTTTTCAGTCTAAACCTTCCTCATACGTCCTAAACGCTTCCCACAAAAATCAAGGCTCCTCTCCTTTGGTGTTTTAGAAAGTGTAAGTACTGACCAAAGCTTTGTCACACCTACAGCATTTATACAGTTTTTCTCTTTTCTACTGAACAGAAATGGGGAGGATTTTAATTATCTTTGAGCTCTTATCTCTCCATGAGATTTATTTGAAAGCAGCCAACAAGATTTAAAAATTAAGAAAAATTAATTAGGGAATGGAATGAAGAGAAACAGAAAGACTGATTACAAATGCCCTTTTTTTCCTGTAATTACAAATGTCTTTTTTTTTCTATAAACAAAAGGCGGAAAAGCAAAGTTAAGCATGAAGAAACTATCCTTTGTATCACAGCAATAGGAGTAACTATGTAAAAAGCAGCCAGATTAAGCATATTTCTTTTAAGTGTTAAATTGCAGTGCACCCTTTTGACCATGTGTAGTCCATCAGAAGCTGAAAATAATTTTGATATGCAGCCTGAACAGTAAGGGAAGTTATATTGCTTTGCAGTTTCACAGAATTTTTTTTTCCCAGTCAAAAAAGAATTTAGTAGAAAGTGATCCAGTGTTTAAACAACTAAGATTTGTGTTAACATTTGGTGGCAATTAAGCAACTAGGAAAAGTATTGGAACTGAACAAATATATAAAATAAGGATAATTCTAAAATAAATATATATAGCAAAGAACAACTATGCTCTCTGTGTGTGTGTGTCTAAAATTTGTACACTGGTAGAACAACAACTTCAAATGAATGAAGGAGGGATTGTGACTGTTACTATTAATATTTACAAAAACATTTATGACATTCTATATGTATAGTTTAGCATTTATTTGAAGCATGTTGATGAGATAATCTTAAAATACCTTCCAACATGGATTGGCTAATACATCAAATAGATGCAAACTAAACAAAAAGAATAAACATTTAAAAAATTTTTAAATTAATCAAAATATTTAAGTAGGCTTCGATTTATTTATTTTTGTTTATTTTTCTTACAAAAATACTGTCAGGATATTTGTTCTCTATATTGTAGTGGTCTTAGCTAGAAGACATTGCACATTGAGGAGTTAGTACTCCACATTGCAAGTCAACAATGTGCTGTGCCATGCTGCACATTTCTTTTGGTCTTCAGGACTGTGCTGTACCCATCCGTTTATGTGGGATGAGCTTAGCCGGATAATCGGAACTAAAGATCTTGGAGGCAGCACCTAGTTGCCATCAGCAGTGATACCGCTGGCATGTCCTTGGCTTTATCTTGAAGTGAAGTAACATGATTTCCTTCTATGCCATGGTACTTTTAAGAAAATCCTAAAAAAAACCTTTTAAAGACCACAATACTGGTGAACCACACCACAGACTATGCATAGAGCATGCTGTGGCCTCACTGGAGGTGTATGCAGTTTTGCACTACCTTGGCATTCCCAGCCTCAGAAAGGATGTAAGATTTTTAAACTAAAAGAACCAGTGCACCTCTTCATGTGCAACATGTATGAACTAAAGGTCCGTTATTTGAAAAGTTCTAGTAGCAAGAAATCTAGCCTGAGTGCCAGGCATTTCCCAAAACATAACTCTATCAGCTCTCTGTTTTTTTCTTTCTCTTTTAACGAATGCATTTGTCAAACACACATGTTCGTTCATTATTTTGTAGAGGTTCTGGCTTGTTATGATCCTAGTAAGAAAGGCATTCAGATTCTGCATCTCAGCACAAGACACGGACCTGTTGGATTGGGTCCAGAGGAGGGCCCCAAAAATGATCAGAGGGATGGAACACCTCTCCTATGAGGAAAGGCTGAGAGAGTTGGGGTTGTTCAGCCTGGAGAAGAGAAGGTTCCAGGGAGACCTTATTGCAGCCTTTCAGTACTTAAAGGGGGCTTATAAGAAAGATGGAGACAAACATTTTAGTAGGGCCTGTTATGATAGGACAAGGGGCAATGGTTTTAAACTAAAAGAAGGTAGATTCAGACTAGATATAAGGAAAAAAAATTTTATAATGAGAGTAGTGAAACACTGGAACAGGTTGTCCAGAGAGGTAGTAGAATGCCCCATTCCTGGAAACATTCAAGGACAGGCTGGATGGTGCTCTGAGCAACCTGATCTAGTTGAAGATGTCCCTGCTCACTGCAGGCGGGGTTGGACTAGATGACCTTTAAAGGTCCCTTCCAACACAAACCATACTATGATTCAATGATTCTATAAAAGGTTACTTATTGGAGCTAATATTATAAAGAAAGATCATAGTCTCTTCTCCCAAGTAACAAACAATAGGACTAGAGAAAATGGCTTCAAGTTGAGTCAGGGGAGGTATAGGTTGGATATTAGGAAAAATTTCTTCACTGAAAGGGTAATCAGGCACCAGAACAGGCGGCCCAGGGAAGTGGTTGAGTCCCCATCCCTGGAGGTATTTAAAAGATGGGTAGATGTGGTGCTTAGGGACATGGTTTAGTGGTGGAATTGGCAGCGTTAGGTTAACGGTTGGACTTGATGATCTTAAAGGTCTTTTCCAACCTAAACGATTCAATGATTCTATGATTCTATATTATATCCCTTCACATTCTGGGAACCCCAACTTGTGCAGTATTGAAAGGCTGCCAGTCAGAGTGCAGTGCACTTGTGGAAAGGTTACTTGACATTTTGGTCTTTTGAGCTCTTACAAGAGGACAATTCTACCCATCATTTTGATTGTCAAATAGAAAAGATGTTCACCTGAGAACTTGTTGCTGCACTGTTAGATAAAGGCAAGGACACACAGGTGGTTTAATCGCTGGTACCAAGCAGGACCTGCCTGCAGGCTCCTCTGTCACAAGAAGATAGCCAAGTGTGTTCTGCGGCTTAATGGATGAGGGCAGCACAGCACAGGCCTGTGCCTGCTCAAGTTACCAGTTATGTAGACCACTATCTCCTCTATGAACAACTGGCATCCAGTTGGTACCACCACATTCATGCACATTGCATGAAACTAAAAAACTTCTCACCATTCAACTGTCTTTTTCAACTTGGATGCTCATTAAGTGATATGTTCAAAACAGAAATGTGCCAAAGCACAACATTGAAAAGCAATAAGAGAGGGAGTGACAGGGAAGGGGACAGGGGAGGAGATCTCATGACGGTTTTCATTCTGTGTATTTTATATTTCCCACATCCTCATTTAGGTCAAACTTTTTTCTGTAAAACCAGAAGTTGGGTGGAAGGAAAATATTATTTTCATATCAACTCTGCTGAGAATATAATTTGTACTGACTTCATATGAAGATGTTGTTCAGCAATCTTGACATTTTGTTTTTTAGAACCAGAATGTGAATTTAGGAAAATAATAATTGATATGCAAGCTCGAAAGTTTCAACTACATTTTGAAGCACCGAATTTGCATAAAATATTTCCTTTCAAGTGCTTAATTTTTAAAACAATTTCGAATAACATGTAAACCATTACTGGAGCAAAATTACATTTCAAAGTGGTACACAGTGATCTAGCTGCTCAACTGTCACTGGCATTAATGAGTCACACAGCTTAGGTCCCTGTGCACCACTTGGAAAGTTTACTGCTGTGTGTCTCTGTTAATCACATCACAGAGGAAACATCCCATATCAGCTGTTTTTTATTAAAACTGCATAACTCCATTTAAATATTTTATCCTTATCTATCAATCACTGTACAGAGACCCTCCTTCCAGCAATTATTTGCTATGAAATTTCATATTTATTCATATTAGCTACGCCCTTACTCTTAGTGGAAAGCCCAAGGTAAAATTGTAATGTCACTTGGGACAGCAGAGGTAACTGTAGCTATTTTATGATTTACTAGTTTTATAGTAACAGTCACCTGCAGCCTACTTATTTGCTTTTGCAATTCATTTAGTCAAGCAAAGTTACTTTTTTCTTTTTTTTGTGTGTGTATGATAATGTTTTCAAGGAGGATATCAAACATTTCTGTTCTGTGGATAGTCAGGATACTTGAAACAGAAGAGCGTGTTGATTACAAAGAGAAGAGGAAGGTCCTCAGGTACCCCTTTGGCACACGACTTTTTTCTGACACTTTCACCTCACTTATAAAGCCAGCAGGAAAACAGTGGATCTAAGTCTGTCTAAGTCTATTAAAGGAAATGTGAAAGCTAGTGAGATCCCATTATTGCTTCAAGTACTTAAAGACACTTGAGATGTGTAGGCAATAGTAAATATCTTCCATGAAAAATTTCACAAAAAACCAAACACCACCAAAACTATCTTTCTTCCCTTTTTTCTTACATTTTTCTCACTATTTCTGATGAAAAAGCCCAACCACCACAACAACAAAAACTACAGTAAATCGGTGGACAAACAGAAATAGAACTTTTCTTAGGGAAAACCATGTTCATTAGTTGAATATTCTTGCACCTCTAGTAACCATCATTGATTTAGTGTCTTGCAATGCATGTATCTTCTTGGAAAGGTATTTTAAAATATTCACTTCCTCAGTATTGGCTAAGCATATATGTTATTCTCAGTTTCTAGCACAATAAACTCTGTATTTGCCCTTAATCACTAAGATAAAATCATGTCTTGATATACAGCAGTAGAGATAAGTGTATGTTTTATATAATTTCCTAGATTTTGACAACTATCTTCATATTTTCTTACTCTTATTTGACATCTGTAAACAACATTTTCAAAACAAGCTTTGCCAAAAACGGCATTTCGAATGATTGGTTGATGGAGACAGGGTTACTCCTTCAGAGACTTAAAAATATATAGCTCTCTGCATCGAAAATACTTCAAAATGCTTTCAAGATGGATATGGCTACTGAATGAAAAATGTTTCAGCACGAGTTCAGACACTACTTATTGAATAAAACATATTCTTGTAAACTAAATAAATATACTGTTTACAGCAATTCAGAAGAGGAAAGACTGAATGTTGGAAATAGCTGTATTGATTTGTTTTAGTGTCAGCTCAGATACCAGTCAGTGATACTGACTATAGGTGTATGCCCTTGTGGATGGGGTACTTCGATCAGTATTTTATTGGCTGTTAGCACTTTTTCAACAAAAATTGCAGTATCAGCCTATGTATCAAATTGCATTAAATCACTTATCAGTATCTCCCGTTATTTGTTAAGACTTTATCCAGGAAGGCATTCAGTATATTGCAACGATATGCATACTTTGCTGGATTTGAATATTTTTAGTAAAATTTAGTTCTGTTTCATGAAAATGTTTATATTCTGGGGGCCTTTGAATCAATGTTTCCTCTTCAGATCACTTGCACCTCCAGCTGACACCTCCTAAATGAAAATTTTCTCATTTGTCTAGGAGAAGGTTTCCAGAAACATATATAAATCAATTATTACCTACATGTATACACACATGGGAAACAGACGGAGCAGAGAGCTGAGACTATGGAAGAAACTCCTGAACTTAATCACAGTAGAATCTTTTTTTCTTATTTCTGTTTTGTCATTCATATAACCCACATATCACATCACTAAAAGTACTACTCTGAAATAAATTCCTCTGAAAATCTGCATCAGAGGAGAGGATATAAGCAATATAATGTAATTTCTGGAGAAGAGCCTCAGTGTAAATGGTAACATGTATTTCTCATATGTCTGTACAATACACAGTCTTGTTAAATCTTGAGACTTTTTTTTTACAAATAAGTAGAGATTACAGATATGAAAATATCCTAGAATCGTACAATGATAGAATATTTAGGTTGGAAAAGACCCTTAAGATAATCATGTCCAACTGTTAACCTAGCACTGCCAAGTCCACCACTAAACCATGTCCCTAAGAACCACATCTACATGTTTTTTAAATACCTCCAGGGATAAGGAATCAACCATTTCCCTAGGCAGCCTGTTCCAATGCTTGACAATCTTTTCAGTGAAGAAAGTTTTCCTAATAGGCAATCAAAACTTCTTTTGGTGCAACCTGAGGCCATTTCGTCTTGTTTTGTCACTTGTTACTTGGGAGAAGAGACTGACACCCAGCTCACCACAACCTCCTTTCAGGTAGTTGTAGAGAGCAATAACGTCTCCCCACAGCCTCCTCTTCTCCAGACTAAACAACCCCAGCTCCCTCAGCCATTCCTCATAAGGCTTGTGCTCTAGACCCTTCACCAACTTCGTTGCCCTTCTTTGGACACACTCCAGCACCTCAATGTCCTTCTTGTAGTGAGGGGGCCAAAATTGAACATAGCATTTGAGGTGCGGCCTCACCACTGATGAGTACCAAGGGACAATCCCTTCCTTAGTCCTGCTGGCCACACTATTTCTGATAGGAGCAAGGATGCTATTGGCCTTCTTGGCCACCTGGGTACACCGCCAGCTCATATTCAACTGGCTCTTGACCAGCACCCCCAGGTCCTTTTCCACCAGGCAGCTTTCCAGCCACTCTTCTCCAAGCCTGTAGGGTTGCATGGGGTTGCTGTGACCCAAGTGCAGGACCCGGCACTTAGCTGTCGGAGTGGGAGAGTTCGGACCCGGAGTAACGATGTAACCTCGATGCGAGTATGATCGTTCTCCTTTATTTCAGACAATTACAAGGCTTATATAGACAATCAGCAGAGCACGCAGTAGCAATATCTACATGATTGGTTCATTACATGTGTTCACGCGCTTAAGACAGTTATATGATTGGTACAGGGTTGCTGTTCACGCGAAGAGGTTCGTTAGCACATTCCGGACTTAGTTGTTGTCTCTTATGTTGTTTGCCAAGTAGTCCTTTGCTGTTCAAGGTCAGTTTATAGTATCCTCTGTGCTTCTTGATACACTAAAAGCAGGATTGCTCATACTGAAAAGATCATGTCCCTTCTCACTTAGCCATTCTCCCACAATTCCCCCTTCTTGTTTTTGAGCAATCCAGGCGTGATTTACCACTTTTAACAAAGCTCATTTAACACAGCTAAATGCTATACAAAACCATAATCCTAAAATAGAAAGAGTGATTAAAATTCGAATTCCTTCGGTAAGCAAACTTATCAGGTAACATTCAGGCTATTAATAAGCGTGGCACTATAATTACTAACAGAAATAGACAAACTACAATTTTGCATGGCAAAGCTATGAAATTCCCCTACATTGAAGCCAGGTATCCCTATTAAACATGTTTGAAAAGGCTCTGTCGCAGAAGCAAGCGATAGACAAAAGGCTTGTTGTCCTGTCTTGTTTGCCCATGTAACCCACATATTTTCTCTGGGCTCAATCTTGTGGAGAGTCACTGCCATTGGGAATAGCATCTCTAGAATCAGGAGCTTGACCATTTTGCTCGTGGGGTGAGTCATGATGAGCCAAAACAGGCTTTACGCTCTTGCTCGGCACCCACACTGGACCACGATCTGTGGAAACACATATATATCCTCGACCGTTAAATATAACCGGGACAGGTCCTAACCACATTCCTGAGATAGGATCTCTGTATTTTACTTTAAACTGTGGAAGTGTTGTTGTAGCATTAAGCTTAAGGTGTTGATGGTGAATTACAATGGGTGGCTCTTCTCTATCACCCATAAGGCAAAGAAAATTTAGTGTGAAAAGTACGCGATGCAGCCTTCGTTGGGCATCAGTTTCAACACCTTTTTGTTTAGCTAGATAATCTTTTAGAATTTGATGAATGCATTCCACTAATCCTTGTCCAGTAGGTGAATGTGGAGTCCCTGTCACATGATCGACCCCCCATCGCGATAAAAATGCTCTCACCTTTGGACTAACATAGGCAGGACCATTATCAGTCTTAATGCGCTCCGGTACACCTAATACAGCAAAGCAAGCAAGCAAATGTTTACATACATGATGTGCCTTTTCTCCAGGCAACGCAGTTGCCCATATCATTTTCAAAAAGGTGTCAATTGTTACATGTACATACTTTAACCTACCAAATTCTGGAACATGGGTAACATCCATTTGCCATAATTCTAATGCTTTTAGTCCTTTTGGATTTACTCCTACTCCTATACCTGGCCCGTGATTTCCGCATTTTGGGCAGGCCTGAATAATGCTTCGGGCTTCATTTTCTGTTAAATTAAATTGCCTTTTTAACCCTTTTGCGTTTTGGTGAAAATTTTCGTGACTTTGTCTGGCCTGTTGAAATTTATCCATAGGAGGCGCATGGCATGCAGGACTAACTAGGCTGTCAGCTAGTTGATTACCATGGCCAAGTCCAAGATCTAACTGATGACTGCGAATATGGATAATACAACAGGTTGCTGTTCGTTGGCTTAATACGGATCGTAACTTGATAAATAGACTTCCTAATCTAGGGTTGGTCGTTTCCCTTAGTAAGGCATCCTCCAAACGTGGCATTATTCCAGCCACATACATTGAATCTGTTACTACATTTAAAGGAGTGTTTTGCCAATTAGTCAAAGCCCAAACTACTGCAGTTAATTCTAAAGTTTGAAGGGAATCTTGAGGTTGTCCCTCTATAATGTGTTGTTTCCATTGATCACCTTCTTTCCAGACGCAAGCTGCGCGCCGTAGGCGCTTGCCTGCATCAGTGTAGATGGTTACCCCATCTGGTAATGGTTTTTCACTTACTTTGGATTTTTCTATCCATTGATTCCGTTTTAATACTTGCCATAATTTTCCTTGAGGCTGCTGTGAGTGTATTCTGCCATTATAGCCTAATAAGGCGCTCTGTATGGCAACAGCATTACGGAGCCACCATTCTATATCTATGGCGTTAACAGGTATACTGATATTCTCTGGCTCCTGACCACTGATTTCTATAATTCGCGACCTTCCTTTACGTATTAATTCTCCTATTGCCTCAGTCCGCGTTTGGATACTCGTTTTTGGTTGCACACTTAAAAACACCCATTCTAACACATTAAACATATCTCCCGGACTTTTGCATTTGGCAGTGGATTTGGCAGTGGCATCCAATGGGAGAGGAGAGGTAGACTCCCCTTTCTTGTTTTGCCACTGACAGATGACTGCATATCGTGAGTCTTTCCCGTTACATATGATTAAGGAGATTGGTAATTGCAAAATTCGGCGGAAAGACCATGATGAAAATTTTCCAGTCGTGAGGTTCCCATTTTCCTTGATTGTTCTCTTGTATGACCGGGAATGCCAATGTTACAGGACTCCCCGTTTGTTTTTTTTTTTTCTTTTCTTTTTTTTTCTTTTTCTTTTTTTTCCTTTTTTTTTCTTTTTCTTTTTTTTTCTTTTTTTTTCCTTTTTTTTTTCTTTTTTTTTTTTCTTTTTCCCAACGGGTTTCCATTGTCCTTCTAAAATCGCATCCTAATAATACCACTCCAGCGCGCAACTCTAGGGTGTGCTGATGGTTTCATTAAACATGGAGGCACGCTTTCTTCCTTCGTAGTTGTTTGTGTTTCCTATTTCTCAAGACGTTTTAGAACCGTTTGTAACATCTCTGTAGTGACATCTGGGGGTTGCTGCAGTTCTTTCTTAGAAGTTGCACTCCCCGATGATTCCCCAGAGAAGGCAGCGGTGGGTACAGCGGAGATGAAGGTGCTGAGGGTGCTGACGGCACCTCCCTTCTTCCCATTGCAGGGGAAGGTTGGCAGGGTGCTCCACCCAAGTCAATGAGGTCAGCAACTGACGTTGCTCCCGCCCCTTTTGGAGTTTCTGGTGGAGACACTTCCGCCTCTGCCTCAGATCCTATTCCGGCTCTGCTAAGAGAAACTTCCGCTCCCCCGGGTGCCCGCACCGGGGTCGGCGGCACACCTTTTATTTCGCCCGGTGAGTTAAGACTTTCCTTTTCCCGCAGTTCACCCACGTTTTTACAAATAGTCCCAGACATTCCTCTTACGGCAGACAGTCCGAAGAAGCGCGCGATAAGTCCTGGTTTACTTTGGGGTTTTTCAATAGCTTTTCCTGGACCCAGCATTTGAGCAGCAGTGCATGCCACTTCTCTTTCTGCTTTCATCACTTTTAAAGTCTCTAACACGGTGTTCCAAAGTATACGAACCGCCTTTATCTCCTTTTCATCTTTTTCATCTCCCTCAATCGTTTTTTGCCACATTGTCCCTCCAAAGTCCCGCCATTCCGATATGGAAAATAACAGATGGGTGTCAGTAAAATGACCCCAACACTGTCCAAGTGTAATTAATTTACACAATTGCTTCGCTGGTGCCTCTATCCCTCTCTTATTCCAGCTAGCAGTGTGGCCGCAGCCTCCGTTTCCATTGCTGCGCCTAGTGAGGAACGACCTCACACCAGCGTCTGCTCTGCCCTCTTGACCCGAGCAGCGCCCGTTATCCTGAGAGGTGAGGAGCGACCTCACACCGGCGTCTACTCTGCCTCCTTGAGCCGAGCAGCGCTTCTCTCAGCCGAAACTTCCCACTCCCCTCCTCTAGCTGCTTACCGCAGTCATGGAGAACGCGAGTGATGTCACCCTCCTCTGCTGCTCACCACAGTCTCGGAGATCGCGAGCGACGTTACCCTCCTCTGCTGCTCACCGCAGTGTTGGAAATCGCAGGCGAAGTAACCATCCTCTGCTACCAGATGTCAGAGTGGGAGAGTTCGGACCCGGAGTAACGATGTAACCTCGATGCGAGTATGATCGTTCTCCTTTATTTCAGACAATTACAAGGCTTATATAGACAATCAGCAGAGCACGCGATAGCAATATCTCTATGATTGGTTCATTACATGTGTTCACGCGCTTAAGACAGTTATATGATTGGTACAGGGTTGCTGTTCACGCGAAGAGGTTCGTTAGCACATTCTGGACTTAGTTGTTGTCTCTTATGTTGTTTGCCAAGTAGTCCTTTGCTGTTCAAGGTCAGTTTATAGTATCCTCTGTGCTTCTTGATACACTAAAAGCAGGATTGCTCATACTGAAAAGATCATGTCCCTTCTCACTTAGCCATTCTCCCGCACTTAGCCTTGTTGAACCTCATATAATTGGCCTCGGCGCATTGATCCAGCCTGTCCAGATCCCTCTGTAGGGCCTTCCTTCCCTCCAGCAGATCTACACAACTTGGTGCCATCTGCAAACTTACTGAGGGTGCACTCAATCCCCTCATCCAGAACATTGATAAAGATATTAAACAGAACTGGCCCCACTACTAGCCCTAGGGAACACCACTTATGACCAGCCACCAACTAGATTTAACTCCATTCACCACAACTCTTTGGGCCTGGCCATCCAGCCAGTCTTTTACCCAGTGAAGAGTATGCCCATCCAAGCCATAAGCAGCCAGTTTCTTTAGGAGAAAGCTGTGGGAAACCGTGTCAAAGGCTTTACTAAAGTCCAGGTAGACAACATCCACAACCTTTCCCTTGTCCACTAAGTGGGTCATCTTGTCATAGAAGGAGATCAGGTTAGTCAAGCAGGACCTGCCTTTACTAAGCCCACGCGGACTTGGCCTGATCACCTGGTTGTTCTGGATGTGCCACGTGATGGCACTCAGGATGATCTGCTCCATAACCTTCCCCAGCACCGAGGTCAGGCCAACAGGCCTGCAGTTCCTTGGATCTTCCTTCCGACCCTTCTTGTTAGATGGGCATCACGTTTGAAAACTTCCAGTCATCTGGGACCTCCCCAGTTATCCAGGACTTCTGACAGATGACTGGAAGTGGCTGGATGAGCACTTCCGCCAGCTCCCTCAGTACCCTTGGGTAGATGCCATTTGGTCTCATAGACCTGTATGTGTCTAAGCAGTGTAGCAGGTCACTAACCATTTCCCCTTGGATTATGGGGGCTTCATTATGCTCCCTGTCCCTGTCTGTCAGTTCAGGGGTTTGAGTATCCTGAGAACAGCTGGTCTGACTATCAAAGACTGAGGCAAAGAAGGCATTAAGTACCTCAGCCTTTTCCTCATCCTTTTTCACTATGTTTCCCCCCACATCCAATAAAGGATGGAGATTTTCCTTAGCCCTCCTTTTGTTGCTAATGTATTTATAGAAACCTTTTCTTATTGTCTTTTATGGCAGTAGCCAGATTAAGTTCCAGCTGGACTTTGGGCCTTCTAATCCTCTCCCTGCATAACCTCATCTTGTAGTCCTCCTGAGTTGCCTGCCCCTTCTTCCAAAGGTCATAAACTCTTTTTTTTCCTGAGTTCCAGCCAAAACTCTCTGTTCAGCCAGGCCAGTCTTCTCCCCTGCTTACTTGTCTTTCAGCACATGGGGACAGCCTGCTCCTGCGCCTGTAACATTTCCTTCTTGAAGAATGTCCAGTCTTCCTGGACTACTCTGCCCTTCAGGACTGCCTCCCAAGAGACTCCATCAACCAGGCTCCTGAAGAGGTCAAAGTCTGCCCTCCAGGAGTCCAGGGTAGCAGTTCTGCTGACTCCCCTCCTTACTTCTTCAAGAATCAAAAACTCTATCATTTCATGATCACTATGCCCAAGACAGCCTCCAGGTGTCACATCACCCACCAGGACTTCTCTGTTCACAAACAACAGGTCCACAGGGGTGCCCTCCCTTGTTGGCTCATGCACCAGCTGTGTCAGGAAGTTATCTTCCACACACTCCGGGAACCTCCTAGACTGTTTCCTCTCTGCTGTATTGTATTTCCAGCAGGCATCTGGTAAGTTGAAGTATCCCATGAGAACAAGGGCTAGCGATTGTGAGACTTATCCCAGCTGCTTATAGAATACTTTGTCCACCTCTTCATCCTGGTTGGGTGGTCTATAACAGACTCCCGCCATGATATCTGCCTTGTTGGCCTTCTCCCTGATTCTTACCCATAAACACTCAACCCTATCATCACCATCATTAAGTTCTAGACAATCAAAATAGTTCCTAACGTACAAGGCTACCCCACCACCTCTCCTTCCTTGCCTGTCCCTTCTGAAGAGTTTATAGCCACCCATTGCAGCACTCCAGTTGTGCGAGTCATCCCACCATGCTTCCGTGATGGTAACTATGTCATAGTTTTCCTGTTGCACAATGACTTCCAGCTCCTCCTGTTTGTTGCCTATACTGCATGCATGGGTGTAGATGCACTTCATTTGGGCTATTGATCCCACCACCTTTTTGAGGGAGAAACCCTAATTCCTACTTGACCATTCTTAGGTGCTTCCATGGTTTCTAACACATTCATAACCCTTACGACTTTGCTGTCACATGGATCTCCATCCCCTACCTCTACCAAGATGGCAGACCGAAGGACCTCACCAGCATACCATCCCTCAAACACCAGTGTGCTGCCCCCAGGCTTATCTCTAGCAAGCCTCTTTTTTTCCCCTTTCCCCTTCAAATCTAGCTTAAAGCTCTTTCAATGAGCCCTGATAACTTCTGCACGAAGATCCTTTCCCTCTTTGAGACAGGTGTATCCTATCTGTTGCTAGCAGGCCTGGTGTCATGTAGACTGACTCATGGTCAAAAAAACCAAAATCCTGTTGGTGACACCAGGCTCGGAGCCAGGTACTGATCTGCTGGCTCTTTCTGTGTCTTCCCTCATCATTCCCTGGAACTGGACGGATAGAGAATTACACTGCTTGTTCTCCTCATCCCTTAACCAGTCATCCCAAGGCCCTGAAGTCTCTCTTGATTGCCCTCAGAATTCTAGTTGCAACTTCATGGCTGCCTACCTGAAAAATCAATAATGGATAGTAATCCGAGGGCTGTACCAGGGTAGGAAGTTTTCTCTTTATGTCTTTAACCCAGGCCCCAGGGAGACAGCAGACTTCCATAAGAAGTTGGTCTGGTCTGCATATTGGGCCTTCTGTTTCCCTCAGGAGAGAGTCTCCTATGGCAATGACCCATCTTTTTTTCTTTATGGAAGCAGTTCTGATGCAAGGCATAGGATGACTTAACCTTGGTGACACCTCCAAGTTAGATGAACCATTGTCCTTGTCATTGTTCAGTTCCACTTGCAGAGCCTTGTACCTGTTATGCAAGAGCACCTGGGAAGGTGGGGCAGTCACAGAGGAGATGCGCCTGCTGTGCCAGGCAGGAGCTTGTCGCCATTGTCCCCTGTCTCTTAAGTCACTGTGTTCAGCCAGGCGGAGAGAGCATAGGGAATCCTCCGTATCATGGGTCCTGTCTGCCTAAGCCTGTCTCAGGGAAGGTAGGGTGTGGTTCCAGTAGTCTCTCTCTCTCTTGCACCCCCTGATACTCCTCAACCTACTCACCCCCTGTGCACCACACTATAGTGCTCCACTGACAATCCTGCCAGCCCCGGAGCTGCTTGCCTAGTCTTCCTTAAATTATAAGATAAACAAAAAGTAATTAGGCCATGACTGCATTTCCTTTGCAATAGGTTTAAATGAGCTTTGGTGCTTCAGTAGTAACAGTACTCATTTCTAAATACACAGAATATGTCTCAAACATTTCCACATTCTGAACACTGTAATAAAGAGGATGCTATAAAGAAATGCTGTAAAGACAAATCTTTAGACAAATATTAAATACACAGTGGAAGTAAAGAAATTGAGTAATTTCCATCTTTAGTCTGGAAAATCCTAAAGAACTAAAAGTTTGAAAAATCAATTTTATTTTTTTGCCATCATTACCACTGAGTCTGGAAATGGAAATGAAAATGTTTGGAGGCACAAGCACACAGCATTCATAAGATTTCTGTCCAGAAATATTTTACTTAATACAGCATTATATTTACAGAGTATTTCAATAATATTCACACTCACAATGTGAGTCATTCTTATAATTTATAATACTTAGAAAAAAACTGAAAGTCACACAGCAAATCTATGATGGATTCAGGTTTAGAGCAAAGACTCCTTGCTCTTAGGTAAACAGATATTGTTTGTAAAATGTATTAGTGATAGCTCTGAAAATTTTGCTGGTTAGCAGGGATTATATAGCAAACAAGAGATTAATTTTCTTTAAACACTTTCTGGAAAGGAAACACTAATCCTATTTCGTAGTTCTCTAGCCACATTGTTAAAATATTCAGTAAGAGAATTACAAGTCAGTTACTCCAACCTGTAGAAAGTAGAATCACATAAATAATGTATTTATCATCTCATAAAGAGTAACCCAGCAGCTGCCAAGATTACTTAAAGCTGAAAGACAATATTAAGAAACTGTGATTACTATAAAATATGAAAGGCATTTGTTAAGTGTCTAGAGTTGGATTCCTTATGGTAGCTGCTTAGCTACTGTCCAAATATGCAGAGAATAATAGGATAATAAGTTGACCTGTCTGGTTCCTTGGAAATGTAGGTCAGGTGTTCACTGCCTGAAGAAATTACCTGCTAGGTGACTCAGGTTGCACAGAGCATTAGCTCATCTGCAGGCTGGTCATATATCACTGTCATATAGTGGAAAGAAGGTGGCAAAATGTGATAAAAAAGAAGAAAGTAATTACAAAGGAGGACAAAAAGAAGACCTATATTTTAATTAGCTCCAAATAATTGTATTGGCTGTATATGTGTTTTTCAGGGAACTGGGTTTGATAGTGATCTCATAACAAATCAGTCATTCAGTACAAAACTCCTATCAGTGTTGTTCACAAGACTCGCTTCTAAGTTAAACAATACTACCAAAAATAAGTGTGCCATGATGATACATTAAACTACAAGCACATGTTAACTAGGTGTCCTGGTTTTGGCTGGGATGGAGTTGGTTTTCTTCCTGGTAGCCGGTATGGGGCTGTGTTCTGGGTTTAGGTTGAGAACAATGTCGATGATACACTGATGTTTTGGTTCTTGTTAAGTAGTGCTAAGTACTTGCTAAGTGGTGCTCACTCTGGTCAAGGACTTTTCAGCTTCCCATGCTCTGCCAGGGGCACGGGAGGCTGGGAGGGGCACAGCTGGGGCAGCTGCCTCAGACTGGGCGGGGGCTATTCCATACCATGTGACATCATGCTCAGTATATAAGCAGGGGAGTTGGCCGGGGAGGGGTTTGGTCGCTGCTTGGGGGATGTGCTGGGCATCGGTCGGCGGGTGGTGAGCAATTGTACAGTGTACCGCTTGCTTTGTATTACTACTGTTCTATTTTTTATTTTACTTTAGTTATTAAACTGTTTTTATCTCAACCCACGAGTTTTTCCCCTTTTGCCCTTCCGATCCTCTCCCCCATCCCGCCGGTGGGGGGGGTGAGCGAGCGGCTGCGTGGTGCTTAGTTGCTGGCTGGGGTTAAACCACGACACTAGGCTAATATTATAATAAGAAAACAATAAGAATTATCTTATTATTACAAGATTTTTACTCTAATTTATAACAAAATTATAACATTATAAAGATTTATAGTTAAAATATACCTGATATTTAGAGAAGAATGGACACTAGAACAAGTAATGGTATTACCAATAATCTTGTTAACAAATGTGGTTATTATATTTTTCCAGTCCTTGTCAGGCAATTAACTATGTGCAAATGAATCATGTGTCTCACATGATGCTCTGCTCAAGTCATAGCAAGACAGAAAATGTGGAGTTCTAAATGGAGTGAATGAAGATGTTACAACTGTTATGGGCTCAAGGGTTTTAAGCTTTACCATATTGATTTATGATCTTATATACCTTTGTTTGCTGAATTAAAGATTCCTCCTCCACCAAATGACACTTTTAATTAAATAATTGTTGGACCAGAAAAAGTCATCTTTGATAAGCTACACTTAATTTCCTTACACCTCTCACTGAAAGGTTTTATGTCATTTTTTCCTGAAAAACTTGGCTTTACATTTCAAACAGCTTGATTGTTTTGTAACAATTTGTAAAATGCAGGAATAAAGAATAGGGAGAAGAAATGCAAAACCATATGGAAAAAAATAATATAGAATAATAGAATAGTTTGAGTTATCTAGTAGCTAAAGGTCATCTAGTCCAACCCCGCCTGCAGTGAGCAGGGACATCTTCAACTAGATCAGGTTGCTCAGAGCACCATCCAACATGATCTTGAATGTTTCCAGGAATGGGGGATCTACACGTCTCTGGGCAACCTGTTCCAGTGTTTCACCACCCTCATTGTAAAAAATTTCTTCCTTATATCTAGTCTGAATCTACCTTCTTTTAGTTTAAAACCATTGCCCCTTGTCCTATCATAACAGGCCCTACTAAAATGTTTGTCTCCATCTTTCTTATAAGCCCCCTTTAAGTACTGAAAGGCTGCAATAAGGTCTCCCTGGAACCTTCTCTTCTCCAGGCTGAACAACCCCAACTCTCTCAGCCTTTCCTCATAGGAGAGGTGTTCCATCCCTCTGATCATTTTTGGGGCCCTCCTCTGGACCCAATCCAACAGGTCCATGTGTTTCTTGTGCTGAGGACCCCAGAGCTGGACACGGTGCTCGTGGTGGGGTCTCAGCAGAGTAGAGGGGCAGAATCACCTCCCTCAATCTGCTGGCCACACTTCTTGTGATGCAGCCCAGTATACATTTGGCTTTCTGGGCTGTGAGCGCACATTGCCAGCTCAAGTCCAGCTTTTCATCTATCAGTACCCCCAAGTCCTTCTCCTCAGGGCTGCTCTCAATCCCTTCATCCCTCAGCCTGTATTGATACTAGGGGTTGCCCCAACCCAGGTGCAGGACCTTGCATTTGGCCTTTTTGGACCTCATGAGGTTCACATGGGCCCGCTTCTTGAGCTTGTCCAGGTCCCTGTGGATGGCATGCCCTCAGGCATGTCAACTGCAGCACTCAACTTGGTTGCATCTTCAGACTTGCTGAGGGTACACTCGATCCCAGCCTATGTCACTGTTGAATATATTAAATGGTACTGGTCCCATTATGGACCCCTGAGGGACACCACTTGTCACTGATCTCCATCTGGACATTGAGCCATTGACCAATACCCTCTGGATGCGACCATCCAATCAATTCCTCATCCACTGAACAGTCCATTCAATTTAGAGAGAAGGATGTTGTGGGGGACCATGTCAAAGGCCTTACAGAAGTCCAGGTAGATGACATCCATAGCTCTTCCCTTGTCCACTGATGTAGTCACTCCATCATAGAAGGACACTAGGCTGGTCAGGCAAGAATTGCCCTTGGTGAAACCATGCTGGCTGTCTTGAACCACCTCCCTGTCCTCCATGTGCCTTAGCATAGCTTCTAGGAGGATCTGTTCCATGATCTTCCCAGGCACAGAGGCTGGCAGGTCAGTCGTTCCCAGGGTCCTCCTTTCTATTCTTTTTAAAAATGGGTTCAATATTACCCCTTTTCCAGTCCCCAGGGACTCCACCTGACTGCCATGACTTTTCAAATATCATGGGGAGTGGCTTGGCAACTACATCAGCCAATTTCCTCTGGACTCTCAGATGCATCTCTTCAGGTCCCATAGACTTCTGTATGTTCAGGTTCCTCAGGTGGTCATGAACCTGATCTTCTCTTACAGTGGGAGGGACTTTGCTCCCCCAGTCCCTCCCTGGAGGCCCATCTACTCGAAAGGTCTGGGAAGAGAGGTTGCCAGTGAAGACTGAGGCAAGAAAGTTGTTGAGTACCTCATCCTTCTCCTCATCTGTTGTTACCAGTTTGACAGTCGTGTTCATCAGGGGCGATACACTTTCTTTGACCTTCCTTTTCTGGCTGACAGACCTGTAAAAACACTTCTTGTTATTCTTTGTGCCCCTTGCCAAGTTCAACACCAGCCGTGCCTTGGCCTTCCTGACCCCATTCCTACACAACTGGGCAGAGTCCCTGTACTCTTCCCAGGAAACCTGTCCCTGCTTCCACTGCCTGTGCATTTCCTTCTTGCCCTTTAGTTTGACCAGCAGGTCTCAACTCAGCCATGCTGGTCTCTAGCCTTCCTTTCCTGATTTCTCACACTTGAGGACTGAGAGGTCTTATGCTCTATGGGAAGTGTCCGTAAAGATCTGCCAGCTCTATTCTGCTCCCTTGTCCCTGTGGGCAGTTTCCCAGGGGGTCCTATTGACTAACTCCTTCAAGAGCTGGAGGTTTGCCTTCCTAAAATCCAGGGTCCTGACTCTACTCTTCACCTGACCCATATCCCTCAGGAGTGTGAACTCTACCAGTGCATGATCACTGCAGCTCAGGCTGCCTCCAATCTTGACATCACCAATTAGCTCACTTGTGTTGGTGATCATCAGGTCCAGTATCACAACCCCTCTGGTAGGGCTGTCTATTACCTGGCTTAAGAAGTTATCCTTGATGCATTCCAGGAGTCTCCTGGATTGCCTACAGCTTGCCGTGCCACTTTTCCAGCAGGTGTTTGGGTGGCTGAAATCCCCCAGCAGGATGAGAGCCTGTGAGTGCGATGCCTCTTGTAGCTGGTGTAAGAAGGCTTTGTCAATAAGTTTCCGTTGATTGGGCAGCCTGTAGTAAACACCAACCATGTGCAATTAAAGAGCCTAGAGAATTTAGCCTTACTTGGGAGGCGAGAGGGACAGAAATTAGATTCATCTTGGAACATGGTCAGTCAGAATAGGAAAACAAATCTGAAAGAGATTTCTTTTTTAAGGAAGTTTTGCTTGAGAATCAAAGACCTGTACAGAATGATAATTACAGATGAGTTTATAACATACAAAAGCAGCAGAAAAGCCTCCTCAGTATTGATCAGTATATTAAAAAAAAAAAAAACAAAACCAAAAACAAACCCCAAAAAACAATTTTATATCTTGCATTGCATTGCAGTCAAACCTGAAGTATTCAATTTAATTTTGTTTTGGAGAAACTGTCTATGGTTGAAGATACTGATACTGTACCATGTCCATCACAAGCATCAATGGTTTTTCTAATCCTCCACAGCCTGGTAATGAATGATGCCATGACACTTACTTGTTTCCTGATTCACCACATATGTATAAATGTCATTGGCTGATCTGAATCGTGGACAGCATTATACTCAAGTGGCAGAGGTCTTGGCAGTGGATCTTAGCTCATCACCAATGACAATCAGCAAGACCAAATACCGGATTCTGCACCTAGGGCGTAGTAATGCCAGACACAAGTATAAATTGGAAGAGGAGTGGCTGGAGAGCAGGCCTGCAGAAAGGGATCTGGGGGTGCTGGTCAGCAGCAGGCTCGATATGAGTCAGCAGTATGTTCTGTCAGTCAAGAGGGCAAACCACATCCTGGGGTGCATCAAACACAGCATAACCAGCTGGCCAAAAGAGGTGATTATCCCACTGTATTCAGCATTGGTATGGTCTCAATTTGAGTACTGTGTGCAGTTCTGGGCCTCACAATTTGAGAAGGATGTGAAGGTCTGTGAATGAGTCCAGAAGAGGGCAACAAAGCTGGTGTGGTGGCTTTCCAGGTGGGCTGGAAAGAATGTCCTATGAGGAGCAGCTAAGGACTCTGGTTTGGAGAGAAGGCGGCTGAGGGGTGACCTCATTGCTCTCTACAGCTTCCTGAGGAGGGGACGTTAAGAGGGGGGTGCTGAGCTCCTCTCTCTCGTATCCAGTGATAGGACGCATGGGAATGGTTCAAAGCTGCATCAGGGGATGTTCAGACCAAACATTAGGAAGCATTTCTGTACCAAGAGGGTGGTCAAACACCAGAATGAGCTTCCTAGAGAGGCAGTCGATGCCCCAAGCCTGTCAGTGTTTAAGAGGCATTTGGACAATGCCCTTAATAACATGCTTTAACTTTTGATAGACTTAAGCCTTATGGTTTTGTATAGGACTTAGCAGTTTGACACACCACTAATCATGCTAATTTTCACGCTAATTCACTTATATAGCTCCTGGATCAGACAATCAGATCAGATTTGTAGCAAATCAGCATGGTGCACAGGCAGAGACGTACATGCACTCCCAGTTCATGTGAACTGGTCTTTTGATAGGCTTGCACAGCTCTTAGTGTAACTTTTCCTCATTCTTTGCAGTATGGCATTAGTGCTTTCACTCAAACATAATATTAATACTTGTTAATATATATACACATATTAGATTAAAATATATTTACTTATTAAATGTAAATATAAATGTTATCCACTAATGTACTATTAGTAAAAATATACAGAAGGGGAAAGGATGAATGGGTGAATATTTGTGTTGTGTAAAGCAGGTAACATCTTTGGCAAAGTCTGTCAAAGAGACTGGACAAATAGAAGTGGCTGTATAGAGTAAAGCAGTTGATGGTGAAGACTTGATGTCAATACTATAGACATTTAAGGGTATTGATTTTTTTGCTTTAGACAAGGTACAATCTGGTGCATGCACTGAACACCCACTTGTAGCTGAAGTGCTCCTGGATTTCGCCTTCCAGTTTACTGAAAGAATTCAGTTCATGCCCTCTGGGACTGCTCCACAACCTGGACCAAAGCACAGTAACTGAAGACAAATGGGAGATTCACTTAAAAGACACAGCCTTGATGCCAGTAAAATGGTATTTATAGTGATTTTGATCTGCATTCCTCATCTATATTCTTTGTAAAGGAATCCTGGCCACAATTTACATAATAAGCCTCACCATATTTGTATAATGCAGCCAGATTGCTAGCCTTGCTTTGCAGTGTTTCCATTGCAATCACTCTTTTTTCTTCATTCTTTACAAATCAGGTTTTGAAATTTGTAGCTGTCTTTTGCTGGTTGAGTTTTAGCTTTTTTTTTTTTTTTTGCCATTACCTGCATGACAGAAAGCTAACGAATCTTTTATCTATACTATGATAAAAAGCAACCACAGCTAAATGGTGAAATGAATCCTTCATTGACTTGTGCAGTATTACTGTTTATGAATTACTCCTGTAACCAGTTTATAAAACAAATGTCTATACCTGTTATAGATTGCATTTATATACATTGGTTTTTACCAAAATAAGTGAATATAGAGTTCTTTTTCACCTTGCAACATGCAGATGAGCGTCGATTTAGTTGTTTCTAGATGAAGGCTCAATATGTTACCAGAAACAGTAAATATTTAAGAAATTTAAAAGTGAGTGGTATAGACATGTTATATTAAATGAGAAATGAGTTTGCATGTTTAGTCACGCATACATGCTACTGATATTATCCTTGATTGCTCAGATGCAAACATAAATATCTCAAAGAAACTTTCCAAAAAGTACAAAACCAGGATATATGAGAAAGAGAAAATTTCAGTTACTCATTAAAAGTGGGAATGAGCTCCAGATTCATCACCTAAACACAGGTGTATATACATGAACTAAGTATCTAAGACCTCATTATACACAATGCACTAGAAAACAGTAGGTGGATTCTGGAGAGCTATTCAACGCACTTTGAAGTACCTACAGGGTAGAGAAGTATCTACATTTGGTGAGCTATATGAATCTATTTGTAGACACCTGCATTTAGATGAATAGAGTTGAAACACCACATTAATATAATTTTTGTTTTTATAAGACTACTTACTATATAAGTTATGGATTAGATTTTGGTTTTCCATATGCTGTTCTATTTGGAGGGTGACTTTTACACTGATGTCACATCTTTTAATCTCAATGAATTCAGATTCAGTGGGTCGTATCTCACTGGGTATGACCAGTTTCTTAAGATATTAAAAGAATTCTATCTAACTCCCAGAAATTTAAAAATGTTACTTTTGCTTTTTTTCTCATTTGTCCTTTTTTCTTTATCCTCACATGGTTTTCAGACAGTAAAATATAGTATCAAGGAGAGCATCTAGGACTAGGGGAACCCAAGCTAAACTCTAGCATTAAATGTAAATAATGGTTTAATGGTTCCTGTTAAATTTATTTCCAAATGTAAGCCTGTTCGCAGTCAACTGATCACAGAAGAGGTGATGAAGTACTCTTGATTTAGTGGCCTATGAATTAAGTCTTCAGCCATCTTTTTTTCCTGGGGTTGGTCATACACTGTTGATTTACAATATTCTGAGGAGAAAAAAAATATGTCTGACTAACACTGTATATAATGGCAAAACATGTAACAAAAATAGCCACAACATACATATATCATACTTTAATCAAGAATGCTGCCATGCACCACATATCTTTAAAGAAATTTTGTGTACAACATTATCTCATCTGGACTTCAGAGAAAGGAGTTAATAAGAGATTACATACTAAATTGTTCAAAATATTGTTCAAGTTCTGGAATGCTCTGTGCATCGAAAGATATATGCAATAAATATAGACAAGTGTATGTATTTATGACAATTATGTACATGCTTAGTCATTTATAAATACTAATTATAAATTATATAGCACAACATAGTTCAAAACATCCAATTATGAGTATGTTTGCACATAATCAAAGGTAGGAAATAATATATTTAAATTTAAATATGAAGGTCAGAATCACAAAAATGGAAGTTTCATTCTCAAATATTTCTCTAGTTAAAGAAATATGGAAAAAAGAATTTTCCAGAATTTTTCCCAGACTTATTGTAAGCAATCAAATTTATTTGAATGGAGTACATCTATCTGCAGTTGATGAAAGACTATAGCAGTAATTCTTTTGTTCCCCTTGGACCAAGTCATATAAGCCATTTGATGACAAAAAAAAAAAAAAAAAATTTCTTTTAGTTGAAAAGGAAAGAGAATTTCACACATCCATTCTTATTTTTTTTTAGAAATAAATTAGACATTCACTGATAAAAAGTGTGATATTGACAAATTCTAAACTTTATGTGATTTAAATCACATGCTTTACATACAAGGAAATTGAGGCAGCAGGTAGTACATAGAACTGCATGCAGTAAAAAGAAACATACATGCTCTATGACAGTAAAATTTTTTTGTTGTCACTTTTAAAATTATAGTCTGCCAGATACTCTGGCAAAAGGGGTACACCATGTATACTTACATTACAAAGGCAATGATGCCAGAAGCAGAAGAAAACAGTACATTTGCTTGAGTCTGGTAGAAAAATACTCAGGTTTAGTGTATCTTTATTTCTTTCCAATCTGTATCTTTAAAAAGTAAGGCATTTTTTGTTTGTTTGTTTGTTTTTCCTCTCTATTTGCATTCTGATGGGGTTTATACCGAGGTAAACTTAAACTAGTACAGAGCAATAAGACACTATTTTTATCAGGATTTGTTAATCCAAGTTAGAAAAATATGAAAAAAAGTGAGTATGCCCAGTAATTTATACTACAAAACCCTTTTTTTTATGCAGTTACAGTTTTATGAAACTTGAAGAATTCAGGATGAAATTTTTAGTGGCAGGTCTTTGATCTTCTTCATTGTTACATTTCTTTCAATAATTTCTAACAATATGAGAAAAATAAAGCCTACAGAAAATATATTTTTATTTAAACACTTGCACAGGTGCCTTTTCTGAAATTAGTAGAATACATTCTGAATACTCCATGTAGCACCTATGGTGTTTGGTTGCAGCTAATTTAGTAATTTATCTATAAATCTGTCAAGAAAAGGTATTATTCCAGCTCCCAGAAAACTCCCATGTTAGGCCTTTAAGACTTCACTTAAACTGAGCATTTCAAATTCTTTGGATACTTATGATCTCTTAGTGATTTAGTTCATAATTTTAAAATTATTTGACTGCAGATTTACTATCACAAGATATTATAATGAAAATAATATCTTTAAAAAAACTTAAGAAGAAATTAATTCTGAGTAATATGTGTCCATAAATACTAGGCCAAACTGTAAACAATAAGGAAAGTAAACCACTGAAATCTTAAATCCATTCAGTGTACGATATAACTAAAGATTGCCTTATATGATACATTTGCGGGTTGAATTGTCATTGTCTAGAGCATCTTCATTTTGGAATTTTCTAACTTTGTATTCCTTGAAATTGCAAACTCATTAATAATCTTCAGACATGATTTGTGTGAGACTTTAATGTTGTAGAAGTCGCTTTCTAGTTCCAATAGATTCCAATAACATAACAGTAGGAGCAAGGCCTGTTGGACCCTTAGACTGCAAGCTGTGAACCTTCACCTAGATATGCTGACTGTATGCTGAACTCTTAGCTACATGAAGGAAGGCCCTGAAACCAGTGCAAACCAGGAAGATAAGGTAGCCGAAACCATCAGCAGAAGCTGCAGCTAATCAAGATAAGGAAAAGAATGACCTGCCTGGAAACAGGGAAAGGATCCAATAGGGAATAAGAAGACCCCAGACCCAAATATTACTATTGGACCGAACCGTTGCATGAGGGGAGGGGAACTTAGACTGTAAGGGTATAATTGCCCAGGGATTCCTCTGTTCGGGGTCCCTCTCCAGAGGCACCCAGCTCGAGCTGCTCTTCACCGCTGTACCAATCAGTAAAATCGCCTGGCGTACATCATGTCGGAGACTCTGCTTCGGGGAAACCTAGGGTCAAGCCTGAGGGGAGAGGAAGCACCCGAGGGTGAGTGTGTGTGCGAGCAAGGAGTCGAAAAGGGGCGCCCGTCAGCTCAGTGGAGCTGTCTGCTGCGAAGGGACTCCGGTCCTAGCAGTTAAAGTCTCGGGTGGTGTGTGTGCAACTCCCTGGATGGTGTGTGAATGCTCGGGCGGCTGCTGCTCCCTTAACATTAATATGATACTATCTAAAAACACAGAATCACAGAATGGTTAAGTTTGGAAGAGACTTCTGGAGGTCATCTGGTCCAATTGCCCTGCTCATGCAAAGTCAGCTAGAGCTGATTGCCCAAGGCCATGTCCAGAAGGCTTTTGAATATCTCCAAGGATGGAGATTCCATAACCTCTCAGGGTAACCTGTGCCAGTGCTCAGTCACCCTCACAGTGAAAAAGTTTCCTGATGTTCACAGGGAACCTTCTGTTTCAGTTTGTGGCTGTTGCTCCTTGTCCTGTCACTGGGAACCACTGAAACAAGCCTGTCCCTGTCTTCTTTGCACCCTCCCTTCAGGTATTTATATGCATAGGTACTATTTAATATCTTCATTAAAGACATAGATAGTGGGATTGAGTGCACCCTCAGCAAGTTTACAGATGACACCAAGATGAGTGGTGCAGTTGATTTGCTAGAGGAAAGGATGCCATCCAGAGGGACCTTGACAGGCTTGAGGAGTGCGCCCATGTGAACCTCATAAGGTTCAACAAGGCCAAGTGCAAGGTCCTGCACCTGGGTCAGGGCAATCCCTGGTATCAATGCAGGCTGAGGGATGAAGGGATTGAGAGCAGTCCTACAGAGAAGGACTTAGGGGATAGTGGTGGGTGAAAAACTGGACGTGAAACAGCAATGTGTGCTCGGAGCCTAGAAAGCCGGGTGATTCTGCCCCTCTACTCCACTCTTGTGAGACCCCACCTGGAGTACTGCATTCAGCTCTGGGGTGCCCAGCTCAAGAAAGACATGGACCTGTTAGAGGGGGTCCAGAGGAGGGCCATGAAGACAATCAAGGGTCTGGAGCACCTCCTCTGTGAGGACAGGCTGAGAGAGTCAGGGTTGTTCAGCCTGGAGAAGAGAAGGCTCCAGGGAGACCTTATTGCAGCCTTTCAGTATGTAAAAACTTATAAGACAGAGAAAGATTTTTTACCAGGGCCTGTAGTGACAGGACAAGGGGCAATGGTTTTAAACTGAAAGAGGGTAGTTTTAGATTAGACATAAGCTAGACTTTTTTTTTAAGATGAGGATGGTGAGATACTGGAACAGGTTGCCCCGAGAAGTTGTGGATGCCCCATCCCTGGAAGTGTCCAAGGTCAGGTTGTATGGGGTTTTGAGGAACCTGATCCAGTGAAAGTTGTCCCTGCCCATGACGGGGGGTGGACTAGATGACCTTTAAAGGTCCCTTCTAACCAAAATCATTCTATGATTCTATGATTATTACTACCTTAATTTCAGTGACAGCATGGAATCTGTGCTAACATTTTCAGCTTTTACATCTGAAAATCTGCTATGATTGTCAAATTCTTACAGAACTTTACCAAGTGTTCACTGGCATTTCAGTGTTATATTGGATTAAACCCTTTATTTATCACTTTAAAGACCGTCTAGTACTTCCGTTTATTCCACACTGTCTGTAACAAGTACCATTGTGGTAACTGAAACAGAAGTCAGGATATAAATTTTTTTTTTTATGAGAGCCACTTTAAAAGCAGAAATATGAGGTCTTTATTTTAATTCATGTTGTATTTCCAAAACAATTTTTGCTTCTGTTTTATTGCTATCTGCTTTGCTAGATGTAGTTTGACAATTTGCTAGTTGTGGTAATTCAATATTTGATTTACTTTTATGTAGAACCTTGTTGTCATATAAATTAATCAATGAAGGAGAAGCACCACAAAAAAAAAAAAAAGAAAAAAGATAAATTGATGACCAGAGTCATGAATGAAGGTTGTAAGTAAAACTTGTGAAGTGCTGATTTTTTGAAAACCACTGTTTGATTACATTATAAAGGACAAACAGTAACAGTTTAATAGGGATGTTGGAGGAAGAATCTTTTTTTTTTTTCTTTTGTCTGAGGGAGGCGTCTGAACTGTGGCTTTTGAAAGAATCAGAGTTTAATCTTGTTCACTATCACTTTCCTTAACGACAAAGAAAGCTACTCAAACTAAGCTCAGTACTATACTAAAACAGATCCTTCAGCTACCTTCGTTGAAGACATCCATTGAATGTAAAGGGACCTGGTCAAGTCAGAATTATGGAGAAGTCAAACAGCAGCATAAAAACCAGAAAAGTGCAAGCTAATTCAAATTTTTGCATCTAGGAGAAAACAATTCTAAAATAGAGTCATTCTGTAAGGCAGAAAACAGCTATAAAATGGGAAAGACCTGCTCAGAAGGCAATAATGTTGAAAGGGATTGAAGGGTCAAAGATCTCTAATATCAAGCACTCCTATTAATGGCAAGAACAGTGTCTTATTTGAAAGTGAAAAAATATAGCTATAGATTTGTGCATTGGTTTCAGTTTAGTTTTGAATCTTTCTATGGACTCATTTTTCAACGTGTTAAGAAACAGCCTCCTTCCTGAGAGAAATTCTTAAGTAGATCTTGCAATGCAATCTTCAACCCCATTTTTAAGTGGCTATAGTTAGTGGCTATGGCTTAAATGGCGATGGCTCCCCTGGTCTGGGGAGGTAAGACAGAAGTATACAACAGGTTCTGCACCTGCACTGGCATATCTCAGTCCCAAGTGGTCATTGCACGAGAGAAGAAAACTAATTCCAGTCCAAAGCTAACATTTCTTAGAAGCATCAGAATTATTTGGAGATGTGCATTAGTTTTTCTTAATAGTCTAGCAACTGTGTCTCATATATTTTCTTTTAATGAGTCAGTATCTGAAATTAACAGGCCTTATTAAGGTCCCTTTGGCTTTTCAAAGTGGGGCAAAAATATGAAACACACAATATTATTAGTCATCAGTAAATAAATAAATAAATAAAACAGAGATGTCAGTTAAATATTACATGACGGCCGTGGTCACAACCACATGCCCTATAATGAAGTGAACATAGAGGAGCAATGTTATTTTCCTCCCTCAGTTACTTTGGCTTTTTTTCTAAAATTTTTCTTTCATTCATTTTTCTTTAAGCCCATCATCTTTACCTCTTGGGCTCTATCCCTATGTTTCTTCTAGACCTTCATCTTCCCCACAAACCTGTCATCTCATATTCTTTTATATATATACACATATAGAATATTCTCATATTCTTTCATATAGATACACACATACAGATAAATAAATCCCAGAACTCCCTCCATTGTCTTGTTCTCATTTCATAAATTGTAAGACCAAGGGTAAGAGCAGAGGACATGGCTGTTCAGAGTTGTAATATCAGTACTATTCCCTGTTCCATGGTACAGGAGAGGTCATAAAGGGTCAAGTGACCCAAGGTCAGCCTAGCTTTGCCTTATTTCTGATCTGTGACAAGTACTGCCAGACTTAGGGGAAGCATGTGAAAACCAGGACATGTACTAGATAGCTCTCATGCTGATAGATTTTTCCTAATTTATGTTTTCATCAATGGCAGTTCAAATGATTACTTGTAGATACACATTCTGCTGAACATTTCTGGAGCCAAGAAAAAATGAAAACACAAAAGATTTATTAAGAACAGCAAGTATCATCAGAATACAGAAGAGAGAGGCCCGCTAGGTGTCTGACCCAGTTATCTAAGACTTACACAAGGTAAAACTACACAATTCTTTGGGTTTTTATTTTTTCCACAGAAGGCTCCTTTGTTGCACAATGGCATTTCTACACCTTTTTTTTCTTATCTCCTAAGTCAAGGACAGTTTACTGTAATCACCTTTTGATAACAACATTGATGCTTCAAGGTCAGAGCAGACCGCTATAATGATCCTTCTTGATCTCCTGAATAAAATGAAACATAGAAATTCATGCAGTGGTGCTGGCGTCAAGTCTGTAACTTCTTTGTGAGCTACAGCATGCCTTCGAGATAAATCTCCCCATTTGATTTAAAGACTTCAGTTGAAGAAGCACATGCCATATCTCTAGGTAAGTCCGTTTCCTTACCTTCCTCTTTATACTTTCAGTTTCCTGCTACTAGATCTTACTAAACGTTTGTCTGCCAGATCATTTGGTATTAAAGGGTATGTAATTGTAGATTACAACAATTCAACTCTTAACCTTCTCATTGATAAACTAAATGAAGAGCCTTTCAGTAATTTGAAAGAGGATTTTTTTTTCAGAATAAGACAGATATATGAATAATCAGTCTGATGATCTGCACTTGTTAATGAGCAAGCAAGTCCATTTCCTGAACCTATTAAATGCTCTGGTTTCTTTATATCTTACTTTAGAAAAAAAGCCCCTACTAAGCCATTGTGCAGAAAAATGTCATCAGGTGACAGTAATGGCATCTTTTAAAGTACGTTATCATAGAAGACAGAATAATCTGTTCATGTATAAAAGGCCAATTATAACGTGAGAACTACTACTACTACTGAATCAAACTGAAAAACATAAATATTTAAGGAGAGAAAGATGCTGAGAAGAGGATAAACGTTTCACAGGGAACAGTGAAGAATAAATTTAAAATCATTTTATTATTAATTACTTAATAGAAAAAAGTGCTCTAATATCAGGTATACTGCTAAAACTTGCAGATTTATTAGTATGACTTTTAAATTAAAGGTGGAAAACAACAGAAGAGTAAACCTTTTAGTTGTTTCCCAAATTTGGCTGCTAGCCTTTGTATCCATGGTACTGAGCTTCTATTTGCTTGTTTCATTTACACTGATGTGCATCTGTGTAAAAGTAGCCATGCCTAAAACCATTTTTGGTAGATAATTTTGATCTGAGTGGTGACTGGCAAGTACTCCTAGACTCCTCTCTGCTGCTAAACAGCGCATTCATCATACAATTATATCAGCCTTTATTTGGTGATGTTTACAGGATAAGCAGATATGGGTAAGGTTTGGCTATACTTTGTGTTGGACAGGTATCTCAAACTCTTACAATAGTGCTAGAAATTTTAGAACTACCCTGGACTATTTTTGGTCCAGACCAACAAACCCTGCAGAGAGCCATGTGAATAGTATTTTATTTTATCATAACTATGGTTTCATCTATAAAAAACCCAGTTCTCTTACTCTCAAATTTGGACTTTTCTTCCTACTCAAACAAAAATCAAATTATCTTTAAAAGCAGGAAGAACAGTGCATCATTAACTATGTCAGTTTAACGTTATATCCTTAAAAATGTCCCCGTACTAGAATTTAATTGCCCTTATTCTAACATTAGATAATACAAATCACCACCTAATATCCACCAATGGGATAAAAGCTTTGCTACGTACCTATACTTTTGTTTCTCCAGCACATAAGCATGAATTCAGATGAGGTCTGACATTTTCAGCTGATGTATATAAACTGCTAACTTTCTAAATACTAATAGCTATGGGAAATAGCAGAAAACTGATTTTTAAGTACATATTAAAATTGCCACCTTGTTTAGAAATTGCTTATATTTTTCAATTCAGTGCTTATCAATGACAGTAACAAGGAACAGAGCTCCAGTCACCTCTCTTTAAAATCATTTAAAAGGCCAGATTGTGAGGCATATTAAATGACCTCAAATAAGAGGGACTTCATAAACCCTCTTCTCCTGTTATTCAATTACACAAGCACTTCAAACAGCAATCTTCTTTCTCATCCTCCTCCTTTTCTCTTCACTTTCTGCTTACCGAGTAGTTAAGTAGGAGGTAAGGAACAGTATTAATGACTTCATCTCTCACAGTAGTTTGCAAAACATGACTAGAACTGTGAGTAAAATACTTTTGTTCATGGTAATGGCAGATTACATGTGGAGGAGGCATGAAAGAGACCTTTTCTGCTTGTCTGGCTCAGAACTTCTGTTGAGCCCTGCACAGCAATGACAAGGCCATTACTAGATAAGGGTGCAAATCCTAGATTTGTGAGTTAGGCCTGGTTTATGGTTTTTTGATCACAGCGTTATACTACATCAATAGGACCATTCCTTCGGGGTTGTTGCTCGGTATTTTGATAACTGAATTATGTAACTAAACCATGATTTATAAATGAACGCTTATGACCCTTATTTTTTTTTCAAAAACATTCTTCTTGTATTAAAAATAAAGAAAATATATTTGGATCTATTTATATGTAGAACTTGTAGCTTCATTTCATGCAAATCTAATTAGTAGTTTTTTTCTTACTATGCTTGTTTTTAACTAAGTAAATAAATACAGTTGCACCCAAAGTCTATTCACAAAAGCCTATTAATCCTTACATGTAGAACTTGTGGCTTCGTGTCATGCAAATCTATTTAGTAGTTTTTACCCAGGTTATTCAGAAAAGTGGATTCATTTTTGGGACTGCACTGTAAAAAGAGCATGGTATGAATGAAAATTATATGGTATTTTCATGCTAAAAAGATACCTCTGAGTGTCTGCAGCTGAGGGCGAGCCACAAAACGCCAGGTACATCCCATGGCTGTGTGTGACCCACATCAATGAGAGGTATTTGCCTAAGTTTTTTTTTAATTGTTCTTTTTCTCAATATTTGAATCAGTGGTCAGAAGTTTGTGCTAACTGGGAGTAAATTAAATTAAGAAAAAATTCACCAACTCAAAGCTGCTTTGCCCATGGCAATGAAATATATTTATCAGAAAACATTTCACAGTGAGTATTGAAATAAATAAAATCTAAGAGTTAAGATTTCATAAAGTTCTCTCTGAAGTGTGACATAATCAACACAAAGTAGAAACAATATTCTGAGAAGAAGACTTATCTGGAAGTATAGTAAATCTTCACAATTATTAGTATCATGCAAACATAATTGGAACTATCTAAACATAAGAAATTAGAATAAGGAAGCATTCCATACACAAAGTAATCCATAACACGTTGCAAGAAAATATTTCTCATGTAATTTGTAGATGTAATATTTCCCAAAGGAATCTTGAAATTAAAAGGTTTGTTTATAAGTTAAATACAGTGACTTCATGATTTTTATTTAACCTTCATTAATTATAAGTCTTATTAATTTTAATTATGAGTCTTATTATAAGTTTTATCTATTTTAAAGCTAGCCTACTTTTCTTAGAGTAACATACATATTAACAGCGATTTATAACAAATATACAAGACATTAGGAAAAATCTTAAAATATAATTTTGTATTATGAGACTATAAACACCTTTTGATAGGAATTGCATCTTTGTGTATATTTGTACATTAACCAGCACATTGGCCCCAGAGCTGATTTCATTCTGTCTGGATTAGAATTCAGATTTCATCAGCTTCTCTGGTTTTTTCCTTTTCTCAGAAGACTGGAAGTGTGATTCAAGAAGCTGGAAAGAATGTTTAGTGCATGGTATGTGTTCTTCAACAGGACAGCTCACTGACATTCCAACAGCACATGTGGTACTCACAATCATATATATTAAGACCTTGTGGCTTCATCTTTATTGGGTGCAGGTGCTGGGCACTGGCAGCAGTGAGGCTGCAGGATGACCTCTGTGAGGAGAAAGAGTAAAACACAGCATGACTGTGAGGAGTGAGGAAAAAAAAATTGTAAGAAACAAACTTGCAAACACCAAGGTCAGAGAGGAAGGAGGGGGAGAAGGTGCTTCAGGCATTGGAGCAGAGACTTCCCTGCAGCCCTTGGAGAGACGATGGTGGAGCAGTCAGTATTTCTTGCTACCCAAATCTATTTATTTGGCAATAAATTAAATTAATTTTTCCCAAGCTGAGTCTGTTTTGCCCATGATGGTAACTGGTAAGTGATTTCCCTGTCTTCACCTTGACCCACAAGTGGTTTTCATGTAATTTTGTTCATCTGCTCTGTTGAGGAGGAGGACTGATAGACCTGCTGGATAGACATCTGCCAGCTGGCCAAGGTCAACCCACCACATCATTAAGAACAGAAAATACAGAAAGGCCCAAAGTAATAGCCAGCAAGACTTCTGAAGAAGCTTTAAGCTGGAACATCACAAAGATCTACAGTAAATCACGCATTATTAACTCTTTGGGGATATAAGAACAGATTCTTATTAGTTTACTGCGTGTTAAAAATATAGTAAGTGGAAACTTGAAGGGTATTTCAGAATTCTTATGATGTCATAAGCATTTGCTTTTCATGTTGTGACTTATGGTATTTCAAAAGTATTAATTATTTGAAGGGAGCCGTGCTAACTGGGAACAATCTTCCTACCTGATACGAATGCAAACTGACTTACATCTTTTACTTCTGATTGACCTACAGTCAATCCAGATTTCACATTTCTGTCTTGCTCCTTTACCTCTGAGATCTGTGCTTGGAAAAATCAAGATATATTCTTCAACACTGAAAATGTACTTTACTTCAGAAAGATTGGAGCTCAAGATACACCTGATATATTATTAAACAGAACTGGCCCCAGTACTGAGCCCTGGGGAACACCACTCGTGACCGTCACTAACTGGATTTGATTCCATTCACCACCACTCTCTGGGCTTGGCCATTTAGCCAGTTTTTTACCCAGCGCAGAGGACACTTATCCAAGCTGTGAGTGGTCAGTTTCTCCAGGAGAATGCTGTGGGAGACAGTGTCAAAGGCCTTACTAAAGTCCAGGTAGACAACATCCACAGCCTTCCCCTCATCCACTAAGCGGGTCACCTTGTCATAGAAGGAGACCAGGTTAGTCAAGCAGGACCTGCCCTTCATGAACCCATGCTGGCTAAGCCTGATATCCCAATTGTCCTGCACATGCCGCATAATGGCACTCAGGATCATCTGCTCCATGACCTTCCCCAGCACGGAGGTCAGGCTGACAGGCCTGTAGTTCCCCGGATCCTCCTTCTGACCCTTCTTGTAGGGAGGCATCACATTAACTAACTTCCAGTCACCTGGGACCTCCCCGGTTGACCAGGACTGCTGATAAATGATGGAGAGTGGCTTGGCAAGCTCCTCCGCCAGCTGCCTCAGTATCCTCAGGTGGATCCCGTCTGGCCCCATAGACTTCTGGGCATCTAGGTGGAGGCATCCAGGTCACTAACTCTTACCTCTTGGATTATTGGGGCTTCATTCTGCTTCCTATCTCCATCTCCCGGCTCAGGGCCTGAATGGCCTGAGGATAACCAGTCCAACTATTAAAGACTGAGGCAAAGAAGGCATTAAGTACCTCAGCCTTCTTCTCATCCTTTGTGGCGATGTTTCCCTCCTCATCCAACAAAGGATGGAGATTCTACTTGGCCCTCCTTTTTTCACCGATATATTTGTAAAAACATTTTTTATTATCCTTAACTGCAGTGGCCAGTTTAAGTTCTAGGTGGGCCTTTGCCTTGAGTGCACCCTCAGTAAGTTTGCAGATGACACCAAGTTGGGTGGAAGTGTTGATCTGCTGGAGGGTAGGAAGGCCCTGCAGAGGGACCTGGACAGGCTGGATTGTTGGGCCAGGGCCAACTGTATGAGATTCAACAAGGCTAAGTGCCGAGTTCTGCACTTCGGTCACAATAAACCCATGCAACGTTACAGGCTTGGGGAAGAGTGGCTGGAGAGCTGCCTGGCTGAAAAGGACCTGGGGGTGCTGATTGACAGCCGCCTAAACATGAGGCAGCAGTGTGCCCAGGTGGCCAAGAGGGCCCATGACATGCTGGCTTGTATCAGGAATAGTGTGGCCAGCAGGACCAGGGAGGTGATAGTGCCCCTGTATTCAGCACTGGTGAGGCCGCACCTCGAGTACTGTGTTCAGTTTTGGGCCCCTCACTACAAGAAAGACATTGAGGTGCTGGAGCGTGTCCAAAGCAGGGCAACGAAGTTTTTGAAGCGTCTAGAGCACAAGTGTTATGAGGAGTGGCTGAGGGAGCTGGGATTGTTTAGTTTGGAGAAGAGGAGGCTGAGGGGAGACCTTATTGCTCCCTACAACTACCTGAAAGGAGGTTGTAGTGAGGTGGGGGTCGGTCTCTTCTCCCAAGTAACAAGGGATAGGACAAGAGGAAATGGACTCAAGTTGTGGCAGGGGAGATTTAGATTAGATAGTATGAAAAACTTCTTCACTGAAAGAGAGTGGTTAGGCATTGGAACAGACTGCCCAGGGAATGGTGCAATCACAGTCCCTGGAAGTATTCAAAAAACATGTGAATGTGGTGCTTAGGGACATGGTTTAGAGCCGGACCAGGCAGGTAGGTTAACAGGTTGGACTCGATGATCTCAGAGGTCCTTTCCAACCTTAATGATTCTATGATTCTATGATTCTATGATTTGGAGGTGTGCAAAATTATTGGGGTACTTCAGAAATTGTTATAAGTATTTGAGTTTGAAAGTGAGCAGAATAAAGTGATTGGAGCGCTTTTTCTAATTTGGGAGATTAGGAGTTTCTCAAATCAGAATGTGGGTGGTTTTTTGATGTATAATGAACTATGAATGTCAGTTTGAATGTTTGATCACCCAAGACTGGATATAATGTAGATCAAACATCAGAAGTCTAAAGAAACGAACTCCACTAATGAACGTATTGCAATGGACTATTAACCTGCTTTCTCTGCTGACTGTTGCTACTATGATACATATGGCCAGGTCTTTGATCTCATTTTGCTTTTCACTCTTCTGACCCTTTAATGACATAGAAGTGCTAAAGGTTTTAGCAGCTCACTTCTGACTATTCTTTTTTTTCCCATCTTGCTTTCCCTTTTCACAGTTATCAGAAAGTCTTTCTGCATAAGCACTAATAACTTGTTATTTTGAAACTATCTGCCACAGTACATTGCAAAGAGTGAAAAAAAGCAGGAGGATGAGAAGTCAAAGTCTCATGGTCTCCTGATACTGCCAGTGTTCCTGGCAAAGGACAGAAGAAATCCGTTTCTCTTTCAATTCACCTGGCTTTCCTTTCTATCTCCACCAGAAGTCAGAAAATAAAATTGCTGTTGTACAGATAGACACACACAATCTACTTGAAATGTTTCATAGATGACCTGAAGAAGATGGGCAAAATATAGAATTGTAGATTCTTTTTTCCTAATTGTCTCTTGCGGTTTTTTCTCTAATTTTTTTTTCTGGTTTTGTTTTTGTTTGATCTATGTTTCTCTTAAATCTGGATTCTATTTGTAGTTGATTCTGGAAATTCCTAGGGACTTCTGCAGCCAAGAGTTTCTGCTAGCTGTTTTGTGAAAAGATATCCTGATTAAAAAGGGATGACAGCAGCAGTCTGTAAGAGACAGCTGAGTGGGGAATACCAGGCTCCTACTCATCTGCTTTGGGGAGCACCTGTTTAGCTGATATGCAGGAGTGCAGCTAACACAGACATCAGCTCTCACCAGGGCAGGGAATGTGAAGGGGACCTAGAAGTTCTGCTTTGGACAGTTTGGGACTCTGTGATCATGGAGATTATGTGCTGTGGCCATTTCTCCATCTTCTACCAGCTGGAGAAATTACCCATTGCAAATTGGAGGCCTTGACTCTGAAGGAGCTGCAGAGGGTGGGTGCTGCCACCCAGGCCTGGGGCTACAGGGGTGCCTGGTGCTCCTCCTGCTCTGGGGTAACAGTGGGAGATACAGGAGGAAGAAGTGAGCAGACTACATAGCATCAGGATGCTGAACAGGAGACTGACAGTGATTTCACAAACACTTTGCAGAGGCAAAAGCTGAGTCACACATTGCAAGGAAGGAGGAACAGCTAAAGGCTATGCTTAATAGCAGACCAAGACTCCAAAGATGGGGAAAACTGGAAGCTTGTGACAACAAGAAGAAAACTTCTCTACTACCCTCAGTATCAGTGCAATGGCCTAATTAGCAAGGAAGGGGAACAAGCCCAATTAAGGCAGGCCTCCAAGCCAGCTTGTCATGGACTGACCATGAAAACTGAAAGGAAGCAGTAGGTGATAATGGTTGGAGATTCCTTTTTGCAAGGGATGGAGGCACCAATGGTTCACCTAGGCAGACTGTCCTGGGAGATTTGTTGCTTGCAGAGGGGCAAATTCAGGATGTTGCTGAAACTCATCTGGCCTTTGGATCCAACCCTTGCTGTTCATCCACATGAACAGTAACACTGTCAAGGGAGACCTGGAAGAAGTCAAAAAGTGACTGCACAGTCCTGGGGGCAAAGTGGATGGGTAAGAGAGCCCAGGAGATCTAGGTCCTACAGGTGAACAGGCAAGGCTTGGTTAGAAGAGGATGCATCCTAAAAGTTATCAACTGGCTGTGGTTGGTGCTACAGGCAGGACTCTGGCTATTTTTACCACGCTCCCGTCTCTGAGGAAAAAGAACCGCTAACAAGATCCAGCGCTCAGTTAACAAAGAAGGTCAAGGGCACCTTTCCTAGCAATTTGCTAACCTTGTGAAGAAAGTTTTAAACTAGGTATGTCAGGGGGTGGTGATAATAGCTTGCAGATAAGTCAGGGAACAGGTGGTAAGTCCTTGGGGCAGCGTGATGGGAGTAAAAATCATAAAAAGTGAATGTGATCATAAAACCTAAAACAAAAGTCTTGCACATGATACCAACAGGCTAGGAAACAAACGGAAGACAGAGCTTTATATGCAGATGGAAGGATATAGGCTTTTTCACAAAGGCAGGAGTAGAGGAATAGAAGAAGGTGGAATTTCCTTTTGCATCAGGAGCAGCACAGATGTTTGGATTTCCTTTGTGGAGTGGGTGATAGACTGGTTGAAGTCTTGTGGGTCAAGATCAGAGGAGTAAGGACTCTGTGGTGGGAGTCTGTGACAGGCCATCCAACCAGAATATAACCAAATCAGAGGCCTGTGACACCTGTAGATTGCAAGTGCACTAGACAGCATATAATCCATATTAGTTTGCTTTGAACCCAGTGTAGTACAGGGGGTTCATATTTTCAATTAACGTGCATTGTACGAGTAGTAATTTTTGTGAAAAGAAATTTATGTTTATTCTTGAAATTGCCTTTGCTTCAGGCAGATACTCTGTCTCATTCTCCATTGTGAAGAAACAGACTAATATCAGAAACAGTGGTTTATGGAAGTGAGGCTATGTAGAAAATTATGGCAAACAAGTAAAAGCTATAATGTACGTTTGCTACTTTGATATTTTTATGGGCCCCATTGAACCTCCTATTAGGTCACTGCCAGACTGAGGGGTGTTTCCATAAAGATATATCCTATCAAACATCTTGTGGACTGACTTGTCCTCAAGTTTCAGGGCCCATACTAATCTCCATGTTAACATGAAGTCCTTCCATTGTCTGTTGCAATCATGGTATCAGAGTATGTACCTTAAAAGTAAAAGGATTTGAACATTTTGAGTTATCATCTAAAATTTTTAGAAAAACTTTGGAGTGTGTTATGTACCATAGTTACACAACTCTGGATACCTTACTTTGTGAGCCATTAAACATTCAGCAGTAACACTTGCTAAGATATTTTTACTAAGGAGATTCATTGAGGTCTGAACAATGGGATGATGAAGAGAATGAAGAAAAATAAATATTTACCACGTGTTAGTATTCACAGGAAAATAACAGATTTTTCTGTCAATACGTTTTTGCTCAAGTGAGATTAGTTTGATTATTTTTTCATTCCATTGTTCATCTCTTCAAGTTATTTCTTTTGATAGTAGTAGAAGTTTCAGCTCAAAAAGGACCAAAGATGTTGAAACTCCATTTTTTCAAAGTTCAGGGTTGTGTGCATGGAAATATTGCAGTAAAACAGTCCTCTAGTTATTTAGGGAAAGCTGGCATGTAAGGATATGAGAGATGATAAGTGGATTAATTCACAGATACAAATGTTCGCAAAATTGGATTCTGCAATTCATCCATCTTAGAAAGATGCATACTTTGCCTATATAAGCATGTGAGAATTAACCCACTGGTTTCAATGTTAAATAATAAGACTATAACATTTATCATATGATATAAGCTAGAGTCCTTGGTCCTTAGCACAAAAGTGACATTAGACTTATATTTACCAATTTTAACATACAAAATATAATATCAGATGAGCTTCTATGGCTTTTTTAAATCATATTTGATTTTTAAAAATGTAAAGAAACAAGTTATTCAAGGGTATTGTAGTTGAATTATTGTTAGAGAAAATGATAGAAAATCAGAACTACCAGCCAGTGAGAACTGTCTCATTTCAGTGAAAAATAATTTTCTTGAGATACATACTGTATGTTAAACTATGGTTAGATCCACTGAAAATTTTTGTTTGTATGTTTACATTAGCATAACATCAAACTGTTAATCGTCTTCTAAGAACTGCAATCTGTGATTTTATCAATGCTTTGAAAGTTGTATCTTTATTTCTCTCTTTTCAGAGAAAGAGAGAAATACATTCTCTCCGATAGGTTCTACAGTAATATTTGCCTTTTTCTCTTCATCCTGTTGGTAACTTGGAGTGTAGCTAAGATTTTCTGTTACTCAGCTCTCTATGCTCCATCATTTCAGTTTTACTCTCAGTTTAAAAGGGAACTTTTATTTCCAAGACTATTTCTTGAGAATCTGACTGCCAGACTGAGGTTTGTCTTTCCCACTAATTCTCTCTCTCCCTATATGTTTTTATATACATATAAAACAGATATATATGTATGTGGTTTGTCTGGGTTTTTTTAACAGAACTACATTTTCATGTAGCAGTCATTTCAGATTTATAGCAAGAAGATTGTACAAATTGAAAAGTTTTGCCTCTAAATTCAATGGAACAATAGACATTTGTTCCCTTTAGTCCTTCTGCTCCTGCTCCTACACCCAATATTATTGTCCTCCTTTGAAAACAGAGATAAAACTCAATTAAATTTGAGATCGTATTAAGACTATTTTTGATTTCATTCTATTCTACATTCTTGTTTTGTTTTGTTTTGCTTACTCTTCCTTTATCTACATAACAAAGGAACCTCTTTGGTTTAATGCCTTTGACAGATCTGGCTATGTATGGCTTCTGGTAACTTTCCCCATGTCTCTTATCTTGAACTCTAAAATAGCTTCCTTTATGATCTATGTCTATTTCCATTGTTTATAGACCCTCCACTTAATAATTTCTGGGATTCAAGCTATTATTCCAAATGTTATTGAAACTATCTATGAAAATATCAGGGGGTTTTGTTTCATTTATATTTTTTAGGAGGGAATACAAATTCCAGATAATTTGTGAGTTTGTGATTTAAAGAAATCTAAGTTTTGTCATTATTCAGCTCCTTGAATATTTAATTTTAATTCACATAATCTTTTCTGAAAGCAGGATTTTGGTATGTTTCATTTAGTTTAAACTAAGTAAACTTGTTATCATTTCCATTTTTGCTATGATCTTACAATTCATCAAAATGAAAATAAACAAACTGAAGTTACGTCTCCTCTTAATAGTTCTGTGACTATCTGATGAAGACATCTGTTAATTATCATATACAAAACCAATATTAATCCTACCATTATCTATAGTGTTTGTTATCTAGAATGTATCTTAAAATTTAAAATCTCTTTAATGACATGATTATTTTTATTCCTTTAGGTAAACAGCTATCTATTTCTGAATCCTGTCATTTGGAATATAAAAAATTGCCAGCCTTACTTGCATAAGACATTTTTTAACATCTTACCTTTCCTTAATATTTGACCCAAACAAGTTCTATTTCATTTATATTACCTTAGTTATTTTGAATCTCTAACATATAACAATTCGTCTTGCACTTGAAACTTCCCCAGGATGACACGTCAACTAATGTTTCTACAATTCCCAAACAGCGCAACCCATCAAAGTTTGTTTGATATTCTATTTTATTTCTATTCATCTAATTATATCTAGTTTACCATTCTGCACTAGTTCTTCTACCTTCTTGATTTTGTTTTTCAGGTTTCTGACATCACAGTTGATTTCCTCTGACCTCATTTAATTTCTTGGGGCATAATTCTTTCACCATAATTCTTTCATCTAATGATCTAATTGGTATTAAAAGCTGATGAATTCAACTTTATTGAACTATTTTGGTTCAACTGATTCAATTCCTAATGCTTCAGATCGCAATTTAAAATATTTTCATTTTAAAAGGTTTTATAACATTAAATTAAATGAAATTTGAATTTATTCTTGAAAATAAAAGAAAATTAACAGCCCATGCTAACTAGCGGATTTATTTTTAATAGTGAACAGCACTGTTCTTTATTCTCCATGATTAAATGGTAAATATTAAATGGTAAATTTTTGTTTAACTTCCCAAATCACTACAATAAACAATTTTTAAAAAACATCATAAATATCTGCTCTGATCATGAAAATATACTTGAAAAAAATAAATGAATTTTTAATACCTTATTAGAATATCAAATGAAATGTCATAGAAATATGATTCTGTCTGCATTGATTTTAGTTCGTATGTACTGAGCTTTGCTGACAGAAAACCATGTTATAAATGAACTGGCTATGGATGAGCGGTACTCTCTGGGCAGGAAAAGGAGCCATTGCCCTTATTCTCACACAGTCTCAAAAGTTCTGGGTAGCAGCAAAGCCCCAGTGATGAACTGAGCAGAGAAGGAAGTTGAAGAGCCTTCCTAGCTCCGCCTCTCCCCTTCTCTACTAGTAAATGAAAGATTTATGCCTCCGTTAAGAATTGCATCATTTGCCGTAGAGGAAATAAAAAACTCTGACATAGACTAGAGAAAACAACAGTATCAGAAGCAGCAGCTATTCCTGAATTTAAAGGACTGCAGCATGCAGTCCTAATTTGTGGTCTTTATTCAGAAGTGTATACAAGGGTTCTGACTGCTGCTAAATTATAATTATACGCAGATATTTTGGATTTAAAGCGTTGCTTCAGAATACTTTAGGATTTCCATGAGAGGATACAACATGCAAGTAAGAAACCAGACAGACAAGAAAACAAGATTTTTGAGGAAGAAAAGTGACTGATGAGACAGTGACATGAAGAAAAGAAATTCAAGCCACAAACAATCTATCTTGGATTATATAGTATAGTCTAATTTGACTGTACAGACATATCTGCTTCATTAATGAAGTCATTAAAAGTATTTCTGATACCATCCATACATTGCTGTTGCTAGAGAAAATGCTGAAAACTAAATAACAAAGCACATTATCCAAGGATTCAAATGTGTTTCGTTCACTGTGGAAGAGACATATGGGAAGTGAGGAGAAGTGGCTGAGCATAGTACGAAATAGCCTGTAAAGAAAGTAATGATAGAATAAAAAATAGTTTTATGGTGACATTTGCCCACAGTAAAATTATATATACACAATACTTTCAGACAATACATCCTGATGTTGCAATTCCCCCCAAGATTTCTTGGTTTCTGCCTATAGGGAAAATATTAATCTGAAATCTACCATGGCCTCTGGCAAGTAACTTTAATACTTATGATCCAGTGAATGCCTGAAGTAAAACATATTATTTACTTAAAAAACAAACAAACAAACAGCAAAACAATTAAGAATAAGACAGAGGAAAAATGCACTGAGGTTAAAAGAAAAAAGAAAAAAAGAAAAGCCCCATAACCTAGCACAAAAGAGAAACACAGTTAAACAAAATAGCAAAACTCAGCTATAAAATAAGGTTTGTATTAAACATATCAAGGGCAACCTACAGAAATTAAATTTGTCAGCAGAAAAAAAGTCACAAAAGTACAGCATTAAAAATTTAGCTTGATGCAATTCCATACAGAGGTTTAAACAAATACACCTGGGATTCCAAAAATTAGTGAAATCTGGGTAAAAATGCATTAAAAATTATATGGTTCTTCGTAAAATATTATGGTTCTATATCAGAATAAAAGGTCTCCAAGCAGCAAGTCCCTTTTGGAAAACCTTGATGACCATTTTATGCTTTCTTATTTTCCATTAAAATGGACTTAGGAATGTAAAGTATTTATATATTGGTCACCATCTTGGGAAAATCAAATGAACATTGTTTTGGATATAATTAACATTTAGTGAACTGTTTATCCCCACATCAATAATTTTTATAGAGCCTCAAATAAATTATTTGACTTTAGTCCATCACTGAACTTAACACAGAACTAGGAAATTGTATTTGTGGTTATTATTATGTTATAGCAAATTATTCTTTGTTGTGACTGTATGTTTTTTGTGTAAGTATGTATATGTATATGAGAAATAGGACTTTAGAAAAGTTCATTGCAATATTGGTTCTCCATTTTCTGCAACAGCTAAGGCTCACAGCCTGCTTTATGGTTATTGACACACCATGATCCTCTGATCTTTCAAATTGACGTTTCTTTTCTGTCATTACTCTTTTCAAAAGTTTAATTTCTGTAACAAAAGTAATAGTGCATACTTACATAAGGTCAGGAAGTGCCTGGCACATGCCCATTGACGTCCTTCTCAGGGAAACATCACTCCCTCTCCCCTTTCCCACCTTCCTACCAGGTGTAACAGACCCCAGCCTTCTATGCTACACTGGCAGAGCACCCCTCTTGCCCTCATTGCCCAGACATACTGAGCAGCCAGTGACTGCTACTGAGAGCTTCATTTCCAAAAACTTACACCTTCCCACTTAGTGGTGTCAGCTGAATTCTTCTTCAGCTCATCTGCATGAAATTGAAGTAGCAAATAAATGGAAAAATCTAGGCTTAAGGGAGAAAGAGTTTATATATAAAAACCTTCATGCAACTGATTTAAGGATTATATCCATTCATCCAGTCTCATAAAATCAAAAACATCTAAATTGTGAGGAATTACTTTCTTATTCTCAGCTCTTGTGATTTCTGTGGTGATCACGGTCTTGACAATGTCTTTTATGAGTTGCTTTATACACTCTAACAATACCCACTCTAACAATTGCCCACAAGTCTATGGGGCCAGACGGGATCCACCTGAGGATACCGAGGGAGTTGGCGGAGGAGCTTGCCAAGACACTCTCCATCATTTATCAGCAGTCCTGGTCAACTGGGGAGGTCCCAGATGACTGGAAGTTAGTTAATGTGATGCCTCCCTACAAGAAGGGTCAGAAGGAGGATCCGAGGAACTACAGGCCTGTCAGCCTGACCTCAGTGCCAGGGAAGGTCATGGAGCAGATCATCCCGAGTGACATTATGCAGCACGTGCAGGACAACCGAGGGATCAGGCTCAGCCAGCATGGGTTTATGAAAGGCAGGTCCTGCTTCACTAACCTGATCTCCTTCTATGACAAGGTGACCTGCTTAGTGGATGAGGGGAAGGCTGTGGATGTTGTCTACTTGGACTTTAGTAAGGCCTTTGACACTGTCTCCCACAGTATTCTCCTGCAGAAGCTGGCTCTTCATGACTTAGATAAGTGCACTCTGCACTGGGTTAAAACTGGCTGGACGGCCGAGCCCAGAGAGTGGCGGTGAATGGATCCAAATCCAGTTGGCGGCCGGTCACAAGTGGTGTTCCCCAGGGCTCAGTATTGGGACCGGTCCTGTTTAATATCTTTATCAATGATCTGGATGAGGGGATTGAGTGCACCCTCAGTAAGTTTGCAGATGACACCAAGTTGGGTGGGCATGTAGATCTGATGGAGGGTAGGAAGGCCCTGCAGAGGGACCTGGACAGGCTGGATTGTTGGGCCGGGGCCAACTGTATGAGATTCAACAAGGCTAAGTGCCGGGTCTTGTACTTCAGTCACAACAACCCCAGGCAACGTTACAGGCTTGGGGAAGAGTGGCTGGAAAGCAGCCTGGCTGAAAAGGACCTGGGGGTGATGGTTGACAGCTGGCTGAACATGAGGCAGCAGTGTGCCCAGGTGGCCAAGAGGGCCAATGGCATGCTGGCTTGTATCAGGAATAGTGTGGCCAGCAGGACCAGGGAGGTGATAGTGCCCCTGTATTCAGCACTGGTGAGGCCGCACCTCGAGTACTGTGTTCAGTTTTGGGCCCCTCACTACAAGAAGGACATTGAGGTGCTGGAGCGTGTCCAAAGCAGGGCAACGAAGTTTTTGAAGCGTCTAGAGCACAAGTGTTATGAGGAGTGGCTGAGGGAGCTGGGATTGTTTAGTTTGGAGAAGAGGAGGCTGAGGGGAGACCTTATTGCTCCCTACAACTACCTGAAAGGAGGTTGTAGTGAGGTGGGGGTCGGTCTCTTCTCCCAAGTAACAAGGGATAGGACAAGAGGAAACAGCCTCAAGCTGTGCCAGGGAAAGTTTAGGTCGGATATTAGGAAAAACTTCTTCACTGAAAGAGTAGTCAGGCTTTGGAACAGGCTTCCCAGGGAAGTGGTTGAGTCTCCATCCCTGGAGGTATTTAAAAGATGGGTAGATGTGGTGCTTGAGGACGTGGTATAGCAGTGGACTTGGCGGTGATAGGTTAACGGTTGGACTCGATGATCCTAAGGGTCTTTTTCAACCTTAACAATTCTATGATTCTATGATTCTAATACAATTAGTTTAGCTAACTGTAAAATGTAGGGGCTTTTTTTCTTTAATTCAGTTACTCTATGAGTCCCCCCTAAATACCAAGTTCAATATATTCAATTGATTCATCATATGAAGTACAAGAAAAGACAATGAGTTTTATGTGTGTAGTACTTCACACAGTACAGTAATATTCAGAGTTGATCTTATTCAACAAAATCAGTATAGTACCTATTTATTCAGACCAAACAATTTAGCACAGGATCAATTTAAAGTATTCATGAAGAATGATTTCATTAAGTCAACAGATTTTCTGCAAGTGTCCTCATTTGTAATGGATGAATTTATATTATTGCTTCCTCTTTGCTTCATGGGCAATGACTGACTTACTGACTTCATGTCTTGTGATACATATGATACCAGTTCATTCTTCTAATGATCTGAGCAGCCTTTTACAATCCTACTGTTCTTGCATATCACCTTGTTGCTCAAAGCAGTGAAACGTTTGTTTTGTTCCAGTTGAATGTCTAAAGTGTTTTACATGACATCTACATTTAATGAAATGTTGTATTGCTTGAATTACATGCAAAGAGCATTAGGAAATACAAATGCAAATCTTAACTCCCAACAACAACAGACAAGAGTTATCTAAGCACCTAGTACGATAACATTTCTGCCCCAAGTCCTCAACAGAAATAGAATTGAGGTAACAAAATTGAAGAGAAGTATTAAAAAACCATCTTGCTTCACTGATTTTGGTACTTGAGAACCAAAAGAAAACATGATTCTTAAAGGCTTCTGTCATGTAGAATTAGAGTCCCTACCATCTTGTCTGAGCACCTAAGTCACGCCTAAATCCTTCTGTTTATTCTCTCTTTGGATGCAGGATTCTTACATTCTTAGGTTATTTTTCTAGATTAGAGTAGTTTTTCCAGACATATTTGTGATGACTTTAAATTGAAATTTCCCACATCTAGGCAAGTCCATTATAAATTAAGTTCTTTTTATATACAGTCATTTTCTGTTTCCACCTGATTTTTTGTGGAAAGAAAATTGAGATCATGCCAGTACTCAAATACACAACAATGTCCACGTTTACATTATCTTTTATATGTTCTGACCTTTTTTTAATTTTGCCAAATCCAGAACTGCCTTAATCCGAAGTCCAGTTTTTGTATTCTGTTTTCAAATTAAAAGTCTAAGAAGCTCAAATGGGTTATAAACTCAGGCACAGCACAGTTCATATGGATATATATCTTTTGGATGAGCAAACATTTGACTTAGAAGCCAGCACAGGTCTGTTTATAAAATGTTATGTAGATGTATCTTCAAATATAAAAACCTGTGAGGAAGGGGTTCATAATCTTAGCCTTTGAAACAGCAGTGTTTCCTACACAAAACTCTAAAAAGATACATCCAATGATTTGTTATTAACTAGAAGCAGCTCATAAAGTCTTTTTTTTTTTTTTTTCTGCTTTAAACACCAAATCCTGATCTCACCCTTGGATATGATTTCTAAATTATAAAAATTTTTAAAAAATTTTGAAATAACTCTATGTTTATCTGCCAGTAGAGGCATCCTACTGGAAACACCTACTTAGATTACCATAATAACATATATCTAGAATGGATAAACATCTAGGACATTTTTCACTATGAAAATTAAAGCACAAAGTCAATTAGCATGCCTCATGCTATGGAGATCTACATATTGCAAGACAGATCAATGTTATTTTCCTTTTTACCTGCAGTTAGTTATGGTTGATAATAATTCAAAAAATTTTTTTTGTTTATAGTTTTTCTTCCAGATTAAAAAAAAAAGAAAAGAAGTTAAAATGTGGGGGGAAAAAAAAATCAGCTCTACAGATCATAGATGTGGGTTTTGAGAAATAACTAGAAATAACCAGATGCTTTTTTTCTTTTTTTTTTTTTAAATTTACTTTTGGGTAATCCATAATACAAATGTACAAGCCTGTTGGAGATGAGTTTACCATATTTCCTCTAGTGACTTTTAGCTCTTGTGCTCAGAGGAACGTATGCCTGCATCAGTCTGCCTTTACAGGGCTTCCCCTACTGAGTTCTGAGTGCATATCTGACAGATGCTCTTGCTCTCACAGAAGGGGGGCTGCTTCTGTGCAATTGCTTGCTCTTCGACCTGGTCTCAGCACTAAGCCTCTGCTCTAATGGCAAGGATCAGCCCACTCCATCTCACATATGCCTTTGTGGTAACTCTGCCGCTATGCTGCAGTCTCAAAACAGTGCCTTACTCACATTATGCAGTACTCCATGACACAATGTATAATTTCATTATGGCACACATTGCTACAGGATGTTATAGAAGCTAATAATTTAAATTGGTTTTAAAAGCTGTTAGAAAAATTCATGGAAGAACAGGCCACTGAGGTCTATCAAGTATGAAGATGAAGACTCTAGAAGAGAAAGTCTTGAGCCATAGATGACTGAGACAGAGTGAGTAGTTTCACCATATACTTCTTGTGTTCTTAATTACTATTTGCCCCAGAATATACTGTTGGCCGTGGTTAGAGACAAAATACTGAACTAGAGAAACATTCATTCTTATCAAAATGGCATTCTGATGTTGTTTAGATTACAACATCAGGTAGGGTTGATCTTTTTCAAAGCAGAAACTTTCTTTCCAGTGATGCTTGCATAGTACTGCTTAAATTCCTGCATATTTTTTTTTTACTTTGTTTCATTTATATACTTCAAACCAAACAAAGACCTTCAAAACTTATGATTCACATTCATTTTATAATACCATAATCTAACACTAGATTGCAGTTATCATTGGCATGTTTAGTTCAGCTATAGATTCAACACACCTTCCACTGGGGGAAAAAAAAAAAAAAAAAGAAAAAGAAAAGGAAAAAGAAAAAGTAAAAGCAAGTTGGGAAGATAATAGGACATATCTTTTTTTAACGTGTCTGAATTATACACTGAATTATATAATCATATGTACAAAAATATAATACTGAATGATACAATCTAGCCAAACTTAAAAAACAAAAGATTGTATATTTACCTGATCATACTGTAAATATTGTTGTGCTCTGCAATTGAGCAAGTCCCTTCTTCTTCACCTTCTAAGATTCTAAAAAGATGGCCCAAAGCCACTGCTGTCTCTTTTGTGATGCTCTTAATAGCATGACAACATGTCAAGCCATGCTGACAAGAGTGGAACAGAGTCCAAAGAAGAATTAATCCTCCTGTGGCAAAGACTGCACGCAGACTTATTTTCTAGGATGTGAAGATGGAGTACTTAACTTTCTTATCATTGTCTACATGCTTACTGAAAATGTAGTGAATAGCTGTCATCTGGCAATAATTGTCTTCTGATGTTTTACTGAAACTCATTTGGGGCATGCACGGGATTTTAAGAGCCTGAAAGCATTCTTGGATTTTCTAATTATAGGTATATCCAGTGACAATGTTATGTTCCACACATACAGCTTGTAAGTCACATCAGTAGCAAGACAGTGATTTCTGTTCATTTCCATCACAAAGCAGACAAAAAATTTCCAGATGTGCTTATATAGAATCATAGAATGGTTTGGGTTGGAAGGGACCTTAAAGATCATGTAATTCCAACCCCACTGCCATGGGCAGAGACACCTTTAACTAGACTGGGTTGCTCAAAGCCCCATCCAACCTGGCCTTGAACATTTCCAGGGAGGGGGCATCCACAACTTCTCTGGGCAACCTGTTCACCACCCTCATAGTGAAGAACTGTGAAAAGCTTCAGGACTCTTGTTGAGCATCACATACAAATAATTAAAAACTACCATGTATCAAGCAGTGTTGAGTCACTACACATTTTATCATTTACTTCTAGTATATAGCTCAATATGCATGAATATAAGGTCTTAATTACAAAACTGTCACTCATTCTGCCTCTGACATGTTTTGTTGGAACTACACATATAAACATGCAATATGTTCCAAACAATTAAGTATTAGCAGTTAGTATATAAGTGCGGTGGTACCTTAGTTTTACTTATTATGAAGCAACCCTTTTATGTGATAGCTAAATGACAAAAGTAATGATGATTATAGACTTATAAACAGGAGATGCCTCTGGATAAAATAATTTCAGTTACACTACTTTTGTAACTAGGTGCGTGTCACCAAACAGCACACTAACACTGGCACCCTGGCACAGCAAACTGGTGATAACTAAAACTATACAGTCAGAATTTCATAGGGACATTATATGCAGTTTGGGGAAATAAGATAAAAGAAAATTTCACTTATATACAGACCTAAAAAGCTTTAGCAACTTAAGGCTCCTGTTATTATAATAATTTGCTTTGTGAAATGGATGAAAAATTGCTTTGAAACACTTCCAGGTCAGAACAGTGAGTGTAATAATGAAATAAATTTAGTTTCTGTCTTAATCTAGTTTAATGTTTCTAATGTCTGTTTTAATTTAGCATTTATGTTCCAAGACTTTTGTTCTGGAATTGAGATAGGAATATTGGGAAGGGCGTTCTGCACTAGGAAGGGGTGTGGTGAGAGCAAGCCAGTGCAGGGCTTTTTCAGATCTCAATAAGAAAGACCTGAAAACAAATAGCTTAATAAGATATTTAACTGCTTTAAGAAGTCAGAATAAGAAAGGGAACATAGGTAGTGAGTAAATTTTAGTTCCCATCAGATGCTGGGCACCTGTGTTTGTGCAGCATTGGACAGATCCTGGTTGGATTTTCCCCCGGTGCACTGTGCAGAGCAGATCCGATCCTGACCACAAGAGAAGCTCTCCCCTTTGGTCCTTTGAGCTACTCTCTAATTTACTCACAAGAAAACTCTGTGCCTAAAGGATGTTCTCATGAGAACTTGTTACTGCACTGTTTGACAAAGGCAAGGCCATGCAGGTGGCTTAATCACTGGTACCAAATGGAAGCTGCCTGTAGACTCCTCTGTTATGGTGAGCTGGCTGAGCTCATCCTGTGGCCAAGGGATGTCAACAGCACAACACGGGCCTGAAGACCACTCTGGACATGCAGCATGGTGCAGCACGGGCTTGCTCAGGTTAGCTGTGATGTGGGTCACTAGTTCCTAAACGTGCAATGGGCTCCTGGTCAAGACCAATACGTTCCACTCCTTACTACAGTTTACCTTTCCCAAAGATATTGTAAGTTACAGATTATATTAGTTGCATACAGGTTTCTCAAGACCTAAGTAGTAGCCCCAGTAGAGCAGACATGGCCTGTCCAAGATCACCAACTTCTTGAATACAATGTCTTCCGCAAGTCTCCCAGTACAGGGCAGGGGGGATGGGGAGTTGCATTTCAGTGAAATTCACAATACTGACTTTTTAAGAAAAAAGAAATGGTAGTGGCACCAGGATACTACATTTTATAAACCAGAACAAACTGCACTTCCACTCAAGTGGGCTGTTCAGACTTGTAGAAGAGAGAGTCAAATGAGATGCTAAAGTTGTATTTAAATTAATCATCCACTGTTTAATAAATGAACAGAACTTAACATATTATGAATATTGATATTGGACTGTTTATTGTAATTATAATACAAAGCTGAAAAATATAAAGTCACTGTGTAAAATATCAATCTTTATCTTCCTTTATTGAATGTTCATCACATTGCTAATGTGTAGAAACAGCTTTGCTGTACTGTGTCATTTTATGAAATTGAGCTTTGAAAAGTCATATATAAAGGTCTGAGGAAAAAGCTGCAATTATTTACTTTGCTACTACAAATTTTGAGTTTTTGAAGCATGACACTCCTAAACTGAAGACAAAACACATTCCCCACTTCCCAGTCTGTAGAAAGCTGTATTGAAACTCTTTGAAACTAATGGAAAGACACATATTTTGTCCAATAGTGTCTGGTTTAAGCCATCAGAAAATTATCTACTTAATTGAAATCTGGTTGTAGACACCAAATATCATAAACTATATAAAGCAAGGTGCAATTATTCCAGCCCACTTGCGGAAGGAGAAAGAAATAATGGATTAAATCTGTTTGCACTAGATCTTGTATCATAACCTCTTTTCTCTAAGGAACAGTATTTCCATTTCTAGATGCCACTGCTGTTAAATCAGGGCCTGTAGTGACAGGACAAGGGGCAATGGTTTTAAACTGAAAGTGGGTAGGTTTAGATTAGACATAAGGAAGAAATTTTTTTACGATGAGGGTGGTGAGGCACTGTAACAGGTTGCCCAGAGAAGTTGTGGATGCCCCATCCCTGAAAGTGTTCAAGGTCAAGTTGGATGGGGCTTTGAGCAACCTGATCTAGTGAAAGATGTCTCTGCCCATGACAGGGGTGTTGAACTAGATGAACTTTGAAGGTTCCTTCCAACCCAAACCGTTCTATAATTCAATTAATTTTTTCTCTGGTTAAGCAGTAACAACTATAACTTTTAATCTAGGTGCCTTGGGTGCTTTTCCTGGTTTCTTAATAGAGTAAGTATGGTAGAATCTGTTTAAATAAAATCTACTCCATTCTTATCCTACCATCCTTTTTGTCTTTTCTATGATTTCCAGTGAATTTGCACTTCACTGATCTTTTACCAGGCATTCCACTTTGGTCCATGACTCAGGGTTTAATCATCAGCTATATGGAAGTTGTGATTTGTTTTAATGTTAACTAAGGTAAGGTGTTGGTCAGCTCTGCTGTCAACTGGAAAACTGATTAAAAATAAGGATACTGGGGTATCTGCGACCTGATTATGCATCCTTATAAAAAGAAAATATACAAACCACCCAGCAATAAAAGAGGTAAACATCTTGGCTAATGTAATATATAATAGACACATTGTAAAATCTTAGTGTACTTTCTTTTAATATTTCAGGCCAGTATAGATCTTCACAAGCAGAATATTTTTTTCCTCTTATTTATAGTAAATCTTTTTTTTTTTTCTTTCTCTCCATTTGTTATATGTTGACTAGGATAAACCAGATAGACAATGCATTAATAAAGAACTAAGTTAACTGTGAAATACCCTAATTAAATCAGTTCCACTGTATTTTCTCCTAATTCATTTTCCCTCACCTTGAATAGTTATAATAGTTCATGCAGTTTTGTAACTCACTCCAAGACATCTCTGACAATTTTAGTGTAAGTTCAGCTCAGTACTCTCAGTTTAAGTTCTCTTGGATTTATGGTTGGAGGTTAGCTTCAAAACGTAACACTGCACTTCAGGCAGTGAAGAATAGTCTGGCATAGATAGTTACAAAACTCAGGGCACATAATACATAAAGAAGTGTTATAAAATATATAAAGAAGTATCAGTATCTCCAAAATTTCTGCATCCTGTTTGGAAATGTAGCTCTACAGAGTAGTGCTCCAGCACAGAGGTGGCATAGAGCCAGAACCAAGTGACCGAATAAAGGAAGCAGGAGCTAGGCCGTAGAGAGAAAGACAGGATAGAGGAAGTCAAGAAACAGGCAGATCTTCTATTAATTTCTATTTATCAGAAAATAATTACAGTTCAAATCTTTAGTTACTCTTTAATCATTTATTAATGTTATTGTTGTTTTTAAACATTGTCAAATCTGGCAATTTACTTGCATCAATAGGACCAAACCAGAGTCCTAACATAGTCAGAATTAATTTGGATCTAATACTGTCTGGTCTGGTATGACAAAGGTAGACTCAGCTTAAGCACAAGCCTTTCTAGAGACTACAATATTAACCTGATTCATGCAATTGACAATCATGACTGAGCATATAGCACTATCAAATGTTAAAATAAAAAATTAAGTGGACCCCCCAGTTGTCTCCCTTTGTGGGCCAAACTGGAAGCAAATGTGACCACCACAATCCAGAAGAAAGAATATGCATATGGTGTCAGGCAGACAGGATATGAGGCTGCAGTAATATCTTGAGACAGGCTGCTCTGTTTTCATGTTCTGGCCAAACTCTTGCACCTGGAGAGTGGTCTGTGGGAAGGCAAAAAATCTCAGTCCTTTGACACATGTCCCCCATGACAGAGACAGAACACTTATTTCCTTAGAGCAGGCAACTTTTCAGGGCATTTTTTACAAAATGGGCTTAAAATGCCAGATCATGTTTCCTCCAGCACTATAGCCATGCTTGATACCTGAGAATATGGAGTTGTACATCCAGAGAAAGATAGAGGAGACACTCAGCAAAAGCTATCACTGTCACTGCATCTTCAGAGTCTCTTCCTACCATTCTTCCAAGCTGGTATCCATGTTCTTCAAATAATGATGCCAGGTTACTCTGCATCTTCCAAGAACCTTTGTCTCCTTTCTCTCTTTTTTCATGAGTCTCCCCATAAATCTCCACAAGAGAATGGACAGCTCTCCAGAACCTATTCCCTCAAAGTACCATATCCTCCTCAAGAGTTAGAGTAGACCACCAAGAATGAAGCCATTCCTAGACATCCGCTACGTATTTCCTGCAGATATGCGAGGAGGAAATGGTGAGAAGTTATTGCTATTTCCTCATCATTGGAGGATATCTGGATGACAGGAGAGAACATTGTCCTTGTGTGTGAGAAGTCACAATGCATGGCACCATTCCCAAACACCATCCTCTTCACAGTCCTGATTCTGCAATAGTCCCATTTTTGTCTTGAATGCACTCTCTGAAGACTGTGTGGAGCTACAGATAGGATGGGTCATCAGATGTTGGCAAGGTACCCTTATGCTAGCCACAACACTGTGATGCAAAAGAGTAAATTTTTCTCTGTAATGAATTAATCTCTGAAGTGTGGGAAGGCCAAGCTGCCAGAGGATACAGGCTTTGAGAACTAAATGCAGGAGGTGTAAAAGAGATTAACAGTGAGAGAAAAAAAAATAATCAGAGGGGTGCTCTGCTGTTCCCAGTAGAGTACGAGAAAATTTAGGCCAGAGTTTCTGCTTTAGGTTCTCTGAAAGAAAATCATGGAATTCTCCCATTTCTTCAAGTTCGAGGTTTATCTTTGGCTATAAAGCACTTAGTTGCAGAACATAAACATATACAAGCCAAATTCAAACAACCCAATTGTTTCTTTAAAGCTTGTTTGTCAAAGAAAGTAGGTCCTAACCTAGTCTAGCCAAAGAAATTCAGAGGCTAATTAAAACTCTTCACTCTACTTTTAAACTAAATCCTGAATGGGATTTCAGGGTTTATGATTTCAGAACGCAACATAAAAAAGAAATCAACAATTCTGAAGAAAAACTCCTTGAGGAAAATCTGTATGTGTTACTTAGCTTTGCATTCAGAGCTGAAGGAAAAGATTCGGGGACAGAAAAGAATAGATTACCTCATCCCTTACCTCCTTATTAAAAACCCCTATCTCTATAAATCAAGAAAAATTTGTACTGAGCAGCAAGACCTGCCATTTTTCTGCCCTTTTACAAAAACTTCATAGTCAGACCACTCCTCAAATAAGGAACACCAAAGGTAAGTCCCCTTTTCTTACCAACAAGCCTCAAAACCATGTCTTTCAGGAACATCTGAAATGGACTTTTTAGTCCATTTTCTCCGTCCCATCACCTTTCCTCCACAATGGTATTCAAAGCTTCAGGCTGTAGACATGTAAATACAAATGTCTAGATATCAGCTCCTATTGTAAATAGTGGAATGTTGATTAATATAGTTAATCTTGTCTAGACAGATGTTCATCTGCTCAAACATAAGCACCTTCTTCAGGATGAGGTGAAGAGTTCTTCCATTTTACTCACTGTTTTCTGTTGTCTACAACATACTGTGTTGCCTACAACTCTCACTTAGACATCTAAACTTAGATGCCCACACTTTATTATTGAATTCTGCCCTTATTGTGAAAGATATCTGGTTCTGTAGAAACTAATAAAATATGTACTGTTCTGGGGAAGGATTTAAAAGTATGAGAGTTGAGAACACTGCTCCCAAAAAGAATGAAGGGCCTCAACTGCTTTGAGAGAAATTATTTTAACATTGAAATTGAAAAGGAAGTCAGGTGTGTGTACCTGCTCTAAGCAAACTCTGTATGAATTGGGTTATCGTCTCCGCTCGTCGTCTCTGCTACCTCTTAAACTTAATCTGACTTTAGGCTATTTCTGGCAAAATAACTCATGGATGAAGGTTGTATATGTTTTATCCTGAAATAGCTAAAAACTCCCATATGGAAAAAAATGAAGGGCAGATAAAATTTGGTCTGGTTTATACAATAAGCTACCACTCTGTGACAGTCATGTAAAAGCTGGGAGTCAATTGTTCCTTCTCCAACTATACTTTGAGACAAGAAATGACTTACATGATTCCTTTCTTGCTCGCTTTCTTAAATGTCTAAATAGTTTTTGAAGTCCAGAAAGGATTCATAAGAATAGGAAGATATGGCATTTCAATGGTAAGGGCCTAAAAAATTCTGTTTGAAAAGACATGAAAATGTTTTTATAACTCCAGACAGTAACCTCTGGAAAGGTTTCATCTGGACATCTAGCATGAAGTATGGCAACATTCATTTACCTCCATTTGCATCTTCTCTAACCATAAATTATATAGAGTCTGCAATAGATGATAGACGGATGACATGCTAAATTTCAGGACACATTAATGGAATCATAATGAGTCTCATCTTTCATAGTTCCTTTCTCCACATGGAGATCAGGGATGCTGTTTTTTTAATTAGAGAAGACTCTGGACAGGGGCCTGTGTCTCTAATGTTGTTTTGCTAAGGAGATGTGTGATTATTCTGGCCTTGTTTGTGGCTCTTCTAGCAAAAAGAATCAAAAGCATAAAAAAAAAAAACCTTGCACACTAATATGGAGATTTTCTATGCCTCCAGAAATGATTGGAGAGCCATTTAGCCTGACTTGTTAAAGAGTTGAAACCATAGTGAGCCAAGGACCTGGCTTATATTCTGTGGAGTTTCCCTGAAATTCTAATTACCCATTTTAATTTCCTTTTTAGTGTTATCTGTGTCTGACTCTCAAATTTAGTTTCTGCATAAAGTGTAAGCATGAAAAAGATAAAATGTTAGTTCAGACTGCAATCCAACTATGTACGACTAAAGCTGTCAGATTTTCCAGCCAGTTTTCTCAAACACGTTAAGGGACATTCCCTCTGGGAGAAAAAACAGAAAAGACCATTCTTTTCTCCATGTGTTGTTTTTCTTACTTCTGTCTTGCTCTGCTCCCATGGCTCACTTTGCAGATGTAATCTAATAACGTAATTTAGAGGCATTCAGATTAATGAAATTTATGTGTTTTACAGCAGTAGATTATTTTGGTCTAATCCAGGTGGTGTGTGAATTAGAAAGATTACAGAAAGATCAAGCCACACACAAAAAACCTCCAAACCCAACCCACAAATCCCCTCTAAATTCAGAAAATTTTCTTATTCATTCAATCCTGTCAAGTTATAGTCCACATTATAAAGGCTTTTCGTATTATTGGTTTTGCAGCTTCCTTATTTTTGGAGAGTAGTTTGGGAATAATGGAAAACTGGAAAATGGAACACACAAGGTAATTGGAGAAAAACCTTGCTTCTTACCACGTGTATAATTATTTCATTAAATACAACCAGTGTTCACATGTCATTGACATTAAAAATATATATATGTACTTCTCTGCAAACTTGAAATGTACATCAAATAAAGCAAAGAGCATGCACTGAATATTCTACAACGCTGAGAATAAGATCCAGGTTCTCTGAGTAAATATTAAACAGTCTGTCAAGACATTTTCACCTTCCATCTGCTCTAAGAAAATCACTATACACATGCATAGTCCCAGTGGGGATGCATTATCAAAAGCCCTGTCTAAGGAGAGAATAAACTTCTCCATGTGGTTTCTTATCCGCAGAAAGAATAAAAAGAATACACAGAAGGGCAAGAGTGCTTTGTTTATATACTTTTGTTTGAAGACTGCCTATACATATTTTTATCCAAAGCCTTCTGCACAAGACCTTACTTGACAGCTCCAAAGGAATGAAACTGACAGCATAAATGTAAAAACACAGTTATTTTAATCACCATAGTATAAAGTATCGCACAACTACTCATGCTCAAAGTCAAGTTCAGTTTCTCACATTACTTTAACTAAATTACAGCTTAAAACTCTGAGTGTTGCTCTGAAGTATGGATCATAGGGTTCATCAGTTACATGCTTTTGTCAGTTTATTTCTAGTACATGCAGATCTATTATCTCTATAAAACATGATTTCTGTTTCATATCTGTCAGGCAGGCCTGGATTCCACAAACAGTTCTCTCTGCCTGCTTCCTATTTTGCAACTTAGTTTCTTCAGACCTCCAGACAGAAATCTCCTACAAGACTACACATATTGATACATTCTTTTCTTCATTAATTAAAAAAAATTATTGTTCATTATTTTTCCTTAAATTCAAAGTCTTTTTTTTTTTTTTGCTTAAAATGTTGGATTTTAAATGTTGTATTCTAATTTTTTGCTTAAATGGCAAAAAGCTGTTATTGGATTCCCTTTTTAAGGCTAAATTTTACATAACACATACATTTTATTTAATTTGAGAGAACAGTGTATTCTAACCTCCAGAAAAAGTTTGCCATTACACTTCATTTCAGTGTTGAAGACAGTCTTCTGCTCATTTCCACTTTGTCTTCAGACCAATTGACCATAGCTGTAAGATAAACTGCTGCTTATGAAGGTTTCCCATTTCCAGATGCTAAAAGTGAAGAACATCAGTCTAAGACTAACTATGCTCAGTAAGAAGGAACTATTTTATTACTGTTTAGTCATCAAAGAGAACTAAATCTATCATAATACTCATTGGATTAATCAGACCATCCAAAATTTATGAGTTTTGAATGCAAATAGCTCCACCACTTTTTTGATCCTAAGATTTAGGAAAAGAAAATATCTCTTAAAAGCAAAACTGTACATCTTCTCTTCCTATTTTTTTTCCTTTTCTATTTTACATATTCCATTTACCAGTAGCAATAACAGTTTCTTCTGTCAATGCAGTATCAAACTCCAGCATGGTTAGAATATTCAATAACTGCTTTTCTTTTTTTCCATTATTCTGGGACTGTTTATGCAATTTTTTAAGATTGCATGCACTAAATCATTTATACTGCATGACATTCTTCACTGTTTTACACATATGAAGTAGAAAGAGAAATTACTGAAGAAATATCTGCAATATATCCCTAAATATAAAACTTTCTGAAAATAGGAAAGTCATTAAGATGAAATGAATACTTTATTTGTGTCAGAGTCCCCAACAGTTCCCAAAGGCCTTGATGTGAGGTGTGAATTACCCTGCTCAACAGAACTTTTAAGTACTGTACTGAATTAGCTGCTTCTTATATTCATCTTCTGTTCTGTAGCATCTGCTTTCAGTTAAAAACAGCTGAGGTGAAAAAAGGCCTACTTTACAGTGCAGATCTACAATATATACCACTAGAGGTTTTTGTCCTTGCCTGCATGTTATATACAGTAATGCATACATGCAAACGAGAAGACCTATCTGACATGTTTCTTCAGCATCATATAATACAATGTCAGGTGAATGCCAACAAGGGTCTGGGTGAGAAAAAATCAAAGGGGAAAAAAAAGAAATAAAGGCAAAAAGTAATTTAAAAATCACTTTTATTCTTAGATTCTAATTATTAAAGTTCAGGAGGTACTTAATGAACCAAGAAAAAAGGAGGACTGAGCTTTAATAAAAGCAGTAGCTTTCGGTATAATAGTTTCACTATTATAGGAAATATATTCAAGAATTCTGTAATACCTATCAAAATATCATCACATCTAGAGCTTCTTGCAGGCAAAGCCACTCTGGCTTCATTGCAGTATTATGAAGGTAAGACATGTTTCTTAAAGCGTTAAACAACATGGTATCACTGTTTACCCTGGATAAAGTACAGGAGGTAGGTGCCCACTCACTACCCTCTCACACAGATGAAACTGACAGACACTAACATTTCTTTGAAAAATTATGTCAGTTAAGGTTGAAAGGCCACATCAGTTAGGTACAATAATCACATTTAAATCAGCAGTCTTTTCTTATTTATTCATATGCATCACAGAATTTGTTTAATATATTTTAGGGTTTCAGTTTCCGCTTCTATACTTATATGAAAATGGCAACATTTATTTTTAATCTTCAGCAGCTCTTCCATGTTTTATTTCCATGTACTAGAAGTACAGAAAAAAACCCCCAAACCAAAATACACAAACAAAAAAGCTGACTATGCCCTGTTTTTTGTAAGCATTGTTATAACCATACAGGGTAACTTGTTATTTCTTCAAGAGGGCTTACTGCAGCCACTCATTCTTCCTCCTGAAAATACTACTAAAACAAATATATATATTCAATCAAAATGTTTAGCAGCTTATTCACAACTGTAAATTAAAATTCATTTCCATGACATAGAAATGTTTTTCTTATACAATTTTTATAATTTTAAAATTGATATTATGCCATTGCTGTAATGCAATTACTTGGCTGATATTATAAACTCCTACAGGGATGTTTATTGATACTGTTCAAATTATGGAACATGTTGTAAAATACAGAAAGACCAGATCCAATCTCTAAATCCAATATCTGATTGTCTAAAGAAAAGTTAGTATTTGTTTGTGCTGCAAATAATAGCACTTACAATAAAATGTTTTGATCCTGGCTAAACCAACAACATTGTTAAAATTAAGCTTGACCGTGTATGGACAAGGTAAATACAGAAAATACTAAGAATGTCAAGAAAAAAATAACCTTGCATGATGGGATCAACCTCATTTCACAGACTTCTTAACTGTTTGGCTGAGCAGTTGAAATGATGTCTTCATAGGCAAATCAAGTTTTCTCAACTATAGTTATTTAAATTTTAAGGTCATTGCAAATTTGACTGTCCTTTATGAACATTAAAAATGTGTTAAAGCTCATAGTCAGTCATAGATTTAAAAGCTTTTGCCATGACTTTTAAAACACTGAGATGAAATTATATGAATGAAAATAGCTCATCAGTTTAAGTTCGCTTAATAGTACCTAGTGGTAGGATACCACTGAAGAAAACTGCTAATTGTTAATCTTTGAATTTTGCATGCCTATGTGAACCTCTTAGACTACTAAACTTTCAGATCATGTTATACAGAATGATCTAAAACTAAATATAAAGGGAAATGGGCTATACCATCATACTCCTTATTCAAAATGCCAATTACTTTTGACTAGGCAAGCATTCATGTTTCCCATAGACAAATACATTTGCCCAGTGATCCCTCACATATAGACCTGTCAGTCCCTCCAGCTAAGCAGGGTATTGAACTGTTAATACATGAAACGAGTGCCTGCTTACTCCACAAAATTCATCCAGCTACCAGAGAAGATCTTGCCTCCTAACAGAATACAATGTTAAATAGCATCTAGCCAGCAAACAGGGAAGACTAGTGGCTTTATTTATTAGATGAAGATCAAAATGATGATGTGCTAGCAGGACTGACTCTCCATCATATTCCTACCAATGGGGTGTATAAACAAAATCTTAAGCGAGTGATGAATACCCACTCTGTTTCTCTCTTTTTATAATTATATAAATATATGTATAATAATTTATATATATATTATTCTGGTAGGATCTGAAATTATTAAGTGACAGAAGTTCAAATGAGAAGAGTGGGAAAGAGGTGCTCAAGAAGGGTGATAGCAACAACATGAATACAAGGACCATCAAGAATGGGAGGACCAGCAATATAGGCGTTCCTGTTAATAAAGAAATAGAAGCACCAGGGTCTCTGGGGCAAAAAAACGGAGCCAAAGTGCTACCACCCAAAGGAGCTCAAGGGCCTCAGTCCACATAACCATGCCAGTACTGTGTGGAAGAATGGCTAAGTGAGAAGGGACATGATCTTTTCAGTATGAGCAATCCTGCTTTTAGTGTATCAAGAAGCACAGAGGATACTATAAACTGACCTTGAACAGCAACAGACTACTTGGCAAACAACATAAGAGACAACAACTAAGTCCAGAATGTGCTAACGAACCTCTTCGCGTGAACAGCAACCCTGTACCAATCATATAACTGTCTTAAGCGCATGAACACATGTAATGAACCAATCATATAGATATTGCTACCGCGTGCTTTCCTGATTGTCTATATAAACCTGGTAATTGTCTGAAATAAAGGAGAACGATCATACTCGCATTGAGGTTACATCGTTACTCCGGGTCCGTCTCCCACTCCGACATCTGGTAGCAGAGGATGGTTATGGGTCTTCGTCTGCAATCTCCGTGACTGCGGTAAGCAGCTAGAGGAGGGGAGTGGGAAACTTCGGCTGAGAGGAGCACTGCTTGGGGCAAAAAGGCAGGGCAGATGCCGGTGTGAGGTCGCTCCTCACCTCTCAGGCGCAGTAATGGAAACAGAAGCTGCGGCCACACTGCTAGCTGGAATCCTCTCCAAGAGAGGGATAGAAGCACCAGCGAAGCAATTATGTAAATTAATTACACTGGGACAGCGTTGGGGTCATTTTTCTGACACTCACCCGTTGTTTTCCATCTCGGAATGGCGGGACTTTGGAGGGACAATGTGGCAAAAAACGATTGAGGGAGATGAAAAAGATGAAAAGGAGATAAAGGCGGTTCGTATACTTTGGAACACCGTGTTAGAGACTTTAAAAGCGATGAAAGCAGAAAGAGAAGTGGCATGCGCTGCTGCTCAAATGCTGGGTCCAGGAAAAGCTATTGATAAACCCCAAAGTAAACCAGGACCTATCACGCGCTTCTTCGGACTGCCTGTCGTAAGAGGAATGTCTGGGACTATTTGTAAAAACGTAAGTGAACTGCGGGAAAAGGAAAGTCTTAACTCCCCGGGTGAAATAAAAGGTGTGCCGCCGACCACGGTGCGGGCACCCGAGAAAGCGGAAGTTTCTCTTAGCAGAGCCGGAATAGGACCTGAGGCAGAGGCGGAAGTGTCTCCACCAGAAGCCCCAAAAGGGGCGGGAGCAACGTCAGTTGCTGACCTCATTGACTTAGGTGGAGCACCCTGCCGACCTTCCCCTGCAACTGGAAAAAGGGAGGTGCCGTCAGCACCTCCAGCGCCTTCATCTCCGCTGTACCCACCGCTGCCTTCTTCTGGGGAATCATCGGGGAGTGCAACTTCCAAGAAAGAACTGCAGCAACCCCCAGATGTTACTACAGAGATGTTACAAACGGTTCTAAAACGACTTGAGAAATTGGACACGCAAACGACTGCGAAGGAAGAAAGCGTGCCTCCATGTTTAATGAAACCATCAGCACACCCTAGAATCACGCGCTGGAGTGACATTATTAAGGATGTGATTTTAGAAGGACAATGGAAACCCGTTGGGGGGAAAAAAAAAAAAAGAAAAAAAAGAAAAAAAAGAAAAAAAAACAGAAAAGAAAAAAAAAGAGAAAAAAGGAAAAAAAGGAAAAAAAAGGAAAAGAGAAAAAAAGGAAAAAAAAAGAACAGGGAGTCCTGCAACTTGGCATTCCCGGTCATACAAGAGAACAATCAAGGAAAATGGGAACCTCACGACTGGAAAATTTTACAAGCAGCACGTACCACCATTTCAACCTATGGAGTGAAATCCGTGGCAACACGACAAATTGTTAGCTGGATCTTCTCTGCCGACCTTATGTGTCCATACAATTGCCAAAACTTAATGAGACTATTATTAACCCCAACTCAGTACATACTATGGCAATCTTCCTGGATTCAACGAACCACAGATGCTGCATCCTGAAGACAAGGGGAAGCTCCTTAATCATATGTAATGGGAAAGACTCACCATATGCTGTCATCTGTCAGTGGCAAAACAAGAAAAGGGAGTCTACCTCTCCTCTCCCATTGGATGCCACTGCCAAATCCACTGCCAAATGCAAAAGTCCGGGAGATATGTTTAATGTGTTAGAATGGGTGTTTTTAAGTGTGCAACCAAAAACGAGTATTCAAACGCGAACTGAGGCAATAGGAGAATTAATACGTAAAGGAAGGTCGCGAATTATAGAAATCAGTGGTCAGGAGCCAGAGAATATCAGTATACCTGTTAACGCCATAGATATAGAATGGTGGCTCCGTAATGCTGTGGCCATACAGGACGCCTTACTAGGTTATAATGGCAGAATACACTTGCAGCAGCCTCAAGGAAAATTATGGCAAGTATTAAAGCGGAATCAATGGATAGAAAAATCCAAAGTAAGTAAGAAACCATTACCAGATGGGGTCACCATCTACACTGATGCAGGCAAGCGTCTGGAATGAAGGTGATCAATGGAAACAACATATTATAGAGGGACAACCTCAAGATTCCCTTCAAACTTTAGAATTATTAATTATTTAAAATTTCAACAGGCTAGGCAAAGTCACGAGAATTTTCACCAAAACGCTCAAGGTTTAAAAAGGCAATTTAATTTAACAGAAAATGAAGCCCGAGGCATTATCCAGGCCTGTCCAAAATGCGGAAATCATGGCCCAGGTATAGGGACAGGAGTAAATCCAAAAGGGTTAAGGGCATTAGAATTATGGCAAATGGATGTCACTTATATCCCAGAATTTGGTCGGTTAAAATATGTACATGTATGCTGACACCTTTTCGAAGATGATATGGGCAACTGCGTTGCCTGGAGAAAAGGCACATCATGTATGCAAACATTTGCTTGCTTGCTTTGCCGTGTTAGGCGTGCCTGAACGCATTAAGACTGATAACGGTCCTGCTTAATTCGACTTTTAATCACCCTTTCTATTTTAGGATTATGTTTTTGTGTAGCATTTAGCTGTGTTAAACGAGCTTTGTTAAAAGTGGTAAATCACGCCTGGATTGCTCAAAAACAAGAAGGCGGAATTGTGGAAGAATGGCTAAGTGAGAAGGGACATGATCTTTTCAGTATGAGCAATCCTGCTTTTAGTGTATCAAGAAGCACAGAGGATACTATAAACTGACCTTGAACGGCAAAGGACTACTTGGCAAACAACATAAGAAGCGGAACTAAGTCCGGAATATGCTGATAGACCTCTTCGCATGAACAGCAACCCTGTACCAATCATATAACTGTCTTAAGCGCATGAACACATGTAATGAACCAATCATATAGATATTGCTACCGCGTGCTTTGCTGATTGTCTATATAAACCTGGTAATTGTCTGAAATAAAGGAGAACGATCATACTCGCATTGAGGTTACATCGTTACTCCGGGTCTGTCTCCCACTCCGACAGTACTGTGCTGGTTGACATGATGTTTCCTCTCAGTAAGGAGGAGGCATGTTTAGTACTGATTTTTCACTCAGTTATCCAAGTCCATATAACTGAAGACTTCAGCTAAGCAACGGTATGTGATAAATAGCCTAAAAAAATGTCTATAATGTTGTCATCATCAAGACCAAGTACTTCATGCCAAGGATGTAGTGGCAATTTAGGGAGAAGAATGAGCTACTGAGCTTGAAATCAGCAGAGGTATGCCACAGCATGACTGACCAGCTCTCTTCCTGGAGCAGTATTCCCAGCAGATCTAATTATTGTAGTACTACAGATATCTGTCAGACCTTTGGGGAAACCGTTAATTCTCAGATAAGGAGCATTGCTTCTGTTTTTTTCTTCACTTTTCTTTTGATAATTTTCCTTAGCTGTGGTCTGATGACCATAATGCATTCAGCATTTAATCTGAATGGGTGCTGAGATTGCAGACAGCTCTAGCAAGCAAGCAGACTTTCTCTGATCAGTAGACATTGTCCTTTATTTTTCCAGTGGTCTCCCTTAGGGGCCAGGATGGGGCAGGGGTATCGCTTTTTCTCCTCTTTCTTTTAATATTAGCTGCGTTTAAGGGCTCACACTTTCACAGGAATTTCTCAATATGAAAACAGTGGAATTGACTTGTTCTTCCAAATAATTTTCCTTTTGAAAATACGGTATGTTGCATATCAATATATATGTTAGGTCTGTTTTTCAGAATATTTGAAGACTTTAAATTGCCTTTGAAGTCTAGGGAAAGTGGGATTCTTAAAGCTTCTGAAAATCATACAATTCATCATAGAATAACAACTTTAACTGAAGCAAAATAAATAATATTCTTCCAGCAGTAATATCCTAACAAAGTGGATTATTTCTTTCAAAAATTACCTATTCAGGAAAAAATGTTTAAAAAATTATCCTGCATATCCTATATAACCATATTTTGGCACTTTGATTTAAATTTGGAAGAGCGAATGAGGAAAGAAAGCAGAAGATGTGTTGGGGACACACCTGGCTAAACACAGCAGAATTAGCCAGTGGAGATGGGGAGTGCATTGCATGGGGCTTGACTGGGTGGTGGAAGGATGAGTAATGAATAGAAATTGATGAGGAATGTTCAGGTCTGAAAAGTCAGCACTGACTATGGTGTGGTTTTAGAGAAAGATAGATCATATATGTATGCAATATTATGCACCTGCATGAATTGTGTAAATGTACACATAATACTCTAGGAGAAAGAATCTAACAAAAGTTTGAGAAATTCTGGTATGGATGGTTTCCATTTCTGTTACAAACTTATTTATTGCCAAACCAATTTGACAAACTGAATATTACCCATGTGTAAAAATCCTCAGAGCAGCACAACCTATGATACAGACTGCTTTAAACTTTTTCTGATTTCTTATTCCTTTACTGCATATTGTTACATTCTTTTCAATGTCAGTCGTCTCCTTAAAGTAGAAAAAACTATGAGAAGGTAAAAAGCTATGTTTGTAAAAAGAACCTTAAAGATTTTCTATGCAGCTTGTCTACATCAAAGTCTGCAGGGGCAAAGCAGATTTAAACAGTGTATTGCTGGTATAAGTCATAATTTAGCTGCACAAACACATGTGGATTATTTCCCTTGTTATTTTAAGTTTTTTGAGTGGTTTGAGGGGAAAATACTCAGTTATATCTGAACTATGTGAATGAAGGACAAAATGAAGACTGAACAGCTTAAAGGCAAATCTAAAGGAAGAGTAATACTTTGTGCTTCATGTTCATGTTTTATTTGGACTTTTTATTGTAAAAGAATGTGGGTTTTGTAGCTTCTTTATACCTGTATTTAATCTAATTTCTTTTGATAAAGTTTCTCAGCAGTTTTTTATTTTTCTGATATACCACTTAAAATCGTTTGATACTGTCTGTGTATTGGCTCTTATTTCTGTTTCTTCTGGCTTCGCTTTTACACTGTCTTTCGCATTATGAAGGAAAATAAATATACCAGATCTCAGTAGAAAGTCAGTTTTTGACAGTGCATAAATGTAAATGCACATACTCATTTTAGCACGTAATCATATTAAACTCTATATGCAATGTTTTTCTTTAACAATTATAATTTTAATGACTCTTCCATCAAACTGCACCCATTCTGAACAGATACTAACACCTTATTATATGTTTATATTATGGCACTCTAAAAATAACTAACATGGAGGTTATTGAAGTACAAATAATATATAAAACCAGTAGCTCTTAAATGTGTTATTCAGTATAAACAAATAAATAAATAAACTCCTTTGCATAATAGAGTATCCCTTTGAGACAGCAAGCTGCCACCTTGGGAACACATTCATTTAGACTACAGACTGTAACAACTACTCAATTCATGACAAAAAGAAAACTAGAAGAGAGAGACCAAGAGAGAAAGAAAGAGAACAACTGTTGAATTTCTTTGTAAATTAATACAAAAATAATGTACTGTGGTCCTAGTGAGCAAACATCTCTGCAGAAACATTTGCCTTTAAATCACCATCAATATTTTTTCCTGAAAATTTTGCCTATTCATAAGGTTTCAGCCTTTACAGAGTAAATAAGAAAGGGAGGCTTGTAACTGTGGATCGTGAAAACTGTCACATCACCTGAGCGCCTACCATGTCTCAGAAACAGACACTGAGGAGTGGAATATACTTGCAATTCTGTCTACTTTTGTGAATTACTTCTGCTGTTTTAATATGTTTCTATTTAAATATTCTGACATCACAAAGGCTGCTTAAGCAAGTTTGTTATATGTTTCTCCCACTCTTCTGCTTTCTTTGTGGGTGTCTAAGGCTGAAGCCACAAAGTTGTCATCCTACATTCTGTGAATTCTCACTGGTATCTATTCTCTCCATACACAGCCCCTCAGGAAGAACAAATTATGTAATTGGACTGATTTTTCTCTTCAAAGTCCTCTCCAGGTGTTAATTCATAGGAGCTATTCAAAGGAAGTGATCTATAAATACATTCTTCCCCTCACTTGAATACAAGCTTTCAATCGCATGGAACATGTCTTTTTCCTATAACCTGTTATTTACAGGGCTTTATTGTGTTGTGATTAATAATTAAAACAGCAAGTCTCTCTAAATTATTGTTGTATGTGAAAGGATACATTACAATGTTATCGTATATCAGGTACAACGAAATAATGTGGAAACAGGAAATTTTCCATATCCACATTCTCATTTATTTCTTTTTTCTTTTAGAAAAGAAACTAGCACATTCCAGTTTACTGAGATGAGTTACCCTACTAAGCTTTCAATCCAAGTTAAGTATATTTCTGTATTTTCTTTGTCTTCAGATTTTTCAATCATAAAAATCCAGATCATAAATACAGAGAAGATAAAGATATTTAGCTATATAGACAAAGAACTATTAAGATAGCAAAATGAGGCTGCTTTTTGGAGAAGGCATGATTCTAATTAGACAAATGAAAAAGATCTAGGACCAGATCAATAAACAGGAATACTACATTCTTTGTTACTGGACAAATTCAAGAGTTTTTATGTGAACATAGATCCCCAGAAGATAATTTATTTCCAGAGGAGAAAATTTACAGCTACGTGTATGTAATATCTGAATTTTACGTCACTGCTTTTTCTGCTTCATATTATGGAGAGAAAGGGGGGTGTGACCTAAAAAAGGGATTTCTCCTTTCGGTTGAATCCATTTAGGGCATCTTTATCATCCATTTTTTAAAATATTCAGAATACGAGCTGATCTTGTAAGATAAGCAGAGAAAAGAACCTATCTTGAAGCACTTCAGTGAGCATGTGATGAACTAGATGATTTTTGTTTCAAGCATTTTACAAATATCTAAAGAGATGTTGGTACTCCATATCTCAAATAACACATACATACTACAAAGCTATCAGCTTTGCATTGTTTTTTTTTCTGTGTTGAAACAGGAAGAAAGAACATGCCTGATTTGCACTGGGGGCTGCACAATTAATGTGCAAGGGGGTTTTGCAATATCTAACAAATGTTTAGTTTTTCCTCAGTATATGTTCAGGAAGATATTTAAACCTTCAATCAAATCGAGTCAAATCTACAGTCTTACTTTTCAAACTGCACGGTTTTTGATCATATGTGAAAGTCTGGGTTTCAGAAGAACTCTCAGGCCATCCAACAAGATAACTAATGTAGCCCAGGAGGCTGTTGGCCACTTTTGCTGCAAGGGCTCATTGCTGGCTCATGGGCAGGTTGGTGTTTACCAGGACCCCCAGATCCCTTCTCTGCATAGTTCTTTCCAGCCACCCCAGCCCCACCCCCAGCATGTAATGGTGCCTGGGGTTGTTACTTATACTGAGAGTAGCAGGAAGTAGCAATAGCAGAAAAAAATATTATTACATAGCACATAGATCATGTACCATGCATTATGTGGAGCATAATTTAATGTGACTGCAGTATCTCTACTGACAGATAAAGAATATCACTAAATTTATGCTTACAAAGGTGGAAGAAGATATTAAAATGAGGGACAATGCACTCCAAAAGGCTGAGTTACAGAAACTTAAGATAGAAACTGTACTCAAGAAAACATACAGAATAGTCCTAAAAGATCTTAAACAAATTGAACTTCCTAATACCAAAATACCATCTCAAACTGAACAAAGGAGTTTTCCATTTCTCTGGGAAGAGCAGGTTGTTTTCTTGAAAACACTGAAATAAATGAGGTAACAAACAACAGCATGCATATTAATACACTCAACACAGAGCTCAACTGTAGCCTAAAGCATTATCAATAACAGAGCTGAAGGAAAGATTAATAGCTCTGACACTGGAAGAAATAAGTAATCATCCTACCATTCTCAATAAAAAAATATATTCAAATATAAACTGAAAAGGAGCCTGAATTTGGCAGTTTTATATATGGACCTACAAATCTAAATAGAAATAAAAAGTAAAATGAATTTTGAAAATTAAATACATAAGGGATAGGTAAAGAAAAAATAAACTCATAACCAAGCATTCTGCTATTCTGTGATTCTACAATCTGGCAGTGATGAAAAGATTAAAATATTTAGGAACAGAATTCAGGAGAAAATCCTTCATGAGCTATAATCTCCTGGTTTTAATCTAGTAAAAGCAAATGGACACAAATACAGTAGAAGGCATGAAATATTTTCCATGATGCTATTTAAAGTGTCAACTAATAGAAGTTCTTAGATTATGTTTAAGAGTTTGCATCATAATGTGTGAACATTATGTTTCTGTTGCCTTGCACTCTAAACCTATCCTAGTAGGGGGCACTGATGTTATACACTATAATGCATTCAAATAGAACAGTGAAAGAGGTCAGATTTGATGCCAGCTGTCTAATCTATCACAATTATCTAATTTTAAACCCTCTTGGCACAAAGTGAGGGAAAATAAATTTTCTATTTACCATTAATTTTCCCACTGAGCATAGACTGTTGATAAAGAAAGCAAAAAAAAACAGTGTAAATGGATAATAACCTGGCACCATCGATCTAGTTCTGAAGGTTAATTAATCATACACTTGCCTTCAAGAAAGTGTTATATTACAAAGAACCTTATTTCTTGCTGACTTTATCAGTCAGGTACTTTTGGGTACTTTGCCCCCTCAGCACCCACAGCCAAGGCAAAGATTTGACTTTCAAAAGCTCCTTAGAAACTCAGGTTAAGAGTCTGCAAAATATCTATAGTTCGGTTCAAATATTTATCATTGCATATCCTGTATTATTTACAGCACTGACCAGAATAGCAGTAGTAGGCTGGTACACATGCGTAAATTCCTTTCACAGTATAGTGCGCTGGGAGGGAGTTGGAGGTCTACTATAAGAGAAGAATGACTCTCATTTCAGTGGCAATAAATCAGTGAAATGAGGATTAATAATTTCTATCCATAATGCTACGCCAGAATTTCCTTCTGAAGTCATGAACCAGGAAAAGCTCACAGTGTATTGACTCAAGTTACTTGTAATTGTGCATTGGATTTTCTTCTCTCTGAAAAGTACATTTATTAGCTAAATCAGAATGGCATGTATATTATTTCCTCACAGAAACGCTGATGAAGGGTTACAGACATCTTGTTAGTTCGAATATACTCATAGTGTTGCACCTTTATGTCACAGTCAAATAAAGAAGATAGGAGAGTATTTTTGACACATAATCAACAGACATACAAAACAATCAAACATTATTAAAAGACACTCAAGAACCTGGACTTAATATAGAAATGAGATAGTGTCACACATCCTATAGCTAATGCAAACATACTGCACGTTACACTTCCCAGACCTTATTCAGATCAGTTAAAAGCATGCCACCTTTCAATAATTCCTTCTTGATCAGGATTATAAAATTATATTTATTTAATATCAATTTGCAAACCAATTTCTTCATCCTTCCTTCATTCTAGATTTTATTTTTTCCCCATGTGTATATCATAGAGACATGGCTTAAAAAATTCTTTATGACACAAAATCCTTTGATGCTTTCTTTAATCTTACTCCACTGAAATGACTTAGGAGGATCGTATGACCTAGTCGTCTACAGTCACATGCCTGCAGATGCACTCAGTGACTTGCTTTGACTATATTTATCACGTATTGCCTTTTATCCCTTCCCTAAGAGAGTGTAGGCTGCCATTTATATTTACAAGAAAAGGCTTAATCATCCTTTTTATTTTTTATCCGTATCCTTGCTGAAAAAAAGCTGTTGAAAATTGCCATTTCTGTTAGAGCCATTTCACCGCAGTGCCTTCTAATCATTTTAGTATTATTTAGATGCATAATGCATTGCCAATCTACGTAGAACTTTCTTCTTGTTTCTATTGCATGGCAGCAAGGAGCACTGACCCTACTAGATGGTGTTTATTCAGCTTGCAACCTCTTTCAGATTTAATAGGTAATCCTTCATACAAAAGCAAACAGCCCTTAAATGGCCGCAGATAGATCTGCAAAGTGTTTGTTGTCAGCACTACTGCATTCCATTTCATTTATGACCTTTTACAGTGAAAAACTGACTTGATATTCTTCTAAATGCTTGGGCAATAATGGGAGGAGAAACCAGCCACAAGATCCTGTGCCACTATAAAGTGCGTTTACTAGTAAGAAATTAAAGGAGGCTTAATGCTTATTTTTCCTGCCAAAATACATTTAAAATAAAGAGAGAAAAGTCAAGCAACCTTATTATGTATTAACCCCATTTATTCATCATCTAATCTGGTGTTGGTCCAAACAGACTTCTTTCTCACATTAGAAATACAGAAGTATGTTTAAATACTCAGTAACAATCTAGGTCACAAAACCTCTAAAATGATAACAATGGGGAAAAAATAGTTGTGTTTGTATTTGCTACTTAATAAACACTGAATAAACTAATTTTCTCATCATCATTGCAAGTCAGACAGCTGTGATATCTCTAATCTTGCCAATTGGCTCAAATTAGGGTGAGGCTTTTTCATCCTCACTGTCTTATCTCTAGCACTTTCAGATTTTAAGCTGGTTTTAATGAAGGGGATTATTTCAAACATTCTTCTGTTGTATATTGATTTTTTTTCCAATATTAGTGATAATATTCTTGTCCTCTAACAGAAAAAGATATCAATTAAAAAAAAGAAAAAAAAAGGCTAGGAAATCATAGTACAGCAAGAAGTGTAATTTGTGGTGCAATATTTAATTAAAGTGAATGTTAATTCATTAACTTTTGCATTAAGTTTCAGCAGTACACATAGAAGTCACTTGGAAGATCAGCCACTGATTCACTTATATTTATCTATCTAATCTATTACACAGAATACAAAGAGAGAGAAAATATTTTATCATGGTGAATGACTTTACCTTATTAAAATACAACACAGAACATAGGTCTGTATCCTTATATTTAAATATAAGACAGAAGAAAAGTGCTGAACAATGCCTGAATCTATGTTCATGGTTCTGAGCAATGTGCAGCTTAGCAGTTAAAGAGGAAGTCATCATCATGAGTAAGTAAGTCACTTATTTTCTAGCCTAAATTTTAATTTTTAAAATAAAATTCTAAAATTTCTTTATGACATTTTATGGAATGTACCGAACAGGGAGGTGCTGCAGTTCTGCTGTCTGCATTACAGGCTGTGGCGAAGATTGTCTGCTGTACGTTGCAATGTAACACTGCTGCCCAAAATCATAGAATCGGAATGATAGAATGATAGAATGATAGAATCGTTTAGATTGAAAAAGACCTTTAAGATCATCAAGTCCAAATGTTAACCTAACACTGTCAAGTCCACCACTAAACCATGTCCCTAAGAACCACATCTACCCATCTTTTAAATACCTCCAGGGATGGGGGACTCAACCACTTCCCTGGGCAGCCTATTCCAATGCTTGACTACACTTTCAGTGAAGAAAGTTTTCCTAATATCCAAACTAAACCTGCCCTGGCACAACTTGAGGCTGTTTCCTCTCATCTTGTCACTTGTTACTTGGGAGAAGAGACCAACACCCACCTCTCTACAACCTCTTTCGGGTAGTTGTAGGGAGCCATAAGGTCTCCCCTCAGCCTCCTCTTCTCCAAACTAAACAACCCCAGCTCCCTCAGCCGCTCCTTGTAAGACTTATTCTCTAGACCCTTCACCAACTTAGTTGCCCTTCTTTGGACACACTGTAGTACCTCAATGACCTTCTTGTAGTGAAGGGCCCAAAACTGAACACAGTATTTGAGGTGCGGCCTCACCAGTGCCGAGTACAAAGGGACGATCCCTTCCTTAGTCCTGCTGGCTACACTATTTCTGATAGGAGCAAGGATGCTATGATGCTATTGGCCTTCTTGGCCACCTGGGCACACTGCCAGCTCATATTCAGCCGGCTGTTGACCAACACCCCCAGGTCCTTTTCAGCCAGGCAGCTCTCCAACCACTCTTCCTCAAACCTGTAGCGTTGCATGGGGTTGTTGTGACCCAAGTGCAGGACCTGACACTTGGCCTTGTTGAACCTCATATAATTGGCCTCGGCGCATTGATCCAGCCTGTCCAGATCCCTCTGTAGAGACTTCCTTCCCTCCAGCAGATCAACACTCCCACCCAACTTGGTGTCGTCTGTTAGCTTACTGAGGGTGCACTCAATCCCCTCATCCAGAACATTGATAAAGATATTAAACAGAACTGGCCCCACTACTCAGCCCTAGGGAACACCACTTGTGACCAGCCGCCAACTGGATTTAACTCCATTCACTACAACTTTTTGGACCCAGCCATCCAGCCAGTTTTTTACACAGCGCAGAGTGCACTTGTCCAAGCCATGAGCACCCAGTTTCTTTAGGAGAATGCTGTGGGAAACTGTGTCAAAGGCCTTGCTAAAGTCCAGGTAGACAACATCCACAACCTTTCCCTCATCCATTAAGTGGATTGCCTTGTCGTAGAAGTACATCAAGTTAGTCAAGCACAATCTGCCTTTCATAAACCCATGCTGACTGGGCCTAATCACCTGGCTGTCCTGTACGTGCCACATGATGGCACTTAAGATGATCTGCTCCATAACCTTCCCTGACACTGATGTGAGAATGACAGGCCTGCGGTTCCTTGGATCCTCCTTCTGACCCTTCTTGTAGATGGGCCAACTGGGATCTCCCGGGTTAGCCAGGACTGCTGATAGATGACTGAAAGTGGCTTGGTGAGCACTTCCACCAGCTCCCTCAGTACCCTTGGGTGGATGCCATCTGGTCCCATAGACTTCTACGTGTCTAAGTGGAGGAGCAGGTCACTAACCATTTCCCCTTGGATTATGGGGGCTTCATTATCCTCCCTGTTCATCTCTTACAGCTCAAGGAGCTGGGTAGCCCAAGAACATCTGGTCTGACTATCAAAGACTGAGGCAAAGAAGGCATTAAGTACCTCAGCCTTTTCCTCATCCTTTGTCACTATGTTTCCCCCCACATCCAATAAAGGATGGAGATTCTCCTTAGCCCTCCTTTTGTTGCTAATGTATTTATAGAAACATTTTTTGTTGTCTTTTATGGCAGTAGCCAGATTAAGTTCCAGATGGGCTTTTGCCCTTCTAATCCTTTCCCTGCATAACCTCATGACATCCTTGTAGTCCTCCTGAGAGGAAGCCCTCGAGCTGCTTGCCTCAGCAGAGCCAACTACCCAACTTGGCTTTACAGGCAGTAGGGCTTTACTGGGTGGTTGGAGCCTTAGAAAGGAAAAACGTGCAGAATTTATGGGGAAAAATACGCACTCAGAGACACACACATGCACACTTGCAGCATCGTGTGAAGTCTGGAACAACCGTCGGGCAGGTCCCAGTTCCCCCAGGGGGTCTCTGGGAGCACCCGATGGGTGGGAGGGATGGAGAGCTGGATTCCAGAGCTGGCAGGCAGCCCTGCTTCCACCATCCTGCGGTGCTTCTGCAACCACAGCTCCCATGGTGAAAATTTCCGAAACCTCTTCCCTCTGTTGGAGATCTCCTCCTATGGCAAGGTGTTTCTAGGCAGCCCCCAGCCCCTGGCCAACGTGGACTGCCTGCAGTTCATTGACGGGCTGTTATTTTCCTAGGCTGTGGTAGATGCCTTATGCTGCTGCTCAGCTATTTTTTCTCACTTGGCTACTGCTTCTTTTCTTTGCAATTCTTGAAGCAGTCTTTTCTCAGGTCTCAAGGCTGGTCTCTTCTTCAGTGACAAGCAACTGACAATTAGTGAGTTTTTTTCCCAACTTATATCCATATTTTCAAGACTTGTACTATTATATGACACTTAAACTGTTTATCATAACAAGAGATACATGGTACCAAATTCTAGTTCACACAGACAGTTTTCTAGCGACTTGACTGACCAAGGCTAGAGCATCATATATTTAGCATGTGTCAAATTTAGCAAAATTTTAACCTTTGGCCTGTTACTAGCAATGGCAATACTGTTCTTTTTGGGTCATCATAATGCAACAGTAGGTGCTGAGTGACCTTCTTTCCACTAAATGAAGAACCATGTAGAAATGCTAGCTAAATACCAGCAGGGTCATTTCTGCATTAGCACAGCACTGCTGGTTTGTTAGGTAGCTCAGGTGATTGAAGGCAGAAATCCCTGCACTGCATTTCATTGTGCAGTAACGATGTATCAGATACCCACTTACAGATGCTGAGAAAACTGCCGGCATGGAATCAAATAGCTATAACTTCCAATTGTGTGACAAAACCATAATTTTCCTTCAGTGAAAAAACAAAAGCTACAGTTTCTGCAGGTAGCTCTGGAATGTAATTACATCACTCTATGCTGTGATTGAGCTCATTTTTGGAAGCCAGAAAAGCCATGAGTACACATAATATCATGCCTCTCCTTACCCATCTATCCAGTGTGAAAGAGCATACATTATGCTTCTTAAATTTCATTAACCCAGTTATAATCATGTGTATATGTTACTCCACAGTATAGTATTCAATTTCTTTTGTAATCAAAGTAGACAAGAAACTGGGTAACTGGAGAAAGTCATCATCCATGTTTTCCACTATGAATGGTCCCAGAAACCAATCTAAATGTCTTCCTTGCACATGTGTTTCCATTGCTTGAGATTATCACAGACAGTAAAAGCCAACAGAAAAAGAAACATGCAACCCTTCTTGTAAGTTCAGGTACTATTCATACTGAACTGACTGTTGACCAGTAGCCTGTTTCCAGTCTTAGGAAAGACTGGCTATATAAACCACAAAAGCATACAGCACATTGGAGTTATAGCTAGCTCAAGAGATTTCAGAGTTTACACACTAGAATTATGATTTTGCATAAACTGTATCTAAAAGCTTTATTCAAAACTGTATTCAAAGCTTTAACATACCAGAATTTATAAATGAATGTGACAATAATTATTGGTTTGGAACACTTGTTTTCTTATCTCTCTCTAATATGTTATAAATTATACACTGTGAAATACCTGTTAAATCACCTTCAAGGTATAATGATAAAATGAGATTTATCAACTTGACAGTAAACTAATTTCAAATTGACTTATGGGAGCTCAGTACATCAGGAAATGTTTGTACTATATAATCACTTTATCAAGGCAGGCAATGAAGCTTACTTTCTATCATTTACACCAAGACACAGGAACTGTTCATGTGATCAAAGATTAATATTTACCTTGTATATCTCATATTTTATTCACAGAATACCATTCTGACCTAGTTACTGGAGAAGATGCAGCTATACTGAGAGATTTAGGTCACCCTTCAGTTCACTCCTTCTTTAATATTGGCCACACTGTAGCCACAAAGCCAAAGTCTAGGTTCAGAGCTCAGGTAAATACATGTATTTAGAAAACAAAACAAAACAAAACAAAACACCAAAGAAAAAAAGGAGGAAGTCATTTTTCAGTTGGATATTCCCAACAGTGTCCCTATCCACCACTGAATTCTTCACTTCCTCTGCCTCCTTAGCACAGCAGATTTAGCTGCCTCTAGTGGGACTGAGTTAGCTACTGATGGAAAAATTATCTTCACTGTTCAAGCTTTCCACCTGCTTTTATGTACCTAACTCATCACCCCAGCTATGGAAATCTCTTTCATTCTAAAACATGGTCAGAAGAGATGAACAACATTAGCATTAGGTTGCTGAAATTTTAAGCTGAATATCACCAAATCTTTGTAGATTGGCCTCTAGAGATCTAGGGACAAGTGTGCAGACTCCAGTAGGGCTATTCAGATGTGATGTGGTGAAATGTATTGAAGGTGTAGATCCTTAATATGCTTTCACTCTTGATGCTGATGCTGAATTAATTGAAGATTCATTTACTGTAAGAGGTTTTATGTACATTATAATATTTTAAGATATATAAGATATATAAGGTATATAATATTTTACATATAATATGCCTCTGTTAAATGTGCTGTCAGCATTAAGTATGGAGCTAGAGTAGTGATCAAATAAAACATTAAGTTCGTTTTGAATTTTGGGGACAGCAAAGAAGAAATTATTGACTGGCATGCTGCTCTTTTTTTTTCTTTCTTTTTCTTTTTTCTTTTTTTTTCTTTTTTCTTTTTTTTTCTTTTTTCTTTTTTTTTTTTTCAGTCTTGTGCTCCTTTACTCTGAAGGTGAAATTGCAACATTCAACAGGCTGGTTAACTAATTAGTACCAAGCTCACTGCTGACTAACAACAGCTTGTTTACTTAACGTACTAATGAAACTGAAAAACAAATTAGTGATTTATCTTGTTGAAATAGTTGTTTGTGACACAATTCAAGCCTTGTCCATAGAAAATTGTCACTTTATAAGAAAAAAAAAGAAACCCACATTTTTCAACAAGTTTCAGTGGTAATTTTCATTAAGGGCTAATATTTGTCCCAATGAATTATGTTGTCATTAACTATGTATTGCATTAGCCACATGCTTTTCTTTCCCTGCAAAACTGCAATATCATTTTCTTTCATGTCTTTGTCTAGTGAGAAATAAAAGAAACATATATGATACCATTTAAGTATGTTTATACAAATATATGTATAGCATATTTTTCCTAGAAAATTACCTTTTGTCTTCTGTGAATACTCAGACTTCGGGCTTTTATTTATAAGGAATCTTTGATTCATCTTAAGGCTTTATCATTTATTACGAGAGAGGGATGAATTCTAGTGTCTCTCATACTTTATCTACTGTACTAAGCTTTTTTTGCAAAGGGCTTTTGTCATAGTTGCTAGCAAGAGTTTCATGTCACTTTATATCTAAGTGTGTTTTGTAACAATATTTTAGCTTGATGTAGAGCTGAGTACATATTGTGCATTTTTTGAGATTTTACTGTGTAAATGTGTTATAAACTGAAGTCTTATCATATCAAAGAAGAAAAGCATATTCAATAAATAACAGTACAAGATATGTTCATAAAAATGGCCAACACAATATGAAAGCAGCTATATACCTTCCAGACCTGATTTCCAACCTTTCTAAACACTAAAAGTCAATTATAGCATTCTCCAACAGACCATATTTCGTTCAATAGTGTTATGAACAGGGAACTATGAAAGGAGAATCAACCCTGAGTCACCAGCAGAACATAAATGATTCAAGTATACAAAAGTATTCAAATTAGAGAGAAACTACCTTCCACAACTCAAAATCTGTAAAGAAATAATTCATGAAATTACTGTCTGGTCATAAGGAATTGCGGTGTGACTGGAGAAATAAATTAAGTGCTGTATTAACCAATTAGAGGAAAGAAAGTTATGTGCAGATTCATTGGTTTAACGCTTTTCACAGCTCTTGTCCAGCCTGTACATTAGTGTTTGTTTTCTGTACAAATCCGGTTATGGTGCGCACAACACATAAAAAAAGGAGACATTAATTTTCACCTGTGATTGAAGCAGAGCACAAGTGGGGAATTCACCTGAACCAAAGATATCGTCACAGTATTCCTGAGTCTGGTATGGAGGCATAAATGAAAAATCAGCTGATCTCGATATTTTATATTTTAAGAAAAACTGAAGAAGATAAGTAGAAATTGTGATCACTGGAAATTAGATTGTGTCATATTAAACAATATTCTTTCTTTGGAAACAAAAATTGACTCTCGTTATTTTATCAGCAAAGGGAAAAGAGTGGACCTAATTTATCTGATCTTCAATAAAATATTTAGTGTTGTGTTATCATTAGTTGGGGAAGTTCTGGAGGAAAATAAAAATTAGTATATGAATTATAAAGTGGACTTTCTATTTGTTTTAAGTTAGACTGTTGTAACTTTTGTGAAAGGACAGTAGTAGACAAAAGTTTTAATAAAAAATAAGAATTTTTAAATCCTTCCTTATGATTAAGCAAGAACCAATAATAACATAGTATAATATAATAAAATATAATAAAAATAAGCAACATAGTAACAGGTAACAAAATATAGTAACATTAATAAAAATATATGCAATAGACATTATTAATATCTATATTAAAAGGAAAGGAATGTGTGGTGATGGATTCATGGATTCTTTTGCCACCCTTCAGAGAGCAAGCAGTACCAGGCAACTAGCAGTAATTGTGTAATTTGAATTTACAAAGCACATATAGATTAGGTGATAAGTCAGAGAAGAGGTCTGAGAAAATAAATACTGTGATCTTTGATGAAACGCAGTTCTCACCCTTTTTAAGGCACCTATTCTTCTGAGAAATATGATAGGAACCTTTTAAAAGTTAGAAGAACAAACTCTTATTTTATGTTGTCTCATGAAGATAGAAGGAATGTGTTGCTTGTTTGTTTGGTTGGGGTTTTTTATCGTTATTAACAAACTATTTCACATATAAATTTTGAAAATTGCCTAATACTAATCACAATAACAAGTATTACACTTTGAGGACATTGTATAGTCCCCTTATGGTGAATCATATCCACCTTTTCTTTGATACTCATACTTTCTCTTAATCAAACCTGAAAATAGTAGGAAAGATTTTGTGACGAGTTTCAAGTTTCAGTGAAGTTCAAAGGCAATCATTGTTTAAAGACAAGATTGTCGTGGAAAGGTTTTTGATGTGATAGCTTTGGGAGGTTAAAAGGCAACACCTTATACAAGGAGGATAAAAGATATATACATGTAGTTGCATGAGTAGCAGTGAAAGAAGGAATTAACTTTTAGTCAGTCAAGTAGTCTTTGTTAAAAAGTCACTAGAAGAAGAATAAATACAATAAAGTATGATCTATTGGGTTTTGCATTTGTATCAGTTTCCCGGTCCTGGGACAAAGTATTGATGTATGGGACAGTTAAAAAAATGACAGAAATTAATGTAATTCAACATCTTCCTAGGTGGTTTGAATGAGGCAGGAATCAAATTTAGTGGGTATTTTTTAAAAGCACAGAATCTACTAGTCTGTATACAAATGCATTCTTTTTTTTTAAAGAAAACTAATAATTTTTACCAACATACAACAAACAGTTTGACCACTATTTATTTAGATCAGTTGTACATGTAAAAAAGTAGAACTGACCATCATAGTGGTAGAAGGCACAAGATCTTGGAACCATAGAGGGACTGGGATCTGAAAGACAGCATACATAGGATGAGACATCTGAAGTGCCCTGAAAAAAGCTCTGCCTAACTACTTATCAGGTAGAAGTGTACAGGCACTTAAATTTTTTTGCCATAAAATTAATTAAAGGTAAGATTTTGCTGAAAATTCAGAAACCTAATTTTAAGAGTCCTTAATATAGATATCTACCTGTGGATAGATATCTCCCATAACACTCAGTGAAAATTTTAGCAGTACAAGAGCCCAAAGACATTCAGATGACAAAATAGAGGTACCTACTTTGGAATAACGTGACTAGCTCTCTAATCCCACCGACTTTGTTGAATAGAGCCTATTATTATAGCCTAGATGTCAAGTTCACTTGTAGACAACTGAATTTACATGTCCACCTATAGAGCTGAAGCCTACCTTTGCTCTTAAACCTGTGTTTTTGCAAAGGCTAGAAGATCTGCAGTAACGAATATTTTGAAGAATTCAGTGTCTGTTTCCTCCTTTAAAACCATTGAGAATCCACATGTTAAATGTCCTATTTCATTCATTATTAAAGGCTGTACAAGCTCTGAGAGACTGTCATGTCCCTGAAGGCGCCAACAGCCCTGAATGTTCTTGCCCAGCTTCCCAGGGCTCCCCTAGCTTGCCCAGGGTCCAGGACCCCAAATCAGCCCCCTGGGGCCACCAGGCTCTGCCCCAGCAATGCCACAACAGGGCCAGTCTCCAGCTCCCCACAGACCTGCTCTTCTGTATATAGATTTCAGCTGTATATAAATTTCCCCCCTTAACATGAGGTGTGGTAATATTCAGTATTCTCATGTCTAACCTATTCATGGAGCCCTACCAGAACACTTCCCCCACCTGCCCAACATCCAGCAGCTCTCAGGAGACAAATGTTACTTTCTGAATATGCAGAAGGAATCTCCTGTCTGTGAACTTTACATGGCTTGAGGGAAAAGACATGCAAAAATCCCATTGCTCAGCGATGACAGGTTATGTCAAATTTGTTAACAAGCAGAACTTCAAAACTATATAGAACTTACTTTTATTATTTTTGTCTGAAAGAAAAAAAATTGGGACCCGGTAATCTTTATTTATAAAGCTGTTTACTAAAAGAATATCTTGTTCTAAAGTAAAATTTGGATCAAGTTAAAGTTGCATTAAAAATTTTAATTCACGTGTGTTTTAGACTTGGATATCATCATAAAGTCTGCTGCTGCATGAATGTAAAATGTATTACTTATTGTGTTATGCTGAATTTATTAAAGCATTTATGATGAAAGTATCCAGAAAACAGTGCTTACTCAACATACTATTTTTTAACTATATAATAAGGATGAAAATATCAAATTTATATATATATATTCACAACTCATTTATGGTCTTAACTGCAAGAATAACAAAAGCATTTTTTCATAATGCAGTTTAACTGAATTTAATGATAGATTTTAGAACTGAGGCTTTAGATAAAAATAATGTATAATATGACAGAAATTAGCATAAGAATGCATTTATGACAAAATTTTGCAAAAATACTGATATAAATTCAGTATTTTTTCTAAATACTTGTTATCATTCTCCTTCTGTATTTGCACACATCCACGTTAGCAAAAGCGTCATGATATGTTGTTTGAAAGGTAGTTATTAAATGATGTTAGAATTATTCCTCCATTTAGAAACCTTATTGTAAAGGAAATATGCAGCATGAAGTCTGCATAACATATTAATGCGTTATATATCTGTATATATAGTATATATAATTTAATTTTAAACATCTGTCTATGTTTTCTTTAGATAACAGAGTCTACAAATTACACAATTATTTTACTAGTCAGAACTGCTTTCAGATCACAGTCTAATGAAGGTGATATAAATGGAGATACAGAATGTTTGCTATGAATATGTTACAACATGACACAATAGTACTGAAACCAATGAAGAACTCACATGGAAGAAAGACTAGCCCCTGAGAAAGCAATAACAATACTTCTGTAAGTGTAATTGAAAATAAAGAAATAGCTAATATCTTGAAAGAATGTACTGACAGATCTATAAATAAGGTAGAAGCAGAAGTATAAAAATCATATATAGAAGAAGTAAGATGTTCCTATTCCCAATAAATACAGTGGTTACAAATATGTTACCATATATTCATATATTTATAGTCAATAAAATGATACACAGCGAAATCTACTGTGTATACAAACTACAAGTGAAGATGGAAAAAGCCCAGGAAACACATTTTATCTCTTTCTGTTCTCTCTTTTTTTTTTTTTTACAAATCCTTCTAAATTAATGAGTTTTTAAAGGTTTAGTTTTACCTTTCTTTATTATTTTCATTAGTAATTATTAAACATATTTCTGTTGGTGTAATGTATTATGATATAAATCATGTGCACAAAGCTGGTTGTTTTGGAAATGCAGTTTTGGGTGAAAAATCTGTTTGTGTTTTCATAACTATGCATTTACAGTATCAGTGTATCGTGCAAAGATAAAGCACATATAAAGCTTAACAGTAAATGAAAGTTTTATGCTGCTCAGCTTTTCTTTTTTTTTTTCTTTAAGAAGCATACTGAAGTACTGAAGGATATATAAATATATCAAGTATATTACTATGTAAACTATGGTCCTCCAGGTGATGAACAAAACACAGAAAATAACATGAGAAATATAAATTATCAGGAAATATATACTTAACAGTAAAACTAGCCAGCAACTTGGAGTCAGGAAAAAGTACTGAAAAAGTAGTTTATCCCATCAGAGTATTCCCTGCTGAAGGGCAATTTGTCAATAGAGGGGTAGAGAAGTTGGGTTGAAAAAACAACAATCTATCTAAAATAAACCCTGAATATGCAAAAATATACATGATTTTCCATTGCTTGTATATTCTCTGGAATATGGAAAGGGAATATTAGATTAGATTAAATTTTTACTTTGTCTGGATTGAGAGTCAATATTCTTACATTGAAAAGATGATGGCATATCCTTGTGGTATTGCATGTGGTTTTGGTTTGAGTACAGTTCCTACCTGTATGATTTTAAATGATTTATATTCATATCATATTGGTGGAATCACACTACAGTAGTATCTTCTTGTCCTGAGAACTTGCAATTATAGCCAGTCTCATTAATGAGTACATTATCCATGACTGGCCCTATGAATTCCTCTTTTATATGCCACAGTAAATATTTTTAATTATTTATTTGCTCTTTAATAATATGCCACATTTATCAAACTTTCTTTATATGCACTTTGGAAATACACTTAGTCCTAAAAAAACCCAACAGTGGTAACGTTTCATGCAGCATTAACAGTTTTTATAGTCTCTAAATTACACAGTTTAGAAGTAGAATGAAGAAGGGAAAGTGACAAGAGTAGTAAAAGAGTAATTTGTTTCTACTTTTGCTTGTGATTATCCATGTTGATTATTTGATTAATGAGGACACGTAAAATGAGGAACACAGAGAACTGGATGTACAGACAAGTGTGCTCTCTGAGGTATAACTGAAATCTATTGTACAGTGGCTTTTTTCAGTTAAGCCTGTGACTGTGGAGTGGTCTATTTTTCTGAGCTCACCTGACAGTCTCCAAAGTTTCTTGCTTTCTGTGTATTGATTTTTCACTGGAATTGTCATTTCAATTGATGAATTGATGAGACAGGAAGTAAAGATGTTCTCCCTGTTTACCTAAGGTGACTCCTGCCAAAGCACCAATGTCCTCTGCAAAGAGTCAAGGGCTGTGCAAGTAAATAAAGAATGACATTACAGAAAGAAAACAGAGAAAGTAGGCTTTCTAGCTAAAGCATCTTCAAGCAATATGCAAAAAGGAGGAGAAAGAAAAGAAAAGTCTTTCTTTTAATTTCATTTTTGTCTTTCATTGCATCTTGGTCATTGTATGTGTATATTTGTAAGTCTCCTTCTTGGCAATGATACTAGATTTCTAACAGAAATCTAGGAGTATAATATAGACCATTAATGTGGTCCTATACAGATGGCACCATGTGTCTTCTGTATTTGCATATGTTCAATTCCTATTTTGATAAGAAGAGGAAAGACAGTTATTAAAGCTGAAAAGCTTTGCAAAAAAAAAAAAAGAACAAAGAATGGCTTTGCTTTTTGAGGTAGTGCACATGGAAAGATTAGGATGAAATAGTCACAGAGAACATAATAAATTTTATTTTCCCATAATTAATCCACTGCAGATCATGGGCACAAATTTACTGTCTCAGGCTAGCTTCCATTCTGTGTGATAGGTATCTCCCTTTCCCCTGTAACAGAGAGCCCTCTGAGAAAAAGACAGTCTATGGTATATAACCTTGCCAAAACCAGAGCCTAGGTTATGGACCAGTCAGAGCAATGCAAAGGATTGGAAAGTGTTTGGTTTTCAGAGACTAATGTATAGCTTTGGGTGAACAATAGGGAGCTGGCTGGTTGGTTAAGTAACCCATTCTGAACTGGCACCAGTCATCGCTGCTGAAAACACTAACAGAAAAATTAATTACCTATGGAGAGTGCTACTGGGTTTTATTTAATGCCCACACCAGGAACTAGTGAACTGCGATGATCTGAAGTGTTGTGTTTTGCTGCTATGTTGTACAAGGCCCAGCAGATGGAAAGTTGAAACTGAAACAGTTCAATTGAAGTCAAGATGTTATTAACAAGTATAATAAATTAAATAATATAAATTAACTGGTTCTGGGTTTTGTGACAATATTTCCTTTAGAATTCGCCACACTATTGTCCTGTCATATAATACAAGGGTTCTGGGGTTTTCCAATCTTATCCCTGTGAGGTACTAGAGATGGAATTGCTTGGATGTTTGCCTTGGAGACCCCTGATGTCACATGTTTTTTCTTTTACATAGCTGTTCATATTTAGTGAACTGTAACTGTGATTGTATATGATTTTGTTAAATCCCAAGTCTGTATACTTCATTGCATATACATGGATTCCTGTGTGACCATTCAATGTACAATATTAAAACAACTTTCAGAGCAGAGATCAAGATCCATAGCACTCCCCCATTAGTCATTGTAGAAGGTGCCTTTAGTGGTGAGATATAGCTGTATGTGAACTCTTATTCACTGTTTTATCCCAGGCATTTTCTTATATATTTTTTCATTTAGAGATTCATGATCAATAGCAGAGTTAAAAAAGGCTGGATCTAGTCTAGATCCTTTATAGACTTCATTGAGATATGAATAAAAACCTCTTTAATTAAAAGAAAACATGTATTCTAATTTTTAAGAAATACTGTGTGTAATTTCACTGAATGTGATAATCTCCTTTTCCTCCACAAGCTCTAACTGAAATGAACCTGACCCTTTTTCTTGTATTGCATTCAATGATCTCTACACATACTGGATGCAGTCCAATTCAAACACATTTAAAGGATTAAAATAGAAATTAGTCTGAGGATATAAACATCTGTGAATTATGACAAAGCTCAAACAGATCTTCTGATTATACTGCAAGCCAATACCTAAGTGCTGAGCATGCTTTAAGGTTCAAAATGAGCCTCAGTTGGCTGACTGATTTTAAGGATTAGGTAAAACTTGGTGTACAGAAGCACTCTATAAAAGATTCTGAAGGACCAAGATTAAGATTTGTGCTGGGTAACCTTAGACACTGGAATGTGTCCAAATCTCTAAGTTAGTAATTTTCAGCCTTTTTGTTATAATCAAAGATAATAAATAGGCACTGTCAGGGCCTTTTAGAAGTACCTGGCTGATCTGAGATTTGTACTTTAAGATGACCAGCCGAATGCTAGAAATGTCTGCTTCTTTCAACAAACATTGCAGATATCAGATGATTATCATGCTTAAAATCTGCTTAATCTGGTATTTAAGTAGCCTGTCAGCTTTTATACTTATAAGTTCCCACAGTTTCCTATTATTTTCACTAACAAGAACAAATATTAACTGTTAGCTTGCAAATTTTGAATATGCAGATAGGAAAATTACTGAAATAAACTTTGACTGTGTTGAGAACAGGTTTACTAGTCAGTCGGTGGACCCTCTGGCCCTGGAGATTTTTAGAACTCAGCCACACAAAGCCTTCAGCAGCTTGAGCTGAGCTTTGAAATTAACCCTGGTTTGAGAAGGAGGTTGAATTAGGTGACCTTCAAAGATCCCTTCAACAAAAGCCTTTCTGTGGTTCTAAGAATAGTAATGTCAGCTCTAGTAAAAAGATCCTGTGAGTCTTTGATTAATAAAGAGCAAAAAGGCTCAAATAGAAGATATGACTTTTGCTGCATAATTATTTTTCATAGAGCAGAATATTTATGTAGCTTTTCTTCATTCTCCTTAATGTCTGAAACATTCTACTGCCAGCAAAACAAGAAACTGATAAAATTATGATTTTAAGTATAGAATGTGGCATAGAATGAGATTGGATATATGCAAATTAAGTCAGTTGTGTTTAAAGGCTTTCTACACTGTGTTGAATGTAATTTGAAAAGGAAACTTCTGGTCTTTGTTCTTTTCTGTGAGCCCTCATTAACAGAAGAAAAGATTTTCATATAGGTTTTTATTCTTTTAGTGGGGGCAGAAGGGGAAGGATTTGGTTGCAGACTGTTGGATAGGTGAATTTTCCATATTTGATAATGTATTATTAAAAATTCTAGATATTATATATTAAAAAGTGTTTTCTTCTTAATCTTTGAAAAAATTTGCAAATGAATATTTAATGTTCTGCCATATTATTGTTAAGATAATGTTAAGATGCCAATCATAATAAAAAATTCTATTCAATTTGAAAAAAATTGTAACTATTTAATACCATCAAATAAACGATTTTCTGTTGCATTTCCAAATTTTGTCATCTTGCTTCTGATTTTTTTTTTCAGAAAGTGTTACAATTTTTTAAATGGATAATATTTAATATTTTAAACTTGTTTAAGACAGTAGCAAATTGTATTGCAATGATGAGAAGCTGCATCCTGCTGACATATTATAATCTCTTTAGAGACTAGATATTCCTATCACTTCAGTTACTACTTGTTATGAAATATTCAAAAATGGAAAACTAGGACTTGATTCAGTCTATCTAAATACAGGTATTTAGTATCATCCAGGGAAAGATAAGCTGAAAGAAGCTGGTAAATGTGGAATTTCAATTGCTAAATTTGCCACTAGTAATGCTGTGCTGGAGGGCTTCAGTGAAGCACTAAGCAACAGAAATGGTGGAAAGACTATTTGAGTATTGACTTCAGATGAGCTTGACTAACAAATTAATTTTTATTTGCATCTGTATAACTTTTCTCTGAAAGAGCATGGGGGAGCAGAAGAGGGGTGGTGGGGAAGAGGACCCAGATACATAAATACGTTTGATGATCAAAATCTATGTCTGAATCCAAGAACTAGGACTTGGACACTTTTTATGGGTAATATATTGCAGATAAATTCAACACAACAGAATTTCTAAGCAGACAATTACATTCAATATGGTTATGCAGCTCTGGGTCCTAATGAGCATACACTGGTGATTACCAAATAAACAGTTAGGAATTCTTGCCATATGGAAAGTTATATTCAGTGTTTACAATGACTTCACCCAGCTGTCACTGCAAAGTGGCCAGCAGTAGAATTACTCTCTTTTCAATCTGTCAGGAAACTTCAAAGGCAAGATACCATCAACATAGATTATTGTTTTTCAATATTACATCTCATACAGATAAGAAGCTGTTGCAGACAGTCACATTTAAAGTCTTATAAACTCTTAGAAGTCTCATATATATGTATATATGTTAATTTCTATAGTTAATTTCAAAAGACAATGGCATAGAGAAATACAGAAGACATAATACTGATTGTATATTACATAAAACTCTGTACATACACCAAAATGATTTGGGTAGTCTTTGAATGGCAACACTTTATGTCCTTATGTGTCACCTTTGGTGCATAGTCCCAAGAAGAAAGCTCTCATGTCATGAAAGACTTGATGAAATTCATTGAATCAGGGGTATTTTGTTGCAACAACCAAGGGTGTAGATTTTCAGTATTAGAAAACACCCTCTAGAGCAATACAGTGGACCAACATGGTTTTAATCCCTGGCTTCAGGGAGAGTTCAGGGTTGCTTGTCTACATTGGCAAAATTTAGTTTTGTGGCAAGATCAGGATGGGTTCACAATAGAGTAAAAGACTTCACAGTGAGAGAGTTAATGAAGAGTGGTAAGGCTGCGATAGTCTAGGAAGAGTGGGCAGGGGTTCTCTGGAGGCAACTAAAGATTGGGTTATAAAGGAGTCAGTGACAGTTTTGTGGGTGTTGTGGTATTAGCAATAATTAATGCAGCTTAAGTCGTGTCAGGTGACTGAAGCAACTAGGATGAGTTGATGTGGCTTCATGGCCTACGGGAACCTTTAGATAGCAGAGGAAACTGTCTCTTTCTCAGTCTTGCTCTCTTTTATATCTTGTCTCCTATTAAGATCTTTCTATTTGACAGTCTGCCTACCCTGCTCTGAGCTGCTTTGAGCCTTGCTCTGGAAGGCATATTGATAATAAAAGAAGATATTGTTGCAATGGTAAAACCATCAGAAGTCAGAAGAGAGGATGGTTGGAAAAAGAGAAGTTACAATAAAAACTCAGGAAATCTGGAAAATAAGGGGACTCTAGAAGTCCTAAACAAATTGGGACCTGCCTATTTAAATTCTTTTGTGCTCTATTATTAGGGCAGAATATAAGAGATAGGGGCATGCTAGCAATATATCTTCCAAGAGCTGTCTATTACTGGGAATTCATTGCTTGCTCTGTGAAGGTTGTCAGGTGGACAACTGGGCCCTGGACTGAGGTTTGGCTACCTGTACAGCCATGAGTGTCTGGGCAGAACATGCAAAATTGCTGGGCATGACAAATAATAGAGCGAGTAGATAACAAAATTATAGATAGTGCTGTGAGGAATGGATGGATTTCACATATGGTTAAGGGAAATTATGTGAAAGACAGACAGACTTCACAGATAATTGGAGAAGAGGATTAAGGATCTTTGGAGAACAGTGTCTTGCAGAGCCAGCAGTGCCTAAGTAACCGTATCAGTAATACAATGCATGGCTGAGATGATCTAGGTAACGGTATAAGAAGTGCCAAATTTGGGTACAGACTTAGCAAAACTGGGACCATTGGGGAGAGAAGTAAGAAGGCAGAGAGGTGTTGTTTGTCTGGGAAGACATAAGGGCAGAGAAAGAGAGGAGGTCAACGGGGGAAGAACAAGCCTGGAAAAATGAAAGGGATAGAAGGGACCAGCTGGTCATGTGTGAGATGCTGGTCTGCACGTTTTCCTGACAGAGCCCCACAGCTGCACTCGTCACTGCAAACTGTCCTGTCTTCATAATATACTGTATTCCTAAAGATTTTCTATGTGAGTGGTATTTCTATTCTGCATGTGGGGGATGCACATTCATGGCCTGATTGTAAACTTCAACATGAGCTATCCAGTGAGTGGGATGAGAGATCTGGGTGCCTACAACTGCAAAGACCAGGGTCTGGGTACCAGCTGCTGGACAGACCAAGCATATACGGACAGCTAGTGAAGAAATCTATGTGTGTCTGTACATCTGTGTATGCAACCATAACGAATTCTCTTTGATCTCAGGCAGGGGGAAGAACTGTCTTGTGCAAGATGGTATTCAGGTTACCATTTACATGTTATAACTTCTGTTGGTTCTTTTACTGCAGATGGCTAGACAAATACAAATTTTAAGACTGTTAGAGTAAAGCTCATTAAATGATGTATCTGAACGTCCCTTGGACTGCTATCTTCTTCACCAGGCAACTGTTTTGTAACTACAGTTCTTTCCTTCTTTCTTTCTTTCTTTCTTCCTTCCTTCCTTCCTGTCTGTCTGTCTGTCTTTCTTTCTTTCTTTCTTTCTTTCTTTCTTTCTTTCTTTCTTTCTTTCTTTCTTTCTTTCCTTCTTTCTTTCCTTGTGTGTTGTTTTCCTTTTTTCAAGTAAAAGGAAAGCATTGAACCTCCCTCTCTTTCCAGGATGTGTAGATTTTTCTTAAAAAGTATAAATAACGTACCAGTAGCTATTTCACAAACCTGAAAATGTTTCAAATCTCTTTGTACAACACTAACAAAATAAAATAGAATATCTTTAACATAACATGAATTAAACATTACAGTAAAATCATAAATTAACAGCATCCCTAAACCTAGTAAGTATTCTAATGAAGTTGTAATCCTGAAAACTTTATTTCTACAGAAGATTGGAAGAGGAAAGCAATTGTGATATTATAAACTTTGTCTTATTTTCAGTGAAAAATAATAAAAAAGAAAGGATTTTTTTAATTGAAAAAATTATAGTTAGACTTCTAAACAAGGAAAAGAGAAAATTAAAATCCATCACTGAAAGATATTAGAAGTGAGGTACATTTTTCCATTCTTCTCTGTATTCTTGTTTCTCCCTTCCCTCCAAAAGAAACAAATGAGAAAAGGAAAGACAAAAGGAAGAGAAAAAAAAAAGATAGTGCTGTCCTCACTATTAATGCATGAAAATAATGGAGAACATATTCAGCTGAAAAACATTAGGGACCTCAGTGATGTATTTCTTATTTTATGGAACTTCTTGCCTGCTAATGAACTTCCAATTGACAAAATTTTCACTACCACTAGTAATACATCTAGAAAACAGTGGGTAAAAGATACTAATTGTTTTTTGCAGTATCTTTTTCTTGACCAATGCTTTCCTGTAAAGTCACATCATTCTCTATGATCATAATTTTGGATGTATAAGAAATTAATTTCCATCATAAATAATAAAATGTCTATTTCCTTTTTAGGCTGATCTTCAAAATGGATTTATTAGCTGAAAAGAGATCAATAATTTCATGTCACTGTCCTTTACAAACTTTTCTCAGGTGACTAATAATCAATAGGTCAGAGAAGAACCTGTTCTATCATAGGATGTAAAAGGTTAATGTTATCCTCAAGACCCAAAATCAGTTAATTTAAGATAAATAAATTTTCTAAAGGTTAGGACAAAATGCATCTCATAAACAAGAACTTTTAGTTTTTCACAGAACACCATGATCCTAAACAATATATCTTCAACTGATTAAAAATATTTTCAGTTTACAACACAGAACACAATATGTATCACACTGCTGGACAAGTTTTATTTCAAAGTTTTCTGTGCATGTTGTGCTCTTCTTCAGATAAACAAATGACTCTGAAGGATTTTGACAATTGAAAAATAATTTGGGTTCCCTAAGCCCTATCCCAATAAAATGACAGATATCCCTGACTGTAGTTATTTCCACTTCCTCTTGCTACCATTGCATTTTTGCTTTGCCTACTTTTAAAAAGTAGAGACATTATCTAAGATCCCACTCCCTTTATTTCTCTTCTGCAATGAAGTTCTGAGAGTTTAGAAAGCTCTGAAGAGTCTAGTTCTGACCTAGTTCCTTGTAGCATTAGGTTTTTATACTTCCTCTGGTTTTAATACAAGCTTGAAGAATTGGGATCAGGTTTTTCTTTGTGGTCTTTTCCAGAATCAACTAATCTTAACCCTACTCTTCTTCCTCTTTTAATAGAATCAGTTATTTAGCTGTGAATAAAGACTGAATATGGGAATGAACAGCTGGAATCTGTCACCATGGTGCATGATATTTATCACTCATTGTGTGTTTTCAGGTTTGTGGTTTCATTACTAAAGGATTTTGATGATGGTATTACTGCACCCTGCACTGCACAGAGCTGCTGTCTTGTTCTTGTACCACCTAAGGCATCACATGAGTAGACTCAAACTTATTATAGTCCTGCTACCGTAAAAGAGAAGGAAATAAAATAAAATTACATTAAGATAGATTACTTCCAAAGAGGAGGCTTGGGAATATTTTATATTGATGTATTTCTATAGAAGAAGAATATTTCTAAGAATTTTCCTTGGAGGAAGAATCTTTTAAAATTCGACTGCATTTGTTATTACACAAGAGAGGGTTTGCTCGCCTCTGCAGAATAAACTGCAGTCCTATTTCCATGGTTAACTGTATCATCATAATGAGATAACCCTGGTTCCTAATGTTCCAAGTGCTACGGAGTCCATCCCCATTTAGGGCTAGTTCAGGGCTAGCCTCCTCAGGGGCAGGTTGGCATATGCAAGCTTCATAACACTTGGCCCAGGTGGCCTTTGTGTTCCATATGATACTCCTGTGATTCCTGTGAATGATCTGCTCATGTTAAAATGAATCATCTATTTAAAGGTTGAGATTTCATTAATGTTGAACACATGTAAAATGTCATTTTAAGGGAATCTTGCTCTCAGCTTACATATATATATATATATATACACACACACATACATGTATTTGTTTAAATGTATTAAAGAACTGTACAGACAACATAAGATACTTTTGAAGAGGCTTACCAATTTTCTGTAAAGCTCACTCAATCTCATTCTTTTGCCAAAATTTGAATTCAGTTGTGTAGTAATAAAAAACATTCCACCTCATCTTTGTGAAAAACACCTATTCAGACCCACCAGCTTCAGCTACCGTTCACGCATTTTAAAGCTGACACATTGAGTCCTTTCCTCACAGTTTAGTTTCACTGTTCTTCTTATGGCTGACTTGTCACAGAGGTCCAAAGTTTAAGCCAAATGTCCTTTCTCAAGGACATCTGATGCTTACTTTGTTCACAAAGAGAGTTTAGTGATGTAAAATGACAACTGCCCATGTGGGAAGGCCAAAAGAAATATACTGTAAGCTTGAAAGAGAGTATGTTTAGAGAGAATGTTAAAAGTAGTTTAAGCGTAATTCCATGAAATAAAAGGTTAACTTGTATTTGTGCTTTGTTTTATATGTTCACATTTGTCTGTGGCAGAAAATACACCTCTTACTCCTCTGAAGTGACTCTCACTACAGTGTAGTATGTTACAAGGCAAAATCTCTACACAAAATCAAATATTTTTTTAACAAGAATATATATATGCACAAATATAGACATTTGTACATAGGTAGCCGTAGAAACTAATACCACATTTTAAACAGAAACAAAGGAAAAATACATTATAAAATTGTTCACAGTCCACAGATGAAAATATTCAACAAGATCTTACAGCCTGAAGCCTAGGAGAGTTCTCAATTCACTTGTATAAAATGACAAATAAGATTTTCTTATATGGAGCAGGTTGCAATGATCAGCAAGACCGAGTTTTAAGGAGACCAGCTGCAGCATTTTAGCCAAATAATACTGTATTGCCATCGCTAGTAACAGGCTAGTAACAAAATTTTCAAGGCCTCAGGAAAGAAGCTTGTTAGGTTGGTTTTCCTGAACATTCCTTGATGTTCCTGGAGCTTTGATCTCATTTGGTTTACCTGCAACAGAATTTTTTTTTAAATGACTAGGTAGCTATGGCTACAATTTGTTTTACTTTTCCTTATATTTCTATGAAACAACCATAGTTTTTTTACAGATACTAGCAACAAGTAGTTGTTCTGTGCAAACGTGATATTTATGACTATTACAATGATAGAGTGTAGAGGGAAACAGGCCAGCTTGATAGCAGAGACTTGGGGAAAACAGGATTCAGCATAGAAAAGTACAACACGGGATGATAAGGGACACTGGCTGACACTGGAGGTGGTTAGTTAAAGAAATGCAGATCTAGAAGCTGGACAAAACAAGTTTGAAAGTAACAAAGACAACAAAGAACAAGTGTCTAACAAAATGCACCACATATAGTAAATTCGTGCCTACAGTGAAGATTCAGATCAATGAAAAGACAGCATGATGTGGAACTTCCTTGTTAGAAAACAGACCCCAGTAAATCCAAAAAAGGAGAAAGGAAAGGAGGAACTAAAAAATAGGTGGAAGAAGAAACTGGATGAGAGGATTGAGTACACCCTCAGTAAGTTTGCAGATGGCACCAAGTTGGCCAGGAGTGCTGATCTGCTGGAGTGTAGGAAGGGTCTACAGAGGGATCTGGACAGGCTGGATTGTAGGGCTGAGGCCAACTGTATGAGATTCAACAAGGCTAAGCGCCGGGTCCTGCGCTTGGGTCACAACAAGCCCATGCAACCCTACAGGCTTGGGGAGGAGTGGCTGGAAAGCTGCCTGGTGGAAAAGGACCTGGGGGTGTTGGTCAACAGCTGACTGAATATGAGCTGGCAGTGTGCCCAAGCGGCCAAGAGGGCCAATAGCATGCTGGTTTGCATCAGGAATAATGTGGCCAGCAGGACTAGGGAAGTGATTGTCCCCCTGTACTTGGCACTGGTGAGGTCGCAACTCAAAAACTGTGTTCAGTTTTGGGCCCCTCACTACAAGAAAGACATTGAGGTGCTGAAGCGTGTCCAAAGCAGGGCAACGAAGCTGGTGAAGGGTCTAGAGAACAAGTCATATGAGGAGCAGCTGAGGGAGCTGGGATTGTTTAGCCTGGAGAAGAGGAGGCTGAGGGGAGACCTTATTGCTCTCTACAACTACCTGAAAGGAGGTTGTAGCAAGGTGGGTGTCTCTTCTCCCAAGTAACAAGCAATAGGACAAGAGGTAATGGCCTCAGGTTGCACCAGGGGAGGTTCAGGTTGGATATTAGGAAAAAAATTCTTCACTGAAAGGGTTGTCAGGCGTTGGAACAGGCTGCCCAGGGAAGTGGTTGAGTCCTCATCCCTTGAGGTAAAGACAAGTAGATGTGGTGCTTAGGAACATGGTTTAGTGGTGGACTTGGCAGTGCTAGGTTAATGGTTGGACGTGATGATCTTAAAGGTTTTTTCCAACCTAAACGATTCTATGATTCTATGATATTTGGCTTTACATATAAAGTATATTTCCTTTTTGCACATAGCAATATTTTATGCATAATGCAACTGGAATTCCAGTAGCATATACTGTTATTTTGCATTTAGCTTGCTGAAAGATTGCTTATTACACAAAGTCAATAGATAACTAGGAGCATTCTGATGGGAATGATGGTAATGCCCTTTCTGCAAATGAACAGACATCAGACCTTGCTTTTCACCTATGACATCAATAATAAATTTTTCATAGAAACAAAACCAACAGTATTTTTGGAATAGGTATGTCTGCCTTAATGCTCTCAATCAAGTATTCAAACTTTATTGTGTCAGCTTTAGTTATAGCATTTTTATGTGCAAAAATAAATAAAGGCTGATAATCAAAATACATAAATAAATCCCACATTGTGTTGTCAGAATACTTTAAAAAATTGTTTATGCACCAGGCAGTGTCTCAGAGAATACTTCTGTTAAGGAAAGAGTTGTTGGATTAATTGTTTCATTCACTGATTGTTCCTCAAAACATTATTGAGACAAACAGAAAGATTCCCTTTAACTTAAACAAGTTTAAATTGGATTCTAAAAATTCTAAGATTCATTCTAAACATAAACACATAATGACACTTTAGATTTAGCGGGGTACCCCGGCAGTCCAGCAACTGCCCCTCCAGAACAGCAGAGGCTGCCTATAGGTCCTCTGCTGTATCTGTCAGCCCCGTGCCAATGTCTCCATACCTTCAACAGCAAAAGATACCAATGTTTAGGTGGCTACATCATTCCTAAACGTTTGATTTCCAAGGTGCCATACAGAGACAAGAAAGTGTTCCCTTTCCATTTCCCAAAGTTGCTTACACTTTATTATATTTTACATTAGATGTTATAGCAACATTTGGAAGAGAACCCGTGATGGTATGGATGTGAGTCACAAAATATCACACAATTACTTAAAGTGGTACTCCTTCCTATTAAAATAATTGAATCTTTTTGTTGATCAAACTCATAGCACTGGATCAACGTATTGGATCAAACTCCTAATACTCAGCAACTTATGTTCTTGTACTTCAGGCCAGTCAATTAAATTAAAATACTCCCACTATATATGATTAAAAGTCTTCTGCAGACATTGACTATGCTTACTGGCTGGAGCTGACATTATGTCCTCATTGTCAAATATCCTATGGATATTCTTTTGCTTTCCTGTTCCATTTATTGATGTGCTATGTGTTTTAACTGTTGAGTATTTTAAAACATATATACTCGCTTAAAAGTTTCTGTCTGATGCTGCATGAAACAGGGTGTCCAGCATCTGAAGGGATGTAAAATTTACTTGCTATCTATATTCTTCTTTTTGTTCTATCTTATTTAAACAACTATTTTATTATGCTGTTTGTTGTCAGGCCTTTTCTTACTGAAAGCCAAAGAGAACCCCACACCCTCTCTCTCTCCGCTCACCCCAGTGAAGAACATCTTGTTTACTGGATTTTAAGGTATTTGTGTTTACTTACTAAAATGGAAGATATTGGAACAGTGACCTTATGACACACTGAGGCATCTCTGTTTAATTTTTAAATTTTCTATTATGTACGTGCATGTATATGAGAGAGCTGGACAACATCCATAATAATGTCACTGAATGCCTTTTTAAGAATAAAAAGTAAGACAGCATTGTAATAAACAACATTTTACATTCTTTTAAATCAGAAACCTGACCAACCAGTTTTGAACTTTAATAGGGTACTTTTCTGGTAAAGTACAAGAAAGATAACTGCATATGCATCAAATGAACGGATTATGACTCTTCTGAAGTTAAAGTTCACCTCTACAATTAAATCAACTCTGGTAAAAACAGCAGCTTTGCAGAAAGGTCATACATGAGTGCTGAGAGGCTGCAATCCAAAGCATCTAAAATAAACAGCAAATGAACTGCCTAAGAGCTTGTAAATTTAGTCCTTCCTGTATATCTGTTGACAAAGCCAAGATGTTATGGCAAGGAATTTTTTAAATAAACTTGAAAAAGAGGCTAAATTACATTGGCAGATTATTTACATTTAAGATGCCTAGTGGAAATTTTGTTTGTCAATGATGAAAGTTCTATTATATTTTTCTTTCTACTTTTTTTAACTGTTTCCAAGTCTTAATGAAGCTGGAAATGGATCTTAATGTATTCAGGAAAACAAAGAAGAGGTTTTACGGAAGAAAGCACCTTAAATGAGAAAAGATGAAATATAAGATTACAATTTAAATAAATGTGCCAGGTAAAAATGGGGACACAACTGGGGTGTTTAAAAACCTAGTATATTAAAGCAAGTTACTATAAAACATTTTTCCACAATACAGTATCCAAAATCAAAAGATTTTTTTTTAAAATGGAATTAATTTTCATTGAACAATAATAGTTTTCATTACTTATTGAAAGACTTGCACCAGACTTTCAGGGGAAAACAAAGGAACATATTTCTCCACTTCTGGAAATGGAGAATCTTTCAGAAGGTTTATGTGGTTAAGAAAATCAGTAACAACTTATACAAGAATTAATAATAAAGGATTCTGGGGAAACTAGCATGGGAAACTAGCATGCAAAACTAGTAGAGAACATATAGACTAATTTTCATCCAGTGTTTTGCAGGAGATAAACCATTATGCAGGAGAGCATATCTAGAATATAAATAATGCAAAAGTAATTTTGTGCACTAAAGGTATAATGTGTGAATTTGTTAAATAAAAAAAAAATTTAAAAAGGAATCTAGTTTCCTGTAAAAAGAGAATCTGAAACTCCATGTTTAATTTTAGAACAAATCTGCACAGAGATATAGTTAAAAGGGAAACAGCAGGACCTAAGGTAAATATTGCTGGGTCTTTGCCTTACCCCCTTTAGACCACCTAAATCTTTTCTGAAAAGTTGAATTTGTTGATCATGTGGAGTGGTATGAATTTTCACCACCATGACCAACAGAGAAAAGATGTTCTATGATATAAGTGAGTCTACCAGCTGTGCCAGAATACATTACTTGACTGACAGCATTTCATTACCTGTTAGCTGACTCAGCATTTTAGTTTTTAAAGCATTTTTTAATTATAGTTTATTTGTCCTTAAATCATTTGTCTCAATGAAACATGCTCAAATAAACTATCAATATTTTATAGAAATTTGTTTTGCCCTTGAAGTACAATGCTCTGTGATGAATTTGTTCTTCTCATACTTCCTGCAGTTTGTAATTAAAAATATACTAAGGCTTACAATCACTATCAGATTTTGTTAGTGTTGACTAATATTACTCAATCTTCTCTCAGCTGATCAGTTATATGTTTCAAGAGAAGACGAGTGACCAGTCTAACTGTGATCAGAATCTGCTTTAAAATAATTTAGGAAAAAATTATTTCATAATGATAGAAATAAGAGAAGAAATAGACAAAGGGGAGAAATATGTATCCTTCCCCCCACACCCCCCCCAGTGTAATTGTGAACGGGTCTCATTAAGCATAAATGGGGACTATGAATGTGTTGTGCAACTTATCTTATTTTCACTCCTCTCTTTTTATAATTTTTCTTGATTTCTTATCAAGGGATAACTAACCTAAGATGGAGCCTTAATCAGTTATTTTCCTGTTACTGGAACATCTGAATGACTAGTATTAATCATACCAAATAAAAAAATTTGTGGCAGCCCTTGGGAAAATGAATGCGGAAGTAACTGTCTCTGTTATTTTCCATGCTTGTTTGATTTTATATTTTTAGTACTTATTTTCTCTAATTAAAAAATACATGGATAGGTTTGAGGGAGATAAAAGCAATCAAATTTTCCATAGAAAATCAATGAAACTAAACAAAGGGTCACTCTCTAATGAATATGAAAAAAAACTAATTGTATACTTTTTAAATACAATTTTTAAATTATATCCTGATAAAAAGGTATGTTTTTACAACTTCTGAAGCTTTCCAGCATGAGATATTTTCTTTTACAGCATAAGCTTGGAAGCAACAACTATTGGTGTCGTGTACCTTGAAATTAGAAATAGATTATTTCTAGATGATTCATAACTGTCATAATCCATCCTTCATCTTTACAACCGTTGCAACAGAACCAAGGTCTTCCTGTGAAACAAGCAAGGTACTGCATATGTGTGGGAATGGTTAGTGTTCAACCTGCCCAGCATGGAACAACAGATCCTTCCACAACACCGAAGTGGAGTGTAGGATAGGCTAAGTAGAGATATGTAGAGTTGAATAAAGGTAAGAATTTGACAATGTATTTGTATGTGTGTAACGTACTCCGTGAGCTATGATGAGTTACGGTATGTTTTACAGGAATTGTCATGATGTGTATTATGAAGTGTTATTGCAATCTCTGATTGAAGTAAGTGCATCTAAGACATAAAAAGTGTTAATATCTTAATAGTTGGGAAAAGATCCACTGCCTATTTTTATGAACACTGTGCCAAACTCTTTCTTTTTCTAGTTTACTAGAGATTAAAATGTGCAGATTCTCTTATGAATTCCCCCTGAAAAAAACTTAATACCATTCATTTGGATGTTCTGTGCTCTGTGTGTGTTACTTCCAATTTACCTATATTGAATTTTATTTGCAATGTTTCAATGTAACGCAAAATCAAGTCAAAATGCGTCTTATTTTTTTTCCCTCACAGATTCATAGCTTTCATGTCATTAGTGATTCAGAAAGAAAAAAAACTAAAAAAGCCCTCAGCAAGTATCTCACTTTTGCGTCATTACCTGAATGATAATCGATAAATATAATTTTAAGTGCCATTAATGAAATATTTTCTTTTAGAAAAGGTTGAAAAAATAAACTCTCTTATTATATTAAAATCTGAAGAAACAGAGGGGAAAAAAGGATTAATTCTGAATGCTTAGAAAATTAGATTAAATATTTTTTGAAGGTAAAGCCAGTTTCATTACAAATGTTGCTCATTTTATGTATAACCTTTTAAAATGGGCCATCTGTTGGTATTTAATATTTGCTAGTGTATCAAAAATAGAATTTTTCATAAATTTGCAATGTGTACAAATATTCGCTGAAAGTTTAAAAGATATTTTTAGTCATTACTTTATTAAGATCAGAAGTCAGCCATTCCAGATATAAGACTTCTCAGAACATGTCATTTGTACAGACCTAATTTATTCTCCTATATATCATATGCATTCTAATATAGCTCTTTAGTTAAATGATCAGATATTCATTTTAGCTTTTCTTAACACTACTTAACAGTGCTACAAGACGAATGAGCAAACATGGGCAGATGTAATTGATCTTGATTGAATATTTCTGTGCAACCTGAGTCATCATTTCAGAACAATGCACAGAGAATATAAATCATCTAAATTTTCAGTTAATCAGAACTTTGACCAGTCAGAAAGACAATTTTAACTTGAATGTCTAGAGGATAGTAGTGGATAGATTAAATATCCTTTACCTGATGGAACTGTGTCACCGATTTGCAGTTTTTACACTAGGAGTGGATTTCTTCAGTATTCTAGTCCACCAACTAGGGCAGCTTTTCAGACTGCAAAAAGACAAAATGAAGGTTCTGACACAAAACATTGACATCTGTTTACAGTTTAGCTTTGCTAATAAATAAAAGGCCAAGTGCTTTGCTATGAATTCAGAAGGTGTAATTATATGAGCCTTCTCTTACAGCTGTGTTGGAAGCTGTGCTCTGTCAGGCAGGACACATGGTTTGCCAAGCCATTTGGAAGAGTAAATCATAGGGCAGGCAGCTGTAACTGATAACCATTGTCTGCACTTTACACTGTTCATTGGATAAAGTCCTATGCCTTAAATATACCTTATGCATCCACTGAGACACTTGCCTTAGGAAGACTTGCCTGAATTTCCTAAAGCACAAGAGATTAACATGCTTCTCCTGATCCGTGCGAGCATAAATGTCTCATTAGCTGCTGTAAACAATTTCATTTGGAGATAAAAAAATATGTACTTTTACTAAACATTTCATACTTGAGTAAAAATATGGACCTGTTGTAGTTGGAATGATTAAAAGGATCTTAAATGTCTTTTTAATTGTCTTACACACTGTTCATTATGCATATTTTAGTCTGTATTAACATACTTCAGATAGATAGTACATACCTGAGACATAATTTTAAGGTAGCATATCCCATCACCAAAAATTTAATGAACATATACATAAAACAGAATATTAACTAATGCTTTAGTTATAACAGTTATTGATGTTGTTACTATTAATAATAATATATAATTTATAAATTAATTTTCTATATGAGGAAGAAACAATCTCAGAAACTATGCTGTAGAAATTAGTAAAATAGCAGAGTAATTACAGTCTTTAGAAGTCAAGATGCAAGATTAATAGAATACCCTTCTGTTTTAAATAGAATTTAGTTTTCATTTAGAAATAGAATACCATTTTATTTTTTAAAAAAGATTTAACTCGGAAATCATTAAAAATAACTTTGACTTGTCTCTGAAATACCTGCTTGTTATTGTCTCATTCACTATGCCAAGTCATAGAATTCTGCTTAAGTGTATTATCCAAATAATCCTTTCTCTAAACTAGCAATAAAGCAGCAAGGTATTTAAATCGCTACCCAGAATGCTAAAAGTTAATGGCATGATAATGTCTACAATACAGGCAATATGACTGTTAACTGACTATTAAAATATATACTGGTTTATTTATTTTAAAGACAACTATACGGATGTATAAAATGCTTATTAAATGCAAAATGATATGAGACAGAACTGTGACACCAAGAATAAGTTCTGTTGAAATCCTTGTAAGTCATACTTTCTTTCCATGTTTAGCTAGTGTTTTTGCAAGCAGTACACTAATTGCACACACTAAATCTTTTCTTGAATAAGAATGTCAGGATTTGGGATTTTATTACAAATACAAAGGCTTTATGCTAACATTGATAATTAAATAGAATTGAAAGACATTTTGCAATAATGTGTTACCTTTTGTCATTAAGCAGAATATTAGCAATTCTAAATTAATTTAAAAATTCCTTTCAGATTCCATTTTGCAATGTTTATTCAATATTTTCTGGACAAAATTCATTTCCACAAGAGCAGTTCAGGGCCTCTGCTGAAGGTAAAGTTCACTTAAAATAAACTTTTTAAATATTTATACATATAGATCTCCTGCTAATCCATTTCAGAATTGACTTATATCCAATATCAGTATTTCTTATAAAAAGTCCCTCTCTGTCCAGAGAAGATCAACCAAGATGATGTCTACTAATAAAAAGCTAATGAAGAAAAACTAGAGATTTAGAGACAAATTTCATAAAAATTAGATGGGCAATCATATATATTATTTATAACATAGAAGATAAAAAATAGATTAAAAAGAGTCATCATGAATTTACTTTGTCAAATCAGTTTAACTTTTGTCTAAAATTATGCTCTTGTATAGAAAGCAAAAATCTAAGGTATCTTCACCTTAGCAAGGCTTTGAAATTATCCCAACACACTTTTTAATAAGCTATCTAGGAAACATGGAACAGGTAAAACTACTAGCAGGTGGTTCCATAACTGGCTAGCTGTTATCAATGGTTTATTGCCAAAAAAGAAGACTATAAAAAGAAAGGTTCTGCAGGGATCCATCTTGGGTCTGATTTTATTAATGTATTTTCATTAATGTTTGTATTGACGGTATATTTAGCTAATTTGCAAATTACATGAAACTAGAAGAGAATAAAAATCTGCTCAATGTCAGGATTTAAAAAAAACCCCACACTTTCACTAAAAGAAAAAACAATTAAATTCAACAGCAAGGAGACTGTATTTTATTTATGGAGAAATAATTACTTGCTCAAGCACAGCTCTGAGAACAATTGGTTTGGCAGCAGTTCTACTCAAAAAGGATCCAGGGTTATTGTGGATACTGTGCTGGACATAAATGAAGTATGTAGTTTTATCACAGAAGAGAGATAAGCACCTGTACATGACATAAAAACAGATGTAAAGCCTGTAGGGCAGGAGAAGGAGCCCTTTCTCTTTTCTCAGCAGTGCTAAGGCTCAGGTGGAGTGGTGTCCAGTTTGAGGTATTGCCCTTCAGGAAAGAAGTGAACAAACTGGAGAGTATCCTGAGAAGAGAAACATTTGTCTGCAATTTAGAAAAGATGCTTTACAGGAAAGAATGAAGAAATGTGGTTTTGGTGGTTTTGCCCAAAGCAGAGAAATTTTAGGGAGACAACCTTGGAACAAATAGAGAAGGTTGACTCAAAAAATCATCATGGTGTCTATACGATTACATTATGGCAAGGAACGCTCAAGTTAAATGTTAGAGAGCATTTTCTAGAAAATTGTGCAATTGACTAAATCACTTAATGAGATTGTGGAGCATCTATCTTTAGTCATACTTAAAGATATGTAGGACAAGTGGCTACCAGCAATAACAGAGGTCCGTGTCCTTACATATATTCCTGCACTGGAACAGCAGGTATGCCATTCATGAGCTTTCAGCCATATTTGTTTTATGGCTATTGCACACATTTTCATTGTAAAGGAATTCTGCTTATGATGATTGGTTACATTCTTTTTATTTATAGATATCTTTCTGAAATACTTTTTTTACTTTCTTGTCCTTTTCAACATCCAGACATTTGATCTTATTTGCATTGTTTGATTAGAAAAGTGAGCAGGTGGTCTTGAATTACAGGAAAACTGAACAAGCAAACAAAATCTGCCTTTTTCATGACAAAGAAATACAAGTGTACAAAAATCTCTTCCTTCAGACCTTTTACTATCTTTCAGAAGAGTGATTAAGAAGAATACTGGAACACACATTTAAAGTAGCTCTCACTGAACACGTTACTTGCATTTCTTAACTAGAAAGTTAAGTATATTCTATTCAATGCACATTTGAAACATATTTTTTACACTTTCTTGAGCTAGCTCCTGAGGTACACAAATGTTGCAGTTATTTTTGGGGAATATTTAGCTATGGGGAGTTGAACTGACTGCACATACTCTATAAAATCATAAAGATAGAAACACTTTCCACTGAATTGAATTCACGATAAATAGGTGAATTGATGCTTCTAGTTGGAAAATTCTTTCAAACGTCCACACTGGCTTTAATCTTTGTACATATTTTGTCATGTAACAAGTTGTGGGAAGAAAACAATCCTTATATAGAAGTGTATTCAATGCAACAAGTTATAATAACAATTTTCTGAAATTATCTGGACAGATTGATGATCATTGCCATTTGCATTAGACTCAGGACTGAGTCTTCAACAAAGATTTTATCATTGTTGAAGTGCTTTGAAATAAGTTTTTTTAAGGGCAAATAGTGCAAATGGGGATCTGCTTAAAGGAGAGAGGGGAAAAAGGATTGTTGGAAGTATTTGCAAAGAAAGTTTTCTAGCACAGAGAGTTGAAAGGCAGCATATGTGTAGGAAAGGGAAGGAAAACCTGCTGTATAATACATTAAGATTAGGGTTTCTTGGTGAAGTAATTCTAAACTTGCCTGTGGAAGAATGGCTAAGTGAGAAGGGACATGATCTTTTCAGTATGAGCAATCCTGCTTTTAGTGTATCAAGAAGCACAGAGGATACTATAAACTGACCTTGAACGGCAAAGGACTACTTGGCAAACAACATAAGAGACAACAACTAAGTCCAGAATGTGCTAACGAACCTCTTCGCGTGAACAGCAACCCTGTACCAATCATATAACTGTCTTAAGCGCGTGAACACATGTAATGAACCAATCATATAGATATTGCTACCGCGTGCTTTCCTGATTGTCTATATAAACCTGGTAATTGTCTGAAATAAAGGAGAACGATCATACTCGCGTCGAGGTTACATCGTTACTCCGGGTCCGTCTCCCACTCCGACATCTGGTAGCAGAGGATGGTTATGGGTCTTCGTCTGCAATCTCCGTGACTGCGGTAAGCAGCTAGAGGAGGGGAGTGGGAAACTTCGGCTGAGAGGAGCACTGCTTGGGGCAAAAAGGCAGGGCAGATGCCGGTGTGAGGTCGCTCCTCACCTCTCAGGCGCAGTAATGGAAACAGAAGCTGCGGCCACACTGCTAGCTGGAATCCTCTCCAAGAGAGGGATAGAAGCACCAGCGAAGCAATTATGTAAATTAATTACACTGGGACAGCGTTGGGGTCATTTTTCTGACACTCACCCGTTGTTTTCCATCTCGGAATGGCGGGACTTTGGAGGGACAATGTGGCAAAAAACGATTGAGGGAGATGAAAAAGATGAAAAGGAGATAAAGGCAGTTCGTATACTTTGGAACACCGTGTTAGAGACTTTAAAAGCGATGAAAGCAGAAAGAGAAGTGGCATGCGCTGCTGCTCAAATGCTGGGTCCAGGAAAAGCTATTGATAAACCCCAAAGTAAACCAGGACCTATCACGCGCTTCTTCGGACTGCCTGTCGTAAGAGGAATGTCTGGGACTATTTGTAAAAACGTAAGTGAACTGCGGGAAAAGGAAAGTCTTAACTCCCCGGGTGAAATAAAAGGTGTACCGCCGACCCCGGTACAAACACCCGAGAAAGCGGAAGTTTCTCTTAGCAGAGCCGGAATAGGACCTGAGGCAGAGGCGGAAGTGTCTCCACCAGAAGCCCCAAAAGGGGCGGGAGCAACGTCAGTTGCTGACCTCATTGACTTAGGTGGAGCACCCTGCCGACCTTCCCCTGCAACTGGAAAAAGGGAGGTGCCGTCAGCACCTCCAGCGCCTTCATCTCCGCTGTACCCACCGCTGCCTTCTTCTGGGGAATCATCGGGGAGTGCAACCCCAACTTCCAAGAAGGAACTGCAGCAGCCCCCAGATGTTACTACAGAGATGTTACAAACGGTTCTAAAACGACTTGAGAAATTGGAAACGCAAATGACTGCGAAGGAAGAAAGCGTACCTCCATGTTTAATGAAACCCTTGACACATCCTAGAATCATGCACTGGAGTGGTTTTATTAGGGATGCGATTTTAGAAGGACAATGGAAACCCGTTGGGGGGAAAAAAAAAAAAGAAGAAAAAAAAGAAAAAAAAAGAAAAAAGAAAAAAAGAGAAAAAAGAAAAAAGAATAAAAAAGAAAAAAGAGAAAAAAAAGAAAAAAGAAGAAAAAAGAAAAAAGGAAAAAAGAAAAAAGAAAAAGAAGAAAAAAGAAAAAAGAAAAAAGAAAAAAGAAAAAAGAAAAAAGAAAAAAGAAAAAAGAAAAAAGAAAAAAGAAAAAAGAAAAAAGAAAAAAGAAAAAAAGAAAAAAAGAAAAAAAAGGAAAAAAAAGAAAAAAAAGAAAAAAAAAAGGAACGGGGAGTCCTGCAACATTGGCATTCCCGGTCATACAAGAGAACAATCAAGAAAAATGGGAACCTCATGACTGGAAAATTTTCATCATGGTCTTTCCGCCGAATTTTGCAATTACCAATCTCCTTAATCATATGTAATGGGAAAGACTCACCATATGCAGTCATCTGTCAGTGGCAAAACAAGAAAGGGGAGTCTACCTCTCCTCTCCCATTGGATGCCACTGCCAAATCCACTGCCAAATGCAAAAGTCCATGAGATATGTTTAATGTGTTAGAATGGGTGTTTTTAAGCGTGCAACCAAAAACGAGTATCCAAACGCGAACTGAGGCAATAGGGGAATTAATACGTAAAGGAAGGTCGCGAATTACAGAAATCAGTGGCCAGGAGCCAGAGAATATCAGTATACCTGTTAACGCCATGGATATAGAATGGTGGCTCCATAATGCTGTGGCCATACAGGACGCCTTACTAGGTTATAATGGCAGAATACACTCGCAGCAGCCTCAAGGAAAATTATTTGTGTAGCATTTAGCTGTGTTAAACGAGCTTTGTTAAAAGTGGTAAATCACGCCTGGATTGCTCAAAAACAAGAAGGGGGAATTGTGGGAGAATGGCTAAGTGAGAAGGGACATGATCTTTTCAGTATGAGCAATCCTGCTTTTAGTGTATCAAGAAGCACAGAGGATACTATAAACTGACCTTGAACGGCAAAGGACTACTTGGCAAACAACATAAGAAGCGGAACTAAGTCTGGAATATGCTGATAGACCTCTTCGCGTGAACAGCAACCCTGTACCAATCATATAACTGTCTTAAGCGCATGAACACATGTAATGAACCAATCATATAGATATTGCTACCGCGTGCTTTGCTGATTGTCTATATAAACCTGGTAATTGTCTGAAATAAAGGAGAACGATCATACTCGCATTGAGGTTACATTGTTACTCCGGGTCCGTCTCCCACTCCGACACTTGCCTACAGATGCACAGTAATTTTCACTGTAATGTCTTTTCTGTATTGTCCCTATTTCATATTTGCTCCCTAATTATTTATTTTGACAAATATATGAGTTGAAACAAGAGGAAGCAATGATCTGTAAAGTTACAGAATGTAGTTTTATTAATTTTAAGTGATAATGAACATAATTTGTCAGAAATACTTGAGTGAAATCCTCAAATTAAGGTACCATCTGCAAGACATTACCTGAGTTTCATATTAAATAGTTAGGTTTCATGGATGACCATGATATTATGGGTATCCTGAATACTACTGCCTGTGATCCTTTGACTCTCAGTGAGTCCTAGTCACAAGCTACAGCAATATGATTTCCTCCACTTATTAAATCTAGGCCGTCTACTGTTCTTCCTTAACCTAAATTTCAGCCTACAGAATACTATGAAGAAGTTAATACATAAATGAAGTAGTTCACTTGTAAACAGTACTATAAAGCCAAAAATAATTTTAATCGTCAAAACCACCAATCAGCCAGGCCCCAAATACTGTAAAACACATGGTTTAAACTTGTATTTAACAACTTCACTACTATGAGAACTCTACAATCTCTGTATTTTGTAATACAGTGAGTAAGGTTGGTTAATTCTGATTTCCTTTCATAATTTTTGATGGAGAAAAAGGGATGTAGAACAATCATTTACCATCTTTATTTCTTTTTCTCTGCCTTTTTTCCCCTCACTTCTATCCTTACAAAAAGGAAGTATTTCCATGTTCCTTTGGGATTTACAGATTAAAAGGAGGAAAGGCAAGGAAAGTGATGAAAAAACTAGGTATCTATCTGAAAACTAATTTCCTTTGAAAATCAAAATAACTTAGACTCATTAGAGCTTTTTTAAAAGCATGTATCCATACTTTCCTGTGATCAAAATAATTTAGAATTAAGTATTCAAATCCTATTTAAAGTCTTTCAGATTGCTGGCCCCAAGTCCCCTATTTGTACAAAAAAAAAAAAAGGTAACATTGTCATTGCAGTGGTATATTCAGCAACATCACTATGTAAGAGGAAAACAGGGCAGCATTATTAACTATCACTTTCATAAGAATTGAGCCCAGAAAAACATTTTTTAAAATAATACACATAGGTCATTTATAACATCCCTCTTCTTCTTAGCAGAGAAAATATGTGTCAAAGCAGTAGACATGATGATTTTTGGTATTATCAGTAGATAACATAGGGTAAATTTCTTGTGAATGTGAAATCATCTGGTCCAGGTCAAATAACAATGCAGTCATATTTCTGTAGTTTGGATTATCAGGTCTTATAACTAAACATCCACTCTTTGGAGGATTTGACTGATAGTTTCTCTTATTCCGGAGACTCTTCTAAAAATCATCTATTACTGCTTACAATTAGATATTGCAAAAAACATGGATAATGAGGCTGAAATAATTTGAAGATACTCAGGTGAATTTTATGCATCTGGGTATATTAGTGTCTGCGCTGAACCCAATAACTAAAATCAGACCTTCGCATCTTCAGATAATACCGAAGCTACTATCTTTTAGCTACTACTGGTTACTATTAAATACTGTTTGGCTAACAACACTTCATTTCATTAAAAAAAAAAAAAAACCACAAACTTTCTTGCCATATTATTTTAAAAGAAATAAAAATGTTATCCTTCACTTTTATGAGTAAATAAACTGCAGCCATTCAGTCATGTGAGTAGTTGGCAAAGATTCTGTGTTGTACAACTAGAAATAGCAAATGTTTTTCCTCTTTTCATTCAGATCATTACATAGTCAGATTAGTGGTTAAATAGTGCTAGTTTTCCTTTCCCTAAGTGGCCTTGGAAAGCAAAGCCTGTAATTTAGTAACAGCTGCAAGGAATTATCTGAAAACAATGTACTACAGACGTAGACAATTCATATTATAAAACAAACAAAAACAAGCCATTCACACAATCAAGAGCCACATCTCCCAAGTTTATTGAAAGTGCTTATTCAAATTGTTTTGATGTTCTTCCCCTGGGTGATGTTGCCATAAAAAGTAACTTACAAGTGTTTAGAATGTATATAAACCTATTATAACCTCTATTTGGGGGAAGGAAGGAAGGGAAGGGAAGGGAAGGGAAGGGAAGGGAAGGGAAGGGAAGGGAAGGGAAGGGAAGGAAAGGAAAGGAAAGGAAAGGAAAGGAAAGGAAAGGAAAGGAAAGGAAAGGAAAGGAAAGGAAAGGAAAGGAAAGGAAAGGAAAGGGGAAAGGAAAGGGGAAAGGAAAGAGGAAAGGAAAGAGGAAAGGAAAAAGGGAAGGGAAGGGAAGGGAAGGGAAGGGAAGGGAAGGGAAGGGAAGGGAAGGGAAGGGAAGGGAAGGGAAGGGAAGGAAGGAAAGGAAAGGAAAGGAAAGGAAAGGAAAGGAAAGGAAAGGAAAGGAAAGGAAAGGAAAGGAAAGGAAAGGAAAGGAAAGGAAAGGAAAGGAAAGGAAAGGAAAGGAAAGGAAAGGAAAGGAAAGGAAAGGAAAGGAAAGGGAAGGAAGGGAAGGGAAGGGAAGGAAGGGAAGGGAAGGAAGGGAAGGGAAGGGAAGGGAAGGGAAGGGAAGGGAAGGGAAGGGAAGGGAAGGGAAGGGAAGGGAAGGGAAGGGAAGGGAAGGGAAGGGAAGGGAAGGGAAGGGAAGGGAAGGGAAGGGAAGGGAAGGGAAGGGAAGGGAAGGGAAGGGAAGGGAAGGGAAGGGAAGGGAAGGGAAGGGAAGGGAAGGGAAGGGAAGGGAAGGGAAGGGAAGGGAAGGGAAGGGAAGGGAAGGGAAGGGAAGGGAAGGGAAGGGAAGGGAAGGGAAGGGAAGGGAAGGGAAGGGAAGGGAAGGGAAGGGAAGGGAAGGGAAGGGAAGGGAAAGGGAAGGGAAGGGAAAGGGAAGGGAAGGAAGGAAGGGAAGGAAGGAAGGGAAGGAAGGAAGGGAAGGGAGAGAGGAAGGGAGGAAATGTAAGACATGTTTCTTGCAATGGCATGTAAAAATCACATTCTTCTTCAGTGCCAGCTCTGTATCCAGTTATTTCAGGTCATAGATGCCTACTTTAGTAACAAAAAAAGAGTTTCTGTTCCTTTCTCTTCTTGTTAATTCCTCAGGTTCCTTTCTTCTGGAAAGTTTGCTGAGGTATAATCTTGCTGAGGTATGCTCTTCATTGTTCTGTTATTAAGAAAATTTGAAATTCATAGAGCTAATCGAAATTATTTCCACAGCTAAACTATAAAAACCCTGTGTTTTGACCAGAAAGAGAAGATGGGCAGAAATATTTTAATTTTGTTCAAAATTTCTCAGAAGCATACTTTTAAATAGAATGTTACTTTTTAAAAGAAAATAAAAACCCTGAAAATTTTATAGAAAAATTATTTTTATATCTTAAATTCTTCTGTTTTCAGGGTTCTTGGTTTTTGGGTTTGCTTTTTTTTTTTTTTGGAAGAGGAAGAACTGAAAGCTTTTCATCACTAACTGTTAAGTTAATGTTCAGAGAAAAAATAATGCTAAGAACTGCTAAGAAAATAATTTTCACTATTTTTGCAATTATTTTTGCAAGTTTTATAACTGAATTGAAGGTCATGGGTTTGCCTAAATATTACCAATGTTCTGTTTAAGATGACTGGATCTAAAAAAGAATAATCTTTTCCCTTTTAACAATAAAACAGAAGTACAGTCTTAATGAAATAAGTTCCATTTCAGTTAAGTCTCTAATAGCAATTAACACCAGCGGAAAGATGAGAGACCTCAGTCTAATGTGAAGAAAGAACAATTTAAAATACTTTGATAAGCTTCTGATTTCTACACCTCACATGAGCTTCACCCTACAGTTCATATGGATTTTCAAATTAGTTTGTATCTCAGAAAAATCATGAGCTGAAGGAAGATAACATAACAGTGAACATGGAAAAAAGTAGAAATCAAGGAGCTATATACCTAAAAATCATAGAATCATAGAATCATAGAATTGTTAAGGTTGGAAAAGACCCTTAGGATCATCAGGTCCAACCGTTAACCTACCACCGCCAAGTCCACCACTAAACCATGTCCTCAAGTACTGCATCTACCCGTCTTTTAAATACCTCCAGGGATGGGGACTCAACCACTTCCCTGGGCAACCTGTTCCAGTGCCTGACTACCCTTTCAGTAAAGAAGTTTTTCCTAATATCCAACCTAAACCTGCCCTGGCGCAGCTTGAGGCCATTTCCTCTCGTCCTATCGCTTGTTACTGGGGTGAAGAGACCGACCCTCACCTCTCTACAACCTCCTTTCAGATAATTGTAGAGAGCAATAAGGTCTCCCCTCAGCCTCCTCTTCTCCAAACTAAACAATCCCAGCTCCCTCAGCCGCTCCTCATAAGACTTGTGCTCTAGACCCTTCACCAACCTCATTGCCCTTCTCTGGACACGGTCCAGCACCTCAATGTCCTTCTTGAAGTGAGGAGCCCAAATGAACACAGTATTCGAGGTGCGGCCTCACCAGTGCCGAATACAGGGGCACTATCACTTCCCTGGTCCTGCTGGCCACGCTATTCCTGATACAAGCCAGGATGCCATTGGCCCTCTTGGCCACCTGGGCACACTGCTGGCTCATATTCAATTCAAATTATTTTTATTTTCAAAAGTTAACAGATGTAGAGAACCAGTATCTTCAGTGCACTAAATCAGGACTAAAAATTATTTCAGTGTAGTTGTTCATGAGGTTTTTTTAGTCCTGAGCAGCATTATCTAAGTGCTGTCTTGTCTACTCTCGGACACCTAAAAAAAAAAAAATCCACTCTTGCCACTGTCTTGGATTTTCCATAGCATGGGCAAAGAAATACTGACATTCCGACTTTTGTTCTAGGCAGAGCTGATCAAAGTAACAGTTGTCCAAACATAAAGCAGGAGTCGTTTCTTGGAGTCCAAGAAGCACATACCATGTACATATTGTGTACTTCTGCTAAATACAAATCATATTTTGGGGATGAATTAATCACAACTAATTATAGGGATGGGATTCATTAAAACCCCTCATTTAAGATCTGTATATATAGGTATGTACATGTGAGCCATATCTAAACTCCCATTATACTCAACAGGGATGCAGTCAGTATATATACTGGATTCTAGAGAAGTACGTAGGAGAAAAAAATCTACTGTGAACACAGTGAATCCTCATGAAAGGCTTCTGTTCAGCTGCCCATATACAAGCAACTAAAGCCATCTGAAATATGTGACATAGGGCAAAACGGACATAAGGAAGGGTACCCAGGAGCATCTCAGATGGGCCTAGATGGCTGACTGCAAACAAGTAAATCAGGACCAAGTTTCCCAATTATGTAATTATTAAATATAAGCGTTGGAGGTATCCTGACTGTTCCTTCCATTGGAATGTCTCAGACAGAGACCCCATTTTCCTCTCAGTTGTAATGAAAGGAAATGGGTAGAATTGTTTGAATGTTATTTTTCTTTGTTTCATTGATGTTTTCACATGCTGCCTTCTTTTACTTCATTCTTTGTTATGGTATGGAATTTTAATTTTACTGTCATTAATACAAGAGAATGAAAACCTCAAGAAAAATGTACATGGCATAATGCCCAGAGTGTAAATACTCTGTTTCTAGACAGACTTACAAGTATCCAGGAAGGGGGTGGGGGGAGAAAAAAAAAGTTATGCATATTCAGTGATGTTTGTAACATAATATCTGAACATTTTTCTTTGGATGTGAGGGGGGCAATATATTCTAGTAAAATAATCTACTCTAATTGCAGATCCTTAGAGCAGCATTTCTCAAACTGTGTTGCATGCCTCCCTTTGCCCTCTACCAAGTGAATTTTAAAAACTTATACATCTATTTTGCTTAGCATAATGATCAAATTTTGGTATTATGAACAGAAGTAATAAACCCACTGCTTCTTATGCCGCCTCTGACCATCTGGTAGTTTTTATGCCTCATCCAGAGGAGCATGACCCACAGTTTTTGGAAACATAATCATAAACACATGTGTCTCTCTTTGATTAGAGTGTATTTTGGTTTTATTGATGGCAGCTTGTTTATTGACTGTACTGAGGAAATCTTATTTTCCAAGACTTGTTTACCATTGAGGTTGGTGTTGCTTGACTGTATGATCTTCAGCTGCAGAAATCCATCTGACATATTGCTACTAAATTAGGCAGGTTAAATAAGATGTTCACTGAAAAGAAGACAGTGAAAAATCTAATGGGGGATTGTTTTTAATAATTTGTTATTTTCTTATTTTTATAAGCCTTTAAATGACAAATGCACTGTTCAGCTCACCATTTTATAAGCCCAAATGTGAAGATCAAGTTGTTGTAAATGCATGTTTTAACTAACACAATTCCTTTGGCTTTTATGGTACAATGCATATAAAATTATTTTATGTGCCTAAAAGCGTAATTTTTATGTGCTTAAGTGTTTGTAATAGTGGTTCAACCTTATGATCACGGATGTTTACGCTGCCTAAGATGAGATTTCTCTCCATCATTGCTGCAGTATTTGTTTTTCTATACAAGAAGTCTACATCTAAGTCTAAAAAACTCTGTCAAAACATTGATCTAACCCTATCAGATTATTTTATTATCTATGTCATTTTAATATTTCTGAAGAATAAATAAAATGGTTATTATAAATGTCCGTCTACTATAGCCTAAGTTGTCTGTTATTCAAAAACACTAAAAAGAAGTGATATGAAGTTTACTAAGATTGTCCAATTTTATTTTTCCTCATTTTTCTCTGCCTTTTTCCAACTCTTTTTTTTCCCTGCATTCCATTTTCTCATTTTCTTAGACATTAAAAATTGCTTTTCTGCTCAAACCAAAGGTATGTCAAATTTTTCACTAGATGCTTAGGGAAAATATGTAAATAATATAACATGGTTGTTATGATCCTTCATCATGTATATTCTTTTGGTTTCTGGCTTAATATTTAGGAACTTTTGGAGGCAGAATGTACATCTGGACCAGTGTGATAATAGCCAACAAATCTTTATTTGCCCAGCCTCCTTTTGAACCCACTCTTTTCCACCTTGATATCTTGTGACAACAAGATTAATGTTATGGTTAGGTACTTCAATTCTTCCTAATAATTTTCTTTAGACCATTATCCAATTGATTTCCATATTTTTCCTCTTTTTGCAAATTATGAGAAAAAGTTAATAACCACTTTTTATTTACTTTCTTCAAACCATTCATGATTTTACAGACATCCATCTTATCTTCTATGGGTTGTTTCTTTTCAAGCTGAGAAATACACTCTCTTCAGTGTTATTTCATATAGAAGTCATTCCATACTTCTGATCATCCTTTTCATCCTTCTCAATACTTTATCTAAATCTGCTAGAGTTTTCTGAGATGGCTGATTAGCACATGTTATTCAGCATGGAATATACCATGCATTTATATGACAACATTTTTTGTTTGTTTAGTTTTATTCTATACTACTTCACTCTTAATTTCTGACATGATATTTACCTATTTAAAATTAATCTAAGATGAGTTTTGAGAATGGTAATCACTAATTCAAAGACTATCATTCTGTCTCCACAGTTAGGGTGATATTTTCATGTGTGCTTTACATAGAATTTATGAGCACTGAATTATCTCTGCAATTTTTTATCACAGAATACAACGAGCTCCTTCTGCAACATTTTGCAGTCACCTTTCTTTTTTTACTTTCTTGGAAAAACGTTTGTCATCTGTAAAATTTGGCAGCTCATTATTCACTCCCTTATATAAATACAGTGAATATCATAGGTCACTGCATAGGTCCTTCTGGGACCCCGAGGGTAAGCTCATTCCAGTGTGGAATACAACTGTTTATTCCTGCACTTCATTTTTGTTTTCTTTCTTTTTGTGGCTTCATTTTCTTCATTAAACACATATAATCATCCATGGAAGAATTTTCCTTGTTTTTCCCTTACAGTTTAGTGTTGTTAGGAGCCTTTTTGAAGGCTTATGTTTTTATTGTTATCTATCCTCTTTCTATTTTCACTTGTGTTTCCATTTGATATTTTTCTCTTTCTATCATCTGCCTTTCTTGCTGAGCTTTATTTTACTTTTCAGACCAGTTTGTATCCTTTCCAAATGTTTCCTCTGCCTTTTTTCACTTTTTGCCTCCTTTGTGATGTTTCTTTTTAAAAAAAAAGTCCTTCATTTTTTCATGTTTAAATCTATGTATCTTATTTTCTTTGCTTTCTACATCATCTATTTTTATTTTATTATTTTTCTTCATATTCTTTCCCCAGGAAATTCTTTTATTTTCTCTTTTTTAGAATCAATAGATATGCAGATCATAAAATCATAAAATATCTCAAGTTTGCAAGGACCCATAAGGATCCTTGAGTCCAACTCCCTGCTACCTAAAACTAAATCATATGATTAGAACATTGTCCAGATGCTCCTTGAACTCTGACAGGCTTGGTGCCATGACCACTTCCCTGGGGATCCTGTTCCAGTGACCGACCACCCTCTCAGTGAAGCACCTTTTCCTAATGTCCAATCTGAACTTCCCCTGATGCAGCTTCATTCCATTTCCTCATGTCCTATCGCTGGTCACCAGAGAGAGCAGATCAGCACCTCCCCCTCCGCTGCCCCCCTTGAGGAAGCTGTAGACTGCGATGAGGTCTCCCCTCAGCCTTCTCTTCTCCAGGCTAAACAAACCAAGTGACCTCAGCCACTCCTCATAAGCCTTGCCCTCAAGACCTTGCCCTTCTCGGGACACTCTAATAGTTTGATGTCCTTCTTATATTGAGGGGCCCAAAACTGCACACAGTCCTCAAGATGGGGCCACACCACTGCAAAGTAAAGTGGGACAATCACCTCCCTTGACCGGCTAGCTATGTTGTGCTTGATGCACCCCAGGACATGGCTGGCACTTTTGGCTATCAGGGCACACTGATGACTCATATTCAACTTGCCATCAACCCAAACCCGCAGATCTTTTTCTGTGGGGCTGCTCTCCAGCCTCTCGTCCCCCAATTTGTATGTATAACCAGGATTACCCCATCCCAGGTGAAGAATCCAGCACTTGCTCTTGTTGAATTTTATATGGTTGGTGATTGCCCAGCTCTCTAGTCTATCCAGATCTCTTTACCCTCGAGGGAGTCCACAGCTCCTCCTAACTTAATATCATCAGCAAACTTAATGCACATTTGATTCCTGTGTCTAGACCATTTATAAAAACATTAAAGAACACTGGACCTAAAATTGAACCCTGGAGAACCTCACGGTGACTGGTCACCAGCCTGATGTAACCCCATTTCCTATAACTCTTTGAGCCCGACCTGTCAGCCAATTGCTCACCCAACATATTATGGACTTGTCTAGCTGTATGAGGACATTTTATCCAGAAGGATACTGTGAGAGACAGCATAAAAATCTTTGTTAAAATCCAAAACCACATCTACTGGTTTCCCTTAGTCAGCTAGATGGGTGACCTTGTCATAAAAGGAAATTCAGTCAATTAAGCAGGACTTTCCCCTCATGAACCCATGCTGGCTATGACCAATGACTACATTGTCTCTCAAGTGGTTTTCAATAACTTCCACAATAACCTTCTCCATAATTTTATCAGGCACTGAAATGAGACTGACAGGCCTGTAATTGCTAGGGTCTTCTTTCTTACCGTTCTTGAAAACTGGGACAATATTCACCAGCTTCCAGTCAACTGGGACCTCTCCAGACTCCCAAGACCATTGAAAAAATAAAATGAAGAGAGGTCCCATAATAACATTGGCCAGCTCTTTCAGTACCCTGGGATGAATCCCATCAGGCTTCATAGATTTATGCGCATCCAGCTGGAGCAGCAAGTCTCAAACAAGTTCAGGGTCTGCTGGAAGTTTATCAGTCATGGTCTTCCAACACAGGGCTCTGGGGGTCTCAGGACCCATCATCGGTGTTGAAGACAGAGGCAAAAAAAGCATTAAATGTGTCTGCTATGTCTACATCCCTATTTGTGAGGTGACCAACCTCATCAAGCAACAGACCAATGTTATCTCTGATCCTCCTTTTGCTGCTAACATATTTTAAAAAGCCCTTTTTGTTGTCCTTCACAGTGCTGACCAGCTTGAACTCTAATTGAGCTTTGGCCATATGAATTTTCTCCCTGCAATGGTGAACAGCATCTCTGTAGTCCTCCCATATCACCTGTCCTTACTTCCAATGTCCTTACACTTTCCTTTTCCACCTAAGATCTAGAAGATCCCTGCTCAGCCAAGCTAGCGTTGTTAGAATCAGATTTTTTTCCCAAGACTACATTAGATTGGGGTTCATGGTCCACTATGTATATTACTGCACTTTACATTTCTAATATAGTCATGAGAAAAAAAGATAACATTTCAAGGAATTTTTTTCTGTCTAGTTTATTGCAGCTGTGATTCCATTAGCAAAATGAATTCATATGTGGATAATAAGCCTAATGCCTAAGCATTACAAATTTAGATATTTTTTCCAGAGAGTTTTTTCCAGAAACACTCAGATTTTTTTTTCTCAGTTTTCTAGCTTTGTCACAAACCAGCTACATAATATGACAATAAGGAAAAGATTTTCAATGTTTCTAGATGTATTTAGGTATACAATATGCTTTATGGAATGATCTTACCTATTAAAGAACTTTTGAAAAAGACTGTACTACACCTGTCTGTATTATAGAAACCTTAAAAGATAATTCTTCTTAATTTCCAATTGAGTAGAACACAAAAACAGCCTTCAAAGTAAAAAAAGTTCCTAATCAGAAATGTTAAAAAGGATAAACTGTGTTCTGCAGTGCTAGAATGATGATGACTTTGTTCAGCATGGTTATTGGTTAGCAACATGAGCTAATAAAATGTTCACCATTATGACATTTATCACATCTCTTTCTCTGAAATAAATGACCGTCTTTGTTGTAAAATAAAATGGAGAATACGGTGGTTGGTTTTTTGGTTGGTTTTTTTTTTCATAAGCTATATTCAGAAATTGTATTTCAGATACAAAGCATGGCATTCAGTTCTCCCCTGAACTAGATGTCTGTACCTGAAATGCTCCTCCTCTGAGTTACTGGAGAGATAGGAACCCTTCTAGAGGTCAATTCACCTGACAGGTTTAGGTTCTTGGGATAAGATGAATCAGCAGCTAAAAAAACTTATTTCTTTCCATTGACTGTAAAGGGAATGAAGAGTGATCAGTTAACCACTATGGCGGAATGCTGAGGATGTCTTCATTTGGTCAGATGAACCATATCCATTACTGTCACATTTTTTGGAGAGCAATCATTCAACTGGGAACCCCTGCCCCAAACGTCGCTTCCCCCTGCCCCCCCAAAAAAAAAACAACCCACGCTTACATTCTGGTGCAATCTTGCTCTCAGGCACAATGTTTTCCAAGCTGAAACTTGCTGGCACAACTCCCAATTTTTATTCCTAACACATAGATTAATAGACTCTATCAATGAAGTTAAATAAAGCCAAGTTTGCAGTTGCTTTGCAGTGTTAGAACATCACAAGTTTCAGCCAAATTGCATTGGTGACTCTAGCATTGATTGTTCACAGAGACTATTTATTTCAAATCATACTCTTCATTAGGGTGTGGTACTCATTCACAGAGAACAGCACATCATTCTACTGGACTTGTCTGAAATTGAAATATTTCAGAGGAAGCAACTGCTCTGAACCTGTTGTGTAATGTCATCTGTTAGTATAGTAGTAGTGATGTTCGCAGGTGAAGGACTATTTTGTTCTAGGACTATTTAAAAAACTAACATATTTTCATCACAAGAACTAATTTCTTAGTTATGTATTTTAGAGAAGATTCTTATTGAATGTCACTTTTTGCCTCTATTTATGAAGGTAGAAAATAGGATGCTATTTCAGTTCTGTGATGCAAACTGTATGCACCACATCCAGGATACCAAAATTGATTTTCTTCAAGCAACTACATGGAAACCTCCAGTTTGGATAGTAATGGAAGGAACAGTGTGAAATAATTATAATTTTCCTAAATAACAGTATAGAAAATAGTAGCAAAAAGTCTGTTAGAGGATTAGGTTATAATAGTAAGCAAAAGAGACATGCCAGAAGAAGAAAAATATTCTTTAACCTTCAGTTGTCTGACCAAGTAACTGTCAAACGTGACATCCCAGTCTGGTATGATCACAGCTATCAGATCTGCTTCTTTTGAAAAGAAATAGCATTCAATTATAAACACAATGCAGAAAAGAAAAAAACAAAATCAGTACAAACTAACCAGGTGATAATCTCTTTTATAACTGCAAAATATAGACAATTACTTCATTCTAAGTAACAGATAGAGATAAAGTCTACAATACTCAAAACCTGACTGCTTATTTGTACTCTGTAAAGTACTCTAAACCATTGTGTAAAGTACTCTAAACCATTGTAACCTCTTATGAAAATCTAAATCCTTCTAGATTCCAACTGGTTTTATTTCTGATATTCAAATGATGATGAGTAATATTGTTGTTGGCTTTCCACTAAGACCATTTTATTTGTCCTGTTGTTGATAAAGAAAAATACTTCTATTTCTGACTTAGTAATAAGTCACTAATGTCAGTAAATGATACCTTACACAAAGCAGAAACGAAGAAAAACTTATCCTTTTATAGCAGTGAAATATCTTTTGAAAAAAAAAAAATTGCCAAAAACATTTGAGCATTTTATTAACATTACGTCAATCTTTACTGTGATTAATAATGATTTTGAATATGCATTAAATCTCACAGAATCATGTTTTGAATTTGAATTTGATATGATTTAAAAGGCATTGTGAATCAAACTTTAACCTTTCTTGCCTACTTACATGCTGTCCAATTTCACTTTCGTTTCAGAAATTATATAGAATTCAGTTTGGGGCAAAATTATTATAAAGTGTTTGAGTTAAAATAATTTGGGAATCTTGTTTTTGCTCAAATCAGAATGCTTAACTGAAAAATATAATTAATTAATGCATAAGTCGGTATCTGGTTCAGTATTGTGACAGTCAGGTAAAGTTTTATGAGGTCTGCTTTATCTAGTTGTCCCTTCTGGTTTTATGATTATGGGTCTCTATTCTTCAATGCTTTCATGGAATATGTGCAGTACATACGTTTGCTTACTTTTCTTCATAGTGTTATATACCCCTATTTTAGAAATGCAGGCAACACTATTTCAAACTTAAAATTTATACCTATTCACAATAATATTTTATAGCCTGCAGGCTCACAATGACTACAAAGTTCAGTTGTTACAGCCCTAGTATTGTGGATGTACAGGTGTAAAACGAAAGGAAAATGCAGAGACAGCATGAGTAGAGTTGAAGGGAATTCAATGTTGTAGTTATACTATCTGAACAAACTATACAATCTGAAAGACCAAACAAAATGTGTCCACATGGTGGATAAGATTTATTTAATCATTTCAGGTGTTTACACCAAATGTGTTTCAATTAATTGTTCACCCTATACTCCCTTTACAATCAATAGAAAGTGTCAATAGGTACTTTTTTGTCACAATCAACATACCAAAAGCAGGCAGCTTCTTAATGTTGAGAGAAAGGCTCCTAGGGGAGGATAGGATCTCTAGTTGTAATGCAGATGTCCAAAGATTAGGTTGGATGAATTCCACCAAGTTATTTGCAAAGCACAGTTATGCTGTCAAGTATTGTAATCTTTTTCTTATATTCTGAACTAATGTACATACACCAACTGTGTAGTATGCTCTGAACCATGTATTGGTTAGAGTGAGCACACTACTATAATGGCATATTACTATACCAGCACACACTGATTGTATTATATGCATTTTAGTTTTAGGCTGTTTCTTATAATATACACAAGCAGAGATAGATGTGAAGGGAACAATAAAACAAAATAGATAAATTGTTTCCTTTGAAAATATACAAGAAACTTTCTTAAAATGAAACACGAAATGGGAACTATAAATTGCTAGTGCATACTGCTGCTCCATAATAAATCAATATTATCCCATGCTAAAAACTTATTAGGTCTTTAAAACAGTAAATTCAACATTAGTTAAATGCTAAAAATAGAGGTGTTTGAATATGGAAAAATAGATTTAATTTTATTGTATAATCTGATGCTTGCTTATAAATTGTTGTACAGCACTCAGAAAATGCTTTTGGTTTGCCTGTTTTTCCATATATATTACAAACTTTCAGAAGACCACCGATCCTTAAAGTATGGTAAGTCCAAGTGATTTCTGATAGATATTCTAAGCAAGAACCTATGCAGAAAGATGTGATATTTTCTGTAGTTGAATGCGAAAAGAGGAATTCTGAATGAAATTAGATGTCTCAGGTATTTTCTGGAGAGGACTGCTAGAGATCTGCAAAATTTATGTGTGACAGGCAAGCATGAAAGGAATTCTTTTTCAGACTCAGCTTTATTCTCTCAACTAGGGAGGATGAGACCCAGAGGTTCCGGGACAGAGAGGTTTAGAGAATTTCAGGGACAATTACTGTGCACCTGGCCTGCTGACAAGAAGGGCTTCCAGATCACTAATTTCCAGGTCACTAATTTCTGCCAGTGAGAAGAAGTAAAGATTTCAGTGACTAAAGCTCAGGAGGCTAGTATTAATTGAAAAAGTTCCAAAACATTAATGTTTGCATCTCTATGAATTTATCCTTCATGCCAACCTATAATTCTTGTATTTGACATGTGCTTTTGTTATATGGAACACTGAGAGTCAAATATAAGTCAGATTTATGGTAGCATATAGTAGCAGAGTCTTGTCTCATACCAAGGTTGTCCAGAAGTCTTGGAAAACACTGTAGGTACAGAGTGCCATAGTTTAGTTACGTGTGATGGTATATGAGTTCACCTATCTTGGTGCCCAGGATCATTTCATGAAGTCTTCATTGTCATTGCATGAAAAAGAACACAATCTATAAAAGTGGATTTTTGCTCTGCATATGCTGTATGCCTGTATGGATATCACAATCACAAATCCTCCATTTGGATTACCTGTCACATCTACTCTCAGAAATTAAACAGGCTTGGGAACATTGTTGGGCACTGTCTCCTTTTGGCATAGTTATCTCAGCCCCAGGAACATCATGGCTGCAAGCACTTTGTCTATTAAACAATTATTCTCTTAGTTTTTCCTGCAACTGTCAAACCATTCTTGAGATTTGTTTAGAAAAATGTTAGCTAGCACAGGACAAATTTGTGGCAGGGAATATTCTCACTGTTTTCTGGGAAAAATGACCTTGCACCAGTGTCCAGAAGCATTCCTAGGTACACATGATTTTACCTGGAAGATTCAGACTTCTTATACCATTTTATTACCTTTTCTAAATCTCCCTTTCCAAGCTGCTACTCAATGTACTGATGCTTATTTTAAGGAAAAATGTAGAGATAACAGTAAATTGTCTCCTTCACTGACTGCTTTGATAAGCAGGAAAACATCACTGACACTGAGTGTTACCCTTTGTCTATTAACACTCAGTGGAATAGTAGGGACAGTTCACATTTCCATGCTGTGTGCCTGTACTGATATGACTAGTATCCTATGTTAACACACAACACAGATAGCAGGAGACATCTTTGGAAGCACATCTTAGATTAAATATATGAAAAGTTTGTTCATGGTCCTCATACTTCATGACTCTCTGTCTATGCTCCATGCTCTGGAAAATGCAAGTTTACACTATGACTGTGACTTGTAGTTTTTCTGCAAGCTTTTGCCTACTGAAACTGGAGGGAAAACTAATAGAGTTTTCTGTTTGTTCATATTTTTGTCTATATTGATGAGAGCTGTACATTTCTTCTTTTCTTATCATGAGAACTATTTCTACAAGGATAGTATTATTATTATTTTAAAAGATATAATAAATATCACACATCAGAAAAAGTAGATTAATTCTGTTCATAAAACAGAGAGATATTTTTAAACAATATTGATTTCCTTTGAGGTAGTCTGATGCATGCAGTTACATTGACTGTGTCTAGACTAAATTGCAATGCAGTGCATCACAGTGAACCTTAAGAACCTGGTCCCCCAGTAATGCTGCATGAAAGACACACTGGAGTGTCCCAGGGCTCTCTTTAGCCTATGTGAGTGTCATCTTTATTCATAGAAACCAGGAGGCAGGAAAGACTGGTGTGCATTCAAATCTTACTCTGAGGTAGTATAAGGATACCACAAATGTGGGACCTGGGCAATGCTCCTGGTTCTTATAAAAGAGACATCATTTGATATCCACCATACCTGTGGACAATCCCAGTGAGATGAGTGAATCTTTGCAAAAAGGTTGATACTAAACGCAAAGATGACTCTTCAGATTTGGCTCTGTGTTCTAAAAGCAAGGTAAATAAGGTGAGCTGCTGCTCTTGAAATCAAAGTGTAATTGTCCAGTTCTTTCAAAAGCTCTGGGATTTCTCTTGGTGTCTTAGATCCTGGGCTCTAAATAGGGTTAAAAATGGAAAGAAAGATCTTTCTATATCTAGTGGTCTGAAAGTTCAAGGTTCTGTTTACCATAACAGACTTTTAAAATAAAGTTTGACAACCAGTTCATAATAAAAAATGCTCAGATGTGAATTCCATTACACTCTAATGGCATAAGGTACATATTAACGCTGTAAAGGGGCAAGAAAATGTCATGCTTTATTGTGTTGGGAAGAGTTCTTTTTTAGCTCAAAGTGCATATTTGCTTCTGGGTTTTTGCTTGTAAATGCAACTCAGGCATACAAGAACATTTATTCCTGCAGTGCATATGCAATGCTTGGTCCTTTTTCCTAATGAGTGCCAGGAGAGAATGTACTGAGATCCCAAATTATCTCTGCAAGTTCCAAGTGGATGGAAAGAAACATGTTTTATCTGCATGCCTTCCTGCCTTCATTTCATTGATGCAGAAAACTTTTTGCAAATCATTAGGAACTAGGGAAAAGGCAGAAGGAGTGGCTTCCCTGTGCACTCTGTTCATTATATCAAAGTCTCATCCAGTCCTACAAACAGATACTAATACATCCCAAATGGATTTGAGTACAGGACTGTGACCTAAAAGACACTTAAGAGAAAAAAAAAAATCCAAATTTTAACTCTATGATCCTACAGTTGATGTCCACAGATAGAAAGTATTTTGTGGATTAAATCTTATGACCACAAACTTTGGGACCAATTAGTACACTCGCCGTTCTAGTTTTAAACAACTTCCCTAAGCCTTCAGGTAGCACACCACTGAATCTCAGTGCAGCCTTGGACTGCAAGCTTCATGAGAAAAAGTTACTTCTCTTTCATATTATTTAGAGCCAAGTGCAACTTTGGGCCTGAATAAACATGTAATAAGCTCTCTGCTTTGGATCTGGTTTTCAAAGACTTATTCTTTAACAGCTTCACAGGTATTGTAGATAATATTTCTTTTAACACTTTTATATTTATCTTTTAACATTATTAAGAAGCATATTTTCTTATGCATCCATGTGTAGTGGACCCAATCCAAAACTTAAAGAACAGATAAGTTCACATGAAACTGGTGATACTGCCTAAGAAAATGAAAGATGTATGGTGTATAGGTTTAGTGGAGGCTATTCTCGAGTGGGTAAATTTCATTACTCTCCCATCACCATTCATTATGAACAAATAATGTTTAAGCAGAGTGCAACTTATGTGGGAAAAACATAGTTTTTCAATTTTGTAAGACCAGAAAGCTAAACGCTAATTTCAGAGACAATACAATGTATGTACTTGGACATATGCATATAGATTGGTGAACTCAGTAAGGCCTTCTTTCCTCCTTCTTTTATGTATTATCACCAACTGCCTTGCACTTCAGATTCTGTAATTTTTATTGGAATCTCTGTCCTTAAATATGCATATAAAATAAAAAAGGAAAAGCTTCTTAAGACTCATATTAAACAACATGTACATTTGTGCCTTAGAAATGACTATAAACTTATTCCTGATAAATGTGCTAAATATTAAAATCTTCACAGGATGTGAAGCTTATGTGTTTTCCTTGTAAAGTCTACCCATTAAGCTCTGCTACCTGTTACAAACAGTAACAAGTATGACCAGCTATCTGGATATGCCTTTCTTTCTATGAAAGTTTCATTGTGACATCGAATATAGGCACTAAGTTCTGTTTCTACAGTCTGTGAATCTGAATGTAATATCCACTTTCATTTCCAGCCCTGATCCCATATGTGAGTTATTTAAAAATTTTCAATAGATATTCCACATACATAGATGCACACTATACCAGAAAAATACACCCAGACAGGAAACTGAACATTCAGTCTCTTCTGTAACATTGAGATGAGCAAAAAAGATAGTGAATTTTTTTGTTTGTTTGTTTCCTGATGAAAAGTAAGAAGTTTTAGGGAGTGAAATAATGAAATCATTCCACGTGAATGTTCATGCACAGTGAAGTTTTGCCAGGTCATTTTGTGATTTATTTATTTTTCTCAGCATTTTGCTTGGCTAAAAATACAAACTATAGTCTGTATGATTGTATTGATTGTAGGTGGAAAGGTTTTGGTAGCAGTGGGACTGCATGGGGGCCTCTGTGAGAAGAGACCAGGGACTGCTCCATCCCAGGTACAGCCAGTTCCAGACAGCTCCACAACAGACACATGACAGGACACAGTTGAACGCATCAGCCAAGCTGGTGGCACATCTGTGAAAACATAATTATGGGGTAAAAATACTGTGTAGTGGAGTGTGTGAGAGAGGAGTGAGGAAAAAGAAGTGTAACAAACAATCCTGCAGACACCAAGGTCAGAGAAGAAGGAGCAGGGGCAGGTACTCCAGGCGCCAGAGCTGAGATTTCCCTGCAGGCTGTGGTGAAGACCACGGTGGAGCAGGTTGTCCCACTGCAGTCAATGGAGGACCATGCCAGAGCAGGTATTCACCTTGTAGCCCATGGGGGACCCCACACTAGAACAGGTGGTTATGCCCTGAAGGAAACTGCAGCTTATGGAGAGCCAATGCTGGAGCAGGCTCCTGGAAGGAGCTGCTGACTGTGGGGGCCCCATGCTGGAGCAGTCTGTTCCTGATGGACTGTACCCCATGGAAAGGACCTATGCTGGAGCAGGGGAAAAGCGTGAGGAAGAAGGAATGGCAGAGAGATATTGTTATGGACTGACCATAACTCCCCATTGAAGAACTGCAGACTGCAGAGACGACCCTTGATGGAACAGATTTATCCTGAAGGACTGCAGCCTGTGGAGAGGACCTATGCTGGAGCAGGGGAAAAGTGTGAGGAGGAAGGAGTGGCAGAGAGCGATTGTTATGGACTGACCATAATTCCCCATTCCCCATATCCCACAGTGGTGCTCAGGGGAAAGGACGTAGAGGAGTTGGGAATGAAGGAGTGAAGTTGAGCCTGGGAAGAAGGAAGGAGGGTGGGAGGAAGGTAAGTTGTGGGGTTTTTTTTTCCCCCTCACTAAGTCTATTTTACTTGGCAACAAATTAAATCAATTTTCCCAAAGTCAAGTACATTTTGCCTGTGATGGTAATTAGTAAATAATCTCCCTGTCTTTATCTAGAACCACAAGTTTTTCCATCTTATTTTCCCCCTCTATGCTGTTGAGGAGGGGGAGTGAGAGAGCAGCTGGGTGGGCATCTGGCAGCCAGACTAGGCCAACCTACCATAGCAGTTAAGGTTTGATTATGGAGCTTACCAAAGACAAGAGGAAAAATAAGTTTATTTGGGACCAGATATCCTATTATTTAATTTACCCAGCCAAACAACATACTTTACTACAGTACTGTTTCAGTATTTTCTTAAACTAGATCAATTTCACTTTCATTTGACAATGCTACTATGCTGAAATAAAAGAATCCTAAGTCAAAAGATCAAAAGGAAGATGGAAAAATCCAGTTTAATAATCTAATTCTGACTAGTGGAATTTTACTGCAGAACTTATTTTATGTTGTATGTAAAAGTTATTTTGAGGTTTTGAGTTTCTAATTTTGGGCACATGATAGATAACTCATCTTGACCCTTATATTGCACTTCTTCCCATTCAGAATTTCATGAATCATGTTAACAGTTTTAAATTGGATTTTTTTAAAATATTGTAACAGCTGTTTTTAACATATTTATGTTTACCACTACTGTTCCTACATTACAATAACTTTTTTTGTTCTTCTGTAGCATATATGTCAGTTGTGAGACAACTTGCTGTAACATGTACATACAAATAAACATTTTCCTACCAGCTATGATTTGGACACTGATTTAGGGAGGAAGACATGGAGTGATTACATTCAGTAACTACTATTAATTTGGACCCAATGAAACCGCATGGTTCAATAATATTCTTCACCAAGTAAGCACTAAAATGTTCTACAAAGCAGGGTAGGATCATTCAACCTTGTTTTACTGATACTGAGATATAATGTGCCTATTTATGAAGAGATTAGAGAGAGATGGTTGTGCACATCCACTTACAGATGTAGCTCAGTTTACTTAAATACATTATTTCCTTTAGCAAGTAAGGTTATTTCTTTTCAGTTTGGAATTACTGATGCTCTTTTTTTTCCATTTTATTCTCATTTTAAGACATTTTTATCTTTAGTAAATGACCTATTTTGGCCGTAGATGTGTGTGGTTAGGCATATCATGCATACTATATATAGATATAAGTGCTAATACTTGGGAATGTAATACATAATTAGGGTAAGCCTCTTTTTTTTTCCTTTTTTTTTCTTTCTTTCTTTCTGTTCATTTATTTACAGTTTCTATACAACTTCTCACAATAAGATGGGATGCAATGGATGGAACAGAAGAATATATTAAACCCCATAATATATTAACAAAATATATTATGAAATATGATGAGTCTATTATTTCTGTGACCCTCTCACATTTCTGGTGATCTCTCATATGTTTTTTTACCTCCGGCTATGTCCTTTCTTAGATCACTCATCCTCTTCAAAATAAGATTATTTGTCCAAATCATAGGTATGCCATGAGACTGAATTAGATAATGAAGCACTTGAGAGTTAATTAAATGTCCCACATATGTGAAAAATATGAGGATTACGGAGGTGATAAATAACAGACTTGACATTCAGCATCTCCTAAGCCAAAACTTTGAATATCATGAAGAAAATGGAGTACTCATGAATTCACATCAATTGTTAGTATTGGCTTCCTCAGATGACCTAAACTTTAAGTGCATTGGAACTTTCATTGTGTCTCCAAATTCCATTTTCTGCTTCACATATCAGGCTTTAAAGTCCATTATTAACTCCTTCTGTTTATGCTAAACCAAAGCAAGACAATACTTACTGTGGTATTATTCTCAGTAAATATCCAGCTCTCCATAAGTACTCTCCCAGTAGTGCTAAACCCTCAGAATATAATGCCTTCTGGCTTCTGAATTTGAAGAACATGAATAATCAAACAACTGGTTCTTGTTGAAATGAAAGGCCTGAAACAAGCTACATTGTAATGTCACATTGTGCTGCTGTTCTTGCGCGGTGAAGTTATCCACTGCTATACACGTGGCTCCAACTCCATGAGGGGAATGAGAACAAAACAATTGACCTTTTTGTTTAAAGCAGAAGTCAAAAAGTTATTCATTTGTATTCTACAGATTAATCTTAAACCTGGGATTCTGATATTAATTTACAATTAATTGCTGTTATATGTTATTATTGTACAGAAGAAAAAAAACACATTAAGAAAAAGTATTATTTTTGAAAGTGCACAGTACTGCTCTTACCTGCTCATATTGCATAAAACAGTAAAAGTGCAAAAATGCTAAGACTGGCATGAATAGAAACTGTCGGAGTGGGAGAGTTCGGACCCGGAGTAACGATGTAACCTCGATGCGAGTATGATCGTTCTCCTTTATTTCAGACAATTACAAGGCTTATATAGACAATCAGCAGAGCACGCGATAGCAATATCTCTATGATTGGTTCATTACATGTGTTCACGCGCTTAAGACAGTTATATGATTGGTACAGGGTTGCTCTTCACGTGAAGAGGTTCGTTAGCACATTCCGGACTTAGTTGTTGTCTCTTATGTTGTTTGCCAAGTAGTCCTTTGCTGTTCAAGGTCAGTTTATAGTATCCTCTGTGCTTCTTGATACACTAAAAGCAGGATTGCTCACACTGAAAAGATCATGTCCCTTCTCACTTAGCCATTCTCCCACAAGAAACAATCTAAATTAGCAATTCTGAAAATTACTTTCTAGACCTATTGATGAGAAAAAATGAATATTTGAAGTGATTTGTACATTTTAAAAATTTCATCCACATTATACCATTTTTTCTGCTTTTTAATAAATACAAGTTTCAAACAATGTTGACAATGAATGAAGAAAAAAAGGAAAAATCAAGTGTTTGAGTGGCTTTTGAGAAGGAGATTTAGCTCTAAACTACTTACACATTTTTACCTATAAGCCTCTTTTATCTTTCAAAAAAGATACTTAGCTCAGTACTAGAGATCCAAGCTGATGACTCTACAGGGGGCATAGTGTTATTGAATCATGCTGCAGTACAAACACACACATATATATACAGCGTACATATACATCACAGCACATATATATACGCACACACAGAAGAATATGTAATAAAAAGCATTTAAAAACATTTTATAGGAGGAATTTTGCTGTAGTAGATGTAGATGTGGCAGACAACAAGTAGAAAACCAGGAATTAAAAGGAAGAGTGAATCTGGCGGAGATATATCTGAAATGCAGGGAAAATAAGCCTAAAGTTTGACAAAAACAAGCAAACAAACAAAACAAACAAAATTTGAATGGATCTCATTTAAAGGATAAGATGGTGAAATCAGTGTCACCATAAGATTGCTTATCTTATATATCTTATAGCTAGCTAAGTTGTTATTAAAATCAGAACTGACTGGGCAACTATTTTAAATTCTGAGATTTTTTAAATTGCTGTTTTGACTTCAGCCTGAATTTACTTTTATTCTTCTCATAATTTTTTCAATGACAATCAAACAAAAAGTTTTGACAAAACTAAAACAGGTTTTTATTGCAGAATTATTAAAATATTTTTTAAAGTTTCTAAAATGTTTAAAGAAAATAGTTTAACAATTCCAGAACTTTTCTAATTATTGTAAAAGCATTAAACTCACTCAAACCAACCTTTACTCTCAAAAAGGTTTGGCTCCAATGATTTTTTTTTTTTAAATTAAGATTCTGACTATCTATAGTTAACATAGGGTTTTTTTGTGATATTCTGGTCAAAAGCTCCCCTTCCTGAAAGCAGAGTATCCATTCTATGTAAACCTTTTAAAAGAAAATCTGTTTATATAAACTATACACATTTGAAACCCCTAATCATTTCCTTTGAAGTCTTTTCTCTTCTGATTTTTGCCTACCAAGCTGTCAAAATTTACAGAAAACACATTTGGAAGGACATTTAGAACCCTAAAGTAGATTACCTTTAAGTGCAGTATCCCCAGAGCTACATCTTGTCTTCAGACCATCAGAGGTCAATTCAGCAACAGGCAAGCTGAATTCTTAAGGACAATTTCTAGGTTATTGCTAGCAGCTATCATTGAGACATAAACCCACCTGAAATAAACATATTAGATTTTCAAGACTAGGAAGCACCAGCTTGTATTAGTTTACAAAAAAGAACATTTCCTGACTTTAAATGTATTCAGTTGTAAGGCTGATTCTCATCTTTTAAATGTATTTTTTTCCTAATAAAATTATTGTACATTTCCAGCCTCAAATATTGGCAGTTAGTCAAATGGCTATTTTGTGTCATGGTGCCTCATTCATTGGCCTTAAATCCATGAAGAAACTATAAATGGAACAGCATTTAAAACACTTCACTTACTCGGAGGTGAATTTTCAGCGTCCCTCTGAGAAGGAACAGTAAATTTGATTCATTAAGTTAATTATGTACTTATGTAAAGCATTTTCCAAAATGATTTCTAAAATCTACACAAGGTCATAACAAAGCTTTTCATTTAGTCGTTGTTTTTGAGTTTAAAAGGCCCTAAAGCTTTAAAAAAAAATTTCTCTGTGTCATGTAAAAATTCATATATGCACACACGCTTTGTTCACTTTTTCCATTTCCATAATAACTGCAAGCATACTTTTCACCCATGCAGTATATATAAAACAATTACATCTACTGCATATTTTATTTTAGGAATAAAAAAACTGTTTATGTCTTCATCATAACTTCTAAAGCCAGTTATGACTATATCTCTCGAAAATTTTCTCTTGTATTGTGGTTAATCTGCTTCAGTTCCTACCTCAAGAACAAACTAGATTTCAACAACACAGTGACAAAAAGTTCAGCAGCTTTCTCACCTCATGCATGTATTTGCAAGCTTATTTTCTTTGAATACTTTACCAGTATAGTAAGTGCACATACAATGACCATAAGGCAGAATTTAGTGAAATGTAAGGACTATTATTTGCTATGTCCTTGCAGCATTTTTACAGGAATTTTGCATATTCAGTAATCCCATCATACCTTAATAGGGTGGGATGCAGCTCTATTAATAATTAAAGCTGAAAAGCAGGTGTAAAATAAGGACTTAACATAAGGGACATAAATCTTTTTAACTTCAATAGCCTCAGGAGTCCAGTAAAGGGAGGAACAGCTGGACTATCTGACAAGATACTGGATATTGCTGCACATAGCCTAATTCTGGGTGGCTTGGCCAAAAACTGTTGCATTATCCTATTAATAAGGTAACCTATACTGTATGGTGACACAAAAGACAAAACCTCTTGCTTTTACTTTTGTCTTTATAGTTTGTGTCTTACAAAATATCTTTCCACTCTTTCAGGAAAAAAAGTGTGGGGAGGGAAGCATTCTTTGCATACAGACAGCAAAATTACAGATAAACTTCAGCCTCATGTCAGCTTGGGAAGTTTTGCTTAATCCAGAAGGTCCTTAAATACCCTCAATTAAACACTATATAAAAATGTCAGCAATAGAAAGTAGAAAATGATGTAAATTTTGTAGAAAACTACAGACCATTTTTCCTTGTAGGTTGAATGGGGGTTTTATGACTGGTTATTTCAAGGTCTACTCAAAGGCTTGGGAGCTTTATGTCATAACCTAATAACAGAAAAAATCAAAAGTGCGCAGAAGTAACTTCTAGAGAAAAAGCAGTCTGCATGAACTCAAGAGAAATGCTTGTTGGAAGGCACGTCTAGACTATGGGTGGTGAGAAAACTTTGACCTTCGGGAGAACTCGTTTATAGTATCATGCAGAAATCTCAAAGGGGGTTGAAGAGGAGATAACTGTGTTTTCAGAATAGACTCAATGACATTAAGTCCCAAGATACACTGATGCTCCTAAATTAAAAAGAAACAGAAACAGAAAGGAACAGAAACACTCAGTGCTAGCTGGCACTGAAACAATGAAGAGACAACCTATACAAGTCATCATTAGCTCTTTCTAGGAAATACTGGTCATTTCCACACTGCCTAGAATTTAGCTTCCTATCTCCTCTGGCCCCAATGTGGTACTGTGCCCCTAAAATGCCTAATCTCTCTTGTGTGTGCATGTGGAGAGGGTTGTTACTGATGAAGTGTCTGGAATAATGTCATATTGTGTTGCAGTCAACCAGACTGGTGTTTTCATGGTATGACACTGGGTTGTTTCTTTCAGGTTTGAGGCAATTTTCATTAATAATACAGCTTTTTAATGACTTTTTCATAAAATATATTAATAAGAATTCTATTTAAACTGAAATAACTGACATCATTAATATTAACTCTGTATTTTCTTGTCCGCTAAGCCCTGCCACCCTCAAATTTTTGCCAAAGAAATAAATTCATCAACTGCTGTCATGCAAATTTTCTCCTCTATGCAAGTTTCCACTTTCTTCATCTTGAATTTGATTCTCAGCACGTGGACCTGGGGCAGCTGTAACAATGGCTTTAAAATCATTCTGAAATAGTTCCTGGAAAAGACAATGCTGTTGGTGACTGAATCAATGCAAAATGACTGACCAGTAATTAAATGAATACACCTGTGACTTTAAATGAGCCTGCAGTTTACACTATAAGCTTGTCACTAACACCATTCGCTGAGACTTTTTTTTTTTTTTTCAAGGGGGGAAAAGGGGGATTAAAGATAACTGTGGCTAAAACCACTTATATAATATTATAGGAGGCTTTCTAGCCTACCTATTACCACTACAAAGGCAGTGGATAGTATATGAGATTTTGAACAACGTTGGAACTCCTCAAACCGTACTGCAATTATGTATGGGGAAAATTCATTTTCTACCTCCAGTTATATAAGCATGAAAGCTCATGCAATCTGTGACAGGCAACAAGGCCACTTTTAGGATATAAACAAGATTCCCGTATAAGCTGGTGTCAAGCTGACATGGCATGCTGTTCTGCCACACTGCTGGGATAGTAATGATTCTCTACAGTAATCTTTTGTTAGCTACTCTATGATGAAATTATCCTCAAATTGCAAAAATAACAGTATGACAGTGCCCATGAAAACAAGCTTCTCTCATCTCTATCTCTAGACCCATTATCACTCAAAGCAGTTGCTTGCCACTGCATTTAGTCACAAGTCAGGATCTCTTATGAACTGTGTCCATCAGTCTCATAGTAACTCAGAAACACTTTTCTGCATGAAGGTTGGCATAAAATGCAAGTTCCCAGCTGTAGAGCCACTTCATAAGGAAATGTATTTCCATGGAAAATGAGAATGGACCCAAAGATGTGTTGGAGGAGGTTCAGACCTGACATTAGGCATTTCTTTACTGAGAGGGTGGTCAAACACTGGAACAGGCTTCCTAGAGAGGTGGTCAATGCCCCAAGCCTGTCAGTGTTTATAAGAGGCATATTGGACAATGCACTTAATAACATGCTTTATCTTTTGGTCAGCGCTGGAGTAGTCAGGCAGTTGGACTAGGTGATCATTGTAGGTCCCTTCAAACTGAAATATTCTGTTCTGTTCTATTTTATTCTGTTCTATTTTATTTTTCTGTTAATCTAGTCCACTTTACAAATGATCAAGTCAAAGTAAATGGGTGGGCAGCTTAAAATCAGAAACAAGCCAGAGGTAGAAGTGGAGTTCTTAAATAAGAATTGCCAGTGAGAAATAAATATGTGGAACCATACCATGAGACTTCAGCATAAAAGAAAACAGGTGTAATGATAAGGTGTATCAGGAAAGCAGCTAAATAAATACAGCTAAATAACAACTCAGTTAAATAAAGGAAGAAGGAATTTTCATGTTTAACCATATGTGAATAGACATATTTTTATGAGGTAAGTAATGATAAATAAGCTTTTAGAAATAAGAAATGTGTATACTAGTGAAGAAGAGATGCACTGAAGTACAACTCTGCCACTTTATTGCAGATAATGGGTCATATGTAGTAGATTTTGTCCCTGTACCAAATAAGATGAGCTATGAATATAAAATGAATAGAGACCATCTGTGGAAAAAGAAGAAATGACAATTATTGCTATTTTACCTGGTTTGTTACTGATGAAAGATGGTTCCATTTGCAGTCACCAAAAACTGAGGCCATCGTGTCCCTCAAAATTTGCCTGACAGGTATGTACAAGAATTACGTCTTCTTACTAAATTCTTTTTCCTGCCTTTCCTGTTGTCCCCTTCCTTTTGTTGATCACCATTTTTCTCCAAAATGCCATCACTTTCTTCTGATCTACAGCAACATGGATTCAAGGATAATTTCCTCTTTAGTTTCATTTTTTAATATCTTCTGTCCCATTTACGACAGCTCTTTCAAGCCCATCATCTTGAATAATCAATCCTTGTGCCCCCTGTCAGAAGGGTTGAATTTCCAACTTCTCAGTGATAATTTCACCTTGAAGAACTGCTGCCTTGATAGCAAGGTGGCCTCTTTCCCTAAAAGTGTTATAGGGGTAAGTAGTACAAAAAGACAGGAGGAAGTAAGCCCGAGGAGAGTGCGGGGTTCAGGTTCTCTCTAATGAAATATAAAAACATCTAGTTTCTGTCTCACTACTGACTATCCTGCTAGAATTTAGATAATCCAGTCAGTTGATTAGCAACTGCTAACCCTGTTAAAAACAATTGACTTCTCATGTTTTAAGGCACTCTGTCTTTTTGCATAGTAACTATGTTCAGTAAAAGAACAAGAAGAAAATATTTTCCTTTATTAGAACACCTATAACAAGTATTATTATAGCTTATTATGACAAATGCTACTGTCAACAGATGGTCTTTTGACCAAAACATTAGCAAATGAATGTCAGAACAGCTGTGAGTCTCTTGTAATTTTTTACTTGAAGATGAAAGGCTGCTCAACTGGTCAGCCTTAATTAGCTCTGAAACCATGTGTCATGTAACATCAAAACAGGCACTTTTGTCATCCAGAAAAAAAATATTTTTCTATTCTTCTATTTCTTGGTAATTCTCAAATGCAGGCCAAAGGAGCTCCTGAAGAAAGTCTGTCTAGTTACTGGCAACAGTGTACTTGACCACACTGTTACTGGATATTTGACACCTGATTACCACTACAAGCCCACAGAACTTACAATAATTTTCTTCTAAGATTTATAATGACCCACAATGAGAAGGATTAGAGCCACAGAACTTACTGTTCCAATAGTCAGTGAAAAAATATGAAGGCGTTTTGGTTTGGTTTTTCACCTCAGTTCTATAACATGAAATTTGAATAGAGAAGACTATGATGAAGAACAGAAATGGAGGCAATGGAAAAAAAATCTGTATAAATAGGGTAAATATTAGCTGAAGTTGTGGCATCTCTGTAAACTCTTCCCTTAATAAAGATCTAGTTTAGTTTCAAATGCATTAAGTCCCGTGAATAAGATAGGTATTACTGGCTTACTTGTACCAGTACTCAGCTCACCCATATCAATCAGGCTTTTTTTTTTCCTTTAGTGAGAAGGCACTCTGTATTCCTCAAAGAAAAAGTTACAAATCAATGTGCAAAATGCATTGTGTATGAAAAGAAATATCTTAAATTCAAGTGAAAATATGTACGATTTGCGTATATACTCTCCTGTCACCCTCCAACAGATTCTGTAAAAAAACTCTTGTTCAATATATGTCAGTATGCAATACTACAAAGATAAAACCCAATATATTTCTGTTTCCTTGTGCTTGGTTTTTCTAGTAATGGCATTGGTTTTTGGAGCAGTAGTCAAATTTTAATATAAATTGTATCTTCTTGCAAGATATTAATGTAGCTATTGTAGCTAATACTGCTTATTATTATGTGCATCCTAACATTGTTTTCTATCAAGTTATAGTTGCTTTTTATTAAACAACAGAGAAAGGTCACTCTAAAGGTTATACCAGCTTTGCTATGACAATATTTAAGTTGCAGTGCAACTTTTTATGATGTCCTGAGATACTGTAAAATATATTGTCGTATTTTCATCTACTAATTGCTCCTTCAAGTGGCCTGATTGTAGAGAAAGTACCTCAGCCCTCATTAAATATCCAGACAGATATGTTTCTATGTGTACTGCAGAGAACTATAAACATGGGATAATAAAAAAAAAAAAACAAAACAAGGGCACAGGTTGGCACTGGCAACCTTGGGACTATAAATAGCTCACAAGTGGTTAGTTAAGGAAATGCAGACCTGGGACCTGGGCAAAACTGGATTCAGCAGTCAAAAAAAAGAAAAAAGAGTACAAAAGAACAAGTTTCTGGTGTACATGAAAAATACATAGTAAATTAAAATGTAACATGGCTTTGCAATAATATCAAAGAAAAAGGTATACATAAACCTGTGTGCATAATGGTTTTAGCTGTTGTTGTTGTTGTTATTGACAATAAATACTTGGCTTTCTCTATAAGGCATTTATTCTTTTTGCAAGTAACAATATTTTGAATATAAAACTCTGAGATCCGAGGGTCTTGGCTATTATGCAAATTGGGATGCAGCAAAATTTGAATGAGGAGGGATATGGAAATCATTAACTGAGATGAAGCACCTAGGCATGTAGGGGACAATCATAATCTCTAATACTGAGCAAAATTATGCAATTAGATAGACTTAGATCCAACACAATTGTTTTTATAACTCCATTGACCAAAAATTGTTTAAACAAGAGTTAACACCATACCAAGATTACCTGTTACTGTTGTTCTGATTTTGTCTGGTTATGGAATAATAACTTTGAAGCTGAAGGAAATTCTGTATAGCAGAGAAAATCTTCATCCTAAAACAAAAGGAAACAAAAGAATCATATTTACTTGATGAAGAGTCTGTTCTCTGGATGAATGACTCAGTATGTCCTTTTACAGTAGCTAAATCAGAAGACTACCACCCTCATTAGAGTTCTTGAGTGCATGCTTTGCAAATCACAGTTATTATACTAAATACAACACAAACACATTTATCAGGGGTTGGTTTTGGGACTGGCACTGTTTAACATCTTTGTTGGTGACATGGACAGTGGGACCGAGTGCGCCCTCAGCAAGTTTGCCAAGGACACCAGGCTCTCTGGTGCAGTCAACGTGCTGGAGGGAAGGGATACCATCCAGTGGGACCTTGATGGGCTGGAGAGGTGGGACCGAGTGCGCCCTCAGCAAGTTTGCCAAGGACACCAGGCTCTCTGGTGCAGTCAACGTGCTGGAGGGAAGGGATACCATCCAGTGGGACCTTGATGGGCTGGAGAGGTGGGCCCGTGCTGACCTCATGAAGTTCAACAAGGCCAAGTGCAAGGTCCTGCACATGGGTCAAGGAAATCCCAAGCACAAATACAAGCTGGGCAGAGAATGGATAGAGAGCAGCCCTGAGGAGAAGGACTTGAGGGTGTTGGTTGATGAGAAGCTCAACATGACCTGGCAATGTGCGCTTGCAGCCCAGAAAGCCAAATGTATTCTGGGCTGCATCAAAAGAAGTGTGACCAGCAGGTCGAGGGAGGTGATTCTGCTCCTCTGCTCTGCTCTCACGAGGCCCCACCTGGAGTACTGCATTGAGCTCTGGGGCCTCCAACATAAGAAGGACATGGACCTGGTAAAGCAGGTCCAGAGGAGGGACACAAAGATGATCAGAGGGCTGGAACACCTCTGCTGTGAAGAAAGGCTGAGAGAGTTGGTGGTGTTCATCCTGGAGAAGAGAAGGCTCTGGGGAGACCTTATAGCAGCCTTCCAGTACCTGAAGGGGGCCTACAAGAAAGCTGGAGGTGGACTTTTCACAAGGGAGCATAGTGATAGAACAAGGAGTAATGGCTACAAACTGAAAGAGGGTAGATTTAGGTTAGATATAAGGAAGTAGTTCTTCACTCTGAGGGTGCTGAAGCACTGGAACAGGTTGCCCAGAGAAGTTGTGGATGCCCCCTCCCTGGAAGTGTTCAAGGCCAGGTTGGATGGGGCTTTGAGGAACCTGATCTAGTGGAAGGTGTCCCTGCCCATGGCAGGGGGTTTGGAACTACATGATCTTTAAGATCCCTTCCAACCCAAATCATTCTATGATTCTACGATTCTATGATTTCTCATGATAAGATTTCTTGTTACTACAAGGCACCTCTACCAAATCAAGCATTTCTCCTAGAGGGAAAATGTATGTTAAAGGTCAATTGCACTGCAAGAAGCTCAGATTTCTACATATCATTTTAGTAGCATCCTTTCATTGACCAGTTGGGCTTCACAGTGATTTCCTAAACCTTTAGGTAGTAGAAATACTAGAAATAGATCAGTACTTTTTGGAGGAACAACAAAACAATGCAAAACAAAATGTCCTCAGGAATGGAGAGTCCAAGGGTTTTTATACCACTCAGAGTCAGCTTTATCTGCAAAAAAAAACAAACCAAAACAAAACAACACCTTAGCTGGAAAACGTTGAACTTTAATGAGGTAATGGAACAAAGTTCTAAAACAACAAAACAAAACCTCATTAACATTTTGTATACATGGTATTTTTTCTTTCTTCTTTTTTGAGTATTTTAGATGGCTTATGAGTCTGGCTAATTAACCTCTACATGTTTTACAAGTTCTGGAGGGTTTTTGGGGGGCTTCTGTCAGGTGTTCGGGGGTTTTTTTAGTCATATCTTTCTCTTTAACTGTAAATTGGTCAATGGAATAACAAGCATATGATTCTCTAGATATCTTTAGTGCAAGAAAAATAAAGTCTGTCTTTCCCATCCCATTCCCATTCCTTGTCCTGGAGTTCAAGTACTGGAACATTTCACCATAACTGAGGAAATTATCTTTTATTTTCCCTTCCTCCTTATGATTTCTTATTATGTCTGGTGTATAATTTAATTGTGATTGGTCTGGATTGGAGCTGCATGAAAAAAAATTATAGTTTATAAGATATCCATTTTATGGCTTCACCATTTAAGAATTATACCTTTTAAGTTGCAGAAAGCTCTGCATAGTACACATGAGATTTAAGAACAACAAAATCCCTGACTATGGGACTTCAAAGAGTACAAATTTTTATTAGAACAGGGTGTAAGTATCCTTGTCAGCACTGTAAGTAAAAGTTAAAGCACAGCAATCAACAGTTAAACATTGCTTTCCTTGTTTGAATATGTCCAAATATTTCTTTAACTAGAACAAAGGGATTCACCTGACAAAATGGGCATTTCCATTGCAACTACAGATAAAGTCTGTGACAATATCCATAACATCCTATAAATGTATTCCAGAAGTTAACAGAAAAAGGTTGATGTGTTTTAGGAAGGTCAAATCTATAATGTCATGCATAAACATAAAAACTTTATCACATACCTTGTTTAGTGTATTTATCTAAAAAAAAAAACCCACTTGGGTGTGCTAACAAATTATATCTTGTTTTGCCACTGTTGTCAACAGTAGAATGAAGTGGCAAATAGGTGACATAGAGGACTAGCAGTGACACAGTTAGAAAATAGAGAAAAAATATATATCTTGGAAATCCATGAAGAGAATTATAGATCACTGTGGTGGGAATAAAATGCATCAGGACTGCTGCCTACAGGTAGTCATACCACAGTCCTCCAGACTGTAGTAACAGGAAAGTTGTTTTTCCCTTCGTGTTTACACCCAGTAGCTTGGGGTTGTGACAGGATCCTGAGATGGCCAGAGCTTTGGGGTGGCTCTGCCAGGGTGTCTCCCCACAGAACACTGTAAGGGGTTTAAAATAAGGAAAGCTAGGTTTTATTGGGGTAAGAATGACAAACATGACTCCACATAGAAAAATCTGAAGGCAATCAGGTCAAGCAAACAAAAAAATAATAATAATAATAATGAAAAATGCCCTATGCACAGCTCTTGCTGTCTCCACTGGGGGCAAGATTTTTCTCTCACCTCAGTGCCCTCCCCTCCCTCCCACAGCTTTGCTCAGGCCCCATGTTTCCTTAGCCTTAAGACCTACCTGTCCACTGCCACCCCTGCTTGCGCCAGTATGTCTCTTCACCTCTGTGGCAGCACCTATGGTAGCTCCGTCAAGGAAAGGACAATCTCCCTTTTCCTCCACAGGGTCCACCTGAGCTGCCTGGTCCTTTCAAAGAGCATAGACATATTGGGAACAAAGAAGCAGATAACCAAATATGGTTCATTACTAGGTTTGTTACCATTATTATGTGAGACTGTTAATGCACAACTAAAGGACAACAACTAGCTACAACTTCAAGGTAAATAATGAATATTAAGGAATTTAATATAATCTGTCATCCCTTATAAAAAAGAAACTATTTAATGATTTTAGCAGTTAACACCTTACTGCACATTTGACTGGACATTGTACAGGCTATATAACTTTTATAATATTTTAGCTATGAAGTTTTTTTTTTGCTTGAGTGTGCATTTAAAATTCATATTAGGAAAAGAAATTTCATGATGCATATAAACAAGTTTCTTTGTAGAAAAAATCTTCCTGACCCTCTGTGTTGGTATTGATTTGAGCTTGCTGCTTGCATAATACAATAAATGTAAGCAAAGGAAACAAATTATGTACCATAAATAACTTGTCAAATCATATCCTATAAAGTATTACCAAGCAGCCTTGATACAAACTGATGAATCAACAAAGAATTTTTAAAGAAAACCTAGACACTACTTACTTATGGTAAAGAAAATAGTGAATAAAACATAAAATAAAAGATCAACCCCAACTGAATATTTATCCTTGCACAGAACAGAAATTTGATTAGCTCTAGCTTTCAGAGATGCAAAAAACTTAAAGCTGGTTTTTTTGAATAATTAAAGAATACATTTAAACTGTAACACTGCTTATTCTAATAGACATTAGAAAATATCGAAAACTGCAAATATGTTTTATTAAATATTTCACTTTTTCTACCAGAAATAAATGTGTTAGATGCAGTTTTGTACTGCAGGCAAACTTATAAACATGTTTTATACATTAATAAAAAACAAAGAGGGAGAAAATTATAAAATTGTTGGCTACATTGCACCTACCACCTGTAATCTGGGAACACGTTAAGCTTTCTAGGACTGACTGTCTTGCCCCTTATAATTCTGATTTATAAGCAAAATATCTCAGCTAAGGTCAGAAACTGTGGAAGGTTAAGGTACCTCCATATTTATCCAATATGTATTTGATTAGACTGTCTAAGGAAGATTTGAAAACAAATAAAAATAAGCTTCCTCATGTTATTTTATTTCCCATCATAATAGCAATAGGAACTGAAAGCTGAAAGCATGACAAAGTGAAGTAATAAAATGAAACAGACTTAAATATTGTCCATATTTTCTATAGGATTTTAGCAAAGTTTTATTAATACAAAACTCACTCTAGATAACAAGATTGTTGTTTGGCCTTTTAATGTGAATCAAGAGTGTACCTACAGGAGGTTATTTTTGTTAATCAAAACAGAAAGTCATTACTAGCAATACCATGTGGGCTGGAGTAATTTTTTGGGCCATTTCTTTTTAACTGACTTTTAGCATTGAAACACTTCTCTGGGCAATTGTGCCAACGTGGCAGATACCTTATGGCTGTCAGGATTCATGCATGCTCCCTGATATCTCACTGTGTGCCAAAACGTATCTGTAATTATACACCATCATAGGACTATAGGTATACTATACCACCCCTAGCCACTTGTGGTGGCAGCTTTCTTCTTGACCCATGCAGATAAAATGAGAATTCACTGTGTTAAACTTTGTGAGATCAAGAAAAGTATGCTGGGAGTAACATACCTTGTAAAGTGTCCTGGCTCATGGATTTACCGCACCTTTTGGCATTATCCATCTGTTACTTAGTTACTTAAAACCCCACGCTTAATTCATACTCAGTCTCTTCATTTTTCTTTTTCTGTGATTTAGGTGTGTTTTGTGAATACTCATGGAAGCTTTTCTGACAGCACAGGTACTGCTGGATGCATTTGTCTGCATACCTGCTGTTTCCTGATAACTAAATGACTCCCAGCTAATTTGCCAATGCTGGGCTCAGGAGCAAAATTTGTTCATTTATTTTTCCTTTCTATCTATGTTTTGTCCTAGAGGTTCAGTATAAGTGAGGAACATTTTTATTTTTGACTAACTTAACGAAACTGCTACAGATTCCAAACAGCAACATATACCCACAAAAACATGCTGATTTATGAACAGAAGTTTCCTTCAGCTGTCATGAAAGCAATATTATGGTGTGACCAATCACCAATACCCTACAATAGAAGAAGGCTCAGAGAAGATGGACAGAGGCAACATGCTTCTGAAGTTCCAAAAAGAGTACAGGGAGTGACCACAGCTGTTGTAAAGAAAGCTGAACTTAACACAAAAGAGACCAGAAAGTGGCCTTTGTTTTAGACAGCTGAGTCAATCAACTGACTGTGTAAATGACCTTCCTTGCAAAAAGGTGTGAATTTCTTTCTGAGCCAGCCAGACCAGCATGGGGGCAGTGTATCTGTGGCTCAGCCACAGCTAAAAAAAACTTAATATAAAAACTGAGCAACCAACAGAATAAACCTTGAAAACAGCAACGGACTTGAACTGGCTTCAACCCACATACTCCTTCCCAGTGACTGAGGGTGTCCAGCATCATGACAGTGAGCGTAGAGGGGCTGATGATGGGAATTGTGTTTGTAATGTGATCCAACTATATATTGCAATTGCTATATTGTGTTTGTATTGTGACTTCAGTACATTGCTGCATACTCTGCTAAATCAAAATCCCATGTAATGTCCAATATCTTCAAATAAGTAAATTGGTATTAAAACATTAAACCCTCCTTGTATAGAGTATCTGAAAGAGCCTGATTAGATAGTGTTGGTCTCTGACACAGGAGTGACAGACAGTTGACAGATTTGTTAGCTGCAGTGTAGGAGGTCTAATTACAGGACTGATCTTCTCCTGAGGTTGCTGAGAATTAGTTTGCTTTGAAAAGGTCATAAGATGTGTTTGGTTGGCAATAAATAGTGTGATATTTTCAGTGATCCCCTGGTAATACTCCCTGTATGGGGATTTAATTTTTAAAGTTCTGAATTCTGCTATGTCCCATCAGATTGGATTAAACTGTATCTGTATTTTCATTTCTCAATTTCACAGTTTCTTAAAAACTACTGGCCTGATCTTGCTCATCTCCTTTTTGCCAGCATTCACATCTACATGTCTATATTTATTGTTGATTTTTATAAGAATGTATTTTTTTCTGTTCTTTCATAATTTTTTTTAAAGGCTGTATATATATGATTATTTTTACATTCTCAGAATAGTGATTCTCCTGGTTGAGACTCACTTTTTGAGTGTACAAAAGTAATAATGATTTCATTGACTTTGATGTTGAAGAATCTGGCTCAATTTCCTATTCACAAGGAGTATTAATGTCTTGGCAGCAATGATTAGGCCAGCTCTGCAACTCAGAGCCAATACATTAATACTCAGAGTGAGAGTCACATTGAGCCAGAATCTCTGCCTTGCCAGTTAGAAAATGCAGTACAGGATTTGAGCCCAGGTGGACAGTGCCCAAAAATGCCACCTGTTGGCTTCACTAATTTTTGGCTCTTCTACAAGCTCCTAACACAAACTAGAACACACTGGCTGATCCCTCCATTGTCATTGTTCTACCTTGACATATTCCCACTACAGGCAATAGGACGGGAGTCTAGGCGTGTCTAGTTATTCTTCCAAAACTGAAACAACCATAAACCATAATAACAGGGGTTTATAAGAATCAGGCTGCATGGAGACATTTTTTAAATATGGAGTTCAGAAGCTATTTTAAGTGTCTTCTAAAAAACCTTATATTTTTATAGGCACTTTTGTGAAGCAAGTAACCTGTATGCATTAGCTCTCCATAAAGATACAAGTTTGGGAGCATCAGAACACATGCGGATAGATAAATGGTAGACAGAGAGACTTCCTGTGTTCCAGGATACGTGTGCATAACAAGATAGTTTAATTGCTCAGAGACACCTGAAAGTGTAGTTTTCAACGCAGGATGAAGCAAATGAATCTGGAGTTGTATTCCAGGAAGTGGAGTCATAAATTAAAGAAAAAAAATCCTCCACTACCACCACCACAAACATTTGGGAACTGCTGCTGATCCAGACATAATGTTGGACAGTAGTACTGTGTATTACATATTTCTAATAGCTCTCTTGGAAAATAGGCAGTTCCTATACATCCGCAGTTTGAGAACTAACGTATTTTGGGCAGGACTAGACAATGATGATGCACAGAAAACCAGACAATTCTGAGGTCTTTTTCCCTAAGCAATACTAGATTGTTTTGCACATACCTTATGGTCCATGTTTTTCATTCTGCAAATTTGGATCAGATTTCCTATTAGCTGGAAGCTGAAGAGGTGATTAGTTGTCCCTGGCTCTAGAGCTGTTGGTGATAATCGGTATTTTCAGCATGCATTCTTTGCTTGTTCTGTGTAGTATATATGATGCACATGCAGTACCAATGTCACTTTTCAGAGAGCTGTAGTTGATTGACTGTGAAAGAGGAATATAATCACACACACTCATGGATTCCTCATAATGGGACATTTTTTGGAGTAAGAAACTGCTGAAACAGTTGTGTAATAAATAATTAAAAGATTCATCTTGATATTCTATCAAATCTTGTTTATATACATAATCAACAAAACATAACAAATACATGACATTGTCTCACAGCAGTTTACAAAAAGAGATGAGTTCTTGTGTGTGCTTCACAGAAAAGTGCAAAAGCAGTGCAAAAGGAAGTATGTTACTAACACATAAAGTACTTCTCTCCACTCCAACCAATTATATATGCACTTGCTCTATCTCTCTATGCCAGTATGAAAACTAAGCCCTTTGAATAAATGTCTTTGAAGTCAGAGTCAGTTAGTGTTTGAAGTTAATGAGTAAAACCAGCTGATTGATTGCAATTGAGGAGATAGGAGGGACGAAATCCTTCTTCTAAAAGAGTACACATTCACAGCTGACTAGTAAAACTCCTGTTTTAGAAGTAACAGAGGCCAGAGGCAGAGAGAGGAAGAAGGACTGACTATGAAATGAAAGTGGAGGAATGTAGGCTGTGTTCTGTAGGTTGCTGACTAAAGTAAATCAAATACATCAGATAAATAAAAAGTAAACAATGACTAAAACAATACAAACCTTTTCTTTCTAACAGTGACCTAAGGTTGAAACAGAAAAAAACATCATTCATTCATAAAGAAGAGGATATCAAAACACTTTCATTTCAGGCAGTGTTTGTGAAACAAGTGGCAAAGAATCCTGAGGGCTACATCCAAGGAGCATCTAAAGTCTGCAGCCACTAAACTGATGGCAAAAAAAGGTGTTAGCTGTGCCTTGGTCAGATCAGATTGCCACAAGCTGGCAGTGTACAGAGATGTGTGTCTCTTGACAACTGTTACTCTGAATTTCTTCAAGAGGCTAAAAATAATGGGGAACAGCCTGACCTTAAGTTCATTTGCGCTTGATGTAACTCATAAACATGAGACTCTTCCCCTCTTTTCATTTTTGTTTGAATACTAGTTTCAGCAATGTGAATGTTTTAGTTGTCCTGAAAAATAATTGTGCAAGCATTCATTCAGAAGATAAACATATTAATAATTTCTATTTTTCTTAAATGTGTTTTCATTAATGACTTAAATTATATAGCATCACATTTCTTTACAATAAATGGAAAATTGACTTTCCCATTAACACAAAGTTATTTATGGATTTTTTGTTCTGTACTGAAAAATTCAGTGTAAGAAGGAAACCAGGCTTGAAGATTTGCACTAAATTAGTATAAAAGTGTGTATGTGACAAACACTGGGAGGTGCAATATGCCTCATTAACTCTCATTGTAAATAGAAAAAAAAAAAGATGAAAACATATTTTCTTTATCTGACATGCAAAAAGGGAATTTTCATCCTCACTGAATATCTTAGAATGTGGTGGGAAAAAGATATCATGAGAAAATCATACTTTTATAATCATGTATTAAATGAAACTGCAGTAACGGTGGTTTCACATCAGATTGTTCTCATGGTTTACAGCAAGAGATGAAAATATGAAAATTAATTTTATTCTCTTGTCACTAATGAATAATGTTATAATGGAATATCACATTTTTTTGCATTTATGGGGAATTACTTTGGAAAAAATATGCATATTTTTGTGGGTCTTACAAGATGTATAGTCTAGCTGCATAGACGCCTCAAAACATAATTTGTCCTTATTCTCTCTAACTTGTTTTCCAGATCTTATTTAAATTTTAGTTAGTAACCAACTTCTATTAATCAGTTGTTATAAATTCAGTGGAGATTAAGATCATTTCAGTGACAGTTATACTAATGATGGAATATTTTGTCACAAGTACTAGTGTTTGCGGTTTTTTGACTTAGAGAGACTCGCACCTTGTGTTATTAAGAGTCTCAAGGTTTACATATAGTGGAAACATTTCATCAGAAAAAAGTATAGGACATAAGCAAGACTTTATCAGTTTCCTCTCTTACACTACAGCAGATCTAAGTCCTTCAGCTCAGGCAAGATAACAGGTTTCAGTTTTACATGAAGTCTTTCAGGGCATAAGCATGCGGTATCTAGCCCTTGGGGTCAAATGTCTTCCTTATTATAGAAACATGAAGAGAGGAGACAAGACATTTAGTTATTATAACTCATTACAGGCTTGTACCAATTGATACCCTGTAAATATATTATCATGAGTATGTATAAAGGTTAAGTAAAACAAGAATTCTTTTACCAATTGCAAAATGAAAAATGGAAAACAAAATTCCTGAGAAATAAAACTTCTGGGGTTTAGACCAATACATTTACCTGATTCAACTAACACGTGAATTTATGTTCAAGTGGCAATCTGGATGCCTAAGAATTCTTTGGTTTTGAGAGATGGTTCTTGAAGAAGACCAATGTAGTGCTTTGGTTTCACTCTGAAAGCTGGGTGGGGAGACTGTGTCATTCCTTGAATAGCAAACAATTATGCTCACAGAAAGATTTGAAGGGTTGCAGGTAGAAAAGAAGAGGGAAAGTCACAGTAAACAGCTGATAATTCATGCTGAAAGTTTAAGAGATTGCTGAAAGCTGTAAAAACCAGACAGCTGTGCCTTGGATGCTATGGAAGGAAGTCCCTTCCTAGGAACTTCCTAGGAGAGGAATGAGCTGTCATTCAGAATACCACAGAGTTGAATGAAATGGATCCTGGAAACATTAGCTTGTTCTAAAGGACAGAGTGAGGAGGAGGAGAGCTGTTATAAATAAAACCTTTCTTTATTTCTAAACTGACCTAATAACTTTGAGAGATGTAATTTAAAAAATCTAGTTCAGTTCATTTTCTTCTAAAAACTGTTTGGAGAGAAGAGTTAAAAGACATTGGTCATTTTTGAGGAGTTTAGTCCATGAGGAAATTCTACTAGTCTATCTAAAGCACTGGGAAACTTGGATTTCAGAATAAATTAATAGAATAGCCTCCAGTCTCTGCTATTGAATACCCAGGGATTTAGTAGAGAAATTAACATAGATAAGGCTTTCACAACTTCACTTACTGAATTGTGAAGTTCTGTTTTATTCACATGTGCTTAAAAATAATTTTCAGGAAGAATTTTCAATGTGCTTGGACAATTGGAAACTTGTTTACAACATTGGAGAAATCTGTTTCAAATAAGGTCTGGAATTCAGAAAATTAGTGAGTGAATAAATAAGGAAACTATTTACTTACTCAATATAAAGAGACCATACGTTCAACATCAAACCAGATGGAAGCATATCATATTAAAAAACAGTAAAACACGCATCTATGCACTTCTATTTTAGGGTTTACAACTGAAGTTAGAAAAATATATCAAGATTAAATGCACACCTATTAAAAGAAAAGTAAGAAAAGTGTGTGATAGTGACATCATTAAAAAGGGAGGATGAAATCAAAATCTAGTCATATGCTAGGTGTTTAAAAAGCAACACATTTTTGTAAATGTATCATCATGTTAGACTACATATGAAGCATGGAAAACCTTATTAATTAATAGTTTAGAGGCTTGGATATTGTGTTTTGAAGGATTATTTCTGGGCTTTTACATTGTGATTTTTGATAGTGATGACTTTTATGTTTGGGAAATAACTGTGATTAAGATTTAAATCCGACAACATTTATTTTCTCTTTCACTTCATAAAAAATTTAAGCATGTTTCCTTTCAGAGTATTTATTTTTACTATTGTTTTGTATTCTGCTTCTTATAAAAAAAGATTTTATTGCAATCATAAAAATTGAAATTTAATTCCCTTATATGGAAATAAATGAGATTTGAAACATGGCAGAAATGCACTTGTTTCTTTTTTCTTGCAGGACCTATCAGAACCAGACTTTAGGTAGCTGCTGTGGACTCTCTCTACACATAAAAAATGTACATTCTCTCTCCTTGTTTTTTGACCAACACTAACTCCTCTCTGTGCTACAAGAACAACAATGTTACAAAAGAACAATTTAGAAGTTCAGAAAAGTACTTTATACATCTAGCCGCAGCCTAAATTCCTTCTTTTTCTACCTGAAAGATACATAGTTACTGTCCCAGAAGAAACGTCAATCTACTTGCTCCTTAAATATGATTTTTTTTTATTTTCATCTTCAAGATGTGAAAGACTAGAAATAAAAGTCCTTTGATCTAGATGATTGTCTAGATGATGAGGCAATAAACATGACAAGTGAAAAGTTTCACATTGTTGCATTGACACAGAGACACTGAAACAGATGTCTCATGGGGATGCATGCTAAAGAATATTCTTCTGAATCCTTAATGTCCTTGCAGATAGGGTGTTAGTCACATCACACCAGAGAAATGCATTTATCTTCTGCACTTTGCCTTTATACAGCATTTGATATGTTAGATGGCTTTGTGTTTAATTAACCCTGCCTCATTCCAAGTCATTTAAGTTTCCCTGATGTGAGTCCACGTTGGAAAATATTAATATGTTCCCAAATACTTGTGTGGCATCAGTTTTGCAGGTTACATGTTTTGAGCCACTGACATCAGAGATGGGCAATTCATAATCATCTCATGTTGTCAAGAAAGATGAAGTTAATGAAAAAGGTGCATGCACAGCCTTGATTTTAACCCAAGAAGTACTTCTGTTGAGCCTTTAGTAGCCAGGAAGACTGATTTAACAGGACGGATGCTGGGATTATGATATGCCGTTCTTTGCCTTTCTCCTGTCCTATAATCTCATGCTGAGATCTTTCCTTCAAAGGAAGAGATAGAAGTACAGATATAAGTGTAGAAGCCTTAGCATTATAAATTTATACAAACCACACCATCAGGGAAAGATTGATGGCACTGTGCTTCCAGACCGAATGAAAGTAAAGGCTTTCATAAAAATTCTCTGGCATCTTTATAGTGCTTCAAGGGACCCCATGAGTGAACAGTTTCTTTTAGCTTTTATTTACTATGAGAAAGAACAGAATAATGATCAGGAGACATCTTTGATGAAACCATCATACCTCATATTTCATATTTTCATATTTCAATATTTTCATATTTCTTCTCTTCCATTCCAGATGTGCACATGCTGAAGGGACAGTTAGGTCCTACAATACAGCAGAGAGGAAAGGTTCATCAATTCAGTGGTGCTTACACTACAATTAGCAACATTCTCATGTCTCATATTCTGTGAGCCTGTCCACATATAGTTGGAAAAAATTACTCTTTTGAAAATTATCTGTAATGCTTTTGTACAAGTTCTGAGTTAATTCTGCCTAGTGCAACCTAATTATTACCCTTTTTAGGATTAAAAAATTCAAACAATGAATTAAAGTTTTAATGCCATCATGTTGTTTGTATTACTAACTGAATATTTTTGTTGGTACACAATGGTTTATCTGCTACACTGAGACCTCTGGAGAAAAACAGGAAAATAAAAATGCATATTGTAGTATTTTGTCAGTACATTATATTCAAATTATTAGTAAAGTAGAATATTGGCTTCAGAGGACCTGAAAGAATCATACATATCAAAGAAAGGCAAATTCACCAAATAAATGCCAGTAAGTAAGAATTCCATGCCTGCTGCACAAGCTAGGTGTATAGCATGCAAACTGAGAACTGTCATTAGAGACAAATCTGGAAGACAAAACAGATGACTACCACATGATAATTATAGGCAAATACCTATGATATTTCATCTCTTGTTCATCTTGCTTTTGATTTTCTATCATACCCTGAGGTTTATTTATTTCAGCAGTGGGTCTTCTAATCTGACAGGGTTTTTTGTCAACTGACAAAAAAAAAAAAGTTAGGTAATGAAATCATGCCCTGTGTAATTTTATTTCTGCAAATGTTGCCTTTTTCAGTCCCCACTTTGCTTTGTCACTTTGTCTTAGCATCATTATATTTCATCCTTATTTCTCTTATTTTCTATCTTTTCTAATGCATCTTGTATTACCAATTCTTTCCATTAATACTCACACAATTTTCATACTCAGTTCCCCTCTCTCTCTTTTCATCAGAAACATGTGAAATCAACCCAGGACACCACATGCCTAGAATAAACAGAAAGTGATATTTTTGTAACTTAACTGCAGAAATATACATTTTAGGTGGTAATACTATCTGCTATTAATGATTCCTGAAAATTCTTATTAAAAGACCAAATTTTTGTTCTTTATACTTTAGCTAATCTTTAAAAATTGAATAATTTTTAGTGACAAGAATCAGTCCTAAGTTAAACTGCTACAGTGTTGTTACGACCCGGCCTAATAGTCAGGCTCAGGGAAGGTTCGTGATGATCCCAAGGGCGAAATTAAGACACAAACGAGGTCATATGCCGCCAATCAGATGTTTTATTAGGTAAATATAAAAGAGTAAAGCGATAGGAAAGGCAGGAAATATTAGGAGGAAATTAAGCAAGCGATCAGAGAGGTAAGCAAAGGATAGTCACCACTCTGGATCCAGCGGCGTCCCGTTGGTCCACAGTCTTCAGTTCTTCGGTGGTGGAAAGGCTTCTTCTACCATTTCTTTCTTCTCTCTGTTCTTCAGAGGTGGAAAAGCTGCTTCTACTTTTTTCTTTCTTCCTCCTTGTGGTTTCGTTGTGCTGTCTTTTATCCCATGTTGGAGAGGGAGTTTGCCCTCTCATTTCCATTTGGTTACCCAGGGCAACATCACGTATGTCACACGTGCACATCTAATCACACAATATGTATTGTTGGTGGGCAAGCGGCCTGGCCCGGATACCAATTGGTGTCCCATTCTTGGTGGTGCCTGATAAGCCAAAGAATGCCTGGCTGCTTCAGCAAGTTTGCATGTTCCCTTGCAAGCTAATGGTACCTGATAAGCCAAAGAATGGCCTGCTGCTTCAGCAAGTTTGCACATCTCTTTGCAAGATAGTGGCACTTGATAAGCCAAAGAATGGTCCGCCCTTGGGTCTTATCAGACAGAAGAGTGGTCTGCTGTCCAGTCTTATCAGATAAACACACCCAAGCAAGCTTTGAGACAATTATTGTTCTTAACACTTCAGACTCTTACACGTGTGGACTTTGTCTTTAAGTTATTATTAAAATAATGCAGCCTGACATTGTGGAAAATAAATAGTTTGTACATTTGAAAAAATCTTTGAATTTTTTCACTGCAAAGTTTAACAAAAGCAAAATTTATGGTTTAATGACAGGTGGTCATCATGCTGTCAAGGTAGCATGATGTCATTTTTACTATTCTTCAGAAAGTCTGCCCTCATTTAACCAAGATATGAAACTCTAAATAAAATCTCAATTTTCAAATCTGCAGGAGAAAATTCATTAGATTTTAGAAGATTAATTATTCACACAGAGACTTCATCAGCACTGTTCCAGTATAGAGTTGAAGAAGGTGAATGAGACTTTATATGAGGTATGTTTATCTGGCACTCAAAAGATCACCAGAATGATTACCAGGACTGAAATGCAGGACATTGTTGCTCTCTTATTCTCAAAATTATTCTGTTGATGCCCTGGCATACAAGTGAGAAAGACAGATTGATGTAGAGTGGCTCACTGAATGTGGAAGAAGCTGTGGAAATGATTAATTGCTGAAGTAGGTGTTGGGTGGTGGGAAGAGAAGAGGAATTATGGGTCTATAGTAATGGCTGGCTGTTGCTGATCATAGGCTAAGAATTATTCTTCCCTAAGTTACTTTTTAATTTAATTTTCTTCAGTTTGCTAGTTAAAGTTGTTTCAAAAATGGCTATGACACTGTATATTCAGCTTCTGTATTTTATTTCTTCTGTCATGCTTATACACATGTATGAGTAAATAGAAATTCTACCACTTATAAGTTAGACTTCCAATGGTCTTTAAACATTTATTTTGTCAGCCACAGAAGATTTTACTAACCTTAATGTTAACTTCATTAACACTCATAAATGGCCCTAGGGTGACCCTGGCATCAGAAAATTGAACTAGGTGATAGTCAGCCTCCCTCAGCTACACTTTAGCTATCTTTGCATTTCTACCTGCCTTATTGTTAATTTCAGGACTTTCACTTCTGATATCTTAAGATGGTTAAGTGTTGCCATGGCACTTCAACATATCTGAAATTTACTGAGCATCCTAATGTGGCAACTATATATGGTTTGGTTATCACACAGAAAAAGGCAGAGATGATAATTTGTGCTGCCAATTTTATGTCCTTTCTCCTTGGCTTTCAGCAGGCTGTAATTTATTTCATCAGCTACAAGAACATAGTGTGACAAGGTATTTTCGAAGTGAATTTAGCCATTGCATATGCACTAAACACTGACAATGATTTGTCAATCTGAACTAGCACATGACCGTACCATTTCCTAAAAGCTAGAATAAGATGTAAAATTTTCATAACACTGTAAAGAAGGTCTGTGATAATTCAGAATTTTCTCCTCCACAGAGAAGTAATGCATAGTCAGCACCATAAAGAATGTGAAATTGGAAGGAGACCATGAGAGAATCATAGAAATAGAGAAAGACTGGCTTAGAATAGAAAAAGACATAATTTTGAGTTCTGGACTTAATATTAATATAAAACATTGATTTATATGCAATACATACATAAGCATATGGAAACAGTAAGCATGTGTTTTGTCTTTCACCTTGGTTAAAAAGAAGTGCCTTGTCTGCTTGACCCAAAAGACTGAACATGTTGTTAAAGTGCATGTTGTGCAACAATAGAAAGACTTATTGAATAGTTGCTCTAAAACAAGTGTCAGACTCTGGAGATAAACATTACTTTATTGTGCAATTATTGTATAAAGTTATTGTGAAAATAGCTAGATGTTGATTTATCTGGTAATGCTATAGTGTTTAGTGGTACCTGCTACAGACTTTACTAATGTGGCTTGTCTTGTTTAGCAAACACACTCTGCTCTTGTATAACTATATTAAAATTGTAAAACTCATGTGTAGTAACTCAGGAACTGATGAGAAAAGGAACAATTTTTCAGGCAAGGCTCTGGTAAAATATACTTTTTCATTCTTTAAAGACTTATAAAACAATTTAAAAGAATTGTTTGTTTCTAGATAACAAAATATAGCAAAAATATTTTTGATTACCTACTGAAAAAAAAGAAAGCATTTAAAAAATCCTATTAACTTATTTCTTTAGAAAAAGGATAATTTGAAATTTTAAGAAAAAGAAGTAATAAATAAAATCCAATAAAACGTACCAAAAAAATCACCTTCCTAGTAAAAAAAAAAAAAAAAGATAAAGAAAATACCACATTATTTGAGTAAAGACAGTTCATCAGAAAACTAGGTTAATTTTGTTGTTAAATGTCTTTATGATACAAAACAAAAAAAGTACCCATGTAATAATAAACTGATTTTTCAGTGGCTTAGTATGATTACTTATTGGTGCAACAAATTGTGGCAGGTGAGGGATTATGACCAGTTCCATATGTTTTTTAGAGTGGTATCAACTAAACTTTACTTTTTCAGGACTTACCATATGCTCTGAATAGATCACTATATATATGGACATACTTTGGCTATGAAGTTTCTCAAACCACCGTGGTACACAATCATAGTACCTTCTCAAATGAAGGTTATCAAGGTAAGACAATATTTTCATTTTGTTCATAAATATCAAAGAAATTTACTCAATTTGTTGATAAATGTGAAACAGTTGTTTATTGTTTGAAAGTTTTCTGAATACATTTTTCAATATGTTGATAATATTATAGTTGCTATGATGATCTAAGCATATGGGTTGTCACGCACCTGAACAGGCTGCCCAGGGAAGTGGTTGAGTCTCCATCCCTGGAGGTATTTAAAAGACGGGTAGATGTAGTGCTTAGGGACATGGTTTAGCAGTGGACTTGGCAGCACTAGGTTAATTGTTGGACTTGATGATCTTAAAGGTCTTTTCCAACCTAAGCAATTCTATGATTCTATGATTCTATATAAGAAAGACTAGGTTCAAAAAAAACCAATCACATATTAGATCAGTGAGTAAGTAAGTTAAATACTAAACTTTTCTCTCTTCAGTATACGGCATTTTTCAAATAATTTAAACACTAGACATATTCCTCGGGTTTTGTTTGTTTGTGTTTTAAAATGAAAGTCATTAAAGTCTGCAACACCATGTAGACAAATGATATGTAGAAGTAACATTGGAACAGCCTTGGGAATGTTGAAGATTAGGTGAAGGGTGTGGTACTCTTTAAGATACTAAATATGTCAAAAATTATCAACTGTGAATTGATCCAGCTGTGAGATACATGAGAAGGCTCCTCCACATTGGGTGGAGGAAGAAAGAAAAATATATGTAGTTGAGACATTGCAATAGAAAGGATGCCTCTAGCAGAGAAAGAAGTATAATACACAGCTAAAAAGAGAAGCACACTTTCTAGATCCTGATATTCTTAGTCAAAGATAGAAAAATGTAGTAGGAATCATCTTTTAAATAGGTACAATGTCATGAGAAAAGATGGCTTTAGCTGCAGCCATTATGGATAAGTCCTTCGGGCTACAGCGTCTGAAATCCTGCAAGTGTGTACTGTTCTAATATTTCTAACATTTTTAATGGCCATGTATATACTCAAAAAAGAAAGTCTGAAGGACATCTGGTATACTAAGATGGGCCTGAGCTTGCAGAGAGTCAGAAAGATTGTTCAAAGATGTCTGAAGTGTCCTTCAGTGGTCTTTGGGCAAATTTTTATCTCTTGCCTGAGGAGTTCTGTGGTTATCCTAAGAGAAGATTCAGAGGGGCTGAAGTGCTGGGAATCACAGTTTTCTGACTCTGAAATGATGAAGGAGTTTTTCGTGGGTACTGAACCCTTTACTTTGGCAATGGGCGTTTTATTTTCTTTGGGACTGACCTCATCCTATGGAAATTAGTGTAATGAAGAGAAAGCCTTGCTGTAAAGAAGAGGTTTTAAACTCTCAGCAGAAGACAATGTCTGCAGACTCCTACTGCTGCCACTGTAAGATTAAAGGATGGTGTGTAGTCCCAGGGTTGCAATGGTCTATATGGCATTACCTGAGGCCCTGTAGTGCCCTACCCCATTTCCTTTAAAGAGAAGAAGAGGACATGCAGGAGGAAGGGAGACAGAGGCATTCTTGAATCTTATCTCATCACCAAATAAGAAATGGATGTTCATCAAGGCCCAGATCTAGTAGATACTCAACCCAACCACAGTGTTTCTGGTCTAGCATTCAACTGCTATGTATTGGAAAACTTAGGCCAAAATCATCTGAACTCAATGCCCACTTAAAGGGTTCTCAAGAGTTAACTTTAATTAGATTATAATTAATTGAGCGTTAAGTAATATTGTTTTGCAAGTGTTTTGGGGTTGGGTTTTTTTGACATTTCATATATTTTCCATCCTTTAATTCTTAAGCTATTATGCAGCAAAATAGGCTCTCTTTCCCCCCTGCTCATAGCTAATTGCGTTCCAGTTTAAACTACAGAAATACTTAAAAACTGGGATACAATTTAATTCTTTTCATAAGAATGTTGTATAATTTTAATCCAAAAATGCATTTAGAATAAATAAATGAAAGTAATTTGAAAGTCATTTGAATGAATAATTGTGACATTAAATTGAGTCTATTCTGGGTGTCAGATTTCATAACCCTGACTATTTATTATGTTAATAATACTAATGATTTTGTAACATTTGGCTAAGAATTCTGATTTAAAGATTAATATTTGCTAGGGAGTCCCTCACACTTATATCCATGCTTCATCACAATATTCCACTGCAATATCATAGAAAATGTGGGTAATACTTAAAAATGAGGGTGATTGCTGTTTAAGAGTCCAGAAAAACTTCTAAAATCAGATTTTTAAAATATGTCAACAAATGCACTCATCATCTACTGTTGTATTAACAAGCTAATGAAAGGCAAAAGAATCATCTTTCATTCATGTCCTAGCTTCCTACCTGATATCAATAATTGTTTTACTAGAAGAGGAGAGCAAGAGTTATTTATGTCTGTCTCGCAAAACCACAAAACTTTGAGGAGTCTATTCAAGGTGAGCCTGTGGGAAATGAAAAGACCAGGAACCTCATAGGAGCATAGCAAAAACATTTAAAAAGGTAAGATTTGTTTTAATATTGGCTGTATAACAGGTAAACAATCAGATTCAGGTGAGATCTTTAATAACATATTTTAGCTTGATATTTTAAACAGGCAATTTGTACATCCCTTAGAAAGGAGAGTCTGAAGACTTTGCTTGTATTAAAAAGACTAACGCTTCCACAATTAAACTCTTGCCTTTAAATGAGATTTTGATCTTCACATTAGCTCCCTTGGTATGGAGAAATAGTCTCTGCTTGCTGTGTTCCCAAACTTTCATTCCTGTCAGAATAACTAATGCAAACTTGGCCCCTTTGTTTATTAGGGTCTCTTTTAATTAATGAGCCAGGTCTCAAAAGGCATATCTACCCCCACCTTTTTAACAAATGCGTAGCTTTTGGATATGATATCTCTGCAATTAACTTGTTATTCATTTCTGTGCTATTTGACAATAGCACTTACATGCAATCTATCATTGACAAAACTGTAGATGATAACCCTGGGAAAACAGGACATCATTAGTCTTTTTGCCGTGAGGATGAAAGAAAAGGGGAGAGCTGTAATTAGTTATATTGGACACTATATGCTCTTCACAGCAGCTATAGCAGGTTAGCTGGTCTGCTGCCAGATTAATGAACATCTAGGACGAAAGCAGACGGTGTTGATGACAGCAACACAATAATGTAGCTTTAGGTTATTTTGCACACACTATTCAACCCCATTTTTGTTACTGAAAGCATCTGATACCTCAAATATGTATGTTCTTTTGAGAAGTTACAGTGCACCCTTTTTTTTGAGGAATTTCTTCAGTAAATCAGATTATGCATTTTTATTAGGCAGAGATTTTCTTCTGAACCACAGAGTTCTACCTGCATTCCTCAAATAGGAATCAGTGAAGCAGGCAGTCATTGAAAAGTATGTCTTTTGGGTGCTAGAGACAAATCATTTAGCTATGTAATCACAGTTTTATTGCTATCTTGCTTTTTACAAAAATTATGCATCAGTAAGAAGGGTTGGACATGATGAGTGTTCTAAAATTATTAGGAAATGAAGGAAACATTCTAATATCAATGATAATTATTATTAATAGTTTTTCAGAAGATACAAAAAACTGGATCATGGAAAAATGTGCATTTGTATATGAAGTTAATTCTTCAGAACTGATAAAAAGTTCCCAATTAATAAAATATTTTCAGATTACAAATTCCTTTTGCTCTGATCTCTCTCATGCATACACATACACACTCACACATGTTAAAGCAAATAACCACAAAGCACACATCTTTACTTTTAGCTTGGCTTACATTTCAGCATGGTGTTTAGGCCTGAAATGCTGCTTGTCCCCAGTGGCTTGCACTGAATCCTTCTAGTGCTTTACATCAATTGTCAGTGTTGGTAGGGTGTTAAATGCTATGTATTTTCCCATACCCAAAGGACAGAATAAAGATGGAAGACAGAAATCTATTAAAACATTTGGGAGCAGGGGTTGATAGGCCTTCTTTCTTTAATATTTCAAAAGTAAACACATTTCCTAGCAAAAAAGAATACTTTAAGGTGAGGTCAAGGGTATGAAAAGGTTTTTGAACCTCAAGGAACCTTTTTGAAAAATGCAGCAGGCCTCTGGACTGGTAATGAGAATTGATATTGAGTGAGATCTACTTGACTTAAGATTTCAAAACTACTTGTTGGTTTCAGTGAGAGTTACATCTGTTTGATTCTTTTACTTTTTTTTTTTAACTCAAGTTTTTTCAAGGCCATGAAAAAAGTGCAATATGAAAGATCTTTCTCTTCTGAAACAGGAAAAAATACAATAAGTGTCTATGATTTTTTCTTTCCAGATTCTTTTTTTTTTAGGTGAGGGAGGGAAAATTTTAGTAGACAGGTCCACTGAAGTTCCCAGTAAAAACAGTTTTAATGCAAAATTTAAAATAAAGTGAAGTGTGAGATTGACCCAAACTGTTATTTCATTTTCTTGTCTTTGATTGAACAGGTAATGTGGCAGCCCATGTATTTCAAACTAAACAGCTTTTATTCACAGACATCATTATTTGATCAGCTTTTTAAGTAGGTAGTGAATTTTGGGGGCATATTGGTCTGTACTCACTAGTAAATTGGTATTGTGTACAAAGGCATGCAACATTTATATTAAAGCATAGCTGAAATTTTCTGAAGTAATGTGTTTAAATTCAGAAGAAAACACAGTTAAAGAGAATATAAAAGCATAAGAATGAGACAGACCAAAGGTACACCTAGCCCTGTATTCTGTCTCCAACAATAGTGTTCTTCTGCTAAATTGCTCTGGATAGATACTTCCTCCACAATCACCATCCCCAGCCCCTCAAGTAATTCAATCATATATTTAAACCACAAAAACTTTTAGAACTATAATTAGTTTGGGGCACAGTTCTAAAAATCATATTCTCACTTTAATAGAATCAATAGACTTGACTTTATAATAACAAAAAATGTAGAATATAGATAATGTTGTATCACCTATTCTAGATAATTTGCATATCATATAATCTTTAAGAAACATAAATATATATGCTCATGATCCTTACAGAAATCTGAGTTTATAATAGAAAACTAGAATAACACAGCCTGTTAATTCTGGAAAACTAGATCCGCTGCAGATGTGCTGCAGAACAGATCATTGATGTGCCGTAATGTGCAAAGTAACCTCAAATTGACTGGCATGGTCAATAAAAAAGTCTTACTGATAGAGTTCATAAACCTTAAGCTATTGCCTAGAAAAGCACCAAGAAAGCCACTAGAACAGGTGTTTGTCTACTATGAAATCACAGAATCGTAGAATCATAGAATGATTTGGGTTGGAAGGGATCTTAAAGATCATGTAGTTCCAAACCCCCTGCCATGGGCAGGGACACCTTCCACTAGATCAGGTTCCTCAAAGCCCCATCCAACCTGGCCTTGAACACTTCCAGGGAGGGGGCATCCACAACTTCTCTGGGCAACCTGTTCCAGTGCTTCAGCACCCTCAGAGTGAAGAACTACTTCCTTATATCTAACCTAAATCTACCCTCTTTCAGTTTGTAGCCATTACTCCTTGTTCTATCACTATGCTCCCTTGTGAAAAGTCCACCTCCAGCTTTCTTGTAGGCCCCCTTCAGGTACTGGAAGGCTGCTATAAGGTCTCCCCAGAGCCTTCTCTTCTCCAGGATGAACACCACCAACTCTCTCAGCCTTTCTTCACAGCAGAGGTGTTCCAGCCCTCTGATCATCTTTGTGTCCCTCCTCTGGACCTGCTTTACCAGGTCCATGTCCTTCTTATGTTGGAGGCCCCAGAGCTCAATGCAGTACTCCAGGTGGGGCCTCGTGAGAGCAGAGCAGAGGAGCAGAATCACCTCCCTCGACCTGCTGGTCACACTTCTTTTGATGCAGCCCAGAATACATTTGGCTTTCTGGGCTGCAAGCGCACATTGCCAGGTCATGTTGAGCTTCTCATCAACCAACACCCTCAAGTCCTTCTCCTCAGGGCTGCTCTCTATCCATTCTCTGCCCAGCTTGTATTTGTGCTTGGGATTTCCTTGACCCATGTGCAGGACCTTGCACTTGGCCTTGTTGAACTTCATGAGGTCAGCACGGGCCCACCTCTCCAGCCCATCAAGGTCCCACTGGATGGTATCCCTTCCCTCCAGCACGTTGACTGCACCAGAGAGCCTGGTGTCCTTGGCAAACTTGCTGAGGGTGCACTCGGTCCCACTGTCCATGTCACCAACAAAGATGTTAAACAGTGCCAGTCCCAAAACCAACCCCTGAGGGACACCACTCATCACTGTTCTCCACGTGGACATCAAGCCATTGACCGCAACTCTTTGAGTGCAACTATCCAGCCAATTCCTTATCCACTGAGTGGTCCATTCATCAAATCGATGTCTCTCCAATTAAGAGACAAGGATGTTGTGCGGGACAGTGTCAAATGCTTTGCACATGTCCAGGTAGATGACGTCAGTTGCTCTTCCCTTCTCCATCAACACTGTAACCCCATTGTAGAAGGCCACAAAATCTATCAGCGACAAAAGCAGGGCTAAGGAGAATCTCCATCCTTTGTTGGATGAGGAGGGAAACTTGGCCATGAAGGATGAAGAGAAGGCTGAGGTACTTAATGCCTTCTTTGCCTCAGTCTTTAATAGTTGGACTGGTCATCCTCAAGGTTTTCATGCCCCTGAGCTGGAGATGGAGATAGGACACAGAATGAAGTCCTAGTTGTCAAAGAGGTGGCAGTCACAAACCTGCTCCTCCACCTAGATGCCCACAAGTCTATGGGGCCGGACGGGATCCACCCAAGGATACTGAGGGAGCTGGCGGAGGAGCTTGCCAAGCCACTCTCCATCATTTATCAGCAGTCCTGGTCAACCGGGGAGGTCCCAGGTGACTGGAAGTTAGCTAATGTGGCACCCATCTACAAGAAGGGTCAGAAGGAGGATCCGGGGAACTACAGGCCTGTCAGCCTGACCTCGGTGCCAGGGAAGTGCATGGAGCAGATCATCCTGAGTGCCATTATGCGGCATGTGCGGGACAACCAAGGGATCAGGCTCAGCCAGCATGGGTTTATGAAAGGCAGGTCCTGCTTCAGTAACCTAATCTCCTTCTATGACAAGGTGACCCACTTAATGGATGAGGGGAAGGCTGTGGATGTGTGTCTACTTGGACTTTAGCAAGGCCTTTGACACTGTCTCCCGCAGCATTCTCCTGAAGAAACTGGCTGCTCACGGCTTGGACAAGTGCACTCTGCTCTGGGTTAAAAACTGGCTAGACGGCCGAGCCCAGAGAGTGGTGGTGAATGGAGCCAAATCCAGTTGGCAGCCGGTCACGAGTGATGTCCCACAAGGGTCAGTGTTGGGATCAGTCCTGTTTAATATCTTTATCGATGATCTGGATGAAGGGATTGAGTGCACCCTCAGTAAGTTTGCAGATGACACCAAGTTGGGTGGAAGTGCTGATCTGCTGGAGGGTAGGAAGGCCCTGCAGAGGGACCTGGACAGGCTGGATTGATGGGCCAGGGCCAACTGTATGAGATTCAACAAGGCCAAGTGCCGGGTCTTGCACTTGGGTCACAACAACCCCAGGAAACGCTACAGGCTTGGGGAGGAATGGCTGGAAAGCAGCCTGGCTGAAAAGGACCTGGGGGTGATGGTTGACAGCCACCTAAACATGAGCCAGCAGTGTGCCCAGGTGGCCAAGAGGGCCAATGGCATCCTGGCTTGTATCAGGAATAGTGTGGCCAGCAGGACCAGGGAGGTGATAGTGCCCCTGTATTTGGCACTGGTGAGGCCGTACCTCGAATACTGTGTTCAGTTTTGGGCCCCTCACTTCAGGAAGGACATCGAGGTGCTGGAGCGTGTCGAAAGAAGAGCAACAAGTTTGGTGAAGGGTCTAGAGCACAAGTGTTATGAGGAGCGGCTGAGGGAGCTGGGGTTGTTTAGTTTGGAGAAGAGGAGGCTGAGGGAAGACCTTATTGCTCTCTACAACTACCTGAAAGGAGGTTGTAGTGAGGTGGGGGTCAGTCTCTTCACCCCAGTAACAAGCGATAGGACAAGAGGAAATGGGCTCAAGCTGTGCCAGGGAAAGTTTAGGTTGGATATTAGGAAAAACTTCTTCACTGAAAGAGTAGTCAGGCATTGGAACAGGCTGCCGAGGGAAGTGGTAGAGTCTCCATCCCTGGAGGTATTTAAAAGACGGGTAGATGTGGTGCTTGAAGACATGGTTTAGTGGCAGACTTGGCGGTGGTAGGTTAACGGTTGGACTTGATGATCTTAAGGGTCTTTTCCAACCTTAAGAATTCTATGATTCTATGATTTGCCCCTAGTGAAGCCATGTTGGCTGTCACCAATCACCTCCTTATTTTCCATGTACCTTACCATAGTTTCCAGGAGGATCTGCTCCATGATGTTGCTGGGCACCGAGGCAAGACTGACTGGCCTGTAGTTCTCCAAGTTTTCCTTTTTTCCCTTTTTAAAAATGGGGGTTATATTTCCCCTTTTTCAGTCAGTGGGAACTTCACTGGACTGCCATGACTTCTCAAATATGATAGATAGTGGCTTAGCCTCTTCATCTGCCAGTTCCCTCAAGACCCATGGATGCATCTCATCAGGTCCCATGGACTTGTGCACCTTCAGGTTCCTTAGATGGTCTCGATCTTCTCCTACAGTGGGTGGTTCTTCATTCTCCCAGTCCCTGCCTTTGCCTTCTGCGACTTGGGCCGTGAGACTTGAGCACTTGCTGGTGAAGTGAAACAATCTGTCTTTTCTTAATTACCCTCACTATCAGTATATTCACAACATAATTTGAGAGGGGGAGAAAGATCTGCTGAATAAAGAAATGTACTTGGTAAATAAGCAGTGCTTAAGGGAGGGCTATGCCATTTTCGGAGGATTCTTATCTGCCACTAAGGCTTTTGGAGCAGGGCAAAGAGCAAAGCCCGTTCATTCACTGCAACGCTGAGTGTCAGGGAGGTGTGCTGATAGGTGACTGTCCATCAAACGTAATATTCACAGAGAGACAGGTGCACGCATCTGCTCTCTCCCTATTTTCCCCTCCACTTTGCAGGCCCTAGAATATTGTTGCAAAGCACAGCATTCACAGCAGTGCTGGGGCATAACCCAGCTTCAGTTGACTATAATTCAAAGAAGTTTAAGACATTTGTGTAAATGAAGTAAACATAAACACTTGATATTGGCAGGTATGTGCACATCAGGCACATGGAATTTTACTCTTCAGAGTACCAATCAGTCAATAGATGCCTTAGGTATGAAAAAAAATATTTCTGATGTTAGTTTATATGTGACCCAATTATTTCTTCTCTTTCTCTGTAGGCCAACACATATCGCAGTCGTTTCCAGTTTCTCAATTTTGATAGCGTTTTATGCATTTTACACTCCTGCACCAATCCCCGTGTTCATGGCCTTCATTTATAATTTCCCATAAAGAGCTACATTAAATGTTTGACTAATACTACTTCATTCTTATCTAGAAAATAAACTAACTTTTACAATCTAGCATGAACTTTCTTTTTGAAACCCACATAGAATGTTATGGGGTTTTTTTCCCACTTATCTGTCTATGTCATTCTTTCTTTCAAAATTAGTTTCAAAGTATCTCACAACATTTCAGCTGGGCTAATAGACCTGCACTTATGTGCATATACACCCATCCTTCTCTGCTCCCACCTTTTTTCAAGACCCATGTGAGTTCTCAAATATCTCATTTTTTAATATTCTGCAGTTATATCCTTCTGTCATGGTGTCATCTTCAGCTTGACAGGCTTAATACAATTAATTGTTACTGACCTGCTATGTCACGTGGCACTTCTTTCAGAACAGGTATTATCTGATTACTTCTTCAACAATGGAGCTACGCTCTCTGTTTAGATGCCGTTATGATATATTAACTCCCATATAACTTCCATCACTATTCTCCCATTCACATTGGCAGTCTCGTCTTGTCCATTTTAAAGCATTTTGCTAGGCCTTAAACATCTTAGATTCTCCCTATGTCTTTCTAAAATATTTAACTTATATTCTTCAATCAATATTTTCCTATTATTTACAGGTTCCCTTCTTAAATGATATCCTTCTCAATATAACTCTTCATTTAGCTAGATTTTCAGTCCCTTCTTCCACTTCTCTGTAGTTTTGGACAGATTTTAATAGATTTTTAATTGAAATAAATTCTAGGCCTCTTTTCCTTCAGCTCCTCGAATTCTCTAGTTCACTCAGTTTTACATTGAGAGCACACACAAGAGAAAGTAAGAATATATAACATTTCAGTTAATATATGTTTGGGAAGTCCTTAGAATCTCATCTGTTTATTTGGAAGAATAGATATATACCAAGCTGGCAGTAGGATAATTTAACTTCAACATTATGAAGTATACTGCTCATTGGTGGTACAGTGCATATAGTGTGCAAGTACTTCTGGACTTAGTCAATGGTTTAGCATGTTTTTGGGTGAAAATTTTGTATTTAGATTTTTAATTTACATCTAATTCTGTTTTAGGTGCTTCCGTGCATTACTGAAATTAGACATCTCATACTTGTTGGCCTTACATCCTTACTCATTTCTCATTGAGCATGAGAAAATGCTCATTTTTATTTGGTTAAATTTTATAAGAACACAGAGTATGTATACCATTGGTGACAAATAAAAAAAACCCTCCTGAAACATGTCAGTGATATCTTGTTTCTTCTTTCCTTAAATGAAAAGTATATTGCTGACATAAGAATAACAGTAACCAAGAAACCCACTCACTTTGTCTACTGATAAAACACAGTCTTCAGAGTTTACCATGATAAACATCTGGAGGTATGTTTACCTAGATATGACCTGTTGCATGATGTTTTATCAGATCTTTGCCTGCTTTCAAGCTGTACTTATATAAAACCTGTCAGCTATGACAGGATATCTTTTTTGTCATGTGATGATAGCTTTGGAAGAGTTTCACATTGAAAACACCACCTGCTCATGAAGACATAATTCAGACTTCTTGCAAATGTATAAATCCACTGATGTAGCTGTAAGATGTATCTTATTGTGACTGTCATATCACTCACATTTTAAATGTCAAACCTGTCATGTTTCTTGATTGAAGTACTATTAATATAATATACCTGATTCATTCGAGACAAGGCCATGCCAGTGAATACCTAAAGCATCACCTAGAGAAAATAGTAATGGGTACATATTGTACCATGGTCTGCATGTATTGTCTCTACTTGTTTATAGTCATATCCTTCAGATGAGTCATTTACATTTCTACTATGTATTTTCAGTCTGCCTACGTGTTGTCGAAAGGACAGAACACAGTGATTTTTCAACTGGCTACAAAACAGCCTTGAATTGAGGACATTTAGTCAAGGTAAAAGCATGCTGCATGTGAATTTGTTCTTGAGTTCTACCAACTTTTTGCATTACAACACAATTCAAATATGAATACATAAAAACTTGAAAGTGTAAGTATGGGAGTCCACCTTCACTTTTTGACTTTCTAGAGAAGGCTACCATGCATTCCCTGTTATGCTGCAGGCAGACCCCAAAAAAATTAAGTAGGATACACAAAGGAAGGTAAAAATAACTGAAGTACTGCAGAGACCACATAAGCCATGGTAGGTAAAGACAAGTACTGTGGAAGAGCTTAGGAAATTCTGGGGGAAATTTAAGGTATAAAGCCATTAGAGGAAACCTATGGATTCAAGGCAGCTATGATGTATCCAAGACAGGTATCAGAGGTAAGCAGGGGTTACAGCAATGGGGGACTGACGTTCACATTAATGTTTATTAACTCATCCTTTCATCAGATAATTTGCTGTATGTTTTTCTTATGTTGAAATTCTTCAAAGAATAGCAAAACCATAATTTTAGCCAATATCTTTTTTACCCTTTCTCTACGCTAAGGGATGCTGTAAGGAGATACAGCCTCCAGCAGCTCCAGGGCCAGGGTTTCCTCCTGCCCAGGAACCCAGGGTCTCTGCCCAGGCTGGGAGAAGTGGCTGCCACTTTCCTGTTTGCAGGTTCAACCAGTAGCAAAGTTGAGCATGTATCCCAAAGACACACACACAGACACACATATAAGCTTACAAACACACATGTCCAATTACAAGTACTGCCACAGACAAGGCACTATCAGCAGCACCCAGATGCAGTGCTCACATAAACACAAGTGCAGACAGTCAACTGTCTCTTAGTTGGCAGGTCAGGATTGAAGGTCACATGCATGCACCCCCCCACACCCCGCCCATACATACTTTCCAGAGTCACAAGAACATGCACATTCGCGGATCCCTGAGTACTGGTACAGCCCCTCTGTCCATCTGGTACCCATGCCTGGATCCTGGGACCCCCTACCTGCCCCACAGGTCCTTGAATCACATGCAGGTCCCTCCCGGTTCTCACCAACAAACAGATGTTTGGCTCACAGCTGCCCCAAGCTTATGGGTCATCCCAAATACTGGCACAGCCCCGCTGCCTGCCTGGTGTTCCTGCCCAGTACCAGGTTTAGGGGAGGCACAGACACTTGCCCTTCATTCCAGCATCCAGCATCAGGTACCTGGCACTCAGCCCCTCACTTACCTCACTCACCTGGTCCCCCCATAGTTGATTTTCAGGACACACACTGTTTTCACCCAGCGGCTGAGGCCGAGTTCCCAACCTGCTCTAGTTGGTTTCCCTGAGACCCCACTGGCTCCAGCTGCTGACACCACCATCCTGGGCCAACTGCTCCCCCATCTGACTGTGGTGTCTGGCCCCAAATCCACTCACACTCCCAGCAACCTGCACCTCATCCCTACAGCACTTACACCCACACAGGATAACAAATGAGGTGGTGCAGGGAGACCTACCACAGGATTTCAGGAGAAGACAGGCGCAGGGCTGGGTCAGACAAGCCTGCTGACCGGCCATCATCTGCACACAGCTGGACCCTCTTATACACAACCCTGTCTGCCTCTTACCCCTTTGCTCCTCCTCATCCCCTTCCCCTACATGCTCCCTCCTAAGTTTTGCATAGTCCCACTGACACTGCCCTCAAATACCCCAAATCCCCATGTTCTTGTTTCCCCCTTCTTATGAGTGACAAAACACAGGCTGTTCCTTTCCAAAGCTGTGCCCAGAGTTTCTTAATGGCCCTTCGGTTGGTGACTGAAGACTTTTCATCCTTGGCACTGTCTCTGCTATCCCTTGTCCATTGGCTTTGTGTCTATGTCTCTTCTTGTTTACCGCTTCCCCCCTTTGCACTGAAGTCCTTAATGGGATCACCTCCGTGAAGCAGATGGTCTCACCTTCCACATATGCTTATGGTCTGCCCTGCTAGATTTCTTTTCTTTCATGCCTAATGAAAAATATTCTTTCAAGTCTTAGTCAGGAAAATTAATTAATATTTAATAAAAATAATAATAATAATGACATTAATAACAACAATAAGAAATTGAAGAAAAATCTAATTCAGAACAACTTCTAGAGAAGCCACTAGTGAAGCCCTTTCTCTCACAAAGTCGCTGACAGCTTTGCCATTGATTTTATTAGTGTTATGACTTCAAACAATGTCTTTTACATGGGGTGTAAATTAAATGCCTCTGGGCTTGGGGAAAACAGAACAAAAAAGTAATATAAACAGCTATGCCTTGATGGGCTGACAGGTTGTTTGAACCTGCTTCAAATCTTCATATTTCTCCTCTCCTCACCCTTTGTGATATTCAAAGTATTCATGTATTTTCACAATATATTACACTTTTTAATGATTAACTCAGTTTTATTTCTGGACTATTTAAACAGATGTTTTCATTTCCATATATCTTGTGGTTTTATTATACTTATGTCCAATCAGAAAATTAATTGGAAAGATTTCTGTGTAGGAGTCACACCTTTTCCCTTTCCCTTTCCCTTTCCCTTTCCCTTTCCCTTCCCTTCCCCTTCCCTTCCCTTCCCTTCCCTTCCCTTCCCTTCCCTTCCCTTCCCTTCCCTTCCCTTCCCTTTTTCCTTTCCTCTTCCCTTCCCTTTTTCCTTTCCTCTTCCCTTTCCCCTTCCCTTCCCTTCCCTTCCCTTCCCTTCCCTTCCCTTCCCTTCCCTTCCCTTCCCTTCCCTTCCCTTCCCCTTTTCCTTTCCCCTTTCCTTTCCTTTCCTTTCCTTTCCTTTCCTTTCCTTTCCTTTCCTTTCCTTTCCTTTCCTTTTTCCTTTCCTTTTTCCTTCCCTTCCCTTCCCTTCCCTTTTTCCTTTCCTCTTCCCTTCCCTTTTTCCTTTCCTCTTCCCTTTCCCCTTTCCCCTTCCCTTCCCTTCCCTTCCCTTCCCTTCCCCTTTTCCTTTCCTTTTTCCTTTCCTTTCCTTTCCTTTCCTTTCCTTTCCTTTCCTTTCCTTTCCTTTCCTTTCCTTTCCTTTCCTTTCCTTTCCTTTCCTTTCCTTTCCTTTCCTTTCCTTTCCTTTCCTTTCCTTTCCTTTCCTTTCCTTTCCTTTCCTTTCCTTTCCTTTCCTTTCCTCTTTCCTTTCCCCTTTCCTTTCCTTTCCTTCCCTTCCCTTCCCTTCCCTTCCCTTCCCTTCCCTTCCCTTCCCTTCCCTTCCCTTCCCTTCCCTTCCCTTCCCTTCCCTTCCCTTCCCTTCCCTTCCCTTTCCTTCCCTTCCCTTCCCTTTCCCTTCCCTTTCCCTTTCCTTTCCTTTCTCTTTCCTTTCCCTTTTTCCGCCACCCCCCCCTTTTTTTTTTTTTGCTTTTTTCCTACATGGAGAGACCTAGAAGGTAAATTAGAGATTGTCCTTCTGCAGCATCTGTGACTCAGGATCTACAGTGTGTCTACAACATGAAGCTACTGTCTGTCAGTGCTCTTTTATGTTGAAGGAAGGTTGGGAGGGTAGATCTCAGTGTGTCTTACACTTTCACTGAGCAAAATTAGGTCAGTGGTATCACTTCCACACAAGGTAAAGATAATGCTGTTAGACCACAGGAAATATATGACAAAATGGGGCTGATATGAAAGGGAATTCTTGATAGTAAGGTGAGTAGTGTAACATGCCCAAAGGATTCCCTGTTGCATTTAGATTGTTAGAGATAATAATAAACAGTGCTGCTGTCTTTGGATTTCGCTCCACAAAGACTTTTATCTTTGTTTCCATTTCTGACTGAGGTTGTAATTTATGCTTTTATTATTGTTGGACTGGGGCTTACTTTCCCACTGCATCACATCTTTTGTGTTCAGTGAAAATGCAATGCACAATATGAAGAAGTTAGAAGAGAAAGGAGACTCAGATCTTGATTCCTGCGGTGCAATTTACTTGAGGACAGTCTTGCTCAGAAATAGATAAAAGAAGTGGGTCTTTTTTCTAAATGCGTAATTAATCAGCAGTTTCTATTGCCAGAAGGCACCACTGAGGCAAAGAAGTTAGAAGAATTTAAAGATAATTAAACTTTTTTTGAGTAAAGTAATATTCTATATAGTTTTTTAAGAAATATGAAGCTGTTCTTTAAAGCATAAGCCAGCCATTTGACTGGTCAAAGAGGAAACTCCTTATGAGAGTAAATTACTTCTTACCTGCCTGTAAAGGGGCTTTCTGACCTTGGTATGGTTCATATCATACTGATTCCTATTGAAACAGTATGCTGCTTTTAAAATATGGCTTTAGACAGACATCTAGTCAAATCACACAGCATTTCCTAGGTTCTTGGGAAAGCCTTGCAGAAAATGCATTTAAAGACCAAATCAGTGGAGACTGAATGTAAGCAATATTTAAATTTAAACGGATTTTATAATAAAATATATCATCCTTTTATGTTATAAAATACTTCTGTTTCAGATACCAGTAGCATTACTAAAGTTCCAGGGATTCCAATTAAATTCTAGCTCAAGCTTTTAAAATTTTAACTGTGAAGAGAAATTAATTGTACAAAGGGATAGTTCTGTCTTTGTTTTTATGAAAAGGCAAGTCACAGTGGATAACTGTATTCAACACACTTCAGAAGTCCTCAGGCTTTTCATTACTGAAGACCTCTTGAGGTGGAGTGGAGGATACATTTTCCTCTGATACCAGTTTTGCTGCGGACTCAACAGTTTGTTTTTATCTTAGCTAGCTAACTCTATGAAGGTGGAAGGCAGGTATATTTGTATACTTGCAGTCCAGAGTGATTAAGGATTCTGTGGCCTCTTTCTTAATATTTTATTTAGTTTTGGTTGAGTGCAGTGCTGTGATCACTTCTCCTTTGCCTTCAGTGGATAGAATATATCTTGTTTGTGTGAGAGATGAATAAGTGGAATGAAGTTTGTGAAAGCATGAGGTCAACAAAAATAGAAAAATATTTTTCTTTTTCTGTGAACTGCACAGTACAGTTAGCTCAGTGATGACAATAAGACTGAGTGGTACTTTTAAATGCTAAGGAAAATTTCCTTTCTCCTTCATTAAAAGTAATATAAGCATATGGAAAAAGATAGAACTGTCTGAAAAAAACAGTTCCAATGTTTAAAATGTTTAAAATATCATATAAAATCACATTATATATGTTACATTAAAAATTATTACATTACATTATTACATTAAAATTATATTGCATATTGAATATTACATATTATACATTATATGTTATTCATTATATATCATTAGATATGTTACATAATGTTGTATACTGTGTAATGTATCTTTTACATATATTTCTGTCATTCATCGGGATTCATAAAATGTGTCAGAGGAGATTATTCTGACTATATAAAGTGAACACTTCTCCAACATCACAAAATATCATTTCCCTGCATTACTTTTGCATTATCTAATAGTTGCTGCACGCATGTAAAATCAGAGAGAAAAGTAATAGTTTCACACAGACACTGTTTATGTGTGGTTTGTGGCACAGAGAAAAGGAGGTTGAGAGATCTTAAATTCAATGTTGCTAAAGAAGAACATTTCTCAAGACTGTGTTGTGTCGTACTCCTGCACCCCAGTTGCAGAAAGCAGTACCATACTGAAACTCTAACGTACATTAGGGTCACAAGAAAGTGAATAGCTGGCTTAAAAAAAGCCAGTGTTTGAAAGATCTTTTTTTAGAAAGACAACATTAAAGTGACACATGAGGTAACAAGATATTTTTAAAAATACAACAAACCTGTGGCCCACTTTCACTGGATTCTTTCTCCCCCGCCTCCCCTGCCCCGGTTCTTCTGCTCCTAACATCTGTTCCTTTTAATTGGTGTTGCCAGTGTTTGGAGCCTTAGCCTAGGGATGCTGTTGCTTACGATTTTAATATGGTGTCATTTTATTCTGCTCAGAATAGATCTAATTAATGCTGAATTAAGAATCCATCCAAGGACACTGATATCAATAAAGCTGAAAAAATGTTAGGAAGGATGGCAGTTTGGGGAATCGGTCTGTCCAAGACCGTAGCCTGGTACAAGGCTCTGAACTCTTTGTGTGTATCTTAAGGAAGGTGCCAGCTTCATTTTGAATACACATCTTCAGCCATTTTCTGTTGTCTGTTTCCTTGCTTTTTGGACTAAAACTGTAGCACAAAACCTGCAGAAATTAGAGAAGACTCCAGTATCTGATATCCAAAATTAGCTGTTTCCTTTAAAAGTAAACTGTTTTATAGTAGAACATACCTTAGCAATAAAGATATCTGCAAAAGTTTCACATGGTAGGGATGGTCCTTGACTCCCTGGATTAAAAAGTGATAAAATGGCATTTGTTTCATTGTCACTTTCATTAATTCAGACTGAAAATTTGCTGCCTCTGCCAGGAGCTGCGGGAAGCAATGAAAGCCTACTATCTGAAATGTAAATTGATCCCTTTCGACAGGCAAGGAAAGACTGAGCTGGAGGTATAGGAAATGTATGCAGCATTTTATTACTGATTACAAGCATTTGCTTGCACTTGCTCTTGGAGGTATACAAATTATGTAAATTTGACTGTTTATTCCTATGTATAATATTACCCTGAAAAAATTTATTGTAAAAAGGATGACTAGTACTAGTAATAAGTCTAATTGATTGATTGTACTTAGTCTAAAACAAAAAAAGTGAAAATTAAGATTAGTTCCCTTTCATACAAAATCTGTGGACTTCACTGTCAGCTCCAGCGGAAAATTTCTCTTTTGTGTAAATAAATCAGATAGAGCTTAATTTCCTTTGAATTCTAATCCTAGAGTCTCAAATTCCTTTTCATATAGAGTGGATTTGAACATAATACTGTATTTGAACATAAGGCATTTTATTGTTGAGGAAAACTAGCTCATTTAAGTATGGCAGCTTTGCATATGACATCTTTTCATTTTTATTGAAAAAAGCAGATTATTATAACTTTTTTGAATGGTAGTTCATCAGGAACTTATAAGAAAAGAGAAAAGCAAGGGTGGGTCTTTCTTTGGACCCCAGGCTTGAGGTTTTCAGTTAAAAAATGTTCGTTATGTTTCCTCTTTTAGAGAAAGAAAACCCAAAACATCAGACGTGTCTATATTTTTACCTCACCTCAAGTTGTACTATAAAATATCACTACTTTTCCAAAATAAGTAATTTTTTTTTTTTTATGTATGTGATAGCAAATCACATATCTCTGTTCTACTACTCAGTCATTATGTAGCACAATTTCAGTCAAGTTTTCTTAACATCTGGCTTTTAAGTTTGGTGTTGTTCTTTTTTTCCGGTAAGCCAATATTTTATCTCTTGTTCTGCTGTTATTTAGGTTACTCTCCTTTGGATCTAGCAATATACACACAATAAATATCTTAAAATATTTTTATATCTCAAAAATCTTATTAGGAAAATAAAATAGCACAAACTACCTACAACTAGTCCTCACTCTTAGTTATAGTCAAGGTAAAGTGAAGGTTTAGTTAATGTTTTAAATTGTCTTACAGTTTAAGAAGCAATGGTTATAATATTATATGTTGTCCCTTTGAATTGAATAGCATAGAGACGAATTAAACTGGGCAGACTGGTACGAAGGATCAATATGCTGGGTACCAGGACTGTCGTTCAGAGGAACCCCTACAAGCTGGAAGAATGAACCAACAGGAGCCTCATGGAGTCCAACAAAAGTGAATGCCAGGTTCTGCACTGGGGATGTAACAAGACTGTGCATCAATATGGGCTGGGCAATGACCTCACAGGCTGAGGTTTTGTTGAAGAGAAATTCAGGGTCCTGGTGAATGACAAGTTCAACATGAGTCAACATTGCCTTCTTGTTATGGTGAAGGCTAACTGTGTGCTTGGCTGCATTAGTAAGAGTGTAGTCAGAAGGTCAAGGGAAGTGATTATTTCCCTCTACTTAGCACTTGTTAGACCACTTCTTGAATACTGTGTTCACTTTTGGACCCTACATTACAAGAGAGAGATTGACAGACTGGAGACATTTCAGGGGGTAGACATGGAGTAAAGGAAACTGGACTACATGACAGTTGCACAAAAATTACAACCAAGTGCCAATGGTGTGATACTAGATGGAAAGCAAGTAATAGAGAGGTATTTCCTTTGAGATAACTCTTATGCAGGTGTCGTGGTTTAACCCCAGCCAGCAGCTAAGCACCACGCAGCCGCTCGCTCACCCCCCCCACCGGCGGGATGGGGGAGAGGATCGGAAGGGCAAAAGGGGAAAAACTCGTGGGTTGAGATAAAAACAGTTTAATAACTAAAGTAAAATAAAAAATAGAACAGTAGTAATACAAAGCAAGCGGTACACTGTACAATTGCTCACCACCCGCCGACCGATGCCCAGCACGTCCCCCAAGCAGCGATCGAACCCCTCCCCGGCCAACTCCCCTGCTTATATACTGAGCATGATGTCACATGGTATGGAATAGCCCCCGCCCAGTCTGAGTCAGCTGCCCCAGCTGTGCCTCTCCCAGCCTCCCGTGCCCCTGGCAGAGCATGGGAAGCTGAAAAGTCCTTGACCAGTGTGAGCACCACTTAGCAAGTACTTAGCACTACTTAACAAGAACCAAAACATCAGTGTATCATCGACATTGTTCTCAACCTAGACCCAAAACACAGCCCCATACCGGCTACCAGGAAGAAAACCAACTCCATCCCAGCCAAAACCAGGACACAGGTAAAATTGCAGGAAACCATAATGATCAGTTCTGCCTACCCTGTCTTACCCAGACAGCTACTGGTTTATGCTGCAATCTCATATAAACAATCTAAAGACAACTTGATCTATGTTATCAGTTGTGGGAAACTTCAAAATATTATATACTTGGCTATGTTAAGCAATCCCAATACAATGGTTGAGAGATTTTCCCCAACTAAGTTCCTGTTTTTATTCTGCACCCTTCAAGATACAGTTTTCTGATATAATTTCCATATGTGGCTCCATGACTTTATCATCCAACAAGATATAATTCCTTGATATCACAAGTCACATTTCTCAGATGTTTCTTAACATTTTTTTTAAGATACTTTATCTTGGTAGGGTTTTCCAGAAGTGACTTTCTGGTAGCTCCAGCATATTCCAATATATTCTTGTTCAATGACCTGATCATGCATACATTCTTGTTTTATGGTCATTGAAAATTCATTCTACAGAGCAGTGGTTCACTAAGTGTTTGTGTGTGTGTGTGTATGTGCATATGTGTGCATGCATGCATAATAGATTATGTTTTTGCAACTACTTTTCAATTACATACATCTATCCACAGCAGTGTTACTGTTATGAGATCAAAATTATTTGCATGAATTATTTTGATGCTGTTCAGGATACAGAAGTAAAATGAGAGACTGAGGGTAATGAGTTTGTTTAGTGTGGGAAAGAGAAGAGGAATCTAACTGTAGTTTTCATTTACCTAATGGTTGGTTCTAGAAAATACAGTGCCAGACTTCACTCAAAGGTGCACAGCAACAGGACAGAGGGCAATGGTCACAACTTGCAAAAAGGGAAATTTTGATTGGACATAAGAAAAAAAATTCTTCGAGGTAGGAGTAGTTAAGTACAGGAACAGGTTTCCCAGAGAAGGCAAGAGTGGAAACTAAATTTTACTCTGACTATGAATTCAGTAAAATAATACAATAAAGACTGGATATGGGGATTCTAGATTTAGAAGACAGGGAAATTTTCTGAAATATGAAAGCAAAGGAATAACTAAATACATTGAAAAATAGCAAATATAGAACAAATACATGTTTGTTGTGTGAAAAATCAGATTATAGGATTCATTTCCATGGGAAGTGTTAAGTCAAGACTTTAGAATTAAGAATTCTTAAGAAGGATACAGAAAAAATCCTGTTAATATCAAATGGAAAATATCAGATTTTATAACACAAAGGCTTGAGTCAAAGTCTGTCAGTGATGAAATAGGACCTACTAAGGGAAGACTGTCTTTTCTTTTTGTTATTCCCCCCACACACCCCACCCCAAACTGATTTCAGTTAAAAGGAAAAGGAGTGAATAATGAATAAAGAAAGACAGCACATTCATTTCAGGGAAATATCAGCAGAGGGCTGCTAGTACTTCTAAAGAATGTTAGGAGTGTTTCTTGTGTTAAATCTTCCATCTCTGCTACTGAGCCACGTGCTTTGTTGCAAAATGAATGGCTGCCACATTATCTGATGGCCTTGAATTGTTCTCAGAGAAGACAAGGAATATTTAAAGTTCGTTGAGTCACAATAGTTCAAGCCATGCTTCAGCATGAATAGAGAAGCACATTGAATTGTATCACTTCAGCCTGAAAAGTATGCATGAGAGCTATTGCATTTTGTTAGCTGCACAATGCTGAAGATTTCACATATGAAAAACATAGTACTAAAAAATGCTCTGAGAAGCATGCTTATATGCATAGCCAAAGCTTAGAGATGTTCAGGCTCAAGATAAAACAACTTTAATTAAGAAGTGCTTTATTCCACAATTTGCATTTAAATAAATGGATCAGTTGTATGAAATTATTTCCCTCATTTTGGAGCAGAACTGCTATAAACCTTACACAAAGAATGTTATGAATACAGTCTCCACATCTGCAACGTGTGAAGGATCAAGAATATTATCAAAATACATTTACCTCTTGCAGGTAGAGAAGCTGTTATTCTGGATTTTCAGACAAGGAACTAAATGAGAAAGTAAATTCACTCAGGTCTGTGCATCACTAACTTCTTCAAGCTCAGTCTCAGAGGGTGCATAAATCTGTTGCAGAATGGAACTGAATCTCAAACAAGGAGATTAAGTGACTTGACTTTGTAACAGAGACAAAAATATAGCATATTTCTTTTTTTTGGCCTAAATGTTATCAGACGATTATTTTATCAGAAAATCATGCTGCTTCTCTTCAGGAGTTATACTTTGTGTCACCTCTGTTTCAAAGACAGAAGGTCAAATTGTGAGGTGTAAATCAGTACACCTGAACTGATTTAAAAATGTAGTGCTCTATACAGCTGAGCTCATCCAATTTTGTCCTTATAATTTAAACTTTAACATGTTTATGCTTTCAGGTCATAAGCAGACTATAACTGCTTATAGACAATACAGTTCTTTTTGAGATGTTATAGACAGAAACAGCATACCGTTTATTAATAGAAGACACAGCTAGCATGAAATATTTTTAGTTGTCCTTTCCTTCCAAGAGAATGATCTTTGTAATCTAAGCAGAGACAAGAAACCCATACATCTTGTACCTATACATAATAAGCATTTATATCTCCCTGCAATTTTGATACTTCTAATAGTAACTGTACGTCTTTGCTGACACACAAACAGCTTTTTTCCATGCTCCTTAATTTTCTCATTGTAGGGGATTCATAGTAGTAAAATTAATCTGTTCTTTGGAAACTGTGGTAAGAGTAACTCCCGGACTGGTGATGTAGCAAAAACATATTCAAGTTGTTTTATAATTTTTTTTGTGTAATGAAAGTTTATTTCAAATGATGGTAAGAATACCTGTGCCTCATAAACACTTTAAAAGAAACAATGTTATTTATGGATTTGGCTAATTCTGTTGCCAAATAATTAATTTGTTTCTCCTGTCTGATAATATAGGCAAGATTTTTGAGTCAACAAAGGTGCTGAAGTGACAATGTTGCTTAACTCAGTGGTTGATTGTAATGGGTTTGTATTTTCCATGCAAAATGATGTCATCCAAATGTCTTACTAACTATCCTCAAAAGTAAAATTCTGCCTTATCCTTTCCTAGCATCCTTCTCACCTCCTAATATTTGTACTCATTTTGAGTCCCTGCTTATGCCATGCATTTCATCCTAGGTACTGGCACCAGAACCTCATCACCAGCTGACCGAGGTGGAATGTGAAAAAATAGGACTCATAAATGCTCGGAGAAGCATTATATGTCATACATGCATACCTGAAACTGGGAGAGTTCCAGCCTTCCGTTATTGTGTCTCCACACATGGATCCAGAGCTGCGTCTAGTAGTGTACTCCCAGTTCTTTGTGCTGAAATTCTTTGCTTACTTTCCCAATTATATATCAGCTGTTTGAGACTACTAATTTTCTTCTGGGGAGAATTGTGGAAGGTATGTTCCTAGCACACTATACTAATGCGGTAAATATCCTGTATGAAAAACAAAAAGAGTCAGATACTATATTTAGCTAGCAATTTACATGTTGACTGTTGCATCTACTTATTACTGAGCCTGTTTTTTTCAAAAGTTTATCTGAAGTAAATGGAACAAAAATTTCTGTATTTTGAGAAGTTAGGTAGTAGCTCAGGATTAACAGAATGCATAAAAATTGTTCCTCAAATTTTCAGAAAAAAAACAAATTCAGTACCCCTCAGTATATTTCCCATAATTATTTTCTTTTTTTTATCTGTACTCCAACAGATAGTAAGGACTTGGCACATAGCTGGTATATCTATTTCTCTGTCTAATTAAGTATTTTACTTTTCTCTTATTTTCTATATGCAAAAATGTTTCTCCATGATGGTTTTAAAACTTTTGGGAATGTTAGAATTTTCCTGAAAAAACAAACAAACAAACAAACAAGCAAACAAACAAACCAACCCGCTCCTTTTGGAGGTCTATATCAATACGTATGTGTACTGTTGTATGTATATCTATATCTATATCTATATCTATATCTATATCTATATAAATATATATAACTTCAATGTTTTAGATATCACTGAGCTATTGACAAACCCTGTTTAATGGCTGCCTACCCCTTTAAACAAATAAATTTCTTATGCTTCTAAGTGTCTTTACTAGTTTTTTTTTTCTTTCCCCTATCTCCTTTTCTCTCTTTCCCCAATTTGTATTTTTATTTTTTCCCCCAAAGTAACAATTACCATTACTGTCAATATGTGCCATCATCTATGGACCCGATGAAGACATACTTGTGCACATAAGCCTGTCTCAACATCTGTGCAAAAACTTGCAAAGGCACTTCCTTACTGAACTCTTTTTGAGATCTCCTTAGACCTCTAATTCTCTCACATACTTCAAGGGGCATCTTGAGCACTTAATGTAGGACTGAGAACTCAATCAACCACAGAATGCATAGGTCACTTTTAACATCTGTAAGTTTTTAGACACCTTGCTTAAGCCTATTACAGAAAAAGAGGGACTGGACATCAGTTGTTATCATGTTTGCAGTATTACTTCATTATTTCTTTCATTGAAGATTAAATTCATCTAAATGTCTCAGGAAAGGTTACTCTTGTTTCATGCTTTTTAAAAATTGTTTCTACCTGCTCCAAGTGAGTGTCTTGTGATAGCACATGAAGAACAATGTTTTGTTTTCTTTTTGCAGAGGGAAAAAAGCTTATGCAAGAAAAAAAAAGAGACCTGGAACTGGGTAGTAATGGTAGCATATCCTTTGCTATTTTGTACCTACATGCATGAAAAAGATGGAGAAAGATAACTGAGATGTCTTTAAATGTCTGTTTAAAACAGTGAAAATAAGGTAGGGCAAAGCATGATCTGGAATCTCCATGAATTCCAATGCATTTTTATGCCACTATTTGCCACTCCTGAGGAAACACAACAAAAACAGAGTTAAAATAGGAAAGCCATCTAGTTTTGAGTTGTGAAACTTGTAAAAGTTCAATCTGTTCTGTAGAAAAAGAGAAAGAAAACTTTTCATTGTGCCTATACTCTCTGTGCTCTGTGTACACAGACAATGCATAAATTCCAGCTGGCAGTAATATTTGTACATTGTCATGTAATTATCTCATAAAAAACCCTATTCTGAATTATCAAGAAATTGTATTCATCCTACCATTTATCTAGGCATTATACCAATTGTGTGAAAATGCCTGAAATCTTCAGAGTCTTAACTACTTTTTTAGTTTGGTTTTTTTTTTTTTAATTATTTAATATAATATAAGCAGAGAATAAGTGATGACATCCTGCTTTGCAAGTGAAGAATCAATGTGTTCTATGAATTCTCTTTTCAGTGCTTCCAAAACTGGAACACTGCACTGCAAAACTGAAATTGGAAGCAAACTCCTAACATCCTTTCAAAGCAAGCATTTTATATTAACAAGTTGTATATTCTGATATCACCCATTTATCTAATTTTTTTCCTTATGTGAATTTTCTTGAAATGTATTTTCCCTATCTTTGGGTGAAACTGACTTGTGAATTTAGGATGTTGCATTGCTAGGATTTTACTGCCAGGGTTTCTAATTTGGCACTGTTCTTCCAGTTCTGTTCTCCTTGATCTGATTTCTCACCATTAACTACTTGCAGGTTAGTTCTCTTTAGGATTCAGTTTCACTTTTTTCTTGCATTGCTGAGTTTGGGATTTTATTTTGTTTCAAGTGTCCACCAAACTTTAACAAAGACACACAGATGAGATAGAATTATTACAAAAAAGTTTCTTGAAATTTAGCGTTAATAAAATTTGTCAGACTCTGAGTTCTGAGAAAAAAATGTCCTCTCTTTAACACAGGTAATGTACAGGCAGCAGTGTGATTTTCTCTTTAAGCTAAATGGCAGTGATTTCTTATAATGATTTGCATCTTCCTAGATGACTTACAGCCAAATTTTCTTCACAGTTTTTCATCTGCTTTTTTGTCTGTAAAAGGGGACCTTTCATTTAAATAATATGCCATTTTGCATCCCGGGGCAGGGTGGGGAGGTAGTTATTGAAACTGTCTGTAATCCCTCACCTTCACCAGTGCCTCTTTTATCTCTTGTCCCCATTTGTAATTCCATTTATCATTTTTTGTCTCTGTATTCTAGTTAATATGACCACGCTGAAGTGTTCTATAGCCAAATCAGAGGTCTGTGACACTTAAAAATTAAAGTGCTTTAATTGTTATATAATTAATACTAGTTTGCCTTGAAACCAAGTATAAGGATAAGTTGCAGGTGAAACAATTTTTGTCATTCTCAGTTTAATCAAGCAATTTACTGGGAAATGCTTTTAGGATCTTTTTCTGTCTTTAAACATCATAAAATATAAAATATTGAAAATAGAGAACACAAATAACTCATGATTTCCCTAAGGTAAGGAGATCAGTCTGACAACAGCTACATCCTCCGATCAGGAGTTGGTCACACATTGGAAGAGTTGGGTCACAGCTTGTGGTTAATCTGCTGTCCTTATCCTGCACATCAAGCTGTGTTGAGCCAGTCTTTGAAGAGTCTCAAGAGTTGGTGAGGCTTGTATGATTCTGTCTTTTTTCAAGGAATACCCAAATGTGGTCCCTAGGTGTCCCCAAGTTCATCCTTATCCCATTATAAGGTATTTATGTGAACAAAGTAGCAGCAATTAGGCCTATTACACATGATTTGATTATTAATCATGTGAAAAATCTTTACCAAGCCTCAGTGTAATTTCTCTTTGGGGCAACTGGCCCATTCACTGTTTCAAATCTCTGCCGGTGCCTGTGTAAATATTTGCAGATGGTGAGTATGTGAAAACTTCTGGAAAGTTTTAGATCATTGTTGATAGGCTTATAATACTGGATCAATCCATTTCATCTGACACCATGCTGTGAATAATAACCGGTGCTTTAGAAAGAGGAAAGGTGTTTGTCTTTCCTGTGAGGAAGGAAAGAAGTGGAATTCCACATGATACAGCTGATCAGTGGGGGTCTTAGACCTTAGTGACAGTACAGACTACGGAAACTGGAAGAACACTGTCATAATACCGCAAATTTAGATGGTAAGGCAGGCAAATGCTGGAAAAAAATCTGTTTCTTCCCTCAGAAAAGTTGACTCATTATAAGCTTCCAGTGAATAAGAAGGTGGTATTTTCTGGAGACTGCAGGTGGTCCTAAGCAGAGATCCATACTCCTGGTACAGCTGATACATTTTTGGATGGCAGGACTTTTGAGCTTCTAACAAGGAAAAGGAAAGGGTAAAAATTCTTTAAAAAATTAGTCTTGTACTTTTCCTTTCTTGTTAAAAACTGATTTTGTTAGGTTTAAACTGCTTTTCTTGTATTTTTTTTTAATTTTACATGCACATGATTATTTATTCAAAAGAGACAATGGACAGTTTAGCTGTGTGTTTCTTTGGCAAGGGCTGTTGTGTATGCTGAAAGATTACATGGTTTAAAAGACTGACTGGAAAAATTCATGAATGAGAAATTCACTGAGAAGTCAGAGAATTGACTGAGAAATCAGCTCAGAAAATCCCCGAAATTAAAATATTTGGAACCTAACCACTTAAGGGGAAGTAATATACACTTGTCCTGCTCTTATGTTCCTCCCTAGGCATCTTTTTATGACCCTCCTAGAGGCAGGATTTTGGGTTACATAAGCCTATGAAAATACCCTGAATTTTATTCTCATGCTATGAAAATTAGCCTATGAAAATACCCTGAATTTTTATTCTTATGCTCCTCTCCTGAATGTTGCTGTGCCTAGGGTTTTGAGCAGATAAAAAAGAAACATTCCTTTTGTGGCTTCACTCCTCTCATAGAACCTGACAGAATATGCAGCTTCATGTTCTGAACTATTTCAGTGGTATCACTTACTGTAACTGTAACTAAAAATTGGAGCAAGAGTCCCTGCTAGAGAACATTTCACCTCTTCCTAAAATGGAACAATTTATGTAACCTGCCTTACATGCCTCCAGAAGTGTCCCCTTCTTTCTATCAGTAATGGGAGATTTTATCCCAAATTCGGCTTAATTTTAGACATCTCAAGCCAGGGGAAATAATATCATATATGTCCATTACCTTAGAAGAGCTACATTGCATTCAGCTTTCTGAAATGGAAATATTTTATCACAGAACCACAGTCTCACAGAATGAGTGAGGCTGGAAGGCACCTCTAGGATGATCAAGTCCAAACTCCTGCTCAGAGCAGTCAGCTAGACCAGGTTGCCCAGGACCTCGTTCAGTTGTGTTTTGAATATCTCCAAGGACGGAGACTCTACAACCTCCCTGGGCAACCTGTTCCTGTGTTTGATCACCCTCACAGTAAAAGAGCTTTTTCTTATGTTTAACTGGAATTTCCTGCATTTCAGTTTGTGCGTATCGCCTCTCATCCCGTCACTGGGCACCACTGAGAAAAGTCTATCTCTGTCTGAAATAAGTATAATGAACCGAATAAATATTTCCATGACTCTGCAGACTTGGCCAGAGGTATCTGTTTAGTTATTTCAAGGAAGGTATGAAGAAATTGATCAAATAATGAACAGCTTTCTTTCAATAGTATGATAATGAACTCTCTTTTTTGTGTGGTTTGGGGTAAACATAAGTCTTCATGCAGAGAACTGCAAGCAATAGAAATCACTTTCTTGGAAATGTAATGGTGAGATAATATTTGTATTTTAAATGGGATATTGAGTTGGAAAAAATAAGTTTTGACATCCAAGTTACAGAGAGTTACAGTTACTGTTGTTTATAAAAACTCACAGACACATGAAATTTTGCTTTTTAGCAATCAGAAAGAACCAACAAAACAATCAAGAATGATGCATTTCATGCTTAAATCACAAAACAATTTGACAGCTTGCCAAGTTAAAAACTTTCTGCTAATAAGGACTTGATCTCAGAAAGCACGTGAATGGTATCATTTACAGAAGAAGACTTAGTGAGAATCTGCTCATATAAGTTATTGTCATTCATTAGTGATTGCAGGAACAGGTCCAAAATTTGCAACACACAATAGACAAAATGTTTCTTTTTAATTTTTTTTTTTTATATCCACACATAGGTTTGCCTTGTATCCATTTTGCTTTCAGAATTAAAGAACTTGTGTGTCTCTGTGAATTATGTCTTTTTTAATGATGCATGGCCATTTATGCAAAATGAAACAAGCAGAATTTAGACTCTAGTGTATTTGAACATAATGTTCTATGATCTAGTACACTGCCACCTCCAAAACTTCCAGGTAACCTTTAAGTCTGAAAAACAAAATTAGAAGTATTACTAATATTGAAAAAAAGGAAAAGGAATGGAGAGGGATATTCTTTGAAATCTCAAGGAAAGCTTTAGTGAAGTGTCTCCTTATTTCTCCTCTAACAAATGAATAAAAAATAATCTCTGTGTGTACGTGCATTAAATATTAGTGTCTTATTTTCACTATGCAACAATGAAAGATTTATTAGTAGTCTTTGATTAATTTGTGGTATTTGCTTTGTTCTCACATTGAAAATTATATTTTTTCTTAATTAATAGAATGACATTTTATAAGAATGAATTATTCTGGTTGTGAAAATTCATTATTATTAAATGAAGTAGCAGAAATAGCTTGGATATTTAGTATTTTCACTCATAGTGTAAAAATTACCCTATCTTTAGTTACTCAAATCAGTAAGTTACAAAGCACATAATTACTCCAATTTAGCAGCTATCTATCTAATTTGAATGCTTCCTTTAAAGGATGTGACTCTTCTAGAGTCTGAAAAAAAATGACTCTTTGTCCTGGTTTCACCTGGGATAGCATTGATTTTTCTTCCTAGTAGCTGGTATAGTGCTGTGTTTTGGATTTAGTATGGGAATAATGTTGATAACACGCTGATGGTTTAGTTGTTGCTAAGTAGTACTTACACTAGTCAAGGACTTTTCAGCTTCCCATGCTCTGCCAGGTGCACAAGAAGATGGGAGGGAGCACAGCTAGGACAGCTGACCCCGACTGGCCAAAGGGCTATTCCATACCATATGACGTCATGCTCAGTATATAAACTGGGGGCAGTTGGCCGGGGGGCAGTGATCGCTGCTCTGGGACGTGCTGGGCATCGGTCGATAGGTGGCGAGCCAATTGTATCGTGTATCACTTGCTTTGTATATTATTACTGTATTATTATATTATTATTATTACTATTACTATTAATTTATTTCATTTTACTTCAATTATTAAAGTGTTCTTATCTCAACCCACAAGTTTTCTGACTGTAACCCTTCCAATTCTCTCCCCCATCCAACTGGGGTGGGGGGAGTGAGCGAGCGGCTGCATGGTGTTTAGTTGCTGACTGGGGTTAAACCACAACACTCTTCTAGACTATCTTGTAAAAAAAACCAAACCAAACAAAAAAAACCTAGCTGACCTCTGAAGAAGAGGAAGAGAGGAAGAAATTATATTTGAAGAAATATGTTAATATTAGAAGGAAAACTACAATAAAATTAGGTGTCCATAAGTTTTTTAAAATTCATACAATTGAGTCAATCCAAACTATTTCTTTTACATTGAAAGCACTATTATGTTGTAGTATAAAACACTTGAACAGAATAATTAATATTATTCTATATTAGGGAGCCTTTGCTAAGTATGCATAAAAGAACAAAATCACAAAGATACAAGAGGTCATTAAGATCCTTAACAAAGGTGGTTAAACATCTCTAAGCACCTACAACCCCCACCTTTAGCAAACCTGTTTTTTCACCTAGCAGTCCTTTCTTTTTCAGTAACATCACCATGTGGCTTCCATCCTAGGATTCTGGTTTGCCATTAGGAACAGTGATGGGCTGATAGATGGATGGCTTTCAAAAAGTCTCACAGAATGACTGAGGATAGAAGGCACTTCTGAAATGGTCAAGACCAAATGGTCAAGACCAACCCCTTGCCCAGAGCAAGGTGAGCCCAGGACCACGTAGAGGCAGTTGCCTACGGCCTTGTCCAGTCAGGTTTTGATTATCTCCAAGGATGAAGACTCCACAACCTCCCTGGGCCACCTGTTCCAGTGTTTGACCATCCTTGCAGTAAAAAAAAAAAAAAAAAAAAAGTGTTTTCTTATGTTTAAATTGAATTTCCTGAACCTCAGTTTTTCTCCATTGCCTCTCATCCTGTCACTGGACACCACTGGCCCCTTTTTCTTCATTCACCCTATTAGGTATTTATACAAATGGATAAGATCCCCCTGAGCTTTCCCATCTCCAGGCTCTTCAGTCCCAGCTCTATGAGACTCTCTCCTATTATGTACTGCTTTGTTGAAGTATCCACTGGATAACCTGATCCCAATGAGTAAAAGCTATAGGTTACTCCTGGGTGAAAGGTTTTAATGCATATTGCAAGTCAATTGCATTTTAGTTATTTAACATTGTTTAACCCTGTTAAAAATATTTAGACTGTTTTTCAAGTAATTGTTTTAAACACTTCTTTTGATAAAGTTTCATACAGAGGAAATGTCACCCACAATAGATGATGAATTCAAACAATTATGCCTTAAAAAGGTAAATAACTTTTGGGGTGTAGTCTTTGCCTTCTTTTAAAACAACTTAAATCTATTGATGTTGAAGTCTACCCTTTGACATGTATGCTCTATATAGTAAAGGAGTGAGTCTTGACCCACTTATTTCTATTAGTTTCTGGGTGGACTGTACCATAAGCTCAATTGTGAACAATGAGCTGAGATCATCTTTTCAGGTTGTTACTTCTGAGATGGTCTTTGTAAAGTAAATCCAAGATGACAAGTAAAACCAAAAAGGGACAATTAAGCCTCTAGGTTGATCATTGATGTCGTCCTAACTGATGGACCAGAGATCCCAACTTCTCACAAAGACATTATCACACTGTCAAGGTTTTGCATTTGAAAATGTCTCAATATTGGGTTATTTCACTACCGTGACAATTTTTCTTGTATCACTCAGTTGTGTGTGTCATCCCTCCTTGTCACCGAGAAAGAAGCATTAAGATAATTTATTATCTGGTACCCTCATTTTTCTCTGTTCCCCATTAGCTTTACAATCTGGACACAATATAGAGATTAAACTGGTTTTAATGGTTAATGATTTAATGGTCCTGTGGAGTTTATCATAATTTTTCAAATGCATTGGAAGCTTTTGTTATCATCAGTCATGAGGTTTCATTTCTTCCTTTCAGTTCACCATAGAGAAATGTTAGGTGGAAAGGATACACAAAATCATATCATATATAGAGAGCTGGACAATCACCAGCTGTATGAAGTTTAACAGGGGCAAGTGCCGGATTTTGTACCTGGGACAGGGCAACCCTGGATGTACACACAGACTGGGGAACGAGAGGCTGGAGAACAGCCCTGCGGAGAGGGATCTGGGGGTTCTGGTTGACGGTAAGTTGAACATGAGCCAACAGTGTGCCCTGGCAGCCAGGAGGGCCAGCTGTGTCCTGGGTGCATCGAGCACTGTATTGCTAGCCGGTCGAGGGAGGTGATTGTCCCACTCTACTCTGCACTGGTGCGGCCTCATCTTGAGTACTGGATGCAGTTTTGGGTGCCACAGTACAAACAGGATACAAAGCCACTAGAGGGTGTCCAGAGGAGAGCCACAAAGATGGTAAAGGGTTTAGAGAGGAAGCCGTACGAGGAGTGGTTGAAGTCACTTGGTCTGTTCAGCCTGGAGAAGAGGAGACTGAGGGGACACCTCATCGCAGTCTACAGCTTCCTCACAAGGGAAGGAGGAGGGGCAGGTGCTGATCTCTTCTCCCTGATGACCAATGATAGGACCCAAGGGAAGGGCAGGAAGATATGCCAGGGGAGGTTTAGGTTGGACATTAGGAAAAGGTTCTTCACCCAAAAGGTAGTGGAGCACTGAAACAAGCTCCCCTGGGAGGTAGTCACAGTGCCAAGCCTGACAACATTCAAGAAGCATTTGGACAATGCCCTCAGACATATGGTGTGATTTTTGGGGTTGTCCTATGCAGGGACAGGAGCTGGACTCGATGATCCTTGAGGGTCCCTTCCAACTCAGGATATTCTATGATTCTATGATATCTATTGTGTCATTTCACCGGTTTCCAGAAAATCTGTTTTCTACGTGTATAACTGGTAGGTAAAGCAGTTAGTTTAAGGGAGACAGCTCATGCTGGTTTTGTATTTTAATGGATTGACCATTTCGCAAATATGCAGGGGCATGGTACTTCCTCTGAGAAGGCTTGCTCAATACTTTTCAGTAGCAAGTTCATTTTTTCAGCTCTGCTTGGCATAATAGTTACATGCTTCTGCTTGCATGGGGGCTTTATTATATTTTTTCATCTTGCTAGCTAGATCACTATAATTTGTTGATCATCAGTCAATATTGAAATGATCCTGAAAGGTGGTTCAGAAATAAAAAGTAATGAAGAACAGCTAAGAAAATGTATTGCATAAGTCATTCAAAAACTGAACTTGTTATTCAGAACACCTCAGTATAACTTATACAGATTGTGGAAAACATAGACATATTCCTCTATTTTATGAAAGTGAAAATCACTCTTAATGGTTTAATAAATGAACCAGATGGCATTAAACACTTTCGGGGTGGTTTAATGTGTAAAGTTTTCATGGAAATTCCTGACTGGATTTTACCAATATACTATTCAAGCAGTGAATGTACTTTATTTTTGTGACTGAGGTGGTACCGAAGATGAACTTGGTTGGGTGTAGTCAGCTTTGAGTCACACTAGGATGCACCTTGTTAAACATACAGCCTGGTAGCACTTGTTTTACATTTCACTTTGTCTGTTGTTTTTTTTTTTACTTTTTTGACTCCAAGTGTTTGGAAAACCCCTTATTTTCTAATATCAGACACCTACCTTCTGTGGTTAGGCCAGCCTAAAGTCTTTTCTGTGTCATGTAATTTAGATGGTTGTTGTCTTAAGGGATGTGTAGTGAGCAAGTAACTTGCCATTATGTGAGTTGGCAAATAATTACAGAATATTGTTCAACATCAAATATCAATGTCTATGGAAAATGAGACTATGCAGGCTGTAACATCATGTAATCCTCATTGGGTCTTGGGTTCTGGGCTGCAGGTGAATTTTGTATAAAGGTTGTATGTTGTTACCTTTTCCAATGTATTTTAAAATAAACATATATATTTTCTCACACTTTTTATACTTTAAATATTTAGATAGTTCTGCTTCCAATACAGAGAAAATGCATGAAAAAAATGTGGAAGACATGTCAATAATGCATATCTTTTGTACATGTGAAATTCACTTATAGTAATAAAATATTTCCTTTTCATTTATGCATGTTTTATATCTAGTACTTGAAATGACAAGCTCTTCCTTATACTCTTAGCTGAAGTGTAATATCACAGCATGAGTTTCTTTCACGAGGGATTTTTGCTAAGATATTTGAAAGAAATAGATTAATTCTATAAATTCAAAAATATCTTCAACTATAGCCCAGAATGATTAATTATATAGTCATATAGCTTTTTTCCAGCTTTTTACAGAAGATTGAAGGTGTGAATTTTTAAAGCAATTTTTCTAGAAGGTGGTTTTTGTGTTTATTTTAATCCCAGATACAGTTTCAAAATTTTTCCTTTTTATTCACAATTCTTGTAGTTAAATTAAAAACTTAAAAATTCAAACCTGAGAGGTTTAGTACTTTTAAAATATTTTAGATTCCAGTTTTATAAATTTTTAAAAATGAGGACATTTAAATACCAATTTTAGCTATTTTTCACAAAGTTTATTTAGTAAAATTAGATTTCTTTCTTTTACAAGAGTAAGGCTTTGACTTTGATGACTGTTTGCTTTGCTCTTAATGTTGACCCACCAGCTGCTTGCCAAAATGAGAATTCTGCTAAATTCTTTAGTGAAGAGATAACAGTTAAAGTAGACAGGAGAGGAAAGAAGAGAATCAATTATATCTAATCATGCCTGTAATAAGATCCTGATCCTGCAATGAGAGTAATATGTGAACTGATGCCTGACTCCACATGCCCAGAGTGGTTTTGTGTAAATGAAGGTTTCAGACCTTGTAATTTTCAAAGCTAGACCATAATCCAGTCCCAGCTTCATTTGTGCACAGACTGTTCCTTCTCAGCATTATGAGATGTCTAAGATTTTAGACATTGAAAAAATATGATTAGTAGCAGTAATAACCACATATAAGTGCTGCAGATTAAATTGCTGTGATAAAGTAAAATCTCTAATTTTTTTTTTTATTCTCATTTTTTGGGAGGTTTCTTACAGAAGCAGCAGTCAACTAATGTACAAGAGTGAAAAGGTCTCTGGGACAGGTACTGTTGCCTTGATTTGTTCATATAGAACATAAACATTACAGCTCAAGTCTTTAGCTGGGACCCTGAGATGCTAATGTAATATAAATAAATAAGTATAATTACTGCATCTAAGTTTTCCTTACATTTTTTTTAATATTTAAACATTTTTGAATGATAGAAAATTGTTGTGGACTGGATTGTCGTGGTTAGCCACAGTCCAGAATATTCAACATATCAAGATCCCAGTCTTCCATAATACACATGATGATTATTTTTAAACACTTTATATTTTCATAGAAGCTAGTAAAATAAGAAAATGACTAAAAGTGATAACTCTGTATGATTTCAGTGTTTTACAGTTTAAATTAATCAACATCTCATCTAAATATGGCCAAATAATGCTCTTGACATTTTTTTCATTCTTTGGACAGATGTTTGTTTGTTTCTTGTTAACTAAAGAATTACTTAGGATATAGCCTAATGACTAATAAAGACCTTTTTAATCTGTGTTCCTCAATTTTACTGGAAATGCTAGAAAACTCTATCAGACAGCCCACAGCCTACTTTTAACCTTGAGTGCATTTTGTTAATAGTCTAAAAGTTGATTCAGCATACAGATTCTGTGATAAAGAAGATTTAGGAAATGCAGCAGTATGTTCAGTCACAAGGTATGGGGGAATATAATAGGTTTAACAAATTAAGGCTAAAGCCAAAGAGGAGATGGTAGAAGAGAGGCAGTTACTTGTTTAAAGTATGTCAGAATTGCCAGCTGATTTTTAAAGTGTCTCTCTGACTATTTTTATATTAATTTTACTCATGAAAGTGAAGAGAGCTTTTTGGCCTCTGGCAATTTTTCTGGATTGAAAAATGAGAAGTTTTAAAAGACCAGTTACAGTGTCTGTGTGTAGCTAATGATTATAGTTACTGCACTTTTTGAAACTAATTAATTAAATATTGATTGGAGTCTCTACAGAATAACATCAGCTACAGAAAGACTCCAGTGTTTTGGGTTTATGTTGTGGTACATCACTGCCATTGGCTTGTCAGTGTTGTTTCTATATCTTAAATCATAAGTCAATGTCTCATATGTGTAAGAGAAGAATGGTTGCAGAGTGGCAAGCAATGCCCTTAACTCTAGCCAGCCACAGATTTTGGCTTGACTAGCAATTTTGGCAGATAGTTAACTGTCCAGCATGAATAGCAAATTATTTGCGTAGCTATTGCCAAGCCAGGCCTCTAATTTATTTTCCTTGAATGCACCTTGTTAGTAATGGATACCATGTTTTACATTGCTTGGGATTTCATAATTCTCAGTAGGACAAGTAAAATATGAACAACAGTATCCAAAAAATCATCCAGTTGCTCATTCTAAGACACTAAAAGAACCAGCTACAAGGGTAAGGGAATAAATTTTAGTTTTCTTGTGCAGTCACTGCATAGCTTCCCTGAGAGCAGATAAGGAACGCTTCGCCAACTCCCTGAAAACCTGTTTTCTTAAATCACACCTAAATGCAAAGCTGTGATACTATTCAGACACTGTCTAAGAACAGAGGAACTCCAAATCTCTTGAAGGCTGCAGTTTGAAGTGTGAAGATAACAGTGGGTATACAAAATCCATAATTGTGGGGAGAACAGAAGAGCCACCTCCAGATATTTAGGGCTGGTTTCCGTCTTGGGTTGCCTTTCATGCTGTCATGTATTTCAGTTTCTAATATTTATTCCATGGATTCCTGGAGCTGTTTTCGGTACCCTTCCTGCATCCGTCCAGTATGAATTCCCAGAGCTTGCCGAAAACATCCATAAAATGTGTCATACAATATGCAACCAGTGGCTGCTTTCTTGTGACAGCATTGCTGCTCAATTTGATATAATTCATCATGTCGATCTGAGCTGCACAGGCAGTCAGTTTAGACGACTAGTGGAAAAGTGGTGAAGTCAAGAAATTTGAAAGCATCTCATTGCAGATTGCAGGCACACTTTACACCTTTTTTACTGTGTTTTGAAGCCCACCACCCACTTCTGAAGGAAAATCTATCTAATTTTGTGGAGTTTGGGATCTGTCTGAGCATGCTGAAGGTTAGCACCAAGACAAGGGTTATAGATTTTAGAAGAGCAAACTTCAGCTCGCTCAGAGCTCAGTTGGGAGGGATTCCGTGGGAAGCTTCCATGGAGGATAGAGGAGCCAATGTGCTGGGACTTCTTCAAGAATGCTCTCTTGGAAGCACAAAACCAGTTTATCCCCTATAAAAGAAAGGGAAGTAAGCGGAGCAAGAGGCCCCCTTGGCTCAACCACGAGCTCCTGGGTCTGCTTAAAACCAAAAGAGATGCATGCCAGAGATGGAGAAGTGGAAGATTGTCCACTGAGAACTACAAGGGCATTGCCAGAGTGTGCAGAGATGCAGTTAGAAAGGCAAAAGCTCAACTTGAATTCGAACTGGCCAGAGATGTCAAAAATAACAAGAAAGGGTTCTTCAGGTATGTAAATTGCAAGCAGAAACAGAAGGAAAACATAGGCCCACTGTTAAACAGTAGAGGTGAATCAGTCACCAACAATGCTGAAAAGGCAGAGGTTCTCAACACCTTCTTCACCTCTGTCTTTACCAACCCTGTTGGATCCCAGGCGCTGGGAACAAAAATCCAGGAGGATCCAAACACAGACCCACCATCAGTGATGAAGGAGTTAGTACGTGAATTATTACAGGAGCTTAATCCCTACAAATCTATGGGCCCTGACGCCATCCACCTGAGGGTGTTGAGAGAGCTGGCTGTTGTCATATGTGATGTCATAATCTTTGAGAAGTCATGGAGATCAGGTGATGTCCCAGAGGACTGGAGGAAGGCAAATGTTACCCCTATCTACAAGAAGAGCTCAAGGGAGGATCTGGGTAATTATAGGCCCATCAGTCTTACTTCAATCCCCAGGAAAGTCATGGAACAGACACTCCTGGGGGCCATCACGAGTCAAATGAAGCACGTGATTGGGAAAAGCCAACACAGCTTCATAAAAGGCAAATCGTGCCTGACAAATCTGGTGGCCTTCTATGATAAAGTGACCTGCTCAGTTGACATGGGGCAAGCGGCCGACATTGTCTACCTGGACTTCTCCAAGGCCTTTGATACGGTTCCCCACGGCCTCCTCCTGGAGAAACTGATGCGTTATGGCCTGGACAAGTGGTCTGTGCAGTGGGTGGGAAATTGGCTGGTGGGACACACCCAAAGGGTGGTGGTAAATGGCTCTTATTCAAACTGGCAACCCGTCACAAGTGGGGTCCCCCAGGGATTGATACTGGGCCCAACGCTCTTCAATATCTTCATAAGTGATCTGGATAACGGGATCAAGTGTAGCCTGATGAAGTTTGCAGATGACACTAAATTGAGTGGGGAAGTAGACACTCTGGAAGGGAGAGCCACCCTGCAGGAAGATCTGGATAGGCTGGAAGAGTGGGCTAACAAGAACCTTATGAAGTTTAACAAAGACAAGCGTAAGGTCTCGCACCTGGGAAAACACAATCCAGGAGTGCAGCTCAGACTGGGATCCACCTGGCTAGAGAGCAGCTCCGTGGAAAGGGACCTGGGGGTCCTGGTGGACAGGAAGCTCAACATGACAGTGCGCTGCTGCGGCCAAGGCGGCCAATAGGATGCTGGGTTGCATCAACAAGGGCACCACCAGCAGAGATAAAGAAGTCATTAGCCCGCTCTACTTGGTGCTTGTCAGGCCACACCTGGAATACTGTGTACAGTTCTGGTCCCCGTTATACAAAAAGGATGTGGACGGGCTGGAGGGGGTCCAGAGAAGGACCACCAAGATGATCAAGGGTCTGGGAAGCTTGCCGTATGAGGATAGGCTGAGAGAGCTGGGTTTGTTCAGCCTTAAGAAAAGGAGGCTTAGAGGCGATCTCATCACCATACACCAGTACTTAAAGGGGAGCTACAAAGAAGATGGAGACTCCCTTTTTACAAGGAGTCACATGGTGAGGACAAAGGGTAACAGGTGCAAGTTACTCCCAGGGAGATTCCAATTGGACATGAGAGGTATATTTTTCACAATGAGAAGAGTCAATCATTGGAATAATCTCCCCAGGAAAGTGGTTGACTCCACTACACTGAACACGTTTAAGACTCAGCTGGACATGGTGCTGGGCCATCTCGTCTAGATTGTGCTAGAAAGGTTGGACCAGATGATCCTTGAGGTCCCTTCCAACCCGGTATTCTATGATTCTATGATATTATTTGAAAACTTTGCAGCCACCATGAAGATGTTGATTACAGATTTACAACTACATGAAGGCAAACTTCCAGTCGTGATCCCAAGTTTTTCTTAGAGCCTTCTATGACTTGGTATCTCTGACTTTTAGATAATATCTAAAAGCTCCCAGCCCACTAAAGGAAATTAATCTCTATGAAGAAAATTTGAGTTCTAGGAAACTCCAGTTAGTGCAGAATGAAGGCATATGTCTCTTCAGCAGTGTATGCCATCACAGACACTTCACTAGTCCTCTGCTTTCTGCCGTTGTCTTTCTGTAGAACATAACATTAAATGTAAAGAATATGGACCTTTGTTCAAGGTATAATGATAACATCCTAAAAATGAACAAATAAAAATTCTAACTGAATTATGTTCTTATACATAATACACGTTAAGCCTTGAGCTCTTATTTGTCCTTAATTTAGCCCTCCATAACATAGAGATGTTTGTTTACAGGTTACATACAATGCGGTGAGTTGAATTATTTTTAGATATTACTTGAAAGACATATAAAAGAGAGCAGATATTATTATTCATATATCCCTAACTGGAAAACTTTCAATACTGTATTTACAGCTTCTGAGTATCTCATAGGATTTGTGGGGTTAGTTAGCAATTCCAGATGAACTAACTCTTTTGCAATGCATTTTTCCCCCTTATAGTTTCCTTTTGAGGTTTATTCACATTTTGCTTTCATTCTTCAGTGTTGTTATTCACACTACCTATTCTCTTGATTATTATTCAATTTTTTATGTGAATGATTTGCTTTGAGGAATGTCCAAGTTTTGACAGACATTTTTCTACCAGTCTTAAGGGAAATCTGACAGACAATTGGAGCATGAAAACAGGCACATTGGTGTTGCAGAGAGAAATTGTGTTACACTAATCTTACACCCACTGGGCATTTTAAAACTGTTGCTTTAATGAAATAGATGCAACAGATCTTGGTAACATTCTCTGGAAAAGAGAACACAGCTTATAAACATGCATGTTTCTTTCATGAAGTACACTAACCTCTTTTGTAATTCAATAAAAATCAGTTCTGATGCTAGTCTTTGTTGATGGAAAGAGACTATGGTACTGTGTTCAGAAATGTGGTGGTGTTTTAAGCTGCTACCAGCCTCTTCCTCCTTGTCCATAGCTGTTTATTGCAAGTGCTTGGCTAGAGGTCAGTGACATGAAGAACTGAGTCAACAGAACAAAACTCATCATGTGAGCACACCTAATCTGCTTCAGTACAAAGTCAGCAAGTTTAATTTACAATTGTAAAATTGTTATGGAGTTAACTAACTTTTTTATGTATTCTATTTTCTTTGGTACCAATCTTTCTTACACATCAGCCTGGTATATAGATATAAGACAAAGGGCAGGTCAATATGATGTAATGCATTGTTTCTAGAAATCCCCAAGTTTGCACTTGTTATGCTGATGCAGTCACATAGCTTCTGTCCTGGTTTTGGCTGGGATGGAGTTGGTTTTCTTCCTGGTAGCCGGTATGGGGCTGTGTTCTGGGTTTAGGTTGAGAACAATGTCGATGATACACTGATGTTTTGGTTCTTGCTAAGTACTTGCTAAGTGGTGCTCACTCTGGTCAAGGACTTTTCAGCTTCCCATGCTCTGCCAGGGGCACGGGAGGCTGGGAGGGGCACAGCTGGGGCAGCTGCCTCAGACTGGGCGGGGGCTATTCCATACCATGTGACATCATGCTCAGTATATAAGCAGGGGAGTTGGCCGGGGAGGGGTTCGATCGCTGCTTGGGGGACGTGCTGGGCATCGGTCGGCGGGTGGTGAGCAATTGTACAGTGTACCACTTGCTTTGTATTACTACTGTTCTATTTTTTATTTTACTTTAGTTATTAAACTGTTTTTATCTCAACCCACGAGTTTTTCCCCTTTTGCCCTTCCGATCCTCTCCCCCATCCCGCCGGTGGGGGGGGTGAGCGAGCGGCTGCATGGTGCTTAGTTGCTGGCTGGGGTTAAACCACGACAGCTTCTTATTCTAAACCCATTTCGGGCAGCTTTGCTCATTAAGCTGTTCTCCATTCTACCCAATATAGCCATATCCTAAGGGAGTTTAAGACCAGTGAAGTACACATAAAAATGTTTAATGTAACAATAAGTTTGTGTATATATGTCATTGGGACAGTATAGATTTCATAAAAATAATGTTCTTGCATGTCTTACTCGTGAGACAGATGTTATCATATGAGCAAAAATGGTCAATGAACAAGGCTTTCCATCCAGGAAAAAAAATGCAGTAGCTGGACATTTTGCTTTTATTTCACATTAGCACAAAAATAATGAAAATACACTATTTTTTGTAACAACTGACATCTTAAAACCAATACAAACCAATAAAGTTGTGATTTTGACACTTCATATAAAATTTAAATGTATGAACACTATTACATTAAAATTTCCAGTTAAGTAATGATGTTATTCCTTAACTATATCTTATCAATCTGCTGCACAACCCTCACGGGAATTACAGCTCTGTTGCCCTTAGCTGCCCTTCTCTGGTGCTGATCTTGGACCTGCACTTCAGGTGTATTGGCTCAATGTACTGGTGACCCATGGCTGCAAGATCAATAGTCAGTTTTTACTAGTCCAGAGGACAGATGTGTGTGCTTGGTCAGTCTGATGAAAAATCAAAACATGGTAGCAGTTGTGAAGTCTTCACTCGCTATCTCAAGAAATGTTCATGAAAAGTTTTTATCAATTCTCCCACACAAGGGACAAGTTACTTAGAGATCATAAAATATCATACTACTTGGTGAATCCTGAATTATTTTGCTTTCCTAATAAACAAAATATTATTTTTAGTACAAATATGAAAGATCTACCTTTTTTTTTATATGAGAGTATTCTTAGCTTTCATGAGCATTTCATCTATGTGATTTAAAGCATGAGCAACAGAAAGCATTGAGAACTGTTGTTTTGACCTGTGGAATTTTGATACTGAATCTATTTTAGATCTTGCCTAACATTTTTGCTTTCAAGGTTATGTTGATAAGTGCTTTGCTTGCTGTTTTGGCAACACCTGACATATTTCACAACAAGATGTTTTATCTTGTGGTTTTCTCTGATGTAACAGGAACAGAAAGGATCAAAGAGCAGGTTCTCATTATTAATGGATCAAATAGATTCTTTTCCCTTCAGAGCTAGTTCTTTCATGTCCAAATATTTTTCTATTATCATCTTGCACTGGACATTTATTTTATGTCCTAAACTATTTGTGTTGTATTTTCATGTAAATTAATACAACTAAAATGATATGCCAGAGGGTATGGGAAAAAATACCCCATGTCAAAGAAGTGCTGACATCTGCCTCAGTTGGCAGCATCTGTCCATTTCAGAATCCAGGATGACTGCCAGAACTTTATTGGTCTTCATGTGTTGATATTGACACTAGACACAAGAAGAAGAAACTTAGCAATGCATAGAATTAGGTGGTAAAAAGGCACTTACCAGAGAGTGTCCCTAATTAATCATTTTAAAAACACTCTGAATGTTTAAACGCGTGCCTGTAAGGCAAAGTATTAGTCACAAGGACCTCAGAAAGCTGAGAGCTGTAAAATGAAATGCATTACCTAATAAAAAAATGCATAAAGTTTAGAATATAAACATGCTTTTACACTTAGAGCTGAAATTCAGTTGCATAGTCTTCATCTGAATATGAAATAGAACTTCACAACTTAAGTTCATAAACCAGTGGACAATTTTACACATCAAGGTAGAAAACCTACACAACAGAAGTTATCATGAGATTAAACTGGAAAGAAAATTATATTGTGGAACAGATTGATATTCCATTGACAATTACTACATATTCTGGCTATGAATACCTACTCTGCATCTGAGTCTTTTAAACATTTTGGATTTAAAGAGCCAAATCTTTAGGTGAGTAAATCTTTCCAAGTGCTACAGCAAAGTTGTATTCCATTGCCTCACAGAGTGCTTTGGAAGAGTATAAATAAAACAAAATCTAGAACCTTTGAACTAACACTACTTTTTGTGCATACCTTAATTTAATTTCAGTAACATTAATCCATGCCACCACAAAAATCATTTGAGAATGGCTACGAGGACAAATTAAACTTTCAGTGGATGGACTTGTTGTTCCAAGTAAAGTTTCTCTTCACAAATCCTGCCAGACTTGCTATACAAAATATTGTAAATATTTTAATTTTATTTGATTTTATAAATTGATATACTATAAGGAAAAATAGGCATAATGTATACAGAACTGATTGTCTACAGAGGAAAATACACATTTTAAGTAAAAAGGCATTGTCTGAAATTTGGAGATTCTACAACCTATCAGGGCAATCTAATGTTTGATTATCCTCATAATAAAAAGTTTTTTCCTTATACACAGTCTAAATATCTCTTGTTTCAACTTGAACCTGTTGACCCTCACCCTCCCATCCTGCACCACTCTGAGTAGGCCATATCCATCTCTTTGATGACCCCTCGTAGGTACTAGGGAGTTGTTAGGTGCCCCCAAAACCATCCCTTTTCCAGGCTGACCTAGCCCAGCTCCCCCAGCCTCCCCTCATGGGGCAAGTGCTCCAGTCTCAGTGCTTTGGGGGGCCTCCCCTGAGGTCCCTCCAGTTTGTCTATGTCTTTTCTGTGTGGGAGCCCAAAACTCAATGTAGTATCTAGATGTGTTCTGACAAGTGACACATACCAGGTGATAATCCTTTCCTTTGATCTACAGGCTGTGCCACTCTCCAAACACCCCAGGAGCTGTTGGGCACCTTTGCTACCAGCACACACCATGGGCTCATGACCAGCTCGCTGCCCACCACCACCTCAGGGCCTTTCCTGCAGAGCTGCTCCCCAGCCCCTCTGCACCACAGCTTTCCGGTGCAGAGGCTCTGCTCTCCCAGGCACAGAACTTTGCTTTTGCTATGTTTGTCTTTAAAATGATTGAATAAAACTGTTTTGTTCCTCCTCTCCCCTTCCTTTTAGGAGATCCAATGATCTTGGTTAAATATCCTCTTTTCTAGAAGAAATTATGAGACCTTAAGGAGACTACAGATTGCAGCCAACAAACTAAAATATGCCCATGTCATCTGAGGCTGTTTTAACTTTCCCAATTCTTTGATACAACATCCATGATTTCTGCCTGCAATAAGTAATTGCAAATAGTTTAAAAGATAACTAAAAATGATTGATCCATGACCTAACAAGATCTTGTATTTCTTGAGAAAGTTGATTTACTTTCCTCCCAAATAATATGATGTATAATTTTTTGTTTAATATAATATCCACTTTAATGGACACTTAGGTGTTCATCTGGCAGACACTGTAACTACATAGTTACTCTCCGTAAATTCCCTGAGAAATCTGTATGTTAAAGCTCATTTGTAAGTCTCCATAGAATTGTACCTAAATGTTGGTTGCAGTTGTCATTCCTGTATGATTTACTTTGTCACCCACACTACTGAAAAGCTGTTCATAGTGGATATTTGCCACTTATTTGAGAGATTATCTAACCTCAAGAAAGCTCAATAAACTATTTCTCCCACCTTCATCTCCTGTTGTCCTTGCTATATTGGTTTTCAAGCCGACAACTTTAAGGACTTGAACAAAATTAAATGTAACAGGGACAGGAGGAAATATTTCTATGCTTCAGCAATTTGTAAAAGCCCATTTCAGTTTTAGATATTTTTTCAATCATCTTCATTACAACAGGACACCAAGTATAATGTCAAAAACCAAATGAGGCAAATCATATGACATATTCCTTATTAAATGCAGATTATGTAAGTATTTACAAAACTATTTCCATCTAATCTAACACGCTTAGGCAATTTTCAGTACAAAGGAAAATATATCTCTGGGAAGGGAAGGGGACAGTGTTGAATTATTTCACTCCAGAGGCATCTTATAGAACTTGCATGGAAGACCTGCTGCTACTTCTCTGAATAATACCTGTGAACTTTAGCTCTCTGACTATAAGAAGAATTCTTGGCTGCAGAAACACGGAAGGTAACATTGTCTCACTTTTGGGTCATGTATGTCCCCTTTCCATGACCACAAACACAAAGAAAAATGACAGGATGGAGGATAACCCTTTCCTCTTCTTTGTCCTGTTGGCAGAGCACATATGTCTTCAATATAGTGGACTTAAGAAGTAGAGTACCTGCAATCACAAATCTAACAAGGGGGAAACTTTTGTTAAAGCATCAAAATCTGCCACTTCGAAAGAAACAAGGAGGTTTAAAAAATGTTTCAAAATGAATTGATAAATATTTCTCAACTTTCAGCTCCCTACTATAATTATGCAAAGCTTCTATTGTGGGAAGTATGGCAACCATAATTGAAAAGCTTGTTCAGACACTAAACCTTCATATTGTTTTCTCTATGAAATTTATCTCACAGGTCTAACAAAAGTTACAACCCAGACCAGTAAATTTTTGGACATATTACTTGTTAGAAAACATTCTGAGGGAGCTAGGAGGACAGAAGAAAACATTTGGAACACTCCCTGTATTAAGAGTTTTTCGTTAAAGTAGTTTTAACTAGGAGATTTCAAATTACTTTACAGTCCAGCCAAAATAATCTTTTGTCCTGGTTTCAGCTGGGATAGAGTTAATTTTCTTCCTAGTAGCTGATATAGGGCTGTGTTTTGGATTTAGTATGAGAATAACGATAAAACACTGATGTTTTGGTTGTTGCTAAGTAGTGCTTACACTAGTCAAGGACTTGTCAGCTTCCCATGCTTTGCCAGATGCACAAGAAAATGGGAAGGAGCACAGCCAGGACAGCTGGCCCAGACTGGCCAAAAGGATATTCCATACCACATGACATCATGCTCAGTATGTAAAGCTAGGAGAAAAGGAAGGGGGGGTATATTTGTTGTGATGGCGTTTGTCTTCCCAAGTAAACATTATGTGTGATGAAGCCCTGCTTTCCTGGAGATGGCTGAACACCTGCCTGTCTATGGGAAGTAGTGAATGAATTCCTTGGTTTGCTTTGCTTGCATGTGGGGCTTTTGCTTTACCTGTTAAACTGTCTTTATCTCAACCCACAAGTTTTCTCACTTTTACTCTTCCAGCTCTCTCCCTCATCCCAGTGGGGAGCAGTGAGCGAGTGGCTGTGTGGTGCTTAGTTGCTGGCTGGGGTTAAACCATGACATCTTTATAAACAGATTGGAGTACTCACATTTAAATTTAGAATAATTAGCATGAAGTTGATATGATTTTTATTTTCCTAGAGATAATTGCTAAAAATGAATATTTTGTTCAATTTTAGTATACAAAAAGTAATAGCAAATAAGCTGGCTTTTCCCTATTAAAATTAGGGGATTCATTGTATTTCATTTCAGAGGGAAAATATTTCTTTGGTTAGAATAGTTTCTGTAATGATTGATTTTAAAATATAAATTTCATTTGTTTTAAAGTGGAATTCTTTGTGTTTTACTCAATAATAAAGGGTAACTTTTCATACCAGTTTATTTGAGATTAAATAGATATTATATTATATGTTTGTTAAACTGGATTTCACACAGGTAGGATCCACTGATTCCAAACTGCTAATAATAACTCTTTAGATTACTCAAAAGTAATATTGAAAACCAAGGTCAATTGTATTTTATTTTTCTGGCACTTAAGAGAAATCTATTTTTGTTGAAAAATCTGGTCTATATCCATCTCAGAGTGATTCTTAAGGCTGTGCTAGAAGAAACAGTTATTAGGGCTACAGCACATAGTTAAAAGAACTTATGTGTAAGTAAATGTGCTAAAATGCAGCTTTATGGAGTTTTATTATAACTCTATAATCAACCTTATATTCCATTCACTTTAATTCCCTTAGCAGAAATGGAGTATTGAAAACATTCATTACATTATCAACTGACCAGCAAGGAAGTTACAATGAAGTGATTGTCTAATTGCTTTAATTGATCCTTTTGAAGTAATATTGTGTGCTTCACAATTTATACATAGTAGTGAGTTTTAGTACCACAATCTGATATGGAATTACTCATGATTATTACCAGAAAGATTTTGGATTAGTGCTTTATTTTTAACTTCTTCACTGAAACCTCTCATTTGTAGCAATGTAATCAATATAAGACATTAACTTCTATGCCTCATTTTAATGACTTTTTCCCTACCACCCTGCCTTGCCTAAAGCAGACGAATATGTTAATAACAATCTCCCCCCCCCAAAAAGTAGTTCTTGTTCTATTGTATATTCTTCACTATAATGTATGCAAAAAGATAATTATCAACTCAGTATACTAGAGAGAACAAGGGGAAAAGTGCATAAACACAATCATTTTACAGAGAGTAAAGCTATCTAGAAAAAACTCATTACTATATTCGTGAACAAGGATTCTCACAAATGTCCCAAATTCAGATGTCTGTCCTGCACAGTGAACTGAACAGCTCTCCTCATTCCGCTGAATTCTCAAGAAGTTCTAGTTCTTGTCTTCCCAGCCAGACATTGGTCCTCTCCATCACAATGGCCTTTCCAGGCAGTTGTGGGGCTCTGAGCTGGCCCCAGTCAGCATCCCCAGCCAGGCCCTGTTCTCCCAGTGGGTACTGCAGTGTGGGCCACAGGCAGCTAAGGCATGGTGGATCTGTCCCCTCTGTTTATTTTCAGGTTAGCATTTCTGATATTTTGTCAACCATAAAGCTATGTTTTCATTGCCTCGTTTTCTGACAGCACTCTTTTATTCAATTGGAGTAGTCCCATGCTTATGTTGTGGGGTTGCATCATCTGTCTCAGGATCAGTCCTATAGCCATGCTGGCAACACTCAGTAGTAGAGTAAATCCTACTTGGTTGTTCCATAATCTCTTTGTCTTACTAGGGAGGCAACTCAATTACAGGGGAGTTACAAGCTCAAGTTACAAGGTCAGGAAATAGTATTTCCTGAAAGATTTATCATCTCTTTTGAATTACAGCAGGGTTTCAGAAATGGGAACAAAACATCTGGGGCAACCAAGTTACATTCTTGGTATCTAGTAGAGATTTTATGCAGATTAGCAGATGATCCTTAAGACAAAAATTAACAAGTCTCATTAGTACAGAAAAAATTATTCACAGAAAGCAGGTATAAATTAATATATTAATTGGGCATATATTCATAGTATTGATGTTAGACTGAGGGTAGATTAAAGCAAAAACTATACTTGTACTTGGCTGTGAGTAGGAAAGTAACAAATTTTCTAATCTTCTCTTTTGCATATGGCTGAAGGAAACATTTGGGTATTTACTACTTGTCTGCAATAATTTCTGAAATTACACGAGGTTACATTTCCTTTTGTTGAACTGGGAACAATTTGTGACAAAGATACCATTAGAATTATATTCAGCATAACAATACCTTTCTAGTAACATGGAATAATAAAAAAAGAATTTAAAAAAGAACATCTGCATTTATTAAAAATGAAATTAATTTGTGATTTACCTAATCATTCCTACAACATAAGAATAAGAAATTAAATTAAATATTCCTGACAGTTCTTGTCGTCAAACTGTATTAGTACATATAGTTCAAAATACAGAACAACTTATTTAAAAAATTTGAAAAGTATTAACCTTGTCTTGTCTACTTTTATGTCATATTAATAAACATGCCCATGATATAATGGAGTTTTGTTTTGAGAGTTATGCTTCATAACATTGTTGATGTCATTGTTTGCAATGACACATGAAACCAGAGGTTTGTAGCTAGGCAAAATATTACTTTTTTGCATCTGCTGGAGTTGGAAGTAAAAGGTTTTTTGTAGTTGTAGTAAAGCTAATACCTGTAACAGACACACAATTTCATCTTGCCTAACTTTAAACACCTGTAGCACAGATAGCTGATTTAGACACAATAGATATCTAGTACAGTCAATGGCAAGAAACAAGTACCATCAGAACAGATATAATCTAATACTAAAATTTAGCGGTGCCTATTTCTACCTAAAGGGTAGAAAATTCACCTACTTTATTACAATAAGAAATTTTTATTTGATTAATCCCTTTATTTATTTAGCTTTGCTTACTTATGTTTGTATGTTTTTAATATTTTGAGTAGAAAACATCTTTGAACCACCTCTTGTTGCAATCCTGATATTAAATGACTTTTCTAATAATGCATTTTTCTAAAGTTCATATCAGAAAATAGAAAATTTTGTCAAGGAGGGACTTGACTCAGTGAAATTCAACGAAATTTCTGGATTGGAGAAGACCAAGGGTATTAAATAACATAGTATCTTCCAAATGGATTCAGTAAAATTACTTTTATGACATTTGTTCAGGATTATAAAATACAGAGCCATAATTTAAAATAGATTCAGATAGCAGAACTAGGAGTAAAACATGTTGGAAGTAGTCATTAGCATTTCTTTAACTTCTTAGCAATGGCAACCATAGCATAGACTATTCTCCCACTCTCCCTACTCAAGTTATTAGTTCATATATTGACTTGTGACTGACCTTTTCTTGAGCAGGTTTAGCTTAAGAAGCTGTGCTTTAGGATAACTAGGTACAAAGCATGGATACTGAAGCCCATCTGAACCACAAATTCCCAGAATCACAGAAAAGTTAAGTTCAGAAGGTGAAATGCAGATCATTTAGCCCAAAGTCCATGCTCAGAACAGGGCTGGCTAGAGCAGGTTGCTCAGGCCATGTATGGTCAGGTTTTGGATATCTCCAAAATGGTGACACTACAACCTCTCTGGACAACCTGTTCCAGTGTTCAATCACTGTTGCAGTCATAAAAGTTTTTTGGGGGTTTTGTTTGTTTGCTTGTTTGTTTTTTAATATGTTCAAATGGATTTCCTGTATTTCAAGTCATGCATATTGTTTTGTGTCCTGTCACTGGGCACCACTGAGAAGAGTCTGCTTCTGTCTTCTTTACTACCTTCATCAGGTAAATGGGTAAGATCCCCCTGAGCTTTCTCTTTTCCAAGCTGAACAGTCCCAGCTCTCTCGGCCTCTCCTCATATAACAGGTGCTCCAGTCTCTCAGTCATGCTCATGGCCCTTCACAGGACTCATTCCAATATGTTCATGTACCCCTTGTACTGTGAAGACCAGAAATGTACCCAGCACTCTGGGTGTATCTCACCAGGGCTGAGCAGAGGGGAAGCATCACCTCCCCCAACCTGCTGGCAACGGTATGCCTAATGCAGCCCTGGAGGCTGTTGGCTTTCTTTGCTCTGAGGGTGAATCGTTGGCTCATGGTCTATTTGTTGTTCACCAGGACCCCAAAATCCTTCTCTATAAAGCTCCTTTCTAGCCAGTTGGCCTCCTGTATGTACTTATGCATAGAGTCATTACTCTTGGGATTCCTGTTTGCCTACTTTTCCAGACTGTCAAGGTCCCTCTAAATGGCCACACAATGATCTGATGTATCAGCCACTCCTCCCAGTTTTGTGTCCCCTACAAATTTGCAGAGAGTGCATCCTGTCCCATCATCCTGGTCACTAATGAAGATGTTGACCTATATTAGCCCCATTATTGACCCTGGGGAGCAGCACTAGTGACTGGCCTCTAACTGGACATCATGATCACAACCCTTTGAGCCCAGCAGCTCAGTCAGTTTTCAGTTCACCTCACTGTCCATTTACCTATCCTGAACTTACTCAATTTGTCAATGAGGACATTATGTAAAACAGTGTCAAAAGCTTTATTTAAAGTTGAGATAAGGAACATGCACTGCTCTCCCCTCATCCACCAAGCAAGTGATTTTCCCTTTGTAAGTCCATACTGACTAGTTCTAATCATCTTCTTGTCCTTCATATGCGTGTAAATGGTTTGCAGAATTATTTGCTCTATCATCTTCCCGTGTGAGGCTGACTGGCCTGTAATTTCCCAGATCCTCCTTCTTTACCTTCTGGAAGATAACAGCAACATTTGCTTTCTTCTAATCATCAGGACCCTCCCTCAATCATTTTGTCTTTCGGAAGATACTTGAGAGTGGCCTTGTAATGAGATTGGCCAGTTCCCTTAGCACTTGTGGATGCACCCCATCAGGTTCTATCAACTTTTGTACATCTACTTTGTTTAAATGTTCCCTACCCTGATCCTCGTCTATCAATGGTTAGTCTTCCTTGCTCTAGACTATGGCACTAGTCTCAAAGGTCTAGGATTCCTGAAGGCCATTTTCACCATTAAAGACTGAAACAAAGAAGGCATTCAGTACTTTGGCCTTCTCCATGTCCTTTGTTACTAGGGTCCCTGCCCCATACAACAGTGGGCCCATATTTTCCCTAGTCTTCCTTTTGCTACTGATGTACCTGTAGAAGCCAAGATCTGACAGTATCGAATGCTGTCCCTGCTTCCACTTCTTGTATACTTCCTTTTTATGTCCATTCCTTTTGTCAAAAGCTTATTCATCTGTGCAGACATCCTGCTACCTTTGCTAGACCTCCTGCATCTCCAGATGGACTGTAATTGATCTTGGAGGAGGTCACCTTGAAATTCGAACAGCTCTCCTCTTCTCCCCAGGATTGTACTCCATGAGATTCTTGCAAGCAGGTCCCTGAGAAGCCATAGTCTGCTTTTCTGAAGTCTAGGGCTGTGACCCTGCTTTTTGCCTTGCTTCCTCCTCTGAGGATCCTGAAGTCCACCATCTCATGGTTGCTGCAGCCCAACTCATCACCAATTAGTCCATCACCAACCAGTTCTTCCTTGTTTGTAAGTATCAGGTCCAGCAGACTCCCTCTTCATCAGCTTCTCAATCACCTGATTCTGTGATATAAAATACAACATACAAGCTTTTATGTTTTAATTTCTTTGTAATGTGATCATTGTAGGAAAATATGGCAGGAACAGTAGTGAAAAGGTTGACCAGTTAATGAACTTCTTTTTGCTGTGGCAAACATGAGCCAAACTATCACAAACTAGTTGTTTAAATGTCAAATATTATTTAAATAAAACTGTGATTTAGTAGATATGGCAAATCAAGAGAGTATTTTCAACAGCTCACTTTATATACTACATCACTTATTGTTAATAATTGTTTTCACATGAATTCACAAAACACCAAAGGGATAAAACCAAGGAAAAGTAAAAAGACAATTAAAAAAATGGCTTATTTCATTTCTGGCAAACAATACTATTGTGAGTAATCAATTTTATGTGAAATATCTACTACTCATAGACAGATAATATGTGCATAAACTTCATTAGTTCTGACAAGCAATTGCATTCTCTCCTATACGACATTGGGTTTGACCTACGTTAATACTTGAAAAACTTTCAATTTTGCCAAAATTTTGGAAGCTTGAAAGCCTAACAGAATGAATTCAAGACTGAATGCCAATAATTTTCTTCTCTGGTTGAAATGCGCTAAATGTGATTAGGAACAGCCAAGATGATTTACCAAGGGATAATTGAACCTAACCAACCTGATTGCATCCTACAATGAAATGACTGGCTCTGTGAATAAGTGGAGAGTGTTGTTTACTTTGTAGTGTTGTTTACTTTGTTGTGTGCTTTGACCTTAGCAAGGCCTTCAGTCCTTGCTCTTAGTCCAATTAACAATTGAATGCTACTGGTATTCCTCAAGCACCGACATTCTTCTTCCTCAGGAGACCTGTAACGGGAGCATCATGACCTTGCCTTGATCAGGAGGTGAGTGACTGAGTATGATGAACTGTAGCCAACAGCAATGCAAAGGAGACCTGAGTGTGAGAAGCCCTGGAATGGGCATGGGACAGGAGAGCAATACCTGAAACTGCTGGAAAGGTACAGCGTAACTAGTCATGAACTGATTTGATGTGTGTCATGTGCCAACATGTGGCTATAAAACCCTCAGTAGTGGAGATGGGGGAAAGCATTGTTAGCCAGCTGCTTGACACCACCTGAGGCAAAGGAAAGTGAGGAAGGGTTATGTATTGGTGCCCAGCATAAGGCAGGTGGGAGCAAGAACTGCCTTCACCTCAGCTCAACTGAGTGGAGCTAGGGGCATGTCTCGGGAAACTGTAGATGTGTGTGTGTATGCATGTGTGTGTGTAAAGCTCTTCCTGACACAGCCTATCCCTCACTTGGTCTACTTAATAGATTGACCTTAGAAGTGTCAAGTTGCCTGCTGTACCTTTTCTTGCCAGGAGAAGGCTGATGATGTTTAGCATTTTTGTTAATGTTCTAGACAATAGATTCAGATAATATTTAATTTAGATACATGCAGAGTTTACTATTTCACAAATAATTTATTTTACCGATAGAAGTGATTAATACCTATAGTTTTTATCAATATGTAGGCCTTAGGTGCCTGGAATTCATATTAGTGATTGATTTTCTTTTTCAATATCGCATTTATCTTCTACTTAGTGACTTTTTTCTTAACGTTAGAGGAATACGTTACAAATGTGTCTCTTATTTCACAGGTTATTTATTTATTTATTTCATTTCAAATGAGAAGTCAAGGGCAGGCAATGCAGGCAAGACAGAAGACCTCTCAGAAGAGCATAAGAACATGACAGGAGAATAAATATTCAGCCATATGATCTCATTCTAGGTCATAGGCTCCATTGGGAGCTATGTTATGCATCATGTTGCATGCTATCCACGTACAAAAATTCAAAGGCACAGAAAGCAATGGATTGAGAAATGAGAATGTTATCAGTGTCAGTTTCTCTCTAGTAAAGTATTGTGCATCATCTTCAGTTATGTTAAGACCTAATAAAGCAACTAGTTCCTTTGCTTATGAGATCATGCCTTAAAGAGGCACCATATTGTAGTTGCTTATGTGAAAGCGCACAAAAGGAAAAAAAATAAACCAGCTTATGAGCATAAATATTTAGGTTGTGATTCTATATTTTCTCCCAATATAGTACAAAACAACCATGAGTCATTGCTAATGTATTTTGAACTATTCACTAAACAGATGAAGACAATATGTCCATTCTTTAAGAGAAAAGAATGCCTTTCTTATTTAGATTTGTTTTGTAATTAAATATGCAAGTTTACCATTGAAGTACTCTGAAAAAAAACCCTATTTTTTAAACAGAACCTTTGTAAAATGTTTATATTAATCATTAAGAGTGTAAAACCAGACATTTCTTCATTTCAAAGATGAATTGCCAGTCAAGTTCAGATGACAAAAAACTGTTATACATTCAGAGCCACAGCATGTATATGCAGTTCTCTCAAATCACAGACTATTCTCTATTGACACTTTGAGACCTTAATTAAAATAATTTCATTTAATTATAAAACATAGGCTGAGTTAATTGTTCAAAATACATGCAGATGGAAGTAATACAAAGTTTTGTCTATGAAGCTACTACCGAATGACTAAGTTCTGCAGGCTGTGGAGTACCCTGTGCTCAGCATCAGATGAGTTAGAGCACTCCAGAGAAAATTTTGGAATCCCATCAAGATCCCACTGAAGTCAGTGGCAGTCTCTCCATGGACTTCATTCACACTTGACTTTAGGAATTAGGGTGTAATCTATTTACTTTTCATCATTAGATAGCTGGATACCTTCTGGAATCAAAGCCTTTAACTGATACGTAGAATAACTTCAACTGATATTTAGTACAATACCAGCCTTCTTCAGCTTTTCTGAGAAACCTGTATCTATTATTCATTTTCAGTTTTTCTGCCTTATTCCCTCTGATACATTTAATTAATGTATTTGATTACCAAAGAGGGCCTGAATTTGGATTTTCTCACTCTGAAGGCAGCTGAAAGACCTCCAGGCATATTACTCTGCCACTCTTTCAACATCACCCAGCAGATGAATTCACCATTTTGGGAAGATAGAGTCCTCACCTGACTCTGGTTTAGTTCAGCCAGTAGTCTGACTATTAAATGGAGCATTACAATAGACACAGAGGATTTGGGACTTTCCATTTTTACACAACTCTTGGTTGGTTGGTTGGTCAGAAGAGTTTTGCTGTAGCTGCATAGTACCACCATTTTTTTCAATTGGAAGACCTACAGAGGCCTACTGCTACAGGTAGAGTTATTTTTGGCTTACCAGGAAGAAAACATACTGACTTCCTGAACCTTCTGAAGAGCTACTTCATCAGAGTAGAGGCTCTCCACTGGGAATAATAAGGCTTCTTAAGGACTCTCCTTGACGTGAGACTGAGCCATGACCTTCCCTTTGTTTCACATTGACAGTTAGGATCTGAAGGTCACACATGCATCCATTTAAACAAGGTTCCAGTCTAGAAAACAGAGAGAGAATTCAGTACAAACTCAATACCTGGGTATTAACCTAATTTCTCAGAGTAGAAGTCACAATTCCAAGATGTAATTCCTTGTTAAAAAAAAGTCACTGTTTAGGATATCCTCTATGAATATGCAAAAGACAGATTCAAGACCTTGCTGGTATTAATTCAAATGGAAAACTTGGTGATGAATCTTCCACATCAAATGAAGGTATCTAAAACATAACTTCTCTACACTGGTCTCCTGACTGATTTCAGAAGTTCTCTGTTTCAGCCATCGTATGGGACAATAAAAATTATGACATTGCATAAATTGTTTTTCAGGGACAAGAGAATCATTGATGACATCTCTAATTTCTTAGTAGCAGTCATTTGAACAGAATATTCTTCCATTCATTGCTTTTCATCAAATTTAAATCTCTTCATTCTGTGCATATGGTATACTACCTCCCAGAAGCTAGTGTCTCATCCCAACCTCTCAGTTACACCTGACAGCTGTGCCCTTCATCAAGATTACAGCTCCTTTTTCTCACTTCTTTTTCATACTGTAAATTCTGTGTGATATTTTGTAAAGCTGAATCATATTTCTTCCCACTACCATTTTTGCTTGCATCCACACAGCATAAATTGTGTGGATAAATATGATAGAGTAGTGTCACTGCTTTAGCCTAAGTCTCAGCAAAAATGCAATATTCTAATTCAGTCTGTCTCATACAGTTTATAGTGTTTAATACTCTGTTCTTCAAATGGCAGGTCTATCTAATTACAGTCAGCTTTCATAAAGCATAGACTGTGTAACATACTCAGCTTCAAGACACAATCCAATTACTTTTCAATATGTTTCTGTTGGTGTTTAATAAGCACTAGCTAATGAATAAAATTATAAAAAGATGAAGCTGACTTCGACATATTAACATATTTCTAAATGAAGTTTTCAGTGCAGATATGTAAGAAACTATATAGATGTGTTTTATCATATCTTTAAGGACTTTTAAATAATGTCCTTTATATATTTCAAACGCAACCATAACATAGTGAATGTCTACTCTGTGCCTAATGGGACTTCTGGCAGTCTAATGCAGAGACTGAATAGTATTTTAGATTTGCAATAGATCATAGGGCACTTTGTTGACATTCAAAGGAGTTGCTTCAGTGGATTCCCAAAAGTCATAAAGTTAAAAAGTTGAAGAAATCTTCTCCTCATCCCTCCTCTTGTTTGGATCATAACCGAAAGCTATTATTATTCTGGGACAGAGAAGAAGGATGGTTATCAAAGCATTAGACAGAGAGTGCTTGGGGGATATAGATGTTACAAGAGTATAGATTCTGTACTCGTTACTCAGACTGCACAGTCCTCTAAGCATCATAAAAAAAAAAGTGTCTTTGAGAAAAGAGATACAGTATAAGTATGCAAAAAAAAATCTATTGTGAAACAGTCAGTTTCTTGCTGAGCTGTGGTTGTTAGAATTTCAAGAGAAACAATTAGGCTATATGTTAACTTTATACTATATAGCCCTTTTAATGGCACATGATTATTACCAGTATATGTAATTTGCCTTAAAAATTCTGCTTGCTGGTTTCTACATAGTTACTTCAGTCACCGTGTATAAACAGGCTTTGAAATCTTTCTCCTTTGAGGATTCCACCATGTGTAATATCAAGAATAATAACAGCCGCACTTAAAAATAAAAATAATACTAAACTGGTCAAAAAATCAGCAAAACGTAGTAATCTGAAAGGAATGGGACAAAGGTTCTTCAGTGATTACATACTAAAAACTAGAGAAAAATTGAAAGAAAAAAAGAAGATAAGAGATACAAATAACAGTTAGAGGGAAAGATTGATGACCTGTAGAGAACATTAAAAAAGAAGAAAATAAAATTGCATGGAGGGGAATATGAAGGAACAGACACACATACCTACTGCATCACAGATGTAAACAGGAAGACAGCAGCAGCTTTTAAAAATGTAATATAACATTGAGCGAATTCTTGTTTTGATACTTCACTGAATACAAGGACAAAATAAATTCATTTTAAAAAGTAAAGAAAATAGGAGAACCCCATTTGCAACTACAATATCTACACTTCTGTATGCAGGATTCAGTCTGAAACTCTTGTGTTTCAGGATAACCATTTACTATCTTGGTAAAAAAAAAAAGCCTCACTGTTTGGGCAAATTACACATAATTCTCACATTGTGGAAACATTTCTTACCTTCTTAGACAACATGAAGGACTAGTCTGATACAGAATACTGAACAAAGTAGATTAATGATACAGTCCAGTGTGACTGTCTCTCTAATATATACGTAGCTGGAGTATTTGATCATGCTCTCACTCTACACCATTGCATAAATCAAGTACAACTAAGTAGTAGTGAAAGATCACTAAAGGAATCAGACTCAGATGGTCCAATGATCTTAAGGGAAGAAGAGTTAGGGGACAGTGATTACCACCAGTGTTAATAATTGCCATTATTTGCTTCCTTCCTGAAACAACTGTGTTGCTTGCTTCAGAAGCTTACACTTTAAAAATGAAACCTGAACTTAATAAAATTTCTGAAATAATTATCTAATATCTACTGATTGGAAATGCCACTAATCTATTTAAAACAGAGCTCAGGATGTCTTTCATGTCAACATAATAAAAAATATAATTTTTTTTAAAACAGAAATAGTGCTTCTTTTAATTAATCACAGAGGAAATCACTTTATTTCAGAACTCATGGAAATTTCAGCCTCAAATAAAACTGCAAGGTTCAGTCATTTTGTTCTGATAATATGACCTACTTGCAAAGGACTGTTCTACAGTTAAAATCTGAAAATGAATCTGACTCCTATAATTATACAAAATAACCGTATTATTTTTTTATCTATATTTAAAATGGTTCAAGTTAATGACTGCTGATTTGTTCGGTGCTGAGGAATTGCTGTTCCTGTGTCATCTTTTAATTGTTACAGATCCTTTGTATTCCTAACACAGAAACTCCCTGGATAATTCCCCCAAACATAATAGGCAAAAATCTCATCAGAGATAAAAATAAAAAGCAGTTTCACTGAAGTGAGAAGAGTATTTAGTTTCTTAATCACTGATGGTAGCATACACTGCTCTCCGTTGATAATGTAGCTGATAGGACCATCTTCCTGTCTAAATCAATTAAATTTTATTCTAGTACTCTTGTACTATTCACCTTCCAATCTCTTCTGATCTCACTGAATTAGAACAAGTAGTCAGCTCACATGGTAGCCACTTCTGTAACAAAACATAGAGAATAAGAAAAATACTGTAGACATGCAAATCAAGAAGCTTGTATGGAAACAGTACTGCCTATATTTCATGAGTATAACTTTTAAAAAAAACTATAGCAAGCAGTTGACCTTCCTTATAAATACGTACATCATAAGAATATCTGAATTTTAGGGGGTAGGGGAGTTGTTAATTTTAAAGTTATATATTTTCATTTTCTGTAGCTCTGGTATAGAATAAATAACAGTGTCAGATGTGAGAAAAATGAAATGCAGCTTTCAATTTACCTCCTGTATTTTCTTCACCTACCCTGCATTTCTTACAGTACCATAAATCTACATTGCTATTTTTTCTTCTCTTTTTTCCCTCCTGCATTGCTTTATTAGTTTGAAAGTTGAAAGCTAAAGGATAACAAAATCTGATATGTAATTCAAATTATCCCCATTTTGGCTAATAATATTTTCCTTTGCAGACTCCCAGGCAAAGCAAGTTGAAGACTGGGAAAAAGTGCTAAGGTAGTTATGGGAGAAGAGGGACACAATGTGATAACAGTAATGATCTCAGAGAAATTGCTAGTAATTTTTCAGTATAATTATTTTTTGAATCTCTGAGGTTGTTCCATTCCATACCAACTTTGTTAAAAAAAAATTTCTTAAGTATTAACTTGAGATCATTGCTGTGCAGCTACTGCTGTTGCTATTGCAGTCCGAATATCATTGTTGTCCTACTTTATACTAAATTAACATTGTTGTGGGAAGAAAAAATATATATTGTTGTCCTTTTTCCTTATACATTGTCATTTCACAGTCCTCTTTTGTTCCTGACCTACTATTTCAATGGTAAAATAGACTGGTCTAGAAAAAATGTACAACAAGCATACCCTGATTCTTCTATGCATGTTATCAGTAACTTCATTGCATGTTGTAACACACGGCTGTTACATTAAGCATACAAAAGTCCTGAGAGCTGAGACCAGTATCAATGCTCATCATACCTTTTAGATCACTGTTCCAGCCACCAGGATGGAGTTATCTCCTCAGTCCTCTCTTCCATCTTTCCCTTTATTCCTGAGGACAATAGGGTAGGAATAGGAACCTATCTTACCTGAACTAACTTGGTGGTCTCCTGAGAATAACAATTTTCTCCAGAATCACAGAAAAATTAAACTGAAGGGGTGCATAGATCACTAAAACAGTATCTCCCTTCTCTTCCGTAGGCCATATCAACAAAACCAACAAACATTCTTGAAGAAAGACCATCATATCACATCCTTCAAGGTGGAGAAGAAGAGCAATTTCCGGTTTCTGGGCCTGGACCACGCTGTCTGAGTCAGAGAGGGAAGGTAGGGGCAGGGTTGTCTGTTAAGTCCCAGTCTGATTGTCAGGAAGGTTTGTAATGATCCCAAGGGCAAAATTAAGACACAAACGAGGTCATATGCTGCCAATCAGACGTTTTATTGGGTAAATATAAAGGAGTAAAGTGATAGGAAAGGCAGGAAATATTAGGGGGAAATTAAGCAAGCATTCAGAGAGCGGAGCAAAGGATAGTCACCACCATGGATCCAACAGCATCCTGTTGGTCCTCAGTCTTCAGTTTTTCAGTGGTGGATGGCCACACTCCGTTTTGTTGTGCCGTCTTTTATCCGGTGTTGGAGAGGGAGTTTGCCCTCTCATTTCAGTTTGGTTACCCAGGGCAACATCATGTACTCAACACATGCACATCTAATCACACAATATATGTTGGTGGGCAAGCAGCCTGGCCCGGATACCAGTTGGTGTCCTGTTCTTGGTGGTGCCTGATAAGCCAAAGAATGGCCTGCTCTCGGGTCTTCTCAGACAAAAGAGTGGTCTGCTGTCCGGTCTTATCAGATAAACACACACAAGCAAGCTTTGAGACAATTGTTCTTAACACTTCAGTCTCTTTCTTACACTGTCATGCCCAGGGAACTGGAGGTGCTTTTGGCCAGGGCAGAACTTAAAGGCTCCTATGACACATTTTTTCAGAGGAAACTGTGAAACATAGTTACCTGCAGGATTTAAAGTGACCTAAACCACAATTCTCAAAACCACTGTTAAGCTGAGAAATCTTTCCTGTTTGTTTGGTTAGTTTCATTCTATCCAAAAATCCATAAAAAAAAATCATTCCATCTGAAACACAATTTTAAAAAGTCAGTTCCCTTAACCGTCCCTAGAATGGGGAAACATACTCAAAGTTACCTCATTTCATAACAAGCTATCCTTTGGCTGAACTTTAGTATATATTTTGGATTATTTAACTGTGGAACTTTACTTACAGAATATCTTTCTTTGATATCTTAACAGTTTTTGACCCTATTCTTTAGTTGAGAAATTACCTTTTACTTCTCTTTCAGAAATCAACTGGATGCAATTCAGGAATGACAGGACTGATTTTTTCTGTTGCCTATAGTCATTTGTATGCTTTTATTGGATTTGCTTTTTTTTATTTTTACATTTGTAATAAGGCATATCAAACATATAAGTAATAATTATCAGCTTTTTTGCTTTCATATAAATCTTAAATTTTAAGGAGGAAATCAGGAACATGTACCAACAAGTGCTAACAATACCTTCATGATTTCAACTATGTCTCTTTAAGAGAAAGAACCTAGGTTCAGTCTATGGCAGATGACAAATTATTAGTTTCTCAAATCTCTTTTTTTAAACAACTTCATTCATACTATCTAATAATTTTTGTCAGAAAGATTGGTTGTGATCCCTTTTTTTTATTGTTTCCTTTAGTAAAAATAAACACTGATCAAATTTTCTGTACTTCATACTCCTATTTTCATAGAATCATAGAATACTTTGGGATGGAAGGGACCTTTAAAGGTCATTTAGTCCAACCCCCCTGCAATGGGCAAGGACATCTACAACTAGATCATGTTGCTCAGAGCCCCATCTAGTCTGTCCTTGAATGTTTCCAAGGATGGGGCATCTACCACCTCTCTGGGCAATCCATTCCTGTATATATTTTCCCATATTAGTCCTCCAAGTATATTTAGAGGAAATATGTTGTGCAGGATTCATCTCACCAGCTATTGTCTTCCACATCTTAAAGGACCATTTTACGTTCACTCTACAGTTAGAGAAGATTTCTCTTATTAGGATAAACTAAAGCTCTTGATGATTAATTGAACCACAGAAATGCCTATTATTTCTGAATCCCACACATTAAAGTTGTGCATTCAGAAGGATGGTGGCTACATGTTATGATTTTACACAGCTCGATGTAGAAGTCTTAACCTTGGTCTCCAGATTCTTATGTAAAAACACTGTTATATCACGCTCCTATAATTTTGCGTTTATATCTCTGGTAATGTTATTGTCAGCCCCAACATATCAAGCTTTCACAAACTTATCAATTTCTTCTGAATCCTCCCTAAAAATTGTACAGAGATCTTTTACATTGAGTTAGTTGAGAGCATAGGATTGTGTGCACAGATGGAGAAAATTATGCACAGATCATAGGATAGGAATGTCAAAAGCAGCACAGTGATAGAAGTAAAAGATGAAGACTAGGAAAAATACAAAGCAAGTTCACATAAGATACAAAGACTGCAAAAGAATGGAATTCCCCTTATAATGCTTATACATCTGTTACTGCACTGATTTCCAGTTTATGAGAAATAAAGAAACCTCATTGCATACATAGACTCTGAAAGAAGAGAAAAAAGAAATTGTGGAGACTCCTTTCCCATATGAGAGTTATAAGGAAAAAAATCAATTGAATTTGATAAGTGGAGAATACTAATAAATATAACAAATATAAATACTAGATAACTCAAAATGTGTCAAGAAATGGATAGAGTGTGGAGAAGTGTCCCTGAAGAATACCCATGAGCACGTTGAAAGCTTATGGGTAAGAATTAGAGACCGAGGCAACAAAGGGAACCTTGTGGTTGGGGTCTACTGCAGGCCACCTGATCAAGGGGAGCCTATTGACGAAGCCTCTTTTCAACTACAGGAAGCTTTGTGCTCACAGGCTCTTGTCCTAATAGGTGATTTCAACCACCCTGACATCTGCTGGGAAAGTAACATGGCAGGCAGTAGGCAATCTGGGAGACTCCTGGAGTGCATGGAGGACAATTTCCTAAGACAGGGAATAGATAGCCCTACCAGAGGGGATGCAGTACTGGACCTGGTGGTCACCAACGTAAGTGAGCTCACTGCTGATGTCAGGATTGGAGGCAGCCTCGGCTGTAGTGATCACACACTGGTAGAGTTCACAGTCCAGAGAGGTAAGGGTCGGGTGAAGAGTATAGTCAGGGTCCTGAATTTTAGGAAAACAAACTTCCAGCTCTTCAAGGAGTTAATCAACAGGACCCACTGGGAAATGGCCCTCGGGGACAAGGGAGCAGAACAGACCTGGCAGGTCTTCAAGGATGCTTTCCATAGGGCACAAGAGCTCTCGATCCCCAGGTGCAGGAAATCAGGCAAGGAAGGGAAGAGGCCAGCATGGCTGAGCCATGACCTATGGGTCAAACTAAAGGGCAAGAAGAGATTGCCCAGGCAGTGGAAGAAGGGACTGGTATCTTGGGAAGAGTACAGTTGTGTAAGGATGGGATCAGGAAGGCCAAGGCTCGGCCAGAGCTGAACCTGGCGAGGGATGCAAAGAATAATAAGAAGGGCTTCTATAGGTACCTTAACCAGAAAAGGAAGGTTAAAGAAAGCGTACCCCCTCTGATGAGCAGAAATGGCGAGCTGGTAACAACAGACGAGGAGAAGGATGAGGTATTTAACAGCTTCTTTGCCTCAGTCTTCACTGGCAACCTCTCTCCTCACACCTCCTGAGTCAATGGGCCATTTGACAGGGATCAGGGGGCAGAGGTCCTCTCACTGTAAGAGAAGATCAGGTTCGCGACCACCTGAGGAACCTGAACGTACATAGTCTATGGGTCCCGATGAGATGCATCCCAGAGTCCTGGGGGAATTGGCTGATGTAGTTGCTAAGCCACTCTCCATGATATTTGAAAAGTCATGGCAGTCTGGCGAAGTCCCTGGTGACTGGAGAAAGGGAAATATTGCACCCATTTTTAAAAAGGATAGAAAGGAGGACCCTGGGAACTACCAATCTGTCAGCCTCATGAGTTTGCCGATTATACCAAGTTGAGTGGTGCAGTTGACATGCCTGAGGGACGGGATGCCATCCAGAGGGACCTGGACAAGCTGGAGAAATGGGCCTGTGTGAACCTCACGAGGTTCAACAAGGCCAAATGCAAGGTCCTGCACCTGGGCTGGGGTAATCCCCGGTATCAGTACAGGCTAGGGGATGAAGGGATTGAGTGCAGCCCTGCCAAGAAGGACTTGGGGGTACTGATAGATGAAAAGCTGGACATGAGCCAGCAATGTGCTCTTGCAGCCCAGAAAGCTAACCATATCCTGGCCTGCATCAAAAGAAACATGGCCAGCAGGTTGAGGGAGGTGACTCTCCCCTTCTACTCTGCTCTGGTGAGGCCCCACCTAGAGTACTGTCTCCAGCTCTGGAGTCCTCAGTACAAGAATGACATAGACTTGTTGGAGAGGGTCCAGAGAAGGGCCACAAAAAAGATCAGAGGGATGGAACACCTCTGCTGTGAGGAAAGGCTGAAAGAGCTGGGGTTGTTCAGCTTGGAGAAGAGAAGGTTCCAGGGAGACCTTGTTGCAGCCTTTCAATACTTAAAGGGGGCTTATAAGAAAGATAGGGACAGACTTTTTAATAAGGCCAGTAGCGATAGGACAAGGGGTAATGGTTTTAAACTAAAAGAAGGTAGATTCAGACTAGATATAAGGAAGACATTTTTTACAGTGAGGGTAGTGAAGCAATGGAGCAGTTTGCCCAGAGAGGTGGTAGATGCCCCATCCTTGGAAACATTCAAGGACAGGCTGGATGGGGCTCTGAGCAACCTGATCTAGTTGTAGATGTCCCTGCCAATTGCAGGGGGGATGGACTACATGACCTTTAAAGGTCCCTTCCATCCCAAAGCATTCTATGATTCTACCTTTCAAAGCTTACATGTTGTATCATTTCTACCTCTCTATATTATTAGATTGCCTGTTGTTAATAAAAGACTAAGGAGTAAACATTTTATGTAAGAACACTGAATCTTTGAGAGCAAGAAAATTTTTTGTGTCATCCTTCAAAAGTAAAAAGTCTCCTAAAAGTAATTTCTTGTAGTGACATTGGATTTAAGTATAATTAAAATTGAAATATCCAAATCTCTGAATAGTTAATGCATTAATTAGCAAGAGAGTCAAAAAAATGGTGATGCTGACATTTTTGAAAGGACATTAGCACCTTAACTACTATTATCCTGTAATGGTAGTTAAATATTCAGATTTTTTCAGATACATTGTGTCCCACACAGGATTAGATTATCATAATCAGATTCTACAGGTTACTACGTAGGAGTGTTTATTGGATCTGAAGTTATTTCCCAGTATTGTAGCCAAATTTGAGACCCCAAATTGGCCTCTACCCAATACTTCAGGCCATTCTAGGGTATCAGATCCTCTGTTTTAAAAAGTGAGGGTTCTGTTATCTGGGGTGACAATACCTTCATGAGAGATTTTATCTTTAAAATTCTTAGATGCGTTTAAAGGAGTCAAAATGTAAAATTCCTAGCAATGCATGAAGTCCCTAGAGATTTATTATTATTATTTCCTTACTGCGTACATAGGATACAGTTTTCAGGGTATCTTTGTTCCTTATCTTCAGTTGAAAGCATGGAATCCTCTTCCCAGAATCCCGGAATCCCAGAATCCCAGAATGGTTGAGGTTGGAAGGGAACCCTGAGGGTCACCCTCTTCATGGCATAGAAAAATTTTCTTTGTTGTTGTATGCCATACTATTTAGAAGCTAAATGAATCTAATGCAATTGACTGGTTGCTTTGCAAATGGAAGATATTTGATTAATATGGCTAAGATGAAATACAGAAAATAAAATCAACAAAAAAGAGTAAAATGTGGAAAAGCAATCTGAATATGAAAGTCCACTATATTAGGTAAACACCTTCATAATTAGATTGCAAAGTAAGATCCTCACCATTTTGACTCCATTTCTGGCCAAAAATAGAATCATAGAATCATAGAATGCTTTGGGATGGAAGGGACCTTTAAAGGTCATCTAGTCCATCCCCCCTGCAATTGGCATAGCTTCACTCTTGACCACAGTACTGCCAAGTAACATAGCTTGAACAGGAAAATTTAAGAACAGTCCCCTCATATTCTTCCTTCATCTCTCCTGGATCAAATTTTAATTTGGAAAACATTCCACATACACTTCCTGTACGTATCATTTTACATCCAGTCATCCTAAACACAGTGGCCCCGTTATCTTGCCTTTGTTTATTTCTTTGAGGGTGAATTTTTTTTTGATCAGACATCTAACACTCTTTACATACCCAACACAAGGTATAAAAAGCCTAGAACCTCACACAGGGTTACAGATTCAAGGCCACAGGTCAATTGCTAAAACATTATGCTTCATAGCACTTAAGTCTTATACAATGTTTAACGCTTGAGTCCATGGTCCATCAAAGAGAAGACAACTTTATACAAATTTTAACAAATTCTTTATAAGACAGGGTACTAGAAGTTCTGCAGATAACACATTCTGAGAACAGCTTTTTCTTACTTTTTCCATGTGAAAGTGGGTTATTTTTCTACCAAATTAAAAAAAACAAAACAAACAAAAAAACCCCAACAACTGATTTTTCTTCCCCTCCATCAATTTGTGCAATTCTCTAATTTTCAGCATGCTATTGAAATACCAGACACAAAAGGAAAAAGAACCTGCCTTTATTCATGGAGGAAGTGCATTCTGCATTCATATACTGGGAACATAATGTGTCTTTTGACTATGTTCTTGGTTTGGTGTTTTATTGTTGCTGTTGTCTGGGATTTTTGGGGGGTTTGTTTGTGTCACTGTTTAACCCCAGCCAGCAACTAAGCACCACACTGTGGAAGAATGGTTACTTGAGAAGGGACATAATCTTTACAGTATGAGCAATCCTGCTGTTAGTGTATCGAGAAGCACAGAGGACACTGTGAACTGATCTGGAATGAAGACTATTCAGCAAAAACAACAGAGGCGAACTAAAAGTCTGGAATGTGCTGACAAACTTCTTTGCGTGAACAGCAACCCTGTACCAATCATATAACTGTCTTAAGCGCGTGAACACATGTAATGAACCAATCATAGAGATATTGCTATCGCGTGCTCTGCTGATTGTCTATATAAACCTGGTAATTGTCTGAAATAAAGGAGAACGATCATACTCGCATCAAGGTTACATCGTTACTCTGGGTCCGTCTTCCCACTCCGACATCTGGTAGCAGAGGATGGTTACTTCGCCTGCGATTTCCAAGACTGCGGTGAGCAGCAGAGGAGGGTAATGTCGCTCGCGATCTCCGAGACTGCGGTGAGCAGCAGAGGAGGGTGACATCACTCGCGTTCTCCATGACTGCGGTAAGCAGCTAGAGGAGGGGAGTGGGAAGTTTCGGCTGAGAGAAGCGCTGCTCGGCTCAAGGAGGCAGAGTAGACGCCGGTGTGAGGTCGCTCCTCACCTCTCAGGATAACGGGCGCTGCTCGGGTCAAGAGGGCAGAGCAGACGCTGGTGTGAGGTCATTCCTCACTAGGCGCAGCAATGGAAACAGAAGCTGCGGCCACACTGCTAGCTGGAATACTCTCTAAGAGAGGGATAGAGGCACCAGCGAAGCAATTGTGTAAATTAATTACACTGGGACAGGGTTGGGGTCATTTTTCTGACACTCACCTGTTGTTTTCCGTCTCGGAATGGCGGGACTTTGGAGGGACAATGTGGCAAAAAACGATTGAGGGAGATGAAAAAGATGAAAAGGAGATAAAGGCGGTTCGTATACTTTGGAACACCGTGTTAGAGACTTTAAAAGTGATGAAAGCAGAAAGAGAAGTGGCATGCGCTGCTGCTCAAATGCTGGGTCCAGGAAAAGCTATTGATAAACCCCAAAGTAAACCAGGACCTATCACGCGCTTCTTCGGACTGCCTGTCGTAAGAGGAATGTCTGGGACTATTTGTAAAAACGTGGGTGAACTGCGGGAAAAGGAAAGTCTTAACTCACCGGGCGAAATAAAAGGTGTGCCACCGACCCCGGTGCGGGCACCCGGGGGAGCGGAAGTTTCTCTTAGCAGAGCCGGAATAGGATCTGAGGCAGAGGCGGAAGTGTCTCCACCAGAAACTCCAAAAGGGGCGGGAGCAACGTCAGTTGCTGACCTCATTGACTTGGGTGGAGCACCCTGCCGACCTTCCCCTGCAACGGGAAGAAAGGAGGTGCCGTCAACACCCTCAGCGCCTTCATCTCCACTGTACCCACCGCTGCCTTCTTCTGGGGAATCATCGGGGAGTGCAACTTCTAAGAAAGAACTGCAGCAACCCCCAGATGTCACTACAGAGATGTTACAAGCGGTGCTAAAACAACTTGAGAAATTGGAAACACAAACAACTACGAAGGAAGAAAGCGTGCCTCCATGTTTAATGAAATCATCAGCACACCCTAGAGTTGCACGCTGGAGTGGCATTATTAGAGATGCAATTCTGGAAGGACAATGGAAGCCCGTTGATGGGACAGGAAATCCTACAACATTAGCATTTCCTGTCGTACAAGGAAATAATCAAGGAAAGTGGGAACTTCATGATTGGAAAATTCTACAACAAGCACGTACCACCATTTCAACCTATGGAGTGAAATCCGTGGCAACACGACAAATTGTTAGCTGGATCTTCTCTGCCGACCTTATGTGTCCATACGATTGCCAAAACTTAATGAGACTGTTATTAACTCCAACTCAATACATACTATGGCAATCATCTTGGATTCAACGAGCCACAGATGCTGCAACCCGAAGACAAGGGGAAGATGATCCACTCCGTGGAGTCACAGCTGACATGCTCACCGGACAAGGGAGATATAGCAACCTGCAAGTACAAATAACATTCCCAGCGAACGTGCTACAACTATCTTCCCAATTAGCGTTGGAAGCATTTCTCAGCCTGCCAGGGTCAAGTGTCCCTTCATTTGGTAACTTACTTCAAGGAGCCACAGAAAGATACAGCAATTTTGTAGATCGCCTATGGGAAGCGTTAATGAATCACCCTGATTTATCTGACGAAAATAAAGAGCAAATGTTTAAAGTATTAGCCTTTGATAATGCTAACAAAACCACAAAGCAAATATTAGCTACATTACCAAAAGGTGCGGATGTAGAAGAAATGCTCCTCCGAGTAGAAAGAGCTGAGGCACAACGACAAGGAAATACTGTCGCCGCTGCAGTTCAAGGAGCCGTTCGTGAAGTAATACAACCATTAGCCGCAGTTGTGCAGAAAAAACGAAGTCACCCTACTGGACAAAGGCCTGGGCAAACATTTAATCAACCTTTTCGAGGAAAATGTCACCGTTGTGGAGAGTCAGGACATTTAAGACTAAATTGTTGTGCTACAGTTTGGTGTGACAAATGTCAAAGGGATAACCATGCCACCAAAGTCTGCACGGGAAACGGAGAGTAGAGCGCGGAGAGAGGCCATGCGCAGACACAAGTGAATCCTCAAAACGAGACACAGGTTTTTTACAGCAACACCCACCCGCAACCCGAGGGAGTCTGGGAATTGATGTAGAAACCACAATAGATGTCACCCTTATTGATTCCAATGTCCAAAAAATTCCTAGCAATGTGATGGGGCCCCTCTTTCACCAAAATAGTACTATTGGAGGATTGCTATTAGGCCGCTCTTCCACCTCTGTAAAAGGACTTATTGGGCTACCCGGAGTAATTGACGCTGACTACACAGGTCGCATTCACATTATGGTCTATACTGTTTGTCCACCTATATTCATCCCTAAAGGTAGCAAAATTGCACAAATAGTTGCTATAAATAACTCGCTAAACCAATTACCACAATCAAATGCCTATCGAGGTGATCGCGGTTTCGGATCTACCGGACCTGCAGTCTTTTTTACTGCAAAAATGGACCAACGCCCTACAATGAAAATAACTATGCCACAACATGGAAGGTCACAACAAATTAAAGCAATGTTAGACACTGGAGCTGATGTTACAATCATCAGCCGTGAGGTGTGGCCTACAAATTGGCCGGTAGAGCTACCAACATCATCTATTGCAGGTGTTGGGGGACAATCTACTCCCTATATCAGCAAGCAACCAGTACATTTGCAATTTCCCGAGGGCCAACAAGCCAATCTTAAAGTGTATGTGTTACCTTTGCCTGGGACACTGGAAGCCTTAATTGGCCGAGATGTTTTAGGCCAAATTGGAGCTGCTTTGACTACAAAAAATTTTTAGTCATGGGCGCTGGAGAGCAGCCGCCCAACCCACCATTGAGTTGGACTTCTAATAAGCCTGTGTGGGTTGACCAGTGGCCCATGACTAAAGAGCGACTGCAAATTGCTAAACAATTGGTTTCCGAGCAACTTGCTGCTGGGCATATTAAACCCTCTGTTAGCCCTTGGAATACGCCCATCTTTGTAATCCCAAAAAAGAATGGAAAGTGGCGACTTTTACATGATTTACGTAAAGTCAATGATCAAATGCAATCTATGGGTGCATTACAACCCGGAATGCCATCTCCCAGTATGTTGCCAGATGGATGGCACATATTGATAGTCTTAAAAAGATAGACTTAAAAGACTGGTTTTTTACTATTCCATTACACCCACAAGACACACAGCGCTTTGCCTTCTCTGTACCTGCTGTAAACAAAGCTGCACCAGCAGAACGATACGAATGGATCGTTTTGCCGCAAGGAATGAAAAACTCACCCACGCTATGTCAACTTTATGTGGCATGGGCACTACAGCCGCTCCGAACTCAATGGCCAAACACGATAATATATCACTATATGGACGACATTCTTTGTTGTCAAGAAAAACCATTTTCTGAAGACGCGTTGCAACAATTAACCTCTATCTTATCACAAAAGGGACTTATTATTGCACCAGAAAAAGTGCAGCATACTAGCCCATGGAAATATCTTGGATGGTCCATCACGAATTCAAAAATTCGAACACAGAAAACAGAGCTTACTACTCAACTACATACATTACATGATCTCCAAACTTTATTAGGAGACATTCAGTGGGTTCGAAATTGCGTTGGAATTTCCAACACTGAAATTGGGTCCTTAACAAAACTATTGCGAGGCACAAATCCGGCCGACAAAATAACTCTGACGGCAGAACAGCATACGGTGCTACAACAAATTATGCAAAAATTATATTCATCATGGTCTTTCCGCCGAATTTTGCAATTACCAATCTCCTTAATCATATGTAACGGGAAAGGCTCACCATATGCTGTCATTTGTCAGTGGCAAAACAAGAAAGGGGAATTTACCTCTCCTCTCTCATTGGATGCCACTGCCAAATCCACTGTCAAGAACAAAAGTCCAGAAGATATGTTTAATGTACTAGAATGGGTGTTTTTAAACGTGCAGCCAAAAACGAGTATTCAAATGCGAACTGAGGCAATAGGAGAATTAATACGTAAAGGAAGGTCGCGAATTATAGAAATCAGTGGTCAGGAGCCAGAGAATATCAGTATACCTGTTAACGCCATGGATATAGAATGGTGGCTCCGTAATGCTGTTGCCATACAGAGCGCCTTATTAGGCTATAATGGCAGAATACACTCACAGCAGCCTCAAGGAAAATTATGGCAAGTATTAAAACGGAATCAATGGATAGAAAAATCCAAAGTAAGTGAAAAACCATTACCAGATGGGGTAACCATCTACACTGATGCAGGCAAGCGCCTACGGCGCGCAGCTTGCGTCTGGAAAGAAGGTGATCAATGGAAACAACACATTATAGAGGGACAACCTCAAGATTCCCTTCAAACTTTAGAATTAACTGCAGTAGTTTGGGCCTTGACTAATTGGCAAAACACTCCTTTAAATGTAGTAACAGATTCAATGTATGTGGCTGGAATAATGCCACGTTTGGAGGATGCCTTACTAAGGGAAACGACCAACCCTAGATTAGGAAGTCTATTTATCAAGTTACGATCCGTATTAAGTCAACGAACAGCAACCTGTTGTATTATCCATATTCGCAGTCATCAGTTAGATCCTGGACTTGGCCATGGTAATCAACTAGCTGACAGCCTAGTTAGTCCTGCATGCCATGTGCCTCCTATGGATAAATTTCAACAGGCCAGACAAAGTCACGAAAATTTTCACCAAAACGCAAAAGGGTTAAAAAGGCAATTTAATTTAACAGAAAATGAAGCCCGAAGCATTATTCAGGCCTGCCCAAAATGCGGAAATCACGGGCCAGGTATAGGAGTAGGAGTAAATCCAAAAGGACTAAAAGCATTAGAATTATGGCAAATGGATGTTACCCATGTTCCAGAATTTGGTAGGTTGAAGTATGTACATGTAACAATTGACACCTTTTTGAAAATGATATGGGCAACTGCGTTGCCTGGAGAAAAGGCACATCATGTATGTAAACATTTGTTTGCTTGCTTTGCTGTATTAGGCGTACCAGAGCGCATTAAGACTGATAATGGTCCTGCCTATGTTAGTCAAAAGGTGAGAGCATTCTTATCGCGATGGGGGGTCGATCATGTGACAGGGATTCCACATTCGCCTACTGGACAAAGATTAGTGGAACGCACTCATCAAATTCTAAAAGATTATCTAGCTAAACAAAAAGGTGTTGAAACTGATGCCCAACGAAGGCTGCATCGCGTACTTTTCACACTAAATTTTCTTTGCCTTATGGGCGATAGAGAAGAGCCACCTATTGTAATTCACCATCAACACCTTAAGCTTAATGCTACAACAACACTTCCACAGTTTAAAGTAAAATATAGAGATCCTGTCTCAGGAATGTGGTTAGGACCTGTCCCGGTTATATTTAACGGTCGAGGATATATATGTGTTTCCACAGATCGTGGTCCAGTGTGGGTGCCAAGCAAGAGTGTAAAACCTGTTTTGGCTCATCATGACTCACCCCACGAGCAAAATGGTCAAGCTCCTGATTCTAGAGATGCTATTCCCAATGGTAATGACTCTCCACAAGATTGAGCCCAGAGAAAATATGTGGGTTACATGGGCAAACAAGACAGGACAACAAGCCTTTTGTCTATCGCTTGCTTCTGCGACAGAACCTTTTCAAACATGTTTAATAGGGATACCTGGCTTCAATATAGAAAAATTTCATAGCTTTGCCACACAAAATTGTAATTCATCTAATTCTGTTAGTAATTGCAGTGTCACGCTTATTAATAGCCTGAATGTTACCTGATAAGTTTGCTTACCGAAGGAATTCGACTTTTAATCACCCTTTCTATTTTAGGATTATGCTTTTGTATAGCATTTAGCTGCATTAAACGAGCTTCATTAAAAGTGATACACCACACCTGGATTGCTCAAAAACAAGAAGGGGGAATTGTGGAAGAATGGTTAAGTGAGAAGGGACATAATCTTTACAGTATGAGCAATCCTGCTGTTAGTGTATCGAGAAGCACAGAGGACACTGTGAACTGATCTGGAATGAAGACTATTCAGCAAAAACAACAGAGGCGAACTAAAAGTCTGGAATGTGCTGACAAACTTCTTTGCGTGAACAGCAACCCTGTACCAATCATATAACTGTCTTAAGCGCGTGAACACATGTAATGAACCAATCATAGAGATATTGCTATCGCGTGCTCTGCTGATTGTCTATATAAGCCTTGTAATTGTCTGAAATAAAGGAGAACGATCATACTCGCATCGAGGTTACATCGTTACTCTGGGTCCGTCCTTCCCACTCCGACACCACACAGCTGCTCGCTCACTCCCCCTTGGTGGGGCGGGAGAGAGAATTGGAAGGGCAAAAATGAGAAAACTTTTGGGTTGAGATAAAGACAGTTTAATAGGTAAAGCAAAAGCTACACGCACAAGTAAAGCAAAATAAGCAATTCATTCATTACTTCCCATTGGCAGGCAGGTATTCAGTCATCTCCAGGAAAGCAGGGCTCCATCATGTGTAACAGTTACTTGGGAAGACAAATGCCATCACTCTGAACGTCCCCCATGCCTTTTTCTTCCCCCAGCTTTATATGCTGAGCATGATGTCATATGGTCAGTTGGGGTCAGCTGTCCCAGCCATGTCCCCTCCCAATTTCTTGTGCACCCCCAGCCTACTCGCTGGTCAAGTGGAGTGAGAAGCAGAAAAGGCCTTAACTCTGTGTAAGGACTGCTCGGCAGTAATAAAAACATCCCTGTGCTACCAACACTGTTTTCAGCACAAATCTAAAACATAGCCCCATGCTAGCTACTATGAAGAAAATTACATCTATCCCAGCCAAAACCAGCACAGTTGTTTGTTTGTTTTTCTTTAAGCCATATACCAATTTTAATAAATCTAAATAATAAACAAATGAACATATCACACCAATGAAGTTTTGGCTAATTGTTGGCTTAAATACCATTTATAACATCTTTTCACTTTCATTTATTTAAATTCCAATGTCAGCTGTAGCTGTAGTAATTAGATTGAATATTGAAGTGTCACTCCCTCCACAGTCAATTTTCACTATCCTTACTCCATATATCAATTCACAAGGAGCACAGAGAGTAGCAGAAGAAAAACCCTAGTTTGTTTCAAAAGAAGCCAATTAACAAATCTCATTTAGTGTTAATTGCAACAGCAGTCCTCATCATAGTCTAATCAACACCTTGCTAAAGCAATCTAAAAGAAGGAAAAAGATAGACATTGATTTCATTCACAGACAGAACTGTATTGACACATTTCAACCTCTGAACATCTTACATTCCCAACAGCTGGAGTAGTTCCTTTCCATACAAACTATTCTACAAAATTCAGAGGTTTTAGCCTTAAGGAAATAAGGACATGCCTGATATGTATTCTCTGACAGCACTAAGGAACAAAGCTGTATGCTGTATTGAATTCCTTCCAATGGTACATTTTTAAAACTTAGAGAACTTCCACTGTCCTAGCTATAAACCTTGACTTTATGTACAGATTTTATCCCTCAAAGTCAAATCAGGTAATCACATCTTTCTGCGTAGTAATATTGGCCTATACAACAAGGAAACATGAAAAAAACTAAGTAAAAAGTTCCTTATGTGTGAGTGAATCCTTGTTTAAAAAGTATTAGCAGTTTGTGGCTGCCATTCAGATCCAGACTAAAAAAGCTGTAGTTGACAAGCCATCTGAGTTGCTCCAAGCCAGAAGTTTTTACATTTCACAAATGCATTAGTCACTTTACTGTGGTTCTCTGAAGCTCTGAATTACTGCTCTATGTGTTGGGCTTAAAACTGTAAGACAACTCTCTTTTTTTCTTTTTTTTTTAATTTTGTGCCCTTTAGTGATAGACTTTGAATGGTGAAACATATTTACATGTGACACCAATGACATGTTCTAATGGTCTCTAATAAAACTTGATGTCACTTTTTCACCTGTTAAAATGACTTCCTTCTGAGGAACAAGATGACGTTCTTTAAATAACACCTGCATAAAAGTATTAAATCCTTTAATAGGATACATTTAACTGAAATCAATTGCCTGTGCCTCCAAAAGGCTGTGAGTCTTTCTGACCATTGAACAAGTCAACATAATTGCGGAAGTCCTGATGTTATTTAGATACATAAATTTACGTTTAAAAGGCTTTCAAGCAGAACAGCTGCATTCAATCCTGTTCTACATTCAATCCAATCCCATTTTAATTCTGATTGGGCTTTGAAACTGCAAACATAAAATCCACAGTTAAAGTTAACTTCGTGATAAAAAACCACAAGATGTATAGTAATGAAAAGATCAATAAAACATTTATAGTTACAAGACATTTCCACCAGTAAAATCAAGACATAAAATTCAGGGTAGTTCAAACCTAAAATCTAGTTTCCCAATACAGTTCACAACTGGCTCAGCACATATTTATAACCCTTGAAATTTACTTAATATTGGTAAAATATTAATAAAAATCCCTGGTTTCAGAGGAGTTACAGGTTTTTTCCTTCACCTCCAACATGGTCTTTCTTAAAAATGCCTAGTTTTTATTCTAAAACCTACAATACATGATTAATTTTTCCACAGTTCAATGGCTACTTTTGAACATTTTAATTCTGTGAACTGTCCTCCATTTTATTGATTTTAGTGTTATCTGAGGGAGGGGACCATGGCCTTTTTTTTTTGTTCGTTGAGGGGGTTGTTGGGATTTTGGTGGGGTTTTTTTCATTCTAGATGTTTTGAATGCTTCTTTTCAGAACATCTGCAAATTTTTTTTAGATCACTTAGTAGAATCCAAAAGATCAATACAATTTCCTCTGGAAGAATAATTTGCCAGAAGTAGCAAAGATAAGACTATTGTGTCATAGATAACATGATATGGATAAGAATATGTGACAGAATAATCACAAGATGTCTTTTGTTAAAAAAACCAGTTGTGTGAATACATAAATGTCATCCTGGTGTTTGCACTCAATCTGAAATTCAACCCTGCATGGCACTGCTTTTCTGCTTATTAGAATCCTAAGCTGCTGCAACACGCCATCGTCTGCTGAATCTGCTCAGTTCAGTACCCCTTTATTCCATACAGAGAATTCTTTTTGTCATATGGTGTTCCCATTCTTCTTTTATTCCTCTACACCAAGAAGGAAGGACTTGCCAGGGCAGTCAACATGTTTTTTTTCTAGATTAACTCAGTGGCAAATTCATTCAAGCTCATTTCACTCTCAGCGTCTGTGTGTCTTTCCTAGTCACTTTATTACATATTGAAGCTAGGGACAAGAGCTTGTGAGGTAAAGAGATTTTATCTCCTCTTTCTGTTGTGGCAGCCATAGCTGCGTCCCAAAAACCTCAGCACCACAAATAGCACACAATACAAGGCCAACCTGCCGTCATGATCAAAGTCCACTTCTAGGTGGGACAGCAGTAGAAGACAACAGTTAAAATCTAGAGAATAAAAATATGGAAGAATTGATTTCCAGTAAATCAATACTAAATTATCTTATGTGAACCTGTCCAAAAAACCTCCAGCATTTGGTCAGTTTCCAGCTTTTCCTTGTTAATGTGAAATCTTTGCACAGATCAGTGGAGCTTACTCCTATCATTCTCTCTAGAAAGTTTATGCAAAACCAAATTTCAGAGACTTAGCAATAGTTTATGCTGATCAGCAGCATTATTTCCTGACATCGTGGAAAGTAACATGTCAGCACTTTTAAAGAAATGCTGAACACCATTGTTGTTTCTCAAACTGTGTAATTAGCAATTTGTGTCCATTGGTGCATCACTATGAAGGAAATTTCAAATTACACGGACATGCCACTGTGCAATTGGTATAAAAAGACTGTGCTGAAGCAATGAGAGTATTTATGGATTCTTTTAATAGAGGTAGTCTAGATTTGGGATACAAGTAATTAAGAAAATATTAATGCAGTGTTGTGCTAAAGTCTTTTCTGTTCATCTGACATTTCAAACTACCTTGTTTATAAATTTCAGTCACAACAAAAACATTATCTTGAAGAAATTTTCCAACAAATCAGTCAATGTTTGACATATGAGACTGACACATTTTTTAATAGCACTCAGTCAAGTCATGTTTTATGGTAGGCAATAGCCAGTAATACTGAAAACTAACAAGGTGTTTATCTGGTAATCCAAATGGAAAATGATGCTGATAGACATTCCAGAGATTCAAACAGAGAAGCCAATGAAGTTTGAGTCTCCTAATCGAAATTTGCAAATAGCTTGGATCAATTTATATATTTTTTCTTTGAACATAACTTGTAGAAGCAGGGACAATTGCCTTTTTTCAAGAGCTTGAGCTCAAACAATGCTGTTACCAACATAATTTTAATCTAAGTCTTCTGCTGCATTCAGGATGAATTTTATAATGATTATTGTTTAAATCATTATTGGGGAAGGGGACCTCCCCCCAACCACTACCTTCACTCTCTGTGTGACACTTACCTTGAAATAGTTTGTGGTTCATGGGCCCATTGGCCAGTTCTTTTGGTTCCTGTGATATTTTGGGGGATCTCCTTTGAGTCTTTTCCTTATTGTCCCTATGCACGTATTCTTCTGAAGCTGGCATTTTGTTCTGTTTTTCCGTTTTTACAGACAAGTTTGCCTGTGTCTTGCAACACCATGCAAAGCCCAATGTCTGCCCCAGTAATCCTGTCATCCTGTTGGGCTGGGCCTGGGTGAAAGGGTTTCTCAGTTTGGCTCACAGGATTGGGCTTTTCTTTGCACTGGGGATCCTTTGTTGGGACTCCTTAGAGGGTACCTTAGCCCTCAGGCATGTTCTGACTTGTCCATTCTCCCTTTTGGTGCCTTCTGCCTCCTAGAGGTCCCCCCTGCCATCCCAGATATGTCAGGGCTTGTTCTGCAGCCTGATCTAGTGGTGGACTCCAACCTGGCCTTCTACTTTTGTTTCTATTCACATTTAAACTTGAATTATTCATTCAAATAGCTATTATTAAAGAACACTTTATCCATTTTGCACCTATATTTTTATGGTTATAGAGATTTAATTTCTATAGCTTTATAAACATTTGTATGTATATAAATCTAGACACATACATACATATAAGAGTATATATTTTAAAAGTATCTATATATAAATAAATAAAATATACATTTATGCATATTTATGCATTATTTTTATATATATGAATATATTTTATATATTGTATACACATGTATATGTGTATATATTTTTATTTCTGAGCACTCACTGGACCAAAGATATAAGCAGCCAATCACAGGGCTGTCGGAGAAAACATGGGTATGACGGTGACAAGAAATGGCTGTCAGCCAATCACAATGCAGTATGACATTTAACCAAATGGCAGCTCCCTGCCATAAAATGGCATTGGCCTGCCCTAAAATGGTAGCCAAAACAAAATGGTGGCCCCTGTGTATGTAGGGGAAGAACCATACAGGTACCTCCAGGTAAACCAGAAGGGGTGGCTGGTCCTGCCAGCCAAATATCACATGACCAGAATAGGGGTGTGACTTCTGGGGGAAATGGCTGCCAAGGCTGCTGGGAGAGGGAAGGATTTCTGCTGGAGATGGTGGAGGCGGGGGAAGCTTATTCTTATCTTGTGTATCAGTGGTCCCTGTACTACTGACAGCTGTGGTTCAGCTTGATCCAGATGTACCAAATATACATGCTTTTGTTTCTTCTATTAATGTAAGCTGGAAAGCTATTTTAATCGGTTTTTACCACTTTGGAAGAGGCAGGTTTAGTGCAATGACTCATTGAAAATATTCTACTTGCCAAAAGTATATTTCGAAGACTGGGTGCTGTAAAGTGAAGACACAATCAAAAAATATAATGTCTTTTTGTTCAAACGAAAGAATCACTGGATTGCATGTTAAAAGATTAAAAGGAAACAAAGATACAAAGAAAACTGAAAGAAAGGAAGACTTTTAGGCTTATAAATAATAATACTTTCCTTGAAAAAAAATTACCACAAAAATTTTAATTTTTTTTTCATACTAGAATAATGGGGGTTTGACTTACAATGTATATTACGTAATATTTGTAATGAACTAAAGCATTGAATAAAGAAGTATCATTGTACTTCCTATACCCATGAGTTTCTTAAAAATGAAATTAAATATAAATTATTACTCATAATTTTTATGGACACATTTTTGATTTAATGTATCAGTGAAAATAAAGATCTAGCTTTACAACAGTATTATAATTCCATGACTAAACTGCTTTGTAAAATAAAAAAAATCAGGATCTTCAACATCAATACTGTATATCAATTCTCTTCTTCCACAGATTTTAAGTATTTTGGCTTCTTTTTTTTTTTAGTTCAATGTTTATTCTACTTTAACTCATTAGCAATAAACATTTTCCTATTTTATAACACCAAAGCATGAATCTGTTTTTTAACCACTGAATTTTTGTAGTTGTCCTCTCCAGCTGACTGCCAACTAGCAAAACTTCAGGTTTTAGGGGTACCTACTAAAGCGACTGAAATAGATATCAACCTGTCAATTATGCATATCTTAAGGGGAAAGATTGAATATAGAAAAAGGTGTGACAGAGGCTGATAACTGGGCACACAAAGAGGCTTCTGATCAGCTGGGCTTGGATTGGGCTTGGATTTTTATTTGTGTTTTTAAGCAAGCCATTACTCTTCAAAGCCATGTGTCATATACATGCATATCATATATATCCCTGTCATATTTAGCCCCTCTTTAACATGGTTAAACTACAGATTTGTGATAGTTAAGTCAGCCATGAACTGTGGTTTCTGTACTGAAAAGCAATGGAAACTTTTCTTACAAACTAATTGACAGGTTGAACAGGGACTACTCAGTTGATGAGAATTGGCTCGGAAGCTGAAGACTATAACCAGAAAGATCACACTTTTGGGCAACAAAAGAGAAGAGAGCCCAGTCCTTCAGTGATCTTAATTTGTGATACAGAGCTGAGATTTTATGGGTAATTTTTTAAAGGCTGGTGGAGTTTTGTCTTTCTGCAGTGCATGCTGTGATGCAGAAGGCATCAGAGCACACACAGCAAGTGGCATTTTGCTGAGCAGATAAAAGGAGAACTTCAGCACGATGTATATGAAAGACATCGTATTTCTTGCCATTGAAAAACTGATATATTTCTGACCATGCATAGAGAAGTAACTCTTAATACTGATAGAAATTTTATATTGGAAATATGAGTGGTCTGGACAGAGAACAGGCAGGACTGAGAGACTTTTTGTACTTAATACTGATGGTGACTGACACCTGAGCTCTGCCACTGTTCATTTGTGAATCCAGACTTAGGAGGCAGAGCAAAGCATTTGGGGCCTACCTCATGCAAGTTAAAGCAGGCTCTCCAAAACATCAGTAGTTACCTGTAGTATAAATGTCATAAATTAGTCTTATTTTCCAATGTAACAATCAGAAGGAGCATTACAGGTGAGAATAAAGCTTATAACACTCAAAATAATCAGGTATCAATGTTTGTGAACACAGGAGAACCTTCATGGAGAAATGAAGTAATCAAATTTGAAAAATTTTCTTAAATTCTGTGTAGAGGGAGTAAGAACATAAGGGAAATACAAAAAAGCTGACTATGTTAAAAATCTTAAAAAAAAATCTCAGCTTTTTTCACATTTGCCAGTGGAAAATACGTATGGTCAGAAATCATAGTTGATAAAGGGAAAATTTTAAGTAATTTTGAAACAGCAATTCGTACATACTAAAGGCAGATTGCAAGAGGTGCAATGAGCAGTTAAATATGAAAATGAATGATTTATCTGAGTACCATACTTCCTTTAATTTATCCTAATTTTTACCTTTTTAATGACCTCTGTTTTGCAGGTAATGTATGCTTGGTGTTTATACATTAAAGAGAATGATGCATGCATTGCCATGGTCATAATGAACACTACCTTTTTAGTACAAAAAGTCATTGAACTGAACTATAAAGTTAGCGATGAAAACAACATCTCAAACTCTAGTATGAAATGACACTATACTAGACAATCTAAAGCCTATTCTTTTAGTCTTTTTTAAAAGATCTTTTCCCAAACACTAAATCTTCCAAATAGAAATTTTAGTTTCTCATTATGCAGTATTCACTAAAGACCTTGTTTAAAAAAACCCATATTTTTCTATTGAAGAGTATAAAGAGCTTCTAGTAAACAACAAGCAAATGAAAAGCTGGCAGGTTGAGAGGGACGCTGTCTGTGTCAGTAACATGTAGAATGAAAATGAAATTAAAAGGTTATATTAAATAATAGGCTTGCTGAAGAAAACCTAGAAATAACATTTTTTTTCAGAGTGTCTGTATTTGTGATGATCCATAACAAGGAAAGTAGTCCTCTATGCAACTAGTCTATTTGCTTCCTATATTAGAAGAAAAAAAATTGAGCATTAAAAATATAGGGAAGACCATTCTCTTTGGGAGTTATCTGAGGCGAATCATTGGAATCAAAGCCTAATTATAAAATGGACTGATACAGTTGCCTAAATAGGTGGTAAACACTTAAAGGTTAATGTCAGTTCTATATTCAAAGTTTCCAAATCAAAATATCATTGATAAGAATACAAAAGGTATGAATAAATTAAGGTACCAATGGAGATCAATCATAGGTAAAACAGAAAAATCAGTCAAGTATTGGTCAAATACTTAATGTTGTTAGAGGCAGAACCTGAAGCCAAACAAAAACTGAATATTTGAAATGATCTTTAATGGTGACCTCTTACTTTATTTATGATTTCTCTACCACCACTACCTATTAGGCTTTGGATTTGTTTGTTTCTTTAGTTTTTTATTTCATTTTTTTCAGCTAGATGCTATACACAAAACTATATGTACAACTAAAGGTGAGTGTATAACTGAAAAAAAGCCATCAATTTATCAATTTTGCAAAATTACTTCAGTAGCAGATAATCTGAGACAGTTTGGTTGCAATTTATAAGGTTGAATGAAGTATTTCTAAAAAGCCATGGCAGTAGCAAATTATTCATACATTTGAAAAAATAGGAAGATAATAGTTCATCGATGTTATCAATATTTTTTGAGCTGAAAGGAACGTGATAGCATATGATAAGGGTCCTGCTGATCCTTAATAGGCAAAATATATAAAAAATATATGCACTGAAGTGCAATGTATCATAGTGTATTTTATCTGTTACATCATTAAACAAAGGATCAGCTTCCACTCTCACTGTGGTCTACCTGTTGAGTAATCATTGAAAATTGCCATTCTGCTCTCTGTATGAACTGAGATAAGCGTTCAGATTGGAAGGTACTTAGAAATTCTAACATATTCTTGTGTTTGTCCAAAGTAATCCTGTGAAGATACAGGTTCAGGCACAATAACATGCAAGTAATTCAATTTCTAGACCAGAGCTGCCAACTGTTCTGAAGCAGAGAGTGTGTTGCTATTATCCCTGTAGAGTTCTACTTTTTTTTAGTTTCTTTTATTTTCTGAAACATTAGTACCACTGAGCTAGATGATATGCCAAAAAGCTACTTAAGGTTATTACTATAGTTATAACTATAAAATTCAGGATTTTTATCCAATAAGGGTCTGTTATACCTAAAAGAGAAGTTATCTGAAATTTACAGGCTTTTGTTCAAAATTCTGATGTAAAGAGTAATAATAATAATGATTGATAATAATAACACCCTTAACCCAGTTCTCTTAATTTCTGAATTTAGGTCACATTGTTTCACTTGAAAATTCAGTAGACTTCAAGAACTGAACTTCAAGAAACCCAATTGTCCTTTTTTGAGCAGATTAGCCATTATCTTCCATACTATATGAAAAGTGGGAAACATTGGGCACAATTCTTTATAACAAATTTAGATGGGCATCCCAGCCTTCTTTCTAATCAACTGAAGGAAACAGGTATTTTCTATAGTATGAGTCACCTCATCCTGAGGTAGATATTTAAAAAGGAGATTAAGATGAGAAAATTAAAGACAGACAACTAAATCCCTAATTTCTAGCATGAAGTAAAATGACTTCACCACAAGTGTCCTTCTGCTTAAGGTACATGCTGAATACACTGACAGGACTGAGTTCTGGAGCTAAATATTTGTAGGTGCTATTTTTATTAAGATAAGGGTAGATAAAGTGGTTTTGTCTCCCACTTTTTTGGCAGTAGGTCAGTAGGGGGAAGTGATTCAATTCACTTTGCAGCTTATGGTCAAACCCATTTGTTCCCATTCACTGAGCTATAGATTAGTCAGTTTATTCAGGAGCTAGGCATACTTTAGGCAAAAGAGAAAAACAGCTAGAAGAAATATGATGCTGTAGCTTAGGTGGTAGGGTATCTTTCTAGCAGACATATGCTTAGTCAAATGTTCCAATAAACTTTTAATATTAAAGTGTCAGCATTTTTGTGCCTTGTTTAGAGTGAGCTCAGACAAGACAGGCTGCTCTGCAAAAGTAGAGCTAGGCAGTGCCAAAAGGTAGGTGGAGGAACTAGACCTTTTTTTTTAAAAAATTTTATTTTTTTTTAAATGAAGGCATAGGTATGTGTGACAAAGAGTTATTCAACTCTGTTGGACTTGGGTTATTCTGAATCTATTCTAGACATGTATTTAGAAAGCCTGACAGGTAAATTTACTGGCAAATATTCCTAGGGACTTCAGAAATAATCAGATATTACATAAACTAAGCAAGGTTTAAAATTGACTCAAAAAATTGCTCTCATTTGTGGTTCTTGAGAATAACTCCTAGGTAGGTGGACCTGGCAGCAATCATCAGTTGATACTACTTGTTAAGTAACCCAAAAAAAACATGAGGAAAGTAAAGACTTAAGTTAAAGAACTTAATTAGGAAACTGATTGTGGCTTTCTTGAAAGTTCGTGTGTTGACATGTCAGATATCCAGGTATAGTCTTTCATTTGTTATGAACACAGCCCCAAGAGGATTACTGAAAGGTAGACAATTTCAGGCTGAAAGAAGAAAGTAGGGAATCAAAGAAACTTTGGTCTTCAGACAAAAAGAAAGTAACCCTCATTTATTTATATCCTTTATTTAAATAGGCAATTGAGAGTATATGGGAATACTGATATAAAATTATGAAAGATATGTGAAATAGATTAGTATTTTTGAAATGAAATGATGCTTATGAGAAGAAAACCACTCTGTTTTGCTATGAAATACCTTGAAATGAATGTGTGGACTGCATACCAAACAGATCTAGTTTCACAATGATAAGAATTTAAAAAATGGTAAATGATTGTTAAAATAGGTTTTAGCTTCTGGGTCTATCTGTACAATGATATGGAACAGAATTCATAAACAGAACTATCAGAAACCCAAACCAGGCAGCAACCTAGTTAAGCTAAACTGCAGAAGGATTTACCCAAGCCAATACGTCTCATTTTTTCCCAGAAAGAGTTAACATGAGTGTGGATCATGGTTAATTACTCTACACTTTCAAACTCCTGCAATACTGGGTTTATCAAAGCTCAGACAGTGAGGCACATAACCCATAATGCTTCCTTTGATGACTCCATCACAGAAAGATAAGAATATGGCATCACCTGGAATGAATACCTTAGTTATTGAGGCACTGCATGTGAGGGTTCTGGGTCTAATCCCTCCCCAGATAAGGAGAACATAAAAACCAAGCTTTCAAAACTCAGAGCAAGTGCATTTTTTATTAGACTATTGCATAAAGATTTTACATAGGGCCATAACAGCAAGTAGCTGAGTTTTTTTATGATCAGAATTATTAAATCTTGAAATAGTTTAGGCAGTGCTGTATGATATTGGGATATAATGTGAGAAGCAAGCCTATCTGTCCAGGATATCGTATTACATCTGGGTATCTATGTGAGCAGGAAAATTTGTGAGTTGACACAAATACAGATCAGTCAGTGAAGGAAAGTGAGTGATCTGGACAGTAGTCTGAAAAAATGGCTTTTTAGGAGAATGTATCTGACCTTTTATTAAGAAAATAAACAATTACATTTTACTCACAAAAAAATTGCCGAGAGTTGCAAGCACTGCAACTCTGTATATTAGTATCCCCGGATTACAAGTGCAAAGACTATTGCCTGAAAACGCTTGCTGTATTGTAACCAGAGAGTTTATTAACATCTTTCAATAATATTGACCCTGTCATATAATTAAAATTTCAAAGGTCTGTTTGATTGCAGTTGCATGTTTGATCACATTCACCAAGGGTGCCAGACATAAGGCCTATTAAATAGTTTATTTAACTAATAGTGGACATGGAAAGTCACACACACAAAAAAATACTAACTGAAAATCACTGGCATGAAAAAGCTTGTTTATAAAAAAATAGTTACAGTTTCATCAATGTATTATTCAGAGTTAAAGTCAAAACACAGAGAGACCTGTGAAAGTAAAAAAATATTATTAAGTATGCTAATTTTTACATTTATTGCTCCATGCACACTATGGCAGGATTGGGAGGGGGGTCAGGGAAGAAGAGCAGAGCTTTTAAACACACATGCCATCTTAATCTAATTGCTGCTATGATGATAATCCTACTACTGCCGAAGTGTCATCTGTCTGTCCCTTATGGTTATGCGTCATACATCACTCCTACTTGAGTTCTTACATTTCCTCAGGTTTTGCTTTAAAATCAAGTTTGGCGTTACACAAGCTATATCAATTTTTGCTTTTCTTAACTCTTCATTTTGTACTGATATCTGAACAACTCTTAGTTTAAGGGGGTGAAAAAAGAGTTCTGGAGCTTTGATGCTGGCAGGATTTAAAAGTAAACAACACAGGCTCAAAGACAGGCAACCAGCAGCATGGTAAAGTTTCATGATAATGATTCCAAGAGAACGAAATCCTGTTAGGTACCTATGTGTCTGATTGGCCTGTTACTTCAAAGATTTCACAGAAATAAAGTGAGAAATATACTGAGGTACACTTTGAGGAAGGAAAGGTCTATTTTATGAAACATCACTGTAAACTTTCAGATTAAATCTTGACCTACTGCTGGTTACCTCTATAAAGAAATGACAGCCTAAGGTAAGTAGTTGTTGAAGTATGTGTTTCCCATTTCTCTTCTTTATTTCCCATTGCAATTCCCATTTTTACACTTCTTCAAAATAAGCACAGCATATCTTCCCTTCATAGATTAGAAGTGACACACTGCATGTTTACTGATGATATGCTTTACAAGTTTGAACTCTTATGTCCTTCACTATTCTCTTTCTGTAAAAAATCAACAAATAAGAGTCATAAAAACTATTATCAGTGAGGAAGCTAAAGGTTTCCAATACTATCAGTGAGTTTTCAAAGCACTGGTGATTCTGATGACTTAGCTGCTAATCTCTAATTGGAAGCTGCCAATCTCTAATTGGAAGCTGCCATAAAGAGATTCTGAATGCATTGTAGCAATAGGAAGTCTTCCACTGATTTCAGTAACGTATTTTCAGTATAACAGCTTTTGAGAGAAAATACCAAAAGCAACATTTTAAGAAGAACTTCTTAAATCTTGTAAGTGGATCTTCATTTAAAAAATAGGTTTAAAAGCCCTCTAAAAGCTAGAAAATTTCTCTTGAATGCTTTCAAATATTTCAAAAATACAAAAAAAACCCTAAAGGAATCCACTAACATATATGATTTTGCTACATTTTAATTAATTATTATTAATGAGCCAAATTCATAAGAAATTTATAAAATAATACATACGTCCTCCTACACAGAGTTCAAAGAGACTAAATTATTAGTGTGCGATAACCTAACAATACTGCTGCTGGGGTACATTTTATGTCTTTAATACTAAGTATTAAAATCAGTAGATTATATTTTAACAGAGTATTTTTAGTGTAATTATTATATAGTATAAAAGTGAAAAATGCAATTGATGGTAAATATGTAAGTTTCAGCTATATTACAGGTCTAGCAGAGAACAAAAATAAATTGTACCCAAGTATTACCTGAAAAATGAAAATCTGGACTGTATTTCAACTTTATGTGAAGTATCACTTATTTTTCATTGTTTAAAGGAAGCTCCCTTTGCCATATGGTAACTTTTGCAAGATGGGATTTATAAATTTTGCATATAGAAAAAAACCTTCCTCACTTCCTTTTTTGCTTTAATAACAAAGTTGTCCATATTGAAATATCCTCACCATACCTTCCTCTAACTAGGAAATTAGAAGGACAGAGACAAATATAAGAAGAATATAAGAAAAATAATGAGCACCCTTCAGATAACACAGAGGTTCATGAGGACATGATTAGAAGAAAACAGCTTACTGGAGGGAACAGAGGAACAGTAAGGAACAAACTAAGGTAAGGGAGGAAATCAGTGTGCAAGGAAGAGATACAAGTTTCAGAAAAGTGCAGAGGAGTAAATAAAATTAGATGAAAAACTTTAAAAGTAGGAGAAAATTAAAAAAAAAAAAAAGCATTTGTAAGTAAATCTAGGTACCATGAAAACCTGATAAAGGTTATAAAAATAGAGCACAAATAGAATAGGATATCAGTGGATCAGGAAGAAGCAAAAAGGGAGAGAGGCAGACTAGTGATATGGTAATGCTATGCAAAGGCTATGATGACAGCTTTCTATGCTGCAGGAGATCAAAAAGAGTGAGTGGTGTCTTCCCCCAGCATCTATAGGAGACTTTGGCATACACATTTAAAATTCAGTTTGTCACTGAAGTGACAGTTCTGAAATTGGAACCATGCAGATTTCTTGTGTGTTCAAAGAAAAAGAAAAAATTCAATGTAGCATATGGTTTATGAAACAGAATTATATGTTTTTAAACCAAATCTCACTTTCCCCTCTCTCTCCAATCACATTTTTTATTACTCAGTCAGTAATATTTTTACTGTAACAACCTTCAGTTGTTCAGGGCTGTAACTTTTCCCCAATATGGTTTTACAACCCTTTCTTGGGGAAAAATAAAATTAAAAAAAAGATCAAGAGTGGAAATAGTAACTTTTTATATTTTTTCTCTACCACGCAGCACACATTTGCAAGGCAGAGCTGCATTTTCTTCAGCTGGAAAAAATGAGAATTCACAAGTCCAGTCTTCCAAGATAGATCCAAAAGCATCAGGCAAAAGAGTATTCTTAGTAAAAGTGTTCTCCTTCTCATCACCCATCGAAACTGGGTTATGGTGTATTCAGGATTGCAAGAGTCTGTGTCAGCCAAGGGTAACTGGTACTGCAATGGCTGCCATGACACCTTTTTAGCTGCTGGATCCTTTTGGGACATACTTTTATAATTTCTGCTTGATTTAAGTTGTTTGATCTGGTACCATAGCCAGAGACCTGGTTTTAAACAGTCATTGCACCAGTAACATCAGTACTTGCTCTTCTTCCCAAGTCTTTTTTTGTCAGTATTATAACAGAATGAAGGAGGGGAGAAGCTTCATATAGTCTCACCAGGGAGACTGAGGTTAACATACCACAACTTTTGTATACCCAAGACATTCACAAGAGGGTGGTCAACCAAGGAAGAAAGTGTTAGAGCATACACGCAAGGCTGTAACTGGTTAAATAGTAGATCAGGGCCCAAAATGTGCTCAGACCTCATGTAAAGATGCATAGTAAATATATCCAGTGCATAAAATTCAACTGTAGCTCTGGATGGGACATTTTACTGTTTTAGTCAGAAGTTCAGTAGTTTAATTTTACCTCTTAAAAGAAAATGAATAACACCAAAAAAAGCCTACAAATTAATTTCATACAGAAAATCATACATAAATCCATATAATCACCATGACAATTTTTAATGTCTGTGGAAAAACAGGATTTTTTCAAGTATTTTTTCTAGCATCAAATCTAAATGCTATTGTTTTTGTAGGAATGATGCATACTAAATGTTAGAATGATATAAATGTGCTGTTTGTTGATCTAGCCAACAAGCTTGACAATAAATACCAACTGTGAAGGTTATGTGTGCAGACACCTGTCTACCCTCACCTGGGATAGACTGCTAGCTTGTTTATCATAGGTCATCAAACCACCTTCAGGCAGCAATAGCTTTTTGTTTGCAGCTGACTTTAGTCTGTATGATAGGAGGAGGAAGGAAGAATACCCTTACAGTGAAAATGTATTACTGGCATCTTAATCAAAGACAGAAGATACAAACATTGTTATTTTAGGGCCCTTGTCGGGCAGTTTTATGAGAATGAATTACTTATCTCCATTTATATGACCTAGATTACGTTTTGCATTTCAACACTAACCCAGTTTTTTGCATTTCAGCTCCCATAGTATGAATGTTTCCAGCTGGGCTCTGTCAGCCTCTGTTCCACCATAAATCATATCAGCCTTCTCATCCAAAGGTGCTAACTGATGAGGCAGAAATAACACAATCTCAGCTGGCTTTGCGGCCTACTTACAACACAGCTACAGCAGGAATGCAGATTGCCTCTCTGTTCTTCCGGATAAAGCCATAAAAAGTTATATCCCTTTCAACTTACTGTTTTGGAATCCCTCCAGCTCCTGGGACTATTCTTTTCACTGAGTACAGAAAATAATGCTTTCGCTGCAAATAGTCAACAAGGTCTTAGCAATACTGGAAATTGGTCCAATGTCATAGTCATGAAGGACTAGTACACAGATTTAAAATAGTTCACTTTTCAACTGCTTGCTATTTGAGTTAGTATTGAAAAACAAGATAGCAAGTTACGTGGTTAAACTTAATGGCTCAATATTATGCTTTAAAATTAAATACCAGGTTTTAGGGCTTAAGCCAATAACTATTAAAGATTGAAATGAAACCTGAAGGAGTGAGACCAGAAAATTACTACATACTTGTCTGCTGTATCAGTACAGCAATACCTGTGCTCCTATATTTTATAAATATCTCTCTCTGGTAGTGAAGAAGGCAAACTAAAGGCAGGGAGGTTTCTCTCTCTTCTATTGTTTCCTACTACTAAGCTTCAAGTTTATATATGTCTTGCCTTTAGCACCGTGTATTTTGAGCTAGTAAATGTTATTACACTTCCTACAATCCTGCATTTCTGTTTCTCAGACTATTTTTAGAAAGAAGGTATGTAAAAGGGGATTTCTTTCTTTTTGTGTTTGTGTGGAGAAAAATGTATTTTTAAAGTAGAATGAAAGAATGGTTAGAAGTAAAGATGCAGATGAGTACAAATGGATATATACACAGACTTATATACAAAATACATAATATATAATTCACATATGTATGATCATGAAGTTATAAATATGAAATATGTATGTATGATCTTTTAAACAAAAAAACCCCTTTACATCCCATTCTTTATTCTTTGAGAAAAACAGATGAAACCTCCTATGTAAGTACTTCTTGATATCACTCATCGTCATGGTTATATAGATTCATAGCCCATAGTCTGTGATTCTATGAAAAAAAACCAACAAAAAAAAGCTTGTGTAGAGGCAAGATTGTAGCATTCCATACTTACTAAGATTTTATAGCAAGTTCATTATGTTTCTGAATTTTTCCTTGCCCTCATCCCTTTGTTAAAGTTAAGACAATAACACATAGTAAAAAAGTATATTCAAGTACAGATCAGATTCAGTATAGTATGCAGAAAAGTTGGTTAGCCATGATGGTTGGAATAATAGAAACAGAACAATCTTTGGTAACTCAAAACTCAAGTCATTCAAGATGCAGATTTCTTTGATCTTCACAGAGATAAACAACAAAAAGAAAGTCCTGTGTCTATCATGACTGGGTAGAAGATGACAGTTTAGTGTGATTATGAAAAAGAGACAAATGACTATCAGATATCCAAGCCATAAAATATGTCCAGTAGAGATGGTTAAAAACTAATATTATTGCATAAGGCCTTAGTGAGACCTCATCTGGAATACTATGTGCGGTTTTGATTGTTTCTGATAAAGGAAGATTAATCCAGACTCAAACAAATGCAGAGAAAGGCAATGTCCTCGTTTCAGCTGGGATAGAGTTAATTTTCTTCCTAGTAGCTGGTATAGGGCTGTGTTTTGGATTTAGGATGAGAATAATGTTGATAACACACTGATGTTTTAGCTGTTGCTAAGTAGTGCTTACACCAGTCAAGGACTTTTCAGCTTCCCATGCTCTGCCAGGTGCACAAGAAGATGGGAGGGAGCAGAGCCAGGACAGCTGACCCCGACTGGCCAAAGGGCTATTCCATACCATATGGCATCATGTTCAGTATATAAACTGAGGGAGTTGGCCAGGAGGCAGCGATCGCTGCTCAGGGACGTGCTGGGCATCCGTCGTTGGGTGGTGAGCAATTGTATAGTGTATCATTTGCTTTGCATATTATTATTGTATATTATTATTATTATTACTACTAGTAGTAGTAGTACTATTGCTACTATTCTGTTTTCTTTTACTTCAATTATTAAAGTGTTCTTATCTCAACCCACGAGTTTTCTGACTTTCACCCTTCCAATTCTCTCCCCCATCCCACTGGGGCGGAGGGGAGTGAGCAAGTGGCTGCATGGTGTTCAGTTGATGGCTGGGGTTAAACCACATCAGGCTACTAGCATGATCAAGAGCATAGACAGCCTTCTTTATGAGAGGAGATTTTAAAACTTTGGCTTTTCATTTTGCTAGACTGAACAACTCAGAGAGGATATGACTGTTCATTATAAATAAAGTTGATATTTGGAATAAATATCACAGAGGGAAGAATCTGTTTGAGCTAGAAGACAACATTGACAGAAGATCAAGAGCCATAAATTATCCATTAATACATTTTTCCTCTTGATGACAATCATTCTTATTTCCTATTCCATTCCTGGTTTACTTCATCTTTACTTTTTATCACTTTGAGTTCCTTACCAAGCATTTCCATGAGGAAGAAGCAGGAATTTTGCAACTCCAGTCACATGTTACGATCTGTGGAGTGGAATCCTGCCAAGGCAGAATTGTAAATAAAAATTATTTGGAAATGCTTGTCATGGTCTTTTCAGAGAAACAGTTTCTTGTAAGCAGTTGTCGTGGTTTAACCCCAGCTAGCAACTAAGCACCACACAGCCGCTTGCTCACTCCCCCACCGGTGGGATGGGGGAGAGGATCGGAAGGGCAAAAGGGGAAAACTCATGGGTTGAGATAAGAACAGTTTAATAACTAAAGTAAAATAAAAATAGAACAGTAGTAATAATAAAAATAACAATAATAATAAATAATAATAGTACGATAGTAATACAAAGCAAGCAATACACTGTACAATTGCTCACCACCTGCTGACCGATGCCCAGCACATCCCCCAGACAGCAATCATTACCTACCCCGATCAACTCCCCTGCTTATATACTGAGCATGATGTCATATGGTATGGAATAGCCCTTTGGCCAGTCGGGGTCAGCTGCCCCGGCTGTGCCCCCTCCCAGCTTCTTGTGCACCTGACAGAGCATGGGAAGCTGAAAAGTCCTTGACCAGTGTGAGCGCCACTTAGTAAGTACTTAGCACTACTTAACAAGAACCAAAACATCAGTGTATCATCGACATTGTTCTCATCCTAAACCCAAAACACAGCCCCATACCGGCTACCAAGAAGAAAATTATCCCAGCTGAAACCAGGACAGCAGTTAAATTAGTATGTTGGCAAATTATTTTGCTAAACTGGGCCACATCTAAAACTCATAATTCTTGTTTCTGTTTTGCAGTATCTCCCTTGAAACCTGCATAAGAGCAAAACATAAAAAGTATTGCATGCCATTGTGTTGCTCTTCTCTCAGTAAACTTCTAAGCTCATTAGATAAACTGGAAAACCTGCAGAGGATGTTAAGTGTATTTCATTGAAACAGTAGTTGTAGAGTTTTTCCTGATTTCTCAGTGTAACTTTTCTACTGATTGCTTTTCTGTTCTTTTGGAATCCAGAATTCCTAAAAGCAACGTGAAAATACCACATAGTCTATTTTACAGGATGAAAGTATTTTTTATTTTTAATGAAAACCATAACTAACAAGTTATATATCATATTTAAATACAAAAGAAAGAAGAATGTGTCCAGTGGTGAAGTTTCTTATTCTCTTCTGATTTCCACTTGTATTTTCTTTTGATTTGGAGGGCTACCTAAGATGATGATTTAAATATGATTGTAGGCTCTAACATTGTTTATCTTTCCCATCTTCAATAGAACTCCAATAATGCACTTACATACGTTACTGAGTCTGATGGGGATGGAGTTAATTGTCTTCATAGCAGTATGTATGGTGCTGTGTTTTGGATTTGTTGCTAAAACAGTGTTGATAACACATCAATGTTTTGGCTATTACTTAACAGTGCTAGTAGAGCATCATGGCTTTCTCTCCACCCCCCTCCTCCCCAGCAAGTAAGTAGGCTAGGGGTGGGCGAGAAATTGGAAGGTGATACAGCTAGGACAGCTGACCCACATTGACCAAAGGGATATTCCATACCATATGGTATCATCCTTAACAATATAAGAGAAAGTAAGGAAGAGGAGACATTTGTTGTTATGGTGTTTGTCTTCCCAAGTAACCATTTCATGTGCTGAGGTCCTGCTTTCCAGGAAGTGGCTAAACACCTCCCTGCCAAAGGGAAGTAATGAATGAATTCCATTTTACTTTGCTTCTCTGCACAGCTTTTTGCCTCACCTGTTTAACTGTTTTTATCTCAATCCACAAGTCTTCTCACCTGCTTTCTATTATTTCCCTGTCCCACAGGAGAGAGGAGTGAGCTGTGTGAGGGGTTGTGTGGGTATTTGGCTGTTGGGCATGGTCAGGCCCCCCCCCCATAAGACAGTAAGACAAATTTCATCTCAAGTGGTAGGATAGTGTTTCAAAGAACTGTAGGGAAAAGAAAAGAACTGGATTACAAACTACTGAGTGTACCTATGAAAGACAAGAAGGCAGGCTTCCTGAAGCTCTTCTGTTTTTTACAGGTAATAGAAGATACAAGAAGGTACAAGAAATTTCCTTGCTTACATTTGTAAAACATTTAGGCTACAACACTACTCCCACAGAAGTGATAGTGACAATCATTCTGAGACTCCCTGTGGATGAAATTCTATCAAAGACAATGACAGAATTTTAAGACAGGGGGAATGCAGAAATGCAGAAAATTATGTGAATCCTTAAAAAAAAAAAACCCTCCATCATAAAATATCTTTCAATACTGTAATAGATAATTCTTGGTCTTTTCTATAATATTTATATACGTCCTTGATTACATCTTATTTTCATTGGCTCTCAGAAGTTGTCCAGCATAAACGTTCTGGACTTTTGCTCTAAAATTGCAACTGATAATATGAGCTATTAAGAGACACACTTTATCGCATCTTCTATGGAAGAAAAATATATATATATATGTCCACACAGGAAGTCAATATATGGTCAAATAAAATGCTCTACTTCTTAAAAGTTATTGAAGAAGATGAATAAATGACGTGATAAGCCACTTTTTGCTATAAAGAGTGATGCAAAAGCATAGGGAAAAGAAATGTCATTGAGTAACCTGAAAAAATCAAAACTGGAATGTCACTGAAACTGGTGCAAGGTCACACAAATGAAACTTGAATCCACAGTGACATACATGCAAAACACAAGTAGATTGTCCAGGGGATTGATAGTGATCCCATTTATAATGGCCAGCAGAATAAAAAAGCCTGTTCTGTGATTGTGGGAAAAAATACCTGAAGAGCATTAGAAATACATATATTTCAGATAATAAATAAGTAGAAAATGCAGATAGTTATTTTCATTCTTTACAGAAATTTTGTTTTAATTTTAATTGTTGTCTGTTATATTTAGTATCTTAAGTATCATTTGCTACCTAATTGCACTGTAGAAATAAATAAGTACATTTCTGATAATTTTATTACAGGAAAAAAATAGGATATTAATTGACCTAATATATGAAAGGGCCTTACAGCAATGATAAGGAAAGAAGAGAGAGACTTTTGTGTTAACTAGTGTTTCAGTCAGTCAGAAAACGGTTCCATAGAGTCAAGAGAATAAGAAAATTAACCACATGAATATAAGGCAGTGTATCTGAGACTTGCCAAAAAGCCAGACCTATTTTAAATGTTACTATTTGGCTATTAAAAAAAAACCCCAAATAACAAAAACCAAACCACACACACTAATATTCACCCTGTTGCTAGAAAGAGTCTAACAATAGCCACAACAGCAGACTATCCTGCAGATCCAACTGGATTCTTTCACTAAATCTACTTTTAGCAATTTACTAAATCTTAGAGCTTGCAGTGATTCCTGCTCTAGGATGCATAGATACACAAAACAGTTAGATCTGTATTATTATCACACACAGCTATAATATGAAGAACACCATGGAAGCAAGATTTGTGGTGGAAGCAAGCATTACTACAACTGTCAAATGAGACACAGCATTTTTTTTTAATCAAATGCTGTAATATGAATGAGCTAATGGGCAAAAATTAAATGGTCTAGCTTAAATAGTTTAGCTAGTCTGGCTGATTTTGACTGAAATGGATTCAGGAGGAATTGCATGAGTAGCCCTGCTCTCTTCTGTAGAAAGATCTCATTCTGCAGAATGTATACATTGGTGTATTCTTGAGTCATAACTATAAAATCACTGTTCAGCACTATTCAGTGTGTTTAGTGTTGTTTTGGGGCTCTTTAAATCTAGAGCAGGTTTGCTGTCTGCTGGGGCCTGCCTTTTTTACTTATTTGGTATCTATATGCATTTCTATTCAGCTAGTTGAGCACTCAGTTTCCATGAGACACACATGTAGATCATATTCAACCTGGAAGTGATTAGTTTAATAAGCAGAAACACATGCATATTTGCCAAACTGTGACACAAGCATTGGCAAATTAAATGAATATACAATGTTCATTCAGTTTTACATATCCATGCAAATTTTTTTCATAGTTTTAGAGCTCTTCCTCTCCTTTCCCTTTCCTGTTAAGCCTCCATCCCACAAAGGAATAGATGACTATGGAGATGAAGAACACACTGCCTTGTTAGTTTTTGTCCCAGCCTGAGCCTGTGTGTATGCAAATTCTGCTCTGGTTCTAGCTTTTCTAAATGAAAATGTCCTCAAATATTATACGAGGTATGTATGCAATTGTCCTCTAATCTATTTCAGTCAAAAGAAGTGGGCTAGCTTAAATAATTTAGACAGTAGCTATCCCGACTGATTCCAACTGAAATGAATTCAAGAGCAATTGCATTTGTAGCCCTACTGTAAAAATCTACAAAAATGCTGATCTTCAACCCAAGAGTGCAGCTATAGCAATAGCTTTTCTGTCTGTTATGCCTAGAACAAGAAGCAGCCATGTTAGGACAAATAGTGCCCTCTTTTCCAGTTAGTGAAATGACCCAATTTCTGAATAAAATAAAATAAAATAAAATAAAATAAAATAAAATAAAATAAAATAAAATAAAATACTCCCACACAGCCCAAATGGTGTCAGTTAGCTTTATTCATGAGTCTGATTTGTTTCTACAATCAGTGACTTTGGTTCAGTTCCCAGCAAATGCAGGAAATTGTGATCTTTCAGTAATATGACACTAGGGAAAGTCTATTTCAAGGTGAAAAACTCCTCCGGGTGGATTTCTGTCTTTTGTGTTCATTTGTGATCTGCAGGTGCTTGACAGGAAATGAGCGTGGTTGTGGCAGGACTACTTCTCTTTGAAAAATGTCACAAAGTGTTACTGATGGAAAATTTAAAAAGCAGGGATCACATCTGAGCTGCAGTATAGTACTCAGCTTACAGTATCTGTTCCTGTCGATCAAGCTTGAAAACAATATTTTCATTTCTTCTTCTGTATGTTCTCGTGACAGCTTTAAACTTATTTCAGCATAAAAGTAGAGAAAGACTACTTCACAAAAACAAACAAAACAACCAACAACTATTAACATTTTATCTGCAAATATGTTAGCAAAAATTAAATTGTGACAAAATTCTGTCATGTCTCCATCTGTTTAGTTCTTCTATTAAGGGAGTCTATTAACTGTTTTTTACATTGTTACTCCTCGGTGTTGATTTCTGGGGATAGTTTAAGATATTTGAGAGGAAATTTGTTCTTGGACTCTAAGCAGTAGTCCACAAAAAATTGTGAGAGCATCCATGAAACTATTTGCAATTACAGTGCAATTATATTTGCAATGTAATTTTTCTGTTGTCCTATAAAGTACCAATGATGGTGTAGTTTATTATATTAAATATAGAAGTTATAAGACTGTGTGCATCTCTAGAAAATGCTTGAGAATATTAGATGTTTTATTATTTATCATAATAGCATTTCAGTTGATTTTTTATATATTCAAGGAAAGATGACCAATTCTGAAACTACCTGTCACTACTAGAGTTTACTTTTTTTTTTTTAAATTAAAGACTGCATGCGCAAACACTGCAGAGAATAAGCTTATATCTAAAGAGAGACTTCTGGGTTGCTGGGAAGCTAGGGCAGCTCAAGTTTCTCCTTTTTATCAGCAGCACTCACTAAAGAGGATTCTCTCAGCCACAAAAAAGAAAATGCCATAATTTCTTCCTTTCACATTTTGTCATCCATACCTCATTAGCACTGCAGCTAAACCTATTTTTAATAGGTGTTCCAGACTGGGATCTACAGAAAAAGAGGAACAGGTTCTGTCAATATGCAAACTGATATATGAAATAGAATATGTATATATGTATATAGAACACGCAAAAAAAAATATATATGTAATAAGAGCTATAGAACTAAATTTAGTAAGTACAAAAATTCTTTAAGTAACATCAGTTTGCCTACAAATTTCTGTTGTAATAATGTATTGCTTTGATGAGTCATTCTTTTGTTCTGACACAACAAAATCAAGCAGCATTCTTATTTTAATAATAATAGACTTAACCAGAAAAATCAAGTCAATCCACAAAAGCAGTCTTTCAAAGTATCAAAATAGCAACCTAAGATCACACACAGGAGGTTGGTGTTTTAAGTACAATGATCAAAGCAATACTTTGTAGACCAAAATTCATGGCCTTGCAAAAATAAATTGTGAGCAACACTGACGTATTGAGGCCATCTAGTTTGACCTTCTCTTGTTAAATATCAACGTCCTGCAATTCCCTTTTTTTTCTTTCTTCATGTTTTAGAGGCAAAATAGGCAGGTTAGTATGACATGCTGGAAGAAGTAAGAACTTTGAGTTATTAAACACTGATGCATGGGATGCTGATGGAAAGATGACACAATTTAGTTCTGCCATTTTTTATCACTGTCATGCTGATTAGAAAAGCAAAGAAATAAGTACATATAAAGGCAAAGAAACAATTTTAATAATTTTCATTGAAACTGCAAAAGTACTGAATACAAGTCTTATTTTTTTTGTTTCTTAATATGAGTATAGCACTTTAAGAAAAAGGAAGTGTTATTATATGTCATTAAGACAGTTGTAAGATAAAAATGCAGCTCCTTCAGAAAAAGTAAGTAACAGTAGCAAAATGCTGGAAAATAATCAAACTCATTGTTAGCTCCTTAACATTCATATAGAGTACAATGAAAATATAAAACTGGAGACACATGTAGCTATTCTCTGTAGCTTTTAGTGAAAACTACATTCTCTTGAGAGCAAGTTGCTGTGACTGATAGTGCCTTGCAAATTGAAGTTGACTACATTCTCTATTAATAAATTACATTTCTGCTAGGAAGCTATTAAAATCTTACAAGAATCAGAAATAGTTCTCCAAAAGCCTATTGTATGTACCTTTGGCTCCTATGGTTAAATGAAAGTCTGTTCTTTTGAAGTTTCTTGATGAGAAGATGCTGAGGAGGAAGGATTGTGACATTACAGAGTTTCTTACGAAAGTAGCCAAGGTAATTCTTTTTTAAGTATTGAAAACAAGTGCTTTGAATTCTAGTGCTACATAAGAGTAACAATAGGAAAAAATACAAATATTTGGAAAGTAGTGATTTAAATAAATTAATGTGCAGAATAATTAAATAATAATATATGTTCATATGCTTTTTACAAACAAGTCAATGCAGAATATGGGTTCTAATTGAAATTCACAAATATTTTGTTCATTAATTAAGAATATAAATATAATATTCATTATCTAAAATATTGGGGGTTTTCTTTGTGTTTTTTTTCTCAAGTTGATATAGCAAAATGATTGAGAAAAGTTAGGGATGTAATCAACAATGCTGCATCTAACTTTAAAAAGTTGTGCTTTAGAGATAATGCAGAGGTACAAGATTTGGATGGGGCTGTTCAGACTACCCTACATTAAATGAATGTTCTAAATTACTCTCTACAGAAACCCATTTTGCGCCACAACAATCATGGGAGCATAGGGAATCAAACCTTATGTATTTAAAGTTAGCCTTTCTAAATACTGAACTCCTTTACACTTCTCCCAAGGGAACCTCTCATTCACTAAGGGAAAACCTGAAAAGAGAGTATTTTATATGAGTAAAACAGTGCAGATACAATGCACACTAATTTCACTTTGAGGCTGACTTTTGGGCTGTTGACAACAGTGGGACGTGTTAAGTACCGAGCATTTCATAAAATGTGTCCCCTTGACTTCCAGAATAACAAGAGACCTTAAAAAACAGAGACCGAGATGCAGTGTCTGAAGCAGTGTTATACTCACTAAGCTTTGTTTTATCACTAAAATCCTGCTAAACTTCATACCTGGGTTTCACTTTTATTTGACAGATTTCTTAATTATCATTAGATATACTGTAAGGAGGTAAATGAGGATTTTATTATTCACTAGGCATATTATCAGTATAGACAGATCAAAGAAAAAAAACAGCTTTTGCTCTGAATTGGTTAGATTTCACCTAAGCATCATATATTCTTGCACAAGATTATTCATTATGCTGCAGCGTAACTAGAGAGTGGTAATTTGTAAACAAAGCCGGGGATTAAACTGCTTTTAACAGAAGATTTTTTTACGAGATGAAAACCCTGAATATGTTTCAGTGAGTTTGTGCAGGTGTTAATTTTTGGTATGTTATGCTTTGGTTTTGTTACTAGTTCCTTGGAGTAGAGGGATGATTGCTTTGAAACCCCCAGAGAGAACCAGATGACAGAGTTTCAGAAAAGCTAAGAACCTTTCTAAACAAACGCACTCCCTGCAGAGAGAATCGGAGCTGTTGATCTTCTCAGCAAAAACACTACCTAAATGTAGCCACAGTTAATTACATCCTGTTGACAAGAGACACCTAAAACATTGTGCATTTTATCATCATGCAACAACATACAAATGACAAGTTTTGACAAGTATCTATTTGTTGCTTCCAGAATTTGCATTGCATATGACAAGTGTATTTTAAGCTATTATGCCTCAGTGCTATTTAATCAATCATCCTTTACTTTTGAAGTTAATTCTAGTTCAGATAAACATGCCCAGATCTGCAGCTTGTGTGATATCAATAGAGGTTTTAGGTCTTAGGCAGAACATTAACACAGTGATTGTGCCCGAAGCTATCAAACACTTGATTAATGCTTTTACATCCATGAGAATAATAGGAATGGAAGATTTTGGCTTCATGCTATAAATTCACTCTTTTGAGGAGAATTATATTATTGCCCTTCTATCTGGCTATTGTAGCTCTCTCCATTAGTTCTGCATGCTGTTGTTTCCCATTTGAAGCTTTTATGGTCTTAGGTGCTATTAAACTCTGGTATGAAATGCAAAACATGCTTTTTTGTCATTATATGAGTACAGTTTCTAGCTCAGTGGCCTGCTTTTGCAGGGGAAAAAAAAAAAAAAAAGGGAGATCAAACCCAAATCCTTCTTTCCTGAAGCAAGTTCTATTTTAGTAGTACTGAAAATATGTTTAGCTGGGTCTGTGGATTGAAATACTGTGAAGTGGCATATTTAACCACCAAGAGTCAACCAAGAAGAATAGGGAAGGTGATTCCAGGTCATTTAACTTTTTGGCCTAAAGGATATAGAAGTGTTCTTTCAGAAGAGGAACAGAGAAGCTAAACACTGGAAATGAGCACATGGATTCAAGAAGACAACTGAATCTATGCACAAGGTAACGTTAACCTCCAGAACATTGCAATCAGCCTAGAACAGGATTTTCATGTTTCTTCTGGATATGGAGGTTAAAATCTGAAGTACAGAGAAACTGTCCTTAAAAATACAGCGTTATTTCTGAAAGAGAAAACAGTGAGAATACAGGGGATAATCTCTTTATCTAACCTTTGTCAGAAGAGTTCTAGGCACTTTGGGGGTTTGCCCCCAAAAGGAGTTTTTGGAATGTTTACTAATAGCGCTACTGTCACAAGTATTTCTAAGATTTTCTGACAGCATTTCCTTCTGTGCAGGTTTTTTTTTTTTTTTTTCTTTCCTCTTTTTTATTCTGATGATTTTAAAGTGAGGTTTGTGAAACTCTGATATTGGTGACATAGATGACTAAGGATCAGAGACTGGGCTAATATTAATGATCAAATGACCAGTTTGGGACTGGAAAACTCAGGGTCACCTATTTCTTTTTAACACAGACACTCAGACAATCAGAGGAAGGAGGAAATGATAGAGATAAAAAGGCACAAAACATGCTGATCTTCCAGGATTGTACTTTACTGTATTGCATGTAAAAAACCCAAAATAACACACACACACAAATCTGAGGAATGTAGCATACTTTGCTAATTGTTTGTACACTTTCTTCAAAGAATGATGTTCAGCTCCACTTCCCTAGGGGCTGAATTTGCTTGAGCACTAGTGTTGGGTATGACAGTGAGGAAAGGCTCTAAGGAAAGCCAGATAAGCTTTTTGATTTGCATGTCATGTATGCATTTTTGTTTCACAGTCACATATACCTCTTACAACATCATTTCTTTTAATGTTGGATCTTCTACTGTGTTGCTTGTTTTGACCAGCAACCCCTCTAAAGCACTAAAGTCCTGACTCATTTCCTAAGGAACACTGAAATGGAGATATTGAACTGACTTACTAAGCACCTAGTGATTTTTAGTACTGTGAAGTCATTGTAAAGAAAGATAAAACCAAACCCAAAACAGCTTGAAAAAAATAATACAGACAAATATATATTAAAAAAAATCCAAATGGATCCAGCATGATAAGAGTCATCTAGCAACAACTTAAGCATAGGCACAGAAGTCAAAGCAAAAGAGATCTCCTTTTTTCCTATTATTGACAGCCTGAGCAATTCTCTTTGGAACGTAAACATCCTGTGCAAAATGTCTGTAGTTCATATTTCTGCATTCATATACTTTAACTCAACCTTTTGTTGTTTCTTTCACCAGTTATCCAGTATTATCTATAACTAAACAACATATTTTGCCAGGGACCAAAAAAATAGAAAGGAAAAGCAGACATTACAGAATGAAATCTTGCAATTAAGAAACTGGCTGTCTGGTAGCTTAAAAATCTTGAATACACAATGGATTTTGTTTTGAGTTGTGCAGTCATCACAACACTTAGGTAGCAGCAACTTATACTGTGTGTAAACAACAGTACTTATCAGAGTTTGCACTTGCCACTAAGACAGCTTAAATGAAAAAGACTGTCCTGCACTGCCAAGAATTGCCCTTGAGATTTCAATCATCTTTGCGACAGAGCACCAGGTAAAGTCTACACTACCAAAAGAAAAATCAGTTTCCCCAAGCATTAGATTTCAACTTCTTCATGTTTTATTGTAGAAACATATTTAAAACGTTAATAATATTTAAATTAGATTTACCCCCTTTTTTGCAGGATGTGTTTTTAGTTCTGGCCAAGACTAAACCTACTGTCAAAAATAATCCTGTCCCAGAATTTCTGACAGGGATCAAAACCAAAAATGCTAAAAAATTTTGTTCTTGCAAGCTCTCCAGCTAGAGCTGTTGAATCAAGGTTCAGTTACCTTTCAGATAAGTATACAGATTTCAATAACAGAATTGAAACACTAAAGCATGGATCATTCCCCAATCACATCAGTCTCAGGTGAAAGAAATATACCTAATGTTTCAAAGAGCACATTTTAAGGATCTCATTTCTTGTATTAGAAAAAAATAGACATTTTTACATTGTTATTCTGTTTCTGGTAAAGATAAAATTGAAATGTTGTTCAATTTAGTGTGTCAGAAATTAGCACTTCCAAGTGTCTGTGGGCAATCCTTCTATGGTGGCAACTGTATTGCTCATACAGGAGCTGAATGTGACAGACAGGTCTCAGTTGCTGCTGTTGGCTTTGGCCATTTTGCCATTGTCCTGGTTTCGGCTGGGATGGAGTTGGTTTTCTTCCTGGTAGCCGGTATGGGGCTGTGTTTTGGGTCTAGGTTGAGAACAATGTCGATGATACACTGACGTTTTGGTTCTTGTTAAGTAGTGCTAAGTACTTGCTAAGTGGTCACTGGTCAAGGACCTTTCAGCTTCCCATGCTCTGCCAGGGGCACGGGAGGCTGGGAGGGGGCACAGCCGGGGCAGCTGACTCAGACTGGGCGGGGGCTATTCCATACCACGTGATGTCATGCTCAGTATATAAGCAGGGGAGTTGGCCGGGGAGGGGTTCGGTCACTGCTTGGGGGACGTGCTGGGCATCAGTCGGCGGGTGGTGAGCAATTGTACAGTGTACCGCTTGCTTTGTATTACTACTGTTCTATTTTTTATTTTACTTTAGTTATTAAACTGTTTTTATCTCAACCCACGAGTTTTTCCCCTTTTGCCCTTCCGATCCTCTTCCCCATCCCGCCGGTGGAGGGGGTGAGCGAGCGGCTGCGTGGTGCTTAGCTGCTGGCTGGGGTTAAACCACAACACCCATCTGCTTTTCTTTCTCTCTTTTTAATCATACAGTTGTATTTTGGAAAGATATAAGCAAACAAGGCAAAAGGAGGCACCAAAGATCTCTCTGGTACCCATGCTGCAGGAACAATAGGCGTAAGTTACCATAGAGTGGTAGTTTGCTAAGTATTTCCATTCTTATTCCTTAAGACAGGATCCAGCGAAAACAGAGTAAGCATCAGTTTTTAAAGTCAATATTTTAAAACCCTTACCTTGTTTTCACTTGCCCAGTATCTGTTTCCAAGGAAACAGAAGGAGAAGCCAGAAGTGGTAGCAAAGCAGTGATACAAGCAAATGCACCAGCTTTCAGCTGCTGGCTTCCTTCCTGTTTTTCTAGCTCCTGAAGTCATAGTTAATAAGGCCCCTGATAGTTTAGAATAACGCAAAAAATGAATATAGTTTTAGTCAATACCTACATGCATAAAAATAAAAGGGAGTTGGCACCACAGTTGGTTTTCAATATGGAGGTTTTCAGCTGGCCATGGACTGGGGCATGGAGTTTGAAATAGGAGAACATATGGGCCCAAGAGATAATATTGTGGTGTGTAAGTTAGAGTAAATTATAGCAAAACGATATTAAAGACTCCTCCATGAAGTACAGAACAGAGAAATAGAAACAGAATTGCAGACTTAATTACTTATTACTTTTCATGTGCCATCTACTCTCCAGATGTCTCCAGGCTAATCAGGAGGATGTTGTCTCATTTCCTCACCTTTGGTGCACTCACTGTCTAAGATAAAATATAGGAATTTACAGCAACTTGACCAGTTCAGAGTTTGCTGAATTTTCAAAGGAAATACAAACTTAGGAATTATGCTGTAGACTGTGCTGCATGGTGTGTACAGCATAACAAGGTCAACAGTTACTCCTACAACAACATTGCTTTTAGAATACACACTGAATATCAGCAGAACTGTTTAGAAATTTTACTGAAGAAATGTTTTCCTGTTCAGAAAATGCCAATTTGTCAAAACAAAAAAAATAAAAAATAAGAAAACATGAACTGTGCTTCATTTTATTCTGTGGTCAAGGATATTTAGGTCTATACAGAATAGCTATTTGTTATTCCTATCACTGGCTTAGGTTAAAGAAATTTATCTTGCATTATGTGTTACACTGCACAATTGTACCAAGTTAAGCAAAAGCTAAAACAAAATAGGTAATAATTAAAATATGGCCAGTTTGGGAAGTTTTATGGTAGCCAATGTAAATATATATGATACTGAAATGCATGTATGGATATAAATGAATATATAATCAGGATCTTTACACTGCAACTAAACACAGAGAGGACTATTTGCTCTCAATCTGGACTTCAAATTTTGATCTTCAGTGACTACTATTGTGTCAGATTTGTTCCTGGTTGCTAAACACTGAATTCTGCCTGACATAAGGTTACAAAGATGGGACTCCTCTTACACTCACACACAAAATGGAATGCAAGACAACAATGTGATCTCAGCTGCAGTATACTACCAAACCCATGTGTCAATCTCTTTGTTAAAGTAAAATAAATGTCAGAAATAGATAGGTATCCAAGCAGCAATAGTGCTTAAAAATGTTATCTGAATCTCCACATATCAACACTGCTTAAATCATTATCAGACCTCTTCTGCAGCACAAAAATCCCTGGAGCTTCATGAAGCTTCCAGTCATGTTACCCCAGAACTGTTGCTTTCGCAAGTACCCTTTCTAGGGAAGCATTGATTTGCAAGTAGCTAATAAGCGTGATTCACGTAATTTGGTTTCTAATTTATGGATCACATACTCCGTTATTTCCATTTATGATTATGTTAATTAGCTGTGCTTCTCCCACATATGTTATCCTCTAAGTATTTCAAACAATTCAACAGGCATTTCTTTTAAACTCTTGTTTCCATTCACTTTTCAATTGTCTGAAAATTTTGTAAGTTATGGTTGTGTCATAGTGACTGGTTTGTAATGGATTCTGGAACATTTCAGCATTTTGTCTGGATCAAAGAGCTTTTCAAAATTAGTTTTATTACATATCATATTGCTTCATGTCAAATCCAAAAGACATTGACTCTTCCCTGTAAGCAGTTCATAAGAGCAATAACAAGGGCACTGGCAAAAAAACATAGATAAGCTTCTGTGTCCTGCTCCTGAGCTGGGAGGCTCCTGCAGAGGAGGATAAAATGTGAACTGCATCTCAGAATGGTGACAATTTATGCTTAGGTGGTTAGACACGCTGGCAGTATTTTTTGTTTATTTTCATCAAAATAAATAACTAACTGATTTACTTCCTTAACAGTGCTCAAGAAATTTAAGTTTTACATGAACTGGAAAGCTAATAACTTTTAGAAGTTCACTGATGTTCATCAGACTACATTAACTTAGGGAAACGCATTGAGTTTACATGCCCATGTGCTGACAGTGGGGGGCTACAGGGTGGTCTCTGTGAGGAGAGGCTGGGGCTGCTCCATGCTGGACACAGACGCTTTCAGATGGCTCCAACGGACCCACCACAAGGCACAGCTGAGCCTCTCAGCCAAGCTGGTGGCACCTCTGGGAAAACACATTTAAACAATGCTGGATAGATAGAGGAAGAAAGAACAAAAAGAGTGAGAAACAACAGAGGAAACACCAAAGTCGCAGGAGGTGTTCTAGTTACTGAAGAAGATATCCCCTGCAGGCCATGGAGAAGGCTACAGTGAAGCAGGTTGTCCCCTTGCAGCCCACGGAGGAACATGGCAAACCAGATACCTATGCTGCAGCTCATGCAGGATGCCACAGCATAGCAAGTAGATATTCCTGAAGGAACTGTGGCCCATGGAAAAACCATGCCAGAGCAGGGGAAAAGTGTGACGGAAGAAGCAGCAGAGAGAAACTGCTGTGTGCTGACTGTAACCTCCCAGTTCCCCCTCCACCTCTGGGTAGGGACAGAGGTGTCTGGAATAAAGGAGTGAAGTTGAGCCTTAGAGAAGGGGGAGGAAAGCTGTTGTTTAAATGTTTGTCTTTGTTTCTCACTACCCAAATCTATTTTAGTCAGTAATAAATCAAATTCATTTTCCCCAAGTCAGATCTGTTTTGCCCACAATAATAATTTGTAAGCAAACTCTCCCTATCTTTACCTCAACCCATGAGTTTCCTCATTTATTTTCTCCCCTTCTGCCACTGAGGAGGGGGATTGAGTGGGCAGCTGGGTGGGTGTTTGGCTGTTGGCCAAGGCTAACGCACCACCAGGAAAAAAAGCCCAGCATTGATACTAACAAAAAAAGGAAGATAATCTTTAAAAAAGATCTATTTTTAAATGGTGTTTTAGACTCTACACATAAAGACAGGATCTCACAAGGTGTCAATCAATCTACTTTCATTGGCTTCAATAGTCCCATACAATTTTAGAACACTCACCCAAGGAGCTTTTATAAAATTCTGAACAATTGTACTTCAAAAGTGGAAAACAGAACAGAAAAAGAAAATATTAGAGAATAAGTGCTACACTAGTAAATACAGAGTAAACTAATCTAGGCTAGCATTACACTGCCTGTTTCTGATTCCAGTGGAAATCTACCCTCAGCATGATGAGGTTATCATTGACTAGAAAACCTGTGAAGACAGTAAATTAACCTCTGCTGAACTTTCTGCTGCCTTTATTAGATTGCAGTTGGCACATAATCCACGTAGTTTACAGTCCACTCAACTTTACATACATATTTTTGTGTGTGTATATATACACACGCATATACAAAATAAAAGCCCTTTTCTGTACTCCAAATATTTATTATTGCTAAACCTCCATGTGAAATAAAGTTAAATAGGTTGAGTTCAATGAATTATTTAGTTACAAATATTTTTAGAAAATGTATCTAAACTGTTTAGGAGATACTTTATATATTAGATTAAACTCTATAATTTGATTAAACTATGTAAAAATTATTATTCTTATGTCTTAAGTTATGAATACCCTGTCCTTCAGATGAAGGCAAGTGTGTCAAAACTTCAGTATTTATACATTTTAAGCAAAGCTGGTTTGACACAGTTTCCTGCCATTTTTTCCACTTCAGTAAATTCATTTCATTTCCATGTATAACCATGGAAGAAGTATATTCTATGAAAGGTAAGAGACCTTCAGGCATCCCTGAAGATAAATCCCTTGCAAAGCAGGCAGATCTGGAAATGTGCAATGATTCATTTTATAGTCCTCTTGCTAAAAATCAGGGTTGACTTGTTTTTCCCCTTATCATAGTATATACCTCAAAACTTTATTGATTGAAATAAATTGACATTGCAGTCTTGTGCCTCTTTTGCTTTGTATTGTTTTCTTTGAAGGAAACCAGTCGTTTTGAAGTAACCAAAGAGGCAGAACTGTAATCAACAATCCAGAGAATTTCAAACTATTAAGGACCCTCCTAGCTTAAGAGCTTACCAACACACATTCCTTAAGCTCCTCTTTTATTCTCATGAAAAGTCATTAAGTGGATATTATTTCAAAGCCACTAAAAGAAGTCATTCAAATGTCCTCATACACAGAGATCAATCAAGTTACAATAAAATACTCCAGACAAACAATATGAATGACTCTAGGACAGGAAAGACTGAAGCCTGTTGTTGTAGCAGTGGTAGCAGCTAAAGCAGGATCAAGCAATGACCAAGCTATTTCAATGTAAATAGAAATGACCTAAATACACAGTGAACCATAGTTTAGTAATATCAGCCTAAGCATATGATTTTTTAGTTATTTTTATGGTTGGACATATCTTTATAGTTTGAAAATTGTGCTAAGGACTATTAGATGTTTTGTTAGCAGTTCTGAAGCACATTTCTGACTTCAGCTTACAGTACTCCAGCTTTCTACAGAGGATGTTCACCTCACTCAGACAAATTAGGTAGTTAATTATCATACCTGAAATTTAACGTTAGAAATCATTTTCCTCTTTTATCATACTACAAAGCACATTCTTTCCATTGTTTGGACTCCAGCACTCTAGCAAGAAAATGTATTCTCTCAGTATTTTTGAACCATGGAAACTGCAAATAATTGGGACTTGTGAAAATATGGGAACTCAGTGACTCACAGAGTAATAATTATCCTCTTGGTTCTTCAGAGGGGGCATCTGCTGAGGATGGCATCTTACCTGTTTAGAGAGGAACAGTTTCCCACACATAAACACCTGTTGCCATTTGGGATGTTAAAGGTTACCTTAGACATTCATGTTGAACTGTCACCAGACATATGTGCACACTGCCCTGGAGATCTTAAGTGACCCTGGATGTCTACTTAGGAGCAACTGAATTGAGCCCATTTGAAAACTGCAAGTTAGCACTCTAAAAGCATGGTTGGTATTCCTTAGTGTTTGAGCAATATTGTGGCTATAACGTTCACGAGGAGAATTTGCCAAACAAAATTATGAAACTCCTTGACCCTCTATCTTCCTTACAAAGAAGAATCTTTAAATCCTGTCCCCTGCCACTGCCTTCAGAGGTTAAATCAATTCCAGATTCAGACACAATTTCAGTGTCTACAATAGAGGATGGGGATTAAGCACAATAGACTCAACTTAAAATCTGCTCCAAATCAAAATGAGGGACACCCATTGGGGCTTCTTGTCAGAGTTCTTCAAGGGGAGTCTCCACTGACAAGTCTTCCAACTCTTTCTTCAAAATAGTTTTTATCAGCTAGCTGCATTTGGGGTTAAATCCTATCCCAGATAACTTGGCTACACGCTCCTTCATTCCTGTTGTTCAGCCAACATGCAGGCAGGAATGTAAAAGTTACAAGAGCAAGGGAGTACAGGTGTACAAAATTGTAAATCTCGCCTAGGTGTTGGGGGATGGAATGATGGGATTCTGATTTAAATACATTTTATGTATTTTACATTAAAATATACTAAGCTTCCATCCACAATAATGGAAACATCTAATTTTCTCTCCAAGCCAGATACAAAGTACAGAGAGAAAAGAGACACTCAGACAAACATGCGTATATAACATTTTCTATTGCCTAGGATTTGGGCTTCTTTCCCTTTACCACAGACAAGCTTAGGCATTTATGTGAGCTGATACGGATTTTCTTGCTGGGACAAATGATTATATTTTAAATGATGTTATGCCTTACTTTATCCATACCTCACAAGAATTACATTCTCAAAGCAAAAAAGAAGAAACAAGTAGTATATTTTCATGTTTATCCTTAAGTATTTGCCTGAAAATCATTAAAATACCATATAATGAGAGATAACAAGAATTGTTTTGTATTGCAACTGAGCTGTATCTCCCTTTCAGTTTTCTACATCTTTGCCTCTAATGCCTTTGATTTGGGAGTAATGCAGTGTGACAAGATAGCCACAAGTCATGCCAAGCTAAGCTAGCAGTTTCAAATGGTAAAGTATTTTGCAAAACACATTTAAAAATGCATGCAAAGGTTCAGACACATTGTGCCACCTTTTACTGCTTGTAATCAAACTGCAGTGAGCAGAAGTGGCCTTATATCCCCATATAACAGACTGCTATATTCCTCGTACTAGCTCTTCATGCATCTATGTATAAGGCAGAAATGTCTTGTTCCGGAACCATTAATAAGTAGAAGATTGCCATTTAAAGATTTTAATCTTCAAGATCTTCATAATTTATAAACTTCATTTTTCTAACCCAGCAATCGGTGTGGATCTCATCTGGTGCTGTGGTCACAGATGGCCTTGACAGTGGCAGGTGTGTGGAACAACAATGTGTGGTAGTTGAAGACAGCACTGCAGGTGCCCAGAACAGACATAGGCTCTTTTTTCTTTGCAAGATAATAGGCTCAGTGATTCCTATTGTAGTTGTGAGACAAAGATTAGGGTTTGCCTAATGCTTTCTTCTCATGTTCTTCAAATGCAATAAAGATTGGTAGGGATATATAGTGTTGCTACTACCCTACAACACTAAAGTTCTCTCTTCTGAGTCCAAGAACACTATCTGATCAGCATATCACAAAAGTGTTTAATAACCTTTTCCATTAGTCCTACCTAGTGGAACTTGTGCTTGGCTAAGGATTTAACCCTGAATCATACACTGTAGTCTTTATATATATTATATTTAATATCTGGTTAGAATCAAATTTACATGAACATGTCCATAAGAAAAAAAGTCCTCTAGCTTCTATATTGCTGATAGCAATGTAACAAAACTGCTGTTGATATCTGTGTAAGAAAATAATGGATTAAGAAAAAATATACACAGTTCAAAATTTGATGTTGCTGTATTTCATCTTGCTTCAGAACTCTCTGACATTAAGTAGGAAAATTCCATTCTTTCTTGAAACAAGCCTTTTCTGATTAAAACATTTTACAGTTTAAGTTATTAAGTGAAAAACAAACAAACAAAGAAAAAAAACAAACTAGAGTAATTTGGCTGATCAGACTGTAACTCATTTCTTTTCTTTGTCAGACTACAACAGTTCAATACCACTAGTAACAGTGTTCTGGTACACATTTACTTTCATTCAACAAAAAAACAGTTTTGCTTTGTAAAATAAACATTTATCCCTAATTATTTTTGTGGTGGGAAAGACAATATTTCTTCACCACTCTGTGAGAGTGTTTATTTTTTCTTCAGACAGTTAAACATTCATCAAGCAAAATCTAGTGCAACCAAGTCAGTCACACTCTAACATCAGCATGATGGTAAATGCTTTTATTCTCTCACGTACTGTCACATTGCTCACAGCAATGAATTTAGTCAGCTTTGCAAATGGTTCTCCATAGAACATCTCTTACCCAACTAAAATTAACTGGTTTTGGGGGTGGAGGGAAGGAAAAAAATTAAAAAAAACACTATTTCCAAGAGTTGGAAATCAAAGACTTCAGCTGGATTTTTTTTTTTTTTTTGCTTTCCAGTCTTTCTTGCCTGCAAAATTTACAGGAAAAAAGAATTTTTTGTCTGTTACCACTGACAATTCTTTCTGTAAAATTCCTCTTTTTGTGATATTAGAACAATATCTAGAGAAAATAGAATGATCAAAAATTTCAGAAAAAAATAATTATAGCTTCACGAACCTATGTCCATGAAGATACAGTATTTATGAACTGATTCTTCAAATCAATGATTGTGTGGGAAGTCTCAGTAAAACAAAATAATAAATAGATTAACATTATAAATCACAAGTCTTAGAAACCAGGCCACCAAGGTTGCTGTGAGTCCTTTTAGTTCCTTTGAAATACACAGCCTGTGTGCATGTAAAAAAAAACCATATATTTTCTTGATATTTATTTGATTGATTTTCTTGAATATTTATTATTTATTACCAAATGATTATTACTGATGCTAGAAAAGGGATGTCTTTGTATGTATCTGTGTTGGGGAGCTTACCTTTAGACCTCAGCTTGTGAAAATCTGAGAAGCATGGCTGGTGATTTAAGCATTAAGTAATCAGGTAGCACCTCATTGTGCTCAGAGATGAAGAAGCAGTGTGCTTCATCAGGTAAGAAGAATCAGGAGGAAAAAGAAAATGCAAAAGAGAATTTCATGTTGCTCTCCCTACTCCAAGTAGGAAAGGGTAAAAGAGCAAAATAGACAATGCAAAAATGTTTCTAAACAAAATTATTTTCCTTTTTCTGTGCAAGCTCATTATTAATTACCTTACCTTTTTGAAAGCTTCCTGTAAAGAGATGTATTCTATACATGGGTTGGAATATTAACATTGCATACCTGCAGGTACCTCAGAATGTGTGTCCTAAGACACTTTACTAAGAAAATGGAAGTAGTTTTTGATAGAAACTTAGCCTTTATTTTTAGACATTTATAGAATAACTTATTTTTAGCATACATCTACATTGTGTCAGGGTCTGAGTTTGATTATTCTATTCCTACTTCTTCACTGATGAAGTCATACAGCATAGTAAGAAAGATGGTCTAAGCTACAAACAAAAATCTGTAGGCACGCTGAACCTCATTTGATTCAGAAAATGTTTAGAAAAGCTGAGCTGTCAAGATGAGAGAGTAAAACCTCAAGCTTCTACTAATAGGGATTTCAGCAGGAAAAAAAAAAAAAAAGAAAGATAAATTAAACCTTAATTGATTGTTAAGAAGCTTCAACCTGAATGTAGCTAAAGATACTCAATAATTGTGAGAGCAGGAAGCTTGAAGAAACAAGTGTTAATTTCTACTGGAAATGGCATATTGAGAGTGTGCTATGCTCATGTTATCTGAAATTTTGTATCAAACGTAACTCGTACTTTTACATTTAAACCTTACTGCAAAATATTGGGATAGTGGGTGATTTAGATGGATTTGTTACTTAAACTTTGTATGAATGTACTCTATCTTGAAAGTGGAAATAATTGACTAATCTGTCAGGAAAATCTATTTAAAACCAGACTGTGACATTTAGCTGCTCTTTCAGCAGTAAGTGGAAACACGCTCTGTTGATGTGAGACTATAGCACAATTGTGCACCTGTAAATTCTACATAATTGGGGCCACAGTCTGTATGTGGGTTGTTTTAAAATGTCTACATCACTAATCAGAAGTAGAAATTGGTTGGGTCTTGAAAGGTCAAAAAAATTTAGCATGAATTCACAATCTCTTTGTTCAGAAGAAAGCCAGGACATATCCATAACTCTGCAGGTTTCTAGTTTAATTTTCTGTTTCAGTCCAATTGCTTTCCAAGGGGAGCAGGCTTGTTGGAAAACCACAATCAGAAAGGGATGTAACCATTTAGCACTGCATTTAGATACTGCAAGACACTCCCACTTGGGCAATAAATCACCTGAAATGCAGAAAGCATTGTTCGGAAAAAGGAATACTAATTATAAAACAAAGCAGAAAACATACCAAGGCCATGCTATATAAATCTTTATAGATACAGCTCAAACTGAATGTGTTATTTTTGATTGTGAGTCTAACCCTGTAATCATTTTTTCTAGAACACATGTCACTATCTCTGGGTGGAGGATAGCAATAGAGATGGTACACAGTGTTTAGGACATGGGAAAAGGTGGGGAGGGATTGGAAGTCATGCCCTGTAAGAAATTTATTATATGGCCTTAAACAACCACTTAGAACTAAAGTCTTAAAGATACTTGGGTACTACAACATCCAGATTTGAAACTTTAATATCCAGTGTAGAGGTATTGAACCAGAAACCCAGAGGATGTCTGCAGCCTGACAAAATAATAATAATTTTCTCCCAGGGAATTTCTTTCCTTGGGAGAGGTAGATGGTTCTAGTATCAAGTATCCTACTTCCAGTTCCCTTGCATATAGCCTCACGTGAAATGTAGAAAAGAACTGAGAACCTCCCAAAAAAATGACAGCCAGCAGCAATTTGCACTCTCTGTGCCCTGTCTGTTTCTGAGGAGTGCCTGGAAGGACAAAACTGGGCTGGTCAATCAGTCTATTAGTGACAGAGACAATCAGAAGGTTTTCAGAGTGATTTTCTGTGTATAAGCAGTGGTGTCATTGCATCTCTAAGGTAAATTTGACACTAGTCAGGTGTGGAGTTCTTACTGCCAGTAAGCATGGAGAGTCCAGTCAAGCAGCTGGGGAAGAACAGCAACATTCACCCTTGGACAATGGTTGGAGAGATGTGTCTGCCTCCCTGTAGAAATCAGGATTTCATTGATTCAAGAGAATCGAACTGATAAGTCAGACATACAGTCTTACTTGAAAATGCACAGAGATAAGCATAGATTGCATTGCTGAGGGTTGCATTAAAATGACAATGCTAACTGTTCACTTTTAATTTATTTCTCTCACCAAGGAGAAAGGAATATATATTTCTGTCTTGATTTCCTATTTTCTTCTGGAGAAAATCAAACTTTCAGTTCCAGTAAGGATACAGATCAAAAAGCCAGAAGGACTCTCAGATGCAGAAACAATCAGAAACATACATTAATATCAAAATAAAGTTGCTTATTTTTAGTTGATATAAGTTAAAAAAAAATGAATCTGTCCATGAATAGTTAGCAAACAAGCAGAAGCAGCTTATTGAACATGTTCATTAAGAATGGATTGTGTATAATTCTTCCCATGGCTTAGAGATGAAAAAAGAAATGTATTACTGTATTATAGTAGAAGTTCACTTCTACTAATTGAAGTTTAGCTGTTGCTTTCCTCTATTGTGTATGGTGAAAGAAGAGCTTCACTGAAAAGACACTAAAATTACTAAGTTGTTTTTGAAATTTTTTTTATTTATGTTACCTCTTTCCTTTTAATAATTAAAAAACCCATGTTTTTATCTCCTTTATCTGTATTAAGTAAGTCATCCTACCTCCCAACATACAACTAACATAAAGTCTGAGCACCACTGAGGTGCTATCTAAACTGTTAAATTTGGGTTTTGGCACTGATTTCCAGATCTTATGTACTCCCTCTGCACAGAGGGAGGGAAATGGGAGACAATTTTACTCAGCGAGCTTAGAGTTTTATCCTGCTAATTAATTATTTCAAGATTAACAGACCTTTACTGCTGGCCACTAATCATCCAGCTGTGCAGCTTGCTTCTATGGCATTTGTCCTCTTTGCTGATGTTTGTACAAATAAAATAATTTGAACTAATAATTTAAAATGTAGCAATGCATTTCCTACAGTATCTATACCTTATGTAGATCCTATGCAGTCTTCTGTTATATTCCACGGTTTTACACTTGTCCTGGTTTCAGCTGGGATAGAGTTAATTTTCTTCTCAGCAGCTAGTAGAGTGCTGTGTTTTGGATTTAGGATGAGAATAATGTTGATAACACACTGATGTTTTGGTTCTTGCTGAGTAGAGTTTACACTGGTCAAGGACTTTTCAGCTTCCCATGCTCTGCCAGGTGCACAAGAAGCTGGGAGGGAGCAGAGCCAGGACAGCTGACCCCGACTGGCCAAAGGGCTATTCCATACCATATGACATCATGCTCAGCATATAAAGCTGGGGGAAGAAGAAGGAAGTGGGGGACATTCGGCATGATGGTGTTTGTCTTCCCAAGTAACCGTTACGCGTGATGGAGCCCTGCTTTCCTGGGGATGGCTGAACACCCGCCTGCCGATGGGAAGTAGTGAATGAATTCCTTGCTTTGCTTTGCTTGTGCACGCGGCTTTTGCTTTCCCTATTAAACTGTCTTTATCTCAACCCCTGAGTTTTCTCACTTTTACTCCTCTGATTCTCTCCCCCATCCCACTAGGTGGGAGTGAGTGAGCGGCTGCGTGGTGCTTAGTTGCCGACTGGGGTTAAACCATGACAACACTGGAAATTGAAAATTATGCAATGGACAAGAAAATGATGGGAATGATAAATTAGTCAGGTTAGCTCTATATGGGGAGTAGCTCACTGTATAGAGCTCAACGATGGTAATGATACGGTCGAGTGCTTATGGGTAAAGATCAGGGGGAAGGACAACAAGGCAGATATCCTGGTGGGAGTCTGTTATAGACCACACAACCAAGATGAAGAAACAGATGAAGCATTTTACAAGCGGATGGCTGAAGTCTCACAATCTCTAGCCCTTGTTCTCGTGGGAGACTTCAACTTATCAGATCTCTGCTGGAAACACAACATAGCAGAGAGGAAACAGTCTAGGAGGTTCCTGTTAAGTTGGTAAGTGAGTCAACCAGGGGAGGTGCCCTGCTGGACCTGCTGTTTATGAACAGAGAAGGCCTGGTGGGTGATGTGGTGGTCAGAGGCTGTCTTGGGCACAGAGACGATGAAATGATAGAGTTTTCTATTCTTGGAAAAGTAAGGAGGAGGGTCACCAAAACTGCTACCCTGGACTTTAGAAAGGCACACTTTGGCCTGTTTAGGAGTCTGGTTGAGAGAGTCCCTTGGGAGGCAGTCCTGAAGGGCAAAGGAGTCCAGGAAGGCTGGACATTCTTCAAGAAGGAAATCTTAAAGGCACAGGAGCAGGCCGTCCCCATGTGCCGTAAGATGAGCAGGAGGGGAAGAAGACCAGCCTGGCTGAACAGGGAGCTTTTGCTGGGACTCAGGAAAAAAAAAGAGTTTACCATCTTTGGAAGAAGGGGCAGGCAACTCAGGAAGACTATAAGGATATTGTTAGGTTATGCAGGGAGAAAATTATAAAGGCAAAGGCCCAGCTAGAAATTAAACTGACCACTGCAGTTAAAGATAACAAAAAAATGTTTTTACAAATATGTCAGCGACAAAAGGAGGGCCAAGGAGAATCTCCATCCTTTGTTGGATGCAGAGGGAAACATTGCTACAAAGGATGAGGAGAAGGCTGAGGTACTTAATGCCTTCTTTGCCTCAGTCTTTAATAGTCAGACTGGTCATCCTCAGGGTATTCATGCCCCTGAGCTGGGAGATGGAGATAGGAAGCAGACTGAAGCCAGAGTTATCAAAGAGATCAGGGGAACTACAGGCCTGTCAGCATGACCTCGGTGCCAGGGAAGGTCATGGAGCAGATCATCTTGAGTGCCATCACATGGCACACGTGGGACAATCGGGGGATCAGGCCCAGCCAGCATGGGTTCATGAAGGGCAGGTCCTGCTTGACCAACCAGATCTCCTTTTATGACAAGGTGACCCGCTTGGTGGATGAGGGAAATGCTGTGATTGTTGTCTCCCTGGACTTCAGTAAAGCCTTTGACACTGTCTCCCACAGCATTCTCCTGGAGAAACTGACTACTATCTACTACTACTGACTAACTGACTACTATCTGCTTGGATAAGTGCACTCTGCGCTGGGTTAAAAACTGGCTGAATGGCCGAGCCCAGAGAGTGGTGGTGAATGGAGTCAAATCCAGTTGGCGACTGGTCACGAGTGGTGTTTCCCAGGGCTCAGTATTGGGGCCAGTTCTGTTTAATATCTTTATCGATGTTCTGGATGAGGGGATTGAGTGCACCCTCAGTAAGTTTGCAGATGACACCAAGTTGGGTGGAAGTGTTGATCTGCTGGAGGGTAGGAAGGCTCTACAGAGGGACCTGGACAGGCTGGATTGTTGGGCTGGGGCCAACTGTATGAGGTTCAACAAGGCCAAGTGCCGGGTCCTGCGCTTGGGTCACAACAACCCCAGGAAACGCTACAGGCTTGGGGAAGAGTGGCTGGAGAGCTGTCTGTCAGAAAAGGACCTGGGGGTGTTGGTCAACAGCTGGCTGAACATGAGGCAGCAGTGTGCTCAGGTGGCCAAGAGGGCCAATGGCATGCTGGCTTGTATCAGGAATAGTGTGGCCAGCAGGACCAGGGAGGTGATAGTGCCCCTGTACTCAACACTGATGAGGCTGCACCTCGAGTACTGTGTTCAGTTTTGGGCCCCTCACTACAAGAAGGACATTGAGGTGCTGCAGCATGTCCAAAGAAGGGCAACGAAGCTGGTGAAGGGTCTAGAGCACAAGTCTTATTAGGAGTGACTGAGGGAGCTGGGGTTGTTAGTTTGGAGAAGAGGAGGCTGAGGGGAGACCTTATCGCTCTCTACAACTACCTGAAAGGAAGTTGTGGTGAGGTGGGGGTTCGTCTCTTCTCCCAGGCAGCAAGCAACAGGACAAGAGGAAATGGGCTCAAGTTGTGGCAGGGGAGGTTTAGATTAGATATGAGGAAAAACTTCATCACGGAGAGAGTGGTTAGGCATTGGAACTGACTGCCCAGGGAATGGTGCAATCATAGTCCCTGGAAGTGTTTAAAAAACATGTGGATGTGGTGCTTTGGGACATGGTTTAGAGATGGATGTGGCAGTTAGGTTAACAGTTGGACTCAATTATCCCAGAGGTCTTTTCCAACCTTAATGTTTCCATGGTTCTATGATTCTGTGATTCTAGGATGTCAGCCAACAAGGCATGAACATACAAATGATCTTGTTTTAGAACCTTGTAGGTTTTTTTAGATTGGTTTGTTAGCTGTAATTCAGGTCAGTTAGCATTTGCATCTGTGATGTCAGTTGTTGACTATATAAATAAAAAAACAAAGATCTAGAGACACTGCTTGGATATAAAACCTTGCGAACTTGCCACAAGTAGAACACTTTATTTCAGTACATGGATGCCTTACTGCTGCCTCTGCACTGCACTGATCTAGACACTGCAAAACCATCCGCTGTACTGTGGTGCACTCAAAACCAAAATGGACACAGCTAATATTGTCAGCCAGGTTATAGGGGATAAAACAGAGGAAGTCATATCTTCTTCCTCAGGGCACTAACAGGTATACAGAAATTTTTTCTTTTATCTGTATATGAAATTTTTTAAGACCTTAAAGAACGGTGTGTTCAAAGTCATTGAAAGAGGAAATAAAAAAAGTCATTGAGAGAAGAAATAACTTAGTGGTCGTGTTGTGTTATACAATCTGAAAGTGGAATTCTATGTTTTTAAGCTTCCTTCTTTACTCACTGCACTTTCTGAAAAAAAATACCTAGATAGGTATTCTGTCAAAAAATCTAGGGATAAAACATGACTTCTTCAACACATAACATCTGAATTTAAAGTTTTAGATAAAACCTGTTACCAAAGGAGGAATCCACCATCCCATTATTGCTGCCACTCTGCTTCCTTGCTTCTGAACCTTACTCACCTCCTGCTGACTTTTCCCTAAGACATATTAATTACACGCTGAAAGACTCCCTAGAAAGCTACCCACTGGGCTCTTTAATTGGCCAGGTTTGAGGTGGAGAGTCGAAGTAGGAAAAGTGGAAAGTGTAACTAAGCTGTTATTCATTTGTCTCCTTTAAAAGGCTGTTGTGATGCTGAAACAAAACATGGTAAATATGTACATTGCACATCCCAAGCAGTCAATAAAATACAAATGGCATTTTTTACATCTCATGAGTGAAAGGAAACTCGGGAATCATATACATTCTTGAGTGGCTGGGTTTTTTAATGTATTTCTCTCTTCCTGATGCTCATAAAATGTAGGCAAGCCCATAGACTTTAAGGACTCTGAAGAGGTCTCTCCTCTGTTCCCCATTTCTCCCTGTTCTGTCTGCCAACCTGCTGGTGAGCAGTGGGACTACCAGCTGTCTTCCCTCATTTCATTGCAGTTCAGCCTAGCCTTCCAAGTAAACGTAAACAATAATGAAAGGGTTTTTTTCATCTTATCTTTTCCCACAGATTCATGTTTTATTTCATTAAGAGAACAAAACATAATAGGGGGTCTTGAGCTCTGTAGAAGCAGGACAACAGCTGGCCTAACATTTTCCCTTACCTTATTTCAACTGAATTTTTTCTATTTGTTAGTCAATGAAATTTGACAATGAGAAATTCACCTCAGAATACTCAACAGCACAGCTCTGACTGAGGAGACCCAGTTTCAAAGCCACTTCCTACCTGATTAGGTCTTTCAATTTCAACACAATGGTTGTAATTCCTGGATTTCTGGCTTAAAACACAAGCAACTATTCCTTGTCAAATCCATGACAAGAAGTTAAATCTGGCCATTTGTTTTACCTTTTGCTGTGCTTTTACTGAAAATAGAAAGAAAGGGAAAAAAATTATTTTTATCTTTCTCTTTAGGAAACCAAAATGAAAATTTTCAGATCAGGTGGATTTTTATCACGCTGTAAATATCATTATTCACACAATTTGATTATGAAAAGACAGTGCCTCTAACTTCTGTATCAAGTTGTAATTTAAAATTTTAATGTACGGGAGTATTCACTGCAAGAGAATAATAGGTTTGTCTATGTCCTCGTTTCAGCTGGGATAGAGTTAATTTTCTTCCTAGTAGCTGGTATAGGGCTGTGTTTTGGATTTAGGATGAGAATAATGTTGATAACACATTGATGTTTTAGTTGCTGCTAAGTAGTGCTTACACTAGTCGAGGACTTTTTAGCATCCCATGCTCTGCCAAGTGCACAAGAAGCTGAGAGGGAGCAGAGCCAGGACAGCTGACCCCGACTGGCCAAAGGGCTATTCCATACCATACGATGTCATGCTCAGTATATAAACTGAGGGAGTTGGCTGGGGGGCAGCGATCACTGCTCGGGGACATACTGGGCATTGTTTGTTGGCTGGTATTATATATTATTATTGTATTATAAGTATATTATTTTATTATTATATTATTATTATTACTACTACTATTACTAGTATCCTATTTTATTTTACTTCAGTTATTGAAGTGTCCTTATCTCAACCCATGAGTTTTCTCACTTTTACCCTTCCAATTCTCTCCCCCATCCCACTGGGGCAGGGGAGTGAGTGAGTGGCTGTGTGGCGTTTAGTTGCTGGCTGGGGTTAAACCACGACAGTCTAACAGACAGTATTCTTCCTTGTTAAGTAACTGTGCTCAGTTCCTATCTGAAATTGTCTAGTTTCAATTTGCGGCCAGTGGAATTTGTTTGCTGCATTGAAGATCCTACTATTACTTTAATTCTGTTCTCTGAAAGTTATAATCTATGACCATAGCAACACATAGTCTTGGTCTGCTACCTTTTGTCAGCTTTTAAAAAGATTATCAACATGTTTAGCTCTATCACTGAAGCTGATAGATGCAAAAGATGTAGAGAGTAACAGAATATATTTGAACTATACCCTTTCTGACAAACAAGCAAATCTCAGAAGAAAATTTTTTTAGTCTTCTGTGCTTAATTGTTCTGCTGAAAAAGGCAGAAAATAATTTTTCTCACAATGCCCGTCTATTTATTTTCATTATTCCCTTTTTCTCCAAGAGCTGGGGAAGCCATCAGTATCTTTTAAGGAGAGCCATCTTTTTTACATATTAACTTAGAGATCACATTTTCCTGTAAAAATGCAAAAGAATGGTATAGGAATGTCACCAAAGTGAAGGTCCTTTTTGCCTTTACTGGTTTTGGTTGCATGTGTTGGAGAAAATAGAATCATAGAATACCAGGTTGGAAGGGACCTCAAGGACCATCTGGTTCAACCTTTCTAGCACAATCTAGACAAGATGGCCCAGCACCATGTCCAGCTGAGTCTTAAATGTGTTCAAGGTAGCGGAGTCAACCACTTCCCTGGGGAGATTATTCCAATGATTGTCTGTTCTCATTGTGAAAAGTTTACCTCTTGTGTCCAATTGGAATCTCCCTGGGAGTAACTTGCACCTGTTACCCCTTGTCCTCACCATGTGACTCCTTGTAAAAAGGGAGTCTCCATCTTCTTTGTAGCTCCCCTTTAAGTACTGGTGTATGGTGATGAGGTCGCCTCTAAGCCTCCTTTTCTCAAGGCTGAACAAACCCAGCTCTCTCAGCCTATCCTCATACGGCAAGCTTCCCAGACCCTTGATCATCTTGGTGGTCTTTCTCTGGACCCCCTCCAGCCTAGATTCATTCTGTCTTTTAACTATTATAATCTAATGAGAGAATTGGTTTGGACAATAAATGATGAAAAAATTTAAAACTGCCCTAAAAAGAAAGGGGAAAAAAAAAAATGTGAGTGGAAACTGGTTTTGAGAAGAGGGACTCAGGTTTAAAAGGATTGCCTGTTTATAATGAAGGCAAGTGGAAAAGAGGACCTTTACAGGTAATCAAAGAGGCCTGATGGAAATAAGCTGAATTGATGAAATCATTCCTGTTGACATTTTCCTATAGTTAAAGATTCATTGGTAAGATACCACAAATGAAGTCCCACTGTATGTTCTTTCTAGGAGAACATACAATATTTTAAGGAAGATCTCTTTCAGTCTCTTCTGTCACAAATGCTTTACTTTTTTTGAAATACTTAAGTGGTCACTAAGAGAGAAAACTGTTCTTTAGTGTAATGGATAGGTCATATGAGGTATAACAACAGGGCTCTTTTTTGTTCTCTGGTGTCTATTCATAAAATGTAGAGTTTACAAGGCATTGTAACATGCACCTTCCTGTACCTTCCAGAATACGGAATTAGAGCCTTAGTTGTCAGAGTACTGCCCTAAGGTTGTGACATCTGGCTTTCGCTCCCTACTTAAAGACTGCTTGCTCATCTATACAAAGTGGCAGAGTAAAAAACCTTACTTCAGACAGCCTAAACTTAGGATACACTCTTAGACACTGGGAAATGCAGTATTAAATCTCTTGATGCTGAGTTACATACTGAACTTCTTCTCCTTGTGTCTGTCCACTGCCTGAAAAAAAGAGAGCTTTTGCTTTCAACTTTGTGGATCTAATTTTTCATGCCCTTTGGTTTTATTCCAAGTATTTTAAGTTCAATATTTATTGCCAGGAAGAATGGAACAAACCATGATGGACAAAGATTTTTTTCAAGAAAAAAAAGAGACATCTGTCATCCGACATTATTTTCTCCTTAGCTTTATGATTTTGCAGTAAACTGAAAAGCAATTATTTTCAAGTAACAAAAATACTCGAATCCATTTTCTGTATTACCAGTACGCTTTTTCTGCCACTGCTCAGAAGAAAAAAAAATAGAAGAATAGCCAATACCTATTTTATGCCTCCCAGCTATCTCATCATAGCAGACAAATATGCAGCTAAAGGGGCATGACCAGTTTCTGCTTCCTTTCAACTACTTTGGCACTGCAATGAGAAAACAGAGCTAGAAAATTGCACCTTCAGATGCATACTGAAATGGCTGTAATCCTCTCAGTACTATATTTTAGATTGCATTTTGTACTTTTTGTGCTGATGTTCAGTACTTCTAAACATTCAGATATTAAATATCTAATATTAAAACATTATTTTCTGTGGATATTGTGATCTGGTTTATCTGGTTAATTGACCATTAAGACTTTATTGGAAATTGAATTTATTATAGATCAAAGTCCTTATGTGCGGTATATTCAGGCCATGCTGTCTTTGTCTTGTGTCTATCAAGTCTATTGAATAATGAAAGGAATGATCAGTATTCAAGCTTGAAAGATTTTTTTCCAAGGGCATGCCTTAAATTTCAGCCAGATTGAAATAAATGTATACAGTAGGTGGAACAAAGGGCAAAAATATTAATCACCAGCAAAGAAAATAATACCACCACCACCCCCCAAAAAAAAAGAAAAAAAAAAAAAAGAAGAGGGAAGGTTCTCTTTCCATTTAGGAGCTATATTCATAACAAAACCTGAAAGAACAGACACTGAAAGCAGCATAGCAATTCAACTTCCGTTTGAAGGTAGAAACATCCAAGTGTTGAAAAGCTCCTACTACCAACATATAACTATTAAGCTTATTAAGCTGCAGCTTTATGAGAAATACTTTTTTCAAACTTAATGTCTTTCTGTCCATCTTTATTTAGTTATGGTTACAAATGAATCTCCTCATTCAGTGTTATTATTTATGAATTATAGAAGAGAATTACCTCAGCAGTATGATTGAAAAAATAGAAAATGAATATGATTCTGTTATAGGTTATTGCTGGTCAGTGTCTTTGTTCACTTTGATTTTTGTTTTCTAATTAGTGATCTAAAAAAATGCAAATGTTTTCTGGGGGTTTTATCATGTTTAAAAATAACAGGGCATACATGAAAGAACAAAGCAGCCTCACTTTCACAGATACAGTTTAGGATGTAATCAAACAGCAAGTTCTAAAAGAACACCTGCACTGAAACCTTGCCCACCTCCTCCTACTTATTCTTCTCTGGCAGCAAGCCTGATCTGGCCTGCCAGCTCCCCTCTGCAAGCAAGGACAGCTGCAAGAGAGAAAGAAAGCTCATCTTCATCAAAACACTCTTTGAAGCTCTTCTGAGGATAAACATTCTTCATTTATTAACAGCTTAATGCTTTGATAAAAGCTCACTTTGTTAAGTAGTTTGGCTTTCAAGAACTGCCCACGTAGATATTTGCATGAAGTTTATAAGGACTTTCAGACAACATGGGATTGCCGGAAATATTGCTGAAGGCCTAGAAATAAAAACAGAGACCATATTCCTGCTAAGAAAAGAGAGGAAAAATCAAAGGAAACGTATGTTCGGCAGGCTTTACCATTTTCTGAATTATCATAGTTCTCTATTTATGAAAGTGCCATTATATGTAATGCTGAATAGCTTAGTGCTTGATTTTGAGTAAGTCAATGCAAAAGAAAGTTTGACATGATGTATGCTGTTATAATAAGGCAAAAATACAATGAAAATTTCAGACCTAGTGCAACTTAAAATCATGGCCACTTACATATCCAGGGGAAAAAGGAAGCAAAAGAAAAAATAATGCCTAGTCATAACTCATGTAACTAACTGGTTTAGGTCATAATTTCTCCTAACTGCAGCAACAGGCAACTAAAATTCAATACACTATGAATTCAGGAATAACAAAATCTTATATGTTACAAATCGTTGATATATGCCTTCACAGTTGCCTTTAAAGTACTACTGCTGCCTTCTTATCAGAGTGAAGCTGAAAGGCTAAAAGACCCCAAAGTGAGTATCCAATTGACTATCCAATGAGACTATCCAACTGCATGAACTAAATCTTGTGATTTATCTTGATAGGAATTAGTTCCTAAATTTTCCATGGCAAACCCCTTTAACTCTTACCTGTACATTTCATGAAATATTTTATATTGACACATTACAAGGAAAAGCATTTATTTTGGTGGTAGACAGACTTTGTCGTGTGAATCCACATTAACAGAGATATTTTTTTTTTAATTGGAGCAATTTAGAATATCTTGTTTAGTGTATAGAAAATGCAGTGTTTAAAGTCTTCAAGTTCCCAGGGATTTTAAGAAGCTTTCTTTGAAAGGCATTCTGGTGTTGAGAAATGTTAATAAAAAAACATCCTTTTTGGAAAAATTGATGTTAGTTCTCCACAGCTAAAAAAAAAAAAAGAATTAAAAAAATTTCAGGATTAACTCTTTCTTTGTATTTATTTAGTCATCTTCTATGCTTTTTTGCTTTAATCTCTTTCTGACTGTATTTTTAAAACCTGTTTTAAAAATATAAGCATTTTGATCTTGGTCAGATTTCAGAAACTATTGACTGACAGCTATTCCTTTGTATTCTAAGCTGAGTAACTGACCAAAGTAAGATCAGATAACAAAATACATGGCCTACCATTGGAAAAAAACTGAGAGGACTAAGCACTGAGGAAATTAATTGAAGACCCACTATAACAACAGAAGAAATGGGTAAAAAATCTGTTGTAGTATTTGCTAGAATGAGTCCACAGGAAGTCAGAGAAATTAGGGGCCGCAAAGATGATTAAGGACTGAAGCATCTTTCATGTGAGGAGAGGCTGAGAGAGCTGGGAGTGTTTAGTCTGGAGAGGGAGAGGGCTCGATGCGGAGGTTCTTTTTGATGTATATAAATTCCCAGTATGGGGGGGGTGGTGAAGATTAGAAAGCCAGGCTCTTTTCAGTGGGTGCCCAGTGACAGAACCAGAGGCATGGGCACAAACTGAAACACAGGGCATTCCCTCTGAACATCAGGAAACACTTTTTTACTGTGAGGGGTGACTGAGCTCTGGCATAGGTTGCCCAGAGAGGTGGTGGAGTCTCCTTCCTTGGAGGTAATCAAAATCCAGCTGGGCACGATCCTGAGCAACCTTCTCTAGCTGACCTTGCTTGAGTGGGGAGTGGGGCCTAGATGATATCAAGAGGGTCCCTTCCATCTTCAGCCATCCACTGATTCTATGAAACACCTGGCATGAGAACAGTGGCTAAAGGGCCAGGGAAATGCTATCCATCCACCATGCTAAAGAATGTTAATGGACTGAGTGTCCATAGCAGTTGTTTCTGGGTGATAGCACTTTGTTAACACTAGGATAAGTATGAATCATTTTATGAGATTCAGCAATGTGATGAGTAAATATTTACTTTTAGCTATAGTTTATTTTATTTATTTTTTATTTTATTTTATTTTATTTTAATTTTTGTTTATTTTTATTTTATTTATTTCAGATATTTATTTATTTAATTTATTTATTCCCCCGTCCTTGGAAACATTCAAGGCCAGGCTGGATGGGGCTCTGAGCAACCTGATCTAGTTGAAGATGTCCCTGCCCATTGCAGGGGGGTTGGACTAGATTGACCTTTAAAGGTCCCTTCCATCCCAAAGCATTCTATGATTCTATGATTTATTTAATCAGTGGGAACTATCTCAAATTTAAAAACAAATATATTGATTTGAAGAGGTTTCTACAGAAATCCTCAAACAGATAAGACTTAGAACAGTTTACGACACATAGGGGTTTCAAGATAAGAGATATTTTCAATTTATGTTGATGAAATTAATCTTGTCTAACCTTGTACACATGTTGCTGACAATTCCTTGTTAAATAACTCAATCACATCTTTTCAAGTATTTTAATAATGCTTCTTTTTCTCTATTGAGTCAAATTAGAGTGACAGGTAATAGACAATAATAATAGACAGTCCCTTCCCTCCCCCATGCCCTTCCCCCCAAAAAAAACCATATTCAAGTTTTGTATATATGGAAAAACGTGATCGTAGAACAGTTGTACCAGATTTACTTAGTTCCATAGATAGTAAACACTCCTAATGTCTGAAGTGTTAACATAATCTTCCTCTTAACTGAAGGATACTCATTGGGGTTGTAATAAATATTGATATGAATGAAGTTTAAGTTTAAAGTTTAATAGGCTAAACATTTTTTGAAAGAAAAAAAAAAACTCATTAATTTCCTAGAAAGATTTCTTTACCTTTTTGTTACAAAATATAAATAATGATGAAGTATCTGATTTTCAAAACTACTACAGAGAAAAAAAAAAAAGTTTGTTTTTATCAGCTAAAAGATACCCCTCATTGGAAAAATATTATACAGTGTCTTTTCATTCCTGGAAAGTAAGGTATCATACTTAATTTATAGCTCTTACTCTTAAAATATGAAATCTTGTTCATCCAGCATTTACACAGTTTTTTGGGTCTACTACAGACAGAGTCAACTGTGTCAATAATTTAGCACACTACTTGTATTTTTGTTAATGTTAGTTTTTGGCATGAGTCCTGAGAGTTTTCATACACCTGGGAAGGGAAAATAAAGCTACTGAAGTAATTTATGTGGTAAAATTCTATAATCTGTGTTTTCCAGTCTGAAGAAAACCTTGAAAGATCTCAGACTTAATGCATTTTTCCCTAGAACTAGTCACTAAACTACTAAGTCTAATAATACTTTTAACTTCCTTTAAAATCATGTGGTCTTAATTTTTGTTGTATTTTATTTGCATTATAAGGGCTGATACAATTCAAAATTGGCAATTCTGCTGTCAGTTACTTTGGGAGATGAGCTGGAGTTATTTAGGTGTAAACGCCCAACCATTAAATTATTAGGTATAACTATGTTCAACAAACACACAATCAACCCAGAAAAGGTGTGTGGTGAAAGACCTTGAGCTATGTATTTTCACAAGATATTCCACCAAGTTAAGCTACAGTAAAAACCATCACTCTTTCCACAATATACTTCTTAAGGGCAAGAAGTGTAAAAAATACTTGCCCTTTTTCAGATGTGCAGCTTCCTGATTTTTTGGGCTCAGCTAACCACGCAGATATGGGTTAATACCTTCTCATAATCATGACTCTTGATCCAGCATCAGGCTGCTTCTGAAGACAAACCTACACAACAACCATGTCTTTGTCACAAGTAGAATTCTATAAGTTAAATATTTGAAAGGAGTAGGTTTTGGGGCATGGTAGCATGAAAAACTGTTTAATTGTACTTTATTTCATCAAAATCAAGATTTAATGAAAATTTTAATTTTTCACATTCTTTGAAACTAATACTGATTTTAGAAATAGACATGCACAGATTTAAAAAGTAAATTTGGTGAGTCATCATTACAATAAAAGCTTCCTAAACAAGCTTAATGGGGAAACGATGGGAATGTATTCAGCAGATTATAGCAAGCCCCTGAATTAAGAACAATCCCCTTATAACAAAAAACCCACAGCCCAAACAAAACCAAACCCCAAATCTTTCAGTGTTTTACAGATTGGCTAGAAAACTGAATCTTTGAAATGTGGATAACCCCTGTGCACACTCCCAATATGTATGCATAGCACGATGTAACTTTCCAATAGCAGAGAAGGAGAGATTTTAATCCAAAAGAGAAGATGCAAATATACTGCATAAACATTTCTATTCAAAATTTAAATGTTTAATTGTTTAGAATTCTAGTCATCATATTCTTTATCACCTCAAACCAACATATATTTCAAAGATAAGTACTGTCATGTTACTTCCCTAATGTTTGCATTAATGCAATTTTTAGCTTAAAAGTTTTCTTTTCAGATCATGTCACTTCAAGCAGAAAAGGAGCAGCTGTACCTTTAGGAAGTAGAAAGAGAAATATAGAAATAAGAATGTTAGAAATAAAAAAAAACTTTAGATGGCTAGATACTTTGCAATGCTCTAGAACAATTAAATGAGTGAGTTCTCTATACTAAACACTGATATTTCAGTAAGGAATAGTGAGATGAATAAACAGACCTAATTTGTATGTAGATACAGTTTTCACAAAAATAAGAAATTCTCAAGAATTTTAATGTTCAAAAGACTGATGTAGCTGCAACCACAGGGTCAGACCCCTAAAATAACTGTACAAGCATCAGCTATCACTGTGATTGACCAGATTAATGATCTATGAGCCTGAAAATTAGTACAGAATTGAAAAACACTGTAATAATTATAAGACCATTTTGTGTATCTTTTCTATAAATAGGAATTTTCATTATTTTTTAGCTAAATTACTTTGATTTTTAAAAAATTCTCTTATATAACTGAAATGGGATTTACAAAAAAATCCCTCATAAATCTAGAAAAAAATATAATTTTTTTTATCTATGAAGAATACTCTGTACTGTTCAGTTAAACTTGAATTGACTAAAGAAGAGTGAGAGTGAGAGAAAGAGCAGAAATAAGACTGAGAACCAACAATATAATGATTACAGTAGTGTTTATGTTCTGTTCTAACTTCACTGAAAAATTCCAAAGATCTCTCATTCATGTTCTTCATACAAAATTTCATGGTCAACATTGTAAATGAAACTACATTATGATACATAGACTGTCTAATCTTGATATTAAATTAAAAAATCAATTAATTCCTGTTACTTCCTGGTATTTATTTCTGTACACAAGGGAAGGGGGAGAGCAGAACAGGACTGGACCAGACAAGAAAGTAAAACGACAGTACAAAGGTATTGATTTATAATTCAGTTAAGAGGATTATTTTTCACTCTATTTCTTTGAAATACAAGAAAGACTAGCTTGTGACCTTCATCCACACTGGACAGAGTATGTACATGTTCAAAAGAAATACAAAGGAAAAACCTCATAGCCTAACTGAAAAGCAAAGGAATTTTTATTATAATTTCTTTTTCCACTGTATTGCAGATGATCTTGGAAATCTCTGGAAATCACTGTTACATGTACTTACATCTAAATATTTCTGTTCTAAGTTTTTTCATGCTTTTAAATTTCTAATTAACTTATGTCACTCTAGGAATCTCTTTTCATATCATCTTTCTTCTGCAAAATCACTGCATCTGAAAATGTTAGCAGTCAGGAAATTGCATAGATTCAACTTCGATTCAATTTTTAAAAATGCCTGTTTGATACAATATTATTACAGAAATCTTAAATTAGTGAGATTTTGCCTAGTTTTAGCAGCTCTGACATTCAATAAAAATTCAGATAAAAATCTGCAGTAAGCCTCAGTTACTTGGGAACTGGGTTTGTGTTAGTGAAGCAGAAATACAGAACAGTCGAAAAAAATATTTAAAACATTCCTTTCTGCAGTGACATGCCTTGTAGAGTCTTAATAAATGTTTTGAAGAGTCTTATATAACAATATTTTATTGCAAATTGAAGAAAAAAGATGACATAATTTTTCATACAGTGTTAAGAAGTGATGAATACAAAAAATAATAAAATACAGCTTTTGATAATGTCACCACATTTGGACTTATCTTGCATAAAAGGTCAGAGTCAGAGTATTTTGTAAGATTCAAATGAAGTCTCAAGACTATAGGGGCAGAAAATTCAGTAGTTACTTGGTTTATATTAAAAGGTTACTGTTCATAGGCAGAAAACCGTCTTTAGCTTTGACATGCCTAGTGCACTGTCACAAGAGGTGTTTATATCTGAAGTTGCTCTTTTAACCTGTATTTTTTTGTGGGATACAGTAGGGATAGATAAATGCTATGAAGGAAGAGTAAAAAAAAAAAAGGAAATCATTTTTAAAATATAAAAAACTTTAAAAATATTTAAAATATAAAAAAGTTTTATAAATAAAGAAACAGGATGTTTTTCATGCCTTATATTTAAAAGCCATGTTTCTGAAAGGGACTGTATCTATTCTTACCCATGTCTATCTCTTACCATTTTGTATGGGATAAAAAAGTTTTCATATGTATTCCCTATTACATATTTGCTATTATGTATATTTACAACACATCTTCCATGATTTGTTCAGCTTCTATGTCTCCCTTTCAGTGCAAACAATTTCACAAACTTTTTTCAGTCTTTCTAAAGGTGAGATATCAATAACTAGAAAGAGCTAGAAAATGAGAGAGAAGAATGCGGGAAAGAAAGTAGCAACAAGCCAATCACAAGCTATTACTCAAAGAAATCATAGATCAATAAAATTATAGGCTTTTGGCTCAACCAAAGCATATACTGGTTTTGTGTATGAGAAATACTTGTGGCAAACAGCTTGATTTCATCTGCTCTGACATTTCAGAGTCACTGATAAGTGCTGTCTAATCTGCCCAGCTCACTGGATACAGAAGAGTATTGCAGAGAGAAGTAGGAGGCCAAAGTGTCCTTTCACATCCCACGGTCTCTCCTTCCTCTTAATCACCCCATCCAAGGTAGCAGTGGCCAGCAAATTAGTGTTTGCAGTCAGAGCCAAGCAAATAGTCTTTCATTGACAGTGCCTGGAATTACCATAATAAGGCCAGTAGAAGAAGTGACAGAGAAAAAAGTTGTCCTACCTCCATTCCTCCAATAGTATTGTGATATGACAAGACATGAGAGGAGAAAGCTTCTCTCTTCTTCAGTTCCCACTCATCTCTAATTTTTTTTCTCCTATTCCCACAAGAAGCTATAAAACCACCAGTGCAATACTGTGCCTTGTACATATACAATGTGGCTCCCGGCGCCCATAGATCTCTGTCCCACTCCATGTAAGTGCTGGAAAATGTTATCCAGGATAAAAGCAGTCTACTGATCAATACAAATCTGTGGTACGTTTTAGTAGTTGCATTTTGTTTATACAATAGTCAAAGCCATCCATTGTTCTTTATGTTGTTGGTTTTGTTTATTTTATTCTTCTCTTATTAGAAAAAGTTTTTTCTAATTGTTGATTATTACTCAGGTCATCGTGGAATAGACTAAGGTTTATTAACTGTCCAATCAGAAACAAAGGAAACCGAACCAACCAACCACAGTGTTGGAATCAAAAGCTTTTTTTCCATTATGGGGATATATTCAGCCTACCAGTGGTAGTAGCTATCACTAGTATAGACAGCTTTCAAATCAGTTAGCCAGTTAATGAATTCTGGCAAAAAAGTAGACAAAATGCAATTCTGCAATGTCAAAACTGCGTGACATAAGCACAGTTCCCACAAATGGAAATCACCTTTCTATTAGGGTCAAGAATTTGGGAAAACTAAATTAATAGGAAACTTCAAGTCATGGAAGCTGTAAAATGTCCTAATATCAAACATTTTAGGAATAAGGAGTTTATGAATAATTGAACCACTAATAGCAATACAAAGGTTAATGTTGGCTGGAAAGGTTAAACCAGACATTAAAAAATGTAACAGAGAGGGATTTTTACAGCATTCATTTCCTGAAGGCTATAACAGAATAGACTATGTCAAAAGGGTATAACATAGTTTTTCCCTCGGTTCTGTGACAATGGGAAACAAACGGTTTGAATTTCATCTTCCTCCTCCTAATATAAATCAGAAGGAGACTGCAGTGGAGTCAGATGGAATTCTCTGGGGGTAAAACTAGGAACACAATAATTATAGTCAAAGCTGTTAATGGTTCTGATGAAATGGTAATAGGTGGAGGGAAAAGATATTCAAGGGAAGAAAAGAAATATGAATTTTGATTGTAGGTAAGTGGTTGTATACAAAAATAGTGGATGTCAAATAAAATTTAAAAAAGGCATATTCTCATCATATTTCCTGGTCATTTCTTTTATTATGCACTGGGTCTTGTCCTTTCTTCATTGATTTATTATTTTCTATAGGGATTTATATGCACAGATCAGGATTTCTACTCCACAACACACATGTGCTGACGTCCCCCATACCACCAGTGATGGCCCCTGCCCCTCTGCCACCACATAGACCCTGGGGAACTGGATGCTTACTCTGACCACTTGATGTGCCAGGGCCTAGCTGAGGGTCCCAGCATTGTGTACTGACTCCACTGCACTCAGCCTGCTGCACTGTGTCCAATATACGGGGATGTGTTTCTGCCCCACACCAAGGAACTGGTTGTTTAAACTATTTTTTACTTTCTATATTAGACTGATGGCCTAAGGCAATGGTTTTCTAATCATGTAGCTCCAGGCCAATCTCTTTGACTTTCTCTGTATCTAAAGCCAAAGAGCAGCTGTCACCAGGCTTTCTGTCACCCTCTCTGTTTTCCTTCCCAAATTTGCTACCAAAGGTGTGAGGTTATTCATTGCATAATTTGTACGATATGTCTTTGTTTTCCAGGTCATCTAGGTTAATCTAGTCAGTTAGAGCTGGGTAGGTGTAGTCAAGGTCTCCTTCACTGGGGAAGTGGTTTTGGGTAAGCTTCACCCCATGATACTGTGACATTATGAATGGACCTTACATATACAAAAGAATTTGTGTTCTAAGTCTACAGCAAAAAGAAGAAAAAAACATAAGTGCAGTCTTTTGCTATTGCTTTTTACACAGTATAATTACCTAGAATCCTTGTTTATAATATTTTCTCTTCTCCACTCTTCTTCCAAAAATATTTAAGAGAAGGAAAGTTCTATTTCTGTTTGTGTCATCGGTGTAAAAATTCTTTTTCTAAAAGTAGTTTTTACCCTGAATTGCTTGATTTTTATGTGAATAAATATGTTAGGGAAGGAGAAGTGCAATGTTTAACATGGATAAACTTCCTTCAGAATTAAGGTTTCTATATTGCCCTTTCTGTGTTTGCTTTAAATGAATCTCCCACCCTATTCCCACAAAAAAAATATTCTTGCAAATAACAGAATAACACTTGGTTCATGATTTATGACACCCACTGATCATACAGTATAAACAGTGGAATAGGCTGCTTTCCTACTACTCATTTATATGCGTTTAAAATCCTATGGTACAGTTTAATTTGAAAATAACAGATTTAATATGATGATGGTTAGAAACTGCAATGGGATTTTCAAAATGTGTGCTATTCATCAGCATTTTTGTGCATTGTGATAGCACTACAGAAGTCCTTATAACAGTTCATTTAACTACAATTATTTTTGAAAGTTAACTCTTTTATAGTAGTAATTCAAAGGGGCCTCATTCTCCTATATATTTTCTTTTTAAAAAATTAAATTATGATTAACTGATAACCTTAAAAAAAAAATCCAGCAAGCAAAAGCTATGACAAGAACAAATCCTTAAATTAGCTGTGGATACTGAGAAGGATTAGATCAAGACATTCATGGAAATTTAAGGAATGAAAGGTTATATTATAGATATAATTATAATATATATTATATTTTATCTATATATTATAATGTATTTATTGTAATACATTATATCTAATGTCAGCTAATTTGAAAATGAGTGAATTTCTAATGTAGATTTCACTATAATTAAAGGTTTGGGAAATACTGAATTTCACTTTGTACATATGTAGTCTACATATTTTATTATTTGTACTAAACACAGCTATTGGTTCAAAAAAAAATTGAATAATATAAAAAACCACAGGTCTAAATATTGAAAGGCACAATGAAAAAAAAAAAGACCCTTTTTAGCAGAAAAATATATGTATTCTACCTTCTGTCTGTCTGTATTCTATCATCCTGAACAGAAAAGAAATAGTAGCAGAAAATACTCTAGTTAATCTACAAATATAATTACCTATGGCTTTTCTATACTTACAATGAATAAGTGCTCTAGAGTACGTGCTATATTAAGGAAGAAAGGGGGAAGCAACTGTCAAGAACATAATTTGGTTTTCTATAAGCAAATCTTAAGAATTTAAAATAGACATCAAAGACTGTTAAGTGCAGAGGTATCAGCAAGTGCCCTAGGAAAGCCAGAATAAAAAAATGCAATACCAGTGTAAGTTGCTGCACTAAGCACTGAAAGTTGAAGTCACAGAGAGAATGTGTCTCAGAACAAGTGACAGATAGGACCATACAAGCAATGTGCTTTGCCTCACTTGTTTCACTGACCTCGATTACAACAAAGGGATTTCAAGCACTAACTCCCAAGTCATGGCAGTCTGACTAGGTGATGTGACACTAGGTTCTCAAAGAGAAACTCTTAATTCAAAGAACAGTTAAGTGATCTATATGATAAGGTTAGCCTCTGAAGAGATCAAAAAGATATTAAAAGACCATGGGAGCTGAGGAAATCTGTCTTGGAGCAGAATTCTAAAGACTGCCAACCATGCCTGGTGCTCTGAAACTTTTATAAACAGGGATGTTATCATCACTTGTTTTTTTTGGGCAAAATTATGTGCCAACTTACATGCTACACTTCCTTCAAAAGGACTTTTGCCATTAGAGGGAGCATGAAAGAAGACTTTGTTTCATCTCTATTATTACAAAGATGAGTATTGACAAACATACAGAGAGGTGGTGAGGTCATAACTTTTCATTTTATTCAAGATTATTTCCCTGGTGCTTTTAAAGAGGTATTCAGGGAAATTCCTAGGAAACTGCATGCCAGAGAATTAAAATATATGCTATTATACAAAGACTTCTAAAAGTGCCAGAAGCAAACTTCTATCACTGAAATAATTCAGAAATATTCATCAGTAAAGTAGCTGAATAACTTGTTCTTAGTTCAGAGGCAACTGACTGCTTTAAATATTTCATCTTACTTAGCCTGGTGGAAGCCTAAGAAGAACATGTATTCTATAAGCCTTGGGCTTTAATATCTAGAGGAATTAAGAAAATGCATGTGGTGCATGAGAAAGCTTTTCCTTTCTTTCTCTTCACAGTGCTTTGAAAAAATTAAGTTCATGCCACAAATGCTCACTTTTCTATTATTTACCTTAACTTGCTTTCTTTGATCATACTATGAATCAATGAAGTGCATTTATTTAGTTTAACGGCTTCATGAGATATTAATAAACAATACTTTATCTAGATCCCCACTTCAGCAAAATATTTCTCTCTGTTGTGTTAGATTCATTCAACCTCCATTTAGCTTGTGAAAAAGTTAAGAGACTACTATTATCACCTAGGGCTTTCTCTTCAGTTCATGGAAACAGTTATTGTCCTGGTGTCAGCTGGGATAGAGTTAATTTTCTTCCTAGTAGCTGGTATAGGGCTGTCTTTTGGATTTAGGATGAGAATAATTTGATAACACACTGATGTTTTGGTTGTTGCTGAGTAGTGTTTACACTAATCAAGGACTTTTCAGCTTCCCATGCTCTGCCAGGTGCCTAAGAAGCTGAGAGGGAGCACAGCCAGGACAGCTGACCCAGGCTGGCCAAAGGGCTATTCCATACCATATGACATCACGCTCAGTATATAAACTGAGGGATTTGGCCCCGGTGCAGCGATCACTGCTCGGGGGACGTGCGGGCATCGGTCATTGGGTGGTAAACAATTGTATAGTGTATCACTTGCTTTGCATATTATTATTGTATATTATTATTATTACAATTACTACTGTTCTATCTTATTTTACTTCAATTATTAAAGTGTTCTTATATCAACCCACGAATTTTCTGACTTTCACCCTTCCAATTCTCGTCCCCCATCCCACCGGCTGGGGCGGGGGAGTGAGTGAGGCAGCTGTGTGGTGTTCAGTTGCTGGCTGGGTTAAGCCAGGACAATCATTCATCACCTTACAATTGAACACTTATTTTAGAAGAGGTGAATGGTCACCCACTGACTACAGAGAATGAATAGGCTAAAATTAAAAACCTAATTTAAAAAGTTACCCAGATGGCTACACTTAGTTGGGAGATAAACAAAATTTGTTAACTTCAGCTGAAATACATATCATTGCTTTGGCTGCATAAAACTATCTGCATATATTTCTATACCTTTGTCCCATAATATTTCAATGTTTATAATCTTTGATGTCATCTAACAAGATGCACAACACAGTTCTCTGCTTTCTCAGTATCTGGTTACCACTCCCATAATTAGTAATAGATAAGCACAATCAATTGTAATATTTGGGTGTAAGGCGCATTCAGAGATCATCTAGACCAATCCACCTGCCATGGGGCAAGGACATCTTTCACAAGAACGGGTTGCTCAAAGCCCCATCCAACCTGACCTTGGACACTTCCGATGATGAGACATCCACAACTTCTCTGGGTAACCTGTTCCAGTGCCTCACCACCCCTCATAGTGAAGAATTTCTTCTAATATCTAATCTAAATCTACCCTCTTTCATTTTAAAATCATTGCCCCTGTTTCCTGTCACTACGAGGCCCTAAGTAAAAAGGGCCTCATCTCTATCTTTCTTATAAGCGCCTTTTATATTTGAAAAAGCCCCAATAAGGTCCCCCTTGAGCCTTCTCTTCTCTGGATTGAACAACCCCATCTTGCTCAGCCTTTCTTCAGAGGAGACATTTCCAGCCCTCTGATCACTTTGTGGCCTTCCTTTGGACGCACTCCAACAGGTCCGTGTCTTTCTTGTACAGGGACCCCAGAGCTAGATGCAGTACTCCAGGTGGGGTCTCACAAGAGCAGAGTAGAGGGGGAGAATCACCTCTCTCGACCTCCTGGCCACGCCTTCTTTTGATGCAGGCCAGGATACGATTGGCTTTCTGGGCTGCAAGCACATATTGCTGTCTCACGTCCAAGTTTTTATCCACCAGTATCCCTAAGTCCTTCTCTGTAGGGCTGCTCTCAATCAATTTATTCCCTGCTCTGTATTGATACAGGGGGATTGCCCCAACCCAGGTGCAGGACTTTACATTTGGCCTTGTTGAACTTCATTGAGGGTCACATGGGTCTACTCCTCAAGGTTGGGCACAATACGCGGTCATTCAAGGACCATTTCTCTGGCATGCTTTTCCATGAGCATATACTCCAAATAACAATGTCTGGTCATTATATGTTTTGTGTTTCAAAGTACTTTGCAGACTACATCAGAATACACACAGAAAAATATTCAGTCTTTTCTTAGGTTTTCTTAAGTTTAATTGGGGGGTGTGTGTGTGAGAGAATTTTCTTGTATTGAACAATACTATAGATTGGTAGTATTAATCTTTTTTTTAGCTAGAAGAACTATTATTTGTAATTTGGCAAAGAAATTTGGATCAAGAAGATAAAAGAGCAGAATTCTGGAGCTGGATATGTTTGAAGTGTTCTTCTAAACTGTTCTTGACCTTCGTCTGTTTACTCAAGTTGTAATGATGAATGACTTCCATTGCTATTAGAATGATTTCAGCACATATCTCAAATATCAACTGCCCATGATATACTCTTTTGGTTCCTGAATTTATAGCCTGTGTCACCATATTTTCTTTAATAACTCTTCAATGCATGTGCTGTTACCGAAATATCATTTTTTGGGCTTTGTACTTAACTGCTCAAATTGTATTTCAGATTAACAGCAGCCAGCTTAACTGAAGGGGGCTTCAACAGGGCATTAGACTAATCAGTTGTATTTTTCTATGAAATAGAGGAAAAATAATTATACTCTAAGAAACAGTTCTCTAAATCTCAAGTGGATGAAGAAAACACATGAGTAGATGTTACTATATTTCAGATAACTGCAGTATTTTCAACCCAGGCTTCTACTCATAAATATTCATACATAAGAGCACTGCTTGGGTCTGTCTCTAGGAGCATACAAGAAATCTATAAAAAAAAATGAATTTAGTTTTTTTTTTAAATATGTCTAAAATACAATCCATAGATAATATATATATGCATGCACACGTACATGTGTATATCAGGTATACACAGATGCACTAAATGTACACATGGGCATATATCCTACATACACAGTGCATTGATATATTATTATATTATATTAATATGTAGCATTATAGAAAACTGAATGAGCTCCTTAGAAACTCATTCTTCTCTCTGAAACAGTGCTATTGTCCAGAAATGCCCCTGAAAATAGCTCAAGAAATTTTCCATCTAAGATATAAAGTAATGAGATAAAAGGATATTCAAAAGAAAATCCAAACTATTTCAGGGGGTGGGGGAGAAATGCTCCAAGCATTTGAAAAGAAAACTGATTCTGAATAAAATATGGGATGAAATGTAACCGTTTTGAGTCTTCTAAAATACATAAATAGCTCAGGGATGGGATGAAAAGCTTAACCTTTATTCTGACATGATAAGGATCGGATTGGGAAATTCAGCACTGAATGCTACTCTTAATGCTAGAATCTCACCACTCATTTGCTTTGTTTCACCAAAATGCTCAGAAAAAGATGAGAGGAAAGAATAAATGCTTTGGAAGCAGTCACTTCACATCTGTGCCTATACAGCAAAGGTATGAAATACAACAGCATAACCAACAGAAGGAGTTAGTTCAGATAATTGGAAGATATTTTTCCAAGGCTGACAGTAAATAAATATGATGGGTAGGAACAAAATTTTACCTGAGGTACACAACCTGAAAGAAATGAAGCTTTCCTCAGCCTAAGCTGACTAAAGAGGGACAGCTCTGAGGAGGTAAAAACAGAAAGAGAAGTGCTGTATACCCTTTCATTTCTTACGTGTCTTTGTCTCAAAGGCAGCTCCAAATGAGCTTAACAAAGAGAAACCACAGGGCACTGGATGCGATATTATCAAGGGATAAAGAAAGCAAGCACAAAAGCAACTGCAGGAATGAAGCAAGACCTTTTTGAATGTCTTGAATTGCCACTCACTGTAGTCATTTTAGTGTCTTGTAAGTACTTTTATTAGTACTAAGGTACAAACATTTTATATTTTATCTTTGACTCAGTAGTCCATGCATTGTTGTTCATCTATAGTATGAAAAAGATTTTACTATTTCATATTATAGAAATGCCATCACCATTCAATTTAATTACAAGGAAGAGAGCAATTAAAAAAAAATCCCATATCACAAAGCTATGCCTTCAACAGTGCTCATGTTTCATGCTGCAAGCTAATTGCTTCTCATGTTGTGGAGTGAGACTTACTAATACAGTAAGGTGGGAAATAGCTATTTATGACTAATCAGATTTCAGCATACAGAGTATGCTGTATGCTTCACAAACAGCAACACTAGAAAGGTTAGTCTTCCCTCACCACTCAGTCAATGAATTTTTTAAGTAATTACTGAATACAAGGATTTAGAATAAAGTAAGAGGGAAAGCTGATAGGTGAATGAGAGATAAAAATGAAAGTGATAAGAGAATACATTATTCCCTCTCCTAACAACTATTAAGACATAAAGAGAGGGCTGAGGAAAAGATAAATGTGGTAGCAGATGCAGAACAGCATATATCTTATTAATAGTTCCTAGAAAAAAATTCTTCAAAGCTGAGTGTGCATTACTATTTTATACCAAAACCTTAACCAGAATGTTGTAGTAATCCCCAAGATCAAGCACTACCAAATCAGGAATGAACTCCAAATTAAGGTTCAATTTAGGTCCAACTATGAATCAGAGTGACAAGGGTTAATTTTTCTCAGTTAATTGTCTCAGTCTTAGATCCTTGCTCTAATTAACATAGGTGTATATATATATATAAAAGTCTTTAACATATAAATTTGAAGCGTGGCTTAATTTTAAAATAAGCATGATTTCTTTTTTTTTTCCCCTCTCTTTTCAATATGTTAAAAATCTTGTGTTTAAAATTCTTGTTGGTAACTACAGAGAAGGTAGTACAGAAGTCCTTAAAACAGAAATATCCTTCTTGATGGTTGTTCCCTTCTTACCAAATAACAGGGCAAGAGGTAGAGTGCCTTTGTACTTCTCTAGGAGCTCCCTTGGGAACATGTCACTGAGAACCCAATGGAAACAGATAGCCTCATCGGGAAATCCTACTCTACAAGTGATGAAATGTTCTTCTTTGCTTTGGAAACACAAAACAGAGCAAACTGTAACACCTTTTTTAAAAAAAAGAATTGAATGTTTTCCTAAACCATTTCCTAAGCAGCAGGTGGATAGCCTCAATCTGCCACATGTGAAATCAGAGGGAATTATCTATTATAAGGGAATTCTCTGATATAATTTTAATCCAGTTTCCTATCCCTCTGTTACTTCAGAGAAATATGTGAGGATCTTATCTAACTAGTGAATCCTGATCCTGACTGTTTAGCATTGTGCTGCTTCATGTATATTCTTTCATGATATAAGATTTCCCTAATGAGAAACCCCACAAAATAAGGTCATGGTTATAAAGGGGATTCATACTGTCCTGGGTTTCAGCTGGGATAGAGTTAATTTTCTTCTTGGTAGCCGTATGGGGCTTGTGTTTTTGGGTTTAGGGATGAGAACAATGTCGATGATACACTGATGTTTTGGTTCTTGCTAAGTAGTTGCTAAGTACTTGCTAAGTGGCGCTCACACTGGTTAAGGACTTTTCAGCTCTCGTGCTCTGCCAGGTGCACAAGAAGTCTGGGAGGGGGCACAGCTGGGACAGCTGACCCCGACTGGCCAAAGGGCTATTCCATACCATATGACGTCATGATCAGTATATAAGCGGGGTAGTTGGCCGGGGGGACCAACAATCGCTGCTTGGGGACGTGCTGGGCATTGGTTGGCGGGTGGTGAGCAATTGTACTGTTACTGGAAAGCGGCAAAATAATTCACTCTCTAAAACGTAATTTTGGAGTTTTAGAAAGCAGGCATTCTTTATTGCGGCGCCGGGGCAGCACTGGGGATAGTTTCCACCATAATTGCTCCGAAGGCTTGATGGACTTTCAGTTATTATATATTATGAAAATATACATATTCATTAGGATTTCTACATAAACATGAGTTTCCTGGAACTTATTAACATATGTAAATGTCCGATCCGCATGCGCAGTCATCCTCTGTGGTGGTCCTCAGGTGGTCTTTGGGGGGTCTTCAGATGAAGGCTCATAGTCTTCCTTACTGTGTTCGCTGATTGACCTTTGCTTCTGCGCAAACTCAGTTCTGGGGTCGCCTAGCTGTCTTAGAGAGGGGAGTATTCAGGAGCTTCTTACCTTAACTATCCACAAAGATTCGCTTTGTTATGTAAAGAGGGAGCATTCAAGAGCTTTGTTTGGTAAAGGGGAACACCCAGGAGCCTCTATCCACATTCTCAGGTATCAGTACAGTGTATCGCTTGCTTTGTATTAGTATCGTACTATTATTATTTGTTATTAATTGTAATTATTATTATTACTACTGTTCTATTTATTTTACTTTAGTTATTAAACTGTTCTTATCTCAACCCACGAGTTTTCCCCTTTTGCCCTTCCGATCCTCTCCCCCATCGCCACCGGTGGGGGGAGTGAGCGAGCGGCTGTGTGGTGCTTAGTGTGCTAGCTGGGGTTAAACCACAACACGTTCTCTGATGTTAGAGATTGAATCAGCTTTCCAATATTTTAAATGTATTTTTTCATTCCCCTCCTGAGGAAGAATATCTGCTTTATATCTATTTACTTCAGACCTGAGCCTCAAAAAACAGTGGTGTAGCTAGTATTTCCGTCACCCTCCATTAGAATTATAAGAAGATAAGCTTCACCTTCAGTGGATTTCAGGGCTTAGAGGAAAGATTTCTGTGAAATAGCTAGGATCGGAAAAAATTTTAGATATCTGAAAGGAGACCTGTAGCAAAATGTGGAAAAAAAGGACAAGCCTAGAATAGAATGATGGCAAGTGGAGTATTAAAAATATCAAACCTCTCTTTCTTTCTACATTTTCTTCATGTATCTCCAGAGCTGTATAAAAATCACATTTTCATATGTTTTCTCAGAAACACCTATATGACGTGCGAAAACAGACTCCACAACCGAGAAGGCTGTAAAGTGGGGATATGCTTATTCAGCGCTGGGCAAGCACGGGGGGTAGTCCCACCAAAGTCGTTGCGCGCTTTTCATGGAAACTCGCCAGGTATTTATGCATCAAAGCATTAATATTCCGAAAGGGCTTATACATATTTATAATTTCCCCCCGAAGGGTCCCCGCCTTTAACTCCTCCTAGCTGCGCGCACGCGTGTGTGCTTCCTGTGTACGTGGGCCGGGGTCTTCAGGGATGAAGTGCCGAGTGTCTTCCTCGCCATGCACTCCATGCAATCTTCACCCGGACTGCAAAATCCTGGCTTAAAACCATCCTGATGGCAGTAATTAAGTTGTGTCCTTGGTTTGTTTGGTGAATCTCTTCCTTGCATACATTCAGTCCTGATTTAATCTCATGCTTATCAGGTAGTTAAGCAAAGCATTCCACTGGTATCAGTTCCTGCTTAAGACCATAGATACATAGCCTGAGCTAAGTGAGTGGTTTTGTTATTAACCCTGACGTGTTGGTTCCCCCTATCATATACTATTATGCTGCTTAGTGCTTTTCATGTTTAATCATTTTAACTCCACTGATCAAAACTGTCTGGGCTCATTTTATGTGAAGAATTACTTTAAAACCATCTTGTAAATCTCAAATTTTGTGCTATATCCCTTTGTAAAATTCATCTGCACTTAAAGAAAAAAAGAGTCATTTATCCGAATATTTGCAACAGTGAGGCAAAGATTTCTATGAAATTGGGCTTATATTTTTATTTTTGTAAAATAGAGAACAGGAGAAGAACTAATGTTGAATTTTGAGTAATTTTTCATTTAATTATGATATATAAAGTATTATAAATGGCACAAAGTACTAATGATTTCTGCATATGCATTACTTGAAAGTAAGATTGTTCTGCCCAGAGCAGATTGGTCAAGGGCTTATTAATAATACTAAATAGTATTTATGAAGGATATATCTTTGTTCAGACATTCATTTAGGCCAATGTGTCCATTGCAAAGCAGACTTGTTCCTTCATGAACCTAATTAGATTATTTTAACAGGCGAACAAAATCTCAGGCATAATAATGTTTGTCTTCTTGAGCAACTAACTGTAACTCCCTAAACAGGAGGTACATGGGTGGGCAACCGTACTATGCCAGAAGCTCATTACATTCCTACAGTCCATTGTAGTGGGAAGCACAGAGTTTGTTAACATCAAGTGCTAAAAGCACTTCTAGTAGGAAGGAGTGATTCTGCTCGAGAGAGCATGAAAAGCAGTTTTGTGCAAGTGAAAGCACAGAATGCTGGTACAGAGTCCTTTCCTACCTAAATTGCTCAGAAGTATTTTGGCTGGGGGTCAACTCATGGGAATTCATCAGCAGTATGACATATTGACAGGCTGTGTCCTCTAGAGAGGGCATGTGAAAGAAAGATGTAGAGAAAAACACCGCTTCAAAATAAAAACAGAGAGGTCTCAGAAGAATGCTTCAATGGACTTACTTACATGCTTTAATGCATGGTTAAGACTGTTGCTGAATAATGACCTTTACAAATGTATCCATAAGGCAAGAGCTGAATATAGGCTCAGTTTATGAACAGGAAGAAAACTTGGCACTACTGAAATATGGGTTGGCCACTCAAAGAAGGAAGAAAGATAACTAGTACTCATATTCAACAACATATAGAGCAAAATCAATCCCGTTACATATTCTTGTGTTTAGACTCCACATTCATACACACTTTTCCAACTGACTGTTCACTATAAATTTTGTACCTTGAAAAATTACCATTATGTTAGGATATTGAATACAATTAAGTTGGGCCTTTGTCTTTACTATACATCTGTCTTACACATGGCACAGAACTCAAGACAAAGGGAAAAAGATTTTCATTTATATTAATCAGACTTCGCAGCAAGCTGAAGAACTTTACAAAACCCTAACATTTTTACATTGTCTTTGTGAAGTGCGTAGATCACCCTTGATATTTCTATTTCCTTCCAGTCCTGAAAGCTTCCTCAGTGTTGTTAAACATGAATTCATAGCTAAGAGCAGAGAACAATACAGATAAGGAAGCACACAGTCCTTATAGTGGTAAGGTTAAATGGCACTTTACATATATAATTAATTGGGTCATCTCCTGTAGGGAAGCTTTGAATGTCTCATACAATGTGTTCTGAGGAACACAAATTCTTGACAGGGCAAAAAAAAAAAAAAAACAAAATCTGAATACTTGGGTAACTTTTTATCTGTTTTCATGACCTTAAAACGGAAGGGATAGACAAGCTTATACTTTTTGGAATTGGTGGATCACCAGGTTGTTTTTTTTTTCCTCCAAGGGGACTGACAAAAGAAAATATTGTATTTTTTTTCCCTGGAGGAAGTCTATTTTTACGCACAGTACCAGTTAAGGAGACAGGCTTTATATGAAGCCTTCAAATTTGGGTTAATATGGGGACATCAATAGGGGACAGTACTTAGGTTGGCTTTCTACATTAGTAGGAATTCTTCCCTTCTGAAATTGAATTGAAGACCAACCTGAGTATAAAATCCTAACATGGTGGAGCCAGAGAATTTGTTTTAGACAAGTTTGGGGATTTATATGTCTTTTGTTGTTGATCTATATTATATACCTTATGCTATCTCTCTAAAAGATGCTGGGTGATTCATAAATTTCCTTCAAGGAATCTTTGCCCTCATCATAAGACATATTCTATCTGTGCAGAATGGTAAATCCCCATGGTGGAATGAATTGTTGAATTTTATGCTTTGGCATAAAATGACAAAAATGACCAGTTTCTAATTACCCACTCACCTGAAAAGATGGCATCCTTAATTGGCAGGTTATATTAATCCATTTTCCTCATAAAACACCTACACAAAACTTTTATCTAAGATCACTTAAAAGGCACAATAAAACCAGCAAAGAAACAATTCAGAGCTGGATTTCCTAGGATGTAACTCTGTATAATGTAGGATTAATTTCAGTCTGGTTTTAAACCGGTGACACATTCACACTGTCTATCTTTTTTTTTTTCTTTTTTTCCCCACATTCCACAAAAGAGCTTCTTTTTAATTTCTTGCTGTAGCCAGTAAATGGAAATTTTCAGTAAAAATATTTGTGCTTAGGGAATAATAATTAGAGATCTATCCATGCTGGCAATCAGGTTCCTAGGGTTGTTTTCATGGAGAGTTTTCTTTTGACAGAAATGGCTCTAATTAGTTCTCTTCAATATTATATAAGAATTGTTTATGAAGATGCTTAAGGAAAACAGACATTTATGTTTCCCTTGTGAGCAGATATTCTACACAGCCTTCTTTTAGTTTATTTTAAAAAATGAAATTAGTGGTGAATCCACAATTTCTAAAGGTGTTTAAAGCAAAAATAAAATAAAAAAAAAGAAATATCATAGTGACTGTAATATGAGATGAACTGGATGGTCGAGTAAATGTTTACTGCTTTACTTCTATGATTCTTCTTCCCCTTTATGAGGAAGCTCTGACTGTAAGAGCCACAAGAACATCACTCCATAGCTTTGTGGTCCTGCCCATCTCCTTTTTTGGAGCACAGCAGGACAGAGAGTTTGGCTAACGGTGTGCAAAACGATTTCAACAGGATAATGTAATGTTTCTACAAAGGAAAGGTAAGAGATCAATGGACAATCCCATTCCTTTTAAAAGGAAAGGTTAGTGACAATTTTGGTTTGATCTGGGAAAAGGCGATCCAGCCTGGAGCTCCAGACTAAGCAAACCATATTAAGAATTGATATTCCAGTCAGAAAATGCCTCCCAAAATGCTTCTAAAAGCAGTTCTACAGCACAGGGATGAACTGTAGCACATTGTTTTCGCTCAGAGTGAGTTGGCTGGCCTGTCCAGATGCCTAGGTCTGATCAGAGAAAACCAGATATTTAGCTGAATGGGAGAAAGGGTGTTCTTACCATGTGGTCAGTCCTAGACAAACCACTCCGGCAACTCTAAGCCTTGTTTCCTTCATAGGAAAACCTACAGTTTACTTTTTTTAATATTCCTCTAGAAGGATCATATTGTCCTCGATAGAACACAATCAGATGAGCTTTGCTGGAGCAGTTTTAGAAATAAATTTAGTCCTCAAAATGTCATGATGAAATATTCTTGCCACAGAAATGGATATAAAACCTGAGAAGGAAAGAAGAAATATCCCCCTGAAATCAGGCTAAGTAGTTATTTGGTGCACTGTCATGCAGGCATCCTAGCTTCCCCCACAAAAATCACCTTGAAATTAAATTTTCACACGTGAGCAGTGAAGTAACTAAGTAACTAACTAACAAAATAAATAAATAAATAAAACAAACAAATAGAAATATGCAGCTTTGGTAACTTTCTATCCGAGTAGAGACAAACCCATTCTCTTTCTCAATTGCAGTCTACTGAAAAATGTTATAAGCTCAGATGCAGCATGTCTATTGATGCCTACAGTTTTGTTTAGAGGGCACCCTGCAAACCTGGAACATACTTAATGGGCACTTCTGATGCAGAGCCAGTCCCTTTGGCTTTGTGGATCAGCTAGTGAAAATAGGTGAAAATAACTACAAAATCTAGCAAAGGGTATAGGAAAAGAGACCAATTACAAAACATGTCACCAACCATCCTTTCTGCAGGTGCTAAATGCCACTCAGATGAAACCAACTGCAAACAAATTAAAGACAACAGTGTTTTTCATTATTATAGAAGCAGCATTTACCTCATAACTGTACAGTAGAAACATAAAACATAAAAGCACAAAGAAAACAAATTTATTTTGATAAAAGATAAGAAATATTAATTTTCTGAACATTTTCCTCTATGGCATCTGTTAAGTGATGGAAGAGCATGGCTCATACCCTTCTAAAGACATGTTCTAAAGTCACATATCCTTCTCCAGCAGCCCAGGGACCCTCTCCCGCCTGACTGCTGGAGACCAGCCCAGTGCCCAGGAACCCAGGGTCTCTGGACCAGGCTGGGGGGTGTGGCTGCCACTTTGCAGTTTCAACCAGTAACAAAGTGGAGCACATTTCCCAGAGGCACATACATGGGTACACACTCAGGCGACGCAGACACACCCAAGGACATTGACACGGTTGGTTGCACAGAACGCACAGGACAAGCACTGCCTTCAGCAGCACCTACAAACAGGGACTCACATCAGACACAAGCACAGCCAGCCAACCTCCCGTCATCTTCTCCTCTTTGGCTGGTAGAGACAGAAGGTCACTAGCGTAGGCACACACGTGCCCGCACACACACACCTCACATGTGCAACGTGCTTTCTGGTCCACAAGCAAACACTCGCGGATGCCTTGAGTACTGGCATGGTCAGTGTTTTATGTCTCTGTGTTTGTCCCCTCTCCCCTTCATTATCATCCCAATTTGACAAGGTCCTTAGTCAGATTAATCTTACGAAAAAATAAACATTTCCACACTCCACATATCCTTACCAATTAGCGCATCTGACCAGGATTGTTCTCATCACTACCTCTCTTACTATCTCTTGGTCAGGTTTTTTCTTCTGTATGGGTCTTGCTTACAGCTTCCTCCATTTCTTATCATGCCTTTTTGCATTGAAAAGACCATAGGCCATTGAGAAAGACTTTGACCAGGTGCCCTTAAAGGAGCAAGTCAGTCTCCTTCCACATACCCTTACAGCATCCATCAATAACATCTTGTACAAAATCCTAAAGTATGTATTTACACCTAAATACCTAAGGTGTTACGTTTTACTGTATAGTAGACATTATCTATCTTATTCATTCACTCAGAGACCCAGTGAAGAGAAGGCAGTGCACTATCAATTTATACCCTATTGTATAACTCTCCTGGTTTAAGAAATGTAGTTACTTTCATTACATTAATTCTTAGAGGAATTATATTAAACAAGGAATACTGCTATTTCAGTATGTGAAAAAATTACACATGGGAATATTCAAGACAGAATACATCTGCTGGCTAGCCACATCCCTGAGGTGTTACAAATTAGATAATCTGGAGTTCACTTTTGTATTCATCATCAAGCTGAAAGATTTAATAAAGCCTGCCTTAAGGAAGTAAATCTACTAGATGCCATGTTTCATGAAAGCTGAAGAAATATGCTGTCTTTAGTAAAGATCAAGAATAGAAAAATATTCAATAAATTGTTTTTATTTCTTGCAATACGACAATTTCAAGTGCTTTTTTTCTTATGGAAATCATTTCACAATTAGGAAAGTGCAAGAACCAAGGATCAGTTAGCAGTTTGGTTTGATCTTTAAGTTAAGAGGGAGGATTTTTTATCAGCTCTTTACCTGATTATACATTAGCTTGACATGAATAAGAGGAATTTAGTCATGAGGCTTCTTGCTTGGATCAATCTATTAATATACATTTCTTACAAAAATAATGTAAACAGAATTACGTCAATCATCACGTTTTTCTGTGTATGCTGTCTATGCTGACAAGAATCCAGGGCAAGATAATATGTTTATCCTCATTCCCCCTTACATACATTCATACATTCCTTTTTTTTCTACAGAACTTCAGACCCAGATTTTATTTTCTTTTCAACCATTCAGTGCTATAAAAGTTATATGAACCACTATTGAAATCAAATAAATCATTATTATGTTAACATCAGATAAAGTAGATTTGACATAATTGATCTGCTAGGTTCTATTAGCCTTACTTTAATGTTATACTATCACATTTACTCTCCATCCTTCCATCTCCAAATCAAATAATCTAAGCCTTTCATCATTTTTACTGTATAAAGCCCTTTATCCCATCCTCCTCACCAGTGAAAATTTGATTTATTATCTAAATTTTGTCTAGTTCTGAAATATCATTTTAAAATGTTAGATGCAGCTTTTAACATATGGATGAATTACTGACATAATAATGAAACTGTAAATATTTTCCATATTACTGTGTGACATTTGTCTCTTTTCTTAACATTGTCAACATCCTGTTCATGCTTTCAATCAGTCTTGTTCACTGAATAGTGTTTTTCAATGGACTGTTATGGTACCTCCATTTTCTCTAGGGAAGAATACAATCTCATCATTATGTCCTGAATGATTTAACTTGTTAGTGCCAATGTGCATAGACTGCTGGCTCATGTTATTGTAAAGTGACCTCTTTCAGTGAGGAGCAAATGAATTTATTTGTAAAGCATATTTCATTCAATCTTATCATGTTTTTTCAACAGTGGCTATATGCACCAAAAGCATAGAACATTCTTGGCCTAGCTGTTCTAATACTTCAGTTCAGAATTGCAAAAATTTTAAACAATTCATATTAGTTGATATTCGGATTCTCTTTCAGGGTAGGATTCTAGTCTAGAGATGTAATTGCAATTCTGCTATAAACTCAACTTTCTCAGCAGGCCAAGGAATAAAATTCAGCAAATGCTGAGCAAATGAAATTTACATATAAGAACATGAAATTACGCATAAGAACACAAAAATTACATATAAGAATACACATCTTTTTACTACTCTTGTGAGTATCAATACATAATAGATACACATAATTCTACACAATGTTTGATAACCAATTAATATCTTACATATACAAATGAAAAAGCAAGAGACAACCAATTGGATTAAGGCACTAACATGAACCATGTCTCTTTGAATCTCCTCCCTGACCATTGATGGAATGTAAAGTATTTTGTGATCTCTCTAGGATTCAAAAATCTCATCTATATTTTTAAAATAAACATTAAAGAATCATTTTAAACCTTTCTGATTTTTAGCCAAGGTGTTAAAATCAGTATTGGTCTGATGTATAAACTTAAGAAAACAGGTGACTAAAATTGTCTGAATTTAGAAGATTGTCTTTTTTCTGTCCTTTTGTGCAAGTCCTACTTAAATGCATTAAAGTGTGTTCAATTCAGCTACAAAGCAAAATTTTTAATTTTAAAGAATGCTTTTGAAAGTGGGACCATAAATAACAAAAATAAAACTTTTTTTTTTTTCAAATTTCAAACAGGTACAAAAAATAATAAGCACTTATGATATGAAAAAATAACCTAACTGGCAGACTGTTCTTTACTAAGTATCATGAATCTATTTAATTACTTATTTACAGTATTTCAAAAAATTATTCCTAAAGTGAAAGGAAAGAAAACACATATTTATGTTAAAATGGTAATTAATACAAACAGTTTCCTTTTGTTGATAACAGCATAATTGCTTTGATTAAAGTAGTAAACCTCACCCCAATGAAGTAGTATTTGAAACATAAAGCTAGCCACAATCTTTTTTTAATAGCTGCAGGAATAGATATAGAGAGCTACATACAGACAAAGATCATGCTAAAGCCTAAACAAAGATATTAAATGGATTTAGTTTTGACTTATGTTTTGGTTTTTATGTCAGAAAGAAATCCTGTCTATACGTATAAAAATAAGTATTTAGGAGGTATTGTATTTTAATAAGTAAGTTCCTAACTTTAAAAGATCTTTGATTGAAATTATGATTGATGAAAGAATCTGTTGGTACTCTTTATTCTACAGTAGAAAGCTACTATGCCTAGTAGCCTTAAATCTTTACCTTTTCCTCACTACATCAGCATGTGGAATGCAGAAAAAAAATTTGCCTTGCAATATGTCCTTCCATTTTCTTGCTGGAGAAAATATTTTTTCTAACCCAATCTCCCACCACTTACTTTTCTTTGATAATCAGAAACAAATCCCTAAGTCCATGTTATATTCTCATTTTTCTCTTTAAATGAGGTAAAAATATAAGTCCAGAGTTTCTAAGTAATGATATCTTTGACCACCCAGATGTCTCAGAATACTTTTTCAATACACTTTTGGCTTTTTTTCTTCATTTTATGTTATTTTAAAAATATACTAAAATAGTTCATAACACTATGCCTCCTGAATGTGATCAATATCTGGCCATTGTCTATAGAGGATCTACTTAAATACCTGCAGGCAAATTCAAACTTGTTCTGTCAGATTAATCATGCCTCAGGCATCTTATGTCACTCCAAGATGCAAGTGATGCTGGCAATTCCCACCAATTCACCAAGAGGACACAGCTTTTGCAACATTTAAGATAAATTGTCCCAGTTTTTCAAATAATCCCCAAACTGTATGTATCATTTGTTATAGTCCCAGCACAGTCTTCAGTCTTCAGCACCATCTGTGCTGTGAATTACAGTCTGGTTTGTGCTTTTTAGCCTGTCAGTCTAAGAGAAGAAAGTGCGTATAGAACTAAGATCTTAGATATGGTTATTCTAACTTGTTGAACATCAAAGCCTGAACAGTGATGAAGACTGTGGCTTGCATGTTTAATTTTTGTTTCAAGCTAGATGTGTTTTCTTCGGAGAAATATTGACAATTACACAAAATCTTCATCAACATTTGGTGCTCTCTGTGAGACTCTTTGGTCAGAGACACCACAGTGCTAAAGTAGCAGAAGTATCCAGATTTTGGTGCTACGCTGGGGGTCAATCCATGTTAACAGGACTTGACCATATTTGTCATTATGGCAGATCTGGAACAGGACTGCTATTTTTTTTAATGCATCTAAGAAAAAAAATTTGTCATACATATTAAAGTAAGTTATTTTCCCCCAAAAGTGACTTGTGTGAATTGGATCTCTTGAGCAACTGTTGGAAAATGTCCAATATTTTTAATAGCAATGATATTAAATGGGCAGTATGGATGAGCAAAGATCATGTGGAAATTATTATGTAGATAATGAATCTACAGTTATTTAAAGAAAATATATATCAAAGAATGAAAGGAATTTTTTTTTTTATTATAAAGAACATTATTAGAAATAAATGTAGAAGCCAAAATGGAACAAATCAAATATGCCAGGCATTGAACTTGTCTCTGAAGGTAGTGATAAGATAACCTAATTATTTGAGATTTTTAAAAGTACAGACAGGCTGAAGATGGGTTCTCAAGTCAGGTAGGAAACCAATTTGGCATTTGGCAGAGAGACAAGCTGAAAGTGCTAACAGATCAATTTTATTTCTTAGTTTTAAGAGCTGAATAAGAGTTTCTCCAAGACAATGACATAGTTATAGCATTCAAAAATGCATTAAAAAATAACAAAATAAGGAAAGTTAAGCACTAACTTCAGTGGTTAATACTTTGAAATTGTAGGACCAAATATAACAATACCAGTGTTAGTGTTTTCCTTGAGATGCCTATTTAAATGTAGGTAAAGTTGCTTTTGGAGAGAATCCCAAAGATTAGATCTACAGTAATGTGAACATCTAAGATAAGAGAAACTGCTTTTAAAATGCTTCCTTCAGAGAGTCTAAAAACACTGACAGTTTCATTAGTAGAGGGTCGGAATTTAAATGTGAGATGAAATCCTCCAAATATGGCTATAAAAGTTTTGTAAGACATTTATATGTGAAGATATGTATAGGCCAGTTAATAGTCATTAATAAATTGTTGCATCTTCCATTACTTTTTCTACAAGTACAGCTCTTGTGTTTTTTGCTTAAGGGGTCGCTAGATTTAGTCCTGATCCACACGAGGGTGAAAGAACAGATTGGCATTGGAGCTGTCCTTGTCATCACATTTACCAAGTCAGGTTCCCATTTTGTTTTGTAGTCTTCCAAGTGGAGAAGAGTCCCATCTTGCATCCTGCCTGACAGTTAGAGCCTGAGGAGTAGAAATATTTTGCTGAAATTCTCACTGACTGAGAATTATGGGCAACCCAGGTATTTCTTCCATGAGTTCTGCAATCAATAGGTTTTTATCCAAAGGTATGCTGTTCCTCCTTTGTTAGGCATACACTTTCAGAAGGGAACTCCACAAGGAAGACAAGCATTTCTTCAGACATATTGCTGTTGACTGATCTTCTGTAAGATTATATTGGCTATTTTTCGATTGTGTCTCATTCAATTGTACTAGCTGTGAAAACCGGCACAAGACTCAAAAACAAACCCCATAAGATAGGAAGCTTTCTCTACACAAAATGGAGGTTCCTTGTTTGAGCTATCTGGATCTCCTCTCCAGAAGAAATGAATCTGCTCTCTAGATAGGAAGCCCCTATATTCAATTTAAAGTCTCTGCCTTGGCTGGGATCAGGTGTTTAAATCAAAATGCAGTGGAATAAATGTGGCCATACATTCTCTTTTTGATAACAAGCCTTTTACACTAAATAACTAAACAGTAAAATGAAAATATTTTCACTTTCTTCACTAAGGTTCTGTGAAAGAAAGCTTTGGTTGTAGATAATACAAATGTGCAAGTATTCATCATCCCATTTTACACAGTTGATTTTCAAAATCCCCCACAGAATAACAACTCGGTTATCAATCTCAGGATCTGAAAGAAGAGGGGGAAAAATGGTTGGGTTTTTTCAGTATTTTTCAACATTTTCATTCTTGACACATATGTTGTGGTTTAACCCCGCTAGCAACTAAGCACCACGCAGCCGCTTCGCTCACTCCCCCCCCGGTGGGATAGGGGAGAGAATCGGTGAAGGGTAAAAGGGAGAGAACTCGTGGGTTGAGATAAGAACAGTTTAAGTAAAATAAAATAGAACAGTTAAATAGGTAAAGCAAAAGCTGCGCACGCAAACAAAGCCAAAGCAAGGGAATTAATTCACTACTTCCCATGGGCAGGCAGGTGTTCGGGCCATCCCCAGGAAAGCAGGCTCCATCACGCGTAACGGTTACTTGGGAAGACAAACGCCCATCGCACCGAATGCCCCCACCCCGCCCGCGCCCTTCTTTCTTCTTCTTCCAGTTTATATACTGAGCATGACATCATATGGTATGGAATAACTCCTTGGCCCGTCTGGGTCAGCACCCCTGGCTGTGCCCCCTCCCAGCCCCTCTTGCACTGGGCAGACCATGGGGAGCTGAAAAGTCCTTGACCAGTGTAGCGCTACTTAGTGACTGTTTAGCAATACTTAGCACTACTTAGCAAGAACCAAAACATACATTGTTCTCATCCTAAACCCAAAACACAGGCCTCATACTGGCTACCAGGAAGAAAATTAACTCTATCCCAGCTTGAAACCAGGACACACATCGTTACCATGTAATTAAAATTCAAGATACATTCCATGATCCCCAGTCATTTGAAGTAGGAATGTACTTCTAATTCAAGAAGATTTGAATCCTGTACTTTTGGAGAGCATTTATCTTATCTAAATCTGAAAGAGTTTAGATTTGCTGTGAAGACTGAATAATTCATCTATTTCATGGACCGTTGAAAAACAATTAGTTGATTATTCAGGTTCTTTGAATACTTTGCACTTCTCCAATTATATTTTTTTCTAATAATTCACTCATAAAAGATGTAACTATGTTAGCTATTGTCATAGCTAAAGGGCCAGTTGGCGTTATTTAATCATTTGAAGGAAAAACCTTGAACAGGTTGCCATAAAGATTCTTTGGTTTTTTTTTTTTAACCAAATTAGATTCTATATATTTTTATAAGTGCAAATAAAAAATTATGTATGAAAGAGTTGTTTTGGTGAGTATGAACAGATAGAAGAAAATCACATTGGAGAACATGCAAAGAGAAACAATGTCATTAGCAGATTATCACCATCAATGACAATCTGTTTGTTTTTTAGAAAAAGCATGTACAGATGGAAGAAGTCCACATGAAACATCTATTTTCCTAAGCACCCACTCAAAAAATAACAAGACTGTACCATGAAAAGAAAGTCACTGAAATTCCAAAATAGTAGTGAAGGATGAAAATAGGGCTAATGAGGAAGAAAAACCCTACATGAAAACCCAAGGATTTAAAACTATTCCGAAGAAAATCTCATACTATCCTCTCCATTTATTGGATATGAAAGCACTACTGTCTGGTATCACCTAATTGGAATACTGCAACAACAGTAGAATTAAATCAAGGACAACTTTCTGAAGTGGGAGATGTCATGCCTTGAGAGTACCCCCCCAACCCCACCGCAGGGCATGGGCGATGTGGCTTATGGTCTCATTTTGGTCTAAATTCAACTCTTCCTCTTCATCTCCACTTGATCTCCAAGTACCTTCATCTCCTGTTTCTGGATCCCAATCCTCATTCAGGGACTGCCACTAAGGGCTTCCCAGTCCTGTTTCCCTTTAGTGCTTTCCACCTCTCAGTGTGCTCAGTCCTTTGTGGAGCCATCACTGCTGCCATCTCCATTAACCCTGGAGCCTGCTGAGCATTCCTCATGGCAGCACTCTCAGCAGCAAATAGGTTTTCCTCTGTTTTGAACCATCTAAACATTCTTTCAGCTTCTGAAGATCATCCTCCTCTGCCTTCCTGAAGTGCAGTCCATTAATAGCCAACATAAATAGGATACACCTGATCACCTGTTTTTCTTGGTACTATTCTTCTCTATTTTAGAAGACATCTTCCACAGTAATACCATATTGAACCTTCATCCCAAGGAAGAGTACTTGGATTTTCACTAGCCAATTCTTTCCATGGTCTCGACCAGCTAGGTACCGACAAAGGACACTTTGGAAGTCAGAAACAATCCACCTCCTTCCTGTCCCCACCATCCTTTCTGGTTGAGCACAAGAAGTCTTGAAGCCACACAACCACTTTTTTCCTAAACTGCTGACCCAGAAACAGCTACAAATTTCAAACCACCCTTCTATAATTTAATCCCAAGAGAGTTCTAATCACAAACAGACACTACACATACACACACTCAGAGTGTAGAGTCCCCACCGCCATCCCCCTGGGGGCATTCCCCCATTCTCCCTGTGGGAGGAGGTGCTGCTCCAGTGTCAGGTGAGCCCCCACCACTCACAACTGCCCATTGACCTCTATAGGGGGAAACATCCCACAAGGCCCCACACATCCTAAAAGGGTCCCCACATGCTGCCCTGTGTGAGCAGCCCCTGGCTGGGGTGCAGGTGCCCCACGGAGGGTGTGCTCTGTCCAGGCTGGACTTCCCACAGTGTCAAACCCTGTTTGGCCTGCTTGCCACTCTTCCCACTCCAATGTCTGTCTTTCTGTTACAAATGTTTTATGCTTTTTAAAATATTTTTGTAAGCTGATTCCTTTATTTCAAAAAGTCTTTTGTAATTCCTTGGTTCCTGTTTCAATAAAAATGATGATACTCTTCCTCTCTAGCACTATCCTGTCAGTTTGAAGCCAACATACTCTCAGATATCTTTGGGTATTTCATTCACCACACTGGTTGCACTCACATTCCTATTTAAACAGCTGTTGTTATGCAGGCCATTTTACAAAGGTTGGGCACCCAAGAGAAATCCGGTTCTGAATTAGGGGATGGCATTTGAAAGTAGTTATAAAAAAATTCAGTGAGGACATCTTATGGAAGGAAAGGTAATTTTTTTTTTTTTTAAATCTCTAAGTTAATTTTACCTCTTTATGCTCTCACACACCCACATATGGAAAGCATCAAGGGATATTGTGGTGAGAGTGATCTGGCCAGGGATCAAAAAAGAGGATGCTGTGTGCACCCTCTTGTTCATATGCAGAACAGGATGAGGCAAGCTACCTGTTAAGAACTCACGTACATCTCTGGGAGTTCTTCTTCATTGGTGACAACAAACTGATTTTCAACTTCCTCCAATCTTGTTTGAGTGGATGCTGCTTGGGATCATTTGCATATGATTATTTTGTTTCACTCTTCCTAGGGTTCATTCAAAATTCCCTGAGCTTCACACAAATTATGAAATCCCTCATAGAATCATAGATCGGGTTGGGGTCAGAAGGGACCTTTAAAGGTCATCTAGTCCAACTCCTTGCCATGGCTGATTCTGGCTTTTTGCTAACATATATGTTTGCTAACATATACCTTCTGGTCCTTCCTTTGTTGTTTCTTCTGGTGCTTCACTATAGACATGCACAATTTCTACATACACATGGGTAATTTCATAGGTAATTCCATAGCAATCTTAATATTTGTTTTACAAACCTTTACAGTGGGATAATCTAGGGAGACCCACAGCCTGCACTGGGCACCTATTCAATAGGCAGTTTTAAATCACAGAATCACAGGAATAATTGAGATTGGGAAGGGACCTCTGGAGCACATGTGGTCCAATCCCCCTGCTCAAGCAAGGCCACCTAGACCATTACATGTGGGAAAATGGCTAAGTGAGAAGGGACATGATCTTTTCAGTGTGAGCAATCCCTGCTTTTAGTGTATCAAGAAGCACAGGAAGGATACTATAAACTGACCTTGAACAGCAAAAGGACTACTTGGCAAACAACAACTAAGTCCGGAACGTGCTAACGAAACTCTTCGCGTGAACAGCAACCTGTACCAATCATATAACTGTCTTAAGCGTGTGTACACATGTAATGAACAATCATATAGATATTGCTACCGCGTCCATCCCTGCTGCTTTGCAGATTTGTCTATATAAAACCTGGTAATTTGTCTGAAATAGAGGAGAACGGATCATACTCCGTCGAGGTTACATCGTTACTCCGGGTTCCGAACTCTCCCACTCCACATCTGGTAGCAGAGGATGGTTACTTCGCCTGCGATTTCCAAGACTGCGGTGAGCAGCAGAGGAGGGTAACGTCGCTCGCGATCTCCGAGACTGCGGTGAGCAGCAGAGGAGGGTGACATCACATTGCGTTCTCCGTGACTGCGGTAAGCAGGGCTAGAGGAGGGGAGTGGGAAGTTTCAGCTGAGAGAAGCGTCTGCTCGCTCAAGGAGGGCAGAGTAGGGACGCCGGTGTGAGGTCGCTCCTCACCTCTCAGGATAACGGGTGCTGTTCGGGGTCAAAAAGGGCAGAGCAGACGCTTGGTGTGAGGTCATTCCTCACTAGGGCGCAGCAATGGAAACAGAGGCTGCAGCCACACCTGCTAGCTGGAATACTCCTCTAAGAGAGGGATAGAGAGAACAGCGAAGCAATTGTGTAAATTAATTACACAGGGACCAGCGTTGGGGTCATTTTTCTGACACTCACCTGTTATTTCTGTATCGGAGATGGGTGGGGACTTTGGAGGGACAATGTGGCATAAAACAATTGAGGGAGATGAAAAAGATGAAAAAGAGATAAAGGCGGTTCGTACACTTTGGAAACACCGTGTTTAGAGACTTTAAAAGGTGATAAAGCAGAAAGAGAAGTGGCATGCGCTGCTGCTCAAGATGCTGGGTCCAGGAAAAGCTATTGATAAACCCCAAAGTAAACAGGACCTATCACGCGCTTTTTGGACTGCCCTGTCGTAAGAGGAATGTCTGGGACTATTTGTAAAACGTAAAGTGGATCTACGGGAAAAGGAAAGTCTTAACTCACCGGGGCGAAATAAAAGGTGTGCCGCCGACCCTGGTCGCGGGCACCCTGGGGAGCGGAAGTTCTCTCTTAGCAGAGCCGGAATAGGATCTGAGGGCAGAGGCGGAAGTGTCTCCACCAGAACTCCAAAAGGGGGCGGGAGCAACGTCAGTTGCTGACCTCATTGACTTGGGTGGAGCACCCTGCCGACCTTCCCCCTGCAACGGGGAAGAAGGGAGGTGCCGTCAGCACCCTCAGCGCCTTCATCTCCGCTGTACCCACCGCTGCCTTCTTCTGGGGAATCATCGGGGAGTGCAACTTCCAAGAAAGAACTGCAGCAACCCCCAGATGACACTACAAGAGATGTTACAAACGAGTTCTACAAATGGACTTGAAAATAGGAAACACAAACAACTACGAGGAAGAAAGCGTGCCTCCATGTTTAATGAAACCATCAGCACACCCTAGAGTGCGCGCGTGGAGTGTATTTATTAGGATGGATTTTTGAAGGACAATGGAAACCTGATGAGGAAAAAAAAAAAAAAAGGAAAAAAGAAAAAAAGAAAAAAAAGAAAAAAAAAGAGAAAAAAGAGGAAAAAAAAAGAAAAAAGGAAAAAAATGAAAAAAGAAAAAAGAGGAAAAAAAAAAAAAAAACAACCAAAAAAACGGGGAGTCCTGCAACATTGGCATTCCCGGTCATACAAGAGAACAATCAAGGAAAATGGGAACCTCACGACTGGAAATTTTCATCATGGTCTTTCCGCCGAATTTTGCAATTACCAATCTCCTTAATCCTATGTAACGGGAAAGACTCCACCATATGCATTCATCTGTCAGTGGCAAAACAAGAAAGGGGAGTCTACCTCTCCTCTCTCATTGGATGCCACTGCCAAAATCCACTGTCAAGAACAAAAGTCCATAAGATATGTTTAATGTACTAGAATGGGTGGTTTTAGTAAGCGTGCAGCCAAAAACGAGTATTCAAATGTGAACTGAGGCAATAGGAGAATTAATACGTAAAGGAAGGTCGCGAATTATAGAAATCAGTGGTCAGGAGCCAGAGAATATCAGTATACCTGTTAACGCCATAGATATAGAATGGTGGCTCCATAATGCTGTTGCCATACAGAGCGCCTTATTAGGCTATAATGGCAGAATACACTCGCAGCAGCCTCAAGGAAAATTATGGCAAGTATTAAAACGGAATCAATGGATAGAAAAATCCAAAGTAAGTGAAAAACCATTACCAGATGGGGTAACCATCTACAAACTGATGCAGGCAAGCGCCTACGGCGCGCAGCTTGCGTCTGGAAAGAAGGTGATCAATGGAAACAACATATTATAGAGGGACAACCTCAAGATTCCCTTCAAACTTTAGAATTAACTGCAGTAGTTTGGGCTTTGACTAATTGGCAAAACACTCCTTTAAATGTAGTAACAGATTCAATGTATGTGGCTGGAATAATGCCACGTTTGGAGGATGCCTTACTAAGGGAAACGACCAACCCTAGATTAGGAAGTCTATTTATCAAGTTACGATCCGTATAAGTCAACGAACAGCAACTGTTGTATTATCCATATTCGCAAGTCATCAGTTAGATCCTGGACTTGGCCATGGTAAACAACTAGCTGACAGCCTAGTTAGTCCTGCATGCCATGTGCCTCCTATGGATAAATTTCAACAGGCCAGACAAAGTCACGAAAATTTTCACCAAAACGCAAAGGGTTAAAAAGGCAATTTAATTTAACAGAAAATGAAGCCCGAAGCATTATTCAGGCCTGCCCAAAATGCGGAAATCACGGGCCAGGTATAGGAGTAGGAGTAAATCCAAAAGGATTAAAAGCATTTAGAATTATGGCAAATAGATATTACCCATGTTCCAGAATTTGGTGGTTGAAGTATGTACATGTAACAATTGACACCTTTTCGAAAAGATATGGGCAACTGCGTTGCCGGGAGAAAAAGCACATCATGTATGTAAACATTTGTTTGCTTGCTTTGCTGTATTAGGCGTACCAGAGCGCATTAAGACTGATAATGGTCCTGCCTATGTTAGTCAAAAGGTGAGAGCATTTCTTATCGCAATGGGCGGTCTGATGTGATTTAGGGGGTAGCTAGAAGAACAGTTATAAAATTAAGGGGGGGGGCTCTGGGATAATTTCTTTACAGACAACTCGGCCTTGGGAGAACAGATGCACGGAACTAGGAAGATAGGAAGAAACAGAAGAATGGCTAACAATAGTCTTGAAGGACAACATCTACGTGATCCTAGGACTGAGTTTGCGCAGAAGCAAAGGTCAATCAGCGAACACAGTGAGGAAGACTACGAGCCTTCATCTGAAGACCCCCAAAGACCACCACAAGAGATGACTGCGCATAGCGAATCAGATATTTACATATGTTAATAAGTTCCTGGAAATCTCATTGTTAATGCATAGAATTCTTGGAAATCCTATGAATATGCATGATTGTATAGTAATATCCTCTAAAAGTTTCAGTAATTCGTTGGAGCACTTATGGTGGAGAATCCCCAGTGCTGCCCAGCGCTTGGCAATGAAGAATACCTGCTTAATAGGAACTTCGTTGCTATTGAGTTTCATGTCAGGGACTCTCTGAGTACTCCATTTCTCCCTTGGGGAGGATTCGGACTGTGAGGAGAAGCATCCGTGGATTTTTTGTATCAGTTTTGGCGGACCCAGATGGGGACCCTCTCTGTTCAGCTGCAGGACCCGTTGAGAAACAGGACTCCCTAGGGGTACCCCCGGAAAAATTTCCGGAGGGACTCCTTGCCTCAATCGGATCACTGCGGGAGCAGACAAGGACCATCTTCGGAAAAAGGTATTCTTTCTCAGGAATGTGGGTTAGGACCTGTCCCGGTTATATTTAAAACGGTCGAGGATATATATGTGTTTTCCACAGATCGTGGTCCAGTGTGGGTGCCGAGCAAGAGCGTAAAGCCTGTTTTTGGCTCATCATGACTCACCCCACGAGCAAAATGGTCAAGCTCCTGATTCTAGAGATGCTATTCCCAATGGTAATGACTCTCCACAAGATTGAGCCCAGAGAAAATATGTGGGTTACATGGGCAAACAAGACAGGACAACAAGCCTTTTGTCTATCGCTTGCTTCTGCGACAGAACCTTTTTCGAACATGTTTAATAGGGATACCTGGCTTCAACGTAGGGGAATTTCATAGCTTTGCCACGCAAAATTGTAGTTTGTCTATTTCTGTTAGTAATTATAGTGCCACGCTTATTAATAGCCTGAATGTTACCTGATAAGTTTGCTTACCGAAGGGAATTCGAATTTTAATCACTCTTTCTATTTTTAGGATTATGTTTTTGTGTAGCATTTAGCTGTGTTAAACGAGCTTTGTTAAAAGTGGTAAATCACGCCTGGATTGCTCAAAAACAAGAAGGCGGAATTGTGGGAGAATGGCTAAGTGAGAAGGGACATGATCTTTTCAGTGTGAGCAATCCTGCTTTTAGTGTATCAAGAAGCACAGAGGATACTATAAACTGACCATTGAACAGCAAAGAACTACTTGGCAAACAACAACTAAGTCCGGAACGTGCTAACGAACCTCTTCGCGTGAACAGCAACCCTGTACCAATCATATAACTGTCTTAAGCACGTGAACACATGTAATGAACCAATCATATAGATATTGCTACCGCGTGCTTTGCTGATTGTCCTATATAAACCTGGTAATTGTCTGAAATAGAGGAGAACGATCATACTCGCATCGAGGTTACATCGTTACTCCGGGTCCGAACTCTCCCACTCCGACCAATTACACAGGAACATATGATGTGCACTTGCCTCAGGGTCCAAAACCACTCTTCCTACAGAGAAAGCCCCTGAGACAACTGACGCATCCACCCAGACGGATCTGGTAAGAAAAGAAACATCAGTACATGCGGTAGGTTGCAGCAAGTGCCCAAGCCCTTCCCCTGATGAAGAGGAAAGTACCTGCATAAGGTGCGCACAGGTCGATGATCTGTTACGTCAGGTGGCCCGAACTGCAGAAACAGTCAACAGTATTAGAGGAGCCAAGACAGAGATAGATAGGTGGCTTCAGAGCCATGTTCCTGTGGCAGACCACCACTGAGAATGAGACACCTTGGACCCTGGTGACTCACAAAAGCAGGACTCCACATCATCATGCACCCTCCACCATCAAAACCAAAAACCAGATATGAAGTCTTAACAGCTGAGGACACCCATGAGCAAGGCCTGCAAAGCCCCCTGCAAGAGGAAACTGTACCAGCAACACACAGTGGACACCGTAAAAAGATACTATGAGTACTCCATAGTGGGTGACTCTCTGTTGAAGGGTACTGAGGCACCCCTCTGCCGACCTGACAGGAGTCACGAGAGGCATGCTGCCTTCCAGGAGCTAAGGTTCAAGACGTGGCTGAGGGTGGTGCCACAATTCATCAGGAAAACAGATTATTATCTGTTGTTACTATTTCATGTAGGCATGAACGATACGAAAGCCGAAACCTGGGTAAAATCAGGAAGACTTTCAAGCCCTGGGGGTGCAAGTGAAAAACATTGGTGCTCAGGTTATCTTTTCCTCCATTTTGCCAGTTTGAGGGAAGAGGAGGTAGCTAGAAATAAGCGCATAATGCATATCAACTCCTGGCTACGTGGCTGGTGCCGTCATGAGGGGTTTTGGTTTTTACGACAATGAGGCGTTCTTCGATGGCAATAATACGCTAGGGAGGGACGGAATCCACCTGTCTAGAAGGGCAAGGGGAATCTTCAGCAACAGGCTGGCTACCTTGGTGAGGTGGGCTTTAAACTGAAGGACTCAGAGGGTGGGGTCCAAAATAGAAATGCTCATGCCACCACATCCAACTGGGGAGAAAGTCAGGCCAACCAGAGCGGCGACGGGTGTTCCTTAAGCTGTCTCCCAAGATGTGTACCAGAGGAGCAACCACCTCAAGTGTATGTATACAAATGCACACAGTCTGGGAAACAAACAGGAGGAACTGGAGCTCCGTGCCCAGTCAGAAGGTTATGATATCATAGGAGTAACTGAGACATGGTTGGACAACTCACATGCTGGGGAATTGCATTGGACGATTACAGGCTGTTTCACAAAGACAGGCAGGGAAGAAGAGGTGGAGGAGTCGCGCTCTATATTAAGGAAAACCTTGAATGTATCGAAGTCAACTACAGTGATCGTGAGTGTTCTATTGAATGCCTCTGGCTCAAAATCAGAGGGGTCGTCTCCAAGCAGGACCTTACAGTTGGCATCTGCTTACTGACTGCCAAACCACGACAATAAAGCCAATGAAAGCAATATTTGGGGACACTAAGGCAAGCTTCTGGTCAACAGAACCTCGTGCTCATGGGTGACTTTAACTACCCAGACATTTGCTAGAAGAACAATACAGCAGCTCGCATGTCATCCATCAAGTTCCTGGAATGCGTAGAGGACTCTTTCCTCCTACAAATGTTAGGATGTGCCAACCAGGAAGGAGGCACTGCTGGACCTGCTATTCACAAACCAGAAAACCTGCTTTGTAATATCGCGGTCAGTAACAACCTTGGCTGCAGTGATCACGATATTGTGGGAGTTTGGGATCCGTCTGAGCATGCTGAAGGGTTAGCACCAAGACAAAGGGTTACAGATTTTAGAAGAGCAAAACTTCAGCTTGCTCAGCAGCTCGTGTGGGAGGGATTCCATGGAAGCTTTCCATGGAGGATAGAGAGCCAATGTGCTGGGACTTCTTCAAGAATGCTCTCTTGGAAGCACAAAACCAGTTTATATCCCCTATAAAAGAAAGGGAAGGGTAAGCGGAGCAAGAGGCCCCCTTTTGGGCTCAACCACGAGCTCCTGGTCTGCTTAAAACCAAAAGAGATGCATGCCAGAGAGTGGAGAAGTGGAAGATGTCCACTGAGAACTACAAGGGCATTGCCAGAGTGTGCAGAGATGCAGTTAGAAAGGCAAAAGCTCAACTTGAATTCGAACGGGCATGCAGATGTCAGAAAATAACAGAAAGGGTTCTTCAGGTATGTAAATTGCAAGCAGAAACAGAAGGAAAACATAGGCCCACTGTTTAAACAGTAGAGGTGAATCAGTCACCAACAATGCTGAAAAGGCATAGGTTCTCAACACCTTCTTCACCTCTGTCTTTACCAACCCTGTTGGATCCCAGGCGCTGGGAACAAAATCCAGGAGGATCCAAACACAGACCCAACCATCAGTGATGAAGGAGTTAGTACGTGAATTATTACAGGGAGCTTAATCCCTACAAATCTATGGGCCCTGACGCCATCCACCTGAGGGTGTTGAGAGAGCTGGCTGTTGTCATATGTGATGTCATAATCTTGAGAAGTCATGGAGATCAGGGTGATGTCCAGAGGACTGGAGGAAGGCAAATGTTACCCCTATCTACAAGAAGAGCTCAAGGGAGGATCTGGGTAATTATATGCCCATCAGTCTTACTTCATCCCCAGGAAAGTCATGGAAACAGACACTCCTGGGGGCCATCACGAGGTCAAATGAAGCACGTGATTGGGAAAAGCCAACACAGCTTCATAAAAGGCAAATCGTGCCTGACAAAATCTGAGTGGCCTTCTATGATAAAGTGACCTGCTCAGTTGACATGTGGCAAGCGGCACGACATTGGTCCTACCTGGGACTTCTCCAAGGCCTTTGATACGGTTCCCCACGGCCTCCTCCTGGAGAAACTGATTGCGTTATTGGCCTGGACAAGTGGTCTGTGCAGTGGGTGGGAAATTGGCTGGTGGGACACAACCCAAAGGGGTGGTGGTAAATGGCTCTTATTCAAACTGGCAACCCGTCACAAGTGGGTGTCCCCCATGGGATTGATACTGGGCCCAACGCTCTTCAATATCTTCATAAGTGATCTGGATAACGTGGATCAAGTGTAGCCTGATGAAGGTTGCAGATGACACTAAATTGAGTGGGGAAGTAGACACTCTGGAAGGGAGAGCCACCCTGCAGGGAAAGATCTGGATAGGCTGGAAGAGTGGGGCTAACAAGAACCTTATGAAGTTTTAACAAAGACAAGCGTAAGGTCTTCGCACCTGGGGAAAAACACAATCCAGGATTGCAGCTTCAGACTGGGATCCACCTGGCTAGAGAGCAGCTCCGTGGAAAGGGACCTGGGGGTCCTGGTGGACAGGAAGCTTCAACATGACAGTGCGCTGCTGGCGGCCAAGGGGCGGCCAAGTAGGATGCTGGGTTTGCATCAACAAGGGCACCCACCAGCAGCGATAAAGAAGTCATTAGCCCGGCTCTACTTGGTGCTTGTCAGGCCACACCTTGGAATACTGTGTACAGTTCTGGTCCCCGTTATACAAAAAGGATGTGGACGGGCTGGAGGGGTCCAGAGAAGGGACCACCAAGATGATCAAGGGTCTGGGAAAGCTTGCCGTATGAGGATAGGCTGAGAGAGCTGGGTTTGTTCAGCTTAAGAAAAGAGGCTTAGAGGCGATCTCATCACCATACACCAAGTACTTTAAAGGGGAGCTACAAAGAAGATGGAGACTCCCTTTTTACAAGGAGTCACATGGTGAGGACAAAGGGTACAGGGTGCAAGTTACTCCAGGGAGATTCCAATTGGGACTATGAGAGGTATATTTTTCACAATGAGAAGAGTCAATCATTGGAATAATCTCCCCAGGAAAGTGGTTGACTCACTACACTGGAACACGTTTAAAGACTCAGCTGGACATGGTGCTGGGCCATCATGTCTAGGATTGTGCTAGAAAGGTTGGAACCAGATGATTCCTTGAGGTCCCTTCCAAACCTGGTATTCTATGATACTATGATTCTAATGATTCTAGTGTCCAGACGTCTTTTGAATATCTCCAAAGATGGAGATCTCCACAACCTCTACTGGGCAGTCCTGTGCCAGTGCTCAGTCACCCTCACAGCAAAAAAAAATGTTTCCAGATGTTCAGAGGGAACTTCCCGTGTTCCAGTTTGTGCCCATTGCTGCTTGTCCTGTCCCTGGGCACCACTAAAAAAAGCCTGGCTCCATCCTCTTTGCATGGCTCCCTCAGAGATTTATTTTCTATTTATTTATTTTATTTTTTTTAATTTTTATTTTTTAATTTTTATTTTTTAATTTTTTACATTGATAAGATACCCCCAAGGCTTCTTTTCTCCAAGCTGAACAGTCCCAGCTCTCTCAGCCTTTCTTATAGGAGAGATGCTCCAGTCCCTTATCAAGCCATTGATAAGGGATCAAGTCATGGCTATCCACAAAGCATGAAGTACTTGGAAAACAGGAAGTAAAGGGTTTAGACTGGAAGACTAAAAGGTTAGGAAATTATGTTGCTTACATGGAATTCTTAATTAATTTGTTCTATCCAATTTATTAATATGCAGTAATAGTGGTAATTTGGTCACAGCTTCTTAACAAGAACACGTTAGATAGTTTTCTCAGTCTATCACACAACTATTTAATTAAACCATTGGCTAGTATTAAAATCATTTGCTGTACAAATTCATGTAGATTTTTATCCAAAAAATGTAGCTAAATATTAGAATAGATCATGAAGAATGTCTGGTTGTTCTCCGTCACTGGATTGAACATTACTGAATATTAAATACATATCTTTTTTTTTTTTTTTTAAGTATATAACTCAGTTCAAGTACAGCTCTTGAGTGTGTAGCAATGATGTACCATAAAGACATACTAAACTAATTGTACATTCTGACCATAAAATCCAAGGGGAGACATCCAAGGGGTAGTGTATACATGATATGGCCCCATGTCTCAACAGGAGCAAAGAACTGAGACCGTTATCTTTGAAATATTTGTAGGAATCAGCTCCCCTCTTTTCTTGCTTGTACAAGACCCAAATGCCTCCTCCCTGATACTAACCCAGTTCCATTCCTTGTTCTGTTTAATCTTTATAATATCCTTTTTTACCTCTTCTGAGACTCCTCATTTGCTCATTTTCTGCCATCCGTGCCTTATCTTGGAGAGGAATCAGGAGTCCTTGACTTAAAAGAAAGCAAAGAATAATTTGGCTTTTCTTTCTTATGGCAACAATCCCACTTCCAAAGTTCCAGCAGAATGTAATTCAAGTTGTTGCATTATTCTATGAAATCTTTCAACTCAACCACTACAAAATATCTAACAAAGCAAAAATGCCTTCTAGAAGAGAACTTTCTCACCATAAGGTAATAGTTAGCACGTCAGGGGCAAGGTTTTATCTCTCACAGAAGAGCTAAGAAAGAAGTACATCTACTCTTACATTCTATGATATTCAATATGTTATGGGTGTTATCAGACTCCAGATCTTGATTTGCAAGATCAGTAGCAGCACAGATAAGGGGGCATTATGTTATGAAGGTTTTTCCATCCCTCAACGTAGTGGCATGAAATTCAGCAAAGATGTACGGAAGATCTGTTGCAAATGAAAACAGAAAAAATCTGGCTAGATGATATGCTTCCAGAAATGTCTCAGCGGAGACTCAATGAACTGCAACAAAAATGCCCTGAGGCTCTGTCTCATTGAACATAATCTATTCTAGGACTACAAGAACCCTTTTTGTATTAATCATTAAGAGATGAAGGGTCCTGCAGGAGCCAGGGCACTAATATAGAAACTAAGACTAGGAGTGAGAGACAAAAAGGGGGCACTATGTATTTAATTTGGAAGAACAGAATTAGAAAAGAGGGTCAGACCTGGCAAAGCTAATAGGACTGGAAAAGCCACAGAAAAGAAATGGAGGGTTATGTCATGGAGACACTGCAGAGAAAATCTGAGGTAGCTTTCTGGTTAGATATCCTCTGTATCAATGCTGGGAGAATTTTTTCTCATTCCAGAATTAGGACTGGTATTCTTTTGCACCTTTTTTTTTTTTATTTAAAGAATAGCATTGTAGTCTTGTTTGATGTCATCAAATTGTATCCTTTTTCCATTATGTCCTGCACAAGTGGACCTTATGTCAAGCTTTAAAAATTCTAAGATCTTCAGCTTTGTGAATTGCTTACATTTTTTTACTTCTTGATTTTCTACTTGTGCTGTATTTATACTGCTTCCCATAATTAAATTTAATGAATTTGATCTTGTTAATGAGATCCTAAAATAATTTCATGAAGAACTTGTCTCCCAAATACATCTTAAACTGAGCTAATATTCTTCTTTCAAATCCATTTTTAAGCTAAGCTGTATAACTTGTTGTTATAATTAAGCTTTTATCCACAGCTATTCTGAAGTCATTTCAAGAGCTGCTACACAGGGATTAAGTAATATCTTTCATCAAGCTGAGCTAGAAACTAACATTTAATTTTTTTAACTGTGCAAATACCAGCCTTAAACATAACATTTCACTTTCACTTTTGACATTTCTCACCTATCTGTTTTAAAGATTTCTGAGACAACCGAGCAATAACCTAAAAACCCCAATTTCTGCTTCCAAAAGCTACTTGAATTTTCTGGTTTGTACTTCATGGCTACACATGGTACAACGGCCACTTAGAGAAAACAGCAAAAGAGGAACTCTAGGGATCAGTTACCTAATAAAACCCCCCTAAAACCCAACACCACCAAAAAAACCCTGCAACTGTACTCTTTCCAGGCTTCAATTATTCATTCTGCACTGAGAAACTCTCTTTTCCTGTTTACTAGAGTGACTGGTGGGCTTTAGGTATTCTGATTTTGAGAGTATTGACACCAGAAAGATTTTTCTGTTCGTGATTGTTATCAGAAAGTAGAGTACAAAATGTTTACATGTTTTACAGTGGAGTAGAAAATGTTTACAAAATGGTTTGAGTCCTGGGGTTTTTAAGTAGCTGTTTGTGTGAGGGTTTTTTGGTCTTGCTCTAGATTTCTAAGGGTTCAAATTCATTGAAAAATACATCTGGGATTTTTTTTTTTTTGTAGTAATTATCATAAACTTTCCCTGAATAATTTTATATCCTTTTCCCTTAAAAGAGGGTAAGTCCCCTATCAAAAATTCCTTGGATAACAGAGAAGCACATGCTTATGTGAAGTTTGTTTTACATTTGTTAGCACCTGAAATGTCTTTTGAAATAATGGGACAGTTAAACTGGAGGAGGAATGATTTGAGATCTTAAAGGTAAAATCTGAATATGTATCAGTGAATTATGCAATACTAGGGAGAACATCCAAATATAACATTTCAGATATCAATATAATAACAGAGAAGACCAAAATAAAAAGCAAACACAAATAAAATAAACAAGCAGTGTCCCAGTTGTGCCACTATTGCCTTTTGCTATTGAAATCCTGTGAGGACTGGTGAGCAGTGCGAATAAAAATGGTTACTACTACTAGAATGCCTAGCAAATTATATCTTGTTAGAAAATCTACTTCTGATACATGATAAATGATACATCAGTACGATACCAGTAACTAGCTTTAACCAAGTAAATCTACTCACTAACAACACATCTTGTCAAAGAAGTGAAATTTAAAATAGAACTAAACAGTGTTAAAGATATCACATACTCCAGTAAAAGGATTATACAGTCAATATTTGTATTCAACAAGTTAAACTGTAAGAGAACACAAAGTATTATAATATGGGCTTCTTTGACAGGAAGTGAAAATTTTGTGACAAAATGACTATATGGTTAGAACTTTTCTCTGAGCAGGGGACGCAAAGCAAACTGCCAAATGATTAATGTATTATAAAGACAAAGATTAAAAGAGACTTGAGCAGTTCTGCTTACACTGTCTTAAATAAAAGGATATCCAATACATTTTGAGAAGGCAGCACACTTGAAAATGGGGGGAAAGGACATACTTTATGTCTATTCCAAAATAGTCTGTAGAACTCTGCTTGCTCTTAGATGTCATTCAAGCAGTAATTTTGGCATAAATCAAAAAGGAATCAGGATCTCCATCAGCTTTCTAGACATGAGTGCTCAGATAGCTGTCAGCTTTCTAGACACAAGAGTTTTTTTCTCAGGAAAAAGGAAGTTGAGGGGAGGGGTTGTTTTGTTCCCTTTTTTTTGGGGGGGTGTGTGGGTGTGGGTGTTGGGTTGGGTTCATTTTCCACAGAAGGACACCTAACCTTTATCATTTTAGGGTAGTTAAGAATTGCCTATACCATACTTTGAACAGCATGCAAGAACAGACAAGTTCCCAAACTCTTGCAACCATATATTTTACTGCAGCACAATTCATAGTTGGATCCCAAAAGAGTGTATGGCTTGAGCTCAAAATCTTGTTTATGGCCAAAAAACCCATACCTTGTATCTATGTAAAGCCAAGAATTTATTGTTACTATAATTGAAATAGTCTAATTCAAGAATCATTATTAGTCTATATCCAATTGTTTACTATTATTATTAATATAATAATAATAATAATATAATGTCAGTTTAGAATTATTATATACACACTTAGTTTCTATCCATCTTTTCTGGTGTTATGTTCTCGCTTTCCTGTGCTCCCCTAGGGTCCTAAGGCTGGTGGTTTTATCAGCTGATGGTGGTGGATGTTTGCAGTGAAAGTAGTCCGAAATACAAGGCAAGATGCAAAATGAGACAGAACTAGAGATTACTGAACCCCCCTGTACAGTGTGACACTGGGGGGTGGGGAAACTCTTGTGAAAACTCCGGACATATCATGTAATAGTTAATGGGAGGTTTAAATGTAACTGCTACTGTCAGGACTTCATCAGTTAATACCATTCTGTGCACTACTCCAAGCAGACATATTAAAGAAAATAAAACCCAAATTGAATAAGCACAAAGAAGAGTTACTGGAACAAATGGCAAATGAAGCAGCTTTTCATAGAGAAATCATATCTTATGAACTTGACTTGTACAGACAGGCTAATAGAGAGACCAATAGGCTTCCATGGCATAATATTTTTATTTTGCCACATGACCGGAATAAAAATCTCATATTCAAGATAACTATGTTAGAGAATTGCTATTTGATTTTTTTTTGTTTGCATTGGTTTTGTTTGGGGTTTTTTCTGTCCCAGATAAAGCCATGCCCCTTGTTGCCATGAGGCAAAACAATACTCTGGCCTTTGAAACAAAATGATTAGCTCTTGGCAATGTTGATCATAAGAAAATGATGCCATGGCCTTTGAGAGTTATGAAAGGGATTTCCAACTAGCTACTGCAAACCAACATTGTTATAGGGATCTTTGGATTCCTAGCTGCACTGTCCCCTCAAATTCTCATTAACATAACTAAACTAGAATTTATTCAGTTCTTCACAAGTTGTTTCAAAGGGGCTTATTAGTGCTTTGAGCACTAATGAGCACTATGAGCACTAATTCATCCATTCAGTTCAACAGAGCTGCAACACTGAGAGGGAGCACAATTTACATACCACCACAAATTGCTTAAGTACTTTCTAGAAAAAGAAATGTCATTCAATCTCTTTAAAAATAACATGGACTGATTAGTGTCTCAGATAAGTTCTTAAATATTTATAACAATTTTTCTTCTGTTATATTACTAAAATGTAAATAACAAGTTTATTAAGAGATACTATGGTTTACTTACAGGCACGGTGGATAATAATCAGCTAAAGTGTCTTGCTCTACTGCTGTTTCATTTTTTAGTTCATAGATGCACAAAGTAAGTTTAAGCAACATGTTTTGCACTCGTAACTAAATAGCATTTTGCCAATTGCTTCTGTTAAAATAATAGCTTTCTTCTTAGAAGAGTGCTTTCTTATCATTAAGGACTCTGTTGCCCTTTCGACTAATACAAGTGCACTTTCCTTGATATTGGTAGGATTTTATCCAGAGGAATCAATTCATTCACCTATATGAAGGATTGTGCTTTACTTATAAGTAATTAATTTTTATTAATTAATAAGTAATTATAAGTAATAGGAAAAAAGACATAGAATCTGAAAGAGAAAGAGAGAGAGAGGGAGGGAGGGAGGGAGGAAGGAAGGACGGACGGAAGGGAAAAAATTTTTAGATGTGTTTAACCTGTGATGCCACTCAGAGCAGAGAAAGTGATTGAAACTTTTGGCAATGAATAGATGCTTAAGTATTCCCTTTTTAGCTGTGCAAAACAATACATGAGACTTTGCTTTGTCTGCCGGCTTTTGATAAAGTGAGAGAGTTGTGTTTCTTTACACCAGTTGGCTAGCAATCAGCCATCATTGTTCCACTGCAAATAATTCAAATGCAAGACATTACACAGACCTATGGACTGCCTGAAAGAGCAGTTTTACATGGCTTATTTCTGTTTTTTCCATGTTTCTTAACACAAATGGGGATCAGAGAAGGAAAATATACTGTATATCTCTTTCTTCCTATCTGAGAGGAAAGACTATACTATTTTGCTACAATGCTTTTCTGAGAGTTTCATTTTTCTCTAATGTATTTATTCCTATCTTCATTTAGTAACAAATGTGTTACACTGTTTACTGATTTTATGTCCATAGTGTTTTGCCTTTTTTTGTGATAGCGGCTTGTTGAATTACATTTCAAAATTTCAAAATTTTGCTAAATCCATTAAGATTTCTTTCCAAAGTTGGGGAGGGGGTTTGTTGGCTTTTTTCCTCCTCTATTTCTTCTGTTTAGATCTAGGTATGTTACAAATCTGTTATGCAATTTAATCTTTCACTTCTCTTCTGATGCTTCTTGCAAAATACTTTGTATAGTAGTCTAAAACTAATCTAATTGTCTCAAAAACTTACATTTAAAATGTGTGTGGTGGGTTGACCCTGGCTGGATGCCAGGTGCCCACCAAAGCACTCTTTGCTCCCCTCCTCATCTGGACAGGGGAGAGAAAATATAAAAAAAAAAGGCTTGTGGGTCAAGATAAGGACAGGGAGAGATCATTTACCAATTAACATCATGGGCAAAACAGACTTGACTTGGGGAAATTAATTTATTACCAATCAAATCAGAGTAAGGTAACAAGAAAATAAAAACTAAATTTTAAAATCACCTTCCCCCCACCCCTCCCTTCTTCCTGGGCTTAACTTTACTCCCGATTTCTCTATATACTCCCCACCCTGAGCAGCACAGGGGGATGGGGAATGGGGGTTGCAGTCAGTTCATCACGTTGTCTCTGTCGCTCCTTCCTCCTCAGGGGAAGGACTCCTCACACTCTTCCCCTGCTCCAGCATGGGGTCCCTCCCATGGGAGACAGTCCTCCACAAACTTCTCCAATGTGAGTCCTTCCCATGGGCTACAGTTCTTCACAAGCTGCTCCAGCGTGGGCACCTTCCATGGGGTGCAGTGCTTCAGGAACAGACTGCTCCAGCATGGGTCCCCTGTGGCGTCACAAGTCCTGCTGGTGGACCTGCTCCAGCGTGGGCTTCTCTCTCCACAGCTCCACAGATCCTGCCAGGAGCCTACTCCAGCATGGGCTTCCAAGGCATCACAGCCTCCTTCGGGCATCCACCTCATCTAGTGTGGGGTCCTCCATAAGCTGCAGGTGGATATCTGCTCCACCGTGGACCTCCATGGGCTGCAGGGGGACAGCCTGCCTCACCATGGTCTTCATCACGGGCTGCAGGGGAATCTCTGCTCTGTTGCCTGGAGCACCTCCTCCCCCTCCTTCTTCACTGACCTTGGTGTCTGCATAGATGTTCCTCTCATATATTCTCACTCTTCTCTCCTAGCTGTGGTTGCACAGTTTCCGCCCCCCCCCGGCCCCTTCTTAAATATGTTATCACAGAGGCACTACCACCATCACTGATGGTCTCGGCCTTGGCCAGCAGTGGGCCTGTCTTGGAGCATTGTCTCTATTGGACATAGGGGAAGCTTCTAGCAGCTTCTCACAGAATCCACCTCTGTAGCCCCCCCACTACCAAAACCTTGCCATGCAAACCCAATACAATGTGTCAAAAGTTTGATTACAGTTCTCAAATGGTTCTTGCATTATTTTAAATGCTTATGTTTGTCTTTAATTTCTTTCCTTTTTAGGGTCATTACTATTTCCTTTTTGTACAGGGTGACTTGGGATAGATTTTGTTGGTTTGTTTTTTTTTTTTTTAAAGTTTCACAGAAGTGCTAAGGACAAGGGCTGTAACTCCAGGTAAATACCACAGCCATCTCCAGAATCCTGGTCTCTACGTATCCTTTATCACCTGGTTTCTGGGTATGCATGGAATTTGGGTATGCAAGTAGGAAGATTACAAAGTGCCTGTCAACCAAGACCTGAATCTAGGCAATCAGTACAACAAGGACTCTAGGACATAACATAGCATGTTTTCAATTTAGATCAGTTTATGCATGCCCTTTAAAGAAATTTTCAGTTCGATTTGATTACTGGAGACCATCATCTAATGTTCTTTTTCTCAAAAGCAGGAAGTTTCATCAAGTTATCATTATGAAAATAGCTTCCTTCTGCATACTATTTAATGATCAGAAATATATGAAGCTCTCAAGCTAAACTTTTATCTCAGAAAAGCATTAGAACTTTTGGTAATGAAAGCACTAGAATTCTCTGTCAGTGCTCCTTCCTCCTGCATGCCCACTTTTTATTCATAAGCTGCAGTTTGGATATAATACCTTTATTTTGGTTTTAAAATAGATATTTCATTGGAAAACCAGATAGATCTGATATTTATAACAAGTATATTGCATGCTTGTACTTGTTCTCTAGACATAAAGAAGATGTCTTAAAAAAAAAGAAAACAGAATTCAGTGGAAGACTGAGGAAAAAAATTACTATTGCACTGGTCTGTCAAGTAATATTTGCATTTTGTACAATTAATTGTAGCTCAAAAACAGACTTCAGCATTTAATAGTGTCTTCACTTGCAGTCTTTGATACAGATGGAAATAAAAAAACCTAATGCTAATCATTTAAGGTTTTGTTTGAGGTTTTTTTTGTTTCTTTTCTCAGATGAGTTCTGTTTAGTATCTACCTGAATAAGCCTGACTGACATGGTTTTAATTACAGTTCTAAAATTACACTGGACTAAAGTGGACAAGCAATGTAAGTGGTTAGAATAAATAATGCACACCTTACACATTGTGTTGCTGCAAGCAAACAATTTTGGTGCTAACATAACTTAGCTTCTAGTTCAAGATTTGTTTTTCTCTGCTGCCAGGTAATCTTAATGAAAGAGCAGTAGAAAAAAATCTGTGCATGTGAATTTGGAGTGCAGACAAGACAATGCTTATAACCTTCCTCTATTTGAACAGAGTCATTTATTCCTATGGTGCCAAGAAATACTAAAGAAATCAGACTGCCTGGGGATGCTTTCCATTATTCCTTCTTTCTATCAGACATATTCCATTAGATTTAATAGAATCTTCTCCAACAACCAATTTACCAATCAGAAAATGGTGTTACAATTTAGTAAATGTTGCTTTTCCTCAGTTAACTCATTTGAACCCTTTTTTGTGCATTTTTAAAGGTCTTAATCACACTTGCATGAAGCCTAGAAGAGTAAATAAGCGAAAAATAAATTTTTCCTTTATTCCTATCTTCCACTGAAGCCAAACCACTGGCAAGCTAGGGCTCTGTGCAAAAAACTACCACTTAGCAGTAGTGTGTTTTTTTTATTCAGTAATAGATTAATGTTGCAGTTTTTTTTCCATCTAGCTTCTGCACCAAAATACAGAACCTCTAATTTTGGCACTACACCAGATGTCAAAATGTCCCCATGCAAAGAATCACCCACTTTGCCACAGGGGTTCATGACAAAATGGGGTTGAAGTTGCACTATTTCAGGGCCTGCATATGGCTCATTTTTTCTCTCAGTATCTCTCTAGTGGGAACCAGGCTGTCAGAAGCATCTTTAAAACTATTTTTCTATATGTCTCTTACTCAAAAAGAAGTTTTAAAATACCAGGGGAAATGAATGTCAATAAGCACTGACAATATTAATTTACCTATCCCAAAGGAGGGATGTTGTTGAGGGCTGAGTTGTCATGCAGTGTCTTTAGCTGTATCACTAGTGTCAGGCATGGTGATACTCCTTTCAGCCCCTTGGGGCATTCAGTGGGTCTAAGAGAAGAGGAGGATGGTAAAGAATGAAGTACTGTCTTTGCCAGTTTGCAAACCAGAATTCATTTAATCCTACTTTCCTTATTCTGTGAAGGCAGAGCAGAAGGCTGACACTAAGAAGGTAAGGTCCTGATGGCATCATCCTCTTGTCTACCTGTAAAATGCTGGTCACATGTTCTAGTATGTGCCACTATCTGAAGTATAAAATTGGACTGAAAATGCAGGAAAAAAGGAATTTCCTCCAACCTCTTTATTTATTTGTCATTTAATTTTCTGTCTTTAATTGGCTTAAAGGGATTAATGAAGTATTTTGTTACATGAGTTTGTAATCTGGCAGTTTTATAGAGCTGGAAGGGATAAATAATTAGCTTTGGGAAACAGGTAATTCTAAACGCAAAAGCAAGATGCCCATGTAACTTCGTCATTATTTGGCACTCATGACTCTTGGCAAAGAACTTGCTAACTTGCCAGCAGGCTTCAAGCCCTCCCTTTTGTAGTTCATAAGTGTGAAGAGACAAGAGAATATATCTGGACGGGAAATAATTTCAGAAACTTCCATTATATACATTGTCCTTTGCGCTCCAGTGGTCTGCCCAAAGAATCTGTGGACCAGTTAATCCAGCTCAGAGCTGGATTAATTCTAAACACTGAACATAATACTCCTCTGTCACTAAAAGGCTCATTTTTGATCCAACAGAGTAAAGGAAAATGCTCCATGGCAATGGAGATAGATGCTTATTATAGGGAAGTGTTCTGAAATGTGGTACATGGAAACTGAACCTTGTACAAACAAGCCATGTTCTTGTTAAATTATTCCTTTTGATTACACAGGTTTGATCTCATAATTTTTATTGCTGCTTTTTTATTTATAAATACATCTGCAATAGCACTATCTGCAGCACTATAATTTATACAGTCAAGGTTTTTGTTTTCAAAGGTCCTCTACGTATTCTATCTGCACAAGGACAGGATGAATATATCTTGAAGTGGCGAGCAGCACGTGTCAGCATAATTCGGTTTGGTACTTGACAGTACTACCATAAATTTCATGCCTAATACATTGATAGGTGATTTTTGTGTGTGTGTATTTTATTTATGAAGAATTATTAAATGTTATCTCTAAACTAGTGTGGAACCAATGAAGGCATCATATAAATATGTATATCAAAGCTGATATATATATAATAAGAAATATTTTCTTTAGCTGTTAAAGATGCTAATAAAAATAAAGCAGGACTCACACTGAAGTGGTTTTACAGTCATTATAAAACATAGTCTGGGAAATTAGAATGTAGCATCATTTTGGGGATGTTTGTCTGGAACTAAGGTATCTAGAAACATTAAGTAGTGCTTTTCATTTCAGCAAAGGGCAAGAACTGATTTGCATTCTTCTATGGCTCTTCCTACGAGGAGATCAACAAAGCAGTGTTGGCTTCAGTCCTGACAATTCTGGCTGACAGCCTCACTTCCCTGGCTGCATGGTGTGTGACTCATGCATTTACAAAGTGTATAAGGGATAAAGGGATTCATCCTGCACCCATTGACTTCAGTGGGACAGTATCAAACACAAAGATTCATTGAAACTCAGTGGGACTTAGAATCTTAAGCAGAGCTGTACAAGCAACTGATTCTTTGGTTGTGGCACTGAATTTTTTAATTAGGTTTAAAAGAGAAAAAAGTGGGATGATTAGAAACATATCTGTGTTAGTTTTCGCAGAACTATCAAAGGTCAAACAAAGCATTGCATTTGCCCTAGATAAAATTCTCCTTGTATAGGGGGAAAGAAAACATTACCTTTTTATTATTTTAAAAGTTTCAAAATGGAAAAAGATGTTTCAAAAAACCTCAATATAAATATTTCACTTTGAAAATGTTGACATGAAACCTTCAATTAAAATAAAATATCTTTATTCACTGAACCTGTTCACAAATAGTTTCAGTCTCTCCAGATTTCATCTTTTTAAAATAAATAATTTACAGAAGAGTATATTACTCAAACTCTTCATACTAGATTACTTTACCAAGTTGAGATGTACAGTTTTGTTTCCTTAGTGGAGATGACTTGCTTTGAGGAAGGGGTTTGTCCTTCTTCCAGTGTAGTCCCTTCCCTCAGAGATTCCTGTCCTTACCACATAGTTGACTTCTGAAGACATTACTGAATCATCCTGCCTTTTTAAAAAGAAACATGCACAAATTTTTGTATTAGTTAATACATCAGGCTGTAAAGTGTGCTCATTCAGGATCTGTCTCAGATAAAACTGAACAGGCTAAACAGCAAACAAGAGGTGGAAGAACCCAGGAGAAGACAGGATGACCTAGTGACACAGTGACTTGTACTCCAGCTAGACTTTGAACAGCAGTTTTTTGGTGAATCAGAGCCATTGGACAGGCATTTTAAAGATATTTAATGAACTATTCCCATTGATTAAAGTGGGATGTACCTACATCCATCCACAATCTGGTCTTCAGAGAGCACAAGTCTAAGTAGCTCTGTAATTTAAATACCTTAAACATTTTGGACTCTAGTTGAACCAAGTATTTTGTTCTGGCTTAGAATTGTCTCCCTCTCCTTCTCCTTCTCCCTCTCTGAGTTGCTTGTGCAGGAAGAAATCAGGGCTTGCAACTCTTCACCAGACTGGATGGGCTAATTTACGGAAGTCTTTTTATGACTTAGAGTCACCTCTGCCACTTTTTGCTTGGTAGCTGCACTTATGTATCACTCCTTTGAAAGATGAAAGAACAGAGACCTTGTATCTGGGTGCCCAGGACCTTATCACAATCTCCTTGTAAAATTAAAACCAGTCAACTACGAAGTAAAAACTCTAAAAGAAGAAGAAAAAGCACTATCTGTAATTTGTTATACAGATTTAGGTTAGACATTTAACAAGGTTTTTCCCAGGGGATATAAAAAAGATACCGCCAGGTTTATGAATTGACTTGGAACATCCTTATAGAGATTCTCTCTTTTCAAGCTAAGACTCTGATAGATAGCTATGATTTCAGAGTGTGTTAGATGAAGAGATACAGTGTTAAGGGACCTGTGGCATATTACTGGTTTTACACAAAGCTTTGATAAAAACAAGTACTAAAATACATTATTTAACTCCTTCATACAACTTGGTTCACAACAGTGTAAGAACAATTAGTAAAAAAAAGATTTTTAATTCTTTCATACTGTAATCTTCATATGAAATTTTAAAAGGTTAAAGACTGCTTACTATGTATGGATTTCTACATAATGGCCAATTAACTACTCGCATAATTAAGCAATCAGCTCAAAGTTCTCACTCTGATTTTTGAAGTGCTAATAAGACTAAATTGCTCAAATCCAGGAAAGAAATTAAGACATGTGAAATGTTAATTAGATGAATAAACAGCACTAAAAGGAGAAGCAATGTGAAACAGGGATTAAACAAGAAAAAATAAAATAACAGTATTTAAATTTATTGCCCTCATGATACACTAGAATATAAGATTTCACTTATTTAAGGTATGTTGCTGAGATAACACTATGGCTTCCTATTTACTCCAAACATTGGAAATACTTGGGATGTTCTGAGCTGCTGGGAGTATGGGTCCACATCATCATGGACAGTAGGGATGAGACTCACGTCCAGGCTGTTGGAACCTAAATTTACAGGTAAGATGGCTGTGTAAAGTGTCATTATAATCAAAGGTCTAGGCAATATTATCACTGAAGGCTAAAAAGCTCCTCAGCTGACCAGTAAGCTTCTACTTTAGGATGAATACCCTAGTTCTGTAAATTCAGCTGACTATGGACTAGACAATACCATAAGGCACACAATCTAAAATGTACTGTAGACTCTGATATTACAAGCACCTACATTTAAGCATCTGAATCTGAAGGAAAATTTCTATCCCGTTTACCACTTGTTCTCAATAGATATGTGCAGAAGAACATGCAATACTGTTAACAGTAGCCTTGACATAGCAGATCACAGAAATACATTATTGGATTCTATTTCCTGAACATTCCTGCTTAATGCCTTTTGGTACTTAATATATCTCTGTGTCCATGAGGCTGGCATGCATAAGACAAGATATATTGGAAACCTTCACACTTCCAGAATGGAGAACACCCCACATGATTGTAAAATACACTGGCTGTTTGCTGAAAACCCTTTTAGTGGGATAAAAGGAGGCATGGCTCTTTGCTGTCCCCAGAGGAGCATGTAACTCAGCTTTCCAGGGCTGTTCACTGGGATCTGGAGGGAACACATTCCACTGTGGTTTGGCCATGATTTTCTCCATGTTTGACTCCTAGCTGTCCCTTCCGTGTTTAACCAGTCCAGCTAACGTTGTTTCCATTGTCTCCTCCAAACCATGGTAAAATCCATTTTTCTTCCCTCATACAGGCTTTTTTTTTGCATTTTGTCCCTGTTCCAATTGTAGGTGCATGACCCACAATAGTCACAAAGCAATATAGAAGCTTAGACTGGTTTCTGTGTGAAAAACTTAAAATGTAATTTAAAGGAGATCCTGTTTGTGGGAACAGAAAGATGAAGGAGAAGAAATAAGGGTAAGACAAGCACAAGGAATATTTTGCCAGGAAAATGTCTGTTTTCAAAAAGTTTCAGTTTGGCAAAACTTCAAGAAGTCACAGCTCCATCCCAGGGCTCCATTCCCCGAATTTTTAAAAGAAGTGCTTTAAAAGAACTTGTTATCATCCTTGTCTACAGTACATCTGAATGCTCATCTCATCCAAACAGAGAAGTTTTCTGCATGTTGTTCAGAATTTTTATTGAAAACACAGGTTTTCCCTGTGCTCTCCTCTCAAGGTTAATAGTCATGTTGCTATTGACTCTCAGGTGATGACTTCATCTTACTACCTGTTTGCTGGAGGATAAAGAATGTTGCACAGAAATTAATGTTCCTGCAAGCATGACTAGCCAAATGTAGTAGGAAGGGTGTGCTGGAGTGGAAACAGGTTGGAAAGATTGGCAGTCCTTTCCTTGTATTGCTCACCCAATGCCTGATCACTTTTACATCATGAAAAAATAGCAAGTATGAATGATGACAAAATAGGAGACCAGTTTTTGGACATATTTTGGGGATATATGACAGACTGATCCCTAATGTACATGACAGTCTGAAAGATAAATATAAGAAAAATGAATGTCAGGTAAATACAATTTCAGAGTAGTATTTCATTAGGAGAAGCTGCATGTTTTCAACATGCAGCTGATATCCTGGCAATATTTTTCTTACACAAAGATTAGTAACAAGGATGAAACATAGCATGATTAAGTATTAAACAAAAAATGAGCTGCTGTGTCAGGAAATTTGCTATGAACATATATATTAAATAGGACAAAAAAAAGAAAAGGAGAGCAACTAAAATTACAACATTGGGGTGTTACATAAGTATGCTACATAGCACTGAATCAATGCTGTATAAGCAGTTAATATTTTTTGGTTCTTCTACTGAATAAAAATATAATAAAATACTTTTGATTTACCCAGGAATATTAGTAAAGCCCTACTGAATGCTCTTTCTGAAGCAGAAACACTGTAAGTTACAAGATACTTTCTTTTATTTGGAGATCTTTTTTATCAGAAATACATTATGTTAACAATTGCTACATGTTGATTTCAAAATAGCAAAACAAACAAAAAAAAAATCCTATACTTTACTTTTAAACTGTTGTTTTCTACTTTTTATCTTTCCATCCCAGCACTTGGACAAAAATCAGTCAGTCCAGAATGAGTTGAGGGGGCAGATAAGGGGGAAGGTGTTTATCCATTTCATTCAAAACACTTTTAAAAATTTTAATTATTACAGACTGAGTCCCAAAGATAACTTTTCATAGAAAGCAATAGGTTGAGTGATTTGTATCTTTACTCAGTAGAAGTTATCTACTTTATTTGTTTCAGTAAAGTTTCTTCTGATTTCTTTACCTGAAGCAATGGTAATGGAGCTTATATTATGTAATGCTAGTAGCTTGCAACGTGAAGTGGCACAATTCAGCAGCAGACACCCAACACAGTTTTGGATTGGTTTTGCAGAAGCATCTTAAATATTTTAACACAGACGTCTACAGAGAGATACTTATCACTTGAATAAGGACAAATTATGAGAAACTGCAGTGACAAATAAAATGATGAAATGTAATTATGTGCAAGGGAAATGATGAAGAAAGACATCCTACTGATAATATCTGTTGTTAATCTTTCAGTTCCCAAGGGAAAGCCACTAAAGTCCCATTGATCAAGCCACATGATGTTCAATTTGACAATATGCTAGTAATACTCTATAAGAAATAATGCAGGATGGATTCCTTAGAGGATCTAATAAGATGATTTTTGGTTTCATTTTCTTTTGAATACTTCAATGTTTTGCATATGGGACCGCTCATTATAAATTATTTGGCTAGCAAATTGCTAATGGGACAACATTTTCTCCTTACAATCTATGAAGGTTCCTGTGCCTTTAAAATGGTTCTTCCTCATGCAGAAACAGCAGTGAAAAGTTTGGCAATATCATTGAGAATTTTCCTTATCTTTGTGTTGCTTTTGCCTATCGAATCCTTAAAACAGATAAAATCAGAGGGAGAAACAACCAGAATATTTTTATTTTCTGCAAAAGTTAAATACTGGGATTGATTGCTCTTTTCTTTTGATTTGAAGACTACAATAAACAGCAAGAGAGGAAAATCCTTCTAATTGCTCAATTTACATATGATTTCTTAATAGTATATTGTATGGCTGTACAGTTGAAGGATATTCTGTGAATGTATATTAAAATTCTGAGGCCGTTGCTAGCTAGTTCCACAGAAGCAAGGTTCATGTCAGTCTATATAAATTTAAAACCTCAATTCAGATCATATGGAATGTATTGTATTACTGTAAAACAAAGATACAGTTTGCGTTTTCAAATCATGAAAGCCGTTTGGTTTAACCTCTGACATTATTTTAGAGAACAACAAATATCGAGACAAAGATATAAAGATTTCTGATATAAATGCCAGATGAGTTTATAATACCTGTAAAATTCATCAAATGTTTCAGTTACAGACCTGTAACATCAATACACATCCAAAAGTGCTATTTGCTTTTTACATATTTTAGCTTTTTCAGCAATACTGACAAAGTGATAGATTACTTTTAGAGATCTGGTTGAGACTATTCAGGCATTATTTTCATTGAAGCAAAACAACATCACTTGTAGACATGGAAGTCTGATATAAAAAGGTTGACTTAAGATTTCTTTAGAGAAAGTTAAGGAGCTGAGGGACATGGTGATGGGGAAGAAAAAGAAAATAAGTTTCCCATTATCTAAAATGACTGTTTTTCATCTATGGGTAAATGATGACATTAAGGTTGTGAAGATTTTTTTTCCTGTTTGAATATGAGGAATGATGAGTCACAGGATTAATAACATTAGTCAGTTGAAGGCAGGAAGCTGTTGTTGCTGTTATTATTATCATCACAACTGATCTGCCAAGCTGTTATTGTCAGGGCATTGCATCAATTTAGCAAATTTCATTAATGTAACATGGCATGTGAGGCCAGAATTATGTAGATGATGGTAATGCTAATTTGAATATTGGGGGAAAAAAAAATAAAAAGAATGCAGTAGATACAGTAATCCTTTTAATTGCTTCTTTCCCAATTATAACTTTATTTTTGTCCTTTAATAAGGACAACCAGCAATGTTTTTTTCTGGGATTACAAAATTATACAGTTTAATATCATGATGCTCAGGTTAGATTGCATGGCTTTGCTTGATTCGTGGCCTTATCTTAAGTTACAATTGTTAATGGTCCAAGAAAACTTCATTCCCTGCTGGGAATTAGAGCTAATAGATCTCTGACTTGTAGTAGACTCTAGTAGGAACATTAAGAGAATTCACTGAAAATTCTTAAGGAAACAGCACAGGACAAAATTTGAGAACTATGGGTTAAGGCATTGCTTTCACAAATTCAATCTGCCAATGAACCTGGCCTTAGTGAAAATTAGCGACAGTGTAACATAGTACAGACTTTAGTTGTTCAAGTTCTTGAAAAGCTCTTCGAGAGAAAGAAAGATCATCAGTTTTCTTCAGATACTGCAAACAAGCTCTGGAGAGGAAAGGGATAGATCCTTTATAAGTAATGGACTAAATCCTGAAAAATCCTGTAGTACATGACTGAGAAAGGTGATGGATACAAATCAAGGAGGATACATTGAAATTCATGTTCTTCCTTATGTTCTTTTTTCACTCTTTTTGCTCTTCTTTTCGCTCAGCCATAGGGTAGTGTCTGTGTCAAAGTACAGTACAGAAACACAGTTATTTCACAGTAGGAAATAAAGTAGTTTGGTCTCTTCCCTTCTAGAGAAGATGAAGTAAAAGTTTGGGTGAAGAAAACTGGAAGGGATTTGTATAGCAACAAAAAAAATTTTTCTACTTGCTGTTCATTCACACACTTTCTCTGTATTTTGCTACAAAGCATAAAGACCCCAAAGGCAAGCCAGGCAGTCTTCTTTCTCCTTTCAAAAGCATCAAGAAACCCAAGAGAGCTGATATTTTTCAAAACACCTTGTAGGTCCCATATGAATTTATTCTGTTTTGTCTCTAAAGAAAAACTTCTCAGTAGAGATGGGAAAGGGGAAACATTTCCGTGAAGCTTTGGCGTTTATAAAAAAAAATGAAGGTGTCAGGTTAACCAGGTCAAGCTATCCTCAACCACTCTATGATCCTGTGATTCTGTGATGTCCACGGGCAACAGTCTGTAGCAAAGAGTAGAGTATATGCTTCCCTAAAAAGCAGAGTATAAGTATTTTATTAAGCAACAGTTTTCTGCTTTGAGGATTGTCAGTAAGACAAGTCAGTTCAAGACCTGAAACATAGATGAGGAGAAGGACTGGAGAATAAACAGTGCAATTACTTCCATCCAGCTACAAATATTTCATCTCCGTCCACCCTCAAACCAGGTTTTTCAGAGAATGGAGGGTTATTTAGCAGTGTTTCCCACTTTTTCATATAGCTTGATATGATAAAAGTCATGATCATTTTTTTGTTTCTTGCTGTGATTTTATATTTTTCTGGCAACATAATTTGAAGGCAAACACCAAGGCAATTGAAGGGCTCAGGGAAGAGATGATGTATTTTACTCCTGACAGAAGCTGACTTTAAAGAGTGAAAATTCACTGAAAACTTGCTTAAATAGCATTCAAATAACAAAATGGGAATTAGCCCCCTTAAGGAAAAAAAAAAAACAAAACCCAAACAACAACCAATCAACCAACTCCCCCCCCCCCGCCAATACTACATCATACATGGTGCCAATTACAGTATAGAGGAATAACCATGTAATAGTGAAAAGTTAAAAAAATCCCAGACATAAAAAATAATATCAGCACTGCTGCTAAACTGAAGAGAAAAATATGTGGCAAACACAGCCCTTATATGTCTGGTCAGGCTGACTTTGTACCATGAAAAAAAAGGAAGAAAAAAAAATCTTTATTGAAAGCTATGCAAGTTGTAAATTGAGTTTCATGTTATTTTTATAGATTAATATGCATCAATAAACCATACATTTCTTGGAAAGTAGCCTAGCTACAATTGTCTCACGTATAACAAATTATCTTTAAATTAAGACAAATATGGTAGCAGTGATGACACAGGAGCAAAAACTGATCTGAGAATTGCAGTACTATGTGAACCAGCATTTTCAATCATTTGTTTATACTGCCTTCAAAGCACAGAGTAGAGTACAAGCAATTCTATTATCTTCATTAACAGTAAATAGATAACAACAACAAAGTTATCCATAGTAAAAACATACAAGGAAGACTTGCTGTGACAAATCTTCATCTGCCATAAATAGACAAAGCTCCATTCAATTCAATTGAGTCATTTATTCTATTTCAATATCACTGTCAGAAAAGGTACTGTTGCTCTTGCTTGCACAGACTGGTTTCATTTTGCTCCTTTTGTTCTGCTTCTATATTAAGTGCTATTGTGGCATAAATGTCTATATAAAATCAAACCCACCTTTCAACTACTGTGAAATACAAAGCGTGAAGTGAAAATGTACTCTAGCTAATGAGGACAATTATTTTTCTAGACATGTCACTCGCGTCATATACGAAACACTCAAATTCTTGTTTCATTGACAATTAATTTATTGCAGATTTAAATAATAAAAAACTGTCTCACCTTGCTCACTTTGAAGCAAACATACAACTCTCAGATTAATATAATGTCATATGTGATTTTTCTTCTTTTGTCCATTCTGAGACTTAAATTAATTTATTTTTCAACTATAATTTGATGAGATACACCAACTACTGCATGTCTTTTTCTCTTTATTCTTTTGTGATTTGTACTGAAGCTTTTAAGAATGTGCTTGTATGTAAATCATAGCACAATGTGGGTTTGTTAATATCATGTTATGAGTGTGATTGTGTTTCTTTGGTACAACATTTTACGCTTTTATTTATGTTGCTTAATTCTTTTGGCCAAATGAGCATGATTTACTGATTGTGTACAATCCACAGGGTAAATTGAGTAAATTGCTAGTTCATTTATCTTGGCCTTCTTTATGCCTTATGCTGTTTAAAAAATAGAAAGCTGATTTTACAAAGTATAAAAAATCAAAGTCACTCTGATTTCATATTTTTCAAAGATAACCAAGTTTTATTGTTTTATTTCTGGAAAAATAAATTGAAAATTTCAATATGAATACAGTTCAGTGAAAAATTTCTAGTATAATAAAAATTCAATCATTTTTATCATTCCCCCTTCCCTCAATTTTTTTTTAAAAACAGAGTAGGAAATTCTTACAGACAATTATATGTTATTTATATGTGAATTGAATCAAAATGGTGAAATGTACACACTGATATAAGCAGGCATATATTAAAATCTAAAGTGACATTTAGTTTGTATTTTGTCTAATCTTGTGATTTTTGTTATTTCTCTCACATGTGAGTCACCCCATTTTACTATGAATTAGAAAAAATCACAATTATGAATATGTATCCAACTAAGAGATTTCCTGTATAAATAGGAATTTTTTCTTATATAAATAGGAAATCTTTGATGAATCAACCAAAAAAAAAAAGTTTTGCTAACACTGGAATAAATTATTCTTTGATGTCAGTGAAATAATCCGAACAGCTCCTTGAGAAAGAAAATTTTTCCTGGGTCTTCATTGTCTTTTCTGAATGTGGTATTTCTATAGTACTTTATCCAGCAAGGTGCTCATGAAACTGGATGTTGTTTTGTAATCATGAACATTGTTCGCAATCTTCACTGACAAATTACGACTCAAACTATTACATGACTTAAAATTGAAGACTTAGTATGTGAGAACCTATTCTAGTGGTATTTTTAATAAAAAAACTTGGCTGCTGAATGTTTTTAGACAGATACAACTAAATCCTGCAAATACATGATAAATACTGTCTTAACTGTAACTTTCTTGCTATGGATAAGCTAAAATTCATATGTATTATGGATTTGGCACCAGCAATTTTTTTTCCGCTTCTAACAGAGAGGAAAAACACACAGAAAAGACCTCAGTTTACAAATGACAAAGCAACTGATATGCATTTGTCTTATTTTTAAGAGAGCATGAGTATTGTTCTTGGTTTGAATGTGTTGAATTCAGTGGAATGTTGCTATTGCTTTTAGTGGGAAGAGATTTAGACCAATACGCACATCTGTGATTAAAGAATTAAAGCTTTGCAGAAGAATGCATAGTGCTTTCCAAAGTCACAAATAGGCACCTAACACTTGCAGGCTTTATGTCTAAATGTTATTTGCTCATTTGACTTTGTATGAGAAAACCTGTTATGATAGCTAACTGAACTAAGGGAAACACTTTCCACAACAATTAATTGTCTTCAAGAGTGAATTGTGATGTGAATGCTTGCAGTCTTTTCATGTTAACTCTAATTCTGAAGTACATATTTAAATGTATTATAAAAAGAATGGGGGTGGGGGGAGGAAAAGAAGGTATTTTCAAAGTAGTCCAATTTAAGGAATTATGGCTTTCATCCTCTTAAGGAGGAATTTTCTCAACTGCAGACTGTGGCCAAGAGAACCCTTGACAGACCACCACAGGGTTATTGACATGTCTTCATAGCATAAGGTGCCTGTTCATACTTGAGGCTGTTATTCTTCACTCAGTCCTTTCTCTCTGGTATAGTGTTTCGCTGTTCCACCATCTGTTAGACCTTCTAGTGTTTGAGAATGCTTGTCCATTTAACTGAAATGAGAGCTGTGGTTGTAGGTGTACAGGTCAACGAATTCTTCTCCAACAAATGGTCAAGAGAAGAAAGGGTTGCTTTTGCTCCTCACAGGTCATGGCCTGGCACTGGGCCAAGGAGAACCTGAGGACCCATCTGGTAGGTCCCTTGAGGTAGTGGTGGGTAGACAGTGAGCAAGTCAGGACAAACCAAGTCACATACATTATGTCCAAACTGCCTCTGGATGCATTCCTAAATCTACATTCATGCTCTATCTGGCTCCCCCCAGACTCAGGCTAAAATGCGTACCTCCATGTGTGTGCACAGAGGAGAAGGAAGAAAGGCAGGCCAGTTAACTACTAGTTACATAGCATAGTCTACTGAGTGAAGCACTTTGCAAGATAGGAATCTTGCATCTTGGGGTTTTTTTGTTCTCAGAAGAGTGACAAAATGAAATATAGTACAGGAACCAGGAACCATGTATTTCCTTGTCCACCTAAAAGTTCCACAATTAAGTATTAGAAAGGAAAAAATATCTATTTGAAATGGGAATGTTGATTCACAAAATGTGTGCTGGAATAGCTGGCTTTCAGTAGTGGATAATGTAGAAGATATTATAGCATTCTACAGCTTGAGAAAAGAATGGACTGTGATGATGAAGACACAATAAGGTATTCTGTATGTTTAGAAGAAAAACTCTGAACAGAACACAGCACCTTATTTTCTGGAATGAACAAAAATTACTTTTTCATCTTCTGGTTGCAGTCACTCACCTTTTCCTTGGAAAATTTAGACTGTGCAGTTGTGGACTCACCAACCTTACCCACATGCAACTACAGCCCACATGTTACCAGAATAGATAAGAAGAAAGAATCAAAACAGTCTGTATGTTCTAGAAAATGCCAGAACCGACATGACTGTATCATTTATAATGTGAGAATGCATGCATTTTGCACAACATTTGCACCTTTTCACAATATCTACATTTCCCGAACCTCTGCTGTCCATTACTGCTATAGCTATTATGTACACATTACACAGTTTTATAACAAAGAGATTACACACTTCTGCATAATATTTCTCCAACAGGTACCTAAACGTAAAAGAAAGAATGCAAGAACTTTTCTTCAGCCCCATTTTTTATCTGTGGCTATTTTAAGTCTAGTCTTCTGTTCTTGTCTTAGTTGTGTATAATGTTTCCTACAGGTTATCTCCCTCATGATCTCTCTCATACACTATATTTCATTCTTCTGCTTTGTTATGCATGGCCATTATGGCACCCCTGTAAATATAAACCCTGCGTTCACCTATTCTGAGCTTTTATGTCATCACTCTTTTGTATCTTTACACCCTGTCCCAACAGAATTTTTTTTCATTGTGAAATCTCAGCACAAATACTGAGCTCACAGAATGCTGCTTCAGAGATATTTAATATAGGCAGTCCATGTCTGTAACTTCCATTTTCAATTCCTCTCCCAAAAATCCTTGTGGTCATTTCAATTACTGTTGGTGGAATAGGCCACTAGAAAACGGATTCACTGAATATAAAAATTATAGAGAAAGGCTACTGCCCTGCCTAGCCTGCTCTGCTGAAGACCATGCACACTCAGATTTGTCTGCTAGACGAAGTCTGTGTGTTGCTGGATCACTCTGCTTGATGCCAGGGAAAACCATTACAGCTGTAATGCCATGAAATGATCCAGATGTTGGTGTAGTTCTTGTCCCACTCTGTGTACACTTATTTCTTAAAGCCTCCAGGCTTTAATAATGCAACTCTCTGTTCAAATCACAGCTGGGCATAAATATGATTTTTTTTAACCTTTTGCACATACATAAATTTTTGTGCTTACAGTAGTCTGAAAAAAATATTGGACATCTACATTAGCAATTAAATTTTCATTACTGAAAATTAATTCTTTGTCTAAACACCAAGTCAATCTTGCCCTCTCAATTTCTCCATCAGTTTTATCTATCGCTCTACATACTCTAGACTACAGCCTTTTATCTTTTCTGCTCCAGCATTTCTTTCTCCAAGCACAGTGCCATATCTGTTCTGCTCTTACCTCCTTCATAGGTGCCTCTTCTCCCTGGGATTTACTCTCTTTTTCTTCCTTTTCTTCTTGATAGCCGAATGACTGCAGAGTGACAGAACTGCAGTGACACTCTCCATTCTCTATCCCATTACTCTTTATTCTTAGGCTAGGTATTAGTAGAGCAGAAATCAGAAAGCTATTTATTTATTCACAGGTGTGGATAGCGTGAAGGATGGTTTCAGTCGAACCAGGATGGAGCAGTCCTGAGCTGCTGAATGCTTTCTAGTCTTCCTCCTTATTCCCAGCCTGAGCAGCTGAACAGGAAGAAGGAAATCCACTTGCCTGGTGCAATAATCTTGTTCATTTATAAACAAGGAAGAAGTCAGTAAGAGGCAATTTCCTAAACCACTAAGACTGTCATCCTAATATCTATATTTCCTAAATCTGCAAATCACTGTGCTCTGAAGTATTTAAGTATCAGCTATCTGAGTGTGCAGATCATCTGATTTGTTGCTATTAAGTGCCATGGAAAAAGCTATTAATAAAGAGAGAGAATTAAAGAATATCTCTGTTTTCCAAATGCTTCAACAACAATAAGAGCATTTTCTTTATGGGAACATACATTTCTGAACATCTGTTGAGAATGCTTTTCCATTTCATGTTTGCAAACTCCACTATCAGTTTACAAGGACTGTTTTCACTGCCTCCTTTTAAACAATGTATTATCTGCTTCTCCTTCATAATGATTAAAAGATAAGGAGCTTAGTCATTTCAGATTATCTTATTGTGATAGGGCATTGTGTTATGAAAAGCAGAACTAACAGCTATGTTGACATCCAGTACAGAAGTTCTGATTTTCTTGTAATATCTAATAATAGCTAAATAGGTTTGCTTTTATTCTAATTAACTAAATATTACCTTTTTATTAGAGGGGGTTTTTTATACACATAGACGCAATACAAATATTTTTGTTTCTTATTCTACTATGGCTAATTTGTTTGCAGGGGCTACAAATAAGATATCTCAGAAATGTTTAAAGAACTTCAGAAAATAAAATATCTCCACAGCAGAAACTTTGTCTTTTGAGGGTCAAATCTTCTTTGCCAATATACAATAACTTTCATTACTTCATCTTTTATGTGAGGCATTACTATACTTCACACTTTTCACATATACCCATGATTAAAGCCATCAAATATTCTTACTTTTACTAACCACCTTGCTCAGTTCTTATTTTGATTTATTTTTTATTACCATTTCTAATTATTTTATTCAATATACCTCAAAATCAGTTTTGAGAAAATTAGTCTGATTAAAACATTGTAATAAACAATTATGCGCATGCATGGGAGATTCAGATATTCAGAACAAAATAATGATCAAGTTGATATAATTCGATGTTCAATAAAGAAAATAAAAAAAATTCCTCAGGTTTGAGGACATCCCTGTTTAATTTTATTGCTTGATTTGAAATTACTCTATGCAAATTGCACTTGTAGCCCATCTAATCCTAAAATTTTGCATGGAGAGGTAGATTTGCTAAAATGAAACACAGGACATTTTGCTTAATCAAGATAATTTGATGTTCTGACTCCCTCGTTCACAACTGCATTAAAAACAATGCAGTTATACTACCTTAAGTTAAAATTCCTTTTTCTACCAAATGTCAATGGATTTTTTTTAATTCATGCAATTTCACCAAGAGTATAAAACATGATAACTCTATGTAAACAGCTGTTTTACTCTGAGTCTTTAGACTAATGGGTGATTTTATATGAATTTTTTCTTCTAAAAATTTCACATGTATAGGAAGTCTTGAGAGCCTTTAAAAGTTTAAGCTAATGATTATTCAATAGATTAAAAAAAAAAAGAGAAGAGAAATTAAATTAGATTTAAAGTGCCATCTTTAAAAACTTTGAATTTAATCAAACTTAATCTCTATCTTACTCAGCATGGAGAAATTATTTTAAAAATCATCCTGTTAATTTGTATTTCTGAAGACCATAGAAGACCTGTCTTTAGACTACCACATATATGTAGATCAGATTCAGAACTAGGTGCAAGTTTTATTTTCTCCAAGAGTAGGATGTCTTCTATAGTTTTGTCTTTCAGAAATACATCAATATTTTGGGTTGGTTTTTTTGTTTGGTTTGGTTTGGTTTTGCAAAAAGAGGCTGTTGCAAGATAACTTATGGATTGAAAGAGGTATGTTCCTACATGCTTTTAAATTGAGAAAATCTCAAAGTTTAGGATTTGCAGTACATGATGAGATATCCTAGGAGTTCCCTCATTTGATCTGATATCAGGATTGTCATGAAAGTATGGAAAGCATGTGTTGTTCTGTGTCCCTTTCTTAGTTAACACACGGGCTTGTAACTAGAATTTCCAAGACTAAAGTAATAAAAAGCCCAGCTTTGACACGAAAATCCTCACTATGTCTGGTACAGAAAAGAAACCAGAAAAGATACTTATCTGTTCCTTTTGCAGAGTGGAGTGACAAATCTGTTGTCCATGGTTGTAGTATTTGCTTAGAAGATGTAAGCAGGGGAGAACCGTGCAATCTAACACTGAAATTCGTAATTCATTCCTCCTAGATCTTGTAATGAAAATAATTACCTGAGTAAAATAACACTTATAAAAATTATGCTAAGCAGTTCCTAGATTTGATAATGCAAAAGGATTAAAATAAAATGAGGCATTAAAAAAATAAAAATGCTTTGAAGTTGTGAAGCTTTTTTTTTTCTTAATTTTGTTGCATGTGTCCACTCCCAACATCCACAGGTGGCTGGCATGTTAGGCCAGTGTTAGGAACATATAGCATAACACAAAGGTTGCATATTTTCCCACTAAAGTATTTAACAAAAGATTTCAGGTTCTAAAGTGGACAAGTAAATTTCAGTACACTGCTGAATCCTTAAGCCACCAGGAGCAGAATTAGATTCAGTATTAAATGTGTGCCTGCTTTATTTAAAGGAAAAGGGACAATAAATATCCTTTTGTCAGTATAATCTGCTGTGCGAAGTCAACAGTGGGACCTGCCCTTTCCCGTTTTCATAGTGTTGAGGAGAATTTAGAAATGAGTAAGTGTTTTGCAAGTAGTTTTAGGACTTGGCAGTTTAGGATGCATTTTGGGACTGAAATTAAAGGCACTGCACCATGAACGGAACTTAGACAGCAGGATGAATTAGCCTTGATGTGGTGGGAAAAGTCTATCATTTTATACCCACAGGCCATATTGCTAAATTGCTAGCCTGTTAAATACAAGAGGGACAAGGACTGGTGCCAGGGCTGTGGGGAAGTGTCAGAGAATGGTTTGCATCCACAAATCTCTGTGGTTTGCTTGGAGGCATGCAGTGCACTGCTAGATCGTATCTTTTAGTATATACCTTCATGCAAAAGGAATCCTGCTCACCTGCTCCAAGATCACTTGTAATGCACACAAAAGATTAGTTTGTGAGGAAAGTTTGATAAATGGGGATTGGGGGATTTCCTTTAACAGTATATTCCTGATCCAAACAAAAATACTAATGCAAACACACCTGGGCAGTCCAGTATTACTTCTTTGTCCTGTGCGCTATTTTCTGAACTTTCATTCTCAGTATTATGTGCTTTCTGGTTCTTTACTCTTCTTGGTTTCTGGTTTATACTTTTCATCTTCTGAACTTCCTCTGAGTTCAGTCGATCCAGACTCAGATCACTTCCCAGCTCCTCCTCATCTGTCCTTGGTTAACAGCCACATCTCTTCTGTATCTCCTACCATCCTCCTAACTTGGCTTTGCCTATTCTACATCACTTGCTTTTACCCACATTTCCTGTAACCTCATTTTTCACAGATGAATGAGATTAATTCTTTTTCTCTGAGGAACTGAGGACTAGATTCTGCACTAGAACTATTGCAGCTGAGGAATTATTTTCACCAAGTGAGTGAAAATAGACAAGATAAGTTCTCTTCTCACCTTTCCCATAGCTACACTTGTGTGGGGGTCTTCTGAGCAAAAGCTTGTATAAAACTCTGGAAAAAAAAGAGTATTTACAGGGACCAGTTCCAAAATACCTGTGAAGTGCGTTGGTATTTTTCATATTCTGTGACTCATAACTAATTGAAAATAGCTTTTATATTCTGACACTGAAAATTGGCAGTGAGGAAGCAGATACTAACCATACATATATATGTCATAATTATAGACCTCAGTTAGCAAGAAGTCCTACAAAGGTTCTGTATTTGCACATAAATCATCATATTGCCTGTTAAAATAATTGAAATGGCATATCTACCAAAAAACCTTCTTTGCCCAAATTAAATACCCTATAAAATTATATTGTTTTCATATTTTCACAACATTTCAAAGCTTGCAGTGCAGAAACTGCTCTGAAACCAATTGCTAAAGTTGTGGAGGCATATAATAATCCCAGAAATAAAAGCAATACAGTTTGATTTTTTTCATAAATTATAATTTTCTGCTTCATAAAAAAAGATAAATGTTCTTGTTTACCTCTTTGAATCAGTTTGCATTTGTTTTATAAGTTTCTAATTTCTTCCTGAGGAAAAAATTACAATTTTAAGAAATGTCAAGTTGGATGACACTCCACCCCATCAAGAAGGAGAAAAATGTTATTATGCCTTAGCTTTGTTTTTTTAACAGATGGAAAAGAAAACAATACAGAAAGTAATAATTAGTCATCTGCTTCAGACCTAAAGCAACTGTTCCTGTGAAGTTAAAAGGGACAATGCCATCTTACCTACTCATAAAGGTATCATTTGGAAAATGTGAAAGAATTTACTTACAGTGATAAAGATCAGTAAGAATTTGACAGTTGTAAAAAAGCTGTATGCTCAAATGTGTTGTCTCTCAAACAACTTTACTGTCTCTTTCAGGCAATCATTGGGATGACTAAAATGTGTTAATTTTCCTGTTGTTAATTACTCTATTTTTAAGGAAAGCAGTGATGATAGTAAAACTCTACAAGTTCAGAATGTGTAAACCCCCTAATTATGCAAAAAGGCATAAAACCAAATAATTTCAGGTGATAAATAAAGATGAGATCAGATCTTGAGTTCAAAATGGAGAATTATGGTCAGTTTACTAAAAATGCACACGTCTGTGCTTTTTAGTGTTTACCTATTCCTTCAGGATTACCTGCAGTCTCCTCATTATTAAGTGTGATTTGTCAGATTCATAAGGATTTTTGGAAATTGCTGAAGTGCTTCTAAACTGCAGTGATCTTATTAAAAGAAACTATCTGCATTTCTGTTTTGTGGATGGTTTTCTCTCTCACATGGTACTTACTGAACAGATTTTTCCATTTCTTATTGGTCATCTATTAGTAAAATGCTGAGTGCGAAGGAAGTTTGTAAACCTGCTCTGCAGAGGTCGATGCAGTCACTGAGATATTATCACCACCCTGAGGAGATATTTTTTGTTTTCAATCCATGTTAGTCCTTAGTTACATGGCAGCCTTCTGGAGGAAGAAACAGTTCTCCACAGGAAAATTCATTACACATTAAGATCTGGATGGTGTGTTCGTAGCAGGAGCTGAAGAAGACCAGGTTCCTAATATAGGTCTCAGCTGTCCAAAGTTCCAGCAACTTATATCTTCATTTTTCTTTAGCTGTGTGCTGCAGGTCTGAGAGCTGTTGGTAGTTGTTCCATGTGTCCTTGGCATATGTTACTTCTCATCTCACAAACTCAGCAAGAAAAGGTAAGTAACTTAAAACTTATTATTTATTGAAGCAGCAATTTATAGAGCTGTTGCAAACAAAACACCACATCCTATCTATGTGCATGTACACCTGAGGATTTATCCTAGTGCCTCCATCAAAACTCTCTTATTGTTAAGTGTCTGATTTGAAGATATAATGACACATCTGCAGTTAGATCACAAGATTCAAGCAACACTGAGTATTACTTCTCTTACCCATGCTGGAACTTTAGTTTTTGGTAATGAATTTTTTATCTGATTAATTTTTAATCACATTCTTACTGACTTTCTGCTAAATTAATGGTGCAGAATCTACAGTCTGGGGAGTAGCACAGAAATTTTTTCATAAGCCCATTATAATGGGGGAGAGAGAGGCATTCAAGCCTCACAAATCAACTCCGCAAGTGACTGTTGTCCCATCTTCAGCAACTCCCTCACTGACCGCTGCTCCTTGAGTGCCTCCTTTGCCTATTTGCAGCTGACATCCCTACTGAAAACTGAGTAAGGAGCTTGGCTGGTGCTCCCTGAGTACTGGGGAAAGCTGGCAACACATTGCTCTTCTTCCTTTACTTCTGCCTGACTGTCCTTCACTGAGAAGAGAAAAAAATGCCAGTAATAAGCTAACAGTTCCTGTTCCTTGTTTCTTGGTCCCAGCTCCAGCTTAGAGGGACCTCTAACATATATCAGTTGTCAGTGATTTTTGAGGGCTCAAGGGCCAGTGGTTACTGGAAAATAGCATATTCCAGGGACCTTCCCTCTCCATGCCTCCCCACCAGGAAAGTGAGGAAAAAAGCAGATTTGGATCATAAGCCCTCTGTTGGCCTCTACATGCAAGATGGTTCTCCAGGCAGGACCTGTGCCTGGCTTGTACTGTCATTATTCCCTATTTATTGAGTCTGGCACTTTGCCTTTCTTGGAATAAAATGAGTTGAATGTTTCTTTTGTCATTCCCTGACACAAGTGCACATTTTACTTTACTGTATTATCTACCGTGGCAGCACTGTTGTCTGGCTAAAGTAGGACATTTTGGGACCTAATTTTATACTTCTCAATACCCCGATCAGCACTGTAGATTATGTTTAACATATCTAAATCCATATGGTATAGCATTATGACACAATATCTCTATTCGAAGTCCCATTATAATCTCATTATCTGCAATGATTTCATTTGACTAGTCCCTATAAAAATGTATCCTTTGAGATACTTGTCCTTTTTTCTGTTGGCACTTCACAGAGAAGAAATCCATCACATTATTTTAAGGTCATATCATATCACATCATACCATATTTCTTCCTGTCAAATTCATTTAGAAACAATTTGTATTCAATTCCTATTTATTTTAAACAATTCTTCCTGCAGTTTTTTTTTTTTTGCTTATAAGCATTCTTGAAAGCACAAACTCCATTAAAAATACTTTTGCAATATCTAGCTTCTGAAGTGAGATATCCAGTGAGTGAAGTGTACTAAGCACTCATGCAGCTGCTCTTTATTGACCTGCAAATTGTTGTCTTTACAAAATAACCACCAGTGCAGGATACTAGAGAGTGATCCTCAGTATTGGCAGTTTCTATGAATTTTGCCTTAGGTCTTGCTTACCTTTGACATGATGTAATGAAATTTTGATGCATGAAAACGGTAATTGTATTTATTTCCCCAGATATGTGAAACAAGTCCTCACTAAGTGGAAGGAAGTATACCACGAATTCTTGTCATACAAGGCTAACTGTGCCAGCCCCCTCTTAGTTTGCACTGATGGGAGAATCAGGAAATATGAATGGCTTAGAAAGGTTTTTATGTTTTGATGATACAGTGTAATTAGCCGTATCTAAACAAGAAGTAAGAACAATGACCTTTCAGGGTTTGAGAAATCTTGCTGTGGAATAGAATGACAGACTAATTTAATTTATCCTTGATTAAAGATCAATATAGAAAAGAGACAAATGCCAACAGTGAATAATAACAATAATATAAACTGCAGAGTAACAGGAGAGCCTGGCTCCAAGCTGACACGTCCCACTAAGACATACATTTATGTCCCACTAAGACATACACTATGTCAAACCAAAGCTGTTGGGCTGCAACAAAGTGCAGACAGCCAGAGAGATTGATGCATTTCAAGGATGATGAATACTGTCATGTAAATACTCCTTCAGTGGAACTTTTTTAACACTAAAAGCAGCAAGGAAAATGCCAGATGAAAAATGCTTTCTCACAGTCATACAGTACAGAATGGAACAAATCTGGGGCCAAACTGAACTGTTGTGACAGAAAAAAAAACACATGGAAACATATCTGTACTGAAGTGTCCAATGAAATAGTGATACAAGATATGAGACAATACAAAATGAGTGAGGGCTGTGAGTTAGGTACAGCAAAAAACATGACATCAGACATCAAAAGCTGAAAAAAGAGAAGGTGGTCTCTAGAAATGCAATATTTTAAAAATAAAACATAGATAAAGTTCACTATATTTTTGTGCCATATCTTTGGCTGTTAGAGAGAAATACAACTCTGCCGTCTCGTCGAAGTCAAAGTCAATATATGCCAGTTCTGTGTCTGGCTTTTCCCTTTCATTTAAACCTGGACTCTTGGGAATGGGACTACTCTGAAGCATCTGGATAACCTGTAATCCCTGATAAAAGGCAGTAGAGGAAAAACTTGTTATGCTTTCAGTACTTGAGGGTCTTCATGTAGGAGGGAAAACAAAAAGATGTCATCTATTTCATTTCTCATTTACATAAGTGGATATTTCAGAAATTACTAGAACTGGCTGAAAATGTTTTCCTATTCTTTGTGGGGAAGTGGTGGAAAATTAAGTTTGGAAAATGTAGGTTTTTCAAAAATTTGTCAAATTTCTGTTGAAAAAAAATGGAATGTACTTAATTTATTACATGCTTATTTTACATTCTAATTGTTGGAGTGTTAATGCATATGCTGCTTAATTACCACTATGTCTCAGGGGAGCTGCAGTTCACTTAATTTATGATAAAATTCTTTCTCTGGTCTGGACTTTGTGACTGGGTTGCGCCTACGTCATCCCTGAGTGATCTGGGTTTCTTTACCACAGTAAAATTTGGATAAAGTAGTCTGGTGGACTATAAAAGACCGAGAAAGCATAACTTCCTTAAAACGTAATTTTAGAAGACACAGTGAAGACCCTGGTGGCCACAGTGGAACACCAAACAAAATGGTTTGAATCAAAACTTCATCCCAAAGTGAAATGTTATTTATTATGCTACAGCTCAAACAAGATGTTTAGACATTTCCAAACCCCTTCCTTATTTTTCATTTGCATTAATAAAAGGTTAATATCTTGCTTTTCAGGCTAATTTAAGGTGCTGAGAAGCATTTTAACATATTATGATATTAAATACATAATATCATAATTTCTAGTGGGATGAAAATCCCAGTTTTTACCAGCTGCTAATGGCCTCTGGAGAGATTCAGGCTGATGAGGTTTGTGATGTCAAACAGCTGTAGATGAAAATACAAGAAACAGTTGACAATAATTAAATAATACAAATGTAAAACTACAAATCTGAGACAAGCACATAGTTGTCATGGTATTATTTCATATGATTTTTATATGATATTAAATACCATTAAATTTTCATACTCTTAGCAAAGTCAAAATAAGGATATACTAATCTGAAGATTTATATTTCAGACAGTAAAGAAATAAAACAACACAGTATTTAGTTAGCATGAACAAACTTCTGAAGCTTTTCTTTTTTTTTTAATGTGAAATTGATTAACTGAAAAAGTGGTCATTTACTGAGTTCACCCAGCAATTTAGGGTGAACAATTCACAGAAATGACACGATTGTAACCCTTTTTCTTGTGTATGAAGAGCAAGCTGTGGAATTTTGAAGTGTACCTGTAATTAAACATGTTTGCTGAACAATTCTAAATCTGCAGTTTATTTGCAAAAGCTTTACATACAAATTCAATATTCAAAATTCAAGCTGCTTGATTAGGTCAGTAGGCACATAATATGTTTCTATATCTCAGAAGCTTGATTCTGCATATCAAAAATCTGATACGAATCATTCAGAATTTGCTTTTTGCAAATACTCTTCAATAGGATGCTCAAAATTCATCAAACATTATTGTTAGTACCTCTATTCAGCAGAATCATATCATAGAATTAAAGAATGGTTTGAGTTGGAAGGGACCTTAAAGATCATGTAGTTCCAAACCCTCTGCCATAGGCAGGGACACCTTCCACTAGATCAGGTTGCTCAAAGCCCCATCCAACCTGACCTGAATGCTTCCAGGGAGGGGGCATCCACAACTTCTCTGGGCAACCTGTTCCAGTGCCTCAGCACCCTCATAGTAAAGAACTATTTCCTTATATCTAATCTAAATCTACCCTCTTTCAGCATGTAGCCATTACCCCTTGTCCTATCACTATGTGCCCTTGTAAAATGTCCCTCTCCAGTTTCCTCGTAGGCCCCCTTCTGGTACTGGAAGGCTGCTATAAGGTCTCCCTGGAGCCTTCTCTTCTCCAGGATGAACAACCCCAGCTCTCTCAGCCTGTCTTCATAGGAGAGGTGCTCCAGCCCTCTGATCATCTTCGTGGCCCTCCTCTGGACTCACTCCAACAGGTCCATGTCCTTCTTTTGTTGGAGGCTCCAGAGCTGAATGCAGTACTCCAGGTGGGATCTCATGAGAATAATTACAGAAAGCAAACAATAACCAGCTCAAATTACTAAAATGTTTATGTACCTTTCCAGTGAAAGGAAACCTGGTTGATAAACGGAATTTAACAGCATAAAAGAACAAACTATATTTACTTACTCAGCTTTTGAAGGAAGAATGATATTAACATACCTGCAATATATATAAATCCCTTAAATATATATGAGTAACTTATATTGCTACTCCTACATATTTTTTTCTAACAAAACTCATTGTTTATCTAAATTTTAAATATAAAATGAAAGTATATTTACTTGTGGAGGCTGGATGTATTAGATTTATCTGAATTATTTTGATCCCTAATTTGGAAGATACATTTTTCAGCTGCTAAGCTATATACTAATATGGAAAGCTGCTTACCTAAGCTTTTTTTTCAGTGCTACAGAAAATACTAACAGAACAATTAAACCATTGCTTCAATGGGAGTTGCAGTGCATACAGGTAATAAATATATGGAGCTTATTCTCTTATATCTTTATTGTCTGAGTTTCTTTCCTTTTACTGTCAGGCTTATAGAACTACAAAAGCCATGAAAACTCAACGCTAACTTAAAAGTGCAACCTGTTACTTTAATATTTTTGTACTGTGTATCAAGGCATTGTTTACATTAGATAATGAAATGGAGATGGGGCAGAAAACACACCTCTTAAAGACTTTCTATACAAAAGGATGAACACGTAGTTCTTTGCACAAAGCATTAGAAAATACTGTGATATTTTATTATTAAAAATGCTGCTGAAAAGTTTATACATATGTGTCCAGCCATATATATCTTCTATCATTACTTAAGGCAAAAAACCAAAATTGCAAAACAATAACAGAAGAAACCATTAAACCCTGCGTGCCTCTTAAGGTCAAGAATATAAGCCTGGGAAAGTACTTTCGTGTTTCTTTTACAGTTTGCAAAGTATATTTTGATATCATTGTTATAGAATTCTATGAAGACCCTATAAATCTCTTCCCTGTATAATCATACATCAGTCCAGATGTATCAAATTATTAAATCAACTTGATTGTAATTACTTTTAAAAGCTAAAATCATTCACTTACAGGAACTTTTTTTTTTTTACCCAAATGTCACAAGCCTGACACAGTACTGTACATATTGCTAGCAGAAGACAATTGGAAGTACGAAACAAATACTGTAATTCACATTACAAACATACCCAACTGATTATGATGCCAAGCATCATTACCTTTTTTTACTTTTTTTTTTTACTTTTTTTTCTTTTTCTACCTTTTTTTAAGAGTTATGAACTGCTGCATCTCAGCTGAGGCATTACATAGGTGGTGGAAATGGCCTGGTATAGAATCAGCATTAATCAGCATTATGTGATGAATCAGTAAAAAAAAAAACAGTTTTCCATTTGCTACTGGTTGTACTTTGGAGTTCTTGCTTCATCACATTCCAACCTGAGCATCCAGGTCTTGTTTATAGCACATTTATTACAGGTAAAGGATTATATCAGCCACATGTTGCATTTTTATCATGTCATTAACTTTCTTATTATTTCTTTCCTTCAGAATCTGTTTTACTGCCTGCTACAACAAGGAGTTGTGCTGATGACTAGACCTCAGTGAATCACCTTATCTTTGATTTTATTTGTAGGGGTGACTATTCCAAGATATTTTATTAGAAAACAAAAAGCATAGAAAACAAGAAGAGGTACAAGGCATCTTGTGTTAGATACTTATGGGCCATATGATATTGATGCAGCTTAGTTGTGAATTAATAATAGAAAATACATCTGGGATAATCATGTTCAAATGTAGACCAATTTGTTCAAATATCTTTGGTTACTAACTCTCGATGATGGAGTAACTTTCAAAGACAAAATATAAAGCAATCTTCATCTGCGAGAACTTATTTCTAGCTTTTCACATTCAAATCAGTTGTTTGAATCAAACTGCTAAGTTCCTTTGTTTGATAGCTCTGCTTGGCCCCTGGTTTCCTAGTGAAGGAAGGGCAGAAGGGAATAATCAGCTAAGAATTTTGCTCTTCCTGAGAGTGATGCTCTCTGGGATTTTCGCTTTTATTCAGCTGCAGAGCAGCTGACGACATCTCTGCTTCCCTCTCTGTAATGCTCACTGACTATGGGACTGCTGTGTAATAAATCAGCAAAAAAAGTGTTTTCTGACACGTACGCTCTCAAGCACAAAAAAGGATACTGGGCAGAGAAGTTCTATACACACTGATCATTTCTGAACACTTTAAAAAACAGCCAGCCAGCCAACCCACCATTTCCCCACTTTCAAATTATGGTTTTATTTCTTTTAGCAAAGCTAAGATGGTGCTTTCTCAGCTGAGATTCCGCTGCAACTGCTGGTGAGTATAGAGCTAGTTTTCCTCAGAAAAGGCTGACCAAAACACAGGCTTTCTTTGCTTTTGTCTGGGCACAAAACTTTTCCTAATGTATCACAATAACCAAGAACTACAAACTGGACTCTGAATATATATTATTGGATGTTTCTTGGTTCAGTTCAACAAGCTTAAAATAATAATTATTTTCTTTTGTGTTTTTTTTCTCCATTTTCCAATCCATTGCTGTGTTGCAATTTAACAAAGGCTAACACAAAATTAAATTATAGAAAAAGAAAGTTTCAGAAAAGAACAACAATGTCCTATGAATACTTTAACATGCACTAGTGTAACCTGTAAGAGAAAATATGCAGGTCACACAGACAACTGTATCCTCTGCATGACACCATGGCCTCATATAAATGAAACATGTTAGAAAAAAATCATGTTTTTTGTTTACCACTAGTAATTAAGAAGAAATTCCTCCTTTGAACTTGGAGGAAACAGAGGTGATATGACTAATGTATATACACATAGGTCACAACTAAATGCACAGTCTTTCTAAAAGCTCTTTTCAAACTGAAAACATCAATAAAAGCTTTTTTTTGTTTTTAAACTCACAGCTATGTACATTTTTACAAAGTTTCTTTAAATATAGTTCAGGCTGGCAAGTCATCTCTTTGCACAGAACTATACGTATTTTACTGCATAGTCAGTCCTCCTCTTTTTTTTTTTTTCATTTTTGTTTTTAATAATAAAATTCTATTATTTCTCCTGTCTGGATTACAGCTTCATATGTTGGGTAAAAGCCCATGGTGATGTCTTTAACAAGGGCCATTCATGGTATGGCACATAAAGATTTTTTTTATTATTTTATTTATTAAAAAAAAAAAACAACAAAAAACCAAAACCAACAAAACACCTGTACAGTCACTGGCTCTGTGTTCCAGAAGACTCTGCTTTGCTTGTTACACTCAAAACACCTTTTTAAGTGACTTCTTCTGGCCTCAACTTTCAATCAAAGTAGCTGAGATCTTAAAGCAGTATCGTAACAGCAATATACACTTTTCACATTTCACAGGGTTTGTAGTTGATCTTTAACATCAGAGAGTTTCTGTGGGAAGGATCAGTAAGAAAATAATGACTGTCCTTCTCTTTTACTTGTTTTTACTTTAGATTTTGACAACGTGTTCAATGGATGGTATTACAATTTTTTCCTCTTTTTTTTTTTTTTTTTCTTTCTTCCAAGTGGCTTGTGAGGGTAGAGGGGGAAGGGTTGAGCTATACCCTAGTGGTTGAATGTCCATGGGGCAAATTTGTACTGTTTTGTCCTCCACTGAAGGTGTTGAAAGTATGCAAAGGCTGCATTCCTGTTAATGTATTTGGAATCATGGTTATGGTGTTGGGTGTCATTAGTGGGATGTCATCTGGGGACCTTCTCAAAGTAAGCGTGTAGTCAGGTGGACAGGTTAGTCTCAGTGTGTCATGGGCCTGCAGTGATTCACACTCGTGGTCATGTTCTAGCTGTTTCATCTGCAACGACATAATCTCTTCGTTTTGTATGTGTGCGATATCATTGGTTGTGTTTCTCTGGGGGCTAGGGCGCCTGTGAGTCTCATGACGCCGCTTGTCCTTCTTGTAATATAATGCAGCAAAAGCTAAAATATTGAGGAACAGCAAGGACGCCCCCACAGCAATGGTGACGCTCAGCTCCGTGGAGTAATCTCGCTTGTTTTCTATCAGAACTGTCGTATCCTCTGGAGCTGTTTTATGGGTGTCTTTTGAATGTTTGGGATTGTTGGCAGGTGTCATTGCTGGGCGTTTGGTGGCTGGCCACAATTTACCAGGAGAACGTCTTGTCACATAAGGAAATGATGTCATGTCAGGAGGGGGGACTTTAGTTGTTGTGGAAACGTACTGAAATATTTCATTCAGGTTGTGAAGGTGCGGTACGAGCTCCAACCAGAAAGCAACTTTTGTTGCTCGGTAGTGATCACGAACTCGGGGTTTCAGGCCAATATGCAGATAAAGCTGGTCTTTAGGATTGTATTTGGACCAGGCCACTTCTTCAAAGCGGTTGGGTTTTGTGTGGATGAACTTTGTGTCCTGTGGAACAGGCTGGTTTGGATCTCTACAAAAATAAAAACAGGCAATATTATAGTCATTAAAAAAAAACAAAAACAAAAGCAAAACCCAAAAAACTCTCTATGTTTTAGTTAATGGTTTATCCTATAATTAACATAACCTAAAAACAGAAGTTAAAAAACCCTCCCAAATGTAACAACAGATGTTAATAAATAAACAAAAGAAAAATTACTGTAAAAACTGCTGTAAGTAGTAAATATGGGCATCTAATCCTTATGGCACTGTTGGAAGTCCATGTGACCATAAGAATTTATACTGGTTGTGTATATTATATAAAAAACTTCAAAACATGAAGTAGTAGGGCTAATACATGTAACTGGGAACTATTTCTCTTCGTGTTCCTTTACTGAGCTGTTAGTCCCCCTTCATTCAAATATCTACTATAGGGAAAAGCCTTTGAAGTCTTTGTATGTCGCAAATCTTTCCATCATTTGCATTAGGAGATTACTATTTGAAAGTTCTGTGTGCTCATTGCTACTATATAACTATCTTGAATGGCCATAGGACAGTGAGCCTTAATTCTGTCCCAGTTTGTAGGGATGAGAAATATACTAGCTGAGATCAACAAGTTTTATAGTAGTTCAGTAGGAGTAGAGATAAGAGTAGAACACTACTCAGAGATAATTTCAAAATTGGTAACCCAAATATTTAATTGAAATTATGCTTTTCCCAACTTTTCTTTTTTCTTTTCTTCTTATAGGTTCAGAATAAAGACAAACCAATGGCACAAAAAGCATGTAAATGTGGTCAATGTCTATGTATCCTTATAATTTTGGTACACCTTACGTAAATATGACTTCCTCTTGGCATGAAAAAAATACAGAAATTTAAAATTACTAATACCGAGTTTAATATTCTGTTGCACATGAGTTTGAATCTTGTTTTGCAGCAAAGCATATTTTCTGGGACTTTGTGCTATGTTATACTGAGAGTACATGATTCATTTTCTCTGCATTACTCTGAGAATTTTCCCTTCCCATATGCATTAATTTATTTCCTGTGAAAATGATTCTAATATTTTCCTTTTCTTCGAATATACTATTATGTAATGTTACAGGAATACCAAGACCCACTGCTACAGATTTTAAAGCATCTTAGTTTTTTTCTTTTTCCATTTTCAAGAGCTCATGAACATGATTGCCTAGTTTAGCATTCCTTTGTTGTTCATAAAGAGCTATTCCTTAGTTCTTAAAGCAGACTGGTAATTTGACTTTAATAATCTCAAGATTCCTGTATTCATCTGTTTACCTGAAAGAATTTATCTTACCTTTTTTTGAGTGAAAGGAAGAATTCTTCTTCTATATAATTTTGGTACTTTGGTTTACTTATGCTTGTGGTTTTAGGTGTTTGAGGTTTTTTTGAGTGATTCGGGTTTCTTTTCTATATTATACTGTATCATATCTTTGCCATCACAATAAGATATAAACCAGGGGTTCCAGAACTATGGCTATTTCATTTATCTATCTATCTATCTATCTATCTATCTATCTATCTATCTATTTTTTTTTCATTTTATGTAGTAATAGTTAGCCAATTGTGTTATTTCTGAAGAAAAAGATAATTGCTTAGTAATTGTTTATCCTAGTTGAAGATAGAGGAGTAATATCCACTTCCAAGCAGTACAGCAGCAGATGCATACTGCTACTTTGGGCGATTCTAACATGCATTCAAGAAGGAAATAAAATATTTCTTTTGTTCTTAAAGAACAGACTGAAAGATTTGGCAAATCCAGAGGAGAAGATATTGACCCAATTCAATATATCTACTGCTACAGTACTTTGGGTTTCAATACATAAATTCTAAAGCAAATTAAAAATCAGCAAGATTACCAAAATACAAAGCATTTTTCTTGTCAGAAACTCAAAATCCTGCAAAAGTTACAGCATAAAATGCATCTTGTGTTCTCCTCACTTGCTGTTCTGATTCACAGCACAAAAGACTCTGGGAAGGGTCCTGCAGAAGACGTATAAATTAAGCTAGCTCATGAAAACAAGTTGACCTTGATACGCAGTACAGGAAATGAAGCAGCTGAGCACTCATTTCAATGAGCCAAGCTGGACATGCACGGGTTTTTTATTCTTTTTTTTTTTAATAGCCCTATAAAAGTGACAGCAGATGATGATTTTAGCAACTAAACATTTTTTAAATTGGCATTCCCTTCCCCTGCAAACAGCTTACAAAACAAGTAAATACCAACCTCCCTTTCCTTTCCCTCTGCTCCATTCTCTGCCTCCATCTCTCCCTTTTAACTGTATCTAGTTAATAGCCAATTATGCTGCCGCCTCCTCCAAACACAAGAGACAAGATTACATTACATGAGGTTAGTCTTGTTTTTCAGGATTTGTTTACGCTGCTGTGTATGAGCATGAAGCTGTCCACTGAAACAAGGAACAGAAAAAAAATCAGCTAACCCTACAGACAAGTTATTTTTTTGCTGAGGGTATCAGAACTCTACCATTGGCATGAACTCTAGGGTTGATCACTTAATAACTGAATAAATGGTCTGAATATTCTCTCTGAATTTGGAGGATAGATATCTAAATGATTTTTTTTCGCAAGAAAATTGAATAACTAAGTTCAGTCCTAAATAGAGGATCTAATAATGCATGCATCTTGGTTTTACAGACTAATGATAATTTACCAAAAACATTCAGTGGATATAAATAAGAGGATTTTTACTTTCTTTGCTCTCCTCCTGTGTACACTGGAGACAATTCATAAATTCATAAGGTTACAACTTATGACATGTTACGTCTTTTTCTTGGGAAGTTAGGCAGTTTATCATACTATGAACACTCTTCCAGTATTATAGAAAGGCATAAAATATTGATGCACGTTTCTCCTATAAAATCAGCTGTTTGACAAAACTTTTGATCTGTTACTTTAACTTCAAATTTCCTTTTGCTTTTTTTAGCTTCTCACATCACCTTTGTGTTTCTGGACATTCTTGAGGCTCAAGTGTGTAATTACAGCACAAAAGGCTGCTAGGAAACCTTCCTGTAAAAACCCGCTGCAATCATGGTGATAAAAATATAATCTGAATAATAGATTTTCAGTTCCGTACTTCTTCCAGTACTGGCTCTTATAGGGACTAGATAACTTGTTTTCCAATCCTACTAGTTGGCAGGGAGGTTTTTTTTTTTAATTCATCCTATTGCTAGAACAAAATTGATTATTATTGTCATTAATTTTGCTCTCTGATTATTTATTCTCACCATCTCTAGAATTCAATTTAAACAGTTCCTCCATCAAAAAATGCCCCCATCATGAAATGCCTGAACTTTTCTTCCATATGATAGAAAACCATATGATGGTCTTTCTTGTCTTACCTAAGGTATGTTTTATTAATGTGCAGAATAATCTGATTTTGCTTATCACTTTTTCCCCCCACTTTCAGTCTTCACTGTTTTTGCTCAATTTAACATGTTGCTGTTTATTGATTTTTTCTCAGGTGATGTAAAGTAAATATGTCTGCAATGGATGCTGACTGAAGAGTAACACACACTCCTGTTCACAAGGTGAATTAGTAGCTGACCTGGAGGGCAAATGAGGGAACTGAGTATTTCATATCTGGTGATATTGGCATGGGAAGAATGATGGGGAATTTTAAGAAATTTTCTCTTATCCTGAATTCCATATAACATGTTGAAATATCATTCATCTTTTAACTACTTCTGCAACAGCATTAACTATCACTCAGGACAATGGAACAGTTACGTTAATGCACTTAAAGTGTTTTATTCTTTTATGTCGTTCTCTAACTTCATTGGAGAGAAAAATGTCTTAACAGTTACATGCTGAGTCTGTCTCCAAGACACTGAAAGGCCCCTTGATCGTTTATTTTCTTTCAGCAGTCCTCTTTTCTCCATATGGAAAAAAAAAAAAAAAAGAGAGAAAAACTGTGGCATTTCTTCATGTTTCCACCGATTTTTTGTGTTGTCACAATACTAATAATGCTACAGCCATTCCTGCCTGAAGCACTGGTACACAAGCATTTTTTCCCTTACCTCCTTTCCTCACTTATCACCAGGTCCCAGTGTTGCCATGCTCCCAGGCAGCTATTATAACAACTAAGGAAAGCAAACCATAAGTACACTGTTTTGTTTGACTAACACAGATTGGCCATTGGAGACAGTTATTTCTTCAGACAAAAACATCAAGAAGAAATGCAACAGCCTTATAAAGGAATTCACAGAGAATTGACTTGAACATACACTTTAATCATTGTAAGTTTAATTGTGTCATCCATTAGAAAGCCAAACTGAATATAAAACATAGACATCCTTAATAACTCAGTTAGGTTCTTGCTTCAGAATCAATGGTAGTAAAATAATTTAGGAGTATTTATCTGAATTACAAAGAAAACAAGGATACATCCTTTAGGCCTTTATCATCAACCTAGGTAGAGATGGATGAATGGGAGCAAAAACAGAGTATTGTAACTCCTCAGAAAAGGGTAATTTTTAGAAACCCGATAGATGGCTCTAATGAGAGCATGGCTTCAAATCTACTCTATGAAACATCAAATCCTTCTTCACAAGAGTGTAGCTGGCAGAGATTCTTAGAAGAACTGACACACATCCCCTCATGTCGTTCACTCTCCCCCTGCTGATGTATCTGCGAAGGATGTAACATGGCCCTAACTAACAGAACATTTGAGCATATAAAATTGCCATTACAGTTAGGATAGTACTACTGGCAGCAGACTGAAGCTTTAAGTGTACCTCTTAATGAAGCTCTCACATATAGTTTTGCATAGTGGAATCAAAAAACATATTTTCATGTCATTTTTGTATCACAAATGTAGTTTCTCACACCTACTCTGTAACAAATTGCTTTCCTATTTCTAAGGCATGTTAGAAACAGTTTTGAAAAGGCCAAAATGACTGTTAACGCAAAAAAAAAAAAAAAGTCATAGAAAGGTAAGAAATGGAGAATTAGTAAAATGCAGCTTCCAGGCATTCATTTCAAGCACAGTCCATTTGCCATGAAACTTTAATTGTCACCTCCTATTTGCTAGCTTCAGTAACTGATTTCAAAGTAGAACACAATAAAAGCGCTGTGCCTTGTGCTGTGTCTTTGACACCTAGTGATTTTACAGGATTGACCTACCCTCCAAACCCAGCCTTGGCAGTAGGCCCATTAAGCAATGTATGTTTTTTAGCAGCAGGTGGCATGTCAGTTAAAAGTACAGCACAGTCCATCAGAACGATGCACCATCTGAGCCATAACTATACAATAAGAACCTGGATGCAACCTCTGTGGGAGAGTCACCAAGACTGGAAAAGTCTCAGAGACATTAAAATTAAATAAATAAATCTGCAGTTTTAATGTTCAAGGCTCTCCTACAGGGAAACATGGAATAATAAAATCTTGCAGTTAACAGATTTTTTTCATATGTGTTGCCATGGGTACAAACACAAAGAAAGGCAAGTTCTATCAGAATAAGGATGGGAATGACCAATTAAAACAAAGAGTGAAAAAACCCCTCAAAACAAAGCCCCCAACAACATGGTCTTGAACCATATCAGTCTTTTTGAGAGTTGGAGGACCTGAGCGGGCACATGGATTCTAGATTGCATGTGGGAGGGTAGAGAGGAGAACAATTACCCAGATATGTCCCCTGTTGCTCTAGGCTTGAGGTGCTACAACCTTCCCTTTTCCATTGGAGGCACCAACATGCCTGCACACAGAGGTGCAGAGCAAATGTAATCTTAAAATATTATTTTCTTCCAAATATTCTCTTGTACTATCCAGAACAATTAATCATTGTTCATATAAATGAAGAAAAAAAAAGCAGTAATGCCTCTTGGGTTGCTCTTTTCTTTTCTTTGTGAAAACTGAAAGTTTACAGCCAGAGGTCATTTTTAATGACACATCTTTCAGACTATCTATAAAGGGGCAAGTTTGTAACAGAAGATATATCCCACTCCTGTCTCATCAACAATGGTGAAGTTTCAGAAATGACTAATGGCTCTCCCAAAGCACCTGTTGTGCCTTTCGGTGTAGTACGACAATGGGTTCATAACCAGAGAACGGGGTGATGGCATGCATAGCCTGCTGAAATTAGCTTTCAAGTAGAAACAGCTGGAAAGTGCTTGCAATTATGAGTAATGGTGGCAGCTGGGGCTGTGAGAAGCTCCTGTCAGCCTCAAAAAATTGCTTATATATGACTACAGGGAATAGTCATAAAGTAATTGTAAATAATAGTGAGACTGGAGATCTTGCATCTCCGTAATAATTCCAATTATGTATATTTGTGAGGATCTGAAGTCCTCTATGTATATGTGGCACTTCATCTATAAAAATAAAGACAGATTGGTGGTATAATCATCTTTCTGAGTGTGTGGTACAGCCAGCGTGCAGCATTCTCTGTCCATAAACCAAGCTTTCATCCTGAGGTTTGTCCATCCCAGCACTGATGACTTCTTGTTGCCAAATACATCTAAATATTCCAAAGTTCTTCGTTATTGTTGCAGTACTGTGGGATTTCTGCATGCAAAAGTACCTGTTTATCTAAAATGCAGTGCAACAGAAGCTTTCTTTTTGCCTTTTAAATTAAACTGAAGCATTTGGTTTTTACTCAATTCATGCTCAAGGTTTTTGTTAAGACTGCAAAATATCTCTCCCTTGACTGTCATTTGGATTCATTAAAGGCTGCAAGACCTGCCGAAGCTTCTGAGTGTTTCACACCAGGTATCTCTGAATTTTTCTTATATCGCTGCATACCATTCACTGCAGTGCAGTAAAGCTGCAGTTTCCAGAGCCCAATCCTGCCAGTAAACATTCATTGGAAAGATTTACAGCCCCTTTGTGCCACAAGTATCTTTGTTTTAATTCAGTACCGAAGACTCAAGGTTAACGAAAAAGCCCTTGCTGCTCAAGTAAAACACTGCAGGACTCTTTAAAGGAATGCTATAGGAAGAGGACAGAAATTATTAATAGCACTCGCAGATTAAGCTGCTTTGAGGGTTCTTTCCGTCATGTTTACAACTCTATTTCAGCAAAACATTGATGTCTTTATTTTGTTTTGTAAGCAGAATTAATTTAAATTTTTAACCTTCTCAAAGCAAAATTTATATCTGAGTCTCTCCTTCATTCCAGTCAAGTACTTATTATTGCCATTATAGCCCTCAAAGGGAAAAATCTTTCCAGTGTCTGCCTTTCTGTTCCAATACCTCCCTGAGTCCCCATCCCTACGAAGGCTGCTAAAAACAAGAACTTCCTTTCTTTTGTAGCAGATAAGTTCTATCTGCCTGACAGTTCCTTCTTTAAGTAGCAGACATGTTGCCTCTGGTTTTTCAGTATCTTAGTGAGCTGCCTTTTCTCTGAGACATGCTTTGTCTTAATAATTGCCCTATTTTTTGAATCAAAAATACAGTGCATTATTATTCTCACTGAGCTACTGAAAGAAAATAGTTTGAGGGAACACACTAATTAAAAATCTATTAAATATGAATAAGCCCCAGTTACCTTCTATGTTACGTAAATAGTGCTATAATACTGCTGCAAGATCAGGGTTTGAAGCCACTGCTATGGGGGATACTGACTATTTTAGAAGTATGTTATCAACAAAAAGGAATGCTGGAGGTCAAACTTACCCAGTTTTGGCGAAGTTAGTCCAGTATGTCATAACTACTGCACTGAGCATGACATCATTCTTGGAAAAGTTGCAGTTGAACAGTTCTGTGGGGCCAATCATAGGAATCCCAAACACATAAGGGACTTCATCACCATGAGCTGAATCAGCCCAGCTGGGTTTCATTTCACTTTGGCAATGGTGATAAAATGCATAGAAATATGTTGGAGATCCATACTGAGCATGCAGGTCAGCGGTAGCAACAGCTGGAGCAACCCACTGGTGGTCTGTAAAAAGAGCGACCAGGGTCTTCCGTCTTGTTTCAGGGTTTTCTTTGTCTGCCCAGTCAGTGTACATGAATTTAATGGTCTCTCGCAATGTGTCTTTCCCTTCTGGATAACCATATAGATTGTCCACAAAATTGGAGACAGAAAAGTCAAAATCATTGGGGGAAACACCATCTTCATTGTCTACAATGCCGTCCACAAATTTTAAACCTTCCCCTTGATTCACGCCCAACATTATATCATAGTTAAGGAATTCCCCTTGCTCCATGAGAATCTGGGGGTCATCTGGAATCACATCTCCATCTATCACAGGCCCAAAAGCAATGTGGTACGTGGCTGGAGTGATGGTCTGTTGAATGAGTTCTTTGTAATTCTTATTCCGAAGACATTCAACCAAATCAGTGGTATCCAGCATGTCGCAGCCCACTTTATCTGCCAATATCCGAGTGTACTTGGCAGGCTGGTAGTTCACTGCCCAGCTGGACAGGGCTGTTCCACTCTGTATGATTGCCTTTTGGAACAAACCTGCAGGTGCAAATTGTTTAAATGCAAATCCAATTATAGATTAAAAAAAAAATAAAAAAAAAATTAAAAGCAGCTTTCACTAAGGAAAGAAAGCTTTGATTACACAATAACAAAAGGATGCATATACTTAAATTTCAGTTCAATTTCCATATATTCTACTCACTGCTCCCTTTTTATAGTATCTCTAATAGGCTACTAATTAAAATCTCTCTGGTTCTTGATGTTCACACACATAAAGCATGAAGGTTTCAGGTTACTGTTTCAAGAACAAAACTCATGCTTGTACTGCAGTTTTCTTGCATCTTTAATGGAAGCCCCCTGGATTTAACACAGTGGTAGTCCTGTAAAATTTCTTTAAAGGAGTGGCAGCTACAAGCAATCATATCCTCTTCACCAGGTAAATGACGCTCATAAATGTGCTCTTCAGTAGTTTAAAGGTCAAATGAAAATTACACACTCTCATTTCCTTCACAGAAGCCATGCATCATTTAATTTGAAAAAAAACAATTTAATAGGCTTGTGTTTTCTACTCTGACATAATTTTTCTTTATCATCTTAATTTGTGTGTGTGTCTGTTAGCTCTGCCTATATGTTGAATTAAAATATATTTACATTTTTTTGGAAGAGAGTAAGATGAGATTCAATAGTTCTTTCTGGTTGTTTTATATGTACTAATATAAACAGAGCTGAAAGACCCAGTCTAAAGAGTTTCTTTGTGTCACCAGAGCACTGAAAAGTAACTGGAGCTTACTGGTGAATTTGCCCCACCTTTTTTTTCCTGGTAAGATCACTAAAATGGCCTATTTTGTACTTAAATTAAAATGCCTGGGCCTCTTCTGCACATGGTTTCTACTGTCAAGCTCTTGAAATGTCAAAGGCAGCAAGAGCTACAAAAACATTTAAAGACCTTGAAGCATTTACAGGAAAAACTGTCTGTGGACGATATACCTTTGTGATGATTACTTACAGCACATGCTACAAAATTTCAGTGATGTGATTAGTTAAGTTTTTCATGGTTCCATCTGCTTGATTTTGGCATGGCTTACTCAACAGTTATTCACTGCATCCTATTTGTATCAATAGACTAAACTGTCAGGCATAATTCAATGTATTTCCAAATAGGGTGTGTTTCCCAGCAGCCCTGCCACAAGTGCTTGCTAGGACAGCTTTCTGCCATAGATTTCTGTCTGGTTTTATGTGATAGAAGTAGCATGGACTTAAAAATACAACAGATATTTTTTTCTTGTCTTCTTTTATAAACTGTTTGTAGATTTGGTCTTATCACCAGGAATATTTATGGTTCAGTACTGGTGCTATATATTCTTTTTTTTTTTTTTTTTGCGGGAGGAGGTGTTGAGGGTAGAAATCCCACGGCTCAAACACTTACCAAAATCTTAAGAACTCTGTGTGGGATCACACAGTACTTGTGGAGAGTTAAATGCATTTTTAAATAAGGTTATGTTATTATTAACTAAGGAAAACATCTATATACATGTTGGAAGTGCAGACAAGAGTGTGTAAAAAATGAAAAAGGTCATTGCCCTTTTCCATTTTAATTAGGGCAAATTCTTTGATAGAAGAGCCAGTAGAGACTGTTAATAAAGCTAGAAAAAGTACATTGCCCATGGCATTTGTTGCATGAAATTTCTGCTATAATAGCATTTAATTTTTCATATAAAAATATTTATGTTGACTAATACAAATCCAGAATACTAGCTAGTAAGTATTTTATAAAATTACAGACCTCATGTAATTCTAATTCAGCCTACCTGATATGGCCATTTTTGTTACACTATGATGTTTAAAAAAAAATGTGCTTTGCTCAGATTGTTACCTTCTGAATAGTGAGAGAGTGTCAAGAGACTGACACAGGAAGCTCCTGCCCCAGATCCAAAAATAGTCACTCTTTTTGGGTCTCCTCCAAAAGATCCAATATTTTCTTCAATCCAACGTAAAGCTTGGATTTGGTCAAGCAATCCATAATTGCCTTTTGCAGCTTGGTCCCCAGTACTTAAAAAACCTAGAAGGCAAAAAAAGATAATTTTAGTTCACCAGATATACAGTTAGCTACAGGGTATCCACATATTCACAACACATCTTCCCATCTTTTCATCTTCTGGGCTTTTTTTTTTTCTTCTTTTTTTCAAAGGTCACGATCCTAGTTAAATGTCTCCAGTGCAGGCAGTGGAACTCATTCTGTATGCTGTTTGGTGTTGTTTTGTTTTTTCCCTACTGCAGAGGTCACGTTTGTGAAAAATCTTTATTTCCTTTTTGAAATATTTCTATATCAATGCAACAATACAGACTGAAGATTTTAAACATTTGATAACTGTATGTGAGTAAGGTACAAAAAGCTGGGAAATCATTTTTGTGCAAAGAAGCAGTGAGATACCCAGTCTTCCACTGAGAATAAGGCTCTCTAACACATTAATTTAAATGGTCCTTACCATGGACAAAAATTGTCCTGAACTACATAGCTCTTTAAATTATTGTACTGATAATATGGATAGACATACTCAGAAATAGAAAAAGAAGGATGAAGAAAATAGTAAAAGGAACAGGAAAAAGGCCTAGGAAAAAACTACACTCTAATTTCACAGAGGATATTTATTAGGAAGATAGTAGGTAAATCCTCGGCAATTCAGTCTCTGTCTGGGAGATTTTGTCTGAATAAATCAGGTTTTGTCTCTTTCCTTGGAAACTGCAGGGAAAGCTGCGCTGCTATTTTTTGTTCCTGTACTGTGGTTATCAGATCTTAGAAACAAAGCATGACACGTTTGCTACTTGTCTTGCAACTGAGAACAAAATCACTGAAAGACTAGGACTGAGATTAATTTTGTGTTTCTGAAACCAGCTAAGGTGAAACATTACAGTTATCCATGCCGCCTATCATTCACAGTTAAGACCTTGTGCTACGTCCAAATTACCACATCGAGCCATGTACTCACACTCCTCTTTTTAACTCCCACAGACTTTTTCCTGTCAGACAACTGGAAGTCAGAAGCCTATTAGAAATACCTTATAGCAAATGGAAGTTTTCAGATGGACATTACTGATTTAGGCACCGCTGACAGCTGCTTATCAAGACAAAACAAGGAAATCACTTGGCTGGTGTTTCCAAGCTAATTATCAGTTCAGACAAATTTGCCAGAAGAGGGCCCCAGGACTCAGGAGATCTGTAGTCCTGGAGCAGTTTGAGATGAGAGACAGCCTGTAATCTTGAACCACCACAGCCTGGTGTGACAAGACCTTCATGCTCCTAGGAAGGACTGCAAGGGAAGCCTGAGGTCCCTAGGGAAAACAAGGCCTTGCAGTACATTTCACCTGTTTTGGCAAAGGGGAACAGATCACTTTGCATCGGCTGTAGTTATTTTTTCAGTGATAGGAAGAATGAAAATTCACAGGGTAGAAGGGATTCACAATATGGAGGAAGCAGAAGAGAAGGAAAGGCAAGAGAAAAGAAGAAATTATGTCAGGCATTCACACCTGTATTTCCGTAATGTTTTCTAAAGTAAAGTTCCTACAATGAGATGCAAAATCCAGCCTCAAGGTTTAAAAGCAAGATCATACAACGACTAAACTCTAAATATGGAATTCTCTGTGGCCTATGTTATGGTGGCATAAATTTCTGCATGCAAGGTTAGGCATGATTAAATGGAATGTATTACCTTGCATCCAAAAAAATATTTTTAATTACTAATTATTAATAGCTATTTAATGTCAGCAAGTGTCTGATGAGTCCCTGTATTCTTCACAAAGCAGTTGTTTCAATTGCAGTAATACGAATCATATCCTTATTGCTAAGTAGTATTTGATATGGTTTTCTCATTAAAAAGTCTCTAATAATGGCAAGCACAGTGGTTAGAATAGCAGTAACATCTTTTTCTCTTCTATACCAATAGGCAAAAACCAAACAAACTATTAATCCATAATTGCCTCAATTTTTTTAACAGATGTGTTTTTCTCTTTTTCACATGCCTTTATTATCTTTTTAGGATTGTCAAAGAAAGAATAACCCACTTGCTGGCTTTGTTGTTGCAGCTCACTGCAATGTTCTATAATATTCTATAATTAAGCCTTTATTCAATCAGAACTATGACCTCCCTGGGAGAAAGTGACTGTTGTAACCTTTAAAGCAGCATGGTAGTTAGTATTCAGAGCCTAAATACATTTTAGCTTTTCTAGCAGCATCAAGCTAAAGCTGGTTGATCTTTGTGATTTTGAATTCTTCCCAAATGTACTGAAATGTGACTGAGTAAAACTGCTCTCAGTGAATATCTGATATTAGACCAATGAATATTTTTTTTTGTTTCCACAGTTCTCTGATGATTCTCATTAATTACAAGAACAAATTTTCTTAATTTAAAAAATAATCATCATGGCAAAGTGTCAGGCCCACATGACATAAACTGAATTCATAAATCTGTCTTTTCTTGATGAGGATGTATTTTCTTTCATGCTCTGAATAGCAGATCAAAATATTTGTTCAGAGCCCTTTCAGGAAATTCAGGCAGGGAGTAAGTATTTGTCCAGAAATACAAAACACTAAGAGATTTCTTTTTTTTTTTTTTTCTGTGACCACTGTGAAGATTTCAGAACAGCATCTTCATGTGTCACTCTAAAATCCTGAACAAACAAGAATGCAGCTTTTTTTCTGAGATGGGGATTTATACTCTCTCCTTTTTACGTATAAGTTTTTAAGTGCAGTTAAGAATATTTCCTATTTTACAGTTTGGCATGATTTGAAGGGCATTCTGTGATCTGAAAATCCTTAGGTTGGGGTTTTGACAGAACATGGAAGTTCTTGTCACTAACCTAATACAACAGAGGAAGGAATGGCAATAGTTGAATATGGAAAACAAAGAGCTTTTTTTTCCCCCACATAATATTATGCAAAGGCATTAACAGTAATATTCATTTCTTGACTTCACAAATCTGTCTTTCCTTACATAATGATTTGGAAGGGTGACCACATGACTCTCCCACTGCAAAATGCCATGGACAGCAACAGCTGAAAAACAGGAATGTGAGTGCATCCCATCTATATTGAATGAAATATCCCAAATTGTCTTAGGGGACATTTGGTCCAAACCTATTGTACCAGAGGGAAAGATGACCACCAGCTGGACTGAGTAGCAACCAGGGAATTAGAGTCTTCTGAGGCAAAGGTCAGCTTGAAAAGAAGGGCAACAGAAGCATGGCAAAAAGTAGAGAGAGGGAGGTGGGAAGAGGGCAGCAGCTGGACATGGTTTGACATTGCAAGAAGTCGTCACCAGCATTGCAAGCTCCCTCCAGCCTGGACAGAGCACCCTCCTGTGGGGTCCCTGCACCCAGCCAGGGGCTGTCCATGTGGACTGGCACACAGGGACCCCCTTGGTGTGTGTGGGGCCTCATGGGGTGTTTTTTTCCCAGTGTGGGTCGGTGAGTGCATGGGAGTAGCAGGAGCTTACCTGACGCTAGAGCAGCCATATGTCCCACATGGAGAATGGGGGAACTTCCATTCCCCGCCAGTGGGGCTGCTGCTGACCCATGCAGCCTAAGGGTGGCTCAGTGCACACCTAACTCTGTGCATTTGTGTGTGTGATTAGAACTTTTTGAGATTAGTTATAGAAGGGTGTTTATAAATTAGCAACTGTTTACTAACCTTTCTTAAGTGTCTAGTATTGTAGTTTATCTTTTGTATTGCTGATACTGATCCTGAAAGTAGAGCTCACTGACTCCTGGTTATTATATGTCATTAATAAATTAATAAACTGCTTTGATGCTGATTTGATTTAAACCACATGAATTGAGCAGCTTTTCCATATGACAGTTTATTCTTTAAAAATAAATAAAAATGCATCATTTTATAAGAGGAAACATAAAGTATTCTTGATTTGTCTTGCTGTATTACTTGTAATTAATCTTGCAGGTCTATCTTTATAGTTGGTTTTCCCACTATGTCACAGAAATCTTACTGAGAGATTAAACAAACCCCAACAAACCAGTGGTGATATTTCCCCTTGACTACTAAAAAGTTTCCCCTTGACTACCCTCCAAAAGTAGCTTCAGCTTTTTAGACATCTAGCTTTGGATTGGTTGAATTCCCATCAAAATAATTTTTTTTCTCTGTAGAAAAAAAGAAAAATGTAGATGACCAGCTTAGACCTGACACCTACCTTTTAGGCAAGTTTAAGTGAAATCTGTCCCCACCTAAAGTCATCTCTAGTACTGGTGGTTCCTGTTGCTCAGGATAGCTAGACTGGCAAAAGGGCAGACTGCTCTGTCTGCTATTGAAATGAAAATACTGAATGATTCCCCTAACTTCACTCCAGTTTTCCTGGATTTAACCAGTAGAAAGTGAAGAGGAGTTTGTTTCCATTTGAGGACATGTTTCATTCCTCATTTTTGTTCTGAAGTAGCTGTACAGCTAAACGGAGGTTTTATCTTTCAGGAATTACTAACCTAGCCATTGGCATGAATACTAAATTCACTTTAAAAAAACCAGAAAAATTAATTAAAATACATACACTTAGGAAAAAATAAAGACAAAGAAAAAAAAAAACCCACACTATTAAGTTAAATACCGTAAATTATGACCTGAGAACTATGGCTTCAGCTTTAGAGATAAATACAATCACCAAGATAACTGCAATCTTGCAGCAATTTGCATTTATTTTATTCCTATGTACTGATTTCTCATTCTTTTTAAGTTATTAAAAAAATAAAATAATGACAACTTTCCTTTGCCATTTCCCACATAGAAATACTCAGTATTACATCACTGCAGGAAAAACCCATTCTTTATCTTCATATTTTTGTCCCTGGGCCTAATCCATATCAAATCAATTTCATGGCTGGCTGAAAGCCTAATTTCAACTGTGAGTGTTCCTCCATTGCTTTGTGCCTTTTCTTTAATCTCTCTTTGTCTGTTTGTCTCTTCCTCTTTTCTGTTTGTTTGCTTACAAAGCAGTGGAACCAGAAGACTAGACACTGAGCTACACTTCTGCCTTCAGACTTTTTTCCCACTGCTTCCTTACTTATCCCTTCCACATTGTTTAGCAATGACATCTGAATTCCTATATCAACACCAGCTGTAAAAGAAAGCTTGTATTATAAAGGCAAGTGTGATGGAAGTTGCCTGGTCTACGTTGAGTGGAACAGTGGTGACAGCACTCAAACACACTTGCACTACATTATATTTTTCAAAACTATTTACTTCATTTCTTTTACTTTCTCAGTTTAAATATGAGCTGCTGTATGCTCATTTAACTCTAATCTTAAAATTTTCATTTGATAAGCATAGTCACATGGATGCAAACATTGTTCTCTGTAGTCCATGCCAGGCTGTAATAGATTATAAGTTAATAGAAACCTAAGAGCAAGCCAGGAAAACTACAAATGCAATAGATTCCCCTGTTGTGATTTTTTGCAGGTGGGGTACTTCAGTAACTTTTTTCAATTATAACAAATAAACAAATAAAAAAGTATTTCCTTTTCTCAAGAATATTTTGCATTACTCTAGTAACTCTTAGGACAGTTTTTTTCTGTTCTAAATTTATACTGCAGTAAATAGTATAAAATCTCCAAGTGGAAACAGACAAGGTTGATTTGGTGTGTGAAAGCCAGTATTTTCTTACTGGTTCAAAATAGTACCAAAATTTACAAATACAATTCCGTACTGGTAAATTGCACTGACTTAAAGGTTTAAACAAAATCACAAAACAGAAAGTTAACCAGTTATATTTGATTTTCTTTCCCATTTAAGGGGAAAAAATATAAATAATGAAAGATTAAACCTCATTCTATCATACATTTTAGTAGCTACTGCAATCAATTTTAAAAGTGCGTCTTGAAATGAGGTACATTCTTCACTGCAAATGAAGTACTTTTGCTTCTTCTTCTGCCCTTCACAGTTTTTTTTTTTAAAAAACAAAGTGTTTAATTTCTGAGATATAGTCCTTACATAAAAGCTAATGTCAAACTTAATAAGACACATTGAACAGCCAAGATATCACAACAAGAAATTAATCATCAGGAAATCTGTACAAAATCAACTAGCTAGTGCATTTTAATCCATTTGTCTCCTCCTTTTTAAGCCTCTGCTGTATTGCCTGTCTTCACATTTCTTTTGTCTTTATGCCTTGACTGCTGCCCAGACCTGTATAGCCTGCTGCAATTTTTTTTTCAGGCAAAATTCTCACAAATAAGATTAATTTGTACAGCATCTGATCAGACATACAACATAAGCATTATAAATAATATACAAGAGACTATGCTTTGAAGCATAATCATGTCTTTTTTTGTTTTCATTTGTGAAATGCCAGAGTAGGGCCTTTTTAAAACAAAGAGCAAATGGCAAGCATACAGCAGAGTTTTCGTATTTTCTAATAGCTTTTGTCTGTACACATCACATTTACCACTGTAAAAGTGTACCTGCTGACTCAAATGTTAAAGTGTTCAAATGTGAAGTGAAATCCATTGGGGATTACTGAGTACACAGAGACCACAGTTGGCTCAGGAAGTCCCTGAGATATAAATAGTTGGAGGATAGAGGAGTATTAGAGGGAATTATCATATAAGTTTGTCCTATGCTTACCCTTCCCTAACCGTCCCCAAACAGCCCCAACAGTGTTTGGAGACAGGATGCTTGGCTAGATTATGTTTTGGTTGAAATCAATATAAGTGTATATTTCTTTTTGGTTTGTGCGTAACTTTAACAGTACCATTTAAATTTTACTGCAAAGATGGATGCAAGATGGAGTGATGGTGTCCTTGGCACACATTTAGCAGGAAGAAAAACACTATTGAATTTTTCCTGCAGCATGAATGGCCCATGCAAAGTTGAGGAAACATCACTGCTGCATAGACTCACTTTGTGCAGAGTCTGAGACAGCTATCTAGCGACTAAGACAAATGGGAGGACTGTGGAGTGGCCATGTATGGGTCAGTGCAGAAATAATGTTATGCAGATACTTCTTCATCCTGAAAACAAAACAATAATGCTTTTCCTTCACCTGCAAAATGGTTTGAAATTTGCAGGTGCTATGGCCAAAGCAAATTTTTTAATATTCAACAACTCAAGCAGTAGTATGGTCTGCTATTCTAAAGTAGTGGTCACAGAAAGAAATTTCTGCCTGCTATGGCTGCTTACTCTACCCAGCTCCAGGTAACACTCATTTAAATTTTAACTCAAGATATTATAAGTGAAGAGAAAAATGTAGCGAAGACAACTCAGCTTACAGTTTTCATATAAGTCAATAGATTATGTTAAAATATAAAGGATAGTGATGTCTTTAATTTTCTACCTCAGGCTTAAGCAAGAAAACAGTCTCTTATGATTCTACCTTGATGGATTCTTTCAGATTACTTCTGTTGTGAAGGCAAAACCTAAATCTGCTTGTCTAGAAAGAATATCTCATTACCAAATGCAGTACAAAAGAATAGGTCAGAGAGAGGGTGAAGTGAGAATATTGTTATTTGTTTCTATGTTGCTTCAGTACTGAAACCTAAAGTGTGCTCTTTACAATTCAAGAGAATACCTAGCCTTAAACACATAAAAGCCTTTTGAAAAAGTCCTGGACAGCATATGTTTATAAGAACATGTAGGGGGAAAAGAGTGAGAAAAGAAAATAGTATGCATTTCAACAAGATTTAAAACCTATTTTTAAATACATTTCTAAATAGTGAAAAGCTTCTTAGAGAACAAAAATTTATCAGAGCACTAGGGAGATCAACAAGTTTCCTTCAGTTAAACTATTATGATATTTCTACAATGGAATAGTTTTAATGAATCCAATTGAAATTTGTACATGACACCGTAACTGCTTTTAAATTTGCCTTGTTCATTGTAAAATGCTCTGAAAGTACTGTGCAATGAGGTTAGGCCAGTGAATGTTGTCTAAAGCATTAGAGATTGAAGACATTCTCAACATTCAATTCTATCATCATTATTCATGATTAGTAGCACATAACTCTATATGAAGTGTCACCGAAGAAGCTTTTGCCAATTGTGATGGATGTAGATTTTTTAAAAAATAGTAAATAAAGATGACAGCAAAAAAACATTGTAGAACACATTCATTGATCTATTGTCTTCTTACTTACTATTTATCCAAATATTCACAAGTTAAACTTGCCATTACACAAAATACAATCAATAAAACAGCAGGTCCAATAAAAAGATTGTTGTTGAATGCATTATAAACAGCCTGATTTAAACCAAAACAAAACAAGCTAAAATCAATCAATTGCTCTAAGAATGTCATTGCCAGGAAAAAAAAGAAGTAAAAAAAAAGTTCTGTGTGTTGGAGAAGAGACTGACAAATATCTGGTGTACTCAATCAGCTTATGCTTTGAAAATATTCTGTAATCACTGATCTAAATGGTCAAATCCAAAGGCATTTAACAAGACAAAAGCACTCTAAGTACAGAAAAACAATTGAATGAGCCACTACTTTTTTGTGGTGTGTTGACACTGGCCAGCAGCCAAGCACCCATAAAGATGCAATGCAGTCACCCCCCCACCCCCCCCCCCGAAACACACGAGAAGAAAATGCGAAGAACAAACACAAGAAAACTTGTGGGTTGACTTAAAGACAGTGTAATAGGTGAAGGAAAGAGAAAAAAACAACTGAAGGAAAGGACATCACTTGCCACCTCCCACAGAAAGACTGATGCCTAGCCAGTCTCTGAACAGGAGCTACTTGGAAGCCAAACCCACCTCACTTCTTCCTCTGATGTTATGTCCTCTGAGCATGATGTTATACAGCATGGGATATCCCCTTGGCCAACTTGGGTCAGCTGTCCCGACTCTTGCTTACCCTCCCATCCTCTTGCCCACATCCAGCCTACTGGCTATGGAGTAGAGTGGGAAAAATAAAAAGCCTTGGCCCTGTGCAAGCACTGTTCAGCAACAACCAAAACATTGGTGTATTATCAAGGCTGTTTTAGCCATAAAACCAAAACATAGCACCATATGGGCTGCTCTGAAGAAATTTAACTCCATCCCAGCCAGACCCAGTCCATTATTCCACAGTTGTGGCACAGATGTCCACTTCTAAAGCATCTGGTCACTTTTTAGAAGTGCCTATTTCATCGAGAAGAGGTATGCTGTAGGTCTATGAAAGCTGGAAATATTTTTTTATTATTATTATAATACATAGATGAAACTTACATGAAACTAAGACTAAATTAATATACTTTTGATTTTTTCCACTAAATGATCAATATTATGATTAAGAGACAACATCTTTAGCTAGTCATCCATAATATAGAAAACCTCATAGGACACAGAAAAAAAAGTTATGTATTTTAACAACAAGCAAAGGCATTAAGTTTACCACTACAAATTGCAGGAAAGTTAACCTGCATGACATAAATGGCAACCAGCTGTAAAAACAGCAAGGGGATTTTTATCTTTAATTATCAGTTTCAAAAGATTGGAATCTTTCAAATAAAAAGGTTATAGGAGATTAGCCGTAATTTTTTCTTGCTAGGAAAAACACCAAGTGACCAAGCAGCCAATATTATTGCATTAATATACTGGTGTCAAAACCCAAGTGCTTAGAAGTTGCTGTGAAAATGAGAAATAAGGGCTCACAACCTTAAGAACTTCATTGGGATATTTTTTGTTTAGTATTTAAAAAAAAGTCACCCAACAGTTTTTGTTGGTTTTATATAATGCTACTTTTAAGAGAAATAAAATTGCACTGTAAACCCATAAGTTTCCATTGAAATCTAAAGAAGCTCACCAAAACATAAATTTCTCTACTGGTCAATAGGCTGTTAGTATAATGGTACTATAACCTCTGAAAAAAGGCAGGTGTCCTCTTAAGCCAAATATTCAGTTTAATATTATAGCAAATTTTAAGTCACCCCAAGTGGCCCTCCAGTGAATCCTGTTGGCAGTTTAGGAAGTAGTCACCAGCACTGACATATATCTTCTGACTTCCCGTTTTATTTTCTTATGCCATAGCCACCTCTTCTCCAGTAAGAATACTGCTCTTGGCTGTCTTATGTAAGAACTGGATGGCAACTAGTAGCACCAAAGCTAATCACTTTGTCTTCAGTGAATGAAATTATTAGAAAATGAGGTTTTGCATAGAATTAGTGTTTTGTACACCTTAGATAAGGGCCATTAGCATGTCAATTGGAGTGCATTATTCCCATTGCCTACAATCCTTTTCACTCAACTTGTTTGACCTGAAACATTAATTAGATACATGTCCACTACCTCCAATGGAAAGACACTTGGAATCGTATGTTTCTGTAAATAAATAAACTAAAAAAATAAATAAATAATATAACACTGTTATGTTATCTAATAAGCATAGCAGAACGACATTGATTCTGTGAATTCAGTGAGGTCAAGGCAGATGATGCAACAGATACCCTACAGGTAACATCAAGCTCATAGAGCTTCTTGCAGGGAGATGAACTGAGTATAAGGATTCAATGGATGGCAAAGAAATGGAAGTAAGACAATGCTCATTCTCTGCATTGGCCCTATAGTGGGAAAAGAGCCATGCAGAACAAAAAAATGTGGCAAGGGTCTCTCCAGTTTGGGATTCATTATGGCCTCTTGCAGCTGTGTCTGTAACACCCTTAACACTGTCCTGGGCATTTACAGATCAGCACCATTCATCCTCCTCGGAACGTGCAGAACAGGTGATCTGGGAAAAATCTTCAGTGATCAAAAAAGCCTCAAAAATGTCTCAGTGACATGCAGGTAGCTGGCACAAATTGTGACTTCCAGTGAGCTGATCTGAGAGTGGCTCCACTATCAACAGGAAAACAAAGGTCTGTTATGATCTCATGTCCAAGCTGCAATGCATGTCCCTCAAAGGAAGCTGATTTTTTTTGTCTCTGTACACATTTTTCCTTGTGTTTCTCATTTTGAGCTTAAGACTGCATGCATAGTTGGAAGAATGAATGCAGTAAAATATCACAAAACAGAGGCGTAACACTTATTGAACAACTAATATAGCACACAAGAAACATCATTAAAAAAAAAGAAAAAAAAAGAAAATATTTAAATGTGTTTAATTTGAATGGACTACTTGCAGAGGTAAGCACTTTTAAATGCAAAAAGTAGGAAAGAACAAGGAAGAGAATGGAGCATCTCATAAAAAATATTTTCTTACTAGGTAACCTGACATCATTAATCCATTATAAAAGCCTATGTGATTTTAAATGGCAGACTTATGAGGAGTGACCACTTGGAAGAGGGTCATAGTTAACAAGTGATCATTAGCAATGGTCCCACTTGTCTTCTGCTACATGGACAACTGTCTTATCCTCTTAAGTACCATTCTCAGTTGCAAGAAGCAGACATAATGAGTTACCTCATTGGGTTGTGTTGCTTCCTGTTCTCAGGTATAAACTTAATTCCCCTAAACTAGCAAACAGTGCATAACATTTAGGCAGCTTAAACTATAAAACTGAAAATGAACTGTGGTTTTTTCTTTTTTTTTTTTTTAGCTAGAAATATTAAAAGAAAGCAAAATATCGCACATCCAGAATACAGAATACTAGCTTCAGAATTAAAAGCTTATTAAAATTAATGTTATCCTTTTTTAGTTAGAATGGAAATAACTGTGTAACTAAGCAGATGAAAAGAACAAACTCCTCATTTTCCAGTTAGAATTTTTTTTTTCATGTTTTTTTCAGAGTTTAGGGCTTTAAGGAAGAATAACTGTATTGCCATCTATAACAATAGCAAATATGTACACTTAAAGAGCAAGTTCTTTTTAAACATTAACTTGACAGAAAGACACTGGTCACAAACAGAGCACCTCATTATATGTCCACAAACTTCAGTTCAATTATTTGTGGCTGCTGCTGCTTCCTTTCTTATGCTTACAGAAGAAGAGCATGCTGACAAGCACAGAACTGGAATACAACAACTCTACCTGGCCCAATGCACCAGCTATTATTCACTCGACCTGGCCCAATGCACCAGCTATTATTCACTCAGCAGCATTTGAAAGGCAGAAGCTACTGCATCAGTGCCAGTTAATTTACGATGAAAAAAGCATCCAAGTTGACCTTTCTTTCAGGAAAAAGATTTTGTGTTGGTAATATTTGGCTGGCTCGAAGCCTGAACACTCATCAGTGCCCTGTGCGGGACCCATCAATTTGTTATGGATCAATTCTAGACATCGCCTTCAAAAACATATTTTGAACACCGGTGAAGCAAAATGCTCGTTGTTGATTGATAAGCACAGAAAACAAGCACACATGGTACTGAGAGAAAAGCTAAATTGACTCTGCACAAATAAAGCATTTGCACTATTTTTCTACCTTCCATTGTAATTTTAATTAAAAAAAAATCTACTAGTAAGTGAAACAAAATTCATAAACATTTATTTTGCATCATAATAGTGCTGTTTAGGCTCACATAAGAGTTGGGCTTTTCATGATGTTGTATGTAGCAGGTTTTTAAATCATCAGACTGTAAGTACATATTTTTAAGTTAATAGTGAATTGTTAAAAATGAGCAGGAATTTTGCATTACTTTAATCTTAACAAATGGTTGTTCTGAGAAGCTACTTACATTCTGACTTCTTTATTGAAAAAAGCTGATAAGGCCCTTGCCTTATTTATTTGTGGTGCATACCATTATGAAGTATGGTGTCAATAACCTAGAAACTAAGTAGCACGCTGTTCTGAAAGCTCGTGTAACATGCAGTAGGATTTTCTGAGAAATTAGACAAATCAGCTCTGTTGATAATATTTGACTAGAATTTGTAATATCCTTAATAATCTAAAAAATGCTCAGCTCCTTGACAAAGCACTAAGGAAAGGGACTGGGGAGAAATGAACCTTACCACTCACTAGTCTGACAGTGACTAATCACTGACAAAACTTTTAATAAAATTCTTGGGAGCCAAAAATAAAGTTGAAAAATGAGACTCTTATTAAAAGTCTTTTTATGCTACATACTCTGCATATATCTTCTAAAAATTATTAATAATTATACTATACAGACCCCTTTGAGAAAGGCATAGCAGAAATGGTTTTCAACTAGAGTAAATGATTCATAATTTTTAATCTTGATCCACTAGTTTTCTTGTATTAAATGCTCCCTTAAAATGAAATTTCCTATGCAACATCTAAAATGCCTGCTGAAGAACCCTGTCAGTGGATGTGGGCAAAGTATCCCACTTAAACAAAACCATGACATATTAAAGCAGTAGATTACATAGAATGTGTATCATTTTTTTACGCCAGAGAATATTGGCATATGCCAATACCAAATTTCCTTTGGCATGAGTTTTTAAGAAAGGCTTGAAGAAAAATAAAATATCTTCTGGTGTTCTAGTTTTTGTTCTTTCTTAACATGCTCGATAAATGTTTAAACTTACTTTGTGTTTAATCAAAGCTAATTGGTAAACAAGACTGCAAAGGTTATGAGTTCTGTTGCTGAATTTACCAAAATGTCAGAGTTCAGGAGGATCACATGTAGGTGTATCCTTTCCACCAAAGCCTGGTTAGCATGTAAGGATGTCTTAGGTGTCTTTATCACAAAGTTAGACCCTACGACCCTGCAGCTATAGGTGGGCTAACTAGGCTGTGATAAAGCTTAAAGTTTATTCTTTCACCGATTTACAGGGCCCTCAGGAACCATCCCAATGCCAGAAGCCACAGATGAGAGTAACATTGCCACTGTGTCTCCATCCCTCACATGCCTCGTACATGTTGCCTGTGCTGAATGGTCTACTAAGCAGCTTCAGAAATGGCTAAAATAAAATCTTTAGAAAGATAAAAGTGTTCATGCACTTCTGTCTCCATCTACTATTCAAAATAAAGCTTTAGAAGACTTGAATAAGATAAGGTAATAGTTCAAGAATTACATTAACAGATTTCTAGAACTCCTAGTAATATACTCATTTTTTTTTAATTTTCATTTACTTTCTTTTTTTTTAAAGTAGTTTTTGACAAAACAAACTTTTCTGTCTTTGACACTGAATTCCACAGAATATATTAAAACAGATGGTTGTCTCAGACTGGTTTTGCACATCATGAATCCCCTATGAGAAATAAATGGATTTAAATAATGTGCCTCAACATTCACAGTTCTAACAAAGTGAACCAAATCAATTCTGCTGTACATTCAAACACATGGAATATTCTGAATTAGTGTTTCTAAGGAGTTTACCAGGACAGTAGAACTATTATCATAGAATCATAGAATCATAGAATTGTTAAGGTTGGAAAAGACCCTTAAGATCATCAGGTCCAACCGTTAACCTACCACCGCCAAGTCCACCACTAAACCATGTCTTCAAGCACCACATCTACCCGTCTTTTAAATACCTCCAGGGATGGGGACTCAACCACTTCCCTGGGCAGCCTGTTCCAGTGTCTAACTACTCTTTCAGTGAAGAAGTTTTTCCTAATATCCAACCTAAACTTTCCCTGGCACAGCTTGAGGCCATTTCCTCTCATTCTACCACTTGTTACTGGGGTGAAGAGACCAACCCCCACCTCGCTACAGCCTCCTTTCAGGTAGTTGTAGAGAGCAATAAGGTCTCCCCTCAGACTCCTCTTCTCCAAACTAAACAACCCCAGCTCCCTCAGTCACTCCTCGTAAGACTTATTCTCTAGACCCTTCACCAACCTAGTTGCCCTTCTCTGGACATGCTCCAGCACCTCGATGTCCTTCTTGAAGTGAGGGGCCCAAAACTGGACACAGTATTCGAGGTACGGCCTCACCAGTGCCGAGCACAAAGGGGCACTATCACCCCCTTGGTCCTGACACTATTCCTGATACAAGCCAGGATGCCATTGGCCCTCGTGGCCACCTGGGCACACTGCTGGCTCATGTTTAGGCGGCTGTCAACCATCACCCCCAGGTCCTTTTCAGCCAGGGAGCTTTCCAGCCACTCCTCCCCAAGCCTGTAGCGTTTCCTGGGGTTGTCGTGACTGAAGTGCAGGACCCAGCACTTGGCCTTGTTGAACCTCATACAGTTGGCCCCAGCCCAACAATCCAGCCACAACTACTCTTCTTAAAAAGAAGAAAGCAAATATAAACCCCTTCTTATCACTTCCATAGCCTCAGCAATACAATCATTTACACACAGAGATCCTAAGTATTTTAAAGTACACTTTGACAATTCTAAGGTAGAGAATTTCTAGAGAAACATCAAGCTAAATATCTATAACTATGATGTTTGCCAAACAACTTTCATAAAGTGGAGTCATAAATTAGGTGGGCTTTTTTGATAAACTGAGACATTTCTTCAACTTGAAAAAAAAAGAGATTTGAAGATAATATGCTCAAATCAATGAAAACATGGAGTTGCTTCTTTGTTTTAACACATTATTTCATAAGTTTTCTATAAAGATCTGAATAAATTTGAAAGGTCATGATCTGTCTTGCCCTACTACATTACTATAACAGGTGAAATATTTTTTGTTATTTTGTACCAGTCTTGACCAGTATCTATTGATTTAGAAGATATATATACTCCTCATTCAACTTTGCAGTTCTTAATTTTAAATTAAGTATCGCTTTGAAGATTTTACATGGCATTCAGTTAGGCTCATTCTCAGTCATACTATATATAAGCATAAATCACAAATATATGATCATAAAAATATAATATATAAATAACAATATAACCATAAAATAAATTGGAGGGGGGGAAGGGACTTGTTAAGTTAACTATTCTATGACACGTGGTCCTGATTGGTGATTGTCCTACTTATTGCTCACTTTTTACTTACCTGGCAGTATTTTTGTCTTTGTAGCTAATTATTCTTGTCTTTGGTACTTTTCTTTGACTTTTTGTCCTTATTAAAGTCGTAATAACAGGTGAGGTAAAGCTTATCATTAAAAATAAGATGAAAGAACCAACATGTAAATTTTGGACATTTTAATATAAAAGTCACCTGTTGGTAGCTGAGTTCATGCTACAATAGCCATCATTTCATAGGCACTGCATAAACTTCCTTCTCTTAAGTGGTACATAATGGCTTCCTAATAGAATTACTCTGGGCCTTAGGGAGGAATTAGATTTTCAATTATTACATTCATAATTCAGAAAAGGAAGTGGCAATTATATTTGTTTAATTTAATCTTCCAGGTAATGTGGGATTTTCCCCACTAGTATATTTGTACTCGTTTTTGGGTTTTGGTGCTTTTTTCTGTGCTTACTTCTCTAATTAATAATATATTCTTTATAGCACTAAATCATTATAAAGGCTAACAATAATGAATTATTATTCTCTAGTTTTATAAATCTTTTTTTTATGGATCTCAGGATAAACTTACTTTGTTCAGCTTGATGGTTTTAGTTATTACACTGCTTATTTTTACTTATCCACATAGTGATTTTAATACCATGTGAGAAAGCTAGAAATACTGGAATAAAGAAATTCAACTAGAATTGTCTTTAGAACGCATTCTGCGGTTTCTAAATATCTCCAAATGATGCTCTAGCTCTTCATTTTTTCTTAAGGATGGATTCAGTTTTGCTGATTGCTGAGAGACCACTGGAAATCGTGCAGTGACAATCCCCTACTCTCAGAGGTAATTTTTGGGGATACCCTCCCCCTCCTCTCCCCAATGCATACTGCCAATGTACTCAAAACAACACATTTCAAAACCAAAATAACAGAAATCCTTGATCAGTTGCTAGAAAATATTCACAACAGTATTGAGAATTTGGCTTCTCAGACAGAGATAGGAATAGTAGGAGGATCCTACTCACAGGGGGAATTTTTTTGTAAAGGAAAGTTAATCCTCATAAAATCTTCTATAGTTATTGGGAGGAGAGAGAGAGGAAAAAAACCCACCTTTTCTAGAAGGCAAATTAAAACACTGAACTGCAGTCCTGTTCTGCACTGCCACTGAAAGAATCTCTCTTCACACCAACAAGAGAAGGGATTTAATGGGACTAATCTCTAAGGGCACAGCAAGCGCAACCTCAGTGCCTCCTGATACATGCCACCAGCGGCAAGCAAGGGAAGCGCCCACAGAAGTGTATCAGATGAAACTCATCCTCCAATCCAGCAGAGTGTTGTTGAAAGAGCAGGGAAGAAAGTGATCACTTACTACTCTCTAAAGAAACTAGGAGGAAGATGGAAATTACAGAGATTCCTCTTGGGAAGCAGCGCAGGTCAGAGGCATGGCTCAAAAGACTTCTGCCGCCTGTCGAGGCTACACATGGTTGTGACAGCAGTCAACATGCTTCTCAAATAGACAGTATTTCACATCCTAATTTGTACTACCACTTCTTTTACAAAAAATGAAACATGCTATCAAAATATCCCACATGAATCTTATTCCTGCAGAATCAACCCAGCTCTCCTTCTGGCATTAACTGGCATGCATTAAAGCAGCAAACACTCTTGATACACCCACACTCAATGTATCACTAGTAAAAGATGTGAATCTCTACTGATTTCTACTCCAAATGATCCTCAATGTGTTGAAGTTAACTCAGATCCTCCACAAAACAAGCAAAGTTAAGAGGTTGTAGGGCTCATAATCTAGCAAAATAGTTCTGAGAATATGATATTTATCACCCAACAGTACCAGGCATAAATAATGAAGAAAGAAATCTATCTGCAGCAAAAGAAAATAAGGAAAAATTTTGTAAAGGGTAGTATGACTATTTCCAGACTTTAGATTGGTTACTCAGGTAAGATAAAGTCAGATCTTCTGAAATGTTTCTCCATAGCAGAAAATGTATCTGAGAAGCCTCAAAAGCTTTGATTAAATTTGGTTATAAAACCAAAAATATTTATTTCCTGGAATGATTCTGATGCCTTCAGATTGTTTAAGATAGTAAAAGATTAAGAGAGAAAGTCCTAAAAGATATATTAAATATACACAAAAGCTGAAATTGCTTCTGGATTTGCACACATTCATCTTATTTTATGAAATGTAAATGTTGAGTACATGGACTTTGTTGTTTCCATCCTGTATTCTTCTGGTTACGAAACATGGTATTTTGGAGACGAAAAAAAGGGTTAGAAACTGTTCAATATTCATGTTTTGAATGTTTTGAAATAGTATTATAAAAATGATAATTTTCTATTTGTTATTTTCAACTAAAGAATGTAACAGAAATAATTGTTTCTTTAGAAACCAGTTCTGAAGAGTAGGAGTTCACATTCTGCAGTTTTGGCTAAGCTCTTTGTGCTGCTTTTTACAGAAAGCCAGAGATGATTGGTTGTTCCTATTCTTTGATTCCAGGAATTCATAAGCATGAAGAAAAGAGAGGAAAAGTGCTTGCACAAAATTAAATCATCTTCATACTTCATATTTCTCCCTACCATCATGTATTCAAGAACATAATCCTAAAATTAAGAGACTCTCAGTCCTCTGAAAGTTAACAAAAAAATTACCATTAGCCACACTAAAAGCACTTTCACTGCATCTTATCTGTCCCTAGATTATTGCTCAGCAGAAGGAAGAATATCTAGGAATGACTAGACAGAACATTTTTTTCCCTCCTCCACTCTATCTTGCTTGTAAAGAATACTCACAGTAAAGTGTTAAGTATTAAATAATCTGGGGGAAAAAAAAAGTTGTGAATTTGTTTTTATATTTGGATCACCAGAAGTAGCTATTTCTGATCTGTCTACATACAGCATTGACAGGAATGAAATTATTCTTCCCAATGAAGAGAAGCAAAAGTGAGGGTAACTTTGTACAAAGGTCTCTTCATGTTATGCTATTAGAGACAAAATTGAAGGACATTTTCATATTTATGGTTGTAGTTTGTTGAAACTTTTTAGTACATCTAATTATTGTTGACCTTTTATTAAAAATATATTTTTTTTGCTTCTCTTTACCTTTAACAGAAGGGTAAATGACTCATTTATTTCTTTTGCAGTATGTGTCTATTAAAATGATTATATACTCTCATACTTTACTATTAAAATTGAACAATTTTGTGTTGCCTAGATACAGAACAGAAGGCTACTTTATATAACTAATACACATGAACAAACAAAGCAATCACAGATGAAAATTATTCTTTATTCTACTATTTTCTTTACCCTTTGCCCTTTTTTGTTGCCATCACTTCATATATTGTGACAATAAAAACAGTCTTACTGCAGATACTTGCAACTCTAGCAGGATTTTAAGGTCTTTCTTTTACATTCAAAGCATTTCACCAGCTAATTTTGTAAACAGATTTTGCTGGCACAAAGAGGAGGATAAGCTATGCCATTCAACATTCCTAGCTTTACTTACTGCTCTAGTTTTATTTGGATGTAAATATGATGCAAAGCGTCTTTCTTGAAAAACCCATAAGATTATCTTATGTTGTATTTTCCAACTTGCATCATGGGACAATTTTAAAGAAATACTGTTTCTATAAGTCTGTTCTCATTCAAAATGGTCATTATAAAATGAAAAATATAATAACACATTGTTTCAAATATGTGTTTGCAGAACTACATAACTTCTTACTGTTATTATGCAGAAACTGTAATTCCCTTTCTTGTTTTTAACTTGAACTGTACTTTTTTGCCCTACGTATGTTTTCTGTACATATTGGTTTCCAGTGGAATTTTTATATACATATATATATGTGTATGTGTGTATTTAGTGTTCATTAAGTAACAATTAAAAAAAAAAATTCTTTTGTCACACACTTCAACACATTGAGTGGTATTTTTTGCTAGAAAAGGAAATGTAAGAAAAACAAATTGCTAAACTGGGAGAAGGTTGCAGAACCTACTCTCTGGACTGTGGTTGCTTTGTTTTGTTTCTGTTTGTTTGTTTTTTCCCATAAGAATTTAAACTGTAATACAAATGAAATCTAAAAAAAAAAAAAATTACTCAGATCCCACCATTTTCCCTTCTCTAAGTGTTTTAATCATTCATGCACACAGCTTCCTTTTGCCTCTTCATCTTATGGCCCCATGATTTTTCTAGCCTGTCTGAATAGTTACCCAGTTTACCAGAGAGCTTCAAATCAAGTACAAGTAACTAAAAGGCAGGGCTGCCAAATCTCTACAAATATATAAAATAATCTCTCCAGAAATAATTTCCAGCACTTCTTACTGTAGAATATTAAAAAAAAATGAACGTGTTGAGTACTTTTAGAAAGCCCCCCATTTTAGATCCTCACATCTGTAAGACAGACAGGGCTTTGCATTTGCATTGCAAATGTATACAGTATGCATGAGGAGCAGTAAAACAGCTAGTGGTAATTGGTATTTGCCTAACAATTAGTGGAACTTTTAAAGCAGCCTGGATATTGTGAGTGTTCTTTTATGTGAGTTGGTGAGCTGTTTGTCATCATTTGCTGAATTTGTTGCATTATGTAAAGAGACAATTTTGCTTGCATGCTACTTTGGGATCAAAGCAGTGACTCACAAGCACTATTTGTCTGTTTGCGACAACAAGTCTTTGTACCAATATTCTTACTGAAGATATCAGAGCTCCCAACAGGATGCAGAATTTTTATGGTGTTTTTTTCATTCTCTAACTATTTCATTGCAGTTCACCAAATATTTTTGTAGATGGGTCATTGAGCCCATTCACAGATTTTTTTTCCCTATTTGTATCCAAGATTTTTCATCACATTAATAGCCTTCTGAGAAAGAGATGCAGAGACATATCATCAGTGAATGGATATATTTATCTGTGTTATCTAATACCAGACCATAGTGTCTGAGAATGAAAGTTAGAATCAGAAAATACCCAACCTTCTGGACAGAAGCTCAGTGTCTTTTTAATAAGTTTGATTGATCTGAAGTATTTAACATAAACACATAGATACTAAAAAAGATAAAAAATTAAGCATAAATCTAAATATACATAATCTCCTTTCCAGTGAGAAGATAGATAGATACAAGGATTTTAATTTTCATAGGCTGATTTGAGAATTTTTAGTACCTTGTTAGTGCACCATATCTATTGTTTCCAAGGTCTTAAACTTTAGGTCATATCCATGTCATTTGGCAGAAATTTTCAGCTACACAGAGAGATGAAAATCTGAAAGTGTCAGGTGCCAAGTTGCCTTGTACTTCCAGGTTCCCAACTCCCTCACTTCATAATTTGGATTTTTAAAAAAATCCTGTTTACACAGAATTTTGAAGAACCTAAGACTCTTTTCAAATCACGTGAATAAATGGTGTGAATTTAGGTTTAAAAAAAAAACCAAAACCCAGAATTTTTTTAGCAGTTTAATACCAAGGGACTTAATCTGAAATTACTACAAGTCTATGTCAGTGTTTCTTCTGGTATTGCCCACATACATAATTAATATTGCAATATGTACAATAAATGCATGAATCTCTACTGCTTTGCTATTCTGGAAAAGGGACTGATGAAAAAGGTGGCTATGGGAGTGACATACAAGCATGTATAAATACTCTCTAGCCACACCATAATTACCCTCTGTTGAGTATAGCCTACATAGTAATTTCTATGGTAGGATTACTTTTATCTCGCTCCCTTCTGCCTTCTCTTCACAACTTCTCTGTTTCCAATGGCTATTTTTTTTTTTTTTGGTGCCAGGTCATGGTACTTTACTGGTACCATGCCTTTGAGAGTTAGAAAGTAGAATTATCCTTATTTTACAAATGAAGAAACTGGAGCAGAGAAATTGAAAATCCAAGACACAGAGAAAACCATTTTTAAAGTTAATAATAGAATAAAGTACGTGGCTCCCAGTCCTAAGTTCAGCATGCTGTAAAGAGAATGTTTTCATCAATGATCTGAAAGTAAATAGAAAATCACCAATAATAAATGTTACAGATGACTGATCTAATGAGGATAAAACAGGTAGGCAGCATGATACAAATCCACTTAGTGTTCTGTTCTTTTTTCTTCAAACAAAAATGCTTTATCCAAAGCAAAGCACAGATTTATCCAGGAACAAGGAATGGAAGCCATAGCTACAGAATGTATGTGAATGTGAGAGGAGCAATGGGCAGTACCCTACAAATCAATGACTAAAAAAGCCCTAGGGGTTTGGCGTGTTTTTAGAGCAACTGAAGAGAAGATTCTAGTGTGATAGACTGATGCTGTCTTTGAATATATAAGGAAGAAGCAGTTTATAAGAAAAGGGGGATGACTTCATCCCTACTGAGAACATTGCAATCCAGTCTGAGGTTTTTATTTTAAAAGATTACTTGTGTGAATGAGGGATAAGCCAAAAAATGTAGCAACTCCGGAAAATGACAGAGAAAAAACAATAGGATTCGTCTCCCCTACTTTCAAATGTGGCTAGCGTAGACAGCTGAGTTAGTCCTCTAGGTCTCCCTTTAATGTCAATGTTAATAAATATCTATTACAGTTTAGGCATACACATTTTATGAAAGTAATCCTATTCTTTAGACTTTGGAGCCCCAGTCTGCTGAGGTTTTGCAAAAAAGAAGATTGAGACATGACTTAATTGCAATGTAAAAATACCACTCTGATCACAAAAACTCACTTATTTAGCAAGGAAAAGTCATAAAAACAACAAAAATGCTGTAAACTAAAGTGAGACAAATTCAAATGAGATATAATGATGCAGGTTTTTTTTTTTTTAAAGCAAGTAATGATGACACTTTAATCTAATGGTTAGTGCATGACGTTGATACAACCTCACTAAGAAGTAGATTTGGTAGCTTCAAATTTAAGTGAGGAATTATTTTATTTCACAAAACACACCTTTGCCTACTGAAACGCAACTTTGAAGATGCTGTGTGGCTGTATTATCACAATTTCAATGGACACAGATTATCTTTCAGTCTGTCAATAAACAAGGGAACTGAAGTTTTTGTTCTAATCTAGGACCAAGAGATGACTCATTTTAAATTTCTGCATACCCATTAAAAAAGACATATACGCTCCTATGTACAAGTGAATGCTATAGCTAACTATGAACCCACCAGTAGCAGTTACTGGAGAATATAACGTCCTTATAAAGTGAGAATTAAACTGGCAGCACTAAGCAAAGTACTAACCTAAAAAACCACTCATCAGATTTGACTCTTTGATTAAGTATTTCAATTTCATATACTGGTGGAAGCTCCTTTTCTTACAAGGAAGGAACAATTCTTATTTCCATGCAATTTTTCTATTAATATGCAATTACTTTATTTTGTAGCTATGTTTTCCCTGACCAAATTTTCCTTCCCTTATACCATTAATTATGCTAGAGGCCAGGCACTGGGACTTACTCAGTTCAGCTTCCTGAATTGCACGTCCTAAACAGAGGTGGGTGATCACAATGTTGTGAATGTGTATTGTTGCTACTCTATGATAAAAGAGTGATTTTCATGTGGTAACTTCTGATCACCTATACAACAATCAGGGAACAATTTGTCCCTTCATCTTGTCCTGCACAATTTGTTTAGGATGGCAGTTCAGCTGCTTTCCACCATAGCATTAAATCAACAGTTCTATAAGAAACTGTGCTTCTCTCAGAATCTCTGAGAGATGTTGCCTTTTCATTACAGTAACACAAACCAGTAATTCATTTAAAATGAAAAGTGTTAAGTTGCATAACAAAGTGGATATTAGCTTTGCCTATGATTTCCTCTGAATGCTTGCTACAGCTAACCCAGTTTTCCTGCTGTCTTTTATAGGGATTCTGTGTTACTTATTACAACTGTAGCTGAGGATTATTTTCTTGTAATGGTGAGTCAATGGTGAGTCAAATGGTGAGGAGGACTGGGCGGGGGGAGAGGGGAATTCAGGGTTTAAATTGATGCCTGGTAGAGAAGCCCATATTCCTTTAAAATTAGTAATTTTTAATAATAGAAACAATGTACCATAATCTAAATACGTTACTACTGTGCCACAAATATAAGACAATACAATTATATTGTTGCTATGCCATGAATGTTCACATTTATGTGTACTTCCTGTCTGAAGTAAACGAAAAAGATAAAAAGATTTTACACAGAAATTAGCCCTTTCCTAAAAGATTATTTGAGAAAGAGAACTGAAAAAACAAAAACAACCATTGCATTTAAATATAAGACACAATTATAAAGACAGTAACTTGTCAGACCACAGGTGTAAATCACTGAAAAAATATGGTTCAAATCTACATCATTGAATTTTAACTAATCTGTTACAAGAAACCAAGGGGTGTAGGGAAATGTCATGGAATGAACAAGAGAGAAAAAAGAATGAATTTGTAACCAGCATTTTCAGTACCTGGTTATTTAATTTTAAGACAACAGCACAGACTAATCTATTGTGACTTTTAAGCTGAGCAGTTCATAGTGGAACTTACATGCATTTGCCTACTTATTAAATTCCTCACAATGTTTGTAAAAAGGACATTGCCATGAAAATGCAAAGAAATTAAATTAAATCAAAGTCCAAAACAAACAACAGATTCACTGGTGATTTAATAGGCCTCCTGTGTGAAGCAAAATAAAATGCTAAAATGAAGAATCATCCTAACCTTTCTAGCCTAACACAGCTATGATAATATGTTTGTGGTTTTGGTGTGGGGTTTTTTTTTTGTTTGGTTTGGGTTCTTTTAATTTATTTTTGTTTTAAGGCAGAAAACCTGCTTAAATCCCAATCTTACAAATACTTATGGACAAGGATAGCTTTGCACACATGATTAGGTCTTCTGAAATCAATGGAACTGCTCACATTCTTAACTGTTTGCAAATCAGACTGTATATCCTGTAGGAACCATTTCCCAAATGCAAAATCCAGTAGCTGTAAATTTAATGTTTACCATCTGCCAGCAAACTAGGCTTTATCTAAAAATAACAGACTGTGATGCACTTTCGACTAGAGAAGAGGTTTTTCTATTACTTATTTCCCTGATTAGTCTAAAGCTAAATTATGTGAAACTGTCTTCTCCAGTTGCAACCACATCTATATTACAGGAGGAACAACTCCCTCAAATGGCAGCCTGTTTATCAAACCGAAAGGCAGAGTTAAGAAGCATGGCTCCTCCAGCAGTAACCAAATCTATCAGACCTCAGGAGAAGCACCATAGCACAATGTCCCTTTCACAATAAACTTTTCCAGTATAAAATATTTCACAGATAAGTAAATGAGATCATAGGAGTTAAAGAATGAAAAACATTGCTAAGAAAATGACCTAAACCTGAAACTTCATAAAAAAGAATGTTAATATTAGATGAAAATTCCAAAGAAATATTGGAATTGTGATATAATGATGCAGAATATAGTAAGATATACATATATTTTATTATCTCTTATGTAAGATGCTTTTTACATTTGATATAAAGGAATTTGTGATACTATTATGTTGCAATAGCATGAAGGAAGAAGCCATGCTCAGCCCTAGACAGAGGAGAGTCAATGGGAAAGGTTAATATAAAAGCAACAATTTGGAAGAGAACACTGAGGCAAAGAAGTAATAGCATAAATAATTCAGGCAGAAATATTATTAACAACACATTGAAGGATTTGTACAGATCCCATAACAGATAAGGGACTATATCCCTCAAAACTCCAAGGAAAAAACCTCGCAAAACTACTACATATGAATGTGAAACGGCAATAAATTAACACTTCAGATCTAAAGAGTGTCTCTAAAGAGACAAAGGGGAGAGAACCTGGAAGAACTTCCTCTCATCCATAGCAGTAGTAAAACATCACTTTCCCTAGTACACATAATTCTTAATTTTAACTATTATGATTTCATTTTAGCCCTTGTTTTTTCTCTTAAAACAATGCAGAAGGAAAGAATAGGTGGAATACTACATACTGAGCTTTGAGGAAATATGTACTGTCATTGGACAGCTTTTAGTGGTCTTTCATGTGTCCTTTTTTACATCTCTCTCTCTCTCTCCTCTTAGTTATTCCCATGAAAGGCTGGTGATTAGTAAGAACTGGACGGCAGTTGAAAAATATGTACTTTCCCAATTGTCAGCAGTGATGAAGGAAGAAAAAATATTAGGGAGAGCTTTTCTATCTGTCCTTATAGACTTCAATGTAAACAGTGCTGCCTACTTCTGTTAGGGAAGCCATACAATAAACTAAGAAACAGTTTTCACCTCAAGCTAGAATGACCATTGCTGCTTCAAGTGTTTCTCTAGACACTTTTGAATACAATTTAGTTCATGCACATAGGGTTTCTTTCATGTCATTTTATGTTAGGACTGATAGTTACGGGTACTTATATGGAAAAGAGTAGTCCCAAGTTTATCTTTCTTCTCCAAATTAGGCTGAGCAGGGTTTTCAAACTGGCTCCCTTATGTAATCTTCCCACTTCTTCTACCCCCAAGAAAAATGATACCTTGGTATTTGTGTTTTAGGTGCACTGTTGACTGACTCTCTCCCAAAGAGTCATTCTCTGCTTGATTTGCTAGTGAACTGTATTCTAAATAAATGGAATTTAATGAAAAGATTTGCTTTTGACAGACCGGAACTTTCCAACAAGATAAAACTGGCTATTTGCAAATCAGGAAACAAGATAACAAGAAATATTTATGGTATATTGAATTCTGCTTTTGATTTTCTTTCCCACTCATCTCATCTATACTATTGCATTTTATGTCTGTCTTCATATTCTTTCCAATAACATATAAAAAATTTTGCTTCTTCAACGAAATAAATAAAACAGAAAATGAATGGCATAACAGCCCAAACCAAAAGATAATTCCTGATTTATGGTCAAGTTATACACTCATGAAGATCATTTTTGGATCTTTTTATCATATGATCAGATATAGATGGATTTATGATCATCAGCTAAAGAATTTCATGTTACTGCTTTAAAATGATAGTATTTATGACAGATTGGATTACTGCAGGTTATGTGTTTACGTATAACTGAGGGCTTTGAATAATTTCAATTTTGATGCTTATCCATATCCACGTTTGTGTGTTTTACTCAGATTTCAAAGCCATGTTTTGCTAGTTCTGACACTATAATGTACTGTGGTAGAGATGAGAATCAGACCATAGCTATTTTAAGAATATTTCTTTGGTCAGCATGAAGTCAGCTTGATAGTTGTTATTAAAAAAAGAAAAAAAGGCTTGTTATTTCAATAGCAATACATTTTGCAATAAGCAGACTAAAGTTACGAAGTAAAATACTTGTTTATGCCACTATCCTCACTGTCTTTTAAGATTCCTTAAAGAAAGAGTTGAGAAAAAGAACTGAAAGGGGGAAAAAAGGAGAACAAGTTTCCGAATATTACTAAGAAGATCTAGAAAACCCTTTCTGTGAATAACTTTAGATTGAGAACTTAAAGAGATCTTACTTCTTAAAGGATTAGGCAGTATCTGAATAAGGGTTTCAAGAATATCAGTTAGCCATTAACATCAATACTTATCTGCTTTAAATTGCATCCCAAGGCTTCTGACAGATAAGTCAAACAACTGGTAAAAGTGTAATCATCCCTCTATTACAGAAAGGGCAATGAGACAGAATAGTGTAACACAACAAAGCTGAACACTGGGTGCTTATATTCTTTTGAGAATAAATCCAAGGTCAGGTATGAAGTTTGCAAATCTTTGGAAGTGAGACCCATTCTCTCAAATTTAACCGAAAGGGAACCCTTCCTTTTCAACAGCATAAATCCCAAATCCATGCAAGTCCATAGGAAGATGCCCATTGACTCAAGAAGATTTGAATAAAAAACCATAATAACAGATGCAGCAGTTTTCATTCAGGACAAACGTCCTTAAAATCAATGAGAGTTTAATTTAAAACTCTGAATAAAAAAATTAAGAACCATAAGTACTGGTAATCTAAACTCTGCACAGGGACTACAGGAGTTATCTATCTATAAAGAGTTACCGCACAACCGTAGTCTTTTAAAATATGAAATTAGAGCTTTAATAGACTCTGTTCTCATTATGTAGAGCATTAAATATATTAAGTGTCTGTTCAGCCATTGACAGAAGACATAGGAGTGAAAATACCTGAACTTTATACATTAAAATGTCAATGTCAGTTTGAAGCCCCAATTAGCACTGAAAAAGTAATTTTTTGTCTTGAATACTGAAAAACATGAGTCAGTTCAAACTTTCAACACATTTTTGATGTGTTCTCAGTCACTTTGACAAGTCTTTTTTGTTTTAATTCAAATGTTTTTTAACATAGCAAGTGAAAATCAAATTGGAAATGTTATGTCTTACATTGTTGTCTTCCTTTCAGATTTTTAACATCCTGCTCTGGTTATGAGACTGTTCTTATGCATATAGTCTGAACACATATACAGCAGAGTGCAAAGAGGATACAGAGCTGAATCTTCTTCTTTGCAGTGGGCCTCAAAATACTCAGGTAGTGATGAAAATGACATGGCTACTTAAGCTCAGCTGAAGGTATTAAGGTATTAGAGAAGCTTAACCAAACTTAGAGACTTCAGGGAAGCTGATAAGAGTAGGATTCCTCTTCATCTAATTTTACCAAGGTTAAGGACCTTGCTGAATCTTATCATTTAGGTTCTTCTTTCAGTCAGTCAATGGAAACTGCCTAATGGCAACTCTGCCCATTTTTTAAGTAGGCTAAGAGTTATGAGCCTTTGTTGTAGTCCTTCTGTGCTGCAGTCAATAGTAAGGGATTACTATCAGATCTAAGAATTTCTGAAATGGACGGTTAAGTAAAATATAGTCACTTACTTTGTGCTAAATTCTACAGCAGCTGCATACACATGAACACTGTATGAGTATCTACACAGTTATAAATGCAGAATTTATAAGACACATTTTTTACAGGATCTTCAGAGCTCTCACAAAATCCTGCACTGGACAATGCAGCCAAAGGAGTGGTATTTGCAATTGATATCAATATGTTTTGAATGATGTACCCTTTCATATTCTCCTAATACTCAAGCAAACTCAGTGGCAGAGTGGCATGCAGTATAATCAGTGCTATAAAAAGGTATCATTTGCTCATCATCATGACTGTGTACCAAGGAAATCCAGAGTGTCCATATGATGTCTGGAAAAAGGAGAAAAGAACAAATGCAAGCAGAAGCAAAAAAAAAAAAACACCAAAAAAACTTGAGGACAATTGAAGTTCTTTGTGTCAACTAAATAGCTAAGAAACAAGAAGCCAAGTATCCCTGCACAAAGATCAACTGGATGCTAGTTATAAAGTATTCTTCGGTATCTCTTTCAAAATAGCTCCCTCTGCAGACACATTTACCCTGAGATGGGAGTGGGACTATTTGTTTTCAGGTGTGGGGTTTTTTTCCTTCATTATAGATTTATTATTTTCAAATCAACACAAGCGGTCTCATTTATGATGGTGGGAATATAAACTTCTCAAAAAAAAACATTCATGCCTTTTAAGCCTGGCAATAAATTTTACTGCAAGAAAAAGATGATTTTGTGAGATTGTCAATAAATCTGCTGTGCTCAAGGCTAGACAAATATTTATACTATGTATGCAGACCATTATCAGCCACATTTCTAGTTCAAGTCTAAATGGACACTACAGAAGAATAATGTATATGTTTAACAATAATGACATATTCAGATGTCTATTCCATTTCCAATATTAGTGGTCTTTAAGCTCAGAAGTCATTTTGTTCTTGTTCAACTTATTTTCTTTGGTAAAAATGCTTATTTCAATTCCCACTTTATTTGCTACCTAATCCCTCATAAAGACTCATTGTCAGTTTATTTCTATATTTCACTTACTACTTCACAGAAAAGAAAGCAATACCAATGCCCTCCGATTCATTTTAGTATTGTGGCTTTCACAGGGAGGCTGTTACACAAACCTAGATTATTTCAATGATTAAATAAATGTAAAATGGGCATGACTTTTAAAAAACAACATGTGGAGGAAGAGATACTGTTTTATTCTTACAGTATCTTTCTGAAATATCTTTTCCACAGGAGACTCTTAAAAACCTCCTGTAAACTATAGGTTTTGTCTCTTGTTGTTCAATAACTCTTCCAAATTCCCCCAAATATCACCAAAACCTGCTTTGGTAAATCAGTCCTTCTGACAGTTAAGTATTATCAATGGATGTTACAGTGGCTGGATATCCCAAACACTGAAGGAAAATGCTAATTTATAATAAAATATTCATTGCAGATTACAAATGAAAACATTATTTCCATTTTTATTATTTCCATAAAATGAAACATTATTGTAAATTTTTCAACAGAGATAAGAACAGCAAGAGATCAAATCAGTTCCCTCAATACAGTGTTCTGATAGGAAAGGATTAATTAAAGGCTCCCTACTAAATCAAGGATAAAATTCATTATGCTGTTTGATGGTAGATTATGAGATTGCAAATGACAGAATGAGACTATTTTGTGATGAGAAGAAGAGTTTAGACAGAGTAATATGTGATAAGTTTGATGTAACTTATTTGCCTTATTTGTATTCTTTGCTAGGATCCAACCTTCATACAGGTAACAACTGAGTTATAAGTGAATAAGAAAACAATATCATCAGACTTGCTAGTGAGAGAGATTTTGGTCAGAAAATCAGTTCTTCATATCCAACGTTTATATATTTCATTGCATAAAATAAACTGTATTTTCTTTATGGCTTTCCTTCCAATTTTATTCCTGTAGCATACAGAATTTATGTATGTTTGTCTGAATGAATGTATGCAAATGAGAGAAATAGCAAAGTCTCTCATCCTCTTTTACTGTGGACTTGACTTCTTGTCAAAAATGAATTAGTTGTAACTCTACAAGGAAATGAAGAGTATCTTTTCAACAGAGAAGAAAAAGTACAAAATGAGAAAAACTTAAATGTGATTAAATCATTCATAAGTGAAAAAAAGTACAACGCTTACTGTTATAAGTACAGATAAACAAATGGTATCTTTCCCTTTGTCTTCATTGTTATCTGATTTATCTTTCTTTACCTCTTGTTTTTTGTAGTGTGTTTTCAAAACAGTATCTCCTTGTTCTTTGTTACTTTTTAAAGTATGTTATGTGTAAGCAGCATGGAGCCAGTTTTACTGGAAGCAATGTTTTGGAAACAACTAAATAACAAAGATTTATTATAACACTGAAAATAGATTGATAAACCAGAAAATAACTTTTTGTTTGTTTGTTTGTTTTGGTAACATGCAGTAGCTGGCTCACCTTTCCATGATACGTTATTCCATCACATTCCTATGCTATTTAGGAATGATAATCATTGGGTAGGTCAACAAATAAGGCAGAGCAGACACAAAAAGACTGCAGACAAGAACTAGGTGAAACTCATAACATCACAAGAAACTAAACCAAAGGCTGCACCGCCTAGACACTCTCCTCCTGTTTGTCATTGTCTTGATGAAAACTACTGGAGGAAGCTGTCCCCAGATGTAAAGACATTAAATGGCACATCCCTCCTCAGTATTACGCTTGGTACAAGATAGCAGAGACAAGCCAACAAAGAAATCAGACTAGTAGAAGCAGCAGTTTTTCAATGAGATTTCTTTGTCTACATTTTTCTAAATCTTCTACCCAATTTTCATTTTTCTTAGCTGTCCTTTCTTTAGTATATTCACCTCAGTTTATCATCCTTTGTTTCTGCCTATTTCCTATTTCTTTCCGCTAGATTATCCTCCTAAGAATGCCTTCTCTTCAAATAAATTATCATCCATTCCTTTTTCCACCACCATATTCTTTATGTCCCTCTGTTATCCTCCTTTCATTAGCCTGTGACTGCCTGCCTAAAATAAGATTTTAGGAGAGAGACTGCCTACTGCTCTGTGTCTGTGCATTCTTTAACAGGGACAGGTATCATTCTTGTAAGTCCCACAGGAAGAAAACATGATTAATCCCAAAGGCAAGTGCTGCCTAATGGGAGCACAGATATATCACCTGAGACCACCAAAGGTTACTCATATTTCATAGCATATATTCAGCCTACGTACTAGGATTACAAAAAAAAAACCAAAACCAAACCCAAACAAACGAAAACAACAAAACCCAAAGCCAAAACCCAACAAAAATCCCTTTTTAGTGAAATTGAAGAGGGAATAATCAGTCCCTCTCCATTTTTTCAAAAGATTCACAAATCAGTTCTGTAGTAGCTATGAAGCATGATGTTGTCAGTCATCCCTAAGACTATTGTGGGTCAAAGGCTTATATAGAAGGATACAAACACAAAGCAGAACAACAAAATAGTACTTTCAGACTTTGGAAAGTAAATCATATAAAGGATGAATTTCTCACAAGATTATTAGGGAAATAAATACATACATAAAAGTTTATTAAGTTCACAAGAAAACACAAAGGAAAGAATTGCACTTGCAAATTTTATAAAAAATATGTAAAAATCACATTTACAGCAAGGGATAATCCTTGAAAAAACAGTAGTTTCATGATGTTTAGTGTCTGTGAGAAACAGCAATATGTATTCCTGCCTATAGCTAGAATGTATCACGCATGAATCTTGCATCTACAAGAAGTCAGACTCAATTTTCAGAGATTATCAATGGAAATCTGTGTACCTAGCACCAAAATATTGCATGGTAAATAATACTAATAACATTAGTAATAGTAGTAACAGTAATAGCAATAGCAATAGTAATAGCAAACTTCAATAGACTTTAAGTAGGCTTTATTTAATTCAGGAAAACATTTTGTTATTGTTTTCTATTAGATCAGGACTTTACCGACAATGTTTATACAAAATGCATGCAATTGATTTGACTTAGACTTACATATTTTGATAAGATTAGGAAGGCATTTTATACACTAGAACACTCGAAGAAGGATCTGTTTATATTAAATCTTCCAGAAGTAAAAAACAAAACAAAAGAAAACAAAACAAAACAACTCAATAAAATCAGGTTTTTTATCAGTTTTAGATGTTACTCTAATCCTGCAATTCTTTCATGTCACAGCACAGAAAGTCCTTTAGATTGAAAAAGTCAATTTTCAGTTTCCAAATGAATTATTTGATCATCTTAATATATTGTGTCATTTTTTCTCCTCAATTAATCACAAAAGTAAAATATTCAAAACTGGTAAGTAGGTACATTGTCCAAAAGCTGAGCAGAATGAAAAATACTCATGAGTCAAATTCCAAAGCCACACTTGAAAGTTCAACAATTCACTGCAATAAAAATGGAATATAAGTGCGAAAATGAGGTATAAGTTGAACATTTTTTCTTCATAGTGCTTAATGTCTTTATTTTAAGGAAGGAGAAAAAACATTTTCTCTACAACTGTGAATATACATCCACTTTAAGTTTAAGGGAAGTTGAAAGTTTAAATGCTGACTTATTTCAATGGGTATATTTCATGAGTTTATATAAGAAAATTTCTAGTGTTTTCTTAATAAAATAGAAATCTTTAGCAATTGTTCACATGTTCATAAAGAATTTATAGAAGGCATAAAGTCTGTTGATGTGCAGCGCTGTCTCTGAGGGGGAGAACCATACATTTCCTTTTATGTGAAAGATGGTGGCAATAGAGTAGCTGATTGTACATAATGATGAACAGTAGCACTGAGTAAACTACTCTGGTGGGAGTAGTTCCTCTATTAGGAAATACCATTTTGCTGAATACTGCCAGCAGGTATTCTTCATGGATTCAAGGCATCAGACCAACACTCTGCGTAGGTAAATTAGTGACTAATGTAATTATTAATTATATTGGGGTTTTAGTTCAGTATTCTGATAAAGCAAAAGAGGTAATAAACTTGCATTCCTTAATAAATCTTCTGAGAGAAATGGCTAAAAATTTGGCCAAATTGTCTGCTGGTGTAAATGGGAAATACTTCAGCTACATCAGTGTAGCTGTTTTATTTTACATTTGCAGGGAATGTTGCTCTTTTTGCAATATCATAAGGCAAAATCCAAAGACAAGCCCAGTATACCGGAGTCAACATAATGCAGTACTAATGCAGAAAATAAAGCCAGTGCGTAGGGGTCAATTGGGGTAGAGTCTAGTGGCAATAGTTGAGTCAGAGATCTTTTCAAAGCAAACTAAATAATACGTGGATTGTGAAACAACATAATGGGACCTCTATGGTCACATAAAGTGGAGCCAAAAATAATCTTTAACAAAAAAAACCCCAAACAACAAAACCCAGGGAGATAGAGAGGGATGTCTCTAACATACAAAGTGAAAGTATTATAGGGATTGTATTTCTGTTCCTGATATTTCCAAGAAAATGCCAGTCATTTAACTAATTGCTTTTCTGGGACAAGTCATGAAAAATTTAACAGAACCAATACCTCTGCTAGATAGACTGAATTCTGTCCTTCTAATCCACCCTCTATAATCCACTGGATGAACCTCTTTAGTCATCTTTCAGGTATCAATGGAAGCTGAGATGGATGTCAGAAAATTAAGACACTCTCTCTCTCTCTCTCTCTGATTCTCAGTTCTGCTCAACCACACAGGAACTGAAATCACATTTCCTATACAACAGAAGAGTGCTCCAAACATTAGGCAAAAGAGTATTCTAGGCAAAGTCCTTCTAACAGAATTTGGTTTTGTACTGACACGAAGCTGAACAAACAGGAATTCAAGAGGCATGAGGCAGCAAAGGAGACTCGCTAGAGCCAGAGAAAGAAATAAATAGAAAATGTTCTAAGGAGCTCAGTTGACTAATCCATTGAATTATATTTCTATCTAGGAATTAAAGTACTTAAAACCCACTGATGAACATGTTTAGCTGTGAAATAGGCAGATTTCTTTACATCACTGTGGCTGGTACATTCTCCCATAAATAAAATTTGGACTCTAAGTAGACCAGTCAACAGAAGTCTCAAAATTATTCCTAAAAAATAATCACATAGGATCAAAAAGAAAATAAAACCATCACCCTCAATGCTATCAGCAGAGGCCAATTTTGATAATTTTTGAAAGTTCTTGCTACATGATTTTGAAATCAAATATTATTTAAGATCCTGCCAATCTATGTTTATGAAGACTATCTGAATCTTTATTACATCTGAATCCTTTTGCTGTCTACACTGCATCTTTGCACTTTGGCAGAAAAATGATGATCTAGTCAGACAGTATGAAAAAGGCTCAGGACTGAATTTCTTTACCACACAGTGATTCTCTTTCCATTTATTTTCATCTGTTATTGCAAGGACTAAATCAGTTACTTAAGTTGATGCTATCTTTAGAGTGGTCAATATCTTATCTATGGATATTAATACTAATCACATGAATCTGTTCACTCCAGTAATATCACAGAGCCTTTACATGTTCAGTACTTTATTAATTTCATATTAAAAAAAAATCTAAATTCATATGTCTTCAGTGTCGAGGTTAACATCTAAGATAGGTGTCTACACTCCCATTATAAGCAGTAGAGTTCTAAACAATGCAGTCAATGGATTTGAGTGTATCAGCTGGCTGGCCAAATGTAGGCATCTACTTTAGTGAGAGAGGAATGGCTCCCTTGACTCCACTCATTGGACCTAACTCGCATGTAAAAACCCACAGTGAAGACATCTAAATTTCACTATTTGAATCTAGACCTTAATTCGCCCTTCTCCTAGTAACACTATGCTGTCTCCTACAAGAATTTTTAGCTTTTCCCTAATTAAAGGCTATTCAATTTTTTTATTTATTTATATGCAATTTGTTCATGTAAAAGAAGTTTCACTGTGTGTGAAATATTAATTGATTCAAAGATGATAAAATAATTCAGCTTAGGAAGTTATATATGTAATTGCCTAAAACAAAAGCTCAGCCAAGACATGAAGAAGGTGTATAATTTTTTTTCTCTTTTCTTTCAGGGTCCTTCTTCCCTTTCTAATTTCAATATAAATTTCAAAAGGCAATTTGAAACATTAGGCCATTTCCACCTATAATGTGTAATGGAAAAGGCACAGAACACAGTTCACAATTATTTATATCAACAAACTAACTTATTCATATCAGAAATGCATATAGACATATGCTGCCCTTTCCTTATTACATTACTACACCGTTTTATACAACCCAAAAGATAAATGACACCTTTTACTTTATAACCTTTTATCTTTATTTTTAAACACAGATGAAAGTTTCAAAAACTGTCCAACTAAACTACCTTGAAAACATGCATAGCAAACCCTGTGTATGCCACTTACTTTTATTATGAAGGTACCCTCATCATACAACAGTTGCACACAAAATCACAGCTTTAAACCACATGTATTTCTTTGAGTATTGTGCTGTATAAACAGTGGCTATATAGAGAGAGACAACTTAACCTGCAGCCAAAATTCCCAAAGCACCTTAAAATGGCTTGTCTCTGCAATTAAAGATTCAGTCATTAAAATCTCTCCAATCCTCCAGCTCTGACACTCCAAGATTACTGCTGGGCTAGTGCTCAGGGAGAGGATCCTAGCCCTATGCAATGTATGCTGGGCTTAAGCCCAGAGCAGGACTATCTCCTGATCTTCTTGATCCTGTGTGAAAGCCAGGTGCACATGCTAACATGCTAATAAGCAAAACAAGGGGATAATGAGATTGCAGAGAGAGAGAGAGGAGTATAAATAGTTGCAAATAATATACATTCTTTTTCCTAGTCGAAGCTAATATTGGTATAGGCCATATCTAGTACCGGCATTGACTGAAAACCTTTAAGAGGACAGTAAGAAAGTCTGTTGGAATTTTGGTATGAAAACAAAAGAGGTAAGTGAGGTGCATTGTCAGAGTATTGCTACAAATTGGGCAGGCCACATGCACAAGCAGGTGGAAGATATGAAACAACATAATACTTAATGATGCAAAGTAGAGCTTGAATTCCGTCTTTAAAGTTATGTTCATAGAGACATCACATTCAGCATGCTCATACTCTTTATAAGCAGTTGTTGAGCTCCTGTAAATCATGTTGGCTGCTTACAATGTTGATAAAAGTTATTTCTGCAGACAAGGACTGATGGTGCAGATGGTTGTCTCTGCCATATGTCCTGTACTTGCAGACAAAGATGAGGATGTCTTCTAAATCAGGAAAATTCAAAAATTCATTAATATGCCCTTTAAGTAAGTAGGTGATGTGTACACTGATGCTTTTTTCCACTTCTTTCCCATTTGTTGACTGTCTCAAGAGTATCTTAGTGCACTGCTACTTTGCATAGCAATGCCGTTTCTAGTTTGAGCAGATTAAGTGGCACTGAGGCCGTAAATCTCATGATTCTGGAAATGCAGCATGTCACCCATTTTCTCCGTGAGTATCAGGTACTTGCATAACTTTCCTCCAGGAATTTTATGAGTAAAAAATAATTGTCTTGCAACTGTGTGATTATCCATCTTTATACAGAAAAAACACATAGAGATTTATTAATCACAACTCCATTTTAGTTATTAATTTCAGCCAAAACTCTATTTATGTTTTTTTTTTTTTTTTTTAAAAAAAAAGCAAATTGTTGTGATTGTGTTCCATAGCTTCATTCCTTTTTAAAGGCCAGTTGTCTTGGTTTGTGTATGTGCTAGAATTCAAAATAACTTCCCACTTGGAGAAAGGAGACAGTGTATGGGTAGAGTTTGAGTTCAGTCTATAGTAAGTGAAGGCTTTTAGATGAATTGAGGAGAACAGGATCAAAAGTCAAGCATATTAAATCTCATGACAGTATCACAGTAGCTTTTCTGGAGGAAACTATTTTATGTATCTAGGTATTTGATAACTGAAACAATCAAACATTTCATATTACTTCAATACTGTTTTATCCCATAGATTTTACTTTTATTTATCTGAAATACTGTCTTGCATTTCAAGAACAAAAGGGATGGCAAAATGATATCTCCTTTTCATGACTGTAAGTTGTTATTTTTACCAGTAACTCCATCTTTTTCCCCACGGGGCCATTAGAAGATAAATCAGTTTTAGTAACCTCAGGAATTAAAAACTGTACTTAAGTGGTCAAAGTAACTTCACATGATTATTACAAAGCAAGTGACAAACTAGAAGACTGTTTCTCTAGGGAAGATATTTATTCATTATATGAATGAAACAACAGCAGCAAGTACAACCTGCCTTATATAGAATGCAGGTTGTTGAACAAGCCACGAGACAGAGAAATAAATGTTCCAATTCCTTTTTAGTCCATGTTTCATTTTTCGCTTTGATTCTCTGTTCCTTCCTCTTTTCTTGAGCTGCTCCAATATGTTATGCATCAATTCAATGTAATAGTTTAATTTTTTTTTATACAAAATAGTTTTTGAGGTGGCTTACTCTAGAATATCTAATGTCATATAAAGGTCATGCATGTGACATCTCAATTACAAACTGAAAATTGTTACATACTCATGAAAAAATAGGAAAATGGTGTCTTACGTACATAATTTTATTAATTTTTCCTATTGCCCTTAGATATCTTTTCAGGACCTTTCCATTACAATGAAGATATTCTCCTCTGCCATACAAAGAGCTCTCTTATTCATTGGTTATATTGCCAAGAATCCAACTGTCTACAAGACAATTATGTTAATAAGACATAATTGCTCGTGGGGTGATGTAAAGAATAAACTCATTTCAATTTGTTGTTTTCAAAGCATATGAAATTTTACAATATTTTTCAATATTCTTTTCCTCTGATATAATGTTTATTTGCCATGTAATAATGTAATTTGCCAATTTTCGAAGGAGGAAAATGAAAACCCAGTATATGCACATATTTGTGTCCTGTTCTGTCCTGGATTTAGTCATGTTGAAGGAAATGGTGACTCAGTCACCCCATTCTGACAAATCCTTCTTATTCTTTGCATTTAATAACTAGGGAGACAGATTTTTCTTAAAGGTCAGATGCCATACACTGGAGCTACATCTTCTGCTGTCAAAGCTGTTAGTGCTGTCAGGTCTTCTCCATGTTTCTGAATGGAGGTGCAGTGTTCCCATTATATATTGTGTACATTGTCCCCTCTGGGAATTGTGTCAGGATTCCTTTCATTCAGCACGTCTTGCATTGTAAGTGACATGAGTGCATGTGTCATTATGCCACTTCTATTTGGTGTTTCACACATATAATGTCATTTTTATCTCCAAAGTTTACACATCTTGTTACCCTGTTCCTTCAACCAACTCAGGGAACACAGAGTTGAGAATGCTGGCTAAGGATATTGGATAATTGCCATATAATAAGATTCTACATTCTTGGGAATATCATTTAATTAGTGCTTACTAGATTGCCAAGCATCGAAAGCTCTAAAATATCTTACAAAGCTTGTTTAATATGTTAGCATATTTTGCTGTTTTGTTTTGTTTTCTATTTGAAAATGACAAATCATTTCCCAGGAACAAAAGTTACTTACCATGATAATGAACAAACAACTCGTTACAGAGACTGCCTCCAAAAGCATCAGAAGTAAATGCAAGTTTTGATTCTACCTTTGCTGTTGAACAGTTATCTGATCAATGAGATCAAACCAAATCCTACTTTACAGAGCTCCAAAAGTTAAGAAAAACTAGGTTTCTTATTCAAGCAAGTCTCTAAGCAGTTCCACATAGAAAATAAACATACAGTATAAAGAAAGAATGTAAAAGTATTCTCTGAGTTATAAAATTACCTCATAACAAAAATCTAACAGCAGAAATGATGTCTGTACATACACTGTAGTGCCAAGTAGTAACATGGCTCAGTTCACATCGTAGACAAAACAAATATTCCATGAGGTCAATTATGTTTTTTCTCAAAGTTTTCATATTCTAAAATCTAGCAAAACATGACTGTTACAGGGGGAAAAAAAGCACAACAACCAAAACCAAAAGGATGCCTAAAAACCCCAAACAACAGATAACTCCAGTCTGAAATACTATATTAATAATGCAGGAAATAGTGCAAGAAATAGCACCTCCTTCCTGTACCCCCAAGAAACTATTTCTTTTCAGAACCATTGCCTCAAAAGGTGATTCTGAATCATCTGCAGTCCTTACCCTTGTCTTGCTGGTTACCCTGTACAAAGAAACTGAAAAGAGCTGCCTTCTCCAGTGACAAGCCTATGTTTTGAATTCCATTACACACAAACTGTAATCCCCCAAACATTTCAGGTCTTTTGGAGTCCTACAGAGTAAGGTTTTTCACAGTGAAAACAGTTGTTACCATTACTTGAATGTTGAGTCAAATTGTTGGTTGCCATTACTTGAAAATGACAGTGCTGAAAAAAAGAATTTTTTACTGTTTTTCAACAGCTGTAGTTTGCAAGCTTGTTATTATTTGTATTCCATTCAGCACATGAAAAATATCCTCTTTCTTTTAATAGACTTTCTGACTAGTCTCAATATAATCAGCTCTATCTACTGTAATTATCAATTTCTTAATAAGTTGCTGTAAGAACATTATTGTCCTTAAAAGTCAGTTGATATAATTTTAACTGCTTTTGAATTTTTTCAGATTAAAAAGATCAGGGTGTTTTTTTTTTTAAATGGTACTTTTTTTTAATTCCTATTAACTTTTTAAAACCTTTCAGGAAACAAAAATTCCTTAGAGAACTGAGATCACGTTTTGAATTAAGGACAGACAAGCTTATTTTTTTTTCCCTTAAACTATTGCCTGATTGTGAAACATCACTTTTTAAATCACTGTCTCCTATCAAAAAGATGGCTAGAAACTTTGAGGACTGGTTTGGGTTTTTTGTTTGTTTGTTTGTTTGTTTTTTCTCTTGCACCCTGAGGGTGGTAGAATTACCCAAGGAGACATTTGTACATGAGGCAGGAGTATTGAGGACATTGTCTTAGAAATTTCATCACTTCTAAAGCATTCTACGTATTTTTTCACAACCAGCAGTAAAGGCATATCTCTTTCACTACAAATTTTATGATGCTATGCACACCTCACCTTCTACTGCTGATTTCATGTAAGCTATCTATTCTTAAATGTCTCATTAAAACAACATACATAAAATGGAATAACAAATTTTTATAGAATGTATTTGACTATACAAAAGCATTTAAAGTAATCATATTGTTAATATTAGTTCATGTAAGAATGACAGGACTGCAAAGAAATAAACAAACTTGTGGTACACTCTTATTATTAAAGCTTCTATGATTAAAAGGCATGCAGCAAAAAAAGTGAAAGTAACTTCAAAACACCACAAGTGTTGTAACTAGACACTAGATTAGACTCAGCAGAACATTTTGTGAACAGTTTCCACCATCAATAGAAGACTTCAATTTTTCCTGATACTACAACACCCTGAAATGATTTTTTATAGCCAAAACAGAAGGGAAAAATGCGATCCAGAAGAATGTCGCAATATCTCAGTTATTATAGGAATATTATTTGCAAATGTTAAGGTAGGATTCACCTAAACATATACATTTTCATATCAATCTGAGCTGCCAAGACATTCTTTGCAGTAAGTTCAGAGAAGTCACTTCAAAGACTTTATTTACTTCCTAATTCATTGTCTAAAATTAATCAGATTAACTTTGCCTATCTCTTTTATGTGGAGAAGGTACATCACATATAGATAGACATTCAAGTTAGAGATGTTCCCAGTCTTCTTAATGAGCTGAGTTCCCAATTAGACTTCACCTCCCAAGTCCTCAAGAGGTGATATTGTTGCCTCATGAAGTATTCCAACTCCATAAATCCAAGCTTGTAAATACAGTCAGCATTATCAAACATTCAAGTAAAAAAATATTTCTAAATAAGAACACTTAGAAAAAAAGGTTGATATTTTGCCATTTTGAGAATCATGTAGAGCAGTATAAGTGATCAGATCTTCTGTTAGGATTAAAAGACTGAGAATTTATTTTTCATTCCATTCTCATGCTTTGGTATTTTGTGCAGGTAGTCTGTTACCTCTGTAGTCAAATTATTTATCAACTAATTTCTATTCATTCTGGTTGAAATTCAGTTTCAAGGACAAGAATTGTAGTCTGCTTTCTTCAATTTAGTATCTAACTTAGGCCCTTTGCATAGGTACAGAAAGGTGATCTAGTCTACCCATGTCAGGTATGAGCCTTATCCACCAAGTATGGGAAATATCATGCAATGTTATTAAATACCATGCAATGTTACTGGAACTTCAAGCTAAGCTGTCCTCTTCTGAAGACAAGTATATTAGGTGAAACAAAGTGGTGATTTCAGACAATGGAAAGAAGACACCTTGTTTCCAGAAGTGTCCTATTCACCAAGACATGTTGAATCCTTGCATAGTACTCTCCACTGTTCCTTTTCATCAAGCTGAGAAAATATGTGGCTGAGAATGCAAGATTTCAAAAATAGCAGAGAAAAAGAAGAGCAAGCCAAAATTTAGGGTAGAAAAGGGCAGAAGTCAGATTCACCTGAGCACAGAATTACTGGTTACATTTCCCACAATGTTCAGTACAGGTTAGGACCCCAGTTTCACTCTTCTGAAGTGAGTAGTTTAACCACTAGACTATTATCAACCACAGTGACCAGGTCAAAAGAAGCTAGTTATAGTCCTGACCTTGTCTAGGTCTAAGGTTTCTCCAAGAGATTTAGGTCCTCAGATCCTTATACAAAACCTGCCTGTACTGGATCTCAGTGCAGCAGGTAGGTAAGGAGGTGACATCCTCCCACCCCCAATTAATCTTAGGTTTTGTGGTTGTTCTTTCTTTCTGTTCTTTCTCAAAAGCTGTCTTGTTTACAGTCAGAAAAACAGCTGCTGTGAGTTCAAGCTTGCTTGGGGGGTGGAGGTGGTGGTTGGTTGTTATTTGTTGTTTTGTTTGGTTGGTTTATTTTTCAGCTTCTGTTTTTCCTATAACCTCTCATGTTCCCAAGCACTGAAAATATATAAATACTATTCTATTTAGTGCTGCTAACCTTTAGAGACTTAGTCCTTCCTTTTCTGACCCTTTCCTAACTTGAGTCTAGATAGACTCAATCAAACCAGCCAAATATTCTAAATCAGAGAATCAGAGAATACTTCATTAAAGATTTTATGTTTCATGTTAATATGTTTCAATAAAATAATGATGATAATACATATACATGGTATATCTTTTTAATAGAGTGATCCTCCTGTGAACTCTCAAAAATATTGGGTAAGATCAGGCCTATTCCTGATAATATCAATTAAAAAAAAAAAAAAAAAAGGAGAGAAAATACCTTCCTACCTACCTTACAAAAAAGAAATTAGCGAAGGAAAGAAATAAATAATAATGCTTTCACAATAAACAAAAAATAATTCACATCAAATTTTGTAGGTTTAAGAGTAGATCTTTACAAAAATCTAAAATGCCTCACTGGATGAATGAATCTGCTGTAATTGCATCCTTGGTTTTAGAGGTTGTTTGTATTTTTTTTCCTTTTTTTCTAACAATGAATTTCCAGTGCAGTTTAAATGAACAGAGGTATTCATGGGATTGAAGTGGAAGTGAAACGTTTTGTTGGATCAGAGCCAAATGCTCAGCACCTTACAGAATCAAGTGCAAAATTAATTTATTTCATGATTGAGTCTGTCATTTTGAAAAGAAAAACTTCATATATATCTTTATGTGTGGATCATCTGATAATATGCTCTGAAACAGCTGGCTATGAAAGAGCCTTGGAGAGAACAAGAGGACTAAAGTAATCTTACTGTTTCCATATTAATATAATTTTCTCTATTTGCCACTCTTCTGGTTTATATTGAAATTTGCCTCTGTCAGGCCCATGAGGGCATCATAAGTCCTGACCGTCCCTGTCCAGGACCCCCGGTGCTCCCCTCACCCTGCCCAGGGCACAGGACCCCACGTCAGCCCCCCAGCACCATCAGCCCCCGCCCCAGTGATGCTGCAGCAGGGCCGGTCTCCAGCTCCCCACAGCTCTTCCCTGCCTGGCCATGGGCCCCGCCAAGCTGGGCCCACCCGCAGGCCCATGTCCCAGCCCAGCCTCAGCCTTTTCCCAACCCCAGGCAGCTGCCCAATGCCCGGCGCTGGGATGCCCCAGTGCTCCCCCCAGCTGCCCTGTGCCTGGCTGGGGCTGGGATGGGCCCTGGCTGCCAGCCCCTGCCCTGACCCACCATGGGGAGCCCCTGACACTCCTGGACCCTGCGGCCCCCAGACAATGTTTTCCATCAGCTCTCTTTCTTTAGGTATATTTTTGTATCTACAATACCAAACATTTCTTGGGCCCTGCCAAGCCTGACAGCCACTTCCAATTTCTGTGTGACACCAATCTTTAAATGATCTTGTTGATTTTTCCCCATTTTATTAACTGCTTATAGAGTTGTTGACATTTTTTCAGAATTTAAAAGAATTAAATCAAAATCTGAATACAACCTTAAAAGTTCAGTGTATTTTAGACCAATCACTATTGTTTGGACAGGATTTTTCCCTTCAGTTACCAACTTAAAATAGTTTTCTGTAATCATGTCACTATATTCTCCCCATTTCCTCCATTCTCTTTTTTTGTGGTTTCTGCCCACCGTAGCTGCAGGAGAAATACATAAGCCTATATAAATGTTGTCAGTATCTCTCACCGTGTTGTTTATGTCCTATAATCTTTCTCCCCCACTGTCTTTTAAGAGTTCTTATCTCTTACCAAAAAAAAAAAAATCACAAATGAAGATCTCTTTTCTTTCCTTTTTGTTCTTAAGCTATAATGTGCTAACAAAACACAGTCGATATTCATAGCACTGAAGAAGACTCAAATAACCAACTTTCCCCTTTGTGTTTATACAGCATGTGTTCTCACTGATAATTATTTAGTGTAGTCTTTTCTGCTCTATTTGAAGGCTGGGATTAGATTTTAGGACATAATTCCTACTAAGTAAGTAATGATCAATAAACATTAGACAAGAATTTAATAAGACAGTTCAACACATAAATTAAGTATATATTGATTGTGAAAAGGGCATTTCTTTGAGATATTCAAGTGCAATTCACTTTAATTTGATCACAAAGACATTCATGACCAAACAAATATGAATTCAAGTTCTTATTCATGCTTAAGGAACCACTACTTCAAATAGCCAGAGCTTCGTATAGACAAGGCTGTGATAGTTTTTGTTTGTCTGTTCCACAACCATAAAAAAGTTCTGTCTTCTAAAGCTACGGCTGAAATCCCTACTTCTTTGCTGAAAATCTTACATGGAAAAACTTAAATTCCAAAATTCGATCCTTCAACTTTCTGTTAACATTTAAGTGGGAAAAAACAAAATTCAGAAGAGAAAGTAGTTTATGGCAAAAAATACAGAACAATTCAGAATGTGCTTAGAATGCATTTTAGAATGATTACAATGTGTTAGTGCACTGACCTTTTGTGTGCCACACAAGGACCAATATATAGAACTGTTTTTCATCAAAAAGGCTACTCGTTAATATCAGTGGGGAATGCGTGATTCCCCCTGAAACACACACTGCTCTTCAGAAACAGGTCGTTGTTTTTCTTCTATTTCTGTCAAGGTCTTTGATAAGATTTTTCTCTCCATGAGGAAATAAATGTGTGTTATTTCAGCCTATTCCACACTAATTATCATGGCATTGTAAAAAGTGACATACTTATCTGTGTATGGAAGATAGGCAGAGAGATAAACAAGTGAAATTTGAGCCCAAAAAATTGGGTAGATGAGGATTAGAATCACTTAAGAAAACAAAATATTACTGCTGAGAAGTATACATAAAAGTACTACACCTGTTCTATTTTCCACATTCATACAAAATCTAGAACTTGCTTACATGAAACCTAGATTTCCACTATCGGAAAGTAAGTTTGAATATCCTTATCCGAAGAATTTTCAGAGGATTTCAAAACAGTTCATTTAAAGAAAAAGATAATTACAATTTATGTAATTAGAATATGAAAAATAAGCAAAACTCTCAAACATAATTGAGCACTAGTACAGGCATGACATTAGAAAAGTTAATACAGATGAAAATATATTCATGTATAATGTGTTGTTATTTATTTATGCCTTCCTTTAAGAGAGCTGTTTTGAAAGTAAATAGTATTTATGTATTTTTAGTTGGTTCTTTGTTCTTGGATCAAGCTAGGTTTTCCAGATCATATTATTTTCTAAATACACAAGCCTGTCAATCATACCACCAGGACTATTACTAGGCAAGTTCACAGCCAGCTTAATGATAACCACAGAACACAATCCTTCTGTCACAGATGATAAGCCTTCCCTTCAGTATACACTTATAGCATTCATTCAGTTATTCTTGCTGCTCAGCCTCTGTCATATAAAAGCATTGAAGTTTTAGATAGTTAATCAGTTACAAAAAATGCTGTAGGAGGCAATCTGCACAGTAAATAAAAGGGCATGATATTAAGACAATACATTTAAAAATATATCGATACTTAATAACTACTCTAACAATTGGAGGGCCTTTTTTCTTAAGCCTCATCACCAAATCCAGCCTGAATTAAACAGGATAATTATCTAGTTCTGACTGGGTTGTATCTGCCTTTTCTTTCACCTGGCATCTGAATATTTTCTCTGCTCTTGGCATTCAATTTTGCTGTGTTTCCCTTTTGATTTTTAATTTTTCTTTTTTAGAAGCCAATCATCCCCTTGAACATAACTGTCCAGTCAGTCCATGTGCAAAATACACAGCATGCTTCAGAAAACGATTATGGCACAATGTGCAATCAGACCTTGAAACCATGTCAAAGGTAATCTTCAGCCCTATCACTCTTAGGCAGTATTCAAGAAATGGTCTGATGCTCATACATATGAAAAAGAGTCAGCTCTGACTAAAAGGATTTGAATGCGATTCCTAGGTTACCAGGAAGAACAAAGATACACAGCATAAATAGGAGGAATACATGAAAGTAGTCAACTTAAGGAAATGACATTTTATGTCCCTGCATCAATGGGTCACAGATTATTGCTTTATGTAGGATAGGTGATAGAATACACCGAGTTAAAGAATAAAAATATCAGTGGCTTGAACCAGAAAGGTTTTGTTTTCTTTTTGCATTGCAACTGGTATATCACCATTTTACAGGATCTGAGTACTATGCAAAAAACACTACACACAACAAAAATATGTAATGAGACAGACCAAAGCACAGCCAAGTCTACAGAAAAAAGTACCACATTGTTTCAAAAGTGTCTTTTCTGTTTTTGCAAGCTTCACATTCATAATCACTTTGATTGCATTTGAGTAATCATCTTTTGAGGGATGTTACGTACAACCTACTTAGTACCTCGAGAAGACCGGGAGCAGTAAAAGGAATATGACAAAGTTAAAGCAGTATCTTTAAGAAAAAAGAGAGAGAAGCAGCAGGTAATAAAGGAGCCTGCTGAACACATTTCAGCCCAGTTTTGTATCAAAGGGCTACCATTTCACAAACCTAGGTTGCACAGTTTCTGACACAGTCACCGTTATTTTTAGAGATACTGGGAATTTATATTTATTGTATTGAAAACATCTGAGAATGGAACTCTGATCTATTACTTTCATGATTGCTTTAAACTTCATGCTGTAATACACCAGCTCACATTCATGTTCTCTTGCTTATGACAGCTCTAATGCTTATGTGTTCCTGGGTAAAATGGATGATATTGCTGGAGTCTACAACTATCATTTGCAGAAACTGTTTTGAATCAGATCTGTGAAATGCTTTCTCTCAGCCCAGAGCTGCATGTTTGCTAGAGCAAGTTAAAGGAAGGAATTTTACCTCTGATTTGCTCATTATACAGTTCAAGGCAAGTCCTCCCAGATCTCCATCTCATGTCCTAATCTACCACTAACAGCAAAATGGGAGCAGGAAAAATACAGTGTTCAAAGATTGTTACAGGGGTTTCAAAGTCAGCAAGTGCTTCATGTGATCTGAAATTTTCAGACAAAATTATGACCAAGCCACAACTTTTAATTAAAACTGCATATAACAAAAAAATAAAATACAGAATAAAAGAGTAATTATTGTATGTTAAAAGAATCAAGAATCAGGAGGTATGGCTTTACACAAGATCTCACTGTTACAATTCAGGCTGAGGGAACCAGATTTTTTTTCCCTAAGCTAAACAGTAAATAGTGTTAAAAACATTCCTTGAGTACTCATATTTTTGGTTGATTCCAAATAGGGAATACTTGTTGGCACTTAGTAATTTCTTGGCCTTACAATATAACAAATTGTTATCTTCAGCACTAGCACCAGATGCTTCAATATTTACAGTGTTACTTTAATCAGGAAATCTCCTATTTTATAGGACACAGAAAAGAGTCAGTGCCCTAGGAAAATGTCCATGTAAGAAGAAATTTCTTGTAACAGCTGCTATTAGAAATGTTTGACCTTATTTTGTCTGTCACCAAAATTAGGGAACTGTGTAAAACTGGGAAAAAAAAAAGTGTAAAAGGAGTATAGGAAGAAATTAGAATTCCAGTCCATAGGTTCTTCACTACTTCTCTGTTATTTTGGCTATTAAGATCCTCATATTTTAGAATGGCCAGTATTTTAATAATCTCTGTATCTGCAAACCATACATTCTGCTTGGCAACATTATCCTATTCTGAAAGATAAAAATGTAAAAGATGTTATAACTTAGGCCCAGAAGAGATACGCCAAATGTTTTGTTTTTTTTTTTAATTAGTCCATATTTTCCAGAAGCAATGTACTCTCTATATATTAGTGGATATTTATTGAAAAAATAAGTAATAGTCACACCTGCAATTTCTCCAAAACTGTGGATTTTCTTAATTAAAAAATATATAAAGTAATGAAGGCTTATTATTTAAAAGTGTGGCAATATTTTCACATTTTTTATTAATTTTGTAAATAAATGTCTCAGATTCATATAAGCACCAGTATTATGCATAACACTTTGAAAAATAAACTGCGTAAGTTCAAGTAAATACTTTTCTATTCAGTAACCAAACAGGAAGGGGTAAAGGTAGAGAAAGATTAAAAAAAATTCCATTTGTATTAAATTAAAAGAGTGTATTTTCTTTTCTTCACAAAAATTAAAAACCTCTTAAACTAGTTTCCTGTTGAATTAAATATTCCCATATGGCACAAAAGGTCACTTACGGATCCTTTTAATAAAAGCAAAATAAACATACTGAAATCTTTTTTTTTTTTTTAGTGTAACTGACTCTGTCCATACCTGATATGTTGATCATGTTAAAGGTTTCTATAGCAGCTGCTTCTAAATAGTCATTGACTAATAGAGAACATACTAGCCTAGGATTCAGAATGGGACTTATTCTTGAATTCACCATTGGTCTTCTGAATGTCTTTACGAAGTTGTTGCCTCTTGCTATGTTCTCACTACTTTTGCTTACTTTCAATGTTAGTATAGATATTTCCCTGTGAGGAAGCTCAGTAAATGAAAAGTTTTATCTAAGATGATGTACTCTGATTCCTAATCTCCTGAGCAATGTACAAAGTTCACAGATTTTGGCTTAAATAAACTTCTTTAAATGCTTTTTTTGTCTTGAAAAGTAAATTTTATTTGAGGATATTTAATAATACTCCACTTCACAATCACTATAAAGCAATAGAAGTAAATATGTGATAACTTTAGGAGTGTCTAATGCTCAGAATTCTGGGTTACCCCATGAACTGTAGCTCACAAGGCATTCAAGAAAACTAAAAAGTAATTTTTATCTGCAAGCACTGCTTCCCTGATCATTTTTTTTTCAAGCTGAATTTCTGATAGCCCTTCCAGTACATTTCCTGTATATTTTGTAAATATTCCAGACTATTGTCTCGCATGCCTATACTTGATGGGAACTGTGCTATTTCCTATACTTTAAAACAATCTCTGTATTCAGGATTCAAGTTGCATGGACAAAAACCCTACCTTAAACCAATATATTTTTGAATATTTTGTAAGATTTTGTAAAATGTCGCAATTGCTAAAGCACAAGTAGTTGCTTATAGGTAACTTAACCAAATTTGTTTAACATCTGCAGGTCAGCCTTGACACTTGTAGGGTGTTGTCATTGTCAACTATTTTTGATTGATTATTCTATTTCTGGGAAGTATCAAGGAAAAATAAAACAGGAAACATGGAAAACAATTATTTAGAATATAAACTTACAGCACACTGAATTGGATGTAGTTCTTTGAATATTGGTATAGTTCAAGCTGATCCTGCAGTTGTCCTTACAAATTTAAAAAAAAAGTCAGAAAATCCCAACTTGCTTACCAGCATGCTGAGTAGAGTCTAACTTCTGTTATCGTACTCGAGTACAGGAACTTTCTGCTGAACCAGCCTGCTTCAATTACATTGTTAATACAATGTTCTTCTTATAAACAGAAAACTGCATAGATGATTCATTAGAATTTCCAAAGGAGTATCTCTCTATATATTGTTTTCCTAAACCATCAATTCAATTTCCCTTAGGCAGGGTATTTCAAAGTCATGCACACTGAGTACTGCCTTCAGAAAAAAAAAGCAGAAAGGGTAAAATGTCACCAGTTTACAACTTCTGAGGTAACTAGTCTATTTATGTTTCTAAATGTAAAATTTCCTCATTGAGATGACATAGAAGATGTTTCCAGATATGGGAGTTTTAATATATTCTTCTTTTAGGTACCATCTTTTGACAGATATCAAGATGCAGGCAATTTGTCCTTGATGAGTCAGCTATACAGGTAACTGATTACCAGACAGAGATACCTCTTTGTCTGAGTGATTTGCTTCCTGTTATTATCTTTGCAAATGACTGAGTCAAGTTATTAAAATGAAAGGAAGACCTTCTCTGCAGTAAGAGATGTTGCCTTTTAAGGAAAGCAATCTGAAGGGGAAAACTGGATGCCTTAAATTGAAAGGTAAAAGTCTTATTGATTTAAACAGCAGGAGGTTTTCATCATGAATGTGAGAAAAATTTGTCCCACAGGTTATTGAATATATTGAATGGAGTTATGAAGAAGAAATAATAATTCAAGCTCTGTGCTATTTTAGCAAGCATGCACAATGGATTTTTTTCTTCTCTATAAATTTTCTCTTTCAGAAGTCTGTATTTGAAGTAAATCTCTAGAATATTTTCTCATAAATGTTGTCCATGTACACATCCTCCATGAAGGTCATAAGGGAGTGGGGGGCAAACGGTTTAGTTGTAATAAAAATATCTCTTATGAAGATACATATTTATTAAAAAAACTTCATAAAGGGGCCTAAGAGATAAAAGAAATCAGTAACACTCATAGAAAAGTAGAAGGCTAGGTAGGCTTGATTCTTTCTTATCAGACACAGGCATGGCTAATTGGCTTCAGTAGGCACTATAAAGATGTCAGTAAAATTAGCTTACATTTCAGCTGAGCCTTGACTACAATCACAGGAAAAATCAAATAAATGAGAGCCCATAGGTTTTTCACAAAGGCCCAATTTTTCTTTCCTGATAAAATAACCACGTGATTTAAACTCTGCACTTCTGACAAGCAGCAGAAACTTACACGTACCCAGATAAGTGATTCAAATGTCTTTCCATTAAAAACAGATTTTTAGCATTTGCAAATGAAGATGAGACCATTTCTGAAAGAAAAAAAATGGTGAGCCTGGCATTGTAGAGACCAAGCAGATGCAAACAGTCATGAGCTCTGAGCAGGCAGTTTGCAAGCTGGGAGCTGTATTGTACCTTCATTATAAGGTGTGAGAGCAAAACCATGGATCCGTTGGTGCCAGTCTGATGGATGATACTCTGACAGCTCTTAGTCTTATGCACAACAGAAGAGAAGCTCATTTTTCTTCATCCTTTAAAAATTTCTGTGCGATTAACTGCACAGGAGCTGCAGTCACAGACAAGGACAGCCATTGCATTAGATAAACCAACCATCAGAAAAACGGTTCCTTCCCCAGAGACTTTATGATGTAAATTGGATAATCATGCTCAGAGATCCTGTGTATGGTTGTATGGAGAAAAGCAATTATCCTCCTATCACTCTACTACTACCAACAAACAGGTTTGCACCATTTATCAACCTGTAAGCCAGGTTAGAAAAAAAGAGAAATCTTTCACTTCGAGAAGTCATCAAGTGAAGCAATGTAATTCCTCCCAAGAGCAAGGGAAAAGTAGAGATGAAATTAGGACGTTATGAGTCATAGCTTGTTCTCTCTTCTATTTTGGGAGCACAACATCTGTAAGCTACCCTTTATTCAAGGATATTCAGAATTGAATTCCTTGTATTTTTATCAAAGACTAATCCAAGTCCCTGACGAAAACCAATTGAGAGTCTAGGGCAGAATATGTGTTTGATTGCTCCTATTTCCCAAAGTATAATAAAAATGATAGGTAGAGAGCATGTGTGTGTGGGGGTGTTTGGTTGGTTTGGGGTTTTTTCCCCTCTGTCCAAGAAACAGGAATTCTGGTGATATTTCTTTGGTGAAAAGAAAAGGATACAGAAGTTAAGAAGCTTCGCAATCACATCTCCTAAAAGTTTACAATAACTAAGTCATCAGTACCAAAGGCATAAAGCTTTAATGGCAATATTTCTCCCTAAAAGATTCTCAACAGAAAAACAGCTTCACTATTATGTCTTGCTAGAACAAACACAATCCTATTGAAAGTATATGGGCATGAAATTTTTGTCATAATTAATTAGTCTCAATATGGTACTGATTGTGGGCTAGACAATCTTCTGTGTAAATCAATGTATTATTTGATAGTTTTCTACTGTTTTGAAATACATTGTGATAGAAATTCAATTAGTTATGGATGAGATTATAACAGAAACATGAGGGAGTTAGGTAGCTACTTGCTATTCAAATGTAAAAATATTTTCACAGAGCATAAATATTTACAATCAGACATTATTTGTTACACATGGAATGTAAATGAAATGTGAAAAAGCATACTTATTATATTGTTTAAAAAAGTAGTCACATACCTGAGTAAATGTTAAACACTGGTTTAACATTTCTAGCAGAAATGAAAACACAAAGTTATGGAGCATACTTACAGATATTGGTTTTGGTTTTCTTTACATGTCTAAGATCTGATTTTATGCAAATTAACATTGTATCGATGAAGAAACCTATGCTCCTTCTGGTTTTATTCTCTTCTCTTAAGTTCCGCTATAGTCTATAAGCATATATTTTACCCTTTCCCAGATCCCAAAGGGAGTACTTAGTTTTAGGCAAAATACGTAATACATTCCACAGATGGCATGGGAAATGGGAAAAAAAATTAAAAATGGAAAATTCTGAAACAGTTTTTTCACCTGTTATAAGCCTTCCCACTTTTCCAATAGTAATTTTATTACGTCTTGCATTGCTATACATTCTCCTAATCGATGTAAGCTCTAAATGAACCAGTGCTATTGCAGGAGACCTGGCACTAATGAATGCCAAAAGAACACATTTTGATTCCCTAAATGGAAGTCATCATTTTCAATGAGAAAGCAGAAATGAAAAGATGAAAAACTGATGGCCTATCTCAGCTGCTACCCTTTACCTGAAGATATCTATTGAAGAATGAACTTAACATCCATCACCAGGAAAAGCTTTATTCATTCAATACCAGTACCTTATACAGGCTTTTTGAGCTATTAAAGCAAAAAAAATCATTGTCTGTTCTGAAATGGGAGCCCCAAAAACACACAGGGAGCATATTTTTAGCTCTGTGTATTGTATATTCATATAGTGGCTAGTACAACAGAGCTGAGGCTTGGTAGGGTATTGTAAAGCAGTAAACATATTTTGATCCTTCAGTGCCAGTCAGTCTGTGATTGCAAGGAAAGACATGGAGGTCTGAAATATTTCAGGAAAAAATGCATTTGGTTTGTGCTGTCCTTCCAAGAGTACATCTCACTGGCTGGTGCAATCATGCAACTTTAACTTTACAAACCATTGCACAATGCTCACCTGCCTCCTCATGAGCAGCATACTGACATTACCAGCTACCTCACACACACTTTTGCCATTCTATTTTCATTATCAGACTCATTTCCAAGGGATAGTTAGATTGAGTTATACTTTACATTTTTTTCCTTCTAATTTCTGTATAAAATATTGCAACCCCCTGTAATTATGGAGGATTTAATACAAAATGAAAGATTTATCATATATTCCACTTTAGTCAGACAGAATCTTTGTAATAGTATTAAAATTATGCATTTATGCATTGAGGAAACTATACAAAACTCTGTTTAAAAACACAGATTGCCATGTTTGTGGCTTCTTATGAAATAAAGTGATTAAATACATTGAAATCTTGACCCATTTCAGTTGACTTAAATGCACTTAAAACTTCATCCACAGTTCTTTTTCTATAGTAAGCTACAATATAAGCAATGTATGTATTATCATTATATCATCATTGCATTTCAGCCTGATGCTCTAGAGTTCTTAAAGTCTGAGAATCTAAAAAATCTAAAAAATATTGTGAAAATATTTTACATCCATATTGGTAATGTTTTAAATTACAGGTGGACTCTTCCTTCTCCCCTATACTTGTTCTATTGTATAAAAGCATTCCAAACCTTTCACCTTCTTTTGACTGCCATGAATTCAAGTGTAAAGTTTCAGATTTCCGTGAATGAGATCCTTAAGATCCAACCTGACAAAAGAACTTAATTATATTGCATAACAAATTTTAAAAAGAAAAAAAGAAGTGAGAAATGGACATTATGGGCAATATCCAGTAGAGTCCTTATGATTTATCCCACCACAGGATCTAGCCCATAGATATGAACAGCATTATAAAGGAAGTCCAATGTTCTGACTGACTTGGTTCTCCAAAATATGAAGAAAAAGAAAAGAAAGCAATGAAGAAGTCCCGCCTTTCCGCTCAAAGATTTCTTGCATAGATTCAAGAGTGTTTCAGATTTCCCACAGTCTCTTTCCACCATTTTTTTCATTTCTCTTGTGGACATTATAATTCCTTAACTGCTAAAAAATGGATACAATTTATGCTTTTGTAAGAGTTTTATCATTTTATCATACCTATCAAGATATAGGCAAATGAAAATACCAAGCAAACCTAAGCAGCATCTGATTTCAATAAGAGCCTTAATAAAAAACCTGACAGCTGCCAGTAAGCCTTTACAAAATGTAGCTGGAAATGGGCTTTCATGTAAGTTGCTAAGAGCAACTTGTCACTTTCAAATGCAAGCTCAGCTCTACATTCCTTATGGTATGCACTGCAGTCTGCACTGTGTTGTGGCTTACAACCTCTTTTAGCATTCCCAAAACTGCAAACTTTAATCAGATTAACTCCTGCAAAAAGGAATATTAGTTGCATAGGGAAGAAAAAGAACAACAGTGTGGTCAGTAAGTTCTAAGTCCCTGCCACAAATTGTCCTGCATAACTGCCTGCTGGCCATCACAGGCTTAGATAAGCATGAAAGAAAAATCAACTGGATAATTTAAGTCATTCATTTCCACAAGATTAGATTTTTGAAAGAAACTGCAGAGCAGGCCAGCACAACGTTGGAAGCATGAGCAACCAGTAACTTTCTTTTTCTCCCCTTAGAATTTATACTGAAATTCTGTAATTGTAAGAAGAACAACTGTAACTCCAGACTTAAACAGATTTGCCAATAACAAAGATGAAATGGAAGGTTTTATAGCAAGAGTTGTTTTTTCCTGAATCAATACATACTGTATTAGTTGTTGAAGGAAATTTGAACTTCACTTGAACTTTAAAATCACATTCTTTTTTTACCAACTATCATTTTGAGTGACAGTTGCTTAATCTCAGGTTATTTCAATAGCTTGTTATACTTCTTTTACCAATGATAAGACAATGACTGTAAGGCAATACTTTCAGGTTTATTCCAGGTTATCACTGTCATTGAGTTAATTCCTGAATTTTGTAATAGTAACATAAAATGCACAAGTTAAATATAAAAAATGAACAATAGGTGCCAAGCTAAACTCCAAGTTTTTAATTCACTCAGCCGACTTTATAGGTATATGTGAGGATGGAATTTGACCCTAACTTTGATCTCTTCTTGCCAACTTTCAGGCAAAATCTCCACTCGGTACTAACAAATTGAAACTACACTTAAATATAGTTCCAGTCAAAAAAAAAAAAAAAAAGTACTAATATGGTCAAGATTTGCTAGTTTTAAAGTATAAATTTTCACTATAGCCTATCTGTAAATTTTGAAATAATCATTCCTGTTTGTTTTTCTTCAAATCTTTTTTAAGAGACGTATTGCTAATATGGAATGATTATCACCCAAATAAGTATAAAACCATGCAGTTTCAAGGAAGGAATTAGGAATTCACAGAAAAATATAGATAAATCATCTAAAAGCATATTTGAAAAATAAATGACACTCTGCAGGAAATTCTTACTTGTCAGTGTTATTACAGAGAGAAAAAAAAGAAATTACTGAATTAATAACTAAAGTAATATATACTATGGAAAATTTGTCACATTTTCATAGTCACATTTCACCTCATAATATTGTTTTAAATTAATCTAGAGTCACACTTACCTTGATGTTACCAGAAATGTTCAAGTGATGACTGCCGTGCTTCCACATGTATGCACTAGGAAATGTAAACTAAGTAAACTAGAACTACCTCATAGCATGTTAACATTTAGTGCCAATAGGTCACTGATTAATATAAGTATTTTAGAGTATTATTAATGATATTAGGAATTCAAAGTATCAAAGGAAAAAAATAGGGAATACAGATTCAACATTTCTTTACATAAGATTCAGAAAAAATGTCCTTTACATTTTATAAAAACATGTCTTTTGTATAAACTGATTAACTATGGAATCTCCACAAAATTTACATGGATTATGTAAAAAAAAAAAAACCTTAATACTAAAATATATCATGAAAACAGAATTTTAACCATCAGTCAATGTGACAACAGTTCACTGATACATATGTTTTATCATGTTCAGAAATCTTATCAAATAAGCTTTCAGTTACATAAAAATATACCTCACAAAAATGTGCCTAAATGTTTGAGAGTTTCAAATGTCTTACAGTGATTTGAACAAGTTATATTTACTATACAAGGATGATTAATATTTTCACTGTAATTTATTTGCACAGGCAACCTCACTGACTGTTTTACAAAAATAGCTTTTTCATTTGTAACACTAAATGACTTCATCTCACTTTCAGAACTGCACATAACACATGTGTGTATCAATACATGAGGCATTTTGTGCATTTGATTCTTCCTTTGGAAGTAGCTAATGCATGAGATCAGACTGTTTTTTCAAAGAATCAACATTTGATTGGGTTTCCTTCACGTATTTATTATAATGATATAGAAGTCCTCACTGTTGTCCATCTAAAGTTCAGGTACTCTATCCATATTTGAACAGCAATACAAAAAGTTGTCTCAAGAAGAGACAGAATAAGTAACTGTTACTCATAATTTCTGAAGATGTTTATCAAATCAGGACACTCTTCTTGCACTGCCCAAATACCAGCATAAGTATATAATTTCAAAATCCAGACCTCTAATTCTTTCACACACAGTAGGGACAAACTTGTTAAAAGAATGTATTATAAGTCTTAGTTAACACAAAATGTTCTTAAAAAAAGCAAGTATGCTCAGAGTGATGAACAAGCATCAGCTTACACAGTGAATTACCAAAACTCAGTGAATTACCTAAACTCAGTGAATTACCTAAAAATCATATCTTTTTTACTTCTCTTACATTGTCTTGTAGCTTTTTGTTCTGTTTGACTATATAGGCTATGATAAAAATTATTTTCTGAGAGCATACTTTACTTAGTCAGCTGGGTCAATCCATCAAGCCTGGAGGAAACAGATTTTGTTGCATTTAGGTAAGAGGAACTCTCTGTCAAAAGGTTCTTGCTAAATTAGTTTTGACAATCACATTTCAAGAATGCCCACACTTGCCCCTGACTACAGAATTATACAGAAGTTATCTAAGCTTGTTGGGAGTTCAGACACGATAAAAGTAAGCCATATGAGAGCAGAACAAGCTATTAACTGCATTTGTGATTGTCAGACACAATCACAGTGATACCGTGTACTCACTCTATGAAAGGAACGTACCTAATGTTAGAAACTCTATGAATGTACACATAGCTTCTGAAGACAGTGTAATTTATGTACTTGTTGCTTCTGATGTTTGAAACAGAAGATGTAGTGACATGACAGTCCAAAAACAATGGGATATGGATGGAGTTTATCAATCAGCTGCATTTGCACAAATACAATTTCTGTGACTTAACAATAGATTTAAAATAAGAGAAAAAGATAATATTTACAAAAAATAATTAACAAAGAGCAGAATTCTGATGTCTCCAAAGACATGTTGATAGCAATGTAATTAACACTTATGTGTCATTGCTGGGAATTTAGGAGCTCCATCGAAGTAGAAAATCAGCTACGACAACTGACATTAGCTGACACAATTATTGGCCAACTAAGAAGACAGGTCAGGGACAAAATGGGCCAGGAAATCTTCTGCATGAAGCTTAGAGAGGTAGGTGAGGCAATGTAGTGAAGTTTGCATTGGCTTCAGCAATGCAAACAGTCACTATAAGCTAAATTGAGCTTAAACAAACCTCCTTTCTTGTGTAAGCATGAAAGTCTGATTTACTTAGCACACTCCAGCTCTGGGGTCATTCCCATGTGTACTAATCTACCTCTGGCCTTTTTTACCAGCAGATTACCTTTAAGTTTCCTGTACTAGTGGAGTCACATGCACTGGAGATAGAGGAGGGGTGTCTGGAGGCACAAAGGGAACAGATATCTGCATGTATGAATTTAAAATACCCACAAAGGAATCATTCTGTACAACAATTACACTAGTGAAGATAAAATTCAACATATTGTAGACTATTGTTCACTGCCGATATGAAAGAATCTGGCTCGCGAGGTCATATACTACTTACTTGCTTTGATTACTGCTGAATAGAGTAGAGTAGAGTAGAGTAGAGTAGAGTAGAGTAGAGTAGAGTAGAGTAGAAAAGAAAAGAAAAAAAGAAAAGAAAAGAAAAGAAAAGAAAAGAAAAGAAAAGAAAAGAAAAGAAAAGAAAAGAAAAGAAAAGAAAAGAAAAGAAAGACAAGACAAGACAAGACAAGACAAGACAAGAAAAGAAAAGAAAAGAAAAGAAAAGAAAAGAAAAGAAAAGAAAAGAAAAGAAAAGAAAAGAAAAGAAAAGAAAAGAAAAGAAAAGAAAAGAAAAGACAAGACAAGACAAGACAGAACATAGGTCAGTTGGAAGGGACCTACACTGGTCAGTCAAATCCTAAGCAGTTCATTTACAACATACACTGTTTCAGTGCATTGATGTTTTAATTTGCAAACCAGGCACTCAGTGATGTAAAGAAAGCTAAGGTTCTCAGTAACTTGCAGAAGTACTGAGCCTCCCTGTATACTGAACTCTGATTTATATTACACTGCATAATATGATCATTTATAGGAAGCTATAATTGCATGTGGATATAATTTCTACTAAAAGGAAGTCCAGCCTTTTAAGACAGAGTACTTAAAATTGATGCTTATTGCCAAAAAGGGAGATAGATAAGAGACGGACTATTCTTATCTGCATGATTTGGAATTCTAAGAGGAATAAAATGTTAAATTGCAAGTGGTCTTGGAAATGCTAAATCAATTTTACAATTTTGAACTCTGAGTGTGTCTCATTTACTGCAGTAGATATTTCATTTAACTCTGACTTCCAAAATGCCTGATTCACATTTCTAGAATTCATCTTTGGTTTTCCCTTTAATAGCCCACACAAGAACAAGTTCATGTTTGAATATCATAACTTTTTTAAAGATTGTGTAAGATTTTTTTCTTCAACGTTTATAACATAATGACTGAATTTAACTGCATTAAAAAAATTGTGCTGGGGCTTTGGGGCTTTGGTTTTATTGTTTTGTGCTTGGTTTTTTTTTGGGGGGGGTCATTTGTCAGATTTAATTTTTACTATTGCACAAGCTAAACAGGGATTCAGCATATTGCAGTCTCACCATGAGACAGACAATTCAGGTCATGTCACTGTAAAACAATAATAATCATAAATCCCTCTTCCGTATTTTTCCTGCCAACATAATCCTGAAAAAGGCACTAAAACAGTGTTTATAGCTAGGTTGGAAAGATGTTATTTCTTCTTAAAGCATATCCATGAAGACTAGGACTGTAGATAATGAAGACGAATTGACAGTATCTAGACTGAGTGAGTCAGGTCGTTCAATCCATCCCATTTTCTGTAATACTAGAACATTCTTTGAATTAGGATATCTATTTTACTTAATCCTCCCATTCTGCTGAATTTCCATTATTTCCAAATAATTCCCTAAATAGTTTGGGAATTTTGAAAATTCAACTCAGTTGTTGAATAACTTAAACTTTTTATAAAAAACACTATCATCCCACACAGTGTTCAAAGCATGGGGTGGGGGTGGGGACATAGCGGGATTTAGTACTTCTGTGTGTTACAGTATTGAATTTATCAGGATACAGGAGCACTGCCTTGCACTGGGACAAGTTAGTAATTTCCTCTAGCTCCAGCAGTGTCTTCAGTCATCACTGTGGTGAGGTATGAGTAGGAACAGAAACTGCTGAGCTGGGCAGAGGCAGGATCCTCCCAAACCCTAAAGTGCACAAGAAATTAAACACAGCACTGCAGCACTCCACTTTCAATAGGGCCCACTACAGTAAGTAAAAGGAAAAGCTAAATCTTTCTATTTTATTGTCCAAAAAGGATCCTATCCAGGGAATATATTTTGATAAATGTAAACTTATACTCAAAGGGAAAATATGGCCTTCTAAATAACATCAACAACCCATATTATTGCTGCATGCATGCTTGGGGGTCTAGATATCCCAGGAAGAATAATTCCAGAAGTATTCCAAGGATAGAGAGGGATAACTAAAAAGTTGGAAAATCTTAGGCCCAGCTGTCTGCTATTTTGCCATAGTGTTACTTGAACACAGAGAGAGAGATGAGGTACTTATTCCCAGAGCAGCTCTGCAGTCCTCCAAGACGGTAAGGAAATGTAGTTATTCTGTATTCTGGAGTTAGAGACAAATATTGTTCAGTGCACAATCTAAAGGCTTATATTTTAGCCAGAATCAAGAAGAAAAGATAGAGATGAAGATATTTGTCTCTATCATCCAGTTAAAATGTTTTATAGCCCTGAAGGTCACCGTATTACAGTTACTGCAAGTAAAGCCTTTTTTCTGTCTAGGATGCCTGCTTTCTGGTTAACTTGAGACTAGAAGTTTCAGTATCTCAGTTATAGCCAACAGGCAATCAGAATTCCGCTTATGAAAGATGGAGAAACTTTGTCTTTATGGTGCCTGCTAAAACCTGGTTTTAAAATTCAACGGGTGCAGTGATGTGTGTTAAAACCAGGTCTTTTCATATCATAAGTTATAGGGTGATCACAAATTCCATTAAATGTAATTAAAAATATTATATCATAAGGCAGTAAAAGAAACCCATATAGTTTATATTCCATTACCTTGACAAATATTCTGTGGCTGTATAGATATTTCTTGAGGCCAAACTCAGTGAAGTATAGTCAGGTAATTAAGAGGTCCCTAAAAATTTTCATTTTCCCTCATCTATGAAGATGTATTCCCAAAATCCAGGCTTTCTTAAACATATGTAATCACTGTTATAGATTTGCTCCCAGGATCTCAAACTGGGATTTGTTCCCACAGTTTAAACCTCGGAAAGCTGATGGTAACAGCAGTAGCAGTTGCCTCCTGCTGAGAGCACTGCAAGGCTTGTGAGATCCCCGAGGGGTGTCCAAGGGAGTTTCTGGGCCCCCAGCACCCTTGGGCTACTGGTGGGCAAGGTACCAGCCAGCAGGAGATAGGTCTCATGAGAGGGGTGGGCGAGAGTGTGATGGTGCCAGCTGTCCCTGTGACCAGTTCAAACTGCAGGAAGCTGCATATAACCAGCCCCTGGGGAACACCAGCCACAGGGAGCACCGCTAACAGGCTGTGAAAACAGCGACAGTGTTGTTTGGGAGTGGTGTCAGCAATTTGTGTGGCAGTTCACGTGGCAGGGCACATGGGAAGAGCTGCCATCTCTGCAGTGATCGGGCTGCTGTCTGCTCTGCTCGCCCGCAGGCTTAGGCTGCAGCCCCTATGGTCACCCCAGCTAGCTGATGGCTGTGCAAGCCTATCCAGAAGCTTGAGGTCTCTGGGGAATTAGAATTAGAAGAACAATGTCTTTCAAAATAATTACCATTTTGTAAGTGGGCTATTTTTTCTGAGAACTATAAGAAGATTGTGACCTGCTGAAAGAAAGTGATGTTGGCCCATCACAACTGCAAGGCTGTGGCTGAAACCTGAACAGGCACTGCAGCCTACCTATGCTGACGTCTCTACCCAAGCTGACCTCCCAAGGACTGAAACAGCTGTCCACACTTTAGGTTGCATGGAGCTCCAGTATCTGGAAGTCCCCCTAGCAGCTGAAGGCAGTGATAGATGTCATAGCTGCAAGTATGCCCAGCTGAGGAACTCCTCAGACAAGTAGCTATGTTACCAGAGGAGCTCAACAGGGAATGCAGTATCCAGGAATGTGAGCAGGAGATCAAAACATGGTATTGTGCACTGTCCCAGCCTGAGCGACAACCCTGCCTTTAGGCTGTGCAAGGATAAGCCTGAATCCAACCCTGAGCTGTCTGATATAAGTAACTCACAAGATGGAGACTGGACCCTTGTCTCTGCTCAGGGCAGAAGAAGAACCTTTCCCCACCCCCTGAAGTGCTCCTACATAACAGACACGATGTCCTGGGGTTGAAGAATGAAAAGCATGTGAGTAACAGACAGGATCAAGGAAAAGTCAACCATGCAAACTTGATTCAACCACCCACCTGCATTAGAACCACTGCCACCAGAAAAGCAGATAAGGTATTGGGAATTGGAGATTCCCTACTGAGAGCCAAAGCACCCATTTGCCATGCAGACAATTTATTTAGATAAGTTTGCTGCCTATTAGGAGTTCACGTTCGTAACACCTCTGAGAGGCTGCCAAGCCTGATGAACCCTACAGAGTATCATCTGTTCCTACTGTTCCATGTAGGGTCTATTGATACTGCAACAAGGCAACTCAGACTATGTGCCCCTCAGAGCGATATTGAAAGGATCAGGAGTATAGGTGGTGTTGTCCTCTATCCTCCCAGTCACAGGAAGGAGTTCAGGAAGGGGGAGGCAAATTGAATAGGTGAATGCCTGGCTGTGTAACTGGTGCCATACTCAAGGTTTTGGTTTCTTTGATCATGGATCCACCTTTGACAAGCCAGGTAGATCTCTTGGGAGCTGATGAGATTCATCCGACCAAGTGAGGCAAGAGCCTCTTTGCCAACAAGCTGGCCAGACTTATAAGGAGAGCTTTAAACTAGATTTAGCAGGGAAAGGGGATAGAGCTTTGGTTAACAGAGAAGAGCTGGGGGCTGCTGATACATTAGGAACCAACAGGGGAACACCTATGAAATGCCCCAAAGGAATTAGAGTATTTTCCTCTAAAAAGGTGACATGGTCACTAACCCTACTGAAGTGTCTCTATACAAATGCACGCAGCATGGGTAACAAACAAAAGGAGCTGGAAGCTACTGTGCAGCTAGAAAGCTACAAACTAATCGCTGTCACTGAAACATGGTGGGACAAATCACACAACTGGAGCACTGCGATAAATGACTGTAATAAAAAATGATGACTATATGGTGAACAAATGACTATAAATGGGGGGGGTTACCCTCTATATAAAAAAATGGATTGACTACATACAGTCATCTTTGAAAAACTGCAATGAACAGGTTGAGAGCTTATGGATGAAAATTAGAGGCCAAGCCAACAAAGGAAATCTCATGGTTACTACAGGCTGCCCACTCAAAGGGAGGATGTCCATGAAGCGTTCTTACTTCCAACTACAGGAAGCATTATGCTCGCAGACTCTGATCCTGTTGGGGAACTTCAATCACCTTGAACATCTGCTGGAAGAGTAGCACAGCAAGCTGTAAGCAGTCTAGGAGACTCTTGGAGTGCATCGAGGATAATTTCTTAATCCAGGTGACAGACAGCCCGGCCAGAGGGATTTCTGGATTTCTTGCTTACCAACACAGATGAACTAATTAGAAAGGTCAAGACTGGTGGCAGCCTAGGCTGCAGTGATCATGTCCTGGTGGAATTCACAATCTTGAGGGATATGGGCCAGGTGAAGAGTAGGGTCAGGACCCTGAATTTTAGGAGAGCAAACTCTCAGGTGTTTAAGGAATTAGTAGATGGGAGCCTCTGGGAAACTGCCCTCAGGGATAAAGGAGCAGAACAGACCTGGCAGCTTTTTAAGGTTTATTTATCTTAGAGCGCAAGAGCTCTCAATTCCCACATGTAAGAAAGTGGGCAAGGAAGGCAGGAGACTGGCTTGTCTCAGTGAGGATCTCCTGGTCAAACTAAAGTGTAAGAAGGAAATGCACAGGCAGTGGAACCAAGGACATGTATCCTGGAAAGAACATAGGGATGCTGCTTAGGTGTGTAGGGATGGGATCAGGAAAGCTAAAGCACAGTTGGAGCTGAATTTGGCAAGGAATGTGAAGAATGATAAGATGGGTTTCTACAGGTACTTTGCTCAGAAAAGAAAGAGGTATTCCCCCAATAAATAAGACAGGCAAACTAGTAAAAACTAGCATGGAGAAGACTGAGGTACTTAACAATTTTTTTCCCCTCAACTGTCACTGATAATCTCTCTTCCCACATCTCTCAAGTCCCTGAACCTCAAGACAGAGATTAGGGGAACAAAGTCCCTCCCATTGTAGGAGAAGATCAGGCTTGAGACCACTTGGGGAACCTGAACATACAGAAGTCCATGGGATCCAACCAGATGCATCCCAGGGTCCTGAGGAAATCGGCAGATGTAGTCACTAAGCCACTTTCCATCATATTTGAAAAGTCATGGCAGTCAGAGGAAGTCCCCAGTGACTTTAAAAACAGTAATGAGGAGGACCCTGGGAACTACCAGCCAGTCAGCCTCACCTCCGTGCCCAGTTAGATCATAGAACAGATCCTTCTGGAAGGCATGTCAAAACATATGGAAGGCAAGTCAAAACATATGGAAGACAGGGAGGTGATTAGAGACAGGCAACATGGCTTCATCAAGGGCAAATCGTGCCTGACTAATCTAGTGGCTTTCTACGATGAAGTGGTTTATTAATGGACAAAGGAAGAGCAACTGATGTCATCTACCTGGACTTCTGTAAGGTCTTTGGTATGGCCCCCCACAACATCCTTGCTGCTAAATTGAAGAGATGTGGATTTGATGGATGGACTGTTAGGTGGATGAGGAACTGGCTGGATGGCTACATCTTCAAGAGTTACAATCACCATCTCAATGTCCAAGTAGAAACCAGTAATGAGTGGTGTCCCTCAAGGGTCCATACTGGGACAATACTATTTAATATCTTCATTAATGACATAGGTAGTGGGATTGAGTGCACTCTCAGCAAGTCTGCAGACAACACAAAGATGAGTAATGCAGTTGATGTGCTAGAGGGAAAGGATGCCATCCAGACGGACCTTGACAACCTTGAGGAGTTCAACAAGGCCAAGTGCAAGGTCCTGCACATGGGTTGGGGCAATCCCTTGTATCAATACAGACTGAGGGATGAATGGATGAGTGCAGCCCTCCAGAGAAGGTCTTGGGGATACTGGTGGATGAAAGAATTGGACACGAACCAGGAATATGCACTTGAAGCCCAGAAAGCCAATTGTATCCTGGGCTGCATAAAAAGAAGGGTGGCCAGCAGGTCGAGGGAGGTGATTCTCTCCCTCTACTTCACTCTTGTGAGATCCCACCTGGAGCACTGCATCCAGCTCTGGGGTCCCCAGCACAAGAGATACATGGACCTGGTAGAGCAGGTCCAGAGGAGGGCCATGAAAATAGTCAGAAGGCTGGAACACCTCTATTTTGAAGAAAGGCTGAGTTGGGGTTGTTCAGCCTGGAGAAGAGAAGGCTCCCAGGAGACCTTATTGAGGTCTTTCAGTACTTAAAGGGGGCTTATAAGAAAGACGGAGAGCATCAAGGCCTGTAGTGACAGGACAAGGGGCAGCAGTTTTAAATTGAAAGAAGGTAGCTTTAGATTGGATAGAAGGAACAAATTGTTTATGATGAGGGTAGTGAGGCACTGGAACAGAATGCCCAGAGAAGTTGTGGATGCCCCATCCCTGGAAGTGTTCAAGGTCAGGTTGGATGGGGCTTTGAGCAACTGATCTAGTGAAAGATGACCCTGCCCATGGCAGGGGGGTTGGACTGGATGATCTTGGAATGTCCCTTCCAACCCAAATCATTCTTTGATTCTATGATTTATCTGGCTAATATAATCTAGTGATTATCTATGCAGTCTTAATAGATTTTCTAGCTACTGCTGTTAATGACACAATATAGACTGAAAGGAAAATAATTTAATATACCTCAAGAACAGAACTAACATTTATGGTAAGTATAATAACATCCTGTATTCAGGTCCATTCAAGTGATAGTTTTCCAGAGGAAAGAAAAAAATATTATAAAGACTCTTCAGTAACTCATCATTGTGATCAAGTCAATATATATTCCTCAATCACAAGATGTGATAATAGCGATAGAATTACACAGCTCTGTCATTAGTCAGGTTTGTATGTGTTCTTTTATGTATAAATTTACAAATCAAATGCAACTGAAGCACACCAGATTTACAGAAATAAGTATATCTTTCAAAAAGAAGATAATCCAGACTAGAAGAATTTGATACAAATATTGCCAATCTTCAAATTGTATTTCATAATAATGTTACTTTTTTAACTTTTATGAATAAACATATTTGTTTTCCATATGTTTGTTTATCTGAAGAAATTTGTATTTTCTCTTTCTTTTTTTTACTTATGAAGTAAGCAAAAAATACATTGAATTCACCTAATATCTTCCAATATCTAGGCAGAACCTAATGAGTTCTTAAGGATCACATTTACATTTCACCCCAGAAGAAAAAAACAGAATTGTGCTCATAAACCACAATTCCTCTGATTTTGAAGTGCTAAACACATATTCTGAATATCTTCTGTTTTTCTAATTCAGACATAGACCTTCTAGAACAAAGAATAAATTCCATAGTTTCTCAAAAGTTACATTTGCCACTGTTGAGAAGCAGTATTTAATGCCAAATATAACACTGTGTTTTCCCTAATCCATTTTAAATCCTCACAATTACTTTTAAGTTTCTTATATGAATGCCTCTGTATTGTGCCTTTTTTCCTAAATGTCACAATATAAAAATACAGCTTTTTGTCTTTTTTGTTTGTTTTCAATATAAATACATAAAATAGGAGCTCATCAATACAAACAATGCATTTTTTCTTTTAGATTGATGTCAGGCAGCTGGACAATGAAACATTTTAAACTACTTATAATCATCTATATCCTTCAACAATTTTAGTTTTAAGAAACCAACAGAAAACTTTTTAAGAGATCCATTAAATAATGTTTTTTACAGATAAATAACTATTACCAAGTTCATGGGTATACAATTTATTTGACAATAACAACATTTTTTTTTAAGAGTCTTGAGTACTTCACTTATATATTTACTTTCCTTTTTTTCTTTTTTTTTTTTCTTTTTTGGGTATGTTTCTGAGTACCAAGATTGCATGCATAAATATACCAAAATATCTTTCTATATTCCTGGCTTTATGTTTAAATCTGACTCTAACATGGAAAAATGCTCTTTTGTATTTAAACAAGACTCAAAATCAGGGGCAAGAAAAAAATTCTCAGTACTCTAATGAGCTAGAACATTGTTGAAACACATTAATCACATTAATAGATAACTCAGCAAAAGAAGTTTCCTGCATTCCAAAATAGTACATGCCAAGAATATAGATCATATTTGCTACCAAGAGAAACAATATTATAAATCTTTGTAAAAGCCATTCTAAAAAGGCCACACAAAAAGTTACTATACTTTACCTTCTGTATCTCAAATGCTGGAAATATGAGCATTCTAGCAGTCTATATGTTATTCTATACAGACTATATGCTTTTTCATTAAGATTAAAAATATTTCTAATGTCTGCTATTATAAGCAAATTTTTAGCTTAATTTTCTATGGAAAGGTAGAACTTCATTAAATAAACATTCATTTGGAGAAAAGCCTGGTACATGCAAACATCCAGGAGTCAGAATCACAGAGAAGGCAGAAAAGATTTTTGGTCTCTTGTCATGGATCTAAGGTTATTTTGTTATTCAGCCTAATGCTGACAGAAGAATATTTATAACATCAAGAAGATGCAGGTCTTGTTCTGTTTGAAAGACAGAAGTATTAATTTCTCTCAATATTATAATTCATTATTATGGAGTTCCTTATATTTAGGAAGATAATTTTATATCACTCCTTGAAATTGCTTGACTCCATATTACCTGCAATATAAATTCCATCAGTGTACATAGCCTGTTCTATCTGTATTACCTTTACATCTTCTGCCCTATTATTTTTGCATGCAAAAATAATAAATACAGATAAGCAGTAACATTTTCCTTCTTCCTACCATTGCAAACTGTTTTGAAACTGGAGAGTACTCATTCTTGATTAATTTGCTTTTTTTTTTTTTTTACATGGTATCGAGAAGATTTTAATGAGAAAAAGATACAAGTTCTTAAAACTTGTTAAATCACTGAACCAAAAGCAAATATGATATGATGACAAATTTAACATAAACCAGCACTGACATAATTGTAAATATCCAGTCATTTTTGTCTAAGGTGAAGGAAGCTGTCAAAGAGAAGGGGACATTTAGCCTAGCATAGTTTCCATAAAATACTGAACAGAATTCAAAATGAATATAATACAGTCAAACTATCCACCAGCAAGAATGTTTTAAAAACAAAACTGGCACAAGGATCTATGACTGATCAGTAGTTATTTCTATGCAATTGGTGATGAAGAAAAGAGTCACTTACCTAAAACCCCCAGCCTGTAATTGAGAGTGACAACAATGACATTTCCATAACTTGCGAGAATGCTGCCATCAATCATGTTGCCAGTGCCCTCCATGTAAGATCCACCATGGATGTAGACCATAACGGGTTTCTTGCTGTTCTGATCATGAATGTCTGAAAAAGTTCAAGTAAGGAAAACATAATAAAGTAATAAAAAACAAGGAAATATGGCATTAGCAATTTATAACTGTGCTAAAAATATTCTTAATTATTTCCTATGTTTTCAATGTCTTCACCACCACTTTAATCAGCTAGCTTACACAGTTCAGGATCATCCTACAAGCCTAATATTTATAGTTTGAATATCTCTCTTGGTTACTTCAAATACTATTTCCTCTGAAATGTTCTCAGAACACTTGAAATGCTTTCAATGTTATCAGGAATTTAATTTGAATATAAGTGCCTAAAAGCCTAAAGAGAAAAATCAAATTATGGAATAATCTTGTCTTTTTTTTAGAATATTCAGATTCAAGTATATGCCAATGTAGAAATATCTGTACATTTAATAATGAAATTACAATAATGATCCATACTTCCTATTCCTCACTGAGACATAATTGTTGAAATTATATTCCCAGTAGTTCAGTAAGTGATAATATCACAAAATCAAATTGTTCTGACAGAAGTAAACATAGTAGACTGTTCCTTCTTTCAAATAGCCTAGCAGTTAACAAACAAAGAGTATTCATGTGAATTCATGGCCCATTTTTTTTGTATTTAAAGCAAATGATGTCTTTTGTGTGTACTTTTCCTTGTCATGGTAGCTAAGCCTTAAAGAACAGGCTTGAATTAATGCTCCTTAATGGTATAGCTGATCTTTTGTATACACAGAAAAGCTCTTAACTACTTTCAAACAGACAAATAACTGGGTCTTTACTTCTAAAAGAAAGTTAAATGAAATTGATAGTAATATTCTCATACTTCAGAGTGAGTTATAAAGATGCACTAATCAATGATTTGGGGTATATTTAGGACTGGATTCATATCTCTTCCTCTAACAACCAAAAAGGCTCCTGACCCCAGGGATGGTTCAGACTATGTAAATTAAGAACATATATTCTCTACAGAAACAGTGGGAACAGGGTCTAAACTCCTTTAAAAAGCAGAGGGTAATTGAGTGAGCTGCGGTTAGGTATATACACCTTTTACAAATAATTCAGTGCATCTGCATGTGGAATAGGAGCACTTCTTTTAATCATATAGTACAACATACAAGGGAAAGCGGAGTCTCTGACTATTCAATGAGGACTAAAAAAAGAAAACAACTGTATTCTCTTTTGGGTAGGATAGGTGTATATTGAACAGTGGAATAGGGAAGTTGAGGAAGCAAAAGCTGAGATAAATACCTAGAGGTAGGGCACCTGGGTTTGAAAGCCTTCCATAACTGTTCCCTCTCCTCAGGTTTGTTAGGAACTACTCTAAGATACCAAAAATGTGATCAGCAATGAGGCACCATATATATAATATTTTGTATATGTGGAACTAATTTGAGCATATTTAAAGACAAACTATGACTGGTCATATTCCTATGGCCCAGTTTTACTTTACTCATGTGTATTCACTACCCAAAATATCAAAAATTAACAGCTGAGTGCAAGGCTCCAATGTACACCTGTCTAGTTGTCAGAGTTTAAAGCTTCTCGTAGAATCCTCCTTCTTTACATAAAAAGATACATACTTTACATGTTGTATTTTATGTCTTGTACTTGAGCAGCAGAACAAAAGGTTTTGTGATAAGATCTTTTTAATTGTTGTGACTATAAGAGTAATGCAGCCATTAAACGTATCATATAAAGCAATTAGATACATTCTAGTGGATGTATTTTTTTTATTCTCAGCATTTTCAGCATGAGTGTTTCTTCTGTGAAGGCTCAGTTAAGCCCTCAAAAAATGAAAGCAACAATTATTTAACACCATTATTTGTGTTCCTGAATTACCTTTCCCTCCTTTCTCCAAACTCTTATGGCATGATTTGTTGTATTTCATCTTTCCTTATTACATAATTCTACCTCAGGGTTGAATCTTTCACTGCTGAAGTCAATCGGAGGTTTCCTCTTCCCCTTCAATGGGAACATGATTAGCTTCAACATAAAGGAAATGAGCTCCATGCTTTATGTCCTTAGATCTAAAGTGGATGCTCTTGTTAATCATGAAACCCTAACGTCTTATAATTTTTTAAGAAGTCTGAATAATAATGTATTCATAATCCAATATCTATCTTAAGATTTTAAAGCAATTTTGGTTTTGCTTGTTACTTATCTTTTGCTCTAAAATTAACTACAGAATTTGGTGTAGCAAATGATGATACCATAATTTTAAAAAGTCATATGTTGCACAGAAATAGGAAGATGATATTCAGAAAATAATGGTAATTTTGGAGTATTCTGCACAGCATTTTTGTGTTATAAGAAATAATGTAATTCAGCAATGAAGGTGGTACAGTAGAGGGCAACCAGTGTGAATCAAAGACCAGATATTTTTCTTGCAGTATTTTATATATGGGTAGAGTAGCTACAATAGAGCTGAACTCCCAGAAAAAGAGGAAATAGTGTCCCCACGGCAGTATGCGTGGTTTTAAGGGGAACACAGAGGACAAATGTTTCAAAGTTATTTGAACTGATGTCAGATAGAAGAAAACAGGAAAAAAGACATGGATATACTTTGGATTGGCCAAGCTTGAGAGGAATAAGAAACACATTGCTCCAAAACCAGACCAATAAACTACCCAAGGTTGTTATCTTCTCAATTAATTTGAAAATATTTTTCTTAATTTGGTAAATATATAAAGTAAAATAAACTATAAATGTAACTTTAATGAAAAGGAAGGGTCAGAACAGAGGAAGATTTCGTGACTTCTTTCTATTTTGGTGCATCCTAAATAGCTTTGCTGTGCCAAGGCAAGAAAAACGTATTTCCTTGTAAAACTTTTTTGGGGTACTTCACTGTGAACTTTAACATTTCCTTTCAAGGAATCCAATCCAACTCTGAAAGAAGTCAATGAAAATAATTGTCATTGATTTCAGTGGGAATGTGGTCAGAGTCAGAACGAATGTATCTCAGAGGCTAGCTGATTACAGGAAAAAACAATAAAGCGACATCAACAGCTTCCTTTATTTTTGTGTTCTGAAATAAACCACATCCTGTGAGAAAAAAAAATAAGTAAGTAAATAAAAATAGCAAAGACAAAGCACAATTTAACTGCATCAATGTACAGCATGTGCACTGAGGAAACAGTGGAAGTGAAAGGAAAGATATATGTAAGTTTTTTCACGAATTTCAAACAGGCGAATTTACAAAATGTGTAGGACGGAAAAGAGCACATGCATGTTTTTAAATTCCATTTTCTCAACCTAAGAAAGAATAAGGGGGAAAACTATGTGATTTCAAGTAATATTTATGTTACTCACTTCACACATATTTAGGAATAGCCTGTACACCTATGTCGCAGGGGAACTGCAGTCATCTATATGCTAATTTGGATTTTAAAAAGAAAAACAATGAAAGGAATTTCTAAAGAAGAAAATAAAGCACGCTGAAGTGTGCTTCTGCAAATAAGGGACTAAAAATAATTTTGAAATAACAGCAATAACAATAACAATAATAATTATTATAATAAAAATTAAAAAGTTTATGTTCATGCATCAGGGTTGAGCTTTGAAAAAACAAAAAATACCTTCATCTTCACCACGATCATTACTGGTTATATCATCTGCGCTTTTCTTTGTGTTGGCTCCTGGGATCATAATGAGGAGGAGAATAAAGGGAAAAAAGAGAATTCAAAAACAGCAGGTTCTCAAAAATAAAAAAACACTAGTACAAAAAAAAATGTAACAAAAATGTCAAAATCTGTTACATTTGAAATTGAAAAACAAAAAAGATGCAAACTGCACATAAACATAAAATGTCAAGAAGAACAAATTGAAAATATTTGAAAAAATGTATTGTGTTCTGTGACAATGCAGTTACTTCAGTTAAAAGTGATTTCTGCAAAAACAAAATTAATGTGCTATTAAAAAAGAATAATATAAATCAAAAAAGTATATTAAAAAAAAAATACCAAACTATTGTTTCTACATAAGAAATGCAATGTATTTCATTCTGTTCTGTAACCTTGAAGAAATAATGCCTTCAGTCACTATCTTCAATGACTTAACATTTTATTCATCCTCATTAGGATTTATTAAGAATTAACCACAGCCTGAATTTTAGGTGGAACCAATGCAAATGAGATTATCATTCAGTCTTATACAACTTGAATGGACCAAGACAAACCATAAAGACCTCCTTAAAATTTAATCTTGCTTCTCATATGAGCAAAAAGATATTTAAAACAACAGACTGTAAACAAAGGTGAAACAGAGTTGAGTCAATCCCAGACATGAAATTGGTCCAAAATTAGCCTTGGTTCATATTATACCACATTTTATGTTCTTTAGAAAAACCTAGAAATTAATTGAAAACAGTTACTTACCATGATAAAGAACTTGCACTTGTTTATTAGAAGATTTAGTAAAGAATATATTTTAATTTGTATTCAGTATACTTTCCCAAAATACTTTTGAGGTGTATACATGCACACACACAGAGACACACACACACATACAGACCTATGTCCATACTTGCCCTAGCCTGTGCTTATGGGAGCAAGAGGAAATAAACATAGTTTTCCCCACCCCTCTCCTTGGGCAATACTTCTGTTTTCTGACTAAAAAAAAAAAGACACCAAGCTATCCTTGCACCCAACATTTCATTATACTGTGCTTACTCCTGTAGGAAGTAGCCCCCTGTAATGTAGAAGGTTACTTGATAAAGAGTGAAACATGAATAGGAAACTGAATTTCTAATTTAGTTTAGAAATGAAATATGGCTACTGAACAAATAAAATGGCCTAAGTCACAACTCTAACCATTTTTTTCCTGAATTCTCTTTTTTGTGTGTTTTTATTGATAAAATTTATTTATGTATTTATTTATTATGTGTTTTCAAGCCGTACTGAAAAAAGAACATTATATTAACTTGTTTATATATGAGTTTGTGTTTGAAGTCTGAATATGTCACAGAGACATCATATTTAGCTAAAATAATTATTTTATTACTTCCTTTTATTCTACTATTTAAAATGTCCCTATATCACTCCAAATTCAAGGTTTCAGGTAAATCTCAGTCCATGACTGTAAGACAAAATGTGTCCAATTGTTACTAAAGTACTTAAGATTTGTTAATATACATAGTTTTGGGTTCTGCACACTGGTTTGCTTGTCTTCTTAATACAGACAATACAGATTTTCTATAGACATTTTCTGGAAACATTCTGTCAAAATGTGAAAAGCAGTGGCTGAGACTCCATCTCCACACAAAGCCTGCATCTTCAATGTAGTTATACGCAAGTTATTGTGTATGTAGTGCAGGAGTGCATTCTATTATATGTATTCGTTACATAATGAACTAGGTAAAATATCACTCTCAATGAAACATAGATGTTCTCTAATCTATCAATTCCTCTGAGAAATGTTGACTACAAGCTTTAAATCTCAGTCACCATCCAAGTTTGCCCTTTTTTTTAAATACGTTTCCATATTAGTTTTAGCTCAATGAAGGTTGAATCCTTTTTCAAGTGCTACCCAAATAAAATTAATTTTGTGTTTAGATAAACCAAGTACTCCACCCATAAAGTGCCCTTAAACTATTTTTGATGTTAAAGTAAAAAATAAATCCACCTAGACACAAGTTTGAAAGCATATAACAGAAGAAATTTTGATCTTAGTTCCACCAGTGAGATAGTTTTCTAATTGTTTGATTAAAAAAAATCATTTTACGCCAAATATAAACTCAACTATCACATATCATTCCTATGAATTTAAAAATAACAAAATCAATGTGACCACATATACACAGTGCCTGTAGACAAAAACTGTATGTGCAATTATTTAGAATGTAATCCATATCTAAAGTACTTTGAGTGAAAGAAGTAGATATGTCCCAAAACATTTTAGTTCAGCTACTATCCTCCCAAAATCATCAATACATATATCAGTAACATATTGCAAGGATTTTCTCTCTAATGTGCTTCCTGAAGTGACTCTGGTTCAGTGTACTTCAGAAAGAACACAAGCGTAATAGGAATTTAGAAAATGTCACCACACCACACTCTTATGATGAGACACAAAATACCACATAACACAGGTATGTGACATAAACATAAGGTTATCTGCAATATTTGAAACATTCTTTATTTCTTCTTTCATTCTTCACAGCTTGAAGAAATTATGGAATAACCAATTTTCAGAACAACTTAATATAATTCTAAAATGTATTTAATTACAATCTGAGTGGGAATGCTGTTTCTCCTACGTGTTGTGAAACAATCTTTCATTTGTCTATTGGTAACTGAAATATATTTTTATAACTAAATTCTTAGGTTTGAGGGGGGTTTTAAATTCATTTTGAGATCTCATAAAATGGTTTACATGAGTTCACAAACTGGGTTTCTGTGTTCCTACCACACTGGATTTTTTTCTTACTGTGGGTATTAGCCATAAAATCATAGAATCATAGAATCATTTAGGTTGGAAAAGACCCTTAAGATCATCAAGTCCAACCATTAACCTAACACCGCCAAGTCCCACTTAACCATGTCGCTAGATGCCACATCTACACGTCTTTTAAATATCTCCAGGGATGGGGACTCTACCACTTCCCTCGGCAGCCTGTTCCAATGCTTGACAACCCTTTCAGTGAAGAATTTTTTCCTAACATCCAACCTAAACCTCCCCTGGTGCAACTTGAGGCCATTTCTTCTCATCCTATTGCTTGTTACCTGGGAGAAGAGACCAACACCCACCTCACTACAACCTCCTTTCAGGGAGTTGTAGAGAGCAATAAGGTCTCCCCTCAGCCTCCTCTTCTCCAAACTAAACAACCCCAGCTCCCTCAGGTGCTCCTTGTAAGGCTTGTTCTCTAGACCCTTCACCAGCTTCATTGCCCTTCTTTCGGCACTCTCCACCACCTCAATGTTCTTCTTGTAGTGACGGGCCCAAAACTGAACACAGTATTTGAGGTGCGGCCTCACCAGTGCCGAGTACAGGGGGATGATCACTTCCTGCTGGCCACACTACTTCTGACACAAGTCACATGGGTAATAATGTTGGTATGGAACTGTTTGAGGAGAAGTGTTATTGTTGGAATTATTTCAGTAGTGCCAAAACCACTTAAGATACTCAGGAGCATTGTTTAGAAAAATTATATCGATCTTCTGAAAATATAAACTTCCAGAAACATATTATCTCATACAGAGAGGAAAAATTGGAATTTTTCAACCCTGTTGTCTGTTTTTTGTTAAAAATGTTGATTCATTTGTCCTGAAATTTCTATAAGAAGATGGTATTCCCTGTCATAGGGAAAAAAAAAAGCTTGCTGTCCCTCTAAGGTTAGCTTAAGGTTGCACTTAAAGTCATTAATCTAGGAGACAGAATGGGAATGTGACTCGGAATCTCCTGTGGCTCAGAATTCCCTCCCTGCACCAACTGCGTGTCCCACAGACCAGTGCTTCCCTCTGCTTTGGGCCTTCTTTTGAGGGTGTTCAGGGTTGGGGTATTTTTCTTCCTCCCATATATAAAAATCACAGGAGCACCAATTTTAGCCTTGGATTCCCATACACCAAGCGAACATTATCACTGTGTTATAGGATTGGCCCTTCGGCAGTCTAAGAAGTGTTTACTCATTCATCCCACATGAAACATAGACAGTAAACCTTAACAGCAATCCTGGAACCAGCAGTAGAGCAGAGAGCAGGGCAGATAGCAGTGGTGATCTACCATGTTAAAGACTAAATTCCAGGAGTATCTCTATTGACCAACCTAGGGTTTGACTGGAGTTGTTGGTTTGCAAAGTTTGTGTTTCAATTTTCATGCTGATGAAAAGTACCAGAGAAAAATATTTCAAAATGTTAATAGGATGGGAAATTATATTCCAAATGGTCAAGGCCAGGAAATATTTAATTACATATATTAAATATGCTGTAAGTATTGTAGCTCTACTGAAGATTACATTTGTATAAAAGTTCATGTTTTAGAAAGTTCTAAGAGGCCTTACTGTTAATGACAACTAGAAAAAGATGTGACATCATAACATATATATTAAATGCCAGGTGACCTCTTTTCATTTGTCCTACAATTCCATTCATTGCTGAGTGAAAAAAGGCATGCTGTAATTCCCTACTGAACTGTGTCCAGCCTCTTTTATAAAGGATTTTTGCTTGCCAGAAAATGTTTGCGTTTTTTTTAGGATATAGCGTGATAGTACAGATACAGAATAACATAGGCATATATAAGTCAGTTCCAAACTAGTACAGTCAATGTAGCCATAATAAAGCAGAGTTTCACGTGGGCTACTTTTTTTCCTCCCTAAGAAGCTCTATGTGCAATGCAGTTGCAAACTTGAATTCAGTAAGTATCTATCTTTAAAAGGTTTTAATTCTGAAACACTGACCCTTGATTTCATTTATCTATGGATGTAAAGTCACCTTGTATTCCCAGATTCATTCTCAATGCCATGCATACTTCTATCACAAATGAAGAAGTCACCCCACTGTAAGCACATCCTCTGGCTCACATTTCCTTTGATAATGAATAAAAATCTCATTCAGAAATAGATTTTCTGGGGTTGCAAGTCTTCCCAGATGTATTCACAATTTATGCTACATCTTCCTCCATTCAGATAATATATATCATATATATTTAATGGAGTCAGGTCCCATGCATGCAGTTTACCAGTGCTTGCATTTTAGGTATCCATTCTGAATCCTCTAATGGCAGCAAAAAATTATCAACTACTGCTTAAGCTGATGCCATTTCTTTGCATTTTATATGTAATTGCTCCATCTGTCACACAGTATACCTTTTGACCCCATTTAATTTTGGGAAAACACTCAGTTTTCAGAAATCACACAGCACATTATTAGTTGTATGACCTCCCAGTTTCACATAGAGCATGCTCAACCTTCTGGAAACTTCCAGCTCAGATCAGATTAATACAGGATTTAATAGTCATCCTCTCAGTGATATGTCTTATTTATACAGCCATTTCAATAGATCTCTAAAGCTCTTGGTTTCCCATCGCATGGGAGCTATTATAATTTTACAATCAGCTCAAGTCAACAGTTCATTACAGTCTTGAGGGAGCAATAGGAAAGCAGAACTGTACTTTCCTTTCTGCATTTCTCCCAAGACTGGTGGGTTAGCTTTATTTTGAGTTCCACTTAGTGCACAAGCCTTAAGTCATTTCATGTGCAAAAAGAGGGGTCTACCAGTGTGGGAACTTGGCTGTCATAACACTGTCCCTTGCTCATGGCTATAGCCAAGGCACTCTAGCTACCTTTATAGCTGTACAAGAAGTTCTCATTTGGCAGCTGAAGAAAGATCAAAAGAGGCATTTGGCATTTCAAATAAAAGTGGAGGAAAACAATTATTGAGAATTACAGCTTGTCAAAGTGTCTTAGAAGTTGACTGCAGATCATCTACATTAGGAGAGATCACAAAGAAAGGCAACATATCTATATACCTGTATTTTTAGAAGCCTGTTGATTTGAATTGGAGAAAGAGAAATAAATGCATATTGTCTAGACTTAAATAAGCATTATTTCTTAATTATTTATTGAATACTGGCAACATGTGTGTGCATTTGTGTGGGGGTGTACAGATATGTGCAAATATATACACATATATGTACATGAAAATGCTCTATATAGTTAATAATCTTCCAGAAAGAACACAGGTTTATTTTCTGGCACTCCCTTCCCATAATGGTGTTAAAATGAAATTATAATGTCAACAGTGTGCATAACTCCAGCAAACAGCCACATTCAATGATTTCAAAGCAGTCCTTAGCCATAAGTTAGATGCCTTCCATCTTACTCCTAAATAATATCAAGACTTAAATTCTATCATAGAATCATAGAATCATAGAATACCAGGTTGGAAGGGACCTCAAGGATCATCTGGTCCAACCATTCTAGCACAATCTAGATGAGATGGCCCAGCACCATGTCCAGCCAAGTCTTAAACATGTTCAGCATAGCGGAGTCAACCACTTCCCTGGGGAGATTATTCCAATGATTGACTCTTCTCATTGTGAAAAATTTACCTCTCATGTCCAATCAGAATCTCCCTGGGAGTAACTTGTACCCGTTACCTCTTGTCCTCACTATGTGACTCCTTGTAAAAAGGGAGTCTCCATCTTCTTTGTAGCTCCCCTTTAAGTACTGGTACATGGCGATGAGATCACCTCTAAGCCTCCTTTTCTCAAGGCTGAACAAACCCAGTTCTCTCAGCCTATCCTCATCCTCAGTTCTAGGTAGTTTTTAATGTGGAAGCCAATGAAAGCTCAGAATTTTACTTAAATTTGCCTCAATTAGATTTGTTTGATTTTGTTTTAATTCCTATATTATCACTGAATAGCAGAAGAAACACGATTACAATGGCCATTATTCTGATACCATTAACAATAACAACAAAACTATTGGGGTTGCAACTGCTAGCTCTGTATAGCAGCAACATTTAACTAAGGAACATGGAACATAATTGAATTTGTGTTCTTAATGACTCCAGCTGCAACACACACACACAAAAAAATCTCTAGAATTCCAGGCCACAGTAAATGTGTAGATGCTCCTATATAGCCAAGAAATATTTCTTTTAAAGAAAAGAGAATTAAATGACAATTTTGTGTCATATTCAAAATTGGATAGACTGTAAGAAAATGCAGCAAAAATCCTTACAGAGTTTTTTGTTCCATGCATTAGTGAGGATTAAAATAAAAAGAAAATGCTATTTCACATGCTTCTTACAAATAGTTTTAGGGAACGAATAAAAAAATCTACATAGACACTTCTATTGAAAAAGAAAAATTCTAAGGTTGAAAAAGGGTTATAATATATAATATAAATATATATAATATAAATATATATATAATATAAATATATATATTATATTATTATATATATAATATATAATATAAATTCTAATATTACCTCAGCTCTGTACTCTACATTGCCTATAGTTTTCAGTTACCTGATTACACATACCTTTGTTTTCAGAAAAATTGGTTGTATCTCTCTGTGCATTAACTGTTCCATGTACAGAGAATGAAAGCAGGATGAAATTCTTAATATTTTACAAATACAGTACTCTGTATACTGTTCCTCCCAAATAAAGACAGAAATAATGACTACTCCACACCCTAAATTATGTGCTTCCCACAAACTGTTTTCCTGGACAACAATAAGTGCATTAAATCAGTTCATCACTCAGTTTCACATGCTTTAAATGAAATCTTCCAACAAGTTAATACAGGGCAATGGAATGTATTAATTTTCACACAGAGTGACTGTGCTGTCCCATACAGTTCCACAGAAGGATACAAGCACTTTTCAAAAGTAGGGATGATGTGGAAATAATTATTTACTGCCATTTAGTAAGAGCTATTAGTTCTGTGACTGATATGGGAGTTCCTTTCCTTACAGGTTTATTCCACACTGGTATGTTGATATGGATTCAGCTCAGTGAAGAAAATATAATACTCATACAGATTCCAGGGTAGGGAAAATCTACAAACTATCAGTATAGATGATATGTGATCCTGATCACTAGTTAGGACCAAAAAGAGCTTACAAAAAATAACTACAACAGTTATCACTTAGGAGCTATATTGTTACATGAAGTTTTGGTCTGTCCTCATTCTGATTATACTATTCTGGACTCAGCAGCTAAATACTATTGGTTCTTACTCCAAGTAAGATGCAAAAGCTAAAACCTTAACTTATGTAACTTTGAGCAAATGGGGTATCTCTTCATTTTTGTCAAACTTTTCAAAGCTTCCTATATATTTCATTTTAGGAAAGTGAGCCATTCATTTTAAGAAGATTGGTAAATACAGATCTATGATAAAAATAAACACTGGCATTTACAGTGGACACTTGTCATAGTTACTAAAAGAAACACACTTGAAAGCTATTTCTTATTCTGAAAATATTTTTATTTATTTAGATTGTATTTATTCATCCTGGAAAAAATTATAAAACTAGTAAGTTTTATCTTTTATCCTGTGTTAATCCATTTTCGTACATTTTTTTACAAAAAAAAAAAGTTTTGAATAAAAAATTACTGAGAATAATAATTTTAAAAACTATTAAATTAACGTTTAACAGATTGCTTTTATTGATAATTATTAATAGGTAAATCATTATTATTTTAGAAGATTAATAGCCAATATAAAAATGAGGTAGCTACATAAATTAAGTAATATTTTTAATAAGGATTTTTGTTACACAAGTTACACCACTAGAACTTAAACTCTTCTAAATACAGTACATTGTTTTGACATAACCATCTATAATGGCTCAAAAGAAAGAAGGCATTGTGCAGCCTATCCTTTCAGTGACCTCTAACAGATAAGGGGAGTGTTTCTTGCACTTCCAGTGTAACTGAATCTGCTCTATTTGATGGAGGACTGAACTGAGCCTGCAATGCTTACTGATTGAATAATGAAAGACTCATTAAAAAGCATAAATCTACCATATAGTTATTTAAATTAATTCAGACAGAAGCACATATTTTTCTGTACAAGCATCAGGAGGAACTCTGCCAGTACGAAAGTGTGGCAGTGACCTCAAATAGCTTACATTTCTCTGCTAAATTGGTGCACTTGATGAGGTGTGAATGTAAAAATGCTAGCATGTCTGAGTGCACAATACTGCTATGTAGAAGCACAGCATTTGCTTTCACCCATCTCATCTCCCTCATCAGCAAAGCCATTTTGAAATTTGGAAAAGATACCTACATGCTACTTTCTTGAATTACAACGTTCAAAATATAACAACAAGTTTGGTATACTAAAATGTTTAAAAATACACTCTTTCCCTTTGTGTTACATATGCTGGCTCTGTGCTGGCAAAGCTCTTAGGCACATAGTTTTAAGCATATGAGAAGCCCTTTTGACTTCAAAGAAAATGCCAGTATTCATAAGCCTCAACACTGTGATGAAGCTGCCTTCAGTCCTGTCTGAGGACTGAGAACATGAGTAAGTCTCCAGTAAATACTACAGTAAAGATCCAAGGACATGAGAGCCCCTGTAGGATATATAAATCCCACTGCAAAGTTTGTCCAGAAGTATGTGTAATATACTGAACTGGCAAGTCAGCAGGTGTAAGATATGGGTAGAGTACAATTAGCTGCAGAGGGGCATAAGGTTGTTAGCATGACAGTTATACTACAATTAAGTTCCCAAGAATGTATAGGACTTCTAAATTAGAAGGCACAAATCAACATTTGTTATTAATCAAAATTCCCGAGCCTACATGTAACTACACTCTAGGTAATCTAGGTAACTAAACTTTGCAGAAAGAACTCAGTAGTGTTGACCTAACACTACCTATAACTAAAGGGTGAGTACTTTCAAATAAACTTGAGAGGTACATACCTATGTCCAGTTCAAAATGAATGTGAATGAATGTGTAAAAAAAAGTGAATTAACAGCCAGTTTTAATAACTAAAGGTAACTGTTACACCCTCTCTGAAGACAGCTGAGCAATGCAAGCACGTACTCTGCATTTAACAACTGCTGGTGAAGTTGTTTGTGCAAACTCTCCCTTTGGGCATGTGTAGGCACCACTGGAAGCTGTGAGCTGAATAATCAACTCTTAAGAATACCTCTAATTATTTGATGCAGCTATTTTAATTCTTCATTTTGAACACAAGCTCAATTTGCAGTTGCCTTTGGAGAATTCAGGAAATAATTGTGTTTGTTATTTCAGTGGATCTTGTGAGAATGTAATTTTATTCCATTGTAATAGATAATATAATCATTTGGCACCATACTCACTTCTAATTTTGATGTTTACTGGATCTCTGACATCTTAGGTTTTATTTGGGAATCATGGAAGTATTAGTTACAGGTAAGCAGGAGGTCTGTATAAGATATCCAAAGGAGATACTTGTTTTTTCGGGGCGCTTTGGGTTGGTTTTTTTTTTTTTTAGCACATAATCCAGTGTTTTCAATTTCTTCCCTACTACATTTCAATGACATCTTCCATCTACACACAACAATGTATTAGTTCCTACTGGAATTACCAATATCTAACCAACTAAACAATTACACTGTCAAACAACTAAAAGGTTAATAAAAGGAGTTTAAAATTTACTAAATTTTAAAATTTGTTAAAATTTGCCCCTCTACTCTGCTCTGGTGAGACCCCACCTGGAGTATTGCATCCAGCTCTGGGGTCCTCAGTACAAGAAGGACATAGACTTGTTGGAGAGGGTCCAGAGGAGGGCCACAAAAACGATCAGAGGGATGGAACACCTCTCCTATGAGGAAAGGCTGAAAGAGCTGGGGTTGTTCAGCCTGGAGAAGAGAAGGCTGCAGGAAGACCTTATTGTGGCCTTTCAACACTTAAAGGGGGCTTATAAGAAAGATAGGGACAGACTTTTTAATAGGGCCTGTAGCGATAGGACAAGGGGTAATGGTTTTACACTAAAAGAAGGTAGATTCAGACTAGATATAAGGAAGACATTTTTTACAATGAGAGTAAATGAGGATGGGGCTCTGAGCAACCTGATCTAGTAGTAGATGTCCCTGCCAATTGCAGGGGGGATGGACTAGATGACCTCTAAAGGTCCCTTCCATCCCAAAGCATTCTATGGTTCTATGAAAATTAAAAATTAAAAGAAAAGATGGGATAGAATATACTACTGCTATTTCAGGGAAAACCAGATCTAAGGTGGATATGATGAAGAGCTTTATAATCTGAAATATGAATATTTAATTTTTCTAATACTTCCAAAAATAGTACATGCACAGAAAAGATTTTTCCTAGGATTGAATAGCAGATGCCTAGGAAATGAGATATAAGCTGGAAAGGAAAGTTCATTTAAACATTTTATTCATTATTACTAAGTACTGAAAACATACATGACTTTGCCAAACAAAAATTAGTGTCCTTGTCCCAAAGAACTTATGCTGTGAGAAGATACCAAGGGAAATACTGACTGCCAGGTCTTCTAAATAAAACACACAGAAACCATACATTTAAAGAATAAAATCTTCCATTCTACTTTTTCATTTTTTCCACAGAAGGATAGTTGAAGACCACAAGATATTAGGGTTGGGCCACTTAGAAAAAGTGCAACTCTATCCAAATATCAGGAGATTGATTTAGAGGGTAACAAGCAAGGAGGTCATGAGCAGACCTCTACCCAGTCTCACTAAGATCCTGGAAATTAAATGGAGCAGACCTAGATTTAAAAAAAATCTAGAAACAGGACAGAAATTTCTTTTATGTTCATGTTATCATCATTTGTGAGGTTTGGCATGCAATTTAATGCATGCAGCGTTAATGAGGGTTAAGCAGTTGTAGGACTTTATGCATAAAGTCATCAGAGGATTTAAATTTTTATGAATCTATACTAGCAACAACTTTAAAAAATGCATTCAGTCCATACTAGTTGGACCTTGAAAACACAATATTTCTGACAATACTTTTCTGTACTCAACGTGGTAAGATTTTTGGATGTTTTCACAGAAAAATACTAGGGAAGAGGGATGAGAAGAGGGAAAGCACAGATGGAAATTGCAGCATTCCATATTATTTACATTCTAACTAACTGCTTCAAAGCATAAGTTTTGAGCATATTATGAAGCTCTGAGATTTTATCTACAAATGCTAGAGCTGAACAACGATTGTTTTGATTCATACCTGCTATGTAATTATTAATTACATTAAGCTAGCATCAAAACAGATGGTCAGAATCATGATTTAAACTTTCAAACTTCAGTACCACAGCATTGATCTCACTAGTATCTGAGCCATCTAATCTCCATTACTTGATAATATCAATTAGCTGGTTTTGATGCATACTATGTTTGTGGATTATATATCTGTTCTGGTGGAATAACCTTTCTCTATCAATCAAAATTAATGAGAATTCATGTCTCATTTTGGTTTCCATTTTGCAATGTTCCAAGCATAATTTAAGCTTAGCATTTTCAATGTTGAGTTCATGCTTTACTCAAAATTTAGAAAAGAAAAACAGTAGCTTGTAAATTAACATTATGTGACAGAATTAGGAAATTAGAAGCAAATAATAAAAAGTCCTGTATGATATAGTTACTATATGGCATGTGCCGTTTGGTACCATACATTATTATATAACAATATAATATCAATATAATATAATATGATTTTACTATTCCACCTGAATAAAGACATGTTGAATTTTGCATTTGAAAGGAATCAGGTATGAACTATATAGAATCGTATGTGCAATGATACAGCTTATGTATGCAATTACTTCTGAGAAATCAAATTCCAGTCTTCTTTGGCTAAATATAAATAGTTCTCATGAAAAGGAACAGGTCAAGCTTTTCTTCTTTTGGTTTATTTAAGCAATATTATTGTATGTGTGCTGATGTTATCTGTTGTCATATGTACTTCAGTTCCTACAGGAAAAAAAAAATTGAACTTAGCACTGCATTTGTATTCAGCTGTAAAAGAGATCTGAATGTTTCCTTGTCTCAATCAGTGCAATTTACAATTTAAAATACTTATGATCTATTTGAGGAAATTAACTATAATTGGCAGTTTTTCTCAGGAAAATAAGCCACAGAGCTTAAGTGTGTTGAAGGTCACTGACAAAGTGAGTTAGCGAGGTTGTCTGAAGGTAGAACTGACACAGCATCGGTCCAAATTATACCTGCCTGCATGTTGTTGTTACTCTGTCAGTCATATCAGTGCTGAAATACACTTACAGGAACAAAACAGAAATACTAGCACCACAGCCAACTTCCCTACCACTAGCAGCAATAAAATAAAGGTATCAGACTTAAAAAAAAAGGCAAAAAAGATTGCTGTGATCAAATCTCTCAGGGTATTACTTCACTTTTCTCCTGGCATCGATGAAATCTCCTGTCCAAGCTGAAAGACTCCTGACAAAGACTACATTGTGTAGCAGTATGAACTTACTCTGTGCCCTTGAACTCTCCCCTCCACTCTAAAGAACACCCAACTGTTTTTCACCTGAGTCAAAATTTGAAAGGAATAAAAGCCCTAGGAGAAAGGTGATATTTGTAGTAACTGTTGCTCTGTTGGTGTCCTGGTTTTGGCTGGGATGGAGTTGGTTTTCTTCCTGGTAGCCGGTATGGGGCTGTGTTTTGGGTTTAGGTTGAGAACAATGTCGATGATACACTGATGTTTTGGTTCTTGTTAAGTAGTGCTAAGTACTTGCTAAGTGGTGCTCACACTGGTCAAGGACCTTTCAGCTTCCCATGCTCTGCCAGGGGCATGGGAGGCTGGGAGGGGGCACAGCCGGGGCAGCTGACTCAGACTGGGCGGGGGCTATTCCATACCATGTGACATCATGCTCAGTATATAAGCAGGGGAGTTGGCCGGGGAGGGGTTTGATCGCTGCTTGGGGGACGTGCTGGGCATCGGTCGGCAGGTGGTGAGCAATTGGACAGTGTACCGCTTGCTTTGTATTACTACTGTTCTTTTTTTTTATTTTGTTTTACTTTAGTTATTAAACTGTTTTTATCTCAACCCACGAGTTTTCCCCTTTTGCCCTTCCGATCCTCTCCCCCATCCCACCGGTGGAGGGGGTGAGCGAGCGGCTGCATGGTGCTTAGTTGCTGGCTGGGGTTAAACCACGACAGTTGGGAAGCTCCCAAAAGGCAAATTTTATGTTTCACTGTCTGTGTATGTGGTTGTACATGTGTGTCTGTGTGACATTTGCCATGTTCTCACACTCTTTTTAACCTTCCATGCCTGGATCTTTTAGCAACACAGGAAAATGCTGAGAATGTCCATTGTGTTGTGTTTTCTTTTCAGGCACCACAGTGGGTAATTTCATACTTCTTACCAACAAACCTTGATAAAATTGGCTACAGAAAGCTGAGGAAGGAAAAGAAAGAAAATTAAATGAGGCAAATCATGCCTGACTAATCCAGTGGCCTGCTATGATGGAGTAACTGCATCATTGGATAAGGGAAGAGCTATGGATGTCATCTGCCTAGACTTCTGTAAGGTTTTTGGTATGGTTCCCCACAACATTCTTGCTGCTAAATTGGAGAGATATGGTGGATGGACTATCAGATGGATAAGGAATTGGCTGCATGACTGCTATCCAAAGGTTTACATGAGATGGCAATACGTGCTTGCAGCCCAGAAAGCCAGTCATATCCTGGGCTGCATAAAAAGAACTGTGGCCAGCATTACTGAGGGGTGTGTTTTTATTTTCCACATTTTCTAAAATCTATGACACATTAGATTTGGCATATGTTTAATAATTCCTGCAACAAAATTATGATGGGACATTCTTCAAAATTTGCATCTAGAGTTCACTTCAAACATCTTTCTATATTTTAGCATTTAAATAAACCTTTGCTGTCACACACATTTTAACTCTGATGATATAATTTTCCCAGTGATCAAAGTGCATTGCCCTTCTCTGTTCCATATTGACTTTACCACATTTCATTTTAGTATCTCATTTCACAGGTCTCTAGATGGCTTCCCTCTTCCCTTTATTATGAATTTCTGTTGTAAAAAGAAGCAATTCCAGTAACAACGCTTAATTTGTGATTCAGACTCTTGCCTTTGAAAATAGGTTCCAAATTCATTAATATCAGCAGTATAGTACAAAACAGACCATTAAAATAATTGATAATTTTCCTTCTCTCAAGAGTAGCTCACAGATTTCCACACCAAGAAACTGACATCACCTAACAAGTTATTTTCTTCCAACTCTTTCTTCATTCTTTTACTTGTTATTACATCCTCTAGCACCATCCTTTTCTTCACACTGGTTAGCTTTCCAAAATGATGCTCTTACTTCTTCCTTACAAGACTTTGATCCTTCTTTTCCCTCATTCTTTTATTTCATGTTGTTCTATTTTTTCAGTTAACTTTACCCTAGGGTCATGCTTAACTTCCCATAACACATACGCTGCTACCCTAGACTATCAAAATTAATTCAACCTCATGCTGTCTTCAGTTATTGCCCATCTTCAGCATTCAGTAATAACTGAATGCTATTTCAGTTTCTCTGATTTCATATTTGTTAATCTTACTTTGTTCTACATTTAGTCTCTTTTTCTTCTCTAGGTATCTAGTTTAACAAGAAGCAACAAGATAATACTCATTTCTCTTAGAGTACCCCAGAATTAAAGATACATAAAAGAGAGTTACAACAAGCTGTATTTTGATAAACTGAAGTGTCAGAAGAGTAAACTTTAGCACCTATATCCTTAGATGCATTAAGGATAAACCAGTATTTTATTCTCAAAAAGGGTTTGAGGATAAAATTATTGATCTTCCAGTGAAATACTTCAGTGTCTAATTAAAATAAGCTACTATAATAGAATATTAGTAGGAACAGATAATGTGCATATTAAAATCAAGAAAAATAATGTTACTATAGCCTAAGAAAAAGAGCAATTAAAAGGATCATAAAGCATTTAGATACATTGATAGGAAATAACCCACAGCTGTCTTTAAAGAAAAAGCATTGCTCTTTGATCTGCTAGAAATCTTAAGGCATCTCCATAGAATACTTGATAAAAGAAACTTGTGGATAAAATTTATTTGAGTTTTCAAAAAGTCTTTGATAAACCCTTTTTTGTGGGAAGATGTTGAGAACATAATTATTCACAGAGAAAGAGGTGAAGTAATGTCATGGATTAAAAACAAGCTACAGAGAGTATGTTAAGTTGTAACCAGAGGTCAATTTTCAATGTAGCGAAAGATTAATGGTGTAGTGAAATTTTCTTTATATTAATCTGATGTTTAACATTCTGTTAATGATCTGGAAAAAGGAATGAATTATGATATTGTACAATTTTCCAGTAACAGAAACTACATAAGCCAAGGCCAGAGACAGTATGAATATCTTCAAAGATAGTTTATAAAGCTAGATAAATGATGGATGACACTTAAGGTGCTACTTTTGGAACTGAAGTCAAACATACATCTAAATGCTTACGAAATATGACCTATTCACTCTGCAGTCAATGGCGATAAAGAATGTTTGCCCCAGGTTAAGATGAATTGCAAACAAGATGTGCTTTTTTCTCTTTTTTTCTCTCTGAATAAAAAGTAAGCTTAGCACAGAGATGGAGGTACTTATACAGTAGTGTTTTTAAAAACTAATAGTCATGCACAGTGGAAACAATAACTTGAGCCAGATACACAATTGTTAGATTCCAAATTATCCATAACTTCCAAATAAAAAGGATGGGGCATTACTCTAGTTATAGCATTGAGAACCTTAAATACATAGCCAAATACAACACTCAGAATGTCAAAGCATGAAGTAATTCTGAAAACACAGTAATTTTGTACTTTAAGGTATAATAACCAGGTATGGCAGGTCTTATCAGGAATGATACATTCATACCCAGTTTCATTTTAACACAAAACATAGTAAAATAGAAAGTCTTCCATCAGTATTCTGTATTGCTGGAAGACAAAAATGGTTTTGTATGAAAAGAGATCCCATTGGAACCCTCAATTACATCTAGAGAACAGAAAAATAAAAGGGATACCATTATTATATTGTTCACTTATAGCATGTATGAAGTGAGACTTAACTTTTCTGTGTACACAAGGAGTGTTGAATTCCTCTAAATAATTGAATATATTTAAAAGCTATTAATCTTCAACAGCTCAACAATGGTAGATAGTTAAAAAAAGCAATGAAGTCATAAGGCACAGAAATACCATACATCTATTAGCATTTTGTCTTAACTTTTAAGCATGTTACACCATATAACTGACACCAACAACTCAACAAAAGACAAAACAGACAGTTATGTCTAATTTTATTGAGATAAGCAGGACTGCTTTATGTTCAAAATTAAGCTTATGGGGCAGAGATGAAGAATTGTGTGTTTCACAGCATAGATCAGCCACCAAACTATGTGGGAAGAAAATTCCAGTGAAGTTTAGTTGAGACAGAAGTCTCTTGCACCATCAGGTTTCCTTACCCTGATGCATGAGAGAGCTGCCAGTTTGAGAGAAAGGAATAGGATAAAAATTTTTGGTGTGGTCTCATGCAACACACTCAACTTCAGTTTTTAATGGTGTCATGGACTAAATTGACTTTTATAACAACATAGTTATTCAAGATGTGACAGCAGTGAAATCAAAAGCAGTACTAGAGTGATATTAGGATCGAAGACAGGACTTGTTTCTGTCCCTAGTCCTCACCTGGAATCGCAGAATCATAGAATCAAGTTTCCTGAAAGTTTTTTTTTGTTGTTTTGTTTTTATTTCACCTTTAAAATTTACTGTACTATTTGATCATATTCTCTTCTAACATTAGAATCATAAAAGAAATACTGTTTTATTAGGTGATAAAATGTGGGCCTCTATTCATCTTTAGAAAATCATGCGTGCTTCACAGTTGTCTCAAAATAGACTTTCTCAAAACATAAAAGCCAAGCACACAGTTACTCATACACAAGTACACAAAAGAAGTGCATCTTAGTTTCTAAGGTTAAATCATATTTGCAGTGTATGTGCCTACTAATTTACTTTCAGAATGGACACAGTAATAAAAGGAATATATGAAGATCTGTCCTGAAAGCAGCAATGGCAATAGGAAGCACAAGGCAAATCACCCTAACATCCACACAGAAGACAGGATGAACTGATTCAGAGCTGCAATGGCATAAGTTGCAATAAAAAAAAACAGAAAAGCTGTGACCCTGGCACTCCTTCTGACATGCAACTGGCAATGCAAATCAAAAGTATTTCAGCTCTGTGGATTTAGCTACAAAATTAGAAAATTGGAATAAATGATTTGTACTCTTCAGATCTGTGAAACATTTTTAAGCATAGCATGATTATTTTTTAAAATTTTCATCAGAAATCTATGATAACTGACAGAGAGCAACTGTACACCTATATGTACATAGAAAAAAATTAACATCTGCCTTTTAAGGATTGAGGCTACATTAGCCATAATTAGAAGGGAGACTATTAGTATAAGTAAGAATAAGAACAAGAGATGAGCATTCACAGATTGGCAGCAGGGATGGGTTATTAATTACTAGATGAAGAATAACAGCACTTTCCTGGGAAGGGGTGGAAGGACACAAGGGAATGCTGATGTTTCTTTAAATCTCCAATGTATCACGACGCTTACATCATGCTGCGTTGGGTTACATCATGTTACGACTAGTGATGTAACCCGTCGCAATGCAATGCACTTTTTCAGCTTGTCCACATGATCACTGTGGCCAAGGGAGGTTTGGTTGCGTTAGTAAAATTATTGTATTTCTATGGTATTTCTGGTTGTTCATGAATAGAAACTTCCTTGTTTTAAGAAAAAAAAGGAACGCAAATAGAACCAAAATGTATTCTAAATATATAAACCAAATGTGCAGAATATGCAGATAGGTTTGGTCTGATGATGATATGAAGTCACCCACATGAATATATTACATAGTAAACTTAGGAGCAAGTAAATCAGGGGAGAAATATCAGGTGCTTCACTCTCACTATAAGCATGTTTCCTCTTTAAGGATAAAATACATCTTTCTGTTCAGTCAGAGTTTCTTTTTTTTTTTTTTTTAATATGAAATGTGTTAAATATAACTTTAAGGTAGGCTTTTAGGTTAAGCTTTTCCTATATGTCATGGGTGTAATGCTCTTGTACTACCAAACCAGACTTCGACTCTAGGTGAAGAAATTATTTCCATGCAGCAGCAGGCTGCTGAAGATATCAAAACAGCCCCATTGCCAGTGTCTCCAATGCACATGCCGGAGTCTGTAGCAGCTAAACTGTGGTGGATGGTGGAGCTGATGTCCAGCAGACTATTCAGATAGCTGGGAGAGCAGCAGCAACTGTGATTAGAGCCAAATATTGCACACCAACTGTAATCATTTGCCTAATTGATAAGATTAAAACCAAGCAAGCCTAATCTTTGTCTCACCTTGCACCTTCTTTTCTTTTCTTAGTCTAGCCTTGATGCCAGTCCCTAGTGCTTGAGCAGAAGCATTTGGATTTAGCTATGGGCTAAAGCGAAGGGGATAAAACCATGCTTGCTAAGCATGAGCCTAGGAGTGGCATGCCTGTGTTTGAGATGAGATCAATAGCCCAACTCAAGTGCATTCACACCAATGCACACTGCAAGGGCAATAAACAGGAGGAGCTGGAGCCATTACGCAGCAGGAAAACTATGATGTAGTTGCCATCACGGAAACATGGTGGGATGACTCTCACAACTGGAGTGCCGCAATGGACGGCTACAAGCTCTTCAGAAGGGACAGGCAAGGAAGGAGAGGTGGCGGGTTAGCCTTGTACGTCAGAGAGTGTTTTGATTGTCTAGAGCTCAACGAAGGTAATGATAAGGTCAAGTGCTTATGGGTAAAGATCAGGGGGAAGGCCAACAAGGCAGATATCCTGGTGGAAGTCTGTTATAGACCATCCAACTAAGATGAAGAAACAGATGAAGTATTCTACAAGCGGCTGGCTGAAGTCTCACGATCTCTAGCCCTTGTTCTCGTGGGAGACTTCAACTTACCAGATCTCTGCTGGAAACATAACATAGCAGAGAGGAAACAGTCTAGGAGGTTCCTGCAGTGTGTGGAAGATGATAACTTCCTGAAGCAGCTGGTAAGGGAGCCAACCAGGGGAGGTGCCCCGCTGGACCTGCTGTTCACGAACAGAGAAGGCCTGGTGGGTGATGTGGTGGTCGGAGGCTGTCTTGGGCACAGCGACCATGAAATGGCAGAGTTTTCAATTCTTGGAGAAGTAAGGAGGGGGGCCAGCAAAACCATTACCCTGAACTTTAGAAGGGCTGACTTTGGATTGTTTAGGAGTCTAGTTAACAGAGTCCCTTGGGAGGCAGTCCTGAAGGGCAAAGGAGTCCAGGAAGGCTGGATGTTATTCAAGAAGGAAGTCTTAGAGGCACAGGAGCAGGCTGTCCCCATGTGCTGAAAGACGAGCAGGCAGGGAAGAAGACCAGCCTGGCTGAACAGGGAGCTTTTGATGAGACTCAGGAAAAAAAAGAATGTTTACCACATTTGGAAGAAGGGGCAGGTAACTCAGGAAGACTACAAGGATATTGTTAGGTTATGCAGGGAGAAAATTAGAAAGGCAAAGGCCCAGCCAGAACTTAAACTGGCCACTGCAGTTAAAGATAACAAAAAATGTTTTTACAAATATATCAGCGACAAAAGGAGGACCAAAGAGAATCTCCATCCTTTGTTGGATGCAGAGGGAAACATTGCCACAAACGATGACAAGAAGGCTGAGGTACCTAATGCCTTCTTTGCTTCAGTCTTTAATAGTCGGACTGGTCATCCTCAGGGTATTCAGGCCCCTGAGCTGGGAGATGGAGAGAGGACACAGAATGTAGTCCCAGTTGTGGAAGAGGTAACAGTCACCAACCTGCTCCTCCACCTGGATGCCCACAAGTCTATGGGGCCAGATGGGATCCACCAAAGGATACTGAGGCAGCTGGCGGGGGAGCTCGCCAAGACACTTTCCATCATTTATCAGCAGTCCTGGTCAACTGGGGAGGTCCCAGCTGACTGGAAGTTAGCTAATGTGACACCCATCTACAAGAAGGGTCAGAAGGAGGATCCGGGGAACTACAGGCCTGTCAGCATGACCTCGGTGCCAGGGAAGGTCATGGAGCAGATCATCTTGAGTGCCATCACGTGGCATGTGTGGGACAATTGGGGGATCAGGCCCAGCCAGCATGGGTTCATGAAAGGCAGGTCCTGCTTGACCAACCTGATCTCCTTCTATGACAAGGTGACCTGCTTAGTGGATGAGGGGAAGGCTGTGGATGTTGTCTACCTGGACTTTAGCAAGGCCTTTGACACTGTCTCCCACAGCATTCTCCTGGAGAAACTGGCTGTTCACGGCTTGGACGAGTGCACTCTGCGTTGGGTTAAAAACTGGCTGGACGGCCGAGCCCAGAGAGTGGTGGTGAATGGAGTCAAATCCAGTTGGCGACTGGTCATGAGTAGTGTTCCCCAGGGCTCAGTATTGGGGCCAGTTCTGTTTAATATCTTTATTAATGTTCTGGATGAGGGGATTGAGTGCATCCTCACTAAGTTTGCAGATGACACCAAGTTGGGCAGAAGTGTTGATCTGCTGGAGGGTAGGAAGGCCCTGCAGAGGGACCTGGACAGGCTGGATCGATGGGCTGAGGCCAATTGTATGAGGTTCAACAAGGCCAAGTGCTGGGTCCTGCACTTGGGTCACAACAACCCCAGGCAACGCTACGGGCTTGGGGAAGAACAGCTGGAAAGCAGCCTGGCTGAAAAGGACCTGGGGGTGATGGTTGACAGCTGCCTAAACATGAGCCAGCAGTGTGCCCAGGTGGCCAAGAGGGCCAATGGCATCCTGGCTTGTATCTGAAATAGTGTGGCCAGCAGGACCAGGGAGGTGATAGTGCCCCTGTACTTGGCACTGGTGAGGCTGCACCTCATGTACTCTGTTCAGTTTTGGGCCCCTCACTACAAGAAGGACATTGAGGTGCTGGAGAGTGTCCAAAGGGCAACGAAGTTGGTGAAGGGTCTAGAGCACAGGTCTTATGAGGAGTGACTGAGGGAGCTGGGGTTGTTTAGTTTGGAGAAGAGGAGGCTGAGGGGAGACCTTATTGCCCTCTACAACTACCTGAAAAGAGGTTGTAGCGAGGTGGGGCTCGGTCTCTCTTCTCCCAAGCAACAAGTGATAGGATGAGAGGAAATGGGCTCAAGTTGCTCCATGGGAGGTTTAGGTTGGATATTAGAAAAACTTCTTCACTGAAAGAGTAGTTAGGCATTGGAACAGGCTGCCCAGGGAAGTGGTTGAGTCCCCATCCCTGGAAGCATTTAAAAGATGGGTAGACGTGGTGCTTAGGGACAAGGTTTAGTGGTGGACTTGGCAGTGCTAGGTTAACAGTTGGACTTGATGATCTTAAGGGTCTTTTCCAACCTTAACAATTCTACAATTCTATGATTCTATGATTCTATTCTATGATTTTTCCAGATAACTTCTATTTGAAAATGTGATAGATATTTGAATGCACGGTTGTAGATTTTCCCTGTCATAGACCACAGTAAGTTTGTTACTTCCCACTTTGTTTTTCCATGCTATACCTTGGGAAGCACTCTTTTTGCTAAATGTTTAAACATAGGAGAGATGAACGGCACACAAAACCATTGACTTTTTTATTAATCCCATACTCCTTAATACTCAAGTTTAGATGGAGAAATGGCCGTTAGCGTAGGACGCAAAAAAACTGGCAAGGAGAGTCTGATGTCATATGCCAGTATGCTCTTGATTTTTCTGCTGCCTGATTTGAGCATAAATTATGTCTAATCTACTGAACAAACTGCATTTTCACTGTTGTTTTCATTTATGTTCAGTTAATGTTTCTCCCATTCTGTCTATCTTTGCAAAAGGTATACACAGAGCTGTATAGAGTCTTGCTGATTTTCTGCTCTGCTCCCCACCTTGCACACTTTGCTCATAGCTTGCACAAACACACACACGCACAAACAGATAATATCACTTTCTCTTGAAGAACTTATTGTAAATGGAATTTTTTTAATGTTGATCTTCAATTTAGATGTGAATATGCATCTTCTTCTATTGTCAGTTATAGTCATGAAAGCATTTATCATTTCTTGACTAAATCCCACCCTTTCTGCACCTTCTGTCATCTGCTTATTACTGTCTTCTTGCTAGACGCTAATTCAACTGCACATGTGATTTCTCCAGATCTCATCTCAGACAAAAATGTGCCAAGTTAACAAAGAAAGACTCTTTAAACTGATTAAGCTAAAACACTCTGACTGAAATGGTTTAGGAGACAATCATCTGAGTAGCTTCACTAGCAGAGGCAGCAATTGCTATCTTGGAGAGTGACAAGCAGTGACTTTGTTTGCTGGTACAGCTGCAGTAGGAAAAGGATGTATCCACTTCTGTGAAATATTTAAGCAGGTGAGAAGTCATTAGCAGAGAAGGAAGGATTAAGAATTTGCTGGAGAAAGATAAACACTAGTTCAATCTCCAAGAATGGAGTTGGAAAGCAGAGTGGTATTATGTCATCAGGAAGCAGGAGCTACAAGTGATAAAAGAGTAGATGCCAACAATCCTCAAGACACTCAGTACAGCTGATTCTCAAAAATATGTGACTCATCAGATTTCTGTTCATATTCTTCCTAGTCCTTCTCCTTTAATGACAAGACATACCACACATAAATCAAATCAAATACCCCTATCTTAAAAAAATACTAATGAAATGCCTGGAATCAGAACACAACACAGTCAAAGTGACTAACTATGATTGACAAAAGAAAGACAAACACATTTCTCAAACGGGGTCTTGATTCTGGTACTTCAGAAAAGTCTATATAAGTATCAGGCATATAGTCCCTCTGAAATCAGGTCAATTTGGAGTCAGTTTTACTGAAAGTAGAATAAGAGTAAAGGGTTACATCTTAAATGACCCGTTCTAAAGGAAAAGAAAAAAGTAACATAAATACAGTGGTGTAGGCAGAGTAATTGTATTAATATGGGTAGGTTTACATGAAGAATACAAGCTTTAGATGCTGTGTTTGAACAGCAACTAATTTTTAACCCTGCTGTGTTAAAATAACTGAATCCCTGAAGCAAAAAGGGAAGAAAATGGGGACTGAGCTTGAAGGGTGTCCCTAAGGCACTATACCTTCCAGGGCTCCTTCTGGGACAATGCTAATCATGCATCAGCTTTCACTCAAGGCTTTGCCTGAAGGCACAATCTAACTACAAATAATTATTCATATAATTGACTCCAGCAAAGACTCAGTCTTTTCTAAAGCAAGAATGTTAAACTCTGAATGAGGTCAGAATCTCATAAACATTAAGTAAGTTGAAAAGTCTTCCTTTGCAGATTATGTAAAGCCTTTAAAGGAAAAAATTAGGTTTATGGATGAACTTGCTCTAAGGCTTATGCTAAAATATAATAAATAAATAAATAAATAAATAATAAAACATTTCCTTATAATTAGTAGGACAGTTTATTCTGGAACCTTCTACCACCTTAGTGAAAAGTACTATGTCCTTCCTGCACACAAGCAGCAACGATTCATGACATGACAAGCTAAATTAGAATAATCAGGCTTCTGCTAATGAGGAATAAGTAGAGTCTAGCAGAATGAAAACTTCAGCAGTTTGTCACCCACAAGAGAAGTCATTGGCAAAACCACATCTTGGTTTATGAAGTTTGTGGCACCATATTTCACATTTTCAATGAAAGAAACAGGTGGAATATAGGGTCTGAGAGTAGACTCCATGATGCAGAAGTTACAAAAATGCACCCTAGCATAAGAAAATCAATTCTGAGTATATAAGTGTATTCTTTTTTTTTACCGATGTAGAGCTTCACAGATATTTGTTTAGAGTTGCATTCACATATTTGCAAACTAACCACAATGTCAAATTTATCTGAAATTTAAAATGAAGTACATAACTAGTTGAGATACAGCAGGGCCATGTGGAACCTAATAATGCTTTTAAAAGTTCCAGTCTCATGGAGTTTTGACCCCACCACAAATTTTTTTGCATAACATGATTTACTATCTTGAATGCTGTAGATTTACTCTTTTCACCTCAACTATTCTGAATAGAACACTGAAAATGATTTATCCTAAGTCATTACATTGTCAGTATTTTCACTGCTGTAATACTGAAGTCCTAATCCCTATTTTAAACATGACAATCTTACTGTTTATTGCACTTGTAGAAATGCATCTTCATATAAGTGGCAAAAACAACTACTGACTTTAGGATAGGCACAGATTTCATTCATTAACATTATGAAAAAATATGTCTTTTTCCACATAAAATATTATTATTATTTTGTGCAGATGGAGTGAGGTGAAGACTATTTCATTGTATTTATTTGCTGTAATAAGACAATATCAGGAAAAAAGTAGACTTTAAGCAGCTTAGAAAAAATGAACTAGAAAAGGACAAAGTTAGTACATTAAAATCCTGGCTTCTCAGCCCTCATTAAATTTAGCGTCTTCTCCTTTCTGAAATGGATTCTTTTGTAAGTGCACGAGTGTGTGCTTGTGGGTCCTAAAAGTTTTAAAAGCGTCAACAGGTAGCAGAGAGGCAAACAGGTTATTTAATTTTTGGTCCTTGCTTTACCCTCAGTACAACCAAGCATAATATGAGCTTTGTCATAAGACCTGTTAGGGTGACTCCTATATTTAGTCTAAAAACATTGTTAGAATGACAAACCATAAGTATGTCGAGGTACTGCTTGTTCCATTGCTTATACACATACTGCAAATGGAAACCTGGAAATGATACAAAGGAAAGCATGAGTTTAACAGAGAACTGTAATCTCAAGTCCACCTGCAATTTAAAAGAGAAGTAAAAATATTAAATTTCTACAAGAAGAAACTGCACATCTTGTGCTGCTAACTCGTAACTTCTGGTAGTCCATCCAAATAAATGGGATACCTACAGATAAATTGAAATTATTTTCTAGGGACTGAATTTTGAAGAAGCTGTTTCAACAGCAGAACATGGTCTCAAAAATCCACAACAAGCTACACCATGTTGCTCATATAAGTTAATCTTAACAGTTCCAGCATTAAAGTCCCTTTCCAAAGTTGCCATACAAGACTGGAAGAGAATATGTAGAAAACAGACAGCAAGTCCTACCAACAGGAGCTTAATTAACTGTTCATGTAATAAAAAAATGAACAATGTTTATGTGAAACCTCTGATGAGACCTTTATTACTCCCTAATGTGGTGTACAAAGGAAGAAATGCTTGTTCTTCTTGACTGCCTTCCTTTATCGCCTAGTTGCCTCAGACTGCACTGCAAGACACTAGCTTCAATCCTGTTCCCTTGGGAATTCATTCAGGAAACAGTGTGATGGCTATGGGCCAAAAGCTGCTGTCAAGTTTACTTCTGAAAATCCAGGACAAGTTAATCAAAGTCCATACATGGCACACATGATTGAATAACCTGGCTACATCTAATATCTAATATCTGGTTGTATTGCCGCTGGGCAGGAATTGAACAGAAAACCAATAACCTATCAGAAACACTAGAGGAACAAGAAAGGTAACCATTCGAGCAAACTTCAGAATAAATGGTCATAGTGGAATATTTTCATGCTTTATACTGTGTTCAAAGGCATCAGAAAGAGTCATAGAGAAACAAAAGTCAGAAATCCACACATGAGTACATAAACTACATGTCCAAATGAACTGGAAACCTGCAAAATATTAATTTAATGAGAAGAAATGATGAATATCAGTAAAGAAATAGATTCATTAAAATAACAAATAGAGCATACATAATGACACTTTCATTATTTTTTCAAAGCATCCTGAACAGCTATACAGCTTCTGACCAAAATCCAGATGTGAGGTTTAAACTTGCTCTGAAAAAGTCAACTGCATATCATTAGATCTTGTAGATTCTGTGATGCATGTCAATTTGAAGTTAAGGAAGTTATGTTTGGTTTCTCCAGTTTATAGCTAATGTAACAACTGAGACAACTAGGAGTAGCTCCAAGTCCAGGCTCCAGATTTCACATCCTTAACTGTTTTGTAGTTTTTTTCTTACACACATCAATGAGACTGTCTTTGTGAAGATGGTTTAATTCCTAATTAAACTCAAAGTGAGATTTCTGCTCTCTTTCCATATACTACATGTTAAATTACTAGGAATAGCCTGAAATTCATGTAATTACTCACAGAAGTAAATACTTATTATGCAATACTAGAAAAAGAACAGAGAACTAGGGAGCAGAGAACTAAGCCCTAGTTATCTACATATACTTAGAGGCTGTAAAAATTTTGACTTTCAAAACATAACTTAGGCCCCTAAAAAAAAGAAAAAAACTGAGCCTCAATGGACACTAAAGAGAGGAAGCCTCTCCAGGAACCAATTTATACCACCAGCAACAGGCAACATTTGTGAGTCCTGACTAAGCAGTTTATTTCTAAAATGTGTATCTACAATTCTCTTGTAAACAGAGTTTCTACTGTCCAGCCTTTTACTTAAAGAAAAAAAACCCCAACCCTACAGGTTACATCACCAAGTGGTACAGCACTGACTAGGTAAAAAAATGAAAAATCTTTGAAGTGTAATACTAAAATGCAGATTAGTTTTCAGAAGAGTAACATACTTGAAAAATAAAGAAGGTTACATTAATAAATATATAATCCAGGCAACACACAGAAGTTTCAAATATGGGGAAAAATAAAATGGTTTTAATGAGTCCCTAAGAGATTGTCTGCAATGTGTGAAGTAGCAGTGTACAGAGATCTCTGAGCTAGCACCAAACTTGCTTATTGGCAACTAGAAGCAGAAAAACTATATCACATTCTTCCTACTCAAGCTAATTAGCTCTGATAAGTGGCAAGAATACTTAATTTAGGTGGAGCAACTCATTATGTTCTCCACACAGCACTGCACACTGTAGATATATAGGTTTATTTGGGGTAAGCTTAGGGTAAGCATAGGAATATTTTAAACAGTATTGTATTTTATAGTGACAACATTCTCTCAAGGTTTTGCCTGTAGTAGCTGAACCTCATCTCTATTATATTCATTCTCTGAAACACCTTGTATTTCTAAGGGCTGCTTTATATATATATAATTTCACATGACTATTAGTCTCTTTAAACAAAATGAAGAAATCTAAATTCTCCAAATAACAAACAGATCCTTTTCTTTTTGATGGCATCTGCTTTGAATATTTACCAGGAATTTGGTACTACCAAATAGCAATGTTTACCGGGGGGGGGGGGGGGGGGGGGGAGGAGAAAAAAATCCTTTTTTTTACAGCATTACAAATGTACCATTTTTGTTACAATTTAATAAAACAATACAGTGGTACCATAATGGGTTTCTTTGTCAGGTACAACTGAGGTAAATGTAGTATTAGTTTAAATAAATAGCTGCACACAGAGTAATCTGTTTCTAATGACTCTCCAATACTGCCAAAGTGAATCACTAGTATTTACAAGAAATTAAGCTATCATTTGTTTTATTTCATTAAATGAAATATTATTTTTTCTAATTATTGTGAAGAAGAAAAATCCAAATTAAAAGCAGATTAGTTCCTCTCTTTCCCTTTTAAAACCAAGCTGCATTATTACAAAAATTTAGTGATAGACAAATATAGTTCAGAAGCCTAAACTTGCACTACAGTGCAAGTTCATTATTCATTATGCAAGTTCATTGCGTGCTTATTAGACTTAGGATTTATTTGATATATTTTGAAACATATGGTCTTAGCACAGAATAAAAATCACTCTATACAACATTGCTTTTTCTTCTACTCTGACATTATTAATTTCAATTAATTCCACACATGCTGCTTTGACCCTGTCAGTAAAAGAAATACATTGCATGTATTTCCAACAAATGAAGCTGAGCGGACACAGCAGCAACAACAACAACAATAATGTATGGTCACAGGTAGATTTCTCCTCTGACGCTCCCCTTTGAGCCTGCCAAATCCCACCTGTGGTGTCCTATACATGCTTCCCACAGCCCAGCTGAAAACTTTCCGGTAGGAATAAATTGTCTAGCCAGATTGGTAATGGGAAGGTGATGCTAGCCATCTAACAATCATTTTCTGAATCATGGAAAACAAAGATACTAAAAATGTGCTTTTAAAGTTAAAAAAAAAAAATCTAACTCAACATACATAAAGTCTTTACTATTATATTTTATATTATGAAGCCCTGTGAGTCCAATGACTTGCATTACACTAAAATGCACACCATAGACAGATACATTCTTGATATAAATAATAACCTTTCACTTTCATTAGGATTTTGTTACAAGATTGAATTGCCCTTACTGATAAAAAATATAAAATAAAATAAAATAAAATAAAATAAAATAAAATAAAATAAAATAAAATAAAATAAAATACAACTAAATTAAATAAACAAAATTAGGATGCTCGAAGTATTTGAAGTAGTCTCACTTCAAAAATCTCAGCCTTTGGTTCTTGTTATGCCTTTTCTGTTATATTAAAGAGTCTCTTAGTACTTGCTGTTTTCTCCCCATGAAGGTACTTAAACACTGTAATAAAGTCACTTGTAATCTTCTTTTTGGTAAACAGATTGAGTCCTTTAAATCTTTTGCTGTGAGGCATTGTCTCTGGCTCTCAAGTAGCCCTCTTCTGCATTTTTCAGTCTTACATAATTTTTAAAAATGTGAGCTCTATCAGTGTCCTAAAAAATATTGAGATTGAAAACACCAACTGAAACAATTACTGTATTTCATAATAATTAAATATTAAAATAATAATGACTAGGAAAAGAAAAAAAAGAGTAATAATGTTTAAAAAAATGCAATAGCTTCCAAGTATATCAAATTGGAACATAAATCTGACAAGCCACATAGCTACTAATATACTAATTATTGGAATATACTGATAATTGGCAATGTGTATGTTTAAAACAAGGACTTCCTACCTGGAGTTTATTCTGCTTATTGTGAAGATAAATTTAGACCTACCATTGTCAACAAAAAAGATCAGTACCAGCATTATATGCTCTGTGTTGTTTAAGCAGAAAATAATTGGAGGGGAGGAGTGAAAAGATAAATTGTATTTGTATCCAAATACAGCAAATTGAAGAGTTCATTAAAAAATGACAGAATAAATTAAATTATAGAAAAGCCTTCCTAAAAGCCAGCTAAATTGCCATACAACTTGGATGCTGCTCCACAAGCTTTGAGGCTGTTAGTCTGCTAATTTAAAAGGTTTAAACCTATTTATTGCTAATGAATGTGCTATGCTGACAGGTCTAAAGACAGAAATATTATATTTATCTACAGGATAGGTACAGCAAAAGAACATAAGTATGTCTGTACTGAGTCAGATCAAAGAGTGGAGTTTCTTTCTTGTAGTGAGGATACTTGAAACAGCAAAATGACACTTGCATTTTATTTCCAAATACTTACTTCCAGTTACTTACATACCCATGCTTGAAGAAATGGAGGTAAAATAAATAAACAATTACTAAGCTAATTAGTGTTAACTAAGGAAATTATCAGTTTTGTAAGGGCATAAGTTTATGTTTCTTTAGTAGTCCAGTGAAATCTCAAGCATACAGGCTGATACAGAAACCTCCAGTGAATGCAGTGCTGTAATTGTGCAATAGGTAAGTAGGCAATTACAAGTGATGATGTAAAAACCTTGATAAGTCTTTTTTCTTCTTTAAACAGGAACATCCATCTGAATAGTTAGAAACAGTAAAGAAAAGGGTGAATAGGTGGCTACTGACATGCAACAGATAGGCAGGAAGCCATTGTGTCCAACAAAGTACAGCACTATTATTTTCAAATGCTCCAATTAGAAATATTGGAAAAGAAACTAATGAATTGAGGAAAAAAGAAGTCCACAAGATAGCAAAGATGTAACAAAAAGCTTTTTAAAAGTCCAGGAACTACTGACGTTCCTGTAATAAAGTTCATATGATGTACTGACAAAGGAAAACAACAAAACAAAAGAAATGGCTAGGAGTACATCCTCGGTAATAGCACAATGGGAGAGGAATGAGAATGAAAAATTCAAGAGACAGAATATGCAAGATGCTTAAGACTACGGAACATGAGAAGTTACTAATTACCAGGACATTAAATGCTCATTAATAGGTTTTATTTATATAAACACACAAACACACATACGTATACATACACACTTGGGATATATTAGATTCTAAGAGCTTGCTTACGCAAAAGCCCATTTTAACTGCTCTTGAACCGAATACATTTAATCCAATACAAAATCTGCCTGGACCTCATCTCCACTTATTGCATTAGAATTAAACTTTTAAAGTATGATACAAATTCTTTACAAGTCAATGTTGGCCTATCATAGAGCTGGCTCCAAAACTAGTCTTTGTGCAGGTAAAACCCTGAGAAGACATCAGTATAGATTAGGACTTTTCCAGAAAACACAAATACACTTATGACTAAACAAAGGACTGGTTTTGGCCTACACTAAAAGATGAAAAAAGAACTACCAAATATGCCTATTCAGGCCTGTGAATAAAAGTCCAAAAACAGAAAATAAAAAGTTAAGGGTTGATGTAGAAAAGTACCTTATTTGCAGAGGAAGCAGAAGACAGATATACTAAAGGGAGCATAGCTCAGAAATAGTGAAGATGCTGTGCTATTTAGGAAAAAACATAGGAAAGGTAATAATGAAATGTCTGTATGCCATCATAACTTCTTTTAACCATTTATCCTTTGGTATCTGTACTGTTATTTCTGGAAAAAATGAGGTTTTCTTTACCAGCTTAGATCTACTTTGCCATGGCCCAGTCTCACCAGAGAGGGTGAACGATGCTTTCTGTGTAGCTTTGGACTGGTAGGAATTTGGGCCAGGCCTTCCCAGTGACTATAAAAATTACCGACTTTTTTGGCGGTTGCTGCTGTTTTCTCCTTCAGCAACCTTGTCTAGCAAGTCACTCCTGATCAGTGAGGTCCAAACTAGAGAAATGTATTGTCATGGCCATTTGCTAACTGTTAGCAGTTCCCCACTTTGCTAGAGCTTTGGATTGCTCCCAAAAGGTACTTGGCTTTCTCCATCATTAAGCCCAAGTATTTAACTTGGGAACGCTGAGTGACTTGGCTGCTATCAGATATTCCTTTAATGGGTGTTCTGACAGCAGACTAGGCAAGATCCAACCTACCATCTGCTGAACTTAAGAAAACAAATACAGTGCTTATATTTTATCTAACAGAGCATACAACTCCCCCCTAAAATTGTAAGGAGAATGCTCAATAGAAGTTTTCCTTTTGGGGGAGAATTGAGAGGTCTTCCAGCTTTCTTAAACTAATTTCCTCCAAGCTACAACACTGACAGCCCTCTTCAGAGAATAAATGAATACTTTATTTTTCTTTACTCATTTCTGTGGCCAGCAACTTTACCTATGAAGTGTAACTTTTCAGCAAAAATGTAGAATTTGTCCTTAGCTCTCTTACCTGAGAGGTTATCTATGCTACTGTATTGTGCAGTAGGGAGTACTGAAGTGTAATGCAAATTATCAGAATGTACAGGTAATTTAACAGGAAATATCAATCAAATATGAAAGTAACTTTCAAAGCAATTATCAGGCAAATAGGTTAGTGCTTTTTCATTGTTCAGGAAAAATTCACAAGAGTGTATGTACTTCCTGGGCTATAGGCAAGCCAACATATTTTTGGAAAACAACACATAAGGCTCTTAAAACTATTTCTTCATAAACTTCAAGAACTATCGTAGGCTATACATGAGTGGCATCAAGGCTGCTGGAGTATGTCACTCTCTGTGTTGCTAAAAAAAAGTGCTAATAAATGCTGATCTCAAAATTTCGGCAAAGAACATAGCAAATCACAGGCACAATCTTTTTGTGATGTCCAAATGACCAAATTCATATTATTGATAAGAAAACAGAAAACTTTGTTACTTCACTTGATCAATATGTCATGTGGGGGTGGAAGGAATTACCCTTGGTTTATGCTGATGAACATACAGGGTGCTAGCCTTTGCTATTTTATTCTGTTTCAGCTGAAGTTCATATTACCTTCAGATATAACTAGGATAAAATTACCAATTACATATTCATATGTCATCTTGATTACTAGAGCTGACACATGTTTAAATTCTCAGGGTGTGAATCATTATCAACACATTAGATAAACTGTGGCTGTTCATAGTATGTGTACCTTAAACTCACAATAAACATAGGATAAAATGCATTAACTTAAGCATCCTTCATTAATGCTTTTTACATCTTGGTTAAAAGTCAGGGCATTTATAATAGACTAAGAATGCGCACTTAGTCAGCTCATGTAGCTATCTCATACTGCAATAGCCCAATTGTGTCTGAACTCTTTTCAGTCATTCTTAGTTGTAGGAAAGACAGGGCAATGTGCCTGCCAGTAGAGAACATGGAACATGGAACCATTTAGACTTTGAAATCAAATCAAGCTTACAGACAAGGTTACAGCTAACTGATCAGAGAAAGCAAGCTAGGGAATACACAACCAAATGCTGTAGTAACGAAATGGGAACCAGGGAAAGGTGTGCTATTTTCTAGTAGTAACCTCCTCTTGGGTTATGTAAAAAACATTTTCTAGTTCTACAGAAAGTGTGCTGCATGCAAAAAGAATACAACGTCTTCGAAGAATTAAGCTCTGAAAACAGAAGTAACAGCCACAAGAAAGTGAAAATAGTCATCACAGGTTAGGGTCTTTGGTCTACACAGTCTTAGCTGACTGAAAAGTGCATAAAAAGTTCCATGCATAAAGAATGTATCTGGTGGTCCCAAAGTGCTGGACCTAGCATACAAGTACATATCCCATTAGGTCCAGTCTCAGGAAGGTGTTTATAGGTCATGTGAAGTATTCATTTCAGAATGATCTACAAGGGTTATGCCAACTAGGTCATAGCCAGCTGGCAGATCCGCTAGAGCAAACACTTTATATTGTACTCAGGAGTAATTTCTTTATTAGTTGAGAGATAATGAAGAAAATTAAAGGACTCACAGAAACATTCCAAGCCATTATGTTGCATCTGCAAACAGCATACTTTCTTCCAAAATCCATTTCTGACTTCATGCTTTTGGTAAGGTTTATGAGAGAAACTTATCAACTATGAATCACATATTAGCAGAAGCTTTTTTTCATTCATCGGTAATTTACCTAATCCCTTTTGAGTTTAAATACATTACACTAGCAGCTTATATGACTTATCCAACCACAAAGTTTTTCCCATCTTTCAGTATTGGAATGCCTTAGGATCCTCTTCTGGCATAAGTCTTATTTCCTGTATGTCTTCTATCTCTTGGAAAAATTCTATCATCTGCCATCTCATTTCTGACTCTACTTTGTGAAGACTGAGAGTAAAGAATTAAATGTAAACTTTGATAGCAAGGCTTCACTCTTCTATCAGTAAATAAGTCAGATCATCTTTTAGATGACCTAGTTTTAAACCTCTTTACTGAATTCTTTAAAATCGTCATGGCTCCCAAATCAATTGCCCTTTAGACCTTCCAGAGTTTTGCTTAGAGGTTATAATACAATGCAATGATATGCAAAGTGCTGCCAGTAAATAGGTCACAGAGGGGAATAAGATAGAGCCCAGAAAAAACTATCCGCACAAATAAAAGTAAGAATGTAGTCTTTTAGATTGTGAGTATATAGGAAGTAACTTGAGCCTTTTATCACCCAGAGGCATTTCCTTTCTGCAGTTGTTTCTAACTCTAATCAGAGAAAATCAATATGATCCTCATTTTCTAAATGGACAACCAAGGCACAAAGGCAGGGGATAGTCTATCTCACATCTCTCTCTGTTAGAAATGCCCTGACTACCTCAGTCCCAATGTATCTATGTAATACAATTCTTTTGGTCGATAAAAAAAAAAAAAAGGAACAAAAACCCAGGCAATTTTCCTTCACATCTCTGTATTAAACAACAAATCTGTAATAAATCTGTACAAGAAATGGAGAAATTGAAAGGTAAATTAGTAGGTGTTTGTAATTCCAAATAATTCTTACAAAAGAAATAGAAAAGTCACAAAACACAAAAAAAAAAAAAGCTACTTTTGGTAAAATAACACATTCACTAAGTACCTCATGAAGAAAATGACGCTTTAAACTAGCTCCACTTATAATGCAGAGATAATTGTTTTATCATCTGGTTTTAGGAACTAATGGTGACTATCTTATCATTTCTGTTGAGGCAAAGCAGGAAAAAGAACACAAGAGAAAAAAAATAATATAGACAAGCAAATCCAAAAGCTATTTATTTGGATTTTGAAAGAAGTCAGTTAATAATCCCAACACTAAGCCATCCTGATTTACTGTATTAGATATGCAAAACAAGCTTGGTAAAATAGTATGCATTTAGAAGTTTGATACAATATTAAGAAATAACACATCTGGAAGCAGCAGATATGGCATAAACTATGAATTTCCTAGTATTTTTAAAACCTGATACATGCTGGTACCTTCTAAACTTATTATTACTTACTAACTTCAATTATTTAATAGAAATTTTTTTTAAGTATTACGGGCCACATTTTCAAAGGTGCTAAAAGCTGAAAATGACTGGTTGAACTAAAGCAAGATAGGTGTCATACAATGGAGATCTTTCACTTGCTTCCTAGATGCTCAGGCATTTTTATAGGCCACTGTATACATTTAGAGAGCTGACACTTTCAATATCTGAACATTATTCCCCTCTTGAGTCTTGCAATATCCCAAATACTTGCTGGGCATATTTATACAGTGGGGTGTGAGACAAGCATTTTATGACAACCAAAATGCAAGCAAGAGCTGTTCAGCTAAAAATGAAAATGAAAACATCAGCAACAAACAACAACAACTAAATTAAAGAAAACCCTAATGTGCCACCTTAGGGTACATTAGGGTCCTCATGTACTACCCTACAGCCCAAATGCAGCTTGCCAGGCATAGCTGAATGGCCCACTGAAGGAATCCAGTACACAGAGACTAAGACATGAGAGAGAATCAGGCTTTCTCTCTTCACCTGATCCATTCACATTCAGTGACTGTATAGCTAATTTTCTGGTCCACCTATGATAGCTGTCTCCCTTCCAAAAACTATTTAAGAGCCATAACTGATGTTTCCTCACCTTTTGCTGCTTCTTGTGTGTAACTTTGGTAAAAGAAAAAAAAAAAAAGAATACCTGGATAACACCTTTTGTGGAAATGGAAACTGAGGCTACATCCATTTTATGGTATTTACTTTTAAAGTGAGAAAAGGTATTCACTTATAACATGAGGAAAGAGGCAGTAGCAAAAGTCAGTAACAAGTGTTTGCAAGGAATAGTGAAACTGAATAAAGAGAAAAGAAATATGGCTTGAACATCCCTCAGCAGTTTATTGTAAAAATGGCTACAATTAAGAATAAAAGTTCACCTATTCAATCCAGCTACTATGGTTTATTTCTGAGAATAAGACTGAAGATATTATAGATAATCCCTTGATTATGAAAATAAAGAATAAACAATGCAGCATGATTTTTAGAAACTTTTCCCATTTTTTAAGATCATGTTACTGCATTTATTTGTATTGAGTTCTTTCTTTAATCTGTTTTCATTAAAATATTCCCACTGAGAGATTGTCATACTAAGTTGCTCTCTTCTGTACAATGTTTGTGTCATTTTCTTTGGCTTAAACACACTTTGAGGTAATTGTTAGCCACAAAGCATAGCAATTAGTCCATATGGATGGTCTTACACATAATCACAGCAAACATCTGATTTGATCCAACTCCCAAGGACACACCCTAGCCATCAATTGCAACTCAGCCTATTGCACCTATTCCTGAAGGCAGCACAAGATCTATTGTTTAGGTAGAGGGAGTCCTGATGATAAAAGCATCTCAAATCAGCAAGACCATAAATGTAGCAGTCCTTTTGAATCAGAGACATTATGCCTGAAGGCAAGATATTTTGGAGGGGAAGCCCTCCAAAAATTCTGTAATTTGGCACTTTGGTTGACTTAATATAGCTTAGTTATACTGTTAATTCCAATGTGATGATATCATAAACTTTAAACACTCTGTACTGTCACTGAGGATGAAACTTCAGTATGCTTAACATTTTTGTCTCAGTGAAATAAGAGTATGCAAAATGTATTTGGCATTTTACGTGATTCAGTTGTGTAACTATAATACGGAAAATGGAGAGTCAATGGCATCATTGAAAAAAAAAATCTGCCTCTATCTAAGTTGAGGTATAAATTAGAAGAACAAAATTATTACTGTTTATGTAGTAATGTTTCTACTAACTCACCATAACTGAACAGATCAAATTCTCTACTTTGGAATCAATTCTGCTGTTGAATGCCTTGTAAGAATTTCAAAGCAAGTATTATTATTTGTTATTCAGTTACAAACTGGTGCATTCTCAGTATGCATTCTCATATGTATTCTCATCTAAACTTTTATTATTTTATAATAAACTTTTATTATTTTATAATAATTAGTTTTGTGTAAGTTTGTTAGCGTGAGTGCATGTTTTGCTTGGATAGATTTTATTCCATATATAAATTCCTCAATCCACAAAAATAGAACCAACACTTGCAACGTTAATAATTTTCAGCTTGGGAAAGGTGGATAGGATCCCTTCCTATCTGTTTAAAGGGCATAAACCAGCACCTGTTTGCATGTTTTCCTACTGTATTCACCAGCATAATTTGTGGCGCTCTCGATGTCGAGAGAAAGAGAAAAAATTGGTTTGCTGGTAACTTGTGCTCCCTCTGCTGGTAGAATAAAGCATGAAGAGCAAGCGAAAGCATAACCATTGGGGCAGTATTACAAATGCAGAATTATTATTTGAAATTTCCTAGCCACACTAAAATTATCACATAAAAGATAATTTGAGTCTAATTTATTTGGAAGAGGATGAAATGTATATATTTGGATTGGGTTTTCATTTGCCCTACTGCATATTTACTAAATCAGACAATGTATCCATGATTTCCAGCTATGATGGGTTGTAAACATTACCAGTGATTAATCGGGTAGTCATTTGAGTCAGCACAAAGTAATTTCTCTCCATTAGATTAAATATGACACACCCTGTCAATTAAAAAGCCATTTAACACCAACCCAGCAATAATAAGCATTTTGGAACGAGGCACCAGAAATTCTATTTGTGACTAAAATTTCCTATATATAGTGTAGGAATTTGGTTTAGCATTGCAAATAAATTTATTCTTCACTACAAGTTTGCCTACAGCAAGAACTGTAAAAGACAAATTTTCCCTTTATTATAACATTTCTATAATGGATTTTTAACACATCAGCACCAGATAGCTGTAAGCATTAGTTCATGTTCACGGTTTTATAATAATTATTTCTTATTGTTTGTCTCTTTGGGCACCAGGAGCAACATCCACATTAAAAAAGCCCTAAACCCTAAGCATATAAATTCATCCATGTTTCCTCAGATGATGATAATATCACAAACACAAATGAAACATGGTGTCTTTAACATTCTTTTTTTTTTTCTATTTGAATAACAACTAATACCTTCAACTAATACAATCACAAAATGTGAGCATATGTAACTGATTATATGCCATTCTGAGAATTTTAACTTTATCTGGAATCAGAAGCAAGAGGCACTGACGTAAAGATTTGAATGCTGGAGATATTCTTTCACATCAAAAAGGATGACAAACCAAAGTACTGTGCAACAAGCTATTATGTCCGGGAGAGATTTTTGTCTTCATTTCAGTTGTCAATAATTTTTGTCAGGAATTCTGAGGAGCAAATGATGAGCATTTGCTTTATTTTGAAGTTCTGTTAATTTCTTTTGTAAATACCCAAACATTTCTAGAACAGAATTGCATAATTCCTTGGTTCACACACTACCTATGACTGTCACATTGATGTGGGGACAATTCCTTGAAGTATTTCCACAGATGCGGACTGATTTATGAGCCTTGTGAGTTAGTTGAGCTACTCAGCAAGTGCCAGTTTTGTCTGAAGCTGCAATTAATGTGCTAAGTAAGGGAAACTGAACCAAATTTGAACCAAAAGATACAAATAACTTCCAAAACTTTCTTACCTATGCAAAAAATACCTGAAGGAATATCAATGAGATCACAAAGCCTTAATAGGAAATCAAAGCCAATACAAACGGTATAGCCATAACACTACTAAGATCTGGGCATATTCCACACTATTCGCTACCCAGAATTCTGCTGAGGACCCACTGCACTGCCCTAGGACAGAGGCACTGCCTCAGTGTTAGTAGGTGTCATGTTGATTTGTATTTTGGCAGGAAGCAAGAGGCATATAGTGAAAAGCAGCAGCACACCAAGACATGTTTTGCAAGAACGCGGAGGAAAACTACATTTAAAAATAAAAAACCCAAACAAACCCACACCAAAAAAAAGCCTAAAAACACCCTGAAGAGACAAGTGGGAGTCAATGGGCAGAATGAAGTAAAATTGCCTGTCTGATCTGTCTCATGACCCATATGACTAAAGACTGTTTCTTTTGCGTCACTGAGTCAAATGGCACAGCCTCTACATCTCCAAAGGCACTGTTCTTTGACTTAAAAGGATGATAACAATAATTTGTCTTTGCAGAAGAAACATTAATTCATCGTGTTTTAAAGAACATTCCTCCCATTCTAGCAGGTTTTTCAACATGAAGCAATGATGAGACTCTAGGAAACTGTGCCAAAAATCCTGTTCAGATTAGATAATGTCATATTGAATGCTGAGCCTTCTCGCTAGGCTTCACTGCATATTAATTCCTGAAAAGGCCATTTGGGTGCAGTCCTGTAATGTGCCTGTGGAATGGGCAACTCCTGGAGGGAAGGACAGCATTTTGAAATCAGCAATTAAATCTGAATTTAGCTCTAAGGACTTAAGAACTTTATTTCATCTAGATTAGAATCCTGTTCTTTGGTGTCAGAAAGTATTTGTGACTGTTAAAAGCAAGAATATAAAATAAGGGCCTGGATTACCCACAGCTTTATCCTGGTAGGCAGAGGGTAGTCAGACATATGCTTTCTTTTTTTCTCACAGATGCTGCAATATTTCTGGATTAGGAGGAGGGGATATATTGGACCCTAACAGTGAAAGAATTGGCTTGAGGCGCTCTGACACAATAGGGAGTTTATCTTTCACAATGGAGAGTGATTTTCTCTCCGTCACTAAAAAGTTTATGTTCAACTGGGATTATATGCAGTAATTCCAACGTTATCATTTTGTATTGTAATTGTTATCTATTATTAATACCGCTCACTTTGGAAAATGATACAAGCATTTTACAAAAGTATATGTCTTATTGTGTATAATTTTTGTACAGTATAAGCTGAAATGAATTTAAATAACAAGAGAATTTTAATAATGAATTTGTATTTTTCCAAAGAAGACAAAGAATTGCCTGAAAGGGGCAGTCATTGACAAAAACTGTGACAATTTTGAAACTGAGAACAAACTCTTCCTATATTCTGTTTTGTCTCAGAAAAAACATTATTTGTAATATGAAACTGTTCAAACATTATCATCTATTAAAAAAAACACTCCTAAATATGTTTTAAAACAGATTTAAAATATTTTAAGAATATATAACTAAATTTAATTAATTTGCTTTTAAAAATACTTCAGAAAACAGAAGTAAAATTCTCCATTCCTATACCAATTATACAAATTATAGCTGACTTTAAAAACCACATAATGAAGATTTTGAGGAAGAATCAAAACTATAAACATGTAAACAAGAGATACTGGATTCTTAATTTCTTAAAGCTATATACATAAATCATGAATTTGACTTCTTAAGTAGCTACATAAATTTACAAATGTAGTGAAGAAATAATAGAACAATTGCAATTTTGAGATTACCTGATAAATGTCGGATATGCATCTATCAAAACTTGAAACTACATAAAGTTTAGGAGAATCTATTCTATAGAAATTCAGGTTTATTTGGAAAATAAGTTACTATTATTATTATCACTTACTAATAATTCAACAGAAATAATGTTGTACAACACTGTACCTATCTTGTACACTATGTTACTATTTCTATGTATGGACCCTTATTCCTCATATTAATGAAGAAGCCATTGAATAGCTTACTTTTCTTTATTCCATGCCATCTGATAATTGTAAAGATGGGACTCATTTCTCTACTATCTTTTTCTCCCCTACCCGCCCCCAAAAAAGGGAAACATACATTTTTATTAATTACATTTTATCAGTATAATTTTGATAAAAATACTTTTTCCAAGTTAAACAGACACTACAATGCAACAGCAATGACAAGGAGAAGCCTGCAAACAGTCAGTTATATATGAAGCAGACATTTGACTAATATGAAAAAAGTGGCACAGTATGCAAGCTATAGAAATCACCTAATGCACATCTTCTTTATCATCTTTGTTCAAGTTTTTCATTTCTTTATTTCTTAGTCAAACAGACACAGAGTCTAACAATGCAGGTACTTTTCCTTCACATCACTGCTCAGAGAAGGAACACTGTTGATCTCTTTGCTGTTGCCCAAGACTTTTTTCTTCCTGGTAGCCCACAGCTAAATATACCACTAATCCTGGACAATATTCTCAGTTTCCCTAACCTAATGAAAAAATCATGACCTACCCATTCAGCCTTAATAAGTATCATGGCCTACCACCTTTTATTGTCACTTCAGCTGTATTTGTTGTGATGTAAATGAGACAATAGCTCACAGAACATTTTTAGTGAGCAAACCTCTGGAGATGCTAAATACTTCATTAGTTAATCCCTAACAGATACATAGTGGTTGAATAGATACCCACTTGTGTAAAAGGTACCCTCTGTCCATACACCAAACTAAGTAAAGTATACACGCTTACTACTGATCATGCAAAGACAACAAAAAATCACCTTTTTTATTTTATTTTCTGTTTTGATCTGAACAGAGCAGGTTTTAAACAAACAAAAAAAATGTTTTTTTTATCTTGCCTTGCTATTAATACAATTTTGAAGTTTATCATGAAAGAAATCTAAATTAAGGGTCTTTTCTGTTTGTTTTTTTTGTTATTTTTTTTTACCCAGTTATGGTAGGAGTTAGAAATCTCCTTCAGCATCCACAGATTCAAATGATAAAGGCTAGGGATTAAGCACAGCCGATTAACAGTCTGTGTCCTCTTCAATCTAGCATTTCCACTGTAGATAAACCCATATTCAGACTGAAGTTATAATAAACAGACTGTCCTCAATATCATTTCCCTAGATGACCTCCTCAAAACTGACATTCAAGTATTCTTGTGGAAAATTACAGTTTATAGTAACTGGAAAAGCAGACAAAACAACATATACCCACACAAATTATTCTGAAGATCAAGTAAAAAGTTTAGAAAGCAATTTGGATAAAATGATACTTTTAGTATAAATATGTTATTTGTTTCAGTTCTGAGTAATTTCTTATGATTATAGGTTTGACATATAAAATAAAAGCAGTTTGCTAAATTTTATCTTTATTACTTGTATTGTGTAACTTTAAAATAAATGCATTATTATTTATACATATTATGACTAAAAAAAAAAAAACCCTCAGTCTATTATAGTAGCAATTCTTTCCTTTCCAAAGGCAAAGGAAAACAAACACTGAAATTCTCCAGCTACACTAGATTCTCTGAAATATAAATATTACTCTAAGGAAAGTGTCAGTACAAACCATTTGTCCATTGAACAACAGCAAAAGAATAAAAATCCACATGGACAGAATTGCAGAAATATTCTGTTAGGTATGCATTTTGATTTCTATCCTAAATAATATTTTCACCTAAGATGAAAAAAAAAAAGCTCCTAAAAAACAAAGATTCTTTTTTCTTTGTAGGAACTTTTTATCATGGAAAGTTCTGACAGGAGTCTGCTGCTATTTGACATTTCAAATCCAGAATCTTATGGGTCAAAAGAAAGGCTATGATCAATACAGATATAAACTGTGTAACAGGGCATTTTAATTTCTTTACCTAGATGCTCCAACTATTTTAAAGAACTATAGAATTTTATGTAATTTAATTTCAGTGTACTTCTTCAGAAGCAGCAACATTTCAAACTATTTTATTATAAATAACTAATCTTATCTACCCAGTTAAAGGGACTGTATTCTACTCTTATTTCCATTAGTTTACACTGGCAGAATTCCAGTGAAGCAATTCTGAAATCGGATGAATGCATGTGTGCATTTATTCTTCAATTCTTTATTCAAAGTACATGATCAAAATTTGGTTCTCTTTGACCAAACCACGCAAGTGATAAGAAACAGGCCATGCTATACAGTGCAAAAAAAAACCCAACAAAACAAAACAAAATACCAAACCTGAGCTGCATTTTGATTAGTTATTCACTAGAATTGGTTTAAAGTAAGCACTGCATGTGAACACAGTTAATTCATTAGAGTTGTTCATCAATTCTTTTCACTGAAGTTTAAAAAAAGATAGCATAAGATGATTCAGATAAAGTTTCATAGTTAGAACATTAATTAGGTTTTGATGATTCCATCCACCTTTTCTTCCAGACACAAAACAGTTTCAAAGCCCTTTTAAATAAATCTGTACTTAAGAAAGAACAGAAAATGTGAATTTAACTCAAAGTCATTCACTTTGAGATCTTACTTCAAAAACAAATTTCATGGTCTGTCTTCATAACAATGTAGCTTATTTTTACCAACTAAGACTCACGTAATGAAGCATAATGTGTTTAATCAGATTGTATGGACTACAGTTTAAGGTTATTTATGTTTAGTATCATTTGGAGACACACTAACTTAGGAGATGTGATCTGTAGGTCAGTTCTCCTTAATCATCTTTATGAGCAGAAGGTTGCATATTTTCCTCACCAAAAAAGCCACACTGAGTTATATTTAACTAGTGATAAGATATACAGCGTATGATTAAAACATCATGTGTTCCATTTATTCATTTTTAAGTTTCTCATTCCCCATTAAAACCTGTTAAAAATGCTTGTCATATTGTACAGGAACAATCTTGCCTTCAGCTCATCACTGACATCAAACCTTGTCTCTCATTATTCAGCTACATACTCTTTTATGCATGGGTTTATTTTTTGAAGTGGATATATAAAAGAAAATGGATTCCCTTTACATGTTATTTAGTGTAAAAAAAAAATCTAAAACCAGGAGGAAGAGTAAGACATACGCTTTTTTGAGGAATTAAGTGGACCTTAAATTAAAAAGGTCTACAACAGGTAAAATTAAATGTATCACTCCTTTTAATTTTTAATCTAACAACAGATGCCATTAGCTATTACATGCAAGACAAGGAATTTCATAGGTTGTTAGTCATTCAGCACATGGTATTTTATTGTTATCTATTTGATATCAAATATTCTTTTCCTAGACATTTGTATCTATTTTTCCATGTCTAATTTCCTGTCTTCCTTAATTAATGGATGAAAGTTCTTATTACTAGATTGGAGGAATGTATGAATTTATTAACACTGGGCTTTAAAATAAGACTGAGTTAGCAGACCTGATATTCCTTCAGTGAGAACAAATAAAAACTTAACCTGAAATGCTTTCTTAGGGTAAGCTTACCCTAATGACTAATTAAAAGCTGCAGGATAAAATGCAGAACATAGACAAATTTGGGAAAGAATTCTCTGTTATTATCCAAGGAGTGAGATGCAGTGCAAGGAGACTGGAAGAACGAAAGAACTGAGTGGAACGATCTGCTCCTTCATCTACAGACATGCACACGCACATGCATACACAGAGCCCCATACTCAGCTTTTCTTTCAAAGCACTTTTCATTTAAGCAGCTTGGTAGTATTTATGTTTGCAGAGCTCCTGGTATTCCCAAACCTTACCCCTTTATTTTTAGCTTTCAGGTTTTTCTTCAGCTGATGAGAACAGGAAAAGAAGGTGGTATGTTTAAGGCTGGCAAACAGCTTGGAAATTCTGAGTAAAGAAGCCAATCAAGGCAGAAGGATTATAATAATCAAAGTACAAAATTTGCATATTTAGAGTATGGTTACTGAGAAATAACAATGCCTTGGTTATGCAAATCAAACCCTCAGCTAAAGTGAAGGGATTTGCATATCTGGGAGAAATCTGTCACGTTATGCATCGGTAACTACATTTTAAGTGGCTGAATGAACTGGCTTTTAGCAGAATATTAAATATAATTGCCAGTAGAATTTTTTATTTCCTTGTGTTATAGAATAAACTTTACTCATCTGGGGCCTGATGAAAACAGGTCTTCATGTCTATAGGAAGCGATACCATTCAGAACCACAAAAGATACATTCAGCCTGCCATAAAGCTAGAATTTTTAAGATTGAGATCATGAAAACATTCAAAGAGTTGTGTGTTACCAATTGTGTTCATCCTTTTTGTCTATAGAAGGTTGCTTGAAGTAGCCCTCTTGAGAGAGGATTGCAGAAAACAGATGAAAGTTTAAGGCCACCTGTTCAGCTCTGAATGTTTCCTTCATTTTAAATTTAGTGAATAAAGAAAAACAAGTTGGACTGAAAAGTTTCATAGGTAAAAATCTGGGAAAAAAATGCAGACTGAACTACTCTAACAACTTTCTATTATGTATTTAAATCAAGCAGAGTTAACAGTAGGCTCAGAAGTATTATAATAAAACTAAAGAAAAAAAAAGTAGGGAACTTCTCCTTTAAAAATGAGTATGTGGCACTATTTGTACTTCTGTTACTTCTGGTTAATGTTTATTTCCCCTTTCCTCTCTTGTGAATGATGCTCAGCTGGAGTTCAGATGTAAACTTAAGGCTGGCTTACACACCCTGGCCACTGCCTGCAAATGAAATTGCGGTTTGGTGTTACACTGAAACATGAGAGAGAATTCATGCAAGCATGTTCAATCTACAAAGTATTATTTATAATGCTTGTTCAGAGGCATGATCCATTTCCACAGATAAAACATGGAGAAAACTGAGCAAGATGCTTTAAAGACCTGGCTACTACTTATGTGCAGAACTGGTGAGTGTGCTGCAGTGTGGTCCTTAAGAGTACTTACCGTCCTCTGTGGGCACATAGATATTCAAATACAGGCAGTCTTCATTTTGATCTTGAACATATGTCACCACAGTATCCAGATTGGCTGTAAACCAGACTGGCAGCATGTCGTTGAGCAGTGACCTCTCATCCAGGTACTGCGGGCAGACGGCAGCAAACTGTGTGGCATTACGGACACCCGTCCAAGACGACGGTGGCTCTGGGGGCTGAAATCGCCTTTCCCCAGTTGGAGGAGAGGCATAAGGAACGCCCAGGTACTGCTCCACTGGACCAAGGATCTCATTGGGCAAAGGTGTTCTTAAACCACGTATTTTGCCATAATTCGTGGTAACAACTGGGTATTGTGCTTGGCCATCGATGAGAGTAAATCTTATAGCCAGTGCAGTTATCCACAGGAGGAAGTTAGAATTCAACATGACACACACTGGAGTGAAGATCAAAGGCAGCCATAGGAGTCCCATTGGTTTCGACATTATTTAAATCAACATCAGCAGGGCTCTTTTTTCCACAGCCAGGAGAAAATTAATCAGTCAAGGAAAATGAAAACTAATAAAATAAAAAAGTAGTCAAAAGGAAATGAAGTGAGGGAAAATGTAACCTTGTTCAGGCAGCAAAAAATCAAAAGCTGATGTGTGGTAGGTGCCTCAGCTGACTGGCTGTAGACAAATCCCAACGTCAGAAGAAACAAGGGAGTGTTTGCCCCTAAGGCCCATCCCAGTCTTCAGCATTGGCTTAATCCTGGCAACGCATGGCACTTCCCAGCAAGTAGCGCAGGGAGAGATCCACAGTTATTCCACTTCCCCAGTGAAATGGCTCCTTCCAGTGAAGTCCAGCCCACTCAGTCAGCCTGTAGCCAAGAGAAAACAAGCAATTCAAATCAACAGACACATTCATACTGGCATAAATCTAAACAAACAAACAAACAAACAAACAAAACAATTAAATTCAGACACTACTTCCACGCCAAGGCCCACAAATGTTTTATTTACATTAGGCACCATGGTTAGCTATGTGTTTCCAAAGATACATAAGGTAAGAGAGCTGAAAATTGAAGCCACAAACTTGTCAGAGGTTATACCGCAAACCAAACATTTCTGATCCTGTATATGCTTCCAAACCAAACCACAGCCCAAACATTGCTCCTTTCAGGAAGGGTATCACATTTAGGTGCTAGGTCCAGGGTATTTTCTGCCTTATATAAACAACATCTCCCTTTTAAGCATACTTGCACTCCCACAGCAAACATTCATTAATTGTTTTGCTGCATTGGATAATCTCTCTCTGTTATGATATGACTTCTATATATAAGTATTTTTCACAGATATGCCTACTCTTCTGTATGACAACCTAATTTATCTCCATCTAATTCAGAAATTCCAATTAATGTAATAACATTACATTAGTTCAAAGCAAGTGTGGGAACAGTTAGTCAAAATTAGATACAAAGTTATTTGGTTTCATATGTGTTTTCTTTGTTCTATGTCTGACAAAAAAGAACAATGGAAACTGAAAAGAATAAAAAAAGCATGATACAATCTCTCAAAAGTCAGATTTTGACCTACATAGTGTTACAAGTATGTAACGTTACCTTCTTGCATGCTCCTACTTTTAATTTTTAGACAGAAGGCAAGTCATAAAACAATTCTGTTAATTTTTAATGAAATACAAGTCACATACATATTGCTAACCATTACAAGTAATAAAAATAAACACACAGCACTTGTTAATACTTACGTTCTTCTCTCTGTACAAAGAAATGGAGGCATTCCTTTTTACCCATTATTCAACTCAAAATGACAGATAACGATTTCACAGCTAAAACAATCCTTGTTATAGGAAACTGATACTGATACTTTACATTTGATAGGATGAACACACAGTTGTATATAAAACACATATAAGTGGACTACCATGTCCTGTTTTCAGTCAGGACTCTGTCTCATGAAGATATAAAATCAGTTTTCAAGAGCAGAAAAAAACAAGGTAAGTAGCTATTGACAGTGATTTCAAATGACAAAAAAAAAAACAAACCAAAACTAATCCACAAAAAACCCCCAAGCAACCCCAAAATAACCACAGGAGACATCTATGCTGATGTTTTTAGACACGGAAAGGCATCTGAAAGAAAGATATTTCATTCTCTCAAAACTCCTGGAATTCTTCAATGACTTCATTTTAGCATTCGTACTGCAAAATTTTTGAAACACCTGAACACCAGAAGCCAGAAAAATATCAGATACATATTATTTATAGTGAACCAAAATTTCTATTGACATTTTCACTGATAGATAATAGGCTCCGATGCTGCCTCCAAAGGATTTGCAACTTAAGTGTAATTTCTGAAGGACAAATCAGTAACACCTGTAAGTGTCATGTCCCTGAGGGCACCACCAACCCTTGCAGGCCCTGCCAAGCCCCACCTGGGACCTGGCCCCACGCCGCCCATGGCCATAAGACCCCATTTCAAGCCATCCCGGGGCCATCAATCCTGGACTAAGCTATGCTGCAGGGAGCCCTGCACCCAGACCCATGCCCAGCCTGGATCTTGCCCTGACTGGGTCCCCAGGTCAACCTTGGACCTAACTCCTCACCCTGCCTGGCCTGATGATCGCTGGGCAGTGGCAGGGTCCTGTCACCAGTCCAGCCTCAATGGGGTGCTTTAGGAGGATGCCCCGTCAGCGAGAGTATTGCCCTGCCAGCTCTGCAGTGCCCACAGCTCCTGGCTCATCCTCCCTATGGGGCAGCCCCACTTCAGCTGCTCCCTGGCACTCAGAGTGGTCAGCTAGCTACCGGTCACACAAAATTCCTCCTCAAGCACTGCCTTCCCTTCTGATGTCTGCTACTCTCTTTAACAACAGAAGTCAGCAGCAGGCAATTGATTTTGGGTAGTGCTCATGCTCATGTTCTCCCCCATCCTGACTTTAGTACACTTTTCTGACCATGCAGCACAAAGCAGATTTTCCAGTTGTACCCAGCTGAGGATTTAATCTGTGCTCAAGGAGGAGCAACAGATCCTACTCCCTTGACACACACACTGCAGAAGTTTGTAATAACATTATTAGAAAAAGAAATGTGGAATAAAGCACTGAGAAAACTGACAAGGTGGAGGGAAAGACAGTGATCCAGATGATGAAACATGGATAGAGAAAAAACTTGTCTGGGCAAACAACAAATGAAAAAAGAGGGAAAAAAAAAACAAGAAAAGAAAATGGGAATAACAAATAAACAGTAAACACATTATAAACATGGCAAAAATGAAAAATTACCACACGAAGGAAAGTGGAAATCCTCAGTTGATAAACATACTAGAGATAATATACAACTTTCAAAAATGTGACTTAATAAATAATATTTATCCATATTAATTACAGGGTGTCTTTGGATCAAATAGCTGGTTATATGCCGTTATTTTGAATAGGGTGAAAGGACAGGAAAAGGTAAACATTCATTACTGACCTGATTCCTTATCTAGGAAATAAGTCCAACAAAAGTTAGCTTTGTGGGTATTAAATCCACTCATACAATGTATTTTCCCCTGTACCTTAACAGGACATACACAAAGTTTGCTTTTCTGATTCATGCACACATAACATTTAGATTTTAAGGATCTTGAATCCATAAAGAAACACATTGTTGGCTAACACACAGAATATAGCTAGCTCTCTCAGCCCCACTGTCTGACCTATAACAGACCTGCAGCCTTTGTCAACCAGTGTAGAGACATAAACAATGCATTTGTCACTATCTGCTGTTTAACACAGGCAAGGTATATGCCATAAAAGAGCAATTATAAGATGGTTAGTCAGAATAAAACCTCTATTTGTTGTAATATGTTCTGGTTATTAAAAGTTATTGTTGTTAGACAGTTAAATGGCAACAGAAGCAATCAAAGAGAAGTCGAAGATCTGAAATAACATACATTCATACATGTCTTCTTTATTGGCAGAGGAGTATAATTTGAGGCAAATGAGACATTTATGGCCTTTGAAGAAAACGCAGATTGAAGTTAACATGGATGTGCATCTACTAAAAACACTGCTTGTACTTGATTATAAATCTATACCCCAAGCCACACGTAGAGATGCTTAAACAGTCTATGAACCAGGCCTTCAGGGCTAACCTGATGGTTTGCAGGTTCTGCAGTTAGCACTTTTTCATCTTCAGCAGATGAGTATGTCGGTACCTCTATACTAATTCTGTACCTGCTAGGGAAATATGAGACAGCTTAAAAGCCCTCTTTGCTCCAGGGTAGAATAGCAAACTCGAAAGTGATTTCAAGTTTTTTTGACCTGCTTGTCCAGGTCATGGACAGTCACGAGATAACCAAACACAAATACAAATTATATGAGCACAGGAGATGGAGGACTGCACAGATTTCCTGGGGTTTCTCAGGCTTTATCTAAACCAACTAGTCTACTACTGTGCACCTCAGCTTTCAGTCGCTGACCACCTTTAGTCTCTGTCCCTCCCTTCTGCTCAAATTCCCTGGGGCAAGGTTTTTGATGTGTACATGTGTCTCATCTTAATACAGAATCAGGGTTAAACACCCACATCCCCCTCTTTAGACATATGCTCTGAAAGCATACAGTTGGCTTGATTAGCTGAACCCTAAGCGTCACTGGCTAGTCACCAGAACAAAAATAACAAATAATGTAATCAATAAAACTTCAGATTCTCCTCATAGTGATATTTCGTACAGTATTTAATGCTTTTCACAGAATATAGGGATTTAAAAAATATTTCATTTACCAAGAACATGAATCATGGCTTTTCTTCCTTCACTTCTCTTCTCCCGCTTGAAAGATATCATTTTGAAAGTTATGAAGTAAAGTAGTTTTATGGCAGGGTTTTTTTGGGGGAGGGAGGGTTGTGTGGTTGTTTGCTGTTGTTTTTTTTAATAAAAGTAATTAAAAATATTATCCTGTTTTAATCACACATAAATCTCTATAATAAATTTATGTAGTGGCAGGAGACTGTAAATTAGAACTACCCAAGGCATAGCAATTAGTGAATATGCTTACAGTATTGATTTTAGCAATACACATATATAATTTGGAACTTTAGCAGAAAACTAATCACACAGTTGTTTTCTGTAAAAGTTCTTCCCAAAGCAGGTTTAAATGCACCCCTACCTCAAATTCAACACTGAAACCTCTTAATTGTCACTGTATTTGAAATGTTTGCTCAATAACAAAAGAACATTTCTTCCAAATATCAGTAAATGCATACTGTTTTTGTCTACCATCTTTCAAATAAAAAAACAGTTATAATTTCTTTAGTTTGGTTTGTTTTTTTTCCCCCAGGTTCTAGGACTATTTTCTTGATACGTTGCAATAAGCTAAGCTTCATTCTTCCTCATGCTATATAAAGTCATTCAGAAAAGTCAGACAAAGTCATAGTGAACAACACAAAGGAACATGTGTCATGAACTAATGTGCAGTTTCTGGACTGGATTACTTAGAAGGTTGGTGGGAAGGTTATTAAGTGAAATTGGCAAATCATATTTATTTTTAAATCTCTGAACTGTAACTATAGCAATGCCTGGCTTCAAATTAACATGAAGCAGAGTCTTATGAGAAATTATTTTTCCTAATAGAAGCTATATGTTTATTTTGTTGGACTTTTGTAAGCATAGATTTCAACAATGTGTTATTATTATTAAGAAAAACAAACATAAAACAAGCAACAACAACAAAAAAGCAAATCCAGACTTATAATAACCTTAAATTAGCATTATAAACTTCACTAGAGATTATTATCTGAACTACATATCTACATTATTAATGGATTAACCAAGTTATATGTCAGTATGATTTCTGTGGTAGTACATTGCTGTTCAGTCACAGCAACTGAGCAGGTAATAGGGATTGGAGGGGCTTTTAGTGATTCAGAATACTGTCATTTGTCTTTTACATCACATTCTAATGTATCTCTTATTAATTCACAGTTAATATTCTCCTGAAGATTTAAAGATTAAAAATGAAAAGAAAGTAAAATATCAGTCATACAAATTTAAGAACCATGATATATCCTTTCTTAAAGGGAAAATAAATGCCAACTATACAAACATCATTAGAGACCTTGAAGTTGGTCTTAGATTTATGGTTGGAAATAACTGAGGACAAAGGTAATCATTTATATTATTTTTTTTAAATATGGAAATAAAGCGTGAAAAGCAATACAAGTTATATACAAACATTAAATTAACCAGTTTTTTTTTTTTCAAATAACATGCTGCATTTACCCTCTTATGAATTTCTCCAGTAAGTCTCTCAGATAGGCTCAGACAACGTCAGTAGATCCCTCAGGTTAGAAACTACAATCACCATTTACTTTTCAGAAAATGGACACACATTTATTTCATATCATTGCTTCTTGCCTGCAGCTACCACTCTTATTCTGAATTTCTAAGTGTCATACACTATCAAAAAGAGCAATGGCATTATAAGAAAAGGCTGTGTGGTCCCTATATTGTTTTTGAAAACTGCAATTCTTTCAATAATGAAAACAATTTGAAAAGCAAGTGGAGGGAAAGAAAAAGTGTGATCATCATTCCCTTTCAAGAAAAAACAAATACACTTCTTAAGCATTCTGTAAAAAATCAGGTGTTTGGATCTAATTATAAAAAGCTGCTATGGAACAATCATTGATATGGTCTTCTGTTATTTTTTTCCTGTATTTAAAATGATAAAAAAAAACATTATGGCCAGAAGGACCCAAGACTAACTGGAAATGCTCAGTTAAGACAGTTGCACTTATCATACTGACTTTTGAACTCTAATTTTGACTAGTATTGCACATAAGAGGCATGGAAAAATTTCAGTGGTTAGACAATTTTCATGATACTTTCTGCTTATTGAGATAAATTGATGAAGATCGCAAATAAAGATGAGGTGTCAATATTAGGAGGGAAAAACATGGCATAAACTGTGTATAAACATAAACTTTAAATTACTAATTATCCCAAAATTCCAGGTGTGTTCTACTCAGATCAAAATTTGACCATTCATGATATGAATTTAAGCTTCTTATGACTGAATGGACACTGTAGCCATCCAAATGTCTGAAGCTGTAATGCAAGAGAGGTCATGACACTCTCAAATAATAAAGCAGCAATTAACTCTGATTGCAAGGTAGAGTGATGGGGTACTGTCTTTTTTGTTCAGAAAGAGTCCAATGCCTAAAATATGACCATGGACAATGATCACAAGATATATTTATTTAGTTGATAGTCTTTGTCTAACTGTGGCTGCAAAGTCTGAAGAAAACACTACTCTTCAAGTATATATTTTAAGGAAATGTACAAAAAATGGCATCAGTACAGTCTAGCACAACTGCTGACTTCGTTTCCAGCTTTTACTTGTGTTATGACCTTGTAAAAGAAACGTAACGCTCTCTGAGTCTCTCTGTATTTCTTTTCTGCACCTCTGTTTTCTTAAATTCAGATGTGTTACTCCAAAACAAAAGGTTATAATATGAAAGAGGATGTTCAGCCCTGAGATTCTGTAAAGCAAAAGCTCCTGTAGAGTGAAATTTCTTATGCCTGGAGTAAAAAATAACAATTCATGGATATCAAAAAAAAAAAAAAAAGAAAACATGCAAACAAAAATCACTATTTTCTACATTTTTTTAGATTTGCAGAATAGACCTTTATAATTTGAATAAACCTTCAAAAACACCAAAGTTTGTTACCTGTTACCACTGCAAGACATAAAAAATAAACATTTCTAACATGGAATGGGTCTAACGTCTCTCCAGTAAGAAAGGTCAAATGACTGTAAATGAAAATTCTTAAGGGAATCTATCAGGTTTTGTCTAAATATTAAACAGGGAAACTCACAGGTCTCATTCTTCTCTTTCTGTCTTCACTATTAAGCCTATTCATGCAGCATTCTCAAGGATGGAAGAAACTAAAACTCTTTTCTGAAACAACTGAGAAACTGAGGGACTGATTATTAGGCAATTCGATCTCTTGAGGCTATTTAATGATTAGAATTTGATATCTTCCTGTTGTTATTCCAGTCTAAGAAGAGGAAACATTTCATATGTTGCAATAACCAAGACCAGGGTGGGAAAAGCAATTTAAACCAGCTGGGCATGTAGCTCCCCCCACCCCAATATATTATATGGAAAAAAAAACCCAGTTGCTGCTCTATTATACAAATTCCTAGAACGGAATTACAGAGGAAACATAGGCATGATATTTTCATTGCATTACCTAGTTCAGTTACCAGGTGGTGATACTGCCTTCATTCATATGATAATGTCACAATTATGCACTCACCCTGGAAATGGGAGAGTTGAGTGACTACATTCATTAACCTGAAGAAGTCTAAACCCACACCTCCCATCTTTCAATTTACAAACATTAGATTTCAAATAAGACTGGGATGGCTATGAGGCCTGTGTAGAGCATTGTCAATCCTAAACTTAAAGACTTTTGTTCTGAGAGTCTTACCCTTGGACTATGAGAAAACTGTAACTTTGCAGCCTCATAAAGCTGAAACTCCCCCAGATAGGTATTCTCACTTTCAAGCAAGCCTTATGCAGTTTGTAGGAGAGTGATTTCATGAAATACAAATTGGGACTGGGTATTAGCTTTACTGCACTATCACATCATCAAGCTTTTTCTAACTTACTCTTCCCCATAAGTAGTCTTTCTTTGCTAGAAAGTGGACAACTTCACCAGCAGAAGGGAAGAATGTCCTCCAACTGCTGTTCCTGTGCTGCTCTCCTCCTTAACTTAGTGGGTTTTTCTCCTGCTAAATGCTGGCCTGAGCCCCTTATATTTAAGAGGAGAGAGAGCTTGCCTCAGCAAGACAAGTCTCCACAAAATGTTATAAAGGATGGATCGCCAGAATCACTCACTAGATCTTAGGAGACAATAACAAGGCAACCATTCCTATGCTGCCTGCTGCCTTCCCCTCTCCCCACCAAACACTGAGCTTAAAAACTTGCCTAGAAGAGAGTCCGTGTCATATACTCTGCTTATGTCCTGTCTATGCTGAATTCATAATAAAGTGTGAAACTCTTAACTTTCTAGTTGACATAAGTACTGGGAGTTGTGAATTATATTTTATATTCTAGACCCCTAAAAGCTAAGCAGACTATTACCATACAGAAGTCCCATTATGGATTCAGATCTTAGTCTCTTTTTAGGCCAGTGTAGTAAGCACTGGAATTTATTAGTAAACTTAGTAAACTAAACAGGGCTAGAGCATGGGTTCCAGCACTGTCCTGCCACAGTATTCCTACTGTGTAGCTGTGTCACCTTCCAGCCAATGCACAGGCATGACAAGGGAACAGGACAGGCCAGAATCTCTCCTCAACAGACAGTACAAATAAGGCAAATATTTTTTCTTTTCTTTTTTTTTCTTTTTTTCTTTTTAGGTAAGAAAGATTTTCACTCTAGACATGCAAGATGTGCTATGCTATGTGGCTTCAGGGGCAGAGAACAGGACCTGGACCATTTTATTTACTAAGACACATAGCCACATGTGCAGAACCAGACACATCTTTCCTCCCCACTGATGCCTGAAGTCCAAGGTTGACTGTGTGTGCTTTTATGTAGTGTACAGGCTATCCCTTTATTGCTTAAATATGGAAAATGAGCAAAAAAAATAGAGGCTATCTTCCCCAGAAAATTAATGAAATATGGCTGCCATCTGACATCAGATATGTTGACAAACCTGTAATATGAGAAGACATATACAACAAGAAAAACAACAGCAAAAGTGGGATTAATTTGTAAAATAACAATAAAAGCTGACTAAATACTAAGCAGAATCCAACAACAAAATCTAGAAACCTAAGACACAGACTTCTGAAATTCTATACATTTGGAAATGCAAATTCTAAAATTGTTACACAAAGTAGCAAGAAGATATACTACAAAGAATAATTCCATACACACGGAAGCTTGAAAAAGATGTCTTGATATCAGTTACTTGGGTTTTGCATTGGTTTTTTAATCACTAATTTTCCAGCATTATCTGTTTGTTGCCATAAAGGGCAGCAGGAAAAGAACAGAAAGCTAGGCTGGGATGGAAAGAGAAAAGGGTATAAAAACAAATTGTTTTGTAGGTAATTTTCTATACAGTTAAAAGTCCTCCATTTCCAACCCCACCCGCCCTAAATGATAAAAATCAGATCATCTTTCATGGTCTTTTAACAATTCCAAAAGAAATATCAGAATTACTAAGTGAATGCTTTTCTCTTAGGTAAAAAAAATAAATTTCTCAACGTGATCTGCATGGCAGCCCCTATCTTTCTACTACATGCATAACTTCAAAGCCATCTCACATTTAGTTAATTATATTTTCTTGCATCAAAGGCTTTTCAGAACTCTAACGTAATATATCGTATTTGCTTTGTAGTGTGTAGAAAAGGAAAGCCAACAACAAATGCAGAAATTGTCATTTCTCCATCTGCTCACCCTACCACCCTCATTACTAGAAAGTGTCCATCTTTGCCTAGCACAATGAAAAGGTACCCCTTTACTTTGGACACATCACTAAAGCTCATGTTCGTCTCACCAACTTTGTGTGAAAAAGTTAGATATTCTGTCTAAACCAGAAGCATACACTTCAGGCAGCAGTTCTTCCTACTTTAATGTAGGTATTTGACATTAAAAATTAGTTGAAGACAACCACCACGAAAACATCCTGAAGATTATGTTTAAGGGTCTAAGTCATTAGCCTAGATTAGACAGCTAGCTGTCTGATAGCTCAAGTACAGCACAATGATTCCTTCTCTCACCTCCTACCAATATATACAGAATTATCTCTATAACCTCGATACACAAAGTTAAGAAACTTGTAGATTTCCTATTAGCTTCATACATGAACCAAGTCATCATGACTAAAATCAGGAAAAGCATATTCTGCTTTGAGTTTCTAATAGTTTTTGTCTGTTTTTTTCACTAGTTCTGCTGATGGTTGATTAAAGACAATGCAGCATCCATTGGTAAGAAATTCCATGTACAGAGTTTAGACTAAACTTAGGCTATTTTCTCACCTACTGTTCAATTCCTTTTATCCTCCAATTTACACTATTGCTGTTATTATTGTTACTGTTATTATTATTATTCCCATAACCATCTCTGTGTTATTTTGAAAACTCTACTGCATGGTATCTTCCCTGAAGCAAAATCATGTCTCAGTGAACAAGTTTATCCATTAATTTTCACCATTTACACCTAACATTAGTCTTTATTGACAAAGAACTGATGGGTTTCAGGAAAACTAGTACTATGTTAGAAATGTATGGTTATTTTGCTTCTCTCTCTCAACTTGACAGAAAACACATTTCCCATGACTTTTTTGATGCAATGACTACTATTTATGGATGACTTTCTAACAGGACCCATGCAACACTATTATTATCATACTATTAAGCACACTCTACGTGTCTTTACAGGATTGCAAATCTACATGGGTACTTTCAAAATTACAGACAAATCACAAAATGAACTATATGATTTTTCACAGATTTCTTTGACCATGTAACACATACATGCAGCAATACCCACACTAACTGCACTGTAAATTCATACACGGTATAAATTTCTGATCACAGCTAAAAAAAGAGAACAGGAGAAGGAAAGAAAATACACTAGCACCTTTCAAAATGAGAAGAAATAATTTTTAACAATATAATTTCATGACAAAACATTATGCTCCACTACATCTCCAAGACCTGTCTTATCATTGTTCTCCCCTGCTTGAAAATGTGTCCTCATATAAAAGTATCTTCCATCCTTTTCCTCTTTTGCACATGGCCTTCGCAGTCCCCTGTCTAATTCTCAAATCTTTCTCACAAAGTGCACACCACTAGCTTGTTTTTTTCTCCAAATCATAATCCTTTCCTATGGATCTTTTCTTCTCCCTGGTCATTTGTTTCTAGCTTCCCTTCATCTTTTTATACATTCGTAAGATAGATACAGAAAGATATATGCCCATCAATTCAATCAATGTCAAATTGATTTTTATTTTGTAAAGGGCATTTATTTAATTTAATTTGTAAAGGATTTCTGGGTTTCATTTTTTTTTCCTTTTTTTCTTTTAACATATCCATATGGATGATATTGCAGAAACAATAGAATAGAAGACAATTTGCAGCTGCCAAGTTAACTAGGAAGAACTGATCTATTTTTTCCTGCCTGGTCAACTGATTTAGGTCAGGACTGAAAAAAAATATACCTTGTCACATGGCAGGAGTTACGGCTTCCTGAGTGCTACTATTATATCATCTTAAGAAATCCCACTAATAAAACACACTAACCAAAAATATCTACCACAAACTAATGCAGTCAATTAATAGAACAGATGGAGGTCAGGGTAGACAATTAAATCCCTTTGACAGAGGAGAAGATTATTCTAGCTCATATTGGAGATATGTCAATAATTCCTGTCTGATCTGACTTATACTTTTATTCTTCAAAATAATTCCTTCCATAATTCCTTCTTTGGCATGAGAGAGAAAGATCCATCTTCTAAAGGTCTTGCTTGTTGCTGTGTATAATTATTTATTTTTAAAGTGGTGGGAAAGTGCACGTATGTTTTATCAGCAGTATTTTTACTGATTCTTAGAACAAGAAAATCAAATATCCTTTTTGCTTTTGTTTAGATAGCTGCTACTCTCTTTGAAGTCTGCCCCACCAAAGGGATCATGTAACTCTCACCTTGGCAAGTTGCTAACCACTTTCTTTTTGGAATTTAATATTATCTCCCATATGCACTGGAGATAGCCATTCAGGAGTCCTGATTCTTTATCTCCCTGAGTCTGATTTCCTGGCATATTGAAATCTTGTAACAATTGCAGCATATTTGTAACAGTTATCTTTCCTAAATTCTTGCACCAAGATACTTGTATTTCTGTATGTCAGATCTACACTCTAGAAACTGTAAGTGTTGTTCTCATATTCTAGCAATATTGATTACATATTTCATAATTTGACAAAAAGGGTTGCACTACCAGAAACTCTGAGTTATTTAATTTTTCTTGGATTTTGCTGATTTCCTGCCTATACATTTTAAATGTTAAACCATAAACAATTATATGTAAAAATTGTTCAGCTAAGGATTTAAATGAAATTTTCCATGAGACAATTTTTCACAAAAAAACTCTGCATCAAATGAACCCCTATTTTTTTTACTTGGCAAAAAAAGTCTGATGTTTCAGTCCAGAACATCATATCGTAACAAGCACAAAAGTTTTGATACCTCTTTAGCTTCATTTTTAAAAATTAACTTATAACATATTGTGGTAATATTTCAAAGTTAACAAGCTCAGAAACTTGTTGCACTAATACTATGCTAATATTTATAAGCACTGAAAAATCCACACTCTAAAAGACAATGGCACTGCCAAAACAGTGATTTTTTAGTGTTATTACTGTGATTGTTGTGTCCCAGCTCCAATTTTGATAGTGGAAATTCTAATAAGTTCATTTTCTTTGTCAAGCTCATCTATTGAAAACTCTTGTTTTGTAAATTAATAAACTCAGATTAATTAATTTCTGCACTATCATCAAAGCTTTGTCTTTCAGATACATGTTCTTTAATGAATTCTACTTTCAAATTAATTTACAGTTTATGCTGAGAATAACAGATCTGAATTTCTTGTGCCCTTATGTAGCTTATTACCTCACTGTTTACACTTTTGGTTTTAGTTGTGATGGCTTCTAAGTTCATGGAAAACATATTCTAGTTCTGCCATTGGTTGAACTTTGTATTGTAGCTTCACACCATTGCACTCAATCAGTTGTATTTCACTAATACTTAATAAAAAATCTGAAATAAAAATTATTTCAGTAGCCTTTAAAATATTACTTTCATTTCATTTGGCCAAATAAAGTATATTTCTTGCAAGCCCCTTCCTTTAAACAGAATTGTAGTAACAATAGTTCTGTTTAGTCTCAGTCTCTAATAATCCATCCCCTAACTTTTCGAGTGACTGATCATCATTATACGAACTTGTAATGTAACTTTTTGTTTGTTTCTCCCTCCTTGTTGATACTGTTATTTTAAATCCATGGGAAGAAAAATTAAATTGCTCTTAAATGAAGATCACAGGATGATAGATTGGTTGAGGTTGGAAGGCACCTCTGGAGGTCATCTGGTCCAACCCCTCTGCTCAAGCAGGGGCAGTTAAAGGTTGTTGCCCAGGTCCATGTCTAGACCGCTTTTGAGTACCTCCATGGAGGGAGACCCCACAACCTCTCTGGGTAACCTGTGCTAGTGTTTGGTCACCCTCATAGTAAAAAAGTAGCTCCTGATGTTCAGAGGAAAAAGAAAAATTCAATATGTAACACTTACCCAGATAAACTACTATTTTCCTTAAAAGTAAATTTATTGAAAAGATTGGGACATATGCAATAAATACTATTTTTCACGCATGATTGGTGTACTATAATCACTAGAAAAAATATTCACATGAATATTTTTGCTAACAAACATTAGCATTCCAATCAATTTGTTGAATACCTAAGTGATCTTCTTATAAGAATTCAGTATCAGACACTTCTAAAAATAAAATGTCATTGAAACAAGCCAATCAACTATCATTCAAATGAAAAATAAAAGAATTATAATACCCCAAGGATAGCTTACATTTTCAAAGCAAAATGACACAGAAATACAGCATTTGAAATAAATCTTTTGAAAACTGAATTATAGCTAAATTAAAGTTTGTTTATGATCAGTTTATGCTGTGATGTGATTTTAATTAGCATGCATTGCAGAACAAAAAATTTCTTTAGAAGTTTTGTTATATTTATAGGTTTCCCAATTTTAATAATTATCCTAATAGATCTTCAGGAATGCCTTTACATGAGCTTGGATAGCATTTAGATCAGCTTCAGAAAAGCAAACCTGGGCATGGAGTTAACTTTTGCTTAAAAAAAAGTCCTCTTTTTTATTCCTTGAATTAATAATCTATAAATACAGTGCAAGTGTTTTTCCATGCAATGAAAATTAACTGGTAACTTTAATTAGAAATTAACTACAGTAATAGATATTTTTTGTTATACCATTCATTATGAAGTAGGTGTGCTTCATTTGCCTACTAATGTGTTATATTTTGGAGGGCTTTGCATCCTTTTCTTGGATTTACATTTTAGGTCATTCTATGTGTATGTGTATATTTTTGGAGGGATGCATGACAAATGGAAAAAGATTTAGTTTTTAGAGCTTTACACAAAGCTTTGTGTATTTTACATTGAAAAATATTATTAAATTAGAAATAGCTACAATGAAAGAAGGGAATTCAGATTATTGAAACATTTTAGTAATATTTCATAATTAAGACAAAGTTATGCTTTTTGAAAGGACTCTTGCACTATAACTTTTTGTGCAAAAGATATTCATTTTAAAGGCTGTCTACCAGCTGTCCAAATACATGTCTTCTAGTCTAATATTCCATTTTGGTAATATTATTTTCAAATAAGAGTAGACTGTAACTCAGAATAACAGATTGCTCATTTTTCATAGATAATTTTCAAGGATTTGCATCTCATCTTTATGAACCAAATTAATGACATGTCTACCCAAAAGAGTAGTCACAGTAATATGACATAGCGTAGGAAATATCACCTACTTACCTTTAAAGAAAAGCACAAGACCTCAAATGATAGAAGCAACACAATTTTTCAGTACAGTTAACTCCACTGACTGCAAACTACTTCAGAATTAAATAAGTGATTTAGTTCCAGATAAAAGAGCTTTGTTTCCACCATGGAGATCCAAAACACAATTTGAATAGATATTTGGTTTCAGATTATAAATTTCTTACACCAACAAAAAATGCAGATTTTTAAGATTATAACTAAGCGTGAAATTTTGTCAGTTATTTGCTAAAGTCATATTAAAACATAAAAAATGAAGCTGGTTGTGCTGGCATTCCATGAATAGTTGTGTAAGCTTTAAATCCATGTTCATGCTGTGAGCACAGATGGGCAAATCTGTATCACTATCAATGCAGCTGCAACCAGGTGAAAAAGAGAATAGTATTAGTTCATACCTGCTCAGGAAAAGTAGACACAATAATGCCTGAAAACAGACAAAATCTAAATTTTAGTTGACCTGAGTAGTTTCACTTACACACAAATAATTCTGAACTTTTTTTCAAATAGTGGATAACAATATTACCGTATTTGTGTTGTGTTCCTTTTCTTTGTCTTTTTCCTTGGGAAAGAACAATGGGATGCAAAGCAGTATATATGAAAGAAAATGTCTTTTTTTTTTATATTGAACATTGTAGAAAGAGTATTTTAGATATTTTCAGCTTCCTTATTATAAGATTCAAAAGAAAAATGCTGTATATATGTATTTTGTGCACAATGTCAACAGAAAATCAAAATATTGCTGTAAAATATACAATACCAGATATCTTGGTCTAAATTGGCAAGCAATTAAAGCTAAATGTATTTTAGATTCACATATAAAAACACACACATTTACCTTCAGAATCAAATAGTGATTTTCAGTTCTAAGACATTTCTACAAGCAGATTGGCTTTCTGCTGGCAAAAGCATTTTATTTTTTTCTTTTGAAAAAGATAGAAGTATGCCATCATCTTCCCTAGTCACTCAACAGCTGTATCAATTTGTTTCAGGGCAGTGATTAGCATAATTGTGGTGGATTACTTGCATTTGGCACAGAACAGAAATAATTCAGTATTTTTCATCATTAAAGAACTATGCTACATTGTTTCCCCAAGCTATGCAATACTAGGATTTTTAAAGATACTTAATAAAACGAAGTACTCAGCTTCTCAAAAACAAAACCCAGACTATTTTCCTCTCCTCCAGCCTTCTCTGCAACACTGGCATTCCCAAACTAATTCCTAGCAGTACAGAACAACTGTGTCTCATTTTGTCAGCATTCTCTTCACCTAGAAGACTAAGACCCCTGACGACCTCTTCAGTCCTCTGCTTTCCATGAGATACACTTCCAGAGGGTTGAGGTTAAATCCAAAAGATCTGGGGTACTGAACACAAGATTTATATTCAGAATGGGATCCAAATAGTCTTCATGTGACTTACTAGTTAATCTTAGAAGTGCATAAACTCACAGAGACCCTCTCTTTTGCATTATAATGCTGAGTTCCAGAGCCATACAAATTTCGAGGTAAATTTTAGATGTAACACTCTAAATCCCAGTAAATATTCTAGTCACATGAAAAGTTCACTGAAACCACAGTTATCCCTAGACACACAAAAAGTACCTGCCCAGATGTCGAGCATCTCACACATGTTTGTTCTCAGATCAAAAACTAGGGGCAACTTTCAGTTCTAGATAGTAGACACCTATTTTTTTGCTAAGTGAAGTAGTCTACCTGTGAGCTAGGTATCTAGCAAATCAATAGGCATCTAGACATCTTAGTTAATGCAATCTAGAAACATATCCAGAACATGGAAATATAGGTGCATAAGTTTGAGTATGCAACCATTCTGCATAGAGCTAGCAGATATGACATAGGACTTATGAGACATCCAGGCCCTCTGGAGTGGTGCTGGAAGTTTTATTCCTAAAACTGTAGTAGAAACTTGGTTTTAAGAACCCAAACTTCTCTCAAAGAACCAAAACCCTTAATTGTCCTGATTTGCTGTTTGATAAACAACCTAGCACCATAGCTAGAGCACACATCCATGAAATTAGCTGAAAATAGCCACAAGAGCATTATTCAAAGGGGTTTCAGCTTTATATTTCTTAAAAATTCAGAAAAAAATGAAAATAACCTTGTGATTCTACCACTACCAATTTTCCATTTTATCCTCAAATTCCAGTTCCAGTGATGAGCTCCCTATGGTGCTACCTATAGTGCTATACGTGTGTTAAAACTGATCAGTTATGTATGTACTAGGCCATTTACTTTAATACTCTTGCATGTTTTATAAGCATGCATATATAATCACTGTATGATATTAGACAGACAAATCATAGAATCATAGAATGGTCTGGGTTGGAAGGGACATTCCAAGATCATCTAGTCCAACCTCCCTGCCATAGGCAGGGACACCTTCCACTAGATCAGGTTCCTCAAAGCCCCATCCAACCTGGCCTTGAACACTTCCAGGGAGGGGGCATCCACAACTTCTCTGGGCAACCTGTTCCAGTGCCTCAGCACCCTCATACTGAAGAACTTCTTCCTTATAGCTAATCTAAATCTACCCTCTTTCAGCATGTAGCCATTACCCCTTGTTCTATACTATGCTCTCTTGTAAAAAGTCCATATCCAGCTTTCTTGTAGGCCCCCTTCGGATACTGGAAGGCTGCTATAACGTCTCCCTGGAGCCTTCTCTTCTCCAGGCTGAACAACCCCAACTCTCTCAGCTTTTCTTCACAGAAGAGGTGTTCCAGCCCTCTGATCATCTTTGTGGCCCTCCTCTGGACCTGCTTTACCAAGTCCATGTCTTTCTTGTGCTGGGGACCCCAGAGCTGGATGAAGTATTCCAGTTGGGGTCTCACAAGAGTGAAGTAGAGGAGGAGAATCACCTCCCTCGACCTGCTGGCCATGCTTCTTTTGATGCAGCCCAGGGTACGATTGGCTTTTTGGGCTGCAAGTGCACATTGCTGGCTTACATTCAATTTTTCATCCACCAATATCCCCAAGTCCTTCTATGCAAGGCTGCGCTCAATCCCTTCATCCCCCAGCCTGTACTGATATTGGGGGTTGCCCCAACCCATGTGCAGGACCTTGCACTTGGCCTTGTTGAACTTCATGAGGTTCTCATGAGCCCACTTCTCAAGGCTGTCAAGGTCTCCCTGGATGGCACCCCTTCCCTCCAGTGAATCAATTGCACCACTCATCTTGATGTCATCCACAGACCTGCTGGTGTACTCATTCCCACTATGTCATCAATGGAGATATTTAATGGTATCGTGCCTTGAGGTACACGACTCATTACTGGTTTCCACCAGTAACCAATGTAACCCTTGTTTTCATAACCTTCATTATAACATGTACAAAAAGGATTACAGGATATGGTTGTCTCCTGTTCTAGAAACTGTAGCTGATGATCCCAGAGATCATCTTCTGTCAGTTGTTTCTAAAAGCAACTTAAACTGCAGTGTGCAGAGCTCAAACTAAGTCATGGGGACTCCAGGAGGATGCAAAATTTTGCTGTCACACAGAGCTATTCCTTTTATACTGAGGAAGGTAGCTGCTGAATGGCTAATGAGAAGGTAAAGGGATATTTAGTAAAAGATACAGATAGTCTTCCCTAGACGTAGTACTGAGTTTTCCAAACAAAACAAACATAACATATTGCAGTTTTGTGGTTAATAATGATCAGTGTGCTTTGAACCTTGATAGCATGAGGACAACTTCTTACATGTAATTCATTTACACTGAGACCTTATGTTCAAAGGTTTTACTGTTGTTCTTAGAAAAAAACAACACTGAGGTTTTTTGAACTCTTTTTTTTTTTTTAAGAGTGTCATGGTTTAACCCCAGCTGGCATGTAAGCACCACACAGCTGCTTGCTCACTCCTCCCCAGCAGGATGGAGGGAAAGAACTGGAAAGGTAAAAGTGAGAAACCTTGTGAGTTGAGATACGATAATTTAATAATTGTAATAATAATAATAATAATAATAATAATAAGGTAATGAAAAGGAAAATAACAGAGAGAAAGAAAACCCAAGAAAGACAAGTGATGCAAATGAAAACAATTGGTCACCACCAACCAACCAATGCCCAGCCAGTCCCCGAGCAGCAGCCCCCCCGCCAACCTTCCCCCTAGTTTTATTGCTGAGCACGATGCCATATAGTATGGAATATCCCTTTGGTCAGTTGGGGTCAGCTGTCCCTGATGTGTCCCCTCCCAGCTTCTTGTGCACCCTCAGCCTACTCGCTGGCGGGGTGGGATGAGGAGCAGAAAAGGCCTTGACTCTGTGTAAGCACTGCTCAGCAGTAATGAAAACATCCCTCTATTATCAACACTGTTTTCAGCACAAATCTAAAACTTAGCCCCATACTAGCTACAAGGAAGAAAATTAACTCTATTCCAGCCAAAACCAGCACAAAGAGTTAAAAGTTCCCTGTAAAACTGATATAACACCACTACTTGTTGTTCAGTACAGTAGATTTAAATTACATGAGTCACAGTGATAAAACATTTTCAAGTTCAAGCATTGCAGATATTAAAATTTGCACTCCAGTTCTTTGAATTGAACATGACTCAACTTTAAAAAACACCTCTAATCAATCAAATGAGCTGCCTATGCAAAATACAGTGTGATTATTTTCTATTTCGCTTTCACTTGCTTACTCACAATGTTATGATTCAGTGAATTCCTGTTAGCCATCCAGTCTGCATAACATCGAAATTACACAATTTTAACAGTTCTTCATTATTGTTGTACAATGCTTTACATAAGGTAATGTTCAAATTAATTTTCTGCAAAATCAACTGTATTTATGGAATTGTTACTTAGGTAAGAATAGTTTATGTTTCTTAAAGATTTAAGGCAATCAGGACTCATATTTTTATTTTCCAATGGACTTCACCATTGAAATTGTGCTTTAAAAAAAAATCACTAAAAAGCTGTTAGACTATATCCTGAAAATTTTAGTAAAGCTAATGATTTTAGGTAAAAGTGTTAAAATTATTCAATTATATTGCCACCTGAAAGTAAATTTAATGACCTGGGAAGTTTTGGTGTTTGTTATTTCATATTTGAATAATATTTGCAAATACTTCATACTTCCATTTCTCATTTAGGCTCTTCAGAAATCCGCATATTGGTGGAGATCATTAGAGTTTACCTACATTTAAGTACTTTAGGTCAGTCATACTGAAACACATAACTAAATATTGCAATACAAAATGAACGGATACATCCCTTCAAATTCAAATGGAGGTAAGGAATCCTTCATATTCATTAAAGAATATGAATGTTTTGATGACAGGTTCAACAAGGACAAGTGCCAAGTCCTGCAATTCGGTCATAACAACCCCAGGCAACGCTACAGGCTTGGGGAGGAGTGGCTGGAAAGCAGCCTGGCTGAAAAGGACCTGGGGGTGATGGTTGACAGCTGCCTAAACATGAGCCAGCAGTGTGCCCAGGTGGCCAAGAGGGCCAATGGCATCCTGGCTTGTATCAGGAATAGTGTGGCCAGCAGGACCAGGGAGGTGATAGTGCCCCTGTATTTGGCACTGGTGAGGCCGTACCTCGAATACTGTGTTCAGTTTTGGGCCCCTCACTACAAGAAGGACATCGAGGTGCTGGAGCGTGTCCAGAGAAGGGCAACGAGGTTGGTGAAGGGTCTAGAGAACAAGTCTTATGAGGAGCGGCTGAGGGAGCTGGGGTTGTTTAGTTTGGAGAAGAGGAGGCTGAGGGGAGACCTTATTGCTCTCTACAACTACCTGAAAGGAGGTTGTAGTGAGGTGGGGGTTGGTCTCTTCACCCCAGTAACAAGCGATAGGACGAGAGGAAATGGCCTCAAGCTGCGCCAGGGGAAGTTTAGGTTAGATATTAGGAAAAACTTCTTTACTGAAAGAGTAGTCAGGCACTGGAACAGGTTGCCCAGGGAAGTGGTTGAGTCTCCATCCCTGGAGGTATTTAAAAGACGGGTAGATGCAGTACTTGAGGACATGGTTTAGTGGTGGACTTGGCAGTGGTAGGTTAACGGTTGGACCTGATGATCTTAAGGGTCTTTTCCAACCTTAACAATTCTATGATTCTATGATTCTATGATTCCAATATTCACAGAAGGTCTAATATTGAGTGTCTCTGTCTTTAATGGCAAACACACTACAATATCAGTGATGTAATTAATTTGCTAAGGTTGGCTTTACCAGTAACATGTCAGCACAAAGCAGCTGATGCAACTTAATTTATTTTTTCTAGATCAACTGAGTCACAGTTAACTACACTGGATTTAGGATTTCAGAATACTCTCCCTGGACACAAATTTATAGATGCATAGAAAGATGTTGGACATCCTGCAACCACATCTAGACAGACTCTGGTTAAATCCTCATGAAATTCTCAGACAGTAGGTGATCCACTCAATTTACTCTACCTGAATTTCTTGAAGAGGATACAGTTTCCAATTTGGAAAGCTACCGAAATGTTGAGTATCAGCCTCAATTAATTAGCATGACCAGACCATCAGTTCTGGGATGTTCATCTGATAACTTCATTAGTTGCTCCTGCTTATCAATTATGTTCCAGTATGGAAAACACACCTGCTATCTTTATAAAAGGAACAACTTAAAATTTAGTTCTTTCCTTGTTTCTGTTTCAAAATTAAGAGAATCAGTGGGAAGAATGTACACTGTAGACAATGTCAGCACAGCCTTTATATCATAGTACAGGTCTTAGGAGCCTACTTAATTGATGGATTTCAGTCCATGCTAAAATTATGCTAATACTTCACCAAGAGAGAAGAAATGTGGGGAGTATTTTTCTCGCATCTAAGAGTGTAAAATACAGTGATAACCCAAAACCAAAACTGGACATAAGATTTGAAGGCACTGCTTAAACAGAAGCTGGACTGTTCAGCTGAGCACACTTCCATTTACAGCCATAAACTCTGACAAGAGGAGGCAAAGCAAAGACTCTTCTCAACAACACTGAATCCTGAGAGCTGAAAAGTAGGTTGAGGACAGCTGACAGCTCTAAGAATACGAGTTCTATTGTGCTCTCATTTTCCTCAGAGAATTAAGAGCTGATCCATTTCCTAATATTCCCAAGACTAGAGCTGGAACAATTTATTCCTACCTTCTAATATGAAGGTTTTGTTATTTCTTCATATTTGTTATCATAAATGACACAAGACAGAAGGCTTGATCAGAGTCTGAGAACATGATCAAGAATCTGACAGTATGTGGCTACATCAAAGAAACTACACAGCATCCCACAGACTACCACAGGGCTCCATCTGCACACTCAGCTGTCAGGTTGGGATTTTAGAATAAAATCCCACCATTTCAACTAGCTTATACCTGTGATGTAAGATCAAAATCTGAGGACAAAGCATGGGCCATTTTTTTGCTTTCATTTTTATTACTATATTGTGTATTGCCAGCAAGCACTTTTTGCATGCTCTAAACATAAATTGCAGTTTTCTCTTCTTGAGAAAGATCATTGGTTTATGTTGAAGAATTTTAGCTGGAGTTCTGGATGAGAATGATAGCAAGAAAAAAGTAAAAGTGATCAAGGTATGTGGGTTTCTTTCTGCATTTATCTTAAATATGAGAGTAATATATAGCAAAACTCACAGTTACAATCTGCCCAAGCTACCATATCTAGTTATTTTTTTGAACCAACAGTGGTAATGATACCAGCCACTCTCAGAGTTCTTCTGTTCATCCAAATGGATCCCTACTATCTGCCGCAAATACATCTTCAAAGTTAGTTTGGCTTGGGTTGTACACTTTCCTGAAAGCCTTCAGATCCATTTCAATTTGTCTCTTGAAAAACTTCTCATAAGAATATAACCTTCTGCCAGAAAGTAACAAATTCCTTAATATATATTGCCATATTTCTGTTGTGTATTTTTTGAGTACCTTGGAGTTGGCAGTTGAACATATATGTTTGTGGCTACATGTACTTCAGAAAATTAGCAAGCAGAGAAGTTGAAATACATTTGACGCAGATTTACAACTTCATTTTCTACTCTCCTGGGCTTTTTTATGTATAGTCCAATTATCACTTCACATGAACAAGGAAATTTTCAAAAGGCACAGCTGGCTTCTGATGTCCCCTGACTTGCAGTGGGAGTTAAAATACAGACATCAACAGGCTTTATCTCACTTTTCTGCTTTAATGTTTGCTTCTCTTTCTTCTCCTTCTCCCTGACTTTCCCTCTGTGCGTTATGAAGAAGAGCAAACAAAATGCTGAGAAAACTGAAAACTAAAATCACACCATCCCTCAGTTTCCCCTTCCGACTCCTCTCCCCAGGTTCTGTGGTTTATCTCAGGGTACTGTGACAGATCTTGAGATAAGGTTTTCTCACCCTTTTTTGGAACGTGGCTGTGGCTAATTCTAGCGCAAAACAGTGTAAATCTACCACAAATTTTTAGTTTAGGAATTAAGTGATTATTTTGACTTTGACTTCAGCTTTGTATTCTTTATACCAGCCTTGTATTCTTTACATCAGTTACTTGCCTTTTTCCTGAAAAAACGTCATGAGTTCTCTGAGGAGGGTAATTGAATACTATGTACGGTATTCATGCATATACTATTCACTATAGTAACCAGTAAGAGTTCAGCTATGATCATGATCAGCATGGATGCTAAACTATTAAACAGGCTCCTGCTCATAAAGTGGTTTTTATTCAATTACATTTAAATTGCTACAAATTGGAATAAACATAGTTCAGTGATGCAAAAATCACAGGAGTTTTCAAAGCTGTTATTTTCTTTGTCTGATTTTTACACTTCACATAATGGTACCCTCGGATGTCATAAATAACCTGTCATACTTTGAATTATTGCTTATTCACAACTTTATTATCACATCAGATATATTACTATTCCTTCTCCTTGAATTTAGGACCCAACGATAATACTAAATTGAAACACCATTGTACTGCAGCTAGTGCAATGATTACAGAAAAAGTCACATCTGCTTCAAAGTTCATGGAGCATATAAAGTGAGAAGAAAAAACTATGCATCAGAGAAACTTTTCTGGTCATTTGTAAATGTCTTTCCCTTCTCATTAATCAATGTGTCAGGCACAGTATGAAAGAATGGTAATTAGTTTAATCAAAGGTATTTTATAAATTGGATATATTCTATGCATAGATTTCTAAACAAAACCCTTGTCACATGTTTCATACTGATATCATATGAATGTTTATATATATGTGTGTATATGAACATATATATATATCTATGTATGTGTCTGTGCGTACGCTATATATTAAAGTATGTTATCTCATATTTTGCTAACAAAATAAGAGAAAAAGATAGATCTTTATGGTTACAATATGAAACAGTAACCAAGCCCCTTTATTTGTACAGCCCCATAAGAACTTCGGAACCCAACCTTGTTTTGCAAACTGAAGACTGTCAGCTCTATCTGGTACAGTGTGGCCTGGAAACCACAAACCTTACTGATTAGCAGTGTCACAATAACCAGGTTTAATCCCACATCTTTTAACTACAAACTCATTGGTATCAGTCAATATTTACAGAATTGAAAAATAATAAAAATTTATGCTTATCGTGAATAAGCACATAAACAGCACTAATGTTTAGAATGTATTGTATTCCATGTCTCATTGTATGAGCATATGGAAAACAAGCATTTTAAATGGATGTACATATTGCAAAGATATATTTCAAACACATTTAAGAATACTAGCAACAGACGTGCTCTCATTTTTTTTGTATATTGTTACGGAAAACAGGATTGGTCTGAACATACTTTTAGTACTTACCACTGTGTCGTATTTTTGAGAAGACTTCAGAATTCCCCCCATAGAAGGGAGCATGATGTCATTTTAGTTACAGCAGAAGTTTTTCCTGTTAGGAAGAAACACAAAATGCTCTTCAGTATATGATGGAAAAAAAGGCATGCTCATGCGTCTCAAATGGTGAAAACAAGTGACTCTAAATCACCTGTAATGTTGTTTTTCAAGATTAAAAAAAAGAAAAATCATAATATTGATACTCAGAGAATAAATACATTGATCATAGTGTATTGATTTCTGTCATAAAAATTATTAGCAATATTTTTTCTTTGCAGATTGATCACTGTTACAAAACTAGAATTGTCTTTAAACCTGTATACCACAAAACTATACATTTTGGGAAAAAAAGATAAGGCAAGTACTTCAAAATAAAAGAAGAAAAAAAAAATCACCACACAACCGTTGGGTTTTACATTATTCCTATACAAAATATTTCTGTAAACAGATATTATACATATTCACATATAAAATATAAAAATTTAAATATTCAAATCTATTAAAATATAAATAGTCAAATATTTTTAAAAGCCATTTGACTATTATTTATTCTTTCCTATGGGTAAATCAAAACTGTAGCTTATACTTCAAATGACATTTCAATGGATAGACTATTTACCAATAGTCTATCCAAAATGGATAGACTATTTACAAAGACTAAATACCAATATTTACCAACAGTCTCTTCTGTCAGGACTATCTTGAGACACTGCAATTTAAAACTCAAACCTTAATAGTATTAAGAAAGTTATTTCAGGTAATTTGCATAGGTTCCAAGACTGTATTAGCTGAAATACTTCTCTCAAATCTCAAAGGCCAGCAGAGTTGATTTTATGGCATTAATAGCTGCATGCATTTTGCGGGGGAAATTAATGCATTGCTTGTATTTTTTTTCCATATCTCTCTTAAAGTACCAAGGAAAATCATATCATTTATTCTTATTTTCATTAAGCTGATCAACACAGAGAAGCACTTTGTGTGGAAAAATACCATTTCAAAACAATTTACAGGAGCAAGGGTGAGGGTGAGTATTTCTGTTAGCTTGCTAATGTGTCAAGCAAACTAATAATTTCTGAAAAGTCACACAATGCATTTGGCCACAGTATAGTGCCAATTAACATTGTAGAAACACTTCTGCAACAAGCTGACAAATATGTTCCACAACTTTATATGGTTTTCAGGGTCCATCTGCATGTTATTCATCAGTAGGAACAGACATTACTTCCAGATAACTCATAAAGTATGGACTATCATCACAAACAATGTATCTATACACGCACACACATACAAACGCATTCTCTCTAAGTATATTTATTTATACTGTATTTTAAGAAATTAATTTTTAGCAATAAAAATGCTAAGGATCACAGCACTGAGTTTCCATCTTGTATTTCTGAAAATTTTCTCATACCATATAAAGAAAAAAACATCAGATTTTAAACTTCACTTTTGAGCAAAATCAATGGTGTAAATGTGTTGTGGTTTAACCCCAACTGGCAACTAAGCACCACACAGTCACTCGCTCACTATCCCCCGGTGGGACAGGGGAGAGAATTGGAAGACTAGAAGTGAGAAAACTCATGGGTTGAGATAAAGACAGTTTAATAGGTAAAGCAAAAGCCACGCACACAAGCAAAGCAAAATAAGGAATTCATTCATTACTTCCCATCGGCAGGCAGGTGTTCAGCCATCTCCAGGAAAGCAGGGATCCATCACGCGTAACGGTTACTTGGGAAGACAAACGCCATCACTCCTAACATCTCTCCCTTCCTTCTTCTTCCCCTAGCTTTATATGCTGAGCATGATGTCATATGGTGTGGAATAGCCCTGTGGTCAGTTGGGGTCAGCTGTCCCAGCTGTGTCCCCTCCCAACTTCTTGTGTACCCTCAGCCTACTCGCTGGCAGGGAGGTGTGAGAGGCAGAAAAGGCCTTGACTCTGTATAAGCACTGCTCAGCAATAATGAAAACATCCCTCTATTATCAACATTGTTTTCAGCACAAATCTAAAACTTAGCCCCATACTAGCTACAAGGAAGAAAATTAACTCTATCCCAGCCAAAACCATCACAAAATGAAATCAGGCTTTAACACTTACTTGCTACTGGCAGATTCTGCAATCTTAATCACACTGAATAACTCTCTCATGAATGTTTTGACTCACTGCAACCACTCCCTATAAGTGCAATTCATTGTAACAGCTGCAAACACAGGCCTCGATTCTGTGTAAAGACGGTGATTATCATTATAAACTGAAAATAAATACCAGCGGATGGCTATCTGAATATACATCTGAAAAGGAGAAATTCAGGAATATGGAAGTGAAGCAAAATTCCTTATGAATAAGCAACGTGTGAAATACTAGCTAAACTGTGAAAGTGTCCATCTGGACACTTGCTGCAGGGGAAGCCTGGCAACACTGCAACTTTTCATACACACCCATTGAGGAATCAGATGTTGAAGTTTAGGGCAATCTTTATTCCGAGCTACGGTAAAGTCTTAAATCTCTCCACATGACAGTGGCACATTTACTGGAGATTTTACTGCTCACGTAGACTTTGACAGCCATTCCAATTCTCCCACAGTAGTAGGTGATTAAACCTAGGATATAAGAAATAAGGAAGGATTTAAGGAATGGCTGGACAGTAAAAATCCACTAAGGCTAACACAGCTTCCCTTCTCAGTTATTTTAAACTTGTATTTCTTTATTTCAGGAGCCTTTACAGCTTAATCCCTGCTACAGGAAGAGAACGAAACTCACCTCGGCTTTACTGGTAAACACAGGGATTGCATTTACTGTCTCTCCATAGCACCAGAACAGTCTCCAGCTTTAAAGCATAAAAATGCATGAAAAAAGTGCTATTTGTGAACTAGTTTATCTTTGTACCTATGTGTTTGTCCTTTTCACCTTCAATTTGTCTTACAGATCTTCTAACTGTCCTTACCAGACTGATTTTAACTGTAGATGACTAGATTATAGTTTAGACTTTATATATTCTAGTAAACCACACTCTTCTCTCTTGTCCATTTACAGATCATGTTTAGACTTTATCTCCTTAATAAGCAATTGCTCTCAAAAAAACAACTGCAAATACTGCACTTCCTTTGTATCAGGAAGCATGGGCACACATGTTAAAAGACTAGTAGTCAAATTCTAAGACAAAATACAGACAACTTCTGCATATATTTTTCTTTTTTAAAGTGTAATTTTATCTCTATATTTGTGACAAATGATTTCTTCATAATTATAAATTTTTAACAAAAATGGTAAGGGAATCTGGCAGTTCTCATTTCTCAGAATTATCACAACAGTCTCTGATTTTATAGATGACACAACAACAAGCAACTAAGGCTGATGTTCTGTCATTGTATTTACACAGTTGTCTTAGTCTTTACCTGAGAAATAAAATCTCTGTCTCATAAAAATTTTGTTTTGTTTTGTTTTGTTTTGAACATGATGATCCACTCTCTCCAGCTATCCCCAACACCTCTGACAGTTCTTGGTAATATCCAGATATAGGCTAAAAATATTTGTTTATTCTTTGATGCTCAATTTCTTTCATCGCAATGACTGGACTACTGTAATTTACTTCAGTTTGAGCAGATAGGTTCATGAAGTCTCTCTGAGAAAACGTACCATTTTAAATTCAGTCTTAGCATCTTTAAATACATCTTTAAAGCTGTATCTTTTACAGTGTTTACATACTTTTCCCCATTGATTCAGTTTCATATCAAGTTCTTTCTTTTGAACATTTTAATAAGCTCTCCCCACTGCTAAATTCAAGAATTTCATATACAGCAACACATTCTGTAGCAATTACATTTTCAAATTTTTTGAACGATAAATAGAAAATCACTGACTAAACAATAGGTAAATGCATCTGGGCAGTTCTGTGATATTCTCTCATTATCAGTACCCCAGAAGTCAGAATATCAGATAAGCAAATGATACTATTTCAACTGTTCATTGCCTGGACAGTTTGGGAGGAGGGGGGTGTTCAGAAGAGGAAAGCCAGCTAGAGGTAGATCTCACAGCAGGAAATGGACACAGACCAGCTAGAGGAGTATCAGAGATATAAAAATGAAATCAACTTTTTTCCTAATTTAGGTATTTGAAAGCTAAATAAATAAATCTGACCTTTGGCTTCCCTTGTATTTAAATCTGTCCTCAGGCTTTCTTTGTATTTAGTGGGAAAAAACAGGCATGCCGAATGGTAGAAGACTTATTTATCTCCATGAGTCAAAGAGTGTGGGCTTTAAGTAAGAAAACAAACAACGCACTCCACATATACCAACTGAGGTAATGTTGACTTACAGGTATCTAAGAAATGAGTGGTGGTATCTTATTTTCTTTACTTAAAACAAATGTAAGTATCGAATAACGCAAAGGCAGTGAAATGTAACTTCTCCTTTGCTAATTAAGCAGAAACTCTCTCTTTGCCTAGAGAGAGGAAATTCACCAAGAAAAAACTCCCATTTTGGGGACCCATTTTTCAACTTTAATCAAAAGCAGCACACCAGAAGAAGACAGGAAGCCTCTCATCCACACACTCCCCCTAAATGAATATATTCCAAGTAGTATTCCTTGTCTTCAAGCAGATCAGAAAGATATGGTGGAAACTATGTTGCTTCTTTCTCCCTCTGACATAGTAGTTTCCTCACGATTCTCTGCTCATCTCTTTCTGCTTTAAATAGTTAAACCTATGAACCTACCTGTGACTCTGGTCTTGATTCCTGCCTGTCCCATAAGGATCCCCTTGTGGTAACATACTCAGAGAAAGCAGGAAAAAAAACACTGACAATCCTTTGAAGTCAGAGGTAAGGGACTGTATCCTCAGCCACAAGCAACTAGAATATCCCACATAACGGGTGGCTTCAGAGAGAAACTACAAGAAAAAGAAAGAATGGGACTGTATGAATCTGTGGCAAGGTCTACAAGGTCATGAAAAACCATAGCAGAGACCAGAGATGAACAGAGAAAGCAGGCAGAACAGCATAACACAAATGACAACAAGAGACTGCTCTTCAGAGAAAATGGGCTGCTACCAAACATACAACTGCAGCAGCAGAGGAATGATAGCACAGAAACAGAAAGGCTGAGACCGTGTCCACAGGATGCAGACCAGGGAGGAGGAATGAAGCTCTTTGTAAGGCATGATGGCAGGTAGGAACAACTGATGTCAATTTGCAGAGGTCCCTATTTTTTCCGAAAAGTACTAACATTTCTTGAAAAATCTTCTTGCTTTCAAAAGTATTTAGATACGAGTCTTTGCTAATAAGACCAGCAAAACACAGGCTCATTTCTCATGTGGGCTACATCAGAATCACCATGAACCACCTATCAAAACAAAGATACATGTGATACAGCAGATAAGACAGATTAAAAACTCCTCATCAGAAGAATGAATGAAGGTAAATATTTGAATAGTATATAATACACATTTCATTAGAAAATTTGAAGAATTTTCCAACACCAACAAATGGAAATCTAAAGGATGAAAGGATGACAATACCAGTACAATGAGGTTCCAAACAAACCTAATAATTACTACTACAGGTCAAAAACCTGACAAGCTCCAGAAGAAAAAATACTCTGAGAGAAAAAAAAAAACAAACAAACAAAACAAAAAAAACCAAAACACAGCAAGCAATCTGGAAACAAAGATGTTTGTTAGACTCAGTTTGGATCAAAACAAAACAAAAGAAATCTTCTGAAGAATTTGCAACCTGCTATGAGAAGTCAGGAAGAATTAAACTCATGAAGCCTGAGCCCAAAACAGCAACACACAGAAGAGAAATGCTGATGATGCAGAAGAAAGTGATTTGCCGTGTTAAGAAATTCTGAATGGTAAATGGAATGATAAATCCCCTTAGGGGAACTCCAGGCCAGAAAGTAGCAATGCCAAGAAAGCATGTAGAATAAGACATAGTAAAAATGAAGAACATAAAAAAGGCTAAGTCTAAGGTCAAAGAGAAGGGGAGAGAGTGCCAGTCCTGTGTCAAAAGAAAAGCTTGATTCTCAAGTCAGGGATAAGAGAAAGGCCAAGCCTGAGATTAAGGAGGAGGAGGAAAAGGAGAACAAGATACAGCTAAAGGAGAAACACAGCAGAAAGGGGAGAGGAAAAGACCAATCCGAATAAAAAAAGAAGGATTAAGGACAAACCCAAAGTCAAAGGAACAGAATCCAAAGAGAGCTTCAAGACCATGCTGAGACATACTAAAATTAAAGATCAGTTGGAACAGCAAGAGCTCCACATAATAACCCTCAAGCCTGTCAAGGTACAGCTTTCAGAGATTGTAGATAGGGAAGCAGATGAATAGAAGACAGAATAATCCACCCAGTGGCATGAAGTTCAGATCATCTATTCAGTCCTCACTTCAAGAATATAGTTAAGTCTCCTTGGGCCTTTTAATATTATTTCTGTGTTTCTGAAACTAACAGCAAGAAATGTGCCAAAAGGCACTTAAACAGCTATTACAGCAAGGCTCTCGCTATGCTCGAGGTAATGTTGACTATCTGTGTCACTTCCAAGTTATTACTAGTAAAGCAATTACCCTTGATGAAATCATATATGCCTCTCTGCACAAGCAAGCTCCGATAAATATATCTGCCTTTCTCCCATATGATTTTTTTTAAGAGCCTAGGTAATTCAGGAAGAAATTCTCTTAAAATTTTCATAGCCAGAAAGACTGGAATGACTGAAAATTCATTCAATGAAAACTCATACATGAAAACACTCTCATAAGTGAAAAAGTTTTTATCTTTACTTTACACAAATGATGTGTCAGATATTATCATTGTTGGTTAATGCACAGTCAAAATATAAGCCACTGAGCTGTTTTTCACTCACCCTCCCCCAAAAAATGCAGTGTAAGGTGAGACAAATTTCAATCCCAACCATTAAACTGAAATCAGCACATCAAAATCTGTCTGCACTTAGGTCTTTGCCTATCTAGCTGCATAAATTTCCATTCCTGTATGTTGTAGTTTAACTCCAGTCAGCAACTAAGCACCACACAGCCACTCGCTCGCCCTCCCCCCTCCAGTTTACATACTGAGCATGATGCCATACGGTATGGAATAGCCCTTTGGCCAGTCAGGGTCAGCTGTCCTGGCTGTGCTCCTTCCCAGCTTCTTGTGCACCGGGCAGAGCATGGGAAGCTGAAAAGTCCTTGACTGATGTAAGCACTACTTAGCAACAACTAAACCATCAGTGCGTTATCAACATTATTCTCATACTAAATTCAAAACACAGCTCTATACCAGCTACTAGGAAGAAAATTAACTCTATCCCAGCCAAAACCAGGACACTATACTATCTAAACATCTTTCCGATGGATAGAACATGCACAGGGAGGCTATTCCAGTTCAGTGTGATATAACAGAAGTTGCCAGGGATACAAGGCAGTGGCCCTGATTGACAGCAACATCGCCAGAAGTTCTGAGATTTCCTTTTCTTGACAGCTGAGGTCTTACTCATTTTCACCTTCATGGTGTTTCCCAGTTCTCCAGAATGAAATTAAAATGTTAGTAAACCAAATCATAGAATTCGACCAACCTATATTGCATCTCCAAAACAAATATTCACAGAAATCTTTTCAGCCTAGCATGTCCCCAAGGGCACCACCAGCCCTGACTGTCCCAGCCCAGCCCAGTGGGGCTCCCCCCACCCTGCCCAGGGCCCAGGACCCCATGTCAGTGCCCCGGTGCCATCAGCCCCTGCCCCAGAGATGCCACAGCAGGGCCGGTCTCCAGCTCCCCACAGCCCTTCCCTGCCCGGCCATGGGCCCCACTGAGCTGGGCTCACCCACAGGCCCACGTCCTGACCAGGTCTCGGCCCGTCCCCAGGGAGGTAGCAGATGGCCAGAGCTGGGGCTGCCCTGGTGTCCCCCAGCTGCCCTGCTCCTGGCTGGGGCTGGGACAGGCCCTGGCTGCCAGGCCCTGCCCTGCTGCCTTCCATTGGGAGCCCCCAAGGCTCCTGGCCCCTGGGATGCCATGACACAACGTTTCCAAGTTAAGAACTGGAAGTGACCTGTTCATGCAGCAAAAGAATCCAACTTTAACCAGACCCATGATAAGAAACAAATGCGGAGCACCTCCTTCTTGTGGCAGCCCTCATTCCATCTGTAACAGAATCACCAAAATCCACTTCTCCTAAGCCCATGATATATTTTTAACCAGCCACCTTCATGGAAACTATGTGGATTAAAAGCAAACACACACACATACAAACAAAAACCCACACCAAACACTGCAGCAGAATAAACTCACACAATCAGACAAGAATGACAACAAGTAATTACCACTGAATTTTTTAATAACATTCCCCTATTACTGAAGCTTTTCCTATTTCTCCACCCAGACTAACTAAAACCTCTGAGATAAACCTAAGCACTAAATTCCTTAACTCCAATGAGTACTCAAAATTACAGACTCCACAGAGACATGAATCTTACTATTGTATCTATGTCTCTTCTCTGGAGAAGCCCTCATTTTTTGTTATAGCCTATCTTCATGGTTTTTTACATGACTGAGCCACCTACTTAACACCTATACCTGCAACAGAGGTGCTGTGTCTCAAAATGTCTAATTCATAGATTAATTATGTTGTGAAAGGGGTTGTATCTACATTTCCTTAGAAGGCAATGCTCAGAACATCTGTTGCTAGAAAGTGTTCAGTGTAAAGTTTGCTGCTTCGGTTTCAGCCCCTTAGGAGATGGTCTTCTGCATCCAGAACCTCAACATTTTTTCCAAGTATATCTGCTGGTAAAATGACTGATGTTAACTCTCTTTACAAACCTTGCTAAACTTTGAGATTACTTACCTGAAATTTTAACACAAGAACTATCGGAGTGGGAGAGTTCGGACCCGGAGTAACGATGTAACCTCGATGCGAGTATGATCGTTCTCCTTTATTTCAGACAATTACAAGGCTTATACAGACAATCAGCAGAGCACGCAGTAGCAATACCTATATGATTGGCTCATTACATGTGTTCACGCGCTTAAGACAGTTATATGATTGGTACAGGGTTGCTGTTCACGCGAAGAGGTTCGTTAGCACATTCCGGACTTAGTTGTTGTCTCTTATGTTGTTTGCCAAGTAGTCCGTTGCTGTTCAAGGTCAGTTTATAGTATCCTCTGTGCTTCTTGGTACACTAAAAGCAGGATTGCTCACACTGAAAAGATCATGTCCCTTCTCACTTAGCCATTCTCCCACAAAGAACTTGCCTTAAAATTGAACAATCAAAAATGAAATAAAAAAAGAATGGCTTTCATCCTAGTAGAAAGCATTATATAAAGAAGGGGCAATGATGTTACTGCTTCCATCTCTCTGCATTTTGCATTAAATCATCAGGTGAAAATCAATGCCTCAAACTGCAATAAATATATAGAGGTGGTCATTGCTGGACTACAGCCTCAGACCATTTAGACATAATTCCCTTTCATTTACCTTGACATTTTATCTCCTTCCCTATCACTTGCCCCTTCTTCTTCCAAAAGTTATTTAATAATTTATTTTTTCTAAGTAGTTTTTACCTGTGTAGAGATTATCATCACAAGCTATAGGCAGACATAATCACATTCTACATAGACCTATGGACTAAAACCAACACAATTTAAACTGCAAGGAATGTGTTTTTCCAGCCTCCTTCCTTGTCTCAAAATGATTGGTGAAGAAGAATGAACAATGTTATCACAAAAATAACTTGTGAGGGGGTTGGGGAGTAGAGAGCAACAAACCCAAAGTACAACAGCAATCTGATAGGATCATCTTATCAATCTTTAAAAACAGTGTGGCTAGAAGCATCCAAGTATTCATTAAATAGATTTCTCTAGACATCTTTTCTTAATTCAAAACTTTAGGTGATGAAGCAACTAATCCCGGAATCCATTTCCAGGCACATGGAGGACAAGGTAGTCATCAGGAGCAGTCAGAATGGATTCACCAAGAGCAAGTCATGCTTGATCAACTTGATATATTATGATGAAACAACTGGCTTGGTAGATCAGGGGAGAGCCATGGATATTGTCCACCTGGACTTCAGTAAGGCTTTCCCATAAAAACCTCATAGAGAAGCTGATGATGTCTGGGCTGGATGAGCAGAGAGAGGCTCAGGAGGATCTTATTAATGTTTATAAATACCTGATGAGAGGGTGTAAAGACGACAGGGCCAGGCTCTTTTCCGTGATGCCCAGTGACAGGACTAGAGGCACTGGGCACAAACTGAAACACAGGAGGTTCCACTTTTTCCACACAAGGAACCACTTTTTTACTGTGAGGGTGACCGAGCACTGGCACAGGTTGCTCTGAGAGGTTGTAGAGCCTCCCTCCTTGGAGATATTCAAACACTGTCTGGACATAGTCCTGGGCAACCAGCTGTAGGTGTGCCTGCTTGAGCAGAGGAGTTGAACAAGATGATCTCCAGAGGTCCCTTCCAACTTCAGCCAGTCAGTCATTCTGTGCATCTGTGATGTGTAAATATATGTACCCTTTTCAAGAAAGACAGAATATACCATCAAAATGAGAGTCTTGCCTGACTCAAAGAAGCCAGACTTCTGTTGCAAAGGTTATAGCAAATGTTCAGTGTTTGGTTATGTTTAATTCATGCCAGTGAATCACTTCATCAATTACTCAGATCATTATTTATCCTTATGGAGCAGTATCATTTGGTATTAACAATGGAAGACCAGCTTGAACTATAATCTCCCACATCTCAGGTGAGTATCTTTGTGCAAAACTGAGCAAAAGCCTGATTCAAGTCAAGTAGAACAGGAATTGCTACAGGCCTGTATCTCCAGGAGTTGTTCTGTCCTCAAAAGAGACTAGAGAAGAAACGTATTTTAACTCTTTCTCACTTGATTTAAATCATGATATAAAATCACCTGCCTACCAATGGAAAGTCACAGAGTCAGAACAAGGGAAAAAAAACAGCTCCATCTTCTTCCTGCACTACAAAGAACTCAATGTGAAACAGGACGTAGGCACCCTTACACCTCTTTTAGCCTCCCTGCCAAGAAGAGAAAGGCACTTAAGTCTCCATCTGGCAACCATAGCCTTGTGAGTAAACACAAAGACATTTGAAACCCACAAGACTGTGTTTCACATGACCATTATGCAAACTCTAAGTTTGCACCTTAATGGCTCTGTCTCTACTGCATTTCCTTAGGCCTCATTCCCACAGTTGTCTACATCACAAGGCGTCCTATTAAAATCACAATTCCTTTCCTTTTTACCTATGTGGGGTTTCCTTCCAACACATAAAATAACTGTAAGTAGGAGTAAACAGGAAGAGAGGAGTAAAAGGACTACAGAGCAGTTCCAGATCATGGCTCAACCTGCGATTAGCCCAGTCTGCCCCAACTGTTCCAAATTCTACCCCAGCTTGCAGTCTGAAGACAACCGGAATTTACTTTGGTAACAAAGAGAAACAACAGAAAATTATGGAGAATTTACATCTAAGGTTCCCATTTCTCTTCTCTTAAATTCAATGAGGAGAAAAGTCTTTTGCTAGAAACCTTTCTTCCTCTAATTAAATTCCATTCTGGCTTATCTGGGCTGTACTTGAAACTATCAGTTTTCCCTTCTCTCGCTATCTGTTTTCAGGAAAGTTTTGGCAGTTTACCAAAATCATAGTATATAAAAAAGCAAATATTTTAAAATGTGTTTCCTTTTTTAGAGCCAAAATGTGACATAACAGCAATGATGGCAGCTGCTACCAGCATTACTGTTATATTGGGAGTGCATGAGGAGACTAAAAGAGAAGGTATCTTGTCTTGACAGGAACCTCATGACCGATCTCATTCCCATTCTCAAGAAGCAAATGAGGCAGGGACAGGGGGTGAGATGGATTTTTTGGGACACAAAACTAAACTAGGTTCCCTCTACAACTGGGACTTGGCACTTGCAGCCCAACCTCCCTCTTCGCTACCAGATTACTGTCAGCTGAACAATGTGAAGTCCTGTAGCTCAAGTGGCAACAGGCCATGTTGAGTCTTGAAAGTTTGAATTTAAGGTGTTTTGCAGAAGGTGTGGTAAATGTTGTACTTAGCATCGTATGGGTTTTGGGTTTCTTTTCCTATAACTTACAATATTCTGTGAAGGATATACAAAAAATCAACAGAAAAGCAAAGTCATAAAGTTGAAAGAACATTATTCATTTTTGCAAAGTTTTGAATTCAAAAGCTGAACTGAATTTACCAAAGCAACCTTAATTTGATCCCCTTATGATTTGACATTATTAAAGGATATAAACTGAAATTAAATTACCTGGTTTTTAACTTAACATTCTGGATGCACAAACTAGAATAATTTGTGGTTTTCCTAAGCAACCTTAAATATGCTACTTTTAACTTCCGAGTGTTTTATCTTTTTCATCTGAATTATACTTGTAAACTAACACAAATAACAAAGCATATCACCATTCAACTCTTGATTGCCATTTGCTATACATCCTCTACAGTGCAAATTATTTTGTTTATTTCTCTCTCACCTCATCTTCTTAATTTGCTGGATGTGCTAGAGGAAAAAAAAAAGGGGTTACTATATGCCTATCAACCTTCTGAACATATGCTAAGACATAATAGTTTTCCCTTCATCCCTCTCCTGTTTTTTAATATTATCTTCTCTTTTAAAACTAATGGCTCCCTATCCATACTTACATATATCCACTTATACATTCTTATTGTACTAAACTGATTCACAAGTTCCTTAAACGAATCTTAGACAAGTAACCATTGAGACAAGAATTTAGTAGAGAACTCTATGTGCCTTCTTTGCACTTGATGACTTGAGGCTGTCTTCAAACCATATGTAACAGGTGAAAATGTGGCCCTAAATCCTTTTGATAAGTTTGACGTATTCAAAAGATACTTGTGCAATAAATGCATTTTGTTTAATGTTTCTACTAAAAATTAAGTCAAATGCAGAAAGTTAAATTCATTAATTATAACTTAATCGTTCATTATAATTTTATTGTGTTAAATGAACCATGTAGCAAACGTCAGATAAAGGTTAAGAGTGATGATAGATTCCTGGAACACCCACAAGAGAAGCATAAGCCCCTGACACTGGATTATCTCAATCCTCAGCTAATCAATCACTCCCTGTACTAACTGAATCTATTAGATTTAGAATTCTCCAAAATTAGCACCAGACAGTGTAGAATAATTAATTGAACAAGCTAATAACAAACACAATAATAATAAAAGCCCTTAAACTTCCCCAGGGCAGGAAATCAATATGTTGGTAAATTTATTTAAACTCCATTACATAAACTGAGTAAGTTGCCTAAAATGTTTCCAGTGTCTTGGAATATTTGCTGAGGATTCTAAAGCTTCCCAAAAGTCTAATAAATCCTCTCTGTTCTCCCATCAGAGCAAGAAATTAAAAGATTTCTCTCACTGTAGGGCTATATATAAGGTCATTGTTCCGTATTTAGAACATTCTGGTTTTGGCTAGACCTAGCTTGCTCAAAGCTGTCAGTTATCTTTAGATCTCCTGCCTGCAATAGCAACAGGTTATATCATATCCTGTTGATTACAGGTCATAACAAAAACAAATTTATGATTGTCATGAGTCCAATATCTCCACTCTCTTTCCACTTATCTGGTTGAGAAGCCAATTGCTTTTCTCTGCCCTGCTGTTACTTGGAAGAATAGAGATATTCAGGAGTGAAGGAGTTATGAATATGTTGGTCTTTCAGTATTTTAGTTCCTAAAAGCAGAGAAAGGCTACAGTTGCTTTGAGCAGAAACTAAGAGATTGATCCTGAGCCCTTTGAAGTCAATAAAAGTCCTCATGAGATCAGTAGACTGCAGAAGTTGGTCCAAGTATCCTTGTCTCATATTTGCTGTCTCATACTTGGCTGCAGCCTATTGGACACATAATTTTGGGAGGAAATTATGACAGGACATAGGTAACTACTGTACTCAGTGGTAGCTGCTAATGGAAAATTATAAATCACACCTAAGAACATGGTTGTGACAGCAATAACTATCACAAGATCTCAAGTACAGCATTAAAGAGAAACATATTTTAGAAGTCTCTTGCACAAAAGCAAAACTGCTTCCATTTTGCAAACCACAAGACAAATTTTACCTCAAGAAGCTGTAAGAGCTGATGATATACCCTGAGTTATATAGAGAAGCAATGCTAACTGACCAAACTGGTATACCACATACTACATTGTAGTGCTGTGCGAAGACAACAGTTCAGGTCCCAGAAGCTGAATGTCAGAGGACTCTCTGCCTGAGCAAAGCACCCAGCATCTGGAGGGCTGAACAGCACTGCTGTGTCACTGTGCTGATATGTGTACTGAGCCCAGCTCTCCAAGTAACTTGGAGTTACGCATTGCACAGTGCTGCAAAATATTTGTAGAAGTACTACTCTGAGTACACACAGACTCCAGAAACATACATGTGCTGTCAACATTAATATGGAAGATAAAGTTTAAGCTCACATCAGGCAGCTAAGTGGCTTGATTTTCAAAAGCTCTGAAAAACTACTACCTCAAAAGACCCCTCTGGTGTCAAACCACTGCAGCAATAAAATCCTTGTCTTTCTTGAGCACTGCAAACTCCGAATATTGTGTATGTGTATATTTCAAAAAGTAATTGCCTATTTGTAGAAAATTTTCTCATCATAGGTAACTATGCTAACAAAGACATTCTGCATGCAAGTAACCATTTGAAGTTTTTAGAAATACACTAGATCTTCCACTAACACATAATCTATATTACAAACACATAAAAGCATTGCAGTTTGCAGTTCTTTTTCATTCTTTTTTTCTATTAACCTAAGTTGCAATTGAAACTCACAGATGGACAAGTGATAAATGCCTTTATTGTACTCATCAGCTGGTTTTAGTTAATAATTTAAGTATTAAATCCCCTTAGTAGACAATAGGACATCATGGCAAAAGCTTATTGTTGGTGGTGGTTTTGCTTTTTAGTAGAGCTTTTTTGCATTACTGTAGGGAAGGCCTTAATTATTTTACTAATATTCTCAGAAGCTGAAACTAAACTTGAGAAAAAATCCTATCTATAGAAAACACAGATCATATTCCTTTGAAAGGAGATTCGTGTTATGTAATCACTTTCAAACTTGTAAACAGAAATTGTCACTATCTGATTATCTATGCACAAAGTAATGCTACTGTTTCACTCAAGAATCCAACTGGAATGTATGCCCTCACAAAAACAAATCTCACGAGCTGGTATTCAAGAGACAGATGTTCACAGTAAATGAACCACTACAGATGGTCATTTTCTTTTTTAGAATTTGAGTTTGCATTTGTTTCAATTTTTTTTTAAATCACTCATTTAAAAAAAAAAAAAAGCTATTCATAAAAGCCATTCAAGATTATCAAGTGGGTACACACAATCTTTTGTTTGGCAATAAAAAACACCAAACATTTAAAAGAGCAGAAGAATACATATACATATACATATACATATACATATACATATACATATACATATACATAAACATACACATACACATACACATACACATACACATATTTTTTTAACTTGAAAATTTATTTGAAAAATAATTTTTTAACATGAGTTTCAATTAAAAAAAATCCAAACATGTCTAATCCTTTAGCCCTTTTCACGTGAGAAAATATTATCTCTTGCTGTTGAATTGAGAGACTTGTGTTGCAACAACCACTATATTAGCTATTCCCTTGATTGGTACTCTTTTGTAAAATTTTAAAATAGAATTGAAATATTTGTCATTAATTAGAGTTATATAACATACTCAATCATGATTTTAAATAATGAAGCTAGTCTTCTGCTTCCAGATTTTCATATTGCATATTAATTCATAATGCCAAAAAAAAGTTTCGGGTTTAGAACGTTCAGGATTATCTAGAAATAGAAACTGCTGTTTTTATTGCTGCTTTTGGAAGTTTAAATTTTATGTCTTGAGTTAAATACATTTAGGCAGGCAACTCATGGAGTTTTTCCTTCTAAAATACTTATGAAATTTCCAGTGACTATATTGTGAACTTAGTCCCCTAAATGTAAGTGTTCTACATTGTACTTCTCCACCCCCAAAAAACTCAGCTATCTCCACTGTTTTCTGCTTAGCAAAACTCACAAAGGAATAAGAGATGGTAGTCTGAGTCCTTAAACCTCAGCCACAGTAAAACATATCTATTATAATTATTTCCAATAGATGCTATGCCTACTATAATTTTTTTTCACCCCTTCTAAATTCAGAATAATTGTAAACCCTACGAAACACCTCCACACATTTTTCAAGAGTATGTTTCACACAGAATGTACCTGTAGATCACCAGCCTATACAATACTCTTTCTTTCATCCATAATGATCTGCATCCATCATAACTGAGTAGCTTCTGTTTTTCACATATGACTAAAACCACTGAACAAGCTGTGAAAAACCAGCTAGCATGCAAAAGTTCAAAAAGGACAATAGTCTGATCATTCAGGCCTCTGATATGTGCAGTAATAACCTCAAATTAAGGCTAGAGCCTAGACTATCAATGGCATTCAAGCATATCAGACATCCAACAATCCCACAACTTCATAAGGAAAATGTATTTGAAAATGACACAAATGGTCAAACCTCAAGAACTGTATTGCCATGAAAAGAGCAGTCCCTTATGTTAAAAGGAGACCTGTAACTTTATATAACAGAAATAATGGTAAAGCACAATTTTAAGGAACCTTTGCTCCAGAAATAACATGGGTGTCTCAGACAAGGCCTTAGAACAGGAAAGCCAACAGCATATAGTCTGTGGAACAATGTAAACTGTCCAAGACCATATTTACATTCATTGATCAGGTTTCACCTGATCAAATTAATTTACTACTTATAAATATTAATCACAACTGCTTAATCTCATTCTAAAGAAGACCTTAAAAAAGGTAAATTGCATCCCAAATATCTTATTTCTTCCTAGAAATTGTAATGAGAGCCTAGAATAACTAGCTTGCACACAACTTTCTACAGTTTGAAAGCAGAACTCTCTGGTATGCAATACAAACCATCCCACAGGGGATTCAAGCAAGGTCTTTCCTTAAAAACTTTAGAAAAATCTTACCAAGTATCTGCATATACTTTTAATGATCCTACTAGACAGATAATCGGGTCAGCATCTAATAATACCTAGACTGAAGGAAGAGTAACAAATGTTAAGCTTAGTTATAGTTTTTCTTAATTACAACCAAAACCCACTGCATTTCCAAGAGATTCAGAACTATGGTAGAGATTCAGAACTATGGTACTGCTTTTCAGTGGCATCTGAGCTAAACTAGTGGTATAAAAGCCTGATTTAGGAAGTCAAGGACACTGGCAGACAGATACGAGCTCTCACTGATCTGACAGAGACAACTCTGAGAGAGAGAGGCTCATTCACCAGGGAGGTGAATGAGGGAGGGAAATCACTGACATCCAGAGGCTGTTGGTGTCTCACACCAAAATCACCTTCACCGAATCAGGTGTAGAAAAAAAATTCAGTGCAAAATTTTTGTCATACAGCTCAGCACATGTGAGAATGAATTGATTATCTAAAATATGTGGATCTAAAAATCAATATGCATTCCTTCATAGCTCTCCTAGTTTGTGTAACATATTCAATAGGTATTTGACAAAAGTTTTTAAACACAGCCTTACTGAACACATATACAATTCACAGTGGGAAACAGTGTAACAACCCTGCAAGGATCTTTCATCAACCACTGATGAGTAAGGCATATGGTAAAATAAATGGTTTTTGTTTTGTTGTTGGGTATTTCAGGGGTTGTTTTTGGGAAGGAAGGTGGTGGTGGTGGAGTTTCCCAGTTCTTATATCAGAACAGCCCAGAATCTACACAGTCACAATTTTTCAGCTTCTTCAGTTTGCATCAGCCAACCTCTAAAAATAACTAGTCTGAGACATCCAGACACTGAACAACTGATATCATGATCTGAAGTAGTTACTTGGACTATTAAGAAACTTTTGCATTCCTTCAATGCATAGCTTTTTCAGGAAAGAAAGGCTTAAAAATGTGATGAAAAAAATCTGCCACTGTTGAGATTAGTTTGGAAACGTGAATCAGTTGGTATTCAGTTCAAGAAATTCTGAGAGCATTGCTGTTTGCCACTACAAAAGCCAAGATCATCAAGGATAACTCTGTACTCCCTGTTGTGGTACCTCAGCTTCTAATGAATGTAGCCATCTGATCCTGCAACATCATTCCTCAAAGTACATCCTTCTGAATGTGGCATTTCTGGGAATAGCACCAAGATATGACAGCAATCGCTGTATGTGTTGTTAATGCCTGTGGCTAGATTTTGTATTTTGGAATACCTTGAGGCATTGGGTAATGTGGATATCGGGCAATTCTTGTGCTGATTTACAAAGTCATAGTGCATTTAAATGTACCATGGCAATTATTGTTTGATAAATGATGTAGTCTTAGGAAGAGAAGACACCCTTCCTTCCAAAGGATACATTATGAAATACTAGAAGTTATAAGGGGGTACAAAGTCACTTCATACTTTGAAACAGTGTACAAACAAGTACTGGTTCTAGTTATATGAATATAGCAAAACATAAGGTAAATTCTTTTTTTTTTTTTCTTTGTCTTAAAAGATCACTAAATAGTTTAAAAATAAAGGTATTATACTGATATGCTATGCCTTTTCCTAGAGCAAGCTAAACAAACAAAAAGACCCTTGGAATTCTCTCTACTCTCCCTTTTTGAGGAAAAGGCAATATTCAAAGTTCTAAGCTATGTCTACATGATCCTAATTTTCATATATCTGATTTTAAGCTTAAGTGACCTAATAGGAATTTTTGATTCCTGAATGCTGTTAAGGCATGTTTTGCCTCGAGTGTGCTAGCACTTCAGCCTTAGGAATGCCAAGGATCTGCAATTCGCAGCTCTGTAAGCTTTCCCCTAAGCTATTAAGGCAGTGTTTTCCACAGCCTCTGTAGCAGTATTTTTCTTTTTCCCTTGATGTTCTCAAACTCTAGGTCTTGTGTTGTTATTCTCACAGTCTTGCAACAGCAAATCCCAGTAGTTTTGTTATGGTAGGCACTCGTGAAAACAACTACCACTATAGTGAGAATGGTCCCTCTTTTGCCCACCCTCCCGCACCAGCTTTCCTTACCTTTTGTTTTGTAGACTTTAGTTTATAACAGATAAAACCAAAATATAGTGTGCAGCAAAATAGATGTCATTTAAATACCTAGTAAATATTGTCCAATAATAAATTTTAATAATCAATGTGCAACACTTGAACCTAAAAATTGCTGTACTCCAATCAGTACTAATAGCATCAAGAACTGAAACAACCAGTGGGAATTTTCACATGGCCTTGAGTGTACAATATGAGGGGAGAAGCATGGCAAAAAAAATCATCAACCTTGTCATCTTCATTGTTTCCACTTGCTGCATCAGAGAAAAAAAAACAGAGAAAAGTGCTCATCAGGGATGCCCCACCATTGCCACTGCTTTTCCTGGACTGCCACTGGGGAGAGCCTGCCCTTCTCCCTCCTCTCTCCCATTTGCTTCCTATTTTTCTTGTATTTTCTGCCTAAAGTAACATTCTTCATTAGACCACACTAATAAAACTCTGTGTATGTAAGCCTGTCCCAACACCCTTTGTGTAACAATACTTATGAAGATCTAGAATGAGAATTCTTTCCTATGTCTCTAGGCTGCCAGCCCAAGAAAAAAGAAAAGAGTTGAAGTCAATTTACTACCTTCAAAATCGTGGTGGATAGGCCGGAGTGACTCCTGGGATGACTTTAGTTACATCCAGATCAGAGAACCCAGAAGCATTTCCCAGTCTGAGTGCTGGAGCTATATCCTGATTCTGTATTTGGGCAAGGCTCACATTCTCACCTTCTTCTCTCCTTCCCAAAGTGGTCATCTCGTGCCTTTCTGAAGCAGGATTGAGTGGTGTTGCAAGTTTGGGGTTTTCTCAGTCTAGATACCTGAAAACCATTTCCCCTCCTACAGAACAGAAGCCAAATCAAAACTAAACAAACAAACAAAAAACCCCCAGAAATTAGTTCCTTTGCTCCTCTGTCCCCCCCAAAAAAACCCTTATTCTCAGAGGTATATGAAAGACTCTGGAAAGCATGTAACAGTCTAGACAAAGTCTAGGTTCTTTATCTTTTTCTAATCTATTCTATTTATTTTTTGTGGAAAAATGTTTATGTTTTTGCAAATAAAGACAAAATATTGTTCTACAAAAAATTGAGTTCTTCAGCCAAACTTTTTATCAATCTTCTCTAGAAAACTACTTCTGGGCTGAGATATCTCCTTACATAAAATTCAGTGTTTATTTATTCATAGAAACTATGTACTATAAATAATCAATCCTGGTGCATGTCAGAGCAGAAAAAGAAGTTGGTATAAGGTAATAAAGCAGGTTGTAGTGGATTTTTTTTCCTCCTCCATTTTATTTTTCTTCCTCCTGTACATGAAATTTCTACCTGTCTGAACAAAAAACCTGAGCACATACTGGAAGTTAGCATGGATTCAGAATTTAAAACATTTCCACCTGACTTTAAATTCTGATAAAACAAAATCCTCCTGTTTAGCAAGAATCATCAAAAGAGGACAAATAAATTTAAAAGAGAATTTAATCTCTAAAAATCAGTTGTTTAAGTTCTAAGCCTATTTACACATAGTAAAATGTGTGTCATGTTCAAGAATCTCATTTTCACCACCTCCTGTCATTCACCTCTATCCTTGTCTTCACTTTTCAGAGTCACAGTGTCAAGAAGGTTAATGCAGTTACATGAATTTGTGATGGACCATTTCACTCACATTCACTAGGGCAAACATATATGGCTGGCTGATAAACAATTTACTTCACAGAGAACAAGTTCTTCTTAGCTGAAAAGAGATCCCTGCCAAATTAATACATTAAATGATGAGATGTTAGCTGCAAAAGGAGGAGAAAAATCCTGGAACCCAACTATCTTTTTTTAAGCACTAAATTAATACTTCTAGACACCCAAATATTAGGCACAGTGCCACTGAAGACAATGGAATAAACCAATGTAAAAACTGTGTTAATGCGATCTTAGTCATGCTTGTAATCTTTTAAATATACAGCTCACAGCAAGTGAAGAAACATGGCTCTTAAAAGCGATGATGTATGCATTATGTCCATTTATGTGTATGGGGGAATCTTGTTTATTGAGGACATGAAAGGAAGGCTGGTACTCTGCATACTCTGAGAAAAAACTGATTTCTTCTGGCTGCTTTATATATCACCAAAGATATACTATTTTAAAAGTCAACATTTTGGGGTAGGCAGAGGTACATCAATTCTATTTTGTTTTAAAAACTGATCAAAAAAAGGTTTGTAACTACAGAATATCACTTAGATGTAAGGTAATAGTACAGCAGCCCCTGCACAGACTCTTCAACAACTATAACATTAATGTCTTTGAGTGATGTATATGAGTAGGATGAAGATACTTTTTACTCTAATTTTCTTTCCCTCCCCCCATCATGTACCAGTGACAGAACCATCAAAACCCACATAGTTTGTTAAGACTGCCTTTATATAATCCCAGGTAAATTTCTCCACATTCTGCATGCACTTCTCTGCAAGACTAATTTCTCCCAGGAACTGCAGGTTAATAGTAAAATTTGCCATACTGGGAAAAAAAAAAAGGCAAAAAACAAACAACAAACCAAAACAGAAAAAAAAAAGCAACACCCAAAAAACCTGTGTATTTGAAATGAAACAGAAAAGGTGATTTATTATAATTCTTGGGAAAAATGGGATAAAAACAAACAAACAATCCTAAATAGAAATATATTTAGTGATGATAGCACTGGATATGGTTTCCTTAAAAAGCAGTGATGATATTTTAATAAATACTTTATTTGGACAAAAAATATTTTAAATGATTATTCAGAAGAAAACAGACTCAGTTTCAAAGAGTACAATCTAGATCCCTACAGAGTGATGATGATACTAAGATTCATATTTTTACCCTGATCCATCTAGTGAACTTACCTCTAATATATTGCATTCCCTCAGATTAAACAAAACTCTCATGTCCAAAAGCATCACCTCCTCTTGTAAGTCTGCCTTCACTCATATCCCACTATTATAAGCTCTCCAGAATCCAGAATTTGAACTGACATTTACTACTCTAAGCTCTATGCTCTAGTATGTCTACTGTCGTTATATGTCATCCCTGCATTCCTATCCTTTTCTTACATTCTCATATTGTTTCTTTAGTGAGCACCCTGTATTTGTTTTGAGACTCTACCCCAACTGCAGCTGACGTCTTACCTCATCCCATTCACTCTTCTCCATCAATATTCTTTTTCTGTGAAATCTAATCATGTTAACCTTCCTCTGTAACTGTAATCTGTCTGCAACTCATTGCCTGTTTACAATCTCTGACTAGGATGGACATCTTGAGGGGATAAGAAATAAGAGAAGGAAAACTCCACACCAAGTTAGGGATGATGAATAAGAGAAGGAGGGGTTGAGTCATTTAAGAAACATCCTCATCTTGCACAGAGGAAAAGGTAAGAACTGGAATATGCAGTCTACTCCTCTTAGACATAATTATGCTCAGTGCTCAGCTTTCAGGCATTAAGAGGTAGAAGTGCTGTTACAAATGCCATCGTTGCTGTTAAGAAACCCATGAATTTTCTTCCAAAATGGAACTGGACCATCTCTCCATCATCCTGATTGATGCCTCTGGCTCCAGACAGTGTCTTCTCCAACTTTACAAGTTTTGGTTCCTCTTGAATAAACCAGCTCTACCTGGTTTGAGAAAGCAGTGAAGTATCAAGCCTAACCAAATGGCCACCCTCCAGGGGCAAACAGAAACTAAAATCTACCACAGAAGGATGTTTCTGTGAAGTGCTATGGTCCAGTGATCATTTACTCATATACCAAATACAAGATTTATTTAGCTTTCCATTCTTATCTAGCTAATAGCTAAGAGAATTCAACACACTACCACTATTACAAACTGCATTTCTACAGCATTGCTAATAAAATTTCTATATTGCTAATATAATTTCTACTGCCAAGATCCTAACTACATGCTCTAATTTCCATTTTCTGAAGGCAGAAGTCTTAGACAAGATAGATTTGGGCAGGAGGACAGTTCACTAGAACATCTTATTTCCAAAGCAAATAGGGAAAGGAAAATACAGACTAACATTTCCAAGGAGAAATATTTATTTGCTACACTACAGCGCAAATGAAGATGGGCCACCTCTTGTAGTGGGGAACTACTTTTGCTTCTGCTTGCATGCCACTCCATGACGATAACAACTCCATGTAAGATAATGGTACATGCTAAATGCACTGTTTACCCGCTGCATTTCAGTAACATCTAACCTCTGTACCAGATCAGGGCAGACAAATCAATGCAGCGTGCCTTTCACAGTCCAGTAGTATAAAAATCTTACTGACCTTTCTAATTTACTCTGTTCTTTAAATATAAGTGTCAGCTGGCCTGCATTATCAAATTCCTAAGGCACTGTATCTGAAACACTATCTATATGTAAAGATGACATCAAACCAAAACAAACACTAAGCATTTCTCTTCAAAAGTCATAATTCAAACACAGTTCAGCTACAAGATCTTGAGAAAAAGAAAGACATAACAAATGCAAGATTAAACAAAGTATTGTAGTTTCTTAACCTGTTCAGATTAAATCAGTAAGTCCACCTATCCTGCACTATAACTTCGGCACCTGAACTAAAGCAAAGTATTATCACAATGAGCATGAAATTATTATGCTAGCTCTTCCCTAAGGAGATCTCATCCAGCTCCAAGATTAATTTCCAGTTATGCCAATTGCTATTATTTAATCTGTCAAAACCAGTGGATCTGCATCATCTATCCCCCAATTCACCACCTGCACATTAGAAGGTACACACATGGAACATTTCTAATTCAGGCAGCAGACCTACTGCTGGTTGTGTTAATACAAATTCACAGCCACGGGCACCACAGCTCATCTGTCCAGCTGTGCATAATTTGCAGAAAGTTCTATTTCCCCTCACGCCATTATGTACTGAGAACTTATCTTTCTTTGCTTTCATGTAGATGATGCAAAATGATCAGACAATGATGATGCAATGAGCAGACATTATAATAATTATATCAGTGATAGAGATATCTTTGGCTTGGGAGACTCCAACCAACAAATCAGTGACTATGTACCTGACTGAGCAGCAACACTTTGATTGATGAATGTTGTCTTGAAGTACTGCACTGAACTGCCTGCTCTGAAGTTTGGGTGAAGGGAACATTTCATACAGCAATAACTCACTAACTGCTTCCTCTGGTTGTTGCTGCAATTTTTTTCTTCATTTGCCTGAGACATCCCATGAAATCCAGATACAGTCCTATTACTTTACAAACTTCAGAGAGTTTTGGTAATGGCAGATGTACCAAAGAGTCACATGGGCCTCACCTGTCCTTCCACAATTCCTCTGGAATCCAGGAGAAGATTTTTGCCCTTTTTTGTCCCAATCACCTATAAAAAATATTGAAATCTATGATCTAAAAACAGTACAACTGAACATCCAGGGAGCTAACACAACAATATTACAAAATTAGTTTGGAGATAATGCAAAAACTGTCTTTTAGCACAACCACAATTAACAAGATGACTGCATAGAAAGGTGTACAAACTGGGTGTGTGTACTCCATCAGTTTGGTTACTAACACGTACCCGGCTTCTGTTGAAACGTAAATCCAAGAAACTTCAGGAAGAAATCACAGAAATCACAGTACAAGTCTGTACAACCATTTGTCTTTATAAACATAGTCACCAACAGAACATGAGTTGAGACAGTATGTGCTCCTGCATCATCTAGGATACTTTTCTAGCGTGCATAATCATCCACACCTATGACAAGCTCTTCAAGGAAGGGACGGAGATGCATTATTTTTCAGAGCCTACTGCTTTCTTTTTTACTTTTCAAAGGTTTGAAGGCAATTTCATTAGCAGAACTTAACATGAAGTTGGCAGAAATCTTTTAAGCTGTATGACGTTGACAGTCCTATGCAAATGCTCCATACAATTCTATCCAAATACCACTTACTCATAAGACCTGACCAAAATCCTTTTGAAATTAACAGGAATCTTTACACTGAATCCAACAAGACCTGGTCCCATGACACTAATCTATCAATGGTCTGCTAATCTCAGTCCCATTACAGAAGTCTGTTAATATTAATGGTCTATGCTACATCCAATAAGAAAAAGAGTAAAAATTTATTCTATGTTAGGCAGCATATGGCTTATATCTTATATGGTTCCATATGAATAATATACTAATTTTGTTTATTTGAAAAGACAGATCTTGAAATCTTTCACAGCAGATCAGAAAAGGTAGAATCATATCTCAAAGAATAAATATATTCCCTATATAATTTTTAGGTAATTTGCAACATGTTCTTTATATGGCCAAGTGCTCAAAAGAGATAGTTCATGGATAAACGATATAGATTGGTGGAGTAAAGTAAGTAAAGTAGTAGAGAGAAAGGAAAAAATGTTTTATTTCTTTTCATAAAAAGAATTTTCAGATGCATAATTATAATATTCATAAATTTTAAGTAATTCCCAGCTCTTTTTAATAGCAGAGTTCTGTGTAGTGCCTGCAAACAACTTTATTTAACAGATGAAAAACTTTGCAAGCTTAAGTTTTATGGAAATCTTAAAAATTAAGTCTAAAATCAGGACTATGAAAGTCAGCATGAAATGAAGATATAGAAATAGACACGAAGAACCTGGTTCCATTCCAAATTCTTTATTACAAAATGAGGCTAGCAGCTTTGTCCTTAGTTTATTACATTTGGAAGGATAGGAAGTAGGGCTTTTATATATCAAAAGTCAAAAGTATGACATATAATGTAGTATTTGTTTATAGGTATTTGGAGTTGATTGCAGCACAGTCTGTTTTGGAATTAAAAAAAAAAAAAAACACCAAACAGAAGAGTTACTGAAGTTCATCCACTTACTTTCCACCAGAGTTCAAAAGCATAAAAGAAATCCTGTTACAGAAAATACAACTAATTTATATGAGCCCCCTCCATAGTATTTCTAAACAGTTTTTTGAAAGAAGACTTTTTGCCATTAGACTGAGTATTTTTTCACTAAGTGTCCAAACTGACTTTAAAACATAAAGACATAACGAAACTTGATCGCCAACCCAGAGATGTCTGGCAACAATATCACAAGATACCACATGATGGCACTGATCAACATGGCTGGTCAGTCTTACTTGGAAAGACCATTAACTTGACAGCAGCACTATAGAGCACAGTCCCAAGAGTTTTGAAACCTGTTCCTTTCAGGTCTGTACTGGGCCTGTAACCGACCCAGACACTACAGCAATAGGCGTTTTCAAAATAATCAAGCCATTAGACCACTTCAAACAACCCTCTGGGAAAGAAATCCTATTCATGATTGTCCTCTTACATTTCTGGCTGTACTAGACCTCTCCTAAATGACAGTGACTAACATCCACTGCAGAATTAGCTATAATTGACTGTTGGCTAATCTAGGAAGAAAACCAAACATTTTATTCTACAAATCTCTTATGTAGTTACTTTATTATGAAATTATTACATTCTATCTAATAAAGGAATCATTCTTTAGTATGATTCTGCCTCAATCTGCACTATTTAAAAATAGTCCCTCTATAAGCAATGAAAAAGAATTCTTTTAAAGGAAGTTATTTGAGTAACAGTAAATTATGACAGCTATGTACTCCTCTAGTTTTCAGAGTGAACTGAATCAGTCCACTGTGATACTGTCTCAAATATTTTTTTCCAATAAGGGTGCCATTCATTTTCAAAGCTTACCTCTCTTGAAAGGCTCAGCCTCCCCATCAAGTCACAAATCTCAGTGAGCACATAAATAACAGAAGAAAGACAAGCATGGAAAATCCTAACCCTCTACTGAAGCCAGTCAGTGTCATGCACTTACCAAAATACGTCCTATGACACTAAGTGGTGCGTGGGCTCAACACAGAAGACAGCCAAAAGAAAGAATCATACATTGTGACATCAGTGACTACAATTTATTTTTAGATTCCTACAGTACAAATCTGAGCATTCCTAGCTAGGGATCGTTCCAGCAGTGAGGGATCGTTCCAGCATGTGGTCATGCATTTGGTTTGAATTAGCTGTATCGTGGTAAAGCCCCACTGCAGATCTCACAGGAAAAGCCAGTGTTCTACAAGGGCAGCTTCTATTCAGATCCTCAGGCCAACTATGCATGCAAGCCATAAAATAATCCTGTTTCATATACAGCTTATTTTTAATATCAAAATTAATCTCCACCGGTTTACATGGGTTAAAGAGGGATGAGTTTGCTTATAACATCTCCAGAATAATTTCCTACCTTTTAAATTCAACCACTGCAAACTGTCAAAAATATAAAAAATTGTATTTTTCAGTTTTCTCTTCTCTACCTTTACTTCCATTTTCAAGTTGTGAAAAGTTGATTAGCATTGTGCCTTATCTCATTGCAAATAATTTTCCAAGGGTATTATCAATAAAACTTGGTTTTCCTCCACTAGACAGCAAGCTGGTTTTTTTCTTTGGTGTTTGGGTTTTTTTAGTGGTGCTTTTATTTTCTTTTCTTTCAAATCCAATCTGAGGACTACTAAAACAAATACAATGAGAAGTAGAGAACTATTAAAAGGTGACAGAGTTGAGTACATAACCCTGTCAGGTGTGAGGATCGAAATGGCTCACAGCATAAATGCTTTACAAACATTGCTTGAGAACACCTGAGTTGAACCGTGACAGAGGATAGCTGCAGTTGGACATGAGAGCCTTATATTGATTTGTGCAGCTGATGTTTATGTTTTGGTTTTATTAGAATTTTTTTTTTTTAAAGACTCACAGCCTTATAATTCAGTGCACATAACTAACCGATCTTACTCATGCAGAAGAGATCTTCAATCTCCATGACAAGTCTTCAAGTGACAGAATGACTAAATTATATGCTGGTTATAGCATGATGCTTATTCCTGTCCTACCCAGGTGGAGCTGTTCTTTACACTATGTGATTCAGCCATCAAATAGCAGCATGCGTGTTTGAAAGGCCAAGAGGAGGCTGTATTGAGAACCTGTCAAAAACAAATGTGCAAACCTCTATGCAGCAGCCAGTAAATGTCCTTTGAATCACTTTTCTATTTTAAAAAGCCAAACAAATCCTTGTTTCTATACGATATCTTTAATACAAAGCTTCAGTTAAACAGTTTTCTTTCTGCCTCTTGCCTTCATCTCTACATGACAGTCTTCAGCTGAAGGATGCCTATTAAGATTGACATTTTTATCAAATGTAAAAATTGTCAGGTGAATGATCTGCCCAGGAGCGTGGGATCAGCTAAAAAGATAAAGTCTTGGCAAGAATAAAAAATATATAGAATAGCACAGCGTCTCCAGTAAACCTACCAGTTTTGTCACTTGTCCTAATTTAATCCAGTTGGCCTGTTTCTTTCGTGCCGAGGCTTGCTTTTGTTTGCTTGCATTGTGATGCCTTTAAAAGAAATGACGCTTCATCACTGACCACTGCACTTTGCTGATCAAGAAAAAACATCGGGAATTTTTGAATTTACAGTCTACATGCTTGTGACACAGCACTGCATTTAAAACAATACTAGGCAAGTAATCACTCCCTCCAGAAATACAGAAGGAAGAAAACGCATTTTCTTGTCTACATGAATGTTTTCCAGTAGAGACCAAACCTAAGGGCCATTAAATTCAATTAAAAAAAAAATAAAAAGAAAGAAAAAAAAGGATTTAAATTAGCTTTGAATTAGAATCCTCTTAAGGATGAAGGCATTTTGGATGCCAAATTGAATTTCAGTTTTAGTACCTGGTACAACTTAATAGGTTGCACTTGCACACAGCATACCAACAATAATTGCATCTCTATGATATACAGGCATATGAATAGAGAAGAGAGAGACCAATAACAGCTGTATTTATGCACAAAGGGGTAATAATTTCAAGATTATAAAAATGAGTAGGTCAAAATTAAATTTCATTTTATATTATTCTTAGAAAATTACATGCCATCATAGATCTCGCTGTTTTGAGTTACCAGAAAACGTATGGCATGTTTTCATGTTCTCAGTCTTTAATGATTCATTGGAATATGATTCATAAGACAATGCATGCAACCCCCTACTCAGTAGCATAAGCAAAAAATATTTGAAATGTCCTGCCTTAAAACACATCTATACAGGTGCTACCTATGCAGAAGCCTACATAGGTGATACTAATAGATCTAATATCAAATGCATATTTTGTAAGTAAAATTAAAATAAATGCAGGGTTCATTTGACATATGAAATCAGCTCACTTTTACAAAGCAAGGTTGTGTTCTTATCTAGGAATTAAAATTAGTGGAAATAATTACTTATTTTCTTAGGGTGACAGAAAAATAGTTTATTTCATTAGTTCTAACACAGGATTTATACATCTAATAACTAATAAACTTAATTTGTGTTCCATGGAATGTGGACTATTGGCCTTCCGTTTATGAGATATCTAAATTAGCAGTTATATTTATGTTTTAGGAGGAGAAAAATATCAGAGATTTCCATTTTGGCATAACTGCTTGTAAATTAATCCAATTAAGCTTTGTCTTCTGATCACCTGCTTCTAAACATATGCATATATGCCCTTAACATTATTAATCATTTAAAAACAGAAATGAGTCTAGAATTGTATAGACGTTTGCTTTCAACACTGATCAAACACGGCTAAAGAGCTCTTTTTTCTTTTTTCTCTTTTCTTTCTTGGTGGTGGTTTGTTTTTAAGCCCAAAACATCTAATCTTGCATATGCATTTCTGCCATCCTTATGACAAGCAGTACCTCCACAAAGCCTACAGATGTGAAAAGCTGAACACAAGCACCCTGTGCCACGGTGTGAACGGCTATCATCCGTCTCTGCTGGCTGCGTTACCAAGGCCATTACAGCCCAGACTGGCGCGCTCGGTCTGCCCAGCCAAGCACTGAGGTGCTCCTCCGCATCTCAGCCTGCCTTTGACGGACTTTTGCGCCCCTACCTCCAATCCCGCACGTTCCCCCGCCTCCCCGCTCTCTCCCCCACCCCGACCCGGATTAAAAAAGAAATAAACCTCCCTCGCAAGCCCCGCTGTTGGCCTGCCGGGCTCTCGCAGCGCTACGAGGGCGGCCGCGCCTCCCCGCCGGAGGCTCCGCGCGGGCACTGAGCGCCGGCGGGCGCGGGACGGCCCCGCGGCGGGGCGCGCGGCGCTGCGGCGCGGGAGGCGCGGCTGGAAGGGCCGGCACCGCCACCTGGCGGCCGCGCCCCGCCACTGCCGCGCCCGCCTTCTCCCGCAAACTTCGCTCCCCCCGCGCCGAGCGCCCAAACCGGCCAAGTTTCCCGGCCGCGCCGCCATCTATTCTTAGCCCCGCTCAAGGCACGACGGCGGGACGCCCCCCCGCCCCGACCCGCCACCGCTCCCCGCGCCCGCGCATCCCTCCGCAGCGGCTGCGCGGGGGCGCGCCCTGCCCGCCCCGACCCTGCGCGCCCACGGAAATGGGGGCGGGGGGGGGTGAGCGGCGGCTCCCCCCCTCCCACCGCTGTCTGACGGGCGTCCATCAGGGCCGCTGCAGCGGGGCCGCCCCCGCTCCCCGGGGCGGTGGGGGGCTGGCGGTGGCCTTTCCCACGGGGAAGGGGCAAAGCCGCGGCGGCCGCAGAGGCGCCTCAGGCCGCCAGCCCCCGCCTCGCCCGCCCCCGCCCCAGCTTTGCAGAAGAAGCCGATTTACTGTCGAGCCGGGGGGCGGGGGGGAGTGGTGGTGGTGCGTGGCTTTTTTTTCTTGCCCCCCCACCGCCCGCCACCGCTCCGCGCACGCCGGCTCTCCCCAGTGCCAGTCCCCGCTCCATCACGTGCGGAAACCCATGCCCATCACAAAAGCGGGCATTTTACCCGAGCCCAGAAAGGAAAGAAAGAAAGAAAAAGAAGAAAAGAGAAGGGGAAAAAGAAAGAAAAAAAAAAAAAAGAAGAAGGAAAACCCACCACGGAACAGCTAAAGCCAAAGCGGGTGAATCGCTTAATCCAAGACGAGCCAAGATTTCCTCTGAACAGCCTCCTCCCTTGTTCTCCCCCCCCCCCCCCCTCCCGTCCCCTTTTGCTTTTTTGTGGTTGCGGTGGTGGCGAGGGAAGTGGTTAACCAAAAACCTACGTGTTGGTTTTGTGTTTCCCTGAAAACCACAGGCGCACACAGAGCATGAGGTACCGCTCCTGCCCCTCGCCACGCTTGCAGGAAACTGTGGCTTCGCTCTTTCTCTCTCTCCCTGTACTGCAGATATTTTTCCCTCCTCTCCACACTCTTCTGTTTATTTGGCTGTAAGGCAGAGCTACTTTGTAAACATCTCACACAGAACCCCAGAGCCTTTCCAAATAGCTGATTGCAGCAAAATGCCTCCAAACAAATTATGGTGCAAGGGGGATACAGGGGACGAGACCGAAGCAGATAAAAAAGAAATAAATTTGCATAAATATGCATATGTGACAACGAGATCGCGTATGATGGTGGAGATGGCAGAAAGAAAGTATCGCTTTATCATGATGGGAAAAGTAAAAGCACAGACGACTGCAGCAAACTGCTCGCCCTTTGCCAGAGTACCAACTGCAACACCTCTCCCTCTCTCCCCCTCTCCCCCACCCTCGCCGAAAAAAAAAGAGGGGGGGAAGCAACAGAAAAAATGAAAATGGAACACTTAAACGGCAAATCCAGTATTCCTACCTTAAGACTGGAATAGCTGCAGAAGCATAAGGGTCTTTTTTACACAGCCAGATTCTTTCAGGAAATCTTCTCGGGCTATCATGCAGCCGGGATTATTCACACACGGTTCTTGCTCTCCTTTTTGGAATCCAACGCGATTCGCTTCTCCAAAGGAATGCAACGACCACGAAGCGGGGGGGGGGGGGGGGGGGGGGAGGGTATTAAAAATAACAACAAGAAAGACAACAACACTGGATTTGACGGAAACTCGTGTTCTCGGTTGTAAGCGACCTACATTCAGGCAGAAAATTCATTGCAATCAGTGCGAGAGGGAGAGTTGGGTCTGCGAGTAGGAGCCTATGCAGAGACCGAGCCGGGGAGAGACTGATCTGCAAGGCAAGGCGAGCTGGGAGAGAGAGGGAGAGGGGAGGAAGAGAAGGCGGGGGGGGGGGAGAGGTCCAGGCTGTACCAGGCGCTCTCCTCCTGCTATTGGACCAAACTGAATGAAATTTACAAAGCCGGCAGCCAATAGCTCTCCGCAGTCAGCCCCATCACTACAGAAACCGTATCTCCATCCACAGCCTCTTGCAAGGAGCGTCGCATCCCCGCGCGAAGCGGCGGTGGCAGAGCCTGGCCGGCGGCCTGTGGGGCTGAACAGGTGGGCATTGAGCACATGGAGGAGTAAACGTGTGTATGTGCGTGTGTGCGTGTGTGTGTCGGGGGGGATCACACAATTCAGACTGCCACTTTCCCCGCTCCATGATCGTATACAGCAAGTGCAGTCTTTGTTAACCCTTTAAAGCTGCAGTTTCTACAGTACCAGCCTGTTGTTACCATGTTCACCCATATGCATTTACATGCAGCTAACAGTATAACAGCATACCAACCACTGAAGCATTTTGTTCCTGTTTCCCTTCCTCCCATACAAAAATAGCAAAGTAGACATTTGCCCAGTGCCCCATCGTTTCAAACAGATTTTTTTTTTCATAAGCAGACCAGTTATTTAACATCCATATTTTAGTTAGCTAACCTCTGTTGTGAAGGTCAAGTGTAAGGGCTGAAGAGGGGACCCTGTGGTTTTTGCTAAGTACTACAACATAGGGTCTCTGGTTCACTTCCTGTGTATAATTTCAAACTGAGAGTGGTGTAGCAAATATGTGCTCGGGCCTCCAACAGATATGTCTTGTTTCACTCCACAGCATGTTCCTTTGATATTTTAATAACAGCACTTAACGTTACCCAGAGCACGAGACCCTGAAACAAGACCAGGTGAGGGTTGGCCGAGTTCTCTGAGAACAAAGCAGAGAACAAAATAAAGGGGTCTGGAAGATCTTTCCGTAATTTGAAACAAAAATTGTATTCATGCTTTGATGACACTTCCTGCCACAAGACTTAGATTAGACTTCATAAGCCGAGTCTTTGACATTTTCAAATGCTGAAAAAAATAAAAAAAATAAATCAGCAGCTCTTCTTTTCTAGATGCTTTGTTTCTACCACCACGTCTTATCCTCAGAAGAGAGCAGACAGTGCTTTGTTTTCTCAAATCTGAATTCTGGCTGCAATATTGGGCTTATCAATCACTTCTATGCTCTCCTGTTTCAAGTGGTAAAGGAATATATACTATCTGATTTAAAGATACCATCTAGCAGACAACAGTAGGCCTGTTGTGTATCTGTTCTTATATGGCATTTTGTTATATGGTATGAAGGACACTTCCTTCAGTATCACTTAGGAAGGCATGTTTTGGTTTTGAATGTTGTAAATCTAAGTACAGGTGTAATTCACTGACTTAAAACATTTTAAGCGATGCAATAGCTACATTAAACTCTTAACTTATTTGTCAGTGAAATAATTATTTTTATATTACTTAATTATATGTTTTGCCTTACTTATTTTAAGTGACTCTAGCAGCAGGTGTTCATGCAAGTGAATTTTACTGCTTTTGTTATTTTAATAATGCACCAAGAATGTGCAACCAATCATATTGCTTGACTGAGTGAACATTTTGACACATTTAGAAAAGATGTCATCTTGCACTGCCATCTGTCCCAAATTTTGCAGGACAGTCTTTATTTTGATGAGTATGTCATGCATGTTACAAGATAAATTCGGAGGATGTTAAAATATGCACTAGTTAATCTGAATAATGGTCTCCCACCTGTGTTGTAATATCAGGAAGCAATTTATTGCAGGTTACCAAAGGATCATCTCTAATGTTTGCACCTAATGTTTACAACAATGACCCAAATATTCCCAAACACAACAATAAAGCTAAACTTTCCATAAACTCTACACAAGTATATGATGAAATGATTTAAGTAAAAGGCATTTGGTCAGAACAGTGGAATGTACTATTTTCTTCTTACAACTTTCAAAAAGCTAAATGTACAATTGGAAGCTGTGGCTTATTTGGGAGGATATCTGCAGCAATCCACTGCATATTTATAACAGCAAGCAGGAGTCCAGGAGCAATCATTCAGAGAGAAGAATGCCACTTGCTAAGTAACACCATCACTTCTTACAAGGAGGCATTGTATCCTAGTATTAACCCAACTTGACTCTACTTGTAAACAGTGAAACCTAAAGAAATCACAGTACATGACAGTCTGACTGAAGACAAGCCAAACTCTGCTGGGTTCCATCCCATGCAACCTCTTTTTGTGTCAGTCAAACGGAGGCATGATTTGGTCTCCCATGTCCAATCACTGTAAAATTTCCACAAGTTCATTTCTATATCAGATATAGTGTGTTGCATACTGATGCTCAAACTAATAGCAAGAAAGTATAAATGTTTAACAAAGAAAAGAAAAGCAAAAAAGTGCCTTGCAAATTTTGTTTGTTTTGTTAGCTATTCATTCCAAACAATTCATATTAAAAATGCAAACTTGAAGCAGAACAAGAGGGGCTTTCTACAACTGCATGAACAGCAATTGACTCTTCACCCCTCCCTGTTGTCTGCTTGGTCTTCTTACTCAAATATTCACAATGCCAAAAGACTTCCATTCCCCTTTATTCAAGGGTGAACCAGTACAGTCCTAATACACTTTATGCAGTTGGAATGGGATCTTTCACTAGCTTCATGGTGCAAAAGGCTTAAGTGGACTGAAATCCACAATGAATCTTCTGCTCAGGTCACTGGATGAGTTCACTTCCTGGGTACAAGGGTGGTAATACATAACAGGCATAGTTCTTCATAAGACTTCAAGTAAATGAGAACTGCAGAAGGAATTCATGCCAAAGTGCAGAACCGAAAGTAATTAAAAGGAAATAGAATGAGTCCACCAGGTCCACCAAATAAACAGGAAAAATCAAGAGATAATTTTGAAATGAACATGCAGAAAATTAAGATTTGGGGGAAATAGTGAATGCTTCCTAGTTGAATAGCCCCAAAGTGCTGTTTACTGAATTTCAAGAAAGAAATTTGTTTCCTATGTGGCTTATCTTCTTACAGTTTGCTGATAAAAGAAAAAGTTGATCTGTAACTATTTTCACATAAAATTACACAGATTAACAAAAATACCACCCATAAAAATCACATATATATTTTCAAATTCAAAACTTTTCATTTGTAGTAAAATGAAATGCTCACTGTACTGCTGTTTATGCTATATGCCAGATAAATCAGAAATATACTGTAGAGTCCCACCTGCATGGCCAATATGATAATTTCAGAATAGAGTACTCTGAGGACAAATACTCACTAGAGCTTCCCACAGATACGATGTTTGCCATGATACGTGCCTGACTTTTTAGTTGCATTCTAATTGCATTCTCCTTAGCATTTTTTACTACAACTTTTAGTGTTATTTTCTCCATTTGAGAAAGGTCCAAACCCAAAATATTTTAGACATAGATAATAGTACAGAAAGATCACTTCGCTTATTTAGCTCTTTTTCGGAGAGCAAAATACAGGAATTTGTAGTTATACAGCTTCTGAGATGCAACCTGAAACTTCATGAGGGGGATACAGACACTGACTTTAACAGAGCCAATGTTCCCATCCTGGAAAAGTGGAAGCAGTTGCTGGGCTCTGGACTTCCTTGTGTAAAGCCAAAGCTGGAAAAGACCATTATAATTATCTGCAGAGATCTTTCATATCATTTAGGCTAAGTGATTCATCAGTTTGTTTTTTATTGGGTTTGGTATTTTTTTTTCCTTTTCATAAAGCCATCTAGTTACTGTTGAACAAAAGTATGTAAGTTTTTACTTAAAAAAAAAGGTAAATATTTCACATTGTGCAAATTCTAGAACATCTGAGTAAATTTTACCAGTACCTAATTACTCTCACTGTCAAAATCACGTTCTTGACTTGTAGTCTTACAAAATTGAACTTTCCTTTGGCTTTGTCTATTAAATTAAAGGGCCTTTTAGTATTAACTTCTTTTTTCAACTTAGATACTTTACAGATCATAATTAGTCAACCCTCTAACCTTCTTATTGTTAGGATAATTAGATTCTATTTTGTTAGTCTCTACTACAAGGCAGGATTTCCAGACTATGATTCATCCTTACAAGGCTTTTCTCAGCCTTCATCATTTATCAATATCCTTTTAAAACTGTAAACTCTGGAATAGGATATGGAATTGTCATTGGAGTCATATTAATGCAGTATTTTACGCTGAATTCTCATTTTTATTTATACAAGGATCACATTTGGTCTTGGCTTCTGTGTGAGATGGGAACTCATGTTCCTGGTTACTAATCATGTTTTCAACATTTTTTTCCCTGATTTACAAAAATGCATCCTCTCATCTTAAAGTGTGACTTGTGTTCTCAGTTTTAATACACATACCATTCTATAAAGAGACCAATTTATAATGCACAGATGTTTCCTAACATCAACGGAAAACTGTTTGGTTGTCATTGGTATTTTTCACTATAGATAGTGTTTGCAAACTTTTCCTGCAATTATTTCATGTTTTCATTGAGATGCTTATTAAGATCTTACATGCTTAGTTTTGCTGATTTTTTCCACAAGAAAAAGAGAATAACGATGAAAAAAGCTAATACGTTGTTGTGTGAAGACCATCTCTCTGTTATCAATGTGCTTGTCTAGCTTTATTTCACACACAAAAGAAAATATCTTTATGGGTTGCCAATGATGACACTGAACTGGAAAGTGACTCCAGTTCTTGCATACCCTCTCTTTGCATTCATGATCATTCAAAACAATGTTCTTCCTTTTATCTGAAACTATACTTAATTAAACTCCTGACCAATATCTGACAACACCAGAATAACAGCATTTCTATAGTGTAGTGTCTTTAATCTTCAAAATATCACTCAGGCACAGATAAGTTAATGATGAGATTAATTTAATGGTTATTCTCATGTTTGGAAACATGTGAAAAGATTACGCAGCGTATTCCTGTAGAATATATTCTGGACAGCTGAAAACTTGCTCTGCCCACACACATTGCCCAGAAACCACAGTGCCTAATCATCACAACACAAGGCCAGAGGTAATATTTATAACTATACTGAGTCAAGACAATCCCTATGCATACTCACAGCCTATGTCCCTATTGCCATTTAGGTCTGCATCTTTGGAGGACAGACCCTTATACGTTCTGTATTAGGCATTATACAGGTACAATGCAATCAGGCTCATTGAGTTCTATGGTAGTCAAAATGATTAATAACATTAAAAAAGCTCCTACTTCAGGCAAACAGACAAAACCGTGTCTTCTTCAATAAGAAGCCAAATTATTCCCTGTGCTATATAATTAGCCCATTTGTTAAGGGTTTATATGGTTAGATTTTGATTCAGATTAATACTTCTGAGGTAATTCCATGTACCATTCACATAAACGCTGAAAGTGCAGTTTGCCCTACATACCCATAGAAATCTTGATTTGATCTTGACAAATGTGGTCTGTAACTTTCATTGATAAGAAAGACTGAGCTAACCAGAGGCTAGTTATCCACCCCTGCTTCCATTCTCTTTTAGATTAGATACAGACACAAAGTGCCTTGGAGTCAGACCTTACAAGCTCTGTGTAACCTTTTTAGTTTTAAAGTGCCACACAGACTGATAAGTTATTAATATTAGAAAGAATTATTTATAGCATAATTTAAGGATTACAGAAAAGCATATGCCTAACACCGTATAAGAAACAAAAACAGTTTACCAGTATGTATGTGCACCTTAAACTTTAACTGCAATTGAATAGCACAGGAAGGAGAGCAGAAATATCATTAAATCACGGCAAAGAGAAATGAAATGCAGTCCCTAAATACTTAATGCTAATGTCACAGCTCACATTCATTCACAAGTCAGCTCTCTTCAACAACTTCGGTTTCATCTACAGACACAATATTAAGGATCTGGATGTTCAAAACCAAACATAATAGCTCTGCAGGTAACGCCTTTGACAACTGGTGGTCTGTAAGACGTTGTTCATTGACCTGTGAACTTCAAAAGAACACTATAGCTGCAAGCTTCAAATGGCAAGTAAGTTTTCTGCAGAAATCATTCCTGGAATTTGTTAGAAAATCTTGAGCTTTTGGACTGCAAAGAGAGACAATTAGAAGATCAGAAGTGTTGGAATTATTTTCCTCTTTGCAAAATAATTACATAAAAGATGGTCTCGGTAATAGGTAGTGACACCTATTTCCAAAGGCCCTTCTCACTGGATTATATCATTCATGCTTTTCCTGGCCAAAATAATCCTGTTTCTTTTGCTACCCAAAGTACAGTTTCAGCTGGAATGTGGAGAGTGCTTTCTACCTAAACTAATCTCTATTGTACTGCAGTCTTTTGAGAATATATTTTTGAAACTCCGCAGACTGATGAAGGCATTGAATCCAAGTCTCCTAACTTCTCTCACTGAATGCTTGAGCAAAAAGAGATATTATACAGTGACCAGGCAATTCTGGAAGCATTAATGTCTCTGACAGTGACTTTCATAAGAAGAGCTGGGTATGCATAGATATTCTTTGAAAGTGCCTCAAGTATCAAGCCACTTACAGGACCTGAGTGTGAGATCCCCAAGCTATGAGAACACTGTCAAGTTCCACCTGTCAGCTGAGCCACCTATTCATCAGCATGTTGTTAGCCCATCCCAAATGCAGGGCAATTTTCTTCATACAGATTTCAAGTAATGTGGTTTACTTTGTAATTAAAAGAGCTAAAGGTGTTTATAGACAAGCATGAGAGAAACCAGCTCCAGCTTTAGCGCCATACCTCTGTCAGAGATCATCATTCCTTGAAATTAAATCACCAGAAGAAAAGCTTGCATATGTGTTAACCACTTTGTATAAGGCAACAGACTAGATTAAATGACCAGTGAATAGGAGTTTAAACTAACCTGTAAGATAACTGGAATATTTGTTCTGCCACGCTGGCTGCAAGGATGGTCTTCAGCAGCAGAACAAGCACAAACTTGGGATAGGGGATTAATGTCTCAAACTGTGGCTGTTGCAACTGTTTGCTAAGTGAAAGAAAATCGGAGTGCTAACAGAGCACAGAAGCTCAGCCAATGTGAGGTAGCTCATTAAGCCACATAAATTTGGTGACATTTGTGTGTATGCCCACAGTTAATGCTCTGGGGTTCTGGCTGGGTTTAGGAAGAGTTAGGTACAAGCTGTTCGTGCTGAGCAGGTCTGGGAAGACCAGAAAGAAACTCCCAGATCTAAATGGGAAGTACCTCGTGAATTTAGGTACTTGGAGTACAGGCAATCACTTCTGAATAACAACTTTACAGGAGTCTGATCCTCTCAGAAACACTACTTCAATTTGTGAGCCTTTTAAAAAACAAATTATCTTAATTTCAGATATGAAAAGGCATAAGATCAGTTGACTTAAGAAGAACAGTTTGAACAAATAACTGACATAAATAAACAGATGAAAGCCACTGAATGGGTTAAATTTGTTATGTCCAAGTTGCTGCCAAATCTTCAGCTAAGAACAGGAAGTTTATTGGCAATTTTCTGAAAGAGGAGGAATCCAATGATAAAATGTGAGCCATTTGTCTTCCCAACCATTAAAGGAAATTCACTTTAAGGATGTTTCTGGAGTGGCTGCTGCTGCTGTGCCCATTATAATTTATCAGTGTGTCTGTATTATCATCAGTAGGGGCTCAGGTGGACTTCCATTAGCACTATCAAAGTCCTCATTGGCAAAATATTCCACTGACCTAGACAGGATCTATCAAAAGCTTTTAAAGCCTCATCTGCCATGGATATTTTTTCTACTAATTATTTTCAGCAAGTTTGTAAGATAATTCCTCAGGATGAGTTATCTAGGGAAAAACAGCAACAACAAACATATTTAATAAATAAAACTGTGTCAGTCATCATCATGTTCATTTATTTATAGGTCATATCCTTCTCAGCCTTCATCTTCTTGTGTGACATTTAGAATGTAAACTCTCTGGGAGAGATATTTTCTTTTCTATCTCGACTCAGGTCCTAACTTTGATAGAGGTCTTTTGACACCATCACAGTACATGTTTAAAACTAATATGGCTATATGTATTAAATGTAACTAAGCACACTTATTTAACCAATGTTGCATTAGTTTTATGGCTCTGCTGCTTTCTTTGACTTGAAGCTGTGTTAAATTCATGCCAAGTAATGAAAAGTCAGGCTTGCGTAGTTTCTTTGTCTTATGTGTCTACACTTGTGACAGCCTCGGAAAGGGAGGGAGGGGGAAGGATACATCTAAGACTAGACAATCTAAAAAAATCTCCTAACTCTTTGTCAAACAGCAACACAGACAGTGTGCTCTACAGGACTGTAAAAAAAGATGCATTCTATTATCCTGTTAAAAAAGGTGACCTGTGCAAAAATGCCATCCCTAATGACTGGCTTAACTGGCCATCACCTGCCCTTCCTGACCTCATGCTAGTAATAAAATTGTAATATTAATTGATATCTTATTTGCCTTAACAATTATATTTATTGCAGTTTCATCCCATGAGGCTTAGTACAATCACATAAAAAAGGCAGTGTCTACCCTGAAGCCTTTATTACATGTATTTGATATGAGAGACAACAGGTACGTGCAGCAGGCAGAAGCAGAGTTGCATAAGATTACAGTAAAAACACTTTTAAAAAGCAGTAAGCAACTATCACAACCATCACTGACAAATTTATTTTTAACAAAAGAGTGATTTACGGCTCTCTCTTTTCCTTTCTCCCAACATATCATTGCCCTTTTTCGCACTTATTATTTCCTTGTATGGTTGTCAGTCATTGCATGCAGATGACAGGGTGAGTGAAAACAATCTGCTATGATCAAATGCAGTTACTGTCTCTCAGCAGCCCTTGATCACTCACTGGACTCAAGAGAGTGAGGTGAAGGTGGTAGATTTCTACCACTATTTGGCATGACTCACAAAACACTTTATAACCGACTTCTAAAAGTGCACTCATCAAGACCAAAGTGGAAAAAATTGCAGTTTGCCTCTTTACTTCAACTAAGTCAGTTAAGCTAGCAAGCTGGGAAAGAAATGCTGTGTTCTGGCAAAGGTTAACAGAGTGTGCATGTAATTTTCCTACATGTTTTGAATAATTGTTAGTTCAATATTTTAAAAAAGCTTGTCTCCTGCTTTTTTGGAAGGCTATTTTTAAAGATGATAACATATAAATAATTTCTTAAACTTGGATTCCTTGAAATGTAAAATAACAGCTAGCATTGACACTGTTGCTGCTGTGTCACCACATAGGTTGACCTTTGCAGTTTGGGAGATCATAGTGAATATGGTAATACTGTAGTGGCACTCTATGTTAGCAAGGGGTATTATCAACAAATAATTTGAGAGGACTCCAAAGAAAGCCGTGGCTTAGCTCTCAGTGGACTATATCGTTACTCCTACTTAACCTGCAGAGTGAAGTCAGCGTAACTGCGTTTTTAGGTATCTACACGAATAATAAATAAATAAATAAACAGAACCAATCAAGTTAAATCCCTAAGGTTGCATGAAGTGAGGTGTGACTTGATGAGGTCACAGAAAATTGAAAAAAATGTAAGTTTGCTTGCAAGTTTGGTTTGGAGGAAGAAAGTTTTCAAATAACAGCTGATACATTTGAACAATACAAGCAGCTATTCAGAAGGTGGTTTCTAAAAGTGTTCTGGCTTACAAGATCTGATTATTCAGGAGGTTATTACATATAGCTGTCTGTCCTGCCGCTCTGTGAGGTGCTGCTATATCATAGTGAAATCAACAGAATGGGTAACACATCTGCTCCTCAGTTTTCAGAGTTTACCAGTTTTCTGTTAACTGAGACTAGTATTCACTATTATAAGTGGCAAATTTTGTTATAACAGCAGTTTACAATGGTTTACCTTTCTACATTGGGCTCTGAGTGAATAAGACAAAAACCTCCCATTTATGGATCCCTTTGGATTCGACTCGAGTACCTGTGGGAGCATTACATTTTTATTGTAGACACTAGATTGTTTTAAATCATTTGGAATCCAGTCTTTGCCCCTCACAAATACAACTTGTATCAGTCTGGCAATGTAAAGGAATTGAACGATATCTTCAGGCAGGAGTATCTTGATGCAAGCAAGCAAACATTGACTTTTTGCCCACTCCAGACATCATGATGGTACGGCAGAGGTGGAAGGGGCTTGAGCAGAGGGCACTGAGTGATTCTTTCTGGCAGAGCAGCTCCTTGGGCATTTCTATCTGTCAGTGAAGATGACATAAGCCCTAAGGCCGTGCTAGAGGCCAGCTGGATCCAGCTAGCACCCAAAATCCAATTTGTATGTTGAACATTGTGCATGGTATGGACATGCCATGTGTGTCTACTGTTTGTCTCTACTGAGTAATTTCAGCCATAGGCAACTTTTCTGTTCAAAACACAGACAAGTTAACCAAAGATGATAACTGATTTGCTGGTTTGCCACAAGCTAACACATCTTCATGATTTTTTTAATGGTTTTTGCTTTCTAATCTCCCTAATCCCAGCTGAGAATTCAGATTTGTAAACAGTGATATAAAAATAATCTTATTTGTAATCTGTTACATTTGTCAGTAGATGACTAACCTAATAAAACACAGTAAGCAATAGATGTGAATCAATTGACCTAAAAATATTTCGACTTCCAGGCAAACGGTATATTCTTTTGATAGGTTGTACTTCTTCTGAGTATGGGGAAAAAAGAAAACTAACGATATACCTTACGGTAAACATTTGGTGCTAGCCAGTAAACAAGCTCCAACCTATAGGAATCCTACGGATCATTTGCAAGTCTGAAGTATTGTCAAATACTTGATCTAATTCCATCTACCTTTCAGTATTTAACATTTATTTTATTGTGTGTTAGTCAAATATTTGTTAGAAAGTAGCCAATGAGAATCAATTAGCAAAGAATGAAGAATGTTATAGTATCAAATTACCTTAAATAAAATCATGTAGGATTATCTGATAAACTGATATTTTGGGAAAAATCTTGGCACTATTAAAGCCAGTACCAAAGGCAAGTTAGTGTAAAAGAGGCTGGGATTTCACCTCGCACTGAAAAGAGGAAGAAAAAAGGGAAATATTTTAAAGGGATACTGTTCCTTTTTTTTCGTCACATAGGCCACACATTGACACATTGGATTGAAAACCCACTACTATTTTCTATAATTGTACCTGTACTACGTAATCAAGACTGAGATCATATTTGCTCTGCATGGTTTGTGCCTAATGAAAAGATAATCCCTATCCTAAAAATTCTGTGATCTAACAAGCTAATGCAAAGAGTAGTGGAAAGATTCCCATTGACTTTAGCACATATTAAATTGTTCCCTAAGTATGACTGGAATGTTTGATCATTTAATGGTGCATGCTTTGAAGGTCCTGTGAACGTGGAGAGAGAAAGAGGCCTTTCTTTCTCCCAAGTCATGAATAATTATAACACTTCAAATATTGTCACTTGTTCTTTTGTTGTGACTGTCAAAAAATATAACAGTTCTTTACGCAAAAAAAAAAAAAGAGGGAGAATATACAAATTAGTATCTATAACGCACTATCATTCATTCTGGATATAATAAATGATTTTCCACCAGGCATATTTTTGTACCTTTTGAAAAAAACTTTTATTATGGGAATCACACCCTTTATAAAAATTAAAAGCAATAATGGCCAACTACTATTCATGATAGGAATTCAATGATACTGAAACTCAGTATGTCCCCAGATCCATAGGTCTTTGCTCTGGGATGCTCACCTAATCAGTCTAAGATAAATCTATAATTATTGCTCATGTAAAGCAAGTTTAGTCTTTTAGTTTTCAGCGGTACTCTTTTCTGTTATGAGAAGTTTCCAAAAGCTCAGATAAAATATTGACAAAGGAAAACAAACAATAGCACGGTCAGATCCATTCAGTAGGTCCCGGCTGTGGCTAATGATGGTCATGAATTGAATATCAAAAATCATAAAATACCATCTTTCATGACTTCTACTATATAAACATACTTTTTTCTTTCTTTCTTTACTTTTGGCAATTGGTCTCTGCTAAATGGCCATCATACTTAAAATAGAGGGAATTAGAGAGAAAGGTTCATGACTGTTACTAGTATTCAACATACGTTTTCGATACTGCAGGCTTTCATTGCCAAAATATATCCATGGAAAATTTTGTGATGTCCTTCTTTAAATGCTTCTGGAGTTCAGATTTAACATATTTCATCATCTAATCTTAGTCTTGAAGCAAATACAAATGACCTTTTTAGATAAGTAGGTATTGAGAATTTTGATGTGTGTAGTACCCCGGCATTCCAGATGACAGCACGGTGCATGTCACTAAAACACTGAGATAAAATAAAATTCCAGTTATTTGGCCTGCTCATTATCAGAGAGTTGTACTGTATGTTAGGGAATGAGTTGTCCCTGTATGTCAGGGAAAGCTTTGATTGTCTAGAGCTTGACAATGGTGACGATAGGGTTGAGTGTTTACGGGTAAGAATTAGGGGGAAGGCCAACAAGGCAGATATCATGGTGGGAGTCTGTTATAGACGACCCAACCAGGATGAAGAGGCAGACAAAATATTCTATAAGCAGCTGGAAGAAGTCTCATGATCGCTAGCCCTTGTTCTCATGGGATACTTCAAATTACCAGATGCCTGCTGGAAATACAATACAGCAGAGAGGAAACAGTCTAGAAAGTTCCTGGAGTTTGTGGAAGATAACTTCCTGACACAGCTGGTGAGGGAGCCACCAAGGAACGATGCCCTGCTGGACCTCTTGTTTGCAAACAGAGAAGGACTGGTGGGTGATGTGACAGTTGGAGGCCATCTTGGGCATAACAATCACGAAATGATAAGTTTTTGATTCTTGGAGAAGTAAGGAGAAGGTTCAGCAGAACTGCTACCCTGGACTTCCGGAGGGCAGACTTTGGCCTGTTTAGGAGCCTGGCTGACAGAGTCCCTTGGGAGGCAGTCTTCAAGGGCAAAGGAGTCCAGGAAGACTGGACATTCTTCAAGAAGGAAATCTAAAAGACACAGGAGCAGGCCGTCCCCATGTGCCCAAAGACAAGCTGGCGGGGAAGAAGGCCAGCCCGGCTGAACACAGAGCTTTGGCTGGAACTCAGGAAAAAAAAGAGTTTATGACCTTTGGAAGAAGGGGCAGGCAAGTCAGGAAGACTACAAGGATGTCATGAGGTTGTGCAGGGAGAAAATTAGAAGGGCCAAAGCCCAACTAGAACTTAATCTGGCTACTGCCGTAAAAAACAATAAAAGATGTTTCTTTAAATACATTAGCAACAAAAGGAGAGCTAAGGAGAATCTCCATCCTTTATTGGATGTGGGGGAAAACATCGTGACAAAGGATGAGGAAAAGGCTGAGGTACTTGACGCTTTCTTTGCCTCAGTCTTTAATAGTCAGACCAGTTGTTCTAAGGGTACCCAGCCCCTTGAGCTGGAAGACAGGGACGGGGAGCAGAATGAAGTCCTCATACTCCAAGGGGAAATGGTTAGCGACCTGCTACACCACTTAGACACACACAGGTCTATGGGACCGGATGGGATCCACCCAAGGGTACTCAGGGAGCTGGCAGAAGTGCTCACCAAGCCACTTTCCATCATCTATCAGCAGTCCTGGCTAACCGGGGAGGTCCCAGTTGACTGGAGGTTAGAAAATGTGATGCCCATCTACAAGAAGGGCCGGAAGGAGGATCCAGGGAACCACAGGCCTGTCAGTTTGACCTCGATGCCAGAGAAGCTTATGGAGCAGATCATCCTGAGTGCCATCACACAGCACATACAGGATAACCAGGTGATCAGGCCCAGTCCGCATGAGTTTATGAAAGGTCAGGTCCTGCTTGACCAACCTGATCTCCTTCTATGACAAGGTGACCCGCTTAGTGGATGAGGGAAAGGCTGTGGATGTTGTCTACGTGGACTTTAGCAAGGCCTTTGACACTGTTTCCCACAGCATTTTCCTGGAGAAACTGGCTGCTTATGGCTTGGATGAGTGTACTCTTTGCTGGGTAAAAAACTGGCTGGATGGCTGGGCCGAAAGAATTGTGGTGAATGGAGTTAAATCCTGTTGGCAGACAGTCAGTAGTGGTGTTCCCCAGGGCTCAGTATTGAGGCCAGTTCTCTTTGATATCTTTATCAACGACCTGGATGAGGGGATTGAGTGCACCCTCAGTAAGTTTGCAGATGACACCAAGTTGGGCAGGGGTGTTGACCTGCTGGAGGGTAGGAAGGCCCTGCAGAGGGACCTGGACAGGCTGGATCGATGGGCTGGGGCCAACTGTATGAGGTGCAACAAGTCCAAGTGCTGGGTCCTGCACTTGGGTCACAACAACCCCAGGTAACGCTACAGGCTTGGGGAAGAGTGGCTGGAGAGCTGCCTGGTGGAAAGGACCTGGGGCTGTTGGTCAACAGCCAACTGAATATGAGCCAGCAGTGTGCCCAGGTGGCCAAGAAGGCCAATGGCATCCTGGCTTGTATGAGAAATAGTGTGGCCAGCAGGACCAGGGAAGTGATCATCCCCCTGTACTCAGCACTGGTGAGGCCGCACCTCGAGTACTCTGTTCAGTTTTGAGCCCCTCCCTACAACAAAGACATTGAGGTGCTGCAGCATGTCCAAAGAAGGCCAACGAACTTGGTGAAGGGTCTAGAGCACAAGTCTTTTATGAGGAGTGGCTGAAGGAACTGGGGTTGTTTAGCCTGGAGAAAAGGAGGCTGAAGGGAGACCTTATTACTCTCTACCACTACCTGAAAGGACATTGTAGTGAGATGGGGGTCAGTCTCTTCTCCCAAGTAGTAAGTGTTAGGATGAGAGGAAATGACCTCAAGTTGCGTCAGGTTTAGATTGGGTATTAGGAAAAACTTCTTCACTGAAAGGGTAGTCAGGTACTGGAACAGGCTGCCCAGGGAAGTGGTTGAGTCCCCATCCCTGGAGGTATTTAAAAGACGTGTAGATGTGGTGCTTAGGAACATGCTGGTTTAGTGGTGGACTTGGCAGTGCTAGTTTAATGGTTGGACTTGATGGTCTTAAAGGTCTTTTCCAACGTAAATGATTCTATGATTCTGTATTTCTTCATAAAATTAAAAAGTTGCGCTGTTTGTATATGATCATCCAGCATCATATATAGGTATACAGTTGTGTATGTGTAAAAATATTTATATTATATTAAAAATAAAATCCTCTGAAATATTTGTATTTCTAATCATAACACTTAGAAGCTTTCAGAAGTTGTTTGACAAATATAGATGTTTTTCACCGATGAATCTCATTTACTGCAATACTTCCCTACTACATAGAGTGTCCAGGACATTGTTAATGTTTAGAATCTGCAGAAATTAAAAGCAAACACAGGACAGTTTCAATTTTCTTTCTTTTACAGCTGTATCAGAAGATAAAATGCTGACTTTTCAATTTGCCAAATGGATTAGAGAATCCGTAGCATGTTTCTGATTCCTAACTCAGAAATATCAACCTAAAGTTGCCAGCAGCCTCCTGTCAGTGTGAATCCTCCACTCTGATACATCAGCTTAAGTACATGGAAATGTCTTTGTGACGTTAAATGACTTCTTTAAGGTCATGCTTCTGAAATAAATACTATGTTTGTGAGTCATTGCAGTATTTGATAACAGAACATGTTCTTTGTTTCTCTATTTACATTATAAGCTAGCTTTTTAGAGCAGAGGCTTCTCTCTCAGTCACATTTGTTCAGCACAGGCTGGCTTGATATTGCCCATCCCTCAAAATAATGAATACAATATTGTGAAAAGTAAAGAAAAACATTATTTGGGACAAGACCGAACCTAGCTATATTATATTATCACAAGAAGCTCCCAGATCAAAAATGAGGCCCTTAACACACTAGGTTAAGAACAAGCAGATTCTGCCCGTAAAGATGTTGTATCTATTACTGAATTGAAGAAGCAAAACCGTAGGCAAATATGCATGTATATACACATGCACACATATACTTGTTGATGAATCTTATGTGTCAGTAATATTATGGACACTAGTGGTCCCTGTTCTTACTGTTCTATCTCATATGAAGAAAAGATCTAACATTTTAGTAATATTAAGGCAGGAAATTGAAATGAAAATAATATTTTAATGGTTTTCTTTGTGACATATTGTCCTATAATTAAAAGCAATTATATACATTAGAGATATCATAGATATCATAGAATCATAGAATACCAGGTTGGAAGGGACCTCAAGGATCATCTGGTCCAACCATTCTAGCACAATCTAGACGAGATGGCCCAGCACCATGTCCAGCTGAGTCTTAAACATGTTCAGCGTAGCGGAGTCAACCACTTTCCTGGGGAGATTATTCCAATGATTGACTCTTCTCATTGTGAAAAATTTACCTGTAAGATATGTAAGAGTGTGTGTGGACATGTACATGAACTCACAATCACACTAAATTTTGGTTTAATTTTTCGATGTAAGATAATGTGACTATTCTGAATCAGTTCTTACAGTCTTGTGTCTGTGTCACTTAATTAGGTTACCCAGTGTTCAAAGGTAAGAAACGGCTGTAGAAAATCAACCAGACAAAAAAACAATTAATGCTTATTAGCTGAGAAGACAGAGGGTCTCAAAGGTGAACTAAGAATTTCACCCTGAACAGTGGGTATATGTTTGCCATTGATCACTTAAGTTTACATTTTTCAGACAAGAAAAAAAGAACAAAGAGTAGCTATAGCAAGGGCAGTATTTTTCTTTCAGTTTTTAAAATCTTTTCTTTTGAATATTAATTTTGCACATGATGTTTATTGGTTTTCATTCTGAAATTATATTTTATATCTAGTAAGGAATTTCAGGGGGTCCAAAATGCGCCATCCCAGTTGTACAATACAGCATTTTTTCTTAAGGACATGAAACCTCTGTTCATGGGTGTGTTTAAGTGAGGGGGAAGAGTCATCTGATTTCAGAAAGTTTAAGAAGGATTTCAGAATCTGACTTCAGAAATCTTTGAAATATATTATAGATTCCTATACAACATGGAATATATCCAAATCTCTCCTCATGCCTTACCCTGTCACAACCACAGTGTGCAACTGGTGGTCCGATCTATGTGGAGAGAACTGTTTGGGGATGCATTATTAGCAGGACATATAATCCACTCCTAAATTAGCAGAATAAGAGTTGTGTAACCAGCAGCAGCTGTTAAGAAAATCTTGCAATTAGTTTCTGAAACTTTCCTTCAGTAACATTTCCATGATGCTACACTAATGGATTTATATGCTAGAAACAGAAATTAGGAGACAACACAAAGAAAAATTGTAACTGAAAACATTGCTATAGTCTCTAGAAGCTTTTAAAAAAGATCACATTTCCATAGTTCTTTACTATGCAGAAGCATCAGTCAGACATGATCTCATTCCAGAAGGATTCTCTGCAAACTCAGAACAAGGGTTGTGTATTTGTAAAGCGTAGCAAAGATAGTTATACACAAGAATGGTGGTTCTTATGCAGTATCCCTTCTTTGGTCATGACAGAGAACTACATCCCAAATCTCATAATTGCACTGAGTGGAAGCCCAAATAGACCCATCAGCTTAAATCCCACATACTGCTGGGTGTAAAATTGTATTTCATGTGAAAACTGGCACTAGAATTTGTCTGGAATTTAAGAGAGCAAGTCAGACAAGATAGCAAGACAAACTTTATTGTCTGTAGCCCAAAACCCCACAGTCACATAAAACACCTGGACAAGTCCCTATTCTTATACAGTTAAAGTCAAATACCTAAATCCAACAATGAAATTACTACAGCTATATCTATTATGCATGTAGAAAAGCTTTCAACCATTGCAGGCAAGGTTTGACTTTAAGTATGAACTTTTCCCAAGTTAATTCTACTACAACATTTGGAAAGTTCAACCAAAATCATGTCATACTATTGGTTTTTGACACAAGGAAACTGATTTTTTACACTTCTTTATTACTTAAGGCATTTATTAAATAAGCTATTGCCTTTGAACTAACAGAGCTTCTTCTGATGGAGCTACTATTATGATATCTTCTGGATATTAATAGTCTTGCTCTTATGTCAGTTAGAATTGACACTACAGGTCTTAAGAACATAGTAAATATTCTTGGTTGTACTAGAAGACTGAGGAATATCAGTACAAGATATGGCTTTTTTATATGGTATATATTTCATCAATAGAGTTATGAGGGCACATAACACCCTGCACATGTTTTCTGCTAAATTATAAGCAAATGCATAAATATGGTAGCTGAATACAGTAAATAATCAACAAAATAAAGACCAAAAAGTGTAATAATCTGCACGAGTAAGGGTTGAATAATAGAAGAGTATTTTAATAATCAATAATTGTTACTGCAATTTTGAAACTCTGTGGGAGGACAAAGGAGATTTTACAGTTTGAAGAACAAGTTAAAAGTGGATCAAAAGAGGTCTCCATTTATTTTAAAGGTTGGCTTCTATTAGAAGAATATAATTAATTGTGAATAGATATAATTTTCTTTAAAGACAGGACAGTGTATAAGTGAGGTGCAAAGTGAAAACAACGTAAACCAGCACAAGAGATGAGCGGAAGGAAAGACCCACTAGCCACATTTCTGTATGAACAGAAAATCATTTTGAGCCATGATGAGGCATTCATCTAAAAAACAGGATCAGTTTTCAGTTTAAAGCTTGGGATTTTCTTTCAGTCGAAGACCTGATGTAGTTTAAAAAAACAAAACCCACAACAAAACAAAACGTGTAAGCCTTTACTGAATTTTTTGTCTGAACACTTCTCACAGTTTCTTTAAAAACAAAATTCAAATTAGAATATTTGATAAGTTTAAGTGACAAGCATATGGGGTACATTCATGAAAGGAGAAGGAAATAAACTACTTTTTGTAATACCTAAGTCAGATTTGTTACTTAGAACAGAAGGATTGGTGCTGGGCATATCAACAGGAAGAAACTATACTTAAAAACAGAGGAAATATCTTACTGGGTCAGCCCAATAGTCTCTGTGGCCAAATATTTGTGTCTGTCAGTAGCAATAGGAAACCTTATTTAAATACATGAGCTTGGTCACTTTCTGTGTTTCGTACCCTTTGTATTCACCCAATATCTGTACCTGTTGTATTAGAAAAGCCAGACAGGACACCCCAGACTGGTCCTTTCAATGTCCATTTACTGATCTGTTGCACATTAATTTGTCTAGCTCCTTTATGACTCTACCAATAACATCTACCACCACAGTGGCAATAAAAGAAAATACATGTTTGATTATAGTGAGAAAACATATAACAGAAAAGTCTGCTTTAAATACATCCCAGTACAGAAATCTCAGTCTTGGGAATATACAATATATGTAAATCATTTGGTAATTATATGAATTAAACCTTACCTACAGCTCTCCTGCAGATGATGGGACCAGCTATTCCTTCTCCATATTTTTACTTCCTTAGGATTGGAACATTCACCTCCTACAGTGCAGGAGGTTTAATGCAGTCAATCTTTGTGAAGTGCTTTGGGATGTTAAGAAGAAGCCATACAAGTGAAAAATATTATTTCCTGTGATATCCTGTTTGACCAACACTACCCCTTTACTTTGGAAAAGGCTAGTGGAGCATACTCAAATTAATTTACACACTAAGAATTTAACTTAACAAGGCAAGGAAGAACAAATGGAAAATGGACCTAGGACCTCCATTTTTGGTTTGTTAAGATTTGCTCTACAGAAGCAAAGCAGAGACGGAGATGAAAATTGGAATACAGAAGCAAAGCTATTATTAAAGTCATTTGTTGTTAGATGATGGAAAAACAGGAATGAAATAGACTGTTGCTAATAGGGACATATTCAGCAAATTTATGACCTTTTTGTTAGCAAAATGCAAAGCTCTTTCACAAAGAGCATCAGTTTAGTGCTACTACTGTTTTCAGTGTATGTTGACTGAACTGTCGAGCTTTGGGATGTACATCTAAAGGAAAAATTCCTCATATGCACAAAGCAGCATGGATTAGAGGAAAGAGGTGGGCCAAATCACTAAGCCCTTACTTGGGCAAAGCTCCTGTTTGCCTCAGTGGTATTGCTGCTCAGATAATTGTTGCATGCAGAGATTTTCATCTGATTAACAAGGTATGGAAATGTACACCAGAACAAGGCAGATACACTGTCATCCAGTTTCTGATTTCAGCACTGAAAATCAGATTAGATAAGAGTTTCTGTCACTCTGTATTATGCTTTTACATTTTTGTATAATTACAGGTGTAAATGGCAAGAGCTTCAGAAGAGTTTCTTTAAATGTAAAAAGTATTCCTCCTATGCCAATATTTGAGCAATGCCTCAGTAACCAGTTCAAAGCAAATGACTTCAGTCAGACAGTAAGTGAATTAACCTGAACCCATGGTCAAGTTCACATATCCCAGCCTAGACAGGAGCCAGTTTCTGTATTCCATGAATACTCACGCTTGTCACAAGCTGTCTGCATCCAGTTTCTAAAGGAAATTGGTGTGCAGACTGGCTCACTCCATATTTAACGCTAGCTTCAGTAGTAATTAAAAATTAAGAGAGATCTTCAGGAAATCAATTAATTATGCATGCAAAATGCACCAGCTAAATTTGGACGTGCAATTAGATGACTAATCATAGTTTGAAAAGGTTGAGAATTGCAGTTGCACACTTATAAGGATGCTGGTGACCTATCCTATCCCAGATGCCTGTACTTTCCTGTTTAAAAGCTTCGTAGTTTGTTTGCTACTAAGATCTGTTAGTCAGATATTTCACACGCCTGTATCACAAGATAATGCCTGACAAACTGTTTACATTGGCAATACTAGCAAGTGTCAACATCAAGAGTCCAGAAACTTCAATATCTGGATTTCTTTGCTCACTAGTGGGAATATCCTTATCCCCAATTTTGCGGAGTCTCAATCCAAATCTCTGCAGAAACCTGCGCTTGCAACAAATCAGTGTTATTAACAAATGAACCTCCATTTGGGCTGGCATGCGGGGTAGTATTTATCATCCCAGATTTGCATATGAAGCTCTGGAAGGAATGATAAGTTACATCTGTCCTGAAACTACTACCCCACTTCAAAACCATTGTTATTTAAAGACAAATATCAACAAATTTGGGAACAAATTGTTACTTGCAATGCTGTATTTCCCAGTGTGACATCACAACTTGTTGATCTCTAGTCATTTGGCAACTTAAATAAGCTGCTGCCTAACCATCTGACTAGCTCACTGCAGATTAATTCCAGTTTTATCTTTTCAGGGATCACTTAATCTTCTCATGGTATTTTACGGTACAGTTAAATTTCATTTGCAGGAAAACTTCAGTTTTACAATATAATCAGTTCTTGCCAGTTAACTCAGAGGCTTTTTAAACTTTTTGTTTTGTTTTGTTTTGTTTTGTTTTGCTTTGTTTTGTTTTGTTTTGTTTAATATGCTTATATCCAGAACATACAACCACGACTGAAGTGTTGCATTTCTCACTGTTTAAGTGCAAGCATGAAGTGCACAACAGCTGTCATCAGTTGTTAAAGGGTTTTCATTCAGCAGATTAAAAGTACAGAACAAGGGTTCCTCAGGTCACAGAGCAAGTGAGTGATAAGAGTGGATGACTAGCACTCACTTCTCCCAGTGTGTACTTCAGCTTCCACTGCTTTTCTATGGAAGCAATAGCTCTCTTGTATATCTGATTACAAAAAAGATTTAGTGCATGATTATAAAAAAACCAAAAGAACAGACTAGCCTTCTTCTTTTTCCTAGTACTTTTTATTTCACTGCTACTGGAATCACTTGACATAACACCTGATGTGCGTGAAATACAGCCCTGAAGGCAGACTATGCAGCTATTTAAGAGGGTACATTCACATTATACAAAATATGACAAACAGCATCATATCTCACTCAAATGCTGAAAAGTTTGGCTGGGAAAAATTATTCTTTTTAGATTCACCATTTAGACATTAATATCTGTAGCAAGTATTTCCTGTGAGAAATATTACAGTGGTTTGGTCAGGCTTGCCATTTTTATGGCCTTTCCCTCCCTCCCATCAAAAGGGAGAAATATTAAGGATATAGGCCAAATTCCCATGCTGTAATCTACAATGAGTAATATTTTACTTGAAAGTAATCTTTAGTAATCATATTCTCTTGAATGGAACAATTTGGAAATAAAATATCAGTCAAGTCAGTCGGAACCTTTCCCTCTCTTTAGATGGAATAATATTTCTGCAAGATCAGAGTTAACAAGATCGGAAAATTCCTTGGAGATGCCCCGCCAACTAATGTCCCATCAGAAATCTGACAAGTTAAACTGTATCTTCTCCACCAAGACAATTTCATGACCCTCCCAAGTGTGTAGGACAGTAGAAAGTAGAAATAAATTGAATGGGAACATGAAGCTGATATTCAAAGTGATTACAGACAGGATATCCTGAATCCAAATGCAAAGGATCCATTACGATACACTTACTCAGACTGGATGGTGCCTCCCTTAGTAAGTATTACTATTTCTGTCATACTACTAAACACATCAAATAATAGCAAGCCCTGTCCAATTCATCTTCCATCTAGAAAGTGAGCACAGTGACTATAGTTACAACATTGTGTTAACCAAAGCCATTTCTATAGCACGTCAGTCACGCTTGCATTGTAATGACCTGCAAATATGACTGAAGGCCTAAATCTCTCATGTGCGTGGTGTGGTATGCTGCTCTCCAAGTACTTCCATATAATGCAGTTCTATAAAATAAGGCAGATAAAGATTATTCATGATATCAGTACCTCTGATGCTTTCTTTAAGGACTTCCCATATACTGGAAAATGTATTTTCATACATTTTTATAAACTGAAAAATGTTTTGAACAACTTTGAGTTTGTTATTCAGTCTGCTATCTTCACTTTGGTTTTACTAGTAACCAGAGTGATAGCGGCCTGAGGTACATCTGCAAAAAGTAGACCTCAGTATTTCCTTCTCCTGTATTATATGTGACTGGAGAGTTCCAGTCTACACAGTCTTGGCAATGCTACTTAATCACTGTTTTAAGCTGCAGAACATGTTTCACCAGTGAGTGACAAGTGAGCTTATCTAGCACTCTCCTGAGATGTATATGTTTTTAATGTACTCATGCACCTCAGATGCACTACTAATAAAGAAGAAAGTCAGCTTATACATCTTACAAGGTTACAGAACAAAATAGTGCCAGACCGTAAGAGGTAGAGGTGCAGTGAAAACTACTTCTAATAGGGATTAGATGGCTTTAAGTGTTTTGTTACACTTTTATTCTTCAGAAAAGCATATTTTACATTCCTGCCTCAAAAACTTAACATCTGTCTTATGTAATTATCATTAAAGAAAGACCACTATCGCAAACATATTTATCATTTTATTGAAAGAGAATATTGAAGACATGAGCGATGAAAGGAATAGGATTATCAGGTAACACCTAAAAATGTTGTGGTTATATAACACAAATAAAAGACAAATATTAGCATAATGTGTGCTTAAAAATGCCGTTTCAAAATGCTGGGGTTTTCTTAGGTGGTTCTAAATAAGAATTGGTCCAACCCTTTTTCCTGGAATACATGAACAATTTACACTGTGTCTTAATGTTGTAAACGAAATCTTTGTGCACCACTAGCAGTACCACCACTGTCTGTCCCTGATATGTTATTCTTTGTAAATTGAGTTGTTACAGCACACTGTCCAATAATAAATGAACAACAGTGCTAGACAGCCCCAGTGCAGCCCACAAGCCATTGTCTTAGCAGTGCACACATAGCTAGCTTCTTTATCTATGTTAGCTTATATACATATATTCTTTTCGGTGTTTAAAACTGTTCAAATTTTGGTGACTAGAAAGTATACAACATCTGAAGAGAAGAAAAAAAGAAAAAAAGAAAAAAAAAAGATAAAACTAAAAAAGCAGGGTACCAGGTGGCAGCCTTGTTGTTGCATTTGTCTTATAAGTAATGTGTCTATTTTTTCCATAACAAGCGGATCCTGTATTGTGTGTGTCCACTCAGTCATTGATGGAATTTCTGTGCTTTTCTCCAATTTCTCACAATGACACTTTTCGATGCCATGATCACAACTGAGAGCAGAGGTCACCACACTACCTCTTGGTCAGCAATTTCAGGCATAGCAAAATAAAAGATGTGTCAATTTGTGTTTGTTTTTTTTGGGGGGAAGTGGGGGGTTCTTTTTTATTTGTTTTAGTCTAAGTGACAGACTTTCTGGATGAAGCCATTCACTACTCATTCTTCCTCCTTTCAAACAATTTGTGATACAATTATATTTAGTTTTCTGATGTTAACTTTATATGCTCAACAGTTTCTTTTACGCGTTTAGTTCTAAAAGGATGATGACACCCATAACGCACCATTTTAATTTGTTATTTGCAGCATTAAGAAAGAAGATACTCCTTTCTGTTACACCTTACCTAGGACTATGAAATGAATCTTTGAAATACAATTGAAGAAAAAGAAAAAAAAAATCTGGAAGCTCCCTTATGTTCCGTGTTGCTTCTCTGCTCTTGTCAGCAGCAGTTAAGAGACAAATCACATTATAAACATCAGTTTTGTCCATGGAGATATTTTCCATATATAAATAACAAGAGCTACTTCTGATATGCATTCTTTTTTCTTTCCTTATTCCTTCTAGGTTCATAGCACTTTGTCTTTACTACATAGCTTATAGTTAGCAAAATGAACTGTCTCCCAATTGAGACCATCAGCTTCCTCATCTAAATGGACACAAAGCAAGACTTTACAGAGCCTCTGCTACTTCATTTCATAGTCCTGAGATGAATAAACACCTGAAAAATTACATTTTTATGACTAAAATGCTTTTCAAATCTAGATCTTTCCTGCAACCCAGTGCTAGACCTTAAAAGTTAAGTTTATAGTGACAATGGATGCTCTGAGATTCGCAAAGCACTTTGTTTTACTTTAGAGTCATGTTTCCTATTCACAGACTGTTAATAGAAAGAAAATCCAAACCCAACCCAATGTTATCCAGGCAGGGTTTTCTAAACTGTTTCTAGAGCCAGTCCATGCCATGATAACGCAAATTCAGAAAACTCTAACTGACAAGTAAATCTCATTGAAGTCCTCCAACCATTTTAATATCTTAATATTGTTAAAACTCATTACATGGAGAATAAAATTAATTTGCATTAAAACACATTTTGTTTCATAAGATGTGTTAAACACTGATTAATAAAAATTCATTATTGAATTTCTTTACAACAAACATACAGGTATGAGGAGTGTCGCTATTTAAACAGACACATTGGATATCAATATAGTAGTGCCAAAGGAAATCAATACAGTTTTTACCATATGCTACTCCCTCCTTGGTTTCAAGTAAAGTTTATACCCAAAATGTGTGAAATGAATAACATAAATATTATTTAACACACTTTTTTGCCCTCCTACTCTTGCTTAGGCTGAGAAAATGAAGTTTAACCATACGCCCATACAAGACTGCATTTTATACATCTCCTGTCTCCTTTCACTACAAAATGTCTATCTACACTTCATCCTTAGCAGCACAAAACCTGAATTAATTTTTTTTCCACTAGGAAGAGAGAGGATAAAATATTTTCCCATGAGAGTTTTATTCATCAACAGGTACATGAAATATCATTAAGCTCCTACCACAGTACGTCTTTTCATTTCCCTTACATATGAACGCCCAACAAATGCATCTAAATAACAACTCTGAGTTATTTCCACTTCAAGTCTTTCCTTGCCAGTTTGTCTGGGATGAAACAAAGCCCCCAGAATGGCTATTAATGTTTTGTGAATATATTGCTCTTCATTCAAGGAGTGTTCACGAGAGATGCGTGAAACAGAAAGATCTTCTTCAAGGCCAAAGTTTTTTTCTTTCCACAATGAATGCTCCTTTTGCCTCCCCCCCAGTCACCAGTACAAACAAAAAATGCAAGACTTGTCCTGAAAGTAAGAGCGGTTCTTGACACTCATGGCAAAATAAATAAAAAAGTAGACAAACAAATAAATAAATAAATCACATTCTTACTGGAATGTAAGAAATATAAGAAAATGGAAGAGACAGGTTGGAGACAGCCTTAGACTGTTGAAAGCAGCACAAAGCAAGGCAAGCCCCTGACCTGTCACTAGCTCTGGTAATGCAGGGAAAGCATCTTTTAGGCTATTAAAGTATCAATATCAGCAGAGAACCATACCAAGGCAGTTCATTCAGCTCTTTTAGGAGAATTGTCTCTTATGAGAACTGAAGCAAGAGAGTACAAAGAAAATTAAGTGACATACCACAACAGAACAGGGAATAGTCCTTACAAACACTTAAACACATAGACCAATGTCTCTGTTGAAGAAACATAAGAAATACATCAGATTTTTCTTTAACAATAGACTTGAATTTCTCTACTAGAAAACACAATAGCAATTTATTACTTTAAAAAGTCTTAAGTTATGTCTGGCCTAAATGCTACTCATTGATTTTGACAGCTGTAATATTTTTGGCCAGATACGGCAATATTACAAGCAGTGTGGGATTACTAGTGTCTGTTCAGTGAATCCAGAAAGGTTTCCTTGCTGATACAGATTTCACAGTGAACATTTTAAGTCTGTAACATAAACAAGTATAAGAGTAATTGCATGTGAATGAAAAGAGTCTCCCTGGGGAAAAGGCTATCACTTTTTTAATACAATGAGGGAACACATTTAAAGTCACATAATTTTTACTCCAAAATCTAAAGTGCTCAGGATACTTAACACTAGTGTCATTTCTTCAGAAAATAAGAAAGAACAGATTTCTGAGAACTCATCTCAAAAATGTCTTCAAAGATCTTTCTCCAGATGACTGTGTTGTTAAAACTGCAGTGATTTGCCTTGGTATATTAGCTAGATGTAGCAAAACAGGAAAAAAAATCAGGAGAAAAACCAAGGCAACTCCATTTTCTTCCTCTCAGGGGCATGCTACTGTAAGCTTTGTTTAGGTGTTCATATGGCTACTAGGTATCTCCTCTGTTGTCATCCAGTGCTAAGCCTGTCAAATCAAGTACTTCCAGACAAACTCTGCCTAAAAGCTGTTTTGTTTTTTTTCTTTTTAAGACTTTTTTTTTCCTTAGTGTTTGGAGTCAGACATAGGAATCAAATGAAACTCACATTCAAGTTAATAAACTCCAAAGTGTGGTCGCAGTAGATGATTTTGGTGGCTTCTGTCACATGATTTATGCCATTTCACTACTTCTTCATTCTTCCAGGCTCAAAATGCATATTATTTTTCATATCAATTAGCTTAAGGACACCACAGATCCACCTGAGCATTACACTGTGTTATTAGCAGGTGTGTTTTCAAAGCACTGAGCACAGTTAGTTAGCTGTAACAGCTTCAAAAACTTACACTATCACCCCCACCACTGCCCCCCCCCCCCAAGAGAAATAACTCTCCCTTCTCTTCCTTCCCCTGTTCAGTGTTTTTCTTCCTGAGCAACATCTATGGACAGATTCTTTGGTCCTTAATATTGTAACTTAAGCCTTGACATCCTCATGGTCAGAGCATGAATGTAGAAGTACTCTGTATGCACGTACTTCCTTGTAGCTTATTAATGACAGCATTTTTTCTTCTTAATATTCTGCCCATGTTCCTGTTCACAGGAAGGCTGAATGATGTAGACTGTTTCTTGAAATCTTTGCCTTGATGATTTTTGCTTCCTTTATTCACGTCAGCATGAGGTACAATCAAGAAATAAAAGCCTGTTTTTGAGATACTGATAGGAATAGCACAGTGCTTCCCTCCTCACCCCTCCCCTGAAGTCTCTCTCTTTTCTTTTTTGAGCAAATGATAATTTTTATGTAGGGTTTTCTTTGGGAATCAGATTGATTTTGTCTTCCTGTTCAGTGCTCATCTGGAAATCCTACCAAAGGGAAGTCTGCATACAAGTCAGCTTCTTCTGAGAGTTCATTCCCATTCTGAAAGTTCATTCCCACTCTGAAAGTTCATTCCCACTCTTTGTGTTTTTTGCAGGTATTTGCTGTACAGCTTCATTTCCCTCTTGCCCCTGTAAACTCTGAACCTTTTTATGTTTCTATAATGTGGAGCTAACAGAATACTTGGTAATAATGCCACATACATTAAAATTTCTGCAGTGACCTACAATATTTTTCTTCTTTTTCATTGAAAAGTGAGATAAGCAGAGAGTTATTAATTCTTTCTCTATTACTATTTTTGGATAAGGTTTATAATTTTTTATAAAGCATTTGGTAAGTTACCAAGAATTGCTCCAAGAGTTTTCCACTCTGTGATATAGCATGCGAGTTTCCTTTTATCCTACAAGCTATATTAAATCATATCAAATCCTTGAAGAAAGAGTAAAACAACCACTAGATTTTCTTCAGCAAAAAATCAGCTGATTTATCTGACCTAAGTCTCAGATGAAAACTGTGCTTAAAGAAAGTCATAATTTATTTTTCCCTAATTTTTGCTGGAGATCACCAGATTCACAAGCCCAGGAACAGTATGCCTACACAAGCTTATTATTAATGCCATATAGTATATTTTTGATCAGCCATACATAAAGAGGTTTTTCTCTGAATAAATGTCTTATGATGTGTCAGCAGCCCTAGTTTTAAAGACTCCCAAAAGGAGAACATGGAGCCGATGCTCCAACTATGCCCCCAAGCATACCCAGGAGGCTTTAAATCTGCCTGTTTGTCAACATACATATTCTAAAATATAACATTTTAAATACTTTCCTTTCTTTCCTAAATAGTACTTGAAATAGATAAAGCCAATATCTGAGCAGATTAAACTGTTATCTGTATCAAAGATTGAAAATGCAAGAAGAACCTTGGATTCTTTATTCACATGTATACAGGAGAAGCTGGCAGCCTCCATTGTATACAAGAGGTCCGGATCAGGCTCATGAACAGCCATTCAGGTCAGCTACAGATTGATAATAGTTATTCTTTTCACAGAGGTGCTTACTAGTGTTTGTAAGGACTCTGTTCCACTAGAAGCTATATACAGAGGGATAAGGAAAGCAATCTCTGTCTAATGGCAGATTACAATACAAATATATCACTTCTGTTATTGTTAATGTCACTGCTAGCATGGCAAAGTAGGCAGTGAAATGTCTCCACTATCAACGCCCATTTTAACTTACCTTTTGCATATAACTGTTCCTTTGTCCATAATGATTAGCAATATTTGGCATCTAACAGGATTGTTCTACTAGGGGAAACTGATAAAGTGCCTCATGCAAAAACCATACATGTAAACCCTGTTTCCCTAGATATACAATTATCAAAAGCAGGCATTTCCCTCATTTGTACTTTTGAGTCTCTCTCTCCAGAATAGTCTGTACCTAAGCAATTCTGCTGCACATCTTCTTCATCCATTTTACCAAACAGCTCCAAACTCCTATGTTTTGCAAAGAGCAGATCTCACAGCCATCACAATTTGTCTTCTGATCAGGCCTTGCTGGGCAGTGCAAAGCTATGGATGTTAGCCACTGCTATTTTTATTTGTTATTTTCTCCCATTGTTTCAATATATAAGAGGAGCTAAAATTACCCTTTCAATTTAGAAATAAAACAACTCACCCATTTGCAATTGTCTCTGTAGCAAAGATAACTTTGAACATACAATATAAATACAATTTCTTCATGCCTATATTCTACAAGAGACCTTTAAAAGGTTTGGAAACGTGCTTGACATTACTGCGCTTTCAAGAAAACAGTGGCTTTTTCTAATAGACCAAAAGGGTCATTTTAGCATGTCTTATACTCTGCATACCTTGTGGAAATAAACTCAAAGTACATACCTTCCTTTCTTATGCAAAGTATTCAGAACAGGCACATTGTTATATTTTTTATCTTACAACATGCAGAGCTCATTATATGCTTAAACTAACTTAAATTAAAATGTTATGCAAACACAAATTTGACGTCAAGCAACGAGGGAATATTCTCTTTTGGGATGTTAAACCAATTAAACCATGGCAGAGAACCAAGATAAGCAATTATAGACTACACTATAGTGTCACAAAAGTGAATAACCCTATATCTTCTTTCTTTTTATACTTATGTGTATATAGCAAGAAAACAGAGAAATGTGTATTAGTGTATAAATTTTGGTTTATTTTTTATGCACATAAATACGCATACCAAAATTACTATATGATATAGGGGGAGGAAAGCCAACTTCTGTTCACTGCCCATAGTCACCTTCCTGAGAAATTTGAGCTAGAAAAATAAAATGTGAGTGACACAATCACGGATTACAAGTGAACAGAATTCTGTCCTCATAACAAGAGCTTTCAAAAACTCTTCTTAGAGGTTCCTGATAATTAATCTCATTGAGAACTTGCTCTCCAAGAAAATAAAACACCAACCCACAAATTTTTAGGGGTGTGTGAATAGCATGGGTAGAAACTGCAAAAGCAGTCCTAGCCTTTTTGACAGAATTTGAAGAAACACTGGGAATGATACAAGCAGGTTTTAGTACTTTTCTTTAGTGTATTGGGTAGCAGAGGCTGATGGCTTGCATAGGAAAGCAAACAAAAGATATTCTTAAGCCCTTCTAACGTCCAGAATGTGATCCTGCAGATAGAATAGAGTTTTACTGCAAATCACAGGTAAATTGAAGAGCTCTTCCTCCCTACTCCCCTCCCACCCCCCCCGAATTTTAAGAGCATGTTCCTGCTCTTTTGACTGCATGGGAACCATTTATAGTGAAGACACCAATTTAGTGTGATTTTCCCTTTCAATGTGGACAGGTTAATTACTCAGTGAAAACAACAGAAATGGAGATCTATCTGTTCACCAACAGGCAAATGAACACAAGGTGAAACAATCTTTAACGTCAGGGAAAACTTTTAGTGGACAGAAGAGGGGTAGGCTAACCATAGTGAAGGATGGATGGATTTCACAGTGAGGATGTTAGATGTCAAACAGAAATATAGAAAGGAAACTTCTATGGCAGGATTCATTTCATGTTAAAGTTCTTGCCTCAGATAGATGACAAATTTGTCTTCAGGAAAGAAAATGGAATATTGTGATCAACCAGAGCAGTCACTGTAGGGAAAAAGTTTGTCACAAGCTAAACCTGTCTATATTTCGTTAGGTGTGTCCTGGTTTCAGCTGGGATAGAGTTAATTTTCTTCTTGGTAGCCGGTATGGGGCTGTGTTTTGGGTTTAGGATGAGAACAATGTCGATGCTAAGTACCGCTAAATAGTTGCTAAGTAGCGCTTACATTGGTCAAGGACTTTTCAGCTTCCCATGCTCTGCCCGGTGCACGGGGGGCTGGGAGGGAGCACAGCCAGGGGCGCTGACCCCGACTGGCCAAAGGGCTATTCCATACCATATGATGTCATGCTCAGTATATAAGCGGGGGGAAGAAGAAGGAAGGGGGGGACATCTGGCGTGATGGCGTTTGTCTTCCCAAGTAACCATTACGCGTGATGGAGCCCTGCTTTCCTGGGGATGGCCAAACACCCGCCTGCCCATGGGAAGTAGCGAATTAATTCCTTGCTTTGCTTTGTTTGCGTGCGCAGCTTTTGCTTTACCTATTTAACTGTTCTATTTTATTTTACTTCAATTATTAAACTGTTCTTATCTCAACCCACGACTTCTCTCCCTTTTACCCTTCCGATTCTCTCCCCCATCCCACCGGGTGGCTGCGTGGTGCTTAGTTGCTAGCTGGGGTTAAACCACGACAGGTGCTAGACAAAAAGCCAAAATAAAAAGGGATAACTGTAAAACTATACGATGAAGTTCTCTCTCCACAGTCTTGATTCCATTATCCACTTTGGTATTCTTTCAGAAACTAACTCCCTGCTGTGAGGAATTTGCAAGAAATCTGCATTATAGTAATTGTTCACTGTAATTTTCTGCAAAGACTGATCTCTAAGAAAAATTACTTCTTTTCCTTTCTTTTCTTTTTTTTTGTCCGGTTGCCATTGTATAATTAATGTTGCATGCTAACATACAGGACTCTGAATTACCCATATTTAATAAAACATTACAAAACTCAAACTGTGTGACTCCTTTATCATTTCATCAAATATACCCTCCGGGTGGTTGCCACTGGAATTTAGTCAAGGAAGACTTCTGCTATATTTATACACCTTCAGTCTTTGATTAGTGTTTGAAGCATGTCCAGAGTACAGCCATTATAAATCACTTACATTTATAATAACTTAGGACATCATCTTTATTTTTTCCTCTTGAAATATCAATATTTCTTCTAAATTATTTACATTCATCCAGTTCCACACCACAAGAAATTTAATCTTGTTCTGTTTTCCCACTGGGCTTCCCCCACACTCTTAAATTTGATGAAGATAATGAACTAAAGTTTTCCTTCCTTGGGCCCAGAAGCTGCATGAGCAAGTGGGAAGGGGGAAGCATGCTCCACCAAGTTCAGCTTGTTAAGAATAAGAAAATGGGGTCAAAAAAGGATGGGTGGGAGTCTCCTCACTTGTTACACTAGGGATGGCTCTGCTAGAGATCATACACTGCTCCAGGATTTCTGTATGTTTCATGGGAAATGTATCTGACAGTGAGACAAACATTATATTGTACTCTGCACTCTACACACAGTGCTAACAGTTAGAAAAACTAACCGCTATCCAATTGTGTTCTAACTTACATTAGCACTTCCTTACAGATACTTCTAAACTAGTGGTGGAAGTAAATGAAATGAGATGCAGAATCGTTTGCTACAAGAAACTTTCCTGGTTTTAGCGGGCATGGTCATCTCCTGCTTGCTTTGGCCATTTTTTCCACTGTGAAAGGTACTACAAGATCCCAGATAAAATCTTAGGAGACTGGCTAAAACTCAACTAATTCATGTAAATAAATGAATTAAATTAAATTAACCATAAGATTTAGACATTTAATTCTACAGCATTCCAGGGTTTTTCCTAATAATACTCACAGACTATACTCATACAAAGACATAGTTGTTTGAAAATAAATACATGCACAGAAAACATTGCAAAGCTGATAAGAGCAGGCTTTTTTTAATCTCCTCATATTACATCGCTTTATTAGAGACACAAATGATTACTCAAGACAGAAACCAAAGGGGAATCATATGTTTTCCTTCTGGACATCTTTCTAGGAAGAAAACAATACACAGTATGGCCATGAGCATTTCTTTAAGCCAGTGTGCAAACACTGAAAAAGATTTGGGATAAACATAAGAAAGCAGTGAATACAGCGAGTCTTTAAGGTGTTTCAGTAATGCCATTTTAACCACAAGTTAGATCTGTAAGAGAGATCTGACTATTCCTACCTCCATTTGGATAAATTCACTTAATGCTGTCTTGTTGTTGTTTTGTTTTTAACTCTTTACCTGAGTCAAGTCTTTGAAATGCCACTTGGTATTGAAGTGAAAATGTTTCTATTAATTTTCATGATAGAGATGCCAGATTAACTTCGTCAAGTTCTAATACCTTTTACTTCATCCAATAGCAAAAGAAAGAGCCCCTTTTCTGACTTCAAAGTATATCTTTTTCCTGAAGTTTTCTTTTTTAAAAAAATATATAGTCGAAAGGGCACTTAACTCCTAGATGAACAGACTCACTAAAACATTACTTTTGAAACTGAAGAGTGATATAAACATTTCTGGACAATCATCATAAAGACTTCTGATTCAGAAAGTATTTAAATATATGTGTAAGGATATGAGAAATCCCCATGAAACTGAAGTAAAGCTAGATCTGTGATTATGTACTTTTTAACTTGTGGTCTGTATTTGCATTTATTTTTACTGTAAATGCAAGCTGTAGAAAGAAAAATACTAAGTTATTTTGGAACTGAAAACATGTGATGCAAAAACTGGGGCAAAAATGTCTTTTGGAAGCTGGTAACAGCAGTATGCTGCAGCCAGTAGTACAACTAACAGGGACAGAATCACAGGACCGAACTAGAGATATCCTCTGACATGTGCCAGAAGGTGCAAGCAATCTTAATAATTGACCTAACATTAATGAAGTGACATGTGATTCCTGCAATTTAATAATGTATACTGGTTCATAAATGGGAATGTAATTGGAAACTACAGTGCCTTGTATTCTTAAAAGGGGAGTGTCAGGAGATAAGGGGGAGGGGCAGATGAGGTGTTTTTATAGGATGCATCTAGCCTTGAGATGTGATGTGACTGCTATCCCTGCTGTGAGAGCAGCCACCATTGATAACAGTGCCCACACACCCTGATTTCAGTTCCTTCCTAAGTATGTGCAGCCTTACCTAACATAATCTATGACATCTGAGACAAAACTAAACTTATCGTGAAGCTCTTTTGAATTTCAGCACAATAACCCATAAGAACAAACAAGACAAGGCTATGCAATACTTATTACAACAGACAAGGACATGAGTGTTGGGGTGGTGGCATCAGCAAAAAGGAAAATCTCTGGTAATTTGTTTGATAATTCCCTATTTTTGCTCCTAGCTTCCCAACATGTTTATAAATCAGCAATATCAAGGGGGAGCTCTTACCTGCCTCCATCTGAACTCATGCATTCCACCATCAAAATTTCCTGATTCACTATCATCACAGAAAATGAAGATATTCTCTTTCAGCCTCAATTTTATTATGAATGCCCCTCCTTCCTCCTCCTTTCTCTTAGTTTTATTGCTGAGTGGATGTCATACAGTATGAATATCCCTTTAGTTAGTTTGGGTCAGCTGTTCTGGCTATGTCCCCTCCCAAGATCTTGCCCACCCCCAGCCTACTGGTGAGAGGGGAATGTTGGAGAGACAGCCTTGATGCTGTGTTAGCACTGCTCAGCAGCAGCCAAAATACTGGTGTGTTATCAACACCTTTCTAGCTACCGATACAAAGCACAGCACTATGAGGGCTGCTATGGGGAAAATTAACTCCATCTCAGCCAGACCCAATACATCTAGTCAATGAATGCATGAATAAAAATTTCCTACTAGTTAATCTACTCTTTTCAAGAAGAACTAGTAAATTCTATGTGCCTCCATATCAAATATCCTGAAGTTTAGGTTCAGGATTAATGTCTCTATATTAACTTCATTTAGAAAACTTGTCATTTTAAAGAAAGATACCATGTTCCAGCAATATAATTTTCCATTGGTAAAACATTTGGATGGGTAAAATATTTGCATGTGTCCATTTACATCTGTAATTCTTTCTGAAAAAAAAAATGTTCTAAGGTCACTCCTATTATCAAGCTTAGAATAACCTGAGTATTCAAGTACCAGCTCTTTCAAAATCCTGGCAGGATATTGTCCATTTAATCGAATTTGAGCACATGGCATTCTTTTCATTCTTCACACTTCACATGTAATCATCAGTCTTTTTTTTTCCCTGCATTTTTTCACATTATCAACAGTGCTTGTATCCTCAAAGGTGACAACATTATTCAATTTTATTTTGGAATTATACCTAGATCATATTTCTCCTTTCATAATGCCATGCTTATTCTCCTTTTTACCTAAATGGCTGAAGAGCTTATTACTATTTATTTTTATTCAGTTTGAAAATCATAAGACTTTAAACTGGTCTTTTGTTTCCTCCCTGTATTACAATCTTATGCATTAAATGAACTTCAGTATCTATAGAACAATAACTTTATTAAACATGTAGTGGGAAGATTTAGGGAAAACTAAAGCACCAGAGGAAACAAATACTCACATGTTTTGGCAGCTTACCATTACAAAATTATTATCTTCTATATACTGTGGAAGACTGACTGGACTATTATTTTCCATCTGACCCTGACTGATGTAGTCAGTGGTTCTTAAAAGTATTTGTTGTATTTCAAAAGCACCTTGTCCTTGTCCCAACCAGAAGTTTTTGTCGTATGCCAGAGCACCTTGTCCCTGAGGAAGCATGAGCTAGTCTTTGTGGAAAAGAATAACATGTAACTTTAGCTTCATTCAAAAGTCATTATATTAGAAGTCTGTGGATTTTTTTGTTTGTTTTTTTTTGTTGTTGTTGTTTGGTTGTTTGTTTTTAAAATCAAATGCACTTTTGTAACCTCTTAGTTCTCCTGTTTGTAAAAATGAATGAATGTCTTCACCAATGCGTCTTCTCACAGTGATGGCTCAAGAAAATCAAAGAAACATGAAATGATGGAGGAGTTAAAACTTGTAATTTTATTCCATCTTTTAGTCAAGATCAACCTTTCTTTCATCAAATCTCTGTTCCTCCCTTCTACCCTGCTCGCATCTGAAAGTTAATTGCTCCAGTTATTCTTTACTGAACACAAAAAGTAATTATGTGAGCAAGCACAAAGATTTAGAGATTTTTATTGTGATAGATATTAATAGACAAAACATCTCAAATTTCTAAAGGGAAAAATCCATCAAAAAAATCCAAATCCCTGCCCCAAAATTCAAGGGCAATTTAAAGAAAACAGTTAACACCAGCAACAAATCCACAAAATAATTATTTTTAGCAGAACTTTTCAAAAGAAAATTTCAACCCAAGGCAGAGGTTTGACATGAAAAATACCCATCAAAATAGTTAAAATTCAGGATTTCAAAGAGTGTTGTGGAACATTATTTCATCATCTGACATTTTCTAACACAAATTGAAAATCAGTGGATCTTCTATTAGACTGCAACTAAAAATAGTTAATATAGTAGTACTCTACATTTTATGATTTGTATCAGGTAAGTAAATCACCACAGCTGCTGGGGATTCAGAATTCACTGTCCACAGTGATCATGTGAAAGCTGAGAAGAGCTAACTCTTGGAAGCCAAGAAAAGGTCCTCCTTGCAAAAACAGTTCTCAAAAGAGTAGCCGATAATAGCTGTAACATATACCTATCTTGGGCAAAAATATGCACCCATTGAATCTGTGACTTACAAGTTCATTGGATTACCTTATTATTATCTCAATGTTTTCCCCACAAAGCTACAAGAAGTATATATATGAAATAAAACCAAACAAAATAAACCTGGCTGGCTTTCATTTCTTGTACAAGGCTGCTATAATCACTGAATCAAACCAAGTATTATAAACAGATGATTATGTTAATTTAAAATGGTTTGGTTGATGTTTATGCAGCATTTATGCCTGTACTTATTTTATTATGAATGGTTTGTTAAACAGCTATAACTGGTCAACCACCAGCAAAAGTAAATTCGTTTAAAGGATTATTGCCCAATAAATAATTTGCTGAGGCTTATCTAAGCCATATTTAATAAAATTCCTAACCCTTAAAATAGAGCAAATTCATTTGCAGTAATTACTGAGGGTTTATAACTGTCATGTGCTCTGTGTATTTTGCCGTATACTTTACAGAGGGTAATCAGATACCTACAGATAGGTAGCCATTAAAATTAAGAATTTTTATTGTGCTGTTAGGTTATTTCCAAAATGATGCATTTACTATCTGTAGAAAATTAAAACTGTAGTAATGTGTTCACATTATTTCAAGGATGCCTTGGTAAGGATATGGTACTTTTCTTCTGGAAGAGAAGAAACAAAACGCAGCAACAGCTAAAATATTCACCAGCAAGAAGAGAGAGAGACAGTTCCACCTGTGACTCCTAAAGACAAAATGTCCCTTAGCATCATGGCAGCAGTCTTTTCTCCTAGATGTAAAAGAATAGGTAATAAAAATATAGCAAAAAAATTTCTCTGTGGAAAAGTTGACAAGGTATTCATAGAAGATAACAATAGGATAAGGTAGAAATATCTTTCCTTCTTAAGAGCAAAAATAGAAGACTAGATTTGCAGTTATGGAAGTAAAATTTGATGTCAGGTTCTGATTTAATTCCTGAATATAACAGAGAATCCTGAAGTAATTTGGGACAAGCCCTTTGAACTTTCTGTGCCCCTGTTGTTTAAACTTCAAAATGGGGTTATTAATAGAGAGACTTCTCTGTTTCAGAGAGTAAACTTTGTTTGTGAAAAGCCTGGCCACATCCATTTTGGCTAAAGGTACACTTCTAATCAATGGGTATTTTGAGACAGGCTTTTACCTTGTTAGTTTCTAAACATACTAACTATTTGATATCTTTGGTTGGGGAAAACGATATTGGCTGGCCTGCTTCCACCATGGTCTTGCTGTATTCATGAATAGGTGCAAACACTTAAAATTGTGCTAGCTTTTTTTGCAATATTTGGAATAAAACCTTCCTGAATTTGTTCTGTGTCAGCTGAATGCAAGGTCATTTAGCTACTTTCTCCTCACTCCTCCCCACTTCCTCTAAGAAACCTATGATTTTCAAAATTCAGTTTGTTTGGACAGTAGCAAAGGCTCCTGCAATTACAAGGTGAACACTCTGACAAGTGTTACCTGTTTTGGAGGTAAAATCAGAATACCTGTTAAGAAATTATGATGAATGGTAGATATATCTGCTTTTTTTGAAAGAAATGTACAACTAAATTAGAACTACAGGTGAAAAAAGGAAACTAAATTGATTCTTTATATGTTGTTAGACTCTCCTGAATATTTTATGATTGCTGCCTTAACCTGAGTTTCCTAAAATCAAATATAATCTTCAACATAATGAGATATAAATGCAATACCAGCTTGTGAACTGCCCTACTTTTTTAATTGAAGTGATAATTTACATATTCAATTATTATAATTGTAAATATAAATTAATTGCAATTCTCCTACCTGGAGGCTGGTATTGATTAATAAGATTTTTAGTCATTAAGAAAATACTATCTTTTTAATTTTTTTCCCCTCAAGAGAAATTCCTATCAGTTAAAAACTAAAGACTTTTCAAGTCTTAACATCTTTTCCTTTCAGGAAAGTCTTATTAATGGCTAAACTTATTTCCTACAGAGAAAATGAAAGTAATACTATTTGTTTTCTGAAAGGTTAATAATATCTTTTGCCTTAAAACAAAATCAGAAAACTTTTCTTAGGTCATTGCTGAGAAGTTACAGGTTTTGAGGCAACTTAAAATTTTATAAGCCCTTAGAGTTCTACAGTTCATCATTCCAATATCCAAGAACTATGTGGGTAGGTGTAAGCTGTGTTTTTTTTCTCATAAAAGTGCAACTTAACTAGAAGCATTTGGTTTGCAGATTGATAGAAGAAAATTATATTTTCTTATCACCTTCTGGGTAGATAATGTATTGCAAAGGGAAACTTTAAAAATATACTAAAAATATCTCAGGGAAAGAATAACTAACCCTACTTTGGCAGTGGTATGAAATGTGCAAAAGGATCAGAGCAGAGCAAGTAAGCAGTTTTCAAAGTAAAATAATATTGCAGCTATTATTTGGTTTATACTGTTTTGGTAACTGCAAATTCTGGCATTTGCCTACAAAATTATAACAAGTGTTGATACAAAACACTGTTAAATTTATATGTTTATTTTCACAAATTATAAATCATTTTTGTTATTTACCAAGCAGATTGAAAAACAGATTTTTCAGACTTAGAGATCTTGAAGCTTTTTATTTTTTTTTAACTAACAGATATCACAGCTGTAACAAAAAGCATCTTCTCTACAGAGAAGGCAGAAATCTTACATTTGTTGCATTTCATCATAGAAATATCATGCAGGCTATGTGATTATATTTTTCCTTTGACCATTTTTAAGGGGGAATATTTGCCCTTTTAACCTTTGCAGTGTCATAACCATATCATGATCTGTGATATTGGCACTCTATCTGTTAAATTATGTGGGGTGTTTTATCGGAGGAAAAAAAATGAAAACAAGCATGTGATGCCTTTTGTAGTCTACAAGTGGAGTCTACATTTTGTTCTCCAAATAGACTTAAAGGAAACCCTGGGAGAAGCATTAATAATTTCAAGACTAGAGCCACATTTTTTAAATAATTCAGAGATCTTTAAAGATGAAAAATGTTTTATAGACATTTGTTATAGACAGAGTATTTTTCTTTCCTCTTCTATGTATTTTTTCCTTCAGGAAAGTGCACAACAAAAACATTCCTACAAAAATCAAACAGCAGAAGCTGATTACATTAACCTGTAGATAGAAATGGCTAGGAATTTTCCTACATAATATTTTTAAAAACAAAGTATGGATCAATCTAAATCAAAACTTCTCTCGCAGAAATTTAATCAGGAGTATTTTCTTTTGCTGAATGTTTAATCAATAGTAAGAATAAAAAGAGCTCTGGGGGAGAGAAAAATGCAGACAACAGACTTTTTGACCAGATCAGTGTGCAATATAGGAGATTCAGTTCAGTTTGGCTCAGATATACATAAGTGTTCCAGGTTGCATATCTTAATGTAAACAACTCACTGTCTCACTACTGGAAGCATTTTATAGATATACATCCCTAATTCAATATATATTGGAATATGTCTAATTCAGTATATAATATTATGAGAACAATTAGCTCATTGTTAGGTAATAGAGAAATGTAGAAACATGGAATACTAGGGCTGACATCAGAAGATCATTTGCTTTGGTCTTCTGCTTCCAGACATGACTTACATATCTATGTGATACCTGACAAAAGTTTATGCAGCCTCTTCGTAAATCATGAGAATCTTTCCACAACTTCTTCAAGCAATCCACTCTAATAATTCACTGTTCTTGCTAGAAAGATTTTCTCAAATTAAATCAGTCTCCCTGACTATGAATTAAACCTCTTGGTCTTTGTTCTCATTACCTTTGATTATTCCCTTTCTTATGACACTAGCCTTTTAAATGTTTGCATAGTCGTCTCATCTTTTCTCTCCTTCTTTGTCCATCTGTAAACTAAAGAGACGTAAATCTTTCATTTTTCTTTTCACAGGCAATCATTTATAAAGCTATGATCATTCTCCCTGCTGTACTCTGGACCACAAATCATCACCATCTTTGTCTTTTGTGAAGTGTGATACCCAGAACTGGACATGTAGGATGTTGTAAAATTTGCCCCCTCAAATTCCTAGTTCTCTATATTGACTAGGTAAGGAACCTAGAATCAGCTGTGCTTTGTCAGATGAACTCTAGTTTTACTGTTTCTCCTTTATTCAAAAGATTTTTTAGAGGTCCTAATAAATCCATGTCGGCTTTCATTGGTTGTACTGCTATGCTTACAAATCAGTTGGTTATCATTCCAGTATTCCTGTTGGAACTAAAGTAAAGCTAAAGAAATTTTCTTGGCTTGATTCTATACCTATTCTTTCTGCTGGGACATAAACATGGCTGCACATTGTCTGCTCTGGATATTCATGGATACTATACATGGATATTTAAACAGAATTCTGTCTTTAGTTGCCTCTCTGGTTCTTATTACATGAGTAAATGAAATACAATATTATTTGCTAGTTAAATAGCCAGAGTTGTCTATATTTACAGTATACCATAAGAACAAACTATCGTTACTTTATTTATTTCCTTCCCTACCAAGACTTTTCTTACTTTAGAACACCACAAATAACAACTTCCCCTCCTCATATCACATCGTCTTTGAAGGAGATTTAAAAAGGTCAAAAACATATTCCCCTCAGTGGAAACACAGAAGTTTGAGAATTCTGGTTTTGCTTTCAACTCAGTGCTTTTCTAATATCTTATTTCTAACAGAATTTTTGTTTCATGCCAAGGTGTAATTCCTTGGTATGTTCCTCTACTCTAGAATGTCCTTTTCCCTTTCCTTTCTATATGACTACTTCCCTCCTAACTAACTCCCTACACCCCATAAGTAATGAAACAAAAATAAATAACCTAACCAAAACATTGCTGCTGTCAAACACTATGGTTCCTACTTGAGTATTATACCTCTCCCATATTTTGGTCTGTTCTGCCTATTCAACATGTCATGTCTTTGAAACTACTGAAGTATTTGTACAGTTTCTATCACAATGTGTATTCATTCTTGGTTGGTATTTAGGATCTATTTAGTGAGATAAATACAATTAGAAATCAACCATGTTTCAATTTTCTAAATTGCTGTCCCTTTTTCCAGTAGTGGAAATATCCAAGAGGAAAAAAAAAAGAAAAAAAAGCCAAAAAAAATCACTGAATGCATGGAATATCACAAGTACTTTGACATTTTAATTTTTTTTCTCCAGAATCATAATCTGTTCTAGTTCACAGTCTGTTCTAGAGGGCCGTTACTAGGACTAGAAGACCAGGTTCAAGACCACCTGAGAAGTCTGAACATACACAAGCCCATGGGACCTGATGAGATGCACTGATGCAGTTGCTAAGCTACTCCTTCATATTTGAAAAGTCATGGCAGTCAGGCAAAGTCCCTTGTGACTGAAAAAAAAAGGAATACGACATCAATTTTTAGAAAGGGTAAAAAGAAAGACCCTAGGAACTACTGTCCAGTTAGCCTCACCTCAGAGCCTGGTGAGATCATGGAACAGATCCTCATGGAAGTTATATTGCAGCATATGCAAGACAGAGAGGTGATTAGAGACAGCAACATGGCTTCACTGAAGGCAAATCATGCTTCACTTATCTGGTGGCCTTCTACAATGAAGTGACTGCATCAGCAGACAATGAAAGAGCAACTGATGTTATCTACCTGGACGTTTTAAGGCCTTTGGTATGGTCCCCTATAACATTCTTGATGCTAAATTAGAGAGATACAGGTTTGATGGATGGACTGTTAGATGGATAAGGAACTGGTTGGATGGCCACATTCAGAGTTACAGTCAATGACTCAATGTCCAAGTGGAAGCCAGTAACCAGTGGTGTCCCTCAAGGGTCCATACTGGCACCAAAACTGTTCAATAACTTCATCAATGATATAGTGGGAATGAGTGCACCCTCAGCAAGTTTGCAGATGACACCAATATGAGTGGTACAGTCGATACACTAGAGGAAAGGGATGCCACCCAGAAGGACCTTGACAGGCTTGAGGAGTGGGACTGTGTGAAGCTTATGAAGTTCAACAAGGCCACGTGCAAGGTGCTGCTTCTGAGTCATGACAATCCTCAATATCAGTACAGACTGGGGGATGAATGTATTGAGAGCAGCCCTGCAGAGAAGGACTTGATGTCCATCATACTGGAGATGAAAAATTGGATATTAGCCAGCAATGTGCACTTGTAGCCCAGAAAGTCCATCGTATCTTGGGCTACATCAAAAGAAGGGTGGCCAGCAGGTCGAGGGAGGTGATTCTCCCCTTCTACTCTGCTCTTGTGAGACCCCACCTGGAGTACTGCGTCCAGCTCTGCGGTCTCCAGCACAAGAAAGACATGGACCTGATAGAGGGAGTCCAAAGGAGGGTCACAAAAATCATCAGAGGGTTGGAACACCTCTCCTATGAATAAAGGTTGAGAGAGTTGGGGTTGTTCAGCCTGGAGAAGACTCCAGGGAGACCTTATTGCGGCCTTTCAGTACTTAAAGGGATCTTATAAGAAAGATGGAGAGAGACTTTTTACCAGGGCCTGTAGTGACAGGAAGAGCTTGATTTAAGCAGGGGCTTAAAACTGAAAGAGGGTAGATTTAGATGGGGTAGAAGGAAGAAAGTGTTTACAACGAGTGTCATGAGACACCAGAACAGGTTGCCTAGAGACGATATGGATGTCCCATCCCTGGAAGTGTTCAAAGTCATGTTGGACAGGGCTTTGAGCAACCTCATCTAGTGAAAGATGCCTTTGCCCACAGCACAGGGGTTGGACTAGATGATCTCGGAAGGTCCCTTCCAACCCGAACTATTATATGATTCTTTGACACTATGACTTACTATTTGGAATAAGTAGAAGTTAACCTTCTACTAATAGGAATTCAGAAAACTTTGTAGAGAGACAAAATCACAGTGCAAGGTAGGTAGGAAATCCTAAGAACAAACAAGTGCTGAAGTAGTTAAAGACCTCTTTTGCTAATGTTCCAGGCTTTGCTACATACTAGATATAGTTCTACAGTCAGAAGAAAACCCCTCTTTTAAAGCTGGTATTCAGATGGTATACGGAAGGCAGAGACTACTGATTTGGTCTAGGAATATTTAGTCATTGACTACAATGATTATTTTTTTTTTTAAATAAAAGACAATATATATTTCATAAGTTCACTCTGATACTACTGAGATGTAACAACTATATAATTATATAGTCCTATGCAAATATATTAAAGTAGAGGGAGATTTAAGTAGGACATGGCTTTATACTGCTTTACTGTATATGTGGGAGTTTTGCTACATGCATTTAGAAAATGCGAATTACTAGTGTGCCATTCAAATTATATAATCTTATTAGAAAAACGTAGTTTAATCAGCCCTTTGTCATTGGTATCAGAAAGCATAACAGAAGTGTAACATCCTTGTATTTCTCAATTAAGATAAACTGAAAGCTGTAATGAAGATAGCAGCTTCTTACTACTTTGTTAACTTGATTATTTAATTAGGATAGGAAGGCATACCATTTTGAAACAGAATTTGAATTTTTTTTTTTTTGTATTATTTTAGTTTGTTACGTCATTGAACAGCAAAACCAGTAAACATGTGGATGTCTTTAAAATATAGCTTTTATAAGATTGCCCTTAAACACCCTGATTCAGCCAGCCATAATTTGGCCAGTGTTTGCAGTGCTAATTAGTTCTCATGTAAAAGATTTTAAAAGATATAGAAAAATATTCCCAGAAATTGGCCAAATCAAGGGGAAGATGGACATCATAGATGCCTACATTTTTTTGCCTGTTGATTTTTTTGTTTGTATACCTAAAATGAACACTTTAAAGTTTGACTAATACATTTTCCCTAGGTTTTATAAAAACCTCATGCTAAAACTCATAGAAGAATTTGATTTAGAAATTATTATTTTAAACATAATCTCCAGCTAAAACCTAGCTTCATAAGTCAATAAAATGCATTTTTGACTACACATTTTTAAATCATGCTAATAACTCCTGAATGCAAAGTTTGAATTTACAAATCTTCCTTGCATTTGAGATACAAATGACAAGTTTCTAAATCGAGACTTGAAAGCTGTTCAGTTAAGATCAGGATTTTAAACTCTTATCTAATTCGAGGTTGACATTCCAAAAAAAGTAGCTCTTCATTACTATGTATCAAGACTCACACAGCAAGGTACTTTAAAACAGACACTTTATAAAACCACCTGTATTTCAGGTGAGCACTCTAACAACACTCTGCATACATAAAATGAGGCATAAACCCACTTATAACACTGAATTATTTCCTTTCAAACATGCAGTGTTTTAGAAAGCTGAGAGCATGGAAAACTTCTTAGTATACACTGAATTTTAAACAGCACTCTCCTAACCCTCAGTGGATATTCAAGCCAGAAAAAAATAGGTTTCACAGAATATACGGCACAATGGGGAAGCTGTGGTTCTAGCTGTTGCTCGTGTACGGGAATTGTCTGTTGAACAATCCAGCTGTGGCAACCACCATGTACCCTGCCTTGAATTATATGATATGGTGCTGCGCTTCTTCCATTCCCTTTTGCTCTAAATCTGGGTTAATAGATCTAGGATGCCAAAACTGTGTCACTTTAAGATCATTCATATTGAGGGAGAAAGGTTGTGTCAGGTGCTATCGCTGTCATGTAGTAAACAGTGAATGGGTTATAAACTGAAATTTCTGTAAGTTAGTTAGCCACCCAGTTTCTTTCTCATCATCCTTTCTGGGTCACTGAGAGTAGCTGCACACCTGCTTTCATCTGAGGTACTAGTACTATCCAGGAACTACAGCAGGGACAGGAAAGTATAAAGGTAAAGCTTGTGTTCTTTTCAAACAGGTGTTCATGAATATGTTGATTTTTGTTGATCACCTATACCTATGTCTGTGAACCTCGTAGAATCTTCCCTGCCTCTGTGGTATTTTATGTACTATGAAATACAATGAAATGCTATCAGAGGCAGAATTCTGTTATCACTTTAACATGAATGCTGGTGGCACTGCAAGTGATATTTTCAGAATAAGGTGCTTGTTCTTGCCTTATTAAATTCAATCTGCTAGGTGAATTTTCTATCAGAAGAAGTGTTAGAATGGACTGCTGAAAACTGGTTATAGAGAAAAGTGGCTGTCAATGTGGAGCTCGTTATTTTACATATTGGTTATTCTTTGTGTAAATCATGACTACTTTCCTGTCAAAAGTAAGCTTTTACAATAGCTAACACATGAGTATTAATTCAGCTACAGAAGACGTTGGATTTTATTCCATTTTATATAGATGTTATTTTTGTTGATATTATATTTGATTATGATTCAAATATCCTTATTACAGATGATGAGAGTCAAAAGGAGACAGAATAGACCAATTTTCTCATCTCAGATTGAATTCATTTGTCTGACAAGAAGGAAAAAACCCAAACCAAGCCAAAAAAAACCCTAAAACCTGATCACTTTGATACTGAGCAAACTTCAACAGAAAAGACTGAATGAAAGTCAGGGAAGAACCCTGCATTCTCACACACTGTAAAAACAGTCACTATCTAGAACACAGTCTCGTTTCAAGGTCAAAATAAGGTTAAGAATGTTTTATCTAAATTCCCCAGTGTTAATTCCCTAATTTCTCCTATAGGTTACATCTACATTACTAGAAATTAGTGTCACCTGTTTTCATAAAATGCACTACATTCTGCCTCTCATCATGCTTCCTAACCAGGAAAAAAGAGGTGGTGTCATCTGTACTACCTAGTAAGAAAGGCATTTGGCCCATAATAATGTCCAGACTATGCTTAGGTAGTGTCTGGGAGAGAGCTCATTGGCATGAGCCAAAACTGTGCCAGAGGTTAGATGGGGAGGAGTGAGGTGGGATCTATATCTACCGCTTTATCAAATGTTAAATTAAATTATACTGAAGAATATTTGTCTGCAGATTAAATCTTAGTGACATCAAAAGATTAAAATCTTCTGAAAACTTTATTCAAAATTGAAGCAAAGCTGCTTATTCAATAAAAAAGTCCACCAGACACCTGAAAGTATTGGGGATCAATGTCCAGTGGTGAAAGGAATTAGGAAGCAAGGAAAAGACTTTCTGACAAAAACCAAAACATTTTCTCATCAAAATTCACTCTGAATGGCTAAAGTAAAAATCGTAACCAACAACATAAAAAAATTTAAGATAACTAACTGAAACAAGTTTTCCTTCTGTGGATGAACTTTTAGGTGTAGTGACTATACTAGGAATAGTACTTTACTAAGTCAGAAGTGCAAGACATTGTGTTTATGGTATGGAGTGGAACTCCTGCATTCTATGTCCAGTGTTTGTACATGCACTTAAGAGTGTGGCTGGTGAGTGAAGATGATTTAGTTCAAGAGCATTGAGAAGGTTACGTCCTCTACCAGTCATCTGCTCCATCCTCTGGTTCATGGACAGCTTGCTTAGTTGTAGATAAGCTCCTGACAACTAGAGTTCACTGCATGGACTAAAGAGAAATTAAAACAAACAAACAAAAAAAAAGACAAATCAAAATCAGACTGACCTTTGAAAGATTATAAGAGAAATTGAAACAGCTTAGCATTTGATTCAAATGAAGCTTAGCATGGGTGGATGGCATAAACTCAGGGCCTGACTTTGTCAGAAGCCCCAAAATATGCCACTTAATTTTGAACAGCTTAGTTCTTACCTAAAAAGAGCTCCTGTAACTTTCTAATCATTTTTTCAGTCATGACTAATAGCTGAAATAGAACTGCAAAAAACAGCATGGCCACTTTAATAAAGCAGTTGTCTTCTTTTTGATTGCATATCTTCATCCAAGAAGCTGTTGAGGTAATTTTCACTATAATCTTGTTGTTGTTGTTGTTGTTGTTGTCAGAATTATACGAAAGGGCTTTTGTGTAAAAAGCAATTGAGTCCTAGTAGTGGACATTGCTGCAGAGCTCGCATCAAAAGTTCAGTCTCTGAAGTACATATTAAAATAATAATATATGGTATTTGTTCTCAAAAGTCATTAGTGTTCTAAGCAGTAAACATGAATAGTTAATCAATGCTTAATTACATTTATCTGCATTTGAATATAAGAAAGAAATAACAGTAAAGTTGTATCTGAAATTCATGTAGTAAAATATTGTTACAAATCATTTATGAAGTGTCTTGAAAGCTCCTTGTGTGATGAAGTGACATTATATATCCATTGTTTTTCCTCTGAGATCAGTCAAGGTTCAAGCACTGTCAATAAAATAGCATTCACAGCCACTTACCCATCCTTCATGTAATAGCAGACATCATCAATCATTTCCACTTCAAGAAAAGCTCAGAACTGTCTACGTGAGTTCTATTCAAGCGAACATCCCTGTCGTGTTTAAGTGCCTTATAAAAAGGAACTTTAATTTAAGATATGGCTGAACAAGTGAACTTTATTTATCCCTACTCTCCAAAATATTACCGAGATGCATTTTTCCTTTTTTTTTCTTTTAGTTTGAATTTTTCTTTTAGTGTGAAGAATAAATAAGCATATTTTAGATTCTGTTCTTACGATCATGACATCTATGACTTGTCCTGTTTTCACTGAAATGTTACAGTTAATTTTCTTCTTTTTTGTAAAATGCAACTCTTGAAGGAAATCAGGACTACTAATCAATACAGACTTTTAAGTAACTTTGTAGTCATCCATAAAGACTTGCAACAGCTTAGCAAGGAAATCATTAAGAAGCAGACACCCAGTCATTAAACAACAAAAGAATAAACAGCGTTTCCACCAAACACCAGTGAAAGAAGGTAATTTTGATATCCCATACTGTCCAAAGCAGAGAACTTCAGAAGCTCTCTTTGATTACCAGTATTCCTCAAAAAGTACTGCAGGTCAGTCATTAACAACAGATTTCAAGGTTTGTCGTACCACTAGAATCAATCACTGCTGTCCCCTTCTTTGGATTAAAACTTTCTCATTGCTTGTCTTCCGTTTGTTGATTTCAGCCTCCAGTGAAGATTAGTAGCTGATAGTGATAACCTGGCTACAGAACAACCTAGTGCCTGTTGCTTGCTTCTGAAGAGAGTATGTTACAGCAGAAACTGGAGTCTTCACTGTAAGGAGAATAAATTACATTGGAGGGGAAGCAACTCATCCCTACTGTCATTGCAAAAGAAGTAATCAGATGAGATATTCATTCAACACACTAATTAAACAGTAGCCCTTACCACTTCTATGAAGTAATTTGTTCATGATACTGACTACTGTTGACTACTTCAGAAATACTAATGTCCTCTTCCTGTTGGTCATCTAAATGAGATCATTATTCAATGTTACCAATAGTCTTTACTTTCTCTGACATAAACAGGAGCTTCCTTAAGAGTCGTATAGCACACAAGGGAAGGAAGAAAAATAGATAGCTTAACAATTACTTTCTATTTTTTCTTTTCTTGAAAAAAGGTTGGATATTCACTAGTTTTGGAGGCTCTAGACAGTTTGTTAAGTGGTTTTCAAACCACTGTAATTTACTACATACTATTCTAAAAAACACCTTCACAGTTTCTGTTGGAAAAAATCAGATATGTCACAGATTTCTTTTACTAACCATGAGGAATATGTTTCTGAATAACACATGGTTTCTGTTGCTCTTGTCACTTTAATGGTCTTTTGTCTTGGAAAACTTAAGACTTTTTCCTCACAGAATGATATTGGGTGATTGTTTTCCAAAAAAATTAACTCAGATTTGTACAATTTTCTCCAAGAAGCAGGCAGATAGTTTTTACCAATCTGAGGTACTGATTTTAGATCAGTGCACAAATATTTGGAGTTGATATAATTTACCTATGTTGACAGCGCACTTCAATTCTAGATCAGAGTTGTGCTGGTCATAGTTCAATAACTATATTTTTTGAGGATAAACCTTTCTCTGAACCAGGCTTAGTTTTGGACTAGGCTGAGATTAAATTCTGCTCAGCTGTGTCTGATTTGGTCTTTAATTGTTGTCATCATCTCAAATTTCCTTGTTTTCCCCTTGACCTGCTACAAGCTAGCAAAGGCTCCTAGTAGTTCAGGAGTCTAGTGACAGTCAGGATTCGTACAAATAACACTATACTATACCATACAATACAATACCATACCACGCTATGCTACATTACGCTATGCTACACTATGCTATATATTTATTTTATTTGATTTACATATCCTACTCTCTTACCCATGCAAGTTGGTAGGATTTGGGGTACTTTTCTTGTGAAGAGAAATGCCTATAAAGTCCATTAAAAATGTATCTCCTTTCTGCCCATCTACTGTTCCCCATTGAGACAAGGAAGATAAAGATTCTGGTCACACCCAGGTAGAGATCACTTCTTTATTTTGTATCCTAACTAGTGCTGTATATATTGTACAGAGGGGGACCAACTTACTGTGTAAGGCAAGAAAATAGAAATACAGGAATACAACCCAATTCCTAAAGAACGAAGCTGATATTTATCAGATAAATGGAAAGGGAGGTAGAAAACTTCTCAGGCAACAGAAAAGAAGAAAAATGACATTATTCTGTGACAACAAATCTCAGACCATGCTTCCAAAAAATATTTTAGTTTAGAAGAGTTTTTGAAGTTTCTGAGTTCCATTGCTTTCTTTAGCAGGATTATCAGTACAGGAGAAGGCCTTGTTCAAGGCTGACTGTAATAAACTGAAAATCTGCCACAAACTACAGCAAACTTTGGAACAAATCTAGAGTTTATGATATATGTTCATAATACACAGAGTTGAATTTCCCTTTCAGTTATAACATCTCATTAGCCAGATCTTGTAGATAATTACATGGGCCCGAAACTCATAACCAGTATTCATAAAAGTTTTGAGCCCAACATGTAAAAAAAAAAATCTCAGAAAAACAGCTGTTCTGTGATGTTTCTGAGCTGCATCCGGAATCAAATCCTCTCCATAGTTCTGAATCAGACACAACCACAGTGCAATAGGTCCTTACATCAGTCACTGATGAGAGTCAGAAATAGTAAAAATATAGATGCATCAATGACTTAAGTGGAAAATGGATTGAAATAAATTTTTCAAATGCACAAGTGGGAGCTGGCTACTACCACTAGTGTCTTATAAAAACATTCCTTATGATTTCTTTTTGTACTCTTAAATTATGGTTTGGCAGCAGAATATCTGCCAGTGAACTGTGGCAAGTAATAGGTTTTTACATTATCCTCTTTGTCAGAAGTCATTTATAAAATTAATTCTTTAAGGAGTTCTGAAAAAGGGCAAATCCCATGGATTGCTTGCATTTATAACAGGAAAACAAGCACCTCAATAACACAGCTTTTCCAGATACAGAATTATTTATTTTCTAGTTCAAACAATGCACAATTTTGCTGTACTGATAATTTTTTACAAGAATAATTAGTGGTCATATGTTTTGTTGTATAAATTATGATTATATTTTTTAAATCATAACATGCAACTTAGGATGTACTTGCAATATAATTTATGCAGATTTTATTACAGAGTCAGGCTAATATCTTTCTAAAGATATGGAATAGTCAATTACACCATAATTTCTAATTACTTTGGGGAACTCTGAATACTCTATGCCTAAAATTATAATGATGTGTTGCTGTAGTCATTATGTGAAGATTTGCACGTTGATATGGGTGCACTGACCCCACTTTTATCATTGCTTTTCATTTATTTAATGCCACCTTCCACTTTTTATAAAACACAGATGTTTTTATAAAAGGTTGGAGATAGGGAATTTATTTTTATCAAAGAATGAGGTTTGTATTATTTTTCTTTTTCATTCACACATCTTTTAACTCACCTAAATCAGTGTGATAATTACAAATAAACCTCTTTTTAAAAAATTATATCTATTTACTATATGTATCTTGAAACAAGCCTTTCATTGACTCTAACAATGGAATATACACTGTATTCTGAGATACAACTACATACATTTTCTTATCTGTTGATATATAATTTACCTGTGTTTACTGTGATCTGTATAACAGAGGCAAAAAGACTTCCCTGAATTAAATATCCCTTCAGTGAGAATATGTCAGAAAAATATTTATTCATGGTATTAAATTTACCATTGATAGAGGATGCACCACAAAATCTGATAATGCAACATTGGCAATGTATACCTGCCATGGTTAATAGCTGTCATTTTTAAAAATCTTCACTGAATCCGTCCTGTTTCAAAATTATCAAGGAAGAGCAACATATTGATCTTCATAAAATAGCTCTGCCAGGATAAAATTATTGAAGGTAGTATTTCAATTGATTTGTTCTTTTATATATATATTATAGAAAAAACACAAAATTTGCTTCTAGGAGTCTGTTGATGGCATTGTACAATGCTTTACAGAGGTGCAAGAAAAAAAATAGCATGCTAATGGCTTTAGATATCTTTACACTGTATGAAGAGTTAAATATCAGCAACATTATTAAATTTGAGGTTTTCGGGGGTGGCAGTTGGTCTTTTTTTTCTTTTTTTCTTTTCTTCTTTTCTTCTCTTTGCTGCATGGAATATTTAGGCTTTGTCACACAAGACATATTCAGATATGAATCTAGAGAGTTGCATACCAATACTTATTTCCTGAACGTAAGCAAAGTAATGAACTTTCCGTATAGAGTCCTTCACACCAACGCACCTTAGCACCTTAACTAATATGCGATACAAGGAGGCTGCACATCTGGAAAGTGAGATTTACTGGAAAATAGATTAGGGAAACCACTGAGCAAATTCTTTGGCCATTTCAGTTTAGCACAGTATGAATTCTTAAGCATGGGTCCTAGTGTTTTACTAAATAAAAATGTCTCCTGAATTCAGGTCCTTTCAAGACAGTGATTTCCCAGCCTGTGGTCAGTGTATATCACCCAGCTTCACTCCAACTCACCCAAGATGATCTGATAGCTGAAAGAGTGAAAAATATATTCACATAATTTGCAAACTATTATCTCCCAAAGTTTTGTTTGTTCTTTTTAGATTTGAAATAAACACTTTTTATAGAAATATATAGTATACAAAAGAAATTAGTTTCAGAAACAGTAGCTTCATGAATTTTGACTGGAAGGCTTTTCTTTTTTCCCTGATTATTATTTTTTGAGATGGGTAGCCATTTTTTCCAGATCATCAACCTGTTCCCAAGGGTACAGAGATGGTGAGCTATGATATATACAGTACTTTGTACGTTTAAAGCCAATTGTAAGTTTATTAATAATCCTTGCAGATCCATGGTATTGCTGACCTTAAGAGAGTCATAAAAGTTAGTCTGTTTCCTGGGAGTGTGCTGATAAGCAGTCATGACATCTCTTTTTCCAAGAAAAATAATGCAATAATGGTAATTTGAAGGCTTTCTTTCTATCATCAGAGAAAGTGAAGTATAAATCACGTGTGTGGTAAACCACATAAAGGAAAAGTAAAATGACATCTTCCTAAGCAAATGATTTCAAAGCCCAGTTAAATAATAAATCCGTGAGTAATAACCAAGGACAAGAGAAAAAAAGTACCGTAAGCACAAACAAATTCAAAAGCAATTTAAACAGTATAAGATTAACATATTTGAGGCTCATTTCCCAGGCTAGCAAATATTTTTTTAAAAAGCTTCAAATAAATTGGGATGCTACCAGTGTGATTACAGTGACAGAACATTTTTCAAAAAACAACACAAAATCCAATACAGGTTTAGTTCTGAGGGAAAAAAAAACCAAACCAAACAAACAATCCCCCCCAAAAACCCCCAACCAAAACACAACCAAAAACCTCCCACCTTTTACACTGTGTATTTATAGAGAAACAGCTGTGTAGCTGTGTAGCTAGTTCTCCAAAGGATCCATCACTCTGCTATAGAACCATCACTTCCTAAATGAACAAAAGTAAAGCATAGGTGCTAGGTAACATAAAGAGCTGAAGAAAAAGAACACATAACTACCAAAGGGCTCTTGTGGAAAATATAGAGAAGCTAAAGTTGAAGGACATGTGATCACAAAAGTTAAGACAGCTAGAAGAAAAGATTGGTGCCAATGAATAATGAATATTCTCAAAGGTTAGCCCTTTAGACACTAATCATTAATTACTGGATATGTTTAATTTAAAAAAAAATCCTCTAGCAAATAAAAATTCCTTTCAATTTCAGAACTGAAAGTCCAAGCCACTTTGTCTATAAGCAGCTAAATCTTCTGATTTTCTGAACTAAAAATATGACCAAACCCACCATTATTTTGCTAAAAATAAACAGAACAATATGAGCAAATCAGTTTAATTATCTTCTCATTTATTCTGACACTCTCTATTTATTACATTAATAAGTATTTTGCTGTAAAAATGTGTTAATAATGTGAAACAACATTTTTCAAGACTTAGAACCTGCTGAATGTAATAAGGGTAGGCAATATGTTAAGATTTAATAACAAAGGTATAATTTCCTAAAACAAAGGCATCCAATATTAGAGAATGAGCACCTGTCACTTTATAAATAGTTAGTCACCAAGTCTTCACAAGAGTCTAAAGCACATAAAGGGTAAGAAGACTAAAATCTCTATTTCCAGATTGTCGTGGTTTAACCCCAGTCGGCAACTAAGCACCACGCAGCCGCTCGCTCACTCCCCCCACGGTGGGATGGGGAAGAGAATCGGAGGAGTAAAAGTGAGAAAACTCATGGGTTGAGATAAAGACAGTTTAATAGGGAAAGCAAAAGCCGCGCGCACAAGCAAAGCAAAGCAAGGAATTCATTCACTACTTCCCATCGGCAGGCAGGTGTTCAGCCATCCCCAGGAAAGCAGGGCTCCATCACGCGTAACGGTTACTTGGGAAGACAAACGCCATCATGCCGAATGTCCCCCCCTTCCTTCTTCTTCCCCCAGCTTATATACTGAGCATGATGTCATATGGTATGGAATAGCCTGTTGGCCAGTCTGGGTCAGCTGTCCTGGCTGTGCCCCCTCCCAGCTTCTCATGTACCTGGCAGAGCACGGGAAGCTGAAAAGTCCTTGACCAGTGTAAACTCTACTCAGCAAGAACCAAAACATCAGTGTGTTATCGACATTATTCTCATCCTAAATCCAAAACACAGCACTCTACTAGCTACTAAGAAGAAAATTAACTCTGTCCCAGCTGAAACCAGGACACAGATAGAACATGATACTCTCACTGCTGGAACAAGCAAATCTGAAAATTAATGATCTTCTATCAAATAGTTTAGCATACCAGGTTATTAAGAATATTCAATCTTCTTCTGTCAAGTTAATTGAAAAGACTTAATGATACCTGATTCAGCAAACATGGCACTGAAAAAAATTAGTTGTAGTCATTCATAGAAATTTATTTCCTCCCACATGGATATGTGAGCTATATATGTATATGTAGAAGTAGGACTTCAATGAAGCAAATAAAAATGTGGAGGAAGACATGGATAAGGAGTACTTAAGCAATTACAAGGCATACGTCACAAGCTGTAAGCCATATACAAGTTCATGGGACCCGAAATGGGACACTCAAGGTGCTGGGTGGTCTGGATAATGACATTGTAAAGCCACCATCTATCATCTTTGAAGGCTTGCAATCACAGCAATCCAAGAAGGAGTTTGGTGACTGGTCCCTTCCAACCTACCTTATTCTGTGATTTGGAATTCAGGCATTCTTGGCCAAGGAATTTCAGTCTTCAGTCACTAGAAAGGAAAACAGAACATGAAAGGTTTCCCCAACCCCCTTTTTTTTCATGTGAAAAGGGGGGTTTCCATTTCCATTTTCCATTGGATAGAGGCTAAATATTTTCTAACCATCTCTATTGTAGAGAAAGAGGTACTAAATAAGTTATGAATAAGGATCTCAGGTCTTAGCAAATTTCTGTATTAAGGCTTAAAGGAAAAAGTAGAAAAGCAAATGGTCAATAAATCAACTCTTTGTCATACTTTTAAGGATAATTTGTTCTGTGTGTGGCAAGATCTCTTGTAGAGCTGAAGGAACAGCATATATGGAGATGCTGGACCCAGCATGTAACTTGCCAACAGCTCTGAAATATATCAGGTTTGTTCTGCCTTCTAAACTTACAGAAAAAACAAGTTTTGTACAGGACTCCTTTGCAAATTTGGGTGGTGTGGCTATAAAAAAAAATTCTCACTTAAACTTTTTTGGGAAATTTCTTTTGTCAAGCATTGGAACAGGTTGCCCAAAGAAGTGGTTGAATCCCCATCCCTGGAGGCATTTAAAAGACATGTAGAAGTGGTGCTTAGGGACATGGTTTAGTGTGGACTTGGCAATGCTAGGTTAACGGTTGGACTTGATGATCTTAAAGGTCTTTATCAACCTAAACAAGTCTATGATTCTATGATTCTATGACAATCATTGGTGGACAAACATTTGCTTTGTTTTTTGCCACTCTCAAGGTGAAGAAAAAATGCTGGAATATACATATGAAAACAATGGCAATGTAGAAAAATCAAAAACTTTTTTTTTTTCTGAAGTGCCATCTTGGTTATACCTAGAGAGTCAGAAATGTGAAGCCCTTCAAATCCACGCTGTTAAAGCAGTCCACACCTTCTTGGGTCTTACCCCACTTCCCTGAAGAAATAAGCTAAGAATAGTAGAAGTACTGCATAACATTTACATAGAAAGGATTATGTGTGCTTACAAAGACAGTATTTGGTTTCTTCTATGTACCCAAGTTTTACAATGAAAAAAGAGTAGGCACTGAATCACAAAGTTCAACTAGAATGCACAGTACAGGGTCAAGTGACCATCTTTTCACAAATAATCTAAATTATTTTATTATTGCCGCAGAGATTAACTGCTCAAGCACCAGAATCAGCAGACAGAAATTTGACTTGCTTGCAGAAATTAGGTTAAAAATGTATTCTTTAAAAGCAGTATTTCTGTCATAAGAGTCCTTCAATCTGTGCTGGGTTTGGGGGGGTTTTTTTGCAGCTCTGATATAGGCTAAAGCTATCAGTAAAGCAAAGTTTATAAGGAAAGATGTTATTTTTTTCAGCATGGTTCCTAGAAATGTTGAAAGATAATCTTAACAATGATGATATTCCCATCTCTGAACCTAAGCAGCCAAAAAATTCCACACAAATTTTCACCTGGAAAAGAAAAATGTCATAAATGCCACGAACATAGATAAGGATATTGATTTTCCTTAGAAGATGCTGGTGCACAGGAGAGATGGGCAATAATACTAAAAAAAACCCCAAACAAACAACAACAACAACAAAAAAGAAAAGAGATAAGGTGTTTTCAGGGAAACTAAAAAAAAATTTCAGGGGGAAAAGAATGTGGCAGTTAAATTGGTATCTGACTTTTCCTTTTTTGAGGGCACTAAAGAATTCCCTATTTGTCATAGCCTTTTGCTGGATGCATACTAGGTTACTTTGCTTGGCTTAAACCTCTTAATCCTAAATGTTGATTCGAAAAGCAAAGCAAAACAAAACCCCAATATTGATCCTGAACAGTATCCAGCTACTACCTCTAGAGTTCTGATTTAGTGCTACCTCTAGACACGAACTATCCTGAGGTCTCCAGCCCAAACGTTAGGCTAACTTCCCACATTTAAGTATTCATGATTACAATATGCCTTCTAGAGATGTAAGGCAGTTTAATCAAATAACAAACTGGAGGATGTCTATCCAGAGAATAGGACCCCTATCAAAACAGTCTTTATTCTTGGTATGACTAGATACAGATTAAAACCAAGAAGTATACAACTGCATGGTAAAAAATGTTCCTTACTTTTTCAATACTTTTAAATTTTATTTCCTTTAGTGAATTGTTTATTTTTTGTGCGGCTGAAGTGTTAACCTGACACTTAACTTTCCTCACTTTAAGACTGGAAACTGCTGTGAGAGTAACAAAGTCACTCTCTGTGTCTAATGACCTTGTCTCTTTTCTTTCCTCCTTCTTCCCCATCACTGTCCTCTGTTTTGCCTGCTAAGCTTCTATTAAAAGCAAATCCTGTTTTTTTTTTTAACTTCCTGTCCTTTTTTATGTGACCACGTAGTCAGCTTTAAAACCACTTGGAGATGAAAATCCCACATCAGGAGATCAAGAACTTAGTTACTAGTCACCTTGAATCTAGGAGACAAAAAAGACTCAAAACCAAACAAAAAAACCCAGCCCAAAACCAACCAACCCACCAAACAGAAAAAAAAATGAGCAGTCTGGTAAATTTTTCATCCTATTGTATTGTTAAGGAAAAAGTATCAAATCACAACACCTCGTGCTCAATATTTATTTTCTCTATGTACTTCTGTTATCAATAATATTGTTACTAAGTAGCATATTTGGCTGTACCTCAAAAATGTGATACTATAATAAAAGAAGCATAATAAAAGGGCATGTAGAGAAGCTCATTAAAATGCACATCAGGAGGTGTTTGAGGTTTTTGTGGGTGGATAAATTCACCAACATTTCAGCCTCCTAATGCATATCCTTTACTTTATTGCTAGAATGGAAGATTAGCAGCTTACAGAGTGCTCCATGAAAATTAAATCAGTGTTTCTTTCTCTGACAGATTATTTTGAGTGAGACTTTATTAACATTTTAATTACATTAACAGAATGAAATGTAAATATATTGTGAGTTTTATATACATTTGTGTTCATAAGAAGTGAAGTAGCTCTACAGAGGTTATTTTTGAGACTGGAAAGGAGAGGAGCAATTAATTCCTTGAGATGGTGGATGAACAAATGTTATTTAGAGAAGTCTACTGAAGGAAAGTCTACTAAATATAACATTTTATATAGATATATTATACTAAATATCTTTTCAAACAGTAAAAGATACATCTTTTGCCTAGTCAAGGTTTTTGAATAAGAGAACCATAAGCAAAAATATAGAGTTTATGGCAATAAAGATTGTGAACACTAGAGAATACAGAAATTACAATTAATAATTCAAAATAATATACTAAAGGCTAAAACTCCTATAAATTCCTTTGAAAACATACGGAAAAATAATGATGGGATTCATTACCCCTAACCTGGGAGGCTAAACATGACATGTGTATGTTAATCATTATAGACTCCCTTAATAGTTAGTAGAAAGAAATGACCACTTTCAGGAAGCCATTCTTCTCATCCTAAAATATGTGCATATAATCATGACGATTAATTCCTCATGCTGACTTTAAAGGGAGTCTAAGGTGACCATCTAATTTTTAGAAATCTAAAGATGGATAGAGGAACAGATTTAAAAAAAAAAACAACCAAACAAAACCAACAAAAACCATAAAACAGTTTTTTAATGATAGCTACATGAATTAAATAACCCAGTTCTCCCTGTTCTTCAGTACAACACTAATATATCAGATGCTTTTAATAATTGTATTGACATTGACATAAGCTTCTCAAAACAAGTTGGTTTATCTCTCCTGTTCCAGATTCAAGATATCCGTATATTCATCTTTCTTCATTTCTGAGATAAATTCAGAAAGCCCAAATAAATCATTGGATTTTGAATCCAGCTACAAGAAAGAAACCTACTTTTGTCAAAAAACCCCAATCAGCGCACATAGCAATCTTGCCTGTATCTCAGATCTCATGCATATCTGGATCAAACAATGGCATTCTAAGCCTTCCATTTTTCCCCCAAAAGGTAAGTACCTTGAAAAAAAAACATAATTAAGCATAAGATCTTTATTTATACTTATATACTTATGGTTATTTATATGTATGCATGTTGTGGGAATCAAGACATCTTTGGACCTTTACAGAAAGAATAGATTGAGGAGAAATAACAGGTGGATAGAAGGCACCCTGGCCTGTTTGATCTAATAAATAAAACAGGTCATGCAGGGATATGTGTATGTTCTGGTTTCCTGGTTCTTTGAAACAAATGTCAGAATAGAAAACGTTAGAAGGAAGTACATCCGTGGAGTTCTGGTCTTGGAATCTGTGCCAGGATGAAAACCGATATGGTTTTGGACATGCTTCTGTGATGAAATGGTAAGACTATGGTATTCCTTAGATCACTCAAAGTTTTATTCACTGTCACTTGAAATGGGGAGGCCCTGAAGAGTCTACTAAGCTATAATTCTCATTAAGAAACACCCACTGGATTGTTCCTCCTATAATTTACTTAAATGTAATAGTTCTATTGTAAACTTGACAACTAGCTGACTACCAGTGTAATAAAATTACGTTTTTCTTGATCAGTGTCGTGGTTTAACCCCAGCCAGTAACTAAGCACCACGCAGCCGCTCGCTCATTCCCCCCTTGGTGGGATGGGGGAGAGAATCGGAAGGGTAAAAGGGAGAAAACTCGTGGGTTGAGATAAGAACAGTTTAATAATTGAAGTAAAATAAAATAGAACAGTTAAATAGGTAAAGCAAAAGCTGCACATGCAAACAAAGCAAAACAAGGAATTAATTCACTACTTCCTACCAGCAGGTAGGTGTTCAGCCATCCCCAGGAAAGCAGGGCTCCATCACGTGTAACGGTTACTTGGGAAGCCAAACGCCATCATGCCGAATGTCCCCCCCTTCCTTCTTCTTCCCCCCACTTATATACTGAGCATGACATCATATGGTATGGAATAGCCCTTTGGCCAGTCTGGGTCAGTCCCCCTGGCTGTGCTCCCTCCTAGCCCCCTCGCCTCCCCCCTCCCCCCGTGCACCGGGCAGAGCATGGGAAGCTGAAAAGTCCTTGACCAGTGTAAGCACTACTTAGCAACTATTTAGCAACAGCTTAGCACTACTTAACAAAAACCAAAACATCAGTGTATCAACATTATTCTCATAGTAAACCCAAAACACAGCATATACCAGCTATTAAGAAGAAAATTAACTCTATCCCAGCTGAAATCAGGACAATCAGTGTGCATCAAACCATTGTATCTTCAGTTTATACCAATATTCTAGTCTCTGAGACAAGGACTATCTTTACCTGTTACATTTGTGCAGTATTTAGGAGCAATAATTTATCATTTCAGACTAAGATTCCTTGACACTATAGCAGTGCAAATTATAAATTCAGAATTCCTCATGAAACAATATAAAATTGCTGGCAAACTGTCTGCCCTTCAGTGTCTATGGGTATTGAACAGATTCAGGTGAGGAAAGGCTCAGTCAGAGAATTTGAGTGATTTACTCAAACAATGCAAGATTAGGATGTAATTGCTGCCAGAACATTTGGCAAATGCGGCAAATTCATGCTAGTTGTTCTAGAATAAACTTGAATGGTTGCTGGGCTCCTGACTTGATTTTTTATGGCTAGAAAATGAAATTAATTCCTCTGTAAAAAGCTAGTATGTAAGAGTAAAATAATGTTAGAAAAATATTCTGGGTGATGGGACTTTTGGAATAAAAGAAGCTTGTTACCAACTTTGAAATACCTAAAATTACCTGAAGAAATGAAAAACTAAAATTAGTAATGCATTTGAGCTTGTGAAATCAACTAGTGTTAAAAATACTTGGAATATAATCTAATAAATCTTATAATAGGTGACTTCAAAACCACAAAAGGCTGAATGAATTCCCTTAAAGTGTTAGAATTAAAGGGCTTAACATTAATATTTTATACAGACTAAGTTTTTTGCTATATAAAAAGACAACTATGGCCACATTTTCTGCTAAGGGATGTTTTAAGCAGCTGATCCTCTGCTTGCCTGGCGCCCCTGCCCAGACCTGGGACTTCCTGCTCACTGGCAGGTCCAGAGTGGAGTTTTCTGGGATTAACACATGTGCACCCCTTCGCACACCTGGTTTTGGGAAGATACAGATGCTAATACCCCACCAGCAGCCAGCACCAGGCACCCAGGCTGTGTCTGCTGCCCTGCTCCAGCTGCAGGTGCGCTCACCCCAATCTGCTGACACCACTGGCCCGGGGACCCTGCACCCTCATCCGACACTGGTCTCTAACCCCAAACCCACTCACCACCCTGCCCCCAGCAGCCAGCACCTCATCCCTACAGCACTCACATCAGCAATGGACAGCAAGTGAGGAGGCGCAGGAAGAGCTACCACAGTATTTAAGGAGAAGACAGGCCAGGCTGGGGTCATGAGGTGCAGGGCTGGGTCAGACAAGCGTGCTGACCAGCCATGGTCTGCACACAGCCGGACCCTCTTATACACAACCCTGTCCCCCTGTTCTCCCTTTGCCTCCCCATCCCCTTCCCCTATGTGCTCCCTCCTAAGTTTTGCATAGTCCCACTGACACTCCCTTCAAATATCGCAAATCCCCATGTTCTTGTTTCCCCCTTCTTATGAGTTACAAACCCCAGGCTGTTCCTCTCCAAAGCTGTGCCTGGAGTTTCTCAATGACCCATCAGTTGATGGCTGGGGATTTGTCATCCTTGGCACTGTCTCTGCTGTCCCTTGTCTAACAGCTTCGTGTCTGTGTGTCTTCCTGTTTATCAGTTCCCCCTTTGCTTATTTTCCCCTGTGCACTGAAGAGGTCCTTGATGAGATCACTTCTGTGAAGCGGATGCTCTCACCTTCCACATATGCTTACAATTTCTTTTTTCAGACATATAATTTTATGGGATATTTTGACTTTTGACAAATAGTAAAAAAAAAAAAAAAAATAGATTTTGAAGTTTACTGTTAACAGGTGGTTAACAAACCACAGAAGAAGTATAACTTTTTCTATCAGTCCCATCCAGATATCCAAGACACCTTTCTTTAATAGCCTAGGGTACGCAAAATGTTATATGAGTTCAAGGTTAGGAAACTACTCATTATGAATTATTGTAGACTGTAAAAAAATATCCAAAGACTGTAAGCAAATAAATTTTATGTGATAAGATGAGAGAGAATGTGTTCTTTATGTCTTGTTTCCCCCTCCTTCCCCAAAAAATTCTATTCTGTTGACCTAGTAATTTCAAAAGTCTGAAAACTAAATTCCATCCTTTTCCTTTGCAAAATCTTACTCAAACACTTTTGAATCATATTGAAGATAGCAGAATTTAATTGAGGCATAGCTATTTTTCTGAACTTCTTAATAATCACTCCTTAAGGAGCTCCTTAAGGAATTCTCACAGATGAGAGTTCAGGATTTTGATTAAAATAGGGATACCATAATAGTTCTCTGTATAATACTTTTCACAGTGAGATTATGATTTGGATGTGGCCTTTAGCCACTACCTAAATGCATATAAAATATGGTAATAAATATGTATTATAAAATGTTATAATTTTTATAAATACTTCCGTGATTTTCCAATCTTGCCATTCAAAAATTAATGCTCTTGTGGAGCAGAACAACTTAATTTTTATGCACTTAAAATAAAAGTATTAGGTAAAAACATGTAGTCTACAGGAATCTTTTATGACACTTTGGAATGGAAAAATATTTCCCTTCATTTCCACCCCTTATGTATACTGTAAAATTCTTACATATATAGAAGCATATAGCAATCATAATAGCAGAAAATACAGCTGGTATATTTATATCAGAGTAGTTTAGAAATATGACAAGACATGAAAACTGCCTCTTTATGTCTAGAGTGACCTATAAGCAAGAGAATATATTTTGCAGTCAAAATGATTTAACTTTGTAATAATCCCTTTCTTTCCTCATGTGTATTGAAAACGTTGTCTTGGGAAGAAAAAAGTATATGGGAAATAGATCTTAGACAATACAGTTATAGAAAATTTTGTGTTCTGAATAACTGAAAGGCCATATTAGGCTAATATCATAGATGTCTCTGTTTCTGAGTTGCTGCCCTCTGAATTTAATTCAATTTCTTGGGAATATTTTGTATATTGAGCTGCTCAATCTTGTACATTACATGTTTTGCTCAGTAAAGAGAGAAACCCTCTGTTCTTTGTGATGCTTCAGCTGTTGTGTGATTCCTCATTTACAACCCAAAGTTCCGTAGGCTTTTTTGGCTCATGTCTTATACACTGCTGCAACTACTTGAATATGTATGCTACAGTGTTTTTCACTATCGCTAGATAATTTTCTCTTGCCTTTTGCATATCTCTCTTTTTGTTATCTCTCTTCTAGTGTTTTGCATTTGCCTGGCTAACTCTCATTTTGTTATCTCCTGCATATACTCTTCCAATCTTCACAGGTAACCGTATCGTTAGTGTAACCAGTTACCTCTATTTTTGCAATTTGACCAAATAATACTGAAACAGTACTGAAAACTGAAATGATTTTATGATTTTTAGTATTTCTTCCTCTTAATTGATCAACATATTAAATAACACTATGCAAGCATTTAGCCTTGCAAAAAGCACTTCATGTTTTAATTTACTTTTTTAGTGAAACCTTATATTGTGTGTATAATAATTATAGTAAGTAATGTAATACAGGTGGGAAGTCTTAGGGGTTGCCAACTGTTATGGGGCTGGGGGCAAAAGCAGGCTCACCTGTCCCTGGCCAAATGTTGCATCTGCTGCAGCTCCATGTTCCCAGGTCCACCCAGTAGCGAGGGTGAGCACATAGTTTCAACACACAAACACACTCACGTGCACACCCACGTGCACTATAATAGCACAGCTGACCACAAAGTTAACACAGGCAGAGAACAGCGCCTTTACAGGCATCTGCGTAAACAGAAACAGCACAGATGTTCTGGTCCTGTTTCTCTTCTTCAGACCAGGACTGAAGTCCACTCTAACACATACACACACGCACATATTTCTCCAGGAGCTGGTCTTCGACATGCAGTCTGTCTAGTACCTGGGCCTCTCTCAGTTGCTGGTAGCCTGGACCTTCAAGCTGTGGGTATTTCATGGTCCAGCAGTCGGTGCTCAGACCTCCTCTCCTACTTGCTGGCTTGTCCATCTTGAGGTTCATGAGCGTTCACACACACTCAGAGTAGACAGGGCACCCACACAAAAGAGAGGCAGGACTAGGATTTGATAAGAAAGTGGGACAGACTGCACTGACCAGATGCAGGGCTCTCACTCAAGTGTACTGACCAGCACCTCTTTACATGCATCTGGTGCCTTTTATCCCTTTTTCCCTCTGTTTTTCCACACTTGCTCCTCCCTGATCCACCTTGTTGCCTCTCTTTCCCTGCCTTTGATCCTTCCCCTAAACATCCTATAATAAGATTTACTCAATCCCAAAATGCACTTCCCTCCTGCATCCCATAATACATCCAAAATCTCTTTAGGTGTTAAACCCTTCTGTTAAACCCCTTTCTGTTCTGGAGAGGTTTTTTTGGTTGACTCCTCTCGGTGGGTTACTTACAAAGAGAGGATTGGTTTCCTTTGACAGTCTTAGGAGCAGCTAAGTCAGTGTACCCTAATTTTCACTGACAAAGTTTTAACTATTAAAGTTATTAGGGTTCAGCCACCTGTTGTTGCTCCTCTGATGCTTGCTAGATCTCTGGTTTTAATTTCATAGAATCATAGAATGTCCTGAGTTGGAAGGGACCCACAAGGATCATTGAGTCCAACTCCTGTCCCTGCATAGGACAACCCCAAAAATCACACGTCTGAGAACGTTATCCAAATGCTTCTTGAATATTGTCAGGTTTGGCACCATGACTACCTTCAGGGGGAGCCTGTTCCAGTGCTCCACCATCCTCTGGGTGAAGAACCTTTTCCTAATGTCCAACCTAAACCTCCCCTGGCATATCTTCCTGATGTTTCCCCAGGTTGTATCATTGGTCACCAGTGAGAAGAGATCAGCGCCTGCCCCTTCTCTTCCCCTTGTGAGGAAGCTGTAGAGCGCGATGAGGTGTCCCCTCAGTCTCCTCTTCTCCAGGCTGAACAGACCAAGTGACCTCTTATGGCTTCCCCTCGAAACCCTTCACCATCTCATGACTCATTTGTTTAGTGTTTTGTCAGATCCTCTAACCAAGGCATTTGATATTTTCAGGAGTCATGAAGCATGTAAGTCTCCAGGATACTTTGAAAATGTTGGCCACTAATATGAAGTATCAGGTGGTATTTTGAAGCTTACATAAAATAAAACTGTTTTCCAGAGAATCGTATCAGTATGAACAATGAAAGCAGAAGATAGTACTATAGGATTGGACATTTTTTTTTTTTTCTGTGCATGTGTTTGAAGGACAGATAGAACAAAGCTGCTGTATTACAACCAGAGAAGTACTGTAATGGACCAATCATTATTTCAACAATAAGCCTATTGCTAATGGAGTTTCTGGCATGCAGCAATATATAATACCAACTGTTTTGTTTATTTAAAAGGGCCTACTAAACAAGTTTCAGCAAATAGAAAGTGAAGCTTGTGATGTCTGAAAGCATGAATAAAACAACGTATTTTCCCCTCTTTCTGCAGTCAAGAAATATCCAAACAACATTTTAAAAGCTTGGGTTTACTTCAGGTTCTTCAGAGTGTGAGGACTTGAACGCTCTCAACAATGTCAACAAGACTAAGGCAGAGCACAGAAACTTGTACACACGCTTTTTAGGGCCAATAATGTGATAAATCATTTTAATCTTCCTCCATGCTTTTTTTGTTTTTATTCTTAAATGAGCTTTCAACCACATGCTAAAATTAATATTGATAGATTTCTAAAGCTTTTGTTGGTCTCTCTTAACTTGCTGCCAACCTTCTTCTCTGTGGTGCTAAATTAGCCCATGCCATTTCTGCTTTTAGCTGCCAGTTGTGCTTCCAGGGTTGCAGACATAGTGCAATGATATACTTGGACAGATGATGGTCAGGACCTGAAAAATCAAAAACATTAAGTTCAAAATTTGAGGACAAAACATAACCAAAACATATGTAAAGCATAAAGGGAGGGAAGACAAAGAAAAAGAAAGAAAACACAATATTTGATTTTATTACCCATCTGAGAAATCTTCCCCCTTCAAGAGCTGACTGACAGGAGCATCCCCTCCATTAACTTACAGTAGCATGGATTTTACAATGAGATTTCTTTAATTACAAGCATAAAGATTTAAATGTCTTAATCTGAAAGCTGAATTCTTTTCCCAAAATCAGAACTGACTCATGACTAAAATATACACCAGGGGCACATGATTTTAAAAAGGGAAAAAAAAACTTATCATGTGTAAACAATTCAAATTGTAACCAATAAAATATGAACAGCAAGTATTAGCAATCTGATAGGAAACACAGTTCTCGTTTTACTGCTGGTTTTCTCCACCAGGCTGGCCTATACTGGTTGTTATATCCCAAACATACTCATCATTTATCAAGAGTTCTTATAACTATAATCTGAAGGCTGGAGAATGTTTTTGAAATCAGTAGCAATGTATTTCTAGGCTTAGATCTGATGTGCAAATGGTATACAGGATGGAAAGGCTGAAAATCAGGAGCACAAGTAATGTTCTTCTCTATCCTTCCAGTTGCAGGGAATGATGAGGGAAAACCAGGAAGACTCAGCATATCAACACCTGGCTCTGAGCCTGGCGTCACCATCAGAATTTTTAGTTTTTTTGATCATGGGTCAGTGTACATGACACTAGGCCTGCTGGCAACAGATGGGAAATGCTTGTCTCAAAGGGGCAGAAGGATCTTTGCACAGGAGTTATCAGCACTCACTGAAAGCACTTTAAACTAGATTTGAAGTGGGAAAGGGATAAAACCAGGCTCGCTAGAGATACACCTGGGGGCAGCATGCCAATGTTTGAGGGACAGTGTGCTAGCGAGGTCCTTCAGTCTGCCATGTCAGTGGAGGTAGGGGATGGAGATCCATATGGTAGCAAAGACACAATGGTTATTAACGTGTTAGAAACCAAGCAAGTGCCTGAGAACCGTCACATAGGAATTAGAGCTTCTCCCCCACAAAGGTGGTGGGATCAATAGCCCAACTGAATTGCACCTACACCAATACATGCAGCATGGGCAACAAACAGGAGGAGCTGGAAGCCATTGTGCAACAGGAAAACTATGACATAGTTGCCACCATGGAAACATGGTGGGAAGACTCACAGAACTGGAGCGCTGCAATGGATGGCTATAAACCCTTCAGAAGCGATAAACACAGAAAGAGAGGTGGTGGGGTAGCACTGTATGTTAGGGAGTGTTTTGATTGTCTGGAGCTTGACAATGGCGATGAAAAGGTCAAGTGTTTATGGGTAAGAAACAGGGGGAAGGCCAACAAGGCAGATATGGTGGGAGTCTGTTATAGACCACCCAACCAGGATGAAGAGGCGGACGAAGTATTCTATAAGCAGCTGGGAGAAGTCTCACAATCGCTAGCCCTTGTTCTCATGGGGGAGTTTGGCTTACCAGATGCCTGCTGGAAATACCTTGTATTGTACCTTGGCCACTTGTATGACGTTCAACAAGGCTAAGTGCTGGGTCCTGCACCTGAGTCACAACAACCCCATGCAACCCTACAGGCTTGGGGAGGAGTGGCTGGAAAGCTACCCAGCGGAAAAGGACCTGGGGCTGTTGGTCAACAGCCAACTGAATATGAGCTGGCAGTGTGCCCAGGTGGCCAAGAAGGCCAATGGCATCCTGGCTTGTGTATGAAATAGTGTGGCCAGCAGGACCCGGGAAGTGATCATCCCCCTGTACTCGGCACTGGTGAGGCCGCACCTTGAATACTGTGTTCAGTTTTGAGCCCCTCCCTACAACAAAGACATTGAGATGCTGCAGCATGTCCAAAGCAGGGCAACAAAGCTGGTGAAAGGTCTAGAGAAAAAGTCTTACAAGGAGCTGTTGAGGGAGCTGGGGTTGTTTAGCCTGGAGAAAAGGAGGCTGAGGGGAGACCTTGTCGCTCTCTACAACTACCTGAAAGGAGGTTGTAGGGTGGTGGTAGGGTCAGTTTGTTTTCCCAATTAGTAAATGATAGGACAAGAGGAAAAGGCCTCAAGCTGCACCAGGGGAGGTTTAAATTGGATACTAGGAAAAATTTCTTCACCGAAAGGGTTCTCAAGCATTGGAACAGGCTGCCCAGGGAAGTGGTTGAGTCCCCATCCCTGGAGGTATTTAAAAGATGTGTAGATATGGTGCTTAGGAACATGGTTTAGTGGTGGACTTGGCAGTGTTAGGTTAACAGTCGGACTCAATAATCTTAAAGGTCTTTTCCAACCTAAATGATTCTATGAAAATATGCGCATGATTGAATAGCTTGAGTTCAAGTGTTTTGGTTGTTTTTTTTCCTAAAGAGGTGGGAAGATATTGAAAAAAATACCACCACTTCCTTACTACTGACAAGGATAAACTGACTATATAAATTAGTATGTTAAGAAGAGGTGAGGAGATGCCAATGTTTTCAGGCCCATAATGGGCACTAGCAAAGTTATACCAGGACGCTCGATCCTATTGAGTTACTTTGAAAATCGTACTTAATAGTTCTTCTTCATTTTCTGGAGATTCATCTCTGCACAAATGTCATCAGTAATGGGAAATGACCTGCCCTCAAATGTTAGATTACTCACTGCTGAAAACTAATCTAAATCGCTGTTAGGAAGAGATTGTAAAGAAGCCCTGGACATCACTCATCACTTGATTTGAATAACTACTTATTCCCCTACTCCATTCCTTGATGCTCCATTTTACCACTCTTCTACTTCCCTTTCTCTGCCCCAGTCTCATCCCGAATAACTTAGCAACAATTACTTTTCCCCTTTTGGTCTCAGTTTTGCTGCACCCATACCCAGATTTGGTAAGCTTGACACCACTACCTAGGCCTTATGTTGTTTTACTGACAAGGTGTCCTGGTTTCAGCTGGGATAGAGTTAATTTTCTTCTTAGTAGCTGATATAGTACTGTGTTTTGGATTTAGGATGAGAATAATGTTGTTAACACACTGATGTTTTAGTTGTTGTTAAGTAGTGTTTACACTAGTCAAGGACTTGTCAGCTTCCCATGCTCTGCCAGGTGCACAAGAAGCTGGGAGGGAGCAGAGCCAGGACAGCTGACCCAGACTGGCCAAGGGCTATTCCATATCATATGATGTCATGCTCAGCATATAAAGCTGGGGGAAGAAGAAGGAAAGGGGGGATATTTGGAGTGATGGCATTTGTCTTCCCAAGTAACTGTTACGCATGATGGAGCCCTGCTTTCCTGGAGATGGCTGAACACCTGCCTGCCGATGGGAAGTAGTGAATGAATTCTTTGCTTTGCTTGCGCGAGAGGCTTTTGCTTTACCTATTAAACTGTCTTTATCTCAACCCATGAGTTTTCTCACTTTTACTGCTGGCTGGGGTTAAAACACAACACAAAGTTAAGCTGGTCCCTGCTGGTTCTGCAAGGCTCTACATCCCAAAAAGGAGCCCCCCCATCCCCTCCAGTTACAGATTTCATCTATCTCTTGCATGACCCCCTCCTTTACCAGCTGTGCAATCTGGACATTCCTCATGGCACTGTCTGTAACTCTGTGCAACTCTGACACTGTTATCAGCCATTGGTCTTGCATCTCCTCCTCTCCTCTCCCCTCTCCTGTCATTTCCCACATCCCGTTCAGTTACTTTGTCTTGCAGCCCAGCCAGTGGCCTCATCATTCACCTGCAACCTTAACAGATCATGATCTCTAAGTACACTATTATGTAATATTTTTAAAGTATGAAATTAAACAGAAATACGAAGTGCCTGTAAGTAGCACTTCTATCAGTATTCCAGTAAATAGGAAATAATGTGCCAATGCAGAGATTTAAAAACCCATTGATAAACTGGGTGCTAATGGGTTGGCAGGAGCAGGAATGCAGAACAAGTAGCTCCAAAGGAAGGTCACGCAACATCCCTTAAACACAACTGTGGGATGACCCAGGGCTCAACACAGTGTTGGTCCAAGAAGAATAAATGATGAGAGATGTAGGATCTATCTTTAAGATGTCTCCTAGAATAACGCTAAGAATCACATGTCATTTGTACCAAGAAAATGAATATAAAATATGATAAACATAATTATTAAACAGATGGTCAAATATCACACACAAAAATGTTTCTATAGACTGACCTAACAGAAGAGTATTTGAAGTGGCCAAGATTGTTGTGGGCGAAAATAACATACTTGGTATGACATATTTGAATTGACAAGCCTTTATTTATTTATTACCAGAAGTATTAAAGCAACAATGGATCCTTACAGTAAGAGGTATGATTTTCTTTTAGAGTAGCAACTGGTTAACACAGAAAAAAAATGTATAGAAGTGATCTATTACCAACAGTGGAAGGCAGGTTCTAAGGGATCACCTGAGTGTTTGGACTGGAACTGACATAGTTCAACATAGCCCTACCTTATCTGGAAAAGAAGGATAAAAATGAAACAACAGAGAAAATGTAACAAACTTGTTTAGGATAGCCATATTTAAAGATGATTGGCAGATAAAATTCAGTGTTAGGTAAGTACAAAATAATGCATCTCTGACTATTCACACACAGTGCCAGACTGTAAATCAGCTTTTACTACTTGGGAAAGATATCCAGGAGCCTTTGCAGACAGAGCACTGACTACAACACTTGAATGCTCAGTAACAGGGGAGGAGGGAACAGAAAAAAAAAAAAGCTGTAAGAATGGAGTAGAGAACAAAAAGAATATATAGTCATGCCACTTGCCATTCATTGTGTATCCATGCTTTTAGCTTGGGTTACTGTGTCCCAGGAGGATGTAGGGAGGAACTGATGGTCTTATAAAGGTAGACAAGATACAATGAGAAGTCTGTTGCTTGGAAATGGGGAGTTGGGTAAATATGGTAAGTATTTCTAAAATCACGTGTGTAAAAAGTTTATAGGAAATACTCATTTGCTAATTATAAAATACATGAAGTAGAAGGAAATAAATTATCAGGCAGATTTTTTTTTTAAAGAAACAAAGGTACTACTTCATCTAAGGCATATCTAACTTATGACAATTGTTACTGGACACTGCATAGGTGCAAAATAGGAAGAGGTTCTCAGAAGATTATGAAAGTTAGCAGAGGGTTGGTTTAGGGCTCAAAAAGCTTCTGACACTGCGGATGCTGACATTTATTAATCTGTCACTATGCTCAATATTAACATTAAATTTGTCTTTTTGGACTCCAACACAGACAGAGAAATTGTCTATAAAAAAGCTTCCCCTTCCCTAAAAAAATGTTTGATTACCAGTATGCCATATATACACATACAGATAGATATTTTAGGGGATGTACTATTATGCATTACTATGCACACATTTAAGAAGCATATCTAGTACTACTACCAGGTTGGAACTTTACATTAATTGCTAGATTGGAAGATATTTTATTAAAATTAAAAGAATTCTAACTTGATTAGCAAAGACAAGCACCAAAAAGTACAACTGCAGTTGATGGATTGAAGACATAACCAGAAATGTATCCTTGCTACAAATTAGATATAAATGCATTTAAGGGATTGGCATCAGTAGTACATTTGCCACCTTGCTCCTGGTTCAGAGATTAAAGTCCTGGCAGAAAAAAAATTCAGCAAGCAGTAAAATGTGTAATTAGGCTGTCATTTTGTTCCCATACAGCTGCATGACTGGCAGCAGCCATCTAGATTGCTAAAATATTGCCCTTGGCAAACAGAAGATGGGGTTTCTTCTCCATTTCAAGTCCAACCTTAATTGAAGTGGTATCTTAAACTAAAAATGACATTTTTTCCTCTCAGAAACCTATAATGCAGACCTCGCAGGCAGCTAAAAAAAATGTTCTCTCTGACTCATTAGCACCATCATAGAAAGACTAAAGACTGTTAAATAAAATTTACAGAAATATTAATGTTGCCTAAAATTTCTTGCCCTGGCAGATCTATCCAGTCATGGGTTTATCAGAGGGAAGTGAGAAAGATTGCCAACATCATAAACAAAAAAATGCAGTGTCTTAAATTTATCACAGGAAGGGAGGGCACTATGGATTTTTTTCTCGTTTAAATGTTTAGTAGCCCTCACATCAGCAAGTGTGTAACATAGTTATTTTCTATATGCTGAAAAATACCATCACTGTTATGCTACTTTTTTTCTAAGTCTTGTCCACTGAAATCCTTTTCAAATCTTCAGAGTCTTCCTGAATGTCGTTATGTCTTCACTGAATTTTCTCAGGAGAACCTAACCCCATCCAGTCTTCATGAACTTATCTAGATTGTTAAACTCTTATTGCCTGTAATTCAAAAAATTAATTAGCAATACAAGGTCTGGGGGGACAATTAACAGACCACCTGATGTACCTGGAAAAACAGGCTAGATTTTTGGCCTTCAAGAACCTCCTTAGGTCTTAGGGCCTCTATTTTCTCAAGTTATATATTTTTTTTTTTTTCCATTTTGTACATTATAATGTTGGGGAAGTAACTAAAATAGAACCTCTAGTCTGCATTTTATTTCAATCAGTGTAACAACAACAAACATTCAAAAACCTCATTATTCAAAGCTTAAACGGAAAAATCTTTGAAAGAAAGCACTTTGAAAGAATTGAAAGAATCTTTGAGATAAAAGTCTTCATAACTAAACATTAACCGAGTATCAGTGTCGTGGTTTAACCCCAGCCAGCAACTAAGCACCATGCAGCCGCTCGCTCACCCCCCACCGGTGGGATGGGGGAGAGGATCGGAAGGGCAAAAGGGGAAAACTCGTGGGTTGAGATAAAAACAGTTTAATAACTAAAGTAAAATAAAAAAAAAATAGAACAGTAGTAATACAAAGCAAGCGGTACACTGTCCAATTGCTCACCACCCGCCGACCGATGCCCAGCACGTCCCCCAAGCAGCGATCGAACCCCTCCCCCGCCAACTCCCCTGCTTATATACTGAGCATGACGTCACATGGTATGGAATAGCCCCCGCCCAGTCTGAGTCAGCTGCCCCGGCTGTGCCCCCTCCCAGCCTCCCGTGCCCCTGGCAGAGCATGGGAAGCTGAAAGGTCCTTGACCAGTGTGAGCACCACTTAGCAAGTACTTAGCACTACTTAACAAGAACCAAAACGTCAGTGTATCATCGACATTGTTCTCAACCTAAACCCAAAACACAGCCCCATACCGGCTACCAGGAAGAAAACCAACTCCATCCCAGCCAAAACCAGGACAATCAGTAATAAAAGAGCATTATCTTCAAATATCTTACATCCTCTGATTGTCAGTTGAATAAAAGGTTCTGGGATGGTGATGTTCTTTAGAATAGAAATAATAAAGGTAAGAAAGATTTCTTTCCCCCCACTTTGATTATCCTAGAGAATTTACCCATTTTGCTTGGAAGTGAGTGATCCACTGCTTAATAACTTATCAACCCCCTCCTTCAAAATGATTGCAACTTATTTCACTCTAAAATGAAGTACATATCTTTAGTTTATCATTTGTATAAATAGTATAAATAAGTATGTCTTTGGTTTACTGCACATAGTAACGTATGGTTAAACAAAAATGACTTATGGGAACATTTCATAACAACGCTTTGTTCAGTTCCTGATGCTTTACTTGATTGTAGAACTACTTTATGATCTTGATATTAATCTTCAAAACCCTTGAATAGCTTCAGTGCTAATTACATGTGAGACGACTTCTCAGTCCCTCAGTGCATGGCCCATACTGCCAAGAGACACTGTGGTAATGGGGTTCAGATTGAAATTCAGCCAAAATGTCAGTACAGAGAAATATCCAACATGTCTTATTATCAGATCCTTCCTTCAAAAGAAAAGCTGGAGACAGAATATCTTCAGACTATAATGGAAGATAGGCTTTGCTGTATAATAAATTAAGTAGATCTTGTATCATAAGTAGTGAATGCTGCCTACATTTCAAGGTTGTGTCCATGCTTTATTAACAACTGCTTTAGAAATATGTGAAATGGAAAAAAAAAGAAACAAGTTGGGTGAATATTACCTAAACAGAACTGGAGTTCATAACTTCTTAAATTGTAAAATGATTGTGAATTATAAAAAACAAGAATAACAAAAGAACACCTTTCCTTTTCCTCTTTATAATTTTATCACAACAATTACTGAAAGATTAGAAAAAAAACCAGGAATTATACAGGTATCTTAATGGTACATGTGGAGGCCAAATATAGGTAAAGATAGGCAAACTTTATTCCTGGTCCAGAAATTGGAAAGAATCACTGAGAATTAGGAATAGAACTAAACTCTTAGTTCTCCTCCTCTGTCTCTAATTGGTAACTTATGGCAGAATTTTCTATGAAAGGTTGCCTTCCTAACTTGCAGCTTTTTTGAATTTGATACTTGGGTATCTAATTATCCATTGGCATTGTGTAACTGTTCAGCTGAGGCCACAAAGATAGTTATTTAATCAGTATTGCAACACATATAATTTTGCGTATGCAGGTGTAATGAGCTTGATGCAAGGCACCAGGACATTTGTGGCAGAAGTGGAAGATGACTTCAGCTGTTTATAATTCACTCATTAAGTGAAAAGAGTTTCTGTTTCATTTCGTTCACAGAAAAATAAGAAAATAATGAACTGTATCATAGAATGGTTTGGCTTGGAAGGGACCTTAAAGATCATGTAGTTCCTACCGCCCTGCCATAAGCAGGGACACCTTCCACTAGATCAGGTTGCTCAAAGCCCCATCCAACCTGACTTTGAACACTTCCAGGGATGGGGCAGCCACAACTTCTATGGGCAACCTGTTCCAGTGCCTCACCACCCTCATCATAAAAAAGTTTCTTCCTTATATCCAATCTCAATCTGCCTTCTTTTGTTTAAAACCATTGCCCCTTGTCCTATCACTACAGGCCTTGATAAAAAGTCTCTCTCCATCTTTCTTATAAGACGCCTTTAAGTATTGAAAGGCTGCTATAAGGTCTCCCCAGAGTCTTCTCTTCTCCAGGCTGAACAATCCCAACTCTCTCAGCCTTTCTTTATAGGAGAGGTGTTCCATCCCTCTGATAATTTTTGTGGCCCCCCTCTGGACCTGCTCCAACAGGTCCATGTCTTTCTTGTGCTGGGGGCCCCAGAGTTGGATGCAGTACTTAGGTGGAGTCTCACCAGCGCAGAATAGAGGGGGAGAATCATTTCCCTTGACCTGCTAGCCATGCTTCTTCTATGTTATGGTCCAATTTAAGAACAAAAGATCTTGAGGGAAAGAATACCAATGAGATTTAGACCAGGTAGCTTTCAGTTCAGAAGGGCTTAATGTTGATGTTACTGGCCTCACCATAAAGTGAAAGAAGGTTATGTCATACAAAAGGAAACAGAATTGATTAGCAATCTCTAACAGGAGTAAGATGTTAAATTAAATGAAGTAAAAGCACAATACGAGCAATTGAATCCACTGTAGTCAAATTATATTTGCTATATCATTTTAGAATCTTTATTTAACATGAAAGAAGGAATCCTCTGCTTAATAAGTAAGTTGCACCACTAATTGAGAACCAGCAATCAATTAGAGGTCTAAAAGAATCATAAAGAATTTAACAAAGTTTTGGATATTTTAATTGCTTGTGCTTCTCTTTTATAATCACTTTCAAACATAATTTCTGTTTTTCCAAGTGTCTGAACATTGTGTACATTCTCCTGGGAAATCTGAAGCCAAATTAAATTTTCAATTATAAATACAAACATCTGTGTCAGAAACACTTAAATTATATGATAATAAAAGACTTAGAATTTATTGTTCATGACTTTTTGTGTCTAAAAAACCAAAGCAGATATTTTTTACAAGCTTTCCCCCATCCTATCTAGTAAATAACTTTGCATATTAATTGGTTCTTGTATACCGAAAATAAAATTACAAGTAAAAGTGATATTTTGAAATACAAACATGACTGCCTGTAAATATTCCAAGCACAATAAAATACCAGCTACCTAGTTTCATTCCTCCTAGGGAACTTTATTTAGCATCTATACCTAGTATTAACAAACATCTGCATCATCAAAAAGTTTGGTTTAGAAAAAAAGTCAAAGGGCTCAGTTTTTAAATAAAATAAGTAAAATAACTTGTGTAGCATCAAGACAATTTCCAGAGAAAATCAGAATTTTGTATTTTAGAAAACAAAATGTGGAGGGGCAGGCATTGAATGAAAGCTATTCAATGCCTGGCCACAGTAATGGCAGGAAATCAGCATCTTTCCAGTTCTCTTGTTTTATCTACAACTTTCCAGTTTTTATCTACAATTCAGATTTTTTTTTTCTTTTTTAAAGAGATTAGCATGGCAAAAAAGAGTGGCTAGAGGTGTAAAAATAAAAACTGCCTGGAGCTGACAGTTATCTTATATCTTTTTCTTTCATGGATAGTTCCAAGTTACTAAGTAGCATCATACAAATGAAGACGTTCCTTTAGCACAGCTTTGTTGTGCTATTCAAGATTTAGCAAAAGAAATCATAGTCTCTTGCTGACCTGCTAGAATTCAATAGATAACAACAAAAACAAGAGGTGATGGGAAAGAAAAAGAAAATAATTACTGCTTAAAGATTCAAAATTCTCACTGATGCAGTTTCCTAAAAGTTGATACCTTGTGGTCAGTACTGCGGCCAACCATGTTGCTGTACAAAGTAGATATAATAAAGCCTAGTAAAGTAAGAAGTTTGAAATTTTGTATCCAGGTACAAATAATCTATTTGTCTGTGAATCACTGGAGTCTTTGTATCACACTCCCCTATTTACTGTAACAGAACCTGACTACTCTAGTTTTTTATTCTTCCTTAGATTATGACTACAGGTGGCTGAAATTTATGGTCTGAGGTTTATTCATCAAGTAGCGTAGCATTACATTAGCCAAATGATGACTTCCTGAATTATTCCTGAATATAATGAAAAGGTCTGGAGGGAGAGGAAATCTGAAAAAGTAAAAATAAAAGATGACAGATTTTACTTTTTTCAAATGTAATGGAGTAAATGACATTCTGACATTTACTTAAAACTAAGAGAAATATAACAAAAACATAAAATTTCAAGAATTAATTAAACCCCTCTGTGCATAAAGTAATATGTTTTGCTCAAAGTGAAGCAATACCCAGATAGTTTCTTTCATTCTGCCAATGGAAAAAACAAACAAGTTATTTAAACAACTTGAGTTATAGCATTGCATCTGCACTGCAATCTGTCCAAGACATTGTTAATTTTTTTTTTCAAATGTAAGTCTAAAATACATCATTTGGGGTAGGTAACTTTCATTAAGAAAAAAATTGCATCTGAAAATGTTTTTACAGACATGTAACCAAAAAGCTTTTGTCAGGACCCTCAAACATTGGGCAGCACAATGCGGGCCCAAAAATATTTCTGGCTGCCATAGACAACTTCTACTTCTCAGCATCCCTGTGGCCTCCATGCAGCGTTTGAAGTCACTTGACAAACACAAAGCCAGATCTTTACTTGTTCATATGATAATAGTAATGAACATATACATTATGTGTTGCTGCACATCCCATTATGTGACTGTGAACTTCTAATTTAGCAGGAATACCTGCACTTTGGGTATATGATTTTGATGTGCTTTGCATTGCATTACAAGGACAAGTCATTAAGCCTGCCAGTTCACTGACTATGCTGAGACATGGATTCCACCATAATACATATTAAAATCATAGAATAGTATCACCACCAATACCATGATTGCTGACTGCGACTGACTGACGCTGATTGGTGACGCTGCCTGAGAAGGGGTCATTGGAACTGGCATAGAAGAATGCTTGTACAGATACTGGCATTAACAGGCAGCTAGGAAAATACTGTCTGAGAAACTTTGCAGAGTAGCTCTTATGTACACAGAAAGTGTATTTAACCACATCTTGCATTCAAGTATAAGACAGACATAAATTGTTTTCCATTTTCTTTTTCTTCCAGAACAAGAGGATGAAACACAGTCACAGTTCCTGCTAAAACTTCTTATGATCATGTGTGAAAAGATATTTCTATACAGACATTACCATACCATGTTGTTAAAATAACATGCATCAGCTCCATCTATGAAGGATGAGCTATGAAGGCCTATGTAGTCATGGAGGGTTGATTACTTGCAGATTCCTTTCTGAAAGTGCTTGTTAGTTGCCATGTTGAGTATGTAGGGTTATACAAGGTCCTGTGACTCTGAAAGCATGTGCTCCAGATAGTTCCATTGCTGTGATTATGGGCTTTAAGTCTGCATAATTAGCATGCACTTGAATACAATCTTGTGCTATGTTTATGAGACAGAAAGCTACAGCCATAATTGCCTTGTATTATCCCTTAGCAATATCTATACACCAAGTTCAGAGCCTTAGCCATGCCTGAATAATGGAAGATAATACTAAAATAATTAGCCCCCTGATCTTGCATTAAATAGCATATCTTGAAAGCAGCTCATGACCTCCTCCTTTCCTCACATGTATTCCAGTAACTAGCAAATCAAACTTAATGTCATTGTGGAAAAAAATTAGATATCATCTTTCTGCTCATGATACCTTTGTAAAGGTAGCAGGTGAAGATGAGCAGCAGAGTAGAATGACATCTCTTCAGAGTAATTACCCTCCCCTTTGCTAAAGAAGGGCTCTATTTTCAAGTCTACATCTTTATTTTCTGCATTACCTACAGCAGATGGAACGGTTTTACTCTTTCACTGTAGTCTTTTTCATTTGTTATTTGTTGCCAGATCATACCAGAATGTTAATAAGGATAATAATGACAAAAATATGTTAAAAAAGAATAATTTGATTATCATCATCCCTGTTAAGTTGTCACTAATACTATGTCTGCATAATAAATACAAATAAATAAAACAGTCCAGGTACTTTCCTATGCTGCCAAGACTAGGTGGCATGATCCAGCTTGTGTCCATATGGCTAAGGTTTCTTCCCTTTCAGAGCAGGGTGTCAGAGTTCAAACTCCTTTTGAGAAAAGCCTGTGGCCTGTGCAGTTTCCTGGGCATTGACTTGTGTCCACACTGCAAAGCACTTGCAACAGTTTCTAGCTGGGTAAATGACTGCAGGTCTTTGTGGCTACTTACTTCATGCTCCTAGCACACGATGCATGCCATATGTTAGGGCATAAGAAATGCTGGAAGAAAGTCTGAGGACTGAGTTAGGTAGAGGGACTGAGACTTGGCATTGTCTGGTTCTTACTCCCTGCAGGAACAATTGGCTGGTTTTCTCAGAGATGGAGTTATCCCATTCCAGAAGGGATCCTGACAGTCATCTAGCATGAAAGCACTGTAGGCAATGGAGTAAGAGGACGAGAAAAATAAGGTCCAAGCTGACCTTGGACCTTAGGTAGGAAAACCCACAAGTAGAAGTAGTTGATGAAGTCATGTGTAGGATGACAACTGTTTTTTTGTTTTTCATATTCTTATGTTTCTGTTTCAAAAGCAGTAAGCAAGCTGGTGTTTGAATGGAAGCACATAAATGGCCAACAAAATGCCTCCAACTCCTTTCATGTTTGGAATTTATTCAACATTTAAGGGTCATAAAACCACTGTGGGCTTGAGCTTACAAAGACTTCAGATGGACATCTCCGTGATTGCAAATTGTTCTTCAGATCTCATAACTAATGCTTTTCTCAGCAGTATATGAAGACTGCTATCCAAGATGCTTTACTCATGCTCCTTTTTTATTCTTTTTAAAGAAATTCAGAAAGAGAAAATTGCTCTCCAGCTTCTGTTCCATCTTTTTGCCTATTTGCTGCTAAATAATATGCAGAAAGATTTGGAAGTTGGTTAGTCACCTTCGTGAAAATGTGTGAGTATCTATTTACTCATGTTGTGCCAAAGTCACCCAGGCATCTCTTTTCCTTTTTGATCTACTAGCGCTATTGATTATAAAACATAATTTTATTACCACCTTGAGAGGTCTTTACCAAGTTGCTTTACTGCTTAATTTCTTCCTCCCTCAATGTTCTAATTTTGCTGTAGTTAACAGATTGACTTCAGTCTGAGTCTAATTTTGAATGTACTGTGATACAGGGACAAGTCTTTCTGTGATATATATGCTCTTCTCCAGGAAGTGAACTGTGATCACAAAGCATCTCTGAAGTTAGGTTGCAACCAGACACTTTCTGAGACACAGACAGGCACTACAGTAGGTGATGACATCTGAACATTTCACACTGCTGAGACCAAAAAGTGCCCTCCTCTGATCTTGGTAAGCATTATCACTAAACCTTTGAACAAGCAATCAGTAAGGCCTGAAAAGCTGTGGGTGGAGGATGTAGATCTCTCTTTCCTTTCCTGCTCTTCAACTGATTTAATATTGCTAGAGACTTTCCTCTCTAGTGGAAGTTGCTGCACAAGATGAAAATGAAGAATTATGACCACATTCTGGGGCAGTATTGCTTTAAGCCATGAAAACCTTTATCACAGATTAACTCCTCACCTGGTCTCCTTCCAGCCGCTTCCTCCAGTTCCACAGACAGTTCACATTCATCAGCTCTCTTCCTTTTGGCGCCTTGCTGGCAAAGATACCCAGTCCCAGTCCTTTTACTCTCTAGAGGCAGGGGAAAACCGCATGCAGGTAATACTGTGGCAATTTCCAGGAAGAACAAAAGGAGTGGAGGTGTATAGGGTGTGAAGAATTGTTTCAGAAATGCTTTATTATTACTTTATTATTACTATTATTATTGTAATACCACTTTGGTTATTCATCAGACACTGTGATTATTATTCTTACTAACATTGCAGGAAATTACAATTTCATTTTTATTTCACAGTAACTATCATTTTTGGAAAGACAGACTGTCTTTCACTTACTTTACTTTTTGAAAATGTGTAACAGTTTTTAAGAGGGCAGGATCACAGGAAATGGATAAGGCCACATTTTGGGTGTAGGCCTGTAAGGAACCTCAAGTGAGATGGATATTTCTTCAATTTGTCTCAGCTTCAATTTTTTTTTTTTAAGACTGGGAAACATCAGGTCTTCCCTCAGCTATAGACATCTTTTCAAAATTACTTTTTTTTTTTTAATCTTCTTTCTATGAATCACTACAATTAAATGTTCATTGCAGTATTATAATATTAAATAGGGAACTCTAATTAACAGCTAAATTACTTCTCAGTTAGTATACAATATAATACAAAGATACAGTGAATTGAAAAAAAAAAAAGCAAAACCCACAGAGCAGCAAATAAAATTAAAAAAAAAAAAAGAAAAAAGGAAACAAAACCAGCATACAGTTCACTAATGGCATTTTATGTACAGATGAGTTGGATTCTGCAACACGCTTTTTGAGACAAGATGTGTAAAAGTACTGAAAAACCCTATCACTGCAACTGGCTAAATTATTTTTAACAAATAATAAATCCACCGAAACCAGACTGCTCGGGACGTTGAAATAGTATGTGATTCACCTAAATTAAAGGAGCTATTTCTGCCTAAATGAAACTGAGGAAAGAACAAAAATTGCACTGGAAATATGTTTAATAAAGGAGATTGAATCTGTTCCTCTCTAAACATTTTTTGAATCCTTGACTTTCTTATTATTCTTAATAAATCATAGTTATGAAGAACATTGAATTATGATACATCTGTCCATACAATTAAGTGCATTACACATCTAAGATTGCATTATGACTTAAGGTTCTAACCTTTCCAACAAAATACAGAAAAATAAATGCATGATACAACATGGAAATATATTGTTTCAGCCTCACTTGAAACAAAACAAAGCAAAACAAAACAAAAGTTACCCACCCAAGCTAAGATTCATATATTGCGTGATAATTCTTGCTCTTGGTAGGGTTGTCATAACTTGTTCTAGCAGGTAGGCTAAATCAATGGAGTATGAAGCTCTGAGACACAGCATATTCTTTCCTGACCTGAAAATGCTTGGAGAGAATAAAATACTCCCAATTATGGTAGAGCACCACTTACAACGTAACATTTGGCAGTACATTTTGACCTGTAATGGAGTACCTGTGTGAGTATGTATGTAGTAAATGTGGTGAGTGAGTACATTTTGCTGTGGAGTTACCTTCTCTAAGCAGAAATGAAAAGATAAAATGTGTTTAGTTACAAACCCTGCAGAATCAGGGGGATTCAACAGACACAAATGAAGGATAAACTGGACTCCACAGCTACAATCTCACTGAGTGAGGAGTCTGTCCATCCAGCTATGTCTCTACTCCCTTTTTAAACAGTTAAACAAACTGATTCATATTTCAGAGTATTAAAAGCAAGAATAACAGCAAAATTCTAAAAGCACAGCAAGGCAACACAGAGCAGCAAGGACAAGATAAAATGGACACATCCTTACAAATAACTTACAATCTATTAAACAATGAAAAAATTTCAAAAAAATATTTGTTATAATGATAGCACTGCATGTGAAAACTGAATTTAGGGGGCAAAACTTGCACTGATTTTTTCTTAAAAATTGAGGCTTGACAGCAGTTATTCTTTAGGGATGCAGTGGATTAGATAGGTAATTTACTGCTGCTACATGCAGCTGGAAGATAAGAGTACCCTAAACAGTCAGGATGTGAATACCATGCAACCATGATCATGAAGAGCCATCTATTAACTGGAAATTATTAAATTACAGCAGAACTCTAAGCATGCTTTTCACCAAAGAAGGCTGAAGATCCCTTTTTCATGGAACATACTTGGCATGGTGAATGGTAGAATGGGATAAGAATTAAGTCAAAAGGAGATTTTTATTCATGCAAACTACCCAAGAACCTAGTACCAGGGTTAATATTGATAATCTACAATGAAGCTCCAGAAAATGTCTTCCTAGCTTCACCGACTTGCATTTTAGAACTTAAATCAACTTTTCTTTCTTTCTTTCTCTCCCCCTCATCTTATGTGAAAATCTTCACTTGTTTATTAGCTTCGCATATAAGGGGAATAATTGGCCATTGCCCTTCTGAAGTTGTGCAAGGCCACTTTTGTAATGTGAATTAGTGAAGTCATAACTCAAGTCCAATGACTATTTGTAAATGATGATACAAACAACAGGAACTCAATATGAGATGTTCAGACTTCTCAGATTACATGATGTGATTTCTGCAATGTAAAAAACCTAAACAAACAAGGTTTCTGAAAAGGGTGGGAGTTTCAAAAGCACTGAAGGGAATCTCAAAACAACTTTAAAGGATGCGAAGATGGATTACTGCTGAGATGCTTTGGCTGCACAGAACTTTTTTTTCATTTTCTGGAGATCCATCTCTTTGCACAAATGTCATCAATAACAAGCTGAGACACACCCCCAAATGTTAGCTTCTGCATTGTAGAAAAGTCACCTGAGTCGTTGTTAGGAAGAGACTGAGAAGAAGCCACTGCCATCAGGCTGGATATGGCCACCAACACTGGTCACACCAGGTGGTCCTTTCCCAGTCAGAGAAAGCACTCTCTCGCTTCTGGTCCTTATGACTGGAAAAGTGTGTTCAACATATGTAGTATGGTCAGAGCAACAGGTTGAGTTTGTTGCCATGAATTCCATTGCAAGGATCAACAGCAGAACTGCCCAGTGGGTACCCCAGGACATCACCCATCACTTGATTTGCATTACTTCTTATCGCCTTTCCACTTTCACCTTTCCTTGACCCTTCATTTTGCCACTCTCCTACTTCCCTTTCTCTGCCTCATTCTCCTCCCAAATAAACAATCCACTAACAGTTACCTTTCCCACTTTGGTCTCAGTTTTGCTGCACCCATACCCAGATGTGGTAAGCTTGACACCTAGGCAGTCTGGGCCTTATGTGGTTTTACTGACAGGGTTAAACTGGTCCCTACTGGTCATGCAAGGCTCTGTGTCCCAAAAAGGAGCCCCCCCATCCCCTCCAGTTACAAATTTCATCCATCTCTTGCATGACCCCCTCCTTTACCAGCTGTGCAATCTGGACATTCCTCATGGCACTGTCTGTAACTCTGTGCAACTCTGACAGTTATCAGCCATTGGTCTTGCATCTTCTCCTCCTCTCCTCTCCTCTCCTCTCCTCTCCTCTCCTCTCCTCTCCTCTCCTCTCCTCTCCTCTCCTCTCCTCTCCTCTCCTCTCCTCTCCTCTCCTCTCCTCTCCTCTCCTCTCCTCTCCTCTCCTCTCCTCTCCTCTCCTCTCCTCTCCTCTCCTCTCCTCTCCTCTTGTAATTTCCTTTGTCCTGTTCAGTTGCAGTTTAACTCAGGCCAGAGCCTAGTAATGACCTCATCATTCACCTGCAGCCCTCACATTCATTTTGACTTATCACATGGTTTGACATCCCAGAACTTTTCTATAAATTATCAAAAAATTAATATTGTTCAGTACTATAGTTTAGTTATACCTTTTAAACTTTCACATGCATATAGATCCTAGTAGTGAGTTATGTTATATTTAAATAAAAATATAGAAACTATTTAAATTCCTAGCATTGATTACAAAGAAGTTACTCCTTCTTTACAGTTATGCAAGAGCTATGTATTAACTCTACGTGCAAAAACATTGAGCCTGTAAGTTATAAGCATTCTCTCCAGTGTAAGAAGAACCAATCTATCGAGCTTAACTTGAGCAAAAAACTCATGACACTTTATAAACTACAAACCCACTGTGACTCATGATAAAAAATTGTTAAGAAGGAGGAAAGTACAAGAAGTCCTGAAAGACCGCAAATGTCTGGATGCCTACATTGGCTTAGGAATTGCTTAGATATTTGATTGACAGGTGGTAGGAAGAACGTACAGGAGCAGAATCACACTGTGCTTGCTCTATGTTCCTCTGCCTAGGCAAAGGTTATTGACTGCTTTTGGAGATAGAGCCCTAGGCCAGGGGAACTTTGGGTCCTCTTCTTGGGTTAACATTTTCAATGTGAAGCCCACAGCCACTTGAGACACAACCAGTTATTAAGCAAAAACTGATTAAAAGCCAAACACAATAGTCATGCAGTCATCCCCCATGGATGGTTATCCCCAGAGGCATTTTTTTCCTTATTCAGCCATCTAATTCCGTGTGAAATTACCCACAAAGATGATATCCACCTCTTCTTCCCAGCTGGGCAGGCAGTCCTTTACATTACCCTAAGATTTGTCTCACCTCCCTTGAAAAATTCCATTAAAAAATTTTAAAAATAAAAAAAATTGTGTTATCAATTTAAATATTTTTATAATAATTACTCAGAAAAAAAATCACATTATCTGTTACATTAATACCTTCATACTTTGGATAATTGTAATATCAAACTTCTTAACAAAATAAATTTATTCTTTTGAAATATCTATGTCTCTTCTCAGCTTATTAATAATGTTCATTCCTGCCCTTGAAATGCACCACACATTGCCAATTAGCTTAGAAAATTTGTTGCTGTTCAGGCATGTGTAAACACAATAGCTGATTTCCCCATGTCCCAACTCTTTGTTTGTCTCTTTCATACACATATACATAGGCACATACATATATATACTCATGCATTCTAAATACTAGATATCAATAAAAATGCTAGTTATAGTATTTTTCATATGATCTTAAATAATAGTATTTATTTTATGTGTTTATAATAGTGAATGATAAATTCAATTAATCAAAAATACATCATTGTAATAAACAGAATGGTTATTCTTTAATATGGAGAAATTGATATAACACAATGCAGAAAAATATATGGTATCACTATTATTAAATCTTTTTTAACTAACTTCTTTATACAGTGATTTGCACACAAAAAATGCAGGGTTACATTTGGAAGCGATGTGGAATGTACAATGAATCAGGCCCCCCTACAGCCAGTTGAACCACATTACACAGAGACAGATTCCCTTATACTGAGCACCCATCTGACCTACTTAAAACTCATTTACCATGATGCAAAGGACTACAAACGTGTCTAAAGTATTCTGACTTGAAAACTAACAAACATAGAACAGTTTATAGTCCTGTACCCTCTCCTTTTAGCTCATTTACATTCTTTGGTTGGCCATTAAAACAGAGCTGAATTAATGGGTAGGTATTATTACATCAAATAATACAAATGTAGTTTTAACATATAAGAACATTTAAGGTGAAAGGTGAGGGGAAACGAGTATTGGTAAGTGAATATGAATATGAAATTGTAGTGGAAAGCCACCAATTTTTTTTGCAGCTGGGGACAATAAGGGCAAGATTGTGCTTCTAAATGCTGGGAGCTGATACACAAAATGAGCAGGCCTTCAGTTGAGACATGAAGTAATAGAATAGGGGAGCTTTTAAAGTAAAATATTGGTTTTCAAAGCCTGAAATTATGCACTTCAATATATTTTCTAGGGATAGACTTTAAGAATATTTCTTTCTTTCCAGGTTATGACATCAGTATATGAGTATGCTTTGAAAGTATAAATCAAAAGTTCTTCAATGATGTGGTTTTCCCCTCCTCATTACTTTGAAGTATCTATAAAAAATGAGTAGACATTTCACTAACAAACTCAAATCTAAATGACTGGTTGTAACATACATCCTGGAAAAGATGCATCCAGTTTGCCTGGCTCTCTTAAGGGCTGATCTTGCAGCTGCAATGAGCTGACAGTAGCAGCACAAACAGTTTTTAAATTAACAGGAAGGGTGTGGGTGGGGGCACAAGGACTACAGAAGAATCCATTTGCTGGAATTTACAAATTCTTTCTACTCTATCTATTACTGAAACAAGCCATTCTTCCAGACATCCAGAGTCTTTAAAACATGTAATTGTATCAGTATTTACCATTCCTGTTTGCCTATTTGCATTTAGCATGCTTTTTGTGATTCCCTTTTGGCAGAATGAGTGAATGTCAGCTTTCATTTTGAATTTCTGGCCACTGTAATCAGTATAATACATATGAATAACCAAATTTGTTCTCTCTTTCATTCATTCTTACTGAGACTGTTCTACTTTGTTTATACAAATGAATATTCATTAGGTCAGAGAAAGAGACTAACTTTATAGTTTACTTGTAATGGCACTCACCTTGAACATAAAAGACACAGGTTCAAAGTTACTGTTTGAAATCAGACAGAGCAGGAAGACAAACTTAGGTGTCTGGTGTTCCAGGTGAGTCACATTTACACCTTTGGGTTATTGAAGGGTTAGGTTAGCTCTTGTTGCCCACCTCTTTCTATCCAAAATTTCATTCTGAACTGGAAAATACTTCAGAGAAAAATTGTGTTGGAATTTGAATATGTATTGTGTAGAGTTCTACATTTTGATGTGATGCCCTATGTTACCGAAAAAAACACACTCAAAAATTCCTCACCAGCATTTTAATTCTTATCTCATCCTTTCTTACAAGATCCTATTATGTTAAAAAGGTATGCTACCATTCTATATAGTGTAGACTATATCTTGTAGATAATTCCTGTAGTAGCTTTTTAATTGGTACTCAACAAAAAGGAAAATATCATATAGAAAACCTTTCGGTATTACAGGTTAATTAATTTTCTGCAAAGAAATAGGACCACTTGAAGAAACATTTGCATGGTAGCCCAGCTCATTCATTTATTTAGCCCTTAATGGTATATCTATGCCTTAGCCCTTAACAGTATAGCTATGCCTTTGTCTGGTGCTCACCTGACATGGTTTTCTCCTAGTGTTTGTTCAAAATCACCCATGAAACCTCCCCTTGTCATGCATACCCAGTATATACTTTAGGAAGCGAAAACTTTGCTGAGATTATTTTTTATTGAAAGATTGTTTTACACTTGCACATGAGAAGAGAAAGGATAAAGATTTATTTGCAGGGAAATTTTCTGGGTGTCATTGTGAGGATTCTTAAAATTAGGAAGAGAGTTTGTTGTCATCCTTCTCACATTCCCCAACTGTACTCAATCCCCTAGCTTCTCAGAGAACACAGCAAGGCACAACCTCATTTCTTGTAGATGCAATTTTCTTTTATCCTACTGTTGGTAATATTCTTCATTGTATACAATTTTATTTAAGCTGAAATAGTAAACTACTTTTATGTCCTTCCTGTAAAGTTGTTTTAAATTAAATTTCTCTTGAGCTTTGTATGCATTTTAATCTTGGGAGTATTTTTGTTTGTTTGTTTAATTAGAAAGAACACAAAAACTAGTGAAACATTAGTCTATCAACTTCTGCTGAAAATTAGAAAAACAGGATTGTTTTACAGAATCTGATTTGTTGATATTCAAGACTCATGAGCAAGCTCTGTAATGTTTAAAATACTTGATACTCTTTGCTACTTTCTTCTGAAATAGCATTTTCAGTTTGACTGTGTAAGAGGATTTTGGTTTGTTGTGCATCAATGTTAAAGCTCAGAACATGAGCATGAACATATCAGTCCTAGAAGAAGAAGGTTGTGTAGTTCAATTGCCTTAGATGTCTATTTTTCCTACTCCTCCCAGAACTGATTTGTTCAAACATTTAAGAGGTGATAGAATGATTATTTCAAGTGTGGAAGCAAACCCTGTTCCTGGTTAGATAATCATAGTACCTATTACAGTTTATAAAAACTTTACTAGGATAAGAGAAAGGCAAAATCGTCCTTCAAAAGTATGTGTTGCTTCAATCCCAAATGCACACTCAAGATCATTCAGTCGGCGAGGCACGCGGCGGCAGCAACGGTAAGTCCTACGACTGGGCGCTAGATTGGGGTGAAAAAGGGGGTTTTCTGTGCCGGGAAACCCGATGAAGATCCTGGTGAGGCCCTCGCGCCAAAGGAAAGCCGGCTGCTCTCGCAAGCGAGGCAGGCGGGACTTGGGCGTTGCTGGGGCAACCGCGGGAGGTTTAAACGGGCTCCCAGGGAGCTCGAGTGACCAGGAGCACGGCGACCAGGACAGGCAAACAGGGCGTGGCTCGTCAGAAAGGGCGTGGCGCGGCAGTTTGCGCAGGCAGAGCGAGCAGGCAGCCAGTGAGCTCTCCTTGTGGTCTACACCGTCTTGGAAGAGACTCAAGCCATGGTTTCCAGTCAGACGAGAGGTGTTGCCAGAAGGAACGTGGCGATGCAGACAGAGCTCCCACTAAAACATGCAGCCACCCAGGTCTCTGGCTGCAGGGAGTGCCAGAGCCTTGCTCTGGTAACAGGGGGTAGCCGAGAGAACACCTGCGTGAGGTGCAAGCAGGTGGAGGATCTGCTCAGCATGGTGGCTGAGCTGAAAGAGGAAGTTGCAAGGCTGAGGAGTATCAGGGAGTGCGAGAGGGAGATAGACTGGTGGAGCCACTCCCTACCATCCCTGAGACCAGCACACCAGATGGAACCACCAAGAGAAGGAGAGGCTCCCCTACCCTCTTGCCACCAGGCAGAAGGAGGGGACCTAAGAGACGGAGGGGGATGGAAACAGATCCCTGCTCGGTGCAGCAGGTGAGTCCTCTCCCAGCCTACCTTGCCCCCCCGGGTGCCCGTACACAATAGGTATGAGGCTCTGGACCTTGAGGGCCGGGAGGACAAAGAAGCTGATACTAAAACATCCAGGGAGCTGACTAGGGGGAACCAGTCAGCCCCACGCATTACAACAACAACTAGTAAGAAAAAAAGAAGGGTAATTGTCATAGGAGACTCCCTTCTGAGGGGAACAGAGGGTCCGATATGCCGACCAGACCCATCCCATAAGGAAGTCTGCTGCCTCCCTGGGGCAAGGATAAGAAACATTACTAGGAAGCTGCCTAAGCTGGTAAAATCATCTGATTATTATCCGTTATTGGTTGTACAGGTTGGCAGTGACGAGGTAGCTGATAGAGGTGTAAAGACAATCAAAAGAGATTTTAGAGAACTGGGGCAGTTAGTTGAGGGATCAGGAGCACAGGTGGTGTTCTCCTCCATCCCGTCAGTAGCTGGGAGGCATATGGAAAGGAACAGGAAGACCCACCTCATCAACACATGGCTCAGAGGCTGGTGCCAGAGGTGGAATTTTGGGTTTTTCAGTCATGGAGCAGTTTACATGGCACCAGGCCTGCTGGAGGCAGATGGGGTTCACCTGTTGCCAAAGGGGAAAAGGATTCTGGCTCAGGAGTTAGCAGGCCTCATTGAGAGAGCTTTAAACTAGACTCGAAGGGGGAAGGGGATAAAACCAGGCCTGCTAGGGATGAGCCCAAGGGTGGCACGCCTGTGTTGGAGAAGAGACCGATAGCCCAACTCAAGTGCATTTACACCAATGCACGCAGCTTGGGCAATAAGCAGGAGGAGCTGGAAGCCATTGCGCGGCAGGGAAACTATGATGTGGTTGCCATTACGGAAACATGGTGGGATGACTCTCACAACTGGAGTGCTGCAATGTATGGCTACAAGCTCTTTAGAAGGGACAGGCAAGGAAGGAGAGGTGGCAGGGTAGCCTTGTACATCAGAGAGTGTTTTGACTGTCTTGAGCTCAACAAAAGTAACGACAAGGTTGAGTGCTTATGGGTAAAGATCAGGGGGAAGGCCAACAAGGCAGATATCCTGGTGGGAGTCTGTTATAGACCACCCAACCAGGATGAGGAAGCAGATGAAGTTTTTTACAAGCGGCTGGCTGAAGTCTCAGAGTCTCTAACCCTTGTTCTCGTGGGAGACTTCAACTTACCAGATATCTGCTGGAAATACAACATAGCAGAGAGAAAGCAGTCTAGGAGGTTCCTGCAGTGCATGGAGGATAACTTCCTGATGCAGCTGGTACGGGAGCCAACCAGGGGAGGTGCCCCACTGGACCTGCTGTTCACGAACAGAGAAGGCCTGGTGGGTGATGTGGTGGTCGGAGGCTGTCTTGGGCACAGCGACCATGAAATGGCAGTTTTCGATTCTTGGAGAAGTAAGGATGGGGGTCAGCAAAACCGCAACCCTAAACTTCAGAAGGGCAGACTTTGGATTGTTTAGGAGTTTGGTTAACAGAGTCCCTTGGGAGGCAGTCCTGAAGGGCAAGGGAGTCCAGGAAGGCTGGATGTTATTCAAGGAGGAAGTCTTAAAGGCACAGGAGCAGGCTGTCCCCATGTGCCGCAAGTCGAGCAGGTCGGGGAGAAGACCGGCCTGGCTGAACAGAGAGCTCTGTCTGGAACTCAGGAAGAAAAGGAGAACCTACCACCTTTGGAAGAAGGGGCAGGTGACTCAGGGGGACTATAAGGATGTGGTGAGGTTATGCAGGGAAAAGATTAGAAAGGCGAAGTCCCAGCTTGAACTTAAACTGGCCACCGCTGTCAAGGACAACAAAAAATGTTTCTACAAGTATATCAGCAACAAAAGGAGGGCTAAGGAGAATCTCCCTCCTTTGTTGGATGCAGAGGAAAACTTGGCCACGAAGGATGAGGAGAAGACTGAGGTACTTAACGCCTTCTTTGCCTCAGTCTTTAATAGTCGGACTGGTCATCCTCAAGGTTTTCATGCCCCTGAGCTGGGAGATGGAGATAGGAAGCAGAATGAAGTCCCAGTTGTTGAAGAGGTGGCAGTCACTGATCTGCTCCTCCACCTGGATGCCCACAAGTCTATGGGGCCAGACGGGATCCACCCAAGGATACTGAGGGAGCTGGCGGAGGAGCTTGCCAAGCCGCTCTTCATCATTTATCAGCAGTCCTGGTCAACTGGGGAGGTCCCAGCTGACTGGAAGTTAGCTAATGTGACACCCATCTACAAGAAGGGTCAGAAGGAGGATCCGGGGAACTATAGGCCTGTCAGCCTGACCTTGGTGCCGGGGAAGGTCATGGAACAGATCATCCTGAGTGACATTATGCAGCACGTGCGGGACATCAAGGGATCAGGCTCAGCCAGCATGGGTTTATGAAAGGCAGGTCCTGCTTCACTAACCTGGTCTCCTTCTATGACAAGGTGACCCGCTTAGTGGATGAGGGGAAGGCTGTGGATGTTGTCTACTTGGACTTCAGTAAGGCCTTTGACACTGTCTCCCAAAGTATTCTCCTGCAGAAGCTGGCTGTTCACGGCTTGGACAAGTGCACTCTGCGCTGGGTTAAAAACTGGCTGGATGGCCGAGCCCAGAGAGTGGTGGTGAATGGAGCCAAATCCAATTGGCGGCCGGTCATGAGTGGTGTTCCCCAAGGCTCAGTGTTGGGACCAGTCCTGTTTAATATCTTTATCGATGATCTGGATGAGGGGATTGAGTGCACCCTCAGTAAGTTTGCAGATGACACCAAGTTGGGTGGGAGTGTCGATCTGCTGGAGGGTAGGAAGGCCCTGCAGAGGGACCTGGACAGGCTGGATTGTTGGGCCAAGGCCAACCGTATGAGGTTCAACAAGGCCAAGTGCCGGGTCCTGCACTTGGGTCACAACAACCCCAGGCTATGCTACAGGCTTGGGGAGGAGTGGCTGGAAAGCAGCCTGGCTGAAAAGGACCTGGGGGTGATGGTTGACAGCCGCCTAAACATGAGCCAGCAGTGTGCCCAGGTGGCCAAGAGGGCCAATGGCATCCTGGCTTGTATCAGGAATAGTGTGGCCAGCAGGACCAGGGAGGTGATAGTGCCCCTGTATTTGGCACTGGTGAGGCCGTACCTCGAATACTGTGTTCAGTTTTGGGCCCCTCACTTCAAGAAGGACATCGAGGTGCTGGAGCATGTCCAGAGAAGGGCAACGAGGTTGGTGAAGGGTCTAGAGAACAAGTGTTATGAGGAGCAGCTGAGGGAGCTGGGATTGTTTAGTTTGGAGAAGAGGAGGCTGAGGGGAGACCTTATTGCTCTCTACAACTACCTGCAAGGAGGTTGTAGTGAGGTGGGAGTTGGTCTCTTCACCCCAGTAACAAGTGATAGAACGAGAGGAAATGGCCTCAAGCTGCGCCAGGGTAAGTTTAGGTTAGATATTAGGAAAAACTTCTTTACTGAAAGAGTAGTCTGGCACTGGAACAGGCTGCCCAGGGAAGTGGTAGAGTCTCCATCCCTGGAGGTATTTAAAAGACGGGTAGATGCAGTACTTGAGGACATGGTTTAGTGGTGGACTTGGCAGTGGTAGGTTAATGGTTGGACCTGATGATCTTAAGGGTCTTTTCCAACCTTAACAATTCTATGATTCTATGATTCTTGGCAGGCTAGATTTTTAAAAGTGTTCAGATCTCAGAGTTTCTTTAGTCCTTTAAGAGAATTCTTAACCAGATCCAGTGCATATGTACATTATATGAAAATATACATTTAGACAAATTATCAATGCCCATGTCTTATATGAAATTCTTCCGCTATACCATTTTCTCCAATGTGACAGAATTAGTACTTATTTAATCTAGTTGATTGTATCCTTTTTATTATTGATTTATTACATATTTTGTAATCACTGAAAATCAGTAGTTCTTGGGTGGTCTGTAGAGTCATATTTCAAATCTACAGTACTTTTTATATAGCATACAATTTTCACAAAAATTTTATCTGGTACAAAAAATTTTCTTACCCTCTGTCTCTTTCAGAAGTTCTTCGGTTTTATTCTCTCCTTACATAGTTATCTAACCAATATTAGGTTCTTCCTTATGACCTGTTTGTATAAGCAAATGTACACAAAAAAAAATTGTGTACCCCAGTGGGTACCTATGCCATCATCTACCTCAAGCATCTTGCAAGATCAAGGATATTAATTCCCATTTTTGAGACTGAATCATTGACAATTGCTCACCAAAGGTGACTGAAACCTTCACAACAGCTTGAACACTTGTCCCAGCAAAAGCAAAATTATCACCGATGAGGAAAATCCACTTGATAAATTATTTATATAAATTGCTTTATTCCTCAAAGTCCATTTCTTTTTTGATATATTCATTAAAACATTGACTCAGACTTCTACAATTCTGTGTTTTCTTTTTGATAGTTTTAGTTTTCCATTTTGCTAATCAAAAGAAGGTCTGCCTTCTTCAATCAGTGACCTCACTTAGTGGCCACAGGCAACATGTTGTCCCATGAGAAACAATTGCTTACAGGCAAGAGAAGTTAAAACTCCTTAATTCGAGCTTTAACATCAGTTAAAACTGAAGCCATCAAAAAGAAACAAGTGTGATGTTGCCTGCAGTATGTTACCCTCTCAGTACTGTGCCCATTGGTCAAGAGCAGCTGGGTGTTTAAACAAGATTCTTACTTTCTTCAGGTTTTCATTATATTAGAATACACTAAAGGATACTAATTGACATACTATATATGTCAAGCTGTGCTTATATGGACATTAAAATTCAGTGTAGAAAATGCTGAAAAAAATCCATTGAATTTGTACACAACAAGAATCTTTTCATAGCTAGTTGTAATAACTTACTAAACCCAAAATTTGAAAGAATGTTAAATGACTGATGAATACACTGCTAGAATAAAACAGATCTCTGCTGGAGTAAAGCAGGACTAATTATAAATATACCTTTTCTGTAACACAAGGGTGAAAAATACTGACATTTAGAAAATGCATAAGATGATACTAGGGGTGAGATTTACTTCAAATTCAAATGCTTAAATTTAGAAGTCTATATGGGGATACCTATATATGAGGTATGTGTTTAAGAACCTTTCATGGTCAATAGAACTATTTTCTGAACTGCATCTAGCTATACAGACCTGGGGGGAGGTTTGATTTACATGCTCACATCTAAACATTTAGTGCAGTTTTGGATAACTTTGATTGTCCTACCTGGGGTTCAGGTTCACTTACAGAAAGGTATAGGTTACCTTACAGTCCTCTGTCATATCCTCTGAGGGCACTTGATACCTCTCTGTGGATAATCTGAATTGAACCCTTGACCTTGATTTACTACAATGGGAGTTTGGACACTAACTGGGGTAAAGTCACCATCTCTGTAGATATTGGGGATATTGTAGAAATTTGGGATGTAAATCAGAAGTATTCAACGGCTATTACAAAGATTAAGAACAATGATATATATGATAAAACCATAATGGAGCCTACTTCCAGGCTGGCTTTAAATCCACTTATGGTCTTTGCAGTAATTTAGTTGACCTTCTTTCCACAATCACTGGTCAACTTAGAGAAGGAGGTGTCCAACTTGTGTGGAATTGATCTGTCTTGGTAGGTTTTCAGGAATGTCTACTTCTCTCATTCAGTTTAGAATGGTATGGCTGATAAACTGAACTGCACTTTTTGTTTTAATGATTATATTTCAGAGTGACAGTACACATTAAGCTTCTAAATTAGTCCCACTGTTTTCTTTTTGTACATATATATACATGCATACACAACTGTCCTCATATGTGTCCTCATATTTGTGTGATATATATACAAATATATATAAATATATATGTAAAAGATATAAAATATACCTTTGTTAACATGTCATTATTATCTTTTCAGCATATTAAATTTAATAACACTCTTACCACTTGAAATTAGACAATGACAGAGTTAATTTACATATAGCAATCCAAACTGAGTTCTGCCCTTTCGTCACCTGATGATGCAGAATACTCTAGAAATATGGCAAATGGCCACATGGACAGACTATGGTGTCTTCTGGTTGCTAATGCAAACCTTGTGAGCATTTTTAAACAGGAGCAATCTGTATAAGCCCCAAACTCAAACGCTTAGCCTATTTTATAGCAACAGTACCATGTGTGTTATATTTTTTGTCCCCTTTTCCCTTACACTGAGGATAATACTTAACACTACAAATTCTTCTATTCATCGTTAGTCCATAGGCTACCCAATGGTCTCCCAATTTCTGTTAGAATGCAACAGAAATTTAAGGCCCTGATATGCTTCTTGTCTTACTTCCCAGCATTTCTCTGGGATCCCCACAATGTGTCTTTTTCCCTGCTGCCTTAAATCACACCACTTCCTTGATCTTCAAAAAACCAAACCCAGAACAAAGCAGAACTTGGGAGGGACAACTGCCTTATTAGACTGATATATATACTCCCAAATGTTGTAAATGTTGGGTTCAAATTCATTGCGTTTGGAGAGGCTCAGAGGCATTTTTTGTTTGTTTTTTTGTTTGTTTTTTTTGTTGCTGTTTTGTTGTTGGGTTTGTGGTTTTTGTTTCTGTTTTTGCTCTGTGTATGTGAGCCAAAGGCCACTATCTCATTAATGACTTTCTTTCTCTGTGATGGTAATTAAGGGTCACTAAGCCTATCCTGCAGTCCCTGAGCGACAACGGATTTCAAGACAATCTGAATGAGTATGTTAATATCTGATTAGATAGAGGATTTGACCTTGACACAGAAAGGTATTTTCATGTTCAACTATAGCAATGCTGATACTTTAGTGTAATTTTCTTGTAGAAATACACAGCATTTCACGTCATTGAACTCAATAATTAGAGGTGTTTGATCCCTAGAGATATATAACCCCCAACACACACCTCTGAACATCATTCACCATTCAGCATATTCAGAGTTTTATACACTTAAAAAACTGCAACAAACTGTGGCAAATTTAGGCCATTACCATAAACTGTTTTCAAATTAAAATATAAACTCATCCTTGCTGATTTAAACAAAAATAAAAATAAAACTAAACCAGGATATTTTTCTAAATGATACTTAAAGTTCCTTTCTAAAAGACAGACAGATGACATGCAATGATTATCATTAGCAAGTTTTTCTGACATTTCTTCATATTTTCTTTCCTCAGAAAATGAAAAAGTTGATGAGCTTGTCATAGCCAAAGTAAAGCATTGCTCTATCCCCTCAGTTTTTGCAAAATGTTGAAGCCATCACTATTGTCACAAAGAAGACAGACATGTTGTTTTCTCCTACTTTCCAAAATAGTAGAGGAGACTAACCAAAACAAAAACAACAAAAGAAGCTTTTAAATCTGTTCTCTTTCAGCTACTTGGTGATAGAGGAGATGACTTTCTTCTACTGGAGAGTCATGCTCTATAAGTAGTCATTTTTAATCAAGAAAGGAGATGCCTCAGATTTTAACAGATGAGGCGCTTTATATTTCTATGCTAGTATTTTCTTAATATAAAATTATTAGGTACATGCCATATTGATTTTTGAACCCTGCTATTGTAAAGATTTATGTACATGATTCAAGCACTCCAAGTAGTTTCAATAACTTTGCTGGGAGTACTTAGAATGCATACAAATAAACACACAAGATCAACCTCCAGGATAGTACTTTTTCAATCAGCTTTCAACACTGCTGTAGCTTTTGAGCTCTGCTTATACCTAAGACTTGGTTCTCTTGAAGGTTTTCTTTTTCTCAAAATTTGCTGTACATAGAACTTTTCTACTGTTAAGTTACCAACAAATAATCTGCTTTTATATTTCTATATATTTCTTCTATATTTTTATGTTTCTTGGAATCTTCTTTATTCTTAGTGATACAAAGACAACACAAAGTCTAAGGAAACAACAGCATAAATACATCCCACAGAGACAGCCTTTAACCCTGAGGTTTTAAACTTTTGATGCAAGGCAAAGAAGTGACAGAATAAAACTAATTTATTCTTTTTACTTTTCAAACAGCCACTAGATTACACATGGCCAAGTTCCAAATGCTCAGCAACATAATATAGCAACAAACATATTTGCTGTTTGTAATTAGTGGAGAAGTTGGTCTTTCATTTAGTCACAGAGCATATATATGTATACATGTTCATATATTCATATATATGTTTGTCATTATTTATCCAGGAGAAAACAGTATTGTGGTTACTGGATTTCAGTCATACAACTTGAAATGAACTGTTTCAGGAGATGAGCATTAATGATTACTAAGGTATAGTAACATAAGTGCAAGAGCAAAATAAACTATTGATAGGTCCTAAATTTCTCACCCTTATCAGATTTAGGAGAAAAAATTTTGTACTCCTTTCCAAATAAGTCACTAAACTTATTAAATTTGGTAATTAAAGATTAAGTGCTCTGACACTTTCTGAACATCATTCTGTATTGGTCATAATCAATGTGACTGGTCACAATCAATGATCTTGAACTATTTATTTAAAGATGTAGATTTTGCAAAGATGAATAAATAAAATCACAGAAGAACTTGACTCTTTGTAGTACCTGCCTATATCTTAGGCACTTATTTGCATGGTTGCCAACTAACTGGCCATGCCTTGAAATGTGTTTCCTAGAGGCTTATTGTGACACAACAAGGAAGAAATATTAACCATCTTTGCCACTTCAGTCAACTTGGTCACGCAAAACATTTCAGTCCAACATTTTAGTCTCTTTAGTCAATCACATTAGTTAGTCACCTCAAACACATGGAAGTGTAATGCAGATTCTGTGGAATTAAGAAGGTGTACTAGAAAGAGTGTAAAATAGATTATTCTATGAGTTTTCTATATTCTAATTATTTATTGAAGTACAAGACCATAATTCAGAAAGTGTTCTGAACACTTGATACAGCTATACATAGAACTAAAATTTGCAGTGGCTTTTTTGTAGTTATAGGAGAGAGCAACAGTTTCTTAACAGCCCTTTTAAACCACTGGATAGTAACCTTTATGAAGCTGTTTCTGAAATATGTCATCTTTCAATATAGTTCTGGAGTTACTGTGCTTATCCACAGAGAATGCATGAAAAAACCATTCATAATAGAGATTTTGCTTCCTAAAAGAGAAGAAATTTCTTTGTTGTTTGCAACAAAATCCTTTTATACCAGTAGAAGCGTTGCATGTGCCTGTAAGACCCAGCCATGTACCAGATTTGAGACAATGAATTTGATTTTGCATTTGTTAATGGTGGTACTGTCACAGCATCAGTTGTTGTCATTTGCACATTATCTCTATTAAATTGTCTTCAGAAATAACAAATAATAGGCCTAATTGTACTGCTCTCAAAGTCAACATTAAATCAGTACCAACACAATTATGGGTAGGATTAAGTGCAAGAAAAGAAGAAACTTTCCTGCTTTTCCTGTTTTTAAAATGTGCTTGTGTTTAATTTAGAAATAGTATTTATTAAAATAGAGCCAAAAAAAGGACTCCTTTTCCTCCCAGACCAATATTAAAAAGGTGGTGCTATAGGTCATCACATATTCCTTTAGAGTGCAAGGAAAACATGACTCTCCACAGAAATAGTAATACAAAGAGGAACAAAAGATATATCTTCTCTGGGTTTAACGATCCAGCTTTAACCAAAGCAAAAGATAACAGGAGGGCAGATCACCTCATTAGTGTAGTTCAAAATTTAAAGACTTTCTTTCACCAGTCAATTTATACTTTAGGAAGATGCACAACTCTATTTTCATCATAAAAACCTGTCCTGGTTTCAGCTGGGATAGAGTTAATTTTCTTCCTAGTAGCTGGTATAGTTCTGTGTTTTGGATTTAGGATGAGAATAATGTTGATAACACACTGATGTTTTGGTTGTTGCTAAGTAATGTCTATACTAGTCAAGGACTTTTCAGCTTCCCATGCTCTGCCAGGTGCACAAGAACCTGGGAGGGAGCAGAGCCAGGACAGCTGACTCAGACTGGCCAAAGGGCTATTCCATACCATATGATGTCATGCACAGTCCATAAGCTGAGGGAAGAAGGAAGCAGGGGATGTTCGGCGTGATGGCATTTGTCTTCCCAAGTAACTGTTACGCATGATGGAGCCCTGCTTTCCTGGAGATGGCTGAACACCTGCCTGCCGATGGGAAGTAGTGAATGAATTCCTTGCTTTGCTTTGCTTGTGTGCGCGTGGCTTTTGCTTTACCTATTAAACTGTCTTTATCTCAACCCATGAATTTTCTCACTTTTAGTCTTCCAATTCTCTCCCCCATCCCACCGGGGGGAGAGTGAGCGAGTGGCCGTGTGGTGTTTAGTTGTCGGCTGGGGTTAAACCATGACAGAAACAAGTAAGAAATATGACTCACACAGTTCTACTTCCAAAGTAAAGAGTCATGGTATCATATAAGCTTAGAAAAAAAATCAAGAGGAAATCTTGTCCACTCCTCCCTGACCAACAAGCTCCCATGAAATTCCCAGGCATCACTATCCTTAGAATTGGAAAGTTATTCCTTTGTCATCTTCGTCTTCATCTTCTTCTTCTGTGTAATTTGTGTTTCTCTTGTTGCAAATTTATCCATACTTTTTGTCGTAACAGCAGTAGACATCAAGAATAAGTAGTTATTTTGTGAATATCCAAAAACCATTATCATGTTTCCCTTCAAGATTTTCTTCTTTAGGCTAACTAGTACCATTGCCATGAATTGTTCCTCATCTGTTCAAATGTTCTACAGCTGATGTCCAGCCTGTTGTTGATTCAGCTGCATTTACAGGGAACAAAAGTGTGGAATTTTACAGATATATTTTACCAAATTGCATCTTAATCTTTGTTTCCAGCCTTTTTTCTTATATCTGTCAAGACCTTTTTGCGTTGCAATCCAGCATTGCTACTGTCCTTCGTAGTCTGCCTTTACCTAGAAATTTAGTACAACAGAAAGCAAGTCAGACATAAAGCCAGCAAAATGAGATCCAACACAGAACTTTGAGTAGCATCACTCAATACATCTTTTCAGTTTTATGGTGAGTGATTAGCAACTCTTCTGTTTCCCTCACTTGCTTACAAAGATTAACACAGAATAGATCTGAAATTCAAAATATGTGACAACTGTTTCTTCTCTGCCTAAAAGATTTGTTGCCTTGTCATGAAAGGAAATTAAGTTGGCATAATTTGTTCTCGACAAACCATGTTGATATTACTTATCTCCTTGTTATTGCTATATACTAAAAATTATTTTCCCAGTTGCCTGGAAAAAAGTTTTTTTCTCTGAACTTTCTAGTGTAATGGGCTATGGCAGGTGTCCCCAAACCTTGTTACTCTACAGTTTTCTCATTGCTTTATTGTTTAACATTAATCACCGCTAATGACAAATGCAAAGTAAAGCACAAGTAAAATCTGTGCTCAACTCATGGACCATTTAGCATCATCTTGTAACAATCTTATATGCACTTTTTGTGTTATTGTTTTCCTAATAACCTGCAGTGTTTCTTAGGAAAAGCTTCTTATTTTTGTGTTGTATAACACATGCTATATGAGGATGCAGAGATTTGACATTACTTGCTTAACTGTTTGGAAGGTATCACTGGTCATATATCAGATTGTCATATGAAGGATGGGGATTCATCTCACCTAATTACAGAATTTTAAAAATGTGGCAGCCAGGCTCCCTCTATAGGCACTGGAAAGAGAGGTGCCTCTCAAGAGACTCCACACTTTCAGATTTACACCTCAATTGCTCATCTCCACTGAACGGAGAAGTAATTTTTATATGATATTTGATGAAAAGGTCAGAGAAATGAATGTCAAGATGCAATGTGAAAGGTAGTACTTATCTCAGCTGATACAAAATCTGACTGTTGGTTGGAACTAGATATACCATTTAGGCATTCCTAGCCTTCATGTGTCATTTTGAGGGAACTTGTAAGGCTTCATCAAGTTTCATTAAATTCATAAAAATATTCTTTAACATGATAAAAATGCAGATATTCTTGAAATAATATGAAGATAATATTTTCTGACAATTCCTTAAGAAAATCAGATGTGAAGTTAATTTTTAAAATACTCAGAAAACAGAAGTTCTCACTATTTATTGTAACTGCATGTGTATTTTATGTACCCTGTGTTGGAAATTTGCTCTTACGTCTGCAATTCAAATTTTTATGTCCATTCATGTGTTTGCGTTTTACAAGATCTGTCCCTACTCAGAAGAACTTTGACCTTGAAATGTCAATATTAGTAAACTGCAAGGACTTAAATATAATTTTTTTATACATCACTGCTAAAAGATTGGTCTATGCTCCTTACGGGGCTTCACAGTTATTTCATTGCTTTGGAATGAAGGATTAAAATACCCTTCATCTTCTCCATGGCACCATTCATTTGTGTTCAATAATAATCTGAAGCAGTTCTGAGGGAATCATGCAGAATACTCTTAATCATGACTTGAAATTGTCTCCAACATGTTGTCATATTGCATTCCAGAAACTAAACAAGAACAGAAAAATACTGTTCATATGGGACAAGAAACAGGATTTCCTTTTAAGAGTGTTGGTACAACACAGCTGTTTAAAGTGTAATTTGATAGGGTTGCCAGGGTTGGAAATACATGGAATTCTGTTAAAATGACTACTGTAGGACCACATTTTAAAATAACAGTATAATGCATTTTGAATCTACCATTGTAGAAATCCCTTTCCTAGATGGGAATGTGGGAGTTTTGAAATGCCCAGTAGATTTTAATTCAAGATCTCCTTGTGATCCTGTGCCAGACTCCTCTGTTCCTGTTCCTTGATGCATTTAGTTTTGTAAAACTTGCAGTATATTATTAATAAATTACATAAAGTAAGAAACAGAGGAGAAAAGCTATTAAAACATTTATGCCACATGAAACTTACACATTAAGTAGATAGAAGCATCACAGAGTTCTGCTTAAAGTGATTTTTTAAGGTTTTCCAACTAGAAGAAGCTTGAGAGAAATCTTCTAATAAATAGTCCCGTATTTGAATCAAAGTTTTCTGGTAGCTTCAGTTATCCGCTTTCCACTAGTTTTTGGAATATTTACCAGTCTGTAGCCTTCATGTTACTTAGAGAATACAAATAGAAATGTCACCCAAGTATCTGATATGCACAACACTGGTTTTTGAAACTTGTAATAGAAAATGCTTAAACTACATAGTCTTCAAAGTATACTTAGATATACTTTATTCATTTTTACTAATTTGTTATTAAAACTTGAGCCAAAATTCACAGGAGGGAAAACAATCCCTCTGATATGTGTTGTTGCAGGTAACTGTTTTGGACATTTTGGTTTACACATGTCTATTAAGGACTTGATTCTCTTGTTGTGTAGTTGTTTCCACCTGTGCGAAGTGGTTATGACTGCTATCACTCTGATTAGGAAGTACTTTGCACAAGAGGCATGCCAGCAGAAAGCAGACGTATATTACTGGTATGAGGTCTGTTGAATTAAGTGAAACCAATCCTGGAGTAAGCAACTATTGGCTATGGCTAAAGGTGTCAAAATGTAGTTCAGTCTGACTTCATGGTTCTTTCTGTGCAAGTTTACATTTACTTTGCATCACCAGATCTGTGTATATCAGCCTGAGAGTATAGGCAAGTCTGGACTACATTTTTACAAATGGTGCTACTAAAGAAGACATAATCCATCACAGGAATGTAATATCTATTTTCCCTTCAAAGACTTTTTGATCCAGTTTTGTAGCCTTTACTGATAACGTTAAAGGGATCTTTGCCTTCATAAGGAGTGAAGAATCAGAGATAGTTATTTATTTTGGTCCAACAAAAGATTAATTTTGCCTCTAAAATTTCTTTCCTTCTTAATTTTTTTTTGGAAGGAATGTTAATTAAAGGAAATTTTTTTAAAAAAAAGTAAATTACTGATTTACTGGTCTTAAATTCAGGCTGATACCTTGGAAGATATGCAATATCTGGTAACAAACAGATTTCAAAATTTGACTTGGAAAGCTGGTACCTGAATAAAAGTGTGGATCTTCTGCTTGCTAGAAAGGAAAAAATATTGTACTTTAGCTAGGCAACTATTTTACCAGCAGTGTAATTGAACAATTTACTACCGTGTATTTCGTATCTATGGCTTCTAAGTTATCTTTAAAAGCATCTATAATTCAGCAGTCATAAGATTTATCTCCATGTGTGGTAATAAAACAAAAAGTTCACCTTAGCTAATGACTACTCTCCCTCTGTTTTTGTAGAGGCTATCTGAAGACAGTGCTTATCTGAACATCTCTTTTCAAGGAAGAGTACTTTTAAAAGGGTGGAGTTACCTGTGATGTTGAGCACACAAAACCATGGAGTTCTAATACAAAGAAGAGCAAAGAAAAAATACGAGCTAAATCAGTGTACAGACAATGCTTACTTGTTTAAAAGCACTGACTCTTCTGTGTGAAAGAATGGCGAAACATCAAAGTCAAGAGCTTTTAAGGTTTTAAGAAAGAATAAATTACTTGAGAAGGAGCATTTGATTATATAATGAAGAGCATATTACAGTTCTTATATGAAAAAAGGGTTAGGACACCATTAACATCTGGCTCCACAAGTTCGTTGGATTTTTTTTTTCTCAGTAAAGAATTTTTCCCTTTCATATTTGAGAAGCAAGAATATGGAAAGAGTCGCTTTATGGTAAAGGCTGTAAGAGAAGGACAGTGAGTTATAATTCATTAGGAATATAAAAACCATTCAGGCTTGCAACAGGATGATTCTATAACCAAGAAGTACTTTTGCCTGAATGCTCTCTCCTAAACAGCTCATGTGGTGTGAAGGAGAGAGACTTTTTTTGCTGGTCATCTTTGCAGGCTTTTAGGAGAAATGCTGAAGCAAAGCTCATTCCAGCCATTTGACAGTGTATAAGAGCTCATTCACAACACTTTTATAAGTCTTTCCAGCCCCCAGATGCTCCGATTACTTTTCAGCAACATTATTCCTTACAGTTTTCACTGCAGCCATGGGTCAGGAATCTTTACTACCTGCACACATCGGAAGACCAGAACAAATAAATTCTCTGTCTTCTTTTTTTCCACCTTACAAAAATAAACTTAAAAGATACCCTTCTTAGTGGAGCCTGTTTCCATGGAAGATTTTGACTATCTAACCCCACCAATTTAAAAAATGTTTAAAAAAAAAGTCAGAAGTTTGGAATAAAAAAGGAATGGCACAGACTTCCTAATTTTGCTGAAATAAATAAAGGAACCAATCTCTTTTTAAAAGGAGACCAATGTTACAGGCCTGCACATGTTTGTGTTTAGAGTTAAATCTGTGTATAATTATCAGTTGCATTGAAATCATTGATGCTACCTAAGTCCATGATAAAGACCTGAGTTAAGACAACAGTTACAGAAAGTCAGAAACAGGAAGTTTACAGACGAACTACTGGACAAGTCATGTAAACAAAACTGAAATATATTGGTTAATCTAAGTGGGTACGGTATATAAGCAAAAGTTTTTCTTGTTACTGTGGAAATAACAATAAAATGAAACATTTTAGAATGGACTAAAGGCCTTTAAGATTTTCTCATGCTTATTTTTATAATTAGATTCTTATGTTTACTAGATAAAGCTAGGTATACAAATGAGGAACCAAATCCTTCAAAAGCCTTTGTCGTCCCCTTAAGAATCAGGTTGCCTTACTCCAAACAATTGTTACAAGTCTTAAATCTAAATAGCTGCTTATTTTCATATCCTTGCATGCATTATAGATAGTTTCTTATAATTGTTTGCAAATGCAAAACACACAAACATAAGGAAAACCATGAAAATTACAATAGTTATTTGTTCCTTCCCTAAAAAGAAAAGAAAAGAAAAAGAGAGAATTGAACTCTTCCCCACAGTTAGTAACTGGTTATTCTAAGTGGTTGTTAGAAAGCTGAATGAAAGCTGAATGAACATAGGAGACAGGTGCTGATCTTTTAAGTAATCTGCATATAATATTGTTCTACATAGATAGACTTATTGTGCAGAAATATAACCTAACACTGAGAGATCTTGTATGCCTACACAGTGCACTCAGAAGTAGGATAGCCACATTAGCAAGAACACGCAGCAAAGCTAACAGAGTCTATTTCTAATCAGAACTAATTAACCTGTGGAGGGTACTGCAACAATTCAACTGTCCTGCTTCTGTAGCAGGTTATTCAGAGGTATCTCTGTAATAGTGCAGATAACAGAGGCAGCCAACCGAGGCAGCAGTTTTTGCAGCAGTGTCTGGCTTCTCCTTAGGGAAGAGAAATGGGCTGACATGAACCTCATGAAAGTTCATGAAGGTCAACAAGAGGAAGTGCAAAGTCCTACACCTGGGAAGGAACAACCCCATGCATCAAGGTATGTTGGGGGCCACCCAGCTGGAAAACAGCTTGGCAGGAAAGGAACTGGGGGTTCTGGTGGACACAAAGTTGAACATGAGCCAGCAATGTACCCTTGCTGCAAAGAAGACTAATAGTATTCTAGGATGCATTAGACAAAGTACTGCCAGCAGGTCAAGGGAGGTGATCCTTCCTCTATACCCAGGGGATGTGATGCCATACCTGGAGCATTGTGTCCAGTTCTGGGCTCCTCAGTACAAGAGAGGCATGGACATACTGGATAAAGTCCAACACAGGGTCACGAAGATTATCAAGGGACTGGAGCATCTCTTCTATGAGGAAAGGCTCAGAGAGCTGGAACTGTTCAGCCCGGACAAGAGAAAGTTCAAGTTTATGTATATAAACACCTGAAGGGAGGGTGCAAAGAGGACAGGGCCAGGCTCTTTTCAGTGGTGCCCAGTGGCAGAACCAGGGGCAATGGGCACACATTGAAACATAGGAGATTCTGTCTGAACATAAGAAAATACTTTTTTACTCTGATGGTGACTGAGCACTGATAGGGGTTGCCCTGAGAGGTTGTGAAGTCTCCCTCCTTGGAAATATTCAAAAGCCATCTGGACATGGCCCTGGGCAACCAGCTCTAGATGTCCCTGCGTGCACAGGGGAAGTTGGACCAGATGACCTCCAGAGATCCCTTCCAACCTCAGCCAGTCTGTGATTTTGTAATTCTTTTAGGAAATCTTCTAATTTTTATACAAATGCATCATTCCAGAAGTGAGCCCACTACATCCATTTGAACATATTGAGAGGACAACTTCTGATTGTTTCTGGTTTGTTTTTCCAGATCTGCCAGAGTTGTGTACTACAGGTTTATGAGTTATATCATGATCAAAGACTAAAGTTTGGTCTGGATTTAAGGACAAGAATGTAACTCCACAGATAAAACTATCTAAGTTTCTGCATGCTGTGAGAATTAAAATTCAAGCTTTATTTTCTGCATTCATTATTTCTTTTTAAACATTGAGTATTGCCTCAGCTAGCATAGTTTTTTGATGCAGAACGTTTAGCTATAGGCTGTGTAGTAATTTGCATCATACTTTCAAGCTCAAAATGCTTCCTTTTCATTATAATAAGGAATGGTTTTGTAAATTTAAAACTATATACCAAACATTTATTTTGAGGAACTTTTCACAAGATAAATCTAATTAGGACAATGAGAAATCAAAGATTAAAAAAAAAATTATTGGCTCTTTTTCAGATAAAGCACTCAGACTCTTTTACTTAGTATCATAAGATTGGTGAAATTTTATCCCAATTTGCTCCTCTTTCTCTGTCCTCTAGTACCCCTTTGGGTTCCATATAATGTCACAAGACAAGTCATTTTGATTATAAAGATGAGATGTCAAATGGATCTCAAATAAAAAATCTGTCTTCATGCAGACCCTTTTCTAATGTAAAAATAAATAAATAAATATAATGAATGTCCATTAATACAAAACATTATTATTATATCATTTATTTGTAATTTCGTCAGAAAGATAAAAAATAGCCTGAGCACATATAGCAAATGCAGTATATCACGGGGTCTTTATTTTTTTTCTATATTTTATTTTTCCCACTTAGATTTTGCCTGTGGTAGGAAAACTATTTTGCCTATGTTTTCTTCAATGTATAAAATCAGGCTATATTTCTGGGTCACTGGCTCTCTTCTTTTTCCTCTATCTACCTTTCTCTTCCTTCCTAACTCACCTTTCCTTGTCTGCCACTATCTAGTTTTTAAAACCAAATGATTCTTTACCTTTCAATAATTGACAGGGGCACGATAAAGACTAACAACTTCTCTCATTGTAGAAGGAAGCAAGCAATCAAGAAAAGGGAAATATAACTATGTTGTCACTTCCCTTCTTCAGTTACTGTAAAAAAAAAAGTGGAATAAATATAAACACCTGTAAAACTGAATACGGAAAAGTAAATATCCTTGCTTTTTACTTCTGTAATGTTCTGGGGAGGGGATTAGGTCTGCAGTATTAGATCTACAGCTGTTTCCTCCTTTTGCTTCCCACGAGACTCTGTAACACATTTTGTCTCATCAATTTAACACGATAGAGAAGTTCTGAATACTCAGCGCTTAGTTTTACTTGTTTTTTAAACATTTTCCTAAGTGCTGCCTAGTGCTAATACACATTTTAGATCAACTGACTGCAACATCTCTGCTTATGACTGCAGGGCCAAAGTCGTGGCATGTATAAAGCCTGAGCAATTGTGCTTTGTGACTGAATGTAGGGAAGAGTTGAAAAGGTGAAAATCTATCTCCAAATTAGGTTTAAAGTGTGAGTCTATAGTACAGCAGTGCCTTCATCTGTTCAACCCTCTCACCCCTATGTATCCCCTGTTGTTATTCTGGCATGTGAATTGTGCACAAAGCCTGCCCTCCATTACATTACAGATCCCAAATTAAGTTCTCATGACCTGAAGAGATGCGAGTCAGCTCTTTGCACCAAGCAATGAAGTTCAAGCCACCCATGGACAATCTAATTATTCAGGATATACAGGGTGACTCATCTGAATAAGGACATCTGTTGAGGGCTGGATTTTATTGACCAGGACTATTACATTACCTCTCCGGACTGAAATCTTTATAACTAATAAAATGCCAAGAATACCTAGGGACCTACTGATAATATAAGTAATCATTTGATTAGTTTAATCAGCTTTAGCATTGCTCTTTTTTGCATTCAAATTGTATTTTAGCCCACTACATATTCTATATGATCCATTTTTTAACATGCTAATTCCTCTTAAGGACATGTTGGACACTGGAAAAAAATACCGAAATGTAAATAATAAGTGCATGTATGGAACAACTTGCGTAAAGGACAAGAAGCATATTATCCCCAGCATCTTAGTGCTGATTAGGACATCAAAAATAAAGTTAACCTGATTTTCACAGAAGATTTTACAAGGAGATGGCTATTTTAAAAGCCAGTAGGAACAATAAGATGTGCTACTTGTCCTATAAGCATAAATAAAACTGTTTTTTCACACATTGATAAAGCAAAATAAAGCACAAAACTCACTTGTTAGCACTGTTCAGCAGCAGGAGTTGAAAATCTTGTATTAGAGCTATTCTGTGTTGCCAGTATTTATATTTAATTTGTGTCAAAAATAGTGAGTGGTGAGGCCACACCTTGAATATTGTGTTCAGTTTTGGGCCTCTCACTACAGCAAAGACATTGAGGTGCTGGAGCATGTCCAAAGCAGGGCAACGAAGCTTGTGAAGGGTCTAGAGCACAAGTCTTATGAGGAGCGGCTGAGGGAACTGGGGTTGCTTAGCCTTGAGAAGAGGAGGCTGAGGGGAGACCTTATTGTTCTCTAAAACTACCTGAAAGGAGGTTGTAGTGAGGTGGGGGTCGGTCTCTTCTCCCAGGTAACAAGCAATAGGACGAGAAGAAATGGCTTCAAGTTGCACCAGAGGATATTTAAATTGGATATTGGGAAAAATTTCTTCATTGAAAGAGTGGTTAGGCATTGGAACAGACTGCCCAGGGAAGTTGTGCAACCACAGTCCCTGGATTTGTTCAAAAAATGTGTGAATGTGGTGCTTAGGGACATAGTTTAGAGGTGGACCTGGCAGTTTGGTTAACGGTTGGACTTGATGATCTCAGAGGTCTTTTCCAACTTTAATGGTTCTATGATTCTATGAATCTATGATTCTATGATTCTATGATTCTATGATTCTATTCTCCACAGGCCCCTCAAAAATTCATGCACAAGAAATGAACGCACTCCCACCTTAGTTTCACAGCTACTGAGGTTTTTGAGCATGAGACCATGAGGTAGGAACTCTAGCCACTGAATGCTGACAGTAGCAGCAGAGGAAGGTATAAATAAAATTTTCTGCTTACAAAAAACAGTGCAAAACCATCTTCTTGTGCAGGTGAATGGGATTTAAAATTCATCCAGACATATCTACTTAAGGACTGATATAAAAGACAAATTATGTACAATGGACTAGGCAGGAAAGTAACTTATTAGTGTATTTCTTATTGGCTTTTTTTCAATAATTTTAATTATTTTAAATAAATAAGGTGTCAACCTTTTTTAAAAGACCCGTAACTTAAAGAATATGCATTTACTCAACTTTAGATGAATTGCAGTAATGAGAGCAACAGAAACTATCTAAAAGCAGTTTCTGAACTCTCAGGGAACATATTTAATTACTACTGTTTTCTAATTGCAATTAACGAATTTGTGTACTCAGGCCTACACTATTAATTTATATGAATAATCTTTAGACTGTTAGCTTGAAACACTGCCTGAATTTCGTTTCAGTGAAGAGTAAGTTAATTTAGAATCATTCAAGAATTCCTCAGCTAAGTTGGTCGTTCATATTTTAATGTCCATACATCTCTAATTTCCACCGACATCTTACAAGCTACAGTACACTTGACAGTGAGCCAACACAATAACCCTCTTGAAGATTTCCAAGATATATTCTGTAACCAGAAACTTTATATCAGTAATTCATACGTAGAAGAATTTATGTACCATGAAAATGAATACAACTTCAGCTGAAATCAAATGTTAAGCCATCTGCAGAAGACATACGTAATTTCAATGTTTCTACTGTTATTCAACAAAACAAAATATGTGGTCAATGACAAATGTGCAAGCTTTGAAAAGATTTAAAAATAATAATTTGGTTTTAGTTTCTTTTCATAGTCTTTGAGAAGGAAAGGGAGGTCTCTGGTGACTGGAGAAAGGCAAATGCCACAGCCTTCTTCAAAAAAGGCCAAAAGGTCAATCCCAGGAACTGCAGGATGGTCAGCCTCATTTTGGCTCCTGGGAAAATCATGGAATGAGTCCTCTTGGAGCATATTTCTGGGCACATGAAGTTAAACAGGTGATTGGAAGTCACCAGCATGGATTTACCAAGAGTAAATTGTGCTTAACTAACCTGTTTGTCTTCTATGACAAAATGACTAGATTTGTGGAAATGGGGACAGTAGTGGATGTTATTTGTGTAGACTTTAGGAAGATTTTGACACTGTCGTCCATGATACCGAAGTTGGGATGTTACAGTCTGCATGGTTAGACAACCAGATGGATCAAATATGTTTGGATGATGGGGCTCAGAAGGTGGTTAATGGGTCATACTTTACCTGCATGCCTGTGACAAGTAGACTGCCACACAGGTCTGCACCAGGACCTTTCCTCTTTAACATCTGTCCTGGTTTTGGCTGGGATGGAGTTGGTTTTCTTCCTGGTAGCCGGTATGGGGCTGTGTTTTGGGTTTAGGTTGAGAACAATGTCGATGATACACTGACGTTTTGGTTCTTGTTAAGTAGTGCTAAGTACTTGCTAAGTGGTGCTCACACTGGTCAAGGACCTTTCAGCTTCCCATGCTCTGCCAGGGGCACGGGAGGCTGGGAGGGGGCACAGCCGGGGCAGCTGACTCAGACTGGGCGGGGGCTATTCCATACCACGTGACATCATGCTCAGTATATAAGCAGGGGAGTTGGCTGGGGAGGGGTTCGATCGCTGCTTGGGGGACGTGCTGGGCATTGGTCAGCGGGTGGTGAGCAATTGTACAGTGTACCGCTTGCTTTGTATTACTACTGTTCTATTTTTTTTTTTATTTTACTTTAGTTATTAAACTGTTTTTATCTCAACCCACGAGTTTTCCCCTTTTGCCCTTCCGATCCTCTCCCCCATCCCACCGGTGGGGGGTGAGCGAGCGGCTGCGTGGTGCTTAGTTGCTAGCTGGGGTTAAACCACAACAGTCCTTTTTGGCGCCCAATGTGGGGCACGAAGGGTTTGAGATAATAACAGATTAACTAGAGTGAATTAAGGAATTTGTATCTGTTAACAGTTATCGGTTGTAATATTGATTCATCTGTTTGCGGTACTAGTCTACCTGATCTGCATCATGCTATTGTTTTTACTGTGCATGTTGAAGATTGGCGTGGGTTTTTTCAGTTTGTTGTGCTTTGCCGTAATGAGTGATGTTTTGCCTGGAAGATTGGTTATTAAAACACTGACCTTGAGTGCTCTCTGGTATTTGGGTTTTGTAGTGAAGTCACTACTGTACTTCGAGTACCACCTCATAGAGACAATTAGTAATTATACCTCTTCTTCTGAGAGTTTTTTTATGGAGGAAATAGAGAATGACACCTTTGTTTCTTTCTTCTATGATGTTTTCTCCTTCATTACAACAATTTTTTATTATCTTGAGCATCCTTGGGTCGTTAAGATATATCCATTGGTAGTTCTTGGGAATTTTGTTTCAGTTTTATCTAGGGTTAATAAGCAGCTTAAGAATATCATTCAGAGATCTCCTCCAAGGCTGGGTAGTTATGAGTGGCAGGGTGTGTGGGAGAGTATGGGCAAGTACCTAGGGCAGTGGGCACCTCCAGTGTTTTGGAACTTCACCCCCGAACAAGTGCAGAATCCTGAAAAACTAGTAAAGTATTTGGAAAATGTATGTTGTCACCCTGGCAACTCCAGAGAAACACAAATCATTGCAACGTGCTGGGGTCTGGCCCATGCGTACCGAGCCCTATTCAACACTATTCAGTACCCTCAGGGGAAAGGGAAGGTCTCTGGATCGGATGACAAAGTGACGGCCCCGCCGCGGCGCCGACCCCCGCGGTGGCGCCGGCCCCTGCCACAGTCACTGCAGCTGCGCCAGCCCCCGCGCCGGTCCCCGCGGCTGCGCCAGCCCCCGCGACAGGCGCTGCAGCTGAACCAGAGAACCAACCCGTGCCAGTATCAGTTGCCCCTATACAGAAGAAAAAATACACAAGGAAATCAGCTCGTTTAGTAAAGGCTGATGATGAGCCCGGGCCATCAAGAGAACAGGAGGAGGAAGAGGCAGAACCCATAAATGAGATGGTAACTACCCGATCCCTGTCCCTGAGTGAGCTGCGAGATATGCGAAAAGATTTCGGTCATCGTCCAGGCGAGCACATCATTGCCTGGCTGCTCCGATGCTGGGATAGCGGGGCCAGTAGCCTGGAATTAGAAGGCAGGGAAGCCAAGCAGCTGGGATCCCTTTCTAGGGAAGGGGGCATTGACAAAGGGATTGGAAAAGGAGCAAAAGCCCTCAGCCTCTGGAGGCGACTCCCGTCAGGTGTGAAGGAAAGGTATCCCTTCAAGGAAGATGTTATATGTCACCCAGGCAAGTGGACCACCATGGAGAGAGGTATCCAGTACCTGAGGGAATTAGCTGTGCTGGAAGTGATTTATAATGACCTGGACAATGATCAGTTATCCAAAGATCCAGACGAAGTCCAATGCACACGACCATGTGGCGGAAGTTTGTACAGAGTGCACCATCATCACACGCAAACTCGCTGGCAATAATGACCTGGAAAGATGAAGAGGGACCAATGGTCGATGAAATAGCTGGCCAACTCCGACAATATGAAGAAAGTCTGTCTTCCTCCCTACAGGCCTGTGTCTCAGCTGTGGAGAAACTGTCCCAGAAGGTCCAGCAACTCGAAGAGGATATATCCTACTCCTCACCTGTACGTACCAGTATCTCAGCTATTAGGAGTAAGCGTCCCTCTCTTCAAGAGAGAAGATATAGTGGATACACACCACGGGGCACCCTGTGGTTTTATCTGCGTGACCACGGAGAGGACATGAGGAAGTGGGATGGAAAATCTACCTCGACCCTAGAGGCACGGGTATGTGAGTTGCAAGGAAAGACAACTACAAAAAATGGTTCTCCCAGGAGAGTTGCAGCTCCAGTTTCCAGTGAGCAGTTCCCCAGACAGGGTAGAAGGGCTGATTTTGTTTCCGATCCTAACAAAGGGATTTTTGACTCGCATTTACAAGAAGTGAATAACGAATGCTGTGACCAGGACTAGAGGGGCCCTGCCTCCAGCCAGGTGGAGGAAAGGGACAATCGGGTGTACTGGACTGTGTGGATTCGATGGCCTGGCACATCAGCCCCACAGGAGTATAAGGCTTTGGTAGACACCGGTGCACAGTGTACCCTCATGCCATCAAGCTATAAAGGGGCAGAACCCATCTGTATTTCTGGAGTGACAGGGGGATCCCAAGAGCTGACTGTATTGGAGGCTGAAGTGAGCCTAACTGGGAATGAGTGGCAGAAGCACCCCATTGTGACTGGCCCAGAGGCTCCATGCATCCTTGGCATAGACTACCTCAGGAGAGGGTATTTCAAGGACCCAAAAGGGTACCGGTGGGCTTTTGGCATAGCTGCCTTGGAGACGGAGGAAATCAAACAGCTGTCTACCCTGCCTGGTCTTTCAGAGGACCCTTCTGCTGTGGGGTTGCTGAGGGTCAACGAACAACAGGTACCAATTGCTACCACTACAGTGCACCGGCGGCAATATCGCACCAACAGAGATGCCCTAATTCCCATCCATAAGCTGATTCGTCAACTGGAGAGCCAAGGAGTGATCAGCAAGACTCACTCACCCTTTAACAGTCCCATATGGCCAGTGCGGAAGTCTAATGGAGAGTGGAGACTAACAGTAGACTATCGGGGTCTGAACGAAGTCATGCCACCACTGAGCGCTGCTGTGCCGGACATGTTAGAACTTCAACATGAATTGGAGTCAAAGGCAGCCAAGTGGTATGCCACCATTGACATCGCTAATGCATTTTTCTCAATCCCTTTGGCAGCAGAGTGTAGGCCACAGTTTGCTTTCACTTGGAGGGGCGTCCAGTACACCTGGAATTGACTGCCCCAGGGATGGAAACACAGCCCTACCATTTGCCATGGACTGATCCAGACTACACTGGAACAGGGTGACGCTCCGGAACACCTGCAATACATTGATGACACCATTGTGTGGGGCAACACAGCAGAAGAAGTTTTTGAGAAAGGGAAGAAAATAGTCCAAATCCTTCTGGAGGCAGGCTTTGCCATAAAACAAAATAAGGTCAAGGGACCTGCACAGGAGATCCAGTTTTTAGGAATAAAATGGCAGGATGGATGTCGTCAGATCCCGATGGATGTAGTCAACAAAATCACAGCCATGTCTCCACCAACCAGGAAAAAGGAAGCACAAGCTTTCTTGGGCGTTGTGGGTTTTTGGAAAATGCATATTCCAAATTACAGTCTCATCGTAAGCCCTCTCTATCAAGTGACTCGGAAGAAGAACGATTTCAAATGGGGCCCTGAGCAACGACAAGCTTTTGAACAAACTGAACGGGAGATAGTCCATGCAGTCACCCTTGGGCCAGTCCGGGCAGGGCAAGATGTAAGGAATGTGCTCTACACCGCAGCTGGGGAGAACAGCCCTACCTGGAGCCTCTGGCAGAAAGCACCGGGGGAGACTCGAGGTCGACCCCTGGGGTTTTGGAGTCAGGGATACAGAGGATCCGAGGCCCGCTATACTCCAACTGAAAAAGAGATATTGGCAGCATATGAAGGGGTTCGAGCCACTTCAGAAGTGGTTGGTACTGAAGCACAGCTCCTCCTGGCACCCCGACTGCCAGTGCTGGGCTGGATGTTCAAAGGGAGGGTTCCCTCTACACATCATGCAACTGATTCTACGTGGAGTAAGTGGGTCGCACTGATCACACAACGGGCTCGAATAGGAAACCCCAGTCGCCCAGGAATCTTGGAAGTGATCATGGACTGGCCAGAAGGCAAAGATTTTGGAATATCACCAGAGGAGGAGGTGACGCGTGCTGAGGAGGCCCCACTGTATAATAAACTACCAGAAAATGAGAGGCAATATGCCCTGTTCACTGATGGGTCCTGTCGTCTTGTGGGGAAGCATCGGAGGTGGAAAGCTGCTGTATGGAGTCCTGTACGACAAGTTGCAGAAACTGCTGAAGGAGAAGGTGAATCGAGTCAGTTTGCAGAGGTGAAAGCCATCCAGCTGGCTTGGGGTATTGCTGAACGAGAAAAGTGGCCAATGCTCTATCTCTATACTGACTCATGGATGGTGGCAAATGCTCTGTGGGGGTGGTTACGGCAATGGAAGCAGAGCAATTGGCAGCGCAGAGGCAAACCCATCTGGGCTGCCGCACTGTGGCAAGATATTGCTGCCCGGATAGAGAACCTGGTTGTAAAAGTACGTCATGTAGATGCTCACGTACCCAAGAGTCGGGCCACTGAAGAACATCAAAACAACCAACAGGTGGATCAGGCTGCTAAGATTGAAGTCGCTCAGGTGGATCTGGACTGGCAACATAAGGGTGAATTATTTCTGGCTCGGTGGGCCCATGACACCTCAGGCCATCAAGGAAGAGATGCAACGTATAGATGGGCTCGTGATCGAGGGGTGGACCTGACCATGGACACTATTGCACAGGTTATCCATGAATGCAAAACATGCGCTGCAATCAAGCGAGACAAGCGATTCAAGCCTCTTTGGTATGGAGGACGATGGCTCAAATATAAATATGGGGAGGCCTGGCAGATTGATTATATCACACTCCCACAAACCCGCCAAGGCAAGCGCCATGTGCTTACAATGGTGGAAGCAACTACCGGATGGCTGAAAACATACCCTGTGTCCCACGCCACTGCCCGGAACACTATCCTGGGCCTTGAAAAGCAAGTCCTATGGCGACATGGTACTCCAGAAAGAATTGAGTCAGACAATGGGACTCATTTCCGAAACAGCCTCATAGACACCTGGGCCAAAGAGCATGGCATTGAGTGGGTATATCACATCCCCTATCATGCACCAGCCTCCGGGAAAATAGAACGATACAATGGACTGTTGAAGACTACACTAAAAGCAATGGGTGGTGGGACATTCAAACACTGGGATACACATTTAGCAAAGGCCACCTGGTTAGTCAACACGAGGGGATCAGCCAGTCGAGCTGGCCCTGCCCAATCAAGAATTTTACGTACTGTAGAAGGGGATAAAGTCCCTGTAGTGCACATAAAAAATATGCTGGGGAAGACAGTCTGGGTTACTCCCGCCTTAGGCAAAGGTAAACGCGTTCGTGGGATTGCTTTTGCTCAAGGACCTGGGTGCACTTGGTGGGTGATGCGGGAGGATGGGCAAGTCCGATGTGTACCTCAAGGAGACTTGATTCTGGGTGAAAATAGCCAATGAACTGAATTGTATAATGTTTGTTGCTATATGTCATCACTTTGTTGCTGTATGTCATCACTTCTGTGATTACTATGTGATATATCAACAGTATACAGTAAGAATCACCCAAATTAATGAAGAATGAACTCTGAGGAAACCAAAGTGCAGAGGTGATAGAACTAGAACTGCATTCAGCATGCTACAATCCAACACCACACACTACCTCTCCTGCCCAGAAAGACTGTTACGACGGATGAATCCCAAAGTCAAAACTAAACGAACTCAACAAACGTTCTAGAGGGATAGCATATAGACTAAGGGAATGATACCCGTCATCAATATCAAAGGAAAGGAAGGGGGTGGTGGTTAATGAGGATGTGTTGGATAATGTGGGACCTGTGCATGACGTAAATGGTATGGAATAAGGGGTGGATACTGTCCTGGTTTCGGCTGGGATGGAGTTGGCTTTCTTCCTGGTAGCCGGTATGGGGCTGTGTTTTGGGTTTAGGTTGAGAACAATGTCGATGATACACTGACGTTTTGGTTCTTGTTAAGTAGTGCTAAGTACTTGCTAAGTGGTGCTCACACTGGTCAAGGACTTTTCAGCTTCCCATGCTCTGCCAGGGGCACGGGAGGCTGGGAGGGGGCACAGCCGGGGCAGCTGACTCAGACTGGGCGGGGGGCTATTCCATACCACGTGACATCATGCTCAGTATATAAGCAGGGGAGTTGGCCGGGGAGGGGTTCGATCGCTGCTTGGGGGACGTGCTGGGCATCGGTCGGCGGGTGGTGAGCAATTGTACAGTGTACCGCTTGCTTTGTATTACTACTGTTCTATTTTTTTTTTATTTTACTTTAGTTATTAAACTGTTTTTATCTCAACCCACAAGTCTTCCCCTTTTGCCCTTCCGATCCTCTCCCCCATCCCACCGGTGGGGGGTGAGCGAGCGGCTGCGTGGTGCTTAGTTGCTGGCTGGGGTTAAACCACGACAACATCTCTATCAATGATGAGCAGGAGGTGACAGAGCACAGTCTCATCAACTTTGCAGATGATGCCAAATTAGGGGTACCAGTCAATACACTCAAGGACAGGGCTCCAAACAGGCTGAAGAAATGGGCCACCAGGAACATTATGAAATTCAGCAGGGACAATTGCCAAGCTCTCCAAATCCCAAGAAACTTTTCCCATTACAGGGAAAAAAATAGCCCCTGCAACAACACTGTCTGGGGATGGAGAAGCCATGAAGGACTCTGCAGGAAAGGCCTTGCGGTGGAGATGGGTAGCAAGATGAACGTGAGCCTATGGTGTGTGTGCTGTCAGCAAAGGCAGCCAGCAACCTCCTGGGCTGTATGAACAGTGGCATAGCCTGTAGATTGAGGGAATGGCTTGACTCCCTCTACATGGCACTTGTCAGACGACATCTAGATACTGCATTCAGTTTTTCACAGTTTTTTTTCTGACAGGAAAGACACGGACAAACTGGAGGAAGCTCAGGAGAGGCCCTCTGAGATGGTGGGGGCTGGAGCGCCTGCCCTGTGAGAAGAGACTGCAGGAGCTGGGCTGGGTCTGCCTGCAGAAGGGACAGCTTCAGTGCATCTAACAGACCCCACAGCTGACACACAGGTCATCAAGGAGATGGAGCCAGGCTCCTCACAGAAATTCAGAGGGAGGGCAAGAAACTACAGGTGTACATTGAGACAAGAGAGTTTCAGACTGGATATAAGGAGACACTTTTTCCTTGTGAGGGCAGTGAGGTAGTGGAGCAAGCTGCTCTGAAAGCTGTGCTATCTCTGTCCTTGGAGGATTTAAAGTCGCAACTGGACCATGCCGTGAACAGCCTGGTCTCACCCCATAGCTGACCCTGCTTTGGGCTGTGGGGTGGCCTAGAGATCTCCTGAGGTCCCTGCCAGCCTCATTTATCCTTTGGGACCATAGATATGCATTGGAATTATTCTGTGATACTGTATTGTGAGATAAAGAAAAATGACACATGGAACCAGAAAGTCACTGGAGCTTAAAGACAGAATAAATAAGACTGGAAATATGGTAAATGACATGCATAAATGGTTATTTTCATAGCATTAGAGAGAGAAATGAATACAGATAATTACATTTAGAATTTTGTAATATATATGAAGTACTCAGCACTCACCCAAAGAAATACTGCATATTTTCTAGTGTAAAATGTGCTCTGTGATTGCAGAAAATTATCTTCCTTTCAATTTCAGTTCAAAGTTATACATTATGCTCCCATATGGAGATGTGCCCAGTGTTGAAGACGTTGTAGGAGTATATGATTTCTAAAAAACATTATTCTGCTTTATCTGGCACAGGTGCTGAACTTTAATTGGTTTTCCTCTGTCCTTTTTAGTTATCTAATTTTTGTAACTGAAATTTGAGCACTATGACTGTCTGAAGACCAGTGGACCGCAACAGATTTGGCCCTCTAAAAACACAGTAGTTTATTGCATAAGAACTTGTGTTATTTTAACATGGAGGGGAAAATAGCTTGGCAGAATACCGAGATTGATTGATCCTGGAAAGATTTTGGGTTTTCTTGTGAACAGTTGGATTGGTAACACAGACAGATGGATTGTTACTGCAGAGTTGGTGTGTTGCTAGGGAGAGTTGGAATGGTATGCCGGACAGGTGTCAAATTTGTGAACTGGTGTTCAGAATAGATGTTACATTATTTGCATAAATATATATATATATACACACATATACATATACATATATAAATGTCCATTGTTAACTTAAAACTCACATTTTCACTACATCCAGAATGTAAAGGCCACATTACTAAACACACCTTTTGACAAAAAACAGGACAGAGAGAATTCAGAAGATGAAATTGTATATGCAGGCCAGGAACTGCACCAATTCCAGTATGTACTGAAACCCCGCTCAATTCTTATTAAGATGTCTTAATTATCATTTAAGGTAGTATAGCTCTCATGTTGCATGTGAATTGACTTCACTATGATAGAGCTCCACAACCAAGGCACAAAGACTGATTATTGCATTCTATGTAGCACTACAAAAGGCAAATTTTGGCTGAGGGTGGCGATTGCTCCATGATAATGAGAAATAAAAACAAATCTTAAAACACCTTCCCCCCTGCCCCTTCTTTCTGGGCTCACCTTCACTCCTGGTTTCTCTACCTCCTCACCCCCATCAGTGAAGGGGGAATGGGGAATGGGGGTTGCGGTCAGTTCATCACACTTTTCCTCTGCCGCTCCTTCCTCCTCACTCTCTTCCCTTCCTCCAGCGTGGGGTCCCACCCACAGGAGACAGTTCTTCACAAACTGCTCCAGTGTGGGCGCCTTCCACGGGGTGCAGTCCTTCAAGAACAGACTGCTCCAGCATGGGTCCTCCACAGGGTCACAAGTTCTGCCAGCAAACCTGCTCCAGTGTGGGCTTCCCACGAGGTCACAGACTCCTTTGGGTGCATCTACGTGTTCCAGTGTGGGGTCCTCCATGGGCTGCAGGTGGATGTCTGCTCCACGGTGGACCTCCATACCTCCATGGGCTGCAGGGGGACAGCCTGCCTCACCATGGTTTTCACCATGGGCTGCAGGGGAATCTGTGCTCCTGTGCCTGGAGCACATCCTCCCCCTCCTTCTTCACTGACCTTGGTGCCTGCAGAGTTTTCTCTCACATATTCTCACTCCTCTCTCCTGGTTGTATTTTCACAGCAGTTTTTTCCCCCTTAAATACGTTATCACAGAGGCACTACCACCATTGCTGATGGGCTCAGTTTTGGCCAGCAGCAGGTCTGTCTTGGAGCTGGCTGGCACTGTCTCTCTCAGACATGGGGGAATCTAGCAGTTTCTCACAGAAGCCACCCCTGCAGCCCCACTGCTACCAAAATCTTGTCACGCAAACCCAATACATCAGTTTCTAATAATTTGTTAATTTAAAAACAAAATCTGTTTAATAGCCACACTTATGGTTTTTCTAGCCTACCATAACACTATCTAAACAAAGAATAATTCAGTAAGTCTATGTGTAACTAAACATCCCTCAACGCTACAGCTAGGTTATGCCATTGTAATGCTAGTGTTCAGTAACTATCCCTTCTCAAAACATAGGTGTTGATTTCTGTGTATTCAAGGACATTGTACGTTTAAACAGTTGCATAATAAAAGGGTAAAATGGCTCATGTAACCATACACTGTGCCAGATGATGTACTTTTTCAGAAAAAATAATGTCTATTGCTCTTCTAACAGTTTACAGAATATGTTGAATTTTCAGACTTTTCCTTTCAGCCTTTTATTTAAAAGCTTTTGGGTCTTTTTAGTATTCTTAATCTTAGCTTGTATTGCTACATATCACATTAAGCCACAAGAAGAGGACAATCTAGAATATTTGATAGGTTATTATACTGTATTACCTTCACTGCCCCTGACCGACTTTACAGTAAACTGGTAAATTCACACGGTTCATTAAGTATAATGGATTCTAACTTTTTAGACTATCCTGTGCACTCAGCCTTAAAAATAGTAGCAAATGCATCAGTTGCATTGGAAAAAAAAAACCAAACCAACATTCGCATTTGCAGTGTTTGTTTATATATATCATTTTTTTTTCTATGGAGTGACAAAATCATGAGAACAGAATAGCACCTGTTCATTCTAGAAAGAGACATGATACCATATATATTTACATATGTACACCATGAAGTCATACCAGTAGGAAATTGGAGTTACCTATTTTTTCCCCCTGATAGTATTGGATCATTTCATGTGAAGTATTTGAGCTAATGTTAATTTATGAAAGCAATCTATACTAAAAGAAAATTTCCAGAAGTACCCAAAGGCTCTGAGGAACAGATTTCTGATTGTTTTAATGGAGTTTTTTAGCTTCATTTTGGAAATTTCCTTTAAATACAAGAGGATTGTAGTTTTAAGCCATTTAAAGAGTCACTGTCTTTACTACTATTAGGAAAGTGTTGGGTAATTAGTCTCTGTATATACAAGCTACAATGTACTGTTGCACTTTCCTACGGTTCGTACTGAAGTGGTATGATAAGTTCTTTAGCCATTTTAATATTAGAAGTATACTCAGCAGCCATATCCACCTACATGGCATGAAAACAAAAGTTCAAGGAAAAAGTTCATAAGACAAATGTGCTCCATGTGCCTTCTATAAGTACAATATGTTTCAGCAGCATGATCAATATTTTTCTCAATATATATTTTATCAGTGTAGGAAAGAAGTAACAGAAAAGATTTCATAAAAGAATTTTTTATTTTAAAAAAGTGAAAATACTGATGCTCAAATTATGTCATTTCTTGCAGCTGTTGAGGAAGGGATCTGCAGATTTTGGGTTTGGATCAAAAGAAAAAAAAATCTCCTTCTAAGAACAGATCAAAAAATTTGTTCCTTTTTATTTGACTACCTTTAAAGAGAGTGAACAAAGTCACTGTATAGAAGAAAATAGAAACAGATGGAAGAATACTCTCAGAAACCATTTACCCAGTTTCTAGTGGATTCCCATCTGCCCTAAGTTCTTTTACCTTGTTATAACAGGGAACAGAACAGAAAAACAAAACCAAAAAGCCCTCACGAAGTTGAGTTTGAAAACTGCCATGAAATGAGGCAGTCATTTCTATTCATCTAAGCAAAATGAAATTTGTTATTGTGAGTTCTTCCCAATCCGTGTTACACAGGCTGCAGTTCTTGAGATTTCAGTTATTTTCAACTTTTTTCATGGCCACAGATTTCTGTTCCACTTTTTCCTTTTTTGCTAGGAAATATTTCAGTAATTATGCCTATCAGGTTCAGTTTTCTTAGTGACTCAGAAAGGTCAAAGCCTTAGCTACAGACAAGAAGAAAAAAATATGTGTTGGTATGAATATACTAGAATACTACAACAACCACATTTAATTTTGTTGCTTTTGTTCTGTGTGATTATGAGAAGCTGGCACTTAACTAAGTTGCAGATCTGAATCTTCTGTTGCTGAAATAAGAGTTGCTACTGAAAGTAGGTCATTCAGGAATTAATATGGGTCTGGAAATATGTTATTTTTGAACAATAGACATAAAGTGATACTTCTGTCATACCAGGACTTGTTCTGACATTGCTGAAATATTGTTTCACTGACTCACCCTTTCTCATTTGCATGCCAGCATTTATGGTGACACTATATAGAAATACCATAAGAAATAGCCCTTCCTGTAGCGTGTTGATGACTAAGGGACTGGAGCACCTGGCATATAAGGAGAGGCTGAGAGAGCTGGGACTGCTCACCATGGAGAAGCAAAATCTCAGGAGGATCTTATCCATGCATATAAATACCCCATTGGTGGAGTAAGGAAGACAGAGCAAGGCTCTTCTCATTGGTGCTCAGCAACAGGACGAGAGGCAATGGACACAACCTGAAACACAGAAAATTCTGTCTAGAGTGTAAGAAAACACTTTTCTAATATAGACGAACACCGGAACAGGATGCCCAGAGATGTTGTGGTGCCTCCATCCTTGCTGATAGTCAAAACTTGACTGGACACAGCCCTGAGCATCCTGCCCTATCTGACCCTGCTCTGAGTATAGAGTTGGACTAGAAGATCTCCAGAGGTGCCTCCAGCCTCAGCCATCCTGTGATCCTGTGTGTTATTCTGCATTCAAGGTATAAGATACAGAAGGAAAATTCACCCTAGCTGTAAGCCAAACTGACATTTCAACCCTCTTTTGCAGGATGGGCTTACACAGTCATTTTACTAACATCCAGTAACTTTGTAAAACAACAAAAAAAATCACTGTTAAATCAGCTGAATTAAATTATCTTATTTCCCACTGAGTAGGTTAAAAATAGGCATGGAGCCCCTGCAAGGTCTTTCAGAATTTCAGAAGCATTCTTATAACTTAAAATTACATTGGTCGTTGATTTTTAGCAGAAAATGACTATTTAACTCTATTACGCAATTAAAGGAAAAGTTTATTTCCCAGACCATAATGTGCTGGACAGGACAATGTTCTCTCTCTTAATTGCAAACATCAGCTAAGAATATCATAGTATTTTATTTCAGTGGGTGCAAGAGATTAATACTTAACATAGTATATAATCTCTGAAGTATTTTGATCAGTAAAAAGACTAAAACTTGCAATATAGGCAGTGCATTTTCTAAAAGAGCTATGGAATTGCATGCCAAAAGTTTGGAAGGATAGTAAAGAAATGGGGCATGGGAAGAGAAAAGCAGCCCACGTTCAAGAGCAGAAGGGAAGAAATACAGTGTCTGTACAGAACTACAGCAGAATGAGGCCATATGTACAATCTATGACTCACTCATTCCCCTATTTCTGGAGAGTAGTACTATGCTAATGTGACAAACTTTTTGTGCTAGCCGATGTACTACTATATACTAATACCCCACAGAGCATTAGACCAATAGTCTATCTCATTTAGGATCATCCAGGATAGCACATCATTTTGAGAACAATAATATTATTAGCAACATGATAACATAACGTTCTCCTGATACAATATCTTTCCAAGAATGGAGTTATTGTTACCCTTTCAAGTGTATTCCCATTGCATTTTAAAATTTCTGCCTGATGTACTGTATGTAAGGACTATTTTTGATGAGAGAAAACTTAAACTGTCTGTTTCACATACAGTATTGGCTTTGTATAAAATTAGCTATTTATAACCTCAACTGTGTTTCTAATGGCAGAACTATGTGGAGTTGGCTGCAAATGACATTACATTTTTCATTTATCCTGACAGTATTTTAAAGGCTGCATTTGACATGAATCATCTGAATTTGTATTTGAGATATTTCATTTTCATCATAGCTTTTTACAGGAATAGATGACAATGTCACCAGTGTTAGTTGCTTCCTGGAAACAGTATTATTTAACATTTCTGTCTTGACAGCCTTGTTTTTTACTTCAGTCAAATTAGTTATCACATTTAACAATTATTCCTATTACAAGTTATATTCAGATCAGGTACACATGATGAAATTGGAGAATGTCACCTGTAAAAAGACATGTTGTTATTAAACTGAAAATTTACATAGAGTAGCTGTACAGTACAGAAAAATGTGTATCATCCAAAAGAGCAATTTATACTGCTTAGAAGTACCAAACAGCTGCTTAGCTAAAAGCTTGACTCAAAGCCCTCTGAAACAAATGAAAAGATTTTCATTGATTTCACTTCTTTTTGGATCAGGCCCAAAAATGTAGATTTTCAGCTGAGAGAGACCAAGCATTCTTTAAACTGGATATTATTTTATCAGGGAAAAGAAGATGCCAAATGGAAAAAAGCTTGTCAATAAGGAAAAAGAAAACACCACCCAAACAAAAACTTGTCACTATGTTTTAATCATACTTTACACCGCATGTAGCAAATAAAATAAGCTAATATAATTATTTAATGCTGTAGCTTAAATGACTCATACAAAATGTCGGAAAACAATAATTTCACTTACAACATTCAGCAACCATGAGTTTTTACAACATTTCAGAGAAAAAAGAAAAGATGACAGAAATAAAAACATTTTATAAAAGATAAATCTCCTTTTTACATTATTTTTCATAAATTAATTCATTTACCATTAAAAAATATCTACTCTGTACTGGAACTGAACAATCTTTATTTATAAACATAATGAGGGGAAAGAAAAGAATATGTGAGTTAGAGTTGCAATATTAGCATTTTTAGTTTGTCCCTTTCATCACACACTCACATACACATACACATAATTTGTCAAACACAAACTGTATCCTCAAAAGAAGCTATGAAAATTCTACTCTTGTTTATACTTAATCTTGCTTGCTCAGTAAATTACTGATAGCAAAAATGAACAATCAAAAACAAGTAGCTTATAGAAAAGGCTTTTAAAGAAAATATTCTATACTCTAATATTCCTAACTACCATTCAGAATATTTCACAGCTCTCCAAATTCTTATCTCTACTTCATCTTTGACTTGGCTGATCTGTAAATTTGTCCAACTTCATTGTCCTGTTATGGTTATGCCCAGAGTATATGAAGTTTGAATGAACTGAATGCTATCTTAGCAAAAACAGTCAACTAATGACATTCAACCACTGCTAAAAACAAATAAAATCTGAGCATGGAGCTTCACACTGCCATATAGCTGGACTACTTTTTTTGTAATAATGTCATTTAAAATGAACATGTTTCTCTCTGAGCAACAGCTAACTACATACATATTCTTTCACTAAAATCTTACTTATGCTGTTATAGCAGCCAGCAGTCACTAGAGTACAGAAAGGCACAGAAAAGGGAGACACACTTCCCTGCCTTCCCTTGTGTTCTCCTTACAATGAAGAGGAGGATGAAGAGAGAGGTCCATGATAGTGTGTCTCTTTACAAGCACATCTGTTTGCAGACAATCACTGGCTCACGCTCCATTGGTCACTAGCAAAAACATTATGCTTTAAACTTGATATTCTTTAGTTTGCCTACCCAATTTTTCAACCAGTCTGAACCATTTGTACTTCTCTTGAGAATTATATGGATTAAAATAGTAGCAAAAGATCAGACTTGTCAAAGCCAAATTTTTCTTTTTTTCAGAGGTAGCCACATTCCAAGAAAACTTATATGTGAAGTTAGAATTTCTATTTGAAGCCAGAGATTCACTTCACTTCACTGTATCCCAGTGGTCATGGTAGTAATTTATGATAGTTCCAGGTTAGAATCTGTCTGAGCTAATTTCCAGACATAGTCTTTTATTTGGTGAAAGATTTTGAAATACGTTTGTTTTGTCACAAAGGAATTTATTTGAAATAAATCAACTTGCACACAGTAATAAAGCTACCTCCCAAGTATCATTCATTGTAATTTGAAAATTGCTTTCAGCAAGAAATAGCATCTCATGACACAGCATTTTCAGAAAGTTGTTTGTCTTGTTGCTGTATGTTAAGCAAGCTTATGTTTATCAGTATATTTAAAGAAGTATAAAAACCTGTAAGCTACTGATACAAAGCAGTTTGAAAATGCAACTGATTGAGAGAGACATAGTAGTAACTCCTGTATTACACATGAACTCATGCAGTGAGTGGGTTTTCTTTTCTTGAAGATGCAGAGTAGGACACTACCCTCTCCTTTACTGTACACAGACTGCAATATGTAGACAAAATGTTGCTTAAAAAAGTGACTGTAATTAAGCTATTGTATCTGTGACAGAAAACATAGCTGATAACTATGTTGGAATGCATTATTAAAAGTGCCTCCAACTGAGCCATTGAATCTGTCATAGGAAACATGGCCAACAACTAATTTGGAATGCATTATTAAACCATACTGTCTTACCAGTTTCGATATTATCCCAAATTTACTAACATGAACAAATTTGAAGTGGCAAGTTAGGAAGTGGGTTTGCAGCATGCTAACTATTCACTGTGTTATTACCCATATGCGGGGTCATCTTCTCAGCATTATGACTGGAACAGGGATAAGCCATGCCACTTTTGTCTTAGGATAACAGGTTGTCACGTCCCACCTGGGGAGGGGGGGGGGAGGAGTGACAAAGATCCGCAAATCCTCTCGGTGTGGATTAAGGTGGGCCAACACTCAAGGTCCGTACACAAACACTAGCTTTAATAGGAAGCTTCTATAGAGACAAATACTGAGTACAAATATTCGATACCCACCAACACTCTCACGGTTATATCCACTCCAGCTACGCGGTTTTACGGAAAGTCAAGGTAGGCCATACAATACTTGACTACAATTTAACAACTTTTTAACAACTTAATCACCTTAGGAAAAGTAAAAAAGAGAGAGAAAGAGAAAGAGAGAGAGAAAAGAGAATCACCAGTCCTGGATCCAGCGTTGGTCCTGCCAACAAGAGTATTCGGTGAGGAAAAAAGAGGAGAAGAGTGAGGAGAAGTGAAGGTTCTTCTAAAGATGTTGATTCTGCGCAGGGTGCGCGGTGATGATAATTCCACAAATCATGCGTGCACAAGCATGAACACGAACACACAAAAAACCAACCCCCACATGAGCACAAGCACACGCACATTTATCAGGCTACATGATTAGTATAAACCCGCCTAAATTTACACTTATTGGTTAGTGATTAACATTTCATACACTATTGGTTTACTGTATTTAAATTAGCCTCGCTTGCTATGTAAATTAGCACGCATGCTCCTTTCAGGTGTGGGGGGGCAAGTCTTTTCGGTCCTGAATTGAGTCGGTGGTCGTGATCTCCCCTCGCCACATTTACCTTTCACCTACTTGCTGCAGTTTTATCTTCTCTGGCCACAGTCCAGTCTTTGGTGCCAAGATGTTCACTTTTATTGGCTTGTTAGCTCTTCTTCAAGGTTAGACCCGTTAGTTTTCCACAGTTTGTTACCTTTTAGCTCCCTCCCAAATTCCTTTCCCAAGGCACAAGTGGTTAGTAGTTTTGCTAATTGGAGAATTACATCAGCAACCAGTCAAACCAAGAGGAGTGATACCAGGACTGTTCCCCAGGCAGTAGGTGTGGGGGGGGGAATGAAACGCTTCGCAGACCACGGGGAATGGGGCCGAGGCAAGGCCGCCCTGTCTCCACAGGACTCCCTCCCTCACCCTCACTCCAGGGTACTGTCCAGTCCTGGGTCCTAGTGACCGTCGCTCTGTATTGTGGTTTTAGCACCCAGGCTGTTTGAGACATCTGATTGTTTTACACTAGCAGTTCTCTACACAGGTGTAGACTGGGGCAAGTCCTAGGCCAGTTTTAGGTTATCCCTTATCTTGTTTGTATAGGCATGCCATTAAAAAAAAAAAAAAAGGAAAATATATCAACAATGCAATCACACAAAACAAGGAAGCAAAGCCAGCAAAATTTTTAACTTAAAAGTTGTTGGCTCACTGTGGGACTGTGTATGTATACTCATGAGACAGCTTAGTAGCATGTTTACATGGACCACCTGGACCATCATGATTATAGGAAATAACTTTTCTTGTGATCTCCTGACATGTGTCCCATGCACTCTTTATTCTTCAAAGCCAGTGCAACCATCCTTCTGCAGCTGAGATTATTTGTCATTCAAAAAAAAAGAAGAAAAAAACCCCTCCCCACCGAAGCCAGCCTTTTTGTCTTAACAGTGTTTTCAAGGACAACGGTATCTATATGCTTACGATATTGAACTAGTTCTGGTGTGATATGAGGATATATGTGATTGCCAGTCTTACTGTCCAGTCACAGTACAAACAGATTGTACTAGCCTGCAGGTAGTTCAATAACTAATTTAATTTCCAACTTTATATCGCTAATGATGCATCAGTCGCATTGCATTTAACTTCAGGAGCTGCAAAATTTTTCCACAGCCTTGGTATGCATGCAATGCATTTGTAGATCCTTCTGTTTTACTACAGATAGGCTAACAAAGCTTAGACTTGTTAAGGAAAAAGCAGCATGATCCACAAAGTTCAGATGCAAGCTTCTCCAACATCTGTCAATGATTGGAAGGAAGATTTTTGTCTCTCTCATTAGCTTGTTTTTCTAGGCCATCATGATGATCAGACACAGAATGCTTGAGCAAACCAACTCTTGATTTATGGGATTTATTGAAAACATCACATTTTGCTCAAAAGTGCGATGCAAATTAAAAAAGTAATTTATTCATAATGTTCTTAAACTGTTTCACAGCCCCAAAATCTTAATTATTCCCAGCATGGGGGGGGGGAAGCTTAAAACTTTTTTTAAATTGCAAATTCTGTCTCTTTCTGTCAAAATTCCAATAATTTCAAATAGGAGAAAACTGAGAAACAAGTCAGTTGTATCAGAAATCTTAATATATAGACTTTTTTTTTTCCAAAAAAGTAAACCTCTTCAAAATGCTAGAGCTGATTCCATCAGTTTCTGTGAATCAGTACACTGTTTGAAGTAAATGTTAACTAAAGGCAAGCCCTATACCCTTGTAATAAAGATAGATTTTACCCTTAAATGCTTATATAAAGTATTTAATGAAGATAGGAGAGCGATATGTGTGCAAATGAGGATGGAAAAATGCACTGTAAATTAAGTGAATAGACATCTTTCCTTTTAAACAAAGCTCATGAAACAAGGTGCTGCTTATTTCTCCCTCATTTGGAATGTACCACCAGCTTCATGAACAACACAGTAGTTTATTTTTTCCCAGTTCTTCATTTATACTCCCTCCCCTGTTATGAAGAGCTCTGTGTTTAGAACACAATATACAATATTTTCTTAATTAATACATATTTTATTGGACAGATTCCTAGAAGCAGACTGGAGAGACAAGGCTGTCAGTTTCAAAATGCCACATATAATTTAACAAGTGGGTAGTTGTTTGGGATACTGGCAACTAGCCAGTGAACATTGTGCATATTTGCATTTGGCACAGGGGCAGGAGGTAATGAACAGCAGATTTCAAGACTATATGAGAATGGTTTTTAATATTTAATGGTTTGTAAATGTTCTAGAATTTATTTATTATTGGTGGAGTAGCTTTAGTTTGGCTAGTGGGGTTCATGTATTTTTATAGTTAGAAAATTAGTAAAAACCTTTATATCACTGTAGATAGAGTTAACTTCATCGGAGTTGTGCATTTTTTTTCCCAGAATGTTCATGTACATACATTTATGGTATCTTTTCTCCCTTGATTTCAAGGCAGGATTCCCAAAACTAGGAGGAAATCCTGTCCTAGCAAATTGCATAAGGAAGAGAGTCTTTTTGTCTCACTTGTCAGGGACCTCTCCCAAACACGAAGAGTCCATAATAAATTTCTAAAATAAATTGTATTTACAAAAACTCATATGTTTCTTGGGTGTCACCTTTACACATGTAAGGTCTATCTTATGCTCTGATTGAGGTTGCTTTTCATTTAGCTTAATTTTGTTTACAGAAGTGATTAACAGGAACTAGAGCACCTGGGTTAACAGACCTTTTTACCTTTTTACTTAGAGAAACTATTATAGCAACATGATTTTTTTGAGTCATGACATTCATATACTAAAATAAAGTCAGATATGATGTGATATGAAAAACTTTATAGAAGCACAGTCCAAGGGTAAGCTGTATAAATCACTTGTTATTTTGCCTCTCCTGTGAATTGCAACCATCATAATTCCTGTGAATAATACTTTATATCCTATCACACAACTATATATATTTTGAATATACACACAATAATCAATGAGGAAAAGTTCATTTCTTGAAAGAGAAATGTAATCTATGAAATCTTTGGATTTTATCTCTATTTTTCAGCTTCAGTGATGGTAAAAACAAATATTTCAAGTTCAGAAAGAGATTTACGAAACAAATTAAAGAGCACTTTTTGGGTGATTTTAACAAATTAAACCATTTTAAATGATTTACAGAATGTTTGCACACAAGGACCTTTTCCGTTATACCCTGCAGTTCCTGAAGTGATTCTCAAACTCTCTATACTTCTGCCTACTGTGCAGTGAGCAGATACGAAGACCAGCTGCAGAAAAATCTGCTTCTGCAGTTGTAGCTTGGAACATTGTGCATATCATTTAACCTGCTTCTCTGGCACACTCCTTTGTAAAGAACTTTACACAGACCCGCTAAATGCATTGCAGAAAGAATTATGATTTTTATGTGCATATATACATTTTTTGTATCATGCCACCGGGGTTTTTATCTTGTAATACTGCATGTGCCAAATTACACTGCAGTAATTCCAGAGTTATGCTGGTGAGTTCAGTAGAGGCAATCCAGAGTTACAATGGGATGACTGATTGGAATCTGTGTAATGACTCCTTTCCTGAAAAGCTCTTAGTTTGAGGCAAGATTCAATACTAACTTCCATTTAGATGGAAACAGAGAAAATATGATAAACACTACCTTTATCTCCTCCTGTACATAGACCAACCATACAATAGTTTCCTCCAGAAAATTATTTCTTACAAACAAAATTTCTTAACTATATTAATTCCTTCTATCATTTTATATTATTTACATGAATTATCTCTCACCGATAGAGAGAAAGGAGGGCTACAATTTTATTTAACGAATTCTGTCTCATATTCTTAAGCACAAACAAACAAGATTTCTGGTAGGGGGTGGGTTTTGGTAGCTCTTCCCCTATAAGTAGCATTATATTTAAACATAAGATAAACACAACAGACCTATTCCATCTACATGAACTTGAAAGACATTTCAAGAAATTAAAACCACAGTTACTTTTGTATAGAACAAGTAATTAATTACAAATTCATATAGATTTGTGTTACTTAATATTCTTCAAAACTCTTTTAATGTTTTCTGTTAGTAAATTAAGACTGCTATTGATCTTACCAAAGACAACATGAATGCAATTAAACTTACATAGCTCTGTTTTGGCATGAAAATAAAGATATTTTAACTGGATATGCATTCATACCAAATCAGATTTTATGATAATAGCAACATAAATAATATATAACACTTACAGATATGCATATCTTAAAAATCTAGTCCTTTTGGCACAGTTAGTGCTACTGAAATTAAAGAAAACATTTTTAACTGTGAAAAGAAAAAATTGTGTCATCTGCATGAATTCCCAGTGTGTATTAATAAGCCAGTATCATCTCTGCCTTGAGTTAGTGGAGAACTGTAGCAAATACATTTTTGTTACTGAGGAAAAGTGGAAGATTTATCTCACTGCCTTGAACACTTACACTTCCTTACGGGGTTCACTTATTCTTCTTAATGGGGATGTAGACAATGTCTTTTACCAAACTATTGGCTCAAGTGTGAGCAAACTCATTCTGTTTGTCATGTTCCAAACCAAAGCAGTCCAGTAGTGATAACAATGCATAAAGTGATGTTGCTATATAACTTTTACACACAAATGAAAGACGGCATTGTATGAGCAATCCAAATAGCAAAACAACAAGTTATGGTTATGGACCTCTGAAGACACTTCCCAGGATGTGAATGATATTTGTGAACAAGCACACAAAGCAGCATCTGCAAGAAATGAGTTTCTTACACTTAAAACCTGATACTCACAAGGAAACTCTCTAATCTGATTTCCTGCTGTACAGTATCTCAGAAAAAGATGCCAAAGCTCAGTCACACAAACCCACTGTTTACCTGAGGGTGTACAAATGAGATGCTCGTGCCTCAAAAATGATCAGGGGACGGGCCACAAAAATGATCAGAGGGATGGAACACCTCTCCTATGAGGAAAGGCTGAGAGAGTTGGGGTTGTTCAGCCTGGAGAAGAGAAGGCTGCGGGGAGACCTTATTGCAGCCTTTCAGTACTTAAAGGGGGCCTACAAGAAAGATGGGGATAGTCTTTTTTTCGCAAGGCCTGCTGTGACAGGACAAGGGGTAATGGTTTTAAACTAAAGGAGGGTAGATTTAGACTAAACACAAGGAAAAAAATTTTACGAGGGTGGCGAAACACTGGAATGGGTTGCCCAGAGAGGTGGTAGATGCCCCATCCTTGGAAACATTTAAGGCCAGGCTAGATGGGGCTCTGAGCAACCTGATCTAGTTGTAGATGTCCCTGCCAATTGCAGGGGGGTTGGATTAAATAACCTTTAAAGGTCCCTTCCATCCCAAAGCATTCTATGATTCTATGATTCTATGATCTAAATCAGTGCATTTATTCTATCAAGATGATGGTATTAAGTATGACTGTTAAAGAGCAGGCTGATTCAGAGACATTTTGCTGAGAGAAAGACTTCATCCTGAAAAACACACGTGCACATGCACACTACTTTATCAACAGCAATAAGGGAAGGAGGAGAGAGTTTTATGCCTCACTGAGACAAGGAGAGATATTTTGGTAGTTAAGTATGTGATGACACAAAGAGGCATTTGAGCCATATAAGTAAAGGTGAATGATCAGAAGACATCTTGGATATGAAAATGTTAAACTAAACCTGGAGTGGAAGATTAAAATCTTCCTGGGGGGATGTAAAACCAAGATGGGATATTTCTAGCTCTTCCAAGCAGTACCCAATCTGAGGTGTAGTGTATGGAAAAAGAGGGGGCAGGACCCTAAACAGATATGTATTAAGAAAGATTACAATAGGTCTTTTGGAAAATATAAGCAGAAGAGCTTTCTGATTTTAAGATTAAAGAAGAATTCCACAATGATTAGCACTGTTGCTTGTCGTGGTTTAACCCCAGTCGGCAACTAAGCACCACGCAGCCACTCGTTCACTCCCCCCCGGTGGGATGGGGGAGAGAATCGGAGGAGTAAAAGTGAGAAAACTCATGGGTTGAGATAAAGACAGTTTAATAGGTAAAGCAAAAGCCGCGCGCGCAAGCAAAGCAAAGCAAGGAATTCATTCACTACTTCCCATCGGCAGGATGGAAGCCATCTCCAGGAAAGCAGGGCTCCATCACACATAACGGTTACTTGGGAAGACAAACTCCATCACGCTGAACGTGTTCTGCCCCCTCCTTCTTCTTCCCCCCAGGTTATATACTGAGCATGATGTCATATGGTATGGAATAGCCCTTTGGCCAGTCTGAGTCAGCTGTCCTGGCTCTGCTCCCTCCCAGGTTCTTGTGCACCTGGCAGAGCATGGGAAGCTGAAAAGTCCTTGACTAGTATAGACATTACTTAGCAACAACCAAAACATCAGTGTGTTATCAACATTATTCTCATCCTAAATCCAAAACACAGCACTATATCAGCCACTAAGAAGAAAATTAACTCTATCCCAGCTGAAACCAGGACATACTGTAAGAGGGAGATACTGTATATACCAGTATCCTGTTTCACTTATCTACTCATTTGCTACAGAACCAAAGCATTCATGTGAACAGGTTAAGCATTCATTTTATGCTTCTTTATCAGTGTCACAGTTTTAGCTGTGTTGTTGGTTTTGAATATTGTGAATAAACGCTTTCCTCCAAATTTCTTCTAAACCTAACATAAGATGAGTCATTCCTCACCAGAAGAGTACCTTGCCAAATGTCCTTCTGCCCCGGCACAGTCTACAAAATAGAAAGGAAGTATAGAGAAATAGTGAGCAATCCTCAAGCTACTGAGACTAACCTTCTGCTTAAAGCATGGTCAATGCTGAATTCAGACCAGTTACTTAGATGTTTGTCAAGTTGGGTCATGAAAGCCTCCAAGGGTGGTTTCCACAGTGCCTCTGGGCAACTTGTTCCAATGGTTAACTGAAATGCAATGCAGCAAAAGTAAAAAATCTGTGACTCTACTTAAAACACATGGCAGTTAGTATATTTTAAGGACTAACGTGATGTTCCAACTAGTATATAATTCCCAGGGTAATCCCCTGTGCCTTATTCTTTAGCATTTCCTAGGATTTCCACACTGTGTTAATAGCTCACATTAGTGGTTCATAGAATTCTCAGATACTCTTTTAAGATTTTTTAGCATACTTTATATAGACAAGTTAGTTTGTAAACGTGTAATTTTAGCCATGATGTCTCTCGCTTCTTTGCTACAGTATTGTATAGAATCTATACACGCCTGTGATTCAGATGCAACATAGAAGCATTTATCAAAGGTTTCTGAAATGTTTTCAGTATCTGCCAGTGAACATACATGACCTGTGATTTTTCTTGTTCTTAATACATATTTAAAATTCATAGTTTTATTAACTGTTTCCCCAAACTATTATGAATATTTTAAACATATAATTTATAAATCCATGAGTTTTTATACATCATTTTTACTAAATAATTTTTCATTTCAATTATTTCCTGTCCAGTATATCAGCACCAACTGCCCCTTAAAGCATATATATACACAAGAGAGATTGTCTGTATGTTTAAATATATGTATGTATATATAAAATATATTCATAAACATAAACAATATACACATATTGTAATCTTATCTCGGGCCTCAACATCAAATTCTTACAAACCTCCATTTCTGTTGACCATGACCTTGCAAATCACTAGAGCTTAAGCAATTTTTTTATGAAGGGAAAGACTTTCGCAGTAACAAATGAAAAGAGTATTGTTCAACAACTTCATCAAATAGCACAGTGAGCAAATAAAGAATAAAGAAATAGGGATATTACATGGCAAAGTCATTTGGTGGAGTGATACAAAATGTAGAAAAACAGAAGAAAAGAAAGAACAAGTTTAAGTGAGGAAAAGCCAAAAATCTAGATAATTTTAAAGACTTATAGAAAAATTGTTTACTGGATCAGAAATCTTATTGTCTTTTAAGTAGGATTTTGAGATCTGCAGAGGAAAGCCTCGATGCAAGTATGATTTTAAATACAGAGGAATTCAGTCAGAATTTTGGCAACTTCTTTTTTAATCCTAGTAGTACATCTCAATTTATATAAATTAGTGAGATATGATAGTCTTATTTCAATCTAAATAAAGCAAATGTTAAATTGATTTGCTACTTAGCACTCAAGCTGTTTTGGCCCCTTGGGAGGCCCAAGATAATATCTGTCTCACACCTTCAGTATTTGCTGATCTTATAACTTACTTAGCCTAACTAAAATTCAGTTGGTCTAAGCTAACTGATAGTTTTGTGATATAAGTCACGTAAAACTCGTATTTTGTAGCATCCTATTAAAACAGTTAGAATTAAATGATCAGTCTACATATGTGTAAATGTGTACACATTTACCAACTACCATGATGTATTTACATCACATATATGGATTGAGATTCTAAACAATTTGAACTAAGCAACTGTAAAATTTATATCAGTGGTTAACTCTTTGATGCCTGCCAAAATGTAGTTCATTACTGAATTGACCTTGCTGAATGCAAGACTTGCTGTAAGAAATTATTCATTTTATATCTGTAAGGAAATACCATTCTACAAACAAAAAATGTCCTCAGTAACTCATGTAGAATAGCATATACAGAATTATTGTACACAGAATGGACAGATTCTTAAGGAGCAGTTTGTCTTTAGATATTAACATTTCTCAGAGAACTTTAGCACTAACTGTTTTAAAAGCTACATGTTTAATTTTTATGTTTTCATGATCCAATCATCTGTGAAGTAACAGTATCTTTAATGTAAATATGTTCTTCCCCCTTTCCTATTGCATCCCAGTAGTATGAAGCAGTAACTAGCAAACCTACTATCTGTAAGAAAACTTCTTCCACAATTCAGTTATATCAAATATAACATCTTTCTTTGAATCCACATGCATCTCCAGCTTTTTCTTTATCATTGGCATAAGAGATTACTAAATATCTGCATATCCGGTTTGGCTTGGGTTTTTTCAAGTATGACAACATGAAGATTTTGCATATTGAAGTTATAGAACCATGACTACCCTGGCCCCAATCTTCCTCTTTCTGATTAATTAAAGCCTTCCAATTTCTTTTCTAACCTATCAGATGGGAAATTGCTGTTAGAGACAAGACAAATCCATTAGAAATATCAAATATTCTGTAATGGATGCCCTGTGTTTGTTAAATTCAGGTTCTTACCCCTCTACGACTTAATTGAGGGCACTGCTCTTTTTTTTTTACCTTTATTTGTTAGAACATTCAAGAGGCATTGTTCATCTTCAGCTCCTCCCACAGTTTCCTGAATTCCTCTATGAACTGTGCAATGAGAGTAATGTCCACGTTGCTACTGTGTATCATCAGCAGTACTCATTTACCTGTCACGCCCTGAATGTCATTTCTGTGTTCAGAAGTTTCCTTCTCCTAGCTGATATTTTCCTGTTCCTTCCAAGGCAGCTAAGGGTGTTTATTTTCTTTAAAACACAGCACAAGTGGCTTTGCAATTGTTCTTCTATTTGAAATCTTATTGGGTAGATTAATCAGCTAATCAATATCACAGACCTGTGCTTTTTATTTATATTCCTTTTCTGCCTGTGTATTCAAGCCTTCACCTTTGATTTAAAAGCAGGGAATAAGAAAGACAGTCTAAACTCAGTGAGGCTTGCATGCATACTACTCTTTGCACGAAGACTGCTTTTCATCTTTGGCCAATCATCTTCTCAGGTTATAAGACCCACCTGATCTAGGTTAATAATTGGTTAAAAGTTATTTCTTATAGTACTGAAATTCCTCCTCCCACAGGTTCTTATAAGTTGTTTTTTTTACAAATATATTTCTTAGCATTGGATAATGATTCAATACTTCTAGATATTTAGGTCTGTACAGCTTCAAAAAAACACTCTTCTTCATTGTGCAGTGAGACTGTACAGTTCATTTTCATTTCCATTTTCTGAAATTGTCTGTTGTCTTTCTTAAACAGATCAAAGAAGGCAGTTATTTCAGAAATCACTCTGCAACTATACTAAATTATAAAATGAAAATTAATGTCCTATTGGTTGATAATGGCAAAATAATACTTAATATTTCTTCTCTGTAAATTACTAAAAAAATAATGTTGAATACACAATGTTTCTATTCCAATGTTATAATTCAGGGAATGTAAGTAAGATGAAATTGTGAAACTTTGAAGCAGTAAAGACCGGAAGGTTATGTTCCATACCTCTGAAAAAGCATAAACAGTACTTAAGATTAGTTTAATTTAGAAATGCCAAACAAAACATATTGTATGTTTCTGTGTAAGGTAAGATAGCATTTGATGGTGTGGAGAGAAACTTTATTTGTGGGAGTGTGCTTATTTTTCACTAAAAGGAGTCAACCTTAAAAACCTGGTTAGTCACCACGGTACCTATAGACAGAGATGGACTCTAGATTAGATATTACCACTTATAAAAGAGAATTCAAAGCCACAGTTGCTTATCTCTCAAAATGTCAGCTCAGTTTTCCCCAGCAGTCAAAAAGACAACACAGTGTGAAAAATCATTAGGAAAGGAACTGAGAATAAATCAGAAAACCACTTTGTGATGTTCACAGTAACTGGTGAGTCTACATCTTGAATATTATGCACAGCTCTGGCTACTCCATCTCAAAAAGAAAATCCTTTAACTAGACAGGTACAAAGATATCATTAAGGATGATGAGGCATTCTGTGCAAGTGTATTATTTTAATTCGGTAGACAGACTACATATTCTAGAAATCAGATGTCCTAACTGAAGAGCCCAAGAGCCAAGGAAGTCTATGTATCCCCAGCATATGCAGAGAATGAACAGGAAATACTTATTCTCAGAACAGAACTAGGAAGACATCTTAAAAGGTAGAAAATCTCAAGACAGTAAAAAGGAAAGCAATTCTTTTTTTTATACAGAGGATGACTGCATTGTGCAATGCATTGCTGAAATATACCAAAGACAACAAAACATGCAAGATATTAAATGAGAATATCTATTGCTGGACATCATGTTTAAACATAATAGTCTAGATGCAGCCACCAACTTAAAAGGCTTTGAAATGTTGATTCCCAGAAGCTGAGTGATGTAATAGGATTACTTTTTCCTTAAAGCATGAGTACCTCATACTCTTTACACAGAACCATCACGCCAGATGAGGTGGTCTTATTGTCAGACCAATCAAGATACTCTTAAATATTCATGACAAAATGTTTCATTATTTTAATTTGGCCTGAATTTCTACTTATTCCGTTTGTCATGAACTTGGGTAGCTCAGACTAGTTGGAGTGCATGCAGGTCCTTTCCCTAGAAAAGAAATTCTGAATGAGATAACCCTGAACTGATGAGAAAAGCTCTTTAAAGTTCTCCTGTATTTTTTTTTCTTTTCTTAAGAAATTATAAAAGTATTTAACTCAGAAAAGAAAAACAAAATAAGAAGCAAGAATTTCTTCCTGAAGTAGGCATGTCTGTGTCTTCCAATGGAATATCTTCTCTATATTCAGAAGTAGGTAACTCTCTTTCCAATACATATCTCTAAGCCTTGATATATCCTGCTGGTAAAAGGTATAAGGTAATTTTGATAGGCAAAGCATTCAGTCATTGCAACCAGCAGCTAATACACATGGAGCAATACAGCATCTTTAGACTGCAGAAATGGTTAAGATAGCCAAAGGAGAGCAACATTTGCATTGCATTCATACCCAGATGTTAAAATATGTATGGAGGAGACAGACTGCATATTCCAAAGTATTGGAAAAAAATCAGATAACAACCTGGCAAGGCTCCTTAGAGTGCAGAAGGTGTATTGCTTTCTGTGAAAAAAACATATGACTCATACAATTGATTACAAACATAATTTTAATTGGATATTTTTTCATTTACTTTAATATTGCAAGCAAGAAAACAAAACACTCACAAAAGGCTATTTTCTCTCATGTAAATGTGTGATCTTGGTGGATTTAGTTACTTAATTTGGTAGCAACTGTACAAGATAAAGCATGATCCTACTAACTATGGCAAGGCTAGCATTAAGCTTGCATTAAACTGCTACAGACTGCCGTAGCACTGGAAACTTCATGAGAAGCAGCAGCAAAATGAGAAAGTGACCTACATTCATACACAAATTAGGTGATCATTTATTTGATAATACTTAGCTGACACAAACTTCAGATAGGCTTAAGTAGATCCACCCTTAAGAGCTGAAGAATATACATGTCTAATCTCCAAGGTCTCTTCTAGAAATGATCTTGTGAACAAATGGCATGTTTGATCATATCCCAACGAAAAATCTAAATAAATCTTTAAAAGTTGTGATTTTGAAAGGATCACATAATCATCTGTTTGCAGAGAATACCTGTATCCAGCCAGAATGTCTACAACTAAACTATAGGAGGAAGTAAAGGATAAGACTAGATACTATAATGTTTTCAGGAAAAAAAATTATTGTAGAAGAACAGATTTTGTATCAATTGTTTTTCAATGTCCATGACAAAGAAGTGTATAAAGCAGAAATAATCTATGCCCAGCCTTTTTCAGATAAAAACTTCACATTCCACCCATATGATATTTCCAATAGCATCAGGAAGTTTTTAAGGACTGTGTGATGAGGAAGATGTTGTCCATATTTATACAGACAACTTCTCTGACAAATCCACAGCACGCAAAAGCACTCATAAATCACATTCCTAATTCTAGTGGTACAACTCATGAGGGCACCGTTCCATGGGCTGATCAGAGCATTTGTGATGATTATAGTCCAGAGACCTGAAACTGTCATAATATATAACACATAATACTTTCTTTTTTTTTACAAGGATAGAACAGCCTTACTGCATGACTGGATCAGATTAATCGGAATGATTTATTCTTTAGATCAGCCTGAAAGGTCTGTCTCTTTAGTAGGGAAGGAAAATTTTATCTGAGGTCTCAATCGTGGGAAGAACGTACTATCTTCCCCTGAGCTTTGTCACTCTGAAAAGTTAGAGCCACACTTGCAGGATACTATAGAAGAAGTCTGAGCTAGGAAGGACCAGAGTCTGACAGTTTCCTCAGGAAACCACCATTAGGGTTAAAAAAGCACAAGGCACTTGAAACAGATGTACTTGGGAATTAATATTCATCTGAAAAAAATGAAAGTTGCCCTTTAAGCCCATATCTATACCCTATACATACATACTGGGAAAAGGGGAATGTCTATACCACTTTTTGAGCAGAACATTTCCTCAGATGTTTATACTGTAGCGACCATGAATTTAATGGAAGAGCTGGAAAGTGTTACTTCTCTGTGTTGGAGGGGAAGTTGCTCTAAAACAAGATTAAATTACAGAAATCATCAAATCACTGTAGCTAAACGAAATTGGACAACACATCTTGTTTGGGTATCACTTAAAAAACAGGAATAATTAATACAATTTATTTTCGTCGTGCCTATATATTTTCAAATGGCTAAACTCTAGGGAACTCAGTGTGAAGCACTTCTACATGGAAGGAAATTGACTTGAAGGGGGGTGCAGAAGGTGAAACATTTTAAAAGAATAATTGGAATGCATATGATATTTGCATTTCCTATTGACCTTCACTTGCACAAACAGAAAACCTTCTTCAAAATGATGAAGGTCTCGGTTCAATTTGCCTGTTTATAAAATCTAATTTAACCAAAAACCTGCAAGAGAGCAGAAGCTGAAACAAAGTCTATTACTGATTGGTTTAATGTGAGGAACCTGAAATTGATGTTGACATTTTTCCAGCCTAGAGCAATCACTACACTGCATCTCTTAATTGGCTACCCAAGCCTCTCTCTTTCTCTAACACAGCAGTAAACTCATGCTTGCAGCTGCAGGAATCTCCTGTTGTAAATACTTCCATGGACAAACCCATCAAGCAAACAAAAGGCTCCTCATCCTGGATAATCCAGTTAGTCTTTTAGATAACTGTTGAGCTTCACAAAAATTCTTGGTAACCTTCTCCATTGTGTGAGAGGATGAAGTATGACATTATTAGCTTAATGTGCCAGCTTGGAAAATGTATAAGGCATTATGGTACAGTCACAGTATTATCTACTAGATTAAGCCAGGTTTATTAACAGTGACAACCATAACAACAATAAAAGGCATGCAAAACCAAAATCAGTTATCAGAACCTTATGGGACGTTTACAATCATACTATTTTTTTTTTTCTAAAAGATCTACTTTTAGAATTTTCCATAAAAATTACCTGGTTCTTTTATTGGCTTCACTCAGTCTCTTAGAACCTACAGAAATTAAGTAAAATAGTATTTTTTACATAGAGTACCTTTGTGTGATGACAGTGTCTACAGTCACTGTCAGACAACATTGGGAGCTGCATTAGAAATTTTGTTATGACATTTTCTTTTTCTTCAATCTTCCAAATTAATTCCTTCCTGTCTGCAAATTCAAACAAAAATCACAGTCTCTTGCTGTAGAGACTGTCAATATGGATATAAGAAAAGTATCATGGGGAATGTGGGAAAATCATAGAATCATAGAATTGTTTAGGTTAGAAAAGACCTTTAAGATCATCAAGTCCAACCATTAAACTAGCACTACCAAGTCCACCACTAAACCATGTTCCTAAGCACCATATCTACACATCTTTTAAATACCTCCAGGGATGGGGACTCAACCACTTCCCTGGGCAGCCTGTTCCAATGCTTGACAACCCTTTCGGTGAAGAAAGTTTTCCCAATATCCAACCTAAACGTTCACTGGCACAACTTGAGGCCATTTCCTCTAGTCCTATCACTTGTTACGTGGGAGAAGAGATCAACACCCACCTCACTACAATCTCCTTGCAGGTAGTTGTGGAGAGCAATAAGGTCTCCCCCTCAGCCTCCTCTTCTCCAAACTGAACAACCCCAGCTCCCTCAGCTGCTCCTCATAAGACTCGTTCTCTAGACCCTTCACAAGCTTCGTTGCCCTGCTTTGGACACGGTCCAGCATCCTTCTTGTAGTGAGGGGCCCAAAACTGAACACAGGATTCAAGGTGTGGCCTCACCAGTGCCGAGCACAAAGGGGCACTATCACTTCCTTGGTCCTGCTGGCCGCACTATTTCTGCCATTGGCCCTCTTGGCCACCTGGGCACACTGCTGGCTTGTATTCAGCTGGCTATGATGACGTTTGGGAACTGTCCCTAGGAAGAAGTTCAGCTTCAGAATTTTTCATCTTATTGTCAATGTAGATCTGTGCTTCCCCTCCAATAACAGTGAGAAAAAAAACAAGTAAACAAAAAAGCCCACTATCTCCTTTCAATACAAGGCTTCTTTTCTGGAAGATGAAACTCTAAATAGCTTTGTGATAGCTGCACTAGGAGAAGTAGAGAGATACTTAACTGAATGAATGTTTTTGTGAATGTCCACTTACATCAGGTGTAAGTCATTTGGAGAACTATTTTCTGTGTAATCCTAAAGTGTGGGGTTCTTTTCCGGAAGCATATGGATTGATTGTTGGAAATTATTACTTTAAAAATTTTAATTTGTGAAGGTGATTAAGTTTAGAAAGTTACACCAGGCAGTGGGGTCTAAAGAATTTTAAGCTGTCACAGTAACCATTTTTTTTTGTTTATAATAGTAACAAAACATTTGAGTTTTACCATTTCAAAATGAGCTTACTTAGTAAATTAAGAAATGAACTTACTGCACTAAGACTACAAGAGGCAAATTAATTTTTCTTTGTTCCTGTCTGTAACTTTTCTTGGCAGTACTTTCTGTTTAGAGCTCTTCAGAAATTTACATTTCTTTGCAACCTCTTAGAATTAGGATATGGGGATTTTCAGCAGATCTGCTTCACTATTTAGATATCACTAAACCTATTCAATGTGTGGAAGAGACAACCCAGACTTTTTATTAAAACAATTGCCAGTGTGCAAATCAAAATAGAATTTCAATAACTTAAGGTCTAGCTACATGATAGATCTAAAGAAATAACCATAAACAGAACTTCCACTTGTAGTCATATTTAGTAAGCTGCTTTTAACTGTGTCTGCTGAAAACCTTATCAACAATTGAAAGAAAACAGGAACACTGGCAAAACATATAAAGTTTGCAGATATTGCTGGAGTGGTAACTAAAAAAGGCTGGTTATTTCCTTTGGCTAAGACAATTAAATGAAAAGGCATACATCTGGAAACTAAAAATACAGGTCTCACCTATAGAAAGTGGAACTGCGTTTCAGATATCAGCAGGAAAGACATGGTGATTTTGGTAAGTGACATGAGGAGAATGGGACCATAATAAAACAATCTAATTCAGTCTGTAATTAGATTTTGAAATTACTGAAATGCACGTGCCTTAGCAACGTGATCAGACCACTGAGACAATGAAGAGAAGGTATTAAAAGGAGCTGTGTAGAAAGCTTCGCTGTGTGTGTAGGCAATTCACAATTTGCTAAACCTAGAGCCAGCCATTGAAACAGGAAATTTCTGTTAGGAAATTGTAGTATTCCTGAATAAGTGTGGTGTAGTAATAAACCATTATAATCATCTCCAATATCTCACACTTCTCTATTGGGATGCAAACTCTGAATCAAGGTAGGGTACATTTCTAAAAATGTGGTTTTCGTTCACCAGATGTCATGAGCTTGGAACAGAAATCACTTGGTAAGAGATTGCTAATAAACAAGAGTTCATGTTAAAGTAAAATAATATTCACCCTTATATTTTTTAATCTAAGAATCCATAAAAAAAGGGTAAATTATGTTGTTCAGCTAGTAAAGCAGAATTCAATATAAGCACCACATAGCACAGAGTTTATTTCTTCATTATAGCTATTTGGATTGTTCTCCCACAGTTGTTCTTTCTTCAGCAAATTCAACCTCTTCTGTAGTCTCCCAGGAAAATCTTAGAAAGGTATCATCCTACAAGTATGACTGAAAAGAAGCCTTCAGTGTTTTTAATCCTTTTGACATCTGTGACATCTGTTTGACACCCTTTCATTAAGTAAGCTGTGAAAACCATTGACCTAAATGTGAGCTATATACACTTGTCTTGGACCATGTTAACAAAACAGAGGTCAGTGACTCTGTCAAGAAATTTTTCTCTTCTTACCACAAACAATTACTTCAGCTAAAGCACTTCCTTTAGAGCATTTATAGATATACACAAAATAATTAAATTTGTATATATATGGGGAAAAAACAACACCCCCCAAGTACTCTGTTTTCTCTTGCTATAATTTAGAATTTTTGTGCAAGCCAGTGTCTCATAACTAGGCTGGAGGAATAATAAAATTAAGAAGTTTACAAATTGTTTTAACCCCTGTAGTTTGGAGCTCAATTTTTGCATTCGTAGATGCAAAGATTTCTTTCTGATTAATTAAAATCACTTTTGATTTCCTAGATTATCCTCCATTTATTACTTAATGAAGTCTGTTTTTTTTTTTTCATAAAAATAACTGTCGCCATTTTATATAGGTGACATGGAAGGGGAGATACAACAGAAGAATCTTTCAAAGGTCAAAAGTGGAACAGGAAGGAGAGAAGACATGCAAAAGCAGTTGGTGGGGAGGAACAATCATCACTGTGGTTTCTCATTCTGGAAGATATACATACAATAATGTCAGATGGGAATGACTACTTTATGAACTTTTTGAAGCTACGTGAAGTTGGAATGGGCTGCTGTTCTTAAAACAGAAACCCTTTTAAAAATGAAAAGTTCAACACACCTAATGGCTTGTTCCTCCTTCACCCCAAGGTTTAAGCCACAGGTCTATCATGTATGTAGTTCAACTAAGTAGAGCAGAAATCATGAGAGAGATTCAAAGATCTTGACATTACATTATATTCTCAATTTCAAAACTAGCCCAACTCTTCTCAAGCCAAAAGGTGTCTAGGATAAATTTTTCTGAGAATACTTGAGATACTAAAGAAATCCACAAATCCCTTGCATTCTCTTGAAAATAATTCCAATAGTGAAAAACAATAATCCTCAAACATACTGTTTATTATGAGTAGTCGGTGCAAATTTAAATATCTTTCCTTTATGTGTGAGATTTTAGGTATTTCAGACTATACATTCCATAGCAGGCTTCTCATAGCCCATATTCAAAAGCAAAACTGGTCAGCTTTTATTCCTCACAAACACCCCTCTGGTGAGTATATCATGGCAGGGACTATGCCATGATTATTCTGATAAATCTGTATTAAAAGCGTCTCTGTGAACTGAAACTTTTAATTGCAAACACAGGAGAAAATAAAATAATCTTTGGATACCAGACCCCAAGTGGATTTCATTGTGGTTTTTCATGGTGAGGTAACATAATAAGACCATCAGTGTTTCATTAACACTGAAGAACTCTCAGAGAGAGTATTACTGTCAGAAGCAGCATCTTTTCTAAAGTACAAATGCAATTTTTTTTAAAAAACATTAGTATTACTTAGCTTTGTCTGATGCACTAACAGCAAAATAATTCTTCCTGATGATTTTTTAAAGTCATAATAACAAAACTCAATAATAAATAATGACAAAGAAAGCTTCTACAGAGTAAAATAACATTCAATGAGCTCTTACCTTTCACTTTAAAGCTTTATATTCACCAGTGCAATTGAGAAATCTAGCAATATTTTAATGAGTTTGACATGGGGGAGAAGAGCAATATCCAAATCAAAGGCTGAGATTCAATTCTACTACAATTTCAGTTTCTCAATGCAAGCCATCCAAATCTGATGAGTTTACAAATTTGGCCTGGAAATGTTGTAAACAAAAGAGTTCCTTGTGACACAGGCAGTATTTTCAACCTTTTCATAAACTCAGAATAGCATCTCTGGTTCTTCTATGGTATCTTCCATCAAAAGCCTCTGTACTTTTTAAATATACCATCCTAACTTGCCTGAATATTGCAAAGGGTGTCTTTAATTTTAAATGTAATGGAAAGTTTGAATTATGTTTCTTTTAATTCAAATTTGTTTGGAAGTTGTTCTTGAAAGTGGAAGCACAGAGGAAATATGAGATAGAGATGTCAACACAGCATATTGAATTGACAGTTCTCTATATGTACTCTGCTCTTGCAAGTCTTGACTGTTTGCAAGAATAGGAGTTTTATGGTAAACTTTGTTGAAAATGTATAACTCCTGACTTTGTTATCTAAGGCCATGGTAAACAAAAAAAAAAAAAATTGAAAGTCTTCTTTGATTTATGTGGCACAATAATTTGCCTGTGTCAGTCTACTGACTGGCTCTTCTTTACAAAAATGACAAGTTGGAGTTTGCAGTTGTATCTTCATCTAAAAGTAAGAAGCTATTTTCTCATCTTTATAGTTGTAAAAGACATTCTGAGTAAATACCAATACAGAATAACCAGAGAATTATATCTATCAGTTTTAACCTGAGACACTAAAACCTAGTTATTAAAATGTTATCTCTTCCCATACATCAGTAATTCTTTGATATGCAATATTAATTTATCTTAGCTTCTGCAGATTCAAATGTAAGTTTTTCTAACCTCAAATTCTCCTCAGACAAACTAGCATTCTGTTCCTGTACCATCCTCTTCACCTTTTAGCTAAGGATAAGGTTTTATGAAAAAGTTGGGCTTGTTGACAAACTCGATAGTGACATAAGAGGCCCTTGATGCTCATCTGACTATGCATTGAAGCCCTTCAAAGACATAAGGCATCAAAAGCTAACATTATAATAAGGAGTCAATAGTTTCTTGAATGTTTGGTGCTCTAAATCACTTCAGAATCAAACCACTGCCAGTGCCAGCAGGTGGAAAGGGGTAGGAAAGTTTATGCAAGAGTTCAGAGAAGAAGAACCAGATGGACTGAATCATTCAGCAATTACTTGCTTTTGAATCAGTGCAGCTATGTAGCAAATCACAATAGTCTGAAAAGTCCTAGTTGGAAAATTAGTACTTCTCCGGTGTGGATTAAAGAGACACAGGCTTCTACAGAATTATTCAGATCTCAGGCAATCTCAGCCACCTCTGAATGAGCCTGTCTCTTCCTTACAGAACAAGATTACCATATGCACCTCCTGAATTTAGTGACTAAGGTTGGGTGGAAGGAGTTGAGACCTGCTCTCTACTTCTGACTTTCAAAGTGGGTTTACTATCTGTGTTATCTTTTTCCTCCATTATTTGTTTAGCCTGCAGAAATTAGGGTTACTTTGAGATGGATTAACTGTTAAATGAAAGTAATTCTCCATGTCTTCATCAGAGAGAAAAACAGAGAATATTTAGTGTTTCTTCAAAATCATCATTAAAGTCAAAATAATGTTCATGACTGCAGAAAATCTCACACTGACTATAGTGCTATAACCTCTTTCCTTTAACAAACAGTACAATCTAAATGAAGAGTTTCAAGTTCAAGACTTAATTATTGCACCTTGTTCAGCAATTAAAAGGGAATTGCAAAAGAGATACTCCAGCATATGTCACAATTAAACATGCGTTTTACAATAGTATTTTTGCTCTAATTCTTTCTTATAATGATGCTGATCAAAGCAAGAGCAGGAAGTGAAAATTGTCTTTAAATAGAGGTCCCTAACCTTTAGTACAGACAACTTGCAGCTTCTTTAAATCAAGTCAAATCTTTATATGACTAGAAAATTAATTATAGCACTATGTTTTTATGGATATGAAACCTAGCAGTGGTGCTGTGGTGAATAATAAGACAATCTTAAGACTCTAGCTTATACACAGGCATCTTTTCCATTGTAGATGTTTTATGCCTGTGGAGATAAGTGCATTGACAACCATATTCTGCTCTAAAAGCTTTGAAATTAGAGCCAACAACAGGCAACTTTAATGGCTCTGGGATAGTTTCATGATCACCCCAGATAAGAAAAAGTGAACACATAATGACAAAATTGCACATCCTTTTCCTGTTGGAAAATAACTGTTATATATGCACACTACATTTATTTGTTGGAAGATGCTTCTCTTAAGCTCTGTTTCAAGAAGAGAATGGTTATATTTAATCACTGCTGTGGTTTCCATCTGAGATTGTTACTCTAATATCACAGTGCTTCCACTGAAACCTGCAGTAGCTTCTCCTGGAAATGCTCAGTCAGAGTCTCTGGTTTTTTTCTGTACATTGAACTCTGTCAGAGTTTCAGTCAAACCAGAACCAAGTTCAATTCAAATATCAGTTATCTACATCCATATACTCACCTATGCAATTTCAGCAAACTCTCGTGCTTCTTTTCTTTAAAGATACCCAGGGTTCTTTAGTAAAGTCTCTTAGCTTTTGTTGCTGCTGTACAGTCTCAAGATCTTTTGAGAGTTTACCTCTCAGCAAGGCACAAATCAATCATACAGCAAAATTGCATGTTTCTGTGTTTTATCAGCATCCAAATTAACCTTTATCTTCTGTTGTACTCTGATACAATAAAAGGGTGCCTACAGGGTTCATACCATAAGGACTACCAAACAGATTATCTCAGATGAAGTTGAAAAGTATGTCTTTTTTGTATGATGATGAAGAAGAGGAAGAATGTGGATGGAACATTTCTTTACTTGTGTAAGGCCAAATTATCATCAGAGAGTCAGAACCTCAGGAAACCTTTCCTCAAGCAACAAAGAACAGACAATTAATGTTTTGTTGCATGTGAACTGTCTGTATGTGCCACTGTTTACTTCTCACAGTGCCAGCAATATCATAAACTACAAGGTGTATCTTCGTTCGACGTAGCCATTACTAGAGCCACTGAACCAAAACATCATGAGCCAAGCAGGCTGCAGTAGACTTTACTTGTTATCAGATTCTTCAATTTCTTCCAATTACTGAACAATCACTTCCTAAATTTCTTGAAAAAAAAAGTTAACACAAATAAACTGTTACTTAGAGCAAGTTTTAAATGTCTGCCTAATTTTCCAGGTACAGTCTTTCATAGCCCTTGGATCAAACTGCTCCGACAAAAATCACAAATTCTCTCTACCTCTCCTCAACATCACCACCATACCACCAGCTAACTACAATACAATAGTCATAATATTTCATCTAGGAATAAATTAAAAGCCCGTAACTTTCATGGTCTGGATTTTCTCTTTAAAAACATTATGCAGTGGCAACAGCAAGAAGATTTCTAGTAGAGATTCAGGAAAAAAACCACAATATTTTCTTTTCTTTTTGGATGTCTTGTAAGAAACAATTAATCATGTATTTTTCTCTTTTTTTGTTTGTTGTTACTTTCAGGACAAAAGAAATAAAAACCGTCAAAGACAATCCACGTGAGTCATACAGTTCATATGAGAGTAGGGAGGAAATAGAAGCTAATGGGCTAAACTACCAACTCAAGACTGAAGGCAAGATACCTTTATTTGTGATTTTATCACAAGATCCTTAAGTAATTTAACCTCTGTATCATGTTTTTGCATTAAAAATTGCCATATTAATTATCATTTTACAGGATCGTTATGCTTTCATACTGACAATGAAGACCTAAATATTAATTATGGTTAAATATAGCCTTCACATCAGTAGCGTCCAAGCTCACAATGATCCAGTCCCATATAGGGTACACCACACCTTATCTCAGAGGCAGTAGTACCAGCAATACAAGACAGTATGAAACTGTACGAACCATTTTGTTCATGTTTATGTTGATACATCTTCTGTATAGGCATAAATATACCCAGAGCACAGTACAGAAATGCAGCTGATGGTGGAAATGAATGTGAATAGTATCACTAAAGCAAGCTGCATCCAACTTATGCGGAGGCACAAAACCATTAAATGCACAACGTTTGGAGGAGAAAGTGAAGAATACCCTGCCTAACTTGAAACTGCCATTAATATTCATAGCAGAATATAACGATGCATAAAATTAAACTTTAATCAACACCACACACCTCTTTAGTGGCAAATGACCCTGCATGGAAAAAGTAAACCATCCCCTGAATTGAAAACAAAGCTTCCTTTTATCTTGTTCATCTTCAGACCCACTAATGATCTCTAAATCCTAGGCAACTAATGGTGTGAAACAATTTAAGTGCTAATCAGACATCAGTAAAAGGAAAAGCTTACTGACAACCTGTGGTGGTGGTGTCTAACCTGTGTTCATTTGTGATCAAATTCTACGTTGACATTCCAGTATTGTCACGGAAAAATTACAAAAATCTCTTGTGTGCAACATTAAAACATCGTTTACATCGTTTTGAGGGCTTTGTTCCAGATCAAGCAAAAGGAAAAAAAAAGAAAGGAATAAAGCCCCAGAAAACCTAAGATGGCATAAGAGGAAGTTAGGAACTGGAATGTGTCCCTGCAGATTTTACAACAGGGCTATGAACATCATTTAACTGGAAAGCAGATTTTCATCCAGGTAATGTCAACCTGAGTTGTGGATGTCAGATTTTCAAATACTGATTAATCACAATAATATGTTTTGTGGAAACTTATCAGTTTGACAAACTTCTGAGTAAATCCTACTTACACTTACCTACTTATGAATCAAGTACCTGTGATATTCCTACTAACTTGCACCATGAGCTCAACAGGAAGCTTGCACTCTTAAAGCTGACAGAAGTAGAGTGGACACACCAAACACATGTACAGTGATTCTGTTTCAGGGCAAACTGTAGTAAATAGAATAGCCCTCAAGGTTCTTACAAGATGTTAGAGGTCTTTGTAACTCCAAATGTAAAAAAAAAAATCCATTAGAAATATTTCTGTTAAAGGAAAAAATTATGGAACATTTAAATATTCTTACTTTTCATTCCAGATCAGAAATAGTTGTAAAATCTTTGGTTAAATATCAGAATTTTCTACAGAATTTTGAGTTTTTCTAGCTCTTCATCAGAAGTTTTCTAATTTACAAAACCAATAATATCTGCAATCATTTGTATATTAATATATCTAGCTCATTTACCTGAATTGACAGATTCTCCACCAGAAAGCAAAAATAGAAAAATGTCACTCTTAAAAAAAAATTATATTCTGTTTATCATATGCAAAGATCAAGGCTGTGCTACTGGAGAGGGAAAACTATTATGGCAGTTACGTCTCAGAAAAGAGTTTGTAGTCGTCACTGGCAGTTCTTTGAAGTTACCAGCTTAATACATAGTAGTAACCCAATAATTAACAAGTCTCAGGTATTAACAGAAATGGGATTGAGAACAAGGTAGAGGTTTATGCAAAAATTTTGGTTCACCAATATCTGTCCTGGTCTCTGATATGCAGAGCTCTGGTCTTCACCTCTCAAGAAAGACATGGTGGAGCTGGAGAAAGTACAGAAAAGAGCAACTAAAGTGAATAAGGGGATGAAGAATTTAGCTTTCAAGAAGTGAATGAAAAGGCTGTGACTCTCTGTAGAGAGAGAAGGGTGACAGAGGGTATGACTGAGGCTTGCAAAACCAAAAAGTCAGTGAATAAAGTTAATGCAGAACTGCTATTCATCCAATATCATAGCACTAGAAGTAGAGGACATGCATTGAACCTAGTAGGAAATCTATCTAAAATAGATTTTTTTTGTTAAAAAAGTACATTTTTAATACAGCGTGCGTTAAACTTTTGAAATTTACTGTTACAGCAGATTGTGGAAGCAGGAAGAGAAAGTTCAAAAGGGATTAAATTTTGGAATAGAAGATCTGTAAATAGACAGTAGAGGGAGAATGTAGGAATGTATTGTCTATTCTATCTACACTATCAATTGTAAGCTCAGGGTAGTTGAAAAAATGGCTAGAAATTTTTGGTGTTCCTAAATAAGTCCTTCTAAATGACATTGTTGCAGACAGTCTATTGGCCTAAGTGGACTGTTATTTTGACCTAGCAGGGCACTACAGTTCTTATCACAAAAGTTTCTATACAAATGAAACACAGGGAAATCTTTCTTTGAATTACAGAAATGGAAGAGCATGCACTTCCAAAACCAGTTCTAGTAGCTTTAATTACATCCTTTTGAAAGTTTTTTCATAGAATCATAGAATATCCTGAGCTGGAAGGGACCCACAAGGATCATGGAGTCCAACTCCTGACTCCACATAGGGAAACTTAAAAGTTAAACCATATATCTAAGGGTATTGTCCAAACTCTTCTTGGACATCGACAGGCTTGGGGCCATGACCACTCCCTGAGGAGCTTGTCCCAGTTTTGACCACACTCTCAGTGAAGAACCTTTTCCTAATATCCAATCTGAACTTTCTCTGATGCAGCTTTAAGCTATTCCCTTGTGTCCTGTCACAGGACATCAGAGAGAAGGTATTAGCACCTCTGCCACGGCTCCCCCTCATGAGGAAGTTATAGACAGTTCAGTTGTAAACTGAACAAACCTAGTATCCTCAGCTGCTCCTCATAAGTCATGCCCTCTAATCCTTTCACCATCTTTGTTGCCCTCCTTTGGACACATCCTAACATTTTCATATCGTTCTTATATGGTGGAGTCCAAAACTGCAGACAGTACTCACAGTGAGTCTGCATCAATGCTGAGTATAGCAGGCCAACCACTTCTTTCAACCAATTAACTATACTGTGCTTAATGCACCCCAGGGTATGGCTGGCCATTTTGGCCACCAGGGTACATTGTTGACTCATCTTGAGCTTACCATCAGCCTAAACCCCCAGAGCCCTTTCTTCAGGGCTGCACTCCAGCCTCTTGTCCTCCAATATATACTTACATCCAGGATTACACCCTCCCAGGTGAAGAATCCGGCATTTCTCCTTGTTAAATTTCATATGGTTGGTGATTGCCTAGAGCTCTCAGCTTTTAAGATTTCTCTGTAAGGCCCCTTCACCCTCGAGGGAATCAACAGCTTTTCCTCATTTAGTATCATAGGCAAAATTACTTAGTTTCCACTCAACTCCTGTGTCCAGGTCATTAGTAAAAGCATTGAAGAGAACTGTTCCTAAAGCTGAGCCCTGGGCAACACCACTAGTGACTGGCCACCAGCCAGATGTTACCCCATTTACTACAACTCTGTGAACTAGAGGCTTCTTCAGCCAATTGTTCACCATTGTATTGTGTACATGTCTATCTGCATGTTGGACATTATGTTCAGAAAGATACTATGACAGACAGTATCAAAAGCTTTGCTAAAATCCAAAAAACCCCACATCTGCTGCCTTCCCTTTGTACACTAGGCATGTGACCTTGTAATAAAAGAATATTAAGTTAGTAAAGCATGACTTTCCTTTCATGAATCCATCGGGTTTTACCAATGACTGCATTGTTTATGAAGTGTTTTTCAATAACTCCTAGAATAATCTTCTCTGTCATTTGACCAGGCACCAAAGTGAGATTGGTACTGTTGGTATTAATGAAGCTGTTTCAGAGCTTCACATAATATCAGGCACTCTAGTATGTATAGTATACTTCCCAGATCCTGAGGGGAAAAAAAAAAGACACCCCCCAAAAAAAATCCCAACACTCACCCCCCTAAAGTTACAGGAAAGAAAAATCAAACAAAAAGCAATGAAATGGAACTGAACTAAGGAACCTCTTTGCAGTACTGAGATACCTTCTGCCTGATTGTCTTTTGGGCTTTCAAGAGGCTATACTATTGGAGCAAGGTTATCTAATAATATTCAGTCTAGCTGTGATGAAGCAGAAGGATCAAAGAAAAAGCTAACTAAAAATAAAATAACAAACCACAGGGTTCAAACAATTTAAAGGAGAAAATGGGGAAAGATTTAGAGGTTCACCTACAGATTTTTGTAGTCACCTGTGTTTCAACACTTCCATGATATTTTCTGCTCTACTATTCATTTTTTACTGTTCATTCATTAATAAGGTTTCTTCTTCCAGTACTTACAGGTATGGTATTTAATATCCTTAAACAACAAACCATGGGTATTTCTTATATTTCTAATGGAAAACTTATCACATTTTAAATAAGTTATCAATTTCAGATAAATTATCTTTTTTTTTTCCTTATTTAAAAACAATATAGCATGGGGCTTCCACTGGAGCTGACAGATTTTATTTTTCTTTTTTGTTAAAGAACAGATTTCCAAGAGATATGTAAGCAGCATTCAGTCTGGTGTTTTATTTGGCAATCTCTTGCACCAACAACAGAAATGTCATTACTATTCCAGCTGAAAAAGAACACCAAAAAATTAAAATAAGATTAGTTTTCAGCTAATCAATGAACTGATTCAGCTCACCATAGACCTGACTTCTAGAAATCAGAGCATGGTAGCTCAGTATTAGATCCTCAAACCCCATCTGTTAACATAATATGGTGGGAACAAGCAGATTGAAGGGGTGCCAAACATGAAATGAGGGACAAGGACAGGAGATAGAAAGGTAGGCAAGCAAAGGACAGGGTACTGACATAGAAATATTAGATATAAAATTTCAGTCATACAATAAATAACCATACTTCTCTGCAAAGAAAATATTACACTGCTTTTAATTGTTACAATACACAGGTTAGACACTATCAGACTATTCATAATACTAAATTGTCTGAATCTGTTACTTAGGCAAATTACCTAACCATAACCACTGGATATCTTTAGCCATAAGCTAGACAAATGTTTGTTGAGAATGGTAAAAGTATAGTTAATCTTGTTTTGGGGAAGGAGAGTGAATCAAGTGTCCTTTTGAAGCTCACTCTAGTCTTATGATTGCACTGCTTTATGCTTTTCAAAATACTCCTTTTCTTGAAACTTTTTTTTTTTTTTTTTGCTTACCATCTGCAGACACTGTAAAAAGTAAAGAAAAGCTGGTGGTTTTGTACGTAAGGGAGAGAGAGATTTTAAGCCATTCTTTGTTGGACTTCCAGTTGTAAAATTTTGTTTGTCTTATGGCTTCAGTGATAATTGCATATTCATCAATACATTTTAGGACATCATTAACTTAAATAAGTATTGGATATTCATCTGTAAAGAAACATATATACAGTCTTGAATGAAAAGGAGTTCATTGCAACTTTTTTACTTAGAATGAATTAAAGAAACAATATTATAATGGACGTAATACAACCCAGAGCATTCAAAAAATATGTCTTCTACAGACTGACTAAAATGTTATTTTATTGTAATGTTTCTGTGGTTCTGTGTGACTGTCATTGTTTGGCCATTATCAATGGTACTATATTTCAACACAAGAGAATGCATCTGGGAATACCTCAAAATTATGCAATTTATACAAAAAATACAGTATTTATTTAATTCTAGAAAATACTGCTAGTGACAATAGCAATCCTTCATTTTAATTACAATGACCTTCCTCAAATATTTATGTAATCTTTCAAAAATTGGAAATTTGATAAGCATGATAGTTGTGTATTTGATACTTTTTGTACTTTCCTTAGCAAGTGAACAACACTTGCTTTTCCAGACTGATCTGATTAATGAAGATTTTCTTGAAGTGGATTTCACTAGAAGTTGGGAATAGCAACTTTCTAGCAAACACCTGTTTGTCAAATCACTTCCTTAAAATATGCATCTTTCATTGAAGTTTTTTACAACCTTACCTCAGGAACAGCTTGTAAAGCTGAATGAAGACAAACTGAAACTGCCATAGATGACTTTCTGATGTAAGGAACACAAAGAACCTGATAACAAAATGCTCTACTTACTTTTTCTCAGTTTCAGTTCTTTCTTGGTATTTTCTATGGAAATAATTCCCATTACCTATCTCTTTCTTCAGCCCTTAATTCAGAACACTAACTGTCAAGCAAAGCAAACACACACAGTTTTTCAACTGTTTTTGTTGCTGCTTTTAATTCTACTGGAGGATAAAGGCTCTTTATTATTACTCTGGAATCACTATTGCAAATGCAATTCAATCTGCCCATACACCCATATCACTAGCTTCACTTCTGTTCTGCTTCAAAGGTTGACAGAAGAAAGAGAACTGAAGAATTGTTCTTCCCCACAATACTGTAAGTAGTAGTCTTCAGATCACAGAGAAAAAGAAAAAAAAATAAACAAACACCAAAATGCTAACCAAAAATCAGATGGGCCTGGCACAATTTTTTAGGCAGCTTCATATTCTCAAAGCAAACCAAATCCCATAACTAAATATGCTTCAGAACAAAGGCTCTGACATCCACTGCTAAATTTTTCAGACTGTGATATATGATCAGGGGAGTGACAGATACTTCTCAACACTCCCCAAGTATCATTGGAGAGGTGCATTACTAGAAAGTTGGGAATCACTCTTGGTACATCAAGACAAAGCACTGGTTGCACGTGGAAGTAAATAAAAGATGGCGAAGCTCCAAACACCATGACATGTATGACCAACTGTAGCCCCAGCATGGCCAGGCACTAAGGCAGTCTAGTTTGAAATGACATAGGCACTGGTAACCATGCAAGAGAAATTAACAAAGAAGTCTAATTCCTCAGCTACCATTCAGAGCAGCAGATAATCAAAAGCAACCCCTCTGCAAAGTATTCAAAATGTTGCTTCTGTGCTCTGTGACAAACACTTAGATGTGACAGCCATTCAAGGTGCCAGAAAAGAGCATGTGAAACGTGAACATTAATTCTGTTTTACAGAGGCACGTTCCAGATGGTGACCCTTTTGTGTAATTTTGTTTTGTAAAGCAGAACAGAACTACAGCCATTGGATGGCTAAAGAAGGGTATTCCCAGACATTTGGGAAAGCAAACAAAGCACAAATTCAGTGGCTGGATGGAAGAGAAGAGAATTGTATCCACGTACCCACCATTAGTACATCTGATATGATCTTTGACTGCACAACTATGCAATTTTTCCGTAACCAATGGTTATGTTATCACTAGCTATTAAAGAGTATAAATCAGAATAAGCTAGTGTTGGCTAAATCAAGGAGGAATATTTGTAATAATATTCTGGGTTTTTTATAGTTTTCAAGATAACTTTCAAGAAAATAATGACTATTTATATGTATAGTTTAATAAAACTTCAGTTTGAAGCTCAAACTCAACAGAATCAATATCTAGCAGGCAAATTTCCTGTTCAAGTAAGAAAATTATTATTTCTACTACTGCACCTAAGATATGAATAATTCCTTGAGCTTTTAAATGGAGAAACACATGATCTGAAGATAGAACACTTGATCATTTTCTAAGACAGGATTCCTGATGCATGCAAAAGAGATGTGTCAAATAATTTATTTCACAGTTTTTGTCATATGTTTGGTCAGGTTTTATTCTTTTAATAACTAATATGATTTTCTGAATAGTTAGCATGTTTACAAATAAAGCAGATAATTCATATTCAGACAAATTTTGTTTGATAAAATCATGTTATTATGATAATTAAAATGTAATGCCCATGAATTCTTTCTGAAAGGCTTTTGCTTTACCATATATATTTTTATATAAGAACTACATTTTTGATCACATGGTAGATGACAAATTAATTCCAATGATTTGTCATGAAAGGGACTACACGGGGTGATAAAGATAGCATTGTCTGTGCAGAAGGTCAAACTTTTAGTACAGTGTAAGAAATACATAAGTAAAAGTCACTGAAAATATCTCTTATTCATCCTTTATGATAAACTTAAAACTACTAATAAGGGACACCTAGTGTAAAAGACAACACCCTGTAATACACAAAGCGTATTAAACTTCTTTTCAACATGAGCTCATTGAGCCAAAAATATTAGCGTGACAATACCTCAACTTTTCCAGGTATTCAAAGGTGTTCTCTGATTGCAAGTCCCTTTTTGAAAGATACAGAAAAATAGTGTACAGCTTTTGTTACACAGACTTCAAGACCAAGCAAGGAATTATAGATAGTCTGTTCTGTTGTATCATGTGATAAATGATCTGGGCAATTACCAAAAAGCAAATAATCATTTTCATTTTACTGTGGGTATTGTGAAGACAGAATGATGTTTCCTAAAGTTAATATTAGCCCTGATAACTACAAACAAGGATGCAGTGTCAAAGTTCAAAGCATTTCATTTTACTACACTTTCATATACCTTAATACTTTTCCAAATATTCATAATGTAATTTCATTACTGCCTTGAAAAGTCAATAGACAGTTCACCTTTCAGTTACAAAGTAATGAGAAGTTATCAAAATATTTTTTATATTTTAATGGCTTTGGGTATAAGTGACCACAGACCTGTAACAAACAGAAAATAGATCCTGAAATTCCTTCTCATAAAGCTGAGTTTTCTTAGGCAAATTTTATATCTTATTCAATATCATATATTTTGTCTATCATAACTATATGGGATAAAAAATCAACCTCAGAAAATAAGTCTTGGGAATAGAAGGTAATCTTATCTTCAGTCATTTTTTATAATCTCAGTATTCTCAAAATATATTTCATTTTTTTTCATGTAGTCCAATGGCAAAGAAATTTCTATATAGAATTTATAAATTCAAAGATTAATTAAGTTCTTTATACACATTACATAAATGTGAGCTATAGACTTTTGTGATCATACATACAGGAGTTTGCCTCAAAAAAGGTTGGTTTTGGAAAAAGAAGTATCTATAATGAAGTATAAAATGAAGTATCCATAAAACACAGGTCCAGATTTAGTCATCCAGAAAACTGCAAGAAGAAGATGTACCTGCAATATTTCACTCACTTGTTCCTAATTCCTTGTCTCACTCTATCCAGATGCTGAACACCATATATTGTCTGAAGAAGAATGCCAGATGATTTCCCTTTGAGTTTTGGTGAATCTTTAACTTTCATAAACCCTAATCTTAAAGAAAGGCAGTTTCTGTGTTCAGTTTTACTGTACCATTCTGAGGCATTTTTCTAACAGTCATTTGGGCTTCTCCAGTCCTGTCAGTAGCTTTTTAAAGGACAGGTCCTCTCCTGTTTAAAGAAATTTTCATCCAATTTCAGCCTACCTTGAAGTATTGAAATCATTCTAGAAAGTTCATACTTGATAAAACATTTCAAACCCTTTGCATTAACATTTTATTGAACTTGCAGTGAAAGTGTAGTTGGAATAAAACATACTAGTACCCATATGTGGCAAGCATTTGCTGCTTTAAATAAATTTTACATTCCATGTAATTTTTTCTTTGTTCAACATTTCATTACCATGCTGCTGAGCCCTAAAAGTGAGGCCTGGAGCATTACAACAGTTCAGCAAGCAAAGTCTGAGATATGAAGTCATATTATTTGTTTATATTTTAGGTATGAAAATAAGTATAGATGAGAACAACTTAAAAAAAAAAAACCATAACAGCACAGATTTCTGTGTTTAGCTTTTCTTTATTTTAACTAGTTTTGGTGGCTAAAACTAATTTGCTATTGTGCCCATGAATATATGTCCATCACCTTTTTTCCAAATAGTCCTAATCTTCACAAAATCTCTCTGCGTCAAAGTAACCATTTATATGAGAATTACAGCACGTAAGTCCATTATTAACTATATGACTCAATTTACCCAGTTTAAAAAAATAAAAAATGTAGTTTTGAGTACATCACCCATTCCTGAGTCCCTCTACTACTTTCTTTTTACTTATCCTGGTTTTTTCTACACCTACACAGTAAACAGATTAAACACAACTGTATAAAAAGCATAATGACAGTGCTTATAAAAGTTTAAAAATACTGTTAAATACTTAAAATATTATCCTGAAAATCAAATTATCATGGAATCACAGAATCATAGAATCGTTTAGGTTAGAAAAGACCTTTAAGATCATCAAGTCCAACCATTAAACTAGCACTACCAAGTCCACCACTAAACCATGTCCTCAAGCACCACATCTATCCATCTTTTAAATACCTCCAGGGATGGGGACTCAACCACTTCCCTGGGCAGCCTGTTCCAATGCCTGACTACTCTTTCAGTGAAGAAGTTTTTCCTAATATCCAAACTAAACCTTCCCTGGAGCAACTTGAAACCATTTCCAATAGTCCTATCACTTGTTACTTGGGAGAAGAGATCAACACCCACCTCACTACAGTCTCCTTGCAGGTAGTTGTAGAGAGCAATAAGGTCTCCCCTCAGCCTCCTCTTCTCCAAACTAAACAACCCCAGCTCCCTCAGCCGTTCCTCATAAGACGTATGCTTTAGACCCCTCACCAGCTTCGTTGCCCTGCTTTAGACATGCTGCATCATCTCAATGTCTTTGTTGTAGGGAGAGGCCCAAAACTGAACACAGTATTCAACGTGTGGCCTCACCAGTGCCGAGTACAAAGGGACAATCATCTCCCTGGTCCTGCTGGCCACGCTATTCCTGATACAAGCCAGGATGCCATTGGCCCTCTTGGCCACCTGGGCACACTGCTGGCTCATATTCAGCCAGCTGTCAACCAACACCTCCAGGTCCTTTTCCGCTGGGCAGCTCTCCAACCACTCTTCCCCAAGCCTGTAGCATTGCATGGGGTTGTTGTGACTCAAGTGCAGGACCCAGCACTTGGCCTTGTTGAACCTCATACAATTGGCCTCAGCCCATCGATCCAGCCTGTCCACATCCCTCTGTAGAGCCTTCCTACCCTCCAGCAGATCGACACTTCCACCTAACTTGGTGTCGTCCACAAACTTACTGAGGGTGCACTCAATCTCCTCATCCAGAACATTAATAAAGATATCAAACAGAACTGGCCCCAATACTGAGCCCTGGGGAACATCACTTGTGACCAGCCGCCAACTGGATTCAATTCCATTCATCACAATTCTTTGGGCCCAGCCATAAGCAGCCAATTTCTCCAGGAAAATGCTGTGGGAGACAGTGTCAAAGGCCTTGCTAAAGTCCACGTAGACCACATCCACAGCCTTTCCCTCATCCACTAAGTGGGTCACCTTGTCATAGAAGGAGATCAGGTTAGTCAAGCAGGACCTGCCTTTCATAAACCCATGCTGACTGGGCCTGATTGCCTGGTTATCCTGTATGTGCTGTGTGATGGCACTCAGGATGATCTGCTCCATAACCTTCTCCAGCATCAAGGTCAGACTGGCAGGCCTGTACTTCCCCGGATCCTCCTTCCGGCCCTTCTTGTAGATTGACGTCAAATCTGCTAACCTCCAGTCAACTGGGACCTTCTAATCTTCTCCCTGCATAACCTCATGACATCCTTGTAGTCTTCCTGACTTGCCTGCCCCTTCTTCCAAAGGTCATAAACTCTTTTTTTTTCCCTGAGTTCCAGCCAAAGCTCTCTGTTCAGCGAGGACAGTCTTCTTCCTCTCTGGCTTGTCTTTTGGCACATGGGGATGGCCTGCTCCTGAGCCTTTAAGATTTCCTTCTTGAAGAATGTCCAGCCTTCCTGGACTCCTTTGCCCTTCAGGACTGCCTCCCAAGGGACTCTGTCAACCAGACTCCTAAACAGACCAATGTCTGCCCTCCAGAAGTCCAAGGTAGCAGTTCTGCTGATCCTCCTCCTTACTTCTCCAAGAATCAAAAACTATCATTTCATGATTGCTATGCCTAAGATGGCCTCCAGCTATCACATCACTCACCAGTCCTTCTCTGTTTGCAAACAAGAGGTCCAGTGGGGCACCTTCCCTAGTTAGCTCATGCACCAGCTGTGTCAGGAAGTTATCTTCCACACACTCCAGGAACCTACTGTTTCCTCTTTGCTGTATTGCATTTCCAGCAGGCATCTGATAAGTTGAACTCCCCCATGAGAACAAGGGCTAGTGATTGTGAGACATCTCCCAGCTGCTTGTAGAATACTTCATCCACCTCTGCAACCTGGTTGTGTGGCCTATAACAGACTCCCACCGTGATATCTGCCTTGTTGGCCTTCCCCCTGTTTCTTACCCATGAACACTCAACCCTATGATCACCATCGTTAAGTTCTTGATAATCAAAATAGTTCCTAATGTACAAAGCTACCCCACCGCCTCTCTTTCTGTGCTTATCCCTTCTGAAGAGTTTATAACCATCTATTGCAGCGCTCCAGTTCTATGAGTCATCCTACCATGTTTCCGTGATTGCAACTATGTCATAGTTTTCCTGCTGGACTAGAGGTGAAAATTGCTCTATTATTTGCTGTACTTTTACTTATTACCTGTAAGCCAAGAAGGACTTCCATATTGCTTACTAGTCATATTGATGACAGAAATTACGGAAAATAGCAATGAGAATGATCTACCTCTTCATCTTCTACCTGGAAGAGTACAGTGCACTTTTTTGGCACACAATGCCATATTACAAACACCTGTAATCCCCCTGCTGCCTTATGACACCTGAGATCAGGTCATTCTAAAGGGCCTAGCTGTCTATCGAACAGTAGCTGAATATTTTTTAACTTATCAATGTGGGAGATTTTCTAGGGAATTTGGACAAGCAAAGAGTTTCTACCCCACCTGCCTCAGGACCAGGTTCACCCAGCCTCATTTGGCAGACAGTATCTCCAAACCAGAGTCTTCTAATACCATAGGAAAGCATCAGCTGAAAAGTCAGCATTTCACTGGCTAATCCAAAAGCCCTAGATATGTTCAGTATCCAGCCCCACTCTTCTTGCAGTTTTGAGCGTGTATCAAAAGACTTGCAGTTTACAGGGACCATGTCAAAAGTTGCCAAGTTATCTGAGAACAAACATACTATCAGACAAGCAAGATTCATGAAAGAAAAATCTATCAGTGCTTAATAAGCACAATCATGCTTCTTCTACCCATAAAATCCATACAAATTGGATTTTGAGATGCTGGGAGAATATACTGATGGTTCTATCACTGTGTTTCAGCCCTTTCTCCTATACATTGCCTAGACATCACAAGTTTGTGCTGCCAGTGAAATAATTATGGTCTAAGTGGACCTTCGGTATGTCTCAGTGAAACCATTCCCAGGAGAGGATGAAAGCTGTGAACAACTAAAATTTGTTTATAATGATCCTGTAGGACTTTACAAAGACAAGGAGAAAATGCTTGAATATCCTAGGGGTAGCAGGAAGGAAGTTAGTGGTAAATGGAACAAGTCACAGTGTGAAGCATTTCAGCACAGTCTTTACCAACTAGTGCATTATTTCTTAAAGGTTTGAAAAATACAAAGTCTATGAAAAAAAAACAGTACTAAAGTTCTCTTGTAAGTCATTCTGGAAAAGTATTTTCTCTGAGTGTCTTCATGTAACTGGCTGTGCCTGAAGAAACACTGTGCAGCATAAAACTGGTAGAAATGGAGCAGTACATTGTGCTTTCAGCCTTATAATTTGGGGAGAAATAGAAACACACACACACATGATCCATTTCAGCTGATCAGCATATCACCATGACCTATTTGTAATATACTCCTTTTATAACCACTATGCAGTCAGATTTGGCAGTAGGCTGAAATCATATATAACTCTGCAGTAGGTTCTACTTCATCTGTGTTTTAAGAACTGAGATTTATATTTTATAGCAAATTAATTCTGTCTAGAATCATAGAATCATAGAACCACAGAATCATTAATGTTGGAAAGGACCTCTGAGATCATCGAGTTCAACCTGTTAACCTATCTGCCTGGTCCACCTCTAAACCATGTCCCTAAACACCACATTCACATGTTTTTTGAATACTTTCAGGGACTGTGATTGCACCACTTCCCTGGGCAGTTTGTTCCAATGCCTAACCACTCTCTCAGTGAAGAAGTTTTTCCTAATATCCAACCTAAACTTCCCCTGCCACAACTTGAGCCCATTTTCTCTCGTCCTATCACTTGTTACCTGGGAGAAGAGACCAACCCCCACCTCACTACAACCTCCTTTCAGGTAGTTGTAGAGAGCAATAAGATCTCCCCTCAGCCTCCTCTTCTCCAAACTAAACAACCCCAGCTCCCTCAGCCGTTCCTCATAAGACTTGCTCTCTAGACCCTTCACAAGCTTCGTTGCCCTGCTTTGGTCATGCTGCAGCACCTCAATGTCCTTCTTGTAGTGAGGGGCCCAAAACTGAACACAGTACTCGAGGTGTGGCCTCACCAGTGCCAAATACAGGGGCACTATCACCTCCCTGGTCCTGCTGGCCACACTATTCCTGATACAAGCCAGGATGCCATTGGCCCTCTTGGCCACCTGGGCACACTGCTGCCTCATGTTTAGGCGGCTGTCAGCCATCACCCCCAGGTCCTTTTCAGCCAGGCCACTCTCCAGCCACTCCTCCCCAAGCCTGTAGCATTGCATGGGGTTGTTGTGACTCAAGTGCAGGACCCAGCACTTGGCCTTGTTGAACCTCATACAATTGGCCTCAGTCCATCGATCCACCTGGTTGTCCTGTATGTGCTACGTGATGGCACTCAGGATGATCTGCTCCGTGACCTTCCCTGGCACCGAGGTCAGTCTGACAGGCCTGTACTTCCCCGGATCCTCCTTCCAAACCTTCTTGTAGGTGGGTGTCACATTTGCTAACTTCCAGTCATCTGGGACCTCCCCAGTTGACCAGGACTGCTGATAAATGATGGAAAGTGGCTGGGTGAACTCATCCACCAGCTCCCTCAGTACCCTCGGGTGGGTCCCATCTGGCCCCATAGACTTGTGGGCATCCAGGTGGAGGAGCAGGTTGCTAACTGTTACCTATTCGATAACTGCGGCTTCATTCTGCTTCCTATCTCCATCTCCCAGCTCAGGGGCCTGAATACCCTGAGGATGACAAGTCTGACTATTAAAGACTGAGGCAAAGAAGGCATTAAGTACCTCAGCCTTCTCCTCATGCTTTGTGGCAGTTTCCCTCTGCATCCAACAAAGGATGGATTCTCCTTGGCCCTCCTTGTGTTGTTGATATATTTGTAAAAACATTTTTTGTTATCTTTAACTGCAGTGGCCAGTTTAAGTTCTAGCTGGGCCTTTACCCTTCACCCTTCTAATTTTCTCCTTGCATAACCATATCCTTGTAGTCTTCCTGAGTTGCCTGCCCCTTCTTCCAAACATGGTAAGCTCTCCTTTTTTTCCTTAGTTCCAGACAGAGCTCTCTGTTCAGCCAGGCCTGTCTTCTTCCCTGCCTGTTCATCTTTCAGCACATGAGGACAGCCTGCTCCTGTGCCTCTAAGACTTCCTTCTTGAATAACATCCAGCCTTCCTGAACTCCTTTGCCCTTCAGGACTACCTCCCAAGGGACTCTCTCAACCAGACTCCTAAACAATCCAAAGTCTGCCCTTCTAAAGTTCAGGGTAGTGGTTTTGCTGACCCCCCTCCTTACTTTTCCAAGAGTCGAAAACTCTATCATTTCATGGTCGCTGTGCCCAAGACAGCCTCCGACCACCACATCACCCACCAGGCCTTCTCTGTTCGTGAACAGCAGGTCCAGCGGGGCACCTCCCCTGGTTGGCTCCCTTACCAGCTGCTTCAGGAAGTTATCTTCCACGCACTCCAGGAACCTCCTAGACTGTTTCCTCTCTGCTATGTTGTGTTTCCAGCAGATATCTGGTAAGTTGAAGTCTCCCACGAGAACAAGGGTTAGAGACTCTGAGACTTCAGCCAGTCGCTTGTAGAATACTTCATCTGTTTCTTCATCTTGGTTGGGTGGTCTATAACAGACTCCCACCAGGATATCTGCCTTGTTTTGCCTTCCCCCTGATCTTTACCCATAAGCACTTGACCTTATCATTACCATCTTTGAGCTCTAGACAATCAAAACACTCTCTAACATATAGAGGTACCCCACCACCTCTCCTTCCTTGCCTATCGCTTCTGAAGAGCTTGTAGCCATCCATTGCAGCACTCCAGTTGTGAGAGTCATCCCACCATGTTTCCGTGATGGCGACCACATCATAGTTTTCCTGCTGCATAATGGCTTCCAGCTCCTCCTGTTTATTGCTCATGCTGTGTGCATTGGTGTGAATGCACTTGAGTTGGGCTATTGATCTCATCTCAAACACAGGCATGCCACTCCTAGGCTCATCCCTAGCAAGCCTGGTTTTATCCCCTTCCCCCTTCGAATCTAGTTTAAAGCTAGTCTGTAATGTTCAGTTTAGTTTCTTGCAAAGTAATCTAACAAACCAACCATAACATACAACAAACAGACTGTACCAGTGGTACACAGGTTGTATGTGTAAACACACCGCTTGTTGCACTGAACAAGGCTGGAGGATAGAGGTTGTGAACCCTGTTAAGAGCTGCAAATTTTCTCATGGAGTTTGAAGTACTGTGGACTGACAATAAATACTTTTATCATCTTGCTAGATTAAAGCAAGAGAGTTTACAATAGAAGGCAGTGATTGACACACTATCCAAAATCTCCACTGAAGATCTCCTAACTGGACATGATTGCAATGTCGTGACATTTGCACTCCAGGAAAAAATTATTATTATTAGCTTCCTGTCTGTACATTCTTTCATTTTTTGGTGGCTTCGATACACCTATTAGGTGGGGGAGAAAAATTATCCTTGGCAGCTTTCCTTAAGTTTCTTAACCACATCCAGGGGGAAAAAAAATGCTTCAAACTAGTTATTTCTTGTGCAAACTTAAAATGTAAATACTGAATCACAAACAGAAAACAAACAGAGAAACAGAATGATAAAATATCACGGGGTATTCTTTTTAGCTCTATTTCCCATGGCAACAACACAGTATGTGTTCTTAACTAAACTAGAGTAAAATTAGGATAACTGTCTCACAAACTTATTGAATCAAATAGGTGCACACATCATTAAATCAATAAAGACAATGCAGTACAAACAACAAGACAGAGAAATAATGTGTGAACCGGTACAAAGGCAAGTCAAGACTATAAAAATGATCCAATATTCAGGCAGAGACTTGTAATGATTAAGGGTTTTCAGAAGGACTCTCTCAACTAGATATTTCTCCAGAAAAGAAAGTAACTGTGCTATGTGAAAGTTTGCTTAGTAGCAGTTTACATGTGTTTCAGAGCCTGAATGCCATGTGTTGGTGATCTTGTTTTTTATTCTGAAAAGTATACAGCAGATGGATGCCAAACAGAACCAAGTTCATTTAAAACAGATGAAGGATGATTTCCAAAGTAACATGCTCTTTTCATAGAGCATAGCATGACTATTTGTGTCCAGGTATGAAGATATTTCCACATAGAAAAAAAAATGCAATAGTCTGAGACTCTGTAAGGAAACTTTCTGTTCTTGGCTGTTCAAGAATTGCTTTGAATACTGTGATGATACAAGCTACTCAGTTGACTTCTCATGAGCCAGTCTCTCTTAAATGACTATAATTGAAGGACTGTAAATCTTTACATGGGAAGGGTCTGTACTCCAACCATAATGTGACTTGGGTTATAAAGTCAAGTACGAATTTTGACCATAAATTTAAGTCCAGTCAAAGGATTTTATGTTTTCCTAAAGTATCATTAGTAACTCTTAAACCAAATTCTGTAATTCGTGATTACAGAAATACCAAGGGAATTAAAAACAAGCAACAAAAAAGCCTTCAAAATCAAGAATTTGCTTGAACACAAATAGGAGTGTGGGGGTGCTTTTTGATCCATGAGAGACTGAGGATTTTACCACTTCATATTATGTATGTCAATGTGGATGAAAAACAATATTTTTAGTTATTGAACTTGAAACTAATTATGACATAGTTAAGAGCATACAGATACAATATTAAGAGTAAACAGCAGTATGGCAAACGCTGATCTGTCAAGAAGTAGAGCTTAATTTTGTCTGATGGTATTCATGAAAACAAAAATTGTAGATAAAAATTGGATTTATCATTTAACACCTCCTGTTTGCCAAAGTTTTATTGAATTATATCTTTTTAAGGTATGGAGATCTTACATTAGAAAATCTATGTTCCTTAAATAGAAATCTGAAATGATAAAACTGCTTGCAGACACAAATTCTTTCCCTTGCTCTAATGCTAATGAATTGGGATATTATTCCAAAATATATTTATATTTTAGGCAGCTATTAGGCTCGTTAACTCTGTCCTTGCTCCACAAATATATTTTAACTACCATTTACCTCCTGATATATGCTTATAGGAATCACATTTTTCATTGGCAGTCAATATATTTCTGCCTTCATGCTAAGAAATCAATCCCAAGAGAGCTGAAAATTAAGCATTCTCCCCCTTACTTCACTGATGGACCCAGACTGGTAGGCTTTTGCCACTAACATAACTAGATTTCACAACAGATTAGGAATACAGGAATACCACCCTCACACCTGATATCATATCAGTCAGAGCACTTTGTTTTGGCTTGAATATTAGATATCTGACTTCCAACATCTGAAAAATCCTATTTTTAGCTAGTGTACCTCCAAATATTAAATTTGATAAAAAAATGAAAAAGAAAAAAATCAGAGTTACTGAAAGTAAGGATTTCTCATACTGAACAAAAAAAGAAAGATTGTGGATACTTACCACATCAAGTTTTATGTGAAATAAACCTAAACTCCCTTCAGGTCTTTCCTTTTCTATCCTCTTTTCTCTTTATCCCATTTCAAAATAGCTTAAAGGCTATCTTCTGTCCACAAGGAAATGACCTCTCACTTGAATTTCTATATAGACTTTCTAAACAGTGATACATAATTTATAGGTCTCACAAATATCAGCTGAAAAACCATTTAATATAAGGTTTCTTTATCTCTTAATCAAATCTAGTATATCCTGTCAAGCTTTTTAAATTAGCTTTGATTTTTGTTAATTCAGGGAGATTAAGTCCCCTGCAGCAAAACGCAGGGACAAAAAAAACGAAAAAGGTATTTGGATTTATCTAACTGTTAAAGAAAGAAAGGTTAAATTATTAATGTCTTACAGCTAATTAGAATGCCCTCTATATGCAGAAGTGGGAAGGGAAGGGAAGGGAAGGGAAGGGAAGGGAAGGGAAGGGAAGGGAAGGGAAGGGAAGGGAAGGGAAGGGAAGGGAAGGGAAGGGAAGGGAAGGGAAGGGAAGGGAAGGGAAGGGAAGGGAAGGGAAGGGAAGGGAAGGGAAGGAAAAAGGAACGGAAGGAAATTATTGTATTTTCTCATGTTTTGCCAAAACGCTGTCACTTAGTCTCACTTGCATTTTCCCATTTACAGATTGCTGATACTTAGGAAGTACATACAGGAGAAACATACAGGAGCTATTCCTCAATAGCAGAAAGACCACATTTGAGAAGGTAAAACAACTTTGTTTTTTGTCGGCCAGAACTTTGGTTATCTGGTTCCTCTAACACCACTCATCTCATGTTTAGTGTATTCATCTTGTATATGAGAGGACTGAAGATCCTTCTCTGCCTGAGAGATTTAAACCTTTCTCATCTAAACCAGAACTGGTGGTACATAAATGTATATTAACATAAAAAATGCATAATAAAGAAAATTATCCTTGTAAAAATAGTTTTGAAATTATACAAATATTACTCCAATTCTTTATCAATATGCTGTATAAAATTTATATGAGGGATATGTTTTCTCAAAAATACCTCGCTTTTAAGCATATTTTTATTATACTCATTCTGGTTTGTAATTTCTTTGCTTGTATTTTACAGGAGCTATTTCAAAGTTATTTGCATAAACTGTGTGTTACTTTTATAAGTCTGGTGTAACAGGGTCCAAATATATATATTTTATTATGAGGGAAGAAAGAATACTAAGTTTCTTTATTATTGTTGAAATAGAATTATGAAAATAAATCCTCTGTTTATTCACCACCATTTTTTGGAAAGTCAGATAAAAGTTATTAAGGAATCTAAGATCTTTTTTTCCTAAATGCAAACAAAAATATCTGTCAGGTATCACATGTTCTCATTCTCACTTAGATGAAAGAATAAATATCACAGGTATAACAATACCATGCTCACCCAGCAACTTGTGCCAGGCAGGTGCTTCTTTCTCTCAAATAGAGGTCCCTATATGACAGATGTTGAAGTAAAACAGAAAGGCTGGAAAGAGCCTCTAGAAAGATAATTATCCTTCTATTTCAAGTTTAACTGTTAAATTTAGCTAGAATTTCTTGTAGGAATTGCATTCATATCCCCATCATTCTGCACTTCTGTGTTGGCATGGCTCTTACACAGAGATTCTAATTAATGTTTTATCATTGAGACAGTTTCCATTTGTTCTATTAGAACACTAATCATAAGCACATGTCCATCTAGCATAAATTTGCCCCCACATCCACTTGGAGATGTAGATATTTAAACTGGATGCAACCCAGATACAAAGAAAATAATTTTTTGGATTAGTAGACAAATAGTTCCATATTATCACTATTGTCTGAAGCAAGGAAGAAACAATCAAAAAAACGCTCACTTTACTTTGAGAATGCATCTTCCTGAACAATTTTCACCTTTTCAAACTACCAAATCTCTTATTTCTCTGAATTTTTTTATTAAGGTCCTTAGATTCCCCAAGCAATATTTCACTGCTTTATATTTCTGCCATCAGAAATATTAATTAGCTTCCTCATATTCAAAAGAAACTCCTTATCTTCATGGTACATCACAAAATGTTGAGTTATTAAACATAAATGTGATATCAAATATTGGGCAGAACTCAAACCAACCTATTCCTGAAGAATGTGTTTTTAATTATATACTTTCTCTTTGCCCCTGCTAATCATGTTCTTATACAGGTTATATGTACATGCATGTGTGTGTATGTATATAATGGCACAGTTTCAAAAGAAGGAAATAATTCCCAATTCCCTCATCCAAATTAGCATAGGAAGCAAGATAGTGACTTTCAATCTACTAAGCCTGAACAAGAACTTCACCTGGGGTCTCCTGTTTCTCAGATAGGGACAGCAGCAAGAACACTTCTCTATCACAACACAAATATCCAGTCCTTGAAAAAAATACTGTCAGTGAAGTCTACATAAGAAGAGGGATTGCAAATTGTGTATTTCAAGTAAATAAAAGCAAATTTTCACAAACATCAGCCAAAAATAGAGGAAATGAAGAGAGGTGAGATTACAGAACTTGCCCTTACCAGTTGGCTAGCCCACTAGCTACTTATAAACAACCATTTTTCAGCTTGCTGGCTGCTTTGGATCCCATTCAACAGGCCCTTCTTCACTGGCACTGAACAGAGAAGGCAGACAACTAGCGAAGGTATTAGTCTCCTCTCCACATAGGCTGGCAAGTCCAAGGACAAGAAGAAAGAAGGTGGTGGAGAAAGTTTTCCTCCTAATGACTTCACTTGTAAATATAGATATTCAATAACCTGTGTAAACATTATTTGTATATCATGCATAGGAAAAATAATAGAGCTACAGGTAACCATATTTTTCAAATTCCTATTCATTTTTCATTAGCTGATTTAGGACCCAGAAGGGGTACAGATAGATGTTTTTGTTCTTGTGACTCTGCCAAGACCTTTCTTCCTCCTCTAAAGGGCCCAATTTACCCTAAACATAACCCTGTGCTGCTTCAGGTCACTGATATACAGTCCTGTGACAAACAACTTTTCTGTATTTAGAAACATGGTACATTTTTAAGGCATATGATCCCATGACCTTTCATATCTAGAATACATGACTGTGGAGATTCACTTCAATTCTCCAGAAATTCTGAGATGTCAGATTTTTCTTTACTAAAAAGAGAATTTGTAGAATTTGTTTATATTTTGGCGCTTTGTGTAACTTCTTCGAATATTCTGAATTTGAGCTTATTATAATTAAAGTTCCAGACTGTTTGCACAAGTAAAATAGCCCCAAAGTATTTTCAAATGTTATATTGCACATGCAAAAGACCTAATTGGCAACAGTCCCATGCAAAAGTGAACGATGCTATAGTTATGATGTAAAAATGTTGCTATTCATGTGGATTTACTTACATATCTCATAGATGGCTTTTTTCATGCCTGAGGAATAAATAATATAGTATACTCCTGCTTATCTAAAAGGAATAAAAGTTACATATGACCTCATCTTCTCATTTTCTCTGTATAATCAAATATAAATATCAGTGACACCATCTTGCTATACTGGTAACTTAAAAACATTATGCATCCTCTGATTTTTCAGAGACGTGGAAATTAATTTTTGCCATGGAGAACTGTAGGATACATTCAGCTTTAAAAACTGTTCTCTGTTTACAGTTTCCTGTTTTTCATTTTGCATTATGCATTGTGATGCCCCTAAGGAGCTGCAGCATGGAAGCTGACAAGACCTTACCTACTGTGGCTACCTCCCTACGTAATTCTGCAGAGACATCTGAGAGAAAAATATATTTGTAGCCCTTGTGAATTGGGGAGCTGAGAGAATTCAGACACCTAGACAAGAATAAAGAAAAATATTTTTATTTCCCTAATCCCCTTCTTCTCTTGCAAAAGAAGCATCATAACAAATGCTATATAAAATCCCAATTTTGCTATCCTAAGAGATCTTTACTTAATATATATGTCATAAGAACATACTTCCCTATTCAATTCCCAGAAGTTCATCAGTATAAATCAGAGGTTTCCAAACTGTTGTCAACAAAGACATGGTAAATTATCTGCTTCAATGAAACATATTAAATGGTATTTCTAGTATTGCCTTTAATTAAAAACATACATAGTTGCCAGGAGAAAATTTTGAATATTGATTATTTTCTGTTAATTTAAGTCTAGTAACCACTTCTGTTGACCAACAAATAGCGTCTATCTTGATTTACACATTTACATTCCACTGATTTTCCCCCCCTCCACCCAAATACCATTTTTTTCATTTGGAATTTTTCAATACTTTTTAACTAAATGCTCAGCATCTTAGCTCATGTTTACAGCTAGCAGTATATGAGTGCTTTCTCTACCCATCTAGGGAGCTATATGTGTGCATTCACTCTCCATTGCAATCTCTTTCTTTCCTGATAATTTTCATGTTATTTCCACCATAATAAAGCAGAATTTTAGATCCAATATTACATTCTTTAACCTGTTGTCTAGGTAGAAAAATCAGTGGGGTTTCTGACCCCACTGGGGGTTCTCTGACAAATCAGTTACTTTGATGCTATAAAATGATAATTTTTCTCCATCATTCAGTTTCATTTCAATTTAATCAAATGGTTTCTTATTTTTAAATCATAATCCTAACATTTCTAATTTTTAAACTGAGTCACACAGTTATAAAAGTAGAGAAAGTCTCTTTGGAAAGTCTCTCTGCTTTAGCTTGGGTGACAGGTGCTATTAGGACAAACTTATTGTTTATTTTCCTTAAAGACCTTTTCCCATCTTCCTTGACCATGTGCAAAGTGGAATAGATTTATTTTTTGTTCCCCAAGAAACATGAAGGAATGAAGAAATATACATGGAATTGCTATACATTTTCTTGTTCAGTATATTCAGCAGTTTTATAGAAGGCCATTGCCAACCAGTGCAATTAGTTGCTATCTGAAATTATATTGCCCTTGATGCTGATTGCTGCATATTAAGCTTTAATTCTGCAGAAACATATGCTAATATAATGTAATAGATTGGGGATAGTTTTATTGATTTCACAAAGCAGGGGTTGTCTCAAATTAATTTCATGATTTTTAATCTTACCTCTGTTGAACAATTATATCAAACATCATACATCATATAAGTACCTTTGATCCACACTGTGTTTCTCTTGAAATAGCCAAAGTTTACACAATACAACATTTTTGTTCTCTTTATGTCAACTGTAGGAGGACAGTCAATACCCGATTTCGCAGAAAGTTAAAAAGTCATGAACAAACAATATTTGATCTTGCATAAAGCCTGACAGTACCAAGATAACCCACCATAAATTTCTGAAAGGATTTGAACCAGCAGAGTGCATTTATATCATATCAGCATTTTGTATCATGCCGCTATGACACTTTTGATACAGTACTAGAAACTCTAAAAAAGATTTATTGTAAGACTGAATCATGACCTTCCTGCTCATGAAATTAAGCTCATATTTATTTTCAGAATCAAATTATTTTACATATTACTTTTATAAACATCTATAAATAACTTTACTAAATGGCTAATAAGCAGCTAATAAGGTTCTTCTGTTTGCTTTGTGGGAACAAGGAGTCAAAATTATGAAGGATCAGCATAAGGGGAGGGGAGAATCAGGCTAGAAAACACTCCTTTAAAAAACCTTCCTTTTCTTTACAAATAAACCAAATCTTACTACTATAAAAAGCCACCTGTGGAGAGGTAATAATTTCAGATTTACAAAAAAATCTTTCCAATCTGAAAAGAGAAAAAAAAATTATTCATTTTTTATATAGTAGAGCACTTTCATATAGTTAGTTATTGTTACCCAGTAGGCAGGGCAGGTGAGGTGAAGGAGTTGCACTGTGCGTAAGGGAGATGTTTGACTGTACAGACCTTACAATTAGGATGATGTGGTTGAGAGACTCTGGGTGAGGATTAGGGGGATGAAAAACAAAGCAGATGTTGTAGTGGGTGTCTACTACCAATTGCCCAGCCAGGATGTAAGCACTGATGAGTTATTCTATACGCAATCAGGAAAAATCTCTGTATTGGTCGCCCTTGTCCTTATGGGAGATACCATACTGCTGTGACAAGCAATTCTGGGAAATTCTTGAAGTTTATAGGAGATAACTTCTTGTCACAAGTACTAAGTGAGTCAACTAAGAAAGATGCCCTCCTAGACTTGTTATTTGTGAATAGAGGAGGACTTGTGGGAAATGCCATGGTAGGTGGCTCTGTTGACCGCAGTGATCATGAAATGGTTGAGTTTAAAATTTTTGTAGTAATGAGAAAAATGGTCAGCAGAGTTACTACCATGGATTTCAAGAGAGCAAACTTTAAGCTGCTCAGGGAGCTACTTAGCAGTGTATCTTGGGAATCTGCCTTTGAGGGTTTAGGAGTCAATGAATCCCGGTCAGTTTTTGAGACCCGCCTTTTAAAAGCAAAGGAGCAGGCAATTCCACTGTGTTGAAAGTCAAGCAAGCAGAGCAGAAGACCAGCCTGGCTGAAGAGGGAACTCCTCATGGAGCTCAAGAGGAAAAAGAAATTGTATGATGTCTGGAAATAAGGTCAGGCTTCACAGGAAGATTACAGAGCTGTGGTTCGCATTCACCAGTGGTGTTCCTCAGGGTTTAATCCTAGGGCCAGTTTTGTTCAATATATTTATCAACAATCTGGATGCAGGAGTTGAATGCACCATTAGCAAGTTTGCTGATGATACTAAACGGGGAGGTGCTGTTGACTCTCTCGAGGGACAAGAGGCCTTGCAGTGGGATCTAGACAGATTGGAGCTTTGGGCAATCATCAATGGGATTAAATTTAACAAGTCCAAGTGCTGGAGTAATGCCAGGCACAAGTACAAATTGAGAGAGGAGCAGCTGGAAATCAGCCATGCAGAAAGGGATCTTGGGAGAGCTGGTCAACAGCAGGCTTAATATGTCTAAGCAGTGTGCCCTGGCAGCCAAGAGGGCAAACTGCATCCTGGGGTGCATCAAACACAGTATAACCAGCTGGTCAAAAGAGGTGATTATCCTGCTGTATTTAGCATTGGTGCAGCCTCACCTTGAGTACTGTGTGCAGTTCTGGGCCCCACAATTTAAGAAGGACGTGAAGGTCCTTGAATGAATCCAGAGGAGGGCAACAAAGCTGGTGAAAGGGCTGGAAGGCATGTCCTATGAGGAGTGGGTAAGGACTTTGGGCTTGTCTAGTTTGGAGAAAAGGAGGCTGAGGGGCAACCTCATGGCTTTTTTACAGCTTCCTGAGGGGAAGTGGAGAGGAAGGTGCTGATCTCTTCTCCCTGGTATCCAGTGACAGGATGTGTGGGAATGGTTAAAAGCTGCACCAGGGGAGGTTTAGACTGGACATTAGGAAGCATTTTTTTTACTGAGAAACTGGTCAAACACTGGAACAGGCTTCCTCGAGAAGTGGTTGATGACCCATGCCTATCGGCATTTGAGGCATTTGGACAATGCACTTAATAACATGCTTTAACTTTCAGTCAGCCCTGAATTGGTCAGACAGTTGGACTAGATGATCATTGTAGGTCCCTTCCAACTGAAATATTCTCTTCTGTTCTATTCTATTACATTCTATACCAAACACATGAGAAAAATCTTTCTGCCTTTAAGATTGAAAACATAAACTGCATCTGAAGAAATATTAGACCTACTTCTTATTTTCTAATCTAGAAAAAATCCTCTTCAGAATTCTGCAACTCTTAATTATCCATTCACTCATATAAAAATGACCACTGCTGTGCTAAACCTGTTGAGTTCTTAAAACCCAGCTGAGATCATCTCAGAGTAATATTAAATGAGACTAATAATGATTATCATACAATTGTTTTATATAATAGATTAGACTGAAAACATTTATTACATGCCCATCACAGAAAAGCTACAATGGGTGTATATATCTCTATTTATCTTAAATATTGCTACTGAGACTTTCTATTGCAGATATTTCATGCAATATGAGAATATTTTTCTCTCTGGTTGCACTATTGTATTCTAAAAGGTCTACTGAAGCTAGGGATTATTTTTTTTAAGCTGACACGAGCAAGCAAAACTTTCTAAGGAGCTGTGCAGGGAAAAAGAGATTTAATAATTTAGATTTACTTAGATATTTAGATATTCTCTAAGTCCATGTCAACAAATCTAGATAAAGCAGTCACAATTTCTTTCTCAAATAGATTTAAAAATAAATGTGTCCTATGACATCTTGACATAGTGTTACACCTGCTCAAATAAGCATGGAGCATTCATGCAGCACGGTTCTTTCTTCAGTATAATTTCTGACTGTTCTTAAAAATACAGTACCACAGTCACAGCCTGGCTCCTACTTATGGGGAGACACAAGAATGAATTAGTAGTACTGCTTTTGGGAAACAAACGTAACTTTAGTGTTGACATCCTATTTATCCCCTGCTGAGAAAGGAAGTATCTGCATGTATTTTGTGTATTGAAATGATGAATTATAACTGTTAAACAAAAATGTAATGCATTTGTTACAGCCACCAAGTAGACAAATTACCATTATGCTCTTGCCCAGAGTTTCAGTGACACACTTATGTGCGCTTGAAGTTTGCGACCTTGAAACTTCCTCTGAAGTTATACTTATGAGTCACTTCTGTTGGAAACTTGGGAGTGAAGGAAAACATGTACATGAGTAGGAGAGTACATCCTCAAGTACGCCTGGAGGAAACAATAATTCTTCCTCCTTTTGCACAGAGTGTTGAGAGCATTCACCCTTTCCTGGGCTGAGTGGAAGCCTGCAGCCCCTTCCTTCCTTCCTTGCCCTCCTGAGACGTGTTTGGTGAGACAGACAATATGAGTTTAAACCTTGTCAGCTATTCCTGGTCGAAGGCCTTTGTTCCAAATGATTAGGGAGGGTCAAACAACATTTCAGCCGTTGCCTAGGGGTGCCAGGCCAAGATCTCAGCTAATGGAGGCAGTAGCCTGGGCAGAAGGACACACAGAAGTGGGGCCAGAAGCTCTGCTGAGGGCCGTGCACACAGGTTCTGCAGTGGTGGTGACACAGCACAGGCATGGTCCCTGTCACGAGCCCTGCAGCAGCTACCCCTGCCACAGCTGAGCCTTGAGCCAGAGCGAGCTCCTGAGGGAGAATACAGCTCTGCAGCTCCAGGCTGTGGGGTGTCTGATGCCTCTTGCCAAGGCAGAGGGTTTCCTCATCCACAGGAGGTGTGTACTGGAGGAACCTCTGTGTCACCAAGGAAAGGAGTTGCGGGTGGAGGACAGGAGGTTGTATGATGCCATATAGATGACAAAAAGGAGAGTGACCCAAGCTTTTCTGAGATCCTGAGGGTACAAGAGCCTTATTCCCACAGCTGTAGCAAAGGAAGGGCAGGCAAGGTCCGTGCCTGTTGGGTTGGGAAATGAGAGTAAAGGCTGGAAGCTCGTGACTTCTGGCACCAGGAAGACAGCTCGTGTTCCACCTGCAGATCTGCAGCTGCTGAATAGTTTCAGTGCCCTGGTAGCAGGCAAGGAGCTGTGAGCTGTGAGCTGTGTTCAATGAAGAACCAAAGTCAACTGAGACTGAGCCTCACAGTGGCACTAAGAGGAAGCAGTGAATGGCAGCAGAGGGGAACTGCCTGCTGTGGAAGATGGATGCTCCAATCTGCTGACCTGTCAAGCAGTTTGGCTGCTTGACAGGGGCTTGGGTATTGGACATTGCAGACAGACCACCAATGCTTGTGTATCCCTTGTACTGTTATTGTCCTTGCTGTTCTTCCATGTGGATGTCAACAATACAGCTAGGGGCAGCCTGGATCATACCAAGTGTGCCTATATGTCTGTGGAGCCAGGGGTAAAGGGCACAGGGGCCAGGTGGTTTTCTTCTTGATCCTGCCAGCAAGTGGGTAGTACTTGAAGACAAGTGGATGTATCCTGCAAGCCAACAACTGGTAGGTTCAGCTGGTGTCAACAACAGTGATTTGACTGTTATGACAATTGGACCCTCTCTGAGTATCAAGATCTGTTAAGAAAAGATTGGATCCATCTGAACAAGTAGGGCAAAAACATCTTTGTCAACAGGCTGTCCAACTTGTTGCAGAGAGCTTTAGACTAGGAACAATATTGGAGGCAGATAATGGCCCATAATCCAGAGGGAATGGTAGACCCAGTGGGCCAGCAAATGCAGTCTCGTGTGGACAGGAGAGACCTCGTAATCAACAGAACAGGGCGGAAGGGGCCCACCACAAGAGTGTGTACACAAATAAGGAAGAGGCCAGCACTGCTGGGAAAGCTCTCATACCCCTTCTGAGAAATCATCATGACTGGGTACCTTTCTTAAGTGCTGTACACTAATGCCTACAGCATGGGGAACCAACAGGAAGAATTAGAGGTATGTGTGAGGTTGCAAGGCTACAGCCTCATTGGGATCAGGGAGACATGGAAGGGCAGCTCACATGACTGGAGTGCTGGCATGGATAGATACAGACTCTTTGGGAAGGATGGGCCAAGACAACAAGGAGGGGAAGTTGTCATTTCTATGAGAAAGCAGCGACTATGCATGGAGCTTTGCTGAGGGAAGGGTAATGAGCCAGCTGAGAGCTTGTTGATCAGTGTTAGTGGACAGACCAACATGGGTCACATGTGCTGCATTTTTGCTACTAGACCTTTTGATCAGGAAGAAGTAGATGAGGACTTCTTCATACAACTGGAAGAAGCCTCAAGTTCACAGGCCCGGGTCCTCATGGGGGACTTGAAATACCCCAACACCACAGAAGGACACAGGAAATTCAGGAGTTTTCTGGGCCTGTATGAGACCACATGTGGAGTGATGTGTCCAGTTCTGGGCTTTCTGGTACAAGAGAGACATGGACACACTGGAGCAAGTCCAGCAAAGGGCCACAAGGATCATTAAGGGACTGGAGCATCTGACATAGAAGGAGAGGCTGAGAGAGGTGAAGCTGTTCAGCCTGGAGAAGAGAAAGCTCAGGGCCATCTTAACCATGCTGATATTTATACCCCTTCAGTATAAATATCCAAAGAGGGGAGTAAAGAAGATGGAGCCACGCTCTTTTCAGTGGTGCCCAGTGAAAGGACAAGAGATGATGGAAACACAGAAAATTCTGTCTAAGCATAAAACCCCACTTTTTTTTACTGTGACAGTGATCAAACAATGAGTGTGATTGAACTGGACAGTGCAGAGGGATTGTGGAGTCTCCATCATTACAGATACTCAAAACACAATGGGACAGGGTCCTGGGCAATGTGCTCTAGCTGACTCTGCTGTGAACATAGGGCTGGGCTAGACGATCTCTAGAAGTGCCTTCCAGCATTAGCCAGCCTGTGATTCTGACAGTCTGACCTAGCTTACTGAGGCGTCAGATGAAACACAAGAAAGAAATGTCACCCTATAGCTAGGAATAGAGGATACCTTCCCCACAGTAGTATGCTCTTGGATCATTCAGCTATGTCATGAAACCTCAGATTAAGAAATGAAGCCAGGATCCCTAGAGCATACAAACAGCTAACTGAGAATGGCAGACTCCTGCAGAAGTTTGTGGGTGTGAATATTTCCCAGAACATTCTGGAGTACAACAGATATGAAAGAGACGTAAACATGAGAGGGTGAATGCAGGCAACACAAAAATTTTAAGTTGCAAAAGTGAGGAGATGATGAATAGAAATTTGTCTTAGACATGATTAGTTTGAGGACAGAAAAGGTGGGAGAGGGACAGATGGTACAAACTGAAAGGAAGGGAAAAAAGATAAGGAAGAGTTTCCACTCTTGGAGACGTTTAGTAACTAAAGGTGTAATAACAACTGAGCTTACCATAAAAGCTTCCTACTGCTGACTAGCAGAGAGGATAATAAGGTGGCAAAACACAAGTATGAAGGTGGAAAACCATTATTGAATGGGAATGAAGAAAGTAATGTAAGTTGTCAATGGGCATCAGAAGGGGGCTTTGGTCAATAAAATCAACAGAGAGGATCAAGAAAATGGTAGTAGAGAACAGGGATCTGAGGTAACATGGAAAAAGCAATATGAAAATTTCAATAGTTTCATGGAGCAGAGATAATAGAAACAGGTAGAAAAGAGATAGAGTAGTGGTCCATGAATGATGGCATATTCTAAAATGTTGCTAAACACAGACATGTTATTGTTTTCTAGGATAGCAGTTTACTTACCAGAGAGTAGTGTTCAAGCTGGATAAGCTATTCACATTTGGACTGATGGCTTTATCAATGTCTATTCACATTTCATTACTAGTGTATCAATATTAGTTGACATTGTGCACAGATGCATGGAAAGATGGACTAACTACACTTACCAATAATGCTGACAACCATTTTCCGAATATTAGATTATCACTGCTATCAGTTTCAAGAAAATATGCACTGAATAAATATGACTATAAACTAAATACTGCGAGAATTAAAAACTGGCCACCAAGTTTACATAAAATAAATGTAAACTTTTTGCTGGGAAATCTCCATGGGAATCCATTTTCATTCACTACTTCTCTGTGTACACACTGAAGCATTTCATTTTCCCAGTGGGTAAACTAATTAAAATCACAGAATAATACCAATTCTTGAGCACAGAACTGTGATAACTTAGTATGCAAAAAAAAAAAATATTGATACACATTGCTTTAAACAACGGATGCCAAAAAGAAAGGAGAAAGCCAAGCACACACAGGTCTTCTGATTTACAGATACCATAGAGATCTATCCTTATAATTTCTTTTTGTCCCTTCTCTTGAGAACAATCTCATGATATAACTATCAAAAAGGACCATGTATAAGATCATCCCATTCAGACAGGCAGTATGGATAATCAATTTACAATTAAAGAAATAAAAATTGTAATTACTAGATGGATCTTTTAAGGAAGCATTTGGATTATTCACAGACAATTATTTTCTACAGTTCACTCATCACCTGTTCAAGTGTCTAGAAAATTTATGTGACAAATCATGAATGTGCTTGGACCTTGTGTTATATATAGCTGACACAGGTCTTTCAGTTATTTTGTAAGAGAAGTGCTCTAAATCTGAAAATATTTTGAAAATAAAAGAGTCAAAAGAGGAGGAAGATTTTGTTTATCTAGAAGGTTATTTTAGTTCATATTTTATTAAAATGAGATTTTTACCTTTTATTTCAAAATTACAATTAGAATGCTAAGAATTAGAGCTGTTAGTGCTAATTCTCAGGAGTGTCATATTCAGGCTCTGTGGGAGGCAACACAGAAAGCAGTCTCTCAAGTGGATTAATAGATGACAGAGGGAGCAACTGCATATACAAACACAGACCAGCAGAGAGGTTTAGAAAGAGTTAGGGTAAATATGTGTACTCTGTGAAATTAGGTGATGATAGCACTTAAACACCAATTTACATGATAGCAGTTTGCATTTCTGCAGGTTCTTCATGGTGGAGGCTATAATCAAGGTCCTAAATTCATCAGGCTTAATTTTGCATTTCTGAAGTGGCAAAGAGGGCACTTTTAAGAAGACATTATCACTTGAACAGCTTTTTTCCGCCCTTACTGCTGTTAACCATTGTCTCTCACTGAGACACTATGGCCTATTTAATCAGTGTAGAATTTACCTTGAGTCCATAACAAGACCATTTACTTCCTATTTGGCTCTATTCTGAGCACTCAAATGGGACCTAAATGTCCATAGACCTTGTACTGGCCCTTTGAAAAGGATGAATTCCCTGTCGATGAAAAATAAAGATGCCCATTAGACAACCCTCTAGTATTAGAAGATATTCTTCTTGAAATCATTATACAGGGGTGACCTGTTTGTATAGCCACAGCAGAAGAGTTTTCCTAGCATTGATCCATTATAGGTTACTGTGAAATTGTTTATGTCAGTGCACGTAGCTTCAGGTGCTCCCATAGCCTTAGAAAGTGTTATGTCCTAAAATATGCAGGGATATTAGCAAAAGTAATTCTCTAGTCCTACATTTTTTTCTGTGGACCTTTGTAACTGCACCGATTTCCACAGACATTAGTAGTACTCTGCAAGTAATAAGGAATCAAAAGATTGGTAGATATAACTATTTTGAAATTTAAGTACTTCAAAGCCATAATGCTTTATTCTTGGAGACATAACTGAAAAGCAGAGGGTATGGAGGCTCCATCTGACCCCATTCATGTTTATTATTATTAATATTGGAGTCCTTTGACTTTTATTCCAGAGAACAAAAAGCTTTTATTTTGTTGCTCTCTATATTTCATACTATTTGAAGTGTCATAAGGGAAATCAAATACAACTAGCCCAGAACTGAAATGTAAATAGAGTGTAACAGATCAAATTTATTTCACTGTAATCCAGTAGGACAGGAAATGAAGAATAATACAGGGAATTTATACATGTAGAATGTGTTTACCCCAACTTAAATACAGCTAGAACTTTAGCATACCTATCTACGAGAAAAGATCATCCCATACTGACCACATAGAACTTGTGTATAGGATGTGTATTTCCAGTAGATACAGCATCTCTTGCATAGTATCTCTTCCAGCATCACTATCTTAGTGTTGATTCTAAGATATAGAGACATCTGACATGACATGTCCTGTGCCAGCCTGTGAAGATGCCTTAGAAACCTCAGATTATCTAACAAGGGACTAGGTATCACACCAGGGTGATAGCCTTTGTTATCAAAAGATAGAAATAGGCATTCCTCATTGTAAGGGGTAACACTACAGCAGAGAGGGCAGATGGAATCTTAAGCAACTCATTTAACCATTGATTGCACAAAAAGTACATAGCATGGGCTCAGATGTAGATGCCTAGATTATAGATATCTGAGTTTGGCTGATAAAATTGCAAACCACATACTTTCATAGAATCATAGAATCATAGAATTGTTAAGGTTGGAAAAGACCCTTAAGATCATCAAGTCCAACCGTTATCCCACTGCCGCCAAGTCCGCCACTAAAACATGTCCTCAAGCACCACATCTACCCGTCTTTTAAATACCTCCAGGGATGGGGACTCAACCACTTCCCTGGGCAGCCTGTTCCAATGCCTGACTACTCTTTCAGTAAAGAAGTTTTTCCTAATATCTAACCTAAACTTACCCTGGCGCAGCTTGAGGCCATTTCCTCTTGTCCTATCCCTTGTTACCTGGGAGAAGAGACCGACCCCCACCTCACTACAACCTCCTTTCAGGTAGTTGTAGAGAGCAATAAGGTCTCCCCTCAGCCTCCTCTTCTCCAAACTGAACAATCCCAGCTCCCTCAGCTGCTCCTCATAAGACTTGCTCTCTAGACCCTTCACCAACCTAGTTGCCCTTCTTTGGACACACTCCAGCACCTCGATGTCCTTCTTGTAGTGAGGGGCCCAAAACTGAACACAGTATTCGAGGTGCGGCCTCACCAGTGCCAAATACAGGGGCACTATCACCTCCCTGGTCCTGCTGGCCACACTATTCCTGATACAAGCCAGGATGCCATTGGCCCTCTTGGCCACCTGGGCACACTGCTGCCTCATGTTCAGGCAACTGTCAGCCATCACCCCCAGGTCCTTTTCAGCCAGGCAGCTCTCCAGCCATTCCTCCCCAAGCCTGTAGCATAGCCTGGGGTTGTTGTGACTCAAGTGCAGGACCCGGCACTTGGCCTTGTTGAACCTCATACAGTTGGCCCCAGCCCAACAATCCAGCCTGTCCAGGTCCCTCTGCAGGGCCTTCCTACCCTCCAGCAGATCGACACTCCCACCCAACTTGGTGTCATCTGCAAACTTACTGAGGGTGCACTCAATCCCCTCATCCAGATCATCGATAAAGATATTAAACAGGACCGGCCCCAACACTGAGCCTTGGGGAACACCACTCATGACCGGCCGCCAATTGGATTTGGCTCCGTTCACCACCACTCTCTGGGCTCGGCCATCCAGCCAGTTTTTAACCCAGCGCAGAGTGCACTTGTCCAAGCCGTGAGCAGCCAGCTTCTGCAGGAGAATACTGTGGGAGACAGTGTCAAAGGCCTTACTGAAGTCCAGGTAGACAACATCCACAGCCTTCCCCTCATCCACTAAGTGGGTCACCTTGTCATAGAAGGAGACCAGGTTAGTGAAGCAGGACCTCCCTTTCATAAATCCATGCTGGCTGAGCCTGATCCCTTGATGACCCACACATGCCGCATAATGGCACTCAGGATGATCTGCTCCATGACCTTCCCTGGCACCGAGGTCAGTCTGACAGGCCTGTACTTCCCCGGATCCTCCTTCCGAACCTTCTTGTAGATGGGTGTCACATTAGCTAACTTCCAGTCAGCTGGGACCTCCCCAGTTGACCAGGACTGCTGATAAATGATGGAAAGTGGCTTGGCAAGCTCCTCCGCCAGCTCCCTCAGTATCCTTGGGTGGATCCCGTCTGGCCCCATAGACTTGTGGGCATCTAGGTGGAGGAGCAGATCAGTGACTGCCACCTCTTCGACAACTGGGACTTCATTCTGTGTCCTATCTCCATCTCCCAGCTCAGGGGCATGAAAACCTTGAGGATGACCAGTCCGACTATTAAAGACTGAGGCAAAGAAGGCGTTAAGTACCTCAGCCTTCTCCTCATCCTTCATGGCCAAGTTTCCCTCTGCATCCAACAAAGGAGGGAGATTCTCCTTAGCCGTCCTTTGCTATAACAAAATCAAGAAAAGTTGTTTTCTCCCTCTACTGGGCACTGCTGAGGCTACACCAGTAGACTGTGTTCAGTTTTGAGCTTTCCTGTGCAAGACAGGTGTAGATAAATTGGAGATTGCTCAGAGGAAGTTACTAGGGTGTTCACAGAGGCCAAGAAAGCTGGGCTTGTTTAGTCTGGCATAGAGGAAGCTAAACTGTGGTCTAGCACAAGCCTGTGGTTATCTGAAAGACAGTTGCAAAGTTATGGAGGTAAACCTTTCTGGTTAGTGCAAAGGGCACTAATAGAAGGAGCAATGGCTGCAGATTGCAGTTTGGGAGGGTCAGGTGAATATCAGAAAAGAGAATTTGCTGTGCACTGTGCAGCACTGGAATGGCTTGCCCAGAAGGGTTATGAAACCTCCCTCCTTGGAAGCCTTCAAGATTAGATTAGACCAAGCCACACTGAATGAACCAATCCACTCTTGGCAATAGTCCTGCTTCAATCAGAGCACTGGGATAGTGATCCCCAGAGATCCCCTCCATCCAACATTTCCACAATTCTGTGATATTTAAAATACTACATATTAATGTTGGATAAGCTGAAATAAATTTTTTTGATTTATATTTTTTTTGTTCAGTCTTAATGGTGAAATCTTGGCCTCATAGGAGGTCAGTGGAAATTTGTCCCTGACTCTTGTGGGCCTGAGAGGCAATGTTATTTGTTACTGAGGAAGAGCAGAATTGTGCTTTAACTTATGTTATGGAAAAGACAAACTCAGAGGAAAACTGGAAACATTAATAATGGCAATCTTTTCTTTCTCAGTCATACTTCAATAAATGTCAGAGGCAGGTGCTATACTATCTAAGACACAAAACAAGTTAGTAGATTTGTTTGACATAAATAAGTGTCAATTCAGCACCTAGTCACTATTCAAATGTTCCATTTTATTAATCTAATAGTTGATCTGCTCTTGCATACTGTGTGTTGGAAGGGCGAATTTTCCAGCTAAATAAAACACAGATATGTAAGTCTATTTTCTGTTCTCTGTTCTAACACAATTAAAAATAACTAATACTTTAAATCCCAGCTTAAAAAAATCCCATAGCTTTATGTATATTAACAGCATTATTCATTTAGTACCTGGAAAGTGCATATTTAACTTCCAACTAAAAATACTGAAAGAATCAACCCCTGAAAAATATCTAAATATAGATTGCTTCATTACCTGTAAATCAGTCTCAAAAAGGATGCAGCATGTGAAATGCTAAATGAGAACCAACTGGTTAAGTGCTGTGCCTCTCGCAATCAGAAGGAATAACAATTACAACACCAACTGCTAATCCTAAGAAATCAAAACACAGTTAGGCAGCCACTAAATTCTATTATAAAATGTAATTATTATTATTAGACTTCTTTCAGAAAATGAAGGGATGGAAACATTATGCAAGTACTTAACCTTTTTTAGTAGTTAGGACATTGTTCTTTATGGCACTACTAAATATATTCATCTTTAAAAAGAAAAAACCCTCTAAGTTCTGAAAACACTAGCTGGTTCTTCTCTTTAATGTTTAGTCAGAAATGTTTAGATATTCTAATTTTTTTCACTGAAGTGGATTAGATTGAAAATGAAGCTATGTTAAGCAGATAGGATGTGTAATAATGCTTTGGAATTAGCACAATCTAGAGCTAAATGTATTACACTACTGATGTATGTGTTTCTCATGTGCTTTTTTTTTCAAATACCTAACATATTCTGTCACTACAGTGCAAAGAAAAAAAAATCGCTGGCCATGATGTGTATACAAACTTATAACTTTGGGGATGTATATATGTGTTGAAGACATAATTTTACTAACTATATTTGGAATCATATTCACAAATTTTTTTTAATCCATATGGGAAATTAAATAGGTATAAAGATAAATGAATGGATGCTACAGCTATAAATCCTACCCTGGGACTCAGGCATACCTCTTTTCCTGCCTGAGGAGTATTGATTCCTGTGATTCCTTGCATATCACAAGTTTTCTTTTCTAGACATTTATATATGCAGCAAGTTGTCTGTCCCCTTACTCTTTTGTTGTGGGTTAGCTCCAGTGGGCAGCTAAGCACCACATAGCCACTAGCACACTTCACCTCCAGTGGGATGGGAGAAGAGGAAAGGAAGAGTAAAAGCAAGAAAACTTGTGGGTTGAGATAAAAATTTTTTAATAAGCAAAGGAGAAGTGGAAGAAGAAAGAAAGAAAACAAAACAAAACAAGTCATGCAAAGGCAATCACTCACCACCCCCCATGGGTAGACCGATACCGAGCCAGTTCTTGAGCAAAAGATGGCTAACCTCCCTAAAAACCCCTCTTTTCCCTTCTTATTGCTAAGCATGATGTATGGCAGGGAATACCTCTTTGATTAGTTCAAGTCATCTGCCTGGTTGTGTGCCTTCCCAGCCTCTTGTACCCAACCCCCCACATCCCATCTATTCACTGGTGGGGCAGAATGAGAATCAGAGAAGGCCTTGACACTGTGCAAGCATTGCTCAGCAACAGCTAAACAGGAACGTGCTATCAGAATTAGTTTTGGTCATCAATCTAAACCACAGGTCCCTACAAGTTGCTATGAAGAAAATTAACTCCATCTCAGCCAGACCCAGTACACCTCTCCACACAGAGAGCAAAAATGCTACTAAAAAAAATTTCCATATATTTTATCTTCTGTGTTGACTATAACAGTAATTTCTTTGAGAAATTCTACATGCTAAGAAAAAGAAATCCAGCCCCTCTATTTTCTCATAAATTCTTGTTGACTATTTCTAGCCAAATCACTCCTCCGAAGATATTTCCAAATTTCATCCAACAAATGGTTTCTAATAAGCTCCTCACTGGGAAGTGAATCTATGTTGGTTGGCTATTGATCCCTTTCCTGACCTGCATGTTCCACTGAATTATTGTCCTGGTTTCAATTGAGATAGAGTTAATTTTCTTCCTAGTAGCTGGTATAGTGCTGTGTTTTGGATTTAGTATGAGAATAATGTTGATAACACACTGATGGTTTAGTTGTTGCTAAGTAGTGCTTACACTAGTCAAGGACTTTTCAGCTTCCCCTGCCCTGCCAGTGAGAAGCTGGGAGGGGGCACAGCTAAGGCAGCTGACTCAGACTGGCCAAAGGGCTATTCCATACCATATGAAGTCATGCTAAGTATATAAACTGGGGGAGTTAGCTGGGGGGCAGCAATTGTTGTTCGGGGACAGGCTAGGCATCAGTCAGCAGGTGGTGAGCAATTGTATTGTGTATCACTTGCTTTGTATATTATTATTGTATTATTATTATTTTATTATCATTATTATTATTACTACTACTATTACTACTATTTTATTTTATTTCAATTATTAAACTGTTCTTGTCTCAACCCATGAGTTTTCTCACTTTTACCCTTCCAATTCTCCCCCCCATCCCACTGGGGGCAGGGAACGAGCAAGTGGCTGTGTGGTACTTAGTTGCTGGCTGGGGTTAGATTACGACAATTATATTTGCCTTGAGAGTCTGAGCTTTGTAGGGGTGGAAATGAGATTCAGGTGTTTTCCTGAAACGTTGTAATACTGACAGGTTTTCCTTGGGCCTAATTTGTGATGACTACCTCCTACAATCAATCCTGCCCATCGTCCTGAACTGATGGCTGCCATTTGTTGCTTCATTCCATGCACTTGTTAATTAGCTTTATTCATTCAGGAATTTCTGTAATTCTCAGCCTGTCAGCTGCTTGAGGACAGTCTGGCTCTGGCAGCAGCGGCATGTTTTCCTGGCTGGCAGCTCTGCCTGGAGCTGTCAGGGTGTTACTCTTCACTGACCAAAAGTGATCAAAGAGTCACTTTTTTTTCCCTTTACACCTGGCTGTGAGTTCTTTACATGGCTCTACAAGATGAAAGTTTTACTCCTAGCCTGAATTTGATCTTGTCTCTCCTGCACCCAGATCTGTGTGCTTTGGGCATGCTGTTCCTGAGCCCTGCTGCTGGCTGTTTGCTGCCCACCTGGAAGCAGTACCCCTTGTGTGCAGGTCTAAGTCTCTGTGTCTGGTCTTCAGTGTTTAGGGTGTTATCTTTTCTCGTACTCTACTGTATAGTCTAGTAGTTACTGTCTAGCAGATTTACGCAAAGTCATGTAAAGGACACATAAATACAATGAAGAGTGAGAGAGAGATAGAGACAATGTGCAGTGTACGCAAGCTATCTTAAAGCCTAATTTGCTTTTCTGACAAGTACTTCTTTTAGGGAAGGACAAATTAGGGTTAGAACAGACTAGACTAGACTACTTCCAACTGGAAGGGACTTACCACAAACATCTAGTCCAACCGCCAGGACAGTTGGAAATGGTTGCAGGCCATACATTAATTTCAACACTTTTGAAAGTCAACACTTCTTTACTACTATTCATTATTTTATAGTGTTTCCCCAGTCTCCAAGAATCTCAACAATGTAGTGGACCATCCTGAAATTCTATAATATTACCTGCAGTAATGACATACTTCTTAGTACACTATGACAAAGAATAGTGTATATTATTACAGGAATTGTGTTGCCTAATATTGTTATCCTGCACGCTCAGTGTCAGAACCAAATTTTAAGGTCTTTAGATTCCCATTTTTCTCTAATTGATTCTTAAAAGTTCTTTTTTTTTTCTTTCCTGATGGAATTCCTGTTCTCTCTGTATTTTAACTGCTCTGAAAACCAGTTTGCATTTTACCTATTAAGTGATAATATTTCTCCTTTTAATAACTGGGTTTATAATAATAGAGTTTGTTATGGAGGGAAGCTACTTGTTATGACAACAGTAAGAATTTAAGATACTTACTGTCTATTAAAGGAAAATAAATTTATTCAAGTGATTCTATTCCTATAAGTTTTCATTTAACAGAATTGCATAAAAAATCTTATCAAAGACAGGACAATCATTCTGGAAGGCCAGAACTTTTCTTGGAAACTGTAATTACCTAAATATTGATTGGGATAACAGATATGAAAGTTTAGGAAAACCTGATTCTAAAGATAATACAAGATTGTTTCCTTGCATAATTTACTTAAAATCTATATTAAAAACAGAACAGCAATCAAAAAACTATTCTGTGTTTTGGGCTTGAAAACATCTCTTTTTTTAATAACAACAGAAGAGAAAGACCCATCTATTGTATGAGCATAGCATACACTTGATGTTTTTTAATAAAAAAGACTGTGTTATTTTCTTCATAATGTATTTACTCTTTTCTTGAAAGAGTAAAATCAATAAAGCAATACACACATACACTTTCATATATGTAGGTAGCTGAGAGTATATCCAGACTACTAGTCAGCATAAAAATATTTCATCTTCAGCTTTGTCCTAACTACCCTTGTATAAAACTGTGTGAAGCATAAGTCAGTTAAGGCAAAGGCTCCCTGGACAGTTTCATAACATTAAAGCAGACTCTATAACTTGTGTCCTCTGAATTCATCTTGTACCACTGTTTTTTCTGTTCTCCAGGTTTTTGGTTTTGTTTTTTTCTAACCTCAGTTCCTGATCAGCTTCTCTAGTGACAACTGCAAACAAATGTGGTTAACACAAGGTTGGAGCCCTGGGAAGGCAGTTACGCTATAACTTGCTTGCATAGTAACAAAAGAACTAGTACTTCATTGTTTGGAATTTTTTTGGGGGGATGGGCTTTGTTTGTTTGTTTGTTTTTTCCTAAGAGTAACAAACAATTGTTGTTTATTTAGCACTTTTCTTCAGCACTGAAGACATGGGTAGGGTGTTTGTGAAATAGCGACAATGGAAAAAGCAAAAGACCAACATTGTGGTAGTAAGACTCCACGCTAAAGAATGATGCAGACAGCAACTGCTCCAGGGGAAGCTCTTGAAGAGCATGAACCTGAATCTCCTTTATTTTGCTCCTCAGCAAGCCAAGTACACTTACAAGTGTCAGGTGGATGTAAATTTTTTGCCATTCTAGCCTTGGGAACATCTCATGACTAGATTTCACCACTATAAGATTATTCTAAAAAGTATTAAGTATTGGAGAAAAAGATGTACTATTTCTGAATGTTCTGGAAATCTGAATGACAACTTTCAGAAGCTTTTGTGGATCAGTCTGTGGTTTGAAATAACTGTTAGCTTTGCCTTCAGGTCAAAGGTCTGAGTCTCAGAAGAGCAAGGCCTTGGACTGTCAGTCTCAGACCATCTATCTACAACAGGGGATGCCTGTGACATTTCCAGTGCAAGACGTTCCCGCCTTCCAATCAGCCCTTGGCTCCTTGTTGCTGGTCATGGAGCACCACTTCTCAGTCATTCTGACACCAGTATTTGTGGGATGAAGTAACTGATCTATGTAAAAAAAAAAAAAAAAAACTTTTTGAAAGAGAGATGGAAGTGGAAAATCTCTTCTTAAAATGTATCAGCCCCTGCTTGTCTCCTAGGTTGAACTCAGAAGCAGTTGCTTTGGCACAACTGGGAAGTGTCACACAACACTGTGGGAGTGAGAAGCCAAGTGGCAGGCACTGTGACAAAGTGTTGCCACTGAATGCCTGAAATGGTGAAACTATGGTTCCCATTCATCACCTCTAACTCCTTGAAAACAAATGTGTTTGGGCTCTGGAATTTCCCAAAAAGCTTTAAGCTATTTAAATGATGTATCTTATGGAGGTTTTTAGTTAAGTGTAGCTAAAACTTTAAAGTCCCTTAAATCACAGATATTTAGCCTACAAAGTTTACTTGCTCTGCCCAGACCGTCTATGGAGATTTAAGTTCCTTAAACCATAGCTAGAGTTTTTGGAACTTATGATCCCTGTGGTCTGCAACAATGAAATTTTCAGACTTTCTAAAGAGCAGCTACTAGGAGTCAGGAGATTTTGAGCTTTGCTGTGTCTTTTGAGTTTTTTGAGTGCTAGTCATTTTGTAAACTTTGCTGAACATCACTGTAAAGCTTCTCAACCCTTCATGAGAAAAAGAAACATTTGTTTCCATCTGTATTATCAGTGAAATTTTAAAAGTATCCAGGAATTGAAGGTATGTATACTGACTTTCAAAGAGTAGGTCTTAGATACCCCTTGAAAAGATGTAGACCACATAGCCATAGATATGTTTACACGGATGATGATCTGTGGTATGTACCTATATAAAGTACCAGAAATAGCACTCTGTATTGGGCAAACAAATATGAAACTAACAAAAATTATTAATTTTAATTAGTTAGTTACAACAAAGGCACTATGTCTAAAACCTCCAAGATTTTTTGAATGTGATTCCTCTCAGACTAATCTAGCTTATCTTTTACTAATGGGACATCTTTATTATACAGATATCTGAGCCCAAATTCTGGATCTCTACAGAAGTAAACCTCTTAAAAGAAATGCCTAATTTATCTTCACTGACACAACAGGGAAATAATTGCCTGTGTGAACCTCCAGAGTAAAATCCTATTCACCTAACTTAAGTTCTTAACTTATGTAAAAAGTTCCTCTGTAGTTTACAACTTAAGCCATTCCCTTGGTTCCCTTTTAAGCAAAATTAATTTATGCTCTGCCTAGATGTAAATTTTTGGAACTTTAAGACCAACTAGAGCTAGAGTATGTGACAGGTACTACAGAAATAAATAGTATCTTGATTTCTGCAACTTTAAGATAAACATAGGGAATGGTGTTGCTCCTAGTTTAACTTATCCTGGTTTTTAAGATAAGGCAGAATAAATTGCATTCTGGCATTCCTATGCTTGTCTTTAGAGAGAGCAAGATAGTGAGCTTAATTTTTTAAACAGATAGAACTGAGAGCCATAGTCAATCCCAGCGAGCTAATTAACAGAAATTTCAACTTGATTGGCTGAAAGGAACCACCATCTAGACAATGTGACTACTAGTAACAATTTCTAAATAGGTCCATTGTGAGATGGAAACTATAGTCCGTACAAATGAGAAAAAGAGTTTGTATGGAACGAATCAGAAATATTTTCTGTACAGCAGTGAATTTAGTATTTCAATGATGACTGAATAATATCTTGGATAGTTTATTAACAACCAGTAATGTATACAGGAAATACAAGCTCAAAGCTTCTGTAAGCTGTCCTTCAGCATTCTTAAGCATGTAAGAGATGATATTTGTATATTAAGAGTAAGAAGGCACTGCAAAATATCTCACCTGAAGTAATAATTCATCTTCTTATGAAGCATATGCCTCCTTTGGTTAACTACCTTATTGTTCAAAAGAGGAAGAGTAGAGTAAAGAATCCACAGGTTAAATGGTATGATGTTCATGCTATCAATCTAGATAGATTACCTTAACAAACTTACAAAATTTGGTTTAAATCCCTAAGCAGAAGAATCTAATGATATTTGTGATACAGGATGTCAGTAGAGCAGAAGTAACACAGGATCTATGGGAGACCAGTAAAACCAAGGTCAGACAGGATACATTAGGTCACTTCAAATACTACTAAAAGCCTATGTTTAGGAGGTCAAATTGAGTAGTAGGTAACTGGTTTATTGTTATCTGATAGCTCTCTAGATTACATTATCTGTTTTAACTACATCTTCATTGATACAGAGCTTAGATGCTTGGCTTATCTGTTGATAGCTTCTTACATGTGACTAAATTAGGACGTCTGTTCCCAAGTTGAATCCTATCCCTATGATGCAGACATCTGAAGAAGTGATTCTGTAGCCTAAGCCTGTGCACTTAGTATTGGTACCAAAGACTTCAGGATGGGACCGACAAATACAAAACAGGATTTACAGGACACCTGCACCTTTTTGGTGCACAGTCATTGCCCAGGTAGAGTATGTTAATGTGTCAAACATAATGCTAGATAACTGTGTATACATATTTGTGTCCCTGCACTAATAAACATCTGAACTCAGGTGAGACGGAACACGTGAACAGATTCATAACAACATTATTATTTTAACTACTTGAGACTATATTTTTCTTTAGTATGAAAATTAAGTATGAACTTAGTTTTGGTATAAACACAGTGTGCAAGGGAATGCTCTTCCACAGAAATAGACGTGATTTTATATATTTTGTATTACTTTCATCTAAATGCAAGACTGCTTTTTTTCTTTTTCTAAGAAACAGTTTTCCCAGCACTTGATTGTGATCTTTTATTCTTTTGCTCTTGAGCTGGTGTTTGTTTCAAACACCATTATTTTAATTTCTGTTAAAAAAGAGCTGTACAACTAATATCATTTTATGGACCTACAGTTAATAAGCCAAATAGCAAGGAAATATTAATATAATCTTTTTTAAGCAATATTAGTATAATCTTTATTTAAGCTTATAGCACTATGTTCTTTTATCACATAACCAACCAACAGTACCACTCAAATAATTAAAAGTTCTTCACTACAAAACCTTAACACAGCTTTGTGTTTAACAGCGAACTCATTTCTTAGATACATGGTGCTAAAACCAGTTCAAATATGTTTTACTATAAAACTACTATCTGATTCAGAGCAAATATGGTTATTGCTGTGTTGAAAGCAGGAGTTAAATGTCCTTTCACAGTTGTACTCACCTGCCTTATATTTATATCACATACCTCATTCAACATATACAATTCTGTCACTTTCATGTGGAACATAACACATTTTGTAGTTACACAAATTTATGTGGAAAAGTTCAGCTCAGATATTTACAAAAGCACAGGATTGGAGCCACCTCCGGGAATGAGACAAGAATCATAAGGTGAAGAGGTATTGGAAGACACACTATGAACAGAGCAGCAGCTTGGGGCCCTTAATATCTGAAAGATCAGAGTACCTTAATTTAAAATATTCACTGCAGAATGAAGTAGGAGACTGGGGAATTTACATTTATAAGAAGAATGGCATCTGATTTAGATATTTGAACTTCTTATTTATTTGTGTTATGAACTACAAGTGGTTTTGATCAAGAGTCATTCTCATTAGTATTTTGATGAAAAATAATGTCTTATGTTGAAAATATGTGCTTTTTCTTATGTTTTTTTCAGCTTTAATAAAACCTTCAAATTTTCTGATGAATTTTGATTTTTTTAAATTTTAGTTTATTATTTTATTGACATTAATAATTTTCTCTTTTTTTGACAAAAAAGTTTTCATCAATGAGTCTCTCAGGAAGTACAAGTTACAAGCTCAAAGCAAGACTATAAAACAGAGCATGTAATATGTATTATATGAACTTTCAGAACCAAAGATCTGAGGAGCATGAGTTTCCTGATCTAGTTGTCAGAGAGAAAAGTCAAGAAAGTGATTTTTGAGCCTTAGTCCTGTTTTGAATCACAAGAGCATATTTTTATTGTTTAGCTGAAAAATAAGAAAACGCCACAAAAATAATTCTCTGAAATGAATTTCTGAAATAAATATAGTAGAGAACTTTAATGTTTGAGTTAGAAAGAGATGGGGACAACAATGAAGAAGTACTACCTTACAGCTCTTAGTTAAATTAAGATTATATTCGACAATATAGTCATAATAGTTTAAACAATTTCTTACTGAAGAGGGATTACACACATATGAATATGTATTATACATTATGTTATATTTGCAGTACAGTAGATCTAGTTAACTGAGCAATAATTTTAAGCAACTGGATTCTTTGCAGTCTCAGAGTTCCAAAATCATTAAAATATAGTGTAAAATAAAAACCTTAAATAATAAGGAAACGATACTTTGTGCTGTTTGTTAAATTTAAAAGATCAATCCATGCAAAGACTCAGAGTTATTTAATGACATTTTATAAATACCACAATAGTGAAACATTTTTTTGAATCCTTCCACTAAACCATAGCATTTGTCACTGTCATTGTGACAGCTGGGGATTAAGATCCCGTAAGAAAGGCAGGGCTATTTCTCAATATTCTGTGTCAGAACTGCACTGTGTCAGAGCTGTTTCTCAGCTAGTTGCAGTAAGTGTGCATGTGTTAGCTGCAGTAAGTCACAGTAAATAAAGAAGGAAGGAGAGGTTATTTATAATCAAAATACTTTCTAGGTGAATAAACCTTGCTGCTTCAAGTAAGAAGGAATGCTTGTTCCATGAGTGTTGTAATTGTATTTTAAACAATGTGTGCTAATTCTTCACCCTTTATCCAAACTTACAAGAATTAAGTCTATTATAGCATAAAAATGCAATAAGCGTTGCCTCTGCTATGAGCTATTTTTAAACTGCAACAATGTGAAGGCAGTAGCGCATGAAGCAGACAAGTAGACGAGCTTAAGAGAATGTGCACATGCAGGTGCAATCTGCAGTAATATGCTCTATAGTCTGAAATGAGACTGGGACTGGGATGGCCTGGAGGTACCTTAAGAACATGTCATGTTGAGGTAGAAAGGACATTGCAGTGTGGCACATTCTCACGAGTGATTGTTGTTTCTACTGTTTCGGTCTTCATGTTCTATTTGTGCATTTTTGACTGAAGTCAATAACCTATTTCCAAGAATCAGAAATTAAAAGGTAAGCATCAAGACAGGTATGGAAATTAATATAGACAAAGAGAGGTAATTAATAAAATTATTGTATGACGCTCAACATCGAAGAAGAGAATGACCTGCTCTTCCTTCTTCCCTCCTTCACATACAAGGCATTTAAGTGCATTATAGGGTATTATCAGGCTCTAGTCGTAACATTTCTATGTCATTCGCTGATACCTCAGGGCTCTTATATTTGTATAACCCGGCTCCTTTGCCCACACTGAGCATTAGATGCACATTATAAAGAACTAAAAAGCCTATCTAATTTTAATCTTAATTGAATAAATAGTGCTGAAATTGAGGTGAAAAAAGACAGACAAACTCTTAAGGTTTTACCAGTTTGATCCCAGTAGGAAAAAACAATATTTCTTAACCCAAACAAATAGTCAGTCACACCACCAGTGTCTTCAGGTCATGGCCCTGTAACATGGTGGAGGATCATAAACTAGCAAGAAGCTGTGCCTCTCCTCCTCCTCCAGCCTTGAATAGTGAAATTACTATGAAATGGAAGCCAAAAGTGCACAACTACCATATTGCTTTGACTGGTCAGTGTGAATCAGACATCTTGAGGAGGAACAGGAGGGTCTGTTCTGAAACATTTCTCTTTTTTTCTAGCTCCTTCCTAGTCCATCCTTTGTGATCTACACCACTGATCAAAGTGGTTTTCCTTGTAACGAAGCACTGCTTCTACTTTGCAGAAAGAAATTAGGTTTGGAAAACATTAGTCAAAGGTCCTGACACCATATTTTTCTGTGTGGCTAATCTATTTTAGTCAGAAATGGAAGGTCAGATTAATAAGGCCATTCATATTTGCAGATTTAGTTTTTAAACATATTTGTAACTGGTGAATGGAAAGCTGTAAAATTGTCTAGTTACATAAGTAGTCAAACCTCCAATGGACCGATTGTTTTAGCCTATGCCTGCACTACTGTAGCTGTGCTGAAGTCAGTGGAATTTTTACTTGCACAGGGAGGAGTAATGCAGTTATAAAACAAAATATAATATTTACCCAGAATATTCACACCTTTTTCATATCTGTCAGACTTCTATTGCTCAGTTAAGCCAAAATACTAGTAACAGCCAAATACATTTTTGTGCTATTTTTCTCTTTTTGTCTCTTGTAAGTAAAATGGGAAATAAGGATGAAACTGAACTTGTAAAAGATTCCTTTAATCTGTAATTTTCATCTTCATTAAATTTCCATTTATTTTCAGATCTTGAGGGGAAAATATCTTTTTGTGTGTTTTGTTTGAACAGGACTCTGCAGGACTCTGTGCAAGACTGAGAGAAATAAGTCAAGGGTATTTACTGTTAACTTAAGCTTTCCTTAATCAGAACTTACTTCAAAACTGAGAAAATTAGAAATACAGATCTGTCCAACTATGTGTATAGCTCCTATTTTTTAGTATATAATTTTAACTTCTGAGATTTTTCTAAAGTCACAGAATATTCAAGTTAAAAGGATTTATAGTGGGTTGCTTTTTTAGTGAATCCTTCTGAATTGCTAGGGGATTGATTTCTCTGATGGGGTTTCTTGTCTTGCCATAAGCAACTCCAAAGACAGTGATTTCAGAGCCTTTCTAGTTCTTGTTCTGTTTTTGAAGTACCATATATTTATAAAGTTTTTCCTTGACATACTGAGAAACAAGTTGTCATTGCTCCTGACTCATCTCTACCTGATTACTTCTCTTATTCTGTTAAAAAACCAGAAGAGTTAAGACATTTGTGCATTTTGTGCATTTAATTCTTAACTAAGTAATTTCTGTTCATATGCTGCACTCATTTTCTGCAGCATTATCTTTTTCTGTCATTTAGAACAAAATCTGGTAACCACTGCAAATCTCTGACAATAATTTTTGACTTGTTTTCTAATAAGATCCAAATGTGATGCAGCAGCTACTAAAAATTACTAAAAAAGAAAGATACTGGTTTTGAGAAAGACATTTCACTCCTTTAGAGTGGCACCATCTTAGTGAAAAGGTCTGACAGAAAACTGTTGAGCTCTGGATTTTCTCTTTATTGTTCTGACACGATATTTTTTCAAAGCCAGAATTTTAGCCATGGAAAGTTCCCCCCATATGTAAATTTTATACTGCATATGCTAAGATATTTCAACTCTTCAGTGCATTTAATTTGAATAACTTGAATTGAGTATTCTCCTGTTTACAGAAAGGTCTTTTATTTCTAAATATAAACATAGTTTCTTTCACTCTTGTTTGCAATTAATATTGCACAGTGTGCCATTGTTGATGTACACCTGTTGACTAATATTTAATAAATACCAAATGTGTTAGGCAGTAATTTCTTTTAGAGGCCAAACAAATTTAGTCCGCTTGTACAACGTACATTTTACTAGCTAGCAGAGCTAGCAAAATGGTAAAAGGTGAACCATGGATGTATCAGGTGCTATTTCTCATTAGTCATTAAGAATTATCTGAAAGACATGAGTTTTAAGGCTCTTCTGATTTGGAAACATAATGCAATAAATTATATAATAAAAATATATTACTGTTTTTATCCTTATCTAACAAAAAGGAAGCCCTAGTTTCAGTTCTGAAGACTGTAGAGCATTTTTTAAGAGGGCGGAGGTTGATTTATGACCAACTGCAATTCTTGCAAATATGCTTATCACTTTTCACTTGAACTCTGCTCAAGAGTATACTTGCAATGGAAACAGATTATAACAAGCTAGTCTGATGCATTTTTTCCTGCTTCTATTCATTTTCCTTTTATTTTTTCTTTTCAACACTTACTGTTGCTCCCAGACAAAATGTTTGTTCCCATTCTACCCAATTCACAACTCTGAATTGCTGGATTAGCCACATTTTAATCTGTATAGCTGATAAATTTAAGGACTGGTAAATTTGCAAAGCATCTGCTTGGAAACAAGGAACTAGCAATCACATTAGAGATCTGAGAATCCTCCCCATCACCATGGGACTTTTATTTTCTCCTTTATTTATGTGTATTAGGTCCACGTGACAAGATTTTGGTATCGGGGGGCTGTAGAGGTGACTTCTGTGAGAAGAGATCAGGAGCTGCCCTCGTGTTGGACAAAGACAATTTCAGAGAATATGTGAGAGAAACAGCCCTGCAGAAAACCAGGTCAGTGAAGAAGGAGGGGGAGGAGGTGCTCCAGGCGCTGGAGCAGAGAGTCCCCTGCAGCCCGTGGAGAAGACCATAGTGGAGCAGATACCCACAGTACAGATTGTGGAGGACACAAGAGCAGCCCATGGAGAATCCATGCCGGAGCACGGGCCCATGGAGAGGAGCCCACACAGGAGAAGGTTTTCGGGCAGGACCTGTAACCCTGTGGGGGACCCACACTGGATCAGTCCGCTCCTGAAGGACTGTACCAAGAAGAAAAGACCCATGCTGGAGCAGTCCTTGAATAACTGAAGGCTGTGGGAAGGACCTACATTGGAGCAGCTCAGGAAGGACTGTCTCCTGTGGGAGAGACCCCAAGCTGGAATAGGGGAAGAGTGTGAGGAGGAAGGAGCATCAGAGACAGTGTTATGAACTGACTGCAACCCCATTCCCCATCCCCCTGTGCCACTTGGTGGAGAAGAGGCAGAAGAGTCAGCAATGAAGCTGAGCCTGGAAGAAGGAGAGGGGGCAGGGAGGGAGAGGTATTTTTAGTTTTGTTTTTATTTCTCACTATCCTGCTCTATTTTTTAATTGCCAATAAATTAAATTAATTTCCTCAAAGATCATAGAATCACAGAATCATAGAATCATTTAGGTTGGAAAGGACCTTTAAGATCAAGTTCAACTGTTAACCTAACACTGCCAAGTCCACCACTAAACCATGTTCCTAAGAACCACATCTACACGTCTTTTAAATACCTCCAGGGATGGGGACTCAACCACTTGCTTGGGCAGCCTGTTTCAATGCCTGACTACCTTTTCAGTGAAGAAGTTTTTCCTCATATCCAACCTAAACCTCCCTTGGTGCAACTTGAGACGATTTCCAATAGTCCTATCACTTGTTACGTGGGAGAAGAGATCGACACCCACCTTGCTACAACCTCCTTTCAGGTAGTTGTAGAGAGCCAAAAGGTCTCCCTACAGCCTCCTCTTCTCCAAACTAAACAACCCCAGCTCCCTCAGCTGCTCCACAAGACCATAAGACTTGTGGTCTAGACCCTTCACCAGCTTTGTTGCCCTGCTCTGAACACTCTCCAGCACCTCAATGTCCTTCTTGAAGTGAGGGGCCCAAAACTGAACACAGTATTCAACGTGTGGCCTCACCAGTGACGAGTACAAGGGGATGATCACTTCCCTAGTCCTGCTGGCCACACTATTCCTGATACAAGCCAGGATGCCATTGGCCCTCTTGGCCACCTGGGCACACTGCTGGCTCATATTCAGCCAGCTGTCAACCATCACCCCCAGGTCCTTTTCTGCCAGGCTGCTCTCCAGCCTTACTTCCTCAAGCCTGTAGCGTTGCATGGGGTTGTTGTGACCGAAGTGCAGGACCCAGGACTTAGTCTTGTTGAACCTCATACAACTGGCCTCAGCCCATCGATCCAGCCTGTCCACATCCCTCTGTAGAGCCTTCCTACCTTCAGGCAGGTCCACACTCCTGCCCAACTTGGTGTTGTCCGCAAACTTACTGAGGGTGCACTTGATCCCCTCATCCAGACCATTGATAAAGATATTAAACAGAACTGGCCTCAATACTGAGCCCTGGGGAACACCACTTGTGACTGGCCACCAACTGGATTTAACTCCGTTCACCACAACTCTTTGGGTCCAGCCATTCAGCCAGTTTTTAACCCAGCAAAGAGTACGCCCGTCAAGTCATGAGCAGCCAGTTTCTCCAGGAGAATGCTGTGGGAAACAGTGTCAAAGGCCTTGCTAAAGTCCACGTAGACCACATCCACAGCCTTTCCCTCATCCACTAAGTGGGTCACCTTGTCATAGAAGGAGACCAGGTTAGTGAAGCAGGACCTGCCTTTCATAAACCCATGCTGACTGGGCCTGATTGCCTGGTTATCCTGTATGTGCTGTGTGATGGCACTCCAGATGATCTGCTCCATGACCTTCCCTGGCACCGGGGTCAGTCTGACAGGCCTGTAGTTCCTTGTATCCTCCTTATAGCCCTTCTTGTAGATGGGCATCACATTTGCTAACCCATATTTGCTATGATGAGTGCGTTTTGCCCTAGATAGTAATTGGTCAGTGTCCTTATCTCGACCCACGTGCTTTACATCTTATTTTATCCCCTTGTCCTGCTGAGGAAAGGGAGTGAGAAAGTGGCTTTGCGGGTACCTGGTGGCCAAATTTTTTCACTTTTCTTATTGTAATAGGGTCATTTTACAGACCACGGGTGTTCAAGGGCCTTTCACCTGGAGATGCATGATGGGTTTATGGAATATGGGCAGATGAGCTCAGTGAATGATGACTGGCAGGGTTTTTCTTGGGTGTTTCTGAGGCTTTGGGGTAGCTGGTAGGACCAGACACATTGTTACATGCAACAAGGAAGCCCCTGGGGGTCTCTGGATCTTACTTTAGGGCCTGAATTACTAAGGCAATCCAACCTGGGGTACTTCAAGTGGGCAGCTTTCAGGAGCAACTCCATAGCAGTGAAGTTGCCTGTAAATATATCCAATACTTTTCACTGCTTTCTAAGTACCAAAGAGGGTGAAGTTTTATCATGAATATGATAGTTTGTTATGGTTTTCTAATGACTACAAATGGAAATTTGTGCAATAAAATGGTGCTTTGCAGTATGCAGATTTCAGGGCAGATCACTAAGTGTAACCTATAGGAAGGCCCAGATTACAAAGCTTATGAATCAGTGCCTACATTTTCAGTGGGCAGCATGGCAAAAGTTTAAGATCCTGAAAACATATCTCCATACTCCTAAGTTCATTTAGAGCTGTTAAATGTTTAAAACAGCAAATGGCTAACTAAAATAAAACCAGAAATGTGACATCATCCAGCTAAGACTTACAGAGTGAAGACACTAGAGTTAAGTGTTGGGAAAGATAGACCCTAAATTCAGTTAAGTTAATACAATTCTGTTTCATGTATAAAGAGCAAAATACTCAAAGCAAATACTGCTTGCACTGTGTGAGACATACTGTTACCATCCCTCTTTGAGGGGTTAGAGTCTTGAAAGCCTACTCTGAATTTTATAGCTTACATCCATTTTCAAATTAGAAACATATAAGCGCAATATCTTTTGAGTCAGGGACAATATGATACTCAGTGTGTTAATGCATTAATACAACATTCAGTGCCAGTAGTACTTCAGAAGTACAAAATAATACCGTGCAGAACTTCATATGATTATGCAATCCAGGCATCTTTAACAATGCGCAGAACACTCCTTAGAAATGTAGCCCAGAAAATTAATGTGTACTTGAGTGGATGTGAAGAAGTTAAATTATAGCTGCACACTGGTTTTTCCTAGATCAGTTATCAAAAAGTACACATAGTCAAATTTTAAATGGAAACTTGTGTTTCCAAGACATGGGGAAGGGCCAATGTATTCAAAAAATTCTCAAAAAATGGTTACTATTTTTAATCTGAAGAAGCATTCAAAGTTTCAAATACTTTAAGCTAATGGAAAAGTTTGAGCTCCACAGAGCTTGTGGGTTGCTATTCCCTGTGACAGGTACATTCCTGATGTTCTATAGGACATCTTCTGCCAGACAACTTGGCCTCCTTCCGTGGGAGAGGTAAAGGCCAGAGTTCCTCCTTAGTGCTAGCAAGCAGAAATAAAAGCTGACTGACTGAAGCTGATGTGCTTACTAATTCAGTCTTAAAATGTGGGCTTTTATGAAGACACGGTTTCCTGCAGAACAAATAGAATCTCTTCAGTGAAGGGTGATGATTATTTCTCTTTCACTTCGGAGAAAGACTTCAGTAACTCAAAAGCACCACAAAAAGCAGTAATAATCACCCTTCACAGATGAGATATCCTGTAGATATAAAATGCACAGTTGTCACCTCTCTGAGTCTTCAGTTGTGGAGCTGACAAAGAAAGAGAAAGTCTAAGATTTCCCTTCCATGTAGACAAATCCTAATTCTTTAAAATATCTTTTTTTTTCTCCCCCTGCCCCCCATTCTCTCATAGCCTTTAGAGTGCAGATCTACATGCAGCTGCAAGAGGAGATGTCTCTTGTAGGGAAAGGTAAGAGATTGTGTGGACCAATGGAGCTTCCTAAAAGCTCTGGCTGAAGGTCCTTTTTTACTGTGTAAGGTCTACTTTGTCTGTGTTTGATTTCTGTGACAAGCAGTCATGCCACATGGGTGGCAGAGTATCTCAGTGTTAAGGACACCTCCTCCCTTTGTTGGGATGAAACAATTTCCATAACAAAAGGGCAGCCTGTCATCAAGATTAAAATTCTTTTGACAACTGGCATAGGCAGTGGGTCTAGATAAATGGAGGTGACACCATAGTGTTTTAGAGCAACTTCACGGATTCTTGGATTCTTTGAATTGTACCCAACAGCCAGTTTCCCAACCTGGGGCCTTACATGTGGTAACTCCCTAGCATTCTCCAGAGGAAAAGGACGTAACATATTAACCAGACATATGAACTTTCTATCTGCTGGAAAGACTCTTCTGCTCTGCATGGAGGGGAATTGGAGCCTTACCTTTCCTGAATTAAAATAAATAAACAGAAATATATTTCTTATAAATTTATTGTATGGAAGTTTTCAAACTTTATAATTGTAAGTTTCTGTGACAATACAATTTATCAACAATGTAATTAGTTTTCTCTTTTTCTGCTAATTACCAGGTACTTTCAGTCCTGAACTTAGATTAAGCACAGGATGTGGATGAAGACCTATGAATCTTTAACCTCCAAATTCTCTGACTATATTTTTCTTTCACCCTGAGTCAAGACATTTAACATTGGGGAGTATTTTTTTAACTGTTTTATTAGCATAGAAACATTCATCACTCCTTCAAAAATGTTCTTGTGATGATTAGTCAATGCTTGTAGGGCACTTTGGAGATTTTCAGCATCAAGTACAAATTAAGCGCTATTATTTCTTTGTCTATTCTTATAAGAGTTTTCCTCCCTTTCTAAGCCTTTGAGGGAAGTAAATAAGATCAAAGCCTTTATTAAGGAAAGTCTTTAGAAAGGACTTTAGGGAATTTATGAGGACTGTATGTTTTTAAGAGCTAGATAACTCATTCTCTTAATTCTCTCTCTTCATGGCCACTGCTATCCCACTCCTTTTTCCAGTGTGGTATGAGATTGATGTAACTAAGATGCAAGAGATGATAACACAATGTGATGAGTTGTTCTGCATGTTATTTGAATTGCTTCACTTTCCAACTGCTTTTGTGGGTTGCTGCCATGCTTCTTGATTCAACTTGGAGAATTAAATTCAAAGCTGGTCAAAACTTAGAATTCTGAGAGAAAAATTCAGCGGTTCTCATTTCAATAGATAACCTTTGAAGTAGTTCCTTTAAGAAGTTTGTAACATTAAGAAATATCTTCTGTTCTGAAAAATTTTGAATTGAATAAAAGTTGGGTTTCTTTCATTTTAAGTTGTATAACTGATTATGTTTTCACAATTTCTTAACTAGTCTGTGGCAGCATTACATAAGACATAAAATTCTAAATGACTACTGATACGCCACAGTAAGATTAATAATTTAAATTGTCTTTTTATATACATAACAAAGAAATAAACATACCTGCTACTTACTTTGAAATAATTAATCTTATTTTCTTCATAAAACTGACTTCTGTTTGTATTGAAAAAGCTTGACAGAAATGAAAAGAAAATAACCAGGAAAAAATATAGCTGTCTTCAGTTTTCTTATTTTATCTTCCAATCATTTTCCCATGTCAATGAAAATAGCCTAAGTGTATCTCCCTTCTCCCACACCAAAGACAAGAGTATTGGTGGCTGTGATAATTTTGTTCCTTCCAGTAATGAACTACCCTGGGGAAGGAAGAAGCCCCTGGTTATATTATTGCAAAGCTAAATAAGCTGCCATCTATGGAAGATATAAAGTTTTCATGAGTACAGCTCCATCTTTTACAATATGTATAAAATGAGACCTGAGGAGGTTTTTGTAAGACAAGAAGCAAGCCAATGGCTCTTGAGGAAGGATGATTACTAGAGCAACCTATTAAACATTGCTATATACTATCAGCTAAGCATATAACTTGTACTGCTGCTGATAATTGTTTCAACTTATAACCCAGAGTTTATTTATATGGCAATCTTGTAGCATGTTCTGGAATCTTAAAAAATGTGTAACTTCACAACAGCTACCAACAGATAAGGAAGGGCATGGCTGTGATCTTGGAACTTGAACTAAGAAATCTTGTCTTAGTGGGAATTTAAGATTTTAGGCTTTTTAAGTCATAATAAGATCAGAAAATAGAGGGAGAGAATGTACGCTTCTTTGAAATAAAAATAATATCCTTTTATTAGTTTGGAGGTTAAGTTCCTCAGTGCTCATGAGATACTCGAATAGACTGGAATTTTATGTTTTAAAATGCTTCCTCATTCTCAACTAAAATACAGTCTTAAAAAGTACCTCAGGTATTCACATCTTGTCTAACTTCTGGACACAGAAGAACTGACAAGACCCTTAGCACTGAGGGTACTATGAACACCACTCTGTGGGTCTTCCTCACTGAAACAGGACTGTTAACTGATTTGAGGAATAATCAGGTTTAACTGTACTATGCTGCCATGAGTCTCATCTTCCCAGTACCACATGCACTGGTACAGTTCAAGAACTCTAACAACCCAAGTTTATAGTCATGTTTGTTCTAATATCATATAGCCACCAGCTAACTGGTGAAGACAAATGTGTATCAAATCTCAAACTCTAGTAAGCTATGGTTTAGGTAAGAAGTGCAGATAATACAATAGTCAAACAGGACAGGAGGTAGAAACTGCCACTTCTGGTAGAGCCATCATAATAGGTCCCATTGTTATATCACGCTAATTGTTCTAGCTCCTGTTTTTCTCATATCTGACCTGTGTGTTTTCATTTTGGAAAGAGCTCTTGCTGTGCTTGTCCTGCATCTGATTGTGTATTCAGTGTGGACAATCCCTCTCTTTGTTTTGCCAGTTGTTTTTGGCCTCAGTCAGAGACACCTTTTAAGTTAAATGGCCATCTGGCAACTTCACTCCTCTTCAAACTTCTCTGAAAGGAAACTCATTTAGCAGGTGCACACTAAGCTATTGGCAAGTTATTGACAAATGAAAAAAGAGAGGTCAGCCTAGACTGACATGAGCACCCTTCTGAGCAAGAGCATTACATGCATTATAAAACAGAAAATTGACAGTCAGAGGACACAGTCTCAGAAGCCAGACACATATTTCTAGATGTGCTATTTCATTCTTTTTTTTAAGCTACAAAGATTAGTATGTCAGAAATAGAAACCAAAGACAAAGATATATGAGTACTGGGTTTTCCATTTATACTTTTGTACTCTGCTACATAAAGCATTTGTCTGGGGAAAAAAAAAAAAAAAAGAATGGGCAATAATCTAAATGAGGCATCTTCAATTACACTGCATTGCTAAGTTAATGACTTCCAGGTATGTAAACTACCTATAAGACAGAATGTGTCCAGTTATTTATTTTATTATGGAAGATGAGTAGGAACAGGCCATCTGATTTTGATAGACAAAACTTTTTTTAGAATGGTTAAGGTAAGGAGAAGGCAAAATTTAGAATAATGGGGTTTTTTTACATAACAACTAGTATAAGAAAGAATACCTTTAATGATGCAGATTGTAGGCTCTGATCATAGAAAGTAGTTTTAGGTGAAATGATTATGTCTCAGTGAGTCAAACTTTAATAATAATTAGGCAAGGCTTCAGTCTCTGACTTTTGGAGCATGTTACATCAGATCCTGTGGGCTTTTTTTTAAATTCTTAGGCACTAGGACTGTGATTCAGGCATTCAGCTATTTTCTTCATCTAATGAAGAAAATCAGATCTTCTTCTAATAGGCATGTGTTGACACTGAGGAAATAAAGCAATTATTGTCATGATCTTCTAGGATGTTACAGAGACATCTAACATCAAAATCCTGCCTAATATTGCTCTCAAGTCCATGTCTAGAACAAGTATTTTGAAATCTCTGAGTTGGATGAGAACATTTGGAGCTATGATTCATTCCTAAACACTGAGTGCTTAGAATTATGCACAAACGTCTCCAGATGAGCTAAAGAGAGCAGAATGTTGCATAAAACTTCATTTAGAGTATAATTTAAAAATATTTACACTGCACAGATACAGTCTGAAACCTTACACTGACAGGAGTATGATCAGTCTTTGGAATATGTATACTTGGACTCTGAAGGATCAAAGCATATAAGCATTTTAAACTATTTGAATATTTTTCTGTTTAGAGATAAATGTCATAGGCCCAGGAATAACTTCTCCTAGATGTAAGCAAACACAATTTTTTAGTAGGAAAAGGATTGTATCATGAAGAAGACATTTATACCTTTCAGACATCAGCTCAAAATGAGGCTAGAAGGAGCAGTGGATAGTGGTAGGTAAAGGTAATAAGAGAGTCCTTGTGGATGTTGCTTCCTGCATAGATGGGGACTGAGTGATTTGCTCTCTGAAGGACAATGCACAACTAAATGAGTCAGGACTTGTTCTAAACCAAAGTATTCCCAAGGTAAATATCTTGTATTTCTATCTGTACACACCAATATCTCTGTTACTAATATCTTGACACCTTCACCACTAAATCAAAAGGAGGAAGGGAGCACGTAAGCATGGTAGCATGTAAACACACCAGGCATTCATGAGATGACTCGGGACCAAGTGCTATGCATGTGGCTCTCACTAGACTGCACCAGAGGGAGTTATCCCTAAGCAGTGAGAACATGAGCTCCTCTGCTCCTTTTTGGGCCTGGAGGGCCAAGGGTAATCTTCTGGAACTTACACATTTAGCAACATAGTAGTCTGGTACGTGTGTGGTATGCAAACTCAGAAACAAAATAAAGGACAAATGAAACATCTTCAGGAATGATGAGTTTTTTTAAAACACTTTGTGAAGTGGGACTTTGTGAAAGAGAGAGTTGGAAATGGAAAGCTTCAGAACTGCAATAACTATAATTAACTTAAATAGACATCTGGGGTGGAGACATCCACATCTGAGCTAATCAACCTGGGCTTCCTTTAAAGACAATGGAGAAAAAACAGACACTTGTAGAGAACGTATCATAGAGTCTGTTCCAATATCTCTTTAAAATTAAATATATCATGCTTTAGAAGTGTTTTATTTATCCATTGGCTGTAACTCAGAAGTGTACTATATACATTTAGATAGTGAAAATGCAGAATACATTTAGATACGGAGATGGAATTGTCCTCTCAGACAATAACTTGCTAGACCATTGTTCTAGAGTATTGCTGAACTGTGGTCCTGAAAACCAATCTTCTGCTGAAGTTCCTAATGAATCGACTGCATAGTAGCAGTGGAATGTCTGATGATGATCCCATTAACTGTACCATACTTGTACTTCCTGTAATTTAGCGCGTTCAATTGCCTTTTCATTTTGTTACTGCAGCAGACAGAAAATTTTGCAAAATTTGTCTTCTGAAACTTGGCTGAAATGTTTGGGGGGGGGGACGACTTCTTTTAGGGAACCTAAATCTGAAAATTCCTCAGAAATTTTCTGCAAATACATGTAACTGTTAAGGTTGTCTTAATTCTAAGATCTGAAACTAAGATCTGAAGAGTTCTGAATGGCCATGAGTCACTGAAGACTACCTTAATCTCTATCCATACTGGTATTTTAGAGATAACTAGAGCTACTATATAGAGAAAACACAGTTACAGACTCCCTGGGGCTGAATTATTATGTTACAACTTTGCTTTTTCCAGTGCCTGAGAGTTTATTCTCAGATGTGCAGTATCTCATGCGCTTGTGTTTGGATTTTGTGACATACCAAGATAATTGATTCAATGACATCACCAGGATCTTATATGGAAAAACTTAACACTTTTAATATTTTACAAGTAGCTGTTAGGTTTTTTTATTCACCGCTATACTCCTTTGTTGGACATATATATATATTTTCTTAAAATAATATTATTGTATTTCATTACCAGTTGTTCATAGTAAAATAACTCTATTAATTTGTATTTAATACTTTTCATATCATAAACAATTTTTACTAAACCTCTTGTTCTGAACTGTTTAGGATTCATACAGCTTCAAAGAGTTAAGCATAATGATTGCCACATTTTAAATTATGTTATTTTGTCTATTTGTAACTACTTGATTTATGTTTGTTTGTGTTTTTTTGGTTTTTGATATATGTTAATCACTGAAATCAATAAAAATTAATAAACTTATGTGATGCATGACTTCCTTTGAAATATTGTTCAGCCAGAAAATTCATCTATACAGGCAAATAATGGTCTAATGGAAGAACTAGTCATTGAGTCCTGATGCAGTTTCTCGCATGCGGTATTTCTGATGGACCTTGTGCACTTCCATGAGGCTCAGAGCGTAGCTACAATGAGAAAGCTACCTTCAGTGTACTGTAGACAGAGCTTTCTGTATTCGGTCTTGGGCATTGGTAGCAGTACAACTACACTCCTCAGAGCTTACAGTGGGCTACAAAAGCCACTGAGAAGGAGACTAAATTAGCTTAAGTCAACCTTGATGTTGCTATAGATGTAGTAAAGCCATAGGAAATATACATTGTTTGTACTGTTTATAAAAGGTCTTACAGTTCAGAAAAGCAAAGCATATAAGATATTATATGTTGGATTATACAAAAATTAATTTAGTGAAAAATATTTAGTAGACTTATGATGCTAATAAGATCATGTTATAGGGAAAGATGTGATAGCATCTATATTCTGTGTATGACGTATTGTCAACACAGAGAGAGAAATGTTAACATTGAAATGTGCACATTTGGTTACATAAGAATCTATGTGATTAACTTAAATACAGGTGCATAAATGGTATGTGAAAACATAGCAACCGTAGGAGAAATGATCAAACATTTTGGGATGGCTTTAGATATTTCAAATTATGTTGAAGTAGTAGTTTCTTCTCTTAGCTTGATTCTTTTTAAAGATTTACTAAGGCTGAGATGAAGAAATGTTCACAGGACTGTGAACAAAAAAAAAAAAATTGAAAACAGAATCCCCAGACTCTCAAATCTTCTGTATTGGTCCAGTCTGTGGACTGAAATCCTGTCCTCTGTATAATATCATGAGCTTGAAACAGTGCGGTTTCTATTTGCTCTAAAGGAAGAAATGCCCTGAGAAAAAAGTACCATGTACTAAGTTTAATTTTGCTAGCAATATGAATTTTCTCCCAGTACTTATTTTCTCTGCAGCTGGTAGTTCGTTCTCAGGGCTTAGTTAGTTTTGCTTCATTACTGTTTGTCTTGGTTCATAGGAGTTCTTAAGAGAAAAAGACTACAGTGTGTGAGACAATATACAAACAGAAGGCACTAAACCTCAGCTAGACCTAGACTTGTGTTTACAACAGAACTTCAGGACAATCAAATGTACGGGAAAGTTTCAGTCACCTCATTTTTAGAGTGTTAACTGTCCAAACACTTGAGTGGGTATACTTTTCATCTTAATCCCTCAAGAGTACTTTGATGATGTGAGGGGGTGGTCAGTTGAGGAGAATGATAGATCTTTGCTGTAGCATTTCCAAGTATGATTTAATATGCTTGATGCTGGGAAATAAATCTCAATAGCTTAAATATATTGTTGTATTTTTCTAATGGGTAGACTTTATATTGTTTGCATACTATCTCTGATAAAGATTGAGCTAAGACAAATCTGAATATTTTTTCTTACTGAAACCAGTTATTATTTATATGAATATACAGTCCATGTGCTAAAAATGCAGCTTTGGGAAACTTAGAGATCATGTTTGGTCTGCAAATAATTTTTGACTCAGAACAAAAATGAAAATAATTTATAAAACATTATATCATTCAGTTCAATAGTTAATCAAGCACCGTGACTCATTTCTCCATGTTTGATTATCAAGGGCAATTACATCTATATCCCTAACAAAACTCCAAAAGTAAGTAAGTGAGGGAAATAGGAAGCTCATTCAGAACTGAAGAGAATACTTAGAAACATAGAGGATTACTCTAAACACTGAACACCCAGCTCTGCTGTTTGGACTATGCCTTAAATTGTAGGGAGGAGAGATTTAGCAACTCAAGGAGCATGTGCTTGTAAAGTTGCAATTAAAATATCATTAGCTTTCCATGTGGTTTTTTATTTCCAATCTTCTAACCAATATTCTGTCTTTACTTTTTGCTTCTGAGGAATCTTTTCTTAGTTTTACTGTAAGGCTTCTCTGTTGAGAGGGACAGGTTGAGTCAGGGTGAGACTGACAAACCCATGTTGTGTTATCTGCATAGAAGCAGCAAATCCAAGCAAAAGAGTGTGTGCCAGCATCCTGGATTGACTTGCGCATGTGCCTAGGGAATTAAAGGAGCTGAAAAATTTTTCCTGTTAAGCTGCAAAGAAGCAACTTGGGAGCTTAAATTGCCCCTACTGTGCCGACTTCTGGGAAGGCATTTCCTGTGGCAGGTGTAAACCATTGCTTGTTTCTCTCCAAGGAGCAGGTGCCTGAGAGACAATTCTGGATCTGGATGTACCTCAGATGATTATTTCTCTCTCCTTCTCTCGTCTTGTCCTCTTCACTTTGATTCAGTTCTGTTCTACTTGCTGAACTCCTCTTACCTATTGCTTCATCACTGAAAGATTATATGCTTGCTACAGGGGATGTTTATATTGGTGGGGTTGAAAAATGTCTGATTTACTTGGTACATATAGTGCAACAGCACTTTCATGAAGCCTGATGAGATAAGCTGTTTTTTGCATCCATGGCTTGTTGCTCATAAGAGCAGGGATGGACAGCGGTAATTTCCAGACATCTGGATTTGGCACATCAACACATGGCAGTGCATAATAACAGTATTTCTGTAGCCTCCAGTTCTTTACATCTACTTCTATATGTTGTCCTGATTTGACATTATGTTAAAACACAGTCCTCCAGAAAATGAAACGTTAGGACTTCCTCTGATCCTTTTTTGGGGAAGCAATAATCATTGATTTATGTGTGAGACTACACACACAGTGATGAGTGAGACCGTGTGACCTGCTGTTTGTCAGAATTTGTAAATTTGTCAGTAGAGAAAAATCTGAGTGTATAGAAGTGGTCTCTATAAGGAATTGTTGCAGGCAATTATGATATTGTACATATTTCTCAATGCCATCATACCATATTATTTCTCCATAGCAACTCCATTTACAGCTCATTAAAATTCTACTTCAATGACATGCTATTAATATATTCTGCTTTTGTAAAAAGACTAGGATAACTTGCGTGTTTTCTAGCAAGGCATACCTGAGTCAGTTATGAACTACTACCTCAATTTGCATTTAACATTAATACAATTCGTCAGTAATATACCACTGTATTTATGAACACAGAAGGATATCAGACACACAAATAAGCATCAAGCAGTTACAATGAACTTAAATGTCTATTAATGTTTCAATTTTTATTGGTAATTAATATAACTATTAACACTATGCTGTAATTTATTGTAAACTGGTAACAAATGATGTCTTTATTTTCAGAAAAATTATTTTGCTTTAAACACATTCATAGTGAGATCAATAGAACTGAAACAATTTGTTTACATGGGACCAGAAACCAAAGTTCTGTACCTTATATTTACTCATTCATTGATATTGTTTACCAAAATTTATTGCTCATTTTTTGTAATTCCAGTTTTATGATGCTTTTTGTAATTGAAAGAGAAAACAATAATCTTATAATCACTTATTGGGGACTTCTAAACTGTTGTTATCCAAGACCTCTGTATGACACAAACCTCTTCCTGGTAGGAAGATGAAGTTATATCAATATTCATGGAGCTCAGGTCTTAAAAAGACATTGTGACTGACATTCATATTCCTTATTTCACAGGCTAAATTATTTCACCCCACATTTTTGTCCATTCAGTGCTGAACCAGTCAAAAGCATGACAGTAACAGAAGATTTAAAAAAAAAAAAATTTGTAAGAAATCATTTTGGAAACAATGCGGTGTTGGGAATGAATAAAGTATTTGGATATAACTGTAGTTGCATAGTTTTCTCATATACATATTTTTATGGCTAATTATACATGTAGGAGGCTGTATGAATTTGGTACACAAATGTTTGGACAAGAACGAGTTCTTCATAGAATAATGCTAAAATAATGTTGAAATGGAAGAATTGTGTGGGGCAGTCAAAACATAACTGGCATTTCTTACTGATCACTGCGAAAATCAGTTTGCTTACAAAGGTTTGTATAATATGAAAAAGATTAACATAGGAATCTTGGTGCCCAGAAATGAGGACTATGGTTGTGTCAAGCCAAACCAAACCTTAGTTAACAAGATCTGCATGACAGAGATTATCATAAAGAAGAAAAATACAGAACTTGGAAAATAAAATAGCTCTGTTTTGGCCACGTTAGGTGAATTCATAAATGGACAACTAGAACTAGGTATTTGTGGGGGAGGCAGTAGAAACTAATGGAGGTAAAGCTGTGGTGATGGGGAAAATCTGCAAGTCCTCAAATCCAAACCGTGAAACATGAGTTCTCTCAGAGAGAAATCTTGATGAGCAAATAGGAGAATCTCCTGAAGACTCCCCCAAAAAGGAGCAGAAGGTTGTCAAATTATACGCAGAACAGAGAGATAAGAGTGAAGAATGATGCACAAAAGCCTAGGATAATCATAATGAGCTTTGGCTTTTAAAACGTTGATAAAAGGTAGTCATATTTTCTATTTCAGCATTTCTATGCTACAGTGATATAAACAGTTTAAGAGACCGAAAAGCCAAGAGAGAAAAACAAAATGTTCTTCCAACTTCACAGTTTAATGAAATCTGATACTGAAAGCTACTCAACACAGAAATTAAAAACATATGTAAATAAACTTATTTTCTCTGAGGAACATTGTCAACAAGTTACATGCTCATGGAGATCAGAGAAGAGTGAAGATGAGCCATAGTTTCTGTATCCTACAAACAGTTGTGCCTGCAGCAATCCCATATATAAAATATCACTTGCCAGTGATATCATATCACCAGAAATATGGGATGGGTGAATCTTAGTTTCTTCAGAAACTAAAGAAAGCAACCTATATCTGAAATTCTACCATATTTAGGTTGCACATTGCATGAATGGTATCTTGCCACTAAGTGTTCAATTTGAGACTGGGCTACTTGGGTGAAATCTCTAATACATTTGTATGGATTTACTCTTTTGTTGGTGCTCCAGCACTGTAAAATTTAGCACCATGTCATACACGTCTTTCTTTTTGTTAGTGAGAATTAAGTTTTATTAAGTTTTATGGTAGATTCACTTAATGGAATCCATAAAGGGAAAAATTTAGAAGCATTGGTGACTCTTCAAGCAATATTCTTAATTTTAAAAATACTTTGACACCTCTGTTGGGGTACTTCATAACAGCAAAGTGACTATGACTCAGGTAAAGTAGAAGTAAAGAATGCTGGAAGAGAAGACCATTTAAAGATATGAGTATAAATGTTATCTGTATTTTTTGCTGCAGGTGCATAACCTATTTTAACCTGAAGTCTTTGGAAAAGAGCTTCTGACACTGGTATGCCAGGGAACTCAGAGAAATGCTAAACAAAAATAAGGTGTTTATTTGGCACTGGTGTTATGTATGCATTTTAGTTTAATGGAATAATTCCAATTACTCCAATAATTAGTATTTCGTAACAAAAACCATTCTGCATTTAATCCAGCCTTCATAAGACCTTGAGCTACACTTATCTTTATACACTTACCTGATACTTTAAAAATATTAAATATTCCCCTTCTCAGGGTCATTGCATTTCTTTACCTTTCCTGTGAATAGGATTCAGCTGATCCCAACTCATCCATTCAGGGGTCATGTGTGAGCTAAGTCTCTAATGTTCTTTCACAGTTCATACAAATCCAGTCATGGTCAAAAAGTTATTCAGTTCATCCTGAAGTAGACAGTGAATGGCAGATTGGTTGCATTGCTCTTTACCCAGTTTTCCTGAGCAGAGAGGTGGTACAGAATGGTAAGGAGGCAATTAAAAAATGTCATAATATTTAGTTCAATTAGTTTATAGTCAACATTTGATTGCTCCTTGACTGGGAATTCTGTTCTTGATTGGGAACTCTGTTTTTGATTGTTTGCCCCTTATGCACAGCAAGCCAACCACTGTAGATACTGTGAATTTGCACCATTCAGCAGTCTTTCATGGTTGTTTGTTGTGTCTGCCTCCTTTCTACTGTGCAACAGGGCTGGAGGTTTCAGACATTTTTTTGAAGAAAAAGCTAAAATGCTGCAAGTCGCTTGACTTAGAAATAGTCTTTAATTGCCCCAAGATTCTGTCTTTGGTGAGTTTCTACTTGTGAGAGAAGCTGCTGAGGATCTAAAAATGCTTTTGGACTAACTGGCTGCTTTCCTTCTGATACACAGGGAGGTGTTAGTGATGGTATTTTTTAAGCCCTAGATGGCCTTGTTCTTCTTATGCTTCTACAGTGAAACCTTGTTAAGATAGCCCTTTATTTCAGTTCCTTGAGCAAAATGCCCTTGGACTGATCCACAAACAGACTTACAAGCAGATTCTCCATATGATCTTTTCATAGTCTAGTGTAATGGTCAGAGCATCCATTGAGAATGTGGGAGATCAAAGTTTTTATTCTGCTTGAGGAAATTCAGATTCCTCCTGTTTCCTGGTCAGTCAGCTAATCAGTAGGCTACAGGGTTTTTTGGGTTGTTCAATATTAGAAGCAATCAATATTGCTCCAGCTGAAACTTCACAGAGAATACAAGAGTATTCAGAAATAAGAAACACAAGGATTAATAGTCTTTTGTTGTCTCATTTGCTAAGTATTCACATGGAAAGGGGAATAAAGCTTTACTGGCTGATCCTAGGATTGTTCATGTATTTCATTTGTGCAAACTACCAGAGAAAAACGGGTAAGAAAGTAAGTAAGCAGGGACAAGCACTCAGAATGCTTGCATCTGTAAGTAGGATCCCTAAGGGTAGATGACTATACTATATATCTTTCTACTTGCCTAATGTTTCGTTCATCTATTGATCCAGATGTGTAATGGATTTTCAGAAAAGTAGTACTTCACTTTTCTTCACGTTGAAGAAGGGGCGGGGGTGTGTTCCACTCTGCCAGTATTACAACTTTTAGGCTAGGCTGACTTTAAGAAAGATCTGTTTCTAAGCATCCAGAAGTCTTTAAAGATAAAGATAACATGAAGCACTTACTATTAGTTATTTTTAGTGCTACTGACTTTTCTGTCACCTTCTGATAATGAGAGGATAACTGTAAGTCCACAACATCTATGTAGCTAGAACTAATCAAGAAGGAAACATAGTGTATCACGGTAATTCTGTGGCTTTATTTGAGTGTGATGGGTTGGATTTATTGCAGTAATCAGCATAAGAGTGTTTTCTCCTTAAATTACTTCCATCATGACCAGACTCTCCTTTTATGTTGTGAAAGACTTATTTCAATGAAGAAACGGTTCTTGTCTTAGACAACATTGTGCTTTAGTTTGTGCTAACAAGTTAAGGAGTTATTATCATTAATTTACTTACTTACACGTGAGGCAGAATGTTGATCCAAACAACTTTCAGAATAGGAAAAAAAGCCTTGCTTTTTACAAGGCTTGCCTCTCAGGTTTTCTTACATTTTCTCAACTTTCCTAGTTCTTTTTATTTTTCTTTTTTTCCCCCCTTAACCTTCAAAGCTAAGACTTACTATTATTAATCCTGTGTCTTTCTAAATGTTCTAAAACCTGTTGCATGGCTCTCAGATATGATTTCTCAGTCATGCTGTACATTTCAGGATTACAGTTCTGGAAAATATGGCATAGATGGGTTTTGCTGTGTTAGTTCTTTGCATGTCTAGTATTCTCTACAGCTTATTTTCAACTGTTTTCTTCATACATAATTTCAAATATGATATTTTTTCTCTTTTGAATTTTGTTCTAAACTCTTTGTTAGTTTCTGATTACACTTCAGCATTTGTACATTCCTTCCTGTTAAATATCTATGAAGCATCATTGGTCATACACGTAAAACAGGTTGGAAATATTCCATTGAACTTTTTTAACAGAAACTGTGGACTTATCAAAAAACAATTCATCTTGAGAGAAAAACTTCATTTAAGTGAGTGTCCTAATAAAAGAAAAAGAAAATTGAATAGGAAAAAGTAAATATTTTCTAAAACATTCTATTCTAACTTTTTAAAGTAAAAGAGTTTCATTCATCAATTTGTAATATCTTCCTTCTGAGAATGACATTAAGTTACATCAAGAAAAGTTAAAGAATAAATATTTCAAACTTGAAATTTTTCAACTACCTTGATCAATTTTCCTAGTTTGGAGAGTGTTTATGAAAACCTAAGATTTCCATTCCCTGTCCCATTTCTGGATTGAAAAAAAAATCATAATCTAAAGAACTTTCACGGAGTAGGAAGCCTTTTTTCTGTGCAAACAGGTCAAAATAGGCAGCTATGGCCAAAAGTGCAATATCATATCTGATTGCAGTGCACAAGTTTGGCAACTCAGAGTAGAGTGGCGTTTGCCAAGAAAGGAAAATATGTCAGATTTCTAATTGCAGCTGCTCCTGACTTGGCGAGATAAGAAGTAGTCTGTGGCAGTGGCAGATGTAAGGAGCCCAAAAGGCAGGTGAGTCTATGGGGCTGAGAGGAAGAAAGCCCTGGAGGCTGGAAGGAGATCTTGAGCAGGGGAGGAAAGAGCACTTGTGTAGAAACTAGAAGTGCCCAGCTTGCCAAAACATCTTGCTGTAGTTCAGCCTCTCATTAGCAGACAGAATAGTACAACAATGGACAACTAGAAACAAATATCAAAATACAAATAACATAAAAAAGAAAATAGGGCTTTATGCAGTGGCCATCAAAATCAGAAGACAATTTCCCACCACTTTTATGGCATTTTGAATTAGATCCATCATATATGTATATCATATTTGGTTTAATATGAAAAAGTAGTCTAAAAAAGTATAAGATGATTTTTAAATTACTTTCAGTCAACATTTCAATAGCATAGAATTAAGATTGAGGATTGTATGCACTTTTTTACTAGAGAGGTGTTAACACAGCCTCTTCATTTTTCATATCACTTGCTAATACAAATCTTTGCATATGATCCAATGTTGTCCCATAAAGACTAAGACAAAATAAAAAGAGTAGCACAAGAATAAAGCTGTAGACATGGAGATGTCTCAAGAGAATTCTCAGGCTATCAGAGAAAGGCATAAACTTGTAGATAATGTAGAGCTAAATCAGATTTTTTAGAGTCCTTCAAAGGATTGAGCAGAGGTCTAGCACAAGGAAGTTACCTTTTGCCTCTGGAAACAGTGATGCATAATGCACCTTCTGCTCAAAAAGCTGATCATTAGCACACAACATCATAAATGTAACTTACTGCTTTCACACAGCTAGCTAACTGAAGTACCTTAAGCCAACAGAAGATTGAGAGAGCAGAGAAAGGGGAGATTGTGTATTGCATAAGAGTGCAGGGATGGCACCATAAGGAAATCAGTGGAGGGGGTGTGTGATTATGGAAGTATTTTCAACATCATTATTGAAGGACTGTGCCCTGGGAGAGGAGAGACCAAAGAGTGTGAACTAAACACAGCTGTGGTATTTACTCTACATGAGTAGTAAAGGAACTGCAATGAAAGTGGAGCTAGTTCTTTATGCCCCTATATATATATATATGTTGTTTCTCTGCACAAGACTGTTGAGGAAAGTACTGGTGTTGATTATTGTTGCAAGAACAATGAATTGGTTTTTTTATTTAATGTTAGCTTGGTGGTACCTATTAAAGCCAAAGAGTTAATTATTAGATGAGCCTTATTAATACAAAATCATGCCACCTGTTATGCCTACTTTCCAAGACAACTGTTCCAGGAAATTCTGCATATTCATTTATCCACCTTTTCAGACTGTATTAAAAGGGTTGTAATTTGTATATACAGAATACTAGCTTTTAAGACAGAAATAAAAGAGAGAAGGAAAGATAACCAGCACTACAGATGTTTGGACATGTGCTAAGATCTTGTATGGAACTGCTTGGAAAGATAAGAAGAATTTGGTTCATGTGTAAATTCTATCATCCAAAACTGAAAAGGCTTAAGGCTTTGCTAAGACAATTTTGAGGATAGCCTCTGATAAATTGAAAAGATTTATGATGATGCAGGATTATATGTCAGAAGGCAGAAAAAAAATAAACTTTGTGGAAGAAAAAGTAGATGTTCTATACCAGCTATTATAGAAAGAAATGCTATACTGTGCAGTCTCAATCAAATGAATCAGCAGATCACGGGTTTAGGTTGGTTGACCTTGTGGATGTAACTGTGTTGACAGTGATTTACCTCATTTAAAAAGAATGATCAGGTTTGTCAGACTCCACAGAAACACTTGAAACTCCTGGGAAGATCACAGAAAACAGACTTTTCCACCTATCAGAAATGAATAAAATCACAGAGAAAAATGTGTAGGAACAAAATGTGTTTTATTTAATAAGGTGAACTGTGTGACAGTTACATGCCAGGGTGTTTGCCTGTCTCCTCAAACTTGTTCTAAAAAAATTAGGAGTACATCAGCTCACCGAAGGTCAAACTTTGGTGTTCTGTATCTTTAACTTTAAGGTCCCCAGTTGAGTTTCCAGGTGCTGTACAACATGGCAACCATGATACAAATAGGACTTTTGAGGGATTGCTGTTAACCTCAAAATCCCACAGGGAATGTTCTTTGAACTGGAAAGGTTTTCAGTTCCCCAATGTCTTTGAGTCATAATCTCTATGTTGAGCACAATCTTCAAATGATGACTGCAGATGCACGATCACATGGTGATGAGAAGTGAAGGTGCAATCTCTCATCTGTGCAGACTTTTTCTGTAAGCTCCAATGACAACAGGTCTTAATTTTAACTTAGCAAGAAGGAAATACTCTGTTCCAAATTTGTTAGTCAAGATATGGTCACCAAAAAAATTCCTGCTAAAAAGACACTATGTAAACAACTGATCTTACCCAGAAATTAGATTTAGAGAGAATATTTCTATCTGAAGGTAATAACCATCAGTACTACTGCTAAACAACAGTCCCTTTATTGACTGATGTCTCTTGAGGTGCAATGAAGTGATGGACAGGGATCAGGAAAAATGCAATTTTCTAGTGGAGTTTAAAATACATCTTTCCTCCTCCTCCTGTAAACATTTCACTGGCTAAAGTTTTATACCAAGAAGCAAATTTATAAGCTATACTCAATATATGAACTGACGGATGCTAAGATGAAGTAATTTACTTTTCAGCTTACCAAACTACTTTTCATCTTTCCACCACTCTCATTTAGATTTTCCTTTCATATTTCTTGGTACTTTTCTACTTAATGTAATAGATATAATCAATGTGTGACAGTACAAAACCTTTGTATTACAAGTGTACTCTTAGTTCATCTGAACAAAAAATACAAAAAAATGCAATATGTATGTTCATATTTTAGAGGAAGAACTAGTAGAGTAAAAGGAGCAAAACCAGCTTCACTTTGGGTTTGCAAAGGGTGGGGTGGGTTTTTTTTCCAACATTGGGGAAGGAGAGGGAACAAAAAGTAAGAAAAGGAAGAAAAAAAGATTTATGCTGAAAACTAGAGAACTGTGATCAGCCAACAGTCAGCACAAAACTTGCTTTGCCAGAATCTCTATTAGTGCTAAAAAAGGATTAGCACCAGTATTATCCCTGAAAACTCACAGAAAACTCTAACCATCATTTTGCAGTAGAGACATCAGAAGAAATTTTGACAAGAGTCATAGCAATTAATGAAATGCAGATGACAATTCAAAACTCTTTAGAAGCTTTTATTCCCACTGAAAATGAACACTAAGAAAGGGAGAAAAAAAGACATTTACATCATAGGGTAAACCCAGAGGAGTAAATCAAGTAATTTAGACCTTGAGATAAAATATTATGAAGAAATAATAAAGAACCCTAGAAAAAACATTCATAGGAAAATTCATTAACTTTGTTTCTCTAGTGAGAATGCTACACACTCTGTTGTTTTAATGAACAGGTTACCAAAGAATACTTAACAAGATGATGAGAAAGTAAGATAGAAAGGAAAATCACAGAAACAGAAAAAAATATAGCTAGTTTTTAGTATCCGCATTGCTAGCCTTTGAAGGAATATAATTAAAAAAAAAAAACAACCTGTTGCTGTGACCAGATATCCAGAGATAGAGAAATATATGAAGTCAGTTCATTAAGGTTTGCCTCCAAAATGATGAAATTGACAAGAATTCTGCAAAGGACAATATTCTCAGATAAGAAGTATAAGATAAATATATGCCAAAGCAGCTGCCCGATGCTTCAGAGTTGAACATGCTGTATTAAATATGATTTCTCTGGAAATCTTGATGAAATATTTCTGGAAGGATGATTTTTATTCCAATGAGTTTCTGAAATAAGCTTTTGTAAGTCTTGCATATTACTAAGGTCTTGTGTGTGCATCTAATTGTGTAGCTATATTACAATTAAGCTTCTGCAGGACAGAAAGCCAAGAAACTGAACATGCAAAAAACCCCAACCCTTAATTGCATTCTCCTAGGTACAAAGAATAGCTGTGGAGACATTTTCAATACCCTTCACTCTTTAGTGAAGACTCTCTGGAACTGGGTATCCTAATCGGTCATGCCTCTCTGTGAATAGGAATACTATGGCTAATGCATTCCCCTAGAATTTTCCTTGCAGATTTGGAATTTGCCTTACCAGTATATGAAACATAACCATGCAGGTTAGTGTGGAAGCATTGTGTTCCCTCTTCAGCATCTTGTTCCGGAGTGGTGGGCATTGTGATGGTCAGCAAAATACGGCAAAATATGATAAAAGAAATGCATTTCAAATCATACCCGAGAAACAGAATGCCTGTAGCTTACCAGTCACTGCAAACTGGAAATGTCAATACCCGTCAGATATAACCACGCAGAGCCATGTCTCACAGGTAGCAAAGGAAACTCAGTCATAAGCTGGGGTTTAGCTTGCCTGTAGGAAACAGAGTGCACATTTTGACTGGAATGTCTTCTGAAGACTGGGATGCAAATTAAAGCTCAGTATGTAACTCTATACTGAAAATATTTTTTACACAAGCTACTAGTTCTCAGCTGCACTTTACACAAATATCCAAAGTGAGTAAAAAAATTTGTTTCACTGTTAGTTTCTGAAAAACCTTGTAACACTGAGTTTGAGATGAATGACCTAGCTTTTTTAGGATTGAGGAATGTCATGATGAGTATCCAAAAGATTTTGAGAGAAAATTCTTACTTGGTCTAATAGCACAGTATGTATGCATTAGTGTCAGTGAAATGCTTAAACTGACTTGATGGTGAGCATTAAGGGTTTTTTAGGTTTAAATTTATGTTCTATGATGTCCTATGTTCTTTAGGTTTAGATTTATGAATTCCTACCTCTTAGGTTCAAGCCAGCTCTTATGAACACATCATTGGTCAGCTAAATATTTAATAATTATGTTGGATTGTAGAAATAACTAGAACTTTTCAAAACATTCACAGAATATAAAATCAGTATAGCTTTGTACCATTAAACCTTATTAAAAAGGTTATGAATGATATCAATAAATATGAAGTCATCATTCTTAAGCAATATCTCACCAGAACAACTTTAAATGTCTGGTTAATTTTATCTGCTATATCTCTGCTTCTAATATATTAATTGGGAAAAATATGTATGTATCAATCCCTTCTAATACCAAAGAGTACTGTGATTCATGTTTTGACCCATAGATTCCTTCTCATTTTGTTAGTGCCTTCATTCAAGAAAGATAAACTATAACAGATTGAATACACTTCTTAGAAAGGTTTGTTATGTTTGATTTTTTAACTCTTGTTATAAAAGAGGGAAGGAAAAAAATAAATTATCTGCTAAGAGAGGAAGAAGTGCCTCAGATGTAAAATACTAAGGAGTGCCTTGAAGATTTATAAATCAATTCTAATATGAAAAAAAGATTTTTTTTCTCATGCCAAGAATGCACTGAAAATCCTAAAACATGATAAGAATAGTTAAAGAAATACAAATATGTACATAACACAACAAAACTAAGATAACTTACACTTTCATGTAGTGGATTAAAATCTATTAGACTGTAGATACCAAGTACTATTCGTTGAAAAATGGTCTGCATAAAAAGTGTATAAGGAGAAAAAAAAACCTATATGAATCATAGACCTGATAACAAGAAAGATTCAGAAAGATGCTATGGTGACAGTGTAATTGGATGTGTGACCAGATTCTTGTCTTCTTTTGACTTCCACTTGTTTATGGTAAAATAATATGAGTCCATACTCCATTACTTCCTTTGTATCAGGGACAACCTAAAACCACATGCTCCTTCTAGGAAACAGCTGCAGGATTTTTTGGAAATCACTGAGTGTTAAGGAGTGAAAAGAACAGCTGTGCTGCACTTTCATTTACCTTTGTTGCTCCTTTAATTACAGACACTACCTATTTAAAATGAAGATGTAGCCTGAAGTACAATACCATTTTATTAATCTCAGGTGTATTTTGCATATCACTTCATAGTATAAAACATTTCAGTATATGGTAATGGCTTTTCTTTAAGAATGCATTGCACATTTGACAGAAGTTATTTTGCACAATGAATTCAATCTCAAAAGAAGAAAAAAGGGAGCAAAAAAAAGTTATGGAAAAATACACCAAAAATGCTACACCACCAGTACAGAAAATTATTTTGAACTTTTAACTTTAAGGTTAAGCGTGCCTAAATCACAATAATCTGCACCTCCAATAATAATTTTTGGTGATCTTATGTGGAAGTAGACAGCTATATTTATTAGAGAGACTTACTGAAACTTCATCAATCTGTGATATAGCTTTTTATTATCTCTTATCCCTATTGACTGTTTTGAAGCTGAAGTGTTAACACATACTATATTTTCCCAGTTGCTTTATTCAGTGATAATAAAATCAACTGGTTTTGACATTACAGCCTCCTCCATTATGATCAGTCATCTTGCTGCAAAATAGAGTACTTGGAGACTGTGGAGGAAGAGGAGATTACAGAGGATGTTTCTATCTAGTTAAAATTTTTAGTATCTTTAAGAAGAAAAATGTTGACAAGCATGCTAAAATGAGAGATATGAACTCCTTCACTTAGGTGGCTAGGGTGTTGAGCTAGAATTTTGTCTGCAGTAGAAAAATAAATATTTCCAGAAGGTTAACTGGTTATTCTCTAGTATTGAGATCCATTGGCATGCAATGGCCTACATCTATATGGTTAAATTCTCTTAACTCCCAAGAAAGGTACTTGTATGCAGATTGCATGTTGAGGATTATCCCTTGTCTCTGCTAGTTCCTACAATGAGTCCAGAAGATGCTTGTGAGAATACCTTTTGTCCATTGCAAAAAACCATGCCAGGGACCATAACAATATAAGATCATGGATGGTTGAGTTTCAGTGTTCAGGAACATTCCCTGACATTATCCAATTTACTAGTTGTCCTGGTTTCGGCTGGGATGGAGTTGGTTTTCTTCCTGGTAGCCGGTATGGGGCTGTGTTTTGGGTTTAGGTTGAGAACAATGTCGATGATACACTGATGTTTTGGTTCTTGTTAAGTAGTGCTAAGTACTTGCTAAGTGGTGCTCACACTGGTCAAGGACTTTTCAGCTTCCCATGCTCTGTCAGGGGCACGGGAGGCTGGGAGGGGGCACAGCCGGGGCAGCTGACTCAGACTGGGCGGGGGGCTATTCCATACCACGTGATGTCATGCTCAGTATATAAGCAGGGGAGTTGGCTGGGGAGGGGTTCGATTGCTGCTTGGGGGACGTGCTGGGCATCGGTCGGCGGGTGGTGAGCAATTGTACAGTGTACCGCTTGCTTTGTATTACTACTGTTCTATTTTTATTTTACTTTAGTTATTAAACTGTTTTTATCTCAACCCATGAGCTTTCCCCTTTTGCCCTTCCGATCCTCTCCCCCATCCCACCGGTGGGGGGTGAGCGAGCGGCTGCGTGGTGCTTAGTTGCTGGCTGGGGTTAAACCACGACACTAGTATAGGGTAGCCAATAAGTATGACTGAAGGACAAGCTCTGCTCTCTTATGTGTAGCTGCAGGAAATTTGACTTTAATAGGACATATAATAGTTTCTTTTGTGCAAAGGTGAATGGTTTTTATGTTGTCCCTCAAAAACAGTCATGTCAATACATGAGGAGAGGCCAGGGCCATGTCTCATCCTGTTTAGTGCAATATAATGAAACTCTCAGGGCAAGTTATGGAGAAATATTCTTGTCTTATAATAGAAAAGGGCAAAGAAAATCAGTAGGACCTTTACTGTTTACATGTTCTATCAAAGTTAATAAAATAAACTAAGTTTTTGGGTTTACCTCATGGTTTAATGTAGACATCTACATCTGAATAGTCAAGTTATTCTCCCTTTTTATCTAGCAGAAAGAAAGAGTTTATAGATAGTGGTTTGTATCATCCTCAAATAGGTATCTAATATAGGTTGGATGAATCATATTCTAAAATTGTCAAAATATTTCCCATTGACTATAAAGGTAGCTTAGGTGGCTGGTTCAGTAGATACTCAAGTTAGGTAACCTGAATTCCCACCTTTCCTCCGTGTCAATACCTTGCCTGAGCTTTCATGAAACAACAGCCTACATTCCATCTATGCATGCTTTTTTAAACTATCAGAATAGAACGGTGATGCTGACAGAGCTTTTTTTTGTTTTTCCACCTTGCAGTATTAGTGTAAAGAACACTTAAATTCAGGGTTGTGATAGGAATCTGTGAAAACAGGACCTCTCATCACAGTCTGCTTAAACTAAGCAAGAAAATTAAAAGCTATCTGATAGGTGTCATTAAAGTTTAAAATGACTGCTTAAATTTTGCTTTACTATATTTTTCCTCAACATTTTTACCAGGAACATGCACCATACCCATCTTATTTTCCTGCCAAATGGCTTGCAGTTTCATTCACAAGTATTGCAACACACAAAGAAAATAGAATGATTAAAATGCAGCAATGAAGATTCAAAAACATAGGAGAAGTATAATCTAAAAAGTAGAAAGAAATAAAGGCAAGAATTGAAGCCTTATTCAGCTTATTGTATAAACATTAGGTAACAGAATATACCAGTATGCTACCATTGGCATTATTGTTTTGTTCAGTTCCTCTGTACTACCTTTTAGTCTTACAACACATAGTTTGAGTTATTCAACTTTTAAAAAGAGGGAAAAAAGAACATTTATAGATTTATAATCCCATGCCATTTTTTTATCTAATGTTTTTTTGTTTTTATTCTCTTTGTTGGGTTTTTTTCCCCTGATCTTTTATCTCATGTTTTTGATGTTTTATCTGACAGTTTAAGCTAGAAACTCCCAACAAAAAAAATTGGAGCTGCAGAGGTTCATGCAAGCTATAGAAGTTTCATTGGTACAGAGCTAGGAAATGACCTTTGATACTAAGAAGTATCTGTTTTCCTTGGTTTTGTTGTTTGCTTCTTACCATTCATTAGTACATGCTTCCTTAAGTAGTTCTGATCAGTTCTTACCAGTTTTAACATCAGTAGCAAAAGTTAGGACTTATCTTTGAGAATGTAATGTTAAAAAATAACCAATCACAATACAATGTATAGGAAGTGGGAAGCAATCATCAGTCAGCAGCTTCAGATAAGCATCAGAGAAATGATGGTGTTGCTGTGAAAGCACTTGACTCAGACTCAGGTAATCTGGACTCAACATTAAATTCCCTAGCAGTCTCCTGGATTGTCTTAGGAGACATTTGAACGTTGCCAACTATGTGTACACTACCTATCTTCAACAGTCTTAGATGCCCAAGGACCAATTTCCTGGCTTTCCATGCTATTTTGGCTTTGGAACACATCTGAACCATAATCAGAGCATCCAAGAAACAGCTGTTAGAGTATATGGGCCAGAAACCATGCAACAGTTGTGAACAGCCTTTTCATAAGATGACTTAGATACTTAAGTATCCCCAGAATGATGCACAACAGTTTGCACCATGCCGTCATATTATGTCAATACACACAAGCAGAAGACTAAACTCTGTATCATTTATGGAGCGTGTGTCTATGATGCCTCTGCAGCAGGATAATCCCCTTCATACGGTGAAGGAATCATATGCCATGTAATAAAAAACCCAGTGAGTATAATGATTAATAGAGCAAGAGCTTTCCTTATGTATTCAGACTAATAAGCAGAGAGCTGTTCATCTGTCATAGCAGGACCACTTTTCCTCTGCCGTGGTGGCTTTGAGAGATAGGATGTCTCATTTGCTCTGCAAAACTTATTGCTGTCCTGGTTTCAGCTGGGATAGAGTTAATTTTCTTCTTCATAGCCGGTATGGTGCTGTGTTTTGGGTTTAGGATGAGCACAATGACGATAACACACTGATGTTTTGGTTCTTGCTAAGTAGTGCTAAGTAGCGCTAAATAGTTGCTAAGTAGCGCTTACACTGGTCAAGGACTTTTCAGCTTCCCATATCCTGCCCAGTGCATGGGGGGCTGGGAGGGAGCACAGCCAGGGGGGCTGACCCAGACTGGCCAAAGGGCTATTCCATACCATATGACGTCATGCTCAGTATATAAGTGGGGGGAAGAAGAAGGAAGGGGTGTGCCATCACATTCGGAGTGATGGCATTTGTCTTCCCAAGTAACCGTTACGCATGATGGAGCCCTGCTTTCCTGGCGATGACTGAACACCTGCCTGCTGGTAGGAAGTAGCGAATTAATTCCTTGTTTTGCTCTGTTTGCGTGCGCAACTTTTGCTTTACCTATTTAACTATTCTATTTTACTTTACTTCAATTATTAAACTGTTCTTATCTCAACCCACAAGTTTTCTCCCTTTTACCCTTCCGATTCTCACCCCCATCCCACCAAGGCGGGGGGTGAGCGAGCGGCTGCGTGGTGCTTAGTTGCTAGCTGGGGTTAAACCACGACAATTGCATTGCCAGTATTATGTCGACGCTTGGTCTTCCCAGTGATGCAGATTTTCCTAGCCAGGAGTTATGTCAGAATATAACAATCACATTACACTTTAAAGGGTAATGTAGTGCCAAACTTATACATATTTCTGAAATCCTTGGTAGTTACTATTTTGCCTGTGTAACTGTAGGCAGTGTGCAGTACAGACACACAATGGAGAAAAGTCTAACCATCTTTAGCTGGATATGCATATTCCCTCTGCTGCACAGGTTATGACATTACTGCTTTCTTGCACAGCTGTCCCATGCTTTCTATCTCTTGCATGCCCTGTCCCTCCCCAAGCTGAAATACTAAGGAAAGCCTCATGATCACATGTTTTTTTTTCCATAGGAGACTTTGAACTTTCACTCCATGCTGACACAGGAATTTCTGGAGTGTGCTGGGTACAATTTTTAAATGTTTGTGCTGGAAAAGCCAACAATGGGAAGTGCATTGGAGGATCTGCTATGCACACACCAATAAAGAAGAACTGATCAGCTGATGGTATCCTTGGCTGAAGTGACCAGGAGATGGGAAAATTTAAGAGCCTGAGGAAATCGAGAAAGACCAGTAGCAGACTGAAGAACCCAGATTTTAGCAGAACAGACTTTGACTTGTTCAAGGAACTGGCAGGAAGTCCTGTCCTGAGGCCCATTTCAGGAGGCATCTAGAGCAGGGCTTCTCCCCAGGGAAGGTGAGTCAGGAGCCATGGGTGACCCATCACTGCCCAGGCAGGGGCAGTGACTGCAGCAACAGGGCACAGTCTGAGCAGGGGTAGCAGAACAGGGGTAATGATAGCAATAGGGTAATTCAATGGTCCAGTGATCATCAGAGAGGTTGAGGCAGTGAGTCAAATCCAAAGTCACATTGGGAAAGCAAAATGACAGTTCAGGAACAGCTAGACACAGCTGGATACAGGTTTAATTACGGCGTAACTCCACATGTCAGTGCAGGCTGGGGACTAGCTAGCTAAGGAGCTCTGCAAAAAAAGACTCTGCTGACTGAATCAGCAGTACATCTTGCAGAGATGAAGCCTAATTGAATGCTGGACTGCATTATTAGGATTACAGCCAGCAGGTTGGAGGAAATGATTTTTCTTTCCTATTTATCACTTGTGAGGCCTCATCTTGAATATTGTACTACTTATGGGCTCCCTGATGCAAGAGAGAGATTGATAAACTGGACAGAGTTGGTGGAGAGGTTAACTTTGAGGAAAAAAGGCTAAAGAGGGACCTAATTGCTCTTTTCCAGTATCTAATGGGTGATTACAAAGAAGACAGAGAAAAGCTATTTTCAGATAGACATTAAAAAACAAAAAAAAACGCAATAGCGACAGGTTGCAAAAAGAGAAATTCTGACTGGAGATAAGGTGGTAGTGCAGAACATCACCAAAATGGTTGTTAGACACTGGAACAGTTGCCCCAAGAGGTTGTGGAATCTCCATTCTCAGAGATATTTAAAACTTTACTGAATATGGCTCTGAGGAACTTGATTTAACTTTGAATTTAGCCCTGCTTTGACTAACTGACTTCCAGAGATCCTTTCTAATCTAAACAGTTGCATGATCTTGGAGCGTGGCAAAGGGCTAGGAACAGATTGATGCAACCCTCATGGGACTGTCTCATATCCAAGCCAAGTTTTAGCAAATTTATGGGTATACATAAGAAAGCTAATCTGGACATGTCATGTACATGCTGTGGATAACACATGACATTTGTAGGTCAATTCCTTCATTCCTAACCAGGGCCTGCCCATGTGCCAACTCAATTCCCCCATCTCTGTCACAGTCCTGCCCAGTGACATGCAGCCTGGCTTACATACAAAATCCACCATCCAGGAAGACTGAAAATACTTCTATCATCCTCTTTATGGTTCCTGGGATGTGTCCCTTTTTCAAGGATGCAGCCAAATCAGAAACAGATTTGGCATTATCTGCATGCTAAGAGTATCTCTTTTGCCACTGTATAATCATTAATGAAAGTCAGGTGTTGGGCCAGCTGGAAAATTTTGTTGACTCCCTCAGGGAAGTTCTGGCAGAATAATGCTCTTAAGACAGGTGTCCACTGCCTGCCTCATCTTTTCTTCGTCTGTGTGGAAGATATCTGCAAAATGCTCAAATAACAGTCTTTCTAACCTCACCTGGACATTCTGAGGAAAGCAAAACTTTCTTGAAATTTCTACAAATTAGTTAAGGGAAAAATACACCCCAAAACACATTTTGTCCTGTAGTTAGCTTAGTTTAGGTATATCTGTGCACTAATGTGACTATTTACTTTATGCAGCACAGTCATGCTTGAAAAAATGAAGCTTATCAGTTTTCCATAGGCCATCATCAACACCCACTCCAGCAAAGACCCTGAGAAATCAAACTCAAACACTAAAAATGCTTTTTGAACATGCTTGGAGGCCAGCGACAGTTTGTGAGGCCAAAGTGAAGATTTTGGTGTACTGACTTTTGGGGCCTGAGGAAGGTAAAACAGAACTTCATTTTCTTTTTGGATGGAGATTTTCCTGTACAGACAAAGAGCTGGTATTTACCCTCTCTTCTGCCTTATTCCTTCTGCCTTTTCCTATATAGAGACATTTAGAAGTCCTCCATTAGAATCTTTCTTTAAGGTAAGTATTGTTAAGACCTCTGTCCTAAACAGTTACCACTGTTGCCCAAAGGTTCCTGAGCTATGCCTGCTGCCTATTTTAGAACACGTATAGGGGAAAATCCAGACCTTCGCTCCAATGGGAAGAGTCTCTGAAGATTAGTTTGGGAGTTTGCTTGGAAAAAAGAGGTGTTCAGCTAGGAAAAGTGCTAGAGCTGGAAAGAATGTAAGTAGGCAGAAAAAAAATCTGTATGCAGTGGAAACTAAATTGGAGCGTTCACTGTAAAGTCAGCAACAAAGGCAGGAGGAAGCCTTATTTGGCCATCTGTGCCCTCAGCCATACCTAATTCTGCTTGTTTTAAGGAAAAAGCCTTGAATTCCTTTTTTTTCCCCTGCCTCATACTTATTCCTTTAATGCTTTTTATCACCACAGAAAAGACAGAGGTGTTTGAAATTAAATTATCCGATAATACAACTCTGAACTGTGCACTGGAAGAAATTCCTTCTGACTCCACTGCAGTGAACAACTTGTGCCAGAGACATGCTATCTAATTACCATAAGCTTTCTTGACTAGTATTGTGGGGAGGGAAAAGGTACTGTGAGATTGACTGAAATATGAAACAATAAAATGAATTAAACTGCACACAGCAAGAGGAGGAAAAAATGAGATGGGAGTTGTTTTTGTTAAATGTTTACTGTTTATGCACTGCCTGAGGCTTAAATTCTTGACTGTAAGAGGATTTTATAGTTTTATGGATACCATCACAGGATTTTAAAGTATTGTGGTATGTATTGCAATTCTTGCTGAAAGTGCGTATTCCCTGCTTCTCAAATACAATACCTGGTTTGGTGGTTTATTCTGCATTTCTTGGAAAATCATCCTTCAACCTTTCTTGGCTCTAAACACAACCATAACTAGACTGATTCATCCAAGAAACAAATGTCACCAGAAACTGTTTGTATTCCGTCTCACTTTTTAAGATCTTACTCTTTTCTGCTTCTACATAACTCACTTGGAAAAATCCTTTGCAAAGCCTCTGGTTTCCAATAAAGGAATAATTGTAGTAGGATATTGAGAAAAAATTCTGTCCCTACTCATGCTTTTGCAATTACCTCCTCAAGCTCTGTCTTCTATTAGTTATGAGTTTATTTAGAAAACAGCCTGCTCATCAATAGTTTAGTTACAAAAAAAAAAAAAAAAATTGAAATATCTTTATATAGAGGAGAACATGTGGCAAAAATTCCATTAAGCCTTGAAAATAATTTTTTCTGTAGTATGGACACAACTCTTTGTGTCCCTTTGGAAGGTTAATGCTAATGACACAAGTCATTAGCAGAAAAGTAAAACTTTTCCTCCCTCCATCTTCCTTCATCTTATATCACATACATGTCAACTGAAAGATTACCACATATTAACTGGTATACACATTATGCAAGCAAACGAACATAATTAAGCAGACATAAAGTATTTTGCAGCTTTGTACTTAAGTAGGGGATTGCTTGCATGGCTAATCTACATTTCATATTCTTTGAAGGGTCAGATACCTGATTTTTTTCCAACAATAATGGAATGTGCAATTGTCTGCACACCATTTCCACAATACTCAGTATCTAACTTTGCTGCTGATACAAGCAATTTGCATGAGAATGCCAGTATATTCTCTCTACCTGGCTGATTAAAATTCCCTGAAAAATTTTAAATTGACCCTAAACTGAAGATACTGTTTCTTTTTGTGCAGGTAATTTTCCAAGCTTCCTCTAGATCCTGGCCAGAAGTCAGAATTTCAAGCATGTTACCTCACCCATGCAGCAAATGGCAGTGATGAGAGGCAGCAAATGGCACAGCGATGAGGGGTAAGCTTAAGATTCAGTTACAGATTGTTTGGGCTACACAGCCTTTGGCAGGAGAAGCTTTTTTTAACAAACTCAGAAAGAACTTTGGAGTTTCATTTTAATGGCAAAGTAACTATATGTGATTCATTTGCAATTATACAACCTAACAATCATTTCCAATGTGACATGCTTAATAAAAAGAAGTATTAGAAAGAGAAGGGTGTGGCCGCAAAAACGTAAGCTCCCATTTTTACATAAAATATTAATTCTAAGTGATGCAGAGTATGAAGTTTTGTTCTGAGGGGTTCCCTTGAGGCTTAATCTATGTAATTCCAAGCAGCCACTACAGTTTCATTTGAAAAGCTGATACTATTGAAGTCAATCCATGCTTGTAAAGAAATAAAAAGAAAAATCACAGGGTCATAATCGGAAGTAGAATAAATAGATAAACCAAATCTGTCCCTGTATATCTTGTAATTAATCTGATTTACACTACATAAGTTATAGGCAGGAAAGTTGGGACATTTTATGGGCTCAGCACAGCACCAGATTGGAAAATCTGTCAGCCCAAGTGTTGTCACTCTCCCAAGGCAGGGAAAGGAAAGGGAAAGGCTGATTTTTACTTCTCAGTCTGAAGTCATTTCTCCTGACAGTGAGGATGTCTGCACAGAATATTGGCCACTGGATTAAAGGTTGTTTCAGAGGAGGAAGCAAATCATTCTGTACAAGGGAGGTAGGGCTGAATGACCACATGATGGGCTGTGGCAATATATACAAGGGTGATAGTAAAGACAAATTGAAGCTTCATTGATCCTCTCTATTTCATTCCCTCTCTCACAGTAGAGCAGCATTTAGTACCTTTATATGAGTAGATCTATATTTTTTATTTGAGATTCATCAGTTCTGCTTTTCCAGGAATGTTCAGACTCCTATAGAATCAACTGCTAAAGAGAATGTTAGCTTTAGGAAGGACAACGGTCTGCTGCAGTTATAGTGCTTCTTGGGGATAAGTATTTGTATGGGTTCTCTCTCCTATCCAACTTCCTTGTCATTTTAGAACTTTCTGAATCATTCTTTTATGGATGAAATCTATATATGTAAGCCCAATGGCTACTATTATCTAAAAGCAAAATATTAATTCTCTTTTCCTCTCTCTCGCTCTGAAAATGAAATTTTTTGAGTTAATATGCTCACTGACTACTCTATTATAATTGCTTCTTAACCATTATACAGTTTCTTGAACAAAGCAATCTGGAAAAGTGTGATGGTTTTGGCTGGGAGAGAGTTAAATCTTTTCCATAGTAGCTAGTATGGGGCTAAGTTTTGGATTTGTGCTGAGAACAGTGTTGATAATACAGGGATGTTTTCATTACTGCTGAGCAGTGCTTACACAGAGTCAAGGCTTTTTCTGCCTCTCACACCACCCCATCAGCGAGGAGGCTGGGGGTGAACAAGAAGTTCGGAGGGGGAACAGCTGGGACAGCTGATCCCAGCTGACCAAAGGGCTATTCCACACCATATGACGTCATGCTCAGCATATAAAGCTGGGGGAAGAAGAAGGAAGTGGGGGACGTTCAGAGTGATGGCATTTGTCTTTCCAAGTAACCATTACACGTAATGGAGCCCTGCTTTCCTGGAGATGGCTGAACATCTGCCTGCTGATGAGAAGTAGTGAATTAATTCCTTATTTTGCTTTGCTTGTGTGCGCAACTTTTGCTTTACCTATTAAACTGTTTTTAACTCAACCCATGAGTTTTCTCACTTTTAGTCTTCCGATTCTCTCCCCCATCCCACTGCAGGGGAGTGAGCAAGCAGCTGTGTGCTGCTTAGTTGCCGGCTGGGGTGAAACCATAACAAAAAGTTAGAATGCTTCACTTCTATGCTAACAAACATCTATCAAAAACATTTTAGAAATATCTTTAACCATCTAATAACAAGAACATTTCCACAGTATATTTATGCTTAGTAGGAGATGTTGTTATGTATATTTCTCTTGGTTTTAACATAAAAAAATGTTTTCAGGAGCTTTTAGATGACATGTAAGTGGCACAATGTGCATAATTGCAGAGAAAAAAATGAAATGGCTTGCAAAATAATGCCACAGTAATATTGCTGATCAGATATTAAATAACGTTTGTATTGTTTACTTGAAACAAATCTTTAATTATTAAATATAAATCTGCTATGGAAAGCCAGAAATGTTAATTTTGTATTTAATAATTAAATGTTTCCAATTTTATTTCAGAGCAACATAATTCTGGTAGTAGGATAAGGCTAGAAAATGTTATATGGTCCCAACTGCACTCCTTATTTTCATGTTAATATACAAAATGTTGTGGAATACTTCTACACAATAGCCATTCCTTTAATGAGACCTTTCATATCAGTGAACAAACTAGAATCCAGCAGGGATTTGTTTTCCTTTTATTTACTTCATTAGCAGCACTACGAATGTTGCATATAAAGCCAGCTGGAAAAGCAGAACACTTTCTTACGCATACCTTCTTCTTAATGAAGCCACAGGACAATACTAAATTAACTATGGAAGCTAGTACTTTTTATTGTAGTAGTTGACAGCACGGCATCCTCTCTGTGTTAAGCTATAAGAAGTGAATACATGACTGTCTTCCATTCGACCATGTTTCAATACCCTACAAACGTGTTATGAAAGATTTAACTTATATAAATTATTTTAGACAACCAAAAACTTTTCATATGGAATTCCATAACACTAATTCCAGTCTTGAAAAAAAACTTTAAATGGAACTGTAGTTTATACTAATGAGAGAGCAGAAAAGGAAAAAAAGAAATCTTCCCTACTTCAATAATAAAAGAATATGGTAAAACATCTTTTATGTAAAATTCCTCTTGATTTCAGTAAGGACCTCTACCTAATAACTGATTGATAGTAAGACATTTAGATGTCATTATCTATACATTAAAGAACAGCAATTTATTATAACATCTATCAAATAAGACAAAACCTCCTACTTGTTAACAAGCTACAGTACAAACAGAAGTCATGTACAATTCTTCAGAAGAACTAAAGAAGATAGAGATTTCATCTATGCAATGTGGGAAGAGGTAGGGGAAGGTTGTGTATGAAGCTATTACAAATAATGTAGCTAAGATCATAATCACATGCCCCTTTCTTAAGAGCTACTTACCCCAGCGTGGAGGGAAAGAAGAAGACAGAAGAGGGGAATGAGAAGACATGCTGCAGTCTCTCATGTCTGGTAAGAAGTCAGCATAAGAAGTCAGTGAGCAGGACTGTTCAGGAACTGCTCCAAGTAAGGATCTGCCACTCTGCTTGTCTCGATGTACTCCCAACAATTTCTAATCTGAAACCTCACAATTATCTGTAAGTCTTCTTTGGAACACAAGTCCTTGGGTTTCCCATGATAACATTAGCCAATGCTGGCCAATCCAGCTCCCACATCACAGAAGAATTCCCAGTCTTTGGAAAAAGATGGAATTGCACAGCAACCAAAGGCATGGAGCAGGACAATTGTCTCAAAATCTCATGTAAAGATTCAGCTTAACTCCACACTTCCTGCTAACATGTCTATGCAGGAGAAAAATACTGTGATGTGACTGGTGATGCTGAGCTCTTGTAAGACCCAGCAACTGTTCCATTTGGTCAGACTGCAGCTCAATGAACGAGTATTGTGGGCTTCTGTTTCAGGCCAGAAATGTTATTGAAAATGTAAGGCAGTAACTATTCCATTTTTCTGCCTTATCTATCTTTCTGTCTCCCACAGAACATGTCCAGATTGCCTCTGATGCTGCCAAGCAAGTAATGTGTCCCTACAGGGCTCACTCAGAATTAAGTCCAGCAGGAGTTCCTGTCCTAGAATAGATTTGCAGTCATAGTCTATGTCTTGACATAGCCAGAAATGCCTTCCTAGCCAAGAAGTTAGGGCCAGCACTGGGACTTATCTCCAACAAGCTACTGCAGCTTTCTGCCCTTCCCTTGGCATACAGAACACAGCTTTCTCTAAAAATGATGTTAAATGTCTTCAGAGATGTTACAAGGCTGCCCCAAACTGCTGGAGGCAATGCCACTGATTTTCAGGATGACGAAGTCCTGTTCTCTAATGGACCGTATCCATTGGCATATGCCTCTGAATGAGTTAGGGCATGACTGAGTTTGGAGGGAAAGAATGTGGTCTTTTGTGGAAAGAAGAAAATCAGGAGGTGATAAAAAAAGAAGGGTTTGCATAAGAGTGCCTCATGCCTATAAGCGATGTAGATCAAGTTGTATATGTCATGTATATGTAATTTATAGAGGCCCATCTTGTTTTCTGAGATTTACTGGGATGGGCATGCGTACTGTTCTCACCACCCAAATATCTAGGGCATTCTTAACTGAGAAGCCAACAGCTTCAGAGTTAGATAAGGTCCAGTTAGGGCTGTTTAGTCAGTGCTAACTGGTGAGCCTCATGAACTTGATGCTAATGTCTTCAGCCCTTCCCATGGGCTGCAGTTTCTTCAGGAAACATTCACCTGTGCCAGCATGGGGCTCACCATGGGTTGTAGCGTGGGTACCTGCTCCAGTGCAGTCCTCCCCATGGGCTGCATAGGAAACTCTGCTCCACCCCTGGAGCACTTCCTCCCTTCCTTCTTTCTCCTTGGTGTTTGCAGGGTTGTTTCACATTTGTTTTCCTCACTTCTTACTACTGTGTGGCATTTTGCTCTTTCTTAAATTTATTTTTACAGAGGCACCACCATGTTGGGGCTGTTGGAGACGGTTGGAACCTGCTGTGTCCTGCACAGAGCAGCCCCTGGCCTCTACACACAGAGGGCACCCTGCAGCCCCCTGCTACCAACACCTGGACACCTACACTGAGTACATATTATACCCCGTCAATCTTTATCTGTTCAAACTTTACTATGTGATATGCTAATGTTTTGCAATGTTTCCATGAAAATCTGCCTTTGACTATCCACCTTGGTCTTGTCTGATGGAGTTTTGCTAAACCTAGAGACAAGACAAATGTGTTTGGCAGTGCTGTTTTCAGATTTTTGTTGGAAGCTTATTGCTGCCCTGTGGACTCCACTCCAGAAATGCCTGGGGAGGGGGGTACTCGTGGATCCACCACAATCTAAAATAACAACAGCCACATAAAGTAGTAAAAGTGTACTGTAAGATATCACAAAGCAGTAAGTGAATTAGACTAAGAGGCTTGGACAGTCCTTACTACTTGTGTGGTGCAAGTATGGTAATACTGACATATATCACTATCTGCTAACTGAACATAACTGCCTTGTGAATGCTGATGCTACGCACAGTCCCAGAGTCTGAGGGAGCTGTCAAGACTGATTTCTGCCAAATGCTAGGATGTCTGAAACGTTATACTAGATGGGAATTATGTGCTGCTACATGAAAATCAGTGAATCATAAGCTACTACTAAAAGCAATACCCTCAGCACACAATTAATAAGCAACCTATGGACTGAAATATAGTTGCTTAAAACACTTAGTGAAAAAACATCTCAGACAATTTGTACAAACTGAAATCTTCGTGTTTTGAGTAGGAGAGAGGTTAAGTTTGCTGTGGAAATGACCTACAGCAAATAACTCTCTCTACTTTCTGCTAGTATATACTGCAAAAGACAGTTTGTCTGTGGATGTTGAGGCTGAATCAGCCATCTGCAGATTAAGGCTTTAATAAAGCAACTTTTGTCTCAGAGTGTAAGGTGGTGGAAAAAGTCTGATATGCTGTTATAAGTTACCTTGTAACACTAAGTGATCTCCACAAAAAGGCAGGAGTTAGGAAAGCCAAAGCTCACTTGTAGTTGAAAACGGTAACAGATCTGAACGGCAAAAAGAAAGGATTCTTTAAAAAAATTGGCAGTCAAGAGAAGGCTTAAGAAACTGCAAGTCCATGGGTCAGTGGGACAAGGGACGTCATGAAAAGAGGCATGGAAAAGGCAGAGGTTCTCAATGCCTGCTTTGCTTTAGTTTTCATTGGTAAGGTGAAAGCTTGCCCGCAAGCCTAGTGGAAGTCTGCGGGAGTGAGAATTATCCAGAGCAATGGAGGATGGAGTGAGGGAGCACTTTGGACTGTTGGCATACAAAAGTCCACGGGATCAAATGGGTGCATCCAAGCGCACTGAGGGATGCAGCCAATGTCACTGTGAGGCCACTCTCTATCATCTGAAAGGTCATGGTGATTGGGGAAGGTTCCTGAAAATGAGAAAAAGGCAAAACTCACAACCATCTTCAAGAAGGACAGGAAGGAGTGTCTAGGGAGAAGTAGACTGCTCAGCCTAACCTCAGTACCTGAGAAGATGATGGAGCAATTAATGCTAGAAGTGGTTGCCATCCTTATGAAAGGCAAGGAGGTGACTGGGATCAACCAACATGGATTTTACCAAGAGCAGGTAGTGCCTGACAAAACTGATGATTACCTTTTGCGGTTAGATGATTGGCCCTGTGGACAAAGGGAGAGCTGTGTGCGTTGTTTACCTCGACTTTAGTAAAGCCTTTGATATGGTTTCACATAGTATTCTAACAGCCAAACTGTTGAGATATGAACTGAATAAGTCAGTTCAAAGGTGGATTGAAAATTGGCTGGATCATCAAGAGCAAAGGATTGTGATCAGCAGTGCGAAGTCCCACTGATGGATGGTTAACAGTAAAGTCCCTCAGGGATGAACACTGGTGTAAGTATTTTTTGATGTATTTGTTGACAACTTGGATGATGGGGACAGTGAAAGTTTGAGTATCAATATTGGGGGAGAGAAGGGCTGCTATGTTTCTGTGATTTGGAAACAAGTAAGAAAAATCAAGGAGCAGCAGGAGTCTAATGGCTGAATGAAGAATCAGATATTGAGATGAGCATCTGGGTTGAAATTTGAGCTGCACAAAGATACTAGATTCAAGAACTGTGAAAAAGAGAAAAAGAGTAGTAGAAAAGATAATTGTTCTTTCTACTTTAATTCTAACTTAATTGTTCATTCCACCTTTATTTTTGCATTTCCCACCTTTTCAATGTTTGATTCACTAACCTTAAAAGATATTATGTTTATGCAGTCTGACATACACAGATTGTGTTTCAATTGCATGTTTTAGAAAATATTTATCTTTTAGCATGAAATTAAAGCCAAGGAAAGTGTTGTTATCAAGGTGCTCATTTTCTACATGAAAAAAAGCTGTAATTTTGATATTTTCAACATTTATTTTTTCACCAAAACATGTCCTAAAGATACAACAGAAAAATAAAAAGCAAAGCTAAGCTATAGAAAAGGTGTATAGAAGACAAAGAAAACAATTTAGTGGGTGGGGAAAAAGGACCTCGTGTTCACTCATATACTATTTCATATGTCATATAAATTAAATAAGTAATATTATGTGTCTTGAAGTAGTCTGTGAATGTCATTGTCTTACAAATGCATCTATTGGTAGGTGTTTTTCCATAGTTTGTGGCAATCCACTAGATTTTGCTGACAGTAAACCATTCTTTGGAGGACTTTGCTTGAATTCAACATGTAAGAACAGAAAAGATTTTCCAAAAATGTCTTGAATCAAAAGCAAAGAAGACAGCTGGTGGATGAACAGGTCAATTTTTCTCATTAAGGTACAGAAAAAAGAGCCTGCTGCATACAGCCTGCCCTTCTCACCTACTGCAGTGAAAGCAGAACAGTCTTATCAGGTAAGGTCATTCTGCGTGGCAGCTCTGCAATTTCTATCTCACCCTTCATTAATCCACAGGGGTAACCAGTAGGAATCCAACAGCTCTTCATCACTTCAGTATCAAGTGGCATCAAAACAGGTTGTCAGGAGCCTCATTTCCTTCCACCCTATGTGAATAAGTAGGAATAGTAAAAATCCAACAGAGTAAACCAAAAAACAACCAGTGGAGATTTTACTGGTGGGAAGGAAGTGTTATCTTTTTTATTTTTTTTCTTTTTTATTCTGATTGTTGGTAATATGATCCACATTTGTACTCTATCTAGAAGTAAACTGGTAACCATGCAAAAACTTCAGCATTTTTTGCTACTTAAAGTCCTCCTTTATAGATCATAGAATCATAGAATCATAGAATTGTTAAGGTTGGAAAAGACCCTTAAGATCATGAGGTCCAACCGTTAACCTACCACCGCCAAGTCCACCACTAAACCATGTCTTCAAGCACTGCATCTACCCATCTTTTAAATACCTCCACGGATGGAGACTCAACCAATTCCCTGGGCAGCCTGTTCCAGTGCCTGACTACTCTTTCAGTAAAGAAGTTTTTCCTAATATCCAATCTAAACTTCCCCTGGCACAGCTTGAGGCCATTTCCTCTCGTTCTGTCACTTGTTACTTGGGAGAAGAGACTGACCCCCACCTCACTACAGCCTCCTTTCAGGTAGTTGTAGAGAGCAATAAGGTCTCCCCTCAGCCTCCTCTGCTCCAAACTAAACAAGCCCAGCTCCCTCAGCTGCTCCTCATAAGACTTGCTCTCTAGACCCTTCACCAACCTAGTTGCCCTTCTTTGGACACACTCCAGCACCTCGATGTCCTTCTTGAAGTGAGGGGCCCAAAACTGAACACAGTATTTGAGGTGTGGCCTGACCAGTGCCAAATACAGGGGCACTATCACCTCCCTGGTCCTGCTGGCCACGCTATTCCTGATACAAGCCAGGATGCCATTGGCCCTCTTGGCCACCTGGGCACACTGCTGCCTCATGTTTAGGCGGCTGTCAACCATCACCCCCAGGTCCTTTTCAGCCAGGCCGCTTTCCAGCCACTCTTCCCCAAGCCTGTAGTGTTGCCTGGGGTTGTTGTGACCGAAGTGCAGGACCCGGCACTTGGCCTTGTTCAACCTCATACAGTTGGCCCCAATCTATCATAAACAGTTTTCTGCTCAGAATTCAATATAAAGGTGTCTCCGGCTACTGAAGTTAATAGATACCTCTTTTTATAAGAAGAATATGGTAAAATGTGGATATTTAGAGCACAATCATCATAATACATTCTCACCTGAAGAGCTTCTGTCCCTTAAAATTTGCATGAACTAATAGTTTAAATTAGCCTTTTGGCACAAGATGTTCCATAGAGATCCATATTTCTGGTTTAATACATCATACAATATTATAACCATTCTTAACACTATAATTTCATACTAATAAATATGTAGTATTATTGTGGATTTCTCAATTTTTAGTGTAGCAACTCTGAAGAAATATAAGCAAGATAATAAGAACCTGCAACAGTATTTGGGCAAAAATTGTTGCCTGGCACCAGGGAAGACAAAATCACTAAGAATATGCTGATAAATTCCCAAATCATTCCCTCCTTGTAGCAGTGCAGTGTGCTCTGTGTGTTTCTCCCATCCATGATGTTTACTTCAGCAGCCTGATGCTCCCCAGTGATAGCACATGAATAAAAGAGCAAGCAGTAAACTGTCAATTTATCACAACTCTACTAATAGAAACTCCATGTGGTGTTCTATTCCTCTTTTCTTCCTTAATGCTTCTTATCAATGTTTCAGAGTGGTTGCCAAAAGCTGTTCAAAAGTCTGTTATCCCCAAATATTACGTAGCTTACCATACACCACAGAACTCCAGTGGAGGCTGTATAAGCAAAGCACAATTTGGCATCCAGTCAACATAATTCTTTAAGAGGACACAATGCAATTTTATACAGCATACAATTTCACTTTTAACTTAAAATGTCTTTTAGTGATAAATAATGCAAACAGTAGGTTAACTAACAACAGGCAATAAATGTGAAAGATGAAACTACCTAACATATATTTTGGGACCAAAATTAAGAAAAATGGAGTCAATAATGTAAATAATGTAGGAGGCTTGTTGCAGAAGGCAGAACCTGGATTAGAAAGATGTTTGCATTAAACAGTATAAGATTAAGTGGTTGGAGAAAGTATGCTAATACTACAAACACAAGGCCAAAACTATTTATTAAACTCTGACCTGTTTGATGTTTTCTCTGTGCACTGAAAGTCTTCTGTGAACAAGTGAAAAAGAAGGAAAAATGAGAAAAAAAAAGAACTACCTGAATGAAGCAATTTAGAAAAGAAAGAGACCAGGATCTAGAAGTAAAATTCATTATGGTTAAGTCTTTACCTCAGCTCCATTACACAGCTGTTTTTCCTGCTTGAGTAACCATAAAGCATGTGACAAGCAAAGCTTTTATGATTTAACATTGATCCAGTGAAAAGCCGTAGTGGAGAAAAGAAAATTCAAAATGAATACTTAACAGAAAAGTTCTCTTAAAAAAACCCCATCACTATCATTTTTTTCATGATTGTACCATAAATAAGGCTGGAGGATACCTTGTAAGAACCCATATGATGTAAGTTTACATATGCTTTCGAAGTTATTTCTCAGTGCAAGAGACATCACATGCTATTGATTTTCTGATCACATACCTAATTGTCCAAATAGACAAAAGAATAAGGGTTACCTTATCAATGTAAAATTTAACTGGACTATGTAAAGCAATAGAGATTTTCTTTTATATATGGTTTCATCCATGGTGTTCAAGAACTGTACCTTGATTTGATGGGAATTTCTGGACCTCTTGCAATAAAAAACAGCAGAAACAGTGATTATTGGCCCCACAGCAATTTATTGTTAGTTAAACAACTTTCCCTAAAAATTGATGTTGGCTTGATGCCTTCATCTTACCATCAGTGCATGACAATCATAACTTCTTTTATGCTTTTCTTATTGTTCATCCATTCATTAATTCAGTCTGTCAGGGAGTCAGTTATTTTATTTAATTGAGAAATCAATTGAAATTGGTTTAACTGACTTGAGAGCTGTGAGTTTGAGTCAACGTTCTTGCTTTGTTTTCATGATATGGTGCTATTTTTCATCATTTTCATCAAAAGCTTATTTTTTTCATTAATTACAGAATTTTCATTAGTGGCCTGTCATTTAAAGCTTGGCATCTAACCCCTAGTTTAAGAAAAGAAACACACACAAAAAAAATCTTAGTTAAATGACCCTAATGTGAATCTGATTTAACCAACTTAAGTATCTTTTTAACACATCAATAGTCATAATTTTGAAAGAGCAGGGACAGAGATTAACAGGGCCTGTAAAATTTTCCAATGACCCAGATGCACGTGTGTTCTCAGACTTCCTGAACCTGGATTTGCTACATAGGAGAGTCTGTCTATAGTCCCACACCATGAGCTTTAACAGAAGTAGAGAAAAAAGGAAGCAAAGTAGCAGGGAGGAAATGCTTATGCCAGTTCATTGCACACCTAACATACTGCAAAAACAGGAGATAGAAGATGTTACCTCTTTTGTGATTACTTAAATGCCAGTGAGTCTTTTTGGTTGTAGGTATTCCAGATCTTCCTCTGTTGAGCACAGCAGGCACACCTCATCCTCGCACTATCTGGATGCCACTTTGAGCTATCGTAACTTACCGAAATGGAAGATGAGGGCTGCAGTTATGGGAATCTTTATGCCTCTGAATCAGCAAAGCTCTATTGATCTCATCATATTTAAACGTTATTACATTTGAGGCTCTGATTGTCAAGGGAATACTTCAGGAAATTTGTTTTGCCTGTTTACCAGACATTCCCTTCTCCTCTACTCATGGTCTTTGGTAGGTTATATTATAGTCACAGTTCCATATGCATCCTGCTCCAAGCAAAGATGTTTCTCAAATCTTTCTTCTTAATAATCCATGCACAGTTTGTATGCTTAGGAATAGAGCGGATTTTTTTTCCTTTGATTAAAGGGTCTCATGAATCTGACTTGTGCTTAATGAATGAAAAAGGAACTGGTTCCAAATTTTTAAAAAGAGCCTGAAGATACTTCTTTGTAAATTTTTAGATCTCTAAATTTTACTCAATACTTATGGTGAGTGGGTCAGTATGTCTTTAAAAAAAAAAACCCAAACATATTGTTAGTACTTTTTGTGATTCTCCTTGAGGAAAGCAAAATTTTCTCTTCTGATTTTCTTTTCCTCTTGATTATGCTTCACATTGGAATGATGCTGTTTATTTTTCACTGAGATATACCTTTAAATGAGCTTCATAAAACAGTAAAAAAAAGACATATTTCCACAACAGATATAACTGTTCAGGTTCTATAACCTGATTGTAAAAGTGCCTCATATATGATCTAAACCAGGAAAATTTCTAGTCCTTTAAAAATATATGCAAACAATAAATCCTTACAGCAATGCCTTAGCAGAAAAAAAAAAAAAAAAAGAAAAAAAAAAGAATACTGGAGCTCTCTTATATGACATCTTCCAATAAAACTCTGTCTCTAAAAGACTGTTGTGGAGTAGAAAGCCTACGCTACTGGCACATTATAATGAGATGAAGTGAGATGACAGTGGGAATGTGAACAGCACGGCTTTAGAGGATTGTCTGGATGACAAGAGAGCCGTTTCAAAGTGTTTTGTGGAGGGTGCTATACTTTTTTCACTGTTAAATTTCAGGTAGGGGCTCCCCCAACAGGGATTGAGTGGCAACAAGGATAAGAGACAATGACTGTCAAATCAGCTGTCTCCGTCTCAGTCTCTGTCTGTCTCGGTCTCTGTCTTACTCCTTCTAAGAATAGAATAATCCCATCTTTTCATAATACAGTGACATTGCTCAGATCTTTCATTATGCCAGGATTAAGAAAAACTGGGGGTAGAGCTATGAGGGGAGAGCAACCTCAGTTTGATTCTTCTTGTTCCACCACCTTCCCTCTTTGTGCTTTCTTGTCTGACTCGGGAGGCAAACCAACTCCACCTTGTGCTCTTTTAGATTTAAAGGTTATTAACAACTGCAACATTAACCTGCTCAGACCTTATTTTCATTAGCTTACGTAGGATGGCAGGATTAAGCTAGCTGGAAGGAGCACGATGTGATTTAGTTCTGTTTGATGCTTCTGCCTTAGTAAATGTCAGAACCAGGGAACAGAGTATTAATAACCATTTGCATCCAGTATGCTAACAGCAGATCTCCAAGAGAAGCCACTCTGTAAAATAAAGCTCCAAGGTAGCAATCCCCCCCTTGCTTTTATCTCAGCCAAAAAATAGATGCAAACAAGCCCATTCAAGACATATCTGACAAATGCAGGGTTAAATAAAAACACTAGTATCTATTTAAAAGCAGAGAAGCAGTTTGCTGGAGCAGTTATTTCATGTTAATCACTTTGTATTTACTGCAGCTTGAGAAAGACGCATTTGTTATGCAGACAGTGTTCATTGTCATAGCTTGATCATTAATGCACTGCTGCCAGCAACAAAATGAATTACTCTCTGAATACTAAACTGGGAAACCAACGTTGAACCAGAGAGTGGCACAATGATACTTACAGGAATAAAATATAATACCCAGCTATGAGAGGGTGCATTTGTGGCCTCTGCTAACTACCATCTATTTTTAAGATTAGTATTAGTAGGAAACCTCTCTGGAATGGTTGAAAATTGTAGGACAAACAATAGTGATCATTTATTTTCCCATGGGAGTTTATACTCTTTCTGGAATACAAATCTCTCATGGATTATTTCCCATGCTTGACCACAGCCATTTTTTTCCTATCAACAATTTATCATTTATCCCTTTACATGCATGCTTTGAATTTCTGCAATTCCTAGCATACTGTAGATCCATAGCAGCACTGTAGAAAGTACATGAATAAAAAACACCGAGGAATCAAAGCCCTACTGTGTCTATGAAAAGATGTCATAGATATGTGCAAAAGCAGAGTAACAAAGCAAATGCCACCTGTCACTCTGAATGTTTTTATACTGCTTTTGATGTCCCTGTGTCACAAGAATAACAACATTAATCTCAGAATGGTAGATTGTTACTATTAGCTATAACCTGCTCTGCACAGGTCAGTAAACTAGAAAGGGATGATTGTATGTTTAAAGTAAAAGGGGGGGGGGGGCGGGAGGCAGCAGGGAGGAAGAAAAAGAAAGAAAGAAAAAAAATCTGGAGGAAAAATAGCTCAATCAGCCGTGTTCTTTGGTGGATTTACACTGCATCCATATCTATTTTAGTGGGAGCTCAGAGTTTGCCCTGTAATAAGATGTGTTCAGGTCAGAGCAGAAGGCAGCATCTTCCTTTGTATCTCCTAAAATCTCTGGGCTCGATTCTCTGGAACATTGCAAGCACGACGCTCCCAGACATTCAAAAGGGAGGAAAGGGCACCTAAAGGCAATAAGAACCTATAAAAAACTCATTGTATGTTTTAGGAATAATATCATGTGCGTAAAGTGGTCATAAATTGAAGCTCAAGGAACAAAATCCTGAACTAAATTGTACAGAAGAAATCCAGATTCTAGTTGAATTATATATGTTCTCCTAGAAAGGAAAACAAATAAACAGCATAATATTCCCAAATCCTATGGGAGTTCTTTCCATGCCAATTAGAAATAAAAGGTGTTTTAACATTTACATGCAAAAACAAACATGTCAGAAAACACATCATAGCCCATACACCTCATTCAGAGAAATGGTTAAAAACTATTTTATAGTTGACGCTGATGGTTGATCATTTTTGTGGATTAGTATGCTTTAAAGCTAATATTTTATAATGTAAATTATAACTGAATCTCTTGTTCTGTTTATTTGTGTATGTCCTTCTTGAGAAATGCAGACCTTCAGGTTTAGAAAGGAATACATTCAAGATTAATGTTCAAGAATGAAAACAAGCTGTGGGAGAGGGGAATTGTCATCACTGTTATGAAGGTTTCTGACCTCAAAGACTATTATCTAAAATAATAATCGTGTTCAATTACTGGTGAAGTAACACTCTGCAGTTAATTAAATGTTTGTACAGTACTATGAAATTATTAAATAAGTATATACCATAAATGTTAGAGTTACATGAATCATCTTTTCCTGCCCTTTTTGAAACATGTTACAAGAACAACGTCAAGCTCCATGGAACTTCTTCAGTGTAGTTACTGCTCATCTCATTTGTCACAGCACATTAACCAGTTCTTCAGTGGAACATATCAGCTGGTTAGCAGTAAATTCTGCTACTTGAAATAACACAGGATAATACAAAAATTATACTTTATCCAACTTAAAGCTACTGGTAATTTCTGTGAGCAGAATATAGTTATCAAAAGTTGAACTTGCCTCAGATATACAGTGACAAACACGGTGATTAAGAAAAAAGAAAGAAAAAGAAAAAAAAAAGAAAAAAAAGAAAAAAGAAGAAAAGGAAAAAAAGAAAAAAAGAAAAAAGAAAAAACGAAAAAAAAGAGGCTTTTCATAAGCAATCCATTTGGGTGCAAAATATGTGCTGAAAAATTCTCAAAAGTGAAGCAACTTGTTTCATTATTATAACTATGACACTGTGCAGATTACACAAGGATTCATCTTAATCACCTATTAACAAAAAGGATCATGAAATCATATCCCCATCTTGGGAAACCATACAAGTGTAGTTTGCATTTCTAAAAGGATTTATAGCATAACGCGTTAATTGGCCATAACACACTGCTAATGATTAAAAAATAAGAATTTTCCTCACTGAATAATTAGTTTGTGTCATTCCAGAGTGGTGGTTGTGCTTTTTTCTTAAGGGCTCTGAAATTTACTGAACCATATCATTATTTGTCTTGTAGTTGTTTTAGTTATATTTGGTTAGTTTCCTTGAGACCCACAGGCACTGAAGTCATGATGGTTATCACTACTACTAAAAAAAGGACATCATATTTAATTATGTTATCTTTCTCCTGGCAGGCTGAGAGTTTGAAAGGGAAGAATAAGTACTGTCCATATGCCTTATTTGTATCTTAAATCAGAAATTAAATATTACAGTCTATAAATGCATATATCACTGAAAGAAAAGAAAAATAATGCTGGAGGCTATGCAAATGTCACTTTTTTGGGAAAAATATTCCTGTATAGTAGGCAACAGGTTTCCTTGTCTTAAGGAAAAATAAGCCCACATCTTAACACTACCCAAAGCTGTGTGAAGTAACAGAAATTAGGTATAAAAGTCTACTGAGCCTATATCCAGTACAAGAATGAATTCTTACAAATCTTGTCCCATGTAATAGTGGAGTTTCCGCTGATGTTCCTGAAATATTCCTTTTGTTTTTTTTGCCTAATCTCAAAAAATTGTAAATAATTTTCTTTCTTTTTTTTTTAATCCAAAAGCTATCATATTTGTAGCCTTACAAATAAATTCTTCTGTCTCCAAATTTTCCAAAACATTTTTGGAGAAAACTTTGGCATTGGCAAGTTCCTGCTATTATTCTTCACCTTTGGTAAAAACAAAAATTCAGTGTTCTACATTGGTAGTTATCAGCTGTTTGTTTGTTTGTTTTTTTCTCTTCCTCCTCAATTATTGATTCTTGGCTTTCATTCATTCTAGAATTTTTAGCCTTGGAAAGAGGGAGAATAATCTACTGAGTGAGACAATTAGGGTCTTACTCCTTACTCTTTCATTTATCTTTCTTTAATACATCTTTGTGTTTGCCTTTCTTGCATATTTAGGTCTTTGCTTTTCAGACTGTTACTATGGGTCTCCACAGTATTAATCTATGTAGACTTTGATCTTTGTCTTTAAATGTTCTAAAATATAATTACACTGTATTGACATTTTTCATAGATTTTAATATTTCTGCTATCTTTTTTATATGCTGACATTAAAAAAAATCCTAATGCTTATTTTTGTTGACATAAATGCAAAATAAAAATATTTCCTGTAGGCTTCTGGTCCATATAAAAATCTCCACCATTCCCCCTCTCTCTGCCTTCCTTGTACCCAGTTTATTGTTTAGCAGAACTTCTCTTTTCTTGTCCACTATAGTTTTCTGTTTGGGGGATTTGTAGATTGTTCTGTCTTTGCTTCATTAGGTGCTCTTAACAAGATCTTTCAGTCTGTCTCCAGTCTCATAAGTTTTATTAGTTCCTCTCACTGCCATATTAATTTTGCTCTTAATTTTGCAAAATTTCCTTTCATGAAATCGAACTCACCCATATTGTTGCATGAAAGGAATTAACTCCCTCACTGGGTAAAAAAAAGAAAAAAAGTCAAACCAAAGCAATCTCCTAAACAACTGAAAATTGAAATGAGGGAGATTGGAATAAACTAACCAGCAAATTCCAGATGTCCCAGAAATAACAGAGGAGGACAATTTCCATAAGTGGTTACTTCACAACTGTTATGAAATCCTACACTTACAACAATCACAAGGTCTGATAAAATTTTTATTTTATTATATCCGTAGGATCTGAGAATGGTATCTACACCTCAGCAAACACCTCTCTCCTACTTCCCATTTTAAAAAGTCTGTCTGAAGCAGCTGCTGTATAAACGCTAAGGGTACTTGCATGCTGGCAATGCATTATTCATCCTCTCTGCTGTTGTATCTCACTGCTTATCCATTTCCAGGCACTGTAATACAGGAGGTGCTTGACTGGGAAGAGAGATTTAAGGAGAAAATAGAGAGAGAGATTAGAATTAATGGAAACATGGAGAAAAAGTTCCCACTGAAACACTTAAGAAGGATTATTTTCATTTTCCCACTATTTTTCATCACAAACTGTGTCTGCTACTAACCATACCACCCATTCCCTTTTCAAGCTGCAGCAATGTGCTGATGAGCAATTCCTGGTGGAACTCCAAGCAGTCATTTGTAGAGGAATTCCTTTCAATAACATGTAATTAAATAATAGAGAATCAAAATATTTTTTTGCATTAAGAGACAAAAATGAACTATCTATGAATTAGTCAAATAAATGCATAAATACATGTATATGTGGTTTTGTGTGTGATCATTTTTCTGCAACAAGAAAGCAGAATGGAAAAATTATGAGAGGAAAAATTATGAGAAGAAAAATTGAAGAAAGAAAATTCCTTGAATGAATATAACAATTGTAAAATTAATTCTATGACTTACAGCACTGTACACCAGCTGTCTTACTCATTATAATATGACCTAGATCTTAAGGGTTATGTTTATAGTGAAAAAATTAGGATATCATATTGGCAGCAGATCTGTAGAACAAAATGGTTGGTGTTGTGGACTTGACATGCACACTGTATGCATTTCTGTGGTTTCACTTTAGACTGTCTCTAGGCTAGTCCTGTAGAGTTAGTACACGTTAGCAATTGGTGGGTTTTAGGTACATGCTGGAGCAGATCTCTTGGTTTAGCTTAATGTGAAAAGGAGTCCTTTGCCATTCCCCAGGAGCATGCTGTGGTGCAAGCTAAAGTGCCATGAGGGAGAGGAACAGAGAGGTTCCCTGGATGAAAAGACTAATGTAGAAACACACAGGTAGAACTGTTTTCTGCTTGATACCTTGTCCATGTGCGACAACTATCAGGACACTTTCATCAACATCTTTCTGCATTTTTTCTCCTACTTAGTCAGATGCCCGTTTTCAGGCATCTGGAACAAACTATTCAAAAATGTGACTCACCTTGCTTGCTTTTAGTGTCTACAACACAGTGACTTTAATAACTCTCTGGAGTGGCCTGGTAGTCCCCAACACTATCAATGAAATCACTGATCACAGGCTTAGATGTAGCTACCTACATTATAAATATTCAATGTTACAGGAGATGAAACTCACCTAATAATATCCATGAAAACCTGATCATCATGTCCTCATTTGCAGAGTGGACCAAAGTTTCTAGATAGCTAACCAAGCCTGCATTTCATGCTAGGTATGTGTTGTGCTTTCAGTAATAACTTTTATTGTTACAGAACACTGATTTCAGCTTGCACTGTTTGTATCTAGCAGTCTTCTGCTACTGAACATCACAGAGGAGATGGCATCTTCACCAACTAATAAAATTGTCAGATGTGGTAGTCCTCAACAATTGAAAGTTAATTGTTAATTGAAAGTTAGAGTGCTTTTCTTCTTTTGACATATAAAACTTTAGGAGAAGGGCAATTATGATTTCAAACAAAAGATATCTGGTATGGTCAGTTAACCTTTGGGGCTCACTTAATAGATGTGTTGCAACAAGTTGGTCAAATTTTTAAAGAGGGAGGAAGAACACATATTTGCACTGCAAATACAACCGTACCTTCATTTGCACATGCAAATGTTATAATCAAGTATCACTTGCTCATAAAAGTACCCCAGTTTCTTTCAGCAATGTGAATGGTTTCACATATTTATATTATTTAAGTGATCATCCGAGCCAAAATCCAGAGGAAAATCTATATGTGAAAAACAAGAACAGAACAAAAATTTTCTTCTTCTTTTTTTTTTGCTTAGTCAGTCATCTTCCACACTAAACTTCATAAATCCGTATATCTGAGTGTTCCTTTTTTGTCTTTTGGAAAGACGTTTTAGTCTGGCATCTGTCACCCATTCTCACTTAGGAGCACAGCTTCACATAAGAATTTATGTTGCACTCATCACTGCCACAGCTCCAGGATTTTTAGGGAATTTATTCTCATATCACCCTGTGAGGTAGGATAGTCAACAAAAACACCAAGAAAGAAAAAGGATGATGGCATTCATCTCACACACCTTTATTCATATAGGAAGTTAATCACTCAGTTGCAGTTAGTAATTTAGGCTGCATGCATGGCCAGGGAGAGTGAGAGGCACTGCTAGATAGTAGTTCAGCCCTTCAGTGTAGGCTGCTGTGGTGGAGTGTGGATACCACCTCCTCAAATCATCTCAGCATCGACTTTGGAGGGAGTGGGATTGCAAGGCATCTCAGGTGGCACTGGATAATGGTGTGTGAGAAACTAAACTGAACCCTAGATGACTAGCTTGAAGTAGGTATTTAATCTCTAAGCATGAAGATGTCTACTGTTGTCTTGAAGGCCTTTGAGTAACTTCTCCAGCCTTAAGCTGTGCCTCCAGAAGGACAAGGATATCCTTAGCTGACCTGCAGACTCTGTTTTTTGTCTTGGGCTTAAACACAATTAAATTAAATTATTTTTATAACCTAAAAGATAATAGTGCTGAAATAAGTGCACCAACATGAAAATTACATGACAGTGAATTTGAAATGAATCAAGTTTTGTCCATTTTACCTTTTGACCTTTTCTTAAGAATAAAATGACTAATCCCTTGGGGAAGATCAAAGCTTATCTTTCTAATTATTATTTTATCTAATAGTTATAGGATCATAATGTGTACTTAAGACAGTACACAAAGAAATTCAAAAGGTACATTCCTTGGTAGAGGACTATATAATAATCATAGATGTGGTAGAAGAAACAGACATAACCTGGAAATTGGAGCAAAAAAGTGTTAGGGTTGCAGCAGTACAATTCTGTGGAGATTTAGTTTACAGATAGAAATACACAGATCATAAAGAGTGACCAATAAAATCCCTGTTATGGGAGATAGGAAGTGAGCAGATTCTCCCAGATAATAAATTAAAAACTTATTCATGGCTTTTTTAATAATATTTAGCCAAAATCATCAGTTTCTTTTTGATGAATACTATTGATAATAGTAACAGCAATAGCCTAGAAGAAGCTGAAATCATAACATAAATAAATTACTTTAGTCCTTTGGTCCCTATGTAGCTAGTTATATGTTGCTGCTCTCACCTATCAGCTACTGAAAAAATCTCCCCATATGATATGCAACTATATAAGTAGAAATCACACAATATATTCAAAAGATTTTTCTGTTCTTCACATGTAAATCTTTGTATTTCATTGACTTTAATGCATATTTTTTATACTTATCCATAAAATAGAAGTATAATTTCATGAGACTTTTCTACATTTAAATTTAAGCTTCTATTTTAAATTTGAATTATCTACCAATTTTGTGGAAGAAAAAATATAAAATTAAAATGGAAATATTGACACAAGCAAAACAAACAAAAATATTTTCCATCAAAGTGGAACAATGTAATGTTCTGAAAAAAAATTTTCTTTTTCAATAAGGTTCTTCTAATAGGTTATTGAAAACTTTTTTTAGAACCTAATCATATGAAAATACATTGTATGGATTTTTTAAACATAATTTTTGCTAATTTTAACATATTATGTTTCAATTTGTTTAATTCAGAACATGGTAAATGTTTTAAGAACTAGGGGGAAATGTAAATGCATATAGATATGCTTTTTACAAATGCTTTCTCACATTCTGATGAGTAAGATTGTCATACTAGCACTACATTTTACATCATCCTTTCTCAGACCAAGTGTTATACTTACAAAACATCCTCTGCACTAGAAGAGGAAGAGTAATTCTTAAATACTGCTACCAAATCTAAATTTTATCCATGTTGAATCAGTTGAAAATTAGAACAAAGAGTTTATTTACTACATGTATGTCTTTTCTACAGAGAACAATCTGTCTTCACTAACATTATCTATGGTCCAAAACAAGTGCCAACACTGTGGGAAGTTCATTAACTGCAAAGATTCACTTTACACTTCAATAGGGCTTTTTCTGTAAAGCACTTGTCTCTTAGATGTCAACTAGAGGAGGTCATTAAAATTTCTGGCAGAATCTAAGGTTGCTTTTTGTTGATTTTGTTGGGCAGAGAACAATTTCAAAAGATGCTTAAATTGGATAATATGTTATATCTTGGAGTTTTTTGGTCCTCTGTGTTTAGCTGTTTCTATTTGGTCTGTGTACTACAGAACAAGTAGAACTAGCATGAAATCTTTATCAAATATTTAAAAGTCATCCTTTAAAAAAAGGCAGATTTTTATGCTAAGGAACTAAGCTCTAGTGTTTAGTATTCAACTCTTTTAAAATCTATTATCAAAAAATTTATATTTTAGGACTGATGATGATCCCATGGACACTCCATATAGTACCAGAAGTTGTTTTTAGGAAAAGTTTTAGGTTTATGACTTAATTCTAAGTGTCTTACCTGTAGTTCAGTAGTACACAGTGCAAAGAGAAAGAAAACAAAAAGAAATCTTGTGTCAGTCATCCTTGTGGCTATCAAGGATGATATCCTTCTACTTTCAGCCACCATTTCACAGGAACTAGTCTGTGTAGGTGGGGGATGTCCAAAAAAAGAACATTTAACCAGATTAATAAATGATTTTATTATGTAGAACTGCTTGATGAATACATGGTGATACAGCTGTTATCTTGGTGACAGGAGCTGTCTGAACTCCACTAACTCTGTGCAGTAAATTTCAGGACAGAATGAGGCAGTATAACAAGATAAATTAGGTATTCAGAGAGACTTTCTAAACTGGTTAAATTTATCATAAAATATAGTAACTATTAATATTCTAGTAGCAAAGGAGAAAATCAAACATTATTTTGGCCAGTTTCTGACTGTCCTTCTCGTGCACCTGCAAAGTATGAAAGATGTAGAACTTTTCTGTAAGCTCCACACTTTATATGATAATCAGGCAAAATATTTTGGCCTAGTATTTATGGAGCAGAATCCTGTGGATTTCTACATGCTCCTAAGAACAGCTGGTAGACAATTGTGTGCCCACATATCCTTTATTATCTTAAACACACTTCAAGGCTACAAAGGCATCAGCACTAATTTTGCACTACATATCCTTGGTTTACTTTCTTGCTATTCTTCCATTTGACTGCAGTGAGTTACAAGCAAAAATTGTAACTAGAACAGGATAGAGAGCCAAGATGTTGTTTGCGCTCATCAGATAAAGTTGCATAGGTAGAGTGCCAAAACTGAGGCCCTAAGATTAAAAGTTTTCTGAATACTTAGAAGTTTTCCATCTAGGTGGCAACAAGGCTCTGTCCTCAGTGGTAGTTCAGGGAGAGTAGATGGATTGAGGTATAAACCCTGAAGAACAGTTTTTAGGCAGATAGATTGACCTTAGCTCTGATAGAGATAGCAATCTTTAAACAAAGATATAAATACATATTTGCACTTTATTTGCACTTGTTCTTCTGCTTTAACTCCTCTCTCTGTGTGATGTGTTCCTTGGAGAAAATATTTTGTAAAGCCATCTAGATGGTCTCCATGGTCAATGTTATCAGGCACCAGAGTGAAATTTCCTGTGGGTAGCTGGGTAGTAGAGGTAAATGCTTTTTGAAAACTAACAGAACACAACCAAGATCAGTTTCTTATCAGCACAGTAAGGTTGCAGGGGTCCACCAAGCCAGACATGAAGAAAGCAAAGTATATACTGTTCACTTACGTGCAGTGAAATTATAATCTTTAATTAGAAGGGACTCGAATGAAATCAGATGTGTCTGTTTTCTGTTTCATTAAAACCTTTACAGTTTTGTGCTAGTACCCAATCCTATATGGAGGATGATTCTACAATACTATACTACAAATAAGAGATGAGTGAAGGTTTCAGTGTGTGAAATGTCAGCACAAGGTAAGAAAAAAGAGTGTATGAACTGAGATTCCTGAGAGGAAAAATGTAGTGTCCAGAATGTACAAATAAATCCCTATAAAGTCTGAAAGACTATATAATAATTGATTATGTTAAGAAATAATTATTTCATTTTTGTGTGACTAACTGCTATAACACTGTTGATTGGTTGATTTATATTTTTAATACACAGCCTCAATAAAAATTTTATTGTCATTCTTGTACGCTGTGACATTTTATGAAATCTAAAGAATTTAGGTGTCCATTACTACAGGATTTAGAACTTGAAAAATCTGAAAGTGTTTGTGACCAGCCATATTCCTGTCCTAACTGACCTAGATGTGTTACGTAGCATAAAAAAACCTCGCACACACAATGAAAGCCTAAATTTAAAAAAGGCCTATAAAAATAGGTAGAAAAACATAAACTTTCCATAACACTTTAAAATTGCTCAAAAGGTTTGTTAAATTTTTATTTTTGTTCATAATTTCTTTTTCTTTAGTTGTATATGTAAATATACATATATATATGTATATGTAAATGAATAATAACATTGTCAAATATTTATGTCTGAAAAATGACTAGCATTTGACTCAAGACACAAAGATATCATTGTGCTGGGAGGCATACACACAGTCTAGAGATCTTGTGTTTTTCCCAAGAAAACCTTGTGTTTACTTCCCAAGTAAGAACGGACACAAACAGAAAATGAATGCAACAAGAAACAGCGTATTTTGGAGATTAATTGCTTGATAAATACACAGCCTAAGAATCACGTACCTCTGATCACCCCCATTTCTTCCTGTTGGGATGTTCCACAGCCTCCACTCAGGCACATGCCTAATTTCCCAGATACTGGCAACATAAATATTGCTGAACATATCTTACTCTGACACAAAGCTGGAAAAGGGGTTGGGATGCAGCTGGACACTCACAAGTATAAAGTCTCAGATATGAAGACAGTATTAGTAAGCTGTAATAATGAATAAAAATTAGCGAAGAAACTAAAAGAAATGCTAAAAGTTGGATTGAAATTCCAACATGTCTCAGAATATTTACCACATGTTGATGGAGATTGAGGGAAGTGACTGAAGGTTGGAGAAAGGCAACCATTGCACCCACCTCCAGAAAGGGTCAACAATCCTTTGGCCTCCTGAGATCCCTTGCCACTTCAGTTATCCTGAGATTTTGATGATCATTCAGACACTGAAGGCTGTGGTACATGTTTACTGTTGTTTTGGCTCTGGATAGCAGAGATAATCTTGCAGTCCTATTAGAGATGTTAAAGTTGTCACTCATTAATTCCAAAGTTATGTAAAGAATCTAAGCAGCATAGAAGTGGAGAGGATCCAACTTGTCCTTAGGAAAGAAAACTATGCAAGGTCCTTTTAAAAGGTGTTAAAAGATTCTGCTTTCCAAAGAAATTCAATAACTACCCACTTTCAATGAATGAAATGTATATGTAAGAAAATAAATAAATAAACAAACAAACCAACAATCTGTTAGGGAAAGTTTTTGAAGAAGATCGTTTTATTCAAAATAAAACCCCTGTACAGACTCTGTAATAGATTGTGCTCCTTTAAATCCATCTTTTTTTAGTTTTTTCCCTTTTCTATCCTCCTAACTTCCTAATCTATCCTATTGTATGTTATCTCATTTGCCATACTTCTCCCTTCTCCCTCTCCTCTTTCCATTGTTTCTCTGCATACATACTTGTTGCTACGTTATTGATAATTTGGCACTATATTATTGTACAACTCTTAATAATGATGTCATTTAACTTATATCAATGATTGTTTGCTATGTAATGAACATTTGTTTCTTTTTTTTTAAATTTCAGAAAACAGACAACATGTATGTACTTAACAGCTACTTGGTAACCGCAAGGTATTAGAGAAAATGAATGTTTAATGGTCACAAATTTTGCAAGTCATTACTTGGTTTCTATTTGATTTTCATTAGTAAGATTTTAAGGGCCTGTCCACAAGCAAGGAAAATGTATTACTACATGAATAATTTTCATGCATGGCAATGTCTTAAGAGCTATTCAGCACTGTAAATGTGTTCTTCTTAGTGCAATTATGAAACTTACAAAGAGCACCATTAGTGAGATATTTTTACATAAGTTCATATTGTTCAGTTATTTTATTGCAGAAGGTAAAAATAGGTATTGTAGCAGAAAATCCAAGGAGAAAAAAATTGATAAAAATCTAGTACAACACTTGCCCTCAGCTATGTTGTGTATGAGAGGACTGTCCTTCATAGGAGCTACTGTGCAATAGCCAAGAGAAAAGATCTCAGCCAAAGTCTTGGAACATGGGTGGAAATGGAAACCTGTAGAAATTCATCATTTGGAGATTCAAACAGAGATTTTCTTCTTGGTTTTGCATATTGAAGATAACAGTTTTGATGCACAGGTAGATCCAGGAAGCATTCCTAGTCCGAAGATTGAATATTACAAGTGCCCTTGACAAAAACATAACTTTGAAACATATATTTAGAGGTATTTGTCTATTTAAAGAAATGTATTTTACTTTCTCTTAGTTTTTCAGACCATACTGCTAAAATTCAGGAAAAATCATCTAGGTACAACCCTATAATACAACATTTCTTCCAAAAATAATTTAAGATAAATATTTCAATATGTTACCTTTCCAAAAAGAAAATGAGACAGACACTAATTTTCCCTGTGAGTAGAAGGATGTTAGATTTCAAATTAGATATCGCTGAAATAATAGTCTATATTTCTGCACTTTTAAAACATAGCACACATCGTATTCGGTTGCTTACTGAACTCATATTTCAAAAACACTTGTAACAGAAGTAAGAGAACTACATAAAAGAAAAAAGAAATACTCTTAAACCTTCATTTATTATGACTCATATCCCTTTGATTCTTCAAAACTGATTTAAGGAAAAGTTATAGGTTATGTGTGGACCCTGCAATCATAGTGTAATAAATGAAATAACCAACCAACTCTGAAGAAAAATGTTGTCTGTATAAAAATGAAAGGGAGACAATTCTAGTTAACTGTCTGAATTTATAAGACTTTTTCAAGAATTTTGAAACATTGCTGTACTAGTTAAACATTGGAGAGAGATATCAGATATATTTTCTAAAGGATATTCTTAACTGAGATAGTCAACCTGTGCTGTCTAACAAAAGATAAAACAAAAGCAATGAGGAGAGATTGTTTTCTCATCCAGACTTACAATTTAAGCTCAGAGCCACATCAGCTTTCACTTGAACTCTTAAATAAACAAATTTAACTGTTGTTTAATATGAGTTAAAAATACATCTTTTTTTCAATATCCTAAAGTAAATAAATATTATAAATTATAATATTATATAATAATATAATATTATTATAAATTCATTATTATTATAAATAAAGTTCCCACTGCACATCTTTTGGTTTATGTCTTCCTATAGCAGAACATGTTGAAAACATAAACTCTGAATACTTAATTATATTCACTAACATAAGGAACATAAGTGCCAGTTAAACTCAGATTGCAACTAAATTTTCTCTATTAATTAATGCCTTTGTTTTTTGAGGTTTTTTGATTCATGTATGTTCAAATTTTTTTTTTTGTTTCAAGTAAATTTCATAATTTTTTATGGTGTCTTTCTTTTCTTTCCTCAACAGATGGAAGATGCAATCTCTTTTCTGAATAGTTTGTCCTTCTAGATGTGGCATAAAAAGCATGACCAGAATCATCTAAGACATTCCAGTCTCTATTCCCTTATTCTCTTACATCGTATTGACTAGGACATACAAAAGTAACCCAGTATTTACAAAAACAAAAATCATATCATATTTCAGGAAAATATGAGGAAAATTCCAGTTGATTCAATTCAAGTGATTCCTTTTATATATTTATATCACATGGGGAAAAAAAAAAGAAACACTTGGCAATGACAAGACAAGAATTGGAAGAAAAAGAAATACAATCTTCGATTTAGATGCTGCATTTTATTCAACTGCTGTGAGCTGAGAATGGGTACAGATTTGTTAATAAAATGAGGTGAACGAATGGAGCTTAGATACTGTATTACAAATGAAGCACCAGTTATGCTTCATAGTCCCATTTTTCCTTTATTTAACTTATGATTGCCAGAAGACTCTTTTGTTAGTGATTTCTTTGCTGATATTCTTTCTATACCTGTTGTTTAGCCATACACTTTTACAAATATAATACCAAGTCACAAGTTTGCTTTCTGCACATCTTTGACTTACTAACTGTTTACTAAATGATGATTAAAGGATAAAAACTATGTTCTCATGCCAATGGTTCTAGTTTAAGCTCTCCAAATTGTATTCTTATTGCCATTGAACATACTGTAAAAATATTTAAAATATTTCTGATACTCTATTGTATTCACAGAATTGACTGAAAAATGTTAAATCCATTAGGCAATTAGAGATTGGTCTGTGTCAGCCATAACTCTTTGTCATCTTCATACATAATCTGCTCAGTGAATCAATGCAATACAAGCTGATTTCTAGCTATTGATCTAAACCACTTTACTAATAACAAAAACCTGATTCTGACAAATGATAGTATAAAAGGAAGAGGATGTGTAAATTGCTGTCATTTGACAGCTAGCATCTGTATCATTCCCTTACTTACAGAACAGAGCAGATCATTTTTCAAAGTGTTTAAAAGACTAACTGCTGTTTGAATGCTTGTGGATATTAAGAAAAGTGATGTGCATTGATGTACATAACCTCATAGCTTATGTCATTGACCCTATGACCAACAGAGATCTACTGGAGTGATTCTTGTGCTGTAGTTCATGGGCAGTCTTTTAGATTCAAAGCTTATCCTGTTGTCAATGCTGAGGTCTTTCAAAAAGTTATAGGAAGGCTGAGGCAACAGAGACTCTCAGCTCTATGATTTCCAGTTTCCTGTCAAAGAGGCAGATACTTTCCACCAAATTAAGCTTTGAGAATTTTACACATAAATGCACAGTGATTACAGACAGAAAAAAGTATTGACTATGGCTAATTATGACAGAATTCAATTTCCAAGTTGCATTACTTTTAATTTATTGTATCCTAATGATGACGAGATATTCATTCCTTCCTCTTGCAAAGTTTCTCACTGATGGTAAGCAATTACTGTAAACTGGCAGATGAAGTATCATTTAAGACATTTCAGATTTCATTAACTGTTGCCAAAATCAAAGAAGGGAAAAGGAGAGTCTAGTTTATAGCTGGTAGACTTTGGGTCTACCCAGTGTATGCCTCAAAAATGCTGACTTCTGAAAGCATGAGATTTTGGGGCATTCTGCCAAATAGTCTTCCCTGGAGTACAATAAAATCCAGTGCTGTTACTGGATATCAAAGTCTGCTCCAAAGCCAGAGTATTCCTGAAGCAACACTTGCTTCATCCTTAGCTTACAGGTCTTATTTCAGACTCAAGTATTTACACTAACCTAAATGTTACTTCTATAAATAATCTTACTGATTTTGCACATAAATATAAGTGTATACTTCCCTTCCCCTTATGCAGTACATCTGCGGATTTGTCTCTGACAGCAGGATAATTCACCAACTGGGATTCAGGGCATATGGCTCTGAACAGACATTTCCAGAGCTATGGTCTACCTCTAAAGACTCTCATCATCCATGGAAAAGAAGCCTAACAATATCAGGAGTCCAGGTGGTGTAGCCTGTTGAAAATCAAATAAATTTAAGTGAAAAAGGTTAATAACTACTTTTTAAAGTATCATAAATTGAGAGATGTTAAGATTTTAATAAGTAGTTAGAAAAGCACTGTACATGCATTCATATTCTTTAACTGTTCTAATGTGACATTGATTTCCAGGAAACTGGCAAAATGGTAAATGGGAAATCTGGGAATGAAGAAGAATATATGTTTGGTCAAATATACGCTGAAGCTATCTTAAACCACACTTGAAAAAACATGTGAAAGATCCCACATTTTAAAAGAAAGCAAATGTGTATCTGAGAAAAAAAATACCCTGATTTCATTCACAGATAGAAAAGTTATCTGAGAAAATAAACAGTCCACATATGAAGAGGTTATGTGAAAATGGGTGGGCTAAAAAATAAGCAGTTTATCTAAGAAAACATACACTTCTGTGAAAACAGGTGGGCTAAAAAATAAGCAGTTTATCTAAGAACACATACGCTTCTGCATAGCCCCCATTAATGATAATTAATAGCTCAGGCAGAACAAGCTCTGAACTGAGTATATGAGTGTAACAAACCCCACTGAATTTTGCACATGCCCCTTTTCTTCTGCACTGATATTTTGAGATCTTGTAGTATACTGTGACATAAGCATTATTTTATTTTTATTAAGTGGATTTTTTAAGTATCTTGTTGAAGGTTTTTTTGGCTGTGATGAATTGGTCTGGTTAGGCTCCTTTGAGAGCTGATTTATAAATCTGGATATAATACAGGACCTAACTCCTGGTTAGATGATATGAGTACTAAGGCTGCAGAGCTCACAAACCATACCAGCCCTGCAGGTTAAATGCAGACTTAGTCTCCTGGTTCTGCTGTAAATCTAGGACTCAGCCTGAAAGCTCTAGCATTGGTGGCTTCAGGAAAACCTACGTCACTGATTTTGTCTCAGGATAAAGCAAAGGACTCCATACTATGGTCTGACAGGAGGGGTGAAGGAAACTGTTCTCTGTGTCCCCATGATACCCATTTTTCTTGCTCCAGAGTCACCCTTTCTTTAGTCATGTTCTTTCTTTTACAACTACTCATTCTATTTTTACACTGTCATGGTTTAACACCAGCTGGCAACTAAGCACCACACAGCCACTCGCTCACTCCCCCCTGGTGGGATGGGGGAGAGAATCGGAAGAGTAAAAGTGAGAAAACTCGTGGGTTGAGATAAAGACAGTTTAATGGGGAAAGCAAAAGCCACGCGCACAAGCAAAGCAAAGCAAGGAATTCATTCACTACTTCCCATCGGCAGGCAAGTGTTCAGCCATCTCCAGAAAAGCAGGGGTCCATCACGTGTAACAGTTACATGGGGAGACAAAAGCCATCACTCCAAATATCCCCCCTTTCCTTCTTCTTCCCTCAGCTTATGGACTGTGCATGACATCATATGGTATGGAATAGCCCTTTGGCCAGTCTGGGTCAGCTGTCCTGGCTCTGCTCCCTCCCAGGTTCTTGTGCACCTGGCAGAGCATGGGAAGCTGAAAAGTCCTTGACTAGTGTAAACACTACTCAGCAACAACTAAAACATCAGTGTGTTAACAACATTATTCTCATACTAAATCCAAAACACAGCAGTATCCCAGCTGAAACCAGGACATACATCAAAATGCAAAATATTGAACCTCAGTTTCTTGACCACCTAGCAAGATAATATCCAGAGATATTCTGGGTTGCAGAGTATCACCAAGAAATAGTTTCATTTTTAAAAGCTCTGATTTCTCAGTCTCTACATCTTCTGCAGTAGGGTGATTCCCAGAAAAAAAAAAAAAAAAGGATTATATTATTTCTTTGGTAGTAAATAGTCTCAACACCATTAAAAATAGAAGAAGAAGAAGAAGAGGCACTTTTTTTTAAGAGTGTCTTTGTGCCTCTGCATTGTCCTTGTAAAACTGTTGTCTTAATCCACTTTTCCAGTCACAATTGTTTTAGCCCTTAACAGGACTTCCCTCGTTTCTTCCACTTAAACTTGATTTTCCCTTAATAGTTGAAGGATGCTTAGACAGCATCACATTAATTTCAGTGGACATTGAGTTTTATCTAATTCAGCAAGCCAGCCTTTGTTAATTAGGCCTCACAGGACGAGTGATTGTAAAGAACATCTCTAACTGTCACTGATCAATACCCGCAACTGAAGCAGTTCTAGCAGTCAATTACTGTTTCTGAGAAGGAAGAAGGGTCCTATTCTTGTTAACTCCCTACACTTTTTTAAAGTCACAAGGTCCCTCAGCTTACCTTCCTATCAGGTTCAACCAGATGCATACAAATTTTATTTCCTCCTTCTAATGCTGCAGCAGGTTCATTTGCAGCAAAGTCCTCTGCAGCCCATCAGTTCTGTTTAGCAACATCTTATGCTTCCAAAGTCATGAGCTTGACTGATGGGGAAGTCAACGCTCCAACAACACTAGCAGAGCTTCACTGTTTAAGCCTAGAGACATGGGCTCTGTTTGATTAGGTCCCAGAAGAATAAGTATATGGAAAGTAATTTAATGTAATGCTACCCTGCAATCCTTCAGAGATAAAGAGGGAGCAGGGAGAAAAACAGATCACAGGCATTAGCATTTTCTGGTCATTTATTTCAGTGAGGATATATAAATATATATTCATTTGTATATAAATTAGAACTTTGGGCACTTCCAATGATTTAAAATATTACTTTCTGCCTTCTAGAACCTGTTTTTCAATAAACTACTGTTCTTCTCTGAGGGAATTATGAAGCTGTCATTCTTGACATTGAGGACTTAGGGTTAAAAACCCCCAACTTTCTAAAACCATCGCTCAGTTGTTATAATACATGATAAACAGCTAATCACTCTAGAAGAGTTAGGTGGGAAAATGTTTAATCTGTTCATGGGAGAGTCCTGAGAATTTAGAAGTTTTCTCATTGCACATCATACATTTTCAAAATCCACTGCTGACAAGCTGAAGTGCAAGACTGTAAAGAAACTGACTTTTCACTTCTACACTGAAAGGTCAATGTTTAAAAGTGGAACTAGCAGTGGAAAGATATTTTCTTTTTTTCTGCATGAGTCCCCTTTGTAGCCTCCTCTAAACAGCTGTTTTTAAGGGCATACAGAAAAACATTGCTTGTTAAGTTGTAGGTGAGAGATGATATGTTCTGTTGCAATATTAAATGGAGTTATTAGCAGAAAGGCTAAACATTCTGTAGAAGATTAACACATCTAAGTTTGGGTGTTTACACATGACCATGCCAAAGTGCCTAGCAAAGTCAAAGGATACCTAAGCAATACACTTAATTGAGTTTAGAGCACAATTCAGCCATTAGACACTCAGTTCAGTTGCCCATGCATAGCAAGCTAGGGTCTGAATATGGAAATCTGAGATGCCTAAGGTATCCTGCCAACCCTCCAGCTGCTGCCACAGAAGAGCATGTCTCCCACCAGTTTTGTATCACATCTGGCAGACTTGTGCAGATGTCCCAGAGACTGTAGGGCATAGCTCTAGATACACACTTGTCGGCAATAGCATTGAACCAAAGATGTTTGCTTGAGAGTAACGTGAATTATCCTCTCATCTCCATTGCCTTTATTGGTTAGGGATGGGATACGGTTGATATTTATATCATCATTTGAAATTCTCTGTGGAGTCTAAGACATCTGCACAAAAATCTAAGATATCTGGCTTACAGCGGTCATGCACCCTTTTGAGCAGCAACAGTTGGCCAGGTGGGACACCTGCAACATATAAAAAGATTGAATCTTTTCTTGGTCTCTTGATTGTAATAGGAGCATAGATACATAATTTACGTGTGACATCTGAATATCTTAGTGTTGACCTGAATTCCCCTCAAAGTGAGACAGGAAAATACATAGTCATGTGCATTACAGTAGTGTCTGTAGTCTCCATGTACTGGAGTACGCGGCATTATCATGGCTTCATGCTGATCCTCCCAGGACTGATTGATCAGCCTGGGGCTATTCAGGCTCTGTACCGTATAATTGCCAATGCTCTGATATCTATATGTCACACTAGTAGCGGTTAGAGTAATAATAGAAATTTTAAATCTAAAAAGGTTTGAAGCTGCAGATACTCTGGAACATGTTGGTGCTGGCAAGAGAATGAGAACTCAAACCTGAGCAGTGAAGAACATTAGAGAAAGGTCAAATTTAAAACTATAAAACAACCTGAAAATTGTTCATACATATAACAGGTAGTGTAGAAATGAAAGAGGTGACAGGTAACAATTATAAGAAAGTTAGAATTTTAAATGGAAGAGCCTTTGACTGCTGTACATTAACGTGACTGTTATGCACAATTTTTCAAGATAAGGTCAGGCCAACTCTCTACCACAATCTAATTATTTATGCAATTTAGGAATTTTCGGGGCTTATATTTATGAAATTGCTAATGCATAAAAACTCCTACCTACAAGTTTGTGCATCCAGTTTTAATCCTGTCAATACACAAATTCGGATACAGAACTCCACATTTCATTAAGGTGTGAATGTTATGATGGGCTCCTGGTATTTTTTACACCTCTACCTCTTTAAATTTATCCAAAAGCCACTTATTTCAAACTTCTTACTCTCACCATACCCCTAGTTTCATACATTTTTTGTATCTTACATGTTAAATGTAAGTCATATTTAAGTTTCAGCATGTAGCACCTCTAAATAATTTTTTCTCTGTTTTTCATAATTAGTCTTAACTTGCCTGTTGTCTGCCTGCTCATCTCTCATTCATGTCTCTGTAGGTTTTTTTTCCCAGTCTGATGTCACCCTTTCCCTACCTCTGGAATGATCATCTATCTGTGATATGACCCTCAAGCCCATTTTCTCCAAGAATCCTCTCAGCCATTTTCTCCTTAATAATGATCAACCTGTTCTATCTGCACATTTTTTCCTTATATATCATCTTTGTTATGCCTTTCAGACACTCTAACCTATGTGTGTCATGGAACAGCTTGTGACATCACTGTGTAAGGCCTCAGACATTAAAGAAGAAATACAAAACAGGAGACTGTTATTTAATATCTCAGTAGCTCCAGTAGTTCTAATGAAAGCATTTGTTTTAAGAAGAAAAAGAAGCTGTTCAGAGTATGTATAGTTGTGAGACTCTCATGTAAAAATATGTTTTTTCTAAATGAAAAGATATGTTCCTGTTTTATCTATGTTTAACTTCACAGGATTTTTTTTCTTGTCTGCAATGGTTGAATATCACAAACACCTCTGGTGGATTAAAGAAAGGCTTTCCTTATTTTATAGGTGTTAACAATTCCATTTACTCCTGCAAGTTAACACAAACTGTTCTGTTTAATATCTTTATCAACAACCTGGATGAGGGGATTGAGTGCACCCTCCGTAAGTTTGCAGATGACACCAAGTTGGGCGGGAGTGTTCATCTGCTGGAGGGTGGGAAGACTCTACAGAGGGATGTGGACAGGCTGGATCGATGGGCTGAGGCCAACTGTATGAGGTTCAACAAAGCTAAGTGTCAGGTCCTGCACTTCGGTCACAACAACCCCAGGCAACTCTACGGGCTTGGGGAAGAGTGGCTGGAGAGCTGCTCAGCGGAAAAGGACCTGGGGGTGTTGGTCGACAGCTGACTGAATATGAGCTGGCAGTGTGCCCAGGTGGCCAAGAGGGCCAATAGCATCTTGGCTTTTATCAGAAATAGTGTGGCCAGCAGGACTAGGGAAGTGATTGTCCCCTTGTACTCAGCTCTGGTGAGGCTGCACCTCAAATGCTGTGTTCAGTTTTGGGCCCCTCACAAGAAGGACACTGAGATGCTGGAGTGTGTCCAAAGAAGGGCAATGAAGCTGGTGAAGGGTCTAGATCACAAGTGTCATGAGAAGCAGCTGAGGGAGCTGGGATTGTTTAGCCTGGAGAAGAGGATGCTGAGGGGCAACCTTATCACTCTCTACAACTGCCTGAAAGGAGGTTGTAGCAAGGTGGAGGTTGGTTTCTTTTCCCAAGTAACAAGCGACTAGAGGAAACAGCCTTAAGTTGCACCAGGGCAGGTATAGGTTGGATATTAGGAAAAATTTCTTCACTGAAAGGGTTGTCAAGCATTGAAACAGGCTGCCCAAGCAAGTGGTTGAGTCTTCATCCCTGGAGGTATTTAAAAGACGTGTAGATGTGGTGCTTAGGAACATGGTTTAGTGGTGGACTTGGCAGTGTTAGGTTAATGGCTGGACTTGATCTTAAAGGTCTTTTTCAACCTAAGCAATTCTATGATTCTATATTCAAAGGTATCTGCAAAGAACTCTAAGCAAATAATTATCTTCCTATGTCCTGTATTAAATTTTTTAAATCCAAGTTGACCTTAAATTGCAATGTAGTATTATGATTGCAAACAGAGCTATTACACTACTTACAATACTTACTGAGACAGAATACATCATCTTGAGGGCCTGAGAGATTTAAAAAATTCTTTGCCAAGTCACTGCTGGTATAAAAAGCTATCCTAAAAAAAAAAAAAAAGACAAAAAAAAGACTGCTATTTATTATGATAATGAGCAGATGTTTTGACAATAGTGTCAAATGTTTCACACCTAAAATAAAATAAAAGTTTCAGTAATTCCTCTTTTAAAACAAATTGAATTGTACAGTACTGTTGTTATGCAAATTAGCTCTATTAAAAGCACCATTTGCAAGCTTCAGGGGCTTGCAACTCCAATACAACATCTTAATATATTAAAAAAGTGAAAAATATTGTATTATGTGCCTTTATGTCTTAGAAGTTCACAGTGTGAAAAAAATATTAAAAGACATTGTAATTTGAAACAATATAACCTTTTTTCAGTTTTAAGAAGATTAAGACTAGGATATGAAGAAAACAAATTGTAAAACACAAATAATTTATAGTGGTTGGGAAAATTTGATTCCTTGGCGCTTGGTTTTGTGTATGAGATAATACACACATTATGACTGAAGAAACATCCCAGGACAATTATGAAATATTTAGGGCTTAGGAACATTGTTTGCATCTCTCCACAGCTAATATAAGCTTAATTGTAAGACATCTGCTTCAAATCAAAAGGCAAAATTCTTAAATATATATTTTATATAAATTAATATATAATATATGAATAAAAGAGTTTTGATATAATTTGAAAGTAAGATTTTGGCAGTATAAATATGGTAGAGTAGTAATTATTTTAATCAGGTCTCAGAGATGATCTGAGCATTGTGTCAGGAGCCAGAACATCATAGCTTTTAAAATTTCTAAATAAAATGCACCATGCAGAGACTACTCATCCCAACACCCCAGTCCTCTATCCAAGATTTTTCTCTAAAACGAGTCTGACTTTTTAAATGCATAAATAGTACAGCAGTATGACCCAGAACCTGTGTATTACTCTTGGCCTTTAGGCTATACCTAGTTACCCTGGATTCCAAGAACTATTTATTATGAAAAATTTTATAAGGCAATAAATGGCTTTTACAGATTACTACATCAGAGCAAAGCAGATAATCACAAAAAAGGTTTATGCCAAGTACATCTAAAAACCATGAACATTATAATAAGACATCAAAAAAGAAAATTCAATGAACACAAAAATCTGCCACTATTGTTTCGTTGTCTTTGAAAGCAGTGTTTGAAGGTTCAAAAAGCAAACCATCATTCAACAGAATGGCCTGTGTGGAAACTGCTTTGTATGACAAATCAGAGAGAGACTCAGTAAGGGTGCTGCCAAGAGTGGAAACAGAACAGAGACACAGTTCTGATCAACATAGATCTTGTTTGGTAGAAAATGGGCCTTGTTTTCAGGGGTAGGGTGGGAAATAATCTGTAATACTGAAGTTATGAAAAACTCAAGGATTTGTGGTTTTTTTTCCTTAGGAGAAAACTGTGTTTGTATGTCATAGTTGCTAAACATCCACCTTGAGTTTAATAGTATACTCTCCCATAAAAAAGCCAGTGCAAAATAATATGAGACTGCATACCAGCAACTGTGCTCGGTGTATTACCCTATGTCATGTATTATTTCATATTTTCCAAAACCTTCCAAAAATAAACCACTAAAGATTAAAAGATTAAAAGTTAGAAGCTGTCCCACTAGAATGAGATTTAAAAAAGCCCAGAGAAGTGCACTTGAATAAGAAGGGGTTTAATATTTTGCACATATAAGGCTTCAAAAAAAAGCAACAGGAAATTCCAACCCTCCTTAAAAAGTTTATGATGCATTCCCAGAACTCCAGCTATTAACATTTTGATAGTAATTCTGTAAAGGGAAATATTGAAAAGATTAATTATGACACTAAATTGGCATCCAGTTACGTGCCATCACTTTTTCTGTCACTTAAAAGAAGTGAAAAACAGCAATTGTCAATCTCATATTTCAAGAAAAAGAAAGACCTTAAGGCATTTTTGTAAAAATCAAAATATTTTACCACTATGTATAATGCAACTTCTTTATGGGATGATATTATCTTTCATGGAATCACATACAAAGAGAGAAGAAAATTAGGATTAGAGGTCTGAGCAGCTGATGAATTGTCTTCAGTTGGATAAGATTTAGCAATAATGTTTATATAAAGAAAATGTACTGTTTACTTCTGGTTGAGAAGTCAACTAGCAGCATTTGTCCTCTGATAAAGAATGTCATCTGCAGAGCTGTTACTAAAGAATCATAGGATAATATATTTTGGTCTGTAACTATGAAGACAAATTGCATGAAAAGCATCTTATCACCATTGTTTCGTTACTGCATTACTTTCCTCTCCGAGGTCATAGCAACTTCTTCCTCCATCTGCTACTGTTTATATTGGATTCATGCTATTGAATGTTCAATTTGAAAACAAAAGCATTGCAAATAAGTAATAATTCTAATTGAATAACTGAAATTCACTCTTCTTTCTATAAGATTATGTAGAAATAACATCTAGGAGAATATTTTCCATTAGAATATCCCCAAGTAAGATTTCTGTTTCAATATTATTCATGATTCTACATTATCCAACAAACTTTTTGAGAATAAAGATTATTTTCTACACTCGCGTAGCTTTGATCAGCTCAGAAGTTCTAAAAAAACTAATTGTACATTTTTATTCTCAGTGATGCTATTTTTTATCTTCTTTTTTGTTTTAATCCATTTTTGGAAGCTGCTAATCTTCGGTGGAAAATCTGACACTCAAATAGACAAACTTTTGTCCTTTTCTTCAATAATATTTAAGAAACATTACAGTGCAACAAACACCTACTGTGGAGCAGCAAGATTATTTTGAACTGTTCTTGAAACTCAGCAGTTCCAAATGCACACACTGAGCAAATTCTAAATAAGGTTGACAGAGTGGAGAAAGGTTTGCAAAGATTATCGGTCTGATGACCTTGTTTACAGTTTGCTTTCATCCCAAAATGTCCATGATACATGGAGTTAGTAATACAATATAATATTTTGCCCTTATGCAACAGTTTTCATCTGAGTTGTCAAAGAAGTTTACCAACATACAATTCATCTCTGTAACATTGCTTCAGTAAATCTTGTTCCACCCAATTACTTAAGGTCAAATGAGGCACATAAGAATATCTACTTTGCAAACACAAAGAATGGAAAACAATGCATGAAGGAGATCTAGGATGCATCCTTGCCTCTAAATTCACTATCAACTGTATCTGAAGTATTCCTAAGTGATATTTATCTATTCTGTTTTATTATGTATGTATATGTCTCCTGCAGGATACTCTACAACATCCCTGGGCAAGCTAATTTACTGATTAACTGTAGTTTTGGTTAGGAGGTTTCACTTAAATGTCAAAACTAATACCTCTTGGAGTGATTGATTTCAATGGCAACTTCTATCTTCTTTGAACACGGAAAATAATTAATTCTTCCTATTGTAACATCTCTTTCATTTATTTAAAATCTATTAGGTCTTATTTTGGTCTTTTGTTTCCTAAGCTTCTATTGATCATTCTTTTTGTTTTCCTGAAGACATTTTCAAATTGTTGGCCTTCAGCTTTATTCGGATATTCAGTCCAATCTTGACACAGTATATACTTTGCAATAATATTTCTCTTTGTATATGTATATATCAGCTGAATATTTGTTTCTTCACAACAGCGTGATTTTGCTAATGCTGCAAATTACTGTAACTACTAGATTGTTTTCTATTAGAAAGACCCCAGCAACATCTTGGTGATAACTACCCTGAGTAAGTTACCCAGTTTTATACCCTTTTAGAAGTTTCATCTAAAATATGTTTCTGTAAATTCCATATCTTTCATGATGTATGAGAAATACTGTCAAAATCCAAATAAACTCAAAATATATAGTACATCTTTTTCTTCCTATTTTCCGGAAAACCCTGTTGTGTTTTTTATAGGAGGAAATTAAGTTTGACATGGTTTTATGTTACTCGGGTTCTTGTTAGCTGCCCTTTATATTTTTTCTAAAATAGGCACTAGGTTTATCCTTCTGTATTCCTTCTTTTCTCTTTGAATTCTCCCTGATAACTGTAATTATTTTATTTAGTTCTCTTACTACCCAAGGGTGAATTAATCACATTAAGATGATTTGAGGTCTTTAAACTTACCAGAGCACTTTCTTACCAATTTTTTTTATATGTGTAGTTCAGACCCCCTCCCGTTTTAGCTATCTGATCACTGTCAAAAGTAGTCTCAAGAAAAGTAAAGACTCATTCAACATTTCAGCCATTCAGCATTATCTTCAATAGCTTTGCTTCTTCACTGTGTAATGAACTATCTCTTTTGTTGTTGTTTTTTTTTCTAAGAATGCCCTTTTGGTTCTCTTGTGATGTCCTTGGCTTGAGGTACTGCATTTTGTGCCTCAGCCTTTCTGATTTTGCTAAAATTTTGCTACTGTTCAATTAGTAATTCTTAGCCTTTCATTACTTCTATTTAGCAATTCTATTCCTTTAGTAATTTAGCCTGCTATCTAATTTCTGTGTACCTTTTTTTTTAGTTTAAGGTCATGCAGGATCCTACATTTTACTCCATTTAAACTCATTACAATTCCTTTCATTCTTCTCCACAACAATTCTTTGTCTTTGTGTCCCTAATATTCTTAAGAAATCACCAGTTCTCTAAAACATCTAATTCCTTAGAATTCCTTCTTATGGGGCCTTGCTTCCCAGAGCTCCTTTGAGTCTACAGAAGTCTGTTGTCCATTGTCATTATTTTGCTTTTGCTTTCTTTCCTTTATAAGGATCAGGAATTCTTTTATTTCAAAATTATTCTCACCCAAGTTACTCCTACTTTCAAATTTCCAAAATTGCTCCCTAGTGATTTCAGTTAAGCCTATAAAAACCTTATTTTTAGCCTGCATTTCTCCTTTCAGTATATAACAAGGTCATTCATGCATTTTGAACCCAAAAGTCTGGTTATAGCTACGTACACAGAAATACTCCCAGAAATGCCTGAGATGCATTTAGAATCATAGAATCATAGAATGCTTTGGGATGGAAGGGACCTTTAAATGTCATCTAGTCCATCCCCCCTGCAATTGGCAGGGACATCTACAACTAGATCAGGTTGCTCAGAGCCCCATCCAGCCTGTCCTTGAATGTTTCCAAGGATGGGGCATCTACAACCTCTCTGGGCAACCTGTTCCAGTGTTTCACCACCCTCATTGTAAAAAATTTCTTCCTTATATCTGGTTTGTCTTCCTTCTATCTAGTTTGAATCTGCCTTCTTTTAGTTTAAAATCATTACCCCTTGTCCTATCACTATTGGCCCTGCTAAAAAGTCTGTCCTCATCTTTCTTATAAGCCCCCTTTAAGTATTGAAAGGCCACAATAAGGTCTCCCCGCATCCTTCTCTTCTCCAGGCTGAACAAGCCCAGCTCTTTCAGCCTTTCCTCATAGGAGAGGTGTTCCATCCCTCTGATCATTTTTGTGGCCCTCCTCTGGACCTGCTCCAACAGGTCCATTTGTTCAGCTGAATAGATCTTCAGACTCCACTCAGCATGACTCACTTGTGTAAATGGAAGAATTGATGCTTCCCTTTATCCTCATGTAATCTACCAGGTCTTTAGTTAACTCTCTTGTTGTTCCTGTCATCTCTGGACAGGTGTCTTGGACACCCTTGGGCACTACTTCAAATCGCAAGAGGTACATATCTATAAGGGACTGAATTAATATATTGATACATTGACTAGATCTCTAATAACAACAGTGGGATTGCAGACACCTAGCTCATGTAATACTTAATCAGGTGCTGATAACTACGTTATAAATGTCTAAGCGTATGATGAGCCTCATCCATTGCCACCCAATGCACAATTCAGCTGCAGAAACAGAAATAATCAACCTAGTATTATTTCTAGTGCCCTTGCTTGCTGACCTTCAGCTGCTGCCTCAGAGGGCAGGGTAGTTCCTATGTCATGTCTACCAGTCTGATGTTGCTACCTCATGTATGGCAGGGTGCCTTCAGTGGCACTAGATACAGATAGTCTGGAAATTAATTTATTCCTAAAATTAAGTGAGATAAATCTGTCCATTAGTCTTCATCACACCAACTAAGTTCTAATATTGATTACGTATTAAGGATTCTACTTCTTCCTACAACTGTTCCTCATCCTTTTTTATTGGTTAATAAAGAGCTAAGGTTGTCAGCAAATTTACTGACTATCCCTTCTCTTCCTTATCTGCATAATCAATATCACTATTCTTCTTGGCTATTAGATCTTTGTCCAGATTTCTGTTGGTTTTATTCTGCTATTTCCTTATCTGATATAATTTGTTATTATCTCCTCATTGGGTTTATCTATATTTCTGAATGGTGCAGCACAAAGAGGGAATGACAAGCGTTAGATTGGTGTTAGATAGTGTTAAATCCATTATGGTTCTAACATCATGTATAATAGTTGCATATTTACTAGCAATGAAATCTACAACAGTTGCAAGTGCTAGATACATACCACATGTCTATAAAATGCAAAGGGCCGACTGTATAGATGGCTAATGCGAAACAGATTTCCGTGTAGCTTCACAGATTGCCTTGCCATTACTACCAGCATCAGGTCATCTTTGGTTGCTGATGTTGCTATAGACCTCTAAATTAGCTATCTACATAGTGCTCTAAAATTTCCTTTATACTGAGGAAGTGCTCATATTTCACAATTCTTCTCAGACTGGCTTCTTGCTCTGGTTGTGCTCCAGCCCACTTCTTCATAGAGTCTATCACCAAGGACAAATTATGCCAGATTTTTTTAATCCACTCTTCCAGGGACTTGCTGGCATGAAAATGTAGACTGTGGTCCTTATAAATGCAGACAGAATTCAGGTTAAGGCAGCAAGGCATGTGTGTAACCCTCACAAATGTAGTTGGAAGACTGGATAGGAGACAAGGTCCTGATGTTACCACACATGTTTAAACCTCCTTCTATGAATTCTGTTTGCAGTACCTCTCCTCAGGTTTCTGTTAATTCATTCTCTGTTGGTTTTAGACCTTCTTGTCTGGATCATATCTCCTCTGTCATGGAGGACAATGCCTTCTGCAGAAAGCATTTCAGTGCAGCACAAGCAGACTCACACTTGTTAGCAATGTGCCACTTTATGCACTGGGAACAGTCTACATGTAGGAGCAGAGAGGATCATAGATTAATTTGCCATGAGAAGCAGAGCAGAAGTTGTAGCTGCATTGGTATAGGCATAACTGAAGAGAAAATAAGAGCCTTTTTCTATTTTGGTGGTATATTCAAAACCAGAAATGCTCCTCCTTAGACACTAGCAATTAATTAAAGCATAATGCATTTTAGGCAAGTGAAACACAAGGGATATACATTTTTCTCCAATCTAATTTAATCAGTTTTTCAAAAAGCTGTAGTTCTATTTTCCAATAAAGGAAGAGTGTTCTTCTTCCCTGTTGATTAATTTTTCTTTGTGGCAGATATTTTATTGTTTCGATTGAAAAAAATGCCATACTTGCGTTTTAATATAATCTTCACTGTGTTCTTTCACTTTGAAGTAATCAAGTGGTTTCTGTTGGGTTTTTTTGCAGGTAGCTGTTAAGACAATTATTCTCAGAACATACTTAAATTTCCAGTTTCCCATCCTCTATATTTCAGGTTACTATATGTCAACAGATGATATAATATACAGGTCTATATTTAAAATATCATTCTACTAATGAAAGCAGAAAAGGTGTGCAAATGTAAATATTATGAGTTCAATTCCATTCCACAATTGTGTTGCGAAATGTTGATCTGACTGAGGGGAAAAATAGGCCTATAAAGTTTGAAAGAGTGAAGTAGTATTTCCTACATAACTACTAATATTCATAAATGTGTCAGGAACGTAAGAATCCAGACTGGAATTTTTTGGCAGTAACCACTTCTGTCCTGACTTGTACATCAAAAATAGCTCAGAGAACAAAGTGAAAATAGCACTTTTTTTTTTTTTCTTAAACCACTCTACTGCAAACACAAAGAGTACAAAATAACTCAAATTCTTCTCTCACTTTTATTTAACCAGGCTCAATGAATCTCATTGGTGTTAATGATGGCTTTTTGGACACCAGCAGAAAACAGGGAATGTGAGGGTGAAAAAAATGACAGTAAGTGATGTTGCATTTGTGAAGAGATAAGTCCAGACTTCTAAAAAACTATTGTATGTGGCCATTAGTCTATATGTAGCAAGTGACTATGAGTCATACTTGGTTCCGGAAGCTGTTCTCCAAATGTCTTCGTCTTCAGTGACACCTCCTATCTGTCATGACAAGTGGAAATCTGACAGCAGTGAGGATACTGGTTTCATGTTTCCAAATTAAAATTGCGTGGAGAAAGAAACAGACAAACAAAAGCAAAATGGTGAAGTTTAGTTTGCAACTAACCCAGACCTTTGACTTCAGTGACAGTCAAAATCCAGGGGCTATGTCTAGACTAATTCGATGTCTACCACTAAAGGAACATAGTGTTGATGTAAAAAAGGCTGTACTCCTTGATTTCAGAGCCAGGAACTAATATTGGTTCTTTTTATTTTACACAATAGACATAACTTAAGAAACATTTCATGGTTGTAGATCTGGGTGTGCACTCCATTTGTATTCTGGCTCCATGTCTGATTAAAACATACAGCAACCTCTCTTCTGCACCATCCATTCTATACTGTCCAACACTGTGGCAGAGAATATTGGAACATTTTAAAGTACAAGCAACTTATTTTTGCTCTGGTTTTGACAGTTGTTCTATTTGTCCATATTATATTAATTCATTTCTTATTTGTAGATTCTTCACGTTCTGTTGCAATTTTTGCACAACACTTGTTTTCCTTCTGTTGACATAAAGGATTTTTTCTGATTCTGAATATAGGGGTTTTTCATTCAGCAATGGAGAGCCACAGTTGTCTGAATATCTTACAAAACAAAACAAAAAAAAACAAAACAACTTTTGGTTATCCTCAGTTTTCATTTTACTAAAAGTGACTCATTACTTTTCATTTTCCTGTCTCAGAAGGAAAGGACAATTAATTTGGCGTGAGCTTACTTGTCTCTCCATTTCCGGCTGGCACACTGTCAAATGATATTAATTCATTAAGTGTACAGTCATTGGCATAATTGCTTTTGTGCTTTAAAAAAAAAATTCACTCTATTGATCAAGTTTGATCACAAACCTATCTTTTATCCCCAAACTTCAGTAGTTCTATATTTCATATGTCAGATCTCCTGCCTTTGTAAGATCGATACTTTGCCAGCACTGGATGTCACTGAACTAAACATTACTTCACCATGGATATGTAATCCTGGTAGCCCACAAAATAAGAGATAATTTTCAGTTCTATATGATCATTAGAACTGTTTTAAGATTATCTTTAACAATTTCACATTCATTATTGCTTCGGCAAGTCAGAAATTTTATTTTTAACATTCCGCTAGTTGTCCCAAAGATTTTACTCAGGATTTCCTACTCAGTCCCTTCTTAATCTGTGCCTTATAGAATGGTTTGCATTGGAAGGGACCTTCGAAGATCATCTAGTCCAACCCCCATGCTGTGGGCAAACACATCTTTCACTAGATCAAAGCCCCATACAACCTGACTTTGAACATTTCCAATGAGGCTTCCACAATTTCTCTGGGCAACCTGTTCTAGTGGCTCACCACCCTAATTGTAAAAAATTTCTTCCTTATGTCCAAACTAAATCTACCCTCTTTCAGTTTAAAACCGTTGTCCCTTTTCCTGTCACTACAGGCCTCAGTATCTCTCTGTCTTTCTTGTAAGCCTCCTTTTTATACTGCAAGGTCACAATAAGGTGTCCCTGGAGCCTTCTCTTCTCCAGGCTGAAAAACCTCAACTCTCTCAGTCTTTCTTCATAGGAGAGTTGTTCCAGCCCTCTGATCATTTTCATGGCCCTCCTCTGTACACCCTCTATCAGGTCCATGTCTTTTCTTTGTGTGCTGAGGACCCCAGAGCTGGACGCAGTACTCCAGATGGGGTCTCACAAGAGCAGAGTAGAGGGGCAGAATCACTTCCCTAGACCTGCTGGCCATGCTTCTTTTGGTGCAGCCCAGGATACAACTGGCTTTCTCGGCTGCAAGAACACATTGCTAGCTCATGTCCAATACACTAGAAGTAGTCAGCATTTTCGTTGATGAAAAGTTCTATTAAAAGGTTTTCCAGGTGGAAAAATGTTCTGTAAAGATTTTATTTTCATGAACATTTTCTGAATGTCTATAAAAGTAAACATTACTTTTTTCACTACATATATTGCTAATTTGTTTTTGGAAAAAAAATTAGTAAAAATAATTACCTGATATAATAATCATAGAATAGAATGGCTTGGTCTGGAAAGGACCTTAAAGATCATCTAACTCCAGCACCCCTGCCATGGGCAGGGTCGCCACCCACTAGACCAGGTTGCTCAGGGCCCCATCCAACCTGGCCTTGAACACTGCCAGGGACGGGGCATCCACAACCTCTCTGGGCAACCTGTTCCAGTGCCTCACCACCCTCTGAGTAAAGAATTTTTTCCTAACATCTAATCTAAATTTCCCCTCTTTCATAATATTCCATAGCTTTTTATTTTAGTTGAACTGGTCACTATTCTCCCATGACACAGAAATCAGTAAAAGCAAAGACTTCTTTTTACCTCCAAACATTAGAGTATCAGAGAATGAATTTATAGGAAGTATAAATTTCTTTGCCAAAGTATCAATCCTCCACATTATTTTGAAGATACTAATGTTGAATTGTCCTTTTCTGGCTTTACCCTACATTTCACTTGGCTTTTGTCTCATTTTTCTTTCTGGAACACATTATTAATATAATATTTCATTTCCAGCGTGCCATTCAGCAAGGATCTCACATGCACATCATATGACAGATGTCCTTAGTGATGCATGATATTTCCAGACTCATTTCATTAAAGTTACAAGCAGATCCTTGTAGACCTTAAACTATGACCATCATATGCTTACACACTTACAAGAATGCATATTCAGACACTTAAATATTTCCCAATGCTCATCTTCTCTTACCATTAGACTTATATATGTCTGCAGGTTTCTCCCCCTTGAAATTAGGCTTAAGCAAACAGGTCAATATATGTAGTCTCTGGAAAGCACCAAGAAATATAACTCTAAAACACCAACTCCAGTAATAATGTTTGTTCACAAGTTCTAAGAATGTTTAAAACAGATTACCTAAACTCTGTTAATAAATTAACATCAAGCTTTTTCCCTGCACATAGTTCTTTCTTACAATCCAAAACTGGCATATATCCCTACTACAAAGTGTGATTTCCAAAGTATCAGTTATGCCTGGTAGTTATAGCTCAGGTAAGAGATCCTAAGGTTCTTTGAAGTCATTGTCTTAATGTGCATGCTAACAAAGAAATGTAGAAAAATGTTGTGCATCATCAGAAAGAGACAACAAAGGAGAGTGCTTCACTTTACCACTATAAAAAAGCTTGTTGGACTGGTTTCTTGGGTACTGTGTACAGGTTTGGTCTATGCATCTCAAGAGGGATGAAATGGAGTAGAGTGGAGTTGTAGAAGGTAAAGAGGAGAGCAGCAAACAAGGGGATGGAGGTACCACTTTACAAGAGAGAAAAAATGTCTGATATTCTTAAATTTGGAGAGAAGAAGGCTGAGGAATCAAGAGTTATAAAAACACGAAGGTGGTGGATAGGAAGAATGAAGAATCATACTTATCAAAACACACAATACCAGAACTTATTGCACTTACTGAAACTTGTGAAAAAACAGTTCAGAACAAACACAAGAAAGAATTTTTACTTCCCAGTAGATAGTGAACTTCCAGAATTTATCGCCACAGGAGGCTGTGGAGATATCAGCAGGTTTATTAACAAGTCTATGAACAGATGATAAAGGGATTAGGCAGGGTCATACCTTTTAGAATCCCTGATCCAACAGTTGGAGATGCTGGGGGAGTTAAAAGAAGGTGGAGCAACGAAAATGGCCAGACTTACATGCTCATCTGAATTAGCATCTCTTCCTGCTACTTTCTGATCCATGGGACACTTCTGTTCACATGCATAAAGGCACAATACTGAAGTTAAAACTCAGTACATAGTAAAAACCTCTAGCAAACACATTTTTCTTTTTTTTTCCCTGAATGACTGCTCAATGATGAATGGAACAACTGAAAGAGACTAAGGGAAAACACAGCAACTGTCCAGAAATGTGAAAGATAATTGGAGGGTCTTAAATGAAGCTTGATCTATAAGCAATGCATGTTAGCTAAAAGGGGAACAGTCAGATGATAGCCCGAAAAGAATGACAGCTGGCATCTAGTGCCATTCTCGATGCACTAGGCTATCTCATATACTTCTACTGGGCTGGCAGACACAGTCCAGTAAATAACTTGCCGTCCTAGAATGACAGCTGAAGAGCATAAGGAATTAATGGCCTACAGGTATTTAAAATGGTATAAGTCGTGTTTAGGTGCATCAGCCAGTTCTCTTTCATCTTTAATGGAACACTAACAATAAATCTACACTGCAAAAATTTGGAATATATGACATTCCCTCTAAAGATGAAATATGTGAGTGAGGTATTTTTAAATAGAGAGAATGCAAAGAAATATGGAAGCCTTAGTGACCGTAATGGGCAGTAACTCTGGTGATGTTTGTAAAGCCACTCACTCCAAAATTGTACATGACTACAAATTCCTTCAGAGTGCTTTTTACTAACACGTTGAAGTCTGCTGGTAATCTGTTTTACTCTATACATGGTAATAAGGAATTCTTTCTAGAAAGTCGAGGAATGTTTTGTAGTTGCTATATGTATTTTTGCTATGTTTGATATTATTTTTCCTGTTTGTGGCAAGACATTAAGTGTAGTATAAACTGGCCCAGCATGGAGGTAAAGGAAATGTAAACACAGGAAATGCAGCAAGAACTATAAGGAAAATATCAATGGTAAAAATGCCAGCCAAGCTTTCTAACTTTCTGGTTTTCAACAAACCAGGACGTTCATCTGGAAAATTTTGAAGTTCAAATGAAAATTTTGAAGTCAAATTTAGCAGAAGAGAAGCACCAACTCTTGATTGAAAAGCAATCCAGTTTGGAAGACTTTAAGTACCTAGTACATGTTGAAAAAGTACTATCACAGGACAGAAAGTATCAAGTGAGTTCTTGGAACACATTGGGGATGACTTTTTAATTGCAAAGAGTACAAGAATTAGCTCATAAATTTTTTAGAGTTAATTCTGCATAATAATTTTGAAGGCAGAGAGTAAAATAAGCAAAAGGGATTAAAAACTATAGACTTCACAGTTCTGAAGAAAGTAAAGAAAAAGCATTTCTTGTACTTCAAGAAAGTGAGCTTAAACAAGACTGAGAACTTGTTTGTGAAGAAAGTAATCTAAAGGAAAAAATGTAGAACAAGTGATATTTCTAGAAAAAGACAATATAAAAAGCTTTGAGGTAAACTATCCACATACAAAGGAAAGGTAAGATTAGGAGGTCAAAAACTAATGTAGTTGAATGAAAAATTCTTTAATAATCTGAAAAGCAAAAGGCAATCACAGAAAAAGTGACAACAGTAACATAAGAAAATGCTCTATGAAAGAACAATAAAAGCACATAAGGTGCAAATTCAGAAAACCTAAGGAGTTAAAACTAGCAGAGAATATTAACAGCAATAAAATGTTCTCTAAGAACAGTACAAGTTAAAAAGAGATTAAGGGAAATACTGAGGTGTTCCTTTATGAGGTGAGCTACTGAATGAGACAGAAGACAAATGTTCAAAGCCTTTTCAACTTCAGGTCTAACAAAAAGAATATCATGAACCAATACTCCAAAAATTACAAGTAAAAGCAAGGGCATAGGAGAAGTGAATACCACAAATGGTAGTAAGAGATGTTTAATCCTGGCAATGTGTCAATGAAATTTTATTTGCTGCCTTGACAGGAAGAAATCCACTTAACATAATCTCATAATTTCTCAGACAGTCAAAAGATATCCTATTCATTTAAGTTATGTTCCTCCTTTCTCCCCAAGAGTCTATGGAACTTACATTTGGGGGGTTTTGGCACCATTAAGTCCTCTTATGTCACATGTCCCTCTCTTTCACTGTGAATAGAGACAACTAATGAGAATTACCTCATCATCACCCACTTGGAGACTCAGTTGCTGTCAGAACACTTTTTGAAAAATAGCTAGGGGCTTGGAAAACTGAGACAGAAATTAGGGGTCCCAGGTACTTGACTAAGTCTGTAAGAATTTAATGGACTGAACTTATAGCTGTGGTCACCAGGTTATGAAATGCTGCAAGTAAAAATCTTCCTCCTGAAGCAGAGGGATTCATGAGCAAGAAAAGCCCTCTAGTCTTGCGATGATGACACTTCAGAGCACATCACAGAGCATGCTTTGGTGACTAAAATTAAATGTCTGGGGAACTTTCAGGCTAGGTGTCCTGTGCTGGATCAAGTATTTTGGTAATGAGTATACATCATGACTGCAAAAGTTCTGTAGAAAAAATTTGATTTTAGAATTAACAAAATTGGAACAATTATCTGAAATCTGTACTTGGAGGCAGGGTTCAAGGAAGAAAGACAGTGGCAGTGAGGATGAGGATCAAGTCATGGATTAATTGAAAGTCCAAGGGACTTGACAGACTGCACACAATTCAGAGACAGCCATTGTCCTTGCAAGACCGCCCTCCATTATCTTTGAAAAATTATGGAGATTGAAAGACATTTCTTACAAATAGAACAAAGCAAATGTCATAGTCAACTTCAAAAGAGGCCAGAAGGTCAATCTGGGCAACTACAGGCCAGCCGGTCTCACTTTCATCCCTGGAAAAATCACAGAGTATCCTTGCAGCCCAGGAAGCAGAAGAAGGTGACTGGGAGCAGTCAACATGGATTTACCAAAGGTATATTTTGCCTGACCAACTTGATTGCCTTCTATGGCAAAATGATTGGATATGTAGATGAGGAGAGAGGAGTGCATGTCCAATACCTTGACTTCAGCAATGTTTTTGACACTCTCTCCCATAACATTCCTATGGACAAATTAGGATATTACAGTGGTTTAGTGAACAATTAGATATATTTTGATGGTTGAACCCAGATGGTAATGGGTTGTACTCTACCAAGATGCTTTCAACAAGAGTTGTATCACAGGAGTCTATCTCAGGTCCTGTTATTTTTATAGTCTTCATCAACAAACTAGAGGAGGTAATGGAGAGCAGGTTCATCAAGTTTTCAGATGACATAAAACTGAGGTGGTCAGTTGATATGCATGAGGGCAGGGCTGCAATTCAGATGACCAGAGAGGCTAGAGGAATGGAGCACCTCTGTGGAAAAGGCTCTGGAGTTGTGGTAGGAACATCTATCATGATGTGCCTTGGCAGCTGCAGGGCTATATGAACAGGGGCACAGCCCATAGATCAAAGGAAGGGATTGTCTTCCTCATTAGATCACGTCTATTACAAATGCTAGAGAAATTATGTATTAACAAAGAGATGTATGGATGGAAAAATCCTGTAAAGTCAGGAATCTGATTATCATATTCATAACTGAAAAGTATAGTTGTAGGTACCTGTCACAGTATATCTTTCAGACTAAGTATAGATAATTTCATGACAGCTTCTCAAGGATTAAGAAGAGTAATTTTCAATAGAATTTACTTCAAAATTAAGAATAGTATTTGCTGCTGTAAATAATAAAACACATGATTCATAAACAGTTACTGAAGTGGTATAGAAATATATTTTATTACAGAGCCATAACAACGAAAGAGTCTCTAAGAGGTCATGTAGTCTATTCTCCCACTAAGAGGGAGATGAATTTAACTTAAAGCATTCCTGACAGATATTTGTCCAAGCTGTTCTTGAAATTCTTCTCTTCCACAGCCTCCTTAAACCATTTACTCTGATGTTGAATTAGAGTGTTTTTCTTTAGGCAAACCTAGGTCTCCTTTGCTTCAATTTAAGACTACCACTTCTTTTCCTATCTCAAATCCTACAAGTTGGTTTTGAGCTATCAGTGTAACAAACCTTTTAAAAAAGCATCTCACTTCTAGAAAGGAACAGAAAAGACAGATTGAGAAAAAAACCCAACACACTTCTACATTCATAACACTCTAAAAAGTAAAGACCTCATATAGAATGTAATGTACAGTTTTGGTTACCTACATTAATGAACTTAAATTGAAACAGGTTCAGAGAAATGCCAAAATAATTACAGTAATGGAAAAACAACCTATGAAAAGAGGTTAAAGGACTTGACTTGTTTATATGAGGAGTCATTTAATTTTGTTAAGCTAAACATTTGGGGCTTTGGAAGAAGTGAGAAAGAACTAATTAAATTGAAAGATAATGCTGGTGCAAAGCAAAGAGCTATAAATTGATTATGAATATATTTCCAGACAGAATAAGAAAAAAAATATTTACAATCATGAAGTAAATTTTCAGATAAGCCTATATGCAACACTGTGGGGACAATTAATTTAATTGCTCTAAGATAGTATTTGATAAAATGCTATCTGGGCTGCGTCAAAAGAAGTATGGCCTGCAGGTCTAGGGAAGTGATTCTGCCCCTCTACTCTGCTCTGGTGAGACCCCACCTGGGGTACTGAATCCAGCTCTGGAGTCCTCAGCACAGGAAAGACATGGTACTGTTGGAGCGGGTCCAGAGGAGGGCCACAAAAATGATCAGAGGGATGGAACACCTCTCCTATGAAGAAAGGTTGAGAGAGTTGGGATTGTTCAGCCTGGAGAAGAGAAGGTTCCAGGGAGATCTTATTGCAGCCTTTCAGTATTTAAAGGGAGCTAATGAGAAAGATGGGGACAAACTTTTTAACAGGGCCTGTTGCGATAAGACAAGGGGTAATGATTTTAAACTAAAAGACAGGTAGATTTAGACTAGATATAAAGAAGAAATTTTTTACAATGAGGGTGGTGAAACACTGGAACAGGTTGTCCAGAGAGGTGGTAGATGCCCGATGCCTGGAAGCGCTCAAGGTCAGGTTGGACAGAGCTCTGAGCAACCTGATCTAGTTGAAGATGTTCATTGCAGTGGGGTTGAACTAGATTACTTTTAAAGGTCCCTTCCAACTCAAACTATTCTATGATTCTATGAAAATTTATGGAACAGAGTCTGATGATCTTAAAATTATGAAGTTCAGATAAGCATCTTTTGATATCAAACCTGAATGTAGCCACAAGAAATATTTTTATCTTAATGATTGTATATGTTTTTTCTCCATCATTTTGTGTCACTTCCTTGTTTCAAGAATTCCAATAATTACCATAGGAAACAGAAGAATGTTTTTTACAGATTCATTTCTGGGATACTTTTTGCCTTAATGGCCAATTGCAAGGATGCAATGTTACTGACAGATTCTCCAAAGGTTCACCATTTGCTTGTAACATCTCTTGTTTATAACTAACCAACCCCAAATATGAAGTCAAATCAAGAAAGATCCTTCCCTACCCCAAGAGCAACAACAAGGTTATTTAAAAGGTTATTTAGAGGGTTATTGAGATCTTATGTATTTGATGTTGATAATTGGTTTGGTTTGCTTTCTTGCTTACCTGAATAATATATGATATTATCACAGGATCATTTACATGTTTATATAAGTTAATTTCCTGTTAATGCAGATACATAGAACATCACCATTGGTCTTGATCCCTCCTGTTTTATACAATGTATTTGATGTTGTTGTTACTTGCAATGCATTTCTGAAATTTCTTATGGGCTGGAGGAAAACATTTACCACTTTGTGATTTGTAGGGTTTGTTTTATGTTCCTTGTTTTCTAATTTTTTTTTCTTTTGTCATTTCCTGTGATTATGAGGATTTAGATGAGTGAAAGTAGGGGTAAAAGGGGGTGCAATTTGAATTCCCATATGCTAATGTTTTCAAATCTCAGTTTGACATAATGTCAGATTCTCAAAAAACTGTATGGTTCATCTAGACCAATTTAGTAACTTTCAAAAAAATCTTTTGTATCACTGTTGGCTCAACATGGGCATGTGACATTCTTCAATAGCTGAAATTGCCTGCTCTAAGGAAATAAAATGGGTTGTTAATATATAATGACTTCATTCTCGATATCTGAATTGTAGTGATTAATCAACAAAAAATATAAATCTGTTTGTCTAACCCAAGGGCTAAAAACAAATAAAAGGAACCAAACTTCTAGCAGTGCATTTTCAGTAACTGCAGTATCACTTAGCTAGTCCATTTTTTTAAATGCATATTTTTTAGCAACACTCAGTTGCTGATGATAGGGAATCCTGTGAGACATGTTACCAAACAAAAAAAATTAATATTTCATGTTTTTGTCAGAGATTGAAAAATTCATATTTGAAGTCTCTGTTTTGGAGATATACCTGCCTGGTGAGATTTATTATACTCGATGGGGTTAGAGTTGTTTGCTTGGTTTTAAGTACTCCAGTTGAGAATAAAACTGGAATATTCTTTCAGATATCATCTAAAGTTTGTATTTAATATGTAAGTCCTTAGAAATTAATATTTTGGATTTTACATACAAAGCTTTGCACTGATAATTTTTTTAACATTATTCATTTAGAAATATGAACACCTAGTTAGCTAATTTTAAAGGCTAAGCAGAAAACATAAAGGCTTCAGTTTTATTATTTAAATAGAAAACAGGTCACAACATAATGTCACATATAAGCTCGCACTATCTCAAAATATGCCATCAGAAATTGATATTTTATCACAGAAATCTGTCTTCATCAAGAACTGCAAATAACATCACATAGAGCTGAACCTTCACTGAGGACCTGATCAAATGGCTAGTACTTACCAGTTCTTTCAATTGCCTTTCGTTGGCTGTGAATGAGGCTGAAATTGCCCAGGGTAATTTTTTTTCATCGGGAAGAAACTGTATCTCATGCCCTCTGAATTTACATATTGAAAATTCCATTGTTTAATTGAAAGGAAGACTTGAGATTTTGACATCTAGTATTAATGCCTGCTTTCTTTGTATTTGATAACAAACACCATTAAATGCTTATGTTATTGGCCTTTTTTATTAATGAATGCTGGAGTGGAATAACATTAGCAAGTGCAGTAATTACCACTATCTAACACTCTTCAGTAACTCTGAAAAAATAAAACTACACCTGTTCTTGCTGGACAGCAATCTGTAAAAATTATAATTAATTTTGAAACTATAATGAACCATACTAGAAATAACAGTAAATAAAGCTTGTTTAAACAAACAAACAAAAAAAAATTACTTTGAGAGTGTCCTTTAAAACTTCACTGCTACACATCTGAAGCCATTCTGTAGCCTTCAATATCATCTTTTCTATCATACTATTAGAAATCTACATACAGTTCTATGTCCTCATCACTCCCGTGGCATTCCTTATTCATTCACAGTCAGAAAGAAATGTTCAATTACATCATTTCAGATATTCATGTAGATCTCTACTGTTTTTTTTTTTTTTGGTTGGTTGGTTTTTTATCAATTAGTACTGCATTTATTTCTTTTTTATTCATTAAGTAGGATGCCAACAGGTACAGGTATTTCTACAAAACTTTTTGCCCTATAACTTATTGCAAGGAATTAAAATAGATTCAAATCCTGAAAAAAAAATAGATTCATAGCTATCATAGCATTATCCAAGGAGCCTTATAGTCCCTACACACTTCCTACCCACATTTCATGAAAAACAGCTAGTACGTGTAAAAAATAAAACATTTAAATGACACCAGCCTCCACATCCTCTTTCCATCCAGGAATGACAGCATTTGAGCTTGAGGGAGGAGTCCCTTGTGCACATGAAAGACAGGAACTGGACTTACTGAACTTTTTTTTTCATTACTCTTTAAAAAAAAATAAATCATTTTTGTCTCATAACAAAAGTTATGTTCAGCAGACAAGATCTGTGATCTTGAGATATGTCCATTAGTATTACATTTTCCAAAGCATTAACTCATAGCAGTCACCAAGGAGCCCTCAGATTGGTAGAAGGGTTCAGGGAACAGGAGTGTGAGAGCAGAATGAAAAAGGAAAAAAAAAAAAGATGAAAATTTTCTTTGGAAAGTCACAGGAGCAAAAAAAGAAATGACTGTGAATAGCAGATTTGCCTATCCAGAAATATTAGTACTAAAGTACTTATTTTATTCTGCTGCAAAATAAACCTGTGCCCTAATGAAGCACCATTTGGTTCTTCATTACTCAGAGAAAACTCATTTCTATCACAAGTTTGCAATTGACTGAAATTTAGATTAATCAGAGGTTTCTACCAAGATAATACAGCACCAGAGCATAACTGAGAACAGTGAGATTGCAGGCAAATGACAATAAATCCAAAGCAAAATGAATTAATCTTATAACTGTAGAGATATAACACTTTTCATATATTAACATATTAATATGATATCCTTTAATTTGAAGGGAAGATGTAATAGTTGATGAACCTCTTGGACACAGATGATTGAATCTTAAAAGGAGAAAAAGATAAATAACACAACTTTCAAGGTGCCAATAAGAATTATCTTCCAACTTTAACTTAACCAGCCAATGTATCTATAACAGTTATATAAGAATAAGCACCTAATATAAGAGACCCCTTATCTGAAAGAAATAGACCACTCTCAGGATGGTAGGTTCAGAAGACAGATTACTAGGCATTATGAAAAATTAATTTTTAATCATTAATCTTTCCATCAAGGCAAGTTGTGTATTTTCTATTTGCAGGAAGCAAGAAAAGCATACCTACCTTTGAATGCAACTATTTTTAGGGTAGCGCAGGAACTTATCTGAAGCAAACAAGTTAAAAAGTACCTTATTTTAACAGAAATAAAAGTCATCAAAAATAAGCTAGATGTCAAAAGCATGACCTGGGCTTACAGAATCATGACAGTGCTTCTCCCATGAAAGCTTGTAGGTCTTTCAGGATATAGTATGGTGCCAGATGTTAAAATTTATCCAAGAATCTCTGGAGTCAAAAAACCAATTATACTTTATCCTTCATTATTCCTGTTTCAGAATCTCATTACCAGAGTTTACAGAAATGTTTGTGCTGTAAATATTATAGGTGCTACTTTAGGAAAAAGTTTTGATTACAGAAAAGTTTTTTCAGAGATGTGAAATTGCTTTGATACATAAAAACACAGGCACAAATAGTATACGGAGTAGAAAACAAAATTAACGTTTTACTTATGTCTCTGACTTGTTTGCTGATATTAGCCTTAGTGTTTACTACAGTTTTAATGTTCTTCCATTACAAATTTCCTCAAAGCCTCTGTCTGTCAGACATTTATGTCTGTGCCTAACTTCTTTGAATAAAGTCATCTGTTTAGAAAAATTGGGATGATAAAATCAGATACCACTGAAGAGATTAAATTCTTGCACATTCGTATTTGAATTCAGTTTCTGCTAAATCTGGTCAGTCACTCAAAGATGTAGTATGATGGTCTGTAGGCCAGAGAACTAAACATGGTGCCCCTCCAGAAGCAATATGAGTTCTGACAATGGCTTAGGAAATTACCTGTTTGCATCATGCCTTCAAAGAGCCCTTAACTTAAGAGTAGCAAAGAGAAACTTGATAAATTCTGATTCTTTTCATGACAAATTAGAAAGTTAGAAATACATTTTATGTCTTCAAAATGGATCTTTTTTTGCAGAGTGGATATGGGGTTATAGTCATATACACACTCAAGTTTATGTGTCAAATGTGTCATGGATAACTGGAATTCAGAAAAATGACTATACCACATATCCATGAGGACTTGTTTTCAGTAACAACAACTGAAATGCTGTAGCAATGACTGGTGGATATCAAGGGGCGGGGGGGAAGATTTTCTAACTGGCTTCAACATAACGGGATTGACTTTGAACACACAAGACAGCATTTTTTGTACCCTTCTTGTTCTGCAAAGCACCTACCTGGAAGGTTCCCTGCTGAGCATGGGCACTATTGAATGACCTTTTTATTTTTATTTCTGTGTCCTGTTGTATATGTTTTCTCACAGACAGACAGATGCATATTAATTTTTGAACAATTCATACAGATATTAAGGTGACTTTTGATCTAAGAAATAGTCAACATAAATAAAATTTCAGACACATGCACAATTGCTGTGCCATTAGCTTTGCCATGAAAGCTTTCATTGGTTCACTCCAGGACAGATTCCAGTAATGTTCAGTCTCACAAACTACTGCTAAATATTTAGTTTACAGTATACACTATCATGTTAAGAGACTATACCCATAACTCACTACTACTCTTCTGCCCACACTATTTCATATCATCCTGTCTAAGAAAACACCTTAATCTGTGTATTGCTTTTAGATTTAATCTAAAACTGTAATTCAAACCACATCTAATTACATAGGCAACAATAGTTTAATAACCTAGAGGCCTGGTGAGCAAGTTGAAGACCCAAGATACTCTAAGAAAATTAGTCTGTCTCTGACAGTCATAAGGACCCAGATGACACCAACCTCCAGTCCCCTTCCATCCTTTCCTGTGCTGCTACATTGCAGTTTCATGACTTTAGCTTCATAGCTCCATATTCAAAATGCCTCTTTCAAAACCTGCTGAGCACAGGTATCACTGGAAGTATAAACTTCCAGTGCTGGTCCGAAAACATTAACTATTCAGGAGTGGTTAAGTGGTCCAAAAGTGTTAACCTTTTAGTGGGGGTTACGTCTATGCTAAGATTACCTCACTTCCAACCAGCATAGACTCCACAACATGTGCTGTAATGAGTTTGTGAATTTATGGCTGTATCAGGTGTGGTTAAAGTTTATGCATCTAGATTGTCACATAATGAACAGGTAGAGTAAAAATAATCATGGAGGAATGAGAATGACAGCATATCTGAGAAAGGTATGTTCTAGATAACAATGTAAAGAATAACTGCACTCTCTGAGTAGCAATACATGCAGAGTAATTGCACTGAATCCTCACTTGGATGGATAAAGACCAATAGGTTTTAGTAGCAAGGAGAATGGTTTTGGTTCACCACATAATCAGGTGCAAAAGGACAAGGAAAGACTATTTTATACTTCATTACTTTATTACAAAGTAATACTACCTGAGCATACATTTTACATGTAACTGTTGCTACAGCAGTTGCTAGATTCTTTGACTCATTTTGCACTAGAAGAATTAATATATAAAGAATTAATCTTTTTTGACTTGTATAATTATCTACATTTTGGATCTTGTGGTTTATTAGGAGGAAACACTAGTAGTACAGAAAGCTATTTCAGTGATGCAATTCTGCTTGAGACAGATGGTTTTCTGACTACTGCAGGAACCAAAGAAAAGGTTTTCCGTGGAGGATCTGCATCCTCTTTCAGTTCATTTTTCAGTTGGTGGGTAATTTGACAAACCCCTCCAGACAATAGAGATCTATTAGATCATCTAAAACATCATCGGTGAGATTAGGTCCTTATCAAGGCAACTGAAGAGCAACACAACGTAAGTGCATAAGTCGAGAGCAAAAGGTGTCTATATGCAGTCATTACGTCTAAGTCAGTGGAGATCTAATTAGAAGAACAGGGAAAGCTATTATGTCATCCAGAAGTGAATATCTATATTTTATCAGATGAATGGTTTTCTAGGTACCAGTTATAATTTGACTACAGGCTGAGCTTAGTGGGCTTAACATATATTTATAGGGCCACTCAGGATGTATTTAGGTGTTTGAGATACTTAGACAGGACTGGCAGACATTAAATATGTGGGAAACCTGTGTTCTTCTGAAAGCTGTTATGAGGTCAAGGTGGCATAGTTAACACCATCTAAACTGACACTGAAGACCGCCAGAGATCTCCATTGACTGTGATGAGAGATAAAGACACTAGAATCACATGTAGAAATCTATACTGCAGACACGTGAATTGAGGTGACTGCATGTGGATCTAACTCTGACATAAAATGTAACTTTACCCTAAGACATTTTCTGAAAACCCATACTTCTACTCAATTGTTGCTCATGTGACTCTGAAATGGGTTTGTTTGGGAAGCTGACCCAGCTTTTTATCCTGCTTTCTTTACCCCCTTTCTTTTTACTGGGATAGTTGGGAGTAGCACTGAATGGTCAGAAACGGTGTGAGAGGACAGGATCATGGAAGCTGTGATGATCCAATCAATCAGTACAGCTGAGCTGATTCAATGTCTTGCTGTACTTAAAAGAGGGCTGTTAGACTAACCCAGACATCTTACGGAATTGCATCAAATCTCTTCCAGAGACACACAGCTGCTCTCAGATCCACTTCCTATCTTTCTTCATCTTTGGCTTTGGACTCCTTACTCCCAGGGTTTCATTTGACCTCATCATTAGGCAGGAGGTTTCCAATGTTTTGGCTATCAATGGTTTAATAAGTATATGCCCATCTATGCATCCCTTTATCCCCCTGTGGAAAACGAACATATCTTTCCTCTTGTAGTACGCAGTTCATGTGTCCTTTTCTCAAACTCCTCCTGTTAGTTAAACACACTTAAGGCCCAATAGCCATCCTAATTTGAATTTAACTTGAAAATTGTTACAGAAATGATAGAAGGCCTATGTGAGCAAAAAATTAATAGTGTTACGCAAAGCCTGATTTTTTTAAGGTATTTGCTGAAGTAGTTTAGTTCAAGCATGGTTTTGCACTGTATCCCTCCAACAATTACTTTTTTCACATTGACTATTTCCCTATTCTACTGAATATGATTCCCATTACATCTTAGTATTTTTTTAGTATTCTATTTAAAGAAGAAACAAATATTTAGCTAAACTTAATCAAAATACAATTTTAAAGTTAAGTATTTGTCCTGGTTTCAGCTGGGATAGAGTTAATTTTCTTCTTGGTAGCTGGTATGGGGCTGTGTTTTGGGTTTAGGATGAGAACAATGTCGATGATACACTGATGCTTTGGTTCTTGCTAAGTAGTGCTAAGTATCGCTAAATAGTCGCTAAGTAGCGCTTACACTGGTCAAGGACTTTTCAGCTTCCTATGCTCTGCCCGATGCACGGGGGGCTGGGAGGGAGCACAGCCAGAGGCGCTGACCCAGACTGGCCAAAGGGCTATTCCATACCATATGACGTCATGCTCAGTATATAAACTGGGGGAAGAAGAAGGAAGGGGCGGGGGGGCATTCCGCACAATGGCGTTTGTCTTCCCAAGTAACTGTTACGTGTGATGGAGCCCTGCTTTCCTGGGGATGGCTGAACACCTGCCTGCCGATGGGAAGTAGTGAATTAATTCCTTGTTTTGCTTTGTTTGCGTGCGCAGCTTTTGCTTTACCTATTTAACTGTTCTATTTTATTTTACTTCAACTATTAAACTGTTCTTATCTCAACCCACAACTTCTCTCCCTTTTACCCTTCCGATTCTCTCCCCCATCCCACCGGGGGGGAGTGAGCGAGCGGCTGTGTGGTGCTTAGTTGCTAGCTGGGGTTAAACCACGACAGTATTGTAATAAATGTTTTTCTACTTTTCTTGAATTATTTTTATCTGTAAATATTTATCAAAATCTATTGAAGCTCAGTAATATATTTAGTATTCCAAATTCTGCTCTCTAATATACATAGGACTCAAAAATTTAATATATCTTATAGGAACTGCTGCATGAATTTCTATTAACACTTATGGTACTGTTTTACATGAGCTAAAAATCATGGCCCCATTTTCTAATATTTAAAATTTTACCAACACTGTGGTAAAATAATAGTACACTTTTGTACAGGAATCTGGGAAGTTTTCTGGAAAATTAGATTTATTTCCTAAGAGATTTAGAATTAACTAGAACCATGTCACTAAGAAAGAGCATGGTTCTCAGAATTAAGGCAGTTCGGGTAACACGTCCCTGAATATTCCCCTTGAATGGCAACTTTTCTAATGAGATCTACTATTCCAGAGTTGACAGCTGGTAAACCTGAGAGTTAGCAAGAAGCAAGAGAATTGCAATATCAGAAGTGTTAGATCAGCTAAGAAGATCAGCAAAAGAGGTGAAAGAGACTTTATATACAACTAGAACTCAAGAGAGCTAAATTCAAAACTCTTAAAGAAACCATCTAATTACTGCACCAGTACTTGCACTGAGAAAAGAGGAACAATGCTATACTCCCCTCACTCAATTTTTTTCCTTGGAAGAATTAGAGTGTGTCTTACAAAGTATTTGTTCGATGTCTGTAGCAACACCACCTTTGGCTTTCTTTGGGATTGTAGGCATTATTGACATACAAATAGTAATGCAACTGGAACTTTAGTATAGATGTTTGAATATCAGGTATTTAATTTTTGCATATACTGTTTTATCTGATGAAAAAGTTATGTGCTTCTTTGCAGAGTATCAATGCGTTTATTAAATTTTGTGCCCAAATTTTTCAAAGATACAAAAGTGCGGGAAAAGTATAGTTCATGGGAAATGTGATTTATAAATTAATAGTTTATAATTTATTTCATACTTATTAAGCATCATCTCCTCAGTAATTCTCTGCACATGCACAAGATACTTATGGCGCATTGAAGAAAAAGTCACAGTAAGAAAAATCTGAGCTGTATGATGAGAAGTTATACTTGAAACCTGGCTTCACAATGAACTATAGGTTTTTTATGGAACTACAAGGACAATTAATTTTTTAATTAACAACTTTACAGTTATAGCTGAGAAAGCTTCTCATTAGATTCCTTTTTCAGGTGCTTATAGCTTTGTGAAATAAAAGGTCTTTGGACTAAACCTGTCCTCAATTCTTGTTCTTTTTCAGTTCTTTGATTTTCTTGATAATAATTTACTATTAACAGTACACTGAACTATTAGTAAGTTGCATATCCTCCCAGTGCTTTTTATTTCCCTTTCACGTTTTTCCTAGATGACTGCAGTTATACATTTTGGGCAGCACTGCACGTCACGTATTAAAATACTCATTACACGTATTAAAATAACCATAAGTACTGGATAGCTTACCACTGTGTCTCTCAGGTAACCTACCAACTTACCCTATCTCATCATTGCTACTTTTATGTGCACTTACTACCACCAATCAGTCACTAGGGGTCCTATTATGACCTATTAGTAACTGTTTTAGCAACCAGTTGCTCAAATATAAGCTCTTAGATCCATCTTATAAATCCAATAATATCGTGCCTGGCCTCTACCTCTTGCTCCAGAAGGACATAGGTTTTCTACAGACCCTATGTCATATTCGCTACACACGTCTCAAATACCCTACCCTGAAATAGCACTAACCGCCTATGTATATATATATATGGTCTTCTGATCCATGCACTCCATATCTAGTCAGCCAAGTAACTTCTAGGCTGAACAAGCCCAGCTCTCCCAGTTTCTCAGCCTTTCCTCATGAGGAAAGTGCTCCAGCCCTCCACTACCTTGGTGGCCATCCTCTGAGCTCACTCCAATTTGTAGATATCTTTCCTCTACTGGGAAGACCAAAACTGGGCACATTATTCCACATATTGTCTCTGCTTAGTAGAGGAGAATGATCACTTCCCTCAATATACAGGTGATGTTGCTTTTAATACGACCCAGGGTGCTGTTAGCCTTCATTGCTGAGAGGATGCACTGTTCACTCATGTTCAATTTGTTTTTCATCAGGACATCCAGGCACTTTTCAGGAAACCTGCTCCCAGGTCCCCAACTCAGCTACTGTAGAAGTTTAGTCCATCCCAGGTGCAGAACTTATCTTTGTTGAATTTAAAAGGTTTCTGTTGGCCCATTCCTTCAGCTTGTCAATTTCCCTTAGAATGGTGGCCCTGCCCTCAAGTGTATCACCTGTGCCTCCTAGTACAGTGCCATCTGCAAACTTGATGAGGGTGTCTACATTTTATATTCCACCAGGTGCTTCATAAGGCTATCAAACAGGATAGATCCAAGTACTTCTGAGGAACTTCACTTGTAACTGACCTTCAGGTAGAAGATAAACCGCTAATCACTCCACCTGAACCACAACAATCCAATCAGGTTTTCATCCATCTAGTAGTCCACCTAGTTAGACCACAACAACCCAGCTTAGATACAAAGATGCTTTCACAGATCATGCTAACGTCAAGGTGAATGATATTCACTGCTCTCCCCTCATACACAGCCACCTTAGAGTTCAGAGTCCCTAGCTCAAATCGAACCTCACCTGTGGTGTTCTTCACACTATAGGTGTGTGTGTAACAAGTTGTGCCTTTACAGAATGTCCAAAAAAGCAATGACAGCCAGTTTGAAAATGATACATTGTTTCACAGTGGTTATTATTATTATTTGTCCTTTTCAAAATTGATCAATCCATCTATTTATATAGCTGAGATTTGAATCAGATTTCAGAACATACATATGTACTCAAAAGTAACCTTAATACAGGTTCAGCTCTTCATACTGCAAATTGTCTAACCCTAGAGGTTCAAAACTGAATTTTAAACAGTGGGCCAAATTAATCTTAATGTAATTTCACTGATGTCAGTATGCATAACACCAACTATAAATTTGACCTAATTTATTAGGAAGACTTTGGGCAGATTGTAAATGCTACTGAGTTTGCACTTTGTATAAAAATGCATTATGTATGATCATGAAGCTGAGTGATTTTTATTTGTGGCCAAAGCCATTTGGTTAAAATCTACACATTTGTCTTTTAAAAAAAAAAAAAGGAGAAATATTGAGTTCATCATGACTTCATATCAGCAGGGCACTTAAAAATACAGTTTAAGATGAAGACATGCTTAAATATTTGATTTTGTTGGGGCCAACAATTGTTTGGTGATTGTACTGTCCAACATTTTTTTAAAACTTACTATCATCAGATCCACAAGTAAAGAAATAATGATAATCTAAAAAGGTGACATTCACCAAAATGCAACGTGTTTTCACTTATCTTTTCACAAATATGGGTAAATATTAATTATTCTACTTTGGGGCTACTTGTAATTTTATTCATGAAAGGGTGCTATGAAAATAGTCATCTAGAAAAAAGAAAAAAGGAAAAAAGAGAAAGAAAATGTAACATTCTAGTTGCATAACTGAGTGAACATATGAGAAAGCTTAAATAACAAATAAATGCTGAAATGTTTCAAAGAGTACTACAACAACAATATTCCATCTTAACTTCTCTCCAAAGATATTGACATGGCTTTAGGCAAAAACCTGAATTATCAGACAGATAGATATCAAGTATGTTTTGTGGTACCACTGTAATCTCTCTTCTCTTTTTCTTCACTGATGCACGAGGCTCTAACATCCACTTCCTTCTCTTTCATTAGCCAAAACAGATTACTGCACTGATCCTGTACCGCTAAAGACGTTTGTGCCTCAATTAAGACTAACCTTGAGTTTTGCTAAGCTAAGAATCTTGTATCTGAAAGTCTGAACTTTTCTCTAAATTCATGATTATTTAGTAATTTTTTTTTTTTTAGGACAGTCTTCCCATCCTCAGAACCCTTAACTGTTGTGACAATAAATGTTTGTGGGTTTTGTTAAGTTTTGTACACTCAAGGATAAAAAAGCTGCCATTGTTTTGAGAATATATGATAAACTGCCTGCCTCTTCTGCAATTCACTGATAAATTTATACATTGAAGTTTAGGATTTTTGTCTGCTACCAAATGAAGTCCTTGATCTACAAAGTCCTATATATTCTTCATAGCACTTTCTAGCTATTGATGCTGTCTGGATTACATGGTATTTTTCTGGATTTTCTAACATTTGCCACAAGTTTGTAACTCATTTACCTTTCTATACTCATTTTTCTTTCTGAGAATATCTAGGATCCACAGGATTCACAGAAGACATAATAAATTGCCAGTTTTATTTTAGATGTGAAACTACACAGAACAATTTTCAGGGGCTGAGTTTCTTAAAGCACAGTTGCCAGCAATTCCAGAGCAAGAGGTTCGGCATTCACAGTGGACATTAGTCAGTGGCTCAGCTCTGTTTACAGGATTTAATGCAGATGAACGTCACAGCTCATCATCTCCCATATCATAAAGTTCACACTGTATGTCATAATGCTAAGAAGTTGTAATTACAGAACTTTTAGCCTCCCTGGTGATAAACACAACTTTGAAAGTTGAAGGATTGGAGCTGGTTTTCATTTCTTGCTGATGAGGTGTTCTGTTTTCTAATTGAAAAAAAAGTAGATATTTTCTTCTGATTTTTAGGGAGATAATATTAAATCACCACTGTCTTGTATCTTTTCCAGTCATAATTCTTATATTCTCAAATTTAAACTGACATTCATAGTACTTATAAGACTGGATGCATACAAGGGAGAAAGCAAATTTAAGGAAGCAGCAGGTGCAATACATGATACTCTTGTGTCTCTGTTATTCTGGATAGGAAAGTTATTCAACATCCCCACACTGGTGAAACAGAAAGTTGCAGAAACAGATTCATTTTCTTTGTTCAATATTTATTATTCTTTCAACCACCTTGAAATAGAAACTGTAAATACTTTGATTAACAGCCTGAAAGATTGCCTAGTTTTGTTGTTGCTTCAGAACATATCACTGTGTCTTTAGCTATATATTTTGTAGCTCCTTCTAGGAGGTGCTCTTTCATGACTCAAAACAAATACCTGCTCTAAGAAGAAAAATACATTTGACTATTAATTAAACCAGTCTGTCTGTCTGTTGGACTAATGTACCGTTATTTCAATTTCATGTTAAAATCAGTAAAAGCACAGTATATATGTATAGCAATAACCTTGGACCTTGAACAGAAATGTAAACTTAGAGCATCTTCACTCTGTTATGAGCAGGCCAGAACCAATGACTCAGGCCCTAACTTGTCTTGCATTTAAACTGTCAGACTGGCTCTCCTAATTCTGCTTTCAAAACACACGGCTCCCTCTGGGACAGCAGTGTGCCAGTATAATGCTAAAACTCCTTGTACTTTTAGGGTCGATTCACCTAAGGCTACTCTATATCAGCTCCCTCCTGCCTGAAGCCTCTAGTCTCAGGCTGCTTTTCTTTCAGTGTTTCTCCAGTTTCTTGCTGTGACGATGTGCTCGACCCCTTGACCAGACAGGTGGTGGTTTGGTGCAGGCTCCAAAAGAGATAAAGCCCTGAGCTGTAGCCAGGCCATGAATTCCTCTAGTTTCAATCTGTTCTCTGAAAACTCACAAAGGAACAGAGCAACTCCTTTATCAAGGAACAAAGGAAGTTGTGGGTACAAGGAGTCTCCTGCATACCTTTTCTATTGCATGTAATTTGGCTACAAGCCATCCACTTTATCCTATAAATATGACAGCCTAAATGAGCCTTTTTGGAGCTCTCCAAAAAGCTAGGCAGTGTGGCTGTGTGGCAGTGATCTCCCCTTGAGCTGGGACACCTCTCAAGGTTGCTTCTTGAGGCAGAGAGACCTTTTACCAACGACAGATCTTTGGTAAGTGACCGATATTGCTCATGGTAACTTTGATTTTGTCTTGGTAACTTTGATTGCATGCCCAGTTGATGCTAATGAAACATTATATAAACTTTGCATATATAATCCTTTAGACATAAACCGTTGACCAAGTCTGAGACTAGGATTGGATCCAGCCACACCTAGACTCCTCTCTGAGGAAGGAGTTTAGAAATCAAGGGTGTCCTTTCTGAACCTCATGACTCAATGGGAGGATCTTCCTTACTCTCTGCATCTTTAGTGTCTCTGTGAATCACTCTAACTCAAGCATAACTCAATTTTCCTTTGTATGATTCTTCCATGCAGTAATTAATAGAGTGAACCTTGCCATCGAACTTTGTTAAGTTGCACTTTTACAACATCATATTAAAACCACTTTTGCTAATACCTTTATTGGTGATTCCTTAAACATTGTAAATCACCCATTTGTGACAAAATGACATAGTCAGCAGGATCCTAAATCAGGATTCGTGACATTTGCTTCTTGGTCATAAAAATATCATGTCAGTCCTGATTTGTCACTTCACAAGCTGTCTAATAGCTACTAAAACACTGAAAACCCCCAAAGTTTCCATAGAGTTAGAAGATAGAAAATACTTGAAAATTAGCAATAACGTCCACATTTGCCCGGGCAGAGGCAGCAAAAATTAACATTTTGCTGAATCATAGGATAGGCTTTCTAACAATTTTTTCCCTTACCATCACTACCTCTGAACACGGCTGGTTCCACACCTGAACCTTTGAATTCAGTTTAGCAATCTGTTATCACAGCAATTAGTTCAAAAGCAGCAGTTGGCAAATGCCAGTTCCTCAGCAGCAATAAAATATAATTTATTGGTTACAACTACACAGTTAGCAATGTTCACAGGGATTTTACAACATGTTTGTCATCTTTGTGTTTTCCTGTAGGGAATCAGCACTAAAAGAAAACTTTGATACAGAATATCAGTAGGTGTATTTTTATTTTGTATTATGTCTTGGAAGAGGAAATCAAATTATTGTTACATTGATGATGTCTGATAAGTTTTCAGTTCTGAACTAGCTTAGACGTATTTTTCTACATAATATTTCATTGTCTGAGTCCTATATCCAGATAGAAAAAATGAAAAACTGGTTACTTTCCTTTGGTCAAGTAGTTTAGTGTAATTACTATTACTAGTATTTCAAAAAAACGACGACAGACAACATATTTTGAACAGAGGGCTTATACCCTTTATCCTGATTTCAGTGAAAACATTGAGATTATATCCTTACAGGCCTGAAGAAACCTGATTTGACTGATTTTAAAAAAATGTTGCTTTTTTTTACCTTTCCAAAATTTAAAATTTTTACACAGTTTGTCCTCTTTTTATATACACAACATAAAATACCTAGCACAAGACCTGTCACACCCAAAGTATTCATTGGAAACAAATGGCTACAACTAGCTGCACCCATTATTTTAAGAAGGAAAATATTGGATAGAACTCTTCAAAAGTAGGTTTTCATAATCTATAGCTCTTCACATTAGAAGAAAACTTACCACATCAGAATAATGCCAGGCGAAACTTTATCCTTAACAAATTATAGGTCATGGATCAGGGTCTCAGTAATTCATGTTTTTTTCCATGCTGTTGAATATTCAAGTATGGTGTGCTGTGTTTGTTTGTTTGTTTGTTTGTTTTGGTGGGGTTTTTAAAGTTTAAATAAATAGAGAGGCATTTATAGCCATGTCACTATATTTCAGATGCTGGCATTGCTGTGGAATTTTGACACCCTTTTCTGTATTTACATATAGGTCAGATCCAGTGCAATTCTCAGTCCCCTTTGTAACAATCTTTCATGTCATAACTGTACTACTTCGTGTTCTTGGAAACAGCCTCTTGAGGAGAAATTACATGCATGTGATTGTGACGCTCATGTTTGCCTCAGCACATACACCACAATTCCTATTTTAAGGTAAACCATGCCAAAATTCCCAGTCACAGAGAATGTATTATGATCTTGCTAAGTTGTTCTTCTCATTATCTTCATTGTTAAGGGGGACAATAGAAGGATCCTGTTTTGAAACTACTTAGCTTTAGTATACCATACCTTGGTTTATGTTCCAATTTCATAGATTAAAAGCTCCTGTCCCCTCCTCCATCTATTTTTCTGTCTAAAGATATCAAAATGCTGAACCACTGACTACGGCATCTTGTCTCTTCTGAACACAGGCAACCTTTGCCTAAAGCAAATGACGTTCCCACAATGATTGACTTAATTCAGTTCAAGGACTACAGCATGCTTTAGGCTCACAAGTCTTTGGTCGCCATAGCAGGCAACATGCAATCATGCTTTTAGAATTCAAGTCTCAAGCATGTGTCACTTCCCATTGCTTCTTTAATTGATGTGCTACCATAAATTAAGATGTCTACATGATATCTCATGAGTAACCTTTCTGTAATGTCAAACCAGTACTGTATTTTCTTATGCAAAGTATATAACTTGTGCTTGTCAGATTATCTTACTGATTAACGGTACTGAATCCATAAACTTTGTGGTCATTCTCAAACCCTGTAGTTATAAACTTAGAATTAAATTACTAATGTGCCTGGAAAAAATAGCTTATTCTGGTTAAAACGACTTATTCTGATGAGAAGATATGGTCTTACACATAAATTGCCAAAATCTTTCCCTACAGAAAGGAAACTGTTAAAGAACTTCTTAAGCATGCCATAATGGTGGTCACCGCATACAAGTTTAGGGGCTTAAATTTAAAATACATGTTAATACACAATTCTATTGAACATGTAATGTTGCATGACTTCTTTGGTGTTGAAATTAGGGAAAGAAGTTACTGTTCTAAAGGAAAGAGAAAAAAGGAGCTGAACACCACACCACTGGAATAAAAGATGGAAATCTAGACTCTACCAGCCTTTTTATTTCAATGCCACTTAAATTGGCATTAAACATTTTTAAAGGTATACATCAGGGACAAGAAAATTCTTAAAACTGATTCAGATTTTATAGTAAAGAAGGGTGGTAAAAGTATACAAAGGTTAAATAGTATTTGATTAATATTTCTTCTTTTTATTTCCAGTCTTAAGGGTGTACTCAGAGCTTACAATTCATAACAAGTTTTCCACTTTTACAGTAGATCAGCACGGACACTAAGAAAAAAACAGCTTTCAAAATATGTTAAATTAGATTAGTAGCTCTTCACTGTTTTAAAAGAATGGGTTGAAAGTCAGTCTTAGAAATCAGTGACAGTCAACAGCAGAAAGTGTAGAATACTCCACAAGCTCCAGAGAACAAACACTGGAGAAATTACAAACTCAGGAAATTTGACATGCATGTTGAGCTAAATCACAGGAAGGATGATATGGTCTACACATCTCTCTGCAATTAAACATGAGAAGCATTATTGATGTCAACTGCATGACATCATGGAAAAACAATCTTGCTAAATATACTTGGCATTCTTATTTTAGAAGATTATACATTTGATTGACAACAGTATTTATCATTCGAGGCTTGTTATCTTTCATATGTGAAAGGTATTTTGTTTGAGAATAAGATAGATATGCTATTAAAGAGAAGGTCAGACTAGATTATCAGAAAAGTGTTAAAAAATAGTTTTACAGCCTTGAAAGATAGTGTGTCAATTCAATATCACTGCTGCCAGTGTATTTACTTCTTTTTTTTTTTTCCTTGTTTTCACCTTTTTAGTTGGTAGATAAAAACCATAACACATTCCTACAAATCTTGCTCTGCTTAAACCATCACTGTCTATGCTCAGCATTGTTTTTCCTTACATTCTTGCAACAATAAACTTACTGTTTTCAGTTTTTCACAGATTTATAAAACTTAAATAACTGATATAGAAGTTTCAGTATGAAGTTTCAGTAGCATAATTTCTAACTGTACAGTACTAGAAATTTGCCTAAGAATTCTTTTGTCCTATAGATCCTTTATTTGATGCTATTCCATTACTAAATGTTTGTACTGCAGCAGCCTTCATATAATATACTGATTACTTAAAATAGAAATGTAGATTATGCATAACATAGAGAAAGTTTGGGGGAAAACAGAACAAAAATTTTTATTTCAGGAATACTTATTTCTCATTTTAGGAAATGTGACAATTTTTCAGTCTTGCGTGTGATAAATACTGTATATCTCAAGTCTATAAAGGAAAAAAAAAAAGAAACAATGAAAAAGAAAAAAATGTCAAGACCTATTTCAGCATGAGAACTCAACTCTTGAATGAGCTTAATCTGAGAAAGGATGACCTTTCATAGTTTGGATTAACTGTGATCTAATATTTTAGCTACTTTATGTCTGCAAAGTATACAAATAAACAACCATGTAATCTACTCATTCTGAACTCAGTATGTACTAGATGCTATTACATGCTATCTATGAAGCTAAAACTGGCAGCAGCAACTAGTATTTTTGTGCACAACATTCCAGAAAGTCACAATATTGTCATTGTTTTTGGAAGTATCTTCCTCCTGAAATAGATAGAACATGCATTATAATGACTTACTAAACTGATTTTCCTGAGTAAACCATTACTTAAGGTTTCTGTTCCTGCAAGAATTTTACTTTTAATAAAACTAGGTGATATTTATCTGGACTTATATTTCCAGTATAATGTATATCTTGTTCATTACACATTGTACAGAATTTCTGAAAACTATTTTGAGAGATTATAAATAATATTGGTTGTCATAGGATTCATTGCAGCAGAACACCACACAGTACTGTTTAAAAAGCCTAATAGTGGTAAAAAAGAGATTATATGTATCCTGTTTTCTTAAAACCCATGTAATACATCAAAAGCTGAGGATGGTACGGTCAGACTGAGAAAACAAGCTCCCTGCAGTAAATCCTAACAATGAAAAAAACTTAAATTATAAGCTAACATCTGCAGCATCCCAGAGTACCATGACAGCACTCTCTGATATTACTGAATCACTTTCTACGTGGAAGCCATAATATTAACAAAAGGTGTTGGGAATGGAAGACCTTGCGCCAACATATTTCAGCTTGTATAACATATCTAAACTGTTAAAACTGCTTGAAAATAAATTGGATACATATTCTTGTATGCCTATTCAATGATAAAAAGACCTACCGAAAGACAGTTATGTGTCCATTATCTGGATCAGATTGAAATTAGAAATGAATCTACAACAAAACATTAGACTCAAATATTCAACCTCAGAGCTGACCAGAAGATAACTGGCACAAGTTCTAAATTTTGGTTTTAACCTCTCCTCATGCAAAAACATGCTGAGACAAATCAAAATCTTTTATAAAAATCTCTGATCTAAAAACTTTCCCAGTTTCTCTTTGGGATTTAAGATCATAGTTTTATGTTTTGAATACATCTCTAATTGCAGGTTTAAATGTTTAAAAATAATACTTTTGTATCATTTTAAGCTTTTACAGAAATGTTTAACCCTGATTATGTAAAGCTTCTAGTTTCTTGTCTTTCTATTAAGGGAAAAAAACATATTAGAATATTAGCCCTTGTTATAGTCCAACTCCTAATGCACTTTAGCATGCTGTATTGCACAAACTGTGATAAGATTGACCTTTTGCATTAATCCATAACACTTTCTAATAAGGTAACCTGCAGTGTGTTCCATTTGCTGGAGTCTCACATCAGAATCACCCTGGAAATCTGATGCTGCACAACTTCAGAAGAAGTCCAGATTGGAAAAACCCACTGCTTATTCTTAGCAACCATTTCAGAAAGTATATATATTTTAGCGTTATATACAACAAAAGCTCTTCAAAGTCAAGGTTGTTAAAATACATAAAAATGGTATGAAAATATGTATGGTGGATTATACAATAGAATCGAACAAGTTTTGAATATTGCCTTCTAGGTGGAGCTGGTATATATTAGCTAAAAAAATTCTCTTTATGATTTAATATAGCCACTTGTCGGTAAAATAATTAAGGCTTCTGTAACACAATCAGTTTGTGACTATTTAACAATAAAATTCTTAAACATTTAGCATTAAATCCATGAATGCTGACTGAGGCTTAGTATTGCAACTTTTAGATGCTCTCCAGCAGTGGAATCTCAGACTCAAATTTAGCTAGCCATGTTATAAACCAAATTAAAATTCACAGTGAAAGAGCTGGGAAACTTGAGCTTCAAGTACTCACAGATGCATATCATGCTAATTCTGCCTGTGCTGTCCAGCCTGGCTGCCCATAAGTCAGCTCCAGCTCAGAAAGCATTGACAGGCTGTGACAAGGGTCACAATTACCAGATCTAACTACCAACTGTTCCTCAACGTACCTGAAGACACAGCATGATGGTGGTACAACTCTTTGACCAGAGTCAGTTTGTATATGAGAGCAAAGGTGAAACACAGATCTGTCTACACCAACTGGTCAACAAACAACCTAAGGATAGGCTCCATTCTGTGAAGCCTACCTAATTGACTGGATGTTGCCTTCAGCAGAAAATGACAAGAGCTTAAGTCTCACCTTTACAAGGAAATACAGACTATAATTCCAAATTTATCACAAATACTTCTGCTAAACAGTATTAGTTTGATAACTATTTCAATTAGCTTGATGGAATTTGTAATCACCCTGCCTAAGTGATTAATTGTGTCATATTTCATTTTTGTTTATTTGTCGTGGTTTAACCCCAGATGGCAACTAAACACCACACAGCCACTCATTCACAATGGGAGCGGGGAGAGAATCAGAAGGGTAAAAATGAGAAAACTTGTGGGTTGAGATAAGAACAGTTTAATAATTGAAATAAAATTATTATTATTATTAATAATAATAACTAATAATAATAATTGTAGTGAAAAGGAAAAGAGAGAGAGAGGAACAAAACTCAGGAAAAAACAAGTGATGCAACTGCTCACCACTCGTCAATCAACACCCAGTCAGTGCCTGAGCAGCGATCACTGTCCTCTGGCCAGCTCCCCCCGGTTTATATACTGAGCATGACATCATATGGTATGGAATATCCGTTTGGCCAGTTTGGGTCAGCTGTCCTGGTTATACAGCCTCCCAGCTTCTTGTGCACCTCCTCACTGGCAGCGTATGGGAAGCAGAAAAGTCCTTGACTTAGTGTAAGCACTGCTTAGCAACAGCTAAAACATCAGTGTGTTATCACATTATTCTCATGCTAAATCCAAAACACAGCACTATACCAGCTACTAGGAGGAAAATTAACTCTATCCCAGCTGAAACCAGGACATTATTATAGTTCATAATATTTGTAAAAAGCACATTTAAGTAATCTTTTCTGTCAGTAATGAATTGGGGACAGACTCAGGGAGAGCACCCAAGAGAATCAGCAGTTCCACCTGAGAGGCTAGGCATTACTTTCTATTCAGCCCTCTAGTTCTCACATTCATCAACCTGTAGCACTGTCAGCCATTAAAATTTGCATTTCCAATGTTAGCTAAAGGAGCAAATGGAAGCAAAACAAGGAGTACAAAAGACTAGATACAAAATTTATTCCATTGTGGCATGGCTATTACTTTGTATGAAGGATTGCTATCTTATCTTGCTAACATTTTAGGCAATATGAATTTCTTGAATTAGATGTATGGGTCCTACACTTAAACTAGGGAGAGTTCTCAGGGTGGGACCTATAACATACCATCTGTGGAATAGCAGAAGAAGAAAGTACACAGTGATTAGTAGATTCTAAGCAAATGTTTTAAAATCATGACAGCTTCCTTTGGTTTACTTTGATAAAATAGAGAAGATTAGAAGGTTTCTGTTTTCCAGAAAGAATTTCCTTGATTTGGGTGTGTTTCTTTAAAAAAAAAAAAAAAAAAGAATATTAGGATTGTGGAAAAACTTAGAGCTCTAAGTTCAAATCTCTATCATTTTAAGAGTCTCAGGGGTTTGTGGGAAAGTTTAATAGCTTTTTTACTAATTGCATTAAGAACTTGTCATGATTGCCTACAGAAGCCACCCAGTGTTCCACAGATTCCTCTTTTTCGTGAAGCTCAACAGTTGTCAAGCAAAGGCAAATGAATGGCAGCATTAACATTCTTGACACGCTCCAATATTGTGATGATGAATGCCACAAAGGAGCCTATAAATAAAAAACATAATGAAGCAATAACGTAAATGGAGGTCATGGGTGTTCTTTCCCCCTCCTTCACTGTTATTAGCAAAGCACTTAAGCATGTCCTTAGCTTTAGGTATGTGAATAGTCCCATCAAAGTTAATAGTACTATTCACATGTTTAAAATTAAACATTTGCATAAGTGCTTTGCAAACTTAAAGGCTTTAAGTGAAATGTTTTACCAAAACTGAACTCATCTTGGTTTTAAGAACAAGATCAGTGACACAAAAATAAATTTCCAAGCCCTATGTCATCAGCCACTCTGACCTGCCATCTAGAAATCACTGATGACAGGTGGAATAATCAGTTAGAGGTCACACTGGAAGTCTATTACTATAATCACAGAATGTTTTTTTTTCTTATCCACTAGAAACTCATTGACTACAAAAAGTTTTCTTCTCATGGAAAAGTGCTGAGAAGGAGGAACTGTAGATCTGCAGCCTTTTACTTCAGAATGGTGTCATTTTGTGTAGGGCAAGAATGTGAATCAACTTGAATTGATTTATTTAAGAAAGTCATATCAAGGAAAAATATACTAGGGGAAATAAACAATTTGGACCAAATCTGGCTTTTTTTTGACCCAAACAGAAGACTGTATAACTCTGGAGGAAAAAAAAAAGGTGGCTTGAGTTGCAGATTTTATCTCATTTTTAAGTTTTTTTCATGGGAGACTGTCAGATTGCAAGTCAGAATGCAGCTGTTTAGCTTTTCATGCTCATCTTATCCTAAAGAATTTTAGGTCGAAAACTTGTCCTCCTCTTATTATATAAAAACATCTTATCCAATATGCCTTGGTGTCCCATGTCTCACATCCCACCCTAGGATCTATTTATACATAGAACAGACTTCAGTTTCAGATTTCTTGGTAAGACCACTATATCATGGGCTCCAAGAAAAAGGCAATGTTCACACATTGAAGGAACAGCTGGCAGCTGGTGTTTTTAAGTTGGTGATGTATGAACTTCTCCTCTTCAGAATATCTCTGTGAATTAGTTCAATTTCAGATTACTTTGAAGGCCAACAAAGATATTAAAGAGGAGCATATTCACTAGGACTCACTTAAGTCAGCAAAGTCCACTGGGGTATCTGACTTGAACCAGCTGAAGCACCAGCCTCTAATTTTTGAGATTCATGCTGTAGTAATTCTAGAAGTGTAAGCTCTGCAAACTATAGTGAATTATTATTATATTATATAGAGTTTATTCAAAGACAAGATACCTCGAGAAAATGATGTTATTTTGATCATATTCTCAAGAAAATGTTATGTGTTATTTAGTTACTACTTTACAATTACAGTTCAGCAATTTTATGGGAGCTTAAATTTCTTGGTGTGACTTTCCAGTTGGGTAGGAAGAAGAAAGGAAAAGACATGATTTTTCTTATTTCCTTTCTCCTACTGTATGGACTTTAGAGACCAGTAACTAAAAAGAATTTCTGAAACATCAACAGTTTGAATAAAAATATTGTTTTTTTATATTAAATCCAAAAACTGCTTGTAGTTTAAACCTCAAAAACAATTCTAAACAATTAAGTATGCACTTTAGAAAAGAAGAGATCATCCAGACTGACAACACTGACTACATCTTCTGCTTCACTAACTGGTATTCCACTATACTTACCTTTTTTTCTGCTGTTTTATTTAATGCTTTTTATACAAGATAGTAGTTATTGGAGGAAAAAAAACCACAAACAACAAACCAAAACCAGAAGTAAGAAGAGAAAAATATAGCCAAGTGATCATTTAGCATAGTGGCACCTTAAAGAATGATAGAGAGAACACAGCTATGAACTAATACAATTGCACTACAACATGGTCTGTTGGTACAGGGTAGTATTAGTCTTCAACTATTCTAGTCACATGTATAAGCAATCAGGCAAATCATATGAGTTTAAAAGACTTGCTAGTTAACCTACAGAAAACAATAAAAATTACAAAAATAGAGTATTTAAAAGGAAGAACCATGACTGCAATACAGTTATCCTATAACTTCTCTCTGCTATTCTTTTATTCTCATCTTCACCTAAAATCATGCCCCAAAATGTCAAGTATCAACAAATGGTAAAATTTAAAAAAAAAATGTGTAAAGACAAATCTAATGGGTTGGAAAATATAGTATTACAAGAAAAACAAAACAAAACAAAACAAAATAATGGTATACATATATACATACAGTTTTTCCAGAGTATTTCTCTCCACTTCTAGCTATCCCATTTTTTTCTGCATTTGACTTCTGAAAGGTTTTGGTTTTCTTTTTCTTTGCTATTCTCACAATGTGTCTTGGATACATGCTAAATTGAAAGTAAGTATAAATTTTATTGAATCCGTGATTTCACTGTCCTGTTAATCTGTAATTTTAAAATTTCATTTGAAATTGACATTCATTCATTAAAGGTATTTTACACATGTTGGGAGTAAGTCAAGAGAAAACTAAAATCTAACTGGCAATATTTTCACTGAAATGTACTTATTCATAATTATGTGATGAGGTTCACTAAAGCTAAAAAAAATGTCAGCCTACCAGGTCCTAAAATATCCCTGAGGCTATCCTCTACTGAGATTTAATAAAGCTATTAAAAAAATCAAGGAGGAAAGTTATATTTTAAACATTTTTCCTTCCTTTTAGTTTGAATTTCAACCTGTCCTTTACACTGGAAATTGAAAGAAATGAAAGCACATTCTCTTGATTATCATCAATATGTCAGTCATTTAATCTGGTAACTAGATCTCTCTTAAAATTCCCTTTTTAAGGTGTTGACATTGATGTTCTTCAGACAATTTTAATGAGGAAGAATTCAATATACTGTGAGATACTGAGGTTTCAACTTTTCCTTTTTGGGAATTCATACTGCCTGAAATGAAAATGAAAATATATTTTCCCACAATCTCTCCCTTCCTCAAATTTGGCCACGTATGTATAGAACGATGATGGCAGATTTTCTTTTCTGAGCATAAGTAGAAAAGGGGGAAATACTTAAATAAATTTTTATACTTCCAATATAATCAGTCGGACAATTATAAATGTCTGTGGTATATAGTGATAAAAGTAGCCACCATGTGTTTCTGGAGAAATCATAAAATATCTGGTTTGCTTCTTTTGATCAGATAACTAACCCAACGGCAAACAGGGAAATACCAGATGTGATTGACATACCTTGACTTTAGGAACAGCTAACTTACAGGATATTTTTCATAATCATTCTAAAATGTATGGTCTGACTAAAACCACCATAAATTAAAGACACAACTGCTTGAATATATTACACTCACTGGTTGCTATCTAAGTGGACAGGTAATTAGAGTGGGCTCTCCAAAGAGTCAGAATAATTCAATATTTTCAGTAATGACTTTGATGATGGAGAGCTGAATATAATTACAAAATGTTACCACAGTAAATGGTTAATAAATCACAAGCTGTATTTGAAGGAACTACTGTGATTCTACTGGGAAAAAAAAATGACAAATCTCATGTAAAAGAAACAAAAGGCAGTTATGTCATCTGATATATTGCTAATGAAGCCTCAAAAGAAATATTGCATCTAGTTTTGGGCATCACATTTCAAGATTTTGGACAATCTAGGTAATGCCTAGTCATGGACAACAAAAAATAGCTAAGAAAAGAAGATGAAAGAACTGGGCTTATTAAGTTTAAATATTCAAAGATTAAAGAGCAGGGACAGGATAATAGTTTTCCACTAACTAAATAGTATACAGAGACAAAACTGTGAAAGATTTTTTCCATGTTCATGGAGGCTGGACTAGAAGAAAACTATCCTTTTTATTTCCCTTCTAAGAAAAAGTCAGAATATACATTAGAAAAATATAAGGCTTTTTAGACTGTTCCAGATATTAATGAGAAAGGTTATACCTTCATAAAAGGTTATGAAAAAGAGGTTAGATAAATATCTTCCAGAAAGGTCTAACTGTACTTGATACTAGTGGACAGACATGGCTGAATTATCTGTAATTGTCTCTTTTCCAGCCCTGATTTTCCTGACACTGTAACCCAACAATTATCTAAATTATCAGAAAAATGTTCATTAAAGGAAAGAGATACTAAACAGTATCCACAAAACACCAAGGTTCATAACATTATAATCTGGGATGCTAATGATGCCTGTCAAAATTGGCTGGTTTTTAACATTGCATGGCCTGTTTTCAATTTCTTTTAATTTTGCTCAACTTAAATTGATGCATTTTCAATGCTCGGGATGATTTTTTAATGGAACAGCTAAAATGGTTCTGTCTTTTAAATAAAGGCTGGGAGATTTTCTCCATTCTGAAAATATTATCCTGAATTTTTTTTCTAAACTGTCTGCAGAGGTTTAGAGGCCCCTCCTATTTTAGAAAAGGAAATTTAGGTAATGGAACCTGCTATGAATTTTTATCAGTTACAGCTCATTGCTATTCCACAGTGAAACTAGTTTAGGTCCTGGCATCTACACTGAGAAGAGGGAACCTGGTTTTCCTTTGCCTTGAATATCTTTCCCTTACACCTTCTTTTCTTCTTCTTGACATGCATTCACCACTTTCCCTTTCTCTCCAAGGCAGTACAGTGAAAGAAGCCATCACCAGAATAAAACGCAGACAGAAGAAGGGCCACACTTGGAATACACTTGGAGACAGTGTCCTTTGTAGCAGCTAAGAAGAGCAGCTGAGAGGAGGCCATGGTAGAAAAAACTCTCCAGTCTAGTTCTGGGTTCCCCAGTACAAGAGAGACATGGACATACTGGAGAGTCCAAGAAAGGTCCACAGATCTGTTTAAGGGATTGGACTCTCTCTCCTATGAGGAAAGGCTGAGACAGCTGGGACTGTGGCCTGAAGAAGAGAAGGCTCAGGGGAGATCTGATGAATGTCTATAAATAACTGAAGGGAAGGTGTAGAGGAGGTGGAGCCAGGCCCTTCAGTGGTGCCCAGTGACAGGACCAGAGGCAATGGATGCAAACAGAAACACAGGAGGCTCTGTCTGAGCATCAGGAAGCACTCTTTTACTGTGACAGTGAGCGAGCACTGGCACAGGTTGCTCAGGGAGGTTGTAGACTCTCCACCCTTGGAGATATACAACAGCCATCTGGACACGGTCCTGGGCAACCTGCTGTAGGTGGCCACACTTGAGCAAAGGGGTTGGACCAGATGACTTCCAGAGGTCCTTTCCAAACTCAACCATCCTGTGATTCTGAGATTCTGTGACAGGGAACAAAGCCCATGTGGGCCCTGGCTGCCACCTCCTGCCCCACTGTCAGGAGCCTCCCGCCCCCTCTTGACCTTTGAGAGGAAGAGGGAAAAAGGAAATAAGCATGCTGCAAATGTGACTCTTGTGGATTTCATCTGAATTCAACTACAACTGGTTTTGTTCTGTTTTGTTTTGTTGTTTTGGTTTTGTCACTTATTATAAGGGAAAGATACAGCTTCTGCAAAAACAGTCTTTTCAAGTATCACAGTATATTTTCTCAGGTTATAATTGCATGTAGACATTGAGTAAGAATGGGGGAGGCAGACTATGGAAAACCAGCTCAAATTAGCTAACAACAAGACCCTGATGGTCTTAATTGCTTGTTCAAATGAATTCCCATGATATGTGCTCTTGTCACAATTCATATATCTGTCCTTAATATTTTAGAGGGCTAAATAAACTTAATCAAAGTTATTCCCATATTCTTTACTACCAATTTCTGAGAAATCGAAAGCAGATGAAAATTTTCAGAAACAGATTGTTTTTCCAAAATTCCCAGATCACTTAGGCAGACAAAATATTCCTTGGACTTTTGGAACAAGAGACTAACACAGATTCAGAATTTATTTCCATAATTTGTGCTATCAGACATATTTTTACTTATTTCCACTAAATTTTGCCAAGTGGCTGATCCCACACACACAATTTGTCTTTCGTTTCAGATATTGAATTGTGCTATTTATTTTCTTTTTCAGAATCTCTCTTTCTAAAGAAAAAAGTAATAATAATATATCAAGCAACTTGTTGACCTCAAAATGACAAGAGGTTTAAAGCTGAAGAAAAGTAGTGACAAGTATTGATAGCATGAAGCTAACAGGCTAAAGCTAAAATATTTTACCGTGTTACGAAGTCTCAAAGGAATCTGAATTAAGTCTCAAAATCAATATGAAATTCACATATTTCAGCACTTCAATAGTTTCTATGTAGCTACTGCATACAATTCAGTTTCATCTTAGAGACTGTTGATAGTAAGTGCAAACTAAATTTAGTGGCTTGAAAATCACCTGTACTGAGCCAAAAATTCTATTTATACTATGCTTAAACTGTTTCCAGATTCAGAGGGGTATTACTCCTTATCGTAAAAAAATAATAAAACTAAACTCAAGTATTTTGGAATTCCGTCACTTAATTAAAATATTTTTGGTTTGTATGGTACATTTGTTATAATACAATACAACAAAAAGCTAAAGAAATATTAAAGCTACTAAACAGTTAAAAAAATCCTCGTTAGTTTTCCAGGTAAAACAACTTTTATTCTTGAGTTTAATAGTTAAAATGACAAAAACAAGTTTTTTTCATATGAATTAAAATGATATCTTTTTACTTATAGCTGTTTATAGGGTTAAAACTGATTCTTGAAATCAACCTTGTTTTCCATGTTCTAATATTTATTAATTATTTTATTTATACCCAGCTGTTCAACATAATTTAGACTACTTAGATGTAAGATGTGTGAAGATCTGATCTGGGTCTCAGTGCCTTAGCAGTTGTGTTCAGTTAGTTAGAGAAATGTTTAAATCAAGTAATGTGGTTTAATGTCAAGCCTTTAATATACACCTAGTCTCTTCGCTGCCAAGCAATGTTTCTCTCTCAGATGAGTTTGCCTCATTTTTTTTTGTATTTCAGCAGCAATCAAGGAAAAGGATTCTTTGTCAATCAAGCATAATAAGACTGGAAAAAAAGGAGGAATGAGTTGATAGGAAATTAAACCAATAAAAAGGAAACTTTTTGTATTGAGATAACACAAGCTGAGTTTTAAAAGTGGAAATCAAGATACAGTAACAACTGAAGCAGTCAGAAGATTTGGTACCTGTAAGAAGGTCATGGCATTCATGCAAATATGTAAAGAAAGTGACTGGAATGAGTGGAAATTAAAATACTTTGCTAAAATGTTTTCCAAATGTTAAAGTGTTGGTTTGTTGTTTTTTTTTTTTCTTTTATGGATGGAGATCTCATGTCCCTCTTTCCACCTCATCCCCATTTGGAGCAAGGACATTAGGAAGCACTCAGCCATGACCCATCCCTTAATCCAGTGCTCACACTGGTGGAAATAGACCTCCAAGTCCTAACTTTTATTTTGTTCCCCTTAAAACTGCTAAGGAGTTCCTTCTTTCATCTAAGAAGTAGACTTGATAATTAAAGTATGCTGAGTTGATACTAACAGAGATAGCTTTAACAAACATAGTTCTAGTCATTATTGGTTGCCTTGAAGTACCTAACATTTGATCTCAGTCTTACAAAATAAACGCATCTTTTGCTAACAGCTGTTTATGAAACTGAAGCTGCCACACCTAGTTCTCTGACAGATACATCATAACAGAATTTCAACAAAAAGGTTTTTGCATACTGACAAGGGTGAGCTTTGGAGCCATTTGGATCTAAACCCAAATGTTGTGACTAAGAACGGCGGTAACTGTTCACAGACATTCAAAAATCTCAGCTTCACCCAGCTGTTCCACCTCCTGTTTCCTGCATTACTGTTTGAATTATGTTCTTTTTTCTTTCTGCCAGCTATGTTGTATTTTTAGACTTTAATCACATTTTAACAATTGTTACATACATACCTTCTGATTCACTATCTTAATTTACTTTCTTTTTTGGAGGAGTATTTAATAAATCTAGTTTCCTATTTTGACATTACTACTGTTTCACAGCTCTTATACAGAGGTTTTTTTAAGTGCCTATTGTTGTTATAATGATTAATCTTTATCTCTCCAGCTTTTTCTTTTAAATTGTTTTTAGAAATTTATAAAGAAAAGTTTGTGATACTCCTCATGATGTATGTTTGCTCTCAGTATAAGGATATTAATGTCTAATTGTTGAATTGATTGGAACTCTGGCTTCATCTATACTTGCAAACTAAATATAGACAGAATGCAGCCCCAAATACTGTCAAATGAGCATCCATATTATTAATTTTTTAGCACAATTTCCAGGACATTTTTGGTCTGGACTACCTAGCACCCTCTCAGGAGGTGCTTGGGCATGGACAGTGCTTAGACTAATTGGACTGTGTGGGTCAGGAACCATATTAATCCACTTTATTGATTGGTATAGAGGTTGCTCATAAATCTACGTGGTGTTAGAAAGAGGAAGATTTACTGAAGAGGTGATTGTTTTGACCTGTTTTCACTTCCTGGTGCAAAGTCTCCAGTGGTCTACTGGGCATCCAAAACAGGAGACCATATTCTAAAAGCGACTTCATCAGTACCAAGTAGAAGGGAATATACCCTTTTTCTCGTTAGGATTACTGTGAGTTTCCAGTCTTAGTGCTTCCCAAATCCATAGAACACAGACATTTGTGAACATTTTAATTAGGCCTTGCAAAGATGCTGGAAAGAGGTGTGAAATCAGTATTTGCAATTTGATACACCATCAGTCCTAAATAATATCTCTGATGACAGCCGTATAGCATATTTATAGAAATTTAATCATATTTCAGAGGGTGTCCAGCAGATAAAAGGATCTGTCTTAACTCTGTTTAAAGTCTGTGAAAAATCATATTTAAATCATAGGATTGTAGGATAATTCAGGTTGGAATGACCTCAGAAAGTTATTTAGTCCCAGCTTCTGCTCAAAGTAAGGTCAGCTTGAGGTCAGAACAGGTTACTTATTTAACTTAAATGAAAATCATGTTGGGCTTGTTTTTCAGTTTGGTTCCCCCCCTTTTCCAGAAACCTTTCAACTGAGATTGAAGCAAGAGATTGATTTTCCATTTTCTCATAACATTATTAGTGCTTTTTAAAAATAAGTCATTCTGAATATTTTAACTTGATATTGCTACTATTTTAACCTAAGGTAAAAGCAAAATAGTATCTGTAATACAAAAACAAATTCCACCTGCAATGTGCATTTCTCCGTAACGCTGGGTTTTCTAAAAACAGCGAATTTATTTCTCATCAATTTCACTCATTTACTAAAGAGTGTTAGAGTTACTACATAATGTTTTTGTGAATATTTATTTTAATGTTCACTTTTCTATCAGCTAGTTGCTTGTTTATATATTACCTGAGGTATGCTTTTATGGTCAGTTGAAAAAAAGTTGTAAGCAAAGACATTGACAAGAAAAAAGATCTAGAGGAGGAGAAAATCTCCACCTACTGGAGTACTTGGTGCTAGTACCTCAATAAGTGAAGGACAAGGAACAATGTACAGTGCAAGGCTAATTCTGAATATTTCCTCAGCTACATGAAATACTGCCAGAATCCTCTGAGAGACATGTGGCTCCATCCTGTAAATGTAATGTGTGCTGCTGTCAAGGACAACTGGAGATGATGTATTATTTGCAAATATGTATTTGTACTTGTAATGCAAAAAACCCCTCACATCAAGAAACTGATTCATAGAGGATCTTTTGATGGTATATAAAAAGCTCTAGCTTTGTTAATATTATCTTGTGATATTGTTCTTTTAGCTACATGAAACATAAAGCATGGTTTATTTATGCTTTTTGGATACTTGCATTTCTATTTGCATTGACCACAAGATAATAATGAATTATACAAATAGTAATTTTATAGCAGATAAGATACTACCTTTGTATCTTCAGGTACAGTGGACATTTTCTTGCCATGGGTGATATTGTCATAGAAATGAATTACTATTACAAAAAAAATGGAAATTCTTTTAAAGTGAGTTTATTCAAAGCAGAAAAAGATTTCCCAAAGAGGAAGACTCACTGTAGAAGAGTTGTGTCCCAGATCATATAATAGTGAGGCATCCACACTCATCAGTATACTACATGCATCCAACCCTTTTACAGAACTACAGATATGAATAGATTCAAGTGAAATGTATCAGAGAAAAAGAATACTTCAAAACAAATATTTTATAAATTTTTTAATCTGTTCTGCTTTATGGGTGACAAAGAATAACACAATTTTCTGAGTCAAAGACTTTTATTTAGTCTATCAATAGATAATAAATGGTGTCCCATTTTAGAGAAATCATATTGACCTGTCAAAACTTTCTATAAAAAGCTTAGTCCTGTTCTGGCTAGATTTAAGCAGATCTAATAGAGCTACAAAGTCAAACCAGGACATTGGGATTTTCAGCCCCATGCTTAGAATCACCTGCACTCTGTGATGGGCTGTCTGCCTGGAAGATACTCAAAAAAGCTGTGTAGAAGCAAAAAACAAGGATAAAATTCATTTTGGAGTAAACCCTTGATGCTAAAATTTAGGAAAAGTTTTTTTAAACCCTGAAACAAAAATTTAGGGAAAGATGTTCCTTTAGTTTTCCACTGGCCTTAGCCAAAACCAAAGGTTCATGTACAGACTGGAAGTACAAGCAGTTCAACGCAAAACATCATTTACACATTTTTTGAGCTTTCTGTGGGCAGTAGAAGCCTGTTCAGCAGTCTTGATATATCACAGATACTGTAAATTCAGCAAATGTAAGATTCAGGAACAACAAAATAATAAATCTTTGATAGTATTTCAATACAAAAGGATCTTGAGGATCTTGACAGGAGTTACAAAGATTATTTAAATCCAATAATATCCTTTAATGCAATAATATACAATTCAATACTCAATATTTAATTTAATGGCTAGTGTCCTAGGAAGGAAAAACAGTGCCAGAGTACTGGTTTTACAGCTTTCTAAACTAAGGCAAAAAAAGGCTGAGAGATTTTGCCCAAATCACACAACAACAAATTTCCAACAGGGGAAGAAAAAAAAATAATTTATTTGGGATATGCACAGTCTACTAATCAGAGTAGTTTCCTTCACTTATATTTAAACTAGAAGTAGCTTCCCATGATATCTTGTGAATGATGAAGACACAGTTATGTTGAGGACTTATAAATGCCTTAATGTCTCTTAATCTTCTCAGGTCCTAGAGGCCAGGTCCTACAAACAAGTCAGTAGCTCATAAAACATTTCTGCTAGCCAGAGCACATACATCTATTTATTCTTCTACAAATGTCAGGATACATAACAATGTATTTATGTAGGCTATGGAAGAAATGGGCATGGCCCTGAACGATCCCTTAAGGAATTCATTCTGCAGCCTTAGACTCCTGAAAATTATCTCTACTGGGACTTCAGGTCTAGCTGTGTGTAACGGTCGTCTTTTCATTCTTTGGATTCTGGGATTTCCATTCACTGAGGCTTCAGCTGGGACTTGTCCTGAAACTCAGTTAAAGCTGCCTGAGCTGTGAGATGTCCCAGTTGTAGCTTCCCTGTTATGTATTTTGTGCAGTTCATCACAGATACAGTAGAACATGGCAGAGAATAAACTCTTCTGAGTTTATTTTAAAAACAAACAAACAAACAAACAAATCTGCATGGCTCCCCTGTTTGCTAAGGAACAGGAGATCCTAGGAGATTGCTTCCTTTTCCTGCCACAGAATTCACACCAGATGCTATGCCTTCAGCTGTGGGCACATTCAAAGTATGGATGAGGACATTATTTTCCTCTGTGATACAAATCATCCTCCTTACATAAGAGGTACACAGAAAACTTACTTACCCAGAAATGAGAGGGCTGTCTTGCAGCCCACCTTGGATGAACTTCTGCAGTAAAAAGCCAAGGTCAAGGCAGCATGGACAATGTGGTTCGGGCTTGAGGATATGGGAAGACATGAGAGGAGCACTGTGAACTGTATCAGTATGGTTCTGATCATCATACAGTCTGCCGGGAAAAGACTTGAATGCAATCCCTCGTTTTCCTGCCAGGGAAGCCAGCTGGCTCAGCAAGAGTAGAATCTGAATGTCAGCTGACATATCAGAATATGGGTGACTGGGGCTTGGGTCTGAAGGAAAACTGGAACCCACGTTAATATAAACATGTAGCAGCTGTGTGGTCAGCTGTAGCGTAGGTTAAATTCACCATAAAATTTGCAATTGTGTAAGTTTCTGCAGTTGAATAATTTTGACTGTGAATTTCTTCTCCCTCCTTTTCATACTGAAAAAAGAAAAGGTCTGAAGATTACCCCAAAATGCAAACTCCCAAAGCAATTGCCTAAGCTGAAAGATAAGCCTCACTGGGCATATGCAAATAATTTGGCTATGACTAGAGTTTTCAAGACAAATTGCAGAGATTTTCTTTGAAGAGAAAAAAGCTAAAAGAATAATATTGAAATAAAATTAATGAGATTAAGCTCCTGAAACAACAGTGGTATTCAAAATAGTGTTGAAATAAAAGTTTAGCTGTAATCAATGAGAGAAAAACATCTTATGTTTCTACAGTTTGGAGCAGGCTCTGTCTAATTGAATAGATTAGAAATTATGTCATTTTACTCTAGAAACTAGGCAGAAATTTGAGGATAGTGTGTAAAAAGGCACTCCTTTCTTTGGCTACTTAACCTAAAACATAGTTGTCCTGGTTTTGGCTGGGATGGAGTTGGTTTTCTTCCTGGTAGCCGGTATGGGGCTGTGTTTTGGGTCTAGGTTGAGAACAATGTCGATGATACACTGATGTTTTGGTTCTTGTTAAGTAGTGCTAAGTACTTGCTAAGTGGTGCTCACACTGGTCAAGGACCTTTCAGCTTCCCATGCTCTGCCAGGGGCACGGGAGGCTGGGAGGGGGCACAGCCGGGGCAGCTGACTCAGACTGGGCGGGGGCTATTCCATACCACGTGACGTCATGCTCAGTATATAAGCAGGGGAGTTGGCCGGGGAGGGGTTCGATCGCTGCTTGGGGGACGTGCTGGGCCTCGGTCGGCGGGTGGTGAGCAATTGTACAGTGTACCGCTTGCTTTGTATTACTACTGTTCTTTTTTTTTATTTTACTTTAGTTATTAAACTGTTTTTATCTCAACCCACAAGTCTTCCCCTTTTGCCCTTCCGATCCTCTTCCCCATCCCGCCGGTGGGGGGGTGAGCGAGTGGCTGCGTGGTGCTTAGTTGCTGGCTGGGGTTAAACCACGACAATAGTTAAAACCAATCATTCTTCAAGCTGCACATATGCATTTCAAACCCATGCACAAACATTCATGAATTGCAGACAGAGTGAAAACAGCACGGAAAAGCTCTATTGTGCTCTAAGGTTCAACAGGAGTTTTGGGAAGTTGACAGGGAAGTAACCTATCAGAGACCAAATGAATATTCATAGAGTCTCATCAGAAGAAGATTTTCCTGTCCTGTCTCTCCCCACAAGCACTGTTACATAGCAACTTTCATCCCTAGGAGTACCAATTCCCTCAGAACTTAGATCTTACATTCACAAGTTTCACCAGCCTTAAAGGTAGGAAATGAGTTGATGTGTTATATAGGAAACCTTATTTATGGATTAAGTTACTATTTGTTTAAGAAAATGGACTGGACAATGTCATGAAAACTTCATTATTGAGACCAATCATATCTTGGCAGGGGTATGGCATGGAGATACCACAGTAGTACTGAATGACTATTCTCTATAGCTGAAATTTTGCAAATGCCAAGAACGAATTTATAAAGAGAAATGCAGGGGGAAAACACACATACGCCTTTAATATAAATCAATATTGTTGACAGCTCGCTTGGAATTGTTACCAGTTAAAGAGTTTCCCCAATGAAGGCAGCATACTCTAGAGAGATGTCAGTTCAGATGGGAAACAAAGAAATAGAAAAGGACTGCAATGGGATGCTCCAGCAAGGTAATTCTGTAAACTTTGTGAGCTGCAAGCCAAATCAGATGATTTAACACCATTCAGTACTAGTAGCTCTTAGAACCTAACTCTAAATTTGTCAGTGGTCAAATAAAATGTTTGCAGCCTAATCTTCCTTCTCTGTGGGTTTTTGTTTTGTTTTTTCTTTTCTGATACTAACGCTTAATCCTCCACCTCTAATAAAAGATCTCTCTACAAAGCACAAGCTCTGACTAAGCTTAATATTACTGCCAGTGACAGTGGCTCATCTCCAAAATTGGATCCAGAGAAGAAAAGAGCAATAGGGGTCTTTAAAACTAAGAGGAAAATGATGGTATTGCAGTAGAAAAGGGTAAGTGCATGATTGACTGTTCTCTGATATCATTACCAGCTGTTGCAGAGAAGACTGTGGTCCATGGTCTAGGCCCTGACACAGGGCCTAGGATGTTGTTTTCTGGTGCTAATCCTGCCCTGAGGTGATCAAAATGCTTTTAAAAACTGTTTTCCACTTTTTTGTTTCCTGCCATGCTTTTTATCTTATCACTTCTTTGTTGAGCAGGATATAGTGATCTCATTGTCATAGGGAAAAATATGTTAATAATAGATAGAACCATATTAGTGAGTTGCTAGCTTGTCAACTTAGGGCAAATAATTTTTAAAAAATCAACTATCCTAGGTTAGTATTATCATCATGTTCTCATATACAAAACCCAACAGTATTTCTAATGAAAATGAAATGTATATGATGTTTACTGGTATTAACATCACTGTAAGAGACTTCTAATTCTGTTCTCTTATACTTTGGCCACTAGATTGTTAAACCTACATCGAAGCTAACAGTAGCCTCTTGTAGAATACTTAAGGAGGCTCTTTCTGTTCCAAGATCATAGGATTTCCCTAATCTTTGTAAGAAGTATCTCATGCTGGCTGCATTTGTACATGATACACTGTATTAGATAGTATTTCATTCTTACCAAATATGGCAATTACTGTGTGTTTCTTCCCTGCAGAGTGACTAGGGCTGCCCAGGTAAGTAGCAATTCATTGTTATGAAGCCATGGCCCCTTATAAAATAATTTAACACTGTTGAAAAATAGTAGCATCCATCACTAAATGGATTAATAATAGCTATTTCTAAGTTTCCTTTTCATTCACAGTGTTGGAAAAGAGCACCTTTAGACATTCTTATTTTCATCTGCTAGGAGAAGTGTGTTATTGCCAGTTGATGTTACAGTAGCTGTAGTAGTAGTTTGCCAAACTCAACCTTCATCTCTTCTTCAGTGGCTATTTCATAATGTTGTCATATATCTTAGAGTTAAATGAAGAAGATCTAATCCATGACACTGAGAATTAGTGTGAAGCAAGTGTGCGCAAGTTCAGTATATTACCTATAAAGAACAACAGGAGAAAGTATTTTACAAGTGGTTGATGCGTCAATCTATAGTAACTGAAGAGCCATAAGGAGAAGTAGCACTAGGAATCTCAGATTCTTCCAAATGTTTCCAAATGCCATCTGCAGAGGTTGAGGATGGACGTCATCAGTACAGCTGCTGCCTTTTAGCACAGGGTTCAGTAGACTTTTTGAGTTCACTAGCATGATCCAGTTGCATTAATATGTGTACAGTACACCTTTAGTATGACACTCCACCACTATACAACTTGCTTCCATTTACATTGCTTCCAAAGCACCTTCATTTGAAAGAATGTAGCTTCTGGACACAGTGTACTGTTCAAAAGTGTAGGTTCTGTTTCAGTCATTGGCATTTGGCATGCATGTACATGCATGCAACTGCACTACCCATCTTAAAATATACAGAAAGACAATGGCTTCCTCTGTAAACAAGCAAACAATAGCAAAGTGTAATGTAATCATTGACTTATTTTGAGAAAGTGTCTAGAATTGTGTCCACAACATAAACACATCCAAAACAAATAAAAACCCTGATCCAAAAGGGAGCCGTGAGGATTGCACTGTCTGGTTCATAAGACTTTGACCTTTTTCATGTTGTAGCTGCAAAGCACAAGAAGATATTTTGCCTTCAAAATCCCTACAGTCTCACTGCCTGCTGCTAGCTAGAGAACAACATTCTTTGTCCCTAGAGAAGACCCTGCCTGCAGTGTTATATATTGCATAGTGCAGAGCACATTGTTGGCAATGAACGATCATAATAAAGGCATTTGACTTCTGAATGTGGCAGCTAAATGTGTAAAAGACCGACTCTACTGGGAAAAGGAGAGCAGGTAATTTCCAAAACGTTCTGCTCCTGATGCGTGTTAAGCTGTCTGGCTGCGTAGGTTGAGTGGACCGCAGCTCCCACACAGGCTTGTGCCTGAAGGCACTGATGAATGAAAGTTTGGGAGCAAGCTTCAGGGGAAAATAATGAAGTGTTTTCAAAAGTATTCCAGATGACTTAGGATGTACATGACAAGTCATTTTGAAAGTCAGAGTAGTCAGCTGAAAATCCCCCACAAACCTCTTACTGGTGGAGCCATAGATACATGTGCATATACACATATTCACTCCACATCTTGAGCATTGTTGCCCATTGTTCTTCTCATTGAGAAACACATTTTTCTTAGTGTTATGCATACTAACGGTTGAGACACAGCTATGTTAAAGACTGAGTTTTGATTTGAAAACTGACAGCTGTGCTTTTCTGGGACAATACAAATTCTGGAGTCAAGAGAAAAGAACATGAAGTCAGGGACAAAAAAAGGAAACACGAAAAAACCCAACCAACAAAATGGAGGACATATTGCAGTCTGATTCACTTTACATTGTCATGGTTTAACCTCAGATGGCAACTAAGCACCACACAGCTGCTTGCTCACTCCCCCACAGTGGGATAGGCGAGAGAATTGGAAGAGTAGAAATGAGAAAACTCATGGGTTGAGTTAAAAACAGTTTAATAGGTAAAGCAAAAGCCGCAACACACAAGCAAAACAAAATAAGGAATTCATTCACTACTTCCCATCGGCAGGGATGTTCATCCCATGTTCAGCCATCTCCAGGAAAGCAGGGCTCCATCACACGCAAGAGTTACTTGGGAAGACAAACGCCATCACTCCACATGTCCCTCCCTTCCTTCTTCTTCCCCCAGCTTTATATGCTGAGCATGACTCATACGGTGTGGGATATCCCTTTGGTCAGTTGGGGTCAGCTGTCCCAGCTGTGTCCCCTCCCAACTTCTTGTGCACCCCCAGCCTACTCGCTGGTGGGGTGGTGTGAGAAGCAGAAAAGGCCTCGACTCTGTGTAAGCACTGCTCAGCAGTAACAAAAACATCCCTGTGTTACCAACCCTGTTTTCAGCACAAATCCAAAACATAGCCCCTTACTAGCTACTATGGAAAAAATTAACTCTTTCCATGTCAAAACCAGCACAACATGTACCTTGCTAAGGAACTTCCAGCCATAGGCAGAACAGTGTTTGTAACACTGATACCTCACCTCTTCTCTTAGAGTTACCTGCAAAACAATTTTTAAAGTAATATATGAAAAATAAACAATGAAAAAAAAATGGAAATTAGAGGTGAAATCCATGACACTGAAGCATCTAAAAGCTGGATCTCTAAGTATAAGTTAGTGTGTCTTGATTTCCCTGATAATTTGTGGTGAGAATTAGATAATGAGAATGACTTGTCCTTTCTTAAAATAAAATGAATGTGATCCTGTGTAGCTAGTTATTTTTTTAATTGTTGATAAAGAGAGTCTGAGGGACTAAGACTTACCCATCTCAGCTTGGGGCAGACAGACTAGGCAAGGTGAATCCCACCATGCATCTTTAAATTCATGTGAAGAACGAGACCTCAAGAACTGCAGCAGTGGTCAACAAAAAAACTGAAAGCTATGAAAACATGAATGAGAGGTAAAACTGAAGGCATAAACCTGAAACAAGACAGATAGTAGGAGCAGCATACAAACAAGAAATCAGTGAATTTAGAGAAAGTTATTTGAAACATGGCAAATTTAGCCTAAATGTATTTTTAGTTAAATTTCTTACTGGTGAGGTAAGGCTTATAGTATTTTCTTTCTGTGGTTTTGGAGGTTTTTTACATTCGAGACATAGATTTGTTATGTGTTAATGCAATTCTTGTGTCCAGGTGCAAAGTGAGATGAAGTTTTGCTTCTTTCTGTATGTGTAAACTGCCCTACTTTTTCTGAGATCAGCAGAGCTATTCCAACTTAATTCTGCTGAGGATCTCTCTACAGCCCTACAACAGAAGGAAGAAGGAAGGTGGAAATACAAGTAAGTGTAAGGAAAAAAAAAAAGACAACATTCAAATGCAAGATTAAGCATAACAAAAATCTATTCATAACCAAAGCACCATAGGAAAGGGATGTTAGTGATGTATTTTAAAGAAATTATTCTAGTAACACAAAAGGGAATCAACTGAGAGATATGGAAAGGCAACTATTTACATGGAAATTTAATTTTTTTTTTATTTGATACACAGTTGCTATGCTATTTTCATGGAAGCACTACTTTTCAAAGGTTAAATTGAAATTGAATAATTCTTAATGACACTGAAGAAACTGCACATGCTACAGTGATGCACATGAAGGTGCACAATGGAAAGCATAACGGTGCCTGGGGGAAAACTGGACTAGCCCAGAAAGCTGTCTACCTTTGTTGGAAGAGTAGAGGAAAGAGCATTTAGCAGAAACACATTTGTGAGTGCTTGTTTATGTAAATATTTGAAAGGGAAGCATAATCCAAGAGTGGATATGCCCTACTAAATCCCTTATTAACTCTCCCAGGTATAGCAACCTTAATGTTTCACGTGAACAGATACCTCTTCAGACTCATGCAGAGAAACAGGCTCTCCTGTGTCCCATCATCTATCATAATCCATGTCTATCTGATGATAAATTGCTTTCACCAAAAGGGCCTCTGTTGTTGATTAAATGTGTGACGTGCATATTTCAGCAGTTTGTGGTATTTAAAAGCTGAAGTTTTGTACATGTTTTCTGCCTTCTTCCCTCACTCTCTTTAGAAATACTGAACATATTATTGAAGTGATATTTTTTACCTTCATTTTGAATCCTCAAAGATACTGTGCCAGCTTCTCTAGTCAGTTACATCATAGTATCAAATTGAGGTTGCTGTCACAGTGACACAGAGGACAGAAATCTTGCAAAGAGTAGGAAGCTATCTTTCAAAAGTCAAAAGGTCCTGTGATTTATAGCAATATAAGATATGCCCTTATGGAAACTAACTTTGCTTTTCAGGTGCCTTTTTCTGACAAGATGAGGCTAAAAAGCATAAAGGTGAAATTGAGTTAAAAATGAATTCTTTATGCAAATGCCACATTTTACTTTCAAATTCCTAAGTACAATTATCCATCGTGTTCCAGAAAAATGGTGATAACTAAAAAAAGCAGATAATGGATAAGTACTGTAGCAGACCAATTATAGTGAATGCTAAAAATTACTTCTTTACAAACTCATTCTCAGCCCCTTCTGTTCTTTTGATTTATGTGTCATATGACTTTTTAATCTCTAGATTTTATCCTTTTTTTGAGATATCCCACTAAGCAGCTTACATTTAAGGGAGAGTGGGAAATAGAATTGGCTTTATTTCTGTACAAGGCAGATTGTATCTTCCCCAAAGACATAAAAATGGTAGTTCTTTGCAATAGATATTGCTTGTGCTCTGTGGATACCTGCAGTGTTCGTCCAAATTAGTCTTGATGTTATACAAGAAGTTTCTCATTAAAGGTATAGGCAATAACTGTTTGCTTTTTCCTCCAAAGATTATATCAACAACACAACATATCAAAACTATCTAGCAAAATTGTGATGTTTCTGTGAAATGAGGAGACAGATGAAGGAAAGATTTTTGTTGAAAGGATGAATAGTAGCTCTCAAAACTTGATGGAACAAACAAATATCTTAACCTATTCTGGCACAGAACTTACAGAACCATATCATGTTATCACTATGTACCAAGATCCAATGCTGAGGTCAAAAGGCTGTGCTACAATCAAGTTTAGAAGAGCTGACCATACAAAACACAACTCCATGTATCTTTGCAAATATCTCTTTCCACGGTACTTGTAAGAACATCTTACAAAGTTATAAAGAATTTCTTTTTCTCTTTTATATATATTTAATTTAAAAAATATTAGAATTAGGACTTACTGCATAGACATTTCATTTGATTCCTGTTAAAAAGCAAGAAAAAATATTCCAAATCAATTTATGGGAAGTGGATTATATGTTGTGTGTTTTATCAAGTTATCATCTCATAGAACCTAACAGATAATGGGGAAAAGTGTTTTCGTTCAGATACCTTATTCAGCATTAGTAAGGAAATCGTTGCATGTCTTGTACTTTTATGACTACCTGTAACACTGCCTAAGGGTATAGCATTAAAAAAAGGTTGCAGAAAAGAGGGCAGGCTTCACATTAAGGCTCTCTAGGTCTTTTGTCAATACTTTGCAATCGTAGACAGATACTAGATTCTCAAGATCTCATTCCTACAACACGTTCTGCCCGCTGCGTCAGCACTTATTACTGAAGCAGTCGTAACAACTTGTTTAATGAATTCATGAAATCACCAGATCTATTATGTCAGGATTCACCAAGAGCAAAGAGGTTTCAGATGAAAACAAAATTGAAAAGCAATCATTGTTTTCTGTGACAATATCTGTTTTCTATGTGGTCACCAGCAATGGCTGCTATATAGGAGCTCTATGTAAAAAAAAAAAAAAAAGCAAAAGACAGCCCCACCCACCCCCTTAACTATAATTAGAACAAGAATTATTTTATTGAGCAGATAATTTTGTAATGGCCTTTCCATGCATGAATGGAGTTATAACCTACAAATATCAAAACATTTCCATGAAGAAAAGTAAAAGCAGTAAATTTCAGTGATTCTAGTTATAGTGAAACCTGAAACAACTGCAGTTTGCACCAGTCAAAAGTTAAGATGAATATTTGCTAGCAAATCTCAACTCAAAAAAAAAAACAAAACCAAAACAACCCAAAAAAACCCTCCTACTATGTCTTGATGAAGTGGGAATAATTTGTGACTAAGTGGTGATGAAGAACATTGGCTCGTTAACATTCTAGTGGGAACTTTCTAATTATCCACAAGAGAGAATATTAACTAGGTCAAGTCCAAACCACACAAGTTGCATGATATCACTACAGCATTCAACCTCTCCATCGTGATACTCTGTGCCCAGTTCTTGGAATGATTCTGTTCTTTCCCTTTGCCTCTTCTCATGAAATATCATGCAGGTATAAGCAGTATCTGATTTTTTAAAAAATAATTCAATTTCTTTCATAGTTTTTGTAGTGATTTCAAATGGACAATTTGAAATTCAAAGAAAAAACAAAACCAATCCAGGACAGGAAAGTTATAGCTAGTTGTAGAGAGAAAACATACCACATACTCATTCGGTGCAATATTCTGCATATACAGTGCAGTATTTATTCATATTTTCAGTGTTGAAAAGATTTATCCTGACTCCTAAAGCTCCTCCTTCATGTAACACAAGACCTCAGTATATACTGAGAAAACATGATGTAAAGAAACATATTTGCTTTACGGCTAAAATATTTTGAATGCTGTATAACTGTACCATGAGAGCAGGTATATCAGTAATTATAACTAGTTTTTTAGCGTCTTAGGCATTACCTTGATCAGTTGGAACTGTTATTTCATATTTAAACAGTTTAGGGAAAACAACAACAACAAATTTATGCAACTTTTTTTTAACACTGCAGAGAAGTCTGTATTACATTATCTGAAAACAGATTTTCAATACACATACTTGGTATTTCTTATTCTTGCTTTCTCTCCATTTTATTACTGAAAATATACAAGTCGTGAGAAAGAAAGAGGAACAAAAACTTAAAATCAATAAACCAGAAATGAATATATGGCTCTTATGCTTTTTTATTTCTTAGTGAGATAAAATTTCGGAATTAAGAACGTTTACATCATTTAATTGTTTCATTAAATGCCTTCTACCAGCTCTGCCACTTATATAGCCTTGTATCCTATTTTCCAGAAATATAAATATGACAGGCCCTTTGGTCAAAAAGCTCAAAATCAGGCAAATATTGAATGTAGAGCATCTGTTCTGCCTGCACTAGATTCCACTAACTAGGGAGACTAAAGTATTAGACTGCAATGACGTTTGGAGGAGTCAGAAATAATCATTGCCATTTGACTTGGTTAGAGACTCCATTAAAATGCTCCCACTGGGAATCACACCTACCTACCACACACCACCAAGGTTTTGAGACCTATACCTGGGTCAATCCAGACAGGCATGAAGAGTGGCTCTGTGAAGCCGTAGAGGCTCTGTTGAGTCAAAAGGACTTCCTGGAAGAGCCATCAGGGTTCTATTAAACCAGAAGCTAACACAGGAAGAGATGTGATGAAAATGTAGGTAAACTATTTTTTTTTCCTTTTTTTTAGTTTTGCCTTTTGCCCTTGACATCTTTGTCTCAGAAGGTTTTCAGGTAATACCATCCTGTATATGCAATATTCAAACAGTATGAAGGAAAGGAGGGAAGAAAAATAGAAAAAGAAGAAAAGAAGTAGCTTCTGACCTTTTCCCAGCATTTAATGCTGCTGCAAATAAAAAAGGTGAACTCATTCTAGAGAGAAAGAAGAATGCTTCCTACTGTTCTCTCATATAAAAGCAGTATTTTTTTTTAACGAATCATCTGGGAAATAAACTGAAATTATTCTTTTTTCAGATAAACAGCAGAAGCCATCTAGTAAAGGGGTACAGTGGGGAGACAGATCATCTTTGTCAATCACTATCTGAATAACGGCCATTGAGTGAAACTGTTATCTTGGTTGCTAATGGTTGATAAGTCATTTCCATGAACCTCAAAGAAGACAAATAGAAAAGGAGACAAATCACTTCTGACCCCACCCCTTTTATCTAAGCTCTTTAAGGTGACTTAAACTTTAAAGGTCTGTTTGTCCTCCTGTGGGATACAGTACAAAAGGAGGGGGAGAGAGAAAAACATGCAAAAATCTAAATAAAGGGAGCTGCCTTTCTCAAATTGTGATTGAAGTGGCATTGTGTCTTTGAGCATTGATTGTCATTAATTGGCATTAATCTGTACAAGTGTTTTTATTCGATGTTAAACTATCATCCTATTTGCAATACGGATTATGCTCTGATACTATCAGTAAGTCTCAGAATTGCCCCTATTTAACACTATGAAAGACTGCTACACCCTTTCATTTGGCCTGTCCCTCCTAAAGTGAAGTAACTGTTTATAACACTGGGATTTATGGAGAGTTTTTCAAATTATTTATATGGCACGAATTCTGTTTTTTCTTCTGTCTTTGTAAGTCAGGTTGCTCTAGACTAATACTAATTTACAATATGAGTCTGAAAACGGAGGTTTATTAGCCTTAAATAATCTGAACTCTCTTTCCAGTCAGTGGTGCTCAACCTTGAACCCCAATGCCTTTTTCTACAAACAGCTACAAACATTTATACACGCTAACTTTTCAAAGTAATATAGAAACATACAGTACTTAGCCTTTATATTATGTGATATATATAGTGCACGCAATGAAGCATGACAGAGAGCTCCTCATGCAAGATGCTTACCAACTCAGTTCATCCACCCAGTGTTACCCAGAGACTAATCATTTGGATCCTTCCAGCCAAACAGCAGCCTTACCCCATCACTGTGCCTGAGCTAGAGCTGTCTGCCCTTCAGCGTTGATGGGGAAGGCCCCCACTGACTTTCCCTTCTTACGGGTATAATAGGCTTCCTAAGTAGGACAAGCGTTAATATGCTTCCCTGAGAACTGATAAGAAAGTCTTCCCAATTAGCACTTATCACTGCTTTAGACGGCAGTGCAGGGGGGAGGGAAAGATTATACATCTTGGAGCCCACAACTCTTCGTTTTGAGGATAACAGTGATAAACATGTAACAAAAAGTTAGTTACGAGTAAAAGCCCAGCAAAAATGCATGGTTGTGTTCACTGTTATATAACACTGAATATTTATTAGTAAGTTTAAACAGACCTAAAACTTGCATTGCTATATAATCTTAATTGTTTATAACAAATAGGAATGGTCACCATAGGCAGTTAGACTTTAAGGTTCTCGTGGAGTCCTATGGCACACAGCCCCAACACCAAATGGGCATTTATCAAACTGCAGCTTCACTCTATAGCAGGTTCTGAATTATGATGCTAAATTTTTGCTTCTTTTAATTGGGTTTGACCTGTGTTTGTGTTACAAGGAGAGTGTTGTGTCCCTGAGGGCACCACTAGCCCTCTCTGTCCCTGCCCAGCCCCCCAGGGCTCCCTCCACCCCGACCAGGGCCCAGGACCCCATGTCAGCCCCCCAGGGCCGTCAACCCCTGCCTCAGTGATGCTGCAGCTGCCCACAGCCCTGCCCTGCCCGGCCATGGGCCCTTCTGGGCCAGGCCCACCTATGGGCCCACATCATGGCCTACAGCCTCGGCCTGTCCCTGTCCCCAGGGAGGTGCCCAATGCCTGGGGCTGCAGCTGCCCCAATGCACCCCAGCTGCCCTGCTCCTTGCCAGGGGTGGTACAGGCCCTGCCTGCCAGGCCCTGCCGTGACCCACCATGGGGAGCCCCCAGTCCTCTGACCCCCAGGGAGCCACCATCCCCAGGGGCCCTGGCAGTGAGGTATGGTTATTCTGGGCATGTCTAATATGCAGGATGAATCAACAGAAACTGACAGGACATTTCAGGTCTTCTTTATGCATGATCCAAAGAGGAAGATAATTTTCTTACCTTTGTAAGTAGTCTTCCCAACTGATTAGATGGAGAAATTTTCTCAATATTTTTAAAGAGAACTGTAACCTCTAGAAATTCCTCCATCCCTCCAAAGAAAAGAACAAATCTAGGCCTCCTTAGTTTTTAATTTTGTCCCTAGAAGATCCCAGATGTTTATTCTTTGATTTTAGCTGACATCTTTTGCTGCAATCAGTCCTTTGTTTTTATTTAAGTACACAGATGGTTTGGTTCATGCAATTTTTTTTCACAGAATTCAGTGGGACTCTATTGGAGAAGGGATATACCACATCCACCACATTGAAAGACCAGGACTTCACATATAAACCAAGCCTCCCACCCTGAAACAACCAAAAAATCAATAGCCAATGAAAGAGTCGATAGAATGACTTTTTCAGTTCAGTCTTTTTTTACTTTTAACATCATAAATTGTTTATTCTTTGAAACAGAGGAGTCTGCGTTGCTTCATAGGCACAGCGGGTACTACAAAATACAAGAAGTCCCTTAATATTTCTAGCGTTCTTAATGAGCAGAATCTTCTGCATTAACCTTTCCCCATCATTGGCTTGAAAAGCTCGCTAAACTAGGCCAGGGCAAGAAGTATAGAGCTTGGCAGTCTTCAAATCTCTAGTGAACTATTTCAGGGAGTGCTAATTACAATGCAATGGTGAGAGCAGGAGCTGCTCATCACTGCTGAAGCACAAGTCAGCATTTGTAAATGGTTCACTCTGACAGCTGTCTGCTATCTACATTCCAAAGATCTCCCTTTTAATGTATTAAAGCCTATCTGATAGCAAATCTCTTTCCCTTTTCACACATTAACTGTTAAATGCATGCAGTCTTGTTTGTTTTGCCTGCACAGCTAGTTAAAATGGTAGTCCATATGCTTATCATAGCTGCATGGCATACTTAACTAATTCACCAACATGCAAGGGAAATATAGAACCAAATGTTCCTACAGGCAGCTAGGAACAGTCTATCCCTACAGCATCATTAACCATATCATTGAACAGGTTCGTATTTCTGTTTCATTTCTTTCTACGTCCCGATTTTTATGTCTCTCACATATACTGTTGATTCATGTTAAAAGACAAATTAAAATTCTTTATTTTATAAGTTATTTTCTCCTAAGAAGGAAAAGTCTCCTTTAACTTTTTCAAAGCTAGCTGAAAAAGTTAGCAGTGGAGTTCAAAGTTGAATCAAGCTTACTTAAAAGGACAACTAATTACCGAAGAATTTACAGTTAATGGCGATAACATGAAAAGCGTCATTCTAGAGGAGCTGCAAGAGGAAAAAACATGCTAATCTTTAAGCAGTATCACTCAATGACTAAGTGGTGTTTGATATTCATAAATGGGGAGGTAGCTCATAATCTTTAACTGATGAATGATTAAACTACCACTGAAGTGTTAGATTAAATTTGCGATGATTGGAAAAACTTTTAACCAAAGGCAAGCCAAATCACTAGAAATTGAATGATCTCAGGGGAAAATAAACTGCTTTAATGGTCATTATAAAAGGGATTTCATTAATCTTTTTATTCTTGGTTTTGTTTTGAATACATACCTTATTTTTTCTGACAAAATCTAATACACTAAATAAGAGATCATCCTGCCATCTGTAAAATATTATTAAAAGGAAGCAGGAATTTAAAGTTTATTCTACTGTTGCTTTTGTTTGCTACTACACAGAAATGAACAATCTCTGTCATCTTGAAAATCATTGGTCACTTCAGATAAAAAACCAAACTTTGTGTGTTTCTTTTATGTATGTCCCAAGTTACCTGGCAAACATATGGAGTTCTTTATAAGAAGGAATGACTGCAGAGTTTTGATTGTCATGGTTATTATGTTCTCAGTACAACTTTCTCCTGGGAAATGGAAGAGGTCCCTCGTTGTATCTACCAAACTTCAATATATGTTTGTGACATGTAGCATAAGATAATTGATAACATTAAAGAAGAAAAAATAGAGGGGAAGGGGAACTAGTGTGCAAGACAACAGAATGAAAAAGAAGTTTGAAGATATACATCCTTCAAAGGTGGGAAGAGAAAAGAACTAAGAATAAAACTGAGTTCCTGATTTTGACCTAACTATTTTCATCAAATCATTTGTTGGTAGTCTCAATGGGAATAGAAATAAACCAATACTAAGCACTTAGAGTACAGTATGGTGAGTGGCACAGAGAAAAGTGTCAACAGGGAACAATTGTTCTCTGTCTTTTCTAATAAAAGATCCATAAATATCAAATTAAAGCATTTCATTTCAGGTTTAAAACAAGAAAAAGTATGATTTTTTCACATAATGTGTAGTTAAGTTATATTTTTACTACAGGATGTTGCGGAAACAAAATCTTTATGAATGGACAAACTCACAGCAGAAAATCCATTAGGACTATTAAACGCAAAACCAATACCTCTCACTTCAAGCACTCACTCTCACCCCTGTTATAAATTGCTGAAGTCTGAGAGAATATCTCAGTAAAATATTGTCAGCTGATTGCCCTGATCTTATATGACTCACTACATTGTTCTCCCAGTATTTAGTATTGCCATTGTTGGAGACAGGAATTTCAGCCTGATTTATGCAACTGTCATACGTTTCTGAAAATAAATAAAAGTGTACCTGAAGTTGATGTCTTTCTCAGATGACAAAATGTTTCATGAAGAGTGATCAGACATTTAGGAAAGCATGTTGTTTTAGTGTGTTTGGGCAACTCAAAACAATCTTTGTAACTCAAATGACTTCAAATCATATGCTTACAGACTGAAAACTAAGAATCAGAGACAATTTGAGTTCTTGCAGTCAGAAATATGAAGGAACTTCTACTTTATGTGCCCGTAATATTACAAGCTGCTTGAAGAGTTAGGAAAAAAGAAAAAGAAACATGACCTTATTCCATTCACTTCAAGATAATCTATTCTGGAATGCAATAGGTTTCTCTGGCCTGGAAACCTGACCTTTCTGTTTATGTTTTAAGGGTACCCATCACTCAGAAAGTAGTTCTGTTCTAGACGTGTAGTAATAATGTAATTAAAATTACTAGTGCCCTTGTAATACACATCAATTCATTCACATGTTTTCACTTTATGATCCACATTTTTGTCTGACATAAGCTGGTAAAAAGAATAGAATTACACTGTCAATACCATTACCAATAAAGTCTTTGGGCTTGCAATAAGAACAGCTTAGATATGCTCTTGACAGGAGATGGATGTAAAATAAGCCTGGTGAACTCATAGAGGCAGATGAATTAAAGAAAGTGCATGCTATGAGAAGATATACCATGTGGATGTCATGATAGATAAACAACTAATTTCAGATTTCACTGGAGTTCTGCAATTGTTAAAAGAATAAAAATTTCAGCTGGTCTGAATTTTCTGATGAATCAGATTTTTTTAATTTAAAACATTTCAACACAACAATATCAGTTATGAAAACCTTCTGAAGGACTACAGGCAGAATTAATTCCAATGTTTTCCTGGTTTCATGCCAGCTCATGTGCCACACCACCAAGGAACTAGACCTAGTCAGTTCTGCTCAATAGAAGAGGACTGATCCATGACCCTGAAATCAAGTGGCAAGAACTGATTCCCATCTGCGCTTGTTAAAGCAAATGTAAAGCACCTTGTGTAAAGCAAATCGCCTATGTGTGTACTGAAAAGCACTCTGCCTTGAATATCCCCTGGGCCCTTTGTGCTCTATTTGACAAAATTAGTATTTTTTCTGGAAATGTGGGGCATGAGGCTCTATGGGTTGCTTGAGCATACAAAGCTGTTGAGAGAGAGCTGGAGGACCGTCTAAGGGAGAAAAAGCCAAGACTGGTGGTGTTTTGTCAGTACTGCCTTTTGAGAGCTGTGTCAAGGCCAAAAGTGAAGCACCTGGCTCTGCCGCCCTTCCCTCTCCTCAGGGTCTGGCTGCCTGCATTCAGGCTAGCTCTGCTGCAGCCTGGCTGGGTAACCTGGGATCAAACTGCTGGGATGGAGATAGGGCAGAAAGTCCTTGGAGTCCTCGTGAGGGCCTGCCCCTGAACCTTGACTCAGGCATTTGAGCTCAGGCCCATGTCATTACTGCTTGCCTTAGCTATGTTGTACATATGTTTGTACCTTGCCAATCCTGCTCTGACTCACCAACTCAACATCCTTTAGCCTCGGGCCTGCCTTGTCTCTACAGACTTGTCCAGCCATCACTGGACTGTGGCTGGCCCTGTTTGTCATTGCCCTGCTTTTCTTGCATGGGTACCGTGGGAGTAGGCTCTTGTTGCTGAAGCCGCTGCCCCATCTGCCTTGCTGTCACCCTCAACTCCCCATTCCCTTTCCCTTGCAGAGCAGCCGGCTCTTGCTGCTACCTGACCATAGGTCCCCAGAGTGCAGCCTCACAGGACCGCATCTAGGAATTGCATTAGCAAGACTTAGTCAGAGCAAGCCTAAACAGAAACAGGAAACAAATTAACAGCTGAGCTGTGTGGGTAATCAGTGCATGTGTGTTCAAGCTTATTCCCTGTCCCCCTTTTCTATAGCAAACCCACCTGGTCTGTGATTCTGCTTTGCCTCACAATGCAGAGCCCTTCAAAGGCTGCACAGCTGGGAGCCTGGCAGCTGGAAACCCCTCGCTGTGCTGGCTCCAGCTTCCATTTCCATGTTGACAGCAGATAGCCTAGAAATGGTGACCCTGTGCCTCGCACGCACACAGGGGAAGTGTCTCTCCAGAGCAGGCCTCCAGCCCTCTGGAGCAGCAACCTAGCCTGAATGTGGCAGCTCACGTCCAGAGCAGATTTTCTGAGGAAATCAGATCAGAGAAATAAAGGAGGACAGTGTGGAGTAAAATCTCATCTTAACATGAGGTTAGGATGAAGCCAGTCCTGGCTATTTTTGGCATATTCAAGGTATCAGTTCCTGGTTGTACAGCAAGGAATGTAGAAGCAGTGAGAGCCCAGATCTGAATTAGGGTTATTCAGGCTTCTAATTTTTATCACTAAGGCAATAATCCTAAGGTGATAATTCACTAAGGTGATAATTCACTAAGGTGAATCCTGTGGGCCTGGATTCAAAGGGTTTGAGGCTTTCTGGGTGATCCGTGGCTCCAAAAGTATTAATCTCCCAGCGCTCCTTTGCTTTGCTGGTGCTGACATTGAGCTAGGAGTCTGGAGGGCCTTGAATGGACTGAAAACACTCTGAGAGCTTCCCACTGAGTGCTTCCTCATACAGAAGAAGGCTTGTATAGAGCAAAATGCTGGATGAATGCCATTGATCAGTAAATCCTATCATCATATCTGATTACTAGATAGGTAAAATTGGGTTTCGCTCTACAGTACTGTAGATGAACTTGGAATAAATACATAATATAGCATGATAATTTGTTTCTTAAATAAAATGTAATTAATTTTTTGAATAAATTATTTGGAAAACATTATTCCAACATTTCTGGCTAAAGTTATAGAGATTTTTCAGCAAATTAGTTCTTTCTTTTTGGCTTGTAGGCATTTTTTACTCAGAAAAGAAAAAATTTAATTTGAAAACCAAAAAGAAAAGAAGAAATGAATATGGATACAAAGAATTTAATAGCTACTGAGTCTCAAATTAAAATACAATTTAAAGTTGAAATCCAAAATCTGTTTTTGTTTCCCAAAAACATAGCAAAGAGAAAACATTGGGAGTTGGACTTGATGATCCTTATGGGTCCCTTCCAACTTGAGATATTCTATGATTCTATGATTTCATACCACAACTTTGAGGACATTTGCATTATATAATGTTTAGTTTATAGAATGTACAGAAATAACATTTTATTGCTATTTTTTAATGTGGATGATTTTGCAATCCAAAATTTACTAATTGTCTTAACTATAACCTTTCTTAATTAGCCTGTAAGCAACACTTTAATAACAGTAATCTAATTTAAAATGACATTTTTAAACAGTTGACGAAAGTCCCACCATTATTCAAAGTAACAATATAAAAGCCACATTTACCTAATGCCAGCAACAGTAAAGAAGGAAATGTCTAATAATGTCTAAAGTCTAATAAAATCTAAAGTAAAAAGTCACTGTGGACATTACTTGAGATTACTGGAGTATACTTTTATACCTGACTAAACTAAGGTTCCACTAATATAAGGAGTCATAATATACTAAGCACAACCTCTGAAATTAAGATGTTTAGCTCATCAGCCAATGCAAGATTTTGACAAAAGCCTCAACATAATGAAGATACCTTGGGCTTTTTGAGCAGAGACAGTTTTTAATATAACAGTTCACATCTATATTGCATTGTGGGGTTTAGTCAGTTGGGAGATATAGACAGTCACTAAGAACACATAAAACTGCTACTGAGATACTAATGCACTGAACTGACACGACACAATTTTACAAATAGCATGTGTCAGAAGTGAGAAATGGCTGATATTTTTTTCTGCTGTAATATTTTCCTTTGGAAAATGCCAATTCAACAAAATCAACTAATTCCACAAGAATATCCATTTCATTGACACTTCTATTGAAGAACTATACAAATTATTCATTTCAATAATTTCAAAGAAATAAATAATTTTTACTTCTATATTAATATAATGCAATCATTGTGTCAATAAAATCAAAACAAACCAGTTCGGCCTTACCAAAACAAACCTATTTTAAATACACTTAAGTGGAACCTTTTTATAAAGCCAAATGAAATGTTCTCAATTTTCCAGAATGCTATTTTTGAATTCCATATTTTTAATTCCTTTTGGTTCAGAAAATGCAACTGTTAAATATTAGAAGTGTTGGAGTTTAAGAAACTGTTGTTCCATGCTCTGATGAACTATGCCTAGAGGAGCAAAAATTAAGACTGCAAGAAACCAGTAGCAGGACCACAATTGTTTATAATGACTAAAGCTTCTGAGTGTTTGATTTGGCTTTGAAAGTGCCAGTTTCTCAGAAAGTGATGGGCTATAGCACCAGGATTTCTCTTTGACATGTGGTTTGTAAACTTCCCCAGGCTCCCCACAGCTGACACAACCTCTTAGTTAAGAGATGAAGTTAAATAAAGAGGTGAAGTTAAGTAAAGTTTATCTCTTAGTTAAGAGGTAAAATAATTTACCTCTTAGACTTCAAATAAGAAGCATGTAAAAATGCAGTACAGGGAACTTCTCTATTGCTGTTCATTCTCATAATTAAACACAGTTTCGAGATCCATTAACTGTTTTTCAACCCTATCGATTTCTGTCTTCCTCCTTTTTTTCCCCCCTCAGTGGAGTCGTAGACAATTTCAGAAGTTCTGTCCATAAATTGCATCACATTTATATATTTAGTTTTCTCAATCACCTTTCACGGAACCCTTTGAAACAGTCTATACAAACCCTATATTTTAAAGCGCTGAATACCAAATCAATATTCATTGAAGGCAGCAGTAATGTACTCCATAAACATCTTTTTACAGATTTTGCTGTTTTCCTCAGAATGCGAGCTTTCATGTAAAAATAAATTTTCACACTCTTTGGCCGTGGAAGTAGCCTTCATTCCCTAAATCAATAGATTTCTGTCTTGTTCACTCTGCAGTTAAGACAGACTGAACAATATAACACCTGCAGAGGTGTGGATGTCTTTCATCTGAATAGGACTTTAACTTCAAAGTCAGTATTTGACTCTTTAAATGCTTGGGGCTCAATTTGCAGTTTTAACAAACCGCAGAGAGTTTGTGACCAAAATCACAGTTTAGTTTCTAGTTATTCCTGTTTCAGCAGGAGTAAACCTAATACCACTTACTTCCCGATGTACCTGCAGGGAACTACGGTCTCGCCACCTCAACAAGCACCCTGGGGAGCGGCTTTCTGCACAGCTTGTGCTGCAACTGCAATAAGGCCAGTCTGGCAGGGAGAGACCGAGTTCCTTCAGCCTCTTTGCTGCACAGGTCTGTCAAGGGAATTAGAGTCTTGTCCCAGGGTTCACAAGGCAATTTAACAAATAGTTTCCAAGTGGCCACAACTAAATTTTTACATGCAGCATCTGACACATAAATGGGATGTCATGCAATCTCACTTAGGATAAATAATAAAATGTCTTTTTTTGTTTTACACAGGTGAGTGAAAACCAAATCAAACTGCATGCAGATGAATTTTGCCCTTTGTTCTATGTAGTTCTTAAGTCCCAGCCATAATTATAATCATTTTAAAATGTTAAAGACTCACTAACTTCTCACGGAAAATATTGACAAACATTCAATACTGGGAAACAATCTGCCCCCTCATGAATTATAATGACAAACAGCCTCCACTCTACCCTGGTGGAAACATTGATTAAAACAATTTTGCTTATGTTTCATACTTAGGATAAAAATCTTTTGTATAGATTTTCTTGTAAAAGAAGAGAGGCTATATTGACAAACATGTGAGTATCTAATATTATTGGAAGACATTTCTGAAAGCACAATTGTTAAAGTAGAAAACATTCGAGACAAAATTAAATGTAAGGGAACATTCTGAGAACACTGTAAAATAAAATAAAATAAAGTTGAGATTGTCTCTTGAATTCCAAGTGATACAACTACGTATCTGAAGTGTGATGCAACACCTCAAAACTTAGCGTATGCTTATTCTGTATGAGTGCTTAGGTCCCATTTATTCCCATTTTCCAGGACTGTTCATATCTTGTGGATCTTAATTTCTTTAGGCACCACAAATTAACCTAAAATTCCCTGAACCAGTGACCCAGGCAGACACAGGGGAGTGCCCCTTCTCTGAGAAGAAAGGCATTTACCTCCATATTGCTGTGCACAGACAAGTCAGATTTGCTGAAGCCTGTGAGAGATGCCTGAGAGGTTAGATGCAGTTAGATATTTCCCACACAGGATGTGGAAAATTTGAGCATGAGGTTTTGTTCAGCCTGAAGAGCATGCAATCCCAAAGGACCACCAGACTGTGGGCTAGCCTTGGCAAAGATGACAAGAGCGACTTTTTGGTCAGGAAAGGTATTTCTGTAACTATAAAATTTGCCATGTACTATTTTTTTTCACACTTCACACAGCAAAAGCAGTATAAGTAACATAAAAACATAGAGTAAGACTACAACATTTTCTTAAAATATGTAACTTAAATAAAAGTGCGTATTCCTGATGTCATATTTTTGGATGGCTTCCAAAAACAGCTCTTGAACATCACTAGCAGTCTTAGAAAATCCTCAAAAGGATAACACATACTAAGCAAATTCATTAGTTTGATTAGGCAGGGTTAGCAGCCATTTCATGCAGATCTCCATCTGACAGAAGGTGTAGAGAGTAGGAGAACAAAGTTGTATGATTACAACCAGATACTCACAGAATATAAGCTTAAATCTACATCAAGAAATTAATGCTCAAATATTCTGTGCCTGTGATTTGATCACTGTGGTGGAAATAGCACTATTCCAATTAGAAATTTGAACAGGTTGAGAATTTTAGATATAAAAATTCATATAAAATATTGTGTCCCATAATAATAATAGAACTCATCTTCACAGAAAATTATGCTTTCAACTAAATGAAGGTATTTTTATTCCAAGAATTTCATAGCATAGTTTTGAAAAACTAAGTTTTGTTACCTTGGCCAACTGCCAGACACCCACCCAGCCACTTTCTCACTCTCCCTCTTCAACAGGGCAGGGGGAGACAATAAGATGAAAAAGCTTATGGGTTGAGCCAAAGACAGGGAGATCCTGTACCAATTACTGTCACAGATAAACCAGACCTGATTTGGGGAAAATTAATTTAATTTCTTGACAGTTAAAATAGATATGGATGGTGAGACACAAAGAAAAAAACTAAAACACTTTCCCTCCACCCCTTCTCCCCAGGCTTAACTTCACTCCTTCATTCTCAGCTATTCTACCTCACCCCATTCTGAGCAGTGCAAGGCGGATGGGGAATGGGGGTTACAGTCAGTTCATAACAGTTCCTTTCTGCTGCTCCTTCTTCCTCACACTCTACCCCTGCTCCTGTATGAGCTCCTCTCCAAGGGTTGCAGCTCCTGCCAGGAAACTGTTCCAGTGCAGGCTCTCCACTGGCTGCAGTTTCCTTCAGGGAATATCCATCTGCTGTGGCACGGGGTCCTCCATGGGCTGCAGTGTGGATATCTGCTTCACCGTGGTCCTCTATGGGCTGCAAGGAGACAACCTGCTCCACCTTGGCCTCCCCATGGGCTACAGGAAAATCTCAGCTCTGGTGTCTGGAGCACCGCCTGCCCCTCCTTTCTCACTGACCTTGGTGTATGCAGGATTGTTTCTCACATGTTTTTTCCTCACTCTTTTCTCTCACAGACTGCCATGCAGCATTTTGCCCTTTCTTAAATATGTTTTCCCAGAGGTACCACCAGCGTCACTGATGGAACCGGCTGGAGTGTCCAGCATGAGGGACCCCCTGGCCTTTTCTCACAGAGGTCAGCCCTGCAGTCCCCCCCTCTACTACCAACACCTGTACACCTACACCCAACACAGTTACAAAAAAATATGATGCCACCTTTCTGAAAAATAGAAAATAGTTTTCAATTACGATTTTCACTTCTTCTGCAGTAAAAACTTCCCAGAAAGGAGTGAGCTGTTTTTATATCATATTGAAACTTTCTTTCTTCCTTGCATTTTAATGCTCACAAGATTGCCTTTTTTCTTTTTCCATTTGCCAAAAAGAAAAAGCAGATTTTTTCCTGTCTGTGATTAAAAGAACCATAAAATTATGGCTTAAAAACCCCTCTGCATTCTATTCTGTATTCTGCAAATGTTTCTAATTAGCTCACTGGCTGAAGTGATAAGACTCATTAACAAAGTGCAGGGTTTTTTGGTGTTTTGTTTTCCTAATTAGAGGTCAAAAATCTTTGGAACAGTAACAAACAGAAATAGATGTGGGACATACCTACAAGGCAGAAGAAGCATACAGGTCATAGCCATTGGAATATGTGGATGTCCAAAATGTATATAAATTTGAAAAAATGCATTTGTAGAAGAAAGCTATTAGAGGCTGTTAGAATCAAGAATTCCACTCTGGTTTTATCAGCAGATAACATAATTCTAATAGCACATAACTCCTTTTTCCTAAGTACAAGAATAATTAATAGGTTAGTACTGAACAGAAAATGAAGAGTACCTGCTGGTCTGTTTATTCTTGTGACACTAATAGCTCCAAAAGTTCCCCATCTTTGTAAGAATTAACTCAGGTATACACTGTTTTGCCATTTGTGCAATTAATAAAATTAATTTCAGTAGAGAATGACCCCCAAAATAACTCTGTTCTTAGGAATGGGAAGGAGGAAAAGCTATACATAAGGAACAGAAAAGCAGAGACTGATGGAGGAAGAGTTTAAAAATTACAAATGTAAAAGAATTCACCTTTCTGTCTCCTCCTGTGGCTGATGATGCATTTCAGACTGGTTTTAGAAGTGAAGAGCTGCAGCAGTTGACCTTGAAAACCTAAAGAAAAGTCATATCAGTTTTCCCTTCAACCGTGTGTCAAGTAAGACCAGTTCCTAATTCCACATAAGGTGAGGAAGTTGTTTTGGCCATGATATAGGCAGAGAGTCAGTTATTTGGGAAGAGATGGTAGCATTTGTTCTGTATTTTTAGTGTCTCTGGAAGAGTGCACTGAGGAACTGTAGTCTACAACTACAGCCTCTTGCAGCTAATTAATAGCAATCCATTATGTCATTTACACTATATAAAACTTAACTTTTCTTTCAGGACCCAGATGCACTGCTCAATAATCACTCAGAGCAAAAGGGTTTTACACTTTTAAACCTCAATGCCTAAGTTCTAGCTGATCAGCATTGTATGACTTCAACATCTGTGCACTCCAACTGGTTCCAAATGCCTTTCTTAAAAAGTTGGGTTTTTTTTTTAACTGCATTTATTTGATTGGAGTTGTAGAGACAATTTAGCAGCAACCTTACACTGCTATTTTTAGTCTCACTTTAGATTAAAACTAACCTTCTTGTTCATTCAAGCAAATCTACACCACTAGATTGATTATAAATTGGATTGGTGACAGTAGCTACTGTTTCACTGGCAGTGCTGAAGAACTAGAAAGGCACAAAGGGCAAGATTTGCAAAGTGGACTTGGATGTGTATTTGTCTTGTTAGGTGCCACTGGCAAGTATGAAATCCAGCTTATTTGCCACCTGCAATCCTAAATTTTTGTTCATACAGTGAATGAATGAACAGATTTTATGCTTAGTTTACAGCTAAGTTTGAGACTGATGTGCAAAACAACCATTCTTATTATTTCACTTACCTACACACTCTGATTCAGTAGGCATGCTCAGAGCTTCTGACTCTGCATAAATAATGCCATGAAACTACTTCTCAATAATTAATTAAGGTTTTATATGAACTATGGGAGATCAGATTAAATTCCTTTCTTTAATCTTTGATCTGGAATATGAATTTGTACTTCAGTTTTGCACATCCTCCTTCCTTGTAGGTAAGGCAGCACAGGCAGCAACTTATTTATTCTTACTCTGGTCTGCTTTATGCATGCTAAAGAACTTGCTTTGCCAGAAAATAACAATGACTCTGTGGACAGATGATTAGTACAATCACCAGGGCTCCAGATCCTCATTAACATCCTCCTCACTGCAGAGGAGTTTAACAGGAGAGATTTTGCCACACCGTAATGTACCTCAAAGAGACATATAGAGTCCACTCATGCATAAAAGCATGTTTCACACAGCTGAAATGAAGATTAAAATTAATAGAATGTGGTAAACCAAGTTTTTTATTAGGAGAAATATCTGGCAAGACTATCCAGTGTCCAAAGTGGGCATACTGTTATGCAGCCAGAAAGACTTCTCTCTAAAACTTAGACGTCAAGTTATTGGATTAATCAGTTAAGACTCTGTCCATGGTATTTCCTAGTAGTTAGTCTAGATGACTCCCTAGTGAGCATATGGATTTACCTGAGCCTTATATCTAGGTGTCTGTCTCCTCCTGTGGTTGTAAAGCATGTATCCCTATATATTTATGGACCTTGTACATATATCCTTATACATATATCATCAAGTCCCTGAGGGCACTACCAGGGCTTATTGTCCCTGCCCAGCCCCACCTGGTCCCTAGCCCACTGCCCACGGGTCCAGGACCCCCATTTCAGCCCACCCCAGGGTCATCAGTCCCTGTCCCAGACACGTGGCTGGAGTACTGGTCTCCAGCCCTCTCTTTGGCCGTGCCTCCCAGAAGGACCTTGGCTCTTCTCTGCAGGTAGCTCATCTCCTGGGTGGACCCTCAGATGCCCACCTCCTTTTGCCCCTCGCTGATGCCCCTGGATGGCCTCTGGCCCTGGCTCATCTCTTGCCATGCCTGGGGTTGTCGATGACCTGGTTACCAGCACATGGTGCTGCCCACCCTGTGCAGGCCCTGTGGGTCTGACCCCTTGGAGAGGGCACAGCCTGTAATGGGGTCACCCTTGGCTCCTCGCTTCCTGCTCCTCAGGGAGCTGCTGACCCTTGCTGTACTTTTACATGTATATCCTATGAGTTTCACTGAGGGTTGTATATTTCACTAAGTATATTAACATGATATTGTGACACTTAGTAATCTTAGACTAGATTCCTGCTGGAATTATAGATCCAGCTGCTTGCTGAACAGTAAGTCCACCAAAGTTTCTCAGGGAGGGCAAAAGAAACCCAAGTGAACCCAGGCCTGGGGAGAAACAATAGCTGGAAGCTGATGTTTGATCTCCAAATTAGATTCTTGATTGGGGGAACAATTCACCTGTATAAAGTATGTCAGAAAACCCTCACTTGGAGAAAACATGAGACAGAAAACTCCTTAGTCTTGAACTGACAGAGAAAAGGTTCCAATGGGAACTGGCTGCATATTTCTGAAACATATTTCTAAAAGGCAGAAAGATATAGGCTTCTTTCCAGAGTATATAGAAATGTCTGTTATATTCTCTCACTTATTAGGTATGTAAGCATGAAACCAAGTGTTTTAAAGATATCAATGGATTAACCCACAATTGTCTCTTTTCTGCCCTTTTTGACTGAAAAGTGCACTTAGGCACAAAACATGTGCAAACATTCATCTTGAGCTGCATTTGGGATATGTAGCCAGCTAACCATGTCCTGGGCTTCAGGGGTTATGAGCACTGTGCTAACATCAAGAACCACAGTGAGGTTCCTCATCTTTGGATAGCTGTCCCTGAAGTTTAGCAGCTAACTCCGGAAACATCTTGTTTTTCTCCCAGGTGTTGATAGTTAATGATAGCTACTTCACTACTTCACACAACCTTCCCTTCCCTTCCCTTCCCTTCCCTTCCCTTCCCTTCCCTTCCCTTCCCTTCCCTTCCCTTCCCTTCCCTTCCCTTCCCTTCCCTTCCCTTCCCTTCCCTTCCCTTCCCTTCCCTTCCCTTCCCTTCCCTTCCCTTCCCTTCCCTTCCCTTCCCTTCCCTTCCCTTCCCTTCCCTTCCCTTCCCTTCCCTTCCCTTCCCTTCCCTTCCCTTCCCTTCCCTTCCCTTCCCTTCCCTTCCCTTCCCTTCCCTTCCCTTCCCTTCCCTTCCCTTCCCTTCCCTTCCCTGTGGCGTTAGAAGGATTCTTTTGGCATACTAAATTGGTTTGACCATTTTGGTCTGCTAAGTATCTATTTCATGAAAGGTGCATCCTTTACAATAAAGGCAGTAGAACTGGCTGTTAAACAAGCAGCCAATTGCTCTATAAAATATTTGGTTGTCCCCTGAGTAAATTAATTAAATCAACATATTCACTGAATAAGGCAACAATCTCACAAACTGCAGCAATCTCACTCAAGTCACTATAAGTGTCAAAAAGCACCAAGTCAGAAAAAATATTCCCTGTGGGCTAAAATCTCAGACATACTCAGGCATATACCTATCTAAATATCAAGTTTCTACTACAATCCCTATAATCACTGCCACCTACTTCTGCTTAAAGTCATGTTTCTACTGCCAGACTTATGCAAAGTCAGTACTGCCTCCAAGTCAGTAAGCTGCTCAGAGCTCAGCTCAACTTGAAGCTTAGACAATCCTCCAAATCACTCTTGCCAGTGGCCTGAATCAATAGCAGGTATCGAATACACCTAAAGACAGAATCTTGCTAAAGCACTGCCAAACATCTGATTGCATTACCCCAGAAAAGTTATGTATCTAAATCATAATAATTTCCCACTGGAACTGTGGAAACAAGGGAGGATTCCTGCCTAACCAGAGGTAGACAAATGACAGACCTGTTCTTTCCCTGCAGTTCGACCCTGGTTTGCCTAAGGCAGTTGCCTTCTGAAAAATCTTGGCTTGTACCTTGTGGCAACAAGATACCGAGGAATTGGACATTGCAAAGCCAAAATGCCTTCAAGGACCCGGATGTGCAGTATTATTTCCCCTAGACTTCTTGTTTTCTTCAGGTATGTGTTTCAGTGGATTTTTGAGCTTCATCTGGGAGCACAGGAAATAACCATGTCCATTGAAGTTTCTGATGCCTGAGACCTTTGTTAAAATATGCTCCAAAACATTGTTCAGAAATACGTTCTGTGACCTCCATTGCTCATAAATCGCACTCTGCCTGACAAATGGAATAGCTACTTATTTGAAATGTTTTAAAAGTCTCTATCATTCTACTTGTTTTTCCCATTAAGGTAGGTCTACAGATCTTTTGGTTCAAAGGTACTCCCCCTCTACTCAAATCTAAAACTCGTATATTCTGATGCTAAAACATACTGCAGGCTATTGTGGCACTCCAGCTAGGTGAAGAGAACAGAGTGGCCCTTTTTCACATTTATTGCTATTTGTTTGAAACTCTCCTGGCATTACAGGCAATAGAGAAAGCAATGAACCTTATTTTCTGACAGATCTGCAGTTTTAGGGGCTTTGTTTGTTTAAAAGAGTGGTTTGTCCTTTTGTCCTTTGTAGAAGAAATTATAATCATACATCTTTTCTACTCTCTTCTGGCTATTTGTTCCAACATACACAATGAAGATATTTGTCCCAACATACACAATGAAGAATCCAAATGTGGCAGAAAATTGCAAATTACTAAATTTTTTCATTTAAACCTTGCATTTTAATACATAACTCCTTGATGAAACTCGGGAACTGCTGGTCAACCAATAGATACATCATATCAAGCAGGAAACATTTTAGGAAATGCTATACACTAATAAAGTCGTGGGATGTATCAGTTTCCAGAAGAGATTTGGATCAGGAAAAAATGCTGTTCTCCAAGCAAGTTTTAAAATAGTCTTAACTTACCAGATGTCCTCCATGAATCCTGGATTTTTAAAACTCCTTTAGCAATCTAGGCTTTTTCAGCTGGGAACTGGTTAAATTACAGAATAGAAAGCTCTCATTTTACTAAATACCTGATAATTGTATCTCATCTGATTAAGCATCTTTGTTTCATGGCTTTTTATCCCATTTTCAGTGTATTATATCATCAATGAATTCCTCTTTTAAAATTATTTGCAACATTGGCAACAAATTGAAAAACACTTTGCCTTAAAACTGATGAAAATATATTGGTTTAAAGAGACAGAGAATATCAGAAGAGGGAGTGGAAGAGTGACAAAGTTGACCAGGCACAGTTTGGTTGTTAATGATGTGTTTAATATCAACCTCAGCTATTAAATTCTGGCAACCAAAGAGTCTATCTGTAAGTCAATTGTAATTTTTAAAGTGAACAAATATTAACAGGACAAGGTCTAAATTCAAAAGTAGATCAGTACTATTTACCTGGAGCTGGCAGAAAATGGCATCAATATATCTTATACTTCAGTTGACTTAGCATGATGCCTTTCTTTGTGTCAAAATTAAATGAGCTTTGTGAGCTACTTGGATTTTAAGGTATTTGGACATAAGCTTTGTTTCCTTGTTTTTGTTTTGTCCTCAGAAAAAGTGTTATTGTGTGTGTGAGTGTCTCCATACGAATTAAGTCAGGCAGAAAGTACAAATCAGTGATTTTGAAACAGCAGCAGTCTCTCCTGAAAATGACAGGACCTGGGGACATATAAGTCTCTAAAGACACACAGTCATCTTCAAGCACTGCACAGAATTCTTTAATGATTGTTCACTGCAGTTATATATGTAATGTGATGGCTCAAAAGAATGATTTGGTGAATGGAAGAGTAGACTCACTAAATAGACTGATAACATCAGAAAATCGTAAGTTCCAAGGCAGAACATCTAAAATTGACTTGAAAGTTATTTGACATGCTTCCTAGTACCATACACTCATGTAGGATATTAAAGAAATTAATATAGGGTAATTCATAAAATAGTTTGTGAGGTTAAAAAAAAATCACAGAATCGTTGGGATTCTTGACATTATGAAACCAATGTAAACTATTCCAACACAAGAACTGCCCCAAACCTTTCAAGCTCAGGATGTGTTGTGGGTATTCCCAGAGCATCCAGTCAGACTTTACCTTCTCAATAAATTAAAACATTATTAAAGCTGCACTAATTATCTGTATGCTTTCACTTGCACATGATTATACTCTTTAAAGCAAAATAGCAAAAGGGACACTTTGCTGTGTCAGGATAATAAAGTCTTCATTACACTCAACTCTAGTCCAATTTTTCTTCTTCCTTTTTTTTTATGGGGAAAGCTATAGCAATCTTTGCTAATGTTAATAGGCAGCAGAGACTTAAAATAAGCATGTACCCTAAGGATATACATTATAGAACAAGCTCATGCATTTTTTACCCTGGAGGAGGTGTTAGGTTTGTGGGTCACTGATTCAGCAAGACTGAGAGAGAAACAGGTGACCTGAACACTGACTCTTGCAACAGCTAGAGAGAGAGGTTAAAGGGGAGCTGGTTAACCTTTACAACACTAACTACTATATACAAATTGCTTTAACAAAACTCTGCTTCCTGAAACTGATGGCATTCCATGTCTTTCCCATATCAGGGCATTCTCCTTCCCTGAAAAGCTGGGATTTTGGTCTCTAGCAATGGCTCAGTCTTTTTTTTTTCTTTCTTTTTTTTTTTTCCTTCCCTGCCCAAAGGCTGGTTTAAAAGGCTAACAAGAGGGAACAACTGCCACATTGCTGCCACGAATATTAATTGACTATTTCTGGTTGAAGTGAGCACTGGGGCCTTCATGTCCTGGGCATGCTTCCCACAGCTCTCTTCTGTTTCTGGGGGCAAGAGCTGGGTTTTACTCACAAGTGTTTCCATGAGTTCTACAGATTCCAGTGAGGATAAACTTAAAAGCATTTCTTTTTGCCCCCTTTTAAGTTAAACTTCCTTTCCACTTGGGAAATTGACATTTCTTCCCCCGTCCATTAACTTCCTCAAGTTTCTGAAAAGATGCTGGTGAAAATATGACCACAAGCTCTCCTCTCATTCCCTTATGGCCTCACATGATATGTAAGAAAGTACGCGTATGGTCTTGTGAGGTATTCCTTCCTTAATAGTTCTGCTTTGGGGGCAGACAGGCAATAAATAAAATTGAAATCTACCTATAGCTATTTTAGGTTCCTGGAGCCTCTAAATCAAGACACATAACAGTCTGGACAATGCTTTTTAGGTAAAACTGGTTATTTACTCATTATAATCTTCATTTTGTCAGAGGAGAGAGTGAAGCAAAATCTTGCTGTCTTTTTCTGATCTTGACATCCTAATACCAGGGGTGCTAACTTATCTCTTCCACAGTAGAAAATAGTGGTTGGGGTAGCATCTTGGAAGTCTTCACCTCAGAAGTACTGAATATCTCTCTAAAGAACCACTGGAACTGAAACTCAGAAGTCCCTTGAGTATAGTCATCAGAAAATTATTTGCAGATAGAACTTATACTAGAAAACTGGTTAAAAAACCAAACCAAAACACAATGCTCTGTTAGTTATGAGGAATTCAAGCAATAGTTTTGGATGACTAGAAGATAAAAGGATAAAAAATTAAATATTGAAATAGTTCATTCTGGTAGTTTCAAAACACTGTTTTTCATTTATGTAGAAGTGAAATTACTTTGATGAACAGAAGTATCCCTAGGAAACCTAATTAAGCAATCTAATCTCATCTTCTCCACTTACCTAATTCCAAAGAGGTCCTTTGACCAATTTTTCTCTGTCTCAATGATTTCTTTCAATATTAATCTATAAACAATTTTATAAGAAGCAAATCAATTTCAACATAAGCTATGCAGACAACTCAGTATCTCTTACAGCCCAATTGGTAGTTACTGTAAGGAAGAAGGTGACTTCAGAGATGAGACTGAAATGTAGGCTTTGTGCTGGGTCTCCAATATACTGTTCTAATAGGATAACCACTTGGAGGGAAATGGAAAGGGAGATCAGCTCCATATTTCTGGTGTGGCATGGGATCTATAGCATTAAAATTAACCATGTGGACCTAAACTTTTGCTTTTGCTAGAAATGCCTGGGGGGGAAAAAAGTGCCATAAATCACTAGCTTTTAAATGAGTTGATGATAAAAAAAAAAGTTTGGAGTGAACCTGAACAGGCGTTTTTTTTCCTCTTTTGTTCTTTTTAGGTCTTCCTGAAAATTTTTACCACAAGCCTAACTTATACCACAGGAGTCGTCATTCTCATTTTCCAGAGGGAAAAAAATCCCATTATTTTCCTGTATAAAATTAACATATATAAAATCTGATATTTTTAGGTCAATTTTACTTAAATATTGATATAGCTTCAATTTGTTTCATCATAGGAAACCTCAAAGCACTTGGCTTTCCTGTTTGGACTAGAAAGCGGTGAATCTTACGGTCTTTCTCAGTTTCTCCAAGCAGTGAATTCCATTATTTTATTCTAACCTCCAAAAATACAATGACTCACCTCTTTTCTCATGCAGTTAGGTAGTTAAATTCTGAAGGTCAGAGTAACCGTAGCCCTGCTCAGTCAGAGACTGGAAGACACTAGATGAAACATTAAATGTGACTCAGTGTTCCTTCTACAAGGAGCTAGTGCCAAGAGCGAAACAGTGGGTGTAGGTACTTACTGTGTTCAGGCTTCAGTAAGCTTCATCATGATAATTAATTCATGAGATAAGGAAGGTATACATGATTAAGGTCATTTCATCACCAAACAAAAAGTGAGAAGTCGTCTCTTAGTCCTGGTGTTTGTGTATAGGTTGCTATTTATAAGTCCAGGTTCAGAGGGGAGTCTAGAAACCAAAGGCTGTTTTAACGATTTGTGCAACGTCTTCAAATGAAGAAGCGAATATGACGGAAAGCTCCCTAGGGTTTTTCTTCTGCCTGCAGGTACAACCTCTTTCTTACTTGGATTTAGTTTCAATTAACTCCTCGTCAGCTGTGTGCTGAGCTCAGCCAGGCACCAGACCACTCATCAGCCTTCATAAATTGTGACAATAAACAGATTTGAATGTAATCTGAATAATGTACCAGAGCCCAACATATCCTAGCCTTTCTTCCATGTTTGGTTGCTAACCACGGGTATGCTGATTCAGCGTTACTCTGCATTTTTGCACGGTTATTTATGCTCCCACACAGTGTCTGCAAAATGTACCTTCTCTAATCTGATCATATTTTGCATCCCTTTTTTCAGTGGCAGTGAATAGATCTCTAGACATTTGGTTTATATGTTTTTATGGTCTACATTGTTTTACTTTCTACCTTTCTTTGGGTTTGCTAAATAACACCTAAATCAGTGTATCCCCAAGACACGTAAATCACTTATTACCTGTATAGTCAGTAACTACATCTATATTTATTATTGTAAAAGATTTTGACCCAGGTGACTAATTTAAATGCAGCCATAAAAAAATATTTATCCAGAACAAGATACCTCTTAGAATGTATTTGAAAACTGCCTGGAGCTGACCTGACAAAAGGAACATCTTTAAATGTTACCTCTGTCCATGATCTGATGTTAAAATACATTTTATGTACTATCACTTGAAAGCCAGCTTCTGTTTTACTTTCATAGGGTTGTTTGGTATGTCAGAAACTGGGATAAAAGACACTGCCTAGGTCGAAGGTATCTGCCAAAAAAATCAGCATCTCATTCAAGAAGAGCATGATGATGAGACAAACTTTTTAAAAACAAGCCCAAAACTCCAATCAGGAGGGTACCTTAGGGTACCTTGGTGGTCCTGACTTATTCTAACTGCTTAATGGAGTGGGAACCTAGACAGGTATTCATAGTATAGAAAAGAGATCTATCTGAGAAATTACTTCAGAAGTCCTTTTATTCACCTACCATGTTCCTACAGGCAATGTCTGTTCATAAATTTTGCGTGGATCTGCCAGAAGTCTGGGAGAAATCATTGCAAAATTCCTCAGTACATGTAGGTTTGTTTTTCTTTCACTGGTTAACACCTGGGAAGGTCCTAAGGAACCTGAGTGGTATCCAGTTTCTGCTTACATATCAGGTAGGATGCAGGGATGTTATTGAACTACTTGCAGAGGCCTGTCATATAGAAGATAGTCTTCCTCAGGAAAATCAGAAAGGAAGATGGAAATGACATCTCTCCATCTAACAACACCTTATTTTAGTAAGTAGTCTAAGATAACGCTTACTTCCAAACAATAAGTTCTTTTCGCTATACTCATTGTACAAGTTAATATCGACCCAGCATTGTAATAATGCTAACAATTTCCAAGTGTGTTTGTTACTGATGGAAAGGGTTTTTTTCCCCCTTTTACGTATGACGGAAGAATGCAAAAGAGTACAGACTGAGTTTTTTACTGGCTTTTGTCTAACATAGCAGTGAGGACATTGCATGATGAAATGTGGTCTAAGAAAAACTTAAATAAAGCACTGAATGTTATGGCTTGTCTTTGAGAATTCATGCAGACCAGGTGACACCTCAGATGCCTGCAGAAGGTGCCTTGAGGAGGATCCCCATTGACATGCTATTAAAAGGTCATTTTCTAAGCAATGTGTAGCAATCCAATGAACTTCTATGATAAGAGGAAGGAAAGAAGCAGTAAAGCTTCAAGTTATATCTTTTTCTTTCTTTTTTTTTCATTACAACTATAGTGTTCTCATAAGCAAGGGGGAAAGTAGATTAAATAAGCTAAGAACAAGTATGACATCCACTGAAACTGGTAACTATCAGTAGCCAAGTGGTAGAGCAGAATCTAGCTACTGCAGGACTATAGATATACTTTCTTTCCTAGGTCTGGTAGTGCTCAGTATCTTCATTAATAACCAGGATAATGGAATAAAGTGATGAGAAAATATTAAAATTACATTGGTGAGGAAGGGGACTCAGGTCCTTTGGAAGACAGCCTCAGAGTTCATAATGATCTCTGTAGTTTGCCGTGATCATCAGTTGTAAACTCCTGATACTGATGATAATACCAAACGGACAGTACTTACTAGGTAGACAAGCAAAGGAGAGTGAGATTACACTAAGAGGTAGCTAATGAGCACTAGTGGCAATGGAAAGGCCTCTGCTGGGTGTTATGCATTGATTTCACAATGGCACTTAGGAAAAATTTAGAATTAAACCGACACCATCAAAACCGCTAAAAAATTTAGAAAATTTGAGTGTGAAGACAGGTTAAAGGAATTTGCCCCTGATTAGAAAAGACTGCAACTGAATTTTCCAATATAAAAGGTTGCTATTAATGAGCACAATCAATTGTTCTTTATGTTCCCTGAGTGCAGTGCATTAAGTATTCAGCTTAATTTACAGCAAAGAAAATTTGGATAGATCAGGAAAACACACTGCTAACTGTAAGGATAATTAAAAGTCAGAACAGGCTATTTAAGAGGTTGCAGAAACAATATAATGTCAAGCTTTAAAAGAAGTCAGAAGCTTCTGTCAGGGACAGCCTGGCTGTACTTGAATTGTCTCAAAACAAGGAGATAAATGATCTTTTGAGGTTAGGGTTGTTTGTTTGTTTGTTTGTTTTTTCTCTATTTCTATGCTTTTCCTGTTTAAGAAGGTTTGTACTTAACAGATAAAATTTACTTCTCTGCTTAATATAGTTTTTCCAATAAGCCCATAATGATTTTTCAGGTTCAAAACATGACATCCAGTTTATCAAGCAATCTGGGAGCTATTAGGCTTATAGAAAATTCCCCCTGTCTCGTTCAGCTATTCTTGATACAGCAGTACTAATGAAGCCAGTATGTTAAACCAGGTTTCTGCTAGATCAGCTACTGGTAGTCACTAATACATAGAAAGATTCTAAATAAAAATATTATAATAAAGCATACAGATGATAAATTGTAGAAATGGAGGCAAAAATTACTAGTTACTAGTCTATCAGAAGCATTAAAGTGAATCTTAATGTAAAAATAATGTAGGTTTAAATGAAAAATCTTTAGAAAACTATTTAAAAACCCTATGAAAACTACAGAACAAAAGATGTCAGCCTTTGAAATATTACGCGAGGAGGAATTATGTCACCAGAACATCATGTAGCCAGAAGGGTATCAACAAAACCTGAAGGACATATCCAAGAAGGAAACAAAGAAGCTTTAGAACTGCATGCAATTCTTACTTAAATCATGGGTCATGCTGAAGATATCAGAGACACAGGAAGAAAATGCAGACAGAGAAGAAACTATGAGCCTTCCATAATGAAAGGATCAAACCAATCCAGCTTCAACAAAAAAACAGAGGTTCTTCCAAACGCAAGAGTCCATCAGAAGACAATGACTTAGAAAGATCCCTGGAGATAAAGCAGAAGAGCAGAGCTTCGTGGTCACAGAAAAAGAGCATGTCATATCCACCTGCAAATCTTGGAAATAGTTCATTAATGCATTGCTTAGACTGAACTGAATAGGAATTGAGCAACAAAACTTCCCTATATCAGCTTGGCCATATAATAAGAGAACTCAGCTGATCTTGCTAGCTCAGAAGAAGAGTTATTATTATTTTTTTCCAAGAAAATGTTAGTGCTGCCTCTTTTTAAGTTTCTATGAATCAAAGGAAAAAAAATGATTAGCTACTTTACTAATACTTATAAAATATTTCCTGTTGAGATCACAATGTTGTTTTAGCCAGATTCCAATATATTTATAATACAAGGACAATGAAAAAATTTGCAGTCTACTCTTCTGATATATATAAGGCTGACTTATTCCAGAAGACCTATACTACAACTCACATTAGTTGTATTAATTGCATAAAACTAGGCTGCTGAATGAGAATATAGATGAAATGACTGTCAGAAGGTAAAAGCTGAAAGAAATAATCATAAATTTGGGGAAAAAATTAAAAAATTTATAAAATCTGAGTAGGAAATGACTCTCAGGAGAATGCTACAGTGGTGAGGTTAGCATCACCTCATATTTCTAGCTCAGTTCCTTCAGACAGGAATGAGTATTCCGGAAAGGAAGTCTAGTGAACATAATGAAAGAAAGAGACAATATTCAGGTGATATTGCTAAGTATGAGGCTTATGGAAGTCAGCATTACAATAACTGAAAGGTAAAAAAATGAAAAGAATATATATATTATCTCAAACGTGAGCAGATGACTAGAATACCAAAAATGTAGGGAAGAATGTTAGTGTCTTCCAAGGATATATGAACTATGATATTTTCCCCAAACTATTCAAACCAGAGAAAATAACTGAAACTATTCAGCTATACACTGCATAAACTGAAGTCAGTGTTAATTCTCCTTTCTCCTCTTACAAAAGACTACTAAAACCTCATGTGGAATATTGTATTCGGTTTTCATTTTCTTGCATTAAAAATGATGGAGATATTCTGCAGTTAAAGCATCCCGATTGATCTGGATATTCTAAGAGTTTACTCATGCTAAGTGTTCAGAGGAGCTGTAGAGTGGAATTCTGTGAGACTGAGAAATTACCTAAACGTGTTATAAGGTAAAAAATAATGGTTTTTCATTATGTCAGAAATAGAAAACTCTGTATTTGGAAAGTCAGGATGACAGTAAATTTGGTAGAATGCTTACATCATGTGGAACAACACCGAGAACACCAGCATTCAGAGAAGTTAGTGAAACAATACTGAAAATAGACACGCACAAGTATTTTGAGTTCAAAAGAACTCTGAACCTAGACAATGTAGGCTGACAGGTATTATTATTGCTATGATAATTTATGAGTACTTTAAATGTTTTACCCTATCATACTGGCAAGCACAACTACAAGGAAGTAGATAGTCCTGTACCAAAATCCACTTCTGAATAAATAATTTCTTTTAAATCATAGTATTGGAACATGGAATAAGAATCTGTTTTGATTTTTTTTTCACAGGTGCATAGTGCTGAAATGCCCAAATTTCATATTTTGCAATAAAAATGCATGAAAGCAAAAGAAACTGACCTGATTTACTTAACTGCATTTTCTTGAAAAACAGTCTCTGTGACATTTTCTTCTCAGGCAGAAAACCACTTGTTTAGGTTTCTGTCCTATCATAGATCCAGCTTTCCTTTTATTGTGCCACAACTATTACATTTTAAGGAACTGTCCCTATGTTTTAACATCCATTATTCTTTTATTGTTTTGGAAAAGAAACTATACACAGAGCCTAAATGTTCAGTTCTGCAGAAAAAACCACTTAAGATAAACTTAATAAGAAACAAGATCCTCTGAGACAACTGCTGTAAACTGCAGGAGAGAAGGAAACTAAGAAAAAAAATTGTACAGCTACTTTTGGGTGTCCAAATTGAGAAAAAAATTGAGTATATTTTTACACCAGGAAATTGCTCAGCACTCTCTGGAACATGAAATGTCTTCAGCTGAGCAGCAAGAAATCCTAATTGCTTTTGAATTTTGAAAAAATTATTTTCTGCAGAAAAACTTGCACTTTTCCCCATTACATTTAAACAAGTCTTATAAAAATGCACATGGGCATCTGCAAAGGAGCACAGCATTTCATCTATACAAGCTGAGTTCATCAACTTAGCTTGATATCAGAAGTGTATCATCAAATTACACCAGCTCAGGTCTAGTCAATAATTTAAACCTATTTAAACAATAAAAAAAACTTGATGTTTTTTTCCCTACTTAAAATACTTGTGATTTTATTTGCTATACTTAAAAGACTTGTGGTTTTTGTTTATTCTACCTAGTACTGGGATTAGATCACCACTGCTGCTCCCCTCACAAGCTATTTTAGTATAAACTGGAAATGTGTAATAGTAAATCAGTTCCATCATTGCTTTTTCATATAGGTGTATCCTGTGAATACAAATTGTAATCTTTCCATATTCTCAATCTTTTAATTTTATCATTCAACATCACTGAAATTCAATATGTAAATGAAAGGTATTAGCCACAGGAGAAAAGATGAAGCCAGCCAAACATGGACTTAAAGCTTGAGGGAAAGAACTGGAAACATTGCACTTCATCTTTCTATAGGGCCTTACATGTTCAAAGTGTTGTATGAGCATTCATTAGCGAAAAATGTCTCCTTTCATCCTCTCATGCTAATTACTGAGAGAAGCAGCAAAATGTTAGTAGCGGTAATGTGCATATACACTGCACAATATAGTACTCTACCATGTATTAATTAGCATGAGAGTAGGAGAAAAAACTTTTATTGGAAATATTCCAGGAATGCGAAAGCAGCAGGAAGGGAAAATGCTGTTCCAAAGTACTTGAAGGTAACAAGATATAAAAACCAAATAAAATAAGCAAATCTGAAGAAAATAGCTGGCTGCAATGTTTTGGGGTTTTTTAATTGTCATAGTGAAAGGGAAGTATTTTTTTTAATGATGAATGTCCATTCATTCTCATTCAACTTGTTGCCTGTATTGAGAGAAAAGAGTAACTGTCTGTTGACTGAACCTCAATTAAATATTATTAGTAAGTCATCTTCCATTATAACCCTGTTTGTTCCCCATAGTGAGCTTGTAAATCACACAAGTTGAGCACTGTGCCTTTCTTAGATGCTGTGCAGGGTAAAGACTGTGATCTCTCAAACATTTCTCAGAATTTCTCTCTTCCCCTAGGCAGTCTCTAACTGGAATTTTAATGTGATTTTCCACTGGTTTGTTTTATTTTAGAAGTCTGTGGCAACACTTCTTTTTTGTTTTAATCAATTTTCCTACTAATTTTCTTTTTCGATGAGAAATGCAAAACTCCATAATAGTTTTAAGAATAAGATCTCTTCATTTCCATGGAGAAAATCTTATTTTATCTTTTATTTTCTCATTCTACTAGTAACTAACAAGTGAGGAAAATTGAAATATCTTCTGGCAGAAGGGGGGGAAATAAGAATTCTTTTTTCCCTATATGTATATAAAGCTAAAGTTATATAGTTGTTTAAAATTCTACCAGAGAAGTTGTATTTAAATACTTTGAAACAAACAAACAAAACCAAGAAATTATGACTGTTCAAAGATAATAGTCTAAATACTACCAAATATTTTGCTTCAAAACAAGCATTTTCATTAAATAAAAATATCAATTCCTGTACATCACTCTTATGTCCTTCAAAGCCACACGTGGAAGATGCAGTTAAATTTTTCAATAACATGAATGCTTAGTCCAGTAGGAAGTGGCTTTTCTCCCACAACCTTCTTTGAGGTTTGAAATCTTTATGGTATGGGATACTACTTAAAAATGTAATTCAAATCTGGCTTCTGAAGTTTTTAGGCACATGAGGGAAGACAGAATATCCTAGCAAAAGTCAGAGTTGATTAACAGAAGAATGAAGCTATGTGGAAAATCTTATTACTGCATTTGATTTAAAAACATAGATGAGGGCTTAACAAAATGGAGTAATAATTTTATGTTTATTCACCCACAGATGCAAAGGTATGCCTGAACATTGCAAACTGATTCAATGGACTAATATACTGTAGGTATTAGTTATGCACATTCCTTCTTACTGATTTGTCAGAAGGCTTCTTCCCTGACAAAGAAACTCTGTCTTTTTTTTTTTTTTTTAAACAGAGTCCATTTCAGCCTCCTTCATGTCTTTGTTAGCAAAAGGGTTAATTGCTGCCAATTGCTGTGATATGTTTTTTCCATAAGTACTTCATAATCTTTTATGGGCTGTCCTAACATCACAAATACACGGTATATTTCGGGCAATCAAAGAGGTAACAAGCACATTTAGTTCTCTGTAAAGCTCCAATACATATCTATGATATTACATAAACAATTGATAAAAAGCAGATATCAGTAATAAATGGTGTTGATCAATATCTTTATGCATTTCAAATAACTGAATTTAGGATGAAGGTTTTGTGTTCTGCAGTGAGTCTCCAGGGTATGGAGATAGCTATGGTCATCTTCTAGGATTCTTTTTTCCCCTGCTGATTATCTGTCTTTCCCAAGAGAATAAAAATTCATCTCCATTGTAGAAAAATATCAGATTACATAGCAGAACAATACAGTGAATTTAGAATTTAATATTCAGCTTTTAAGCTTAATTCATCACATAAACCTTACACATTTTGCCTTCACTAATTTAAAAAAAAAAAAAAAAAGTTCCAGGAGGGATACTTTTAGACTTGCAGGTATCAAATATTGAATTATAGTTGAATGCAGAAGAAAAATCTCAATAACAAAAAAAAAAATGTCACTTTGCAAGTAATCTTTTTCCATATAAGTAATTGAAATTGTGACTATATTTTATTGTGAGAGATTAAAAAGTAATTATAACCTAAAATCTCCGGTTTGTAATTCTCAGTTTTCTGCCTGCAAAATGTACTGGTATACTACGCGGAGCTCTCCTACTACTGTAGCAGAGTCATGTTTTGCATGCAAGTGAAATTATTTATTTACAACATTTCAGTCACTTTGTCAGCAGTGAACTTTAGAGCTTGGAAGACAGCAAAAGAAACAAATAAATGGAAATATTTAGAGGACATAATCCTCTTTGTTTCATCACATATCCCATACTCGCTTGTATTTTATCAATGCTGCTAGTGTGACAAAGCACCAAATCATTTTCTTACCTGAAAGCAGACATTAAAATGTGTCAGCCATAAATCAGGTGAAACACTGAAGATTTCTTCTTTATTCATATGTTCAAATAAGAGAACTGTACAATGTAAATCTGTTGTGGACGTGCTGTTGTTTTGGTGTTTTTTTTTTTTTCTTCTTTTGGTACTTTAAGAACATTATTTCAAAGCAATGAAATAATAAAATAGATATATATTTTTTTTCTCTGGCTTCTTCAGAGAGGTTTATTTAAAAATACATATACACTATGAGAATATGGATACTGTTTTAAGAAGACTCAAGAGACACATTTAGGACCTCATGTAACCATCAGTCTTACGGCCCAAAGTATTAAAAACTGGACATTTTTATCTTTTGAAGGTGATTTTTAAGTGCAAGGTCCTGCACCTGGGTTGGGGCAATCCCCGGTATCAATACAGGCTGGGGGATGAATGGATTGAGTGCAGCCCTGCCAAGAAGAACTTGGGGGTACTGATAGATGAAAAGCTGGACATGAGCCAGCAAGGTGCTCTCGCAGCCTAGAAAGCCAACCGTATCCTGGGCTGCATCAAAAGAAGCGTGGCCAGCAGGTCGAGGGAGGTGATTCTGCCCTCTACTCTGCTCTGGTGAGGCCCCACCTGGAGTACTGTGTCCAGCTCTGCAGTCCTCAGTACAAGAAGGACATGGACCTGTTGGAGCAGATCCAGAGGAGGGTCACAAAAATGATCAGAGGGATGGAACACCTCTCCTATGAGAAAAGGCTGAAAGAGCTGGGATTGCTCAGCGTGGAGAAGAGAAGGCTGCAGGGAGGCCTTATTGTGGCCTTTCAATACTCAAAGGGAGCTTATAAGAAAGATGGGGACAGACTTTTTAGCAGGGCCTGTAGTGATAGGACAAGGGGTGATGGTTTTACACTAAAAAAGAGGGTAGATTCAGAAGAGATAGAAGGAAGAGATTTTTTACAATGAGGGTAGTGAAACACTGGAACGGGTTGCCCAGAGAGGTTGTAGATGCCCCGTCCTTGGAAACATTCAAGGACAGGCTGGATGGGGCTCTGAGCAACCTGATCCAGTTGTAGATGTCCCTGCCAATTGCAGGGGGGTTGGACTAGATGACCTTTAAAGGCCTCTTCCATCCCAAAGCATTCTATGATTCTATGATTTTACTTTTATTGTTTCCACATTGACTTTCTTGGACTACAGCACTTACTCTATATGGATGATTCTGCAAAATACTACAGTTTAAATACATGCAAGGCAAGGATAAACAGGTACAACAGATGCCATCTAAAACAAGCATCATCCATATGAAATTGTCAGACAGGGTGTCTCTTGGAAACTAATATCATAAAAATCCACACAATTTTTATCACAAAGCCATTGAGATTTTGCATGCATCATCCTTGGGATTCCAGCATCTGGAATAAAGCCAGTGGAAAAACCCACAGACCCGGAAATCATTAGTGTATTTTCCATTACTGGAGACATTAGCTAGCAGTGAGTCTGCTCCAGTTCTGTGTTGTGCATTGTGCCAGGGCTTCTTTGCTCTATTTATTAAGCTGGCGAGACAGGCAATGTTAATTCTAGCATTGCAGTTCTGCTTGCAGTCAAAATTGGTTGTTCCGGTCAGAAAAGCCAAGCTGAGAAAGTGGCGGCATACTGCTCCACTCTCAATAACTTTTCATCCAAAATTTCCTTAGCAAATGTGAGGGAGGAAGGGGACTTTTCGCATACAGCCAGAGAATGAACTGTCAAACCTCAAAACCAAGCTTTCATTCAGCTAAGTCTTATAATCTCCTTTTAACCTGGGGGTCTAGTGGGTCCAGTGTGCTGAGGTAACTAAGAAGCAGTGGCAATAGAAAACTGCCTGTGGTGGGGAGGAGGGATGCTCAAAAGAACAAGGAGGCCAAGACCCTGTCGGCAAAACTTTTCATATTGCTATTGTGTTTCTATGTTCTGTTACACCATATGCAACTATGCAGAGAACTAAGGCATTGCTCAGGATCCGCTCAAGATGTCCCAGGCAGGAGCAGTAGTTTATTTAGTTTTGTAGAAAACATGTAAATAAAGATATTTGGATGTCATCTAGCCTATTCCCTGGCCCAAAGGCAAGGTCTGCTGGGAGAGTTCAACAGGTGGCCTGATGTTGGCAATACTGAGCTGCAGGCAGCCCAGCATGTCAGCATCTGCTCTGATAAGAAGAGCTGAGACATAAAGGTCTAATCACAAAAAAAAAAAAAAAAAAAAAAATTCCTGCTGTTCCTATGTTTTGTTCTTTCTTGAGAAGTCCAGTCCCTCAGCGTATTGGTGAAACTCACTGTCACCGCAGTTCATTGTTAGTTATGTCTATACTAGTAAATTAAATCTGGCTAAGGCACAGTCTGATGTACAGGCATGAGAGCATCTCTCCTATCCAGAGGTTAGCTTGCTTTCAGACATGGCTGTGGCTTGTGCCGAATACCCCCTGCCTGAACCCTGTTCAAAAGATAGCACAAGCCAGAGACACTTCCCAATGTGCATACAGCAGACTCTGTGGAAAGACGAGAGTTTAGTTGCACAGACATAAACTGTTCTGCACCAGGGCCACAGAACAGGATGTGGCCAGTTTTTTTTTTTTTGTATTAGTACAGTTATAGTCACTTCAACTTTTCTCATCTTTGGTGGTCTGGGATCATTCACTTCTTTCTTTTGGCTCAGATTTCCATACTTCCTGTTGCAGAAGCAGGGATACCTCCTGGTCCATCTGCAAACGTATATTTCCAGCATCACAGCATTCAGCAGTCACAGATTTTCAGTACTCAGACCAGATGAAAAGGAAGTTCACAGCAGGGAGTATATTTTTGGAATTCTATCCCAATAATTGAATCTCAGGACTCTCCTCTATGCTATCCAGCAAGCATTTACTGCTTGACCCTGTATTCATGGCATTTTGTTAAGAAATGTGACGTTCACTCATATCCCAAACCCTTTAGTGCACTCTGAAATCTGTCGAATCAGTCATGCTTCCACATTCACAGCATTTCACAAACAACCCGGGGCAGCTTGACTGCATGAATTATATGCCAAAAAGGCACAGTATAGTCACCATAATGTGAGCATAACAGCACTCCTGAAGTTGCCTGTGATAACTGGATGCAAGTATAGGGAGGTGCTTATTTCTTTTTCAGGAGAAAAGAAGATTATACATTATGATGAGGAGATTGTGCATTATGTATACCTGTGCAATAACTAAATTTTGAAGCCATTACTAACCATTTCTATTCTGTTCCAAGCAGTTCCATATCATGCTTGAAAAATTCCTTTAAGTCTGCCAAAGGCCCTCTGAATACTTCATAATGTTGACTTCTTCCTACTCAATAATCACATAAGCCACCCCACCATCAATATGCAATTATATAACATTCCTATGGCAACTACAGCAACTGCTTACATGGAAAATTAATATTAGGAGAGTAACATATTTTTAGCCATCGTCTAATACAATTTTGCTGCTGCAAATCTCAGAGGAATGGTACCACATCAAGGACTGCTCTTTGAAACTGAGGAGTGCTATGCTAAGTGGCCACTAGGAGCCTAATTAACATTTTCACTTAGTACCACCCTCTTAATCTGAGAGCCAAATCAGATTTGTATTCCAAGGCATTGCTTCTAAAACAATAAATCAAACTGAAATACTCCTTGGCCATCTTCCAATGAGCTGCTAAATGCTAGTTGCCTCCAAGAAGTATAAATCAGCATCACTATCAATGTAGAAAAAAAAATAATAAAGCATAAGCTGTGATCTGTGAATATATTGTCTCTGCCTATCTACATTTTCTGTTCTCTCTTAATGTCAGAGCCTTTTTCAAATGTTCTGAAGCACTGTTGAACAACAAGAGACCGATGAAGATCCCTTGTAATCTTAATCTAAAAAACCCCACTATTTTTCAGTGATTTCAAGACCTCAGTCCTCACACAAAACACTATAACAGCAAACAAATAGATTCCCTAGGTGCTGATTTGGCAGTATCGTGCTGATTTGGCAGTATCATGCCAATTTGCACCAACTGACATCTAATGCATTACATTTTGCAAACTGTAGGTGCAAAGTTGGGGTGCGTGCTAGTCCTGATGTTGAGTAGGCAAATATATGTTCCATATAACAAACTGTTGTCTGCCTCTTTGTGTTTTGTTTTGTTTTGTTTTGTTTTTTAATTACCTAGTAGCTAGGCAGGTCAGAAACTCAAGCATCTACTCTATCATTTAGGAATAGCTTTTGAATTTGCTACAGTCCCTAGAGGATCTTGGGTCTTCTAAACTAATCAAGGATCTATGAGACATAAATACTATATTATCCCTGTGATAGATGAATTTCTCTCCCCACTAATGATCCTCTGGCCAGTCTAAGAACTGAGGAATGTTGTTGGATGAAAAATAGATACTGTAATACATTGCCTGAAGGGAGTTATACCAGAGAGAGAAATGAGGGAGGACCTTTTCCATGGGTGGTCATGCAACTGTAAAATAGACATGTGTTTAGATATTGTGATTGTGGAAGCTTATTTTTTTAATATTATTTGGATTTTAATGAATTCTAAAAACATTTTATGTTCAATAACTTTCTTAATTGCACAAAATTCCACGTTGTGCAGCACAACTAAGGAGAAGATGAGGAGCTTAAATCAATATAAAAAAACTCCATTGGCATGGATGAAGTCTCAGTGGTTTATATCAAGTGAGAATCTATCACAAAAATGAGATGTGGCTAATGGTTGTGAAGAGCACTTCTTTTTGTAAATTGTGGAAGATGAAAACGTGATATTTTTAGAAGCAATATTGTAAGAGACAACTTATGCATACATGATATTAATGGCATAAGACATTAAGCTCTGAATGATTGCTTTTCCCTGCTTGCATACCAATGCATTATTTTATATTTAACTGGTATCTCAGATGGGTATCTGTTCTTACATCTCCTTTCTTTATGAAAGATGTTTTCTCCTTTTTCTCTTTTACACGTTTTGTTTGTCTGCCTTGATATTTTTAGGGTCTGCACATTTATTCTGGGAATAGGTTTTGTTTGTCAGGATGAGTCATGCCCACCCTCTTTCTCTCATCCATACAAGCACAAAAGCAGGACTGAAATGTCCCTTATGTCTTCAGAGCAGGAAGACATTCTCTTGGTAGCATGTAATTTACTGTGTCTAACAGAGCTCTTATCACAGGTATACAGTGAACAAGAACTACTTTGACTCTTTTACAGGTGGGTTTGTTTTGGTTTGTTTTCTTTTCAGTTCTAATGGAGGTAATGTTTACTAGATTCACACTTCTTTTATGACCTGTGGGCTAATGTAAAAGCTGTTGGATTCCTTACTGTTTAGTAAAATACATACTTATTTATTCTTACATAATTTTTCCCTGCTTCTCAGATTGAGATGTTAATGTTCAATGCATGACCACACATTGCTTTATCGACAGTGTGTTATATGTCTCCATTGAGAATTTTATCTTTCATGATTTTTGTAATAACAGTGAAGTTTTTAGTACTATTGTGCATTTGTTTTGTATGCAAGTAATATTTCATTCAGTTGCATCTCTCTATTTCCCTTGAATTGAAATGTATGCATGACTGCTATCAGTTATCACAACTGTAATCTCTTGCACTTAGGGCAGTGATACTTTTGCTTCCTTGACACATGCACATGCATGTGATTCATACATGTAATGGACAAGAAAGTGGCAATTCCTAAAGACAATATCTTGGAAATACATCTTGTTTTATAAGTATATGTAGCTATCTTAATCAGCATTTTTGCTTTTCTTTTTAGAGATAGATTTATGGATAAAACCTCATGTTAAAACTGTAGCTATTGACTAGAATTAGAAAATAGTTTTCTTTGGATAATTAAATCAGCATAACCACGGTAAGCATAACTTACTATTCTTTTTATTTCAGTCCTGGTCATAATACGTAAGATAGCCTTTTTGTTCCACTTTCAACTCCCACACTTTACTCAACTTTTCTTCTTAAATTGGATTAGAATCTCTTGAGTGGAAGTAATTACCTTGATTCCTTAAATTCTCTGTCAAAGAAAGAAGGTCTCTGAAACAGAGTGGAAGGAACCATCTTCAGGTTTATCTGTCCTTTGTTGTGAAATCTGCCAATCATTTTCCAGAGAGGATGTGAAAATAGGAGGAGGAGATGAGAAGGGAAACAAAAAACATCAGAAAAAATACATATACTTCTGCTTGTATTTTACTTTTTTAACTTCATGGTCATAAGACCAAAACTATAATTATTTTAAATTTGTGTAATTTGCATAATTTGTGTAATTTCTGTAATTTTTAGTCCTTTCAGTTTGTCTTCACTGCTTTTTGTGAGGTAGACTCACAAGGACATTATCCTCAGCTAGTGTAAATCACAACAGTGCCATAGTGGATGTATGAAGTTTGTAAACAATTATATTTTTGAACCTTCCGAGTCACAGATATATACTGAAATCACAGGCATACACAGAAATGTAGCTTGCAGCCTTCTTATCATCTCCAGATTTGTCCACTGTTTCTAACTGAACGTGGGAGACTGAGCTTGCATGAATTGCATATGGAAGGATCAAGAGAGAGATGTAGAAGGGAAAGCAAATGTATAATGCATATGCATCAGTTCAATGCACAAAAGTGATCTGATGAATACTTTATAAGCCTAATTTATAAGTGTGCCTTGACTCCCTCAGTGTGTATTGTTTAAATTCAAAGTTTGTACAGCCTGTATGGCATACTCAGATAGTATCAACACTTCAGAGTGTTTTGTCTCATTCCCAGCAACGGAATGTGCTTCTTGTACACATTTTGCAGAGTAAAATGAACCCCAATGCTAAGATACACAAAGATGATACTGCTGTGAACTTTCAAAGTGTGTTGGCTCATTTCCTTCAATTCTTCTCATTGCTTAAAAATCAAATACATTTGAGAATTTTTGTCAGCTTAGTTACAATGTTACTGTTAATCACTTGATAAAAAAGTTGCAGATCTCACACACAGCTGATGTAGGCCAAGAAAGAGCAGCTCAGTTACAAGGACTACATCAGTGTATGTATTATAATTAACACTTCCGCTGCCTTCTTGAATCCTTGTTCCTGCAAAGTAAAGAATCATAGAATCATAGAATCATAGAATTGTTAAGGTTGGAAAAGACCCTTAAGATCATCAAGTCCAACCATTAACCTACCACCGCCAAGTCTGCCACCTAACCATGTCCTCAAGCACCACATCTACCCATCTTTTAAATACCTCCACGGATGGAGACTCAACCAATTCCCTGGGTAGCCTGTTCCAGTGCCTGACCACTCTTTCAGTGAAGAAGTTTTTCCTAATATCCAACCTAAACTTACCCTGGCGCAGCTTGAGGCCATTTCCTCTCGTTCTATCGCTTGTTACTTGGGAGAAGAGACCGACCCCCACCTCACTACAGCCTCCTTTCAGGTAGTTGTAGAGAGCAATAAGGTCTCCCCTCAGCCTCCTCTTCTCCAAACTGAACAACCCCAGCTCCCTCAGCTGCTCCTCACCAGACTTGTTCTCAAGACCCTTCACCAACCTTGTTGCCCTTCTCTGGACACGCTCCAGCACCTCCATGTCCTTCTTGAAGTGAGGGGCCCAAAACTGAACACAGTATTTGAGGTGTGGCTTCACCAGTGCCGAGTACAGAGGCACTATCACCTCCCTGGTCCTGCTGGCCACACTATTCCTGATACAAGCCAGGATGCCATTGGCCCTCTTGGCCACCTGGGCACACTGCTGGCTCATGTTTAGGCGACTGTCAGCCATCACCCCCAGGTCCTTTTCCGCTGAGCAGCTCTCCAGCCACTCCTCCCCAAGCCGGTAGCATTGCCTGACTGAAGCTAGAGAGCTGGCAATGGATACAGCAGTGAAACTCAAAGTAAACAGATAGCACAAAGTCTGGATCATCAGAGCGTATGTGTATCTGAGATTGACGTTTACAAAGTGCTCCTGAAACAAAAAAAACCAACAGATTTGCATCAGCAACACCAGTTCCCATCCATTCTTCACTGCCTGACCATCTAACAAGATGAGATCCCACACTCGATGGTATTCATCCCGTTCCTGGGCCGTTGCTCCTGGAGCTGGCTGTCTCGGTTTCCAGGCACGCCGGTTAGCAGCGTAGCTGCTCCAGGCACCCTCTGTACCCAGAGGATGCAAATGCTTTGGGGGCAAGATCCACTTACAGGCTCCAGAGGCTTCAAGCCTGTTCTGCTCAAGCCTCATGCCGACTCCAGAAACAGAGTCAGGAAGCAGGCTGTAATACTCCGAAAATAGGAATACGACACTAGACGAAGTTGATCAGAGCTGCGGATTACCCTTCTCTCCATAACATTTGTCCTCATGATGCTCAGGTATCTCTCTGCAGCTGGCAGGGAGACAGCACAAGCCAGTGCTGCTTCACCCCTCGCTCCAGCAGCCGCCCACGGAGATGCTCTCCTGGTGCATCACCTCACTGTCCGGCCTGAATCCTTCCCAGTTTCCTATGATGGAAGTCAGCCCTGTAAACTGATGTTCCCGATGGCCATGGATAGGATCAAATAATTTCTGGTGGCCATGAAATCCTGTGCACAGACAAGCAGGACAATGAGATGGCGACCTGGGCGTGCACAGAGAAAGATGGAGATGAGTTGCTTTCTCTAAGAAGTGACAGAGAGAACATCTGTCTGTATGGAAGAGTGATACTTCCAAAAGCGTACCTTAAAAATACCTCCCTTAGGAATGGCATATTCTAACCTCAGAGGAAGCCGTACCCCCTCATACACAGATTACCCCAATAAAAAAGACTAAGTAGTGCCTGGAAACTTACAGGTACAAAACCTTTAGCAGGCATGAGATTTTTAAGCAAATCACTTGCATTAATTTTCAGGTCAAAAAGAATTAACTATATTGAGAAGGATTCTTGTCTTTTCAAGCAATGGTTAGCTGATTCCTAACTACTGTCTTCACAAATGCATAAAATGTACAAAGTTAAGGATACAGAATATTATGGGCAAGTCTATGGAGCTGCACATTTGTCCAATACCTGACTTCAGCTCCAGACATGTGGTGAAGGGAAAAAAGACCATGAAAACTAAAAGACTATCATTAAAGGTAAGTAGTGTGTATACAAAAGCATGTATCCTGATCTGTCTGAATAACAAGACATTCTGCCAGCAAGAACTACCAACAAAAGTCATCCCTTTTATGCATTGAAGAATATATTTTCCCAGATCTTTTCTAAATCTAATATACTCTTATAATTTATTTTAGTTTTACATTTTTTTACTTCTCTAAGCTTGGACATATTGAGAAATTAATTTCATTTAGCTTTCCAGTCAAATTACTTTTTAAAGTTTTCATGCCTTAGTTAAGTTCTTGCCGTAAATTCTAAAAGGAAATTTTTATCTTAAGAAAACCTCAAACCCTGGGTTATCTTTTTTACATTATTAAAAAAGTTTTACAGCAGGTTTTATTTTTCTCTTTCAATGTCTATGTCTTCAACCATATTTGGCCATATAGTCTCTTTTCAAAGGAAACATTGAATAATTAAATGCTAAATGAGCAGGATACTATAAACCCAAGCTCATATAATCACAATAAAGTATATTTGATTGTAAATCTGCATTGTTTCTTTCATAAAAGACCTGTATGATTGTCCAGACAAAAAACAATCAACATTTAGGATGTTAACTTTCATGTATCATTTAAAGAGTACAAAATTATGACAGCTATACCAGCTCCTGTATCTTTTAATGATAATATTGATCTTCTTTTTCCTCTTTCTTCACTTTAAAAAAATTAATAGTATTCCAATAAAGAGGTGTGTGTTTACTTAGGAAATGTGACATGAGGATCTGATGAAATTATTTTAATCACTGAACCACTGTCTAAGTAGTAGAGATTTAACTGATGGTTTAGTTAAATCAGAGGTATCAGAGTCTATCTCCTTCAGCAGCAAGGCTGAATCTAGTGGCGGTGTCACTAGGATGCTCTAAGAGCATAAGCAAAATAATATTTGTAGGGAAAGAGAATAACAAACAAGATGCAAATGTAAGGAGATTTGCTGCCAAATTAACACTGTGATTATGAGTATTAAAGTCTCTAAAGAGAGATATTTGACAGTTGTCTGTGGCCATTTTTTGTATAGCATGGAGAATGAAATAAACCCAGAGCAGTGAGTTGGTAAAGCTCCTACCAAGCAAAGGTACAGCCTGGGTCCTCACGCCTGTGCAGAGTAACTTACATGATTCCCACACAGCTTCAGATCTCAGATCTCTCAGCTTAGGGAGCTGCCAACAATGAAGACCCTGTAACTGTCTTGGATCTATGAAAATTCAAACTGCAAATTCAAGCATCTGAAAAACCATAGATCTTAGAAGATCCACTAAAGAAGGTTACATTTTCTGTTTCTACTGGTGAGAGCAGAAACAAGACTTTCTATTTTATCAAAATGAGGAGAAAAATCCCTCAGCAGAGTATTTTCAACTCTGTAGCTCTTTGGAGGAGTATGGCATCTTCTACAGAAATCTGTGCTACACTATTAGCACTATATAGAGATTAAAGTATATGAGGCAGGTACATACTCAAAGACATAATATATGCATGATGGAATAAAAGAGGAATGTCACTGTAGCACAAAGAAGTTAGTAGAGGTGATTCTCTTAAAATATTTCAGATCTGGGGGAGGTGGGGAGGGAGGAGCCTTTTATATCAAAAAGTCATTTTGGTCTACAGTCTAGAGCTATTTTGACAGAAAATCTGTTTTGCCTTCTTTATTTTTTCCATTCTTTCAAGTCAATGTCTTTAGCACTCAAAACCAGGTGAAACGAAATGTTTACTTTAGAATGTTAAATAATTTTTTTTCTTTCTTTTGCTCACAAAACCAAATTGTATGCAAAAATAGATATATTATGAACACATACATATATATAATGTGCACATATATACATAGAACCATAGAATCATTTAGGTTGGAAAAGACCATTAAGACCATCGAGTCCAACTCTAAACCTAACACTGCCAACTCCACCACTAAACCGTGTCCCTAAGCGCCACATCTACACATCTTTTAAATACCTGCAGGGATAGTGACTCAACCACTTCCCTGGGCAGCCTGTTCCAATCCTTGACAACCCTTTTGGTGAAGAAATTTTTCCTGATATCCAATCTAAACCTTCCCTGGGCCAACTTGAAGGCCATTCCATCTTGTCCTATCCCTTGTTACTTGGGAGAAGAGACCAACACTCACCTCACTACAACCTCCTTTCAGGTAGTTGTAGAGAGCAATAAGGTCTCCCCTGAGCCTCGTTTTCTCCAGGCTAAGCAACCCCAGTTCCCTCAGCTGCTCCTCATAAGACTTGTGCTCTAGACCCTTCACCAGCTTCGTTGCCCTGCTTTGGACACGCTCCAGCACCTCAGTGTCTTTCTTGTAGTGAGGGGCCCAAAACTGAACATGGTATTCGAGGTGCAGCCTCTCCAGTGCTGAGGTCTTGCATGAATTAAGCATAAATTTAAAAAAAACCCGAAACCCAAAAAACTTTCTAGTTCTGAGTTCAGCATTTTGAGAAATAGTGAATTCAATACAGAGATTGACAAGTTGTCCTAGCAACAACATCCTGTTCCAAACATGCCTACTTTCTAATCTTAATTTATCTACCTTCAAATTTAAGACTTTTAGCTTACAAAAACCCTGCTAAACTGAAGAGCTGCTCAAAGTTTCCTTTCTCATAGTGATGGCAGCAGTACCGAACCTAGAGGCTACTCTGCTCCTGCTTGACATTTCTCCGGGCACGTGCGCAAGGCTGGCTTCAGCCTTTCTGCTCATGGCGGCTCTGCCTCTCATGCAAGGTGAGGGTGCACAAGGGAGCCCCTGGAGCATGGATGCTCTTCTGGATGGGGGGAGCCAGCATGGCAAGTGCCTTCCAGCCTGGGGGGCAAGGATGCCTCTGCTGGAAATAGGGTCACATGGAGGGGTGGACAGTGTATTTCCAGTTCTGACTTGAAAATTAATGTGTTGCTAGATCCCAGAGTGCAGATATTGTTTGGTTGTGTGATAAACTCTTCTGGACAGACTGTTTGTCTGAGCCCAGCTGCTGGAGGGATCCACATTGCACATGTGTACATATATATTCTCAGTAGCCAACCTCCACCCTGCTCAGGCAGAGGTGGACAGGGTTAGTCCCTTGGTGCTGCTGTGCGAGTGCTCTGTGTGTCTGTGTTACCTATGTGGCTGGCAATTTACTGAAATATACTATACTGGACAATGTATGTGGTGTATACGTGTGCTCTGTGGGGATGTGCCTGCTGGGAATACATACTCAGCCTCCCTGTTGGTTGGACCTGGGGGTATGGAGCTGCAGCTGCCTCCCCACTGCAAGATTTGGCAACTCCTAACTGTCTGCTCCACCAGACATTCATTTCCTGCAGATCCATCTTGAGTGTTTTCAGAGCTGTGGCTTACCAGGACAGAGTTCCTGTGGGAACAGACTGCATTCAGAAACACTCTGCTGAGAGGCACAGTTAGCAACCTGTAAAGATTTTTCTTGACCAGTATCCAGTCATTCTTCTGCCTCCACCTGCTTGTTCCCTCCTTCTGTAATTTGTGCATTTGAAGACAGTATCAGTAACTATTTTCCCTCCAAGACATTCATAACCTCGTTAAATAACTTAAAGCCAAGAACTGATCCCTGTGAATCAACCTCCGTAGCTACTTAACAATAAGTCCTCCTTATAACTCTGAGCTATTATTTAGATAACTTTTAATAGACTTTATGTATAGCATGCAGATTTTTTTTATTGTTTCACATTATTTATCAAGATACTGTGCCATATCAGGTCAGAATAGAAATCCAAGAATATTACAGCAACAGTACCTTTACAAATCAAATTTGTAAATGTCAAAAAAGCCCTCAAGTTACTTTGACACGATTTGTTTTCCAGAAACCTGTGTTGATTTGCATTAATTAAATTATGGTCTTTTAATCTTTATAAACTGAGTTCCATATTGTGTGTTTCATTTTTTTCCTCAGACTGATTTTATGATGACAAGCTTATAACTAAACAGGTTATTCTATTTATTCTTTTTAAAATATTGGCACAACATTCATTTTTCTTCCAGATGTCTCCTGAATGTCCTCCATATTTCAATACCTTTGAAAATCAACCTTGACAGTGTAGAGAACTCCTCTGACACTTCTGTTATAATTCTTTGATGCAAATTACATAGACATGCTGATGGTACATCCAAGTGAGAGGGAGAGAGAGCTTAACATCCTTCAGAGTAACTTTGTAATAGAAATTTTTTTATCATCAACTATGATGATAATCATTGTGGATTCATTATATTTTATTTTATTCTGTGTTCAAACACAAAGAAGCCATGCCCCAAACAGAAAATTAGCCACATATTTTCTTTGCCGATTTGCTACCCTGGAAGCTTTGGGTCCATGACTTAGGACAGTGTGTTGAAACATCTTTGCCATGATGAGCATGGATGGGAGAATTCCCAGGAGGCCTCCTGAAGCTCCACAGTCACATTAGCCCACAGCCAACACATAGCATGGAAAGGCACAGAAACATATTAATTTCACTAAGCAGCTGAAGGGTTGCAATTACATTCAGCTCACTTCACTATTTCTTTACTTTTACATTGCGGTTGGTCACATTTGCACTGGAACAAAACTGAAAAAGAAGCCGAATCAACAATCTAAACAAAATCCACTTGATGGGTATCTTAACCCTTCTCCGTCCACCCTAGACCTGAAGTATGCATTACTCCTATCCACAGTGTGGAAAGACAGCTCAACTGCATTGCTTCCAGTGACCCTGGCTTTACATAGGCAAAGAGATTTTTTTTTTCCTCAGCCTTTAATACTTTTTGTTATTCTGAGATGCTAACTTCCTATTGTGTTGATCAGAGGAAGTAAACATAGCAATCCCGGGTGATTAAGCTCCATATTTGAAGTGATAAGAGAAAGAGGGATAAAGGAAAAAGGGATAAAAGCTCTGTCTCTTCTCTTCGTAAAGAGAATGGACAGCTAGGGATTTATGTGTATTCTAGATTTAGGAGCCATTTTTTGTTTGCTATTACAGGTTTTACTTTATTTTATATTAGTTTTTAATCTTAATCAGAAGTTTGTCTTCGTAAAATTTACAGCTATAATTAAAAAATTAAGTTCTTTGGAATATGGGTAAAATATGTCATTCGGGTAAATTTGACATTTTCCTTTCAGTGGTGATTAAGTTGTGCAGTTATAATATTCCTGACAGCAATGGCCTTATAAAACAATAATTACAAACTGTTTACTTAAAATATTATATAATAATATTAAAGCAAATTTCCTGTTAAAAAATCCAAATGCATCACTAATATTTTCCCAATATTTCAAATCCCTGTTTGCATTCTAGCTTACAAGTTTTTAACTTTTATGACACAGAATTATATTTTTTTGTGTGAAAAATACCATACCAAGAATGATACCTCAGCTGTAGAACCCAGAAGGGAAGATGGCATTTAATCACTAATATTAGAGTCACATATATGTTGAAAACTTCTTACCTTCAAAGATGAATTCATATGAGCCATAGTGTTCAATCATGTCAAAAGTATTGATCTACCATTAGGAAATTAAAACATATTTTAATCCTTGCATTTAACTTTTAGCACATGCTAAACCCAAATGTTTATATGTGGCAGGGGGAGGGGAAGAAGAAGGTAACAAGGGAGAGAAGGAGATGGGCTAAAAGGAAATTGCCTGCATATACTTGTGTGATGTATAGCCCATTTAACAGAGGATTTTATAAGCTGCAATTACCTGTACCTCTCACGAGAGATGTTTTTCTTTCATTCTAGTCATCACAGTCAAACAAGAAATGTGTGTGGCACCCTTTTAGTCTTATATCACTACCACTGAACCAGGTAGGAAGATGGTATCATGATTTGTCATAAATCATCATAGTCTGCAGTATTGTTTTTAAATTTTCTATAGAATTGTATGAACAATTCTACACTACATGTTAATTTACATCAGTTAAGTGTTGATGAAGTTTGCCTAGCGTCACAGCACAAAGAGGATTGGACATTTAGCTATAGAACAAATTCAGTGCAAAGCAGTGTTGGAAGTCTTCCAGCAAAACCCAACCCTCCTGGAGTTAGAGGTTTCTCTAGTCTCTAATGTTCAATTGCCCCTAATAGGGGCTTAGAAACAGCATGTATGAGAAAATACATTTTACTGGCACTTCTCTGAAGTGACTACTTTGTTCTGCAGTTACTTAGCTCTTATAAAAAAAAATAACCAAAAATCAACCAACCAACCAAAAAAAAAAAAAAAACCAAACCAAAAAACTACTACTCTTGTGAAAAAGACATCTTAATACCAACCAACAAGGCCAATACTGTGGTAGCAACTTCAGACAGCTTAATGGAAGGAAGGGTGTAAGCAGAAAGGTTTGTAAATTATTGAACCAAGAATGCAGGGATTTGTATAAGAATCATAGACAGATCATAACAAATAACTAAGATAGTTCCCGATGGATGGTCCCGGTCACATTTGTGAGAGGATATCTCAGATACTCAGTACGCAATCACTCACAGATATACTCTCCTAAATGTGCAATCTTTGGTGTGGTCATTACAGTAGTTAGAAGCTGATATAATACATGTCCAGATTATCTACAGAACAGCTAGACTGGGTACTGATACTACCATAGAAGTACAGAGGTAGAGGTAGCTGTAAATCTTAGACCACAAGTGAGGTAAATATTAATGCAGTTAGCTTTCTCTGAAAAGAAGGCTGCTTCATGTTAAGTGCTGTTATTTGCTAAACATCAGACTAGGTAGTCTACATCTGGTTCAGTATCACTGGAAAAGGGAATGTAAACCTCCCTGTGGGGTGCTCATAGTAAGTGTTTAGTCCTTTAAGCAGTCTCTCTCTTTAAAGCAGAATTTATGGTGATAAGGCTTTGCTTCCATTTCCTGAGAAAGGTTAGTAATCTAAGTAAATGTCATTGAGAAATATCCTGTATTTTTAAAGCCCATGGAGCCTCAGCTTGGAAGGAGAAGAGCCAAACAGATCTCATAATCATAAATGTCTTCCACGGCCAAACTGATGATTCACTTGACTGAGAAGGCTTGGAGACAACTCAGTGGGCAGGGTGGTGTTCTGCTGCTTCCTTTTCCTTCCTACCTTCCTCCCTTCCTATGTAGAGCTAGATTTGGCTGTTCACTTCCCTTCAACAAAATTTCACACAGGTGTGAACTTTACTAAATATAAAACACTGTCTGCTGAGTTTATAAGGAGCATTAATTTCATATCAGATACAGCAATGGTTTTAAGAAGTGCAGATGACAACTGTGCACCAGCTTCTTTCATCCAGATGTCAAAAAGTCCTTTGTGTCAGAAGAGGTTTACAAGCTGTTCCCAATACACTCTGAGCTGAAAGGACCCATGACCCATATACAATTTCACAAACCACCTTCCTTCAACCATACCCACAAAAAAATAACAATAATTTGATACGATAGCCATGGAATGTGTTCTGTACACTCTGGACAAATAAATTCATTTCCAGACACAAATTTCACTTACATTATAACTTTGATAAAATCGTTACTAACCAGAGCTACATAACAGGCTAAGGAAATATAACAGGATGAAATAGTATGATTAATAAATTTCCTTACAGTAAGATTTGCTTTAGAGACGGGAAAAAAATCCACCATGCTTTCCTGCCTCATATTGCACTGAAAAACATTAAGTCACTTTCCTAATGTGTTTGGTCTGAAGAAAGTGAACGCCATGGGTTTTACGTTTCAGATGCAGCCATCAATAAGAACAATGTTGAGGGCCATAATCGATAAGTTTACAAGGCTGCAGTCATAGGCCACCAGGAAATCCATTTTGACTTAATCAGCTTTCCAATTTTTCAGGTAAAATATAGCACTTCTGGATCATATCCAAGCAATGAAGACACAGTAATAAAATGATTCGATACAGTTTGCACAGTCTTCACAATTTTTAAATCCAGGTGTAATTTTAGCAAAGATTAACACTTGGTTTTCCCCATCTTGTGTACCCCATTCCTCCCTCTTTTTTGGTACTGTGATGGAAACTGCACTCTCCCTACTTAAAACTGGCTTATGACATCCACGTCTCTGTGGATATTCTGCAGCAGGTTAAATGTGTGAAATATTTGTATGTGATAAAAGTACTGTTTGCTGAAATTACATTCTGCTACAGCAAAAACACATTTCACAAGGTACAACACTATTGAATGACTTTCAGCATTTTCTGAAAAGGGAAAACATTCCTTTATTTCCTTTTTTTTTTTCCCCCCAGTGCAGCACTTACTTTCTCTTTCTTGAGCTTACCTACCACAGTTCAGTGCTTGAGGTGCTGAGTGTCTCAGCTGACTAACTAAAGAGCATGAAAAGCTGCAGCTGGGGCAACCACTGAGAACAGTGGTTGTACTGGTATGTCACAGAGATGCTTGTTTGCATTTCTGGCAATGAATACAGAGAATTTTCTGCAACTGAAGCCTAACTGCATTTCACATATTTTTGTTTACCTCTAAAGTTCATATGCAATAGAGAAAACTGTGAGAGCAGAGATAAAATTTGTGTATCTGAATTTGTTATGCCAAAGCAGTACGTTGGTTAACATCTAGAACTCCTCTCCTTTTCTTGGTCTCGGGCACCTCCTCTGGGAGAATCAAAGGAAGCTCAGAACAGTTGATTTGTGTATGTCTTCCTTTTGCCCCTGCATGTTTCTACCCTGCCTTTGGAAAAAGCCATTAGGAATAAAACTGTTTTGTGGAACTATCATATTTACATTCTTCCCCAAACAAGGCGCATTTTTGTATGAGGAGTCTGTGGTGAGTGTGTTTTTCTGACTGTCAGTTGCAGATCTACATGATCCCCTACTAAACACTTCCTGTTCACAGAAAGTAGGAGGATGACCTGGACAATGAACCTCTAGTTTAAAGTTCCTAATTCTTTCATTTTATCACATTTGAGTGTAAGTTAGCAGTTTTACCTGCAGTCATACAGTGATTTGGATTGGATACTGCTACTATTAGACACATTGCCCACACCTTAGGTATGTAGGTAGCAGTAATCCATTAAATTAATAGCAAGGCATCCAGATGATACAGTGGAAACTGCTTTTTCAAATCCACAGGAACTTAATTAAAGCTCTGTTCTTCAACTTCCAAAGTTCTCTAAATGAGGAGAAGTTGCTGGCTACATGGTGTTATTGCTCTTTGTGAAATGAGGAGTAAATGACACCACCACAACACGTTTTTTTAAAGTCACCATGATATCATGGACGAAAGATAGTTAAAAGTCCATTTCCAATATTCCCTTCTATGAGAAAATTGCTCTAGTTGCCATAGGGGTGTTGTTGACTTCAAAGAAATGAAGAATTTACTCCATCAATATGCAGTTTGAGCTAAAGATGATGGAGAAAAATGGTATGCCCTTTTTTTCAGTTGTCTTCAAGCTGATGACATACTCTTCCATTTCGTAGTTGTTCAACAAATCCAAAATTTTTAAGTCAAAACTGAAACGATTTCACAATCTTACCAGCATCTGAACTGAGGTATCTACTGATATATTTTCTACATTTATTTGTGCTCTGATGCTTATCAAAGGCAATTTACACATCTTCTTTGATTCTGGATTCCAACTGCTTCATTTTCTTTGGACCTTGGTTTTAAGGAACGTGTTTCAGAAGGTTGACTCTTATCTCTATAAATCTCAGTGCCTCATAGCACAATGTCTTTGAATACGTTTTTGACCTGGGTTTTGCTCCTGTTAATGCAAAGATTTTCCCTCTATAATTACTGGGTTTACATTTTTGCTAAGGGCAAGTGGAAGACTTGACTCTTCTGTTTTCTTTTCCTTCATTTCATTGGAGTGTTTGGTTTTAGATGGTTTATACCACAGGTTGCTTCCTTGTCTCCAGCTCCTTTCTTCTACCATTTTGTTTTTCTCCATTAAATAATGCCCTCTCTGCTGTTGTGTGAATCAAAGGAACCTTGGATATCGACAATGATCCTGTTAATATTTTGCTTCATGTTCCAGTTTCACATTGCAGATATTCTGGGGAAAGAGCTGCAAAGAGAGGGGTGAGAGCTGAAATGCTTTCTCCCTGCTGAGGCTTGTTTTAATGATGAGAGTGAGCCAACTCCTAACATTTTGAATATGACGGCTTAGAGCCCATAGGTTAAAGGGCTGAAGAACAGAAGAGACCAACAGCCTTTCTTGTGCTACCCCCTGCCCTCTAAAATCTACTTTTTTTGTTGCACTGAGCTACCTGGTGCGGACACAGCCATCGGCACACTCAGCGGGGCAGGATCCTCAGCTCTTGGAAGTTTTGGTATGGGTTTTAGTTTGAGTTCTTGTCCTCCTTCTGTTCTCCAATTTAATAAAGCAATTAGACCCACAATTTGTGAAGTGTCAGCCAAAGGAAAGGTTAACATAAAGTGTTGATGATAGTCATGTTTCTTTTGGGACAGAGAAGCGTTCTGAGCGAGCTTCTTTTCCCCCACTCCAGTTTTTCATTTATTTCCACTAATTAGGCAAAAAAACCAGATCTACCCTCTCAATGTCAAAACACAGGAAGTTACCAAGTGGTAAATTAGAAACAAATAAATGGAAACAAATTAATTAAGGAAAAAAGGTTTCTTTTTTTTTTTTCTTTTAAATTTATTTTTTGTTTCATGTTATTCTAATATTAAAATATTAGAAACAAATAAATTTTTCATATGGCCCACGGAATTGTGGAATTCAGTGCCTAGCTAGTGTTTTTGGTGTCTAAATTTATCAAGATATTAAAAAAAAGTGGATTTCTATATGGATAACCATTATCTAGAGGTAGTAATAAAGCAGAAAAATTCAAGCTTCATTCTCTAATTATTAAAGATATGGATGAATTTTAATGCAGTGGAAAATAATTTTATTTCTTCTTACTATGAAGTTTCTTGCAATTTTTCCTAATTTATCTAGTTTGGCTTCTGCCGAAGACATTTTTTGGAATATATGCAACATGAGCTTGATTCTGGGCAAAGGTTTCTATGGTTTAACTATAGCATTCTTTAGAAAGACATCTAATCCAAATGAGGAACAAACATCTCAGCTTTTTCTGATCTTTATTTGTAGAAGGCAAATGCCAAGCTTCACAGGAGTCAGACTGCATTTTGATATTAATCCTGTTCCAATGTAATGAATTTTCACCTGAATATATTCGATGAAACTCCTGTTTATGTATATCTTTGCAACCTGGAAATTCTACCAAGATTAATTCCATTGGAGTTCCAGTAAAATGTAAAACCTAATTCACTTGTGAGGCAGAAAGGAATTTAAGTTCCAGTACACTTTATACATCACTAACTTGCCTTTTTTTTTTTTTTAATAACATTTTCATGGCTGAATTTAGCTCTATCTTGTTGCACTTATCCTACATTCCCATGGTAAAAACTTGGTCATGAAGTTTTGCCTTTATTTTGTGGAGGCTGGAATTCTTCTCAGGATATGCCTGAAGCACACATTCTTTACTGAGCCAAATAAAACTAAGCGTATCCCTCAAATTAAGCTGGTGCTTACTTTCTATGCTTAATAAAAATGAATTAAGCATGCATCTAAGTATTTGTTGGGATTTAAGTCTGCTTGCTGAGATGAAGATGACAGGATTTTTAAGATTACTACAGATGAAGAACTTAATTTTGTTAATTTTTGATTTCTCATTCAGTCAAGAGAAAAGCTAATGACAACACCGGTACTTACTTTAATAACAGTCAAATGGTTCAGCACAGGACCAGGAAGTTGGCCAACAGCAAGCAATAAAGTAGATGGAAGGGAATTTTCCTATAAAGAGGGGAAAGTTATACCATATGGCTTAGGTTCACCGATTTCAGTTTGGGGCAATAATCTCATTGACAACTGTCAGGTGGGATACTAAATGCATGGTACAATAACTGTATGGATTTACTGTTGAGTTAAGAAGTAATAGTTTTTTGACTATGAATTGTCAGCAAAAGATAAGGCTATTAAATTAGAATTGCAGGATATGCTGATCTCATCATGGTGGTCATGATAAAGTAATTCTGATTTTGTCAGTGATATATTTATCAATGTCTCTACATCTTTAAAAAGAAAATTCAAGACTTTGATGACAGTTCCTTCAAAGTAAACTGCAAATGAGACATGCCTCTTTTTATTTTTTGTAAAACTCATCAGTTAAATTATATATATGCAAAACTTTGAAAAATTTATTAATTACAGCTTATTAAAGCTTGTTCTACCTAGTAGCTTCCCTGTTGGAATTCAGTAATTATGAAAGAAGGGGATCCTAACACACACCTGTTTTACACTTGAAAGCTCAGAATTATTGCTGTACAGTAACACTTTGTGTTATGTAACATAAGTCAAAGGAGGAATTATACAGCAGTATTTCTGTTATCTTGTCTGGGAAGACCAGAAATGGAATTCATATTGGATGGGATGGGTTGTTGTCACTGTACAAACACTAATGACTGCAATATTCATGGGCCTAAAAAATAACATAATATGCAAAATACCTACACTGAAACAATAGTTATCGTTTTTTCAAAAAAATGCTTCCAGATCCTTAGATAAAAAGCATTTAACTGCAAACCATTATACTATATGTACTAAAAAACTTCTGGACCATCTAGCTCATATTTGACTGATCATATGGAATAAAATTTTCTTAATTTTTTGAGGTATGAACAGACTACAGTAACAGAAAAGAATAACAGTCTACATGAAAGATGTAAAAGTTTCGTTTTTTTTTTAAATCCAGGAGGAAAAAAATGTAAGGAAACTCACTCTGAATACTCAAGGGTCTATGATTCATTAATTTTTCTTCCTGACGAAAAAACCTTAAACCTAAAACAGTTAAACATCAGAAATGCCTAGAAAAGATTTTTGTGAGGAAGATCACAGATAAAGAGATGATATAAAAAAAATGAGGTCAGAGAAGTCTTCTCATAATACATGGAAATTCTCGTATTTGACATATTTCATGCTCCTTGTCTTTATGGAGTTTGATATTTTACCAAGATTTTGGGATACCTTATGGACAATCAATTAGAAATTTAGTTTTTAAAATGCTGATTACAATAATTCATTTTATAAAACAGTCATAAACCCTACATAATATAGCTTTCTTTAGAGAAAGTAAAAGACATTGCTTTCACCATGCCATACATGTACTTGTGGATTCCACCAAAACCTGTCTACATGTCTAGCATTTTCTAAAGAGACCCTTACCCCTGTCCTGATGAGATGCTAGAAACAGACAGAAGTAAGAGGGACAGATGACAACATAAACATTTTGTGGAAATTATGGTAGCCAGGACAATAAATTTTAAGTATTTAAATAAACCAAAGCTACAATTTCTTTATTTTAAAAATAGATAGCAAAACTCTCTGTAGGGAACTTGGCAAAAAAAGGGCTCAAGAAAGAGGTAAGAATGGAAAAGTAAGGATGGCCTACAGAAAACTATTTGGATACGAAGGAGTTAAGGCCATAACTTTATCAGAATTGAAGCAGGGAGACAGGATGGATTCATTTCACAAGAATCAGAGAAAGCTACATGGCAACATGGAAAATGAGAATATAAGGAAATGAAAGAAGGAAGATGCAAAGCATTTTGGTTAAATTGTAGGATCACATAACCTTGTATAGCTCCTAGCAGGTGATCACCACGCCAAAAAAGATAATGACAGAATTACAGAATAATGGAGGTTGTAAGGGACCTCTGGAAGTCGTCTCAATCCCCAAGAAGAGAACAAAATAAGACAACACAGAAAGTACAACTAAACCCCCACAAATAACTGCAAAAAAATGACAACACGATAGAAAGGGGAATAGATGGGCAAATACAGGATGAGGAAATGGACAAACATGTTGACAGTGATAACTGTATCAAAAACAGTGTAATGGGATAAAAGCCAATCCAGAACAGATTTCTGGTTAAGATCTAAACAGTAAGTCATTCAAGTGGAAACAGAACAAGAAGCTTTCAATGCAGTTACAATAAATTGTCTAAATAGTTTCATAATATTCCCAGAAAACATTATGATGTGTAGAGAACAGGCTGGATTCACTTCACAAGATGAAACGCTGCTTTAATTTAGCATTTATCACGAGGACAAATCATAAACATTCCAGTCAACTTTCAAAGGTACTGTGTGGAAGACTTCTTGTTAACAGGATTTTTGTGCTCTAGTTTTGAGGAAGAGAGGAAAAGTTGCAAACCAATCATAAAACCATAACAAAACTTCATTCCACTCTCCCGATCTCCAGTCAAGTGCATGTTCATAGACATTAGGCATTAATCATATGCTGGTAAACCAAACAGTTCTGGTTTGAAGTCCTCCATGGAGTTCAGCAGTAGTGTTGCCTCCTTTTTAAGATCTGGATTTAATTTTTCATCTGGAATCATAACCACTTGCATTCCTGCTGCCAGGGCTCCTTTGACTCCAAGTGGTGAATCTTCAAAGACAAGACACTGAGAAATGAGGTGAGGGGAAAAAATTAAAGAATAATGTTACTATGAACTTTTAATCTTTTATTTTAAAAGAGAGAATGATCCTGCATAAAACTTAGTAGGAAAGCTAAATTCAATTCCTGGCTTAGACACCCCTAATTAGAACAAGGGCAAACCTCTCAGTTCGAACATCTGCATGGTAATTAACATTAAATTCATTTCAATTCAAAAAAACATCAACACCCATACTTAAATCCCAACAACTGGTTATCCAGATGTTCCTAAGTGATTTGTTTTATAGGGATGGGTTTAAGCACAAGCTTAAAGTAAAGTTATGCAAGTGCTTAAATACCTTTATAAGCAGGCAATTTAACTCTTCACGACCAACTTTACAACCTGCAAAATGGTAAAAACAGTGCTTTCACCTACAGGTGTGGCATTTCCTACATACGCAAGAGGGGGAAGACTACACTACCTAGGTCAATATTAGGACTTTGGATGGGTGGAGAGTAAGACAGAAGGCACTTGTCAGAAGAGTGCTGTCGAATTCATGCTCTATTTGCTTAATTCTTCCAAAGCAACAGTGAGAAAGAAAATCAGCAGTTATGTTGGACAGTTACGTTTAGAGAAGAGACATTTTAGTCAGGTAAAAGTTCCATGTCTTAACAATAGTCACAATCATTCAAGATCACAGTTTGGAAGCAAAGTTGTTAAAAATAATCAACACATTATTTATGTGAATTTTGTAATTTAACATCAGAATATTGAATAATGAGTATATAACATAAATAAATATATAACAAATTATCTAGTCTGAACTTTTATATAAAAAAAGATAATGCTTCTGGAGTTCATTCCAGAATGCATATAACGAAGCATCTATTTCCTGACATTATCCAGTCTTGAGTTTGAATTTTTGGTCATGAACAATCTAAAGCAACCTTTGGCATCCAATCATAAGAAAAATTCTGACCTATGCTGACAAGTGGTTTCTAACACTTCTGCAATTCAGACTGCATTTATTAACAATATTATTAGTTATTATTATTATTAACAATATTATTAGCTACTACTACTAATACCAAAATTACTGCCACCAGTAATTTCGGTAATTCAACACAGATGCTGCGATGGCTACTGCAATTTTCCGCACACCCTTCAGACAGTGCAACTCCCCCTTATCACAAATTGCTCTCTCATGCATTAAGCCCTTCTCTACAGTCATTATTAATTTACCAAATCCCTTCCTACATACCCAGGATGGATTTTCTTATCCTTTTCTTCACAGTACAATACACTGTGGCAACTAATACCGAAGGGGTAAGAGTAATGATTTGCTAAACCTAGTTTAACTTTTGACTGAATCCAGACCTGACACACCGGGAGAACATACAACAGCCTACTGCATCTTTTAGGCTCTCTAACACACAACTATTTTACCAGGGAAGATTAAGGATGCACAATGTTCATCTGTTCTGGCTGTGCTCTAAGAGAACCAAGTTGCAACCTGCAAAAACTTTACTATGTTCAAAGAAGACATTTTTGCAAGATGTAGAATCATAAAACCATAGAATGGTTTCGATTGGAAGGGACCTTAAAGATCATTTAATTCCAACCCCCCTGCCATAGGCAGGGACACCTTCCACTAGGCCAGGTTGCTGAAGCCCCATCCAACCTGGCCTTGAACACTTCCAGGGGGGAGGCATCAGCAGCTTCTCTGGGCAACCTGTTCCAGTGCCTCACCACCCTCATGGCGAAGAATTTCTTCCTTATATCTCATCTAAATCTAACTCTTTCAGCTTAAAGCCATTACCCCTTGTCCTATCACTACATGCCTTTGTAAAAAGTCCCTCTCCAGCTTTCTTGTAGGCCCCCTTCTGGTACTGGAAGGCTGCTATAAGGTCTCCCTGGACCCTTCTCTTCTCCGGGCTGAACAACCCCAGCTCTCTCAGCCTGTCTTCATAGGAGAGGTGCTTCAGCCCTCTGATCATCTTTGTGGCCCTCCTCTGGACTCGCTCCAACAGGTCCATGTCCTTCTTATGTTGGGGGCCTCAGAGCTGAATGCAGTACTCCAGGTGAGGTCTCACCAGAACGGAGTAGAGGGGCAGAATCACCTCCCTCGACCTGCTGGCCACGCTTCTTTTGATGCAGCCCAGGATACGGTTGGCTTTCTGGGCTGCACACATTGCCAGGTCACGTTGAGCTTCTCATCCACCCACACCTCCAAGTCCTTCTCCTCAGGGCTGCTCTCAATCCATTCTCCGCCCAGCCTGTATTTGTGTTTGGGATTGTCCCAACCCATGTGCAGGACCTTGCACTTCGCCTTGTTGAACTTCATGAATTAAATGTCTGCACTGTATATACCCATCTGTATCAGAGACTGTAGAAGAGGAAGAGGGAATTAACCCTTTCTTTCTGCTTTCTTTTCTTTTTAAAATATTGATTCTTGCCTGTCAACATGTCAGCAATCACTTGGAGTCTGCCAAGAGAAAGAGGTGCTTTCTACCTTTCATGTGATAACATAAAACTTAATTAATGATTTTTAGTGAGCGAACAGAATCACACCAATCTTTTTTGTGCTTATTTCCTTTATACAGTCACTGAATTCCAGTTTGAACAATGTGATGTTTTCAAATGTTGATCATTATCACTATTACTAACTACAAATATGTAACCAGCTGATCCTGCAAAGCTTGGAACAATTGCTATTAGAACGGAAGCGTGGTTCTGCCTATAGGTTTTGTTCTTAACGATACCTAAGTTTGTGATGCTAAGCACTCTGAGGAATCTGAGGACAGTAAATGAGACCCTGACAGGTTTTGCCTTTTGAAGAGTAAGCTTAAATGTTGCACAGAACAGCATTATCAAGGCTTTACAGAAACCTTTTCTAATGCAGACCATACAAAGAAATGTACTTCACTGCTCTGCCTTGAAAGACCTAATTGACTTCCATGATGTCACTAAGCTTACTGTATGAGAGGATCCAATGATTATGGAAGGCAATATGCATAATGAAAAGCTTAACTAATTCCCTGGAACTAGAACCAATTAAAACTCTTAATTACCAAAGAAGCCAGGCAAATGACCCATAATTACAGTGGCTTTAATGTTACATAAAATAAGTATGCTAGGTCTTCCTCCAGTCTTTCTTGCTACTGACACTCATTGTCAACAACACAGCAACGTTCTTAACGGACGATGAAAGGTTTAGAGAGGTTCACATACAAAATGGATTTATTAACTTTGCTGCACAGAGATACTATAAACTGTTCACTGTCCTGGCCCACCCACATACTAAATTTAGAGATATGAAAGCAGCCAAGTTCTTCCCCATTTTGCATAAGTATTGCGACAGAAGCATCACTCCAACTGAGAGAGACAGATGAGATTTATACAGACTTCAGCTGAGATTCTGGCTGCTTCTCTGCATTATTTCTAAAACTTGTGTCATTGATCAATACTACTACTATGAGATCTCTCAAAAGGTCATATTAATATAGGACAGTTTTCACTTTGGAATGAACTAGATGCTTAAAAAAGTAATGTAGTAAAGCATACTAATTTATATTTCACTCTATGAATCTAGGAAAAAAAAATTAATCACTTAACCAAAGGAAGGAATAATAAAATCACTGCAGCACCTCATTACCTCACCTTCCTAAATGAAATTTAAGAATATAAGAAAAGAGCGTTAGTTAGGCCCTTCGTATGTACAGCAGGCCCAACCTATATACTACAAATGCCTGGATGGAATATTTATGCAACTAACAAGCATATCCATCAGTGTTATTCCTATTAGTAATAACAACAAAGTCTGAAAGGGTAAAAGATTAAAATCAGTTTTGAAATTAAGATTTTGAAAAACCTGTGAAGATAATTTATATGCACAGGGAGTGCTTATCGAACAAATATCCTTGATCACATATGACACTACCATATCAACTCTAAAACAGAATGAAGGAGGAGACTAAAGGTGGTGTAATTTATACACATAAAAGTTGTCTGCAAATTAAACACTACCATCTATTGTTTTAGAAAGAAAGAATGAAAAGAGAATTTTCATCATCTTTAGAATGTGTAAATATAGCCTCAAATTCTTTCATATTGTATTAGAAAAATCTTCTGTTTGCTGGTCTGGTCTGGTCTGGTTAGGCCCTTAATCTCAGTGAAAACATCTGCAGACACGGGGACTAAACCACACATTTTAGCACTTTGTTTTTGAACCTTACTGGTACAAGTATCAAGTATTTCATTCCTTTGATAAGAAGAGTGAGAAGAAAAGGAACTGAGTATTTGTTAACTCCTTCCTTTTCTTCCCTAAACATTTTCTTTTAATATATTATTAAATATATTATAATAATATACTATACTATACTATAATGATATAATGATATAATGATATAATAATATAATATAAATATATATATGTAATATATTATTATTTTTACATTTTATTCCCCATATGCTCCATGGGAAACAGCTACTATGGAATTAACGAGAAAATATTAAACTTCAGTTTTCTTTTTTTTTCTGTTACCACTGTAACATTTACCTTGTGGTCTGTTCAAACCAAAGCCAACATGGCTAAGTCTTTCACTGGGCAAAATACACTTAAAAAAACTTCAATCCTATTGCATCTTACACAGAACTAAGTTAAAACTACTCTGCCTTCTGAGGAACTACTGACAGAATGACTTTCCCACCCCATTTGAAAACCACTGCATGTATGTACTCTGACTTTAAAAAAAAAAAAAAACAAAAACAACAACAAAAGGCATTCTGGGGACAAAAGTGGTTGAAAAATAAAGAATAATACTTAATTTTATTCTTCCCTCCTGCTGAACGAAAGCAAAAAGGGAAAAAAGTGGAATTTTTCAAATCACAGTTTCAAAAAGGGCTGGTGAGACCTCTGAGAGGTTATCCCTATGTTCATTCTCCAGCTTCTGAACAGGACCAGTCTCCTTCTGTGCTTGGTGAGAAGAGACAGTAGAAGATTATTGTATCTTCTGTCCTCAAATGACACAGAAACATTTGGTATCAGAATGTGACATATTATGTTTGGGTCTTCCTAAGGATTGCATATTATACTTCTATAATTTCTTTACTTATCATTGATTTTTCTCTTTCATCATCAAATCAACTGGTCAAATGCATGATGTGTTATTCGTCGAATTTGCACTCTGGAAACATTTGGTAACCTTATACATTAATTTATGTATACATGCACAACACAGTCTTCTATAAGCATTTATGGCCTAGTTCAAATTCTATCACATCACTAAAAAAAACCCCACTGATTTCAATGGACATCAAAGTGAGCCACAAAACAGGCTGCAGGAAGAAAACCACCAAGGAGAGCCAGCTCACGGTATCAGAATGACATTGTTCATCTCTGCGAACCAGAAAGCAGTCAGGCCTTTCACTTCTACAGGTAACTTGTTGACTGTTCAGTTTCAAAAGTATTTTTACTTTCCTCATTGTGAAAAACTAGCTCATAGTCTGTGGTCATAATTCAAAACTAAGTAGTATCTAAGAAACAAGTTATCAGTCTGAAAGATACTACTACTCCAATCATGTTTTTTGTTTTGTTCAACAACATTTATCTCTTTTTCCTTGCTGACTCAATTTTTTTCAGATTTTCAAAATAATTCCACTACTGACCAACTGTGTTACTAGTGTGAGTGACCCAGGAATTTTTAAGAACCATAATATAATTCAGAATACAACACAGACCCATCTACATCCCTTACAAAATGCTGAGATGCTGAAAAGATGCTGTTTATCATTTATGGGAGGTGGTGGAAATTCACAAAAAGAGAAAGGAAACACCAACACCTTCACTAACATGTCATAACACAGATGCTGGGCTATTTTTTAGGTAACTTGTGTTTTCTTTTTTCCTACGCTTTGATATACAAAGTATCTAGGAACAACGGGAAAATATATTTCTGGGTGACCCATTTACCACCAGAGTTACTTAAACATTATTGAATAAATGCATTTTAAGCAGCTACAGTATTCACAATTTTGGCCTCCCACTGTGTTAACTCTCTGAAGAGTTAACAAAAAACAATAATGAAATAACTTGATTAACATTTCCCTCCTAATCTTTAGACTTACACTCTTTCCAGAAATATTCAGGAAAAGCCTCAGTAGCAATAATGAATTACACTTCATTTTATTTTAAGGACATACGCCAATTTGACTAGCCAGGGATAACAGAATCATATTAAACACGCTGTTTAAGAAAGTCATGCAGCTTCCAGCCCCACAACTTAGTTCCATTAAAGAAAATGAGGAGTAAGCCAAGATATTTTTAAATGCTATAACAAATGAACAAACAAGCTGGAAACTTATAATCAAATGAATTAAGCATCAGAGTACCCAGAATACTAACTACCAGCCACCATTCTTTATGACTCAATGATTCATATTAAGAACTGTTTGGAAATTATACGCACATATGCTTTTTAATTCATATTTTCATTAACTTGCTACTAGGAGTACGCTGCAGACCGGTACAAGAATCAAATTATTTACCGCAAGACTTATACAATAAAACCAAAAATCATTAGCATAATTTAAAAAAAATGAAAAAAAAGGAAGTGTGTTATATCTACACATAATTAGGTAACTGCATTTCCAGCTCTTTCATAAATGCCACTTTACATTTCAGCCCACACCGGCAGCTACTGTCTCACAAACAAGTTCACAGGATGTTATGTTAAGGTGGGCCAGAAGGAGTAAAATGGTTTGGATGGGGAAAAAGGAGGAGAAATTTCAAATTTCTTGCTTGTTTTCAAGACTCAATCAAGTGAAAGAAAGTGCTTCTGTGAGTGACAGTCAGACCCAGACACAGCGGCTCTGTGAAGCAGGGACAAGGTCACATTTAAATGTGGGGTTACTCTGATCATTCCGGATGGCTGGAGCACTCTTTTCACAGAGGACTGTGTGTTTAGGGGACAGCACACTGGGAACTTTGTATGGCAACTTGTGTTACAGGCCTCAAGAAATTCCCAGGCGTTTCTGAAACAGTGTCCAATTATCCTGGCAGCAGAAATCTAACTCAATCAACTGCAGCTTGGATTAGCCATAGAAGAGTATTGTTCTTTATGGAGAACACAAGGCAAATACTCAAGATGCTCTCTACTGAGGCTACTCATACGGCATAAAGTGCTGGTTTTTTAGACCACTTATCTCTAAAAGTGGCCTAAAAGGAATTCTGTGCAATGAAATAGTTAATTTGTGCTGCTTTCCCTTCCACACAGAAGTACCTTTACTAAAACCACTGACTTTCTTGACATGTAATACACAACATATTCAAGTAACTGCACCTAGCACGCAGAGCTCAGAACCGTAGGATAATTTACACTGGAAGGGATCTCTGGAGGCCATTTAGAAACACCCCTACTCAACGCACGTCCAGCCAGAGCAGGCTGCTCAGGGCCTTGACCAGGTGAGCTTTGAGTGTCTTCAAGGATGAAGATTCCCATATTTCACCACCCCTATGGTGTTCCAGCTTGTGCCTGCTGCCTACTGCATGATCACTCTGCACCTTGGAGAAGAGGCTGGCCCCATCTCATGAGCAAACACATCAGAGAGATGAACCTGGTACATCCAAAGGAGGAGCTGTTTTGATGAATCCAAATTCTAAGTCTCAAACTGAAACTGGACGTAGGTATCAAAAGTATTTCCTGAATAAATGCAATGACCTTTTTGCCACAGGGAATGTCTACAAAGTCGCAGGTGTAGCACAGCAGGCCGATGATGGCAGGTACCCTGCCTGTTTTGTGTAACTGGACACCATCACTTGCCTATAACCAACTCAGCAGGTGCTGCAGAAGGCAGATGATTCTCATGGATCAATCCAATTTTTTCAAGCAACATAATTTTTTGTCAGTAGTTTCCTTTTGTTCTATAATGTCTCCTTGACCAGTGCTATTTTCCCGCACAGAAAGACCAGCCTGCATACTGAAATGTATCTTAATCTGATCTAAACATAATCTTAATTATTGTATAATCTTTGACAGAAGTGTTAATAACAACCCACATATGCTTCAGACATAAAATCATTTACTAATTTCTTCAGTAAAGAAAGAAAAGGTGAGAAGAGGCATTCACCTTTAAACAGGTTTTCATTGGGAGTGAAAAAAAGTCATGGAAAAGGTCTTTTTTTTCTATTCAGTACAAGCTGCTCATTGAACGGTACATGACAGTGTCATGGGTCTGGAGTGACTTGGTGAGATGTAGCTGTGTTACACTTTAACTCTTCACGATCAGGAAGAAAAGTCGTTTTCTTTCAAACTTCAAACAGCTGAAAGTTATTTTTTAGAGAATGTTTAAGATTAATAGCATAAAACTCCAAGCACAAAGCCACAAACTAGCACCTTTAAGTAAAACAAACAAAACACTAACAAAATTCTAATTATAATTTTCTATATATTTCAACTACAGGAAACATACTTATATTAAAAATGGCAATGTTCTGTTCTCAATATAGATTTTCTAAGAGGAAGGTGGACAACAAAGTACAAAACTAAGTTGGAAAAAATATTAACTCCGAATTTTTTGAATTTGGGTAAACACCTGAACTGAATCTGAAAGACCTGTTGGAAATCGGCCTTTGTAACTGTCGTGGTTTAACCCCAGCTAGCAACTAAGCACCATGCAGCCACTCGCTCACTCCCCCCCTCGGTGGGATGGGGGAGAGAATCGGAAGGGTAAAAGGGAGAGAAGTCGTGGGTTGAGATAAGAACAGTTTAATAGTTGAAGTAAAATAAAGTAGAACAGTTAAATAGGTAAAGCAAAAGCTGCGCACGCAAACAAGGCAAAACAAGGAATTAATTCGCTACTTCCCATCGGCAGGCAGGTGTTCAGCCATCCCCAGGAAAGCAGGGCTCCATCACGCGTAATGGTTACTTGGGAAGACAAACGCCATCACGCCAGATGTCCCCCCCTTCCTTCTTCTTCCCCCAGTTTATATACTGAGCATGACGTCATGTGGTATGGAATAACTCTTTGGCCAGTCTGGGTCAGCTCCCCTGGCTGTGCTCCCTCCCAGCCCCCCGTGCACCGGGCAGAGCGCGGGAAGCTGAAAAGTCCTTGACCAATGTAAGCACTACTTAGCGACTATTTAGCGGTACTTAGCATCGACATTGTTCTCATCCTAAACCCAAAACACAGCCCCATACCGGCTACCAAGAAGAAAATTAACTCTATCCCAGCTGAAACCAGGACAGTAACTTTCAAAAGAAAAAAATAAACCACTTTTTATGATATTGCTTGGAAGAATAACTTAATAGTATTGACTTCACAAAAACCAAGAGAATGAAAGCAGGAAATTAAAAGCTGGTTTTACTCCAGCACAAACCAAAACCAAGAACAACTCCTAAAATATTTAAAAATGTAATATCTTGGGGAGAGTCACACCTCATAAGAGGGTTAAAGAAATGGAAGAGCCAAAGAAGAAGAATAAACTTAAGATAATCAGCATTAGAATCTGAAAAAACACACTATTTTGAAAAAAAGAAATAAATTAACATCATAAAGAGATACAAACCTGTAAAGCTTCCGATTTTGAAACACAATAGTATGAAGGTTTGACTCTGGGTTGTTTCAGGGGATTTTTGTTAAGACAGAATCACTTCAATGTTTTCTTTTGAACTCATTGATATTCAAAGTACTATTTCCACTAAAATATGAACTTGTAAAACAGCAATAGCATTAACAGTAATTGTTATAAAATTAGTCTGTTACATCTATGCAAGGATAATATATACTTCAATTTAATGTATTTCCATCATATGCCATTAGATTAAATTCCATGTACATGTTTAAGACAAAAGTGACCTAATTAAACAATTTTCTCCTAATCAGGCTCCTAACCTGTTCCTAAGAGGTAGTTTCAAAAGTAGCTGAGCCAAACTAATGTTTTGCTGCCAATGAAAGGTTGCCTCTTCCTTCTCTTTCTTTAATCTCCTGTTAACCAGTGTATGCTTCCATCTGTCTCCTAATGATGGGTGTTGTGTTTGTGTGCCCTTCCGTGAATCAACTCTGTGCCCTAATAGAAAACTAGTTTCCTATTAGGCTCATAGTCTGGACAACAACCACATAACAGCTGGGAGTGAACAGGAAGACTGAAGAGGAATATAAATCCTCCATTTTGGGCAGTGTTTAAACCACAGAGGGGTTCATACCTTCAAACTACAGTCTCATTGCTGGCATGCCTTGCATTTGCCTAAAGCAGACTGTATGCATAAAACCACAAAATGGCTGTGCAAAGTTTTGCAGAACCTGTGCTTTCAACACAAGCTCAACTGTGGGCATGGGATTATGGTTATGAATGTCATAATTCCAAAATTTATTTTGGCATATCAATCTAAAAATAACACATCTGAAATGAAATGCCTCATTACATCGATAATCAGATCTATTTAAGTAACTGCCCTCATGATTTCAAAAGATGATTTCTCAGCCTCTTAGGTGGCAAAGCTGCTTTGACTGTGCAGGCAAACAGAGCTGAGAACTCAAAATTTCTCACGTTTCCTCTACCTGAGAAAGTACTTCTGTGTGCTAAATACAGTATTTCTAAAGAACATGAAATCTACCACCAAAAGTAACAGAATTAATAATAAACACCGTGTTTCTACATATACTATGTATGATATACCCCTTTTGAACTATTTATTATGAAAAATAATTAATTCAATGGATACCACTCTCCTAACCCTGAATGAAGCATTAACTTGAAGTGCACAGCAAGATCTACTAGATCAATACAATTATTATTGGTAAAAAAATGTATTAAGAATAAGAGGAAAGTTAAAAAAAAAAGCCAAAATTATTTTTTTAAGAGTTCAGTAGAGAAGTAATCTCTTTCACATTAATCTCTAGCTTGTTTTTATCAGCTTGCTTTGTTTATTTTATGGAAGCAAAAATCACCCAGGTATTTCAAGACAGTGAAAGACAGTGAATATCAAGAAGTTTTATGTGAATCAATCAATAAACAGACTACTGCTCTAAAAAAATTTATTTCCACTGTAAACTCCAAGTTCAAATATTTCTATAAATAGGAAAATTAATACACTCTTAAAACGAATTCACATGTAGAAAATTATTTAAGTCTTAATCTCCTGTTGCAATATATTTCAAAACACTTCTGTCAAAATTCCCCTAATAATATCATCTAGCTATTTAAAATACTGCACTGAAACACCTTTTTTTAAAATGCATTGATGACCCACAGTTATCAAGCTGTGCCTGTTTTTCTATTAGACCAGCTCTACCAGATAAGAGAATGCTACTAGTTGCCTCAGTCAAAGGCTATCAGTCCTCATTTTGACTCAAGCATGCTTACAGGCAGAATAACAGGTCATTTTCAGTGAAAGGACTAAGGGGTGTAAGATGTAAGTGAACGTTTCAGAGTAAACAATGAATAAAAATAGAAAAACATGCTAATTTAACTCTGTATATGTATGCATGTGTATAAATACATGGTGTATATATGATCTCTATACAGATAGTCTCTTTCTCTGTGGCCTAAGGCTTATTCAGTTTAATATATATTAGATTAGTAACTAACACAGCCATGACACTGGCTTAACATTAACATTAGTTTGGGAATAACAGCCATAGTATCAGCAACTACTAACTATGCTTGTCACACAACTTCTGCCATGAGTAACTTCTTTCGGGTACTCAGTTCTTCAAAGAAACAAGTTTATCATTGTTTGGGTTCTCATCAGCTTTTTCTTAATATAATTTTTATTTAAAAAGCCTCTCATCTGTATATTTCAATCAGAAATAATGTCCGGATATCAACAGGGTATAAAGCTGACAGATGGCAGATGAATTTAAAAGGAAAACTACCACCTATCTGCCTGTAAATTGACCTCTCATGGGCAAAGTCCTCAAAACACTGCAACAGGCCATATACTTAAGTGAAAACTACTTGCTCATCCAACACATTAATGATTTTATAGTAAAAGTAAGAATCACCATGTACTTAACAAATCCACTGATCTTAAGTATCCTGCATTTGCTGACCTTCAACAGTTTGAGTGAGTCTCTGGAAAAGGGATGAGGGTTAATTCCCATTTAAACTAAACATGTCCATTTCTCTGTGACTGTTGGAATTGTAACTCTAAAGTTTGCTGCCATGTTACTGTGCTCCTAGGTTATGGATTACAGATGCCTACACATAATATACATACACACTCACACAGAAAATAAGCAAATGCTACATAAATCTCGTATGTACTCACAGAATCACAGGATCCCAGGATGAGTGAGGTTGGAAGGGACCTCTGGAGGTCACCTTGTCCACACCCCTGCTCAAGCAGGGACACCTACTGCCAGTTGCCCAGGACCAGGTCCAGACAGTGTTCGAGTATCTCCAAGAAGGGATACTCCACCACCTCTCTGGGCAACCTGCACCACTGCTTGGTCACCCTCATGGTAAAAAAGCATTTCCTGATGCTCAGAGGGAACCTTCCGTGTTTCAGTTTGTGTCCACTGCCTCTGGTCCTGTCATTGGACACCACTGAAAAGAGCCTGGCTCCATCCTCTTTGCATCCTCCCTTGAAGTATTTCCATACATTAATAAGATCCCCTCTGAGCCTTCTCTTCTCCAAGCTAAACAGTCCAGCTCCCTCAGCCTCTCCTCATACGAGAGATGCTCCAGTCCCTTAATCATCTCTGTGGCCCTTTGCTGGACTCCCTCCAGTAGCTTCGTATGTCTCATACTAGGAAGCCCTAAACTGGACACAGTACTTCAGGTATGGCCTCACCAGTGCTGAGTAGAGGGGCAGGATCACCTCCCTCAACCTGCTGGCAACACTCCTCATCATCAGCCGCCTTTGCTGCAATGGCATATTGCTGGCTCATGGTCAACTTGGTGTCCACCAGCCATCATAATTATCTTTGTTTCTGAGAGTATGAAATCAATTTGCTTTTCTTTCCTGTTCAAAAGTGTGCAGCCACACTCACTGGTGCAGACAGATGGTACTGTAATGGAACTTCTAAATTTAAAGGTTTGAATGACAAATGTGCAAAAAATAATGACAAATGTGCAAAAAATACAGACAAAACATATTGCTAAGTGACCATTAGAGAACCTATGATGAGAATATAAAACACTCCATTAGGAAGTGTCTCAGTCACCCCAATACTGATATAGACACATTTCTTCACAGTTAAGTCAAAGGCAAATTGCCTTCTCTACAGATGCTTGCACTCAACTTACAAACAAGCACCTGATGAGAGTTAACATGCTTATAACACATACTTATTTTGGGAAAAAAACCTAAATCGTCTCTGCCTAAGCACAGGCCACCCCTCTTTTCTTCTTTTTAAAATCAAATTTTGTGTAGTTATATATTAGTAAGACTACCATGGCATACCGTGAACAGTGATTTTATATTGCTCTAACCATCACAACACATGACCTGAAAGCAACCACCTCTAATACAGCAACACAATCAGTTCAGAAATAGATGCTGCCACAGGTATTGCCAAGACTCTGGATAAACTGACAGGCAGCTGAGTGCTACGAGCAGCATTTTGCTGATAACTTGGAAGCTTCAGCTCCCAGACAGAATATGAGGATTCCCTGGGGAAACCAGACTGCAGCAGGCATGTCAAGGTGACAAAGTATCACTGCCACACAATTCACTGAAAGATATGTTCTGGCTACCAGGTAAAATATGCTGTGACTACAAAAAAAAAGGAGGACAGGCTGTCAGGTGAGGAAGCAAAAGAGAATCTCATACTCCATGATTCAGTATACAGGAAACATCTCAAGTAATTTTTTCCCCCATTTTTTTTCTGATTAGAAGTTGTAGTGTTTTCTCTCTGTTATATTTAAAAACTTTGCTAATTCATTTCAACTACTTCTAGTGAGATACAGGTAAGATTCATTGCTGAATAAAGAAAATCTATAAATCACATGGCAAATATGTATAAAGAGTGAGGACTGAAAATTCTCATCCATACATAAAGATTGTCTTGGGCATATATGTTCTGGGTTTGCAGGTCTTGAAGGTGTAGCTAAACACATCTGTTTCATAGTCTTCAAAGGTTTTTAAGTTCTAGTCTTAGCAAGGAAAACAATGTGAGAAAATTCTATTTTCTCCATTGACCCTGCATCTGCAGATAAAATACTTCAAAACTTTCAAACCCATAGAAAACAGTCTCCTCATTGACAAGTAAAATAGTAATTTAACAAGTAGTTCTATGGAATATCAAGAGACAATGTGCTAAAACCAGAAAGAAACAATTACTCTGTCTAGAACTACTGCTGTTATAATCTCAACCAGGTCAAGTTTTAACTTTGTTACAAAAAGAAACAGGAAGAATATCTTACAAAATCAAGTGACAATTGTGATTTTGAGCTTCTTCAGATTACCAGCATCTTGCATCTAGATGGAGAGCAAAGACGTTGCTCATAACACTCTAAATGCTTTTCTCAATCAGATGTTCTTGTGCTTAGCAGTGGCAGTGCTACAGGCTGCCAGCCGAGGTTCTTCACTCCCATGTGTACTCCCACTTCCCTGTTGTCCTGGTTTCGGCTGGGATAGAGTTAATTTTCTTCCTAGTAGCTGTTAGAGTGCTGTGTTTTGGATTTAGGATGCGAATAATGTTGATAACACACTGATGTTTTAGCTGTTGCTAAGTAGTGCTTACACTAGTCAAGGACTTTCCAGCTTCCCGTGCTCTGCCAGCGAGGAGGTGCACAAGAAGCTGGGAGGCTGTATAGCCAGGACAGCTGACCCAAACTGGCCAAAGGGATTGTCCTAGTTTTAGCTGGGATAGAGTTAATTTTCTTCTTGGTAGCCGGTATGGGGCTGTGTTTTGGGTTTAGGATGAGAACAATGTCGATGATACACTGATGCTTTGGTTCTTGCTAAGTAGTGCTAAGTATCGCTAAATAGTCGCTAAGTAGCGCTTACACTGGTCAAGGACTTTTCAGCTTCCCGCGCTCTGCCCGGTGCACGGGGGGGCTGGGAGGGAGCACAGCCAGGGGAGCTGACCCAGACTGGCCAAAGAGTTATTCCATACCACATGACGTCATGCTCAGTATATAAACTGGGGGAAGAAGAAGGAAGGGGGGGACATCTGGCGTGATGGCGTTTGTCTTCCCAAGTAACCATTACGCGTGATGGAGCCCTGCTTTCCTGGGGATGGCTGAACACCTGCCTGCCGATGGGAAGTAGCGAATTAATTCCTTGTTTTGCCTTGTTTGCGTGCGCAGCTTTTGCTTTACCTATTTAACTGTTCTACTTTATTTTACTTCAACTATTAAACTGTTCTTATCTCAACCCACGACTTCTCTCCCTTTTACCCTTCCGATTCTCTCCCCCATCCCACCGAGGGGGGGAGTGAGCGAGCGGCTGTGTGGTGCTTAGTTGCTAGCTGGGGTTAAACCACGACAGGGATATTCCATACCATATGATGTCAGGCTCAGTATATAAATTGGGGGGAGTTGGCTGGGGGGGGCAGCGATCGCTGCTTGGGGATGGGCTGGGCATTGGTCAGCAGGTGGTGAGCAACTGCGTTGTGCATCGCTTGTTTTGTATATTCTTTTATCATTGTTATTATTATTTTTCTTCCTATGCTGTCCTATTAAACTATCTTTATCTCAACCTGCGGGTTTTACTTTTTTTTTTCTGATTCTCTCCCCCCTCCACCAGGAGGGGGTGGGCGAGCAAGTGGCTGTGTGGTGCTTAGTTGCCAACAAAAAAGTTTGTCTCCCTGCTTTGGGTGCCTTCTTAACCAACCTCCCTGGAGAAAAGGAACACAGCTTAGGTAGACAGTTTCTAATTAATAAGACTCTTTCCTTCCAAATCTTCTGTGGTTATGAAACATGACATTACTAGTAAGTCCAAAGAGCATCTATGGAGCATTAGCAGTTAAAATTGCCAAGTATGTTTCTACAGAGAGAGATCTGTACATTTTCATATCTAGAAATACATATATATATCCACACATACATACACACACATGTTAGTTTATGTGATAGAAGTGCTTGTCTTTGCACACAGGGAGAAGCACAGTAGGAGCAACAAGGGCAGGTGGGAGAGCCTGAATCACACCCTGCCCAGCTGCTCCCAGGCCCACCACAGCAGCTATCAGCCTATTAGAAGTTCACCCTTGTGCTGCCTGATAGGACAGGAGGCCCAGGGGCAAGGGGAGCCCCAGCAGCCCTGCAAGGTCTGGCCCAGACCCTCCTGGTGCCACAGGAGCCACCGGGGGACCCTGGGGCAGGGCCAGACCCACCCAGACGTGCCAGCAGGAGAGGCTCCACAGGTCAGGGTGCTCCATGGGAATAGCGGACAGAAGGGGTTGGTGGGGTGTTAGCAGGGGCCATCAGTCCACGTGTCTTGCCATGCCTGCACCAGCCAGTGCAGCTGGTCCTGTCTTCTCTAATTAAACTCCATTTCTGATGGTTTTCCTGAGCAAGGGCTTGCTATTGTGCATCCACATGTGCACGGAGGTCTCAGTGCCAGCCCTGCCATGGGACCAGGAGTCCCACGTGCCCACAGTGCAGCACCTGCAGCGAGGGTGGGTGTGCAAGTGAACATGCGAGTGCTAGTGAAGAGCACGCTGGACTAGCTGGCAAGCAGCTGAAGTGGCCTGGGAGCTGGGCGTGTTGCTATGGGTGAGAGCACAGGCAGTACTGGCTCTTGGAGAGACAGGGCGGGCATAGGGTAGCCCTGGCCAGCTGCTGTAGAGACTGAGGCACCTGGGGCTGCCCGAGAGACCTGCCTGTGTGTGCACGAGAGACCCTCTGTGGGAGGTGATGGGAGGGAGCACAAGGATCCACGACCACCAGATGGGCTGCATCTAAGCCATCCACTGCGTGGGCGTGAGGAAGGGGAAAAAGATCTGCACTGAGGGCTAGAGTGGGGCAGTGGCCTTGGGGGCTCATGCCTCCAGGTGCCAACAACTGGGGACACTGGGATCTGAGGCCAGCTGAGTGCCTAAATTCAGCTGCTGGAAGAATCCTCATTGCACATATGTATATATTTTCCACTAACAGACCTTCATCCTGATCAGCCAGAGAGGGGAAGAGGATGAGGCCGTTGGTGCTTGCGTGAGTGCTGAGCATTTCTGCTGTGCCATTCTGCAGGGCTGGCATGTGTACATGCATATATGCATATCGTGTACGCTGTGTGTGCTCATGTGACTACTGGAAATACGTTCTCAGCCTTGCTGCTGGCTGGATTTGGGATCAGGGAGCTGCAGCAGCCTTGCTGCTATCGGGCTCCCAGATTCAACATATTTGTTATATAGAAATGCATATACGTGGAATATCTAGTTTAAAATACATATCTACAGATATGAAACTGCATGCATTTATAAAGCTAACATCAAATGCAGTAAAATGTCAAGGATAGTAACTCAGGAAGGGCTAGGGAGAAAAAGGCAAGTTCCATGATACTTTGTCAGGACTGAATCAAACCCCTCAGGATGATGGCGATTTGGCAGGAACTAGAAATGTTCTTCAATTCAGTACAGAAGTACCACCAGCACAGCATCAGACATATTTTGGGAAGGCATTGATAAACCAAAGTTAATAGTCTTAAATTCTACATTACCCAGTATTTCGTTGTCATTAAATGTTCACTCCAAACATATGCAATGACACTTTGCCTGTCTGAATGATATTTAATTGGAAAATGAAGTGGTTGCGGTTCTCGCTAAACTTCCTAACAGATTTAGCAAAATAAGTGGTAATTCATATCTCACACTTCCATGTGACATTGCTGATAGATACTAAAGTATCTCCAACATGAGTAAATTTATGTCAGACAGTACAGTGTACCACTGATATTTGTACCCAGTTTCCTATTGTTTTCTCCAACTGCTTCCATCCCAGAAACGGTTGCTGAATCTGAAGAAGGCACACAAGAAAAATTCAGACAGATTTTTGGTTTTATTCATCCAAGTGTCCTTCTGCATTCTACTAAAAATCTGTTTCTAGACAACTAACAAATAATTTTCCACTTTTTAAATTAATCATGACATCAACAGCCAAGCCCTAAATACTTTTACAATACTGCTTCCCAAGCCTTTTATCAAAACATATCCTAGTTGACTGTTGTTGCAGTTGGAATATATGGTAGATTTGTCTCACATGTCTGTGCATGAAAATAACAAAACAGATGAATCCATGAGATCAACATAGGTGTAGGTTTGAAAACATAGATTTAAGTTCTCTAAAATTCATAAGCTTATTGATACTAGCAAAAGCTTATGAAGTGAACAGAAGGATTGTCACTGCATTGTCTGCACCATGAACATGTGTACTTGTTGAAGAACCATGGCATTTTTAACTTTTTGCCAATTAAGGTGATTTTTGTTTATGCTCTCCACAAAAAAAAAAAATTACAAACTGTGTGGAAGACCCATAAAGAAAGTCATTTGCACATAAAATGAGAGCCACAGTCAACTGGAATAGTACTGAGCCCTTTGTTGTATTCATAAAGAAATGCAAAAAGGTGGTTGGTTGGTTTGTTTTTGTCAGGCAAAGCAAGCTTTTAATATCTCTAGTCATTCAGACCTTCGATTGAGATTTATTAACCTGTCAAACAAAAGTGATTTTACAACATATACAATTGCAGTTCATTTCAGAACATTTATTGCTCTGTAAACAGAAAATCCAGATTCTCTTTAAACAATCTGTCCCTTTTCTTCTCCTTGAAGCAAGAAGGAAGGAAGGCACGGTAGAGAAAGAAATTCTAAGTGAAACAGAAAGAAGCATTCATGAACTTACTTACACAAAAATATAAGAAGCCTGAAGTTAGAAATTAAACCAGACTTTTACAGTTACTACCTCTACTGAAAAAAATCTTTGGTACCAGTAACTTATATCAAATAAAATCAAAGAGGGGCACAGAAATGAGACACAGTTTAAATTAAAGATGGTCATGATACTGAAAAGAGGATGGCCTCAGCCCAGGCGATGATGTAGAACACATTTACAACTGGGCAATATGGATGAGAGGAGAAGGGGAAGCAGAACAGGGCCACAGCTCCGTGTTTATTTTGTGTATTTTGTGCTATGCAACTCCCTGGCCATGAGTTAAAGCTAAAAGTGTTAGGTTTCTGTATTTTCAAATATGTATGTTTCAAATCCTCAAACACAGAACAAAATGACAACTCTGAGGAAATCTAAATAATTGTGGAAGGCTATTTGCCTCATAATTTAAGTTAACAGTATCTGTTAAGCAGAAGCTTGACTATGAAATTCTGTTACTATTTAGTATCATAATTCCCAAATACACAAGGATTATGTTTGAAAAGTTCATTAGTCATTAAAATTAGGAAAGAAAAAAACAGAAGGATGATGATAAACTCCAGGAAGTCCAGCAGAGGGCCACCACGATGGCTGGGGCTGTAGCAACTTGCCTTATGAAGAAGTGCTGAAGGAGAACTTGGCTTTTTCAGCCCAGAGAAGACTTCAGGAGGGCCAAACAGCAGCTGCCCAGTATCTCTGAGGACATTACTGAAAAGATGGAGACGGCCTCTTTACCAAGGTGTGTAGTATGAACATGAGATGATGGTCCTAAATTGAAGTAGGAGAGGTTCTGTCTGACTAGATATAAGGAGAGAAGGGGAAAAAAAGAAAAAACAAAGAAAACAGAAAAAAATCACAGCAAGAACTAAGCACTGGAAAATGTTGCCCAGAGAAGCTGCGTGGTCTCCACCTTTGGAGGCTTTTAAGACCTGACTGGATAAGCCTGGAGCAACTTGGTCGGAATTCAGTATTGACCTGCTCTCAGAAGGTTGCAAGGTTCATTCCAACCAGAATGACTCTACAGAAGAGTTAAAACAATGTATTGAGTATCATTAAACATTCCTCTGCTTTAGTTTTCAATCTCTCAAAGCATTAAGAATAATTTCTAGAATGCTACCAGTACACTAGATATTGACCTTTTGTACCTCCTGCATGTTAGAGCAATTATTACCTAAAAGAAGCCCTGCCTGCCAGGCCAAAGGGAAATACTTTCCTTCCCGTACACTCCCCTTCCTGGCATCTCTGCAATACAAAGCAAAATCAACTGATATCTGAACAATTGAAAGATTTTTCCTACCATAAGCTAAGATGATTCTACGATAACAATTGATATTAACTTTAGACAACTTTTGATCTCTTACTCTATGTCTACACTATGAGGACATCCCATTTCCTGAGTCAGGGGGTGGGGAAAGTAGGTAGAATAGGGCGATGGTCCCAGATGGGAACAAATGGGGCAAGACTTGTCCCAACAGAACTGCAATAGAAAATACGGGAGAAGATACGATACTGTAGATCTACTGTAGATCCTACAGTAGAAACTAGGAAACTAGGGTGGAAAAGCTCAAAAGGCTCAGAGATGTTTAGAAAGGAGGGGTTTTATTAGGAGACTGAAACAGAAGGACTAACATACCTACCTGGAACATCTACACCTGAACTGGTTATCTAGTCTCCCTTTATGGAGAGAAACGTGATCCTAGGGAATGGGTTACTGCTGTTTGGGAATAGGGCTTAATCTGGTAGCCTGACAGAGGGGAGGCAGCTGCAGCTCCATGCCCCCTGGTCCAAACAGTAGCAAGGCTGAGCATGTATCCCCAGCAGGCACATGCACACAAATGCATGCATAAATATATATACACATATGGCTATGCAGTTACACTCAGCGCTCACATGAACCCACGGGCTCGTTCAGCTGGCTCTTCACTAGTGCTCACACACTTGCCCACACTCAGTCCGGTCTCCGGCACTGCAGATGCACAGACCCCTGTGACCTGCAGTCCCACGCTGGGGGGTGGCACTTGTTTTCTCCCAGCTGCCAGCACCCAGACCCTCGCTCGCTCCAGCCTCTGGCACTGCAGACACATGGGCCTCCACCCGGGGTCTGACTCCAGTTGCTGGTCACGCACACAGATACACCGAACAGATGCCCTTCAGCCAGGAAAAGAGTTAGAAGTGGAATTTGATAAGATAGGACAGACTGTGCTGGTCAGGATAAGGGCATGGCCAGACAAGCTGTCACCTATTTACACACATCCACCCCTTTTTATCCCCTTATCCCTCTACTTCCCTGTAATAAATTCTGAGTAATCCCAAAATGCTCCTCCCCTGCATCCCATACTGTGTGCCATGCCCCAGGCAGCATCTCCCCTCAGTCCAAAAGGGGATCCAGCATTGATTTACCTTGATGGGTCTCATGGCTTCTCCTTGATGGCTCTCCGGGGGCAGCCCTGGGAGGGCCCAGACAGGCTGTCGCTCCCTCTGAGTCCTTAATTTGGGCTCCCATCTGCCTTTGGGACTCTGTGCTCCCCTGGCCTTGTGGACATGGGCTGATGGCTCCTGTGGTGGGCCTGGGAGCAGGCAGGCAGGGCGTGATTTGGGATCCCCCACCTGCCATCGCCTCTCTGAGCTCTTTCATGGGTGTGTGGATGAGATTTTATCACACAACCTAACAGCTGCATCCTGTGGCAGATCTTCCTTAGGATCTATCCAATTCTATACAAGTTTATGTATCACATGCTGCTTGATTCTAACATGCAAGACTAGGAATCCAAGTAGTTTCTTTCACAGGTCTTTATAACTAGGGCCTGGCACACCATACACTACACTAAATATAGAAATCAATAGGAGAAAAAGAGATGCTCAAATCAGACATTCTATTTTTTCTTTCTTCTCGATGCTGCTATTATTCCAATGTTCAGTCTGATCCTAAAGCAATACAGCACAGCATGTCACAAGCATTATTATGTCTTCATACTGCCGAGTAACTGAAATCCTTTTATTAAAATATAGCATTGTGTGATGGATTTCTTCATCCTTGGACTGATGTTGAGCCTGGAGCTCTTACTAGTAATCACTTTACACAAAGCCAGATCACATACTCTACTCAGACAGAGAAGCTAAGGACTCAAGTCACAGATTTTTAAAAATGGTGTGAAAGCTGGTGAGACTGAATTGTTCCTGCAAAGAATAGATATATTTCAAAATTTCTGAGAGAAACTACACTGAAGGCCTTTTCTGAATAATCGAGTTATGGAATGTTTTATTCATCCTTCATTAACTGTATTATTAAAACAAAATCAATTCCCAAAAAACATTAGAGAAACAAGAAGAAAGTTATTCCACTGAATATTAATCATCTTAAAGAAATTTAAGGCTGTCAGGTACTAACACCACAGCTGTAAAGAAGAGCTGTAAATAGTAAAATATCAGTAAAAGTCTTCCACCAGCCTACTGAAAGTCAACCATCATCTTTCGAGTGTACTTGCTCTTCAACTGATTGCTAAGATGATAAGAAAAAAATCAAGTGACAGGAGAAAGGGACAGTAATAAATTGTCCAAATGCCTTAGAATTACTAGTTAATGCAAGACAGAATAGAAGATGAAACTCTGACATCAGTGTTTCTAAAGAAAACCTCTTTACTTTGAGAGACACACCAAAGCATACATTTGCAGCTGACTCTTCTTTCCACTATCTTAATGAGATTTTAAATTTAGACATGTAGCATCCTAAATGTTTGAAGAGTTTTTGCTGTAATGTTAGCCCTGTCACATCATCTACCAGTCCTCTTGAGACAGAATGCTTAGCCTCAAAAAAGTAAATGCTTTTACTATTTCAGTATATACATCATTAACTTCTCTACTGTTTCCTCACTCTTCATCTACACTCCCTAAAAAATGTTTGGGAAAGCGTTAAGGACAAATGGGCTACTGCACACTATTAACTCTTCATAATTTATAATGAAGCTATATACATTACTGTCCTGGTTTTGGCTGGGATGGAGTTGGTTTTCTTCCTGGTAGCCGGTATGGGGCTGTGTTTTGGGTCTAGGTTGAGAACAATGTCGATGATACACTGATGTTTTGGTTCTTGTTAAGTAGTGCTAAGTACTTGCTAAGTGGTGCTCACACTGGTCAAGGACTTTTCAGCTTCCCATGCTCTGCCAGGGGCACGGGAGGCTGGGAGGGGGCACAGCCGGGGCAGCTGACTCAGACTGGGCGGGGGCTATTCCATACCACGTGACGTCATGCTCAGTATATAAGCAGGGGAGTTGGCCGGGGAGGGGTTCGATCGCTGCTTGGGGGACGTGCTGGGCATCGGTCGGCGGGTGGTGAGCAATTGTACAGTGTACCGCTTGCTTTGTATTACTACTGTTCTATTTTTTATTTTACTTTAGTTATTAAACTGTTTTTATCTCAACCCATGAGTTTTCCCCTTTTGCCCTTCCAATCCTCTTCCCCATCCCACCGGTGGGGGGGTGAGCGAGCGGCTGCGTGGTGCTTAGTTGCTGGCTGGGGTTAAACCACAACAATTACTTAATGCAGTCACAAATTCAAGTTTTCATTTTCACCTTCAAGGCCCTATATTATCTCACCCACAATTACTGTATGTCTTGCTTTTATTTCCTTCTACTCCCCAGACATCTCCTATCCTTTCACTTAATTGCATTCTTTATCTCTTTCTCCCACTTTCAGCTGTATGTCTTATATCACGCTGACCTTTGTGCCTAGACTCTTCATCCTTCTTCAGCGGTATCTTTAAAAATACACTCTTTCAGGAATCATTGGTACATTCTCTTCTTCCTCCCCTTCTTATTGCTGAGCTATTAACTGAAATTTGTCTTGCTTAAACCACTTTTGCTCCTTGCTGGACCAGGGCAGCAGAGAATACAGCTGAAAGCTAATGCAGAGCTGGCTGATTCACTTCTTAATTCTATCAGAAGTGACCTCTGTTAACTCTCTTAACTCTGAGAAAAATTGAGGGACAATACTTGCTTGCCATCCAAAACCAGGAACTTGGAACCTTGTTCACTAAAAAAGCCACAGCATTCATTAAATAAATGCCAATCAGTGTGTGTCAGAGGGGATTGATTAGTTTCTTCAAGCTATGTCTATACTTCTTACAGTCTTAGACGTTTATACATATTTCATAGTGCTCTGACAGTTGTCCAGAGCAGGCTCTATGCTTATTATCCGGTGTACATGGATTTGATGCTTTTTTCCCCTCAGGCTTTAATGTATACTTAAACACAAATACGATGTACATAGTGAGCAGCCATGGCACACAAACATCAGGAAACTCAGGAGCATTCCCAGGTCTAGTAATGGTCATAGTATGGTAGAGTCATAGCATTATTCCTGACTCCTAGAACACCTGACTGCAGGACTCCCAGCTTCTCAAACTTCAAACACCTGCTCTACACTATATAACTCTTTATGGAAGTTATCATATGGCCATTGTATTAGTTACTACTATAATTAGAAGATATTATTATCTTCTGAAGAAAACATTAAAATAATAATAATTGCAAACACTTTTTTCTGAAGTTTAAGAAAAAAATCTTCTCAACGAAAATTTTCAGCCTGAAAAGTTTAAAAACTCACAACTGAAAGCAGTCTTCAAAGGATATATCATAGCTAATCTTAAAACTGCAATTGCATTCTACCTAAGATACATGATCATTCTTTGTAGAATAAAAGGTTCTGTTGGCATTCTCTTGGGATAACTGCATTATTGAAAGTGGAAAGTTGTAAGATAAGTTACATATTATTATGCTTTTTGCCCATGGCACTTTTTTGCATCAGTAGTATTTTGAGTCTGTAATAGCTTTGAAGCTCAGGACAACAGGCTGCAACCTCTAATGTTTCCACTCTTTAGTCTGAAGCTGCAGGACGCAATACTATGTTCTGGAAAGAGCAACTGAATGGATCACTGTGACCAGGTAACTGTTCAGTAGAAAAAGGACAATTTCCTAATGGAGGAAAACATGTTCTGTAACAGAAGATATTTTCAGTAATGGATGAAATACCAACAGCTAGTTAGCAAGACCCTGAGGCTTTGAAGCAACTAAACTACGAAGTGAAGGAGTTACTAACATTAAAAACCATTTCTCATTACCATGCTACTATTTTTAGAAAGTAGTTGTAGATGCATTTTAAAAGAATTCTGGTGTTACTCAGGAAATTATTGACTAGTAATCCTTACCTCTATACTTGGTAAAATCTGCTGATGACACAAAGCTATGTAGGTTAGCTGGGATAAGAAACATCTGTAAGAAACTTGGAGTGACAAGGTAGTCTACTGGACAGTCAAGTGTCAAATGAAAGAAAATGGTCAAGAAATGTAAGCAATATACACTAGCTGGAAAAAAATAAATGACATGTATATCTTGTAACATTCAGTTTAAGTACTGGACATCGTATATATTCATAGACATATATAATGCTGTCTCATCTGGAATACTCTATGTACTTGTATACCACAGACATTATTCTATGTTAAAATGTTTTTGATAGGAAAGGTCTGAAGAAATGCAATGAGAATGCTTATGAGGGGAAAAAAAAAAAAAACAAACCAAAAAACCACCCACCACCACCCACCATCCCCCCCCAAAAATCCCAAACACAACCCTTTCAGATGGTGAGAGTCTGAACAGACTAAAGTGTTTTACTTATGGAGCAAGAAATATAAAGGGATGTGATGAGTAGTACTTAAAATACTGAGTGGCAGATCAATTACTTTTTATCTTTCTCACTCATAACATAAAAAACCCCCTGACATTCAAAGAAGTTAAAAGGTGAAAAATTCAGAACATATGCAAAAGATTTACAGAATTCTTTGTCCCAGGTAGTCATCAGCATCAAGAAAAAAACAAATACTGTGAAAGGGTTACTAAAGCCCTTTTTTTCTTTTTTTAAAAAAAAGAGCCTTCAATTACTCGATATAGGAGCAACAGAATATAAGTGGATAAATTAACCCCCTCTAGCTAAAAAGCAATTATTAAGCCTCTGGTATTAGCTGTCATCAGAGATGGTACCACATAAGACGGACACTGAATCTGAGCATGAACAGCAATTCCTATATTTAGCACTATTTAGACAAAAAAGAAAAGCCTTCTTTGGTGGAATAGGAAGACAGCATTTCTACCACTGCTTGGAATTGTTTTCTGCTTTAAATCAGAATCACTTCAGTCTTACTGAAGCTTAACTTGAACCATTTCCTTCTTGGCTTTGAATCATATTATTATTCTAAGATAAAGAGATGCTGGAATGGAAATGTTAAGCATCCTTTTTTAGCAGATAAAGCTGTCACTTCTTCAGCTCTTGTGTGTGCTACAAGGTCTTTTATCTTTATACCACCAGTCTATCACAATAATCATAAAAAAAAAAAATTCTCAAGCATTGCTTTATGGAGTACACTTTGTAATCATCTTGTAAGTACACTTATTTTGTGATACAGCAATCAGCCTGAGCAAAATGCTTTGCTCTGTTTAGACTATAAATAATTTGTCAGTGTTAATTGATGGTCCTGTATGTAGGTTTTCTGCAACCGTGCCAAAAAACCAGACTCTTACAAATTCTTTACCACACAACAGAATAAGCATAACCTGACACAAATACCAGCTCTCTGAAAATTACCTACAACCACATCTCTACAAACAGCAAGTAACTTAAACAAAAACAAAGAAAGAAGCAAACAAATGAACTCTCCCTCCCCCAGCCTTAGTGCATTAAAATAACACATAGTTGACCTTAGTCTTTCAAAGGTTTCCAGGTCTCCCCATGACAATAATTTACAAAGAAGCAACCAAAAAATACTGCTAACACCACAATTCCTTGTTTCAGTCTTCATTCTTTGTCGTGAAACTGTTGAAAAGCATTGTTACAACAGGCTCTGGGGTGATTACAAAGGCAACCTGAGATACAGAGAGGATCAGTGCACTAGATCTTTTTGAAAGAAGATTTACTAATGCTTGCTATAACCCAAAAGACATTGAAAACATTTTTTTGTGAAAATTCTTGTTAATTAAAATCTAATTATTCAATGACTGCTCTGTTTAGCATCTCCAAAAAATGCTCAAGGTCTTGAAAGAAAGAAAAGATAACTCAGTGAGCAATTTATCATAAAAGAAGGATTTTCCCCCCTCTCTTTTACTACTTACCATGCATAATTAATATGTGATAATACCCATAATGAGTTCCCTAAAACAATTAGCAACGCCTCTCCAGTGACCTGCTAATCTGAATATAATGCTTTTAGAATTTGGAGGTGTACCAGTTTCTTTGTGCTTACACACTCACCTCACGTAGAAGCAAAGAAGGCTGCAGAACATAATTTATTATTCTGCATCACATTTCATCAAGTCCCTTAGCAGCTACTTGAAACATTATCAAGACAAATGCAAGGGAAAAAAAATATTCCTGCCTCCCCACCCCCCAAGTAGGGTACCCCAAAGACTAAGAACCAATTATAATCCTTCTTTCCTCTTCCAATCAGATACATTAAGTGAAAGCAAACCTTGACCAGGTTATTTTTTGCATGGAATTTCAATTACTTTTTTCATCTCCCTAAGACAAATACATCCATAAATAAACATGCACTGCAGTAACAAGGGCAACGTCTGGAACACTTAAGAGCTAAATTACTTTCAAGCCATGCAACATCTCATTTTTCTTCCACAAATATATAATAAAGACTGCCAGCATGGGGGGGTGGGGTGGTACGCACACGCAAGCACACATGCCGCAGGAGAAGAGGGAGGAAGAAAATCAACCATGTGAACTGAGAGCATGATAATTGAAAACAAAACAAACCAAACAACTTTATAACTGTCTCGTTCCTTGAGTTGTCTTGTAAATATAAAATAGTGACCTGTTATGGATTTAGGGAAAAGGTGCATGTGTATAGCAAATCTTCAGAAGTCCTCGATTGTTAGATGTGGTGAAGTATCTCACATTCTTCTCTCTACAGCCATGTCCATTATGCTTACGGAGCTGGAAGCTGAGCTTCATAATCACAGACTTCATCATCCAGACTGGGAGAAACAAATAAGGGCTACATGCTTAGACTATTTAGAAGCTGAGGAAGGTGCAGGATTCAGCCAACAGACTGTCCAGCAGCATATCACCTAAAAAGTACATTCCACTAGAGTGCTGTGATCTTTGCACCCCAAGCTGTAAGCTTCTAGCAGTACTTCAAGATGGAGGTCTTAACACATAAAACTCTACATTGTTCAATACCTACTTACTTTAAATTGCCTAATAGGCAATTGCCTAATAGGCAATTTAAAGGTATAATTTAGTAATAATTTATTCCTTTACACTTCTCCAGTGTCTGTCTGAAATCAACACCTTCTCCAGTGGGGTGGGGTGAGGTGGTGTAAAAGAAAAGTTATACTCTTTATTATTTTCTGCTGCCCCACAGTAGCAGGAATTCAAGAGCTTGGCCAGCAACACATACTAAATACTCAAATCACAACTTGCCATCTAGAAATGTCTTCAGTCACACTGCAGAGTAAGAAAAGTAAAGGCTTTATGAATTAAGGAAAAAGTTTAGTCAAGAACCTCCCTGAGCAAACAGCTAGTGTACTGTGGGGTAATTAGGACAATCCCCAAGAAAACCCAAAAACTGAAAGACTGAACTCCTCAGGTTTAAGAGTGCTCAAAAAGCTGTTTTCCCCAATTTTTTGAGTAAGTATTCCACACAGTGGACAAGATAAGGACAACCCTCTTTTCTGATTTGCTTTAAAAAGAAAACAGAAGTCCCAGATTGCTGTTATGTTCTCTATGGAGCCAATTTTTCTTGACATTTTAGGAACACGCTGGGACTACTTTTCCAATTATGCTTTACAAAAGATTAACTGCAAGAGATGTTTAGTTCCTGAGAAATAAACAGACACTGTTGAGATTGGGCAATTTTGGATGCACACATGAAAGCAAAAACCTTGTTTCTCAAAAAACTATAAAGTCAGAAAGGGAGGTTCCTACTGAATTTGGCACCTCATCTCGGTTATAAGGCAGACAAGTGGAAACGTCCTGTTTTCAAGCCAACAGACATACCCTTTCAGATTTCACTTGCTATCCACTCTCAACATTTAAGGGTGTGTTTGTATGGAACAACTAAACTAATCTGGGTACACACAAATGATGTGACATACTTCATTCACCTCCCAATCACCCTACATACAGTAACAGTAAGATCTACCATATGTAATCTAAACTCATCAAGGGAATGAACTCTGCTTTTGCTGCAAACTTAAGCATGCCGCATGTACGCAGGAGCAGCGGTTTCAAGCTCTCGTGGCAATGAACAAGTTGCTTGGCAGTTCCACCACCTCCCAGGGAGCACCATCCCCACCACACTGCTGCCAAGGGACAGTCTTCTCTGCTCTGTTTGGAATTTGGCCACTGTGCAGCACAAGATGCGAGGCTAACAAGAATGCTGAGGGAGCACAACCTTGCAGATAGGGGACTTCAAAGGAGCACTCTGTGCAAGCAGTGAGGAAATTGTCTCCAAAAAAGCCCAACAAGAAAACACATGCACCAGAAAAACTCAAACATGCCAGACTTCAGTCAGGGTACTCACTGCCTGGCTACACAGGAGTTGGCACCAACAAATCAGCCGACACAGGAAGTTCTTTATTGGCTCTAACCCATCAACTGCCTAATTTGAATTAATTAATGAACTGTAATTACATCAGTACAGACAAGAAAGTCAAGTGGCTTCCGAAAAGAAAGCACAAATTCTGCCTTCTACCTCAAAACACACCAGCAGCTATAAAGACTTGTGGAGCAACACTGATCCCTCTTCACGCAGTAAGTGGCTGCTGGCACGTGCTGTATCTGCTTCTGTACAGACCGCAGTGTATGTGAACAACAGTGATCTACTACAAACTCTACTTCATGTGTGCCACTGAATGCAGCTTGACGCTTTAAAAGTCAGGTGTACTATGACCGTTATGATCGCAGGCTATACCACTGGGAGAAGCAAATACCTAGCAATATGCTAAAATAACTGGTAAAAATTGTCAGTCCAAGGAAATAAGACCGCAGAGCATGGGTAAATCAGAATGGTTTACTCCATGAACAGCTGTTTAGAAGAGTGTTTCAGCTGAGGAAAAATTGGAAATGTAGGCTTATTCAAAGGACAGACTAGAGCCAAGGTTGAAAAGACAGCCATTGACGTCAGTTTGAACTATGTTGAAAAATGGCTATGTATTTTTACATTTAATGCTTTTGTTATTTCTAAAATACAATGTCTGATTTGTGAATTGTAAACATTCAGGAAAGACTGCAAGTCAATTTATTAATAAAATGGAAAAGGGGCAGATTTATGATGACTAAAATACATGATTTCAACAGCAGGGATTCCAATTTACAGCTCAATACGCCACCTAGAACGGCTGTTCATGCCTTTGTAATTTCTGTACCTTATTTAAAGTACTCCTAATAAATTCAACCTCCAGCTATACATACGGAATAACAGAAACAACCCTAGTAAAATAACTATTTATCTGAAAACCATAGTAAGTGAAATACATACACTACGTGCATACACTAAAAGTGGTGCAGTTGGAGGGGGGGGGGAAGTAGAAAAGGAAAAAAATGAGAGTGGATAAGAAATAAAAAAGAGATTTTGGCATCCTTTTTACAGAAGCTCATAATAATGATGGTCACGTTAACTGCTAAATCAGCTGCCTTCACCCTCTGTTTTCCTTCTACAATATAGACTAAAGCTACAAAATGGTCATAATGTTCTGAATCTCTATTACTCTTTCACTACATCTTCTGTAGCAAAAAAGTCTCAGTTTCTCTTTGAACTTCTCTTTTCTATGACATAAAAAGTCCACTGAGACTCATAAATCCTAATGCCATTTAATCAGTCTGAAAAATTTTAATGAGCTCTCACTAGATTTGGTACAGAGATTATTCGTAACTATGGGATCAATTAATTAATTACAAATGGAAGAAACTGCAAAGAAATAGTGTTTTAAATTAAGGCCGTGATTTACATCACTTGGAACTTTTTAAATAGAACAGATTGATTCTTCATAAGAGAGTTATGACCATTTATATTACTACAATCTTTTCCTCTTTTTAAACAGTATAAATGGTATTTGTTTGTTTTTAAACTACACTACTAGTATGGTCCTTTATTTTACAGAAAAGCTATAGGCGAAACAACCAAAATACTGGAAAGAAAGGCCTTGACCTGTGCCACATCCTCAAGAAGGTAAATAATTAATTCACATGTTTTTAATGGCATGAGTATATTGGAAGCATGTATAAATGTTTGCATGGGAATGTCTGAAACCCTCTGACTTAGGGCCATATTTGAAATAAATTTAGTAGCATAACATTTTTGTTACTATGAAACAAAATTGTTTCAAGACAACATTGAAAAGTTATAGTTGATATATATATATATCTTATATACAAATACACACAGAAACACACAAACAGCAAGGTTTTTATGAACTCTTAAAGCAAAAATTAATATTCTAATATTTATAAATTCCAAAAGCATGATTTTAAATAATTTGAGCCTTTTAATTCAAAATGGAACAGAAAAATATTGTTTAGCAAAAGCACTTTTGTTTTCTTTTTTTTTTTCCCCCCAGATCAAATCTGTGAAGTGCATCACCAAATCACAGGATGATTGAGGTTGGAAGGGACGTCTGGAGGTCATCTGGTCCAACCCCCCTGCTCAAGCAGGGACACCTAGAGCCTGTTGTCCAGGACCATGTCCAGATGTCTTCTGAACATCTCCAACACGTGACACTCCACCATCTCTCTGGGCAACCTCAGCCAGTGCTCAGTCACCCTCAGAGTAAAAAAGTGTTTCCTTGTGCTCAGACAGAGCCTCCTGTGTGTGTTTGTGCCCATTACCTCTGGTTCTGTCACTGGGCACAGATGAAAAGAGCCTGTGTCTGTCTTCTTTACACTCTCTCTTCAGATATTTACATACATTAATAAGATCCCCCTCAGCATTCTTTTCTCTTCATCAGCAAACTGCCCCGTCAACCAGGTCATTAATGAAGATGTTAAACAAGATTGGACACAGTATTGACCCTTGGGGCACACTGCTAGTCACTGGCATCCAACTAGACTTTGCACTGCTGATCATCACCCTCTGGACTCAGCTGTTCAGACACCTCACTGCTCATGCAGCCCATACATCCACAGCTTCTCTATGAGGATCTGATGGGAGAGAGTGTCAAAGGCCTTACTGTAGTCCAGGCAGACAACAGCCACTGCTCTCCCCTCATCTGTCAGGCCAGTCATTTCATCCTAGAACTTTATCAAATTGGTCAAGCAAGACTTCCCCTTGGTGAAGCCATGCTGACTACTCCTGATGATTTGCTTGTCCTTATGGTGCCTGGAAACGGTTTTCAGGATTAGTTGCTCCATCATCTTCCAGGGATCGAAGTGAGGCTAAGCAGCCTGTAGTTCCCTGGGTCCTCCTTCTTGCCCTTCTTGTGGATAGCAGTGACATTTGCTTTCCTCCAGTCTTCAGGCACTTCTCCCAGTCACCATGATGGATCAAAGATTATGGGGAGTGGCCTCACAATGACATCTGCCAGCTCCCTCAGCACTCGCGGGTGCATCCCATCAGCGCCCATGGACTTATTCATGTCCAGTTTGCTTATGTATTCCCTGACATGATCCTCTTTCACAAAGGGTACATCTTCCTTGCTCTAACCTGTCCCCCTTGTCTCTGGGACCTGGCATTTCTGACTTGCTACATTCAGTACTTCAGCCTTTTTCATGTCCTGTGTAACCAAGTCCCCCATCTCATTCAGCAAGGGGCCCACATGTTCCCTAGTCTTCCTTTTGTCTTCTATGTACTTATAGAAGCCCTTCTTGTTGTCTTTGATACCCCTTGGCATATATAGCTGATTTTATCAAATTTCACAGTATTGCCATCAATGAAACTCCGATTTTGCCTCTGCAGCCCATTTTAAAGGTTCCCCTAAAGGGAATTCGTGATGCAAAAATTTGAAACATAGTAAAATACTAAGTAACTAATTCTAGAAAAATATGAAAGAACTTATTTTCCAAATTGTGATCATATAAAGATAGGGAAATAATAAAAAAGCCCAAACAAAAATAATACTTTGAAACATTTTTTTTCAATTGTCTAAATAAAATGTATGGAAAACAACATGGTGTTTTGAACATTGCAGCCTGAAATGTCTACAATATTCAAACACGTTGTTTCTACATATGTATAGCTCCAGCTGGTTCTCTTACAAGTTGCATCTGTGTATTTGAGAACAAATTTTGGCGTGTATTTAAAAAAAAAATAAAAATTGAATTTTAGTAAAAGACAAAATTTCTAGTATTTAATCTGCAGATCACATTTCAATTACTTGACTGATTTAATTAATTACTCATATGACAGTGCATTGTTAGTAGTGTTGGAAGTTCATATGGAACTTCATGCATCACAAAATACTGAGACCTAGGCTGAATTTGCAGGATGTACCTTGTTCAAAATTCCTGTGCTATAGTTTCATCATTATGCTTATTAAATTCCTAGTTAACCAAAGACTACAAACTAAAAGGTCAACATTTAAGAAATTCCCAGATGGACAATTATGACATCCTTCAATGTAGTAAAGGAGACATCATATCCATTTTAAGAACTGCCTTCTTGTAGAAGTATGCCTGCACAGCAACACTCACAGGCTGGTATGCCACTACAGCTAAATTCTGGATTTGGCCTTCTATGGCTACATTGTACGACTTCCAAGTGGAAGTCCTCTCCAGGTGCATATCAAGTTGGGCGGGAGTGTTGACCTGCTGGAGGGTAGGAAGGCCCTACAGAGGGACCTGGACAGGCTGGATCGATGGGCTGAGGCCAACTGTATGAGGTTCAACAAAGCTAAGTGTCAGGTCCTGCACTTCGGTCACAACAACCCCAGGCAATGCTACAGGCTTGGGGAAGAGTGGCTGGAGAGCTGCTCAGCGGAAAAGGACCTGGGAGTGTTGGTCAACAGCTGGCTGAATATGAGCTGGCAGCATGCCCAGGTGGCCAAGAAGGCCAATAGCATCCTGGCTTGTATGAGAAATAGTGTGGCCAGCAGGACTAGGGAAGTGATCGTCCCCTTGTACTCAGCACTGGTGAGGCCGCACCTTGAGTACTGTGTTCACTTTTGGGCCCCTCACTACAAGAAAGACATTGAGGTGCTGGAGAGTGTACAGAGAAGGGCAACGAAGCTGGTGAAGGGTCTAGAGCACAAGTCCTATGAGGAGCAGCTGAGGGAATTGGGGTTGTTTAGCCTGGAGAAAAGGAGGCTCAGGGGAGACCTTATTGCTCTCTACAACTACCTGAAAGGAGGCTGTAGCAAGGCGGGGGTTGGTCTCTTCTGCCAAGTAACAAGCGATAGGACAAGAGGAAATGGCTTCCAGTTGCACCAGGGGAGGTTTACGTTGGATATTAGGAAAAATTTCTTCACTGAAAGGGTAGTCAGGCACTGGAACAGGCTGACCAGGGAAGTGGTTGAGTCTTCATCCCTGGAGGGATTTAAAAGACATGTAGATGTGGCACTTAGGGACATGGTTTAGTGGTGGAGGTTCCAGTGTTAGGTTTAAAATTATTAAGCGTAATACAGATGCCACTATTATCTTCAAATATTTTTTCACTGTTAACACAGCTAAGGCTACTTACTGCTGAATAACTAAAAATATCTACAACACAGTGTCACTCTTTTATTGGTTGTTGTTTGGTTTGTTTTTTTTTTTTAATGTTTTTGTCCTTTTTAATTATTACCACCTTGCGACTTTTCTGAAATAGAGCCAAATAAACTAAGAGCTTTGGGGAAGCTGTCCCTCTGGATATTACTATTAGGGTCCTCACAGGAAATAATAGTTTAATTTGTCATTAACACAGTTGACATTCAATTTCCTTACCTCTCCTTCAGATACAATACCAATTATGACCCTGCTTTATACAAATTCTCAATACTTTATGCTCTTTTACTTTCAGAATTACAGAACAGCTTACAGTCACAACTCCATACAATTAAGAAGTATGCATTACACACCTCTCATCCTGTTTCACAAAAAACACACCATACAGCATTACAGGGACATACCCTGATTTTTTGTTCCCTAGACATATAGTTAAGCAAGAAAGAATAATTTCATATGAAAGCAAGATAAGCTGTGGTTTAAGCTTTTTTTCAACTCCCCTCTTACTCCCTCCAAAACCCTGGGCTGCTTCCCAATATTTGCTCTCAGTTGAGTATTAACATGTTCAAAATTCGTAACTACTTGACTCTAAGATGAGATTCACAGCCTTGCTGCTCAGATTCTTCAACATTTAAAACATACCATACATACAAGGCCTACTCACACAAGTACCTAACATGTCCATACAACCACCATCTGCATGAACATGATTATGTACAGTTGGTGTACCTTTTCCAGACATCTAAGTTTCCAAATGAAGTTGATGCACACACAGAGAATGTCAACAGAACTTGCAACAGAAAAAACAAAAACCAAACCCAACACTGTTGGTTAACACTGTTCATAGTATGCCACATTGCATCAAACTTACTTCACTTTCTATTCCCAGGCAATGCAAATACTATTTAGACTCCGGGTGAGAACTTGAAGTATGAAAGGCTGAAGAATCTTAGCTAATCACTCCGTATGTATTTGTGTAACCATTTTTTCCTCAATAATCCTACTGAGAAAGCAGTAATCACAGTCTAATCCACCTAAAGTTGTTCCTTAAAAATTATTATGTAATGCACTTTTCTGCAGTAATGAAACTCCAAAACTTCAGAACTTATGTTCCACTCAGGGTAGACAAGAAGTGCAAAAAATATTTTAAGGAGAAAGGCAATTTAATTTAAAATAAAAGCAAAACCATTATTTTAACTAACTCTTCAATTTATCTTTCAAATATTCTCCCTAGAGATTTCTATTTCAGAATCAAGTTTGTAAAGTTATGTATCGGAGAGAGAAACTAAACACCTCTACTATTTGCGAAAGATTGCCCAACCTGATCAGTTTTAAATCATGAAACAAGAATTATGATCTCAGAGATGTAGAATGCAAGAGGAAAGAGACGGCTTAGAAAAAAATATGTCCTCTTTACAAAGAAGTATCTTTAATGTTTAGACACTTAAGAGGTAAATCACCCATGAAGGTATGAAAAATAAACTGATCTATGTTTAAATAACTCTTTCGAAACTTTGAGTAGTGAAGTTAAGTTTGCAGATTTATGCATAGAGCGGAAAATCATTACACTTTCCTATTACTGCACACTACCATGTAGTAAATCAGAGCAATCTGCATTACAAACATCATAGATAGTGGGGGGGAAAGATGCTTTCCAACAATCTCTTGCTTCAACTATATAAACATCTTTGAAAACAGAGGTTGCTGATTTTTATAATGTTCATATTAAATCTTAACCTAAGTATTTATCACATTAAAAAAAAAAAAGTATCTAAATATAGCCCAAACAGAATATTCCTAACTTTTCAGTTAATTTGTCCCCTCCTCTTCTTACCTTCTCTGGAGGTGCAGGAGGGTGAAATCTCTTTGCACAAACTAGAAATGCATCAGGCTGTGGCTTGCCACACTTCACCTCGGGGTCATCTCCCAACACAATATGATGAAAAAGACCAAAGAAGTCTTTGTGTCTGGCTGTTTTCATCTGAAATGTCACTTCAGCTGAGCTGGTGGCAACAGCTATGGGTATGTTGTGTTTGTGTAAATGACGGATGAGCTTATCAACACCTGCAAGACAAATATATACATTTTATTTTTTTATATATATGCATATATGTAAGTATATGTATTAATATTTATACCTACTTACAGTATATTTAGCAGTATTTCAACAATGTTGTCTTACTGAATATAACAACCTATTTCAATCAGTTAGTGTAGAAGAAAATTCTTGCTATATCTGAAACACTCCTTCTCCACACAAAAAATCATGGAACATTCCTCAAGGTATATACTTGTTCTGTCATCAAATGATGCTTTTCTCAAAATATGCCAAAAATGGGTTCAACATAATTGCATAAGTACACCCACCAGAAGTTCATTAAGCAATGTCCCCAACATTATATATGTTTATTATTTCAAACTCTCTTTAAGTGAGAAAAAAGCACATAGGAGAACATTTTCTTTTATACACAGAGTTATGCTCCTGAAAAAAAATTAAAAAAATCAAAGAAATATACTCTTCTCACTGAATTGTATAGTTTTAATTTCTGAAGCAGGTGTCCAACTGGCTTAAACCAGCCCCTGAGAGAGCTCAGTTTCTCTCTTTTGCAATTACTAAAACAAGTAACACTGGGCAGAGGAGGGGGAGCTGTCAGTCACAGTTGTCAATACCAGAGCTTTATCTATTGATGCTGTGAACTCAGAGTAATGAACACCTCAAGCCTAATGGGTAGAAACTTCAATCCGATCCAGTCTTCTAGAGAAGGTTAATGTAGGGAACAGTGAAAACACAGCAGTGTGTAAGAGGGAAACATACTTCATTATTCGGTGCAAGTTTTGAGTTTCCTATGCAGAGGTTTCAATGCTTCTTCGCTGAAGCATTCTAAATGCTGGATACCTCTCCCAGACAAAACAATTAGCAGTGTCTAACAGTGAACAAGATTGGATGTCTGAGTGGATGTCCGGTCTTTACCAAGACACAAGAGAAAATCCCTCCATATCTGTGAAATCATTTCATCTCTGCTTCTTGGCATGAATCCAAACTGTGCTGGACACAGGATATTGGTTTCAGGTGGATAAGCCCCCAGTTGACTTTTGGCTCTTTGAACCAACTTGAAAACGATTCTTTGTTTTCATCTTTCAACTGCATGAAGTCTTATCCTATTTTTCATGCCTGGCTATACTAAAGTAATCTTATTCCCTTCCTGATTAACTGTCATGCTTATGTCTGGTCCCTGCTCCCTCAAAACATTCCTACTCCTCATGCCCATTTAATTCTTTCCTGTGCCACCCAAGCATCTCTGATTTGCATTTCCCATGTGATCCAGCTTTTCTGCCCCATTAATTCTATAAACAACAATCTTATCTGCAATACATTTTCCCAAGTATAGTCATATGCCCAACTTTGAGAAGCTATAACTACTATTGATAACAAAGTGTGTAGATTAGCAAATAGGTGCATTAACTAACCCATCTATCCGGAAATATGATGTATAGATGTGGCCCTCCACAGATTTCTTCTCTATTCTCCAGAATCTCATCAACCAATTAATAACTGACATTTCCAGCTCCATGCTTGTATTTGAAGACAGCCTTTAAACTATAAATACATGCAGTTCTGTGATGTTAGATTTCCAGCTGGACAGAAATAACAGTGTTATTCCTCCTCTAATGTCAATGCATCACCCATTTAAAAGCCTTCCTATGCCCCCTTAAATGGTTATACTAATAACAAGGAAGTGCATTTTTTCCCAAATGATGCTACTCTGTCCTTTCATTGAAATATGATGCTAAATACAAGTTAACTTTTTATTCCAGATACAAATTATGTCTTCATTCTGAAACATGTGAAGTAAGTCCATATTAAAGTAATGGAAGTACTAAGCTCTCTTACACTAACACAGTAATGTCTCTTTTTAAAAATAAAATCCATTCATTCAAAGGAATTTATTCTAAATAATCTGCAACATTTAGCAAGGCTAGCATATTGCATGTGTAGTGATATAAAGAAGTCATCTGAAGATTACACAACTAAGAAGACTTCTCCTATCTCCTATGCTCATGCTATGATATAGTTTTCTCTAAAGTTGTGCTCTTTTCAAATAGCTAATTTTCTTCAGTCCCACTGCATCACAGCTTCAGTTCATCTGTCACAGTGTATGTTTATTCTACATTTCTATTGGAGGTAGCCAGCCACAGAAAAGCACTGTTGCAGAAAGGTTATTTCTTCAGGGTTCTCTCTTATATTCCCCCAGCACATGTCATGATTTCAGTGTGTAGAAGTGTGAGTGTGTGTGTTTACTTTCTCTTTTTGGCTTCCCTCACTACAAGGGAGCTAAAATGCAGCTGTCCCTAACAGCTCCGGAGAGCAAAGATTTACATTATTCAGAAAATGCACTTTAATAAAAATATGCCATTTAAAACCTCATTATTTGCATATGGATAAATATAGCAAGACAGATTAGGAAAAAAAAATACAAGGGGAAAATCAGCTGTGTGGAAAAAAATTAAATTGCATATGGAAGAATAGCTAGCATAACTTAACAAGCTCAAGATAGTAGCGGTTGAAAAATATTTTCATTCCAGGTTTGTTATTTCTTTGCAAAAGCTATAGATCAACAAAATCCATTTTTGTCTGCATCAATTACCACCAGTATAGTTCTAGACACTTTGCCACACATCAAATTACTGAGACAATTATTGTACTAATACAGAATATAATTCTTCATTAGGAAGATAATATCTTTCTTAGTATCTTTCTTGTGCTTTTTTTACAGAAAATGTCAACAGAAGGGAAAGTGGGGAACTGCTTTAAAGATCCGTAAGAAACTTCCCCTGGCATCTACCTTGCCATTATATCCCCTATAGCTACATAGATTTTTCAATCAAATGAAGACTTCAGTTACATCAAAACCAACCAATTAAAAACTCAATGGCTATGAAGAAGTACGGTGAAAATTCCTGTGAACTCACTAACTTCTAACTTACTTGTAACTACCATGTAAGGGATCAAGGCCCATCCATCACAGAGGGACCTGTGAATCAGGAATAAATATCCCACATTGCTATGCTTTGTTTCCAAATGCACTCTTTCATTTCAAATAATCAAAAAGGTAAATACTGTTGCTTTCTTCTGTCTTTTTCAATATTAAGTTTTAGAACAGACACAGAAGCTTACTATATTCTAAATGTAATAGTTAAACACTGGTGGCTATTGAAAAGAAAAATAGGTGAAAAAAACTGTAAGCTGAGTTTAGTTACAGAAGCTGAAAAGAAGAAGGATCAACTTTAAATGTTAGCATCTTTAAAACCCTATTAATCACAAATGTCAATGAAGTTAACAACTTTGGGAAAAGAAGAAGAAAACTAGCTAAACCAATAGAAAGGAGTTATTTCTTCTGAGATCACAGACACATTTTAAAGGAAGAGATCAGCACTTTTGTTCCGAAAGTTGCAGAAAACCATATATTTTATATATATATAATTTTTTTTTAAAATGAAGTATTATTCCTCCATTAGACTCCCAATGTGGTGTTTGTTCTCTTTAGATTCAGCTGAAACCACGATGACTAATACATTGGATCAACTGACAAAGTAAAATTAAGACTTATACCGAACAACAAAACCCTTGGGCTAACTGTTGCATTTTCCTTTTCATTGACTAATACAAACATGTACAGCAAGAGTTCAGGAAACCAAACAATGCTACGCTAAAATGATCTAACAATAGTCCCTACCTAATTATTTATATGCTATTACAACACTGTTTTCTACATGATTTTTTTTTCAATTATCACATTTTATAGTCAAATGGCATTATTCATTATGAAGTGAAAATTAACAAAACGTAACTCCTGAGAGCTAATTCAAATTTATGGAAAACAAAGGGAATTTTCATTTTCCTTTTAGCTTTATACAAACATGAACTCTGTGTCATACAGAATACTGCAGACCCATGAATAGCACATAATTTTTTGCTATATTTTATTTGATATACTTCCAAATTTTCGTACCATCCCTTTTCTTGTGTTTGTCTACCACTGAACAGAACACTGTTCTTTACTTATATCACTTCTGGAACTCCAGATTCAGACCTATTTCTTGTGAAATGTCTCCAGACAAATAAGGAGATAATATAAAGCTCTTCTATTTTTTTCTAATATAAGTTTCAACCAAACTTTTGTTTTACAAAGCATTTTTTTATTTTTCTCTTTTCCTAAAGTGAAGTTTCTATGAACATGTTATAGTAGACTATAAGAATGCTTTTCAGATAGAAAAGAAAGTGATCTCCATCACAAACTGAGCAAACATCTGAGATCGGGAAGAGGATTATTCATGCCACTTCAGCACTGAACCATAATTTCAGTTTCCTTTGTTCACCAGTTGAATGATTTCTGGTGTGCATATTCTGCTTGCAGTCGATTCATTTGAAAGCGTAACTACACCATCAGGCAGACAATCACACACTAAGCTCTGCCAGTACCTCAACCTGAAAATCCACTGTTTGATGGTCTTATAAGCACGGACAAAGTCCTACAGTCTCACGGCTTCAGGAATACAGCTGGCTTGTGTACTGCCAGCACAGAGTGCAGGAACAAGGTCACATAAATGCCCAGGCCTACACAGACAGTCCCACTGTCTTTTCTAATGTCTGTTTCAATCCTAAAAAGATGAACATAAGCTACACAAGAAAAAGCTGTTAAAAATGAACAGAACTCTCCAAGGCCTTCTCTTAAGCAAAAGCATACATTGTAAATAGGACCAAAAGAAGTTAGTATCTTAAAATTTACAAGGTAGCTTTTATGAAAGTTAAGTTTCAAAATTGCATTACAGGAGCTCCTACCTGGCTGAGAAGGCCTCAAATAAACAAACAGTAGCACTTTCAGTGGCAAATCCTTTCATGAACATCACAGTGTACCACACCTCTCTTGCATCTCTTTAGTCCTTCCTTGGGTGCCACCTACATACTAATTACATCTAATTTCTAATTAGAAGTATTTTAACCATTGTGCAATCCAAGGAAGAGAAACAGGAAATCAGTGAGCAATAGAGAGGACAGTGTGTGTGTGCTCTATGATTTTTTTAAAATTCGTTATTTGAAAGCTAACATGTTCTGCTAGGAAGGACATTTAGCTGACACATCCCCATTTTTCCCCCCCTCAAACAAAACCAAAGAGCTCACAGGGGTTTCAGTTCTGCACCAACCATCATAGATAATATTCCTTTATAGTTTCCAACTAATTTAGCTATGGTGTTAACCAATTTAAGAACATTTTGAGCAAGCTTGAAGAGAGAGCCATCATATACATTAATACCTTATATTCTTCCAAATAAGTATTGCCCTTATTCAAACAATTGCAGTGTCAGACATACAATAATCAGAGAACTAGTATAACGTAGGATTACTTTAGTTCAAGATAGTAAATAATGAAAAAAATAAACAAAACACCATAAATACAGCATATTCCTTATACTAATTAAATGCAACCATCAAGTAGCCAACAAAATTAGCTTATATTGTGGAGTTTCCATAGATTCAGCCTGTTCATTTTCAGATCCAAGTGAAAGTTCAAGCTAAACTATTACAGAAAGCTAAAGGCTACTGTATGGAAATGTTAACAGCTTCATATTTTAAGTAAATGATTATTTTGTGTCTTCCTCTTCATAGTTGCTTTTTTAGAAAGCAAACACATGTGAACTCTTAAAAAAAAAAATAGCAAATTTTAAAGTTTAAAGTTTTTAAAACTGATACGAAGCTGACTTTCTATTCCCAAAAGATTCTCCACTGTTCAGTTAGTTTAGTGAAAGACACTACTTCTCATTTAAAACCTTCTCTCACAAAGGCCTCAAATCATTATTATTATAGTAACAACATTACTGCTATCTACAACTGTTGTGTATCCTTTGACATAGTTTTGGAGACTGCAGAAATACTTTAGAAAAAATGAGTTATTTAGGACATTTTACTTATTAAATTGTCTTACCTCCCTCCCCAGTTAGTTACTGGTTATCTGATTATTTTTCCAGTTAAATTCCTGCGCTATTCTTACTTTTTGTCTGTAGTTTGTAATTGCAATATGTAATTTGGTGTCCAGTTAATTTTAATTGTTGAAAAGATACTAATTCTCCTTACTTCAATAAGCTATACAGGCCACTCTCATTTGACAATTTAATCAGTACTATTAGTCACATTTATTTTATTGTCAACTGTAATTATAAGTGAAAGCAACAATTCTCTCCCTAAACTTTTTGACAAGAAATGTGCTGCTTTGAAAAATGGGGTGGGGTATTGAAACATGCCACAAAGTTCTTTTTAATGGACACCCCCCCCCCCATATTTCATGGGCAACCAAATCTTTCCCTATGTATATTTTGTTGTTATCTATATATGCTTGAGTTTTCTTGGGGGGGTGGTGGTGTATTTATTTATTTATTTAATCTGAGCTACTTACTCTTGTCCAAAAAATATTAATTTTTGTTTTCCTTTTTGTATTATGTTTGACTAGTCGGTTAATCTACTACCTCTTTTATCCTGTTTCCCTTTTCTTTCACTGGTGTATGTGCATGTTTTGTTTCTCTTTCCCTGCTATACTTTTGGAGCTCGTCTACACTATGTAGCCTGTGCTAATATAACTATACTTGCTAAGCCTTGTAGCTGAGATGTAGCATATTCGGCAGAAGAAACAACATGGCTACAGACTTTTTTAGAGAACAGTGTCTTGATCAACAGACTTTTGCCTTGTGCACTGAAATTTTTGTTCGAAGAACTATACTAGTCACCATGCTCTTTCTTCACATAGCTTGCACACAAAATATGAGCCCAAATACAACTTCACACTCTTTTTGAGGACTTTCAGCACTCCCTCTAAGAAGATTTTCATATACATCTATCACAGCATTGCTCTTCATTCACCACTGCAGAGATACAGTTAGCTTTCTACTCACACTAACAGCATGAGAACAGAAGACACCTGACCTCCGGGGCACCAAAATCAAGGCTCTTTAGATACCCATATTCAAGTCCACTTCATTTTGCTGTAACGTTACACAAAACAAGCTGTCTGAGAGCGTTCAGTGTGTATTTGGAAGAAAAGATTTACCACTGAGAAAAAGACTAAAGGAAACCAAAGTGTTCCATGCATTGTTTAAATTAACTGTGTACATGCATTATGCATGCCTTGATGATTTATGTCCAGTTGTGCACAAATGGAAATCTTAAGGATAAATATAGCCTCTGTATGAAAAGACTGCTCCTCTTTTTCAAAATCATTCACAGTTCCTACATTGAATATGATATCAGACCAAACTTAAAGCTCTTCAAGATTTCATCACTCTCTTTGATCAAAGAAAAGCTAACATTACCACTCGGAGCTTTGTCAAATTGATTTGATTTCTAGCCAATTCGATGATAATCCTTTAAGTTGATAAAAGCAATTCTATGTCAAAAACCGCAGCAGCCTCTGAACACTAAAAGCACCCAACAAAGAAAAAAAAAATAAAATAATCACACTTAGAACAAGAAGCAGCTGTCTGTTCACTTAAGTCATAAGCTGATTAAAAAATACTTTTTACGTAGTCCGGTGTGCTACAACAGTTGCAAGCCCATCAGCACAGCACTATTCATTATATACACTTGCTCTCAATCCTCAAGTGAAGTCAACATTGCTGCTGTGAAAGTGACAGTGTGACAGAGGCTGAGCTACCCACCACTTGCTATAATTGCCATGAATGCTTTAACTTGGTTAACCCTGAATTGGTCAGGCTGTTGGACTAGATGATCGTTGTAGGTCCCTTCCAACCGAAATTAGACTATTCTACTCTATTTCTCAATCTGATGAGATTATGGAAACATAACTCTCGGATCCATCTGTTTCTTTTTTGTTCCGAGACATTGTTTAAAAATGCTATCTGCAATGGTATGTTATCCTTTCACTGAGCTACAAAAGTGGAAGTGGAAACTAATAACCTACTCCCTAATTTGGAAGGTAATTGGCTATTAATAAAGAATTCTATCTTCTCATCTTATTGCTCTCTAAAAAGTACCAAAGATCCTTCTGGTGGCAGAGACTCCCTGTTCACCAAATTGATAATCTCATTTTAGTCTGGACATACTGACACATGCATAGCCATGGAAAAAATGTAAGTACTAAATTTTACACAATTCAGAACCTCTGTCAACTGTGTTGCTGACTTCCTGGTAAAAGCATTTTTGGGTTGCAATCTTTTAGGACTTAACGCAAAGGCCAAATGTTTGAAATCAGCCAAGCAGACAGCATCATTCCGAGTTTGCAGCTAATTGACTGATCTCTAGGGGTTACAGGCTCACTGACCCCAGAATGGAATCACTAGAGTTTCATACCATTAAAACAATAATAGCAAGGAAAAGAAAAGATAACATGGTAGGAAGTCTGTTTAACTGTTAAGGGCACAACATGAATCAAGGAAACAATAGCTAAGCAAACTAGACTGCTGGTTGAATGGAACTGTTCAAGAAAAAAAATATATATGACTTTAGAGTGAGTTGCCATTGGAACTTGAACCATTTTTCTTTCTTCTGTTTTTGTGATTTCTGACTGGCTTCATTTGGTACTAAAACTGAGCTATGAAATTACCTCCTCATGTTTGCAAGAGACAGTCAACTGTACTTGAACTGGAAAATAGTTTGCATATCACATTCTGCACTGGCTGAACAGGAGCTGCAACGAAGAAATCCCAGTTATCATGAAAATGACACAGAGATAGAAAACATCTGAAAGGTATACACAACCACAGAATCCTTAAGGATCTGTGCTTTGTGATGATGATGCGCCAAAGAACAGAGACTGCTATGAAAGAATGGCATTAATTTCATAACCCTGATTTGATTATAGTAACTGCTGGTAGCTGTGTAACTTGGAGTTAGGTTTTTCTAGCTCTGTGTATATTCTGGGTTTATGTTAAGCGAAAGCACACCTATACATGTATAGGTAAACGTCACTCGTTCTTTTGACGATCCACTTCCCTGCAACGTAGTACTGCATTTGCAGAAACAGAAAGCCTACTATGTTACTCTTGCAGATAACAATGTCTGTACTCTGACAGAAATATTTAGAAAAGCAGCACAAGTGGCAGCCCTGTCATTTTGTCAGTGTTGTCTTGGATTAACTCCTCTGTCCACTGACTCAAAACTAGCCTTCCCTAAGATTCTTTCAGAACTAAAAATAAATCTAACTGTGAAAAACTCTCAAATAGTTATGGGAAAATTCCATATTAGAAATGGATATATCCTTTTCATAGATGAAATCTGTGTTTTGACCACAACCTGATGTATTGAAGCTTGTCAGTCAGTTCAGCCATACTGAAAGAGTCAAAATTAAACCACTAATGTCTCAGAACTGTTGTACGTTAAGTGCCATGGCTGTGATGCAGCCTGTCAGGCAAAGAACTGCTTTGCCAATTGTATATTCATACAACTTCCACACCATCCTTAACCATCACTGACACACCTGTCAATTACTTGATTTGGGAATTAACAGAGTAATCATCACTGGCAAAAACATGTGCATAGAATGTGCATAGCTCATTCTATGTCCAGAAACAAGTGCTGCTTTGCTTGAGTTACTTTTTCAAACATTGTTGGTCATCATTCAGCACTGCTCTCCACCAAACCAAGTTTGAATCTTATTTTTTTTGAAAAACTGTAGAAATTGATTGAAAAAAAGAACCTCACTGGCCTATTAACTGTCAGAAGATGGCCAGAGACTCAGCATGTTAGAGTCATCTTACGCCTTTAATAAATATCATAATTAACTTTCACTTTCCTGTATTTACCTCTAACTATCTGAAAGATCAGGTAGTCAGAGAACATTGTAAACTCAAAATGTCACCACAGTCTTACATCTTACACAACACCTGCATGAAGTCCATTTTTAATTAAAGAACATTAAGAGGCTGTAGAATAAATCCACAAGAAATACATTACTAAATATCCTCAGAAGATACAAGAAGACAGAAGAAAAGTATCAGATTAAAAAAAATCTGGTTATCAGATTGAAGAACAGGTCAGTCCTTAAAGAAACTAAATAGTAAGTAGCTGGAGCCACTTCTTTCTAGATTATTAGAAAGATCACCACTGTGCCCAGGTGGCCAAGAAGGCCAATAGCATCCTGGCTTGCATCAGAAATAGTGTGGCCAGCAGGACCAGGGAGGTGATCGTCCCCCTGTACTCAGCACTGGTGAGGCCGCACCTTGAATCCTGTGTTCAGTTTTGGGCCCCTCATCACAAGAAAGACACCGAGATGTTGCAGCATGTCCAGACAAGGGCAACAAAGCTGGTGAAGGGTCTAGAGCACAAGCCCTACAAGGAGTGGCTGAGGGAACTGGGGTTGTTTAGCCTGGAGAAAAGGAGGCTCAGGGGAGACCATATCGCTCTCTACAACTACCTGAAAGGAGGTTGTAGCAAGGTGGGGGTTGGTGTCTTCTCCCAAGTAACAAGTGATAGGATGAGAGGAAATGGCCTCAAGTTGTGGCAGGGGAGGTTTAGGCTGGATATTAGGAAAAATTTCTGCACCAAAAGGGTTGTTAAGCATTGGAACAGGCTGCCCAGGTGTCAAGGACTCTTATGGAACTGGAATTGTCCCGACATTGCCGTTATACCACCATCTTCTGGCTTGGACATCCAGCCTCCGACAGACTGCACGCACGCAGACCACAAGGCGCCTGTGCAGAGACCAGGGCGCGAAAAGCAGAAACACGGACTGCACTCACGCAGACCTGGAGACGTTGGGAATTTGATCCCTTTTCATGGCTTCCGGACAACCCCTGGGTTAAGCATATCTTATTTTATATGTTGTGTGGTTTAGCAATGTTGTTATTTTTACCATGTGTCATTCCATGTTTTGTTCAATTGATTCAACGTGTTTTGACTAACATGCAGTTTGTTGCTGTCCCATCACCTGACAATGTTGAATATATCCGTGCAGTGTACCAGCCAAAACCTTTAGTTGTAAAAATTGTGTAAGCAAATGCTCTCTTTTCTTGCCTTACTATCCTCTCCTTCTATCACCACCCTGGACCATGAAGACAGAGATCTGCGAGTCAAGACAGCAATCTTTGAGCCACGGGGTGATGTAAGAGTCTGAAGTGTTAAGAGCAATTGTCTCAAAGCTTGCTTGGGTGTGTTTGTCTGATAAGACTGGACAGCAGACCACTCTTCTGTCTGATAAGGCCCAAGGGTGGACCATTCTTTGGCTTATCAAGTGCCACTATCTTGCAAAGAGATGCACAAACTTGCTGAAGCTGCAGGCTATTCTTTGGCTTATCAGGTACCATTAACTTGCAAGGAAATGTGCGAACTTGCTGGAGCAGCAGGCCATTCTTTTGCTTATCAGGTACCATTAACTTGCAAGGGAACATGCAAGCTTGCTGAAGCAGCTGGGCATTCCTTGGCTTGTCAGGCACCACCAAGAATGGGACACCAATTGATATCCGGGCCGGGCCACTTGCCCACCAGCAATACATATTGTGTGACTGGATGTGCAGGTGTGGCATACGTGATAACCAAATGGAAATGAGAGGGGAAACTCCCTCTCCAACATGGGATAAAAGACGGTACTACGAAACCTGAAGGTGACAAAAAAAAAAAGAAGGGTCTGAAAAGAAGAAAGTACAACGAGGGCTGAAAGAAGAAAGCACAACGAAAGCAGAAAGAAGGCAGAAAGAAGAAGCCTTTCCACCACCGGAGAACTGAAGACTGAGGACCAACGGGACGTCGCTGGATCCATGGTGGTGACTATCCTTTGCTTACCTCTCTGATCGCTTGCTTATTTTCCTCCCAATATTTCCTGCCTTTCCTATCGCTTTACTCTTTTATATTTACCTAATAAAACATCTGATTGGCGGCATATGACCTCGTTTGTGTCTTAATTTCGCCCTTGGGATCATCTCGAACCTTCCCCGAGCCTGACTATCTGGCCGGGTCGTGACACCAGGGAAGTGGTTGAGTCCTCATCCCTGGAGGTATTTAAAAGATGTGTAGATGTGGTGCTTCAGGACATGGTTTAGTGATGGACTTGGCAGTGCTACGTTAATGGTTGGACTTGATGATCTTAAGGGTCTTTTCCAACCTAAATGATTCTATGATTCTGTTAGCTAGCATCAACCTGGTCTTCTCAAAATTCATGGCAATTCAGCTTGTATCTCGTATACTGCTACCAAGTAAGGTACAGATTCCATTACTTCAGTGACCAAGGCTGCCTTTGCTCCCCACAATGGCCAGTGACCATAAAGTATTTAAGTTCACATCAATTCTGCTTTAGAAAATAGCCTAAAGAAAGATATCACATGTATTTAGTTGAACTGAAAAGATAATCAGTTGAACAATTCTGGCAATGATAAAAATGTTTATTTGCTTGTCCCAGTAAGAATTTTGCTTGTTTTATCTATAATAGCCCAGCTTCAGTGAGTCCAGAATTTACTTTTTGAAGGTAAGAACAATGCAAAACTTCATGTTTCCTTCAGCTAATCTGTTCCATCACCTCTCTGCAACTCTGTTCAAGCCAGCTCAGCCACATTATCACAATCCTTAGCAGGCACAGAATATCCACTTAATGGAATGTATTACCTGTGCTGTTACATTATAGCGACTCTTCTCTGCACCGCCTAACATTTCACCCAGTGTGTCCATCTGGCATTTTCTAAGCCCAGACTACGTTTTTTTTTTGTTTGTATAACAAAAGATATAGCTGCAAAATTAGTCCCAGAAGTTTGACATGAAAAATGAAAAAGACATCTGTCCATCTTTCTTATTTTTTTGGAGAGTTTAACTAGGCTTACAGTTTTAGGTGGATCTATAAGTGAGAAAGATGCAATTTGAAATATCATGCATATAAAAGACATCAGAGAGATAACTAAGTTGGCTGCACAAAATACGCACCTTTTTAAGCTGCCTAAAAAAATTAAACCTTTTATTTTTGCTGCTTGTTATTTATTCCTAACATATCACATTTTTAGCTTTCATCCTCTTAATGCATTATGAAACTAGGTATAGAAAAGCATCTAAAAATGAAAACATCATTAATGCGCTGTAGAGATTGTCAGAACAAACAAGCACACATTCAAAGAGAAAAAATTATAACAGTTAGACTTGTTAAGTGCCATGCAGTTATTTCACTTTTAATACTTTTTTTATTCCTCCCCCTCTCCTCCCTCCTTTTCTTTTTCCCCCTTCATAAATCATTGATATTTGCTCCAGGAAGTTTAACATTGTACAAAAAGTTAACAGCAATCCTAGCTTTAGGTATTGCTTGTCTTGCATGGCTGAGGATTTTTCTCTAAGCGTTCCAGATGTAAATGTAATGGAATATAAAAGTATGAGTTCCCACCACAGATAAGATTTATCCTCTTGCTTATCTTGAGGTACCTGGCTTAAGCTACTTATTTGGGCTTCCTGCACAATCACTGATAAGACATGTATCTTCAGAAGGTGATGAAACTTACCTGTCTTAGGATAACCTGAGAAACCCTCCCTCTCCATTGACACACAGCTGGCTCAGACACCATGCTTAAGTTTCAATGTTCAGGTTAGGTGAGATGAATCCCAGCTGAAAGAAACCATGGGCTCATACATTTGCCTGCACATTTAAAAGTGTATTTGTGCTTAACAAAGTCGGACTGTGCTTATAGCCAGAGAAAATTAACTTGCTGAGTTATACAGTTGCGAACAATTATAAAGAATGTCTGGTTTACAAAACAGAATTTATGCACATTTACCTAGTCTTTTTTCCTCCTTTAAAGCATACAGAAAAAAAGTTGTTCTCCCCGTAAGCAAGAAAAAAAGTCTTCAGTATCCTTTAACAGGTAAAATATCTCTCTAAGAGGTAAATAACAGGTATATTTGAGTAAAACTTGCTAAAACAAGAGCAATGAAACTGAATCTATAAGAGAAACTGTTTTGTGGAAGGCAGATTAAAAACTTCTACCTTGGTTAGCATTTAAGTAATTCCATAAACAGTTTATAAAATACTGAAGAGAAACATACCTGGCATCAATTCAGCAGTAGGGAATATCTTCTCCTGTTTCATTTTACTTTCATGTAATAACTCTTCCTTGGTTATTGGAAGATCTAGAACATCTCTAATAATCTCTGCCCCTTCTAGGGCTTTTTTACCCATGACCAAAGATTTCACATCCCAGGTATAGGTCTTTCCAAACCGTCCACAGATCTCTTCGAACACTACTGTATAGAGATGCTCAGTATCTGCCAAAAAATAATAATAATAAAAAAATATTAAAACCATGTACAGCCAGCTGAGCAGCCAATCTTACAAGGAGAACCACATAAACGGTCAGAGAGTGAACTGCCAGGAGCCAGAGGGCATATCAGAATGGACAAAATTGCCTCCCTTTATTTGCAGAGGGGAAGCCAGACTTCTAAGACCACCTCAGAGGTATGCAGGTTTTTCAAGTTGTCACTTCTGTGTTAAGAAAAAAGGTTACTGAGGGTCACAACAAAGAACTATCTGGACCTGCTCTTTCATCACTTTTCTTTACCACAGAGGTTAGCAAGCGGTATCTTAATTAAAATACTCTATTTATTCTTTGCATGAGAAAGAAAAGAAAGGAAGGAAATCTGGTACTTGGGGGATATCATTACATATTCCATGTAAATTGAGAAAAAAAAATTAATTATTTAAGAGTGTCTTTGAACGGAAGCTTCAGAGTGCCTTCAAAGACACTACAGTCATTATTATAGTGCTGCTGGCACCTCTGCATTAACATGTGATTACTCAAGCAGAACACACCCACTTGTATTTCCAGGGGGTTTCTGGCAAGAGTAAACTTCAGGTTGAATTTTGTCAGCTTCTATGTCAAAGGTGGATTTAGTTTTCAAACTTTTTTTTTTTTAAATACATACAAACAATCCTTCCTGTCTTTCCCCCCAGACAAATCTTTGAAAAAGAAGGTCAATAACATTTAATTTAACACTAAAACGGGGAAGAAAAGTTCTTTCAACTCTTGGCTTAATTTCAGCAAACAGTGGCTTTTCTACCACTTCTTATCTTTTTAAGTAGTCTCCTTTGAAATGCCAGCTACTGCTGTTAACCATGCTTTAATTTCCTTCTCATGCATGTCTTCGCCTTCTGTATCTCTAAAGGTTTGTTTATTATTATCACTTTAGCAATGAAAGGCAAAAGCAAGGAAAGAAAGTAGTTGGTCTTATAAGATTTATTTAGAGAAATTAGGGACTTCACTTATCAACATGTCCTTTGTCATGAAAAAATATTTTTTATAGGGATAATAAAATAGTCAAATTATTCATGCAGACATTGCCTCACTTTCTGAATATATAAGAAGTATGCAACAGAGTTTAAACTTTAACATAGACACTATGAAGAAGACAGACTGAAGAAAGAAGAGCAGAGCCCATGACTACAATATACGCGAAGATCTTCCGTGCAGCCTGACAAATGCTTGCCGCTTAACCACAGTAATCTGCTTGTCCTGAGATCAGCAGATGATTCCCATCTGAAATCAAATGAGAAACATAGGGGCCATTTCCCATCATTGAACCTACCATCACGTGAACACACAGCAGTGAAGACGACACACTGCCGCCTGCCAGAGCACTCTTCTCCATGTTCCCCTTCAGTAACTAGAAGGGACGTCGAGCCAAAAGATCAGCTAAAGACCCAACATACTTGTCTGGATAGGGCAGCAAATGGTTCACAAAAACCTCTTAGCTTAAAAATGAAAGAAAAAAAAAAATAGCACCTGTGCTACTCTTTGCAAATGCTTCTTAAACAACAACACTTATGGAAAAAAGTTAAGAGTAATCCTGGAGACCCATAAAACACACAGGAAAGGTATCACAGCAGAAACACAAGCAACTGGGCTTTGAAAAGTGTTAAGCTAACACCAGGAAAAAAAAAAACACAACACCAAAAAAATCCCCCCTAATGTCCCCCTTATAATTAGACAGCAGTAAATAAATACTAAATAACAATACAACTTCAAGATTTCTTATTCCCATTGCAATAGAGGGATCTCAAAAAAAGTGCATAACAAATACGAGGTAAGCTAGCTTTTTCGCCATTGAACAAGAAATAAACCATAGCACAACTGATTGATCAGAGTTTAAGTATAGTAAAGAATAATAATTTCAAACTACTGTAAATCTGCAATACAATAAGAAATTAAAGCTCATGCACACATGCATATAACACATCAATGAAATAAAATAAGCAAGAGGAATTAGAAATTCAATTCAAGTGCCTAATTATAGGCACCTGCTGGTATCTTAGACACCCTAGTATGTCCAAGACATCCACACACAGCTGACATAAAAAAAGTAATCTGGGCAAGACTCACACCTTACTGCATGAGCAGCTGGATGCCCTACAGCATCCCTAGTGGTAATAAACACATACATTTCAGCAAATGAATCCAGCCCTAGCTGCTAGCTCCCATCAGGAATAGAAGCTGAGAACACAGCAGGACACAGGTGGCAGTGGCCTGTTCTAACAGGGGGAAGGAAAAGCAAGACTTCTTAGCTCCTGCAATTTGCAGTAAATGTATAACCTCGGCTTCATTCTCTTCTGCCTTTCAAAATACTCGTCATCTTTCTAGCTCTCATCCCTTGATATATCTTTTACGTGGACATTATCAGCACGACATACTGTCCCTCCACTCACTACATTTCACTGGGAATGAGTGATATTCATTCCCTAGCCACATATCATCTTCTAGTCATTTTTATAGCAACCCTTCTTCTATACAAAAAGCACAGTCAACTCCACTGGTGGTGTTTACAGTGTGTAAAAGCCAGTCACAAATAAAGTGACAAGAATGACAGAGGCACCAGATTACTCAGTTTGTGAGCTGGCACAAAAAGATGCTGACGCATATCCATAAAAACCTACAGGTCACTTGGCATCAGACGACAGTGCATAACTGGAGTGTATCATCTGCTCAAATCACTGCAGAGTCAGAATTAAAAGAGCAGATCTACCTAGGTTGGGGGTACAGCAGGCGTCAATGCAGTATCTAAACCTCATCTTTGTCAACCACTTACTTACACATGAAGACAGCCTAAGACAGAAGATTATGACTTCATGAATGAACATGGAACTTGATTTTTTCAGAAGGTTATACACCTTCTTAATTTATTAAAATTATTTTACTGTAATTCTAAAATAATCTCTACTTTATCAAGGAGATGAGGTTAGTAGGCATGAAAGCTCATCTTACCTGCAGCTCATCTTAACCATCGCTTCTGAGTTCTTCTTTGTTTGAATAACCCATCCCATCTTTGCATCAAGCTTCCCAGTTGAAATACACCTATGATTTATCCTTCTGCTAGCAATCTAAACAGAATTTTAATTGTGTACCTTCAATATATTCTGGTAAGTTAAAATCAGATCCTGGACAGCTGAACTCTGCAAGATTTTTATTTTGATGGGGGACAGAGAAATGGTTAAAGGGAAGAATTTTAATTCAAGCAACACGTTTCTTGTGTCCATACCTGTGAGGCAGATTTCTGTCCATATGTAGAAGAGAACCATCTTCAGTATTCATTTTAGCCAAATTCAAACACAGTTAGTCATTTTTACCAAGATTTTGGCCCAAGATTGAGAAGATCTCATTAGATTTTGTCACCATCAATACTGAATGAACACACAGATGACTATGACTTTGCTTTCCTATCAGTCTTTCACAATATTCCTTTAGTCTCTTTAGGGCACACAACAGTGTAAGAAGCCATGAAATTACCAAAATGCTCATTTGGGGTACAAGAGATAAATATAATTATAAACCAGAAGATAATTATAGAAGTGGAAATTTTTGCTTTGCTTTTTGCAACTCAATTAATGGCATTCAGGACAGTATAAACTGTTGCGAACAAATCTATGCAATTGTTGAAATGGTGGGGGCAATCAACATTCCAGAGAATATTAGATGTTTCTTCTACTCGTGGAGTTACAGTAATAGTAATGACATTTACATTTTCTCTCATTTCGGGATTTAAGTGTAACACAGGCCTTTGTGTGTTTATTCTCCCACTGTATCAACTGAAGAGTGTTAAAAACCACAGGATTTAAACACAGTAATGGGAAAAACAAAACAGTGACAGATTTCACATCAGAAAGACTAGCTTTGTCAAGTCTTGAATATCACATGCAGAACTCAGTCAATGGTCCTCCAAGCTTCATGCCCACCTATTTCAACATCTGCAAAATCACGAACTCACGGTTCCCTTCCCTCTCTCTCCAGCATATAAAAGACGCGGCCGATCAGCTCGCTGACCAGTTGTGTCAAGTCTGTGAGACTCAGTGGTACAACAAATGCTGCAGCACTGCATGAAAGCCAGGGAACGGACGTCTCCCAGTAAGGCTCTGTGCTCTAAAGAGATCTGTCATCAAGCCTGCCACTCTACAAGACCTCTGCCCACAGGCAGTACATGCTCTTAGCTTGTTCGATTACAGAAGTGAATAAATTCTTGAAATATCCATATAACTGAGGATATGAACATGAAACAATGGTACATTCATCACATTTCCACAGGGTATGTGGACTGACAAGATAAAACCCACATAACTATCCACGAAACTTGCAAGATCCTGCTGGTGGTTTTGGTAAGGAGGAAAGAAGAAAAGAGTGGGAAACTAATGGCCTCTGCACAGGAAACTTAGAATGGAGCAAGGAACATCCTCTCAACCCAAAGAATAATTCAAGATATTACTATCCACAGTTTATCAATTACAGCTGCATCTCAAAAAAAATTAAGAAGGAATAATACATTATGACAAACTACTGAAACACAAAAATACAACAGCATTATAAAAAACAATCACTGAGGGAGCAATAGGCTATACCACTGAATAAAGCATAGTGCATAATTCGTTCCCCATTACTTTTTATCCTTACCATTTCTTTCAGTGGGAATCTGAGACTTTCCCCTTAAGATATCAGCAGTCAAACAAGACAGACAAAACCAGTATAAGCAATGCAAAAGACTAGCAACTATACAACCGTCACTGGAACGGGTCTGAAATTGCAAAAATTAGTTTAAACCACCCAGAACCACTGAAGAATTAGAGCTGAAGGCTCCTAAGTCAGCAAAACAATCAGAAAAAAAGGAAAGAAGAATTTGAAGATTTTTTTTTAATAAATGATCTTTAGTAGACAACTATCTTGTAATTTGTGGCAGAAGGTCAGTCTTGCAGTTCCCTCCCAATATCCTTCCATTCACACTTTCACTACTGTGAAAGCTAGTTTAAAAATACATGACTATGGTTACCCATGATGGCTAAGAGGAGAACTAACAGCAGTTTTAACAGCTGACCTCAAAATCACTTACAGAAGCTTAACAAGAGTGGGGATGAGGAAGGCAGGCAACAGAAATTACTTTTTGCACAATAGCCTAACTGTTACAGCACTAGCCCAGAAAATGAGACTCAGCATTTCAATCTACCCTTAGGGCCTGAGTCTACTTCTCTAACATCCCATGAGATTTTTGTATGCTTTTATGTTATATACACCCATATATATATAAACCATTTATATGCTTGTATATATATATAAAAAGCATATAAACTTTTTTTTATATATACATATAGTGTGTGTGTGTATATATATATACACATACAGAGTATTGCGTTTTAAAGGCAAAAGCTGCCTTTTAAAGAATAATCTAAGATGAGTGCTAGCCCATGAATACAAATCAACCTGGAGCCTGTTGACTTAAGGGCTCATTAAAGGGATATCGGTTCAAACCTCGTAGCAAAGAAGGCCTCCTGAGGAGATGAGGAACAGTAATGTTGTATTCTTTGCTGTAGTATTCCCCCCATTCCTTCTAAATGAACTTGCTTATGAAGAAAAATGAAATCTAAATTTATCACCTTTCAGAGACACCCACTTCAGTCACTGTCACAGGAGGAAATAAGCACTGCTTTTATGCATGCTCAACCAAAATATTTGACCCATGCCTAAATTTCAAGGCGTGTGGTACTGATGTACCCAACCAGGTGGGCTGAACCTAAACTCAGTCTGGCCCATCAAACCAAAGGAAATGCTGCTGCAGTATTCATGTCTTGTACCTTTCGGCTGATCAACTCTCATAACCAGTACCATTTAAGTTCATCTTATTGTTACTTGAAAGTTGAAGGAAGGTAAAGCCTCTATTAAAATAAATAGAAAGCACCAAATAATGGCTACTTCAAAATCATAAGCTAGTTACAAAGAGCAAGTTATTTGGTAAACCATTTTACGTGATTGATAAACCATAACTTCCAAAGATAAAGAAAAAATAATGGCTATAATTGCTGAAAATTGAAATTATTGCTTCCAATTTAATTGAGCAATGATTTGCAAATCATTATATTTTTGATTAGCACTTAGAAAAATTCACTGAAACGATCCAGTATTCATTTTAGTAGGGGGCAGGTAGAAGTCTTCTGGAGCTTTAATTTTTGCAAATCTGTTCTTTTTTTTGGTGTACTAGATTATTAATATAAGTACACTCCAAGATATACGAATATGCTACACGGTGATTACTTCACTAAGTCCAGAGAAACACACTGCCACTGGCTAACTCATTCAAAGTGCTATCAGTCTGTTTGCCCTTCTCTGATATGAGACATCCAACCATGAATTCAAGTTATTGCTAACAGGCTTAAAAAGAAAGTAAGTTTGGTGCCCAAAAAATAATAGCTGCATAGAACTGTTCCCAAATGAGTATCACATATTTGCCCCTCTCGGCTTACATTACTGGGAGAATTCTTCAATGGCAGCTACAGAGGAAGCCAATTTCTCATTTTATATGCTGTCCTGGTTTTGGCTGGGATAGAGTTAATTTTCTTCCTAGTAGCTGGTATAGTGCTGTGTTTTGGATTTAGGATGAGAATAATGTAGATAACACACTGATTGTTTTAGTTGTTGCTAAGTAATATCTGTACTAGTCAAGGACTTTTCAGCTTCACATACGCTGCCAGGTGCACAAGAAGCAGGGAGGGGGCACAGCCAGGACAGCTGACCCCAACTGGCCAAAGGGCTATGCCATACCGTATGGCGTCATGCACAGTATATAAACTGGGGGAAGTTGGCCGGGGGGCAGCGATCGCTGCTCGGGGATGGGCTGGGCATCGGTCAGCGGATGGTGAGCAATTGCACTGTGCATCACTTGTTTTGTATATTCTATTATTATTATTATTGTTGTTATTATTTTCTTTCTCTGCTGTCCTATTAAACTGTCTTTATCTCAACCCGTGAGGTTTACTTCCCCCCCCCGATTCTCTCCCCCATCCCACCAGGGTGGTGGGAGAGTGAGCAAGCAACTGTGTGGTGCTTAGTTGCCAACTGGGTTTAAACCACAACATATGCAAAGAAACATTTCACTTCTACAGGGAGGGGAAGAAACTTCTAAACAAAATCAGAAGGCTTTTAGTTTACATTAATACAGCAGACATATCTTAATGCTATCTTGTATTCACATATGCACCTTATCCTTCTTTTTAATGCCACAGGGAAGTGAAGGAAACAGTTCACAAACAAACCATGCAAACGGGCTTCTGATGTGGAGCTATAAACAAATACTCCACCACCAATACAAAACAGCACATAAAAAAGTAAAGCGAAATCTGTATTTCAATTACAGAGCATGAGGGAACCCAACTTTGAAATAGCAGGTAATATATATAACTTAATTCAAAACACTCTAAAACTGTACTTATTAAACATCAACTGTGTGACAGCATCTCATTAGTTTAAAAATAGACAAGCTGTTGATTCACAGAAACTGCCTGATATGCTTTCTTAGGCATTCACGCAGGCCCTTAACCATTAAAAACAGAAGTATGCAAACAGCAGTTGATATGGTGCCTACACAATCCCGCTTGTTGGGCCGAAACCTATGGCTAACAGAGACGTAGCTTCTTAAAATGCATATGACAAGGCCCAAGTCAGGTAACAGTTGCACTGCCATTAGCATATGAGCTACTATAACAAGGCAACAGTATTACACAAGGACTGTTCTCATCCAGGGGAGAAATTACTAGCTCTGGGCAGAACAGCTTATAGCACGTTCACAAGGAAGTTAGCCTTTCACCAAGGGGGTATCTCTTCTTCTCAATACATTGCTGACAATGCCTGGCAGCAGTTCACTGACGTGAGGAATGCAAAACAGGGTTTAAGAAGTTGTTCTGAAATGAGATGTTCCAAGGCACTTGAATAAAACTAGGTAGATGAAATCAAAAGGGTCACTATGTTATCAAAGTCAGCAGAAGAATAACCAAATATACCTTCTTAATTAAGATATACTTTCTCCAGGAAAAGCTATAAGAAACACAACCTTCCCTGAACAGACATCCCAGAGCTGTTCTGTTTAACCCACAACCTGAAACAGCAACAATGGAAAAAAGAATAGTCAAGAGAAGGGAAAAAAAGAGTCAGAAAACTTTATTCCTCCCTCAAAAAAACCCAACAAAATAAGAACAAAGAGAAAATTCTCTTCAGCATGCCACAGTTCTCTTCTAATACCCATTTCCTTTTCCTCAGAAAGCTTTTGCTTGCCCAGGAGCCTACATATATGTAAAGACTTAGACCAGTTGCGAATTCAAGTTGTTTACTTTCAGTGTTACATGTTTCTAAATCACTTTCTGTAATACTGTCCAAAAAGTCAGCTTCCTAAACAGTGGAAACATTTCAAAAGACAGAGTGAATTTAATAGAAAAGAAAAACATTCTTTTTCCAGTGTGGCCTTGGACAATGTTCTAAACTTAATTGCAGCAATGTGTCAACCATACTACCATAAAGGAAGTATAAAGAACTACATATCAATAATCTCTTCCGTCCACTCAAGAGTGCCTAAAATTTTTGAAGCAAATCTGCTGATGGAGTAATTTCTCTGTGGTGATAAAACTAAGAGGAGAAACCCAAACATCATCAATGTGCTTGATTTTCCAAGAGAGAGGACATTTCATCATGCCTGACCACCTACAGTCAAGAGGAAAGTCTCAGAAATACTGCAAGACCTGATCACAGTATCTCTTTAATAGTCATAAACCAAGAACTCCTAATCTTAACTAGAATCTAAAATACAAAAACGAATCAGACCCTTGACACTCATGAGGCAAGTGCGATACAGCAAACTGAAAACTGTTTTATGAGCTGTAATCACTGTTTGTTTGAAAACTGTAGATGAAACCTCAAAACCACGGTATAGATACTAATTTAAGGGACTTCCAACACCACATGGTAAGTGTGGATGTCTACCCAGGCGAGCCACAGACTTCTCTGAAGTCACATGACCACAGCCCTCGCCTCCCACCTGGGGCTGAGGGTCAGAGCAGAGGGCTATTCTCACAGAGCACTGAAAAACCTCACGTGGTGACAGCAAGAGTTGTCCTACCTCCAGACTCGGCCGTAAGCCAGAGGCAGGCCCTAACTGACTCCTAGGTCAAATACAGCCTGCAGCCCAGAGCAGTAGCACTCAAAGTCAGTGGACTATCAGGACTGATGGTACACAAGCTCTTTTTGTTTCTTAGCACCATGGGTAGAAACATAGAACTACTGGAAGACTGTAATTTGTTTTAGACTATGATCAGCTTGCTTATAATTGGCATGGTGAGATAAAAAACTTATATTTGGCCACAGAAGTTTTAACTAAGCCCCATTGAACCCACTGAGAGATAGGTACCTAAATCATAGAATGGTTTGGGTTGGAAGGGACCTTTAAAGGTCATCTAGTCCAGCTCCCCTGCCCTGTGCAGGGCCATCTTTCACTAAATCAGGTTGTCAAAGCACCATCCAACCCACGATGCTTTTGTGTTTCTGAGTTCAAACACCACTGGCACTCCAGCACCTGAACAGGAGACGCTGTGCGCTGAGGACACCTTGTATGGCAAAAGGAACTTTTCCTATTCCCAGGAAAGGAAGCCAGTCTGCTACTCAACTGCAGTCAGACTGTATTAGTACTAGATCTTTGTATTAATATTCCCCAATAAACTGCCACTTACAGAGGTCAGTATGCAATAACAGTTGTTAATAGGATTCCTTTTATTTTCTTCATCAGTATTTACATACTAATTCTTAGTCCTGCTGCTGAAGAGCTGTATAGTTTTCTTCCCAGTACATATTTGAAATTTTGCTGAAAATCTTTGGCCTCTGCATCGAAGATGTAGTCTACCTAGTAATACTAGTATATACGATCACACTAAAAATAGAGAATATAGTAGCCCTTATTAACTGGAAAATCTTATCAGTGTATTTTGAGCTAGGCTTCTGTTGTGAAAATTGTTGTACAAAGTTGTGTGATCTGCCCAAGAACTCTACCTCCCATCATACAAAGTCTCTACTTAATATGGCAGATGCAGACTGATTAGGAAGCCTGAAAAACAAATGCAAATACGAGGCATCAACTACAGTTCCTGTAAGACGTGGAGGAGACATTTCAAAATTAAACATTTGATTCAAAATACCTGTGAAAGGGTTTCAAACCACCTCAGTTTGAAACCATCCCAGGGACCTCCCACCTGGAAAAAAAAGCATCACCTCTTCACTGCACACAAAAATAATTTTATTTCAAAAGTGCTACAGAGAACACTTAAAAATTTTGCACACGTCAGGTACCTAAAGGCGGATGTACTGGACGCAGTCCCAACTTTCAAGTAAAATATTTCAGCTTTTAAAGCTTTTTTAAGAGTGGCATTCCCTGGCAGAAAGGAGGTGACTGAGAACAGATTCGCCTCTTAAGTCCTGCACTTGGATCAAACTGACCTAGTATTATTTTAGCACATTATGACAATTCTAAACTAGCATAAGGTCTTCAAACAGCAAAATCCACTTAATCTAAACTCAACTATCTCTTGTTTAAAACAGGGGAAAAATAACAATACAGTACCAGGGATGTTTTATAAAAGATATAAAACTTATCCACACTACAGTCCTGGAAGAATACAGTGATTACAAAAAGGTTCAGACAGAGAATCTCACTAACACATCAGTGAACCCAATTCACATGAGGACTACAGGAGAAACAGAAAGTTGGAAGTAGACTCTCTGATGGCAGCTATTAAGGTTATATTTTCAGCTCTCTCAAAAGGGAGAGGCAGAATCTTATTTTGCTAGAGAGTGGTTCTGGGCATAATGGAAATGTTATGTTATGACTTTGTTTTGAGCATGACAGCTTAGAGGTACAAGAAACACCGCTGTGTATCCTACTACATGAAATAAAAAAATACGTGTTCAGAGACTCAAAGAGTGCAAGAAACTTTAGTCCGTCATTTCATTCTTCTGTATGATTAATGGGCTAAAAATAAAAACAGATATTGTGAACCGAACTAGAAATCATTCCACTTTCACTCAGTCTTTCTTCCCTTCTACCTCAGTTCTGCAAGCTGAGGTCAAAGTTTACATCTTGAGACAAAAGCAGCTTCACTCTCCTGCGGCTGGAATTTAATAAGCCTGACGCAGGAGTTACTTCACTGGGGTGTGCTTAGTTCTGCTGCAACAGTGCTTGCAAAAGACAGGCTGGCAAAGTATATGCTCAATAAGCAGATAAGAGGAGGGGTTTTACTTTTTTTCCAGAAACAGCCCCAACTTCCTTCCCTCCAACCAAAAACTAAAGGGGAAAAAAAAAAAACAAAAATCCAGTAGCCTTTCTCTCACTACTCAGAATTAGGTACAAATCTACTGAAATCAATTAAGTCACAATGATACAAGTAAGAGACAATGAAGCTCACAGCTTCTGAATATAAATATGTTAGATAAGGCAAGCATTTCTAATTCCACAGTAACTAACCTGGAATTAGATTTACAACAAAAATTTCTTTGCTCCACAGCAACAATTTGCTCTCATTCTGCTTGCAAATGGGAAAATTATTTTTGAAGGTGCATTGCTTCATAGTTAGAAAGGGGTGAGAAGTTGAAGGAAATTAGGAAAAAAATTAGTGTGTCTGATTAACACCTGACATGTTGTGGCAAAAATAATAGCTAGAAACCATTAATATAAGCATCACTTATGCAGCTATATATAGTTACTATGAAAATGATTATGAACAGCCATATTCAGCAGTATCCAAACAGATCTGACACACAAAATCTAGAATGAAGTAGTTACTAACACCTGAATATGAAATAAGTCTGACAAATGCCATTTGTAACACACACTGTTCAATAATAGCTTCCCTGACCCCATTCTGTTGATTTCCTTTTGCTTGATCTAAAATCGAGCTTATGATCAGCAAAATAAAAAGTGTCTGCTTCATTTGTTGAATACACTGAACTGAGCCACTTTAAGTTAAATGACTTTTAGACAAAAAGATGAAGTTCTAAGGCTATACCTTTTGACCCTTGTGTTTTGAAACAGGGTTTTGTTAAACAGGGTAACTTACATGTTTCCTAAGTATAAGGAAAAAAGAATTAGAAGGTATACAAGTTGCAATAATAATAAAACATCTGGTCACCAAAGGCCTTTCTCTTTTGAAAAGAGGCAAATGCACCATAGGCCACTTCTTTCTAATAGCCCCTGGATAGTAATTTTCAGAGAGGTGGAAAATTTTGCACAAAAATGCAAATCTGGTATTCCATCAACAAGCTGAAGAGCCTTTTGTTCTTTTCTGTTGCCTGAAGAGCAAATGTAACTATTAATATAAGAATGCAATTGTATGAAATGTTTCAATCAAAGAAAACAGAGCTGAACACTGTTGAACATGGCTGCAGTCTACCCTCTAAAATGCAAAGGGCAACTTTAGTCACTGGGCTTGTCATAAGTGAAGAAGTTGGAGGTTTTTTCCTTCTGTTAGGTTGACACGGTTCATGGTGGTACTGCTACAGGGCTGTCGGCCTGTCATCACTTCTGTTATGAACTTGTATTCTCTAGAGCTTTAAAACTTCACTGGTAACAAATAAATAAAAAGAAATTATACAAGAATTAAAGCTGTTTTCTTCAGGAAAAGATTTCTTCTGACAGTACCCTCCACCTTATTATTAATTATAGAAAATCTAGCATGTCTCTTGAGAATTTGACTCCCTCCCATGGACTGTCAGAGAAGCTTAAGTAGGTCTTGAATTGGAAATGGGAAACATCTACATTGTCAGTACTGAAGCCATTAAAATGCATCATCATCACTCTGTGAAAAAAATAATTTCCTTGGTAATCTGTAATTGTCTCAAAGACTCCATTATAGACAATTCAAGTGGGTAATACATTTTTGAAACTTAGACTACCATTAAGTACAGTTATGCAATACCTGTAATCATTAATCTTTGTAAACTATTTTGTTGAATATTTGATTTATGCTTCTGGGTCTATATTATCGATAAAAACTTTTGTAGCTTGGAGGAAAGGAGTAGGTACTGTTATTTCAACAGAACTGTAGAATTTTCTGACATCTGTGTCTATTCCTTTACTTCTCTCCAAGAACAGAGCAATATCTGTAAGGTACACCTTATTACACCTCTGATATAGTACAACATCTATGTCTTGGGCACCTTGTAACCACTCATGAGTACAAATATAATCTTTCTGAATGATGTATGTCCATGCTGTGCTCATATCTAAACAAAGAACAAGGTTTTGGGGAAAAGTTGTTGATAAGCACTATCAAGTCAGCTGCCAAGTCAAGAAGACTCAGGTAAGATGAGGATTTCAAGACTTTAGTGAGAACAATTTCTAGGAAAATCAGATCAAACCTCAGTTGGGCCTAAACTTAAAGTTTTTTTTTTTTTTTCAAAAGCAAGTCTGTTTTTAATTCACAGCACAAGAAGACTACTTTAAAGAAATAGCAGGAGAGAAGAATGGTATGTGTAGGATCCAACCCAGAAAGAATAAATGGGTACTGGAAGTATTTTTCTTATTCTAAATCTTTTGAGATATACATAGGAACAATGTTAGAACATCAATGAAATCTAATTTCTTGTACATACAATTAGAATATAAAGCAGAGAACCAAAGCTCACAATTTCAGTATGCAAGATACTATGAAGAGAAAGGTAAACTAAATATCTACTGAAGAGTACACAGAGGATAAAAAGTATGCTGCCTTCCTTTTCTTTATATACAAATACAGAAACATTTGGGTCAAACAGGAATATTTGTTTTAGTCCCCTGAAAGCTGCAATTAGAAGGAAGAAAAAGAAAACATGAATCTATTCCATGTTGAACTACAGCATTAGAAAAGGGAATGGATGAAGCAGGGAATAACTTCCATGGTTTTGCTATAAATCTTAGAATATGGCTTTTCTTTTGCCCCTCTTAGTAGAAACTTCTAAGAACATATAGCCATTTCTCCATTAACTAGGGCAATGAGGAGAGAAAAACGCTAACACACCATTTAATCATCTTGTATGATTGTCTGGGGAAGAGACGGGGGCAGACATAGAAATATTTATGTAGAGAGCAGCTTTAACCAGTATAATGCAGACAGGTACCAGCTACAGATCCTGAAATGCCAATTCTTGAAGCCGAGAACTTTGATTAGGGAAAAACAAGGTCTAGTTAACTCATAAACCATATAATCCAGATTTATTGTTAACTCTCCATTGTGCAAAGAGACTTCTTCAAGAAAATTTTGACATATTTTTAAGGCACTTTTCTTTCACAACTTCAGAGTTACTGAAAAGCCTCTCATTATCTTAACAGTTATTTTAAATGGGAGAAATCCTCTCCTTTGCATACATATGCACACATGAGAAGACATCTCCTGTATCTCTAAAGCTTTATCCAGAAATTGTAGGGTTTTGTAGAGCACTGGAAATTTCCAAAGTGAAAGATTATTATTTAAAAGATTCTGATGTCTGTAAAACAAACAGATACCTAGAAAAAAAAATTAGCATATACAGAAAGCCTATGTCCTGGTTTCAGCTGGGATAGAGTTAATTTTCTTCCTGGTAGCCGGTATGGGGCTGTGTTTTGGGTTTAGGATGAGAACAATGTCGATGCTAAGTACCGCTAAATAGTCGCTAAGTAGCGCTTGCATTGGTCAAGGACTTTTCAGCTTCCCATGCTCTGCCCGGTGCACGGGGGGGCTGGGAGGGAGGAGAGCCAGGGGCGCTGACCCAGACTGGCCAAAGAGTTATTCCATACCACATGACATCATGCTCAGTATATAAGCTGGGGGAAGAAGAAGGAAGGGGGGGACATCTGGCGTGATGGCGTTTGTCTTCCCAAGTAACCGTTACGCGTGATGGAGCCCTGCTTTCCTGGGGATGGCTGAACACCTGCCTGCCCATGGGAAGTAGCGAATTAATTCCTTGTTTTGCTTTGTTTGTGTGCGCAGCTTTCGCTTTACCTATTTAACTGTTCTACTTTATTTTACTTCAATTATTAAACTGTTCTTATCTCAACCCACGAGTTCTCTCCCTTTTACCCTTCCGATTCTCTCCCCCATCCCACCGGGGGGGAGTGAGCGAGCGGCTGCGTGGTGCTTAGTTGCTAGCTGGGGTTAAACCATGACAGCCTAATACTATGACAAACACTTCACAGACTTTCTTCTATTTATGAAATATATTTGAGATAAAAGCAATACTAACATAATATATCCAAGGAATGATAACTGCAGAATTTAGAGCATACTATTAGAAAAACCTTAATAACAAAAATAAACATAAAAGAAGAAAATTCCTAATGCTATGACACTTCCCAAAATGCCACCAAAATTCAGACGTTTTCTCAGAGACCAAGATGCCACATGAAGACTGCTATACAAAGTATATTTGCATATACACATAAGTATTGGGATAAACTCTTACATGTTGTTACCACTGCCATTAATAAGTACAGTTACTTCTGTAGGTCCAATGTATACATTTTGGAAATCATAGGCTAAACCTTGGGACCTAGAAGCACTTAGGCCATATGTTATTTCAAATCTTGCCCCAACATATGTGTAGACTGCCTCCTCTCTCCACCATCCTGCTTTCCATAGGAAAACGAAACTCTGGACAGCAGTAATGGTGCTACAGCAGACTCCATCCCCTCAGGGCAGTTCAGGGACCAGCCTGGACAGGGAAGGTTGTGTATGACAGATGACAGCCACCCAGAAATTTTGCAGTGGTATAGTGTGAGGTTTTTAGGAGATGCAGCTGTTTCTAAAGGCATGAAGACTCAAGTAATAGGTATCTAAAAACATGCCAAAAGTTCTTTAAAACTTTGAATACAATCAGCAGGTGAAACCAAAACCTTTTTTTTTTTTAATCTGTAAGAGAGAACTCAAGGTTTTTTAAATTAAAAAAAAAAGGTAGGACTGGCATTAGTATAACAAGTGGTATAAAGACACAAAACTTTTTTTTTACCTTAACCCTTAGAACCTAGAACTTACATTTTATTTTGTTATTCTACAGTGTTTCCAAGTGCACATGCTAATTACTTGCCCTCTGTAACAAGTTCCAAAAGAGGGAAGGGGAATAGTTCACTTCCTTTTTGAAAAAGGCAAACCCATGATAAACAGTAACCTATGCAGAGTCAGCAGTGAGTTAGACATTTTCAGAAATTAAATTTTACAATACTGTACAATTTGCAATCAACAGCCACATAAAAAGTTTAAAGTTCTAGAATATACAAAACCAGAATAGCAACACTACTTCTTGCTCTTTACTCTTAGATGTCTTCATTCATGGAAAATGAAGACGTTCAAATTAAAAATGGGAAAAGATAAATATCATAAAAATATCATCTACAACAATAATAACAATGCAAGTTATTAGGCAGCAGAGTAGCAATTAGATATACTACAATACCTTAGTGGCCCAAATATTTTCATTTTCCTGAGATATGTTCCCCATGAAACACTGTTTTTAATTTTTAAAGACTAGAAATTTATTGCATTGTGATATGCTCTTTGTGGTTCCATCTCCCCTGAGCCACAAAGCAAAGAATGTTTTGTTAGTCCAATAATAATATAATGCTATAGAGAGGATTCAGTCCTAGCATAAAAAGATTCACCATTTCAGAGAGTGTAATTTTTTGCAGTAACGGTCTTGTAGCAGAATGATGACACTACCCAAGGTTCTGTCACTTTACAGACGTACATGGGTCTACTCTTTTGCCCTGAAGAGACAGTTCAAAGGAGGTTTCTGTATGCAAATTACAAAAACAAAACAAAAAAATCTTTTCCATAGAACAATTTATTCAAATGAAATTATGTCTCAGTGTACTCATGCTCCACCTTAAACCCATTAATTTCTCCCACCCACTTCAGCCATTCTGATACACTATAATCCCAATTTTTTCATTAAACACACATTACCTTTCATTCCATTCTTCTTCCAGTATTAGTGAAAATTTTTTCCTCTTCCTTAGAAATGTTCCCAAATGAACAATACCAGCGTCAAACTCATGAAACATCCCAATCTAACAAAAAGACTTCCTCTCATGACTGGTCAGTAACCAAATAAGGGTTTATTTGTTAGAATATGTACTCTGTGGTAGTTTACATTACACCCAAATGGACCAATTAAAGCAGAACATAATTTTAAAGACATAATGTTCAAAAAGATGCCCTAACATGAGCAGGCAATTTGCAGTATATGGCAACACTGTGAAAGACAACCTGAGTGAACTAATATTTATGCACAGCAGACAATCAATGTCCATGAGTGAACAAGAGGGCTGACCTGTTTGGCAGCAAACCCAATCAGTTCAGCACCCACAAGCACAGGACTGCTGCAAAGGACTACCACGTATCTGTCCTTCAGAGAGTGAAGGTTACACAGGGGCTGCTGGAACTATTACACCAGGTCAGAGAACGTGTGTTAATGAGCTGGGAGAATGAGACACTGTAGAACGCAGTACATATTATACAATGGCAAAGGTCATGAGTAATTTCCTATGGATGTTAGATAGAAAGACTGGGCTGACAAATAATAAACTGGGCATTCCTCTCAGTTGTCTTGCATTATCCTGAGACAAACTGAACATGAGACCTGCCCAAAAGAACCACGCACAGGCACAGGAGAGAAGAAAAATAACGGCAGAGGGAAAAAGTAATATATGGAGTGCTGATACCTAACTGATGCCCAAAGGAAAGATTTCAAGAACTGGAACTAAACCTGTTTCATCAGAGACACACAGTCTACTAGGAACAGGACTTTGATGACTTTTACAAAAATACTTCATAAACCTCAAAAGGGAAGGAGGAAGAAAAGTAAGAATACATTTTAAAAAGAAAACAGTTATTATATATAACAATAGCAAAACCATACTTGGGAAAGAGCAGTGTCCACTCAGATGCAAGTTTTTCCAAATTACAGCATCAGATTTATTGCCAAAGTACTATGGGAAATGGTATTTATTATAAGAGGAATTAAAAATTATTAAAAGCTGCACAAGAACAGAAAGCATACATAGAGACAGCAAACACTGATACTGACAATAGGTGTGCAACCCTACAAGAAGCAAAATATTGCCAAAAAAAAAAAAAAAGAAAAAGAAAAGAATTGTCAGCCATCAAAGAGCGAGCCACAAGGGACAGAGACAAGCATTCCTTACTGGTTATTGAAGGAAAGAAAGTCAAAAGTGAGATAAGTAAAAGTCTTAATAAAGGTTGGCAGTACTTCAATGAACTTTGGGTCAAAACACTGATTTTATTATTATTACTATTATTATTAAGGGGGAGGAAAAGGATAAATCAAGGTCAGCAGTCTGTCAGAACCATTATAAGATACAAAAATGATCCTGGTTAAACACTTCTCAGTAGTCTTGTGACAGAAATGAGGATCAATACAGAGAGGTAGAGTAACACATATCAGAAGCAGCAACAATCACTAGCAGTCTCTACATTGTGCAAAAGAAAATCAGTTGTCCATAATGAAAGCAATAGATATCAAGTTTGAAGGGAGAAGATATTTAGCTTAATTGCTTTTGTGTTGCTAGCTAAAGCAGTTCCTGGTCTTTAAAAGAACAATGATCGTATTGTGAAAATTATCATCACCATTAAGGTCTGTTTCCAATAAAATAAATAAATAAATACAGTAAAAAATTAGTTAAAAATAGTAACAACAACCAACACCCCTCCCCCCCCAACATTAGGAGTATAAATGCCAGTATTCAAGAATAAGATTGTCTCTCGGAGAAAATATACCAGCAGAACTCAGAGAGCAGAATTTTGCTGGTAAACTGTCCTACCCAGACAAATTACAGTGTCCTTAAAAATTCCACTCTCAAGAGTTCAATTAGCCAACTCACAACAAGGCTACATGAATGAATTACAACTACTCAGAACAAGAGCTGCAGAGTTGGGCCCAAAATGGCATACAGCGTAACTACTGCCAGTATGCAGAATAATAAAGCTAGGGTTGTTAATGTTGTTTTTCTTCTTAAGTAAAAAGAAAATTGGAATGCAGCAGCTGGAAATAGTGTTATTATAAGGGAAAACTCTACGCAGCTTTTCTTTGTGTGAAATTCTGTTCCATTTATGACACCTTGTTATTTACATTCAAAGCAAAATAATTGGAACTTCATACACAAAACAGTGTACGCAGCCAACAAATATAAAACCTTATCATCTACAAACAGATTTGAAAATCTGCATTTAGGCACAGAAAGAGACTAATTTTTATAAATGGTCAAACTGCTGTGTGCATCTTTAAAATCACTAAACAGAACCTTTACACTCCCCGCACCTCTGAAACATACCTCTTCACTTGCTAAAGGCCCTTTGTACAATTGAATGTGTGTAATAGCCAGAAAACGAAAGCCACGTTATTAACAGTGGAAAACTGAAATCTCTGGGATTCATTTATTTAGCATCTTTTTTTTTTTTCTTTTAAAACCAAATGCTTTGGGTCTGGTGCAACAAATAAATAAATAAGCACCAAAAATGCATTGCATTTGTGTGTAATTTATGTGCAATATTAAAATCAAATCATGGATCTTTCAGCTTGGGAGCATTCCTCTGTAATTCCCCAGGGAGAAAAAAAGATCATTGCTAATGCTGCCCATGACATTTTGAAATGTGGTAACCATTACAGAAGTGAAAAAAAACCTATTCTGCAGATGCTGAACTAAGCTCCGATTCTGGATTATTCCAACCACTAACAACAGGCAACCATGCGGACAATTTGCAAATCAGTCATGGGAATATTAGAAGTTAGACTCTAGGTTAGTACGTTCGTTATGTCCTTGCCAAAATTTTCCTTGCTGTTAAATTAAAATGTTAGCTTTCAAGAATATGACAAATCTTATTTACCCTGCTTATCACTCGTTAATTCTTAATGAGAAGCTTTTTTACTTATCTCTAAAATTTGCTCATGAAGCATCTATGAGGTATTTTAATCTAATAATATCCTTAATCTCTTTGTTTTTGCAACAAGATACAAGTACAGAACACAGGCGCAAGACAGCATTTTTGTTTCCTTCTTTGTTCCCCAAAATCAGATGGAAATGGAGAATGACAAGAAAGTAAGTTTCCACTACCTAGAAGCAGAAAATAGGTTTACAAGATTGCCAGTTTATAGCCTAAGAAGATTAATTCCTGCACTTAAGCCATAATAGAGGACAATCTAGAGCGGACCGATGTTTAGTTGAATTGGTGCTATTTGCTCTGATGCAGAAGAAATAGGAAGCTGTTTTAACCTCCCATTCATGCTGTAAAATAAAAGACAGCATGCACATAAGCAAACTCCAGCATAGAACTCTTACCAGTTTTCTTGTAACAGCAATCTCCTAGGCAACTTGTGCAATGAAATGAAAGTAAGAGTACATTTTTTACTTGTGACAATGGGTAGGTAACGCTGGGGAGAAAGAAAACATGCCAAAACTCTTTTCACAACACTGCAATGAATTTAACTGCAAGTTACTTTCTTCTATACTATAGACCAGAGATTACCTGTATGACTAGCCATGCTGGAGTTGCTTAGAATTGGCACGCAAGAACCAGCAGTCTTCTCCACACAAAGGAGACAGCAGCTGCAAAAGCAGCAACTTCCAATCCCAGCTGCCTAAACTACTTCTTGCCCCTCTGCGAATGGTCAGAATAAGCTGGCATACCTGTGCCTGTACAGCCCAACATGACTTTGAGTTACGGTGAATGTATCTTGCAAAACTAAGCTGCTTTAGAAACCATCTCTTTTTTAGATCTACTTGAATATCCTGACTTATCTTATGTAAAGATGCTGTTTCACAACACTAAGGGACATCGGCAAGGATAATAATTTACATAAAATGGTCACTACTGCTAACAAAAATTTAAACAAAAATAAATACATGACTAAACTTTCTATATGAAAGTGTCATGTTCTCTGCATGTTAATTTAGCTTTAGTTGAGCTTTAAGTACAATGCTAAGAAATATCTTATCTTTGCAGCAGTTTCCCTAAGTTCATTTGTCAGTTAGGAAAGGTTAATATTATACACGCAGCTTGTACAGAATATAATTTCTAATTTAAAATATTTTCAGCCCTCAACAAGTTCACACACAGATCAACAAAGGCAATATTCAGTCCTATCTGTGTTCTGGTGGTGGGGTAGCTATTGGCTACAATTACATAACAAAACCACTTGTCATAGCTTAAAATACAACCTATGCAGTAAGTTGAGAAGATAGATCCTAGGGGGCATTACTCTAGTTGCATATTTTGTACAAATTCAATAGATTTTTCCTTCTGTATCTTCAGCGTTGGCTTTGTATGTTTTTACAATATGCTAAAATGCCAAGATCAGATATTAAACAGTACAACTATAACAAAATTATTTATTTAGGTATCAAAGATCTCTAGCTTCTGTTCTGCTTTTTTATTTTAGCCAGCTAACCCTGTACTGTGTGTGTCAGATAAGCGCACACATCAGTAGGTATAATAGTTTTAATTATACTACATACTAGCGGTTAGAACAGTAGTCTTCTATAGGAAAAGACTAAAGCATTTTAAGAAAAAGCAATCTACTGTACAAGTTCTGAGCATTTATTGTTAGGATTTGCTGTAGGAAAACAAGTAGAAATTTAACACCACAGAAGTGTTGGGTTTTAAAATAAATAAATAAATTTAAAAACTACAGCAGTACACCAAAAATTAAAATTTAGTTATTCCTTTTTCTCTGCTTTATACTACATGGTGAAGTGAGCACCACTTATAAACTACATTAACTAAATCTTGCTGCATATGTATAGTAAAACAGGATGTAACTGTAATACACTAGCACAAAGGCTGTTTTTTTCTATTACAGCTGGAGTTTCCGACAAAAAAAAGTCCTTCAGTTATTTTTACCTATTAAATAACAAGCTGTCTAGAGGTGCTGTTGACATATTTCACTTACTAAATGAGAGCACTATTTTCCAGTGTGCTAATTTCCTGGAAACGGGAACGACAGACAAAAAACCCTAAGATTTCATCCAACAGCTCAAAGAGAAAGAAATCCAAAAGAAGAAAACTCCAGAAGAAGGGTGAACTGCATTGATTATAAGTGCTGAAAAAAGGGGGTTAGATAACGCTTCAAATAATGATACAGAAGGACTCCAAATGAAAGGGATGAAGTACTTCCACTGGCAGTTCAGGGGCAAGAACTTCCCTATTGAAGGTAAGCTGATATATCAAGGTGGGACTCAAGGACAACATAATCAGTCTCAATTATGTTAAAGAGATGGGGGAGATAAAGTCGCAGAAGATCAGACTCAGCAGCACTTTCACATAGCCTAGCATTAGCCACTAAAGAATATGGATGCAGGTTCTATAGGGTAATACTTGGATTGTTTCCAAAGTCAAGAACCTTGTAAGTGCCTGAGACCTCATTTAAAGATTTTACGCTCACAGTTATGAAGTATTCACAAATATTTTGTAAATCTTCCTATCAGAGGATATCCTATCCTCTTTAATAAGAAGCAAGTATGTGAGCTATAGAAGGCAAGTTCATGGCACATTACATTAGATCAATTTAATGTTCAATTTTTCATCATTTATATATCAATTAATACTTGTTCTATAAAATCAGCAAGATTTAGATGAAAACTTCCAAAACCAGTCACATACATTTTCACATGCTACCTTGTTGTGAAAACTATTGCAATACCTAAAGCTTCAGATTCTGAAAAATGCAACCAGCAATGGAGGTAAGATAAAAAGTGTAGTTATAGATATCCAATACCAAAAATGTTGTGTGTGCTCTTTCAAATGAAGTAATTTTATGAAGATTTCACTAGCTTCTAGAAATATGTATGTAATTCATTTCATCGTCTTCGATAAGCACTATGTGACACATTAAAAATTTCGTAAGAGAATTAAAGATAAGGATCTTATTTCTCATGTAGGTTTACATTAATATAACCATTTGTCTCATTCAGAAGATTTACAGCAGACAGGTTGGGCAGAAAGCATCTAACTTGTGCATCCCTTATTTCATTCCTTCCCTAAAATTATTCCAAATTTATTGAAACATTTAGGAAACTTGGGGAAGTCCAAGCAGTCTCCTGACTGCCTTTTTGCCTCCTAAGGGCCACAACTTAACATAAAACAAACAGGTTCACGAAAAATTATGTTAAAGTTGTGAAAGAACTCAAAGTATTTAGAGGCTGAAACATACTACAAGTTCTCTGAAAGGAAGTGTACGTTATGGAAATCATTGAGGTGGTGTCCCTTTTATGCCTCTGTACTGGAAGACACTTAAAGAGTATTTTCAGTTTAATTTTATACATAATTATGGCTTTCATCACAGCTGAAAGATTACTGAAATACAATACATTCTTGCTATGCAACTTTTTTAAATAGAAGAAATCACTTCCATGTTGTAGCATAACAGTAACTAGAGGAATGGAAACACAACACAACAAATATTTATCAGTGCAAAGAATGCCTCATATATAGGGATAAAAATAAATTATACCAGCATACATAAACTCTTCATGTAAGTATATTTTACATATAAGCACACAAAATGCCATAATTTATGTCTGCTATTTTATTTGAATCCAGAAAGTGACAAAGTATTTCTCTGGAGCTGTACTTTACAACAGATAAATTTAATAACAGCAAGGCGTAGGTTTATACCTTGAGTGTCTCAATCTTGGCAAACTTAGGCCCAAGAATTATGGATCCTTTATACTTACTTTCCCAGTATGAGGTACAGTTCATAATCTGGAGTATTTTTAATGCTTCTTCACTGTATGAACCCCAGGAGTCTGGAGAACTAAATATGACTCAGAACCTCAATTTGTATTGTTTTTGCCTGTTTGGGATGCTACAGAAAGGCAATTTCTAAATATAGACAGGATAGCATCTGAGAAAAATTTCTTTAGTTCCTAGAATACTGTCCAAAGCTAAAGCACCTATCCTGTGAATACCTGTGCATAATAAATTCACTTAAAACTGATACAGGAATCTTATGTATCCATATCAATGCCTAAATATTTATTTTGCTTACCTAGACTGTCCTGCTTAGGTGAGTATTCTGTGCGAAGCAGATTTTCAAATTATGCTAAAAAGCAGTAGTAACTAAAAAAAGCTTTCCTGAAACTTCTACATAAGAATAAAATTAAAGTAATTGGTTCTGGATTAAAAAAAAAACAAAAAAAAACCCCCAAAACATAACCCCAGGCTATTTGAGACTCCAGTGGTGAAACTGAAAATGAAATAACTCACTTAATCACTGTTTTGCATAGCATATTGAGAGTGAAGATGAAACAAACAGAAACCAAAGGCTCTAAAATGGTTAAAACTATTCGTGATAGTGTGAGCAACATCGGTTTTGTTTTAAACCAAGATAACTGAATTGCCTTCACCTGTTATAGGCGTGAAGGAGGGAAAAGTGCACATTTCTTGGAAACAGAGTAACTCATTAGACTTCACAGCAGTTTTTCCAGAAACTGCAACAATTTGGGTCTTGCAGAAGGAAGGCACATGCTTCAAGTTCACACTTTTTAAGAATTCACCCACATCCAAAGCTGTTTCCTGTGCAATTATCCACACAGACTATTCCAAAAACCAATTCACATACAAAAATACTCCATTATTCTACAGGAGACATGCAGCAGAAGGCCCTGATTCAGCAAACAGTTAAGGGCAGACTTAAATACTATTCTAGTCATACTGACTATTCAAACCTCAAGATCCAATCTAGCTGTAGCATGAGGGACCGATAGATTTCACAATAACCCTGCCAAGCTGAAAGAATACCGATACAAGAATTGGGAGATGACTATCACAGCGGCCTCCAGACTTTTCAGCTGGAGACTGCAACTCTAAATGCTTAAAAATGCTCTCCCGGACCCTGCACAGCACCAGCCACCCGCGGGGGACGGGACTCGCTGTTCTCGGCCGCCTCCTGCAGAACCCCGGGCGCCGGGGCAGCGTCGCGGCCCTTGGGCTCCTCGAGCTCTGCAAAGGGGAAACCCATCCTCCACACCCGCCTTCCCCGGCTGTTAACCCCAAACTACCCCTCACCTCTCTCCCCACAGCCACCCTAACCTCATTCAGCCCTGCCCCCTTCAGGGTAAGCGCCCTTTTCAACCTCAGCCCCGGATCTTTCAATTCAGGCGAAATTTGCCCACAAAAGGCAGGGGGTGGCGGGAGGAGGAAAAGGAAATAAATCGTTTCCTGTTGCTTTAATCCCTTCAGCCGGGTTTAAGCAACGCCGCCCGGGGCGCCTTGGCTGCCCGCCCGGAGCCAGGAGACCGGGAAAGAGCGGCGGCAGGGGGCAAGCCGGCCGGCCGGGCCCGCTCCCCCCGGCCCCGGGAGGCGCCTCGGCGGAGGGGCGGCGCGTCACGGCGGAGAGGGGGCCGCCCCGACGGCCGGGCCGGGCCCCGCGGTGCAGCGGGACGGGCCAGCGCGGGGTGGGGGCCAGGCCGCGGCAGGGGCGAGGGGCGAAGGCTACACACCCAGCAGCAGGCCGTCCATGTCAAAGATCAGGTGAGTGACCGGCCGCAGGGCGGCCGCGGAGGAGGAAGCGGACATGGCGGGGCCAGCGCAGCCGGGAGCCCGTCTGGCAGCGGCGCAAGCGGGTTGCGGGCGGGTGTTGGTGGCGGGAGCGGCGTTGGGCGGGCCCGCGGCTGACGCGCGGGGGGGGGGGCCGGTGGCCAGCGGGGCGGAGGAGCATTTGCTGTTTGTTTGTTTGTTTTGTTGTTCTTTTTTCTAAAAGCAAAGTCCATTTCTCTTCGTGGGCCTCTTCTCGTGGAGGACTTTTCTTGTTAAATCCCGCTTGGTACTGCTGACGGGAGAGACGGGGGAGTTGCTCCCGTTATGACACTTCAGACGGCGTTTCCTCGCAAAACTTTTGCGTGCCTGTGTAGAGATTCACAAGGATAATATTACTGCTGGATCATAATTGGAGCCATGAACAAAAAGGCGCAAATCTGTGTGAAACTGTGAGGAAAGAGTAAAGTAATGGTGTGTAAACCCATCTCTTAAGGATTGCTGAGTGCGAGAATAGTTAATTGTGGGTTGTTTTGGGTGGATTTTTTTCTGAACCGTTCAAGAAATTCTGAAGTGCAAGACACAAGCCAGTGTTCTTGAGACAAAGCAAAATCTTCCTGCACAGACACACCATCCGATTTTGGCTGGGCAGTTGGGAGGGAGTTCCTCATCAGCCTTCCCTTTTTTATTTCTTTATGCAGGTAACTCACTGTTGGGCGCCAAGATCCTTGAAATGCAAGTTGCAGAAGCAGACATGAAAAGAGCTGTATCAGGCTCCCAAGGTGACATACTGGCTTGAAGATTTCTACTGCTCTGCAGTTCTGTGTGAAGGCAATGGTTAGTTCCAGCTTCGCATAAGGGAAGTCCTGTCTCTTTTGTCTGTAGGTAGGCCTCGCAGCAATTCATTTTTTTCTGACAGTGCCTTCATTTGAATTGGCGATACTTCACCATTTTAGCAAGTTAGTGGTGGTTTTTCAAGCCCTAACTGTAGGTGTCATACAATCATATTTGAATTTTAATTTAGTTCCCTTATGCATTTCGCCTACGTCCAAAACCTATCCCTTAATAGAACCCTCACCCTGCATTTGTGAGAAATACAGACATGAATTCCTGTCCTCATACCTCCTCCTATCTTTGAAATAAGAAGACAAATAAAACATCCTTGGCCTTTACTTTTACCTTTTTGATAATAAAACTTGACTTTGAAACAAAGTTTTTTGAGTTTTGGGTTGGTTTTCTGGGTTTTTTTGGGGTTTTGTTTGTTTGTTTTTTTGTAACTTGTCTCATTTTGTAATGATTATGTTTGATAATGCTGCTTAGGCTTTGCCTATGTAGGCTAGGGAAAAGTCTGTGCACAGTGCCTTAAATGTCTTTTAAAAATGTCATGCGTAGTCATGACATGCATCTGTTAGTTCTTGCATAGATTTAAGAAAATGGTTCCTGTGCTTCCAGATCAAATTTTTCTTTGTAATGTTACAATATGAGTGTTAAGAATACCCACAGCTGTTTTGTTTCTGCAGTAAACACTGTGCAATAAGTCAGTGTTCCAACTTTGCTTCAGACAGCAAATGCATTAGTTTCTTCAGCAGTTCACTTGTAGTAGGTCAAATCCGAAATACAGTATGTCCAAAAAAGTATTAATCCGTTAATGGGGGGAGGCAGAAGTCATTACAGTAATTTCAATGCTTGGAATATTCTGCTATGCTAAGAAAGAATGTGTTTCTGCTGTACGAGTGTACACTGTTGTGGCAAAAAATTGAAGAGGGTGAGTAATGAAGTTGTATGGCAGTTGTACCTGAGGTGGATTCATCCACTTTCTGATTATCAGATATTCTAAAAAATCCATCTTTAATTGTATTTGCTGGCATAGTAACACCTGTACTTGTTAACAAGAAAAAGCTACATCAGTGAGGTATCTTGATTCGTTGTTCTAATTAGAGAAAAGCATTTTGATCACAACTCCACCTCCTCCATCCTCAAAAGGGGAGGTATTTACTGTTTTTAACACCAGTTCATCTCAGAAAACATTGGGCTTATGCAAAACTTCTGAATATTTACAGTGGAAATAGATCCTAAAGACAACCTTTATGAAAAAAGCCCACAAAACTAAAGTGTAATACACAAGATGAACCTTTTTAGGGTTAAGTGGTCTGTGTTACGGATCTTATTGTGCACATTTCAAGACAGTCAGGTTACCTGACATGCTGATGACCTCAATTCACTTTGCTTTACTCTGGCTCATCAGTGATAATCAGTGTAATGTTAGCTTACTTGATTCTTCAAAGCTACATTCAAACACAGGAAAATCTTCCCAATATAGCCAAACTGTTTAGGTTTATTCAGTGTGACTAATTCTTCCTACTAACAGAATGAAAGGGGATGAAAGTCCAAGCCGAACTTTTAATTCATGGTGGACCATAGTTTTCTAGATACACAAGTAAGTGAAAATGGTGATCTAAGTTTTATTCGAGCTGTCTTAAATATTTGTCTCAAACATCTCAGCAGTAGTATTTGGGTTTGCTTTTTTTGTTAAGAAGGAATGAAAAGAAGTTGAGATTGAGAACTGTGCAACTGACTTTTTGTTTGCTACTTTTTTATTATTATTACTTATTTTAAGCCTGTTTCAAGTGATGAAGACTAATAACTTTTGAGTTGTGGGAAACATACTGTGGTGGAGGTACAGTAACCATGAAAACTGATAGTTAATTATATGCCTACATACCTGATGTCTGCTTATTGAGAAGGGTGAACTTGGGTTACTGAGATGTAATCATGCAAGTAGACTTGAATCCTGCAAAGTCTGAAGAGCACAGTTAACTTTATGTGCATTTTTTAATGAATTTAACTTGCTATCTAGATACATACCAAAGCAGATGAATAAATCTTTGCTGAGCTTTAAGTTTTATGGTGCTACATGGTACATATACATGCTGGATGTCCAGATTTTTGAACAACTGTAAATTAGCTGCCTATAGGTAGCCATTCTTAACCCAAACAAGTCTATTTTCTCTGGCTTTGGAATAATATGTTAAAATAATTTTGGTTTTATTGTTCTTGCATGTGAGATAAGGTGAAAATACTCAGGTGTGTATCCATGGGGTTATTAAGTATGCAACACAAGGTTATGAGGACTGTGTAGGTAAAACATTTCAACCTTTGTATGTTTGTTTGGGTTTTCTTTACCTTGAAGCTAAAAAGTTTTCCACATCACTGATACTTACATGACTAAGTTCTTTTCCTGGAGTGTAAAAGCTCCACAATATGCTTAAGTGTTTTCTTAGGTAATACGCTTGACTCAAAAATTGCAGTTTCCTCTTTCACTACTTCATATTGTGCTCGAAACATGGATTCACTTACATATTTTTATACCATTGATAGGAGCATCATGCACCATTTGCTTCACATAGAAATGACTGAGGGTTTTTTTTTCTTGTTCTGCAGGCACCTTGGCAAAGAGGATAAACAGATTTTAATCCGGTTTGGTTTGAATATTAAAAAAGAATCTAAAGACTTGAATAAATCCAGTAATTTAAAAGCTTTCACAATGATTTACATGAACAGCTGTTAAACCCACTATTAGTAACAAATTACTTGGAATGACTTAGAGTTAAATGTAATTTAATTCAGGTATCAGCTGAGATTTTCAACAGTTGCTATAGTTGAGCCTATAAGCCCTCAGAAAATGAAACCCCTCCCAGTGCTGGACGTCACCAAACAAGAACTTTTCACCCTGAGAATATGAATTAAGTGAATGTTATTGTTTCAGTTCATGTCTTTATGGCTGCAAAAGGGAAAATGAGCATATGTCTTAAGGCAATGAAATAATACCATACACCTGCTGATCTAAGTCATGTTTTATTGGTTACATAAGTCAAAACGGAGTATATCCTCTTTAATGAATCATATGGGTCTTCTTACAGCCAAGCAAGTAGGGGGGAGAGCCATCCATTTTCTGTATTTTGATATTTGCCACCAATTTTAAGGAGTTCGTTACAAAGGCAAGAAGATGATGTGTTATGCTTCAGGAGAACAAAGTGAAGAAGATATGTGTTGGTCATCTATAAATTTAGATGAGGCACTGTAAAAAGGTTCTTAAGCCGTAATGAGGGGTGAAATTCTAGGAAAGCCAACCAAGCACACAAGAGGGAACAAGGGATCTAAGATATTTTTAGATGTCAATTGCTGTATTTACTGATGGGAATGTACAACAGAACAGTTTCTGAAGATGGGAAATGAAGGCTTACTGCTATGCTTCAGGACCTTTTTTCATTTCCATTAAAGTCAGTGAGAATCATTTTCTCTCCTCTGTGGCTTGTGAATTAGTTTTTTAACATCGTTTTTGGTCTTCCAGTACAATACTGGCTGCACACAGGTAAAGTGTTCAGGTGATTAGCAGTGTCATTGTAACTGAAATCCTGAAGTGCTTAATGGGTGGATCCTGCTTAGCCTTAAACTATCAAAGATTAGGGCAGAAGGGATTGCATCCCTAGATAAGATCTGAAGTGTTTTATCTTGTTTTGCTTATCCTGTGTGATATGGGCTTCCTCTGTAGGATTATTTGCAACTTTTATTTATTTATCTAACTTTCCATTATTGCAGGAGCCTACAATACTGGCTGTGAATTTTATGGCTATATTTTTTTCATTTCACTACAGTTTGATTCTTACAGATTATAGGAGAAATTTTGTATTTTTGGTGCCATGTGGAATACACATTCTGTCAACCTTCCTAAGCAAGACATCTATCACTTTGTTGCCAGTATTAAGGGTGGAACTGAATGCAGTCACCCTTCCAGTGGTTCCTTTCAGTCTTGTGCTCCTAAGCTCAACCTCTTCAGAGGCTGCAGTAATTACATCTTCAGCTGGAAAAGAGAGAGAAGGAATTGTGATTCTCTAGGTCACAAGGTCTCTGAGCCACAAATCTGAAATGTTCCAGATTCAGGTTTTATATGTGTATTCCCCACTCAGCATGTAACAAGCTGGAGAGTTGAATCTCCAGAGCTCAGACATTCTGCCTACTTTGTAGGTGTGTGCCCTTACAATTTTGTATCTACTGAGAAGAGTCGAGCAGAGATAAATGAGCTCGCTGACACTCAGCCCAGAATGGCTACATGATCAGGGTGAACATGCTATCAATCAGCCTAGGTAGTTGTTGGAGGTCAGCTATTGTACAGTACCACAACCTTTCTTTTTTTGCAGTGATTCTACCAGTCTGAGTGTCTAGCTCTATCTAGCCAGAGAAGCCATAACACCGTACTGGACCATATGAAGTAGCAACTCTGATCAGGAAGCAGAAATGGTGGGAAGGGAGAGGAGAGGGAGCAGTGCCAAGCAGATTTAGCCAGCTGCTTCTTGAGTCTCTATTGCAGCTGAGTTACATTAGATATATAGAGTGTTCTTGACTAGGGGAGTTGGGATTTTTCCTTGGCTGCAGGAGTTAGTGTACCTCCCAACCAAGTCATAATTCCCTTTCGGGAATTCCGCTCTTCCCTCCTGAAGCCACTGCCCACTCTTCCTGCCTACATGTGCAGACATGTGAACATGCACTGGTAGTATACAGTTGTGGACAGCCAATATCAAATATGCTTTGTGAGCACTAGCATGTAGGGCACTGACTAATTTTTGGGAGAGGAAATAGTCCCTTCATTAAGTTGTCCACCTACTTTAAGTTAAGCATATGTTTACATGCCTTGAGGAATTAGGTTCAGTGTGTTTTAACAAAATGTATAAGAAAGTAATGTAGCCTTATTTCTTATTTTATACTTTGAACTAAAATTTTCTTAGCAAAAAATCAGTAACACGTACTTGTTTTCATAAAATATTTGTAAAACAGGAAACACCACTTGTAAATTCTGATACAGTTAGATATTAGGGATACCTACAAGGAAGCATGTAGTGCTGTCAAGCTGGTGAGAACCTGATTGATTTTTTTTTTTTCTTTTTTTTCCTCTGAAGCCCGCTAGCCTCACCTACTAAGTACATCTCAAATATTTCATCTTGGGTTCTGTAAGGTGAATGCTTGCTCATGGTGACACTGCAGGACTGATAGATTCCTAGATTTCCATTTTATGTGCTTACATATAGGTAAGACCACAAGAGATGTTCAAGATCTAGATGAATTCTTTTCATTGAGACAGAATTGTATATGCTTAATATGTCTGCCCAGACATTATGCCTAAAATTTTCTAAATCTTTCAGTGACTCTTCTGCTCTACTAGGATATCCCATGTTCTTCTTCTACTCTCTCTTTTTTTTTTTTTTTTTTGATTTAACAAACTTCATTCCTTTAACCTTTCCACATAATTTATGCTTTCTGAAGCTTTTAGCATTTTGATTGCTCTTCAGGATTCTAGTTTTTCTGTATCCTTAGGGAAGTCCAGCACTCAGGTAAATTTTTGTAGCTGTGGGTTTTATAAGTGACAAATAAGAAGGCCATCTTCTACTAATAGACTGCCGCCTTAGTCCCAGATACAGAATGCCTTTGAATTAACATAAGAACTGAATTACCATTTTTGCCATAGTTTTATTTTGTTCAGTGATGAATGATTTGTAATTCTTACAAATATTTTTTACTACTGCTGCTTAGTCACGTTGTTCTCCATTCTGTACCAAGACAAAAGCTGAAAACTTTTGTTTCCACTTGTCCAATTTAAAATTTTCTTTATGGATCACTTCTAGCTGTATCCTCATTAAGAATAGTCAGTGTTTTATTTCACTGAAAGAGATCCGTGGCAACATATCTAGCCCATGAAGAGCTTAATACCTGTTCGTACAGTTTGAAAGATTTTTCTGTGTTTTTAAGTATGAAAAATAATCAATTATCTTGCAAGTCTGATGAAGCAGCTGTCTGCAAGAAGCTATGTTACAGAATGAATTGTCGTATCACTGTTTCAAAAATGTTGCATTTGTCATTTAGACCAGTGGCTGCTACAAGCAATAGGGAATTAGTATTATATTAATGACCAAGTTTGACAGCCTAGCTCCATAATCTGTTTTTCACTGACTTTTCTTTTTTAGTCCAACAATTATGCGCTCATCTAGAAAAATTAGACTAATGTAATTTTCCAAAAGCTATTAACAAGACTTCTACTGTTAAGATGGCTGTTTATCCTAATTAAGTAGGGTGTGCCATCCAGAGACTAGTCACCTTGTGTTGTGGTCATGAAGTGAGATAGGGTTAGGCTGTATTCTTGAGTTGCAGAGCTTGGAGGAAAGCCTACGTGCTTCAGGAAGCATAGAGCTTCACTCAGTAAATGGCACTCTTGTCACTGAGTCCCTACCAGCGTCTTCCGGGGTGGTGTCTGCACTAAAGCTTTTTAAAGTTGGTGGAAATACAGTAAACCCTTGCCCACTTGCAATTTTTTAATATATTTCACTGGGTGATTGTTGCTTCTTGACGGACGTACAAAGGGTGGGGACCTGCAAGTTCATCTACTTTTTCCAACTTCATCAAATCCAGGAAATATATGAAATACATTAGCTAGTAGATCAAGTGAAATATATTTTTCCTGTCTGTTCACATCCATCTTTCTTTAAAGATCCTGTTCTGTGTGTGACTTGAGGTAGCTTGGCATAGCTGATATTTTCATCCAACTAAACTCCTATATGTAAGTCTTAACTAAAGTTAAGCAAAACCATGAAAAAAAAAAAAAAACCAACATTAGACCGTGTCACTGAGTTCCATACATAAAAGCCATTGTGGCTTCCTCAGAACTTCACAGTCCTCTGCAATCCACAGATTTCACAAGTTCATATAACGATTCTCCTACATCCTTCAGGATAACTACATGGCTACAGAATTTCTAGAGTGAAACTTGTCACTGGTGGTTTTGGACTAAGCTGAAGAATGAATGAAGTTTAAAATCTTTTTTTCACTGAAGATTTGTTGCAGAATAAATATCCTCTGGCATCCAGTAGTCCAATTTGTATGTACAAAGTCCCTAGGAACAGCAAGCCATACCTTTTAATTCTGGATATGTGTGACTTTCAAAAATATCTTCTGAAATTAGCTAAGTTCCTTGGGATTTACTATGATAAGAGAAGTTAACAAATACCCTTTGTTCCATTTTTAGCTCTGTTATTGGTGTATTTCATTTGAATCCCTGTTAAATGCAAGTTTGTATTAGCAGATTTTTGTGGAAGCGTAAGCATTTAGATGTGCACCAACACTCAGCTGGTCTAAGACAACAGTGTTCTTTATCATGTTTTGTTTTTACAGAGATCTATGTAGTGTACCTGGTAGATGAACAATTAGTGGTGTGACTGAGTTCGATCCTAAATTTTTAAAGCTTTGGCAGAGATGTTTTGATGAACTGAGACAAAAGGTCTGCCTCACTGCAGCTCTGCCCTTCTGCTAGATTCCAATAAATGCAGTCATGCATCCTTCTATCTCCTTCCCAAACACTATTTAAAAAATAATTTCCTGTACCAATTTGATGAGTTGAACTCTGTTATACATATGAATGTTCATATATAAATAAGTAGATAGTCTCCCACTTGGTGATCAGAAGACCAAAATATCTTAAAAAAACCATGTTTCTAACATTACCAAAGCAAAAACAAGGTTCAACTCTGTGTTCATATCCATGTGGAAAAAAAAAAAGCCCAAACCACAAAAACACCCATTGGTCAAAACAGATAATATAATCCCTTAAACAGCATAGATCTGTTCCATATTGTCAGAGAATACATTACTGGGTAATGTAGTACCCTGTTTACCATAGCCTAAATGCAGCCTCCCTGTTAGCATTTCAGTTTTCAGTCCTAGTTATGCTGTGAAGTCATTGAGTAACGATCACTTTAGCACCCTTTAGTGATTTCTAATCAAACATGGAGAAGAAACCCAAAGAAAGAAAAACCCTCCATTCAGTCTTCATTCAGTGCTCAGATTAGGATAGGAGAGGGGGAGGATATTTGTTTATTCACTTGTTAACTCATCATAATTTTGTGCGTACTGTTTTAGTTAGAATTAATAGATCTTTTTATGCTGAATTCTGTTTTTCCATATCAAATGCCTTGAATTGTCACATTAATTAGCACAGACAAGTCTGCTTTTCATTCAATCCATCTATATTTTGGCATACATATCCTTGTTTTGTCACTACTTTATTCTAATTTACACGATCACAAGTTTTTTTAATTAAAAAGTTGCTTAATAATTTGTTTTAATAAAATTTATTGTAAGTAAATAGTTATTATTATAGATCTCTGAAGAGTTGCAGTGTATGTAAGTAGAAACTTGGTGAAGTACAAATATTGTGTTTTGCCAATGGATGTTGCATCTCATCTGTTGTATCTCTCGTACTGCTTCCTATGCTTATATGAAGGACTTTTTCTCAGAACCTTCTAAGATATGATTTATTTAAAAATACGATGATAATCACAGATTAAAAACTAGCTGGTTATTTTAGGGAGGTTGACAAGATTTTTTAAAATTGTCTTTATTTTCACTTGTTAATGCTTTCTGCAAGACAGTAGGTGCAGAGTTTTTCAAAGGTTTAAGGTAGAACTAGCATTTCCTATTTGTATTTGAGACAGAGAAAAGGTTGGCAATTTAAAGCTGTTTCAAAGTTGTTACAGTATGAAGTTATTTTAAAGTAGAGGGAGGAAAAACACAGGAGAAAAGCTCTGAACAAGCTGTACTGATTTCTTGAACCACAGAAAAACGTAATTTAAACTTTGCATTTAGACAGCTGTTCAAAAACATTGGTTCAGTTTGATTTCTCCCAGTCATTGTTAGCTTCAATATTTTGCCTGGAAGAAAAGTAAAATTTTATATTTAGAATGTAAGGCTTGGATTCTGTTAAGTTGCAGTGGCATTGGTTGTCACACATCTTTGGACATACATCTTTCTCTGATTAAGTTTCCTTATGAAAAATACATAAATTGGGGTGGAGGGAGGAGAATAATACATAAACTAGCTAGCACTTTTCAAAGTTTAATGAATGATTTTTCATATTAGGGTCCTTGGACTTCCTGGGAGCAGTCATTTTGTGGGGTCACATACAGTTTCTAAGAGACTGTGTAGTGAGAAAACCAGAATGGGCTATGGTATACAGTATTTATGTAGAGAGAATATCTAAATAGTTCTGTGCCTCAAATGGGAAAGTTTGAAAACCACTGATCTGAAATTATACTTAAAAAGGTGGTTTTATGCAGTTTCTCAGAAGTTGCTATGTAGATATTCTGCAGGAACGCTTACCATGTGTACCGAAGGCAGGAATGTGCCTGAGATTCTGGCACTGCCCTTTGTTTTCCAAAAATATGAGGTAAAGTCATTAGCATTTGAAAAGCCTAACAGGAGATCTTCAGCAACAAACTGAAACAAGTGTCTTGGTTAGGCATGCGTATATACGCATTATAAAAACATGTTGAGATTGTTTCCTACTAGTGAAGTAGTGTCTTATCAAGAAACATTGTTGGCGTTGTATAATAAATTGTCTTTGTCAGTGTTGTCCTTCTTTCTTCCCCTCCACCCTTCTGTTTCAGTTCACGTGACTGGACTTTGTACCCATTTACCGATAATAAGTGCGCAGCCATCTTGTTTGAAAACTAAAGGCAGAAACTGAAACAATTCCGTACTGCAAGGTAAAATGCCCCTCCTACCCCAGAGTCTATTATTTGTGTATAGTTTCATTGTAAACGTTGAGGTCATGTATAGTTGGAGTTTATATTCTTTCACAACTCAAAGGAAATTCTTCATGGCAGGAAATTAGCAATTATGAGAAGTAATAACATATGCAGTGTTGTCTTTTCCTTATTAACTTAATGTATTTCATATAAAAAAGAAAAAAAGAATGCTAATACTGTCTACTCTTGTCTGTAAGGTACTACCAACTATAGTGGCAATTTATTTTGTAACAAAATGCACTTCATTATTAGGTATTGCAATGGAGTAGAACATTCTCTGCCTGCAATAGGTTAAGAAGAGTATAAGCTTTACTTGAATTGTGAAAGCATTTTGAACAAAAAAGAAAGCAGGCAGTTTGTGAACTAGAACATTTTCCAGCTGTGCAACAGTGGTTTTTCTCATACCACTTAAGCTCTGGTTGTTTAAAAAGTAATGTTGAAAGTGTATGCAATTTTGATTATGGACTCTGTTTCAAGAGTCAAATGGATATGAATTGTTAAATAGTTTTGGAGGGGGTTAGGTTCTGAAATAAGCTTGTAGTTTTGAAGTGACTCTGGTTTGTATGCAGTGTATATAATCTGACAAAATCCATTTGATTCAAAGGTGGAAGCCTTCAAAACTTAACTGTAACTTTTTAAGTGGTATTAAATAAATCTAATCTCCTCTTTTGTAATCTCATACACATCCAACCTGCTAACTAGGGGTAAACACAGCTACTGAGGGGACAGTATCTATAAGAGGAATCACTGAGATAGAGTATGGCAAGGAATAATAGAGAAAAAGGTAAGGAAAAAATCATCACTCCTGAATAGGCTGTATCTGCCAGGTTTAAACAGAACAACTACATTTGGGTGACCACACTGAGACAAGAAGAAGGAAGATGAAAGAGGAGAAGCCTATTTAACCAAAACTAGTGTTGAACAGAATCTGACGACACATATTGCTTGCTATGCAGTTTTGTAATGACTTGTTAATAATATGGATTCCATACATCCCGTTTTCTCACAAACATATTTTTTGCTTCTGCCCTTAAGGCAGTCTCTAGGTGGATTTTAGTAAGTGCAGACCTGTGTTAAATCCCTGTCAGACCAGCAGCTGAGGCTGCTTTAATACCAGGAGAGCCACAGTCACCACACTGTTTACTGCACTGTATACTGTTGGCCGGTGGAAGAGCCTATGTTGTGGTGAGAGAAGACATGGAGGAGGCAAGCAGTGAGACGCAGCAGCATCAAGAGCAGTAATGGTAGAGTGGTAGTGATAATAGCAGTACCTGAGCAAGCAGAATTGGAGGAGTCGAGCAGCTGTATCCAAGAGGTATTCAGTCTGAGTTTAGATCAATGGCACATTAATATGAGATTCTTGAGTAGGAAGGGATTTAGGATAGGGTAGGGCACAGTTTAGAAAGATTAGGATTGCAAAAGAGTTTGTGGGGTGGCTTCTTGATTGTATGGGAGGAAGCTTGGGGATGAGGAGGAATGAAGTAAAATTAGTTTAGGGTGAGAAGTTTAGGGCAAGAAGAGGGAGAGGAGAAAGACAGGACATTTGAGATGGATTGTTAAGAAGTGCTTAACAAGAATTGTGGCTATGGCACTCTGGGCTGTGAACATACAAGTTTGAACTGCTTCAGGTTCACAATGATAGTGATCTTGGATTTTTTGCATTCTGGACAAATGTTTTAAATTAAAAGGTAATGGTGTAAAAATGGCCTCTTCTTTTTTCTACTGTGCTAAAGAATCAGTTGATCAGCCATACTCATAAGGAAATCTTAGGGTACAGAGCTCAGACAGACCCGTTTTCCTCTAACATTGTCTTAAACTAGCCAGATTGGTGGTTGTATGGTGGTGTATGCGAACATGCTTTCTGCAGGAATCCCTAATGTTACAAAATTTATTTAATTAGAAGTCAAAATCAGTAAGCTAGAAGGCTACTTTATCTTTTTTTTTTTTTTTGTTATTGTTTCTGTTCTGCACTGCTGACAGAACTGGCAACTATAATGAAGAAAATTAGAAGCTGTTGACATGGATTAGTCATTTACAAAAGTTACTCTTAGCTACGTAAGAAGCATCACGTCTCCAGTTCATATAAGTTGTTATAGTAGACAACTGGATATGTTGTCCATTATAGCAGTTGTCTAATTATAGCAGTAAAGTATTAGTCCTGAAAAATGCATGTTGGACTGAGGGAATGACATGTTCTTTTTCACTGATGAGCAGAATCCATCCTTTAAAAACATAAGGTTGTGTTGTACCTAAAGGCACAGAGTGAAGGAAAATGTCCTTTCTTAAAAACTTATTTAAAGACATTCTGATACAGTTGAAAAAACATGTTATTCGCTTCAAACATACTTGCAGCATGCTCCAGTCCAGGCCAAAAGATCATGAGACCCCTGGAGCTATTATTGAGAAACTGTTCAAATGTTAAAAGGAAGTTAATACTGATGTACCACAAGAAAATGTGTACCACAAGAAAATGGAAAAATTACCTTTTTATATTTATTTATGCTCTTAAAATGTCATACAAAATAAGGTGAAAATGAAGTGAAGTCTTGAACTAATGATAATTTTCATTTTGTCGTGTTGGGATTTTGCCTCTTAGTTCCTGTGTGCAAAGGGATGGTGTTCTGTTTTAACAGCAAGAATTTACAAGTTTCCTAGAGTCCCTGTGAAAGAAAGAAAGGAAGAATTAGAGAAAAGAAAGGGAAGGGGAGGGAGAGGGAAGAAGGAGGGGAGGGAAGGAGCAAGAGTTTTCTACTCACACAAGGCAGAAGGAACCTGGATACCTTGGCTTAAACTGCTGTTTTTCCTGTATTGCTGTAATACAATATATGCATTTCTACACCGTTTGTTCAAGATACTTTTTTTTCTCTCAGACTGTAAGGACACACTTAGCCTCTTCTTGTATTGTAGGCAGATATTTTTAGTCTTAGAATATTTTGCTGTTTCAGATATCCCTCATTTTAAGACTTTCATTCTAATTGCTGCCTAATCCTATGATGTTTAAATTCTATCCCTCAAATATTTTGCCAAGCTAAGTATATTCACAATTTTTTTTTTTTTTTTGATTGGGGAGTAAGTCAGTAATTTCTTTGTATGCTTACTGAAATTAGTAAATGATCAAATCTTTGGAATTGAGATAAAAAGCTCACTAATGTATATGCCTTATTTTGTAAATGTCTTTGCCCTTTGGCTTGCACATTTTTCAGAAGATTCTGATCTATGTAGTTTGCAATCAGGCAGCTATATAACCACTATGCAGCTCATAATCCTTCTTTTCCTAATTGTACAAGTGTTCTTTCCAGGATAAATATTTTCCTAGTTTGTAAGACCTCCTAATTTCATGATCTTTCTTTGCCTTTTGTTTTCAAATCTGTTTTCCAATAATTGTATTTGATTTTAAAGCTGTTTTGTACTTTTAGTGTTTACAAAGAATAATGCAAGTGGAGTATCTCTGCATTAGAGCTGCTTAGAAAATGAGTTACCATCTTACTCCCTCCCCCTCCGCCCCTGTTTCTGAAGCTTTTTTTCCACAATGTTAATTGGGGAAAAATAAAAATTATTAATGGATAATTCTATTCTCTTTGTTCTAATTTTGCATGAGGTCAAAAAATTGGGTGGTTTGGGGGTTAATCTTTTAACCCTATTCAAAATAATATAGTAAAAATATCTCCTGGCCCAAAAGAACAACAAAAGTGGTTTGGTTTGAACTTGTAAATGCTAAACAGGCTATTTTTCTAGGTGTAAAAGTAAAGGAGAACAATTTCATTTTTAAACTGCTACATTTAAAAATTTTTTTTCTTTTTTTTTTCCCCACTAAAAAGATTTTTGTCAAAAAAATTCCAAACAATTTGTCATAAGACTTGTTCATGACTATTTGCAGAATGAGGACATACCATTCCCTGAATATTAGTTGTATGACAGAAGTAACATAAACCAGCTTTTCCTTTGTTTTAGGAACTGTAGAGAGGGAACTTGGTCTTCAATAAGCAGCTACACTTGTTTATTTTAAATGTCTCTTACTTGTACAAATTAAGAGGAAGGAGAAGCTATTCATTTATGTCTTGTGAGCCTCCTGTTTCCACCAGCAACACCATAAGTCAGTTGATCTCAAATTGAATTACTTTTTACTTTAAAAGCTTTGCCATTTCTCTCCCTGGTAAAAGGTTCACTTTTAGAATCTAGATGGATTGGATCACAGCAAAGAAACTTTTGGCTAATGGTAATCAATGAAAGTAATTTGCCATGGGATCCATTCATCCCTTTTCATTTTAAATGTGGTGGGTTCGCCCTGGCTAACAGCCAAGCACACGCACAGCTGCTCGCTCACTTCCTTCTCCCCCTCCTAAGTGAGATGGGGGAGAAAATAGGAGGACGAGGAGTGAGAAGACTCATAAGTTGAAATAAAGGCAAGGAAATCACTTACCAAGTATTGTCATGGGCAAAACAACTTGGGGAATTTAACTTAATTTATTGCCAGGTACCATAAATATTTAATTGCTGATTAGAGTATTGGGAAACAACAAAAAAATGCAAACATTTAAACATGCAGGAAAAACACCTTTCTTCTCACTTTCCCTGGCTCAACTTCAGATTCCTCTCTTCCACCTTCCTAGTCTCCACTTCACACCTTCACTCTAGACATCTCCTCCTGCCGTGTTACTGCTGCAGGTTGCATTCAGTCTCCTCTGCAATGGGTAGCACAGAAGGACGAAGTTAGTGCTTAGCTGTTTCCCTCTGCCACTCCTTGTTGCTCACTTTGTTCCTGTCCTCTGGTGTGGGCCCTCCATGGGCCACAGTCCCTTTGGGCACGTACCTGCTCCAGTGTGGAGCACCTCCTACTGCTCTGGCCTTGTTCCCTCCTTCTCTTCTCTCTCTGCCCCCCACCTTCTCTCTGTGTTCTTTCCCCCCAGTCTTTTTTGCCCTTTCTTAAAGATGTTTCCCCAAGGTGCCACCAGCTTGGCTGATGGACTCAGCTGTGTCCTGCAGTGGGTCCATTGCAGAGCTGGCTGGAACTGACTGTGTTTGGCACAGGGCAGCCCCTGGTCTCTTCTCACACAGGCCCATCCTGTTGCCCCCCACTGCCAATACATTGACACCTTCATCCAATACATTACCATGAAAAAGTGGCATTGATTTCAGTAGCTTGGTAAACTGAGATAATCGGAATGCAGATACAAGTGATATTTAGTTTTGATAAACATGGGAGGCATGTTTTTTTCTTATACTCTAGTGCTTTTTCTAATACGTGTTCTTTCTAATAGTGTTTCTAGTAAAGAACGCAAAGGTTGGACGTAAGTAATACTCCAGGCAAGCATTTCCTCTCAATTAGTTTACCTGCCTGCTAATACAGCAGTTCTCAGCCTCTGCAATGGGACAGATTTAACAGCTCCTTGCAGGGAAATGAGAGGGCTGCTTACAGTACCCCTTTCTCCATCAAAAGATCTGAGTACATCTGTATCGTATGATAAGTACGCGGTTACTCTCTCTTCTCCTACCCCTTACATAACAGGACAAACATGTGCATCACTGTCCCGTGATTAGAATGAATGCATCCCCCTGTGGTGTGATGAGGGTCAGGGGAACATGTATTTTACCTGAGCGTGTGAGTAGGTGCATTCCAGTGACATGACCAAAATCTAAACTATCCATGTGAATTGCTGGACAGTGCCCATGCACATTAACAGACTTGTTCTTGTCATATGTCAGGAGCTAAAGTGTTTTTTCTTCTGTTGCAAGGACCTCATGAAAGAAGGCAGTAGGATCTAATAATGACTGACCAGTCACAGGCTATTCTGGTTGCCTTGTGTGTGTAGCCCTTAGGCAAGAGGGCAGCAGGGAGTAGGCTGTGAACCACAGTTAGGCTGAGCTCGCAGTCTGTTGCTTGGTCACCTCCGAAAACAGCTTCCTTGAAATATCATCTGGCTTGAGTAACAGTGGGGAATGTAATTTCTGTTCTGTCAGAACTCTATCAGAGATAAAGTTTATTTGCCTTATCAGACTTGTGATTGTAACCTATATACAGGGTTGACTACAGCTGACTTCAATCAGAGAATTACCAATATTCCTATAAAATAATCCTTGCTGTTGGGTGTAATCACTCATATCAAATATCTTTTGTTTGAGAGTAATGAAAGAGTAAAATATTTAAGATGGAATATTCATCAGATTGCTATACAATCTGGAAAGGAAAAATACTTATATGCATCCCTTGGAGCAAAATTTTGCAACCAAAACTCATGAAGAGTTGTCCCTAGTTCTCAAATTTCAGTGGAATTACTCACAGAGTAACAAACTGCTACACCAGTTAGGCTGGTAGAGCATGTTATGTGGTTATTTTTTACATAAAGTTGTTTTTTCATATTTTATGCTGAACGCACACAGGCAACCCACCATCAAGGTGGGATTTATTTCATGTAGCTTTATTCCTTTTGTATACATCTAGTCTAAGCTAGGTGTTTAGGCTCTCTTTCTAGTCTTTGGAAAAAGATCACGAGCATCACTTCCAACATTTCATTATACCAATCTTAAGAAGAGATGAATCATCCTCTTAAGGTACCTGTCTCTTCCTATTAATTAGAGAGGAAGCCTAGATAATTAGCTCAGACTAAATGCATAATTTTAAGACCCAAAAAATTCAGATGGATTGGTTTGCACCATGAGTGCCTAGTTGATATGGGCCATTTAGGCATTTAACTTCTACATGGGTAAAATTAATATTGGCTGAATGCAGCCTTTTCTCAATTTTTGTGTCTGGTACAATCAGCTGTATTGAGAGCCCTTGAGAGTTATCAAAATGCAAGTATAAATAACAATTGAGCTATTTTAAAAATAATAATCCCACACTTTGAGAACAAATTAATGCAAATGCAACTTCTCTTTTCTTTAAATGAAACATCCTTTTGGAAATAGTATAACATACTGGATCATTTTATTGATGTGCTACTTGCTAGCTTTATGTAGCAAAGAAATGTTAACTGGCCCTTTCACTGCAATTTCTCTGGTAAACCACTTTGACTGGAAAAGTGGTTGTAGATAGAGGAATATTATGTTATAAAATCCAAATCTTTGATCTTGACAAACTCCAGAGGATGCCAGTGAGTAACTCAGGGGAGAAAGATGGGGTTTTTTGAGTTTTTAGGGTGGGTTTTTTTTTTTTCCTCTTCCTGTTAGGTTTCATGTTTTCCTCTGATAGGCATTTAAAAACTACCATTTCAGTGAAAAAGGCTTAGAAACTGCTTTCAAATTGAATGAAATTAAAATCTAGTGTTAAGTGGTTGCCGTTTGTTTTACTGTCCCTCCAAAGACTTAGAGCAGGACTTACACACCAACCTTCATATCTATGCACTATCCCTGTGAAGGCAGTGTGTTGGTGGAGTTTAGTGTCTTAGTCCCATGTTATGTTTAATTAGATGTTTTGGTTTTTTTTTTTCCTGTTTAAACATCTTGTGGACTATTACTTTGAATATTAATGGAAACTTGGAACAGACCAATTTGACTGTAGTTGGGTGAAGGTGAAGAGACTGTAGCCAGTCGATAAGATGAAGCTATGGTTTATATGTTGGTGCAATTCAAATGGACATAATGAAACTGTTCTGTTAATTACACGTGTAAGACTCACAGTCCTGCAGAGCTGTACAGTCTTCATCTGCTTGCTTATCATAAAAACAGAAGTACAAAATCATCTTATCATAAAAACAGAAGTACAAAGTTTTAGTCACACAAGTTCTTCTTTCTCCATTTGACACTCTTGAAGAAGGCAGTATCAAAAATAGTCATTTCACATATCATCTAGCTCTGGTATATTAAAAAAAAACTGACTCAGCTTTCAAAACTATTAATTAAGCTAGATATCATGGATGGGTTTAGCTAAGCCCTCAAAGTATGTAAGCAAGTGTCACATTACATTGGTTAATATAGCGTTATAAAGTTCTTACTTTAATAGGCATACACATTAAAACAGATACTTAATAATAGCATATGTCAACAGCTTTACACATGTTGTCAGTCAGCATCATGTAATATTTGCTGAAGTAGATACAGATTTCAGAAACAAAGCTTCCTTATGTCTCTCATCTTTCTGTTCCATCAACATCTAATGATAGTTTATTATATATTTACGCTAAACACAAAATGTATGAAGGGAGATACAGACCTCAGATCCTTGTGTAGTGGTGAACTGTACAGACAGAGCAGAGCTACATCCTTCATATATGCTCACCCATTTTAGTAACGTGCAATTACTGAATTTGAAAGATTTCTTTTAATTGTTTAGAACACTTGTTTCAAAGAAGTGACATGACAGTCACTAATAGTTACTCATTGTTAGCTTTTTTTTTAAATTAAAAGATTTTTCTCTTTCAGTATGATGCAGTATATTTCAGTATAACTGGCAAACAGGATGACTACCTGTGTTATCTCTTGATTCTCCTTTATTATATTGCTGACGAGAGCCCATATTCAAAATTAACTTTCTAATGAGCATTTGGCTAACAGAAGGAATATTGTGAAACACTGATCATGGAAAAGAGTATATGCTCTAATGTGTGTATGTAATTATACAGGGTTTTTTTTATTACAAATAAATTAAAGGCATTATATCACAAAAGATAATCTTCCATTCAGATTACAATTTACTACAAGAAATAATGTTTATTATTTATTCATACTGCCATGAAATTCTGTAATTTAGGTGAGATGAAACTAGCAAATTTTTGAGAGACCATTTTAAAAAGATACTTAAATGGAACTTATATCTGATGGAGACAGTGTGGCTTCATCTCGATTTGATTCAGACCCAGTTATTAATCATGCTTGAACAAGAAACATGATTATTTGTTCTGGTGTTTTTCCCAGCTCATGTTAAGTGAAATTTCTGTCTTAGAATGGGACAACTTTTAATAAATTAAATACAGATTTTTTGTTTATGTTACCTCAAGATGCATATTGAAATCTAATGGCACTTTTCAGAAAAGCATTCCAGCTTTTTACTAGCACAGATACCAGTTTACAAATAAAGACAGACCCGTCCGTCTTTACCCACACCGTGAGAGCTGAATGCAAATCAGTTCCAAGCTGGAAAACAAATCGTCATCCTAATCTGGCACTGAATCTGAAGTGCCTAACCAATAGGTAGGATGGAAGATTCCTGTGTCACTTGGGCTTTTCCAGAAAAAAAACCCAACAACTAATAAGCACATCAAATGTGCTTAGACCTGAGGAAACAGGAGGAGCATGTCTGGCTTTGAGGGCTGGAGAGGATTCTGAGAAGGTATCTTACCAGCGAGGAGAAGAAATAGCAAAATATTGAAAAATCAGCATTAAGAAATAGTGAGTTTACACTATCAAAATAAATATTAGAAGCAGTCATATTAATGAGATTGAGTTATCAGTGATCAATTAGGATGCTGTAACTGACTTTTTGCATGGTCTTAGCTTGTTGCAAATGTAAAGTAATGTTTGTTTGTCTAAATGAATTAGCATTAAGAGCAGGCCGAAAGTGTATGGTTTTATTTCTTTTTTCGTGGTCATATGACATAAAAGATGCAACAGATATGGCTGACTTGTAAGAGAGGAACTAATTGAGAGATTTGAATGAATCTTAAGCTGATATCAGAAAATTATTTATAGTATATAACATTACTATTTGTTACAATTTAAAAACTTACTTTTTTGTTTCTCATGAAGCTGAGGAAATTTCTCTTTCCAGAATCTTATGGAGGGCAGGGTTGTCTTCTAGTTTGTTTACAGTGTGATTTTTATGACTCTTAGGGAAATTTTTGGAGTTATGACATTCAGTTAAGGAAGGTAAAATCTTTTTTTTTTTTTTTTTTTTTTTGCTTACCACTTAAGGATAGCACAGCATTTTTTAATTAGGTGATTATCTTTAAATGTTGCTTATTTAATCAGAAAATACTATACCTTCAAGGATAAAGTATATTAAGCATTTTCTCAAAGGCTTGTGTTATATTAAATGAGTAGTTTAGCGATAAATTGCTTAATCAAACTGAATAAAAATGCTGGGATGATTCAGTTGGGAAGAGGGCTTTGAAAGAGTTTCATATTCTTGTAAGAGATGTTCAAGTTCTTGTAAGAGATGCATGTGACTGTAGTAATCAGAATAAGGATGAAACAACTAGCCATATCTTGACCCAATTAGCCTGGGGGCGGGGAAAGACAACTCTTCAGCTTCTATATGATTTGCCAACATTTTTTAATGTAGAAAACTGAAACCTAAAAGAAATGTTTGGTAAATTCATGTGAAAAAGCAACAAATAGTGGATTATATCTATTGTTTTCATCCATTTGTTCTTACATATTTATACTTAATTTTTTTTAATACAAATAAAAAATACTGGAATCCCAATAATGTAATTTGAAGATACATAGAAAAAGTAGGATATTTGTGTATATACACCCACATGCATGTGCAGATGTGTATGTCGACACATCTGTGTATGTATGCATGTCTGTATGTTCATATACAATGAATAAAGTACTGTAGTTTGAAATAGCATGTATGAAATATGAATTCCTATATGGTTCTTGTAAGAAATTAAGCACCACCTTAAATCTACTCAGCAGCCACCTGGGGAAGAAAGGAGGTACTATTATTCCTATTATACCACAGGAAAAGTGAAGCAGGGGTTAAAAATTGCACTAATGTGTCCTACATGCAATTAAGCAAAAATGTTGCCACCTTAATCTAGAACATAGACCTTCAAAGCTGAAGCCTGCTTCAGGGACATCTGAAGGATGTTGTGGAAGTGAAAAAATAGCAAATTGGTTCAATGCAAAAAAAAAAAAAAAAGTTGCTTGATTCAAAATGAACTAAAACAAATTCATGAAGGTAAAAAGATCCATGGGGACCTATTGAATACAGCGCTCTCCTGTCCAAAATACCCTAAATACTAACTGCCAAAAGCTAGAAGGGTGCACTAGTAAAAGAACATACTTGCCAAGTTTCTTATGTTCTTTCCTCAAGCATTTGGATTTGCTGCTGTTAAAGACCAAATACTAGGTTAAGTGAAAGCTTCATCTGATTTGGTGCAATCATTTTCATGTTAAGTCTGCACACACCTGTCTTTTCACCATTAAAAAGACTGGTGTGACACAGATGAGCCTCAGTGTTCTCAGAGCTTCATTCTTCTCACATCCTTCCCTTTTTACTCCTCTGTACTTCATTGCTGTTCTCTGTTCCACTCAATTTCATCCATCCAATTTTTCTTGCTTTCCAAGCACATCCCTTCACAATGCATGAAAGTCTGCTGCAGAAAGAGTACACCAGAGAAATCAGAGTTGTTAGGATTATTTTTTTTTTTCCTGTTTCCCTGTTGATTTCACTTTAGGGACATGACATAACATGGAGGCAAACAGGCCAATGCAGGAGGGTGTCTACAGATACTCCTTCAGACTGGAGGAGTATCCAGCAATATTGTAACATTTTTTTTGTTGATTTGCAAAATGAGAAGTGGAGGTACCAAGTGAGGCTAACTTCTCCAGGAATAGATCCAGACAATAAGAGATTTTCAGCCACTTTGCAAATGACAATGATCCAGTTGACACTGGGCACAGCTATTGTTAACTTTGCTGTGTAGATTTATTTTAAAATATTATATGAAGAGGCTATATAACATATACAGCAGAAGATTTTAAATTTTGACCAACGTGATTAACTTTCTTAGGTATTTTGGTGAATAGGTTATTTTCCTGCTGATGTTTTCTCTACACAGACTTGAAATCGCTTTAAAATTCAGATAAATTGTAGTCAGTTAATTTCTAAGATATTTCACTCATTTTTTTAGATTTCTTTCATCCTGGTAATTTGATGAAGGGTTGGTTATGGGCATCCCACCAAGCAGGACTTGGTTAGTGTTTTAGTCTTAAAGTTTGTGTATGTATTTTCCATGCCTGAAATGAAGTAGATTGCGTCCCATGAAGTAAACCAGGTAACGATCTATTGCAGCAGTGATGACTGTGATCTTTAGGTGTTGTCAGCTGAAGTCTAAACCGGAACTGTTGTCATCAAAGTGTGAGGTCAATGGGTTATAAAGTATACATTAAGCAGTAAAAATCAGCTAATATACTTATTAGTGTTTTATCTGTATGTGAAGAAGTACTAAAAGAGTTCAAATCCTCTTTGCACCTATACCTTCTGACAGAATGGCAGTAATGAAGGTTGCGAATCAGAAGTCCCAATCTGTCTTGGTTGATCCCTACTATCTTGATCTCTTCTCGCTTGTGTCAGTCCCGAGTCTTATCTGTGCAGGCTCTTCTTTCCAATCAGTTCCCTTCATCTTCCTTAATCATAACTCCTCAGCTCTTTCATGCTAGACACTCCCAGTTCTCCGACCTCTTTTCCTTGATTTGTTTTCCCATCCACTGTCATACTATCCCTTCCAGTTTCTTAAACCCTCTACCATTTCAACCTGCAATTCTCATTCTCCTTCCAGCTGGGTCTCAAGCTTCCCTTCTTGCTCTTTATTCAAGTCAGTGCAAGCTCTTCCAGTTCTGACTACTTCGTCTTCGCTACAGACACTTTTACCCAACACACCTCACTGATTTATGAATCCGTCTTCCTTGATGTCTAGTCTCTTTGTACCAGCTCTTCCAGTTCTGTCTTCTTTATCTTCTCTCCAGTTACTTTTATTTACCATAACTCACTGATTTACAAGTTGTTTTTTTTTTTTGACCTGCTGTCCCCATTCTCTCTGGAAATTCTTGTTTCTAATTCCTTTTCCTACTCTTTCTCTTTCAAATTTTTACCTCAGTCTGGGTTTCCTCCGCTTTCCTTCTTGTCCCAGCATAATCCAGAGTGCAGGTGTGACTCATCTCATCTGCATTTGAAAAAGGCTGCCTGAATCCAGAAAAGATGGGAGTATTACTAGGGGCAAAAGAGAGAGAGTCTCTGTTCTTTTTTGATGTGTATACCTGGTACAGTCTATCACAGCCTAGAGGCACTCAATTTCAGCCAGGGCATAGTCAACGCAGTTTAAAACAGCGATATGACAAGTCCCTGTTTAGGTAAAACAGCATTCATAGCATGCACATCTGCAATAGACTGTGCTTTTAGCACAAAAGCATGTAATGGTGTGTAGTATTGTGTACAACATATTGTTCTCCCTGTCTTGGATATAGCATGAGCATTGTTTATAGAACATTGTGATAGGATATAAAATATTTTTACATAATTTTGCTTTAGGCCCTGATATTTAAAATGTTTATGAAGAGCTTTTTCTTCAACATTCGTTGCAATAATTTGGCAGTGCATCTCTTCATCCCCTTTGCCATAATGCTTATTCCTGTCAAGAAACTTGAGCAGGATTTTTTTTTCTCTTGCTGAAGAGAAATTCAGTCATTTACTTCAGAACTTCATAAAGTATTCTTCATAAAGAAGAATAAACTTCAGAAAAAAAGTTCATCAATTCTGCGATGAACCTTGGAAAATTTGGTCCTAAATGATTTCAGTTTCTGTCTTCGTCAAATCACATTTATATTTAAAGAAAAGAAAAACAAAATACAAGCCTTATTTGCTCTCATGATTTACTGCTTAGTGCATCTGTGTATGCAAAAGTATGGTCACTGAGGTTGTCACTAGTTCTTTGTTTGTCATTATTTAAAGGCTTCATCTGTGTAAAGATGTGGAAGGAAAGATTAGCTATATACTAAAAGATGCATTTTTATTTTTAAAAAATATGACAGAGAAAATAATGTAAAAAAAAACCCTCTTGAGAAAAAAAAAAGCCAAATAAAAATATACAATCCAATTTTGTTTTTCTCTTCTACTATACAGTCCAGGGCAATAATAGGTTTAAATTAAATTAACAGTAAAATGTAAAGAAAGTTCTTTATCTATTATGTTGTCCACTTGTTCTTACACACCAGGAAGAAGATGAGACTCCTTTTATTTCTAATAATTTGCCAGTGTGCCATAAACAGTGTCAATACCCACCATGCTTCAAATCACAATATCATTTTACTGATGGCTGATGATCTTGGTATTGGAGACCTGGGATGTTATGGGAACAGAACCTTAAGGTATGATGATACATTTGGGGGAGTCATAGCTTTTTTTTATTTAGTTAGTTATTTTTTTTATATTTATTTTTTTTATGTTTTACATTTTTAGATTTGTAAAGTTAAAAACCCCAAAACATTCAGAGATTTGGTTAGGTTCTTTATAAGTAACCAAAGTTAACAACCTTTCCAGAGAATAGAATATTCAATCTTTGTTTTCTTTTCTTAGTAAGAAAAGAAGACTTATCTGACGTATTTATCCTGCTGAAAAGTTGCATCATAAACAGAGAATTGAGCAACCAACCAAATAAGGGTAGGTCTAGAGAAGCATAGTATAATCAACAATTTTCTTTTAAAATATACATGATGCAAATACTATGAATTAAGCATATTTTGCAGCACTCACGATTTGAGACAAGCTTGTCACTAAGCAATTGGAAGTAAAGTGCTGATTTTTTTCCTTCATTTATCTTCATGCTTCAGTCAATAGATTCATTAAAACAAATGTTAATATACCTGAGTAATTCATCAGTGTTCCCCAGTATGATCCTTACTGCCATCTTAGGTATGATGGTTGTGTAAACAGCACAAGTTGTACCTAGTTATTGTGTATCAGTGGTGCAAAGTCTTTGATCATGTTAAATACAACATTCCGACTAAAAGCACCATCCTGTCAAACATTAAATACTATTTTTCGTACTGAAGTTAGTTGGAAGTAAAAACTCCTCATAACTCAAACTCAACAAAAATCACTCAAGGTACAGCTTCTAGTTTTGAACAGGAAAAAAGTATATACAACACTGATGCTTGGATCACTCCCCTCCCAAGGACCAGAATTCCTCCAAGATCTATGTTGTCTGATGTCACAATTCAGAATTAGGTCTTTCGAGTATGAAGAAATTTCATCATACTGTTTGTTATCAGTAGGTGATGTTATAGATAGCAAAGAAGTCTGTTGGAAAATTAATGTTGCTGACTCTTCAGACTTAGATGGTGGGAGCACCAGTGTGCCTTGAGGTCATGGTCATTAATCTTCCAGGTCAGGGACCTATTGGAGCATGCTGCAGCTCCTGACTAGTCTGCATTCCTAGTTTTCTTTCTGTAGAACCAAGGGCACAGGATTTCTTCCTCCAGGAACCAGTTTTCATCTACATGATGAGCTAGGTCACAGACAAGTTTCCCATGCAGATATGGAAACTTGGATGTGCTCCTGGGTCTAATATTGCAGACATAGTCATGTCATACATGTGAACATTGTTAATATAGAGCCTAACACAGAGTCATGACCGTTTGAATCTCTCCTAATAACTGATACCACCACACAACATTACCCCTACCCCAAAAAGCTTTTGCTGGGGAAAGAAGTGGCACCAAGTAGGGGGTAAGGAAGCACAACCTTTCTCCAATCTCTCCTGTCCCCATTGCTGAAGCAGAATGGCTGTGTAAGTAGCAAAGTTACAGGTCTGGGTCAAGGAATGCATTAAAAAGGGTTTCAATACAACACGTCCAGGTGTCACAGTTTAGTACTGGCCATGAAGAGTAGATGAAAGTGGGGAAAAAGATTTTTGGCACAATGCCACACTGTCTCAGTTCAGTGTTGACACCTAATGTAAAAATATTTGACATGATAGTATTTTGCGACACCACCATAGTTTTTATAATTTGCATACAGTAAATCTTAACTTGATTTTTGTGATAGTTTTTGCCTTGGATGCCTTGATCTTACCATGTCCATTTCCAAATAATCATCTTTGTGTATTATTTTTTTTCCCCTGCTTATGTTTTTCTAGAACCCCTAATATTGACAGGCTAGCAGAGGAAGGAGTGACACTTACTCAGCATATAGCAGCATCCCCACTTTGTACTCCAAGCAGGGCAGCTTTCCTGACAGGGCGATATCCTATCAGATCAGGTAAAATCCCATTACTTTATTTATATATAAATATCATATTTTATTTGCAGTAAACTGTATATATTTTTTTCTCTGGCCTTTCTTGATATCTTTATCATTACCGGGTTGGGTACTCATTTTAGTGACTAATCAAGCTCAGAAGAGTTGGTCAACATTTGAAATCTTCAATATATATGGGAAATTTTCATGTTTAAGAAGAGTTAACACAAAAATAAAAGCTTTTTTATTGAGAAAAAGATTTCTTTTTAAATACTGAGGAAAAAGTCTGATTGTGGTTATTTAACGTAAGGAGCACACAAATTCCATCAACTTCCTCCACTGTCCAAACAACTGTGGACTCTTTGCCTGCCTCCCCAGTTGCAATCAGGCTGCTCCCAGGACACTGGTGGGCAGCCTGGGTGTTAAACATTACAGAGATGCATCTAGAAAGACACAGTGGAAGAACCCAGCGTGAATCCTTCTGCTCAGACATTTCTGTTTCTATAAACCTTTTGGTTTAGACAAATTGTTATTTTTTCGGGGTGAGGGTGAGGACAGTTTATTAAGGTATTCCAGCAGCCCTTAAAGCTGGGAAGAAGAAAGCAAAAATTCTTCCTTCTTTCTAAGTATTTTTGTTCCATATCTACCCAGTGTTAAGTATCCTGTGAATACATGCATTTAATAGCTCCTCTTACTTTTAAAGTACCTGATCCAAAGCCCATTTGAGTCAGTAAAGATCCAGTCTGTTTATTTTAGTGTGCTGGGACTGAGCCCCTCAGTGCTTAGACATGCAACTTTAACATTCCCTTAACATCATTTTTAGCAAGGATCATTATACATTAATCAGATCACTTGTTCATTAGTGATAAAACATTCTGTCCTTGCTTCTGGGAATGAAAGCAAAGCAAGACTCTGGAGCCTACTTGGTATGTTCGTGCTCATTCAAATCAAGTAACAAGCTTCTGCAAAAGTGCCAGCTAATATAACTTACTAAATTTTCCATTACATTCAGCTGCAAAGGAAAATTTTATATACCTGTTTCAGCTATATTGCTATTAATATTTACTGTAGGTAAAGCCACAGGTCACTTTCCATTATGATCCTTGTTCTTATTTCTGAAAAATTAGCATTTGAACTGATTTTTTTCTTAACTTATCTGCTCTCAGTCATACCTAATCATTTCCATGTAGGTGCAAAAACTGAACTTTGTCTTAATTAAATTATGAAAATGCTAAATATGGACTACTTCCAAACATCAGTGAAGAACTAATAAAGGATTATTATAGAAGATACTAGAATCATGATGTGGAATAAAATGTTAGAAATTTAAAACTCCTGCTAATAGAGCTGAAGAAAAATATTCCAAAATGCAGTATTTGATGAGACTCAGAGAAAGGTAATGATGAAAAAAAAAAACAAACACAAAATCATGGTTCTGTACTTTCATTCTGGTAACTTAAGGGAATTACACTGATTTCAGTTACAAGAGATCAAAGTTCATAAAAATAAATATAAATAAATATATAATAAATAAGGTGTAGATATATATAGATGACTAAAACTAGCTAAACTGTTGATTAATAAAGCTAGCTGGGGTCAAAAACTGAAGTCAACATTTGAAGGGTAGGTTGAGCTCTCTTTAATAAACCAGTCTAACAAGTCTTTTTCTCATCTAACCACAAGGGATACCTGAGAGAAGATTCTGGTTGTCTACATCAGTCATGTAACTTTGGCACTGCAATCATCCAGTTGCATAATTCAGACTTCCTGGAGAAGTCTGCACAGATTTGCATAGATATTCCGTGTTCTGTCTGTCTATACTCGGAGCCAGCTCTCATCTGGAATTCTAGTAATCTAATTTTCATGAACCTGAGCTCTCAAGTTCCTCATCCTGAGAGTCCCTGAGATTCTCAGTATATAGAAATTACTGTGCCTTATTTAGATGGTGTCTTGTTAGCTGATACCTGATGGTGTTTTAATGCACTCTGTGTGCATTGAATCCTGTGTCTTCATGCCATTGGAGCACTGGTCCTCTTCCATCAAAGCTGAGTGCCCCAGCCACTCTGTTTCCAGAATCAGACTCTCTCTTGCTCTTTTTTGACTTCATGATACATATATGCCCAGCTGTAAGACTGCCCTACTTCAACTCCCATCTCTCAAATAGCCTTAAAGGCTTGTAGAAAACCATGTATGAGGAAAGTGGAAGTTCTGAGAGTAGAAATTGGGAGTGATCTCATTTAGTCCTCAGCTCCATTCCTTCCCCATCTACAAGAAAAATTATGCAAACTCAACTTCTTTCACATATGTTGTACCTTAGAACATCTACAGAAGGCGCTGCAGCTGTTTATGTGATGGCTGGCCCCACAGTTAGAAGCAGAAAATTTTTTTCTCCACTTCTCAATTTCTGGTGTCAATACAGAAAAGACCTTGCTCAGCTAAATGGATGATTGTATCTGCCACTTGCAACTTTCAGCATCTGGTAGTAATATGTCATTTCAATCCACCTAAAGCAAAAAAGTGCATGCAGAAAGAATGCATGGAAATTGTTTAATTATATTATCCAAGTCTCATTCATTTTCATTGTATTTAGGAATGGCTGCCTTCTCACGAGTTGGTGTCTTCTTATTTTCCGCCTCTTCTGGGGGACTTCCTTCTGAAGAAATAACTTTTTCCAAACTCCTGAAGCAGAGAGGTTACGCAACAGCTCTAATAGGTAAAATTGCATACATATGCAGCGTTATTTTTCATTCATTTCAATCAAAAGAACATTAGCTTTCCATGTAGGCTATCAAAGGTCTGCATTAAGCTTTTTTCCCCCACAGCATAATGAGTTTATTTTTCTGGCAGAAATCTGAGCACATTCCCATGCATATGTGAAACGCTAATCAGGTAAGTATGTCTAATTCACTTGTGTAGTTATAGTCTCATTGTGCAAGGTGCTGAAAAAACTTGATGAACAAAGTGAAAATTAGGCAAGCTCTTGAAAAGTTTTCAGTGTAAATAGGAGTTTGATTACAACAGAGAGGCAATGAGGGATCAGTCACAGGGTACAAGCCAGCACAGTGGTAGGATTCATTTCACCAGTTTTCAAATATTCATAAAATAGATAACGTAGTACCTGGGCTAACTGTCTGGATTCTCTTCTTAGTCATCAGACAGAAATGAGCATTTCTAGGAAATCTGTCTCATCCTGTGGTAGATGTTTAATATAAAAATGTGTTTCTCTCTCATTATAAAGATAGTTCAGACAACTAACTGCAACATAAATATGCTGTGATGGGTAAAAGGAATCCCACCAGGTGAATATTAAATGGAATTGGAATGAATATCATAAAAGTATAACATTTAAATAATGTGATTTTTTTTCCTAATTTAGTCACTAATTTATTCCACACTGCTTACATTTTAGAAGATTTTTGTGAAATACAACTTGTATTACATAATGTACACTTCTGTATTACATAATACACTTCTATACTGGAATTGCCCGGAAGTGGTGGTTTAGAGAGCATCATACTGGAATGTTGCTACATTCTTTTACAAGCTGGATGCACCCAATTTGATTTCTAAATGTAACAAAAGCTTGCAATTTGGGGAGTAATTTTTTGTTTAAAAATCAGGCTATTTAGCAAAGCTAACAATTCACACCGCTGTTCAAAAAATATCCATCTTATGTAGGTAACCAATGTTGATGTTCCTAACTAAAAAATCCTATTTAGCCATACCCCAGTCTTAGGAAGTATAAAATACCTTATGTCCTGACAGATTCAAAACAGAAAACAGGAAAATCTTAACAGAAGTGTATTTAGTGCAGGTGTATTTGAACCATAGTGCAAAAAGGCCATTCATAATTTGTTATGTTCATCATGGAGTTAATTCCTATTGCTCCATAGTCCATTAAAGACTGCAAAAAAATCATTTGTTTGTAACAAGCACTGAAATACAACTCATTTTCTAGGGCTGACCTAGTTAATGTTCTTTTTTTAACTACTTTCACTGCAACATGACAGCTTGCCACTTAGATCTCCAGACATTACCTCCATGATGCTTAATGAAAAATTCTTCCAAGTGGCCTGAATGATAGCTATGAAACCGTAAGATGTAATATTGCCATATCCTTAGTGTATAATGAAGGCTTCCAAAAATCAAGAAGTGCATTAAAATTAAGGATAAAATATATGTAAATGACAAAAAGAAAAATTATGCAGATTTGACAACTAGATAGACAGAGTCTGATTCCCAACCAGCCCATTTGCTGTGTCTGCTGGTATTCTTATCACATCATATTGGTCTAGGTCAGGGAGTCTTTGCTTGGTTCAGTCTAACTCAGCAGTTCCCTAACAATTAATTGTCAAATCCTGCACCAGTGATGGATTGGCATAAGGGTAATTTGAAGCCTTTCAGTTCCTCAAGCCTGTACTGTCACTTCTTTTTTTTGCCAAGTTTCTCTCCCCTTTACTCTCTAAGGATATTTTTCTCTTTCCTAAATGCATTTTCCTTTCTTTTTAATTTTTTTCCCTCCTCTGAATATATGCTTCCTCTTGCTTGATACGTCCCTAAATATATTTTAGCTATAAATCTATTTTATGTATACACTTTTTCACCTCATTGTTTTTCCCCTGTGACACAAAGAAGGTGACATCCAATAGATCTGGCAGGAAGAGACACAGTCAGAAGATCTGCAACAAAACCAAGTTTTCTCAAAAAAGGCAGATGCATTGAATATGTAATATTTCACCAGTTAAGGATCCTAGAGAGTAGCAAGAAATGCTGATGTTTTGTAGGAAACAGCTATTCATAATGCAAAAATTCCACTGAAAGTAGATGGGTATAATTTTAACTACTTCCATACTCTGTTATCTTGTGTCTTGTCTAGCATCCAGAGAAGTTTAAAATCCACCTATGTAGCTTATCTCCAAAGTTTAAAATAATGGGTAAATGGGACTTGAATCTTTCCTCCAGAACGAGTTGTTGTAATATTTTGACACACCATCACAGTAGTGAGAAATACAAGATCAGTTGAGTTTATGAAGTAGGATTAATAGAACAGCCTAAAATCTGAGTGTATTAATAATATATGCAGATATACTTTATATTATTATTGCTAGGTATATCCTATAAATATATTTCTTTAAGCACATAAAATATTTCTTTGCATCTTGCTCTGCATCTTGCATCTTACCGTTTATCTGAAGAGCACAAACCCATATCAAAAGAAATACATCAGTATATAAAACCCATTTTTCAGATGTCTGAGGGAAAAATAGGTGGAAAAACATGGATTTTTGCAGCCTTTCCAGCATTCTGGGTTCTGAAAAACTGAGTTCCAAATGAAGTTTCTTGACTGAATAGAACTTGCCTCTCATTTCCACTTGCCTTTTATTGCATTGCTTTTGCTCTGCAGAAATCTTAATTGTGGCAGAAGGAGAGGGAAAAAAGCCTAGGTCTCAAACTATTAAGGTACTCATAATTTACAATTAACAGCATAAATTTTACTCAGAAGCTTGGTAGAGTCTGCTGAAATGTGTATGATGCTTGTGTGAAGTGTCCATAGTGTGAAGCTTCACTTGGCAAAGAGGTGAGAGCATTTTGCACCGCTCTCAGATTCAGAAAGGCCCCAGAGTGTAAAGCACATTACAATAATCTGTTGAAACGCTAGTTCAAGGCAGGGGTTATTGTCACAAGGAATGAAACAAAACGTGTATTGTGGACCCAGTCATCACTTTCTTTTTCAGAGTAGCGCAGGAGCTATCAAACCCCTCTACCTCGTCAGCCAGGCAATTGTATCTCTCTGTGCTTCTGTTACTTTTCCCAGCTAACCTGCTCTCTGCTTTGTTTGGCTTAAGTTGCTTCTGAACAAATCTTTTTTTGAGGCCCAAGTTCATCTTGACATTGAACAATTTGTTGTGCTTGCTAAACCCTTTCGATAAAAATAGGTCCTATATTTTCTCCTGTCCTAATTTGTTGTTGCAAGATTCTTCTGTCCTGGCTTGCAATGTCTAGTTTTATTGAGATCCAGTTTAAACAAACTTCTTTATATCATAATAAATGACCTTGAAAGTATTTTTATTTTGGGGGGGTTTCTTTTTCATATTTTTTACTGAATTACAGGTGCTTTGAGATTGAGAAATAACAGCAAAAAATTAAAGCTTTAAGATCATTTATATTCATGATCATAAGCCTCTACCTTTATTTCAGTTGTCTAACTTGATGAGAGTTGTTTCATGCTGACATTGCTATACATCTGGCTTTACGATTATTCCATAAAGACAGTCATGTAAACCTAAGATAAAACACTGAAGCCTTTATTTTCCAAAATCTGTGTGTTTGCTTGCTGGGAATGAAATTCAGAGTTGCAGTCTTAGCTAGCCCTTTATGGCACCATTATAGCATTTAAAAATTCAGTACAGTGGTCTGCATTGCTTTTTTTGTAATTGGCCACAATAATGTTCACTGGACCATGTCAAAAGTAGTGAGTAGAGCCATCCTGCCCCCAGAAAGCAGAATACCACCTCAGGTGAGGGGGGCCATCTGACAGTAAGTGGGAAAACTTCTGATGGGATGAGAAAGCTGTGCAGGCCTCCATTCCACTGGCACATAAGCAGACCTGAAAATGCTTTTGTACCTGCTTCTATGATATATAGAAGGTATTTCTAACCTAAGACCATCAAGAGATGTATGAGAACTGGACTCTTAACTAAACATTCAATTAGGCTCAAGATTTCTGTGGTGTTTTCTCCACCTTTGCTGATGGGTGAACTTAGGCACATGGCATTCCCATCCCATACCTTAGTTCTGTTGTTTGTGAAAGAGAAATAATGACGTCAAGCCCATTTGCTAGGTACTATTTCAAAAAATCAGAACTGATCCCCATCTTCACCCTCTTTGGTACTGCAGTACCCACATTCATCATTGCCAAAGGCAGAAGTGGAGGATGACTATGCTGCTCTCTAGACCTAGGAGATGCTCAGGACTGCCTGCATCAAGACTCTTTCTTACAGATGTGTAAAAGCTGGGATGGTTCGGGAAAGGGGAGAATTCTATATATGCTTTATTCCTTTCATGTACTTTCTACTATGTGTATCCTGAAGTTTAGAACAAAATATTTCAAATTTCTTTGGGCTAGGTTATGGGGTTGAGGACTTACTGAGTTTGCGGGGTTTTTTTGTTTATTTCTTTTTAAGATCACAACCCCTGAATTATGCTGGTCATGTTTAGGTATTTGATTCAGAAAAAATAAACAAAATTTGGCCCAGCAATATATATTGTCATCTGTTTTGTCAACGGTGACATGTTTTGTCAAACATGCGACACGTTTCCTTGCTGAGACCAAAGAGCATAGCTCTAGCCATAATTTATGTCAATAGGCTTAACTGAATTTGATTTTTTTTAATTATGCATTTGAATGTAAATAACAGCTACCAGTTATATCTGTTGCAGTAAGCAATGCATAAGCATATGGTAAGGGGTTGTACCTGAGTCATACAATGAATTATCTAAATACTTACTGTAATCAGCATGAACATAGATTATGCTACTATCATGCAAATCATACTCACTGTTTTTTTGTGTCAGCCAGTGTCCAATGTTATTGCAGAATTAGAATGATTTCCTAGTGAGACAAAATGCTGTGTGAGAGAGTATTTGGCAGTAATTTACTTGTTACAGTTGTTTCTTTTTTAATTTATACATATATATAATATATACAAATAAAAAATAATCTCCCTCACTATATATAAGTAGATAGTGAGGAAGATTGGCAATTTCGGAGATTTTGCAATAATTTAAATAATAAATGCCTTGGTATTTTCACTATTCTTGATTTATTTCCTGTTTTCCTTTTTTTTTTTAAAACTAGTCAAATGTGAATGATTTGCCAGAAAATTTTCAGAAAGGATATTTCATAACTCCATATTGGCTCTTCCTAAGAAAGCAGTAGCTGCTACAAAATGGTATTTTCTTATGACTACTTAACTACACATGCACAAAGGTTTCATTTTCAAAGTTAACTATCTGTTAGGGCTCTGTTCTTCAGTGACCTGCTAGCCTGCTCAGAATTTAATGGTCTCCATCAGGAGCTGTGCCAAACTTTTTCTAACTAAAATGAAGAGGCAGATGTGAAACAAAGTCTTTGATGAAGGCATAAAGAAAGATTAGATAGAAAATAGGGATCCACGCAATAAGTCCTGGGGGTGGGGGATATCAGTCAGATAGTGACAGTTTGGAATAGCACACATTATAAGCTTGATGATTTAACTACAAAAATACTCCCTGTTCTTCTCTCTTTGTAGGAAAGTGGCATCTTGGGATGAACTGTGAAAGCAGTAATGACTTCTGTCACCACCCTCTCAGTCATGGATTTGATTACTTTTATGGGCTTACTGTGACCAATTTTAGAGACTGCAAACCTGGCCAGGGCAGCGTATTTTTAAAAGGGGTTCAGAAATCCCTTGTCATCCTAATCCAAACCATTGGAATCACTCTGGTCTCTTTGGCAATAGTGCAGTACATTGGCCTTCTCAAAGTATCTTTCCAAGCATTGGCTTACTGTTTGTTAATAACCGCTATTTCACTTGCGGTTCTGATCTTTTTCTTTTATCATTTTCGACATTTGAACTGCTTCTTAATGAGGGACCATCAGATTATCCAGCAACCACTATCCTATGAAAACCTTACTCAGAGACTGACGAAGGAAGCTGTGCAGTTTATAGGAAGGTAGGTTTCTGACTGTGTTACAAGTTAATGCTGACATTTCACAATGACGATGCTTCCAAAGAAGTAGAAAAAAAATGTGAACTGGTGGGCACAAGGAATATATCATCATATATTATCACCATTTTTTTCTTTTAGAAGATGACTGAAGTTAATGTTTTTAGTGAAAGTGACTTTTTTTCTATCAGGTATGTCATTATTTTCTCTAAAAAAATTTAAAATCGGTTTATGTTTACATGTTTCAGAAAAAATTTTCAAAAAATATCTAACTTTTTTAGGACTTTCATTCTTGAGATTTTCATGTAACTTGAAATATGAAAAATCTTTTGTGGTGTGACGTAATTATGTGAAACCACAATGTAGAGTCATAATCCATGACTTTTCTGGAATGGAAAACTGTTCTTCATCATTGATTTTATGCATCCATTAAATGGCATTCCTAAGGCCAATTTTTTAAGATATCATTTAATGTCATAAAACATCGTTTTAGATGCCTCCACTTTTGTGCCAGATTCCTTTTGAAAAGATTTGATTTACAGAAGTTAGGAAATAAATGGTTTTTTTGAAAGCAAGGATTTTTTAATAGCCATCACATTGTGTCACCTAAACATGGGATGTACAAAATCATCATTTTTCATTTTTTGCAAAGTTAGCTACTTTGGCGTAATTGTCACTACAGGGCTTTTAATGGGATCAAATCATAAAAGTATACATTTGTATATTCTGAAATATAATATTTGGAGAAAAAAATATTTAATCCATTTAACTTCTTGGAAAATAAACCAAAGTATTTTTCTTGGTCACTTTTGAAACAGGTTGCACCATTTCTAAAAAGAGTTAATCAAAAGTAAAAACATTTTCTAAGACATAAGAAGTCCCTTAATTACTATTCTGAAAAGTATGCACCAGGTAGTTACTGTGAATACATTCACATGGTGTCATTGTTGAATGAAAACTTATACCGAAGAATCAGAGGCTAAATTTTCTAGACTTAATCACTGCATGCAGTAGTCATCAAGACTGTTAGCAAGAAAAAATGTTTACCTGAAGTCTTAATCTCATACTGCAATATTTCTATCATTATAAATATTTGATGTAGCCATCTCATCATACCAAAATAAAAGGGTTTTTTATATCAAGTTTTTTTAAGTGAGTAAGTCTTCCCAACAATCAACATTCTCGTGAGTATTTATAAATAAACTACAACATCTTTATTTCCTCTTGGCAATGGTGATAGATGTAAAGACACCTTCTCATCTGCATTCTAACTAATTGAACAGTGAAGTACTTTGTTTACTACAAACACACATACCCCCCTTTGAAAATTGTTGAGAAGATATTTACTTAGCGACCAAGCATTTGGTGATTTTAAAAGACTCTTGAGTACATCAGCTATATGTTGGCAGATTCTTCCGTGACTTAGAAGTATGTAATGTGCCTGTAGTGATTTGTAATGTTTTGGATATCTCTGAATGTTTCATTGATTTCAATGCAATGACAATAAAATGGTAGGCCCAAAACAGGTGAGTTCAAGATTGGAAGTCAATGCTAGAAAACTAGTTACTCTTTTAACTTCATTAATATTCATAACATGCACAGTGTTATTGTATAGCTTAGTCAGTGTTTAGAGCTGACAAAACAATGTATCATCTAAGTCAGCACAGCATTGTTGACTCAGCTGGAGGTATGTGGCTTTACATCAGCTGGGTACTTGGCCCCAGTTCTCAATGTAGTTTCCAGACAAAAGTGACGTTAAATTGAAGTCAAGGTTAATAGCATATATTCATAATTTACAATAAACTTTGTTACAGGAATGCTGCAATTATAGTAAGAATTATAACCCAGACAATTCAGAGTCAATGTTAAATTAAAGAACATCCAAGCACATTAAGGTATTGAGAAGCAATTAGGGCATTCGAGCAATCTTAACTGTGCCCTGTAGTGAATTCACATGCAAAGTATATGACCATAAAACTTGCTTCTGGGGATAGGAGTAATTAGATTAATATTCACTGAACCAATCTGTCCCATATAATAGTGTGAGCAACAAAATCAATATTTGCTTTAACACACTGGTTCTGACATTATATAATTCATACATGTCAACTCTAGTGCACCAGTAGACCATTGCTTCTATGACTAATGTACTGCCTTTGGCCATTTGTAGGGGAATGGCCGTCAAGAGGCAACCAGGTTGCAGCAGCAGACATCTGGCACTCATAAGTGAAGGGCTGCCAGGTTTTTGGAAGCTCCACAGCATTCTTGTGGTTCCACTTCTTTCAGTGAGCAGTCTCCCTCCTTTAGCCACACGTTTCACTCAACACTTGATTTGTCATACAGGCTTCTTTTGTTTAAATAATACAGTAAGTAGCAAGCTCAGTCCTGTACACCGGTAATCCCTGTGCACAAGTATACTAGAGTTCAAACAATCCTGAATTTTAAGAATTCAGTCATTTGCCATCACTTGTTCTTAACACGTTTTATCATCAAACTAAAAATCATCAGCTATCATGCATGTTTTAATTGGTTAATTATCTTTATAATAAATATATGACGAAGCTTCAATCTTCAACAGCACTGGTACTTCCTATGTATCCCTTTTATGCTATATTTATATCTAATATATATAATGTATATATAGGTTTTTATACATATAACAATTACAACATAAATGTTCTATCTATGTAAGTTTATTATACCTTTTACCTATATTACCTTTAACGTATCAGAAATTAACAACACAGAAGTACCGCTCTGATACAGAATACCTCTCTGACAATTTTGGATAGCGGATCACAATTAATAACTATTTAAAAAAAAAATTCCTAATGAAATCTAACTTCTGGAAAACGGTATTTGCATACAAATGTTTTTATTTTCAAAAGCTATGGTGAAGATGATGTTGAGCAATTTTCGTACAGATTTTTTCAGTCATAGATTGCATAGCCATAGTATTCAAAATCTTGTGATGTCAGTTAATACATTTTTAATTTTCTTTTTATCTATTCTATTTCAGTCCTTGAAACACTGTTACAACACATATTCAAATTTATTTTCATCTAATCTAGCAGACTGTGGTTTAGCAGTGTCCCGTATATCACTAGGTCTTAAGATCAGGCAGTTGTCATGTTGTACTGGAGGTAAGAGTTGTGAAATCAAGTGTTTTTATGAATCATACAAGAAGATTCCTTAGAGTTTACAGCAAAATACAAATTATAGAGAAGAGTTTGTGTATCTTTGTATACATATATTAAAAAAGGGTAGCAAATTATAAGCCATAACAACTCTACTGGATCTTCATCCCTTTTCCTCAGCCCTCTGCTTGTTCCTTTTCAACAGAAGAGCTAAAATATTTATTCATATATTTTATGGCCATATGAAAATGGAAGATTTTAGTCATTTAAGTCATTTAAGAATGATTAAGGACCTAACTAGTTCTGCAATGAGTGACAGACTGCATTTTAAATGGAACACTTCTAAATAGCAGTATATCTGTATACTGGCCTCCAAAGTTTTTCGGGGAAGAGGGATTTAGTAATGAGTATAATTTGTAGTAGGTGAGAATTTTTTTTTTTCCCCCATGCTTATGAGATTGTACTTTCTGAAGGGGAGAAAAAAGGCTATATATACAAAGGAAGTAAAAACATGTATGAATTGTGTACCTTAAGCATTTAAAGGAAGAAACAGGCATGAAATTAGAGATGTCAAAAGTCTCTTGGCTATTTGCATGGAAGAATCATTTCACAAATGCAGGTATAGTAGTAACACATCCTACTTTTAATATCTTCTAGAAAGAGTCAGATTTTCCATATTTTTACCTTTTTTTTCCCTTTCTCATTCCATTTTCAACACCTTTTTTGATTTTGATAAGTTACACCCAAGTGGTCTGGAGTTCTCTTTTCTGATTTTGAAAAAAATTGAGCATATGAGATTTGTGTTTGAAGGTGCGTCTTTTAAAAAAGTAAGACAGAAATATTCATTCATTAATTCATTTATGTTAACAAGGATTTTAGCACTGTTAGTGGTCAGAACAAAACAATATCCAGCTTATAGGACAAAGTCCTGCCTTGATAGAACCAAGCCAAGGTTTACCTTTTTCTTCTGCAGGAATAATGCTTAATGAAGTGCATTCAGCCAGTCCAGTCACAAAAAGCACTGTCTAATTGGTGATCTAATCTAGAAGTAGAGGAGGGAGCCATGGGGAATAAGCATTGAATGAACTTATCCACTGGGGGGATATTGAATAAGAAGAATGTTTTTAGTAAAAGGAGAGTTACAGGAAAGGAAAAGTTAGGTTTGCATCTGCCTGTGTTGACACACTGTTACATATTTGTGCTGAAAATATATCTTCAGATTATATACTGCAGCATTTTTGTTTTCTTTCATTTTAGCTGTGACTGGTGTATTGTGACTATGTGAAAATGACATATTATTGTGATTTCATCCCAGCCGGCAACTAAGCACCACACGGCCACTTGCTCACTCCCCCGCAATGGGGTAGGGGAGAGAATCGGAAGCGTAAAAGTGAGAAAACTCACGGGTTGAGATAAAAACAGTTTAATAGGTAAAGCAAAAGCCATGCATGCAAGTGAAGCAAAGCAAGGAATTCATTCACTACTTCCCATTGGCAGGCAGGTGTTCAGCCATCCCCAGGAAAGCAGGGCTCCATCACGCGTAATGGTTACTTGGAAAGACAAACGCCATCACTCTGAACGTCCCCCACTTCCTTCTTCTTTCCCCAGCTTTATATGCTGAGCATGACGTCATATGGTGTGGAATAGCCCTTTGGTTGGTTGGGATCAGCTGTCCCAGCTGTGTCCCCTCTGAACTTCTTGTGCATCCCCAGCCTACTTGCTGGTGGGGTGGTGTGAGAGGCAGAAAAAGCCTTGACTCTGTGTAAGCACTGCTCAGCAGTAACAAAAACATCCCTGTGTTACTAACCCTGTTTTCAGCACAAATCCAAAACATAGCCCCTTACTAGCTACTATGAAGAAAGTTAACTCTATCCCAGCCAACACCAGCACACATATTGTCATTCAATAAGTCTTATTAAATCATATGTACTTATTCTTACAAGATGTAATGTATTTTACCCCTATATCTATTTCAAATAGTTCTTTGCAGGCTATTTCAGTCTTATGGGTAAATTAGCTGTAATTTATAAGACTTCAGGGATTACAGAAACAATTGTTAACCCAGTTTTAACACAGCACAGTGTTTGCCCAGCTCAGGCAAAGCCAAGTATATCTGCTTTCATAGTCAGCTGCTGTGAATCATAGTACTACTATAGGGGGTGTAGTGGTCTAACAGGTTAAAAATATGTAGTTTATGACAGAACGGGAGGAAAATTTCACATCTAGCAAAAAAAAAAAAAAATTGTTCAGAAAGATTGTACTGTCCATCATATTAAAGGTTAATTTAGAATGTCTTGTGAAAAAGTGAAATGGAGCCCTGTCATGTCATGTTCCCATCTCATTTCCAGTACAGAATCATACTTGAAATCTCAGTTTGATTCGACAAACGCAGGCCAATACATTCAGAACCCCACCTGTTGCTCTGCTGCAGCAGTTCTAGATTAACATCAATGCACAGAAAAGCAGACAGAAGTACCCAAGGAGTTTTCAATGCAGCGAGTATTTAGAGCAAAATTGCAGGAAAAAAGTTAAAAGACCCATGTGTGAAGCACAAAATCAGCTTAGTTGTGACTTGCTCTCTCACCCGCTTTAAAGCTGTGTTTTACAGCTCAAGCCAGAACGGAATCCTTGGGTAAAGTAAAGACTCCTCACACTAAAAAAGAAGAACCTAGTACTATGCAATATGCAGAGGAGTCACCAGCAACGTGATGCTTCTAGATATTTTCAAGATCAGTTAAGCACACATTAAAGGATGTCTTATGTCAGATATGTGTAATCTCTCTGGCTACTCAGTAAATTGAAAAGACTCTGTGATTCTTGTTAAGATAAAATTTTTTACTATATTTGAATAAGTGAATCTCAGATCTTTTGAAACGGAAGTTCCCTGTGTTTGAACTTCTTGTGGTTTAACCCAGCAGGCAGCTAAACACACAGCTGTTCGCTCACTTTCCCCCTAGCGGGACGAGGGACAGAATCAGGGAAAAGGTAAAACTCGTGGGTTGAGATAAAAGCAATTTAATAGGACAGAAAAGGAAGGGAAAATAATAATAATAATAAAAGAATATACAAACAAGTGATGCACAATGGAATTGCTCACCACCCACTGACCTATGCCCAGTCAGTTCCCAAGCCAGTCATATGGTATGGAATATCTCTTTGGCCAGTTTGGGTCAGCTGTCCTGGCTGTGCCCCCTCTCAGCTTCTTGTGCACCTCCAGCCTGCTCACTGGCAGGCAGTATGAGAAGCTGAAGAGTCTTTGACTTAGTGTAAGCACTGCTTAGCAACAACTAAAACATCTCTGTGCTATTAACATTATTTTCAGCCTAAATCCAAAACAGTACTATATCAGCTACTAGGAAGAAATTTAACTATCTCAGCTGAAACCAGGACAGAGCTGTGTAAAAGATAGTGGCAATACATTTTTGAAGGAGCTGTTTACTGAAGTTGTTCAGGAGTTAAGCTGTTATTGTCAAATTTCTCTCCTGCCTACTAGGTGATACTGTCATTCCATTTTCAAGGTCGTGGTAAAGGTAGTCAGTTATGATTCTCTTCAAAGAGTTTTGGCAGGAGATAAATAGCTGCCTCTGATCTTTTATAGGATATTAATAGGTGAGACACTTCTCCACCTGACAGCGAGCTGTCAATCAGAACCTGTCAATTTGAGTTGCAAAGAAGAGAATGATGTAGTGCCCTTCCATATCAATCATTGATTCAATGATTCTTCGTGAAAGTTAGATCTTTGTGTCCATTCAATTTAAAAAAAAAACAACAGACCTGAGTTGTTATCTCTTGAAAATAACATTTAAAGTGGAGGGTTTTGATACTCACTTTTAACAATGCTGATATACACTTAGAAGTAGGCACTGTCTCTGTGACATTAGAACAAGGCAGTTTGCATGAAAAGTAAATTGTGCCTGCACCATTATAAGAATAAAATAGATTTTTGTGGTGTTTTACCCTAAAATTTGTATATTACTCGCAATTCAGTGAACTGTGTTTAAGGAAAAAGTCAAAGATAATCCCATGCAGTAAAAAATGCAGGTTGTAAACCAAAAATCAGCTGCCTTGCAGAAATGTTCTTTAATGAAAGGTCATTGTTACATTAATATACATATGAAATATTAAACTTAAAAGTATACATCTTTTTTTACTTGAAGTGCTGACATTTTCATTCTTAATTGACTCAGAAGTCTCATGTGTTATTTTTTGCTACAGTAATGAAAGGTTCTCACATATATGACCTCTCAAATAGCAACAAAAACAACTTCATCGAAAGTGTATCTTTTATGAAAAACATTGTCTTTATTTTTTTGAATCTGTACTTTATAATACTAAGATAATATAGGATACATGCACAAATATTTGAAGGGAATTAAAATAATTTTGTTTCCATTTTCCACATGAAAAATGTTCTATTTATTCTGTCATTTTTTTAAAAAAGGAGAAACTTTTTATGAAGAAAATTCCCAGTCAGAAACACATTTCTCAAGTGAGTAAGCTGGATAAAATTTTCTCATTTTGTGTTTATGTACTTCTGCATATGGCAGTAAAAAAGAAAGCTTTAACCATGCAACTTGTGCAAAAACAGATCCAATCAAGGAGAGAAGAAAAATGGATCATAAATATACCAGATTAAACCTAGTTATTTTTCCTTAAGAGTAAAGTATTGATATCATATGAATCCTTTTTATTAAAAGACTTTATTTTCAGGTTCTAAAGATTAGAATTTTTTTTTCATTTTAAAGAAACATTTTGTATGTGCATGTTTGCATTGTTCCTCCCACCCCTTTAAAGGGTGGATGAATCAGCTGCATGAGGAAATACATAGTCTCCTATCTCCCTTTGATGTTGATGTGAATCACAGGTGTTATCCACCACAGACTGGTGAGGGAAAATATGGTAAAAAAGCCAAAAATGTTCTTTAATTATCTGTATGCTGTAAGGTGAGATCCAGACAAGTTTTATGGGTAGTGCTTTTGTGATTCAACTGGTATTTACAATATGTGTAATGTACTACAAATGCTGTTAGAACGTAAAGCAGTAAATTTGGCTAGTACTGCACAATTTTAAGTAAAGTTCTATAAATAATGCATAAGAAAAAGTTCTTACTTGAGCTGTGCTTTCACAGCCTGCTGGAACTGATCATAAATATCATGTTGACAGATCACATGAACAGCAAAATTTACAGAGAGTCTGTCTATTGCACTCTTTCTTTTGTATCAGTTCAGGAAATAGATTGAAGACAAGGGGACTGTTCATTACTGTGAGAGGAAAAATATTTCTTTATATTAGTATGTACTTTGAGATTACTTATTCTTTGGTACAACATACTTGTAGTGTTATGTACTGATCACATGCATACACACACAGAGCATTAAATGACAAGAGAAGATTTGGTTATATACCTTAGTCCAGGATAAAGGACGAGGAAAATACTAGTATACTTGACTTGACATAGTCAATGATATTATGGTATGTTTGACCCTGGTCCTCATAATAGTCTGGTTGATCAGCTTCCGTATGACCTTGCGAGGAAGGTAGTTGTGTTTCATGTATATATACAGTTCCAAAGGTATGTTTTTGAACAGCAATTTTATTCAGTCTTTAAATATGTACTTGTAAAATGAAGAGAGGGATTTGTAGCCAGAAACTTCTTGGTTCCTGGCTTTAAACAAGTCCTCTTTCAATATATATAGCAAATAGTAATTAGTTAGATTTTGTTGTTTATTTTTGCTTGCAATTCAGTATACAGTTAAGAATGGCATTTTAACTCTGTGCGTGTTTTCCTCTTTTTTTTGTTGGGTTTTATTTTTTTGAGCTCTACTGTAGAAAGATTTATTTGTAGAAATTTTGTTATAAAATATACTAACAGTTTGGGGATTCGTTTTATTTTGTTTTGTTTTCCAGGAACACTGATGCACCATTTCTTCTTGTCCTGTCTTATCTTCATGTCCATACTGCTCTATATGCTTCAAAAAACTTCAGAGGAAAGAGCAAGCATGGTTTATATGGGGATGCAGTGGAGGAAATGGACTGGAGTGTAGGTATGTTACATGTGCTTCTAACATAAATGGAGGTAATTAATGGAAGACTTGCATTCATGTCGACCAAATGCAGACTTCTGCAATTTGGATGTCTATGGTATATCTGACATACTTCTTCTTTATACTTAGGGGAAAGAAAGGCATAATAATCTGACCTCTTGTAATATCTACTTTATGACCAAATTTATTGTGTCCTATAAATGCCTGCTCTCTTCTTTGAGTATGAAGGTAGTCTATACAGTATGGACTTAGCAGAGATATGGACACCTTAACTGTGGGCATTTGAAGCAGAGTAGTTGAATCCAACCCCATGAGTTTCTGGGTGCCATCTGGCCTCAGCAGATTGTCCTCATAAAACAATATACTAACTCGAAAAGTGATCACATGATATTCATATCAAAATAGTTTCAAATAAAGTGACTACAATATGAACTGTTAACAAAAGTAATTTGCTATCTATTTTAGTGAGATGTCTGAATTAGTGAAGTCACTTAGGAGAGGTCCACTTCTGTTGATGAATAGTCTACTGTGAATAAGCTACTGAGCATTAGCTGGTCTTACTGTCTGTGATTTTACTATTTCCTTTTCTGTTCCATGATATTTAGCTTATCCCAGCCTAATTGGTCATTTGCTGCTGCCATCATGTTTTGCTGCCTCCTTCAAGAGAGTGGCTCTGAGGTTTAAACAGCAAGTTGAAAACCAAGGCAGCTGACATACTGTTGTTTCAGGCTATTTAATGTTGCAGAGGTGGTAACAGATTAAAAACCACTATTCTCTCTCCCAGAATGACCACAGGCTCTTAGGAGATGTGTCAAACAAACCAAACTGTAGGACAGAAGCATATTATTAAAAAAGCTTGGGATGAATCAGAGATACAAATTTAGTAGTGATGACATAGGTATTTTGAACAAACTCAGAGAGGAGATACATGAGTTTCCTTATGTATTGTCCTTTACAATCCATCGCAGGAGCATCGGGGCAGCAGAGCTAGTTTAATCAATCAGGAAACAGATCCTCATCTGTCATAAACTAGTATACAAGCATCAAATTTTGTTTCAGTTGCAGGTCTGGATACTTGGTTTCGCTTATGTCTTGTAAGACTCCTCTGTTGACAGATTGCGTATTTGCTCCAGGAGGTAGAAAATGTGTTTAGTTCCTCTGTTACTTTCTCCTCCATTATTAGTATGATGAAAAGAAGTTATGGCTGACATTTCCAAAGGAGTCTGAAGGAATAATATATCTTTTTTTCTTTTTTATGCAATTGAAGGGAGTACTTATTTCCATTAACCTCCACTGAAAATTCCAGTCTTAATGCATCAACTATGTCAAACAAAGTAGATTTATTCACTGTACTGCTGACGTCAGTAACCAGTATTTTCTTGGAATGCCTCTGAAGGTGTTACCATAGAAAAGTCAAACAAAATTATCTGGAAGAGCTGAAACAGTGAAAACTATAAGCTTTCCATAAAGGGAGGTTTTATCATTCACTAGGCAGAAATTAGTATTTATGCATAGATGAATGTAACTTGCAAAAGCAATAGGAACAAAATAGCCCAGATGTAACAATATGCTGCAAAACCTTCTAATTAAAGACAACACAAGCACAGGAAGAAAAAACGAGTGTATGGAAAACTGCGTTATAGTACAACATCAGAAATATTTGGCATCTGGTAGGAAAAGAAACACCAACTTCAACTCAGTTCTAAAAGTAACTTACAATGTGTTATCTGCTGAGTGGGAAATATTGTGGAAAACCCTTGTGGATGACTTAAAAAAAAAATAATAGAAGTTAGAAGTAGAAGTTCGGACTGTCAGGTGCCAGTGATGAAAAAGTTATATCAAGATTGGACCATGAAATGCAAATGAAATATTGTTCCTGATTTGAGAGATCAGCAGGAATCAGAAAGAAGACTTTAGCTGCCATTTGCAAGAGAAAAAGCAACAGCCTTTCTAGTGAGACAGAGAAGTCCACTCAGACTTAGAATTCTAAATAGAAGACAAATCTCCATTTTCATTTGTTTATTTATTGAGAATCAATTACCTAATTGGACAATAATTCAATTATAAGGCAATGTCCGTGCTAGGAAGAGAAAAACCTATAAGACACATGAATAAAATACTCCTTTGAATATTTCCTGTTTGTGACTTGTTAAACCAATACTGCACAGTATGATTACAGTCCATGTCAAAAATACGAAATACAAAGTCTTTTGCATACTAATGTGTGTATAACAGAATTCAATGTTTAAAGCATTCACAGTTATAATGTCACTGTATGTGAGATGCCTTAGAGAGTTATTCTCTGGCTAATAATATTAATTTTCTTTCAATATATGCTAAGCACCTTATTAATGCTATTAATTATTACTCATATGAGAGCAGATGAAATAATCTTACAGTCTAAAAAGGGAAAGAAATGATGAATGAATGAATGAATGCAATATTATCCTTTTCTTCCTTCCTCTCTTCTTCCCTTCCTTCATTCCTTCATTCCTGATTAAGTACAGGAAGAGAAATGGATATGTTCAGAAATTGGTTTTGCTGTAAATTGCATTACACTAATTTAATCCAAAACAGATCACTGCAAAGAGTTTTGGAGCCCCCTGTAGACTTGAATGCAAGCTGTGTGAAGACAAACTAATTCAACACCACTTTTGCAAATGGATGTTTATTCTTCTGTTAACAGTAGCAAAACTACATATCAGTTCTTAATCCTTTGTGGAACAATCACAACTGAATGGCTTAAGTGTAAAAAAAGTCTCAGAAATTGTAGTCTGGCACAAGCTAGGTAACAGTAGAGTGGGGGCCTTGTCTGGATATCTTTACTATGTGAATGCCCTGCAAGCTGAAAAAAATTTAACTGCCTCTCTGCCATGATCTTTTGACCTGCCTTAGAATCAAGTTATGCCGAGAAAATATTTCCATCATCTGATGTTAGTTAATTAGAAGAAAAGGAGTGGAAATAAATCCCAATGCATCTTACATGTAACTTGTGTTTGAAATATCTTAAAAGGTATGGTAGAGTTATATTGTGAAGAGAGTAGCTTCATACCTCCCCAGTACAAGAGGGATATGGAGCTACTGGACAGTGTCCAGCAAAGGGTCACAAAGATGATCAAGGGACTGGAGCATCTCTCCTATGAGGAAAGGCTGAGAGAGCTGGGACTAGAACTCTGTTTAGCCTGGAGAAGAGAAGGCAGAGGAAGGATCTTATTAATGTATATAAATACCTGAAGGGAGGGTGCAGAGAGGATGGGGCCAGGCTCTTCTCATTGATGCCCAGTGACAAGAAGCAATGGGCACAAACTGAAACACAGCGAGTTCCCTCTGAACATCAGGAAAAACTTTTTTACTCTGAGGGTGACCAAGCACTGACATAGGTTGCCCAGAGAAGTGGTGGAGTCTCCCTTCTTGGAGATATTCAAAAGCCATCTGGACATGGTCCTGGGATCCAAGTGGCCCTGCTTGAGCTGTGATCCTGTGACATGCTGACAAAAAGAAAAAAAGCTATTCACTAAAGTCAATTCATATTTGAAACAAAATCAGACATAGCCTTTAAAAGTCAGTCTAGAGGAACCAAGAAACTCTTCACTGTAGCAAACAGAAGCAAGATACTCTTCATGATGCTCTCTTCCTCTACTCTCTCGTGAGACCCCACCCAGGTACTGCATCCAGCTCTGGGGTCCCCAGCACAAGAAAGTCATGGACCTGTTTGAGCAGGTCCAGAGGAGGGCCACAAAAATGGTCAGAGGGATGGAACGCTTCTCCTCTGAAGAAAGGCTGAGAGAGTTGGGGTTGTTTAGCTTGGGGAAGAGAACGCTCCAGGGAGACCTTATTGCTGCCTTCAGTCTATAAAGGGAGCTTATAGGAACAATGGAGAGAGACTTGTTAGCAGGGTGTGTAGAGACAGGACAAGGGGCAATGGTTTTAAACTGAAAGAGGGTAGGTTTAGATTAGATATTAGGAAGAAATTTTTTACAATGAAGGTAGTGAGACACTGGACCAGGTTGCCCAGAGACATTGTGGATGCCCCATCTCTGGAAGTGTTCAAGGTCAGGTTGGACAGAGCTTTGAACAACCTGATCTAGTGACAGATGTCCCTGCCTGTGGCAGGGGCATTGGACAATCTTTGAAGGTCCCTTCCAACCCAAACCATTCTGTGATTCTGCGTTACTACAGTGATGACAAATTTTGAGGATGTTAATGATATCTTAAATAGGTTTTCTTAATAAAAAAATACAGTGCCTAACTTTTTTTAACTTAAAGTACTTATGGAATTAAAAGCTTGGATACCTGAATAAATTGAACCTTATCTGAGGAACATTTATGACTTGTCAAAGCAATTATGATAATCTGCTACAGAACTCTCTGGGGAGATATGTGGCCTATAATGAAATACAGCAAGGCAGAAGTAAAGGATAGTTCATTGAGAAAGGCCAGCTAGGTTACAATGTAGTAGGACTAACTGAAAATCAGACCACTTTTCACACTGTTTTTCTTTGATTCAGTTGTTACCATGATTAAGAATTGTCTATAAACATGTATCTTCACACAGTGCTTTCAAAGAGGAAGGGAAGAGCAAAAGCTCTACCAAGTCAACTCCAGACCTTTGTGGAAACATCTAATTTACTTGTTCCATCATAATTAGATTTTCCAGTGTTGTAAAAGAGATTATATCAATACATATGTGCAGTATTATGCTGTGGCTCTTAATTCCTACAGTGTCTAAATGTGAGATGATAAAAACTAAATGCTTATACGCCTTTTATCTGATGAATGTGTGCATGGTTAAATAGATAATACACAATGTATGTGGATCAATCACGTCCTCTACTTTTAACTTCTATTCAGCTCTGGAGTGATGTGAATCAAGAGTCAAAGTGGAAACCATTCCAATTTAATATAAACCATTTTTATTGATCCCTGTGGCTTTTTTCGCTGTTTTAGTGATAGACGCACCACTGCTTTAGTAATAGATGAAAGAATGTTTTCAGAAACAAAATGAAAGCTAGTTTTGGAAAACCGTAAAATATTTAGGAGACAGAAAACTGAACTATGCCCACAAGACTTTTAGTAGAATTCTTGCTCTGATGAAGGTATCATAGTCTAAAGCATTCAGAAAACAAAATAGAAGGGTCTAAATGTTACAGCCAAAGAATTCTTGAGGTTCTGAAGCATGTTACATTCCCCCAATTTCTCAGTTTTTATATGCCTTCATAATAGCATGTGATCTGTCTTCAGTTTCTTAGTAAAAGCATTTTCTTTCTCATTTTAAAATAGTTATTTTAAACTTGCAAGCCTATAAGCTCTTAAACTTGACTTATTATTTTTAATTACAAAGTAATTAAAATATAATTTTAATATTTATTTCAAGTTATTCTACCCTGAAATTGTATTCCTAAATGTTTTGGGTTTCTTCATGTTCTTTCCTATATTGAGCAGTAACTATTCTCCTGGGAAACAGCATAGTATTGGTAAGTTTCATCTGAAATCTGTGTCTCTTCTTTTACATATAATTGTTAGTGGCTGTTATTGTGAATTCTTACATCTTTATTTTACTTTACAGTGTTTGTATGCTTTCAACCTATATTTAGAATCCTACTCTATTAGGATCAATCTAAAAAAGTATCACAAATCTTCTGAGAATTCTGAATTATGCTAAAAATAAACATTAATAATATGAAAGGAAAAACAATTTACTATTGCTTTGAGTAAAAAATGAGCGAGCTATCCTTATTTTTTTTTTTCAGAAAAAAATCTTCTATGCAGAGATAAGCCTAATTTATCCTTGTTTTTCACCTGATGTAGTCATTTGTAACAGTGCAAAGTCAATTTAAAAGATAAGCAAAGCAGAATGATTCCACTTTATCAGAAGTGGCAGATAATCAGGCTCAGATCATTTTATCCAGCTCTTACAAATGTGACGTAAACTTAGCTGAGCCTGAAGACTTAAAGATGGAACTAAAAATCTGGAGAGTGATGCCTGATGCAAATGGTGCATTCCTTGACCTTGCTTTCCTTGAATTTATACTAGTATATGTCTCCAGTCTAGAAAGTTTATTTTTAAGCTGGTTTTGTTATCATGAAAGATGTTTGGGCAGCATCTCTGAGGAAGAAGGTATTCAGGCAATACAGGTACTCTGTGACTAGAACAGCATTTCCCCACCCTGTTCTGCCATCCTGCTCTTACCCTAACATTAAGAGACTGTTTCTTCAGCTAAGTTGGTAGTTAAGCTCTTGAAGCACATTCACTCTTTAGGTCAGATCTGGGAAAATTGTCAATAAGGGTGCAGATTAAAGACATTTGTCATTCTGCCTTTTATGATGTGGATGCTTTCCAGTTATGATCTGGGCTAAAACCCAAACTCATATCATATGGCACTAAGCATGACTTTCAGTCACTACTGAACAGGACTGAATTTAAAAGGTGACTAAGTGATGAAAGACTCCCATTTCCACTATGATAAGCCTCCTGTGCTACCTAATCCTCCTTAAGTACAGTTTCCTTTTTCGATATTACATCTTTGTATACAGCAAAGTTCCTTCTTAGAACATTATTTACAAGATTACAAAGCACATCTTAAGCAGCCATTCCTATAGCATTTTTTAATCAGTCAAGTTTAAATAATGTCTTAGTAATGCACACTCCATGATGGAAAACTTCAGTGTAATGCAGCTTGTGGTGGTAGTGCTGTGTTGTTCAAAATTTGCTGCCAGCTGCTGAACAGATTTCATTTGCATCTGATATTGCAAGATTTAAGTAATCACCACAAGATGTGTTAGTGCATTGTGCATTTACTTTACAAAAACGTAATCATATAACTTTCAAAATTTTTAAGGCTTTCTATTAGTTATGAACCTCTGAAAATTCGGTCCAATACAAAACCAGTGAAATTACATCTAACATTGTGATCAAAATGCTCTAATCAGTGAAAAAATTAGCATTGCTCTTGAGACAAGCTAGTTTCCATTAGAAGGAGAGAGCTTTAGATAAGCTAGGGATAAGAGAATCCCAACGACACTCCAAGCAATGAGGATAGGAAGTTCTGTAATGAAATGTACTGCCAACCTTTTGTCTAACCTTTGCCCCTAAAGTTTAATTTCATATACAAATGGCACTATTGTATTTTGCTCCTTGGTTAAGGTGGGTGGGGAAAGTCATTATCAGTGAGATTAAGAACACAGTAAAGATTTAAGCCAAAATTGACCTGCAGGAATACAGTGATTTCTATGTATACTTGGATGAAAGTTGCAATGAGGCAACAAAATGGGGCTAACTTTACCCAAATTTTAGATAATCTCCAAAATACAGACTGGGAAAGCAGTTTAAATGAAGCTACTAAAGATTTTGCTGGCGGAGTGCTTCTGCATAGCAATACTTTTAGCACAGATACTGTGAAGCTGTTAAGAGGAATTGCATTTGCCCTGTCTCAAAGAAACTCTACAAGAATTTAGTAAGTCAGTCACCAAGAGCAAGGGATCAGGATGACAGAGAGAGACATGATTTACAGCTCCCTTTGCTCACTTTGGTGAAAGTGTCCCTGTTGTGAACCTGAAACCTTCAGCACTGACTTATGAACATGATTTTGCCATCCTTTTTCTTCAACACTTGGACACTGAAAGCAATATCTGTCTAGGTATTTATAGAGCTTGTAATCATGGTTTTAATAAAGGATGCAACTGAGCTAGTAGGTGAAGGATGTTGCTGGTAGAAGTTACAGCTCTATGAAAGAAGCCTAAACATGAAACAAAGGAGCAGAGAAACTAAAGATATTAAGGATTTTTAATCTGTGCATTTAAACCTTCCCACCCACCCCCCCTCCTTGTACCTTCAGATAGTTTTGTAGTGGATTACCCAGTACCTTAATATAACTGATACAGTCCATGAATAATTATGCATTCATACAAACACACAGAAGGCACAAGTGAACATTGTAAGGCTATGAAGTCAAGTAGTCAAAGATAGGAAAAATCAATCTTCCTATGCTTGCATCTTATGGTACAGTTTTTAAGCATCTGTTTACATGCCATTTCTTTTCCCACTGGAACCCTGTCTCCTCATCACAGAGTGCCTTCTTAATGAGCAGCTGCTCAACAGTAGGTGTATTCCCCATTGTTAAAGATGAATTCTCATGTTTTATTTAACACACTATTGAAGTTCTGTTTTGAAGACAGATTTCTTTGACATCTCTCATCTTTTCTGTGGCATTACTTCGCTAGAGTATATTACAGATATGCAAGTAAGCATTTTCACAAAGTCTTTGTAAGATAGGGGGATCTCATTAGTCTATTTCCCAGAAGAAAAACTGAGGCACAGAAATGATGTTCAGATTTACCTACTGAGGTATAGCTTTGCTGCCAGTCACCCACTAATCCAGCTCTGGATCTATAGTAAAGCATTAGGACTTCAATTCAGCTGGCATGGGAATGAGGAAAAGGGGAAAGCAAGCCATTTATCCTTCCAGTTCTTGATCCATGTTGGAGGTGGGAAATGGTTAGAATGTGCACCTGGACTCAGGAACTCAGGTTTTCTTCTGGTCTTGGGGATTAAGTGGTATTTTTTAAGGATAATTAACTACCTTCACCAACATATGAACTATAATGATATAAACAGTTTCTGTGATGATTCAGGAAATGTCTTCCAGCCTTTTACCATTTATTCATAGCTGGGTGCATCTCAATTTAACTGTAGAAAAAAACCAAAATTGACCATGTGCATTTCAGTTTCAGTGACGATACTGAGAATCCTAGAGGTTCTTTTAAAATCATCCGTGCTGTTTCTTGGAGAGAGACATGAAACTTTTTCATGCTTCCTTTGAAAGGTATGCTAATTATTTTGAGACTGTAGTGTTAAAAAAAGGGGAACTAATTCTCAGTGAAAAAAAAAATCATACAATAAAGCTTATGACAATATCTATTCTGTGTTGTAAACTATTGTTCATCAGCAGGCTGGTTCCTATTAGTGAACTGCCATGCAGAAATTTCAAACTGCTGAATCACAAGGCTCAAATTCCAGGTGGTAATAAGATCTTATTGATGAGGTTGGCAGATCTGCCTTTTTATTGACTATGGCTGGTTTTTTTTTTCAATGGTACATCTGACTGCTAAAACAACCACACTATATAATAGGCAGGCTGGTAATACTACCGACGGTCATTATTCTTCTAGAAACCAGTTGTGTATTTTGCATTACAGAAAGCTTTTTATCGTTTTCTGTATAATAATGAAATACAATAATGAGATAAATAATGAAATTTTTAAGGTTAGGGAAAGCACTAGAGTAATGATGCTGTGATTAGTGAAAGGCAGCCTGGTAAAGTGGTAACTTTGCTCTTCTCCAGCTTTTTCCCTCACTACTTGATTGTAAAATTAGGCATTTATGTTTCAATTCCGGATGCTGTTTAAGAAAAAACTGATACTGAATCTTTATTATGCTTTCCTACCTGTTATTTTTTAATGTTACTGTTTTGGTTTTTTTTTTTCATATTTTGTTTAGTGTACTCAGGGTATTTTTTACTATTTTGAATGCCTTCTTTTTGCTTTCTCTTTCTTTTGGATTAGTTCTTGTATTTTATATACACACTTCTCTTTCTAAATCATTCCCTCTCCCTAGCCACCCGTGGAAGTTTCTTTATAACGTTTCCTCATGGAGAGTGCATTGTGGTAACCCTGAGAACACCCAACAGATTTTATGTTACAGTAGTAAGCTCAATATCCAGAGGAACACCTGACCCCTAAGGGCTGAGTTGCTTGCTTGAGATGATGAAAGAGACTCCAGGATAATCGAATCCCTACCTTAGACCGGCATGAAGTTATATGCCACAGCTTCAGTGGATCTTGCAGCTTGCTGCTACCACAAGAAGGGAGGCAGAGCACCCTTGCCTCCCTTATGTCCTTTTTCCTAACCAGCTTCCAGGGAAAGCAGAAAGGGGGAGAAAGAGGAGACGTATCCTTCTTTTTCAGCAAGCGCCCTTTTAGCAAACTACTAGATGGACTCATCTATAATGTCACACTTAGTTTGCCTAAAATTATGTGTGATTAACTTGGCCCTTAGGTGCTTCCGTTTACATGGTTTTAAAGTACTGCTGCCATTTCTGTGTTATGAGGATAAAGGATTTAGGCTCTTCAGGCTCTTGTATTTCAGTGGCTGAGATATTTGTGGGTTATAAATTGATTTTACTTCCATTTCTGAATCAGACTACAATTTAAAAACAAAGCAGGCAAACAAGAAATAATACAAATGTAAATGTGCTTCAATGTTAAAATGAATGGCCTGGCCCAGAAAAACAATATGAATTTTGTCTTCCTGCAAACCCAAAGATAACTTAATGCCAGATGTTTGAAATAAATTAGTAGCTCAGGATACCTCAGCATTTCTAGCGAAGTCATGGAAGATACTATTTTTGGCAGTGTGAAAAGTATAGCCATGTTTATAGTATATGACTATGTGAAAGGTATCAAAGTACGTCTAATCCAGTTGATTTTGGCACCACAAAACAGCAGAGCACACATTAAGCAAGTAATAAATGAATACCTTTTTTTCTTTATTTACAATTTGAATGGGTATAATTTATCTGTTGAATTTGGTGGATGAAAAATTGGACATGAGCCAGCAATGAGCACTTGCAGCCCAGAAAGCCAATCGTACCCTGGGCTGCATCAAAAGAAGTGTGGCCAGCAGGTCGAGGGAGGTGATTCTGTCCCTCTGCTCTGGTGAGACCCCACCTGGAGTACTGCATCCAGCTCTGGAGTCCTCAGCACAAGAAGGACATGGACCTGTTGAAGCAAGTCCAGAGGAAGGCCACAAAAATGGTCAGAGGGATGGAACACCTCTCCTGTGAGGAAAGGCTGAAAGAGTTGGGGTTGTTCAGCCTGGAGAAGAGAAGGCTCTGGGGAGACCTTGTTGCGGCTTTTCAATACTTAAAGGGAGCTTATCAGAAAGATGGGGACAAACTTTTAGCAGGGCCTGTTGTGATAGGACAAGGGGTAATGATGTTAAACTAAAAGAGGGTAGATTCAGACTAGATATAAGGAAGAAATTTTTTACAGTGGGGGTGGTGAAACACTGGAACAGGTTGCCCAGAGAAGTTGTGAATGCCCCATCTCTGGCAACATTCAAGGTCAGGCTGGATGGGGCTCTGAGCAACCTGATCTAGTTGAAGATGTCCCTGCTTATTGAAGGGGTTTGGACTAGATGACCTCTATGATTCCGCTGAAGAAATGCTGAGAGAGGTAGGGTTGTTCAGCCTGGAGAAGAGACCTTATTGCTGCCTTCAATATATGAAGGGGCTTATAAGAAAGATGGAGAGAAACTTGTTACCAGGGCATGTTACCCTTGTTACCAGGACAAGGGTCAGTGATTTTAAACAGCAAGAGGGTAGGTTTAGATTAGACATAAGGAAGAAATTGTTTACAATGAAGGTGGTGAGACACTGGACTAGGTTGCCCAGAGAAGTTGTGGATGCCCCATCATTGACAGTGTTCAAGGTCAGGTTGGACAGGGCTTTGAGCAACCTGACCTAGTGACAGATGTCCCTTCCCATGGCAGGGGCATTGGACTAGATGATCTTTGAAAGTCCCTTCCAACCCAAACTGTTCTGTGATTCTATGATTCTATGATCTTTGTAAAATCATCACATCATACTGAAACTTTCAGAAACATTTAATAACGTGTAATGTCAAAAAATATAAAAGAGCCATTGTCATTACATTTTTTCAGATGGTAATTTTGTAAAATTCTGGGACTCCTCAGCTCTGAAGTTTGTAAATCTCAAGTTAGAATTTCTTTTGTCAGCTAAGGAAGTCTGTGATTCAATTTCTTGCTGACAACTTGGGTTGATAAGAAACCTTTAATGAATGTATTCAAAAGTTTGCTCTTGGTATGAAATGGTAAATACCATTTTCTTTAAAACAGAAACAAGGGATAAAAAAATAAAATACAATACCTTGGGAATAATAGAAGCTTTGATAACCGATGTTTGAAAACAGGCCTGTTCTGTTTATAAAACTCTTTTCATGCATAATTGAACTACTACAGTGGCAGCCAGGAAACGGATTTTAACAAAATGTCTGTGGTAGGTCTGTTACCATCTCTGAAGATGAGACTTCTTTCCCTTTTGGTAGATTCTTTTCTTTCCTTAGATGTCAAAAGAGACCTTGGCCCATCCAGTAGTATACATATAGGAATATGTTTATGATGCAGTGGTCCAAAAACAGAACCTTAGTACCAGGTTCCTCTCTCCCATATTGATATGAAGAGTCCCATCAAACTAAGTAGTCAGGATAACTTTAATGTATTTCCATATCTGCAATACTAGTTTTATGTTCCTTTAAATAATTTTTTGCCTTCCTGATGTGAGAGAGGTGCACTTTCATCTAAGAGTCGAATCTGGTCATCTTTTCTTGTCAGCTCCTCATATGCCACAAACAGATAATTCTTTGCTAGGTCTTCCTAATGGATTGTCACAAGAGATCACACTGTATTTTTTCCCTCCACTTGGCTGCTTTTCATTACTTGGCATCTCCTACAATGATCAGTCCCTATTGATAATAGCTTATTGCAACATCATTATTTAAGCACTTCTGGAAGGACTAGGTTTTAAGAAAGAGGAATAAAAGTGTCATACAATTGAGATAAACCAGCTGATATTAATTTGACATACTTTAATATTACACCTCCTTTTGGAAGGTGTCTTTCATTTAATTTAAACTTTCCTTTTATACATAAACATTTGTCAGTTCCATGCAACTCATGTATTAGTTATTCTTCCCTAGGAGCTGAAGAAGGTATCTTCCTAAATCCAAAGAGAATGAGATTAAATTAAGAAGATCAGGATCTTTATGTAGCAATATAGACGTGTTTCTAGTTAGCAGATACCCAGGTCCCTCAAACTACTTTTATTTTTTAAAAAGAGGTGTTTTGTAGGGTTTTGGTTGGCAAAGAAGAAAGCGGTCACTTGACTAAGCAAGATGATAAATACCCTGATAAGTACCTGTTCTTTTTAACCATGTTAGGATAGGTTTTCTGTTTGCATAGCATGACGTAACTGCACTGAAATCAGTGGAACTGGGCTGACTTGAAGTCAACAACTATGGATGCTGTATGAAAAGGTTGTGATTCTTTTAAAAAAATGGCATCACAACCTTCCAAACAATCTATGTTTTCTGACGATTAATAAAAAGAAAAAAAAAAGAAGTGAAAATCATGTAATAGAAGAAGTGTGTACTTAGTTTCAAAGTTTAACCATCATGTCAGAAAGATAGTAAACAAATGGTCCACCTTTCTAATATGTGCAAGACAGTGCTAAGTATGTGGCTAGCAAGAGCTGGCAAAGCAGAGGAGGAAAGCAGGGGTGGCTGCCAGAAGCTCACAGGCAGGGAGCAACACCATACAAGTGTCAAATGCCCATTAGCAGGAAAATAGAGGGAAAACCAAAGCCAAAGGTAAGGATGATGTCTGTGCAGCTGAAAGTGGGCTGAAATGTCCCATCTGTCTCATGAAGTCCTGACTGGGGCCAAAGTTTCCAACAGCATAAAAAGATGTGATTCAGGACAGAGCAAACCATAATGTAAATTCCTTTATATTCACCACAGCACATCCTACAGGACAAAATTTGAACATCTTAGCATGGTGTTATGAAAAAAGTGCTGCTATGATGGCTTTTTTACCAGTATTATTTTAATAAGGCACAAAATTGGCAGTTGACCTTAAAAAAATCCCTAAAACATTTCTACAGGACATATCCTAAATATTCTTGCCAATTTAGAGCTGAGGTAGTCAAGCCCCATATCCCAAATTTCTCAGTCCATTCACATTTCAACTTCTGTGTGATTCTGCTGTAGTTCATCAACCAGTAGTTGCAATAACCCCCAGGTGCTGCTCATAAAAAGTAGATAGCTGTGTTAAAGAGAGCTTCGAGGACTTTCTTGGCAAAAAATACTAGAGAATAATATCACATTTCTCTCTCAGAATGTAAACTGATTTTCTGATGTGACATTTAATTACTTCCCTTGTTCTTTATTAACTTTAGGAACACACAGTAAGAGAGTAGAAAATAATTATTTTAAATAGGAGGCACTGGTATCATAAATACACTATCAGGAAACATATGCAAATGTTCTATCCTATGCTGTCATATTTAATTGTTGAACCTTGATAATGATACAGTCAGTTGCTGAGTATAGCTAGCCATGCTTTTCCAGCACCTTTGAAAGCAGAAATCTATTTGCTGTTGTGTACTTCTCGCTGTATGTGATACTGAAACACCAGTCTGTTATGGAACTATTCCTGTGAAATGTGGAGATTTCAAACCTTTCCTGTTCAAGGAGGTCTATCTATATACAACTTCCATAGATTTGATGCTATAGGTTCAGACAGAACTAGTCCTTTAAAAAATACATTAATAGGGAGGGACTAACCATGTACCTGCCTCTCTATCCATAAGAATAGTGCTATTCCCATAAGTAAGAAACATGCTAGTTGGGGCCTTCCAGTGGTTATTTGCCATCTGTGCTTTGGGGAGTTTACCTTGGCAATAACTCCTCTCTTCCCCAAATACTATCTATTTACATTTAGATTAATTTGTTCCTTGTATCTATGTTAATATTTCAGCTGATCTGTGGTGTTGCTGTGTGAATGATCCTTCCTCATCTCAAATTTAGCCTTCAGATTTATTCTAAAAGCCACATCTCACTCTGATCCTTGTAGGCAAAGCAGAGCCCTTCCGGAAATCTGTCTTGCTTTCACACAGGAAAGTCTCATAGGTCCATTTTTGTAACTTCCCATTACAAACCAAATGACAGATAGCATTCATGTTGTTGAACCTTTGTAAACTCAGATTAATAACTATATTGGTAGTTTCACATGTCACATATTTGCTTTGTTCATGAGTAAGAATTAGGTAGAGAAAAGCCAAAGAAATGGGCCTGATGATCTCAGGACCCTCCATGATATCATGCCCCCACCATGTCTTGGGGGCATCAAATACATCTTGGCCTAAGCAGAGACCTCAAGTATTTCTAAATCAATTTAAGACAAGAGTGACATATTTGTCTTTCCAGGCCTCAGACCAGAAAAAGGCAGATTTTTTTTTTCCTTGTAGACATCTGTTGTGCTACTACTACTCTGAAACTTCAGAAAAAGCTCTTTTGGAATAGGCTGGGAATATTTTTTCAAGAGCACTTGGGTGAATTAAGGAATCAAAGTCCCATTTCATAAGCTAGTGAGCAATTTTCTGAGCTAGTCATCTATGATCAATTTTGATGACCTGAAAAATTATTTGCCTTCCCTTCTGAAAGGATCCTCTGGAATTTAAATCGGCATAGATACTGGCATATTGAACACACACACATACCAGGAACAAAAAAAAAAAAAAAAAAAAAAAGGAAAGGAGAATAAGTTGGAAAAAAAGGCTGAATCATAAAGAAAGATTTGTGGCCTTCAATTTATTTGTTGTTTTTTCGTAAGTTCAGAGTGTCATCTAGAGAAGACAGATTGGAGTTTAATTCATTTACATTCCCTTGAGGACAATTCTCACAGTCAGAGTTGCTTTCTTATTGGTATTAACAGTGTCTGTACAGAGACTCATTCACAGCTAGCATGGTTTGGAGATGGTGATTGCACAGTAGGCTTAGTACTTAGGCACAAAAGCCACTGAGTTGCCCAAAAGCAATTAGAGAAGTAGGTGAATTAGCAAGTGTGCATGGTGATGGTCCTGTCAAGGGGAAAAAAAAGGCATCTTCTGTTTTTGGGGGTGAGTTAATGCACAGCTACTTTCGTGTAAGATTAGATTTGTACAATTAAAATCAGAAAGATGGGAAATGAATTAAGATTTCGTGAGGAATATTAATTTGATCTTGATAAAACTCCTCTTAACTTTATGGTATATGATTTAGAGCAAATGTTTAAAAACTGCTCCCAAATTCAGCAAAGATTAAAAAGTTTGGCTGTTGAAAGACAAGAAATGTTCAGGCTCTAATGTCAACCAGTTTTATCACAGTTCAGATTTTGTTTAATAAAAGTTATAAAAATGAAACAAACACTGACAAACACTTTGAAATTTTCAGAAAAGTGCAGAGGATTAAAAAGTGGGGTCAAATTACTTGCCCTGTTTTAAATTCTTCATAATTCTTCATACTTTAATCTGGCAAAATGTTGGCATTATGCATTTGAATCTAAGAGCATATGCATATTCAGTTTAAAACTGACTCTGATGTTAATAAATGTTTAAACCTTTGAAGATGTAGAGAAGAGTTTCTTTTATCACCCCACAATTACTGAACCATCAGCATATATTGGAATGATCAAATAGCTGAAGCCTTAACTTCACCTGACAGTCTAATTCAAAAATGAATAACATCCTTTGGATGTCATTACAGTTTGCCTAGGTCCTACCTAAAGAAATCCCTTCCAAAATTTGAAAGAAAAAATGGGAGACCTGAAGTGGGGAATGAGACAGTGTCTTTTGCATTATGCATCTTAGTTGTATGTATGAAATAGCATCTTATTCTCAGATGTGTGCATAATGAAGATGCAAATTTACCAAAAAAGTTATCACAGCTGTCATGCAAAATGCAAATGCGATGGACCTTCCTAAAATTGCATGACCATCTCTCATATTTTAGCATTTTAAGCAGGCTAGAAATTAAGATTTACATTAGAAATACATAGCCTTATGTTCAACAGATGTAAGGTCTAAAAGTGAATTTCAAGCAATGCATTTATTAGCTAATTTAAATACTAATGAGGAGATAGCCACCAAATAGTTATACTTTTGACCTTTAATGATCCTTCATTAGTGTTGTAGTACTGATGTAAATATGAAAACCTTTCCATCCTGCATTGTCTATATTGCAGCTATACTTACAGGTCTTCACAACTTTCATAACCGCATCTTAGCTCTGTGCTTTATTATCCACATGTATTTGTATACACGTAAATTATCATTCCAACTTTCAAATTTACAAAATAATTTGAACCCTATATGAATAAGAAAAATAAGAGATGTGGTACTCATGTCTAGAAAAAACTTATCTTGTGCATAATTATAAGTCAAAATTTGGTTGATTTATTCATAGTTGCTAAGCAGTGCATGCCTAATCTGCTGTGCACTATGCTGAAAATTTATCCTGAGGGTCTGAAAGACACATTATACTTATAGGACTGTATAAACAGTCACAAGCCACTTACAAGTTTGCAATTACATGGCAATCCAAATCCAAACGGAAAGCAAATTCATAGTGAGAGCTTAGCTGACCCCACACCGGTTACCTTGTTTTTTTTTTAAAAAAGACTGCCCTTCTCCTTGCCCTTAGACTGATTTTACATGTCTCATCCTGAGTCTAGGGGAATCCAACAGAAAAGTGTTTGATGTTCTACAGACTATCTGGGCCTAACAACTACTGATTTGAATGGTAATTGTAGGTAGGTAAATCTGGAGCAACTACCTCACCTTACCTCACTGGGAAAAGAAATCAGAATTTTTGCGGCCAAATTCATTCACCTTAAGATAGGTGAGCTGTGTATGAAAATGCTTCTTTTGCTTCACTGACTTTAAAAAATGTTTATAGTAACTATATCAGATGTAGATGTGCACACTGTATGTAAATCCCACCCTCTGTGTCTAGAATATGCACAGGTGGAGCTTGACTGTGCTAGCACCAGAGTTTCAGTGTAGGATTCATCAATCCTACCATGTTTTGAACTGCCAACAGTGGCAGGTCTGAGCTGTCTTCCAAGCTGGAGAGAGACTATCAGCACACCAGCAGGGACAGGAAATCCACTTCAGACCAGCGCTGCTGTGGTCCTGAATGCCTGTCAGTAGTGCAAGTGCCTTAGGTGCATTCCCAGAGTCCATGCTCAAGTTTAGTTTAATTTGAAATGAATCCAGGTCACGAAATCCAAGAGGGCCTTGCTATGCAAACAGAAATATATTAAGTGGCCATGACTGGATTTACTGTGAATGTGCACTCCTGATCTGAATTAAAACGCTGATATAGATGTGCTTTTTCAGAACCAGATGCTACTTGTTTGGCAGAATGTCCTATTGACACTGAAGATCCTACTAAGCTATCATACTAGGAACTTAGCACATTTGAGACTCCAGCTTTGTACTTTGGAGAAGACTTTATGTATGGGCTGTTTCCGTAGCATAACTTTAGAAATAATGGTAGCACCGTAGGACTGATTCAAGGCTTTCTACTGAATCCACACTCCACTTTCTTCCTGCAGGAATTATTAAATATTTTGTAATTAGTTAAGCATTTATTTTCTGCTCTAGTCAAACAGGTATATTAACTAGTATTCACTCTCACCTTTGAGGTTCATATGCTAATGCTTCCTCTATGTAGAATCACTTATCCTCTTGGGTGGATGTGTTCTGTTGACTGGCTAGATAATGTACCGTAACTTCAATCTATTGCTTCGTCACAGAATTTCCACTTTCCAGTGGTTGCGATCTAGCTCTGAATGTTAAACAAGTTGCATGCAGAGTTTATGTACTGTTCACCATATGTGCAGCCACTTCTTGTGTTGCTGTCAATGGTTTTATTATTTTCCATCTTTACCTCAAGTGTTGTGCTCAATGACTAGGTCTGAAAGTGATAATTACTTCCCCACCACAGAGACAAACTGATTTACATATTTATCAAGGGGAAACTGGATGGCTCTGAGCATACCACAGAAACATTTGCATATTTATAACCTGAAATATACAAAAGCTAAAATTAAGATAGGGATGTCTTGGTCTTAGTTACTAAGCTTGTTTTTATACAAAGGTTTTAGTCAGTGGATTTTGTAATCAGATCACTGCATTAAAAACTGAAGTATCTTTTTTCATCACACAAAATCAACACAGAGATTAAAATGATTGTTAGCTTGTGAATGATGGTGTGCAGAAGTTGCAACATTAAGTTTTCATAAGGTGAAAATCTTAGGCTTTGAGCCCTGAAGAGATGATGAACTGTGGAATTACTTTAATTTAACTCCTGTAGCAGGAAGAGGGTCCCAAGAGGTTTACTATGTAGTGGCTATATAGCTGAATGGCATCAATACCTTTTCTGCGAGAAGTATGGGCTTCCAGATACTTATGCAGGTAAGGTTAATTTGTAGGAGTTTATGGATGTATCCAAAGCACTCCTGGCTTGCCACTCACAGAGGTGAGCCCCTTCAGCTGACTACAAGTTGGTTGTGATTCTGGTTAATGATGCTATTGAAAACCAAACATTAGTAACAGTGGGGAATTCTGAAACAGCAAATAAAAAAAAAAAAAGAAACACCAAACTGCCTCTTCTAGGCAGACATGTGATGGCCGATCTTCCCAGATGACTCTTTGTCCAATAATTGTCTCAAGCTTACTATGACCTTCTGGATACAACAGAGGTATGTGAAAGTCTGCTGGAGTGGGAAAAGAATGTTATATCTACAGGAATTCCCTTTATCGTCAACTGTCTTGTCATGAGACAGATCTTTAACCCTCCTTCTGAATCCTGTTGTTTCTCTGAATCTGGCAAACTGCTTTAAAGCTTTCCTGATGAATAGAGAGACTATTTTGTCCTGATGCCTAGATTACACAGAGGTATTATGTATTCTAGAGCTTTTTATTCATAATTGCAGCAAGACTCTAAATTCTTTCAAATTCTTGCAAGTAACATTTCTGTCCTATTGACTTCAAATGGCAGTATGCTAATTTATGAATCAAGTGCATTTGTTCATATGCTTGCTCAACTAAACCTTTGAACAATTTTCCAAATCACTAACACGTTTGTAAATAAGTTATTGTTTTTCAATGTTTGTACCTCGTTTTCAAATGAATAGTCATTTTTTATAAACCCTATATCTTAATGTAGATGAGTACAGTAGGAGTTTTACATGGTTCAAAACTCCAGAAATTACGTTCAGCATTAGAGAGGCTGGTTCAGCTACCATTGAGAAGTTGAATAGTGGCATGGTGCTGTCCGTTTCCTTCTAAAGAACAGAGTGAATTGCTCTTACCACTTTCACATGGCTATCACTCCATTGGAATTGGCATTTTCACTTTAAGAATGAAACAACTCTTTATAATTTAACATAGCTTGAAGCAAGAGTGGAGAGCAGAATGTAGAGAGCTGTCCTCGGTACATTTTGGAGGAAGCTTTACTTAAATTTTGGAACATTGACATGCTAATTAAAACAAGTAACATCTTAATGCTGTCCTTAATCTGTTTTGTATCCTAAAAAATACAAATGAAAGAAAACTGTCCAATGATCTAATGCCTTTGTCTGATACAATGTTAGCCACCTACCTTGGGGTATACATTCCTAGAATAGCAATAAAGAAAGTTGATTTGAAATTCTAGTTGCTAAATAGCTTCAGAAATTATGCAGCTTCTTCAGTGTTAGATTGATTTTGTTGTTCAGAAATGTTGTCTTTCCAAATCTGTTCTGTTCAAATCAGAAAAAAATGTGTACAGTAGCATCCATAGAGATCAGTGCAGCTGTTAATTTTTTAGAGCATGGCTTTCAAGTGAGTCTTTTCAATCAAGAATCCTTCCATTTTTATTAATAATTTCCTACACTGGGGACAGCAAGCTATTGTTGCTTGAACAGAGCTACAGTTTTCCCAGTGTTCTGGATATTTATCCTACAGTTTTGTATTCTGTATAAACTCTCTACATCCAAAAAGTCTTTTAAAATTTGTATTGCTTTCTGCAACCGGCAATGCGACTCAGAGGGGATACTAAGCCAGCTGAAGACCCATTCTTGTAATTCAAGAGCACATGATGCATGATATCCTTCCAATCATATTTTATGGGTGAAGCAGTACAGTTTTACCATCTTCTCCTACTCAGATGTCATTTATCTGTTCACCACACTCATTAGAGCATATTGCTCATGTACTTGCGTGTCTAGCACTTTGGATAGGATTCATCTTACTGTCCTTGATGTCTAATATGAAGGCATTTAGTTTTAAGCTAGTTGCCTGTCTTCTCTTTTTCAGTCAACAGGTAAAAAAGACCTTTTTGCAGTTGTATCCACCTCTTCCAAAATTAGGCAGCTAAAATAGATTAGATGAAACTCCTCCTTGTTCATTAACTGGCATTGCCTGGGAATGTTTATACATCAGTTTTAACTTAATACTAAAGTCTCTGTGAAATCTACAGAAATAATGAGTGGAGAAGTTAAGAATAAATAAGAAATTAAATTGTTATAAGAAAACAGTAAAAAATGTATTTTGCCTACTTTGTAGTATTTGCTTCCAAAATTGGTATAATATTGCATGTGAAAGATATCTGTTTATAGAGATCCATAATACATTCTTTGCATTTTTCTTCTGCATTGGTTACCATTTAGAAATGCTAATAAGTGAATGTATTGCTTGTGTTAACAGTAGCCACATCATTCAAATGCACTTTAATGGGGCTTATCTCCTGGTAGCACACACTTTATTGCTTATTTATAGTTTTCATTCTAGAAGGTGTCAGTGTTCAAGATGAAAATAGAAATGGAAGTTTTGCTTCATTTCTGTGAGTGCATTGTGATTTCCATTCTCTGACAATAGTGTTATTTGAATTGCTACTATTAGTCCATCTGTACTGAAAAATGTTGTTGCTAAAATAGTCATTTTAGCATTTGTTAATTAACCCTAATGTAGCCAGTTCCCTTTGTATTTAGTAATCCAAATGAAGGAAATGGAACTTTGATCATTGTGTTCAACAAGCTTTGGATGACATTCTATGCATTTTATTTGGGTATTTTTTTCTGAAATGGGTAACATTTGAGTGTCAGGATTTATTTTTTTTTCAGGCCAAGTCAAGCTACTCAACCTTGTTTTGAAAAAAAAAGTCATCATAATGATGACTGCTTTATTTAATTAATTGTGATAGCGAGACATTTTTCATTGCTTCTCATTTTTTCCCAGCGTAATTAGGAAATCAAATGGCCATTATTGAATGACAGCAGATGTCTCTGATCACCAGAGATCATTTAATGTGATGTACTGAGTGGAATTCTTGGTTTATTTTAATTTTGTTTTATACACAAGATGAATTTGAAAATCCAATTTCATCAAGCAAAGCTGTGTAGGTAAAAAAAATGCATTTGTGCATGTTATTGCACATATATTTCTTTGTGCAGTCCTATTTATATTTATTATCATAGAATCATAAAATCATAGATTGATACAGGTTGGAAGGGAACTCTGGAGGTCATGTGCTGAATACCCACACATAAGGTCCTAATTTATCTATATACTCCACTTTTTTATCATCATTGCCACCTTTCCAAGGGATATTATAATTACTTAGCAAGTACATTCTCCAAACAATCTCAGAAGCCAATGGAAAATTGCCTCTTTCTTTCCTGGCACTAAGTCCACCTGCTGCAGCAAGCAAATGGCTTGTCAGATGGATCTGCATGATTTTCCCTCAACCCACCAACTTTAAAATGTCAGCCTTTGTAACAGATTTTCCTCAGCTCTGTTGGGAAATTTCAACTCCCACGAGGTTTCAAAATTTACATAAACAAATTCTCCTACTCTTACACTTCTTCTTTGCTCCTATTTTTCAAACAAGACCAACAGGTATCACTTATTTAGCTGATGATGTTCCTTTATTCATGACCCAGTCATTTAAGATGATGAGAAATGAAGACAGTCAACCTTTTTAACAAAGCAATTTTAGAATGCTATAACATTAAAAGACAAGTAGAAATAGTAGCAATAAGGTAAGGTAACTACTCCTTACCCAGAAAAAAGAGCATAGTAACAGAAATGATGATCTGAAAATTGTTAAAGAAGGCTTTGTATTTCAAAGTTTTTATCTCATCCTCTTTGACACAATAATAACATTCAAATTGGACCATTCGTGGATGTTTAACTAAAAAGAATAAAGATGAAAAGGTTGTGAAGACAGAATTATCTTTATATGCTCTGAGATCCCTAAAGGATGAGGTTAAAACTCATTTGCAGGGTGATGTGAAGAAGTATACTCTTATACTTTGGTCAGTTTCCAGGACCAATAATTTTAGATTCCTAATCCGTATAAAATTCACTGGAGCAAGTTACAAAGAGCAACTTCACTCTCATTCATACAGAAACCCTCTTTAAAGAACTCAGTTTAAATAATAGGTTTAAATGTAATTTATGTGCACTGCAAGGCTCTCCACAGTGCCAAGGTAGTATGAGGAGTCCTTTGTGAAAATGAAATGTGAGCCCACAGTGCCTTGGAGTTTCAGAGCATATCCATGTGGATTCTTCTTTTAAATACGTGCATGCGTGTGCGTTTATTACCTTGCACATTTTGAGTTCAGTCGATGATGAGAAATTAGGGACTAATTAGTTGATTTGATAGTGAAACTGTGATCTCCAGAGGCACTCCATACATGAGTTTCCTTTTTTTTCTTAGAATGTCTTATTCTAACATTCACTGAGATTTTTGCCATGCTGCCTCTATAGGTTGCTAGGCAGCAAAGCTTTACGCCCAAACTCTTAGCTCTATTCTACACGCTGAGACTCTTTCAGATATCCTCAGTGGCTTGAATCTTCTTGCTGAGGGGTTTCCTTGATTGAGAGCAACTGTTTCCAAAGGTCACTGTCTTTCTGTGCATCAGCCCTTTTCTCTGATGTGCACAAATCTTCTCATTTTGTATTTCAAGAAACGCTGCAGCAACCAAACCATGGTCCTGATCGCAACAAGCCTTGTGCAATTGTCCCCTGCTGTATGCTGCATAGTGCCAATTGCTATGTATAATAATGTTTACATGGAAAGTGATCTTAAAAAAGCATAAGGACAAAAATATTTGTACATGCAAAGGTTAATGAAAAAAGCCACTTGAAGGTATTAAAGCTGTTCTTTTTTTCTGGTTTGGTTTTTTTTTTCTGTTTGGTGTTTTTTTTTCTTTTTTAGGACAGATTCTGGATGTGCTGGAGAAATATAATCTGAGTAATAAAACTCTTGTATACTTTACATCTGACCAAGGGGCTCATGTTGAAGAAATCTCCAGCTCTGGAGAAGTCCATGGAGGATACAATGGCATATATAAAGGTGAACATTCTCTGATGATTCTTAAAAACTGTGTCAGAAACTATCATCTCCTTGTTTTTGCTCCAAAACTGTAATGTGTCCATGGCCAGGAAGGTCAAAACTTGATTCCTTAACAGTAAACTTAGAATCATAGAATCATAGAATTGTTTAGGTTGGAAAAGACCTTTAGGATCATCAAGTCCAACTATTAACCTAGCACTGCCAAGTCCGCCGCTAAACCATGTCCTGTCTTTTAAATACTTCCAGGGATGGAGATTTGAACACTTCCCTGGGCAGCCTGTTCCAATGCTTGACAACCCTTTCAGTGAAGAATTTTTTCCTAACATCCAACCTAAACCTCCCCTGCCACAACTTGAGGCCATTTCCTCTTGTTCTATCGCTTGTTACTTGGGAGAAGAGACCAACACCCACCTTGCTACAGCCTCCTTTCAGGTAGTTGTAGAGAGCGATATGGTCTCCCCTGAGCCTCCTTTACTCCAGACTAAACAACCCCAGCTCCCTCAGCCACTCCTCACAGGACTTGTGTTCTAGACCCTTCACCAGCTTTGTTGCCCTTCTCTGAACACTCCAGCACCTCAATGTCTTTCTTGTAGTGAGGGGCCCAAAACTGAACACAGTATTTGACTATCCCTTCCCTAGTCCTGCTGGCCACACTATTTCTGATACAACCCAGGATGCTATGATACTTCTCATGACTGTCATTCTAAATTCAAACATAGGCAGTAAATATAAGGGATTTACTTGTCAAATACAGCAGCTCAGCCAGAGTACATACTCAGACAGAGCTCTGTGGAGTTTTAAGACTAGCAAATATACTCCTGAACTGGGCAGAGATACAGCTTTGGAAGGATGTCGGTTCATAGTACTTTACTATAATGGCTGGATAGCAGAATAGAAAGGAAAAAAAAAGTGGTTTGCGAGCCATCAGGAATCATAAATGGGAGCTAAATACCACAGAGCGAGTGGGATCACATGAAGATAGGATATAGAGAAGACAGGAGAACCAGTAACAGAGTCCAGTGTATTCATTACAGAAAAAGTTGAAAACAAAAGTTAGATTAAAAAAGAAAAATGAGGAGTTGAATTGAGTTTGGGATGGGCAAGTTCAACAACACCCAGAAGAGTCAAAATTTCAAACAGAACAGACAGAGTTGGAGAAGAGAGTTTCGAAAATAATGCATAACACACTTACTGAATTGAAGAGAGATTTGGAAATGGAGAGACTTTAGTTAAAAGGACAGAGTTTAGTTGTATTCGGCAGGTCTTGAGGAGATTAATAATCCAAAATCTGTTTATTCTGTGGAGGCTTAAAATGTGTCTAAAGTCTACCTTATTGTAACACACTTTCTCCCGATGTTATCACACAACAATACTGAAATACAACAAAATACTTTTGTTGCAATATGTTGGTCTTGCAGAAAGAAAAATTCCAGCTTAGCAAACAGCTTTCTTCACTTTCTTTGTTCCCATGCCCCTGGCATGGTGATCCCTTCAGTCAGCAGGAATGTAATGCACCACTGGATACCTTTGAGAACATGGTTCCAACATGGGGATGAACATAATTATTGCCAGCAATGTATTTTTGAGAAAGGCAGAACAAGAAAGGGTAATAGGATAATAGGATGAGGGAATGAAGGATGTGGAGATGGAGGAATTCTGCTTGACAGCATGGCTATAACATTCAGTCACAGATTGGTCATAACCAAAGATTATGATTATTCAGTCACAGACTGCTCATAGACAACATTGTCAAATATGAAGTAAAGGATTCGCTCTGACAAACTACAGAAAACAGTTTTTTCCAGTGTGCAAGTGGTGTGCACACGGCATCAGAAAAATGAATGTCAAAATGTTTTTAATAATCTTCCACGTTATTGAAATAGGGTAGGAATGGTTGGTTTTATTATTTTTAATGAAATACAGTGAATATTCTTGTCCTTTAACCAGAGAGAAAGTTCTTTTCATTCTTTCACTAGGAAGTGGCTCTGTAATTTTTTCCCCTCATATTTCAGGGGACAAGATCAAAGAAATCCAGCAATTTTTAGAAAGTCATTTACCAAACTTGAAACTTTTAGTTGTAGAGAAAAAGAAGTAAATTGCCTCTAGGTGTGATTTTTTAAAAAAGTAGTATCGCAGAACTACAAAATCACATAGTAGGTGAGTCTGGAAGGCACCTCCCAAGGTCTGTAGTCCTAGCCCCTGCAGAGCAGGGTCAGCTAGAGCAGGTTGCTCAGGGCTGTGTCCAGTCAAGTTATGAAAATCACCAATGATGGAGACTCCACAGCCTCTCTGAGCAACTTGCTCCAGTGTTTGATCACGCTCACTGTAAAAAAAGCTTTTCTTGTTTTTAAATGGAATTTGCAGTGTTTCAGTTTGTGCCCGTTGCCTCTTGTCCTGTCACTGGGCACCACTGAAAAGAGCCTGGCTCTGTCCTCTTTACTCAGGTAAATGCATGTATCCATACAGATGGGTAAGATCCCACTGAGCCTTCTCTTCTCCAGGCTGAACAGTCCCAACTTTCTCAGCATCTCCTCATATGTTGAATGCTTCAACCGCTTTACTATTTTCCTGGCCCTCCTTTGAACTCACTCCAGTATGTCCATGCCTCCCGTACTGCAGAGCTCTGCACTTGGACCCAGCACTCCATATGTGTCTCAGCAGTGCTGAGCAGAGGATAAGGATCACCTCCATTGACTTGCTGGAAACATTCTTCCTAATGCAGCCCAGGATGATGTTGGCCTTCCTTGCACAAGGGCACATTGCTGGCTCACATTCAGCTAGTTGTCTACCAGGACCCCCAGGTTCTTCTCTACAGAGCTGCTTTCCAGCCAGTCAGCTCCCAGCCTTTACTGGTGCTAGAGGTTATTCCTCTGCAGATGCAGGATTTGGTATTTCCCTTTAGTGAACTTCATGAGGTTCCTTTTGGCCTATTTCTCCAGCCTGTCGAGGTCCCTCTGGATGGTAGCACAACCATCAGTGGATCAGCCACTCCTCCCAGTTCTGTATCATCTGTAAAACTGCAAAAAGGAAGAAAGACAGATGTACAGAGTAAGAAATAACAATACAGTGAGGTTTTCAAGTGACAGGACTCCACAGTTTTTAATCAGTAGGTATCTGTCTGAGAAATGACCCTTATATTTTAAGAGAGCTATGAAGGAAATGCTAAACAAGCAAAACAAGCAATACCAAAGTCATGAGGTTACAAACTATCAGCTCGGTCCCCTAGGCTAACACCAGAGTGAAATATATCTTGAACATTAGCACATAGGCCTTACATAGTGAATTAAGTAATTAAGGAACCATATGGTTACATATCTGTAGCTGTAGGCACAGCCTGAGGTGTTTTAGAAGCTCTAAAAAATATTTGCCTTCTAGAATGCCAGACATAAGATACAGGATAAATGACGAGGAGATAAAAAAAGACAAACACACTGGGGAATATGCCTTCCTGAGGAATTTGATTGAATTGAGTCCTTTCTATCAAGCCTTGCAAAATTTTGTATTCATACTTACAGAATGGATAACAATTTGAAATAGATCTTACCTGAATTAATAAAAAATCTGATCAATAGGGTTACCTGGGAAGTGGTGGTGCTTCAAAATAATTAAAAGAAAACAAAATAATTATTGTATGAGAGACATTCTTAATAAAATAAAAAGAAATTAAAACACCCATGCAATCATCAGCTGAATATACTTTTAACATTTTAAAATACAATTAATTCTGCTTTATCTTCCACTCTCTCCATCTCTATATCAGTCCTCAATTTAACAGGTATATTATGCATCTTTTTCAAAAGGGCTGAAGTGGAAGCGATCAATTATTTGCATAATTAGTAATTTTCATACATAAGAATTTAGTTATATTAACAGTCATGTACAATGAAAAGTGTTAGAGGTCTGTATATCTCTGCCAGATTTAAGGAAAACCAGACCTGTGAAGCCCTAAGTCTCAGGCACTGAGGTAGCAATGTGCACAAAAAAGAAAAAGGACGAGCGCTATGCTGCTTGTGCTCATGTGTGCATGCACGAGGAATTTGCTTCATCTGATGAGTAATTTACAAAACTGGGAGGCATGCATGTCCTTTCTCCCTGTCTCTGCTAGACAATATCTGCTACTTACCTTTTTTTATATGAGCACTGCATGAAGGCAAATATGAATCAAGCCACTTAACCCTCTTGTCAGAGCTGGAGCAGTATGCTGAGCAATAATTGGTTCTGCCCTAAAATCAAAAGCTCTCAACAGATCTCCACAATTTGAACTCACTAATTTGCCTTGATATCCAGCCAAATGAGCACCAATAATAAAATTTAAGAGAAGTTTGGAGACTTAGGCTAGCGCTGCAAGACTGAGTGCAAAAAGGGGACACTGCTATTTGAAGGTTTTATTACTCTGGATTCTGACTGTCAAAAAGTCACCATAAATTTGGATAGCCCTTGAAATTAGAAACCAGAGATAACATAGTGTTTAACTAGTTGCTGTCTGGTTTCTCTCTTCAGTGTTCTTTTTTAGAAAATATTATATAGTTATATTGAAGTGATGGATCAAAATCATGGCGTCTCTTTCCAGTGGCCTTTTTCTGACAGTTGTCAGGATCAGAAGCCTTGGAGGAAGATGCAGGAGCTGTGTAGTGCATAAAGAAAATCCCTAAGAAGATCTCCTCCTAATCCTAAATAGTGTGACCTTGGTTTAAGATGTGAATTCTGACAATTTAGATTCTACAAAGAGTTTTAGCATTAGTTATAGAAATTTTCATCATAGAAAGATGGAATTCCACTCTGAGTCTTTCTAAATTCTTAGCATAACCTAAATCCTTTGGCAATGAGAACACGGTGCTTTCATTGACGATTTTGAAATGGGACAGTTGCAAATTTCATGGAACATCTTGAATTTTAATAGTTTCCTCATTGAAATAAGATAAAGGAGGGAAAACTTATTATACCTTCCCTAACTTACCTTTGTTTTGTATACTTTTATTGTGCCTCTTTCCCTTTAATACCTCATTCAGAAAAGAATTGTCTCATCAGTCTTTCTCATCAGTCTTACTGATGAGTTTTTCCTTGTCCCTAATTTCTTGTTATTTTCTTCTGTGAACTATTTCTAATTGTGCAATATATTCTTTTAAAATGACTTTACAAGCATCGCCTTTTGGGTTTTGCCCTGAAATGTCACTACTTGTTTATATACTTACTTTTTACTATTATCCATTTTATCCTATAGACTGCCTGTTGTCTTTGTATCTTACTGATTACAGATGTGCACTAAGTATTAGTCTTTGCATAGGTCCTTTTTCTTAAGTATGCACTGAATGTTATGGTATGAATAACTAAGACTGTAGACCCTAGTTCAGTTATTTTTTCTCTAATGTTCACTGTACTGCAAATATTTTTACAGAATTTGAACTTGCGTCTTGTTTCCTGTTCATCCAACTTGGTGTGAAGTCCATTGTCTTTTTTTCTGAATTTGATCAACCTGTGATACTTTGTGTCATATGTGGATTTTTCAATTCCACAGCTCACTTCCCTTCCAAAATTGAAGTAAATATATTAAAAGACTCAATACAGAGTAACATCAAGGTAGCTTACTATTAACTTTTTTGCAAAGTGTTGTCGGCTATTTGTTTTATCTCTTTGTTTCCTGCCTGTTAAATTTTGATTCAGGACAACCTTTTTGTCTCCTAACACATGATTAATGTTCCAGGAACTTTTCCTGAAGGTTCTTGTCAAAGGTCTTTCAAAGGTTTAAATCTAGATACAACCTCTACAACAAAAAACAGTGACTATTTTAGTAAGAGTTTCTTCCCAAAAACTCAAGACCTTCTTACCTGAACTGAAAGACTCCTGGGTGCATACGTGATAATATATTTTTCCTGGCTACTTAGAGTTTTAATCAGAAACTGGTCAGAGAAATTAACAGTTTCTCTCAGAAACCTAGTAGTTCCTGTGGAACTATTGGGCCAGTGGGTCCTTTAAGTCATTTGGGCCTGTTTGTTAGTTCCTTTGGGAACTTCCAGTTCATGATCTATTGTTTTGAAAAATGTTTGTTTCTATGTATTTTCCTATTTATCTCTTTATCGTTCATACCAGATCACTGAATGCTTTTTCATATATTGGCATATGTCATATCTGATGTATAATTTATAACCTCTAAGTTATTTATAACATATAAGTTATTATGACTTGGTATATAAATTATGGTCCTTTTATACCTGTTAATATTAACGTTTTCAGATTGAAATATGGAAACTATTGTGTTTAACTGAAGTCTCCTCGTAAAACTTTCCATGTAATTTTTCCAGCAATTTCTTTTTCAGTTCTGTGACATTGGTCTGTTAAAATGTATGGAACTTTGAGGTACTGTTTTTGTACGCGATATCCAAGATATCTGTACTGACTTTTTCTTAGGTGTTTTTCACTATCTTTCTCATTAGTATGACATCTGCAATTTAAGGGTGTCCATTTGAGCTAGTCACCTTAGCTTTCTTTTAGGAACAGATATAAGGTTAGATTTTCTGAAATATTTAAATCTCTACTGTAGAATAAGGTGACTAGAATAAATAGATTAATAGAGTATTCTCTCCGTTGAATAAACAAGCAGCTTAAGATGACTGATCTAAAGGATGCCATTATATTCTTCTTTGGTACTCTGAGATATTGAATGTAATTATTTTGTGCTAATTTTTATTTAGTTGCTTAGTCACTAGTTTCTTAAATTAGCTTCAGCATGTTATAAAATATGTCTCTCCTGTTGCATACTTTGTAGCAGTAAACAGTGAAGGCATTAACAACTTTCCTCTACAATTTTTGTCATTATACTATTTCACCAGTATATATGCAGGCAGTGGAATTCCTCCCTCATTATCGCTTGTTGACATCTATCCCGCTCTGTTACATATGGGATTTTCTGCAGTCTCCTTGTATCTCTTAATACTCTTCCTGTCAGCTTCTTTTGGACCCGTAGCTAAATATATTTTGACTGTACCTTAGACAAGCACATTAAGAACACTGTCTGTCTGTCTGTGTATTTATGAAGCATTTAGCACAATGCATACAGGCACTTCCCTACTGTCATGCTGCTAGAATGGCTCATGAATTATGCTGCTAGTGGAAATGGAGTCAAACGCTATTAGTGGCAACCCATTTAAACAACATTCATTTAAAGTGCTTTGTGCCTTAGAAATAGATATGTTCATAGTTACTTTGTTAATATCCATGAAAAATAAGAAATGAATATTTCTTAAGGACTTAGACACTGATTTTTTAAATCACATCTACTGCAGATCTGTGAGAGCTGAACAAGGACTGGAGGAATCAATTATCTAATATTTTATTGAAATTTATTATTTTTATACAATTTCTAATACTGCAGTGATAAGTTCATTCAGCAGTGTTTCTTAAAGCTATTAGTAAACCTTTTCCTATCTGTAAGCCACAGAGAAATCAAACTGACCATTACTTTGGCCTCAGGAACTATGCTGTTGCATAATTAGTGATACTAATTGGAGTTTCACTTTTGACTTTAATGAGAGCAAGAAGTGACCTTTTTTTCAAATGTACTGTATTTTTATATTCTTACTGAATTGATCCAGATTTTTAAATAATCAACTCATCTTGTAATTTTGATCGAAACAGAAAATATCCTGAGAGATAATTTAATTTGACTGGAAAAAAGATCAGATGAGAAGATGTCCAAATGAGCTCTATCTGTTAGATTCACCTGTACAAAAACAGCTCAGGTTGAAAATTATCAAAAGCAGTACATGAAACAGATTAAAAATCAGTAAAATAAAGAATGGGCTTGCCATTGAAAGGAAATTGTTGTTTGTTTTATAAGGTAAGCAATAGTAACTAGTTTTGGTTGTCGATATTTGTAGCATAAAGTTCACTACAGATGGTAATTAATTTCCTTGTATTTTTCTATCATTCAAGAGAATAAATTGGGTTTGGAAGCTTTGTTTTTAGAAGAATGTAAGGAGGAAGGAAAGGGTAGTATGATTATAATCCAAGTGATCTAAGAAAGTTTTTTTTAAATGTTTTTCATCATTTATCATTCAAAATATTAACAGTGATATACCACAGAGTTCTCCTTTGTATATCATCTTTTGTAAAAGCTCTATTCCTAGAGTTAGGTAATAGCAGTCAATTTAAACCAGAGGGAGGAAAAAAAATATATATTCTTTTAGCTAAGATGTGAAATGAGGTTAAAATGGAAATTTGACATCATGCGGTGGATGACCGCAGAGAGTTATGTCTGTACTTTGCCTGCTCCTGCAGATTTTTCAGGAGAGGTGAATGTAGGCTATTGTTCAATGTAATGCAGAAGGGTGAAACTACTCAGAAAGCATAGATAGCTAAGCATGAAAATACAGCCTGGGGTGTTTTATGCTGGTTTAAAAACATTTTTAGAAGAATTTAAGAGAACAAAAATAATATATAGCTAGACTGCCTAGGGTTTGCCAGGCATACATACTACTAGGTTGCTGCCTTTTCTCTGTTTCAGTGTTGTCAACTCCAAGCAAAATACAAAACTAATGAGTCAGATCCTGAAATATAACGAGATTCTATTTTTAAATAATGACCTTTTGTCGATTTTTTATTTTCCTTCAAATATTTTAGCCATTTGGATGTTTGTTTCGTGTTTCAAGCATTAGTAGTGAAACCTTGATTTATTTTTAAGGAAAAAAAGAATGCAGATAGCTTGAACAATGTTGAACAGCTAGAGTTTTAAAGACAATGTATGTCAAGGGATTTGTAATTATATAATGGCATTAAGAAACTCTAGTGACGTCACTAAACACAGTTCTAATAAAGATGAACACCACATAGGCATAGATAATAGAAGACAGTCTTCCACAATGACTTGTAATTCCTGCCCTGGCTCCCTGCTATTCCTAACCTCCAGAGATATCAAAAAATTATGCTCCAATTAGTCTTTTGAAAGGAAAACAGCAGTCACTTCTTCATAGACATAAGCAAGGAGTTAGCCCTGCTGCGGAATCCATTTTGCTTTTTGTACCTCACGGCAGGGAGGCAGAGTTTTCTGAGTGCTCCCTTTGTGCTTGAGTAATGTGCAAGTATTCTGTCCTGTTCCGTAGTGATTCAAGAAAATTTTACTGTGAACCTAGAAGCCATGAAAGTGATCCAATATCTAGGTTTTAAGAATTGCAACATGTGTGGGAATGGGATTCACCACTTACCTTGAAATTGCTCTGTCTTCAGATTACACAGGCAGCAACAGTAAAATGAGAATTTATTTAAACAATCCAATCCAGCTAGCACTGTTACTAGGTTCAGACAGGTATACAGAAATAAAAGGAACCTTACACTTAAAGCTACCTATGGTATAGATCAGCTCTTAGAGTTTTCTGTCTGTCCATACTGTCCAGCCAACAAGCTATTGTGATGTTTACACAGAACTAGGATCCGGCTCATGAACTAAACCATCTCCCCGGCATAACTGTTCACTGAAAAATATCTTAATTTCAGGATATCTGTAATTTTATGTCCTTATACTTTTCCTAGATTTTTATTCAGATTTAACTACTCCTGCTTAACAGGATTTTCTGTGAACTATATCTCAGGATATTAGTCTTGACACTTTCCTGCTAGGTGACACATAATCCCCACCAAACTTTTAAAATCCTAATGACTGTTGTACATGGATAGAGTCACCTTTTCTACAGAAGATGCACACAGTCTATGAACATCTACACTGGTCTCGAACTAATCGTATTAACAACCTGTCAGCATACTGTTGGGTGAACACTTCCTTCTGCTAGGTGACAAGTGCTCTAAACCTCACCAAATAAACCTTTATAAACTTAAATCTACATTTTCTTTAGATTTTTATTTTGAAAATCATAATTTTTACAAGAATGTAAACAAAAATAATCCATGCATCTCATTCCTGAGTTTTAGAATAGGTAGCCATGTGCATTATGGTGAGAATGGAATCACATTTGATGCAGTGACGAGAGTAAATTTTTAAGACTGCTTTAAGAGATGGATAGTCTTGTTGAGATCTGAACTTGGCACTGCTTTCCAAGAACAACTTAAGCAAAGATTGTCGCTTCATGTAATGTTGGGTATTAGAAAGTCTAAGTTTTCTGATGTCAGCTTAGATAATCATGTGTCCCTGACTATTCAATATTATGAATTCTGATAAAGCCCATGAAAAAAAGTAAGCAAAAATCTGGTATAACAAAGAACCATGAGCTAAAATTTTTCCAGCCACAAGCCTGTATATATGTGTAATGGGTAAAGATCTATGCAAAAGATAGTTTTCTCTCTTGAAGTTTCCACTTACCTTTATGAACAGTGAAAAACCTGTAGAAACCCTTATTGAGAAGTGAAAAACCTGTAGAAAAACAGGTGAATTCTGAATCCCCCAATGCTGAAATAGAAAAGATCATTGAGGAGTCAGTAAGATAGACAGCATGTATGGCAGGCCTGGTCTTGAAAATAAAGATATTAAAATCTGTGGTGTGCTTTGAAGGTCTAAGAGACCAAGGAGACAGAACTATTACGTACTTTGTTGTAATATTTTGTTCTTTTGTGTTTGTTTTTTTTTTTTTAACTTGAAAAAGGGAGATACAGGAAAAACAGGCTCATAGTATTTTTGTTTGAACCATGAATTTCTTCTGGAATCAGTTAGTGGCAGGGGTTCAACATACACATTCCTCTTCTTTCAGACATTTCTGTTATATAAAACAATCTCAATTTAGTTGTAAATTCCTGGCCCAGACCATGCTTAACCACATCCAAAACCCGTCCATTTACCAGAAATATTTTTTCCAAGAGACACATTAATTTCAAAGATCAACCTGAAGTGCTGTACAGTCACATGACTGTGTAAGACTTTAATGATAGCACTTGTGATAGCTCTTCATGCAAAGTTTCATCAAACATATATTAAGTAATGGTAGAAATATTGTCATAGAATAAACACATTGCCCTTCTCCAAAGATGTCAGGAGGACTGGGCAGCGATGGATGGACTGGCAGTGGTAGAAACAAAGGAAATGGCTGCAATGTAATGTTGAATGCAATCAGTTGATAGTGTATTTGATGCAACTGTGCTGGTTTAGAAGTCAAAAAGGTCTTCACAGCATCCTGAGATCTACCATCACTGTAGCGAATTTCTTCCTAATGCATTGAATTGGAGAATTCAGTAACATAGTTAAATTAAGTTAAATTTCTTCTATCTACAGTCATTAAGCACCATTTTTTATAAAATATCATATATCTTCTCTGGGTTCATACCTCAGACATACAGGCATACATCCATTTAATTTTGATTCCTGTTTTTTTTGTTATATCTTCACATACCTATGTGGTACACTATCTAGACCAAATTCTATATGAAGAGTCCTGCAAGGTGCCTTTTTATCTCCTACAGCTGTTATTTAATTTTGTTTGTAAACTAAATACATTTTACAAGCTCTAATACATGTTAGTAGACTTACTGTGAAAAAGGTACTAACTGTAGGTGGAAAATCTAAACCTAACAAATTAAAAATAAAATAAATGCATTTAATAAAAAGATTCTAGCTAGACAGAATGTTTAATATTGGGAAATTGCATCTTGGCGGGGGGGTATGTTTCTAAGAAGAAACTGATTGTGTAGCAAATAAAACTTTCATTTTTCAGGTGGAAAATCAATGAACTGGGAAGGAGGTATTCGTGTGCCAGGCCTTCTCCGTTTGCCTGGAATCATACAGGCTGGTGCCTACATTGATGAGCCCACAAGTAACATGGATATATTTCCTACCATAGTCAAACTTGCCAAGGCACAGTTACCCTCGGACAGGTATGCTCTGTAGTTATCTCTGTTTTAGAGAAAGTCTCATGAGCATTCCATACATTCTGGTTATGTCTGTTCAGATAGAGGTGAGAATGAAAAGAAAAAATTACATTTTAAAAGCACTTTTTTGTCATTACTTACAGTAGTATGTTGTCTCTTTTCATATTGACATACTGATATATTTTACAGAAATATTGTGTGTAAATATAGTTTAACCTGCAGAACAAGCACCAAGCAACATGAGGGTAAGAGAATACCACCAAGAGCAACATACTGTCAAATCATGGCCTAGAATTATTTACTAAAAGCAAAAGCATATTTATCAAAAAAGGCTCTGTTCTGCATGAGTGAACATGGTAGAAAAAGGAGCTGCAAGTGTAAATTATTTTAAACTTTACAAGCTCAACCTTGGCCTGCTCAGTATAACAAAACGCATCAAAATGCCTTCTCACAGGATTTTTTGTTCCCTACCAAGTTAGTGAAAATAATCCCTTACAGAGTTTTGCAGCCTGATAAGAAAACACACCGGACTTCTAAAATTCATTAGATGCTTTATTGACACTCCTACATCCCTGTGCTTTGTCTTGTTCAGGAGATACCTAGTCTCAGCAGCAAGGTGCCTGCACCTAAACTCTGTTGCCATCCAAACCCAGTAAGTGGAGAAACCTGCTTATACGCATATGCTTTGAGCACATCTACCATACACAAACATGTTTTGAGCACAAAGCATCCAGAAAAAGCAGTGGTGAGCAGAGACACTCTGCTAATGATGATTCATTGAGTTTTTGAAGGAAATGGCAGGGCAGGACATGTGTAAGGCATGGAAAATTAGTCAAACTGGTCCTGAGAGATCCCCTACAAGCAGTAACTGTTGAACCTAAGCAGTTCAGGTTGTTCTTAATGTGGGCCGATATTATGCACTTTGTTTTCATATTGCTTGAGTGAAGACTGAACACTGATGTTTTATTTTGATCTCATTGATAGAAATCCCAATATACTTATGCAACTTCCACTTGCAAGTTGCTCCACTCTGATTCTTCTGTGTAGACTAGGTGCCATAATTACTGCTTCATGGTAGGTCAGAGTGGAATGCCATGGACTAGCTTGAAGCATCTTTGATACAGCAGCTGAATTCCTATCACTCCACTGAATTCTTCCTGAGAAATAAGAGAAATTACTACAATTAGGATTCAGTCACTAGGAGGAAACAGATTAGAAAGGGAAGGAGGAGATGTTCCTTGTTAAAGAAGAAAAATAAGTCATCAGAAAGAAAAGGCTCATATACCCCCCTTAAACCAGCGGGTGTGGGAATGCAAGAGTACTGGACACATATTACTGGAGACAACCTTTTCTCCATCAACAGGCTGTAGAACAGCAAGTGTACAATAGACATGTATCTGTCCTGCTCTCAGCTTGAGAGTGGGCAAACCTGTAGGGGTAAGAGAAGAGTACGTTACTCAGGCAAGAAAACACGACAATTTGAAAGTGAGAAAGACCCTAATTCAACAGACCCCCACAGACAGGGATGCACCCAGAAAGCAAAGTTATCACATAACATTGCTTTAGGAATTCCAGTATGTTTTCCTGGCCATCCTTTGAGAAAAGTCCTGCTCAGAATGGTGCTGTTGCATCCAATTGCTGCCAAGAATTTCATAGTCATACATAGCTCGTGGCTTAAAAAAGTGAAGATAGTACCTGTCTTGTAATAGTTACACTAATATGAAAAGGGTTTTACATAGTAATGAAAATTAACATAGACATTTAAGGGTTTAAAAGTTTAAAAAAAGTTTTTATGAGGTGTTCAAAATGCTTAAAAAATAACTACCTGCTAATCTATATATCAGCAAAAAGTAATCTCCTGTAAAACTTATTGTAAAATTTGTAATTCACACCAGGTCAAAAATACAGATTTTAATTTCTCCCCCACCAGCTGATTCTAGCAATTCAAAGGCCTAATTTAGGGAAACATTTAGATGGCTTGCTTATTTTATAACTCCATTTTGATGTAATTTGACTGACTCCTTCAAAGCATGATCAAAATTGTCCAGCAGCATTTAGAGATTTTTATATCTCTGTGTGTGTGTGTGCGCGCATTGCTGATAAACACACATTTAAACATAATTTATTTTCAGTTTTGAAATGACTAGTTGTGTGTTAAATTCTGGCATGCATAATTTGCTGGACAGGGATGCTAACACAGCACAGCATATATTTCTTGATTTAGGGTTGCTTTGGCCAGACTGCTCCCAAACTGCTTGAGCAGGTATATGTGTTTGTATACCTGGAGAACTTTGTTGTAGCAATTTACTCACATATGTTTGGTCACTTTCTAAGAAAAAAAAAAGAAAAAAGATAAAAATGCGTTGAGGAAGCAACCATTCCTAATGGTAAAATGTAAAATTAATGTAAAAAACACCTGAAGGTGTTTCTCTGAATTGACCAACTGGAGGTGGCCATTCAGATCATGAGAAAAAGATTTATTTTTTTAAGGAGTGGAAATACAGAGTTACAATATCTTCTCAGTAAAGTGAGGTTTGAGTTATTCTTCTGACTTTGAAATGCTTTCTTACTCAGAATTATTGATGGACATGATCTGATGCCCTTACTTCAAGGAAAGGTTACCCGATCCAAGCATGAATTTCTCTTCCATTACTGTAATGCATATTTAAATGCAGTGCGCTGGCATCCAGGAAACAGTAAGTAAACTTGCCTGCTCACATTTAAATATTTCATACAATTTTTATTGCAGCTTGAAAAGAATCAGGAAAAATCCTTGGGCTATAGTAACAAATAAATTGTTTAAAATATCTAGCCTTTTTCCTTCTTTTTCACTTTTCTTTTTGCTAGAACACCTATCCGCCATTTTACTGTTTGACATTAGTTTGTTGCTGTGCATTAATGTTACATATCAGTACAATACTGAGGTCTGTAGTATCTGAAATTATTTTTTTTAAACTTGCCTGAAAGATAGTCTGTATTACAGAATGAAGTAGTCAAGGTTAACTGTTAAATATTCCTAAAAATGTACAGGTAATAGGACGGCTTGCTGAATAACAGCACAAGTATGATGTCAGCATGGCCATTTTTGTTCTTGAGATAGCAAACTATAGAAGAATCGCTGAGTCAAAGTCATAATTATCCAATAAATGAATACAGTATTAAAGCATCCCTTTTCATGCTTTTTATGAACAATAAAATACCACTTTGTAGGCTGAGGAAAAAAGCATTTCCCACTGATCTGCTCCTTTTTAACTAACAGCTTGCTGTTTCTGATAGCAACTTCCACGTTAACCAAAGCATATCTCCCTTTCTATAAAAATCTCTGTGCTGAATGAAGTCAAACACACATTTGTCTATCTCAGTTGACACTCAAAGTGACGACTTATATTACAGCTTCAAAATTACAATCCAAGACAGGCTTTGGTGTAGCATTTTTTGGTTTAAAAGTACCTTGAGAAAGGACTTGCTTAATGCTTAATGTGCAACTTAAAATGACTTGGAAACTTTGTCTTCTTGGTCACCTGTAGGCTCACTCTCTACCTGTCTTGGGCTTTAAACTAGAAAAAGGGAAAATATTACATATAACATTTATTTACCACTACTTTGCCTATATATCTTGCATTTCATAAATAATTATAAGGAAGAACCAAGCAACTGCAAGATATGGTTATCTAGTACCATTTTGGATCTGAGGTTGGATGAAATTATTCTGCGTCGTGATGAGAAGTAGGCAGAGCTCCAGGCAGGCAGAGAGGCTGTTTTTCTCATACACCTTTGGAAGATGAAGTACACCTTGTCTGAGGAAAGGGTGAGCTTTGTAAATTCACTGAAGGCAAATTTAATGGGAAATGAAGGGGAGCAATGATGAGGGGCTAGTCTATTGTATTTACCTGAGGGACAACAATGTAGGTTGTGATTCTCCATTTATCCTTCCTCCAAGGCAATCAAAACAGAAAACCCACTCATGGGCTGATTTTTGTATGGAAGCGTTTTTGAAATACTAGCTTGTCAGCTTACATTGTAGTGTGAGAGTAGGCAATAGCCAGACATTCCTCTCTACCCTCTTTTGTACCATTCCCCTGGGAGTGCTCAATGCCTGCTTCTTTCTTACTTGTCCAGTCTCAGATCTTAAAAAATGCCTTTTCCATGTAGACAATGCAATCATATTTGTAAAGATATTTGTTGCAGTCAGCTAAAGGTTTGCCCCTGTTTATCTCTCTCCCATGTGTTATTGTTGTATGGAGATAAATATACTTGCATTACAGCTGTACGCACCTGATACTATCAGCATTGCTGTGGGTACTCATGTGGAAAAATGAGTACAGTTGGTTTTTCTTCTGATATCTCAGCAACTCTGAAGCAACTGATAAGTTCAAAGTGCATTATATTACTAGTTAGAGTATTATTGTCTTTTAGGCTCCCATCACAGCTAGATCTTTACAGCCAATCTCAGAGTCCATCCACAGTCACTATTTCTGCTACTATTAAGTGATACTTTAGTATATGAAAATGAACACAAGTAAAGCAGAAATATAATGTAATGTTGTGTTGTTTTTGGTTTTTTTTTTTCCCGGAGAAGCAATTATTTCAAACATTTAATTCAAAATGTTGCAGAGCTTTTGCCTAGCAGCAAAGAACTAGATTAGAAGTATCCTATAGCAACAGTTCATTCCCTATACTTTGGAATACATCCAAGAAAGTGAATGAGGCCATGATCAAAAGACAAACTAGAAAGCTGGAAAATTGTGCAACTTTCACTTAACCTTAGCATGCTACTATTATCAGTTACAAGGCTGTAAGTCTTCAGGGTTTGGGTATAGACTGATCACCATTCCATGTCTAACACACTTATGGCCTAAATAAGTACCACATACCTCCATGAGCACACACATTTTCCAGTATCTAGAAATGGCTGTAGGATCTCTTATCTTTTAGTTGCACCTTGCCAATGACTGTAGTCACGTGAATAGCACTCAGTTCACAGAGGACCACCAGAATCAGTTACTTAATATTCTTAGGGATAGTCTTGAAGAGGTGATATTCCTTAGCTAAGAAAAATCAGGACATTCTTAAAAAAAAACATTGTCAGGAACAGTTGTCTCCTTCTCTGTACTGTAAATGATCTTTTAGACCAGGAAAGGCTTGTGTTGTTCTTGATCTGTGTTCCCCAGATATTTAACTAGATTGACTACAGCTACTTTGGAACTATGTAAAAACATGCTGCCTGCAGATTATGCCTGTACGTATGGGCCCAATGCTGACCAGCTCTGCCTCTCACTGGACCTGAGCCTTAGCAGAAGAAACCGTAATAGTGTGAAATTAATAACCCCAATTATGTTCAGCATCCTCTGCACTGCTCTGGTGATGGGCCTTTATTAAAAGGACCCAATTGTCCAACTAGTCTGAGACTACATTATAGACTGCTGATCCTTTCATTAAATGTGTAATTTCTATTAATTTTAAGGATGCACTTTTTGAAGAAGAAAGCAGCAACAGCCAGAAATTCATAGAAGAGAAAGCTTATAATTGCTAAAGAAAATGTTATTTATTTATTTATTTATTTATTTATTTATTAAAGTACAATCCATACTAAATAAAGGGTAAAGGGGCATATATTGCATATATGCTCCTATTAATGCATAAATTCTCATATTTCTTACTATATTTATTTTCTGGGAAGTCTTAGTTTGTATGTCAGCTTCAGCTTGCGTATTCCACTTTCTTTCCTATGTAATCAAAGTAGAGGATTAGCTTTGATCCTAAGGAAAAATACATATACCAGGAAGTGAGCAGGAAGCAAAAATTCTGCTTAGTCATTTGGTACCTTGTTGCCTCCATTACTCCACAATTCCCTTAGTAACTTTATCTCTTCCATTGTTAGATTTACACTGTGCTTCACTCCAAAAAAAAGGTTTTTTTGTTTAATTTTTGACTTTTAGGCTATATATGAAACAGGTAAATTTCGTGTATGTGAAATTTTTAGTATTTGCACACCTTTCCCTTGCTTGCAAGCTTCTAAAACCTGACTTAAGCAGGTGCGTTTCTCACATTATCCAGGGAAGGTCAGAAACTTCAAGGTGAACAATTACCATTTTACATTTATATATTTAGAGGCTAAGCATTCCTCATAACCTAATCAATATACATCTTCATTAAGACATATTAGTTAGGTCAGTTACTGCATTCACAATATACTTTCCCCTTCATCAGCCCTTTGAAGGAGCATTTAGAGGATGTGTGCTACGTAATGCTCTTCTCAACCAACAGTTCAAAATTTAAGCCTTACCCTTTCTAGAGAGACGTGAGGAAAAGAATCTCTCTTTTCTCTACTCTCCTTCTCTTTCCCAGCCACAGAAAATAAGCTAGCACCATTTACTTCTTCATCTCTCTCTGATTCACTTACATTTTGCCTGATATTAAAAAATAATGCACATTATTCTTCACATTCTGAATTAAAAAAGGAATGAAATATCAGGCAATTTTCTTTGCTCATTATTCACGTCTTGCTTTCACAGACTCGTGCATGCTGACACTTGCTATCAGTGCCTTGGAAACAGCCAAGACATACAGTCCTAGTCCTTGGAGGATGATTTCCTGTTATTTTGAAACCTTATAAATATGTGTAATTTAATTGATCTGTTAAAAATACAGAGAGGAAGACATGCTAAAACAGAGTCAGCAAAGTACTGTGATTTCTCATTTTCAGTGCTTATTCGCCACAGCTGCCTGGTGTACCATATAAGCACCAATATACAAAAGCAACACCTTTGGGAAAAAAAAAATGAACCCAAACTTCTCTTTCTGCCTAGTAAGGTGTAATCATTGAGGTTTTTTTAATCATTAAACACTTACATTTCAAACAAAGCAGGTATAGGATTTGCCTTTACTTTCTTGAGCTGTGCCACCCAAAGTTTTATGTAGCTTTCTGTTAGTTGTGTATGTCAGATTATGTGTTGGCCTAATTTAACTCTTATCACATGTTCTTCTGCTAGTGCAAGTAGACCAGTACTTGTGTATTTGCTAAAGTTACAATTTAGCATAACTGAATACTAAAAAACTATCAAGAGCTGTCTCCACAACATTACTGGCATACGAATCAGTACTTTTAAAAATGCATTGCTATGACAACTTAATTATAAGGAGAGAATTCATCAGATACAGAGCAAATCTACAGTTGAATGGAACTACTGCATCTTTCAGGCTCCTCTGTGCACAAAATTTGCATTTGTAAGGAGGAAATATATTGTAATCCTGTGTAATAAACATTGAAAAATGTAATGCAATACAGTCTGTACTATAAAGAAATAATAATCTTCGCAGTATTTTGGTACTACTAATAAAAATATACTAATGTTTCTGATAAATGCTAGAGTGACTTTACTAGCAACACTTCACCTTTTCTATTTCAAAATGGATTTCATTATTCAGTGGAAAATGTCATTCAGTAAACAAAGAAAGAGACTTGCTATGGCACATTAAAATGAAGCACAGTAGACAATAGAATCAAACCAGTTTATCATGCAAATATAATGACTTTTAAAGACTGTAGAAGTTCATTGAAAAACTTGACATAGAAATTTTCCACTTTGCCTCACTTAACAAATAGGATACATTTCAATTAGTGTTTATTCTGAGTTTCCTGTATGTTGTGATTTTCTGCAATTGCTGAAAATAGTTCAATCAAATTCACCAACCAGGGATTTTTTCTATACTATTGTATAATTCATATCTATTGTGATTCCTGGCTGTTGCAATGTCCTCCCGCATCCAACTATCTACCGTATTTCATGAGAGATATTTTGTTCTTTGGCTAGAGATGAGGGGATCTTCCTAGTCATGCATTTAGCCTTTTCTGCAGTATCAGCTGTTACAGGTTAAAAACAAACAGAAAGAGAATGAGAGAGGAATATTTCCTGTTTTGCAGTTTTCAGATTGGATATGGAGGATAAATTTACTGAATAGGTTGGGGTTTTTTAAGAGATTCCTTCCGGTTCTGTTTGACTAAAGACATGAGAGTCATAATAAAGAGAGGACAAAGCAGGAAAAATCTGCTCAGAAGGGCCATTTTGTAACAACTTCTTGTTTGGACAGGTATAGCCTTTCTTGTGACATGGAATTAAAATAACACCTATTTCTGAAGAAATGAAAATAAGAAGAGGAATACCTTGAACTTTTCTTTACCTCTTGAAAGGACTATGATATATATACCTTAGGGGGTAATAAGGGTTACATTATTAATTAAGAGGGCTTGCATTATTTACAGTGCCATTCTTAGCTTCATTTTTGGTAATATCACATTGAGTCTTCATAGTTAAAAACTGTACACTGAATTCATATGCTTAAAGAATGCTAATTTGTGAACACAATATTGTCCTTAGAAAGAGAGAGTGCAGGAGACACAGTCTAGGCAGGTGGCAAAAACTGGGAAACCTCTATGAAGCTCTATAGAGGCAGCTTAAAACTCTTTTTTTCTACAGTCAAGTTCTCAGTGTGAGGGTAGGCAAGGCTAGTGGTTGTCAGTAGCAAATGGAAATGCATTGATTTGTATGTGAGAGATATTTTGGAGTGTAAGTGGTGACAATATGCTTCTATTTGAAAATTCCAGCCCTTTCTTGTTCAGTCCTCTTAGAGCGTTTAAGAAACATAATCATTCAGACATCCATGAAGTAAATTAACAGTTCTGTTTTCTCTAAAATAGAAAGTATTAGAGATATCGCTAAATATTTGGTATGTTAGAGATAGCTCTTAATATTTGTTCTACTTTCTTTAATATAAACAAGAAATTTCAATTCATACATTCTCTGAAGCATCGTAAGTGGGTTTCCCACCCTCCTTCTCATTACTTTCTTAGTAATAGGAGAGCAATTTTTTCACTGCATTCTTTGCCATACGGTGAATGAATGCTATAGTAGCTTCATACATAAACTGTGGGATGTGCTTGTCATACCCAGTAGACTCATTGGCAGAACCCATACCCTTGCCTAGCTTTTTCCTATTCTTTTGCTTGCTTCCGTGAGGAACTTTTTCCATTTATGGTTTACTTGCTTTCTGTGTGGTGAACAAAGGACTTTACAGTCCTTTGCTGTTACAAAATGCTGTTGCAGATTACTGAGGATTCACATTGACCCTGAGAGTGCCAGCATAGTTACTTGCTTTCATTGCTTAACAATACAAAGGAAGGTAAATTTAATAGAAGTTTCATCCAGGACCACCTTCTTTTGCATAGCATCTTCAAAAGGAGAAATAATACTGCCATGTGACTATAACTGCTGTCAAGGAAACATTCTGTTTTTTTAAAAAGAAATATCTTTTTTTAATCAAATCTTATTGTACTAGCCTCATATCTTTTCTCAGAAAAGAACAGATGGGAAAGGATAAGAAAGAAAGGATAAACATCTGAAGGAGTAAGGTTTTCTTATTGTCACAAAAATTTTTACTTTCTAGCTAGAAAGAATAGACTTCTTTAGTCATAGTAAAATTGATGTAGGAACACTTTTGTCTCAGACAGCCATTCCCCCAGTGAAAGACCGTGGTAAATGTCCTTTGACATTGACATTATACATACAGACTTTCAGTGATCATATCATAGTGCTTTTTCTCCATATAAAAATAGCAACCATAACATACTGGTCTACTGAATCCAAGATATCCTGACCTAAATTAGTAATGTTCTTAGTGAACAGAGAAAGGTTGACAGGTTTCAGTGATCATATAAAGGCAAAGGCATTTAAAGTAGCTAATTCAGTATTATTTAAACTTCAGCTTGAATGGCCTGCTGTCAGATATTGTGTCATGCACTTGTGACAGTACAAAAGAAAAATCTTACAGATTTTTTTTCTGTATACTTCACAGCTAACACTTAAATAGAAAAAAAAATCTGAGTTAGAACAACCATCTGATAATTTTTTATCTATTTATAAAGCTAGCAGTAGTCAAAACAAATATAAATAACAACAACTACATAAAAGAGTAGATAAAAGTGCACTGCAACTTTCAAAAATGAATTTCAGCTTACCAAGTAGCATAAAAAGTGGGTCTTTAACAATTTCTGGAGCATTACGCTTCCAAAAATATCTTTAGTTCAGTGTTGGATTTGAGCCTGCAGCATTCTGCATGTTACATTCAGAACATAGCGCTGATTCACCCGAATTTTAAAATCAAGATTCAAATGGCACATTTTGTCTTAGGCAATGTTCTTCAAGGGAAGTAGTTAATGCATTCACAACCCACATAGAGTATTTGGTGTGCCACAGCCTCTGACATCCCATTACTCCTAGAAGATAAGGCAAAGTATTTATTTATTAGAGAAATTCCCTGGAAATCTGACTGTCAAGAGCAAGATAACTTCTCAGTATGCCATGAAAGACTGCGACATGAAAGGCAGAAGAAATAATTATAGAAGAAAACAGTGGGTGCTTGGAGGGTGGGTACACTTGGACAACATTTTGCTGGAGGCCAGTGTGCATCTGTGGATGATGTGCACTCTGTATCTGTGTAGTTGCTTCTGAATGCAAGTCGTGATCAGTACGTTGGAAAGATAACATAACCAGAAATATTCAATAATCAGTGTAAATGTCCTCAGCCTGAGAAAAGCTCACATCCCAGTACAAACAGTGACCTTTCTGTTGATTTCAGGGCTTTTTATGTGGTCTCAAACTATTAGAGGACACATAATGCATTACATTTTTCAAGTATCTTTTGTTAAGACATCCAGAGTTTCCTAAAACTAAAAGGAAGAAAACAAATCCAGCTTTTTAAATTTGTTTCTTGTTTTGTTGTTCTTAGTAGGGAAATTTTGTAGATAGATTTGTGTAAAAGCTTTTTGAAATTGAAAGAGACTGGATTTCACTAGTAGTTTTTTGTCATATTTCTTTCAATGACCTCTTAGTAGAAATGCAAAGTACATGAAGTAGTATAGAACAAGTTCCTACAGATTGTGCCATTTTTTAAATTTATTCAAAGTTTTACCCCAAAATTTATTGAAAATAATTCTTCAGCTGCAGTTCAGTCATTTTCAGCAGAATAATAAATATAATGCATTTATTTTTATTGACTTCATGATCTCCTAGACGTGGGACTCTAATGCAAACATTTGTGAGACTCACTCACTCACTCACTTACTCCTCTTCAACACTGGCATTTTAAAGCAAAATAGGTTTATACCAGTCACAGTAGGAGTGGGAAGTTAGAAATCATGGTGCAGTCACAACATTATAAGTCAGAAAGACCATAAAAATCCCGTAAAGATCATGATACGTTAGCACTTAGAATTAGCACTAGTGCAATAAAGAAAGGCTGACCCTTTTAATATTAGGAAATGTTAGTCATCCATAAGATAATTTTGTCATTACCAAGTGTGTGCTAATTTTTCATTTGCAACCTGTTACCTGTCTGGTTTACATTAATTTTTAAATGGTATTATATCACAGAAGCAAGCTTCTCAATCATCTCACTTGCTCAGTGAGAAGAGTAGAGTCTTCAAGACTCAGCAGAGTTTTCAAGATTAACTTAGTTATATTGTCTGGACTCTCTTCAATGCCTTAGGATGATGTACAGGCAGGTTTTCAGTCCATTGCTCTGGTCCATCCATATGGTCCTGTTCAGTGACATGTGAAGATTGATTCTCAGTCCAAAAAACATTATAGTTACCTTAGCATCAGTTCATATCCTTGATAGCAAACTACTTAGCCAGTACTTTATACTTACTTTTACTTTATAGTTTGGGCTCAACAATGTCTTGATCTACTGTGGTGCTGATGATTCCAAACCAAGTGTAATTCTCTACTCTAGCCCTTCCTTATAGAATTGTCATTTTGGAAGGTTCAAGTTGATTCATACCTTTTTCTTTTTTTTCTGAACAGACAAAGTGCCCCGCTGCCCCGAGTCCAACCTCTAAATACTTTATGTCTTCCAAAAGCCAGCACTGTTAATTAATCATTTGGTGGAGCTGCTAAAACACTACCGTGATACATATACACAAAGTTAAGCAGAGAGAGGGAACAGCAAAGTATAAATGGTCTAATGAAGATTTTGAGTCTAGCACTACAAAAGTATGAGGTAGAAATGCTAGACAAGACATTGTGAGTAAATAAATCTACCTGAGTGAAGAATTACTTATTCTCTAAAAATGGTATCTCAACACACTGTGGAGTTTCTTTTAAATACATTTTTCTACAATTCTAGAACGCTGTGGAAAACATTAAAACTAGGACTCATTAGTTCCTCAAGGCCACAGTGTCTTAGAACTGCAAATCCCTTAGTTCAACTAGGGTCTAGGTCCACTCTTTTTCCTACAGCTGGTCATGGGGGCATTTTTATGCCCTTTCTTTACTTCTCTTCTTCATCTCAAATTATCCCAACGTTCAGCCTAGCAAATGGGGATTCATTGCAACTGTATTGCTGTTTGCTTTTAAACAGCTGTTACTTTTTTGTCCTGGATGTGGTTATGTTGTATTAAGGGAAAATGCAATTCCTGCCTACAGTATGTAGACTGTGGATATTAAGACATTTATATAAAAATGGAATTTGCTGTGACATTTCCCTCTCTGTTTTATGCATCATACCTAGCTCAGAAGCTAAACCAATGCTTTTTTGCATGAAAACCCCTCCCATTTTTTTATCTGCATCAGGTGCACTATACGATATCATGTTTTTATTGTGTGATTTCTCAAAGCCTAATACCCAAATTAATTTTGATTCAGAAGTAATATATAAGACTTTAAGGTTATGAGTTGCACCTATAGAGGATGATACTGACGTTTATATAATACTGAGTGGTAAATTGCTTGTAGTATTTGTAGTTGACAATGATTTTTGGATTCTGAAAACAATGCAATTGCTGCTAAAGCCAATTTTCAGCTGTAGCCAGAGGCTCTAAGAGCATCTATCTTTATGATTCAGAAACAACTGTAGCCCATGAGTGTTCAGGTCCGTTTTTGAAAAGCAACTTAGAAGAAAGCCAAAGAGAAACAAAACTTCTTTTTTTTCCAGAGAAAATCAGTTTCATCAGTAAGGACTGTTTGAATGCATGCCGTGAAGGCATGAGCTTATGCGTAAGTATGAGGAGAAACATATGTTTCACAGAAGTGAAGATGGTTTGAATTGTGCTGTGAGAGGGAAGTTTTGCCATAAAAGCTTGGAATTTGCTAAAAAACCTAAATATCATCTGGAGGAATTCATCCTAACAGAGCTAGTCATCATAAGAAGACCAAAGCTTGAATCAAGTGAATGAGGGAGAGAAGAAAATGTAGCTGTTGTGTCATGCTGAAATTGAGGGTTTGAATAGCTGACTTTTTTTTTAAACAAATATAGAAAGCACATAGAATTCTGTTTGGAGTTTTGCAATCATCACTTCTAAACTTCGAAGGAAAACTTTGAGACTTCATACATTATTTTGATTTTCATTCTGTATTTTCATCTTTTTAGTATGGAAAAAAGATTAGTAATCTTCAGTTTATCTTTAGTTATAGAAACACTATGAAAAATGGACTATTACTATTACTTGAAATACTTGGGTTATGACATTTGGGTTATCAAAATCAGCAACATTTACAGGTTTTTTTACAACTAAAATTATTCTATTGAACATCATACTTTGACAGTTTGCAGGTTTATCCTTCTGAAAATCTTTCAAAGTGCATTAATAGGCTTATCTTAGCACAAGAGTAAGTACTGAACACAAATGTGTCAGTTTAGTTTCACGGTCAATGGAAACATAATCAGTCAGTGGACAGAAAAAACAACTGGGAATTGCAAAAAATTGTACAAGAATACAGGTTGTTTGTTCATCTGCTTCAGTTCATTCAGCTCTGCCCTGCAGAGCTGCTAGGTCATTTAGAAGTTCTGGTGATCTCAAGAATGCCAAGTAGCTCCAAACACCAGGACTATATAGTGGCAACAAAAGTCTGGCTTAGAAAACTGTGCTGGTGTTCACAATGAGGCTGTAATGATCAAGAAAAGGTGCTGAGAACTGCTTTAACTGTATTTTGGAACTTCATACTAAATAAATTATACAATGCCTGTAGCTCCTAAGCATTATCAAAGGTCTCTTTTTTTCCCTCTTTCATATGCCAAAATATTTCAGGTCTCCAGTTAGGAAATGTTTTCATTTCTTCCAGTGCTTTCAAATAGTTATGACATACTGATTTTTGGAAAAAAAAAAAAAAATAGAACTAAATTCTGAGAAGTATATTTGAATGTTTAGCAACTAGCAGGTTGACCTAAAGAAAAGTAAATGTACTACTCATATTTCACAGAATACTGAGTACGTATCTTTCAAAGCATTTAATCCAATTATAAGTAACCTTGAGAAGTGTTCGTATTTTGAAGATAGATAGAAAATACGCAGAATTCAACATATTACTGTGTTTCTTTAACATGGCTTAAACTTTAAAAGGTTTATAAATTGTTATCTTGTAATCAAGTGAGAAAATTAAATATCAATTATTTGAATGCTGCAAAGGATTATTCCATTAGTGGATACTCCTCGAACTTAAGATGTTGGCAAATGATTACAACTAACAAGGACAGTGTCTACATGTACAATGGCCTAAATATTCCCCACTGAGTATTTCTTCATGTTGTCAAGCTTGATAAGTCTGTGTTATTGCCATGGCATGAAAGAGTCAGCAACAGATTTGTGCCTCATCGACATGTGAACCTCAGTGCTTGGCTGAGTCGTCAATGCAGTCTCTGCCTAGACACACAAGAAGAAGTTCCCTTGACAAGTATACTTGGTCTTTCCTAACCAATTTAAAGTGATTTGTTCACTTTGTGGACTAAATCGACCTCAGATATATCCTTACCACTATTCATTGTTAGATTTTGTATTTCAGTTGCTACCTATTCGGTAAAGGTGTATGGCAACACATTATGCCTCAGGCAGGAAGAGGAGCATCTTTAGGAAGGCTTAAACTATCTATCTGCACTCTTGGTCATCCGAGGATATATATGGCTGTGTATAGGGGCATATTATTCCTCCGCTGATAAACTTTGGTCTGTTCTTGGAGAGATGGTTGTGGAAGCAGACAACCTTTTTTACATTTAAGTTTTTGGTCTTTTTATGTTAGATAGACAAGAAGAAAGTAGTGATCCAAAGTTCTGAAGTTAAAACTAGACAGAGCTGTGAGATTCAGCAAGACAGGAAAACATTTCAAAGTGAAGGTGAGGATCTGAGTGATAGGAAAATTGTTTACCAAGTCTGTCTGCCTGGCCTGACTTCAATTTGAATGCAGTTTGATTCGGAGATTTCCTAATCTCTAATCCTAACTGAATTTCAGGTTCCTTTTTACGTCTACACAGCTTAAGTGCCAAGACCTCAGTTAGGAATATTGGCTCAGAATTAGTAAAGAAACAGAGTTTAAGCTTGGGCATGTTCAGTATGAATGCCAGCCAGTTAGAGACATCTTTGGAAGTGTAAAAGTTAAGCAACCATGTAAACATTGCTTGAATTAGTATGTTTTAATTAATCACTGGACTGAAGTTGTGGTAAATGTCTGTCAATGTGCAATGCACTATAGTATGAAACAGAATGGATTACTGCAAACCACTGCTGAATGCTAAAACAAACCTGGTTTACAACTGAAAATCATTTATGTAATCCATTTTCTTTTCTGTTGCAACAGGTGAGGAATGGGTGTATAGTTACTTGCCTTGTGGAGAATAGCATAGAAGAAGGAGCCATGGTAGTGAATACAATAGGAAAAAATTTCCTGGTGTTTCCTGTTACTGTTACTATTGTCACAGATCTTTAAAGAGTATTTTGACAAAGGAACCAGCTAAAACTGAGAGATGAAGACTGAGTTTGCAGAACTATGAATTAAAAATTGAGTGTAAGCTTCAAAAGCCAAAAAACAACTCCCAGTATACAGATGTTTGTATTTCACAATATCCTTTGAGTGCTGTCATCACTCTTAACTGCAGTGGGGAGGGAGGGCATATATAAAATTTATGTCTTGTTATGTAATGCCAAAAGCACTTTCCGTAGTTTCGAGGAAGTACAATGAGTAACTGCGTGACTTTAGACTGCAAACTGGTTTATATTCTATTTATTTATATTACTTCCTAAAATAATGGGTTAAATCCCTTAAACTAAACCATAATCTACAGGATCATACTCTTAGATCAGTAAAAATATGTAGGATTTCATGCTCAAGGATGAGGCTGTCTTTGTTTAACTCATCTTTGTAACTGTCTTGTGTAACAGAGCCTGGATCTCGTAGTGCCGCAATAAATAGTAATAAATGTTGGATTAAGTTTGTGACATAAGTTCCCTCTTCAAAGATACTTTGAGACATGCTAGAATTATTACATTGAATTATATAGTTAGTTAAAAATAGGAGGTTAAGCCAAAGAGAAGAAACGTTGTCTCTACCACCTCATTCACAGCAGTGGTCTCCCTACCCTCCTTCAGCTGTGCTTCAGAGACTGGAGGGAAAAAATAATCAGAGTTAATTTTGCCACTCATGTATCATGGGGAAAAAAAAAACAAAACACACACACACACACACACACACACACACACACACATACCCTTTATGGCCCATGAAAATGATTGTCTAGAAGTTTTAAGTTAGGATCTGGATTATAGTCATTTTTAGGAGAGAAATCAAACACTGACTGAAGTCCTAGCAATTTTGTCTTTTTTACACATAAAAGTGTAAGAATATATAATGCAGAGAATGAAGGACGATGGCTGGAGTTTCCCAGCTCCATTGCTGCTTTCTTCTAGTTTGAGATGAACTCACTCCAGGGCTGATTACATCTCAGCTGAGCACTCTGGGCTTTGTGTAGGAGTATTCTATGCTGCCAAATCTCTCCAGTAGGCCCAAGAGATGGGAAGAGCTTTGTTCAAACACTGCACCCAGGTTCATGCACCACGAAGCTCAAAAACACCTGGACTCACCTGGATATACCAGGTAGTATGTCATGTATACATATCCATGTATATGCCAGAAGAAGAAAAGGCAACAAGATTTTACCAATGGGAACTTGAGTAACTGAGGAATTTATGTTTGGAGTTAGAGGATGTTGCTAAGCAGATATGAGTTTAATCTTCATGGAGGCAAGATCTGAATGCTGAACATTGATTTTTCTACAAGGTAGAGCTGTCCAGTGAACAGGACACTTGTCTTAGACTTGGTAAAACTTGATTCAGGTTTCTTCTTCCTATAGACCTTGAGACAATATTAAATAAATCACTCATGGTGCATCCATCAATATCAGTGTAGCAAAGAAATAAAAAAGGTTTTATTAGCTGTTTTATTAAGCAACAGCACGGATTGCCAAAAAAATAATTCACTCATTTTTTTTTTTCTCAAATAGTTTGAAGTAGGAGATTTGATGGGAGTTGAGGAGCATATGAGGTTATTATTTGTATTCTTAAGCTAAGGTAGAAATACTTTGTTGGACTGAAGGCAGACAAGATGAAATCATCCTCTCAGTAAATTCACAGGGATTTTAACATTCAATTCAGTGCACCACAACTCTACAAAAGGTGTAGAAATGGAATTTAGAATAGACAATGTAACAGGTAATTGAGGGATGGGGCAACCCAAATGAACTCTGAGACAATAATCTGCACCAAAATTTTTGTTTAAACTCCAGCAAAAGTTCATGAAGGATTTGTATTTGAAAAAGTTAGTAGATAAAACACTAAGTGAAAGGAGTATGCCAGTAAAATGTCTTTGTCTTCCACAATAAAGGAAATGAATGATAGTAACCCAAAAGTTACAATAGAAGACACCATCCATCAAGAGAACTCTTAAAAAATACATTGTAGGGAACAATCGTGCAGTGGCAGGGGAATGAACTAGATGACAAAAAGAAAATTCATTTGAAATATCTGAAATGAGTTTTTGTTCTTATTTGCTACAACTGAAACAGAGGAAACTGCATACATTAATATGAGAAAGATACAGGCATTGCATAAGCAGAGTCAATGCAGATGTACTGTAGATAGTGACTATATTTCAAGTGTCATTGAATGATCATTAAGGATGAGTACGTATATGAACAAGGAAGGCAAACCTCTCTGTATTTTCTGGCCACATCAGTTAAATATGTAGGTTTTACATATACTTGAGAGGAGGAGACATTTAACCCGCTATCTATGAACACTGTGAGATCTTTCAGAAGCAGCAGCACCTTGTAAATAGATATTTCATCTCAGAAAGCAAAATTAAAGATCGACTAGAGAATGCTGGAGAGACAAGAAGTTTGACTGTCTAACTTGGGGTGATGCTTCCCTCTAAAAGTGACTCCAACAGAACTGTAAGTGACCCCAGCACTGGCAATGCCTTTACTGACAGAGCAATGTCTTCCAGCACCTGAGCAGAGGCAGCAGAGCTGGGTGGTGATAACAAGATCCACCAATAGTCCCTGGCTAGGCAAAGTGATGATTGAAGTTCAGGGTCCATCCAGACAGTCCAGTCAGGAGCAGAAAGAGATGGGAGCACAGACAGAGCTGGAAGAAAGGCTACAGCCTCGGGCCATCCAGAGACAGGGCTGGGAACTAGCACTCCTGCAGCACCGCTTGGGCAGGGACTAATGGCCTCAGCTGAGCCGAAATGGGAATCCTGGTCCATGGGCAGGGTGCGTGGATGGGGATCCACCCTAGGTCTGGGCAGGGCCAGTGAGGCTCTTTAGTGCCTTCAAAGCTCTTGACACCTTAGGTTTTTAGCAAAGTCTGAGGATGGTGATGACAATATGTAGATGTCTACAGTGTAAATACCTACAGCTGAGCTAACCGGAGCTAATCACTCTCATCAAAAGAGAAATGAGGAAAATTATTCTCACACTAAAGCAGACTTCTAACAAAGGTAAGAAGTGGATCAGTATAGGCTGGTAACTAGCTTACATAAAGACCTCCACATTGCAGTGATCCAAAATTAGGTGAGGTGACCAGATTGTCAAATTGCGTACTAAGTAGCAGCATAGTGATGAGTAATAAATCCTACTCAGTACCTTGAATTTAAAATTAGAAATGCCTGGCCACCTCTATCACAATGTGGAAAACGTTAATATTTTGCTGAGTGTCAGGAATGACACTATGGGAGTCTCTTGAAGTTGACTGGGAATTTTAGGATAATGTAATTTAATTAGTGTCATTTTTCTTTTAAATCAGCAGAGGTTCAAATAAGGGCTGGTCTACAAATATGCAATAAATAAGATAGCCAGGTTAGACTGTGTAGTAAAATACAAGGAGTGAATTGGTTTGTAGTACAGAATGGCATTTTATCCATGCATCAGTGTCATGAAAGAACTGACAAGAATGGTCAGAAAAGAAAAACATGGATGCGATACAGATCCTGATTTGACTTACAATGGCATAAAGATCTTTAAAATCTAATTAAGAAAGTGCCACTTGCTTCGCTTGTTCAATTTTCCTTTTAACACAAGACTAAAACAGTCATTTACCTTGTCTGTTAGCTATCAGCTCTCTGAAAATCTTTTTATTCTTTCTTACAGGCAAGTGTTGTGACTGGGGCAGCTCTTAATGTGGAGGCATAGATGTCCTTCCTCAAAATCACTTAATAAACTTCATCAAGTCTCATTAAACCTCATTCCTTGTCACCAGCCTTTGTCTTAATAGCAACATGTAGTGGCAATGTAGTCTATCAAAGAAATTACAGAAACTTATAACAATAAGTAACAAGTTTCCATAAATACATAGACATATCTTTTACTGATATTTACACATTTGCATGTTATAGTCTACAGCAAAGTTTTTTCTTGAGATTTCCTCAACAGTAGAAGGCAAGTGCTGCAGACCACTTTTCTGGTTTTGAGGGTCACCATGCATGAAAAACACTAAAGTGTCAGCATGATGTGGATTTATGTCTGTTCTCCACTGGTTCAGCTACACAATCACATGGAAGACTAAAATAGCATCAGGCATCTAATTCAGAATATGTAGATCATGGAAGAAAATTCTCTTTTCCTTCAGTAATAACTTATGAGTCTTCAGGTTACTTACATCACATTTTTGTTGGACAAAGAGCAGCCCCTTTCTCCCCTCTGAGCTATGTCCTTTTACCTTGTTTACATCCTTTTCCTATCTGTTAATTCCCATTTCTCTTTCCATTTCTGAGCTTCTGTTCTCACTGATAGTGAAACTCCTTTTGATCCTCTTAACTGATCAAACTCTTGTGTGAGTCTTTCCCTTCTGCAACTGCAGAAGCTGTATAAACTCTGACCCTCATGAGGGTTTTCCTGTCATTTGCCCTTTTGCCTTTTCTGTTTAGTCTCACAAGTTCCTTCACTTCCACTGTTCTCTCTAGAGAAGTCTCTTATCTTAGAAGTTTGGTTTTGTTTTTTTTTTTTTGGGGGGGGACATGTTCTAAGTTCTTTTTGGCTTCTTTGTTCCTGATTTTCTTCTTTGATAATATCAAGAAGACATACCTTTTTGCACTGTATCAAACATCTGAGCCACTTACTAGTTTCTTGCTGAAGTCCATTATAATCTTTTCATCTACTTGATTATTGAAGATATTTTGTTTCCCCTGCTTCCTAACTTGCTTTGTGAGCATCATCATCTACACTCTTTGTTTGCCTCCTTGGTTTTTTTTTCCCTCTCTCTTTACCTGATCTTGCTCATTTCATGGAGGCATCCCAAATGGTCTCCCAAATCCCTAGTTTGTGTTCAGTGTTTCAACCACAACAGCTGGAGGAAGCAGAAGAAGCATCAAGTGTCATTTACCTAAACTATCTCATTAAGTGTTTTAATTTGCTATCTTGCTCCTCATGTCAGAGCAGCTACAGCTGAATTTGGGTGACACAGTACGGGCATATTATTTGCTAAGTGTGAAATAATATAACTGCTGAAGGGGAGAAGAGCATTTCTAGCTTGAACAGACACCACAAAACTGTTTATATCAAGCTCAAGAAAATTGACCTAATCAACTGATACACATTTCTGCTAACAATATTTAGGTAGGAAAGTGTTTCTCCTGACAAGCATGACAAATGCTGTTACAGTATTTTCTTGCCTCTGCTCTGCTCTGTGACAGTGGCAGCAGAGTTATTGTTAGGGTCAGGCAGAGCTATTTATACCCTGAGAGTTGCAGTGCTCCACTCCCTACCAGTGTTCCCCTACTTACTCTGGGAGACAGAGACTAGGGGGGAAAAAAAAAGAATTAAATCCTGACCTTTTTTTAAAAAATATTTGCCCTATTCCTAATCATAGTAAGAACATAAACCCAACTTCCTAGTCCAGTTGGTTAAGTTGAAATGAAATAGAGACCTTCTCTTCTGTTTTTTTTTCTGTTTATTTTCTTATTTGTGGTTCACTTTTACTTTCTTCTGGTTTAGATTGCAAACTAAGGGGCAGGAATGGCTGTAGCATGGAAGGTAGAACCCAAACCTCCTGTACACCAATTCACTGAACCATTCCTTATTAAAAAAACAAAACAAAACAAAAAACACCAAACAAATGAACAAAACCCTCCAAAAACTTTTTTTGTTTACTTCATGCATGACTGAACAGTTTACTAGCCAAAATGATTTTGTATTAATTGAGTGACAGATCTGAAGTAACCTTTCATCAAAAGAATTCAGACTTCTCCATTTAAGTCCAATATAAGGAACAGTTAAAATGTATTCATCTCATCTGCAGCCCCAGGAGACCCTTCTCTGTTCTTTTTTTTTAGTAGGAAGGAGATTTTAGCAGGTTATAGCACTTCAGAAGGGTAAAGCCTGTTTTTCACTATGCTGCACACATGCATTCCTTAAAGCTGGAAATTAGGAGGAGAGAGTCAAGGTTCTTTTCCTTTTCCATCACTTACTGTCATCTGGAGAACAGCTGAAGATCTCTGCATACATCTTGCATACCACCAAGACAAGAAAAGTATTTCTATTGCTTTCCTAAAACTCTTCTCTTCAAATTCAAGCATTCATGCTGACTGGAGAACTGTGAAATGAAGTTTGGTTTTTGCATAGAGGTCCACACTGGCAAACTGCTGGATTTCTCTGAAATACCTTAACCTTGAACAGGTCCATGTGAAAACAGAAAACAGACTTCTAGAAATTTTCTTAGGAATAACTTTATGTGATTCCCCGCCAATCATCTTTAAGAGAACACCCTGTGATATGTACTTTTGGTGTTTAGGTTTAATTCAGGAATTTGGGCGATTTTTGCATTGTTTGAACATATGCTCATTAGTCACATTATTCTGCATCAGAGACCTTCAGTAAACTTCTACTTTCCATTTCTTCAAATGTATTGGTTCCAAACGATAGGCTCATAAGAACCTTAATGAAATAAGTTTAAACTTTTCTATGCCCCCCAAGACTCAAATTCCAGCTGAAACATTGGGTATTAGAACACCTCAAGCTATCAGGTAATACACATTTTTTGTAGTTCTAATTGGCTTAATACCTGCACAATTTTTCCAACTTTTCTTTCTAATAAAAACAAGGGATGCAAATTCCTATTTACTTTCAGCTATTCACCCCAAAGTTTAACACCATTTGTAAACTTTTGCTAGTTTCAGATTCTGGCAAAAAGACATGCATTTTCTAACAGTGGGACAAAAACTATTGCCATATATTTCAGATGCTAAACTACACATACTATGGTCTTTGCAATAAAAAAAAAAAATCAGTAATTCAGAATTTTTTTTTTTAATATTTAGGGTGACTGATACAGAGATTTTTGCACTGTATCACTTAGAAATGGTTACTTTCTTTAACTCAGCTTTCTTACTGTGACAAAAGGAACCTCTTTGCTATGTTGTCATTTATGCTTAACTGATGCAATTCTCAAAATAAAACAAAAATATTTTTTCAGAAGATTTCCTAAGTATCCTAGTAGGTTTTTAAAGAAAAAAAAAAAATCAGCTATCTGAGATAGCTTTAAGGAAGCATAATTCACCTTTTTCCTTAACTTTTTAAAATAAAACAAATGAATATTCAGTGTTCTTTGGCACTGCACAAAATTCCAGGCTACTGCATTTACAAAATTTCTACTTTTCATTTTTAAAGTAACTTTGCATAATTATTTCTTTGGGTTTAGATATTATTCTTTCTATTTAAAGGTTAAACATGCTATCAATTTTCAGATTAATAATTTGGAATACTTCACTAGCATTCTGTCTGTCAAAGGTTTTTTTGATGTCCAAATTTTGAAAAATGTCTGGAGAAAATAATTTATAAACAAATTCCTGGGCATGGTTTTGGTTTTGGTTGGTTCAAACTTGTCTGAAAATACTGGCAGAAGTTGCTTAGGGCTTCCTTTGCTTTTTTGTCTTGTACATCTGCTTGGTATCAGGAAAATTGCTGTCTGAATCTTGCAGATCTGTTCATTTCACTCAGAGTGGTTGCATCCACTTTATGTAGAAGAGTAATGATTGTCCTCAATTTATTTTCTGTTAATAAAATCTTTTCGAAGGACAGAAAGCACAAAAGACAAAACACAATTCTGAATAGGTTTCTCTTTGGTGTTTGTCATCTTTGGTAAAGTGGCTATGCTTTGTTACAGTAAGTGTTGCTTTCTCAGTTCTTAACTGTATCTCTTACTGACTCCAGTGGAAAACCAGTACACGCAAATCAATACTATTTGTCTCACAAGCAATAAAATAAGGCTTTTCTGTTTTCAAGGACTTTTGAATATAGGTTGGAAAAGACCAGTATTTTTTTTTGTGCCAACATTATCTTCTGTCTTCAGCATGCCATTAACTGCTGCTTGGATGAACTGAAAATTACATGGACCATTCAGCAAGTAAATAGATTCTTCAAACAAATCTTTAGCAAGTCTCTGGATTATGTGCATCAAATTACTGTGAATGGAACTTTTTTCCAGGGCAACATGTATTCATCCCTGTTGCTGATAACTAAGGCTTCCAAATGAGGCATAACATTGCATTATAGAACTTCTTATTTTAGCAGCATAGTTTCTGTACCCACAGATTCTTTGCATTTGGGAGTTTCTTCAACAAGAAAAAAAAACACTGTAAATGATCAATCAATTCTTTTTGAAGATGATGGTGAAGAATTCAGGAAAATAATTCTTTGTCAGCTGCTACTGTTCAGCACATAATCTTGACTTTTGAACAGAATTCAGTGGAAGCTTCTCATACCACAGCACTTACTCTAGATAATGAGCTCAGTCATGAGATTTCTGTCTTGACTTCAGCAGCCTCAGCATGGTTTCACTATGATGTCTTCTATTTTTCCTCCAGCAGTGGTTCAGTATGATTATTAGGTATCCACCAATGTGCAGTCCTTTCTGTTTTAGAGGATACTTAACACTGCAGTTTCTATCCTTAAGATTTTAACATCACTGCTACTACTGGGTTTTTTTCATTTTTTTTTACCTCAAATACTTTATGTTCTGCAGAGTTCTTTATGCAAGTCTCTTCTAGCAACAACTGATTCTCATAAACTAACATTATGTATTTGAATATCACTCAGTTATTCTCCACCTACATTGGGACATAATGTGCTGTCTTTTGAGTGGTGTAACAATATTATATTGTAACATACCCAGATACTTAAAACAACTATGTAAAAAATACAAATTTTCACTAAAGGAACAATAAAATTATGATTTTTTTAACTCAAATAGCAGATTTTAGTTAGCTGTTTGAGGAATGCACATACTCATAAAAATTATATGTATATTTTCTTCATAGTAACCAAAGAGTATTCTCTATCTGCAATATATAGTTCTACAAGACTTTAGCAGCCAAAACTTTTTCTAAATTGTTAAATTATTGAAGACCTGAATACATACACATGTGTGATATCTACTTTATATAAGATCAGCAGAGAACCTAACAATTCTAAATGACTCTAAAGATATAGGAAACGGGAAGAAATGATTCAGTCTAACAACTACCACAGTTATCTGAAGAATGTCATTTTCAAGTGAGTTGCAGCTTTCATCTGCTACTCTGTAGAAACATTGACGAGCTGGCGTGAGTTAGAGCGTGGGAGCTGACAATGGCTGCAGAGCACACTCAAGATACAGGAGAAGCCTGTGGGCAATTTACATCGGTACACTACACCCAAAGGGTTATGCTCAAAGGCATCTGAAGTCAAGGAGAGACCAGCTCCCCAATTTACAGTGAAGAACAGACTTGTTTAACTTGTTCTTCTACAGAAAGAAGAAACAAAATAATATGAACAAAGGAGATGACAGTAGCAGCAAACCTGTAAAGCTTCTATCATAGCTTCTGTCATAGATTAAATGCAGTAAAGATGTGGTCTGGGCAATAACACAGCAATAGCTCCTATTCACTTCAAGAACTGCTTATCAGAAAACACCATTTAGCCATCAGTGATTAAGAACAGTGCTATTATAACAGAAATGACATCCATATCCAGTGTGTCACTTCATCTTGGAAATACTAATATATCTTACTGAAAGACTTTTATTTAATCTCAGGGCTGCTACCTGTCTGTTGGAGCTATGGTTGTCTGTATGAGTATGAGAGGATAAATAGATGGGTGAGGGATAATAAAACAGAAAAGGAGTCTGTTAGGGTGATCGAACTCTGAACAATTATGTTAATAGCAGATTTGCTTGAACTAATTGCAACCTATTTTAATTTTAGACTATATGTACAACTTTTGGTTTTTCTTCATGTGTAAAGGAAATGGGTATTCTGAGAGCTGAATAGGTGAATTTGTTGGACAATTCAGAGAGCTGGATAATTGCAGGAAAAATGAATGCTAAATAAAGTAGCTTGGGAAAGGATCTTGAAGGGTGCTGCAGTCCTAGGGCTTGCTGTTTTAGAAGGGACCTGATAAACTTTACTGTGGGGGAGCCTTAACAATTTTACTACTAACTTCACTGAGGAAGAGACATATAGTTATCTTTTTATATAAAGAGAGTTTACTATCCAGATGTTTTGCAGAACAAAGGTATCATTAATTACTGAGAGATTAATTTAATCCTTGTAGTTAACTGTCTGACAAAATGAGATTTTATATCAGCTGAGAGAGACTGGGAGAGAGCTCTCTCTTTTTAATATTGAGCCTTATACAGTTCATCAGCTTTACAGATTAGAAGTCTGACAGCTCTTTATGTCTCCTAGTATATTACACTGGCTGCTCCACAGCCACAGACACTGACAGATATACTTTAGTTTTTATAATGCTTAGAAGATCAGCAGTCAAAGTCTGCACTGCTGTTCCTCCAGCACCCTATGAAGTTCCAGATCCTCACTGAAACATTGCTGCAGTGCAAGAGATGAACATTGTACAATAACAGACTTTGCTCCCCCAGAGCTCAGTGTTTTGCATGGTATAATCATGACATTATGTAGCAACATAGCTGATAAACTAGCATCAGCTCTTCAACTCACTGGCGATGTGATTCAGACATGATGTGATGTCACACATGCCCTGTCCCTAACCCTGCACATGATTTTGCAACATGCCGTGTGCTTTGTGTATAGGCAAACCTGAACAATTCTTTATTCTGTGGGGAAAAATATCATGGTACAACTTCCTTATTTCTTTCTTTCCCCCATGTCTTACCTATATGAGATGCTTGTACTGACTTATATTAATTCAGAATCCCCAACTTTCTATTGCTATCTGTAAGCCCTTGAACTGGCCTGGTGCCCAACACCAAAAAAATTGGCTGAAAATTTCTTTTCAATGTCATTCAGCACAAATATACCATCAAAGATAGATGTGTGGTAAGACAGCCTGACCACAAAGTTCTCACGTGCATGGCCTTACTGGAATTTCTTTCAGTTGACAATTTAATAGCTATATAAATTTTTTCTGCTCTTCTTCCATCAAGATGTTATAGTGCCCTGAATCAAATTCTCAGGTGGGGCAAATTTTGCACGGTCTACAAAGGCACATGGTGCACTGATTAATAAAGCCCTTTGGCTTTTTCTGTTCTTCATTGTCCATCTTGCCAATTAAACACTTTTAAAGAGCTTGAAGGAATGCTTAGTATAGAATTACATACCTTCCCAGAATGTAAATCCTAAATATCAGTAAATGAGAGGCATTTTTCTGCTCTGGGAAATGTTCCGTGCATAAGTTCAAAGAAATTTAAGGGAGAGTGTTAGATTTTATTTGTTTATTTTAATTCTGAGAAAACAGTAAAGAATTCAAGTATCAAACGAACGTTTCAAAATGTTATTGGAAAGGTAAATGAAGGAATGCTGCTTTGCCCTACCTTGCCTTGCGTTGCCTTCCCTTTCCTTTCCTTTCCCTTCCCTTTTCCCCAGTAAGACTATGCCATCGCTACTGTCACAGCCAGATCCTTTTAAAGCCTGCCACGTCCTATTGTCTGTGCCAGCAAGTCACTCTCAGCCTTTAAAGCTCCTTCCCCTTTGCTGACTTCCAAGCAGCGTTTAGAGGGTTCTCCCAGTCTAATGTGTATAATAACCTTCACCCGTCCGACCCTGATTTAAGTGCAGACTAAGTGAACTGGAAGTCTCCAGGCTCTATCATTGAATTGGTTCCTAAAGGTAAGATCTCTTATAATGTGAAAAATGCTGTGGGATAGAAGAAGTTGTAAAGAATCTTAAGGTCACCTACTGTCCCTTAAATTCATGCTATTGACTAGAACTGCAGCCTGTGACTCTTTAGTCTGCTGAAACATTTCTTTCTTTAAACCTGTTTTTATCTTTAAAAATTGAGTGTGATGTAGTTACAGCAGGGCAGGTACCAGTTCATCTCTGCCCTTCCCAGATTTTCTAGTGTTTTCCATTCTGTTGAACTGATGAATTGATTAATGAATATTAACCACTGTAGCGCACATAAATCTGTGACAATCTGTTACTAGATTAACAAGCTTTCTGTGAACTTGGCAAAATTCAACAAAATACCAAAAAAGAGTTTTTTCCCCAGTATGTAAAAAAAATGAGATTATACAAAAAATGTTTTTTTGCAGTAGGGTGCTGAGGAATGTGAATCACTGATGAATATGGATTTCTGATGTCTGTACCCACTCAAGTGGGTAGGTAGTCTGACATCATAGACCTCAGCTGTTTAGTATCCTACTTTCATTAAGAATTCAGAAAGTATTCTTAATACTTAATACAGTAAAAGTACAGAATTTGACTCTAATTAATTATTCGCTGGTCCATTTCTGGAGAACTGTATGCTGCCCTGGCTGTGGGAGGATGGTGTGCTTCCATGGAAGTGCCTGTGTGTTTCTGCCTTCCCTGTCTGTTCTGTGATACTTGAGGAAAATAGTAGCCATTTTTTGTTTACTCCTTTCTTGTTAAGTATTTTCAGATTCTCCAGTGTACCTTCTGTTCAAGAGTGCTTCTTGATGGAACCAACTGATATCTGCTTATTCTTAATCTAGGAAATAATTAGTATTTTTAAACAGTGAAAATACTGACTGAAGCTATAACAGTGCAGACAGTTCAGTTTCTGTACACAGCAAATTCAGCTGAGAGAAAATGACTAATCCATAAATGAAGACCTTTGGTTCCCATTTTACAAAGCAGAAAGTCACCTAAAAGTTGCACTACTGTAACAGTTGTTTATTTTTGGAAAAAACATCTAGAGGCTTAAGAGAGAAATTTAGCATCCATTATACTTTTTCATGTCATCACATTTAATAAAATGAGAAACTGTCTCCAGGTATTTGCAATGAAAGCATGTGGCAGAGAGCAATAATACAACAAAGAGAGAAAGAGAGAAAAGGGTAAAAATGAAATTATTTTGATTAGCAAAATGAGAAGCAGACATGGCCCAACAGTGTCTGGATACGGTCAAGGGGCAAAGGTACATTTTAATAAGTCTTGAAGAAGACAGTGCAATGGCTTAGTAAATATCTATGCAAATCTTCTTAGCACTGTTTATGTAAAAATGGAAAGTTCTTTTAAGTATTCTATGATTTAGTTAATCAGAATTCTTCCAAGGTAATGAAATGATCATAATTATTTCATAAATATGTGTAGCATGAAAATCACCGTGTTTTGCTTATTTTTGTTTTGCTCAATTTTGTTTTACTCTTTCAGTATATTGCAGTTCCTGTACAGGAGGAGGTTGTACCAAAAGGCTGATTTCCCATGGTGTAAATTAGAGTTTCATAAGAGTAGGGGACTTTTAGTTTGTCATTTTATCACCAGCTGTTTTGTGTCTGTAAATTGCAGGTGAATCTGTCTGGAAAGTCTTCTTCTTCACTCCAAACTTCAGTCCTGAAGACTCCAATGGTTGCTATGATTCTCATGTTTGCTTCTGCCATGGAGGATTCATCACCCAGCATGATCCCCCACTGCTCTTCGATCTTTCCAGGGACCCTGAAGAGAAAGTCCCACTGACCCCAGAAACGGAGAGCCGTTTCTATGAAATCCTCAGGGTCATAAACCTAGCAGTAGACAATCACACCAGATCCCTGCATGCTGTCCCTGACCAGCTGTCATGGGACAACCTTCTCTGGAAGCCATGGCTCCAGCCGTGCTGCTCATCTCTCTTTCAGTCTTGCTACTGTGACTATGACTCAGAAGGGAGCCTGCCGGAGGTGCTCTCAGGATAAACAAGCTGCAATTCCCTTTCAGAAACTGGAACACAAGAGTGTGGGTAGCTGACTTGAACCACTGCAGTACTAGCCTTCACAAGGTTTTGTTATGTAGGAGGACCTATCTTTTAATACATCATTGCAGTAGAAAAGAATTTCAGTCAAGAAAATGTGCCAAGAGAAGGAGGGCAAGACACACTTTTTCTGTCTTTATAATACAAGAATCAGTATGAAGCACATGTTGTCGTCCTCATCTACAAATGGGTAGGTTGTAGGCATTTTCTAGATGAGATAATTTTCTAGATCTTCAGCTTCAGCTTTTTTCTTACGCAGCAAGGAATTTACCTATAGTTTCTGTCAATTACAACCACTAAATGCACACTTTCCTGTCCTTTTTGCTAAGTATTATCCACCATTAGTAGGACATAGCACAGTGGAGAGGTCCACTTGTGACTATAATTTGATAACTGATGGATAGGTAAAGAGCAGACCTGTAACAACATCTCTATCAACAAGCATCACAGATATGGAATAATGAACAGATTGCCAACAATCTAACATTGCCTGTGCCATAAAAATGTAGAAAGCTATGTAGTGGAAGACCCTGTGTCCACACTAACATGGTGCTCCCTAGCTGCCTATTGCATGGCAGCAACCTTTGTTTCAAAAGGAAACCACTTCATGTGCACCTGCTGTGAGCTTGAGTATGTACCATAAGTCTCCATATATATATATATATATATATACGCAAGTCAAATTCATAACCCCAAAAAAACCACAAATCCTTCAATCCCTGATATAAACACAGTCTTATGGTCATAGCCCAGTTGCTAAAATGAAAGATTTGGTCCATACTTGATATCTAAGTTCCAAATTCACACAATACTACAAGTATATCTTTCACTATCTATCTACCATACCTATTCTTCCACTGATGAATGTAGTGTGCATCACAAATAAATAAAATTTGATCTTCCTTTAAATATCTTTGCCATTGTTTAAGCTCTCTGAATAGGATCTACCATTTTCCAAGAAAAAAAAATGGGCTTGAGCACTTAAAGCCAAATATAACTGTCACTGAGTTTCTAGCAAAGCCTTGGGAAATCTACAGTACTTCAGGGCTAATTTCTGTATCCATTTTTATCTGCATCTTATTCAGTCACATTTTCTTTCCACTCTACAGGCAGTCAAACTATTTTCTTTGGCCGATTATACCAGAGGAGAACATATCAGCAAAATACTAAGGTTATTTGATGCCTGATAATAGAAGGTGACTTGCTCCTTATCAGAAAACACTAGTTAATTCTAACATTATAATGTATTAAAATCTGTTTGGTGATATTAGCATATCACTAATGCAAAAGTGATCTGTGATGATAGTAATGCAATAGCTTCAGTCAGCTAACATTAAGGTTGTGAGGTGGTTCTCGGGAGATATTGAAGCCTGTCCTATAAACGTATGTTGTCATATATGGTATATTTGTCTGTAAAACCTAGGCTTTATTTGATTTTTCTCCTGCAGTTTCTTTCAAAATTTCATTCTCAACAATATCCAGATGCCTGTCCAGGGAAATGTTGTACTCTTTCCTTGAAGTCCTATTTTTGATGTTTCACGTTGTGTTCATGATTGTGTATCTTAAGTATGTGCTCTGCAAGCTCTCTGTAGGTAGCAAAGTCCTGTGTATGCTGATAAAGTTAGTCTGTTCAGGTATTTCCCTGATAACCGCTCAGGACTGTTTATATTGTACCTGGAAAGCTGTCAGATGGCCATTCATGTGGCATAATTCCCTCTTTGCTTTATTTAATCACTGAATATACTACATACATAAACTTAAGAAGAAAGATGCCTGCAGTTTGAATACAAGTACTTTTCTGTAGTGATCTGTGGCTGCCTCTTGACATCATGGCAGGATCCATACATCCCAAATTTTTGGTCCTCACTATGTGGCCCAAGAACACAGTGGTGCCTGTGTGCCTCTACCCTGCAGCAAGTGGGCAGCCCGGGCTGTGGGCAGGGTGCCAGCTGCCCTGGCACTGAGCACCATGGTGTGGGGAGATGCTCTCTCCAGCTCCTGCAGCTCTGCTGCAGCTTACACAAAACTTTTCAAGCAAATATTCCTGCTGAAGCATATGGGAGAAAATACACTGGGTGTTAGGTAAACAGCAGTAAGTCAGACAAGGTGTTTTCTGTCATTGGATCTGTTTTGTTCCCACAGTTGCTGGGCTGTGACCTTAACAGGGATCTCAATTTATATTCTCAAGGACATCCACATCTACTTCTTTTCATCAGGAAGATGCTATGTTGCTATTATTTCTTTCCTTTCTGCAGGTGCAAGAATTGTTTGTTCTGTTAGGCACAGCAGCTGTTCTGTGCTGCCTGACTGAAGCATCAAAAATGATAATTTTTTATTGCTCTGATTTATTCTTGCCTGAATACGGCCTTTCTTTTATACCCTCTTTGGCTTTTGGTGCCATCTCTCTAATCTGCTTTCTTAAAACGTCCACACCCCTCAAATACTTTTCCACCTACTTCAGTCCACCTGTTTGCTTGTCATATTGATCACGATGTCTATTTTGCCCTAATCAATCAAAAAATGAAAAGTGGTCTTTGCAAAAAGATTTGACTTTTAGGGCTCCTTGACTCTGCTAACCTCCCACTTATTTAAGGCCAAGCAAGGATTAACTTTGCATTATGAAATCTAAGAAATTAAAACACACCCAAGACACCCTGAATAGTAAAAGTTATTTCTTGTTTGTGGCACAAGCTTCCTATTTTCCAAAATATAATTTAGTACAACATTTAATATTTTGACTTAAGCAGTAAAATCTGAAATCCATTTTTATAATTGTTCCTTCAAGAAAGATTCTATTAAGAATAGGGCAGTGTTTTTCATAGTCTATGTTAATGCCATTTTATTTAATGCCTAAAATAAACCATCCCTGTATTACAAATGTATTACACCTTTTTGATACTGTACCTTCTGTTCTGGAGATGGCACATCAGATCATGGTAATTAAAGCAGTCTTGTTTATCTGCAAAATAAAATGAGAAGCACAATATACCATTTTTGTAATTGCACTACCTGATCCAACAAGAAAATGTTCTGTTTTTCACAACAGGTGATGGGATATACGTGATTCACAATTAACAAGGGAGGCTCAAGGAGAATGTGCTGCTCTGGTGTTTTGAGACTGACTTTCCATCTAAGGAGCATTGGTATTGTAACATGCTGCCTGTTTGTAAAATGTCAGTTTAAACTAGGAGTTAAGCTTCAGAGGAAAGTGTATTCCTCTACAGTATTATTTAACACTATCCCATCCTAGTTTGTCACAGAGTCCCTGCATGTCCCAGAGCAAGTCTTTTAACTCTATTTCTCAGTTCCTCCTCTGTGCCCAAAGAAGGATAACAGTATTTCTCTAACTGTTGGGAATACTGAAAGAACAAAAAATGCTGAAAGTGGTAAGCTAATAAAGGTGCACTTTCTCATCAATAAGGCACCTTCTCTACAGAAGGTACAGTTTAAGAGCTGGAAAACTAGGGTGTATAAGATCCCCCTATACAAGGAGCTATAAGATACCCTTAACTTCAGGTTTGCAGATAGGTTCTGTGCTTACTGTTTAGTACATGTGGGATCGGGACCTGGAGGAGAGAGAACAGATGGCTAAAAAAGATGCACACTGGGTATTCAGATAAAGTTATTAGTCACCTTTTTCTGATTATACTTATTCTCTCTTTTAGCAGACATAGGAGACTACATGGAATTATTTAAATAGTATTTCCCCCTCAGGGACTGGTTGTCACAGGTTCCTGGCTCTTAAAAATTGAGATGTCCTGACTTGCCTCAAATTACTGTGTCAGAAAAAAAAAAAGAAAGAAAAAGGGACATATGAGCCTTTGGAGATAGGTGTCAGCTTACTGAAATCCAACTGAAAGTTTGCAGAGAACTAAGTGAATATGGTCCGTATCCTTCACAGCTCGATAAGAATCATCACTTGCTAGCAATAGCTTATTTCACATTGTAGTAATGTGAGATCTGGGTGTTCAGATGTGTGGACAGTGTAGAAAATTTCACATAAGATGTCACCTGATAAAGGAACAAATGGAAAAAGAAAGAAAAAGAGGGCAAGCATAGCTACAAAAATCCTATGTTCTAATAGAGTACATATATTATAACATAGGGGGTTTTGAGTTACATTAGGACATGATAGTTCTGTGCATTAGACAGACCTTTTCATCTTCTCTGTCATTTTTCTTTCCTCCGTCATTGCCGGTGCACCATCCAAAATATGCTCTGAGGAGTTCATTTTCAAGAGGAGTCCATCCTTGCCGAGTACACTATGAGCAGAGTGGCTGGCCATGTGGGCAGGAGGAAAGGCTGACATAGCAAAACTCTGCACTGGGAACCACCGGGAAGCAAATGCTTTCTGGAAGTTATCTCCAACCTGAAGACAGAGGCCTATGAATTGCTGGTTCCTCTGGGTCTGTCAGGGACTGCAGGTGACCAGGAGGAATGAGGACACCTCTGTGGCCAGCTGGACTGCAGTATACTCTGCAGCAGTATCCTTCAGTGTCAGACTGTCAGGTGGAAATTTGCTGGGAGCCCACAGGATGCAGGACCCCTTGCCTCTGAGTAAACACACCAAGCAGGCTATTCCCAAATCATCATTCAGGATATTACAGATCTTAATCTGAAGCTCTGGGTCTAAGACAGCAACAGTCACACATTTTGTTCCCTGGACGACCAGAAGACCTCAGCCAGGCTCTAGGGACTCCCAGTTTTACAGGCTGCTAAAACTGCAAATAATTCAGGGAGTCCTGGAAACACCCTGATAGATCATATGGCTTTTCCAAAACATTTTGGTGTTCTTGGTAGCTTTTATTTACATCAAAAACAATAAGAGTCTGCCTAAAACTTTACCTGTACAGCAAACAAAGGATGTTGCAAATTGTTCTTAAGAGTACCCACAATGATAGCTTTAACCTGCTAGTTCAGTACTGAGAGCACTGAGCTTGCGCCAAGAAAAGGTTCAGTAACTGAAGGTTTCTTATGCATATGGAAAGGTGCTGAATTCCACACTCCCACTGAAGCTTGCACTATGCTGTCTAGTAAGATAAAAACTGGCTTGATTATCCTCACATCTCTAATTGTACTGTCAAAGTTATGAAATATTGCAAACCTTACAGGATGTGGATTATAAGCTTTGCAACGCTTATACAGCATCTCCTGAATGCTTAAAAAACTTTCTTTTAATATAAATCATGCTAGATTCCTTATGTAGATTAATGTTAGTCTTATCTATAAAAGAATGGTGCCACAGGTATTTTCCTTGAAAAAGAAACTATATTTGAAGAGAACAGATTCGGCATATATAGTCAGCTTAGTTACAAAAAATCCTCCAACATTATTTATTCTACAGTTATCGAATAATAAAGCCTTTTTATGCAGATAATATTTTATTGTACCTGATTTATGTGAAAAATACTGTGAAGCAGTTGCAATTATAAGGCAGAGCTCCTCATTGTGTCACTTATTTTAAGAGAAAATTTGATATGAAGTTGCTTTGGGTAGCAATATTTATTACAAAAGATTAGACACAAAACATCTCAAAAACCTTATGGACTCAAGTTGGGCTGCAAGAGAATAACTTTGGTTTAATATGGTCTTCATTTCTCACAAATGAAAAACCAAGCTATGAAGAAAAAACTTCCAACTTTAAAAATGGTTTGCCTGTGCTGATAGTCATAAAAAGAATACTAGACGTTTGTACCATGTGTGAGAACTTCTTTCATTTCTTCCTTATTTTTATCTTTTATGTTATGCCTCCTCCTGCCAAACAGACAAAATATTCAGGTTTAGGAAAATGTGCTGATTGGTTTGTAATTGTCAATCTTACACTGTCATATGTAATGCATAATAACTGATTAATGCCACTGTCCGGATAACTGTTTAAGCTCCAGGGAGATTGTTAGAATAGGAATTTTTAGATCATAACACCTGCCTGTCTGATACACATGAAAAGCACAGTCATCCAGTGACATGTCATCACTCACCAAGCTTTTAAAAAACATACTATTCTGCAAAAGGAGCTGCTTTGTCCCCTATCCTGCTCCCCTATCATACTAAAAATAAAGGGGAATCCTCTCTGATACTAAAATTTATGCTACTGAATGACAACTCTCTTTGATTATCTTTCAACAAGATTCAGTTCCAAGAGGCCATCCCTAGCAGCTAGATGGCATTCTGCCCTTTCTGGAAATTAATGACAATGATAAAAGTGTTTTGCTAGAGCTCAGGCAGCTGTATTAATGTGCACTATGTGAATGCTGCAAACACTTAGTTTTGCCCATCAGTTTTTAAGAACTCAGTACCAGACTATGTAGAGGGATGCCATCTTCACATTTTAAACCTAAGATCAGTTTCAGGTATCATCTCCTGTGTTTCTCCTTTTTGCTCTCCAGACCCATGTTGGGGAATGCAATTTCACTTTAAAAAGTTGGCTTGACAGATTTACCTGACTGTTTTATGAATGTAAATCCTTTCTTTTCATGAAAGGTTGTTACACCATGAGATCAAGGTGATCGTCCATTAAGATCCAGACTCTGGCCTTCACAGATTAAAGTGAGAGCCTGGATCTTAAAGGACGATCACCTTGATCTAACTATAACAACCTCTTTTCATGCAAAGAAAGGATTTGTATCCATAAAACTGTCTTAGGTAAATCTGTAGAAAGGAAACAATGCTGCAGGAGCCTCCTGAGGAATTGTGTCTGCTTGAGCCAAAGTTCCTCTTATGTCTTGAAAGTAATGCGAACTGGAGCAGAATTTTTGCTATTCATTGAAAGATTGCTACCAGTAAATCTCTGCTAATCCGTACAGAGAGAGTCATAAGGTACCAACCCTCTAACATAAGCTGTGACTTTAACTCTTATCCAATTGATTCTCAGGGTACTGAACCTTCAGGTTTCATAGAATCATAGACTCACAGAATCATAGAATGGTTTGGGTTGGAAGGTACCTTAAAGATCATCTAGTTCTAACTCCCCTGCCATGGGCAGAGTCACCTTCCACTAGATCAGTTGCTCAAAGCCTCATCCAACCTGGCCTTGAACACTTCCAGGGATAGGGCATCCACAACTTCTATGGGCAACCTGATCCAGTGTCTCATCACCCTCATAGGAAAGAATTTCTTCCTAATAGCTAATCTAAATCTACCCTCTTTCTATTTAAAACCATTGCCCCTTGTCCTATCACTACACTCCCTGATAAAAAGTCCTTCCCCATCTTTCTTGTAGGCCCCTTTTAAGTACTGGTAGGCCACTATAAGGTCTCTCCGGACTCTTCTCTTCTTCAGGCTGAACAACCCCAACTATCTCAGCCTGTCCTCACAGGGGAGGTGCTCCAACCTCCTGATCATCTTCATGGTCCTTCTCTGGACCTGCTTGAGAAGGTCCACGTCTTTTTTATGCTGGGGGTCCCAGAGCTGAACACAGTACTCCAGGTGGGGATCTCACGAGAGTAGAGTGGAAGGGGAGCATCAGCTCCCTCGACCTGCTGGTACGGTGGTACGGGCCCACCTCTCTGTCCTGTCAAGGTCCCTCTGGATGGCATCCCTTCCCTCTGGAGTATCAACCACACCACTCAGCTTCATGTCATTCACAAACTTGCTGAGGGTACGCTGTCCATGTCCCTGACAAAGATGTTTAATACCGGTCCCAAAAAGGAGCCTGTGGGACCAGGCTGACAACTTTGTCAGACACTAGCCTGACAAAGCCAAAGGCATACATAATCTGGAAAGAGGTAGAATAAGGATGCCTTTTACGGGATGCAGAGTAGTGTTAGCGTGAAAAGCCGAAATCCAATTCCAATTCCAATTCAAATTTGATTTGTTTATGCAGATATCAGTAGGTTTACAAACTGGGGCCTTAGGCATGCTTTCCATCTTTCTGACATCAGCTGTGGGCCCCAGCCACAATCTCATTCCATACTGGCTGGCCTTGCTCTGCTGGGGGAGAAGGTACAGAGTCCGTGAGCCAAATGGGAATGGACAACCCCACGTGGTGCCTCTTTAATTATTTATTCATTAATTTTAAAAAAAGAAGACTGTGAAGACCATCAGAGCATGCATCTAGAGGAAGCAGAGCAAGCCAGTTTAGAGGAGGCAAGAATGTTAATCAGGAGGCTGAGGGATGAATTCAAGATCTAGCGAAGTGTACTGCCTGGGGTGAAATCAAGATCTAGGAAAGTGTACAGGCTGGGAATGACAAAAAATCGCTCTTCATCTTCTGGTTGAAACTGTGCCATTGAGTAGCAAACAATTTTAAATCCAGAGAATCAGGAAGAGGATAATATTCCCTAGCGGTAAGGGCACTCACCTGGATTGTGATGACAGCTTTGCTACAAAACTTCAAGACTAATTAAGAATTTTTAATCACATGAAGTAGGCAGATTGCCTCTGGAGCAGAGACGGACAAATCTTATGGCTACAAAGTCACTTTCTGTCACCATTACTCACTCCCTGACCCAGTGAGTCTAGGAGTCTTTCCTGCAGAAAGCCAAGCTTGTACAGGAAGGACAGGAAGTGTGCTGTGCTTCTCCTTGCCCACCCTCTTCTCACACCCAGCAGCTGCTTAGGGATGCTTTGTTTTAACTGCATGTCCCATCTAGAAAAATGTCAAGGAGGGATGGCTCCAAAGAATTATGTGTCTTCTTTGATCCTAGGATTCAAAAGAAAACTGTGCTTGTGCAGGAAGAATGTCATTCTTGCATCGCCAGGAGTGCTCTGAAAGTAGGATCAGAGTCCTTAGACATCGTAGGGAAGATATATTCCCTGGCTCCAGAAGGATTTAGAAATCACTGTAGATAGCAGAGTAGTTGTAGGTCTGAGTTTTATCTTAAAATTTAAGTTCATACACCTACAATGAACGTATCTAAAGCTGAGCTTGCCCCAATTTCTGCCTAGGGGGAGAGAAAAACAAGATGTATCTAGTCTAGCTTGTACAGCTACATAAAGATTATATCAGTTATGCCTAAGAATATTCTTTTTTTGCTTTTTCATAGTTTTTTTTAAAAAAGGCATAGGATAACTACTATAAACAGCATAAATCTGAAGACATCTGTGTTTAGGGAGTTGAATCCCACTTCTGTCTCCTGGAATCTTTAAAATCTTTTTTAAAAAGTGAGGCATGTATGAATTTTAAATGCTTTCAACAGTACCCAAATGGAGATTTTCACAATCAGAATTTTGCAACTAAATGTCTAAGTTTCACTTAAAGCACTTTTTTAAAGGCTAAGCTTCTTTGCTTGTTTGTTTGCTTCTTTTTTGGCTCTGACCTTCAGTTCTTTTTGTCTCCACCATGCTCTGCAAATCAGTGAAGAAATATCCTATTGAAAGTATTTAAAAGAAGTGTCATCATTATACAGGGTCAAGCAATTTGTTTTTAAGGTCATATTAATCATTTTGTATGCCAACATTTTAATTATTTTACTAGGGTGAGATATTTCAATTATAATAGAGTTTTACCAACAGTAAATTAAGATGTTTTCCAATTTACATTTTGTGTTAACAACAATTATGATTGTGTTGAAAGGACTGGACTTTAAGAATACTGCTCAACTTCTGGAAAAAAGTCATGACATTTAATATACAACTGTCAATTGCTACTATAGTGAGTGTTTACCTGATGTGTTAAAAAGTTTACATTTTTATATGCATATCATACTTTTTCTTAGCAAAGCAAACAAATAAACTGCTCTGAATTATGCATGAAAAATTACTTTAGGGCTTCATCTGCTAAGCATTTTTTAGAGCTTGTTTCTGAAGTTAAAAATGTTTACCCTGCATTATATTGGGTATAAACTAGTTGCAGCACCTTGATGGATTTTATTTTTTAATATTCTGTATTATCACATGACTAAGTACATATCTAGTGAGAAAACGAGCAGAAAGATCCTAGTTTAGCAAGACATTTGAACATGGGCTTTCAATTTAGCTGTCTTCATCATCCCAAGATATTCAGGAACTTTGCTGAGTGAGACCCTTCAGCAACAGAAGATACACAGACTGATTCATGTATAATATTTTACTATCAATATCTTTAATTTACACTAGAACAAAAATCTAGTACATGTTTTAAATGCCAGGTGTTTCCAACTTTTCCCATTCTGTAATATCAGGCTGTGTCCATCAGATATTTGTAAGCTTGCCTCCAGCCTTGCTCTTTGCTGGCAATACAATGCAAGCTAATATTTTTTTCTGAGTTCAACATCCAATTACTTCTGTTACTAGGATACTGTTTACCATAAGCATCATGATATAGAATGTACTGGCTAAAAAAGATAATAAAAAACTAACAGAACAATGAAAAGCTTTCAGAGGGGATAAATCCAAAGGCACTGAGGGTCAACTACTATCCAGCTATAAAATGTACCTTTTTACCAGGGTCACAAGAAGCAACACTGAATCTGTTAGATTCCACTGTTAAAAACAGAGGACAAAAAATATTTAAATGAGAGGTGAAGAAGCATTTTTCACATGGCATCAGAAACGAGCTAAGCCCAGCATTAACTACCATCACATTGGCTTATGGCTCCAAAGAAATAAAACACTGTTGACAGGACAGGAAATAAACTGAAAGATAGAAAAACTGGATGCAAGCATGAAGTATATGAATTAGACAAGTAACCAGAGAAAGATATAAAAAATGGAAAAAAATGTACTCCAGCTCCACTGGCCTTCATAAGCATAATAGAGAGGAAAACACAAAATTCAAAGATCTAGACTAGAATAAGAAAGCACATTTACAATTATTGCTGTGAGTGGTGCATTAGAGAGAAACATTACTCATTGAAATGAGTAGGGAAAGGCAGATGCCTGGCTTGGATGGGAAAACATCTATTTAATTTAGACACCTATGAAGCACCATTATTGGGTGCACAGTGGATGAAGTCCCTCTAAATGCCTACTTTTCATATATATATTTAGTGCAGAAGTGTAGATGCCTTTGAAGGTTTCTAGAGGAACGTCACGTTTGTGTTAGTTGTAAGCAATGAAATGAAACACATAGGTTCCCCTTCTAGATATGCTGAAACAGAAGTTTTCAAGGCTAATTTTAGAGGAAGAAGCAATCCAGAAGTAGTGGGTTTGAAGTTGTTGGAGATCTGGGACAGAGGATATCCTCCAGCATCATCAACAGCGTTTATGGTAAGTCTTTTCTTATTCCCTGAATAAAATGAAATGAACATTTAAGTGTAATTTTACCAGACTATTTTGATCAATGTTATAATAGGCCAAATAATTAGACAGACAAAATAAATGTTGGGGCAAATAAAACATGTTAATTTAAGAAACATGATAACCGGATGTAGGGATGAAGAAATTATTCTTCACCTACGTTCAAAATATTTTATGTTTGGACAAGTCTCTTGTTTTCATTTGCTTCTATCTTTTCTGAATGAAAGACATTAACAAGTACCAACTCAGATTTGTTGGACTAAATGCTCTGATCCTGGACTGAAAATGTAATATATACATGTGTTTCTAATTTTGTTTAAAACATATCTATACTTAGGGACATTTAAGTTTGTTTTGGTATGAATCACTAAGTCACTGATTCTTCATTGTCGTTTCTCTCCCCTGCTTCAACTCTGCTCTTTACCTACTTCCATTACAATGTAACATCATGATCTTAAGTACTGTCTAATAATATGTCAAATGTAATGCCAAATAAAATACTAATACTAATAATTACTACTACTGCTACTACTACCACCGCCACCACCAAATAAAATTCTAAAGCTTCTTAAGATGTAGCTTCCAAAAAGAATAAAGAACAGATAATGTAGCAAGATAAAAAATATCCAAGAAACAATATATCCAAAGGATGATGCAGATTTCCTCTGATGGAAAGGACAATAACTGTCTAAATGGGCTGTGATCCAGATTGTTTGTTTCTGTCACTAGGAATTCCTAATTCACAGAAGAACACAATACAGAAATTAGCAAGGGATCCTCCAGAAAACAAGAAAAGAAGTAGATATTTCTAAATATTTTAGTGTGTGAGTCTTTCTGGAAAATAAAATAGTGAAAAAGAAAGAGTTCAGAGTTGAAGCAGCAGACTCTTCATTCTTATGCATTATTAGCTGTCATAACAAAAGTAACATGTACGTGTCAATATTCATTAGAAAATTCAAAGCATATTAAACTGTTTAAGGACTGTCATATTATGAAGCCTACCCAATGTAACTGATTGTTTAGGAGAGATAATCTGCAATTTTTAGTGGACTGTCTACAAGTTCCACTAATCTCCTTGGCTGAAAATCATGCCTAGTGATCACAGACGAGTATGGTTCCTTTATCCATGTTTCAATATTAATTTACATTTGTTTTTGCATCATTGAAATTAATTGGGATAAATGTGTGTCAAATAGTTAAGAAGTCAGTACCCTGATTTCAGCAGAAAGATTAATTTCAGTTTCACAGAAATGTCTGTCTATATTTTTCTTCTATTTTTGTCCTGTGATCTCATTTTTCAGTATATGACAACCATCATCTGCTCATAAACCCTGATTGTGAAAGCCTAGAATACAGCAAATAGAGGATTTATTCAAATTTTGTGTTAAAATAAGAAAAGTGATTAACACAATACTTATTAAGATGTAAATCATTCATAGCTGACCAATTCATGGACACATACCATTGTCCATACTGAGTACATTATGTGGCATGAAGATACTGTCATTTGAAAGGGGGTCATGATGCTTACAGAAAGCACTTCCTCAATTCACCACACACCACATGACTCACTGGATTTCTGAGTATGTTTCTTTCTGTTTGATTGCTAATTCACCCACAAAAAAAATCCACTTTGGCTAAGTGTCCTAAAACCCCAACAATTCATTTTTATTTGGCGCCATAATGCAATATCTACTTTCCAGCTATTTCTGCCATGAATAATACCAGTGGTGAAGCATGCACAGGCCAATGCAAAGGACAGCACTGTACAGGGATTATGGTTCTGCTTAGCAATTTCCCTCCTCCTGCAGTACAGTCAGCAGCACTCTAAAAGTTAGTGCAGCAGCTGGCAGAAACATCCAGTCCCAGAGTGGTAATCGCAGTGGTGTTTTCAATGTATTCGGTCAGTTCTGCAAACCTGATTGTTCAAATTCAGCAATTATTTGATTTTGATGTTGGGGTTGTTTTTTTCTCTTCTCTTTTTTTCACAGAATCCTAAAGTTCTACTAAGGATGAACACTAATCCAGAAGCAGTTTTCAAGTTCATATCTTCCATGTTCAGATTCTTAGCCAGCTATGAACAATGGAGATGACTGATGTATCTTGAAGTGAAGAGCTTTTTTGTTATTGTCACTTTGATTGGCCAGAAATGATTCCTAAGTGCAGTATATGAAGGGACTCTCAGCCTTCAAAGGAAAGCGTAGGAGGGGGTGAGAATGGTGTGACAGAAAAGTTTTTCCCTGTAAAAAATATCCGTCAAGTTTATCCTCTTTATGCCATTGTGATTTTGCTCATTTTCATCATCAATGAGAAGCGACGTTTTCTAAAGAAGAGATGAACAGTGTTACCAACTTTAAGAAGTGATTAACAGGAGATATTCAGGGTGGAAATTCAGGGAAGTGGGGGAATGAGGTTCAGGAGCAAGGTTTAATCACTGCTTCAAAAGATACACCCATGCAACTAAGTGAATCTGCAGCTAAGCTCCTTTATCTGGTGGACACCTCTAATAAAACACCCTTAAATAATTTTAATTTCATATAAGCCTTCTCTTCTCTTCTCTTCTCTTCTCTTCTCTTCTCTTCTCTTCTCTTCTCTTCTCTTCTCTTCCTTCTCTTCTGTCTCTTCTCCTTTTTTTCAAGTGTGCTTTAATCAGGTGAAGTACTGCTAAACTCACAGCTCTGTAGTGATATTGATTGGTTTTAAGTCTTTCACTACACTGACATTCCTCTACAACTATCTCCCAGACCGAAGACAGGGAAGGTAGAGAAAGTTAAGGTGGAGGCAGCAAAGGGCATATATGCAGAGGAGGGGGTTGGATAACCATCGCTAGAGAGGTAGCACACAACTGAATGAGGAGAAGAGCTACCAGCTCAAGTGTTGAAGGTGAGGGGAAGAAAGACTTGAAGGTATGATCAAAGCACCAAAACAAAATAGCAAATACACCAGAGAAACAAAGCCGTAGTATCAACAAAGATACTTTTTTCACCAAACTAGAAAGCAGAGTAATATCTCAGCCCTAAAAAGTAAAGTGAACATTTCCAGCAGTCCTTTGAGTGCCGCTTTTTATATATAGACTTGGACTACATGGTTTCCCTGGCTACATAGGCTTCTTATCATTCAAGACTATATGATGAAAATATAGAGTGGTTCATGATGACTGCATTCAATGAGAGCCACTGAACACTAAACAGTAAAAATTTTGGAGGAAAGGTTCTAGAGCTTTCCATATAATAAGGATTGTCTAATTTATTTAAACTAGTTTATTGTTAGGAGCCCTTTGAAAGCGGGTACTGAAGCCATTGTGTGATGCTGCCTGTTCAACTATGGTCTGTTCTCATGTTTTTCTCAGTGTCCTTGTACCAGCAAGATTAAATAATACTGACAGTTAAAAAGCCTTGGCTTAACTTGCATAGATATATCTGGAGATCCATGCCAGACTTGAGTTCATATAAGATGTTGCTTGACAACCTGATCCTTTGAACTCAATCTGTACTTGATCTTGCACCTCTACGTTGCCATGGCTCCCAGATAAAATAATGTAACTATTTTACCCTAAAGGCACACCAACAACTAACATATTGCAAAGAGGTCTCCTTGGTTGTGCTTTCAGTTCTGGAATACTGATGCACAAACTTTCTCATGCACAAGCATGCACATCATTAAGTTTCCTTTATAAACCTTCAGAATATCCTTTGGAAAAAAAAAAAAAAAGGAAAAGGATATAACTTGAATCTCTAATACTCCATTAAAATGATTGTTATAATCTCTACCCTGTTAACCTTTATGATCTCATTTTCCACAGTTGCTGTTAAATTGCTTCCTGCAAAGTGCCAGAACAGGTGACATTGACAATATGATATCAATGGGTAAAAATGGTTCTAATAAGTCTTCATCAATAATTATGTTCCCGTAAGAAAATATTGCACCTATCTTTCTGTAAGATATAAGAATGGTAAAGTGTATACCACTGTCACACAGAATGAAGTGCTCTTTGGAATATCATAAACAAAATACAACATAAAATAAAAATACATGTTATGTGTTAGGAATCTGGGAATATAAATGGATTCTTAATGTAAGCAGTTTTTCTTCACAGAAAAACAGGGGATTTAAAGTGCAGCAGAAAAATGTTTTCCTATGAAAGGCTGGAGCTGCAGGAGGTGATTGAAAGCTTTGCAATGTCGTGTGGTACTTGTAAAGTCATGATTGCTAGTTATAGAATATACATTTTAAATTATTTTTCAAATGTTTACCACACTAGTTTAGATTCAAACTGTGGGATATGTAGTCATGGTGGCAAACATTTCCCAGCAATCACAATATTTTTAAAGAACTATTTGTAGTGAAGCAGAATATTCTCTTGAAGGTGGGCAAAAATGAATATGATACTACGGGGTCACGTTGACTTGGTGAATTTTGTTTTTATTATGAAACACTTGGTTGCGTAATTATAGGGGAAAACAGAATGAAATAAACCTGGTTGGACTTTTTTTAATCTTAAATGAAATATTTTGACAAAATGATTTTTCTTTCTTGAGCTATTCCTTTCCCTTTTTCTTCCTTTTGCCTTCTCCTCCCTCTTTTTTGTTGAGAGATTTGTTTTTAAGCTTATGTAAATTTGGACTTTTTTTCCTTCTCTTTCCTTTTTTGAGACAAACATGAACGTATTTTAATGAAAACTTTAATTTTTGACAAAAGAGCTATCTTCCATTAGTGGAAAATATAAGAACAATTTTGCTGTAAATCAGTGTTATTCCCCTGTTTTCTGTAAGGCACTGCTCTTCCTAATCAGAGATGATAAATCAGCTGCTACAATCAGGGATATAAATCCATATATCAACTCATAAGTAGGAGGGGAACATTTTTCAAATACTAAGTACTCCCAGCTATCTGTGACTTAACTCTGAGAGCTAGATACCATATGTTTTGCTACGTGATATAACATTTTGTTGTGATGCAACATTGCTTAAAAAGACATTTCTCAGCCAGTTTAGATTTTTCTTCTCCAAGGAATATAAAGTTTTGTCGCAACTGAGGGTAAGGGGTTTTTTTTTTGTGATATTTATTGCTGCTCTGTGAGTATTCCTTGCCCTCTGTCCCTCACTTTTAGAAGCATATCATGGAGCCTGCCCTTTTTTAAAAGTCTTTGTAGCATACATTATTTCAGCGTTCAAGACACATTATTGTTTCAGTCAACATTTCAGTAGGGCACTCTGTTACTGCCAGAGCACAGATAGGTCCCATTCAGCTCAGTGTTAGATAACAGATTCTTGAATGAGATTACAGAAACAGAGCAAAACCATATAGCTAAGAAATCAGTCTCTATCCTAAGTAGTACTTTTACCACATCCATATCTTTGAATTTATAGGGTGTGCAATGGCGTCTCACATAAAAGGTACAAGATAACAAACAACCGTATTCTTCATCCTGGAGAAGTTCATCAGATATAGTACTGATTCTTAATGATGAGAAAGAACGGACTGTAGGGAAAGTTTTTTCTTGGTTTTCTGATGTTTTTTCCCTGTCTTGGAATGCAAGTCTTTCAGCTATAATACTGAAACAAAAAAGAGGAAGTTCCCAATTAAACTGTAACTATTCTGTGTTACTATGATACATCTGATCTTGTAAAGAACTTCGGAAATTCAATTGTTTATCAGTCTGTGTGAGTTCCTTGCATCGATTTCATTCTATTTTTTTTTTTTTTTTGGCTGTTGATTCTGTTTAAAACAGTTTATTATGTGTAATCTACTGCCCACATCAATACTGATATACTTAGCATTAATCTTCTGTGTTGTGTTGCAAGAGCTCTGACTCTCCTGCCTCCTCACCACAACCTTGTTTGCCATCAATCAAGCCATCATGACATACCACTTATATTTTCCCATTAATTCAGACTTGATGCACAGGATCCCCTTCTTATAAATGCAGTAGTAGGAACTCTGGAACTGCCAACCCCAGAATCAGGGTTTCCCCAAAAAGAGAGATCCTTTCCCAACCCAGCCATAAAGGCTTAAAAAACAAATAAACAAGATAAAGTTGTAAGTTTAGTTGTTTGTTTGTTTGTTTGTTTTAATAAAAAACTTGCCAGCCCTGTTCTATCTGGGCCAACCGGAATTGCCAGCTCTGTCATGTGGGTAATCAGTAACTTGAGGTGGGGCCATTTCTTCAGCCTGAAAGTCAATCTTGTGGCTTCAAGTCCTTTCAACCATCACCCACTTTCCCTGCTTTTCCTCTTTCTTTTTTGTTTCCCCAGGAGTAGATCAGTTTTGGATGCATTCCCCAACAGAGCTATATTTCTGGGGGAACTTTGTTGTTCCCCTGCCACCCCAGTACTGGAGCAAGCAGCCCCAGGGATCTCTGGCCCATTCCCCTTCCCAAGCTTTTAGTTTTATGTGTGTCATCCCTCACATGTTTCAAGTGAGACCCCATGTGACAGAGCAGAAGAATGGGAGGGAGGGAAGGGAAGGAGCAGGTGGCTTTGAAGGTAACAGGTTTTTTCTGTTTTGCCCTACCAACTGCTTGTAAAAGGTATTGGCTAATGCCTCTGACCCTCTCCCATGCCTGTGCCTGTCTGCCACCTCCTCAGTGGAGGAGGAATACTTTGCAAAAGATCTTTCACTGGCTACGTATCGCCTGCAGACTGGAGAGACACCAAAATATTTCTCAGTAGCAGGGTCTCAAACTACTGGATGTTGGAGTTTTCCCATCACAAAGAGCAAGCTGGCAGAAGGCAGCGAAATTGCATTATTCCTTGTAATCACGCACCAAGAACTGGCGACTCTGAAGTGCCACGTTACACCAAGCAGACCTGGTATATATTCTAGGGCGTATTTGTGTTGCTTTATAAAACTTTGATGCTATGTTTGAAGGGAGATCAACCAAGTTAACCAAAGTATGAAAGAAACCTGAAAATGAGGACAGGAAAAGTAGGAAGTGTCTTAAATATAACCAAGAGGGAATAAAGAAAGAATACTTGCTGAGGAAGACAGCAAAATGCTTCCCGAAACATAAGAGTTTAAAATGCCAGGTGTAATTTCTTCCCAGAGGAACAAAATTAATTCAGACAGTAAGGGAGGTAACCCCAGGCCTGTGGTGGGCCAGGAACCCTATACAGCAGCCAGGGGTTGTGTTTAACTCCCCTTTCCTCAAAACAACAGTGTGGAATGGAATCTGTGAGACTGAGAACTTGAATTACTAATTGTTTCTTATTTCAGGGGGATGCACTCAGCCCATTACACTGGGATGACTGTGTTGTGACAGTCATAATTACACTGGTGGTAAGCTTAACATGGGGGGAAATTGGATATTCTGATAAAAGACACCAGATAGAGAAGAATCATTTTCCAGCTGTCTGAGGGGATACCATTGCCCATCAAATGCAAATTTTATTGTAAGTTTGATCTCAGTGGGAACGATGTACTTGTATGACAAACTGAGGAGGCAGTAAGCAAAGAGGATTTACATATACAGAATATTAAGACACCTTGTTTCAAATAAATAGAGGTGTGAAGCTTTATCTTTCAGTTGCATAGTTTGTCACTGGAAGTGCTCAAACTAAACAACTGAGTTCAGAAGAGCTACTAGGAATTTGTATGCACAAGGTGCTAGTTTGCATATAAAATCAGAGCAAAATGAGAAGAGTTTAAAAAGCCAGACTCTTGAATAGTAGCCTAGAAATGGATGGCAGACTGCAGATGGGAGACTATGCTGAAACAGAATGCTTGGATATTGCTAGTGTTTCCAATACTTTTGTCCTATTTAAACACCTGTGTCATCTGTTTGCTGAACAGTAGGAGATGCCTGTGATGTTGCAGCTCAGATTTCCAGTGGATACCAAAACTTGAGAAATGTAAGAGTCTAAGTGAGCTAGAGTTTGATTACATTCAGAGAATAATTAACTGTATTTACCCACATACATACTTCTGAAATGATATTTCCATTCAGCAAGCAAACAAACTCTCAGTCAGGGATCATAGCCTACTAGGTCCTGCTGCCTCTGGAGCTGAAGCTAACCAGAGGAGACATGACTTTTCTGCATTGCCACATTTCCTTCTTATTGCAAAATTAGTTGCTTTTTTACAAAAAAGCCTGTAAGAATCTCCAAATGAGAACACAGATCTTTCTAATAGTGAAGACTTCTTTGAATGACAAAATAAAAGAATTGGTGCCATGTGGTGTCGCCTGCCATAGTTCTAGCTCGGAAGGAGATGGTCTGATGTCAAGAGTTAGTAACTGCTATGAAGAATAGTTGCATTAATGCCATGGTGGCTCCATGTCTGTCTATCAGTCTATTATTAAAAAAGTAAGTGATAAAACCCTGGGTTTAGTATTGCTCAAAATATTACTTAAGTTTGATTTCCCTCTAGCAGATATTCTATTCTGTATGCAAAATGTTTTTCTGGGGGTGTTGTTTCTTTGTTTGTTGTTGCTGGTTTTTCAGTCAAGAAAGCACCCATCTGCAATGAATATTATTTTTGCCTGCGTGCTTGGATCATAAATTACAAAACTCAGATTTTGAGATGTCTGACAGCTTTTCCATACCATCCAAAGCTCTGTCTCCCTGCTTATCTCACATGGCAAATTAATACTGAATCCTTTAATAGCTATATGTAACTCAAATAATAACTTTGATGTGAGAATCTTCCTTTAATTATGGCGGATATATCCAATATTCACAAACTCAGTGGTAGGATACAGTATGCTAACTTACAATAAAACCTCAAAGAATGCTTCTGATAAATGAATATCAACTGCAAATTTGTGGAAATTAATTTAAAAACACTGATTAAATCTTTCTTATGAATTGTTAAATAGTTAGTAATGTTGGTGTGCATGGATATGCTCATCTAATCATGGTAATACAATAGCACATACTATATAATCTTTACAAGACAGAAAAAGTGTCCCAGAATCCTGTGGCCTTTTGGAGCCAGATACAGTACAAATTCAAGAAAGAGGTGGTTGTACTACATTTTTAGCTCTCATTTTTCACTGGTCTTTCTTTTTTTGTGTGCTTATCTAATATTTTTTTCTAGTATAGCAGCTCTGTTTGTGTCTTTACAGCATTCAAAGAAAGTTATAAGGAAGTTGTCTTATTTGAAGGAAAATATGTATATAAAATTGTATGTACATTGACTATATTGTTTTAATTTTGAGTAATTCTTTTGGTAATATTTGTATACATTTTGGAGGCGTAGTAAGAAGAGAAAATTCCATTCAAAAATTAGTTTTAATTTTGGTAATTTTACAGAACACAAAGTCAGTCATACAGCTCAAGAAACAAGAGCTGTACCAAGGCAACTATGTAGTGATGGACTTTTCCTGTTTGACATGTTTCCCTGTTGAAGAGAGAGAACCAAATACCTCAGAGAGATTTAAGCACTGAAAAGTCAGTTAATTTCAATTTAATCATAATTTCATCAATTGCAATCCATGGAACTTTAGCATCTAAATGCCTTTGGGGATGTGGGTCAAAGAGACTCAACATATTTAATATCTACATTCAGCCACACAGATTAACACCTATAAAATGTCTCTGGGATAAACTTACTCAACTGCAAAGGAGTCATAATTTTGCTTTACGGCATTACTATGGAAGTTGCTTATCTTAATTAAACAGAAAACTTAATGGAGTCATAGATTTTTATTTTGATCATATATGACTTAATGATGCTATCACAGAATCACAGACTGGTTGAGGTGGGAAGGGACCTCTAGAGGTCATCTGGTCCAACCCCCTTCTCAAGCAGGACCACCTAGAGCTGGTTGCTCAGGATGATATGCAGATGGCATTTGAATATCTCCAAGGGCAGAGATTCCACAACCTCCCTGAGCAACCTGTCTGTGCCAGTGCTCAGCATCGTCACTGTAAAAAATTTTTTCCTGATGTTCAGAAGGAACCTCCTGTGTTTCAGTTTGTGCTCATTGCCTCTGGTCCTGTCACTGGGCACCACTGAAAAAAGCCTGGCTGCTATCTGCCTATACAGATATATTCTTGCACACATAAATGTACATTTAAACACATATATATACACAATTATTATTCTCAGATTTATGCCTGTTGCTACCTATCTTGTTTGGTGTATCACTGTAATTGATACAATTGTCTTAACCGGGTATTTTAGAGTTTGTGCTATGGCAAGCATAAATGAAAACCAGTCCTGATTTTATTCTTGTATGTATGTTTCATGTTTCCCATTTTCTCTAAGTAATTTTTCCCAGTATAATATTAATTCTGGTTCTGCAGATGTGTCCTGGAATTTGAGTTGTTTTCTCCCAAATGAAAAGATATATAGTTCTACTCTAGAATTCACTTTGCCTAAATAGGTGCCAGCTGAAGTAATGCATCACCTCTCCTCTACTTTAGGACCTCTGTTTGGTTCCTGGATAAGAAAGAACAATTCAAGCTGGGTTGTTTAATGCAGCTTCTGTATTCCCCGTATAGATAGTGGAATGAGAGTCAGGTGCCTCTAAAGGACTGCACATAAATTCTTTCCCTTCCTTGAGATACCAAAACTGTAGAATTTAATTTACCACTAGATCCAAACTCTATATGTTTTTTGCTTCTTGTTCATGTAACTATAACAGTTTGATTCCTGCTAGGAAATAACTGTATCTATTTTTTCTGCATCTTGCCATGTCCTGATCTCTATAGGCATTTGTACCTCTGCTTATTGTAATGGTTTCTGCATGTGCTATCTTTTGTCCGTGCTGGATTTTATGGAACAAATTGTTGCTTGAAGCATGTACAGCTGAATTTCCATACAGTGTCAATTTATACTTACATCTTTTTCATAAGCATCACTCATCCCAGGGATTAATTTGTATATACCACTTTATGACTTTAAGAGGTTTGTTCTAAATTTGCCCTTCAGATTTCTCTTCTACTTTTCATTGGTCATGCATTTAGAAGAAAGACCTGTAGCACATAGCAAATAGCAACAGCTGCAATGGCAACAGCGGCAACAACAACGCAATTTTACTAGCCATGCCTATAATAATATATAAGATTGACACAGATGTGTTACTTGCAAAATGCCAGCTGCTGGCACTTCTTTTCTTGTTGACTATAAGCAAATGAAAAAGAAATAAAACATAATTTTTGTGACGCACCACTTACTTCATAGATATTTCAGCAAACGTAAGGGCACATTTCATAGCTGAATATATTTTACCCTTGGATATATTCAATTTGTATTCATTTTAGAATTTACTCTGTTAATTAGAAAATGTTATAAGATTAATAAGTAGTCTTTGCTAATGTATGCAATGGACTATAAGCTTCAGTTGATATTTTTTCCTAAACAGGCATTAGAGATTAGTTCATACAAATCATAGTGAGCAGTATATCCCATCTTTCAAAGCTGGTCTTTATCTCTATGTTGCTTTATAATCTCTGAATCATTTCTAAAATCCCTGCCAGAAAAGCCAACAAAAACCCTGCAAACCCTACCAACATAAAATGATACATTGCAATTTCAAACACTTTTATAGAAGAATTGATTTTCAAGGAATCCTTTGTAGATGTAAAATGAGACAGCTTAGAAACACACGGAGTATGCTACAGCTTGTGAAAAGACCCTTATTTGTTAAGAAAATGTAGTGTTAACTACTTGGTATCCGTGGGCAGTCTATTTTTCCAGTTTCCAGGGCATTAGGCTGACCCTTGGCATGTTCTCCAACCCCAGCCTACATCGTTTTTGAGATTCATCATGATGATCCAGAAGAGTAAGGTCCTCTCTGCAGTTGAGCAAGGTCACAGTGCCCAAACTCTGGCTGACAAGAAAGAAGGTCAGCCAGTGTCCTCTTCTTTGTGGTCACCCAGAGCAGGGTTTCACTGCAGTGTGGTGTCAGGGTGGCCTCTAGATAGGTGGTTAGTGAAGAGATTCTTCCTCGTTTGGACAGGTTTCCTGATCATATCACTCAGATATGAAAAGAAGCTACTAAGGTCAAGCATTACTTGATGCTGGAACATGAAGCATTCACTACACTCTATATCCTAATCATTTTACTACTGGCTTACTGAACCAATCACTCTTCCTTCTGTATTGACCTTTCCCCCACTGAAATTTGGAGGAAAATACTCCAAGATGATGCAGAATACCCAGATGCTGTTAACATATAATCTGTGTCCAAAGACATTAATACCTCCAGAGCTGCTCTGCCAAGATCTCATCTCCTCACCTCCAGTGCAGCTGCAGGAGAAAGAATAAAATTTCATCATCCACCCTCTTACTTTTGCTATGGACAGAAGGGACAGGTCAGATTTTAGGTAGACTTGGAATCTTCTCACATGTCCCTCATAGTTCAGTCACTTTAGTTTATGTTGACATTTTCTTATGCTGCCACTATTGGAAAAAAATTACAGCCTTTCTAGATCTTTATAGAAGTTCATCAGCTCCCTCTGCTACTTGTAAAATATCTAAAGATTTCCTCTGACATTCTTTTACAACTGAAAAAAATTGTCTAAACCTATCCTTTCCCACCAAACATGTTGATTTCAATATATACACATCATTCAGATTTTTTAAAAAATGGAAATATCCACATGCAGACACTTTAATATAGGTGTCATAGATAATATGAATCCCAACTCGCAGGTCAGCTGCTTCAGAAAACAAAATATATACAGATATGTCCTTTTGTACTCTCCCTCAAAGCTTTGGTAAATTTGTTACTGTTGAGAGAGTGTCTAAAGGGCACCTCAAGAACTATGAGTATTGCATGTTTCAGGATTACAGTTTACATGAATTTTTCAATTTTAAAAAGTTGTAATAATATTTTGAATGGTTGTAATACATATCTTGCACAAAATTATGGAAACTGTAGTATTTTAGCTGCAGAAAATGCATGAGCCTTTTATTTAGAATTCTTATTTGAAAGGAAAAAGTCTGTAGGAGTCTTAAGAAAATATGTTCAGCCAAAAAATTATTTTCTACATAACTCAGATTCACCTTTGATGCTTCAAATGCTTTGATATCATGGAGTTAACTCAGTGAAGGAAATTAACATTAGAGACAACAAAATCAAACAAATATTTATGTAATAAATTATATTCAACACATAATTTAGCTCCTGTAATTGGTGTACCCTATATTTCATCTTAGTAAATACAAAGAATATTGAAGGCAGGGAAAAATTCTGTCTAAGGCAATTGAAAGATTTTGTGGCACAATAATTAAATTAAACTCAGAAACAATTTTATTTGCCCATTCACCCATCCTTTAGTCTGTTTATTGTCTTTTTTTCACTGATAATAAAAACTGTATTAATTCCTGTACTTTTCTGTGCAAACTGTTGTGGTGGAATATAAGCCTAGAAAGGTATGACCATATTGTCAGAAATTCAGGCAATGATCCACATATACTTATATGTCCCTTTTAAACAAAGCACTGTCCATCTTTTGAAGGCATGAAAATCTATGATGTGCATTGTGGTCCCTTAAGTGTACCCGCAACTTCATGTGTAAAAATAGCCTATATTACAAATATGCCATAGTTCTTTATTATATTGTAACATCTTACTACTTTATAAAATACAGATTATAAAACTGTTATATTAGAAATTAAATATTAATACACAATGTGCTTTCAAAACAGAAGCCTCAGAATGCAGTTCATATGTCACTTTTAGTGCTCAGCTGAAAATCCTCATGACTTTTCAAAATAAATCTGAACAGCTACTAGACATTTTTGTTTATGATTAAATGTTATCCACATTAGTCTGTGCTGACATAACCGTTAATAGACAGATTTTGCAATGTAGTTTTGGAGCATCCAAAACTACTGTGATATGGTTTATCCCTCTGCAGTGCTATGTCACTGGGAATATTTAATGAACAAGAACAAGGAGCTTTTTAATTGTCGTCTAAACTTCCACAGATTTCAGCGGGAGCTTATAAAAATGATCAGTTAGAAGAGGTTTTATGCAATGTTTAAAGGTTTATTTGTACATTTGATTGCAATGTGGTTACATAGTCATTTAAATAAAAACTTTCCATTTTGTATTGCAACACATCTTAAATCAGCTAACTAGAATATTAACTAGTTTACCTAGCAGTTGAGACACATGAATTTATTAAATCAGATTTTCACAGTTATGAGTGCTAATCAAATTATGCCCTCAACTTTGATTGATTGTTTTTAACAACCTTTATTTGCAGTAGGCACCATCATACTGTTGTGCTACCTTTGCTTCATTTCTCTTTTCTTCTTATACTCCCTTAATTGTTTGCATCCACTTACTTTTTTTATCAGATGTCTTTTCTTGTTTCCTGCTGGATTACCTTCCCTACAACAGGCATATCCCCACTCCCTTCATCTTCCCAGCTGCCAAATGAGCAAGGGAGCTGTAAATTGTCACCAGAAAAGAAATTGTCTCACAAAAGCAAAGTTTCAGAAAAAAGTGTGCATTGTTGAGCTCAAAATGTTAAAAAAGAAGAAAAAAAAAAGGTCTTGGTTTCAGAGAACTTTCGCTGGTTTTAAGGTAGAGCTGCAAAGGAGGCTCACTCGCTAGGACTACTGGCACTCCACTGCCGTGGGTTGGGGAGCCCCTGGCAGCTGCTAAGTGACATTGATGGTCTTGTCAAGTCTACAAGTGGAATTAGTGGAAAACAACATCAGTTTTAAAGGAAGGCTCTAGGGGGTATCAACAAAGCTTCTGGCTTGCCAGAAATTTGTAAATGTTTCCTAAACATGGAGCTGGGTGGATGACATTTTTTTCCATGTATCTTGTATTACGTGGATAACCCTATCTCAGTCATTCTCACTTCAGACTTTCAGTTTTCTTCCCAACAACCTGCCTGAAAATATACTTAAAAATTTTAAGCTGTTTTCTGTTTGAATATTTCACATGGACTCAAGAACGGTCTGACATAATTTAGACCTAGTCTAATTGACCTAATCTGTATATTTAATACCCAGCTGCCATATTCCAAATGTTTTCCTGTCTGTCTCTTACAGTGGGTACAAGATAAAACTAATACTCTCTGATTTATCTCTTCTCTATTTCTAAATTATGGTGGTTTTACTCTAAAATTATGTTTGGAAAAGAAGACACTTAGACTACTGAGGTCTCATGCAGGTTTTAGGAGGAGCCTTGAGAATGGACATCTACTTAATCATCAGCTTTAATCAGTGTCAGTGTCTGATCAGGTGAACATTGTTTTCACTACAATGATGGACCCACTTTATTAGTCTTTCACAAATAGGCTATGAAGAACAACATTATCAGGTCCATTTTTCCAGATGTTAATGGTCAGTATCACCACAAGCCGTGGAGTTACAGAGGATTAAACTCTCATCCCATATTATTTTTAAAAAATTGGCAAGCCCACAATGGCTTGCTGAATGGCCATGCTTGAAAATTAGCATTTTTTACAAAAGCTCTGATATTAGTGCTCTGAAAACAGAGGTTTAAGTTAGTGGATAACAGCCTGAACCTACACAGGAATGTACTGATTATTTTCAGTGCTTATGAGCCACAGACAAAAGAACCCAATACTTACAATGTGATCCTCCTTTCTGGAGGTTATGCATACATGTAGTGTCATCTGAAGAAGCCACCTTCTTTCTCTCTGGTTTGACAATATTTTTTTTTTTTTAAAAAACACACCTCTGGGGAAGAACAACCAATGTGGGACATTATGAAGAGTAAAATAAGCTCCCTTCCATTCTTCCATTGACAGGAATAAAGGAAAAAATAAAGCAGAAACCAGGACTATGCCACTTCTTCCTCCATTATCTATCTGTCTGACAGCTATAGGAGACATTCTTAACTACCCAGACCCCTAATAAATGCTCATATACAGAGACTCTTCAAAAGCAGAGAGAGGACTGAGGCACAGACCAGCATCCCAGCCTTAGGAATGATGTTAAAGAATCCCAGATGCTACGTCAGAAACAGAGTTAAAGGAGGAACAGAATTACTGGGTTCATGCTGGAAAGAACAATATTGATTCTGAGATTTAAGGGCAGAATTAACTGTTGGGTGGGGGATGAACAGATGTGGGTTCATTAAAGGTTTCTGTCTTTCTTTTGCTGACACACACATACACACTTTTTCAATTTAGGTATCAATTACTCCTATTTTATATTGCTCTTTGTTTTGCTCTTGCTCCAGAAGATGTTTAAGATTATGAAACATGGGAATTTGATCTTCTGTTTAGATGGGCTCACTTAATCTTAATGTCTCATATTTTCATGTGATTACAGAAAATTCTGATCAAAGAGAATTCATCTCTGGGAAAGATATAAAAAACAAAAAAAGCATTACCTGTCTTTATATAACAGAAAACCACTGCATATACATTTACATGTATAAAATGTTTCTGCCAGAGGCATTTAAAATTATCATTTCTTCTTCTCTTTAATTTCATAAAAATCTTCCCATTCCACCATGTTATAGGCTTGTAAGTAGAAGCTGACAATGAAAGCTTGACTTGGTCCACCATGAGGCAGTAAGCTCTAGCAAGTGTACTTGTTCCTGAGAATCTATAAATGTCAAGACTGTTAACTATTTCACTGTTCATCAAAGCATTTCAGAAAAAAAGGAGTTTGTTCTCTGAAGAGGTGCTCAATCAACTGTGAGTGGCAGCTCCTTTTTGTGCCATGAATTTATGGGTTTGGGAAGTGTACTTTATTTACTTTTTTTTCCACAGTGCAGGAGCCCAGCTGTGCTCTGCAAGGTATCTGGCAGGATATGCCTCTGTTGTAATGAGGGCAGGTTTCAGACATCCTCACTCAAGCTGTGGCCCACTTGAGTTCGAACACAGGCATGTGCTGCCCCTCAGGAGACACACATCTGGAGCTTGACAGCTGTTCAACTGTGGTAGCCCACAGCTGGCTGGGGTGCTCAGGCCCACTCTTGCAGTTTTGGACATACCTATACTTCTTTCAGAGGAAGCTCTGCCAGGTAGGAAGCTTAACGAGGCAATACAGTTTTCTGGTATCAGTGTCAGGTATTTCAACTTAGGACAAGTCAAGACTGAAGAGCTGAGACAGGGCATATAAACATGTTTCGGATACTGCTGCAGTCCTCAGCCAGCCATTTCTGATAAGGGCGGTCTGTGAATAATAATTGCCTGTTGCCCTCATTTAATAGCTGTACTAAACCAAAGTGCTAAGGTCTGAAAAACATGATGGCTAAGTAGTTTGAAAAGGTGACTCTCAAATAGTTGGAGAGCAATCTAATGAGCAAGTTGTAGTTTGTCTAAGGACTAGCAAAGCTTTACACAAGACTCCTATGATGCTTTATGAAGGAAAATGTTCAAATGTGTTATTAAAAGATACATAATGTGTATTGAATAGAGTGCTACTAATGACTGCTGCTTATGCACATACTCAGCATACAAACAGCATAATTGACTAATTAGAAAATGCATGTTGGACGATGACAACCAAAGGCAAATGAATAGTGTACTGCATAAGGAACTGGTTACTTGTGTGAAGAGGAATTTTAGTTTTAATTCTTTATATTGGACTACTGACCAAGGAGATCCAATTTTGTGCTATTTGATCACAGGGTTATGTATAGGTTTGTTAACCACTATAAGTGCCCCCAGATAAAGAAATCTGACTGACAAAAGCAATATCAAGCTGGTCAAGCACTAAATGAGTGTGTTCCCTTAAGAAGATAGAGTTGGATGTAAACTCTGTACCAGACAGCTGTGGCCAGTGGAAAAGCATCTGCACCTGGTATGAAATGAGTAGGGCAGAGCTGTTGAAATGTCCTGGAGAGCTGATAGTGGCCAGTGGGGCAGAGTAGCCACTAGCTGGTAGGGGAAGGGGACCCTGTAAGGACTGACCAACGATAACAATTTCCATACAGTCTCTTTTTTTGTTCTTAAATATTTTGATACTTCCCTGGTCTTTCTTTTTCTCGTGAGCAAACAACACATCCTTACACAAAGAGGTCTGAGCTGTACCCACAGATGAGCTCACGCACTGACCCTCTGGAGAAGAAGGAGTAAAGTCATTCTGCCCCCATCCATACTCCTACAAATGCCCCATTCTTCCTTCCAGTAGTGTATCAGGAAACTGCATTGTTCAGTTTTAAACAGGCCAAATACTCACACTTCTCTTTGGAGGGTGCTGCACAGCTTTCTGTAAGCTTTATCTGGGAGATTTCATAGTGGCCAGCATTCCCATTATGTCTTTTCTACACCTGCCCCCACAATGATTCCTGCAACACACCTTTTGCATAGTACCACCCAGGCAAAACAACCCCCGTATGCAGCTGAAAGTATTGTTTCATCTTCAGTTTCCTTCTTTGCCAGGGGCCATGAGAGAATATTAGGAACAGGTGGCGGTAGCCAAAGTCCTAGATTTTGCTTTATTATTTGTGTGCATTTACAGCCTTCCTATGTGACAGTCTCATTTAGTCGGTGCTACAGGCAATCTCTGTCTGTACCTAAAAATATCTTTAACAGCTGCACATAGGGAACAATCACGAGGGAAGGAAAAGAAGCATACAAAAGCAAAAGGCAACTTAGAAAGGAATTGGAGCCAGAGGAATTCAAGACTGGGGTTCTTTTATTACCTAAAAGGACGCTTATTTTGAGGAGCATGCAGAGTTTGCTTTTACTGATTCTATTTTTGTTGGTATTTTGTCCGTTGCCATTGTTTGCTTAAAATAATTTCTCAGGAGATACCTGGTGGCTGCAGGCAGCAAATTTTAGCAAAGTAGCTCTGAAAGTGAAAAATTGGATTATTCTCTACACAACACAACTACTTTATACAAGCACAAAGAAATATCTGTGAATCTTGGCATTATATATTGGGATGTGTGACAAGTTCCTATAAACTCACAGACACAACCAAGAAATAGTGTGAAGAAAATATTTTTCTCTCTCTTCAAACCTTCAGCTGGAAAGACTGGGGGGTAATATCTTTTATCTCTTTTTCTGGTACTCACTGGAACATTCACATTTAAAAGTTTTTTCTGCCCTTTCTTCCCAAAGTCCTTGTAGAACTATCTTACAAACTTTGCCTTATCCCCTTCACTTCGCTCTGTCACTGCTTCAAAAATTGTTAAGCCAGGGCTGAGAAAAATCATTCTCTCTTTGTAATCCTAAAGTGGAGACCTTAAACTGGCAAACAGAAACCAATTTATAACCCTTTACAAACTATCCCTCCCTCTGTTTCCTTCCTTTTCCTTAGATTTTCAGCTTCCTTACAAGTGTTTTGGCTGAGTGATTAGACAGAAAGTGTAGTATAGACCAGTTTGTCACTGGACGCCCCATTAGGGCTGCCTGACACCCCAGGTCAGCCTGCCTGTTTCAGATACTTGTCTAAATCCTGATTAATTTCCACCTTCCCCCCATCCACGCTGCAGCTTTGAGTTCATAATAGGAGCAAGTTTCAGGATGTCCTAGTTTCCTGAGGGATAGAGTTAAGTATTTTCCTCATCCCAGAACAGTGTAGGATGGTGAGTAGGTTATAACATTCATATTGTCTCCACTTGCAAGGTGTTTTCACTTGTTCAACATACTGGCTCCCTGAGGAACTCTAATTGGAAGTGTATTAGAAAGTAAGACCTACTGAGGAATGTAGAAAATTGTGTGGTGTTCCTCATATCCAGTATAAGAAAAATTATTTCATAGTATCCAATGTACAAACAGATGACCACCATTTTCCCAGTCTTTTTAGTCTCATGTTACAAGGGAAGAATGGAAGAAATCTGTGCAGTGTGTCCCTGATACCAGTGCAAGAGTACCCACACATGGCCACACATTTTTCTCATCTTTTCCATGTATGTCTTAGCTGAATTATAAGAAGCTTTTGCTGTTTCTGTCCCTCAATTTATTCTGGACAAATATTTTTCTACTCTGTCATAAAATCCTCCAGTAACTGGGATTCTACAACACGCCTAAGTCCTCTTTCCTGGTGTATTCTTCACTAAATATTCTTAACTTTAATAATTTCCCTCTAATTCCAAACAAAATAAAAAATAAAACAAAATACCCACACAGGCTCCATTGCTTCCAAGTCATTTTTATTTAACTCATCTCTGGCAAGATTCATGAAATGATAGAGTTTTCAATTCTTGGAGAAGTAAGGATGGGGGTCAGCAAAACCACTACCCTGAACTTTAGAAGGGCAGACTTTGGATTGTTTAGGAGTCTGGTTGAGAGAGTCCCTTGGGAGGTAGTCCTGAAGGGCAAAGGAGTTCAGGAAGGCTGGATGTTATTCAAGAAGGAAGTCTTAAAGACAGAGGAGCAGGCCATACCCATGTGCCGTAATTTGAGCAGGCGGGGGAGAAGATCGGCCTGGCTGAACAGAGAGCTCTGTCTGGAACTAAGGAAAAAAAGGAGAGCTTACCATCTTTGGAAGAAGGGGCAGGCAACTCAGGAGGACTACAAGGATGTTGTGAGGCTATGCAAGGAGAAAATTAGAAAGGCAAAGGCCCAGCTAGAACTTAAACTGGCCACTGCACTTAAAGATAACAAAAAATGTTTTTCCAAATATATCAGGAACAAAAGGAGGGCCATGGAGAATCTCCATCCTTTGTTGGATGCAGAGGGAAACATCTCCACGAAGGATGAGGAGAAGGCTGAGGTACTTAATGCCTTCTTTGCCTCAGTCTTTAATAGTCAGACTGGTCATCCTCAGGGTATTCAGGCCCCTGAGCTGGGAGATGGAGATAGGAAGCAGAATGAAGCTGCAGTTATTGAAGAGGTAACAGTCACCGACCTGCTCCTCCACCTGGATGCCCACAAGTCTATGGGGCCACATGGGATCCACCCGAGGATACTGAGGGAGCTGGCGGAGGAGCTTGCCAAGCCACTTTCCATCATTTATCAGCAGTCCTGGTCAACCAGGGGGGTCCCAGCTGACTGGAAGTTAGCAAATGTGACACCCATTTACAAGAAGGGCCGGAAGGAGGATCCAGGGAGCTGCAGGTCTGCCAGTCTGACCTCGTTGCTGGGGAAGGTTATGGAGCAGATCATCTTGAATGCCATTACACGGCACATGCGGGACAACCGAGGGATCAGGCTCAGCCAGCATGGGTTTATGAAAGGGAGGTCCTGCTTCACTAACCTGGTCTCCTTCTATGACAAGGTGACCCGCTTAGTGGATAAGGAGAAGACTGTGGATGTTGTCTACTTGGACTTTAGCACGGCCTTTGACACTGTCTCCCACAGCATTCTCCTGGAGAAACTGACTGCTCATGGCTTGGACAAGTGCACTCTGCACTGTGTTAAAAACTGGCTGGATGGCTGAGCCCAGAGAGTGGTGATGAATGGAGTCAAATCCAGTTGGTGGCCGGTCACAAGTGATGTTCCCCAGGGCTCAGTATTGGGACCGGTCCTGTTCAATATCTTTATCAATGATCTGGATGAGGGGATTGAGTGCACCCTCAGTAAGTTTGCAGGTGACACCAAGTTGGGTGGAAGTGTCGATCTGCTGGAGGGTAGGAAGGCCCTGCAGAGGGACCTGGACAGGCTGGATCGATGGGCCAGCAGGACCAGGTAGGTGATAGTGCCCCTATACTTGGCACTGGTGAGGCCACACCTCAAATCCTGTGTTCAGTTTTGGGCACCTCACTACTAGAAGCACATCGAGGTACTAGAGCGTGTCCAAAGAAGGGCAACGAAGCTGGTGAAGGGTCTAGAGCACAAGTCTTACGAGGAGCGGCTGAGGCAACTGGGATTGTTTAGTTTGGAGAAGAGGAGGCTGAGGGCAGACCTTATTGCTCTCTACAACTACCTGAAAGGAGGTTGTAGTGAGGTGGGGGTCAGTCTCTTTAGCCAAGTAACAAGGGATAGGATGAGACAAAATGGCCTCAAGCTGCACCAGGGTAAGTTTAGGTTGGATATTAGGAAAAATTTCTTCACTGAAAGGGTAGTCAGGCACTGGAACAGACTGCCCAGGGAATTGGTTGAGTCTCCATCCCTGGAGGTATTTAAAAGACGTGTAGATGTGGTGCTTCAGGACATGGTTTAGTGGTGGACTTAGCAGTGCTAGGTTAACAGTTGGACTTGATGATCTTAAGGGTCCTTTCCAACCTTAATGATTCTGTGATTCTGTGATTCTTCTAACTTACATTTAGATGTCCATAATACCAATATCTAAAGCTCAGCTGACTCTCAGTGGCTCCTTCTTCAGTCAATGGAAAAAAGGAAGCACTTCTAGACTTCTATTAATCTGATTTATTTTAGCTAATTAGTAAGATTAATCATGACCTGGAAGTTCCTACTTCACTCACTTAGCTAGACAGAGACCTTAAGGAAATTAAGGAATTTATTAGCAAGAAACCTTAGGGAAATTTTGCTTTTAACTGAGTTGTTGAAAGAGTGATTCACTGAAGAAGAAAGCTGCGGTGATAAGAAGTCTGGTAAAGATCCCATGATCTCATAGTGAAGTGGACCATGCATACAGACAAAAACCAGTAGTCTTCAAACAAGGTGAGAAGAATAGAAAAGTAGATGTTAGAGATACAGGAATGATTAAGTTTGATTTTTGCTCACACTTTTCTGGTAAAGCACCAGAAATCAGAAAAATGACTACATTCTTTGAAAGGTAATGAGGTCTTCAAAGTTGCAACCTGCTCTCTAGTTCACAAAAATCCAGTAAGTTCTTACAGACAGACTGGAGCTGACCATCAGGGGTCTTTGAGGACCAGCTGCCCAAACAGAGGGAGCCAAAGGTGGCCATGGGGCCATGTCCTTCTGAAGCAGGGCCCCATCCCACAGCACCCAGTGAGAGAGCAGGGCCAGGCTGAGGACAGTGACTGTGGCCAGCCCAGAGCACACAACTTCCTGGCAAGACCACAGTGATAGGGAGGACTGAGGTCCAGTCAGGAGCCAGCCTGAAGGTCTGGTGCAGACCATGGGCAGCCAGGTGGGCCCTGGGGTCATGGAAAAAGTGCACACAGACTCCTGGCACATAAGCCACCAATTTTTCACTGGTTTGACATAGCCAGTGGAGTGGACAAAATACTTCAGTATTACTGCAAGAGAACCTGGCTGCCACCATCTTGATTTTCAATCACAGAATCAGAGAGTTATAGAATATCAAGTTGGAAAGGACCTCAAGGATCATCCAGTCCAATCTTTCTTGACAAAAGTATGGTCTAGACAATATGGTACAGCATTCTGTCCAGCCGAATCTTAAAAGTGTCCAATGTTGGGGAATCCACCACTTCCCTGGGGAGATTATTCCAATGGCTGATTGTTCTAATTGAGAAAAATTTTCCTCTTGTGTCCAGTCGGAATGTCTCCAGGATTAACTTGTACCCATTACCCCTCATCTTTTCCATGTGACTCCTTGTAGAAAGGGAGTCTCCATCTTCTTTGTAGCCACCCTTTAAATACTGTAACATGGTGATAATGTTTCCCTTAAGCCTTCTTTTCTCAAGGCTGAACAAGCCCAGTTCTCTCAGCCTTTTCTCATATGGCAGGCTTTCCAGCCCTTTGATCATCTTTGTGGCCCTTTTCTGGACCCTCTCCATCCTGGCTACATGTTTTTTGTATAGTGAGGACCAAAACTGAACAGGGTATTCCAGGTGTGGCCTGACAAGCACTGAGTAGAGTGGGCTAATGACTTCTTTATCTCTGCTGGTGATGCCCTTGTTGATGCAACCCAGCACCCTGTTGGCGTTCTTTGCTGCAGCAGCACACTGTTCACTCATATTGAGCTTGCTGTCCACCAGGACCCCCAGGTCCCTTTCCACAGAGCTGCTCCCCAGCCAGGTAGATCCCAGCCTGTGCTGCACTCCTGGATTATGTTTTCCCAGGTGCAAAACCTTACACTTGTCTTTATTGAACATCATAAGGTTCTTGTTAGCCCACTCTTCCAGCCTATCCAGATCTTCCTGCAGGGTGTCTCTCCCTTCCAAAGTGTTCACTTCCCCATTCAGTTTGGTATAATCAGCAAACTGTATCAGGTTACACTTGATCCCATCATCCAGATCACTTATGAAGATACTAAACAGCGTTGAGCCCAGTATCAGTCCCTGGGAGACCACACTTGTGACAGGTTGCCAGTTTGAAAAGGAGCTATTTACCACCACCCTCTGAGTGCAGCTTGTCAGCCAGTTCCCCACCCATCGCATAGACCACTTATCTAGATTGTAACACATCAGTTTCTCTAGGAGGAGGCTGTGAGAAACCATATCAAAAGCCTTGGAGAAATCCAGGTAGACAATGTCCACCACTCGCCCCACATCAGCTAAGCAGGTTACTTTGTCATGGAAGGCGATCAGGTTGGTCAAGAACGATTTGCCCTTGGTGAACTGCTGTTGGCTTTTCCCAATCACATGCTTCGTTTGACTTGTAATAGCCCCCAGGAGGATTCGTAGCATAACTTTCCCAGGGACTGAAGTAAGACTGATGGGCCTATAATTTTCTGGAGCTTCCTTTAAGCCCTTCTTGTAGATGGGATTGACATTAGCCTTCTTCCAGTCTTCTGGGATGTCCCCCAATCTCCATGACTTCTCAAAGATTATGGAGAGAGGCCTCGCAATGACGTCAGCCAGCTCTCAACACCCTGAGGTGGATATCATCAGGGCCCATCAATTTGGAGGGGTCAAGCTCCCGTAATAGTTCACATAACAACTCTTCGTTCACTGACGGTGGGTCTGTGTTTGTGTCAACCTGGATTTCTGTTCCCAAGGCCTGGGGCCCAACAGTGCTGATAAAGACAGAGGTGAAGGAAGTGTTGAGAACTTTGCCTTTTCAGCGTTGTTGGTGACTGATTCACCTCTACTGTTTAACAGTGGGCCAATATTTTCCTTCTGTTTCTGCTTTTTGTTTACGGACCTGAAGAACACTTTCTTGCAGTTTTTGACATCTCTGGCCAATTTCAATTCTATCTGAGCTTTTGCTTTTCTAACTGCATCTCTGCACACTCTGGCAATGCCCTTGTAGTTCTCAATGGGTATTCATCTGCTTTTCCATCTCTGATAAGCTTCTCTTTTGGTTTTGAGCAAACTCAGAAGCTTGATGTTAAGCCAAAGGCATCTCTTGCCCCTCCTACTTCTCTTACCTTTAAAGGGGATGAACTGTTTTTGTGCTTCCAGGAGACAATTCTTGAAAAACTCCCAGCACTCGCTAGCTCCTTTATCCTCCATGGAAGCTTCCCACAGAGTTCCTCCCAAGTGAGCTCTGAGCGAGCTGAAGTTTGCTCTTCTCAAATCTAAAACCTTTGTCTTAGTACTAACCTTCAGCATGCTCAGCAGGATCCCAAACTCCACAATATTGTGATCACTGCAGCCAAGGCTATCACTAACTGAGATATTACAAAGCACGTTTTCCTTGGTTTGTGAGTAGCAAGTCCAGCAGTGCCTCATTCCTGGTTGGCATATCTGATATTTGTATGACGAAGCACCCCTCTATGCCTTCCAGGAACTTGATGGATTTTCACTCTTTTAATATGAGAATGCCATCTCTGTGAGTAACAAATAGAGAGAAAAAGAAAAATTAAGTGGAAAGCAGGCAAAAAATTGAAAAATCCTTAGTATTTATGTAATTGACAATAAAAGAAATTTGGAGGGCAGAGCATGGGAACCCGTTACATAAAGTAACTGTAGGATCTTTATAGAATCATAGAATCATAGAATTGTTTGGGTTGAAAGGGACCTTTAAAGGTCATCTAGTCCATCCCCCCTGCAATGAGCAGGGACATCTTCAACTAGATCAGGTTGCTCAGAGCCCCATCCAGCCTGGCCTTGAATGTTTCCAAGGATGGGGCATCTACCACCTCTCTGGGCAACCCACTCCAGTGTTTCACCACCCTCATTGTAAAAAATTTCTTCCTTATATCTAGTCTGAATCTACCCTCTTTTAGTTTAAAACCATTACCCCTTGTCTTATCGCTATTGGCCCTGCTAAAAAGTCTGTCCCCATCTTTCTTATAAGCCCCCTTTAAGTATTGAAAGGCCACAATAAGGTCTTCCCGCAGCCTTCTCTTCTCCACACTGAGCAATCCCAGCTCTTTCAGCCTTTCCTCATAGGAGAGGTGTTCCATCCCTCTGATCATTTTTGTGACCCTCCTCTGGACCCAATCCAGCAGGTCCCTGTCCTTCTTGTACTGAGGACCCACAGCTGGATGCAGTACTCCAGGTGGGGCCTCACCAGAGCAGAGTAGAGGGCAGAATCACCTTCCTCAACCTGCTAGCCACACTTCTTTTTTATGCAGCCCAGGATGCGGTTGGCTTTCTAGGCTGCAAGAGCACCTTGCTGGCTCATGTCCAGCTTTTCATCTGTCAGTACCCTCAAGTCCTTCTCGGCAGGGCTGCACTCAATCCCTTCATCCCCCAGCCTGTATTGATACTGGGGATTGCCCCGACCCAGGTGCAGGACCTTGCACTTGTCCTTGTTGAACCTCATGAGGTTCACATGGGCCAACTTCTTGAGCTTGCACAAGTCCCTCTGGATAGCATCCTGTCCCTCAGGCATGTCAACTGCACCACTCAGCTTGATGTCATCTGCACACTTGCTGAGGGTGCACTCGATCCCACTGTCTATGTCATTGATGAAGATATTAAACAGTACTGGTCCCAATACCGACCCCTGAGGGACACCACTTGTCACTGATCTCCATCTGGACATTGAGCCGTCGACCTCTACCCTCTGGATGTGACCATCCAGCCAATTAGCTATCCACCAAACAGTCCATCCATCAAGTCCATCTCCCTCCAATTTAGAGAGAAGGATGTTGTGGGGGACCATGTCAAAGGCCTTACAGACGTCCAGATAGGTGACATCCGTAGCTCTTCCCTTGTCCACTGATGTAGTCACTCTATCATAGGTCACTAGGCTGGTGTCGTGGTTTAACCCCAGCTGGCAACTAAGCACCACACAGCTGCTTGCTCACTCCCCGTCGGTGGGATGGGGGAGAGAATCAGAACAGTAGAAGTGAGAAAACTCGTGGGTTTAGATAAAGACAGTTTAATACGTAAAGGAAAAGCTGCGCGCACAAGCAAAACAAAGCAAGGAATTAATTCACTACTTCCCATCAGCAGGCAGGTGTTCAGCCGTCCCCAGGAAAGCAGGGCTCCATCACGCATAACAGTTACTTGGGAAGCCAAACGCCATTGCGCCGAATGTCCCCCCCTTCCTTCTTCTTCCCCCAGCTTATATACTGAGCATGATGTCATATGGTATGGAATAGCCCTTTGGCCAGTCGGGGTCAGCTGTCCTGGCTCTGCTCCCTCCCAGCTTCTTGTGCATCTGGCAGAGCATGGGAAGCTGAAAAGTCCTTGACTGGTGTAAACTCTACTCAGCAAGAACCAAAACATCACTGTGTTATCAACATTATTCTCATCCTAAATCCAAAACACAGCACTATATCAGCTACGAGGAAGAAAATTAACTCTGTCCCAGCTGAAACCAGGACAGCTGGTCAGGCAAGACTTGTCCTTGGTGAAGCTATGCTGGCTGTCTCAAATCACCTCCCTGTCCTCCATGTGCCTTAGCATAGCTTCTAGGAGGATCTGTTCCATGATCTTCCCAGGTACAGAGGTGAGGCTGACAGGTCGGTCATTCCCAGGGTCCTCCTTTCTACCCTTTTTAAAAATGAGTACAATGTTTCCTTTTTTCCACTCACCAGGGACTTCCCCTGACTGCCATAACTTTTCAAATATCATGGAAAGTGGCTTGGCAACTATGTCAGCCAATTCCCTCAGGGGTCTGGAATGCATCTAGTCAGGTCTCATAGACTTATGTATGTTCAGTTCCTCAGGTGGTCACAAATCTGATCTCTTACAGTGGGAGGGACTTTGCTCCCCCAGTCCCTGCCTTGACGTCCATCCACTCAAGAGGTGTGGGAAGAGAGGTTGCTAGTGAAGCCTGAAGCAAAAAAGTCATTGAGTACCTCAGCCTTCTCCGCATCCATTGTTACCAGTTTGACAGTTGTGTTCATCAGGGCAAGTACACTTTCTTTGACCTTTCTTTTCTAGCTAGCATATCTATAGAAGCCCTTATTATTATTCTTTGTGTCCCTTGCGAAGTTCAGCTCCAGCTGTGCCTTGGCCTTCCTGACCCCTGGGCAAAGCCCTGTATGACCTGATTGTGCTTTGAACAAGAGGTTCAACTACATGACTTCTAGAGGTTGCTTCCAGCCAACACTTCTATGGTTATTTTCAGTACACACCTTGTAGCATTTACCAAGATTTGAGAATGAGAAGTGGAGAACTTGTGCAAGATCTTCAGAAAAGCTTAGAAGAACAAATTTTTTCACAGGATAAAACTAAAAATGAAAAGCACTAACCAAGACAGAGAGATAATGTGAGACGCTTGCAAATAGTTATACACACGCATATGACCTAGGCTAACTACAAGTACCTTTTGCTTTGTGTGAGCCCTGAATTCATGCAACTTCACAACTGAAAGATTTGATTCAATCAGCTGATACTAGGTTTGACTCAAAGAGGTCTGAGGAGCACTGGGTTAGGTTAATTTTTATTTTCTACACCTAAAATAGAAATATGTAAACACGAAAGAGGGACAAAGGTAAATGTTAAATACACTTTAGCAGAACTGACTTCATGTTACATCTTGTTGGGTTACTGAAAATGGACACTTTTTAAAGTGAAAGCCTGGCTGCATATTTCTGCAGCTTTTAGTGTTGAGAGGCACTGAGGCATCCTTGACGCTGACTACTGGGAGTTTTGGTATATAAAAATAACTAGAGAAGTGCATATTTGATTAACAAAAATAAACACCTCAGTAACTTCTGAACTGTGAATCAACAAATGAACACTACTTAGCTGTAAAAGACTGGGTTCTAAATGAAAAATATTTGCTGAATTTCTGATCTCCCAGGAGAAATTTGCATTGCAGATAAGTGACACTTTGAAAGGGTCATATCACTTTTTGCATGTGTTTCAACACTGCTGAGGCTTAATTTATGTACTGTCATTGAAGAGAGGGAAGTATAATGGCCTTTTAATTATTCCAAGTTACGAAGAGCAAATGGAAGGTATTCCAGTTTCTAGACAAAACAGGAAGAGAATTAGGAGTTACAAAGAGGAAATTACACAATCATGACCTATTATAGTTTTCCTGGGAACATGACATTCCTACATTTTAAAAGGTATACATTCATTTCTTGATTCACTCTCAGGGTACAATGCTTTATCACATTTTTAAAATAGTTAACAAGGTTGCATGCACCAAATTAAGTATGGTTTATTTATATTTGCACATATTTCTTTGCCTTTGAGTAATTAGGTTGATGTACCATACAAAGGCAACAAAGCCCTGCTGATAGACTTAATTTTTCTGGCTTTTCCAGTTCCTTGACTTAAGAAAGTGGAAAGTTATTTAAATTTTTGCATTGGTGCTTTTTTGGATCTCAAACACTTTTGTTCGGTGATAGCTGATTACAAGGCAGATAGTAGTACTTTTCTATATCTCTTTCTGTTTCCTCCTGTTCACTAAGAATCCAGTACAGAAGAGATCCAGCACATATTAAAGTCTCCAAAAGTCTTAATAATTTCAATATGGATTTAAACCACCACAACACACAGAGCATTTTTCTTCCCTATATCTACCAGAACTTTATCACTAAAATTAAGTTTCAGTATTCTCACTTCTCCCCACACACACCTTTCCAAGTCTTCCATGTCTCATTTTTTTCTCTTTTCATCCTGGTTGCCACTGAAAACACATTTGGCATGGGTTTTCATTAAAGTAGGTAAAATTATAAATGTTCTTTGTTTATGTTCCATTCATCTAAATATAGTAAATTTTGATGAATAGGCAGAGTTCAACTGAACTCTTTGAATACTTTGACTTTTAGAACAGCTCTGGAGATGATACAAGACAAGATTTTCTTGGGAAATATAGAGCTGGGTTTCAACATTTGCAGTTCCATCTGGAACCCATAAGGAAAATTTGCATACATAAAAATAAAATGTTATCTGAATATTTCAGACCTTCATTAAAGGTTTGGTCTAATTTCTGGTCTAATCACAGATGAAACTCAAGTGGTGTTGGGGGACACTTGGATTTGGACTGGTTTATATCTAATTTTCATCATCAAGATAACTGCCCTCTCTGGGGAAAAAGCAATCATTAAAAACTCTGCTGCTTTTTGTCAAGACTGTCTTTATCGGAAAGCGGTACAAGAAGTAAATGGATTGGATTCAAACACCTGTGTTGCCTTTTAGTAATAGTCTTTGAAGGACTACAAGGAATGAAAGGTAACAATTCAAAGTAAAAAAGTTTGCATGCACCTACTGTCGATAATTTATATGATTTAGTGCAGAAACTTCCCTAGTAGAACATAAGTCTGGTTATGGACTTCCAAACTGAGTCTCTATATGGCAGTGACAGCTATGCTTGAGCCATAAAGGAAATTAAATGTATTTTTATTACTGTGTTAAAAATTTCAAAATAGATTGGTTTCATTGTTTTTTAGAACATTATTTTATTGTGTTTCACAGCAGAAAAATTCACAATGGGACCTTTTGAAGACCCCTGGGGTCTAGGAAGCTTGGGCACAATTTAGAGGGCTTGCAACTGAGCAGTCTGTGATTCCACAGAAGGAAACCTACTACTTCCATTATTTTGAGTTATTAGTCTTTGGTTCTTTTATTTTTCTAATACATACACAATGTGTGAGGCAGTTGGTTTCTTTTCTCAAATTAGATTTAACAGTAATTGATAGCAGTTTCACCAGAAATGTCCCATATACCACAGAGACTATGGCCGCTTCTGCTATCAATAACATAAAGTAATATCTGAGACACTCCAGGGGCTATTAAAAGAGGAAACAACATCTACAGTATCAAGTTCTTAAACCAGAAAAATCTAAAATGGCAACATCATAAAATCTACCTCTGTGAGTAATGTCAGACATGGAAACAAATTTCAGATCCAGTCTTAAACAAAATATATTACTTCTGTTCCTGCAGTTCCCTGGTGACTGCTACTGCTCTCTGCAGGATGGAGCATGCCAGCTACCAAAAATTTGTGTTTGTTACTGTTGACAGACTGCCTGTGAGAGCGACAGATAAAAAGAGAAAACAGGCATATGCCATCCACTCCCATGAAAGTTTTCCAGGAGGTATGTCAACCTGCAAACGGATTCCACCTTCCCAGGTGCCCTTGCATAATAGGTATGAGGCTCTGCAAGTGGAATCGAACAATGACAACGATGATGGTTCATCTAGCTTGGAGGTGTCGCCGAGGTTAAGTCGGCCTACACCCTGAGTCAAAACCACTGCCATAAAGAAAAAAAAGACAGGTCATATTGTCATAGGAGGCTCTCTCCTGAGGGTAACAGAAGGCCCAGTATGCAGACCGGACCCACTTCTTAGGGAAGTCTGCTGCCTCCCTGGGGACCGGGTTAAAGACATGAAGAGAAAACTTCCTGCCCTGGTACGGCCCTCGGATTATTAGCCATTATTGATTTTTCAGGTAGGCAGCAATGAAGTTGCAACAAGAAGTCCAAGGGCAATCAGGAGAGATTTCAGGGCCTTGGGGTGACTGGTTAAGGGATCAGGAGCACACGTAGTGTTCTCCTCTATCCTTCCAGTTGCAGGGAATGATGAGGAAAGAAACAGGAAGAGCCAGCAGATCAATACCTGGCTCTGAGTCTGGTGTCACCAGCAGAATGTTGGGTTTTTTGATCACGGGTCAGTCTACACAACACCAGGCCTGCTGGTGACAGATGGGGTACGACTGTCTCAAAGGGGAAAAGGATCTTTGTGCAGAAGTTACCAGGGCTCATTGAAAGAGCTTTAAACTAGATTTGAAGGGGGAAGGGGATAAAACCAGGCTTGCTAGAGATAAGCCTGGGGGCAGCATGTCAGTGTTTGAGGAACAGTGTGCTAGCGAGGTCCTTTGGTCTGCCATCTCAGTAGAGGCAGAGGATAGAGATCCATGTGGCAGCAAAGACGCAAGGGTTATTGATGCATTACAAACCATGGAAGTGCCTGAGAACAGTCACATAGGAATTAGGGCTTCTGCCCAAAAAAAGGTGGCGAGATCAATAGCCCAACTGAAGTGCATCTACAGCCTCATTTGGAGGCTGAGGGGAGACCTTATTGCTCTCTACAACCACCTGAAAGGAGGTTGTAGTGAGGTGGGTGTCGGTCTCATCTCCCAAGTAACAAGCAATAGGACTAGAGGAAATGGCCTCAAGTTGCACCAGGGCAATTTTAGGTTGAACATTAGGAAAAACTTCTTCACCGAAAGGGTAGTCAGGTACTGGAACAGGCTGCCCAGGGAAGTGGTTGAGTCCCCATCCCTGGAGGTATTTAAAAGATGTGTAGATGTGGTGCTTAGGAACACGGTTTAGTGGTGGACTTGGCAGTGCTAGGTTAACAGTTGGACTTGATGATCTTAAAGGTCTTTTCCAATCTAAATTATTCTATGACTCTATGATTCCCTGCTCTGAGGGAAAAGTGTGGGACGACATTTGCCTATTCAAGGTCTAGTGCTGGAGGCTGGGTCTGGTGAAGTTCTTTGGAGATAAAGAAAAAAATATCAGTTTCTTCTAAGGTTCAAGATGATAGCAGATAACTGTAGAGAGGAGAAATTTATGAGAGCACTTATGCACCTTAGTGAGAAATGACCTTTTAATCAAAATAAATATTTTTTTATCAGCTTGAATTGTTTCAAGCAAAACCACAGAATCTGAAGGTTAATGTATTTATCCTCACTTCTGACCATTTTTGTCATTTCCTGCAACATCACAATTAAAAACATAACAATGAAAGAAAGAAAACAAAATGAAAGCAAAACAAAAAAAATCCAGAAAACTGAAAGCAAACAAACAAGCCTCCCAGGGGAGCATGAAAACACATCAACCATTACAGTGAATTTTGAGGAAAAAAATATAATTGCTCCATGAAAAATGCTTTATGATTTCATATTTAAAACTCCTAAATTGGAATATCTTCTGGGATAGTATTGCAGCCATATTATATTCTTATCAGCTGAAGCCGTACTGTTACTAAATATGGCAAGCATTTACCTTGCAGGTGCATAGAGACTAGAAAAATAAGGACCAGACTAATGCAGTCAGTATGGACTGCACACACACGTTGCAGCTAACCTCATAGAGGTGAAAATTGTATTTCCTTATACAAATATTTGTTGCTACAGAATAAGGCTGGGAGAGATCTGTGAATTAGATTGCCATCATCCACAGGTTTTAAAATAAAAGCACTGCTGAATAATGAGCAAGCTCTCTCAAGTCCCCGCTTGAAAACCCTGAGCCTCTGTGATGCAAAAAATGACAAGGACAGCCATTCAAAATGATCTCACAAAAGTGTACAGACAGACACCGTAGGTGCTGAATACTCTTCCCAGTGAAGAGACTTAGCTGGCTTGCAAACATGGGGCTACCCTACATGCAGAGGAGTAGTCAGTGAGAATTAGACATGTGTAATCAACATTAAGCAGGTTTTCTGGAGCTGCATAAGTGTAGTGGACACATATTTTCACCTGATTCCAATTTCCTTTTCTGATCTGATGTTTCCCAGGGATATGTGACCCCTTGGCTATTGCTTTTTCTGGAGTAAGGCTCTACTTCTTGTTTGTAAACTTTGATGGGAAAAAGGCCTTTTGATATGGGTCTTCTACATCCTTTGGATATACTTGGTTTACTGGGTGATCTATACCGAAGACTCATACCAGTGATAATCAGAAATCATCCAGTCTGGACTGGACAATCTCTCTAGTGAAAGCCAGTACAGTTCCGTTGACAGGAGTAGTTGTAACAAATCATTGTAATCTCCACTGGTCTTTGGTGTTACATCACTATCATGAGGAGTGCAATTCTTCTCTTTTTCAGCAGATATTGACAAGATTTATTCTCCTTTAACTAGTCTCAAGCTAGTTATGCTACTTTAACTAATAACTGAGGGTTTTCTTACTGACCTCAAAAAAATTGATGCAAATTAAACAAAGGGAACATAAATCAAATTGTAGACAAAACCCTTCTGCCAGTTAGATCAACAGGTTTGCTATCAACTATAAAAGAGTTGAGATGTCCTCTTTTTAAAAAAAAAAGCTTATGGAAAGAAGTCAAGTAAAAGATATGTCTTAATCTTCTTTTTTGCATCACTGGAATATTAACCAAAGGCACCAGAGAGCCTTATGACATATGACTGACAAAGTTTTTTTCCTTTCTGCCTGCACTCTTAGAAAAAAACCCAACTGAATGTGTTAAGTCTGTTGCATTTTGGCAAAATTTACACCACTATCTGAAGGAGCATTTATAAAATAACCAAGAGGATTTGCTGACCAAGGTCCGTATCCCCACCTGGATTCTTTTGTAGTTCTGATCAGGACAGAGAAACAGACATTAGGATCAAGAAGCTGTCATATCAAAGCTGTTTTCAGTGTGTTGCAATTACAAATTCAAAGTGTGATGCAATTACAGGGGCTCAGTAGATTATATTTAATCAATTGTATATAATGGTATGAACAGAGAACAAGCTTTAAAAATCTCTTAACTGAAAACCTAGAAGATCCAGGCAATCTACAGAAATATTTATAACCAAAAATACAGACAGAATGCCTATCAACTTGACGTAATCAAAACCTCATGAATAGAAATCTATAGGAAATTGACTAGCTCAACACCAGAAACATGATAAGATGCACTGAAAGGTGGGATTACATTGATTAAAGGGCCTTAAGGAACCCCTTTCTTCTTTCTCTACAGCATTGGGGTGAACTTACTCATTTCAGTACCTCTTGGTACCACATCTGCAAGGCGGACAGCCCTCTCTTGCAGCATTATATGTGTTAATCTGCTATAGAAAGAGAGAGAATGCAAGAAGATGATGACCCTCCTTGCAGCTCAGAAGGCAGGGTGGTACCTGCCTTGTGGTGGTGTACGAGCTCCAAAACCTACCATCTTTACTGCTTCTATCCACACAGTAGGCTGATCCAACAACAGTTCAGGGACAATGACACTTCTGTCTGTAAGATCTGTTCCTGTTTCCACTAAGTAAAACTTTATGGTCTGGGGACAACAAAAAGAGCCATAGAACAGATTTCCAGGTGTTCTGACTCTTCTGCCTTTCCAATGATGTTCTGAGTAGATTGGAAGTGATGTAGATCCTGTTACATTTATTTTATTGAGATTAGAGTGTGACACTAACTAAAGGACAGCAGGGAGGTGGTAACATGATGCTTTCACTGAAGGAACTCCATGAAAAACACAAGGCTGACAAAAGATGGCTTTATACAATATGACAATGAAGTATATTTAATGCAGAAAGTCTCTAAGAAGTTTCTTAGAACTAGGAAGCAACACATTTCCATTTCTTTAACATAATCCAACAATAAAATTCTGCATTAGACTAAAAAATAGAAGAACTTAATCTAAGGTATTAACAGAAACCTGGTTCTTGACAGTCAGCTGTGATTAAATAGATGTTAGGGAGCAAAGTCTTTGACAAATACCTCTGACAGTTAATTATTATTTTCCTTCAAAATTTCCTTTTTCAAAACAAGGTCAATGTAGGAAGATATGTGAAAATGAATAAAAAGAATGAGCTGTCATTTTACAAAGTCTTTGCTATAAAATTAACAATATGCATTTATGTCAAGGTTATAACAGCACAAATGTAACATATTACGTAAGCATCTTGGCTCATTTCATGTTAAACTTTACAGCATAAGTGTCCACCCCCAAGTCCTAGACCATAAACTGCAACCACAAGTAGCATTTATGTACTTTAAAATGTGGACTGAATAGGACTAATAGGGTAACACATAGCCTAATAAGACAGAAACATGTTAGATACTGGTTATTTATGTTGTTGACGTTGTATATGCTACAAATATTAAAAATTTCTCATCAGCCCAATGGATAGTCATATTTTAAGTGATACAAAGAAAAGGAATAAATATTTTACTTTTCCGTAAGTCTTTAAAATTACATATGCACACATACACATACATGTGTAATTCCTCCCAAATGTATGGTTTTAATTCTTTATTCTACAAAACCATTAACTATTTTTTCATTTATAGGTCTGTGTAAAAATGAGTAAATCAGGTCAACTTTTACCCATAAATTGTATACACTTTTCATCAGCACCCTGAAGAAAATAACAATGCTATTAGTAAGATGCAGAATTGGAATTAGGTATTTTTGTGAATTTTTGTGTTACTGTAAATTCTGTAAAGGAAAATGCAATTATTAGTCCTATTAACATGAGAGATTTTGTATGAATGCCAGCAAACAAGATTTGGCAAGAATTCTTCTCATGGACTGAAACTATGTCTGCTCTTCCCATTAACCCTTTTGATTTAACAAGTGAAGATGTGCTATACTTTCTGACAGTGTCATGCAAGAATCTAAAAAAAAGCCATAATTTCAACCCATCAATGAAAAAAAGGTTGTTACCTTCAAAACAGTCTTTAAAATACATGGCAAAGTAGCAATTAAGCACTTTAAATCCTTTAAAATTATATGCCTGACAAATACTTCTTCGTCTGGTGCAAAACAAAATGATGAATAATTTATTTCAAACTAAGCATGATAAAAAATTTATTAGTTTCACTAAATATTATGGCATCATATTATACAGAAATGTCAAAATGAATAGTTAAATACATACTACTTGTGAATAAAGATAGTAGCTGCTGACCCACTGAAAAGCACATCTACAAAGAGCTGAAATTTTTTGGCATTGAAATTTTGTCTGTGATATTCAGAGTGGTATCACTTCACTTTCCTTATGGTGTCTCCAGCACAGGTGTAACATTTAAGCTAGAGTGTCTAGACCTTCATTTTATTCTGTCAAGACCTACTCAATGACATTCATGGCCTCCAGAGGTTTATTCATTCCACTGTGATGCAGAATATACATTTGGTCAGATAGTTGCATCCTAACCTCATCTGATTAGCTAATCTGCTGTAACGGAGACCTAGACGTGTTACTGACATGTAGAGGTCTATTTTGCAAATGCCTAAAGCTAAGGGACTGACCACCCTTAATGTAGATATCACAAAATCCTCTAAGAAGGGAGAAGTGGAATGCAGAGGAGACCAACCTTTTTTCATTTGTGGCAGGAGCCAAGCATCATTACACACTATTAGTCATCATGACAATTGAAAAAAGTGAAAATACAAATATCACTTTCTTTTAGCGCTAGTATACATCAACCTATTAAAGTAGGTCAAAACTAGCATTCACACTTCAGACTGATGAATATAAGGAAGAGAATAAAATGAACTCTGGATCTTGACTGAAAAAAACAGTTTCAACAGAGAGCATAAAGAGAAGTTTCAGTGTAAAGTTGTATAAAATAATTATTAGCTAAAACTCTTTTCAAGTAGTTTTTCTTGGAGACCTTTGAATGGTGAATTTTCTTCTCTTTTAAGTAGTGACAATGTTAAATTTAGGATAATACTTCACATCTCAGACAAAACACAAGTGATCTTGTCAAGCAAAACAATATGAGGCTGGGAGTATAAAGGTCTGTCTCAGGAATAGCTAGCAATTGGCTTTTGTGTTTGATGCTTTGTGCTTAAAATAAAGGATAGTGCTAGATTATAATGCTACATTTTTAAACAAATGCAGAAATGATCCAACCTAAAAGGAGAGCAAATATAATGGATTAGGATTGTATCGAATGGTTATCCTGCGGGAAGCATTATACTGAAAATTGCATAGTATTTCTCTCTCGAAATATCATTGTTCTTAGAAAATCTATAGATTTAAATATAAAGAAATCAGTAACAACGAAAGGAGAATATGAAAAAAAGAAACCATATCAAAAAGCATTACTAACATATTTAGGAAACAAGGTATTTAGTACTGGACACAATCACGTATTGTACATATTTTATGTGGAATGAAATACATATAAGTACGTGTGTTTGTGTGTGTGTATACTTATTCTCCTTTGGAATGTACTGAAAAATTTCATCCTTTTGTTTTACACTGTATGAAAGACAGATAATGGAAGCAAGAAATCAAATATGTACATTCATGGAAGTAAATTAAGCAATGACTAGAACATACCTAGGCACTAAGTCATACTTATTTTTGCTGAGACAATAGTTTTCCCAGTGAAGAATAAACATCTGGTGCTAAAGAAGCAAGATTCTTTATGTTAGCATACTAACGTGATAGCATACTCTTGATGTTAGCATGACAAGGTGACCCACTTAGTAGATGAGGGAAAGGCTGTGGATGTTGTCTACCTAGACTTTAGTAAAGCCTTTAACACCATTTCCCACAGCATTCTCCTGGAGAAACTGGCTGCTCATGGTTTGGACAGATGTACTCTTTGCTGGGTAAAAAACTGGCTGGACGGCCAGGCCCAAAGAATTGTGGTGAATGGAGTTGAGTCCAGTTGGTGGCTGGTCACAAGTGATGTTCCCCAGGGCTCAGTATTGGGGCCAGGTCTGTTTAATGTCTTTATCAATGATCTGGATGAGGGGATTGAGAGCACCCTCAGTAAGTTTGCAGATGACACCAAGTTGGGTGGAATTGTCGATCTGCTGGAGGGTAGGAAGGGTCTACAGAGGGGTCTGGACAGGCTGGATTGAAGGGCCGAGGCCAACTGTATGAGGTTCAACAAGGCTAAGTGCCGGGTCCTGCACTTGGGTCACAACAACCCCATGCAATGCTACAGGCTTGGGGAAGAGTGGCTGGAGAGCTGCCCAGTGAAAAAGGGCCTTGGGGTGCTGGTCGACAGCTGACTGAATACGAGCCAGCAGTGTGCCCAGGTGGCCAAGAAGGCCATAGCATCCTGGCTTGTATCAGAAATAGTGTGGCCAGCACGACTAGGGAAGTGATCATCCCTTTGTACTTGGCACTGGTGAGGCCACACCTCGAATACTGTGTTCAGTTTTGGGTCCCTCACTACAAGAAAGACATTGAGGTGCTGCAGCATGTCCAAAGAAGGGCAACACAGCTGGTGAAGGGTCTAGAGCACAAGTGTTATGAGGAGCGGCTGAGGGAACTGGGATTGTTTAGCCTGCAGAATAGGAGACCTTATCACTCTCTACAACTACCTGCAAGGAGGCTGTGGCAAGGTCCACGTTGGTCTCTTCTCCCAAGTAACAAGTGATAGGACAAGAGGAAATGGTCTCAAGTTGTGGCAGGGGAGGTTTAGGCTGGATATTAGGAAAAAATTCTTCACTGAAAGGGTAGTCAGGCACTGGAACAGGCTGCCCAGGGAAGTGGTTGAGTCCCCATCCCTGGAGGTATTTAAAAGATGTGTAGATGTGGTGCTTAGGGACATGGTTTAGTGATGGACTTGGCAGTGCTAGGTTAATGGTTGGACTTGATGATCTTAAAGGTCTTTTCCAACCTAAATTATTCTATGATTTTATACTTCTTCAGACATCTCTAAGTAGCAGAAAATGATCAGAAGTGACTGACTATTCAGAATCAATATGTAGTGTGTGCAGTGAAAACTAACACAAATGAAATAGAAGCACCCCTGCTACAGAGACACCAAAGAAAATTTGATTGAAGAAGTAATTGCAAGCTTTAATGTTTGCATTTGCACATTGTCCACTCACAAAATATCCTCCTGGCATTGTATTCAGTCTCTGGTTGGAAAAGTATTGATGACTTTGGGGTAGAAGCTGGGTTGCATAGTTTGAAAGAATAATTTGCTTCCTGTGGAAAGAGGACTCCTTATAAACATAACTACATAGGACTGATCTGCAGTTGTGCTTCTTTGGTGCTCATCTCTGGTGTGAGCAGAGCATCAGAGAGGGAGAGGGACAAGTATATTTCTTAGTCCTGAAAGGTGTCTCCAATTATGATTATTAAAGATTGCTTTAAAAAAATATTTTGTGAACTGCATGGTTACATCCATACCATTTAATTAAACAATAAGATTGTTGTACTATTATTCTGTTCTATCCTATTCTAGCAACAGTATCCAAACAGGGAGGTTTTTTGGTCTGAAATGGTTAGGAAAAGAGAAATATCCCAGTATAGCGAAATGATGCAAGTCCTTCACAGCTGTAGGCTACAGCTACTCTAGTAAATTGCAAGTCCCTCAGACCATTGACTGACAGAGGCCAACGATCCATGGAATAGTCCAGATCTAGCTAGTAAACTCCTGTAGCCCCTGAAACAGGGTAGCCATGACCAAACTGACTGCTGTGAGTAGGCTCTGGTCCATGCCAGCTATGAACCATGTCTGGGAACAGTTTAGGAGACCATTAATGGGCAGTCTTTTCCAGGGAGTAGAATGGACCCAGCTTCCCAGGTTTGGGGAGGAAACTATTCCAGGGACTGCCAACACAGGCATACCTGGAGACAGCTTTCAGTAGTCGGGAGTCTGCTCTATTTGCTTTGTCACAGTCCCCCAACCTGCTGTTGCTGCCTTTTTGACCTTTCTCTTATCATCTGGCTTGCACATACTCTTTCTGCACCCTCTCTCCTCCTCTTCAGCTCTTCTGCAATTTTTTTTTACTTTTCCTATTGCCTCTTCACCCTCTCTATGTGACTGTAGCACTGCTTCTGTTGCTACTGCTTGTCATCACTTGCCACCACTATTTGTTGTTCATTCTTAGCAGAATTGCACCACCACATTGGGACCTGGATGACCCTGTCCTGAGCCATTCCTGTGTCTACACAAGTAGTCATTAGTCCAAATGCAAGAAATGCTCCAACTGGCCTTGTGTGAAACCGCTTAAGTTTGATCTATTAGCTGAGACTATTTGGGGCAATTTCATGTTGCATCACACTTCATGTCATGCCTAGCTGGGATGCACCTCACTGGAAACCTCTGTCCTGGGAGATTGTTTAAAAAAATTAACATTACAGTTCAAAGCAGTCTAAATAAGCTGGATATCTGAGCAAACCTAACAAACTGGGTGCTTTAACAGTCATAGGAAAAAAAGGAATAACTCCTGTGTCACAGTTTTTGGCAGGAGATAGAGTCATAGAATCATAGAATGCTTTGGGATGGAAGGGACCTTTAAAGGTCATCTAGTCCATCCCCCCTGCAATGAGCAGGGACATCTTCAACTAGATCAGGTTGCTCAGAGCCCCATCCAGCCTGGCCTTGAATGTTTCCAAGGATGGGGCATCTACCACCTCTCTGGGCAACCCACTCCAGTGTTTCACCACCCTCATTGTAAAAAATTTCTTCCTTATATCTAGTCTGAATCTACCCTCTTTTAGTTTAAAACCATTACCCCTTGTCTTATCGCTATTGGCCCTGCTAAAAAGTCTGTCCCCATCTTTCTTATAAGCCCCCTTTAAGTATTGAAAGGCCACAATAAGGTCTTCCCGCAGCCTTCTCTTCTCCACACTGAGCAATCCCAGCTCTTTCAGCCTTTCCTCATAGGAGAGGTGTTCCATCCCTCTGATCATTTTTGTGACCCTCCTCTGGACCCAATCCAGCAGGTCCCTGTCCTTCTTGTACTGAGGACCCACAGCTGGATGCAGTACTCCAGGTGGGGCCTCACCAGAGCAGAGTAGAGGGCAGAATCACCTTCCTCAACCTGCTAGCCACACTTCTTTTTTATGCAGCCCAGGATGCGGTTGGCTTTCTAGGCTGCAAGAGCACCTTGCTGGCTCATGTCCAGCTTTTCATCTGTCAGTACCCTCAAGTCCTTCTCGGCAGGGCTGCACTCAATCCCTTCATCCCCCAGCCTGTATTGATACGGGGGATTGCCCCGACCCAGGTGCAGGACCTTGCACTTGTCCTTGTTGAACCTCATGAGGTTCACATGGGCCAACTTCTTGAGCTTGCACAAGTCCCTCTGGATAGCATCCTGTCCCTCAGGCATGTCAACTGCACCACTCAGCTTGATGTCATCTGCACACTTGCTGAGGGTGCACTCGATCCCACTGTCTATGTCATTGATGAAGATATTAAACAGTACTGGTCCCAATACCGACCCCTGAAGGACACCACTTGTCACTGATCTCCATCTGGACATTGAGCCGTCGACCTCTACCCTCTGGATGTGACCATCCAGCCAATTAGCTATCCACCAAACAGTCCATCCATCAAGTCCATCTCCCTCCAATTTAGAGAGAAGGATGTTGTGGGGGACCATGTCAAAGGCCTTACAGACATCCAGATAGATGCTGTAAGCAGAGGGTTGATGAGCATGCTATGCAGTACAGTTGTAGCCATTTTCCGAAACTTCACATGCTGTAACCAGCTTATATTTTCTTGAAATGGTCTGTGAGGTCTCTAAATTCCACCTAAATGGACCTTTGTGATCTTCATTTTTTTGCTAAATGTGGTCATATTACTGTCGTGTAACAAATTATCCTATACCATAAAGAACCAATGCTTTCAGTCAGCAGCAAAACACAAGGTAAAATATCTGGACTTAGAATTCATTTTCTCAGCCCTAGATCTTATTTGTGGACTTATCCAGCAGCCTGATTCATCAGGATCTAAGGGGTTTTTTTATGTCAATAGATTTTTTTTTCTGTGTTTTAACTGTTAGATCTGCCATTTCATGTTACGGACTTCTTTGAGTTAGAAACAGTAGCAGAGAAAAATAACAATCAAATCTTCAAAGAAGCTCCATCAGATTGTACCAGTGAACCTAAACTATATTGGGAATGTTGAAATACACTGTCATCTTTGCTCTGCCTTCAACAAAAATGAAAGCCTAAAATTAAAATGTGTTCTTCAAATAACATACATAATAATTTACATGCAATGACATGGTTTTTCATATCCACATAAGCCCATCTGTGCAATAGACAATATGACAGAAATAGAAATGGGAAGGCAAGGGGAGGGAAGATCTACCACATCAATGTTCACATACTAGGCCAACTAAAGTAGCACATGAGCAATATAAAATTCTGCCTACTAGCTGCCTGGAAGGGACTAACTGATTTGCATGAGTGGCCAAAATCTCGTCATTCTTCTCAACAGTATGGTGAGGGAGGCTGAATATGGTCTGTGCCTTGGTTGGTCCATTTCTGTATTGATTTTAAAATAGTGTTGCAGTTGTGTGCTGGTCTTGTTTAAGCTGTACTGTAAACTGAGCCTCTGGTTTCTTTAACAGAGTTTATCCCATAGCATGCCAATATGGGCATAGGAAAATAAAGTTAGAGGGGACCCTCCAAAGCAGCTTTCTTCAACTAATTGCAATTACTTCCTAAAAAGCCATAAGAAATCTGTCTACTGAAGTTATAGCCCAGAGTGGCACCAACCTGTAGTATTTGTGGTTATCCAGGTGCGTATCCTTAGAGAAAGCTTGAGGAACTCTCCTTTATTAAAACACAAAGGTTTGTGGTATTATTTTGTACCTGGCAAGCTCCATAAATCCAACACCTCTGTCTCCTGTGATATTTGCCTTTCAAATCCATTATGGGAGCAGTCTCTAGGTTTCGCTCACTTCAGGACTAGCCCATGGATCCTTTCATACGTGATCTACAAGGGGCTGGAAATGGGAGAAGGCAGCCCAAATGGTAAATTTGCATAAAAGCTTTTGGCTCTAATCTTCCATTTGGTTCTGCAGGTCAAAATACATATAATTTTTTCCTGTGTGTTACAAAATGTTCTCTGACCTCTAGGGTACATGTAATTGCTTTCCCAGAAGTAATACTGTGTGGTAGCAGCCATTCACCAATTCATAGCAAAGAGCATACAGTTGTTGGGACTGGGTGTCATTCTGATAGAACTGCTGGTTTTGTTTGTTGAATTTTTTTCCTCACATATACAGTATGTATGATCATATCTTAACTGTTTAGAAACTCAGACAAAGGATTGCTGAAGTTACAGGATCCTCCACTGTTCCTACAGTAGTGGCAGCTTATATTTTGATTTTAATTGAAATAAGAATATCTTTTTGAGTTTCAAAACTGAATAAAAAGCTGTGCTTTTTTTTTCCTGCTGTGACTAGTTACCATGCCAAGCATCTATTCACAATCCCCTATATTTTACTCTGACATCAAATAGAGACCTTACATCTAAACTACCTGATTTCCTAGGAAACTTGTTTTATCTCATAATTTGAGCGCTTTCAAATCCCCATACAAGATCTACAGTTTGTACAATTTAGATTTTTGAAGACTCTTGTGACCTTGAGGCAGATCTGCATTGCTATGTGTTGCTGTACTGCAATTGCAGGCAACTTTAAAATACCCCAAATTCTAAGGAAAAAAAAAAAGTATTATGTTTTAGTAATGCTGTAGTTTTTTGTATAATTATAGTTAAATATAATGCAAACAGATTTGGTTTTTTTCCAGGTAATTGAATGTTTGTTTGTTTAACTTAAATGTTGTTCTCATCGACTCTGTTTTAGCAAAACAAATGTAACCTGATAACTGAACAAGACACTGGTGAGACAATAACGTGGACTTGTTGTTATTTTCTGTGTAATGAATTGCATTCTTCAGTATCAGAACAATATACTGTCTAAAAACCAGAAGTGTATCTTTCTTCTAAAAAATTCACAGAATCCAGAAACTTAATGTGAAATATTAAATAGTAAGCCATATGTTTTGCTTATACCTATGACTTCTTTTCTCTTTTTTGAAAGTAGTAGCAGATGAGATCACATTGAATAATACCTTGTGCCTGAGAAACCCATCTATTAGTTTATTTACGGGTAAGTATGCCCACCTACCTATCACTCAGTTATTTCCTTATTAACCATTATGTGATAACACTTCCCATTTATTTCATTTTTTAATAATAAAAATCAAAAGTTAATAATCTCATCCTTAAAAATAGAGAAATGTGATTCTGTAGAATTTTCTAAAGATCTTAGGAAAAATAAGATCATGTTTTACTCTGGAATAATTTCAGATGTAGGAGTTTAGAATCTGAACAAAGTTCTCCACAAACAGGAGATTCAGATAAAATATCTTGTTTCATTCCAGTTTCTCATTCTGAACATTGACTTGGGATCAATTATTTCAGGTTACAAAAATCAACCTTAAATGCATGCAAGAAACAAACAAACACAATCCCTTGGATATACATTCAAATGCTAAGAGTTTCTCTTACATAAGAGCATACTCATGGAGTTAATCATAGATAATTAACCTGAGACAGTTATTCGGTTAATTGCAAGTGTATAAGAGCCTTGAGAAGCGGACTCTACTTCAAGGCTTTCAAAAAGTTCTTTGTGTTTTGTCTATCGTTTCATAAAGTCTGTCTTGAAAACTGCAAGGCTGATTTTTGTTTGTTTGTTTAGTTGAAAAGACTGTCACAGCAACATTGCTCTACATCACACTTCATGATGACCATAGACAAGTTTTGGTCAGTAATATCTGTTATAGATGTAAGTAAAAAAATTCACCATCAAAAGAGGTATCCTTAAAAGGTATGTGAAAAATTATTCTTTGACTGAAACAAAGGAAAGAAGAAAACTTGCTACTGAAAGTTTCAGTAACATTTAGATTTCTGTAGACTGATTTATTTGGGAAAAAAAAATCATTTTTGTTTTACCTCTGTTAGCAGTTAAACAGTATACATAACTGCTCCTTTAATTAATTTCCATTTTGTGTAAATTTTTGACCTCTTGAGTTGTCGCATTTTATAATGCATCATCTAGTCTCATACTAAAAACTTAAAGCCTAACCTTATCAGATTCCCTAAGGAAGATAGGTACAACCAGCTTTCCTCTTGGGCTTTAGTAAATGTACATATATTGCCTTGATGTCAAAACTCTGAATCATCAGCTGCCCACATTCTACATTTATCCAAAACATCCAGAGTTTCAGAAAAAACATTATGCTCACTCATATTATAGGACAAGGTGAACCCAGCAAAAGACTTCAGCTAGAGTTAAATCTCTCTGGAGAGATGGCACTTTATGCCATATTATTTTTGTAGTCGTTTCTTGATGGTAAGAGTTACACATTTTCTAAGTCCTCTGCTGTCTTGATGCCGATACCAACTGATATGAGACAAGCCAACCTGTCTGCTTGTTTTGCAGAAGAAAAGAAAGGTTTACTCTTTTTTGCAGATATCCTTGCCATGCCAAGAATTTTGCTTGTCTGTTTATTTTTTTTAATGTTTCTTATTTCATTAGGGCTGCAAAAATGAATTGTAGGTAATCCCTGTTAGCTAAGAGATAGAAAACCAGCAGGATAGATATCATGATGCAAGGGCAAAAATTTCCTGAATTTAATAGGAAGAATGCTATTGGCCAGGATTTTCCACGCAATATTTTCAGTACTTAATTATTACTATGCAGTTCAGTGCATTCTTTAAATTAAAACTTAAAACATATGAGCTTCAGCTCCTATATACTGTGGCAGTCTTTGTTTGACTACAGTTTATAGGACTCAACTTCCTAGAGCATCAGAAATCTTTTTCTGGGGTTTCTTTCTGTGTAAATCTCCACTGAATTTAGTTGATTTTAAATGGATATGGGGAAGACATATTTCTTTTCCATAGTTTCAGACCTTACTGAAGGATAGAAATTCCAATTCCTAGATATATTTTTTAAGTCGCAGTGTTCTCATATGACTTGCTTTTCTATCTAAACTTGCCTTGGTCAGTGGCATTTTTGTCCCTCCTAATGTTAACATCACATTGCCTCCTGGATATTTCACATCAACCTTTTACACATATAGACAGAAACAAAAACATGCACTAGGTGACCTTGAAGCTTCCCAAGATTCTTTCACTAACCCATTTGTTCAATGCATGAAGGTACCTTAAACATTTCCCATTCTTGTCTCAATGAACTTGGATGAGAAGAGTAGCTACTCTTTTTCAGAACAAAAATATTTCTTTTTGTCATTTAGGCCTTTTTTCCTAATTACTGCTGACTACTTATGGAATATATGTCATTTTTGAACCTTACTGCTGTTGTTATAAATGTTTCTGCCCCTTGGCTGCCACTGGAAGCAGATGGTAGGCTGACAAGATCTATTTAAGTTCTGAGTGCCTTGAAGGAAGTAAAAGCAGTAAAGGAAGGTAATTTGAAGTCTGGTGAGTGTAAATCATACCTTCATCAGCATAATTGTAAAACTAAGCTTTGATCCTGGAAAAGAAACTTCTCACGCAGATCTGTACTTGATATCATAATAAGTGGTGGTACTCTGTCAAAACTCTCCAGTGCAGGTCCTTTGAGAAAGACCCCAAATGTCCCATGCCTTGCTCCTTCCTGAGACTGGAGAACGCAGGTGTACTGGGTCAGACCAAAAGCCTCTTCAGCCCGGTATCCTCTCCTTCATAATGGCCAAAAGCTGATGTTGAGGGAAAAGTGTAAGAACAGTGATTTTTTGTGATAATTTGTGGGTTTTTTCCCAATAATTCACCAATCTTCACTTATTTTCATCTCTGCCACCTATGGTTTATATATTTCTTAATGTTGGTGTATTTTTCCTCCATGGGCCTGACAGGAACCACTGCAATCTGCTGTTGCGGTCATACACCTCTTGGAAGACAACCTCTATCACTTCTTTTTAGGTCAGTTGTATAGACAGTGAACAGTAAGTGTATAGGATCTGTGAATTCCCTGTGAAGTTGTCCAGCTATCACCTTTGGCTACAAAGAGGACCAGCTTTCGCTGGGTTTCAAGTGTATGCACTTCAATTAGTTATCTGAGGATGCGAATTTTGAAGTTGATTTTAGAAGATCAATTACTACCAAGTGTTGAGTAGGCTGACAGGGGGCACTCTACAAAAGAGACAGGAATAATATTATTTACTGTTATAACAGTAGGATATTTGTCCCAGAAAGGCTTTACCAAGACATCAAACTTTTTCCCAAGGATATGACTGGCAGCAATAAAAAACAAGTTCAAATTTCAACGTGTCACCACTAACAGACTGGCTTAAGCCTGAAATCAGAAATCCAGAAAAATTAACCTAAACTTTTCAACATTCAATAAGCAGCTTTTTGCCATTTTCAATGATTCGGTTAGCTTAAAACTCGATATTTTCATTAAAGGGAGAAAAATCCATCAAGATAAATAAACAGGATAACACACTACCTAATTCCTCACATAATTATGAATTTATAATATTTCACTCTAAGTTTAGGATTGTCAGTTCTTGCTGGGTAGCAAAGCCCAGTTTGAACCACACTGCTATTATGGTATGAGTTACTTCTGCTCACTGTTCCTTATGCTAACTCCAGTTATCCTGTTCCTCTAGCCATTCCATGTTCTGCCCTTTGATGCTAACCATACTAGGTAGCCCAGCAGAGACACAAACAGATTTTTATTTTACATCTGAGCAAATGGGGTATTCTGAATACAAAATACAAACTTCTGCCACATATAAGATTCTGGTTTTGATCAAATGAAACACACATAGGCAAGAGTCTTGATTTCTTTCTAAGTTCTCACCACTGAACCTCAGTGCTAAAGGCTATTACTTGAAGGTATGTAGCCACTTATCCCACATACATTTAGACATGGTTAGTGGACTAGATTCCTGGACAAAATTACAATTAGAAATTTTCTTCCATTTCGTGATAGGACTCCTTTTTTTTAGCAATGCCTGTCAGTCATAATACAAAACAAAGCATATAAAACTGACATTGCAGGCCTATCTATTGTTCTTCTCACCTTTCTTCTCTAGTCATGAACATCACTCTGTCAGTTTTGGGTTTCTCTTTGGAATTCTTGTTGGAGAGAACAGAGGAAGCCTGGAAGTTTTGGTTTTATATTAGACCACAGCTACCAGGCCTACACAACAATGCTCTTTGTTGCTATTTACTTGTCACTCTCTAGATCAGAACACAAACCTGTTTTATTCAATTATTTTTGACACAGTTTGACAATTGTGAACATTATGATTAAGAAAAAACATTAATAATATTTGGGAAAAAAATAAATAAGCTTTATGATTAATAGTTGCTCATAAATTGAGCAAAAGTAGCAACCTATTTGCATTGCGCTTTGTCTTGCCTCAAAAAAAGCGCAAAATCTAACCTGAGACCAAACACGTGCTGGTGAAATAATCAGTGTAATTACCTGACAAAAACAGGAAAAGAAGTTGTTCCTTGATTTTCATATAAAAATATTTTCTACCTAGATACATAACTGATAGGAGTAATAAGATAGCTAGAACTATTTATTTTTGCATTATATTTGCTAAATATGAAATAAGGCAAAGTTATTTTAATGAGAATAAGAGAATATTAAAAAATTCCTAAAAATAAGATGGAAGAGGAACGAAGCATTTTATAAAAGATAAAAAAGTTATATGTTTAAGAAGATAAAAACATAATATGTTTAAGAATATTTATCACATATTTTTTATTATGTAAGTATACATGTACATTTATAAGCCAATTTTATGTTGCTTGCCAGCTTGAACAGTAACCTAGAGACCTTGCTAAAAGCTGGAAGAAACCTGGGTTAAAGAACTTGTTCAATCACTGCAATAGCTTCATATCCCACAGAAGAAAAAATATTTTACATACTATTAATTAAGTTAAAAGGTCAAAAAATGTAAGACTACAGCTAAGAAGACTGGTAGAAAAAGAAAGGTCAAAAATATGTAGCACCAAAGCACACATATACATGTAAGAAAAAAGTTTGTTTTACTCTAGTAAAATGCTCTGAAAGTGGGGCCTCTGACATGTCTATACTCTGCAAAGGGAAGAGACTCAAGTTAGAACAAGCCTACTCCTGACCAAGGTGTTATGTCCATATGATTCTGTGTAGAAAGGAGCTCCAAATACAGCTCCAGAATACCTCCAGTCAAACTCACTTAGATGTGCATGTTTCATACTTCACTGCACACTATAAGCATGACATGGATTAATTTTCAAAGTGTAGGTGGGTGGCCTTGTTCAAGGAAAGAAAAACCTTGTTAAACAAGTTTTGTTGTTAGTTGTTGGAATTAGGGAATGGGATTGAAAGGCATATGAAAGTTGAAGTCTGGTTATAATTAAGTTCTCAAATATAAATTTGTCCTGTTGAAACCCAACCTTTTATAGGGACCTGGATGCAGCTGAACTAGAACCAACATTTTTTTGAGGATGGTTCTCTCTTAAAAGTCACTTTATTTTCTCTTGTTGTAGTCATTACATGAGTCAGCCATTGTAAAGCTCCAGTAAACCATGACAGAGTTAGGAATACATTACAGAAAATTTCTTGAGTGACAGAATGCATTGCTTCAACTTGTCAAAGTACTATTTAGTTAAATAAAAATTGACAGTCTGAGAAAAATATATTGAGAAAGCAGCAAAGTTCTTGAGACTGGAACAGAGCTAGTTTGGCTAATAAAATTTTATGTGATTATAAATGTGCTCAGATTTACGTGTCAGGTAGGTTTTGTTCAGAAATAACTTTTTATTGGAAAGACACAGTGAACAATCATGCAAATTTTTGTTTTGAACTACAATTTTGGACTGCCTTAAAAACAGGAGCTAAAATAAGAACTAATGTTTAGAGCTACTTACATCTCTAGCTGTCAATTATGCTGGTAAATTGCATCTTATTTTAATCCTAGTTTTAAGGTCAGAAGGCTACATGACCATCTACTTAAAACACTAAATCATCATGTATTAAAAATATCTTTGCTATACACTTCCTCAATTTTTCTAAGTCTAAATAGCTTCCTCTGTGTGCATATGCCTTCTGAATTACATCTTTCCATCACATGCACCATATTCTCTGTATAAAACTTTTACCTTCATAAGACAAAGTCTACATTTGTTAGATGTACTAAAACAGAAGAGACTTTTGCAGCTTCAAAGCCTCATCATATTCTTCTTTAAAATATCAGCCAGAACTATGCTTATTGCAAAATAAGCATGTGAAATATAATTAGGAGAACAGAATCATAGAATCATAGAATTGTTAAGGTTGGAAAAGACCCTTAGGATCATCAGGTCCAACCGTTAACCTACCACTGCCAAGTCCACCACTAAACCATGTCCTCAAGTACTGCATCTACCCGTCTTTTAAATACCTCCAGGGATGGGGACTCAACCACTTCCCTGGGCAGTCTGTTCCAGTGCCTGACTACTCTTTCAGTAAAGAAGCTTTTCCTAATATCCAACTAAACTTCCCCTGGCGCAGCTTGAGGCCATTTCCTCTCGTCCTATCGCTTGTTACTGGGGTGAAGAGACCGACCCCCACCTCTCTACAACCTCCTTTCAGGTAGTTGTAGAGGGCAATAAGGTCTCCCCTCAGCCTCCTCTTCTCCAAACTAAACAACCCCAGCTCCCTCAGCCGCTCCTCATAACACTTGTGCTCTAGACCCTTCACCAACCTTGTTGCCCTTCTCTGGACACGCTCCAGCACCTCGATGTCCTTCTTGAATTGAGGGGCCCAAAACTGAACACAGTATTCGAGGTGCGGCCTCACCAGTGCCAAATACAGGGGCACTATCACCTCCCTGGTCCTGCTGGCCACGCTATTCCTGATACAAGCCAGGATGCCATTGGCCCTCTTGGCCACCTGGGCACACTGCTGGCTCATGTTTAGGCGGCTGTCAACCATCACCCCCAGGTCCTTTTCAGCCAGGCTGCTTTCCAGCCACTCCTCCCCAAGCCTGTAGCGTTGCATGGGGTTGTTGTGACCGAAGTGCAGGACCCGGCACTTGGCCTTGTTGAACCTCATACAGTTGGCCCCAGCCCAACAATCCAGCCTGTCCAGGTCCCTCTGCAGGGCCTTCCTACCCTCCAGCAGATCGACACTCCCACCTAACTTGGTGTCATCTGCAAATTTACTGAGGGTGCACTCGATCCCCTCATCCAGAACATCGATAAAGATATTGAACAGGACCGGCCCCAACACTGAGCCTTGGGGAACACCACTCATGACCAGTCGCCAACTGGATTTGGCTCCATTCACCACCACTCTCTGGGCTTGGCTGTCCAGCCAGTTTTCAACCCAGCTCAGAGTGCACTTGTCCAAGCCATGAGCAGCCAGCTTCTGCAGGAGAATGCTGTGGGAGACAGTGTCAAAGGCCTTACTGAAGTCCAGGTAGACAACATCCACAGCCTTCCCCTCATCCACTAAGCGGGTCACCTTGTCATAGAAGGAGACCAGGTTAGTGAAGCAGGACCTGCCTTTCATAAACCCATGCTGGCTGAGCCTGATCCCTCGGTTGTCCCGCACATGCTGCATAATGGCACTCAGGATGATCTGCTCCATGACCTTCCCCGGCACCGAGGTCAGGCTGACAGGCCTGTAGTTCCCCGGATCCTCCTTCTGACCCTTCTTGTAGATGGGTGTCACATTTGCTAACTTCCAGTCAGCTGGGACCCCCCTGGTTGACCAGGACTGCTGATAAATGATGGAAAGTGGCTTGGCAAGCTCCTCCGCCAGCTCCCTCAGTATCCTTGGGTGGATCCCGTCTGGCCCCATAGACTTGTGGGCATCCAGGTGGAGGAGCAGGTCAGCGACTGCCACCTCTTCGACAGCTGGGACTACATTCTGTGTCCTATCTCCATCTCCCAGCTCAGGGGCATGAAAACCTCGAGGATGACCAGTCCGACTATTAAAGACTGAGGCAAAGAAGGCATTAAGTACCTCAGCCTTCTCCTCATCCTTCGTGGCCAAGATTCCCTCCGCATCCAACAAAGGAGGGAGATTCTCCTTAGCCCTCCTTTTGTCGCTGATATACTTGTAGAAACATTTTTTGTTGTCCTTGACAGCAGTGGCCAGTTTAATTTCTAGCTGGGCCTTCGCCTTTCTAATCTTTTCCCTGCATATCCTCACCACATCCTTGTAGTCCCCCTGAGTCACCTGCCCCTTCTTCCAAAGGTGGTAGGTTCTTCTTTTCTTCCTGAGCTCCAGATAGAGCTCTCTGTTCAGCCAGGCCGGTCTTCTCCCCCGCCTGCTCGACTTGCGGCACATGGGGACAGCCTGCTCCTGTGCCTTTAAGACTTCCCTCTTGAATAACATCCAGCCTTCCTGGACTCCCTTGCCCTTCAGGACTGCCTCCCAAGGGACTCTGTTAACCAAACTCCTAAACAGGCCAAAGTCTGCCCTTCTGAAGTTTAGGGTTGCGGTTTTGCTGGCCCCCCTCCTTACTTCTCCAAAAATCGAAAACTCTACCATTTCATGGTCGCTGTACCCAAGACAGCCTCCGACCACCACATCACCCACCAGGCCTTCTCTGTTCGTGAACACCAGGTCCAGCGGGGCACCTCCCCTGGCTGGATCGCTTACCAGCTGCGTCAGGAAGTTATCCTCCACACACTCCAGGAACCTCCTAGACTGCTTTCTCTCTGCCGTGTTGTATTTCCAGCAGATATCTGGTAAGTTGAAGTCTCCCACAGGAACAAGGGTTAGAGACTCTGAGACTTCAGCCAGCCGCTTGTAAAAAACTTCATCTGCTTCCTCATCCTGGTTGGGTGGTCTATAACAGACTCCCACCAGGGTATCTCCCTTGTTGGCCTTTCCCCTGATCTTTACCCATAAGCACTCAACCTCGTCGTTACTTTTGTCGAGCTCAAGACAGTCAAAACACTCTCTGACATACAAGGCTACCCCGCCGCCTCGCCTTCCTTGCCTGTCCCGTCTAAAGAGCTTGTAGCCATACATTGCAGCACTCCAGTTGTGAGAGTCGTCCCGCCATGTTTCCGTAATGGCAACCACGTCATAGTTTCCCTGCCGCGCAATGAATTCCAGCTCCTCCTGCTTATTGCCCAAGCTGTGTGCATTGTTGTAAATGCACTTGAGTTGGGCTATCGATCTCTTCTCCAACACAGGCGTGCCACCCCTGGGCTCGTCCCTAGCAGGCCTGGTTTTATCCCCTCCCCCCTTCGAGTCTAGTTTAAAGCTCTCTCAATGAGGCCTGCTAACTCCTGAGCCAGAATCCTTTTCCCCTTTGGCGACAGGTGAACCCCATCTGCCTCCAGCAGGCCCGGTGCCATGTAAACTTCCCCATGACTGAAAAACCCAAAATTCCACCTCTGGCACCAGCCTCTAAGCCATGTGTTGATGAGGTGGGTCTTCCTGTTCCTTTCCATATGCTTCCCAGCTACTGACGGGATGGAGGAGAACACCACCTGTGCTCCTGATCCTTCAAGTAATGGCCCCAGTTCTCTAAAATCTCTTTTGATTGACTTTACACCTCTATCATCTACCTCGTCACTGCCAACCTGTACAACCAATAATGGATAATAATCAGATGATTTGACCAGCTTAGGGAGCTCCCTAGTAATGTTTCTTGTCCTTGCCCCAGGGAGGCAGCAGACTTCCCTATGGGATGGGTCTGGTCGGCATATCAGGCCCTCTGTTCCCCTCAGAAGGGAGTCTCCTATGACAATTACCCTTCTTTTTTTCTTACTAGTTGTTGTTGTGATGCATGGGGCTGACTGGTTCCCCCTAGTCAGCTCCCTGGATGTTTTAGTATCAGCTTCTTTGTCCTCCCGGCCCTCAAGGTCCAGAGCCTCATACCTATTGTGTACGGGCACCTGGGGAGGTGAGGTAGGCCGGGAGAGGACTCGCCTGCTGCACCGAGCAGGGATCTATTTCCATCCCCCTCCGTCTCTTAGGTCCCCTCCTTCTGCCTGGTGGCAAGAGGGTAGGGGAGCCTCTCCTTCTCTTGGTGGTTCCATCTGGTGTGCTGGTCTCAGGGATGGTAGGGAGTGGCTCCACCAGTCTATCTCCCTCTCGCACTCCCTGATACTCCTCAGCCTTGCAACTTCCTCTTTCAGCTCAGCCACCATGCTGAGCAGATCCTCCACCTGCTCGCACCTCACGCAGGTGTTGTCTCGGCTACCCTCTGTTACCAGAGCAAGGCTCTGGCACTCCCTGCAGCCAGAGACCTGGGTGGCTGCATGTTTTAGCGGGAGCTCTGTCTGCGTCGCCGCGTCCCTTCTGGCAATGGCTCTCGTCCGACTGGAAACCATGGCTTGAGTCTCTTCCGAGACGGCGCAGAACACAAGGAGAGCTCACCAGCTGCCTGCTCGCTCTGCCTGCGCGAACTGCCACGCAAACTGCCGCGCCACGCCCTTTCTGACACGCCACGCCCTGTTTGCCCGTCCTGTTCACCGCGCTCCTGGTCGCTCGCGCTCCCTAGGAGCCCGTTTAAATCTCCCGCGGTTGCCCCAGCAACGCCCAAGTCCCGCCTGCCTCGCTCGCGAGAGCGGCCGGCTTTCCCTCGGCACGAGGGCCCCACCAGGATCTTTATCGGGTTTCCCGGCACAGGGAACCCCCTTTTCCACCCCAATCTAGCGCCCGGTCGTAGGACTTACCGTTGCTGCCGCCGCGTGCCTCGCCGACTGAGGAGTATTTGGAATACTCCAAAGCTCTCCTCTGCTCAGTTGTCATCATTGATTATCCTAAAGGAAAAATCATCTGGATGGAAGAACTGGCTTCACTGAAGTCAATAGCAAGCATCCTGTTGATGGGAATATGACCAAGATTTCCACTGAGTAAACTGTATTAGGGTAAGATGAGATTTTTTTTAAGCAGCCTCAACCCCCATACTGCATACTTTTGACTAGTCACCAAACCAAATCTGACAGCTTTGAAAATTTCATCCATAAATCACAACTGCAACACAAACCCAGCAAACTCATATAAACACATTTAAGTGAATGTGTCCCAGTGAAGACAGATCCAACTCCAAGTTAAAAAGGAATAAAAACATGACAATGCTTAACAATGTCTAACTTTTAGCCCACTCTCTAGCTTTGCAGCCTAGGCATCTCTAATAGCTCTTATAAAAATTAGTCCAAGTTACATGAACCAGAGCCTGTTAAGGTAACTAGCTGAAAATACTGTGGGATAAATGCTCCTCCCTTGCATCTTGCACTTTACTGAGCCTCAGAAAGGATCCTTTACACTCAGGGTTTGTAGCCTGGAATTTTCCCAAAACTTTCTTTGAAAAATGGAGGCAAATGAAGCCTAGGAATCTCTTACACCTTATTATTAAACACCTCTAGGTCTAAAGCACTAGATCTGAATACAGGAAAAACATGTAGACTTCCCTCCTTTGCCCAGATCTTAGCTTTCCCTTCACTGGATAGTACCAAAAATCACAAGCTGGAGCCCATTCTGAGTGAAGGGATGATGTTAATTCTACATCCTTGCTTTGGAGCCATTCCATTCTGCAAAAGAGCACAAAACATTGAATGTGTCAGAGATCAAGAGCATGTGCAAGATTGACTAGACCAACAATAAGGGCATTATCTGTCAAGGGAAATTCAAAGGTTCTGGTTTATGGTTCACACTTTTATTGTTCGTTTGTACAGTCTTTCAGAATTAGGGATAATAGGACAGGACGTGCTTAACCCAGGAGAAATTACAGCAATTTTACCATCTCCAGCAAGTTAACATTAGCAAATTGTGAGCATAGCAAATGTTTATAAGATTAAATACATTGTTCAGTTAATGATCTTTGTTGGCAGCAGACCCAGAATGAAGACTGCTTAATGGGTGTAGGTAACTCCTGCTGACCAACTCCGTGAAAGATATGTGGTGATGACAGCCCTCAGGTGAAATAGACATATGCATAATTTTTAGGACCTAAAGTGCCTAATGGGGAACCACACTACAGAGGATAATTCTCATAATTATAAAGCTGTTATGTGAACTTTACATAAGCAAACTTGAGAGACATAAAAGCACTTATTAGGAAGATTCTGTGAATAAACAGTAGCAATGGCTGTGGTTAAATGTCTCTTTCCCTCTTTTTATTTTTTTTCCTTTTTCTGGCAGGAGCCATCTAATGATGTATTTTTTATATGTTTTGCTAAGACACTTCACAGTATAATTGCTAGTCTATGTTTCAACATCACAATAATTGGCATTACTCTTAAACTCAGTGTCCTTTATGGTGTCCTAGATATCCTGCTATTTAAAATGTCATACTAAGTCTATTTCATAAAATCAGAATCATAGAGTCATAGAATCATAGAATAGTTTGGATTGGAAAGGACCTTCAGAGATCATCTAATCCAACCCCCCTGCCATGGGCAGGGACATCTTTCACTAGATCAGGTTGTTCAAAGGCCCATCCAACCTGGCCTTGAACACTTCCAGCAAAGGAGCATCCAGAACCTCTCTGGGCAACCTGTTCCAATGTCTCACCACCCTCATAGTAAAAAATTCCTTCCTAATGTCCAGTACAAATCTACCCTCTTATAGTTTAAAACTGTTGCCCCTTGTCCCATCTCTACATGCCCTGGTAACAAGTCTCGCTCCATCTTTCTTATAAGCTCCCTTTATATATTTAAAGATCACAATAAAGTCTCCCCAGAGCCTTCTCTTCTCCAGGCTGACCAACCCCAACTTTCTCAGCGTTTCTTCACAGCAGAGGTCTGCAAGCACACATGGCCAACTCATAGTTAATTTTTCATCTACCAATATTGCCAAGTCCTTCACTGCAGGGCTGTTCTCAATCCATTCATCACCCAGTCTGTTATTGATGTTGGAGATTGCTTTGGCCAAGGTGCAGGACCTTGCACTTGTCCTTGTTGAACTTCCTGAGGTTCACATTGGCCCACTTCTCAAGCCTGTCACGGTCCCTCTGGAAGGCATCCCTTCCCTCTAGTAAATCAACTGCACCATTCAGCTTGGTGTCATCTGCAAACTTGCTGATGGTGCACTCAGTCTCACTGTCTGTGTCATTAATAGAGATATTGAACAGTACCAGTCCCCACAGAGCTCCCTGAGGGACACCACTTCTTACTGATCTCCATTTGGACATTGAGTCGTTGACTGAAACTCTTTGGATGTGGCCATCCAGGCAATTCCTTATCCTTAACCTCTATTTCTCACAAAGGTTTTGAGTGACTTTAGAACTTGGGTATGGAGAGAGGGAAATCTAGGTCATCAAGATTAATGAACCTCATTCAGTACTGGGATGAGGAAGTAAAGCCAACTGTTTAACCCAATTAAATGTTTTGAATATTTTAACTGCAGAGAATGAAAAAGTATGTTTCCCTGAAAATATATTTATAAATAGTCATATTATATATATATACACAGTGTGTGTGATTGAAGGGGGGGGGGAGGCAGGGGAGAGAGAGAGAGCCAGAGACGGGGACATAGAGAAAGAATTGCATTTAACTGCTTATTTTTTATCATTATTTCTGTCTACTGAAGAACAGATTGGGCCTGTGAAGAGTGGAAATAGGTCATTGTCTACTTCACTGAATTGCTCTGTGAGAAGGTGAAGGTAAGGAAAATTAGGGACCCTTTTACCTTACTCAATCTGTCCAATTCAGGCAAAAACATATAACTTCTGAGGAAAGAACTTCAGTATTTGAGATCAAGATGTAACTGGTGCTCAAATATTTGTAGAAAGTTATTGAAAAATTGAAATTCAAACATAGATGTGGCATTTTGAAAGCATGTGTGGGAATGCTTTGTGTTAGCTTCATTGTTCAAATACATTTGTAAAAGTTAAATGGTTTTGTATGTATGTCTGCATTTTGTGTTTTGCACATTTATGTATGACGGTCAAGATCTGATATAACAGGATTTTGAAGTTAGTATGCAAAATTCATGTTTCAGACTCTTAAGAATGAGTCTTGGTTTTTAAGAAACGTTCATTACACACAAACCAGTAAGACATGCTGACTCCTCACACCAAATAAGTAGGAATCAAAGTGGCATTTTATGTAAAGTATTTGTAAAGCATTTTATATAAAGGAAATTTGAGAAAATTGCCTCTGTTATAACTACAAAATGAGTTGTGTACTGAAATCAGCCCCTCGCGCTTAGATTCAAACCACTGAGCTAAGAAAACCAAAGCTAGGTAATGCCTATTTAAGGATGCTTGTTCGCTGTGAAAAAGAAGTAATAATACGATCATGTGCTATATTTAGAGCAGTATGTCTTTATTTTCCACCCTCTATATTCAACATATGTTTCCATCCCTTATTCAATGGTACCTTAACCAAAATTTGCTCCTGGATTTTACTTCACACCCATCACTACTGTATTTGAGAATGAAAACCTTTTTTGATGTATCACTCTAACTTTTTTGTCAAGAAAGGAGTTCCATTTTGCCACTGGAAGACAAGAACAGATAAGTGAGAACATGTTCTGCAAGATCAGGTCCCTGAGTTGACATTTCTAGTACCTGTTGTTTGCAGAACATTTAGCACTGAATGGCACTTCTTATGTCCAAAACTTAGCTCCCACTCATTCCCATTTCTTACTGTGACTGAGTAGCATGTCCATCAGTTAGGTCATCAAGCTTAGCATTCAGAAAATAAGAAACACATAATAGTGACCATCTGTGGAGAGACAGATTAAATGACTTGACATAGGAATTTTCCATAGAATCATTCATTTACTTTGACTAATGAGACCTTTTGTCTCTGCTTGCAATCGCATTAGTCACTCAGTACGTTCTTTCTAAATTAAGCAACAAGCTAGAATCCTGCAATCAACAGCTTTCTTCACTACATAATGCTGATTTGTTAACATAAAAGATCTACTCTGTGCATCCAGTTAAGGAAAAGGATAGGGAAAAATAGTATGCGATCATGTAAAGGGAGATCATGTAAAGAAACCCTCGATTCTGTCATATTTTAACAGATTGTAATATCTTAGCAGATTTTAACAGGATGATGGCTGCAAATCTCTACTCTTATGTACTTTGCATGGGTAAACAACATTTCTTAGTCTTCCCAAAAAGCAAGCTGAAAAAACGCAAATGTGATCAAACTGATACCCATTTTTAGACACAGAACTTAGGAGATATGAATCACCTTTCTCAGGTTTCTGTAGTCTCTCTCTCTCTCTTTTATTTAGGCAGATTGGAGAAGCTGACTTCTAACTTAAGTGCCTTGGTTAAGTCCCTGAAGAGAGGGGGAAAAAAAAAAAAGAACAAGAAAAATATTTTGATCCTATATTTTGATAATGCCATTTTCATACAGCCATTATAATGAATATGTCTTTTATTTGTCCATTTATACTATTATTTCTACTGTTCATGGGGCAAAAATATACAGCTTCAGTATACTGTTAATTGATAACAATTTGGCCATAAGTATGGTTTTTACAGTGCATGGTGCAAGATAATTCATAGACTTTTTTGATACCTCTCACTTTTCAAAAGCTGATACATCTGTACACTCTTCTGTTACAGAACTGAAGAGACAGGACATATCTAAAAACAAGACATCTAAATAATACAGTATGTTCAAGCACATACTTGTCGCCCACAGAGCCCCCCAATCTTGTTTGCCAAAAGCTTTCACACTCTTGTCCAAACAGTGATCATCGTCTCAGAGCTTGATCTCACCAGGCAAAAATACAATGAAGAGAAGGAAAAGAAAAGCAGCCTGATATGAAATGCGAGGATAGTAGGGAGTAAGAGGAAAGCCAGGTAATGAGGTCTTGGCAAACAATGGCAAATATCCCATGGAAAAAAATCTTGGATTACAAGGGGATAAATAATTCTTTTCTCTGAACCTATATGATCCTAGAGAGAAACAGTTCTCACCGCAGGTGTCATTACATAGTCTCAGCCCAGGCTATACTAAGACAAAGGTATCTGACTCTGAAAACAGATGGAGACAAACATAAGCATAAGATAATTCAGCTGGTAATACAGTCACTCCTTTCTCACTTCCTTGTAACAAGTTACAGTTCACAGTAGAGCACATATAAACAGAACCCTGAACTTTTTCCTTTTATTCTGCAAGAGTCTCTTCTTTAATTACCGGTCAGGGGAAAAGTCCATTTTTATTTCAGAGATAAGATGGAGGAATCTCAGAGCAAGGTTTACACCTGATTGTGCTCGGGCTGCATAAGTCCTCGAGGAAGCACAGGCTTTCATCCCTGGTGTTCAAAGAGTATCACAGCAGCCCATAGGTCTGGGGGCCAACAACAGGAGGGATCAGGCTCTGTGCTCTCCTCCTGAAACCCAGTGCTTTTTGGGTGGGGGTTTCTGCAACTCACTAGTGAACTTCAGGCTGGACTAACTAGTGAGGTCCACATCTGGAAAGACCAAGGTGAGAGTCAGTGACTGGGTGAGGGGCCCAGGATCCAGGCATGGAGATCTGATGGACCTAGAGCCTGAGCTCACATTTAAGGATCTTGTGAATCTGTGGATGTTGCAATCAGAGAGAGCAAGTGTGTGTACACGTCTCAGTGGTGAGCCTCAGCCAGAGAGGAGCAGTGAGATTGGGCTGTCTGTGTTTTTGTGAGTGCTGTAGGGGTCTATGCATTTCTGGTAAAGGCACCTGTGCTGCTCTGTGTGGCTGGCTGTGTTAGTGTCCTCTGTGTATTGTGTGAGTTGTGTGTATCTACCTACCTCCTGGAGTTCGTCTTCAGCATCGCTGCTGGCTGGACTTGCAAAGGTGGGCAGCAGCAGCACACATTAGGCTGGCGTGGGCAAGACCTCCTGGTCTGTGAGTACACCAGATTTGACTCTCCTGGGCCAGCAAGGAGGAATCCATAAGGTCCTGAACAGCACTGGATTCAGCTGCTCCTTAACAAAGACAGCCGATAAGGGTGCCAGGAAATGGGACGTTGGTCTATAGGCTAATAATTCTTGCAGTGATGTCCATAGCATAAAAAGGGAAGGTTGTTTAGTCTCTATGGTTTCTGGAAAATGTTTGTTGTGTTTCAAAAAGAGGCACACTGAGCAATGAGGGTTTTGAGGACTGTTGCTGTATCACATTGGTTCTGATACCTATTGAGGAAGATTCTGTTTTCAGATGCAATGGGTCTGCCAAAGTTTCTCTGCTTGTTGATTGTGGACAGCCTGTAAAAGGATCCCAAGGTGGATGAATTGTGAATGAAGCTGTGTGGTTTTCCTTTTCCTAAATGTTCTCATAAAGATTTTGAAACAGAAGAAGGCTGGTTGAAACAAAAGAATCCGTATGCACAAGAATGAATTGATGCAGCTAATTGATGAAACACAGAAACACAGTTACCATTGGAAACAACCATTTCTCTTTGGATTTTTCATACCTGCTCTTCAATGAGCAGCACTGAGATACTTCCTAAAGGTGAGACTATCAACTGAAATCCATAACCCTAGTGGATACTAAAGTCAGATATATAATAGATGTATTATCTTACAGCCCATTATAAGTTCCTGATGATATCTTCCCATGACAAAAGTTCTAATAAATATTTCTCTTTCAGTTTCACTGAAGCTTATGGCTTCAATCAATGTATATAATTAAGGTATATAATCATAATTGGATTTTATTAAGAGTAACATTGTATATTCCAAATTTAGCCTTTTGTTACACTTTATCTAACTTCACAGAAAGACACTGAGTTTAAAAGCTTGCCAGTTTTCCTAGGAATATCAGCTGGTCCAATGAAAGATGGCACTTAACTCTATAAAACTCATCAGGACTTCAGAACATACATCTGTTACAGTCCTGCTAGTTCTTTACATTTTGCTATGAATTTCCACATACTTGGGCAAGCTTCTTAAACCTTGACCTATGGCCTTGTAAGAATCTTAACATTTATCTAAAAGGCAAAGTTTAGCCTTCATCAAAACATTCCCCAAAACTGGACTTTAAAAAGACACCTCATTAACAATCTGTGGAAGATGTCTTGAATTTTTAATTTGTGTTTGGCAGCTGTGCTGTTACAAAACTCACTGTCTGAGGGTTACGATGCACTTGCTCAAGTGCAATACTCAGGACCAAGACACCTAGGTTTTAGTTCTGCCTTCGGTAGATCTCAGCCTGCACATTCAAGTGTTTGGGGTAGGCTCTGAGTCATCCATTTTCCCCTTGATAAATATGACAATAATTTTGCTTCTGCAGTAGACAAATAGTTATGTTTAGACTTGGTAACTGTTGTCTGTGGTTTTTTTAGCACCTTTGTTCACTGCCTTTGTAGTTTACAGGCCACGTGGCTGATTACATCTCTTCAGAAGCTGTAAAAAACTCTTGTGGAAAGGCTTCATACAAGTCCTGTGAGCTGCCTCTAAAAGACCATATTTTATCTCTATGTATGTTTAGGCAGGCTTTTGCAGGTGAATGGGAAGCCAGTCCTACTTAAATTTTGAGCTGACTAGAAGTGGTGTGGCTGCATTACCGCATGTCTGAGCCTTAGTAAACATACTGTGTTTTCAGCAGGATTTAACACTGCACTAAGCACTATGGTAACTGCATAGTATAAACATCCATCTGACTGGACTAAGCAAGTGTTTTGTAACACAACCCAGGGACTCAGTTATTACAAATTTGTATACAAAGTCAGTTCACATTGTCCACTCATAAATTTATTTCTGTTGCTAATTTTTCATCTGTTCGTGGGAATTACATAAACTGGTATAGTCAGTAGCTTAAGGTTCATGGGTCCAGATTTCAATGCCTTCCTATACCACAGATTTTTTATGTGGTCTTGGTCAAGTCACTACCTTTAGGTTCCTCTAGAAAATGGAGAAAGTAATTTGTTTCTGCTTTTCAAGGTAGGAAGACAATTTAGTTTTTGTAAAGGTTTCTGATACTTATGTGAGGGAATTCTTCTAATCACTTTTATACACTTTTGTTAGTATCCTTCTGAAGAAAGTATATTTTAGGCTGCCAAAATTAATGGAAAGGAAGAGAGAACAAACTAATGTTAAACAAATCTATACAAGAAAGTGAGTGATCATAATAATAAAGTGTATAAAGTTGTCTCAGCAGTGGACGCCATCCTCATGTACAGGGACAAGCAGGCACATGGCCAAGGCAGGATGATGTGATACAAATGTATGTGATTCATCAGACATTGGGGAAGTGGTGGGACAACAAAGAGGCCACAAATCAAAGGATCCTTGGCTCCTTTCACTCAGTACTGTATATGCAAGCCTCCTCCTGGGGGGAAGTAGCCTGAGGGAAAATGCTCATCTAATACAACTTTGCCACTTCTGTTATATTGGATATTGCTAAACGCCATTGTATTGCACTCATCACTGCTTTTTTTTTTAATTCAATTAGTTGATTTTTTTTCCTATAATGGTTGAGTGTATGATTCTCACTCTCTGTCAGTTTGAAAGCATTCCTAGTTAATACATCCTCTATATTATTTGTAAATATATGAAAAATTCTTGTGTACAGAAATTATTTCTTAAGGATAGTGCTTTTATCCAGACCCTTGGAAGTACAACTTGCTATTAACCACAGCTTACTATTTTTGATTTCTTTTTGCTTCCATGAAAATGGTACAATCCAGCTATTTTGTGCAGTCACATAGAAGAGTTAGATGCAGTATCTTGCTAAATTGTATATAATTGGTGCACAACTTCTGTCCTTTTAAGACTCTCAAAAGAACAGTGTGCCTGTCAGACAGAGTCTGTGATTTGTGAACTAGGCTAATTTTATTTCTCATTAATGGATTTTCTTCTATTGTTAAGTTAAATTCCCTAATTACTGTCTTAATTTTTTTTCTCAGGGAAAAATAATATTAAAACAATCTTTGCAATTTCCTAAGACAAGTTTTCTCTCCTCTCCTTTGAATTGTGGCAAATAAATTGATACTTTTTTCACCTAGTCCTTTGAGCAAAGACTTATTGCCACTTCAGATCCATTTTCTCCCTTTTTTCTCTTCTCCTTTTACCTTATGTTTTATTATTTATCTGTGCACTCCTGCTAAGACTTCTTCATCTTTGTTACTAGGTCATCCATCACTGTTATTCCACCTTTTTTTTGGCAGTCAGCCTCCATCCCTTCCTTCTATTATTAGATACTTTTGCCTTCTCAAGTGCTAGGCATTCTCCACATCTAATAGTTAATGTATTCAGCAGAAGAAAATGTTATTATGGCTTAGATTATTTTCCTGCAAAACAAAATAAGCATCATAAATCCCAGAAACTCCTGTTTATTCCCATAGCTGAATTTCTACCATATGTTATTAAAAAAAAGAGTAATAATTACATTATATTTTTGAGAAAATTAAAAATATCAAATCATAAGAACAGAGAAAACTGCATCTATACAAGTATAGTTGTCTTTGGATAAATACTTGCATTCCCACAGGCAGAATTGCTATTACCTTTGTCATCCACTCAAATCTTGTCATTAGATGCTAAATCCAAAATCAAAATTTCAATACAATTAACAGAAGAAAGTTATTTTAAAACAAAAACTACAAAAGGGATATTTTTCTTTAGCAGCCAGACACTCAAATTCAAAGCTCAAAGTGTCATCATTTGAAAACATAGCATCATTCAGAAGCTGCTGTAACTCAGAGTCTGTCTTGCAGCCAGTGATTAGCTGTCGGTTATCATATTGCACCACAGGTTAGAACTCCACTTTTACCAACTCTCCCTCCCTCAAAAAAACCCTCTGACATCAGGAATATTTCCATTCACTTTACATCCTTTTGTCTGTCAGCCTCAAGAAACTGGCATCTCTTACAAAGTGTATCCTGCCCAGCAAATGAAATATACACTTTATCATCTGCCAGCAGACCTCAGGACTTTTACTATTCTTCCATATACATCAGAAAAAAAAAGAAAAAAAAAAGTCCGTCAAAGAAATTCATGTTGGGTGACCATTTTGTTCTGCAAATAAAGAGAGGTAAATAAAGGTATATGAATTGCTGCTTTAAGAGAAAAGCATTGTGAAGCTCTGCTAAGGTACAGGCTCTGCTTGTCACTTAGATAATCTAAGAAAATGGGTGTCAAAAGTCTTTATTGCCATAATTTATGTATTTTCAAAATTTTCCCTCTAGCTCCCCATAACTTATTATAATCAGTTTTAGTTGAAGTCTGACATTATTCAGGGTGCTGCTGCTTAAACTGAGATGAAAATTCCTTTGACATTTCTACAAGTTTTTATTTTTGTCCACTGGTGGAGGATCAAGAAAGTTACAACTGAATTGCTAGTATTTAGTGTTCGGCTTCTGATTTACCAGCTATTTAACTGCATTCATTTTTTCATTACTTTATTAATGTTTTTAAAGAGCAAACAAGGAAAGAAAATCTGACAAGAGTATTGCCAATATTGGTTACTTTTTTCCATCAAAGTTAACCTGTTTTCTTGAAAATGTTGTTTGTCATTATGCTTTTATGAATTTAGGGAGCCCCAGGAATGTATTATCCTATCAAACTTTGGGTAGCAAGATTTTTCTTTCAACATGACATAACACAGATTTGCTTATCCCAAGAAATAAAAAGTAATGCATCTCCTCTCAAATATGTCTGCATTAATCTTAAACATGAGGAAAGCTCAAAATGGAAACAAACCTAAGGAAAAATTAAGTTCCTGATGGCAGGGCTGGAAACACTATTACAAAACAAACATCTAAGGAGTGTGCAACATATCTGAACCAAATCTCTCCTAACTCTTATTTAAGCTTTCTCTAGGACATTTTTCTCAACCCTGAACAGCTTAATTATAGCAGATGCCTACAGTGTTGTCTTTAGAGATAGGACAAGTTTTTAGGCTCTCTTATCCCACTCTGTCCCACTTTGCATTGTCATGTTGTCACTGTATGCAAATAAATCTTCAGAGACATTCCTGGAGATTTCTACTCACTCCTACCTGTCTACTAACCTCAGTAATACATGTAGGCAGCTTCATCATGTTATTTCTTTTATTATCTCTGGTACTTACAAGAATCCAGGTTAAACCACAGTTTCAAGTCCATCCAGAATTACACAAAGATTCTTCAATATTTTGATATTGAAATATGTTCAATATTTCTCAGCTCAGATTTGCTATGCAGTTTAGGCAATCTATTGAATTAACATATTACCTGACTTCTTCCATCCTACATTATATGATTTGCATTGAGAACTGTTTCCTAGTCTCATAACAATTCACAAACTACATTTCATAAAAAATATCAATGAGATAAAATAGCTGATAATATTACAATTTATATAATTGTAAATAAAATTGTAAATTGTGGATAATATTACAATATTACACTATCTTGCTGAGATTACTTGAAAGACCTCTTTGAAATATAACAATAATACTGTTGATTGATTTAGGATTTGTAGCATCCCTTTTGTTTCACAACTTTTTCAGCCTTATAGCTTCAGCCTGTCACGGAATGCTGTAAGAGCAAAGAGGGTCAGAGCCTGCCATTTCCAAAGGTTCAGTTTTCAGTGTCTGGGTGCCTGTGCAAGGTTAGAATCATAGAATATCTCAGGTTGGAAGGGACCCATAAGGATCATCAAGTCCAACTCCCTGCTCCTCACAGGACTACCTAAAACTAAACCATATGACTAAGAGCATTGTCCCGACGCCGTGACCGTGGTGCTGTGACCACTTCCCTGGAGACCTTGGTCCAGTGACTGACCACCCTCTCAGTGAAGCACCTTTTCCTAATGCCCAATCTGAACTTCCCCTGATGCAGCTTCATTCCATTTCCTTGTGTTCTATCACTGGTCATCAGAGAGAGGAGATCAGCATCTCCCCCTCCGCTGCCCGCCTTGAGGAAGCAGTAGACTGTGATGAGGTCATACCTCAGCTTTCTCTTCTCCAAGCTGCACAAACCAAATGACCTCAGGCGCTCCTTGTAAGTCTTGCCCTCAAGGCCTTTCACCATCTTGGTCACCCTTCTCTGGACACACTCTAAAAGTTTGATGTCCTTCTTATATTGAGGCACCCAAAACTGCACACAGTGCTTAAGATGGGGTTGCACCAGTGCAGTGTAGAGTGGGACAATCACCTCCCTCGACTGGCTAGCGATGCTGTGCTTGATGCATCCCAGGACATGGTTGGCCCTTTTGGCTGGCAGGGGATACTGTTGACTCATATTCAAATTGCCGTCAACCCAGACCCCCAGATCTCTTTCTGTGAGGCTATTTTCCAGCCTTTCATCCCCCAATTTGTATGCATAATCAGGATTACCGCATCCCAGGTGGAGAATCCGGCACTTGCTCTCAAATTGCATATGGTTGGTGATGGCCCAGCTCTGTAGTCTGTCCAGATCTCTCTGTAAGGCCTCTCTACCCTCAAGGGAGTCCACAGCTCCTCCTAGTTTAGTATCATCAGCAAACTGACTTAACGTACATTCAATTCCTGCTCCAGATCATTTATAAAAACATTAAAGAGCACTGGCCCTAAAATCAAAGTATGCTCTCCCCTTATCAAGGGTCAAAGTTTTGCTGGTGTTTTTCTCCTATTGTCAACAATTTGCAACTCTGCTACTTGGTGGTCACTGTGACCAAGACAGCCACCAATCACCACTTTGCCTATGAGTCCCTCTCTGTTTACAAACAACCACCTTTCCTAGCCAGCTCCCTTAGTACCTGCACCAAGAAGTTATCTTCAACATGCTTCAGAAATTTCCTGGACCTGTTTGTGTCTGCTGTATGATATTCCCAGTTGATGTCTGAGAAGTTAAAAACACCCATAAGGACAAGGGCAGCTGATGTAGAGATACCCCTTAAATCCCTGTGGAATAATTCATCGCTGTCATTGTCCTGGCTAGGTGGTTGATAGTAGACTCCCACAAAAACATCCACTTTATTTACTTTCCCCTTCATCTTTACCCAGAGGTTCTCAACCGTGTCGTCACCAGCTGTAAGCACCATACAATCCACCGCCTCCCTTACAGCACCATTCCCCTGCCTGACCTGCCCTGCCTATCCCTCCTGAAGAGCCTGAAGAGCCTATCCATCATGGCACCCCAGTCACAGGACTCATCCCACCAGCTTTCACTTATGCCAATGATGTCATAGCTCTGGGACTGGGTCAAAGCTTCTAGCTCCTCCTCCTTATTCCTCATGCTGTGCGCACTAGTATAAAGACACTTCAAATGTGCTCCAATATACTCAGCATATCGTGGAGCAGACTGAAGGACCTCGCTAGCACACTGTTCCTCAAACACTGACATGCTGCCCCCAGGCTTATCTCTAGCAAGCCTGGTTTTATCCCCTTCCCCCTTCAAATCTAGTTTAAAGCTCTTTCAATGAGCCCTGGTAACTTCTGCACAAAGATCCTTTTCCCCTTTGAGACAGTCGTACCCATCTGTCACCAGCAGGCCTGGTGTTGTGTAGACTGACCCGTGATCAAAAAACCCAACATTCTGCTGGTGACACCAGACTCAGAGCCAGGTATTGATCTGCTGGCTCTTCCTGTTTCTTTCCTCATCATTCCCTGCAACTGGAAGGATAGAGGAGAACACTACGTGTGCTCCTGATCCCTTAACCAGTCACCCCAAGGCCCTGAAATCTCTCCTGATTGCCCTTGGACTTCTTGTTGCAACTTCATTGCTGCCTACCTGAAAAATCAATAATGGCTAATAATCCGAGGGCCGTACCAGGGCAGGAAGTTTTCTCTTCATGTCTTTAACCCGGTCCCCAGGGAGGCAGCAGACTTCCCTAAGAAGTGGGTCCGGTCTGCATACTGGGCCTTCTGTTACCCTCAGGAGAGAGCCTCCTATGACAATATGACCTGTCTTTTTTTTCTTTATGGCAGTGGTTTTGACTCAGGGTGTAGGCCGACTTAACCTCGGCGACACCTCCAAGCTAGATGAACCATCATCGTTGTCATTGTTCGATTCCACTTGCAGAGCCTCATACCTATTATGCAAGGGCACCTGAGAAGGTGGGGTAATCATGGAGCTGATGCACCTGCTGCACTGAGGAGGAACTTGTTGCCTTTCCCCCCTATCCCTTAAGTCACTGTTCAGCTGGGTGGAGACAGGACAGGGAATATTCTGTATCATGTGTCCTGTCTACCTGACAGGCCTGTCCCAAGGAAGGTAGGGTGTGGTTCCAGTTATCTACCTCTCTCTCACACTCCCTGATACACCTCAACCTAGTCACCTCCTCCAAGTGCTCTGCCACTAAGGTTAGCCTTATGAGACCTAAAAGATAACCCTCTATCTGTCTTATCTGTTAAATTAGCTTTTGGGTTTAGAACAAGTTGGCCATCTCTTTACAATAAAACTGCCTGTGCACTGTCATTATAGTTATTAGAATATATTCCAATGACCTTTCATTAATATTAATCTGGCAAAGGAAAAGTTGAATTTTATGAACAGTAATAGAAAACAGTTACAAGGCACCCCTGTGGACATTCCTCCAGATACCGTGTATTCCTTGTATATACCAACACTATATCAAGGTTTTCCAGGTCCAATGAAAAGAAATCAATGATTCATGAAACTTGTAAGCTGGTATTCAAAGCAATGAGCAACACTTCTCTTGCTTTTCTCTGTGGAGACAGAAAAAATGCTGATTCAGGCATTGCAACACCTTTGTACTGAACTCACACAGAGCACTAATGCATGGGCTGAAGAATTTCTGACAAGACAGGACAAGGATGAAGTTGCCTAGGAAATTAAAGAAGACCTTTATTATATGTACACTGTGCATAAATGTGTGGTTATATAGGTGTGAGTGTGCGCATATTGTGTGTGTAAATGAAGGTGTATTTTCTTCATCTGTGGCACTCTACTTTGGGGTCTGTAACAGCAGTTTTTTTAGGATGCTATCACAGAAGTCAATAAATGGTTTTGGGTTTAGTTTGATGTAGTATCCATACAGACAACATCATTTAAACTCTGACAGTTCATTAGCTTTTCCTTAAGACTCATGTGAGTGTTTTCCTCCTCTCTGCCTCTCTTACATGTTTGGCATGACAAAATAATGTATAGCTTTGTTATTTAAGGTTTTACTACAGCAGTGTAAATATTCTTGTTAGCAAATACACGAAGCTGCTTGATTGTCTCCTTCAAGAATTCTTTAAGCAACAACTTTAAGTTAAACTAGGAGCTTGAGGCTATAAATAACTTGTGCAGTTCTGTGGCACAGATAAATTAACATGACCTCTCAGTGTGCCATTTTTAAGGAGATCTAAATTGCTCATATATTCTTCTTTTTACTGTATGTTTTTAAAGTAAATTTCACTCTCTGTGAAAACAGCCAGACTATAACATGTAGACCTTTATTTTTTATAAAGTCTGATAAGTAATAAGAGGAAATAAAATTCTCACATCTGACCTACTGCCATGATTTGCCCTGATGATGAGACCCTCTGAAGGATGAAAGCAAATTGTTCTTCAGTCGCATTCTGTCTTGTTTTCCTTTTGTACTGAGAAAGCCAACCAAGTTGTTAACAAATGCAAACTGTTATAGTATTTTATTTTATTTTTTATTCATTTTCTGATGTGGAAAATTGAAACCAGACTGAGATCAATGCATTTCAACACGAAGCATGAAACAGCCTTCTGAAAGTAATATCTGTTATTTAATAGTTTGAGCTTAATAGTGAAAAGCTGATGTCTACTTCTAGAAATCTGACCACTACCCCTGAAGCAGTCATGCAATCTCTGATTTTAAACATAAAAATATTTCCAGATATAAAGATTGCTATGAAGCAGTCTGACACAGTCTTTGAATGTTGATGCCATGTCTCCAACCACCATTTAGAATACAGTTACATTGATAATGTGTCACTACTTCTTAAAAGAGGCAGCTGGTGAAAGGATACTTCTTTCCCAACTTGTAAGATCTATTCTTGTCCTTCACTGAAAAATTAGTTAAGAATTAATTAAATATGATTAAATACTATCCCACTTCCAGATAGTCTGTTGCCAGTTGCTTATCCATTCTTCAGATGTGAGATAGAGAGCGGATGTTTCTCCCAGATCAGAGTGACAAAGCCTGCAGGGATTATTGTTTGGAAGAAGTCTGGCTTTCTTTGCAATGATACATTTCCTAGGATCATCTGAGGACCTGGCTGTGAAGCAGATGGTCTTCAGCCTCTCCTATTCTCTTTCCAGGGCACATTTTGGCTGTGGCTTTTGCTCTTGTGTGGTAAGGCTTTTGTTTACTACAAGAGGGGACCAGCTCCCTGGCTCAAGGTGTGTGAAGCAGTCACCCTACCAACCAGTGATCAGAGGTCACAGAGGACTAGAGTCATTGGTTTAGGATGGCACCTCCCAGGCCTGTGTTCATAGTTAAATAAATAATCAAGAACTCTCATCTGAGGTCTGTGAAGATTTTAAAACTTTGTGTAGATGCTGGGGTGTTATGTGCTCAGAGAAACCATTGGGGTGGAATCAGTGCTCTGGCCTTCATTGATTTCCATTTTTATAGACTATTTTATCATCTTTTTATTAGAAAGTGATTTCAATGTTACCCTTTCATATCTGCTACTCTGAGGACAATGAGATGAAAAATATTCAGTTATCCTTTCTCTTTAATAATGGAAAATGGATATTTTGTTCATAAGCGGGAAACAGTCTCATTCCCGGGTTTCATTTTGCTGTGCAACAGAAAATATGTTTTGATATGTAATAGAAAGCACATCTACTTTTACTATTTTCCCATGAAGTGATAAAATATATGATCTGATTGTTCAGGAGGTTTTGAATAGGTGACAGCCTTAATCTGGACTTTACGGTATATAACAGATCTCTAGTGTTTAGAAAGATTAAAAGAAAGAAAATTGTATTGAAATATAGATAGCATATCATTGGCTAAAAATTATTTGCATTCATGTTTTGAAGTGATTTATAATTAAAGGTTGCACTTTTTTCAGTAGCAATGGGTTTTAGTGGTGTGTTCTTTTCTAATGTCCAAACTAAGGAGTGAACCTTCTAGTGCAAAATGACTTACCATTGTGAAATATTTTCTTGTAAGTGGTATCAGTTCTAAGAAGACATGCAAGCCAACTTAACCTATAGATAATAGCATATACAACAGAAATACTTAAGACTATAATGCAAGAAATGCCTGTTATTACTCATTGCAAGCAAACAGTATTTAGCCGTTGTGCTTCTGTGGTCCTCAAGGCTAGCTGTAGGACACTTACTAAACTGTCTGCACAGTGTCTGTGGAAAATCTCATCTTAATCATCGGTTTTGCTCTCTGGATGTATGGACCTACCAGGACTTGTGCACGGCAACTTGCACACTTAATCACTTGTTTTCTATCCCATTTCATCTGCCTGTCTGCCAAGCTCCATTTCCAAGGTGTCTTCGAGCTGCAGCTTTACCCTGTTCATAGTGACTCACCAAGTCAAGTCTCTCCATGCCATGTTCAAGCAGTGGGATTTGGACAGGTAATTTCAGTGCTATAAGCAGCTATGGCTTCACAGAAACCCTTTTAAGCAATCCATCTTAAGCTCTTGAATAACACACCATGAATTTCTGCCCAAATAGTATATGTCACTGTGTTAAGACTGAACAGCAAGTGAAAAATCTATCATCGACAACTTACTCCCTCTTTCCCATAAATATCCACAGTAAATTGAGTGACTGTGTTTTTCAGGCCTTTTTTGGTTTGCTTTAAAGCACAAAAAATGTAAGGTTTTTTTAAGATAATAATCATTTAGAAAGCATTACAGTCTACCACAGCTTTAAACATGATACCCCCAACTGCTGTAAAATGTTTCAAGTTCCCCTTCCTACCTGAGCCTTTCATGAGCATCTAGAAGCGAATTGGAAGGGAGAGAGAGATCTTAGTTCAATTCAAGTTATAGGCCAGCTGTTGAACCCCACTATCTTTAAATTCTTCTCTCATTCTCACTTGTGCAACTATATTGAATAAAATAGTGTCATGTCGGTATATTTTCTATTCACAGAGTCTAAATGTATGAGTAGAAAATAAAACATCTCAGTGCACTTGAGGACAAATCTAGGCCGTAGGATCTTTATTAAGAAATAGAAAAAAAGTGTTATTTTATATGTTAAGGGAAAATGAATTCTGACCACAATAAGCTAAAGTTATAAAATTTCAGGCACGTTAATGCATTCAGGTGATGAAGACATAGTTGGTAGTGATGTCTCAGTACAAAGGATCATTTTAATGGTAGATATGATCACGGTGTTAGAGATTGATCGTTAAACAGTTCTACTTTAAAAGTCAATAAAGATAAATTTAACATCTACCTTATGTGTGATCTTTATGCACTAATTTCTTTTTGTCTGATAAAATGTTGTAATCTGACCAATGTTCCAATGGTTGAAAGTTACTATTGTTAAAGTACTTTTTACTACAGTCTCTGAATTTAGTGGTTTATAACATGCTGTTCATTATCACTTCACAACTGCTAAACTGCATGAGACAGACTTTTTATTGTGTGTTCTATTGACAAAAATGCACTACAGATGCCTTATATTTTAATGGTGTTTTAATGATTCTTATAATAGTTAGCATGCCATGAATTTATGTTCAACACAGAATGCCTCAGCAGCATAATTAATAAGCACAAATATACAGTTGGTGAAGAGACTTTCAGACTCCCATAGGAACGGTCACTTACAAATTCCAGCATGCTAAACCAGAACTTCCTTGTTTCTGTTTGTCATACATGGAGCAGAGTTTTCATAATAACCTTCAAGTGAGTTTCAATTTCAGTTCACTTTCTCCATATCTTACATTTATCAAGCTTCCTCACCATGCTCTTCACCATAAAGTCAATTTTAAATGTACAAAACCAGAACCCTGCCTTCTCCATGACACTTTTTACAAGACTGGCATATAAGGCTCCTACAAAGTCCAGTGTATCACAGCCCAGTTTCCTCTGCACATTACACACAGAGAGCAGCTTTGGTCCCACATTAAGAGATTGGACTGCTTGATCTCCAGAGGTCCTGTATCATTCTCTGAGTCTGTGAAATACCAGAACAGTAATATGTAGATGATCTCATGAGTGTGAGAAAGAATTAAATTCAAATTCCTACAGATTTTCTACTTGGATCATGAACTTTGGTTAAAGCTTGACTATGGCTGGGGCATCTGTAAGGTCTTCTCTCCGTGTGAGCTCACTGAGTTGTTCAACAACATGGGAGTTTCCACTGTAATATCTCCCTCAGAGCAAGCAGAGATGTGTTTCCTTGCTGTGACTGCCTATTTCACTAGATGTTTCTCAGTGTAATTCCCAATGTGAAACTTCTGTTGAGTTTATTTGGATACTATCAGGTTCAACGCTTGGCCTACCGAAAGGTGCATCAGCTTCCTCCCCTTCCCCTGAAACACCAGCTTCTCTTGATCACATAAACCTCATTCTCTTGGGAAGACTGGATAAAAATTAAAGGGAAATAAGAGAACCTATTCAAAAGTATCTTTAATAAATTAGTTTTAAGAGAGATAATGTTGCTATCTAAATTGCTTTTTATTGCCTACTGCATCTCATGTCTAGGAATGGGAACTTGAAAACTTAAAATTACTAAGGATTGTCTTATTAACTGGCAAGCAGGTGGCAATGGAATAGAATAGTTTATGTTTTGTTATAGCTCTAATCAATGACTGATTTGAATGAATTCAGGGCAGGAGGCAAGGCCTATTTATTTTGTTCAACATTTGATTAAACGTTTTTGCTTGGTTCTCATTTTGTGTTTTAATTTTTCATAATCAGAGCACATAGCTGTCAGGATGACAGGTGGTTATAGAAACTAGAAAATTGAATAAATAAACCAGTCACTTGGTCTTATCTGTGCATCCCTGGGATATCTGGCCTCAGAAGGCACTTCCTTCTCCAGCACAAAGAACCTGGAAAGATGAAGCAGTCCAGAACAGGCACAGTGTACAGCTACTGTTTCACGCTACCTGCAAAACCTGCTTTATCCTTATCCAAAGTTTAAGGCTTTTCTTTAAAATAACAAGTGGCCAAGTAACTTAAGAATAGAATGAAAATGAAAGACAGGATTATCACATAGTCAAGGCTTTTGACCTATAGTATTTCTTCATTTTCTTCAAAATAGGGTTTTCCAACCTCACCAAGTCAGGATTTTTTTATTATAAAAGAAAGGAGAAGAGGACTTTTGTTTCTCAGAGGCCTTCATTCTAGTGGAAGGGGAACAATTACTCTCCTTTCAATACAGCTTCTGAAATGGAAATATAAACATTGTCTAGGGACTTTGAAGACTGAAATCTATGTCAACAAGTCCTTAGAGTTTATTGAATTTGAATAGGCTCAGTAAAATGTTTTCAATTTCATGAATGATAAGGACGCTTGCTCAGAATTGATTTTTGTACATTCTACTGGGACTGATGCTGTTCTTATCAGATGGATGTTATCTTTATTCCAAGTTTTTGAAGGACGGGAAGAATTTTAGTACTGGGTACACTAGGTATAATTAGTATAATTGTTGACTAAGTAGGCTATATTGAAGAAAAATGTATTTTATCCATCCATATGCTCCTACAGGTATTTCCATTCATATTGCAGTAACATTTATGGAGATTGGGACTCCATCGTGTTACATAGCACAAGTGTACACATTTAGAAACATCATATTATAAGACAAGAAGAAACCATTTATAGTAGTGTTAATAGAGTATTACAGGAAATTACTTTTTTCTTCTGAGATGACCACCTCAGCAGAAGTGTATTAGAAAGAAAAGATATGAACATGTATGAAACCTTTCTGGAATCTGACCAAGCCAAAGTATAAATCATCATCTCCCTGCAGACTGAACTCATCTGTCACCCTTCTGCTTCCGTAGCACAGTACCTGCTGTTGGAATGCACTTCATCCTGATTCAGTTCCTTTCCATCTATCATCTTTGCTCAGATTTCCCTGCAAGGAGGCTCACTGCATTTTAGTCATGCCATCTGTGGCGAAGCTGCTATCTGCAAAATGGTCAGGTATACTTTTGTGAATCATGCAGCATGTCATCCTAGGCTACATTTTGGTTTGCTAAGCTTTTACCAGAAATCTTGTAAAGTGTTACCATGACTGGTTTTTTTTTCCTCATTGCCATTTAAGCTCTGTAGTCCCTCTAGAAAGAGATCCTTGAGTGTCTTGAATGTCTAAGTTGTTAAAAGAATGTATTTGTCCTGATACAATTTCATGGAAATAATCTCAGAGGAAATTTAACATTCAGTAGAAAGCAGCTGCCTGTGTCTATGGCTTTTGTTAAGGGTGACTTTGAACATTTTCTTTTACTAATGAATATGGCTAGCATCACAAGGCACCTGTGCTAGAGGGTGTGCTTGCAATAGTACAGCAGAATGAAGTGATAACAGAAATTCAGGTTCAACGTTGTTCTTGTTGCTGCCAGTAGCTGTTTGTGGCAGATGGTTATTTCTGGATATCTATGTTATGATTCTGAGGGGTTTTTTTTGTTTCTTTTTCAGAACTTTTTTGCACTAGTTGTATGAATAAATTTTGTCTGTGTTTCTAGTCAAACAGCTTGCCAGGGGAACATGGAGAATCTGCTCAGACAACCTCATCTACAGATTGACTGGGCAGAATTAGAACCCTTTAAAGCTGATCTGAAACTGCTGCTGGAACATCCAAAACTGAAGACACCACTTTCAATAGAGGGATGATGAAAATGGGCTGATTGAGGCTTTGTCTGCACTGTCTTTGGTACACAGACACAAACTCAGGCTTGATTTTGGAGAGAAGGATGGCTCCAGCAAGCTCTGCCAACAGAAGCATGGGCTGTACATGAGTCTTTCCGCTGACCTATCCACAATGCTTCCCTGCCTATGTGCCCTCCTGGGCAGCCTGTTCCTTTGCTTCACACTTGGTCCAGGTTCAGAGGTAGGTAGATGTGCAGTGCAGGTAGTCAGTGGATCGGGCTTCAGCAGACAGCAGTGTGCTGCAGTCAGCTCCAAGCTAGTGTCGAAGAATAGACGTAGCCTTGCAGCCTGTGCAGGGCATATGAGGTAAATATTAATTGTTTAATGAACTACATTGGTCAAATATTTTATTAATAATGGATTTTAAAACTAGCCAATGAGGCAGAGGGACAAGTTAATAAAAATTATTGAATGCCTTGACTGAGGAATCTGAAGGCTGTGTGATAAAACAAGCAAGAGGTGGACAGAACTTTACAGCCATGCTGGAAGGATACTTCATTTTATCTTCAGTTTTCCAGGTTGTCTTTATTTGTACCAGTGTTAGATGTCAGGATGTTTATGTTTATCTGGTTTAAATTCTTTTTTTTTCTCTTTGAAGCAGGTTGAATTGAATCATACTTCAGAGTCAATTTCAGGTGGAAAGTAATTAATAAAAAAAATTCTTCAGGTGCTGACGGAAGATAAAGACCGTAGGTCAAAGACAAATGCAACAGTAAATTCACACATAATGTGTTGCTACTGTAGTTTTCAGGTAAAGGTGAAGCCTACAGAATACAAAATCATTTTATATAGTACCATGTCAAGCTGCAGGTGAACCACAGATAAAATCCCATTAGTATAAACATATGACAGAGAGGATACATTAACTCCTAGGTTTTTAATGATAGGGTTTCTGCACTTGGACAATGAGCAAATGATAGTCAAAAGCAGCTTTAGTGAACAGATTTATATGAAATAGATTTAGTCAGAAGCATTCTTTCACCAGTAGAATAAATTATTTCATTAGCAAATGCTCACTCACATTTATTATGTACAAATTGTTATATCAGCAATATGCTCTGCACCAAGCATTAATCTACATCGTCTTGCTAATAAAAAGTCTTCTCCATGGGTATGGTACTATGGATCACAAGAAACACCAGTCAGTAGTGATGGTTTACAAATCAAACCTAGTGGGGCAAAGCAGTTTAGAAGCATGTGTCTCATTCTGTGGCACGTAAAATCACCCACATGCAACACTTGAGCTGCAAACATTTCAGTTTGCCAAGGGTGATGAAAAAATTTCAGTAACATATACAACACATGCTTAATGAATTACAGTAATACTCAGCACCCACATGTTTAACTTCATGGCAGTCGATAGGGCATAACAATGAAACAGTGAGATGACATAACTGAAGTGCAAATAGCTGGAACAACTTCCTGTCTGTGTTCTGGCAGGTTGAAGAATATTTTCCAACCTAGCAAATAACCTCATTAATGCATTTAAAGGTAGGCTGACCAAAGTCCCAGTTAATGTACGATTGAGAAAACTTCAGAATTAGCTTAATTAGATTATATAGTTCTTTTCTATTTCAAACTTCTACAGTTTTAGGATATGAAGTAAAATTACTGATCTTTTAGTAAGGCATTTCAAACATGCATATATGCCTTTTCCACTACACAAAACAAATCTTAAGTACTGGTGCATTCTAGTTCAGCTCACTAATTCAGGAACACTTTAATATTAGGAAGGATTCCACTGCCCATCAGTGAAGGGGAAATGCTGTCAACTTTTCCCAGTGGTAGGAAAAGAAACGGATTGTCATTTCTTTTTTTTTTTTTTTCTGCAATTCCATTAATACCCATAAATACTTTCTGGCATGACTCCAGGGAGTTTCCAACATATAGGAGAAAGCCCTTCAATAATAATTGGACATGGCTTCACAATGATGAGGCAAAAAAACATATTTGGGATGGTAATCTTTATTTATTACTGTTTTCAATTCATAATATGGAAGCAGTTTGCTATATAACACAATGTTTGGTTTGCTACTGTTCTCCTTTGTTGTGAGTGTAGGTGTGTAATGGTTGGTGGTTTCCTACAAGACAATAATTTGAAAGAATATCACTCTGCCACATACAAGGATTTTTAGATATTGGAGTATGATGATTCCTTTTGTTCCAGTCTCTTCTGGGCTTTCCTAGTTACACAATCACTACTTATGGAGGGCTGTATACATGAGGTTTTGTGTCTTCCTATTTCTACCAATAACTTAGGTTAATATTTGAGATTCGTTCTCTGCTTTGAGCCTTTCACCAAATTGGGCTGTGGGACCAGCAAATACATATATTGACCCATTAGAATTTGATTCATTACAGGTTTTGACTTAATCGAATAGACTTTAGGGAAGGGATTCAACATGCAGTTTAGGATGTTGATATTTAAATATTTGTAACACAGGGTGTGAGTCAGTTACTTAAGCCTAGATACCAGCTGGTTTTTTTTAAAGATCATGTAGGGTATCCCACCTGGCTTATAGATACCAAAACAGAAAGCATAAGTCTCCTATAGGTCCTATGCTGCATCTGCCAGACTGTGCAGAGTTCTTGGTTGGCACTAGACCCTTATGTTCCAGTCTAGATGCCCATATGTGAGCTAGAAGCTTCCATCATGCCCAACAGAGATCTGGCAAATACAGTAATTGGATTATAGAAAGTTATTTAACTCTTCCTTCTGTAGATGCTTACATTTCAACAGCATAGCTATCTTGAGTCCATTGGATTCAGTTGAGCACAGATGTTACCAGAAAGTAGCACTATTTTGCTTTACATTATACCAGGTCAGCTGATTTGCAACCTGTTTGTCTTCATATTTCCAAACGGGAAATTTTCATCAGATGTACCTGACCTCTTGACTTGCCATTGCTTTTAATGTATGTTTGTTGCAAACTATTAAGCGGCATTCTGAATCTTTAACAGACTTGCTTTTCCAGCTCTGATCTGAATCCAGTCAGGACGTTGTTTTCTTTTATGTGTCTCTTGGAAATACCCTATTCCTGTTTTATTAGCCCAAATAGCTGGATTTGCATGTTTTTACCAGCTTTGTGTTCTTTGCAAATTTTCTAGATTAAATTGATGCTGGGTCTTCTGTCCTCTGATCTGAGTTTGTTATTCTGGGACATTGATTTGTAGTTTCAAAATGCATGGTAGTAAGCAATGTGTTTTAATATCTTGCAGATGTTTCTGGTTTAAGTTGGAATGTTTCCCCTTTAATTTATGACAGGCTTAATTAAAGTTCTTTCCTTTGGTCTAATCATTATAAAGATATTAATTCTATGGTATTGCTTGAGCTTGTTCCATGTTTCAGGGACTACTTAAAAATGTATCTTTCCATTTATGGAATGCTGGGTTTATGTTTTACAGCTAGTTGCCATTTATGATTTTAGAGCTGATGGCTGCTATTAACTCCAGTTTCTCTGTATCATCCTCAGCTTCCTTTTCTTAGAACACGTTTGTGCAGCTAGAGCATTTATTTATGTTTCAGGTGTTTTTCTTCTGACCTTGAAGAGTCAATAAACTCTGCTTTCTAGTTAAAGTATGGAAACATTGCTTCAGGCTTCTCTCCCAATATTTTTTTCTTTTTTAATCCTGCTTTAAGAGATGACATATTTGACCATATGTTGTTACTTAATTGCTTTTTATTCTTTTAGATTTGCTTTCTTTTTGTATGTTAGCCATAGCTAGTGATTTAAGATGATGTATAAGCATTCATAAAGAAAACCAGACAGACATTCATTTCCCTACACTCTTCATGCCCTTCTCAATATATGCAAGCATATCCAGTGTAATGACAAATAAACTGTTTATCTGAAATGGGGGCAGGGCTCAGTTATGTTAGTGTTAAGTCCCGGGCTGATTGTCAGGCTCGGGGAACATTTGTAATGATCTCAAGGGTGAAATTAAGACACAAACGAGGTCATATGTCACCAATCAGACGTTTTACTGGGTAAATATAAAAGAGTAAGGTGATAGGAAAGGCAGGAAATATTAGGAGGAAATTAAGCAAGCATTCAGAGAGCGGAGAAAAGGATAGTCACCACCATGGATCCAGTTGGTCCTCAGTCTTCAGGTTTCCGGTGGTGGATGGCCACACTCAGGTTTCATTGTGCCATCTTTTTCCGGTGTTGGAGAGGGAGTTTGCCCTCTCATTTCGGTTTGGTTACCCAGGGCAACATCACGTACGCAACACATGCACATCTAATCACACAACATATATTGTTGGTGGGCAAGTGGCCTGGCCCGGATACCAGTTGGTGCCTGAGAAGCCAAAGAATGGCCTGCTGCTTCAGCAAGTTTGCACAAGTTTCCTTGCAAGCTAGTGGTACTTGATAAGCCAAAGAATGGTCTGCCCTCGGGTCTCATCAGACAAAAGAGTGGTCTGCTGTCTGGTCTTATCAGATAAACACACACAAGCAAGCTTTGAGACAACTGTTCTTAACACTTCAGTCTCTTACAGTTAGTTTTTCTGTTCCATTACTCAATTGGGAAAAGGAACAAACAGGTACTTATTTACTTCCTGAGTAGGAAGCTTGCACATGGTATTGAAGTTTACTCAAAGTCTCCAACACTATGGAACTAAATCCATTCCCATGCTGTAGAGCCTTCTTGACAAAGATAATCTTGGGCTGCCCAGAAGCAATTTGTTAACCTCTAAAGTTCATGTTTCAGTTGTTGACAGTAGCATCATTTGATTTGTTAAAGTAAAGTACTCTGAGGAAAAAAAAGGGGAGGGGAAAAGTGAAAGGGTTTTTTGAAGAGAAAGTGGGGATGATGCGAAATGATCATGGAGCAAATAGCCCCTTTTTCCCTTTGCACTTTTCTAAGGCTATATTTAACAGTTTTATGTAGTAATCCCACTTGTAGAAGTTTAGAGAGAATCTGCCTTATGGGATCATAAAGTTCAGGCGTTTATGGTGATTGATTGATTGAATAAAATAGGGATGCTAATTCATGATGTGCCGTGTGGCATAACTCCAGAAAAGCAGGCTGGGGGGCAGGGTGCAATACAGTGGCTCGGCAATAAGCCAATGCACAGCATCATTGTAATTGCAGATGAAATAATAATTATTTGTGATAGCTTGCTAATCAGTGAAAACATGGAAAAGGCTGCTGACAAGCGCCATCAAGGTAATTAAGGTGAAGCATTGGATTTGCATAAATTTACACTTTGATCATTGTTCACAAGATACCCTCTCTCAAAATAGACTTGGCTGGTTTCAAGATGAGCACTAAATCAAAGCAAAGAGGTGCAATAAATGCACAACATCAATAATGCTTACAAAATATAGATGCACCTTACATAGGCAATTATCTAAAGAATCTATTGTCCTTAATCAAAGAATGATACTCAAGTTACTTTTTCAAATTACCAAATAGTCCTGGTTAGCATATGCTTTTCTAGTTGTAGCTCTTTAATGAACACAGAAAAATCCTTTGGAAAATACAACATTTGATTATGCACCTTGCTCAAAAGAAACAGCCTATTAAATGAGGACTGCTGAAACTGAAGGTGTCATTCCCCATATTATCTTGATATACATGTTCAGGCTGTCTTGGAAGCATGTATTTAATCAATCAGTTTCTTTAGGAGCTGCAAATATGGTACTCTCATTATCTCAAGCTCTAAGTCACCATCTCTGATGGAAGGCTAAGCTGTAGTCCTTCACATCTCTATGCTGATTTCCTGAGTATCAGCTGCCAGGGTAATACTGGTGCTCAGCCCTGCAGCCATAGCTCCATAGTCTGCCTTAGCTCCAGTGTTGTGATTCTTTTCTCTCTGGGAAACAGCAATGGGGTCTCTTGACAGTGCAGTCTCCTAAACAAAATAACAGTTTATGTAAAAAAAAGGACTTTGGGCTCTCAAAGCAAGCATGCAAAGAACAAAAATCTAGACTGTACACATCTATTCACTCTTCCCTAAGGTTTATCACTTCCTGGGAAAACCCTACTGAGACTTTAGGAGTCCCTCTCTCTGTCAACCTTTCTCTCCAGATAGTTTCTGAAAACTCATTCCCCAATCTCCTTCTTACTATGATTATTTAAATCTCTTTTCTCTTCCAGGTTTAGTGGGATCATCTTACTAGAAATAGTGACAGGTTTTAGACTAATGATATGGTCAATCATAATTTCTGAGTATTCTTATTTATGTTACATTGCTGTTTGTGCTGATTTTGACTAACATCCTACAGGAAACTCCTTTGCCTCCCTTGCTGAACATGTAATATTCATGCTCCTAAGTATTTCAGTATCAATATATCATAATGTAAAAATTCTATATATGTCATGTGGGTAACTGCATATACACATGAAATAATAATTTAGCTGATAAATAATTTTAGCAACCCATTCTAGGAAATTTTTCTCTTGCCTCTTTGTGTTGTCACCTCATCCTCCATCTACAGCAATGCTGCATAAAATTAAGAAACAAGGCTGCTATAATTGTAATCTGCTGGAAGTTTTTTTACATGTTATTTATTTATTGCCTTTATTTTATTCCTGTCTTATGTATGGTTGTTCACTAGGGAAGCTGTAAATCACACGGTCATATTTAAGCTATTTTTTTTATTTTAGCCATGCAAATTTTTTGCCTAGATACAAAATTTCAGTCGGAAGAAGAAAATGTATTTGTCTAGTACAGTATGTGCTTGGCATGTTTTTATATTCTACTTATTTAGAAAGATGATCTCTTAAAGCTGTCACTCTGACACAGACATGCAGCACGTAGAGTTTGCTTTTACAGTATGGCAATAAACACATCCACTGAGGTACCAGAGATTTTCTACTAAGACAGATCTCTCGGCATGCTGCATTTGTATTCCATGCAATCTTTATGCACCAATGTAATTATTTGATTAAGAGTGAGTCTCATTATCGTATATACAAGCATTCCATGCGCAATTCTCCTGGTGATGCACATACTATATATGACTTAAAAGTGTCATCTGTTCTGTCATTGTTTTTCTCCTGTTTATTAATAAATAAATCAAGCTACTTTACAGAATACTAGAGAATTAAGACAGCAGATACATACCAAATGCTGAAGCTGCCTTTCCTATTATAAATCTGATGGTCTTATCACATAAATGTAACTCATAAGTAATTTTTCAGCTGAAACTAAAAAGTTTTGTAGAAATTTGATAGCACTAGAACCTTTTTGGAAGTTCTAGTTTGAAAGCCTGGCCCCTGTAAATCAGTAGCAAATGCATAGGATTTCACCCATGATATTCTGAAGTTTTTCTTAAAAATTCCTTTGGCTTTTTGAACTCGGGATATCTTGGTCTTGTTTTGCTACTGGAATGAGAGGTAGCAAGGAAAAGAGGAGAAGACAGTATAAAATACACGTAACAAAAGTGTGCATATTTTTCACAGGGATTTTTTAATGAGGGATTAGTTACATAAGAGCTTTAGGGATTAATTGACCAATACCTAATTAAAGCAGGGTTCTAAAATGGATTCTCTGTAAATCTGAAAGCCACGCTGAAGGAGAAAGGTGGATTTTTGTAGCTAACCAATAACATCAAAAAGAATGGGGGAAAAAACACAAAAAAAACCTAGAAAAGTGGGAAGAGGAGGTTGTTGCTTTCTCTCTATTCCTTTTGTCTGTAATGGACAAAAGTCCTAATTTGGCTAGCCCATTTCACAACCTATATTCACAAACTGTGCTCTGAAAAGTCATCTATTTGAGCACTAAGGCTTCCTGTAATACAGGCTGAATAAAAAGCCAGGGTATCTTGCTATGTTCCCACTTACTGCTCTCTAGAGTGGATATGATTCACTGAGGAGGGGGAATATGCACGTAAGAGGAAGCACTGATACTGAAGTCTACTCTCATTAATTGCCCTTGATTATATTATCATTCTCTTAGATATTGTATCTGCATTCTTGTATCATTTTCTCTGCCCTGATATTTTTACTGCATCTTCATCATATATACTCTTTGCTCTGGTGACTTTCTTAGAGTAGTCTCAAACACAGTCACTTAGAGTTTTACTATACTGAAAACAAGAGGTTTTCCTAGAAGACTAACATGAAAAACATGATGATTCTCTAAAATAACATCCATTTGTATTTTGATTTTTTTTTCCCCCAAAAAGCATGTAAAATAGAACCAGTATTTTTGGTGACAGAGGAGGAACTCTGCATGATCTAAAGCTTGTTTTTCATTTGAAAAGCAGCTTCAACAGAAATTCTAAGTCCAGATTATAATGTGGGTCCCTTCTTTTTTTTTTTTTCTCCTTCCACCAATTTTAAGGCTAAAATGAGCCTTAATGAACTTCTATTTGAAGCTCCCATATAATATCAACTATAAAATTTCACCTTGCAATACTTCATTGAATCCAATAATTTTTGGATGAATAAGTACAGATTTTACAAAGATAGTTTTAGCTCAAAACCTTTTATGAAGGTGCTTCCACCACTTCTCCAGGGAAGTTTTTCAAAAGGTTAATCACTGTTAAAATATGTCTTTCTTCCCTTTTGAATTTGTCTACCTTCAATTTTAGCCCTTGAATTTTTTAATACATTTGGAAATTCATGGTCAGATGGTTCTGCAGCATGGCCAAACACTAAATCTTTGTCAAGGTCATTGCTTCTTCCCAGGATGCAGTTCCCATTCAATAATCTTTTGTCCCTCCATATTTATGTCTTTTCATCTGACTCTAGGAAAAATGGTAGCTGACAGAGCCCATTATTCCTCTTTGACTGTGACGCTCTTAAAAATGGTTTGGCTCAGTTTAAAAATGACCCCTGTTATTATCTATCACTTTACCAGTCCTTGGTTTTCCATGCTTACATTACAGAGTTTGAAATGGCAAATTACAGAAGTACTCCATATTCACCAAGTACTCGTCACGACAAGGAAGGAAAGTTCCCATTTTCCATGTGATGAAGGAACAGTACCACTGCCATTTCTTCGGCAATTATTTTCTGCCTGGTGAATCAGTGTGAATACATTAGTAGTCTGCAGCAGCAGGACCAGAATGTTTTTCAGCTGGGTAACCATGCCCATTTCATCACAGTTCTCTCTTTTAGTTGCTCAGCTGGTAGCAGAGCATTAACAGCAATTTACATTTCATCTCATCACTGATCGATCCCATTCACCCGGTTAACACCTCTGTCACAGAACAATGGAGGTATTCTCTAAAATACTGTTCTTGGTTCAATAGGATCGATTAAATATAAATGCCTGTTACTGTTCTGTGTTTCAATGTGTCTGGCTAGCTGCTAGCTCTCAAGCTGCTTGAAATTTTATAGTGCACCATCATCATTTTTTTTCCTTTTACCTGAAAGTGAAAAATCTGGAAACCAAAAGAAGAAACAAATTTTATTTTATATTACTAGCAATTGCTGTTAGATGGCATATTTTAATAATGGCACTATTTTGAATTCTGTGGATTCATGACGGTATTATTCAAATATACTTTTATTTTAAACCAACAGAGGTTTCGCAGAGGTTTCCTGTTCTCCTCCTTGTCTGTCAGAAATCAGCCAACCTGAACAGCAGCCACTTTGCCTCCTACTCTTCTGTAGGCTAGTTGTAAGTTACATATATATAGGCTTGCATCCTGGAAAAATGAATGCAAAACTATTCATCTGTTTCTAGGGGGTCTTATGAAATTTAAATGACAGTATGTTAGCTACAATTCTTCAGGCACTGCTCAGTGTCGGAAACATTTATTTCAATGACTGTATGGCAACATCAGCTGAGAGTATGCCTTAAGAAGCCTTGGGCTATTGCTCTAACCACTAGTCCATGTGAGAGTGAGCTGAGTCTCAGTCTTCAGTTCTGGACTTAGAATTTTAAAGTCAGAGGAAAATATACTTAGCATTACCATGCCTGGCTGCCAGTATGGAAAAGAGCACATCAAGCAAAGTGTCACCCCTTCACATTTCTGTGCATGTAGACAGTCAGGAACTGTAGAAGGAACTATGCAGAAGCCAAACACCATGTGTTTAAGGAACTTTCAGCTGAATAGAAACACTTCTAGGGAGAGGAACTTTCTGAGTAGCAGGTCATATCTGTCTTTTTGGATCTTGACTTAGCATGTAGGAATGGTAAAGTTTGCCTAAGTCTTGGACTTAGGTTTTTGTGTCTCTGGCAACCTCACAGCAAAAGTCCACAAAATCTTTGTTCAAGTGTCTCCTAGCCTTGTAATAGTATAAAATCTTCAGGCATATATACCTTCACCAATGAAAGCCAGAGTTATTCTCAACCTTGTTTGAATGGTGTCTCCTGAAAGTAGCTGCAATCAGATAGCTAATGGGATCCAGAGGCTAGAGGCTTGTTGTCTGTTCTCATCCACACAGCTTCCTCTGTAGAAGCACAGGGATCTCATAGTTGTGAGAACGTTGCTGCTGAACAGTGCTTTGAACAAAGCAGAGTTAGAGGATATGCAGCTGATTTTTATATTCAGTAGCCCAGTGTTCAGATGTAGGACATTTAAGTCCAGTGCCATTCTTTGCCAACATGGGAATCAAATTGATGAGCCAAAGGTGAAGGAGAAACTCTGGCTTGTGTCTCCCCAAACACAAGACCTGTCTGGAGTAGCCTCTGCCTTGTCTTTCCACGCACACTGCACACTGAACAGAAAGTGTTTCTAAAGTTTGCCATCATCACTGTTATTCATCTCACATTTATTGTAAAGAAAGTTTCAAAGCAAAGAAAGACTTCCTCTGTCTTTTGGAGCTCTGTTTTGGTCTACCTAGCCTGCCATTTGGAGCTGAGTCTTGGAATAGTTGTACAGCAGCATTGACAGAGCTGCTTATAGCTGAGTATCTTGCATTGAACAAATGCTCTCATTCTTTTACTTTTAATCAGCCCATACACTATCTTGTCTCCACTCTCCAACTGGGGTTGCTGGTATGGTCATAACAGACATTAGCTAACTGTTCTGTAAGGCTCATGATCCATGACACCTGGGTTTGGTTGCTTTCTACAGGGAACACCTATGATGAGACACTCATTAACAGGCAACTTCAGTCATATCTGAGAGAATTTTGTCTTTTCCTGAATACCAACCCTTCCTAGAGTATTTGTGTAACACTGAATTGTTTTGAAAGTGTTTCATGTAGGGGAAGACATGGCTTTTTCTTACATTTTGATACTGCTTACAGTTTTTTGTTCAGAAGGCCATTTTGCAGAGACAGAAAATGGCCAAAACCTCATCTAGATGCTGCATTTTAGAGAAAGAATTGTTACATGACAGTATGGAAAGTTATTCCAAAGCCTGACACTTTCTGTAAGTAAAACCTTTTTTTGCTTTTAATTTGTTTTGGTCTTTTGTTTTATGGTGGGTTTTTTGTTGCTTTTGGTTGATTGGTTGGGTTGGTTTGGTTTCTTCCCTGTTGGACCACTAAGACTTGCTCCGGTATCACTCATTCTAAGCCATTTATTTGCTACTGAAAATATTAATGGATGATTCATGGAGTTAAAAACACATACTCAAGTCGTCTTCATTAATGAATGTAGCTAGAACCACATACATAAGGTTTAATTGTCTAAACATAAGTTGTCTTAATTATCTGTTCACTACCAGGCATATTTGTGGTGCTGAGAAGGTCTTCCAGCTTGGCAGCCCAATAAACTTATGAAATATTAATCAATTAGTATTGTACATAAAACCACAAGTGTGTGCATTTGTTATTGCTAGCTATAATACAGATAAGTATTTATTCCACTTAAATTGTCAGTTTTGTTTCATATCTAAAACAAATTGGTCTAGTAATAATGACAATAAACATTTTTTTAATCTAATTTTTTATCTAATTGTCCTATTTCACAAACCTCTCATTTCAGAAAGTCATGATAAAGACACAAACCAGGTCTAAATATGAGCAATTTCCTATTTCGGTATGACAGTTCTCTTAAGGATGTTACATTTTTTGCACTACTGAAATAATACAGAAATGAGAAGTTGAGGGGAATCAGTAATATTCTTGACAATTTAGTGCTTTTAGAATAATATGCATTTTCATCTGTTAGACTTCCTGGTTTGGAAGATCCAGGGATTTTATTTGTATTCTGCATAGTGTTTGGCACAATGGAGGAATGACCTAATTTGAGGTCTGTAAACAATGTTGGAAAGCAGATAATTCTACTAGACAGCCATAACAAGGGAAAATTAATGAGACATCTTCACAGAGAGTAAAAGACACACAATCCAGAAAAAGTATTAGCCAAGAAAGTTTTTCTTTCAGGAAGTTTTCTTTTTACAAAAACTACATTTTTTTTGTAGCTATGCACACATGAATGTAGTAGCAGAATTATTGAAAACTCCTTTGGGCTTACATATCACACTGTTGTACACCTCCTTCTATAAGCAAAACCAGAGTCCTTCCCTTTCCCGGGTCCTTACACTTCCAATGGCAGGGATAAACTTTAAAGAAGTGATAAGAGTTTTAATGCATGGGAGCACAGCAGAAAGAACTAAAAGAGATGGAGAATACTGAAACTAGGGACATTCTCTAGGTCATATGGAACATCTCTAGATCATATGGACCATTCTCATGGTCATATGGAACAGATAGGAACAACCTCATGTTCACAGGCTCTAGTCCTTGTGAGGAACTTCAACTACCCTGGTATCTGCTGGAAGGACAACACAGGAGGGCATAAGCAATCCAAAAGGTTCCTGCATTGACAATAACTTCCTCCTCCAAGTGACAGAAGAGCCAATGAAAAGGAGTTGGAGCAGGGAGGAGGAGCAGGGTGGGACAAGATAACCTCCAGAGGTCTCTTCCAACCTCATCCATTCTGTGATTCTGTGTGAGTCTGTGATTTTTTTTTTTTTTTACTTTAGTCACTGAAGTGTTTGTCACAGCAAACTTGGCCATCCTCACTAACAGTTGTGTATATTAGGCTGAGTAAGCTGAAGCACAAATAAGTTTAATTGACTGAAGATTTTAAACCAGCCCTTCTTCCCACTCCAAATGCTTAAAAGTTATGAAAGTTTCTACCTTCTTACACTTCTACCTTATTACTTAAACTGAGTAACAAGGCTTATTTGTTTCAGACAGCAAAGAAAAATATCCAAAAGTGAGTTAAAATTCAATAACAGAATTTGACCAGCTAATATGCTTTTAAACCCTCCCGTATGTGCAACCAATAATAGCAACTGGTATAATTATCCAATTGTTGTTCAGTATGTAGCAATCTTATTACTGTAAACAAAACACTGTGTTAACATTAATTGCTTTTTAATGATGCCTTTTGTGAAATGGCTACAAAACATCTAAACTAAAATTAACAACTTGGAAATTAATGTTCTGTGTACCTTAATTTCACCTGCTCCTTCCACCTGGCTGGTGGTGAAGTGCAGTGCACACCTGTGGCCTTTCAGTCCTCCTCATAACTTTTCAAAAATCTTTACCTATTTGTAGTTTCCCCCCCCATGAACTAGAAATATGACATCTCATCACTCCTTCATTATGTCTATTCTATCTCTTCTGTCTCATTGTCATTTCAGTCATATTTTCCTGACGTTGGCTGTTCATATATCGGTAAATCTTTCACACTTGTATTTTCTCTTTCATTAACACTTTGCAATATCCATATCTAACCCTTGTAATATTTTCAGTTTGGGTTTGAGTTTTTTTTAGTTTTTTGGACTGATACCAAAACTCCAAAACCAGTTCATTTGTTAGCATGGACACTGAATGTTCTTCCAGGGGAGGAAGGGGAATATTCAGAGCCATTGCTTTCTGCCCTGCTGAGTATTTTCTGTGCATTAGTCTATTACCCTTCCTATCACTTGCATTTTATTTCTTTATTTCTCTCACTTCCCTTAAGCTCCTTTAAATTAACAATAACAATGACACTCTACACAGGAAACAATATAGGTAAATAGGTCTAATCTTTTGCTAGATATTCATCCTCATTGTGCTAAGAACAATAGGTAATACTAGGACTCTGGTTCTTCAAAGTACTTCTTATTTAAATTGGTAATTTAAAGGTACTTTTCTAGTTTACAGACCATGAATGTTTTGCACTTAAATAAAAACCTGGTTCACTGATCATCTTAGAGACGGTATTTTCTTCTAGAACAGAAGCAAAACCATATGACCTCAACTCATACTAGCTGAAGACTGGAGGTGACAGAACTTTCTACACAAATCCATGGAGGTGAGTGCAAGTATTTCCTTCATATGTCAAAAATGTTTCTTTCACCTTATCATTTACAAATTTTCTGGGGATAACAGTTATTTTTAGATATGTTTGACTGGCATCAATTTTAAAATTAGAAATATCTTTACAGTTGCTTGAAGTACTATTCTAGGAAAAGGACCTGCTTCCTGTTGATTGCAGCATTACCACAGTCACCCATTTAACCCCTTGGTGTTGGTCAGATCCACATATAGCAAATCACTGGTTTTCCCTGAACTCTTTATTAAAGACAACATAAAGCTAGCATTTTGCTAGTCTATTTAATTATGTATCTTTCCACGCTGTTGCCCAGGTTTGGCCTTCTCTCTCCATTTGTCCCAATCAACTTTAAACACTTAACTGTGTCACTTATACTATACACCTTAACCTGAGGTTCATTTCACAAGCATTGCAGAGAAGGAGGTGCCTTCAGAGGAGACCTTCACTGAGCTGTGGGAATGCTGACTGCCCATCATAAGTTGTAGGCAGGAGTGACTTTTCTATGATGTCATTCATCAAAGGGGTTGAAGTCCAATTAGACCAGTTTGGCCCCAGAGTGTGAAAATCAAAACCAAACACTGAGTTAACATTGTGATTACTGCAGTTAACCAGAGTGGGTGAGGGAAAGAATATTACTTTCATACATAAAAGTCTTGGAGCTGGAAATTTAGCATTCCCTAAAGGTTAACTTTAGTGTTGAGAATTTCCCTAAACTTCTCTAGTAAATTGAGACAACTGAGCTCCTCTAAAGGGTGGGATGAGAAATCACTGTCATAAAATGCATATATACCCCCAGTAAGTGTTCAGAAAACTGAGAGAGGCTCATTTCTCTAGTTTTGTGGAAATACCTCTCTCAACCTCATTCTGTTGTATGCTGACAGTTTTAATTGTAACTCTTCCAGTGAATTTGAAATGGTAATTTTGGCTTTGTTTTGTCTTTTTCTTTAATTATAAAATAGTATGATAAAAATTCAAACTAACAAGTAACACATTTTACCCTTATTGATAAGATTTTTAAAAAATAAATCCTGGAATAAAAGAAATGCAATCTATACATACTCATGGACTATTTCAATTCCTATTAATTGAAAAACAACTTTTCTGGAAATTTTCAACCAATTTTCAACAAATTTTACTGATTTCAATCAATTTTACTGAATACATTGTCATATATATATAGATTTAAGGAATCCTGTCAAAGACAAGGACTGACACTGCCTTTGAAATGTACTTCAATATAGTTCTAAAGTCCACCTTTAAGGTATGGGAAACAGGATCATATGTTTAGTTAATTCATGGTTGGAGTGTACCAATAATCCTGACATTGCATTCGGTGTGAAAGGAAAGATGCACTTTTGAGCTAGATAGATAACAATTATGGTTATCACTGATATGTGTTAAAATGGAACCATTTGACCTATGGAGAAAAACTTAATACTGTTTCTAACTCAGAATTCTAAATGAGAAAAATAATAAGTAAATAAATAAACAAACAGAATCTTCACCCAAAACCTGTTTTGAAGTCACTTTTATTTAAAGGGATTTGAATGAAAAGTGCTGTGTCTTTAACTTTCAGATACAACTCTGCAAAAAGACAATCATCCCCGTGAAACACATGTGCCACCAATAGAAGGCACTGCTGGAAAGAAAAGTTTTAAAAATCCCAAGTTTTCTGAAGTAACAGTAACAAAAGATCACCAGGTTCCTGGAGTGACAGCCTCTTCATTTCTATTTGTGAAATTTAACAACAGGAGATGTACAGAACACAGCCTGGCATTATTTTTTAACTACAGATTATATTGTACATTCTATATTTTTAATTGTATAGAATATATTCTCACACTTGAACATGTTCGTCTCATATTTAGTCAGGCAAAGCTATGCACTGTGTTTGATTCCAGAATGATATAACACATTAGACAGTGGCATGATCATGGTATCTTTTGTTGGGATTGGTTACTGTTTCAGTGCAAACAATACACTTGAGCCTGTAACTGTTCTACACAATCAGAGAAATACTGTTGTAAATCACAGATTTTTCCTTAAGCTATATATCTTCTTGGTTTAGTCAATTCTGATGAAAAGAATTGTTTGTTGTTGAAAATTGATGTGGTCAGCTAAACTGAGTTTTACCACACAATATTCTGATTAAAGCAATTAGCACTATTCGAAATCAATGCAGTACCTAGTCAATAGATGACAAAGTGATAACTGATGGATATCAAAATGTAATCACAAATAGGAAATCACAGAATGAATATATAGCCTCAAGAATTAATCCTCAGTCCAATGCAACTCAATGTCTCCATCAGAGATGTGAAGAAAACATCAACAATTCTCTATCAAGGTTTATAGAAAACCAAGGACTGGTAAAGTTTATATTTGGTCAATATAAACAGCTTTCCTGTAGAAAAGGTGTTGAACTGGGTGGACAGTAGATCTATTCCAGTACAGCATTCTTTTATCAGCAAATGTAGTAATTATAAGGAGACTCAGGAGAAGGCTGTATCACATCCAAGACAAGTCAAGGGATAACCACCGAGGTGTTCATAGAAAAATGAGCCAGTCAGTCCTTTAGAATGACAACAATAATTGGGTGATATAAGATAAATATCTCTCTAGTAAAGTTAAAAAAGAATTAAGAAACAGTGAGAAAAAGAAAAATAATATTTTTTTAGAGATTCATAAATTTATTTTTTTGTTTGAAAAGGAATAAGTTTCACTCAATTATTTTGTCAAGAATAGCTTTGTCTTCAGCACAAGATTTATTCCAGTAATCAACTATTATGATAACTGAAATTTCAATATCTCCCATAACTGAATAAATGCAGGGAATTTCTTGGATTTCTTTCATTCCTAAATATTAAAAACCTGTAGCCACTTAAATCATAAAGCAATGTTGCTCTGTTCTTATCTGCTTTGTCTCAGTCACAAATACAACTCTGAACAGAAGAGGAAATGGGGGCAGGCATGCACGTGGATTCAGAAAATGATGAGCTAGAGATGTGGTTGTTATCATGAGGAGGGAGGAGTTAAACTCAAAATCAGGATTTGAACCTCATCACATTTAGGCTTAAAAAAAGGAACACAGAAACAGCTGTATGGAGTAGATCCATTGCCCATCTAGTGTAGTATTTCTGCAACTTTCATTTTGCATCCTGGATTATGACTGTCCCCAACATCTCAGGATGCCTGTACTAATGCAGAAGGTAGCATACATCACAATACAGGAAAGAAACCAGTCTGGAAGTAGCTTAGTAACATCTATTCACAGTCATTTGCAGTAAACTGCATGTTGCACAGTATCTTTGTCAAGCAGCTAGCATCATGCAGGTTTGCTGAACATTGGCAGTTTTCCTCTAAGACTTTGCTGTACAGTAATAAGTAGTCTTCTAAAATGAATTTTGTTAATGAATGTAACAAAAATCAGAGTAAAATTTTAAAATAGACCTCAAATGCTCAAAAATATGTAATTTGAGTGTAGATATTCAGTACAGAGCCATCAGGAATGTTCTTTTAATGTTATACACAAACAAAAATCTGTGTTGACAGAATAACAGCCTGCCATGGTTTAACCCTAGCCAGCAATGAAACACCACACAGCCGCTCGCTCACTCCCCCCTCGGTGGGATGGGGGAGAGAATCGGAAGGGTAAAAGTGAGAAAACGCGTGAGTTTAGATAAAGGCAGTTCAATGGGTAAAGAAGCAGCTGCACACACAAGCAAAGCAAGGTATTCATTCACTACTTCCCATCTGCAGGCAGGTGTTCAGCCATTGCCAGGAAAGCAGGGCTCCATCACACACAAGGGTTACTTAGGAAGACAGACGCCATCATTCCAAATGTCCTCCCCTTCCTTCTTCTTCCCCCAGCTTATACTCTGAGCATGATGTCATATGGTGTGGAATATCCCTTTGGTCAGTTGGGGTCAGCTGTACCATCTGTGTCGCCTCCCAGCTTCTTGTGCACCCCTATCGTACTCACTGGTGGGGTGGCGTGAGTGTTATCAGGGGCCTCAGACAAGAATGCACCCAAGGCCGTGACTTTCCAACTGTGACTGGCATATCCTGGGGGTGTGCAGATAAACCCATTGAAACCAAGACAAGGAACCTGAGAAGACAAGACCACATCTGGAAGAAAAGACGCAGAGTTCATTAAAAGAACACTAAGAGACACCTCTTCAATAACCATTAGGAACCACCAGGGACCATCGAAGACCCCCCATGGAAGCCCTTGGAGACTCAGGCCGCATGTGTACAGACTATGCAAATATGATAATGAGTTCCAGGAAATGGAATGAATATGTATAGTAATTCCAGGAAATCCAATGCGTATGTATGTATGTATGTATGTATGTAACAGGGATATATAAGCTTTGACTGATACAACATACGGCATGGCAGTTAGGTGGAACAATCCCCCGTGCATCCAGTGCTGCAATAAAGAGAATGCCTGCATCTTAATGCTGCATTGGTGTTAAGAGGTTTATTCCCAATTTTGGTGACATGAGAAGCAAAAAGGCCTTGACTCTGTGTAAGCAGAGTCTGCTCAGCAGTAACAAAAACATCTCTGTGTTACCAACACTTGTTTTCACCACAAATCCAAAACATAGCCCCATACTAGCTACTATGAAGAAAACTAACTCTATCCTAGCCAAAACCTGCACAAAATCATATAGTGTGGAAGGCACAGAATATGCTATGCATGCCAGGAACCACTCCATAGACCACACTGTCAAAGTAATGTCTGCTATAAACCATTAGATACATAGCACTGGATCTGTAGCTTATTATATATATATACACATTGCATATGCATGCAGCACACAATAGATTAAACGTTACAAATGCACTCTGTTATTGTGGGGTCCTGTATATCCTTGGCTTTCCTCACTCCTTTCTCCAGGAGTAACTTAGTTACCACAGGTCACCAATGCACTAGATTAATAACAAATCTGGGTATCTTTTATCTCATTACCTGAAATTCTTTTAGCTAAAGAGAAAGTAGAATGCAATTAAACAGAAGGTACACTAGATACCTAAAGAAGTTCTGTGGGCTAAATCAGGTTATCAGAATAAGATGTTATTTTCGCAGTGATTTATGCCTCAAAGCAAACACTGAGACTAATTCTTGCTGTGCTCACAGCCCTTTAAGGAGACAAAAGAGCAAATCTGCCATCTAATACTCAGGTCTGTGACTAGCATGCATGGAGAGTTGTTGCATTAGATACAATTTCACAGCAGTTTCCAATTTCTGGTTTATGTAACTGTTTAATGTTTTGGTTTTTTTTTTTTTTCTTGTCCCTAGTTTGCTGTTAAATACAATCCAGAAGATCTATTTTAAAATAAAATACTTTAAAGGAAGCATTTAATACAATTCCCTTTTGTTGTACAAATGAAAACAGTCAAACTGAAATAAATGCATACTCTATTGAAAAAAAAAAGACAACTGTGTTGTTTGTCTCATAACACTTTATGAAGGGAGAGAAGAATGGAAGCCTGAGAATATTAATGTGTTGCTATATTGGTGTACTTTGTCACTGTAGTAGCAGGGTGATGGAGGGGGGATTTGCTAATAAGGATAGATAAGATTTGATTATTCTCATTTGGATTGGGACTTGGTGGAAGGGGCTAGAAGACTAAAATTAGTCAACCATTTTTTGGTTTAAGAAAAGTTTGTACACCAAAGCAGAAAAATAACTATTGCTGGGTGGTATGACTGGCTCTAAGTAATCTTGGAGCATATATGATCTCGACCAGTATGCTTTCTCTATTTTCCTTAAGGAATACTACCCTAAAATCAACCATTACTTGAAAATCCTGAGTTAATTGGTTGAGATCAAATTTTTCTCCCACCTTTCCTGGTCCACTAGTTCAGCATGAAAAAGGCACATCCGTTTCTACAGTCAGCTTTGAAATGAGAGAGCAATATTTCACATTATATTATTCTGGCCATATTCAGTGCTCCAGCCCAAATGACTATTCATAACAAGATGAAGGACTGGCCTTTGGAATGAATCCAGCATGAGATGTGAATATAGGCCACCAGAGCTATTGCTATTTATTGCTCCTCCATTTCACCCCACTGAGCATATCGAAATAGCATTAATTAATAATCTAAGCTGAATATAAAACCTCTAATACCACTTACACTATAATAGTTTTATATCATGTTATATGTCATTAGAGTCGAAATAATGATAATACCCACTCTGTAATGGAAATCATTTTAATAGAAAGAGCATTAAAACAACACAGTACATGAAGAAAGTGTTATTTGGTATATATTCACTAAAGTACCACCTGGAAGGCAAACTATGAATTTTTCCATGTTAAAAAACATATAAGCCAGGACTGAATTAAGTCCCTTCTATCACATTAAGTCTGAATCCTACAAACCATTTACCATTTTCTAGGCTGTGTAGACAGCTTTGCAAGACTGAATGTCAAACTGTTTTCTCAAGAAAAGAGAAGGAAGTTGTTCTTCTATTTCAGTCCTTCCCTTACCTGCCTGATGGTGTTCAGTAGGCTTTAATGAAGATCTTTTATACTCACCAGACATGGTTCCCATGTCGTGAGTCTAATTGCTTCTGTTATGCATAGTGCAAAGGTGTTATCTCTGCTACCGCAAAATAAACAAATAAAAATAAATCTAATGCTGTTGGAAGAAGGCAATATTATTTTTTTAGGAAATAATTGATTGGTTGATTTCTACTTCTAATCTCTCATTTCTTTTATTTGTTGATGCAACAATCTAAGCTCCCAGGCTAATCATTTAGTTTAAAGGACTTCATCTAGTCTTCTGGATTAAGAGACAGCCCTTTATATATAAGCTATTTTCCTGATACTAAAACAAAAGTAGAAGGTCATTTAACTATTTAGGCAAATAATATCAGTAGGGACAACCTTTTCATGCTTAGAGGATGATTCCTGGCCTTTATACATGACACGATCTTCAGCTGTCTTGCACAGCAGCTTGCAGTTACATAGCTAAGGACTAATCACTACACACAGAGACCCAGGGGGACTGAAGGAACAGTGATGGGCAGAGGAAGCCCCATAACATGGCGAGGGCAAGCAGGGCACACAAATCAGTGACTCCTTAGACTGCCAAAGGCCGAGGAGCTCTTTGCCATGGTGTGAAACCCAGAGGGGACCCAACCAACTCTCTCCAGAAAGCCTTGCAGACTGAAGGGGGCTACTGTCTAAAGTGGGGTAGGACTTATTACGGGATGCAGAGAGAAAAGCATAGCCTTGCAATCCAATAAAATTTACACTATGGTTGGTTGTGGTAGGTAAGCATAAATCATCAACCAACGCATGTCAGATCTCTGTAGACAGTTTGCTGCTATGTGCTAACTTTAGCCCCACAAGATCCAGCAGTCGCCTACAAGGGTTACTGAGGACACTGTGGTTAGTTTGCTGTAACTTCTGTCAAGCTGGCTCTAAAAACAGCATTAGGAGAAACAGCCACTTATGTCTGTCTTTTGTGGGGCAAAGAACAATAAATATCTGAGTTATTAAGTGTTTTTATGTTGTGTTCAGTGTGTGAATGTGTGTACACCTTCAGGTGAATATTGTGAGCTTGTTGCTATAAAGCACAAGGCAAATGTTGTATTAGAAGGCCCTCAGCACCTTGTGCTGAGCATGTCCAGGTGTCATTTCTCTATTCTGCCCTCAGAATGACAGAGGTCTCCAAACAAATACACACAAATGACAAATGGGTTGGTTAGTACTTCTGGCAGCACATTTCCACCTGTCTCCCTTCTGAGTGTGAAAGAAAAATGTTTATAATTTAGATTCATTAGGTAATTCCCCTGGGTTTTGTAACACAGGCTGTATAAATATACACAAATATGTATAAATAAATTATCCTGACACAAAATCTTTTGAAATTATTATTTTTAAATAAATTAAAAATACTCTGGTTGCTGAGTTACTTTGGACACATTTGCAAAGCTGTAGATACAGAACTGAAACTGCTATTATTGGCTTTGGCAATGTAAAAAAAAAATGCTTGTTTTGTTTATAAAATAAACGGTACTCCCACTCCTAAAAGCAGGGCACTGGGAGTACGGGGATGGAAGAGCTAAGCTTGGAAATCTGGATGCAGTTTCCTGCTCTTAGCACAGATACACCATGACCTTTACATATTGGCACAGTAGTACAGGATTGTTACTATACATTTTCCGAAAGGCACTCATCTTTGTCCCTGTTTACAGAAAACCAAAATAAAGTCAGAAGTAAATTAAAGAAAAAAAATAGCTGTGCTAAAATCCAGAAGGTTTCTTTTTTTTTTCAGTTTAAGATATGTCAGTACACTAATTTGTTTTGTAGCAACATTTAGAAGCTACATCCAAGATCAGAATCAAAAGATGGTTGATTGTTATACACTGATTTTAATTATCATTCATTGCAACAGTAATTTAAGTTCATTAGGGCATCAACTTCATAATGACTAGATATATTTGAAATACATAGATGTTGGTATGGAAGATAAAAGTAAGAACCAAAGCAAATTTTTTTTTTTCCTCCTGGGTAAAATAAAACCTGCTTTAATAATACATTGTACAGGTGTAAAGGAGTTAAAGTTATAATTTTATCTATTATACATATACCTACATTATACTGCCTGACTTCAGCTGGTTCAAATTAGTTAGGAGTAACAGATGGAAATCACCCTGAAGTTAATATCTCATCCCTTCTGAACTGCCAACTTCCAGCAGGTTTTTTATACCCTTAATTTTGCTATGCTACTGCTTGCAAATTCACACTGTAAGCATTTTTCTTCTTTTTGTGTTTATATTCTTCATTATACATCAAGGGTATCTTATGCCTTTTTATTCATTATATTCATCATAACTATGGTGGTATGCTTGTCCTCATGAGTCTGCTGTTTGATTACTCTTACAAGCATCTGCTATCAGTTCTGCATTTTTCACAGCAAGTATTCTGAACATATCTGTTTCTTTGCAGTTCATCCTTCGTGCATTATTTTAATTTTCACTAAAACATTACCAGAAATCACATGACAGTTATTTTTATGCAAAATATTGAATGTTTAAGCTGCTGTGTAAGATATTAAATGCATGCTTAAAGCATTAAATGTGTCTTCTTATACTTTGTAAGTATGCAAAGCTTTATGAGTGGTTGATAATGGTGTACACCAAGGAAGTGAAATGTTTCAACAATCTAAATAATCTGCAGAAAAACAGGAAGGGATACACTGGAAAATCCCATCCCTATTTTGTAGTCGGGAGACTGCAAAATAGTCAAGACTCCATTTTACCACTATCTGACAAATACTTAGGAATATGTTGAAGTCAAAGATAATTTTAACACATGAATTTGCTTAAGTACTTAAATATGCTCCCAACTTCATAGATTACAGCAGAAGCAAAAACTGAACAAGATCTAGTTCATCGTACACATCTTCAGACTGTCTCTTCCTATTAAGAAAAGCCTTCTAGACAGCAGTCCTGTAAAGCCTACAGAAAACATCCTGAGGTGTAAAACCTAGTTCAAAGCTACCATACAATATCTCACCAACACAGAATCCTTTCTCTGTATGTGTATGTGTGTGTGAAAAAATGAGTATACTTTAAAAATATCAGAATTACTATCTCTGTGTTCCACGGGAAACATACAGAAAACTGCACATCTCTGATAAGCCTGATCTTCAATATTATTCTTCTTAAAAGAATTCACCACTCCTGATATTGCATGTAGCACAGATTTTACTTAAAACTGCTTATTAAAAGTACATTCTTTGAGTTGCCAAGTTCAATGCTCAAAAAAGCCCAATGGAAGATCAGGGTTATGCATGTTAGTATAAACCTCCTCTTGTGCATGAACATTATAATATAGTCATTAATTATGCAGGTGAAATTGAGCTCTTTTAAACACTTGTCTTTGCAACATCAAGAATTGGTGGGTTTATATAATAAAATTTCTTTGTTTAAATCTGACATAAAAAGACACACTTGAAAACAAATCTTTCTTACATAAATATATATAATAAAGGTGTCATCAATAAGGATAAGGTTCACTAAGCACATCTTTAGCACTTGAATTACTAGAATAACAGATTTACATTGTGCTTACCGGTGAAGACTAGGATTATAATAAAGGTGTCATCAATAATGATAAGGTTCACTAAACACATCTTTAGCTCTTGAATTACTAGAATAACAAGTTTGCATTGTGCTCACCCGTACAGACTAGGATTAAAGAGAGAACACTTGGCCTTTGACTTTTACAGACACGTACTGAGACCAGAGACATGATGAGACTGAAAAACTTCAGGTACCATTTCACGTTCTGATGAGAACTACACACTGGTGTTCATAGGCTCATCCCTGCATTTCTTAAAAACTTTACCCCTTCTGCTCCTTTCTTCTCAAATCTTCCATCTGGCTTCTTTCTTCCTCAGTTTTTGGTTTAGCCATTCCAAGCCCAACTTTATTAGTGTTTTTTGTTTCAGTTTCTACTCATTTTTTTCCATTCTATTTACATTTGTTTCCACTAAGAAAAAAAAAAGAAAATAATTATGATGACCAAAAATGCAGTCTGCACAATCAGTACAGGCACTTTGTGTAGCCCACAGGAACCCAGCTATAGATTCAAGGACTCTCTGTCCCCAGATCAAAGCATGACTAGTGGGACGATTTCAGATTTTTAAAGCAAACAAGTCTTCAGAAGGCATGTGTGAACTGCAATATTAAAAAATAAAAGTCTTTAAATTTGACCTACTTCTGCAGATTTTTGTAACATAGACAAAAGAGTCACATTTCCTATATGGGCCCTCTCTCTACTACATTTCAAGTTCTTTTACTACAGCAGAAAAAGGACCAGCAATGGTGGCCTGGATAGCTTTATTCCTTTTTTTTTTTCTTTTTCTTTTAATCAGGATACAGACTGGGAAATTTCAGTCCAGATGGCTGAAGTTTGGCAAACTTATAAACAAACGAAATGAGGGTCTGAAAAATGGAAGTGATGGGCAACATTACTAATTAGGCATTCTATATTTATTTTGCCCAGCTGCCTCCTCTTTTCCATCTCCAAATATAAATAACCAAGAAAACAGAAAATTTATTTTGGTAAGAAGTTATGGGTTTGGAACGTTGTTTGGGGGAAGGGGTTAATGAAAACCTGTGCATTAATATCCAAATATACTTTTAAGTATGTTTAGAAGTTTTCCTTGAAAACTTCAATCTTCTTTCCAAAACACCTCTAAAAATGTCATTGTTTGAGTTATTCTAATTACGCTATGTTCTCTCTGTAGGTGTAAATGTTTGACAACTATGTGCATTCTAAAGAGTGAGCTTTTCCATTCGCTTTTACAACTCAACTGTCCAGCTTTATAGGTTTACCACTTGTGTCCAAAGTCAATGTCAAAACACAAGAAAAAGTAATGTAAAATCAGAGTGAAAATGTTGGTGACACTCTAAACTTTCAGTTCCTGGTTTCAGATTACTTGTTTCATCATCTTCTTGTATTTCTTCTTTACATTTAGCACTTGGAACCTAACCAAGTTAGGTTCCTATCCATTCTATAAGCTGTCCATCAGGCACCCACCATACACTGACAGACAAGCATATGTTTTCCTCAGGCCTGAGTGCCTTGCTCTTGGTTGGCTCCATGCTAAACACATTTTTGATATTATGGTCTTTATTTGAACTTTTGAGATCTGTGTTTGCTGGAGAAGATTTACACGTCAGATGTGGTAATATGGAAAAACTGGAAAAAGACAGCCATGGAGCCACAGCACCATCAAGTGACAATTACCTCTGTCACTGTAAACTCTACTTCATGAGCACACGTAAGGTAGTCTCACTTTTGTCTCTCACCCTCCCTCTGCCACAGGTAGTGAAAAAATACCTTTGTAAGTTAGTAACGATTTACTGGTTAAATAATTACATTGAACCTCTTTTTCATTATTTAAAGTGGAACTTTCTTCTATTAAGCCTTTTATACTGTGTGTTTTGGAAATACCATAACACATTGGGCTCAGGGTGTGTACCAGAAGGCTGCAATCAGGTGACTGGGCTTCCTTCCAGTCACTTTTGCTAAACAAGGTAATGTTAGGCAAACCATTTAATATTTCTGTGCTTTAGTTCTCCTGAATGGAGAGTAGCTACCCTTGCTTTAAGGGCAGATATACAAATGAAACACATTATATCAAGCCATTATATAAGTCTAATTCCTTTATCATATTTTTTATTGTTTCTGTTGCTCTAAGGGACTCAAAGTGACATTATCCGTGTGATCATGCAGAGACTAACATGGCTATTCACAGGAGCTTTCTGAAGCTCACACTAGCACTTCCAGTGGTTCCCATGTTCCATCAATTCTACAAAGCAAAGAATAGCCTATACATCAGGAAATCATCACAGGAATCACAAGATGGACATTGGTTCTTCTTTTGTCAGGCCCCAAAGAGGACTTGAGGACAGCAAAGGATATGGGTTTGACTTGTGTGCTGAGTAAAAGGCAAAGGTGATTTTTTTCTTTTACTTCTCCCACAGTCTGGAGTTTTCTAGCACTTTGATTCCACATGCAAAAACACCCTTGAGCTGTGTTATCTCAGGCCAGTCAAAGAGGCCTTATAGACTATGCATTTTTTTCACAGTCTTTTCTGTTCAGAGCAAAGGACAGGAAAATGGGGAAAAATTAGCTTCATGTCACACTGGGATTCTTACAGGTGGAATGTAAACCTAAACTGACACTATCTTTTCAAAGAGCATAGCTCCTTCATAAATATTCTAATATATGAATGGAGAGATATGACAGAAAGTAACACAGGAGTTTTTACTGCCCACAATGATTGTACCACAATATAACATAGAAGGAGGTTTTATTGACCATTAGTACATCATGTGTATACAGAGAGATATATGAAATATGGATACATGATGTATATATATTTATATTATAACAATATATCAGATTTTTCACCTTCATTGCTCTTGTGAGTTTTATCCTCAAACATGACCACATAATAGTGGAACAATAAGTAAGGACATCATAAATATTTCATTCAAACACCAGAAGTAGATTCGGGAACTGGATATATGCCACCATTTATGCTCATCCTTGATTCTGGAGAAGTCAAAGTGAGAGGGAGAGTAATTTGAGTTAATGGTGTTAGAGTATCAGTAAGTAAATAATGTCAGACATTAACTGGCTTCCTGAGGCCAAAATCTGCAATTCTATTAATGTCCCAGACAATCTGACTGAAGTCACTGGGTATAATCAGAAACAAATGTAGCCTTTTTCTTGCTTGTAGGTTCCTCACGCTAGCTAGGTAACTAAGGCTTGGAACTGGCTGGGGGAACGTACATGGCTCCAGCCAGATGGATGTGGGCTTCAGATGACAAAAACCCCTCAGTGAGACTGTGAATAGAAACAGGTCTTGTTTAAGCTACAGCATTCTACATGAGGTTTTGCAAATGGAGAAATGTAACATGTTGCTAAAATATGGAAAAAAAAATCTTTATCCCTTGGGAAAAATATTTATGTGATGGTGGTAAAAGTGACAATATAAGATAGAAGTACCCACATTCCAAAAACTCTTTGTGTAGACTTCTGAAATACGTGATTCCCCACTACATTCAATCTGCCTGTACATCTGGTCCCAAAACATGATTTGTGATTTTAATATGGTTGGTGAGACATAAGCTAATATGTTTTTCTCTGCTGGAGCTAAAGCATTCAATGCAGGGGGAAGAAAAAAAGATTAGAGAGGGAATCTCTAATAATTATGTGAAATGAGAGACAGAGAATGTTCTGTGACAATAGCCCAGGGAAATACAATGTTTCTTAATCTTGCTGCCCACAGGTCACCCCAACATCTCTATGGTCTTTATATTTAACAGCTGAGTGGAATGGGGGGGACCACAATGTTACAACCATTCTTCTGCCTGAAACTTCATCCTGTTTGGATGCTGTTTACTTTTTTCAAAATATACCTGTTGAGCTTTTGCATTAAATTTTAGTCAGAGCAACAACAACAACAACAAAAAAACACATAGAAGGAAGGTTTTGGGTTTTTTTTCTAAAAATGCCAAAGTTGTTCTAGGAGTCCAGTAATCCCAGCTTTTCTACAAGGCAGTCTCAGCTGTTTGTGTCACAACATTCACAACACAATAATTTTCCATTAAGACACCTAATATTATGTGTCATATAGCAGCCAAAGGTTTGCAGTGCTGAGCAGTTTCTCAAGCAGCTGTCACTGTTTTTTGCTCTGGCATTTGTATCACTCTGATACTGTGTGTAGTATGAAAGTTGTAATCAGCTCACCTTCATTTCATTTACTCTGTCTGAAGTCTTCTGTATATTGTATGTAACATGCCGTTCTGTCTTAACAACACGTGCAGGAACTTTCCACTACACACCCCCCAAAAAACATCCTCTTAAGATGTCTTTGTTTAATTCTGAAGGGTTCAGCTGTTGCTTGTTGCGAATATCAGAGACAGCATCAATCAAAATGGGAAAGTAACTCTCTGCAGTTTTAAGTGGTAACGTAAATGATAGACTGTTACGGTTTTTCGCACAATGGAGTTATTTTGGCTATAAAATGTGAATCCTAAGTTTTGGGTTGGTATGTTTTTTCATGTCTGTTTCTACCAGGGTGAAAGTGGGTTAAAAATTTTATTTAATCCTTGGGGAATAAGGCCCATAAGAGTATTTTTATTGTCGTGTGATTGGTTGCCAGTTTCTTTAGCTCTTATGAAGATGTCTCTAGAGATGTGATATTTGATAGGTACTTATTTTTATAAGCCTCTGAAAGGGCCCAGTGGGAGCCAGGCACATATTTCTCAGTGAATTTTTGAGCGGCAGGGTGACAACCTCCTCTGCACACCACATTCCAGCTCTAGGGCTTATATATTTTTCCTCTTTGTGAATGCCAAGCTCCTCATAGGGCTAACTCCAAGAATGATGTGGGTACTGTGACAGTGGGTTTTGCACCTTATTTTTGAAATGGTGGCTCAGAAAATAGAATTAAGGGTGCTACATTCAAGTTTAGGCCCAATAGCCTTAGAGTAGACCTGCTGTGCTGAGACAATAGATGATGCCATGGACTGGGAGGAAACTTGAAGCCACAGACTCCCCACTGCTCCATGCTCTGAGGAGAGGTGCAGGGTGGTTATTCCTTCCTTGTCTTGGAGTCTCCTTTCTGAAAGTAGGCATGTGTGGCCTCTCTTGTACTGATCATTCCCTTTCAAGGTGGGAATGAAAAACATGGTGTACTCCTCCTTTTACCTGCTTACCTGCCAAACCCAGGACACCCTGACTTCCATTTTTAAGATTGCCTATGCATTTTATCCCCAACCTTATGTATCTAAAATGCACAAAGAATATAGGAGCAGGGACTGGACATCAGACCTCCTTTTTTCATTCTCTTCCTCCCTACTTAGTGACTGGAGTCACACTCCCATTCTCTGGCCAATTACATGGGGTTTTTTCTGTATTTTGCTAGAGCTGCAGTGTCAGTTATTGAGTATATCCTCTTCCTCAGAATAGCAAGTCTTGTGTGCTTAAGAGAGGTGAGAAATATTGAATTTGATCCCCACTGTAGAGACATCTAAAGCCCCCTCTCTGTGTTGTGGAGGCACGTTCAGGTCAAACGTGAGTTTTTGAAATAATTCTGTTGCTTCTCCCCCTTACTGTGTCTTGGTTCGTGTTACACAGTGAAACATGCAAGCTAGATGCCTGTTGGATCAAACAAAGGACATTCCAAAAGAAAGCTCCCCAAAATTCTTACAGTGTAGAGACTGAAGCCTCAGCACCAAGTGTTTTCTGTTCTACAGATTTGCCAGTATTGGTCTGCACTACTTGTTAGTGACAGGTGATGTGAGCTTCTTGGAGAGAACCAGGGAAGAAGGTGATCATACTGACAGGGGCAGCACCAGCATTTCTGTTAGCTTTTCCCTGCTGCTGCTTTTCATAGAGCCTGACTGAATGGGCTTATATTCAGTGTTCTCTACAATCAACCTGCTTGAATGACTTCAGCAGATGAATGTCCTCTTTCATATCTAAAACATGGTACATACAGGACAACCAGAGGATAAGGCTCAGTCAGCATGGGTTCATGAAGGGACAATCCTGCTTGACCAACCTGATCTCCTTCTATGACAAGGTGACCCGCTTAGTAGATGAGGGAAAGGCTGTGGATATTGTCTACCTGGACTTCAGTAAGGCCTTTGACACACTGTCTGTCACGGTCCACTCAGTGGACTCGTGATGGTTCGTTTACCATGATCTCGAAGTGCAAAATCAAAGGTGACCACGCCAAGGGGTTATGCTTTGATCAACAGCACAATTTTATTGTTTGCCTGTAAAGCGGCATGCGATAGATGAGAGTGACAGAAAAGGGAGAAAAGGTAAAGTAAAGAAAGAGGATTATAGCTACCACCGCGGGTCCAAGGCGTCCCTGTGGCCCCAGGTCCAGGCAGCGTCCCGCCGGTCCTTCCGATCGTCGTGATCCTTGGTGGGGAAGATCTCCAAAGTTCAGTTGCTAAGGAATCATCTTTTATGCCAAGCAACACACCTTGCTCCTCCTCTGGTCCATGGATTGTTACCAGTCTCCGCCTTCTCACGCAAGGTTACCACGCGTGCCAAAAGAGGAGTGCCTGAGGCGTGGTTTACCTTAGAGGCGGGTAGCTTCAGACCAGGAGGTGTGTTTTTGTATTATAATGATATTACAATGAAGAAAGTTCACCCGAAGTTCAAGTTCTCCTGGTTCATTGTTATGACAGTGGTGGTGATCCATTTTCTGGACAGCAGTTATGCAGCCTTATCTAGGTTGTTCCGTTCAGTCCCAGGTAGTAGGGAGCGGCATAGTACTCCTCGTACCATGCAGTTCTCCTTTCCAGGGTACTTGCGTCTTGGTTTCCATGTGGACCACATTCCATCTCCAGGTCTCCATTGGCAATGTTGAGACAATATTGTCCTCTTAGGACCAACTCTTACACTGTCCCACAGCATTCTCCTGGAGAAACTGGCTGCTCATGGTTTGGACAGATGTACTCTTTGCTGGGTAAAAAACTGGCTGGACGGCCAGGCCCAAAGAATTGTGGTGAATGGAGTTGAGTCCAGTTGGTGGCCGGTCACAAGTGATGTTCCCCAGGGCTCAGTATTGGGGCCAGGTCTGTTTAATGTCTTTATCAATGATCTGGATGAGGGGATTGAGTGCACCCTCAGTAAGTTTGCAGAGAACACCAAGTTGGGTGGAAGTGTTGATCTGCTGGTGGGTAGGAAGACTCTACAGAGGGATCTGGACAGGCTGGATTGACGGGCCAAGGCCAAATGTACGAGGTTCAACAAGGCTAAGTCCTGGGTCCTGCACTTGTCTCAAAAAAAACCCATGCAATGCTACAGGTTTGGGGAAGAGTGGCTGGAGAGCTGCCTGGCGGAAAAGGACCTGGGGGTGCTCGTCAACAGCCAACTGAATATGAGCTGGCAATGTGCCTAGGTGGCCAAGAAGGCCAATAGCATCCTGGCTTGCATCAGAAATAGTGTGGCCAGCACGACTAGGGAAGTGGTTGTCTCCTTGTACTCAGCACTGGTGAGGCCGCACCTCGAATCCTGCGTTCAGTTTTGGGCCCCTCATTACAAGAAAGACATTGAGGTGCTGCAGCATGTCCAAAGAAGGGCAACACAGCTGGTGAAGAGTCTAGAGCACAAGTGTTATGAGGAGCGGCTGAGGGAACTGGGGTTGTTTAGCCTGGATAAAAGGAGGCTGAGGGGAGACCATATCGCTCTCTACAACTACCTGAAAGGAGGCTGTAGTGAGGCGGGGGTCAGTCTCTTCCGCCAAGTAACAAGTGATAGGACAAGAAAGTTGTGGCAGGGGAGGTTTACGTTGGATATTAGGAAAAATTTCTTCACTGAAAGGGTTATCAGGCACTGGAACAGGCTGCCCAGGGAAGTGGTTGAGAGTCCCCATCCCTGGAGGTATTTAAAAGATGTGTAGATGTGGTGCTTCAGGACATGGTTTAGTGATGGACTTGGCAGTGCTAGGTTAATGGTTGGACTTGATGATCTTAAAGGTCTTTTCCAACCTAAACGATTCTATGATTCTATGATTCTGTGATTCTAAATGTTGCTCTTAACTTATTTGGGAATTGGGTTTTCAGTTGTCTGACCTTTAAAAGCAGAGAATTTTTCCCAGAGCAGCAACTGACTTTTTAATTATACAGTAAAGAGAAAAATAATTCATCTTAGGAAAATCAACATTGTGTTTATTACATTCTAGCTAGCAAAGGATAATAATTCAGTTGTATGTATAATTATATTATATTTATCTTAGGCAAGAATACAGCACTCACATTTATCATGAGGGCATCTTCTATCCCATTTGGAGTCCAAAGAAGTTAATGAATTGATTACAGTAATAATGGGAATAAATGAAATAAATCATCCTGCAGAAACAGAAAATTGAAGTCTGAATTTAGTATTCCTGCAGTATAATTTTTTCAGCTAATACTTATGTATAACACATACTTGAAAGGAAAATTTTATAAACTGAATCATGCAAGATGATCAGCATTGTTTGACAGATCACTTCTAGAAGTGTAAGGGTGCATTCCCTCAGGCTAATTTTATACAAAACAGACAGATAAAGAATGGGCTGAGGTTCCTGTGGCAGGTAGTTATTCATAAAGTTTCTAATTCAGTGGAACACTCAAAATCCAAAGAATTCTTATTAATTAATAACATTAATTAATTAATTAATTACATTACTAAAGTAAGTGAAAAGTTTTAATTTAATTCTACTGTTCTGAAGTCTGTGAGAAGGTTGTTATCATTTAGGAACTCTTCAGATTTTTAGATTTCTTCCAACAGAAGATTCTTGTGTTGATGATACTGGGAAATTGGAAAAGTAATTGTAAAGTATGGAGTTTGAGAAACAGAAAGATTGAAAACGTTTGCACAGCTAAGATTTTATAAGGAGGGATAATTAGATTTGTTCATTAAATACAAAGGACTGACTTTCTAGTTCCCTGGGATCATGGTACTAGAAAGTAGTATGCTGAAAAAAACATATTTTACCAGTAAAAACAGATTTAAGACTACACAGTTGGCTAAGATTTATTTTAAAAGTGACTAGTAGTTTCACATATCTTAATGTCCAATAACATCTCCTGAGTTCTTGTAAATTAACATTATTCTTAGAATGTGTCAGATGTATATTTTTCAAAGTCCAACTCCTTAGCTTGTAGGCTCTTCAAACTTGAATCACAAAGCTGAAATTATATGAACTTTTAAAATTAAATCTAATCATTATTTTCCATTTTATTTTTTCATGGAGTATGCTGCTTGTTCAACATTTTCTTAATTGAAGCATGCAGATTTCAAGGATAAATCTGTCACCAATTATTAGAAACAACTTAACTTTCAAAATATTCTAATGACTGTCAGCCTTTTTCAGACATTTTTCGACCTCCAGATTTTGAGTCCCAAAAGCTCTGAAGACACCCTCTAGCATATCCAGCTCCTTCTGCCTCTGTTGGTCAAATGGTGCATGAAAATGTGGAGCAGGAAGAATTCCCTGGAAAAAATCTTGGTCTCATCCTGCTTGACCTAACGTAACAGTCCAGTGAAATTATGAAGGACGCAATGCTACAATACATGTAATTAGTTGGAGATTTATACATCTACATTGTAAACTACTTGGAAGTAGGATGGAGACTGTGAAGTTCTCTGGAATTTATCTATCAAAGGCTCTCTGCATGAAAACCAGTAAGTAGAAAAGTGACCATTTTATACCATCCCTGCAGTTTTGAAGTGCTCTATAAACATGTCTTCAGCACAAGGGTCTCAATACATGGAGATTTCAGAACGCTTGAATGTGTTCATCTCCTGTGTTTTCCTCCCAAAGTGATCCAGTGGAAATGATGCATAGGAAAAAAATCTCTTTTTCAGGAGGAAAAACAAAATTATTACTGCTCCAAATTTTTGAAGCTAAATGTGTGAATGCACTTGGATCTGGCTGATGGTGTAAGTCACCTTTGGATAATATTCAGTCTGGGTTAGGCTGGTAAAAACTGGCCCTCAAAGAGAGGAGCAAACCATATTCAGCATTTTTAAAACATCATTTTGACACCAGGTGACAATGGCTCCTTTCAAAATGAGAAATAGAGGGCTGTTGTATTGATCTTTCAAGAGAGATCAGCCCTCCTACAGTTGTAGAGTCTACAGCAATAGCTCCTGTGGTACAATATACTTCTCATTGGCAAAAATGCTGAAAATGACTACACGTGTCTCTGCATGTTCCTTCTTGCCCATGCTATTACCAAACCATAGAGAGGGAAGACAAAGAGCAAATTCCATTCAAGGTAATGGGCTGAGATTGTTCAGTTCATTACTATTAATGTTAGCAAGTGTACTGCATGCCTTCTTCACAGAAGGCTGGTGCTTATTCTACCCTCAGAACAGCACAGCTTGGTGGTGCTGGCTGTGGCATGCTCATTCCCTGGGCTGTAAAGCTATGGTAAGGGCTCTAGCACAAAGCAGGTTTGTTTACCTTGCCCAGCAGGTATGGATGATTAACACTCCTCAGTACTTTGAGTGTGAAAATGATAAAGTTGATCCAAAGAATGACCTTGAGAGCCACATCTTTCAAGTTATAATGGGATATATATATTTACTTTCTTTGTGACTTTCAGTAGGCGGTAAATTAGGCTCTAGCTAGACTGACAGTTACTTCACAGAAGTGGGGATGGGGAATTCAAATCAGCAGGTTTCACTGGCATTGCTCAGACTGTGTTGGTTTGTACCAACTGAGCTCTTGACACTAATTTCTCAGATCAGTCTCATTCATCAATTAAATAGGTTCAGATAACATCACCACTATAAAGTGTGTTTATATTTATTTGTTTCTGTTTTATGCTGGTGAGGTAACTGTTTCCCATAGACTCACTCCACTGTAAAAACCAGATGATGACATAGTAAGTACGTATCCTTATGTGTCACATTAAAATCAAGATCCTACTATAGAGTACTTTTAAAATTATGAAATAGTAACATCATAGTTTTTAGCCAGTCAGATTTCTTTTTATCAAAGCATAAGTGTACAAATGCATTTTTGTAGCCATCTAACATATATTGTTTTCTACTCCTCTGAACAATTAAATATGTCATATTTCATTAAAAAACCAAGATCACTCTGCTGTAGCTGTGGTTTATGACTTTTAATTACCATAAAAGAGTATGGAAATGCAATAAATGTATTCAAAGAATGATAATAACTTTAAAATGTATTTAAGGGTAAAGAAAAACTTCCTGAATTTCAAATGTTTGTATGTTGGAGTAAGTTTTATCGAGTTTTAGTCAACAAAATATTACACAATAACAATACATCATGTGAATTGAAATCCTTGCCTGGAAAATCTGATTTTCTAACATGGAAGTTGAGGTGAAGGTTCCCTAAAAGGATGGGCTGGGAAGGTAAAGGAATGTACCTGAGTACTGGAAAAGTCCCAGTGGAAAGGTAGCTAAAGAGAAGAACATTTATTTAGTGAACTTGAATAGGAAATAATGGAAATGACATTGAGTAAAAAAGACAAATGAGTGTATTTTTCCTGCCACTGTCAGCAGAGGAGGAATGTGAAGTGGAGAGAAAGGAGGAGCCAGGCTGCAAGAAGTATAAATTACTATTATTGATCTCAGTAGATATGTATTAAATTACATTAGCTAATGTTCTGGCCCTACTCTGAAGTGGAAACAGACTTATATTTGTGGATGACCTTGGTTAAAACTGGACATTTTACACTTACTTGCAGCCACTTCTAAGGAGGGTCAGGCTAAGCGAGCCTCTGGGGCTGTGACACACAAATTAAATTTTTACTCTCAACTTGCATTTTGGTATCTGCATAAAGAGTTCTTCTGAAAAACTGTTCTCAAATCCAAAAACTGGCACATAGGAAGGTGACAGAATAACAATGATGACCTCATGAGGATATCCATATCAACCCTTTGTCTCGGGTATTTAATGTCCCTGGAGCCAGAGGAAAGACAACAATTTCTTCTTCTATCTATGTAATAATATAAAAATACTCTAAAAATGTCTAGATATGATTAATACTGCACTAAGTGAAATAACATGTAAATACCATCAATTTGTCTTCACAGGCTCTGCAAAGGTCTTAGAAAAGAATTAATTAGGTGGCAGAGGGTGCGTGTGTGAATATATAAAAATATGTTCTGTTACCCCAAATTTTAGAAGTGATTGGTTTAGTAGTTTACATTCCTTATATCATTAATCAACCAGTTCAACACTGTAAAATATCAAGCAGTTTCTATGACACAAATTGTACATAAATTGTCTGAACTTATCTGAGAAAGAGAGGCAAAGCCACCCAGTGTATCAAAACAAAATGTATTAGTGGGAAGAAAATCTCTCTCACCCTAGATTTGCACTTTATCAAATTTCCAGCAAAATACGTCTACAAGAGAATTACATTAAACGGTAACAAATTGCTAAAGTAAGGAATTTTAATATTGTGTAGCTCTCAATTCCTGTATTGCCCAAGTACAAGCCTTAATGAAGACTTTGAGCCGCATAATAATAATGATGATGAGAATATAAAACTTCAACAGCAATCAATGGTTTTATGTGATAGTGCTTTAAAATCTAACAATATCTTTAACAAACATATACAATCTTTACACATATATATAATGCATTATTTTCACACTTTCAGTGAAAACTTTTTTCCAACATGTTTAAGCAAAAACTGGTAAAAGGTTTTCTTCTTGGTTGTCCATCTAAGTTAGCTTCAGTTGGTCTTTGCTGAATTAAAAAATGCAACATGAAGAGAAACAACTCATCAAAGAAGTTTCAGCAGATAAATGAAATCCAAAATGTTTACCTGTTTTTAAAATGTTTTGCAAAATTACCATGCTCACAATACCTTTATTTTTTACAATGTTCTTAAATTAGGAGGAAAATAAGATGCTGTAAATAGACTAGGTTACCAAATTTTACAGAGGCTTGGAAACCTGTCTTCTCAAAATTGATATTTCATTCAAAACCATGCAGTGGATTAAATCAGTTAATCACAAACACTGTAGAAAGTACTTAGAGCTATCCATAGTAAACAGAAACATTTAAAATGCTACTGAGATCCACAGAGATGCTTAAAATGTATAATATTCTCACAATGAGAAATTGAATTTGCAGAAAGACATAGGTTCTTTCAGCATTAATTTGCAACATTTAGAGAACTACTTCATACATTTTGTAATAGCCACTCTACACTGCGAGTTCCTGACAGAAAAACTGTGACAATTCTGCACATATTATTTACTCTGCCAAAACATTGGATCTCAAATAAATATCCTAATACCTAAACTAGAGGTTCAGGTTATTAAGGTGACTACTTGTGCAACGTCAAATCAAGGGCTAACTCATGTATGATATTTAAGAAACGTGTTCATAATCAACCTCACAGTTTGTAGGTTCAGCCATCAATATATATTAAGAAACCAGCAAGCACTTGAGCAGGCTTTAAGGTAAGCATTTGTTCTTCCAGAACTTTTTTCTCCTAGTGTTCTTTTGGAGAGTGAATGTCAGAGTGGGAGAGTTCGGACCCGGAGTAACGATGTAACCTCGATGCGAGTATGATTGTTCTCCTTTATTTCAGACAATTACAAGGCTTATATAGACAATCAGCAGAGCACGCAGTAGCAATATCTACATGATTGGCTCATTACATGTGTTCACGCACTTAAGACAGTTATATGATTGGTACAGGGTTGCTGTTCATGCGAAGAGGTTCGTTAGCACATTCCGGACTTAGTTGTTGTCTCTTATGTTGTTTGCCAAGTAGTCTGTTGCTGTTCAAGGTCAGTTTATAGTATCCTCTGTGCTTCTTGATACACTAAAAGCAGGATTGCTCACACTGAAAAGATCATGTCCCTTCTCACTTAGCCATTCTCCCACAATTCCCCCTTTTTGTTTTTGAGCAATCCAGGCGTGATTTACCACTTTTAACAAAGCTCGTTTAACACAGCTAAATGCTACACAAAAACATAATCCTAAAATAGAAAGAGTGATTAAAATTCGAATTCCTTCGGTAAGCAAACTTATCAGGTAACATTCAGGCTATTAATAAGCGTGGCACTATAATTACTAACAGAAATAGACAAACTACAATTTTGCGTGGCAAAGCTATGAAATTCCCCTACGTTGAAGCCAGGTATCCCTATTAAACATGTTTGAAAAGGTTCTGTTGCAGAAGCAAGCGATAGACAAAAGGCTTGTTGTCCTGTCTTGTTTGCCCAGGTAACCCACATGTTTTCTCTGGGTTTAATCTTGTGGAGAGTCATTACCATTGGGAATAGCATCTCTAGAATCAGGAGCTTGACCATTTTGCTCGTGGGGTGAGTCATGATGAGTTAAAACAGGCTTTACGCTCTTGCTCGGCACCCACACTGGACCACGATCTGTGGAAACACATATATATCCTCGACCGTTAAATATAACCGGGACAGGTCCTAACCACATTCCTGAGAAAGAATACCTTTTTCCGAAGGTGGTCCTTGTCTGCTCCCGCAGTGATCCGATTGAGGCAAGGAGTCCCTCCGGAAATTTTCCGGGGGTACCCTAGGGAGTCCTGTTCTCAACGGGTCCTGCAGCTGAACAGAGAGGGTCCCATCTGGGGTGCCAAAACTGATACAAAAAATCCACGGATGCTTCTCCTCACAGTCCGAATCTCCCCAAGGGAGAAACGGAGTACTCAGAGAGTCCCTGAAATGAAACTCAACAGCAACGAAGTTACTATTAAGCAGGTATTCTTTATTGCAGCGCTGGGCAGCACTGGGGATTCTCCACCATAAGTGCTCCAACGAATTACTGAACTTTTAGAGAATATATACTATACAATCATGCATATTCATAGGATTTCCAAGAATTGCTATGCATAAACATGAGATTTCCAGGAACTTATTAACATATGTAAATATCTGATTCGCATGCGCAGTCATCTCTTGTGGTGGTCTTTGGGGGTCTTCAGATGAAGGCTCGTAGTCTTCCTCACTGTGTTCGCTGATTGACCTTTGCTTTTGCGCAAACTCAGTCCTAGGATCACGTAGATGTTGTCCTTCAAGACTATTGTTGCCATTCTTCTGTTTCTTCCTATCTTCCTAGTTCCGTGCATCTGTTCTCCCAAGGCCGAGTTGTCTGTAAAGAAATTATCCCAGAGCCCCCCTTATTTTATAACTGTTCTTCTAGCTACCCCCTAAATCACATCAGACCGCCCATCGCGATAAGAATGCTCTCACCTTTTGACTAACATAGGCAGGACCATTATCAGTCTTAATGCGCTCTGGTACGCCTAATACAGCAAAGCAAGCAAGCAAATGTTTACATACATGATGTGCCTTTTCTCCAGGCAACGCAGTTGCCCATATCATTTTCGAAAAGGTGTCAATTGTTACATGTACATACTTCAACCCACCAAAATCTGGAACATGGGTAATATCTATTTGCCATAATTCTAATGCTTTTAATCCTTTTGGATTTACTCCTACTCCTATACCTGGCCCGTGATTTCCGCATTTTGGGCAGGCCTGAATAATGCTTCGGGCTTCATTTTCTGTTAAATTAAATTGCCTTTTTAACCCTTTTGCATTTTGGTGAAAATTTTCGTGACTTTGTCTGGCCTGTTGAAATTTATCCATAGGAGGCGCATGGCATGCAGGACTAACTAGGCTGTCAGCTAGTTGATTACCATGGCCAAGTCCAAGATCTAACTGATGACTGCGAATATGGGTAATACAACAGGCTGCTGTTCGTTGACTTAATACGGATCGTAACTTGATAAATAGACTTCCTAATCTAGGGTTGGTCGTTTCCCTTAGTAAGGCATCCTCTAACCGTGGCATTATTCCAGCCACATACATTGAATCTGTTACTACATTTAAAGGAGTGTTTAGCCAATTAGTCAAAGCCCAAACTACTGCAGTTAATTCTAAAGTTTGAAGGGAATCTTGAGGTTGTCCCTCTATAATATGTTGTTTCCATTGATCACCTTCTTTCCAGACGCAAGCTGCGCGCCGTAGGCACTTGCCTGCATCAGTGTAGATGGTTACCCCATCTGGTAATGGTTTTTCACTTACTTTGGATTTTTCTATCCATTGATTCCGTTTTAATACTTGCCATAATTTTCCTTGAGGCTGCTGCGAATGTATTCTGCCATTATAGCCTAGTAAGGCGCTCTGTATGGCAACAGCATTACGGAGCCACCATTCTATATCTATGGCGTTAACAGGTATACTGATATTCTCTGGCTCCTGACCACTGATTTCTATAATTCGCGACCTTCCTTTACGTATTAATTCTCCTATTGCCTCAGTTCGTGTTTGAATACTCGTTTTTGGTTGCACGCTTAAAAACACCCATTCTAGTACATTAAACATATCTTCTGGACTTTTGTTCTTGACAGTGGATTTGGCAGTGGCATCCAATGAGAGAGGAGAGGTAGACTCCCCTTTCTTGTTTTGCCACTGACAAATGACAGCATATGGTGAGTCTTCCCGTTACATATGATTAAGGAGATTGGTAATTGCAAAATTTGGCAGAAAGACCATGATGAAAATTTTCCAGTCGTGAGGTTCCCATTTTCCTTGATTGTTCTCTTGTATGACCGGGAATGCCAATGTTGCAGGACTCCTCGGGGGTTTTTTTGTTTTGTTTTTTTTTTTTTTCCTCAACGGGTTTCCATTGTCCTTCTAAAATCGCATCCTTAATAATACCACTCCAGTGCGTGATTCTAGAATGTGTCTACCACTCCAGCGCGTGATTCTAGGATGTGTCGAGGGTTTCATTAAACATGGAGGCACGCTTTCTTCCTTCGTAGTTGTTTGTGTTTCCAATTTCTCAAGACGTTTTAGAACCCTTTGTAACATCTCTGTAGTAACATCTGGGGGTTGCTGCAGTTCTTTCTTGGAAGTTGCACTCCCCGATGATTCCCCAGAGGAAGGCAGCGGTGGGTACAACGGAGATGAAGGTGCTGAGGGTGCTGACGGCGCCTCCCTTCTTCCCGTTACAGGGGAAGGTCGGCAGGGTGCTCCGCCTAAGTCAATGAGGTCAGCAACTGACGTTGCTCCCGCCCCTTTTGGAGTTTCTGGTGGAGACACTTCCGCCTCTGCCTCAGATCCTATTCCAGCTCTGCTAAGAGAAACTTCCGCTCCCCCGGGTGCCCGCACTGCGGTCGGCGGCACATCTTTTATTTCGCCCGGTGAGTTAAGACTTTCCTTTTCCCGTAGTTCACCCACGTTTTTACAAATAGTCCCAGACATTCCTCTTACGGCAGGCAGTCCGAAGAAGCGCGTGATAGGTCCTGGTTTACTTTGAGGTTTTTCAATAGCTTTTCCTGGACCCAGCATTTGAGCAGCAGCGCATGCCACTTCTCTTTCTGCTTTCATCGCTTTTAAAGTCTCTAACACGGTGTTCCAAAGTGTACGAACCGCCTTTATCTCTTTTTCATCTTTTTCATCTCCCTCAATTGTTTTATGCCACATTGTCCCTCCAAAGTCCCGCCATTCCGATACAGAAAATAACAGGTGAGTGTCAGAAAAATGACCCCAACGCTGTCCAAGTGTAATTAATTTACACAATTGCTTCGCTGGTTCTTCTATCCCTCTCTTAGAGAGTATTCCAGCTAGCAGTGTGGCCGCAGCTTCTGTTTCCATTACTGCGCCTAACACCAGCGTCTGCTCTGCCCTCTTGACCCGAACAGCGCCTGTATCTGAGAGGTGAGGAGCGACCTCACACCAGCATCTACTCTGCCTTCTTGACCCGAGCAGCGCTTCTCTCAGCCGAAACTTCCCACTCCCCTCCTCTAGCTGCTTACCGCAGTCACAGAGAACACGAGTGATGTCACCCTCCTCTGCTGCTCACCGCAGTCTCGGAGATCACGAGCGACGTTACCCTCCTCTGCTGCTCACCGCAGTGTTGGAAATCGCAGGCGAAGTAACCATCCTCTGCTACCAGATGTCGGAGTGGGAGAGTTCGGACCCGGAGTAACGATGTAACCTCAATGCGAGTATGATCATTCTCCTTTATTTCAGACAATTACAAGGCTTATATAGACAATCAGCAGAGCACACAGTAGCAATATCTACATGATTGGCTCATTACATGTGCACTTAAGACAGTTATATGATTGGTACAGGGTTGCTGTTCACGCGAAGAGGTTCGTTAGCACATTCCGGACTTAGTTGTTGTCTCTTATGTTGTTTGCCAAGTAGTCTGTTGCTGTTCAAGGTCAGTTTATAGTATCCTCTGTGCTTCTTGATACACTAAAAGCAGGATTGCTCACACTGAAAAGATCATGTCCCTTCTCACTTAGCCATTCTCCCACAAGTGAATACTGGTTCAAATGCAGGTGCAACAATTTTTCAGTCATTCAGGAAAACAGCAAATGTTTATGTGGGTCCCTCTAGAATTCTTGGGGAGAAAGGAGTGAAAGCAAATAGAGGGCAATTAGAAAACCACCTTGTAACAATGAAAATAAAAGTCTGAAGAGGAGTGGAGAAATTTAGAATTCTTTTTACAGCATCATTGATCACTCAGAATTTTCTGAATTTGTTAGAAAGGTTTCACATATCTGATTATTTGCTAGCAAAGGACATCTCCATCCATATCAGTCAGTAGAGAGTCCCAACAATGTTATAAATTGTATGGCTCAGTAAGAGAAACAGATTGAAACTACAGCTAATATGCTCCTGACTTCTCAAAACTAATGTTTCCTTTCAATTTAACCCAAAAGTTTGGAAATAACTGCCTAGGTGATCCCTATTTTCGGTGGCCTACTAATTATTTTCTTCTTAAAGTGAATAGGTGTCAGGGATGTGCTGGAGTAATTCTTGACCTTTGAAGTCAAAAGGCACAGTTGAGTACTGTAAAGTCTTAATTATCCCTTACAGGGATATTCACAATTGCTAACTTTGCTTTGAAGAAATTAGGATCCTTGGTGCATAGTTAATGAAGAGAGGAAGGTTACTCCAGGGGCTGAATTAGACCAGGTGACTAACTTCTGTTTTTCTACAACCTTGATAGGTTTTAGCAACACATTTGAACAACTCCAATGTCTTGAAGAATGAGGCTCAAACACTCAGATATATTGCTGATTTTTAACATACAGAGACAGGACACAAACCTTTATTAATATATGATCTGCTGGCAATACTTTGTCTAATGCAGATCAGGATACCATTCACCACCTTTGCAGCAAGGGAACATTGCTGGCTCATATACAACCTGGTGCCCACCAGGACCCCCAGGTCCTTTTCTGCAAAGCTGCTTTCCAGACAGGCAGCTGCCAGCATGCATTGGTGCCTGGGATTGTTCCTCCACAGGTGCAGGATTTTGCATTTCCCCTTGTTGAACTTCACTAGGTTCCTGACAGACCATTTCTGCAGCTGTTGAGGTCCCTCTGGATGACAGCATGACCCTCTGGCATATCAACCACTCCTTCCTATTTTGTGTCATCAGCAAACTTGCTGAGGGTACACTCTGCCCCATCATCCAGATCATTAATGAAGATGTTAAACAGGACCGGAGCCAGTACTGGGTCCATTAGCATATCTGTTGCAATTTATCAGTGACATAACAGCAGTGGTATTATGAAAAAATTACTGGATGTACTTTGACCTGAAAATATTTCGCCTTCTGGATTCTTACAATAGTCATGTGTGAAAAGTGAAAAAATCATGGGAGTAAAGGCAAGATAGCTGTCAGGAAGCCATGCATCGACATAAGCAGCTTATAGAGCCTATGTTCAAGTATAATGTCTCTAATGAATATGAGCTTAATAAATGTAGTCCATTACACCTTTAGAGTCAGTACAGCTTCAAAGCTATTTGCATGTAAATGATTGCATTTTCTGTCATCCGGTATTATCTGGTGATTATAAGCATAGCATGTTTTTTGTTGTTGTTCATGTGATTTATGCTCCAGTTATGCTTAAAAGCTACAGAGAAGAGCTACCGGTGTCAGCAGAGCTTGGTACTCTCCAAAAGTTGAATCCAAACAGATTCAAGGACCCACACTTTTGGATTTTTTTTCTGATTTCCCAGTATAAATATGTGTTGTCTTTAAATATTGCCACACTTGGTTGTTTGCTAGAAGACTGTAATACATTCCACAGTTATGAAACACATTGAGACTGCCCAAGCCGACTATTGATTTAATATAACCTAACGATATGACAGTGTGATGAGAAAAATGAAACTATAATGAAGAGGGCTATATCATTAGCTACGTAGAGATCACAAGCTTTTCCAGACTTAGTCCCACAGTGGGATGCCAATAAATAAAAAAAGCAAACAATAGCCAGCATTGATAACCAAATACATCCAAGTTTGGAATAAGATGTCAACTGATGAGGAGCATGGCAAATAATCCATAATGCTATATTTTAAAAATCATTAGCATATGGAAAAGAAAATGAACAAAAGACAGCAAAACAGAGGCAGATAATATTGATGAGAAACACGGAGAAGTAGAAGAAGCCACGCTCCATCCATGCTCATAATCTCAGAAGAATCGTGTGACCTAGTTCATTCTGTATTGCAAATAAGAGACCATAATCAGGCCTGGGCCTGGGCCCAACTTGATTATGAGAGTTCTGCAACTGTTCGTAAGTCTGAAGACATGGCAGTCTACATCGTGTTGGTAACTTAGGTACTTGAGAGACTAAAGTCTTCTTAACTGAGGTCTTAACTCTGAGTTCAATGTTTTTTGTCCCTGTGCAAGACTTACATTTAGATTGTTTGAACTGACATACTGATCTGAGAAGTGGATGATTTTATCTTCTGTGCTCATACAGATGGTAACTCTTTCTCTCCTTTCTAGCTCTACCATCTTGTCTAGTATGATATGAAGTTATTTAAGACTAGATTATATCCTTTCTTGACAATGTCCACTTGTCAAGGATGTTGTCCATACCTATAGCTCTTCCCATGAAGATGACTTAAGAAGATTAATCAAGATTTTCTTATTAAATTTAACATAGTGGATTATAAAAAATAAGCATAATTGTCTTCAGTGAAATCTGGGATGAATTGGCTTTCTATACAGGACATGAAACTAACACAGGTTAGGTTGCAGTCTAAGCTGTTATTCTTATTTGACCTAAGCAATTAAACCAAAATTTGGAATTCTGTAAACCTGTTTCCTCCAAAAGAGAAACTGCTGAAGAGTGGCCAAAATCTCAGTTCCCTGAACAAAGGAAAAAAAATTGTCTTGCTCATGGTGCCAAACTCCTTTCAGCCTACATTTAACCTAAAAGATCTCATTGCTGTGCCACCAGGGCTTTTATGATTGAATCTGGAGGTTCCCATCTGGCTTGCTGGTGTCCTTCTCTTCTGCCTTGCCTCCACCCTCCCCAGAGCTGTGCCTCATAGTCTCTGTTGGATTTTGCTGCAGTGAGTGCAAAGCTTTTAGGCTCTAGCTATTTGCTCTACTCCTTCATCAGGCAGCACGTCTTGCCCTCAGCTAGTGCAGATAAAGCCTGAAAATAATAATGTAAATGCAAACTGGTTTAAGATAATATGCAAAATTATAAACTAGTACACTTTCTGCAATAACAGCCCCCAGAAGAAGTAGAAAGGAAAAGCTCAAAGTAATAACCTCTTCAGCCACCCTGGCTCTGTGATTACATGATTACATATGAATACATGATTAGTACCCTCACACACCACTTCTACAAAAGCAAGATAAGAAGCTGCCTTTGCCCATGCAAATAACATCTTGTAGCAGTCTCAGGAGTGTGTCTTTGTTTTACCAGGATGTATACTTAAACTCAAGTTAGAGGCAATTATTGTTTCAGTTATACCTAGTTCTATGAAGAAATTTAAAAACAGGAAGTAAATGTGTTAGCCAGTATCAGTTGTGTATAATTCAACCCACATCATTGTTATTCTTTAAACATCAACATGTAGCGAGTAGTCATTTAGGAGGAAAACATTTTGTGAAGACCAGTATAATATCATTTCACCCTTCAGTAAGCAATATAGCATATCCATGAAGATTATTTACATAGTGACAGCTGGTCTGATAATGCTCTTCCCTCCCTGCCTATCATCTAGGTTGTGCCCACACAGCCCAAGACTACTTGCATAGGTCCTAGCATTTAGCAAACTCAGTAGTTTCATATGGTCAGAGGTGGGTTGTATAATTTCCATAAAAATTTGCATGGCCAAAATTTTTTTTGCATCGTGATCCTGGCCTCTAGCAGCACAATGGTCCTGCAATCCCATCTCCCATGCAGCATAAGTATAGCCGTACATTACTTTTGTCCTAGTGTAATCCTCTGCTTCAAATGGTTTTTTCTCCATCTGCCTTACGTAAGAATATATCTGGCATTAAAATAGCTTTTGTAGCAGTGGACTTTTTTCACATTGTTAATCTACTCAATAAATTGTTACTGCCCTTTTCAACACAAGTAGTTATGACAGCACAGTATTGCATTTCATTTTATTCAGTGGGCTGTGGTATCCCATAACTGTGACCTTTTTTGTGGACAGATGCTTATAGTTGTCAAGAATTATGACTTGTAATGATCCACAAAAATGCTATTGAATTATCTCCTGATAAAGTAGAGTAGCATATAATATATCATTGCTGTAATAACAGCCTTTGATCTATTCAGTTCTCTTCCACTGTTTGCAATAGGGAAAATAGCAAAACAGAATACCAATGTATCAATTTGTAGCACCTTTTTTTTGTTTGTGAAATTAGCTGGTGTCATTGATGCACGCTGTTTGCTTCTCTAGGTACCCTGTTATTTGAGTGTATGCTTAAATTATGATTTTTCTCTAGGTGTAAGGACGCCCATAGAAACACCTCCTTTCCAGACTCCTCTGCACTCTTTCCATCAATTCTGACATTATAAATGTTTGAACATAAAAATCAATTGCATGATACGTCTAGTGCTTTTCTTAGCCCACAGAGCTACTATAATTCATAGTTATAAGTCAAGACATGTAAAACCATTTAAAATTACTAAAAATATAACCCCCTATAAAACTGCCATAATCCTTCCCTGCAGGTTATTTCAGTGTAAATTTTCTGTAACGTATGGATGCTCATCTGATCTTCCTGCATATTTTGGAAATGAGGGTGACTGTACACGTAAGGGCTGAGTTTCAGCCATTCCGTTGACTTTTTATTTAAATATATTTTTAATATAAGTCAGGCAGCTTTATCTAACCCTCTATAAAAATTCTCGTGTATATTCCACAACAATTAAACCACAGAGAATGAATTACTTGTAAAAACATTCAGTAAATTACTTAATGCATTACTTAAAGTTACTTAGAAAACAAATTATGTGATAAACAAAATTTGAAAGGTCAAAACTGAAATGAAACACTTCAAACAAAAGGTTATGAATAAAAAAAAATTGTTTATCTCACTCTTTCTTTACCTTCATTGTCTTGTTTGCATGCAGAGCTCCAGAATTTTGCCTTTCTGCCCCCAACTAGTTTTTTTAGATCTGTGTGGGCATTTTGTTTCATTAACAACTCTGCTGATTAACAGGTTCAGTTTTGGCAAAAGCTTCAAACTAGGCCTTCGTGGACAATTTTTTTTCCTTCTACTGCTCAGATATCTGTAGTTATCAACACAATCTTTGAATATAGTAAATGCCTATATTTTGTGGGTGTCTTTGAGGATGAGAGTGAAAGATCACAGCTCCTTTGCCAGGTGCCATCACTTAGCAGTCTTTCTTTCTCTTTGTCCTTCAAAGCACATGTCCCAAGAGGCAAAAAACATTAAAGTCTCTGATGCTCTTCTTTACACATGTAAAAAAGATGCTGCTTATCTTCAGATAATTTTTTCTTTTGTTTCCTTAATTATTTTCTTCCTGGGGGAAGCCAAAGTAATTTTCTTTAAAATAAATAGAGTACAACATTAGACTGTCTTTTTTTTTTCCTTCCTTTTTTTTTCATCTTTAAGAGGCTCTTTAATCAGATCTGTGGAAGTGATGGGGGATTATGCTAGTCTCTAACCTTGCAATTATTTCAAGTTTTTTGAGCCTATCCACAGCTATTCTCTGTATTCCTCAGTGCCCTTTACAATAAGACTATTATGACAAAGAACTTGGTTGCATTGTGTCTACTCCTAATGTTTATTCATAAGCTTTTGCTTTTGGAATATATTTGTGAGGTCAGTCTGGGAACCCTTATATGTACAATTACATTTCCATAGGCTTCTTCACCGTAACAATCTGCCACCATGCAATTCAGTGCACCTGTGGACAGGGTCAGGGGCACCTGCAGGAATGAGCTGACAGGAACCCATAAAACCCATGACAGCCCCCTGAGAAGAGGCTAGGGGAGCTGGCTGGGACAGCTTGGAGAAAGGATGACTTCAGGGGATACCTAACAAACACCCGCAGCCTATGAGAGGTCATCGCGGAGATGAAGCCAGGCTCCTCACAGCGGTGTAGGGCAAGAGACAGGAAGAACACGCTGAAACAGGTTCTAAGGAGAAACTCTTTCCCCATGAGGACAGTGAGGCAGTGGAGCAGGTTGCCCCAAAAGGGTGTGCCTTATCCATTCTTGGAGGGATTCAAGCCCCAAATGGAGCAAGCCATGAGCAGCCTGGTCTGATCCCAGAATTGGCCCTGATTTGGGCAGAGGGTTGGACTAAAGGTGTCCTGAGGTCCCTTCCTGCCTGAATTAACCTGTTATGCTGTGCTTCCATGTCTGCTATAAATTACACATCATAGATAACCATGCAGAAAGCTTCATCTTTAAGCTTTTACATCTTAAGCATCTTTAACAGTGGCAGAACAGCACAGCACTGGAAATGTTATTCAAGGCATTGATTTCAGCTGGAAGTGGTGAGACCAGGAACTGCACATCTTAAGAAGTGGAAATGCTGTACAGTAAATAATGAGTTTCTAGGAAACTGGGAAATCCAATCAGTGTTATGTTGCAGCCACAAAAACTGGATGCCTGGAGTGCATGAGGTCTGGTCTGCTTAATTACAGTGCATGGATAGAGCATATCATGTAATCTCCCTTCCATGAGAATATTGATACATATTTCATAGTAGCAAACAACAAATGATGCGTTAATCAGTATCACAGCTTGCCATAGCTGCAGACTGAACTTGCCTTCTGAATAAGCCAGGTTGCCTGACTCTAGCTGGATGACGGTGATGACGCCACCTCTGGGAAACAAATCCTTATGCTTGCTGTGTTGATGTCTTTGGTTGTTTATTTTTGAAAGTGTAGGGAAAGAGGGAAGCACCTGTGGAGCTGGAGAGTTTCATCTTGTGGTGAATATGCTGCAAAATCTTGATAAATGAGAGATTTTTTCCTAAAATATGAGAATTCATATTCACTTAATTTCTGCACAGCTTTTTCTTGTTTTCTTTATTTTTTTTTCATGCATGACACCTGCAAAAATATGACTTCTATTTGGTTATGCTGAGAAGAGTATGTAGAGCTGAGAGTATAAGGTATTGCTAAAGGGTGAACTTGCTTGAAACCATGCCGTATTAATGTAAACTGATTAGGAAAAAAAAATATTTGTATGCTATGTAACCCTTTTTCAGACAACACAGGTGAAGTTTGGATAAGTATTCCTGGTAGAAAGTGTTGCAAAGTTTACTTTGCATTGATGAAAACTGGGGATTTTTCTTACTTTTCCTTTTCTAATTCTATTGTGCTGCACATTGTGTCTTTTTCTTTTTATCATCTTTTTTCCATAAGATACTTCCTAAGCCCTCCATTTTGGTTCATTTCAGATGCCATAAATCAATGCACAACAGAGAAGAAGTCACTGCACATATAATATATCTGTGTGAGTGTACAAGTCTTCATATGTTTCCACTTCAATGATTAATATATATTTGATCTGAAGCACATTAACTAGTGTAAAGTAATCTCAAGTGTCATTAATACATGTATTTTTAATTGCATTTTTCTTCAGTGGATTTCTGACATACTTTAAAAAGGAGGTCAGTATCATTCTCTTTATTTTGCATATTAAAAAAAAGGAGGTGTCTACAAGGAAAAAGATATACCACAAACTTGGAATTAAATAGTGAAAGAAACCCTCAAGCCCAATACTGAAATTCAGGTTGCCCACTCTCTAGCACTGTTTATCCTGTAGGTTCCTAAATTTGCTAAAGGTCTCCCTGACTGGCCTGCAAGGTCCCAAGACACTTGGTCCTGTGCTGAAGTACCTGTGGTAGCCATACAAGGACAGGTTTCCTACCCAGCACTCCACTGCCACCCAAGAAGCTTCTGATTTAATGCTGTGGAAGAAAGCTGACTAGTTGGAGTCCCTGGCAGTGGTATGAGAGATTGTCGATTTAGGTCGAGCATGTCCCAGGAGGGCACCACAGCTGCCAGATACACAAACACAGTGCATCAAAGAATGTCCCAACTCATTTCTTCAAACCCAGCCACTTAGGCCATCATCAGTTCAGAAGTGACCAAGCAACAGGGGCTTAACTTCAACCTGGTGGTTACAGCAGCCAGCTGGGAAGTACAGGGGAGTTTCTGATTCTCAGTACCAGAACTGTTTCAGTTACAGCCTAACACAAAGTGCAGAAACACTGCTGGGATCAGGCGAAGATCCTCCATGACAGGTGAGAGTCAGGCTTTCTGGGCTGCCTCGTGATTCTTTCATTCCTGGCCCAATAGGACCTGACTTTCACAGGAGGAGGGGGAAAATCTCTCTGTGGACTTCTGCTGGATGACAGTGCTTTGCTTTGCTGGCATCACATGTATATTTGAATGGAAAAAAGCTTATACTATGGTCTTCCCTCTTCCTCAGAGAGTAAACACTAGTCTTTTATGCAAACACAGGTGGAACGCTATTGTTGCCATAATTTTTAAAATAAAAATGCTCCTTTAGGTACCCTGCTCCATTAGCGTCTATCCCCAGAAGCAGAATCATAGAATCATAGAATCATAGAATGCTTTGGGATGGAAGGCACCTTTAAAGGTCATCTAGTCCAACCCCCTTGCAATAAGCAGGGATATCTACAACTAGATCAGGTTGCTCAGAGCCCCATCCAGCCTGGCCTTGAATGTTTCCAAGGATGGGGCATCTACCACCTCTCTGGGCAACCCACTCCAGTGTTTCACCACCCTCATTGTAAAAAATGTCATCCTTATATCTAGTCTGAATCTAACCTCTTTTAGTGTAAAACCATTACCCCTTGTCCTATCGCTATTGGCCCTGCTAAAAAGTCTGTCCCCATCTTTCTTACAAGCCCCCTTTAAGTATTGAAAGGCCACAATAAGGCCTCCCTGCAGCCTTCTCTTCTCCAGGCTGAACGATCCCAGCTCTCAGCCGTTCCTCATAGGAGAGGTGTTCCATCCCTCTGATCATTTTTGTGACCCTCCTCTGGACCCAATCCAGCAGGTCCATGTCCTCCCTGTGCTGAGGGCCCCACAGCTGGATGCAGTACTCCAGGTGGGGTCTCACCAGAGCAGAGTAGAGGGCACAATCACCTCCCTCGACCTGCTGGCCACGCTTCTTTTGATGCAGCCCAGGATACGGTTGGCTTTCTAGGCTGCGAGAGCACCTTGCTGGCTCATGTCCAGCTTTTCATCTATCAGTACCCCCAAGTCCTTCTCAGCAGGGCTGCACTCAATCCCTTCATCCCCCAGCCTGTATTGATACCGGAGATTGCCCCGACCCAGGTGCAGGACCTTGCATGAGGTTCACAGAGGCCCATTTCTCCAGCTTGTCCAGGTCCCAGGTAGACTAGCTGACTCAGATCTTCAGTGAATGCAGGCACTTAAACCATATTTTTTATTCTCTAAACACTAGATGATTGAAGATAAATAGACACCCACCACAGGTGAACTGAACCACCTTCTTAGAGATGTCTGTTCTCTCCATTGACTTTATACAGACCTTTCCTTGGGAAGACTGTATTGCAACCATAATGACTTTTCTCTATCTGTGATATATTAAACATGTAAAAAGTGGGTGCATCTGTTATCTAGGATAGAGACAGTCTTCCAAACTCCATTTCAATGTTTTCCAATTGTACAAATCAGATATAAATATTAGTTTGCTAAGTCTTTCAGAAAAAATAAACTCCAAATGTATGTGTGGTACCTAAATCTTACTGTTGTTTCAAAAAATGAATACCAAAGGAAAAACAAATAAACTCCAACAAAACTATTCCAGTGTTTCACCCTTAGGCATCAATTAAAAGGATTATTTTCTTTGGTAGTACTCTGAATGCTGAATACTAAAAGTAGCAATGAGAAAGCTGAAAGTCTCTGACGGGTGCAGTTTGGTAAGCATCCCTCCACTCACTTTCAAATAAAGGCTTTGTGCTGGCAATGTGGAGTGTGCTGCAGGAGGCAAGCACACCTGAGAAGCTGAGGCAATATTCAGGGCATGGCTATATACTTTTTCTTTCTAAAGACATCTTCAGTTTCTGCCACTTTTACCATTCTACATTACCATGCTCCTCATTTCGTCCTTTACAAGTGGTTGTGAGGCCAACTTGTTGCCAGATTCCTGAAAAACTTTAAAAATAATCACAGTTTTAGTGATCTGGTTTACAGGATGTCCTAACAAACAGCATGATTTAGTCAGGGACTTGAGAGGGTTGAATGGCTGTAGTAGGGATAAGAGGCAGAGGGAGAAGAGCTTAATTAACTGGTTTTACCGCCTTCCAAAGAAAGCGTGGTGAAATGATCTCAGAAAGTTACCCATGGTAGCACTGAACTCAGAGCACTGTATGATTAAGCCTGTTCACAGTTTACTTAAAGTGTCACAAGTGTCTTGTAAAACATCCCAAATGCATTAGTATTTGCTAGAAGCGGCATCACCTTGAACAGATTTGTTAGCCTTGTTAGTACCATTTAGCACAGCATTTATAGTTTTTCCTATTGTAAAAAAACAAAAAAAAAAACAAAAAATTGATTTAACAAAAGTTAAATCAATCATTTCACTACTGCTATTAAGAGATTAGTAGATGTAGCGTACAGCTGATCTTCAGAAGTGTGGCAAGACAGAGGCTCTGCTCTGTCACTGCTGCCTTTTGTGTTGACTTAATACGGTCTCATTATTTACTTGCATTCTCTTTTCTCCATATCTGTGTGTTTCTCAAGCAGTTATCTTTAGTTTATTTTTTTGATGTTCATCTAGTCAGTATAGTGCCTGACCCTTTGTTATCTACATGCACAGCCCCTAACCCTTGGCCTTGCAGATTCCCTCAGCACAGATAAAAACCAATCAGTTCTTATCATTGTACTCACCTACCTGCTGGAAAGGAATGGATGAAAACAAATAAATGAATAACTGAATTTTAGTTGTGCTTTCATCTTCATCAAGAACACACTTACATGGTCCATCAGGAGTGATAAGCAAACTATACTGGTTGCATGCTGAAATATTTTTATCTGTGTAGGAAATCTTCTTGTAAGAAGCACAAACATAAGTATTCCTCAGGAGAAGGCATCATTATTTAACTGATAAAGTTGTCACGCTATTCAGAATAAGACTGTCTTTCTTCCTTCATTGAGTGCCACCAAAAAAGTATGGTTCTGAACGCATTTTCTATCTGATAGTGTAGCAGAAATTATCACTGGTGAATATGGAAGATAATGTCAGAAAGCTATCCTTGCAGCTATTTATCAAACAAAATTTGATTACTAAGGGATGAAAAACAAAGGTGAAAAACAAAGGTAAAAAACAATGAAAAAAATTTAGCTGATACTGTCTGCAAAGTTTTTCATTATTATAGATGCTAAATAGGTTCTCAGTATCTATTTTAGTTCTGCCTTATAATAGATCATTCTATATGATATATACAAAAACCATGCACTACCACTTTGCACAGTAATGCAGAGTGATAAAAGTGGCAGAAACTGAAAAGGTCTTTAGGAAAAAAAAGTATATAGCCATGTCCATGCCCTTAACACACCATTTGTACATGGTAGAATTAACTTTGAAACTTTCACATTTGTAAATCCCCATTACCTTATTCAAAGTAAAATCCATAGTAGAGGGCATAGAAATGTTGTTTTATATAATGTCCTCCACAGAAATGAATTTTTCATGGCCAGGTATTTCACACTTTTTGCCTAAGATGCCTGGGTTATCTATGTTGAAATGACTTTGGTTTGATGGCAAGTGTCTATGATGTTTCTTTTAGTGTTAATTCTTCCAAGGAATGTTGAACTAAGATGTCAAAAAATGAATGAAGTTGAGGTGGAAATATGCCTGAAAAAAGTAATTATGGCAAGCTCATATTTTAATGTTTTAGTCCACTCTATGGAAATACACTTTTTGAATGAAATGAAAGTGACTTTACCTTCTTTTACAGTTATAGCTTCAGATATTCTCTGATGGTATAATGAAGAGAAGTGTTGTTATCTGGATTAACTGAAAGTCTACTAGTTTAGTCTGAAGCTGAATATTCATTCATCAGACTGGAAACATCTTTTTCATGTAGTCATATTAACACTTAGCAAAACAAAAATGCATGCCTCTGATTTTCCTTGTGCTTACAGTAAAAAATGTGTATTTCTGCACATCCTGAAGTAATATGGCTATCTACTCTTCTTCCCACCAGAGAAAACCATTAATAACAAATATAAATCTCTTCAAGCACTTACAACCCAAAGTGTTTTCAGCATCATATAGCTTTTCAAATAGCAAAACTATTTTAAGAACTTTATTTTCAAAAAAATTAACAGATTGGCCAATGTTATCAGGAGCTAAAAACTGGAGAATACCTAAATATAAATTTTGGAAGATAACCATAGGAGGTTGTTTGAAATCTAGAATAAAATAATTAATCACCAGAATGTTTCTTCGAGGTAGATGACAGATATGTTATTAGTCCTGCAGCCTGAAGAAGCTAAAGGAAGATGTAGTTAATAAATGTAATGTTTTGAGGACTGGACTTCTAGCAACCCTGTTAAATTACAAATAATATTTTTCATTATATTTGTTCCCAGACCGTAAATAAAATAACAAATAATTCAGTTGAAATATTTTTTTTCTAGCTTTAGGTTTTTGTGTATTATTTACTTCATATAAGCAGCCAATATGGAACATTTTTCTTAATGGATTGAAAAAATACATGAACATGCTTCCATTTAAAAAGAAAAATTTCCATAGCAGTATTAATAACAAAATCATGGACTCTCTGTTATGAATTTCAGATAAAATTCTTACCATTTGTCATTTTTGCCTTAGCCTTGCACCACAGAGCCACAAAGAAAATCCCATTTACCAAAAGATGTGAAAGCAAAATATTACTATATAACATTGTGAACATCAATTAATTTGACAGATTTCTGTGGGATGACCTATATACACTATATCCAACACATATCAGAGTATCTATTTTGAAGGAAACTGAAGGGATCTGTTACCAGAAAATCAGAAATGCAACAACGTAATCATTACAATGTACATTTCAAATTGCTGCTTTCATTGTTAGCTTTCAGTGCCTTCTGCTAGCATAAATGAGAGAGGTCTCACTTGCAAGAAAAGGAAGTAAAGCTTCCTCATCAGCTTCCATGCTGTTCCCCTCTAACCATGTCAATTAACATGTCCCAGTTTTACCTAATGCTGGGTACTAATGATTTATCTAGTTAGCAGATCTCTGAGTTTCACTGTGCCTGGTACTATTTCTAACAAGAGTCTTCTTCCCAGTATGGATGTGCTTCTGGCACTACCATAATTTTCAGTGTAATCTTGTGATTTTCTTCCCATCTGATATTACAGAAATCTGTGTAATCATACTGAGAAACTGCAATGCTTGACATACCTAACTTTGCTCATTTTTCTTATAGGTGTGTGTACACCACATTACTGTCAGATAGAAGGAAAAAAAGTGAAGTGCCTCTCACTGAAGTCACTGCAGAGTTTGTGTATGCTTATGGCTCAGTCCATAGGTTATCACCATTTTCACTCAAGACACTCTCATGGGTCTTAGGGTGCTCTGCAGAAGTGGTAGACATCAAGTGACTTGTAGTGTGGGAGTTGTGAATATAATTTTTCTTTCTTGGCACTCTATCAGACCTAGACACATGAGCTCTTCTAGAAGAGCTGCTGGGAGATGCTCACCCCACATATTCATGGCATCTGTTGGAGACTGCTGACTTATTTTCTACTTGCTGAAAATCCCAGAGTCCTGCAGGCAGTGAAACATGTCCCCTGAACAAAACAAACTGCTAGACACAGACTGATTTTCCCAAATTTTACCCTCAGGAAGTCTTTTCAAGACAGAGAGAACAATGAATTTAGACACTCTTTGGGCATTTTGGTATCACAGGAGAGATCTGAGCTTCTGCTGACTAAAACTGGAAGAGAATCAGAAACAGCACAGGCTCCCGGTGTAGCACTGGGCCCAACAGGATGAGCCCAGCTGACAGGCTGATACAGCTAAGCTGCTGCCAGCATCTTTACATCGTGCCATCCTGGGTTACACAGACGTATCAGTTTGAGCTGGCACTTGCCTGAACTTCCTCCCTCGTTCATTTTTTTTTACTTGATACAATGCTGCATCAATAATGTCCTACAACTATCTTAAAACCTAGAATTTAGGCAATTCAGTAGTCAAGGCGATCAGGCCCTTAGCCCTCTGTTGGCATTGCTGACTTTGTGACCCATAAAAGGCGATTGCATCATATGCACCAGGTGCCTAAACATACCTGATCATTGAACAGCTTCAGCTACATCAAATACCCAATCAAGTATATCTAGAAGCAACAAAGAACAAAGTGCGCTAACTTCTCAAGTATGTGTCTTCTGGGGGTTTAGCAGATCATACTGACTTCAGTAGTGCTGAGGCTGCACTTTTAGCCATTCAGGAGTAGAAAGCTTTTTAGAAATGTCTAGCAACATTGGCATTGTCAACAGATGCAGCAACAGCACCAGTCAACTTCTATAAAATTTCTCAACTAATTTGATTTTCAGCATTACTTTTAGCAAAGCTGAAGGCCAGACAAGTCCAAGTAGTATCTAGAGAGAGCTGAATTACTTTCTGCCTGAGCTGGTACACAGACAGTAATTTTCACCTGCTCTCCTACAGAAGAACCTGTCCTGGTTTTGGCTGGGATAGAGTCAATTTTCTTCCTAGTAGCTGGTATAGTGCTGTGTTTTGGATTTAGGATGAAAATAATGTTGATAACACACTGATGTTTTAGTTGTTGCTAAGTAATGTGTATATTAGTCAAGGACTTTTCAGCTTCCCATGCTCTCTGCCTGGTGCACAAGAAGCTGGGAGTGAGCACAGCCAGAACAGTTGATCCAGACTGACCAAAGGGCTATTCCATACCATATGATGTCATGCCCAGTATATAAATTGGGGAGAGTTGGCTGGGGGGAGTGATCACTGCTCAGGGCTGGGCTGGGCATTGGTCAGCAGGTGGTGAGCAATTGCATTGTGCATCACTTGTTTTGTATATTCTTTTATCATTGCTATTATTATTATTATTATTATTACTATTGTGCTGTCCCATTAAACTGTCTTTATCTCAACCCATGGGTTTTACTTTTTTTTTCCCAATTCACTCCCCCATCCCACCAGGGTGGGGGGAAGGTGAGCAAGTGGCTGTGTGGTGCTTAGTTGCCAACTGGAGTTACATCACGACAGAACTATCCCATAAAACAACACAGTCCTTGAAACTGCTCTCTGTAGCCTCTCAGGCAAGATCCGCAGATGATGTTTACACCATGATGCAGAAGACAGAAGGATGAGTAATACTTTGTTGTTTTCTTTACTTACAGGATGTGCAATTTAAAATTTTCCTGATTATCACAGGATGGTGGTACCAGGCCCAGGATATCTACCCCAGATAGTAAGACTTTCTCAGTATTATGGAACTGGAATCAGGTATACGACATCAACACAGCAGGCTTGTTCTTGGATGCCATAGTGCCAGCTGTCTACTGTAACAGTCTATACGACACCTGGAGAAGACAACTGATCATTGCATGTACCTGGAAGGGCAGAAGAAAATGCACCAACATATGCCCAAACAATGTCTAATATTTACCAGAGATTGCAGAAATACCACTTCTAGAAATAGTATACCATCCCACGGCAACAGTTGCTGATGTATCATTCTCCTAGACACATCAAAATGGCTACTGCATATGTGCAGATCATGTGCATTGTAGAAAGCAATAAATCTTGTGGTTTCAGATCTGTCAGGGTTTCCACAGCTGCAAGGACTGACCATAAGCTCTACTTTTGATTCATTTGTCCTATCCTTTTTTCATTTCTGTTATTTAATAATGAATATCTTAGAAAATAAAGCTTGTCCTTCCTTTCATTCCTGTTTCACCAACTGCTTTTGCAAACTGCTGATCCCTACTTTTGCTAACATCAGTATGATCAGGCTTTTTTCTAGTAATGAAACAGTATGTAGTCGCCTAATGAATCTGTTCACATTACACACCTGCCTTCTCCTTCTCTTTAGCGATGAAGTGATTGCTTTTTCTTCTCCCAGTTCATCAAGTAAAGTGAGATTGTGTAAGACACAAACAGAAAAATTACCTCTCTTGACAGCATACTTCATTGCCCAGTCACAAAATAGTAGACATCTCAGTATGAGCTTATAGCTTGCTTGTTCAGTGATAAAATATGCCCTTCCGTGGTCCTCTGCGGACCTCTCCTGATGGGATCTCTGGGATGCTCTATAAAAAGTTAAATTTGAGATGCTTAGATTGAGATGACATCTCAAGGTAATTATCTTAAAATACATCAGGGCATGTTCCCCCTCTACTCCACTCTGGTGTGACCCCACCTGGAGTACTGCATCCAGCTGTGGAATCCTCAGTACAGGAAGGACATGGACCTGTTGAAGCGGGTCCAGAGGAGGGCCACAAAAATGATCAGAGAGATGGAACACCTCTGCTGTGAGGAAAGGCTGAAAGATCTGTGGGTGTTCAGCCTGAAGAAGAGAAGGCTGCAGGGAGGCCTTATTGCAGCCTTCCAGTATGTGAAGGGGGCCAAGAAAGCTGGAAATGGACTTTTTAATAGGGCCTGTAGCGATAGGACAAGGGGTAATGGTTTTAAACTAAAGGAAGGTAGATTCAGACTAGATATAAGGAAGAAATTTTTTACAGTGAGGGGGGTGAAACACTGGAGCAGGTTGCCCAGAGAGGTGGTAGATGCCCCATCCTTGGAAACATTCAAGGTCATGTAGGACAGGCTTTGAGCAACCTGATCTCGTTGAAGATGTCCCTGCTTATTGCAAGGGGGTTGGACTAGATGACCTTTAAAGGTGCCTTCCAACCCAAACCATTCTATGATTCTATGATTCTATGTTGTAAAGAAAAGGACCTGGTCATCTCCTTTAACTGAAGAGAGCTGAGGATGACCAATGCACCTTCAGATTTGGTCAAGATGAAATTAAATATATGATTGAAAATAAGGACATCAAAATCAGTGTATTAGTTTTCACATGTTCAGGATATCTATATCAGAGGGATACCATGAAGATAACTTAAACATTACTTCTTAAGCAATTCTGCATGAAAAAATATTGACATGCACTCAAGGGTATGATTTGATTTTACCAAAATTATTTACTAAAGACATAAGCAAAAATATGTGATTTAAATAGTCTATTATTTTTTTTCCCTTAACTGGTCAGGAAACTGAAATCTCTTCAGTAGATCAATACACAGTTGATGCCAGCACAGCAACTTGGAATTAATGGACAGAAGAGTTTTATGACTCTGTCTTCCATTCAAAACACAGCAGATCCATTTTGCACAATAATCAAACCCAGGAAATTCAGCCTTGAAACCACAGTATCTTCAGCTGATCATTTTTCTAAACAAAAGCCACTCAAGTAAAATTAATTATTTCCACACAGCCAAGGGGAACTGGATAGTGGAGTCCTTGGGATAGGTGCCGCTTCTGGAGGAAAAGAAGCCTACACATTTGTTAATGTAGTCTGAGCAGTATTTTTCACGTGGGCTACTCTGAGCAGCTCTGAAACCTAATGAGGCACTCTGTGAAATGCATAGTGATGGGCAGTTCAGAAGGAAAAAAGGATACTTTGTACACCTGAAATTTAAGCTTGAAGCAGTCTTTTAACCTAAATGGATGCAAGTGGCCAACTGTTGGCAGATTCATTCATTCTGCTCCATTTTTTGTTATATTGTCTGAAAAGTGCTAGAAGTGATGTTCAGTTTAGTCTATTTGGGAGCCTGCTTTAAAATCCCAGATGAGAAAAAGAGCTAGAGGGCCAGTACTGTGATTTACAGGAGCAGAGCTGACATTCTTATGTTTACCCCAATCCGTAAACAGCGAGATTTTATAAAACCCAGCACTTTTTTACCTCTTCTTTGCATCCTTACTTCCTGTGGCTCTGAAATGGACAAGTTTCATATGTACCTTTTTGTCAGAGGCAATGTGATCTGGGTAGGCAAGGTTGAGCCTGGTTTCCACATCAAAGCCACCATGTGAAGGCAGACCTGCCATGCAATCGTCTATATCTGATAGTGGAGATGCACCACCAGCTCTGCTGCTCTTCCCAGGGCACTCTCTGTGCAGAAGCACCACCTTTCCAGCTATAGCTGTTCTCTGTATGCCTCTCTGGTTCAGGCATATAACCTCGTAGCTGGCTCCTCAGCAAACTGTTGCATGACTGTCATAACTGCAGGATCAGGGAAATCCTTCCTGATTCCAGCTGGGATTTTTATGGCTCCTTTAACACAGTGCAAAGAGGTCAATGAGCATCTGATTCTTAATCTGTAACCACTACTTAGCTGCTGATTCTCTTTGTATGTGTCCTCAAGCTTCATTTCTTCATGTAAAATGGGACTAACCTTACTTCTTCACAGGAGTGCCAGGAAGTCTACTCAAGTATTATACATACCTGGTGAAATGTGATCTATATGAAAGAATTTCAATCTGTGATCCTCCACATCTCTGACTTACTGAAGTATTATTTTAAATAGGATCAGAAAATTGCAGAAACACCTGAAAACACCAAGTTATGATGTTAGAAACATTAGTAATGCAATACATAACTAGTTTGAAGAACAGTATTCTATATTTTGAAAGAAATAAAAATACAGAACTTGATGCTTGAGATAACTGGAAAACTGCTGGAGTTCAAATCAGAGTTGAAGAAAAAAGGGTAACAAAGATAATTTTCAAAGTTAATCTTTGAGGGTGTTTGTTCTAAAACAATTTAGGTAATGCGAGACTAAGTGTTATAATACTTAAAAGTTTAGCTGATACTATTTTAAAAGTGTGTAGTTTCCATGCTATTAGATCTCTCTTAAAAGAATTTTTCTATGTTACTATTTCTTTGCTCTTCTGTGTCATCAAGATTCAGCAATGAAGCATCAATGGATTTGGGGGGATTGGAAAAAGTTGTAGGCCCATAACTTCACCCTTTTCTCCTGAGCTTTTAAATCCTCTTCTCAAAGCCCAGATAAGTATACAGTATATATTATCAGAAAGAGTATGAGGTTTCTGTCTTTAATTGCACAATATTGAGATGACAGAGAGCCCAATCTGTGCCAGTCATAACACAATGCAAGTCTGACCTTCAGTGTCATGGAAGCAGGCACAACAGTGATAAACAACTGTGTTCCACCTCTCTTATACAGACTAAAGAGGAAATTAATGAGAACTATGAGAACAGTAAGACTTCTACAAGGAGAGCTTAAACACAGCAATATTTTAGCTGTTCATTAATTTCTTGTTTGAAAAAGTCATCTCTCACTTGGTCATTGATTAGTTGAGAGTTTGATTTGATGATCCCAAGGTGCTGATTTTAGAATATTTTGATAAGTTCCAGAAAAAAATAAAAATAAACAAAGACATTAACTTCTTTTGTTAATTTCTTTTGATAATTTCTGGAAGAAATTATCTTTCATACCTGGTTTTATTAATTTTATTTTTTAACAAAGAAAAAGTCTGGTTCTATTCCATCAGAAATATTGCAGTCATAAGGAAATGCAATGAAAATACACATCTTTGAAATTATCCATATCTTTCTCTACTATAATGATGTGCTACATCATTCAGTGCGTTCAACCAGAAGGGTACCTCTAATTTACTGTTAAGACATCCTTTAATCATAACTCAGAAATATGCTTTTTAATGTAGAGATATGTTTGATCACACAGTAAACATGTATTAGTTGTCTGTTTTAATTAAAAATCTGAATATATGGAAAAATATCTGGACCCTTTAATTGTTATACAAATAATGATAATTCTTTGCATGCATTTTTACCTTTCCAGTTAGAGTTAAACAAAATAAGGTCTTCCATATTGAAAAACTTTGAGATTTTTAAACTTTTCTTATTCTGAGACTGTGAAAAAAAGAAACTTTCAGTCTTGCAAATAGTTTTTTTCTTTGTCAGGAATCCATTTCTGTCAAAATTTCTTATGAAACAACGGATCCTACTTTCAGTCTCTATTTTCTTTTTATGTTCTTATATATCAGCCAGTGAGACAAGTTAATAGCTATTGCTTTTGCTAAAATCGATTCTTAAGAGTCAAAATAAATTAAGAAGCAGACTAAACATGCATTATTATTGGAGCCAAAGAAAACATTTTACAGAGCCAAATTTTCATAAAATTTTAGTAACCCCTTTCCTTTTGTATTTAAAATTACTTTCATCTGTCAGAAAAAGACAATCAATGTTTATTAAAGGCAAGACCTTTGGAAAAATTCTGAAGAACCTTTCGTCATATGTACTATTATATGGGCTAAATCAGCTGTAATACACATTGTTTTACAAGTCTCACGAAACATTTGTGTTACCCTGTGGTGGACATTAATTTATTTCTTTACACAGCACTTCTATGTTTACAACATCTTTAGGGTTCAAATGACATTAAAAATATCAAATCTTTTATTCAGGTGTCCTTGACAAAGTATTTTGTGTTAAAACAGGGGAAAAAAAAAAAAAAAAAAGAATTGTCTCATAACATGCTCATCTCTGAAAATAAACTTATTGCCATGTAAGAAATTAGCACATGAAAAGATTTTATTGTCTTTTACCTGATTAACAGAAGCAAAGTCTTTCTTTTGTTTCAAAGTCAGTTCATTGCCTCTTCAATTTTTGTTCCCAACAAAGTTCCCAATTAGCCAGGCCTCTCACAAACCTTGTTGCTTTCCACTTGTGCCGTAAGCTTACAAACAATCTTTTATTACAGCATTTCTAAGAACCGTTGTGCTTCTTGCTATTTTACAGCATTTCAGAGAGCCCTTGTGTTTATTACCAACCCATAGAGAATGCTTCTCTTGATTGCCATACAACTGCTGGGGGGACACAACCTGCATATTTGCAGTACTCTGAGGAATGCTATTATGAGTTGGGCATTTGTTGAAGTATCCCCATACCTTGTTGTTTGAAAACCCACTCCCAAGGAATGACCTCTTACCAGCCACTTCTCTTGAAATCATCCTTAATGAAAGTAAAGCCAAGGTGAAATACAAATAAAAATATGTATTTGCTATACCTAAAATGAGAAAAACAATTTTAAACACTTACAGAAGACAAAGACCAAGGAAAAAAATAGAAGTAAAAATTCATCTTGATCATTTTAGCTCAAATTTAAAATGAAAAGACTCTCTCCATGAAATCAGCTAGTTTGCTGGGAATATTTTCCTGACAGTCACCCAATTGAGAATTCCTCCCCCAGGTTACTTTAAGTCTCAAGTTGAACTTATTAGAAAAAGCACGTTCTTGATGGAGTATGTTCATTTTGTAGCTGTTCACCATAGCTGAACTTTCCAGGAAGTCTAGGTATATTTAATCTTTCTTATTAATAGTTCCTCTTATAATTATTTCTTCCCTATTCAAAAGCAGGCTTGACACTTTTCTTACTAATTTAAGGACTGTATCACCTCTAAGGAGATATATAAATACTTTTTATTCAGACCAGGTGCCTTCTCATGTACCAGACTCATCAATTATCTATTCCTTTACTCAGCAATGGTAAAATTCTTCCTTTCCTTTCACAGGATCTTTCAATTAACAGCCAAATGGGATAAAATCATATAGCTCACTACTGTTTTTTTTACTGAGGTCAAATATGATGGTAATTAGCTAACAACTGTAACTGTGAAAAGTCTGACCCCTCTTATATCTTCCAGTAGGACTATTGTAATGTTTTCATACAGTCTGCAATGATTAACTTATTAAGGGTTTCTCTTGCACTCAAGGTGCTATTTTAGCTATTTCTTAAATGTTTTCATAATCTGTATAAACAATTCACAAAAATTTCATGCCATATGTGTATTTTAGTTCTTTTCAGATGTAATATTTGTCTACATTTTTTTGTATGATTTTCTGTTCAAATACAACAGTTTTGCTGAGCAGCTGGACAATGCTTAGGTCAGTGATTTTTTGCCCAGCTTAATCAGTTGCTCACACTGTTCCTTTCAGACACAGACTTCTCCTTTTAAACAGTTTTTTCTTTCATGTGCTTCTGCTGCTGCGATCCATATTTCTCATTTAATCCACTCTATTGTAACATTGTCTCGTCTTTCTTCCAGCATCTTGCTTCATTCCTTTCTGCATTCTGGGAAAATCTTACATTTTTTTCCAAGTCAAAACAGGAACTGATCTGAATCAGAATGGTCTTTTCCCAGTTTGTGGCTGTGATTCCCACTGTATTTTTTTACTGTGTTAGGAATTTCACAAACCATCCAAAATTACAAGGCCTAACTTAAACTTCTTCTAGTCATGGATTGCGTTCCTCAGAGTTACACCTTCACGGAAGCTGCTGTTAGCTGCTGCTCCACGATGCTCATTTTCTTCCTGTCCCTCTGTTTTCAGTTAGACAATTTTGTCTGTCGCTCAGCTGCTCTACTGCTAGGACAATGTGCTGTTCTTAATGGATCATTACGAAAAATTGCAAATTAGTAAGCTGTAGCACTGCTGCATTTTTATTAGAGCAAAAAGGAAACAAATGAATAAAGAGTGAAAGAACTTGCCAAAGAAGAAGGAAAGGGATCTTTTGCTACATCTGTACTGCTAAATAAGAGACAAGTGACATGAATCATATTTAAGTTCATGTCCACACTGCTTATTAGCTAGCACCATCTAAAGCAGACTGGCCATATCCACATCAACTACCACCCCATTCTGGACCCCATATGATGCACATGTGACATGAAGACAGAATAATTGTTTTCTGTTTTCCAGCTCCAAATGTACTATGAGAGTTTAGGTGCAGTACACCAGAGAAATTGTTTTAAGACATGAAACATTGTATTTGGGGACATGGATGGAGATCATGGAGGGATGGCTGCAAATGCAGAGGCTTCTGGGACAGAATTGGAGGACTGCACAGGGAGCCAAATCTAGCACAGGAGCTAAATCTAGCACAGTTTCATCCCTCGGCAGTGGCTTCAGGTTTGAACTGTAAATGTGCTGGCACCGCCAAATGGAATGCTGCCAAGTGGGGAGAGAGGTGGCCAAGACTTTGACAGCCTAGACAGTAAGGGACTGAGCCCTTGAGGTCACTTCTTGGCCTGCTTTTATTTAGCTGTGCAGGCAGGACCCTTGGCAGGCTGCTCGTTCTGACTCTTGGTTCAAAGTAGAAAATTACTTTTTCTTAAAGACATCACTCATTAGTAGGCTACAAGGACAAGCACCCTTTCAGTGCTGTCTCTTTCTGGACCCATGCATCTTCCACTGTTCTCTATGCAGTGGCCCAGCCTCTACGCAGCAGCAAAGAACATCCAGACTATTTCTTAGCCTGATGGCTTTCTGTAACATTCAAAATGTAGAAACTATGGGTTGTGATTGCCTCTGAGGGTGTACCAGATCTTCTGCTTCCCAGATGAACTTTACAACCCTGCAGCTATTATGAATAAGTATGAAACAACACAATTCACCAATTCTCCCTGAACATCCACCTTTACAGCTCAGGATAATAACATGTTCTGGAAGAGACACTCCTTACATTTTTGTATTTCATACTGTTTTAGGATTTCTTGTTTAGTATACAGGCGAATTCTGAGGCACTCTGGGGCACAAAATTCTTGCTATTTAATGTTCAAAGAACTTGAGATATTTATATTCGATCGAGTGAATTGTCACTTTCAGAACTATGTACATCCAGCTCTCAGGATATTTTTCACCAGTGTGAAAGGTCTTGGATCTTCTTATGAATTTGGGCCTCCTGTATGTACTAGAGTTACTGAATGGGTTATAGGATATTAGCTATATGACTTTTTTGCAGGGCGACCACATGAAAATGACTGGGTTGAATATCTTCATCCCTGACATTTAGAAAATTGAAACAATTGATGTACATCCTTGGTAGTTTTGGTTTTCGGCTTACTTGACCTTAGGTACAGATTATTGCAGATGCAACAATGCAATTGTCTTTGCTGCAGTTGTTGTAGTCAGCATTTCAACCTGGGAGATGAATGACCAAAACAGAATGTAGGAAACTAGTTATTCATGCAAATATTGCCACTAACCCCAAATGTCAATATGCCCACTGATTACATTGTGAAGATGAAGAGCTTTAGTGTTTATTTACATGTCCATTTACACTTCATGTTTCCGTTCAGTCCAGGGTCATGTTTCAATCCCCAATGGCAGCCTAAAAAAATCAGCTCCATTGCTCAGAGGTTTAATTACCCATAAATTGTTTCCTGTGTGGCTTTTATTATTATATTTAAAAAATAAATAAATCTATTTTACCCCAAGCATAAACACCTCTTTTTCGTGCTTCTTTAAGAAAAGCAAGGACAGTGAATGGAAACGCACTGTTCCTTCAGTGTGAAAAATCTTTTTTTTTTAACCTGACCAACATCAGCAGGATAAATAAAAGATTTTAAAAGCATGTTTAACTTTACTGCTAACAGGGTCTGAAATCATAAAAACTCAGAGACATGGTTCTTTCTTCCATTCACTCCTATTATGATGTCAAGGTCTGAGTTGCTACAGCAAAACACTCACAAACCATCACCTGAACTGCTCTTGAAAATTTCTCTCAGTGTTTTTCAGGGTTTACCAGATGGTTCATTGTGTTGCAAGGGTCCTTCTTGAAATTCAGCTATGTGACGCTGGTATGAACCACTATATAGAAGTGGTTCGGGATCAGAAATAAAATGCTGTTAAATTAACTGCTGCCTGTGCAATTAGCCTGCAGGTAATTTATTTTATTGAAGCTGATTTTTTTTTTTTAATATTAAATTTGTTGAGCCAGGCTCTGTCACAGGTGTCCCCAAAGGCAGATTCTCTCTTGGCAGAAAGACAGCAGTATTCATGAAGTTTGACCACATTCTCACAGTTATATCACACAGCTCTCCATGAATAAAAAAAGAAGCTGTGGTTTCCCATTCATGAAAAACCCTTTTTCCTTACATGAGGTGAGTGAGGTCTAATACATTTAATTATTAAAACTGGCCTACTTTTTGTCTTGGTTGCTACTTAAGTCCTTTTTTTACCGCTATATCCAAGCAGTCGAGCCAGAAAATGTGCAGAAGATAATATATGGCAAAGTGAAATTTTAAAGAGACTTGGAAGGTAAATTTTCTTGATACAGTTTCTCAGTGTCTGGGAAAATGACTTCCTGATTTTAAGAACGAAAATAAAGCCCTGCAACTATAGACTGTTCCAAGTTTGTCTTCATGTTAGTTGGTTTATATATCTTGCATAGTTTGCAGCCCCAGACTTTCTCAGATTTCAAAGAATTTGTGGTCTTGCACTGTGTCATCATCAGATTGCACTTCTTTTGTTAAATTTGTCTAAAAACCAAAGGTCTAACTGCATAGAGCTGATAGCAGGTTACAGCTATTATGTCTCTAACTTATTTGTTGATACTTAATACATCATTTTTTTCAATAAGATTCTTATTTAATGTTCTGATCACTATGATCTTTCTCTCCAAGGACATGTTAATGAAATGCATTACAAATATATCTAATCGTTTTTAGAAGTATAAAGAACAAACTACAGAAGCTTTCCTCTTTCCAGTAGGAGGGGCAAGAACTCAAATTTAGTCTCTTCTTTGCATAAAATGCTCTATGGTCAGGCAATGTTACTGGGAATTTACATGTTCAAAGCCTGATATTCAAAAAGAATGATTAACAAAGAAAACTCAACCATTATTTACATATCCAGTATTACTGTCACTATATACTGTTACATTTCTTGTATTTAGATTTATATTCAATGGGCATGGTTTTAATGGAAACTATATTTCTATTATGTTTGTAATATATTGCACTATGACATAGATTTTTAAGTGTAATTTTCCTGCTTACTTGTATTAAATACCTAACCCCAAATTTCAGGCTGTTTCTTCAAATGGGAAAAGTGTGGAGAAAAACCTGCATGCTAATATAGGGAAAATAATGAGATAAAACTATTTTATCAAGACCTTTGGACATAGAGCATTCTGCAGGGCTGAATGTTTGCTGAACCCTCCCTGATCCTGAGAGAAGCTAAGGAACTTGAGGTGTGGTGAAACTCAGACTACTCAAGTTCTCCTTGGAGCTATAAATGCAGTCCCTAAACTGAAACTCAGTAAATTTAGGGTTTTTTTCCCTAGAAAAACAATAAAATATTGTGCATAGTAACAAACCCAGCTGTCCCATAGGTGAGTAGTTACTTAATTCTAATGAACCTGTATTTTATTCTTTTCTATATTTCCATCATACACACCATAGATTTCTTCTGATAAACACTCTAGATCCCTATGATTAATTTTACAGTGAAATAAATACACAGCTTCCTCCAGTTCCTCCTTCTTTTTCTTCCTCCCTGAGTTGGTTGTTTACAGAGAGCTGTGCTTGTGGGCCGTTCCTCTAATAAATTATTCATGTGCAATTATTGATTTTTCTTCTTCTCCCCCCACCCCCTGCCCCTGGATTTTTTCTGTTACATAGTATCATGATAGCTAGGAAATCTGCCTAAACTCCCTTAGCAACCTTCCTTACTGCATCATTCTCCACCTCTATGCTGGGGTAAGGTAAATGTCTTTTCAGAAAGACAAATTCAAGGACATGGAGTATTGCTTTTCCCCATGTAAAAATACTATTTTAATGAGACCTAAATTTGAAACCCAGGTAGCAATTCAATAACTACGATAATATTCTAAACAAATTTGTGCATACACAAAACAAGACAGAGGCATGAACACTTGACATTTAAGGCAGATTTTACTCTATATATCATTTATCATGTTCTCATACTTAAGAGTTATACATTTTATTTAAGAAGGGAGGCAGGTAACACTGGAATTATTATGTATTACGCCGTTGTCATTGAAAGGAAGATCAGTGAAGGCCCCAAGGTTCTCTGCATAATGGGACCCCACGTCACAGCCAGTGAGAGAGTCATCGTTAATTGGTCATTACTGATCATGGGAATAGTCCTACAAGAGTTTGGGATTAATTGGTGGCATCTACAGTACAGTGGAAGAGAGAAAATTAGAAATCAGCTTCTGGACAATGGATTTAGTGTTATGCCAGTCACATTTTCATTATAAACCACTAAGTCTATAGATTGATGAGACAATTTTCTTTGGTGTTGAAAACTGATCAACACTAAATTGTAGTAATTGATTGGATTGATTTTAGGAAAAAGCTTACAAGCTTTGAAACTTTTTTTTTAATTCCCTCTGTAGTCCGGTTGGCCTAAGACTATTAATCTTTATAGTAAACTGCAATGTTACTTTCTTAGGTTTTTGAAAATGGTTTTGGTTTAGACCAAACCTGGTAACACTAGAGTCCACAATCATTGGATTTAGTAACAATGGGGGAAAGGGAATTCAGAAATTGTTTCTGGTTTACTGGCAAGCTTTCTTATTTGTGATAAGCAGATTTTTAGGGAACTAGATAGAGAAAACATACCTGTGCAAACCTTTTGTGGTTTCCGGTGAGATTTCCAATTTTAATCAAGATTACATTGATTACTTCTTTGGTTTAAGCTTATTAATTTCTATGATACTCATTCAGATTTCTGTTCCTGCAGGCTCAAGGGAAGCAGCATCTTATCTCATTCCAGGATTATGAGATTCAAATTTAGAAGGCTGAATACTTTTTAATAATAATTGAATGCTACAAAAGAATTTATTTTGATGGGTTCTCACAGCTTTTGGGTTGCCCTTTATCTTTCATTAAAAAATCCTTTGAATACTTTTCATTTTGATTTTAGCTGCAATATAAAATCCTTTTATTACTTTTTTTTTATTCAGAGAAATTATTTAAGAAGTATTTTTTAAATTTTTCTTAGCAAGACATTTTGTTTTAGGAAATGGGCTTAGACTGATATTCATCTATCAAAATGAGGGGATTTAGGGTTCCTTTTCAGTCGTCTTCAAAAATGTTTTCATTATTATTGCAACTTATTTTTATACAAAACCATCCAGGTATCAAACAGGACATCATTATTTTTTGTTGGTTTTTGGTACAAACAAAGAACAAACACATTGTTTCTTGCCTGAAAATGATTACAAATCTTCCAAACAAACCCTTCACTTGATTCTGTACTACACAGAAACCAGGGCTGATACAGAAATAGTGTGATGAAAACACACCTCTTCTGGGCAGTTCCCTGAAGTCAAGCAGTATCTGTGGAGCTCTTTGAATGATTAGGAGTTAATGTTCTACAAATCATGGGATTTGGGGGAATTTCTGATTTGAAAATAGTGTGTCATGACATTATTTCTAAAAAAGGCAAACAGGCTGATTTGGATAACTGTAAGCTACATACTCTTAACAACAATCTTGGAAAAATGCCAGGAAAGGTTAAAGGCTAGAATGAGCAAGTAATTAAGGAGTGTTAATGGAATGTTAATGATCATGCATCTATATATTAATGAATATGTATGTATATATATAATTTTTAATTTAAAAAAATGTGGAGAAGCAATTTTATTTTTTTAATGAGATTTCTTGATGTTCTTGTGCTGACACTCACAGAAAGAGGATTTGTTAAAGAAAATAATTTTTGGTATCTTGGAATAGGATAAGGCCCATATTGGAAATCAAATCTCTTGAACAGCATGGTTAGTTGCTGTCTGGATGGTGACAAGAGTACCTGTAAGGGTCCTTATAACAGCACCTTCAGCTGGAATAGGTGAGATTTAACCAGGACTTGCTCTTCTGCTCATGCCTTAAAATCCAGCTGGACTGTAGTCCTACTACTTCAGAACACGCATGACCCATCACTGTTGAATATCTTAATCTACATTCAAGAAGTCTCTTAATTATCTTAGCAAAGTACAAGAGACTGTCCTAAGTGACAATTTCTGCATCTGCAGAACAGTTTCTACTGACCATTTACAAATGTCTTATCTGTGCACAATCTGACCAATTTGCACCAGGAATCACCTTAGAGGAGGGGTCCATAGGGGCCAGATTTTTCACCCAGAATGCCAATCAACACTTTTAAGAATACCAGCAGGTTTAGACACAACAGGAGCTGCCTGGAGGGAATCCTCAGGACTGTCTAACAGTCCCACAAGAAGTGCTCCTGTGCATGTAAGTGAAATACTTTGTTGTGAAGGTCACTTCAGTCACCTGGTTTCAAGCCAGTGCATTGTCTCATCTATGAAAATGACTAGCAGAGGACTTCCTGACCATCCAGGGAATTAATGACTTAAAGGTGGACACACAGGCACAGCCTTGATACCCAGCTGCATCACAGTTATGAGTAAAGGACAAGCTTGAATTTTGTACTTATAACTTAAGTTCCATAGGTCTTGCCATAGTGCAGTTAATGGTATTGCCATAATACAGATAATTCTGTAAGTCATCATACTGATTCCAGCCTGAAAATTCTGATAAGAGCATTGTTACACAAAATCAATGCAGCCTAGAATAAATGCATTAAAAACAAACAAATCTGTTTTAATGATAGATCACAAGCTTTCATTTAGAAATTATTGTGTTTTGTGAGCATCTATTATGATTATGCACAGATTCATGTTTATATTGCAAACTAACTGGGTCAATATTTTTATCAATACTTTTGAAATAAATAATAAAATATTTGCTGGTAAATTTTATATAAATGTTGGAGGAGAAGTATATAAAGAAGAAGGTAGTTATACAAGCATATTTGATCATGTACTAAAGTAAGCTCATCTGAACAAACTGCATTTTAAATAGAGCTTTGACGTGATTAGTAATTCCATGTTTGAGGACTAAAAATTTGATCTTTGTAATATAATTTTATTCTGATTCAGAACAAAGTCAAGATATTTCAAAGCTTCCAGCTAAAGTTAATTGCCACTGCCTTCCTGGTTCCAAGAAACTATTGACTGCCTCAGAACCAGCAATCCAATTAGCAACTGTAGCTGTGCTGGAAGTGAAGCTAAGAACAGGAAATTTCAAGGCTCTTAACATCGTCCCCTTCTGACAACTTTCAAAGAGATGTTCTGGAAGCCTGAGCTCCTCAATGGCCTGCCAAGCTGAAGAACGAGGCAGAGGTGGTAAGAATTTCTGAAATACATCAGGGATTTTGCAAACATCATAGTCTCGCAGAAGGTTTCAATATTGATCAAATGACAAACTCCAACTAAAGATTCTTTTTTGAAATGTTAATGAAGATTGATGCAAGGCCAGACAACAAGGGACGGATTCATCTGACAAATTTAGACATCCATAATGTAAGTAACTGCCTATGTGGGTAGATGTCTAGATTCAGTTTGTGATCAGTGGCAAGATGTGACCAGATGAATCGTATCAATCAAACATTTCCATAGTGTGATTTAGATGTTTAAGGCAGACATCTAGCATCATTCAGGTGGTGCTTCTGAACCATGGACAAAACCTCATATTTTAAAAAGCACTGGTATATGATAAAAATAAAATGTTTAAGATTCTCAATCAATGATTGACAGAGTACAAGATATATATGAGGTGCTCTAACAGAGAGAAATGAGAGTTCTTGAGTGCACTAAAGGGGAAATTTCTTGGAAGAATCTTCTTTGAACGGCATTATGGAGATCAAAATCTGGATACTATGAAGTATTCTGTTCTGTAGTACTTGTCTCAAAAGGATGTTGAAAAATAGTATTGAATTCAGAAAAGAAATGCATACTGTTAAATACTAATATTAAATCACCAGAAGTAACTTGATGAAGCATTGTAGATCAAACCAAACAATACAATCAACCAAATAAACAATGTAAAGTCAGTATTTTATCAAAAAAAAAAGAAAACACAAGTTTAGTTTATCTAGTCTGATTTAACAAGAGTTAATTAAGGGAGGTATTGTTTTGAAAATCTGTATGTTTTATATGAAATATGGATTAAATATGTCCCTGATATTTTTGCTCTCAAACAGCTAAATAACTTATTTTTATTGGACAGGTGTTCCCTTTTGATCTCATTGTCAGCCAGTCTAAGACATAGTCTTTGGTGTCAAACATAACAACTTTTTCCTTTCTTATTGACCTTGGGTTTTTGAGTGTCTGGTCTTTCTGTTGAATTTATTAAACAGGAGGTCATTATCCCTGAGACCATAAGGATTATAGTTATATTCAGCAATGTAATATATGATAAATACACCTGGATAATTTTCTCCTGCAAGTTATACCTTTCATTCTGACTCTGGAAATGTTTTCTTAGTTTTCAAAATCATTCTATCCTGCATCTTGCCTTCTTCTTTGTCAACCTGTATGTGAAAAGAATTGGAACCTAGCAGCTAGGTTATTTACTCTTCTTTAAAAACATTAGGCTGGATTTTGAGGCAACAGGATTCATGTGTTTTGTTGAGCTTCACTTTCACAACTTCTCTTTTTCAGTGTGAAATTTAGATTATTAACAGATTAAAGTCACCCTGCAAAAGTCACTCTGGCTTTTCTTTTTCCATGGAATGACTAGGTTTTATGTTAATAAAAATATACAGCTTCGTTATTAATGATTGGATGCATCAGTTTATCCTTTTTGTAAACACACTCGCTTGGTAATTCTAGGAGTAGAGAAAGACACTTAAGTTAATTGCATGAAAATCTCTCTACCTGAGAATTAGAGAAATGTTGTAATCCTTTGACTATAGCAAATTAAATGTCACCCTCCAGAAACTGTAGGGCTCCATGCTGTTAGATTAAGAATTCTGTAGCTGTAATTTATTAGTATTTAGGAAAACTACTAATCAGAATATAATGAATTGTAACTTAACTGTATGTGATGACACTAATATGTGATTTGATTGCTTTTGGTAGTAATCCCTCCTTTTTATTATAAATGGATTTCATATTTGAATAGGTGTTTCAAATGCAAAAGAATCATCAACAGTACTTTCTTATTCCTGTCTTCTGGCCCTTCTGCAGCTTCCTTTCATATTTACTTACTGTAAGTAGAGATAGCCCTAACAGGACATACCAATATGTGGTAGACTGATTCCTAGAAGACTTTTATTTGCACAGCATGAAAAGACTTAGAATCATTTAAATCCTACTCCGGAGATATGAGAGTATGGACAACTTGTGGCAGGATTTGAGGCTCTGAGATAAGAAAAGGAGTTATACTTGTAGTTTTAACTGGATAAGGAAGAACTTAAAAATCAACTTTAAATGATGGTGAAGGCACTCAGGCAATGGGCACCCTAAAACATCTTTTTGCCATCTCTGCTGATCTGTTCTAAATAAGAAGTATTAATCAGGATTAATTTATTCCAAGCCAAACCTCAGAATTCAGCAATGTTGGTGGTCTATCACTTGAACAAAATGTTTATTAGCTGCCTGTTTCTGCCATCTTTTGTCAGCAATATTTGAGTGGGTTTTTTTTAACCTACACTTTTCCAATAACCTTATTACAATCATACATTAGTGGTTTTTAATTAAACAAAAAATATCACAAATTCCTCATTCTCTTCCATTCTACCTATAATATTTTTATTATATATTTTGCTACAGTTTTAGTCTTTATCGTGTAATGCAGTATTGTATATAGACACTCAACATAACCTATCATCCACTATCGTCTCTTTTACATTGCTCTGAAGAGTTTACAAGTGAAGGCAAGAAACAATCACAGTCACCACAAAGGTCTAGCAATGGAAGGCAATAACGAGATGGTACAGTTCTATATGATAAAGCACCACAGGGTTTTCTGCAGTGTAGATATCTGTATCTGAACCGGTCACCCAAGATCCTTTTATAGTAAAAAAGAGAAAAAAGAACTGTTAGAACATGACTCATCTTATCCTAAGGCAGACATCAAAACCAGATCAAATTAATTACACAGTAATTTTTTTTCTCCATTGATTATAAAGAAAATTTATGGTAACTAGCTCAGATGTAAACATCAATAGTTGACTGAAATTAAATCCTATCACTTCTGTTCAATCATTGACAAGTCTATCAGAGACTACCTAAGAAAAGTTTGAAGGAAGACATTGAATAGACAATATTCCACTTTGCAGAATGTTACAGACATATCTAATTGCTGTATGGAAGACAGCACCAGTGTTTTGGCCTGAAATATTCCTAAAAGGATGGTGAAACCCAGGGTAGAGACAGAAAGTGATTTTATTGTTACAGGATGGGGAGACAAACCTCTGGGGAACATCACACCTAATGTTGAAAACAACTAGCTGTACAAGGAAAAGAATGATGGAGTATTGGAAAAGCTTACTGAAAGTTTTGTGGAAAACCATTTATGTGATATGCAAGGAACAGAATATAGATATGCTGAAGGAGCCTTCAGACATCAAAAAATAAATTATTTTCCATACACACACACACAAAAAAAAAAAAACAACCAAAAAAGATAATGAGAAAATGGAAGCAAAATCAGAGGAGAAAAAAAAAAGCAGTTTGGAAATTTTTAGCATGAATTTGATTCTTACTAGAGAGGTAGCTAGGAATCATCTCAATCCAGGCAAAACTGAGCGGTTGAGGGGAAGAAAGTCTCTGAGGAAAGAAGACAGGTTTGAGAAGGAAAGAAGGCATGAAACTTCTGCAGCTGTTGTCAGAGACTGGAATTTATCTCCTCTAGTTTTACACCTGAGCTAATCAAATTAGAATCCTTACATAGGGATTCAGTGGAAATAAACTGGTACTTCTGTTTCTCTGATCTACTTAGGATGTCTGGGATAAGTTATGTTATAGGTATGACATTTTTTCCTAATGACTAACGGTGTAGAAAAACACATTGTAGATATCAGAAGTTAAACAAGTTGTAAATAAGTTGTAAACAGTTCATTGAGAAAGAGACATGAAAGAAAATGACAGAATTATAATACAAATGTCTTTTAAGACCAGTGAGATATTTGTAATTCTCTCTCCACTGGAAGTAGTTTGATGGTTAAGGACCACTCTTTGTAAAGCTAACAGAATCATAAATGTATAAGATCAAAACTGGAACATGTTTTTTGATGAAATACTATCCCTCATCTTTGATACTACCCTCTGGTACATATAAATGGAAAAAAATGAAGAAAACAAATAAAAAGCTTTCAGCAGGAAGGTTTGGTTTGATTGTGGGTTTTTTTTTCCTGTTTTCTAAATCAAGATTGCTGTTTTTCTCTGCTCTTTCTTTTGGGGATTTTGTGTTTCCTGCTACTGATTGTAAGGGGACTTTGTGGTATATATATCGACTACTTTTCCCATAACATTTAAGAAAAAAAAGTAACCCTCTAGAGCTCTGGTAGGAAACTGTTATAAAGCATTTGAAGAAAGGAGAAAGGATTTGAATAAGGCAAGACATTTGTTAAAACTTCAGGATTTGATAGATTATAAAAGAAAAGCATATTCAGGCTCAGGGGGTTATTAAAAGATCTAAGAAATCATGCCGGCAAAACTTGTGTAGCTGCATTAATCATCATACTTCAGCAGAAAAGACATGGAGTAAGATAAAAAGAATAAATGAGAAAAGGGACAAATTTTTTGCAACACCTGCTTTAATTAAGGGTGAAACTACTGTTGATTCACATATGCAAAAAGTTAACATGCTAGATGGGAGCTCTGCTAATGTTGTTGATAACTATAGATTGATTTTATCTTCATCAGAAGAGCTTTTATTATGTGATTTTTTTTCATTCAGATTTTTTCTGTTTTTCCTTTTGAAATATGCAGTTACATCCTGGAGTGCTGATATGAGACTGCTAGTGCTATACTATGGGTTTTCTGGTTAATGAATTTGGGTTATTTATCTCCAGTAATATGATTAATGAAATTTAAAAAATGCAGAAGGTAAAAGTTGTAACAGTTTACTGAACTTAACTGTAATTGTTTGAGGAGATAAAAAAAGAGTTTTAACTTCTTTGGACATTTTCAGAACTGAAGTATTTGTTGGAGGTTTTTTGGTTTTGGTTTTTTTTTTCCCCTTAAGAAAATGTTACATATTTAAAGATGGAATAATATTTTCTGTATAATTAAATCAGATTGTGTTTCCTATGACACAAATTCTTCATTACACTGTATAGGTCAGTTAAAAGCAGAAACTACTGATAGATTTTTATAGTTTTTTCTAAGTTCCTTTTATTCTCTAAGTTTCCTCAAGAAAGGTTTGTCTGCTTTGGTTGGATTCATCTATCCTTTTCCAGAAATGCACCCATATATGTGTGTTTATCATGCAGCTGATATGATATAAAAAAATTAGGTAGAAGTCAGGATCCTGACTTTTCAAGCTATTTGAATATTATGCAGCACTAGGTTTGGGTTTCATAAGAAAAAGAAGATCTTGCTTCCTCCTCATCAGAAAGCCTTTTTTGTATAACTTTGCTGTTCACTGAGGCCTCAGAGAACCTTGAAGCTAATCCCTGTGAGAGGAGGAGACTGCATAGTGTTGCCATTGCCCTTTCACTTTCACCTGATCAACTGCTTTGCCTGTGAAAGATAGACAGGATATATATTACTATTAACCCAAGACATCACAGAAGTCCAAAATTCCTCCTCATAAATTGTCGAGGTAGAGTGCAAACAGCATGCCATATAATGTTTGTTGCTTAATATATTTTTCTCATTATTTTTCTCTTAAGCAATCATCTAAGTATTCTTACTGATTCAGGGTAGGATGCAGCCATGATGTGGGTAAAGGCATCATATAGTTGCTCAGCTGCTTCTGTGGGAAATGAACTAAATTATGCTTCTTGATGGGCTGTGGAAAAGTGGGAGGAATGCATTCCTCTCCCCTGCCCTCCCTTTTGGCAAATCTGTTATTTTAATTGTATGTGAATTTGCATCAGCAATCTTTCAGATAAATACTTCAAGATTCAAGTGTCTGTGGTTATGCACAACTAAAACTGCATAATGATGACTGCTTGGGAGACAAATTTTCTGTCCCAGGGGAAAACCCAATCATTTCAAATTTGATGTCATCCCAAGTCTGATGGAAAATTTAAAATATTGACATTTCTAGTAATAACTAAATTTTAGAACTACAAGATCACAGGATGGCTGAGGTTGAAAGGCAGCTAAGGAGGTATCTAGTCCAACCTCCTGCAGAGCAGGGTCAGACACGAGCAGGTTGCTCTTGGATGTGTACAGTCAGGTTTTGAATACCTCCAAGGATGGAGGCACCACAACCTCCCTGGGAAACTTATGCCAGTGCTTGCTCACCCTCACGGTAAAAAAGTGTTTCCTGATGTTCAGAGAGAACCTCCTCTGTTCCAGTTTGTGCCCATTTCCTCTGGTTCTGTCACTGGGCACCACTGAGAAGAATCTGGCTCCATCTTCTATATTCCCTCCCTTTGGGTATTTCAACACTTTGGTAAGATCTCCCTCAGCCTTCTCTCCTTCAGGCTGAACAGTCCCAGCTCTCTCAGCCTTTCCTCATAGGAGAGATGCTCCAGTCCCTCAATCATCTTAGTGTCTTTTTGCTGGACTCTCCCCAGTAAATCCATGTGTCTCATACTGGGGAGCCCAGAATTGGACACAGCAGTCCAGATGTGTCTCACAAATGCTGAGGAAAGGGGAAGGATCACCTCCCTTAACCTACTGGCTACCCACCTCCTAATGCAGCCCAGGGTGCTGTTGGCCTTCTTTGCTGCGAAGGCACATTGTTCACTCATGATCAGCTTGCTGTCCACCAGGACCCCAGGTCCTTATCTTGTACAGCTCCTTTCCAGCCAGTCAGCCCCCAGCCTGTACTGGTGCCTGGGGTTATTCCTCCCCAGGTGCAGGACTTGACATTACCTCTGGCTGAACTTCACAAAATTCTGGTCTGCTCAGTTCTTGAGCCAGTCAAGGCTTGTCTGTTGAGGCAGCAAAACCATCTGGTGTATCAGCCACTCTTCCCAGTTTTGTTTAATCTGCTGAGGGTGCACACAGACACATCATCCAAATCATTAATGAAGATGTTAAACAATGTTAAACATTACTGCAGTAATGACCCCTGGGGTACACCACTAGTGACTGGCCTCAGACTGCTGCTGATTACAAACCTTCAATGCCAGCAATTCAGACAGTTTTTAATCCACCTCACCATCTCTATCTAGCCTGTACTTTACCAGTTTGTCTATGACAATGTCACTGGAGACGGTGTCAAAAACTTTGCTAAAGCCAAGATAAACAATATTCACTGCTTTCCTCTCATCCACCAAGCCAGTCATCTCATCGCAGAAAGCTATCAGGTCGATTAGGCAAGATTTCCACTTTGAAATCCATGCTGATAACTCCCAATCACCTTGTATTTCATAGGTCCGGAAATTATTTCCAGGAAGATTTGCTCCATCACATTCCCAGGGACTGAGGTGAGGCTGGCAGGCCTGTATCCTCCTTCTTTGCCTTCTTGAAGGTAGGGACAACATTTGCTTTCTTCTAGTCCTCTAGCAGCCTCTCCCAATCACCATGACCTTTCATAGATAATTGAGAGTGGCCTCTCAGTGACATCAGTCAGCTCCCTCAGCACTTGTGGGTGGATCCTGTCAGGTCCCTTGGACTTACATCTGTCCAGTTTGTTTAAATGTTCCCTAATCAGATCCTTCTCCACCGAGGGTAAGTCTTCCTTGCTTCAGACTTTCTCACTGGTCTCAGAGATCTCAGATTCCTGAAAGCCAGTCTTACCAGTAAAGACTGAGGAAAGCATTGACTGTCTTGGCCTTCTCCATGTCCTTTGTCACCAGTTACCCTGCCCCATTCAGGAGGAGGCCCACATTCTTCCTAACCTTCCTTTTGCTGCTGATATATCTGTAGAAACCTTTATTTTACTTCAAGTGCCTTGGCAGATTCAGGTAGGTTTTGGCTTTCCTAACTCCATCCCTGCTCTGACAATGTTTCTCTATTCCCCCCAGGTCACCTGTCACTGTTTTCACCTCCTGTACGCTTCCTTTTTGTGTCTGAATTTTGTCTTGAGACCCTTGTTCATCTATGCAGACCTCCTGACAAATTTCCTTGACTTCCTGCTCATCAGGACAGACCATTCTTGAACCTGGACAAGGTGACTGTTGAATATCAGCCAGCTCTTCTGGACCCCTCTTCTCTCCAGGGACATCTCTCATGGGATTCTTCCAAGAAGATGCATGAACAGGACAAAGTTTGCTCTTCTGAAATCCAGGGTTGGGATCCTGCTTTTTGCCCATGCTTCAGGAAGAATCTCTTCTTCCTGACCAGGTGCACTATAGCAGACACCCACAATGTCACTGACATTAGTCTGCCTGATAATCCTGACTCACAAGCTCAACTGGCTCATCACTTGTTCCAAGGCAAAGCTCCATGCATCCACGCTTCTCTCACATAAGGAGTGACTCCCTCTCCTTGCTGTCCCAGCCCATCCTTCCCAAAAAGTCTGCTCAGGTCTTTCTCCAGTCCAGTCTTGAAAACCCCCAGAGAAAGAAACTACACAAACTCCTGGAGCAACCTGCTCCACTGCTCAACTGTCCTCATGGTGAAAACCACTTTCATTTCAATTTGCAAAAATAAAATATATAATTTTAATAAGATTTAAAACTTTAATTTGATCAATATAAACATCATTAAAATATTAATGAATCATATTAAATAAAATTCTTATAATGTATTATTTGAAATACATAGGTTTCCACAAAATATTTTAAATATTTTAAATTTAATTCATTAATTTTCTGCCAGAAGATTGTCCTGCTGAAATTCTTTCCTATCAATATAACTGTGTTTCCACCAATAAGATCTGCAGAATATGGTATTTCCTCTCTAGAGTTTAATTTTGTATGGTTAAACATGGTAGGTTTTTACCCCTTCACTCCTCCTTTTGGGGAAAAAGTTAATGCTGTTTTACAGAAGAGGATTTTATGGCTCCATGTGGTGGCTGATGCATTATTTATATGTTCTTTCTCATTTTGTTTCCTGTCTTCCTTTAAGACTTACGATAGGTTCAGATGGATCCTCCTGGAAGGAGGGGTCCAGAATAGGGGAAATTCCTCCTTTCTTGGGGAGCAACTGCTCCTCCTGAGGGGAGAGGGCAGACAGGTGCAACACATCAAGGCTTCATAGATCAGATGGAGACTGATGTAGTCCCGTCAACAGAGTGTTTCTCTGCATACCCTGGGTCTGATAAAAAGAGAAACTTCCTAGGGACCAGACTGTGCAGAGATCCGGTGAGCTTCCTTTTAAACAAATTATTTATTTTTGAGCCCTCTGATGAACAACTGAAATAGAATCAATTACTTTCTTATCACTAGATCATTCTTAAATCCTCTGCCTTTCCATCTATAAATACATGCTATAATCAAGAAGATAATTAATCCAATGTACCTGTGAAGCTGTTCTTGCAGCTCTGTACAGAAAAATCACCTATTTCCAGAAACAACTATAAATAAATGAACATTTTATAGCAAGTAGGTCAATATTTTAAGGATAATTAGGCATAAAAGACATACAGACAGACGCCTCCTGTGAGGCAGTTTTTCAGCATTCTTCAAAATCCATCTGGACACCTAACTACATCTCAGGTCACCATGACTACATTTAAATCCCTTGAAAGCCTGGGTCCTATGCATTGAACACCTCTCTGAGGGGTCACCTCTCTAAGGGGTCTAAGCATATTCATACTGTGCAATGCATAGAAAAATATAAGCACAGTGAGAGGATAATTAAGCTCACCGAAGACTTGAATTGCCCTTTGGAGAATCTGACCTTTTTCCTTCAGCACAAAGGAATCCAAGAGCAACTATGATCCCAGCACAAGTGCCAAGAACATTTGTGATGTCCAGGCTCATGGGACCTTTCAAGGAAGAATTAACATTACTTGTAAAGACATTTACAGCCTGCACAAAGCAGCAGATCAGCAGGCAATACACACCAGGGAGGGCAATGAGAGTACTGCACTTGACTCTGGCCATCTGTACAGGCAAGTACAATACAGCACAGAAATACATAACCTGTCTCAAACAATAGAATTAGTCTAACCAGAGAAGTGAAATCTCCAGATCAGCTCATTTACCATACTACAGATTAGCATTTTTTCACCCCTTGATAAAGTTGTTTGGTGTCTAGGTTTCACCCTCAGTGCAAAACAGCCATGCTCCTTTACAATCTACAAAAATAAACACATAAGACACTAAATAAAAACTTAATTCTTTAGTAGATGCAAAGCAGTTTCAACATAATTGATTGAGATACCTGCGATATTAAAGAAGTGTCATTAAAATCAGCCTGTTTCCTGCATGGGAGTTATTACATCCTGCATAAAATCCTGTTTCTCCTCCCTTTCGTATGAAGTCATTGGATCCCAAACATAGAAGCAAATAAGCTACTTGGCATCAGTGAAACATATCTCACAAAAGCTGCTTTATGTGTTTGAACACTTTGAAATTGCTGGCCTGCTGAATTTAATATACCCAGGACTCTAGAGCAAGATTTTGTCCTTTAACGATCATAGACCTTTTTATAAAAATTCAATTTATTTGTTACTATTAAGAGTTTGCCAGTCCATTTCAATAAGAAATTCATCAATTGTATCTCAGCTTTACACAGTCTCTTTTTGTTCTGAAATATAGACCTTGGCACATGTAAGCAGATAGGGTTTTGAAGATTTGCCAGTGCTCATATCATAAGCATAACACTTACATTTCCTTTTGTAGAAGGAAATGCTTTATACAAAATGACAGTTGTGAAGTTTGCAGGTTACTAACAGCTTGGTAAATCTGACTGAAAGAACATCTTTAGTCTAGCAGCAGTAAACCTCAGCAGTCCAGCAGGAGAAGGCTTATTTGTGCCAGCTTTAGAAATAGGGAAAGTGATTTATTTCACCTCAGGTCAAGCATTTTAAGGATATGTAACCCTAAAATTTTACTTTACCTCCCATCCAAATACATAAATGCATGCACTGCATCCTGCTATTGACTTCAACCCTACCATCTCTCTTGCACTGCACTGTGGGACACAATGCTGGTTATCTCGGAAGCCAGAGGACTGTTACAGGACACACTGTGAAGGCTGTAAATGAAGTTCATATATTTGTGTGTCGCTGTGGAATGAAGGGACACAGAACAACAGAAATCTGTGTGCATCTGAAATAAAACACTTCTCTAAATTATTAAATTCAGTTAATTCTGCTTACACAGCACTACAGTTAGACCTCAAAATCTTATTCAAATCTTGACTACACTGCTTCTGATTGTGTCATATAATTTGTCATTGGGATTTCACAGTAACCAGGTAAAAATAAAAACATGCCTAGAAATATATTTGTCTAATACTATCTGAAGCAAAAATTCCACAGCATACCGGTATGCTTTCTTAATGTGATTTTTCTTAGGCAATTCAAGCTATCATCTGCACTGTTTTTCCCCCAAATTACTGGAGCCTTGTCTGCCTTCTATTCAAGTGAGCACACTGGGATATCTCTGTGTACCCTGGAAAAGTTGTCTCAATGACCTGGTACCATAAAGCAAGTAGCCCTGCAGGGTGACTATAGGGCAATTGCCCTGAGCTGCATTTATGTAAATTCAAGCAATGCAACATACTGTGCAATGAAACACAAGAGGAGTTGTGGCATGGGAACAGTGCTGCAGCTTTGTCCTAAATTCCTCCCTCCACATCATCAATCCTGAATGAAGGCAGAGTTTTCTCTTACAATGAACTGATTTTCCCACTGTGAGATTAAGAATTAAGAAAAAATGTCAATATAAAAATTAAGAACAATATGATTAGTTGTTCTTACTAACTGTAGTTCTTAACTGGAGACTGAATCTCATACATCTGATTCATCACATTGGGAATATACAACAAAAGTCCTTTTAAGAATTTACCAGTAAAATTGCATTGACTGATTTTGATTTCATAAAAGTCAGTAGGGAAAAATAAACAAACAAAAAACCCACAGCAGGAGTGTTTATAAAGACTGAAGCTGTAGGCATGGATGAATTTTTTTCACTCAGTAAAGAAAGGCCAATTGAACCAAAATGCCATTTTAGTCAGGACCAAAACTACTCACTAATTCATCTCATATCAATTCAGAGGATCACTTGAATGGGAGAAAACAAAGGCACTAGTAACACTACTTGAAATAAAAATTTTTAATCTTTTTCCTTAAGAAAAAGTAATGGTTTTGTTTTATACAATGTCAAAATATTCGTTTGCTTAATGAGGAAAGGATGTAGGATTAAATAAACATTTTATATTATCTAGGTGGGAATTTTTCTGTTTTACTAAGAAATAAAACCAGAGTTTGAATCAAGGTGAAGCAGACTGAAAGCCTCTGAAAGGGCAAGCTATAAACCAAGGGGATGATAGGTTTCAAAGTTTTTTTAGTAAATAATAGTCCAAGGTCAAAATACATCATATGTGCAAATCCCAGTGGAGTCAATGTGTTGTGACTGATGGTCATACACCACTGACAGCTTGAGACACACAACAGTTCAAGTCAGTCCTCTAATTTAAATGAGATTCTGCAGAGGAGAGAGGGTCCAAATGAATGAGTACAAAGGGAAGAAGAATACATGTTTTGGGATCACAGATGCTCAGTGCTTCATCTTTTAAAACATTTTTAATATTTCAGTCACACACATGGCAGAAATAGTCTCTGTTCAATGGGACTTTTCTACCAATTTTTGCCATCATCATTGAACTTCAAGTACTAATAACTGCAATTCTGCTTCCCTCATTTTGTCATTCCCTGCTTTCATCAATGCAAATTTCTGCTCTCTTCATCAATATCCATCCTAGTCCAGCTTTCACTCTCACAACTCCTTCCACAGGAAGACTGTTTCTACTGAAAGACTGTAAGGCTTTCCCTGCTTTACGTAAAATCCGTGACAAATGTGTGATTATATAGGATTGTAGGAATGATTAAAAATTAGTAAGGTGGAAAATTCATAACTTCTTCAGAAAAGACTTTCAGGTCAATGATTAGATAACTATCTTTTGCCTGTTTCTATCACTAGCCTTAGCTATGGCAAAAACTAGAAAGGAAATAACCTTACAAGAAGAATCTTGCTTTTAATTCTGATTTGCACTAAGATTTCCTGCATTTCTTTACCAGCCACTAGAAGTGGGAGGCTAATGAGAGAAATTGTGGGAATGAGAAAAATAGTGGACTGATGTCAAATGCCTGTTCAAACTCTTGCGTTTCATCTCCTGCAGAAGCTGGCTGCTCACGGCTTGGACAAGTGCACTCTGCTCTGGGTTAAAAACTGGCTGGATGGGCAAGCCCAGAGAGTGGTGGTGAATGGAGCCAAATCCAGTTGGCGACCGGTCATGAGTGGTGTTCCCCAAGGCTCAGTGTTGGGGCCGGTCCTGTTCAATATCTTTATCGATGATCTGGATGAGGGGATTGAGTGCACCCTCAGTAAGTTTGCAGATGACACCAAGTTGGGTGGGAGTGTCGATCTGCTGGAGGGTAGGAAGGCCCTGCAGAGGGACCTGGACAGGCTGGATTGTTGGGCTGGGGCCAACTGTATGAGGTTCAACAAGGCCAAGTGCCGGGTCCTGCACTGTGGTCACAACAACCCCATGCAACGCTACAGGCTTGGGGAGGAGTGGCTGGAAAGCAGCCTGGCTGAAAAGGACCTGAGGGTGATGGTTGACAGTCGCCTAAACATGAGGCAGCAGTGTGCCCAGGTGGCCAAGAGGGCCAATGGCATCCTGGCTTGTATCAGGAATAGCGTGGCCAGCAGGACCAGGGAGGTGATAGTGCCCCTGTATTTGGCACTGGTGAGGCCGCACCTCAAATACTGTGTTCAGTTTTGGGCCCCTCAATTCAAGAAGGACATCGAGGTGCTGGAGCGTGTCCAGAGAAGGGTAACGAGGTTGGTGAAGGGTCTAGAGCACAAGTGTTATGAGGAGCGGCTGAGGGAGCTGGGGTTGTTTAGTTTGGAGAAGAGGAGGCTGAGGGGAGATCTTATTGCTCTCTACAACTACCTGAAAGGAGGTTGTAGAGAGGTGGGGGTCGGTCTCTTCACCCCAGTAACAAGTGATAGGATGAGAGGAAATGGCCTCAAGCTGCGCCAGGGAAAGTTTAGGTTAGATATTAGGAAAAACTTCTTTACTGAAAGAGTAGTCAGGCACTGGAACAGGCTGCCCAGGGAAGTGGTTGAGTCTCCATCCGTGGAGGTATTTAAAAGACGGGTAGATGCAGTACTTGAGGACATGGTTTAGTGGTGGACTTGGCGGTGGTAGGTTAACGGTTGGACCTGATGATCCTAAGGGTCTTTTCCAACCTTAACAATTCTATGATTCTATGATTCTATGATCTATGCTAAACACTTACAGAAACCAGAACCAAGCTGTAGATTAGTGCAGATAAATGGATTGCCTAGATATTGCTGAAAAAAATTATGAAATTAAATGTATGATTCTAGGTTTCTTTTTTTGCAGAGCAAAAATGAAGTTTTATGGTTTCTTAAACATATATATACACTTACCCATGAGTTTTTCTGACATTTATATTCAGTTAAAGAAATGAGAGTTTTAATGATTAAGAAGTTCATTTCATATCAATTGCTGCTGCGGAGATACCTTAGCCAGGTAAAGCAAGAGTTATTTTATATGGAACTAAAAAACCAGAGACTAATGACACTAAAATTTTGCCTTAATTCTGGCCGGAAAATTAAAGAAATGTGTCCTGGATATGATTAGCTAAGTTTAAAGAGGGCCTTTGGAAAAAGGAACTACAGATTAATATACAAATATTTGCTCTGCCCAATCAAATGAAACTAATGCAGTTTGGTTTTTTGTGGTCAATATCTTTAAATAACTTAAGCACAGGCTTGACTTGTGAGATGTGAGAGATTCAATTAACTAATGCCAGTAAACTGATAAAGTTTCACTAGAATAAACATTATGTAAGAAAGAAAAAAATATTCTTAGTGTACTACACAATAAATGTCATACAAAAGGGAGTGAGAGGCACTGGAGAGACTGCAGAGAAGAAGGTGACTTCTAAAGGACTCTGGCGGGCATCATTGCAGACACAGCTATTTGGGGAAATTATATGGCTGCATGGGAAATTACTAAAATATCAATTAAACTGGCAATGTCATAAGATTCTTTTGTGATCATATAACGTAAAGTTATTTAAAAAAAGGTAAAGAGCTTCACAAAATCTTCATTTTTACTAAAAAATTACTTTTTTTTTTCCCCCAAAAAAGCCTAAATGTTCCTCACCTGATAAGTGGTTTATTAAAGCTCTGGGTTATGCTACCTCAGAAAAAGAGATTCAGAGAGTATAAAAAAAAAGTAGCAAAAAAATCTGATTACTGTAATGTTATGATATAGGCTACTTACAGTAAAAGATTAAGTACATGTCATCTTTTGTAACATGAAATGATTAAAAACAAATATTAAATGGAACAACCACGTTTTGTATCCAGTACAACTTACAGAATAGAAAAAAATAAAATGGATGTAAGCTTTTGCTTATTCAGATGTTCTCAAACTTTGTTTTGGCATGTTCAGAGACAAAAAGCAAGGATGATGTTTTTGCAGTCATTCTCTCTGAAAATACAGCATGTTTACTGTGAGCAGAATGACATTGTTTGCTGACTTCTGTAGTGCTGCTCTTGCTTGAGAAAGGAGCAAACATAAAAGGAAAGTGGAATTGTGCTTTGGTTCAGAGAAGTGGATTAGCGATCTGTGTAAATATGATGCAGTGTTTGTTTAAAGGATTTCTGATCTATAAACACATGAGGCTAAATCCTGGTCCGATTGAAGGCAATGGCATAATTCTCCCTTGACTTTAGTAGAACCAAAGATTGGCTCAGCACATTTTAATACTGCAAAAATTCTCTCTCCAACAGAAGACTTGACTGGAATGACTGTTTTCACAATTCAACTCTTCTACATCCCAAAATCATTGATATGAAGAGTGTGTGTGAGCTCCTCATGAAAACACAATATAGACTTTTTCTCTGAAGAAACAAACAACCCGAGTCTGAATCCACAGTATTTCTTCTCAGTATTTACTGAGTAGATTAGTATCATCCTATCAATAACAGATGCACAGCCTTCCTGATATTTTTTCCTAAACAGAATCAGCTAGTGACATATATTAACTTTTTAAAAGACCAAACTTAAGGCTTCCACTGAAACACATTTTTTCTGCTATTTATTGGCTTATTTTCTTATATAATTCTCTGTTCAGTAGAGAAAGAAAGAGAGAAACAAAGAAACATACAAAAAGAGTCCATATTTTATTATCTGAGAGGTCTGTTCTTGACTACCTTCTTTAACTATGAATAACATAAAATGATTCTCTGTCCTTGGCAAATTTTGTCCTGCCACAGTATTCTTAGAACATTTTGGTTTTCCTTATGCCCTTTTATTCCTATTCAGTTGGTTTTTTTAATTAATCAATCCCACTAGGTCAGTCGTGAGTTTACTTCTTATTTGGTGGCTACTAGCATTCCTTTTCAATCTTCTGTGATGGACTTTCTCAAAGGTTTTTTCAAACCCAGGTAAATGTCAGCTTGTTCTCCTTTATTTCTGTTATCTGCTGACCTGTTCTCAAATGCAACAGCACAGTCCACAGTCATGTCACTCATTGTGTTTTATAACATTGGCTTGCAATCTCTTAATATATGTTCTGCCACACCATATCAATGAGGTCTATGAATCCTCTATGAAACAGAAGTTAGTACACTTTATGCAGCTAGAGCAACACAGCAGTCCAGATTCATTATGTTTAGGTTAATATAAGTAAATAGTCTTTATTTATATAGTTTGGTGTCTATTCAGGTTTTCTGACTATTGGTGAAGTCAAGTCTTTATTCAAAACTATATTCTACGACTATTAGATAATTAATTACAGTTTTAGGAACATATAATGTAGTATATTTTAGTAAACAGTTACTCAAAATCCTGATTCATCATAATTAGACATGGTCATTCATAAAATTACCATCTATTTCCACAAGGTAAACCATACAAATTCTCAGAGATTTTAGCATTAATATGTAGCAAAAACTATAAAGTCATCTGCATTAAAAAAATCCATTTATCACTTGTCATAGGCCTCTAGATTCAAATTATAGTAGTTTACATACCCCAAAATATAACAAACTGAGACAAGAACAGACTACAAACCTAGCTGCTGTTCCAAACATATACTGCCAACAGTCAGAGAGACATGATCTCAGTTGTTATCCCGGACTTTGCTGAAGGCCTCAGGCCCTTCCTTAGGGTTATTTTCCACATCTTGAATTCATGAATGCTATATCAAGAAAGCATATAAAACTAAAGTATATCTCACATAGTTTAGCCTTGGAAGAGAAAAAGGTGGGGGTTTTTTAGGGTAATATTGTGAAAGTATTCCACAAGATGAAATTCCAATATATAGAATTTTGCAACTTAACTACATTAGTTACAACACTAGTCGTATGAAATTCACATCAGTTACATCATTAGTCTATGAAATTCACCCATATTGTGTGAGGAACAAATTAATCCCAAAATTACTCTACCAGGCATGTCCAGGTAAGCAATGGAATTCTGATATTCACATGCAAACATCTCAGGATCTTTTTTTGGCCAAGACTGGCTGGAACCTTAGAGAAAATGTCCCTAGCAGACATTTTTATGCATAGCTTTAGGGACAATGATTCAGCATTTACTTATTTGTGTGTGTCACCAGGTCCTATATTAGTTCAGGAATGTAGATATTTGGAAGTATTTAGAAGCAATCCAGAATATATATTATGAAGCACAAAAGAGAGTTAACTTCAGAAAAGGAGGGAAAATGGAAAGGGAAAGAAGTACAGCATTATGGATGCAAGAACTGTTTCATAGGGAATGTTGATTACAGAAAAAGCATTTTAGGCCCACTGACCATAAAAAGCAGTCAGAAGAAGCAGCTACTCACAAATAAAAAAGGCATATAAAAATCACGTGCCTAAAATGGGTACTCAAGGTACCCACTCCTAAAATAGTAGCCCTGGGTACCCAAGAAACCTGGGAGCACAAGGAATAGAAGCATAAGGCTTGTGGTGGATTTTAGACATGAGAATTACTCATCCAATTCAATGTGTTCAGAAGCAGAAAACAAAGGTTGTGTGGGTGATGCCAGTACAAAAATACTAGTGGGAGGTGAAGGCAGCCATGGGGGCAGAACAGGTCTTGGCAAAACAAGCACCCCCCCAGGACTTCATTATGGACCAACAGCAGCAGTTTATGTGGCTGCTTTAGCAACAACTGCCTTAAAATTCCTTGATCCAGATCTTTTTTTCTCTCCCTCTTTCAAGCTGTATTTTATTGCTCAACATCTTTGTGCAGTATAGGTGATGATTAATGGTACTTTGAGCAGAGATATGTGGCATACATGCCCCATGTGGGATCCACGGAGGTGTTTGGCACTGCAAAGTCGCTGTGGTTGTGTGGGACATGGTTCTGCCCTGTAGGCCCTGAGGATCATGGGCGTTGCTGCATCTCCCTGCGGGCACAGCCTGGCACAGGGAACGGCAGATGCTGAGAACTGCATCCCATCTCGGCTCCAGGGAATCAAGAAAGAACAGTTTAGGTACTCCATAGAGATGTGGATTACCCTCCTGTCTGGATTCATGGAGGTCACACAGTAATAAAATGCCTTTTCCTCCATACCTTTAACAAACTGAAACAACCACCACCACTTATTTCTTTGTGCCTTCAGCAGGGCTGAGCAGAACTGACTCCATCTAGTTGGAATGAAATATGTCAGTAACAGGAACAAATGGCACAACCAAGAGACATTTTTAAAAGACAGTACAAGACCATGAAGCCTCTTGCTGCAAAGATCAGTTCATCCTCCTGGCTTACCCTAAAGAACTAGAAACCATGAAGGTTGGCAGTGGGAGCAAAGATGAACCTTGGTGGAGAGATTTTGAAAGTTATAAAGGATGCTTTGTTGCCCCATGTCTATAAACGGGATCCATTTCTGTGTCTTTCAAAATCTTCCCTAGTATGACATAAGCCCATGTTCAGGCAGTCAGACTTTTTGACCATATTTCTTCTGTTATATGCTGAGGGATAAAATTAAGAAACACTTCATGAAAACGTTATGACATAGATACAGGAAATTGTAATAACAGTTTCATTAGATTTTTTTTTCATTTGATTTTTTTTTAACATGGACTCCTCCACAGCAGCTGTTGTAGGAGGCTTTAACATGAAAATAGCCACAACTTAAATTAGTCTTTTGCACAGAAGAGGCTGTTGTTGCATTAGCAAAATGGTGTGAGTATGTTCAGATATGAAGGATTCAATGTTACACAGTTATTTTCATACTGAAGGAATATCTAAGTGACATTTTTGGTCATGAGAACACTTTGGTAAGAAGAGAAAATAGGAGTTTCTAGATTCCAGCAAGTTAAAAGGCTGAAGAAAGAAATTGGAAATGTCCAAGTGTGCAGACATATGTCTTAGCAAAAAAATAAACAAGACATATTTTAAAATCTTTCCATTTCTCAAAGAGTGAAAAAGAATGGGACTGCTCTTCAAAAACAGGATAAAGATTTGGTTTGTGAAAGCATTACTATATGAAAGTTTGTGCTTTTGATGCTTCTGACAAAAAGATCTTGCTGGATATCTTTAGTTTGACAAGAGAAATTGTGAGCATTAACATGAGGGATAGGTTTGTGCTAAAGATAAAAGATAAAAAACCTGTTCACAAAAAATCGCAAGAGCTAAAACCTCCTTTTACTATAAATAGTTTAATGCTGCAGAATTTTCTTGCCATCAAAAAAAGATTTGTAAAGCTTAGTGTGACAACACTATCCAGAGTTTAAATTCACTCAGATGAAATCAAACAGCATTAGAAAATGGCTGAGCATGGTGATAAAGTGACTGTAAGGCAGGCTGGCAGAAAAGCACTTTTCTAATAATGAGGAAGATGTCCTAGGTACAAACACACTAGGCAGATTATTGGGAACAATACAGTCCAGGCGTATAAATAAAATTCCTCTGTCACACCTTTTGCTGCCAAATTAATACAGCCACTGATCCTTGCTTTTCTTTGCAAACCATAACTTACTACCATCACTGATGGTGGAAGAAAAAAAACCAACCCTATGTTTTTTTGTCTCTTTGTGAGACTGCTTTCTCACATTAAATAAAAATTAACTGATACGGCTTACACATGAGGTTAACTGTATGTGTCTGTTGTACCAACATCCAGCAAGCTACTAACAGTCAGATTGCCATCCTCAGAAGTATAGGAATATTATGACTTGCTGCTCGGTTCCAGCTGTGTATCAGATCATGCTTTTAACTTACTTTCTATGGATTCCAGGGAGAGAAGGATTGGATACAGCTCCGTGCATGGAAATCTTCTGTTATAAATCAGCCATAATATCTCAGCTCCTGAGTCCATCCTAATGTTTTTGTTTGCAGAGTATGTCTCTTATAAGACAGCTTATAAGACACTTTTATATTCCAGAGCCAAAACCAATATGGTGTTATTGTAGTTTACTACTGCTGCCTAATTCACCACTGCACTGATTTCAATAGGGTCATGCTAGTACGGAGCTGCTGCATTCAGAATTGTTACATGAATTTTTCAATGTGCATTGCAGCAATATATACTCCTAGCACACATTATTTTTCTCATATTGGACAGAGAAAAGAATGCTATAATAAAGTATAGCACTAAAGTCTCTTTTGATGTTGTTTCCAGCAAAACGGCAAATGTATAAACAGGCAGAAATCCTAACATTTAGGTTACCATTAAGAAAACAAAAGGCACCTTTGGGTTAATATCCACCCCTACTGACTTGTTTCAGTCTTAGCTATGAGGAATATTGTGCACGTCCTCACATTTTGTGCAGATTGCTGAATGCTTTTGCTCAGTAATCTTGGTTTTATGTGATTTCATAAAGATGAGAAGAGTTGTTTACTTATTGCTTATTTAATTACTGATTACTTATTATACTTGCAGGTTAGTTTAAGAGGTAATAATACCATATGAGCATAGATAGGTTTCTTACAGTCTCAGAGATGATGGCACAGAAGCTCCAGTTACCCAAGTCACATTATATAGACGACTTCCTACATTCAGTTATTTTACCCTGACACATACCGTTTCTTCCACCACAAAACCTGACCACAGCCATACCACTATACTTTCTACAACATTTCTGAAACTGTAGCTAGTAAGAACTGAAATGCCCTCCCAAATGTCACCACTTTTTATAGCACTGAAGTTAAGCAGAGGCCATGCCCTAGATAACATTTTCCTGCAAGTGGTTTGACTTCTGTCATCCTTAGATTTCCTGTGCATCCTCGCAGTTTGTTTTATCCTACTATACATTTCCTGCATTCAAAACTCAACATTGTCTCATAGCGATTTGTGGTGTTGTAAGTCTGGCTGACTCAACAGTCTTCAGACATTACAACTAGACAGGCGAAACTCTGTCACTTGTTTCTTCCCCATGGACAAAGATAAACCACAAAATGCATTTGGTGGCATTCATTTGCGCTTCCTTATAAAAAACCTGTGTTTCTCCTAATGTTAAATGATTAGTATGCTACAATACATCAGTTCAGGAGAGGTTAAAACACACAGACACATAGGAAAAATCATTTCTTCTGCTCTTAGCAAGACCTGGAGGACTGAGTTTCGGTAGCATGTGTGGGAACTGTAGAGTATACCTGGAATGACAAATGGTTACTCCGGCCTTGGCACCCAGACAGTGACACTGATCTATCAAATTATTAATACTTCTCACAATCCGGAGCACCTTTACATTCACAGATGAGCTCCTGTGTAATCCTCAGGTAAAGGCTGCTGCCTGCACCCAAGTCAGATACAGCAAATATGAAATTTTATCTGCTCAGGACTTCTGAGTTTAAAAGTTATAATTACAGCAGGGTTTAAAAAATAAAACAGCAGAGTAAATTAGTACTTCTTCATCCACAGAGAATGAATAAAACAGAAAATAGTTTTACTAAAAAAAAGTAGTAATAATATTTCAGAGATGGAACTGAAGGGCAACATATAAAATTGATACAACTGAAGAGACTCTTTGTGTTACTACTATGTGTCAGTGTTCCTCATGTATCCTAAGCTACAAAGTGCCACACAAGAGCCATACATGCTGACAAGCGTTAATCCATTGTAAATTTGATGTGAGGTAAAACTGGTTGAGGTGTATCACTTTGGAAGGATATGGCAATGGGCACTGCATCTGAGCTGAGCAAAGATATTCTTGCATTTCAATACACAAGGTTGACATTTCCATAGGAAGTGTCAGGTACAAACATGGACCTGAAGTTACAAAGTGCTCTCAGAACTTTAGGATGAAATATGCCACCATGCAAGAGCATAAGTAGGTATGACACTTCCTTATTTTCATGCTGGGCTGTATAAAGTAGTTCAGAGCAGACTTTTGAGGGTCTTTATCCACTTCAGATCCTTCCAAGACTGTTTATATTGTAGATGAAGAGATGAAGTTTATTGGAATTATTATTCTTCTGTCTCAGCCATCTATAAATATCCAGTATGCCATTATTTACCCAGAAAAAATAAGACTAAGTGCATGATTCATCAGTTTCATATAGTGTCCTGTCTGACTTGAGCTCTAGCATCACCAGCTGAAGGAGTGAATGTGACCTGTAGGGCTTCTAAACTTAGGAGCACTGGTAACTGTAGTTTGGTGATAGCTTTTTTTAGGGAAGAGAGTAGGCTAGTGTTCACTGGGAAACACTCTGTCAAGTACACTGTGACTGAACTACAATTGTCGCAGCTGTAGCAATCTTCTGGTAGGCAGGAAGATTACACAGGTCAGCACGGTGTACTTGCAAACGGCATCTTTTGACTGCAATGCAGAGGAGAGAGCAGTTGTTATCAGGTTGCCTATTTCTGTTTCTAAATAAGAAAGGGGCCTTAAGGATTATTTCTGATTTTCATCTAGTTGCTGTTCAAAATAAAATGCATTAATACAACTTCTAGTTTTCCTTGTACCCAGGTCCTCCAACTTAAAACTAGATAATATGGCCAATAGGCTACAGGGGCATGCTTACCCCCCTGTGAGCTTAATACTCCCAGCTGCATAAGAGCTCAGCTGTAACAGCAGCCCTGGAGAGCATTTATCCCTCCTCTCAGCTATGAAGCTGATATCAAGGGTACTCCAGTGAGGCAGGAAAAAGTGTGATTGCGCTCTCTCACATAGATCAGGGGACAGGACAAAGGTTTGCCTCTGGTCAGTGGGCTTGAAAGACATGTATCACATTTACAATCATGTTTTTAAAGCAAATAACAAAATAGCCTTTTTCATTACATTCAAAGCAAATTTGCAGATGACAGTCTTCAAGCAAGTTTCTGAGCTATAATTCCCAACTATATGAAGGCAGCTCCCCTGCAGCCCTGAATCAGTCACCAGAGACAGGGAGATACCAGTACAGCCTGGTGTTTAGTGCTTCCTATGGGCTAACCCTATGCAGCTCCTACTTACTGTACAGGATCAGGTAAATTATTCTTCTGAGAAACCTAATTTTCATTACAGGACATATACAGGGTCCTTGAGTTTGAGACCGGGTGCTGAATTCCAGCCCAGGCCCTTTTGCTTTGTGTTTTAAAGGTAAGTGGTGCATCCTCTCACTGTGAGAATCTGTGTCATGTCTTGTTTCTAATCCCCAAGTGCCTGCAAAGCATTTCCTTGTTTTACATTACACTGTTTTTTCTTATTTTACATTTCATGTTGGAATTTCCAATTTTTTTTTTTTTGGCAAAACTTTTGATAGTTTCCTTTCCTGGGAAAATTAACACAGAAGACTAGTCCCCTGGGGGAAAAAAAATCATACAGAGTATCCCCTCTTAGGGGCAATTTCATTTATGACAATCACCAGAGCCTCTGTAAAATTTCGTCCATCTCTACACTCTCAGGGTAATGCAAGTGTGGTGACATCTTCTCAGCACATTACACCCTCAACAACTTCTTAATTTAAAGCTTCTGGTTATCTTATGAAGGGCAATGATCTATATCTAAATTTTTGTTCTGCTTAAACTCAACTTCTGTACGTAAGTCTTCCTGCATATTTCATGGTGAGGTATAGAGGTCTGGTAATGAGATTTATAGTCCTAACACACACATTTGTTGAGAAATAATTATCTGAGCTGAATCCTCTTCTGTTTTCAGTCAAGCACACTTTTTCCAGTATGTACTCAATGCAGAGCTCTGTTTTGCTATTCATGCTCTCTCCGATTCTCAGGCAGAGCTTAACTGCTTCAAAATGTAAAGAGCTCGCCTCCTTAACTGCAGCTTGTTCTTTACCTTGCTACCTGGCATACAAGATCTCCTTACTTGGTCAGACAAAAAACATGCTTCTGTCTATTTTCCATTCCCATCAAATACACTCAAAATGCTATTTTGGTATAGGTATTGAATATAGCTCGTGAGGCTGAATAGTAAGTAGATTTTGCTGCTGTACGTGTGAATTAACATGTCTCTACATTTCCCCACAGGTAGAAAAGAGGAGTTAAAATAATGAACCATCTAGACTGAACTTTGAATTATCTTATCTATATTCTTGTTTGCAGCCAATCACCAGCAGCTTGCCTTTGTTACTGGTGTTGCAGCTGTGTTCACAGAAAGATCAAAGTCCCTTACAGTACCTGTGCTCCTCTCACCCAGAAGAAGGCAGGATGCTGATCAGCAGTGAGCACACCAAACACAACTTGTGCCCCCAAGCCTGCCCATCCTCAGTATCTTCTACTGATTCACCCGGTCTCTAAGGAAACTCTGAATTCTGTAAGATGGACTATTTATGATGTTTTCCATGTTATTTCATTCAATGACAACAATTTGCTTGTTATTTGATGAATGCTGAGTGAAAGCATATCATAGACTATGGATAAGCTGGGGTTATTGTTTTAATTGTAGGAGCTTATGATTGATATTCATGCTGTGTAATTAATCTCCTAAATCGCATGTTTCTTTTCCCCATCAGATGATTATTAAACTTATATAGAGCTTTCAAAATGGCTTTGCAAGGTCTTCCTGTGTGAATGCGTGTCTGAGTGAATATTTGTATGCAGCTTATTCACATCACAAATATACACATCTCTTTTCTTAAACAAAAGAAATATCCTCTCAGAGATTTTTAATTAATATTTCTGAATACATTTTTTTCAATGTTTTTGCACCTTCAATTCAGATGAACACTGGAATTGATAAGATGACTAATACAAGATAACTGTTTCTGTATTTTCCTCCTGCAAAGATCTCCATAGACAAACACATATACAAATATGCACATAACTGCTGTAAGTAATTTATTACAAAATCTTCTTTGACATCCAGTTCCTCTTCTTACTTATCTCTTTATAAACCTTCCATACTATATCCGTTGTTTATTAGAGCAATTTTAATATGGATTGAATGAGCAGTTTACCAGTAAACAGGAAACTATAAACATATTGCTGTAAAACGAGAATTGTCTATTGATAAATCAAAGCATTATGCATCTGACCATAACCCAAGAGAACCACTGAAGCAAGCTGCCTCAGCTAATTCAGTGAATTAGTGATGTTTACTGGTTTGCAAAAGCCATCAAAAAAAAGAACACCCAGCATTTTTTCTGTTTTTTTAAATCCTTCCCTGGTTCAGCACATTTAAAATGGAACACAGGGAAAATTCATATTTTAAATTCTATTCCTCTTTTTTCCTGCTTATTTGCACCCATAGATATAGGGTGTACATTAGTAAAGATTCTATCTGGATTCCCTTTTAGGTCAAATGCATCCCATCTCCTTCCTGCCATTCCCAAGTTCAGGTGTTCAGTCCTAGAGGTGACAGAAGTTAAAATGAAACCTCTGAGACTCCAATTTTCGATTAAGTAGGTACCTTTTAAGACTCATAGAGGGAGATCCAGTCCTCAATTAAGTCCTATTTTAGTGGTTTCCTACGGACTCCTGGAACATCTATTTCCCTCCCTTCCCCCTCAAGGATACGTTTTAGTGTCTCTGAGGTCCAAATGAAAACAAAAAGTCCTGTACTGCTCACCTGGCTCTTGCCTACTGGGCTCTGAGATTTATCCAGGCAGAATAGGACTCTCTCGCAACCTAGAAGAGGACCCTGATTGGCAGGCAGCAGATGAGGCCAAAAACTTGAAATGGTTATGATTGCTGCTTCCCCACCCTGGACATTGCTTCCTGCCTCCCACCACAAGTACTGAGTATTCATGGGCAAGAAAGGTGGTCAGGGAGGTTTCAGATTAAATGGGAAGGTGCTTAGCAAATTCAGGATCCTACAGGGTTAGAGAGCCAAAGTAACTATTCTGGGATCTATGTTGGAGTGTAGAGTCTGATCTTGTCTCATTAAGCAGGGGAAAAAAAACCCAAAACCTTTTAATGTTAACTCCTATTATTGTGTGGTCCTCTAATTCCTCAAACACTTCAGTCCCACACAGAATGCTGCTACCATAAGATCCCCTATGGAAATATTACCAGATATAATAAAAACCTTAAAAACTCATGGCTATGGAAGAATAACTAAAATAACTAAATACCTGACAATTAACTTGCTACAAGCTATGCTACCCTCAGTAGCACACTTGTCCTGCAGGTGATGTCAAAAACTTGGTTGCACAGCATTTCTCCCTTTCCATAGCACTTTCACTGGAAACTCTTTGCCAGTAGTGGCTATAAGGTCCACACTCAAACTAATACAACACTTTCATCACTGTTGCTACTTATTTTGGCAAGTCAAAAACATTTCTTACTATGTTTGCACAGAGCTAGTTGGGGGTTTTTGCTGTCAGTGTATTAACTGCTGCCTCTACAAGAAGAGATCTTATTGAAGCTGGCCCTTGAGCAGAACTGAATAAAGAGGAATAAGAGACTATGATGCAGTCGTAAATATTAAAACATACTTTAGATGGGATGGGAGCCTTTAGCAGGGGTCCAAGGGAGCAAAACCTCAAAGTTGGTAGGTCAGTTCATCAAGCAGTACAAGTGGTCAACTAAGCAACAGGATTGAGGTATGGGCCCTGTTATGCAGTAAAGTCACGGAGCAGACTCAAGGTTGATCAAGATTTCCATCTCTCTGACTTAATTTCTCTATGTAGCTTTTCCCTCTCCTCCTCTCTCTTCTCTCCCCTCCTCCCTTACTGCTGTTATCTTTGTTTAAAGTGCTTAGCTCACTGTATTGGCTACAGGTTTTGTCATATATTCAGCACTTCAGAATGCTTCTGCAGTAGCAATGAAAGTGCTCGATTGTCAAGTTAAGCTGGAAAGAAGAGGAAGAGAGGAATGATGATTTTATAAATGATTATACTTAACATTGTACAGGCATCTAATGATGGACAGAGAGAGAGTCATGCTCTATGAAGGCAGTACAATAAAAAAAAAACCAGACCAATTTTAGTCAAGAATTAAGAGAACAGGACCAGCTCTCAGACATTAGATAAAGATTCCTATTTCTTCTCTTTCTCTCATGGATACAGTTAGCCTCAAAATGAGAATAAATGACTCATTATTGCCCACTGGTGGTGGTATTCAGACATGCCAGCTAACAGTAGAAAGTGTTTTCTAGGTTGCCGTTATTGAAATATCTCAGTGAAATGAAGGAAGAATGCTGCTACTAAGCAACTTGAGCTCAGGCTCAGGCTAATGCCACACAATTTATGACTAAGTTTTTTTAATAATGAATCAATTGTCTTACTGTGTTTGCAGAGCCATGCATGGCAGGAACATTATCTCTAGAGACCATAAGATCCATTATTCTAATAAGAACAAGCAGAAAGAAAATACAGACATTAAATCGAGATCTAGCTTCTGGAAAAAAAATACTGCATTTGTCCATGTTTCAGCTCCTGAAACAACAGTTATTAAAATAATCTCAGGACAAAAATACCCCTGTATGCAGATTTCCCGTCTGCCAATACCAGAGAGAGGTTATAGGGATCTTGCTTCTTCACAATCATCTAAATTTTTCTGCATATCTCTCTCTCTCATAATCTGTTTATAGCATATGTAGTCCTGGTAAATTTCTGAAAGTCATCTATTTTAAAGCTTCAGGAACTTTACAATCTATATACCAGAGTTACAGATTATATTCAAGTACAGATTAAATCTTTGCAGCACTGTATTTATTATACCTATGTTCAGAAACCAATTTCTCTTCTAACCACAGTCTTACCAAAACTAAATAAACGTTATGAATAGACTACAGATTCAGCAGTCACAAACACCAAACTGTGAAACTACCTGATAAATCCACGGCTTATAGGACTTAGATATTGTAATATAAAATGAGTTTTATTCTTTGACCTGCCAGCATTATAATATGATGATTTATCAGATCCTTTTACAAATTTTGTTTATTTGACTTTCAGTAAGGTTCAACCTACTAGGTGATTTAGGAGCTTTTAAAAACATTGAAATTATGTTTACTGCTGAAACTCTGGGTTTGTATGTTGATACTCAAATATTTGAAATCTGGACTGTGTGCTTTTTGGCTCATGTAGTTGTTTGCTGAAGAGTTGTGATATATGCAAACAAAAATGTACATATACAAGATTAAGTTCTAGAGAATAACTATATCTAAATTAATTATTATACTAATCTCTTTCAAAAAAAACATTTTTTGTTAAAAGGAAATGACTCTTGTTAGAAAATAAAAATCATTCATCCTCTTTAGTAATCATCATATTGAATATCAGTTTTTAGTATTAGTTCTTTCTCTGAACATTTAATGTTGTCTGTTTCTGAGAGAAAATCATGAACTGTGATTTATCATCCCTTCACATTCCAGGGTATGGTTCTGTGACACCACAGTGGGGGTTCCATTTCATTTTTAACATATTTTTAAAATGTCAAGTGCTGTAATCTTGAAATGTAACATATCCATTTAACATAATAGGTCTCTCCAATTTTTAATCAATACAAATAAATTATCTGAAAAATCCTGTTAGGCCTTATGTAGTGCAATTTCCATGGACTGAAATTATGAGGCACATGATCAGAGATCTGCACATGAAAAGCTTTCAGAAATAGCCCTTAAGGAGAGGAATTTCAGCACTGAGTTGCACTACTCAGAAGAGCCCCTTCTAACCAAGAAAAATTGCAATTCTTTTCTTGTAAGGCTTAACAACAGTATTATGTTCCAAGAGCTGATCATTCAAGTACAGACAATTTAAACAGAAAGCTTTAAAGTGAAAAGGCTGTGGAAGAATAAGGCCTGTAAAGTGAAGGTGAAACAGCTAAGTAGAGAACTCGGTATTTCCAGTACCAGCAACAGAGTATCCTATTTTCCTTCTGGCCCTGGTCCACTTCAGAATATTAGTGATCAAGCAGCGTTGTCACCACATAGCCCTTTGCTTTATTCTCTTGGAATGAGGCAGAGACACATACAGGGCGGGGGGGGGGGGGGGGTGCGTCCATGTCAGAAAAAAAAGTTGCACTATTTTTGTCAGTCTCGGCAGAAGAAAGGAAAACAGAAAAAGAATGGACCAAGAGCATTCAAATGAAAACTAAAGCTGAGCAGAAAGATTGTGCATGAGCTCAACTATCCACTCAAAGAGCTGGGTAAAGAAATTACATCATTGGGCATGCGTGTTTAACTATATTTATCCAGGTGTGAGTAAAGGGATTTAAGAAAACAGAACTTTTAAGAGTGTCCTAGTTTCAGCTGGGATAGAGTTAATTTTCTTCTTGGTAGCTGGTATGGGGCTGTGTTTTGGGTTTAGGATGAGAACAATGTCAATGATACACTGATGCATTGGTTCTTGCTAAGTAGTGCTAAGTATTGCTAAATAGTCGCTAAGTAGCGCTTACACTGGTCAAGGACTTTTCAGCTTCCCATGCTCTGCCCGGTGCACGGGGGGCTGGGAGGGAGCACAGCCAGAGGCGCTGACCCAGACTGGCCAAAGGGCTATTCCATACCACGTGACGTCATGCTCAGTATATAAACTGGGGGAAGAAGAAGGAAGGGGCGGGGGGGCATTCCGCACAATGGCGTTTGTCTTCCCAAGTAACCGTTACGCGTGATGGAGCCCTGCTTTCCTGGGGATGGCTGAACACCTGCCTGCCGATGGGAAGTAGTGAATTAATTCCTTATTTTGCTTTGTTTGCGTGCGCAGCTTTTGCTTTACCTATTTAACTGTTCTCTTTTATTCAACTACTAAACTGTTCTTATCTCGACCCACGAGTTCTCTCCCTTTTACCCTTCCGATTCTCTCCCCCATCCCACTGAGGGGGGGAGTGAGCGAGCGGCTGTGTGGTGCTTAGTTGCTAGCTGGGGTTAAACCACGACAATGAGGAGTCAGGGAAAATAAATGGCAGTTCAGAGAAACCTATGTTAACAAGTGTTTGGATTACCCTCCCCAAGATACCAGTCGGGAGTCCAATAGTCTTCACAACACTATCATCAGCTAGCTCCTTACTGCCCCTCTTACTTCACTGTGATTGCCGTGGTGTCTCCGTTCAAATCCTTGTCATTAAAATGACCCTGCTCTGATCGCCCTTCTCCAGTCACCCTTTACACATCAGCGGTAAACAAGATCCCTCCCTGAAACCTTTGTAGTAATAGGAAAACACTGCTAGCCAGTCTCCCTCTTTGCTTCCTCCTCATATGCCTTCTGCAACCTTCTCACCTCCGGTTGCTACTGGGGCAGCCTAGCTAAGGGCACCAATAGAGCACATCAACAGAGCACACCAAGTGTGAGCAGGAAGGCTGTTTTGCATCTAAGATGACCATAACAGCATATGAAAAAAGTGACCTGGACTGTTACAAAGACAACCGGTAAACTGAACCCTGCAAAACTAATCAATTACCACTTTCTCGTGAAAGTTGTCAGCAGAGGGGTTTTATCCAGACAGCCTTCCACACAAGCTTTGCCCACCTGCAGTTTTCCAATAGTCTGGGCTTTTCTTTACTCAGCAAGAAGTGTGAGTAGTGAGCTCCCCAGATATAAAATGATTTAACAGCTCTCTAATTATCAGCTTTCTTCTAATCCCATATGACTAGAAAGAATGTAGCACTGTCCCAGTACCATTTATTTTAGTGACACTCTGTGAGTGTGCCACAGTAAGAAATCTTCTCTGTTAAAGAAAGCATTTTTCAGCATTTGATATTAATATTCACCATATATAATCTGCCATAGTCCTCTACACTCAATACTCGCCTTTTAAATTCTGTACCACAGGTTGCTCTGTGTGTGTGTGATTTTTAATACAAGTATTATGCATAATTAGAACTGATAAATAAGAATTGGCAATTAGAGGAACCTTAAGCAATTTTTCACCCTATCTGAACAAAATGACTAAACTGCAAGTGACAAGCTTGTAAATTAAAAATCTGAAAATATATAAACTTTATTACAAGTGTGTCATTTGTGAATCATTTAAGTGGCATATAATTAGATATGCAGTCACTTTATTACGGTTTATTTGTTCCCAGCTCATAAAGACTTTTTATCATGAAAAGCTCCCTGACTGTGACATTTACTGTAGAGTGGCCATGAAAGGAAGTGTTGAAACTTTGCCACTAAAGACTTGTAAAACTGCTTGAGAGAAATTACATAAACAAACTACCCTAGAAGATGCTTGCAGGAGTTACATCTGGAAGTGGTACGAACAATTAATTTATGAAAACAAGCTTTCTGTCATTGGAAAGGAAGTCTTGCTTTCATTCTTTTTGCTTTAGTTCATTACACAAATAATTTAACTTTTCCTTGGAAATGAAAGAGAACTAGGCTTAAGCAGGCACTAACGACTAATTGTATTTGGTTTACATGGCAAGGTTTTGGTAGTGGGGGGGCTGCAGGGGTGGCCCCTGGGAGAAGAGACCAAGGAGCTGCCCCCACGTTGGACACAACCAGTTCCATCCAGCTCCAAAATGGACCTGCTGCTGGCCAAAGCTGAGGCCATCAGTGATGCACCCCTGTGATAACATACTTAAGAAAGGGTAAAAAACACCACATAGCAGCTGTGAGGGAGAAGAGTGAGAAAATGTGACAGAAACAGCCCTGCAGAAACCCAGGTCAGTGAAGAAGGAGGGGGAGGAGGTGCTCCAGGCTCCAGAGCAAAGATTCCCCTGCAGCCCAGGGAGAAGACCATGGTGAAATATGTCATCCCACTGCAGCTCATGGAGGACCACGATGGAGCAGACATCCACACCGCAGCCCATGGAGGACCACACGCCAGAGCAGGTGGGTGTCCCTTGAAGGAAGCTGCAGCCTGTAGAGAGGATCCCACACTGGAACAGGCTCCTGGCAGGACCTGCAGCCCGTGGGGGACCACCCATGCTGGAGCGGTCTATTCCTGAAGAACTGTACCCCATGGGAGGGACCCCACGCTGAAGAAGCAGAAGAGCATGAGGAGGAAGAAGAGGCAGTGGTAAAGTGTTATGAACTGACCACAACTCCCTTTCCCCATCCCCCATGCACTGCTTTGGGGGTAAGAGGTAGAAGAGTTGGGAATGAAGGAGTGAAGTTGAGCCTGGGAAGGTGGGTGGAAAATGTTTTTAGCTTTGTTTTGTTTCTCACTATCCTATTCTATTTCTAATTGTCAATAAAATAAATTAGTCTTCCCCAAGTCAAGTGTTTTTCCCATGACGGTAATTGGTGAGTGATCTCCCTGTCCTTATCTCGACCCACAAGCTTTTTCATTGTATTTTCTCTGCCTGTGCTGCTGAGGAGGAGGAGAGAGAAGGGGGCTTGGTGGACACCTGGCAGCCAGCCAAGGTTAACCCATTACAGTAATGTAAAGTTTAGGCATGTTAATAACTAGCTTGAGACCTGGGGATGAACTCGCTGACCTTTTCTGATCTTTTTCAGTTCAGTATGGTTCAATACACAGAATGAAACTGGCACTGCCTAAGATGAACTGGATTGCTCTTCAGATCAGCAGCCAGCAGAAACCCAGGCATAATTGTAGGTGTAGAAATAAGATTTTAGTTTTAGCTGTTCTTTCCAACTTCCCTTCTTTCCTCTTCCCCTGTTCTCTCTGACATCTTCCTCCACACTCCTCTCTGTCCCCCAGCCCATCTCCAGGATAGAGGCACTCCTGTGTCCCATCCCTGCCACTTCCCTTGTGCCTCCAGGTGCAGGAGATCTTGGTCATTCAGGCACAAGAAGGAAAAGGCAGTAGGAGCAATGAAAGCTCCATGAGAGCCAAGTTCAAGATGAGCCTTGCTGAATGAGTCTCCTTGAGCTTCCCTCCAGATGTTTGTGATAAACAAATGCAGAAACCCTGCATATATCACAGTAGGTTCACCATACTTTGCAGATATACTGAACTAGAACCACAAGATAATGAAAAGCTGTTGTTAAAAACACTTGTATAAAACAGCATGACATCATAGAAAATGCCATCTCAGGTTAGATCAATAGTTTCTTGTACACAGATCTGCCAACAGTCTGTCCCAAAACTTTTCTTGAGCAAATGAGGTGCCCTTTAATGCTTTAACGTGAAATACCATGGCCATTTTTTTGTTTCTATCTGACCAGCACAACTGACTTGCTCTGAACTATGAAGAAATAAATTTAATTTTCATTTAAAATTATTCTCAAAGCAACTATGGATTTAAACATATACCAATTTTCTACACAAACCAGTCCTAGATTTCACAGTCTTGTTTCACAGGAAAATATTTACCAGCTTCTGGTTGTCTTATCCCCCTTTGAAGTCTTCTTGCAGCTCAGGAACCATGCTATGACCCCACCAAGCTCTTCTTCTGTCATTGGCCACTGATACTGTTCTGAACAATTGTACATTACAGCAGTCATTGGTGTGCTGTAAGTTAAACCAGTTTCCAGAGTTGCAAACAGAGTTTCCACATTGACTAGAACATAATGTGCACAGTCATCTTCGATTACTTCAGCCTGTTCCAACTCCTCTGAGCTTATGGATGTATAGTGAACCATACTTAAGTCATCATTCTCTTCCAGTAAATCCATAATACATGGTCCACACTCCACATGAGAGTATGCGTATTTCATAACAGTCCCGATGAACTTTAATAGCTATAATTTCACCACTTAGTACAGGAAACAGCTGCAAAGCACTAAGTAGTGACTTGATGTAAGTTGTCAATAACATCTGCAATGCCATCAATCTGAGCAGTTAAATTAGGAATGCTTTCCTCAAAGTCTTGCCATACCTATGATTAGGTGACAAAGGTTCTCAGAGATGTAAAATGAAAGCAAAGCACACTGTAATATAAGACATATGTGACATAGAAAATCGTGAAGAATTGTGTCAGCTACTGACAGAATTAAATGCATTCAGAAACATTGTGCTTCTTTTCATCTTTTCAAAAATGTAGTTGCTGTGCTAATGGGCATGTGAGTCATGCTATGAACTCAATGAAATGATGGCAGAAAAAAGTGACATGTACCCTGATTCCTGCCGGTGAAGAAATAAGAACTTCAGGTTATCAAAATTCTTATGAATCCTCTAATTGCAACTTCAGCCTTGTACGATCAAAATCATTAGGGCTGTTCTTCCATAAATCACACATATGAAAAAGCAAATCCTTCCAGTAAATTTCACTACATGTTTGTCTCTCCTGTTGTCTCTACATTTTTCTTTGCATTATTTCAACGTCAGTTGCATCTTTTCTACCTTAGCTATAGTGATTTGCCACTTCATAGATAATATGCTTTCATCTTTCTTCAGTAGTTTGTTGGGGTTTTTTGTTGTTGGGTTTTTTTAATAATCATGTGCTTTGGAACAGCGGAATAGCTTGCAGGTGTTTTTTAAAGTATATCGCAGCATTATCTTCTAGGGTTCTATGATGTTTTGCTTCCCTACACACTTTATATAACTGTAATGTTCTATTGCTATTTACAATTTATTTCAAATTAGTAACAGTTGCTATATTAAAGTATATGTTTGATTCCTTTTACGTGTCCAGGATGAAAAGTAAAATTGGATTGAAATCTGATCCCAGACTCTTCATATTGCCTCTAATCTAAATCACTGTTGTTTGTGGGTTTTTTATATTCTTCAGCTACTTTTTAGTCTCACTGATAACTTTAGTTAATTCTCAAAGTGAGATTTTAAATATGATATATTAACAGTACCAACAAAGTCTTAGAGTGCTGAAAATAAATAGAAGGGTTTTTTTATTTAGGTGCATAATAACATTTAAAAAAATGAAGTGAGGAGCAGAGAGTTCAGAACTGGGAATTGGTGTGATTGATTCACAGCCCAGAATCCTTTCTCTGAGACTTGAATTATTCCTTTTAGAAATGCAAAACAGATCACTTTTTCCTTTCCTTTTAGTACTACACTGGTGGTTTGCTGTATGCTAATATATAAGAACTCAGAGAAATCACTTTAAAAGCATGAGATTTGGAATCAGTTCACTCCTTAGCTTTGTGCGTTTTGAACTGACTTCTTGCATCTCCCAGAAGAGATCCTATTCAACAAGCTACGGGTACATATGCCCCTCTCGTTCTGCAAGGAAAAAGAGGAAGAGTTAGTTCAAGGTCAATGATTACAGTGAATTCTACATTCTGCTTCTAGTACCCTTTGTGCATTTTATTCAGATTTCACGTAGAATACAGAAGAAAGACCTGGTCATACAGAAGAGCAGAAAAAGTATTAAAAAAAAAGAAGAAAAAACCTACAGAAAGCCTGGCAGTTATGATGACTGTCCTCGCCAGACCCAACTTTTGATACTGCCTACTTCTGAGAGCAAAAGCTCTAACCTTTTCTATCCTCCAGTTGGGAGTTCAGATGAAGAGGATTGTAACCATTCTGTTCTGCTAAACCCTATTCTACAAGTCAGTGTTATGTATGCTTATTGAGAGGAGGGAATGAAGGGTGCCACAGCCCTCCCAGCCAGAGGCAGTTCTGGGCTTATGCCTATATGATTTGCAGGCACCTAAGAGCTGACCATGCAACTTAGCATGTACAGACAGCTCAGAATTTACATAAGGGATTGGGATGAAGGAGCCCCACAGCTTGACATGTGAAATCTGTTTCCACTGAAATCCCCAGCAATTTTTTATGGATTTTAATGGATTTTGTTCTTGTTCAGGAGCCTCTGGAGCCAAAACATTGTCTAAGAAATAGAAAAAAAAAGGTCTGAATTTTAGTAAGGTTTTTTTTTTTTTTAACTGAACTGCCATCAATAAAGCAAATTTTTTTTCCCATGATTAAAGATTAGCACAAATATACTTTTTTCCTGTCCTCTGGAGCCTTCAAGAATCAGATAAGTTTAAGTCTTCTAGCTGGTTAATTCTAATTCCTCTAAGTTTCTTTCTCCTCTGCTGTGAAACTTGCTGTACAAACACTTTCGCATAAGGTGCAAGTGATGTATCAGCAAAAAAAAAAAAAGTTTGATTTGCTGCAGTCCCTTAGGGTTTTAGGTTTGCATATCCACATTGTGTCTTTACCAGTAATGAAGCTCACACCGGTTTTTGGGTGTACATAATAGATTCATAGATAGCTAAATGCTGGGGGACCTTGCATCCCCAGTGCAAGTGGGGCACCCTAGGTGATGCCCTCATGTGCAACTTCAGGCTAGTTGCAAGGCAAATTCTCATTAAGAAGAGCCCCTCTTCTACACTAAAATCCACTTACAGTCCACTACTCAGACAGAAGAGTAGTCTCTAATCCATTTTTTCTACTCTCTCTATATACATACAACGGAAAACAGTCCATTGGGTTAATTAGGAAAATAACGTATTCTGTGCTTTACTCTGTGACCTGTGGCAAGAACAAAACAATGACTATAAAACCCCTGATACTCTTCATGCAAAATGTCTTTGTAGAGTCTCTGTGTACACATGGGAGTCTCCAAAGCTTGTGCAACCCACCTTCCAAAGAAAGAGTCATTGCAGAGACCAACTCTGTCAATAACACTGCAATACAATCTCAGTCCATATGTATTGGTGCATTGTTTAATCCAAATCATTTTTATTACCTTGTTCTGTCTCTTTTACTTGTGCATCTGCACTTATCTACACCTTCTCTTCTGTGAAGAGAATACATGGGTAATTTCTATGGTAAACTTTGTACATATCTTCCACCTGTTCCTCTCCCTCTCCCTCTCTCTCAAACATCTCTACTTCTCATTTTATTCAAGACAAGGTGTATAATTCAACCTATGGTGGTTTCAGAATGGCATAATGAGAGAGTATATGCACTTATTTTTATTATTACAAACAAACAAATAAGCCTGGGCTATGTTCTGCTCTCAGTTACATTTTTTAAGCCACATTCAAGTAATGAAGAAGCAGATAAAAAAAGAAGTTGCATTATGTATATTTTTCCTGCACTGTCCTCCTCATCAAGGATGGCAGGAAGATATTTTGTATAAGCAAAGATAATATTTGATTGCTTGTCGTAGGTGTTTTAATGTCTACAAAGATTAATTTGTATTTAAATAAAATATCCATATCAGTGCCATATAGCTGAATTTAGAGTAATTTTCATTTGTTTTGTTTCCTTTGATAGTGTAGTTATATCATCTAGTCACAGCAGACATAAAGAAACTCTACAAACACCATTAGCCTTAAAGTTATGACTCTTGTTGTCTATCATTCAAACGTGAAAAAGCTATATTAGAAAACCAGACCACAAGTCAAGCATTTCTTGTATCTCAGAATGAAGTATAAGCTTCTAACCCTTCTAAGCTTACATAAAATGCTTTGCACTTCAGATGAAAATCCCTACTGACTTCTTATTTCACCAAGTATCCATTAGTCTTCAATCAATTTCTAATAAAGATATACAGCTTCCAGCTTCCTAGGCAAAAGTCTAATATCAGATTTTTGGAAAAAAAACACAAAGTCATTAAAGTTATTAGGAGGAGTTAGACGTAGTTGAATGCATCAGTTATGACTGCCTGCATACATTATTTTTATGATGACGATTTTCCCTTCCATAGATAATAATTAAAGAGCCACAAATCCATTAACTGATATATGCAGCAGATCAACCCCTACACAGTTTGTGGGATGACTGTACCAGGCTTTTTCATAAATCATTTTAACCTTCATTTTGCTACGAAAAATACTACCTTTATGCCTATTGAAGGATAAATAACTTCCAACAAATGACAGAATCTCAGTGATGGTATCCTAAGCATTTGCATGTAAAGACATTTCAAAGCTATAATGATTTTTTATTTTTTATGAACTCCATATGTAGTTACACTGTGATGCACACAGTCACACTTGGTTTCTCCTCTTCTTCACATTCTATCTTCATTTTCTTTAACAATGACAACAATCAACTGACAGCATCAAACTTTTTTTCATTAAAACTAAGCAGTTTTTTAACCCTTTTATTTTCAATTGTTCAGATGAGTTAAGAATCCGTCTGTCATTTTTTTAGTCTATATTACAAGTAGATTGAATATCCAAATTATGTTGCTTGGTTCAAATGTTGGATAACATATTATTTGTTTTTCTATTCTAGATAAAACCCTTGTAAATAACTTTAAAAATATATATTATTAAATCAGTTCATTTTTTCCAGTTACCACACAGTTTACTAGATTTCAATGTTATATCCAGTTCATCTATGCTTAATCTTTCCTGTAATTCTATTAAGGAAAGTAGTACTTAATACTTTGAAAATATACTGTGCTAAACATACTGTAGTTAATTTTTTTGCTTGCTTCATAGACTTTAACATAGTACAGCATATGGAAATGAATATTGCCATTTATATTTTTGGTCTTGAACTATCAATTATTCTTGCATCCCTACTGAAACTTATGGATCATTAATAACAACCTAAAAAGATTTTTTCCTTCTTTAATAAATATTAGTTATTCATAACTAATATAATTAATAAATAATAATAGCTATTAAAGAGAAAAAATGAAGACTGTTTTGGTGGTTATTATTGTTGTTTCATCGATGAATGAAAACTTTTGGATGACTTTTTAGTGACATATTTTATAATATTTTCAGTAAAATATATTGGAAAAAACTTCAAAAATCATGAAAAAGCCTTTTAGTGCAAATTATTTTGCAGTTTTATTTTGAAAAATAATTGTGCTTATATAGAGAAAAATATCTTTGCTACACTATAAACTTATTCTAAAAGTCTAGACTAATCAGAAAATTTATAGATTCTCCAGAGAACAATTAAGTTAACCTGCTGTTAAGGGCAAAAATCAGCTACACAAACATAGACAGCTAGTGACATTTTCAGTCCTGTGTGGTATCCAGTTGTCCATTGCAGAAGAGCATGTATCCCCAATAAGTTCCATATCATCTGACAGCCACCTAAAATAGCTTGTATTCCTTCACAGAATCACAGCATAGTTGAGGTTGGAAGGGACCTCCAGAGCTCATCTGGTCCAACCCCCCTGCTCAAGCAGTGCCACCTAGATCCCATTGCCCAGGACCATGTCCAGATGGCTTTTGAATGTCTTCAAGGGTGGAGACTCCACCATCTCTCAGGGAAACCTGTGCCAGTGCTCAGTCACTCTCACAGTAAACCAGTGTTTCCTTGTGCTCAGACAGAACCTCCTGTGTTTGTGGCCATTGCGTCTCGTCCTGTCACTGGGCACCACTGAAAAGTGCCTGGCTCTGTCTTCTTTGCACCCTCCCTTCAGTTATTTGTACACATTGATGAGATCCCCCTGAGCCTTCTTTTCTCCAGGCTGAGCAGTCCTAGCTCTCTCAGCCTTTCCTCATAGGAGAGATGCTCCAGTCTCTTAATCAATTTAGTGACCCTTTGCTGAGGTCCCTCCAGTAGCTCCATATGTCATTTGTACCATGGAGCCCAGAACTGGACACAGTATTCCAGGTACTCAGTACTGACCTCACCAGTGCTGAGTAGAGGGGAAGAATCGCCTCCCTTGTTCTGCTGGCACAGGTCTCCTAATGCAGCCCAAGATACTGTTGGACTTTGCTGCTGGCTCACATTCCACTTGGTGTCCACAAGGACCCCCAGATCCTTTTCTGCAAAGCTGCTTTTCAGCTGGTTGTCGCCCAGCCTGTTCTGGTGCCTAAGTTATTCCTTCCCAGGTGTAGGACTCTGTACTTCTCCTTGTTGAACTCCATGAGGTTCCTGTCAGCCCCTTTCTCCAGCCTGTTGAGGTCCTTCTGGATGGTTGTACAACTTTCTGGCATATCAGTTTGGTGTCATCTGCAAACTTGCTGATGGTACAACTCTGCCCCATCATTCAGATCATTAATGAACAGTATTGGACCCAGTAGTGACCCCTGGGGTACAATGCTAGTTCAGCTATTCAGCTACCAGCAAGACTTGACACCGCTGCTCACCACCCTTTGGGCCCAGCCATTCAGCCAGTTTTCAGTCCACCTCACTGTCTGCTCATTCAGCCCATATCTCAACAGCTTCTCCATAAAGAATTTATAGGAGACAGTGTTGAAAGACTTACTGAAGTCTAGGTAGATAATATCTACTGGTCTCCCCTCATCTACCAAGACAGATGTTTCATTGTAGATTATTTGACTGCTCAAGCATGGCTTCCCCTTTGTTAATCCATGCTAACTATTCCTTACCACCGGCATGTCCTTCATTTTCCTGGAAACAGTTTCCAAGACTAGTTGTTCCTTCACCTTCACAGGAGGGAATCTAAACAGGAATTTCTAGGATAAGAGTACTAGCTAAAGAACAGCATAACTGTAGCACTTGCATTAGCTTGCATTTCTGAGAAAAAGTTCCACGGACTTAATTGGACATATGGTAATTTTTACCAGTTGAAGGAGGTTTCAAGACTACTGCTGAGTGAACTCATTAGTCCTTCTTCTGCCTCAATTGCCCATCTACTAAAATAGATAAATATTTCACGTTTTCACAAAGATAAACATATTTTCAGATGTTCTGATAATGAAGCCTCTATCAGATACTTATAAAAGTAGAGAGAAGGTAGTATCAAATACCATAAAAACCAAACCAAACTAAATTACTGAAATTGAATTCCTACTAGACTGTTGATTTTATTGATATACAGAGAAATACATATCAAGACATTCATGTTCCTACATTATAAATCGTTTCACAAAGTATTCTAGAACTTTCTAATTAAAAACTCCCTAAAATTTTAATTAAATATTCATATGCTTTTAAACTTACAGGATTTCTCTTAAAGTCTCATTTCATTTTTCCTCCTTGTACCTTTCAGTAATATTTAAAGAGATATTTTGGCTATATAAAAATGAATGATAATAAAAAACCCTCATATTGCAGGATCGCATCATGATGCTAAGTAACACATGAAGGAAATTAATTTTACAATGACTTGTTTATAAAACTTACGTATCTTTTCACAGATTTTTGTAAATTTACACAATTTTTTTTTCACCTTGGAATGTTTCTCAGCTCAAACTGAAGTGATGCACAAAGTAAAGCAATTGTTTTTGCCTAAGTTAGTTGTACAAAGATTTATGATAACCTCTTATACATCTGAGGCTTGTATATACATTTCTTACCACTATAGCATTACTACACTAGAAATTAATGATATTGCCTCCTGCACAGAGTTCACTTAAGCACTGACTAGATTCTCCTAAAAATAGAAAAAAGCAAGGCCTGTATATGGCAAGAGGTACCTTTGTTTTCATCTTAAGGCTGTCAGAATTCAAGAATCAGCTACTGCCACATCCCTTGCTTAAGAACCCAATGTCCATGGTTTAGGGAACTCCAAATGTTTCTCTTAAAACCAGCATTTTTTCTAATTAATGATGTGTAGTCAAAAAACTGTGAAATAAATCCTTCCTGGTGCAATTTGCAAGTTCAGAAAATATTTAGATGTCAAGGAAGTTGCAATCCTTGACCTAGCTTCAGCTTCTGATAAAGAACTACCTCCCAGATGATTGCATTTTCCTCTACAGTATTTCGTCATTTAGATGGCAGTTTCATCTGCAAAACGCTATATACTTTTTTTTTTTGGTAAAGTTAGAAGAAATCAGTTTAGAGAGGGAAAAAAAAATCCAAGGCCAATGGGTATCTTTTGCTGGAAAAAGGCACTTCAGCATTTAAGAAAGAGTTTCACAAGTGGGATGGGTCACTTAGGGGTGCATTCCAGCTTTCCCTCATCTATCATGCTGGCTTTCTTAGTAGTACAAAAATCAATCTTAAATCATGCCTACCCAGTAGAGATTGCAGATTTCAAGGGCATAAAACAATCAGACGAATATCATTCAGCAAATAGCTCCACTGGAGGTCAATAGAAAAGCCATTGCAATAGGTGTTAGGGCCAGACGGGTCCACAGACATTAACTGCAGCATCAGCAAATAGAATTTTAGAACTAGCTTATATCATTATCATTCATTTTAATGTCAATGCAGTTATAGTATAATCTCATGTTTTGGGAAAAAAAGCTATTTCTTCTTTCTCCAGCAATTTACAATAAATTGTCCTTAAATATACACCGAGTACTTTTTCCATCTTTTTCTCTATTTACTAACTAGATTTGGATCCTGGTATTCTGCACATTTGCAGCAGCTAATATCTTGGGACTAAATTTGTTTCATACTTTTAAATTCACTGCAGTGGAAAAATATTGTAGATATATTTGTAATAATTTCTCAAACATTACAGCCATTTCATCTCTTTCATGATTTTGTGCTGTATCTGCCAGTAAAGCTGATACTGCAATTTAACCTCCTGAAGTATGCATTTCTAACGCTCAGTGATCCATAGTAGCGAAACTATCAGACCAGGAGGAATAAGACAACCTGTCTCATGCAGCTCACCAATATGTGCAACCACTAACAATACTTCTATCCCAACCATCTTCTTAGAAGATGGTAGAAACATTAGGTGGTTCTTATTGCATTCATAATCATTCCCTGGGGTGAGCAAGAGACATTAACAATAGTCTCATTATTAAGAAGGTGAAATCCACCTTCAAGTTTCAGAAGAACTTTCTGGCTTTCACAGGGAAAAAGTTAGTAAACAAAATTCTGCAGCTGATACTGTGAGTGTTACTACACTTACCAATAAAGCAAAGCTTTTGGAAAAGTCCATTTGGACAAACAGAAATATGTATTAAAAAAAGACATGATGTTCCACAAGCTTTGATCAAGGACATAGAATGAACTTTTACCAATATATTTTAAAATAAATAGACACAATAATGTCTGGTGTATGGCAATTTATCAGGGGATTATTAAAATTAGATTTTTTACAACAAATTCTGTGATAATTTGGTCCATTTCTTTCCCAATTCTTTGACATGTTCTTTATAAATTTTCCTTTATCTCTTTCTGTATTACCTGGGCCATCTTCTATAATTCCTCATAGTCTTTTCAAAGTAAGTTTCCAATAAATGATATTTAACAATGAAGCCAAGCAATTTCTTACAGTCCCCTTTCTCGATTAGAGTATGTTTTCTCTATTTTTGTGAAGGCTACAGTGAGTTTTTCTGCCAGGAAGAATGTCCATGTAAGCTCCTTTTGCTGAACGAAGAGAAAATTCCTTGTTACCTTTGAGGGGTGCAAAAATAATTGGAACAGAATAGAAGAATTTCAAGAAATAAATCATTAGCTCATTTGGTTCAGCCTGGGTAGCTGTTTTCCCTGATCTCTAGAATACTCTAAAGCTTTATGAAATTTTGTATAAATCACATGTGGACTTTTTTTCCCTACTACTTCCTTTTCTAGAGTGCAAGTAGTTTTTTGTTAAGATTTTGTGGAGATTTATCCTTGTTTTAAGTTTTCTTCAGTTCATTTCCTAAATTTGAGGTTTGTAAATGGTGCCTGGTCAGCTTATGGTGCTAGACTGGGCCCTGCACATTGCACTTTGCAACAGAGGGAATCATGAAACGAAATAGTTTTGCAACACGTCCTCATTTTTTACACTTACCTGGTTTATACCAGTGAACCTGAATACATTTGGGTGTTGGAACCCTTTGGACTCAGGTATGACTGGAGTCAAATTCTTCAAAGGCCATCAGTACTTTTGAGTTTGCAGGTTTGCATTTGACAAAACTCTGGTGGAAATGTGAAGAATATAGAATTTATTATGTACCTAGGTACAGCATTATTTCTTTTTGACTGAGTGCAGAATTTGGCAATGATTACATTATCCAGGTTTGAATCAAGTTCTTTATTTTTCCTATACAATTGACATATTAATATAGAAGAGTTAACTAATCTGTAAAGGCTAAATAATACAGGAATTCTGTAGCTATCTCAAAATTAGCATTAATCAATTCTGGACATAAGTATTTAAGACTGGAGTGAAAACATTCTATAGTATGGAAAGGCATCCACACATCTCTAACTCAGACCTGACACAACATTTTAAAAGAATCTGACTATGATTATTCATGACAATGTTATTAATAAAAATGTTATCAGAGCATGTGATTAAAGAATTAATAACTGTCTTCTAAATATACTGAAGGCTGTTGGGTTTTTTTTCTCTTTTTCATCCCTTGTCCATTATTTAGGAAAAAAAAAAGACATATATAATATCCTTTTTTTTTTAATAAATATGTTCCTGTTGAAAGAGAAATTGAACAATTATTGTTTTTAATACTTAACTGTATACAAGTGCATTTCCAAATCAATTAAAATATCTTCAGTGTGACTCAGTAAGCAACTACTTCTCTGTGATTTAAACATTCATCTACCACGACAACTATATCTATGTAATTAGCTTGTTATAAAAGAAGTTATTATTATAGACTATTATAAGACCATTTAAGTTTCCTGCTTTTCTAAGCCGTTTGCCTTGCAATGGAACATCTTGAGGTTCTCTCTGCCTGCTGAGGCTTCTTCTCAGCTGGAAGTTTGGGCCTCATCTGAGCACTCCTTGCACCCCTCACTGTGCCCAGGCTTCGTGGCCATGGAAGGAAAGGTGTCTTGTGTTGGGAAAAAAGTGCACAAGGGTAATAAGCCTTCAAAAAACATGGGGAAAAAAGTACCAAAGAAAAATTATGTTAACGATTACAAAAGGTAGCAGATTATTGTAATCCATTCAGGGATACGTAAATTTTTATAGGGAATTTGGAATAAAAAAGCTGTTCAGATAAAGACTGAATATGTAGTTTCGATGGCCATATAATGACCCATACTTTACCCTAAAAATGATCACTAAGGAGAACATTAAATAGCACATTCATTTTAAGCACCACAAGATTTTAGAAATCATTTGACAGTCTCAGATGTGGAACATTATTAAATACTACACTATGCCAGCAGAATAATCACCAATATTATGAAGGCTTTATCTGAAGATACAGGTTGTTCAGCCAAAGTATATTTACGCTTAGTGGCACTATGTTTTTATGGGGATTTCAAGAAAAGGAGCTTGGTACAAAGATTCGGGTGATAATGGAAATATTTCACCACTAAAAAGCCCTGTTGTCTTTTGAGTATGAAACATTTCCCTGTAAATATTTTTTAATAATAAAAGTCATGCTCTAAAGTTTGTTATTTGTTCATATCTAAACTTACCTATTCATATATATCTCCCTTACATAAAATTAATGAAAATGTAGATACTTCAATATCCAAAATTTTTCACATAACCAGAATGGGGAACTAAAAATGGCAAATACATGAGTTAATACAAAGCTAAAGTTATCATCTTAGCAACAATTAATGATTAGATTTTTCAAGTGGAAAAAGTTTTTTTAAGAGTGAGCTTGTAAATCTAAAAATTATCTTTAAACAGCAAGTAATTCTCCCAATTCGGGTAACATTTTTATTCCATTGATGTCAATGGCAAAAAGCAATCACTCTTAACTTCTAAAATAAAGCAGTCCAATTCTACTAGATACAGTTGTCTTTTATTAGACTACATGGGACAGTAGTGGTTAAGAAACTTTGCTTCACCTTTGCTGTCTCTCACTTTTTTTTTGGTTTGTTTCCCCCCCCCCCCCAATTTAAAAGTTGCTTTATTTGCTTATAAAGCAAATATTCACTGCATAGCAGCTAGGTAAATGGAGCATTGAACACATTGCAGTTTGGTATTACCTGAAAAAAATATGGAAATTGACAGCTATGTACATTTTTCTGTACAAAAAGCATTAACAGATGCAGTTATGTCTAGTGTTTTGGGCATCTGCATAGGATCTATTCGTGAAGCTAAACACAGAGCTTAAGAAAGTACAATATCTTTGCAACTGTGGCATGCTGAGAGAAGAAACAAAAAAATGAATATAAGACAAACAAGGGCTAAGAAAACTTGGGGAAAAAATACAGCACTGATCATTTATCAACTATTTATACTATAAAAAAGTGGATACTAAGCTCCAGTTTCTTGCCAAATTCTAATCCCCTCAATAAAATGTGCAATTTCGTTCTCTTAAAACTGAAACATAGACAAAAAGGCTATTTAATGACCACAAGTGAGGTAAGAGCTAAAGTGAATCAAATTGAAATCAAGGTTGTTTGTCCCACGCTGCTGACATACAACTTTTACAACTAGAAACTTTAAAAAGCCAATTAATTAATGTGCTGTTGCAAACTCTCCTTTGCTTTGAAATGACATGCTAATGTTTCAGTTTTGACTGGAATACTCTTCCAGTTGTAAAAGCACTCAGATCTTTTCCCCCCAGTCAGAATGCCACTGGCATTCACCAGGCAGGGAACAGAAAATCAAATTTTTTGCTTAAGATCATTCAGTTTGACTGTTTAAATGGAGACCAATGACCCTGAGATACAAGCCTGTGTGCAAGAACCTCCTATCATTCAGAGCTCAGAAGTGATCTGTCTCCCTGCAGTAATATTTAAACAAGTGTGCTTAAGTTTAAATGCTTATGCCCTCCAGCCAGCCTTGGGCAGAAATCTACCATGAAGGTTTTACAGGAAGCAAACCAAAGAAACCTGAATGCTAGAGTACATAAATGTGTTTATTAACATTTTTCTTTGTCTATTTTTTAAGAACTCCACTGGGATGGCAACGTTTTCATTTTGTCTGTGCTAGAGAAACAAAGAAGAGAGTAAAACACTGGCCTGGTCACTTTCTCTGTGCAACCTATAATACTTGGACAGTTTTCTTACATCATCATGTTTGGGTAATTTAGGTATATGGCTCCTTTCAGAGATACTGAATTAGTTTGGACATAGATTAGTCTACTTCAGAAGTGGATTTTTTTTTGTTATTGTTTATGCATACAGAGGCTTATTCCTGGTACCACCTAAGCCAACAAGAATAATTAATTTCTTTATTTCATCCTTTTCTGCCACAAATCCCATGAGGCACTGCCCTGTGAAGGGGAGTTCTGCAGGGACTGTTCTGGGGCAGAGGAGTGCTGAGGAAGTGGGACTACACATCACATCACTGAGTGCAACTCTGAAAGGATTCACCTAATTTCACTGAAGCAGAGGACATGGTCATCTGCAGAGTTTAATTCTGTTCTCATTTATACTTGTATTAATCCAAGAAAACAAGTGCAAATGGAATTCAAATCTTATATGGGATCCTTTCTACAATTACTATATGTATCGCTCAAAACCATATGTGGATGTCCTCATTCTGAACACATTCAGTTAAAACAAGTTCTGAGATCTGAACAATTTTATCATTGTAATAAAAGTGAAGACAAGAAAAATAACTTTAGTAGAAGCTAAATAAAGCCCCTTTTCCACCTCAGCGAGGTTTTCATTTTAAAATTTGGCCAGGGACTTCCAGGAATATATTCCATATATTCCATTGGAATATATAGTCCATATATTAAAGGCTAACTATTAGTGATATCTGAATAATAATTATTAATCTTGGAGCTAAATTGTTCTCAAAGGAGCTGATCACCAAATGAAACATGAAGGTAATCTGAAGATATACAGAGAGTCAGATACTGTCTTTATGATATTTCATTTGAATATTGATGTCTTAGTAGCAATGCTTATTCTAAGCTGCAGCAAGTCCCTGGTTTTAACCCCAAACACTGTGGATGGATTATATGCAATACATGCCATTTTGCACTTAATTTTCTTCCACCGACTTTAACTTGAAGTTTGAAGTTTGTTCTCTTACTTGGATTGCTGTGAGGAAGTTATAACTTTACCCAAGACCAAAGTCACACTTCAGAAAGAAAAGAACATTAGACTTGTCCTTTGTTACAGCTGCAAAGCAGTAACACAAGAAAAAGAAACTAATACAAGGTTTTGTTTTGCTCTTCCCTGTAGTAACCTATAGTTTTCTTTTTTCCAAGGCAATTTGTTTGATGGAGTTCAACCCTAAGTTCAGCTTCAAGCTGTGTATTCTAGTGCAATTCCAATACTGCTGGCACTTCTGGAAAGCAGCCCAGGTGGGTTTAAGCATAGTATACTGTAAAAAAGTAATTTGCCTTGCACACTGTATGAGATCAGATATTACTGGCCTCCGCAAAAAAAAAAAAAAAAAAAGAGTATTTATACAATAGAGTTTATTTATCTTTCCAATTTTTATTATACAGAGATACAGAAGTATAAATTCTTCACTAAGACAAAACTAATCTTCTGATACAAGGGTAGAAGAACATCATATTTGTAGGCATGTAAATTGCTCCCTTTCCACCAAAAGATTTCAAATTCCTCTACATTTGAATGCAAATATTCAATTATCTAGCATATCACTTTGAAACACATTTCCTTCACAAGCACACTCTCTTGTGCCCACTGGTTCAGGGAGTCACGCTATTCCCAGATTTCTATTAGAAATAATGTTTTCCAATACAACAGCTATAAAACCCAGACAAGCTATTATTGTCTGTCTACATTAGCTTGTCTTTTTTGCTTTGAGGATTTTTTCACTATAAAACTGTATAACATAGGCTTTAAAAAGAGAAAATGTTCTACTGTAACACTTCACATCCTGTAGCTTAATGAGGTAGTCAGATTATCATGTGATGATAATACAACACCCTTAAATTTCATTAGTAATCTGTGTGTGTTTTGCAATGACAACATTTAAACATATATTGCATTGTATTTCAAGCCCAAAGCCTTTGTGCATATCAAGAAAATATGAAGACTTTAAAGAAAAGCACTCAATAGAAGGAGAAGGGGTAAATTTACCAGATTTTCTTTGGGTTTTGGTGCGTTTCAGTAACTGAATACATATCTTTCTGTGTCAGAGCAATGCTCTGCAAACCCAAAGTGTGTGAACTGTGAAGATTTTCCACTCTTCTTCCACTTCTGCAAGTTGGAAGCAATCTCACAGCTGGTTTAGTTTATGAGAGTTGATAACGGCTGCTTAGGAAGAGGAATTCTGAGTAGGCTGCAGACTGCAGGAAAGAAGTCAATGCAGTGAAAGGATTTCCGGTCTTTTAACACCAGGTTGTGAAACTAATCTACTTACTGTTCCTAGTACTCATAATCAATGCACTAGAAAAAAAGCATACCAAACTTGAGGTGGAGGCAGGAAGCTGGGAAGAGGGATTGTGCAGATTGGTGGATGTAGCTTTGAATTAACTGTCGGCATACCTATGAGTGGATGAGTGTCAGTAGAAGATGACATTCTGGAGAAATAACAATAGAACTGTAATTCATTTTTTATGAGGGAATATGGGAAAGTTATGGCTGACAGGTAAACAGGAGACATAGGCCAGGGTTCAGTTCCCTAAGTGTAGATAACTAGTGCTAACTAGATTCCCTCAGATATCTAAAAGTCCTCTGTATAAGCCTAGCAGATACGATGTGTACTCTATGGCAACTTTCTGAAACATTTTAGAGGCCAAGACTGGAAACCCTATGTTGCCTAAAGTGACATTAGATGTATATGTTTAGACAAATGAATCTCACCCAGGAAGTAAAATGCTATTTCTTTTCCATGCCCTACTTTAACATTTCCAAGCAAGGAGCCTGGCATAAAAAGCCACAAAAAAAAAAAAAAAAAAAAACAGATCTAGTTTTGACTGCCGGTTTCCTTATTAACCTTCCACATACTTCCTTGTCAAAAAGCATGGAAAGATTGCCAACTTGTATGAAACAGTAAAATAATTACAGTAAAGTTTTCTGTCTATTTATTTTCTGTTCCAGCAGCCCTTCCCTGATCCTAAAACTTTTGCTCATCTTTATCCCTTACCAAGGCAAAGATCCTGCCACTACTCCTAGGGAAGTTTGTATGACCTTATGACAAAAATAACAGTTGTGCATAACTGAAAAAACTGAAGATACTGCAAACTGTGTGTAGCTGAAAAACTGAAAACTGATTCAGAAAGGGTTGTCATTTTGCATATGGCTTTGCATGAATATTGACTTGTTTTCATTTTTATATTTGTTATTGTAGCAGTGCAGAGCACGTGTAGGAAAACTTACAATGTGATTAAACCCAATAAATCTGTTACAGATACAGACATATGAGATGGCTAGCAAGAATGCACGCAAAGAAACACAAGCATGTGGTCATTTCTATCTGACAGGAAGTAGGTTAAAATTTAAAATAACATGATATTAGCCATAGTAGGGGACGCAAGCAGAAAGACAATAAGTCAATATAACACACTTAAAAAGGAGTTTGTGGGTAATCAAATATCACTATCTCTTGATTAGCGCAAACTAAAGAAAGGAAAGATGACTGTTCACCTGAAATAAAAGGTAGTTATAAATATTCACATTATGAATAAGCAGACATCAGCCTGGTACATTTTTTTACTTTACTTTCAAATCCTGTAGCTTTTCCAATATATTCTCAAATAAATTGTAACAGACACAGTATTAAAGTGTACATATAACAGTCTTGTTGACAAAATAAAAGATAATTCTTGTGAATAAATGATGTTTCTTTATCTGAAAATACACGCTCTATTTCCTGTGCAGCTAGAGTTTGCCCTTTAATACAACTTTTTTTGAAATGATTCATTGCATGTCCAAAGAAGGGCAACGAGGTTGGTGAAGGGTCTAGAGAATAAGTCTTATGAGGAGTGACTGAGGGAGCTGGGGTTGTTTAGTTTGGAGAAGAGGAGGCTGAGGGGAGACCTTATTGCGCTCTACAACTACCTGAAAGGAGGCTGTAGTGAGGTGGGGGCCGATCTCTTCTCCCCAGTAACAAGTGACAGGATGAGAGGAAATGGCCTCAAGCTGCGCCAGGGAAAGTTTAGGTTGGATATTAGGAAAAACTTCTTTACTGAAAGAGTGGTCAGGCATTGGAACAGGCTGCCCAGGGAAGTGGTTGAGTCCCCATCCCTGGAGGTATTTAAAAGACGGTGGTGGACTTGGCAGTGCTAGGTTAACAGTTGGAGTCGATGATCTTAAGGGTCTTTTCCAACCTTAACAATTCTATGATTCTATGATTCTATGATTTTTAAAAATATGTTACAAATCAATTTATCTGTACTTGGGTTTTTTAATTGTAATATATTTTAGACAATATCCTGCTTAATGCTCTGCTGTGGTCACTGAGTTTAGGACTGAAAGTGTACATTAGTGACAATGACGAAGAAAAGATGAGCAGGTGAGCTCAGCTGTGATTGCCATACGCACAGCAGTCAGTATTTATCAAACAATTCAGTCTCAGCAAATGAGCTGTTCTGCTGCGATTGCTCACACTTCCTGTGCTCTTTTTGTTCCTTTTGCTTAAAGAATAGCTCTTGCTATTTAAAGAGGCTGTCCAGAAAGATCCACACCAGGTTTTTTTCATTACTATGCAGGAGGCATATGTGTATGAAAAGTGGATTGTAAGCAGTTAAAATCTTTTTTGCACTCTGTAGTTGGCCTTGTAACCTGTTACAGTGTTCCCTCAACATATCAGTTTGCTTTTAATAACTTCACCTCTGAGTATGGTGTCCTGGTTCTGGCTGGGATAGAGTTAATTTTCCTCCTAGTAGCTGGTATAGTGTTGTGTTTTGGATTTAGCATGAGAATGATGTGATAACACACTGATATTTTAGTAGTTGCTAAGCAGTGCTTACACCAGGCAAGGACTTTTCAGCTTCCCACGCTCTGCCAGAAAGGAGGTGCCCAAGCTGGGAGGGAGCATAGCCACAACAGCTGACCCAAACTGGCCAAAGGGCTATTCCATACCATACAGTGTCATGCTCACTGTATAAACTGGGAGGAGTTGGCCGGGGAGCAATGATCACTGCTCGGGGACTGGCTGGGCATCTGTTGGCGGGTGGTGAGCAGTTGCATCACTTGTTTTTCCTGGGTTTTGTTCCTCTTTCTCTTTTTTGGTTGTTTTTTCTTTTCATTACCATTACCATTATTATTATTATTATTATTACTATTAAACTGTTCTTATCTCAACCCACAAGTTTTCTTACTTTTGGCCTTCCAATTGTCTTCCCAACCCCACCCAGGGGGCAGAGAGGGTGAGTGAGCAGCTGTGTGGTGCTTGGTTGCTGACTGGGGTTAAACCGTGACAGTCCCTTTTGATGCCCAACATGGGGCACGAAGCGTTGAGATAACGACAGATCTGACCAGAACATGTTAAAATAACTTTGTTACAAACATTCATTATATTAGTTTATGTTATGTGTCGCTGGTCACAATGTTGTTTTATTTGTTCGCATGGTTCTGTTATGCAAATCCTCACTTGCAGTATGTATTGCCTCTGTTGCTGTTTATCACTTTTGGGAGATGGATCCGGATTATCATTTTACTGTACTGTGTAACATCGGTTTATAATACAATAATATTACTGGTCAAAAGACTAATTTGGTATTTGTAGTTACTATTGCCGTCATCTCCGTACCTCGGGCGCCATCTCTCGGAAATTATTAATAATGACACTTCACTTTTTCTTGGAGAACCAATCTATGGGGAAGACAGCGGGGATACTTTCCCCCATTCTTTCACCTTCCTTTTCTCCTCCACACTAGTTACACCAGCTCTTGAGAATTTTGAATGTCCTTGGCACGTTCAAGCCAGCATAGTCCTATTGCTATGTCTCCTGAATGTGTTTTAGGTCTTGTTTAAACAACTATTTAAAAAAAATCACCCAGACATCTGCCTCGAGGCTGGATGGTCATGGGTGGCACAGCACATGGTAGAATACGGGCAGGTATTTAGAGAACTTCTCACCTCCAATGGTCTGAGACTTCAATCCCAAATAACTTCAGGATCCTGATGAAGTGACAGAATGCTTGAAAAAAAATGCCATGGTTATTCCAAAGAGGCACAACTTATTGCACTGTGCTGGTCCCTGGCTAGTGTATACCAAACAGTGCTTGGTGTTATGCAGCTCCCTCAAGGAGAAAAGAGAGAAAACAAACCAACAGGCACTGCAGCTACTCCAACCCAAGCAACAGACACTCTGGTTACTCCAACCCCCACAACAGGCACTGTGGATAAACCAGGGAACCAGCTCATGACGGTATCAGTCGCCCCTATACACAAGAAGAAAACTTGGAAGTAGAAGTCAGCTCATTTAGAAAGGGATGAAGCTCCTCCTAAGAGGGAGTAGGAGGAAAAAGCATACTGTCCCATCAGCAAGAAGGCAGACTACTCTAAAGCAGGGCCATCATGAGAACAGGAGGAGGAAGAGGAAGAATTCCCCATTTCCCTCAAGGAAGAACTTAGCCGAAAGGGTTCCCCCTCTTCCTTGGAAGGAGAGGAAGAAATAAACAAGACGGTAACCACCCCATCTCTATCCCTGAGTGAGCTGCGAAATATGTGAAAGGATTTCAGCAGTCATCTGGGTGAGCACTTTGTCACCTGGCTGCTCTGATGCTGGGGTAGCAAGGCCAGTAGCCTGGAATTAGAGGGTAGGGAAGCCAAGCAGCTGGGATCCCTTTCTAGGGAAGTGGGCATTGACAAAGCAATTGGAAAAGGGGCACAAGCCCTCAACCTCTGGAGGCAACTCTTGTCAGGTGTGAAGGAAAGGTATCCCTTCAAGGAAGATGTTATATGTCACCCAGGCAAGTGGAACACCATGGAGAGAGGTATCCAGTACCTGAGGGAATTAGCTGTGCTGGAGGTGATTTATACAATTATCCAAAGATCCAGATGAAGTCCAGTGCACTTGACCCATGTGGTGGAAGTTTGTATGGAGTGCATCGTATGCCAACTTATTGGCACTAATGACCTGAAAAGACAGAGAGGAAGAGACAGTGAATGAAATGGCTGGCCCACTCCAGCAATATGAAGAAAATCTCTCTTCCTCCCTTGTCTCGGCTGTGGAGAAACTGTCCCAGGAGGTCCAGCAACTCAAAGAGCATATGTCCTACTCCCCACCTGTATGGATCAGTATCTCAGCCATTAGGAGTCATATTGTTATTCTGCTCAAGAGAAAGGATATAGAGGATACACACCATGGGGCACCCTATGGTTTTACCTGAATGACCACAGAGAGGACATGAGGACGTGGGATCTACCTCAACCCTAGAGGCACGGGTATGTGAGTTGCAAGGAAAAACAATCACAAAAGGGGGTTCTTCTAGGAAAAGTGCTGCTCTGGTTTCCAGTGGGCAATTCCCCAGGCAGAGCAGAAAGGCTGATTTTACTTCCAATCTTAATGAAGGGACTTGTGATTTGCATATACAAGGAGTAATGAATGCTATGACCAGAACTAGGGGGCCCTGCCTCCAGCCAGGTGGAGGAAAGGCACAACCGGGTTTACTGGACTCTGTGGATTTGATGGCCTGGCACATCAGACCCACAGGAGTATAAGGCTCTAGTGGACACCAGTGCACAGTGTACCTTAATGCCATCAAGCTATAAAGGGGCAGAACCCATCTGTATTTCTGGAGTGACAGGGGGATCCCACCAGCTGACTGTATTGGAGGCTGAAGTGAGCTTAACTGGGAATGAGTGGCAGAAGCACCCAGTTGTGACTGGCCCAGAGGCCTGCGTAATCTTGGCATAGACTACCTCAGGAGAGGGTATTTCAAGGACCCAAAAGGGTACTGGTGGGCTTTTGGTATAGCTGCCTTGGAGACGGAGGAAATTAAACAGCTGTCCACCTTGCCCGGTCTCTCACAGGACCCTTCTGCAGTGGGGTTGCTGAGGGTTGAAGAACAACGGGTGACAATCACTACCCCAATGGTACATTGGCGGCAATATCTCACAAACTGAGACTCTCTGATTCCCATCCATAAGCTGATTTGTCAACTGGAGAGCCAAGGAGTGATCAGCAAGACTCGCTCACCCTTTAACAGTCATTACTATTTTTTTTTCCAACTATTAAACTGTTCTTATCTCAACCCACAAGTTTTCTCACTTTTGCCCTTCCAATTCTCTCCTCCATCCCACTTGGGGGGTGGAGAGGGTGAGCGAGTGGCTGTATGGTGCTTGGTTGACAACTGGGGTTAAACCACAACATACGGTCACAATAATTTGGGCAGTTTTGACCGGGTGACTAAAAACCAATACATGTTGCATGTGGCTGTCAATAGTAGTTTTGACTTCAGCATGTGATTTGTTGGTAATGAAACTAGACAAAGGACCTGTGTGAGAACAACAACAGCTAAGCCTAGCGAAGTGACAACTCTTGCAAGAGTGGCATCAGAGAGCTTGTTTTGTGATGCTGGTCACACTGCACGTGTTCGTCAGAAATGGGCATCTTACAATTTTCAGAATTATACTTCTAATTACCTTTAACAGTAGGAATGGTAACAGCAAGAATATTGCAACCTTGAACAATATGGACACAAGCAGTCATAAACTGGCACATAAAGAATGACTCCCGTCAGCACAGACCACAAAGTAGCTGAGAGTTGTTTCACCTCTGCAACCTGATAGAGTGATGAGACAAATGGAAGAAATGTGTCATAAATGCTAGGCATCACTATAATCCTTTTATATTCAATGAGCACAGCAATCACTGGCTATATTGACAGATATAATCAAAACACAGTGAAGTGAAGAAGAAAATCCTTTTATCAAAACCAAGGTGGATAGTAACAAATGCCAGTAAGAGAATGCAACTGATCATTCATAAACTCATCATTCATCTAACTTTCTATTCCCTGGAGTCAAAAGTGCTTTACAATAAGAGAGTCACTAGAGTCTGGGTAGACAGGCTGTCCTGGGCCAGACTCCAGGGACTCTCTTATTGTAAAGCAGGAGAGCCTGCCTACCCAGACTCCCAGCTGTGTTAATAGGTAAGCCAGATTTCAGAGTAATTTAACCAGAAACCTATCTTTTCCTACTATAATCAGTGGCAAAAGTCTAACAATGGTCAGAGCATGTGTGCCATTATGGTTTTGTCTTTTTCTTCTTTTGTATCCACTGTCCCACAATGAAAATCAGCATGATTCATACAATAAAAAAGCACTGTAAATAGCAGATTTGACAGAGGATTGTCTGAGGTCTGCAAGAAGAATATGAACAGAGCACATATCCAGTAAAACTGGACTTTCTAATTGCAAAATAGGGACAAAGAGGGTAGGTTCTGCTTGTAGTGAGAAACTTGATGATACAAGGAACATAACAACCAATTAATGAGCATGTTTATAGCATGTCAATAGCCAGTTCCAGAGAATGAGTTCTGGTTCTGAGATCAATACATGTCAGCACACAGCATATCTCCTGAGAACCCTCTGTGCCTAAAGCCCTTTCTAGCATACATTTTGCTTACAATTCATCTGCTTCTCACAAAACCAGTGTTGCGAAGTAAGGTGGCAATGTATCAAGTGGTAATGAAAGCTAATGCCCCCCTAGAGATGGCTTCTTCTGCAGATTTATAGATGCCAGAAATTCTCACTGCAGATAAACTTGCAATGACTGTGTTTTCCATAGTTCGAGGATCTTCAAACATGGATAGGCTGAGACCTCCTTTCCCCAAGGGACATCATCCTCTGTGAATCACGTGTGAAATCTTCAGTGTGGACAGCACAATGTAACCATCACAGCCCTCATAATGCCACAAACACCTTTGACTGGGCCCTGAGCTCTTGCAGTATCAAAATAAACTGCTCATCTGATTTGCAGAGTACTGCGAGACTCTGAGGGGTAGTCTAATACTAGCATTTTGCATAATCTGTGTAAAAATGGCAATGATCCATTTCACCTGGTTTGGAGTCAGGACCATGCTGTCCTATATTGTTTTGGTCTGTTGGGCAATGACAGCAACACAGCCTGCTTCAAGCTGCACACAGAACTCCAGCTTGCAGCCACAGACTCAGCTGCAGTATCAGCTCAGCCTCATAAACAAGGCTTATTCCTGCATGGCTAGAAAATTGGTTATTCTAGCCATTAGCTATCCAAGACAGATTTCACAGCCAGTAGTACATAGGCTTCCTACTACCCACACAGCAGAAAAAGACATTACTTTCATTTGTTTCAATGTCCTCTGCCATCCCCCATGGAAATGCTATTTTCTTATAATTTATACAGGTGAAAAGGCTGGAAATTAAGTAAAAGAAAACTTTTTTATTTTTTCAATCAATCTTTTCCCTAACCAAGAACTCAAAAAAATGCTATTTTCCTTTCCTCCAAAAGCCAAAACCTTCAAGAAAAAAGGCACTGGTTCTCATAGTCTTTTGTCTTCATATGTTCTCTTCCATTTTAACTCAGTAAGTTTGCTGCAGTTGTGAGAAAGCTACCTGCAGAGACCAAGGGATGGGCACATGCCAAAAGAAGCCCCTATTAAACCCCACAGATAAACTTCTGTAAGACATAGCCCGTGGTTTTCTTCATACCTCTTCTCTCCTTCAGACCTTGGCCCTGAATGATTCTTATGCTTCTACGCCCCTTTTCTTCCGAGGGGCAGACCACCTGCCCCACAACTATAGCACTTTGTGGGACAAAATACTGAAAAAGCCCCTTTGTTCCCAGTGAGAAAAAAGACCACATAACACCTGCCAGTTAGAGCATAGCAAAGCAAGAGATCCAGACCAAGAAATAAAAATCACACAGGAAAAAAAGTGTGAAAAAACCAACCATGTAACTGCAAATCAGCTAATATAGCTATTAAAAACCAAACAGGAAAAAACATGTGGCCATACTGGATTTCCCACCACCCCTCCAAAAATTGAGGCTAAAATATACTCGGTTAAAAATACACAAACCAAGAATAACACATGGCAAATCAGTTCAGAAACAGAGACAAATGTGAAGGGTGGGGGCAAAATAAAACAAAAAAAAACACGAGGTGTCTACATGAGGAATCATGTGGCCATGGTTATGCTGGGGCCTGCAGACCCTGCTCTTCCTCTTTCCCTTCCTGCATTGTCATACCACCTGTTCTTACATCCTCTCTGGTATACCGATATAAGTTCTCCAGGAAGCAAGGGTATGTACTTTACTTTTGTGGTGTGTTTAAGAGAAAGACACTGGGAATCTCTCATCTCAAACACACAATCATCCAGAAGTGGTTAATTACATTCACATTTGGTCTCAGTCAATAGCTAATGTTTAGCAACATTCATCCAATTCAGAAGCTTGTCTGATGTATACATTTAATAGTCAGACGGACACAGTGTGTTGATCTGGAGAACACATTCCAGCCAAGGCACAGTGGAGACTCAGCAAAGGAAAGGGATATTTTTATTCCTGATTGATAGAGTTATTTACTATCTAGTTACGTACTGATGACTCAAAGTCTGACAAAGAAACTTTTGCATCTACCAGGAAGTAAAGCAGATCTTACTTCTAATTTAAAAGGACAGCCAGACTGCCTCCTGAATAAAGAATATGATTTAGGGTTGAAAGAATCTGTCTGAACCTACAGAAGTCATCAGAGGGAAGGCTGGTCAACAGAGCCACCCAGCTTGCAGGCAAGGAGAGTCTGAGAACTGGAAGATGAAGGATGTGGTCAGAGGCCTGCTTCTGAAGGTGCTTTTTAAGGAAGCATCTTTGAAAACCCAAGACCTAGGCTGCCACCTGTTCTATAATGAATACAAGGCAACTGAGCATGAATGACTTCTTTGAAGTGTCCTCAGTTAACTTAATTTATGCATCATGTTTTCTCTTATTTCTTCATACAAATCATTCATAGACATTTGCATCTGTTTTGGATGCTATGAGTAAAACATGGTTGGATCAGGGTTTTCTCCTGTGCAAATCACTCTGAATGCAAATTCTGGCAACAAGAATTCAGTTCTAAATACCCACCCACACTCAGAAGTGTCCTTTTTAAAATCAGTTTCCCCTTGCAGCAGGAAAAACTCCGGAATTTCACTTGGTCCTTTTCTATTCTTCAACATGTTTTCCCTCAAGAATCAAACAAAAGCAATGTGGAAGCATAAAGCGGGAAAGAAGCTTAGACTGCATGTTGAAAAGGTGAAGCAAACTCATGGGGGCCGCATCCAGAACACAAATTTGGATTAACCAAATTAACATAAACTAAGTAACAGTAAGAGAGACCTAGTTCTTTTGCTGCCCAATTCCAACCCTATGCAGGAACAGACCCAGCTGCCAAAAAGTCTTAAAAGAGCCCTTAAAACCAGTGTTTATACCTTCTATGCATGGTGATTGTGAGCACCTGCTTTAATATCCCCAGGTTTCAGAGTGCTGGCGTTAAAAGTACGTTTTGCGATAAGAGATTTAAAAATGCCATGACAATAATTTTAGGAAAAAAATGGCCACACTGAAATGAGCACGAAATGTGAATATATACACCAAAAATCTCATTAAATTCAGTTTTGTTTTATCTGCATTTTCTTTTTCTTCACTGCTAAGAATGAAGAAATATTTGTATCTGAACAGAAATCATATCCTTCCTAATCAGTCTGACCCTTCCAACTGATATTTGTTATTAGCTTGCACTGGGCATTATATCGGTCCCATGGTTATCTCAGTTTGAGTAGTGACTATTACTTGATAATTTAAAATGCTTTTTAAAGTGGATAATAGAGCCTTGTCACACCTTAAGCTGGAGATACTTTGGTTTTATTCCAAGTAACCCTTTCTGGTTATTTAATAAAATACATTATTTTTTTTTATGTTTGTGGTCACAAGTGATACAATGGCAAATGAATAGTCAAAATCAATTGTGCATGTATGGAGACATTTAAGCAAAGACCAAAAAGTTCTTATCTTTGCACCTGAATTGCTTTCTCAAGTCCCTGAATTTAAATCACACTCTCAATGTAATTAGCATACACTTACAATACATTTTCAACTGTATCTGTGCACAGACACCGAGCTTCTCAGCATCTTCAACAGAGGGAGGGAGACAGACGGACGTCCTAACATAGTATGTAACTTTATACAAAACAAGGAGGTGACTTAGAAATATTTTCCGCTGGGTGAATTTGTTATTAGTGTACTTAACATAAATATAATGTAATTGATCTTTTTAGTAGACTGGTTGACAAGTTAAGAATTAAATCTTTCTGAAAAACTGTATCTATTTGTTAAAAATCTGACAACATTAAAAAAATAGTATCCTGTTCATTCACATTTCAGATCAAGAGCTAAATGCTGCTCAAGACTTGTTGGGATTACTGGTAAAATATTTTTGCAAAGGATTAAAGTCAAATGGTAAATGTTGTTTTCAATTATATATCACTACTAATTTTTTTGCGTATAAAAAGGGATTGAACACTATGTCTGGTCATGTGCTCATAATTAAGTTATATTTCAATAGGCCAGCACAGTATAGTCATAATCATTTAGGACTACATTTTTACAAATACAAACATAATTTATGCAGACAAAAAGCAGAACAGTCAATGTAAAAGAACTGCCACAAATAAAAACATGGTAAAGATGACAATGTGAGAAATTATGAATTATGATAATTTTCAAATGGCACACAGAACCATATTCTTTTTACTAAATTGATACCCATAATTTTGCATGCAACTGAATATTTGAAATGAGAGGACTGTTGAACATGCTTTTGTGTAAAAATCTGAATATGATGAGAAATTCTGCAGAAATACTATATGGCACAGGGAGGGACTGATGTGTTGTAGGCAGCAAATAATAAGATGACAGTAAAATGGATACAGTTATCTGAAATTCTCTTGTGTTTTGGAAAACTTCAGTGTGTACCATTCAAAATATGTATGTCCCAGTTAAACATTATGGAGGGATCAATTATAAATGTATTTGCTAAGAAGGCAAAAACTGAGGATGGCCGTTAACAGTGTGATTTTTCAGTTCTCATTCAGGCATGTATATAGTGTCAATGCTGCTGACTGTGTGAACACGCTCTAGTAAATATCTGTGCGTATCAGACTAGCAGAGTACTCTGATGGCAGCTGACTAATATCTGGAAACTATTATGTTAAGCAGAAATATTGGGTTTATTCTAATTTCTGTCTTATAATCTAGCAGACTTATTTCACATTTGGGACATTTTTTAATGTTTGAGGAATTCCCCGGTGTTCTTATTTCAATAATGAGGGAAAAAAAAGGCATATTTTTAAACAAGAGTTGCACTGGCAGTTACTGTAGCATATATGTACTAAAACCTATAATCTTGTTATTGGAAAAGAAAAACATCTTTCAGTAGATCCTAACTAAACTAGGGAATCTAGGTCATCTGTCACCTCTGGGTGAAGTCAAGTTAGGCAAGAACATGGAAATACCTAGACAAACTTTAGTGAGACATCTTTTACTCTCCTGGTTCAGCACAAGAATGGCTTTCCACTGTGTATTTTCTGTTCTGCAAAGGATTAACAGCCCAAGACTTGCTGGTGAACATTTCTAAATGACAACACATTTCCTTGCTTATGTCTTCTGCTGAGAAGTGTATAAAGCCAGATTTTATTTTTTTTTTAGTTTAACTTTTATTAAATACCAAAGGTACATATTTCCAAAATTTAGGCACTTCAATGTTAGTTTTTAATAAATAATAAAAATAGTAAAGTATTGCTTCAATAATTTTCAATGTTAACTCAGTCTACAGTTGCTAATTATTAATTATAACCTCAAGAACTTGAATTAATTTCTAATGTAATACCATAGCATTATTATTATTACTTATGATTCTCATAATTTTGTGAGCATGTTTTCTTTTCTGAACAGAAAGAAACCTTAAATTTGAAAACAATTGCAAGTATTGTTGCAAGTATTCAGGTTCGTTAAGATAGTAACAGAAACCAAAACTATCATTATATTAACAACTAAACTGCCTCAGGACCACTAGCTAAGATGAACCATAAAGTTCTCATTTTTGGTCTTTTCTGCTAATTAACTAATTACATATTCATTATTATCAGAATGACATTTAACTTTTCCTTGACAATAAATATCTCCTCAGCTGTTTTCACAGGAGGTACTTAAGGAGCTCTTCTATTATTTTTTCAGTCAAGCTAACCATCCAAAGGTAAATATCCACCCCAGTGCCTGTTTGCTCCTGTTCCCCTCTCCCTGGAAGGGAGGAATAGTGCTTTTCTTCCTGACTCTCTCTTTTATCTTGAATTCATGTTTCACAGTGATGCATTTTAGCTTTTATAGCTCTGACAGAAAGGAAGCTGAAACTGAAAGAGATTGATCCACTGGAAAAAGACTACTGTTTATCAGATTTATGCCTCACTTGCATTACCTCTGATTTACCCTTTTTGAATGCTACAGATTCACTGGAAAAACAAAAACCAACCTTGCTTCCCCCTGCAGATACCTCAACACCTTCTTTCCCTTTTGCTCTCTGTGTTTCCTCTGTGCCTCGAGCATAAATATTTGTAAAACCATCCCTGGCAGAGCTGCACAAATCGAAAGGCAGAGCGACATTCCGGCAACAGTCCTTCAGTGCAGCAGGACCTACGTGCCACCCCTCCGGCATAATTTTTAACCACCACATCTCTCCTCAGGAATAATTTTTCAAAAATGCCATTAGAAGTAACAGTTGGGATATATTTAATCTATAAACCAAGTAGAATAGAGTATTTGATGGTCTTTTCTGTCTGGAGCAGCATTCACCAATGCTAAACAGAGTCTCCAAAGCAGAATAATTAGTGAATCATCATCCAGCAGGGCCTTACTGCTGTGACCTGGAGTCATGAAGCAATTCAGTAAAACAGAAATAAGCATTTTAATTTCTTTTGAAGTTCTACAAAAGAACTGTAAATGTTTGCTGACATACATCTAGATGACACTTGCCTCTCTGGAGTTCCTGGTATGGTGTAAAAGCAACCTGAAAATATCCTTAGACATCTCCCTGTGCAATGAGTCTTTGAAGACCACGAGTATTTTAGAAGATAAAGTGATAGCAGGTTTGCCCAGAAAAATTCATCTTCCAAACAACTTTAAATTTTGTCAGGGCACCTCAGGGCTGTGGGTACTCCCCATAGTGTGGGTCAGGGCAGGGCCTGTCAGCCAAGGCCCATCCCACCCCCAGTCAGGAGTAAGGCAGCCGGGGGGGGGCACCGGGGCACCTCCCTGGGGACAGGGCCGGGCCAAAGCTGGGCAAGGACGTGGGCCCTCAGGTGGGCCCGGCTCGGTGGGGCCCATGGCTGGGCAAGGCAGGGCTGTGGGGAGCTGGAGACCAACCCTGCTGCAGCATTGCTGGGGCAGGGGCTGACAGCACCGGGGGCCTGAGATGTGGTCTTGGGCCCTGGGCAGGGTCGGGGGAGCCCAGAGGGGACTGGGCAGTGATGGTGAGAGCTGGTGGTGCCCTCAGGGACATGACAGGTTTAATATTTCCTTCAGCTGTACTATAAGAAGTATTTGAATAAAAAAGAAAGGAAAACAATTTCCTCCTCCTTATTTCTTGGGTATGATGTCATTTTGTAGAATTCATTTTGTGTAAGTCAGTCTGTTGATTTAAGAGATATAAAATAATAATAATAATAATAGTTTTTTATTTCTGTATTGCTACAAAGGCCAAGTAGAAGTAAATTAGATGCTACTCTGTTTCTGTTTGATCAGCAGTACAATTCAGTAAATTCTACTCTTCAAATCCTGTTGGTTTTTTATCTTTGACTGAAAGGAACTTCTCCCATCTGTGGTCATTTGGCATTGAAGCAATACACAAAGGAAAGAAACTGTGAACAGTATTTACTCCTCACGTATGAGTATTTAGTACGTAGTGTTTATTAGTACTTAGTACTTCTGTACTCCTAAATGGGTGAGGCGCAGAAAAGTGTTCTCTGTTTCCTTTTATTTCTTCATTCTCCTTAGCTGCAGAAGAGCTAGAATGCATCAGTACAAGAAAAGATAGTGTAAAATCTTGTGCCAGGATCAGTATCCATGAACTGAAGTATCTGCTGCTTCTTTAATTTTATTGCTTTTTAAAGTAAAGCATAGCATCATCTAGAAAAAAAAAGTAAAAAATTAATAATATAAACAAATATATTTATAAATATATATATTTATAAATTTATATTTATAAATAAAGGTAGCAAGGAAGGAAATCATCATCAACTCAACTTGAGTTTTTCTGAGAGATCTTTCTGCCTTTAATGGTCACTGGTCTATAACTATTGTTCAGAATTAGTATTAAAAAGGAAACATAGCACTCCTTCCTTCTCCTTCAGAGACCATACTATCCCCGTTCAGAATTTTGTCATAGAGAAATAATGACGGGAAGAGCACCTTTAACCTTAAGGAAGGGCAAATCACATGGAGAATTGAGTGTCTCTTTCCAAGAATCAATATTCTTCCTATGTCTGCACCAATGACTAACTCTTGTTCTTCTTGCCCAACAGCGACATGCGGGGGACCTGGGCACTGATGGTGCTCGGCTAAAGCAGTACATCACTGGTCTGACGAGACCAGTACACTCCAAAAAGAGGTATCAAGTTGAAGGTAGCTTTCAGAACATAGGGGCAAATGAACAGGGAGAGGATCAGGCTAAGCACAAGATCTAGCTGTACATTTGCTGTCTCCACACTGAAAGTAGGCAAACAGGTCTCAACCTCTTTGTTCAACACATGCTTTTCCCAATAAGAGAGCACATTGGCACAGCTTCTTTGCATGCCACGCTAGCTTTCTAAGGATTTCAAAAGTAGGAAGGAGAGGGCAATGACAACTTCTGAATTGCCAGTGTAGTCCAGGTCCTAGAAGACCAGAGAGCCTGTTCTTCCAAGATGAGGAGGTTCTCCCAGACACCTGTGACTTTTGACAGGAAATTAAGTTCAGTTCTACCCCATTTTCCAAGAAAGTTTCTGGGTACTTCTTCTCAGGAAACAACTCTGTCTGTGGATGGAAGAGCAGGTCTTAGAAGCGGGATTGTAAAGAACTATGATTTCCAATGCAGGATCGTAAGTTTCTATATTGGCCAGATGGTTCTAGACATGTCATTCTCAGTGTGCTGTCTGCTGGGTCACTTAGTTTCCCTCTTACACTGTAGAAATTAGGCATTTATTTAATGTAAATCAGTATTTAAATATGGTATCATGCTAGCAATAGCATAGCATAAATATCATATGCTACTTTCTTCTTCAAGTTACAATTCTTCTTATGGGACTGCTATTTAAACAGAGGTTGCATCTTCCATCTGATACAAAAAAGAAGTGTTGACTCTGTGCATGATGCATATTTAAATTTAAGGAGTACAGATAAACATTTTGTTCTGTAGTATAACAAGAAAGGAATATAAATCTTGATATGATATCCCTGATAACCATATGTTAGCAATTGTGACAAAATAAATCTTGATAAAATGTACCATTGGAGAAAATACTGAAATGAATGAATGAGGATAAGAATCAGTTCTTACATATAGTAAATGGATAGTAATGTACAAAATCTATGATCCCATTGCCAGATGCAATGTTTATCAGCCATCAAAACCAGACACACGTAAAGCTGTTTATTTAAAAAGCAAAAAAAAAAAAACAAAAACACAACACAAAATGCCCTAGTAAAGTTATTTACAGTTATCTAAAGATAGTACAGCTATTCTGGAACACTTGTATAACATTGCCTTTAGAACACTGTTAAACAATTCACAAGCATATTATTTGTCAAATAACTTATTCAACATACTTTTCAAATAGAATTTTCTTGGAACATTTTGCTTCCACCAATGCTTAGCACTGTTTATGAATTTTCTGATGCCAGAAAGCACTTCGGAATTCAAACCCAGTATTTATCACACAAGGTTCTTATCAGTTAGCTACTGACATGAAGGTTCAGGAGCATTATAGGGAAAAAAGGTGAAAGGTATCCTATCTGTTTGGCACTCAACTCATGCAGTCAAGGTTGCAGTCAAGGATGTCTTCATCCCACTGATGGCAGTGTAGATACCTCCAGGGACTATACACGGATAGTACAGCCTCGGATGACTGCTGTGCCAAGAGCTAGTAAATTTTTGAGATGATATTCAGAACACAAAGACAGATTCCTGAGTCTGTAGCTGCAACTATGACTAAAGTTTATCATATTCTTTAATGTTTTTTCATTGACAGTATTTCCCAGGACACTGAACAACAGCTGGGTATCACTGAGATGAATTATGCTCCTTGCTCTTCACCTGTTTCCTTGACTCCTGTCCCAAAACATGGCATAAGTCAGGCTCTTTATCAAAATATTCCCTCTAAGGTAATGATGAAGGTGCTCCCTGATCCTTGGGAGGGAAAAAAAAAAAACATACAGTAGTGCAGGCTTGGGAATTTCTGGTTTGACTCATCTAAATGGGAAAGTTCTTTAAATATTAAGAGCCACAGATGTTTTCCAAACTCATTTTGTGCTGGTCAGATTTCTTCTGTCAAATATAAGTCTTTCCTCTGTGCTCCCAGGAGTTCAGAGTACTTGCACGCTGTGTGTTTGTGAACTGAACTGGTTGTTCCTGGTATGGGAGAAATTATTTTCTTTAGCAGACAAGGGGAAATCTAGTCAAACCCTATTGAAGCAATGGGGTTACTGCAGTGAAATGACAAAGTCGCATCCATAAATTGTTGCTCTGCCAATTTATTATTTTTATATTTTTAGTTTGTTTGTTTGTTTCCTTGTGAACCCAATTATTTTATAACCTTTAAAAGAATCAGCCTCTTCAGAGCACATAAACTATCACTTTCTTGTACTTGATGGGATTAGTGTTCTATATTTGCACAGAACTATACTGAATTACCTATCCTCTGTAAAATAAAAAGGTATATTGGCCCCATTTGCTAAGATTTTGTTTTACTTCCCATCTTGGCTTTTTTGTATATAAATGCCAGAATATTGTTTGAAATGGAAGATGATTCATATTATTTGTGTACACCTGAGATGTTCATTACTGCATGTATAAATGCAAGAGAAAATCAATCTTCCAGTTATATTGCAACCAAATTATATATACCTAGTGAAATCAAGGGTACGAATAGATTTGAAAAAGACAAAATGAAGAAAGAATGAAACTGTATTCAGGCAGGAGAAGAGGTAGGGCAGCAAAAGTCTTCCAACAGAAGTTAAATGACTAGCAGAGTGTCTCTTTACATGGTGATAGAGGAAAACATTTAATAATTCTAGTCTGTTCTGTGTTTTCCTACAAAACCACGACTGAGAAGGGAACAACTGTTCCTGGAAGGTAAAGCTGAGCCCAGACTGTTCCTGCTACTCAAAATGTAAAACTGGAAACTGCAAAAACAGCAGCCTACTGTATTTAGGAAATTTGTAACAAAGAGAAGGTTCAGTCTTTTCATGTAACAGATACCTTGGGAGGTTTTTTTGTGACCTGCACAGGAACAAGAAGAGTCTGAAAAATCTACTGCATTTCATAACCTGTCTCTCTCTTGATAAGGAAAAAAGGTATAAAAGAACAGGGTACTTTTAATTTCCTTAGTCTTTTTCAATTTTAGGCCAAAACTGGCATAATTCTTCAAGTATTTTTCACTTTTAACACAAAAATAATCTCAATTTTAATATTAAGAAAAGGAGACTAATTTATTACAACTGTTCACATTTTTCCATCTTTTATCATCAGAAATAATAATGTTGCTTCTCATATTCCTGTACCATTGAAGACACAGGTAGGTCGATAGCATCACTCTCCTTATAGGAGACTGTGTACGACTGTGCTCTAATCTAACCTGCAACATGTTTCTGCATCCCATTAAAAGCTGTGATCTTATCTCGCTGTAAAATTGGAACAACAAAAACAAAACAGACTGCTAGCAAAACCTATTCATCAGTAATAGTAGCTGCAACATATTTTACATGATACTATTTAAATATTCTTTGCCAAATTTGAAAGATTTTGCACCAGTCCAAGTAAACCAGGATTTCCAAACATTAAAAAATATGAATTTTTTTTTTTTTTCTGGCCCATGTCTTACTCATCTGTCACATGTATAGTAAAATATTTGTACCCTTCTCCTCTTTACAGTATGGAAACATAGGTACCACTATAAATTAATCCTGGTAAGAGGAAGAGATGAGCAAAGACCTTGAAATTCACAAGTCCATGGATACATGTCTCATCAAATCCTAATTTAAAAACAAAAACAAACCCCCAAGCAATAAAAAAAAACTGGACAGTGCATTTTTTTTATCCCTGGAACGCCTATCTTTTTACTGAGCAAAAAACTTCAAAGGGGATTATTCACTTTAAAAGACTCTCTTTCTCATAGCTGTGTAATAAGGGAGCCCTTATCCTTTCAACACAAAGGGCTCTCTTCTGCTGTCATTTTCACATTGAAACATCCAGATCTATCAGAACTTTCTACTGGTAAATCACCAGCATGCGTGCCATAAACTGACATTCTGACTATGTAGAAAATAATTGTTATGTACGGTTTTCACTAGATGCAAGTGTGAGAACGTGAATTAGCAGGAAGAGCTATGGGTGTAGCAGGAAAAGATAAAAGAGTTGATGTGAGCTTCTCTTATCTCATGATGTGCCATTTTCTGAGTTGTTTTTCCTGCTTTACAATACCCCCTGCGAACACATAGTGTCTTTATCTTCCATGGCCACAAGGTATGTTTTTTTTCTTTTTCACAACTGGTGAAGAAAACAATTGGTTAACACATTTGATTTAAAAGGTGCTAATTCCTAATAACATTTTCAGTTAAGACAGAATTCAGTGCAATGTATAATTCATACCACTTCCCAGAGCTTTCTTTGGGAGACAGATCTCCTTTTAAGAGACGCTTGTTTTTCTCCACTGTTTTTTAGCATCATGATCACATCAGACACTCACACACACAGAGAAAAAGGTCATTTTCTATGACCATAAAGAAAAGATTAATAGAAAAACTACAAGAAGTATTATATTATTAATTTAATATTTTTTATTTCCCAAACAAATTTGAGTATACAACATAATACAGATAAATTTTTGACTTTATGGTTTCAGCTGCAAGGTCTGTTATTTTATTCAAAATGGAGGGAATGGATAGAGAAGAGAAAAATACATATACAAGTTTTCTTTTCATAGGTAAAGATTAAGGAAACCCTTTGATAACTTTAGGAAAAAACAAAGAGCTATTTCCTGTTAGATCTGTGAATTTTATCTGAGTTAGGTACAAATCCGTTTGCTAAAATATTTCTGGGGCTTCAAGACGTTTTCTTTTTTTGTTGTTTCTTTTGGTTTTTTAATCGTGTGCTACTTTTCTTTTTACCCCTTGTATTTTGGGTTCCAGCCATCAAATTCAGAAGACAGCTTTTAACACTGGCATATTTAATAATCACAAAAGAAAGGTTAAAGGCATGATGATAGAAAAGTGCTGAAACACCTCAAATTTGTGGAACTTACTTCAGTTCATGATCTAAGGAGGTCTATAGGATATAGCTGTTCTGCTCTTACTAATCTTGTGTCAGCTTATTCTCAACAGCTACTCATCCAGCACATCTCACAGGAACTAAACAGCTAATCCTTAACCCTTTAAAATTAAAAAAGAAAAAAAAAAAAGAAAGACAGACACACAGAGAGAAAGAATACCAAGCTTCAGAAGACTTAACATAACTTTCACTAGGTTAAGGATTTTGTTAGGCTGGTTTCAGTTTGCAGTTTCCTAAATACTATAGATATAAAGATATAAAAACTGACTGGAAATTAAGAATTAAAACCTAGTCTTGCTGAAAGCAGAAGAAACTTTTCTACTGACTAACTCAGGGAGAAACCTTACAGTTTTCTCAAAGTTTTCTGACAAAAAATATGTCCTTCTATACAGTGCAAACTGCTTTGTAGCTGAACTGAGGAAATTTACATTCAGTACCAACCTAATAACAGAAAATAAAACATCCTGTGCCTCAGAGTAGGTAGGTGTCTCAGTTCAAGTTTTGTATATCTTTAAGAAATAATAGTTGTATTTTTCTTTGTGTCACTTGAAAAAAAGAAATCTGTTCAACAAGCATGCTGCATCGTTGTACTTCTCATGAAACTGAGATAAGGAGAAAACTGTAATTGTAGGAGATCTACATTTGGATTTAAGACATTGTGTGACTGATAACGAAACATAATAAAGTGGTGTATTATACATTCACTTACCCACTGAATGCAAGTGTTAAAATCTTCGTGGCATCTTTTGTGAGGCAAAGTGATAAAAACCTTTCAATGATTGAGATGGGATCACCTGGGGATTTAATTTAAGAGTCATGTAAAGTTGGATCTAGTTTTTAAATAAAAACTTGGCAGATATTTTATTGTTCTTGTTCTGCAATGGTGTCAGATTGTTTTGTAATGAAGGATTTAGCTCTGCTGATTGGCACTGGCTGAGGACCACTTCAAACTAAAAACTGTGAAAAGAGGATAGATTTTGCAAAACTATTTATGAGATTTCTATTGGTACACCAAGATGGCAAGGACTGATGTATTCAGGTAACTTTGCTGTTCTTCCACCCAGTAGAAGTAAGGAAAGGTCTATCCCAATAAAGTGTTTTGAAAAAGACCACTCAGTAGTCTTGTTTTGTAGCATAACAGGCCTAACACAAAATCTGTCTGGTGCAAATTTTTGCTGAAGGCACTCAAAGGTCCACTGCCTTCTGTCCACTCCTTCTTTCTGTGCATGGGTTTTCCTCACAGCCTGGAGTCCTGAACAGGGGTTTCAGTGCCACCTGAAAATCCCAGCCTTTGCAACTAGCCCAGAAGCAGTGGGCAGAAAGTGAGTTAGCCGTAGTCAGAACCAGGGACTGTGAAATAATTTTCTGTACACAACCTCTCCATATCCTTCTCATTGGAAAAGTGTTCACTTTTTCTTTTCTCTCTCTCCTTCTCTCTCCCAATCTCTTTCTCCCTCTGCAGCCTCTGATCTTCCATATTCATACACTTCAGTAAATACACAGTACTACTGCAATGTGTTTGATATGACACAGTTTAGCCAGTTGAGAATTTTCTGCTTTGAAGATTACAGTACTAGGGTTTCTAAAATACACAAAGCAGAGTGGTCCTATATTGCTGCTAATGAGAAGTAGTCTACTGTTTTTTGTTATCTCAGTGAGAAACTTTTCAGAATAAAGATATTCAAATTTGCTTGAAATTAATTTGACAGATTGCTTTTATTTCATGTACTGTTTAATTTTTTTCTAATATCTTCTATTTTTTTTTCTTCACAGATCTGACGTAGGTCAGGTCATCAGCTGTCATATGTTATGTCTCCATAACAACAGATAGCATAGGTAATACATGGGACAGGGAAGGAGGGACAGGGAGAAGTGGGGAAGGATTCAAGATCTTTTTCTTCAGCCAGACATGATGTGTGTTTCCTCTTTGCATTTACTGAATGTTACCCAACTTCTAATGCTATATCTTTGCTCCTTACCTGTACAATATTCAATGGTGTAATATTAAGATTTTATGCCATAGGAGTTTGAGGTAGTCACTTTAATCCTTAGTAAGAGCAATGCAACAAGGCATCCCCCAAGGAAATCAGATGAAAATTTCAAGCCACATTTCCTTATCCCATTCTGCATTAATATGTATACTACAGAAAGGCTATTTTAGGTACTGATTGTTGCATGTATAATAGGGTATTATCTTCTGGGTTACGTATTTCTATCCATAATTTCAATGTAAAACTGGAGAGGATAACATGGATTTGTAATATTTCTGGGTGGGTTTTTTTTAAGAAATATAGAAAATTATATTTGGGTTTAGTTTGCTTGGTAAGTGTCCCCCCAAATTAATTATTTCCACAACATAGGGAGATTTGAAGACTAACAACATATTCAAGGAGAATTCCTGCTTGAAAGATTGACAGCTTTAAGACTGACTGCTTCACTTTACATGTCTGTAATGTGACAGTATTTCATCAGTGATATAAATATATACAACTATATGTATATACTTAGGAATATAGGAAGCTTTTATTTGTAAGTGTTATTTTTACATGATTTATTTAATCCATTCTATACCTTGATTTTTTTAATACAAAAAAGTTTTGGGTTTAAATAAAGACCATTTCTTCCTGAGGGTAAATCAACAAAGATTTGATACAACAGTAAGAAACCAGACTTTTTAATTTAAATTTGATTAAAAAATACATTGTGGCTAGTCTTCACTTCTAAATAAACTATCTAACCCATGGGCCAGAGTCCTGAAGTCCTAACTTATCCAAATCCTTCCAAATTATAAGACTTGAAAATTGTGACTGACCTATTTTCAAAAGACATTTCTTATCAAGATTTCAGGATAAACACAGTTTTTACTTAAAGATCTTATGAATGTTGCTTTTCTAAGGGTTTCTCTCCTTATTTATAATGACCATATCTCCTAGTGAAAGATGTAACATTTTTATGTACAGCCAGGAAGAACGTATGATAAATTTTCCACCTTCGTGAACACAGTTCTATGTGTGCTTCACATAATAAATAACAAGTGAATAGTCCTTGGATAAAGGCATATTTTTAATTGTGATTTAAACAATTTTAAGAAAAAAAAAAGAAAGCAAATCAACATGTCATTGTTTTCAGCCATGTTTCAAAAAAGTAGGGTTAGTAAGTCCAGGTAGTTGACATCAAATTCAATTAACTTAAAATGTTAAATTAATTCCTAGTTATTAAAGTTGAATCTCCATGGACAGACTAAGAGCCCTTATGTGTGATACAAATCCCATGCACCTACTTTTGGGTCAGCTTCAGAAGAAGCAGATGGCATAAAAAGTAAAGTTTATGCAAGCAAAAATACATATTTATGACACTCTCAGAAACTTATGTTAAGAAAAATGGTATGAATTTTATAGCAACAAAATGAACCTAAATAGTGAGAGATCAAGTTAGGCTTTTTGCTTCCTCTGCTCAAAAAACTTTATGACTCTATGCATCATTGTCCTTTGTTGTTACAAGCAGTTGTGTATAGTGTCATTGCCTTCACACATGACACAGCACAAGGAATATTGGCATTGGTAGGAAGGGAATACAAAAGTATGTGTGGGATATGAAACAATCATTGTTGCAGACACATAAAAATCATCCACATTGCTCTTAGACAGGAAAGATACAGTCATTATTGTAATCAAAGTGAGGGTTTTGAAAATTTATTTTTAAAGCTCCTTTCACATTTATATATGAGGACAAGTAAGTTCTCTAGGAATATTGAATACTAATATAATGTTAATTTTATTTAACATTAAGATTAAATGGTGTTTGTAGTAGTTTGAAAATGATCATTCTTCAATTATACTGCTGTAGCCATGGCATGGCACATTAGTAAATTCAGAAAAACAATTTTTTATTTTATTTTTTCTGGGTAAAAAGCAAAACAACAATAAATAAACCTACAACAACATTATCGTCTAGTAATTAAATGATGACAGTATTCCCAAAGGTACACAATTCTTCTAGATACAGGATTTCTGCCAAGAATGCCTTGGAAGTCTTACATAGCTTGATAAGTGGTGTTTGCCAAACTGAAGTGATTTTTCTCTCACGGAACCTGTTTCATTAATTTGGTGTGTGAGAAATAAATATTTGCTGTGCAATTAACTGAAGATTATTATGGTCTAATGGAACTTTCCCATACAAACAGATGCTCTGCCCTTTAGATGCATAAAACGCACATCACCACTTGGTAAATAGAAGCTGTGGGGAAAATACTGTTAAAGACATTTAATTGGTGAACAAAGTTGATGCACATGTAATAGTTTTGGATTTGCTTAATTGAAGTAGCGAAGAAAAAATGACAGTTACCATGCTTGCAGATATGATATTTGCCAAAGCTGTAGAAATTATATTGAAGGTACAGCCAGTAAAAGTAACAATCTTTTTTTAACAAAAATACATGGCCATATTCTCCGAGTCTCATATATTTATCTTATATATACAATGTTTTATAAAACTAATTATGTCACTGTATGTTCTGATAAAACAAGAAATGAAAATAAGACACAGGAAATTATGGGCTGAAAATCATAGTACGTAATAGCAAAGACTTTTTTGTCTATGCTATAGCAAAATAAATAGATACATTCACTGTATTATCTAGAATGCAAACTGCTGGAAAGGGAAGTTAGACCTCTTGCTCCTATAGACTTAGCTGCTTCCCAACCGAGGGATGTGATCTAACAGTACTTTTGGTTGTAGTACAATACAAAGTCCATAGTTTGAAAGTTATGATCTTTTCAACTAACATAAGTAAGAAAATAAATAAATAAGTTAGTTAATTAGTTAATTAGTAAGTACCTAAGGGGAAGCCCTGGGTGGTAACTGCTCCTAACACTGCATTTCAGAAACAGCACATTTATAAAAAGACTAATATAGCATACTCAAAGTGAAAATGTACGAATAAAACTGAGAAACTACAAAAACGAGAAAACATCAAGCAGATAAATTATAATTAATTCTACCTCTAATACACACGGAAATGTTCAGTCTACAGCACGGTGTGTTAGACATTCAGTTAGGACTTATGGTCCACCTCTTTTAAATTCTCCATGCACCATTTTGTGTTTTACATTCATGTTTGCACAACTGGTACAAGACTTCTTATACTACAAGTTCTTCTCTCTGTAGGAGCTAGCAGAGGTACTTATGCTCAGTGTTCACAACCAAGGAGGAACTGTACATCCAATTTAAGCAAAATAAAGCTAGAACTAGCATTGAATCTTCACAAATATTTCTCCTGCAATAGTATGGAACACTTAAAACATAAATGTAAATCTAAATATATACATCTAAATCCAAACCTATATCTATATATGTAAATAGATATACGTAATAAAATGGGTCAAAAGGAAAATGTTTTGGAATACCTTATTTCAGAAACCTCTCCAAATGTCCCTATCTTTTCTTAATGCCAGCTACCAGTACAGGAAGTTCCTTGAAAGTCTCTAGATCCAAGAGCAGATCTTCCTTACCATAGGAAGAAAGTTCAAACATCTTAGTACAATGCAGTCAGAAACAAGATACAAAAGTACCTGCTCCATAATTCTTGAGAATTTCTTTTGTACGGAGACTCACTTGTTAGTGCTGTGAGGCAAGTTAAAATACCAAGCTATGTTAAAATATCAAACTGGGTAATGAATAGGCTTTGAACCTTGATCCTAAGGCTCCAGTTGTTACACAATTTTGAAATATTGATTATATTACCAGTGTTCTTTAATATAACTGTGAAATTGAATTAAAACTAAATGCATTAAGGGAACATCCTGGCTGCAAAGGTCAGCATTCAAAAAAAAAGAACCAACAAAATTTAAGATAGATAGTGCACTGTAAACTGGAGAAAGGAATAATATTTATTTTCATTCTACTGGTCAATAAGCAAACTCCTTTGTCATTAATTCTGCACTGACTATCTTGTGTGTTGAAGGCCTAATGGCTCAAAAAACACGTGTGCTAATTTAGCGAGATCTATAGGCTTCAGAAAGCTTAAACAAATTTTTCTGTTTTGTGAACAAATGCTAACTCAGAATAAGGCACAGATCTGTATGCTTGAAGGAATCTAGAAAGGCAGAAAATATTTATACTTTATGAAGTCTAAGTCTTTTAAATGATGGATTAGGTTTGTTCTGAAAAGCACCGAATGCATAAATGGCAAATGTGAACACACTTAGAGAAGAAAGTATAAAGACAGATGAAGAAAATTAGTCAGGTGAATGGAGAAGTAGCAAGAAAAGAGGCTCACTGAATGGCTTAGTAACATTAGAAATAATATTCAACACAACAGCTTAGTTGTCACATGTCTTTTCCACAGTCCAACACATTGCAAGCCACAGGCAATTCCTCCAGAAATCTCTCTTTGACCTACAGTATAGAACACATTAAAATGAAAAGCTTTTATCCAAAGGTGGTTCCCAATATGTAATCTCATAGCATAGGGGAGGAAATTTAAATAGAAAATTATTAGGTCTGGATCTCAACATCAGAGGTGACATCATTTGTAAGCAATTTACAGATGCTAGTTTTCCTCTCTCTAGTTACAAATTTTGGTAATATTGCAGCAAGCCTTAGTTTCCAGTCCCAAATGCTATAATCCTTTGTCCTTGGTGCTTTTTCAGTGAGGGCCTGCTGCTTACATGCTCTGGCATTTTAGGCAACATGCATGCCTCAGTGCAAGTGTCCAGATCTTCCTGAGCAGCTCCAAAAGAACATTTCATTTCCTCGCATTAACTTACTCTTATCTCAGCCCTGAGCTGAGGTCAGCTGCAGGGCCAAGGCTGGCTTTCAGCTACGCAGAAAGGAGAAAGACTCCTGGCAGAGTCACTCTGTGAGAGGTGACAGAAGAGGGACATCCTCCCTCAAAAGCAAATATTGCTGTAAGTGATCTTCCAGACCTAGAGGTGGGTAACAATAACCCTACCAGGGTTTTATTGTCCCTGTGAGCGGCACGTTGAGTTTTGCCAATGTTTCTGAGACAAGCCACAATTACAGCACTAGACCTGAGCACAGGGTAAGGTCCAACAGTGAGCAGGAAAGCTGTTGATTCCTGGGTCACATTTCTATGAAGATACACAAAAACACACACTCTGCTTCACCCTGACATTAAACCAAAGCAGTAATGTCTCTTCATAGCTTCTCCACAATCAGAATCTCACCCTGAAGCGACTTGCAGAGCAAACAGCAATCTCACAGAAAATCTACATTGCAAATGGTGGAGCAGAGGTTCAAGGATGTGCAGAGCCTAGAGGGCACCTGTGTCTGAAACAGTTCTTGCTAAAAAGGAAAAATGGGGGATTAATTAACTATAGTATTTGCCACAAAATATTACAGTTTATGACTGATAACTGAATGTCTTCACTGATAAAAGGGCTATTAGATAAAGTGGAGCAGATAACATATTGATGTTAGGAAATATAACATGATTGCCCTTGTAATAGCATTCTGCCACATGATGCAATGCAAGCTTTTGTGATATTGCCCATTATGATGTAGTAGACACAAACCCAATGTTCCATCTTAGGAAAAGAGAAATCCTTCTCCACAGCTTTTTAAGAGAGCCTGTCCTGACAACTGTAAAAACAATTAGTCTATCTAAAGGACTAAAGGAAGGCCACTTCATTTAGGGCCCCACAAACGTCATGTGGTTTCTTTGGTTAGCACTGTTTCTTTTGAGGGTTTCACAGACAGGTCTGTTTACTTTCTGTTTACATTTGTCGCCACTGGGAACTATGTACCTCTCATATCTCAACTGTTACTAGTAATAAAACAACATAGCTGGGGGCAGGCCGCCAACTGAATAAGGCAATAACAGGCTGTGTTAGAAAAGGTTAGGGCTGTTGCAGTGATGATCAAGAAGAAAAGAAATATTAAAAGTAGTAAAAAACCCTTGACAATTATTTATAACCAATGACAATAACATCACACCAAGGTAGGTAATGAGCAGAGTGTAAAGGGATGAACTGAAATTATGAATAGCTCAGATTTATTCAAAAGGAGGTGTTTTGGAAATTTTTTACCACCTGCTGAGTTGCTCTGGCAAGTCACTCTCAGAAAACTGCATCCCTTGGCCAGTCTGGTGGTGGCCTCCTTGCACTGAAAAGGAGAAGTTTGTCTTAAGACATATCAAATCTTGACCAGTTAACCCTGCCTTTCTAGCTCTCAGAGTCAAATCACAGAACTCTAATGAAAAATACAACTACATATCTAACAATATTTGAGAAGTTTGTTAAAACTTTTTCAATTTCATCACAGCAGAGAAAGATGGAAAATGTAAAAAGACAAAAACATCAAGCTTCCCCTTAATACACTGCACGGGCATATGACACAGTGATATGAAATTGAACTTGCTACTTCTTTCTTCAGCAGTGGGCCCTGGTAATTTAAAAATGTCCTGTCAATCATCCATCATGCATAACATACTTTACACTCTCCTCATCTCACTTTGCTCCTTCTCCTTCTCCTTCTCCTTCTCCTTCTCCTTTCCTAACTTTTTTCTTCTTTTCCCTCTTCCTCTCTGCCTCTGCCTCTGTCTTCTGTCTTCTTCTTCTTCTTCTTCTTCTTCTCCCTCTCCCTTTACTTTTACCTCCACAGACAAACAGACTTTGGAAAGGCAAGATCACACAAAAAAATAGAGTAAGAATGCATCATATAGAAATTTTTTTTGAACTTAATTAAGCTTCCACTTTTTCCAATGTACACATATCTGCAATGACCTCTAAAATTAAAGAATTTCAGGGAACAAAGCCCTTTTAACATTAAGAGAGAAACACAATCATGAACTGTGTTCGCGAGTCATATTTGACATTCAAAAGTCACTAAATCCACCTGGATTTACTATGCCCTTGAACTAGTTTTTTATATGAAAATCATAGCTCCTTGGTAACACTTCAACATACTTCCCATCAAATAATACTGAGGCTTGTACTATTGGACTAGAAATCATGAGTCTCATCTTAAGACCAGCTGGAGTCTTTATCAATCTGCTGATGAAGATGTTTGGGCACACACTTAAAGCAAACAATTACAAACAGTATCTGCTACTTGACTTTAAAATGCATAAACCACACAGGAAGATAGTTGGGCCACTTACTTGCAATTTATCATCTTATATTTTCATTAAAAGGCGCTTCCGTACTGAACTAACAGCAACAACAAAACTTAAACGAGCTTTGTTGCATGTCAGCAAGTGTGCACTAATGGAGACAGATGCTGTTCTGACCTTTACTTATTAGGATCTGACAGCTGGTTTAGATACCATCTGCCACCCTTTAGGGATGTCACCTGAGACTGACGTTACTGATGCATCATGATGGCCAGTTGCTGCCATTTATACAATGCTTACGGTTCAGCAAATGGAGGCAGAACTTGAATGAAAAAAGCATTCTGCTACTACACCTGCTGCAGAAAACTTGGCTCCTAAACAACTGACTATATAAAGGAAAAAGTTCCTAAAATATTTCTCGTGTAAGAAGAATATTTAATTCAAGTTTTAAAGACAAAAATTAAACTCTGTTTCATTTATCACCACAGTGATAAATAAGTACTATGGACTCATGACTATCAACTGAAGACTTTTAAGAATTTCCTGTTACTCCTGTTGTAAATAACTTACTAAAAGTACCAACCTTTTCCCTTATCTTCAGTGCTCTATCTTGCAGCATGGACATTATTTTTTTACTGTTTCCTCTTTAATACTCTAAGTAATTGAACATTTCTTAAATACAGTCCCTGCAGCACTCAGGAATGATCTTTTGGGAGCTTAAACATTACAACTGTAATGTTAACAATTTTAAACTTCCCAGTCTTATACTTGCTAATTTAACAGTGTCCTCCCATCCCACAAAAAAAAAGAAACTAAGAAACTTCCAGTTTTAAATAGATAATAGACTTAATGACAGTGTCAGGTCTGTTAGAGCACAGCCTTTTGGGAAAAGTCAGACGTAGCCTGTTTTCCCCTGACTACCTATACAACTTTGTTCCAGTAGAAACTACCCATGATCTTCAAATGCCATCATAACACTAAGAAGACAACACATCAAGAGAGATAAAAAGTTTTTCTCTCTTACATTGTATAAGTAAATAATAGGATGCAGTTGCTGGTCTGAAAACCTTAGAAATCTATAGAATGAAAACCAGCAACAAAATTATTATTCCTCTAACTTTACAGAAGGTAAATCAAGACTCAAAAGTTTAAATGGTTTAGTAAAGGTTATGTATCAATTTGTTTCTTAGTTACTTGCTTATGATGAAAAGTCCCTACATATCTTCCACAGATAATTATCCACATTTCTACAGTATAAACCTGATTAAAGCAACAAGAATAAAATTAGATGTTTTAATAAGTATACGCCTGTAGATCTAGTTCAATATACATGGTAAATAAAAGCAAATTAACCAATGCAGTGTGCTTATCGTAATCTAAATATGGTGTAGGTGACAGAGCTGGATACATTTTAATAACAACATAATGTGTTATGCCTAAAAATGTAAGTTGAAATTACATAGCTTAAATACTAAGTTTGTTTATATTTTCAAAAATCAGTATAATTAAAAAGTTAATGATGTAAGAGACCAGAATAAGACAACTATGTGCAATTCCATTATTCTTCCCACATTCAACTGCTCAAATGAGACACAATGATCCTATACAAAGTACAAAATGGAATTGAAACAGGGGAAAAAGAGGAGGGAAACAGAAGTGAAAGGTTGTCTATATTTATCTTTCCCAACTTCCTCAATCATCCCTCACATGATTACCTTACTTGCCATTGAATTGGTCAACCGCCTTCCATTATTAAATGCTGTTGAAGAGAATGTCAATAATGCCCAAACTTCCTTTTCAAAAGCAGGATTTTCAAACATCAGAAGAATCTGTGCCTTAGCTTCTGAAGCACAAAGAGAAAGGCTGATGCTATCAGTGATTTCCTACTTGTGGAAAACGTGTCTCCGCTCATCACAGGTAAACCAGTGAGATCCCACAACAGACATGTAAGATCAAAGCATTAGTTTTTCCTTTCAGGTTCACCTCTTTAGGACTACAGTGTGGCTAGTCTCAAAGGCTCAAAAGTTGTATCAAATCTGACCCTGAAACTGTTTGCCTCCTTTACAACAAACCAATATCACATAACAGAGAATTGGTTCTTCAAATTTCTGGTGGACGGAAATATTGGAGAATGGAAAGAAATAGGATGGTTTCCTTTTTGTTTAGTTTCATTGCCATAAGCACACAATACAGTCTGATAACCAGAGTAGACACCTGCAGACATTCTAAAGATGCCCCTGCTTCAAACAACAAATGTTGTTCAGAATGGTTAATAACGCTGTGAGTTTTATGGAGACAGAAAATGACTTTGTTTTGCCTTGTTTTCAGCATTTTTTTTTTAAGTGAAAAACATTTCTTGGCTCACATGGTTCCAAATTTAGCTTCAGCTAGCCAGAACAGGGAGTTGTGTATGGCCAGATCTTCAGTTACAGTACTTTGACTGAAACCCAGAGTCCCACTCCCTCTGTTCTGCTGCAGACCTTCCAGCAGCTTCCTGTTACAACATGTGGCTTGCAGCACCTTCCCTTTCACTGGCTGTGTTACTGAATGAAAGTTGTGGTGGGTGCTTCTGCTGAACTCGGTCACATTGGTCTACATTGCTCTTGGATTGCATGGGGCCCTCCAGGGGATTCACTTACATAGAAAGAGACTTAGTTTGGAAAGACCATGTAGTGTTAGAAATGGAATAGTCAAGACACAATTCTTGGCTTTCAACAGTCATTCAGGACCTCAGCAAGATCAGCAGGATTTTTATAAGCTCTCTCTTTGACTCATGTTCTTAAACTTTGCCTTTATTACACTTTAGGTAACTACATGATATTTGTGATATTGAGCCTAGTTGCATACTAAATGTTTACTGAGACTGAAAACTGTTTATATACAAAATTTTCAGAGATTGAAAAGGAATTGGGAGGAAGAAAGGAAAACTGTCGCTACAACCAAAACAGATAAAATGATTTAAAAAAAAGGCAACACTTTACAAAAATGAAAGAAGTCTGACAGCTCCCTGGATATTTTGTGTTTGCAGAAGGAGTGGATTAAATTTTATACTAAAGGAAAAGATTACATGAGCCAATAAAATGTTTCCCTATGAATCTCGTGGTATCACTTCTAATGGTACTGCTTTTTGGAGTGTGCTTTATGTATTTATCTTTTTTAATTTCTGTTCTAAAATTAAAGGCGGAAAAAAAAAACCAACCACTAGACTAGCAGTAGAAAGCATTAGTTTTTCTGTGTTTTTTTCTAGCCTTTAAAAATAAAACCAAGAAAGCAAATTAAAAAGAGGAAGTTTCATCCCTCCAGTCACTATTGGTGGTTTAACACACATAGCATTTTCACTGTTTCAGTTTGACAGTGTAACATATAAAACATTTGATGATTAACATAAGAACCAACTATTTTGCAGTTTAATCTCATATGTGTATAAGAATCTGAATTACCACTCTTGCTAGCCCATCTGTTTCCCTGATTGCTGCTGGCTTCTCCATAGGGATAGAAAACAGTAATTTAGTTGCCTCATTATTTAACACCTGTGATTTTCTCTGGCTGAGAACAAATATGCTCAGTTCGTGAAAATGTCGTACTAGCTTTCAGGTCCTTACTGTTAGAAGGTCATTTAATGCTGGACAAATGTGGAAGATTGTTACCACTGGAAACTCTTGATAAATTCGTTAAAGGAAAAGGCAAAGGCTGGCTATCATAATATAAGCTTCCATATATCACCCTGCCAATATAATCCAGTTCTGGCTTAAGTTTTTCTCCATCCTTCAAGGTGGGGGTTTTTTTGAGTTTTGGGTTGGTTTTTTTTTCAATTTATGCATCAATTGGTTGTCTCAAGGGAATTAGCAAAAAATTACTGCCATGAGCTCCACATTCCAGATATCTGGACAACATCTGAAGTTTTACACTGACAGAAATACAGTGCCCTGAGGGCACTCATTAAAGTATTTTTTTAAAAACTCATTTCACATTTTTTAATAGTAGAATCTAGAGCTCCAACTTCTTAAAAGACAGTCATTTTTCTTCTTCATTTCCTTATGATAAACAAAGCATATTTTCTTCATCAGATCAACAGCCCTGAAAGGAGAAAAAACCTCTATGAATTACAATGAGCCTCAGGCAAAAAAGAAATGTGGATATTTATTCAAATGTTAGAATTACATTTTGGGATCTCTATCAAACAGAATATCATTTCTGACAATCTAGATTACTGGTTTACAGATAAATCACAATACAGGATCAAAATAATATTAACTTCACAATTAATTTTTCATTATTGATTGCAAAACTATTGTTAGGACTTGGAGCCTTCAATCTCATACAGTAAACCAATCCTCATCAGGTAATTTCATTTGTGCAGCTGTGAAGAACATCAAAGTGTCTTACAGGAAACATTCTGTCTGGGAGCTGTAGGTTGAGGGCCACTAACATAAAGATATGTAAATAAGTTAGTGTTTTTTACATTTATCTTTAGGATGCTCTCTTCCTCTTTTTCATCTTCCCTTAACATTTCCTTCCTCTACCTCCCCTCTTTGAGTTTTCTATTTCCATGCATGAAATATAGTTTCTGTAGAGATAAAAGTCCATGGCTTGATATCCAAGTGGTAGAATGTCTAAATATTGTGATAATGTGAGTGGGATTTGAAGAGCGTTAACACAGTGCTTTCTAAGTCTGAGTGATTGTCTTGTTCAATACTAGTCTACCAACACTGACATAAGGGCTAGAGAAACTACCTATACTCCAAGGAACAGAGTCATATTTCAGACTTATATCCTGCACTTCAGGTTGTTTGTGAAGTTAACTGGGGGGAAAAAAAAAGTAAGACAGAGGTTTATTCGTTGCTAGGTAATGAAATTAATACTTTCTTAAAAGGGGGAAATCATCAGATTCTGTCAAAGGAATTGCTCCAAAGAGAATGAATATGTCTCAAGTTGAAACTAATGTATAGTGTAGAAAGACCTCATCGTTTTTTTACTCTTCCTGCCAACAGATGAAGAACACTTACGTTAGGCTTGATAAGTGCATTGCTTACTTTTGCTATGAGAAAGCGCAAAGACCTGTTGAGTTGGCAGTGAACAGAGCTACTCTTGAAAAGGTTTCATCTTTTCTGTTGGAGGTTTCAAAGGGTAGTTCTGATTAAAAAATTCTTTTTTATTTCATCTAAGTATTGTCTTATACCTGGCTAAGTCTTTTCTCTGTCCGGCAGGACTGTGAAGTGTAGGAGCATCTACTCCAGAGTTTTCACTGTGGTAGTAGCATTCAGGAGACTGAGATGCTCTTAAAATGGCTATCACACTCTTAACCAATGAAAAGGTAAGAGCTAGGAAGCCGCAGCTTCAAATAAATTTGCAATATAATTGGTAGGGTAGATGATTCAAAATATAAGGCAAGGTGAAGATTTCTCTGGGAGTGCATGGTTGCCAGTTTTTTTACAGTCAAGCAGTGAAATTTCCAGGCACTGTAACATCAGTTTACACCACAGTTATATCATCATTGTGTAAACAAGATGTGCAAGAAGGTATTTTTCTTTTTCTTCTTTTTCTTCTTCTGTTTTGTTTCCTGTGTGATAATGTCCTACTCCTATCTAAAGATATATTCTCATTGTTCTACTGGGACTCTTGTGTTTACAGTTTTGAGACTATCTTACTGCCGGGCACCCTAAATGTAGTTACATCTCAGGCCAGCTTAGAAACCAAAGCCAACAGAAAAATCTGTGGCTTCTTTATTGAATTGATTTCTCAGTGGGAATATATAACATGGTAATTTTGTGCTTTGCACTGGCTGCCTTCAGATCTCCAGGTGGATTTTAAAGGTTTGATATTGATCTATAAGGACCAAAATAGTTTGGTTTCTGCCTATTTGATAAACTGTTTCCCTTCTATGGTACAGCAGTAGACAGTGAAAAGCACTGCAGTAAAATGTCCTCAGTTTAACAGGGTAAATAATATTTCCAGATCAGAGGGCCACCTTCAATGTGGTCTCCATCATCAATGCAGAAGAGAGTGAAGGGAATGAGGATGGAGAAAGAAAGACAAAGGAAGGGTGTTTTGACTCCATAATAGCTTGATTTGTATTGTACTCCGTAGCTTTGGTAAATGCAAAATTTCACCTTGATAAGATAAGTATATTGATAAGCTCAATATACTGTAGACTCCTATCAGCTGATCAGCTGAAGTGTCTCATAGACTCCACTGCATATACTGACTGCATTTTCATTGAGTATGGTGGCAGCTCAAACACTCCTTACACATGGAGACAGCAAAATGCAGGTGTTTTAGTCTCAAGCTTATTCCACTCCTACTCAAAGAATATGGAAGAAACCTCCAGAATGTGGAAGCACACTTCATCACAGAGGAAAAACCAGCTCTGCATGTAGACATGTCCACGGAGAGCAATGAACTGCTAGCAGGTTCCAGATTCCCCTGTGTGGAAAGCCTCAAATTCCCCATCTCTACGTATTCTGGTTAAGCAAGACGTCAAGATGCCACCCAGTAATGTTCATTAAGAGACAGTTTTCTTAATTGCATAACACTTATTTTTTAAATCCAATAAAGCTATTTTCCTCCAATGGTCTTGTTTAAACAGTAATTAGGTTTTTTATTTATCAGTAATACACAACAATCCTAGGGTCTGAAATCAGCTGACTTCATAAACAATTTGCTCTAACTCCAATTTGCAAGCTGCAGATCTACTGCTGACAGACACTGCTGGCATCTCCATCCATACCTGCTTATTGAAAGGAACACTGCATAAATTTGATCTCCAGATTTCAAATGATTAATGACACTTTCAATTCATAGTGGTTAAAGAAATGTATACACATGGTAAATGTTCTAGTATTGATGGAATTTCCTCTCTTGACTATAAGAATTAGGAACTGTTAAATAATTAAACTAGGCTTGTAAGTTTGGTCAAATGAGACTACATACTCTTCCCATATTTCACTTGGGATTTCATCTAGTTTCTCTCCTAATTGTGAATATAGGGTACCATTAAAGTATTTGCTTTTCCCTTCTGAATTTAATTTTTACTCCTATTTTGTTCTGGTTATCATTAGAAAGGATCCTGCAGTGCCTTTAACTTTCTACTAGGCTAAACGATGCATCATTATGGAGACACCCAGCAGGAGTTTACATACTCTGCATTAACTGGGGAACCTGCAGATTTTCTCTGAAGTTTTCAGGAACAGTCACTGGAAATAAAGCACCTTCGGTGGTCAGGTAGGTTGTCTCAGTCTGTGCTATTGTGGCAACACTCTCACACCTTGTACATCTGATTAGAAAACACAGAGAAATCCTGCGGCCATATGCACTAGTCAACCACAGATCATGTTGTCCACCACTGGCCAGTGCAGGATCCACTACATCCATGTCACTCTTTACAAATGCTTGTCCCAGCTTTCTCAGAGGTCTCCAGGCTTCCCAGAGAAGCTATTCCAGAGGTCTGCTGTTCTTTACCATTAGGAAGCTTTTATAGTGTTTGCCTGCTTTGTTGGACTCTAAATTTATCATGAATAAACCTAAACAATAAATTGAATTCAAGTTATGCTACTTGTTTAAGATATGTTAAGGAGATGACTACTTTAAGCTGTTCTATATTGCAAAGTAGCTATTTTGGGGTAGTTGTCAAACTATAAGGCACCATTTTATTTCACAGCCACATTCACCTCCAGTTTTACGGACCTCATAAAATGCTTAATTGCTTCTCATGGACAAATCCCTCCAAATAAGGACTGGTGAAGAGATATTACTGTCTGAGATTGGTTCTTCCTTCATGTCTTGTTATCCTTTTTCATTGCTTCAGTTGGAAATTGGCACAAAATTTCTCATCTCTTGGTGATACCGTTATACCTTTTCAAAGCAGATTGTGTATTTGTTTTTCATTTAGACATTACTATGCAGCTCCTCCAGGTTGTAACCACGGAGCAGTGAGGCAGCCATTCAGTTACACTCTTAACTCTCACCACTCACATAAGTCTTAGCATAGTGGAAAATAATGCTGCTAACAGAGGAGCTACAGCCTGTTTATTAAATCCATCCATCTTTTTTTCCAGTCCTGTAGAGGGACAATAATCAGCTGGAATCAAGGTCTTTTTCACAGGTATTGTCATTGTTACAGTCCTATATCTAATCCTTATTTCAGCAGAAAATTAAAAAGATACTTTTCAGATAATCAGACTCAAGTTTCTAAATTCCCTGAAATTATAGTTGAAATTCGTAATGAGAAACCACACAGGACTGACAAAAAATCTAAATGTGATTGTACTTATATGGTGGTATCTTTCTAATATTTTCATAGAGCTGATTCTTATTTTTATCACCATGAGATGGTCCTGAAATAGATCTACACGTCGATCCCCTAATCCTTAGGTATCTCAAAGTTATGCACTTCTTTTTAAGAGTTAGAAGGCCGTTGTCCAGTTCTTAACTTAAGTTTCAACTCTTGAAATTCTTCTCTGTCAGTCATTTCATGCACAAGAAGAATATAAAATACTTAAAGATTACTATCTCTCCAGTGCTAGAGAGTAAAAGCACTTCTTATGCAACGACATTTTAATAGTTCCTATTCTTTGCCATAAAAGAGCATTTTTAGATTTCATTTTATTTGAACTCTTCATTATTTCAAATTTTTCATCATGTTTTCTTGGTCACAAGTTTCACTTGCATAGCTAAGTACAAAAGTAATCTGATTTCTCTTCATGAAAACGCTTATGCCCCATGTACACCACTGCTATGGGACATAGTTTCTTCTCAAACATCTTTAATGAATAGAAAAAGACTTAAGCACATGCTTATCATTAAGTATGAACATAAATCTTTTGGTTAGCTGAAACTCAAAGCTCTGGCAGGATTTCAGCTCATTAGCAATTTTCTCTAGTATTTTAGAAAGACAGTATATAATTTTTGCTTTGTATAATATTAACACATAAATTTCAAGGCAATTAAAATAGCAATTTTTAATGGCCTAGTTAGTTACAATTGTAGACAAGCCTTTCTGTTTGCTGAATACTCAGCCAATAAACCAATGCTTATTTGCAGCCTGAAATTCTACTTAGTAGTATAGTTCAGCATGATTGTAATTACATATGATTAAAACCAGGTTAAACTTTAGCTGAGCCAAAATCATTGGATCAAGACACTGATATAAACACTGAGTTATAGAATAATTCTATTGCTATCTGATTAATTAAATTAATTTTCAGGAAAAAACCAAAAAAACAAAAAAATACCCTGTTTGTTCTGATACTGAATAGCTGCTTAGATGCACATGTGAATCCTAGACCAGCTGCATTAAATTACTTATGCTTGTCTTTGATCAGTTTTCTCTGAATCAGTTATTTCTTATTCAAGTCAGTATCTTATAGGGCTTCTATCACTGTTGTTCAAAGTGTTATAGATAAAAACAGAGTGTTATCTGAGGAGTTACTATCTAGAAACAGGAAATTTGAAGAGTTTTGCACTTTTTTTGTTTTTCTGTTCAACCTAATTAGTATCAGATGTGATCAATAAGAATCATATCCAATTAGATATTCTTAACTCAGATGTTGGTAGAAATAATTAACTACATCTGTTTATCTGATGATAACAAAATGAGGTAACACATTTTTTTTTTTCTGAGATGTACCCTTGAATGTGAATTAAGAGAATAGAATTCTTTAAGACGTAAGTGCAAATAATTACAATTATTAGAATATACAATCAGTGATTTCAGATCAGTTTAACAACCGTCTCTAAAAGTTGTCACTGAGGAGACATCATTAAATAACATCTACTGGAAAGATGGAGGGTTTGCTTGTAGCCTTAATGCTATTTAAGGTATGTGCAATATACCTGTACCTCTTTAGAAAGCAGCGACTCTGAAACGATACATAACATTTCAAGTAGAAAATCAGCTGACAGTGACTTCCCAGTAGGACTCTATGGAGGAACATCCTTGGATCTGTAAACAAGACACAGGGGCAGAAGAGTAGGAATTTGATTTTAATGCTGAATAAAGGGGTTTTAAGGAGTCCAGCTTTAAAGCATAACAGTCACAAGAAACAGAATCATATACCTTATTCCAGGATGGAGATGTCTTACAGCAGGAGACTTGCATGTGTTTTCATTTGTTTTTTTTAAAGAATATCAGGAGATTATCCTGTATAATGTATAAGTATCATCTTTAGTACCTCCTTTTTTTTTAAAGGGCTCTAGAAGAGGTGTCAAATGTGTTTCGGTGATGAGAAGCTGAAGACAGAGATCAGAACACAAATGAAGATACAGCCTTTCACAGTGACAGTGATTAGTCATCGCAGCAGCTAACCATTCAGTTGGTAGATTCTCTAGCTCTCAAAGCCTTCAGATAAAACTGAATATTTCCATGGAAGTTATCTCTTAGTCAAACCCAGACATTCAAATCTGTAGGCAGTGTAGCTGGATGAAAACAAGTTTTAGTTAAGCCCAGGGGTAACTTTGCTGGATGAAATTTAATAGTCTATACAAGGGCCTACAAGGACGTTAGCTAATCTAATGGGCTCCTGTAAATTCAGAAGGTGTGTATTATGAGGGCAACGACATTGCCCTCTTTGCCATGTTACAGTTTTTGGCAGCTAATGTTCATGTATCCTGGACTGCAGGATGATAATTAGACATTCAGTATCATTTCAGCAAAGAGAAATACTGTTTCTTCTGAACCATTCCTGTGGTATATTTGATTTGTCTAATTGGACCAATACTAGATAAAGCAAAGTCATCTTTACCTATGTGGTGTTTAAGACGCAAACGGGACTTTGAGCAAGAGCATCAGTTGGGTGTTTATTGCAAACTTTGCTGCATTACATCGTAACCACTGCTTCCAATCTTGGGGGTTTTTTTGTATTTTTTTTCAGATGGGCAGCTTTGAGTAAATTTGCCATACAAAACTGATCCTCCTCATAGTCATCTGAAGAAAATGCTCAGAATGGAAAAATAGGCCCAGTGGAGTTCAATTTGAAACTATGATATTAGAAACTATGATACTATTAGTCTGATGGTAGAAAGGGAAATAGTTACAGTGAATGAAACCACAAGAACCTCCCCTTAGAAACAAGGTTGAAAACATGTTTTTAGGAGAGCTTTAATTTACTTTTCAACTACTTGCTGAAAGCTGTGGTATCACTAGTCTCGGCTGAGGTTTTAAAACCTCTGCATTAGCAATCCCAAGAAAACGATGCGGCTTCATATATTAATTACAATATCTTACTTTGCTCACTTTGCAGGTAAGTAGCGGAGGGGTTTTGTTGTTTGGTTTGGTTTTTTTTACCCCAGAATTCTCCAAATCCTAACTGATCAAGGAAGGCAGAGCTAATTTTTAAGCAAGGATGAAAGTGTCAGTTGTTCGGTTTTACTTTGTAAAGTCTTCAAGGTGCTGTTTTATGGAGGAAAGTAAAAATGAGAAAAAAGTATAAAAGTACTTAAAAGAGTAGATAGAAATAAAAATTACACCTGACTGACACAAAATTAAAATAACATCTGACTGAGAAAGGAGAAAAATATGGGTTCATTTTTGCATGTTAGGAATCTATACTGATATTTTTATATATAGGTCAACTGGACAACATATTATTTCAGGATTTTTATAAAACTGGGTCTTGGAGTACTTTTAAAAGTGTATGTATTCACTTACACCAACACATTTAAAAGAAAAAAAAGTTCTTTGGGACTAATTTTTTTTTAATTGTATAGTCTGGTGAAAATGCAAAAGATATTTCAGATATGAGCCATCTTTTTTGTTTCACAAAGTTAGCTACCCCTCCTTCATAGACTGAGGTGAGACTGGTTTTCTGTCAGTAGTGAAATATTGCTATCAATGTGATGTACTGATTTTTTAAGATATGTATTTTTCACCCAAATGAAAGGTGTATCCCAGAAATTCCTCCAGATTATTTACATTTTAAAATGTGTTAGCTTTCAGGAATCTCTTTCAAGTACAGCCCAGTCATTTCTGGACATATATTTCTTAGTATATACGTTCAAAAGACAAAAAGTCTAAAAAGTATGACTATATAAAAATAGGAGTAACCAGCTGTTTTAAAACATCTTATTGATTTGTTGTTATATTTTTAAATCATGTTTTGTCTGCTCTTAGTAATGACTTTCTAATTTTTTTTTATACTCCGTATAAAAAAGGAGATGTAAAACCTAAAAGACAAACTGTTTCATTTGAAAGAAATTCCATAAATACAAGAACATTTGTGATGGAAATCTAGATTTTTATCCTCAGATGGAAAAGAAAAGATTTGTTTTGCAGAATTTTTAATGTCTTCTCCTGAACTCATTACTCTATGTGAGAAATAGCTGCTTTTACAGTTAAAAAAAAACCAAAACAAAACAATGTTTTATCTGCTTAAACCTTTATTGTGATTGGGATGAAATTAATCTTTCCTTTAAGTTACTATTTCTGTTTATTGACTACAAAGAAAAAGTATGGCTAAGTGTAGGCATTTAAATGTGGATATTTGAAGTGTAAATAACTGAGTTTAAAGTAGAATAATCTCACGTGATTTATTCATTAAAATTTCAGAACTTAAATGCAGATAAAGTTTAGTCATGTCAGGTGCTAAAAAGAGTGAGATGTGACCTGAAATGGGTGTCAAGTAGGGGATCGTTCTGTTATTCACAAGAAGCCATAAGAGTTCATCACTATGCTACCTGGAAAAGCCCTTTCAAACTATTCGCCAGTTGCGGGTTGCCTAAGTAAAGTGCACTTCAGTGACCTCCAGGAGCTGGCTCATGCCATCATGCCTGTGGTGAGGGAGAAAATGCAGACATTGCAGCCTGCCAACTTTTAGACTGGCTAGTGATTGCCTCTGGAAGAGGAAATATCTAAATGCATTATCAGTTTAGCCTTCTGGATCCTTTGCAAGTAGTATCAGATTTGTTTCTTGAGGTGTATTGTCTTGCTCACGGTGCTTTTTTGCTCTTTTTTTTTTCCTTTTAGCTGTTCAAAGAGCAGTAATAGATTTACTTTAGGCATGCTCCCAGTCATTTTGTTCATTGTTGCCTGTATATGTGCAAGAATTTTCTCTCAAAATATCCACTATCTATGGACTCATCATCCTTCTGCATTAACTGTACACAGTTAGTTTATGTGTACATAGTATCCATATAAGGCTTTACTTGAAAAATCAAAAAAATACCCGAAGACTCTGGGATGTGCTGTCAGGAACTACCAAGGCTGAAAAATTATGGAAATTGAAGATTGTTTTGAGATTGCATAGAAAATATTTCAAGCAATGAGCCTGAGTAATCTTGAATAATCCTTGTATTTAGTTTAACAATGCAAGCATAGAATTTTTTTTCCTATTCATTACTGTTGTGTTTATTTAATTTTTAATTTTTACTCTGTTTAGCTGTAGTTGTGTTTCCTTCTTTTCCACTATTCTTGCCCATAACAAAGGGCATACAAATATTTAAATAATGATGTATTGAAATAATAGGATAAAATTCACAGAGCATTAACATTACTTTTAATGAAGGTAATAATGATCTTTAGTTTCCTTTGGTCTAATTCCATTTTAATATAATCCTGGCTTTCTCTGTGATATTGATCTCTAGAACAACTGTCACTGCCATTTTCCCCCAGATCCCCCTCAAATACACAGCATGGAAATAGATTTTTCACATCTTTTCATTAGTTTAATAATGACATAACTATGTCATACTGTAAATTTTATCTGTGCTATTGGCAATATATATTTCCTGGTAAAACACCTTCATTAAAAATACTATAAGCACATACACAGCAATTGTGCAAAGAGCATTTCAGTTTTGCACATTGATCAGAACAAAGGCATTTTCAGAGCTTTTTCAGTAAATTGTTGCTGAAATGAGTTTTAGTTACATCCTTCATTTTCAGACAAACTTTAATATGCTCAATGACTATTAAGTCATTATTAATTGTGTAAATAATGTATCTGACAAACTTTTACAAAGACAATAAAATTTGAGCCAGAAGCTATTGTATAATAGGAAATATAACATTTAGATGAAGTGCAGACACTTGCAGAACAACATCTTAAGTTTGTAAAAGTACGTGTATTTTTTCTAGAACCTTTTGCAAGTTGAAAATATTGTCTGAAATTTCCTAGAGCAATGCTTTGTTATGATGACATCCCAAAAGTTTAAGAATAATAGGAACTATATGCAAATTTAATCTAGTTCTCTGCTCTGTTTGCAACTCCTACTTTGTCACCTTCTGGGCTTGCAGTTCTCGCACTCTACATGTAATTTATCTGATACATGATCTTTAGGCAAAGTTAATGACGGTCTTTCTAACTCTGTTTTGAATGCTGACTGCAGCATTGGTTTCTTGGAAGGCAGTAGCAAAACTGTTGTTTGTCTCACTCTTGTGTACTTTTCGCTATATCTGCTTATAGCTGTGGCTTTCTGTACCTCCAAATATCAGCTATGCCCATGTATTCAGCTGGCCAAGATAACCCTTCGTAAGAGAGCATACCTCTGTTTACTTCAATGGCCTTTATTTACACCTTACAGCCAGCAGTGGGCCAGAGCTTTCAGTCGTGCAATACCCTGACGATGCCAGTGTGCTCCTTAACTCCACGGTGTGGATGCTGTGTGTATTTGAGTACCCCAGTGAGGAGAACGAGGAGCCAGTCGTGTACTGGAGGAAAGGCCCCGACTGCCACAACCAGCAGAGCCTCCAGTCGAGCCCTGGCACAGGCAGGCCACGGGTACACATTACAAAGAACATCCTCAGGGGATTCTCCGTCTTAAAACTGAGCAACGTTGACCAGAATGCCAGTAATTCCTATTTCTGCGACGTGACGTTAACTCAGAAAACCCAGGGCAAATGTGGAAACGGTACCAAGCTGACAGTGCATGGTAAGGAGCATTTGGGAGTGACAGAAAAGGACTTGATGTGTGCAAGGTGAATTCAATTTTCCTTCAGCCTTGCTGCCTTCTCTCACACCACTTGCCTCTGCTGGAAGAAGGGTGGGAAAAAGCAGTCGACAGTCGTATGAGTAGGGGAGGGAAGGCACGTCTTTTGTTTGAACTATTTATACAGCTGGACAGACAGACTACTCAGGGACAGAGACTTTTCTTTGGATCTAAACCAGTTCACTGTGTAGTAGAACATTGATTCTATATTTCATGTATTCTAAATATTTTATACATTTTTATATATAACATTAATTAAATTTTATATATAAATAGATTAAAAAATAGTTTTTCTTAATATTCTTCACAAACATTTGCTGGATCTTTACTCCATACCAAAACAATCAAACAAAAAAATCAAATCCCCAACAATCTTTCATTATCTTTTTTGTCATTTTCTCCACTCTTTATAAGCCAATGGTCTCTTTTGAAATATGTGTAACTCTTCCCCTATGCTCAAATTACGAATCCAGTTTCTGTAATCCTGCTGGGGATGTGACCTCAGCGACTGAGATACACTGTTTCAGATGAGACAAGTTTTCTCCATGTGGACTTTTCAGACCAGTAAATGCTAAATGCCACAAAGCATCTCTCTCATCCTAGATTTCACATTGTGTTTAACAATTGTCCAATGCAATTCTTCTGAGTCCCTAATAAAACACAGCAGCCAATGAAATTCTTCTGACTATCACACCATAAGCTTATGTTTGGTTTAGTTTTTTTTTAAAAAAAGAAGAAAAAATTGTCTGAGACTTAGTAAGATAACTGTTATTTCGATTGGCTTTTTCATCATTACCTGTTTGTTATGTAATAACGATGTTTTTGGATATTCCACTTTAAGTAAACTGAGAATTTTGTTTACTATCCATTTCATAAGTAGCTTATAACACATTCAAAAATCTCATGTCTGAAGTAAAAAGAAGACAACTTTTCTCTCACAAGAAGCTTAACCTTTTAGCCTGAAAAAACAGTGAAAGAAAATGTGATAAAAATAAAGACAACTATGCTGCTTGATCGATCCTCACTAATCCTTCAAATGAAATCTTATCAGAAAAGCAGCAATTTTTTTCTTTTTCAAATACTTAATTTTCTTTCTCTTTGTTTCAGATTTCAAATGCAAAGGCTGTATAAGATCAGATAAGACCTGGTGGAGTTGGTTCCTTCTTCTCGGATACACCATCTTCGTCACCACAGTTATCATAGCTTTCGGTGTAAGTAATATTTTCATAAATAAATACTACAAACATAAAGATGGCTGGCATCTTCTGATGGAAAGAAATGATAAGCAGATTAGCCTGAATAAGCACCTGTGGCAATGTAAAAAGTCAATCTGTTTTGTTAACTAAAGAGTTAGAGGTATAATCCCCTGTCTGTGAATGTTTTGAGGTCATGGCCATGAAAACAAAAAAAGGAAGCTGTGACATATAGAGAAATTATATCTACTTTTTTCTGAGCTTGCTGACAACTGGGAAGCTATTTTCTATGTCGCTGGCTGAACTTTTTACTTTTACCTGGAAACAAAAGTGAATGAGAAAAAAATTGCCTAAACGATTAGCAGTTTGAAACACATCCTGCTCCCCCTGTGCTTCTGGGCTCCAGCTCCTAATTTCACGAGCTCCCCTGGACACATATCAATGCTTGCTCATCTTTTGTCTTACTCATCTTCCAGCCAGCCAACAAGTCTTGCCAGGGTTTTATGCCCACTCCCACCCACTAGTTGGTATGGGCCACTGCCTGACATTTACCTGGCCAGCAGTGCAGCACCCTGGCAACTTGAAATTTGAAAATATTTTGCAAGAGAAGAAAAAAACTACTTTTTTATACAAAATTGCCTAAGCCCAGGGTGATTTCTTATGCTTCCCATGATATTTTAATAATCCTTCCCTCTTTCCTAGTTATGGTTCTGTTCCCCACTTCAGGAAAAACTTCATAATCATTTTAATCCATTATTTTTTATGGAACCAAAACATAAAAATCCAGCTATTAATGAATAGCTCTACTTTGATCCTACTTGGGAATAACTTCTATGTAAATGAAATCATTTGGAAGGAAATAAACATGAGCAGAAGAAATCTGACCTATGCCATAACTTGATACAAATGAGCATCACAGTCTTTGAAGGCATGGGTGGCACTACACTCATGCCTAACCCTCGACAGTATAGCATGCTCTGCTTATATTTACAAGGTCCTTACTTGCATGTGTAATTCAAAGATTATAATTTATAGGAGACCTAAAAAATTCCTTGTGCTTCACCAATGTCTCTCCTCAAAACCACTGTTGTAGAGTCTCTTAAAAGTTAACAAACACAGGAATAGGTACCAAACTTAACAGGCTTAGAGGAAGAAAACTTAGCTCTTGAGGAATCAACCTGGTTTTAAACCAATAGCTATTTTAAGTCCAGAAAGACAGATCTTTCAGGTAGCCAAGTCCTGACTGAAAGGCAGGATTTCCTTTAGCTTGCCTTCTCTTTCTCAGCTTGTGCAGTTTAAAGAGGCTACTTCAGTGTCACTGAACCTGGCATGGTGGCAACAGCTCCCTCTCTGCTGATAGGGCCACACAGCCAAGAACTTCATTATTATATAAGACTCAGCACCAGTGACATAAGTTACAAGACTTACAAAGACATTTACGGTATCTGATTGCCCTTATAGGTCAAGTAAGGTTTGTGTTTTGTTTTCTTTAGTAACCAGTTGTTAAGCAGTGTTACCTCAAAGCCACATCAAAACCAGAAATGTTCTCACATTTCAGGCCGTAGGGAATTTAGGGAAACAGTAAACTCATACCAGAGACAGACGTAAACCTTGCTAAAATACAATAGCAGCAGAAGCCTGCCAGAAGCCATTTCACATCTGAATATACAAAGTGAGCCAGCCTAGTCTCTCCTAAAATGAGTCACTGTGAGCACAATTAGCAAGCAGTAGCAAATTCTACTTGGGTCTGGCTCAGATGGAGTTTAACTTTCTTCATAGCAGCCCACATGGTGCTGTGTTTTGGATTTGAAGTTAAAACAATGTTGATAACACACCAATGGTTTGGCTAAACAGTGCTTGAATGGCATCAAGGCTTTCTCTTTTTCTCACTCTGCTGCCCCAGCGAGTAGGCTGGGGTGGGCTGGGAGAGGACACAGCCAGGACAGCTGACCCCAACTGAGCAAAGGAATATCCCATGCCACATAATGTCATGCTCAGCAGTAAAAGCTGCGGTAGGGGAAGAAGAACAAAGGGAGTTTTTTGCTTCCAAGGTGACCGTTGTTCAGAGACTGGCTGGGCATTGATCTGCTGGATGGAGGTGGTAAACGATTTCCTCTGTATCAGTTGTTTTTTTGTTGGGTTTCTTTTTTTCCTCTCTCCTTCACTGTTAAATTGTCTTTGTCTTGTCCCATGAGGTTTTTTGCTTTTGTTCTTCATATTCTCTCCCCAGTCTCACTGGGGATGGGGGACTGAGCGAGCGAGCAGCTCTGTGGGTGCTCAGCTGCTGGCCAGGGTCAACCCACCACACAGGCCGACACTGAAATTTATAAAGTTAGGAAGTTTATAACTTTTAAAGGTCATTCCTTTACTTAATGAGAAATATTTCCTGTCATGTAAATGTACATTGTGTCAAAATCAGAGTGTAAACTAATGAAAGTGGGACTAGATTACTCAAAGGCCCTTTGGCCCTTACAGGCTACTGCTTAAATCTGGCATGTCATGGCTGGTTAAGTCCTTTAGGGAGCTTCTGTATGGAGCTGTTAACCTCAAGAAGAGGTCTGACCTGCCTTTTATGAGTCTAAAGTCCTCTCAGCTGTTCCCTTGCTTCTCACTTCTGCAAAACGTTTCCTGTGCTTCCAAGTCCAGACTAGGGCACAGCAATGTGATATCCCAATGACACCTGTGTGACAGTTGTGTCTGTTTTATGGAGAAACCATTACAACGGTCACTTGGGGATTCTCCCCAAAAGACACCCATCTCATCCACTCTCCAAAAAAATTGTTTATGCTATGTAAGAATAAAGAATGTCTCTCCCTCCACTCGCATGCTCTATTTTTTTCTAAAGTAACAACACACATACATCTTCAATGATAGCACTGGGAATTGGAGAGGTATTAAATGAAATCATGTGTATGCAGTCAGACATTGGTATACAGTCAGACACACTTTCTGCCTATTGAGTATCATATGAAACAACCTGTAAAGACTTAGAATTCAGCATTTAAGAAGCTAATTCACTGAACTAAATTAGCACTGTTTGATATTAGTTCTTACTCTTATTTTAAACCAAAACGTATGATAATTGTTCTGCTGTATCATAATGTCCCACATCTGACCATATTCCACTTGTTTATTAAGTTAGAACCAGATAAGCTACAAAACAATAACTACATAGGTATTAGTATCTTAGCTTACATATCACCAACATTTATTAATAATAATTATAATAATATAATAATTATAATTATTATTATTAATAATAATGAACAGTCTGTCAATTATGAAAGTGTAGCTAAAATTAGTATCTCCAAGTGTCATTTTGTCTGTGATATGCATAACAACTTCAAAAAAATTCAGAATAAATGCTGGATTCCTATCCCAGTAAAGTTAGCAATATGTTCTCTGAAAAGATGGGGTATCTGATGGAAACATTTTTACTGCTTTATAATATATTTTGTGGAATATTGCAACAGATTCACCAGTGGTTTAAGAAGTGCAAGAATGAGGCAAGAAATACTGATAGCAGTGCTACCCTGCCAAGTGAATGGATTTATGACCAGCCATCCAGATCAGTTAATAATGGTTTTAATCAAGAATATGAAGATATGTCACTAATAAGAACTTTCAGTGGCATTGGAACGAAAATGGTATGAAAAACAGGTGTGTGCAGTTGTAACTAAGATATGAGTATGTGTGATGTGTGCTACTTCTATCAAGTCAGAAAAAAACCATACACACAAATCATTATCTGGGAATGTTTTTTGTTAAAGTTTGTGTCATCTGTTCATGTATTTATTTCAAACTAAAGAAGTTACCACTCCATGCAGCTACAAATGAAATGAGCTTTTGTGTATGTAACTATCATCAAAATACTGTAAAAGCTAAAGGTTTCAAACCTCTTTTCAATGCCAACAACTCTGACCATACATACTGGGTTTTTTCTACCTCAAACACAAGAACACAGTTGGAATTTTGCTTTTATCCAGGTTAAGACAACTTCTTTGCTTTACAAATGCAATTCTGTAATGCAGTATCTGTCCACTGTACTGACAAATTTAAAGAGGAGTTTGTCAGAGAGGAATTCCTCACATGCTCCCAGTGCACTGTCTGCACCTTATTTCTAACTCCTTACACATTGCCCACGTTTACAAATCCCTGCAACTTCTTCCACTCTTAGCTATTTAGCCAGCTATGCCACTCATGTAATGTATATTTGGTACATGCATCTCTCAATAGAATGAAAATACTTAATGTGTTTTTAAAAGTTGTAACTTATATGATTTCTGAAGAAACATTAATTACTGAAATCATCTTGACCTGTAGATAGGCACATAGATATAACTTTACTGCTGTAGGGCTTATCTTCACTGCTTAATATAAAGTATTTGGATTTTAAAAGTGCCTTTTAAACTTCCTTTAAAATGCTTAGAATACTTGTGGAATCTGTGTAATTAACAACAATAGAACTAAGCTGCATAGAAAGAGCTTATCATAATTTGCATAGTAATGAAGTAGTTGAAGTGCTGCCTTAGTATACTTATGTATGTGTGACTTGAAGGAAATTAATACTTTGACAAAATATTTAAATTGTTGAAAAATATTTTTTTTCCCAGTCAAATACTGCAAACTGAATATTGTGTTTCAAATTTGCTTACCACTGAAAACATATTATGTGAAAGGAAATGGTTCATAGAATAATATGACAGAGGTTACAGTCTAATAGGTTAATTGTGGAGTAGTTATAAAAAGTGAGTAAACTGTTCACTTAAAAGGGGACAGCAAGTCATATAGGTCACACTCAGGGCTGGACATTAAGAAGTGGATACACACTGCTAGCTGGATTCAGATTCAACTTCATCACTAGCCTCTTTTTCTATTATATTTCCTTATTCTATCAGTAAAGATGCCAAATAATTTTCATTTAAGAAATTGATCTAAGCATTTGATTCCTTTTGGTGAAAGTGCTGGCTAATACACTTAGAAAAAGTGAAATGTGACTTTCAGAGGGACAGATAGAATGTGCTTGAGCATTTGGAGAGGGGGAGGACAATCATGAAGAATCTTTTTTTTTTTTTTTTTTTTTTTATTTAAACAGTGTGAATTAAACAATGGTCTTCCCTCCTTCTCTACCTAAACTGGGAACTGACCGCATCTGCAGTCATACATATTTACGTTTCCAGAGTCAGTAAATCAAACTCTAATTGTGGAATGTAAATATGTAACTAATTTCTTTTCCAGTAAAACTATCTTTTCAGAAGCACTTCAAATTTCCTATTTTAAGAATCTTTTAAAAATAAAATCCTCGTTGCATATAATATATGTCTAACTCTTAATTTTAAAGTTAAAATTATAAATTGGGTTAAATATTAAGGGGTTAAATACAGAGAATATTCATACATTTAACATGGAGCTTTAGAGGAGAGAAAAATCGCCATTCCATCCTTTAAAATGCAAGGTGCAAAGTCCATCTAAGCAAAAGATGCAGTTCTATGAAGAGAAGAACTGAAGGCAGCAGTCACTGAACCAAAGTCACCTTCAAGTAGAAGAAGCACAAAGAGGTCAATGCCTTCAGTGAAACCTTCCAGCTCTGGCATTTTGGCAAAAATGACAAGAATTCATACCTAATCTAGCAGACATAACAAGAAGGTGCATTTAAAAAGCATCTCATTTAGATAACTCATATACTTGAACGTGGCCATTTTCTTTCCACTTTATAACACTGCCTCCACTTCAGATCAATGGCCCTTCAAATGAAGGTCAACATGATTTCTGCACTTTTTCACATGCTTCTCAGAAACAGCTAAGCTATTTTCTACATAGTGTTTCCAAAGAAGTTGGACATAAGCTTCCAGTCTGAAAGGTTAAATACTCAGAAGGTTCTGGGGGCTGAAAACAAGTAATAGGTAATACGTTCCATCATCTAACACCAACAGCACAAGGATAGTACAAAGACATTATTTGTTATGTTGTAGCCAGCAAGGTCATGGATTTTTAGGGCAGCTTAGCACAGAATGAAACATCAGGACCGAATTTAGAATGAGTTTAGAACACAAACAATTCTTAACATTAGACATGTGAAATATCACTTTTTTTCTATTTATACTTCTTTTTAAAAAACTGCATATCGTAGTGTTAAGAACATTAATATTTATATGAAATGCTGATCCTACAGTAAGTCAAAGAATGACAGAACCATTGATTAGAGGGGACCTCTGGAGATCATGTATTCTAACCCCCCCTACTCAAGCAGGGTAAGATAGAAATGGTTGCACAGGACCATGTCTAGATGGCTTTTGAATATCTACAAGGAGGAAGACTTCACAACCTCTCTGGGCAACCTGTCCCAGTGCTCAGTCAGTCTCACAGTAAAGAGTTTCCTGATGTTTGGATGGACCCTCCTGTGTTTCAGGTTGTGCCCATTGCCTCTTGTCACTGGGCACCACTGAAAAGAACCTGGCTCTGTCTTCTTCATTCCTTCCCGTCAGGTATTTATACAAATTGATACAATCCCCCTGAGCCCTCTCCAGGCTACATAGTTCCAGCTCTCTCAGCCTCTCATATGTTAGATGTTCCGGTCCTTAATCATCTTTGTGGGCCTGCAGTGGACTTACTTACTCCAGTAAGTCCATACGTTCTCATACTGGGGAACCCAGAACTGGACCCAGCACTACAGATGTAGTCTAGCAACTGCTGACTACAGAGTAAGGATCACCATCTTCGAACTGTTGGCAATGCTCTGCCTAATGCAGACCAGGATGCTGTTAGCCTTCTTTGCCATGAAGGCACATCTCTGGCTCATGGTCTGTTTGTTGTCCCCAGTAACCACAGGTCCCTCTGTGTGAAGCAGAAGCAGGACTTTGCATGTCCCTTTGTTGAACTCTGTGAGATTCTCTTCAGCCTAATTCTCCAGCCTGTCCAGGGCCCTCTGGACCACATGTGTATCTTCAGTTCCAAATGACCAGTACCCAGTCAGTACCCAGCCCCCTTAGCTGGAAGGCAGGAATAGGGAGTAGAACGAAGCCCCCATACACCAAAGGGAAATGGTTAGTGACCTGCTACACCACTTAGACACACACAAGTCTATGGGGCCAGATGAGACCCACCCAAGGGTACCAAGGGAGCTGGTGGAGGTGCTCACTAAGCCACTTTCCATCACCTATCAGCAGTCCTGGCTAACCAGGGAGGTCCCAGTTGACTGGAAGTTAGCAAATGTGACACCCATCCACAAGAAGGGCTGGAAGGAGGATCCAAGGAACTACAGGCCTGTCAGCCTGACCTTGATGCTGGGGAAGGTTACGGAGCAGATCGTCCTGAGTGCCATCATGTGGCACATACAGGACAACCGGGTGATCAGGCCCAGTCAGCATGGGTTTATGAACGGGAAGTTGTGCTTGACTAACCTGATCTCCTTCTATGACGAGGTGACTCGCTTAGTAGATGAGGGAAAGGCTGTGGATGTTGTCTACCTGGACTTTAGTAAGGCCTTTGATATGGTTTCCCACAGCATTCTCCTGGAGAAACTGACTGCTCATGGCTTAGATGGGTGTATTGTTTGCTGGGTAGAATACTGGGTGGATGGCCGGGCCCAAAGAGTTGTGGTAAATGGAGTTAAATCTAGTTGGTGGCTGGTCACAAGTGGTGTTCCCCAGGGCTCAGTATTGAGGCCAGTTCTGTTTAGTATCTTTATCTATGATCTGGACGAGGGGATTGAGTGCACCCTCAGTAAGTTTCCAGGCGACACCAAGTTGGCCAGGAGTGTTGATCTGCTGGTGGGTAGGAAGGCCCTACAGAGGGACCTGGACAGGCTGGATCGATGGGCTGAGGCAAACTGTATGAGGTTCAACAAGGTGAAGTGCTGGGTCCTGCACCTGAGTCACAACAACCCCATGCAACGCTACAGGCTTGGGGAAGAGTGTCTGGAGAGCTGCCTGGTGGAAAAGGACCTGGGGGTGTTGGTCAACAGCCAGCTGAATATGAGCCAGCAGTGTGCCCAGGTGGCCAAGAAGGCCAACAGCATCCTGGCTTGTATCAGAAACAGTGTGGCTAGCAGGACTAGGGAAGTGATCGTCCTCTTGTACTTGGCACTGGTGAGGCCGCACCTTGAATCCTGTGTTCAGTTTTGGGCCCCTCACTACAAGAAAGACACTGAGATGCTAGAGTGTGTCAAAGAAGGGCAACAAAGCTGGTGAAGGGTCTAGAGAACAGGTCATACAAGAAGCGGCTGAGGGAGCTGGGGTTGTTTAGTTTGGAGAAGAGAAGGCTGAGGGGAGACCTTAACACTCTCTACAGCTACCTGAAAGGAGGTTGTAGCGAGGTGGGGGTTGGTCTCTTCTGCCAAGTAACAAGCGATACGACAAGAGGAAATGGCCTCAAGTTGCATCAGGGCATGTTTAGGTTGGATATTAGGAAAAACTTCTTCACTGAAAGGGTTGTCAAGCACTGAAACAGGCTGCCCAGGGAAGTGGTTGAGTCCCCATCCCTGGAGGTATTTAAAAGACGTGTAGATGTGGTGCTTAGGGACATGGTTTAGTGGTGGACTTGGCAGCACTAGGTTAACAGTTGGACTTGATGATCTTAAAGGTCTTTTCCAACCTAAACAATTCTATGATTCTATGATTTTAATTACCAGTCTAGACATCAGACATTCATAGAGTACTTACATCTGGATGATGAGCTTAGCCTAGTAGTCCCAGCCAATTACTATTTGTATTAGCCAATAACTATTTGTATTAACCAATAAAATAATTGTTGTGTACTTGTAGTGATCCTCATTTACAGTCTTCACACACAAAGGTGACCAAAGGTTTGAAGGTCAGAGCAGAGTCTTTTTAGGAAAACAAGAGCTATTAGAAAAGGCAGAATTACTCCTGAATATCCTAGACAGGGCATTGACATGTTCAGATAGAAATTCATTGCACTTCTGAAAAATGGAAAATTATGAAATTCAAGAATGCAAGCATTAATCGAATGCAACATCCCAACCACTATCACATTTCCAGGCAGGAATGAGTTCAAAGATTCTTTCATTTCAAGAACTGAAGTGATCCTCCTCAACAGGTCTAAAAAGAGGTGAAGCTGTCATGTTTGCCTCAGCATGCAAAGAGACTGAAGTTTTAACTGAAGACTTGGTGCAAACTGCCTTTTTAGAGGGCGTGCCTATACCAAAAACCTCTAGCTGCAGCATTTCCTATTCAAACACCTGCAGCAGCTACACGCACATGTTCAAGACCTCAAGAAGATAATAATGATTTCATTACAATGCCAAAATGATAAGGCTACATTAGACTAGAATGAACAGTGTAAAAAAAAAAAAACAAACCCAAACACAAAAAGCCACAGTTGGATTGTTACCTGGCCGAGGTATATCAGGGTAGGAAATTAAAACTGTAGCTCAATTTTCAATGCATCCAAGAAGCTAACTGATGGGAGGCTCCCAGACTGCAACTGCAATGCAACTGTACTTTGAAACGAAATTACCAGGATCACCAGTTCATGAACAATGCAGCAGTAACCTCCTTGCAACAGAGCTCACCAAGAACACCTCTCTTCTGTGTTCCCTTCATCCCACAAGTCTCTCAGTAAATATTAGAGTGGTTTCCAGAGTCTCAGTCCCAACTTCACAGCACTCTAGGTCTGGTTCAAATTCCCAGAGGTGAGCACGCATTTCTCCCCATGGAATGAGCTCTTGCATTTGCTCTTTCTCATGGCAAAAGCTGAGCTGTTATTGCTAGGCGAAGTTAAGGAAACTGACTCAGGACTAAGCTTTCTGCTGCCAAACAGAACATGTACATGTAGCTACATATGAACAGGGGTTGGAGAGAGAAAACCAGGAGCAGGCCATCCATAACTTCATTAATTATGGAGAATATTAATTATTATTAATTAATATTCATTAATTATGGAGAATACTAATGGTTAAAGACAGACTTACATGGCTCTTTTGGGTACTTCCATGTTTTTTCTTTCATAGTAGCTTTTCTAGAATTCGTTTATAGCTTAATGAAGAAAGATGGAAACTTACTGCATTTTTCTGTTCTCACATCGAAACTCCAATTTTCTAATCTCAGTTGGTGTCATGTTGTATATCCTTATCAAGATTATAATTAAAATGGAAGGCATAAAGTCTTACACAGATGTCCAATTCACAAATATGGAAAACAATTTTCTTAATGCTTCTCTGTCTTTCCCTAGTACAGTTACAATTGCACAAGTTCTCTCCCTTGTAACTACCTAAGACTGATTAAGAAAAAAATATTTCAAATTTGCCATTACTTTGTGACATATGAAAAAAATGGTGGTAACTGATCTGACTAGAGGAGGAATGGTATCTACATACAGCTTACATTCTCAAACAAAAGTCTCAGTGCTTCTTCCTAAAATCAGTAAAAATATTTCAGCATAGAAGGATCTGTGCTGCCTAAAACACTCTACTATCTATAGACCAAGAGGGAAAGATACAGATGCAGTACAGAAATGAACTGTTCTTGATAATCTCTTAGGATTTGTATATCTTGCCTGTTTAAACATACTTCTGCATGGAATATTTAAATAAGAAAAAAAAAAATCTTAGCCTATCCTTAGCATAATCTGAAGTAATACTCTCAGAACAGATATATTAACATTGTGCTTTATCATGAAAATATGTTCATCCTCAGGATAAAATATTACTTTAACCTGTCTCATGTTCTAGATTTGACTGTGTCTGTACCAAGCATTTTCAAAAGAATTAGTGAAATCTGAGTTTAAAAAAAAAAAATGGTTTCCCAGACAACGCAGCTAGCAGAGTTAGCAACAACGTTTCAGCAGAAATGGAACCTTTTATTTTTTTTAAATTATAAGTATTTTTTGCAATTACCAATCATAGAATGATTTGGGTTGGAAGGGACCTTAAAGATCATCTAGTTCCAACCTCTTTGCCATGGGCATGCCCCATCCAACCTGGCCTCAAACACTTCCAGGGATGAGGCATCCACAACTTCTCTGGGCAACCTGTTCCAGTGCCTCACCACCCTCATGGCGAAGAACTTCTTCCTTATATCTAATCTAAATCTACCCTCTTTCAGCATGTAGCCATTACCCCTTGTTCTATCACTATGTGCCCTTGTAAAATGCCCCTCTCCAGTTTCCTTGTAGGCCCTCTTCAGGTACTGGAAGGCTGCTATAAGGTCTCCCTGGAGCCTTCTCTTCTCCAGGCTGAACAACCCCAACTCTCTCAGCCTGTCCTCACAGAGGAGGTGCTCCAGCCCCTTTATCATCTTTGTGGCCCTCCTCTGGACCTGGTCAAGCAGGTCCATGTCCTTCTTATGTTGGGGGCCCCAGAGCTGAATGCAGTACTCCAGGTGGGATCTCACGAAAGCGAAGTAGAGGGGGAGAATTACCTCCCTCGACCTGCTGGTCACACTTCATTTGATGCAGCCCAGGATACGGTTGGCTTTCTGGGCTGCCAGTGCACATTGCCAGGTCATGTTGAGTTTCTCTATCAGTCAACACCCCCAAGTCCTTCTCCTCAGGGCTGCTTTCAATGTATTCTCCACACAGCCTGTATTTGTGCTTGGGATTGCCCTGACCCATGTGCAGGACCTTGCACTTGGCCTTGTTGAACTTCATGAGGTTCACATGGACCCACCTCTCCAGCCTGTCAAGGTCCCTCTGGATGGCACCCCTACCCTCCAGCGTGTTGACTGTACCACACAGCTTGGTGTTGTCGGCAAACTTGCTGAGGGTGCACTCAATCCCGCTGTTCATGTCGTTGCAACCACTTATCAACAGCATCATGGTACAAAATAGGCATGAGTTTTAGAAAGTTTCATTTCCTTCAGCCTTTTAAGATAATACATTTTTAAAAAACAGTTATGCAGCCTAGTTGTGTAGCAAGTCCATCAGAAGATGAAATTCTGAAAAGTTCAGGTTCTGCTTTCAGCCACACGAGGACTACACCTAAAACACCCCTAACAGAACAGAACAAGATGATCTATTTAAGAAGAGTTCTTAAAATTACAAATTAATATATTTCATTGTGGTTTGTTTTGACAACAGATATCGCTAACTGATTTTCAACTCCATTTGTTTAGGACTTTTTGAAAGAGGACTCAGTGCTACCTTAGGCTTTTGTGAGAAATGCAAACAAGGTGGTTAGGATCCTTTTTCAGAACTGATTTATGACATTCTAACAGAAAATTCCAGCTATTAGTCAGCGTAATTAGCCAGGAAAGATCCATACCCAAACTGAAGAACATGCAAAGTGGTAAAAACCCCCTGAGCTTCCTCCATTCAGAAATGCTAATATTCACTCCTTGAAGAACATGACTATTGTTGATAGAAAACAAAGTCTAAGAGGCTCTGATCTTGTTAGATTTCTCACTGTTTCTCTTTTAAATAGAAAATATTTAACCAATAAAAATGTACAAGTGTAATTGCCCACTAAGACTATACATAGAAGAGATTTAAAACAGAAAAATGATTAGGTTAGGAACGCAAGCAGCCATATATATTCCAACTAGGAAAGCTGGGATGGAGTATGGATAGGATTAGTACTAATACAGATGAAGATAGGTAGGAGACTATCTAAAAGGGATCAGATCTTTTCCCATGAAAGAGACTGACCTAAGTAAAGGTACTAATTAGCCTTCCTAACCTAGAAGTCACCTCTGCAAACACTCCTTGGTTTCCCCTCATTTGTGTAGTGAACACGAATGGCACGTACATGCCGCAAAACCAGAAACAACACTCCCCACATCCATATGGTCTCCTCTGTTCTAGATCATTTTCAGCAACAAAAACATAGCTATTTTATCAGATACGGGAAATGCATTTAAAACTAGAGATTGTAAAATGAAAGTTCTGTCCAGGCTCAAACATTGAAATAGTGAGTCAGTAAATACAGACCTAAACACAAAACTGAATTAGGAGGCTTTGAAGTTTACAACGATAAATAGGAAGAAATCATGACCAATTCATACAATTATGGATGCTAAACCAGAAAGCAAACAGATTCACCTTTAATAGGGTTATGTCTCTATTGTAAAAACGCTACTTTGCTTAGAAAAATAGGTTTTCTTTAAACTTTACATCTGATATTTCAAGGTGATACAGTGGAGGGATTGGGGGAAGGAGGAAATAAAATGGACAGTATTCACAAAATCTGAATGCTTAGAAGCAGCCTTGGCTTCTTACATGAAACAAAGAGACTATCGTCCTGATTCATCTGCTGCAAGTATTTCCCAAATATTCTAAGAAATATCCCTTTTTTCAAAGAAGATATTTTTCACACAAACTAAATGGATTTAAACATAGTTGGCTGAAAATAATGCATTTCTGAATGTGCTTTACTATGCTTTGTTAGGACCAACTGAACAACTTAAGAGAAAACATGCTTGCATCCTTCTGCTTTGGGTAGGTCATCCACAATCAAAACACATTTATAAAATGGTAGTAATTGAAAAATCTCTGAGTCTTGCTATGCATGCAGCAGTATCCTTTGAACACTTGTGTTATGACTGAACAAATTCCTGTCCTCCTTCAACTTTTATGCTCCAACACAAAAAACCCCACCACTTTACCACAGTGAATACTTCCACATCTTATCTCTGCATTAATATTTTTTTCTTCCTGAAAAATCTTGTATCGTCTTACCATAAAATCATGAAGGTCAATTTATAAAGCACTCAATGTTACCTGTGGCTCTTAGGGCTCAGTAAACATGATACTGCATATGTTCCTGTGGGTGGCATTAATACATGCTGAAAGAAGTCAGATTTTTATGGATTAAAGAACACTGCAAACTATGACAGTGTTGATGCTCAAAAGCAACATACATCATCAGTAACTGAACCTCGCATTTAACAACCTTCTCCTTTAAAAGCAACTCTTCAAAAACTGCATCCAGAGAAACAAGCTTTGTATAGGCTCGCTAAATATATGTGGTGCCATTATTGCTCAGAAAGGTAACCGACCCGAAGATGCATGCCGTTTCTGAAAGCTGGCGAGTAGCTCCAGGCCCCCAGAACGCAAAGTGAAAAAGAGCTGTTTCAAGTTTCCACCAGAGTGCCAAAACAGGTATTACCATTGAATCAGAGACTTAGGCCATAGCAGAGCAGTGTGAAAGAAGAGAACTCCTTAATAGCATTACCTACTGTTTCTATTCATGCTGAAAGTTATCCTCTGTATAAATGAGTATGCAAGTGAGCCAGACACAGGTGCCTTGGTAGCACAAAGGTAACTTATTTCAGTTTTACATGCAAAAATGCTGTCCTGCAGATCTGGAAATCTTGCAGGCTATCTTGTTTTCACTATATACAGAACCTCAGGCTTTACATCAGCATTTTTTTCTTTCTTTCATTATCAAAAACAGTAATAAAAGAATTCAATCCCTGCCACGTGAATCCTAATCTGATGCAATCCACATATCGATGTAGATCTGGTGGCTATGTGCTGAAGAGGCTTTCAAACAGCTATACCGGATTTTTTTTTTTTTAATCTTATTTCTCACCTCCCCAGATTTTCTGTTGTTTTTTGGGAATTCTATAATTTCATACATGTTTAATTCAATCTCCAATTTTATTTTTTTTTAAGTATTAAGAAATCAACTTAAAAACCACACTTAAAATACAAACACTGTTTGCTTTCAAATGAACAGTTGTGGATTTTAGGATTTAGGCATTAAGAGTGAAAATCCTGAACTTGCACTTAAGGTAGTCAGTGCAAGGTGAATGGTAAAAGAACGAGATACGTGAGTCTGAGTTCATTACCTGCTGACTTATTTCAACTTCTCTCCAACAGATTGGTTTTTTTGCAGATAATCAGGTAGTTACAATATTCCGAGAAATTTATAAATGACCTCTTGAGAAAAGTTTCAAGAAAATATATTTATTCAATTTTAGCAGAGGAAAAAAACATAATAAATATATAACAATTTCTTACACCCTTCTTCACAAGATATTTTTATGTTCAAACATCACATTTCTGTTACAAATTTCAACTAGTATTTCAAATTTTAAAAGACCACATTCACTGAAAAAGGAAAGAACTTTTAACATTAAAAAAATACATATATCAGAGTAAGAGAGTGCAAATGTTTTATTTCTTGTGGTTAGTGCTAAGTGTTCAAGTCCTTTAGAACACTGCAAGATATGTATTAGATCAGCAATATTGCAAGCATCCAATTAACATGCACAACTATTACATTAAGTGAACAATACAGATTGTAATTTTTCATGGGACAACCTTGATTTGTCTCTCAAATAACATCGAAAAAGACTTTTCCAAATTTCTGCAATTATGACAACACGAGCTTTTTACAAATCCCACACTCAAGTCCTCAGCTGAAGCAAAATGGATCTAAGCTTGAACCTTCTCAAGACAAGACAACTACCAGGCAAGTACAATTATCACTCTGACAGGTTTATACAGGTCTTCGGAGTGCAACTGATACTTTCTCAGCAGAAGCAGATGCAATTCCATTGGGATTTTTATTTCCATAAACTGGGACAGCAATCCCTTAGATTCTGTAGGATGCCCGTAGGTGTGTTTTGACAGCCATCAGGTTTTGTTCATTTTCTATGTACCATCTATTCAAACCAGTTTTCTTTCAGTAAAAAACGTACAGCATCATCAAATCCATTTTGGTACAATGATTCCATTTTCTCCTGGTTTGGTGGGAACAAAGCTTGATTAAGTCTTACCAGGTTGGCCAGAGACAGCTGCAACAGAGCGAGAAGCTATAAATTAGTTTATTAAAGCAACTTATCTAGACTTGACTGTGTTGCTATATGTTCTGTCATCTGTTTCGTGTAGCATATGTAAAAATAAAAGACTAGCATGGCTATGTCTACGCTAGTAAATCAACCGTGTCCAGGTACACTGCTGAGCGCCAAGACAAACTGGCACAAACGGTCTGCATATCCACTATTAAACTCACAGCCTCCAGGACAGACTGTCTGCCTGTAAAACTGCCCAAAGCTTCTGAAACATTTTAACTTCGGAAACATTCCCAGAACTGTCTGGCAGAGTGGTAGCTGGCACATGCTACAGTTGTGCAAGGAAATATTTTGACAGCTTACTAGTGCAAACAACCACATTCTTGGGAACATTCCCAGGCAATGTTTAACATATGAGTATAAATGTAGCTTGTATTACCAACAAATTAAGACCTACTCAGCATCTCAAGTGGTCACTTTGATGGTGTAAAAAGATTTCAGAACTCTATTCTTGAATAAAGATATTATTAAATTGTTTAAAACAAAATTAAAAATATAATTAGATTTAATAAAGTTCTGAACACTTCATTTACATCATTAATTTAATACTTTAGCCACATACTTCATTATTCACAATTTTGAAAAACAATACCAAAATAATCTTCATTATTTGAAGTAAGCAATTATTCAAATTTACACTAATAGATGCAGGAGGTTCAAAGAGACAGAAGACTGCTCACATTCCAATCCAGATAAATGAAGATATACAACTCTATTTTATGCAGATTACAATATTGCTGAAAAAAAATTATTCTTAGTTCACATTTTTACAGCTCTAAAAGCTAAGGGTGCTTCAAATGGAATAGTTTAAAATGTTGCCTGAGATTCTGCACAATTCTGCACTTGCAAAACCCTAGAAGAAATGTAACTCTGCAATTAATTTTCTGTCTCTAAACTAATCTACTCATCAGCTCATTTTCCTCCTCTAGATGCACTTAATATTAGATACAAATCACAACCAAGAAATATACGGGAAGTGATTGCATATATTTTCAATATATACAAAATCAACAATCTCAAGCTTTATGATCATTTACCAAGTACTACCATGCTTAAAAATCTCTCTGTGAAACATTATAAAGATTCAGAAATTGATCCAATTTAGGATTACATTACTCAAATTAAGAAAACATATTAAGAACTGTCTAAAAAACTTTTTAAAAAAGTAACAATTATTGCTAATCTTTATTTTTTCTTTCTAATGGAGTTTTGTTGACAGCTAGGTCTACTGCTATTCAATATTTTCTTTCATCATGTCAAAGGAAGCAATACTGTGGTTAAAGTTTGTGAGACAAAGCTTGCAAAGACAGAAATGTCAACCATGAAAAGAAGGCCATAAAAATCAGTCTTAGTCTATATTTCCATATACAGAAGTGTTTCTGTAACATCTAACAAAACTTCTGGAAAAATGTTGTGGTTACAAATGTTCAAAATCTTAACACGAGCTTCTTGAGCAATGAGGTGACAAGCCACTACACCATTTCAAATGTACAACAAACTTGTATTTTAAATTCAGTTAGAGCAGCTAATTTCAATAAGTTTGAAGGGATGTTCTGGAGTTTCCCCCTCCTGAGGTATTCTACAGAAGCCTTTTTTTTTTTTTTTCCCCCCTCTATAAACACTCTGCCTAGCCAAAGACAGCTGATACTTAAAGCAAGCCTAGGTTATTTACATTTAATAGCCTGTGATAATTTGCTCAATTTTGTGCTAGATCAAAGCTTTTCAACCTTTCTGACAAAATTTACTCTATATCTTCCTTCCCTTATGTTTAACAAAAAGTTTACACTCCATTTGCAAAACAGAAAATGCCAAAACATTACTTAAGTTGATATATACACAGAAAATAAACACTTAAAAATAAGCATAACCTTAACTGCTCAACTACCTTTTCTTCTTCTGAAGTTATTTAATAAACAAGCAACTCACCATTATATCTTGTTTTGCAAATTTAACATAAAGATCCACATGTCCTTTATCTTGTGGACAGATATCTAATCGACCACTGAAAGGAGAAATCGTCACAGTTCTTCCAACAGGCAAGATAGGAAGGCCATTGGTAAGACCACCATCAACCCACTTCTGTTGAAAAATAAAAATATTTTCAAAATAACCTTAGTACACTATGTTCATAATTAAATACTTCATCTTTCCTGTCCCTGCCTCCTTCACCCCACCCTCAAGAAAAGTTACAAGTTTCCTTCTGAGAAAATCATGAATAAACTTCAGCATGAAGCATGAAAATCAAGGAACTGACAATGTACACACACAGTGTTTAATTAATGAGTGTTTGACATAACATGTAAATATGTGTGTAATATATTTATCAAGTTACTGACACGCCTTGTTAGTTGACCTAATAACCCATACAGAATTTTTCTCAACACATACATGAAAAGTTAAGATTGTTAATATTACATGTGAACCATATCAGATAAAGTATACTCCTCTAAAACATTACTCTGATTCAAACTAGGAGCTGGACAATCTGTATGTGCAGGTAAACTGACTGCACAAACTAAACCAAAAATGGCTTCTTTCTTCTTCTTACAGACCCTCTTGTCTTCTTACATATACAACACAAGACAGCAATAGCTGGAAAGTGGAGGGTAAAGGTGGGAAGGAGCTGAACGACTACAGCACATAAGAAGGAGCAGACATCAAGTCTGCTACAGGAGTGGAGTATAGGAAAGAATGAGGAAGAAAAAACAAAAGCAACCAATTAATTTCTTGCAGAGCCTCACATATTTTTTGGTTCTAAAGGCAGTCTAGGGGTACAAGCCTGATCTTCACAGGGACCATAGCAAAATTCCATCCCAGTATAAGCAGGGACAGCTGTGACATCTCTTTCCAAAGTATTTTATACATTCACATTTCTTACAGTGCTTACATGCATAACCCAAAACTCAACACCAGTCTACTGGCTAGATATATTTACTGACATCATACATGAGGCCTACTGATCAGATGCATCTCACTTAAGTTTATACATCTACAGCCAAATTAGTCATTCTACACTTCCTTTATCGTCAAGAGAGAAAAAACACTTCTAGCAAATGATCGACCTTATCCTAAAGTAAGCACTTACATCTGATTTGAATTGTGCTGAAAAAGTGCTTTCTTCTCTTCTTCTCCACTAATTATAAAGGAAACATGCATTAAGTTTGTAAGATGTAGACTACTGCACACACCTAAAGCTAATCAAGTTGAAATCCTGTAAGAAATAATATCGTAAGATTCACCTCAGTGTTTCTTAAGGGTTTAACCTCCAAAGATAAACCGAACGCTGCAGGATATCAGCTTCAAGTTTCATTAACAGAGAACACTACAAACAAATGGCAAATTGTACTAGTACTCTTTAGCACCAGTCAGGCAGAAGACTGCTTTTCTGCTGTAGGTGATACTATATGAGACTGTTATGAAACAGCAAAATAATGCAAGTTTTCCCACAAAATTACTGAAAATGCCACAGGAATTTAGTCACAAAATTAAAAAAAAAAATCTCCCACAAAAAGTATACTATTACAAAGTTGTTTACAACATCTAAATTAAACTTGTCTTCAAACTGTTGTCAAGACACTAGCTTTCAGTGCAGTGACTGTTATACAGGAAGCATTATCTCAGGTTACAGTGTTTGTTCTTTAGAAGTCCCTGAGATTCTCTGAGGTCTGTCACTTGGTTGTATAGATCCCTCTCAGCTATATCCTTTACTCTTGCTTAGAGCAAACCTCCTTTTAATTCTACAGGTATAGATCTCTCCCAGTGCCACATCTGAGTTCATGCAACCAGAAGACTTTGTTCCCACTTGCCCTTCCTTCCACTGTCTACTCTCATATCTGGCAATGCATGGATTTACTCTTTTACATGTGGATATACAGCAAGCACCATCTGGGGAGAGGTTGCTTTGTCCCTCCACCCCACCCTCTTTTTCACTTTCTCAGATGAAATTTGCCATTTCACAATTCTTTATGCTCCTGAGCTTAAAATATAAGCTGCAAATATTCACATTCAATAGTCTCCACGGACCTTCTGACCCAATTATTTCATAACATGCTTTAGAGCTTGACTCTTGACATTAGCTCTTCATGTCAGTACCCACAATCTACCATTGAATTCCTTCACTTTCCACAAAAAATTGTATTTCTCAATTCTTAGGATTGAGATTGTTTTGCCTTAGAAAAAGAGGGAAAAAAAAAATCTAAAACCATTTAAAGCTATCTTTCAGACTTCTCGAACTCCATTACACCATTGTTGCGATAACTGTGAGTAAAGCTGCAACATACCTTAACATTTCTAACACCAAGGCTTTTTTTTCTGTGTGTCTATAAATAGTCATTTATTATTGATTTATATGCAATGTTCCTTGGAGTACTAAGTGGCTTTTTGTTGCAGTTCCTACAGTGACAAGAACACTGGAGTCCCTGTCTAAGCCAAGTCAAAGACACCGTAACAGATGACATTATTAATGTCTTTCACAAGTCTAGCTTAGTACCTTTACCACTTAAAAGTTCTCCCGCTTTTAAAAATTCTGATTATTTACTTTTTTTCCCCTCTCCTCTTAAGTAACTTCAATATTTATTCAAAAAATCAAAATATTTACCAAGGCAAGTGCAATACTTTTTGTTAAGCACTATCTTTTGTAGATTCTATTACTCCTAGCTGACATGCCCTCTGTTATTTTATTTTCTTTCAAACATTTGGGAGAAACTGCTTCTCAGTCAAAAATATTTTGGCTCCACAGTATCTCATGTTACATAGTTAAAATAAAACATTTGTATGCTGAAAATAAAGAAATATAATGCCCCATATTCTTTTCATTTCATTAACCAATTCTTGAAAAATGCTTCTTAGCTGATGAGGCAAATTCCTGGTAACTTCTGAATTAGTTTCTTTTTTGTAAGTACAGTGCAAAGACAGAGAAAGTTCTGAAATAACGTGAATGAAAACCAAACCAGACAATGAAATTAAGAATGTTGGCTGGTCCTAACAGAATCTACCCATTTACCAGTAGATGGTTTTTACAAAGCTGTTCTGTAAGAAGTACAGGGACAGAAACTACAGCCTCATCATCAGATACAGTCAACTCAATCATCTGTGGATCTTTATCTGTCTTAAAGATTAACCTTGCCAGAGATTCAGAGGACACTAAACCAACTAAAAGAAAGATAATTTCACATGGAGCAAGTCTGCCCTGCTGTTACTGGAAGCCTAGTCCAAGGGCACCTTAAATACCCAGCCCAGGTAAAAAGCTAGCTGAGGTCATTAACAGACTATAACTTCTCAGATGTTGCTTTACACTCCCTTTTCATTCAGATTATTTTTAGGCTTATCAAACCAGAAGAAAACATACTATGAACAGACTGTTGTTATGCCTATGCTACCATGCAATTTAGCTTATTCACCGCAAAAGTCTAGCCCCCAAGAATACATACTACAGGTATGCTAGCTAATTCTAGCGTGAGCCAAATGCTTCCCAAAAAGCATTCTTCCTAAGAAGAAAACTAAAGTGCAATGCTGGGAACAGTTTACCCTGGGGTTTACTCTCTATAGGCAGTATGGACAGGCTAGCAACAGGTTTGGCTGTTTTCTGATACTATCCCAGCAAAACTGCACCATACTCCCTTATGTATCATTGTCCTGGTTTCAGCTCGGATAGAGTTAATTTTCTTCTTAGTAGCTGGTATAGTGCTGTGTTTCGGATTTAGGATGAGAATAATGTTGATAACACACTGATGTTTTGGTTCTTGCTGAGTAGTGTTTACACCAGTCAAGGACTTCTCAGCTTCCCATGCTCTGCCAGGTGCACAAGAAGCTGGGAGGGGGCACAGCCAGGACAGCTGACCCAGACTGGCCAAAGGGCTATGCCATACCATATGGCATCATGCTCAGTATATAAGCTGGGGGAAGAAGAAGGAAGGGGGGGACATTCGGCATGATGGCGTTTGGCTTCCCAAGTAACTGTTACACGTGATGGAGCCCTGCTTTCCTGCGGATGGCTGAACACCTGCCTGACAATGGGAAGTAGCGAATTAATTCCTTGTTTTGCTTTGCTTGTGCGTGTGGCTTTTGCTTTACCTATTAAACTGTCTTTATCTCAACCCAGGAGTTTTCTCACTGTTACTCTTCCGATTCTCTCCCCCATCCTACCGTGGGGGAGTGAGCGAGCGGCTGCATGGTGCTTAGTTGCCGACTGGGGTTAAACCACGACAATCATGCAACACGCATTTCAGTATGTCATCTGAGGTGCACTTCAAAAACACTCCTAGATGACCTGGTGATATGTATGCAGGTGACATATGTAGCCCAGAGAAGATCCAGACCAGCTGTTCTGAAGCACAGATAAGGCCAGTAGACTTGAGCAGCACGGAGTAAGCTCAATTCCATGCTGCCATGGACCATATGGCCAAAGGAATTTACCCCCTGGAACTAATGTAAATGCAGGCAGACAGACAGACCTTTAGTCTGTTACAGTAAAGCTTTCAGGAAACTTGGAATACAATCCTAATATGATAGGTGGCCTTGCAGAGCCAAATCAATACCCAATCCATCTTACTGACTTCAGTGCTTACCACGTCTGGATCACGAGGTTACATGCCACGTATCTGGCTCTACACTGCATGCTTTAGGGCCCCTATTACCCACCCACATATCCTTGTTACCCACTATTCCAAGCGGTGGAAATACTATTGCAATAGAAATCCTATGATCATTGCTCTCACCCTGCTCTAAGTATTTTGGACTAAAGAATGGAAGTCACATTCATTTACAGGCAACAATTTTCCCAGCGGAAAAAAAAAATTCCCCAAACCACAAATGCAGTGTTTTAAAGAGTATGAGAAAAGTCAGTGCACACATGCAGAACTAATCATTCCAACAAATAACAATAAATGAAAGCAAACTTCTCAGAAACTTCCTTTTCTGAAGTAGAGTAGTAAGAAGCCTTGGGAATGACAACAAAGTTTCAAGTAACAGAAGAACCAGTTTCCGTGAATCATTAATTGATTTCACTTCTGAATGCAAAAAATAAAGTTGGGCAGGAGCGAGAACCGTCCACTAAGAAGAGGCTGAAATTGTTTCAGTAAATACTACAATACCCAGGCAAATCATAATAGCAGTGTTCATCCAATAAAATGGGTTTTAAATAAGTTTTGGACAAAACTCTGAGCCAAATTTTCATTCTCTTAATTGAGAGAGCAACACAAGAACTTAAACAAAGACACTTCCTTCCCTTTAACTATGTCAGAATGAACCTAAAACAACCATGTATGTCCTTTCAACTGCACAAGCAACATATAAAGACTCTAATCAACAAAATTTCCAGACCCTGGGAAGCTGCAAGGAGTCTCCACTTAACACAAGCAGTCAGGCAATACTGATTTAAACCCTTCAAACATTTTAGCTGGTATGTATTGCTGTACACATAATTCTAAAGCTGACAAGCTTTCTGACATAAGGAACTCCAGCTCCCTCTTGCTAGAGACAAATGCATATGGTTTTGTGGGGTTTTTTTGGGGGGCAGGGTGGCTGTAAGGATTATAGATGTTCTAAAGGCATCATTTGGATGCATATGAGGAAATAAAGGAAAGTATCATGTAGTATTTCTCAGAAAGAACAAAATGGCTATTTACATGCTTCTAGTACTTACAAACAGACTAAACAGTCAAAATTATTCCTAAAATGTTAATAAATTTATGTAAGTAAGACAAAAATGTTCTTGCAGCTAAACCAAGTACAGGCAACCATGAAAAGGTTTTCTTATAGTAGCGTACATCTTTGAAAACTTCATAGCCGTGTGCTATAGGAGAAAAAAAGTTTATTCTTTAATGTTTATCCAGAGATAAGAGATTTGAAGGTGCCTCAAGCATGTTCTCGTGTTCTGTACAGAATTACAACACATAGGTAGAGACACACATGTACTCCAGCAGTGTCCAAGCTGCCAAGATCTTCCTTATCATTCCTTCCATTAAACAGAAAAGCAGAATGGTGGTCCTTTAAATTGCAGAAAACATTTTAGAGTTGGTAACACAACTTGTCATGAGAAGCATCTTTACTACAAGAAGCTTTTTCTAATGGTAAGCATTAGACATTATCTTTAGGCAACAGTTTCATGCTGCAGAGATCATTTCAGTCTCAGCACCCACAATTTTTGAAACAACACGAATGAACTCATGACATCTTTCATGTTGTTAATCTACAGTATCAACAGAAACAGTAACTATTCTACAAAATACAGTACTGCAATTCCCTCCTACCCTTCCCTCAAGATCAAATAATTACATCATAAATGAAGAATGCTCTTAAAAAAAAAAGTTGGTAGTTAAACTTAATGAAAAATTACCTCTCCTTTATATTCAACTGGCTTAATTCCTGCATATACTGGTACAAAACTACTTGCTAGCAGGACCTAGAGAAAAGAAAGGAGAAAGAATAGAGAACAAAAGTGAAGAAAAAGCAACAAATTAATTCTGAACCAGTACATATTTCATACATATTTATCTGTATTAAATAATATAGCAGTAACCAGTTAATATATTAGTTTTTCGTATAAAACCATTGTCATCTCAAAATGTGTTGTTGTTGTGGTATGTCAAAACGTGATTAAAACTACTCAGTAGGGTTTGGTTTTTTATGACTTGACAGTGACAACTCTCAAAACAAAATATCACAAATTAACTCATTGATTAATGTGATTCAAGAGTATGAACCTAGTTTTACACAATGTGAAGTAAATCTATGATTTTCACAAACTATGCATATGCTGAAAAAAATGCCATATAGAGTATTGTCAAAGAAGAAACTGACCCAATCATTCTGCTGGCATGTCAATATAGTGTTTACTCTTCTAATAAATCAGATTATTTAAGAATTAAAAATTTTGAAAATATTACAAACAGCCTGAAAATTTACATATATATATCTTTATCAGTACTGATACTTTCCATTTAATACATTCAAGTGTTAACAAATTACTGCTTGTCCTACTGTAAGCCTACATTGCTGTCTGCAACAGTTCTCAATTTTTAAGTTTTTTTTTAGACCAGGACACCTCTTCTGTCATGTACCAATGTGCACACACACATACCTTTCTATCCACTCATAGTAACATCTATGACTCTGTGTGTCTATCTCTATACCTATGTATCCACCCATATATATATATATATATATGCAATTAGTATACAGCATTTCAAAGAGAAGGGGCAGATGTGTGGATGAAGTGCAATATGTCAGAAATTTTCATATAGCTAAATGTGGAGAATATGCATGCATGTGCTTGCATGGCAGCACAAGATACAAATCTGAGGAACAGAAGCAGGTTACAGACTGGAGTATATACTACATGAAAGATGATCAGGTGCAAAAAAACCCACAATCCACGGAGATTATGGAAGAAAATGCCTGAGCTTTTTTTTGGTGGAATTACATTTATTTTTACAACAAGTTAAGTTACTTTCAGTATTAAACACCTCTCCTCCCCTAACAAGTTTTAATTAAGACTCCATATTGACTCTTTAACTTTCACTTTGAGAACTCTTTTCTTGTCTGTTTCTCTTTCCAGTGATCTAAAACACCAAAGCTTTGTCCGAGCTCAGATAAAAAGGCTTTCTCTTTTTATTTTCCAAATGTGAAATTGTAGCTGTTTCTCTACCAGACAAGCCTTTCCCTCACAAAAGCGTAAGGTCCCCCTTGAAACCATTCCTCTCCAGATTTTCAAAAGTGACATCCTACAGGGTTCCCAAGTTCCAAACATCAGCTTCTTCCCCTGCCCAACTCCCTTTCTCCTCTCTTCTTCAACTCTATCTCAATAACTTTGGCCCTTCTAAACTAAGAGAAATGGGAACAAAAGGTTTAGTGAAGGAAGAGAGTCAAAACCAGGTGACCTCTGCAAAGTGTGAATTCCTTTCAAGAAGACTGAAGAAAGCAGTTGGCCTTCCTTATAAAGTCACTTAGATCTCAAAAGCGAGGTGAGGAAGGACAAGTTTGAAGAACCAACACTTTCAGTATTTCCCTACCACTGACAGACCAATGTGGACTCCTATTCACTGCTCCCACCTTTCCAAACTAAATACAACAGTCTTCTGCACCCTGCTCCCTCACAAACATGCAAATCATGCCTCTCTTCCCCCTCACCTCCAGTTTAAGAACTGCAAGTCTAGGAACGCTGGTATGTGATGATTTACTTCACATATGTAAAGACTACTTCAAAAGTGGCAGATTATTAACTGCCTTTCTACATCCACTGGGAATAGTAAAAGAAAATAAAAGCCTAAAATTGTAGCAACGTATATTCAGTTTAGCCATTATGAAAAACTTTGGAACCATAAGGCTTGTTAAGCTGAAAGATTTCTTGTAGAGGGTACAGAAGCTTTGCTGTTATAAAACACTGCTTGCCCAGCAGTATCTTTATCTGTGCCTTGGATATAGTAGATCATGTCTAGGAAAGGCGTAATACGATTATATAACCTAACAAGCTCTATCTTCCATGCTACCGGGGCAGCCACCAGCATTCAGACTGTTGTATAAATGATACATACGTAGCTGAAGGCATGCACAAAAACATGTATTACGAGATGCACTGAAAGAACAGACAATATGAATGTATTCCAATGAGCAATTATTTGGAATTTTATTACTATTATTCCAACCCATTCCACTCCTAGCACATGCAACAAAAGAACAGAACAGAAATGGTTAAGTCAACGAAAGAACTACTGAAATACGAATAAAATATATGTATTTCCAAGGTCGTCTTGAAGCTTCTAATTGTCTTCAGGTTAGGAGATTTCACTGCAAAAAAACCATAAACCTACAGAATAATAAACTCCATGCTTGTCACTGCTGGCTACCATAGCTAGAAATAACACTGCATAATTTGAGATAAACTTTTTGTATAATTATCTTTGCATGATTAAGTCCTACAAATTTTGACAACTCATTGACTGCGTAGAATATAACAGGGTCAAATTTTTAAAAAATGATACTTCAAAGGCAAACTTCCAATGCATACTTTGAGATTTTGTTAACAAGTGTAATATTTTTTCCTTTAAGTTTTCATTATACAGGTTCTTTCATTTACTCTAAGCATTCACAAGGATAGGGAAAGAAGGAATTTCTTCTTATTCTATTTCCTCCTTTATTCTGTTATATGTTGTCATTTCCTTCATTAAGATACAGTCAATTACTAGAAAGAACATTTGCTTTACATCCATCTGATCTGAATTCATCCTACCGTTTCATATCAGCTCATGTATACAATCCTGATCCAAATTTAAAAAGTGGCCTTCAAAAGAAAAGAGGTGGGCAGTAAAAGATATGCTTTCCAGCAACAGTTAAAATACAGTTTATATATGGTACTTAACATTACATTATATCTATTCCCCACAAGGACTTGTAGAAAGTGTTGTTTTGTTTTTGTTTTTTTTTTAAGACAGGAACTGTCTTTTCTTTATTTTCTTTTGTGATGAAACGTAACATAAATGGTATCAGTGAAGTAAGAGATGCAAAGACTCAGCAAATTTTTACAAAATTTGGAGAACTTCTATTTTATTCTCATCTATTGTAACTATTAGTTACCCTGTTACCTTTTAAAACAGACTTTGCCTACAGGGTAGTGCTTTAAAAACAGATGAAGGAAACACACACAAAAATAAATTTTAGCAAAATTTGCGAAACTGCAGGATCAAATTCTGCTTCCATTGTTTATGTTATGGGTGTAGTGCCACTGATAGCATAAGTGTTTACTTGAGTAAAAGAGTGATCTATCATACAGCTAATAACATACTCCTAAACCTTGAAGAAACTCAAACATTTTTATTTAAAGCAGCAATATTCAACTTCATTACCTTAATGAGGTCCTCCCTGGATGCAAAACTTGAAACCAAGTGATTTTCCCCATTTTTGGTCTTAGTGACTGATACATAGAGCCGGTTCTCAGCTATCTCATGAGCATTAGAAGGAAGAATAGACTCTATGCCTTCCCTAGAGTAAAGAAAATGCTAAACATTATTCACCATCATTATTTAAAAACCTTGCAAATACATTAGGGGTGAAAGAGTACTGAGCTCCCCGCAGAAAAAATATGCACACTCTCCATTTTCATTTAGAGAGATTCACACAGAAACAATCTTATAGATGCATTAAGATAGGTACCTAAGTGTTTTCATAAAATCATAACCAGGTGTTACAGCACCGAAGTCCAATTTTCTAACTTCCTCTGCAAATCCATAGGCAAACTGCTTACACTTCTGCAAATTGAAATATTCACCATTAAGGATGTTTTAGTTATGAGAAGTATGTTCAACTGCTGTATCTAAAACATACTAATGGCTAAAGCTTTAATCAAGAGAGAGCTATAAGATCCAACTAAAATACTTTCCCATATGTGCTCATCTTGTTACAAGATATGCACAACAAAATGTTGATCCTTTTATAAGAACTAATTTGTAAGAAAACAAGATCCCTAATTAAAAAAAGCAAAAACCACCAACAACAAAAAACTCACAGGAATACCACTTTAACAATCAAGGAAAATTAAAGGCTATTTTTCTATGTATTACCAGTGCCAAATAATCAGTTCTCTGAACCATGTCATTACAAGAACAATCATTTACATTTCAAGCGTAAAGTCACCTTTTATTTTAAAGACTACATCAGTACTAAAACCAGACACAAGTACCTTATAAGCACTAAAAAAATTATTACAATTTCTTCTCACTAATGCAAAACCCATGCTACTAACAAATACTCATATTTAATGAATAAAATACTATGGAAGTATTTAATGAATGGAATACTAGAATGGAAGACAAAGGAAGAAAAGACAACTGCAGAAAACCATGCAACAGATTCCACTGCACAGAGAACCTCTTTTACACAAGCTGAAATGCCTAGCATTAATGACTGCAGAAAAATAGTTTGAAGTGTGAGCCATAAGAACTCCAAAAGGACAGTAAAGGAATAGGTAGCATTTATTTTTTAGCAAAAAGATTCTGAAACAATGAATTATGCTTCTGAATGTTTAAGACTCACTATTCAGTATTCGTATTCCTTTTTTTCATCCTTTCATGCAGACTTCTCTAATGATTTTAGGGACTTGGGAAAAAACTAAATCCATTCTTATGCAACTTTCTGAAATTGGTACTCAATAAATGTATTATACCCATGTTCACCTATATAGCCACATGTTTACAGAATAAAAGATCTGTCTACAGATAGTTTGGGGTTCCTGGCTTATTAGCTTCCTGCATGCAGAACAAATATGTTGCTAATAATAAATGATTGATGTGACTGGGGAAAGAAAAAAAAAAAAGGAAAAAAGAGAGAGAGGTGAATGTGTCCTATTGAGGAGGAGGGTACAGGATTTAATGGAAGGAAAAACAGGAAAGAGTTGGGGTGAGGATTAGTATGAGATCAGGAGCAAGCTGGTTGGAGCAGTTTAACTTCCTCACATAACTGTACGACACAGCACTCACCTAAGTGAAAGAAAGAAATGTAGTTCTTGCATCCACTTTCTCTATATGGCCTTTGAATAAATGTATCAAAAAAGTTCATTAAGAGGTCCATACCTCTTAAAGCAACAATCACTGTAAAGATTTGTGCTAATTCATTTCACATAGGTTAGATTTGCACCTTTACCCTAGGAGGTACTTGCCATTGCCAGTTCCAAGCCAATTCAAATATATCAAACTAGTTATATGCACCAAATCTTGATTTTATTCTACATTAGCCAGTTAGGCTTCTTCTGTAGTCAAACAGCTGGAAAGAGGCACACTCAGATACCTCCCTCTCTAAATAGAGAAGAAACCCACAAACCCTACATGGAAGCACCTCAGAACTACTATCTTTATATCTAAGATGCTTTATTAAAGTGACAGGGAGCTAAGAGTAATAGGGAGCTGGATGAATCCAAACCTAAGTGAATGACAGAAAACTACTTCCCATATTACAAGTACTAAGAATAGACCATAGAATTCTTGCTGCCAAAAGGGGCAATTTCTTACAGCTACAAATTGTTTATAATTTTAGTGCTAGAAGCTTAAACAATAAATCTAAATTTTAAATAGTGACTGAGGACATGTTTAGAAATTGTAACTACTTGTATTGAGTTAAGCAAACTTGACATCAAACATGATCAAGGTACTTTTGAAATAAATAGGTACTTATCTATAACTCTATAAGCCTCCCTAGAATTCTCAAGTCCCATGCCTTTTCAACAGTGACAAAAATCCAAGATATGACTGAAAAACATTTGCAAACTGTCACATTAGAACAGCAACTGTCAAAACAAGAAATCCTCAATGTTATATTCGCTCCAAGATAAGGAAAGGTTGTATTAGAGCTTTGAGACTAGGAGATGGAGAAAGTCCTAATTATAGCTTGTCTAACATAGCCATCTCTGGGGAGAGAAAAAAAAAAAAGAAAAAGATTAACTGATGTAAGAGTTATATTTGTGGATATAAAGTATTTCAAATTAGAAATGTAATAAAGGTAAAAATAAAATTATCCTGATATGAAAAGTTAATTCTATTCAGTACACAACACTGCCTTTACTTAAATTTCAGGAGAATTAGGAAGAATTATTCCCCCTCAAAAAACAGCTCTCAACTTTCCATTTAAACAATATAACAGAATGACTAAAAAGCAAATAATAAAAACAAACAAACAAAAGGACTAAAAGTTCATGAAACATTCTTCAGTTTGTATTAAGATGACATATTTTCTAGGAAAAATCCATCAGACTCAATGTAATATAGGCTTAGTTTCCACAAACATTTAAAAAAAAAACCAAAACCTCTTCTAATATTTTTTACTTAAAGAGACTTTTGTAAGTTGGACCAGCCTGGGAACAAATGCTCGTACCCAGCACCTAGAATAAGCAGAAAAATTTCCTTGGGCTAAGAAAAGGCTAGCTGCTGTGCTCACCATATGGGAAATTAAAGTCAGAGGTATGCATTAAACCAAGCAAACTTGAACCTGAACTACTAATCAGAGGCTACAGAAAAGGAGTAACACCTGAACAGAATACAAGTAAGGTTCTCTTCACAACAGAGTGGAACTTTCCTAATACTAAATCATATAAAGAATGTACCTGGGGGGTGGTGGGGTGGAAAGAGGCCAGGGAAGAACTTACTGCTGAAAGCAACAGAAGTATAGCTAACTGCAAGCTAAGTTCATATCACAGCAGAAATAAACAACAAGCAAACAGAAAGATCAGTGGCAATGTATGGTATTGGCTGGGACTATTTGAATCAAATTCAGTGAAAATTGTAACAAGAGAGGCCCCAAGAAAGTTACCTGATGCTCAGTGGACTGAAACCTAAGCGTACTTAAACAAAAATCTAACAGCCTTTTTTTCCCCTCCTACAATAATGCTGTTTATTATAATTCAAAATATTAAAGAAATATTAACATTTCAGCAAGGCCTAGTCCTCTACATATATTAAGGAAAAGTCACTACAAGCACTTCAGGAGGGCAAAGCAGATTTAACTTAAAGGGAAAAACAAATAAAGACAAGCTAATGCCCTCCCACAGAACCTGTAAGAGTAGTCATTGAATATCCCTTTGCTGTCTCTACACGACACCATATCCATGATGAGAAAAGGGTGGCATCTTTGGAGAAAAAGAAAACCAAGCACACAGGTATGCAGCATGTCAGAACAGAACGCTGTGAGGCTTAATCCTCCCCAGCACACAGCGGGGCTACTGCTGTTAAGTCGTGAACTGTACTGAGTCTAAAGGAGGTGCACAAGCCACTTCTTGCACTGCCTAATGAAGGACAGAGAACAAGCACAAAATCTGAACCAGTGTGTGGTGGTCTCTGACTTTATGAAGATAACAGTCCATCTACCATTTTCATCTCCCTTCACAAAAGGATGGAAGGATGGTGCTATGTATTTGCTTAACAAAGCCTACCTTTAGCAAAGAAAACAATGATTAACTTTGTAATGTACAGTGATTAAGTGCATATACATTTCAGTATATTAAAGTATATCTGGTTGCATACAGCTCAACATTCACACACATGAAATTTATATTTACATAGCTTAAAATATAAAGTTCGTATAACACCTTTGTCATAAAGAAATACTTGCTTCATAAACATTTCTGCCCATGAGTCACAGATTTTGTTAATGAAAACACATACATGAGTCCTGTTCCTTTACAAGCAAAAAGAAAAACAAGAACCAAAATATTTAAAAAAAAATTAATTGTAGATGATTATATAAAAAAATCCTTTGAAAATTATCATGTCCTATACCTACGAGTTTATTAATTTACCTCTATATTTTCTGGTACTGCTAACAAGACAGTGGCAGCCAGTGATCCCGCAGAAGCTCCCGCAAAAGCTTTCACAACTTTCAGTAACTTCTTACCATGTCTGTAAAAAGCAGCTGCTGCCCCCAAGTGGTAAATACCCAGAAACCCACAAGCTGCAAATGACAGATTGATATGTTTCATTTTTGCTGTGGAAATAAAGTTTCACAGTCAGAAAAAGGATCAGTTAATTTTATCTTATAATATACATCTATTCTTTTGGCACAGAACATATAATATATTATATCTATATAACAAAAAGCAGTTTATTTAAGAACAGTAAAACCTTTTGATTACCAAATACATCACACAAGTAGCAGTTAGTTTAGCATCTCCAAAATTGAAAACAACTCTAACATGTTCCTTAGCATAAATCCCTTTCTCAATCAAGAAATATATATATATCTATATACAACGTAACTGCACATTTTCATCTAACTTGTCAAAGAAATACAAAATAAAAGTAGCTACTCAAAAGTGATAAAAGAATGCTGTTAGCCACCTAAAGTAAAAAGTCAAATTAATTATAAAATTGCTGGCTACTGTGTCATCATACTCCCCTTACACACACACAGTCTTGAATCCAATATAATTCTCTAAGAAAGCATTTTTTCCTTCACCTCGAACTCATTTGCCTACTAGTATTAGTAGTAGTCATTAATAGACAAATTCTTATTTAAAGTAATTTTTTGTTTAGAAAAGAAAAACACACAACATATCATTGCTGCTATTAAAATAAGAAGGAATAAAAACCACCAAAGTAAAATACAAATCATTAAACATATGAAAACACACACACACTCTGAAGGTGTCAAGGACAGAATTTAAATCTAAGAAAACACACCAACAGGAAGCATAAGTTCAGATCCTTAGGGGTGGTTTATTTTAAAAAAAAAAAAAAAAAAAAAAAAAAAAAGGCTGTATATATTAGCTCTTCTGTTTCTGCAAATAACTACGAGAGCAAGCTATTCCACAGATTACATTGCACAGATATACAAGAATTTGTACAGATTATCTTAGTACTGAATTAAAAATAAACTCCTAGTATATTTGGGTAGCATCAATATGAATGGGACTAGGAAAAAAAAAAATCAGTATATTCAGGACTACACTTGATTTTTCTGGTTCGTAACGAGATAGCTGATGAGGGGCTTCTCTTGGAAATAATCTACAGACACTATGGTGTCAGTTCTGATGAACGGAGGCAAACATATACAGCAACAGATTTTGGTTTAAGTTGCCTCTTCAGCTCAGAAACGGGAAGAGCAGTAAAGACGAGGATAAGAAACAGCTTTCAAAACTACTAGATAAGATGACATGATAAACTCAACTGCTTTACTGATAACATGATTAAAATTAAAGAGAGAGAGAGAGCGTGCACATCTCACAGTGCCAGGGCATATTGTTTGGTGTATCAGTCATGCTGCTAAAACATTACACTATAATAAGGTAGTTTATCAACTAAAAGGGGGCGCTTTACCCCCTTTACACTGGAAACGCTTGCATATCCACTTGTAGGTATGAATACCTGTAACTTACATCTAACATATCTGTACTGATAGAAAGGATTTCAGGTTGGCTCTTGCTGTGGCAATGTAAGAGAAAGGCATATGCAATGAAGCAAATGATAAATCCTGTTACTACTTTTAAAAAGAAAGGATCTTTTAATTTAAAGAGAAATCACTGTGCTGCATAGAAGATAAAAGTTTACTCAAGATTTTACTGGAAAACAACACACACAGTTCTTCGTTTTAGTAGATTTTGTTTTAGTAGAGTGGAAAAAAACTAAACCAGACTTTGAAGCATGATGCCATGATGTGACTGCTTTCAGGCTAGTTAAACTCTCAGTAGTTTAACCAACTGCTGCAGCTGTTTCCATGTCTTCTGTAAATTAGAAGCAAAGATGCATTTGCATCACAGGCCACTGACAAAAAGGTGGAGTTGGTTAAAGCCATTGCATTATTAGAGTAGGAACAAAAGCAAGCATGGAAGAATTAACTCCCATTTTTGTCCAAAAGAGATTTCAGGCTCAAGACACTACTAATGTGAAACATTATATGAAATAAGGACCACGTTTATGTAGTTAGTTGGTCAGAAAATAAACAAGCAAAGTAAGAGTTCACAAGTCCCAAGAATTACATCTAAGGGACCTATGAAATGTAACTAAGAAACACAAGTGTAAGATAATAAGCTTATTTAAATAAAACCAAGTATATGTATATATACATCTTCTAAAGAAGGCTCATCTACAAAGCATTCTAAAAGGTCTCTCTCCCTGCTGGAAAATATTTAGATGTTCACAATCAAAAAAAGATGAAAACTAGAGACTATCTAAAGCATAGTTACAGCAAGAAATTTTAGATTAAGATTTTTTTAAAACAGAAAAAAGAATCCCTACAAATGTAGAAGACAATCACACTTCAATGTATAAAGAACTGGCTGGTACATTTTCTCTAAAGTGAGTAGAACAGAAAAGGAGGTTCTGTGAACTGAAGAGATTATTTGAATCTCAGATCAAAACCTACTGAAAATATACTGACTGAAGTCAGATGTGTGTGATTTCTCCTACAAGCCTTCATGAGGAGGTTTTATTTTCTTATATGAGCTTTAGTCCTATCTAATTATCAGTTATTGTGAGTAACCACTGTTCTCCTGACTGTCTGGATACATGGCATTCACTCTTTGATGAGAGTTAATTTCTTAACACTTAGATCCCATACTTCTCTTCCTCCTTCTTCGTTCCCCTACACAAGAGATTATTGAATGAGTATTCACATCAGTTTCTTAACTGACAAAAGGACTCAGTGAGAGACCAACATGCAAAAAGAAAAAAGAACATTAAGATTTCAAGGAAAGGAATACTGTTAAAGAATGCTGTTAGTCTCACACTCTGTTAAGAGTAGACTAATTTCAAGTCCAAAAAGATGAAATTAATGCAATCCAAAAAGCAGTTAGAAATAAATCTTTTTTTTTTTCTAAAGCAGAAGTACTTGACCCACTGGATTTGTATGGCATGCAATACAGCACTGTTTTACAGATTCCCCAAGAGAACTACAAATCAAAAGTAGGAACAGCATGGCTGTGTTATCAAGTCACTACATTTTTATTAATTAGGGTCAGCTCCCAGGTCTACATTATGTATTTGTCACATATACATGAAATTTAAAGATACTTCAATACAAACATTAATTGGCAGATGACATTCAGGATCAAATGACAGATCCAGTGGTTACATCTAGCTGCATGACTGAGAAATGGGTTTTGCACATACATGTAAAAATCCTACAAGTGGGTAAATAATGAGAGAAAAAAATAATAATTGAATCATAGAATAATTCAGGAGGTCTCTTGCCCAACCTTCTGCTCAAAACAGGATCAGCTATCAGATCAAATCAGGTTGCTCAGAGCTTTATCCAGTTGTTAACTGAAAAATCATGTAACGTTTAGCTCCTAAGTGACAGCTAGTACCTGTTGCCGAGTGAAACAATCACGTCTTCTTTCATTTGTTCAGAATATTAAAATCAGTAGAGTATTGCAAATAATCAGTGTTATAGAGGAGAAACAAAAGAATACTAACATCTTCATTCAGCACTATGCATCTACCTGCAGGAAGGTTCTGTACATCAAATTGAAGGCCTCTTACAAGAAATCTGTAAGAAAGCACTTAACCTACAAAGACGATACAGATGAATAAGAATCATGGTTCTATAAGGAACTATCTGCTTGACAGATGCAGTTAAGCAATGTCATTTCACCTTGCAAAGGAATATCTGGGTAAAAGACAAGAAAGCATTCGTTAGATGAATGTCCTGTAAAATCAGAAAAGCAAGAAATAGGAAACCACAATACTCGCTTTTATAAGAATATAAACCCTCCCCATTTCTTTTGATTCTTGCAAATATGTCATGGCAATAACTTGATTTGCAAGTTGGAATGGTGTATTTCAGAAACAGTATGATTCAAAAATATCTTTTGCTTTGATGATCTGGCAGATCACTGCTCTTTTGATCAAAAAGACTAGTAGGGTTATAACAACTCCCAAGAGGACATACAGAGAAACTTAAGTCTGTAGTATGACTACTGCCTGTCAATTTCTTACAGAGTACCAGAAATAGGAGCACAGTCACATCTGGACATCGACCATTTTTTCAGCTGCTTGAGCAAACAGCAGAAATCTCGCTATCTTAGAAATGGTATGAAACACTGACTGTTAACAATATTATTTATTAACTCAAAGTTATTATATTGGCACGCGTCAAGAAAAAATTTCAATGAACCTTAAAAGATGCACAAGTACATTTCAGCTAGACAATGCACACACGGTAGAAACAGGACATAAATCGGACATATCAGATGCTTTTGCCACTGTTTTTCAAAAATGTTGTCATCTTACATGATTGGCAAATTTCAAAATGTAAAGATTTTAACTCGCTAAGGGGATAGGTATGCTTCTGTTGTCTACAAGAAAAAACAGAAGCATAAGAAAAGATAAATACAAGAAGAAACTAGAAGGACACTGGGGCTGTTCAATCTCATTATTTTACAGATAATGCAGGAGCATTCAGGAATAAATGTAAGAGTTCTATTGAAAAGATTCTCACATCTGAAAAAAAAAAACCAACAGAATTCACTGGTGATTAAAAATATAGTGGGGAGGGCAGGGAGGGCATTTCTGTTTACTCAGCAGTGTCTCATCCATTTGTAATGCAAACCTACAAGAGAATGTATGTAAGGAGACAAGCCTGTACAGCAGAATTATGATATAGTACAATATAGCTTTTTCAGGCAAGGTACTGTCTTCCTAATTGTCATGCACAAGAAATAGCACAACAGTTTCTCATACTGCTGTTTCCTGAGCAATATAATCATATAAACAGTATACAATCTCAGTGTCTTAACCAGTTATAACTACCTCCCTGTCACCCATTTGTAAACAAAAGCTGAAAATGCCCAAAGCAACTGACTAAAAGACCTTTACAAACAAAAATTAAATATACATAGAATGCGAATGACCAAGCACCCCGAAGCACAGGAGCTAAAATGTATGATGCATAACAGCACATTTGAGGATTAGTTATTAGGTAGGAATGACAAAACAAGCAAAGTTATGGAAAGAACTGTTTAGCTAGGCAGCATTGCTAAAATAAAGGTCATAATTGTAACTACTAATTCACCTGAATCAGAAATCACCACTCACACAAGAATGTTTAATTATTTCACGTTTATAACAGAAAAAAAAAAAGTTCACTAGCATCACAGACCATTCATAGCCTTCAGTGAATATTCAAGAAATTGATTCTCCCTGTCAAAAATAGGCTCACACAAAACAATAACCCATGCAACAGATTATACTCTACTTAAGAGTCACCACAGTTACTAGCAAGAGAATGGGAAAACTACGTTTTGCATTTATCTAGTCACATGGAATAAGCATTGTAAGAGTTTGATGAAGTTGAAGAAAAAAAATTAAAATAATACAAAATAATCAGCGCACAATCCAATCAGCCATTAAGACACTTCGTAAAATTACATGAGTCTTTGCAAACTGTAAAAATCGCGTATAATCCCCTTAAAAGTAAAAAATAAACACATCGCATGACACAAAACTTTCAAGTTAAGGGTTTAGACCATCTTGATCTTTAACACAAGATGCCTAGAAAGGACAGGGAAAGCTGACTTCTTAAGAAGAAGGTAGCGAAAGGTTCAATACCTTCTAATGAATGTTGGCTTCCATCACATACTCCACTGGGACTTTTTCCAGCAGCTATTTTAGCTCCCTCTGTACTAGTAGCCATTCTCGTATCTACTACTGATCGTTTATCATTTACCTTGGAAACCTACAATCATACAGTCAAATACTACTATTTAAAAAAGAAACAACAGGCAAATATAAGATTAACATTATTTATCCTTAAACAGATTAATAAAGTCAATTAAAATAGTTGTAAAGCCATCTAAATTAATTTCTCAATTGCTTAGCCCCCCCTAAACTAGCTGAAAGCACAATGTTCTAGTATTTATAAAGTGCACGCAGAAATTTATATTTTTAAAATGAACTTAATTGGACATCTAGAAAAACTGCCATTTGCAACCGCCAGTGTCCAAGATTAGCCTTAATTTTGTGTCCCTTCCCACTATTTTTGTTTATATCCACAGATTTTTTTTTATAATCAAACTCTTATAGTTTTATCCTCCCTTACCGATCCAATAAAGACTGACTTTTTTTTCCCCTTTTTTGTGCAAAATTGCATTAGTGAGAAGTTTTCCAGAGAACTCGTCCTATTCTTCACTAAACAGCTGTCACTCTAACTAATAAACCTGTCAGTTATCATGCAGTCTTGCCTAAAGTATAATTTGAAAAAAATTAATGTTTCTTCCCAGCTTAGAACTATCAGACACAAAAAGTTCATTCTGAAACACTGCTTCTCCTGCAACTTCTTGCTGCCTGTCCCTTTACCTTGATAGGCATCTTCAATTCATAAATAAGCCTGCAAGATCAAAAGCTTAGGTCTGTAGATTCTAAAAGAAATGATATTATCACTGTCTTGATGCATATCACTTATACCCAGAACACCACAAAAATACTTACGTGGAATTTAAGTCTGTTACGTGGCGCTCTTATGGTGCAATAGTTTAGAATTCCAATCCAGAACTGCTGAGTTTTTGGAAACATGCAGTCACACAATCTGCCTTCTTTCAGCCGCAGCAACAGTATTTGAGAACCACAAAGACTTTTAGCAGTCCACATTTTCATAAAAGTGACCTCTGGATCCAGATGATGTGGTAACCAAACTGATACTCTCAGAAACTGTTTTACCATGGAGTTACAAAGGAATTATCAATAGATGAGCTTGGACACCACAGAAATACACAGTAGAAACTTTCTCTCTTCTAAACATAACCTGTTTAAAAACATTAAGGGGAGGAAAAAAAAAAAAGACAAAAAAAGAGTAGTTGAAAGGTAGTTGCACACCAAGGCCCTGGATACTGTAACAAGGCCCTCTTCACAACACTCTCACATTTAGTTTTCAAGGGATCACAACTTAAAACACAGATGCATTAACAGCTGATTCATTTGACAATGAAACAGTTCTAGGCAGAACTTTTGTTCAGTAGCTACTGTCTGTCTCACCAGCCTCCATCTGGCACTGTGTTGGTCACCGCCAACCATAAAGTCAATTGCTCATTTCAGAAACAGGAAGGACTAAAATGGTCAGTAACTCAAAGAACAGGTGAACAAACTGTCCCTTATAATTAACAATGTGAATACACTGCTCCTTCTACCTCAGAGGAAAAACAAACAAGGAGTGTTCCAGCAACTTCAAACCAACTGTTCACAAAGTGCTGATGTCAAGATCCTAGTCAGAAAAACTCAAGCATGCCAGCTGGTACAAGGCGAGCCTTGTAATCTTCTATGCTCCAAGGGTCTCATAGGAGTGACACAAATCAAAAATAAGTCTGGTTTACACCAAGCAAGACCATAAAGAATAACATATCGAAATGCACTTGTTTACATAAGAAAAATAGGTTATTGCCCTGACTACCAGTGCAAACAAACCCCGTGTGATCCTGTGTAGGCAGGTCTCAGACATATACTATCAACTTCAAATTCAACCCCAGTCAAATAAGTGAGTTTCAAGTTTTCTTCTTCATCTTATGTGCCATGAGATGAGGCTTACAATACAATTTGATTTTTCCTCCCTCTACTTTGCTCAGTAAACAACCAATATAAACAAGCAAAACTGAGCTGAAACCTAGACAAAATTTTTAAATGTAACAAATACAGAAAGCCAAGTGACAACTGAAGCCATCACAGCACTAAGACAAGTCACTGCATCTTTTAAACTTGTAAACGTGCGACAGAGGGGCAAGGTTTTAGTGGGCCACATCCCTTCCAATTTTAAGCTCGAGACCACCCCCCGCCATCTTCCCCCCTTTCCCTCCGCGCAGGCTCCTGCCTCAGTCCCCCCGGGGGTCTAAGGCGGCCTAGGCGCACAGCGGAAGCGCGCTGCCCGCCTCGGCGCCCAGGCGGGGACCGGGGCCGCGGCCGAACGGCCCCGCTTCCCTCGGTAGCGGCCACGGAGACAGCTCCGGCAGGGAGCAGCGGAAGCCGCCCGCGGGAGGCTGGCCCCGCACCACAGCTCGCCAGGCGGCCGGGGCTCCCCCACCGCGATACCTCCCGCAGCGGTAGAGGGGTCTCCCTGCGCGGCGGCGGAGGGGCCAGGGCCGCCCGCAGGGCCTTGGGGGAGCGGCCCCTCCCCCGTGACGCTGCCCCTGCGCGCCTGCGCAACCGGAGGCGGGACGCGGGCGGCCCCGCAGCCCTTGGCGGGGGGGGGGGCGGGCAGTGGCGTCCGCGGGGCGCAGCCCTCAGGGTGCGGCTGTCGCCGGTGAGGTGGGCTCGCTCCGCCTTCGCCGCCGGGCCGACAGGTGCTGGGTGTGGCGGCGCGGCTGCCGGGGCTGGCCGCCGCCTCCTGCGGCCGCCCGAGGGAGAAGGCCCGCGGGGTGCCTTCCCGCCCGCCTCACGCCGTCACCCTGTGAGCTGTCACCGTCACCGGGAGACGTCGTGTGGGAGGGTGCCCGCGGCCTCTGATCACCTTGTCCTGGGCCGGGCACTGTGCAGGGAGGGGCTTCATGCTGCTGAAGGGGTGACCTCAGGGCGGCAATAAAGTTGATATTTTTTTCTTTTTTTTTTTTTGTGTGTGTGTGTGTTTTAATAAGGTGGCTCTGCTCACCCTTTTGTCAGAGGAGTACCAGAGGCAACACAGTGTACAGATTCAAGATGGAGAGGAGTCCTGTAGCCAACAGGGGATGAAGAAAACTAGGGAGAGCAAAGATGCTTGTGAGATAAAAGTGTAGATGTGTGAACTCTCCCAAGGGTCTGACTGGGGTTAAAACTAAACTAGCTGGGGAAAAAAGAAATGTTAGATTTCACACAGATTAGCCTCCACCTCTGGCAGCGATCACTCTCACTTTTTACTGGTATATGAGAGGGGCTGGTACCGGTTTGGTATAGAAGGGGGTGCAACCGTTTTTGAGGGGAACCTTGATAGCTTCTGTTGTCTAAAGTGGTTGTGTACCATTTCATTTAGTCGTCTTTTCAATTGCTAAGTTCTCTTAAAGTATTTGCTTTAATAAGTAGTAGTTACTTTGTGCTTCAGTTTAGTCTGTTGTAAACTTTACGGGATTAAAGAATAGCCACATTTCCCTTACAGAGCTGAACCTTTCAGTGTCCTTAAATTTGACTTTTAACTTGCTGCTTATCAAATTTATGCCCGTGGGAGAAACAGAATATGCAGATAATACTGATGTCTTTTTTCCCACTAATTAATTTGACCCTGACATCTTACTAACAGATGTAGGTTTGTAATGATGGTATCCTAAGATAGAAGATACTGGAATAAAAATTTGCAGGGTAGTTTCTCCATGGAATCGTGCAAAGCACCTATTTCTTACATAGAGGCTACAGACCTTACTGTAGCATAATCCACAATTGCACTTCCTAGCCTATAATGAAGCATAAATTAGCAGAGTTTTGACAGGAAAAAACTTGTAATATTTAAAAGTTGAATCGTGGGAAAATTCACTTCTATTATGTATGTATGTTATCAGCAACTTGAAGATGTTTAGAAATGAGAACCACAGATGTATATCCATGGGTCTGAACATTGGAAGATACTAATTTACATACTACTTTTCACTGTAAGGAAAAAACCACATTTAATGTGACTCATGCTAGTGAAATATGAACATTTACAAAATGTTAAGTGTTACAGGCATCTTCTTGTTCAACATGACTTTGGAATTGCTTACTGTGCATCTAATTGGATTTTTTTTCTGTGATAGCTAGTGCATATTATCACTCTATAAATCAAAATACTGCTTTTAAGTAAGAGGGAAGAGAATTAAATTAATGAATGGCATAATCCTAAATATGCTTCTCATTAGGGTAATACGGAAATATCTAGGGTTTCAGCCTTGGTTTTCACAAGAGCACAAGGTGGATCTCTGACATTTTTACATGAATAGTGATCTGTAAAAGCTAGACAAAAAAAGAAAAGAAAATACAGACCTGAGTATGTCTCCCACTAAGTCTCTTTTTCTCCTCCCCTTCTTTCTAACTTTTCCACATGTCTGTTACCCATTACTTTTATCTCTTTCTTACCCTAACTTAAATGATTGGCATGATTAGCAATGTTAGATGACACTTCAGCTGATTAGTAAAATACATTGTTTCTCTCATTACTCAGGATGGGAAATGGAAGATATTTCAGAAACAAAACAGCCTCTTTTTATTGCACTGTGTTAATACAATTGTAATCATAGACAAATACTGAATTTCTTGAGGTCATTGTTTCCCACAATCTTGTGTTTAACTTTTACTAAACCTGTTTGTGATATACATGCATTTATAAAGTAGGCCCATCTCCAAAGAAAGATCACTACACTGAATAGCCTGTAAATAGTGCTGTCCATCTCTCTGCAAAAAGTAGAAAGTTCTGCACCCAGCTTTTTGACAAAAGTGAAGACAGCAAAGTCTGAATCACTGTTGTCACTGAATTTCAGTTTGCAATAAAACAGGAACATATTCCATGGAATTGATGGCAGTTATACTAAAATATTCCTGCATTCCTGCACTGTTATTCATAAGGAATAGTCCTTCAATACTTTACAAAAGGAGTTGTGGGTTGTCTTACTTGTTTCAGATTTACTTAAACTGAAATTTGCTGCAAATATTTTGTATGGGCAGGAAGAGGAAGCAGCAATAACAGCAACTGGCTTGCAGCCCAAATGCACAGTGAAAAGAAATAGTTGCAAAACAGAGCCCTGGGATTGTCTTACAACATCCAAACTGTCTTGTGGTGGAGTTGCTGCCTTCTCTTTTCATCATCCTCATTCTTTCCCCCTATTTACAGGATGAGCTTTTAGATGAGAAAACCAAATGAGCCCAAGTGATGGAAAAAAGATCCTGCTGTAATTACAGAGATCTAATTGTAGTGGGCAGCAGTATCGTTAGGACCACACTTGCATCTAAACTGATACTTTGGTTGGTGCCTATGGCAAGTACGAAGGTCACAAACATGGCAGGAGAACCCTTTTCATTCTCATCCTTCCAGATGTGGACTCAAGTACATTAGTTAGCTTCTTGTTCCTTCTGTACTGTGTCCAATCAATTAATGAATAGGAAAATGAGTGATGTAGATTAAGCTTTCTGAGTTGGTGAGAATTAAACCTTTAATCAGGGATAGTTCCAAGTATAGGCAAAGCAAGTCATTGCCAAGGACAGCAAACCGAGATAGTGTCTCTCAAATGTAGCAGCTAGCACTCGTGTCTCTTTTGCCCTTTTAGAAGAAAGTATAAATAAGACTTCTTTCGCTCCCTGTCTCAACTTAATCCCTTCTCTTTCCCTTTCCCATAGCTAGACTTGATCAGACCCTTATCCTTCAGGTGTCAAAGCTTCTTTTATCTGCTACATGTTCATGTTTAGACAAATTTATCCATATTCAACATTTTTATAGCATATCTTTCACTCTTTTTTCCTTTAATAGTTGTTCTTTGTAATACTCTGCCATTTTCTTAAGAATAAAATGCACCAAAAAAGTCTTACATGAGTTATATAAACATTTCAGGGTTTTTACAACATGGCCTTTGCCAGAACAGGTATTTTGGAGCACTGCTATAGTTAAGTTACAAGTTATTTGGAGGTGTGTCTAAAATCAGTTCCCATAACAGGCTAAGCTACAGCAGCATAAGGAGCTTTTGGTAATATGACTTTAACTTTGTTACATTTTTGGTCATCATGATTAAGTTGGTTAGTGGTGTGACTACTATAACGTGTCTCTACCAGTAAGACTGAATTCTTACTTTACAGATTGAGTCCTACATAGAAAAGGAGGAGACATATAAAGTCTTTGAGAGTAAAACTTAAGTTGGAAGTCTTCTTTTAGTACTGACAAAGTTGTTATGCATATTATTCAGAATTGTATCTATTTAAAAATTATGTCTCCTACTGAATGTCTCTTTTCTATGAGCTCTGCATAATAAATTTTCATGGGGAGGATGGAAGATTCTTGTTTCGGATAGGTGTCACTAAAGGATTTAATGCAGTTTTTTGTAACATTAATTCAAATTGGCCTAGATTCAAATGCTGATACATGATTGAAAAGTTCAAAAAAAGGTAATGATTTATTGCATGCAGTATATTAAGATCTGAAGAAATGTCTAATGGTGTACCACAAGGAAAAGGATAAGCTTTTCTTATAGGGTAAGCATGAGCGTATAGAAGGTTACTGTTGAGCAACTGATACTCAATCCTATGGGTTTGACTGGTAGCCACTTAGAACTAATCCATTTCCTTACCTCCTGTGTCACAGTCATCTCAGTGCTAAAAAAGAGGAGTGTGACTCCCTCTGTCTTGAAGTCTGTTCGAGTGTTTGTGCTCTAAGGATGCCAGGCCCATTGCTGATACATAACCATGGCTCAGACTTCTGAGGAAATTGCTGACTTGTGGGGGAAAAAAAAAAAAAAGCTGTCAGAAAGTCTGAGAGGAGACTCATGTGAGATAAGGAAGCTGAAACTGCAGACAGCGTAAGATGAAGAAAAGCACCGACATGGGCAAGTATAAAATCATAAAGAAAAACCAGGGTGTCAGAAGATGGCACAACTACAGCTGTGCTCCAGGGAGCTGCAGGAACTGCTCCTGCTCCTCCTGACTCTTGCCTGCCTGGCTAGCAAAGACTCTGCGTGTGTCGTATAAAAGGTGGTGTGCATATTAATGCCTAACCTAGTAGTGATCACTTGTGTATGACAACCAATAAATAAATATACTATATATAATAACCTATAATAAATATACTTCTAAGGTGGGTGTATCCTGCTTGCAGAAGCACTTTGTGCTTGACTAAGGTGTCCAAACAGTGACCCAAAGAGGAATGATTACAGTAGACAGAAGTTCACAGATAAAGCAAATGTAGGAATTGTCCCCCCAAAAAGTAGGCTCGAAAGAACAGAGGTGCTTCCAGATAAAAACCAACTGGTTTTGGAGGGAGACAGGTGACTTCATAGGGTGAAAGGAGTGTGGGGAATTAGTGTGGAAATGTCTAGCTGCAAAGGAACTGTGGGAGAAAGGAGGTGTTAACAAAGCTGAAGCTGTGTTGAGGCTCATGAGAGAGAACAGTAGCAGAAGGCTTTCAGAAGGCAAAGTTCAACAGCTGGCTTGGAAACCAGCTGTGATACTACTGGTCAATTTCATGAAATTAGAGTTAGCAACCTCTAGGAAAGATCTTCTCCAAATGATATAGACATAATATTGAAAAATTTAATAAAAAGGGAAAAGCAAAAACACAATGAAGTTCACCTTTTGAAAGGCAAAGTGAAAATAGATCCAGTGCATCATTGAGTCGTGAGTGGAATCTTTCTAAGGTGTACTTCCAAAGAGAATTTTCAGGGAAAAGTCCTTTTTAAAAGTATATATTTTGTGAATGATATCTACAAGAGAGAAAAAAAAAAAAGGCTTAGTTTGACTATAAATAAATATGAAGGTGAAATGCAGTTTGGGGCATCATATGGGAAATAATTTCTCAGAGCAAGGAGTGCAGTTATTTTTTTCATTAATTGCTTTTTCCAGTTCCTGTCCTGCTTCTTTTCAAGTTTGTGGGAAACAAATAGGAAACACTGGGACTACATCTTTGCTAGTGAACTTTGTTAGTAAATTGTAACATTACTAAAGCCAAGCTAACAGTTAAGGAACAGTCCACAATTAAGGGTGGGCTTGAATTTTATAGAATAGGTACAGCTTGCATTAATTGTTGGGTTTGTCATTGCAAATAAAAAAAGAGTCAAATTCCAAAGAAAGAAAAAAAAAAGATTTTTGATTACTGGGAAGAAGAGCTAGATGCATGTATTTGAAGATAAAAGTTCCAGAAAACTGTACCACATTTGATCCAAAAGTGTGAAGAGGAAAGGAAAATGGTGATATGTCAATGTCAGAAAAACACCCAAAAGTGACAAAGAAGAAGAAAGTGGATTTAACTGCTGCTCAAGAAAATAAGTAACTTTAGTTACAATAGTAATTACCATAGCATTGTATTATTAATTACTACTTACCAGTTTCTGATTATTCTTTTGATTATCAGCTGAATAATTGCAGTGTCTCCCAGTATTTGAAGCCAAGTCTCTCAACAGTATGTAAGCAGAAGAAAACCATCGTTATCAGCTGGATAGACATTGCATCATTAATTTGAATAAAGTTTAGAAATCTAAAATCTCTGTTATCCTTTAAATCTAAAACTTTAACCAGTGAATAAGCCTTTATCATAGAATTCTGACTAAGGGGGGGAAACCCCTAAACTGCCTAATTTAAATTGTCTTTAGAAATGCTCAAGAATTCTTTTATTTGTCATATTCTATGAAATAAGAACCTATCTTAAGCTGCAATTTAGAAAGCTGGAACACAGGTTACCAGACGTCCATTGAACAATGGACTTTCGTGATGCACCCCTGTAATGTGGCCTCTCAGACAAAATCAGAACAACAACAACAACAATATATATGTATAAAGTGTGAGGCAGTTCTCCTATTTAGCTGATTTAAGCCAAGAAAATCATTCAAGGCAGAAGGCTAACAGTCTCAGCCTTTCTGAACAAAAAGGTACTATAAAATATAGTATATAGGTAGTACATAGTTCATAGTTCATAGTAGTATATAGGTAGTACATAGTTCAGTACCTAGTACATAGTTCAGATATGCTGAACCTTACCAGAAGTTCAGTCCAAGCCTGAAGGAATTTGTTTGGTTTTAGTCATATACAACATTGCATACTAGCTTTATATGATGGAACTTGCAGGCAGACCAGCCTGTGGTTGATTTGAGCAGCAAGTGAGGCTGTGATTGGCAGAGTTAACTAAACAAAACATAAATATTGTGAAGACTAACTGATATTGTGTGATTTAAGGCTCCTTAAATAAAATGGTACAATATTGTTTACAAGGAACATGTAACACTAGTTTTTCATGGTTGTATTGACTAAAGTTTGTCTTTATCTTGATTTCTGTCTGTTCCTTTCTGCCCCCAGTTTATCACTTGGATGCCAGTTAAATTTACTTTGATCAAGCTGAGTAGACAAGGTACTCTTCATTTTTATTCCCTTGCACCTGTCTGCGCTTTATCTGGAGGATTCTTTTAATTAAACCTGAGTAACAGCAGCTAACAAAAAGACTGAGGGTGAGATTTCCCCTGGATTGACTCACAGCTGCTATCTAGTCCAAAGATGACATGTCAAGTTACTTCTAAATATCAAAGAGAAGATAGTTCTTTCTCAGTTTCCAAAGGCCTCATCTGTCTAGATTGGACAGAGTAGCATGATTTAAATCGTGCATTGGATCTGATTTTGCCACCTAGATACTCTACTAGATCAGCCTTTTAGCAGCTATACATCTCCCAACAGCCTCTGAGAGTTTAGGTCAGGCCTTTATGTATTTATATTATCATCTAGTTATAACATTAAAAGTTGTTTTCAATATTGGTTAACATTGTACCACAGATACGGGAAGTAAGATAAGAGTTTGCTTGTCCTTTTTGGTATACAACTGACCACTTCAGACTAGAAAATTTGTCTTCACTGACACTTAGCCTGTAAAGCTAATCTGTGCTTTTCTTTGCCACACAGAGCAAATGTGCTGAGGAGTTTGTTCAAAAGGAATGACAGTGAATAGAGACACTTCCTGTTTTCTACCCAAAAGCAAAAATTGCAGGTCAAGGTATACTTTATTCTATTAAAAACAAATGCCATAAATTTTAAAACAAAGCATTGCTCTGAAATGAGAATTGAGATTCTTCATTTTGAAAGATCTGTATTAAAGATTTTCCTGCCCTATTAATTTTGGTCAAAATTTTTTATTCATTTGGTTGTTTAATGTAAGGTAAACATTGACATTTGTTTGCAGTAAGCTAAATCAGCTCATATCGTATCTTAAGATGAAGCAACTTGCCCTCTGAATGGCCTCTCTTTCAGGTGCCTGAGGTGGTTGAATTAGAAGCCTCACTGTCAGGTGGCTTCAACTATTAGCATGTATCCTACATTTAGGGACTCGCACATTACTGGAATATTGTAATCATTTTACAAGAGCGATGAGGAACCTAAAACTCACAACTTTCTAGAATGGCATCTCCAGGAGCCCCTCTGAGGCTTTTTTCGCTGGTGATGATCTCAACAGAAAATTTTGTAACAGGCTGTTGTGTATATGTGTACCCATGTGTAACATGTCTGACGTTTAAAGAGAACAAATACATGAAAACCACTGTAGGTTATTCTTTACCTCAGTAATACAAAAGGATAGTTAGTTGTTATAAGTTGGAAAAACACCCCCACCCGCACAAATGGCCATTACTTCCCAAAGGACCTAGTAACTTTTTTGTTTGTGCTACTTCCTATGCTCAGCCCCACTTGCCCCATGCCTCTTGACCAGGGTAGGTGTTGGGGGGATCCAGGGGAATCCTCACCAGGGGCTGGTGTGCGGGCTCAGTGCACTTCCTATCCTGGCATCTGTGGTGCCGGGCTCCGTCCTAGCATGTGCAGCTGGACACAGGAATGAAATCAGACTCAAAGATTTACTGAGGAGTTATAAAGTTCTCGTGCAGATGGACCCCACTACGCCTCCGGTAAGAGCTGCTCCTGGATACCGTATTAAACATGTCAGTAAAAACATTTCCTCCAAATAAGATCTGCTAGAATTTTATGTGGCTTTTATCAATTAATCTGAAAATAACATTATTTTCTGTAAGTTTTCTGTATAAGAAAAAATCATTAATTTCAGGAATACCTCCATCTGCAAGTCCATTTCATGTGTGCGTGTTTTGAGTGAGAGAGACAGAGAGAGAGAGTGTAGGAAGCTCAGGTGCTGCTGATATGTTCCAAAATCATGTAACAAATCAAAGGACCATTTGACTGTGAAAGCAGTTGCCTTCCCACTTTATCCTTTAATTTAAAAACATTTTAAAATTTCTTATTTCCCCGACTGGAATAATTTGCATGAAAAAATAAGACAGAAATGGAAGACAGTGATCTCACCCCTGCACAGCTATTTGTTTTTTAATTTTGCTTTTAAACTTATTTTTTTGAGCTACATTGTTACAGTTACAGAAAGTAATTCCTTCTCTAAGTGAACTTCGCACTGTAAACCATGCATAAGGTACCTGAACACAGCTCTCAGGAATTTCTGTATTTAAAGTCTAAACAGTAGGTGGCACTGCTGTTTGGCTAGTCTTTATAGATCTATATCGTCAACATAAATGGCATTTGCCTTTTCCACTTCCCACTTCCCACTTCCCACTTCCCACTTCCATAGTACCCTTGATCTGGCCAAGGAGTCAAGCAGAAATCGGAAATGCAAATCTCTTCTAAATAAAAATAATAAAAAGATATGTTCAATATTGCCAAGGGATTAATTTGGGGAAAAAACATCAATTAAAAAAACCCCAAGAAATTATTATAAATCTGTAAGTATAAAGCAGATGTTTGTCATATGTTGCAAATTGTCTTGAAAAATTTCATGGTAATTTTATGATCTGGTGAACAAAACATAGGAATATTTAATGAAATTAGGAGCAGTCACAACAGGGGTAGTGGTTTTCCTTTTTTGTTCTTTTTCTATTCTGTTTTTGCTTGATTTTATTATAGCTGAAGCCAAAGACCTAAGTGACAGTGAAGATTTGTGTTGGGCAATCAAGAATTGTTCTTGTTTCTTTAATCTTCCCCAAATAAAGGGGGTTTTTTTTTGCATCCCAAAGGTATGCATTTTGTTTGATATTGAGTTATCTTTCATAAATGTCTATATAGTTCATAAAAGGGCCAGCAATTTTTACTTGTTTGTTTTCACATAACCAGACAGTTTCATGTTTTCTCTCTCAGTTTTTGACATCTTGGGTGGGATTCGTCAAAGGAATGCAGGCCTGGGCTACAGTCTAGACATGGATATTTGAGCTAATCATTCCATGCTGCCTCATTGGTCAGTGGAGAGAAATAGACATTTTTGGAAAGGAATTCATTTCAACCCAGAGCAGACTTTTAAAATATGTTAGGCAAATCGTTCTCTAAAACTGCTTATTTTTCTTTATTGACATTGAGGAAGGTCTAAGAAAACCACCTCAGAGGTAAATGATTGAAGTTTGGCAGAAGGAGCCTCTGTCCTGGCAATGGTGTAGACTCACTTGGCTGCCAACTGCTGAGTCCACCATCACTTGAAATTCTGAGGTGAGATGAATTACTGTCTGGAAGCCGGAGAGCAAAACCTAAAGTCATCCATTAAATGGAAAATTCAGTCAGAAAAATGGACACTATAGAAGGGGAATGGCACATTGCTGTTAAATCACTCCATCTGCTGACAATTTGTCTCATTTCATTTCCTAACACATTATTTAAAGTGCCTACTTCTGCACTCCATCTTTTTCCTCTTGTCACAGCCTGTGCGGATGCCTGTGTTCACACTCACAGCTGCCATGCCCATGAATAAGTTGCCCAGAGAAGTTGTGGATGGCCCATCCCTGAAAGTGTTCAAGGCCAGGTTGGATGAGGTTTTGAGCAACCTGATCTAGTGAAAGATGTCCCTGCCCATGGCAGGGGGGTTGGACTGGATGATCTTTAAAGGTCCCTTGCAACCCAAACCATTCTGGGATTCTGTGATTTTGTGTTCTCCCTATCACTTCCCCTGAAAACCCGTCTGTAGATGCTGGTTTGTTGTTTCTTCTGTTAAGTATGAGTAACTGATATTGGGTACAGGAATGAGAAGAGATGTGTTTGTAAACTGTGACAGCTCATAATCATCACTGTTGATGTGTAGGCTACTATTCCTTTCCAAGTTCCAGTTCAATATACAAGTAGTTAGGTTTCTTGCATCTTTCACAGTCCTAATACTTCAACTTTAGCAGATTAAATAAGTTCCTACATTTTTGCCTAATTCTCTATGAAATTATCTTTTTTCCCCCAACCCTGTACTACCTTTACAAAAACAATTATGTGGATTGAAAAAGATTTCAAAATCTTTATACTATTGATAACTTCCCTGTATTGCATAATGTATTGTATGTGCAGTTACTAGAAGTCATTATTTTTCATGGTTTTTTTCATCTTCTTGCCATCTGTCCTCTTTTGACCCTTTATCTCACCTTCCATTGTTTTATCTTGTCTTCTTTATATTTCACATGTTAAACCAATTGAAAGCATGTACAATGGCGAACTTAATGAGTATGCTTACATCACATCTCTTTATAAGTATTTCCCATGTATCCACTACATTTTGCATGTGACATTTCTAAAAATAGCGCTGCTTGTAAAAACATTTGTCTTTTGGTGACTTATTAAGCAAATTACCATTCAGTTTATTTTTTGTAATATGCTTTCTATCAATTTATTAGTCTTTGTTAAGCTTTTGTCCACATAGGAACAGTAAAGGAAATTTATCTAAATAAACTAATGGTGTGAATATGAAGTGGATTAGTTAAGCCTCATTAATTCTTTGTAGCTACTGATTCAGAATTAAAAAGGTCATAACTGAGTTTGTAGACATAAAAAATGTTTGGATGTTAAAACAGAGCTCTTGAAACATACTAAAGCATTTTCATCTTTGTTTTCTGTTTCTATGCATAGAAATGTAAAAAGAACAGTTAAGACTTTGACTCCTGTACTTAGGCAGGAATTTGATCGTTGTAAAAATACAAAAAAGTAATTGAGGAAAAAGCCGGACTCTCTGAGTAAGGACATGAATGATCACCTCAGCTTTTTTGGGCCACTTTTGATCTCTGCATGATCTATTGTCTCGCCTCCTTGTGAAAACACAGCTTCCTCTTTCCGTGCAGGCAGTATGTGATGAGTCAACACAGCCTCAAAGTGCTCGCAAATAGCATTTAGTGACCAAAGTGACTTGTCCTCTCTTTCACCAGGTAACACCCCAAGAGCACATGATCTTGTTGTACTATCTACAGATACTATTAACTATAGCATCACTAACGTTTAACTTAAATGTCTCCTTTTCTCGCTGAGACAGTACTAGACTAAGAGAAGAAAGTAATTTTTTTTATTTGCTATGACAAAACATTCTTCTTTATCTAAAAATAACCTGTTTGCAAGGAATTGTGACAAGTTCAGTGCAAAGCAAGAGAAAATTTGCTGAGCAGGGCAATAGGAAAGGGCTTGGTGAGATTGAATAAGAGGATCTGTAGACAGAAGGAGATAGAAGACAAAATTATCTGAATTCCTGTTTGTATTTTGATCTGTTTTGGCACATATGGGTTGGGTAATTTTTTTTAAGTATCAGATCTGTCTGTTCTGAGTTCTACTTTAGCTCCACAGCTCCTTCAGCTCTATATTTCACTTTATATTTTATGCCAGTAAACTTTACTAGCTAAAATCATCTCCATCACTGTAAAATGAGCAAAAGACATTATTGCAATGATACTCGGCAGTATCATTAAAAGCTATTGAACAACATTTGCATAATACAAAGACTTGCTAACTGAAGCTCTTTCTACAGAGGTTTTGTTGAGTATATTTTGAGTATATCAAGGTCAGATTTAATTTGTATTCTACGATAGAGAGAGAACAAAGCCATAAATATGGCTTGTTTGCAGGACCTTTCCTTTCTTAGGATTCTACCACCAGTCTGATATAATGACTGCACTTTTATAGTAAGTATTTGCTTAAATGACTTGGAGATCTTGTAATCAACACGTGTATAAATACAACATGTTCCTGCAACAAATAGTTTAAAATGTAGGCAAAAGTAGATGTAAAATTTCAGTCCTTCAAATCAACCTGCATGAAGTTCATGTGCTGAATGTTTTGTGTATGTCCTCCGCTTTCCAAACATGACTACAAAATAATAACAGTTACCAGACTCAAAGAAATTTAGTGTAAAATGTGAAATATCAACAGTTTAGTAATGTTTACTTTAAACTATCTGTTGTCTTTAAAAAATGGAAAATTGAATCTGTCACTCTCTGGAATATCTTTGCTAACTCTGACTTCCATACTAACATTTTCTGACAGATTCACTGAATCTTCCTGAGGGGTAAAGGTGAACAAAGTGTGGTTATTTTGATAACATTATCTATCAGGAGATCAAGATTTTAACCTGACAAAGCAGGGGTTTTGATGAAATGTTATCCAGTAATACTGTTTTCTGCATGACTTAAGATACCCTGAAACAAGTAGAAAGCTTGCTGCTGGGGAATATAGGGAAGATGAAGTTATGACAGTCTAAATAAAACTTGTATGAAAAGGATAAAAAAACCTCTCTGCTTCCATCAGTTAACTTATGTTGTCAGTACTAGTGTTTTATAAATATTTGTTAGATGTGAATTCTAGACATAAAATATCCTCTTTGGTTGTATTGTTTCCCATCTTCCTAACATTTTTTTTCTTGATACTTAAATTCAGTAGGCATTTAAATAGCTTAGCTCGAACAGAAACTGTGGAAATATACCTATCCTGAAATAGCTAAGTGATGAAAAGCTCATCAGAGTTGAAATCTGTTCCAGATGGGGCAGAGCTGGGTTTAGAATGAAGACCATTGTCTAAACACCAAGTCGCTCTGGGGGAAGCCACGCTTTTCTACCAGAAATGCCATCCTGAGAATTTTTTCTAAGTCAGTCTTCATTTGAATGGTTCTGCTGCTATAGGCAAAAAGAATTTGTTGAAAAATTCCTGTGTCTTTGCATGACAATCCTCTCTGACTATATTCTCTTGCTGTGTATCTTTAGGAGCCTTTGCGCAGGCCTTGTAGACATTGCATAAGCAACCTCATAGTGTTTTCCACTGTAGAGCAGGGAAAGGGTGAAGTCTCTCTGAATCCAGGTTACATGTGGCAGCAGGCAGCAGGAGCTGCTGTCAGATGATGATTCTCTGACTCTGGTTCTCAGGAATCCTAAGCAGGAGCAAAGAGCTCTGCCTGTGAGCAAGGACTTCTCACTTCTCAGCCCAGACCCTTCTCATACTGGGGCACAGCTTGTCACCTCTGGGAAGCCTGGAGGAGACTGGAGCACTTTGGGAACGACAAAATAATTTCAGAGTGCAGGAATTCTTACAGGTGAAATTCAAACTAAAAGTATTTCTTTCCTTACAAACACACTTAAAAATATCACAATACTTTCAATATAATCTGCTATTTTATGACAACTTAAATGTTATAAATAGTCTCTCGTGACTTTTGGCATCAGTGTGTTCTAAGTGCGTGATATCCGAATATGGCTTAATATTGGGATATTTTGCTCTGAGTTACTGGCACTCACTCTTTTTTTCAATGTTTTCATATTTGATAGTAAGCTAATTTCCAAGTGATTTAGTTTATTAAATTTTTGTTACAAAAAAAGTCCAGTGCTAGAAATCACAAATTAAATACAGTAGAATAACAATAACCTTCCAGAAATGAACATAATTTTAGAAACTCTGTTTTAGGGTATTTCCTGTTGCTTTTGATAACGACAAAAAAATCTCCCTAGATATTTGGTAAATTTGTTTATTGGTAAAAAACGCATTTTAAATTCATTCTTTTGCAATTTAAAAACCAGTGAATAGATTTCTCAGAGCATTTGTTGAACTGGAGCAATAATACTAAATGGAATATGCAAATACTTTTCTGGAATCATCGTTAGAGATGGGTGACAATCGCTTTATGAATAATTTGAGCATGAGCTATTTAAAGCATCTATAAGTTCAGAGAGTTGAATAAGCGTGAAACTGACTGTTTAAGCAGAAATATTTCATTTCAAGCTTTTTCTTTGTCTTTACTGGACAAAGCATTTCTCCTTGCTGGAAGTGTTAGTGACAAAACACACAAAAAATTATTTTCTGTCACCATTGTTTTGTGAACAAATAAGTCCTGCTAGTTTTAAAATACATAACAATCTTCATCATCACAATCCTCATGAGAAATGCCAGTGTGGCAGATGCACTCAACCCCTTAACCAAACTAGTGGTAATTTGGTATAGGGTCCAAAGGAGGTAAAGGCCTAAGCCGTAAACAGGCCAAGAACTCCTCTAGTTTCAATCTGTGCTCTGAAAACCCACAAAGGAGCAGAGTGACACAGTGACACAGATCATTTGATTAACACATGAATAGTGGGTAGCTTTTCCAAGACGCATTTATGCAGGAACAAAGAAGGTTGTGGGTACAAGGAGTCTCATGCATACCTTTCCCATTGCATGTAATTTGACTACAAACCAACCACTTTATTCCATAAATATGACAGCCTAAGTGAGCCTTCTTTGAGCTCTCCTGGCTAAGCAGCCTGGCTGCATGGCAATGATCTCCCCTTGAGCTGGGACGCCTCTCAAGGTTGTTTCTCAAGGCAGAGAGACTTTTTACCAATGGCAGATCTTTGGTAAGCAACCAGTATCATGCATAACCTTGTAGTATGGTAACTTTGATTTTGACGTGGTAACTTTGATTCGTGCCTTGGTACCTTTGATTTTTGTCTTGGTAACTTTGATTTGTGCCTTGGTACCTTTGATTTTTGTCTTGGTAACTTTGATTTGTGCCTTGGTAACTTTGATTTGTCTTGGTAACGTTGATTTGTGCCTTGGTAGCTTTGAATCATTGTTCAAATGATTGTGCTGTACAGTAATGGAGTGAACCTTGCCATTGAAGTTTGTTAAAGTGTACTTTTACAACATCATATTAAAACCATTTTTGCTAACACCTTTGACAGTGGTTCTCTAAGCGATTTAAATCACTCATTCATGACAACCAGTTACAGGCAAAGATGTTTACAGAATATACAGGAGAAGTAATGACAGCTCAGTGTTAGAACCCCTGATGAACATGTTATACAGGTTGGGAATAAAAGAATGTATTTTTACATATTTTTAAAAGAGACATATAAGCAGCTTTGGTTTACATGCCTATTTCATGTACAGAATAGGTGAACACATAGCTCCTGAATTTGGAAGATCGGAAGGTGGGCTGTGTCTGCTTCTTTCTGACTGCATGGGAATCCACAGAACCTGAGGAGGAAAGGAGTTGTGTTTTTATTTCCTCTTGATCAGTCAGTGCATCTGGCAGGGAAAAGTACATTTTAAGATGTTTTAATAGGTACACAGCCTTCAAATGCATATTGAAGGCCCATTGAACCATTCTGTTTCCTGAAGCAAAGTTCAGTTCAGTTTTTTTGATAAATAATAAAACAATAGCTTTGGAATTATATTATATACAGTGATCATTCTTTGCACTTTTGCATGAATGTGTAAAATTAAAAAAAAAAAAACCCTCAGTTTTTTTTTTTTTTGTACAGTTAATTGGCTTTAGTGCTTTCAGAAGTGATAATTGACCTTAAAGAATCCAAGGACAAAAAGAGTTCTTTGCCCTTGCAACCAAATGAAACCACAAGGTAAACCTGTTGTCACTGCAGAAATGAAGGCAACCCTTGTACTGTTGTAATCTGGATGATTTGATTGCAGTTTTGCACATATCCCATTATATTTCCCTTTTCTGTGCAATTGATCTCTGCCTGCCTAATTTCTCTGGTTTAGAATTTAAAAACTTTCATGACACTGTAAAGTTGTAAGACAAAAGAAAATCAAACTTTGAAGGAAAACAGAACTGAGATTCAGTTGTAACATTCAATGTATCTATCGAAAAAAATACCCTCTTATTAAGAAGGCCAACTAACAGCAGAAATAATAGCAGTTATTTCATTTTTTTATGTCAGAAATTGATCAGCGTGTGACACACTTGTAAGACTGTAGTAGCTTGGACCTTACACTGTAGTAGGAAGGAAAGCTGTTTTGTTTTAGAAATATGAACTTTGAGCTATATCACCGGATGTTCTGAAAGGGTATACCTATGCATAACCTTTATTGAAGTTTCAGTTTTCTCTGTGTTCCTATTTTGAATAAAAAATAGAACTAATTTTAAATTAAACCAAGGAAAGGATATTATGGAACTAGATTTCTAATTTTTAAGAAGGTAACTCACTCCAAAATGCCAGTGCTGTTTGATCATTCTAGAGCAAGAGGCCTGCTTACGCCAGTTATTATCTTTGAGCTGCCAAATCTCGATATTCAGTATTTATAAAGCTGGAGAGAAATATCTTCTTAAGTGTTTGATTCATTTTTAGCACTTTCAGTCAGAAAGGATGGATAGATGCCTTCAGACTGAATTCAGACAAATATTGTTGATGTTTACTCCAGGGGAATATGTGAGAAGCAGAACACCAGGTGCTGCATTTTTTGCTAGTTTTTTTAAGAAATATATGAGAGTATCTTTATTTTTTCAGCTAATGGAATTACACAGCCTTTGAGCTATTTGTAAGCGACAAATCAGCACATACGACTTATCTGGATGTAACTTTTTCTAGTGTTTTCAGAAAAGCATTAGAACTTTATAGAACTTGGTTCTGATAGTGTATTAGTGCCCTTGTTGTTGCACATTCACCTTATTCTCTCATCTTTGAACACCAAACGTCATCACTGATGTAATACATGTTTAACAGAGTAAAAGCAGAGGTTAGCCTAAGATATGAATATAGCCTTACCTTTTGGATTTCTCTGAAAAGAAAAAAAAGATGAGCTGTATCTTTTTCTGCACCAGTAGAGAAGCAGACCTCCGTGAGTCAAGCATATGAAAGTAAGAGTCACTAATTTTGTTTTCTTCAGCTCTTCTTTCAGGAACACAGCCACAATTGTTTGACTGTTAGGAAAATGAAACACAACCAAATTAGTCTGGAGTTATTTATAGCATTAAGAACCTTAAGCAATTGTTTATGATACAAAAGTGGTTATAATGCCAACAATTTACCTAGATATTGTCAGTGCTGAACAGGGAAGCTGTTTCACTTTCACCCACGTGGACTTTAAACGATTTAGTTTCAAAGACTTCCAGGATTACAGTAAAATAGTGGTGCTGTGGCTAATTATGTGTAGTTGCTGAACTCAAACATTGCCTCTGGTCCATTTTTATTCACTGATTATAAAAGAATATTAATCTATGGTAGATGCAGCATGCTTTTGCTTTCAACCTTTTTTTTTTTTCCCATAAATTGTTAGTTATTTGTCGTCAGTTTCTGGGTACTTTCAATGATGTACAGAAGTGGGAGAGACTTCTTGCTCTCTGGATCTAGTTCCCTGCAAGCTGAAGCCCATAGTTAGAGGTTTCTGTAAAACTTGCATAGATCTGTGGATCTGTGCTGCTGTTGAAAAGGGAGTCCCTCTTTCTCTTATTCCCAGCTCCTCCATCACTCACAATCCAGTCCTGCCAACCAAAAAAAAAAAAAGAAAATTTTTTTTTTTTAAAGTTGTTTCCCATTCCAGAGGCACAGGTTAAAATGACTGGGTGTTCCTGATCACATGTAGTTATTCTATATGATACATTTTAAAATATTTAAATAAATACATTGTAGTTTATTTCTATGGATTAAGAATTTTTAATATAATATTTTCCTTTCAATTTTGCTATGAGTAATTTCCTAAGGAGAAGTGTATGTATGCTGTCATTTCTTAGGCAACAATTTTAACTGTGCTTTATGTACTGATTGTCATTGAACTTTTACAAACCCAGTGTAACTCCTTCCATGCATCCATTGTAGGAATGGTAAGATGTCTGAGTAGGTATCAAATGATCAATAAGAAGAATAAAATTTAGTGACATGAATCACAAAAAGCATTAAAATAAGCTTTGCCTCCTAATCTCCTGTGTCTCTTCAGCACTAAACAGAAAGGATAGTTGGGCAGCCATTGCATCTCATTCTGAAATTTTTGTACTTGTGGTTTTTTTTAATGTGGTTTCATATTCTTATGTAAAACTACTTAGATAAACCATAAGACGAGTTATGGTTTCTAAACCAAGTCTGCAGCCAGTTCTTTCGAGAATTTCCAGTTTTCTCCAGGCCAACAAAAAATTTCTTTTGATTTAAACTTTTTAACTGTATTTGCTTAGGAAAGAATGCACTGTTTCAAGTATGTTACTTTCTTTAATTATACTGATTAAGATTTGAATTGAAAAAAACACCTTATAGGTGATACACATCATTAAATTAACTAATTAGATGGATTGACCAATACTGAAAACTGAACTGTGACCAAACAGGTTATTTGCTGCATCCTGTTTGCAAGGACTGAGTCATACCAAAAAACTGACTAACTACCAAGGTATGTAATTTGATTACAAGACATAACAAAACCTTGGGTACTAGGTATATGTAGGAAATGGCCACCTCTTTATAGAGCCTAAAGAAAAATGTTGATGTAATAATGTCCTCATCTACCATCTTAAGACCTATAGGAAGTAATATAGAAATAAAAGAAAGGCGAGTAGAAAAGCAGATGAAGCAAGTAATCCTAGAAGAAGCCAGAAGTTAGGGAAAGTACTTAAATGTGACAACTGTCCCCCTCCCCCCTTTCCTAAATCTTATACTCCTGTTCTGGAGTATACATCCTCAGCGAATCTGTCACTGTCAGAAGGGTTAAGGAGAATGAAGTTCCACATGGGTATTTTGGATTTGATTTTCAAGGTAGAGATACAGCCTAGTGCAGGTATTAAACAGTTCTGAACTGAAGGACATGCCCATATATATGTATGTATGTGCATTTATGTGCATCTATATCTCAGTAGATATATATATTTTTTACCGCCATAGCTGCAGTGTAACCCCTCACTTCATAAACTGAGATCACTAAATCTGAGGTTGAGCTAAATCTATTTACAGACATTTCCTTAATGAGATTTCTGTCATCTAGTTTTATGAATGCCCTGTATTTTCAATTCCAAAGTCTGGAATATATGTCTAACGGGTAAAAAAAATAGAATTTCACCAACTTGATCAGTCACTACTAATTAATCAGCTGCAATAGCTGTTTATGTAATTGAAGGAAAAAGTTTACAATCAAAGCCTTGGAACTGGAACGCACTCTTCTACTCTTCCAAAATTATAATGCAGTGCTGCTGAAGACCAAGTAAGTTTAAAATTAGCGGAAACTACTTTTAAATACAAAAGTATTTTGGAACATTATTTATTCATTTTTATAATATATAGTATATTTACATAGCTTCAGCTAGAACTGAATTACTACTCTCTTACTTTAGTACTAGTTATATAGCAGCATCTTCTTTGGGAAAACACTTTACAGAGTAAAGACATTAATTTATTAATTTTTAGTTACATATTTCAAAGTTGTGGTTGGGCGACAGGCTGGGACCATGCCTATAGAATCCTCTATGTTACCCTTATGTACTGCAGGTGGTGTTGCAGCTTCATGTGTTCCTACATTGAGACTGTGTATGTTCCACAAAAATGAAGAAACTACTGTGTCCACTTGTATCCACTACTCCTTGTCTCAGGTATGCCCTATCTGGTGTGAGTATGTTGTAATTACTTCATGGAACTTCTGCTTAACATCCTTCCAGGGTTCAACACAGTAGGAAATGTGACAACTAATATAATCAAATATTACCTGCCAACAACTGTGAAATCTCCTTGCTTTCTCTCCTTTTTGACATGCTTCCTTAATCAAGCTACTAGTCTGTGAAAAATTTCCACAAATCCCTCAATTTACCTATTTTTAACAATGCAGTTAGGATAGACCAGTAATCACTCTAATCATACCAGCATAACTGCTGTTCAGTGGCATCAGGCCCCCACCCGGGTTTCCGAGGTCCACATCACCTCCTCAGTCTTTTTGATCGTCTGCTGCATAGCTCCCTATCTGAAAGCTGTCAAAGAGGTATGAGCAACCATTATTTGTCAAAGTATGTTCTGCCATATAATGGTAACCACATAAAGACAGCGGTCTGGGTTCATGCTTAACATATATTTGTGGGGTTGGGTAGGTCACAAAATCTATCATCCTGAGAGACTTCATTTACTTTTTCTCTTGTGTTCATTTCAGAAAAATAATAACAACATGCAGTTCATTTAAGACTGAGGCCAGAGGTTTTGTATTCAAATTTTATTACAGGACCATCATATTCCCCTCCAGTTTAAACCTCTTGAGACTACACAGTACAGGCCAGGACACAAGTTTTCACTAGCCTCTGCAAGGTGTTTTTTTTCTCTGTCTTATGCATATAGTCTTCTCCATCTGAGATATAGTATATATCAACTTTTTTTTCGTCTACCTTCTGTTCTCTGTGAGTTTTTTCTGTGATTCAAACAATGTTTTGCAATTAGCAAGGGTTTTGGAAGTCCTGTGTTTCTCAGATGAGATGATCCACTGAAGCTAAAGAAAATGCTATGGAGAAACAGAGGATCTTTTATACCTGCAGGGGGCATTGCAATACAAAGAAAAGGAACAATGAAAGCCGTTGAGACTTTTTCCAATCAATTTGTCCGATACCATTTTATGACAATTGACTGCAAGGTTTGGACTCTTTTTCTTTTTTTGGTCTCCTTTTTAAAAAGTGGCAAGTTGTTTTGAAGACATTAATGAACTTCTTTCTAATGTTTTTGAATTCACATTAGAAACAAGATTTAAATTACATTCTGAAGAACATTTTTTAGTATTCTTGCACTTACTGATATTGATGAGGAGCATTGGGATGATGGTATTAAAATGGGACAAAAAGGCAAATGGTAGTTTCTGTAGTACAGAAAAAGAGATTGCAAATGATGCATTAATAACATTTCAAACATCTTCACTAATTTGGTGATTCTAATTAGTTTGTAAACATTATGAATCTCACTATAATTTTTTATAGCTATAATTATATTTATATAGTTTTCCAGAGAGAGAGAGGAAACAAGAAATGGCATCTCAGCTGGCCAGCAGTTCTAATACAAAATGTTAGTAATGTGTTATGCACATATATGAGAGTGCTGCTGGATAACTTGTCACTCTTCATAGAATTTGTTAAATATATCTTTCATTAAGTGTTGCCTGTAGTAGAATTTTACAGATTTATAACCTATAATGAGCGCAAACCAGCTGATATGTAACTTCTACTTCACAGATAATGGATGGACTCTTATAGACATAAACATTGGGAATTATGGAATTGTGCTCCTAAGATAGCCAAAATATGTACATATGATTCTGTATACAAGCAGAATATGATGATCAAATGGCCTGATACAGATTTCATTGATTGGTCAACACTATGTCAACCACTCTCTTTCCTTCTCACTTATGGAAAATCTTTCTTCTTAGAAGCTGACAAAAAAGCTGCAACTGTCAGCAAAAAGGGAAGGTGACCAGACTTGAGAGGTGTCACTGGGAGGAAAAAGATAATTAGATGGGTTTACTAACCATTCAAAAGGAAAAGACTATCCAGGCTCTGCAAGTGCCGTAGAATGGCTGTAGTGGTAGCTGCATGATTGACAGTAGTTCTATGCAATTTCAGCTTATTTTACTCCCTTTCACTGCTAAAATGACATTTTTCATCTCTCTTCCTTTCTCCCACTAGCAGTCAAATAATAATGACTTATAAGGTTTAGTTGCAGTGTGATTTATGATAGACTGTTATTCTTTCAAAATGGAGTCAGTGATCTTTGCAAATTTGTTTGCATCCAGTTACACCCAGGGAAAATGGAAGACCTATTTTGATGGTACAATAGTCATAGATTAGAAGCTTAGCTGAGGAGAGATCATTTTATTTCCAGGATTTATCAGTGAACTGCTTATAAACACTATTGATTTGTTGGCTGCTTCTTTGTAGTCTTAAAGCAAAGATTTGACACCTTGTTCTTGATATTCTGCATTTTCTGATAAATTCTCTGCATTGCAATAACCATTATGTTCTTGCAGCAGATCCCTATCTCTAGCCTTGTCAAAACTGAGTGAAAGACCATTAGAATTCACTTACTATATTTTTTCCTGCATTAGTGTTTCAGTACTTTTGGTTGCACTTTCTGTCACATTGTAAAGAAGAAAACAATTATTTGTTTTTTACCATTTTCTTCTCTCTTTGACACTGTTCTAGGAAAAAGAAAAAACAGCATTAGAGTTGCATTACTGTTAGGCATGGCAAACCACTCCAGCTTCATATAACCCCCACAAAAAGGAAAATACATTGTCCACACTAATATAGTGACATTATCTATTTCAGATGTGCATTTAATTTATACAAATTTCTTAACTGACTTAGCTTCCACACTTTTTAAGCCAGTTGTGGAGTTTTTTTACAGATTTCCTCAACAGTTTGTTCAGGCAAGGCTGTATTCTTTGTGTAAGTACTTCTTCACTTAGTCATCCATATTCCATTAATAACCCTCTGGGCTGAAAGCAGATGTGTATTTTTATTCTTAACAGAGCAACTGGTAAGTCTCATAGTTGTAAACGTTATGATGATCAAAGTAGGTTTCTATGATTATTTTTGAGGTACCATTTCCAAAATAAGAAAATTGAGAAAGGAGAAAGATCTTGATAGGGTTCACCAAATGAAAGCTAACCAAATAGTGAACAATATGAAGAGCTTAATTCTTAATGAGTTAAAGATTTGCTTGCTTCACATCACTTGTTATTGATGTAATAATGCTTATACTTGGAAGGGCATAGATACTGCTAAGTTTCTTCAGATGACAGAGAGAAGAGTCATCACCTCTTGACACATGTTTGTTATAATTTCCCTTTTGGGCTAGGAAGTGTTAAAGGTCAGGGCTCTGTCATTCAGGTTGAATCCCAAGAATTCGTACTTGAAGTTTTGGCTTAAAATACATTTTCCACAGTTACCACAATTTGAAGCCATCTACAAGTCTTATGTGAATAAGATAATTATTTCTTTGCTTGTGAGGAGTTTACAATATCCAAACCATAGAATTTTATGGACAAAGGTGGAATAGAAGACTACAAATATAAGTCTATTTCCATTTTGTATCATTTTGAAAGCTTTCAGCTCACCTTTTCTCCTTCCATAAGACAAAAGAAGATATGCATCTTGTTACCAACAGTGTTTACTTATAGTTGTAAGTTATGTAACAGATTCTTCAATATTCAAATTCCTTTAGCTAGAATGACATCTATTTAAAAGATATACAGATCAGGAAAGATGATTGGCTCAAGACAGTTACAGATTAATTCCTTTATTACTGAATGCAAAAGGAATCTGAAAGCTCACACTGTAAAATCATAATGTCCTTGGTTAGCTATAAAATAATTGATCACTTGATGTAGAGTCAAATATGTGCATTCTTCACCCTAGTCTCAGGTGGTAAACACACAAAGGCAGTTGTGGATTTAATTTTCTAGTGAGAAGTAGTTGATTACCCCTAGATATTAATCTAGTATAATCTATATCTAGAATAGTGATGTCAGAAGGCAACTTTGGGAAAAATTGGTTAAATTTTTAGACCTGGAGTTAACCCATCAATAATAAAAAAGCCTGAATACTGCCAGTGTTTTGGGACAGGAGTCTTTAGTACCAGCACACAGAAAGATCTCTTGCATTCAAAAATTGTCTTTTGTTCTGTCTCAGGTGAGGTTGAGGTGTAAATCTCACTGTCATTGTTTCAGACACCTTATTTCACAATTTCCATACCATTGCTATTACTAAGGACTGAAGAATTAGCCACAGTGGAGAACACTTATTTTCTGTAGTGTTTGTTACCAACAGCACTTTGAAATAACTACCACTACCTTGGTGGTAATCCCACAATCTGGTCAGGTCTTTAGATCTGCCAGTCTTCTACATGCTATAGAAAGTAGCCTTCCTTCCTGAGGTAGGGACTTAGCAACTCCTGTTTCTTTTCTTCATCTTTTCTGAGAATTCAGGGCAGACTTGACGCTGGCAAAGGGACCTTGTTTGCCTTAAGCCAGTAAGCACACTGAGTATTTTACTTCCTTGTTACATTGGATTGCACTAGGTGGTGGTGGAAACCAAAAGAATATTCTCTATCTCCATTTGGTATTACAGAATAGCCTAGTAATTTGGCTGAAGGGAAAGAAGAGTAAAAAAAAGAGCATTTAAAACATAGACAGCATTTCTGCTGAAAGATTTCACGTTGTTTCTGTAAACTAGCAATACAAGAGGTCTTCAGCATGTGATAAAGTCAGAGGATCTTGCATGAGGAAAGGTGAGAACTACCAAAGACTTGACAGGGACAGGACATGTCAGCTCATGAGAAACAGAGAAATTCATTCTTCCTACTAATCTTTAAACCAGGTGTGGAATCAAGGATGTGAATCATGCAGAGACTCTCAGATACAGAGTTGTTACAAGTTTCTTGGAGAAAGGCACTGTTTTGTAGTTCGGTGCCAATGAGAAACTGAAGTATAGACATTCATGGCAAGCCAACGCCTGATAATCTTAGATCACTAGAGAAGGTAACCCCAGATTGCACAGCTTTGACTACTCATCTCTGGGCAACCAAGCCCTGCAGTCCATCAAATTCTTTCTGTTTCAAAGGGATATTTTTTCCCCCCCCCAAAAACCCACCCCTCTTCATTAATTTCTCTGCTCTTCTTTTCAGTTTTCATTTAACACATTCCTTGGTGTACATAAAGCAAGATCCTTTCTTCCAAGATGAAGTATTCCTTGCTGAAAGAGCCTACTATCATGGTACAGATCAGTAGAAATTCTTCAGAAGAGTACTGTTCAGGTGCAGGTCCAAGCACCTACAAAGTACTTCCAGGAAAACTGAAAGGTTGTTTGATGAACCACTTTTCAGGGTAGTAGTGATTCCTCCATTCTACCTCATGCATAGCAAAAGAAAAAGTAACTCGTGACAAGAAAGTTAATGTGTGTATTGCATGGAGATTTTATACTTTAATATGAGACATGTAGTCTTCCCTCTTAAAAATATTACTAGCTACCTCAGAGGAGAAAAATGAGATTTCACTCTTTCCTAGAATATATAGTCCCTTATTGGCCCTAAGAGCCTATTCCATAAGCAGAACTAAATTACGATCACATTTCCAAAACATATTCTTAAAACTTACTAAACTGTAAAAAATTATAATATTTGCCTTGTATGCAAAGATTCTCTGTACTATCAGTTGGTGACAATTTTAATAAGGTAAGAGCTGGCTTATGACAAGCATATTATGAATCAGTTTCCCTGTCTATGACTTGATGTTATATATTAAAACTACAACTATTTCCTTGGATGATGAGGGACAGCCACAGAAGAATACAATCAGTTTGTGGTTATGGATTAGGAATAGGGGAATAGGGTATTCAGAAAGACAGGATGATCAACAGTCACATTTGCATGAGTGGTGTCATTTCAAATCTAATTTTCAGTAAGACTTTCTCTTCAGAAAGGAGTTAAAGCTTACTGATGACTAGAGGCAGACATTTTGGAAGTCCCAACTCATAAATGGCATTTCTTGAGCATAAAAATATGAAAATAACAATTAGTTGTATTAATTGAGGTTGAAATGAAGAAAAAAATCCTTATTTTTGAATCTTACAGTGATTCATGTTATAAAAAATTTTCACACACAGAAATTAATTTAGAGAATTGTTTTTATTTTCATTGCATTGTCCAGCTTTCTAACAGACTTCTCAGTCTAATGACCTAATTATTATTCTTCATAAATATTGAACACACATACATACATGACAGTAGAGAAAGAAACTTCTAGTTAGGATATGGCTGATTAACTTTAGAAGGCATATAAACTGTAGGAGTATTTATTTTCTGAGACTATTTTTACAAAATAAAAGGTACTGTGAAATTTTGGTGAACTTAGGTTCTTGTGGACATTTCAGCCTTTACAGGCTTTGCTATTGAACCAAGTGAAACTGTAAAGGATCTGATCTATATTAGCGACTTAAAACTTCTGTATTCAAGTGACACTATAATCTCTTGAATTGGCTGTCACATGAAAAGGTTTTTTGCCCTTTTAAACTCAAATGGACATATCCTTAACATAATTTCTGCTCAATATAGAGTAAACAAAGTTGGTACATAAAAGCTGCATCTGGCCAAGAGATCCCCTGTGGTTTAACATGACCAATGTTAAGAACCCTTACATCCACCTGAAGTTTTTTTCCAAAGCACTGCCTTAGATTCTCAAGACAATATCGTGTGCAATAGCTTTTGTCCTTGAGAAGAAGTAAGGAAGTTATCTGGCCATCATCTGAAGAACCCCACTGAGGCTGGGTGGACTGTTCTCTCTCATCCACTTCTGGGGTACCTGAAACACCCAAAATAGTTAATTCCTACTGTCAAAAGACACATTCCCCCAGTTTCTTTGCCAACAAGTCTTATGGTCAGGGTACAGCCAAGGGAGAGAACCAGGAACCGAGGGTGACCACAGGGCTAGCAGGCCTGGGCCCTCTGTAAGGAGAGCCCCATCCCACAGCACGCAGCAAGCAAGCAGAGCTGGGAGGAGGATGGTGACTAGGACCAGCCTAGAGCCATGTGTCCACCCAGCTAGGTCATGATGACAGGGAGGGCTGAGGTCCAATCAGAGAGCCAGCCTGCAGGTTAGGGTCAGGATCAGGTCTGGAGACAGGAACCAGAGTGAGACCAATGTGCTGAGGCTGAAGGTTGAGCCAGGAAGTCAAATCTGTGGGTTAGGGACAAGATCAATAAGATGCATCGCCAGGCATCGGAATGGTTGCAATGCAGCTGCAAATAACTCAGACAGATACCCACCAACATGGAGACCCTTAGTTTAAGAGCAGCTCACAAGGGAAGGTGAGGGAGCCTTCACTGAGGCTTCTTCCAGTTTTTCTCTAAGAGCTCCCCAGCTGGCTGAGGCATCTCAGACAGCTCTGTCTTTTTAGAGATGACCTTGAGCAATAAGAGAAAAACTCCTACAGTGAAGGACAGCGCTCCAGGCCTCTACAGCTAGCTCTGCTCTTTTCCCCTTCACAAACATCCATATGTATTTGAGCTCCTCCATCATGAACATTTTCTCTCTTTCCTTACATGTAGCTTCAGTTTGATGATGTGAGAGTTTTCACAGGAAAAATAAAAAGTCTATGATTCACCAAGAGTTGCAATAGGAAAGAGGAACCACAGTGCTACTTCTTCATGAAGTTTTTTCCCTTTTGTTGACATTGGTAATTTTGAAAGATCTAAGCTAAATGTCCTAACAACTAGTCAAGGCAAATCAGAACCCTTTTCCTAGGGATTCTGCTTATCCTGTTATTAAAATTATACAGCTGTAGTGGGGAACTTTTGAAACAAACTTTGAGGACATCTGTTAGTGTCAAGGCCTGCTACAGTAATTGGCACTGATTTATTATCAATGATCTTGGTAAAGATTGTTTTGCTAACCATAGAGCTTTGATGCCTGAGAAAAGCTAGGAAAAAATTCTTAATTTGAATGTTCAGTATTAATAACAAATTATGAATTACTGGGCAGATTAAGATGTTCAGCCCTGGAAGGAAAAGCTGGTAAACATTTTAAATCTAGTTGCAGTTGTGCATTACTTGACAATTGTAATTTTGAAGATATGTTTTCTGCTGCAGTTTCTGAAAACAAAGAATGGGGCAATTTGTTCCTGAATGGAAAATTAATTCTTTTTCTAGTTATAAGATAACTGGATAATGTGTCCGAAAAGCCAAGAGTGTGAGTCTTTAAGGAAATTATCATTGCTTCTGATAAATGTAATTGTTGAGGACATTATCACCAAAACCAGAGCACTGAAGCTCAACTGAGAGATCTAGGATTCTCTGTAAGGAAGCAAAGCAAACAGTGCAAAGCAGTCTGAGTGGAAGAAACTTACTGCATCTCATTTATTGGTTAGCTTTGGCATAGTGGCTGGCCGTAATCCAGCCAAAAAAGCAGTGAATCCAAACTTATTAACTGTAACTATATTGATATTATGAGAAACTAAATATGTATTGCAGGATCCAGGAATATTGCCAGTTTCCCAGCTCCAACTGTCTCCATCCCTAGATGAAGTCTAGCTATGTTCTGACTCCATCTGAAAAAGACCTACATAAGCAGTAGGCTTTCATTACCATATGCTCTGGTTTTCTTAGAGAGGAAAACAAGGCATCCATGTCACTTGCTGTTACATACATATGATATGAGAACCAGGTCTTGTGATCCAGGAAATTTTGTGGCATGCCCTGGCACATAAATGTCGTTGCAGACAGAGAAGCCAGTCTTCTGCATTTGACTTTTGGGAAGATATTGGTTTTGATGGATTTCTTAATAAAGAGTGAAGATTAAGATTTGGATGTTCTGTTTTCAGTTAATGAAAAATCAGTTTTTCAGTTGATTTTTCAATCTCAGTTTTACTTTTTAATTGTCATAATTCCTTCCTGACCTCTTCTTTCTTCTGCCAAGCCTAGTTCAATCCTGCAGTCGTCTTCTCCCTCCCCACTTCATTACTATATCAAACAAGATATTTATTCCTAGTGTTCAATAACTGTAGTAGAAACAGTTCACTTCTAATTTGTAAACTTGATTGGACTACAGTCCTGAAACCAGAAGTCCACATTATTTTTTAATGTTGTATGACAGACATCCAAAAACTGTGGGAAACAAGAAAAGTAAGTGTATATTTTAACTGATCCAATTATTTTTTTTGTAAAAATTGGCTTTATTTTAGGGAAAAGCATAGTATTTGAGCTTGGGAATGTCTGCCTATTAAATATGAGGAAAGTATTTTTTCACCTTAAACCCATATATATTTTTCCCCATATTTTTTATGTAAAGAATTTTAGTAACTGTATTAAGAAGAATGCTTACTGTAATAAAATACAAAAAAATTCAGATCCAAAGTCAAATAATGAAAGACCTCTTACACCGTTATGTATTTCCTCTGTACTGTTTTTAATTTTCAGCCTTTTAAATACTTATGGCTTTTTATGTCTTCAATAAGCATGAGAAAATGTCATGTCCCGTTTCAAAATATGATAGTGAAAAAAATTATTGGAATAATCATGCAACTCAATTTCATTTCCAAAAAAAAATAAAAATCATTTTTTTATGTTCTCTGTTTTTCTGTTTTACAAAGAGTCTTGAGGGAAAGTAAGCAAAAATGTTTGATCATGTTTTGTTTACAAATATCCCCATTGAGGAAAATGTTATGTTCCTTGCTTTTTTTGTGACCACCACCCCTCACCAAACCAGAGCCAAATACAAAATTTAAGTAATACTGTGGTGTTGGGGTTTTTTTAACAGGTAAACAGACCCCATCCATATGACCTCTATTTAAATATACAAATGTCCTCTGTTGCATTCTCTTTAATAAAAGGAATGCTTTCTTCCTTGGTACCATTTTCATAATCCCCCAAAAGCTCTTGCCTTCAAATTAAGTTCTTATATTTCTAATTCTTCCATTTTATATGGCATCCAAGTTAGTTGTCACTTGTACATTTCACAGCACATTCACTCTGACAGACTCTCAGAAATAATTTTTTGCTTGCTTATTTACTCATGGCTATATTGTCTATATTTTAGTTAGAGGTTCCTGTGAAATAATGTGTGATATCTTTTTGTCCTGAAACTAAGAATAAATATATGAGTGTGTATATATATATATCATGGCAACTTCAACTCTCTAACCCGAGTTCTTTTCCAAATTTTATGAATTAGTCTTTAACTCTTGGTAATATTTTCAAGTACTTCAGATATACTTGCTATATGAGTAAATGATGAAGCAAATTATTATGGGGAGAAAAAAGGCATCTGCTTTACGAGAGAGTTTTGTTGATGGGTGTTTCTTTTTTTTTGCAAAGATAAGAAATGCTTGGGTTATTCTGTGATGCCTTCAGGGCTTATGCATCCTGAAACTTATATTGCATGTAGTTGTCCTGAAAAATGTTTTATATACATTGTGAAAATTATGTTATCCGTTTTAGAGAAGTGTGGTTGTATGATAGTCATATATTAGATCTCTTATTTTTCAAGAAGTGGCATTTCTGGGAAACAGTGGTATGTTGAGTCTTTATTGACATCCGAACATTGCTGAAGAGCTAATCTAGTTGTAATATGTGGTTACATGGGCCCTAGTTAGAGAGGAGTTGGTGGACTCTAGGGGTGGACTTCACCGTGCAGGAACCTCCCAAATTCTCATGCCCTCATGACCTCCAGCCACTCATGCACCACGGCTGTTCTTGGGAACTTGCTCACAGATGCAGCAGCTGTACACTTCAGGTTGGTAACACTTTTTTCTCATGACCCGTTGACCTTTGGGCCTTCATGCATTATGAGTATCCATGGGAACTTGATAGACTGTTACCCTCACACAGCATTTGGCCTAGAAGATTTCTCTGAGTACTGTTGAGCAGTATGATGTGTTCAATACTGCATATTGGCTTGCCTTTCAAAACAGAATTATATGACAATGATAGGATTATTTTTATCATATTTAACATGTTGATTATATAAAATGAACTTAAGGCAATCCATATTCTAAAAGTTTGGTGTTTTCTTAAGCAACATTGTATATCCCTGCTTACCTCCCAAGAAAGGGAAGAAATTAACTTGCAATTTGGAAGAAATAAGATTCAGCAGCATATTACCATGACTAAAGCATTAAAGAAGAAAATAATTTGCTTGCTTTCCAATTTTTCACTCATCTTAGTGAATATTATGACATGGGGAATGAGCCATGCTACACTTTCAATAACCTTTTGTGTAGGGATATTACTGTCTTGGGAATGTTTAAATCTAAGAGTTTTAAAGAAATAACAAGACCTTTTTTACACAAATTCTGAGAGGTATACTATTTCCACTGTCTACAGTAAAGTAATTTTAAGATCTGTACTTTTCACCAAGTATTTATACTATCTGCAAATTGTTGTATGTTCTGTTAGTCATCTCCATTTCATTGCTTATTTTCACTTCTGCAGCATTGTCGTGGTTTAACCCCAGCCAGCAACTAAGCACCACGCAGCCGCTCGCTCACTCCCCCCCTCAGTGGGATGGGGGAGAGAATTGGAAGGGTAAAAGGGAGAGAACTCATGGGTTGAGATAAGAACAGTTTAATAATTGAAGTAAAATAAAATAGAACAGTTAAAGAGGTAAAGCAAAGGCTGCGCACGCAAACAAGGCAAAACAAGGAATTAATTCGCTACTTCCCATCGGCAGGCAGGTGTTCGGCCATCCCCAGGAAAGCAGGGCTCCATCACGCGTAACGGTTACTTGGGAAGACAAACGCCATCACGCCAGATGTCCCCCCCTTCCTTCTTCTTCCCCCAGCTTATATACTGAGCATGACGTCATATGGTATGGAATAACTCTTTGGCCAGTCTGGGTCAGCGCCCCTGGCTGTGCTCCCTCCCAGCCCCCCCGTGCACTGGGCAGAGCACGGGAAGCTGAAAAGTCCTTGACCAATGCAAGCGCTACTTAGTGACTATTTAGCGGTACTTAGCATCGACATTGTTCTCAATCTAAACCCAAATAACAGCCCCATACCGGCTACCAGGAAGAAAATTAACTCTATCCTACCTGAAACCAGGACAAGCATTAATTATAGACCACAATATACATGCAATGAAACTACGGTAAGGCAAAAAGGACTTGTTTTGGGTTATTGACCCTGATATGTAGACTTGAGCCTTACTGTTTCTCCACTCCCATTTGTAGAAAAGGTTTTGGATGTTAACAATCACTATGTTTCTTTAGTTATTACGGAATGTACAAATTTAAGTTGCCCTTTATGGCCCATGTGCTGTCTCACCCAATCTAATGCTATTACCAACAGATATATTTTCACACATCGTCTTGTTTTGGCAGATGATGTTTGATTTATGTTTGCAAGACAAAAGTTCTGCATGTTGGATTAAGCAAGAGAATTAAAGATAAGATTGTATTCTTCAGTGCTATATCCTGCAGTATTGCAATATCAGTCACAACTGTCTTATCAAGTGTGGGAAAACATGTGTGTGCGTTTGTGAAACACACCTGTTTCAGAGAGAAAGTCCAGAAATGCTCTGAATCTGAAAAAAGCATTGTATGAAATATTCATTGTAGAAAAAGCATCTTGTACATTAGTTTTTCTTTCATTAGTGTTGTTTGGTTTCCTACCACTGTAGTGTTTCATATAGAGTCTTTCATCTAGTTTCTGATCTTGAATGCTCATTGTGTTAATGATAGGCTATAGATACCCTTCAAGGTTGTCAGTGTCCACAGAAGAATGACATTCAGTCATTTCAGGAAAATGAAGAGAATGGAAGATACAGATGCGTGAAGGTGTTTTTCCAGAATATGAGGGGGATATATCCTTGTTGTGCTGATCCTGTCTTCAGTTTCTGTGAGGAGCAAAAAATAATCAGGTGCTGATGTCTGAGGAATTCAGTCCGTCATATACAGTGGAAGTTTTCCACTGCTTTTCATTGTGAGTGGGAAAGTGTAAAAGGAAGTGTTGGGAGGAACGGGGTGTGAGGATGGAGACATAATGCAGTAAAGACAGCTATACAGTAGGGATCCAGAGCCTAAAGCCAGTGGGCATATATCCACCAACTCCAGTGCAATTATGATGAATTACACCAATGGAGATTTTCTATTTTGATTCTTAGGCTGTATCGATGGAGGTGCAAGTGGCTGAAAAATTTCAGCTACTGTATCTTTTTGTGGTTATCCTTCAATTTACTTTTCTTCTTAGATTTTCTTCAATATTAAACTTATTTTCCTCATTTAAATCACAGTTCTTTCAATGTTGAGGAGAATAGAGTTGTCCAAGAAGCTTTAAGAGACCATTTTCATAAATATTTTATATCTGTGTCAGCCATCCTAATATATGGCTAACAGGTGGCCATTACATGGCTGAGATGTTTCATTTTAAATACCTGTTTGTTACTCTCTGATAGAACCCAAATCAACCTTTTGTTATTCAAATACTTTTTCTGATCTGTCATTGAAATACTTAAAAAATCAGGTGATGTTGCTCCAACTTATTATTTCAGGAAGAACTCATCAAATGGAGACAAAAATATTCAGTAAAAAAATAGTGGAGCTCCTTTACTCTATAATCATACTCTCACTCCTAGTATGTTGAAAAGTGTTTAAATCAATAAACACAAGTGTCTTAAGTAACTGTTTCAATGATGTGTTAACAGTCAATGTCTGCCAAGTAGGAAAACTGTGAAAGTGATCAGACTTTGTGTCTCAGGCCTAATAAAGCTTCAAAGGCTAACCACATTATTGAAGTGATGAGGTGTATAGACTTTAAACCTGTACTCACAGCCTTCATCATCAGTCTCTATATTAGTTTTCTAATGGAGCTTTCTGTAAAAAAAGGACTGTGAGGAAGTCAGATCAAAAAAAAAAGATGGATAAGAGAGAAGTAGGCAAGGGAGAGATCAAAATATAGGTGGTTTAATCAGAAGTATGTGGATGTCGTGGTTTAACCCCAGCCAGCAACTAAGCACCACGCAGCCGCTCGCTCACCCCCCCCACCGGCAGGATGGGGGAGAGGATCAGAAGGGCAAAAGGGGAAAACTCGTGGGTTGAGATAAAAACAGTTTAATAACTAAAGTAAAATAAAAAATAGAACAGTAGTAATACAAAGCAAGCGGTACACTGTACAATTGCTCACCACCCGCCGACCGATGCCCAGCACGCCCCCCAAGCAGCAACCCAACCCCTCCCCAGCCAACTCCCCTGCTTATACACTGAGCATGATGTCACATGGTATGGAATAGCCCCCGCCCAGTCTGAGTCAGCTGCCCCAGCTGTGCCCCTCCCAGCCTCCCATGCCCCTGGCAGAGCATGGGAAGCTGAAAAGTCCTTGACCAGTGTGAGCACCACTTAGCAAGTACTTAGCAAGAACCAAAACATCAGTGTATCATCGACATTGTTCTCAACCTAAACCCAGAACACAGCCCCATACCAGCTACCAGGAAGAAAACCAACTCCATCCCAGCCAAAACCAGGACAGTGGACTACAGATTAATTTTGATATGAAGTATGGAGATTAATGATCAATACCAAAGAAACTAAGAAGAAGATTGTAGGGACATTTGGAAGTAAAGCATTGCTTTGTAAGTTCTAAGGATGTAGCACATCAATTACTGCGTTTAATCGTTGCTACTCTGGCAGCTCTTAACATAAAACAAGCTCATCAGAAGCTTTGCCAGATAACCTCTGGCTCTTTATATAGATTTTTGAACAACATGTATAAATTATACTTCATGTATAACTCTGTCAATGAAACACAAACCATACAACTCTATAGCTACTGCTCGCTAAGTTGGTAGATTTTTTGACTGCCAATTTGGTACATTGTGAAATTGCAGTAAAGGTTAGTTCCATGTCAAAGTTGTTAAGTTAAAAGTTCCTTTTACTTCTCATGAAAGGGTTTGCATGAAGGGAAACTTCAAACAAGATTTGAAATAAATCTAGAGGCTGCTTCTAAGTTAGACAATTAAGAAATATGATGTTTCCAGTTCTCAAATTTTTTTCTCTCTTGTTGTCTATATCATTCCACACATAGTTGGGTTTAAGAGTAATTTACTGGGTAATCACTACTGTGCCAAAAGGGTGGGGATCACATACCTGAGATAGTTTTAGGCTATAGCTCCTTTATTATTAACTGTAACAAAAGAAGCAAATAACTTAGGACAGGCTAAAAAAGTAATCAGATTTAATTCAGCTTCACTCAGTGTTTCAACCATTTTAATTGTTGAAAAAGCAAAGTGAAATAGCCGATACTGGTCTGCAAGTAACTTCAGTGAGTCTTCTCCTAGTAACCAAAAAAACTTCTAGAGCTTGGGTCTGTTTTCTACACTACTTCTGTCCAGGGATATGTCCAAAAAGTACAAAAGGGTTCTTGAAACAATACAAGATAATGTATAAAATTGTCATAGAAACCTTAAGACCAGTCTGAATGAAGAAAGAAGAGAAATGTCTGGCTAGGGAAGCACCAGAAGGAACAGAGGGTAGGAAAAGGGCTGTAAGCAGGACAGGTCCCAATGGCATCTTGAACAGGAGGTCACCAAGACTCTAACAAACACATGCATGTGCTGCTTCTCAGGACACCCAGCTCTGAAAATAACAGCCTAAGAAAAGGGAAAACCTAAAACAAGAAATAGCATAGGGCAATACTAAACAGACTCCAGCCATTAAAAGGTGATGGAAGGAAGACAGGGAATAGGGTAGGAGCCAAAATACACCTAGATAAGTAGACAAAGGACAGTGAGTAAATCCTAATGACTCCTTGGCTGGGGCAAATGGAGATATAAAAAACACAATCACGATCAGCCCGTACAAGGATACAAAAGGCAGACCTAAAACCAGCAAGGGGTTGCATACTTAAGCAAGACCCAGAAAACATCAGGAGGACTCAATAGCTGGCATCCCTCGTCCCCTCTGCAGTCACAAGGAAACCTGGGCAGACTTCCTGGGCTCAAAGGCCTTGGTGTCTGTAGCATGGGCAGATGTCTTCTTGGTGCTTGTGAGAATCTGAGTATGACAGTGTAACTGAGTGCATGAAATCAATTTTATTTCAGTGTTTTTATAAAATAAAATTACCTTCACCTTCCATCAGGTCTCACTGAGGTGTTGCTACAATGCTATGGCTAGTCCTGCCTTCTTAAGCTTACTCCATCTCTCTGCTGTCTCTTACTGTCCAAGGTCTTTCATATAGAGGAAAGTAAAAGAAAGTCTGCATGTTTCTCCATTGCCAGTTTCTGAAGTGAAAGAGGTGCTTATACAGCACAAATCTCAGCAGTCTGTAAATGGCATCATTACCTAGGGTGACCTCCACAGATTTGCTAGACCATGGAAGAGCATGGAGTTGAATTTTGGGAGTGAGAAAGACATGAAAAGAGCAGTGTCTACTACATTTCTTTTTTCTCATTTCTCCCATGTCACCCAGGAAAGCTAATTCATGTTTGATGGTCTGTTCAAAAAGCCTGGTTGCCCTTTGTGAACATGTGTGCTTATTAATCTGAAATAAATAATGGGCTCTATCTCCTGTTCCTATCTTCACTTTTTGCTATTTTCGTCCAGCCTTTCTTGACTTTCCAGACTCCTTTCCTGACATCCCACAGCCTTTCATTTTCCCACCCCTGCTAACAGATCTGTTCCTCTAGAAATATCAAGGTAAATTTGTCAGTCATATGAAAGAGAAGAGCAAAACTTTATTGAAAATGTAAAATGCAAAACAAAACACTGAGCACAGCTCAACTTTGCAGAACACTAACTAATTACAGATGTTGCACTTGCTAGAACCAGCTGTGAGCATCAGCATTGCTTTCAACTGCTCCTGCTCCTTCTGTAGTGTGGACTGTGCACTTGCAGACTACTTCCTACATGATGGCAAATTATACCGTATTACATTGGGTGTTTTGTTCATATTTCCTCTTCCAAGACTCTGTCCTTTTGCTTTGCAGTCGCCCATTCTATCACAAACCTCCTCCGGTTCACTTTCTCTGTCTTAGCTATTGAGTATAATACACCTGTCCGTCAGACTTCAGACTTCACACATAGTGGCTGAGACTTTGGCAAGAAAATAGAAGAGACTATTGTTCTCTTCAGTATATCATGACTGGACTGCCACCGTCTCTTTCTAACAGGTTCAGTGCTTCTGTAGGGGTCCAGTGGGGGACATGGCAAACAGAAATTGCAGAGAGCAATCAGTCTCAGAGCCGTTAGCATCCTAAATTGCTGTCAGGACCGGCTCACAGCTGAGGTGTAATTCTGGTTGCCATTTGGTGTGGGTGAATAAAGCCCTTTGGTGTCAGGATGATCAAGAGACAGAGAGTCTGGAATAAAAATAAAAGGAGTTATTTCTTAAGTGTCTTTGATAAGTCATATGAGTGATTTGATTGAGTACCAGGATGAAAAGGTCGTTCTGAGTAGTGGTTCTGGCTCAGAGAACGTGGTGGTGGGTGAAGAAAGGCCTGACCCTGAGAAGTGATTCTGGCAAGGAGGGACATGGCATGGGCCAGCATCTGCTTGCAGGTTCTGGGCTTAGAAAATGGAAAAGGAACAAGCAAGAGACAGGAAAAAGACACACTGGCTGCAGGATGTGCTATCAGGCTAAGCATGATAATACAAGGGACAATTTAGGAAAATCTGTCTACTTAAAGTTATTACCACACATTTTCTTAAAAATATTTGACCCTCTTGGCTACTTTTTCCATGTGGCCTCCACAAGTTTGATGTGGTCCTGTAAATCTGGATTTATTGCAACATCTGACCATAGCCTCCATTTCAGTCCTTCTTAATGATTATAGCTTATATTAATTATTTTACAATCAGCTTAACTACTCACATTTCTTGACTAATTTGATAGTAGGAATATACACACTCAAGAGAATAAGGTGTTTATATGTGTACTATAAAATACAGATCAAGAACCACGAGCAGGAATCAGTCTATTTCAGCCATTGCTTTGGCACTTCACTAATTTTCCCCCTCTTTTTTTTCAGGTCAGAATCAAGTTCTGAGCCACCTCCTAAAATAAACAAAGGGTAGCTGTGGCCTCATTATTCTGAAGATGTGTCTGGATGCTGGTCATAAGAAGCATGGTCCAAACGAGGAGCTAGACTTTCAGCGGAGCTGGGAACCTTAACAATTTCAAACACATTCAACTGTGCAGCTACGTAAGTGTTTGATATACTTACCTCTGTAACTTACAGACCCCCTCATGATCTTCAAACACTTACTATAAATAAAACTTGGTATGGATAAGACATAACTTACGCATATGTTATAGAAAGATGTTTTATTGTACTTCACTTGTTTCTTGATTGGCACCTTTCTGAAACTTCTTTCTTGTGGCTGTCCACACACCAAACCACTGAACACCTTCCAGCAGCTCTGCACTGAGTACCTTTTCTTTAGTATCCTGCTCTGAGATGCAAAACAGCCAACAAATATAGCAGTATTAGGCCTCAGTTTACAAGTAGAGAATATCACATAATTAATATGAACTTTTACATTTAATAAAATGTGCTATGTATTATATGTATATATGATACGATACACATTTTTATTCACAAACACACATACATACAACTATGTAATGCTATAATATCAATAATGCTGAAAATATAAGGTCAAATTGGAATATAAAGAATAATCAGGAAAACATTACTAAAAATACCAGTTTTCATCATGTTTTTCTTACATTTGAGTTTGACTTTCTAATAAATGTTCTTAATTCTTTCTAGGATGACTATACATGAAAAAAAATTATATGGCTGCCTGTCACATCATATTCCTTCTGTAAAATTAATTCCATAACTTTGGTAATTTATTCCAGAATTTGTAGTAAGACATTTTCAAAGTCTGCAATATTTTATCTCCCAATTTTATCTCAATTTCCAGCATTAAATTACCAAATACTGCCTTAGAACAAAAGCACCACATTTCAAGCTTTCACTAAACAAGATTTCTGAATGCAAGAGTAAAAGCTACATTTTAAAATATATGAAGTCTTGAATGTGAAACTGATAGCCTAGACTTAAAGCTAAAATAGTGAGTCACAGTGAAGATTTGAAATTTGAAGAAGTGACCTTCTCTTCAGAAGAAGGTAGACTAGAGAAGAGTCAGGAACTGTGAATTTCTTCTGGAGTCAACTGCTGTTGAAAAGAGTGCAATAAAAGTTATTTTTTGGTGCTAGTTAACAACAAAGATTTTCCATATTCACCTCTGTTTTTGTCTCCATGAAGAATGAATGCTTGGTCCAGATGATACTGATATTAGCTGAGATATTTCTCAGTTGAATTTTGGTTTAGATCACTAAATTAGTATAATACTTTGTGATGGATCAAACAAAAACATATGAAACATCCAGCTTGTTAACTGAGCTAAACACCTTTCATTTGGTTATGGACTAGTTTTTATAAATATTATTTATGTTACTTGTCATATATGAATATGTATACATATGAAGGAAAATATGTAACCCAACCTTAATACATTCTTCTGAGTTGCATTCTGGATCTCTAAGAAACTTGCTAAGTTACCTTTTTCCCCAGATCAACAGAGGAGTAAAGCACGACAAAGGTTGTAAAACCCTGGTAGATCAATCAGTCAGGTTTAAAATGTTACAGCGTCAATCATTAATCAGCCGGTTTAAGCCTGGTCCATTATTCTTTTGAATGTTAAATGTTGTTAGCAAGTTAACCTAAGCATTATTAGATTATTTATTTTCACTCATTCAGTTTAGGTCTCCCATGTGTTATTTCATAGTCCCTCGGGTGTAAGAGGAATTTAAACCTAATTGTGGCTTATTTAGTTTGTTTATAGAGCTAACACTTTTCACTTCTGTGTCTCTACATTACCTGTTTAAGAAATTACTGTTCTGTGAAATTCAAATTAAAAAACCAAACAAGTTTAAGGCAAATATCAAAATTATTACCTGCAGTATGTTACAACCTAAATCCATAATTAAAACCATACTTTTTCATGTACATTTTTTTGGAAGCAAATTATTTTATAAAGCCAATTTTTGCTTTCACTCACACAACCTGTAAGCTTCATAAAGGTAACATATATATAATAAATGTCAGGGTATTTTCTTTTGGAATTTTTCTCTCAAATACAATGAGAAATACGTAAGTAGGCTTAAAAGTGTGTAGCTAGACTATGTCATGTAAGATATGAAGGTGTTGACAAATTTTGTAGACAAGTAATATACAAGTCCTACTTTTTGTTAAATGACTTATAATTTCAAAATGAGCTTGCATGACTACAGCTGCATTTTTGATCTTTTCACTTGCTGTTGCCTTGTTTTTAGAAAATATCTATTTAGAGGTAAGTACTTCTCTGAATATGTATGTTTTCTTGAACCTGTAAGCAGCAGTATCACACTTTGACATCTAATTACATGGCAATTAGTGCATATATATATTCATATGTAATTATGCACTGATATCATTCACTAATTGTGCATTATATATGTATTTTATGTATTTCTCCATGGTATGTGTATATGATATGTATATATTTATGTGTGTAGATATGGTATGTGCATGAGAAGCTATATAGATGTGTGTGTATATATAAATATATACCTGTAGAAAAATACATAGCTGAGTGCTTAACTGCCCTTATAATTAATTGCAGAAAACAGTGTATGAGACTTTTAGACTGCAAAATTTTCTTGGTGAAAAGCAGTCTCCTTCATAACTCAGCCTTTGTTGTTAATTTTTGCATGATTCTTTCTGAAAATGAGATGTTTCCCTTCGGTGTAAACAAACAAGGGTAAGTATCAGAATGGGAGCTATTAGCTATTAGTAGTTGATGCTTCTCAGCAGTTAAAGAAGCAGGCAATACTTTACGGCTTTGTTATTTACTAGCTATTTCTATGCAAAGCGAGGTAAAGTGCTGAGCAGCATAAAATGGCTCTAGAAGGCCTTTACCCAGGTGTAGAAGGTCCCTTTCTACATATAAGTGGAAGAAAGCTGCTTGCATGTACTGCTATCCTGAATGCCTCTTCCAAGAAAGGAGTTAAGAGCTGTACGTCCATCTGGACAACAGCATGGAGCACAACCAAAACGCTGGGGCTGGTGAGAGTTTCTGCAGAGACCTACACAGGCTGCCCTGCTCCCAGCAAGATCCTGGGCACTGTGGGGCACTTTTGGTGGCACACAGGGATGAGGGTAAACAAGCTTTCAAGGCATCCACCCCCACACGTACTGTGAATTTTCTCCTGAGCTTCTTGCAGATGTAGGCTAGGATCTGTCACTGTAAACAGCAGATGTGAAGGGAACATTTTTACTTTTGGAAGACTTCTGTTAATTCACCCATTGGGTTTAAAAACCCGGAGTTTGTTAAAATGTTGCTGCTTTGAAACACACAGACATCTTTTTTTTTGATGGCTTTTCACATTTCCTTGCTTTTCTGAAAGATTTTTCTTCTTAAGGCAAACAGCAGAGACGCCTTTATTTCAGCAAGACTTTTCATGAGTGTGACAATGTTCAGTCTGTCCCAACATGCAAAAAAGAAAGTGGGTTTTGAAAAAAGGCATTCTTGTGTGTTCTTTTGTATCTTCAGCCAGGAAAGTTTTAACTCAGATGGCAGTATTAACCTTTTCACTGATGTAGTCTAACAAGTTTGCTAGTCTAACCAATAAGCTAAACAGGCTGAAAATTAGTCTCTGGCAGCAAGGCCAGCTGGCATGAAATGGTCTGTGTCCATACAATTAAACTCTGTTAGCCTCCAAAACAGAGTGGTGGCAGGCAAAATAATTATTGGAAATAGTCCCTTCCATGTGCTCATTTCTGAACCTTGCACAGAAGTTGTTTGGGAGAGTAATACTTGTTTAATTTAAGAGCCTGCCAGGACTCTTCTGTCAATAGTTGATCAAGTCAGAGGACTCAAATCTGAGCTCTTGCATTAGTTAATTTGCTGGTACAGACATAGCTGCAGTACTGCAAAGACAGAACATAATATTGCCTTTAAAACCAACTTACAAAATAATGAGTTCTACGAAACAACAATTTCAGTCAGTAAAAAGCAGAGGTTGGTGATTGACTTGGAAGGAGGCAACCTGCTATGTTGGTTTTGGCTAGGGAATTTGTGTATGTGTGTGTTTCAACACTTATCTCTTTAAATAACAAACTTTAAATTTTTCCTCTGTGAGTGTTGAGTGTTGAATGCTTTACCTGAAACAAGGGACTGTTAGTATTTAGCAGGTATTTCTAGCCAAGCACTATAAAAACTTGCAAGTGCTACACATGATTATTTTTAAATAATCCATAATCTGATCCCATTTTGCAGTGTCTTAGTTCTTTCATAATCTTCCATTCCATTTTAGGAAACTATCTATCTAAAAAAAGTTATAAAAAGCAGCACTACAGAACATATTTTTCCCGAAAGAGAACTGAGTGAATTTTAACTTAATTAAATCAACTGCATAGTTGTTTGCAAAATATGGGTTGGTTCCCAAGGTATGAATTTCAGAGAAAATGCCATCCCTCAAAGAAATCAGTTATTAGACTATGTTTTTTGTGCTTTTTTTTATTAATACCAAGAGTATCCGAGTCATCTGAAAACTGCTCAAGCCCTGACTGAACTGTTAAAAAGAAGACATTTTGCTATCCTTTATGAAAAGCATTTTGTTTCTAAGAGGTCAGTTTAGATTTCTCAAAGTGTTGCTAATGAAGCAAAACTGCTAACGATTGCACTTAATTTTTTCTTTCAACTTCAAGAATGAGGACAGAATACAGATGAGTCAAAATAACTCCAGAGTGTGTCTGACACAGTTCAGCCTGCAGTGGTCAGGAAAGTTTATCTTCACTTTTGTAGAGGTGACACAAATCACCTTGACACTTCTGATGTGGAGAGAAGAGGAGAGGAGAGGATTTCCTTGGTAGCATTTGTCTGAGGAAGATTCACACTTGGCCTGACAGAAGGTCCCATCAGCCCTGAGTACTACTGTGCTTTAAAGGAGGACTCAAACTGCTTATAAGTAAAAATAGATGTTTTCTTTTTTTTTTGCTTTCCAGTGATAGCTTAGTTTTGTTTTCCTCAGTCCATTTAGAGGCAAAAAAGTTTCTTCAGTAAAGCCATTGACCTGAATTCCAGTCATTTCTCCAGACAAGCTAAATATTAAAATTGGAGTTGTTCAGCAGTTGGTGCCCATTGGGCTGGATTTGTGTGAGATCCTCATCCAGTTGAGTCCTACTTAGTGCCAAACTTTTTTTTCTCAGTCTGGGGTTACCTTTTCCTACATCTTCCTTTGCACAATGATGATCCTGAAGCTTGATTGCTAGGTATAGGTCTAGATTATATACCAGAAGATTAAATCATCACTGTAAAGACTGGAGTTATTTTATTTTATAGATTTTTTTTTTAATGTATTCAGGGGTACAAAACTTTGAATCCAATTGCTTTTTTTTTTTTTTTTCCCCAGAGTCCAGTCTTTGATTTGTTGGATATTGATTTACTTTTGTTTCTTTGTATTGAAAACCAAAGAGAACTTTTTGTTTTCAAATATGAAGCTGTAAGATTTTTTTCTTTTATACTGGCAGAGAAAATTTGTAGCTTTATTCTTTCTAAAATCCTTTTAAAAATGTGATTGAAATTTTGTATAGCAACTAAAATAAAGGATGCATCCATCTTTTATGCATCATACACCTACCTGTTAATTTATGTGAACTAAAACTAAGGATTAATTTCACCTCTTATCTAGAAATGTTTCCAGACATAACAAATATTAATTAATACATTTTCCTTTTGGAAGAAAACATTTATAAATCTCTGATCCATTTCCTTTGAAATCCTATATGAAGTACTTGGCAAGAGCCTGTATGGTGACCTGGAATCTAGAATCCTGAAAGTTTTAAAGCCTATTTCTGTAACTGGACACAAAAGTCTAAAGTGATGGAAACTGTAACTTGTACCCACGAATTATTAGCATGGTAAATCATGCTATTTGATACCATGTTGCATGGCAATCTACAGTGAATTATTGTGTGTTTATACTTTACCCCATATTTTGTTTTCCCTGCCACCCTGTTACCATTTGCCTTGGGATTTCAGACCTCTTGTCTTACAGCTCTGCTGTAAATTTTTGACCTCTCATTCTCTCATTTGTCTGTTTTCTCCCGCTGAGTCTTTTCCTCTTCTCATAAAGGCCAGCTGGGGAGACATCAGGCCATTGAATGATTGCCTGTCACGGGCAGCTACCCAATTTGTGCCGTGCAGCGCTGCCCCTCCGCAGGTCACATCCCGACAGAGGATGCTGCCAGTGTGGCAGGCTCCAGGCAGAGGGGGATTTCCTCAGTGTTACTAGAAAGGACAAGGGTCCTTCTGCAGCCAGTTCTTACTGGGGAGGGACTAGTAAACAAGGCAGATGTCACAGCACCTTGCCTGGCTGGCATTAAATGTTCAGCATAAAATCTGCTCATGACACTAGCTTTCAAAATTTGTTCTCCCCAGATGAAAAAAGTACAACACTTCCAGCCTTTGAGGAATACTAGGAATCCTTCATTTCCCCCATGCATTCCCCTCTGTTGCATTGCAGGATGTTTTGACCTTTAAAAATAAGATTATGAAAACAATAGGCCAATAGCCTAGAGGACTTCTGCAATCCATATGTACATTCATTCCACTTTGGTTAATGAAACAGTTGGAAAAAGAATGAAGGTGAAGGTTCAGATAGTTTCTTACCAGCTTGAGACATTAGATCAATTTCAGGAAGAATATAATCTGCAGTAAATGACTCAGAAAAAGATACAATACTATACAGCCATTTGAAATGGTATTTTCATTATTACAGAATATAGGTTAGGCCACAGATCGGGTAGATATAACACAATCAAACAAAAATTCAAAGTAGTACACATAAAAGCAAAAAAAACCCCTCCAGAAAAAAACAAATTAAAGATTTCTTTCTTTTGATAGCATTTGTTGTTTAACAGCATAACTTTAGCTGAACCAGTCTTTAAATGGTCAAGATCAATTTAGCCCTACAATGGTTCTCTGTGACCCTTGCACTGCCTGGGTAGAGCAAGACATACGTGATGGCTGCTGGTGAAGGCTCCGCTCTTACCAGCCCATAGAGAACATCCTGCTACAGATAGTCCCCTAATTTAGCTAAACTGTTTGTATGGCCAAGGTTTTGTAGATCTGTTCCAGAGCTAACTTCTGGCATATTTTGTTTATGTAATATTCTTACTGCCTCCTTCCAGACTAGCTTTAATTCCCAAGACCAGAGAAAGCCTCTTATTTTTCCCATTAGTGACTCTGTGACTTGCCTTAAAGTTAATGAGTCCTGTGCTCTTACCATGCTAGCTTTGCTTCCCTCAGTGAATAACTGGGAATCTGTATTTCCTTTTGTTTCTATGAGCTGATTCTCTCCAGTAAGACTTGTTTCCTCCAGTCAACACACAGGCTTGGAGCACATGGTTGATTGTCCTGACTAGTCTGTTGTATGCCTGGCTTATTATTATAAATTCTTATTACCTGCCTAGGCCAGCCACTGGTGAAGGCTCCTGGAAGAAGCCATTTGGGCTCTTTTAGTTTTTACCAGACAGTTATTCTTTACTGCTGGCATGTGGGAGCCACTTCTCTCATGCCCCAGATGAGACAGGGAATATCGCCAGCTAAACCATTTATCTGAGCGAAGTGAACCTCACTTTGCTTATCTGAAGAGAGGAAGATAAATGTTGACATGTCAGAGATACTGTATCTTCATCACAGTGAAGGAAGTGAGCTCTTAGACACTTTAATATAGGTACCATGCGAGCAGTGTTTCCATGATCTCAAAAGATTTTCTAAGTCTATTTCTGCATAGGCCTTTATTGGAAATTCTGTTGCTAAATTGGCTGCAAGCAGGCATATGATTTCTTCACGAAATAAAATAGAGAGATTAAAAACTGCAAATAGAAAGTTATCTTGAAAACAAATGTTCTATTACAACATTCAGCAGAAACCTGCTTGCAGGTGATGCCAACATCTCCATACAAGTAAGGCTTCAGAAAAAATTATTAAATAAGTAGTTATTACGTTATGATCTTTTAACAAAAAAGGTTGTTAAATATTTCTGCTAAATGCAAAGTTGCTTTACATAATAAAGAGAAGTTGCAGATACAGACCAATTCATTTTTATGTAGCTAGGGGAAATCATTAAGATTAGAACTATGGAAGATTAGAAATCCATGGCAAATCCTGGATCTAAATGAAATGCATTTTAGTATGTAGGTCTCAGTGCTTTATGAATGTGGCAACTGAAATTTGCATCGCAAACAAGTCTATACGCAAATTATATGTTTCTACATTTATCTTTATTCATACTGCAAATTTCACTTGATTATCAAATCAAGGAATCTACAATAAAACTCATGAGGTGTAAGTGATCCACTTCACTGATAATAAGCTGTCAAACAACTTATGATAACTGTTGCATTTTGCTGTAACGTATTTGATAAGTTCTAATAAACATAAAAAAGAAATGGCCTTCTTACACAAAATACATTTTCCAGTGTTTTGAACTCACTTTGAAGTCATTACCTTCAAGCAATAGACAAAAGTTGCTGAGTAGGCTTGGAAAACAGATAATCATCTATCTGGGCCTCACTCTACTCTTAGATTACAGTCAGCATGAAAAATAAAAAGCATGAGGAAAAGGCATTTGACCACGATGCCTGAATGTTCACTGTTTTAATGCCAGATGAGGAAATTCTGGGTGTCAGTAGTCTGGAGGCACTTTTGGAGTTCCATTTCATCTGATTTCCTCCATAAATATAGGATTTTTTAAATAGTTGTTTCTAACTTCATGGCTGCTTACATCTCAATTAGTCAGAAGAGGAAATCAAATGGACAGGCAGCTACATACACAAATATCTTTTAATTCTTTTCATCTGTGAACCTTACTCCAGGACTGAACAGGAACCAGGGATCAGGAAAGCTAGGAAAATTAGTATCTTCAATTTTGCAGAAAACTAAGCATTTCACAGTCATGCTTCAATTTTCATATAAAAGAGAGAAAAGAATTCCATATTGTGGGAGGGTAATTTTGCTGAAAGCGGTGTTCAGTGCTAAAATGTCAAAATGTCTTTTGGGGCACAGCCATCGTTCCACCAGGGAGAAAAAAAACAGCCAGCAGCTGTGGCCAAAATGGAAAACATTAATAATGGACTGAATTTATGAACACAATGGTTATCGCATAAAGTTAATCACAAGTTACGGGTATTTTTACTCACAATTCCAGCAGCTTGCATGCAAGTTTTAACCTTCCCCCCCAAAAGCTCTTCCTGGACACTCTGAAAGGGTCAAACTAAAAATACAAATTAAGAAACAAAAGCCTCTAAACATCCAGAAAAATCTTCGGAAAAACTCCATGAGTGTCCTGTGCGCAGGTGCTAGGATGAAGGTGGTTTAACCATCAGGTTCTGCTGCTGGAGGCCTGAACACGAGACACAGCTCAGTCTTTGGCTGCACTCACAGCCCAAACAGGCCATGCTGGATGGACTGGAAGAGAGGGTCCATAAGTCTGAGCAGCAGCCCACAGTCTGAGTTGAACCAGCCTGCCACTATATGTTAAAGAAGCCTAAGGCTTATTCTTATTTATATATATGATATACCAATTATCCTAAAGACTCAAAGATCAACTGGAGATCATTGGAGTTCATAACCTCAGTTCCCTCAGCACATGTTACAGCTGGGAAAAGTGACATCAAATTTTTCCCAGCAGATTTTTCCCAGATCTGTTACATAAGGCTGATACTTCCATTGCCAAGTGTGTGAAGTAACATGGTGCTTTAAACTAGCAGAGCTGCAAAAAAATTAACTGGAATGCAGCTAAGAACCTCAACAAACTGTTTTTTCACTTTGGCTTTTGAGGTGCCTCCCATAACAGGTGGAAAAAAGGGTAACTCTCCTCAAAAGTTTCATGTCTAAAACACAGCTTGCTCAGCCTGCTGGTTGGTGGTCCACCCACTAAAATTGCTTACTGTCAGTAGAAACTAAAAGGCATAAAGTGATGCAGAACATAGAGTTTGCTGCAGTGTATCACTTACTGAGTAAAGTTGCCCTCCCAAGACTGGTGGCCACAGATCCAGGCATCCGATGGAGCGCCTGTTATCTCTCAAGACTAAATATGCATAGGCTTCCTGCAGAATGAGCAGCCTGTTCAGACTGCAGACTTACTGCACCATGTGTGCTCATTAATTATTATTATTCATGTTTTAATTGTTATTATTTTACAGTGCCCAAGAGGAATGTAGGAGTTTTGTCATCTGTTAAAGACACAATTATAAGAACTAGGCTCAAAGGAGCAGCAGAGGCAGATGGTATATTGGCAGTTAAATTTATAAAACTCTTCTCTCAAGTCTCACCAGCAAGCGAAATAAATTTTTTGCTTTTTTTTTCCCCTTTGTTTTTTCCCTTTTGCTTTCAGGTAAACAGTTTATTTCAAGATGAATTTGCTGGAGTAGAGAGAGTAGAGAGGGACATGATTGGGTCTCTCAAGAGTTTTGACATTCAGAAAAAAACCAAGAAACTAAAATTATTTTGTCTGAGTCAGAAATCCTTTATTCTTATGTTCTTGCCACAGAGAAACCTTCACTAGTTTCTAAACCAAATAATATGTGCCATGTGTCCAGCTTCTCTCTTCTGTCTGTCACGTTTCTAGTTAACCTTGTTAACTGGGTTGGTGGAAAAACACTGGTGTAATGTAACACAGGCAGTGACCTGCCAGATGACCTATGCAGATCAGATGAAGAATATCAATTTCGGGGTTGATTGGGGGTGTGAATAGGACCACTACTGCTAATAAAAGCTAGGGTTTTTTACAATCACACCCCTCACAGCAAAGCAGTAGCCTTCTGAGGTACTGGGAGCTGATCTGAACTGCAGGTGAGAGTGCAAGTGCTCACATACCAGAAAGAAAAAAAAGGTTTACTGAAAGGGCAAATAGTAAGGCTGTCAGAGAGCTAGGATTACTTGTTTAAATGGCATTTTGGGTCAGGAAGCAGCAGGTCTTAAATAAGCAAATACTGCTTAGAAATGAGTATTGTGCTCTGTAAATATGGTGATATACAGGAGTTAAAGGATTTAAAGACCAAAAAGATATTGCAGAGTTTTCCAGTTTTCTGCTGATAAAATGTGCAACCTGTGAACATTTAAGTAGCAATACATAACGGTTCATGAGTATTATATGAATGAAAATTGTCCCAAAAAATATTTTTTTTATGTAGGATACTTTGAATACTTTGCATACAGCTCCTGGCTGTGGGCCAAATTCTGCCAGTTTATGTGTTAGAAAGTTTTGCAACACCTGCATTTCCCATGTGGAGTATTTGAAGGCTCTGCTAAGCTGCATACTGAAGTGTTTTTTTCAAGGACACGTTATTTAGCTATGCTTGTATGGTCTACTTCTTGTCTCTCTCTAGCACCTATACAGAGAAAATACTTTATCTTGCACACTTTTACCCAAGCGCTGCAAGGATGGATGAAAGCGTGGCCTCTCTCGCTCTCCTTCTTCTGCCTATGCACTGTGGAGTGGGGCCAGGCACGCTCATGAGAATCTTTTCTTACTAGCCTCTAGTGAGTTCACTAGACCTGGTGGAAACACATGTGTTTCAGATATTTTGGAAGAGAAAAAAAAAAGAAAAAAGAAAAGATTTATGAGTTCTGCCATACTTTCCAGTCACTTTATAGAACAACTGAAAGTTTTCAAATATTCCAAAAATGTAAAAAGGAATAGCTTGTTTTAGAAAAATAAATCAGTTGTGTCTTTCTCAACCAACTCATTGTTCCAGGCAATGGGAGGGATATGTGCTATACTAGAGAGGAGAAACTGTTACTAGTGAAATGATTAGTTTGTAAGTCCCCACAAAAGAATCACCAACATTATCAGTACATTACTCTGCTTTCTTTCTTCAGAGGATTCAAAAGCACAATTAGCTTGCAGAAACATAACTAAACACTTCAACTCCCCAGTGAGTTTACACAGAAACATGACTAGGAACCTGAGTCATTACAGGTCCATGGGTCCTATAGTCTCTTTTGTAAATTCGTCAGCATCATCTGAAAATTGGCATACATTTTGTCCATATAATTTCTGTGCAAAAGCTTTCTCTCTGTTACCTCTTGTACCTATGTTACAGTTTAGCTTAAATAGCTCATGTTTTGCCCTGCTGTTTATACCTTTGTCAAGTGGTTCTCAGTCTTCCCTTTGCTGAAGGACTTTTCATTTTTTTCAATGTCTTAGGGATAATTAAAGGAATTATTTAAGCATTGTGTTAATAATACATGATAAAGTAAAAAAAAAAAAAAAACAACACACAAATTCTGTCAAAATTAGTATGCACAATTTGATTCTGGCTTGTGTCAGGCACACAGCTCCAGGAGAGCTCCCTCCCTGACTGGATGCTCTCCAGACAGTTGTGTTAGTGTTTTACATTTTATGGGATCTCATACGCTGTAAATCTCTGGAGCCTGAGCACAGTGCTAGCACTGCTTCTAGCTCTGGGCTCTGAGGCACATTTCCCCCAAGTGCACAGCTCACATCTGACACCCTTCTGTGAAGTCAGAACCCTATAGCTCAGTGCCTAGGCACAGAAATCCATGTGAGCTGCCCTGCTGTGGAAAGGAAAAGCATGTATCGCAGCATCAAAAGTCATATCCGTACACTGTAATTTCATAATTTGTCAATCTAATAGCATGATATCAGCTGGAGACCACAAATGGTGCATAGAAAGATTTCCCAAATTACCACAGCTTGTAGGAAAACATTTGACAGCTTGATTATAATACATGATTATAGGCTAGAGCAAACTTCGAGGCTTAAAACCCCGCCCTAAATATTTAAAAAAAAAAAAAAGCTTAGATTTTTAGCAAACTTAATTAAAAGACTGTGAGATCTGTTGCACAGATATGAATTTTCCCAATGAACAGAGTCAGAGCATGAATGGAATACGAATTCTCATTTATCCCAGTTTGGTACAAGTTACTTTCCCTCTGTTGCCAGTAAAGAAAAGAACATTGAATAGCTAAATATATTTGCACTCTGAAAAGGATCAATAGAGATCTGCAAATCCTCCATAGGCCTGAGGGTTTTGCTCAGAGGCACTGTAGACAAGATCTTCCCTTATTGCACAGAAAATAGAGGGAAATAGAAGATTTCTTCTTCCCAGGTCTTGAGAGAAATCCAGGCTTGGCCCCAAAGCATGGCTCCTCCACACAACAGACCTTTGCTTCCTGTGCACTGGGGTAGAGTTTGTGGAGATCTTCATCCTTACCAGTGTTATCAGGCACATTTCAAATACGCTGAGAAACAAATCAGTACCAGGAAAAGATCCCTAGCTCAGAAGCCAAGAGGTACAGACAAGCTTGTGTTGTTCACTTTGCTGACAGCTAGCATCTTCTATGCTAAATTGCCTAGCAATTAATTCTGAGTTTCCTTCTGGAACTTCCCTCTGGTCAGACTATTTTTTGTGGTTTTTTTTTTTTTTTTTAGTTCAAAATTTCTGATGTAATGTAAGAATATGTAGCAGTGATATTCCTATAGCATGAAATTGAGGGGTGGTATTGCATGAGGTCCAGTGTGACATAAGTGCATCTAGAGGCAAACCCTGCTAGTTCATACAGGGTCAAACTCTGCTTGTGTCTCTTGCTTCTTCCATACTGGCTTTTGGGATCAGTCTCTAAAGTGAATTATTTCCAGGACCATAAACTGGAATTGTCTTTGACAGGACTAACCAGAACAGCCCAAAGCAGCAAGGGAGCTAAGAACTAGCAAGGTGGATGATCAGAGCTCCTGTGTCCAGGCTCACTACCTGTTTTGGCAGAATAGACATGTCCACTGTACTTGGTAGCCTGCATAACAAACACACATAAACATAAAATCAGGTAAAATTTTAAGAGTTGATCATCACTTGCACAGTTGATACTAAAATGCCCACGACTTCAGACTAAAATAAGAAATTCTTCAGAGGTTACCTTTCTGTTAAAGCTTTGCCTACATACAAAAGTGATTATTTTTCAGGACTCTGTGGCTGCGGCTCCTCTCATCTAATTTTAGATGTATATATTTAACCTATTCTTCTAGATTTTATATATAATCAATGGGGAAAAATTGCCACTTTAGGAGCACTATTCATTTCTAGGTGAGACCTAGTGGAGGCATACTGCATATTGCTGCAAAGGATGGAGTCAAACATTTGTTTGTAATGAATCTCTTACAGTATTCTCTTTTCTGAATTCCATGAAACGAAAGGCTTTTATGGTATAACATCATTAAAAGATTATCGTTTAAATGAGTGTTAATGTAAAATTAAAAAATACTTTTAGTCCTTTCATAATTTGTAGTATTTCCCCAGAGATATTTCTTACAATGTTGCTGATCTGTACAGAATATTTAAATGCAAAGTACACACTAATCTTTTGCAAGAAGTGCTACACACACTAAGATTAAAAAAAAAGCAAAACCACCACCTCTGAAAAAAGCCTGCCTGGATTAAAGATGAATGCTTTTTTTTCCTTCAATAAAATATAGGTCATTACAAAGGCAGAGGCTTATATCATGCTTGTGGCTAGTTCAAAGGATCATGTACTTTTTTAGCACTTTCAGGTAAACAACTTAAATTCTTGCTCTTAGTGAATTGTATTAGTTTTGTGGTGATGCATCAGGACTTTCATAAGAGAGCAAAATATATATGATCATTCTTTTGGAGATATTTACATATGTGTCTCCACACCTATCATACTCAAAGCTCTTTGAACAAATCGGTAATAGGATGTGACAGCCTCAGATGCCTCAAAGATATACATCATGGAAAAGGTCTCTGGAGGAGGAAAGGGAGACCTTACTGGTGTCACCTCTGGAGGGGAGTGTCTAATATGACACCTGAGGGTCCATGTGTGAGGGAGGGGTTGGGAATACCTTGATGGGCACTTGAAACATAGGAGACACCAGAGAATCCAGATGAGAGATACAAACCCGTGTGATGCCAGACTTCCTTAGTTCTGATGAGGTTTATAAAGGCCAGGGATTTACAGCAAGGAGGTAATAAAAGAAGGACCAAATTTGTGACCTGGTTAATAGTAAATAAACACTGAACTGCTATGAGTGTCAGCTCTGTGCCTGAGTGTTCCAATTAATTTTGACCTCTGTAAGAGTAAGGAGATGAGGAGTTCACAGGTGTGAGGTGCATTACTAGTGTTGCTTTACTGCCAATGATAAGTTACCTCAATCTTTATTCTGTCTCATTTGCAACTAAAATGGGCATATAACGGCAACTGATCACCTAGCTGTGCTGCTGATGCACCCCTTTTCAGTCAAAATGTGCTGACTTATTCAGGATTTACTTTTTAAACTGCCTAAATTAAACTAGCTCCCCCAACCCTGGGCATCCCTAACATATTTCACTCATAATAAGATTACACATTTTAAATAGCTCATCCAAGCAATCCAATGTTTCACCTGAACTGTGCAAAGGAGCATTATCAGCAAACTGGCAAGAGAGTGTGTCCAACAGCTGGGGAACAGCTGGCAAGTGGTGACCCTCTCTGGAAACAGCTGTTTGCAGAATGCACCTGTCTGCACCCTGTTTCACTTACCCTTACATCCTAGGAAAGTGGTACAGTAATGTGTACACTGAAATGTTAGCTACCTCAGAACTAGGCAACTATCCATCTCCTTTGGGCATCTTGAGAGGTGAAATTTCCAGGAGGTAGTGGTACTAGAAGCAGATGGTATGAATTAATTAACTAATTGAGGCTGAATGAATAAACTAGATGTATGCCTGTCTTTTGGGTGCTATGCACTAACCAGTCAATTTAGATGAAGTAGCTAACTTTTAGAATACTAGATTAGGGAAGACAAATCTTGCTTTTCAGATATCTTAATTCCATTATTTGTATCTGTATATGTGAAAATACCCATAGATATATAATTATGGAAGATGTTTTCTCTGAAGAACTTTGACTTTCAAGAAGTCCCAAAGATACCAGAAAGAAAGGCTGCATTTATATCATCTCTCAGCCAATCCAGCAAGAATTAAGGAGGTATGACAGTTAAAGGCAATCTCTCACTATTCTCTGACCTGGACAGATAACTCATAATTTCTGAGAGTCTTTAAAATTGGAGTCTTTGTTCCAGAGAGAGTCTTTAAAATGATCAAATCATGTTTTATGATTTTTAATCTCTATATCCTGCAATGACATTTTAAAATACAAGTGAAAAATTGTACAGTATGTTATTCCTATATTAATGTCTATATTTCAATGTGTGTACATTCATTCAGTGTGGTTGGATCATATATTGTAATTTTTTAGAATAAAATAACAAAAAAGTTAATATGTGGAGTGTTGTAAAAAGACTATTAATGGTTGCACATCACCATTGCATCTAGTAGGGAAATTACTATAACAAAAAAAATTGTTTCAAACAAACAAAAAAGAGTCAATGGATGAGTGTATAGTAATTTTTGAGTTTTCAAAAGTACTTATGAAACAAAGATGCAATTTATCTATATTTTAGAAGCAAGAGTAACATAAAGGATTTTGAGAAAATATTTTTGTAATGTTGCAACAAGAAGATTTATTCAAATCTGGGATTAAAATAAGTGTAATTTTCAGCATAAGGAGGGAAATGATCTTGCCTTTCTGTGCAACATGTTGTCTGGGTCTAATGCTCAGTCTTGAAGAACATTAAAAAATACCGAGAATTTAAAGGAAGCTCACAACTTTATTTTAATTCAGAGTAGCTTAGTTTTTCCATTTGTAGAAAAGGAGGCTGAAAAGTGACATATCTGCTGTTGGAAGATTTTTCAAGTCTGGTGATAAAGACATAACAAAATACAGTTGCTGGAAGTTGAAGTTACAAAAAATTAAACTTGAAATAAGATGATATCTCCTAGCAGCATAGGAGTAGCAATGCAACTAAACAACAAACATCTTATTGAGGGAGATGGTCCAGTCACCAATAGGGACTTTAGAATCAGATTTGATGCAATTTGAAGATAATTTATTTAAAAGCAAATTTTTATGTTCTGTGTGGTTGTGTTTGCATGAGTATTTCCAGGGCAGAAAGGGGACAGAAGAAAGGAAGGGTTGTTCAGATAGTCCCTTGGCTTTTAAAATCTGTGAGTTTCATCCCCTACCTTCATGGGCATTAATGAAGACCTGAGCACCTGTATAGCACTCAACATGCCAAATAACTTTGCTTAACATTAGCAATTACAATTAAGCCTCATTCTCTAAACCTTAACAATGATTCCCTTCTCCATCTCTAGATGCTGAGAAGCCTACATAAATCTGTTGAAAAGTGGTGGTTTTTTTTTTCCCTCTGGAGAATGAAATATTAGCTATTGTCAAAGGGGAGATAACAGCGTAGACCCATGTGTTGAGAGGTTACAGAGAATGTTAATTTTCAGATGGCTGGCTAGTGTTAAATGATTACTGATCACCTGATTAGGGTTGTGAAGGCTAAGAAGTTTTTTGATTGGCTTTGTTTATATCATAGAGCTTGGTGAGGTTGTCTGGGTACACTTCACCTGTCCCTCACATCTCCATTGCCTGCCTCTAAAGACTTTGGGCAAACACTGGTCTCATCTGTGCCATTGATGTGAAGCTGAGTCCATCGAGTAATAAAATGACTCTGTGAACATGTTTGGACATAATACAAGTTTTCTGGATGAAACTGAATGATTTGTGCTGTTTAGTAGGTCTGACTACAATAATTCTTAAACTCCAGGCAAACTAAAAGCAAGGCATAAGGAAGTATACAGTAACAGCTGGCTACCTCCAAATTGTTGTTCAAGAAGAAAATTTTAAAAGTCCAAACCTTCTCTTGTCATGAACAAGTAATGTTTCCTTACCAGCTACTGTACCTTGTTATTTCCATCTTAGGCTTTTGCAGAGCTGCTGGAAAGGAGTGATGGTAATGCAGCTTCTGTGGCACCTCATTTGAAAGATTCTTTTTCCGGAAACAAATGAATTTTTAAGGGAAAAAAGATCCTATGGACATTCTATTTAAAAATTACCAGCATTATGAGGGGGTTGCCTGGGAACTATAAGAGAATACTGGACTAGATGGGTCATTAGTTGGATCTGGGCAGGCAATACATACAGTCCTCTCCCACATACAAAGACTAACATCATGCCTTGATTCTCGAAAGAGAATGATAGTAACTCAAACTCCTCAGCTGTGATTTCTGAAGTGGTTAATCTCTTCCCTGATGAGATTTGACAAGAAATTAGTGGACTGACTGAACGGATTCTGCTAGGTCTGTAACATTCATCATTCCTTTTTCTCAGTGTTTTTTTCTTCTCTTCTCTTAAAATTCTGTCTGTGTTAATGCCCTGTTTGACACACGGGAGTAGACAGGTCTATTTTAAGGCAAGTGTCAGATCATATGATGAAAGATGTTGAAAAGGACAGTGACGGGCTCTACAAAAGAGGCAAGCCACCCTCTTGAAAATCAATATTTATCTTTCTCCTATCCTAGTATCAGAGATCAGTATTAGAGGGAGGAAGGGAGCTGCAAATTGACAGTACAATCTGCTGTACGTGATTACATGCAAAGGGAAAAAATCTCTGGAGATGAGGCAACCAGCATTAGCTCCTCTAGTGAACCCAGTATCTAAGTTTATTATTGAAAGCATTCCTTCTGCACTCACTGAGGTTAAGATTTCACCATAACAGCCAAGGCCATGCTGGCTGACCTGGTGCTGTTCTAGGAAGTGTTATATTCTTACTGCATTTCTCTCTTGAGACAGGTAATAAGTTCACATCCTGAAGGAGCACCTAAATCTTTGTGCTTCTAACCTTTTGTCAAAGCTACCTATGGCATGGGTGAGAATGTGAAGGGTTTAGCCTAACGAAAGACCCTCTGCAGGCTCCCAACTCCATGTCGTCTGTTTAATCTATCACAGTGGGACAAATGCATTAGCCATTTCGCACAAGATGGCCTCTGCAAGGCTGGAATAACGGGAGACTTAACCACACCATGACTGTTCCTGTGTGGCCTCAGATGGCTACTTAAGCACAAAGGGGGAGGTTTCCATGCATTTCAGAGAAATTAATGCTGCAGCACTTCTAAATTTATATGCTGGGTGACGTCTCAGATCAATAAATTTATGTATAAATGAGACACGGTTTACCAATGAGCTAGTCCCTCTTGCCTGTTAGATCTATATGAATGTCAATTATAAAATATGTTGGCCACAACATACAACCACATATATGTTAGCAGAAAAAAAATTAAGGTGGAAAAGGGTGATTTTTTTTTCCCCTTTTTTTTGTGAGGCATATAGCAGAACCTTCTGTCTGGTCAAAACAATACATTTAAAGGACTGTAAAAAGGTTACAACTTAACTTTTGTTTCAATGCCAGACCACTGAGAAGTGAAATAAGTTTCCACACTCACTGATGAAATAATGTGAATAAATGAGTGGTTACAGTCAGTGAATTCAGTAATTGGCCCATTTTTGAACACAGAAGCCTCCACCGATACAGAAAGTTGTTGATAACAAATTATTGCTTAGTGCAGCTGAATTTTGACAAAGATTTGGCAACATAATGGTGAATTTATTTATTTATATATTTATTTCATTGCTGCTTACATGAAGAGGTATGCATTGATCTTAACCGTTCTGAAGTCAAAATGAGTTATGCCATTGTTTTAAAGGTCTGAAGTTTCATTCTGTGTTATTAATTAACAATATATTTCATTAGCAGTTCTTTAACTAATATTATTAGCTAGCAATAAGTACTTTAGTCTCTAGAAAAAATGTATTTGCAAATTTAATTTGGCTGGTAACTTTCAGTTCACTGCATGATGCCTTCAATCTTTGTTATTAATTATCCATGAACATTCATATGAACACATATTTTTTCATTCAACAGTACTTGAAAACTGTAAAGGTCACATAAAAGTTAATTTTAGCAACACATCTCATATGTTTTCATGTTCTTTATCTATGATGCATATTACTGCTACAGCTCCCACTGAGATGAATTTGTCCTTTAGCTAGTATTACATTAGCTCTATCTGCTAGCTCTGGAATCCCCCAAATTAAGGCCAAAGGATGATCAGTATAATGTCTTTTTACACTCAATCCTCATACCTACATATGAAGCAACCAAAAAGATTTAGAGCTGTGTGTGTATATGTGACCGACTGCACCCATAATTTGCCCCTAGTCTGCTCTGTGTCTTTTTTCCCCCTCCTGTTGCATATAGATAAATGATGCTGGCATTTCTTTGCTGAAAAAAAAGTTATTTCTGGTTGTCCCAGGCATGTGGCCTATAACCATGTTTAATAAAATACAACGCTTAACAATGTAATGGATTCATTGTTCCCTGTTCATTTCAGAACTGATCCTGTGTGTTCTAAAAAGTAATAGTGTCACCATTAATTCATCTCAGAACAGGTCTGGCTGCCAGTGCTTGAATAGGCTAAAATTTTTTGAGCACAGATGGATTTCAATCTGTCCCATATTGAAAGCTGAGAATTAATAGCAGGCTTCCACTCAAAAATTGTATCTACACAGGGACAGAATATAGATAAATATCAATGTCTTTCACGCAGACGCCTTTCATGCAGACTGACATTATTTCTCTATCAACCTAATTAAACATTGCAAAGTAAACGAAACAAGACAAACACACTCATTTTAATTTAATTGAACCCAGAACTCATCATAAGAAAACAGTAAGACATACAGAAGTCTTCTGAAATAGTCATATCCAATTAATTGAACTGTGTATAGACAGGAAAGGATCAGTCATAAAAATTAGGTAGGTGATGTGAGTTATGTTCTTATAATAAGAGATCAGAAGGCAACATTTACTTTGTCCTGGTAATTGATTATCACTGCCCTCCTCCACTTCCTGACTAACTTGGAAATACCTTGCACTGAGAATCTTACTAGATCTTAGCACTCAGGGACAGAAAGGCTATTCTAGAACAGCTGTTAGACTGTATGTTCCAAAAGATTTCTGATACCAGAAATCAGAAAGAAAATCTACTGGGGGGGGGCGGGGGGCAGGACGGGACCAAAAGAAACAACCCAGTACAGTTGTTCAAAGACCTCACCAGTACATAGACATAAACACACACACATATATATAAACATATACATTATAAACAGTGAAACCACTTAAATTGTCAAGTTAAATGAGAAAAATGACTTAACTGGATTCTTTTCAACAGTTCAGAGCTCCCACAGTTGGCTTTATGAACCTCAAGCAGGGGAGGGAGCAAAGAAACACTGAGCAATTCTCATTAACCATTTAAACAGGAGCTGGTGAGAGAGTGCTGTTCATTGCACAGAATCATACGTTTCACCCATCTTTCTCCTCGTTTATGCCCTTGTTTCCTTACCTTCCTTATGAAGTGGAGCCGTGACCCGTGTGTGGAAGAGCTCTCTTCTGCAGTGCCAAGAACAATGGAACCTTGGTCTGTAACTGCTCTCACAGTAGAAATAATAGATCATGATAATGGCCCTTGGCTCTCTACACTGCAGACCAACTGATTTATACCTGCTGCATCTCTCCTTTTACTCTGAGCAATGCTTGAGTTAAAAGGCATGTGGTGCAGGGCCCAGAGACTGTAAGACTGGACTGCTTCTCACTGCAGTAAGAAGATCCTAATGGCCCTGACTGGCTTCACCAGGGACCTTCCCCACTCCCTTGCCTGTGGCCCAGGAACCCTATTTCAGCTCAGGCTGGGCCCCCATTCCCTGCTTGGGCTGTGCTGCCGCTGCTTCCAGACCGATGTCTGCCTTACACTGTTCCTGACTTGTTGGATGGACTTCCTGGATGGATGTTGGACCTGACTTGCCACACTGAATTTGTCTGATGGTCACTGGACTGCTCGCACAACCTGTTATTGTCAGCAACCCTGCCCTACTTGCCTTGCTCAGGTCCCGTGGGGCTGAGCCCTTCTCTGTGAGGACTCTGCCCTGCCGCTGGTTGGGTCACTGTGGCTTCTGACTCATCCTCCTCATGGAGCAGCCCCACTCCTGGAGGCTCTTCGGGATCCAGAGGACATTAGTGACCCAGTACATCATTGTCATTGAACGTCAGCAAAAGGTCCTTTGCATACCAGTCTACTGAATGCAGAAAAAATGGATGATAATAATAGTGGTGTAGCTGTGAAACACTGCATCGTGTTATTTCTAGTTTATTCATGGTAAAAGAACAAAAACTAGATAGTCTCTAAAACTCTGTCATCTTTCTTATAAAAGCAACAGAACAGAGGTAGGAAGAGGTCTTCCCTAATTCATGTCAGATAATAGAGTTGGACCTGCTTAGAGAAAAACACATTGTGCCACCCAACTGCAGGGTCTAAAGAGAAGCTGGTATCATTCTCTCTCACAAGAGACACCTGTCTAGACCAGGAGACTAGCTGATCCGGTTACAACTGTCCTAATTAAAATTGTCCTCTGTGACCGAAGGAGAGAGAATGTCATGTCTTGAAGGACATTTAGCCCCCCAAAGTGGGCTCATCATCTAACACTGCCTGTGAATGGATATGAGGCCTGACTTCCTCCAGGTGACTTCTGATTGCTTCACTCAGTGCCAAAAGTCAGTCAGAGTGATCATGTCCAGATGCATTCACTGAACTTCAATAGATTTAAACTGAGAAGGACTGATGCTCTAATGAACAAGTCTCATCACTTCTGTAGCAACATGTTGCTTTTCCTCATCCCATCTCTTATAGACTGTAACCTAAATAAAGTCTGACCCACCATATACTCACTCACGTACAAATGACTTCTTTGAAATTCTCTACCAATGGACTGCTGAATTAAGGCCCTGTTTCAGTAAATAATTGCCTTTTACTCAACTTCATTGCCATTGATACGTACCTTTTTTATTATTTTCAGAGCAATTAGTGTCATATTTTTCCTAATCTATTCTTTTAAGAAGAACATATGTTTTTCAATAGCTGGCTTGGAAATGGAAAAATGCCTATTATTAATGCACAATTTCTCTGGGGCACTTCTGGATGAAAAACACTATATAAGATTGAAATATAGATACTGTAGGTGAAAACAAAAAATCTATTTTTATTCGTGGCTGTAATGTTAATTTAAACTCTTAAAATGTTTCCATCTCAATTTTTGTGTTGTTTTCCACCTTAATGTGACCTTGGCTTTCCATACAAAGATTACAAAAAATATATTCAATTTCAGCTGTATGTTTATTATTTCATGCAGTCTTTTAAAGAAGAACCTGTACAGGGACAAGATTATTGTAGATTTTATCTGCGTCTTCTCTTTACCTTATACAAAAAACATCATTTCAAATAACATAATTTAAATGTGTTTAGAAGAAATAAATGGAAAACAACCATCCATTGTTAGTCATTTGAAACTGAATGAGGTTTTTTTTCAGCCACTAGGCATCACACATGGTATTGAGCAATACACTTAATTTCCCAAGCCAGAAGCAGAACATCAGAGGACAGTATTCTCAAGAGCCCCATAGTCAGGAAAGTGGTTCCTTCATGTAGTTAGAACAAAGGCAATTTAGATATTCCCAACTAATCTGCAGATTCCATTGTTAATAGTCTTAAATTTTAGTCTCTGACAAACAAAATTCCCAATTTTAGCCTACTCCTAGAGGATCTGTTGTTTTTTTTATTTTGTTCGTTTCACCCAAGGCTAAAATCACATGAAAAACATCAATCAGAGGAGGAGATGGCAGAAATCCAGAAATCCTAAGTTCTTACTATGAGAAGAATTCATTGTGGCCCCATCATCTATCTGCAGCTCTGATTCCTTTCCACTCTAAACTTTGAACAACCCTCACTTAAGGATTAGTTAAACCTGATTTTGAATGCTGCTTCTTTTGATCAAATATAATTTGAAATCACTGTATTTTCTGAACAACTTTCTCCCAGACTTCTTCAGAAAGCTTAGTCTTTAAAAACTGTATAAAATAAATTATTTTTAGACTGATTTATCCATAAAACAAAATTATGTACTTGCATGCTATGTGATTATATAGTTTGTACAGTCTGTATACAATAAATCATTACATTCACCAGGTACTGTGTGCACTGTTCTTACAAAGTACTGCACAAAATGGCTTTGAAAATGCTTGTCTGTGAAAGAATTTAACATGAAATCTGTCAAAGACAGTTAAACAACTTGTACAGAAGCCAAAGTTGTGTTGTGTTTTTTTTTCCGCCAAGGACTGAATATCAGAATCTCTTGGCTTCTCCATCCAGCCTGAGATGTCAACACAGCAAATTGTGTCTCACAGGCTTCTCCCCAAGGTGGCTGGAATCTGATACTCTTACCATAGGTGTCTAAGCCTCCACCTGCAGAAGAGTAAGGGTCTCTCCTAATCCCATCACATCTGTTGGTCCTATGTGAATGTCTGACACCCTGAAGATCTGAAATATCATTGAAAGTTTATATGATTAGACAACGTAATTTTTCCTGGAGTGGGGTGAAGGAGGAAGAACAGCCCGCTGTTTTCACTGAAGTCTGCGTCAGTGCCTTAACCATTTGTCTGCTTTGGAGAAAAGTAGGCTGAGGGGCGACCTCATTGCTCTCTGCAGTTTCCTGAAGAGGGGAAGGGGAGAGGGAGGTGCTGATCTCTTCTCCCTGGTATCCAGTGATAGGACACATGGGAATGGTTCAAAGCTGCACCAAGGGAGGTTTAGACTGGACATTAGGAAGCATTTCTTCACCAAGAGGGTGGTCAAACACTGGAACAGGCTTCCTAGAGCAGTGGTCAATGCCCCAAGCCTGTCAGTGCTTAAGAGGCATTTAGACAATGACCTTAATAACATGCTTTAAATTTTGGTCAGCCCTGAAGTGGTCAGGTAGTTGGACTAGATGATCATTGTAGGTCCCTTCCAACTGAAATAGTCTATTCTATTCTACTCTATTCTATTCTATTCTATTCTATTCTATTCTATTCTATTCTACTATTCTATTCTAAAAAGCTGATTCATTTTTTAATTAAGATTTTTAAAAAATTATTTACAGTTACATTTTTTTCATGTCTTTGATTTGAATTAGTATATCATTCTATTATACATTTGTGGAACCATCTCCTAATAGCTTCATTTGGAGACTATGACCAGGACTAGCTCATACTCATAATAGTCATGCTACTCTAAAGGAGGAGCACAGATTGTGCCATGAGGACATTGAGGTTCAAAACTATATACCTGTTGTGGATGCAGATGATGTCTTTTTTCTCCGAACTATCCTAATGGGGTCTGCCTTCACTCATCTCCAACCTGCAGTAACCTTGGACTCGTGGGAAGTGAAGGAGGTCCGACATGAATTTGTTGTGTTGTGATCTATAGCAGGCTTTGCTCTGTGAGTCACAGTTACGCTGTTTTCCGCAGCGCAGTCCCTGCCCCAAGCTGTGGGCCAGGTTGCTATGGGGCAGCTCTATGAGGGACTTTCAAGGAGGCAGGTGGGTCATTTGCAGTGGGACTGGCACTAGTCTCCTCTGCTACTGCCCTCCACATCTATCAAGTGTGCCATTAACTGGAATCTTCCCTGAGGTTTGTAAGTGTGTAAATATGTTCCTCTTTTGAAGAGGAAAATGCACTTTTGGTAAGCGTTCACCACTTCTGAGGGCATGAGTTTAATGGTTGTCTGCTAGCTCCCTTCCTTTGTAGTCAAATCTCACTCAGGATTATTGCTGTTCCCTAAACTTGTGCTCAATGGACTTCTCACCTCATTGACAAAAGATTTAGTGACAGGAACTGAGTTAAGATCTTAAAGAGACAAAGCGAGATTGGAGAATTAGGCAGACCAGCCATCGAAGTAACTTACTGATGTAACAGATCCAGCAGTATACATTTTAATACCATGTGGCCTTTGCTGTTGTTCTGTGAAATCCATTAAATGGCTTTCTCTGATGGCAAAATAGCACAGATTTGCACTGATATTTTTGAGGGAAAATGCAAACAAGCTATCACTTGTATTTCCTATGAAAAGCGGCTGTATGTTCTTGTAACAAGCACTTAGGGGTATGTAATATTATTTGTATAATAGTCCTTATCTGTATAGCATTAATTAGATATGTAAAATATGATTAGTATGCAAAATATTAGGTATGGAAACTGTGCTTTTATTGAGGTAAGCGCCCATAAGGAGATACAGGTGAGTAATGAGCTATAACAAAAAAATATAAATCAAAGTACTATTAATGTGTGATTTCTAATACAGGGTTAGTGAGTTATGTTTCTAAATCAGAAAGATAGCCCTTCTCTTGCTGTTCACCCCCTCTCCCCCGCAGTTCATTTAGTACTGGGACATAAACTGTAAGATCTGTAGGTAACACCAAATACATGTAAAATAAAGAGACACTAAAATAAATCACAACATGTGAGTCCTTCAAGATTTGTGAGTTATCAAGCCATATGTATTTTCAGGGCTTGTTTTTTTCCCAGCAACAGTGCTGCACGTTACCTGTGCATTCTGCCTTTTAAATATAATTACAAAGAAGTGAAAAATGATGGAATTCAGCAAAAAGATAAAATATCATCTCTTAAGATCACTTTGGCACAAATCTAAGGTTCTTGCTATTCAAGAAAAAAAAAAGTATTCATCTCAGAATGAAGAAAAAAATTCCTCAGAATTTAATAAAGAATAACTGTAAAACTGTTCCATGAATCTAAAACACAGCATTCTTTTGTCTTTGTAAAATGAGTCCTAGTCCTGTTTAAATATGGCCCTTGAAAAGCTATAAGTCTGATTTTTTCTTTGTCTTCTTTTCCTGTTAACCAACCAACTAACCAAACTGTTAGATTATTTGTTTGTTTGTTTTATCGTGAAGGTGTAGCCTCAATTTCTGGAAGAACTGCACAGCCAGAGGGGTAAAAAGTGAGCAGAGGCATGACAGCTGCTTTCTGCCTAAAGATATGCAAGATTTTTTTTCATATTCTTACTAGCAGTGCAAGGCAAAATTTTGCTCAGTTCTTTGGAATATAAGAATGTGAAATTTAGTATCATAAGGAATTTCCTACTAATAAGAAAAACCCACTGTAAATTATATCCTCTCCTCTTTCACTAGAATTAACGAAATACGAATTTTTGTCTTCATATGGATGTTGCTGTGAAAATTGAATTAATAACTTCATAGATTAGCATTATTTTTAGGATAGTTTTCTTTGCATTCACAATGGAATCTCAGTACAGAACCTGTACAGTTACAGAGGAAGACTAAAAAAGTAATGTAGTCTTGAGAGTTTTCACAGAGGGATTAGCCTAGATTTACTGGAGCTGAGAGCCCAGTTTGCCACATAGTTTGCAGAATTAATTTTCTTTGTCAGCTATAAAGATTTTTGCTGATCAAGACTGTGTGTGGTTTATAACAAACAACTTCTAACAAATGTTTCCATGTTTCAGTGTAAAATATGCAATAAAGACCCAAGATCACTCAAGTAGTGCACATAATTTTAGATCTTTTAATCCCATTATATCTTTTGCTAGTGTCTCTCTTGAGCAAGAAAGATATTTTGGCACTCAACTATTCTGATTTTCTTTTTACTGAGAATTGAACAGATATTTTTCCAAACTTAAATAAGAAAAAATAAAGTTTGTATATCATTGTTTAAAACCTCTCTGGATTCATAAAATATGATGTCATAGGATTAGTGCCCCTTTAAAAACAATATTTACATTAGTTTTTCCTCCTCATTAGATAATCACACTGATACGAAGGCAATGCAGGAAACTCCTCCTTCTTTTTCAAGATTAAATGGATTAGTGTTTGCTTTGCTGGAACATTGGATGGTCCCTATCTGCAGAAATAAGTAGTTACACCTTGAACACAAGGTAGGATATAAGCACTGCTGTTAATTTATATCAGATGTGATCTCCTTTCTAAATTTTATATTATATACATAAAATTGTCACCTCACAGAAGATGCAAAACTATGCATCTTTAAGCACCATTTTTCAAAAGGTTTTATTTTCCTCCAGGACTAATAATTTTTAAACATAAAAATTGAAGAGGGATAAACCTTCTTGCTCAGCCTTCCTGCCACCAAGTATTTTTTTCTTTCCCTATGCCAGACTTCCTCAGCAAGCATTGCTTGGTATAGTCCTAAAAGAATAGATTAATATTTTCCCTGCTTCATATAGCTTAAGGGATTGGTTCTGGCAGTGGTAAGAACAACTCCTCAGGCTGAAGCCTTATTTCCTTCAGCACATTCAATTATCTGTGGGAATTCCTGGGCTCCTCTTGACTACCGGTACCATGGTTTTGTTTACCATCCTCCTCTCCATGACCAACCACAGATGTTCATACCACTTCTATGCAAGCCTCCCACTCATCCAAAAGCACACACATATTCATATCTGTCATCATTTGGCATTTTTATCTGAGGCTATCCAGGTGTTTCTTCATGAAGAATTTCTGGAGGGGGTTCCACAGGCCTGAAATACTCTTGCAGAGAGTACCTCACACTCTCCTAATCTTCCAGTTTATAATTTTAATTGTGCTTTAGTTTGTCTCAGAATCACTGGTCTTTCCATCCTGGAAAATAATCAGTCTTGCCTGTAAGTGTGGAAAGCTGAGCTTGTTTCCCCAAACTCTCCTTAACCTGCAGCTATCAGTAAGCAAGTGTCTACAGATCATTTAAACGTGAAGGTTTGCACTGACCCTGCTTTGAGTTTAGTCCTAAAACTAAAGTACATGCTAAGGGAGACCAGCAGAGAACTCTTTTGTTTTGTACTATGAAGATTTTATTTTGGAATTAATTTTTTGGTCTCATGTCTATTGGAGCACTGTAGTTACCAAAAAATATACAGTTTATGCTTATAGCTTACGTGTGCAGATACCTTGTTTCAACATTAATTTATGTTCTTATTGTATGTGTTATAACATTACTATAAAAACATCCTTCATAACATGTAAGACTTTTATAGATGGCAAGAAGAACACATAATCATCTGGTTTTCATCTTGATGAGAATCCTGTTAATAAAATAGTAAATACAGAAAAAGATAATAAGGAAAATATTTCTGAAAAAGTATAATGCAAACAGCTTTGTATGTCAGATTAATGGAATAACATTTTACCTAGAAAGTTATTTTTCCCACACTTGCCAGATTTCAGCCCTAATGCATGTTGAGCCATAGTCACAGTGAAATACCTATTTTTAAATAGTTGAAATTAAGCTTTATAAAATACAACAGAATGATTTAGGGTAATTTCCTTGGGATCTTAGATACAGGACAATATCAAGGATTTTTTTCCTTTTCAGTCTTCTAATTTATCCAAGATATTCTAAGGGAAATGCTTAACATTTGTCAAATAAAGCCTGAACTTACTTTTGATGAGAAAACTCTCATTGATTTGAGAAGGCAGAAAATTTGATCCATTAGAAAGGAAAATTAATGTTCTTTCTAAGTGAAAAAGAATGGCCGCTCTGAAAGATACTGCTTACCATAATGTTGCATTTTTGTTATATTACACTGTTTAGCAAAAGTCCAAACTGGGACCCATCACTTTTAATAAGGATGCATTTGAGAAGATGAATTAAGTCTCAGACAGAAGAAGTAGGTGAACTTGTCCTAACTGTGGGTGGTGCAGTAATTAAAAGTCAGGGAAACTGCACTCTCTGACAGTTCATTAGACAAAACAGTATGTGGAAAATGTCTTGTCATGTCTAATTGCTACAACTGCTTGGATTTTTCTGCTATACTGGGACATCAGCTATTCATAAACCAGCAGGAGGAATTAATCTGCGGAAAGATGCACTTCCTACGTTACATGTATCCTGCTATGTGGTCAATGCATCCAGTCTTTGACTAAAAGCTGTAACTTCACTAAAAGACATGGCAAATATAACAGTAGAAAATCTATACCTAGCAATAGTGTTAGAATTATTGAGTTGAGCCAACAACATGACTTAGGAGTGTAATGCTGTCTGAGTGGAATTATATTGTGTTGTCTATCAAGATAATTTTTACATATACATTACTAAGCAGTTCCAGATGTGGAATTTGAGCTAGAGCTACTGGTGTTGGAGCCTTCTTGTTTCATCTCATAGGATGTAGAGAAACTAGCTTCAGTACATGGGTGAATGATCTTACAGTACAGCAGCAGAAATGTATCACACTGATTTTCTGTACTGTCATTCATATTTTCCATTATATGGAATGTTAGGATGCAATTTAGTATTTCCATAATAAAATCAGAGGCAATTCACAGTGGGGCAGCTTTTGGACTTGAGTTCATTGTAGTTCAGGCATTTTCAGCGCAGCACATTGTGCTGTAGCTGCACACTTCATGGGTAGTTTCAGACAGCACTGGGATTTTAACTGAAGCGACTGGATTGACACGAGACTAAATGAAATCACAGTCTAATTCATGTCCACAAAACTGATTTCTGTTTCCCAATAGAGGCTACATGGTTTGATATAGCCCTGACCCTGCAAACATTTGTGCATGTATTTAACATTATCAACATTAGTAGATTCATATATTTTGATGGAACTTCATATTAATTGGGTAATTATTGAATTCTCATTGTGCTAACATGCATCAGTAGTTAAGGACTACTGGGAAATCCATACAGGATCTACCTACCTCAGTCTTTAGATTTCCTAATATCCTAAGCTTTTGCTTCAGAGACTACTTCAGTGCAATGAAGCCTTTCCAACTGGCGCATGCACATACTGCCTCATGCTTTGAGGCATCTACTTCATCAGGCTTGAGCTTGCTTGACATAGACACTATCCACGGAAAAGTACTTTTCATAAGGGACTTGTAAACATGCTTCTGGACATTGATGGAATATGGTGGGAGACTCTTACATGTTTTACTGATGGTATTGTGAAAATTTGAAAACAATAACAACAACTACAATAACAAGAACAACAACAGATCCACAGAACTTCACTAAGGCTCTTGAAATGGATTCTTTTATATAAAATTTAAATATAATAAGTGCGATAATCGACTTGATGTGCTCTGACGTCTGCAGTGTTTGCAAGTAGTTTTGCATGAGTAAAACTCATGCAAATTGTCCATCTTTTACGCTCAGAGTCAACAGAGCATTACATAGACAGGATCTGACTGATCTGTAGGAGGTATTTGCACTCTGACATGGTGGATTAGTTGTGGTCTGATGCCACTCCCTGCAACTAGTGCAAGTGGATGAAAAGCTTGCAGTATAGCTACAAAAGCAGAGGCATTAAAGAAAATAAACAGGAGATGATGCAATCTGAAGACATTCTGTGAATGTATGAAAAAGAAGTAACTTGGATACAAAAAGTATGATTTTCAGAAGTATTCAGCATTGGTGTAAAGCTTCCATTGATTTTAATAGTAGCAATACTAGGCTGGTGCATTTGAAAAGACTGACTTTAAGGAGAAGAAATTAAACCTATCAGTGGTGAAAAATAGCCTCCGCCAAAGGAATGGTCCAGGGCAGAAGCCCAAGCTTAGGTACTCTGATTTATTCTCTTGAGGAGTTTTGTGTCTCCTTCGACTTCAGAAGATAAGGAGAAAAGTATTCCAAGAATAACATTAAAAATAAGAAGTTGTTAGTGGTGTGAATCACCTGAGTGCTTTTTGAAAAAAAATGCTTTATTCATTACTGTATTGATCAATATTTATGTCAAAAAAGCTCCACCGATTTCAGTTAAATTCTACCAACATATGACAGGGATATATTGATTAATCAAATCCTAAATTAAAATTATTAAATATTTGTAAACTGTTGTTCATTTCTACACAAGTATACAAAACAAGAGTGGAAAGAACATGTATATATCTGCCCATTTTCTTAGCTTTTCTTACTCAGGTACCTACAGCATCCTTGGTATTATATAGTGACTCATAAACAAATCACAAATCACATTATACGTATTTTAAGAAGTAATAATCTACACTTGGCACTTAGCAGCCATGATTAGGAACTGAAGATGTGGCCTATACTTCCCTCCGCCCCAATATTGGTTACTTGATTTCTAAGGCAGTTCTACACCACTGTTCTACCTTAATGTGTCTCTAGTACCTCTATTTTGACTATTGCACTCTAACATACAGCAATTCTATTTCTCTTTGGATGTCAGAGAATAGTGCACAAGGGTGCAACTTATTAATTTCAGTAATTTTTCATTCCTCTGAGTTTATTTTTAAGTTTTGTCTGTATCCTATCAGCACCCAGAAGTGAAATCATGTTTTTTAGGATTATTAACTCTTCATAAAAGTCAATGGATTGTATTAGTCCCTGCCACAAGGCTTAGATGGAGGGTTGCAACTTGCAAATTGCAAGCATGAGTTTAAACTTCTCAACAAGATTGCAATTTAACCTTTTAGTTTGCTCCTAATCTTATTACAGGCCCCCTGAGGCTATATTTACCTTCAAGGCAAGTGAAGGTTTTGAACATATCAGCAGGAGGAATTAAACAAACCTGTACCAAAGGAGCAGGAAGAGGAATTTTGAAAGGGTTTCAGATTTAGGGTGAGACCCAGACTACTGTGTCCAACCTGTCACTCAAGTTCTCATTAGAGTCCCAAGGTCAATCTCTCTGACCAGGATAATTTGGTGCACAACTGCACTTTACTTTTAACACTGCTGGGGATGAACGCCTTTATTCTTTGCAAGTTTTCGTTAAAAGTACCTGTGTTTTCAATGTATGTCTTAGTGGTAAAATTTAGTGGGACTTACACCGTCATTCATTTTTTCTTTTGTTTTTTCAAGGGTGAGAACAATGTATAATTGATGGGCTGAAAGATTTAAATCCTCTCTTCATCTAAGTACCGGGCACCACTAGTCAATGCCTACTGTAGGTTTCAAGGATACTGATACTTTTAGATTCTTAAAAAAAATAAGAAAGAAAAAAAGCATTGCTAGTAGCAAAAGCAATTGCCGACACAAAATTAGTATCTTGATAAAAGCGAAAGGAATATAAGTGTACCCAGATTCTGCAACTGGATCTGCACAGACTGATTCTGACACCAGGTTTCAAAAACATGGGTCTGACTATAGAAGCATGACTGGAGTGGAAAAATCCAGACTGCAAGTGCATACACATGGATCCCATTTACATCAGCTGGAGCTGTGTTCAGCTGTAGGTGTTCTAGGCAGAAACTGCTGTGTTTTATAGCTGTAAAATCTTCAGCTTCATATAGACACCGTCAGTTGTAAAACTTAGGTACTACTGTAGTAATAAATAAGAATTATAGAATATAATGTTGAAAAAAATTATATATCTATATGTTGTAATTTCTTACACACTTTCTTACCTTCTGATGTTTCCTTTATTTGAGATGAGAAAACAGAAGATTAAATTTGGCAAAATTTGTCATGACTGCCAGTTTCTTTTCCAGAGAGACCAGGAATGGAACAAAACTGAAATGCCTGGAACATTTAGCCTGGGCAGGGGGAACCAGTGAAACACTGTGTGGCACAACCTTGTGCAGTTCTGATCTAGTGGGTGTCCTTACACTAACAAGCAATAAATTAACTCATATCTGCTTAGTTAGAAAGAAACTGCTATCAGAAATGTACATTTCACATTAGGCTGTGGAGAAACTGTATATTTTGTGTTAAATGTAAATAGCAGATAAAGACTTAAAAAAAAAAAAGAATCAGCAGAAATCCTGAACTACAGTTTCCTCCTTACATTTACTACGAAGTGTGTTCTTCTTTTTATCTCTTTTTCTGTCAAAAAGAATGAGGAATTATCCTTTTCTTATTATAACGGGGTTTTTTAAAATTTTTTTAACCCATCTATGTAATTCTTAAATCCATAAGAATAATACAGTCTGTAAAAGTAAAACAAAACCCATTCTATCTAACTACTACTGCGTGAAACAAATAGTCTTAATGGGAGACCATTCAGAAAATAACTTATCTGTAATTTTTATATTAGTTTAATTTCCTCTTTTATTTGCTAGATTTTCCTCAATATTCACTGTGGATGAGATATGGCACCACACAGAACTTCTAAAATAAGCTTATTATTTTAAGCCTTCTTTTTCATTGGTATTGGAAAATTTCTTTGGCTGGTCTTGATTTTCATCCTTCTCCCTTTTTTTTGAATGTCTGAGCTGTGGTTTTCTAGCAACCAATGTTTTGGGCATTTTGAGACATGGTTGTCTTCAGAATATTCAGTTTTGTAAGCGGGGTGATCAATGACTTTTCAAAAAGAGAATAACTAGAAGAGTACTTGGAGTTACAGGTCATTTGTGAGAATTAAATCTTATGATGCTATTAAGTTGATAAGTCATTTTGTGAACACTCCATGTGAACACTGTGACCGGCATCACTTCTGTGTGAGAGCTGGGAATTTAAAGAAAGCCATGTCTTCTCAAGGGATTCAAAATCAAAGCAGGAACAACTCCTGTGTCAGATGAGTTGAGCCAAAACTTGTCCTTCAGAGGGGCTTATGTCCAGGTCTGAATGTCATTGCTTGGAGGTCTCTCTATTCCTTTTTTAAATGTCATGTTTGCTCAACCCAAAAGCAGTAGTGGGGTTTTTTGCCATGCCTTGCTTTACCTCTAACTTTATGAAACTGATAATTCTTAGAAAGCCATGCTCAGTACAACATGTTGAATGCTCGGATGAAGGTAAGTCCCAACACGTTACTACACACATACAGATTGACTTAACATAGCACAGGCTATCAAATAAGCCAGTTTAGCTTTTCTGTGCATATCTAGTGGTCATTTTTCTAGGTTTTCTAGACAAAAAGCAGTCCTACCTACCACTCACCTAAAACCCAATAGATTCCCACATGTTATGATAGGATTATAGGTCTAGAGGTCTAATACCCAAATCAGCAGGTCTCCCATCTTTTCCATTCATACTGGAAAAAAAGTGCTCATTTGTGCTTCAAGCACAAGTAAAAACAAAATAAAGAATAAAATAAGCAGAGTTATATTTAAGAAGAAAAGTATTTGAATATTATTTTTTTTCAAAAGGTTATATCCTGTTTTAAAATATATTTGCTTTTTGTCCTGATCAGGTCTGACAGTTCCAAAATCGCTGCTGTGGTGTACTGTTCCATATAATTTTCCAACCAGTCAAGTACTTAGCTTTTCAAGTGGGCTATATTCTAATTGGACAGGAAGTCAAACATGTCAACCGAAATTCACAAACTGAGGAAGCAGACCAATGTTAGTGAATAGCATTTCACAAACATGACATTGCTTTAGGCCAAGATCTTTAAAAACAGGTGCCCAAAATTTTGTGTCTGAACTCCACATGCAGGTGTCTAAGTAAAGAAATACAAAGCCTAAATCAGTACTGACTGTCAGTACTAACCGACTAGACTGACAGTCTAAAAATTTTTGACCGAGACTGTAACTGTTTTCTCATTATTCTCTTGATGGCTCATGTTCCGATCTCATCAAATGCCAGATAGGCTTCAGTTTCTACTAATTAAGATCCAAACAAAACAATTATTTTTTTTTTCTTTAGAGATGGTTTTGTGAAGCTCACTGTTCTCCTGTTGCCTCCTGGATGTCATCTCATATAATGAAAATGACATGCAAGTGGAGAGCACTGTTAACTGAAGGAAGGATGGAGGGCAGTGTTGAAGAAAAGAGACTGGGGAAGTGCGACTGGGTGGGAGGTAGTTACAGTGAACATGCTAAGAGTTATTTAAACAACTCAGTACTTTATCTGCCCACTCTTTTTCTTGTCATTCTTGTTGGCTGTGTTTACTGGGAATTTTGGGGAAAGGCAACTTCAACAGTATGCCAGTTAGCTGTTGAGAAGGAGAAAGGAGAGAGTTGGAGATGTGGTATGCAGTTATGCAAGTGGATTTGCACTGTCTCATGAAAGGGGCTTTTTTAATCCTTGACTTCATGCAGAGAAGAATTAGAAGGGGAAATGGCATTAAAAAATTGCCAAGGCTAGAGACCGAGGTTTGCATATGATTTGACTCATTAGAGAAAATTCAGTAATTCGCTGCTAAAGAAACATTTTACAAGACCACATTCAGCTGGTGGCAGACAATTTTATACAATTGTCCAAAGCTTTAATCAGAACTGGGACTTGTTTTGAATACAAAAGAATAGATAAAGTAACTCCTAAGCTGGAAAGAAAAGAGAGGTTATAGAGCAGAAAAGGCATACAACATGGTGAAGAGTTGGCAGAATTCTGTTAATTATCTATGATGTTCTATATGAACATAACCAAAACCAGCATTCAAATTCATCAGCCAGCAGCAAGTTCTTTGATCTATCTTTAACAAAATTTTATTTTTCTAAACAGTATTTTGATCTCTAATGGCAAATAGCATTTACTTTTTAAATAAATGTCAGTATACAGTTTGTTGTAATAATAATAATAATAATAATAATAATAATAATAATAATAATAATAATAATTTTTAAAAGTGAACTCAGAAAATAATGACCAGCTTAGTTTTATTCTTATCATTATATAGCACACTGTTTGAATTGGTATCAGTATATAATAATAATAATAGTAACATAATAGCAATCTAACAATACCCTTCAACTTAAGTAACTCCCTAGTTACTCTTATTATTATGAACAAGAAAACAATGTCCTTGTAAACTGGGTTGATTTGGATTTGGAAAAAAGATGGGAGATACTTTTGCTGATGCCTATGTAATGTATATTATTCCTTTTCCCAAAGCATTAGGATTTATTATCTCCCAGTTGTGTTGTATTAGTGCCAGTAATTCTTTTGCAAATTCCTTGTCTCCTGCTGAGCATGAAGGCATTATAAAATCTGTGCAGTATTATAATTCACCACATTTCTGAATGTTTTTTCTAAACTATTCTTAAACGTAAATCAAAATGTGGAAATAAGATTTATATACAAATTATAAATTTTAATGGCATATGCTGGTTCTGGCTCTAAGCTTCCAAATAGTCCACCCAAACTTAATCAGTGTTCAGTTATTTCCTTAACTATGTCTAGTATTTAGTCTCTAGATACTCTTAAACAGTTTAACATTGTCAGGAAAATATTTTATTTTCCTTTCCTAACTTGGCTGGAAAATCAAATTCTTAGCCAAGAACGATACAAAGAACCTCCAACTGTTTCTGTCCAACTTGTCATTCTTTAATTCATTGCATTTTAAGAACACCGATTATCAGCCCTTTGTTTTTCATTACCCCCCCAACCTAGATGGTTCAAACATGAGAATATTGATGCAGAACAGTGACACATCTCTGCAGTGGGAGAATGGAAAACCAAATTTCCTACCCTGACCCAGCAGGAGTACTTCAGCAGTCAGCACTGTGTATGTTGTAATGACGTGCTTCAATAAACAACTCCAGTTTTCAGAGCTCACCCACATACTTGGCTCTTCAGCTGCCTGGTTGATTCAAGGGGAATCGTTCTTGTCTTTGCCTATGCTCAAACTGATCCGGGGTTTCACTCATATAATGGAGCAGAGTGCAAAAGCACGAGTTGTTTATCTTGCCACTGGGAATGATCTGGAGCCCCTCTCCTCCTTCACCTGACATTCTGGTTACCAAAGATGCAACACGCAAAAACAACCGTACCACATCAGATTATAGGTCCATCTAGCTTAGTTCCTGATGATACCTGATATCAGATGCTTTAGGAAGAGTGAAAGGATTCAGCAAGTATGTCAGAATACTTTCTCAGGATTCTTTCAATCTAAAGCAATTTGAAAGTCAGGATTTCTTTCTGAGACAGAAAATGCGTCTTTCCATTTAATGGCCTTATTAGAGATTTCATTCTTATTTTCTTCCAATCATTTTTTGAAGTGATATAGACTTAATATCCACAACACTGTGGGGCAGGAAGCTTTATGACATAATGACATGTGTGAAAAACCACTTCATTTTATTTATTTTGGACTAGCTTCATTTAATACCCTCTTGGATTTGAGCAAATGAGGAACAATTACTTTTCCAACAAGCCCAGTTCCCTTAATGTCTCTTCACACATTATGTGCTCCAGCCCCCAGACATGTTAGCAGATCTTCACTGGACCCTCTCCAGTTCATCAATGTCTCTTTTGCACCTGGAGGCCCCAAACTCATCAAGCCGTTCACATGCAGCCTTATAACTGCTAAGTAGAGGGCATCAGACATATGAGGTATAGCACAAGTGTTGGGAAGTTGTTCAAAATTCAACATCCTTCAGGAAGTTACAGGTGAAGGGCAGATACATGTAGGCTGCTAAGATTATACTGCTAACAGAAAGAAGGCAAAGGACAAGCTGCTAGTCCAAAAGTCAAATGGCATAAGTATTTACAACTATAGGGCTTTGAACTAGCTCACTCTGGAGCAGTGTGCTGGTTTTGGTTGGGATAATTTTCTTCATAGTAGCTAGTATGGGACTATGTTTTAGATTTGTGGTGAAAACAGTGTTGGTAACACAGGGATGTTTTCATTACTGCTGAGCAGTGCTTACACAGAGTCAAGGCCTTTTCTGCCTCTCACACCACCCCACCAGCAAGTAGGCTGAGGGTGCACAAGAAGCTGGGAGGGACACAGCTGGGACTGCTGACCCCAACTGACCAAAGGGCTATTCCATGCCATATGATGTCATGCTCAGCATATAAAGCTGGGGGAAGAAGAAGGAAGTGGGGGATGTTAGGAGTGATGGCATTTGTCTTCCCAAGTAACTGTTATGCATGATGGAGCCCTGCTTTCCTGGAGATGGCTGAACACCTGCCTGCCGATGGGAAGTAGTGAATTAATTCCTTATTTTGTTTTGCTTGTGTGTGTGGCTTTTGCTTTACCTATAAAATTGTCTTTATCTCAACCCATGAGTTTTCTCACTTTTACTCTTCTGGTTCTCTCCCCCCTCCCACCGGGCAGGAGTGAACAAGTGGTTGTGTGGTTTTTAGTTGCTGGCTGGGGTTAAACCACGACAAGCAGACTGGCTTAATCTACACCATTTAGCCTTTGACTGAGTCTATTTGGTGGTTCTGTGGCCCTAAAGCTAAATTGCTGTTTTGTGTGAGTTTTCATTTCAGAGTGCCCCAAATCATTTCAGGGTTTTACTACAGCCCCCCAGAGTGATGTTTTTATAACATAAAACTGGGTGTATGTATTACATGAAAAACTGTGTTATGTAAGGGTCTAGAACTTCTCTGTTACATGAATTAATTTACAGTGTTTCTAGCTGTTAGAGGGGAACAAAACAATTTTTGCTCACTGTTTGTTACAGATACGTATGAACTGATTGATCTAACATGAAGTAATGGATACCTTACCCCTCACTGCACATTAATGTATCAATTTTCTCAAGTAAAAAACCAGGGAATATTTTAGGGATTTAGAATATGTACTGTAAATGATTAAAATATTGTTGATAAGCATATTTCATCAAAACTATAAAAGCTTGACTCAGTTTTGTTTGTTGTATTAATTGTTGATACTAATTGTTAGCTAAATTATATCTCATACTGTCCTGGTTTCGGCTGGGATGGAGTTGGTTTTCTTCCTGGTAGCCGGTATGGGGCTGTGTTCTGGGTTTAGGTTGAGAACAATGTCGATGATACACTGATGTTTTGGTTCTTGTTAAGTAGTGCTAAGTACTTGCTAAGTGGTGCTCACACTGGTCAAGGACTTTTCAGCTTCCCATGCTCTGCCAGGGGCACGGGAGGCTGGGAGGGAGCACAGCCGGGGCAGCTGACTCAGACTGGGCGGGGGGCTATTCCATACCATGTGACGTCATGCTCAGTATATAAGCAGGGGAGTTGGCTGGGGAGGGGTTCGGTCGCTGCTTGGGGGACGTGCTGGGCATCGGTCGGCGGGTGGTGAGCAATTGTACAGTGTACCGCTTGCTTTGTATTACTACTGTTCTATTTTTTATTTTACTTTAGTTATTAAACTGTTTTTATCTCAACCCATGAGTTTTTTCCCCTTTTGCCCTTCCGATCCTCTTCCCCATCCCACCGGTGGGGGGGTGAGCGAGCAGCTGCGTGGTGCTTAGCTGCTGGCTGGGGTTAAACCACAACAGTCCTTTTTGGCGCCCAACGTGGCGCTCGAACCCACGACCCTGAGATTAAGAGTCTCATGCTCTACCGACTGAGCTAGCGGATACAATTCAATCCCACCATATCAGTGTATGCAGTTTTATATACATCATCAAGTGTTGAAATCAATGGGAATGGACCGGTCTGTATTTTCTCTGTAGGAAACTGCTGTCAGGAAAACACAGTACTTCGCTCTGCGCAGACCAGGAGAGAAAAGGAGGACAAGAACAAGCCTACATGGCTGATGTCAACCATCTTGCTTCATTTTCTAAAGGAAGGAGCTTAGATATGATGATGATGAGGAGGAGGTAATTACTTTACATAAGATTATCTGGTGCAGAATGCCACAAAACTCCATCAACAAGTTTTTGACATTTCCGTAGTTTGGTGCACATCTGAAACAACATCTAATTGCAACATGTCAAACAAAACAAAACCAGGTGCTCCATGCAGGCCAAAGTTCTCATCTTTTTCTGACACAATACAGGAATCTTAGAATATTAGTAATTTAATATTTTAACTTTGACTATTCCATTTTTTACTTAGTTAAAAAAGGAATCTTGTGATTTATTTGCAATTCTGATAGCAAATTTCTACATATCCTCATCATTGTTCTTTTTAAATTGCTTTTAGTGCCACTTCCAAGTTTGATCAAAAAAAGGCTGGATTTTTAAAAGAAAAACTGTGCTTTACTCCTAATCCATTTCAACCTACTCCATCCTATTAAAACAGGCAGAGAAGTCTCAGTATTAGATGATAATTAAACAGCAATGACCTGGAATCCCATGCCTATTAAAGACTACATGTTTTCTTTAAAAACTCTCAGGCTACAATTGCAAACACATAGATTTTCAGGAAATACCAACAGCATCAGAAAGAATTTAGTACTACCTGACATTTGTACTTACAAGTAAGACATTGACTGGCAGGTGTTTAGAATCTTAGATCAGGTAGTCTGTTCATAAACTTATTTATGGTCGGGGCCTAGTGATGAGTCCCAGAGTTCATTAAATACTAGTAAAATTCACTTCTCCTTGGAACAAAAGACATTTCCTAGAGTTTAGTCTTGAGATAAACCAGAACAACTTTACACTTCGTATAAGGTCAAAAGTTTTTTAGGAGTACTGGCAAGTTTGTAAAAAAAATTGATTTATTTAAAATCAGAACAGGCTATTGCTCTTAGGGAGTAACTCTAAAAACAGTCTAGATAAATTTTAATGTTTGATGGAAAAAAAAAAAATACCCCCCCCCAAAACCCTCACAGAGGTTTAAATCTGTTGATTAAAATCAAGTGCTGTATTTTCATCTGACAATCAGCCTCTCCCTGCTAGGAAGACTCATTGTCTAGATGCTAACTTCTATTGTGGTTAATTATATATTAAAAAATGTTGTCTGGGAGATTATAATGAGACTAGACATATTTGTTTGTGACCTAAATTTGTACCTACTTTTTTGTGTTAATAAATAATAACTCAGAAAATCTTGCAAGTGAAAGTTGTAAGTTAAAACAAGAAAACATTTCTATTTTTGCTCACTGGTATTTAAGACTTGAAATTTTGAAATGCAAACTAAAATCATTATTTTTACAGAGGATTTCACTTTTATACATAATCATCTGCTTCTTTTCTGTTACCGCATACAACAAATACCAATTTCCTCCTCTCCAGTACATCCTGGATGTCTATGGGCATTACTATCATATGGATATTTTATGGGTAATATTTTTGCCTGAGATTGATTAGACAGTTTGAGATAGAGAGTAGTTCCAGAAAACAGTAATTTTATTGTTGCCAGTACAAATCTCTGTTATGTGTATGTTCAAAATTGACTATCCCTTAAAAGACACAACAGTGTTCTCACTGAGATCATTCTTAACATTTTCCTTGTGGTCTTGCTCCATTTGTGACCCTTCAGAGCCTAATAAAGATCCAAGAGAAGAAGAGCAGAGAACACATTCATTTTAGCTGGTCAAGTGACAGCAAGGAAACAAGAGAAAAAGACAGCCAGCTTGCAGGCACCAAGCATCCAGAACCAATTTTATTTAAGATAGCTGGGGAAAACGTGTCAATCCATCGGATCAGCCCAGCAGGAGAATTTTACAGCCAGGAAGAAGGGAAATATACCACTGAGTAAGTTTCTAAAAGTTTCAGGCAAGTACTGATTTTATTGTCTATTTGCCAGGTAAAAGAGGATAAATAACTGTGTTGTTCATATATCCATTAGATAACAGTAGTAGTTAACTGGGACTGTTAAATAACTAGTATTAATAGAATATTTTTAATATTGGCTAGAAACTTATAATGGTTCTTATCCACAGTTTATGGTGCTGATTTTTTTCCCATTGCCTGCAAGGAAGTTTCTGACCCTCCTTTTTTAGCATCAATAATTGCCTAAAACCTGATTTCAAAACAGAAGTCTTCCTCTTAGTCTACCTTGAATTCCCTGCTTACGCATCAGGTTCTGAACAGCCCCCTGCAGTTTGCAGTTGTCTTTTTAAACTCCATCTCAAGAAATATTTCCAAAAGGATAAAAAATTTCAAAAGCTGCCACAGCAATAGGCTGTACTGGAAGCCAAAATGAGAGTGCCAAGCAATGTGTCTGGGGCCCTGGAAAGGAAAGTGGATAAAGCTTTAAAAGGAAATCACCTATAGTGATTATGCTGTGAGTAGTGCTCCCAAGATTTGAGTACTAAATGCATTCTTCATCAGTCTCGATTTCACTATTTCTTAGCTTCAGAAAAAGCCTATCAAAATTACGGAGACCTAAAAATCCAATTTAATTCCAGCACTTAATCATAGGAAGGGAAAAACTTGCACTGAAGTTAGCAGAAATCCAAGGATTTTCATCTGACAAAGTAAGAAAAGAGAGAAGAAACTTCAGAGCAGGAGACCTTGAGTCCCTCATGTAATTTTTCACCATGAGAAAGGATAACGTTCATCACTAGTGTCACCTAAACTCCACAACTCAGTAACATTCATAGTATAGATCAGAAAATCATAGTCTTAGGTGATTGTTTACTTCCATTCATGTGGTGAACATTCAAGCACTTATGACTGGATAATTTAACAAGACACCCTGTAATAAATCTCTCTCTGAAGCAAGAGCAGAATACCAAAAAATCTAGTCTTTTCATGGAAATTAAACAGAGACGTGAGAGCTAGAATCTCTCTCTTGCATAAGATGTCTAGGCCAATGATAAAAAGAAGTACACATGGTAAAACTTTGCTATTTTTCAGAGTTTGTATTGGAAAGAGTTGTCAGTCACTGAAATGCATCTTGCTGGCATCAGTTGAAAAAGAAATAATAAACTGCAACAAAATTCCCTGTGTTGTATAATTACAAGTCTAAACCTGAAAAAAAGTCATTGTTTTTTTCTTTGACATAAAACAGCCATGCTGCTGAAAACTGCTTTTACACTTTTTATTTCACGTAAGCAAAGCAGTTAGAGCTTACAGCTATTTAAGTTATTACACATAAAATACAAATCTGTTCTCAAACTATCATATACAGTACATTTTGTTGACTGTTTTATATACCCTTTTTCCAGAAATAAAAAAAAAAGTCAGGTTCACATTGAAATAAGATTTGCATTCCTTAGTGACTAACATATTTAATCACCTTCCAGAACAAACATGATGAATGTTTAAAAACATCCTTTCATTTTAAATGAAGAGATGGATTAAGGCTAATTGGAGTCTTATAAACCAAATATTATCTACACACAAGGGACTGAGTCTCTGTCTTCCTTCAACAATTTTTGCTTTAAGTTAGATATTCTCTAAAACTAGTCTTCCTTTCACCACATCTCAAATCCCTCTGCACTATTTTTCAGCCATTTCCAAACACTTTAGCCTGACTGCTCTGAGCCCATTCTTGCAAGCTAAAGAACAACATAGGCAATATGAGTGGCACCATACAGTTTTGTCAAAACCGTTTGTTAAATACATATAGAATATGTACTTTCACTATAAAATTTAATTGCTGTTAATTCTATTTTTTTAATCTCAGTTCCAGAAATCAAGTACAATTTGTTAGAAACAATTCTTGTATAATAAATAAGGCTTCTATAGATAAACAATTTAAAATCTTAAATGATGAATTTTTTATTGTAGTTCTGTTATATTTTCTTATTAAAAGTTTCTACATACTGAGAGTTGTTCACCTGTATTTTGAAAATGTCCTGACAGCTTTGAATATTTTTTTTATATGTGTCTTATTTACACTAAGAAATGAGGTAAGTCTAACCCTTTCCCACAGACTCTTTCAGGCTCATTGAATAATCATTTTCCAACTAGAAATGTTTTGTCGAAAGATCTTGTTCAGATACATTAACGACAATGAACAAATCTTCATCTACATCCTTTCCTAAGGACTTTAAAAATAATTTATATTCCAGTCTGACTTTGAAAAAAAAATGTTTTTTTTAATTAGCGTCTAACTTTTTTTTTTTAAATAGGAGAGGATCTTTTTCTTTTTGTTTTTCTCTCTCTTCTTTCTTTTTATTTTGAATTTGATTTGAAGTGAATGCAATCAGAAATAAGTGAAAGAACATTTTCTCCTGGGAATATCAATAAAGTGCAGGCCCAGGTCACAGCATTGTTCCTGAGTTTCAGAGAACTCTGCAGATGTTTTAGACACATATGAAATAATGCATTAAACTTTCTAATCATTTTCCAGAGTGTCTGACTCATGCCAAGTCTTTGGGTTCATCAGAACATTAACACTCTGATGTATTCTGCAAAAATAACTGCTATTAATGCTACGTACTTCAGCTACCAGGGTAAAACACATCTCTAAACTGTTGCTACAACTACAGAGAAATGATTAAGCAAATGTATTTTGCCTGTTGAAAAATACACCTTAGTGTTCCCTGAGAAGCTGACGTTATAAAGCAACCTTAAATGCAATCAGAAATATTTCGACTCATACTACTTTTCTTCCCCACTTCAGCACATGCACTATAACTAAGGAGAAATATGCAAGTGGAGAAGAATACCATGTTTGCTAAAAAAACAATTGCTAATTTCTTTAGAATTCCAGTTGCCACCTACAAAGGTGATTCTTTGGACAGAAAGTACCATAGTTAAAGGTTATGAAATATGCACACAATCATTTTCAGAAATAACAGGAAGAACATCTAAAATTTTCAAAACTGAAAGATTCTGTGGAAGGTTCTTCTTTTCTAGCCTAGGTTGCTAGGCTATGTCCTCCTGTTTCCAGTGTGCCTGTAAGAACTTCCAGAACTCTAAAAAATGTTCTTTAAAGGCTTTTGCTCTTCTCACCAGCTGCTTAGGATATAGGTAAAAAATTTGATAAAAAGAATGGAATAAGCTTACTCTTGTCTAGCCATCTCCAGATGACATAACAGAAGAAAGAAAAATATGGGAACATTAAAGTTGAATGTGATGAAAGGCTGGGCGCCTTTGAGGCTGGTCCAGGGAGCAGTGCAGTGGCCAGAAAACCGCTTCCCTTGGAACAGTCTTGGCTGAGCAGATCTGAAGACAGAGCTTTCTGTGTAGTTTTGTTCTCTCTACTTCTGCATTTTGAAGATTGCCTTTCAGAACACATTGTAAATCACTCATGAGAAATCCTAAAGCCAAAACGGAGTACCGGGGTGGGGGCGGAATCAACCTTAGCCATCACTCATCTAAAAAGTTATCTCAATTTATATTACAAATCCTGCACTGGAAGTGATCATTATTTGGACTTTGTTACAGTGTTTTACATTGAGAAATCCATGATCTAACAGAGGAGTTTATGGGGTTTATTTTTACCCCAATTCACAGCTTCTCAATTTTGCATTCCTTTTCTAACCTCTAGTTTATTAAGGAAAAAAAGAATGATTTCGAGAGATTCCACTGGAAAATACAGAGCAGTTATCCAGTTTGTTCCCTGGTCTTTTGTTCTGGGCTTAACACATTGGTTTGCAGGTATTAAGAGTATCGTAATACCAATGCAATTTTCACTGCTCTGTGCATAAAGCCAGAGAAAAAGCTATCTTTGCTGAACATCTTTTATGTACCAAGCAGGTTTTTTGTTTGGTTTTTTTTTTAATACTAAAAAATAAAAACTATGGTTCATTGCAACACATTTTAAGTGACTAATATGTACTAGAATTCCATACCAGAAAGAAGTTAGACACAATATGTAATTAATTCAACAGAATTTTCCAAAAGCAACTTCAGTTTTCCCATTGCTAAGTGGCATTTTGACAAATTGAGTTAGGCACCAGCTTGTAAAAATATTTGGCAGAAAATGGATTTAGGAAAAAGTTGTAAATTAAATTGTTGCTCTTAGCCTTTTGAGCTTATGTAGAAGTTGACAAAGATTTATTTAATTTTTGTATAAATGGGTATAGATAAATAAGATGTGAAATGGTAGCATTTCCAACACATGGGAGATCCTCTTGCTTCTATACAGCTGTGTTTGGTTTAAAATTCAAGCTATTCTGTCTGCAAGACCCAGCATCCCTCTGTCTCTCACCTTCTATCTGGTGTTAATAGGAACAGATTTCATGGTCTGAAGTTTATATTTTTCTGTAGAAATACAAGCACGGGGAATTAAATGGGAAATAAAACTAGGGAGACTGTAGTAAGAAATATCTTTTTGCTATGGATGAGATCTGACCCTAAAGAAGCACATGCCAAAATTACAGCTGGCTTCAGTGGTACTAGAATTTCAGCCTGGAAGTAGAATAATGAAAATTACAACTTTCTATATCTCTCTGGAAAATCTCCTGAACTGTTTGTGTCATTTCCCCAAGATCCAGAGCTGACAATTCAGTCTGAAATTGTTAATAATTTTAATTTTAATTTTATTTTTTAAGCAAACAAGTACATGAAGTTGGGAGATTATTTATTTTATATGACAGGCTTAAGTGGCAAGTGTAGAGCTGCTTTTATGCAGCCTCTATGAGTTAGTGCTTTATTGTTAAATCGTCACTAACTCTTCCAATGAACTCTACACACTGCGGCTTTTCTTTGTCTTGCTGCTCCGGTTCCCACTCTGTACCAATGCTTACACTGACACCAAGACAAACAACTCAACTTAGCAAAGAGCTTCTCTGTATGTGTGCTGACTGTTACCCATTTTAAGTTAGGAATAATGTAGGTTTGGTTATATGTAATTGCTGTATCATACCTTGGAAAAATGACTCCATGGGAAAAATGACTCCATCTTTTCCTAGTAGACATAGTTCATGTGCTAAAACCACCACCTTAAAAGCCAGTAATTGTTCCTCTAAATGAAATTGGCAATTTCATATAGAAAAGCCAATTACTAAGTTGACTAAACAATTTTCATTCTGCTGTCATTTCTGCAGGTGGTCCTTCCAGGTCTTGCTTGAGGTGCACCGGAAAGGCAGCCAGAACTGTTACTCTACATGTGCCTTTAGATAAATCAAGATTAAATGTCCTTGTTTGCCAGTCTTGCACTTTATCCACTAAACATAAACCTAAATGCTGTACAGGCAAGACTTATGCAGGTGCTAGTAAATAAATTTTACATTTCAACATTTTAATTTGCTTTGGCATGGGTTTTTGTTTGAATGTCTTCTTTCCCAAGGGCAGCAGATTGAGATAACCTCACTCCGGAAAGAAAAAGTGAATTAGAAATAATTTAGAGAAAGTAGGACAAAGTAATAAAATAAGTACAAAACTAAAATCTGAACCTGAAACTTTACCCAGATGTAGATCTATGTGGGAATAGTATAAAATATTAAAGGATTTAAACTCTCATTCTGTAACAGTATTTCAAACATTACTGAAATATTTGTAATGAAGAAGGGTTTGTTTGTTTCTTTGCTTTTTAAGAAAGTATTTTCACAAAAGCTAGCCAGAGATCTTAGATTAATATTAAAAAGAGGGTTTTTTTATGTTGCAGAGGAATAAAAGAAACCTTTTGGAAGCTTCCCCAAAGAATTGTGGCAGAATGGCCATTCTGAACGGCTGGGCATTTTACCTAATTTTTTTCTTCCTTTCTTAATGTTAATTGTTTTCATCAAATTTGTACTTACATGTGAAATATTTCAGATTTTACAAAGAACACATTTTGACAGGCAAAAAACCCCCATGCAAATTGTGGAAAGAATTGTCACCAATTTTGCTTTGGAGTACACTGTAACAACTATGATTCGGTGTTTCACTGAAGAATGTATTCTAGTTAATATATTCCAAATGAACTATTTTTGTTCCATGAAAGCAGTATTTCCCAAAATGAAAAAGTTCCCATGGAAAATTTTCAAACATTTCCCGCTTTAGAGGTTGAAAAAAGAAAGCATAGCCAAATGTCACATTCTTTTTCTCTTTTTTTTTTTTCCTATCATAGGAAAATCACATCTAGAGAATGGCAAAAACGAAACCAAAATAAAATGTTTAACCAAATAAATGTTTAATAAAAATGGTGACAAAGTAATTATAAATGGTTATTCTCTGTATTACCTGCAAGTATTTCTTGTAGGTGATAGAATATATGGAAGAGAAACTGGCTGTCTGAGAATGGAAGACGCTCAGGCTATCACTGAATATCATCAGGGATGCTATGTAGGAGCATTCCTCCTCAGAATGAGGTGTAGCCAAAAAAGCAGATGTGGCCTGGATTGCCCACTTAAATCAAGTATAGCAAAAATGTTGGGTTTTGCTGTTTTGGTCTCTTGAATAAGCCAGTAAAACTGTAACAGTGCACTAATACTGACTTGCTAATATTCACTTAACTAAGGGGCTGACAATGAAGTACTTAATATTGTATTTTTGGTTATTTTCTATTAGTAAGAGTAACTAACTAAAAAGGAAAGAAACTTTGTGAGCCTCTACAAAATTAGCATCTAAACCACTTGCTTGTTTGTTTGTTTTATGCCTCCATTGATTTTATGCATACTGTTTTCTCTTGTTCTGAGGAGTTGGAAGTCTTTTTGTTGGGCTTTTTTTTTCAATAGAGAGCTTTTGCACACCAGACTGCATTCTTTCCACCCTGCTGCAGCTCTAATTCATGTCCTTTTTAAAAAAAAAAAAAAAAAAAAAAAAGAGAGAGAAAGAAAAAGAGAAAGAGAGGTTAAAGAAATGGGGCTTTTACTTCTTTGGAGAATTTAATACTTTCTGCCATAATTACCTTGGTTAATAAAACATTTATTTAGAAAATGAAATCCAGGGCTTAATTTTCCTGGAAAGAGTTATAAATGAACATGTAATGCAGCAATCACACCAATTATGCAAGGGCTACAGAAACACATGAAGGAACAGGAATAACTAATAAATGCTTAGGAAATACAAAGGTGAGGTACATCATGAATACCATTTTTGTACTTCAGGCAAAAACAAACGATATCTAATTTCTCTTTATACCTTTTGTAACTCCCAAAGATGTCAACTGGATTTATTTGCTTATACTGGATGTGGCAAAAATGCTACTGTTTGTGTTTTATATGCCTGTTTCTTTGAATACATTTCATGTGTATGTCAGTCTAAAATTCTAGAGCTTATTTACTCTTTAATGCTCCTTGTTAGCCATAGAAATATTTGCTCTTGTTTAAAAAAAAGTCAGAGAGACAATGCTCACATCTACATATTGATTAGGATTAGGCGAATGTTTAGAGTTCCAGTTTAATAAGTCATCTAATGGTAGGGGCCTACGTACAGCAGTTCTCATAAAATTTTGATCCTAAGCAGGAAAAAATAATACACAATCAGTTCATGTTGTGGGTGATGGAAAGTTTACAAATTCAACTCTGCTATTGAGACTGGCATTGCTGTGAACTGCATGGAAAACGATCTCTTTTGGTTTTGCATTCGACTCAGAATAAACTTAAGGTCTGGAACACAAGCTTCCTGATGAACCATTTCTGAAATTCAGAAGGGATGAGGTATGAGTTCCAGACAGCAGCTATAGCTCATTGCTTTGAGTTGGTTTCCTCAACTAATGTCTAGACACATAAAAGGAGACAGCTATTGAAATGCTGAGCACTGCACTGATTAACTTTTAAATGACTTGCTGCCTAGTTTGAGATGGATAAACAGGCTACAATGAATGGGGAGAATAATGACCAAAACTGGAATCCATGGGAGCCAGATTGTTGAGCATGGAGTTGCTTAAAAATATCTAGAAGTAAATGGTGAGGATCAGTGACTGACTAAAGTCCCTTTCAGGGAACGACATCAGGATCCGCAATTAAGAGTTATGCTTCAAGGATTTCAGCATCACTACGTGTAAGAAGGCAGCAGTTGCCTAATGAAGCGGGATCCTCAGAGCTACAGGGGCTTTGTCTGAACACTTGTAGAGAAAGTGTCTTTACAGGTCAGTCTTCTTGAAGTAAAGTATTAGGGTGGCTAAGGACAACAGAGTGCCTATGAGGGTACGCAGGTCCTTTGACAATTATCCAGTGGCACCTCGGTATCCGCAGGTTACCCGAGTTCCTTTCTGTAGACTCCTGGCTATGGAAAAGGTGGAAATGTCTTTCTCCAGTTCAGTACTCACAGCACCAGGTTTGATCCTGGGCTTAACATGGCTGCATCAGACTTTGAGAAAATATCCCTGTCCTGGTCTTATTTCATAAAGGTTGAAGTACAGGAGACTTGTGTCCTGTTTGTCACTGTCTCTGAGATGGCTTTAAATTCACAACTCTCACATGTCCACTGGTCTGCAGAGATTCCAGCACGTAGATGTTATGGTATTTGCTGGGCCTGAGGAAAGTGAGTGTTAGTCCCTGTTTAACACTTGAGAGTTTCATCTCATATAGAGCAAGGACTGAAAACTGAACCTTATTCCTCGCTGAAGAATTATTGCATCATTTCTACGCCATCACTGCCATAGTGTATATCTAAAACTGAACAAAATTAAGAAGAGGGACTGAGAAAGTATCTTGCATATAAGTGTGAGTGTATGTATGTGTGTGAGTACAATCACAGACGTGCACGCACATTGTGATGAAAACTTATGTACATATTTGCACATACAGGTATCTGTGCCTATAGAACTCCTATAAACAAATATTTTCTTCCATCTGACGCTCCGTGGAATTACATAGCCTGGGGGAGGAAGGGGAACCAATGAAAAACCAACTAACAGTTTTTTTCTTTTTTAAATCAGCCTGGAAACTAGTCAGAATGGGATTTCCAGAAGTGCTTATTCTTGATCTGCTTCTACATTTGCAGCTGATGGGGCCAATATACCTACTGATTTCACTGGGACTCAAGTTTGCTTGACATAGCTTTTTGAAAAGTTTACTTTAACATTTCAAAGATAATGCAATTCTTCCAAGCCAAGAGGGCCGGGACTCTGCTGAAAAAGTCCAATGAAGCACTAGAGATATTCTCCTAAATTTATTATCTCAAAAACTTTGGTCTTCTGTCACAGGATAATGAATAAGGATCTTACTGAAAAGATTTACAGGCAAATAATATCAATGTTTCATAATGCTTAACTAACAAAATCATTGTCTTGTCCTCATTAGCAGATTAATTTTCACATCATCCTTGTAGCATGACAAAAATCATTACCTACATTTTATTGATTGAGAATGGTTATAGCCCACATTTTCCAAAACAATCCCTTATTTGCATGCTTCATTTTTTGAGATATCAGATCCTGGTCTGTTTTAAAAGAGGTGATTTTCCACAACTGTTAAAGGCTTGAGAAACTTCAGACTCTCCTGCTGGGTATCAAAAATTTTGAAAATGAAATTAATTTACAAATTTGAGAAATTGATTTAACATCTTTCAAAATCACCGTTAAAGAATTAGCAGTAAAAAGATATTAGAATTCAATATGGTGTAAATTTCAAACACAGCTGCTATAAACTGACCTTTTCTTTGAGGTCTTTCGTAATGCAAAACATGGCAGAAGGAAACATTAAATTATTGGAGGAAAAAAAAATCTTAGAATTTTCTCATTTAAAAGGAGAAGAGCTGGTGATACATCATAAGGCTGTATAGGCTGATGTCATAGAGTATGGTCTGCAATCTAAAAATTGTTGTTATGGCCAGGTTGTAGAAGTGCATGTATCACATCTTATATACACTAATTGTGCCAATGAAGAGAAAAATGGTGACAACCATAGGTAAACAAAAAAAGAACAATAAAATGTAATACTCCAGTTACCTTTAGAGTTCATATCGTAATTATTCCTGCATTTTCTGAAGTTTGATAACATCAAGATTTATATTTCTGAGATGACATTGTATCAAAAGATGTGGCATTCCTTTGCAGCAAACAAAGATAATTGCTATCTCTTGTTTATCCTGTGTCGTCTCAGCCTCCAAATTTTGAGTAATAAGAAAATAATTGTTATCATATGACTCACTGTTGAAGCCAAAACATGTACTTCCTAAATTTAGTTTGACTGGAGAATCCAGCTGGGAGTGGTGATAGACATACAGTTCTGTTCATGCTGCTCTCACGTCTTCTTAGACCTTTTATTACACTCCCTGAGTACAGTACGTTAACCTTTGCACAGAAGCCTGTGCAACTTGCTTGAAAGCCTCTGCCTTTTTGGTTTTCCTTCACAATATCTCATGATTATTTTTTTTTTCTACTCAGCCTCAGATATGTCCCTTATGCTGGCAAGAATGGTGGCCATGAGATTCTGGAGGAGGGGATGGACAATGAGAAACGGGAATCATAAGAAAAAAGAGAAAGGAAAGCTTAATGACAACATTCCCATCTTTGTGCTCCTTCAAATGAATAAAATAAAACTATGAGAATGTGCATTAAAAGAAATATTAAATGTGCACTCATATACATATGGGTTACTGTGAAATCAATAAGCTGTTACTCTTACTGTAATTGTAGGCTATTCTTTAAAAGTAATTAATAATGTGTTAAAAAATGTCATCCATGTGAGAGATGAGGCTTTCTCCTACTCCCAGAGTGAAAACCACCCTGCCCAGTTGCAGAGCATTTTCGCAGGACGTGTCAGTGTGATACTGTAATTAAATCAACACATGGCATGACTGGAAGGGCCATATAGAGAGATGAAGGTTTCAGCTGTGCTCCCTAACTGAGAAAAGGTAAGTGGGGGTGGCAGCCATAGCAGCAGTAGGTTTCACAAATCCCTTTATGCAATTCAGGAGGGAAATAAAGGTTCTTTTATAGACAACTTGTTTCTGGTGTTGGGTTTGGGGATTTTTTCTTTTTTTTCTTTTCTTTTCTTTCTTTTTTTTTCCTTTCTTTTTTTTTTTTCCAAAAAAGCTCTGTACAGTGTCTCACGAGCACCCCATGAAGAGACAGCTGCTGTCACCATTATGATTACATTTTGTTGTTGTCATTGTTCTGTTCTTCATTTGGTTCTTATTGAACAGAACTGACAGTTTGATTTCACTTGCCTTTTAAATGAAAAGCTTGTCCAATGTATCCCATAGGAGATACAGTTTAATGAATCTGAAGATCTGGAATTCCCCAGTCTTTACTGTTACGAATATTTCATGTCTAATTTGTAGAAGTAGGCTGTAAAGAAAGCAGAATAAACAAAGACAATGGCATATGAATTCAGAGACCTGCTCTCTGTATGGAACAGGCAATGACGTTAATGAAAACAAGCAAAAGGGAAATACCACGTTCTTATGGGAACCGATCACAAAATTTTCACTGATTTGAGTGGGACCATGATCTTCCTTTGTTAGCCAAGGATACTATTTGGGATATAGGCATAAACTGAAGTAAGAGTGGGACAGGGTGGAAAGGGAAACTATTTCCCCATGAGGACAGTGAGGCAGTGTAGCAGGTCACCCTGAGAGGCTGCACTGTCTCTGTCCCTGGAGGGTTTCAAGGTCCATGCCCTGAGCAGCCTGGTCTGACCCAAGAGCTGGCCCTGCTTTGGGCAAGGGGTTGGACTAGAGACCTCTAGAGGTCCTTTCACAGTTTGAATGATTCTGGGATCATATTTCTCAACAGAAGTATCACCAGAGCTTTTTCAGCAGACATCATTAGTAATGAGTTTACAGATATTCATAAGGACACAGGAATCATCCCACTAGAACAGTTTCTCAGCATGAATTGGAAGTCTTAGTCTTTCTTCTCTTTCACCATTTTCAATAATTAACAGCTATGTTGGTTCTATTAGCTTGGAATCAAGTGGATTTTTTATAAATCACAGTAGTCTACCATAGGTCTTTAGACTGGAAAAATTGTCAGCCAACAGAAATTGCATGAAAGAGTTAGGAATTGTCAGAAAGAGAATGGTATTGACATTACCTAGATTAGTTTGGTAAGATAGAGTCAGTCTGAAAACAGACTTTGAAATACAGGTGCAAAGTAGCTGAGAAGAAATGTATTATAATAAAGCATTCAAGGTGTTTTACTGGCTAATATTAATTTATTATTTATACTACAGAAACACCCACAAGCTACAATTGGTCCCTCATACCTATTCATCTGTTCATACAGTTATTTTTTTATTTGCTTTTATTATATTTAGGATGACACATGCATTATGCTCTGGGGATTGGTTGCACAGATCAGCCATGCCTCTTTGCCAGTGATACTCACTCCTAGCAGAGTCTGTAATAGGCTCTGCCTGTCAACAGTTCTTCATTCCCTCTTAGGAATTACTAGGTCTACTTTCCATTGTGGCTTTCTCATCTACCACCTGTTGAAGGAGATCTTTACCTTCCAACCTATAGCAGCCACTGCAATCTTGTCTGTGCTCCTCAGGCATGAAGTTTTGCTGTTGCTTGTAAAATGCCTTAGGACATGATCATCCTGGCTGAACTTCTCACTGACAATTCTACATGGCATTGTTTAGTTCTTACTGAAGCCTTTTTACCATGGGCTATGCACCATGATATTGGCTTACATTTATCATTAGGAGCATTAGGAGCATTGCTTTTTGTGAGCACTGAGGTGGAAAATAATTTTCATATTCATCTTAATCCTTCACTATCTTGGGATACCTATATGGTGGTTTCAGGCAGAGAGGGAAGTAAGGGCAGAAAAAGACGAAAGCCCAATTTACAATTGTACCTTTTGGAAAATCAGTATTTCATGAGATGAATTTTATACAAAAAATTACTTCATTATTTCTAGATCAATGAGAAGATCTGTAATAAGATCAGACATGGGTTCAGCTAATGACAGAAATGGCATACTAGCTTTGGTCCAAGAGATAATTCAGTGACTGATGCACTGCCGAAGCCATAAGTAATATGTGGTTTCATATCACAAAGTTAGAAATAGACAACACATTCCAGATCTGCATCTTCTAGCCAATTTAATTAGAGTCAGCTGCTCTTGGTTTTTTCTTTGGTCTCAGTTGGAGTCAGATACCCCATATCTCCTGATAAACCATGAATCATTAAAATAATTTTTATCTTTAATATAGGCTCCACTTTGGTGGTGTTTGGGTTTTGGGTTGTTTTTTGCAGGGAGCAGGGAGGGGGATTGTTTTTTTGTTTGGTTGTTTGGTTGTTTGGTTGGTTTTGGTTTTAGGTTTTTTTGCCCCTGAGATTAACGTAATGTCACACAACAATCCAACAGCTTTCATCCTTTGGAAAACAGCATACATATCCACCATCTGTCCTTGTCATACCCATCTAGTACATCCTGTGCTCCAACATTTTTTGGCAGTCAGTTTCTTTAGTAAGCACGCTTTGTATAGATTTATATACATGGCTCTTGTCACTGATGAACTGGTCATCATTTCTCTTGCTGGAGGGATGGAGCTCTACGTGTCAAACCTGCTAGGTCATTTGGCTCCAAATAAAACTCAGCGATTAGGTTGTTAGTACCATGGAAAAAAAAAAAAACACAAAACCAAGCCAAAACAATAACAATGTTAACTCACCTAAACAATAGAAATAGTTGTGCTGAGAAAATCCAAAACAACACAAACAGGCCTTGAGTCAATATGGCCACTGGGTGTCATTGTTTACTCCACCATGTAACATTCATCTCTGTAAACATGAAATGCAGCTGGAGGTAGTCATGTTTGAGCATTGTCTGAAATTGGTGATCTGTTCATTAATTAGCTAAGAGTAAAGATATTTTTGCTTTAAAAAGAATAATTATGGATATATTAAAATGTGGTTTATCTTATTTTGTCTAGTCCAATGTTTCTTAGACTTTGGAAGTTTGTTTTTATACATATGTCCACTACTTATTTAAAAAAAACCAAACAAACCAAACAGCAAGCAGCTCTTTTTATAAAGTTTTTGTGGAAAAGAATGACACTAGATCAATGATACTGCAATTTATAGTTCACAGATCAGACTCACTAAGATGCTGCTGATGGAAACTTTTATTCTCGTCATGGTATTTATCCTTCATTTAGAGAAGCTGACCAACAAAGGTTTATCTCTATTTTACAGTATTACACATTGTTTTTAAATAAGGTAAGTTACTGCTGAATAGTCTGCCTAGATTTGGAGGTCAACATGATGAAGTGAATTGTGTTTATTTTCCCATGAACCAATCATGAATAAAATACCACATGGTTAGCCTTTCAACCAGTACTTGCTTTATGTAATGTCAAACATGATTTTACTAAGTCTATGCTGAGCCAGATGTCCTGGGGAGCACCATGTCAATTAAATCAGCTCCTTTCCACTGTGTTCAACAGCTTTAATAGCAGATTGTTAGGTAGACCAGCTCATAAATGGAAAGGATAATTCAGTCTCCAGAGCCATTCTGTCTCTGCTCAGGCAGCCAACCTGAGTGCCAACAGTTTAGCAGATCAAGTGTGAGTAGTTTGGAGTACCTAGATTCTTCTGCCTGCTGAATGATATATTTGTAGAATGAATCGTGTGCTGTTCTGCATTAAATAGTCAACAGTTGCCAACATTCAGTGCTTCATGGCATCTGAAATGCACCTTATACTTGCACAAATAAATAACTTCAGCACTTCAGGTCATTTGCTCGCTTTAAGTGGCAACTGTTGATTTTTCGAATGGCTGTGAGAATATTTCATAGTTGTTTTATGTTGTCAAAAGATAAATTCTCACAAAACAAGGGAAAGTCAAAGGCTTGAAATAGTTTTGGATAAAGAGAGCGAAGGAAAAACTGAAAACAGAATGAAAAGTATAAATTAAATAGAATGGGTAATGAGAATATTAATCCTATCTTTACTTGTTAAACTTATCAGCACCAAAATATTTTCTAATAATAGATAATTGCCACTCCTTTACTATACCTAAAGAAAAAGGGATCTGATAGACTGAGTTGTCTTAAGAAATAAAGAAAAGACAAAGTACAGCCCTCTTCTCCTGACCATTGATTTCATGCTCCATCTCCAGGACTCTGGTGTCTCTGAAGGCCAATGGCAAGTTGGCTCAGATGATGCAAACACTGTGAAAGCCTCGGTAGCCAGTGAGAGAGATTAATGAAACTGAGAGAATGTGAAGGAAAAGACCAACCAAGTAGAAAAACAAGCCAAGAAATCCAGCCCAAGGTATTAATTTAGCCAAGGATGTGTGTCTGAGACACTATTTTTGTCTACTCATTTTCCCATGAAAGTATAGGTCAATCTGTATACGCAGAAAAACACATTTTTAAACCATTTCAAATTATTTCCTTTGCAGACGTTTCCTTTTAATTTGAAGACGCTCCCACCATAAAACATTTCCATTTTTTTCTTTCACATTAAAGGTGAGAGGGTTTTTTTTAAACAAACACATGGTTTATCTTTCTTTTTCTTTTTAATTTTTAAATTTTTTGCATGTCTACTAAAATATGAAGCTTAGGAAGATGTGGATATATTATTAAAGTTTTTTAAAAGATGTAATACCTTGGATCATTTATGGTTTCTCTCACCTTAGTTGGTTCTTGATACTGTTCTTGAATCTTTGACCATGCTTCTCGAGGCAGTCCTTTTCAAACTTAGGAACATTTTGTGTTACTATCATTTTATTGTCACCAGACATTAGGAGCCCTTTCATGTTTCTCTGGATCTGTTTTTCTCACAGTTTTACACTCATGTACCTGGGAATGAGGCACAAGGTAAAACCAGAATAGATCTTAAATAAAGAATAAAGATTTTAACTCCTCCATTGCATTGAACCAGTCTCCAGATTAGAATTGGAAGGACTGAAAAATGTTTGTGAGATTATGAACCTTATGTAATTTTTAGAACAAAGCTTTAGATATTTCTGGGAAAAGCTTAAAAAAGCAACTCTCACCTCCTCAGCTCCATGTGGATCTCCTTTCTGCTGCACAGAAGATAGTTCAGAGACACTCTTAGCTCTCTCCTCCCTACCTTCTGTAGCCCCAGACTAATTATAGACGCTCCCATTATTTACTCTTAAAGAACTATGAACTACAAGAAAGCAAATTGCTGTCAGGAGAAGAACAGTACTGATACAAGTTTAAGAAGGTGAATGAACATGTACTTTGTATGTATGTACTTTGTGTACGTTCTTTGGTGAGCCAATCTAGAATTTGACAGAGCACTCTCACATTTAACAAAAGTATATAAGCAGCTATAAGGAAGTCAGTACTATGAATTATCTCATCTGAAAGGTGACTTGAATAATTGTATCTTTTTTAAAGGAAGACATTTGAAAAGTCAAAACAGACATTCACAAGCATACCTATCTCAGAAAAATAATACAAAAAAAAAATCAGACAAATAGTTGTTGCTAGAGTAATACTGAAGACTAAGTTCATAGAATAAGAATAAATAATGGTCACTATTTTCCAGGTCATACTAGCATAAAAGAAAAATATGATTTAGTATAAATATTATACTCTTCAGTTGGAAAGATTATCTCAGAGATAAGGAGAATATTTGATCTGTCTTCATCAACTAGACAGGTTCAGTCATCTCTGAATTATTGTTCTATCAAATGAAAAGTCACCAAGCGCTTTCAACAGCATCTGACCTGGAAACACTAGGCTGATGGTGCTGCACTTCACCTGCAGCTGGGCTTCCGAAGAGTTGTTTATTGTCAGTATGGACCAAGGATCCATACAAACATCTCTGTCAAATTCTCAGTGGAATTTTCATTTTGCTCCCAGACATTAAAACAACTGATGGTGGGCAAATAACTGCCATTAACATTCTGTGTCATCTATGCACTACCTAAAGAATAAAGGTACAATACTCTGCATCCTTTGAACACAAGCAAAAGCTTTTGTAGAATGTTGCACCATTTCATCCTCATATTCTGCTGCTGCACCCTGAGCATGGCACATGCAAATAGTTAAATGCTGTTTTCTTTTATTTTTCACTCATCAGTTCATTTAAAAGTACACAGGAGACTTGTAGTCTGGCAGCTCTGCAAATGAGGAATAATTTTTTTTTCCATGCCAGCTCAAAGTGTTTGTCACGGATAATGTTTGAAATGCCAGGCTCTTGGAAAGGCTTGTTTTTTATAAATGCACCCTTTTAAACTGAGCTTCAGCTCAGCATGTCTGAGAGTATGTGTGTGTTTGAGCATGTGTGCACTTCTAAATGAAAAGATCATTTCAAATGTCTGGCTAACTATTCTTTTGGTTCATATATGTGTATGTATAAAGATGTATACACATGCATATATGCATACAAGCTTATATTTGTTCCTATTAGAGTTTTTTATGAGTTTTATTATCCCACCAAAATGCTGTTAGCTTGTATTTCCCTCACAAACATCTAAAATTAAATTCTTTAAAAGAATATGAGCAATTTTCTCTTTCTCTCCCCCCGCTCCTTTCCTTCCTCATTTGTAATACTCTTCTATTCTTTTTTTTATACTGTCTCTGCACTATTATCTTCAATGGTAGCGAGATTAGGTATTATACATTTGCTAGCATGATAAGTTACTATTTCTAAACTAGTATGGCTGTTGTAGCCATAACCCTTCTTTCCCTGCAAAAAGGCAGTTCTGAGAAACTCCAAATAAAGTTGATTAAATCCTCTCTTACCCTTTAAAACAGAAATCCAGGACTTTAAAAAATAAGGATTTTGGGCGAGGTCATATTAGTCTACTTCTTTGCCTTTCTGTCCTGCAACAAGTTGAGGTTGCAATAATTGCATTACAGCTTGCTTCGTAGAGTTGCAAAAGACATGCAATGAATACCAGAACTGTGGAAATATAAGAATAACTTACAATGAAAATTTATGGTGAGGAAAGCTGGTTGCACTACTTATAAAAAAGTGGTCCAGAGAAACCTAACTAGTGTAAATGGTTCTCCCAGTCTGTCTTTGAAAAATATGTTTTGTGAATATTTTGATTCTTTGAGTTTTTTTAATGTCAAATAGATACTGTCAAGCACTGAGCAAACATAGGATCTGACAGACCTTCAAAGAAATACTCAGTGAGCTATGAAATTAATTTCCCATTTAAAAATAAAATAAAGTAAAAATATCACAAAGTTACAGACTGGTTGTCTAACTTATCTGTAAACCCTTAAGCTTAATTGAAATGGTAGCTCTTAACTTGAAAAAAAATTTTCACTGATGACCACCAAAATCCTTGTATAAGCTCCTCTAAAACCCCAGCATATTTGGGTTTTATGCACTTATCTGAGATCATTAAATGTTTACATCATGGATTTCCTGATTATATGTTCATTTTCTTCTAAGTTCCATAATGTTCTTATAAAATAAATCAGTAAAAGCCAGCATTTATCTTTCACATCATCTGCTCAAAACAGATGCAAATGAAAAGCAAATTCTATTAGACTACCTTAGCTGTTTTTTAAACAGTAAAAGCGCTTAGAGGTAGAACAGCACCAGCATTTGGTGTGCATTAAAGGGTAACTAGATTGCAACACACCACTTGATCCCCATATAGAGTAAAATGGTAACTTATGCCCTTAATTGTATTCTATCTTACCTAAATGCACGTGTTTTATGACTGTCTGTATAGTAACAAACTAACAGCATGATGCTGCTTCAACCAAAGACTTCAAAATGTAGAGCTTTATTTGATGGAGTGGTAGTTGAAGATTATAAAGGATAAGAGGATGATCTCTTATATCAAGCTTTTATAGCATCAAATCACATAGATTTAATCTATATTTTTACTTGTATAAAACCTATAGTGGAAGAAAATATTAAGCTAAAATAATAATCATAAAAAAGATTGTCCTGTTTCATGTGACAGGAAAAGGAATGCATCACTTTTGTTAGCAAGCACTTGACTCATTGGATAGCTAAATTTTAAAAAGGTCTACATAATTTTATGTCTATGAATAACATTTGCAGTAACAGAAGCCATGAGAATCTAGTCTCATGCTTTGCTATTTACAATGGTCACTTCCTGGGGTCAGGGAAGAAATCTTTCCCTATGCAAAGTAACATACTTGCAATAGCTTGTCTAAAAGCTTGTCTTTTAGATCACCAGGAAAATTTACATCTTTCTGAAACAGTAGGTGTGAGGCATTGCCGTCAGTGAGTCATGACTCAGACATGATGTTATGAGACAGACTGGACATGATGGAACAGTGAACTGCCTATTACAATTTTTTATTTCTTTTGGGTTTGGTGGTTTTTTTTCTGTCTGCTTTAATTTAATGTTATTTTACAGCTTTTCAAATATACTCATTTTTCTCCTTAGCTATAGAGTGTTAATTTTCCACTATTCTAACATCACTCCCACTGGCCACTTTAAATCCTTGGGTGAATGGGAATGAAAGGAGTCTATCACTGGCAGGATAAAGGGGTGGTAGGTGGTAGTAAGAGATCTATTCAGTGACAAGTGACCTGAGACAAAAAATGAAAATGAGTCCTTTCAGTACCCTAACATTTCACAAAGCAGAACTTGGCAAAATTGTGGAAGTGGAAACCTGAAGCAGAACTGTGCAGCTCAACTCTGAATCTTGACACCCTTGCTTCTTTCAGTGTCAGAAAATGACACTTGTATTAGAATATGATGCATTGTTTGAAAGCAATTCTACTGTCCGAGAGGCCTTTTATTTTAAAACTGTCTCTTTTAACCATTCCATGAAGAACGCCTTTTTTATTGAGCCCTGAGCTGGAATAACAAGTCATATACAGTTTGGCCTACATACAGTCACTATAAGAAATCATTTATCATAAAAGGCTAAAATTAATTTCTCTCAAATTAAATATGTGAACAAAACTATTACTGTTAGCTGATTTCTGATATTGTGTCAACACTCTATTTGTTTTTCTGATGCTGGACTGACTCTGCTCAAAAGAAAAGAAGTTACTTATGGAGAGCTGTAGTGTCCTATGGGTGTGATTTTTAGGTGTCCTTAGTTTACACCACAGCCCTGAAAATCCAGAGCAGGTAGCTGCTCCTGGGAAACACTGCTTATACCTCTTCTATCCTCTTGCTAGGAAAAGCAGTGACAGCCAGGTTCTCCCAAGCATTGTCTCAGGCCTCGCCCTTCATCCTCAGTTCAGACAAATTCAGAGTTGCAAGTTTTAACAAGTTTTGAGTTAGTTTTTCTTCCATGTTGCCTATATGTATGCTAAAGAAAAATAATTTGCATGGATGTCATGAATACATAGTGTGCAGACTGCGGTGTCAGGGAGATTTCTGTCTGTCCATGAAGAGAGCTTCAGAAAAAATCTGTCCCACTGATGAAAGGAGCCTGGACAATGGACTGTCTGCATCCCACCTTTACACCTAGGACTCAGGAGGGCAGGAGCCACTCATCTAACCATCATCACTAATAAATATTTCTCATCACCTAGAGTCTCCGAGACACTGCCAAGGGGCTGATAGAAAGGACAGGAGGTGAAGAGGTGACCTATGCAGTTCTGAAGTAGCAACTGGAGACCAGGGGAGATGTGCTAGATCTCACCAATAGCTCTATCTGTCTATGTTAAAGCAACTGGCTCTCAACCACAAATAAGGTACCTATTGATTTCTCTTTTAGTTTGTCACTGTCGCTTGCAGCATGTCTAAATAGAACTTAAGCTGTCTGAGACAAATACTTTAACATACAGGTGTTTTCAGGAAGCTTCAGCGCAGTAAGATAACCATGTTTTAGTACTTCATCTCACAGGAGACAATTTGCCTCACATTAAGGCAATCATCCAGACAGTTTAAAAGAAGGTGTTCCTTCTCATGTTTTCCTTGTTGCCAGGATAATAGGCAAAAAAGAGACTGCTCTCCTTGGTTCATGTCAGTCAGTCTTTGGCTGTGCCTTCATCTTTCCATAGACGGAGTGTAATTCAAAGCAACTCCTACTGTGTTCTAAGAGTGTCAAGGCCATCATAAACAGAATTAGTGGAGTAAACTAAGAGCTTTAAACAATTTTATGAAGTATGAATTGAACCCAACTTATGTGTACTTTTCACACCAAACCTAGTGTGATTGCTTGCTGCTATTAATATAAAAAAATTGTGCCAGTCATTTACAATTGTAAAAATATTCTGTCCTTTACTGTTTAATTCTAAAAGGAAACTCAATGAACAAAGACGTTGCACTAAAGCAGAGGGAAGGAGGAAAAGCAACAAGCCCAGAGCTGAACTGGAAACGTGTTCTGATGCATGTCTTCAACATCACTGATTTCTACAGCACTCTCACTTCGTGCTCTTGTACTTTGAATGCATAGCTGCATATCTTTCAACTTATCTTTACTTTAGAAGGTGCTTAAGCACTTTAGAGAATTGTAAAATTGCATGCTTTTCTTCTCTCCTCTCTGTTTTCTCCAATGCCAAGGATGAAAGCAGTTTCTTCCTAAAGTCAGTTCAACAGAGTCATATTTGCTTCAGTTCCATATCTAACAGTTGACAAACTGTCGTATTAGTAAATCCAAATAATAAATCCTTTAGATAGAGTCAACTCTAAGACCATGGTCTGGTCTTATATACTTAACTGCAAAACAATTCCTGTGATATCAGCAAGACTGCTGATATGAATAAAGAATACTAAAATGTAATGAGTATCAGAATTGTTTCCAAAGAATTAAGAAATTACTCTTAACTGTTACTGTTATATGACCTAGTTTGTTAAATCAATTAATTATAAAATTAATTTAAAATAAACCAATATTGTTCACCTTTTTTTACATGCAACTATTTTTTTCTAAAAAACTCAAGGAAGTTGTTTTCTGCTGGTACTAACTGAATCATCTCAGCCCCTTATGAATAAAAAAAGAAGAAAATGAAATATTTCTGCTTCCTGCAACCTCTTTCCCCTTTTTAATTACTAACAGTCTCTACTTGATATAAAGTCAGATATTCAGGTAAACACAAAATAATTTGAGTCTCATGATATAACCCAATAGCCAAAGTATAGTTCTGTCCCCAGGAGATGGATAGCTAGGAAAAGGAGGAAGGAACTAGGTCACCCTTCAGCACTTTAAACCATCCTACGTATGCTCCAACACTGCTCTTGAGCTGCCCGCCACGTTTTTAAAAAATGCGCTGAAGTTATGGGTAGCAACATTTGGTAGGGTGTTCGAACACTGGAACAGGCTGCCTAGGGAGATTGTTGAGTCTCCATTTGTGGAGATATTCAAAACCCGAACAGACACAACCCTGAGGCTGGACCTACTTTGAGCAGAGGGCTTGGCCTGCATGACATGCAGAGATGCCTTCCAGCCTCAACTATTTTGTGATTCTGTGATTTGCTAGTTGTGCCAAGCTTACAAGAGGTACTATCTTGTATAATTTTACAGAGTTTCTTTCCTGATGAATTCAGAGGTTTTTTTCCTTCTGAACTCATGCCCTGTCAACCAGTTTGAATAGCTGGAAACAAAGCTGAAGACTGCAACCAGAAATCAGTATTGAAACAATGGCCATGTCTGATGGATGTAACTATATGTTACCCTTTTCCTCAGATGTCTGGGCTTGGAAAGCAAAAACCAACCAACCAACCAAATTTACAGCCTGAAAAACATGATTCCATAGAAATAGGTCCCAAAACATCGCCAACCAATAAAAGGGTATTTCTTTCTACAAATATTTTGTTTCTGGTAAAACACAGAAGTGATACTAAGTTTCTCAAGATGGACACTGAGACCCTGGAAAGGATCCAGTGGTGGCTTACCATGATGGTGAGGAGCATGGGAGACACAACCTAATAGGAGTATTTGGGGGAGCTGGACTTGTTTAGACTTGTAGAGTGTAGGGGGTGTGTGTGCTTGAAGTGGGGTGGGTTATGAAGACAATAAAGACAACTCATTTCATTTATGGTAGACAGTAAAAGGAAGTGTAATGGCCACATATATGGCTCAGGAAGTTCAGGTTAGGAAAAAAATTGTTCACTAAGGCAGTAGTGTAACACTGGATCAGATATCCTATAGCAGATGTGGACTCTGCATATTGGAGATTTTCAAGACTCAGCTTGACATACCCATGGCTGGCTTGATCTAGTGTTGGTGATAACCCTACACTTGTTCAGATGTGGTTTTGTATGTGTAACTTGCCTGCACAGTTGTAAATTCCGTTGAACCAAAGTATAAATTGTGAGAGAAGACCATATGCAATCATATGTTGCAGTACTGGGTCATTGTTGTAAGTATATGACAGCATACTGATTCATGTGACTATTAAAAAGCTGCAGTCAATAAGAGATCATGCTGTAAAGCAATCTCACAATCAAAGTGCCAACAGATAATTAAAGCAGTTCTGATACCTGGAATACAAACAATACAAACAATACAAATAAGAAATATTTCATGTTTTAATGCATGGGTCATGTATAGAACTAGACCGATGATATTTACATGTTCCTAATAAAAGTTTTGGGGTTTTTTTTTTGGTTTTTGTTTTTCATAAGTGGTATAAGTAGAAACTATTCCTGCCAATTGAAATACACTAAATAATGAAAAACTGTCATAGAAAGAAAATATTTCTTCCAAATGGTCATCAGAGCAGATTAGGTGATTTAGGATTATTGGAATAAGTAAAAATTATTCTAAATTTTTTCTCCATCATCACTTGCAATGTATTTGATAATTTATCTAGCATAGGAAAAGAAATACATATTAATATTTTTTTAAAGTCAGTAGTAGCTACATTGATTTATTTCATTCGATCTATCAGACTTCTGATGTTACAAGCAGTATCAATCATACTGCAAACATAGTATGACAATTAAGCAGTATATATCTATAAAAAGAAAGAACATAGTTTTTGGAAAGTCACTCAATCACTTGTCATTCAACCAGCCAGGCTGATTCCCTTTTAACTATTGGACTACTGAAACTGGGATCTTTTTAGTTTAGTTTTGCAGGGATTCAATCTCAAAGGAAGAATCACTCTCCAATCTAATAAAACTGTAGAACTTGCTAAAGTAGGAGACTTCTTCAAGTGCCTGGAGCCTTATATTCTTCACAGCTTTCCTTGAATGCACTGACCAATTCGTTGGCATTTCCCTTTGTTCATATCCTGTAGTCTATTAATAAGGAATCAAACTAACGAGTGAAATCCTCAATGCATTGAAAGGCAATTGCAAAGCTCTCATGGAGTTCAATGATGTCCAAGGTTTCACCCAGTTTCAAGACAGGCATTTAACCCTCTCTGCTTGCTTAGAAATCCTTATTAACAATACCCTGTTCACTTATTTGGAATTAGCTTAGTTTTTGCTGCTCCTTCACCTTGCATTGAAGTGTTGTATTTCTTTGGAGAGGTCCTTTGAACTACTTTTCAAGATTGAAAAGTTTGCCCAGATGGTATCATAAGAAGCAGAGGAAATCACTTTATAATTATACTTCTCTGAAAATAGCATTCTGGCAGGATTCTTGCTCATCTACCCACTTCCGATAACAGTCTGGAGGGTATCTTTTTGAGGTGGTATTTATCTTTACACTGATGTTTTTTTCTTGTGTTATTTGAGGCATTATCAGAGTTTCATTTTCTTCTCTGATTAGCAATTTCTTCCTCTGGAGGATGTCTTCTTCTCAATCAGTCAGACATTGCCTGGTATATTCCAAGGAAAGCAATTAAAATCCTGCCTGGTATATGACCCAATGTGCTGTTGCTTTTTCTTGAGGACTAAAACCATAGGGGAGTTCCATGATCACATCTTACATGAGGAAGCATAAAACCAGGGAATGTAAAAGCCTGCCAAACAATATCTACAGCAAATACACTTACAAATTTAACTGTTCCCCTGTCTTCTTGTGCTGATTGCCTTGGGTCATTTCTGACTTTTAAAGTATTGATGTACATTCTGCTCTACTTCTTTTCTATGATACAGCTATTTGGATCTGTATTCTCTAATTTGTGCAGGAAGCTGGGATCAAAAGCTCTTTTTGACCATAAGTACCAACCTCTAACTGTTAAATGGGGGTGGCAAATCATTCAGAGCTGTAGTACACATAGTTTTTTATATTAGTAATTTTCTTTACATCTCAGCATTTTTATTTATGGGACAAACAATTTTTGTTTTTAAGGCCAGAGACTAGATCCTTTAATTTTAATATGTTCCTAAGGGCTTTTGTATTTTTCATGAAATAGATATTCTTTATGAGATCTTACAGGATGTGGTAAGGAATGTAAGATAGATGCTCCTTAGCCTAGAAAAATAAAATAAATCACTTTGAGCCAGCTTAAAAGATGATTCCTCTGTAGCTAAATAAAAGGGTACAGGTGCCTTTGGAAGAGACTATTTAACATGAAACTGAGCAAACTGGTCGATTTTTGCAAACATTTGCAAACAATTTCATTGTCAAAAGGTCATTATTTTAAACAGACAACCTCCATTAAGTATGAGATTCTGCGTGACTGGGAGTAATTCATATACCAAACTGAGAATAATGCTTACAAACCTGGGGGGTTTTGTTGCTTTTGTAATCAGTCTATGTATAATTTTCAAATAAAGGCCAAATTTCAGGACATTTAATATATTCACAAATGGTTTTTATTCTAAAATTGATTATTTAGTACACACATTATTTTATCAAGTAAGTAAATATTGCTGGTACCTTTGGAGAATAACAAGAGTCATGGAACAGAAATGAAGAAACAGTTGTGTGATTTTGCCATATAGGAGTAAGTATTAGAGGGAAATGAACATGAATGTACATTTTTAAGCAACTTCAAAATATTTCTCTTGGTATTATCAGGCTTTAAGAGCCTAAACCTTGGAGAAAACATGGCATTTTTTAGTAATATCTTAATTGTAATTACTAAAAAATCAAGCACAATATTAATGGTCATTGTGAAACACCACCTCAGTGCTATAAGTACAACAGCTACATACCTTACTTCTTGGGAGCAGACTAGTCTTTAGATCCAGACCCTTTAAGACACTTAGATTTCAAATAACCCTTGAAACCAGCTGATTTTACATGCCTAAATAGCTATCAATTCTTCATATGACTTTGGATATCTTATCGCTTCTGCTTGTGTTTGGGATTTGTAAAACAAACACTGCAGCAACTAAGTCTTGCATAATGCAGGTGTTCGTTCATCTTTAGACCCAAAGGCCTGTATCAGGTGCTGTATCATGGATCATGCATCTTAGGGTTTATCATGCAATCCAGTAAGGTGTAATAGTCCAGGAACAGGTACATTCAGCTGTGTGTATAAGGTCAGTAACACCTGACAGAGGTAAAAGCTAGCAGCTGCCTAATTGTTACCTGCAGCTGCTCAAGCCAAATCCCACCTAGCTCTACAGTCCCCATTCTGGGTACCTTTAGGCATAGAAAGCTGTTGGACTACATTTTGCTCCTGTTGCTGTGGTTCTCCTTGGGAAGAGGGGATACCCTGATCTGCTTTCATAGCTTCTCAGGATCCTACCTCCTTCTTGCTTTTATGGTACAGCCCATCTTTTCCTTATTATGTTCCTGCTGCAGACCTGCGTGGCAGTGCTTAAACTCTGCTTCCTCTCTCACGCTGGTGTGCCTGCACTACTGTGAACACCCTTGGAATAACCTCCGTTGCCTTCCCTCCAACTTGTCCATGCCTAACACTGCCAGAGAGTATTAGGGTAAGTGGATCACCAATAGAAGAGTCTCTGAAGGAAAAAATTACATAATGTAGCCACACTGGCTTTCAGTTGCTAAAAGTAACAGCTATATCTAAAAGACATATTACTTTTCTTTAAATATTGCTTCTATCAAAGGGCCATTCTCAGCACAAAAAAAGGCTATATGACAAGAAACAGATTTTCTTAGCACTGAAAATGAAAAATTGCAGTTCTTGAGAGCTGTGAGGAAACAAGATTAGAGGATTCCAACTTGTCCTGGTTTCAGCTCTACAACAAATGAACTCTTTTAAATTAAGGTTTCTAAATAATTTTCTTTATTGATTCAGATATTCAGTGGTATTTGAATGCTATTTTATTCATATCCTTTTAAGAGTCTGAAAAGCTAATGTGCGGATACCAAAGAGATATTTCAGGTATGCACAACCATTTAAGAAATTATTCACAGAATCTAATTTTAAGCACCTGATTTGCATTCCTAAATTGAGAGCCAGTCTTCTTAGTCCTCCCTTGTTCAATGCCAGAAGGAAATCCTTCTCGAAGGCAATTCAGAACTGCTACACTGAAAGGATCTCCATCTCTGTACTGAAGACCTACTAAAAGTAGCCTCCCAACTTAAGGCACTGTGTGAAGCAGATACTTGAAGTTTACCCACTTTAAATTGGCACCTGCATTTTAAAGTACTTATTTCATATCTATATGTTAGTATTTTGTGCCACTAAGTTCATAGATGTATCTCACAATTGAGTTAGCATATCTTGTAGTTTATTTGTATAAACTAGGCTGTAAAAATATATGACACATTTAAATGCATCCAGATTGGAAAATGTGACTGGTAATGTACACTAGTAGTCTCTCCCTAGGTTTATATGCAACTGAAGCCAATAATGAAAGGCTTCCCAGCTGTGACCAATGCTTGACTTTCCAGTCTTCTCATGAGATTCCACCAAAATAATATTCATTACATTGAAAATTCATATTACTTTGTTGTTATATGTGGTCATTGTATAGTCCTCAGCAAAGTTTGAACTTGTATTGACCTTGAAGTTTACAAGCTAATAAGAACAGTACTCTAAGTGAGAACATACAAACACGGCAAAGCAGGCCAGCAGGATTGATTCATATATGCCTGGAACACCTAAAGGCTAACTAATGAACCAGAGTGAAAACTTTTACTTAAACAGTTCTCTTAAGCAGTTTTTGGGGATTAGGTGTTTTTCACATGAAGTACAAAAAATTATTCTAACGCCATTAGCATAGCAGAATTATATACTGAGTCTTTCAGATTATTCTTTTGAAGTATACAAGTAAGATAACCTGGGTAATTAAGCTGGACAGGTGACCTTGCTTTCCTGCGCTTTGCTGGATAGGAGGCCATCAAATATATTGTTATATACAAAATAAGGCTAAATAATAATAATTTAAATAATTTAAATTCCTTTTTCCACTTGTATCTCTCTCTTTCTTCCACCTTCTTTTCCATCTTTTCCTCCCCATAGGTTTCCTATAGTAACTGGAAGCTATTCCAGTAAGCCTCCTTCAAGTCACTTTCAAAGCCTCTTCAGATAAGATTCATCTGAAGAAGTCCATTTCTGAGTTACTGATTTAGAGTGCTTTTAGATTCAAAGGGGACATAATCATTTCTAGGACAAAATCATAGAATGGAAGTCTAAAACAAGCTGGATGGACTATGTCCTAGAAGTGCCTGTTTCCCAGTAGTCACTCCAAATGCAACCATCTTCCAGACAGGCAGGGATTTTTTTTCCCACATCAAGAGGGAGGAGATATTTTAACAAACTTTAAGTAGCTGTATTGTGCATATATCTGTGTAAGCTGGTCATCCTAGATTTCTTTTGTAATGAATAAAGAAATAGACACTTTCGGGGTGAAATTCTGAAGCTGGTGTGTCTACACTGATTATTCTGTGTGTTCTAGCAGGTGGGTAAGATGCCTGTCTTGTTTTCCTCTCCACCAGTACAAGAAATTGTTATTTGATTGAGCTGGAACATGCTGCTGTACTATCCTCTGTAGTGAGGTTATACAAAACCTTTGTCAAAACTTGTTCTCTACATTAAGCATGTATTATCTGATTCTTTGGCTCTGAACAGTGTCTAAAAAATTATTTCTGAGAAGCTCTTCCAGTAACAGGTTTTGGTCTCCGTTTTGGTTTTTTCAATTAAAATTCAATGCAGGCCATGGAGCCATACATTGTAGCAAACAACTCATACCAAGATGAAGCTCATTAAAAAAGATGAAGGAAAAGTATACTACCAGTATAGAATAACACAGCTGCCTGGCGAAATGGACAAAGGAACTGGAGACATTTAAAAAAATTCCTAAATAGAAGCTTTGGACAAAGTTGTAGCAGAAGATGAATGAAGCATGAGCCCTAAATATTGAGGGAAATTATTTCGGAAAGCTTTATAGAATCACAGAATGGTTTGGTGTGGAAGGGACCTTCAGAGACCATCCAGTTCAACTCTTTTGCCATGGGCAGGGACATCTTTCACTAGATCAGGTTGCTCAAAGCCCTGTTCAACCTGACCTTGAACACTTCCAATGATGGGGCATCCAAAACTTCTCTGGTCAACTTGTTCCAGTGTTTCACCACCCTCATCATAAACAAATTCTTCCTACTGTGCAATCTAAATCTACCCTCTTTCAGTTTAAAACTGCTACCCCTTATCCCATCTCTACATGGCCTGGCAAAAAGTCTCTTTCTGACTTTCTTATAACCCCCTTTTATATATTAAAAGACTGCAATAAGGTCTCCCCAGAGCCTTCACTTCTCCAGGCTGACCAACCTCAACTCTGTCAGACTTTCTTCACAGGAGAGGTGTTCCAGTCCTCTGATCATTTTTGTGGCCCTCCTCTAGACCTGTTACAACAGGTCCATGTCTTTCTTGTGCTGAGGACCCCAGAGCTGGATTCAGTACTCCAGGAGGGGTCTCACGAGAGGGGGAGAGAGTAGAGGGGGAGAATCATCTCCCTTGACCTGCTGGTCACACTTTTCTTTATGCAGCCCAGGATATGATTGGCTTTCTGGGCTATGTCACCAAGTATTTTATTAACATTAATAGGTGAGCAAGACTATAGTAGAGATCATTAGAAAACAGATTATGCATTTCCACAGACACATTTTTGTTTTGTTTGGCATATAAGACACAGTTTTCATGGTACAGAGTATATCACACAATACTTTGATTTAAGGAAATGAATCAGTGAAAGAGCATGATACTAAGTTCCTAACAAACAGCTTTCCAAATGCTAAATGCCCTTGTGTTAAAGCATAAAAAATCCCAATGGTAAAAACCCATGAAAAAGAAATGACAGCTTGGGAGGAATCCAACACAGCAAAATGTACAGGTCCACTATAACAAGATGAAGTTATCATTTATTGTATTATCACTGTGCTCAGCTCAACAGGACAAGAATTAATATCACAGTCTCTTAGGGTCTGGCATAGGTTTTTTGTGCTTAATACAGCTGATTGAAAGGGCAATTTGAGTGTGCTACTGTGAAGATGAACATGGAAAGTTAGTATCACTTCTGAAAGTATTTTGTTGGGGTCTTTAGGCCATAGCAATAAGTACCATAGCAATAAGTAGAAAAATGAGAGTATTTCTGTCTTGTCCTTATAACATTAAAGTCAAAATAGAGACCAGTGGCTTACAGTTCATGGAGTGACAAAACTAAAGACATTAATGAGGTTTTGGCTTTACTCCTTGGAACAAAAAAAAAAAAAAAAGGCTTGCTCACTATATCTGTGAGGGAAGGGCTCAGCTTTTCTGCTGTTGGCAAAACTGAAGATTTTGGGAGAGAGTGGAGATAATGAAAGAAAAGGTTAGATATATGGTATGACTGCTGTTATACAATGGAGTTGGAAAAACTTTGGCTTATAACAAAAGCACAGACTAATCAAACAATGACATTGTTAGTGTCACAGAAGTAAAAAATGTATTAAGGTAAGCATGAATTGGTCTATATTGGAAGGAAAATATAGTTTTTATTTGCTACTTGTGAACAACTGTTCCTCCTCTGTATGACAGTATTCCTTCAATGTATGAAAACTGAATGGGGATAATGCATATATAGGTTATTTTTACTAGATAAGTAGTACCGCATACAGTAATTTCTCATAAAGGGTGTGTGCTATATGCAACGTATTTAAGTAGAGTGTAGAATATCGACCTTTTATGTCCCAAATAATTTTTGAAAAATTATCCTGAATAAAGGCTGAAAAGACAAATTCCTACTTCTATTCAACTTTGCTAAATTATAGAACGGTACTGATGAAGTGTTCTGTGAAAAACTGAAATCAGTCATTAAGGTAAAATGAAGACCTTGGTGCACTTTATGGGATCAGAAATTACCACCCTTTAAAAAAAAAAATGATACTGTACCCATCCACATTAGTTAAGAACATTAGTTTTACCTGGAAATTTGCTGTGGTTACATGAGGTTTTCTTAGTTGAGCAGATCATTGGCAAGAACTGCAAATCTCAGAACTGATATGCTTTTGTCCTTGTGAGTGTCAGATAGCCAATAACAAAAGCAAGCTGAGACAGTTCGGTCCCAGAATGAAGCAAGAGCTTAGTCTGAAAAAAATTAACTGGAATCAAAATCACAGCACAACCCCTAATATCTTTATATATTTATCACTGTTTTCCTCTTTAGAATTAATGGGACAAAGTCAGCATGATTTTGTCCTTTATGGTAGGTGTTTTAAGATACAGTTTGAATCCTTGTAGCAAAATAATTTCATTCAGGTTAAAATAAAGGACAATATAAAAGCTATCCATCATCCAGGAAGACAACTGTTGCTACAGACTGCATAAGGTAATGAGAAAGAAAAGTTCAGGGGTTTGCAGAGAATGATAAATGACTGAATATCCTTTACTTCTCTGCTTTCTACACAATCATTTCACTTACAAAAGTTAGAAGTAACAACCATAATTTGCAACAGTTAATGAGTCATGTCATTTGACACAACATCTGACACAACACTTCAAGATGCTTTTTTTTGTGTGGAGCTTGAATTACTTTAGCAATGTTTTGAAAAAATTACACAACTATATAAAAATAGTATATGCATTGTATGTTATGCAATATATACATGAAAATTGTACTGAGTTGTTCTGAATGAAGGAATGTATTGCAATAATACTTCCCTGATGTCCTTTATTATGTTTATATGTTTCACAATTAATATGTATATAGCAAATATAAATTAAGATACTGTGTATCTTGCTACTTTAAAGGACTTTAATAAAGGACTAGGCCTGTGGCAAATCAACCCCTGCCCCCCTGAAAAACAGAAAATTAAAAAAGGAAGATTGAAAATGTCATAAAATATAGCATAAAGCAAATTGGAAAAATTAAATATATGGACTTTGGTCTTCACGTGTTTAAAAATAGAATATAGAATAGATGTTCCTAAGATAAACAGTAAGAAGAGAAACCACAAGTTTACCTTTGTCATGAGATGAGTGACTGACATGCAAAGAGATTTACCTTACATTTTGATCTGTAGATGTCATTACAGATTTATGCCAAAGAAAAGGCAAAGTTATTTAGAATTATCAAAAGGATTACTGAATAATTAAAAAATACTATTCTATACTTCTTAAAAAAATATTCCTTAAACTGAGTTGGTCAAAGGGCTGTGATTGATAAGCATCTAGAAATTAGTCAGACAGTAGAATTTCCAAGGTGTTTCATGTTTTAATCCTCAGATTTTTTTATTTCATAGAAGTCAAGATCACTTTCCCACCTTGTGTAATGTCAAGATCTCTGACAGTACATTAGAACCAAGGCTTTTACGTACCTCACAGCATAATTCAAGGTCAAAGATATGCTCTGTCTGCACTTCATAGCCCAGACCATTTCTGTTGTAGCAGAGGCAACAGAAATTAAACAAACAGATGTGACAAGAAAAAGAAAGGAAAAATACCTTAGACATAACAATAAGGGAGAAGAATAGACTCTAGTCAAATTAGTATCAAAAATCCACTAGCTTTATTACTGTCATGAACTCTTTTTAAAAAATTAGATATAGTCCCAGATTCTAAATCAATACAAATTGGCATAGATTCATCAGACCTTCTGGCACATAGAAAAATGTGTTTTAAGATGTTGCTAATATCTATATTTTTTGCAATTTAATGATCTAAAATTCACAAAGTACTCAGTGTTGAGAAAAATGAGCCTATTTTACATTCTTAATACAAGCTTTCAGGAATTCCAAGGACTAGCCAAAGGATGTTTTTCCTTAGCTTCCAGCTGAATTGAGTCTCTTGCATAATTAACTTTTATCTTTGATTCTTTCAGGACCTTAATTCAGCTGAGAATTTGATTGTAGTATTTTTGGCTAGGAAACCTATTTATGGAAAGTTGGAGATTGTTTTTTGTCAATAACAATGCATTTCATTTGCCAATGCTGTTAAAAAAAATGCCTGAGGCAGACATAAATCTGGTCACCTAGTGTTAGAATTTCTGTGTTGTAGTATTTGTGTAGGTTATTCTGTAGCTGCACCTTTGCTGTGAGCATGTAACTTATGTGCTATGTGTCATAAGACAACCCTGTGAAAAGATGTTAAATGATGTTAAAACACATTCAAAACCTTCTCGCTCCTCTTTACCATTACTAAGTCAATAATAAAAACAAAGTCCTTATTTTCTCACATTTTATGTGATTAAAATAGAATTTTAGAAGACTCAGAAATGCTTGCTTAGGATTTATTGAACCACTTATATTTTGGAGCAGTACATACAAAATTCTGTCAACCACAGTTTGCTTAATAAGAATTGTTAGGTGATCATTTTTTGAAGATAAAACGAAATAAGTTTAGTTCTATGTAAAATTTTCCTTATGCATGGAATTGCAAAGCAAAATGTAAAGTAAGAAAGCATAGGGAATTTCTTGATAATGGAAGCAAACTAAACACATTACACATTCAGGAAAATTTGAACATAAAGAGACTAGAATCTGGTTTTGGAGTGAGAGAAGAAGAGTGATAGAAAGCAAAAGAGGGAGCAATGTCTTAAGAAAACACAGTCATCTCTGCCTGATATGACATAACATTGGATGTTTAGGAGATATAATAAAAAAAAAAACCTGCAGAACCCAACCCAGCAATGAAAATTCCTCTGAAATACAGCACCTTGGACAGTACTGCAACATTCTGAACCCATGGTTTTATCAGCAATGACTTGCTAATTAACATGAGTAGCCAATCACATTTCAGAAAAATAGATAATTTCTTTATTTGTATAGCTTTCATTGGAATTAGGAAATGTGAAAGTTAGGATTTACTGATAATTCATAAAAAACCTTTACATTTTCCCTTTCATATATCTGTCCAAGACATGAATTCACAGTGGATTTGCTGTTCTGCTGCTCTGGTTTTGAAATGGAGTAACATAGTTGAAAATTGGCTTCAAAATCAGAAACGTTGAGCTCTGTTGAGCTCTCTCCAAATGTAGAAACCAGCAACTCATTGCTTAATATTGCTTAGAATTTTGAACTCACTCGTGACAGGTCCATAGCTATCTTAGAAGTTGCTTTTACACTACTGTAGTTCAAAGGTATGATTTTCAAAATCATTCCTTTTTGGATTAATTCCTTCCTCATTGAAACCAGTATTAAATTTTCTATGACTTAAATAGAAAGGAAACTAGGCTGATACTAAATGAACATTTGATAATAGTATTTCAGTTGACTGACTCTCAGTTTGTACAGATTTAACTGCCAGGAGAGTGAGACACTGTCTTTATCTTTGACCACTTCTAGAAGAAAAAAAAAAACAAAGAATGTTGTGTGTTAAGAGGATATAGTCAACACTCTGAAATCAGTGTGGATTTTAACTGAATAAAGGCTGGGAGTCTGGGCCTGAAAGCAGAGGAAGCAGCAATTTAAAGTTGAGGATTAAAAAACAGAGAAGAAAAATAAAGGAGGTTTCCAACTTCTGTTTAACCCTTCATTTTATATTATACCCTTCACATTCTCACCATGACTCCAGATGTCACTATTACCTGTAATGAAACCATACCTTACAATATATTTTTCCTTTTTTTTTCTTTTTTTTTTTTCCTATCTTGTATACTTTTGGACATGTCCTAAAGAGCACATTTATTCATTCTTTACTTAAGCCTATGGAATTCTAACTATGTATCAAAACACTAAGTAAAAAGATGTTAAAGATTCTGGAACTGAAAGAGAGCTCTTAAACTACTGGTGCAAGTACCTGTGTTTTGCAGACCCTCACATCATATGGTCCTTTCCACGACTTTATAAGGGGCTATATCTATTCCATCGAAAAAATTGTTCATAACCTCCCTCAGCTACGAAGCTTATTCAGATGTCCAGCTTTCATTTATTCATATGCATATTCATAGGTTTTATGTACTAGCTTTTGTTCCAACATTCCCTATACCTTAAGTTGTTTTGATTTGTTTTCTTTTCCTTTTCTAATTGTTCTTCCATTAAGAAATTACAAATGTTACTCATATCCCTCTTGACTTTTGTTTGTGTGGGCTGAAGAAACAACATGTTTTTAATTCCCTGTTCTAAATTAGCGTTTTCATCCCCCTTATCATCCAAGTAATCCTTCCTTTTATATTTTCACATTCCATCTATTAGTTTTCTTAAATATGATTTGAATTGTATGTGGGCTATTTCTGATACCTTATCAGTAGCATGTATGCTTCCCTTTTATTACAGGAAGTGTCTTCTCTGTCACTTCTTCAGAATTAACCCTTTTGGACTTGTATTATCCCAGGAATACATAGTCCCTTTGTGATCACCTAATACAACTGCTTCCTTTTTTCAATCAATTGCTCCCAACAAGAAAAAAACTTTGTGCATGACTTTTCATTATGTAATACTGATTTTCGCCTTATTTATTTCAGCCTCCTCCTTAAAATAATTAATTTTTTCCTCTTTAATAACATTTTTTTTTTTATTGTAGAAGTAACCCTTTCTGAGTTGCAATTAAAAAATATTAGTATATTTCCATTATGAGGTGGGGTTTTTGCCTTTTTTTTGTTTTTAGAATTATTGCATGATGTAAGGTGCTGCTAAGTAAAAGTTTGAGGTTTCTTTAATGGCTTCTGAGAAACGATATTACAAGTCCAATGATCCTGTATTCATTTATACATCTAAATAAATGTAATGAATGTGGGCATCTCACGTATGTAAATACATGCAGTTTTTTATGGAATCAGTCTGTGTGTTTGGCAGAACATAAGCTTCTTGATGCCAATCTTAATCAATGACTGAAGTGTATATATTTGTAATAATTTACTATAACTTTGACTTGTGGGATTGCTCAGGATTTTCTGCATTTTATTTTCAGTCATGCAATTTGTTTATTGAGATTATGTAGTGGGAGACAGAATTTTCAGGGTAATAACCCGTAAGCATACAAATCTATCTGACTATGAAGAAATTAACATTGATGTGCTGAGCAGAATTTTGGTTTAGATGTACCCATTAATTCTTGAATTTCTTGGAAATATACTCCAAGAACTTTGTCACTCTAGCATTCTTACCTAACAGTTAATATTGTACAGTGAATGGTTTGTTAGAACATATGTTTTCCCTTTTCAGTAGCTTTTTAGTCTCTGTTCTAGCTTTGCCTTCATTTCTGATATATTCTCTTCTGTCCCCGACTATAACCCAGTGAGGCACAATAAACCTCAATTCTTAGCACTTTCTAGGGTGAATATTATTGTCAGGATATTGTTATACATATTCCTTATAGCTGGGGGCCTTCATTCCAATTCTCTCTACACTCAAGAGATCTCATTTGGATCTAATTTTGACTTAGGTCGGGAATATTTTCAGCACAGCCCAATAAGTATATTTGTAATGAAGGCACACACTGTGCTGGTTGGGAAATGGCATAATGCAAACAAATCTGTTGTCTTCAAAATAGCTGTAATATCTACAAATCAAGCTTGAAGTCACTGTGTTTTAGATTTTCCTGCTGTTGCTGTTAAGGGAGTTTTATTTTCTGAAGCTTAGTTAACATAATAAATGCTGCCAGAAAAGATTTCAACAAATGGTTTTCATTACAAAAGTTTGAATGACAAGTAAGTAAATATAATGATTAGCAATAATAATGCAAAAAAGATTATGCCCTCTGGTAGCCAAAATATTGACTTCTAATCTTCTTTTGCATTGAATGAAAATGACTTTGCCCTATATGAATGTGAAAAATGCTTAAATCCTAGATGAAGTATGTAAACATGTAATCAAGGAAAAATATACCCCCTTCTCTTATATATATTGCTCTATTTAGAATTATCATATCACAGGATAATTCAGGTTGGGAGGGACCTTAGGAGGTCTATAGTCCAACACCATGCCCAAAGCAGGGCCAGCTCTGGGGTCCTCGCAACTTGGTCTAGTTGGGGGTTGAAACCCACCCAGGACAGAGGTGACATGGCCTCTCAGGGCAACCTTCTCCACTGCCTCACTGTCCTTACGGGGAAGCAGTTTCTCCTTATACACAGCCTGAACCTCTCCTGTGCCCGTTGTCTCTCACTGTCTTGCCTTGCACCACTGTGAGGAGACCACCTCCATCTCCTTGATGACCTCTCATAGCCGTTGGGAGCCTGTTTGGTGCACTGAATCCATCCCTTCTCCAGCCTAACCCAGCCCCTCCCCACGGGGCAAGTGCTCCAACCCTCACCACCTTGGGGGCATTCCACTGAGCTCCCCACCATTTGCCCATGTCTGCTGCCTGGGGGACAAAACTTGATGCAGTCTCAAAATATGATCTGACAAATACCATGTAGAGGGCTGACAATCCTGTGCTTCAATCTGTGGGACGTGCCCCTGTTCATACAGCCCAGGAGCTGTTCACCACCTTTGCTATTAGGGCACACCATGGGTTCATGTTCGGCTCCCTGCCCATCACCACTCCAGGACCTTTCCCACAGAGCTTCTCCACAGCACCTTGGTCCCCAGTCAGTGTCATGGCAGGGGCTCTCCTTTGCCCACAGGGATCCGACAGGGACTCATCATTTGTACTTGTTGAATTTCATGAGAACATGTTTGCCCATTTTTACAGCCTCTCTGGGATGGCAGATCCACTTTCAACTGTACCAGCTAGTCACCCCAACTTGGAGTCATCTGCAAATGTGACAAGAGTGTTTATGAAAGTCTCCAGTATAGTATTTACTACCAAGTCACCAGCAAAACAGTTAAAGTAATGTCCCTAGGTTTTCTTTGTCTTCTACAGCCAAACAAAAGAATACCGGGGAAACTTTCTATGTCAGTTCAAAATCTTTATACACTCTGGGTGAAAAAATGTTCTTTTAATGAAACCTAAGAATTACCTTTGAGAAAACATTGAAGTTGTTATGAGCTTTCCAAAAGCTTATCTTAATACAAAGTTTATATAGGTTTACAAATGGATACTGCTTTCTACAGATGGAACTCATTCCCTGTGTTGAGGATATCATTAGACTTATCTGTCATCAGCCTTGTTTCTTAATAAGACTAAAATGATCAAAGATGTTTTAATCTTTTATTTTTATGGAGTGGGTAAGAGAGGAATACATCCAAATAAGTAGACTTATAGATAGATGAACCCATACAGATAGATATAAGATCCAGATAGATAAAAGACTTATCTACTGGAGAAAACAGGCCAAATTCCTCTGAATTGGAGGAAACTAATGATTTTCTCACTTTTTTTTCCTAATGTGTTAAAATTACATTGTGAAGACCTGCTGTAATAACTTTTCCTTTTGCATCTTCGAAACAAATACTTGATACACTGTATGACTATTACTTTCTGTTCTAATTCACCACATCCAACAGGTTGACAAATGAAACCTTTTTAGTTCTCCTGAGTCACCCGGTATGGAAGGTGGTTTGCACAGGACCAGCCCATTACATTTTTATCCAGTAACTTCCTGGGATTAGAGCTAAATAATTTTTTGTTCTTTGGTTTTCTGAAAAGGTTTAGCAAAGTGTAGAAGAAGCAGTAAAAAGAAGCAAGCATTATGCACACGTTATTTTTCCTATTTCAAAAGTTAGTTTGAATGATGTCCTTGAAAACTGTTTTTGTTTACATTATCAGAGACTGAAGACTAAATACAACACATTTGTCCTTCTCTAGCAGTCTGCCCCTATTCTCACCTTTAGGGACCTTTTCTAGGAATGACCACTGCTCATTCTCTTTCACTGTTCATATACATCCTGCTCTTGTGGTGAATCCACCTTTAGCCATCTAGGTGATGCAGAAATATCATGAGTTTGCCCTGGCCAAGAGCTGAATGAAATGCAAAGAGGAGCTGACTGTGATGAGTCATGGTGAAAAGAACAACGAAAGCAAGAACTGAGAATAAGTGTATCCTGACATGGGCTATAGATCAGCAGCTAACAGGAAAACAGTGCCTGAAACTGCTGAAAAGGTATATTGCAGTGTTGTGAACTGATCTGATCAGCAGCCTGTGTCAACAGCTGGCTATAAAAACCCCCAGCAGTATAGAGCAGGGAAGGGTGTTGGGGGGGACATCCTTAAATGGATGTTCTACACCATGTAAAGAGAGGCGAGGGGCTGAGGTGGAATGGTTATGCATCGGTGTTGAGCTACTCACACTGGTTGTAGGGAGTATCGTGTTCCCTGGACTGAGTTGCACCATCTTTTCAGAGATGCAGCCAACGCACTCCTCATCAGGTGGCAGGTGTGTGAGGGTAAGTGTGACTGAGTCTGGAATACAGAAATGGAATTCCCTGTATTTCAGCTTGGGTCCGTTGCCTCTTGTCCTGTCAATGAGCGCCACTGAGAAGGGTCTGGACTTGTCTTCTTGATGCCTTCGCATCAGGTATTTATACCCATGAACAAGATCCTTCTGAGCCTTCTATTCTCCAGGCTGAACAGTCCCAGCTCTGTCAGCTTTTCTTCATATGAAAGATGCTCCAGTCCCTTAATCATCTTTGTGGTTTTTCTCTGGACTTGCCCCAGAAAGTCTATATCTTTCTTGTATCTGCGGAGTCAAGAATGTACCAAGTACTCCTGAAGTGTCTTACCAGTGACAAGGATGACCTCCCTCAGCCTGCTGGCAACGCTCCTCCTAATGTAGCCCAGGACATTGTTGGCCGCCTTTGCCAAGACGGCACATCGTTAGCTTATGTTCAACTTGTTGTTCAACCAGAACCCCCAGGTCCTTCTCTCACCCCCTAGCTCTACAGGTACGTGAGGTTACTCCTGCCCACCTGCAAGAATTGACATTTCTCTTTGCTGAACTTCATGAAATTCCTCTCAGACCAATTCTCCAGCCTGTTGAGGTCCCTCTGAATGGCAGCACAACCATCAGTTGTATCAGTCACTCCACTCAGCTTTGTATCATCTGCAAACTTGCTGAGGGTACACTCTGTCCCAGCACCTAGGTCATTAATGAAGATGTTAAACAGTATAGGACCCTGTATTAAGCCCTGGGATACACCACTAGTCATTGGCATCCAACTGGACTTTGTGCCACTGATCACAATGATCTGGGCCTGGCTCTTCAGATAGTTTTCAATCCACCTCACCGCCCCACTTATCTAACCTGTACTTTGTCAGTTTGTCTATGAGGATGTTATAGGAGACAGTGTCAAAAGCCTTACCAAAGGTGAGGTAAACAACATCTGCTGCTCTCCCCTCATCCACCAAGCTAGCCACCTTGTTGTAGAAGCCTATCAGATTGGTCAAGCATGATTTTCTCTTCATGAATCCATGCTGACTTCTCCCAATCAGCTTCTGGTCCTTCAATTGTCTGGAAATGGTTTCCAGGATGAGTTGCTCCATCACTTTCCCTGGGACTGAGGTGAGGCACACCAGCCTGCAGTTGCCCAGATCTTCCTTCTTCTCCTTCTGGATGATTGCAGTGACACTTGCTGTCTTCCAGTCTTCAGGAACCACTCTCATTCACCATGACATTTCAAAGATAATAGAGAGTGATCTTGCAATGACATTGGCCAGCTCCCTCAGCATCAGACCCCATGGACTTCGTGTATTGGGTTTGCATGGCAACGTTTTGGTAGAGGAGGGCTACAGGGGTGGCTTCTGTGAGAAGCTGCTAAAAGCTTCCCCTATGTCTGATAGAGCCAATGCCAGCTAGCTCCAAGACGGACCCACCGCTGGCCAAGGCCAAGCCCATTAACGACAGTGGTAGCACACCTGTGCTAACATATTTAAGATGGGGGGCAGAAAAAACCTATGCAACTGCAGTCAGAGAGAGGAGTGAGAATATGTGAGAGAAACAACCCTGCAAACACCAAAGTCAGTGAAGAAGGAGGGGGAGGAGGTGCTCCAGGTGCTGAAGAAGAGATTCCCCTGCAGCCTGTGGTGAAGACCATGGTGAGGCAGGCTGTCCCCTTGCAGCCCATGGAGGTCCATGGTGGAGCAGATATTCACCTGCAGCCCATGGAGGATCCCACGCCGGAGCTGGTGGATGTGCCCAAAGGAGGTTGTGACCCCTTGGGAAACCCATGCTGGAGCAGGCTCCTGTCAGGACCTGTGGACCCAGTGGAGAGAGGAGCCCAGGCTGGAGCAGGTTTGCTGGCAGGACTTGTGACCCTGCGGGGGACCCACACTGGAGCAGTCTGTTCCTGAAGGACTGCACCCCATGGAAGGGATCCACGCTGGAGCAGTTTGTGAAGAACTGTAGCCCATGGGAAGGGCTCATGTTGGAGAAGTTCATGGAGGACTGTAGCCTGTGGGAGGGACCCCACACTGGAGCAGGGGAAGAATGTGAGGAGTTCTCTCCCTGAGGAGGAAGGAGCAGCAGAGACAACGTGTGATGAACTGACCGCAACCCCCATTCCCCTTCCACCTGCGCCGCTGCCGGGGAGGAGGTAGAGAAAATTGGGAGTAAAGTTAAGCCTGGGAAGAAGGAAGGGGTGGGAGGAAATTGTTTTAAGATTTTGTTTTATTTCTCATTACCCTACTCTTTTTTTATTTGGTAATAAATTAAGCTAATTTCCCCAAGTCGAGTCTGTTTTGCTCGTGATGGTAACTGGTGAATGAACTCTCCCTGTCCTTATCTCGACCCATGAGCGTTTTGTTATATTATCTCTCCCCTGTCCTTTTGAGGAGAGGGAGTGATAGAGCGGCTTTGGTGGGCACCTGCTGTCCAGACAGGGTCAACCCACCACACTTAGGTACATCCATTTTGCTTACATATTCCCTGACCTGAAGCTTGTTCTTCTGAATTCAAGGGTTGTGATGCTGCTTTTTGCCTGTTTCCCTCCTCTCAGTATCCTAACATTTATCATCTCACTTTCATTATCATAAAATGTTTATCCTCCTTTGGAAAAACAGCACCAGTGATCTGGAAGTTTCCAAAAAATAGTTTCTGCCAGTCATGGCTTCCAGTATAGATAGATGGATTCCCAGACTTACAGACCTTAAGGCAAAAAAGGACCACTAAGTTTTCTTATCTGACCCTGACTCCTATGTCATTACACTTTAATTTTTTACTCAAGTAGGAGAAGCTGGGCAGAAAACTGCTGGAGGAAGATCAGATTCTAGTTCAAGTTTCATTTAGGTGCACAGCTATGGCCTTGAGATAGATATTTACGAGGGAAAGCTACAGACACTAAGTTCTTTCTGTTGTCTCTTTTAAAGCACAAAATCAAGAATCTATGAGCATGTCTGACTTTAGAATTTCTCTTCCAGAATGGGATGGCTTATTTATGGCACTGGGTGTCAACTGTCACAATCCTAAAGCCCTAAACTTTTTGTTAAATACCTGCAGTCCTTCCTGAAATCATGTCAGGAAATTATGTTTACTCAGCAAATATATTTGGAATCTTCTGTAATACTAATATCTTCTGACCAAAAATGATCATTTTTGTATTACCTTTCTGTTGCATGTTACTTTAAATGCTGTGCAATTCTTGTCTCAAAGATAATTTGAAATGCTCTACCACTATAGCTTCAAACCTTTCCAAGGAGTCTGCTACTGTAATTAGAGATACTGAAAAAGTGTCTTTCTTTTAGCTTTCTAGAAAATCCCATCAAATAGACAATTAAAACTTTTCAAGAGATTTTGAAGACAAACTAACCTCATTATTATTATTCTATCTCATTATCTGTCTCAGAAGTAAAATAAAACAGTTACTAGCAAGTCCAGATTTAGTGTTTGAGACTTTATCATGCAGGGCAATACGATTGCAAGGAAACTATGGAAATGACCTTTTCAACATTTTTCTTGAGGTGTTCCCTTGAACAGCTAAAATGATAGAGCACTGGCAGTCAACCCTAAAATTGAATGAAATCCATTGAGCGTAAGAACTGAAATAAGACCAGAGAACCAGGGAAGATTACTCAATAGACCATTTTACTCCCAAGCTTGTAGACAGTGACTTGGGATGGCAGGTGAACTGGTGTGAAAAAACACAAACTCATCCTTAAACTTTCATCCAAAGCTTAAACCAAAATATTAGTAAAACTCTGAAGCACCACTTTGTGAAATCACTGAAAGAAAACCCCTTTTAACTGACTCATTGGGTTTTGTGTGTGTGTAAATGCATACATACACTCAAAGCTTTTACTTTTCATGGTAGCAATACAGATTTATTTACATTTTGGTATAACAGTTCTGGGTTTAGTCTTTGGGAGCTGTAATCTACATTACTGACATTATTGAAAAGGGATTTATTCTGACATGTGCAAATATTTGTATATCATATGAATAATTGCACTGACATAACTAGAAGTATTATTCTTCCAAAGTCTTAAAACTATTCTTTTTCTATGAATAAAAAATACTTATTTTCACAGTTATTTTTGTGTGATGGCATAACACTTACTATAACAAAAAACTTTATGGAAAAAAAGTTAAATTGAAATAAAATGTGATGTAAAGTCAAATTCAGTGAATGTATTGGATGCAGATGTCAATGTGTTGGTAGTGGGGTTGGGCTGCAGGCGTGACCTCTGTGAGGAGACCAGGTACTGCCCCATGCTGGACCCAGTTGGTTCCAGCTGGCTCCAAAATGAACCCACTGCAGGACACAGATGAGCCCCCTCCCTGCACCAGCCCTTCCTGCACCACTGAGGCTGGGTAGATATGTCTGGAGCGAAGGAGTGAGGTGGAGCCTGGAGAGGGGGGAGGAAAGGTGATGTTTTAATGTTTGTCTTTGTTTCTCAGTAGCTGAATCTATTTTAGTTGACAATAAATTCATTTTCCCCAAGTCAAATCTGTTTTGCCCTTGATGGTAACTTGTATGCAATGTCCCTGTCTTTATCTCAACCCACTAGCTTTCTCATTCTTGGTTTTTTTTCCCATTTCCCTTCCCCCATCCTGCTGAGGAGAGGGAATGAGTGAGCGACTGGGTGAGCATGTAGCAGTTAGCCAAAATTACCACAATAAGAAATTGTGCTACCACAATAAGAAAATGGGCTACCACAATGAGAAACTTATTAACAATCTTGATGAGAATTCATAACAAGGAATGAGACTGGTTTTCAGATATATAAATAAGTGTTTGTGGATTCCTTTAAGCAACATGAACAGTATGCTTATTCCCAGACTGGCCTGATTTTCTGGCATACATCCATCTTTTAGGGGTAACTGAAAGATATATATGGTTGGAGCTTATGGGTTTTTTTCCTCCAACTTTTTCCTTGTCTGCTCTGTCAACTGTCTAGTTGATTTTTCTTATTCAGTCAGTTCATTGCCAACCCCTGTAAGCTCCTGAGGATCTTCACTTAGAACATTCTAATTCAATAAACTGTAGCAATACTTGACAGAGTTTTGCTGTGGTTTGACAACGGAAAGATTTGTTGCATTTGACCACATGAAGATTTCATGGAAACTGTCTTCCTTGATGTACATGAGAAATAGAAGCAGATGCATACCAATATGAAAGCCACAGTGTTGTAATAAGACTTTACCAGAACTGTTAACAATCTTATAAAATGTAATGTCTGAGCTCAGCTGATTCTCAGGACCCCCAACAAGATGAAAGTTTGTTTTAATTGTTCAGGAAACTAAAACGTAATGATACCTTCTCTATATTCGGGGGGAGGGGGGTGGTTGTTGTTGTTGTTGTTATGTTGTGACCTTTTGTAGCATAACATTTGGTTTGTTGCAAATTAATCTTTATCTGTCACACTCCTTTGTACTGTTAACAGTTAACTAAAGCAAATTTGAGTATTATAGCTAATTTGTCTGTTCAGATAGATTTAAACTTGTGCAAAGATGTTTAAATTCTACATTAGTATCAGAGTTTCTCTCTGCTGTTATCTTAAATTAAGAAAAAAAGTTTCAACATATCAAACCAGAAGAAATAGATAAAGAATGAAAATATTATTGCAGACAACAATACTCATAAAACAGAAGTAAAGTTTTTATAACAGTATATTGATACTTAGTCATCTTCTTCTTCACTTGCTTATCTGGATAGCTTACTTCAAGAGTTTAAATCTTCCAAAGTAGTGCTTGATTCAAAAGGTAGAGAAAGTACCATAACAACAGAATATCATTTGTCTAAAATCTGGTTTTAGATAAAAGTATTGTCAGTTCTAATATCCTTAGTTTTGCTCTCAGGTTAAAACCTGTATAACATGCAACAGCATGCTGTCTTCTCAGTTCCCTTCACAGGATATTTCTTCCATGAGTTAGCAACAAGAGCATGGGAATTGAATATTTTACTTTCATAACTTTTTCAGGCTGTTTTTTTTTTTTCTTAATGGTAATACTGCAAATGAACTTTTCAGGTTTTCCAAGTCATAAGTATGGAAACCTTGTATTAGCAATGTCAACATCAAGCAAAAAAGAAAACATAAATGACGTATATTAATTGAATCACTCATAGATGTAAGCTATACAATTTAATTATATTTTTAAAAATGGACCAGGGAGACCAATCTGTAGAGGAAATATAAACATATATTTTAGAGGACAAGATTACATTACTGTGATATTTTTTGTATGACATAATTTGTTATTTTTAAAAAGCCCCAAAATATCATCAAGCGATATAAAAAGCTGCAAGAACACCAGCTCAAGCTATCAAACCTGAAGTTATATACCACTATAAATTAAAAAGAAAGCAAAAACTTGAACTCACACAGCAATAAGCTCCTTATATTTTATTAAAAAGACATGTAGCAGTCTGCCAAACGTCCATATTTTAAATTAAAATTAAAATTAATGGTATTTTTCCACTTTACAGAAATGGAAATTAAAAAAAAGAACTACAAGCCTCAAACAATGGCATTTGCCTATTATATCTTATTGCTTTGTTTAGTTCCTCAGAATAGCTTTGCTCTGGCAACTACTTGCTTTGAATACCATAAAATAATTATAAAGTCTTAGAACATGATCCACATCAAATTCCAGGACTGGGCTGGCTCACAATTTAGTTTCATTGAGATGCACTTGCGCTTTTGGTCTAATGCAAGATCAGGCCATAAATAGAAATATCATAAAGTATGGAAGGTTTGGATTGCATTCACACATAGGCAAACCTAAACCATTTTTTTCATAACTGATAGTAACTCACATTGTTGTAACTGTTGTCAATCAACTACTTCTCCAACCAAATTATAACTTTTAATAATACATATTGCAGTAGAGTGCTGAATTCAACCATGAAGAATGATCCAATATCTTCTAAACAATAAAATTAAAATAATAAGAGTTTTATTGGGAAAACTTTCTAAAGGCTTCCTGTAGCTCTCTAATCTTGGCCCAATGCTAAGCTGGAGCTATGTGATATGAACTCACAAATGATAGGCATTATAGCTTCAGTACTGTAGTTACGGAAACAAAAACTTTCAGCAAAATTAAATGGGATAGTTGGCACTGAATATGCCAGACCATGTAGGAGAATGATTTTGCAGCCTGGTGGGCACTAAGCTGGGAGACTTGAGTTCAAGTTCTACCTGTCATGGCATTTGCAATTCGAAGTGAAATAGTTTCAATATGAAAAACTGGAAGGAAGGCACTCAAAATGCAGAGGAGAGAGTGTTATAGCCAGAAGAATACATTGTTACATGAGATATCAGGATTCGAAACCCTGCTCCAGGACAAAGGGAAGCAGGACTGATTCCTTCTTTGTTGCCGCCTTTGTAAGTGTCTTGAACCCATCAGGATACGGTCATATAATATTGAATCTGAGTGATAGATTCAGAAGATCTGAAGAAGGCTCACACTAATCTCATTTCTCTCAAGCTCAGCATAAGCAGACATTTGGGTATCTTTATTTTTCTTTCCAATATCAAACTTAATATATTCCCAAATGAGAAAAAAGAAAAAAAGAAAAAGGCAAACAAACAAACAAACAAAAACTCTCAGGACACCAGATAGCTCTTTCATGCAAATTCAGCTAGACAGGTTGAAATCTTCCTCCAGCCATTCTGGTCTTGACCAATTCAACAGCACTTCACAGGTGTACCAAAACAGCCAGGAATTGTTGCTAGAGCTCAGACTGAAAGAGAATGAAATGCTACATCAACATTATTTTTGAACATTCAGAGGAAGACCCTTTATAATTCTCTAATATGTATTCAAATGAGGAAAAGAAAAGGAAAGAACATGTACGCGCATGCATTTTATTACTGCTAGTCACAAAATGTAACAGCCCAACACTGGCTTTCTGAAGAATTTTGTTTCATGTACTTGCTATAGATTACCAGACTATAAATGGGAATCAAACACCTACAGGCCATTCAGTAGAAATGTGAAAAAGGCTTTGACAAAACAGCACAATGTTTGCTTGAAGCCAGAATTGGTCATCTGAGAGGAAAAAGGGTCACTGAATTAGTGAAATAAGATCAGATATGTGAATTGCACGTTTTCCAGCTCTGCAGAAGATAGATTTACTCACTAGATCATCAGGGCAGTGAACTGTGACTACTAACAGATAACTTGTAAAGAAAATATTTCCGATAACTCATTCTTTTTCAAGCAGGAATGCCAAATAGCAGCCATTAAACACATTTTCTTTCATCAACTGGACATATGCCTAATATAACGTGATCCTTTGTTTAGGAAAATAACATTTCCTTTAGATATACAGCCCTGAAACCATTTTTCTCATCAATACTGTCAACACCAAACAAAAAAAATGGATTAATATATTTTTAAAAAGTAAAAGATAAAAAAGTTTTCTTGGATATAAACTATTATGATGCTATTGAGATCTGATACTTAATATACTTCTTGTCATTAAGCCGTACTAATAGAATTAAGGGCACATGGAACTGGAACCAAAGCATGTAATTGCCTAAATAATCAGGTACTGGGTAGCTACTAGAATTTTGTATTCTTCAAAGACTGTAGGCAGCTTGGTAAAGCCTAGAAAATGAAAAATGCCTCTCTAAATGCCTGAACAGCTTTGAAAATCTGGTCTAGATGTAATCTTGAGATCTTTTTAAATGTGTCAATGGTCCTATAGGTTGCTGAAATACAGTCATGTCTATGAAGTATCATTTAGTTTTAAAGCAAAAAAAAACCCTTATCATGTCAGCAATCCCTTCTCTACATTGTACTGAGCTAGAAACAGATTTAGCCCTCCACACACTGGAGAGCGTGCCTTTCCCAAGTCTGCAAAACAGGCACATGGAGCTAGGCTTTGAGACACTAGCTCTTGTTACTGAGTTGCAAAGCCTCACACAGCTTCCAGTAGAAGCTGTTAGCTGCAAGAAACCTCGAAAACCTGGCCCAAAATATTTATTAATTGCTCTTTAAGTGTCTACTTTGAAATAGTTCTCTGTCTTATGGCCATGACTTCACAAAAGCACAGCTTTGCTAAGTCCCTTTCACTTCACAGGGATCAAGAACAAAGCCAGCAGTCCTTTGAAACAGCAGGCTGAAATGATGTAGGGGAAGTTGCACAATGCAGAAGGAGAGGGTGGGAGGAGGTTTAAGGAGGCAGTTGCTGTCTTCAACAACCTAGTGGGTAGTTATAGGGAAGACAAAGCAAGACACTTCTTGGAGATTCACAAGAAAAAGCACAAGGGGCAATGGACACAAGCTGCAACAAGTTGAACTGGGATTAGATATAAGAAAAAAACCTTCATAGTGAGGTTGGTCAGACCCTGCAACAGATTTCGAGACAGATTGTGGGAACTCCATCCTTGAAAACGATCAAAACGTGACTGGTCAATGCCCTGAGCAACTGTCCTGGTTTCAGCTGGGATAGAGTTAATTTTCTTCTTAGTAGCTGGTGTAGTGCTGTGTTTTGAGTTTAGGATGAGAATAATGTTGATAACACACTGATGTTTTGGTTCTTGCTGAGCAGTGCTTACACTGGTCAAGGACTTTTCAGCTTCCCATGCTCTGCCAGGTGCACAAGAAGCTGGGAGGGAGCAGAGCAAGGACAGCTGACCCAGACTGGCCACAGGGATATTCCATACCATATGACATCATGCTCAATATATAAACTGGAGGAAGAAGAAGGAAGGTGGGGATGTTTGGAGTGATGGCGTTTGTCTTCCCAAGTAACTGTTACGCATGATGGACCCCTACTTTTCTGGGGATGGCTGAACACCTGCCTGCCGATGGGACGTAATGAATGAATTCCTTGCTTTGCTTTGCTTTGCTTGTGCATGCGGCTTTTGCTTTCCCTATTAAACTGTCTTTATCTCAACCCACGAGTTTTTTCACTTTTACCCTTCCGATTCTCTCCCCCATCCCACGGGGGGGGAGTGAGCGAGCGGCTGTGTGGTGCTTAGTTGCTGGCTGGGGTTAAACCACAACAGCAACCTTATCTGTCTGTTATCTCTTGAGTAGCAGGTTGACCCAGATAACATTAAAAGCAACCTAAACTATTTTATGATTCTATTATTATCTACATTGATATAACACATTTAAGTCCTCAGTATGAAAATAGAACTTCCATTTTAAAGTTTATCTAAGTGATTCTTTGTTTATTCTACATTTCCATGGCTCTACAACAGCTCTGGTAAATGAAGAAAATTTTAAACTAAATAATGGTTTTCAAAATTAGTAACTTTTAAGCATGCATCCTTCTACTGTCAGAGATTTTGTACAAATCATCTGGAGTTAGAGACTGGACATATGAAGCTTCTAATTCAGGTATATTTGTTTTCCTTACCCCTAGTAAGCATTTAGTCTGATGGTTTATTTCTATTCCATCCTTGAGTTTTGCAAAGGCATATTTCTACAGCTAGAAGAAAAGAGGTGATGATGGCATTTAATCAGGGCACTAATAGTTCCAGCTGAGTGTGTGTATAAAGTGAGTGAACATGGAGTTAGGCATGCAAAGTTTTATGGCTTAAAAAATCCTTCTTATATAATACGAAGTTGCAAATACCATTTGGAACTTAATGAAGTACTTTTTTGCAGCAATTTTCCCTGAACACTTTTTATCAAGAAGAATAGGTTTACTACTGTGCACTTTTTACACTGCTTGCAATGCAGTCCATGACATATTTAGGATCTATAGTCTCTGTAGATCTGCTGTCTGTTGGTATTAGCACAATCATAGTATCCATTATAAGTATCACTTGCATAGACACAAAAGGAAGAAAGGAAGTAGGTGAATATAATCTTTTTTACTATTCTTGAAAAAAAAGGAAATTACATTTATTTCCTCCTCTGTAAAGCAACTTTTAAAAAGAGAATATTTTTCTGTGTTTTTTTGTTTTTTTTAAATTAAATATTGTAGTATAGTTAAAAAGGTTTCAGTTTTAAATGCTTGGAAAGTTGTATTCTGACATGAATGTTATTGAAAATATCAATTACCTGAGGTAGCTTAGTGGATAGCCTAGTGAAACCAGATGCCTAGTAGCAGCTTTCTGGGGGCCTGAGTGGAAGAAAAGCAAAGGTTGGACCCATCAGATTGATTCTATCACACTACAAGAAGCCTTGTAGATAGAGAAAAAGCATCTTCAGTGTTTTCACTGTCATACTGAAGGGCATACCAACCTGGTTTCTTCAGGACTTGTCCTGGTCCAGCTCTACTTAATAAATTTATTAATATCTGGCTGATACAGAATGTTATTATTAAATCTGAAGATCATACCAAGGTTGTGAGTACTGCCAGGAATATGTACACAGAGTTTAACACAATCTTGGCAAATTGATGTGAAAAAGATATAATTCAGTACAGAGAATACATTGCTCTGCACTCAGATATGTATAATCAGTTACACTGGAAAAAAAAAATCAGGTCTAAAAATTGAACAATGCTGATGTCAGTCCTTTAGAAAAAGACGTACAGGTTACGGTGGATCACAAGAACAACATGAGTTACCAATGTCATGCTGCTGCGAAAAATGCAGATATTATACAGACAAATGATCTTTCTGCTCTGCTGTGCACTGACAAGACCTCAGCTGAGTATTTCTCTGGTTTTTGGCAGCCCTTCAAGAACCTTCTGAAACTACTGGAGAGACTCCAGAGAGGTCTAGAAAACCTCACCTACAGGAAAGATTGAATGAAATGGGAATGTTTAAATTAAAGATGAAAAGACCAATGTGTGATGTGAGAGCAGTGTTCAGGTACAAGACATGCTGAACAATTGAGCAGTTGCTCTCTATATCAGTGTGGATAGGACAAAAAGCAATGGGCTAAATTGTAGCAAATATAGCCAAAGCTGCCTATTAGCAAAAACACCTAACAGCTAGTGAAATATTAGAATAGATTGCCTGGGGCACATTGTGGAGCCTCATTGCTGAGGGGTTTTCAAGAAAGGATTAGGCAGCCATATGTCCTGCCTGACAGAGCAAAGTGAGACAGTTGAAAATTTGGGTTTGGCCTTTTCAGTTTCAGGAAGGTGAAAATCAGCCAGTCTTTCATTATATGTAGTGGCTTCTGGGGAGTAGGTGGAAGACCTTCCAGAGGATAGGAGCCCTCAAAATAACAATACAAATAAAAGTGCCTGAGGAAAAAGATACATCTCTCTTATATTTCACACTCATTCTCATCCCTAGCTCTTATCGTTACTACTGTGGGAAACCAGTTTGTTTACCTCTAATGTGCATCTACTAACAACAGCTCTAATTTTTCACTCTTTTTTAACATCAACTTTCTTACAGTTTTTGTGAAGGCTAAAATTCTATGTTATCTAAGATTATAGAAGTTCTTAGTGGAAAGGGAATGACAGAAAACTCCCCTGCCATCTGCCTCCATTTAATCATAGGTGTAGCAGAGAGTCTAAACCAAGAGATTTAGGTTGGCTCAACTGACAAACCTCAATGCTCAGAATAAAACACTGAACTGGCAAAGGAGCTGATTTGTTCACGCTTTTGCATAGCCATGGGGAATGTCAGAAATGTAATGAATAATATTCTGGCCCATACCAAAGGGGTATTAACTGTTCCCAAAGAAAAGCTATATTGTCTTGGGACAGGACAAAAAAGTTACATATGGTACTGCTTGTTATTACAAATAATCCTCTTGATTATCATCTTTAGACAATTGCATTAAAACCCATGAAGAGATACATCTTCAATAAATACAGGATGCAGAAGGCGCCATGGATACATTTTCTATAAAAGATCACCATTGACTGAAGATTATTGTTTGATTAAATTGACTGCCTGGTGGTGAGGCTTCCAACAGATAAACACAGCCAAGAATATAATCAACAAACTGCATCATATTTGCATCTATTCCACGTTCTGTCTACTTAGAGAAGGAACAGATGCAGACTCAGTAGGAGTCAGAAGGAAAGGAATCAATAGGGAAATACTCTATTAAGAAGAAGTTTCTGAATTTATAATCCAACCTTGACCTAAATATGTTTAGATTCTCAGTCTGATAATTCTCTTGAACTGATGGTCTCTGAAATCTATATACTCTCTATATATTTAATAATGTCCCCTTGCTGGCATTATTAGTCTAAATGAAATGCTGAAATAAATTCTTTTTTTAAGCCCTTCTGACATATGCTAGTGCAGATGCTAGTCTAAATGACTGCCTCTGCCTGCGGTTTATCTTAGTGTTTAGCCTACAGCTGCTTTATAAGGATTTGTTCCCCAAAATAAGTAAATAAACAGCTCTGTTTCAGTCCATCTAGAGCACAAAATTATGACCGTCAGACTTCTTTGTGACGGAGTCACCAGACCACAGGATCTTCAGACATGCATAGGGAACAGCATTATCCTTTATTTTGTCATTCATGGGTGTATATAGTTTTGGGCCAGAGATGGCTCAGTCCGCTTTCACAGAAGCAACTGTGCAAGACAGCTGATTCACAAACAGACTGTGTCAAAATGTTTTCGGCAGTCTCCACAGTTTTTTTCCACTGCCTGCTTTCCTGCAAGCTGCATCACAAATACATGGTATAGCAAAAGTCTCCTCCTCTCTGTACCAAAGCAGATAGACTCCATCTTTGGCCTCCCTCTTCCCTTCCCCTCCCTTCCCAGCCCAAACTGTCTGGTTTTAGTTTGGCAGCTTATTCCTGAGTAGTTGCAAGTTAAAGTTATGGGGCTGAATAAAGGTTGGTAGTTACAGGATGGTCCTCCCACTCAATTCCTGTCATTAAAATGAGTGTCACCAAATAATGTGCACCTTGGAATTAGCAAAATATTTTTTCAGTGGTGTGTTTAGTTAAATAACAGAACAAGTTTGGAAGTAAAAGTCAGGTAAAGTTTTAAGGAAAAAGCAAAACTACCTTTAAAAGTTGTTTGAAAAATTTTATCTGAAAGGTAATCATGTAATTGTTAACAATAATCAAAAGAAGAAAAAAAAGATGACTCTATGTATCGCTTTCCTCTTCAACAATTTTTTAGCGTTGTTATTGCATAAAAGCAAGACTATTTGAGGAAGAGAGGTTTTACAGACAACTACAAGGAGAAAGAAGCTATTTCTTACCTAAAATTTAGACAGAATAAGAAAAAAAAAATCTTTAGGTCTGAGTTATGCTTTTGCCTGTGGAAACAGATCTGCACAGAGCATTTAGTCACATGCGTATGTCCAATGCACAGGGATTTATGTAGGAAAAGACATATAAAGATATTAATCTGTAAATACACCACAGTATAAATATGTGTGTGTGTGTGTATCCCTAAAAGTGTATAGATATATGAATCTGTAAATGAATTATTTTAATTCATAAAATACTTTTGTTTATATATGCAGATAGCTTCATTTTGAGTCTTGGAAGTGTAATGGTTTTATCTGGAATAATGAAATGTGTAGTTGCAAACTTCATAACTTAAAGCATAAGGGATAATGAAGCCATAGCAGCCTAAGTATATTTTATGTCAGATGGTTTTGATCCTAACACAGTAGGACCCTGCTGAATATTTTGCATTACTCCTGGAAGGGTTTTTCTGGGGCTACAGGAATTATTTCCTTGCCAGCTGATCACGTAGTGAATGGGTTTCTTAACCTTTTGCCATGGCAGGACAGGGAAATTTAAACCCTTGCAGTCTGACAACTATTTACATAGGGTCTAGATTGTGGATTAATTGAATTGGAAGTTAATTTAGGGGAGCGCCTTCCATAAGGAAGGTTCAGCTTCCTTAGGCAAGGTTCAGCTACTATAGTGGCATTTTATTCACATGGGATTTGTAGATGTTAGAAGTGGGATCCCTCAATACTTAATAGGGAGACACTCAGGCATCTTCATAGGTGGGGTCAACCAGAGTCAACCCATCTTAAAATAGGTGAGAAGAACCATCCTCAGAAGATGCCGCTCTCCTTGCATGGCCTCTAGCAGGACAAACTGATAATGGATATGTAGACTAGAGACCAAAGATTTTTAGATGTCTAAAGCTATATGAGATGAATTCTACCTTCAGTTGCCTATACTGCCCTATATCCCCAGTGCTGGAGTTTTCAGGTAAGGGGAAATCCACCAAGTTCTCCTACTTGTGTGAAGGTGAACTACAGTACATGAGGATGCTTGTCTGCACTCCTCCCACAGAGAAGAAATATAACCTGCAGTGTGCAAGTTATTGTTCCTGAGTGAAATAAGTAGTCTGTACATTTATTTAATTACATCCACTGCTTTGTATTTTTTCCTTTATATCGAGCATAAAAATTGGGCAACTTTACTACAAATGAAAATTTTTTCTTGTAAAGGTAGTTTTATAATATTTTATACACATATGTAGACTTTGCTTCCCCTAATACATATTGTTGAGTTTAATTTGAATTAGTTTAATTATTGAACTTTCATATTACATAATCTATGAAATAGTTATTGGCTGTAGTTAGAAACAATGCCACATGTACACATAACAAGCAAAATAACTTATTGTATTTTATCATTCTGTTTAATAAAATCATAAGTAGAAGTTATGTTTTTCATGTTTTTGATGGCCACTGTATTTCCTGCTGAGTAACCCCATCAAGTATGTAAAGATTTGGAAATGCTGGCTTCTTAAGTTCCCTAAAGACACTATTCAAATTGCTACTGGAAATTTGGTGTAATACATATCAAGTATTTACTGTTGGTAGGGAAATAAAGGAAATGGATTCTTTTTTGGTTGGTTTTGAGGAACTATATGGCAGAAAAGTTGTAGGAGGCTGTTATCAATAATGCATAATGCAAAAATAAAGTAAAAATAAACCACACACACTAAAACATTTTATCTAACCAAATAGCTGAAAATCCTATTAATAACATCATCAACAATGAGTACAACAACAAACTCAGCCTTATGATCATGACATGCATGATGAATTATACGACATTTTCCAAAGTGAACTCAGTAGGTACAGTATTCCACTGTTTAGAAAAAAAATGGCCATAAAAAATTTTCCTTCTTTCAGAATAAAATTCTCCAAGTGATAGCCGTTTCAGGGAGTTGAGAGTCTAATTTATTTTTCTTTTTTCATTTAAGCCTCTCTTGACAGAAGTGACAGCAGGTTTAGTTAAATCCCATTTTAATTTACTTTCTCTCTTTTTTTTAACCTCTCCCACTCCATAGGTCATTCTGATACTAAAAATCTGATTTTTTAATAGGTGAATGAGTTTAGAGTCTTACTTTTGTTTAATTTTGTTTCAGAAATAATGAATATAAGACTTGAAATACCTGCCTGCACCTGGTATATCACATAGCACTTAGACCAAAAATGAGGAGAAACATGATGTAGTTGAACACAACCTCAGTCTCTTATTCTGTACTTACACTAATCTGCCTTTCTTTTTAAAAGTCATCCCAGGAGAAAACTATCTGAGGTACTCAGGGGTGTATTAACTTGCTGACTCAATATTCCAATATTATTGGGCTGCACTCATAGGCTACTTGACCTATTGATGCACCAAAGTACATGTTCAGATTAAAATGAATGTCTGAATCTAATCAATAGTTAGAAATTTTCTGCTACATCAGGTTTGATGATGACTTTTCAGGCTGTACTATATCCTTTTGACAGGTTAAATAAGTATATTCATAGATCTTGTGGCTTTGACAAACTAATCACTGAAGGTGAGATATACATCTTCTGCACCCAGAAGATCTTTGCCACATTGATTAGTTACCTCCAGGCACTGAAGTAAGAGAGCTTCACATTTAATGCCTGACTACTTCTGTCATAGGTGCCAAAAATATTGTGACTAAATGGTTTAGTGGGTAATGCTCAAACTTGTAATAAATAATTCTGATCACTGATGCCAAAAAGGAAATGGTTTGAGGATCTTGGTTATTTTTAATAGTACTTTTTTATTTAACTAGTATTAAATTCAGCTGATGTATTGTTTACAGAAGTATGTAGGCATAAGAAAGAGCTGGGCCCATCACTTTCAACGTCTAGTCAATGTCAAAACAGCTGTTGATGGTGTATTAGACTGTTCAACTCATGCAGTTGCCTCAAATAAGCTGTGGACAAATATGTGAGGTTGACAAAAGACAGAAAACACAGAAGATGATAAGACAAATTGTGCAGATAATATATTTGCTAAATGTTGCAAAGTGAGTTGCAATCCTCCAACTGAAAGATTATACCACCTACTCTATTTATTTATTTATTTTTCAATTCAGGGCACAAAGATCATTTCACAAATTGAAACAAATTTAAAATCCTTAATATATATAAAAGTCCTAATGATAGTCTACAGTAATAAATGGCTGAATGGCAAATGGTTTCCTGTAGCAAGTAAAAATCTTCTCTGAGATTCTCCATGTCTCTTGGTGCTATATATTATGGAAATAGACTTCTCAAGTCATAACAAGGAGTTTAGGCATACCAAGGTTTTCACTACTCACTGAGTCCAAAAGAAGTATTAAGAGAGCTACCCAGCCTTAAGTGATGCAATTAAACTTTCAAAATGGCAAGTTTATTGAGACTTGATGGCCTCATGGGAAGAATTCTACTGTTTGCCTTCTACAGATGAGGATTTGTGATAGACTCAAAAGAATTTCATCTTTGTCATTCCCAGTTTTGAGCAGGAATTGAATACAGAGGCATCTGAGACAGCAGTGCTGGCAGTGCTACTAGTGCCAGCATCAGTATCAGACAACACAACCCACAGGGTTAAACTCTGGACTTTTCTGTACAGGAATGTTTCAATCTTTACATATTGCAAACCACCTCTAATATTGCCACACTGAGTAGAAGGGAACACTTGTATGCCAGTGACTGTGCACTGATAGCTACCTCTCAGAAAGACTTTCAGCTCTAAGTAGATTGATTTTCTGCTTCTACACCATTTCTGAATTAATATAATCTTGAAGAAAATTAAGGCTATGTGTCAACCAAATCCTGCAAAAGGACAGATTGAATTTATGACAATTTAAGGGTTCATTTTCCTTGGATATGTGATTTTGCCAATACTGATAAAAAAGTAATTCCTTGTATTCCAAATGCCTTTACCAGGATTATAAAAGGAGACTAGAGCCTGAATAGGCTCAGACTCTCCACTAGCTTAGATATACCTGTAGTTCTTGTGCTTCCTGCTTTTCTGTGTGAGCTAAGGATTGGATGCTGTAGAGGACGCATAAACTGTGTGCTCCAGCCAGAGGCACCACTATGTTCTTCGAGTGAAGCACCACAGTGAAATGAAGAATGAAGGTCTCTTGTAGTGCCCTAATGTCCTGGTTTCAGCTGGGATAGAGTTAATTTTCTTCTTAGTAGCTGGTGTAGTGCTGTGTTTTGAGTTTAGGATGAGAATAATGTTGATAACACACTGATGTTTTGGTTCTTGCTGAGTAGCGTTTACACCAGTCAAGGACTTCTCAGCTTCCCATGCTCTGCCAGGTGCACAAGAAGATGGGAGGGGGCACAGCCAGGGCAACTGACCCAGACTGGCCACAGGGATATTCCATACCATATGACATCATGCTCAGTATATAAACTGGAGGAAGAAGAAGGAAGGTGGGGACGTTCGGAGTGATGGCGTTTGTCTTCCCAAGTAACCGTTACGCATGATGGAGCCCTGCTTTCCTGGAGATGGCTGAACACCTGCCTGCCAATGGGAAGTAGTGAATGAATTCCTTATTTTGCTTTGCTTGTGCATGCGGCTTTTGCTTTCCCTATTAAACTGTCTTTATCTCAACCCACGAGTTTTTTCACTTTTACTCTTCCGATTCTCTCCCCCATCCCACGGGGGGGGGAGTGAGCAAGTGGCTGTGTGGTGCTTAGTTGCTGGCTGGGGTTAAACCACGACACCTGACTGCTTGTTGCAGACATTGTCACCAATGAGGTCCATTCAGAATGTGTCAAATGTGCATGTCAAGGACAGTGCACACACATCCAGCTTGTTTTATGTCATCTTCTGGAAGGTGGAAAGAAAAGGGGTGGCTACCCTAAGAAATACTTCAAGGTCACTCTTGACAGAATACAGTTTACTTGCCAATTTAATAGATAAAATAGATATTTCTTGGAAAGAAACTGTGTACTCTTGAGCAGGAAATATCTCCGAATCTCTGAGGTGGAGGATGCAGGTGCAACCTTAGAGCAGATCATATGGTGAGCAACACCGTCTGCTGTATCATAAACTGAGTGAAAGGCATAATACTGCATATCATCTGTCTACTCAGTAAGTGTAACTTACCCTCACTTCAACGCTATCTTTCTTAGCTACCAAGAGCTCAGGACGAGTATGTTACATGCAAATTTTTTTAAGTTTTTTCGTTGTTGTTGTTGCTTGTGAGAAAAACACAAATGAACCATCTCATGTATGTACAACACAATGAGGAATTCCTAATCAGTGGCAAGCATATGTTCCAATATATTTTCTCTGTAGCCTAGTCACAAAGCAGTCCCTCCATGAAAATCTAAATCTGGAAGCCAGATAGATTAGGTAGCTATCTGACATAAGGAATTAGCTATTCTCTATCTGTCTGTCACAACACAAAAAATAAAACAGGTCAGGTTCTGGATTAAATCTTCAACTATGGAGTCAGTGCTTTGCTAGTTCCAGATCTATTCCTCATGATCACCTCAGCTTGCATTTGAACCTCCACATGAGGAACTCAAAGCAGGAACTGACTATCAAGAATAAGCCCATAGTGGCATAAGTCCTCTGTGGCATAGAATGATTATCTCTGAAACAAATTTTACACCTATTTCTGTTCGCCTTAAAAGAAACCAGCAACATCTATATAGTCAGGCTGACTTATATAGCACTTCCTCTACTTCTATGACTTTTCATAGGTGGAGACAAGGAGGTAGAGTACTATAAAATGTACTATCAGAACATAAATAATTTCTGGTTAATGTACTGTAGCACAGTAAGAAAGAATGAGGAGATAGCCTTATAGTGAATATTAGCAGGGCTGGTCAGAGCTAATCTACAAAAGCAGAAAGTTACGTCCTCCTAGCCTTCCAAATATATGGCTTACAGATAAGACTGACAAAAACATAATATTATAAGTTATTTTCTAGACATGACAAGAACAACCACAATAATAACATATTTAAAATAAATAAAAAGAGGAAACAATAAAAGGAAACTGATCCTTGCTATACACTGGTAAGAAAAGACAAACTTGCATCCTTGTTTTTCTCTTTGTGTAGTAGTGATTTCTACTCCAGATTTGAACGTGATCTAATTATAATATAATTTATTATCTAATTGTTTTCTTTCAGTATTTTTTCATAGAATCATAGAATCCTTAAGGTTGGAAAAGACCCTTGTTACGACCCGGTCTGATTGTCAGGCTCGGGGAAAGTTCGTAATGATCCCAAGGGCGAAATTAAGACACAAACGAGGTCATATGCCGCCAATCAGACGTTTTATTGGGTAAATATAAAAGAGTAAAGCGATAGGAAAGGCAGGAAATATTAGGAGGAAATTAAGCAAGCATTCAGAGAGATAAGCAAAGGATAGTCACCACTATGGATCCAGCGTTGGTCCTGCATTCAGTGAGGAAAAAAGGAGAAGAGTGAGAAGTGAAGGTTCTTCTAGAGATGTTGGTTCTGCGCAGGGTGCTCGGTGATGATAATTCCACAAATCATGCGCACATGAGCATGAGCACGAACACACAAACACACACACACCCCGACACACACACACACACAGACTCACGCATACACATAGACACACACCACGAGCGTGAGCACACGCACATTTATCAGGCTACATGATTAGTATAAACCCACCTAAATTTACACTTATTGGTTAGTGATTAACATTTCATACACTATTGGTTTACTGTATTTAAATTAGCCTCGCTTGCTATGTAAATTAGCACACATGCTCCTTTCAGGTGGGGGGGGCAAGTCTTTTTGGTCTTGAATTGAGTCGGTGGTTGCGATCCCCCTTGCCACATTTACCTTTCACCTACTTTCTGCAGTTTTATCTTCTCTGGCCACAGTCCGGTCTTTGGTGCCAAGATGTTCACTTTTATCAGCTTGTTAGCTCTTCTTCAAGGTTAGAGCCGTTAGTTTTCCACAGTTTGTTACCTTTTAGCTCCCTCCCAAATTCCTTTCCCAAGGCACAAGTGGTTAGTAGTTTTGCTAATTGGAGAATTACATCAGTGACCAGTCAAACTGAGAGGAGTGATACCAGGACTGTCCCCCAGGCAGTAGGTGTGGGGGGGAAGGAGATGCTTCACAGCCCACGGGGAATGGGGCTGAGGCAAGGCCGCCCTGTCTGCACAGGACTCCCTCCCTCATCCCCACTCCAGGGTACCATCCAGTCCTGGGTCCTAGTGACCGTCGCTCTGTATTGTGGTTTTAGCACCCAGGCTGTTTGAGACATCTTGTTGTTTTACATTAGCAGTTCTCTACAACCCTTAAGATCATCAAGTCCAACCATTAACCTAACACTGCAAAGTCCACCACTAAACCATGTCCCTAAGCACCACGTCTACTCGCCTTTTAAATACCTCCAGGGATGGGGACTCAACCACTTCCCTGGGCAGCCTGTTCCAGTGCCTGATGTATTTCATGTGTTTGTGCTTTCTTGTTTACACTGACTTTATTAAAGCAGTCAGAAAATTAGGTCTTAACTGTATCTTTCCAATTCATAATAACATTTCTTTTGACAACTCTTGAAAGATGTCTGTCACATTACTGTGTGTGACTGCATCCAGAAGTAGGGCACTTCGTTCTGATAAAGGTAATAAAATGTTGATGTCAAAAAAGCTGAGAGGTGTTTAAAACTTGATTCCAAAAGGCAAGTAATACTTTGACCTATATTTTTTTTCCTTTCTCTCTTATGTGCAACAGCAAAGACTCACACTACCTCTTGGGGTTAATCAATAATGTAGATCAGAACTGCAAATCATGACACCATGTCAAGGGATAACTGCAATTTGCCTTGTTCATGGAATAAATCTCTGACATGATAAAAGTACAAACTGTTTGGAATGTAATGCTTTGACAAACCAACTCTTCAAGGAGAAGCCTTTGATTTTCTTCTTTTGTATTTTGACGAGATTATGATGTCCAAAGTTACAAACATAAATTTGCTTACAGCAAATAAGGCTACTAGACTGGGCAAACCTATTCTTGGAGCCTTGAAGTTGTCCAGAAATTCATATCAAATTATGAGAATGGAAAGTGAAAAGCAAACCTGCCAGACTGTATCAAGAATGTACTGCTGAGAAGTTAATTCCTACCTAGTGAGCTTAGTGAAAATACTGTAACATGTACAGTTTTCCAGCTTTATTGAATATAGGGTTTCTTAACTTTTCACTATGTGTTGAGCCGTAGGTTTGTTTTCAATTAAGTGGTACTTTGCTTTAGATGCTCTTCCTGGGTGGTCTTGGAAGACCAGTTGTTTTATTAACTAGGAACACTCTAAAAAGAGCAGACTTGAAAATAATTTAAAAATAGAAATTTAAAACGACAGTCTATGATTTTACAAGTTACTCACTTTTTTTAAAGAAAATTACTTCCCTTTGCAGATGATTTAATTGAAGTGGTCCAGGAATGTAAGAATGCATTGTCACTGTATATTGCCAGCAGATAGGAGTTCATTCCTGCTTCTTGCTTTGCCCATTCCCTAAGATGAAAGAGAACCGCATGAATGCTGTAGCACTACTGAAAATGAGCTAATTAATTCAACTGGAATTTAGATTTATTAGTGGGAGCCCAGTGCAAATACCATATATTTTTTGGCTCAGAACACAGGCTAGGACTCTTGATTTACTCATAACTTAGAATGTAAATGTATTCCACTCATGTAAGAACAGGATTCAGAAAGGACTGGTAATCTGAGGTGTCTGTTGGACCATGATTTGAGACCCATAGAAAGTGTCCCAATTATCCCCTTCTGACAGCACAGCACGACTCCTGGCTGAGGTGGTTGTCAGCTTGTACACAGAGTGTTTGCAGAATGTAGCTGCTGCTGCAGGGAGTTGAATCTGCCATACCTGGGTCTCACTGTGAAAGGATGAATCTGATTCATTGCAAATCAGGGCTGAAGTACAATGACATATCTCTAGCATGAATGATTTGGAGAGTAGGGCTTACGGAAGCAAACTGAGTCACCAGTAAGGACATGAAGAATTCATTTCTCTATGATTTCGAATCCTTAATGTTAGCTGTTGTCACCTGAAAAACCAACAAAGTCCCACTGTGGATCACACCATAGGCAAAGATGATGCTGAACCCTTGAATCCTTAACTGCAGTGATCATTATTTTCAATATGGTTTGGAGGTCTGCTTTTCTTCCATTTTCTGTTGAAAAGAACACAAAAAATTGCAATGTTCATAATTCCTTCTATACAAGGCAAAATATCTAGGGGATCAAAATAACCGGCATCTATTTTCTATAGCAGAATTCAAGAAAAAGGAAGAATATCTTCTGTCTGAACATCTTCTAGTACTCTGTTTTAATTCCCTGAATGGTTTTGGAGAAGCCAGTTGGTCATTCTCTGCATCATTTTCCTTTCTAGAAAGTGAAGATAAGGAGCTCTTCTTTTTTGTCTTACACTCTGATGTACTAAAATTTGAAAATATTCACTTAACATAGCAGTGCTACGAGTAAATCTACCACTCTATGTTTAGATACACAGCAACTTATCTTTTGTTTTACAGAAAAAAACATGTTCTTCAAAGTTTTTATAATAACTGATTTCAACTGCTATAGTTATTTTTTTAGCTGCAAAATTATGCATAAAACAAAACTTGCTTTTACTACACATTCTTGCAGTGTCTAGATATTCTACCTAATTTTCTCACTCTTTTAAAGATGATAGTAGTTATAGCCACAGATAAAAGAGACTGTGAGTGTATATAAGGGTGGTCTTGAGTAGTAAGCTAAATCAATATGTCATTGGTGTTCCCAGAAGAATTTGAAAGACGGTACAATAGTTTTTTTCCTGATGGTATATGTTTGTACTGCCTTTACTACCTCAATCACATACTTCATGGCTTTCACAAATAGTCTGCCTCATTCAGGAATCATGTTCTTAATTTTAATATCTATTTTAGCAATATTTCATATATTTATTTTACCTTCCTCTGAAACACTGGAAACTGTCTGCAGTTAGAGATATCCTTGCTCTTCTTAAGTGGTAGCATTGGAGCCTGGTTTTTTTCTTCTTTTTTTCCTGCAATGTAGTCCACCTCTTCAAACCATCCAGGATTTTCACTTAAATCACCCATTATTGTTGTTGGAAAAATCCCTGGTCTTGCCTTTCCTCTGGCATATTACAATGAATTTTTTAGTTTGCAGATGTGGCCTGTAGTCAGCAGTATGTGGGGCAGCAGCACACAGACAAGAGGCTCTGAGGACCTTTACAGCTTAATTGTATCAACTCTGTGATGACAGAAGATGGGACTCAGTGCTGAGGTATTTCTTCCAGTCTTGTGTTTTTAGAGGATACAATGTTGTCAACATCAGGGACTGAGAAATCATTTCTAACACTATCAACATCTTTATGTTCCCCTTTTTTTTTGGTCCCCATAATAATGATGACAATAATAAAAATATGGAATACAAAAGAAAAGCTAGCAACAAATACAGAATCAAACAAATCAGTTCAATAACTCTTCAACAGTCTGTGGTCTGACAATGACAGCACCTTGGCTTGGCCAGCATGCTTTCTTTGTGGCTGGAAAGATGACAGTGAACAAGATTTTTTAGTTCTGTTTTTAATATTCACTGGAGTAGAGGGGACATATTTCCATTAATGTTTCAGCACAGATATATAACTTATTTAAAGTCATAACTTAAGTGATAATGGAAAATGTAACATGACTAATCAACCACTGATTTAGCTTCACCTCTTATTAAAACACTCTTTCCCATTGTCTTTCTCATTGCTGTTCTCCAACATGCTTCATTTTAAGCTGTTAAAAGTAACTTGATGTCTAGTTCTATGAAAAGATGAGATTGTAAAAAAAACCCAGAGTGTCAGGGTGCCATGAGGGATGGCCGCACTGCAGGAGGAAACTTGGAGCCAGAAGCGGCCTTGGGGACAGCAGGACCTTTCCCTCCTCAGGTAGGCCTTGTCATGTAGCACCCAGTGAAGGAGCAGGGCTGGGACACGTGACCAGGGCCAGCCCAGAGCCCCACGACTGCCCAGCAAAGCTGCGGTGGTGGGGAGGACCAAGGTCTGGCCAGGATCCAGCCGACAGGTTGGGATGAGGATAAGAGCTGGTGAGGTGGATGGCCAGGTACTTGCATAGCTGCAATGGTGGCCAGCCTGGAGCCAAGGGCAGGTAACCCTTCAGTGTGAGGGTGCAATCAAAGCCCTGGAACTGAGTTATTATGACATACTTTACCACAGCACTACCTGAAAGTCCTGACTGTAATGATGAGAATAGAACCTCTGGCCTCAAGTGTCTTATAGACTGAAAAAAAGAGGAAAGACTCACAGACACACTGAAGACTGCAGCTGCTTAGTCAAGATGACCCAGCAATGCAAAGGCAAAATGCAAAGGCAAAATGAAGAATAGAGTTTGGACCTCCTAATAAAATACCTGCATCTCTTCTGTATCCTTGCAGAAAACCAAGATGCTTTCCAGATCAAGCTTGTTGAATCTTCAAGTGAATAGGTCACTCTTTTTCAACTTTCTGAGCTGCAATATTTAGCCTCAAGACTGGTTGATTTGTCATTTTTACAATCTCTTTTTGGAGAACGACTGAATCTCTTTGGATGTTTTAAATGCTGAGGAAGATTTCAGATTTTTTTTTAAGATTCACGAATGTCTGAACATTCTCTATTAATTCTCAAAATACATTTCCATGTAGCAAAAAAATTACTCTAGACAACTTGTTTTTGAAAAAGCTGGCTAAAATTATTTCAATAGAATAGATAATACCATGTACATAAAAGTAATATTTTACCCAAAAGGGTCTTAAAGAAATCAAATCTGATATTTAGATAAGAAGCTCTTGTTTTAAAATCATTATAACTATATAACCATGCTTTCTTTGTTGTTTTTTTTTCCACAATGACAAGTATTCAATGGTATTAATATCTACACTGTAGTGAGGATAATTTACAGGAAGTTAAAGATACACGGAAAGAATATATTCAGTACTACTATAAAAAATAATAGGTGATGATAGCAATAATAATGATGTGTCATGATCTTATCTTGATGTTTATAACATGGAAAAAAGGAAGAAAGTACAGTTTAGAAATAAAAATAAATACAGCAGATCTCTATAAGACATGTTTAAAGGCACATTGTCTTCCTCATGTTCCATACCTAGGTATATTGTTCTAGGCAAGAGAAGAAATCAGTAATTTCTTCCATTTACATATTTTCCTTGCAAAAATCCTTTTCCCAGGGTTTTCAAATGGAACAATCAAAAACAATAAACCATCGATGATCCTTATGGGTCCCTTCTAACTTGAGATATTCTATGATTCTATGATTTAAAATGGCCCAACAACTTTTGTCTAATCAAAAAATTGTACAACAAAAGCAGGGCAGAAAAAAGGAGTCTCTAATTCCTCCAGTCTCAGATGATAATTGAAGTTTAAAACACAAAACTGACTGCCACCTGAAATCTCACCTTCAGAAAGTACCTTGATAATAGAGTTGCTGAAAAAAATTTAAAAAATTTTAAAAATAATTTAGAACCTTGTCCGAGTAAACTGTGGCAAAAGTACCAACAGAATAATGAAATACAACAAGGAACATTTAATACCTATGAGACTGAGGTTGCACAAAAAGCAGCCAAAACATAATTTATGCAATACTCGTTTGTGTATTTTCCTAATTTTTCGTAAGAAGTGGCATAGTAACCAAAATATTTTTCATAAATGGGTAAAAACAAGCAAGACAGAATAGAAATGGATGATACCTTTGTAGGATCAAAATTTTTATTGGTGCAGCAATATGCCAGTAACGTCAATAATGAGGAAAATGTGGGATTATGAAGTGTAGCTCTAAAATTAGAGACCTTTTTGAGGTTAACAGTCTAGTGAAGAATTCTCCACTTCTATATCTTTTTATATTTCCACCTGTCCAGCAAAGGCATCAGGAGCTATGGCATGCACTGATTTAACAATAGGACTAAGAAGCTTAAAGTGACTCTGTTAGCACTGTCTCCTGCTTTTAACACTCCCCAGCTCATATTCTAGCACTCCATAGTACAAGCCTGTCTCCCATTCAGACTGATGTAGGACCTGAGTTGCAGCATGTGTAACAAACTCACTAGCTTTAATTTGGCTTGTTAAATAACAGTGAAACTTTAAATGATGGCTAGTGAGTAAATATATTCCTAAGGGTCATAACCAGGCTTGTGCAGGCTAAGGCTCATATTTCCTGACTGAGGAATTATGGTACAGGTGTGTGTATGCTTCCAGTGTTAGTCTAGAAACAATCTATGGAGCTCTATATCCGCTCCCACCTTCATCTGCCATGTAATTGCTAAGGGACTGACCTATTTTAAAATCAGATCTAGTTTAGCTATATAAATGTGGTAAGATTCAGCTCCCAATTAAGCCACATGGAATTTGGGTATGTAAAACATAAATCTCTACTACACGTGAACCAGATGTCGAAGCTTCCACTGCAGGCAGTGGAAAGTAAGGCTGTGGTTCACTTGCCTTCATGTGGGTGTCACCTGCTGTATTGATTATCTTCCTATCTGGTACAAATGAATGGGGTTAACCAATACGTTGTAACTGAATGGGTGCTGATTATGTGCTGAACATGGTTATTACATTTAACTATGTAATACGCTTAGGGTGACTATACTTAGATGTGTCTGATAGGTGCTTAATGGTAGCTAAATGTCACTGTCTGTATGATAAATCATGTTAATTTTGGATTATACTACATGAAAGAAAAGACTTAAATGAGGCCCTTACTGTCACATTAGGCAAAGTCAGGATCTGGCTGCCTTGCTTTAAGTAAAAAACACTGCATCAGATAATGGAACAATTTCCAGCTATTTCTATAACATAGGAGCTGTCTCTATTTCATGTTTTCTTTGTAATTAACAAAGAGAAAGTTATGTGTTTATTTATAAAACTTTGCCAGCATGACTCAAAGAGCTTCAGAAGCCAAGTCAAATACATCTTTTACATCAAAAAATAAAAATCAGGGAGTTTCTACAACTTTGGACAATTTCTGTGACCCCGTAGTTACAGAATATGCCCTGCATCAGATCAGTCTTCACGACTGATTTCTCAAGAGAGGGAACAGGATTCTTAACTTTCTCACGGACAGAGCAGGTGGAGGTGAGTTAGCACAGCATGTAACATGCTAAAGCATGAATGCTTCCCGGATCTGTAATGAGCTACTCAGAAGTCTGCTGTGACACAGTGCGCTGAGGAAAGGATTACGTGTCTCAGTGATACGCAGTCCACCTAAGGTCTGACCTTACTTTCCTGAAGTCAAGGAGGCTTTTTGTTATTAAGTGTCATTAAATGAGAGGAGTACTACTGTAATGAACTGGGCATTGGGCTCAGAGTTAGCCTCAGGTAAAATACTGCAGTGTAGGCAAAGATCCCAAATGAGCATTTTTTTTAAACAAGTAGTCTATACTCCCACAAAATTTTCCATTTATGTGAGTTCAGGAGATGTGCTCTTCATAAACAATGCCTCCACCATAAAAGGAAATAAGCAAAAAATACCTTCATCATCAAAGGCTCATTAACTGGTGGCTTAACGCTACATAGCATGAAAATGTACTTCTGCCTCCTTCTGCCTTTTGACTATTGGTGTCCATTATATTTACAATATAATTACATCACAGCAACTGAATATTCAAGTAGGATAAAGTTTGTCCTCTGAACAAAGAAGTAGACCTCCTACTTCTATTCCCCCCAAAAGCACAGATTTTTCCCAATTTATTAAGCTGTCAGGGAGCTGCTAAACCACTCTTTCAGGGCATAACTCAATACTCAGTACTAAGTAAATACATGTCTCATTTTGTCTTTAAATTATTCACATACAGAATAAGTAAAAAAGCAGATTGTTATGGTTTTTCAGGGTAAGTATCTGACCTTTTTTGCATGGCTGTTTATGTAACATCTGAGAGAGAATTTTGATCTTGACTGGGATTTTGAAACACTAAAAAAATTATACTAAGTATATATCTCATAAACACTTGTACACAAAGGATTTATGACAGGGAAGATTTACCTGTGAAACAAAGTTTCTGCAATAATTGTGTATCTTTTTATGTTATTTATGGAAACTTATCAAGAAAATATGATTTTTCATTGCTATCAGAATATTACATTGTCCCAGATTCATCCACACCACAAAGAAAAGGAGTCTTCTGGGGGGTTGGCTCTATTTTCTGGGTGGATGCACAAGACTTTTTTCTTCTTCTTTTTCTTTTAGAGCAAAATAAGAAGTGGAATATGAATCAAAAGAAAAAATACTAAACTTTGCAAATAAAGATTTATTTCTGCAATATTATGCTCAGCTTTGTTGCAAACCTTATGATGTTTGTAGTTCTTTATTTGTTCACAGACAGATTCTCTAGCATTGGCACACTGACATTTGTGTTTAATATAAGCACTGTTTCCAGACATCTTCTGGAGAAAACACTAAAAATAAATGAAGACAGAAGATGCACGTTTAAAAAATCACTGTTGAATATGTGTGAGTGAGATTTCATAATGGTCATTTCAACAAAGGAAGAAATGTGTTTGAATTCCATGGAAAGTTTTCCCTTCCCTCCCCTTAAGATACAGACTATTACATGGGTTTCAGCTGAACTAAATTTTATGGTGGTATGGAATTGAGAAATGCTGGTATCAAAACTTTAATAAACACAGTGTTAAATATGTGAGAATGAAACTGTCAATCATGGTTTGGCAAGCATGGCACATTTTGGAAAGAAAAAGTAACAGATAAATATTTAAAACTTAATTTTTCTTGGAAAACAGAATTTTATTTAGTACTTCTTTTTGCCTGCTTACTGCTAACTTTATTTGCTTCCTACGCTGAATGATAACTCTGCAGTGCATAGTTTGCTACAAATCTAGAATACTGTATATGATTGATTAGAATTGAAGTCTGAACTGCTGTATGACATTTCACAGTGGTTTCTTTTCTCCTTTGCAGTCTGGTAATACCAGCCTGGCAAAGTGTTGCCATGATTGGTCTGGGCTCATTGTTCGCTGTAAAAGGAACGATTGCTGAGGATTCAGAAAACCTGTCTCAGAGTTGGAATTCTTATTTTGAAAGTAACTTTTATCTTTGATAATGTTTGGGTAAGTTTCATAACCTTTTTGGAATTTAGTTTCCTATTTCTGAACAAAAGTTTGTATAAGAGTTTCCTTTTTCATTAGCAGAGGGAAGATGTGATAGGGGAAAAACAAGTGTTTTGTTATTTTGGAAGGGTTTCTTGCTTTCCTATCAATACCATGTGAGAAAAAGTGCCATGCATGATAGTTATTTGTTCTTAATAAATAATAAGGTATTGCATACAGAAAATATTGTGGTATAAATTATAAAATACAAATTATGACAATAGTACCCTCTCTTCTACTTGGGAAGAATTTTATTTTTATGCTGAAATCCCAAGGGGACAAATAATGCAATGCACAAAAGGAAGTAGAAAATATTTTCTCTCTCACCTGAAGAGACTTCACAGAACATTAAAGGGGAAAAGAGATAAGAAAATTATAACCAACTCTCTGTAAAAGCAATAAGAAAACAAGATAAAAAGAGTATTTTCTCTCTTCAATTTTCACTATACCCTCCTGAGTCTCTCATAAGGAAGTTGCTACTTCACTCCTGGTTTCCTAGCCTGTGTGGTGAAGACCATCAACAACAACTGACTGTGTTTAATTCCAACTTTTCTGCTACTTTTTAGTCTTCTAGGTCAAAAGGCAGCTGGCTTCCCTTCCAAACAAAAGTCAATTTCACATGTCACCACATGCTGTCAAAGCATAGCTAGAAATCCATAGATCTGAAAACAGTTTAACTCAAATTTTATAAAACAGGCACTACAGTAGGCAACAATGGAGTGGATTTTTTTAGTCAGACCCCACCGAGTCATTAACTATTAGAGGCTCTGAATGCCATAATTTTGGAAATCATAGGTGATTTAAACTGTTCTTAAATAGTAATTTTGGGAAGATCTACCCACCCATGGGGTAAGTGGACCTTCCCTGTATTACTAATAAGAGCTTAGAAAATCAGATTTATCATTCCAAGAAAAATGATTAATGTAATCACAACTTAGAAATCAACACTTGTGTACACTTGTACAAATGGAAGGCAACTGGGTAATACGTGGTGGGCAGTCATGATTATAAGAAGATTGGGGCAAATGGGGTAAGTGTTAACTGGGCTGAACAGCAGCATATAAATATAGCGGTATCTGGTGCCAACAGCAGAAGAAAGAAATAGTCATCAGGAAAGACACATCAAGTCATTCTCTACATTGCTGATACATATCACTCTTTAATAGTCCTAGTCAGCCTAAAACTAGATACAACCTGCATTACTTTCAATGGCTTAAGCCTATTTAAGGGGTTATTTTGAAACTTAGTTCCTACTATCTTTCATGTGCTGGTGTTGCAGCTCTGATACCTGGTGGCTATGAACTTGTCTATTTCAGGCTACATGTGGCTGTACCACTGTGGAGGATGCTTGCCTAAATAGTACATCACTTTTTGATTTTAGTCTAAAACTATTGTCCAAGCATGACAATGTAATGAAACAGGGTTTGAAAATTATCCAAGCTTTTGGGAAACTGAGCTCAGCTAAAAGGAGTAAGAGGCTGGCTGTTTCCTTTTTCTACTATGGAAAGATCCCCAACATTTTTAGAAGTGTCTATGTGGTCTTCACACCATCCTTTGTCACCAAGAAGGAATAATTCCAAATGTCAGTTAACAAAACTGCCTCTAAGCAATTTAAAGGGAGAGGAAAGAGGGCATCTCAATTAGCAGCACTATTGCTTGACAGCTGGTGCTTTCACTGCTGTAGGCCCATCTCCTTTCACCAACCTGAGCACTGACTTGGCTAGCTGTGTATTTCAAACAGCTTTTGATCTCCACTTGCACTATCATTCCAGCTAAGAGACACTCAGGTAGCACCCCAGGACTCAGAACTATCATAGAAATTAATCGGCAGCAACTAAATATTACAGCTTTACATCTAATTTGAAAGCAACAAATAACTACAGTGTTATAGGATCATCATAGATCATCATAGAATGCTTTGGGATGGAAGGGGCCTTTGAAGGTCATCTAGTCCATCCCCCCTGCAATGAGCAGGGACATCTACAACCAGATCAGGTTGCTCACAGCCCCATCCAGCCTGGCCTTGAATGTTTCCAAGGATGGGGCATCTACCACCTCTCTGGGCAACCCGTTCCAGTGTTTCACCACCCTCACTGTGAAAAATTTTTTCCTTGTGTTCAGTCTAAATCTACCCTCCTTTAGTTTAAAACCATTACGCCTTGTCCTGTCGCAGCAGGCCTTGCTAAAAAGACTATCCCCATCCTTCTTGTAGGCCCCCTTTAAGTATTGAAAGGCCACAATAAGGTCTCCCCGCAGCCTTCTCCTCTCCAGGCTGAACAACCCCAGCTCCTTCAGCCTTTCTTCACAGCAGAGGTGCTCCGTCCCTCTGATCATTTTTGTGGCCCTCCTCTGGACCCACTCCAACAGGTCCATGTCTTTCTGTGCTGAGGGCCCCAGAGCTGGACGCAGGGCTCCAGGTGGGGTCTCACCAGAGCAGAGTAGAGGGGCAGAATCCCCTCCCTCGACCTGCTGGCCACGCTTCTTTGGATGCAGCCCAGGATACGGCTGGCTTTCTGGGCTGCCAGAGCACATTGCTGGGTCATGTCCAGCTTTTCATCTACCAGTGCCCCAAGTCCTTCTCCTCAGGGCTGCTCCCAATGCCTTCATCCCCCAGCCTGTCTTGATACTGGGGGTTGCCCCGACCCAGGTGCAGGACCTTGCATTTGGCCGTGTTGAACCTCATGAGGCTCACACAGGGCCACCTCTCCAGCCTGTCCAGGTCCCTCTGGATGGCATCCCATCCCTCAGGCGTGTCAGCTGCACCGCTCAGCTTGGTGTCATCTCCGAACGTGCTGAGGGGGCACTCGATCCTGCTATGTCATTGATGAAGATATTAAACAGCACTGGCCCCAGTACAGACCCTTGAGGGACACCACTTGTCACTGATTGTCTAGGTGTCTGGGCAAAAATGCTCCTGGGGTTGAGCGACAAGCTCACCGCCTGTCAAGCGCTCATCACGTTTGAGTATTACTCGTCTTAACAGAAACACCAAAACACAGCAACGAAAGGAATGAAACTACATTGCCCTGAGCTTCCGGCACTGAGTGTTTCCTAAATTCTGGCAAAACTGAGCTTCATAGTAATTTTAAGAATAGTTGAAAATCTAAGCATTTTAAGTGGATGAGAATGTCCAGGAATAGTGGCAAAGCAGCTGGGCCTGCACCTGCAATTTAAGCGTTGTGGGCAATTGCTAGCCTGTTGACATTTGCCAGCTCTGCTTGCCGTGCATTCTTGAGAGGGTGTTTTGAGGACAGTTGGCTTTCTCTGAGCTGCAACTTGGGAGAGCTCATGGCACCTGGGTATATTTTCACTGGTCTGACCCTGTGGGGTCCGTCCCTGTCCCCCTGAGCGTCCCACTCCCATTCCCCTGGGGGTCCTCATCCCGTCCCGAGGACAATGGGCAGCGAGGTGGCGTGTGACATCGAGAGGCCCTGTCACGGTGGGCCACACGCAGGGCTGACTGTGGCTCCACTTGCTGTGGGGGACCTGTGCCCCTGCCCACTCCCTGACTGGTGCGGCCCGCTCTCCACACCGCCCAGCGCCCCGTATGTGCCTGGGGGAGGAACTGCCGCTCTGGTCAGCAGAAGGTGGAGAAGCAACGGGCTCTGACATGGCTGATTTCATACCTGGACATGGTTGCCGGGCTTGGCCGGGGCTCGGGCCCAGCCCTGCTGCCCTCCAGAGAAAGCCAGGCTGTGCAAGGGGAAGGTTAGCCTGCATTCAACCTCGAGCTGACTGACCCAAGTAACTCACGAGATGAAGGAGACTGGACCTTTGTCTCTGCTGCGGGCAGAAGGAAGAACCTTCCCCCTCCCCCTAAGGTGCCCCTACGTAACAGACACGATGCTCTTGGGGTGGAGAAAGAAGAGCACATGAGTAACAGGCAGGATCCAGGAGAAGCTGACCGTGCAAAGTTGATCCAACCACCCACCCACATGAGAACCGGTGCCACCAGAAAAGCACATGAAGTATTAGTAGCTGGAGATTCCTTACCGAGAGGCACCAGAGCACCCATTTGCCATCCAGACAATTTCTGTAGAGGGGTTGGCTGCCTACCAGGCGCTCGCTTTCGCAATGTTACCGAGAGGCTGCCGAGCCTGGTGAACCCTACGGATTGTCATCCGCTCTTACTGCTCCACGGAGGGTCCAATGTTACTGTGACGAGGCAACTTAGAACAAAAAGAGCCTACATGTCCCTTGGAGCAACGTTAAAATGATCTGGAGCACAGGTGGTGTTTTCGTCTATCCTCCCAGTCAAAGGAAGGGGTTTAGGGAGGAGGAGATGAAGTGAAAAGGTGGATGCCCAGCTGTACGGCTGATGCCACACTCAAGGTTTTGGCTTCTGTGATAATGGATCTGCCTTTGAGAATCAATTCATTATGCACTGAAAGTAAGCCAGAGATTTTTGTCATGTTATGACATACAGATCAGATACCCATCCTTTCTCTTTCTTAGCACAGATACTAACTTGCTCTTCCTATTTCTCTAGTTTCTCCCTATCATGCCCTGAGATGAATAAAAAAGAGGAAAGGACTGCCTCTTTAAATTCAGCAATCTGAAATGGTTGTATCCCTCAACTACCTTTTACAACATGTAGTTCTTATTTTTGTCTTTTCTTTAATTTTAAGGTCATTTTTAGGGTTTCTTTTCACTGATGTTAGGAAATGAGTGTGATGTAAATTTGAAAAACGGCTATAAAAATCAGCATTTATTATGTATTTGACCTATTTTTACACTTTCTGTTAAAATTTGGGCAAAGAACAAGCAAGACATGGTGTAGAAATAGTGCTAAGAAATTATAGGAGTGGTTTACACAAATACAAAGGAGAAATATCTTTCAATCTTTTCCTGAGCATTTCTGGTTAATTGCCTTGTATGATAAAGTGTCGTGTTCCACAGCTTCATTTGCTTATCTGCACAGTAACTTATTGATAGGCAAGTGTAAGGGGGAGTACATTTCATGTCCTCTAAGGGGTTAGTTCCTTAACTAAACTTCTGTACGCAAGAGACTTGAGAGAAAGATTATATTTTTAGTTGGATAACATCTCTTGGACTCTAGGGATTAAAGCAAAGAGTGGTGAGGGAGTTTGGCTCTTCCTTTTCTTTAGGCAGCCTGGCTAAAAATATGAGGAAAGTTTTCCATTCCTGCACTTCTTATTGCTTAGTGTACACTAGCCTCCTAAACATTGCTGATGAGAGTACTGCTTAAACAGAAAAACCTGTCCCAATCCATACATTTTGGTTTTGTTATTTGTCTGTTTTTATTTTTTTTTCCTGAAGAAGAAGAAGGAGAAGGAGAAGGAGAAGGAGAAGGAGAAGGAGAAGGAGAAGGAGAAGGAGAAGGAGAAGGAGAAGGAGAAGCCAAGGACAAGGACAAGGACAAGGACAAGGAGAAAGAAATCTTCGGCTGGGGCCAGATTTTGATCAATTGTTGGTTTCACAGATCCAGATTTTCACTGCAAAATGTGTTGTTTGATCTATGTATTGTATACACATGCTAAGATCAGCAGAAAACAAGGTAAAGGTGAATCCAGATTTACCAGCAGCAATTTGCTCAATCTCAAAGATTTGGTTACTTGTTTCACCATGTTCACCTCGGGTACAGAATGTGTACCTTACAATCGTTACATCTGGTTTCATTTCAGTGGAAACCAGGAAAGAGAGGGAGAGTGTAAGGGAATTTGGTACAGACTCGAGTCTTGCCACATGGCAGTTCAGAGGCAATCAGGGCAAGTTATGAAAGTGGGAACTGACAAGTACTTTTCCATTCCTAATCTGCATGTAACCTGACAGTCTCATTCCTGTTCCCATTGATGTCAATAGCAAAACACTGTGACTCCGTCTTTGCTAAGTGTCACTCCACTATCCTCTTTTGGCACTTCCAAAACCATGGAGATAAATGAGAATCTTTGAAAACTAAAAAAAAAAAAAGTTACTGAGAAAATTAAACACAAGTTAATATTTTTTCCTACTACAGTTAGTTCTCTTTCTTCCTTCACATCTTCATCTCCTTGTCCAAAAGAAACAAATAAAAAAATCTTAAAACAACAGCCAGGCAGCCCACATTCTTACAGCAATTTTCCAGGTGCAAAACTTGTCATTCAAGTACACTTAAGCATCTTTTCTCTTTTAACCTTGTGGGTCTTGCATTTCTCCTTTACATTAATGTATCCTTAGGAAAAGAAAGAGGGAATTTTATGAATTTAAAGCAAATATTAAAAAATATACTTGTAAGAATGTTTTATTCATTTCAGGATTCATTTTAAAAAAAAAAAATCTCTCCTGGAAAAGTTGTATAGTCAAAGAGGTTCCAGCTACAGTTTTTAATCTTGTTTTGGAATCTGCAAATCTTAAACTTTTTGAAGCAATCGGGTTGCAATTATTTCAAGCACAGAGAGTTGTGTGGGATGCATTGTCCAGGACATGAGAAGACTTTTTTCAAGTCTTTGCTCTGCCATTGACTTCTGATGTGATTATGACTGAGCCATTTACCCTTCCTTGCTTCTTTTCCTTCTGTGTAAAATAGAGTTAATAATATTTCCCTATTTTCTACAGGAGTTTTGCTACAACTGTATTAAAGACTAAAGGTTGTTTAAATACTGGGGTCATGGGGTATAAAAGAGTTAATAAGCAATTTGGTTACTTGGATTTTTTTATTTATTTCAGTTTATTTCTGGCACTGTAGTTTTCATGTGTTCACCTCAGTACTTCAATGTCATCTTAGATTTTTCATTAAGTATAAGGTTGTTCTAAGCCCAAAGCAAAAAAAAAAAACAAAACCAACCCCAAGCAGACAAAAAACACAGCAGACAGGACATGCAATGTAATGATATCAAGCAAAGCTGTCTTGAGACTTAAAGTCTAAATCCCATTCAGTTATTCCAGAGTTGAAGCAGCCCCTTAGAGAAGAGCATAAGGTTAGTGCTAGGTCTATGAGGCAGGATTATGAAATGGTTTATAAACTCAAAGGGTATTATGCAGGTACACATTTCTATCTACCTTTCCTTCAGTTTAAAAAAAAAGAACATCATAAAGTTTGTCCTGAGAATTAAAAGTACAACCTGAAGAAACAACAGCCTTTATATTATTCTCTTTCCTGTCTTGTTAGAGGAAAGATAGGTTTTTACATTATGATCTGAATGGAAACAAGCCAGAGAACAGCTTCTGAAACGCAGATGCCTTAAGAGAGCTGTATGCTGATCTCAAGGAACACGCCTTGCCACTGCATTAGCAAAAAGAGGTGGTCTTTCAACTGCATAGGACCGGGTGTATACAGTTTCAGCTCCTGATTTTTTCTGAGGAGGCAGGAAGAAATCAATGACTGAGCCAGCCTCCTTTCAAAAATGCAATAGGTGGCTGGTACCATTCATGGGTGCTGTGCAGCTACAGTGCTAAAAAAGGACTCACAAAGTGATGCAGACTCTCCTATAGAGTGTGACACTGAGCACACAAGGCACTGCAGGTAGCTAATTGTCTGTAGCCAGCTTCTTCTTCCTCTCCCCACCTCAGCAAATCCTGCCCTAGTTTTCCATCTAGCACATGGCTTGTATAACAGGCTGCTGCATTCTCATTCGTCAGCAGGATCTGAAATTGCTTAGTACAGAGCTTACTGCAGAGTGTTCTCTAGTAACTTGGATTTGAAATGATAAATACAGAAGTGAAGATAGTAAGCCCAGAAAATAATATTGCAGTGAGTAGACATAACAGAATTTAAATGATCCTTGCACAGTAGTATTGCTATATGCAGAAACTGAAGTTAATGAGACAACATTCTGAGACTGAACTCTACCAACAATTTACAGGCAAATGCCTGTAGTAAAAGGACTAAATATGGTCTTTATTACAGTTTCAGGTTGCTTCCCTTCATCTATTACTACCACTAGCCTCCACAGCAGAAAGTATTCCCTCTCATTTACATTTTCTCCAAGAGACCAAAATGAAACTAGTGGAGAAGAGTCCCCGAAGAGGTCTTCAAAACAGGAAATAGCATTATCATACTGATTGTACTGATGGCACTGGTAGACCAGTGTGGACATTTAGTCCAAGAATAGGTGTTTTTTACAGATGTCATATGTAAGTTAGAGCCAGCTTGGAAAGAACCAAAGACATCTGAAACAGTAGTGTTCTCTAAAATATTTTTTGTAATCTTAAACAAATATAGCAGATTAGCTGATGAATTATAGAACCATTCATATGTTAATTGTCTTCATATTGGATGGTATATGGTCCCATAAAATGGAAGCTTCTAATCCTGGAGGGGTGACTGATGAATCTCATCATTCTTGAAGTCAACTGTCCCCACAGACCCTTACTAGCTAATGAAATGGATGCCCAAAGCATATGCCATAGCCTAATATAGTCTCAAATTCTCCCATCACCTCAGTGATCAAAGCTGGTCTAAACCACAACAGAGAAAACTTAAAGCTTGTTTTCTGAAGATACCGCAGTATGTTGATACTGATAAGATACCGCTGAGCATCTGAATTTCTCTGTGTCTTTTGAGAAACCTCTAGAACGAACTAGAGAACATAGCTTTCCATTTCATTGCTCTTGTTTGCTTTTTGATTGCCTCTTTCTTTTCTTTTTTAACCTCCGTTTACTGTCCTAATTTCTTTAACACTTCCCTTGGCTTCTATTAAGTTCTGCAAAAGGTTTATGTGCTTTTTTGCCAGGCAATTTCTTCCAAGATCCCATGGCTCTACTTTTAATAACACTGATACATTTCTCACCGTATTTCTTGCTCTACATTTCTTCTGGGTCTTTGATTTTTCACAGCAAATGGTGACTTTTATGAAACCTTGTTATCACTGCCACAAATTCACTGCAGAAAGCAATCAGCCCTGCTGCAGAATGTGATCCTACAGTGTTACAGGCCTCCAGTGCCTTTATGAATGCTAGTGTATATAATTAAGTCCTTTGGTACAATCTTATAATACCTGCTGAAGGTGTAAAGGGCAGTAAGCATCAAATCCTTTCCCTTGTATCACATAATCTGGTTTTGTTCTGCAGACTTAGAATAAGATTTACCCTAGTGCTTTCACCATTAGTTTGCTATGTAGGGTTGTCTTATGCCTGTTCCTTTCTTCGTGTCACAGTTTAACTGGTGATAAAAAGGGTAGGTAAAACATGGGCTATGCTTAATTAAAATGTCATGTTAGTGCTCTCATGACATAATCTTCTAAAAATATGTCATGAAAATATGTTTTTTAAGAATGACATAACCAATCAATTTGGAATAGAAGAATAAACTGAACAAGACAGGAAATACTGGTATGATGGATTGTATCAATCCAACAGTGCAGTGTACCACAGTTCTGATAGAACTCGAAATATTCTGTCATTCCCATTAGACACCATAACCACTGCCAAATTCTTTTTATAAAGGAAAATAAAGAAAAAAAACTACAGATAGGCCACATGACAAAATGACCAAATGATTTGTTCATTTGATCCAATAGCAGACAGTAGGCCACTTGCGCAGTAACATCATTTATCTTTGAAATAGCATCAGGACACCATGCTGGAGCAAGTAACAGAAGGATGGTCCCTGTCCAAAAGAGCATCCAACCTAGTACAAACAGTGTGAGGATTGTTAAAGGAAATAAGGATTAAATACAGCTTAGCAATCATTGACTACAGCAACCTCTATACCCACCATGTCCTCATCACTGAATGTTTTGTACTGTTCATAATGTAGCTGTAGTTTGAAAAGAGATTAGAAGAAGATTAATAGTGTGATCTTCTAATTTTCTTACAGTGAGTACTTTCTGTGCATAAAGACTGTGCTCGAAGAAAGTATAATGGTGTTTATGAGAAAATTTGAAAAATGGGCAATCTATGTAAGCATAGTTGGCAAGGTGGCATTTGATAAGATTTAAATCTGTTGTGCTAAGGAAGCATCTGCTGTGGAATGGCTCCCTCGCAATGAGCTCTATTAATAATGTAGATTTGCCAGTGGCATGTGGTGTTACAAAAATACATATGAATGTTCACTTAGTTGCATGCCAGACTGCCACAGAAATTACAGTTGATTAATGTTGCCAGTGGGAATACTATAGATTTTCAAGCTGCCTCTAGTCATTCATCGGGGGCCCCATTTCAGTCTGTGTCTTCTGTGAAAGCAAGGCACTATAACATGCTCACAATCTTAGCACCCATGACAATGGTTCTGTAGTTTAATAGGTTTTTTGGTGGGATAGTATATTCCAAAGGCCACAGGAAAGCCTAATCATCAGGAGTAAATTCAAACACTGCAAATTCAGATGTTGTCCTGCTCAGGTTTGGATTGTCAATATCACAATGAATGATGCAAGTATTGAAAAACTATCAGAATCATTTCCCTGCTGCATTATCAGATCAGTAAGGAGACCAGATCACTAATGAGATGCTGCTTAACCACTAGAGAAGAGAGCTCAGTACTGACTAGTTCTACGTATTGAATTTTGAAATGCAGTATGACTCAGATGATAACATTTCAGGTTTCCTGTCCATCACAGTGGAGCTTGTTGCTGAAAGCAACTTGCAGAAGGCAAAGAGCTTAAGAGATACTGAAATACAGATCACATGTAAACTTTGCTGAGCTACACTGCAGCCCCATCCATATATGCTCAATTTCACTGATTAGAAACACACTTTATTGGACCACTTATACCAACCTCTTAAATTACCTCAAATACAAAACTGGAAGGGCAGTCTTATCTGTTTCAGACAACCCTCATATTACTAAAAAAAAAAAAGGCCTCATATTTATGCAAGCTTACACTGATGGACATAGAATAATACTGTTGTGGAAAATGTTGAACTGGTATAGATGACACATGATTCTGCACTCTGTATCCTGGAAAACTTTCCACAATTGAAGATGATCATGGCAATCCCATAATAGCATTCTGTGTCCTGTAAACTTTTTATGACTTTTAAATAAAGGTTTACAAATTATTCTGTAATTTGATGGGGTTTTAATGGCATCAGAAAGAACCTGCCTAGCTTTAATTAAGATTTAATTGCTATTTATGAAATCACATTGTCAAAAGAAAATCTTTAGGGTGAGGTTATAGATATGTTGCAGTCCACAGCTAAGAAACGTCCTTTTTTTTGACTTACCTCTAAAAGGGGCCTTTTTAAGCATAGCTTAATTTCAGTTGACTTCAGTTATGAACACAGTATTATGCAATATTGTGTAGTATCCAATGTAGGCTACTTTACAAACCTAACTGAACAATTTAGGGCTTACCTAAAGCCAGAAGGGAATGGTTTATGACTGCTAGAGTTTCCTAAATTCAGCTTTTGGCAGTGAAATTCCCGTACCGATCCTTCACAGCTCACTGGAAATAATTACCCCACCTGGGGTTCGCTGGCATTGAGGTACAAGTTCATGAGGGCTGACTTCACACAGGATACCTTGTTTTTCTGAGAACTGACCACCCTGGTTTTAAAATTTTCAACCACATTCAAACTGCCTTCTGGCATTGTATATGTTTAATGGTAAGACACAGAAGAATTGAAGTAACACTTAGTGTCAAATTTTGGTTTTTTTTTCTTTAACGTATGAGCTTTTAAAAGTAACAACAATTTCCAGATTTGTGCTAACAAACACTACTAATTCATTCAGAAAATAAAATATTCCCCTACATGTCTTTTAAACAAATACTTTTTTTTTTTTAATTTTCTGTAATTACTGACAAGTCAGAATACTACACTGTCATATTTCATGGTATTGAGTCACAGAGCAAGACTGGACAGCATGTGCAGATATGCATAAACAGAGATTCTATACTCAAGGTGACCAGATTGTCATTCTTTGTACCAGTATGCAACATTTCTCTCAACTACAATTCCTTAGATGTGTTCCAAGTACCAAGGAAGGAGGCTCACAAAGGCAACAGTCTTCCAAAGACTCTCTCTATTATAGAATTAGCTCTCCAGTTACATTGATATAGCTGAAGTAAGTAAATTCCCTTGACAGCTCTACTTGAAACTAGCAATGTCCAGCATTTAATGATGTTTTCTCCTTTCCTGAACCAGTAGCAAATCATCTGGTGCTATGCAAGAAATGTGAATGTGACTGATGACACCCCCTGGATCTGGACACTGAGAGTATTTCTTTCTCATTTCTATCCTGTCTGTAAGGTAACTGCTTTCTATCCAGTATAAAAAGGTCCCTTTAAAAAGTCAACTAATACATACACAATAAATATTGTCTAAGATGCTAGTTGCCTGTATGTTCTGCCAAGCCCATGATTTTTAGGCATTACTGATTTTATACCAAACACTACCTGACACTACCTGGCATAATCCCTCCTCCCTGCCCCCTTTTCCTTCCTGGAAAGGTCATTAAGAGTCACATCCAGTGGTAGTTTGTTACAGACCATTAGGTCAGAGTAAGGAGGGGGATAAAACCTTTTTTAAACAACCTGAGGATATCCCTGGATCACAGAATCACAGAATAGTTGAGGCTGGAAAGCACCTCTGGAGATCATCTAGTCCAACCCTCCTGCTCAAGCAGGGTCAGGTAGAGCAGGTTGCTCAGGTCTGTGTCCAGTCAGATTTTGAATTATCTTCAAGCATGGAGACTCCACAGCCTATCAGGGCAGCCTGTTCCAGTGTTTGATCACCAATTCAGTAAAATATTTTTATCTTTCATTCCTGTATTTCTAAATCTGCCCATTGCCTCTTGTCCTGTCACTGGACACCACAGAAAAGAGACTGACTTCAGCTTCTTTACTCCTCCTATAAGGTATTTATACACATGGATAAGATCCTCCTGAGCCTTCTCTTTTCCAGGCTGAATGATCCCAGCTCAGTAAACCTCTCTTTGTATGTTAGATGTTCCCTTAATAATCCTTGTGGCTCTGCACTGGACTCACTGCAGTAAGTCTCCATCTTTCTTGTGCTGTGGAGTCCAGCACTGGACCCAGAGCTCCAGATGTGTTTCACCAGGGTTGAGTACAGAGGAAGGATCAACTCAGTCAACCTACTGGCAACACTCTAATGCAGCCCAGGGTGTTGTTGGCTGCTTTTGCAGCAAGGGTACACTGCTGGCTTGTGTTCAACTTGGTGTCTGCCAGGACCCCAAGGTCCTTTACTGCCAAATTCCTTTCCAGCCCATTGGCCACCAGCCTGCACTGGTGCATGGGCTTATTACTCCCCAGGTGGAAAACCTGGCATTTCCCCTTGTTGAACAGATTTCCAGTTCACCTATTCTCACTTGTCCTTGGAGGGTTTCAAGCCCTGACTGAACCAGGCCCTGAGCAGCCTGGTCTGATCCCAGAGCTGGCCTTCTTCTTTGGGCAGGAGGTTGGACTAGAAACCTCCTGAGGTCCCTTCCTGCCTGAATTACCCTGTGGTTCAGTGAGACCTGTTTTCTAACTCTAGGGATTACAGTAAGTGTTGCAATTCATGACACAGAATAGTTTTCTGAGCACAAGTGTTGACTTGTAAACAGCAGGTATGTATGAGGGACATCTATGGAAAAAGAACAAATTGTGCTAGTAGTATGTACTTTCCACTTGCTGTAGATTTCACCTGTGACTTAACCACACTAAAACCAATAACAATTTCAAAGAAGCAGACTTTGAATACAGTGTGTCTGCTCTCTTGCTCCCTCTGTTACGTTTCTTAATTTAATCTCTGTTGCAAAGATAGTTTCCTATAGCCTAAAGTAAGAACGGCATCAATAAGGATATCTAAAACTATGTTTCAGCAGTTTCATACCTTATGCCTTACCATGGTGGATTAAGAATTCTCCATAACTCTTCATAAAATATGGGATTTGTATTGAAATACACTTTTTCTGGCCTTGGGAATTTTCTTTTTCCCTGTTTGTACCGTCTCTCTAGAGAGGTATTCCTTACAAACTGAGAAGTCCTGATGTAAACCATTATTTTTCACCCCAGAAAACAGATGGTACAGTGGTTACTGTGCTACTATAAGATTACAAGACTTTAACTCACTTCACTGCTACATGTGTAACTTAAATAAGTGACTTGTCTCCTCTATAGCTTTGTTTTCCCATTTGTAGCACTGCTATAGTCACAGTTTTGTATCTTTCAGGACTGCCGGGAAGAGAAAGGTGTTATCATATTTCTGAGACACTCAGATGACAGTAAAGAAAACCATTTAAGTATCTAAGGAGAACAAATGCAAAAAAACCTTGAAATTTTTACTGTCATCAACAACTGAAAACTGGTGTCAGCTGAAATTCCAACAGTAAATAATATAATTGTTTTTATAACATTTGCAGATGATGTATATGTTGTTAAGGGAGTTTTTCACAGTACCTATAATTTATTGTGCTAAGTGATTAGGAGGATAAGTTATAAAAATATTAATACCAGCTCCTTCATGAGGTCACATGAACGACTACTGTAGGAAACACTGACTCTTTTCCAAACATGTGGAAGACAGAGTTCATAAAAAAAAAGCACTGTAGTTCCAAAGGCAAGTTATCAGCAAAGATATTTTTTTTTTTCCCAAAAACCTTGCTCATGTCATGTTATGAATCATTATTTCAGAACTGCATGTCTCTAGTTTAAAAAGCTCAATTGCCTGGTTTGCTTGATATAAGGAGTAACTATAAGCATGAATTCCTTTTTTGACTGATTAAAAAGGCTGAAGAAGTGCAACTAAATGTCTTCAGCTGAGACCAGTGTAACATCTGCTTTGTCTGCAAATTGTTTGCTTTAACAGTTTGTTTTAATGAGTTGGAGCTTCTCAGTTCAACTACTGGGGTTTTATTGTTGTTTTAGTTGGGGGAGGGTGTGATATTTTATCACCTGATGGTATCTTGCAGTTATTTTTTCCTTTAAAACAAATCTGAGTGGTCACATCTGTGTTATGAAAATGAACATATGTATGTATAAGCAGTACTTAGACAGGTATTTATCTATGCATCTACATAGTTATTAAACCAAGTAAGTTTTAAAAAAGTAGAAATTATATTTAAATACATCTAGTAAGAAATTTTAGTCATCATGATGTGTGAATAACAGCCCCTCTAGATCCTTAAATATAGCTATGGAACAATTAACAACCAAGCTGGTGTCAGAATGAACTCCCTTTTCACCTTGTTGCTTGTTTGACATATTTTGTTTTCATATTGAGTGAAAAAACTGCATAGAAAGGGAACAAAAAATAGTTTGTCTCCCCTGAACTGCTTTCAAGTAGCTACTGTAATGGGACCAAAAAGTAGGGAAAGTGCAAATTCTGGATACTTTTCATTTAAGAACTGCTGTGGGTCACCAAAAAAGTAAAAGTCTAGTGAATGCCCACAGGAAGAAAAACAAATCATAGCTGTCTTCAGTAAAAGTTGAAGGAAACAGTCACTGCAGAGGATGTATACACTGAGGTCAAGAAGGGGGATTTACTTTGGACTCGTTCTAAATCTGGTCCCAAGGTCTCAGTGACCATTAGCAGTTGGGTTGCATTAAGAATGAGTCTTCTGAAAGCAAACTTGTTCATGTGCTCTGAAATGACTCGCAATGTCAAGGAAAACAGCAGTAATCAAAGGCCAACTGGGAGATTCACTTGAAAATTACATTCCTGACCCTAACCTGAAATGCTGAAGTAGACATACCCATAGTCTTTCTAGTTTATGACTACTCCAGAGTTCCAGTTAAAATCAATAGTAGTTGTATTTTTTACCCTTAATTTATCAAAAGAATTTGCATTGTGACTCTGTGGGAATAAGGACACTATGAATCTATTTTCTATGCCAGTGAAGCTTCCTTTTTTTCTTTTCTAGAAAGTTGTTTAAACTTATGGAAGGAGTCAAGAAGGGGAAAATGTAGAGCCATGGTCTTTTTTTGGTTCATACTTGGTTTTTTGCTTGGTTGGTTGGTTTTGGTGAGTAAGATTTTTTGATTTGGCTTAATAATTCCTGAGAAATGATAAGATATATTGTCCTTAGTAGTATGTTTTCCAGTCCTTTGCTAGGAAAGTGGCTGTCAATCTATGACTGCTGTAAAATTACAGTAAAAATAGCTGGCTACAACAGCTCATGTAATAAAAAAAGAAAGCTTAGCTCAGTACCTTAAGGTCTCTCTACAATGTACTGTATTAATTGCACTTCTAGTCAAGGGGTAGTACACTACTTCACTAGTGACATGATTACAATGCAACCAAAGATGAAGACAACATGGTAATTGTTAAGTTATTTGTGTGGGGTAAATCAGCTACTAAGAATCAGCTAGCAAATGTTATTTGTTTTCAATTAATACACTCAAATCTGACTGAAATTGTATATAAACAAACACAACAGGAATGGTTTTTTTAGGGGACCAGGAAATCCTCTCAACATACCAGTCCTTGAAGGGTTTCTCAGGATTGTTCAACGCTTAAGACAGAGGCTAATATACACAAATTACATTCTGACGACTCCTGTGTTTGTGACACAGACCCACTTTTACTTTCAGCTTTCTGAGGTAATGGACCTTGTTAATAATTTCCAGAAAACTGGTGGACTGAAACTAAAAAAACTAATATTTCCATCTCAAGTTGGTCAATCCATTTGTTTATTTTAAAATATTTTTTCTTCCTCTCTCCAGCTTGTTCTCTACATGGTAAAGAAATTTTTTGATGCTGGGAAATGCAGCATATATCATAGGGTTCACGGGGAAAGTTCTGCCAAAGATGAAACTGAAATTAACTCCAGATCAGCTTATACCTTATGCAATGCCATCATATTTAGAAATCAGGTATCAGTTTCAGTTTAAAGAAACAAATTGGATTACAAATTTTGCCATGATTTTGTTTAGTCAAGTGTAAAATTTGATTTTTTACATGCATTATAACATATGGTTGGAAGTGTCACATATGGTTGGAAGTGTCAGCCAAAAGTCAAATGGCCATACTTCTCTCTCCTCAGATCCCAGTTGTCCTGATATATTAATCATTTTCTAGACTCCCATTGTGCTGTTAGAATATTTCTATTTGTATTTTCATATGCATATATACATATTTATGTGCAAAGTATAATTTAATAAATTTAACATACAGGTTCAGAAACTGGCTTTGAAGTAAGGAACAAACCTGCAGATGTGTATTTTTCATATCTGCATCAGGAGTTTACAGTATTTATTATATACTAACTTATTCAATAAATGACAACTCACATTTTGAAACATCGAAAGATGAAGCCTTAAAAATAGTTATATGGAATAATTAAAAATAATCCTTATATATTGCTACTGCCCTGAATATAATTACCGATTCAGACCCTGCAGGCATTTTATTCAATATGCATGTGTTATCCAGCCTGAGGTGATATGTATCATCTGTGAAATATGCTACTTAGGAAAAGGGAGACAATTAGTCAACACTGTTAGTACTTAAAGCTGATATTTTCAAAATTTTTTAGGGAGGTCTGTTGGCTAATTCTTATTAGAATATTTGGAAATATTGTACCTGTATATCCATGGCACCTTTGAAAATTTCATCCACATCTCCCTTGCAACTAGTCAGGCTGTACTTTGTATATTGAATAAAAGAGGAATTTGCCACAATATTTTCAGAACTGCTCTTTAATCTGGATCAACTTCTTGGCTGCACACAAATTAAGATTCTCACACCAAAGAGCTCTTTAAATGAGCTGTTAGATGTGGCTGTTAAAATTGCTGTGAAAGCCTTCTTTTAAACTTAGTAGGTTGTTTATGAACACAACAAGCAATAGAGTCTTTTATTCATAACTTTCTTCTTCCGTTCTCTCAGGAAAGATTGTCAGATGATTAATAAAGTAAAAAAAAAATAGACTGCATGCTTAGTGAAAGAAGGAGTGACAAGGGCTTATGAAAAGTGAAAACACAACCAAATATAACATACGATATTTTCCTGTCTTCTCTCTGAAAAAATTGCCATCTTTTACTTCTACACAACAGCATGTTTAGAAAAGTGTTAACTTCATTTTCAAGTTGTACCATTCTGTCTTGTGCACAAGTTCACATAAGGCAAAAACTGATTTATTTTTGTCCTGGTTATTCTTTTGAACTGTGTATGTAGGAATGTCATGGCATTTTCTTCATAGAGAGTTCATGATTACTAGGCTAAGGACAAGAACTATAGGTAAGAAAATATTCATTCATCATTCTTGTTGAATTCTAATAGATTCTTTACATTGGCTTTGTCTTGGGTTTATGTTTTACATAATTTGATAGCAGCTGTTTAAATTCCCAAGTTTTTATAGAAAACTCTATCTAAGCTGGTTTAGCTTTGGATGACTCTGAATTCAGACTTTTTATGAAAAATATTCACTATGAAATTTGCTACAACATTGATTTTATATGATTGGCTTGTTTTTTAGATGAGCCAAGAGTAGGCCAAGTGAAATCTAACATCCAATGTTAAATGTTAAGGGATTTAGATATATAACTTTTTTTTAAATTTCCTTTGTACTCTTTTACATCATCAGATTTCTAACCCATAAGAGAGGAAGAGCCCAGTCCTGGTGTAATGTGGGATGAGCCTGGTGATTCTGCTCTCTCTAGCTCTCCTTCCCTTACTGGAGAAGCAGGTTTCTTCAGTCTGAAAAATGGTGTGGTTATTGCTTTTTCAGCTAAGTCTGAATATCAGCTCAGCCTCATCCTGTCACACATCAGGTCCACAATGCAGTTTCTTTAAAGTTTTCTTTCTATACAGTGTATTTGGTCCCTCTGAAATTGCCAGCATCTGTCTCTTCATCAGTATAACCCCCACGTGTCATGATCTGACCATGGTCTGAATGTCATGACCAAAACTACCTAGCTTCCCTTGCTTGCAAGGAGTGACAAGTCATACTGCTCACTTGTCAGGTAGAAGCAACTGCCCTATTTTCATATATACAGCATAGACCATCTGAAGAATTTTCTTTTTTAAGTAATACTCAGGTGATGAGCTGTGTTTTAAAGTTATTAACCCTTTTGTGAACAGCTCAAAGTGTCTTTGGAAAATCTTCCAGCTATAGGCAGCTGGGGGAAGACAAAAAAAAGATGGAGATGATTTCTGGGAAAGAAGAGAGAGTGGTGGTCTATCAGCCTCATCTGCAGAGGAGTTACTAGGACATCGTCCAAAGGCAGAATTATTTCCTCTTCCTGACAGAGGTACATAGTCTGTGTGGATACAGAATCAAAAGAGGTTCTCATGGAGGAACTTACAGGTTATACACTTGTAAACACAGTCTATTCAGGATGGGATTCAGATGTCGGATTCAGATGTCGGAGTCAGACGTCAGGGAGCGTAGTGATAGGAAGAGGGGTAATGGCTTTAAACTAAAAGAGGGTAGATTTAGATTAGATATAAGGAAGAAATTCTTCACTATGAGGGTGGTGAGGCACTGGAACCGGTTGTCCAGAGAAGCTGTGGATGCCCCGTCCCTGGGAGTGTTCAAGGCCAGGCTGGATAGGGCTTTGATCAACCTGATCTAGTGGAAGGTATCCCTGCCCATGGCAGGGGGGTTGGAACTAGATGATCTTTAAGGTCCCTTCCAACTCAAACCATTCTATGATTCTATGATTCTATGATCAGACATGAGGTGTCTGACAGGTAGGCGGTCACTTCTGAGCTCCCCGAAGAGGAATGGCAGACCTGACCAGCGCACCCAGAGACTTGCTCAGCTGGTCCTGCAGAGCCCAGACACAGGCCATTTGGGAGGTCCTGTGGTATCCTGCTTGTTCCCCAGTTGCTGCTGTGGGTCTTGCAGAGCTTGTCTTATTCTTGCCAGCCTTGGGTGGCTGCCTTGGGTCTCACAGAAAATAGAATTGCACCATTATTTTTAAATACCTAACTTATTCCTCTAAATAAGGAGGATCCCACTCTTCAATTTTTAGCACAATCACCTAATAATTTGGATGACATTGTTCAGCTGAGATATTTCAGAAAAATACTACTACTCCTCAGGAGATTTCCATTTGGCATGAGATAATTTTACTAATTTATTAGTTAGACACAGAATTATGCCTGGTTTTTATAATGAGTCTCAGCTCCCAAAAAGTTTGGGAAGCAGTCTACTGTTTTTTTCTGAGTAATCTGGATTCTTTAGATTATATAAACTTTTGATTGTCTTTAATCCACTCTGATCTCTAAATGCATGTTTGTAAACTCTTCACATTATTATAAACAAGTAATTTACCCAGATTTTCTGGATAGGTTTTATGTGCACAATATTTTTTAATATGTTTCCCTAATAAGATAGCAAGCTCATGTGAAATGCCCAATGATAAGGAATTCTCGTACAAGGTATTCAGACTTGATAGTGCCAAGAGGCACCTTTATCTTGGGTAACCCAGAACGATGTTACTTTAATCTTGCTTCTAGGTATAGCACTTGGATTCTCTGTGGCCTTTCATTATACCTAAGCAAGCATTTACACTGGTACAAAATGAATATGGAGTGCTTTTTTATTTTGACTATTTACAAATTCTTTTTTCTTGTTTTGCAGAGCTAGTGTAAAGGGCTACAATAGAGAAAGGCCAGATTGGAGGTTATTTCATTGAGAAACCTGGAGAAGGTACTAAGAAGGAAGGGTTTTTTGCTGTAAACTTGCATGGGAAGTACCCATATGTTACAGGTAAAGGTAAGATCATTCCTACACTCACAACAAAAAGGAAGCCACAAGGTGACGCTAGCACAGCACTGAGACTAAGCTGATGGACTTGGCTTCTCCAGAGGCTTTGCCTTTTTTTCTGTTTTGCAGCATCTTTTCAGCTAAAAGCATAGGCAAAATGTCAGATAGAAGTGCATGCAGTAAACAACATACAAAACTTTAATTTAAATGGCCTGAAATGTATCCAGTTTGATTACTACAGACTCAAGGTGTCTCATGTGTTCATTCCAATGGACTTTTCCATATAATATAAATTAAGAAAAGAAGTCATTGCCTCCTTGCCAGTGAAACCTTCTTGATCTTCACTAAAAAACAATGTCTGACTTCAGGATAATAAGTATACTACTTGTAGCTAGAACAACTGAAGAAAAAAAAAATGAATAAACCTTATAAATCACAAAAATATATCAAAGCTACTCTCTTCATTTTACATAGAGCCACAGATATACCCTCCCAGCTGACAGCAGTACTTGCTGAAGGGGACATCATGTCTGTCACCACTGCAGCCTTTGAGGGCACTGCAGGTTGCCCACTCTGCTCCTGGCTCTCTTGCCTGCCTCAACCCGCAGCCTCTACTTCTGTCCCACCTTGTGCCTCTTTAGCAGCTCCTGAGGGGAACAGCAGCCTCCCCCCAGTATCAGCAGGGGGAAGTCTAGGCCAAAAACCACAATTCTGAAAGCAATTATATAAACGTACATAAAGATTAATTGGGTGAAAAAAGTGTCATATTAAATGGTGGCTACCTATTTTTTCTCATTGATACTTTTATCTTTTCTCTTAAATACATGCAACTGCATGTAGCTGCCACCAGGATATCCAGTAACACCAAAGATCTCTAATAAATGCAGAGTTCATGTGGCCTTACTGAATTTTGATAAAGTCATGTCTGTGTCTAGTTAGCTGTCTTTTGTCCTGTGACCAATTACACTCTTTTGTTATGCCAAGTCTGTTTTGTCAATAAACCAGATCATAGTTTCAAATAATTTTGATTGTGAAATTCCAGCGTTTCTCTCTTGCAACATGCTTTGTTATTTTTTCTTCCCTATTGCTAAAAAAAATCTTGGTGAAAGCTTTAAAATATCTCATTTGGCTTGAGACCTTTGCAAGTCATTTTCCTTCTCTATTGGAAAGGATACTTACGTATTGTTGGTAAATTCTCAATTTTCATTAGGTCTATTTTATTTTTACAATGTCACTTTTATTGTGATAAAGCAGACTTTGATTGTAACCCCCCCGCAAAACAACAAAAAAAACACCCCTTCTTGCTTTTACCAGCCATAAAGTTACTTCACAGGACATGAGGGAAAACAGATATGGAAGAACTTCATAGATGAAATAATGTACTGTTGTACACTTCACCTTTCTTAGAACAGGAAGAACTCCAAAGGAAATACATGGGTTTTCTGGTTTATTGCTCCCTGTTTGGGTTTGTCTCTAAGTTCTTAATAATTAATCCTACCTTAATGCTTTCATGTAGGTGATTCTTCAGAAATTCTCCTGCAACTGAAATCTTACATTGAAAACCTAAATAGCTCCTTTAAATAAACAGGGATGTCAATAAAACTTTACTGAAAAAAAGATTAACAATTAAAGATCCAATTCAGCAAAACATCTAATTAAACAGTCACTTTAAGCATGTGTTTAATCCATGGACCCCAGGGATTTAAGCATAGGTTTTGAAGTTAAAAAATTGTGAGCCTAAACAAATAATGGCATAATTGCTACAAAATGGTAAAATAATAACATACTTTCAAGGAAGCTAAAGCAGAAAACAAAGGAAACAAAATAAAACAAGTACTCACTAATTTTTTCTGCCTTGCTCAAGATACAAATAAAAAACCCTAAACAGCTAAGGTTACATGGGTATGTTTTGTGGGTTTTTTTTCCCACTTTCACTACAGTAGGTCATAGGAATATGATAAAGGAGCTGAAAAAAAGGAGAAAAAGATTTGGATTCCACTTTAAGTTGACTTAACTTTAAGCACAAGATCCATTTCCAGTTTGGAGTTGCAGTACAAACTCAGATACATTTAAAGGAAAAATTTTGAATCAGGTCAGGATCAATTTTTTGTTGTAATTTTTTTTTCACTACCCTGCAAAATATACTGATTTTTTACAGAAGTAATCTGTTTGTGGAACATCAGCTGGTCAAAAATTAAACTTCAACTAGATCTTTTTGTCAACAACCCTTTCCATGGAGAGACAAGGCATAGCTATAATATGACATATTGTTTTCTTCCAAGGGAAAAAAAAAAACCACAAATATTGCTAGTTTTGTGAGTAATACTTTCAATTGCACACCGGCTCTGAAACTTCACAGGAAAACACAGACAATAACAGCACTAAAATATTACAGTGCCTGGAAGGTCACAACATTATTACTGGATTAACTTGCTAAGGTTGAAGACCAGTAAAATGACACCATAAGCCTGTACCTAGCCAGATTTGCCCTACTTTTCAAACTTGTCTGAGGGAACTAAAATATTCACGCTATTCCTGACACCAGCCATTTTATTTACTCACATGCTGAGATGTGAACTGACATAGCTGCAAATGCACACCCGTATTTGAAGACTTGATTAGCAGGTAGGACATCAGTCCATGAGGACAACTGGAAATCTAAGGATGAACTTACAGTTTTCTTGTCTGTGGATAAATTTTAATTATTCAAGCAGAGCTCATAGAAACTCTTAACAGCCTGTATCACAGGGTGACTGGGCACCTAGCTGATGCTCCTTTCATTGCAGATATTTGATGTCTCTCATTATATGATCTGCAATATATAAACCTGCTGCAACAGCAAATTTGTCCATATGTTGTATTTTATAACCTGTTTTACTTTTATTGCCCCCTGGGACTATTAAGCAAACAGAAAACAGGGAAAACTTTCTGGCTGGTACATGCAAAGTCTACAGACACTTCAGAGGCTCCTCCACAGCCCATCTCACTTTACAACAGCTATGGATGGAAAACAGCAACCCCTCTATAAACTCAACTATAAGTAATGACCTCCATATGCTTGAATAGCTTGAGGAATATTAGCTCATTAGTGAAGATGCTTAAATAGTGTGGTATGTGCAATACTTATATTCAAGTGAATTCTTACCAGAAAGCTATGCCATATTTCAAGTAACACAATTATATTCTATACCATTAATAGAACAAAGAGCCATATAAACTCTGATGTACATTCAAGCTTTCACCTGATTGGTTAAGGGAACTATTTGTTCCTGGCTGATTGTCAGCTGTGTGATTGTGTATCAGTGATGATAAGAAACTTTCACTGAAGTAAAGCTTTTGCCTGCTTAAAGATGACTTCATTCTAAGATACAATAAGTGCCTGAAGCTCCTGTTATAAACAACATGATTTTTCTGTTTTCAGTAAGCATTACTGTTAATTCTAGCCACCAGCAGAAATGGAAAGCTACAATTTATAAAAAGATAACATACAAAAATATGAATTCTGAGTGCACAGTGATTCAATGTAGTTGTTCTTTTCTTAGTTTCTTCAGGCGATCAAGGGAACAAGAAGGGCAACATTTCTACAGAGACTGAAGAACTGTAATTAATCTTGAAAATGTAAGAGCTTGAGCTAGTCCAGAGGTATCTTTCTGGAGTTCAATATGAATCTGGAAACTGAGTCTATTTTTGCAGGTTTGGTTCCGGAGTGTGGATCCAGCTGAGAGGGGTCATCTTGTCGTTTGGTTTAGTTTTATTCTTGACTTAACTGGAATCAGATGAGGTATATTGTGGAAATATGCAGATGATGCAGTCTTAGATAATGTTATAAGATTACCATGATGCAGGATGGACACCCCAGGAGAAATCCATTCAGTGATGTTAAATGTAAACATTCGGTGATGTTGAATGTAAATTTGAGGAATGGTTTAAAAAGAAAAAGACTTTTGCCTTTAAAATAGTTTTTATCTAATCTTGAAACACATTTGTGAGCATCTTACTTTTTTCACCCTGACCTGGCCTATGTGCCAGAGACATTCCTTGACTATTTGAATTATCTCTCAAAGCCAAAGAATCTATTGAAAGCCTTCATGCATTCACCAACCTCTAACATATTAGGACTATGAATATAATTTCAGTATCAAATAAGGACTATCTGGTTTCAAACCAGAATGATAGATTTACATAATACATGAATATCCAGCCAACTATCAAGTTTATAATCAGAATTACAATTTTTACGTTAATTCCACTCCCCTCTCAATTTCCTCCCCCTCTTCTTTTAATCATGTTATTTCATCATCAGCTAAGAGTTTTCTGTTCCTTCATGTCTTCTGATAATCAGAGAAGACTATGGTTGGCAGAACATTACAACTTAAGCCCCCCCCCCCCCAATATCTGGATTCTTTGTTTGCTTATAAGTGACCTAGTTCTAAATTATCTCAATGTAATTATTCATTGAATACACCCTTAACAGGATATTTGATTCTAAAAAAAAATCACTAGTATTATTCACTATGTTCAAAAGAACATTTTTGGCTCTGCTTTCCAAAATAATATCAAGAAAAGGTAAAATCAGTTAATGTTAAAAAGCAAACAAACAAAAAAATCCTGCACATGGCAAAACAGGCTCTGTCACACACCCATCTCTCTGACTTTCCTAAGAGATTTTTATCCCAAGTGATGTCTCTAATTATGATTTCTTATATTTTCCACTTTTAAAAATTACTTTTCCCCTTCCTACTGTTTGATGAAGTTAAATGTATGCTTCTTTAATCAGAATGAGTGGTAGGAACAGAGAAATAGTTACATGACAGAATGAAATAGTTCAGAACTGACAGAGGGTTACTTTTTGTAGTAGTAGACTGATGAAAACTTTATCATAAAATATGATATATCACAATGTGATGATTAGAGATCACTTCATAGGCAGTTAGAAAGATAGAATGGAGATGGAGGTGACTGTACACTGAAAAAATAGCATTAAAATCAGTCCCTAATTTCTTTGGGGAGAATGTGGAGAAGGTTTCTCAAATTAAGACATGGAAGGAATAGGCCCACAAAGGTTCTTATTTGATTATTATTTGCAAAGCTTTGTCATGTGTTTTTTCTGAACAGACAATCAGTAAAGTCAGCGTGAAGCCAGGAAGCATTACAAATACCTTTAACATAGCACTAGCCAGTTAGCTCAGTAATATGAGCTCCTAAATGGCAGTTCTCTCATTGCCTTCATGTAAGATGCGTGGTATAATATCTGCTACATAAACCACCAACACTATATTTCTCATGTAGGTTTCTTTATGCAGAGAAAGCCTAATACAACCAATGATTACAAATTATTATATCATCCTTACCTTCTGTTCATTACCCCAAGGGGATTTTCACCAGCCAGGCTAATGACACTGAACAGTAAGTCAATTGTGCAGATATCTAACTTAACGGTGAACTCTAATCTGACTAGAATCCTTGCAATCCTTGCAATCCTTCACAAAAAATCCTGAGGGACAAAAAAGCAAGCTAATAGAAAACTTTGCAGTTATACTGTATATGAATATGTTATATTAGAACAGGAGTTTCCACCATTTAACAATTATTTAATATATTATTCCATCACCGATTCATGGTTTCCTTCCTAGAAACTGGAATAATAACAAAAAAGAATGTTGTATTCTGTTTATGTAGGGCTTCTGTTTCAGGGGAGGCCATGTATATCAGAGACAATGTTCAGCCTTTCAGACTGAGAAAAAAGACAGACTAGTGGGTGTTTGAATTAATCAAGAAATCCAAATTTCATTCTTGGACAAAGGGAAAGCACTACATCTTTAGATATCAGGGTGCATTTCTATCAATATGTACTAATATATGACACACAGAAGGCATGGATGTAAATAATCAATATATGCTAATAATCTCAAATTCATTATTTTTGGGTTAGTCTTAGAGAACATATTGAAAAGCAACATCTTCTCTCAGATGTCTTTGCCTTCCTCCAAAGCTGCATTGGAGAATGAATCAAGCAAATTAAGTGTTTGAGAGCCCTTATAGTAAACAGAAGTATATTTTCTCAGCTGAGTATGCAAGATGGATTACAAGTTAACATTAGGCTGATACTCATGTCTCCTGGCAGAAATGGTGTTGTAGCAATGAGATAGTCTCCTCTTAGAATATAACCTTTTGTAAAAATAGTAGCGGATGTTAAGCTCTAGGTATTTTTGGAACACTTATTCGATTTTAACCTCTGACGTTTTACTCTAGTACCTTGAGTAGTTCTCAGCACTAAAACTACAATATAAATCTCTAAATATGTGGTCTTCACCCTTTAGAACTATTTTTGATTTTTTACCAATATGCGATAGCACATGGTTTTGATCAAATTCTTCAGTATTTACATGGACCTTTACTGCAACCCATTTTACTTTGATTAGGCTTTATATAGTATTTCTAAATGGATATCAATGAAAAGGTTGGAAAAAAGTCAGACCTGAACCATGATCTTTCAACATCTCATCTGGAATTCCATAGTCAGCAAACTGCTATTTACAATCTGTTCTTGCTGCTTTGCTCCATTATAATGTCAGTCACATAGTTTCCTTACCATAATCTTCTATACAAGTTCAAATTCCATTCACATCTAACCGAAATAACATACATAGCATTTCTGAGGAATGATATACTTCAAGCTGTCTGATATGCCATTACTGGAAACAAACTTTTTCTCCTTTTTAAATAGAAAATCAGCTATAGGGCTTCCTCATTCAAGACAATTTCAAAAGCTTCTGAATCCCAACATAAAATCTTTACATAAAAATGCTTAAAATTATTGGAGATGTAACACTGACATTGAAAAAGAAACTATGCTAATGTCTTCTAAAGGTGAAGCTTATTATTAAATATGTATTTGAAGAAAGACAAAGTGTTTATGGTTTTAGGGTATGCCAAAAATTTGCATAAAATTTGAAAAATGAAAAGAAGTTGTTTTTACAAACTTTAAGCTAGGAAATAAAATAGCACTGATGAACTGGAAAAGCAGAAACATGCTGTGCACCAGTTAAGGAATTTCTACCCTTTTTAGGCAAGCATATCCATGTAAGAAGTCCTTTTGCATAAAGCTGTAGCCAGACACCCCTGAACTGGTGCAATGTACATTTGGAGTTGTGAGAAGCTGGCAGCCAGGCTGACTGGATTAGGAATGCAACTTAGTAGCTTTTTACCTCTTATCTTTTCCCCTTTCTGTCCTTCCTAGGCTCTCCTTTGGCTGAGCCTCTTGTTACTGCTGTTGTTACTTGATTTGATTCGTTTAAGACCAGAAGAGACTGATAGGATTGTCTAGTCAGACCTCCGGTGCAGGAGAAGACATTAGGCTTCTTCAGGTTGTCCCTATATTGAGCCAAATGGTTTGTACTTGACAAAATCTTGGATAAATTTCTATTGTGTACATTTCAATGGCTGCCTGCGTGAATTTGAAAGAATGCTCCACCACGCTCTTCAGTTTAGCACAGCATCTGCCAATCTGCTGTCTCTGTAGTAGAAACATGGTGGATCTGTTTCTCCTTTCACTGCAAGTTCAGCCATGAGCAAACCTGTTGATACAGGCAAGATTTTGCAGCAAGTGCAAAATACCATTTCCTATATTTGGGACACGCTTCACAGCATGAAAATTGTCTTAGACAGGTATAGTTCTCTCCCATTTTTATTTTTATTGTTATTTTTAATCTGTGATGTTAACCAATCCTTCTGCATTTAAAATCAAAGTCCATTATTGAAGAACTTCATGTAGGTTTGTGACAACTTAATGAACAGTCATTCCATGAAGTAAAAGAAAGAATGGACTACATTTCTCTGTCTTTTTTTTGTTCTTGTTTGAAATCTTTGTTAGGTGTCCTGTTGGTTTACATTAAAAAAAGGGAGGGGGGAATGATTCATTTAATATCTAATTAAAGTAGCTTAATACATATTCTTTCTAACAATAGAGTACCATCATCCTTGATGAGATGAATCTTACCCATTATACCTTCCTTTTTTGTTGTTGTTTTCATGTACTCTTACTGAGATAGGGGCAAACAGGAGTCTAACCGTAATCTAAGAATGATTGCTAGTCTTGTGTGTTGGATTACCTATCCATTTTGATATGGTTATTTCTATTTTCTGGAAAGCATCAGATATTATCTGTGGAAACCACCTTCATGAATATAGATGCTGATCTTCTTTGCATATATTTATATGTATATATATAAGTTAGTCTTTGAAAGCTGATGATGGAAACTCTGAAACCCCTGATTTCTCACTCTGTGATGCATTACAATTGCTAAATGATGCATTTTTTCAGGCCTAGAGACTAGATAGCAAGCAAGTGGAATACATATCTTAAAGTTCCTGTTTCTCTGATTATTCAAGATGTTAAATATTGTCTATTTCTACTGATAAAAATGAAAATCAAAGTGTCACAGTATGGTGCAGCATTATTCATTCAGGTATATATTTTCCCTTTTAATAAATAATCAAACTATTTCCACCCTTACATAATTTAACAGAGTCAGGAAAATGTGACTCTGTTACTAGTCAAACAATTTCAGCAAGCACTATCCACAGTCATAGTGTGAAGATGCAAAAAGTGGAATAATATGGTAATTTCCTGACAAAGATAATTTTCAGAGTGTATCTTTTTTTTTTTCCTTCTTCTTTTTTTTTTTAAACCTAGAAATAATAGGGAGAATTTAGACCAAGCTTTAATGTTCAGAAGTGTCAGTATCTTAGCTGTTCAGACAGCTGATAGCTTAATGCCTTTGGCTTATTATCTTTAATTTCAGCAATACTCATCTTCTCACTGTATAATGAGATTTTCCCCTCCATTTAAAATGAACCACACTAGCCCTCTATTAATCTAAAGATAAAACTTTAGGTGACTAAGACATGATATAAGAAGTGCTATAATGAGAAGGGTATCAAAAATCATTCTAGAAAACATTTCAGACAGAAATAGGACTACTCTATAGCATGAACGCTACTATTTGAAATGTTGTATCTTTGTGCTCTTCCAATCATAAACTCAAAATTGTTTCATACTGTGAAAGGCATTACGGCAATAAATCAAAACAGACCTAATACCATGTCAGATAATTGCCAGCAAGTAGGGGATCATAAGTACTTCCACCTGCAAGACATAGGGAAAGATTGAGGGGAGGAGGAGAGGAGGTGGGCTTGTTTGATTCCAGTCTACACCATTCTCCCTTAAAAAAAAATTAATCAGCAAAATAATATGCTTTTATTCTTAAGTGTGTTTGTAAAATGAAATATATCTATTTTATATGGCTATACAAGATATAAATTAAGCTTACTTAATGTAAATTTTTTTGTATCTCTTGGACTCTCAGAAGATGCATTTTTATTTTGTATTGTCTTAAGTTCATGACACATCATGTCAATTAACTGATAAAATTTGTAGATGTCCTGGTAATGAAGAAGTTTCTAAAAGATAAAAGTAGCTGAGAAATAGTATTTAAGAAAATATGGCTAGCTCAGTTTGGGGGTGGAAGACTTAATGTTCACATTGAAAAAGAAGAGGCTTAACAAGATCAGAGTAGCCATTTGTTTTCTTCTCTTTTCACTTTTGCCTGTAGTCATCTCTGTATGGAATAAGACCCATAAGGCATTTCATACACAAGTAGAAAAAACAGAAAAACTTAGAGTACACAAAGATAGAAAATGCTTACCCACAAAGCAAGTGTCTTTCTGACCACAACTAAGTTTTATTCATTTAACTGTTTTACACTTTAATTACAGTCTTAGACTCACTGCTACCTTGAATTAGTAACTTGTGTATGTTAGATAGGTATGGAGAGAAATTTCTAAAATAATAAAATTTAACTAAAAGACTTTGGCAGTTTTTCTGTAATGAAAAAAAACATGAATCTGAGTTTAGGGTGTGCCTTTTGGATTCATTACCCTTTTACAGCAGTCCTTATTTGGATTATTACAATACTGATTTTTTACATCTGGACAGTTTAGGGAGTCTTTATATCTGTTATCATAAAAAAATTACTTAACAGGAATATAATAGTTCTATCTGATGATATCATTGAAAAATACTCTGTTCTTATGCATACAAAATTGTTTATTTTTTGTTCTATTTATAGTCCACAGTCACAGATAATTCCTTTTTTAAAAGAACCAAATGCTCTAACCATATGGGACAATTCAGCAAATTAATCCAACTCTGTAAAAAATCTACACTAAGTCTAACCCAGTTAAAAGCCTCTGTCAGAAGTGAAGAATGGTTGCCTAGAAAAGAGTATAAGCAATAGGGCTGAATCATTTCCCAAATAACCAACTGTGCTACTTTCAGAAAAGCGCCTGAGGGCTTCTCATCAAAATTTTCTAAAGAAGATAAAAAAACTTAGGTCCGTGACATAGTTAGACACCTAAATAAGTGTTCTGATTTCCAGTTTTTCTATTCATGAAATGCTGAGTAGATAACAGCTCCCCCTGGAACAAAATGGGATTTAGTAGCTCTCATGTCTGATGAGAATGGAGCAATTTCTGCAATTTCTTAACAAAGTAGTACTTTTGCCATCCTTTTTCTCTACATGACTCATCATAATAACTTTTTACTCATATTCACTACGGGCGTTTAGTAACGCACTAAATATGGGACGTCCATAACAGATCACTTAGTTAAGAGGGTGGAAACCAGTCTATTCATCATTTCTGATCAAAATCTCCAAAACTGAAAGGGAAAAGGGTTTTTTGAAAAATTGTTCAGGGTTTAGTTTTGTTCCTTTGCAATTCTTCCTGAATCTTCATGATATGATGTTTTATTAAATTGTTAATTTTATATGTTGAAACGTGGCCCATTATAAAGTGTAAGGAAGGATCCTGGAACTAGTAAAGGTTTCCTCATCCCTTTGAAGGGTCAGACAGTTTATATACACAGGAAGGAGACAAATATTCTACATCTTTGAACATTCAAGGCAGGAAAAAATTGCATCTTGATGATCACTGCTGAAATTAGAGGAAATTAATACATCTTTTTAGCATAGTTCAAGTGTACTTCTAAGTTGTAGTGTGAATGTCACTGCTACAAAAGAAGTTGATAACAACATGTAAAATTAGATGATAAGGGAGTTTTGAGTCTTTGTTATGGAATTCTTACTTCTGAAGGATTGTCCTTAAGCTTTTATAATTCTTCATACTTTTCCCCTAGCATGCAAGAAGTATCTCCAGCTTTCTGTTTCTGACCATGTTACTCAAAATGTTCTAGTCATTCATCCTTTTAAAAAACCCACAATAATACCAGTTTTACAGCGTTCCTAACAATTACTGTACACTAATCTACACACAGTCCAAAGAATATTGATGTATAATGTTCCTGTACAAGATTTCTTTTTTCCCTCTCTCTCTTTTTTAAAAAATAATTTTGCATAGATGGACATTAAACTTTGATTCATACCTGGTTTTATTCACTACTTGGTGTGTGTGTGTATATATATATATATAAGTGAGTTTTATTGAAGGGATGGATACAACACACTCCTTATGTTCTGCTATAACAGTTGGGTGAGAAATGACATAATTCTTTTACCACACATTTCATGTAATAAACCTTAACTTCAAGCAAATGCAAGCTATAAAATTCCATTGATGGGCTTCCCAGATGTTGCCAGTTGTACTGTTTTAATAGATACCTTTCTTCTTTCAATATACTTTCTTTTTACTCTTTTACATATATCTTAAACAGAAATGCCTGTCAAGTGACCAGCAGGGTGCATATGATAAACCCTGATGTATCCTTTTACTACACCTTAGATGCCATAAACTATACACAGACATCAACTGATATACACAGCACTTACTATACATAAGAGTGTAGCAGGGTACCACTGATAGGCTTTTATAAATAAAGAGCACTAGATATTTTCTCAGTGCAAAGGTCAGCAGATTAATATACTGTAGGTTTGTATTCTGTAGCTGGCATGTGTTTGCAGCTTGACTATTACTCTTCTTTAAAGCTGCCAAATGTTACCACAAGGTTCACAATAAAATACAATAATATGAGAAAATGAGTCTGCTGGGGAAAAGGGTTGTCATTTTGACTAATTATTTTTGTTCTAATAGAAAGAAAAAACTTATTAAAAAAAAACAGAACTGAGACAATTTATAACATGTAGCAACCTCATACACACACAAATTTGGAAGTCTTTTGAATTACTTTCTTTCTTTACTTTGTCTAACTTGTTCATCAACTGCTAACAAAGAAAATGGAAACCTTACACATTGCTATATTTCTTTCATAGTAAGGCATAAATCTTTGGGCATGTTTGATGAAGCAAAGCATTTAGAATGTGGCATAAACAGAGAATGCCACCTCTCCATACATGTTCTCACTTAGAAGTGGGAGTTGTAAGTCACAAATGAACTTTTTTTCTTCTTAACAAAACCTGTATTCAGGTGAGTTTCCTACACAAAGAATACAGTTAAGCCTCATCTTAAACTCAGTCAACATCTTCATAAATCGTCTGGTTGATGGGATTGAAAGCACTCTCACCAAGTTTGCTGATGACACTAAACTGGGTCATGAGGTGGACATGTTCAGAAGGGAGAGCCATCTTACAGAAAGACCTGGACAAGCTGGGAGAGCAGACAAGCAAGAACTGTATGAAGTTTAACAAAGATTCTCAGAACTGCTCACAAGACTTTCTTAGGAAAGAAAGTTACAGTTACCTATGGTAACTGTGCTTGATTCAAATCCATTACCACTGTAAATTCACAATACTTGCATTCTAAGATGTCAGTGATTTGTAGCTTCTGATAACTAATTACAGCTACAACACTATAGTTATAGCTATGTTATAGCTACAACACAACACTATCTTCTGCCTTCCCTTTTGAACATTTAAGTCTTTGGACTACCCATATTATTGTAACCTTTTTCCCATAAAACTCATTTTAAAATCTCCTGATCCTGTTTTGGGTTTCATTTGGTCCTCATGCAGTTATCTGTATTGAAATAATCATCTTCAGATCTCAAAATCTTCAGATCTCACAATTTGAATTTGCGTGAGGAAGACATGGAGAAGAACAATCATCACCATCAATCAGATAGTAAGTACCTAGAAGTGGAAGCTTTAAAAAAAAAAAGTTAAGCTGATCTAAACATTCTAAATAAACAAGACAAAAAACCTTATATCCCAGAACAACTGTCTGGAAAAATGCTTGCTTGGGGACTGAAAAAATGATCTTAACTGTAAAAGAAACATTGTTGCGGATCCCAATAAAATTCACCATATATAGATGGTTACCAATACCATCTGGTGATGAAAATCATGAACGAGATCTTTATGTTGGACAGCAATACAAATTATCTGATTTTTCAAAGTTATTTAGCTTCTGCCTTTCCTACTAGCATTTCTTAAGGCAATAATTGTGTCACTGTAGGTGACTTTCTTATCAGGTAAATCAAAATGCTACAATGCTACAATTTTAGCTACAAATCTGTCTTTCCTTTTTTTTTTTCTTTCTGTTTAGGAAAAAAAATATATACTAGAAATGTATAGACACCACACCATATGGAGTGTTTTTCCTCTTCTATTATCCATGTATATGCTATACATACCCCTGTATACACAGAAACTCAAGACAAACCTTAATGTCTGAACAATAATTTTTAAAGGTTTAAAAAAAATATTACTATTTCACAGCTTATAATAATATTTATAGTGTAACAACTTATAATCACATGTATTCTTTTTATACAGAAAGGTATGTTTCACATTATATAATAAGAGCATATTTACTATAGTGGTGATGCAAAATATTTATGTACGTTTATATCATACATAATCTACTGGAAGAGTATTAGCTAACTGGAAATCATTGAAATAACACTGGAAATTACTAAGTAGCCTAACAACAATGACACTGCATGTTTGTTTAACTCTTGGGAGTTAAACTCTTACAAAGCACCCATTACTGTGGTGAAGGATCCTAAAAACCTCTATTTAGAAAAAAACACAATATTGGACTTTATTTTAAAAGATCTTTTTGATAATGCAAAGTAATTTACTTCCTCAGAATCCCAGAAGAAGGATTTTACAAAGCAAGAACTAAATCTAGGTGTCTTAAGCCCTAGTGTCTTGACTTAGCCCCAAGATCTGCTATATTCAAATCATTAACCATCCATGAATTATTTCTTTTCATGTTGTAGCAGTGTATTACTTTTAAACTGGACATTTAGACTCTTACCAGGCATCCCAGAAGTGTTGCTAATGCATCTGACTTTTGCCCTTGTTACTATCATTTCAGCATTGGTGCTTTCTATCTTTAAAGACTTCACTGTATCTTGCGCCAGTGCCGACTTAGTGTACTTGTACAACACTCCATCACTTTTATTTGTATACATATATGTCATAGCTTATCTGCAGCTGTACTATAACTTATATGGTTTACATATAACATATTGTAACCATTGTGGCTATTTAAATTAATCTGAATTTCTACAACAGTTTAAATTTTAGCAGAAGTTTAAAGTGTCAAATCTCTAAAAAAAAGAAATTTTAAATAAGAAAACACAAAACTGCACGTATTCTCCAGGTTGTATATGTGATTTTTAAGTGATTCATTTCATGCAGCATGGATACTTTTTCCTTCTTTATAAATGCACTTTTCTACTTTGTGATGTAATAAAGGTTTTGAAATAAATGGAGTTATATTAGTAAGAAACTAGATTAATGACTGAGTGTATCAAACACAACTTACTGGATTAATGATGGAGTAAATCAAGCACAAACTTAGGCAGTAAGCCTCTTAAGGAAAGAATTTATATGTGGTGGGCCAAAGAGCCATAACCTAGTCACTGGTAGGGTAAAAAAGGCCACTTTCTTGCCAGTTTTGAAACTAATTTGCAAGGTTTGAAACCACAATGGTAGTCCTTTTACTCAGTTTGCCATGATTCTGGGAAGAAAGCCCCTTCTCTTCCCCCATCCCTGTACCCCCAGCAGTAGCTGTGGAAGATCATTGCTACATTGGGCACAGCCTTTGTCGTAATCTTTAAGGGACAGACTATCAAACTGCTAGGGTGAATGAAACTGAAGATGAATTAATTCCCTTGTATTACCACACTAAATGGCAAATTGGAAGTGACAAAATAAGATTTTAAAAGTATCTAGACAATTAATCACGGTGATCACTTGCACATATTACAGTTCTAAACTTGCCCCAATTAAAAGCAAATAGCAAATACATCTTCTATTGTAGTCTATAGCATTAATTAAGCACACAGTTCAGTCTAGGACTTTGTCATAGCTCAAACTCCCTGAGCACTCTCTTATTGCTTGAGAAAGCTAGCTAAAAGTTTTGCTTACTGACATTATAGCTGACACATGGTTTCTTCCATGGACCAAGTCCAATGCAGGCTATCCCTGTGAAACTGCTCCCAGTTCCTCTTGGCCTTCCACTGAAGACTGGAAATTTCATCCTGTAATTATTCCTACCAACATTTTGAAATGTGAGAGACCAGAAGATATCTAGGATGTGCTTCACTGAACATACGGGTCATCTAACATTACCACTGGGGATTTCAGAAGAAGCATAGGTAAGTACTTTATGCACAGAGCGCTTCAAGGAGAATTGAAGATCAGTCTGTCGGTTTACAAAGAGAGGCCACTGTGAAGAACCACAAGGACACTCAGATTTCCATCTCCTTTGATTTCAGTGGGATTTAGGATTGTAAAAACCTTTGTATATTTGAGTCAAAATTTTCCTGAGCCCATCTAATGGAGAACATGGAGCTTTTCAATTGTGTTGAATCAGATAAAGATTCCTTTGTCCTTCAAAAAGTATCACTGTATTTTCCCTGAAATGAAGATGTACCCAGCTTGATGGTTGGTTTTATCTCTTTCTCTGATGCAGTGGACTTTATTACACACAAAGTATGTTTTTGGCACAAGGAGGAACCAAACTGTTAAAGCAGCACATGTTGAATCAACAGGACACATTAATTACACAGTCAGAAGTCATTGCTTCATTTATGATTCATGATCATGAACTTATTTATACAACATTTGTAATCATACAGCTGCATGGTACTGATCTGTATTCACTAACCATTTTTAAAAAAATGTATGTGCATACAGAGCAATATCTCTAACTTTGTAGGCATTATGACTTCATAGCCTAAGATAAAGAGACCTGTGGTTATTCACAGCTCTTCCAACAACCTTTTTTATTCTTCTCTTTTCACACTTTCATCTCTTCACAGCACAATCTAGCTTTTAAACAGTGTTTACTCAGTGCCTAGAACTGGGAGTTCAAATATCTAGCAAAGTCTTGGGATGACAACCTGTTACCTACAATTACAGCGTATATTGTTTTTCATATGGTGCATATCCTTCACACTGTAACAATACGTCTTATTCTCTGAACTGCTATTTCATATGTAGTTGTAAACAAAAAAGGAGCAGCCAAAAACCAGACAACTCCCTTAACGTCTGTTTCAAAATCCATCTCATTATGTACAGGTTTTTTGGTCCATAGTGACCTGACAGATAATAATCTCACATTTTAATTATAAGATTCTTATATTTATCCTCCATTGTTGTTTTGCTTTTAACAGGTAAATGTATGGCAAGTATCTGCAACTCTGTGTGAAGCACATCATAAACATGACTGTAGAGGTATACTGGTTTTGGCTGGGACAGGTAATTTTCTTCATAGTAGCTGGCATGGTGCTATGTCTTGGATAATATATAGATAGATGTTTTTGTTATTGCTGAGCAGTGCTTACACAGCATCAAGACCTTTTCTGTTTCTCATGTTGTCCTGCCAACAAGTAGGCTGGGGGTGCACAAGAAATTGGGAGGGGACACAGCAAGGACAGCTGATCCCAACTTACCAAAGGAATATCCCATACCATAAGATGGTGTACTCAGTAATAGAAGTTGGGGGAAGAAGGAGGAGGGGGGACTTTGGAGTTAAGGTGTTTGTCTTCCCAAGTAACCATTACTGCCTACTGATGGGAATTAGTGAATGAATTCCTGATTTTGCTTCGCTTGCATGTGTGGCTTTTGCTTTAGCTATTAAACTCTCCTTAACAAATTAGTTTTCTCACTTTTACCTTCCTGATTCTCTCCCATTCCACTCTGGGGGAGTGAGAGAGCACCTGTGTGGGGCTGAACTGCCACAACAAGAGGGTACCTTGACAGCCTTATTTCAAACAAAATAAAAAGGAAATAAATTTTAATCTGAGAGAAGCTAAAAAACTACCCCCCCAAAAGAGTATGAGTTTCTAAATCCAGAATGCTTCCACAGGCTTAACTGGTTTTTGTGCTTTTATTCTTCCCGCTCCATGAAGATTAGCTCCATGCTCGCTTGCATTTAATATGAACCATAGAATACGGCTTTTGAACTAAGTTTATTATTAAATTTACAGAAATCCTATTTATTCAAATTATTTTACAAGCATAAATGCCTTCAAGTATTTGATTCTACCCTTTCTATGCACATGGGCATTCGAGCACTCATTTCTTAAAGCCTCATGTACAAAGGCATCGAACACAGCCAACATTATTTCCTCTCACCCCAAGAGAGATGTAATGGCATTTTTGCCTCTAAGTAGGTCTCATGAGCAACAATGCAATCAAAATATTTGATTTAAACAGCAAACATATGTCTCTGATTAATAAGCACAGAATTGCAGTGACAAGGTCAAAGCAAAATAAAGCTGACATAATTTGTTGAAACTATTGCTGGCAGATACTACAGCCTGAAATTTCATGAGATAGCTTCATAAGAAGTTTCAGTTTCATTGCTCAGGTGGACCTGATCCAAGTCAGTGGGGGAGAAATTCATCTCACCTAACCATAGGCATCTTGCATGTAGATCTTGAATCCAACTGAGCTAGTCTCCTTAGACTCCCATTTTATTCACTGGAAAGATACAGGCACCATAGCCTCTGATTCACCTATTTTGGATGTCTTTTTCAGAATGAGATTAAATCCTTAATTCTTTTCATAATACATGAAGTGAGATCCATAGTACGTAAAGGGAATATAGACAGCTAGCAAAGATATATGTTTAAGCAAAAGATTTCTACACTTATTCAGATAAATCCTATCCTAAGAGTGTTTTTCTTCATTGTATATTTATGACTGGTTAGTATATTTATATATCTATCTGATACATATGAAATATTCAGAATCCTCTAGAAATAATACAACCATGGAGTGATGAATGCAGATCAGCTTCTTCCCTGTTTATTAATCTTCCAAAAGCCTACTCTAGAATAGATTTGGTATATCAAGGCAAAAAAGGTTCTTATTTGGATAACTTATTTTGTTACACAGGAAACTGTTATATACTAATGATATAATTTTTTTCTGCATAAACTGTCAAGCTTGGAAAATTAAATAGCCTACCTTCTACCTAGTCTGCACTGAGACTCAGGTTCATCTCATCTAGATACCACAGGGAAGTGTCTAAATTGGGTGAACTGAATCTGGCTTTAGCTGTTGATATAAAGTATTAGCTAGTGCACTGTAAATTAACACCTTACTTCAATGTAGACAAGTCCTCCTTATATAAACTCATTCATTGAGTTCCTTCTTTCATTGATTTCCCTTCCTAAATTTTTTTCTGTGCATCTCTCAGAGTAAAAAATACATTTAGAGTAACTGGAAGGCAGACAGCTCTTCTGAGAATTTGGCTTTTGCTGTCTGCAGTTATCCTAATAGCACAGAATATATGCGTCTATACGTAACACATACATATGAGGAAAGGAAGGAAAGGAAGGAAAGAAAGATGGGATGTCGAAGAGGGAATGAGAGGCCATAGCATGCCTTGTTCTCATTTTCTACCACTAAAGAGAAGCAACATCTCAGAGACATGCTGGTGGGAGTACAAAGGCTTCTTTGTGAGCACACAGAGACACTCCAGTTGCTACTTGGAACTGTTCTCTCTTGTCAGGTCTGTGAAAACCACCCATTCCACTTAGTATATGTCTATGACCTGGACAATAAACTGTGTCAGCCTATATAAGGAATAGGATGGGCAATAGCATAGGGAACATTTATAAAGAGCAAATTATATCCTGTAGCCACTCAGGGATATTCTATTGCATATTTTCTGGCCATTCCACCTCAGATATGACTTCAAGAGTTAGAGAAAGAAAACCCCTATCTGAAGAGGCTGAAAAGACTGGAAGATTTTTATTTTTAATTTTCACCTAAAAGAAGTGCTTACATGATGACACAATAGAATTACATAAAATAATGAAAGGTATATACAGCAACTTTGTCAGGAGTTTTCTGTGTCATAAGAGAGGACCGTTCACTGAAATTATAAGATTGTATATCCTATGTCAAAGGAAGAAACACTTGGAAGTTCACTACTACATGATTTCAGAAAGCAAGAACTTCATAAAATGTTAAGAATTAAGGAGGAAATGGAGAAAAAAATGCCAAATATTAAAACTTTATTTTCAAGTAGTTTAAGACTTTTTTTTTAAGCATTTTGAACTTTCAAATAGATTTTCTTAGTCTAGATACCAGCAAAGGATTAATTTGGATTCTATTTATCTTGACTTTTACATACATTCCCATTTAGCATTTTATTTCATATAACTTGATGGCTGGAAATATTAGTGTTTTAATCAATAACTTAGTGCTTTGGCTTTGTTCTTAATCGTACAAAATCTAGCACATTCGGTTAGAATAGTTCATTATAAATTCTCTTGTGTAAAACAGGACGTATATTCACACTGCATACAATTTTAGCTTTGGTACTATCAGACTCCCCTTCAGTTACCTTTTAGACATGACCATAACAGATATGATTATATGATGTAAGTACCATATGGTAAAGTGGTTTTTAAAGAATGATGCAGAAGGGAAATGGAAACAGTTTAAGTGACTCAGCTGTAGCACATCCCTGTTGGCAGGGGGCTCTGGGAACAGCAGGAGACATGTGAATGTCAGGGTAATGAACAGTAGGGGACAAAATTGTTAAAAAGAGAGAAGGAGAACCAAGAAAAAGAGATTACTATGTCTTTACAGTCCTCACTGCATAAGAAGGGGCAAGGCTTTCTTATTTCTCAGTTAATTTCCGTGTTTGTATGATATCTAGCAAATGGAGTAACAATTTTGCCATGAATTCTTGTTAATAGAGTATGAATAAACAATAATTTTAAGTCCAAAAATGTTCTCTCACTTCCTCTCATTAGAGCGTGAAAATTACTGAAATAGTGACAAAATGTATGTGCACCATTTAGTTAGGGTGCAAACCTATGTTATGCTTTGTTTTCTCCTGCATAGTGAAATTTGCTTCCTTTGTAAGAAAGATTCACTTAACTCATGAGTATAAATGAACAGAATAGTGCCAGACAAGTTCTCTGTCACTACAAAGTTGTTCCAGAGGCACTAAAAATGCAAGGTTCGAGAAAGCCACTAATCTACGTCCTCTGTACTAAAGAGAGTGTGGCTTTATGACTAGTAAATTGAAAGTCTTTTATCTCTAATGTCAACTTAATGACTTAAATGTTTCATCTTATTGCAAGAAATCCAAGTCAATGTAATACTATGACATGCCATGAAACAAAACCTGATCTTTTTTAAAGATGTAAGCGTTTTTGGTGAGAACCAAGGACTTGAAGAGGGTAAATATGAACAATGACCTGACATCAGCAAGAGCTTTTATTCATTTGAAACTTATGTTAAGATTCACTTAACCATCATATTAAAAGAGTTCTTGTCATAGTAGGACACTTTTACTCTTCATGAACATAATGAAGTGCTTTTGTCTTTGAAGCACATCAAAGCATTTCTGAATGAGAATAAAAGTCTTTACAGTGCTTTCCGCTACTATGGCAATATAGAAATTTAAGGCAGAATATAACGTTATCCTGTGTGGGTGTTCAGACTGAATGGACAGATTGATAAATGGTGAAGATGGAGCAAGCCTTCATGTTCAAAATCCTGCATTAATAAGCAAAAATGTTTGATGTATTGTCTGGTTACATTATGAGCCAAAGAATGGTTTCAATTTAAGTGGCTCCCCTGAATGCTCAGTCCGTTTGCACTTAAAAAATGTGAGGGAATTTTCTCAGAACTGATGAATGTGAAATATTCATACTGGGGCAATAGCAAAACCATAATAGCCTTTGCCCTCATGGATCAGTTTCTGCTTCTTTGCCCAGTGACATCTCTAATCATAAAATGAACCTTTGTTTTCTTTCCCTGGGTCCAGTTCCTGAGAACAGGGCTGCAGCCCAGTACCAGTATCATTTTCATAAAATTGTCACCTTCGGTGCAGGATGACCCTGATGGCACCAATGGGCTTTCTGATCAGCCTCTCCAGGGATCCCCACCCCAGTCCTCTGCAGCTTGACCCATCCCACCACTGTCACTGCTGCAGACAGGAGGGGCACGTGGGAGACATCACCGTGCAATGGTTCCTTTTGGGCCAGCCCTGGCACCTAGGCATCCCCTGTCACACCCATCTGCCCGTTCCCCGTCATCCCAGGCTGCCCTGGCTGGGGAAGCACAGGCTCCTCCTTCACTGACAAGTGGGATCCTTGTGCCTCCCTGTGAGAAGGGGGTACCCAGAGACTGAGGGCAAGAGCTAACCCCAGGATCCTCTTGAGGGTGTTTCCCCCACCTCAGCCCTCAAGTGCCCCAGGTGCTGGTGCTGCCTCACATGAACAGTGGCCTGGCTGTGTCTGACCATGTCTGCTGCGAAGAGCCCTACTGAATGTGGCAGCCCTCCTCCACCCTCAGGATTGCAGCCCAGGAACATGATTACACAAAATTACACCAAATGTGACATCTCCCGGTCATGCCATGTCTTCACCCCAGCACAACTCCAGCTCTGAGATCCTTCAGTTCTGCCCAGCCCCACAGGCTGCAGCCCTGACCTGCCCTGGTCCCAGGACCATACCCTTGCCACAACCAAACATGTCTTCTCCTAATCAATGCTCCCAGATGAGTACAGCAAGTTTGGTGACATCTTTAAGAAAGGGGAAGAAACCCTGCTGCCTTGTTGCCTGCATAACTGCCCATTGCCCTGATCTCAAGACAGGAGGTACCCTTCGGGCACACCTATGCCCTGCACATTCTAAATTAGCCACTCTCGAGAAGTATCTCAAGAAGAGTTTGGCACAGAGGCTGATCTGCCCCTCCACCTCTGCTGATGCGCTCCCATATTTTTCATCAAAAAGAAGAACAGGTATCTCAGCCTGGAAGAAAATTACAGACATGCCAGTGAAGAACCAGCATGCTCTGTCTCTGCCCCCAGAGTTCTTTGAATGTCTTCAGAGCCTTGATAATTCATCAAGCTGGACCTGTGAATGGCTTACAATTTGCTCCAAACCTGGCAAGGAAATGAGTGAAAAACTGCTTTCTGCACCAGGCATGGACACTACAAGTATCCTGTGGTGCCACTTGGTCTCCTCAGTGCTCCAGCCACCTTCCAACACCTTTTCATTTCACAGCAGAGCTGCCACCCTTGTAAGGAAATACAAGGTCCTGGTGACTGCAGACATGTTTACCAAGACGACTCACTTTGGCTCCCTCAGGAAATGGCCGTGGCCCCACAGGCTGCTTAACTTGTCCTACGATTCCTGATGCTACGATTCCTGATGCTATGGCCTCCCAGACAGCATCACCTTGTTCACAGCCAGATATTGAAAAGAGCTTATGGGGAGTATCTGTCTTACAAACCCAGGCCCTGTAAGGTGTGAGGACACACCTTGCTGGCAGGAGAGTTTGTTGGCATGGCCTTGAGGGCACCACCAGGCCTGACTGCCCCTGCCCAGCCCCCCAGGGATCCCCCCACCCTGTCAATGGCCCAGGACCCCATTTCAGCTCAGGCCAGGAATGAAGTTGGAGTGAGGACTAAAAATGTTTCAACAGGATAACACATATGTAACAGTCGGCTTTGCATTTGCCGTAGCTACTCTACAGTGATGGCTGAATTTTCAAGTCTCTCTTCCTTTTTCTTAAAGCAGGAGATATTTGTAATGGAAACAAGGGAAGACTGTCTCTTCTCTACCTGTTTTATAAAGGCTCATTCTCAGGGAATATGATTATTCTGTTTTAACAGTTTTAATAAGCTATTATCATCAGTGGATGGAACAAGCACATAGTATAAGTAAAACTGCCTGGATTTTTAATGTTAATTTCCAGGATTTCATTTAATACATCTTTTCTCTTAAGATCTTTTTATGCTAGGAAATATCATTCACTGCAATAATACTACGCCATAAGCAATAATATTAAAGCTCTTGTAAACAAGTGTTTCTTGCAATGAAGTCAGTACTAGATAATAGCTTACTAAAAAAATGTTAGTTCTCAATTTGCCAAACAAAAAATACTGGCAATAAAGGCAACCACAGAGAATGTTGCTCTTATATTAAATTTCCCCCTTAAGTACAAATTTTAAGCTGGTTTTGCAAGATTGAATAACTTTACGTCCTCCATCTATAGCATTTCTAATTGTTTGCAGTTGAGACTGACTTATATCAGAGTGGGTATAATAAAGTGCTTACTTCATCACTACTAAACTCAGACAACAAGCTGCTCTCAATTTTATGAGATCCTTTTATTTCCTGCAATATTTGGGGTGGAGGAAGGAGGGAGAGGAGGCTAGAGGGATATTCAACAGAGGCCTTTGGTGGCTGCCAAAGAAATGTGTAATGAGCTAGACTGTGCCTTCTCAGTATTTCCATCCTGGGACAGTATAGAGCAGCATTGCTTCCCTGCAGAGAAAGCTCCAGGGACAGATTGTAGAAATCGCCTGCAGGGCCTTTCATGAGTTGCAGTCAGTTGCACAGGGTACACCTGTCACGGTTTGCTGAATGCAGTGCGAAGTGGGGTGAATCCTGTCCTTGTCCATTCAGGTGGATTCAGCCCTTGGTAGTGCCCTGTCTACAGGGTATTGCCTAATTACATTTCCTGATGGCAAAATAATGTTGTGTAAATCACAACCACAGGATACTGAAATGCAGTAGGATTATAAAAATTGAAAAGGGGTTTGTTCCAGTTCAGACAAGTCAACCTTACACTAACTGAAGGAAAGCAGTGCAAAGCAGAGCCACACTGAGCTGTAAACATACTTTGTACTGTGCAGAAGGGGAGTACTAGTTCAGGTATGGGAGAAAGGGAACCAGTAAGCAGAAGGGAAACTGACCTCATGGTTTCAGCAGATTGCACCTAATTCTCAGCAGATTTCAAATGATTTCACCTAATACCTAGGTGTCTCTGCTGTGTATTATTGTAGGTCAAGTGCATGCTTTCTTAATGGGGCTGAGCAACCCTTTCTGGCTGGAAAGCTGCCTGGCAGAAAAGGACCTGGGGGTGCTGGTTGACAGGCGGCTGAACATGAGCCAGCAGTGTGCCCAGGTGGCCAAGAAAGCCAATAGCATCCTGGCTTGTATGAGAAATAGTGTGGCCACCAGGACTAGGGAAGTGATTGTCCCCCCATACTTGGCACTGGTGAGGCTGCACCTCGAATACTGTGTTTGGTTTTGGGCTCTTCACTACAAGAAGGACATTGAGGTACTAGAGCATGTCCAATGAAAAGCAACAAAGCTGTTGAAGGGTCTAAAGCACAAGTGTTATGAGGAGCAGCTGAGGGAACTGGGGTTGTTTACCCTGGAGAAAAAGAGGCTGAGGGGAGACCTTATTGCTCTTTACAGCTACCTGAAAGGAGGTTGTAGCAAGGTGGAGGTTGGTGTCTTCTCCCAAGTAACAAGCAATACAACAAAAGGAAATTGCCTCAAGTTGCATGGGGGGGGGTTAAATTGGATATTAGGAAAAATTTTTTCACTGAAAGGGTTGTCAGGCATTGGAACAGGCTGCCCAGGGAAGTGGTTGAGTCCCCATCCCTGGAGGTATTTAAAAGATATGTCGATGTGGTGCTCAGGGACATGGTTTAGTAGTGGAGTTGGCAGTGTTAGGTTTACGGTTGGACTCAATGATCTTAAGGGTCTTTTCCAACCTAAATGATTCTATGATTCTATGATTCTAAGAAGGAAGGTATGCTGCAGTGAAGAGGACCACAAAGGAAGATGAGTGCTACCTGAGACACCTATCTTTTGTGAGACATCATAGATGAAGAAAGACACAGTATTTTAAAAAAGACTGCTCTTCAATATTCCTGTTGCCTGACACAGTTGTCTTAACCAGCAACTGTGCAACCCTTTTAAGGTACTTACTATGAGATACTCAGTCTTACTCTTCACGTTTTCATAAATCATATCAACTCCCTTGCTTTCCATTAGTTATTTTGTAAACTACTATGACATTATTACAAGCTGAAAGTCTCTGTATTGTAGCAAAGCTTCCTATAAAAATCATCTTATTTTCTAAATAACAACTTGACTGTAACAAGCTTTCATTGTCTGCCCTGGGGGAAAAAATACAGTAACTCACCATATGCCAACACTCAGGGGAAATACAAGCTGAGGTACAGAATATGCAGGTTTCTCTAGCATTCAAAAGCAGGGAAATATTCCACTTTCTTTTTTTATGCAGGGACTTATAGTTAAGTGAGCCACCTCAAAGCTCTCCAAAACCAAAGAATCTGGGGATTTGCACTCTCTGCATCTGCTTTGCTTAAAATACTTGTAGTGTTTTGCTGTCATGGTGACAAACATGTCCATCCTGATTTCACTCTTGAGAGCACAGAGGATGAAAAAGCATTAAGTTACTAGAGCTATAGGATGACAAGTGTCACAGGGAGGGTGAAAAATTTATCTATTGTTTGGAATTATAGACCTATTCTCAAGAAGAATGTACATTTATTTCATAAATTGTTTGCAGGCAGTTGCAGTCAGTGCCTTAGGAGAATATCAAATTCCAAACAATCTGAGGAAAAACTTAGGACTAAATATCTTCTCAATAATTGGTTTTGATATATTTTTATTCACCAAAGAGTGATTTGAGGGATTTTGATGGGAACAAATGAAAGACTGGCAAAGTTCCTTTTCACTTTTCATAGAAAAGTAGAAATTCAGCTGGAAAACATTAACACAAATTGGAAACAATAGCTTAAGGTGTTCCATTTGTGGATTAACATATATGTGCTCCACTGTTCAGATCAGCTGCTAATTCTGCAGATGGAAGTTAAAATACAGGAATGAGAAAAAAATGAAGGTGGGAAAGACTGATTTGCTTTCATTGAAAAGGAATAGTTTTTGTCTTTGTCTTGAAAGACGGGATATATTGAAAGATATTTTATAAAGATCTTGATTGTTGTTTGGTATGTTTTCTTTCTGAAAATCAAACTTCTGATAAATAAAAAACTGAATATATAAGTACCATTGGGGGAAGGGATTTTTGTGTAGGATGGAATTTTATTTTTCCAACCAACTTTTAAAATGCTACTTTTTGCAGAAGATGTAGAAGTCCCACAAGGGGATGTTGACTCAGTTGTAATTTAGAGGGAAAGCTCAGCCTACTTGATAATCACCTGAGGTCTTCGAAACACATTGTTGCCACATCAAGAATTCTCATCTAAGCCAGCTAAGCATTTTATTGGCCTAGATAGACATTACCTAGCCTGAGAAATCCACTGGGAGCCAGACACAATTTAATATAATTAGAATGGTGTATTATTCACATATACTGTGTCAGGACTGACATATAAAAGAACTGAAATATTTCCCAAATGAAGCACAACTGTTTAATGGCTATACTACCTGGAACTTCAGTCACTGTGAAGCAAGAAAGCAAGCACTGCTCTTTGATATGTAAACACAGATTTAAGGTTATAACTCAAATTTTTTTTCTGTTGTGCAGTTAGTTGATCCTTTCTCACTGCCATATTTCTTGTATGCTTGGCAACGCAGGGATTCTTAGCTGAGATTTTATGTTGTGCAGTGTCACAGAGGGACACATGACTTGACTTGTCCTTACAAAAATTCCTCTTCAGTGCTTACTCTTGAAAAATAAAATTGTGATTCCCTGCAACGAAAATGGGGATTTCACTGGAAAGCCTGGAAGCTACTAACAGTCCACGGGAAGCCAAGAGCATCTGCAGAGGCAGATTCTGTTGGTTTTCCCCTCTCAAGGCATTCATTCTCTGTTGGTAGCTACTTCAGATGTCCCTCAAGATTAGTGTGACAGGTAAGTCCCCACCCAGCCCCTTGCTTGCTCCCCTGCAGTGGGATGGTGGGGAGAATTTGAAGGGCAAAAGTGACAAAAAACCAACCACGGGTCAAAATAAAGACAGTTTAATAAGAAAAGAAAAAAGAAAAAAGAAAAAAGATAAAAAGAAAAAGAAAAAGAAAAAGAAAAAGAAGAAAAAGAAAAAGAAGAAAGAAAAAAAAGAAAAAGAAAAAGAAAAAGAAAAAGAAAAAGAAAAAGAAAAAGAAAAAGAAAAAGAAAAAGAAAAAGAAAAAGAAAAAGAAAAAGAAAAAGAAAAAGAAAAAGAAAAAGAAAAAGAAAAAGAAAAAGAAAAAGAAAAAGAAAAAGAAGAAAAAGAAAAAGAAATTATGTAAAAGTAATCACTCACTGCAGACTTATGCCCAGCCAGTCTCCAAGCAACGTCTACTTTAGAGAAACTCATCCTCTCCCCACCATTGTTATTGCTGAGCATGATGTTATATCATGTGGAATATCTCTTTTTTCTGTTTTAGTTTGCTGTGTCCCCTCCCAACCACTTGTGCATCCCGAGCTTACTCACTGGGGTGGCAGTGTGAGAAACAGAGAAGGCCTGTATGTTGTGCAGGCACCGGTCAGCAATAGATAAAACATTGCTGTGATAAAACACTGTTGTGGCCACAAATCTAAACCACATCACCATATGGGCTGCTATGAAGAAAGTTAACTCCATCGCAAACAGACTCAGTACAATTAGTTTCAATGTTTAGGAAAGCTCCTTTGAACTTTAAGGATAAAAAAAAGTCAGGGTGGATTCCCCACAACTGTAGAAAATGGAAGCATTTTCTTAGAAGCAAGAAACAATGTAGGTGGGAAGAGAGATGAGGAGATCTCCCAGACGGAGGTGCTGTGCCAGCCAGGGCTTCTCTCTTCTGAGGTTTGTTCCTCCGTGCCGATTCCTAATCTGATCCTCTTTAGCTATGAACCAGTAAAGGCCAAGGATAAAAAATACCCACATGGTTCCCAGAAGAGATATTTGATGCCAATATTGCGTAGATACAACATTAATTTATTTTTTGGTATTTCCAGTGTAAAGGCAAAATTAAAAATGATCCAGGAAACCCACAGTGAAAAACTAGGATTTTCTTTCCAGATTTCACATTCGTGCATGGACATACCCGGAGCCATAAATAACTTCATAATGTGACTGCTTGTCATGGAGTGATGCTGAGATAGAAGATTTGTGATGAAATGTCTTCTATCCAAAAGATGTAATGTAACTGCTTTGATAATCCCTGGACTGTTCAAAATAATTTATTTTTGAGACAACTGGCTGATAATCTCAAAACATGTTTATTATATAACAAAAGTTTAATGTAGGGTGGAAGAAAGCAGAAAATCATTACAAGCTACTTAAAACACATGAAAAAAATGTGAACAGAATAGATCAGAATAGTTCTGGTCTTGTTTGGACTTAGGGAAATTAGAGTTTACAGAAAGATGAATGTGACCAGGATTTGACCTTGTGTCTCTAATGTCTCTTGGATGAGAATCTTCTGTTCTATATGTAAAATGCATATCACCATATTATTAAATAAGCTAAGCATTTTTAACATAGTGCAAACTCAATAATGTATTATGTCAGTGAAGCCTGATATAAATTATTATTCCAGATAGTGTCCATTTGCTTTTAATATGTTTCTCCCAAAACATTACGTACCAAAATGCAACTACAGTAACCTCAAAAAGATAGAAAAAATAATAGGTTTCAACAAATTACAAAAAAGAAATTTTTCTACTGGGAGGACATGAGCTTGAAGATAGTTCATGTGTTACTGTCCTAATATCACACTGAGAAAATAATAAATTACAAAAATGCATATTCCCAAGTGGAGATCTGATTTGTCAAACAGTGCTGAAGAACAGGGGCAGCTCCTCTTGATGCTGCTACAGTTTTCTGACACCTGAGCAGATAAGAAGTGATGAAAGTGTTTGGTAATGTCACAGGTGTGTGACAACAGTCTGTGTGCCAGTGTAAGGAATCCCAGAAGCTGCTGCTTCTTTCAGCATCTATGTAATCATACTCTTAAAAAAAAGGAAAATAGCATTGTGCCTTGGAATTTCTTGCTAATGCTTTCCTAAGGTTCCCTGTTCCTTCCTGCTTTAAAGGAATTAAATCCCCGTTGTCTTCATGAGTGACAGTTAATCCAAATTCTCCTGATATTGGTTTGAGAGTTGAAAGAGGCAGAAATATTCAGACTTTTCATTTCTACTTCTGATGGCCTGGTTTTCTGTCATATATCCATTTTCTGCTTAGTACCACGTTTTCCATTTTCTTGTTGTTGTATAACTTGTATAACAGACCAAAATATACTGTATATTAGTTTGATCCTTTGTCGGAAAAAAAAAAAAAAGAAAAAGAAATCTACACAATGAAGCTGTCCTTTAATTTATGAATGACTGTAGAAACATTAGTATTGTTCTTACTGTTGCTCAACATGACACTGCATATATGGTCATAATCATAATTGCCTACCATTTCAGCAGTAACAAAATGACCACAAGAGCCTTTGCATTTCAGATTATAGTGACAGGAATATCACTATGTTTTGGGTATTTAAGTTTGCCTGGGACTTCAAACAGCCATCAGATACTGATCACTTTATGTCACAGTAAGAATCCAGAAATTACTTTAAGCTGAAAAGGCCCTGGACCATCTAGTACCTCTTATATTTAGAACATTTAAATATGGGGATACAGTGAATCATTTCTAGAACAGTATTGTTTAACATGGTTTTTGTTTCACCCATTCAGGAATAGTTTAACAAAGGACCCAGGTTAAAAATATGAAACCTGACAACATTTGTACGGGAGAATGAATGATCCGTATTACCTTCCAACACTTGGGAATGTGTGTCTTTGTAGTCCTGGTGGAGTAATATGTTTTTATCTACCTAACAAGAGTTTTTAATATGTTTAAATAATAGCAGGAACCTAGAGATAACTTGGGAATTTCTATATTTTAATCATGTGTCAAATTATATTACTTATTTCAGTATTTGTTTGCTAAATGTTGAGAGATTTAATTCAAAATGTTAACTAAAACAAAGTCTGTAAACTTTTCATCCTTTCATATGCAGAGTTTCAGGAGATACTTGCAGTGGATTCTGAATGGGTTTTGATGGGCTGCTATAATAACTTCAGTATTTTTAGACCTCCAAAGTTAATCCAAAATTCAGACTAAGACTTTATTTAATATGATTTATTTTCCAGAATTTTACTAACATGCTAAGAATTTTTTATTCTCCATGTCAGATATATAGCACAGTGGGTTGCAACACAGGCTTTTTTTTCTGGATTTCAATATTCTCACATTTCAAGAAAACAAAATATGTTTTCCATCTTGGCAAAACAAGAATTTATTTTTCAACAAAAGTGTGCAGATATTAACTTATGGGACAAGAGAAAGGCAAAGGCATTCTCCTCAAAGCCAGCATACAACACCTATCTGTCCAGTAGGAATAAAATATTGTAAAACATTTATTAGCATTGCAAAAAGCTCTTCTTGAGCTCATAGAGAAATCTTGTCACAGATGCAAGCCTGATGGTAGTGAATCCATTTGCAAATGTGAATTCCAAATTAATGCAGAAATAAAACTAGAAGTTGCAGACCTATTACCTTTACAACAACAGTTATGTGGGCAGCAAAGATGGGAAAGAGCTGCAGCTGAAGATAATAAAATACTTGACCCACATGCGGTTGAAACTTCTTCGAGCTTTCAAGGAACTCAACAATAAAGTCTCCCCACTGATCTCCTCAATGCAATACACTGCCGTGGTTTAACCCCAGCCAGCAACTAAGCACCACGCAGCCGCTTGCTCACTCCCTCCCAGTGGGATGAGGGAGAGAACTGAAAAAAAAAAAGGTAAAACTCATGGATTGAGATAAAGACAATTTAATAGGACAGAAAAGAAAGGGAAAATAATAATAATGATAGAAGAATATACAAAACAAGTGATGCAAAATGCAATTGCTCATCAACTGCTGAGCAATGCCCAGCCACTTCCCAAGCAGGAGGCCCCCGGCCAGATTTTCCCCTAGTTTATAAACTGAGCGTGATGTCACATGGTGTGGAATATCCCTTTGGCCAGCTGGGGTCAGCTGTCCCAGCTGTGTCCCCTCCCAACTTGTGCACTCCCAGCCTACTCACTGGTGGGGCAGTGTAAGAAGCAGAAAAGGCCTTGACTTTATGGAAGCACTGCTCAGCGGTAACTAGAACATGAGTGTGCTATATCAACATTATTCTCATCCTAAATCCAAAACAGAGCACTATACCAGCTACTAGAAAGAAAATTATCTCTATCCCAGCCAAAACCAGGACATACACACGACTGATACTTGTAAAAGAAAGAAGCATTACTTGCTTAGAATAGATCCTTAGTGTCTGCACCTGTGTTGACATATAGTCATCTAGTATGAGCCTGCTTCATCACTTACTGGAGAATGTTAAATTCTGCATGCACCTATGAAATTAAAATTATCTTGCCTATGACACAGTATTTCACATCTTTCTAACACTGAGTTCTTCCAATTTCTTTTGAAACATCAATACTCCTGTGGTGGAAGACATTAGATTAGTTATGCGTTAGTTTTGGATGGATAAATATTAAGTTCTTTAATGGAACTACTATGTTTGTGAATATTTTAAATAAAAATGATAATTCAGTTTCAACCCAAGCAACATATTTAATACACCACCTCTGCTTTACCATTTCGCAACTTTACCAAGCATTTTTTATGTACAGTTCTTATGCTTGTCCTCCTTAGATAACCATGATACCTACACTGCAAATGAAGGAAGTGTAAGGAGTGTATATATAGAACATTTTTTTTTTTTTTTTTAAAGAGACAAAGACAAGGAATTGGTAAAAAAGTTATGGAGTAGAAATAACAGAAGGAAGCAGAAAAAAAAAGGAAGAGAAAGAATACAAAGAGCAAAAAAGAAGATAAAGAGACATACTTTTTTTCTCTTCTGTTCTTTAAGAAAACTAACAGAAAAGAAACACATGAGAGATAATAAGTTATGGGTGAGATGAGTGGAAACAGCTGTTTTAAGAGAACACTTAAAGTCACTATATAAAAGTAAAATCTGCACAAAAGTTTAGTTTTTTCTATTAGGATATATCAGAAGTATGACCCTGTGACAAGCTGAAGTTGGATTGATCTGGCTATAAATGAAACAAGGTCCCAGTGGGACCTTTTTGTATTCAGAGAGGATATCATACATTTTGGTTTATATTGTTTTGCACTGCTGATGCTGGCTGTGCGTTTCAAAATTAGATTAGCTGAAAGAAAACATGATAGGCATCTCAAGAAAGCAAACTACGTTGAAAAGATCAGAACAATAGCTAAATTTATTTTTATTTTTATTTTGTTTATTTGAAATGTCTTTGAGTCTCTTAAGCATCATCTTATACATGGTATTGAAAACTTTTCTTATTATTTTTCTACGTCATATAGTTACCTCTAACTTTTTCTGGTGACTCTACAGAGATGTAGGTGAACACCTGCTCTGACTCAGTGGCACTAAACCATGGACAGAGGTCTAGCAGATGCCAAAAGTAGGTAAAAATAATCAGCCTGGTCAAAGTAATGCAGGCTAGTGCCTATTTCAGTACTGAAGGTGGATAACTGAGGCTGGAAGGGACCTCAGGAGGTCTTCAGTCCAACCCCCTGCCCAAAACAGGGGCAGCTCTAGGGTCAGACCAGGCTGCCTATGGCTTAGTCTATTTGGGGCTTTCTGCTCAACCCTAGTGGAGCTTGACTTTTTGGACACCATCCCTATATGCCTGAGCAATATTTATAGATTCCTCTTGTGCAGTCTCTCCTTGCTTCTGCCTTTCTGCATCAGGGCTCTAGCCACTCTGGCCAAGCCAGTCTCCTGATATGTGCTGAGGAGAAGTAATGATTAAGACTAATTTCCTTATAGTATTTATAAGGAATAGGTTTGTCACATCAGAGAAAAGGAAAAACACAAGGGGAAAAAACCCCAAACAACAGAAAAATGTCCGTACTGACTAGAATGCTTTTGTTTTCTGTTTAATGCCAATATACACTCTTTGTCTGGCCATAGGATACTCTGCTTTCACAGGATTCAAATCTGATAAAATAGTGTACTCTCTCTGCATGACTTAATTTTATGTCTTCAGTGAGATCCCTGGGCACCTTAGTAAAACATTACCTGTGTCCGCATTGCTATGCATAAAATTAGGCCCACATTGCCCCAAATTAATATATCTGAAGCACAAATGAGGATGCTCTGTCAATAAAGAGCACAAAGGAGGAGAGATATCTAGGGCAAGCTATAAATACCACACTTGTCTTCCCAAGTACCAGGACAGACCATCCTTGCAATGTGACAATGCTGTCCTTGAAGGCCTTCCAGCTTTCCCAAGCTCCTTAGCCTTTCAGAGCCAGCATCCATCTGGATGCCACCTGCCAGTTTTGTGAATAAACCAAAATCTGTTTGCCTGAAATATAGAGTCTGCATTCTGTTACTCTCCTTCCTTACTCACCTCAGGATCATCAGCTCCCATATTTAATGTCACTGCAACCAAGGCTGCCACTGATTACCTGATCTCCAATCAATTCTTGCTTGCTAGTGAATAGTAGATCCAGCTGTGCTTGTCTGTGATTGGTCCACCCAGTACCCATACAAAGAACTTACCCAATGCCCTCCAGAAGCCTCCTGGACTGCTTGTGTCCAACTGTGTTGTGTTCTAGCAGATGACTGGGAAGTGAAAATCCCCCATGAGAACAAGGGTCTGTGATTCAGAAACTTTCTCAAGATTTTTAAAGAAGGCTTCAGACATTTGCTCATCTCGATAGTGTTAGCTGCAACAAAATCCCAGCAGGATGTGATGATTACTGGTCACTCCTCTGACCCTGACTCACAAACTGAACTACACAGTTATGGTAACCCAGTGCTAAGCCTACCTGAGGAAATAAGTGACAAAGGACACAGGAGACGTAACAGACGATGAAGGACTCCTTCTACAAGATAACTAGGATGGGACTAATTTTATTTTAGTCTCTACACAGTACACTTTTGCCACTGAGTTAACTCCCTATTCTATATTTTTAGTCAATGACAGAAAAATAGGCCATTTGCAGGCACCATTCATTACTCCTGACAGATATCTGAAATAGAGCAGATGAATTGCTCACTAGAATCCTTTTTCTTTCTATTTACTTTAGAGTCTTGATAAGTATCTCTGATGCAGATTTCTGCACTGTAAATATCTAAAGTATGATAAGATGAACCACTTCCTCAGTGACCACCTACATTCACAGAGCTGACAGTCCTGAAAATTAATTTGCTGTGGTTTTCAGCCAGGATGAGTTATCCATTACACAGCCTCAAATGGGTTATTTTCCAACCACCACTGTAAATAAAGTAATAAAATATTCTGCAGTTCAGAGAGAGAGAGTGATCAAGGGAAAACTTGAATTTTAGACAGCTGTTTGTGCCTATATGCCATTCAGGCTGCTCACAAATCATCAAATCAAACAATAATTTAGATCTTAGACTTTAAATATAGATAACTTAGTCTGTCTAGTCAGATCTCCTGCTCAAAGTGTAGTAAACTTCAAAGTTACATTAGATTGCCCAGGATATTGTGCAGTCAGGTGTTGAGTATCTCCAAGGATGGAGACTCTACAACCTCTCTGAGCATTCTGTTCCAGTGTTTGACTACCCTCACAGTGAGGACTTTTTTCCATACGGTCAATTGGAATTTTCTTTGCTAAAACATGTTTGTTGGTTTTGCTATGCCCATCCACAAAGAATTTGACTCTGTCTTTGGCCTAAATACCCATTAGACAGTTAAAGGCAGGAATAAGATTCCCACTGAGCCTTCTCTTGTCCAGGCTGAACAATACCAGGGCTTTCAACCTTTCCTCGTATGACACGACAAAAATTGGAAACTACAAACTAGGGTACACTTTGCATTTAAATGTCCTACTGCATATTGTGGCATGGAAGGCTGGACTTGTTGCCATTCTATAGTTATAACTATAGTTATAATTAACTCAGTTTTGGTCCTGGAAGTATCTGTGGAAAAGTTAAACATGTTTTAAGTTAAATATCTTGACTCTATGTCTTTTACAGACTCACCTTACCCTCCTTTTCTTCCCTGCCTTCCTGTTGAAGTGAACTGTAATTTGTTGCAGTTGACATTACTGCATGTTGAGCATTAGGAACTCTTCAATTTAATGGTTCATACTGGAGAATTTCATATTAGAGTGAATATAGAAGTTTAAGATATTTTAACAACACTGTCTTTATTTTCAATTAATGACAATTAGCACTTAAGCCATAATATATCTTTTTTTTTGTCCAAAATATAAAAATTTTAGCATTTTTCTTTTGCATCCATTTTTACTTACTTTCTGTTATATTAAACTAAAGATATTTCACACTGTTTTACAAAATATTATTCTTGACTATATTCACAAAGGTGTTGACATGACTGAGGATTACTTCTGCCTCTGGACTCTGACCTGTTCGTACCTAAAATACTCAGAAAAGGCATTCATGTCTGACACTTTTGGGGAGGTCTGGGTGGCAAATAAATATATCTATGTTTAACCCAATAAGTTACTTTTTTTTTTAACTTTCTAACGTTTCTTGGTTGGCACTGTATTTTCCTTCTACTGTTTTGTTTCCAGTCTACTTGAACTTATGGTGAGATACTAATCTGACCACCCAGATGCAGACAGCTTCTGTATAAGAAGAAAGATTGTTCAGAAAGACTAACTAGAAAAGTTTCCTGAGATGTATTGCTTGTTCTTGCAGACAGAGAGAGAAGGTTTTCTACAAAATGGATAAAGATTACTACCGAGAGAAAACTAGAAAGGGAAAATTAAACCCTTTATATTCTGTTTATTTTAGAAAAAAAGATACAAATTTGTCCAGCTGGCAAGAAACTACTATTATAGTAGTAGTAGAAAAATAATATTCTACTTCTTTTTATCCTATTTTTAATTGTTTCTGCTTGCTCCATAATGTTCAGAGCCAACAGGTCAGTATGTTCATAAGGATTCAATCTAGTTCTCTGTGCACCGGGGAGTTTACTTGCATGTTCTTTGAACTGAGATTAATAGCTTAGCTAACCCTTTCTGATCCTGCCATTTTGAAATGCTTTCAGGAATACCTAGTTGAACCCATTTCCCTATAGAGGCCTCCTCCACCTTCTACTTCTTGATGACTTTCACTGTTATTTTTTATGAGTGAAAGGGTATGGATCCTACTGGCTTCAGATTTCACTGCAGCTGACCTCCATCGATAATAGAAGGAGAAAGTGTGTGTTCCTTTTTTGCTGATGATACTGAATTGTTCCCTGGGTGAATGAGTCTTTCTTGGGGCAAAAAAAAAGTCTAAAGTCTAATGGCATACATATATATGTATATTAACATAATATGCATTTAAGCTGTCTTGTGTTGACATTAGGTTTCTTGCATAGTACAGCTTCTCTAGAAACAAATACTGCCTGGTAGAGTTCACCCCTTTTACAGAAGACTCCTGTAATGCCAGTCCAAGCACCTGAATGCTGAGTGGAACTTTGTATGTACATGCACGGTATGTGGGTGAGATGGGAGAAGCCAGGCACTTGCAGAAGTGCTGTAATTCTCTGCTTAATGTTAGAAGTTTTCACGCTAGTTTTGGGACCTTGGCTTTTTGCTTCTAGATCAAGAAAAATGTACAAGGAGAATTCTCAGAAATTTGCAGCCTGCACTTAACTCTCTCTCAGTGGAAGACAAAGAGAATTTTACAGTTGATCTCAGTAGGAAGAGAGAGCAGGAAATGTCAAATGTATTTTTAAAACACCACTCCCTCATTTTATATGGGTGGAGCAAAATAAGCAGAACTGAAATTTGTACAGTTCAGAGCATAGACTCATTATAGCAATTGAACTTGATTCTGCTGCAAATCCAATTGCACTGCATCACATTTCCCCAAGCAACAGACGTTTCCCAAACTAACAAGTTCGGCACATCTCTAAATATGTTCCACAGGCCCCAAATGTCAACTACTGTGCATGTCATTTTACAATATACTATTGAATATTTTAAACTAAATACAAACCTTGGACTTTTGGGTGCACAAAGCTAGAAGAAACAGATACATTTTGTTAGCACATCTGCAATTAGATGTCACTAAGGAGAGATAAAAGAACACCCTAGGGGGGCAGAACTTGCCAGCAAGGATGTCTGTTGTAGTCCAAGCACAACATATGCTATGAGGCAAAGCACAGGATAGCTGTGGATATGAAAGTGCCTTATTCAATGTATTTCCATAATACACTTCATGCAGGGACAGCTTCTTAGGCTTAGTCCCTTGTGACTAAAAAAAAGGCAATTCATAGAGGCTTCTTATATTTGTGGTCAAATATAAACAGTGGAGATGATAGGATTTCTCACACTGCCTATGTTGGTCTCTTGGTTGTCCTTACTGAAGCGAGTATTAACATTCACTACAGTGGCAAATGAATGAAGGTAATGATGAACATCTTGTGGATTTTTCAACAAGGTCACGTCATTTTGCATTTCACCTTTATCATAGTCACAATCCTTCCATATTATATGAATAAACAACAAATATTTTTAAAAACGTGTCACCTCTGACAGTCTTTTTTCTCAGTACCACGGAATATCAGAGTTCTGCTGTACTACCATAACCCAATACATAAAGTTTTGACCCTATATTTCATAATAACAACTTCCAGTCTGAAGTCTGATTCTTCAGCTGCAAGAAACTAGCATTGACGCCTGATTAGAATAGAGATATGGAAATTTACACAAGAGGAGGATCTACTCTCTATATTCATTCTTGAATGTGTAGCAAATATACAGTTTATCAAATAATTACAGATTTGCTCCTGAAAATGTTAAAGAGCCCTCCCAGAACCTGGGGGAGAAACAGAGTGAGATAAGAATGGTGATGGTTATGGAGAAAGGCTAGTGTGAACCCGCTCAAGGAAGAGACATCCAGGAAGATCAACTCAGTCAGAATGGTGCAAAACACCACCTTGAAGCAGTTCGTGTACAGTGGGGATACTAGTTACCTTTGTCATTTGCACACAAGATCTTTGGAGCTGCTTTTCCTTCTCTGCTGGGATGAAAATGCCTTTTGGGTAGAATGTTTCACACATTGAATTCAGGTAATACCACATTTTAATGTTCAGAAATTTCTATCTTCAGGAAATGACTTGGGGATAGAGGGCTAGAGATTCTCAGAGAGCCCACAGCAACTCTGCTGAAAGCTAAAGAGATACTCACAAAACTGCTGAGGAAACCCATATCCAAATGTGAAGAACAAGACAGACATAAGTAACTAAATAGCGCAAAGAAAGCATGAAATTTCAAGAAAAATACCTAAATCTCATTAAATTCAGAGCATTGGTATAAAGCTGGGGAGGCAAACTAAATGCAGAATGGAATTATGTTAGTCAGACTATACACAGGACACTTGGTAATCTCCAGAAAAAGACCATCTCCTCCCCGACCCACTCTCCCAGCCTCCCCAAGAAGAAAAAGTACCTGATTCCTGTGTCAATTATATTAGGTAAGTTCAGAGATCACTGACTGACTGCAAAACCCTGGGAAAAAAGTAATCTCTTGCCTTCCAGACACCCAGAAACTCATGCAATACAGAGAGAGGGAAAGTGCATCTGTGACACAAGGCCTGCAACATAACACATTTACTATCTTTTTCAAGGATACAGCTCACCCAGGTACAACATCCTGAGACACTAGGGGTGAACAGAGGTCAGTCATTCATCAGGGTAGTGTTTGAGCCTAATTCCTGCCAAAGACGGTACTGCTTACTGTAATGTCCAGATCACTATTGCCAGTGGAAAATCATACTGCTGCAGTTGAATAGGAATGTTTTGCAACAGAGCTTGAGAAGTTATATGCAAAAAATCCATCTGGTACACTTGAGAGCCTTCAAACACAATGTGACCACAGGCCACAAGAGAGGTTTTTGAGAGCTGCTGCTAGCTGCCCCCAAATGACTTCAGCATATGCTTTGAAACTCCACTGCTAGCAATTGGATGTATGTCACAAAAATGAGACTGAGATGCACATCAGTGACTTTTTTACTCAAGTTGCCTTAGAGCATGGAAATAAGACATCTGAATGAGAGTTGGATAGACAGAAAGCACAGAAAGACATAGGAAACATAAACCAAAGCACTTATATGTGGCTGCAGGCTTCCATTTGAACACTTTAAAATTATGCTGCTAAACCATCACACAGTTAGCAAATAAATCAAATTCCACAGTATGCTGTTCACTAATTGCACTTCTATCCTGCTTGGAGGATATTAATAGTTGTGTTTTGTAGGAGTAGGAGGCTTTTCTACCACTTCTGATTGATAATGTAGCACAGTAGCAGACCACTTCAGCACACTGAGGAAAGTTCAATTAATTAAAAATGCTATCTTGCCTTTTTACATGGTCTGCCATTGCCAAGTCAATGATAGTTTTTCTGCCTGTGATGGGAAATTTCAATATATGCAGTGCAAAATATGAGACATTTAAGAGAATGACAAAGACATGGTCCAAGTGACAAAAACATATACTGGAAACAAGTAGTTTATGCTACTTTATACAGTAGGTTATTTTCAGATTGGCTTGTTTTCCCTTTACTTTCTGGTAGTGGATATTTATTCCTACTTAAATTTTAACATACCTCTTTGAACATGTAAATAGGAGAAGTATTATACTGAAATAATGATGTTCATTCCATTCTCTCCTCCCCCCACTCTAAAAATTGGACTGAAACAGCCTGCACTTGCAAGTGAATTTTGGGCTGGGACAAAAAATTCTTGAACTTTTAAACTCAGAAACAGAATTCCTTCTTTCTAACTGAGACATGATCGTCCAGACACTTTCATGTGCTGTGCCTGTTGAATGTTGCCCTTGTGAGTAAACACAACCCTAAGCCTAGCACACCTGTCCCCTCAGGAAGCTTATATCAACACAGGGGAATATTTCATCCAAAAGATGCATGTCTTGTGCATGACTGAGAAAAAAATACAAAGACTTGCACAGTGGATTGCTGTCTGCCCTGGCAGTGAATCAGGCATCTACCTATGGAGGACGTTGCGAACATTTATCAAGTGGACGAATGTGTGTAATCTGACTGAAAGTCACTTTTGCACTATCAGTATAAATTATTTATATTCAATATTCCTTACAGCTGAGGAACAAGCTAATATTGTATGAAAGTTTCTTCAAAATCCTTTCAGCAGAATGAAACGATGTCAGGAGTTGCCACAGGGCACTTCATACTAAACGAAACATAAATGTGTTTTGTAATGTGCTTCATCACCAGCATTTTCAGAAGGCACTGAATCTGTGCAGCCTCGAGAGAACAGGGGCTCTGTATTACAGCTAAAGGAGCTGGCTTGACGAGCCCATTAGGTAACCCAGAGGCTTAGCCATTCCTGGCCCTTGAGCCCCAGCAGGCTGTTGAATATCTTTTCTGGGAGGTTTTCAAAGGTATGCCTAGGCAAAACTCCATCTGCCCTGATACAATTGTCCTATTTTTCACCAGAGGCTGGACCAGAAGAACCCCTAGAGGTCCCTTCCCCTCAACATTTCTATAATTAATTTTGTGATACAGACTGCTGTTTTTGGATATATGGTGAGGAAAGAAAGCACCAAGGAGCAGAACATCTGTGTATATGTACGAAAGGGCAACACTAGCCGAGAAGCAAAGTTTTCTGACTCACTATAAATACATTTAGACTGAAAGTTAGAACAAAATTTTTAAGCATGAAAATGGTGGGATTCTGGTATAGTCTTTCAGTTGAAATAAATTAAGGCAAAACTGTAAATATCATTAAAATGGGGCTTAAGAAATTTGTGGAGCTTGTCTCACATGGTGTCTTTGATGTAAATGACTGCATTCAGTGATATTTCATTAGATAGTATGTGTCCTTTTGGCAAAATAGTTTGTGTAGGAGTGTCCTGGAAGTGAGAATAAAGCATGCTTGAGTGGAAAACACCAGGCTGCCTAAGAGGGGCTTTGCCTGGGCAGATAATTCTAAACAGGAGAATGACCAACAGTCAGATTAAACTGCAGCTGGGGATTACATAGACTTTTGGAGGAGGACGAGGGAAAGTAAGAGGCATTAGCTTGAAAAGAAGTGTAAAAGAAGCAAGAGAATTTGCAATAATTGGAGAGACAGAAGTGGGAAACTAGGTTTGACACTAAGTGGTCCCTGGCACGGCACCCTCTGTTCAGCCCAGACAGAGCACAGTCCTATGGGCATCTGCAAGCAGCCAGGGGCTATCCATACAGGGCGCCCCATGGGATACCCTGGATGTTTTTCCCTCCCATGTGGGTCAGTGGGTGGTCAGGAGAGGTAGAGGCTCATCTGATGCTGGAGCAGCCACATCTCCCACAGGGAGAATGGAGGAACCCCCATGGGGGGGTGATGGTGACCCACACAGCCTCGGGGGGGGTGCAAACCTACCTCTGCGTGTGTGTGCATTTCTATGAATGTGTTTGAGCACATTTGTGTTATTAGAACTTGTGGGGATTAGTTGCAGAAGAATGTTTAGAAATTTGTAGTTGTTTACTAACCTTTGGTAAGACCTCAGTGTTGTGATTTATCTCTTCTATTCCTGATATTGATCCTGAATGTATAGCTTTCTGTTTGCTGGTTAATTACATGTAATTAATAATTCAATAAACCACTTCAATACTGATTTGATTTAAACTGTGTGAGTTGAGCAGTTTTCTCCCGCAACAGTAGTCACCTGTCAATTTTCCTTACATAAAATTATCTAAATTATAGCTCCAAGATCTGATTTCAGTCAAAAGACTCTTATTGCTTCTAATAGGCTTTAGATCAGATTCAAAAATTATTACTAGTGAAGGAAAATATATTCATTTAACAGTAAGCATATGGCAGGGGGGAGGAAATGTTATTTAAATGAAAGACTATATAGAGTTAAGGCCCTGGGGCTCAGCATCAAATTAATACAATGATGCAGCTTTTAGATTCACGCTTGTTTGTGTTTGTCCACATCATAAAGTGTAGCTACCTATTAGGGGTTTTCTCGATATCACTTGAATTTTGCCTTCAGATTTTCATTGAAAATCTTGGAAACAATTCAATGAAAAACTGAAGACAACATTTTTTAAAAATTCAAAATATGAAAACCTGCTAAGCTATTCATGGATTTTTTCATTCCCATTTTTAAATACATATTATCTAGATACCTATTTTTAACTTTTCTTTCCTTCTCAGAAGCCAAGCCTCTGATATACTACACTCAAGTTAGAAAGCAATTGCTAACTTAAATCATGATTTTACAATGCACTGATGCCTCTTTGTTGGCATCTCTCTTTAACAGTTTTGAAGTTTCCACTTGCTTAGTACATTTCAGCTGAGGTAAAAGGAGAGGCTCGTTGTCAGTTTTCTGGTTTTTACATGTTTACTGAACTATGAATTTGCCTGTTCTTGCCCTAGTCAGTCACTGACTTCTCAGCATTTGTCCAATACCACTTCTTAGGAAGTTTATCTTGCTTTTATGTGGTGGGGGAAACAGCATTTAGTCACATTCACCGTGTTCTGCCAAGTGCCTCAGAAGAAACAATGGTGCTTTTCATTCTCAGAGACTACGCCTATACTATCAGGGATAGAGGTGCCTCTGAATTCCTGGCTCTGGGCTGGAACACCCCAATTACCTCCTGTTTCCATACGGGGCATGACCTGGGCATGCACCAACCTTCCCTCTTCATGTCCGGTTTTACACTGAAAAGAAACGTGACTTCTGCAGCCAAAGGGAAAACCAAACAAGTCATCGTCTGTTGGATCAGGTTCCCGGACTACTTACAGAAGGATGCAGGCAAAATGTCCGCAGTCACAACTTTTCCCTCTCTTTAGAAATCTGAGTGCCTAAATCCTCATATTCCCTGTGAATTCAATACTAAATGGCAGTTCTTTCATATCTAAGGTTAAAATGAATACTCTGAAGTAAAACACACAAATGCTTTTACCTGTGAGGTATTAATTACCACTCTGAAGACATGGTCACGTGGTCTAAAGAAATCAAGTCACTGAAATGTGACGAGTGACTGCTTGTCAACTGAGCCATTGTATCAGACAACATGTGAGCATTTAGTTTTTCTTGTCAATTATGAAGTGAAACACATTCATTGAAGCTACAAAATCCAATGAGAGATATAACTATTACAGCCACTGGGAAAATATGTGTGCACTGCAAATCACCCCACACCTTTTTCATTGAAATGTCAAGATTTAAGAACATTACAAGAATTGGACCAGCCATAGGTCTTCTCCAGGGTGGCCTTCTCCAGTTCTCTTTCCCTTTTGTCTAACAGAGAGCTGAAAACCAACTATTTCAAATGTAAGCCATTAAAAATCATATCCCCATCTTTTCATTTGCTCTTGGATAACTGCCATAATTACATTGTTCCTATTCAGCAAGCATGGATCCCCCATATCTATTAACTGAGTGCTTAGCTGTATGGTGACATACAGCTTTCTCAGAACATTTCAACCTATTACTGCTATCTAATACTGCCTTTGCACATTACATTAGAGCAAATAATCACACTATTTCCAAAACAGCATAATAAAATGAAAAGCTCCATCACTATAAATGGCTTATAAACTTCTCCTGTCTTTGATTAACTCTTTGGCCAGCGTCTTCTCTTTTCTGTTTATGACCCTTTTCTGCTTCTCTCAGTTTTTTATCATATGTACTCTTTGGAAGATTCCTGGTTAGTTAGGAGTCCTGTGGAGGTCGATCTGCATCACCACTAAGGCAGATCATCCACTAAATTAATCTCTCCTCTCTAGGAGTCCTAACTCAAAGTGTAATCCCAACACTTGTAGAGATTTTTTTTTCTTTTAATCCATGTAAATTTGACAGAAAAAGCAAAGCTTTAAGAGAAAGTCTCAGAGGTACTGACAGGAGCTTGATTCAGCAGCACTCAGCAATTTCCTTCCTTAATTTTGGGGAGACCTTAAAAAATGAATTGTTCTTGACCCTCACAGGTTACATCTTTTTTCTAACAATTTTCGCTAAAGGAGACTTGTAAGTATTTGTATGTTTTTAAGTAAAAATTGAATTGTGCCATTCCTTTTCTTCCTGATTGTTTATTTTCAATATTATTTATTGACCTTTTACAAGGGTTCTGAAAAGGTGTGGTTTATTCATTTATTCTGCTCTTTAGTAATACCAAGCCTGAGAAGCTTTATCTTTCTAATTTTGATGAACAACCTTTAAGACGTCTGAGGCTACTCCATGCGATAGCCCCTGTGATGCTGGAATCACTGTCTTGGAGATCTTCTTTTACGCACTTTGTTAACTAAGCACTGAAGTTACAGAAGTGGGTAAAAAGTAACTTTAAACAATTACAATATAAGAATTACTGACATTCTGCCTAAATGCATTTTCAATCAACAGATGTAAAGAAACTCTGGCACTGTCAGTTTTACTGACTTGAAAAACAGCATTTATCTTTTTAAGTGCTGAGGACATTTCCAGGATCTGTGATAACCTTTAGAATTAGGAGAAACTCTTTGGTTGCGGTCCATCACTTAATCTGTTTTCCCTTGTGTCTTGTGATAACTGTAACTTACGTTTGCTTTCCACGAATCACCATGCTTTACAGTTTAGGTTTGTCCCAGGACACAACTTTAAGAAATGGTACGGTACAACAGAAAACCCCTGTGGTGAGGGAGATGTGAAACAAGATTTCAGGCTTCTCAAGGGATTTTTTTCCTCTTTGCAGGTCCTGTTGGAGTGGTTGTTTTTCTCACCTCACACAATAGCACAGCTGGACAGTCATGTCCTTATAGCAGATGGCCATGGAAATGGCACATTCTGTGATTTCTCTGCATATGACTTCATTTTCTGTTCCAAAATTTTTCATAATAGAAAGCCAATATGTAGTTCAGTCACCTCATTTTCTATCCAAGGTTTTGCCAGCCTCATATTTCTTTTTTCCTGATTTATTTTTCTGATCTTTATTTCCTGACTTCTGTGATAAACCAGCACCAAATTGAGAATTATGGGTAACTGGGAAAAAATAATCTACTAAATTAGTCCTATCATTAAGTATTTAAAGCTACTTACCTACAGTTTCATCCTGCTTTTCATAAATCCAGAATATCTATGTTTTCCTAAGATAACCATTTTCTTGCTGAAAACCCTTATTTTTTCCTGAGCTTCTCTGAGAAATCTTGTTTTTTAAGAAGCTTATTACCCTAGAAAGCCAAATATAATTTTAAATGTTTCTCTAACATTTACTCATTTTTATTTCCTATTTATGAAATTAAGCTCAGCACATTTTTACACCTACACTTATTACATAACACATCTGTTGTACTCAGATATAAACAGCTGGTGGAAAGATGATCATTTGTGCTATGTGCATGTTAACTTTGTCTATAAAACTCTCTAGCCATTGGCAGATGGCTCCTAGCCAGAATACTAATGTCCTAGTGTAAAGTACTCACCTATGTGCTACTTCTTCACTGTCATCTTCATTTAACTTCCTATTTCTAGGTGCTCACACCATAGGTTCTTAAGGTTGAAATGAGAAAGATTTTTCCTCAGTCAGTCCTGCCAGTATCCCTAAAAGGAGAGCCTGACTGTCCTTCAAGATCAGTGTCAAAAACTGAATTTTTAATACGTCAGCCTGACTCTTTGCTGCAGTTTAGTTAAAGCAGAACTCAATCTCTAAACATTCAGGCTGGTGGACCACGTTTAAAACAGCCACAGGCCTGGACTGGAGATATTTTAATGCAGATTATGTTGAGGAAGGAGGAGGATGACAAAGCAAAGCAATAGGACAAAATCCTAAAAGAGAGTCCAAGTAACATGTTTGTAACTCTTCTAAGGAGTTACTGATTTTTCTGGTCTTCACCTTAGTGATCTCACCTTTGAAAGATAAGAAAACGAAACCTCAGAGGAACACATTTAGTTCTCCTCCTATTTCCCAAAATCATAAATTTAGAGGGCCAAAGTATCACCTGGATGCATCATCATTTTAGCAGAAGTGAATCAGTAACTCAGAACAAAGTGCCACTACCAGGCTGTGAGTGGAGGGAAGGTTTTGTATTTTAATAAGTTCTAGCTTACTTCTGGGTAAATAATAAGGTGTTGCCACATTGGTAGTAATTTTGCAGGCTGCTAGTGTTTCAAAACAGTTATACATGAGAGAAATACTTTCTTTATGTTGTTCCAAATGAGTTTGGAATGGACTCAAACCTTTTAAATTGCTTCAGAAAGAAAACACTTATTCTCTTTAAAGTGTTAGCCCACACCTGAAATCATATCCTTACCCTTTTCCTCATGTTGTAAACACCTGAGACTAGGCTGCCATGAGGAGCCTGATGGTTCAGCAAGGCCCACAGTCAACGGCCTGCCGCACTTTTCTTCGAATCCTTCCAATTCTAGTTGTTTGTCAAGATCAACATTTGAACAATCTTTGATGAACCATGGACAGCATGGAAATTTTTGTTTTCTTCATGTAGTGTTGCTAAATATTGATGACTTTCTGATTGTTCAGTCCCCTCTTCTGTATCATTAGCAATACTGTGGACATACCATGTATCAGAGATCCAGTGCGATGACTTCTCAGACCATTGAAAGACTGTAAGTCTAGTAAATCAGTTCAGTTATAAAATGGGACAGGGTTTGGGTATTGGGTTTGGGTTGGGGTTTGGTGGGGGTTTTTTTCAGAATGGCAATTAGTTACATTTTTGATTAAATAATAGTTAGTGACGGGTATCTTAAAGTAATTCCTAAATTATTTTTTTTTCTTATGGTGCTCCTGCATTACACAGATGAATAGGTATATGCCAAGATCAATTTGAAGCCATATATGCTTGTGGCAAGTTGAAAAATTTTACATATATAAAATGCTTTTTAAAGTGATGTGATTAAATCCACAGTCTTTTATCCCACTGTCAGTCAAAATTACAGCTCACAGCTTTACCCTTGTGGGACTAATTTCTTTTCAATTAAATTTTAAATTGAGCGTGACCTGAAATCATTTTGAATAACTGATGAGCTGGGGTGTGTGTGGAACATGGGCAGTTCATTAAGAAGCAAAGCAGACTTTGTATTCTAACATCTATAACAAACAAACTTTAAAAGAGTAAATACTTGTATTCTCTAGAATTATTGTTTTCTCCCTTATAATGAGTGCAACAGCTATTCAGAAGGAAAATGTGTAATAAACTTGTACAGAAAGAAAGAGACAAAATCTCTCTTACTATATGAAGACTAGGTAAACCACATTAATGGGCAAATAGAGATTATCCCTTTACTTTATGCAAGAGGAATCATGTGCCAAACAAAGAAATGCCAACTCTAAACAGGGTACACATATACTTTTCATTTGCCATTTCTAAATTACAAGATTTAGCAATTATCATTAATTTAATAACACAGGAAAACTGCGATATCTTAGGGGGTGTACCACCGATTTATCTGGTGAGTTCTTACTTTTGACTGCTAAATGAAGTCTCCGGCTCCTGAGTACTCTGAATGACACCACTCTCTGAGAGCTGCTCTCTGAGAGCTGCTCTCTGAGAGAGGGTGGTCTGTTGGGCTATAGAGATGTATCGTTGGAGGGAAACTCATTTCCAAGAGGAGCCATATGTGAAAGACTCTTTTTCTCTGACAAAGAAAAGTGGCCAGCCGTGTTGACCATCCAAGGATGTAAGGTTTTCATTTGAATACTCAGAGCTGCTTCTTTCTCTCTCTCTGTAATTGGTTCCCCACCCCCCCACCCCTCTAAGAGGATAACATTCACCTCACCTTTGTGATTTGAGGGAGCAAAAGTTAATTGTAACAACTGAATGTGAATGACTATCTGAATCTATTATGTTAATATGTTTATTGGTTTTATGCTTATCCCCCTTTTTTTTTACAGCTCAGGAAATTAAATTAAAATTTCACTTTTAGGTTTCCCAGCTTCACTGTTTCTTCTATGTTTCTCCAGGCTTCAATGGGTTTCCATTTAAAAAAAACAACACACTAGCTGAGGATAGCAAGAATGATACACTGTAACACGGAAAGTTAAAAAAAAAATCTTTTTTAATTTACTAGGAGAACATTCTTTAAAATCTTTTCTTTAATTACATACAGTAGATCAAGACCAGGATCAGCGTCTGTCTTCATTTATTGGATCACTCAGTGTGCCAAAGCAGTAGGATATGAGTTTGGAGTTATTCCTTCACAAATAACAGTTATTTGGCAAATATCATGTCCAGACATTTTCCCACTTCACTGGTGCCACAGACACTTAGCAGCATGTTCTGCTCTCCAGAACATTAAGTTTTGCTATCTCTCCTGAATATCAGTTTTCATTTGGGGAATGCAGGTCCCTTTCGTCAAAAGTGAAATTATTTCCCTTTTATGTTCCTTTTTGTTGAGAACACAGACATTGACAGTTAGTCTTTGTCCTGCTACAGATAATCCTTATATTGGAATAGTAAAAAAAAACTAGGAAAAGTATGCAAAATTACATGCTTTATTTCTGTATCTGTATGTTATATTTCTCCTGAAATGTTTCCTAGTTTTGTAGTTATTTATAAAAACCCATTTTTGTAAAGTGATAACTTCAAGATGCTTCCTACTTATGAGCCAGAAATTATTTCAGAGAGTAATAAACTCACATGCTAAAAGCCAATTTTTATGCGTCCAATAAATGGGTTTCGCTTCCTAATAGCCAGTTCTGTTGAGTTATTTTCCTAAGATGTGGTGTAAGTATTAGAGATACATATTAAAAATAATATTCACTTTTTTAAAGTGCTAGGTAAGGTTGGACATCTTGAAATAAATAATTGAATAGAGGTAGCATAGCCATGCTTGTAGTTTAGAAAAAAAGCTTGTTAATCTCTGAATTACAGAAAGGCCTGTCTATCTCCCAGTGCCACTGGAATCATGCTATGTCTCCAACTCTGGGATACATGGTGCTTTCCAAAGTCCTAGCTCCCTGATGCTCACCCTGGCCTCAGATAGCTGCACATCAAGCCAAGGCCTGAGTCCTACCCGCTAACTGTGTAGGTGCTCTTTCAGGTGAAGACCTGGATACACATGGAGGGACTTACAGCTGCCTGGATGGGATGTGTTTGGGGAATAAGAGAACAAGGCACTCTCATCCAGCAGCACAGGCCCAACCCTAGACCCCAAACCATGAAATACACTGGAGAAGAAGTTCAAGATGGTCCCTGCACAGCACTCCTACACCCACCTTCATAAAGTTACAGGATAAGGGCCAAAAGGTTGTTCTTGCCCCATGGCAATGCAAAGTCGCACAACTTTATATTTTCTTTCTTGTAATTTTCTCCTTCTTTGTTTGCTGGTCTTGCACAGAATGCATTTACTGTAAATGATAGTTCTGTTTCAAACTTTGGTAATTTATAGATCACACACAGTCTAATAATGTTATTTAATCTGAGAATAAAAAAAGCCCTGGATGGTATTGATGAAAAGAACAGTTTCAAATTAATGTTACAAAAATCAGTAAAAATAAATGAGAATCAGCATATGACTAGTGTAACAGATGTGAGAAACTAGAGACCTACAGTCTGACCCCAGTAGTGATAACTTCTTGCAAATTAATTTATTTAGAGGGGATGTCTATAATTCTTCATGCTTCATAATACTGGCAAGCACATGACCTCCCACTATAATTTGCAAGTGAGCATGATGTCATTTTAATGAAACATCAAGCAGGGTAATTCAAAAGGAAATGCCTACTATAAAAGAGCTATTAAATAATACTTAGTAATTATAGAGTGATTTTCTACTTCAAAGCCCTTCACAAACAGTCACTAATGAATTTGCATAACCTCTCTGTGAGGAGGAGGAGGAGGAGTATCATTGTTCCCATCTGCAGGCACAGAATACAGAAGCAACTTGCTCAAGACCACAGAGGCTACGAGCATCAAAGCCCAAATTAGAACTCAGGACTCAATGACAGCCAGACACACGGCTAGATCATTACATCAGGCTTCCAGCCTAGCCAGGGCCTTTACAAAGTCCTTAATTCCTTTAAATAAAGGTTAGTATTGATAGCTCAGCCTCAATGGAAAAGCTGGTGCATACTCTAGGTTATTTTGTTGTCTTGGTACATGGCTGTTCAGACTCGGATCTAACACAGTGCCTCCCCGCTACCTGCAAACCTGCAGCCCCAGGTCTCCTTACAAAAAAGTACCTAGGGAAATGGTGCATACCACAACCTCATCCTGATAGACTGTCAGGATGCAAACTTACATGTGCATCCAGACCCAGAAATCCTCCTCATAACCCCCTTCCCTCTGCCCCCATGGTGTCTGCAGTACAGTAAAGAATGAATGTTGTAGCCACTTGAATCTGCTGGGGTCTCAGGAGATGCATTTTTAAGTTAGTAGTTAACAATGGTTCTCTGCACAAGTTTCTCTTTTTATTTTGATACAAAAGTGCTGGTGTTTGGCAAACCCAATGGTGCTTAAGGACATGGTTTAGTGGTGGACTTGGCAGTGCTAGGTTAACGGTTGGACCCGATGATCTTAAGGTTCTTTTCCAACCTTGCCGATTCTATGATTCTATGACATGTAAGACCAGGTGCCATTTGTCATGCAGCGATTGTTTGAATTTCCCTACCCTAATGGTAATGGTTGCTCTTAAATTCTCAAACAGTCCCTACTTGCATTCTTTGTGCTATTTTTCTTTGCCCACAATAGAAGGAATCATATCCATTTTGAAAAAGAACAAATTTTCTCCGTGTGTTAAGTATTAATAACTGTACTTTTTTTTTTTTTCCAGACTTACAGTAGCAATGCCTATAGGTATAGATAGACATTCTGAATCAGGTTAATCAATCTATGCATCTCACAGTCTTGAGAATGCAAGATAATGTGTCATACTTGTCAATAATTTTAATAATTCATACCCCTACATTTTGGGAATATATTTTATAAAAAACATTCACGATATATGTAATGGAGAAGTATGTCATAACTCACCCATTGGCTGTCTCCTTACAAGAATAATATAATTTAAATGCATAAGAATAATGTAATTTAAATGTTTTTGGAACTATGCTCTACATGAACACAAGCCTAAGTATTATTATCTTTCCCTAAAACTTGTCTTCATTCTAGTGAAATCTAAACTGGAAAATCCTGGAGCATCTCAGTGCCTCATCTGCCTCTCCAGACGTACCCTTCCAAGCTGCTGGAATTCATCTCCCACACTGGAGTGCTGAATAAACAAGCCCAAGAGAACTCACAGCATGGCTCCACAATGAAATGTTTGACTAGGGTTAGGACATCTGGGAACAGTTTGGGGACAGCTTCAGGTCTGGAACCATCTATTTGAACCAGGATAATTTTGTTTGGCAGTTTTGGTCTTGATTTGAACTTTGCTTTCTGCCAGCTGGGTAAATCTACTCATGGCTGGGTGTACTGCGGCGTCTGTGGTTTGCAGATGTATGTTCTTCTCGATCCTTCTTTGTTGACACACCCTGTATTGTCTTCTTCACTTGGAAGACATCTGTGTAGCTAAGACTTTTGCTAAGCTTGAGAGCATTTTGAAATATAACCTTTATTTTCATAACGTAACATAACATTTATGTACAGAGGTTAGTATTAATTGTTATTTATCTTAAATGATTTTAGGTCCTGGACCATCCATGCAACTGCTAAATTTTATTAATTTCCTAATTTTATTACATTTTCTAAAATTTCATAAAACTGAGAGAAAACTTTTCTGATCCTCCTGATTAGACTGTTTCCATTTTCTCAAAATCTTGTTTCCTAAAAGTGAATTATAAAGAGTTTTTTAGTTTATACTCCATTTTAACTCTATTTTTAATGTAGCTGTAAAAATCAAAACAGAGAGAGACAAGTTTGGAAGGAACCTGGGAAAGGAGACAACCTGCATCTAATTTTCCTTTCACTTAATCAGGTTTTACAACACTAAAATGGAACTTCCTTTGGTTTTCACAAGTCTGAGAAGAGGAGAAAGCCATTTATCTATATAATTAAAAAATGCACATACCAACTTATCTATTAATTGACTAGTGAATTTGGTGACTGAAGGAAACTGTGGGCAAACCTGAATATGTCCTCTGAATTCCAGACTCTCAAAGGCATTGAGAACAATAGGAATTAGACCCTAAAACATTTGAAGACATGATAAAAAATAGTATACAAAATGTAAATTTATATGACTGACAAAAATTCATATTTCCTTATATAGTAAATGCATAAGGTTGTATCAATAGATTGCAGAGAGCAGAATATTTGAGAAACCATAGACTTTTGACTCCATAGATATAATGCCTGATTTAAATGGAAAAGTCTTGGTTTAGTTTTCATTTTCTAAATAAAATACTGCATTAAAAATAAGGTATTTATCATATCAGGCAATTTGACCTGCAAGAAATTTATTATGCACCTCAGAACTACAACAGACCTGATTTGTCATTTTGTTGTGAATGTTTTACAACAGTTTTCCTCTATTGACTTTTGCAAGATTACTTCCACTTTACACTAGTAAGAATAAGAAGAGAATCTGCCCCTACAAGTATGTTATCATTCTGATGAAAAAGTTCCTTTCTGTCTGGTCATAGCTTATAGAACACCCACATGAAACTAATTTTTATTGCATATGATATTTTCCATTGTTTTGCAGAAAACAAACATGGACATTTATAGTGGACATTTGTCCTTGATGCAAATGTACTGAAGTCAGTAGCAAAGATATTAATTTTTCTTAAGTAAACTTTTATAACTGAACCAATTTATATTAGACATCTTTTACAGTCAACAGAATGAAAGAAACATTTGTAGGGTGAGATTTACCTCATCCTAATGACTCATATGAATCTCATTGCAGACATCAGAAATTAGATTAGACGTATCCCAACCTTGGAGCCACAGAGTATGGTCTGCTTTGGATTGGGACTATCTGCAGAAGGGCAAATGGGTAATCCTCTCTTATGACTGTAAAACTGTGTGAGACTTCACAACTGTGAACATTTAAGAACAGCTGCAGGGAATAAGAGCAGAGTGTTGCAGATAACTCATGTACACCACTGGCAATTTTTTTCATTAGACATCTACATTAGTTATGGATGCCCAATGCAGCCTTGCTTTTTGGAACACCTCAGGTGTTAAGTTAAAAATCTGGTGAAGCATACACTAACGATGCCCTGCATGTGATATCCATTAAGTCATAATTTGGATATTTCACTGAAAGCACTTTCCTTGCTTTCGAGTAATTCCAAGTTACAAGAACACTTCCATAATTTATCAAGCATATTTTTTGCACTCTGTTCAGCTAAACTGTCTTTACTCAAAATGTCAGACAGAACTTTCTGTTTCCCAGAGCTCAGTTCTGGAAAATTTCAGATCAAAAAATAATATTTTCAGATATATAAAACATTGTGGTAGGAATTGCTATTCTGTCTTATGTGTAGAGGACACATGAAATGGCAGCCAGCACACTGACAGCCTACCTGAGAGAGGACTTAGAAGCTTGAAAGCATCTTGAAATTTAGACAGTGGCCCAGCATGTCTATTTTCCCACACTAACCATATAAATAATTCTTCATATAATGTTTAAAGTCTGATGAATACTTCTGTGTTGTGACCCTGCTCAAAGAAGGCTGAAAAATAAGATATGGTACCAGTGATTTTTCAGTCCACTGGCCAGAACACCCACTCAGGAGGTGGGGGAGGCACAGCTCTAGGCTGCAGTCCCACTCAGAAGGATTACATTTCCATCTCCCCAAGGACTGCCATAACCATAAAACTGCATGGTTTCCCAAATAAGAGCATTTTTTTCATCTTTCCCCTCCAATGGAGAGATGTGCAGCCAGTGCTACAGTGGGTGCCAGACATAAAGCAAGCAGAAGAAAACCTATTTGGGCACAGTGAGTAGGGTAAGGAACTTAGGTAGGAGCTGCAGAAATGTCCTTCCAAATTCTTCCCTGTGCAACATGTCCCCAGAAAGAGAATATCTTTTCTTTTCCTTATTGTTCTTAGTGACTCTTTGTAGCTTCATACACATACATCCATTCAAGATGACAGAATTAGCCCATAACAAAAGATGTACAGATACTGAAGACTTCTCCAAAACCTATTTATTATCCTTGTTGTCCCAAAATTAAAGTATTTCAAAAACTTTGAGATAATTTCAGTTTAGTACATGGGGACTTACTGCTTATGAAACAGCCTATGAATATCCTTTGTGATACCAGAAGTAAGTTAAAAACGTGCTTTGTTTTTTCTAAGAAGGGAACAAAAAGGCCAGCAACAAAAGAATCTGTGTTTTAAACTTAGCTCCTTATATCGAAGGCTGCATGGTCCTTGGCAAATGGAAATACACTAAAGAATTTTTTGTTCTGCTTTGTGAAAAAAGTATAAATACTACCATTCAGTATCAATTAAAATATAATTAAAATGTTATGCCATTTAACAGTTTTATTCTTAAATACATCCTCACAGATCAATATATCCCCATGCAAGAACCAGTCACTTGAATGCGGGTGTTTTTCCCAGACTAATACTGGCGTTTGATACATACATGGATCCTTCTCATTAGAGATTCTGAGGAATTTCTGAGGAAACTGCCAAATATATCTACAAAGAACTCTAAGCGGTAACTATATTTCTGATCCTTGGGAACTGGAAAAATAACTTTACTTAAATGGATGTTAGTTTATGTTTGAAGAAGGATAAAAGAAGTAATTATATATACACACATATTAATTTTCAGATTTACAACTGATGTTTTGATCATCTCCAGTTTGCAATGGACTTAACAGGAGTAAGCTCGATCCAAAATTCCAGACTGAGACAGCCACAAATTAGGGCAAAATGCAGACTTTAGTCCAGAAATTTCTGATGTATTCAGAAGAATTAATGTTTGGATTATTTTCATAGACAGTTCTTTGGCAATTTTAGGTTTCTTGCCTTTTTGAGAGAGATCAAATGAAATGTGGCCATTTCTTGACTTCTCTGTTCATCTGGCAGTTTGGATTTACAGCTGTAGGTCTGGGCATAACTTTAAGGGAAACTGGTTACAAGATAATTCACTGACCATCAAGGATGGTATTAAAGTGTGTGCTTGATTTGCAGACATAGCTAATCCCTTTGATTTGGCTGTATCAGGCTCCAAAATAAGGGAATATTTCCCTCCCCCCCATTTAAAAACTAATTATTCTCTGACAAAAGGAAACACATTTCCATGTTTTTTTTCAATGTAAAACACAATTAGGCTTAGAGTTATTATGAAAAAGATGGATAAACCCAAAGTCAGTATACGGATAGAGAAGATATTGAATTCCAGTGTGTTGTATAACTTTGTGATGGATGTTTTTATTTTTCCACAACTTATCAGAAAATAAAGCAAAACACAACAAAAAAACAACCTTTTTCAAATTCTGGGTTCAGTTAATATACAACAATATTGCCATCGTGTCTTTCTGGCTATTTGATTCTCTGCCAGGTGTTTTGAAAAATCAGCTCATTATTATGATTTCTGATATAGCCTAGAAAATGTGATCAAAGTGGAGCAGCCTAAGGAGTATCTCCACAAGTTTACAAAACATAAGTATCCTACTACTTTCAATAAGTGCAGCCTTCGCTTCAGTGACCATGAGATGGTGGAGTTCAGGATCTTGTGTGGAGGAAGCAGGGCATTAAGTAGGATTACAACCCTGGAGTTCAAGAGCAATAACTTTGGCCTCTTCAAGGACCTACTTGAAGGAATCCCACGGGTTAGGGCTCTAGAAGGTAGAGGGGTCCAAAAGAGCTGGTTAACATTCAAGCACCACTTCCTCCAAGCTCAAGATCAATGCATCCTCATGAGTAAGAAATCAAGCAAAGGGGGCACGAGACCTGCGTGGATGAGCAAGGAGCTTCTGGCAAAACTCAAATGGAAGAAAGAAGTTTACAGAATGTGGAAAAAAGGACAAGCCACTTGGGAGGAATATGGGAACGTTGCCACAGTATGCAGGGATGCAGTGAGTAAGGCTAAGGTCTGCTTGGAATTAAATCTGGCCAAGATTGTCAACGACAACAAGAAGGGCTTCTTCAAGTACCTCAGTAGCAAAAGGAAGACTAAGGAAAATGTGGGCCCACTGCTGAATGAGGTGGGTGCCCTGCTGACAGAGGATACAGAAAAGGTGGAATTACTGAATGCCTTCTTTGCTTCAGTCTTTACTGGTAAGGCTGACCCTCAGGAATCCCAGACTCTGGAGGCAGGAGAGAAAGTCTGGAGAAAGGAAGACTTTCCCTTGGTTGAGGAAGATTGGGTTAGAGATCATTTAGGCAAACTAGACACCCACAAATCCATGGACCCCAATGGGATGCACCCATGAGTGTTGAAGGAGCTAGCAGATGTTATTGCTAAGCCACTCTTCATCATCTTTGAAAGGTCATGGAGAACAGGAGAGGTGCCTGAGGACTGGAGGAAAGCCAATGTGACTCCAGTCTTCCAAAAGGGCAAGAAGGAAGACCCAGGAAACTACAGACCAGTCAGTCTCACCTCCATCCCTGGAAAGGTGATGGAACAGCTCATTCTGGATGTCATCTCTAAGCATGTGGAGGAAAAAAAGCTTATTGGGAGCAGTCAACATGGATTCACCAAGGGGAAATCATGTTTGGCCAGTCCGATAGCCTTCTATGATGGCATGACTGGCTGGGTAGATGAGGAGAGAGCAGTGGATGTTGTCTACCTTGACTTCAGCAAGGCTTTTGATACTGTCTCTCATAACATCCTGATAGGCAAGCTCAGGAAATGTGGATTAGATGAGTGGACAGTGAGATGGATTGAGAACTGGCTGAACGACAGAGCTCAGAGGATTGTGGTCTGTGGCGCAGAGTCTAGTTGGAGGCCTGTAACTAGCAGTATTCCCCAGGTGTTAGTACTGGTCCTGTCTTGTTCAATTTATTCATCAATGACCCAGATGAAGGTACAGAGTATACCCTCAGCAAGTTTGCTGATGATACAAAACTGGGAGGAGTGGCTGATACACCAGAAGACTGTGCTGCCATTCAACAAGACCTGGACAGGCTAGAGAGTTGGGCAGAGAGGAACCTAATGAAGTTCAACAAAGACAAGCATAGGGTCCTGCACCTAGGGAGGAATAACCCCATGCACCAATACAGGTTAGAGGTTGACCTGCTGGAAAGCAGCTCTGCAGAGAAAGACCTGGGAGTCCTGGTGCACAAGTTAACCATGAGCCAGCTATGTGCCCTTGTGGCCAAGAAGGCCAATGGTATCCTGGGATGCATTAGAAAGAGTATAGCCAGCAGGTCGAGGGAGGTCATCCTCCCCTTCTACTCTGCCCTGGTGAGGCCACATCTGGAGTACTGTGTCCACTTCTGGGCTCCCCAGTTCAAGAAACATAAGGAACTACTGGAGGGAGTCCAGCAGAGGGCTACAAAGGTGATTAGGGGACTGGAGCGCCTATCTTATGAGGAAAGGCTGAGACAACTGTGTCTGTTTAGCCTGGAGAAGAGGAGACTGAGAGGAGATCCTGTTAACACTTGCAAAGACCTTAAGGGTAGGTGTCAGGAGGATGGGGCCAGACTCTTTCAAGTGGTGCGCAGTGACAGGATAAGGAGCAATGGGTACAAACTGAAACCCAGGAAGTTCCATCTGAATATGAGGAAAAATTTCTTTACTTTGAGAGTGACAGAACACTGGAACAGGCTGCCCAGAGATGTTGCAGAGTCTCCTTCTCTGGAGATATTCAAAACCTGCCTGGATGTGATCCTGTGCAGCCTGCTGTCGGTGAACTTGCTTTAGCAGGGGGGTTGGACTAGATGATCTCCAGAGGTCCCTTCTAACCCCAACATTCTGTGATTCTGTGATTCTGTGATTTTGTGATTCTGTGAAGTGCTATCTTTGTACTCTTATATGCAGGGACTCGTGATAGCCCATTGATGCGGAAGCATCAGATGTAAACACCTCACAAGACAATTACAGAAAAGAAACTTCAGTTTGCATTTGATTATTATATAAACTTTAACCTCCTCCTGCCACATACTAACCTGCTACGTTGGTTGATACATTTTATTTGATCAGTTTTTGCTGTTTCTCAGAACTGAATCCCTGAAAAAATATTTCTTCCAAGTAAGCATATACAAGAGCTCTACATCTAAGCTATGACTTCATATGAAATCCAAAGACAGCAGTTGCATTAATGATTCCTTTACCGTCACTGAGGAATAAGTAGATCCCAGGGTTACAGTTCTGTTTTGAAAAAGGAGTAATGATTTTCTGTGAAGCCTGAGTGAGTTCAACACAAAGAATGAAAGTTAAAATGAAACACAAAATGGCTGAAAGACAAGAAATAGTGTCATTGCGTAATGTGTAAGCAGAAATAAACTTTTTTTCCCAAAAAATTATCATTTCTAACTTGATGTTCCCATTGCTGTGAAGTTTTCCCTTTTTTAACAGCAAAATCCATTTTAAAATATATTAGTTTATTCAAATATTTTTTGGAAATTGTTTATATTAAGGCAACTTTTCTGTTTTACAAGCCAACTTTGCATTTAGTCTTCAAGGTGAAAACAAACAGATGCATTCACTATGCTAATTCGTAACCTTCTTTTATTGCCCCAGGCCCCAGAAATACATTCTTACCATACGGCAAGATGACAGTTATAATAGTTACCAACATTTTATACTTTTTTTTAACTTTTCTGGAATCTTTCTTTTTTTTTAACTTACATCAGTAATTTTTTTTTAAATTACATCAGTAGGAAAATCTTAAATTATTTCCTGTACTTAAGTATAATATATATTTTTGATTTATAGAATATCCTTATTAGAAAATATCTTCAGTTCCGTCACAAGGAATGTGTTAGAAATTATGCTTGGAATTGCCAAGGGAACAAGTTTTTATTCTGAGAAGATGTAGTAAGACTGAAACTTTTTTCTTTTTCCCATTTGCAGGGGAACATATTTTCCATTTTAAGCTTCAATTAGATTTCTAAGAATTGCTGTCTGTGAAGCACCTCTACATGCACCCGCCCCATGTGGGTCTAAAACCCAGAATGAAAAAACTTTTCTTGCATGCTGTTGGATCACTTTCTTCTAGGTCTTTCATAATATTCCTGTCAACAAATTACATAAACTATCAGACAAATCCCTTGTAGATGGTTTCCATGAACCCATGACACTAATTTTCTCTGCAACTTAAAATTTATCTACAAAGCTGTGAATAGCAGCTACTACTTCACAAAATGATAGCCAACAACAGGAGGTTCTTGCAAGAAGATGGGGGGATAAACTTTTTTCCAGGTACATTTTAAGAATTATGGTATTTTTTCTTCCCTCTATTGACACCAAAAGAGTTAAAACTAATAGAGATTCCTCTGCCCTGAAACATTTGTTCCTAACTTTCTGTTTGATTTAGTCAGCTACTTTGGTTCTACAATTTGGGTAAGTAGCCATGAATCTGGTTTCAATTGAGTGTCCCAAAGTGACATCAGTTGGGAAGTCAGTCATTTTTGTGAGGCGTGTGTGCTCCATTTGTGAGTCATGACCTTACTGTATCTACTTGCATGGGTCTCTTTCATACTTTACTGCAGCTAGCATCACTCAGCTATCCTGAGTTGTATGCCTAACCTCTGTGGCCAAAGTAGGAAGGTGAAAAGATTGCACAGTTGCGTTTTTAGTATGTTTTTTGGTAGGAGATGTTTTTATGAGGAAAGAGACTATCTTCTGTACCAAATACAATGTTGGTTTGATTTTGTGATTTATCCTTTTCTCTAATGTATTCCAAGTTATGTCTCTGTTTAGCTATTACAACAAAGATTTAAGTTTAAGGAGACTGTGATGGCCTTTTAGTAAAGCAAGAGTTCCATCAGCTTTTACATAATAGTTGTCCATAAATTTTCAAAATTTATTTTGAATGAAAATATGCCAACATTTTGAATTTTTTAGGAGCAACAAAGAACAGATATTTCCTGAGAGCATTCACTTCCCTTCTTCCCATTCAGCCATGAAGTTTGTTTAAAAGCGTAATAAAACTATTTTGAAAGCTGCACAAAATCAGCTAGTAATCTTATTGAAGATGTTGCCATTGCACATGCTGACGAAAAGCTTCACCACTATTTCAAATATTGTGAAGAACCAACCAGTTTTGGGAAAGATAATTCCATGTCTAGTCTTACAGATCTCAGCTTTTGGGAGGTTTTATTTAGCCACACAGCATTAATGTGAGCTACTGATGAGATACCATCACTTGAGGAAGTTGTTCTAAACATTTGGAATTACAGACAGAATTAGCAGAATATTGTTACAATATTGGAGAAACAGGATGCACAGATATTTTGCATTTTAAACATTTAAAACCTTTCTGGTGATGTTCAGCATAGCGGTAGAAAGATACATCATCAGCCAGAAGGAAAATAACTTCCAGTTGAAGGCTAACACAGTTTTTATTATTTATAAACAAAGTCACATCAACAACAAACAAAAAACAATCTTTGAGGGGGTAACAGTAGAAACTAATGAATAAGATTGAATGGAAAACTAACAGAAAAATCCTGTTTCAGACTAACAAAATACAACCATAATATTTAACAGATGTATTGATGTATTAGCTTAAATTCAAATAGCAAATTTTATTGTCTTTTCTACACATGCAAGTATTTTTATTTTCATTTTTACAAAGACTTTTCACAATTGAAGACAACTTACTGAAAAATCTTGATTTATAAAGATATATCAACTTTTGGGGCCTGTTTCAGAGCTATTTCATGACCACCATATATATATTTATATCTAGATTTATCTTCACTAAATCAGTTGTCCAGGTGGGACTACAAAACTAAATCTGTTTTTGCAATTTATCTCAGCAACCTCCCCATGATCTCAGCAGTCACATAACACCTTAGTCTGCTGGTTGTCCAGGCTTAGACACGCAAAATCCCCATGTGTCTAAATCGCTTCATTTATATGTGCACACAAGCTTCCTTGACCACTTCAGCCAAAAAACCTTTGTAATCTCTGCCCAAATCCTACTGATATTTTTCTCTGCCATCATTTTAACTTTGTCCAAGTGTCTATAACACTTGTCCAAGCCTTGGGGTTAAAGGACAGTGCAAACAGAGACAAGAGAGATGGGGATAAATCCACTTTTTTAATGAAAATTTTGTAAATTAGATTAAAGCATATACAAAACTAGACAAAGATGAATAGATAGGTACCAAGTTCAGTGGCCATTATAGTGAGGAGAGATGCTAAACAGGGAAGAGACAAGATATGTTGCTAAAAACAAGGTAAACATCCTGGTTCAGTAAGGCCAGGTTATTAGGAAAGGGGAACTGAGGGGCTGAGGGAGCACATGGAAAAAGTCAGGGGAGTTTAGCTATCCTAAAGCTTTCATACTTACACCAATTAATTCTTGATAAGTATGAGGCCAAAAGGCCATAAAATATGAAATCTTTCAACCTGCGATTCAGTTTCCTTGCACTCACCATGGAGATTGATTTGCAGTCTTCTTTGGAAGAGTCTGATCCCAAAGGATATTCCCAATGTAGACAAGCTTCCTTGGGGCATCTGTGAATGTTCTCATCAGTATGGCCTCCACTTCCACCAGCTCCTTTCTTCCTGCATTTCTCATTATATCTGGCTATGTAATAAACTAAAATTCCAAAGAAATGCACAAATGCTTTTGGACAAAAGAGAAAATTGTTTACAAGCTTCCTCATGAACCTGAAAATCTGTATCATTTTCCCTTTGGCAAGAAGGGCTTCGTGCTAGGTGTGGTTGATAGTACCTAAAGGTAAACATACATCTGGCACTCACCACAGGCTACCAGAAATTTCTAATTGCTGTCTGTCCTCAGTGTTTCCCTGAACAATGTCTCGTGGGCATCATGTTACAAAGAAGTTGGTGGAAGCAGAGAGCAGCTGTGCACTCAGAGCCCTTCTGCAAGATGGAGTTGTGACAGTTTTGATGTACACAGTATTTTGTTCAGAAGCAAGAGAAAAATATGTTCATGGGAGAATGGGGGGAACCTGCAGTGAGGAAGCATTAGTGAGCATCTTGCATGCCTAAGGCTGCCAAGCCATTCATGGCAAGCTAAAGAGATAGTGTGCATACAGGGAAGGTGGCTGTCTGGCCTGGGAATATTGTTTTGCAATTAAGAGAAAAAGGGTGAAAAGACAGAGCTGACTAAATGAACTTTAGGTGTCTAATTTATAAAACTTACAATTAAGACATTTTTAAATCCCCATATATCCCATTTTTAGCTTTCCTCAAGCAATCTGCGTAATTTTCAATATAAAAGACAAATGCTAGGTCCGCTAATCTTCTCTGCTTGTTTTTCCATGAAGGAATCCACAGACCATTCTCATTCACCTAACCCTCCAAGTGAGTGGTAACTTTTATTTACCACTCTGAAGCTCCCCTTCCCCTGTAGAAGTTAGGCCTATTAATCTGTAGGCTTTGCTAAAAAATTAAAGGTAGCCAGCGCATCAGCAATAACACTAAAGCAAGGTACCACGTTGGTTTCTGCCATCTGTACAAGAGCTTGAGAGATTCCTCTCTCTCTGTCTTCTTTAGCTTCCTAGTAAACCTAAGATTAACAGCCCTTTCTGCCAAACACTAGGTAGGAGAAACACAGATTGATAGTAGGGATGCATGTCCTATCCACACTTATAGGACAAGGAGAAATACACCACCATGAAGAAGGAAGATGATAAGCCACCCCAACCTAGTAAGAGTGGCAGGATCATAGCTGAGACAGTCTGACTAGAGCAGCCAGTCAATTCATTAACCTTGACTGCGCTTAAACCAGAGTCCTGTAACAACTCAAGCTCTGGTTCTGCTGCTGTACAGGACATGCACCTCAATACATCCCCTTTCTTGCATTTTGTGTATGCAAGGCATCACACTGCATGTATTAAATAGTCCCTGGTGGAACTGAGTTGCACAAGATTTAAATGTTGGGAGTGAGGAAAGATTTCAGTTATTCCTCTCCAGCCTACTTACCTAAAGATTGGAGATTTGCCTCTGCTTTTAGAGCCATCAAATGTTTTATACTAAGCAATGAGTTATATTCTTTTTCCTTGGACTTCTTTTCAACTGGCATGAAATACTACTGGAAATGATTCTGCTGCATATGCTTATTATACTTCTAGACTTGCCTCAAGATGTTCGGATGAAAAGCTCTGTACAACAGACTAGATGCTGAAAAGATACAGAGAGTTAAACTTGAAAAATCAGATTCAATCAACATCTAGATTTTGCTTCAAAATAATTGCTGAATCCATCAGGCAACCAGTGAATATTTGAGTCGGAAAAGGTGTGTTTAAACAAAATATTCATCCTGAAATTTGGAAACAAAACATCTTGTCCTTTCATTTTAAGATGACACTGTGACAATGAATCTACTTAAACTGTCTATACAATAATCCCTTTTTTAGTTTCATTTGATAGCCTTTTGTAGCCACAGACATATTTCAATCAAATTTAACACTGGGTTGATGTCTCAAGCATAATAAAGTTTCTACAGATTAAGAAAAAGAACAGCTTGATAGAGGAGAAAAATGTAATATGACGGATAGTGTTGAGAGTGATGAAGTGAGGGAGAAGTGGGCTGAGCTCAGTCCACATCAGATGAGCAATCAGCACCAATTGACTTACTCATCAGCATATGTGGAGCTCCCCACTGATCACAGCACTGCTGACTGTTGCTCAGTGGAGGTGTTATGGGGACTAGGGAAGGGACAGGGTCTGTTGCAGAACAGAAGAGGTGGACAGTGGGCCCAACCACATAGCAAATCCAGCTTCCTTAGTGTATTGTTCATAAGAAAACTTCTATCTTCTCAAGGAGCAAAGCAAAGAGAACAGAAATGAAAACAATAGCAGAAAAAAGAATTCAAGAAAATAATTGGATGTCAATTTGATATAAACCCAAATATTTGCAGTGTTTTGGTTCAGCAATAAAAAGGAGGCTCATTTGTTTCATTATGACCCAAACCAAATCTATTTTCCAACTTTTCACGTTGTCTACAGAATCAATTATTCACACAGAGCTAAATACATTATGTAGCTGTCAACTATGCATAAATAGCCACACCAGAAACTGCCATAAAGTCCCACACTGCAGTGCAAGCAGAACACTTGCAAGAGGCATTGCACATGCCAGTGGGACAACAGTCCAGCCACACAGAATTGGTTCCTGTACCACTGTACCAGATACTGGTCAAATATATTTTTAAATTAAAGAGGTGTGATATCAATAACAACAGCAAGTGTGAAGCAAGTTCAGGAATCCTTATATGTATAGTTTATAGAACAACAATTTTTCAAACCTGCTTCCTGGGCTTTTCTCTTTCTTCCCACTTGCAAGTTCGGCGTGTGGCACATACAATGACAGGTTTACAGAAAATGCAGTGACTATGAGAATGTCAAGAGGACAGAAATAGAAGTCAGAATAATGATTTTTTTTTCCCACCAAAATTAGCTAATATTGGCATTTTTATTTACTGTGGATATAAAATCAGCTCTACTATTTTGCCACTTAGGGAACAATGCTAGATGTAGTGCAGAAATGACTTTAAGTTAATCTTCAGTCTTCAAAGATACTTTTTGAAATTTATTGATAATTTCATAATCATTTTTGGGCTTTTGATATAACATTTTGGTATCTCAAGTGACCCTTTTTTCTACCAGATATACAATATATAGCTTTCTAAGAAGGAATGCATTCATTCAGTTATACTTGAAACACATTGCAGGAGGGAAAATACTATCTTAATTGTAGTTAAATAAAATTTCCTGATACATATTAGTTATATGTACTGTACAACTTCATAACGAAACACTAGCAGCTTCCTTTGTGGCAGTGTTATTAACCATCAGTAAAATTCCATTTGACTTTTGCAAGAAAGATTGCTGCCATTGAAGCCTCTGCCCCAGGTTGTATCCAAGTCACTACCAAATATTATATCAAGATGTTATCAACTTCAGAGCTATTATTATTAATTTTAGTTTAAAAATCAATGAATTAGCTTAATAAGCTGTGTACCATTTTATGGTCTTGTCTTTGGCTATGTAAAATAAATTAAGATAAAGACTGAGATGTTAAAACAATGCCAAACTTAGCCAAGTTAATTTCTTCAGAAATCCGTATGTCTTTATGTTTGCCTAGCTAGTGAGTTATCTTTGTCATTTTGTGCATATGTTCAGAGGAGTCAAAAGGGTTTTAAAAAGTCTTACAAGATTGAAGCACTATTTTTGAACATCAGTAATCTCCAAGCAATTCTCTCTAAATGTAACTGTTTTGTACAAGAAATAGCTGCTTTACAGTACTGTGACACAGCAGAAGCAGATTAACTTGCTACTTAAATTCTGGCTTCTACTAGAAATGAATAACATTCAAGTCACCATATTCAGCTAAGCCAAAAACCTAAAACCCGGAATATACATCCTCTTTTTGTGAGTATAAATTTTGAGTATGCAATAAATGTGAACGCAGGTAAAATTATAGTTTTAGTCTCATTTAAATATAATAGAATCAACTTTGTCCTATAGATCATTAAATTAATTCTAAATAAGAGTCCTAGGTGACACCTATGAGGTTGAAAGCATCAAAAGCTACTTGCCTGTGAAAGTATCATGTTCTTACTTAAAGCCATATAAAATAACTGAACATTTTTAGAAAAAGCCATCATGTTATTTCCTTTAATATAATTTTAATAGTAAAATTTTGTAAAAATAGTTTTCCCTCACCAGTCAGCATTTGATCTTAAATTGAAATTATTAACCTTAATTTGTAACTTTACACTGTTGCCACAGGTCTGACAATTATACATTATGATTTCATGGTACAACAAAACACACAGAATGCCAAGATAATCCTTTTAATTAAAATAAATGTTGTGAAATGGGAATGGTAACACATGTTGGAATACTTAATTACTGTTATGTATATATTTATCCATTGTCCTAATTATCCAACTCTTCTCTAGATCACTGGGTGTATTAATCTAGTGAGAATGATTCAGTCTTTAGCTAAAACATCTTTAATTTTACATTGCTGTTCTTCAGAGTTGTTCTCGTAAAAAAAGAACATGTAGGAGTTTGTATCAATTTTTCTATCTATCACACTTCTAAGAACTGCATTTGGACAAAATTATGCTGTTTGGTACCAGTTCAAACACAGGAATATGCTTCTTTCTGTATAAACAGGGATGGCCTTGAAAGGCTTTACTACTGACAACATATCACCTTTCTATGTTTTTCACTGTAGGAAAGAATTATGCATCATGCCAATGCCTAAGGAATTGTAAAAGAAGTTTCCATATGGTTTTAACTATAAATTGTTCTTCAAATACAATAATATATTTTCTTGAATATAATCCATTTAAATGGATTCTATTTAGAATGTCTTATTAATTTTTCATTCTGGTTATAGTCTCGTTGGTCTTGTTTTAAGAAGTTTTCTCCAAAATAATAAAAATCTCAGCCTGCTCTTAATTTACTGCTTTTTTGTTGTTTTTTCTTTTACCTCACACAGGACAAAGCCTCAAACTTCCATTAAAAGTTGATTTGACAGGAAAATGAATAGTGTTTTTTATCTCCATCTTTAGAAATTCAGTGATAAATTTATGGTGTATGTCAGGCTGTTCTGAAATGCAACCATGGGGCACAAAGATAAAAATCTACTTACTCAGGAAAAATTATTAACAGACCATGAGAGAACAGCATATAACAAAAGAGATTAAAAATAGAATCTGGATCTCATTTCATATCTTCACATCACAAATCAATTTTAAGCATATTCTATAGGTTCTGATATATAACTATGAAAAAACCCAAACTTTCTCATTCTTAACTCTTAACAGACAGTAACTAAGGCAAAAACTTTAGGTCTTGTGTACCATATACTTTGTATACATAAAGCAGGGATATAACTGTATCTTATATGTGTAGGCATGTATAAATTTTTGTGTATACATGTATATATAATTAAATGATTCAGTTTAGCATTTCAGATTAAAATTGTGCTCTTGACGTGATCAGTTTTACTGACAAGTTTACTTCTGTCTGATAACAGTTCAACTTAAAGTAAAGAATTGGAAATACATCAGCCTATGTATTGAAAGAAAATCCTCCAAAATGTTATGTAGTTTTTTGGCAATATTAAATATTGGTTGATTAAAAAAGTACTTATTAAAATTTGAAACAACAAAAAATAGTTTTGTTAAAATTATTTCATTGAAATTTGGAAAGCACAATAAAATTTAACATGATATATTAATTGTTTACATAGGTACCTAGATAATGTAAAATAACCATAGCTTGTGAACGAGAAGAACATGAAGATTTGAGGAGAAAATGTTGTCCCATGTTCATTCAACTAATTCAAACCTGAATATCAGGTCTCAGTCCCACATACACACTCTGTCTACACCGTTCATGACTAAGCTTACCAAAAGACTACTTAAACAGTTTTTGTTGGAGTTAATTCTCAGTTACATAAAGACTTGCTTCAGTTTCTCACTTTCCATCTCTTATTTTCTGTCTTTCATACCTGAATCCTGGTATGATTTGATGAATAGCTAGAAGATAAAAAGAGTTTTATTAAAGAATTAAGATTTTTAAAACTTTCAGAATTAATATATTACTGCTAATGTTTAGATGTTAGTTGGGACTAAACTGGGAAGAAAAGAAAAACGAAAAACAAAACTCAAAAGATCTCAAACCAAAGGCAAAAGCTGCTCAGAAAGCTGTAAGGTAATTGCACACTACAAATGCTTGGACTGCAGAGTCCAACCAAAGGAAGTGAACAAGAATGAATTTTCAGAGTGGGACAGTAGAGGAGCATAGGGGCCATCTTCTGCAGCTATGGTCCCATGTTGATAGTTTGGCTGAATTCTTCCTGGGGCAGTTGAGTTACATAATCTGAGTACTGAGTTATCTCATGGCATGGTGTAATTCTGAGAGAGGTCTGAAATCAAAGCATTTAAATAACGACAGCAACAAAAGCAGTTTCATTGTTAAATTCAATAGAATTATTATAGTCAAAACTATCTAACTTTTGTATAATACATAGCTTCACTTACTGATGTGAATGCTATAAAATCAAAGGTCTTTTGCCAATAAAATAAAAGCTTGGTTACCAACATATGATTTTCATTGATAATTAATGAAAGTGAGTTTTAAGGGATTTTGTTACAACCACACTCTTAAAATGGTTAGCATTATCCCCTTTGGCCTTAGACACTCTGCCAATTCTAGTCTTGTTAAAGCTAGCCTCGTTGGAGGAGAGGCTGATATTTGTAGCAGAAAACAGAGTGCTATAAATTACTTGACTTTGACAGAAGGGTCCTTCATTGCTTTCTCTCCACAAATGTCAGTGTCCAGAGCTAATGGTGAGCAAAGCCTAAACAGGATATTTTCTGAATCATGTGTGGAAATTAGAGAATTCTGCAGGTCAGAATTGAGCTGGGTCTGTCATGAATATGTGTTGAAAAGAGATAAAAAGCTTCCCACTTTGTGGATCTATACCAGAAACTGCAGTAATGTCTGACAGAAGAAGCATAAAGGTAATATCTTTTAGCACCAGCAAAGGGATAATAAGAATAAAGAAGAAAGTCATAGCCTAAAGGATGCTATGAAGCGCCCAGCTTGGAACCATGTCCTAAGAACATCCTCCATGACTTACAGGACATGTTACTTTTCTGTCTTAGATTGTGATTCACAGCAAATAACTTTATCCTTAAGGAATATTTTCTCATACTAAGTATAAGCAATAAAGTGCAAGAATGACTTGTTCCATTATTTCCAAACTCCAGGATTCTTGGATGGCTTTAATCCATGCTACAACTGGCCTGCTTGCAGTCAGTGGAGAGGAACAGATACAGCTCTGTTGTGACTTATTTGATCAATTTTAGATGTTTATTCTATAAGAAGAAGAAAAGCAGCCTCACAACCTCAGGTGGTAAAGTCCTCTGTGACAGTCCAAAGAAAAAGTCCAGGCAGACATGGCAAAAGCCAGAGGCCTCTTGATCCATTGTTGAAGGGACAGGGTAAATCCCATATTATTTGCCCAGTTCACAGGGAAAATGATGTGGGATTCACCCTGTCTAATTCAGGAGGGAAAAATCAACAGCCTGTTTATGTCGCCTTTGCCTGGTCTACTGGCATAGTATCACTTGCTTTTCTTTTCTGCTTTTGAGGAGGAAGGTTAGTTCCTTTTATTTTTTAGAAAGCTCTCTTAACATTTATTCATAATTTTTATCAATGCTTTCTTTGTTATTTATCAATCAACCTGATAATTAGTAAATTCATCTGCTGCTCTTCCTTGCACTCCCAGAATTACAGAATTAATATATTTGCTTAAGACAGGGAAAAATTGTGAAATTCACTTTACTAGACAACATTATGAAGAAAATAAATAACTGAAAAGAATTGGTCAAGTTTGTCAGTATTAGTGCTACTCTGTTTGCCCTGTAAACTTCACCTCATTGTTACTTTTGTGGGGGTGGATCAGCATCAGAATATTTCCCTAAATTAAATAAATCTACCCTGGGGTTGTATATTCTCCTTCCTTTCCCTTGGAACATATCTGCACACCAGATTACCTTTCCTACTTTAATGATTCTCTCCTAGTCAAATTGATTAGGCAATTTGACTGCTAATCTTTGGAAGCACCAGATGCTGATAATTCTCTCAACACTGTACTGAAATTGGCTATTTGCTGTTGACAATGCTTACAGCTCTCTCGGGATGACAGGTTTGTACCAACCTCAGAAATATCCCATCTTCTCCAGTTTTATGGTATAGTTAAGGAGAGAAAATACTTCAGACGAATATTTCAGGCTTGTCTCTAACATCAGTGTCTTAAATCCACAAAAATCTGCTGAATACACGTGGCTTATAATGACTTCAATAACATTTTTGATTTCTGGTACTTCTTCAGATTTATTTGCAATTCAAAACTTAAATTCAGGCAACTACATTTTTTAAAAAAAAAAGTCTATTTTCATAGAGCAGAGTCTGCCAGACTGTCCCAAAAGACTGCCTAGCATTTGTGCACTAGAAAAAGCTACAAATCATTTAGGAAAACATGAATCACTATGTTTTGGCTCTCCATTTTATTAAATCCTATTTCAAAGTCACTGTAAGTCTGCTGTTTTCCCCCTCATTCTTGACACCTTCCCCCTTCCAGCCAATAAAATCTTTCCTCTTTACATTCCTATTTTTTTCCTTCTGTTCGTATATACTTTTTCCTATTTTTGTGATTATACTTGTCATTCAGTTTTGTGTTCTCCATGTTGTCATCTAAGAAGGTGAGTGCACACAGCAATTAAACCAGAACCTTTCTTTGGCAAGGAGAAAAATACTACTTACTATCAGCTGAATGATGCAGCTATTAAAGATGTATGGAAGGTGGCTAATAGGTTTTTCCCAGGTTTTCGTTCAGTTCAGTGAACATTGTAATAACAGTAATCCATTTGCTCACATTTGTCACAACCTCTATTATTTTATTAGTACTTTATATAAGATTCTTCAACTACTTCAGCTTTATTTCAAAATAGTTTCCACCCATGGACTGTTGCTTACTCACTAAATCATCATTACTAATCCTTATAAAATTCCTTAGGTAGCTAGGTCATCAGTTATGGCTCATACTCATAATATGTAAAGTCGAAAAATGGAACCTGACTCACTGGGACACTCCAGGATGTGTAGTCATTTATAATATCAGAAAATTAATGCAGGCTTGATATACTTTCGTGGCAAAGGAAAAGAGAAGAGTTTAGAGTCAGTTCGTCTTCTTCTAATGCAGCTAAAACTGGCTATAAAGAAAAAAAATCAGCCTAGAATCTCGAAAGAATCTGTACTCTCAAATTTAAGTGATCAAGTTCTGCTTTTGTTTACAGTTCTCTCACTTTCATGTTGCTTAAGTGTCATCATATACTTTGACTTACTTTAAATAAAATTATAATAAAACTGATATTTAATACAAACCTTTAAATAGAAATTTGAAATTAAAGCGAGGTATGGTACGTGCTTAGGTTTTGCCATTGACATTATATTAGAAGTTAAGATCATACTGAATTTGTAATATTTATCCAACCAGTGTAGGAATTTCCCATGCCAGCCATTTTCTTTCAGAATCTTATTACACCTTCAACTGCAATATAATGATGTAGAGTTAGTAAGTTGCTGGCATTCTTTTTCAAGACAAAGTATTTCTTCTTCATATGAACTTCCCAGAGAATGTTATCTCCCTTATAAATTTGGCTTGTCTACATGGAATTACATGCAATTCTATGAGAGCATTTTCATCTTCCAACAGGCGTGTTCCATGGTCTTACTGCAAACATGTTGGCTGAACTACGTAGGGAACCATACCTAATCTTACCTCTGCTGCTGTTGCCTACTGTCTGGACTCTTTAATATATATTTTAATTAGCTTAAACAGACTTTAAAGGTGTTTGTTAATGACAGTGATGCCATAAATGGAAACTTCAGGTACATACATAAACACACAGTGGGTGAATACTTCTGTTAACAGGGATGTGTAATTGCATAACAAATGGACTGATGCCCGCATTTCACCATTTCACATGTACTACCCATTAATTCTTTCACTTGAATGTGAAAACTAAACTTTAATGGCCTATTAAGAGCTGTCGCCTTAAAATAAAGCAACAAAAGATTCAGCTTTAAACAAGACCTTCCCTTTTACTTGCAAAGAAATAGAAATCTGAAGATCTAGAAATAGACTAAAAAAGGAAAAGGATTTTTTTTTTCCAGCAAAAAGTGATATGTTTTTACACATAACCCCTTGCTTGAAATTGTTGAGCATGTTAAGTTTTTAGTATGCAAGTTAGCATAAACAAGAAAGGACCAAAAAATGTTCCTTCCTCCAGCTACTTTTTAAGTTTCTAATGGCATTAATCAGTACCAGCTTTAGTCACCTTTAACTTCTTTGAGTGTTCGGTTTTCATTTTTCACCACTGTCAGCTCTGTTACTGTCAGCAGACCCTCTGACATTGCTTTGGCTCAAACAAGCCACTGACTACTTCTGATTTTGTTTTAAAAATATATTTTATTCCCCTGAACTAAGTCAATTTCAGATTGATACTAAAGACCGTCAGAACTGTACTCAGATCAAAAGATAAAGGTAATTACAGTAAAAGCCTGTTTTTTAAAATCTATTCTTGAGACCAAAACAGGATTCTTATAAGTCTGAAAAGCTTCAAGCCTGAGATCAGTCAGAGTCCTGAATTAATAACATCCAAGCCCAAGACCTCAAAACTGTTTCTTTCTCATTGTTTACATTAAATAATACTTATTTGGAGGATGCACCAAATGACAAGCTAAACCCAATTCCACCCCAAGGGCTATCTCCTGGTGCACCAGCTAGTCTCACCAGCCTTACTATGAGTTGAGAAAAAACACAATGTTAGGCTTTTATTTTGCCAGAAAAAAAGCAATAGCATCCACAAATGTGTTTCATGTAGAAAAAAAGATTTGAGGTAAACTGCCACAGATGTGTTTAAGTAGAAAAATAGAAGAATGTTGCTATTAGAGGATAAAGAACAAAAGCTGGCATGTTACCTGACTACTGAGCTCTGTCTTGAGATCATTTTAATGGAATTGCAGTTTTCCCGAATCATAATAATTAATAAAAAGTTAACTTGCTATTTTACTGAGCAGAGTGAAATAAAATCAAAATGGTTGTTATGTAATTAATTTGCCTTTTGGATTGCTCACTTTTAAAAAGCTGTAAATACTGCATTTTATAAAATAATGTCTTGAATGTTCATTTTCTACTCAAATGAGAGGTTTACTATAGCAGATTCTTTATTTAAAGTACTCTGTTCAGATATTTAAGTTTTTTAGTTAGACATAGTATAAGCAGGTAAGTCTTAGAACTTAAAATAATCACTTTTAATTTCTTCAAGAAAAATTCTCAGTGCTGGAGTGATCCTTGAGAAAAACCAGCACTGAAGGGAATTACTGTTTTCACATTGTCTATAGAGTCATTTTGGGCTGCTATTCATGTGACAACCGGTAACAAACACACTGTGCTCTTGCATAGCATAGATGAGTTCACATAATCCTGATTGATTGGTGCCAGGTGCAAGTGTTATCTCAATAATGTGGTGGGACCAAAGTGGCCCTGATAGATTTACTGGAAAATAGATAAATTCTTTTCCATCAGGAATTACACATTGCTATCAGGTTTTTACCTGCTATAGGGATGGTGTCATGACTGACAGATAAACCAGTTTCTACCAGAAAAAAAAACTGTCCCTCTATCCACACTGATATATACATTAACAAGAACAACACGTGTACACATAGAAACCCAAGAACAGTGAAAATGTCAAGACTGTGATTAATCTGAGAATAGTCACCAATGAGTTAGCGATCTACAGTTGTACTACTCACCTTTATTAGTGTGACTTGTTTTAGTCAAGACAAAGAAAGTGTAAAAGTCATCTTCTAAGATGTCTAGAATAGGTCAGATTTGTTGTACTTTAAAAGTCTCTGCAGCTCAGATGCAGACAATGCATGTATCTAAAAAGAGGTAAAACACCAAAACCTGCAATTGTGAAACAGTTTAACTACTGTATTTCCAACCATGCTTATGACACAGCTATATATAAAAAAAGAATTTCAAAGTTAAGCCATACAATAGTTCATTCTTTCCTCTTGGACTGTAGATACGCACTTTGAGCTTGATGTACTTGCCATGTACTGTAGACTGTGTACAAAAACCATATTATCATTTCCATTATAAATGACATTTTTTATCACATGCCCTTTAATTGACTGCCCATAAATAAACCTTTGTTGACACAGCCAGATATTATTTCAGCATTCACATATATTAGTGGTCAAGATGAAAATCCAGGAATGAAGTGTGGTTGCAATACAAAGAAGCTATGATAATGGTTTTTCATTTAGAGGAAAGACAGAGGTTATGCATGTTCAGGATTTAAATTTTCACGTCTTTCTAGTTTCAAGGTAAATTAATTTGTTTCTATTGTTTACAAGTCTAACAAGAATGTTTTCTGCATGCAAGTATGCTAGCATAGCTGTTCTTATGAGAGAATCACTAAAAATAAATTTATCACACAGGATATTTATTCACACACTAAATTCTCTGCAGATTTAATTCTTTAGTATCCCGACATCTGAAGGGAATTTTTGCATATTTCTGAAAGTCTCATTCCTCTTTATAAACACGAAATGATAAAAGGCATATCTTGCAGACAACCTTGGGCAGATATTGCTCTGAATGGTTTACAGTATATATAAAACTCTTACGAAATGCCCAAACTTTTGCCACCAGGAAAAAATTAGAGACATTTAAAATATTCCCATTCTACACTGAGAAAAGCAGTATCATTTAGAAGGGTGATGTATTTTTTTTTTTCTTTCCAGAAGTCAAAATATATAGCATATCTGAAAATCAGATAATCGGAAGTTTCATTCAGTTCTCCAAAACTGTGGGCAATGTTCCTTTGTTCTAAACAATTTCCCTTGCCTTGCCTTACCCTCCCTTTTGTTCTTATTTTCATGAGAAATTCCATTTTACACCTTTGAATTTCACTTTGATTGCCATGGAAATTTTTACTTTTGAAAAACCAACATATTCTAAGGACAAAACATTTTGTCTAGAACTTCCTCAGAGTTCTATTATCTAAATTATTTGCAATTGATAGCTTAGTAAGTAAATACGGCAAACATAATATTCCATGAGGCCATTTTTAAAAGTTTAGAGAAAATGATTTGTTGTGATAAAGACTAGAAATGTTTTGAAAGTATTGCCACTGGCAATGGTAATTATAAGATAGGCTAAAAGACTGGAAATTCAGTCCACTGAGTATTTGTACCTATCTATCTCCTGTCTTTCAAACAGCTGTAAAGGTAGTGATGAACTTTTTCCTTTTACATGTTTATACTACATGATGCACTGCACGTGGATAATCAGTGACATTGCTTGTTAAAAAAAAAATACATCAAAACACACTCTCTTTTATATAATTCTCTTCCTATTGTAGATATGTGTATGGGTACAGTGGAGAAACAGGATGTCTAAGAATAACCATAGGGACTAATATAAGTGGGACCGGATGGAATGGTTGATCCTCAAGAAGTTCTGTTCTCGTGTTGAGTTCTGTAGGCAGTATTAGAAACGGGAAATAGCTAAAACTTAAGTTGGACAAACTTCAAAGGACTAAAAAGTTCGGGTTTGATGAATAATTTAGATTTTTTTTAAATTTAAACGTCTTCTGATCAATCACAAAAAATAGAAATCTTATGAAAACAGCACCTGCAGACAGTTTTTCAGTACTCCGTAATGTCTTCATTGTTCTAAAAAAATTTACTTTTTTTCTGTTTTGACCACCATATAATTTTGAGTCAGTACCAAGTACTTTCTGTCATCTCAGATAAATTACCTCACTAATCTGACTGATGCATCTCAGGATATTCAAAGCTTCTTACAGCCAAGTTGCGGTTTATCCTGAGATTCCATTTTAAATCTCCAGTGTACTTTTTCTGTAAGACCTCTGACTCCAGAGATAAAAGCACAGAAGGATTATAGGTGACAGGTAATCTGATAAGTATTTTGGTTTCAGTATGATTGTATATTTAATATCTGTGTATTTAATATCAAGTTATATTACTATATAACTTTACTTTCCATAGTGATTTCATATATTAAAAAAAATTGCTACTAAATAACATTCTCTGGATAATGTTTTTACTTCTTCAAGAAATTTTCATGTCCCCTGTGCTTACTTAAAAATCTGGTAGTAGTGGATTAATTTTGTTTCATACTTTGAGATTTAAAATTGATACTTCAACTAAACAGTGAACTTATAGATATCTCCACTGTATCTTTTTCAGCTTCAGACTGCTTATTTTGATTACCTCTCAGTTTCCTAAATAAAGTCATACTGAACCTGATCCAAAGGTAATTGAAATCAATGTGAAACATTTCATTTATTTTTATGGATTTGGGACTGAACATTTATTTCATAAAATTTTGAAAGAAAAATACCGTAAGTAAAATTTTTCAATTAAACGTGTTTAGTCTATTTTTTTAATCAAAGAAGGAATTATAATTATTCAGTTTTTCTAATTATCTGAGAGTGACTGGACTGCATTACTTCAAGGTTATTTCACTGTTATTTAACTGTTATGACTGCAAAGCAAAATCTTTGAAATAAGGATACAGAACAAATGTACCATCCCAGTGAAATAACGTAATGAATATTTTCAACCCTATTGTTCAGCTATCTATATTCTTTTTTTACACTGCATAAGAGTATTAAAATTTGTTTTAGGGAATCACATAACCATATCTTGACTCAACTGGATACCACAATACCAATTAAAAGCTCTCTTTACTGTCAATCAACGTATTACCTATAAGTGCATTAATGTGATATGTACTTATGTCTTCAAGGTCAAATGAAGTCAGTTTTCTACATTTTGCTTTCTATTGCTTCCTGCAGTCTGAACTTGCCAGATGGTTTCCCCTGGGGTAACATCTAGTTTAGGATCCCGAAAACACCTTTTATTTCTGATTCCATCTTTTCAAATATCAAATACAACAGGCAGTTTAATAACTTGTCTGTTTGTATCTGTTAGGCTGAAGATGTTCCTCTGTCTTTCAGATCTTTTTATATTAATAAATTAAATTTAGGTCTTGTCACTACATGGGTAATAATAGTAGAAAAATGTCATGCATTAGAAGAACCTAATTAAAAAAAAATCATAACTCATGAATAGAGTAAGTAAACATCCAGTGATTCACAGGAGTAAAGCAGTGATCTTTCAGATGAGATGTATTAACAAAGCTCCTAATGACTGAATATCTCTACAGGCTCTTTGTCGCGTTTTTTCATGAAAAAATGATTGCATCCAATACTGGACAAATTCTAATTTGTATAGTTTTGGCTAATAAATTTGATTCTATCAAATATTTTAAAGTTTGAGATTTTAAATTTTCTGCAATTACCGATAAAATTATAGCTTTGTCATGACATCCAAGTCATCAGTTTCACTATTTAATCAAAAATTAAAAGAAATAACTATTATATCAACCTCAGAGGAGAGTGTAAATCTTAAAAAAATTAAGATTTCCTACAGTATTCGCAGCAAAGTTCAAAATAAAAAAGAAAGCTACTGTTCAGGGGGAATGATGAAAAGCATCAATATTGCAGCTGTTCAAGATCTGTAATAATTATTAATTAATTATTAATGAAACTATAGCACTTTCAGCCTTTAACTTCTAAAGTCATTACAAGGACCACTTTAACTACTGACTGCATAAAAATGTCTTCTTTTTTAGTAGTTTTCTTTAAATAAATAAGGGAAGAGTTTGGAGCTAACAGGGCTAAGACCCAATCCGCCAGAATATTCTCTCACAAATAAGGGGAGAATAATTTACCTTTGACACAAAGAATATTTACGTTTTGTTAATGCAGCAGTACTATAATAAAACTTGGAATATCTTAGTTTAAAAACTTTAAGGTACTTAATGTAGTGAGGCACTGGAACAGGTTGCCCAGAGAAGCCGTAGATGCCCCATCCCTGGAGTTATTCAAGGCCAGGTTGGATGGGGCTTTGAGCAACCCGGTCTAATGGAAGGAGTCTCTGCCCATGGCAGGGGGGTTGGAACCAGATGATCTTTAAGGTCCCTTCCAACCCAAACCATTCTTTGGTACCTTTCTATGATACCTTTCTCTATGGTATATGTAGCACTTATGTCTTAATTATAAATAAACTATTAAATCAATAGAATATGGTTCTCCAGTTTATTGTGGGGTCATGCATAACATATATGGTTAATGAATTAAATAGTAGATTTGCTAATTTAAATATGAAAATATTACTGAAGACTACCTTTTCAGAGCTCACTTCCAAGATGACAATGAAATATTTGTTTTTCACCCTATAGGACACAATTTCTTTTTTGTTGAATTAGCTTTTACTGATAAGAGCAATAGCTTGTACTTTGTGGTTTGTGTTCTGTGAAAACATAATTCCCAGCTAGAAATTTGTCTGTGACTGTTTATAGGGAAAAAATACCAATTCTGACATGCTCACAATTTGACAAGTAAATTAGAAGCTTAGCAAGTCATAAGGCTACATTGTTGTGGGCTGGATCTTGCATATGTGATCCAGCTACATCATTAACAGGATAAACAAACCATGTTTTCAGTAAATTAGTAAGTTCCTTCTCCTCCTCTTTGAAGAAGATCTTTCAGAAGGATCCCAGCTGTCACTGATAAAGAGATTTGCCATACAGTGTAGGCATTTTCAGACAACCTGGAGATTTGAACTCCCTTCTTACATGTTCATTTTGTTGGAGATCTGGCTCTACATTACCTCAGGTTACATTTTGATCAATGTTGACTATTTAATTTTTCATTGTTTTCCAAGGCTGGACCTACTTTGGCTGCAGCTTGGTCTTACTGCTTGTGGTGCAAGTGGTGCAAGTGGTTTTGGGTGCTCTTTTAACCTCCAAAGACTCAGGTCCAGCAGGGATTTTAGGATGTGTTCTCCTCATAGCAATTATACAGCATTTCAATAAATATTGCATTTTTGTATTCTATATTCTGTATTATATAGTCCATATTAAATCATAATAAAAGCACAGCAATTGTTCCCTTGAACAAGAAATAACACTTCATATTTAATAAGGTTTTTTTTTTCATTTGGGATTTTTATAATTCCTTATACTGGTAATTTTTTTCACTCCTATTTCAACCATAGATCTTTCCTTAATTGATTTTGAAGGACATCATATGACATTTATTATTTTTTATTCCTATTATATTATAGACAGATGTCTCACTTTCTCAATAAATATCTAATGTAGCAGTTATCAATCTGTAAAGCATTGAGTATGAATCAATACCTCTCCATTAATTATCTGAATACCACAGTTGTATAATCTAACACTTCTACTTTAGTATAGCAACAAAGTATGTAAATGAAGAAGTAGACATTAGTAGTAGCTTCAGCAATGAAGGATTAAAGAGGGAAAATCTGACAATCTGAGACTACTGCAAAGAGAAAGATCAGTACAGGATAAAAAGTAAAATTGACCTAACAGTGAGTGCAATTTTTACTGAACAAAACAATACATCCCTAAATAAGGAGAATTTTTTTCCACAAAGGCTCTTGCTGTTTCTGAAACATACTGTTAGCAACATTAGAAATCAAATATAATATGTCAACTTAAATTTATTTTCCCTTAAATTTATTTTCAAATCCACTGAATATAATTAAAAATACATTTTGGTTCACACCCCTGGAAGTGCAGGTACCTCAGAGAATTAAATTCCTTACCCACTTTTCATACAATATAATATGCTTCCCTATACAATTTAACATAGAGAAGGAGGGAAGAATGCAGGAAGGGATCATGTTGATGTGTTAGTCTTACACACACAGTGATGACAAAGAAAGAGCTACGTACAGTGTGGATTACCCTCAATATAATTCATATTACTGTATTTTTGCTGCTAGGTGGTAGGAAGTTTCATAGAAAGTGAGAAATGGATGAAACTGAAAAGTCTCAAGAGATCAAGTATAAGAAAAAAATTATAGGGAAATAAATTTAAGTTTTAGAATACAGGTAGAGAGGAAAAAGAGGAAGAGCACTAGAATTAGGCAAAGTAAGCTTATGGTGACATCTTTGAAAGATTACTTGATGCGATCAACAGATATAGAAAAGGAGGCAAAACTATGGAAGTACCTTCCCTCTTTGGTTGAGAACCACCACAAAATTTGAGCATCAGTTAATAGCCATTTAATACAATGGCTAGATGTAATTAATATAGAAATATATTTATATATAAATATAATTATCTTCAATGGCCATTAATTGTATGATAACCATTTAATTTTGCTCCTAACCACTTACCAGTCAAATATTCATAAAATTAAAAAAGAAATGCATTCATATGATGTTTCATTTATCTTTAAAGATTAGATGCTTTCAAAGAAACTGAAGCTTTTCAAACTTCTTCAACAGCAATGTTAATAAAATCATGGATTGGAAAGACGGAATGGATCATTGTGATAATCCTTGTTTGGTCTCCTATAATATAGGTCAAAGGACTTTCATTTTAATGTTCTGATGTTTAAATCAAGCTTTCATAGACTTATATTAATCAAAGGATGGAAATAGATATGAGGTATAATTTGTGTGTATACCTCTTGGTCTGCCATTTTTCTTCAGTGTAAAAGTGTTTCTTGACTTTTACTCATTTATATTTTACTTCTTTTACTAGTTAATCCAAAGATTAATGGATAGGTTTGAGCACAGGTGTATAGCTCTGCAAGTGTGCACATCCTTCTAACTCCTAACACAGCTTAATTCAATGATGCTAGAATAAATAATGGTATATTTGTTCACCTGTGTGAGTAAACATCCTGTCACTGCAGTTTATAAATTAAATTCTTGCTCTTCCTTTTTACAGTTCTAAACGTCTGTGGAATACTGGTTGAACTTTTTATATTGTTGTGAATATTTTCCACCTGCAGATGTAATATGATCCTCCAGCAAGTATTAGCAACATTGCAGATCTTTCTTCAGTATGTTGGATATTTTCTTATCACGGTATAACCAATGCACAGCTACAGATATCTCACAGTCTCTTTCTGACAGCATTTCTCACATCTGATCCTTCACTCGTGAAATCACATCCCACATCTTTGGCAACTGAATCACTTATCTTGCATGATGAGACTGCCGTCCCCAACTCTTGGGTAGCTTTGAATCAGTGATGAGTGTAACTAACTCCATTACATACTCTAATATAAATACCAGTGGCCATAAACAGTTTATCTTGCCAGGATAAAATATGTCCCAGCAAAGTTACAGAATATCTCAAGTCAGAACATGATTAGATTTCCATTTTTTATGTTACCATCTGCAAAAGCTACAGAGTTCTGAAGTGGGAAAAAAAGCACATTTATTTCCTTCCTGAAAGTGACAGCTTTTTCAAATGCTACAAAACATGTATACAACTTAAGCATGTTACAGGATCACACAGCTTAGGTTTCTGTTGTGTTCCTTTAGGTATTTCATCTTCTAAGGCCATATTTACCTCTTTGGCCCTTGATTCAGAGAATCCTCATGACTTACAACAGATGGAACTAAGCACATACCATTACTTTGTCTATGATAAAAAAGCATTTATATTTCTCTGTTTTACCTCCAGAAATGAACATTTTAATGCACTGAAATATCCAAACATTGTAAAAGGAGGTATTAGTGCTGTATGGTTTAAGCTGAAATATGTGGGTTTCTCATGCATAATGATAAGGCGGCATCTTGCCCAGACATATCCAAATACTGTAGCTCTTTCACACAAGATCAGACAAGGCTATTAAATCACAGTTTATTTTTCTGTGAACCTATATCATGCCTTGGGCTGTTCAGACTACCATTAGTTTATTTTCACCTTTGAAGACTAAAACTTCAGTTTCTAGAACATATTAAAATGGTCAAGGAAACTGAAGATATTCTGCTGTTTTGCTGGAAAAAATAGTATTGAGCTTTTAAATGTTGCTCAGTAATAAATTTGCAATATCTCTTCATGTGATTATCTACACAGAATACAAGACACTGGCTTTATCTAATGTTGGAACTGGAAAATGGAACTGGAAAATAAAATTTCTTGAATTTTGTTTATTGCTCAGATAAAGTTTACTCCATCTTCACCCCGAGAAAGTCACTTAATTGTTGAGCATTTTCTTAATGTACTTCCCCTAAAGTGTGGGCAATGGTAATTACTTTCCTCACAGAGTACTATGATAGTTAAAGAGCTGATGCGTGCTGGTTACTTTGCTTAGCTCCTTGTTTTTGCAACAGACCTGTCTATAAATCTACAATTTTTTGTAAGTGCGCTGTCAGTGAGCTAAAATTACTCTAGTTATGCCTCACTGATAGGCTTGATAGCATGAATGGGTTGCTCTAGCTGAAGAGATGCTGTGGGAAAAAAATCCTACAGGGAATCAACACAACAAACCTGAATAAGGACCCCACAATTCATATTTGAATAAAGATGGAGCAAGCTATGAACGTTAGGTTTCCTATCTTGACAATTTGCAAATTGCAATTTTTTGTTTCTGTATACTCCTTCCATCTTCTGCATCTTGGTTATTTGAAGAAGAGATTGCCTTTGTTATACACTTGCTACAAGCTTGAAGTATTTGTGCAGCATCTCTGCTATAGGGAGGACAGTTTAAATATCAGAATTAACTACAAACCTTGTATACAGGGTGGATTATGGCACCACAAAGAAGATTTGTTCATGCCCCTTCCTCACCTCTTAATTTGTCTATATCTTCAATTCACACATCAGGATGTTTTCATAACAAATGTAAGCCAGGATGCCTCATGTTCTTCTGTACTGTCTACAGTCAATACAACTCCTGTGGGTTTATTGTTCTTTTCTGCTTACTTTCACCATTGCTCTCTTCATTTTTATTAAACTTTTATTTTAGTCTCTCTTTACTCTTATCTTCTTTCCTTTCCTCTTTTTTAATGCGCTTTCCTTCCTTAACACTCCCAGCTGTAGCTATAGAAGCGCTGAATCAGAACAGTGAATTTTACATTCATTTTGAGGCTGGAGAGTCTGCAAGTGTCCTGTTATTTTTCCTCTTGTAATGCTTCAGAGCTTAGGATTTGTTCATCAGATAGATAGCCCTGTCCCACACAGTTGCAATTCCAGCTTTAAAGTGTATGACATTCTAAAGTTCGCCTGGCTCCTGTGGAACACAATTTTCAGAAGAGCTGATTCCATGGCAAAACTTAGCGAATCTCCAGCATGAGCAGAGCCACTCTGCAGAAGGTCCAAAGATATATGGAAGGGTCTGAGCACAAGTACAACACTACATGGAAAACAACACTACTGCTGGTTTCTGTACTTAATGAAACCTTTACAAGGATTGTGTGCTCAGGCACAAGCTATAAGGAATTACAGAAGTCCAGAATGGAATTTGAATGACTGGATCACCACAGCCATCTAGCTTATGGGATTTGGCTCTTTAGTTAATCTCATTCTCTAGACAAGAAATTCTAGGGGAGTAAAAAGTTCAAAGGACCACTCAGACTGTGCATAGACCTGACAATAAAGGTACATATTTCTTTGATGAGGTGATGTGATGGTATTTGCCAAGCCCTTTATGTAACCTCTATCCATTCTCTAAGAACACACTAAAAGGGCTGGATTTTTTAAAAATCAATTTCTCACTAGTATCTACATTTTAAAGGGAAGAGCTGGAATGAAAAATATTCATGGTATAAAATATTGTCTTTTCTTTGGTCAGGAGAAAGCTATTCTTCTGCATCTCCATTGCTGTCCATAGTGTGGACTATGAGCAATCTGGATATTTGGACATCCAGTGGACCTGGAGATTGTTAGCATTAGGAGGTAATTTGAAATTAGTTTCTTGTAAACTAGCCAGATTGTGATGTGTTTTGAGACAGCCAAAAGATTTTCTGCATCAGTTGAGTATGAATAATTTCTGTTGTAAACCATGTCCACATCAACTCAGCAAATTATATTGAATAGTCTATAAAGATCATAACTAAACATGTAAGTACACACATACTTTAACTAAGGGTACATATCACCAATCTTTTGACTGACAGTTTGCTGCAGGATCCTCTCTGTTCATGTCAGGAAATATTTGTTCCTTCAGGAATTGATATAGAGCAAGAAAACAAACAGGTTTATACACCCCATTGATATTCTGTAGGCTTAAAGCATACAGCTCTGTAGAAATCATCTCATCTCCACTTGTTTATTTTACAAACAAGACGACATAAAAACTAGGTACATATACAAAAATCAGTTCATCTATTATGTCTGAGATTCTTCAAAGCTGAATTACAAAGTGAGTCTCCTGTCCCACCACAAATCCTAAATGTCTGTTATATGAATAAAAACCAGTTATTAAACAAAATAAATAAACCACAGTGCAAAACTGGAGCCATACAAAGTTCATCTAAACTCAACATAAAAGCTCAACACTATGAAAGTCAGGTTCACAGTCCATCATAATGTGAATGAGGCCACCCTCCATTAACATTATGGGTTTGTATAGATAACTAAGCCTCTGGGACTAGTTAATATAAAGCTACCTAAAATAAACAGAATCAGCACAAAGTTTAGAAGCATCTGTCAGAGGATGCAATGGACAGAGAATGTCGAGTCCTGAATAACAGGATGCCCAAACAACATGATTGAACCTACATTTCAATTCAATTCTTACATAGGCAGTGTATGTTCATAGATATTTAATGGGTTGGGGAAAATGCATTCAGAAGCACCTCCACACAGACGATATGCTTCAGGAACTTCTCTTCCTGAAGTGCCTTCCCTCCCAAAGCACTTGTGTTCACGGGGGAGGTGTTAGCTGACACTCACTGATGGTCTCGTTACTAAGGCTTCCAGCTGAACTCATGTAGATGGCTGAGAGCAATTCTGTCTTTTGGACCACAAACAGAGAAGGATCAATGCCTTGGGAGGTGGAACTGCAGTCTCTTGGAGGTGGGACTACAAGTCACAGTGAGGAAAAGGTCATGGTCTGTAAATTCAAAGGACATCCACACAAAGCTGTTATAAATACTGGACCACTCAGTGACATCAGTGAGACAAAGTCAACAATAGCAAATAATCACAATGTAATTTGTAAACAAATCATTGTAAGTTTAAAATTTTCAGTAAAACTTTTACTATATGACCATGGAAATGTTTCTGGGTGTTTTCAGGATTACGCATGAAGACTGTAGATCAGCAGAGCAGGTAGGTAGCTGCTACAATGGAAGAGATCCCTTGAGGGTAGATGCATGTACTTGAGTCTCCCTCCTGTATGTAACACAGTGCTTGTCCTTCATTTAGGTGGTGGACGCATCTGTTTTGTACCTGTTCAGTGGTTTGATGATCAGGGGTGAAAAGGCACGTTTACATAAAGGCACGGTAAATGAGCTGCTAGCATTATTGTTCCTGGAGAATGAGGGTTCAGATTTATGCTGGTGAAAACTCCAGTTTTACAACATGGAGGGATACTCATTTATGTAGGCCAGGCACTTCCTCTGTATGGAGAACAGCTGGTCTTGAGAACTCATAATCAATTCATTTGCCTGCTGCTGCGCATCTTCTCACTGCCCAACAAGTTACCCCACAGTCTTGAACCTGACATCACAAACACCCCATTTTCCTTGTTGTCAGTAGGACTTACTTTCACAGGCAAAACAGTTGCAGGGCTCAACCAAGCATCCTAGCAAACTTCTAGCATGAACAAAAGAAAAAATACTTGGCAATTTTTTTCAATTAGTTGGCATTTTTTACCTTTTTTATCTTCTTAAAATGAATGTTGCTGTAATCATATCATCGTTAATTTGAATAAATAGACCTTTTCTAATGTATATAAAGTGACATGCACTATTATGACAGCAGTTAATTTAAATTGTGTTAATAACTGTAGTGATTTTAAGTAGCTTGTTGTTAAAACATCTCTGAAACTAACTAAAAAATACAGGAACATTCCCTTTTTGTGGTTTAATAAGTACAGTGAAAGATTGAAAGGCATTTCTAGGTGAGTACTTGTATTAACTGTATGAGTTCCAAGAATATATAAAGTACAATAATATTTAGCTAACATTGTATTAATTAACAGTGAACAAACTTATAAAATTCTGGAAAAGGAATGTGAATGATCTGCAAGGAATTACAAGCATAGACAACAGAAAATGCTGAAGATTTTTTTTTCCCTCTCAAATCCACTGTGTGGGAGGAGGAAAGAAGAGAGGGACTTTCCAAACTGTGGAATTTGTAGGGGGGAGTTTGTTTTGATTTTACGTTCTCTTTAATCTCAAATTTTTACAGGAGATACTTCTGAAAGTCATTCAGAAACACATTTTTTAATGAGCTATAGTCAGTGTTAATGAACATGGTTTTATGAGGAAAAAAAAAATTCAAAATCTGCAAGCTGTGTGATGAGCATCCAGTAATTTACAGCTCAGTAAAAGGCAAATGGCATTCTTATTCTAACTTACAATATAGCAATAAATATCTGAAATGTGTCAAGGCTTGAAAAGTACTGTGGAGAATTTCTTTATCTGCATACAAATGATCAGCAGAATTATTTCCTTAAATATAGTTCAAGCACCTGGTTACAATACGCATGCTGAAAAAGTAAAAAGGTAAACTGTGATCAATGAGCTTTTTAAACATGCTAATAAAGAAAGGATTAAAATTCATCTTTAAAGCGAGTTAACTGAAAAGTCCATCCAATTTACATCTGTGAAGTGAATCATATAACAAGGGATAAATGTCTGTGGGATCAGAATAATACAAAACTTAATAGTAGCAGTAGTATAACAGTAAAAGAAGATAGGACTTCCATATCATAATAGAATGGTCAGAGAGAAAAGATAAAATCTCCAGTCCTGAAACAGCCTGGTCTGCATCTTTGTGCATGCATTATTACAAATACTGTAATTTTCTGACAGTGTTTGTTCTCACACTCTCTGTGTGCAGGAAGGATATGAGTAAGCAACCAAATTTCACCTGTTCTCCCTCAGCTATTGACCCACAGATGATGTTTTCATTTTAAATAATTTTCATATGTGTGGTATTTCTGCTCGTTTTTTTCATCTTGGTTAATTTATTTTGCATTATGCTGAAACATACCCTCCGCTCAGAATACAGGGACACCTTACCAGTTGACAAATCAACGGGCTGAGGCAACCACTGATGTTTAAGTTGTGCTCTTTGAGGTACTGGTGGTCTACTGTAAATGGAAATGAACATTTACTGCTTTCTCTGGTAATCACTTTGCTACATGCTACTTGAAGTAGTAATAACCCATGATATAACAGGGGAAAAATAATCCACACAGTAGTGTAAACTGATGCTACAGAAGGAACATTCTGTTTCATCCTTTCCTACAATAATATATCCATCTTTCCATTCTGCCTCCTGAGTCAGTGCCTCTTCATCCACCATACCTCACATCGCCTTCCCACAGCTCACGAGATCTGTGTCATACATGTGGTAGATGCCCCTGCTTTGGTCCCAGCAGCCCAGCCTGGGTGCCCAGGCACTTGTCTGACAAAGTTAGAACATGTGCAAGACCTTGGTGCACATTTTTCCTCACCTGAGACAAAAGCCCAAGCAGTAAGGAGACAGTAAGGAGATATGCAGCACATCAAAGCCTTGACAGCACAGTAAGCAACGTCAGCGCCCCACCATGTAGCTATCTGTGGATTTCAGGGGATATGCAAGCTTTTGCCAGGTTATCCATTATCAGGTCAAAAAATAGGCAGATTTCTACACAATTCAGCAGGACTGAAGAAACTGTAGAATATAGTAATGTCTGAATCAGCTCAACAGTTGGCACTAAAGCTTATGACACAAACAGTTCATTACAAAATATTGTTGTGCCATGATATGGAGTGGGTCCCTGTCTTGGGGTCAGTTACCTTCTGAAGGGCTTCAATGAATAACATAGGATCAAAGGTTTGAAAAATCTCCATGTAGTGTTTTATGTATCTTGAAACAGAAAATAGACTTTCCCAGTATAATAACATCTCTGTCATAAAAACTACTTTTCTAAATAATCCTTCTACTTCCCTGTAAATATATCAGAAACTATGGTGATGAATAAAGAGTAAAATTCTAAAGCAGATAAGTAAAATTTTATTTTTATTATTTTATGCTGTAATTTTTGTAACAAGCTTGTAACAAGGCAACAAATGTCATATTTCCCATTTACACTGTGATATCAAATCAAAAAGTTACTATATTATTGTTCTTTGCTGCTTCAGATTACGTATATATGATCTAACAAATTAGGTTTTCATTGTTAAAAAAAACAGCCATTATTTAATCACATGTTCAAGACTCCAATTTAATTTTCTGTCTGGCTCTCCAGGAATACTGTGGCTTGGTGTGATGAAAGATAAGTATGGAAAGAAAAATCTTAAACACTGCTTTTGATGGCACAACAATATTTAACCTACATGCCATAAAATCAAGTTCTACTTTATTCAAAACTGGAATATGTTTGCATACTTGATCAGCTTCATCTCACTTGGTCTAGTTTTCCATACACTAGAAACAGCCTACATATTTACATTTCAAATTACTTCTATTTTAAGAAAAACGAGAAGCAACAAAGACACAGAAAATAAAGGTCTTTGTCAAGAAATACAGACATTTTCAGCTAAAACTACATTATTAATGGAAAAGAAGATGCAGAAGACAGGAATGCACCATGTAAGAATCCCAATAACTTACAAATTGCTTTAACCTCTTTAATATAACTTTCTCAGGCTTTATGGTATGTATATATGTTCCCCAAATCTGTTCCCTCCGAACCCTTAAATAAACACATGTGAAATGAGTAACCTTAAGCGACTGCAGATGCCAGCTGGCTTTATTTTTCAAGATCTAGTTGTGACAACAGTGGCTATTTTTTAGTGATTTTGGCCATTTTGTGCTAAAGTTAACAACTGTTGGGGTACAGATCTTTGGCTGTAAATTACCATATTTTCATTTAAGCCAGTAGAGCTAGGGCAATTTAATTTATCTGAGGATTCCCAAAAATCCATAAGGACCTGTTACAGCAAATCTGGAGACTGAATTAAGTCCCTAAAGTGTGTAATGAATAGATTTAATCAACTTAAAATATAAATCTCAAGGCAAATTAGTTATAAACAGTTTCATATTGATAAAGAAGAAATGAATAGTCAAACACTGCAGGAACAAAATGAACACAATGTACTCCAATACAGTAAAATGTAGAATTACTCACTGTTTTCCTGTCAAATATCCAATTGGCTTTTTCAAATGTCTGATTGGCAATGGCTTTAGAGGGGACAGAATTTTTCCTTTGGTTTTCAGTAGCAAATGTCAGCTCCTTCACTCTAAACTTTCCCATTTCACTTTTCAAATGTGTAAAATTTCTGCTATCAGAGTTAGCATATAGGTCACAGCAATGAAGCAGTTAACTCACTCTACTGGGAATACATCAATCAGACAGAACACTTAGAAAAACATTAAACTTCTATTTTTTATATTCTCTCTAGGATATATTTTACAAGAAATTCTGTGTGTTGATAAAACCACTCCATCCCAGGGAAAAATTGAAGCCATATTTCTCTCAGAGTGTAGTTTTGATTTCTGGAAATGGAGTTTTGTAAATAAAGCATAATTGAGACCATGTCATTCTTCAACAATAGAAGGAAAGGAAAACAGACGAGTTTTCCCTCACAGTGAAACCAAATGTTAAAGTTGCCAGAGCCTAGGACAACGTCTTTCAGTACCTACTTAATAAAAATGTATTTCCTATTTTCTAATAACATCACCTGAAAAAGGTGTCATTAGTTTGCCACTAAGACCAGAAGTATCACTGCCCTCTTCTAAGTGAGGTTTCAGAAGCCCAGAAATTTTATTTATCCATCAACGAAAACTGATTAGGCTCTGTATTAAAAAATGGGAAATGTGCATCTGGTTATCCTGCAACATAAATCACCTACCACATCACCTTGTCAGCAATGGCAATTATATGTCATTCTATTGAGAAATCTTTCCCTGCTACAGAGAAGGGAGGTGAATGACAGCAAAGTAGGGGGTGATGCTGACAGAAACAAAGCTCCAGAAGTCATGATTGCATGCTTATATGTTCAGATGCAATGTTCCCTTTTCAAGTGATTTGAACTTTCACATAATATTTTTGTACTTTTTTTTTTTAGTAGAATGCAGATTGTTTGAAATTATATTGACAGATAGAAATAGATGTTTGGACACCTTTAGGAATTAATGCTGTCTTATGAAGCTGGGTACTTCAGCCCAGAACCAATACCTTACAAATCAAAATACATGCCTCAATTTAAACAGAAGTTTAATTGCCAGCATTAAGTCTTCAGAATTCATACTTGCATGCTTAAACAAATACTTAAAATCAGGAGTAAGATCCAGAATTAAGAATTTTGGTCATGAGTTCTTCCTTTTCACCAAAGAAAATATTTATTTAAGGTACACATCAATACTTGTACCACTGAAAAGAACACTAGACAGTCCAAGTGAAAAAACTACTTTGTTTTCACAAAGCTCTCTTCTCATAATGTTTAAATATCTATGTCCTTCAGAGAAATTTAAGCAACATTAGAAACATTCATCCAAACCTAGGAGGCAATTATTTTCCATTTATTCTTTCAGAGTGCCAGGAAAATGAAATTCTCTTTGTTAATAACACATGTAATTGGTGAATTTAACACAAGTTCCGATTTTTAATGTTAGACTAAATCCACTGGGAAGGCATTGTGAAAGAGGCAGACTGTGTTGTGGGGAGCTCTAATGTTAAGACAAATCACTACTGCAGCCCCATTGATGGTGGTTTCTTCAGAAAATGGACATTTGTTTCAAAAAATGCCATGTTACGAGATGAGAAAGAGGCAAAAAAAAAACCCCAACCCTTGGAAACCTTGTGTCTCTTTTATTTTAGGCATAATCCTTACCCACAAACAAATGTCTTAAGTCTGATAATACAGCCGTGTTTTCCTGCTGCTAATGCTACACATCCCACAGAACATATGTAATACATTTATCCTCTTCTTTGCATGTTCCACTTAATTTAGATTGAACACAAATAAACTGGGAGCAATCCCATAGTTTGTTTGCTTGTTGGCTTGTTGTTTTGTTTTGTTCTTGAAGTACACCCAGGATCCTAGCAATCCCATTTTGGACAGGAGCTATATTGCCCTCAGCTGAGTGTGCTGTTTTCAGTTCATGAGATCAGACTTACAGTAATTCAGCTGTGCCTGTCTCAGTCACCCTTCAAACTGACTCATTCGTCAGCCCTCTAGAATTATTTTGGTAAACAATTTGTCACTACAAAACACAGATCATGAAACTTAGTTGTTTTGAAAGATAAGCTCTGACCCTTATTTCTAGAGTTCTTCTGTGCACTTGGTGAAGAAGTTTTAATCCACCCCTCTTCAGAGGAGCATATCTAAGGTTCACTTCTAAAGGAGAAGATTTTATCTTTCTGTTCTTTGTGGCTTCCATTTTAGTATGACTACAGAAGGAATTTAAAAGTTAGATTATGCATTTCTTCCTGAATAGGAAGAACCATTCAGCTGTATCAGCCATGAGAGGCGTTTGTTCTTTCTTCTTCCATTATTTATTGCAATCACGGAAAAGATGTATGTTAACTTTAGTTATGTAGCCACTTTGCTGTTCCCAGAATAGTTCTGATTATTTTGTTACAGTTTTCCAGAACAGTCAATATGGATGCAGACCCAGCGTGTGTTAGGCCTGACTTAGAAGCAATAACAATCAGGAGCACTCAAGGAATAGTAATAAATTTATCAGATTAAACACTATGTTTGAATCCCTATGCGTTCCAAGTAACACTATGAGATGTGATTTGAGATATCTAAAGATATATTAGGGAGGATATCCTTTTATTCCAAACAAGAATGACTTCCAAGTTCCAGTCAGAAAAAAAAAAAAAAAACAGGGAACTTACCTTTCCCAACTTAGATTGCAGTACTCCACTGGTTAAGACAAACAGACTAAAGGCAAATTAGCTAGTTGGAATAACTAAATCTCAGTAAACAAGAAACTCAGAGAAAGTATGGGTTTTTTGGCAACATAAGAGATCACATACACACATTGACATTTTGGTACCCAAAAGATGTCAACCTCTTCTGTGACTTGAAAGTTAAAAAAAAAGCACAGACAAGAGGAATTGGTGTGGTGACATATAATGGACTTCTCAACCATAAAACTTGAGTCTGCCTACATTACAAACTAAGATATTAATCCGCAGCAGTCAGTTATCAGTCACAAATCCATTCTAATTGTTCAGACAATATAAATGGGATTTATATGTCAGTAGCCTGAAGGTCTACATTGTACTAAGTTGCAAGAGTTCATTAAAGAAGCATTTCATATTCCTATCAATCTGTCATTTGTTTCAGGTTATTGCAATAAGAAAAGGTTAACCTAAATGAATAAAATCTCATGTAAGAAGATTTTTCTTATTTTGTAGAGTTCATCAACCCCACAAGTTTGTGCTTCAGAAGGGCGTTAAAATGGGACATTAAGACAGGGAATATAAAACCATTTGTGTGGATTCAACTTGCAATGAGACCTAAACCGACCCCACCTTTACAGCCACAGAGACACCACTGGTTTTGATAAAAATTTCAATCAAATTTAGGATGATGATTGTTCTGTAGGAGTCTGGTACCTGTTGTGCTATTCTGCTGAGGCTCATTTCTCAATCTGCCTGAAAAAGCCAAGTATTACCTTCTATTTAACACTATATCCCTAGCAATGTCATTGATCCCTCATGGTTCTAGCATCAAAGCAAATAATGAAAGTTTGTATTTTCCTTATGAAAAGAAAGGTCATGAAAATGTAATAAAAACTTCTGAGGAAGAATTCTTTCCCAACATCATATTTTAGCCTTTTTGAAATAGTGTTTATTTATACAAAAAAAAAAAAAAAAAAAATTCTTATTACAGGAAACCAAAAGCTTTAACTACTAAGCTGTGGTCCAATAACATCTCATCTATTATTTTCAGAAATGTATGTTAAAGGACAAGTAATAAATAGAAAGAATAGAGAAACATTGAGTGTTCTGAGCTTTGAAAGGATTCAGTGAGTTTTTCTCTGGCAATAGTACAGGATATTTGTTTTTTCTTGGAGTCTTTGAAGCTTTCAGGTTTTAAACAGGTTAAGATTAAGTCAGAAGACAACCTGAATCCCATCTAAAACATTTTAATCTTTCACCTGCATTCTACCAGCCAGAATAACATCATCAGCTTAAAAAGATCTTTAGTCACACCTAGTAAAGAAAAGCAAAAGTCTTTTTCACTTACCAAAGCCAGTGTGATTTTTCTTAGATTTATTTTTCCCTCTTCCTAATGTTTTAATATATGTTGAAATTAATAAATGTTTTCTATTCCTGCAAATACATGCACAAATATCACTTGTATACCTCCTCCTTTGTCAAGTAGAGCGTCAAGTATTTGGGGGGAGAATTTAAATCTACTTTGAGATTTTGAGGGTTTCACTGGAAATCTGTGATGTGCATGACCTTCAGAACATGCTAAAGCTATCTCATCAGCAATTCCCTCACAGAAATTTTTCTGGTGAGAAAGCCAGTTGAAAAGAAATCATTATAGCCTGTGCTCAAACAGATATGGAGTTAAGAACCTTTTCACAGGAAGGTAGCAACAACTGCCTGGCAAAGAAGCTCAAGGACACCTTCTAGCCTTCTTTCTGACCTTCCTCCCATGATAGCTCATTGTGTGGGCTGCAGTGGGAAAATAAGATGTTCCTTGTGTACAGGTGTTATCACATATTCACTCTGGCAACAGGAGCAAGTGTAGTGTTTGACTTTAATTATCACTGTAATCTGAAACTGGTTTCTGGCTAGTTGATGCAATGCACTGCACTTTGCTTAGTAGTATTGCAGAAGGCAAAAACTAACTGCAAGAAAGAAGTGGGGAAAGCAAAAGGAGGAAAAGGATAATGAAAACAGGTGTAGAAAGGAGAAAACTGTAGTTCTGTTTCCTAGAGAGATGAAACTGGAGAAAGGCATTAAAAGAGAGGGAAAGACTTTCCTAAAATGTGCAGTGCACTTCTCCATATCATGAGCTTACTCACTTGTTTAGGACACCGCAGCTTTCTAGTGAAAAGTGTTTCAAAAAGCATGAATTCTTATACAATTTTTTACCTCACAAAAGCTTCCTGTGAGCAATAATCATAAAGCTAGTGTAAAAACTGCAATAATACCTTTGTCAACAGAGGGAACATAGATGTAAGAGAATGAGAAGCCTAAGAGACATATCACTAGAGGTAACATCTGGAGAGAAAAGTAACCTGCAAGAAAGGAATGGCAGGAAAGAAATAAAAATTACTGCCATGGTAAGAAAGAAAAAGGTAAGCATAAGTCCATGTCTGTCAATCTGGACTACGAATGATAGAAGTAAAAAAGACCCCATGTGTTTGGCTGAGCCCTTGCTACTTTGGCATGTCGCTATCATATACCTCAAATATTTTCATTCTTTTCCTTTAATTTTTCAGCAACACTTTTAATAAATCTCTTTGGAAGCAAACAGATAGACTTATTAATATTAGGCAGGAAGATTTTCTTCGTATGGAAATTCCTTATATATAGCCTATAAAATATTTTCTGATTCTTTATTTTCCTTCATTATGTTTACCTAGTCCCTCTTTCTACCATTCAGTCTCATGGTGTTCCCTCATTATTATTGGAAAATTCATGGCTCAGAAGTGGAAAATTTAAGTGACTCTCAAGCACACTCAGATATCAAAAGCAAACATTAGAGTACCTGATCAGAACAGTGAGTAAATTTGCACTGGGCCATGGAAACTTATAATCACATTCAATACTTTTTTTTTTTTTATGTTGTGACAGCATATGAGCTATGTTGGCATCTCATTTTTTTTTCCTAAGATAGATGTTAGAAAGAGACAAAGCAGCAAAGCAACAGAGCCTAGTGCAGAAACACAAAAAAATGTTCTATAAGTCTAAAATACATCCAGTTTTGAGCCAATCTCTGTTTCCATGTGGTTTGCATTCATCAGCTTTCCTTACCTTTATAGTGTCCTTCTGAAAGCATCATTTCAAAAAGAATTTGTTCTTTAAATGTCAGACAGCTGGGTGGCCATCAGGTAAACAGTATTTGCAGAATAAGGTCCCATACAAATACATTCAAATGACCTGTACGTTTGTAGTCAGTTCTTTCTCACAAGCAAGGTCAAAGTAAAGCAAGACATCATGAAAAAGGAGAAAGATTTTATATAATTTATATATAAATACTGTCATTAAAAGCAGAAATCAAGAACAAGATAAAGTTTTTTGAATGACCGCTACCAAATCTGACAGTAAATTTAGAAAGTGTAAGAAAAAGGGCCAGGGGACTACATATCCCATGATTAATTTCACACAAGAGTAGCAGCGATAAGCATTAGAGGGGACAGAGCTAGCAACAAACTGGTCTGCAGAAGGAGGAGAAGTGGCAGCTACCAAGAAGTGGGGTTACCAAGTTATAAAGTAGGAATGAGCTAGACAGTTGGAGTGCATGGCTGGAAGCCTCGAGAGAAAACTTTTGACTAAAGAGAGAACTAAGCGGAGAGAAAGATGATACATGCCAGTGGAGTGTAAAAGTTTATATCTATGTGCTGTTCAGGCACACTTTTGTTTAGTAGTTTTCTGTCTTAAAACAATCTCCGAAAGACTGGACCAAGAGCTGATTTATTTTTAGTTTTAGAAATATATCCATCCATTTAAAAACAGCAGTAGCAACAAGAATAATAAAACTTCCTCTGTCTCTTGGAAATACATGCATAGGGATTTCTCTTGTATCTCTCCAATAAACTAGTCTAGAAAAACAAAGCAGTAAGCTTTTTACAGAAAGATTATTATTAGCTTTGAAAACAAACAGAAATAAATCTGATAGCGAACTATTATGCATTCTTACGAGGATGCATAATAAAAAGGAGAAAGACATGAGAAAAGCATGAAAAAATGTGGTTTTTTCCCTGCTTCAGGGAAAATTTTTCCTACTTCACAACAACAACCTCATTCATGGAGAGAATATTGCTTCCAATATGCTTTATTTGAGCATATTCTTATTTCATGCTAAATGAATAATACAAAATAAAAAACAGGAGTATTCCCATTCGATGTTGAAGACGACTATTTTTTTTACCTTTTGCAAACATCGAGACTGTTAGTCTGCACAACTGCATCTCCTCTCAAATCTTGGAGGGGGGGGTCCATACCCATAGTGCTGAGTTCTGTGTAAATTAAACCCTTTCTGGCACCATCAAAAACATTTTATGTTTTGTACATTTCCAGTCCTGCTGAAAAACAGTAGGTCCTGACTTAAAGCCAAATTTGAACTTTTTTCTTTTCAGCTGAATACCCTCATGACTAACCACTCAGGAGTGATACTATTGTGTTTGGTGCCAAACATGCAGATAGTGTTTTTTATTTCCTTCGATTTCTGCTAAACTGACATGCATTCCACTCTCCTGACGGAGGCCTTTTCAAGTGGTAACTTCTTTAACAGTGAAGAAAAATAATTTCAAATTAAGGTAGGAGAGTGAGAACAAACTTTCTCATAATTTACTGCAAGCAATAAGTCATTAAAAAGTTAATAACCCTAAATGGCATGGTATTTTGGTGATCACCACTGTGGCATTAAATTTAAAAATGTGATAATATAAATTGTGTTCATAGGTTAAACATTCATGTTCTGTCTCCCTCTGCTCAGCCTAAACCTGGAACCAGCTGAGATGGCTCCAGCACCAGCTGCCTGCCTGCCTGTCTTCCTGAGTAATGGACAGACCTCACTGGTGGGGCAGGCTTAATCCACTGCTCCATAAAATCCTCAAATCTCCCTTACGCCCAGATCACAGGTAGCATAGATACAGGACGAGAAGTCTGTCACATAAGCCAAATGTCTGTTTTTCATGTTATTTCATGAGTGCTTCAACTATGCTACAACAGATGAAGTGAGGAGAGAAATGGATACCAAGCAGCAACATCAAATGAATCACAGTGCTGAATATGTTTTAAATAAATCCCCACAGAAATTAAATTTAAAGGACATGAAGTTCACAGATTTTAAATAACTATTCTGTGATACCCAAGTAAATGTTGGGTTCGCTGGAATATAGGTCAGGAAAGGTCTTCAAGGGCAGCTCTTCAAGGGCAGCTATCAAGCATAAACACTAAATGCCTCCTAACTAACACACAAAGGACATAGCGAAAGGCTAGTGAGGATGGACCTTTTATCTTTCTGGGAGAAAGTTCCTACTGTCCTTTTGAGGTGGGAGAAGTGGCATCAGCCAAGGTGAAAATGACAAGCTGTACAGCATATAGACAGTTTCAACACAGTGATGTCTGTTACAAAGTCCTGTGGGGCCTGCGCCTGGTGATTTCTCTGAAACAAATCACGCAGTATGTTTATGTAGACTTCTTTTCCATATGGTCAAAAAAAATCTTTAGGTTAGGAAGTGAAAGAAAGAATGCTGGAGAAAGAATTAATATACAATGGTATTCAGTAAAGCAAGTAAAGAAAGACTTCTCCACTTATCAAAAGTATAAATATAACTATAAAGAGCAATCATAGCTGTATACATAAGGAACTAACTATTATGTACCCTGTTAATTTGATTTCATTTATATAAACATTGATAAGAAACAAGCCACACCCAAAAAACTTAGCTTTTATAAACAATAAATACAGTAAAATTCAGGATCATGTTCTTCTTATTATTGGTGACAATGTAGATTTTTTTATTGATGGCTAGATGGGGCACAGGAAAATGATTCATCCATGCCTTTGTGGGGCTTGCTCCAATGTTTAAATTATAGAACTTCTCTAACCATGCAACACTATTCTAAATTACCAGACCATGTGCGATGTCATTTGTATTTATTGAGAATACTAAAAAATGATGAAAGCTTTCAAATGACCACCAAAGAAAGGATATGCCTATGGAAACATTCTCTTTTGTCACATGTTTGCTTGAACATGAAGCTTGCAACTGTATGACCCCCGAGGAAGCTTTCTGTGACCTACCCTGTCTACTCATCACATACTAATGAAGATATTAGGTGGGGTTTTGGGGATGTATTCTTATAGAAAACCATTGCTAGTTTTAGGAACAATAAGTACCACTGGTCACTCTATACTTCCTTGGATATGACTGCCATTTTGGGGAGAAATACAGAGGGAGATGTCCCTCTTTTCCATAAATACTCATACAAGGGATACAGAAAATTTAACTTTATGTCATCTGGGTGAGGCATATCCTTCCCTTCCCTTCCCTTCCCTTCCCTTCCCTTCCCTTCCCTTCCCTTCCCTTCCCTTCCCTTCCCTTCCCTTCCCTTCCCTTCCCTTCCCTTCCCTTCCCTTCCCTGCCCTGCCCTGCCCTGCCCTGCCCTGCCCTGCCCTGCCCTGCCCTGCCCTGCCCTGCCCTGCCCTTCCCTGCCCTGCCCTGCCCTGCCCTGCCCTGCCCTGCCCTGCCCTCCCCTCCACTTCCCTTGCCTCCCCTCTGCTTGCCTTGCCTCGCCTTTCTTTGCCTTTCCTCGCCTTTCTTTGCCTTTCCTCGCCTTTCTTTGCCTTTCCTCGCCTTTCTTTGCCTTTCTTCTTCTCTTTCTTCACAGAACCACAAGAGTGGAGCACTCTTAGCACCATGCAGAATCTGTATTGCATGTCGGCTGTCATTCTCCTTGCAGAGCTTACTTCGATTTCTCAGCAATAACTGAGCAAACAACAGCCATCAAAGATCCTTAATCTTTGGCAATGTCCAGGCTGACTAAATACACACTTTCTTTATAAACAATTTTACTTCTCCCATATGCTGCAGCTTTCCTCTTAAGAAGCATTAACACTCTGAAAATCAATCTTCCCATTTTATGCTGCGGTCAACCTCAGAAAGAGTGGTTATTCTAAGTGTTTGATTCACAAACATTCTCCATAACCAACAATAACAATATCTGAGGTTTGGAGTCTGCACATAGCTGTGTGTGCTCACGCACATAAATATCCATACCATATACACCTCACTTCTAGAGGTGATAGCCACATGATGTACTTCAAAGCCAAATATTTCTGATAACCTTCTGTCTATAGTATAACTCCATGCTATAAGCTTTCACCTCAGTTTATAATGTTAGAAGCCATCAATATTTTTTAAATATTTGTATTTTATCCTAAAATCACTACAGATGAATGGAATGAAGCAAACACCTTTTTTTAGTAAAATGCTTAAAGGTTTTATTTTCAAAAATACAGAATTGTTATTAATCTGTATTGTTATCAAGAATTTGTACACAATCAAACTTACTGACGTGCTGTTTTATATTTTTGAAGGGAAAAAAAGAAGGATTTCCATAGGAATAGGATGGGAACATTAACCCACTAAGCATCTCATAATAGGCAACCCTCAAGCATGTGGATTTGGTGGGACATAGGCAGAGTTCATTGGCAGGTCTGAAGGAAAATTATTCATGAAAGTATAGCTTTCGAGGTAATTCAGAAGCTTTCAAGACCATATTTGTCACTCTCCATGAATTTAAAATCTCTGGAGCTTTAAGATCAGATATATTCTGTTGAGAAATTAATAGAGTCCTAATGTGAAGATAATATATTTCATAGTCTTTTCAAAATGACTGTAGCTAGTTGGAGTCACTTAGAATTTTGCATATTAGAATAATCTCTTTGGGGAAAGATTAGTAAATGGCATGTAAGAGAAATAGTCAAGGCATGCATGGGCTCCAGATCAAGTAATTCTACTGATTATCACCTGGATGTAAAAAATAAGCATAAATAATGGCATATCACAGTCATGCAACTACATACTAATTGCAAGCTATTCAAGAAACTGGAAAGGTTTGTTTATTTTGCTATGGAAACATTTCACTAAAGACTCTTATGGTTCAAACACTGCATTTTTTACTTCCTTTAATCTATATGAGTTTGCACTAGCTGAAGATCTGATTCATCAGATTTGATTTCCTGTGGATTCTGGGTCTTAGTTTTAATTTAATTGTTCAACCATAGCATTACAATAAAATAGCTGATTTATAGTAAGCTTATTACTTCTAGACTGTGTAGTTTAAATTTTATTTCCTCTAAATAGAGGAAGCCTCATATAATGAATTCTCGCTTACCTCCAATAACAACTAAAATCCATTAACTTCATTGAAACTAGTCATGTGCAGAACATTAAGCATGTGTATATGATTTTTGCAGAATGGATCTAATTTTATTCTCATTAAACTATAGGAGTGTTTTTTTTGAGAAAGAAGGGGAAATTGGTATAAGTTTTTAAAACACATTTGTTTATTGTATTTTATCCTAGTAAGCCAGAACAAGCAAGACCAAGGAATTATATGAGTTTTCCTTTCAAGACTACTCAACTACCTGTTTAGAAATAGAAAATAAAAACAATAATAAATGATAAAACGTGTTCTATTATTTAATATATTATATTAAAGGTAGGCTTTTAAAGATATTCCAGGAATTAGATTGATCAAAGATGTTATATGATACATATATACTTTGCAGTACGGAAGTTTCCACCTTATTTGGGGTGTGTATTTTCTTGCTTTTTTGTGCTGAAATAGTAAGATGTATTTTTCAATTACCTGACAGCTTTAAAATGTGAAAATAACTAAAAGGAAAAAATATTGTTTTTCTTCAGGGTTTTTATGTTGTTTTTTTCATATCACAGAGTTCAGACCTAACTGCAGATCACAAACCCTGAAGTGCTACAGGCATGCTCATAAACAAAGTTTTTGGCTAGGCAGATACAGTGTGAAACCAAGTATTTTGCTATTGCATATATTGGAGCTGTCTTCCATTATCTGTGCCTGGGAGATATTCTTTTCCATATTATTTCACTTATTTGCTTTCCTATCTCCAAAAACCTAGCAGGGTGTACATAGGCCAGTTCATTTAACAGTGTTCATTAAACATTGTTGAGATTTTGAGCAATATTGCACATGAATGTGCTGTTGCACATGAAACTATTCAAAATGTGGCAGCCAAGTGCTCTCTGTGGAGTCATAAGCTAGGTGATGAAGGGAAGATATGAGACCCTCGGCTGGGAAGCAGTGAGAAGTTTTTAAAATGAGAGCACTGGAAAAAAAAAAATCATTGCAGTTTTCAAGATAGCAGAAGAATTGACAAGTAATTACTAAAGCCTTCAAGTATATCAACACTGAGCAAGTAAACAGCTTATGCTGCTCAGACAAAGTACTCAGAGTGAAAGAGGTCAGGCTGAGAACTTGCTGTTCAGTGTGGTGCAGGCTGGTCTCTGAGGAAGGGCAAGGCTCCCTCCTGCTCTGCTCCCTCCTGCAGAGCAGTTGGAAAGTACCTTCATTGCCTTGGCATACACATCCTGGTAATCACTTCAGCAAGACAGCTCTACACTGCTTAATTTAAACTGATCAGGGCTCACACTTCAAAAATACACCTAGGGTAAGAGTTAATGTTGCAGATAAAGGTCCTTCCTACCACTCATGGGAATCTGCAAAGATGCACTGATTTCCCTGCTTATGTTGATTTAAGCTCTTACCTCTCCTGATGCTGGAAGAAAGTTCTCGAGTCTGTAATGTTGCACAGAAACAAATGAAAGATTCATTGGGTGGATGGAAAAGAAGGTTGAAGCATGTGTCCCCTTATACGCTTAGCTGTCCAACTTATGAAGCAATTGTAGTTTTTAATTTCAAAATATCTGAACTGTCCTGGAAGCCAGGATTAGGACTTAGGGCTATCCTAAATGAATTGCATTAGCCACCGCACTGTGAAGTCTGTTATGCTGTGCAAGACCAAAGTACTTGCACTATTTTAACATTTAGTATGTTGACAAGGTGCTGTCTTGCACTCAGTAAACAGGATAGCTTGCATTCCAGAGGTGCCCGTGAGTCCCTCAGCCAGAAGTGCTCTTGAAATAACAAAAAGGAAACCATAGATTCCATCTAAATTAGATGTGAATTCTCAGATGCACTGCTGAGCTGTAGCAGGAATCTTGGTGTGGGCAAAGAGGGGAAAAATAAGAAGAAAGAATATTCTGTGACTTGGTCTAGATTTGTTTCCAGTGTTTTGGGTGGGAATATTGCATAGCAGAGTCTTTTAATCTCTCTGGGAAACTACAAAATTGTTAAGTATTTTTCTGACTCTTCACCCATTAAAACATGTGTTTTATCAGTGGATCAAAAATCCAAAGCTTTTCTCTAGCTTCAAAGATTCAGACAGAAGTTGGAAGAGGCATTTTTACTGTACAATGATAATGAAACAAAATGTATTCCAGAACACAGCTCTAAATTACAGAAATACCACATTTGCTGTGATAAAAATACATAGTACCCCAGGAAGGAGAGGAGGGAGGAATTTTTCCAGTTACTGACTTGTGCATCGCACAAAATATTAATATATTTAAATTCTGTGTAAAATACCTGTAAAATGCATTGTATTTTACAGTTCAAATTTGCTATTAAGTGGAGAGATTTAAAATGTCCTTTTATCTGAAGTGATATCAGATTGTATATGAAAATCCAACCTAAAGGTCAGATAATGCTAAATGATGATCAGTCTTCCCCTGCAACCTCAGTACAGAAAGGTAGCTAGCTTTGATCTTCCATTATTTACTCAAACTGACAAGACTCTTTTAGCTCCTTGAAGACAGAGCAGGTTTCAGTTAAATTCATGTCAGGGGCCAAGGCTGAGCCTTAACCCCAGCTGGGGATTGAACTCCCAACCTTCCAGTGCAAGGATACATTTGACGCCAAGTCACTTGCTCAAGCACTGTGTCATGTACAAAGTTGCATGCTGTTATTCAACTAGACTAGATTTATCTACTCATCTAGTTTAACTATGCTCCTGAGTCAAGCCCATAGACACTATAACATCCAACCCACTTGGAGCTGTCTTCACTTTTATAAGGCACTTTCTTCCTCAACAGGTATATTGACCGAAATATTTTTAAGAAGTTATTTTCTGTGAAAGTTTTCTGTTTTATTTGACAGCACCCATCATCAGCTGCCCTTTGTAAGAGTATCATACCCCATTTGGTTTTAATCATTTAAAAAAACAGGCTCCTCCATTTAATTCCCTGTATGCCATTCTGAACCGATTTCTTGAATAGGCCATCTTAAAAATTAATTTGGCACACTCTGATCCTGCTCTGAGCATTTTGTGACCTAGTGCCAGTTCTTCATATTTGTTTTACCTTTTTTTCTTTCCTTACTGTTTGCATCTAGGGTAGGACAGGTGAGATAGTTTGCTCAGGACATCCTCTTCTGAAAGACCAGAGAGCACTCCATTTCCTTATGCTGTAGCATCTGTCAACATACACATACCTACATTTTCAGCTTCTGCATTATGCCCCTAAACCCCATAATATTAACAGACTTTAAATGTAAATCCAACTATAATTAGCAGAGCTGATAAAAATGATCCTCATGATTCTCAGATTAAGTCAGATTCAGAAGAAATAGTTCCAGAAAGGCACTATTTCTTGCCTTGTTCCTTGCTCCATTTAGATATTACTTCCATTTCTATCCTCCTCCCTTACTGAAATTTTATCCCTTTCAGCCACCTTCCTCAATACTCATGCTTCATAGAAACTTCTCCAGGAACTCTTGCTGTGTTGTTAAACAATGACAGTGTCAGTGAATGAAATCTTGCATTTACCTCCGGTATCCAGAAGAGGAAAGTTTGGCCCATCAGGGCATTGCAGCAATCAGTGGGAGTTCACCTTGTCTCAGGAAGGGGTATGGTACTGAGTCCATCGGCCATGTGCATAGCTGAAATGTGTAATGCACTACCACAGTCAGCAATAAAGCAAACTTTGCTCAATTATTTTCAAGAACAGGGAGAATTTATTCGGGGAGGGCGGGGGGAAGGGAGTGGGGATACTTTAAAGTCATTGTTATTTGAGTTGATTGATTCTATCCATTTGCATTTCATGGGGCTACTTAGACAAAATCATTATCACTTAGCCATTAAAGTTTTTCTATAAAAAACTGTTGAAGACCATTAATTTGGATGTTTATAACCTATGGGCTACATTCTGCTATCTAGCTACTTGTTTAGTTCCTGTAATGTAAATTAAGGTTTCACATGATGACAGGACACAATATAGCCTTAACTTTCCCATCAATGTGTTTGTAAGGAAGAATAAATAGGATAAATCCTTTCATCAGTGAGAGGAGTTCTTATGCTCTGAAACAGCATTAAGTTACAGTGTGAGCTCCTGCTTTCATGTGGGAGATATGAATACGAAGAAAAAATTGCACTGATCTTTTTTATTAAAGGGAACTATTCATCCAAACACTGTGTTGCACCATGTCTGAGGGCTGCAAAGAGTAAAATTCCTCCCTGTTCAACTGTAAGTCATAAGCAATGAGAAAAACCTCCAAGGATACACAAAAGATGTTGGTCAGACAGAGTAGGATTATTATACCAACTCTTACTTGGTTCAACTGGCAAAACAGAATACCGGCCAAGTCCCACAGATGCCAAGAACAGAGAAAGAAGGCTTTTGATGCACAGTCTACTCTTATGATTTTGATTTGTATTTATTTAGGAAATGTATTACAGAGAGCTATGTAGAACACTTTCACAATACTGTATTTCATTAGAGCTATGTTCTGAAGCTGATGCAATCTGGGCATGAACTAAAAAGACCATGAAAAAAATAATTCAATCAGTAGAGCAAAAGGCAAAATGTGCTTATTCAGTGGTTTCTTAAAAGGACAAACAAACCATATTTTGGTTGGAAGCAGTGTACAAATTTCACTTCTTATTAAAAGAATTTTTTTGGTCTTTTTAATCCTTAAAAAAAGTGGAATGGAAGACCTTTATAGTTCCATCCACATGGAAAAATACAAATTCATATTTACAGCAGGTGATTCTCAACATGTTGCAGGAAATGCTTTGCACATTTTCACACATTTAGAATAGATATTTGAAAGTTTTAATATCAAAATAGGTGAGCAGTTTTCAAGCTATTTAAATGTATCTGGCAGCCACCAAAAAGAAGACAGCAAGATTTTTTTTGTACATATACTGGGAATAACACAAAGTACTCATGAGCACATGATGTAAAACCTACTCTGTGTTTGAGATCAGACTTCAAATGGCAGCTATATGTAACTTTGTAGCACTAGTACCATTCTGCATCATTCTGCAGTACTCTGGGACATCCTACAGTGCTTTGAGACATTAACAAGCCTGTCACAAAAAGGCAGAACTCAACACTTCAGAGTTTCAGGCAAAAAATAAATGGTATCTGATAAACAACCCTATGGAAAATTCTGTGAATGTGTTGTTTTCCCCTGAAAGGACAGTGCTGATGATACTCACCTAATCATCTGAGTCTGAGCTAGTTCTTTCAGGACTTCTTCACAACCGATGGATATGAAAAAAAGTTTCAGGACATGATTCATCTAAACCATGCCCTGCTAAAATATAAAAAAAAAGAACCTTCAAGAAAACACTGAGGTCAGATAAATTGTCTCCTGAGAGCTTCCCTCTGAAGGTTTATTTGATGACTGATTCAAATTTAGATCCAGATTTAGGTGAGATAAATGCCAACTTATGTGATCAAAAACATTAGGTTCAAGCTCATTGATCAAGAATTACGGTTCTCAAATATGCCCATTCTTCTGCAGAATTTTTCTGAGAAGGATCAAATAAACTTTCACAAAATCAGAACTGATCACAAAGATGTATATCACCTAGGTCCTCAGTTGCTGTGAAAAACTGGCCTTTACAATACCATTCCACCCTCTGTGTTTCTGATAGCATAAAACAACTTTTTTTTTGAGACCAATCTTTATTCCAATTGTTCTCAGTGTGGGACATTTTTGGATAATTTTAAACTTTCCCAGTCATCCAAATCTCTCACTGGCAGTACTAGAACAGTGCTGCGAATAGAGAGTCTGAAGCTCTTACAGGAGAGAACTAATTTTTATTTGTTGTATCAGTTGCAAGTCAGAAGAGCACATACAGAGGCATTTGTATTACACTTTGATGATTCACTAATCAAGTCTTCCTGGTGGTCATGTTAGCCGACTGACAAACAGTGGTGGCAGAAATGTTTCTTGGTGATCTCTCCTGAAGTGAGCAATTTAGTTATTTGTATTGCCCATGAAAGTTTCACCCCTTTTCCTAAAAAGATAAATTAAGCAATGCTTCCTTTGTAATGCTAGCTATGCAAAACCTTAAGGGAGCTTTCTTCCTTCTTGGGAGGTTGCAAAGACGCAGGCATTAGTGGTTGCGACTATCTCATTAGATTTCACAGGCAGAGGGATATTAAAATGCCTAGGTAGCAATAGGCCTAGTTCTACAAAAGAATCTGAAGATCACAATCTTGGTCAGAGTCCAAGTTCACTTAAAACGCTGTCCCTGAATAAGGATATAAGTCATAGGCCAGTCAGGACAGATTTCTTAAGGGAAGTGGTTTACCATAACAACTTGAGAGCAGTGTCACATCCAAAATATTTGGAAAATGTAATTTTAACCAACAATGACATTGTGAGATGTCACAAATTGCTTTGTCTAAGGGTGATTCAAACATCACAGAACAACAAAAGGGAAAGAAGAAAGTTAGCAAGACTGCTGTCCTATATGAGAATGTTTTTTCCCCATTGGTTTTAGCATAAAATGGGATGAGGAATAAGTCTCAAATTTATCTTAAGCTTGATCCAACGTGCATTGAAATCAGAGGCAACATTGCTGTTAATTTCATGGCTGTATCCCTGAGGATAAGGGATCAGGACCTGTGGACCTGTGCTTGTGTTTGGGAAAAGTTCCCTCTCTTCAGTATCTATGTACCAATCCTTGAAGAATAAAGGGAACAGAAAAAATGTTAAGAGCTGGCTGTTGTGGCATACTACAAGGATTGACAGTGATTTGGTATTTTTCCTAGTGGCAGCTAGCATAGCTTAAATCCTGGAAGCATTAAACTACTCTGCTCTTTGTTTGCTTCTCCTGATAACCACTGCAGCAGTGACTAGATGGACCAGTCAAATAACAAGTACAGCTCTGCTTGGGCTATGAAGCCAAACCAACTAGCAGTAACTGGGACCCTGTGTCCATTACATTACTTACAGTATTTATATTGGGTATTTTTCCCTGACTGCAAAACTTATAAGGCATTATTAATATTAAATAGATAACCAGGGGAAAGTAATGCAAATTGAGAGAAAAAAAAATATCCCCACAAAGTTCTGATTCTCATTTCAGTGGCCTATACCTGGGGCATAGAGTCTTGTATCAAGCAATTCAAAAGCTACTAAAATGTTTAAAATTGTGTCTAAGAAGTAAATGAAAAAAAAATCTTAGGTACTTCACTATGGCTAGGTAATTCACACAAAACTTGAAACACATTTAAAAGGTTACATAAGTTGATCTGTATACACACATTACAAGCACAGACACGCCCCCCCTAAATATTTACATCCCTGTGATATAGTATCAAAGTGAAAAACCTCTGGACCTTTTGAAATTGCTCCTTACTAAATCTACAAATAGAGTTATTTCATTTGTTACCTATCCTTCCATTATAACAGTACACTGTGTGGATGCTGCCTCCGCACTCATCAGCTCAAGGTGAAGTACTGGTAACCAAATTAGTCAAGGGTGTGCTAGTAACTCCCAAGTTTTTGAAAATTTGGTCTGTTCCTCAGGACAGAAATGTGAGTTCCACAATAGGGGACTGAGAAAAGAAATAAATATATCACAAGGCTGCCACAAACAATCACTGCATTTAGTTTCTCAGACCAAGTGATACTTACCCACACAGTACGTTGGGTCCATGCTGTCCTGACTTGGTTCAACTTCTGTTTGGCCATTCACTTTAATGCAGTTACTTAACTTTAATTTTAGAGACATTGAATATTCAAGTGTATTCACATTTAGTTCAGTAAACCTAACCTTTGTTTCTGTATAGCACCCTTCAATCAAAATGGTTCTGGTCCTAAAACAGACTTCATAGAAATAACAGACAAATAATTTAAAAATGCTGCTCTCTCTGAATAAATGCGTAGATACACTATCAGAAATGTAAGTTAAGAAAAAAAGATTTGGGAAAAATCTAGAAAAAGTTATCAGAAGTTTTTTGTATCATTTTTATCAGATGTTTGGATATATTTGAGTCATTAAAAAACCACATCACAGAATTTTTTGTGCCTTTTTGCATGCTACTTTACAATTGGTGCTGAACTAGTCACAGCTAAGAGCCCTAGATAAATCTCAGCTAATCTTCTGCCTGCATAAATTGGTATAGTTCTATGAATTTGAATAGCACTACAACTATTTACTTCATTTAATGGTCTTGTCTATTATTACTGGAAGATAAAATATTAGGTTATTATCCTGAAAAGGATATGTTGCATATGATTATAAAAATGTTTTTTTCTGACACCTCAATTGTCTTTTTAAGTTTTCACTTCATGTTCTTTACCTCACTTCATGCTTTCCAATATAGTTTGAGGAAACATTCACAGAGAAGGCATTACAGTTTCTCTTGATTACATCTGTTCTTTAAAAAAAAAGTCTGACAAAACCAAGATGCTTTGCTTTTCAACAGTTACCAAATAGTTGTTCACAGACAAACTCATCGATTATCGTGAAAGATCACAAAGGATTACAAAACCATTCAGGTTGGAAGGGACCTCAGGAGGTATCTAGTCCAACCCCCTGCCCAAAGCAGGGCCAGCTCTGGGGTCAGACCAGGCTGCTCAGGGCTTGGACCAGTTGGGCCATGAAATCCTGCAAGGACTGAGATGGCACAGCCCCTCGGGATGACCTGCTCCACTGTCCTCGTGGGGAAACAGTTTCTCCTTGTGCCCAGGCTGAACCTGTTGCAACTTGTACCTGTTGTCTCTCGCCCTCCCACCCCGCACCGCTGTGAGATGCCCAGCTCCATCTCCTCAATGACCCCTTGTAGGTGCTGTGGGGCTGTTAGGTACCCCCGAAGCCATCCCTTCCCTAGGATGACCCAGCCCAGCTTTCCCAGCCTTTCCTCACGGGCAAGTACTCCAGGCCCACCACCTTGGGGGTCTTCCTCTGGACCACATAATTTCCGTTGACCAAAAAAAGTTCTCTTGAGGAAGTTGAATCTTTCCTTTCCCTATAAACAGATATTTAGAAAAATTCTTTCAGAAGTTGTCTAAATTTCTGTGAGTCCAGCTTCGTTCACTTAGGTCACTCAAAGTCAAGGGACTGTAGATGTACACAGAATATTTAAATACCCAACTAAAATATACAAAATTTTTAAACTATAGTTTTACTTTATAAACAACCATAAACTTCAAAACTACATACATCCCATTCCAAGTACAAAACTACATAAGAAACTGGCTGCAACTGCAAATTACACACATATACATACACTGTGCATTCCCTCAAAACAGTTTAAGATGCAATATTATTTCTTTGATACTTCTCACAGTTAACTCTACCCTGAAGCTCTTCCTTTCAGGTCTGAATCTTCTGAGAATTTTTGCCGCTCCATTATAAATAGCTAGTAATTGAGCTAACTGTGGAAATGCTGACACAACATCAACGCTCATGGGATGCAGTTAAAATGAGAAAGACCTTGGATGGTTCAATCAGTGCCACTTGCATATATGAATTCAGTCCCTGGGGACCTATATGGTAGCACCTAACTGTGAAATATATTTAAGGACCCAGAATAGAAATGTCACTTGAGAAAAATGGAAAACTCATGTAACAATAAAAATAGTTAAATAAAGTGAATGGTTACTACTATCAGTACAGGGAAGTCCCTTCTTGTCATTGAAAGTAATTTTTCAGTCATTAGTGCTGATAGGAAATAATAGCAAAAATGTGTTTTTTGCTGTCAAAATTCAAAAGAATTCACATGGTTGGGTATATATTGATTCACCTAGCAGTCTTTTTTCAGGGGCATACATATGCAAGCAATACTGATTTTGCAGGGCAAAGACCAACACTGATTTATTATCAGAGGTCAGAGGGCACCGGTGTTAATGGAAACGTTTACAAGAATGAAGGTCACAGGATTTGGTGCTATGCCAAGAGCAGGAGTCTCTTCTCTTCCTCGATGGACCTGCAGATTTATACTGCAATGTTGTGTTGAACTCAGCAGGCCAGGGTGCTGCCTGTTGTGTGTCTCTGATCCTTCTTCCAGACCAGTTAGCAGACACAAGTTGGAAGGGAGCTAAAGCACCTTTCTTTGTCCCTGACATAAACACTGAACATGGAAATATTAGGGGATCTGTGGACAGCCTCTGCTCTCTGGGCTGTGCTGCTCCTGTCCTTGTTAGCTGTGTGAACGGTGAGCTTCAGTCTTCAGCATCACTTACATTTACCCTGTGAAGTCCACACTACCTGACCTTGAGTGTGAGCCAGTACCATCTTTTTTGAAAGTTTCCTTGCCTGGAAAATTAATGGTCCTGTGGCAAATCGAGAAGTTTAGGCTTAAGCAAGGAGCTATAAAGCTCTGGGACAACATGGTTGTGAATCGCTTTTGCAGTTCAAAGAGGAAAGATCAGATGGGAGAATCTTTGCTAATCTTCTCTCCAGTCCTTTCAACTGGTGATAAACGTGGAAGATGATTGTCTTCAGGCAGCAGCAAAGGTCTCAAGTAGTCTTTCAAATGACTCTCTCAAAGACAGTAAATTCTGCACCTTAGTCAAGTTTCTTTCCCTCCCAGAAGTGACTTAGCGAGATCAGACAGCTCTGTTTCTGATAATCAACTTCAGAAATTTCAGCTAGACTGAGAAATTCTGTGTAATAAGCATTCAAGTACAAGAATAATATCTTGAATCTTATCGTTATAACACCCTGTGAAAAAGAATCAGTAAAAGGAATATGAATCCCTCTCTTTATTCCAGCACAACTAATAATATTTTCAGAAACTCTTACTCTTAGCAGTAAATTAAATTCTATGATTCAAAGTATCTAGATAATAACAAATACTTGGTTCTGATATTCACAGCACTTGAAACAAAAGTCCATTAAAATAAGCCTGCCATTTAGATGGGCAAATTAGAAGATGCAAGAAAAATTAGAATATTATATTGTGGTCACTATATATAATGGTATAGTGTTTTGGTACACTTTTTTTTTTAAATGACATCTCACTTGCTGTCTTTATTTACAATGCAGTGTCTTATTATTTTCTGCTCCTATCTCAAGTCCTTGAGATGAAGTACATGGAATATATCATTCAGTTTCACCTTATTTGAAGGCAGATTTTCTCTCTGAGAAATATGGAGCAGTTCAACTTCACATTTTACAGCAATATCTTGTATATAAATTGAATTAAATTTCTCAGCATCGGATTATTGTCAGGAAAAAAATGTAGTTCTTTCTTTTTCTTTGAAATGCCTGCAGGACATTTCCACATTTGCAATAGGTTAATTTGTGTAATACCTATGACAGCTATCGTTGAGGTTGTTTCTATTCAAAGTGATGGTGCCCATGAAGCTACCCTAGATTAGGGATCTTTTCGGGGGGGGGAAATAAAAAATCCATTTAAATTCTTCTTAGGACTTATTTCATATAAATAGACAGCTGAAAAAAAGCACATATGATAAATTATCAAAATGGTCCATCAATTATATGACCCACTCCATCAAAGTCAGGGGATGATTTCTTGCTGATATAAAGTAGCCCAGAATTTCAACCATGATTCTTCTGTTTCTTCACAACAATGTGAATTTTCTAATGATATATTTATGGCACACTCAAATAGGACATTTTAGCAGGTGAAAGGAACAAGACACATGCTTCCTTAAAACACATCTTTTTGGAATTTCATGTAATGAACAAGTTATCCTGTTGGTTGTGACATATTTTTCAAAAACATTTATTGTGCTTTTCAAAGCAGTTTGCCAACACAAACCCACTGGTGCCAGTAAATTTAATTAAATTAAAGTTAATATTTAATAATGTTCAAACGAAGTGTTGTATGACACATACTTTTCAGACCTTGATGTTCTGAAAAGCTGTTTCAGATAAGTCTAAAGAGAATCTCTATAATATTACATTTGTCAACAGAGAATGACATAAAACAGTTAGTCACAGTTCAAAAAATGGCAAGCAGAGAGAGTGTCAAAGTCTCAAAAAATAAATTTCAGAAGTGAAGAAACAGAGCTAAAATAATATCTCCTATTTTAAAAAAACTGAATTTGTTTGACTGCAATATGAATGAATCTGAAATATGCACAAAATATTATTCACATTTTCTGAGGCTGAAAAAATATTTGTTTAATATTTTCTCTCTGTTTATTTTTTCTTCTTCCACAAGAATGTTTGTAGGAAAAAAAAAGGAATCGGTGATATTTGTGTGAATGTGTATTTAGGTACACTGTTTTCACAGATAGCTCCTTAGAATCACAAAAAGAAAGCCAAAAAAGGTTTTGAGAGATTATCTGCCCTGTTCCTCTTTTCCAGGTTAAGATAATCTGAATGCACACCATTCCTCCTATGGCAATGACACTGCTGACAACCTAGGAGTCACTTTATGATGTCAGAATTCACATAGTCAGAGACTGACCTGTGTGTCACTGACACTCTGTCACAAAAAGGTTTCAAGGCCATCCTCATTGAAGACACCTCACTTCACCAAGCTTCAAGAATAAGCTTCAGGACAGACTGAGAATATGAAATATTGACACTAATTATTGTAGTGAAGAGTTTTCAAATAACCCAGGGGTTGAAAGGTGTTTGCAAAGAAACATTTTGATTAATGCATTTGTAAATATTTAAGTCTGTTCTCAGCCGTGAGGAGATACACCTTGGCAAATGCATTGCTGTTGTAGTCATAGTGCACTATAGGGCTGGCAAGATCTATGTTTTCACTTTTTCAGAAAAAATGTATCAATATCCCAGATCTCATTTTCATGAAAAGGAAACTGACTGTTGGTGGGTTCAGCATCAAGTCTGGTTTTGTTAGATCTATTCTTAATGGAATTGTATGATATAAAAATTTGGTGTTCATAAAGAATCTGATAGTTTTATCTCTTCAGGATACCTTGATAAAAAAAAGTTAAAAGATACAGATATTACATCCAAAAATGGACAAAAGCAGTTCATTCTTTTTAGACATGAATGACAGAGAGAGGAAAAAATATCTTCCTTCTGTATGTTAAAGCAACACTATATTAAAATACACAAATATCACAATATTCACATTATTAATAGCATTATCAAGTATTGGAAAATATGGCACATCCCTATGCCAATGACCTTAAAAATCAATAGCAGCTTCCAAATATGCTATGAAACTGTCATTATATATTATGTTAAAATCCAGTTAAAAAAAAGCCAATTTTCTGGAAAAAAATGTTGACTAATATGTTCAAGGAAAAAAGAACCAGTGGCAATTAACATGTCATTGCATATCACACATTCCATGACTATTAATAGAAAACCTTAGGTTAAACTATGGCACATACTACTTTTTCAATCTTTAGCTGTAGCTTGTTAAATTAGTGTGATTTTAATAGGAGTTATAATCCTCAGATTCATCAACAGAAATAATGATGACAAGTGTGTCAACTGATGTTACTTAAATGTTGTAAACAATGTTTTGTTTAGGTTCAAAACTAATTTCCTATTGTTGGAAAAACATAATAGAAATTGAAGCTACACTACTCACACGATTCTTTACTTAAACATAGTGCGATGAGGCTATTATCATGGAAATTAAATACATGGAAAGAAAACCATGGAAATTTATCCTAAAATATATCCTCATACTTTACAATTGAAATCTGGAATTTTTACTGGATGATTACTAAACAGAAATGGCATTAAATAATATTAATAAAAAAGGATTATGAAGAAGTTTAGCAAGTTCCAATTCAAATAAACCTCTGACAAATATGAAATTTTATACTAAAATTAGTAATCATGAACACAGAAAAACATAATTTCCTTGTCAATCATGGGCACAGTATTTCTCATTTGTTTTTGACAGTCCTACCTCAAAAACGTATTGTCATTCTTCAAAGAGGTCAACGTTAGTGCTTATAAGGAAAACCCAGTTTACATAGCTTACTTGAGTGTCCAAAAATCATATATCAGGCCTTATTAAAGGTCATTATGAAAACTGAGTACTTAATAAATGAGAATCAAATTTATGCACTGATTTATTGATGGCTACAGTGGAGGGAAGTTACCAGAAGAGTTGCGTATGCATCTGTTCTGTGATACCTGCTACTCAGTTCTGAGCAAATTTGAAGTGTAAGTGTGGCAGAAAGTTGTATCTCCTAGAAAAAGCTTGGCCATAACCATAATGAGGAATGAGTATGTAAGGACACAGCAGTAACAATACATACCTTCTCTGAATGGGTTAGTGTACACTAACACTTGGCATAACACATCTTTTTTATCTTTTGACCAGATGGGCTTTTAAACTGCCATTATTATTCACAACGTTTGTCTTAGCACTCATGGAAAATAAATCACCAAGATTACACAGCACATAGCTGAAGGAATTAATTCATAGAGATCTCCTATATGCTTCACAGTTATTGAGCTGCTGAGGGACTGGGTGTTGATGCTAACAAACTCCCTCTGCTAAAGCATTGCAATTGTATTAAAACTTCTTTTCTTGTGACCTTCCATGTCCTTTTTTTTTTTTTTTTTTTGTATCCCACTTCACCTCTAAGTGACCTTTTGACTTATTCTCACTCTTCTTACTGAATATTCCTGTCTGTTCTACAGAGGTTCAACTATTATTTTTTTTCATTTTCTGTATTTCTTTGTCTGAAAAATAACCCAAATCCCAGCTTAAGAAGTACATGTGTTGTAGAAACAACTGCCAAAATGCTCTAATTGACTCCAATGTCCATTGCTTCCTCAATTTCCTGACAACACGGAAGGCTTGGCAGTGCTGTAGGTGCAAAATGAGAATACCAGAGCTAATAAAAAGAGCAATTATAATTGTTGTAGCTGGCCACTATTAAGGTCATAGTTCCAAGAACATCGGCAGCAGCAGTGGACAACAATTTATAGATTTGTCTGCAGTCTTCATTTCTCAGTTTTACTTAAGCTTTATGAGAAAATACAATACAAATAAGGCTTAACAAAGCATACCAGTAAGCCACCTGGGTCTGGAAAAGTAATAAGTGCTAGCAACATATTAATCTTACAGAAGGAAAAAACTAATAAGAAAGAAAATAGTGTCTGCAAAGTTGAACCACTTATCCTGACATTTTCGTTTTATAATAAATATTCTTTAGCAATATTGTTTGATTGGACTTTGTCATGCATTTGTTTTTGCTGCCTCAACTTAGAATCTTAAGTAAAGATTTAAGCTTACAACCCTGGTGGAGATGTCATTGTTGCCTTCAAATTCTGTCACGATTTATAACCTAGCACCAACTGACTTCCCATTTATTATATTTCTGTGTTGAACTTCTCCTTGCTATTTGGCATTTTAGTATATGTAGAAAAAGATGACTTTTCAAGATAAAAAATGTGATACTTCAGAGGGAATGATTTGGAATTTGGGGAGTTATTTTCTTGTTTATTCTTCCCCTATTATTATTTTACGTCCTTTAACTATTGCAGTTAAGGTGTATAAGCTTCTAAGCAGATTTTTGTTTATTTTGAGCAAATACTGTGCCTAGGTTCTCAGACAGAGCCCAATACAATCAATAGCCATCTCACCATTGACTTCTGGGTCCAGAAATTCCTCATGAGATATTGCCTTTCTTTCGGGATACCTCAGACAGAAATAATTTCTTAAAAACCTGCTGGACTACAATTTCCTGCGAATTCCTTGTCTCCAAACCTATTTTACTCTTTATTTGTTCTGCCAAGTTGGTGTCCTGGTTTCAGCTGGGATAGAGTTAATTTTCTTCTTAGTAGCTAGTAGAGTGCTGTGTTTTGGATTTAGGATGAGAATAATGTTGATAACACACTGATGTTTTGGTTCTTGCTGAGTAGAGTTTACACTGGTCAAGGACTTTTTCAGCTTCCCATGCTCTGCCAGGTGCACAAGAAGCTGGGAGGGGGCACAGCCAGGACAGCTGACCCAGACCAGCCAAAGGGCTATTCCATACCGTATGACATCATGCTCAGTATATAAACTGGGGGAGTTGGCCGGGGGGGGGGGCAGCGATTGCTGCTCGGGGACGTGCTAGGCATCGGTCGGCGGGTGGTGAGCCAACTGTATAGTGTATCACTTGCTGTGTATATTATTATTGTATTATATTATTATTATTATTATTATTATTACTACTACTACTATTCTATTTCATTTTACTTCAATTATTAAACTGTTCTTATCTCAATCCACGAGTTTTCTGACTGTAACCCTCCCAATTCTCTTCCCCATCCCACTGGGGTGGGGGGAGTGAGCAAGCGGCTGCGTGGTGCTTAGCTGCTAGCTGGCGTTAAACCACGACAGTTGGATACCATATTATTACTCTGGGAAGTGGCTTGCATTACTACTCTTCAGTGTGACAAGACCGAAGTGTTCTGTCTGCGTTTGATGCTCCCTTGCATTCCTATGCAGAGCACTCCTAGGTTGTGTTTCTGCTGCTCATCTTGAAACGATGCCACGTTGGTACCTGTGGTATTGATCTTGCCTCCTGCCTTCAACAGAAGCAGAACACTGGTCTGGCAGCACTGCTGCCAGCGTAAGTTATGCTTCAGCGTCTGAAGGAATTAATCACTTGACTCCTCAGTCAAGTCATTCAGACACCTATCCAGCAAGTCAACCATATTCAGCAAAATTTAATTTAAGATTAATTATAAGTTTAGATTTTGATCTTTAAATGAGATGAAAGTCTTATCTGTAATTGGGCCTTAAAAACTATTTTTATGTGCCACTCAGCATTTTTAAATACTTATAACATTCAGAAGAATTAGATCAGCATTTACCTAAATTGAGTAAAAATGAGACAGAATTACACAATTGTGATACACTTGTTATCTTCCCAAATTACCCTCCCAGGTGGTTACAATAGCAAGGTGCAGATATACTCAAACTAGTTCATTTAAAACTTCAAATTAGGAGGCAGTCAGCTGATGCTCAACCTAAACTGAAAAATCCACTTCAGCAGGATAAATTCTTCTCCTCTGAGCTCTGTTCTGCTGTGAAAGCAGAATGCAGTTCAGAATCAAGGAGACACAGTGACACTGGTATGCCTCTTTAACCCCAGGCCTTCCTACAAGCCTCCAAGATTCAAGAGATGCCAAGACAATGGGAGAAAAACAAAGACCCAGGATGATCAGATTCTTCCCAGTTATGTGATATTTTAACACTGGAGCCAGACAAAAAGAACTGCTGCACAGACACTGCAGAGGAGTACAGAGAAATGCTAGAGAGGGTTTTGCATTTGTAATCTTGTAGCAACCCTTGCTGTGCCTTGTCCTTGCTCTCTACATACACAGGCTATAAACTTTGAATGTTAGCTGTACAACACAGTGTTTCCTCATCCCACAGCTTATCAAAACCTGACAGGGATGTGAATTGCACATACATCTGCTTCTGTTCCCAGTTTACCAATAGCTTAGACTCTGCCTCTTGCAGTCTCTGGGTGTGGGCTGGATGCGAAGTGCCTTGCTGGCCTAATGAAAAGTTCTTTCTTACTCCCCTTGGGCTGTGCTGGGTTGCTGCCCAAGCATGGTACTGTACCCAGGGGCACAGGAGGTGGCTAGAGCACTCCAGCCACATGATGTGATACCTCCTCTTGCAGCAATTGCTCTGGGCAGGAATGGCTTCTGGAATGGCTTCTGGTCTAGCCTTTCTACAGACCTTCCCAACTAGACCCCTACCTGTTGTTGAGACATTGACCAAGCAACACTCACAGCAGTTCCCAAAGTGAGTATCTGCCTTAGTTTGTCAAAGCTTTCTTCCCTCATGCTCCCTCAATATGTAATTTCATACATAATACATTCATGTATTTTCTGTCTCATCTTTGATCCTGCAGTAGCAAATATTTATTTCCTTCTAACATGCATGACTGAATTAGGTGGTAAGAAGAAAAAAAAAAAAAGCACAGGACTTTTCATTTCCCTTCTAAACCACAGCAAGAGAAATCTTCCCTATATCAAAGTTTTGGGGGACTTTCTGATACAATTTCAGAGCTGATCTGGAACCGCAAAATATTCTATGTGCCTTTGAACTTAAAAATTAACCTGACCCGGGTTTTTTGCTTCAACATTAGATGAGTTTCTCCCGTAATAATGTTTCCAGGAAGTAAACTTGGAGTCCCCCTAATAGTTCCTGAAGATTTGGAATATTAAACTACTAACTGCAAACATTTGCACAAAGGTGTTACAGATGACACCAAATGGGTTGTTGACCACTGTACCCAAAACACTTTTTCAGTGCACTGTCTCAAAGACAATTTCAAGCTCCAAAAGGAGATGACTTACATATTTCATAGACACAGCTGCAAATGAACACATTTTTATGTTGTGTGAATGTTCCAGAGAATATTAACATTAAACTTTGCACTTAACTCGTAAATATCATGGAGTAGAACTTACTTTAATTTTGCCCCAGCCAAGGTTTAGCATTGGATAGAAAAGTTTTAAAAATTCTGAAATACTCTCTTCTGTCTTTCTTGAAATTTCAAAGAAGCCCTTGAGAAGTTTGTGTAAGACATTGTAATATATAGCAAGAATGGTGATACATAATGCCTTCTATCATTTCTTTTGAGATCAGGACTATCTCTTATTATATGCTTGCACATTGCTTCATACAAACAAGACCTGATTTCAATTACAGTTGCTAGGCGCTACTCTAATTACTCATAACAAAATCAAGTAAAACATATGCTTTATGGAGTGTCTATAGGTTTAGTTAATGATATACATTAAATATTTATATGAGCTCCTTTCCATATCCACATAGGTAACAACACCATAAATGAGTACCATATGACTCACTAAGTTTTTTCAGTAACTGCTGTAATATAATACTGCAAATGCTGTCTGTGTTTCCAGGTGAATCTTTGTGCTGAAATTCACTTGTCACTTGTAAGGAATGAGCACATGGAAGGCTTGGGTGTCTGTGATGGGGAACAGCAATCCCTTCTACTGAACTGATGCATATTTAGGAACCTACATTGTCCTGACTTTTAATAGGACCTGGGATCTTCAGTCTTTAGCCCTCAAAAGTATTTAAGAACTTCGTGGAAATTAATCAAAGGTAGTTGGGCTCCTAGCCACATGTGAGAAGGTGTATGTAAGTGTTCAAGTTACTCCTGAGCATAGGCATTTGAGGGATTGTAAAAAAAAAAAAAAAAAAAAAAAAGGCAGCCCATAGTATTGTCTCCTTCACTTAAAATGCAGCTTTGCAGAAACCTGTCTTATATACTAGCCTGTTTTTTAGACCTTTGTCCAGTAAGTAAAAAATCTGGGTTTAGTACCTGATTCAGCCTAAGGATACTCAGATCTCCCACTTTCCAGTTCCTTGCTTTTTTCCTGAATTAGACTTGCATTAATTAAAAAAAAAAAACCAAACCCCAAAAAAACCCAAAAACACCAACACCACCAAAACTCCCACAACCTTGGCAGTAGGAAGCAAACTCAGGCACTCTTGTACAACAGTCTTGATGCTAGATGCCCCAGCTCTGGCAAGAGTGTTCTAACTGGATGGAGCATCATATCCCTTTTTGCATGCTGGTCCTTTAGCAGCAGCTCACTAGTATTAGCTATGCAATGACATATATTCCCCTCTCTTTTGTAATTTGCTGAGAAGAATCTTTTTTTTTTTTTTTGAGCTTTCAGTTGCGTAATGTCATGGATATGATGATGTTTTTTCAAGTGACCAGACTGAGTTTGATTTAGAGGATTTGATTTAGATCTAGCCAGATTTATGTGAATGCTGGGAAACTAGCTTTTGAGGCCAGGCAGCCCTGGTAATGTGTATAGAGTTGAGCTGCAGGTGCAAGGGGAACTCAGTTGACAGAGGGCTTCCCTCATCAGGGAGTTACTGAGGAAAGTTTCTCTAGATCATACTTTTCTATGCAAAAACCTAACACTGTTTTGGATTTGATCATAAGTCACTAAGATATTATTACCAGAGTTATTGTATCAGACTCAGAGTGCTTTCTGAATGAAAAAATATTGCTTTTATTTCTCCTCGGGAATGCACATATGATTGCCTTTACTCAGTCTGCTGTCTTCATGCTGGCACAGCATCTTTTTTCTTTCCTATTTACTCCCATATGGTTTGTTAATTAACTTTTCTTCAAAACTTATGAAAAATGTTCTCCATATTTGCTGAGTCTTTTACTAGCAGTGTTCTCTCTTCCTTTGCCAAAGTATACATATCTTAACAGGTTTGAAATAACCAATTCGTAGTGTTAGCATGTGGTGGAATATCTGATATGCTTGGTACACAATGCAAAAAGCAATAAAAAATTATAGTTTGAGAGCTGACAGCAGAAAAATAGCTTGTTTTGCTAGAAATTCTCCACCTTGATAAGAACCATGATCTGCTTAAGACATGAAGAAATCAAAAGTTAAGTTTATATCTCACCTACATGAATATTTGTATCTCATATTTTGGTGGGTTTTTTATGTATGGCATTGCTAGAAAATATCTTTAAAGTCAAATGTAACATGAATATAGCTAAAAGTCTTGTTAAATGTATTAAACCACTTGAGGTTATACTGTGAACAAGTCTGCTTTTCTGGATTTTGAAGCCAGTCTGACTTTTGGATGCATAATTTGAATGGAAGTATATATTAATTTACATGTAATTAACATTGATATTTTACATGTAAGGCTGATACAGTTTTATGCCTCTTTTGGTTATCTGTTGTAAACAATCCTATATAGAGAGCATTCTGACATAGCATGGAATGTATGGTGCATCTCTTTTTCACAAAATACATATCTATTTTTTGTGATGAATCTACTGCCATCAAAGAATCACGAACAGAAATGGCCACTGCTTTCCTTTGGTTCTACTGGGGCCTTGTACTTCTACCATATGTTGCCCCCTATCCTTTTTGTCATTTATACTTGGGTGAAATGAATACCAAATGCCACTAAATATGAGTGGAAACCTTTTTCACATTTATTCTGAAGTGGCTACAAAGGGTACAGGACAGCAGAGAATCAGACCAAGATTAAGCTTCTGTTTAGCTAGCTTTATAAATTCAAATGAAGTATAACTTTTTGAATTGAGAGAGAAAAGGACATTAAAATAGACCTCAAAAGAGGGAAAAAGTGAAGAAAAGTTAACTCTGAGTTGGAATTTCTGTTATCACAATTGGTCTTTCTCGCTATGAATCACACTGTTAGCATATGTCGCTCAGAATAGCCCTGCTGATAGCAGTGGAGCTGTAAGATTTACATCAGCTTAAGATGTAACCCAGTATTTAAGTGTAGTATCTGCTTACAATTAGCCATTAATTACTTTACACAAACAAAGCCAAAGACATATTATTTTAGTTTCCTCCATAAAGCTCCTTTTGCTTGCCTATTAACAGATGCCATGTATTTCCTCTGCCAAAAATTGATGTTATATTGGCAACAGAGCAGGGAATCACACGTTTAAACTTTCTGTAAAAACACTACTTTAATTAACTTCTGGCCACTCCCAGAAATAAAATACTAGACAATATGAATATCAAGCCAGACCTAGTATGGCAAGCCCTACATTTCTAAATAATTCTCTTCATTTTTCATAATTCACAAGTATATTGAGGACTGTTGGCAATTAATTTCTGTGGAGCACAAAACTACAACTTGTCCAGTATAGCTAGTGTTCAGCTAAAAGTCTTTTTGCTCTCTTCTAGCTTTCAATGGACACCAGAATAAAACTTAAAGAACACAGTTCAGTGGAGAGAGATCAAACACTCAATACGTGCGAAAGGGGAAAAAAAGAGGATACACAATTCTATCCACTACTGAGATCAAGTAACAAACACTTGGTTATGACAGGGAAAAAGAACGTCTCTTGTGATTTCTTCCTTTACACCAGAAAAATGCTGAGGCCTGTCTCAGGCACACTCTGACACCAGCCAATCTGGCTATTAGCACAGCCATTAAAGTGAAATCATAAGTCTCTTGTGTTTCCTTCTTTTTCAGCCATAAAAAGGTGAGGTTTGGCTCACGCTTATATCAAATGTTACATTTAAATATTGGAGTTTACTTTCTCTTCAGGGAAATCACCCACCAGGGTCACCAGGCTAATCGCAGCTCACTTTAAATCATTGGAAATGGGGAGAAGGTAGGAGTGAGAGAGGGAAAACAGACCAATATATTTAGTGACTTTTCCCAGCTTTGTAGCTTATTTTCCTCTGAGAGCTCTGTGTGTTTCGTAGCAGCTTAGAAAGGATGATTCCCTGTCCCTGAGCTCCTATTTCCAAATAATTCTGAGCCAGAGACTTTCTGAATAGGTTTCAGAAATTCTCTTTTCCTTTTTTCCCTGTAGTTCATTTATTCTGCTTTTCTTTTCCTTCTTTTCTTCCAATGTGGTGTCTCACTGTCTGAGTTGTGAAAGACTCCCCTCCCACCTTTTAGAAGTGGGAGCATAGCAACTGAGTGACACTCCATCAATAACCACTCTGGCTGCTATGGAGCTTGTTTCTTCCCAGCTGGCAGGGGTAGGAAAGTACCCAAAGAGATTACAACTGACTTGCACTTTGAATGAGATATTGCAAGAAACTAAAGTAAACTAAGCTAAATAAAATAAAAGCATTGGTCAACTGAGACAACATTTCCTTCCAGCATCTGCTATTTATACTGATCCCAGGTATTAAAATAACCTTGCTCCAAACTGTTCTGAATTGCTAAATGGCCTGGATGAAAATAAGCTTTCTAAAAACACACTTGGTATTTCCATTATAACAATTGCAATGACAGTTTTGACTTTTTCTTGTGGACAATTACTAATTATTTTCTTGGTCTAGAAACACAAATGTCTCTTGAGTTCAATCTTTTCCAGTCCCACGTAAAATTGTCTGCCTTATGCTGTGTTGTAGTCCTTGTCTTGATCAATATGATTCTGCTGTTGGGAGAACTAACCAACAACTACTCCTCCTTAGTAGGGTACGACATCACAGTGTGTCTTGAGGCTGTGAATCAACATCTCATTGTCAAAACAGACAAGAGACCAGTCCACAAACCAAAGCAGAAGATTATGCTGTTATTTTGAATCATGAGCTTCCCAATAACTGCAGTTGGATCTAAATATACGATCCATTAAACACACATTCTTTAGCCTAAAGTACCCTTTGATGTTTAACTGGAAGGGATTTTTATGGATGAATTATGACATAATGCATAAGGGTAAGCTACAAAAATGAAAAATGGCATAAACTTAGCAAAGAAAAGAATGTAGGAAATCTGAACCCACTGCGAGTCTAGATTCACTTCTGTCACTATCCTCTGTTTGCAGGATCAGGCTAAGATAAAACCAAAGTAGAATGTTTTTCAGACTTAAAAGATTTGTTCCTCATTTAGAAAAGGAATAAATGATGTAAAGTGAGAGATTTTTCTCAAGAGTAATCTCTACAGATGCTTTATTTCTTTGAAGTCAGACAGCAACAATCTTCATACAATCAGCTTACTCTAGAAGAATTCTAACACACTACATCTTACCCTGCCTTCGGATTAGCTTTCTGGTACATTACTGGCCTCTCTGGCAACTAACCATGTCCCAGACAATGCCTGTGCATCCAGGGTTTGTTCTGGATAAACAATTCAAATGTTTCTACCATGCTTTGGCAGAAATTTTAGGTGTGTGGGTGTGAATCATGGTTTGCCACTTAGCCTCATAGCCAGAGAACTGTTTATGGCCTCTCTCATTTTGCAGAAAAGACGTGGCCTTTCTCTCTTCAAGACCTGAGAAAAATCCAATTAATTTAAGTCTTTTCTTATTCTCAGTCACCTGATTTCTATATTTTGGGAAATTCCTACACGAGGGTCTTTTCCCCAAGGCAACATGATTTAGAAAGTTTGTTCCAGATACCTGCCACTCTTCAAGGAGCTTAAATCCCTTTACTTCTCTGTTATACCACCTGACTCCAAAACAGCTTTCTCCATAATCACTTTTTATAGATAAGTCAGAGAAGCACTGTCTGGTTCCTGCTTCTTTGCATCTTCAGATGTTAGATGCCATCTCACTGTCGTACACAGCTCAAGGGTGACTGTTTGCAGGGGTTTTTACCCATCCAAATCATGTCATGATGACACAGCAAAGAGAACCATTCTCCTCAAGACGGGTAGTCAGCTCCCACCTCAGAAGTCACCAGAAGCTGTGTGACCATGTTTTCTTGAATGCAAATTAGAAACTAATACAATAAATGGCAAAACTTTAAATAAAATGGCAATTTACAGGAAAACAAAACCCTTCCCTTAGTATGTTTTGAGGGAACTTGTGTATCATAAATGTCCATTTTTACTTCCAACAACCATACACTTCAATTATTATAACCTTCAGTTTCTTAGTGAAAATGATACTGAAGTTAATATATTTCAATACATTTTATCATTAATTCATATAATCCATTACACGTACAGTTGCTTCGAACAACTTTTCTGAATTATGAGTGCCATAAAGAAAAGGCAATTATTTTTTTTCACTGCAGCACATTTTGTTAACTGCAAGTAAATAAGCAAAACAATGGCAATAGAAAGAAAAAAAATCATAATTAAATTGATTTGAATTTGAAGCTTAGCCTTAATAGATTTGACATTTAGCAGGTTTCTGCAATCTGCCCAAGTTTGTTTATACAATATTCTTTAAAATGCTGTATTTGAAGTAATAATAAAAAATTCTGGACATAACAAATTCTGTAAATTCAGTGACATTCAAAGAAGTTGGATTAGGGGATAGACCTGTACTCCATTTCCTGTGCAAGATTTCTGAATCACACAAACATGTGAGTGCATGTAAGTGCACATGCACACACACAAAAAATCTCCATATAAAATATTCCTTATATAAATCATTCATGCCTGGACTTTTGTCAAGACTCAACCCTTCAATAGTGTTTATCACCTTCTGTAAATTTAGCATTTATTCAGAGATACAGCTAAATCTGGTTAGATTAATTATGCCTGCTGAAATCAAAATATTAAGTCAGGAATATGAGAACCAATATGCAGCATATCTTTCCATATTGCATCCTTTGCCATGATAGTTTTAGATAAGATTTACATTCACTAATTGTTCATTTATTTTTGTTGTTATAGTTTACCCTTATGCATTCTGTTATAAACTGTGATATGTATGAGATCAAGTAATTCTGATTTTTAGCCCGTATCATGAAAAAAAACACAACTTTGTTCCAACACTGTTCTAAGAGAAATCTAAGCAGTATTCAGTCACTGAAGAACAGATTCCCAATCATGAAGATTTTGATTTAGCATCATACATCAGTTTTACCCTTAAGTTAATTTTAGAAAACACTTGTTATTCTCTTGTGTGAACAGTTATCTGTATAAATAGGAAAAGGAGTAAAGCTTTTTTTTTTCTTTTCTTGAAAGTTAAGCTAGACTTGCAGTGATGATTTTCTCCATTCACATGCTATTTTGCATCTCACAGTCTTCTGCATATATATGACTGTCCTTACACTAATTCTTGCTACCTAGCTGATCACGGCAAATCATGACCATATTCATTCTGGAAATCTTTTTAAGATGTTTTAGTCAGTTATTGTGACTTGCTGGTGAAGTGTCACCATTGCATTCACTGTCATGAATTTCCTGATCCATGCAGGGATATACTTTGCCCCCATAAAAACATAATTCTACTTTGTGTCATGACCACATTGTCAACTGTGTACCTGTCATATGTTAGGCTAATGAAAAAAAAATAATGTCTTTGTAAAGATCGTGTTAAGACTGCAGTAAGTATATGGGGTAAAATCATTATTAGACATGGAACAAACTGAGTATGTGGGTAATATTTGCAGCTTTTCTTTCAGATAGACTACATTAATCTGAAAACACATTCCAATTTCTTTTACTTTTTTATGGTTGAAGTCTTTTCTTCATAGAGTTTATTTAGAAGCATTGGCTCTTTACTTTACAAGTACTCTATAAATGCAAACTGTTTTTGTGAAGAACTGAGCAAAGACAGTTTTGTTGAAATGATTGAAAAGGCATTTCAGTGGCTCAGTATTCATTCCAGATCTTTGAGTAATTCTGGACAGGTTTTTAGGTTGGAAGCAGTTGTACAAAATCCAAGGAAATCTATCCCTGTTTACCCACAAGAGTGTACCACATAGTTTCAAATGAGAAAGTACTAGTGAACTTTAATAGGAGTCCATATCTTTTTCCAATTATTCAGCACTGTCTCTGGAACCATCTTTCTAGATCTTTCTCAGTGGCTTGGGATTCACAAGCAATGTAACACCTTAGGGCCTCCTCATGGCTGGACTTCTGCCCTAAATGTAGCTTGATGATGCTCCACCAAAAATCCATCAAAAGCTCTCAGAGGTAGCTATGTGGTACATAAATTGAGCTTGTTACCATGTTTCAAAGCTCTTCAGCCAAGAATCAGAAAATTGACTGCATCTTTCAGAATGGGAAGAAGAATCATAATATAAATTAATGTCCATAGTCCTTCTACTAGCATAATTCAGTTTCTCACTGGAAATGATCATAGAATCATAGAATCACAGGACAGTTTGGGTTGGGAGGGACCTTTAAAGATCATCTAGTCCAACCCCCTTACTATAAGCAGGGACAACTTCAACTAGAACAGGTTACTCAGAGCCCCATCCAACCTGACCTTGAATGTTTCCAGGGATGGGGCATCTACCACCTCTCTGGGCAATCTGTTCCAGTGTTTCATCACCATCGTTGTAAAAAATTTCTTCCTTATGTCTATTCTGAATGGAATCTTGGAACCTTCCATAATGCCCTGCCTCAATACTGATAAATATACAGCAATGGCAATTTTCTTAAGCCTTTTGAGCTCTGCTGAGAAATGGGTAGGCAAAGAGAAGGTATGTGGATCCCAGCAGTGACCCAAAATAATTTGGGACACTGACTTTTTTTTGTATCTTTGCAAGCTTTATGATCCAAGGGTGTCAGCCTCTTCTTGATAAGAAACACATCTGTTTAAGAATAGTTCCAATAGCTCATCCAGCAACTTCAAACTGATTACTAGGTGTCCAGGTCATTGGGCTTATTAATAATGACATCTTAGAGTATTGTTGAGACAATATGTCACTTCAGCTCCAGAGAAGTGACATACAAATGTTATCTTCTTCATTTGAATTTCCCCATATCCTTCCCCAGCTCTGTCATACCTAGTCCCAACAATTACTTCCAATTGGTTGACCTCAGAAAGTGAGACCATTTCGGAAAAATGTCATGCACAATTTACTGCTCTGTTTCATCTTTGCACTCATTTTTTCACATATCTATGGTTGTTTCCTAAGGTGTCCAGAGCCAGCTGGATATACACTTGTTAAAATATATTCATCGTTCTGTAAGTATTAAGTCATCAAGATCCCAAGACAAAGCAGAATTTCTTCCGCATTGGCTAACATCAGTTAAAAATGGCAAGGGCCCAAGCCATAAGGAATGAGATGAGCAGATAGGAATTACGGAAATCTTTTCATTTGAGTCCAGATTTCAAAATTTTAGAGGGTAACAACAGGTGCACATCAGCACAAAAGAAAGCAAGGCACAATCAACCAAACACGCATACACCTATCCCATGCCTAAATCCAAAACACATTACTGTATACCAGTGAGAGCCTCAGTAGGTCCCCAAGTCCCAGAGTAACTGTGCACTTGTTTAGAAAGCCAGTCCTTTGTGGAAAAGGATATTTACAACACCTACCTTTAGCAAACTGATTAATAGGGCTAAATCTGGAGGTCAGTCTTACCAGTATCCATACACAGACACTGAAAAGAAGTAGACTATTCCAAATATGTTCCTGCCCTGAATCACCATATCTGGAGGAAAGCAAGGTAAAGCAAAAGTTATGCATCTAAAATTAGGCTGTGGGGATTCCTCACAGCAATCAAAAGGAACATAGCCTAAATATGTGAAAAAAAACATGGCGAAATTTCTGATTTTAGAAATATTAGATTGGGTGAAACTGAAAAAAACCATAATCTGGAGTAATTTTATGGTTGAATATGAGCCTCCGCTCTTCTTAAAACTGCCTGCTGTACCAAACTTCTGGTGAGGAACCTAACAGCAAATCTTCTGGCCCTGATTCTGTAGTGCCTGCGTTTTCTGTAAACTTTGCCATTTGAAATTAGACTGACAGATGATAATACAAAACATGGAAAAAGACAGAGAAGGGTTAAGTGGCTACAGAAGAACAGAATTTCTAATAACTGTTGCTTAAAGGTTCCCCTGGCTCTCCTTTGAGTCTCGTTAATGAAATAATAAATGTATTTTTACAGGTGTGCAACAGCAAAAAATGTAGAAATTAAAATATTGGCTAAAACACCATGTCTTATTCACAAGGAGACCCTTGGTGAAGAAAATCTGTGGATTATGGGAGGGGAAGGGTGGAAAGTCAATAGGGATTACAAATCCCCAGTGTACGGGATGATCCAGCATGGATAATAAATGAAATCTCTACTTCTTTAAATGAAAAAGCTTCAATGTGTAGTCTTTCACAGTGGCTGATGAAGGAAGAATTAGCCTTGTTGGACATATGTTTTCTTTGCACTTCGTATTTTTCTCTTAGGCTCATATGGTGGTGTATTTCTAACTATAGGTAAATGCTGTAAGGGTTTTCCTAGCTGCTGACAAGGGCTACATAGCAGGTCAAATTATCCCTTAGAAACACCTAAATGTCCTTCACTCAAGGATATAGATACATTAGGAGATTACGCACCAGTATCGTGGCTTATACTTACCAGAAAAAAGACCTTCTGAAGACCCGTTGGATGAAGTAATTCCAAAATAATCCCTTATTTCCTTTACAGGATACAAAGCAAGTTCTTTCATAGAGATACAGGAAAGAAAGATGTGTAATTCACTGTTGGGCTGAGAGCTGGGCTGTTGTAAGGAGTTCCAAATTTGTGGATTGTGGAGGCTATCTTTTGCGGATGGGATCAAAAATATCTGATGTGCTTGTTCATACACACATACACAGATTAGGCAGGGGTTTGAAAAATAATGTAACTTCCTATAAATAATTCCCAGCGCTGTGTAGGACTGATTTTAGATACTACATCTCTGGGGATTGGTAACATGTTGTTGGTATTAGTCAAAATGATGGTAGGATGACCATTGTCTCTATACGTCTCCATTTCCTCCCTGTATGAACTCTAAACTGATTGTTTTCATTATGCTACCCTTTATGACCTGTGAATCACATCTAATGCACACTTATGACATAGGATTTCCACCTTAATTTTACAGGTATTTGTAATTTTCATTGGTCATTAAAAAACAATTAAAAAAAAAAGTTAGAAGGTTTTGTAGTTCCTTCCCTGACTTCCTGCAAGCAGTGTCTATTCTATTAATGTCAGGCAAGTACATTAAATCTCAGTGACCTGTGCTTCACAGCAGGCCCTCCCAAGTATGGTCAGGTACTACACCTCCCTATCCTTCTTTCCAGAGGTGTTTATAGATGTTAAGACCAAAGGATGTCAACTTCTAGCTGCTGGGAGATGCAGTCTCCCAGATTTTCATGTGGCAGAGAGTCCTATATGCCCTTGACACTTTCCTTACCTCTTTCCAAGCCAACCCCAAGCTATTTATTTTTCCTTTATACTTACCTTTTTAGATTCCTGTTTGCAAAAGGAAAGATACCAACATTTAAACTGTTTTACACCTGCACTAAGTAAGTTCTCTGCCAGCTGCCAGTGTTGTTAGAGCAGTTTTGGAAACACTGCTCTATCTGGGGTGCTTTGCCAGCATAAGGTATGGAGACAGCCAGAGCTCTCTGACATAATGGATAGTAGCAAGAAAGTAAGAGGTGAAATGATTAATTATCATTCCTTACAATAAAAGAAAAATGGGTCTCCAAATTAAATGACAGGTTTAAAATGGAACATAATTCAGTTACGGAATTCACTGTCACAGGATACTACGTGGCTTACATTGTAAATAGTTTCAAAAAGTAAAATCCAAAGATAAGCTTCATCAGTGGCATCCATATAGAGTGGGCAGAATGTCACCACCACTCCAGAAGTGTTTAAACTTCTGATAGCCAGAAGCTGGGTTCTGTGGTTCATTGAGCAGAATCAGCAATTCAGGGTACTGAGCTAATGGAGCTTGAGTCTGAACTGGGTAGACACAACCTTCTCACCTTTCATGCTGTAAGGTAGGCAACTAGTGTATTCTTCATTTAATAGAGTCGCTGGGCTGGGCACTGACCTCTGGCTAAACAAGTCTGCTTTTACCTTGAAAAATGCTTAATTACTGTATCAAATAGGGAATATGCAGTGCAGAAGTGCAGTTTGTGGATGGCACTAACTACCCATATCTGTGTAGTACTACCAGCTGACTCACATTTCTGGACTGCCTTCAGTCTCTCCTGTTGGCAAGCTGTGAACACTTTGTACTTTGCACAGCCATCAGAAGCCTACAGATTTGTCTGTAGGCATCTACATTTATTTAAAGCAAGTTAAGATTTCCTCAGTTTTTTAAAAAACTCACCTTATTTCCACATTTATTGCAAAATATGTCTTCTGCAGCTGATTTAAGTTGCTGAATCCTCTTCTTTACCTGGCTGTTATATCTTCACTGATTTCTTGTAAGGTTTTATGTTCTGATCTGTTACACATTTGTAAGTCAGCATATATTGTTCTGAGTAGGACATAAAATGCTTCTGCAGTATGACTTCTCCTGTCAATCCACAGCTATAGTAATACCAATCTCTCATTTTCTAATCTAAAAATCAAGGGTGCCTTTCTCTGTCCACAGGGTAGCAAGACAGAAAAAAAAAAAAAAAGGAATATATTTCAAGTGTTTCACTGAATAAGCCATTACCTTGAATAAGGCTTTTGTAATGCCAATGCACTGTGACTCATGTAATTCAGATCTGAAGCTAATATGGTGTTTGAAAATGTACCCGCTGCTGAGATGATTCCTAAACAGGGAGGCAGAGAAGTGATTATTAGATAGGACAAGACATGAGCTGAATTACTGAAATGTGCAATAAAGACATCTCAGCCTCTACAATTTGCCTGTCAAAAATGAAGCTTTTAATCAATTTAATCAGTGTAACAATATATTAGCTCAGCAGCCTGCCATCTCAGCATGTAATTTTAACTATAAAGAACATTCTACAAACACTACAAAGCCCCAAAGTGCTCTTTAAAAAAGTCTCTAAAACATAAACAAGGTTTTTAATAGCCTGTGTCAGCAGGACTAGAACAAATCACAGGAATGTAATGAAGAAGCTTTTTCTTTTTTTTCCCCAAAAAGGATTCTACAGCCCTTGCTAGATAATCTGACTACACTCCTCATTCTTTTGTGGAGACAAAATTTAACCTTGATTTGTCGTCTTCTCTCCAAAATCTTACTATTTTTCATGCCTCATGGAACTACTTATACTAATCTTCATTAGTTCTCTCAGGGTGCTGAAATCATCCATTCCTAATTCCAAGAATATCCTGGCATACACACTAAAATACAAAGGAATGTTATAAAACAGTATTAAGGGCAGTAAAAAATTTCACTCTCAAGCTGCACTGTTAGAATAAATTTTCATAGGAAAGTATTACTGTGTATTATCAATAAGTTGAAAGAAGGTGAAATCATCATTTATATTATTTTGTTGTTTTAAAACATTTCTATGAAGGAATTATTGTAATTAACTTTCCCTCGTGTTTTCGGTTTTCCAGTGACTCACTGTAAAAATTGCCTCCCTGAGCCTCCCACATGCACACAAGTCACCACATATTTGAAAGTGAAGAAAGCTAATGGATCAAGCATATATACAAGAGGGCTTGACACAAAAAATGACACATATAAACACATTTTTCTGTGCAGCCATGAATGCTTGCAGTAGTATTTTAATGCAGCATGGTCTGCAAAATGAACTTCAGGTTCACATCATAAATTCACAGTTCTCTATGTGCAGGAGACTATGTAAACTATTTTCTGCTCTTCCACCCTCCAATGCACCTGGCCTACCCCACAATTATGGCAAAGGATGGTTGTGGCTTTGACCTTCTGTGATGCGTTCCCTCTTTCGGAAGGTAAGCTAGGGAGCAGTGATTGAACCTTGAACAGGGATGGAAAAGTGTTCTGTGAATTGCCTTTCCACAGAGCTGAGAGTGCTGAAGAGCCTAATGCAAACTAGTCCCTGAAGAAAACTATTTGTATCTTTGTTCTGTAAAAGGAGAAAATTAATTCTTGATCCTCAAAGGAGGGCACAACCTGTGCAAAAGGCCAACAGCTGCACCATCACATTTGAATCTTAAAAGTCTATCCAACTGGAGAAACAGATGTGAATTTGGAATAAATTTAAGGACATGTCTCCCTCAGTGCACCAGCAACAGGGACACAGAAAGCAGCAGATTAAATCCCAGGACTGTCATTTATGCCTAGGCAAAGCATATATGTAAACCACCACATTAAAGAAGAGGCACTTCACAGCTCTGGAAACCAGCCTAATCAGCAAAGGGTTTCCCCCAAAATCAGTACTTTTCAACTTTAATAGAAATGCTCACAAAAGAAAAAAAAAAGTTCATGGAGGTAAAGCACATCAGGCCACATATCAAATTCAATGCACAGGCCACTTTGAAAAAGTACTCTGCATATCTATATGTAGCAACTGCTCTACCTGTAAAGCTCAGTGGGATCCTGGCATGTTTACCACTTCCTATTTGTTGTGCAAATTGATTAGATGCTTGGAGAAATCTCTGATCTTGTGATCAGTTTTATAAAATGGGATTTTCTGGGGTTGAGTGAATCCCTGCAGATTGCTGCTGATTTGCAGTCAGCTATTAAGGAATAATCTGCATTTCATTTTCTTAGTTCTTTCTTATGTCACTCTTATCATATGCATCCATGTGAGAATGTTTGTCAACATTGGTGAAAACAGCCAGAGTGAATTTACTTCCATGGTATCTATAACCCCTTTTTTAAATTTTTCTGTGCCTAACAATGTGAATATAGACATGTATGTATGTATGTATGTATGTGTATAAAAGTTGGTGTGTATGTGTGTGTTTTGTTGCCATTATTTGTGAGAACTCTAATGGAATAATTGTATCAATAACACAATAACTGCATCAAGTGTTGCAGCTTCACTGGCATCAGCCATCTTGAACTGACTTTGATTTCCCTCTTCATTTCAAATGTTTTAGCTATCCAATGGAGGAGTAATAATTATTACAAACAATTCTTGTTTTTTTTCTGTTGAAAATTGTTCATTGTTTCTGTTGGAAATTGTTGATGTATGTTTTAAACTCTATTCATGGCAAAAAGATCCAATCTATCATCAACAAATTTACAGGGCTTGCATGTGGATATTTCATAAATTTTAACAAGGTTAAGCATACTAAATAAATCATTGACTTCAAGGACTTTGCATGGTCTAGTCCTGTTTTAGAGCTTTGCATTGTAAAGTAGTAAAGACACAAATAAAGTTCTGCTAATAGCCACTATTATACAACTGAAATGGGTAATCAAACCCCACAAGATATTTCCTATTTACATGTTGTATTAATTTGATTGACCATAAACGATGTGTTAGGCCAGTCAAAATAGATCCCATAACATCAAAAACACATCTGGTAGGGAATTCTAGTATTCTAGACACTATATCTCTTGTAAAATAATCCTTCTATGTCTATCAACAGCTAATTATTTTAGACAGCTAATCAATTCAATTATTAGCCAAATATTTCAAATCCTTGGCTTGGTAAATCATTTACTGTAACAAAGGGTGCAGTTACACAATATATTCTCTCTGGTGGAGAAGTTAGCTACAGAAGTCCCATTCCCCCCTCCCTATTTTAGCATTCATTCTCACGCTAATGCTTTGTTTGTCATGCTTAATAAAATTGCTTATGAGGCCACATTGTAAACCAGGTCACTTAGATTATTTTGATTTCAAAAAGAAACACAGGAAAACTTTTCTACATGCCGGCTTACAGTGTAGAACCAGTGAGAATACACGATTGTGATGGAGGGCAGGAAAGTGTTCAAAAAAAAGCACATCTAGATTGTGGACTGCAAACAGTCTAAGAATATAAAAATTCATTTGGCTTATTTCCCAGAAGAATGCTTTAATTACCTGCATACAAAATATCTGGAAAGAGCCAGATGTCAACCTGGTAAACCATCAGCCAAGAACACAGGGCCAACACGACTGGGAGACAATGGCTGACAGTGGCAGGTCAGTTTTCTGGTAGGACTCTGTGTCCTAAACTCACACAGAGTTTTCCACTTTTTCATTCCAGTCACAAAATATAAACAAAGCCAAACTTGGCAACAGAGAACTGAAAACACAAGTCTCCTTGTTTAACTCGGTGCCTAATTATGAAAGTGAAAGAGTTGGGTTTGTTTATTTGCTCCTTTACAGATCTTTTCTTTCTTCTGGTGTCTTAGAGGTGGCCAAAACAGCAAACACAACTGTAATGGCTCCCTGTTCATGATCTGGCTTTTTAGATGCTACTTATCAGAGGACTGAATTCTCTCTTCTTTATCTGTGGTGATTAGGTGTTTGACTAAATTTTCTTGAGTCACTTTTCTAGGGTCAGGTATATAATTTTTAGATATTTTCTGTTCAAATATCTAAGTTTCCTCTTTGGATTTTGCTCAAAGCTCGTGGTGTTCTTTGAAAAGTTCAAATGGAATGAGTTCTAGAAATGAAACGCCTCTACTGTTAAAGAAAAAAAAAATCCAACAAACTAACCACTGTTGAAAGACATTAAACATTTCAGAAGTTTTCTGGTTACTATTGAAATAATCTTAATCTTGTAGTACAATTTATCTTTCATGCTCACACAATATCTGTACCCGCAATAGTAACGTTTAGCTCCCTGTAGACAGAAAAGGAAAGGAAGGAGCTGCATAGTTTGATTCTTCCGACCTGTTTTAGACTTGGGAGAAAAGATTGATCCCCACCTTGCTACAACCTCCTTTCAGGTAGTTGTAGAGAGCGATAACGTCTCCTCTGAGCCTCCTCTTCACGCTAAACAACCCCAGCTCCCTCAGCCGCTCCTCATAAGACTTGTGCTCTAGACCCTTCACCAACTTGGTTGCTCTTCTTTAGACACATTTCAGCACCTCAATGTCTTTCTTGTAGTGAGGGGCCCAAAACAACATAGTGTTGTGAGGTGCGGCCTCACCAGTGCCAAGTATGGGGCGACGATCACTTCCCTAGTCCTGATGGCCACACTATTTCTGATACAAGCCAGGATGCTATTGACCCTCTTGGCCACCTAGGCACATTGCCAGCTCATATTCAGCCAGCTGTTGACCAACACTGCCAGGTCCTTTTCCGCCGGGAAACTTTCCAGCCACTCTTCCCCAAGCCTGTAGCATTGCATGAGGTTGTTGTGACCCAAGTGCAGGACTCGGCACTTAGCCTTGTTGAACCTCATACAGTTGGATTTGGTCCATCAATCCAGCCTGTGCAGATGCCTCTGTAGAGCCTTCCTACCCTCCAGCAGACCAACACTTCCACCCAACTTTGTGTCATCTGCAAACTTACTGAGGCACGCTCGATCCCCTCATCCAGATCATAGATAAAGATATTAAACAGAACTGGCCCCAATACTGAGCCCTGGGGAACACCACTTGTGACTGGCCACCAACTGGATTTAACTCCATTCACCACAACTCTTAGGGCCTGGCCATCCAGCCAGTTTTTTACCCAACAAAGAATACACCCGTCCAAGCCATAAGCTGCCAGTTTCTCCAGGAGAATGCTGTGGGAAACAGTGTCAAAGTCCAGGTAGACAATATCCACTGCCTTTCCCTCATCCACTAAGTGGGTCACCTTGTCATAGAAGATCAGGTTAGTCAAGCAGGACCTACCTTTCATAAACCCATGCTGACTGAGCCTGATCCCCTGGTTGCCCTGTACGTGTCACATGATGGCACTCAGGATGATCTACTCCATGACCTTCCCTGGCACTGAGGTGAGACTGACAGGCCTGTAGCTCCCTGGATCCTTCTTGTAGATAGGCATCACATTTGCTAACCTCCAGTCAGCTGGGACCTCCCCGGTTTAGCCAGGACTGCTGATAAGCATGGCTTGGTGAGCACTTCTGCCAGCTCCCTCAGTACCCTTGGATGGATCCCATCTGGCCCCAGAGATTTGTGTGTGTCTAAATATACATCTTTACTGACTGTGGAGAGAATATAGACAGCAAGCTCAAATGTAGAGGTAAAATACACTTTCACCTGGTCAGATGAAACCTACTGTAATACGCATGGCTTCTATGCCTTTGTACATTCCTTGTTTTCTTAGTATGTCCCACTACTTTTAAACAAGTTTTGAGCAGCTACATGACTATTAATCTCATAAAATTTATTTGATATGAGCAAATAGAAGGAAGACAACAAATCTATTTTCACTTTCCATTTGACTGGATTCTGCATTCTGATCTCCTAAGGAGTTCAGAATACACCCTATTAGGCCAATTGTTAGATCATTAACATACATGTCTTTAAAGAACTATAGGTCTTTATAGAGAGAGAATTAGACAGGTTAGATACATATTTATATTATATATCCTTAAAATACTACAGTTTTAAATGCAAAAAATCCTGTGTATAAGAAATTACGGTTTTAAGAACATTCAAATTACACTGCACTGTAGCAGAAAATAAATCTGTATTAGGCTGATTTGTTAGCTTTCTTTTAAAGAAAGGCCTAAGATCTAATACGCTTGCAGGAAAGATTGTTAATCAATATCCTTTAGTGGTTCAACATATCAACCTTTATATATTCTAAACATCTTTCTAGCTTTTTTCCTGCGGGTATTCATGGGGAAACTAGTACAAAAGATACTATAAACTAAATAGAAGTCTGGTAATTAATGTGCAAATGCTAGAATTACTGGACATTAATTCTTTGGAAACGACAGCTACAGACAAAAATGATGTGACTTACATGTCAGGGGCATCATGATATAGACAAAGACAAATCTTCAAATTAAGCCTCCCAACAGTAATATTCTAAAAGCCTGAGACCATTAGTTTTTCCTAGCTATTTATTAATCCCTTTAAAATAGAACTGGTGGCTTTGGTTTCAATCCCCCATATGCACAGAAAACAGTCAAATTCTTAACGTTATACATGGAAGGACAAAATTGAGAGGGAAAAAAAATGTTCCTTTTGTCTTAAAACCTGGTAATTAGTACATCTTCTGTAGCCCTGCCGCTAAATGCCGTCCCTCTGACTTCTTACGATTTTACAAGATCCATTTATATCACCTACCATTCTGTTGTGGTATTTGAGCAGAGAGATTGGTTCTCCTCACAGGAATGTGGAGACATCTGTTTTCTGAGGTCCTGCAAAGCATTATACTGAGCTCTGTGTGGATCTCTGACTTGAGCGGCCTCACATTCACTGTCTGACCACGAGCCTTCAGCTCATTTAATTTATAACTGTTCTCTCAGTTCAAGACTTTGCTCTCATGTCAAATCTTTCCATAGTATAATCTGTCAAAGACAATTCTTGGTTAATAGCTTTGATGAATGTGCCAACTCTGTATGTTTGAATGTAATAACAAAAATGGAAGGTTTTCTGTTATGGGAAAAGAAAAACCTAAATGAATAAATTGGAACATGTCTAGACTTCCCTGTATATTTTTGTTGCCAAAGCTGCAAATAATGCTGACTGAACAGCACCTCAGCTAGCTGCTTCAAAATCAGCAATGCAAAGTAAATGCCATTCTCATTTTATGATAGATACATTAAATTTAACTTCATGCACATTCATGCAGTCACAGATACAAAGCATGCCCATACTTGCTCGAATTATTAATGAAATCCTGCTCCTACTGACCTAACCACTAATTTTTTCATTGACTGATTTAGGAGAAAGGGAAGGCAAGCTTCAGCTGATAAAGGGCAAAATAATATAACAAATGTGGAATATTCCAAAACCTCACTAAAATTACCGTATTACTGCAACCTAATCTAAATCAATATGACAGCAGCAAAACTCAAGGTGAATCCAGTGATGTAAATAATCAAAAGGATATGATTAAAAAATTGTTGAAAAATTAATGAATTTACTATTATTTTTTAACATGTCAAGCCATGCATTTGGCCTGGACCCCAAGGGCACCATAAGCCCTGACTGTCCCTGCCCAGGACCCCCGGGGCTCCCCCTCCCCTGTCCAGTGCCCAGGACCCCGCGTCAGCCCCCTGGGGCTGTCAGTCACTGCCCCAGCAACTCTGCAGCAGAACTGGTCTCCAGCTCCCCACAGCCCTGCCCTGCCCAGCCATGGGTTCCACCAAGCTGGGCAGACCCATGGGCCCACATCCCAGACTGGCCTCGGCCCATCCCCGTCCCCAGGGAGGTGCCCGATGCCCAGGGCTGGGGCTGCCCTGGTGCCCCCCAGCTGCCCTGTGCCTGGCTGGGGCTGGGATGGGTCCTGGCTGCCAGGCCCTGCCCTGAGCCCCTCAAAGAGCCTTCACCAGCCTTGAGGTGCCCTGACAAATTGAATTAAAATGCAAAGAAATTTACCATACTTCATGAATTTTAAAGTTTTCTAGTAAATCTCTTTAATATAACTGATTAAATTTCAATGTCTCTGTTCTTGCTTTTTATTTGATTTAGCAATAAAATAAAGGAGGGTTGTTTCAGGTTTTTTTGCAGTCAGTATGCCTGGAAGGATTTGAGTCTTTACCTAACAAACCAGTTTTAAATGTTGCTTTGTATACTCATGGACATAATACACTAAGTAATGCATCCATAAATTGAAAGTCATGTATTTAAAAAACCTCAAGTAACATTTGTTACAAATTTCCATGAAATTATAAACTGCAGAAAAAATAATTGTTTTAAGATTTCTATCACAACAAAAACATGCAAATTGCAGAACTGATCATGTTTTCTTTCCAGCATAATAATACAAAAAAGTAAAAGAGGAAGTTTACCACTACATATAAATTGAGCTAAACAGAATGAAAAAATGTGACAGAATTGTAATGAAAGCAGCAAAAATTATAAATAAAATTATGCTAATATGAATTTGTAATAGACCAAGGGAGAGAGAATTAAGATATGTAATCCTATCTGGAACTTCGTGTTTCAGTAGAGAGAAAAATATCCTCAAGTGGTTGTCCATGTGGTCATGCCCAGCCTGCAGCATAACAAATGGAGTTAGCTTAAATACAGACATAAGTATATTCAAAGACAATAGGAGTCTTCATATGACACATTATTTTAGACTTTGTCTTAATGTTTATTAAAAGGTATATCACATTACATTTAAGAAACAATAAACTTATTCAAAATATCATAAACTCACTCAAAATCCACAGCGTGCTTTCTCCTTTTTGGTATTTATTTCCTTCCTAGCAGGACTCCAACCTAACCATGTATTATGTCAAGTGGAAGCACATATGAATCACATTTATCTCTAATCAATACTGAAAATTATTCCCAATCAATCATTCATCACTATCATTATACATAGACATATACTCTAACCTTGCTTGTACATTTACTCCAAAGGTTTTGAGAGGACTCAGAATGAGGACTATTGTAGCTCTAGGAGAAACTGACTTGACTGTCCAAAACTGAACCTCTTCTAAAACAACAATGGGCACAGCTATTACCCAGAACATCTTTTCAGAGCAGTAACAGGTCTAGACAAGTTACATATAGAAAGTAAAGAGTAAATAGGTGTCCTTTTTTTCCCCTAGCACACCAATATATACAATAAAGCAGAAAGAAACCCTCTTCAGTTTCCACATCTTGTGTCCTTTCTGACTTCAGTTCTGCACCTATTTCCTTCTTTTGCCCAGACAGACCTATCTCTTCCTTGAAGCCATCCACACAGTTCTAGTGCAAAGCCTAGGTTAATATTCATATTCATATTCAGCCCAGTTTACAGAACTTACCCTAGAGGAAAATAACCATTGGCCTACTTTTTCATTATAAAGTATTTATGTTCCAGATTGGATTATCCAAATCAATATGAGATAGGAGTCAATATGGTTCATAATATTCTGACTGGAGTCTAGTCAATACATCATATAATAACTGAGGTATGTGTTTTCCTCATCTCTCAGTTAGTGTCACCTGATTCTGCAGGCAAAAGAATAAATTTAAGAAGTTTCAGTCTTCTTCTGTTTATTCCAGTATGAATCAAAAGTAACCTGATGAAATTAAATTAGTTTTGCTGATGTGAGATAAGTGTGAGAGGACACAAAAACGAAAACTGAACATCTAACTTACTTAGGTAACAAAAGCTTTTCTTAAGTGCATGCAGAGAGATAGAAAGAGGATCCGCAGTAACAGTGCTGAGCAGGGAACAGCTAGAATACTCAGGAGGACGTGTCAATAGAGACCAGAATGCCTTTAGTTTTCACTCTTCTCCCTTACAGCTCTTTGGTTACACAGTGACATACCTCTAGCTGCAATGCACAGTCCTGATCAATGTCCTCCAGTTAGTCCTTTTTCACAAAATGCAAAAAGAAATGCATATAATTATAAATACAAATACATATGGGCAGTATGAGTATATACACATCCATTGTGAATTTACTTATATCATCTCAAGTGCATAGATGGTGTATATATAAGAAGGAGGTACAGCTGTCTTAATAGCTAGTAGCTTCGGGAGTTGCTAGCAGTTAAACAAGCCAGTTCACTTCTCCCTCTGTCTGAAGGAATCTGAAATAGATGGGCTCACCAAATTATTCATGTTGAAGTGTTCCATTTTGAGGGAAAAAATGAAATTTTCATTGGGCCAGAGAGACAAACACATGTGAAAGCGTGAGCATGACTTATTGGTAACAACATATGTGGGTTCAGATTCCCTTTGGTGGGTGCTGTGAGACATGATTAAACACCTCACCATTTTTGAGGTGAAACATGCACATTTAAAAAAACAAGGTTAGGCAGCAGCTGATCATGGAATCTCAGGCTGTATGCTAGGAATTATAATACTCATAGTAAAAGTTTACCACCTAATTCTTACTTAATCTCCTATTAATGAACTGAGTCTGTGCCAAAATGTTAAGCATTTGCCCAAAATTTCCAAAGTTTCCTACAGCTGAGCACTTTGAAAATACCTTTAAAGATCAAATTAATGGTCATGACACAATGATTAAACCAGTAGGTAGGACAGAGAAGAATGCAGGTGTTCAAAGTAATCTTTTAAGCATAGTAAACTCAAAATACGAGGCCTAAAACACTATAACAACTCCTTTATATATTTTTGTAGCACGTCTATTCCAGTTCAGTTTTATCTGCAATATCTCCATATTGTGGGATGATTCCTTAGTACCCACCTATAAAAGGAATGACAGAGTAATGCATCAATAATGATAGTTTTGCTATACATAGTAAGTCTTAAAAATATAGAATATCTGTTCTTCCTGACATATATTGGCAAAAATATTTGGCTTTAAATGAAGGGAGTAAGATAGAGATTACTGAACTTTTGAAATCACGCATACTAAAGAACTTTATTTTTTGAACTAATAATTAGCTTACATTAGAATAAATTGCACATTTCATTTAGAGTCAGGGGGCATTTTATATTAGAAAAATAATAAAACACACTTCTTTTATCTAGTGTCTGTACCTCTCACAGGACTGAAGTATTTTATATCTTGAAGCACTGATTAGGGGTATAATTGACCATATGGTGGAATTTAAGTTCCTCTCTCTAACATGCCTAATACTATGGCTTCTTGTGTCAGTTATATCAGCCTAAGGCATAGATTTTGTATGTACAAATACAACTTTTTATAGACATAAACACACATACATATACACACACACTGATGAATGGAATATAAACATACATATCTGTCTCCATATCTCTCTCTCTCTCTACATATCCATCTCCATATCTCTCTCTCTCCATATATATTTGGAGATATACACACACACACACACTGGTGGGTGGAATTTTTATTCCAGGCTTCTTGATGGCCAACTGCTTGGGATTCCATTTGAGGAAGCTAAACAGCTGAGGATCAAAGGTGCTTTTAAGAAAATAAAACCTACAGGTCAAATGGGCACGCTTGGAGCACAAACAATGTTAAGGAAAAGAGCACAGATGAAGAATTGCTTGTTTTCAGTCATATGTCTTGTGTATGTGAAAATCCAAAAATGTACCAAACAATGAAGAGAGTGGATATCAGGTGTTATATTTATACATATGGATATTGTTTCATCTACCTATATATTATGTACAAATAGCAGATACAGATATAAACTTCGTTATGGGTTAAAGTTATTACTGACCAGCACACTAAATTATATTTGCTGGACTTCAAAAAAGACAGAATACTCTAGAAGAGGAACCAACATTTTAAGCATACTCACTGAACATATTGCAGCAATTGTTATTATTAATGCACTAATTACAAAATTAAAGCATATTCCATCATGCTGGAAGAAAAATCCCATTTTAACAAAATGGTCATTAAGTTTCAAGGGTTTACATATGCTCTGAGTGTACACCCCTCAGACCTGAGAGCATTTGAGAGGCCGACTGCAGGGCAGAAAGGTAACAGAGAGTCTCTGCAACAGATAGATCTAAAGAAAGTTTGCTGGATGTTCAAAAGGTATAGAGTTTTGCTTGGTGAGATGCATAGATAACACATGGCAAAATGTAATCAGAAATTAAAACTTAGTGCTATGGATAATGAAGTCACACAGATATAAGGACATACATGTGTACATAGAGTTAATTGTATTACATCGGGTAGTAACAGAAAAATTTAAACTAGGTTATGTCTACTATTTAAATCTTCCTTTTATATAGGTTCCTGCTTTTATACAGGTTCTTTTAATATAAGCTCTGGATCAGTTCTAGATCCAGAACACATACACATGCTATGAACAAAACTGGAACATGCAGCTGAATGTAATTCCATGGAAAAGCTAAAATAAACAGCCCTTGAGCTCTACTTTTTGGAGTGATCCACAGGTATACAGATTTTAAACTGAACAGACAATATATTTGAATATGAGTTCTTGCATAGGATAGACCACAGGACCTAGCTGGTAATTTCTTCATTACACCAATAGCTTCAAGTTTAGCTATGTTATATTTTCTAGAAAGTAAAAAATTAACATCCCTGCTCTAGTATCTAAATTGCTTAAAGCTCTTTGAATCATTATAACAGACGTAAGTTTGTTATGAAAATGGAAAGGGCACATATTAAACTTTTGAGAAGTTTAAAAGGTTGAAAATGCCAAATAAACTCAATACACATATTGATATTAATATTATTTTCATAATGTACGGTCCACTGAAAAAAAAAAGAAATATTTTTCCAGTAATAACTAGAGATAGTTTAAACGTAGAGCATTTCTGGATAGTTTGGGAGTTTGGGTGCCTTTCCAAATTCATTGTGTTACAAACTCTACATGAACTTGACCTAAATAAAAATATGTAAAATAAATCTTAAATAGTATGCATTTTGATTGTGTGCAACAGCAGAGTAATTTGGAGCACCTATGCTCAAAAGAGTGCTAGACTGATGTTACATTTCATCAAATGGAAAGCAACATGAAGTATATTACCAAAAGATAGTTGCTCATATTGAGACATAAATATTAAATTATTTATGACAATCACGTCATCTCTATGCTGAGCTCTGACTTTTAGACTCAGAGAAAAACTTTCTAGGTTTTGTGTATATATTTTTACTTAGAAAAAAAGACCGTTATAAAGAATGACAAGCTACAGTTCAATTAATTCAGTTTTTCCCATGATGAAAATCAAGCCCTGATTACCTTCAGAGCTGTATTAAGGCAAATTTAATGATTGCCACTGTGGAAACTGGTTTGATATGCTGGAAAGCCAGGAAATATTTTCAGGGTTTTTTTTTTTCCCACAAAATTTCATTTGGGTGACTTTTACCCATAGGAACGGAGCATGGAATTTCTTCTGCCTAACTTAAACTATTTAAGAGGTAATTCTGCAGTATAACCTATTTTGGACTACTCAGATAGGTGTTTACTGTAGGTCATTGGAAGCACCTACTAATGGGGGCTCAAGGGCAAATTATTGAAAGAGGAAACCTAAAAAAAAATAAAAAACAAAAAATTGAGATGAGTTCTGTTCTGAGATAGGAGCTCCACTTCAGGTCTGTATCCCATAAAACTGCTAATGAAAGCACTAGTTGCTATTGGTCTCATTACCATAAACTTACTAGGAGACAGATAATTTCCATCAGTTCATTTAAGTAACAACAGTCATTGAAAAGCTACAGATTGTAATGACTTTTGACCACCTATTCATTTAGTTGAGATCTGAACAACTGACTAGTCCCCTAAGAAAGGAAAATTGCATTATATATCTTAACCACTCTTTCCTCATGATGACTCCTCTGACTTTAAAAGTAGGCTTCAGCTAAAATTGACATATTTCCCACTAAGAGAAAATATGTTGCATCAGTTTGGCTGATTTCTGAAAAAGAACAATTTGTGTCTGGTTGATTGGCCAGCTCTCAGCTACTAATGTTTGGCAATACTCAAAGACCTACATTTACAATAAACATTTTGGTAAGTGCTAAGACGCAGTCCATGAAATTTCTCCCAAGTTCCTTATCTGATGCACACATCTGGTCATGAAGGGAGCATTGTACAGGGATAGTTTTGTAAACATTATACACCTACATGGTAATAGTGTCTGAAAGAAGATACAGGTAAAGCTGTGCAAACACTAAAAACATAGCCTAACTGCAGCAACTGTCTCTGTGAAACCTGAAATCTGATCAAAATATAAGGACAAGTCAAGAGCAGCTGAGAAGAAACACCCTGAAAGACAGCAGAAATGCTGAAAATGCATGATTTAACTCTACAGATCTTGAGTTTGCTCTGTGAAGACCCAGTCTCCAAGTCAGAGAAACTGTAATATATTCTACCAAATGGTACTAATGATGTGACACAGCAAATGAAGATAAAGACAAAGAAGCAACATTATGTTCCCTTTCTCTAGCCATGTTTCATATACTCTCAGAAAGTTTGGGGTGTGACCATATCTGTTGGCTATACCACTGGAAGACTGTCCGCTCATTCTGAGGAGTACCAATAGCCAGATCTGTGCTATCATAGAAGAAAATGAATACACCTATCAGTAATGTGAAACTTCATATTGGTTACACACTACAATCTCATATTTCTTATAGAATTATAGGTCATGTCTACATTATTAAATTAAATGGATACAGGGAAGAGCTACTGAAATTAAGCAGTGCTAGTTCCAAGCACTGGAAATTGATCTATACTGTTAAACAAGTAGAATCACTGTTATGTCCTTTGTACATTTTTGGTCTTCACATTTTACTTCCAAACCATTCCTAGGACTAGACAAGAGTTGACATGGGCTAAGAGCCATTCACAACAAAGTTTAGATGCAGCCTCCCACTTCTGCAAGACAATATTTTTTAATGTTATGAATGTGGTCTGTTCCACTTCAGCTATCCTCAGCACTAGAGAACAGTCCCCAACAGATTTAGTGTCCAAGACAGAAACAGACCTTGCAACAAATGCATCTTGCAGCAGGGAGATTCTGATTAGATAAAAGGAAAATTTCTTTATACCATGGTCAAACATTGGCACAGGTTGCTCATAGAGGATGTGGAGTCAACCTCCTTGGAGGTCTTTAAGATTTGACACAGCCCTGAACAACCTGATCTTCTTCGAGAGATGTCCTGGTTTCAGCTGGGATAGAGTTAATTTTCTTCTTAGTAGCTAGTAAGCTGAAACCAGGACAAGAGGGTAGTAGGATTAAATGACCACCAGAGGTTCCTTCCAACATAAATTATTCTGTGATTTTGTGATTCATGTTCTGATTCAAAATCCACACTAGGCTGTGCACACAGGTAAAGATAACTTCATCCAACAAAAGCTATTATTGGCACCATAGATCAGATGGATGAATTTTCCATTTATTTTATGACAGTAATTCACATAATTTGAATCCCAAACAAGACCATTATAGAAAGATGACATGATCATCACGTTACATAAGGTAAGCAATAAAACTCTGTGTATTCACTTAACAGACACATCCAATCAATATATGAATTACATCTGGCAAAAGTGTGAGAAAAGACATGAGAAAAACTACCAAAACCATTAAACTCTGTAAGCAATGCTCTTGAATGCAGCTGAAGAGGATCGGAACAGCTCTCCATAAAGACCACTTCACAACATCTCTACCATGAGAAAATAGGTCTGCACAGACAGGATCTGGGTCATGCATGAAATTTGATATGTATGCTTTTTTAGTCTTTTGAAATTGTGACTTAAATTAGATTGGTATGTCGGGGTCCTCATTTTACTGAGTAGAGTTTTCAAAAGTCCTGAAATTCCCCAGTAAAATATGACCCATTTTCAAAAGTAACTAACTCACCTAATAAGTATTTCTCACAGGAAGTCAAAATGGCCATTAGCGCAACTGTGTGTGTGTGTCTCTGCATGCTTCCCCCCTACCAGATTCATCACAATGAATTTGTACAAAACGATTTCATATGAATTCCCTTTGATGGCAATGATGATAATTTAGATTGTAAACATATAAAACCAAACAGACATTTCCAAATTCTTGCAAGAGTTGAACAAGTATCATGAAAAGATACTGAATACGATACAAGTATCATGAACAGATACTGAATATTTCCTGTGAAGTTATGAATTGTATGTCTTGAAATGAGCTTTCTTTCATGCAGATTTTATTATTATTTTTCTATGGCATGACATAATTAAAAGCACAGAAGCATTTAAGTGAAATTTATATATTTCTTATATTATGTTTATTACCACCACTTTCTAGACTGTGTGATCAAATCAAAATACATGATAAATTGTCCTTACCCATGGATCATTTATAAAGTGTACAAAAATTATTAATGATGATATCACTTCATGCTTACGGAGACCTTACCCACATGGATCACTGGCAAAATAAACTGCAACAGGAACCGTGTCAATGTGTATACGAAGTCCTTAATCTGCAACTCTGCAAATGAACCAAGTCCACATACTGATGGTAAGCATAATGTTTTTCAATACTGGAACTGTTGATGGCTAAACAAAAAAGGTTAATTAATATTATGGAGTATTGACCTCAATGATTTCCCTTCTCATATAAAGACATTTGAAAATAAGATTTCACACATAAGAGATTCAAAAGCTGAATAGTTAAGGAAGTACTTCCTTCCCAATTTGAGCTAGGAGAAGGAATACTCGATGAGCTAAGGCAGAGACTTAAAGGCTGTGGGTCTGGTATGGACTGCTCCGCTCCATGCTGAGGCACTTCAGTCCAGTTCCCCCTGCCCTCTCCTCTCAGAGTACCTTTGGTTTGGCTTCACTCCAGCAGTCCCTTTCTGACCTATTTCTTTCCCCTACCACTTTCTTCATTAATTTGCATACCCTTCTTTTATTTTATTTAAGCACTTTGCTAATCAGTTACTACAATTTCCCTTCCTGAAATTATACCCCCACCATGGTGTTGTCTGCCACAATATTAATCTTTCAGTGTGTTTTGCTTCTGTTCTTTTGGTCTTTTCTTGTTTATTTGGACTACAATAAGGTTAGGGAAGGCATTATAGCACCTAATGCAATGTGGCCCCATTCCTGATTGATCATAAGTCACAAGGAATTAATAATAAAAACTGTGGCCCTTAATAAAAATTTACCAAATGCGTTATTTTCAAGATTGGGAAATAAAATCCTACTTTCGAAAGTTCTACCTTTGCAACATATGCCTACAATCAGCTTGACATAGCTAGTACTATAAAACACAGCCCGTCAGGAGAAACATTGGAAAGGGTGTTTTGTTGGGAGAAAAATGCTGGTAAAAGAAGGTGCTTTGTGAACAAATAAAAATCCACAGAAGAAAGGAAAATGACTGAATAACCAAAGGGAAATCTTAACTAAATAGTGCATTTTCTTATATATAAGAATATCTATACGAAAAATGCATCTGCTAAATTATGTATGAAACACAGGTTTCATACAGAGGTCCAAATTCTAATCTACATGTTAAACCTGATCATTTTCTTCCCCACCCTTTGATTATACGGCTTTAGAAAAGTATTACACTGCCAAAGAAGATTAAACTGGATTTGAGATCCGTGATGGTCCTATTATTTCAAACATTTAGGAGCATCCTTTTGTTTTTGTCCAGCATTAGGCAAACTGACAGCCTTCAACTTATCCTTCCTGCTGTGGTACAGTGTGTAATATCTGTAGCCTACTTAGCTGGTGCTGATTTCTGGATACCTGTTGTTCTGGTTTTCTTTTAATCTAGTCTATTTTCAACATTACAGAGAAAGACTATGAACATTCAGTTAAAGCTTATGTAAAATATAGCTTAGCCTATCTAGCAATGTTAATCTTGGCCCCAATCCAGCAAAGCTCTTAATATTTCTTAATATTCTCATTACATTCAGCAGAAGAATTGAAAATCAAATATATACCTAAGCATGGAGTCAGCTCAAAGCTTTCAGCATTATCTGTGTTATAACAATGAAAACAATAAGAACACAGAAAAACAGAACATTGTAAATCAGGAAGGGCATAAGAAACATTTTTGAGATTAAGTTAAAACCAAAAAAATATACAAATTTTATTTTTATGCTAATCAATGTAGCTTGAACAGAGACTTTTAAACTAGATATAGTTATATACTACTGATACTGACCTTTGCTTAAAATGTCTCTCTCTCATCTGGAGAGTCAGTGGGTAAGGCCAGGCTAAAGAACTCTCCAGGTACCTCTGTACTGTATTAAAAAAGGGCCAGAGATTGAGGTCAGCACTGGACCATAGCATCCTCACTGCCTAATTGTTAACAGCACTTCCTCGCTCTTTTTTTTGGAATAGTCCAGCTTGCTCTCTCCAAGACAAATTTCTTACAGAGGTGGTTAGCCCTAAACACTGTGGACTAGAGCCAGCTGGAAGCACTCAGCCTTTCGGCAAAAGATCAATCCCTGGACTTCTATTTAGCAATATAGATGGAACTTCAGCCTCCATGATTGGGAAATAGCTCAGAAAATTAAGCTCTCTTTGCGAGGTGCCTTGCTAAAGATCACATGTCTATCCTTCCCCTACTTTTTCTCTTCATGATCTCTCTTCCATTGCAAAGGTTTTGAAATCTTTTTAACTCTATATATGGATTTCTCAGCCTCTCTGTCTTTCTACAGCTAAAATAGGCTATCATTCCTCTGCCTCTGGTTTGATAGAGCTCCTGAAAACCTTGCGGAAAAAAGGAGTTTGAAAAGGACCGTTTTAGATTTTAAGTAGTCCTTTCTCTATTACAGAGGGTTACATAACCAAAACCTAAAATCATAAGTTTTATAGTATCATCAAGTTCAGAAATTGTTTTTATTCTTTCTATCTTATTCTTGACTGTCTCCCAAAGACCTAAATCAGATCATAGCACAAGACAAATGCGTCAGTTTGTTGAATGTTGTGTGCATTGCATTCTATAGTCCCAGTTTAGCCTTATCAAATGGATAACAACAAACTGAAGGACAGAATCAATGTTCATATTCTTGTAGTGATATGAAGCACTTAAATCACAGCTAAACAATGAGAAGGAAAATAATTGCAAAACAAGTAGATCAACTTCCTCTGAATGTCCTAATGAGATGCAACATAATTTCCTTCAAGATATTTCCAACAATCATATATATTAACTACCTCAACCTGTTGGAGATTCTCAGATACCTTCATTTTTTCTTGTGGTTGACACTGAAAATAAAGCTACTCTCTATGTTCATTTGTACTCTAAACTGTGTAGTTCTGAAGTTTGTGAATAGATTCTGCTGTAGTTTTGGATACAAATTATTTTTGACTATGCACAGATAGAAAACATCCTCTTGGTCTGATTATAATTGGAAAGATAGTTTGAAGAGCAGTGAGTACACCAAGGAATAGTTGATATATTTCTAAACAAACAAACAAAAAAACACAACAAAAAAAACCCCTACCAAATTATTGCTCTCAGAAAAGAAAAAATAAAACAAGAAAACAAGGGTTTTTTAGTCCATGCACTAAATAGTTTATAGCACCTTGCTAAGAGTGGACTTTAACTGCAAGAGGATGTCTTAAGTAAACTGGAAATATCTCAGTAAATGGAGAAGTCAGCTATCACTTCATTTAACTGATTGGTTTGTAGGCAGGATAACATGTTTATGATACTTCAGAGTGAGTGAAAGAAGGCTGAGATAAATTCTTGCCATTCAAAATGGCATAATGGTAACAGTGGCTGTGAAAAATGAGAGATTATTCTTGAACAATTGCTGGAAAGTGATACATGTAATTATGGTAGATTAAATAAAACAGATTTCTCAAACACAAAGGAGAGTGGTTTTATGGCTATGATATGTGGGTGATGACATTAATTTGCCTTAATTTATTGACTTGTATAGGATAACTTGTACATTGGCAGAAGTATACCAGTCATGAAAGTTATAATATTGACTTTAAATATGTCTATCAACAATTGTCAAAGACACCATTATATAATACAGCTAATAATAACGGGCTTGATAGCCAAGTGTTACCAAAAATTTGCAGCTAAAGGAATCAAGAGCTAAATATTCTCATTGCTATGGCTTTTGCATGCCTGAAATCTACTAAAAATAGCATTGTGCATACATACTTCAGAAATTGTTCATAAAGTATGCAAATGAAAGTTTATATGTCAGGACATAAAATACAAAGCATCAGTCACATCACTGGATGTGTGTTTTTCTTGCCTAACTGGATGGACAAGCAGGAGCACTGATTTCAGTTTTTGAGAATATCTGGCATTAGGTACAACTTGGGAGACTGCTAAGGATCCTAGAATATGATATGTAATATTATCAACAGTAACCTTAAAAGAAAAGTTTTACTTTTCCAAGGCATTAAGTCAAGAAGGCATAAACATGCCTTATCTACCCTATTGTCTCAAACTGCAAAGGCATGGCAATTTGCTTCAGTCCAGTTGATCAGATAGAAACTACAATTTCTTCTGGAAGGAAGATCATCAGAAAAGTTTAAGGTCAGATATAGTAAGAAAGCCAAGCTTTCCAACAAAAACAAAAGTTCCCAAGAAATGTAAAGAGGCACTGATGAATCAAGCTGCCTAAATTCAGCACACAAAAAATAATCTTACTTATGCTACCTCAAAGTAACAGATATTGAAATATCTAGTATTCAGTCAAGATCAAACCAGAGAACATATACAATTATTAAGAGTCTTGGAACTGTACCAAAGCAGCAAATTTAGAGATAAGCAAGTTCAAAATGTTCTTTAGATGAATGTTTCTAATCTCAGTCAAGACAGAACAATGACTCCATTTCAGCTCTCCAAGACAAATGTCACTTTACAGAAAGAACACTGAAGTTGGTTCAGGAGTGTCTCTGTTTAGCCAAATCAAATATCATTGTTTTTTCAAAGCAATCAAGATGACAAAGATTCTGGTGATAGCAGGAGCCAAGGCTGTAGCTGAGGTTAGTTTCAGTCCTTCTGTGATATGCTGTAACAGTCGGAACAACACATGCACACGGGCTGAAGCCAGTGACATGCAGCTTCTACATGTGAGAAAAGATGTCATGTCCAGAAATCCAGAGCTCAGATTACTGGAACATTTTCAGTTTTTTAAATTGTTCTTTTTACTTGTGAATTTTTAAGAAGTATTTTTAAGCCATAGTGACACACTTTAACAAAAGTAAGCTGAACAAGTTTCTCAATTCCCTTTACATATTAACATGTTTCCTGTTTTGGGGGGGAAGGGAGACCAAAGTTGCTGTACCCATCTCCCTCTAATTGTCTTTTGCATTGCTGATCAAGTGATCAGGCCACCACAAAATAAGAATAAACAGAGGATGAGGGCAGAATGAGAATGAAGCAGAGGAAAGAGTTCTACCTTGTGAAGAAAAAGTTGATAACCTAGGAAAATGGGTTATGATTTCCCGAGTTCATTTTAGCAAAGCAGATACATCATATAAATGTAGCAAAGCACCTAAATATTAATGCATTTGCCACATGTATGGATTTTCAGAGTTACTGGTGTTTCATATTTCAGAGTTAATGAAGTTAAATATATAACTCATGAACAGAAATACCAAAATGGCTATAGGCAGCCCATACAGATTGGACTTCCTTTGGCCCTAAGCATGCAAGCAAAACTTCTTTACCCCATTTCTAGAAGGTCTTTTTCTTCTTTTGTTAGGGTTTTGCACACTTGACCTCTAACCTAAAGCTTACTAGAGAAAGACCCCATCACACCCTTTTTGAGTTATGAAACAAACATGAGAAAGATTTCCTTCTTAAGATTCTGTTATACCTCATTCATCTTATCATTGTTTTCACTCTGCAAAGATATGTTAAGCTTTTTCCAAGCCCCCAAGGCAGCACAACAGTATTACAATAACATTTGCTGAAAGCTCTCAGAAAGACCTCCTACACTGCAATTCCTAGTTGGCTGGCACACCCATGTGTTGGTTCTTTTAAATCATATGTCTCAGCAGGTTTTACACATATACTCTTTCATAACGTATAGGCTTGTTGGGTTTGGGGGCTCACTTTCTTTTATCACAGATTGACATATTGTTGAAATTAATCTTAGGTTATTTTCCCTAATGGCTGCTGCTGGGAAGTTGGGTATGTTGGAAATCCTGTTGTGATTTGGGATAAAATATTAATTTCAATAGCAGCTGTAATGCTATGGAGAGTTAAATAGTAAGGCAGTTAGTTATATTAGAAGGCTATCCTGGCAAATTACCATACTATTTGTTATATTGTGATACCTGATGTGGACAGGCCTTAATTATGATTTTATTTATCTTTCAAATGCAGGGCTTATTTCCATATAAGGACTACATTTTTGCAACAAGCAACTATCTATGTCTCAAAGTTTCTTAAAGTGCCAATGTCCATCATTATCACCTTTATAGAACCTTATTCCAGTAAATCAAACCCAGGCTGTTCTGAACTGCATTCAAATCAAGCACTTCATGATAGATCATTAGACTATTGTGTGAACTAACTAACAGTTTCTAATGTATCAAACCTGAATTCTGTCCTTCAGCTGCAGAAACCCACCAACTTAGAGGTTCACACAGCAGTTACCTGGTGGTGTTTGTGTTCATTTATTTTGGTCCAGATGACTTGCTCAGTTGGTGCTGAAAGCTATCCAATTTTAAAAGAATTCTAAAAAAGGTGTCTGGAAAAAACCCTAGAATTGTTGCCTCTTTAGGATATTGTTCTCATCAATAGCCTCCCCAAGCTACCATTGATTTAAATGGAAAACAGATCATACTCCAAGTGAGTTAGGGAATAATTTGCTGCCTGGAAGCTAGGCTAGGGATAATGGTCAGGCAATGTATATAATAACTGATGAATATTCAAAAACTGGCAGGGACCAAGCTAAGGAGAGGAGAGTAAGAGTTAGTACACAGACAAGGAGATGCAAAATGAGCTGCTAAAGCCAGAGATATGATTAATCGATCAGCCAGCACATTTATTGAGTAATGCAATGGCATATCTCCAGTTAAAGAAACTGGAGGGAGTCCAAAAAAGTCCCTCAGAATACCTAATCTGCATGCATATTCGTGATGGAATATCATTTACCCCAGGAAAGTAGAAAGGCTGTTTTGGGAGAGGACATATATCAGACATGAGATAGCTGTGAATAGCTGTCCTGTTTTGTTTTGTGGGGTTTTTTTACCCTACAGGTAAAAAAGAAAGCAAGGAGCAATCCCTGTAGTGTCATTTCCTGGACAAATGCTCTCCTGAAGAACGATGAGCTATTGTGATCTTTCTTTCTTAGACTGACACAGACCCTGTTTCCTGCAAATGTTTTTAATATGCGACTTCTAGACAGACATTCTTTCAGCATGTACATGATAGTGCAAAGGTGGTAGCAAAAAGATACTAATCTTTTGGGGCCCAAACTGGTTTTGACCATTTTTTTTACTGTGCTGGGAAAACACTTTTGTGCTGCTACTGTAACTGTTATTGTAAGAAAAACAGATATAAAACATGAAAATAAAAGTAAGTCTGTGGTCCTTGCTTCATATTTGCTTTGGTTTTTTGTCTTAAAGAATCAGGTGATTGGCTCCGGCAGCCCAGTCATCACCTTGTGCTTGAGAAAGTGAGCAGCTGATCTCAGATATGGAAATAGCTCTTAATTATCAGGTTGTGCCACACAGCTGATCCCTAAGCCCCTCAGGTGTCTGTGACATCTTTTTCTAAGGTATCTTCAAGGTTTTCTTTTGAACCACAATCTTACTCCCAGCGTCTACCAACTGTAACAACTGCTATAAGATCTGACCTCTTGTCATGCAAAAGTATTTTCAATCCTTCTTTAAGGCCAATCAGAAAGCAAATGTGTACTGCTATTAAGCTGTCAGTATGAACCACTTCCCATCTGGGTGCTTCTCATGACTCTTCCTACCCTTTGCAGCCTGAAGAGTAAATTTTGGTGCTAGCTGTATGGGAAGATGTCTCGACCTAACCTACTCAATCTTTTGTCTGAGTGTGATTTCTGCACCCATGTATAAGCAACTCCATGTAGGCTGGAAATCTGTTTTCTATGATAGCATGATGGAGATTGCCCTTTTTTTCCAGGTTACATCGTACAGCTTTATACCAAGCAGTATACCTGAGCCTGGCTTTGATTAGCTTTGCATGTGCAGTTAGCCAACTCAGATGTCACCCAGTAAACCAGATTTTCTTGTGATATTTTGGAGCTAGAAAGAACAGGGGTTACCACAGCATATGAGTATTTTCTGGGCATTAGATAAAGAGGTCCAAACTGTGCCAATAAAAAGTATTAGAAATTACACATATATCATAATGTTAGTTCTAGCGGTGGTCTTGGACTTGCTTACTTCCAAAGAACTTCCAGAGATAGAAGATAGGGGATCTTTCGTGTTCCACAATCCAGACTCAAGAAAGACTACTTCCTTCTCTCTCACTGTTGGTAAGAGATGTTATGTTACTGAAAGCCTGAGTCTGGTAAGTTATAATGAGTGACGCATGCATGGGAACTGCATTGTCCAGCAGAGAGAGACAGAAAGGAGACTGATCTGTGGCTACTTTGACATTGATCTCCTAGGCTAGTTAGGACCTGGACACTAATAAAGACTGGAGAGAGATGTAGAGCTGTAGGTGGAAAGAACCACAGACAGATGTTAGGAGAATGTGCCATGTTATGCCAGATAAAATTTTGTCTCAGTGTGGAAATGTATCCATATGGACACTTCCTGCGTGCATCCATTTTTTTCCTGACCTTAACTTCCAATGTATCAAACAAATTAGGGGAAATCTAGGTGACCAGACATCTGAAACATAAGCCTTTCCTGTGGACTGCGCCACTGAATAAGAGAGAGAAGAAAGTGCAGGAATTTTGTATGCAGTCTTAGAACTGAGGGAAATGCCTGGTGAGGGTCACTTCCCCCTGACTCTACTCCATCACAGGTAGCTCCGTTCACTGGCCAGATACACCTTTCTTGCTGCTAGTGGAGTGTGGTGCTCACAATTTAGCATGTCTAGGCAGTAGATTGTGGCAAAGAATGAACAATCTGTCTTTTCAAATACAGTGTCTGGGAAGGTGACTGTAGTTTGTTACATGTCATGGCCTTGATCAGAAAATCTAAGATGTGGCTAGATTTTCATCAGCACCTGACAGGTATTACTCTTTGCTACCTTTTCTCAGTGATGTCATTATTTCGTGGTGTCAGGGAAAGAAGTAAAAATAGCAGGCATACATCCAAGGTCTTTTTTGCATAAAGAACTGACAACAAGTATGATGAACAAATGAGGCACAGGGTGAGGCACAACTGTATTAGCATAACACAAGTTCATCCTGCAGGCCTGAGGCTGCCCAGATATCCAGAGAAGTTAAAAAAGGAACTACTTATTCAAGAGTACTGCCAGAATTAAAGAGGAGCTTGTTGTCTGCCTGGCCTGGTCATCTTCCATAACATCTTAGAAGGAGAAGTTCATGCAAATGGGGCTCTGCACACGTCAGAATTAATCTGCAGGATGGGATACTCTATATACACCTTGCTGTTATTCGCAACATTGAGGAAGAACGTTCTTTCTTTTTCTTAGATCTCAAGCAATTTATGAAGAAGCAGTTGTGCCCTGAGAAAGAAAACTGAAAAGTACCAATAACACCCTCATTCTCAGGATAGTAAAAGACCTGATTCACTGGACTATGTGGTAGAAGTCACCTATGCTGTATTTTCTAAAAGAAATTATAGTTCGAATTTTTCTGCTCATCGAACATTTCTTTTTTTAGCTTAAAAATCCATTTTCTTTTTTCCTTTGTATTTATTTAGCAGGAAAAAAGCCCTACCTTAACACCAAATCTTATCCATAGGAAATCTCTGCCCTCTTTAGAAGCGCAGATTACTCAAAGCCACCTGCAGAAGGTGCAATTAAAAATAACATTGAGAATATTTTTCGTTGTTGCATTGCACAACTGCATTTTCTATTAAAATAAAAAGAAGCAGCAAGGTATTAATGTAATGTACTAAACCCCCTGAATGATACTTCTATACATTAGGGAATTAGAAAACCAGAAAGTTTCTTGATGCTTGAAATGCTGCGTAGCCCAATTCAAATTCAAACAGCTGAGACATAAAAAAAACTTTGAAACATTCAGATGGATACTGCAAGTGGTGACAGATTTATACTAGTGTTTCTATATGTGTGCCCTAAAATGAGACTCAAATGACTGAGCAATCTGAGCAAAACACACAAGACAGGCCACATGAAAAGATGTTTCCTAAGACAGGCTCTATATGATCCACAGTAAAACATAAAATGAACATAAGCATCATAATAACAATAATAACCAGAGCATAGCAAGCTAACTGAGGAATTTATGCTTGCAAATGTGTCCCACATGTCTAATTTTGAAATTGTGAACACAATTTTACTGGTTTACCTGTTAAGAGGATGAGTTAATAACCTAATTTTTAATGCAAGCAATGCAAACATGCTCTAAATGTACATTAGCTGTCTCATCTTAGTGTCAGAACACTCAGTTTTGTCTCTGTCTTGTCCTGTTTATCCATTCTCACTGTTTTCAGATTGTAAACCTAAAAAAGTTATTTTCCACTCTGCTCAGCTTCCATATCAAGCTTGCATGTTACAGAGGATTTGGGGAAACAGGTGGCTGTAATTGCTTTGACAAAACAGAGTTTCAACAGAAAATACTGGTTTTCAAAACTGAAATTTGGTACTTTCACTGCTGTTAACACAGCGGAGAGAGACACTCACCAGAGGAAAAGTAGAAGAGTGGCCAAAAATTATATAATTCATGGTCCTTGAAATTGCTCAGATCTATAAAGCATCTTGTTTTAAAACCTAACACAAATGAGAATGATGATGAAAAACGTGGGTGTGAACCTTTTCAGGCAGAAAAGGTAGTAGAATTGGCTTTCCCAAATCTTAGATGAATACCACAAATATAGATTCAGTAAAAAAAAAGAAGACTCTTCTTCTCTATTCTTGTCAGAAATTTTTAAAAATTGCTATTTGCAAAAACACCAATATTGGTTAATTTTTAAAAGCCATCTCAGTCTGGAGAAAGTTCATTGCTATAAATTCAAATCACAAGTTCTGGAAAGAAATAGGGTTAAGAAACAAACCCTATTCTCAAGGTTTGCTGTCAGCTTAGTTTAGGTGGCTCCTCTCTCAGCGTGCTGACTGTCAGTTCTGAATCCAGTTCTGCACTGCATTGCCCAAATACTTTAATTAGAGACATTATTTGTGCAGGATTTTATCCTCCATCAGAGACTTTGTAGGTAATGTAGAGCAGTGTAGGGATCCTTGTTGCCTCTTCTGAATTTATGTTTCATAATCTAAAAATGATTATAAGGAAAGATTTTTTGTTAGTAAATATGGCTATAGAAGCCTTGATAACATTCTACAGTACACTGTATAATATATGCATAAATGCTTTATCAAAAACTCAGTGAAACACTTTTCACTGTTGTTTCTCCATCAGGGCTTAGAGGTTGGCAGTAAGTGATAACTTGTATGAGCAGAATGCAGCTGAAGCAAATATTGAGTCTTCTGAAAAACACCACTCAAATTATATATACTCTTTGCTTTTCTTGCAAAATATTCTAGCCTGCAACACTGGTGCTATTCATCTCCAGTTGAAAATAGTTATCTCATCATTAGTACTTAAAATGGATTTCTGGATGTGATTATGTAGGTTCACTATTCAGGAGAAAAAGAAGGGAAAACAGAAAATAGATGAAAATGCTGCACCTCTGAAATTAACAGGAAAACTCTTATGTTGTTAGAAGTTTAGAAATATTTGAAATGATGAAATTAGATGTTCTATATCGTATTTCTACTCTCTTAAGCTATGAAAAATTTGGATGTTAGGGAACTACATATAGGTGCCTGTGATACATATGGATTTTTCAGAATTAAAAAATATATTTGGATTCCCCTCATATATATTCTTTACCTTTTAGTGTACACAGATTATGCAACTGTATATAGTGTATGGGGCATATGTAATACAATGGCATAATAAACTTTTTGTTGCATCATAACCCACATCATTATTTCACACAAAATTTTCATGAGGAACACTCTGAACATCATATGAACTCAGGACTGAATGTTTACATTTTCTACATGGTAACAGCAAGAAACTAATTTATAACAGCTCCTTCTGATGAACAAGTGGTAATGAAAGCCTCAGCCTTAGAGATTCTAGTAAGTGATGCTGTTCTATCATTTGTCTTAATTTTTTATGAACTTTCAGCAATTATTAGCATTACAGTCCCAACAGTCATTGCTGAAAGCTCTTTCAGCAGCACCACAGTCACATATGTCAGTAGAAGTTAAGAAACACAAAGATATTTCCAACCCCTTCCGTAAGTGTATAATTTCTATCTGACTAATGTAACATGAAGTGACAAAAACTTGATGTTTGCTGGAGGTTATGTCTAGCAAAAACAAAGCAGAGTTTTGTCCTGTAAACCTACACTGGTCTTGTTAAGACAGAAGATTCCCTAATAAGGGTGGTAATTTTTATAGGATTTCCTGCATCTAGAAGAATCTATCTTTGCTCTTTGCATTTCGGAAGTTAAAAAGCCAACACACAGGTGGCCAGGAAAGACTAGACTAACCTTTTCCAATTATGAACTAGCTGGGTCATTGAGAATGCCTGCTGGCATACATTATATTATGCAGGACAACCGTTTGATGGCAATACAACACTGCCCAAAGTCAATTTTTAAATACATGCGGATTTGCACGAATCCCTAAGTGTGTGACAAAAACATACACTTTGTACCAGAACTGTGTACTATTGGATCATGAATCATTCCGGTATCTCTGGTGTAATACTGATCATTTGGAGTCCCTGCATATTCTCAACAGGAACTACAGAGTAACATTTTATATTTCTTCCAACAGTCACCATGTGTTTTCAATAAAAGCAGCAGTCTGCAGGTGCAGTTATCTTTTGCAGTACATAAATTTTAAGGAGACTGAATTCTTTTTCTCCCCTAACAAAGACCTCTGAGACTTGCCATGCAGTTGAGACCTTGCCATTGAGGTGTAACCTCTGACCTCCAGTGCAACATGCAGCAGAAGAAAGCAAACTCCCTGGTCTGTACAGAACACCTGCCTCAAACATCTGCAAGCAGCAGAGCTGGCAATTTAATGAACTGGCCTGCTCACAGCCCTGTGATTACAATAGCTCTGCAAAGATTCTTAAGGAGGCCAAGAATAAAAGTGCTCAGGACAGTATGATTTAGAATACTAAAATGTTGACCTTTTACAGCCTTAGTATGATCAAGCTTCATACTTCAGGTTGATGTAGCCTGTTAAAAACACCAGTCCACTTGCCTGTTGCATGTTAATGTTTTATGTGCTTAGTGGTTTTATTCTCCATTTTACTTATGGACTTGCACCCATTTGGAATACTCAGTGGCGGGAAACCCCTCTGTAAAAGCTTGGAGAGAAAACCTCTGTTTTCCCATTTCTCCATCTGTAACAGTAATATTTATATCTGCTTATAGAGTGATTTGAGATCTCTGAATAAAACTGGTTTTTTATTAGAGTTTGCACAATCCAGGCCACTGTAAGGATGTCATATATAAGTCCCCATAGAATCTAGAGAAAGTTCCACAGATCTCTCTTGTCTCTCAAGCTTGCTGGGAACTCTGCTGTGAATAACATAGTATTTCCACCCTTGGGGTTTTTTTTTGGGGGGGGGGGGGGGAGCAGGGGGGATTGGTTGGCTGGGGAGATGAATGGTTCCTGAAGGGAAAACAGTGTGTAATTCCACACATTTTGGTTGTTTCAGAAGCATAGTCTGCTTGGGAAAGTGTTCTGCTGTGGGAGCACACAAAGCTACTTTGACACCCTTGTGGGTCACTTCTCCCTGCCTACCAGGGTCTATATGTGTGCATACGATGAAGTAAATGGCACTTGTTCTCACAGCTCTACACCACCTGGCTATGCTTTGCGACAATCTAGTCAGATATGAGCTTTTTTTTAACAATGTATTAAGTAAGCTTAGTAAGTACGGCAATCATGCCATATTCTGAGCAGTACATCTCCTACTAAAGTTAATAGTTCTCACTTGCTAAGGACATGAAGTCACACTGAAATCAAGGAACAATACTGGTAAGCAAAAAAAATACCCAGGATAAGGTCCAACATACCCTGGCTATAAACACAGTATAACTCTTCTTCCACTGCAAAACTTGTAAAACAATTTTCTGCTGAGCCTTTGCCAAATATAAATCTTAGTTATCTAGAGCATCCTAATTGAGTCATTAGCTCTTCCCACTTATCTGATCATTGCTAAGCTTATCTTTCCTATTTGGCCACAGCTTTTTCTTTGCTTCTTTCTACTGTGAAAAGTGCACAACATAGTCCATCCTTTTGACTGTAATAAGACTGATAAATCTCTAAGGTCCCTAGGATTTTAAATGAGGAGAGCTTGCCCTTTGTTAGCCTGAGTGTTTGGAAGTTAGGTTCCCAGACGTATTTATGTACTGCAAATTGCAATGTTGCAGAGCATAACTTGAGTGCCCAGCCTAATTTCCTCAGATAAATTATTTTCCTAAATCTCTTAAAAACTAGCATTTATCCAGTCATCCTCTATAACAACCCCTGTAATGCTGGCACCCTGACCATCCCAGACAAGGAGATCTGCTGAATATATTGAAGTTCCCTCTCTGTTTACCTCCTAAATCTCATTCTAATTAATCTAAGGCACATAGGTGGGATAACACAGGTAGGAGACTCCAGAGAAAGGTTTATTTTAATGTTGCACTGTAATGGTATGACAAAAGATCACTAGGTCTAAGAAGTGCTTGCAGGTGCTCAAGATACCCCGGTCAATATAATTTGAAAATTAAATAAGTTTGGTTTGAGTATTGAACAACTCTTTAATGTCATGGAATGAGGAAAAATTGTTAAAGAAAATTTTCTTTAGTTACATAATCTTATACAAAAGTTGCTTTCCAACTCAGTTTTTAATGTAGCAAACAGTCATGGTTTCTTTTAAATGTCCCTAAATTTTTCTTTCTATTGTTCTGTTGTGAGAACGATTCAAACCAAATTAGGAAACTCCTTTACTCTGATGGAAAAGTTGTGAGCATGTAGGGACAGAAACATCTGAGAAAGGACAGATTTACAGGTTCCCAGCTAATTCCATTCCAGGACAATTCTCTGCTAATGCCTCTCTTTCCCACCTCTGAATTGAGTGCAGTGTAAATTTTATCTGATGAAAATCCCTAAGAAAAAGAACAGAAAGACTATATTTCTCACATGAATCTCTAGTCTCATAGGCATCTACAAGAGTAAAGAATTAAGATGGTCTCCAGGAAGTGTATTCACTACATACAAATTACATAAATAAACACCAAGTATCTCAAAAGTGCACAACTGACTTTATCCGTATCCATGTCGGATACAAAAAGGATTTTTTTTTTTCTTTTTAATGGAAGAATCATGCTTGTCTAGAATTGAAAAATCCTGTCATTAGGGGTGTACCTCAGGGATCACTACTGGCTCCTATACTGTTCAACATCTTCATTAATGACCTGGATGATGAGACAGAATGCACCCTCAGCAAATTTGCAGATGTTACAAAACTGGGAAGAGTGTTTCATACACCAAGTGGCTGTGCTACCGTTCAGAGGAACCTCAAAAGGTTGGAGAAATGGGCAGAGAAGAATGCATGAAGTTCAGCAAATGGAAAAGCATTCCTCCTCCACTTGAGGAGGAATAAGTCCTGTACCTGTACAGGCTGGGGGCTAACTGGCTGGAAAGCAGCTTGACAGAGAAGGACCTCTGGGTCTGGGTGGACACTGTGTTGACCATGAGCCTCTATTTTGCTCTCATGACAATGAAGGCCAATAGCAGCCTAGGCTGCACGTCAAGGAAAGTGATCCTCTTTGCTCAGCACTGGTGAGACACATCTGGACTGTTGGGATCTTATCCATGAGTGTAAATATATGATGGAGAGAGTAAAGAAGAGTGAGCCAGACACTTCTCAGTAGTGTCCACTGACAGGACAAGGGCAAAAACTGATACACATGAAACTATGTCTGAACATCAGGAAACACTTTTTTACTGTGAGGATGACTCAGCACTGGAACAGGTTGCCCAGGAAGTGTGTGGAGTCTCCATCCTTGGGGATATTAAAAACCTGACTGCATGCCACCCTAAACAACCTGCTGTAGTTGACCCTACTTGAGCAGGGAAGCTGGACTAGACAATCCTAAGAGACTAGACAATCCAACCTCATCTATTCTGTGTAATTTTGAGTAACCCAGCCTTTTTGTGTTAAAATTGGATGTCAGTTCTGGGACCCATCTTACACACTGCATGGGACAGATGGCCAAGATGGCGCTCTCATCTCAGTATTGAAAGCACTGACTCAGCAGTGTTAATAATACTGTCATTTCTCTCTCTGTACATAAATTCTCTGGCTATATGAAGCATAGCAAGTCAGATGGAGTCATCCTCTGTGGCAGGTTGCCACTTTATCTGATCTGCTTCAGGATGGACTGTAGGGAAATGGGAAAACCAGAATCTATTCTTAGGTTAGTCAAGGGCTCATATAGGACCCAGAAAAAGTTCTTAAAGGGGCTTTAATCTAATAATTTTAAAAGTTGGGCAAAGGTAGGCTAGCTTCTAGGACTCTAACATATGACCAGAGACATAAGAACTTTCTCAGTAAACATTGACATGATAAGGTAGCAAAGCTCTTCTTCCTCTCCAAGCAGCTGGGAGGCTAATTGTCTCCTTGAGCATAAAACAAGGTGGAATAACTATGTTGGATGTCCAACAAATGGCAATACATGCATTTCATATCAGCTACTTGATCCTCAGTCATCAACAAAGTAAGCCTTCCCACATGACAACTGAAGTGACACTTCTTTTTTACTTTATTTAAAAAAAAAATAAAATCTTGTTTTTAAAACTTGAACATATGTTTGGGTTTTTTTTTCCTCCTTTAGAAAATGTACAGGTTAAAAGAGACATTTACTGATGGAAAAGACAGACTGTTTTTCATTGACAATTACTGGCATGATAAAACAAAACAAAACCCTTTCATAGGCTTAATTTCAACAATTTTACCTTTCTCAGCTTGCAAGTTCTTCAGTTCTTTTAAAATTATACCACATAAAGCAGAAAGAAATAGTCACTGCAAACTAAAATGATAGAATTGTACTGTAAAAAAATTCAGAAATGAAAGACTATATTGTGAAAAGTATATGAAGTAATTAGCACATTGAGCTGTTCTGAAAGCTGCTGGCACTGTTTAGAGATTAAGTCAGCCTTTGGCATTGCTGATCATTATTATTTCAGTGTTGTATTTTTAAAGGGGGATTTTAATGAAAGGCTATTGGATTAGTAGTTTGGAAAAAAAGGTTTACTTTATGAAGCAGATTTATAATGAAAGTCTATATTGGTGGCAAGGGCAACAAAAGGAATATGCCTCTGGTAATGCAAATTGCTAGATATGCTTTATGCTGAGCTTTTACCTGAAAGTATGACTTTGAACAACAGCTAGTTCATCTGTGATCTTGGGAAACAACTGAATCTTTACCTTGCAAAAGAAATAGAACAAAACAAACCCAAAACAGGTTCAAAATGTAGCTTTGAGAAATTTGGCAATTTTCTCTTGAAAGGGAGTTTCAAAAGAGTGTGTTGATTCCTGGAGATGTGTCTCAATCCATTTCCTGATTCTCTCATATTTTGTTTTCTCTTTGGAGTTTGAATGAACTGTTGACCTTCTCCTCGTCGAAAATGGAATTTTTAATTTTGTCACTTATTCGCTTAGATATATGAGAAATATTTGGCAATCAGCAAGCTTCTCAAAGAAGAAGGTCTGAGTTACCAGGTATGTTTTTTTTCAGGGCAATAACCATTAATATCTGCGAAGCAGTTCATGAGGACAATGTAAGTGATTCACACTCAGAATCAGCAACTTTTTGCCTATGTTTCCTGTTTTTTTCTGTTAAGATTTTATGCAGCTGTCTAAGCACAAATACATATTGAAAAAATAGATATTGAAATTGCATTAAACTTGCATAAAGCAATTTCTGAAATTAGATGGGATTCACAGGAGACACATTGCTGTATATTCACTGCAGATCTAGGGAATACTAAGGAATCCCTACCTTAAAGATAATAAGAAATATTAGAGCATCAGAAACGAGGGACTAAACATTAGAAAAGTGTATTTGTCATTGCCTCATTCCATCTGGCCAGATTAAAGCAAAAAGGCAGTTTTCGGAGTATTCGTATTTTCTTCTACAGGAAATCATACAACTTCCTACAAGCACAAACCATGACATGACTTAGATTTCCAAAAATTTGTTTCTATTTGGACATAGTTAAATGTTGCTCAACTTTTGCTGTGATCTTCAGTTCCATTGACTTGTACAGGATTTAAGCAGATCCAAACATACTCACCTGAATGAAAATGATCTCCAGAGCCTCAGCTAACATAACATCATCAAACAAACCTCACCAGCAGAGAAGCTTGTAAGCTCAATTTAAGACAAGGTGATTATCTTATTGCAGAATCCACAAATGAAAGCCTCTGAAGTCTGAGAGCCATTCAAAATATTTGCAATCACTTCTCTGCTTGCCTTTTTTTTTTTTTTTTTTTTTTTTTTTAATGCAGGACAGAACGCTTTGGAAAGCACTTTTAGCAATACTACTTTCCTCTGAAAACATTTACTGTCATTTAAATATTGTTATCATCAGCTATACTACTACAAGGGAATAGGATGCAAAGAAGATACAGTAGACCAACAAGGCAGATATACATTTTTTTCTTTCAAGAGCATTTAGAGGGAAGTTAAAATCATTCAGAATTGTATTGTTTATGGCTTTTTTTAAAACTGTTCGGCTCAAAGACAAAGTAAGTCATGCTGCTTAAAGAAATCTCCAGTTTATTCTTCAGATTCCAATAGGGACCATTATAATCATCAGAAATAATGATAGATCTCCATCTCATCTGATCAGATATTACAAGTGCAATGAAACCAGTTTACTTTGAGACAAGAAGCATTTATTCTGAAGGTATCTTACAAAGGAATTATTTCCAGGATACAAAATGAAAGAAGAAAACAAGAGCTATGTTTTTTCTCTATTTGATATGTTGCCCTAGGCTATCTTGGGTACCTTGATAATTTTGTAATATTTCTAAATCACTTTGTTCTTATTCCTTTTATAAGCTGGTGGAAAGTAAAGTAATTTTAAGTAATCAGATGTCTTCTGTTACCTACTTTATACCATCAGCTCCTAATTACACCAAAAAGTTAACATTCCTTAGAGAACTTTACATTTTACTAGGATGAAGTTAAATCTGAGATTTACCATTTTACCAAAAAATCCTGTATTCTGTGTTAGAATGAGGTCACAATTTTATCTGTGAACATTACGCGATGCAGTTTTTTAAAATGCAAATATATGTAAAGAAACACTCCATACAGATTTAAGCCCTAAACAAAGTTATTCTATTCATGATTTTATATTAACTTCTCATTAATATGGTAATGTCCTATTAAGTATAAATGTAGTGCTTAGAATCAAAGTAAAGATTAAGTAAAAGTAAATGACTCTGTCACAGCCTCAATCTTTTATAGATACTTTCCAGGTGACTAGTATGCCTGACTGTTAAACAAAGCAAATATGGACCATTTGGAACTACTTGGAAATCCTTTCATCATTTGCTTAAAAGAAATGTGTCCCAAATAGTTCAGCACATCATTCTCTGGAAACCATTTAACTAATTTATAAAAACAAGACCACTGTTGAGAGTGTGGCCTGCATCTACCAGGCATAATGATGCTGCCTTATGTTTTGTTCATTCTGGAAACAATCAGTCACACACGTGCCAGGAATAATAGTTACTACATGTTCAGAAAGTACCCAAACACCAGACACATGTATCTCATTGACTAAGCGGGGAGTATAAATCTACAGCAACAAGCATCATATTCTGATATTCATAAGATATTTTATTTTAGCTGATGACAGTTTCAGATCATTTCTATGTCTAATGCACCATAGTTCAAAAATACCATGGAGATAAAGCATGTGAGTGAGAAAAAGAGAGGGCTGTGGTGAACTGAGAAGTGAAAGCTGCAGAAAAAAGACAAACAGAAGACAAAGGAATAATTTTCTGTGACAAATTTTCAGAGCAGCTGGAGATATCAAGCAGACATCAGTAACAAAATATCCCATTTCTACAAATTCAATGTAATATGCAGTTATTACAAAATAAAATTCACACGGCCCAATAATATCTGTTAAAAATTAAAACCAGGATGCCTTAGAAGCACAATCTACTTTCCTGGGACCACTCACAGGATTAAGTGTCGTACAATTTCAGGAAACTCAACAGAATCAATTCAATAACAATTCTTTTCATAAATAAGTATTACTGGCATAAACTAGCTTCCCTAAAACTCCCTAATAATCATTTTAGAAAACCAGCCACCCATTCTACCTTCTTCTAAAGCTTTTCCATCTCACTTAACAGAGTGAACTGGGGAACATTGCTGTATACAAAGAAAAAAGAATACTGAAGGTTGTAACAGTTGTATCTGATTAGAAAGATTTTGTTAATACCTTGCCAATAGTTGATATGTTTCTGTGGACTACAAAGTGTCTTTTGCTCTTTCATTCATTCAGCACATGAAGAACCTCAGCCCTTGTTGGAACTGGAAGATACTTTGCCTTCATGGGTGTTGGACAGCCACAACACACTAGCATTATCGACAACAGTCTCTTGTTCTCTTGTCTAGTTCACAAAGTATTTATGGGGATATATCCTCTGGTGACAGGATTGGCAGCACAGTCTTCCCTTCAGCACTTTGACGGGAGAAAATATGTCCCTTTAGTTACATGATTTAGTTTAAAGTAAATCCAGAATAACTACACATGGGTCAATAGGTTGAAACATGTAAATCAGCACGTCTAAGTCACATTTAGTAGGTGAACTAACCAGTAAAATGTACTTTTATGCTGAGGCAACAAACAGAAAACACAACTGACCTACCACAGGCAGGGTACAGAAGTTACTGGCTAGAGGTCCATGGGTTGCCTTAGCATAAAATCAATGAGGGTTCAGATTTGATCTTGCAGGATGAAAGGATTAGCACATCTGAGAAATGTCAAAGAAAACAAGATTACAGTGCATGTGATGCATAAAGAACTGAGGGTTAGTATGCATGGGGTCTGGGTCAGTTTGCTGGATCTGCTCCTTTTCTCTGAAGGCAGGGTAACCTTCTAGCAAATCTGCACTGGAAACTCTGCTTGCATTATGGTTCATCTTAGAAGCATTATACATTTCATGTTAAGAGCTGCATCTTTAAAGTGTGATTAATACAGAATTAGATGTAGGGAAGCTAATGGAGGACGTGATGGCTGTGATGAGACATACAGCCCCACATGGTCTGGGAGTGATTGATCAGTAGGGGTGATCCTACTGGCTGCCTGTGGGACCAGAGGGCACCACCAGTCCCTGTGGGGCTCCCCTCAACCTGCCCAGGGCCCAGGACCCCATGTCAGTCCCCCAGGTGGCTGGCTCAGACCATGCTGCTGAGGTACCATCATGGCACTTGTTATCCCTGCTTCCTGCTTCATCATTACTGCCATGTGGTTTTTGCACTAAACTCTCTGGAATAATAAGAGAATTGTGCTGTAGCCCACTAGAGTGGTTTTACTATAAAATTAAACTGGGACATAAATGACACTGCCTGAGCTGCCATGTGAAGGGGTGCTAGGGTGATCAGGCAGGGAGACCTAAACTGTGTGGTTTAACAGAATACCCTGGTTCCATCTTTTCCACACTGCCTCTGTATAGTAGCGCCAAGAGAAACTTATCCAAACTCTGGGCTTTGTACTGGGCTTCGCTAGTTGGAGCGGTCCTATCTAGGGCAGGAAACAAACAAACAATTAAGCAATGTGGCTGGTACCAGGCATCTGGTACTGAAGCTCGCTACCTGGACATCTTTTGCACAGACTCACGGAGGCAGTGCATACACCTTAATTACACAAAGCAACTGAGCATATGGTACCTGAGAATTTATGATGCTTTTCCTAACTGCACTTTACCAATCACAGGATCACAGGATGGTTGAGGTTAGAAGGGACCTCTGGAGGTCATCTGGTGCAAGTCCCTTGCTCAAGTAAGACCAGCTAAAGCCAGTTGCCCAGGACCATGTCCAGACAGCTTTTAAATATCTCCGAAGATGGAGACTCCACAATCTCTGTGGGCAACCTATGCCAGTGCTCAGCACCCTCACAGTGAAAAAGTGTTTCCTGATGTTCAGAGGGAACCTCCTGTGCTTTAGTTTGTGCCTATTGCCTCTGATCCTGCCACTGGGCACCACTGAAAAGAGCCTGGCTCCATCTTCTTTATACCCACCCTTCAAGTATTTGAACGCATTTGTCCCTACAGTGGCTTTGGGCTTAGGAAGGGAGAAGCAGAGGCAGGAACCTCTTCTGTGATAGTGAATTAAAGACACAGCATGAGTTTCAGGACAAAATAACTGACTTCTTATTGTGATTTCAGAAGTAACTTTAACTCTGGTATTTCCTAATTTTCAAGTACTCAATTTTTCAACTTAAATATACTTTAGTAAGTTTGGGGGACATAACGGAATACGCATATCCCTCCATTTATACCACAGCAAAAAATGCAACCAGTATCTCAGCTTTTGTGCTCACTTAACAGAATTAGGTGTATCAGTCACTAGGAACTGTCTTTGACTAATTATACCTTTACATTAAAGAGGACTTATTTTAATATATATTACCATTTGAAAACCTTGTGTCAGCCAAATTCTCTTCTCAAAAGCATTTGTGGTAACATAAGCAACAATAAATTTGCTCTAGTCTCACCTGAAAAATCAGCTTTGGTATCATGTTTAAGCTACAAACTGAAAAGTAATACAGTCTTCACTTTGCAATTTACATAATTCTTATTTTACTTGAAAAGAAAAATAAAAGATAAAAATCAGTGGCACAAATATTTATTATTTCTATTATTCAGTTATTATTGTGAATATATACACGCATACTTATGATATACATGCATACACATATGTATACACATTCTCTTTCTAGATACAGTGAGGTTTTATTGATAAGCAAAAGTTATCAGGGAGAATCTCTGACCTGGGTCAAGCTGATGAGGCAAAACTGATAGGTCATGAAGGTCAAGACCTCTTTCAATTAACCTCACACCATGTGAATGGCATTAAGCAATTACTGGTTTAGAGGTGCCAGAGTGGATTAATTGTGTGTCTATTAGCATTTAGACATTGAAGTACTTATGAGTGAAACTTACAGTATACTACTACAGTCTATTACCTGTACGACGGTAAATACTGATACTTAAAAATACTTTTAATTACATACATTTCAGTTTCTAAGCAATGAATTAGCATGATGGCCAAAATACTGTCATTAGTCAGACAAACCTCCCTTCAAGGCTTCAGAATGAGGGGTAACCACGCTACCATTTCATTAAAGGAGTAGCTATAGGCCCTTATCCAAAAAGCATTGAAGTCAATGAATGACAAGAATTCTAACTGATGAGAAAAATATGGGTAATCTTTAAAATCATTAACAGACAATAAACTTTAAAGAAATGCATATTATTGATGTATGAATTACAAATTTATTCAATCTGGCACCATAACTAGTTTTTTTATGGCTAATCCATCTACGTTTCCAACATTCATCAGCATCTCAATTTTACTTAAGAGAGTATATGTATGTTCATAATTCCAACATTTATAAATATTTCTGAGCAAGCAGACCACAAAGGGTTTTTCACTGAATTAGGGCTCAGAATATTTGTTTTACTCCTTTCTCTACTAGTATGCATTGCTTAAGAAAATTTCATTTCCCTCCTATGTAAAAAGGGGAAGAAAACAAGAGACATGAGAACTGGAAAAGTGGGAATGTTTTGAAAGATTTGCCTCTTCTCAATTGTCATGTTCCACTTAGGCTGACAAATGGTGTTAGACTGTTAAATTGGCTCTTAATATCATAGAGCACTTTCAGACTTTAGGTAGCTGGCTACACACAGGAGTGCAGCTGCCAAGCATTCAGGGGCATGATTTTAATTCTGATCTGGCTTGATCAGAAAATTGCACCTCTATTAGCAGCTACAGTTTAGGCCACAAGGATATTTGTGTTATCCTGTCTTCAATGTTGTTACAAAATCTCAAAGTTACATAATCACTGCTACAAAATTCATCAGTCTATGTTTAGATGCACAGATTGCTACAAGCAGATCACCTTTGTATGCTGGCTTCTCCCTGTGTCAAGACACTATGACCCTTGAAACAGTAGTCTCCAGTCTCTGCAGCTGTCCCTGCCTCTGCTCAGGATCAAGGCAATGTGGACATCATCTTTCCCAGTGTTCCTGGTCCAGGACCTGTCTGTTGGAAGCAAGACCAGCTGTGGTGTGAGACACCAGTTAGAAATATGCTTCCGTCTTTCACAGGGGAAGATACATGAAAGGGCCCTGGTTACAAGCAAAAGTACTCTACTGATGGTTGTGTGTATCGTGGTTTAACCCCAGTGGGCAACTAAGCAGCACACAGCCACTCGTTCACTCTCCCCCAGTGGGATGGGGGAGAGAATCGGAAGAGTAAAAGTGAGAAAACTCCTGGGTTGAGATGAAGACAGTTTAATAGGCAAATCAAAAGCTGTGCACGCAAGCAGAGCAAAATAAGGAATTCATTCATTGCTTCCCATTGGCAGGCAGGTGTTCAGCCATCTCCAAGAAAGCAGGGCTCCATCACACGTAATGGTTACTTGGGAAGACAAGATGCCATAACTCTGAACATCTCCCCCTTCCTTCTTCTTCCCCCAGCTTTATATGCTGAGCATGATGTCATATGGTGTGGAATAGCCCTTTGGCCAGTTGAGGTCAGCTGTCCCGGCTGTGTCCCCTCCCACCTTCTTGTGCACCCCCAGCCTACTCACTGGTGAGGTGGGGTGAAAAGCAGAAAAGGCCTTGACTCTGTGTAAGGACAGCTCAGCAATAATGAAAACATCTCTGTATTATCAACACTGTTTCCAGCACAAATCCAAAACACAGCCCCATACTAGCTACTATGAAGAAAATTAACTCTGTCCCAACCAAAACCAGCACAGTGTACTTCACTAACAGTGAATGACTTATGGCCTAAGGCCTGGAAAATGAAAAGTGAGAAGAGAAAGTTCAGAGCAGGTAAACAGATGGTGCCTTTTGTGCAAGAGAAGAAGAGTGGTTCTGTGTAGGTACCTGGAAGAAATCTGAAGTCCAAAGCTCTGTAAAGCTTTGGAGCAGTTCTGTTGCTTTAAATAGCATAAGGCCTTACTGGCCACAGTAAGGGCGCACAAGATAAACTACTGCTTCTTTGAAAAAGAGAATCTAGTTCTTCATCAGTTTACTAAAGTGCCTGATGTTACATCTGTGACATTAGCATCCCTTAACAGCTGTGTCCACAAGAAAGAGTATAGCGATGCTCATAAGAGGGAGAGACTATGCTTCAGCTAGAACAGGCTTTAGGCTTTGGATTTTTATAATACGACAAATTAGATTGAAAGACTCACTTTTTCAGAGTGCAACAAAAAACTTGTGCTTGGCTTAGCTCAAATTCAGTTCCTCATCTATATTCAAACATCTAGCGCACAAACAAAACTAAAGCAGAACCATGAAAAAGCCTCACAAAACACCTCCATATCCACCTCATTCTGATTTTAATTTTTACCTTTGTACCTTTCTTTCTGTACTTCAGCAAGCCACTCTCAATGGAATTTTAGGGAATATATTTCACCTAAAAAGGACACTTTTCCCAACATTTCAGCACCTGAAAATACCAGTTAAACTAAACTAAAATCTTTGCATTAAAAGCTTTGAATTTCTATGTATCTAGGATGAAAATGTTTATCAAAACCAGAATACAATTGCCAATAAGAGGAGGAGCAACACAAAGGACTATTTCACAGAGCAGATTCGCAGCTAGGTCTCCACCATTGCAAGAAGATATTTGAACAATAAAATTTTACTTTTTATGGATTGGATGTCTGCTTTTCCATGGCCAGGTTTATTCCTATGTAGAATGAAGTATGGAGGTTCTCTGAACAATCCTTAGTTTTTTAAGGCGGAGGGTTTGATAAAGAGAGAGAGACATTGTGTTCCCTGTGGGATCTTCAGTTTGGGCTGCACTTTACTAGCTATACTGAAGGAAAAAATAATCTCCTCCCCAAAACATGGGGAGAGAGACAAAGTGGCTTATAACAGTCCTTGCCAATGTTTTATTGCAAAGACTAATGCAGCAGGATTATTGACCTCTTTTGACCTTTTGACCTTGGTTAATTATATCTTTAAAAAATACCATTTGTTCCATGTATTTTTCCCCCATGAACAGGAGTAACTTTTTAACCTTGTGGTATTTGTTTGTTAGGCATTGTTCAGTCAGGAGTAGGGAGAAAATGAATGTTCTAAACATAGCTGGTGGCATTATGAATTCTGAGCTTTATCGTTGTAAAAGACATTTACAGATAGTCTTTTTTTTTAACTGCATTATGAAAAAGAATCATTATTCTTCCTATCAGCTTGAGAAAAGAATAAAACATTGTTACTTCTCTCTTGAAATCCTCATGAGTTACACACAAACTGCAATGGGAAGTATCATTAAAGTATATGAGCATTCTGCCTATATTTTTTGTTAATCATCATTTAAAATGAAAACAGTACATATGTCTTTATAAGTTGTAGATCTTTAGTAACACAATCTCTTCTTTCATTTGATGTCCCAGCTTCTTGTTTTAGGCGTTGGCTTTAGTGACAGAAAGCACAAACTTGATGACAGAATGAAAGGCTGAAAGCACCTAATTAATTATCATCATTAAAAAGATTTGTATTTCTCTTTGCACATAGCGTGTGTACTTACATTTTAACTGAGATGGAATCAGCACTTCCATGTACTTTTAAACATCAGAATTATTTTGGGAAGATATAGCAATTTCTGTTTCAAAGCTTTTCCTTTTCCTTTTTCTTTTTCTGCTAGGAGCTTGTCACAAGGAAATATTTCTCCCTGTTCAGTTCTTTACACAAACTCTACCTTTATCAACATTCAATCATAGCTATTTTTGCCCCTTTTTCAAAGCCAAAGAAACTGTACTGTACTGCTTCAGTTCTGCTGGTCCTCAAAAAAATTTATTTTTTGTAATATCACAGTATAATATTCCATTCATCTTGATGTTATTTTTGTATGTAAATATGTTGCCTTTATAGTCTCATAGCTAGAGTTTTACAAAACCCAGAAGTGACAGAATATAGGCTGTGCTAGTATGAACATCGCCATTCCAGCCCCATTGATTCACTGAGCCCTGACTTGGTAAATTATAAGGGATAGTAAGTCTTCCAGCTACTAGGTTAAATACAAAAGATATTAAGGACATAGTCCCAATGATGTTTTATTCTAAGAGAAGTACCACACAAGCCTCAGCTGCACTTGTGAATTTCAAAGATGTCAGAAACCACATATTTTCTGCTTTCATTGCAGTGCTGATAACATCAGAGCTACCAGGGTCTGTGAAGAGTAATATAGTTAGTAGTTAAAGCTTTCTCATCTGTAGCAAACGATGTGCATGGCACTAATAAAGTTTACTGTTTTACAAATGTGCAATAAAAATCCACCACATATTTTAGTGTGAGACAAAGTTTCAGGTGTTTCTGAGATTTCATGTCAATCTACCCACTTCTGGATGAAAAGTAAATGCTAATTAGTCCCAAATGGCACTTGTGAGCTAAACAGCTATTTAACTGGGGGAAAGAGGTGAGGAAAGGAAAATACTCCCACCTCCTTTTCCAGGCTAAAAAATGGAAAAAATGTCCTTCAGATGTAAAGCAAGATAGAATATACTGTATACTGTAGCACTGTAACAACTAATGGACCAAAATGTTCTTCAAATCAAATATTTATCTGCCTGATAAGAAGGAGCCAATTTTGGAGAAGTATTCAGCTGTTCTGTAGACCAAGCTGTTTGTTGTATCTTGACTTAATATTAATTAAATCACTCAGTATCTCCTTAATCTTTGTTACCTTTCCAAAAAGGAAATGAATTATAGTTTTCCATTAATGCAATATGATTTGGCTAATGTTAATTAATTGTTCTATAATGTGATCAATCCATTTATTCCAGAAGTATTCCAAAACACTGTACGTCCAGTGCTTGGATTAATAAACAGATATGCAGGAAAAAAAAAGGGGGAAACGTAGGCATTTGAGAAACTAAACTAATAAAAGTTAGGTTTTTTAAAGTTAACTTGATTTTTCTATGCTAGACCAAGAAAACTTAACACCACCCTCCAGGTGTGCACATTTAATGCTGTTCAGCTTTTTTACTGAAACACCAACAATCAAGGGATGCAACCCTAGTAATTGCAAAGTACGGTGCAGCAATTGCTCTGTGATGATTAATGCTAGTACATTAGTATGCTGCTGTTTGAATACAGAGGTCACGACTTGCAGTGAAGTTCTGGTGGATCTCTTCACTACCAATGCCTTTCTTTTAATAGAAATACAGAGAAATAGACATTTACAGGAAACTTTGAAGTTGTATTCATATCACACAAACTCTGATGTTGAGTGTATCACATTGATTTCATAATAAGACACAAGTAACTTTTTTGGGTTTATTATTTTTAATTTATTTTTTTGTGTTTTGGTACACAATCCCATTGCATTATTTTATTACTCTAAAGTTGGATACTTCCTTTTCCTACTATAAAACACAACAGACACACTCCTCAAAAAGAACACTGAAGCATCAGCAATACTGATGTTGATCGGCCCTGCAGTTAAAAGACCCTTGGTGGCCTTTTCAAAGCTCCTTAATATTTTATATCTGCTGGAACCATATTTGGCAATGTGGTCCTTGTAGTGCAGGGAGCACTTAATGAATGCCAGAAAAGTTTAGCTTTTTTTCAGATATGAACTCAAATCTCCATAACAATCTTCTACTAAACCCCTCATCTATTAGTTGAGTCTTCATGCTCTTCATATTTGGCCATCCACCTTTATTGTGATAAAATTTTCATTGGTCTCAGTCAGAAACTTAGTATATTTCCCCTAGGTATTTAAGCCAAAAAGTTAGAAGAATAAAGTTAAGGATTTCTCTTTAGAATCAAATTATCTTATCACTTCTTCTCGTTTTCTTTTTCTTTTCTTTTTCTGAATATGTTAGCTAGTCCAGAAATACCAACATTTTATTAGAACTTTTATGCTCCTTCAATGCCATGAAGAGCATTAAATCCTACCTCCTATATGGCCCTATTTTACCAGTTTGTGAAGTGGAACTAGAAAACTTCATCAGCCTCTCAGCTGAGTATACAAAACCTGAGTGTTAGCCAGCCCTCCCATTGTAGAGGACTCTTTATGAATAACCTGGGAAATATTCAGGGAGAAAATGTGGCTCGCTCCCAAATCACATCAAAAATCTTCCCTTGCATCACAAAATCCCTGGATTCCATCACAGGCTGTTGCAATTTAAAGGCTGCTTCAAGGATTCAGGGGAGAACAGTGATCAGTGCTTTCTTGTTGGGTTATGCAAAGCAACAAATTATAAGAGAAACTGGATTAAATTGCTCTGGAAATTATCCAGATCACCAAGCATAATAACTCTGAAGTACCATCATATTGTTAACACCCAGAAATAGTTATGTTACATATTTCCTCTGAAGTAGTAGCAGCAATTTTCATAAATGTTTCATTATATGATTAATATATTAAACCATTATGGAATGAATGTCACTGCTCATCCTTTGATAGTATCTTGTAAAAGAGGTTATAAAGTATAGTAATAACATTTAGACATGCCTAACTAATTATGCTATAGGAACATACTGAAACACTACTACACTCGATACTATGTTTGTCATTCTAAAATGATTTTTTACTGTTAAAATACTGTCTTGTGAGCAGTGGCAGTGGTACTGCTCAAAGATAGCATCTGCAGTTCTGCGAACATCCATATCAATTTTTTGCAACCATTTGAATACCATTTTTATAATAGCAAAACTGACTTCCAGCCTCATTAGTTTGACCTGATCAATGAACACGCCTTTAACATTTAGCACATACACTTTTTGCTTAACTTTTGCTGAATATACACTTAACATTACAACTTTAACTAGAAGGGGCTGTTTCTCACTTCTACAGTTAATTTGCCTACTGAAGGCAAGCCTCCTATTAGCTGTGAGGAACACAGCATTTATATTCAGTGACATGTATTTTTAAGCAAATTCAGTCGGCAATCTTTAGTCCACCAAAATCATTCAGTATGCATGCTTAGAAAGCTTTAAGGGGGGTAGTCGCATGTGCCTGGAAGCTTACTTTAGATGGGAGTAGTTCAAAGCATTTACATCAAAGCCCTAATTTTTTTGCCATTAAAGCCTGTGGAGGTGAGTTTGGCAGACGCAAAGTCTTGCATTCAAAGCCAGAGGCAAATGTGTATATCTCTAGGCTTGTTCTGTTCATGTTTTCATTAATTGCAAAGAATGTATTGTTTTAGGCTTACTTTATACTATAGATAACAGAATCACTTCAGCAGAAGTAAGAATTCTTTAAATCACCTGCAGAATTATCTGAGATACAAACATTGAAGAATTTTGTGGTCCCTATTTTGCTATGAAAAAATACTTCAGATTTCTCTTTATCTTTTACAAGAAGAGCCATGCCCTTCACCAGTAGAAGATAGTTTACTTGTATGCTCAGCGACTGTAACGGTACTAATTCTCCAAATTGTTCTGAGATGGGTGAAAGAGTTATCAGAAATGGGAGGAGAAAACTGAGTGGGGATCAAGTGATAAAAAAGGTATTTTAGCAGTTCCATGGCTCTAGACTACAGTGACTTTGTGGATAATTATAAAATTTTTATTCTTGAGAAAGAAGGGCATTTTTGTTGTTGGAGTTTGTTATCTGTGGGAGTTGCAAATATAAAGAAACTAAGGAAGTAAGATAGAAGAGTAGTGAAAATAAACTATATGTAAACTGCCAGTAGAACTGTCAGGGTAAAAAATAATCTTCATTCCTTCAGGAGGAAAGGAAAATCATAGATTTAGACAGCCTTATTTTCATATGCTTCTTATACACCATTCCCAGTCACAGTTAGAAAACATCCTAACCATACCAAACTGTGGTTCTGGTAGGGACGTGATGGTTAAAGACCAAAAGGTAGGGAAAAGGGAACACTCACCAAGGTCGTCTTGAGCAGAAAGACCGTTGTGTTTGGGATCCGAGAGGGTTTTGGTTTCGGCTATGAAGAGCCATACTGCATGAAACCAACCTTTCAGAAGAAACTCTTCAAAAAGCCCTAGCAGACATGAGGAAGCTCCTTATCCAGCATGTCAACAGAGTTGAAGTGCGATACTTGTGGGGGTAGCAGCTCCTCCAGCTGGAATGAGATCAATATGCAGTCACATTGAAATACCCGGAATACTAATATGGTAATTAACACTAATACTAATGCTACAATTTGCAAGTAAAGTCTGAGGTACCTGGAGTCATCTGTGGTTGCAGAAGTTTTGCTCACTGGGTTTTCACAAAGATTGGGGGGGGGAGGGGGGAGAGTAGTGGTGAAACAAATCAACCAATTTAACAGTCTTAATTAATTATATCCCTACAAAGTGTAGACACTGAGCTAGGTACTTCCCCCCCAGCTGGAATGGAAAGATCAGAGGGGAGCCAAATTCTTTGGTCTTTCCATAAGCATTAAATTATCACTGGGATTTCTCAAATTCCAAGGCCCTGTTTGTCCTTACTAAAGATTGCCCTATTTCACACATACAAGTAAAGAACTCACAAAGGATGAAAGCTCTGCCTGTGCTTGGGGCAAAAAGGAAAATCTTTTTCTTTTGTGATGAGTAAAAGCTCAGGCCAGAATTTTTAAGCACATAGGACCAAGTTCTCAGTATCGCTGTCAACCACAGAAGGTTACAAGAGGAAAGATGCAGCAACTCAGCAGGATAATGTAAACACATGCTGGGGAAGTGAGGTTTGCATTTGAGAAGTGAAGGAAGTTAATGTTTTGGGTTAATGATAATTTTTCTGGAAATTCTTGGGAGGTCTAACTGTATTCTGGGAGATCTTTGGTTTCTTAGGATTGCAAAGCTTCTGAATTCTCCCTCACACACTCACAAAAAAAATGCCACTGCTATGCACTATATAGTTGTGCTAAGAAGTGAAGCTGTCTGTAGGAATAGCTCATCATTTTCTCTGCATTCCACTGAAGCCAGTGTTGGAATGCCACTGAAGTCCCAGCAGCTGCTTTTTTAGTAGGTTGTTGGATGGAAAAAAGCCTTTGGGGAGGGTCTGCCCAAAAGAGTGCAGCAGCAGCAACACAGGGATTACGACTGTCAAAGTTGTGCATTTGCTTTACCCATGCATGTGTGCATACTAATGGAGTCATTTGATTACTTTTTTAAAAGGCATGCTCTTCCCTGGGTTGGTTTAATAATCAAGGATTTCAAAAGCAGTTTTTCTACAGTAGGGATTAAATTATCTGCCTTTATGGTTTGTGCTTCTTTTTGTCCCCTTCTCCCTTTCTTCTTATTACCTGGCTCTTTACTCCCTCCCTTCTCAATATCCTATTTACCTGCTGCTATTTAAGTCCCCCACCTCCTCAGCCCTGCTTTTGGTGGTGTTCTGCTACCATCTTTCACCACCCTTTGTTTGTTACAAATAAGATGTGATCGTAGTTACACACCTGCTGTTCTCATTTCATGATAGCATCAGAATACTACTTTCCCAGAAACGTGAGACTGACAGCAGTCAGAGCTTTTTGTTTCTTTTTTTTTTTTTTGCACATCTTTTTGAATATGTGGCATTAAGTGAAAAGCAGCCTTTTCCTTTCACATTACTGCTGTTTTGAACAAGCAAGGTTTCAATTTCTTTGAAGATAAGAGAACAAAAAATGTATTCTTTAGATACATCTTTTGTTATTTTGCTGTACAATGACAATATTGACTGTTCTCCTCATGCCATTAGATCATCTACCTTAAGGCCAGGGCAATAAAGATGCCTAATTTGTCTCTCACCTAACCTTGACATTTATTTTAAAATTTTATATATCGTGTTATGGTAGAAGACTCTCTCATAGATAACGCATATACATCATAACCATCTCCCTTCATTTCAGATTATCTAAAATGCATGTCCCTGCTCGTGCTAGCTTTATCCCTCTTTTCAGTAAATTATTTCAGAGTTGCTTCCTCTAGTTAATTCCTAACCATTGGAAGTTAATGCTTCTTTTGCTTTTACTTTTGTTTGCTCAGCATTACCCTGACTTGTGCCTTGAACGTATCCCATCACCATCCCCTTCAAACTGTTTGCACTGTTAACAGTGCCAACTCTGTATTTATTGCGTTTTTTAAGCCCTTTTTTCCAAGTGGTGCCATCTGCTTGCTAGACATTTACATCTCACTTAAAAACCTGTCTATGTTCACATGGGTTGCAGACGGAGAGCTCTTTTTGTTGGTTTGTTCATAAGTTAATTTACTATCAAAGAAAAAGGAAAAATTACCAGAAGTGATTACTTCCTCCCAGTCTCCATTTTGCAGGGTGGGAAATGTAAATTAGGGTTGTGTAGAAATGTAGAACCAAGTATACTGTTGGTGCTAAACAACTTTTGCACGTGTATTTATTAATTGACACAGAGAAATATATTTAGGAACAACAGCTATAAAAGGTTTTCACAGTTCTTTTCTTTGAATTAGGCTTTCATGTTATCAGCTGCAGTATCTGAGTTAGAAGTTAATCTGTTGCAGCTTTAGGATAATCATATAATGCTAAGATTACACGGAATGCTATTACTATTTGCATACCCCTCAAATCAATTAAATAAATGAAGCCAATAAAACTACAAGCCAAATAAAGCATTATCATCACAGCAGATTTTAGTCATGATTATGTACGTAGAATTCTGAAATAGCACTGCGTAGAATCCCTGATTTCATCCAATTGCCTTTGAATTTACTTTAGTAAAACTCAAGATAGAAATTCATTAATTCTCTTTGCAAAGAGACTTCTATAATATCTTGGCAAATATGAGCGTTGTTTATAATCATTTCATGAATGGAACTGCATTCTACTGTGTATTTGGTAGATGTATGAGAATATTAGATGTCTTAGAATATGTGATAGCTTCAATACCACATATTAGAATTATTAGATTATTAGATATCTTAGAATATATGGAGTCCTCAATACTGAGAATATTTTCAGTTATTATTGACATCTTGTAATGCTACATGTGCACAACTTTTAGATGAAAAATTTAAACTCTATATGATCACACTTTCACAACATGTCTATTATAAATGAATATACATCTTCAAGTCCAATATTGTAAGTTTTTCCTTAATTTGACCTTTACTGAAAAGTTTAACTTTTGTGGTTTGGGGTTTTTTTTGGTTTGGTTTTTTTTTTTTTTCAGATGAAAATTCAGGTGTTACTTTCTTGGGTCCCACCCAGGGAACAGGCAGCTTATGCCAAGAATCTGTAATGTGGAAATAATTCAGACTTCTGCAAAAATATACACAAGCAGTTAATTCTTTTGCACCATGTGTACATTGACTATGAAAAAAAAAGGGGAAATTCTGAATTATTATTTTTGGTCTAACCATCTGTCAGCAACTTTCACCCTTTTTTTTCCTTTGACCTACCTAGTTGTCTGTATGGTCTAATGAAACTGAGCTACTCTGGGACACAGAGAGAACTGAAATGAAAGAAGAACATGAGGTAGTCAAAGGTTCTTGTTTAATGAACCTTTATTAACCTCCTACACATTCCTTCTCATTATGTTGATTTCAGTCTTAGGAAAGATTTAAAAAATATATTCAGAGAAAATGCCTGATGTGGAAAAGTTTCGTTTGTAAGGAATGTGGTGGTATGCCAGCTCTTTCAGCATGGAAAGAGAAAAACTAAGAATGCTTACCAATTAAGGCAATGCAACTCAGCAAGCCAGAGCCAACTGCAAAATAGCCCTGCTAAGACTGAAATGATATAACTGCAGTGTAACAGTGCAATCCTAGTAAGGACTTGTGGGAATCAGTTCCTATAAGACAACCTTACAATAAAATTAACTTGTGGCTGAAGACCTTCACCACAGAAAGTAACACCTGGGAGGAAAAGAACTGCCTCACTGTTTATGGTGTGACTAGATAGGATAAACCAGTAGAGACTAAATAAACCGTTATTAAAGTGGCTATTGAGCAAGGAGATAATGGAGTCTTGCAAAAATACACTTTAATTAGTAGCAGCTTAAAGTCAAAATAGCTATGTTGATTTATAGTAGCTGAGAATGTAGCCTTTTATCTTCAAAGAACTCCAACTCAAGGAGCTTTGAATCATATAGGACTGAAGTAATATTATTTCCCTCAAGACAGTTTCTCAGTATGGGGACATTGCTACAGGGTGAATTTATTGATCGCATCTTTGATGCTACTGACCAAAAGGGAACTACACTGTATTTTCTTAGATTGCAAGCTCAACTTAAAGGATTCCAACTTCAGTGCTCCTGCCTTGTGGAATGAAAGAGAAATTTATTAATTTGGTCTTGACCTCAAGGGATAACTGTCAGGAAAGAAATTGTCCCCCTTAAGTAGCTTAATATATCTCTTGCTTTCCTTATTTCTAACAAGAGTACAAACTCTTTCCTGACCAGGTTGTGGCAGGAAGGATGTGACCTTTTCTACCTTTAGCAGTCAGTCTAGCTAGTTTTAGGTGTTCAGTCCAGGTATACTTGCATTCCTATTTGGCTGTACAGAAACAACCCAGTTTGTGCAAATCTCTGATATAAAATACATTGTTATCTTAATAACATTACTGCAGGTGAAAATGAATATGGAGCATTACTAAAAGAAGGAGTTAGTCTACACAGATTCTGAGGCACTGTAGTAGCTGTGAGGAGATTACTAAACCATCTGCATCCCAGACGTTGGACTTCCACATGGAGCAGCAGAACTGACAGAGTTGCAAATATCTGTGACATTATGTAAAAGTTAAATCAGGACTCAGATCAAAATTTTGCAGACTAGCCACATGTCTGTTAAAGATCTGAATAAACAATGCTGCCCTCATTTTTACTGCCTTTTTTTCAAACACAATTATGCTACATAAAAAGCTAGTCAATCCAACATTCTCAAACATGCCATGTTCTGTCTGCATTGACTTTCTAGCTGTTGCCTGTTCAGAGAAAGCAGCTTAGGATTGTACATTTACTTCATACACTTAAAATTTTGTCAGTACATCTGCTTCTTCTTTCTCCTCCTGAAGGTATGCAACTGGATAGTAGCATTTGTGGGAGGATACCAGCTGTACTGTATCCATAATAGTAGTACTGGTGAAGGGAGGAGAGGCAGCAAGCAGAAGACAGAAAAAAAGAAGACCAGAAGGGAATAATTTATCTTGCAATATAGATGGCTTGTCCTAGCAGCAGGCTTTAATTATTTTATTAAACTAATTAAATGTTTTGTGTTTTTTAAATATCCAACAAATTAATGAATTCTAGAGTACAGAGTGAGTGTTTTTCTTTTGAAATTCCCTGTCTTTACTTATTTTCTACCAAAGAAACACCTAGCAGTAGCAGCTTGAGGATATATTTAGCCAGGTATTATAGGATGTTAGGTAAAAAATAAATCTCTAGCCAGAAGAATTTATTACCTAAATAGATAACCAAGAAATTGTTGTTATCTATATTTCACTAGGACAAAAAACAGGAAACAGCAAAATTCAGTGATTCGCCAAAGGTTATACAGCAAATTGTGATGCTCTGAATTCAGCCCCAATTCTTCTGTCTTCTAGTCCACAGAAAGAGATTGGCCTTCCCTGCTGACAGGACGGGTGTCTAGCAGTATTTCTATTTAGATCTCTGCAATAAGACTGTACCAGACTATGTCAGGACTCAAGCTCCTTTGACTATATCCACTTATGTGGGTATACCCTAAAAGACAATGCAACGCACAGCTACTTCATCATTCCTTTTTATGCACACACTAAACAGCATTAAGGCAAATGTCATATGCAGAGCTGACAGAAATAAATTGCACAAAAGTGATGAAGCATGGAGAATTATTTAGTAATAACAGAAACTTCTAGTCAATACTGACCTTTACCCAACTGGCAATATTTCTAGGTGATGAATAATTGCAGACATACACACAGTGCATATATACCTTTCTTAATCTTTGACTTTCTATGTGGTTTTTGTCTATTTAGCCAATATTTATTCTTCCTCTACTGTATTTGTCTGTTAAAAGACATCAGAACAAAAGCAATTTAAATTTTTTTTCAAAGTTTTACTTATTTTATTACCAATTTCAAGACATTTTTTATGGAAAGTAAATGTTATTGTGTGACCTTCTGCAATGGCAGTTTTACATCATGCAATGACAAACAGATTTTAAAATACACCTGGTACCTTTCACCTGTCAGTTATATGTGTGCTTCAAAAACAGTGAGAATATACTATGACCAGCTTTGATGACATTCCTGGAAGAGTATGGTATAACTCAGAGTTGTCTAAGCACAGCAGAACAGAACTGTCATTGAATGATTTTCTAATTGCACAAAAATTTAATGATAATTTTGACCACAAGTCCAAGTACATCACATTACATATTTGCACCAACTGCATATATTCAATGTTGCAATTTTTATCTCATGAACTGAAAACGTTCCCAAAACTACTCTTGAACTAGTGGTGAACTCTGCTGCAGTTAGAGGTCTAATTCTGTTAAATTAACAGGGAAAACATTGTGTTTATGATCCATGTTTTCATTTGAACGGAAGATTTTTCTTGCATTCTAAAACTGGAAATGATATAGAAAAGCAGTGTTTATTGTCTTACTATATGAGTGTACTGGTAGGTTGTGCATGACTGGAAAAGTCAGCGCTTGTGCTGAGGCTGTAGGAAGGGTGACATCCTATAATGTCTTCTTGGCCCTGCCCTCCAGAGGGGAGACTGGGAACATTTTCATAGTGCTCTGCAGTTCCCCTCTGCTCTGCAGGTCCGGGTTGTGTTCTGTAATCCAAGGCTGTACCGCCAGGAGGAAGGACCAAATGATATCTTTAAACTCTGGACATAAGGAGCAGTCAAAAAATCCATCAATTTAGACATAAATGAGATGTAATTGATAATATGATTGAAATAATAGTGAATTTATCTATGTTGTTGGGTTTGGGTTTTTTTCCCCCTCCACAGTAGATGTATATCCTGGAACAAGAAATCCTATATAGCTAAAATATAAGAAAAATATGTTTCTTTTTCTTCACTTTCAGATGACAACTAACAAGTCTCCTTTCAACAAGATTCTTATAAATGATAAAGGTATCTGTCACTGTTCTGTTGAGTCTTTCATTCAGTGGCCATTAATCTATACTAATTTTACTAGTGATTTTTTAAATAGGATTTATTAGTTTATTAATAGTATTACTCATGGACATAAGAAATATGCCTAGACGTTATGTTTACATATGTAAAAATGATCTTTGGAACTTATGGGAAATGCCAAACAAGCCTTTAGTCTTGTGGTATTGCACTTGTATAACACCAATGCATTAATAATGCAGACAAAACTCAATTTAAAAAAGCTACCATATGTATGACAGGTTCTTCTTGAGACCTTCATTTCATACTATGAACCCTTTTTACATAAGTACCCTATATTCACTGAAGTCAAAGGAACTGCTCTTATAAGTAATGTGATACTATTAGCCCTTTTCAATTTTAACAGCAGCCCTCTTTTAGAAAAAAGACTCTTTATAAAAGCAATTAGAAGCATTCCTGTATTACCAATACAGTGTTGTTTGATTTGTATACCACTTCACATATTTTCCAAAGAAGTATAATAATGTATCCAGAGCTGGGAGTTCAAGTTCTATATAGAACGAAAATATAAGCAACTCATGTTGGAAGTCAGTAGTTTTCAATTTAACCAGTAACAGCGTCTTTGTTTTAATTATTATCCCAGTAAAAAGTAATAAATCATGTTGGAAAATTGAAGACAATAATTAGTTTAACTCCTTAAAGAAGGGCCAATTCTGCAGTAATCTTGCTCCAGTTTAGAAATATATTTGAGTTATGTGTTTTTCTAGTGCCAGTTCCAAAGCATTTGGTATTCATCTTAAAAATGGCAATTTTCAGAAATTTTCTTACATTATGGTCCAGTCCTGCCCACGTTAAATTCAATATAAAGTTATCACCATTTTCCATTAAATGATTGTTATCACTTCAAATTTAACAAATTTAATTTTCCATCCCACCGTTTCCCTATCAGGTCATTTGTGAACCAACGAGAATAACTTCCCAGTTTCTTGAAGGATGCACTGAATCTGCAGAAAAGATATACAAGCATTAATGAGAAGAACTGGAAAGCTCCTTCCAGGCAGGGTGTTAAGCTGTGTTCACCTTCTCTTCTAAATGAAGTTGACACGGTGATTTGCTTGAGCACCGAACTGAGAAATGGTGTTCCACTGCCCTGGAACACCAGCTGCTGGTGTCCCTGACTCAAGCATCTGCCCTGCTCTGTGGCATCTTTCCCTATGTCAACTTCTTCTAAAACTGTTTGAGAAGCATTTGCTGAGGCCTCACTACACATATGCTGAGCTTACCCACCTAATTTCCTAAGGACACAGTAGCCATTTAAATAGATACTTCACAGTGAGACTTTCCTTGAACTCCAATATCCTAAACTAATTTTAATAGATAACGGTGACATACAGGCTTCAACTGGGAACCAGAACTGTTCTAGGAACGCTCTTTAAAGATGCTAAGCTTTAATGGTGAGAAACAAAAGTATTTTTTCTTAAAGTTTTAAACATGCGGCACAATGATTGAATGAAGACAGATGTGTCATGTCTGGAACATAGAAAGTGCATGCATTACAATGACATGAAAGTGTACAACTGATAACTTTGCTGCTTCACAATGAAAACCAAAACAATGCAAAATGAAAGTCATTGCAGTAAGAGTAAAGGAAAAATAGAGATTATTAAAATAATAATAAAGCAGAAAGTCTTTTCTATAATTTTCATCTTGCCAGGAGCTTTTTGGAATGTCAACATATAGTGACCACTGCATGAATGTTAGAGGAACAGTAACAGACTGGCAAATGAAATGAGGTGAAATGATGCCTGCCCACTAGTTTAAGTCCAAGCTAGTTATTCTGGCTGTTTGCCCAAACCAAACCTTGTCTTATTTCAGTACTTTTCCTCCAGTGTTTTCTGGACATCTATTACCCTTACTAAGGAAGCTGACATAAACTGCCAGTATGGCTGTTCACACTTGCTGAGATACCACTCACATTCTTCTTTTATGATCTTTCTATTACTTATCCTAGTCCTGTATTACAGCATACACTGCACGTAGGCCTATTAACTTAAAATCAAATGGTAACTCTACAGTAGCAGTTCTTTACAGAAATTTATTTAATCTCATTAAATATTGCATCAGCTAATAATTCTATAATTACTGTACATGACATGGAATGTCTTAACAAAACTTCTACTGAGAAAGAATTATTTCTATATTAGAAGAATCTATCATTTTGTAGGCTATAACAACATAGAGAGATGTGAAATTTTAATTTCCTTTTGTTGAAACTTGTGATAACTTATGCTTTTTTCTTATGTAAATTTTCCTTTCATTTAATGTTTTAAAGACATTTAATGTTTTAAAGCATTTTATGAAGCGTTAGTAAGACACATTTTTTTCAAATACAAAAAAAACATGATCACAACTCTCTATGAACTTTAAACAATTAAAAGGAAATTAAACAAAGTAACTTCATAACTTTCAAAGGCTGTCACAGATAAGTAAAAACCTCTAAAAATTTAATAAACCTCTAAAAAACCACAGGAATGATTATTTTTTTAAAGTTTTGTGCATGATAGCATTACAGGGCATTGTAGATAAGATGGGAGACTGTCCACTTCCCTGTTCTTTGACATGAGTTCTGCCATCACCACTTCAGCAACTAGATGGGATGAAAGAGAGCTTTCTTTCGAACCTCATTCTTCTACCAGTATAACCAGCGGCAATATGCACCTTTGAGCTCGTAGTACCTGCTGACACTTCTTGGGCAGTTTCTCACTGTCCACTCCACTTGTGCTGCACCTACCCAGATATCCAGCTCCAAGAAGACAAGGCTTTCTCCTTCAGGAATGAAGCAGGATCCTGGTCCTCATGTATTCAAAGCTGGCTGAGACCTTTCAACATCCATGTGCCTGAAAGCAAAATTAATTGTGCTTAGGACAGAAGTTTATTTCAATGGTTCTTAAGCCCTGGAAATCACATAAAAATCTCTTCAGGCAAGGTTCTCTAGTACTTTATTGTCCTCACTAATACAAAATCTTTTCCAAATACTTAAATTTGAGTCCATTAGATACTCATCATCCTTATTCTCACTGCAGCACATTTCTACATAGCTGGAAGTAAATAACACTTCTTTGCTCTTTCTATTCTCTAAATTACCATACTCCAGAAGTCCTTTATTTTTTTACCAGAGACCATGTTTTCTGAACTCTGATCATTCTCTTTGCTCTGTAATTTTTCCACAGTCTTTCTTAAAGTGAGGTTCATTCTTGGAGCACTACTTCCACAGAAGCTAGTAGTGTCAAGTAGAAGGAAAAATTATTTTAATGTTGAATGTCACATTCTTGTCTAAATAATTCAGTATAGTTTGCTTTATTTTTTTTTTGCAACAGTACAATATTGTTGGCTTATGGACAATTTTTTCTTCAACCCATGAATTCTTGTCTATTAGGTGACTACTTCACTAATTGTTCCCCAACCTGTAGTGTCAAGCAGATTATTCCAGCTCTAGCAAAGTACTTTTTGCTTATCCCTATTATAGCTAACGTTTTAAAATAGACCATACCATTAACTTGAGATTACTTCAAATTCTAATCTTTCTTTAAGATGTACTTCCTTTATCAAGTCTGCAAATTTAATAAGAACTCCCTATTTCATCCTTCAAAACGTCAATGTAAACAGTACATAATCCTGGACAGAGCAAGAGTCCCTGTGGTAAATTAGTGGATACATTCTTCAAAATTGACATGTACCATTAGTAATTACTCTTTAAACATTTTTTTGAAACAAAGTTTGCATATACTGTAATACTTTCATCTGAATAACATTTTTCAAATTTGATCCTAAGAGTAGAAGACAAAGCCAAAAGCTCTGATAAAATCAAGATATGCAGAAATGCTCTTCTTTTCTATCTTGAAGGCCTGTTGCTATGTTATATGAAGAAATTATGTTACTGTTACAGTTTGGTCTTCACAAATTCATGTTGGCCATTATTTTGTTGCCTATATTATCTTCTACGTTTTCACAGGTTGGGCCTTGTTATTTTTTTCCATCCTTTGCTAGATGAACTTCCTTTATACTTTTGCTTACTTATTTTTGTTCCCACATCCATCTTTACTGACCTGCCCACAGGCAGTATGCTTTCTGGTATATGACATCAATACCTTGCAAGTTAGTCAAGTTGCAAGTGCAGCTTGGTATTGTTTCTCTAACAGAATCCAGCTTCTTTATAACATTCTTCTCTGTGGGATTTTGCCTCCTCAGTCTATTAGGTGGTAACATCACCATGTTCCAAAAACTTGTTGGACTGCCTGGATGGGATTCATATCATCCTACTTTAAGTATCTTCTGCATAGACATCTGTATCTTAGGTTTTCATTGAAAGTTCTTTTTGACAGTGTAAAAAAAATAGACATTTTTAATGTACAGTTACTCAGATCTGAGCACATTTTAAATGCCTCTATTGACTAAAGAGTAGCCAGCACAGATACAGATGTCATCTGTGTAGAAATCTACCCTTAGTCAGGTGAGTTCCTACCTCCATGTCTTGCTGTATTCTTTCCATAGATTATGCTTAAGTAGTGACCAGTGACTACCAAGTAATTACGATATTACTACCAAGTCCTATGCTTGGATTATTCTGATTTTCATCTCCAGGACCATCACCATGATTGTGTCTATCTTCTTTCTCCTTTAATTCCAGGCATCATAAAGAGGGCTCTGAACACCTACAGGAAATGTATGCTTCTCTGTAATCTGGATCTCAGAGCAGAGGTAAGCACCCTTCACATTTAAGAATATTTTCTTGCCTTCTTCATTAGTCTCCTGCTTGCCTGTTCTAAGCAAGCTATATCCTTCAATATTAATGCTGTGACACATGTGAATCATCTGACAAGTTTTTAATCCACCAAATGTCATTTTCAGCAAAATGTTGGCCATGTAATAAAGCCTCCAGTTCTTCCTACTTAATCCCTACATTATGTAATATGTTTGGTGGACCAACCCACCATTCTCCTTTTTGTCTTTCCTCTGACCTTATGGTAAATACTTCTTTTCTTGCCTATATTTAGACTTTTGTTAAGGGTGGAATAGTTCATACTGACCTGGTGTTTTTTTTGAACCTGTCTCAATAAATCAGTAAATTAGTGTGACAGAGGTGCAGTTCTTCCTAGTGCCATAGGGTTTATGGAACATTATTCCATGGTCAAGGCAGCTGACGTTCTGCTGGCAGCACCATCTGCTCACTCACATATTTATCTCCATGTCACATGTGTCCCTAAGCCTTGACCTTTGATCAGCAGAATTGACAAAAAAGCCACCTGAGCTCCTGACCCCTTCACCTCCCCATTCCCAGAGCCTTACAGTAGCTTTTAATCTATGTAAACTCACTCCCAGTAGTGCTATTAACACCCACATGGAACATAAGCATGGGGTAGAGTTCAGAGGGTTGGAGGAGTTTTGGCAACATTTCAGTAACACCAAGGATTTGGGTTCCTCAGAGGCAGCATGCCTCCCAGAATGTCAAATCTTGTCAACAGATGGGTCCCACTGTCACTCTCATCACCACTGTCATTGATAAATCTTATAATCTTGTCACAAAAGTGATGTTACTTGGTGTTTTTCATGCAACCTAATCCTTTTAATTCTTAACTTTGTGAGAATTTCACATTCTTCTCTTCCAACCTCTCCCCCTCCGTTACTGTCACTCTTGTAAAATTATAACTTTTCTATTTACAAAGAAAAGCTCAAAAATATAAGTCTTGACTGGCAAGAAACCAGAATGTAAATTAAAATGAAACAAAACAAAACCACATATTTTTTCTCTTTAGAGAAGCCTATGATTTTTCAAGTATATACGAATTTGGTAATTCCAGGGATTATTTTGCCAACCACAATTAAAAGTAAAGTAGAATAAAAGAATACAAACTCATCCATTCTTATGGATACATGGTTGAAGAGAAGATAAATGTCTTTAGTAATAAGCTTTTGCCTTAGCTAAACCTCTGACTACATTCTTGAAATACTTGCTGAAATATATTTTTGTAAATAGTGCAAGTTTATGGTGGAATGAATCTATACACACAGAGTACAGTGCCATAGAGAAAGTCATACTTCTGAAACATTTTAAGGGACACCTAATATAACATCAAACCAATCTTTTTGTGACATAATGATTAGCTGCTGTGAGGATGCATCCTTCCCTTTCTTTAAATTTATAATAAGAAAGCAGGTGGGGATAAAAAAAATTTAGGGAATATCTCTGAAAGTAAGCCAAAAGTATAAACATTCTATGGTGCAAATAGTGACCTATTATGAAAAAAAAAAGTTCATCATGATAAACATTTACTTTTTTTTGGTCATTTTTAGATCCTTTATGGGAGAAATAGACTGATTTTGAAGAAGACTAAATCAGACAGATAATCGGCTGCAATCTAGCCTTTTAAAAGATTTCTCATAGCTCACTTATTAAATCACCTGGGAGGAAAGAACAAGACACTAAATAGTGGAAAAAGGAAACTTCACACAAATCTGTGAAGTACAAAGCATCTCATAATTTATGCAATGAGGAATGTGATAATACTGCCAGATCATCTCTATAAAAAGTAATGGTGATGTTATTCTTTAAAAAATGTAAGAAACCTAAAATGTATATTATGCCCAAACAGGCAAGTCTTTTGCCACAAAACAATCAGTGATGAGGAAAAGAGAAAAACTTTGTGAAGTTGACCTATAAACAAGAAATGCAATTTAGACTGAGGAACATGTAACAGAGTGTTTAGTAACTGGAATTTTAAAAAACATATTGCCACTAATAATTGAATTTCCTCTTAAATGAGAGATGGAGAAGCATCACTGTCCCACTCAGGCAAAATTCAAGATATTCCATGAAAAATTAGGGGTATGGTGGTCAAGAACAAGCAAAGGCAAAATCCCTAGAGAAACAAGGAAGCCCATAAAAACGCTTTTTAGAAGAGTGGCTTTCCCATGGCAGAATTATGGCTGTTAGGGACAAGGCAGAACACAGCAGAGAGGAGAGAGGCTCAGACAACAAAAGTATATCCAGGATGTGTAAAGGAAAAGTCAGAAGGATTGTCTGTCAAAAAAAAAGAATTAGAGAAATCACCTAATCAAGGGTAAGTGCTTCACATAACCTAGGGTCTCTTTTCAAAGTCAACAATGATGAGTAGGTTGGGTTTGTTAATCTCAAATCCAGCAGTACTACTATTAAATTTAAAATGGATTTAAGGGCAGAGATGACTGTGATTCGTAAAGAGGCTTTACAAGAGATGATCCCTGGAACCAGATGGAGCAGTTGCGGATAGTGCTCAATAGCCCTGGGGACATATAAGTTGCCTTGTTTAGTGCAAAGTCTACCTTAGCGACACAGGGAAGATGAGTGCGTTTCGCAAACTCGGCATTAATGGGATTCTAAACACTAAAATGCCTAACTAAATCACAGTCATTGAAAAGGAGATTAAAAGTAATTGGAAGAAGCTTGGCCTAAATTTGGCAATAATGGCCTAAAATCAGTGTAGAATTTACTGAAACAAGAGACCTTATTTCATGCCTTTTGCTTATGCATTTTTGCCATTCTTGCTGCTCATATAGCAGGAAGACTAAAGAACATGGTGAAAATCAAAGTAGCAGCCATTATTAAACTGACGGTGTGGTGTGTCCTTACAGTGCTGATGCTAGTCATTGCTTAGCTAAGCCATGCATATATTTTTTAACAACATTAACATGTGTTAAGAGTAGTACAATGTTAATAACCAAATGCACTGTTTCAAAATGTCCAGCCTCACTGAAATGCTGCAACTAAAGGCTTTCCAACATTGCACAGGCTTTTTTTTGATTCCCATGACACAATAGCAACATATTTCATGGACTGATGCTATAGAATTTGCAGAAATGTTTTCTCCAACGGTTTCTGACTGATTTAGTCACTTCATTTTTTATATTTTTCTGTCATTTCTAAAAATGTCTATGTGATATGTAAGAGAAAAATATGGATTTTTGAATCATATTTATTAATTTTTTGGCACTCTTCGCCTCATTAAAATCTTTCTTGTGCCCCTCTAAGTCCTTTTTTTGATGTTTTTCTTCCCACAGTGGCTTATCGAATTATCTTTTTTTCAAGTTATGGATCTGTTCATTTGAGGGAAAGCTAAGTATTCTCCTACCATGGAAAAGTTTACTAGGATAATGATAGCAGCCTGACAGAGACCAGAAGAAGCTTCCTTTGTTGTTCTTTACAGTGTGCTGGCTCCATGGCAGTGGCACAGCTATTGAATTGGCTGGCAGACTAACTATACCTGGAGCTGCCGAGCAGCCAAGATGCACAGCAAAGAGGTGTGCAGGGAGACAAGTATTCACACCTGGCCTCTTTTTATTTCTGGCCCCAAACCTCTGATGGGCTATACTTGCTGATCTTTATCCTCTCCTTCACAAGTCCTTAAGAAATTCCATAAGTTTTATTTTCTTATCTATGGCTGTGGGTTTGTTTAAAGTGTGACCCTTTTTCTTGTTTCTGAGTCATTGTGAACTATCTAAGGAAGAAGAGAAACATTTACTTGATCTATAAATATTTCAATATTTCCACATTCATGATGATTGAACATATGCTTCACAATGCCTGGAAATGGCTTTCTTTCAATTGTAATGCAGCAAGTCATGTATTGAGACTTGTCTTTCGAATATAAAGGAAACATTGATTTCAGAAGTCTAAGTTTCAGAATGTTTCACAGTAACTGTTGCTAAAGCCTCACTATAAGTTGCTAAAAAACTGGAGCAGCACCCCTGTCTTTCATCTGAAGCTAACTGGTTCAATAGGCAAAACTGGAAGCTGATGATTATGCAGAAATGCTTTCCCTGCATCACAGTTTCCCCACAGTTAGGACAATTGAGGAATTAGCATAAAGTCTCTAGGTCTCTTCATTGCCTGCCTTTTCTTGTATGCAGAGTGCCTCTTATTTTTAATTTTTGACTGTCACTATTCTGTCCACAGCAGGATTTCTACAGAGAGAGAAAAACTTTTGCTTGAGACCTAATGCCTTGCCAGAAGGATTGAGCATGTGAGGCTCTGGATTTCAACTGTGATATGTGATGAGCCTCTCAGTGGGCTCAAACACTGCCTTTAGGAGGAATGTTCTTTTCTTTCAACTGACACCCAGTGCAGCTCCTGCTTTTGGCAGCTCGGGACCTCATTACTGTACGTGCTCTCATGCTGCATAAAAGCAGAGCTCACTCATTTGCAGTCGTTGCTGAAACAACACAAGGGGAATCCTGCTCGTGGTTTCCTCCTTGGGGGCTCCCTTCCTCTACCCAGCTCAAGAACTATAGCCTCTTTGCATGCATTGCCAGGGTTTACCCTTTCTAGCTTGTAGGGCCTTGATTTACTCAGTTTTTCTTATGATCCAACGCAGTCCCTATCCTTTCAGCAACAGCATTTGACAGCGATGGAACTCACACAGCTATCCCTCCGGCACCAGGTGATATTGGGGTGGCCATCTGAGGTGGGGTAGATCACAAACCCATGGATGTGAGGACCATGTGCAGGAAAAGACTGGTTTAGGACAGGTCAGCGTGAATTTCCTTGAGCGCATGGCAACTCAAGGGAAAAAACAAAGAGAAGGGACAGCAATGCATGTGTTCATCATAGTGATGAAACAGTGAAGGCTAGTGGAGCTCAAAGGTGTGCTCCCACACAGGTCCAAATCCCACATCTCAAAGTTTTGCTCAAATACTCTCTATCTTGGAGGAGCTGAGCTCCCTACACAGTGCCAGCAGTAGACACAAAACCCTTTCAGAGCAGCAGGCAGTGTCAGTCCCAGCTAGTACCCCAGCCATGGTGATACTTTTCACTGAGGTCCCAGAGTTTCAGCTCTGCATCTGCAGATGTCTGGGCTAACAGCAAATCAAGGTATTTCTATGAGTCTTCTGCACAATACAAGTAGTCTGTGTGGATTCCAGCATAACTGTCTTTGTGCCAGTCTTCTTTGCACCTTGTCCGCCCTCCCCACCCTCACCTAGTCCCCTCAGAAAGGCAGTGTACTGAAGGTGTGAGGTGCTCCTCTCTCCCCTTGCTGTGAACACAGGAGCTCAGGACCACTCTGCTTCAACAGCAGGGGCATCTCCCCCTGACCAGCATGGCTCTCTATGCCCCATTTACTCCTTCTCTTGTCCAGGCTATGTCCATGCACTCAGTTACACTCCTCTCCCAGCTCGGATCAGTGGGCACCTCTGTGCTGAATCTTTCTTCCCTACTCACCCTACAGTTCTGCAGTAGGATGAGAGGCCTTTCCACAGCATTTTCACTGAAGGCACTCCTTTCTTTCCACTTCCAGGCAGCCACACCCTCTCCCCCGCCATCCCCAAACATGTGGGTTTCAACCACCTGCGGTGCCAGCTGGGTGCGAGGCACATTCTGCCACAGCTGCAGCAACCTGACCTGCTCAGCTCGGCTCAGCTCTCCAGAGCCCTTGATGGTCTCCTCAGAAGCTCACACCCTGCTAAGAATAACATGTTACCTGACCAAAGAAGACGACTGATAATTTTGGTAGCTGTAGCTCCTCAAATCAACAACCCATGGCACACACGAGGCAAAAAAAATGGGCCATTGCCATTGTCAATTTAATATTTAATAATTTGTTCAATATTAATATGTTAATATGGTAGACTATCACATGAGTCCTAATTCATTCAGTTTTGCAAGTTAAGCAACCAATATGAATTCTCTAGAAATATGGCTGATCAAATGCCTATTTCTCAAGACTTGTGAGGTAACTAATGTCTGACAAAATAAAAATATATTGAGAAGTTGCAGGTTTCATTTTCTGCTAGTTTTGAATTCCAGGGCCAGCGTAAGAAGGGTTTCATCACAAACCTACTGAGAATAAAAGAACCTATAAATTTGTGCTTCAAAAGAATATTTTTCAATTTCTTTGTAATTTGGCAGGCCTAACAGGCAATTGAAATTGTTTATGCCATGCGTTTTTTCCCATACAATTTCCTTGATAGTTAAGATGTCATTATTTGCCTTACTGTTGTTTCACAAGTAATTAGTAAGAAAGGATGTGGAATCCCCATCCTTGATTATCTCCAAAACATGAAAGGGCAAGGCCCTGAGTAACCTATCATCTGTGAATGATAGCATGCAATAAACTATTCTAGAGATTTTGAGGCTAGCTGAGGCTAGAGAGGCTAGAAGAGAACAAGTTTCCTGCATAGTCTGACAACAGCTACCGAAAACATGGACTACATTATTTGACCCATAGTTTCCCAATAACTGTATATATAATTTTTAAAAATAGGAAGATTTTTTCAGTCAAAGGTTGAATTTCAGGGAGAGAATCCCAAACTGAACTGTTCACTCAACTGAATTACACTGCTTTATGGAAGTTTTCTGCTGAGTGATTCTGAGAATGATGTTAGGTGAGTATTATTTTTTTAAAATTAAATTTAATTAAATAAAAGGATTAATTTCTTGTTATTGGGTCCACGTATTTTATAAAGTTACTTACAAAAGTTACAAAATCACCTACAAAATAAATGTGAGATCATCTTAGGATTTTATTAAAGTACTGAGTATTCTCTACTAGTGATTGGGAAAAAACATATAATTTAAGCTGTGTCGGCTTTGTGCTTTTTGATGTTATTCAGGCACAGAAGTTGATATTGTTCCTGCTACATCTCTCTCCAAATTTCTGGTATTCATCCACATCTTCTGTTTTGTAGATGAATTGAGATCAGTTTTGCTCAGTCTAAAAGTGATGCATTTAGCTAACCTGGACATAATTTATTGCCTTAACAGCATTTATCAAGCTGCAAATATGAATGATATCTATCGGTTTAATATATTTCTGTGTGCTTGCTACAATTTCCTGTGGCTAGCATGGCTGTTGTTTAAAAAGACAGTAAGGTTTCTTGTTCTCCAAAACTATATTATGTACATAATAATTTAAACGAGATACAGTTGCAGATATACTTTATATCTAAAAACTAATATTACTTTGTTGACAAAGAGTCCTTTATTTAAATCAGCTCTAAATACATGAATGTACATATATTATCTTAATGACTTTATTTTTGTTGGAAAGGTATCACAAACCTAAATCTTTATAGCAATGAGCAGTGAGGAGAAACCTGCTTTGAGTGTGTCATGTATGACTAAGATTAATAAATGACACAAGTTCTTACACTGAACAAAAGCAATGAACAGTGATCCATTATAAAACAAAACAAAAAAAAATTGAAGCTCAGGCAAAAAGATGAGACAAATTAATACAGTCTTCAGAAAAATGTAAAAACCCTAGTGCATCATTACAGTGTTAAGCTACTGTATACCTCTGGTAACTCAGCCAATTAAATGGGATCCTTTGTGAAAAAAGGTATTTCACTCAAAGCAAGAAAAATGCATATGGATCTTCTTTGTCTTCACTATGATTCAATAAACACCAAGCAAAAAGAACAGTTGTCCCTAAGTGCTCTGAGAGAACCATTAGCATCCACCAAGCTTATTTTTTTCTTGAATATTCTTGTTTTATGAGTTACGATCTAATTTATTTTGGCTTGCAGGTAGGTTCGCTGAAAGTCTGAAATATTTATATTTCAAGCAAGTATTGCAGCACATCTCAGAAAAGAAATGTAAAAGATTATTTTGAATATTTGCAGATAACTACTAATGCTGGAAATTAGATGTCTGCAAAGAAACAAATACATCAGATGATAAGCTTCTTTTTGCACCACCTATGCTCTTCTGTCCCCAATCTGCCTCCTCTAATTTCACTTAGAAATGACAGGGTGGAAATTACAGCCTATCACTCTGCATCTACTAATAACTATGCAGTCTGAACCATTTAAATCAGGCAACATTTCTAAATAAAATTATAAAAATACGAAAAATATTTTGGCTAATCAGTACTAATCAGCAAATCTAGAGTTACTTTTAAACATTGACAATTTTGAACCTGTTGCACATCTATATTACTGGACAGCTTGTGAAAAAGACAAGCAAGCTCTATTTGGTGTACAAATATATTTGCACACAAATATAAAGGGATATTTGTGTGTAGTATATTTGCCTAAGTCTCCTGAAAAACGACAACCCACTATTTGCAAAGTTGATCTCCCTTTGAGAAGAAACAGACCTCTTGAATGTAGCTTATTATTAAGTAACATGAATAAATCACCATCACAGGTGAGGAACTGGCTACAGCAAGTGTTCATAAATTCTTTAGTTTCTGTGCCACACGGCACTCTCAGTAAATGCTTGTAGCAAGGCATGTATTAATCTATGCTCCTGCCAGCACCTTGAGTAGAAGCAGGAAAGCTATTAAGGAGGGCAGAGCAATTCGCTTCTGCTGAACCACACCCTCTTCAGATCTGCAGGAGTCTTGCACATTGGCTCTATTTCAACGCTTACATTCTCAGGGTTCTCTCCGGTGATTTCTTTACCCTTACAGGTGCTGCATTGCCACCAAGAGGCTAATGGCCAGTGTTTTGGCTCAAGGCCAAGTAATGTTTTATTCAACATTGAATTAAGAGAGACATATATTTATTTGAAGTTATGGCAGGAGATAATGAATGGATACTTTGAATTACAGCATGTAGAACACTTCAACTATTTATTATGACAACTTACCTATCCATGGTGATACATCATTCTTGTCTGGATTTACTGAACCATTATGGCAAATATCATTGAAATATTCCAACTTGCGGAGAAATTTAACTATATGAGTTTTTCTGAACATTATCCAGTTATGTAAAAGGAAAACAAAACCCAAAAATTTAAGGAGTTATTCTAATGAGAAAGCAATACCAGGAAATTTTGGAGTTTATGTTCAAGTTAACAAAATCTAAATGTTTATTAGCTAAGTCAAGGCGCATCCCCAAACTAAAGATATTGCATCTGAGAATGATAGCACATCTATGACAATTTAAAACAGTTAAATGTTTGTATTAAGACAGATATTTATACTTATTAAAAATATGGAATTTAAATCACGGGATATGGCACTTTAAAACAGAAAATACTCCAAATCTGGTGTATACATAGATTTCACCACTATTTTCAATCACGAAAATCTTGACTTGCAGCATCAGGCCACTGACACAGATCTAGAAACATTTTAATTATTTTAAGTTAGTATTACAAAGGGTGAACAAATCTTCACTGTGAACTATTCTGTTAAAACAGAGAATGGCATGGCAAGTTCTTGGGTCTAATTTTTTACTTCAAGGATTGCTTTTCAATGTAAAAGATGCAAATTATGTCTAAACTGATTTTCAGATTATTTTGATCAGTTTTTAAAGAAAACAAAATGCTGTAGTAAACGGAGGATATGACTATACACAATGAAATGTACATGTAACAAAGGTACTTGGTGTGACACTGATTTTTCTTAGATGACTCTGTGTCTTCAACTTAAGAAAAACAAAACTATAAATTCTGTATGGAGGAGATAATGTGGCAAGATTTTGATGTAGGATAGTTTATTACCTAAACAGTATGTACAAATTCTAAACATGAAAATAATGAGTAAAAGAAATCAGACTCTATTTACATTTACATTTTTTTACAAATTATTTTTTACAAGAAGTGTATTTTTTTTTCTCTAAATAACAGGACAGACACATAAGACCAATTTTTTGTATTACATACATAAATAAATATTGACTTTAAATGATTGTTATAGGAACATAATTTCTACAGCCAATTTGGGTAACAGAGAAACAGTTCTGTTACCTCTACTACAATATAATTAAGTAAAAAGGAGAAATTTTACATATAGAGCTCTGTTAATTACTTTGTAAATTGTACCTTACTAATATATTCAGTAGAGGTAATACAGTCATTACATTTCATGCCCACAACTGAACAATGAGTTTTGGCATGCAAAACCATATATAATCATCAACATCTGCAGGTATTCATTTACATTTTTTTAAATAAAGGGTTTTCTTAATTATTTAAAACTACATGCAACAGCTTATTAGCATCATATTCCTGGTTACAATGCACAAGTTTGCATAACATTATTTTTAGTAATTGATGTTCACAGGTACTGATCAAAAGGGTAGGAATATACTTGGCACGTAGTATAAGAAAATGAATTAATAAATAAGTCAATATCACAACTACATTTACATATACACAAGACAAAAATAAAAAATTTTATGGTGTTGTACACAGAATTTAGAACTGTCTGGGTCCCATACTTTGTTCTATAAGGCCCTGATTTAAGACAGTATTCAAGCAAATGTTGACATCCATGCTTTATTAAAACATCACTAAAGCTCATTCTTAACTGCAAAGGTTTACTTCCATCCCACTGACTCCTTTTGTGCATATGGAAGTTTCTTCTTCTGCATACGTTCCTGAATCAGGGCCTGCCTATCTGAAACTCTCCCTGACTCCAGTTGGGAGCATGGAGATGAAAGTATTGTGGAATAAATTGACTCAGTATTTAGGTTTCTATAGAGTTCTGCTAATGCCAAAGGTAAAATTTCCATTCACATTAGTAATGACTATTTCTTTGATTTTGTGTGTGACCATGCCAAACATTAATGTCAATGTTAGCATTGCCACACCATGTCCTCAGCTCTTTCTGAAGCCACTAAGTTGAGGATGTTCAGCATTTCAGAAGTCAGACCTCTTATTCATTGTCTATGTGCTATTTTCTTAATGAATATTCAAGACGATACACATAGTAGTAGTTCACAAGCTCTGTCTTATTTGAATTTCTTTTGCTCTATAAACAACTCAAAAATGGTCAAAAAAGATATAACAAGAACAAACCATTCTCTTCTTAAACAAAAATCACCAATGAACAAAAAAAAATCCAACACAGTTATCAAAAATGGCATAATCTTATAATTCTCCTTTAAGAAATAGATAAACAAAATGCATTCTTAAGTCAACTGACAAATCCATCAGAATCGTACATAGCAAATAATACATTAGTGTAAAGGTGCAGAGTATCTAAAAACTTCCCAATACCTATATTAACTCTGTATTACACATCATTAGAGACAATAAATCTTTAACTAGTGAATCGAGTAGTGAATTACAACTCTATTGCTGAATTAAATGTTTAATGTGACTTAGGCTAGTAAATTAGGACAACACCCTGTACAATTCAGCAACCAAGGATTTATGAATTAGGCACTAACAACTTCAAATCTGTACTGCTAAATTCAAAGAATAATCAGGAAATCACTCATAGTGGGAATTTAACATCCTTGCATGAGCTTTGTTGACCTTGTATTTTTCATTTTTGATCTGGAGGGTGACTTGAAAGGTGAGTTGATAAGATGCTTTATAGAAGGAAAAAAATAATTTACATCTTAGTGGACTCTATATAATACACTTGTTCAATACAATTCTACTTTATCAACTTTTTTTTTTATTTCCAGAATCTACTTTAAAAGGGAAAACCCCTCCATGTTCTTCAAAAGTACATTGTAACTTTTAAAAGTTGAATGCTTCAAAGACACTGGCATCAGCAAACAGTAACCATTCAGATTCATTTCACAAGAACGAGGCTTCCCCTCAGGAACCAAGACTAAGGGTATGATCACTCAGGGCTGCTAACTTCCAGTTTATCTCCAAGCCAGATTTGGCATCATTGTAATAAAGACCGACATCCATGTTCTATGTTTTACCATGTCACTATGAACAAAACATAATTTCATTAACATTAATCAAATCACTACAGATTTCTAACATAACTAGAATAGACCGTGATTGAAAGGTTTGGACAGAATTTTTCAGAGAAGCCTGAGGTAATTACTTTCCCTGATCCCACTGACTCCTGCTTTCAGCAAACACCATGGAGATCACTTCTAGCCTTACCGATGTCCTGTGCAATCTAAATGTCGAAGCAGTGCTGCACACTGGTCTGATTCAAATTGTGTTTTCTTTGTAAAGACTTGTACACACATTTTCATCCTGACAAAAGTCTCTGAGACTCTGGCTTTCTGCCAAAATTGAAAATAAACCTTTATACTACAGATTGTATGAAGATTTCATCTGTTTATTTGCTAATGTATTTTGGAAAAGGGGAGATGACTTAACGATAGAGGAAGGAATTAAAAGCACCATAGTCTTTAATATTTTTAAAACTACTGTTAAAGACCCAAACCATGTAGCAATAGAAATTTTCTGGAAAAGTTCTTGGTCACTCAGTGCTTATCAAAAAAGACAACAAGCAAAGTAGAAAGAGAATGGCAAAAACAGCCCTTTAAAACCGAAGGTAGAAATATAGGAAAACTGGAATGAGCAAGTGATCAGAAACTAATTTGGTTTCCTTCACCCCCTGTGGTATCAACCCACATGAAACAAAAAGTTATAAACTTCAGTATAGACAAACTGTATTTGAATATTTTGTGAATGCTCTACTATGATAAACATAACTGATCCTCAGTTTCAGGTATGTATTTCTTTTCTCCGTACTCGCTTTCCACAAAACTGTTTGTCATCAAGAGAAGGAAAATATATTTACCACTAATGTCTGAGCTCCTCTCACTGAATATCTCAGGCAAATATGAAGTACAGGTGAATCTGTAGCATCAGCTGGCAGAAAAAGTGGCCACCTTGTCAAGTTTGACTACTAAGCATTTGAGCTCCGTTAGCCTCATCATGATGATTCAGGGAGCAATGGAAACTGTGCCAAAGAACGCAAGAGAACTTTGAACATCTTGAACGTGAGAAGCTGATTATGAGTATTTGTATGGACATTTATTGGCAGATACTTTCCACCCTCTCGATAATAAATCCAAGCAGTCTCTGTTTACTAACGAAGGATGTCTCTGTGTGGCAAATTATTCTAGACAGTTTATATTGCACAATAAGGCAATACGAATTCCCTTATGGTTAAAGAGGGCACCCTTCTGTCTAAATTTGAAAAATGCATTCAAATAAACTATAAGCCAATGTTTTCCAGATGCCAGAATATTGTCACATAATTCTTTCTGTAAGCAGAATAGCATGGAGCCAATATATCCATCCTTCTGTTCAAAAGATCCACAGGGAAAAGAGATATGTGCATCAAAAGCCAAAGCCAAAAAGTAGCTCTACGGGTACTTGAATAATAAATGTGCTTTGGAATTTCAATTTCTAAAGTGTTGGTGTTAACTATTTAGATTTTTAACTAGAAAATTGGTAGGTTTTTTCCAGATATTATTATACCTTGAAATATTAGATACCAAAAAATTATAAGTGGGATTTTAAAAGTCATTCTTCCAGGCCCTATCAATTCATTGTATTAATTGCCATAGATTTTCAACAATTCTATTAATTGCCATTTGTTTCTTTACAATGGTACATCTACCTTGTATATTTTTTAGCTATTAACTACGTTAATAGATTTACATGATAAAACATTACAATTTCAGAACAGATAGTTGATACAAATGTATCATCATTCTCCTCTGTGGTGATACTGCAGTTATTAAGTACTGACTATTTTAGGGTTTCTGCTGCTGGTATTTATTTTACTTATGTCCTTATTTCAGACATATGGAGATCTTCTTTCATAGCAAAACACACTAGAGCTTAAACTGGTGACAGGCAGAGCTTTAAGTAAAATAGATCAATTAAACGTGCTGATGAGAACATGGCCTCCAGTGTTCAAAAGTATGTATACATCACAGGACAACCTTGCAAATACTAACACTGAAGTCACCAAGAGAAAAAGCTGTATACACTGCACCATTTCAATCTACTTTAAACATAGAAATACAAAAACATTACAATGAACACACTTTTGATTTTCTCACAGGTGTTAGGTTGGATGAGATCTTCAGTTTGTTGAATAGTGGTGATACTGAAATGATACTTGCTGTATGTTTCATCCTGGCCTTGGTGCAAATACAATTTGTCATGGCTAAACTACAGAGAAGTAGATACAGATCGTACAGGATGGTAACTTCCACTGGAAAACTGGGTTCATTGCTCCTACAGATGTGCATTTTCCTAGCCTCCATTTGAGAGCTCAGTTTTTCTCTTAGTTATTTGTACAATCATCTGAAACAATCTAATATTTCTCTGGGGGTGGCTTGTAGTGATGTGGATGATGTTGCTTCAGATGAGGTCCTAAACAAAAAAATAGGAAAATATGCACATATCAAACCCTGAATATTCAATACATTGTTTATCCATACTAAAAAGTCTTTGTGAGGCCTTCAGCTTGCAATCCTTCAGCTTGTAAGTGAACTGCCTGTGCCAACAACTATGTGCATGTTCAGTCCAGACAACTTTAGTGACTATGAAAGGACAAAAGGATTCAAGCAGATGAATCTTGGACTAATTCATTATATTTTTTGTTGACCTTCGGAACATTGAGCTGTACTTTTCAGAAATTTATAAAATGCTGGAAACGGCCATTAAGAAGTCTGCACTGCTTTAGAAATATGATCCAGGCTCTAGCCATGCTGGACTGAATGCACCCAGAAAAATCTAATCTTGAAAGCTAAGCAATCCCAGGCCTAAGTAGTACTTGGAGGACAGAGTACCTTTGAATCCCAAGTGCTATAGGCATAAGCCAAAGAGCTGTGGTGGAATGAATGGCAAATGTCAGACCACAGAAACTGAGTGAGAGAAAGACTGCATTTGCTTCCTTCATTGCTGATGGACAGTTATGGAGGGAAAAAACCCAATATTTTCACGCATCTTAAATTCATGGAATGCTACTGGAACCAATAAAGACTCTAAGTCTCAAGTTAATTGCTTACATGTGGAGGACTGAAGTTCTGTAACATGTAACCACATGTCAAAATGGGGTACTACTTACTGTGGGGTGAAAATGGAGGAAGGTCCGGTGTTCGGAATGATTTTATCGTAGCTGGCCCTTCCCCACCAGTCGTTAGCACTTGAACTTCCAAGCGGTACAGCATCGATGGCCTCAGATTGGGCACGGTAAGTACATAATGATCCTAAAAATAAATAAGTCACGTTAATTATCAGAGCATTTAAAAATAAAACATAGTTGATCTACTCACACAAAGCAGTGGTTTAAACAGGTTCTGTCACTCTCAGCATCCATAAATTATTTTCTTAGAATTCTCTTAAAAGGATTTGACCTATGCATCACTTTTTGAGAGGGTTTGTTTTGAATTTTTTCCTTGCCGTTACCTTTGAGCATACTTTTTTACAATAATGTTATGGTTTCATGTGTAAGAGGCCCAAGTTGTTCCTTAGTGTTCTTGAAAAGGGATGATGTGCTCATCACTAAAAAAAAATAAAATTTTAACTTCCTAATCATTCTTTTTAACAAACATGTTCATTATATAAACTTGTTTTTATTTTGGATCTGTCTGTGAATTCCACTAATTGGTAAATTAATTCATGGCAATTCACAGGTCTGGCCCTGTACTGCAGCTACTGAAAGTAAGTGTGGCTACACAGATTTCGGCATATTTGTCCCAATTACACCATGAGAGTCTTCCCTTCTGTTCTTAATCTCATTTTTGGCATGATGGCCTCAATTTTCACTGCTCCATACCTTGCGTGGTCACTTACACCTGTGCAAAATAATTTCAGAGTAAGTTTACAAATGCTCCCAAATGCAAATACATCTGACTAAAGACTGAAGGGTGTTAAGGAGTCAAAAATCCTGATTCACTTTATTCCACGCTGAAAAGGACCAGTCCAGGGAAGGGGACAGTGTGGGCACAGTGTGCTCCTGCAACCAGCCAGGCTGGGCCAGTCAGGAATTTGCAGGGCAAGTGCCTCTGGCCGGCACTGCCCCCAGCGCCATGCGGGGGGACCTAAGCGGGCTGTGGGAATAACTGATAAATTTCCTGTTACTGCCAGAGCAGACAAGAAAGGGGAAAGGAGAGAGAGAAAAGGTGGGGGGAAACGTGTAGTTTTACTTCCAAATTAGTGCATATTCTGAGATAGAGCTGCTCTTAATAGACCTTGCTGAAGCTATTCCACCTCGTATAACATACTGAGTGGGTAGGGGAGAAAGAGAGAGAGAAGCGTATACATCGCACTCATACACCCACTCTGCCCATTCAGGTGCTCTTCCAGCTGTTGGGACCTGTGGGTTTCAGCCCCCATTGTGTAAATATTAAGTTTTTATCAGTCAGAGGCTACCAACGAGAATGAGTGAATGATCCTCACCATAAAATACCCTACATTCTGGTGGTTTCTGAGAGGTAGGAGATACTGTTTCAGCTCAAAACAGAGTTTTCTTAACCAGTTGCCATAAATAGTCAGAGAGATACATATAGTGATAGATAATTAAATAAAAGGAATCTGCAGGCTCTATAGTAGTGAAAACAGGGAAAACAAAGATAAAAAAATTAAAGCATAACACAATGCAAAGGAGTGTTTTAAATAAAAATTTATATATATTTCAGACCTAACTGGACCAAAAGCTTAAAAAAAGGAATAGAAATTCCAAATAAAACATACGTCTGCTCCTGAAAAAAAAGATGAAAACTGAAGTGAAAAGTAACATCTCATGGTCTGAAACTTTGCTTTTCGTGGTGTTAAAGTGGCTGTTTGCAGCCAAAGGTCTGTGACTGAGTAACCACTTCAGGTAAACTAGCAACATGGCTTGCTGAAGAGACCAAGGCTGTACCTGCACCATGCTTCCACTCTTGGACTGTGGGTCGAGCTTTAAGCGAATTGGTGCAGATCACACTGAGTCTGTACTAAGCTGTAACAAAACAGCTCCGCACACTGCGTGGTAGCTTGCCCCATAGTTTTAGAGCATCCGCAGTCAACTTTGTTGCTCTCCCCCGGAACAACAGGCTTTGAAACACATGCGGGTGCCCTACCCTTAGGACAGTCTGCTAGGAATTAAGACAGAATGGTAAGAACCTTGCCTTGGATTTGTGGAAAACGCGTTGAATGCAAGATGTGTCCAACAAAACATTTTATGCATTCTTTGATGAAACAAATGTTGTGAAAAGATTTTCAGCCAGCTCTGCTCTAGACACAATCGCCTTGATCCACTTCCCTGAAGTGAATGGAAAGACTCCCAACACTGTTAGCTGACTTTGGATCAAGGCCAGCTGCTTAAGCCCTTTTGTTGACTTTGGTGGATCTGGCAACAGAGTCTAAATGACGTGCTCTTCACCTGCCTCTGCCAGAGGAGGAACTGAAATAGCAAAGGCCATCTTAAAGCAACTAGGGGGAAGAATTGAAATTGTTATTTCTCACACTTTCAATAAACAGTAAAATCTAGTTCTCCTTCAAGTTATTTGTCTGTCGGACAATGGTGCATATTGGCAGAGGGGGAAGTGATTTTTATTTTTCTTAGAGCAATGAGTGACTCAAAGAAAGAGAAAATTCTCTTAAATCCATCAGATTGGACACCAAATAATTAGTAAAACTATAGTAACAGCCAAGTTGAACAGCCTGATCATCAAAAGAAAATAAAAACTATCTATTGCCACACAGATGATCTTTTCCTCCCTTCAGGCATTTCTCAGACAATGGTTGCTAATTTGACAATTGTGAACATTAAAATGTTTGATGTGTCATCAAGAAGAGTAGCTGTGGTTTGTTTCTCCAGCAAGGAGGAAAAATTAAGCACTTCCTGCTCCAACTTGCCTGCAGAGCCAGAGAACGCTATGTGTGACATCTGCATCACCACTAAGCATTAAAAATAGGCCACATATACACACATTTATGAAGCCGCTAGCAAAGGAAAGTAACAAACAACTTACTGCTGGCAGTATCTGCGACTGCGAAATGATGCTGTTGGGTAAGCTGTTCTGCCGGCTTTCTGTGGTTACTTCTGCCCAAGTGACTTGAAACCCTGTCATGGGCTGGTGAAGGTCTGCCTTAGATATCTTCCAGGAAAAGTGACCAGTGATGTTACCTTCCTGGACAATGAAAGACGCAGATAGATTCTCGGGTTTGGCCAACACTTTGTGTAGAACTGGCACTATAAATTTGGAAAGCAAAAAGATAAGCTAAACTTTGAGAGATAATGTTCATTTTGTTCCACTAATCAAGGTCAGACAGAGCTCTATTTCTGGTGTTAGCCAGAATCATGCCAGCTTTCTGCCATTGCATTTTCAGTGTTAACCAAAGCCTATCTTTGATATATTCCGTTGGCATTTTGTGCCAAATTTAAGCATCAAATCAAGTCCTGTCAGCTGCAGGTGACAGAAAGGAATGCCTATGGCATGCAAAGGCATAAGCGCCTCATTCACAGGCAACCATCCTGCTGCTCCTCTGTATTTCAGAATACCTGAGCTCTGGTTTTCAATTTTGGGACCACAAGAAAACCCACAGGATGGCACAGAACTCCATGATGCAGGCAAAAACTAAAATTCATGCTCTAAAACTGTAGTACAAGTTAATAGGGGCACTCTGATTAGGGGAAACAGATGCCTCAGTTGCAGTTGCCCAGGAATAAGGTTGTAATGTTGGAAACTGTCAGAAGGGGTGGTCAGGAAATGGCAATGGTGGCCAGCAGGACTCTGGGGTGACCCACGAAGCACAGGAGTACTCTTTGGGACAGCAGGGACTCAAAGTGAGAGGGCCACCCTCTCGCTGAGGAGAGAGGTTTCCAGACTTGACTGTGCAAAGCCATGGCTGACCTGACCTAGTGCTGACAACAGCCCTGCCTCAAGTGGGCAGCTGGACTAGCTGACCCCAGAGGTCCGTACCAATCAACATCTCCATGATTCTGCAATGTTCCATAACCCTCTAGCTATACGTACCATCGTGGCAACACCGTAAAACATATGAGAGCCTTTATTTGTTATTAGAGAGCACAATTAACCTAAACAAAATCAAACTGAAAAAGCAGCTTGCATCATTAGCAAAACATTCAAAAAATGGGTCATGCCAGCATAATTATGTTTACAGTTATCATCTGTCATTATAATGAATCCCCCTTACAAAAATAAAAACTGTGTAATAACAAATGTCATTATATGTTTATAAACAGTCCACTAAAATTACCACCTAATTGACAAAACAGCAATGTGGTAGCCAAAATCTGTAGTGCTCTATTTTAGTTGATTTTTCACATAAGCATTAGTCATATTTTTATTTGTTCTGAATCTTTCATTTTCCATTTCAGAATTGCTTTTAAAGACTTTTTTTTGGTGATTATAAATTCATTTGAAACTATTTGGCTGCTTCTCCAGATCATGCCTTACCTCCTTCAGCAGGACAATTAATGTGCTTGTGGTTTTTTTCTTTAAATGCAGAACAAGGTGGGGTAACAAAGAAAATACTCTCAGCCTTAAAACGACCTTTAGATTTTGCAGGCAAAACAGTTACTTTATATTTGCATGAAAATGACAGGTCCTTCAGAATCATGTAGTTTTCCTAGAAGAAAAACAAAAAGATCACATGCTGCAAATAGACCTCTAGAAAAAAAAAATAGAAATTGAAAAATAAGGTTGGCAGAAGATGAAATTTTTTCTCCAATAAAATATTTTCCTGATATGCTTAACACATGCCAACATGGCTTTTACTCAGAGAACAAAGCAAACATTGCCTATGTTATTATTATTTTCAGTAGTAAAATATATTAGCATGGTGTTATTTGGATACGTCCTTCAATTCTACGGAGTTCCTTTGCCACACTGCATCAAAGCAAGTGGCTTCCAACATTTAGAGCAGTCTCTCTGACATGATGGCAAGGGGCATAGCGATGTGAGGATGTAAATGATAATTGAATTAAATAAATGTAAGAGAGCTGAGTTAAGCTGCTGTAAATGAAAGGCTTCATCTACGTTTAACTTTTTAAAAGTGCATTCAAAGTCCAGCATGGCATTATGGATCCATTTTTTTCCACTTTAGTACAGTAACTACTTCTACCTTCTTATCAGGAAGAAAAGCTCCACAGCTGAACTACAAAGCACAACTCTCTGTTTAAAGACAATGTCTGGAGAAGAAAACTACACAAAGTGTAAGTATCCTGCTAAATTCTTACTGTTGTCTAAAGTACTTTTTAAAAGCATGGCCTGAAAGCTTTAGCACAAATCATATATGAGAAAAAGTTTGTTGGTTTTGGTTTTGGGTTTTTTTTCCTGGGAAAATGTCCAATAATAACTTACTAGCTAAGGTCAAAAGTCTTTCACTGCCTTTTAGATCTTTACTTCCCTTCAGAACCACTAATTTCCAGCATTTTTCTGCGTAACTCCCTCTTTTTCCTAATCCCAAACTGGATTAGTCTCACCTTCACTTGGAAGGTCATTTTCAACAGAACATAGAGATTGCGCTCAGAATAGACTTGACTCCCCACCTTCCACCTGCCGAGAGAGTGCTCTAATAGGCTTGACTCCTGCTTAAAATTGTGACAGGACTAATTTTATTTATTGTGACAGGGCCTAAATGCCCCACACTGGAAACATAAGGCCTTTATCTACGTTCACCTATCATATCTGGTACCAAACCTTTTGTAGCATCAACCTTCTTCTGTTTGCTTGTAATTATTTCCTTCCTCAAAAGAAACACAGAGTTTCCCAGAGTAGATTGGACCAATTACTGTAAGATGATTGAGAGGAAATAGCTGAACTAATCCCACAATGCATTTGGGTAGATGTACAAAGAGTCTTTCCTGACCTCTAGTGGAAATAAACTTCTTAAATGTTAACTTTCTCCTATCTTCAATGTGCATAACTTGAAATATTGGGACTGATCACTACATTATGTCACAATCATTTTTTTAATCCACCTCTAATATTTGCTTTGCTGGCCCCATGAAGCAGTAAATCTTACAAGCTAACAGCTTTCTGTATGAGAAATGATGACTTTTGATTACTCTCCTTGTACATGCCATTAACTCTAGTGAATTGATCCAGTAGTATAGGTCAGGACAAGAAGGAAAGCTGAACTGTGATTTCTTCCATTCTCCACAACCCACTAAATCAATTGTGATGCACCAATCACATTACTGTGTTGTTCAAATAATGTGTTATAGAGACAGATGACACTAGATTGCCAACAAATTGAGTACAAAGAACTGCCACTGCAATATATATTTGGGCTGACATGTACTTACATAGAGCTTTTCTCCTTATCTGATATGTGTCTGACTTCCAGATTTAATGTCTAATATTTTTCACCTGCGGTCCTTTTTTCTTATTCTATTATTCTCCTCAGGGTTGTGAAACCCACCTGCGTAAACCTAGTTTATTAATTACTCTTATTACTGTTCAATACTTGCACTGTGCTAGACTCCTACAGTACTAATTATAGATAAATGTCCGTGTTCTATTTGCTGTAGAAATATATAAGTACTTAGCTAAGAAGTTTGTATGCCTGCTCTTGTTTTCTGAATAACACTGACAAAAAAATAAGATTTTAGCCTAGTGTGGATTTAAAAAAAAAAAACAAAACAAAACAGTCCAGATACATCATTTTTATCTTTTGCCAAAGAGAACCATAAACAAGAAACATTCTTACTTATCTGTGAAACATGGTATAAAGCATACTGTGTTATGTTACAGAACTATCCTTTCTCTCGCTGCTTAGAAGCTATTCTGAGTCCAGCAGAAGGCTGAGTGGAGACTTACATAAGTCAGCTCAGTTCCTTTCCCAAGTCCTTTGGTGTCATTTTGTGCACAGGACTCCAGTAACCAGTGGACTTGGAATTGATTCATGCTGACATCTAAATGATATAAAAAGAGAGGAAAAGACATATATTATAATTATGCTTTGACCATTGCAACTTTTTTGGCTTCTCTGGATAAAAATAGAAGGAGTTTTAAGTATTGTAGAGCTGGTAGTTCCTCACTTGTTCCTAAGCATCCTTCAATAGAACGGAGAAAATATTATACACATACGTAATTTAAACTTTATATCAGCTAATGGAGATAACTTTAAAAATAGTGAATTGGCATTTTCAGATACGTAAGCATATGCTGCTTACATTTTTTAAAGAATCAAGCATTTAAATTGAGCATTAAAAAAAAAAATCTCAATACTGTTAATTCTAAACATCCTGCAAATGACGGAAATGACTTTGTGTCAACTGCCTGTGACTGTTTATATTGTCAGAGCATTGCAATACTGCTGCCTGGCACTGCTTGAGAAATCTGTGCCTGAAGACATGTGAAAATGTCTGTAAATCCTTGAGCTTTCTCCTTTCAGAATATATCATAAGACCTGTTCAGTATCTGTCCAAATGAAATTCTAGTCTTGACTCTTAGGAGTAATACCAAAGGCTTGAGTTTGCTCCCGTTTAAATCAATGACAAAACTTGCTGCAGTCTCAATAGCATAAGCTTTCAACCAATTTCCAGCTCTTCTCGCTTCTTGTCTAATACTAATTCCATAAGGAAGCAAAACAAAGGGGAATAAAGAATTAGACAAAAGAAGAAAAACTCATCAGGTAGTGCACATACATCTTGTCATTTTTCTGGATTTAGTTCTCCTCTATCTTTATACAGCGGATGCAAAATTATGTCTGCCATTATTAATTAGCTGGGTATAGCATAGCCACTAATGCCAAGTGCCTGATTGTGGGTTTCAGGAGGGAAAACAAGTATCTTTGATGCCTTAAGGGCTGATCTGACATTAGACTGCTACGAGCAATTTCGATGCAGAAGGGAAGGACTGTAAACTAAAGAGAAAAAAAGTAGTGTCTGAAACTAGCTCAAATGGTATTCTGGTAAAAAGGCTGATTAGAAGATCCTTGAAATAGATTTTTGCAGCAGCTATCTTAATAACAAAATGTATGCTAATTATTTGTGTGATTTCTTTGGAAACCCAACAATTTTTTTCAAAAAGAAATCTATAAAGAAATAACTTGCTGCCTTGTGATTGTTCCCTCTCATTTAAAAATAAATAAACAGATGTGCTTCCATTTGCCTCGTAATTGCTGGGCTTTCCCACTTGATGTGCCTGTTGGATGAAGACATGAACTCACAGTGCATTTGTAAGAAGGTTTCATCTGATTTTGTCTCTTCCAGTTCACTCAGTTATTGCCTATCACCTGCTTGCGCCCCTCCCCTGGGACAAACAAAGAAAACACCTAGCTTCTTGGGAATGAAGACTTTGTGTTGCTATATTAATCATGCTATATTGGTGATGTACACTCTATGCCAATTAACCACAGTGAATCTGTTATTGATTGTATATTATCTGATAATCACAACTTAATTATTTATACTAACTGCATGTAAGATGGACTGCTCTTTGTGAAGCTACAAATTGGTTATTTTCACTTATAACAACTTTCATTTGCAATCCATAAATACATCACTCTCTCTTTGGTAGAGATTATCCAAGCCAATTAAGCCTTGCCATCAAGAACTGGATAAGACACATACCTCAGGTAGGTCACTGAATATTGCTACATGGGCAACTGGCGAAAGATAAATCCCAAGCATCAAGAGCTTACAACAGCTCAACATCCAGATATATCAGTGTAGAGTTTTATTAAGTCTCTGTTCAGAAATGTAATTACACAGGTTGCTACCCAAGATATTTGGTATTTCCAGCTCCTGGCCCAGTAGAATTCTGTTTAGATTTTATTGCAGCTCCATCTCCATTCCTTATGTGAGCTGCTGCTCTCAGCAGTTCTTTTCTTCCTTCCTACTTCTCCTCTCCTGTATTAGCAAACCCTTAGTAACCCATTTGTAAACAGCTGTGGTTTCTGATAACCTCTCTATCTGAGCTAGAAAATCAGGAAGAGGTTAAAAAAAATTGTTATTTCACTTCCTATCAACTTGGACTGTAAATATAGGATGAAGGTTTTTAATAAACATAATTTCATATTTTTTTATTTAAACAAAATGAACAAATGAATCTTATATTTAATAGTGCTCACATCTGGTATTCTGATAACAACCTACATTGAAGAGACAGGCTTTTCTTTCTTTTTAGTGAGTATGCAATTAAAGATCTTTCAAAAAAGTTTTTGCATACATATATAAAAGTACATCAATTACTATAAACTGGAATGCATCAGGACAACATTAGCTAATTTTATCCAAAACTTTTCATTAGAACAGGCTTTTTTGACTTCCCTAAACTTTTATTTTCAAGACTTAAACTTCTTCAATTCCACATTTGTGACTGCTGTTATCTAAAAGGTTTGAACATAAGCATGTTAATTGCTTTTTGTTAAAAAGAAGAATGTAAAAACAATTAACAACAATAAAAACATTTTTCTCCTTTAAAAAAATCTATCCTGTTGGGGTCTAAAGCCTGAGTAATTTGGGTTGCAAAACTGAAATATAATAGGGAAGTAGCTCCTACTTGAGACAGAAACTTTTTAAAGATTAGGGAAAGGTGGGACATTTTGTGATTAAATAAAGCTAGAAGCATGAAAAACTCAAAGTGTATGTGCATGCATGAAGCATGCATATTATGACTGGTTTAGAAATTATCTTTAAATTTTTTAAAAGCAAAAGGAGACAAGATGTGTGGAATGATCTAAAAAGCCACATAAGAGACTTCAAAAAATGACTAAAATATGCATTTGTTTTATAAAGTTGCTCATAAAGCTCATGGCTCTTAGAGTTTCGTTTTTATGCAACATTATACATCTGATTTTGTGCTTACAGCACATGCAAAAGAAAAGCTTCTCCCAGCCTTCCTTTCAGCAATATACACTCTCCTAGTGAGATCACTACTATAATTTTATTTAGATTTTTTTTTTCAGCTGTCCATTACAAACTCAGTGGTAGGTACTGGACAAGTGATCTAAGCTGCAGTCTAGCTGAATGTCAGCCACTACCACCAAAGCTAATGGTTCTGAATTAAACCCAGCTGAAGTTAATACATTGTAATCCACAGCCACATCTTTTTCTGAAAAGTCATTTGAGTAGTTAATATTAACAGAATATCCAGTTTCTAATGGGATCAGAAAAGCTCTGCTATCCCTTCTAGAATAGGTACATAAAACTGAAAAGAAACTGCCGGACTCCTTCAGTCTGGTTCCCTGATATTTCATATGTCACATTATAAAGCCTTTTTTGTATATAATCAATCTCCTTCCTAATAGTTTGGAGTTTTCTTGATTCTGTACTTTGAATTGTAAGTCTTTATAAAGCTTTATAACTTCATTGTTCTCATGGTTAGAAAGTATACGATTTAACACTAAAAAGACTGATGCTTGCACAAACAGCAAGCATTCATCTTTCCCAAAACTCAAAATATTTGTATCGAAACACTGAACTCGAACTTGCTAAGTGCTAGCCCTCATTTGAGCAGCTCTAAGCTTGTGAAATTAGTCAACATAATAATCATTTAAGTCAGAACTCCTTAAAAGACTGTTACAGCAGACAGCTTATTCGAACAATTCAACAAGCTTCTTTAAGAAGGAAAAAAAATAAAAAGGAAACTAGAAATTTACTTTAAAAATCCCTGTAAAGTTACTGTCATGAACATGACCTTCAGCTGCTCAAGCTAAAGATTTCTTGATGTTTCAGACAGTTGCACAAAACTAATCCTCCCAAATGAACTAATAGCTAATGGTAATTATTTTGCCTATGATTTTTAAAGTAAATTTTCTGAAGTTTAAAATGAGTTCCTAGCCTTAAGGAAACATTCCTATACAGACATCACATGAGCATGTTCTTAGAAGTCCACATATGCTTAGCTGTTTTACTGAACAAGGGTATGCAGCCAACTTTGTTGGACAGAAATCTTAAATCTCTACCTAGAAATATATTGATCAGGGGATGCTCTAAAGCATGTTGAAAAGATGTCTGTTTTGATTCCCTCCCTCCTGTGTTTCACCCAAAAAAGCCTTTAACTCTACATGAGTATCTCCACAAAGCTATCTCTCTATCAATTACATTTATGAAGATGTTCTTCATCAGATTTATCTTCTTTCTCCCCCTCCCCAACCTAAACTCTTTAGTTCCATTTCAATTAAAATAAATACATATATTTCAGATATTTTGGGGGAGGAAATGCATATTTATTCTGTAACTTTAAGCTGTAAAAGCAGCTCAATATCCCATTAACGCCAATGCCAAATATATCTGTTTGCCACTTTGAAAAGTTCAGGTTCATATGCACAATTTAAGCATCTTAGATTGAAAAGTTTTGCTTAAAGTACTGCAACATATCCCAAGTCATGGCTGCACAACGATTAATAGGAATACCCTAGGCCTACATTCGACATTTGCTAAATCTCATCATTTCCCCACAGAATTTGAAGCTTGAGACCAACTCAGAAAACTCACCCAACACAATGCCAGGTAACTCTGCAATTTTTCCTAGCTGGAATTTCTGGTTTAAATAGTTCTACAGTTTATTGAAAATAAACTAAATAAAAAAGTAATTTCTTTTCCTCATCTTTGCCAATGCTTTCCACGTTTCTGTTCTGCTGTACATTTCCATTACTGCCAGCCATGTGAATAATTTCATCTAATGTGGTTTCTTTTTTTCTACCATGTTACTGCAGACAGCTCCTTTCTTTGCCTCAAATACTTTTTTCTGATTTATATTACATTTATTGTTGCAGAAGGGTTCCAACTTGACAATCATGAAGTCTGCCTTGTAGCTAGAAAACTGGCATAGCATAGGCAGGAACAGCAGTGAAGTTTGTTCACACAACCCAACGCCACCAATATGACAACAATCTACTATCACTCCAGGAGACCAGGTAAACAGATTTAAGAGGCATGTATTTCGTTGTATTCCTGTGATCCACAGCAAGAAAATTGCAGCAGACTGTTTTGGGAACTGGGGCTAGTTCTGCTGCTGGTTTGCTGGAGGCATTTAGGCAAAGCACTTCATGGTTCTTTACCTCTGTTCCACCACTGTCAAGTGGTGATAATGATAATGGTCTCTGCCATAAAAGTATTTCAGCTCTAGAGTTGTATATTATTCTGTTTGATGGGTGGTTGTTGGATGATGGGTCTCAACAATTTGTTATAAAAATGCCAATTAATGCCAGCTGTGACAGCACTATTATGCAGGCACAAATTATAAACACTTACTGCAAAGAAAAATCAAATGGGATTTGCTGGAAACAAGATTTCAGAGCAGACATGTTCAACAACAGCAGCTCAAATTAAGGTTTAATTACAATAAAAATGTCTGGCATCAATAAACACAGTAACATCAAGCTGATTTCTGTATCGTGACAGGATTTGAAGTACTTATCAAGTAGTGTCTGATAGATTTTTTTCCATTAGAATAAAATATGGTAAAAAAGTAAAGATTATAAAATAAGACATACTTTTATGAAAACCTTTACCTAGCAGCATAAACGTATTAATTTAATATAAATAACAAGCATACGTCGAATGAATATTTCAGTAAAAAAGGAAATGGTGTTCTGTATTTTTTGTCAAGTTACCTCAGCAAACTGACTTCCTCCAAAATCTATACATATAATTAATATGCTAACTGCATGTCAACAGGAGTTGTTATCAAAGTTTGGAAGATAATTAGCCATATGTAAACCTGCTGTCTCATTCAAAACTAACCTTTCTTCAAACAGAATGCCATAAGGAGACTGAAATTTCTGTGAAGCTATTCAGAAAGAAAATTACTGAAAGAATTTGTTCTGCATGTAGCTAAACCTTTGGATTTATTATATATTGTTAAACCTGATATTTCATACAGAAAACCGCAATGATTATTTGTGACTGGCCACATGGTCTTTGTTTTTTTTCTCATATTGGGGGGTAGATCATACAAACTTCTGAGCACTCTGGCCCTGATTCAACAAAGCACTTAAGCATAAGAACAGTCGTGTTGACTTCAATTGTTAAGAGTAGCTAATGGATCAGGCCAGAAAGTTTAGTACCCACGAAGATCAAGACACTAATGACCATACAAACTATAGTTAAAAGACAGTCTTGAACATGTCTTTGATTGTCTTACACTAATAGGAAGAAGGAAATATAGCAAAATTACTTAATTTCCTTTCTGGATCATGTGTCTTGCAGCATTACTGCTCTAAAAATAGGCTATAGCAAGGGGTAAAGGTTCTATATTTAATATCACAGCACAGGGCAGAATCTGCTCAGGGCACATGAAGTGCATGTCTCAGTATCTACGAGCTTGATTAGTTGTTTCTACAGCAAAGTTATAGTATGATTTGGGGAAGCTCTGTGTAAATCCTGTGTCAAAAAACACGCCATGCAGGACAAAAATTATTTGTCTCGTATTGAATGGTGAAGCTGTGCTATGGTGAATGTAAAAGTAACAATGGTAAATGGTGAAATTTATGATGCCTTGCATAAAGAAAAACATTTTATCATCTCTGAAGTGCCCAAAGAGGTGTACAAGTCAAAGGCTTCCTGAAGAAATGTTCCTGCCCTATCTTCTCCCAGTATGCAATCCCTGATACACCTTTACAGCTGTGCATCTAATGCAACACAGCACTGCTTCCAACCCAGCAGCGTTTCATCTGCAGCATAACCTGCCTGTATCTCTGCACCAAGAACTATTTTGCAAATAGTTGGGATAGAATATAATGAAGTGTCTTCTGCTCTCTCAGGCTTGCTTTCATCTGTTTATCAGGCCACCTTTCTTCTCTGTGTCAACACAGAGTTCTACAATATGCAAGTTTCCATAAACACTTTTTCTGCTAAAACTCAGTTGCTGGAGAGATCCTGGAAAATATTCAGGGAAGGCTTAAATATGGGCAAAATCCAAGTGAATAGACAAAGTCTACTAGTTGCTTCAGTTTTGAAGACACGATTAGTATAAAGTGATCCACATGGTATTTATTGCATTGTAATAAAAGCACGACTGAAGAACAGTTTGAGAAGGAATACTTTAGCATACTGCAGAGAAGCAAAACATGATCTCAGTCAGTACTTGATCATAACACCTATTTATTTCTTCACATATTAGTTTACCAGCCATTCTATGCCTCTCTGATTCATGGCATTTCTTGCCAACATTTGAAATCTGAAGCTAATGATAGGACAAGAAATAAAGATAGAATAACAAGTGTTATTTTACTTATGGTAGTTCAGCAAATGCAAAGTGAGTTATCAGTCTTAGGATACATAGGCAAACACAATTTACCTTCAACTAATGATAAAATGCTGCATTGATGCACTAATGCATTGTAAGCCTCTCTGCACTCCTCTTTTCCCTGTAAAAGCTGTGTTGTCAGTGTTCTGTCTCAGTCATTTTAGGCAAGTTCTTTTAAAAAAATGACGTGAAAACAGCTCTGGGTCTTTAGCTGCCTGTACATTGATTCACCCAGTGGTATAAAAAAAGAAAAAAAAAAACCCAAAGCGTCAAATGTTTGGTTATGAAATTCATGGTATTCATGATGCCTCTGAGAAAAAGAACTTTTTAATAATCACCTATTCAAGTAGTATGATTAAAATAAACACCAAAACCCTCAGTTGCCATTTAAACGTCATTCAATAAACACTTCCTAACAAGGTAAACTATACTTCTTCCTGCTCTTACATGGAATATAAGCAGTATCGTTTAAATCACAAAGATTTTGTTTCTCACATTATGCCATTTAAAACAAACTTACTTTCTATAGAACACATTCTTTGTATAACACAATGATAAGCCTTTCCAAAAATGATATTAACAATTAGTGTGTAATTTAAAGACAGGCCTGAGCCACAGTATTTGTGTCCATATCTAGACCTAGGAAGCCTCAAGGTTTAAAGATGTTTATACTGAGGGATTTAAGTTTGGGATCATCTCTAAGCCGGATTACCTCTACCCTCACTCCTTTTCCCACACACAATATCCTATACAAAGTGAGTTCAACAGTATCTCATTCTGGTTTACTATTACAAGGAAATTTGCCTCTTGTAAGCTCCAAGTCTCACAATAGCTGCTTGTAGCCTGAATAGAAGCTTCCTACGATACTCCCTCATAGCCAGATTTTCAAAGGTATCTAAGCATCCAAAACCTGAATTTAATGAAAAAGAAAAAAACCCAAACAAACAAGTCTAAGGCTCGCTATGGTTATACATCTATTGAAAATGTCACTAGGTACTCTACCATTAACTTTAGCCTTCTGTGTAACTTTGACAAATCTGGACATCAATTTAGGTGGGGAGGCTATATTGATAGTAGGTAATCTGGGAGTCCTTCCCAATTCCAAAGTCAAGGTACAGACCCAGCTTACCCCTAACTCCACAGTGGGAGGAGATGCAGAGACGCACCTGCTACTCCCTTCTCTCTCATACCCTATGCAAAAGCTGTATGGCTGGGTTTGCAAGCCTGTACAATGCTCCATCAAGTTCCAAACCTGAACTTTCATGGAATGCATCATGGCATGCCATATCTGGATGTTGTTGTGCTGAACTGTTATTCATAAAGTTAATGGTATTAATATGCAGCTTCTAAATCTGCAGTTTAAGACTACTGAATCTACGAGAAAACGAACAGAGCAAAAACAGGTTAAATATCTATAAAATCATGTGCGCACAGACAGGGTGAACAGAGCTTGACTGTTTTCTGTGTCTCCAATGTAAGAATTAGTATTCAAATGAAGCTAGAAGAAGCAGCTTCAAAACAAATAAAACATTGTGGTTCTTCATAGAACAAGCACTTAAAACTCTGGAACCCCATAACCCAGGATGTTTCAGATGCCCAAAATTTATGTGACCCTGATGGGACGCTGGATGTTATCATGGAAAAGAAATGCATCAAAAGTGACTAAATACAATGAAATCACATTGGGCTCAGGAAATCACATGAACTAGAAGTTGTCTGAAGTTAGGACAATAATCTGCAGAAGTATTACACGCTTGCCTTATTCTTATGTTCCTTTGGATTTGCTTTTGGCTGCTGACAAGAACAGAATACCTGGTGGGATGGATCTTTGGTCTAGACTACTATGGATATTTTTATATTCAGTTTATGGTCACAGGAGTAGAAAGCAACTGGTGTTTAAGAAGTCATTATTCATCAGCTGCATACATGTGTCATCTTTAGATTACTATTTCAGTGTCAGATAGCCTTTTTTGGTGTCTTTCCCTCCAACTATAGCTACTCATTCAAATAGTCCAGCTCCCTTCCCTGTCTGTAGTGTTTATGCAGCTAGTTTTATGGCCACCTTATAAACTAGGCTAATTAAATAATACAGGTTAAAAGAGGCATGTGGGGGAAAATTGACCCAATTTACAAGATGACACTGGTTAGTTTAAACGACCTTCACCGTGAGCATGATGATTCTGCTGCTGATAGCTTAACCTTCCCTGGATCATAAGCTAAATATTTTACTTCAGAACTTAGGCAGGCTAAGAGAGCACTCATGGGCAGTTATTACCGCACAGCCGATGAAAGGTATCTTGCTAAACTGCAGTACCTCAGTGTCTTTTTTACTCGCAGTAGGAATTGTAGGATTACTCCAGGTATGATAGTGTAAGCATATAAAACAAAGCTTTGACTGAATGTGACCTAGTGATACAGTTTGGGGAAAGGAGGGGAAGAATTGGATGGTAAAAAGCTTGCCATTTTATCCCTCGGTTATTCAGACTGCCTAACAACAGACACTGCCATTGACAATCTTAGTGATGCTATATATATATATATATGCATATATATAAATTTCTGTATTTGTTGTTAAAATAATTAGCTTTATAGGTTGTGGTAATACTCAAGAAGTAATAAGAAATGTAGAAAACTGGGCACTGGGTGGACAGATATTATTGAAGTAACATAAAGATGGTGGTTTTGAAAACATATTTTTTCCTGAAGAATTAAAAATCAGGTAAAAGTTTATTTATTAGTTGGCCAGTTAATTTTTTCAATGCCTTGAAGTGAGTTAAGTCTTGATAAATGATTTCGCAATGCAGTATTGAATGTGTATCTGCAGTCTGAAATCAAGCTTAAATTTGTATTCAGTTATTAAGTTTAAGAATAAAAAGACTTCTTTTAAATGCATAAATTAAGTCAAATTAAGTAGAGTTTCACAATTATTAAAGGTGTTCTGGAGTACGATTCAGGTCATACCGAGGGCTTGTGAACAGCACATGTAAATTTTAAAATGAAGCAATAAGTGGATCAACCATACAAAGTGTTAGAACTACACTGATGAATGTTCTGGACCAAACCAGTCCAGTACAGCCACAATCTGCCTTCAGCAGACATCAGTGGGTGCCTGCTAAGCAAAATCAGTCTTCTGTGCTGTCTGAGCTCTGGGACCACAGAGGGCAGTTCTGATTTGGCTTCTGATATTTGATTTCCTGGCAGACTTTGAATCAGTTCCAACTACATTCCTGGGACTAATTGTTGGACAGACTTGACCTTAAGTCTCTCATACCTAAAGCTTTAACCACCTACGCTGAAAGGTACAGAGGTTTTGAAGCGAGTGAGAGTCATTCAGTAATGATTTTCTGTTTTTCCTGTGGAAACATGAAGAAATGCAGTAAACTGTGCCCTTGAAAAGACTCCCCAATATTGTCCCATTTGCAGGGGAGATGCCACTGAGGTTGCCCTATTGTAAATGTGATTTTAAAACTTTACTATTTGTCCCACTAATCAATTGCATACTATTTGAGAAGTTGCACTCTATCTGCTCTACCAAATTGTATTATTGATGTTTTTCATTACTCCCACCAGCAACATTTTACGTAGTGTTATCATGTCACATTTGGACATAAACCAAATAGTCCAAGTCCTGTAGTCAGTTTATAAAGTACAACTGGAGACGGTCAGATGCTCCCGTTTTTAGTGTCTCCAGGCAGCAAAAAGGCAAAGACATTGTAAAAAACAGCAGTGGGATAACAAAAATTTTATTCCTGGAACTACCTTAGGACTATGTAAGACAAAGTTAGGGAGGAGTAGGAATCACACACAGGATACTTCTGACAGGATATTCTTTTAACTCTGGAATAATTTCCCACAACTGTTAAAGCTGACAGCATTACCTGCCTCCCCAGGCAGGATGCTGGGGAAGCCCGTAGGATACAGGCATCTCAGTCAGCTGTAGCACATGTGGAAAAGCAAAATTATTGAACGTCTACTGGTGAATTTCTAAAGAGTTGATCAAGTCGAAGATTCCTGTGCTTGGGGCCAGCTTTACTAACTAAATCCCTAAATACAAATGCACGTTATATGTACCCACACAATGAGCCTCTGCTGAGCCAATGTCTCTGTATTCGCATAGAAATCTGAGGGAAATACATTGGTGTATACTTCACTATAATTAACAGCGAGGTCTTCTTGTTGAAAGAACTATCTGGATCACAGTGATACCTTCAAGTACAAATATTTTCCTGCTTAAATATCTATAATTAGAAAATGGCCAGCTGCTCAAACATTGGTCTTCCTAGTGCAATAGTTAGTACCAAACTAAATAATTCCTTAGTGTTAAGCAACTACTGCTGAATTCTTTACAATAAGAACTAGAAACTCCAGCTGGCATTGAAGGGTTTCATTACCTTCAATGGCACTAGTTCCATGAGAAAGGACTATAGGATAACACAGGGAAAGCTTTCAATTATTTTAAAACCTGCCATATGAAATACCTTATTACAAACAGAGTCAGCACATACAGTCACTTCATTTATCTTCCTGAACTAAGTGAAAGTTAATTTTGTTTTCCTAAGATCTACTTTTAAAAGCATTCATGGCAGCTTTCTGTTTGCTTTGCCTCGCCTTGCATTTTATTCTTCCCTGTAATTTAATTCATTATTTTTGTTTGGTTGATTTATCAGACAATGGAGGATTCTTTGCCTCTCCCTGCTTAAGTGTTCTTTTTTTTCTGCTTTAGCATTTACCAGAAACAGAAAGAAGCCTGAAGCCAAATCTTAATGCATTTTAAATATTTGTCTTTTTAAGCAAAACCAAGGGGCAGATATATTGATTTTAAATATCTAGAAGTACTTTAAATGTTTAATTTAAACAGGGGACGTAAATGCTCATAGACTTCATTCAAAGAAAAGTGAAGGAAACTAAAACTACCTGAGCAAGGTGAGTTACATTACACTCAAATAACAGGCACTAAGAAAACAGTAGTGAAGGCAGAGTAATGGGTTAGAAAATATTATTGTGACATGTTGCTTTGGAAAGAAATCATCATACTAAATTACATTCTAATATTTTCATATATTATAATTATTGCAGCAAGTGATGAGAATTGATGCAGTGAGCTCATAAAGAATATTTTTTTTTCCTTCTGTCTATGGGAAATATCTTATTTTTATACCCTGAAGATACACAAATTTGCAGCAACTTGAAGGCTTTTCAGCTGAAGTCCAGAACCTCAGCTCTCTAGTTGCCAAACCATTGAGGAACAGAGGAAACATAAGGATCTTTTTATTTTCACACTTTCAGTCTTGATTAGTACACAAGATACTGAGGATCTTAATTATTCTAAGTAGCTAATCCTTTTAAGTAGGGGGTTCAGAGTGCATCCATTCTTAGTAATGGATGGTACTCTCTGACTCCAGCACCAAGGAGTTAAAAGTGATTTGTTTAAGCTGATTCCACTATTTGACATAAATAGCACATAATTTCTAATTTCACACAGTCAAGATGGCCAAAGAATCTGGCCACAAGTAAGTTCTTCTTTTCATTTACAAAAGTGGGATTCATGCTGTTTAAGGAATGTACTGTGTTTCTCTAATCCTGGGCCTAAGTCAGAGGCAGCAAGTGAAAGACATTTTCTTCTTTCAGAAAGAAGCTATTGTATTCATATAATTACAATATGCTTTTGTGATGACTCTGTCTAGCAAAATTATGTGGATTTGCTAAGCACCTTGTACTGCTTGAAGCGTGGAGTTATTTTTGCTAGCATACATCCTGAAGTAAAGTTATTATTGCCATCATACCGAAGCATTCAAACTGAAAGATTACTTCAGAATGAGATTTATTTTAATGTAAAGTCCAGATCCTACATTCCATTCATGCCTCATGCTTACTGAAGCTAATGGTACTTAAGAAATGACGCTTGAAGAACAGGCATAAATAAGTCTCCTGCTACCAAACTGTGGCACATTATGGTGCATACATATGGAAATAGGATCTTCCATCCACTTACTCAGACTTTAACTCAAATACTGTGTTCAGTTTCTGAGTACTGATAAGCAATCACTTCTTTACTGTATAATAAAGCCAGTTCAGCAATAGTTTGCAATACCCCCGCTATTGCAGTTGTTGCACAGGATAGAGGTCTGATGAATTCTATCTAGAGGGATGATATAAAACCAAGAGTTTCAGCCCTGATGTCATCATTGTGGTCTTTCACTGGCTTCCTAGAGGCACATTTGCAAATGACACTGAGGAATACATCGTCTTTGTAGTAATGGAAGAACTATCTTTGAACGTTAAGAGACATCACCATATATTCTGGAAATCCTAAGGTACATTGCAATAAACTGCTAGGTGGCCTCTGCAGCCTGATATTCATAAAGGACAAATTCCCTGTCATTCAGAAAACAATAACAACATCTGTTATAGGGCCTTACAGATAGGACTGAACAACTTGATTTAACTTCAGAGTTCTACTTTGAGCAGATGGTTGGACCAGCTGACCTCCAGAGGTCCCTTCCAATTCATTTAAATTATTCTATGATTCTGTTCTATTTTGTCCTTTTTAAAGAGAGTAAAATGGTTCAAATTCAAAAGCAAAACAATTTCTTAGCTAACAAAGGCACCAATGAAAGTAAAGCAATCATCTAAAACAACCTTAGGAATACATTTGTGTTTCTTAAGTGGTCTGAGACTGCAAGAAATCCACACAAGTCTTTTCTTCTGTTTGTTTCTGTAATCTGTGGTGTGCTGTGATGCTACAGTGTTGGAAGGCAGTACAAAACTCCTCTATAGAGCCACCTTGGTTTTGGACAGAATTAAAAAAAAAAATCATCTCGGGTCTAAGTAGAATGGTAGGGCCACTGAATTCAGGAATACAACAAAAATTTCTGAGCAGCTCTTACTATAGAAAATGAGTAACATTCTTACAAAGTGAAAGACTGCTGTTTTAGCAGTTGTTAAAGTTTTCATTCCAGCTAAAAGACACTCTATATCAACATATCATACTGGTTTAAATGTCTTAATCTTAAAAAAATCCAAAATCTAAATAACGCATTTATTTCATCACCACTGTAACCGTCTCTTGTTAGGACCATGAAGTCCATCACAGAAAGTAAGAAAAACTTTGAAAATCAAACCAGATAAAGCAAAGATTGCTACAATCAATTGAAATTTTGCTTAATTTACAAAAGTCCAATATATTCAAGCTTGAGACTCGTATTTCTTGAATTATTTTATATGTCATGGAAACTCTTACCATTATCAATATTCTTATTTCACATGGTTTCATGATATTTTCTTAATTTTTATTTGTTTTAAAGTCACACATCCTAATTTAGGACTACAGAATGGCTGTGTTCCTGTACCAAAAAAAGCATTTTTTTAATAGAAAACTACAAAATAATGAGAACATTAGAGCAATCAACAGGGACTCCTGTTTTCACCCACCACGTAGAAGACAAAGAAGTCAATTCCCTGTCAGGAAGAACTTACTTAAACTCTGATTGCCTATCTGCAGTGAAAATAGCCTAGACACTAGGCCATAGAGTAGGCTGACGTAAATTGTCTCCCAGTATTTCCTATTATAGTTGCAGCACTCTTATACCTCCTACTACTCCCTAAACACAACTTGAGACAGTGCAGTTCATAAAGGAGAAAGACGTGTGGGTACAGTTCCCAACACAGCTGGCTCCAGTAACTGCTGTCTTTCATAAAGACAAGACACAGCCAATATGCTTCTCCTGCTGTGTTCCTTGCACGGTGTAAAAGACTTGCTCTGCAGTAAATTGTCACTAGTAAATTTACAGTCAGTACCTCATCCATGTACTACATAACCTCCAAACTCCTGTAAGAGCTTAAAGAAGCTGCTAGCTTCTCAGGAGCAGGTAACTGGCTATATTTCAGTTCCACATGAGGCAATGGCTCCTGCTGAGTTACTGCATATGCTATCACTCAGAATACAGATATTTTCTTTTTAAAAAAGAAAAGAAAAAAGTAAGTGTGACAAACTGCCATATTCTGCCCCTCTTCACACACCTTTGCTATCACTGTTCATTATGTGAGAAAAATGAAGGCAATTTCCACTGCATGGCTGGGGCATACACCTAAACACCCTAGTGCATGTGACAGAGTTTGCTTCCACCATGTGACCAAAACAGACCTCTGGGTGTCCCCCTTGGATAACTGGATCTACACAGATTCACACAAGATGAGTCAGCTGTACAGTCAGCAACTCAGGAACTCAACTGGCCCATCCCTGGCACAAGGTGACAGTATGTAAATCCATGTCATTTCTAACAGATCTGTGCCATATCTGTCTTTGAAGATTTCCAATTGTGGAGATTACACCATTTCCAAACACTGTTATTTCCAAGCTATAAAATATTTCATTTAATCTTAATTACCTCTTGTCTCAGCCACTCTGAGAATGCTGACTAACTTATTTCTTTTTATAGGCATTTATAACTTTTACTACAAATATTACTTCCAGGTATGTAACAGGGTGTGGGATTCAGCTCCAGATTTAGATGTCAACATTTAAGTAACTACGGTGTAGCATCTACTTATAAGCTTGATATCCAAGTTACCATTATAATTAGTGGACACCTACTTCAAGATATCTCCTTCAGAACAAAATGAATCTTGCTTTACTGGTCATGATTTTTTCTCCATTAACTATAACAGTGAATTTGGAAAACTACTTGTAAGGTGAATTTCACTAGAGGCACTGGCATTTTGCTCATAGGACACATGATCTTTCTTCTGGAAACAGGCTGGCAGGAAAAGGGCTGCAGCTGGATCAATTGTTCCACTGGGCTGAATCTTGCCTATAGACTGCAAGTTGCACAACCTGGCCTAACATCTGTGGGAGACATCTTCATCTTTGAATCTTGACCCTCAATTTTTTCAGTTCAAACTGCTCAGAATTGAACCTCAGCTCACAGAGAGATGTTAGGCATCTCTAAGCCTTCTATAGATGAGTTGTCTAGGTTTCCTTCTGTACTCAGTAAGGAAGAGAGGTACCTCCAGAGAAAGATTCAGCTGCTGTGTGGGATGAATTGCTTCAAAAATCACCTGCTTTTCTTTTTTGACTATAAAAGGAGCTTGGACAATGAGTTGACATCTCACTTCCAGAAGGCTAAAGCTTAAGGTGATCAGTCCTAAGCTCGGAATATATAATTCTCACTTTGGATAACCAAAGGCATATTGTTAGGTGAACTTAGTATTCACAATTAAAAATGCCTCAACTTTTACTTAAACTTCAAATTATTCCAGCTTTCCATGAAGTTAGGCAAAAATGAAATATAATGGGGAAAGCTAGAAGAAAGAAAACTAGCATAGCCAAGATAGGGGCAATCATTTAAAATCATAGAATCATAGAATCATAGAATCGTTAAAGTTGGAAAGGACCCTTGAGATCATCAAGTCCAACCTGTTAACCTAAGTGCCTGGTCCATCTCTAAACCATGTCCCTAAGCACCACATCCACATGCTTTTTGAATACTTCCAGGGACTGTGATTGCACCACTTCCCTGGGCAGTCTGTTCCAATGCCTAATGTGCATGTAGTCAGGCTGAGCCAAAGCTTGCAGATTTTATGGAGGAATAAACATTTGACTTGAAAGTATTTGATATAGCAGGGCTAGAAAGGTAACCATTCAAACAGGCAGGCACTTTTTAAGAAGCAAGAGATACCTCTCACAATCCACACCATCCAGGTGACATATTCTTACGTTACATAGCATAATTGAACAGCTATATAGCCTTTCCCCCTTCAGGGTGGTGCTGCACACACCTAAACCCAAAAGAACTTAAATATTTCTAAAATTCTTTGAAAAATTCCAGGTCATTATCCATTTTGTAGCTCTTTACTTCAAACACAAATATTGAATGGATTTTATGCATGTGCTACTGCTACACATGTAGATTGCTACAAGTTAAAACACTAGCCGTGTTAGCACATTTTCAAATAACAGCACGCAAACTTGTTATGGCTAAGCTGGAGCAATGTGTAACAACCTATATGCACCTAGAGGGCAAGAAAATCCCTTTTTTGATTTCTGAATCTGATTAGAGACTTAAAATTTATGGCAGTTTCCTTTAGACTGGAAAACTTAAACATAAAATTGTTGTTAGATTTTTCTGAAAAACAGAAGGGTGCATGCAGCCTAGCAGAAAAAAAACTTAAAGATTTTTCCAGTGGTTGTGGCCAAATATTCATCCTCTTCTAATTCAAGGTGACAGATAAAGTTTGATGTAAAGTCTATTGTGGCCTTAACATGAGCCAATATAACTCTAAATTTTGTGGTTCAAACTACAGTTTAGTTTTTGTGACACCACTGCATGATTTCCATACACCTTCATTTCCTGACTCATTTCTCAACTGACAAAGTCCAACAAGTGATACTGCAGTAGCATCAGCAGAAAATCCTCCTGGGAACTGTATGTGCTTGAGACCCTCTGACTACGCTCCAGGGAGACAACATTCATAGCCACAAAAGCTCTGTTGAACATAAGGCCAAATTCTGCTTCCCTATTTAAAACTTTACAGAAGCAATTTCCACCAAACTAAAAATTATCTCAGCTCTGGGAAGATTCAGTGTCCCAACATGACTGACAGTAATTTTTGGATAGCTGATTCATGTCATTTCGCTCTGCCAGACATTTACACATCCATAACACAAAGAGGAGAGGCAATGTTTCACTCTAATGTGAAGGTGAAGGGAAGGAAGGATGGCTGTAGGATTTAACTTTGAATGATTGTATAAGGTTCATCATAGTATATCAATGTTCTACAACTCTGAGGCAGTTGATGAGAGTTCCTCCTTAGAAAAAATAGTAAAATAAAAATTTGACAAACCTGTCTTCTTCCAGTAGACTTTGACCTGGAGTTCATTGTCCTGATAGAAAGGAGTTCCAATTTTAAGAAAACGAGTGGTTTTTCTTCTTTGAAATGTTGGGTAAGGATCTACCAGTCCTTTCTGTGGTTTCCCAGCAGAAGATGTCTGTTCCTCTGCAATACACAGAACAATCAGGAATTATTTATTTAAGTACAGTGCCGTATAATGACTGTGCTGATATTCAGAAAATAATTCTATCCTTAATCCAAATTATCTTATTTCAGTATCTTACCTAAATGAAATTAATATACAGAACAAACTGTCCATAATGGTTGAAAAGCATATGTTTGTTTGAAATTCAGTCAAAAAAATATTTTGGACAGAGAGAAAAAGACAAATATACTTTAATATGAAAATGCTCTGTAGATTTTCAAAAGAATAATAAGGAAAGGGAATGTATTTATATCCCCAAGAACAAGAAAAGTTAACACATTGAGTTTTTAAACAGGCATAGTATCTAGCAGTAGTTCTGTATAATCATTCATCGTCTTTATATTTGTGCAGTGTTTGAATATACACAAAACCCAAGGATGGCATTGAGTGTAACCCACAGAGTGCCACATGTGGTTATTATATCAAAGTAAATATAGTCCTTTGGTATGCTATATAAGAACACTCTGGTCAGATTAAAGATCTTTCTTGCTCACTTTCCTGTTTCCAACAGTGAACAGTGAATGCTTAGGAAAACATTGTAAGAGCAGAATTAACTTTGAGCAATTCCCTTGGTATTATGTGCCTAGCTTCCAACAAGCAATGCTGATTCAAACTGCATTTTCATTGCACACTTGCAAATATATCAGTTACAGTATTTGCATTAGATTAACAAAAAAAGCTGTATTTAATTCCATAATACACCTAAATGAAAAGTAAAGATTCTAATAATTAGGAAGTGGCAAATTATTAACTACATATTTGAAAGAAAGAGGGAAAGACTCACGTTTCAATAATTACCATGAATAACATGTAAAATTGAACATTGTGCCCTACATGTCGGTTCAGCTGAAACCCACTTGCTTTTTGGCCAAATTTTACTTTGCCAATCCTTCGCTTAGTCTGATACAATTTTACATTTTCTTTGCTTGTTTTAAATTAAAGTAAAACTACCAAACTTAAGCAAATTCTTTCTCAAGGTAACCATAATGTTTATACTACCTAAAAGGAAATAAAAAAGTGATAGAGAGGAGTACGAACTTAAATCTATTAGGTATATCTCAACTTAAAGTAGTTTAATTTTACTAAATCTCTGCTTTGCTGTTCTCTGTCTGCTCCAATTCCGGAAAAAACAGGACACCAATTTAAAATATTTCTATATAAAGATCAAGAGAGAGAGTCTTGCTGCATTTCCCAGAAGTGAAGCATACAAATATAGTGAGGCAATATATTTCTGAGTGTGGGGGAATACAACGCCAGAGGGTCAGGGTCAAAGCTCACAGAGGTCTGCAGGACTAAATTACTTCAGCGGGTTATGGACTACTCACTATTCTGACAATAGGAACAAACACCTAAAAAAACAGAGCTTAATTCCACAGAGAGCAGAGCAACTGACAGTGGGACTTCAGCAAAATTGGCATGTTGCTTCTGGAACTTCCCAAAGGCCATGGAAGTCCCCAAATAAAGAGGGGGCGTGAATGTCATGTCCTAGATAATATTTCAGGCAATATTTTTTTTTCTTTTTCATATTTCTCCATCTGCTTCTGAGTATTCTCAGAAGTACCTCAAGCAGGACTAGCTCTTTACCTAACTAACTTCAGTGAGATGCAGAAGATGACTTTGCATCTCCCCCAGGAGTAGTTTTTATTTGCTTTTCTTATGTAAGCTATAATTTAGCCATTTTTTAAAAAATGTCCAAAAAGACCCAAATACACTTCTCAGCAGAATGCTCTATCCACTGAAATGTGTGATATCAGTGGTTTAGGCTCAATGAATCTTGAATCCTTTACTTCATGGCTTTAACAGAAAGGATGCTCAGATTTGTCTATAAACTTATTATTGAAGGACTCTACTGTAAAACAAATATGTGTTTTAGTTCTTGCAGGCACTGATTTGCAGTTAAAAAGAAAATACTGCTCATTAACTAAATGGCTGTTTATAACTTGAACATAACAGTCAAATACTTGAAGTATATAAGAAAATAAAAATACTGCCTTTAGTATAGTATTTATCTGGTTTAAAAAACAATACAACAGTTAATGAACCTTTAGTCCAAAAAGGTCGCCACAGTAAAGTGACATAAAGCACAAGCCATTAGAAAGTCTGTACTAATTAGACATTAGCGGACTTTCACAGAAACTACTGATGGACTGTTTTCTGAGGTAAAAACAATCAAGTAGAGGGCAGATTATCCAAGCAAAATTGTGGAAGGAATTTAAACCTAGGTGTGATGATGACAGGAAAGAGGTGCCACTGGAGTGGACAGAAAATGATGAAACCACCAAAGTCATGTGTGAGGCATAGGGTAAATGAACTCCATTCGTTAGAGGATTGTGATGCAGATGTGATCTGCATCAGATTCTGAAAAACACAATGTTTTGGAGAGTGAAAAGTGAAAGAAAAATCTTCCTCTCCCAACACAAACCCCTTGGTCATATAGGCCATGAGAGACAGACCATTAGTGAGACCATGGAGAGCTGATACAGCACCACCAGCAGTTTCTCACAGTAAGTATAGAATGGTACCAAAAATGACACAGTCCAATCTCAATTACTCAGCTTCAGTTTAGAAGGTTTTTGTTATACAGAAAGTCTTTATCTATTATCATGTTTAAAGACTATGATGATCTGACCTAATGCCAGGACTAGCAATAAAGCCTGAAAAACATAAGTTGATTAATTATCTCTGCTCCCAAGAGGGGAAAGTTTATAAAGCTATCTCATAGTAAAATGAGAGACAGAAATTCAACAGCTTGCCCAATGTCACTTTGGCGAGGTGTTTATAACAGCACCTAGAATTTCATCCCAGTTACTAGGACACAGCTCAGCCTCAGCCTCAGGTGAAATCCAGGCACCAGCCTCTCCTGTGACCTGATGTAAAGTAAACTCAGTTACGTGTTCTTTCTCAGAGCTGTGATGTAATCTGGTGAAATGCCAGTCAAGATGATTGGCCTGAAAACTGAACACCTTAAAGTTTAGCATGGAGATCCAGAACTTCACAGAAAATTCTAATCAGAAGAGAGAAGAGGACCGGGGCGGGGTGTGTGTGTGTGTGTAAAAAAAAAAGGAAACTTTTGCTTGTTTATCTAGAAAAATGTGCTTTGCAGAAAAAAAAAAAAAGAAAAACAGAAAACAAAGAAGCAAAACCAACAAGAAATTCTTAGAAAAATACTCTGCAAAATGAGAACATCTCTCATAAACACCAATGATACACTTCTAGTTGAGCTCAGTGGCTGAGTGTACTGGAATTAAACACCCAGTTCCCACTGTAATGTTTCTTCTATTACATCTCCTCTGTACATGGGAAGAAGGGAAGGGAAGGGAAGGGAAGGGAAGGGAAGGGAAGGGAAGGGAAGGGAAGGGAAGGGAAGGGAAGGGAAGGGAAGGGAAGGGAAGGGAAGGGAAGGGAAGGGAAGGGAAGGGAAGGGAAGGGAAGGGAAGGGAAGGGAAGGGAAGGGAAGGGAAGGGAAGGGAAGGGAAGGGAAGGGAAGGGAAGGGAAGGGAAGGGAAGGGAAGGGAAGGGAAGGGAAGGGAAGGGAAGGGAAGGGAAGGGAAGGGAAGGGAAGGGAAGGGAAGGGAAGGGAAGGGAAGGGAAGGGAAGGGAAGGGAAGGGAAGGGAAGGGAAGGGAAGGGAAGGGAAGGGAAGGGAAGGGAAGGGAAGGGAAGGGAAGGGAAGGGAAGGGAAGGGGTAGTAAAAATGAGCTTAGTATGGGAAAAAGAAGGATGTTTAGGTCTATTTTCTCTTCTTAGTACATTAAAATGGGAAGCAACTGTAGATATGAAGGTTTGTCATAGCTAACAACTACTTTAAAATATTTTATATATATATCTCCAAACTGACTATGCTTGCAGAAGGGTCCAGCAACAATAGCAATTGATTAGTTAGGGTGAGAGTAATTACAGTTATGTTATGAAAACGGAAACAAGTAAAGTTTAAACTTTGAGTATACTTTAAAAAAATAATGTAAGTGGATGGAAAACTAAATGGGAGTTAGGACAGGATATTTAAAATCATATTCTTTAACATTTTATTATCAGAATTTTGCTGTACTGGTTAATCAGAGATATATCAGCAGTTGGGGCAGTAACTTGGTATTGTATTGCAATTATACAAATAGCATTTAACTAAGACTAAGAATCATGGTTTACTTTCAGATTCAGATATGCTTTTTAATTATATTACTTAGCACGTGAGGTTTTAAAGATCTTAACAAGAAATAACTTGATATCTAAAGATCTCAAGATTCTAATTTGAATGTGGGTCCTATGCGTGCAATAATTTCTTGAGAATTCATTGCTTGTCAGGAATGGAACATTTTAGATTCCCTGACAGAAGAGCTGATGTTTTATATCAGTTCGTAGTGGATACATATTTGTGTGGTCCAAGAATGTGAACTAATGGGCTACTCAAAATAGTCAGGATTTTTAAAAGCATTGCAAGTTAAAACTGTCCAGTTAAGACAAAGACATAGAAATGGTTTTATTCCAGCCACTGACAAATATAGTAAGTATTTACACCTGTATTGCATTTAAAAATATTAACACCACAGCCATCCAAATGATTCCATTTTTGTTACATTTATTTATTTCAGTTGTGTAGGATCTAAGATAAAGGATTTGACAAAAAGTCACCAATTTTTAGATAAGAAATTTAACATTAAAAGGTTACTCAGCTTCACTGAGACAGGATCACTATGATATGAAACAGAAAGCTTTAAGAAAATTATTTTTATTTATTTGAGAAATCATTATATAAAACATTGAAACTCCAGATAAAGAAGAGAGAAAGCATTCAGGTATTTGAATACAATTACTCACTATTATTCCTGGTGTCCTGAGTTGTGCTAAAATGGAGAGAAACCTTAGCACTTTTTAGGCGTATCTGACCCCAACGTGTTACTGCCTGCAGTTCTACATTGTAGTTGCTGTTGGGTTGGAGTCCCTCCAGGACCACATAATTTTGGGCCTATAATAGAGGAGAATAAATATACAAAGTAATTATAGTATTACTGAAACACAGACCCTTATTAAACGCAGGCCTGTTATCTTAGGCACACTACTCTTTTGAAATTAGGAAAGAAAACTCATGTATAAATTTCAACAGAGAAAAATTGCCTTTCTTTAAAAAATATATTTTATTGGACTCTGTTTTTCTGTATCCTTTTTAAAATACTAACCTTCTTGATGTCTACATAATTTTGGCAATTACTTGGCAAATACAGACACCTACCGTTTAGGTCAAAACTAAAGGGATTTTTTTACAAATAATAAGTTTTTTTCTTATGCCAAAATTATTTCAACCAAAGAAATTTAAACTTTTTATTCCCCAATTTCTGTGTTAGCAAAGCAATTGAAAACTTTTTCTAGAGACAGTCAGTCTGAAGACAGCTAAAATCCAACATTCAGTACATTTGTCAATATTTTACATTTGTTTCAACTGCTGAAAATAAAAATGGAAAAAAAAAAAAAAACACAAACAAAAATACCCCTTATTGGTAAGAACACTTTTCTACTATAGAATGGAAAAAACAAAAGAAAAAAAACAGTTTCCATTGTCATGGAATTGTCTTAAATGGGGAAACACCAGAGTAGGATTACCATTCTCTGCTCAATAATCCATAAATTAAGGCAAAACCCATGATATTGCAAAGAGCCAAGGCTTCTCAGTATTCTTACATTTCTAACTTTTTTTTAAATGTATTTATAAAAATGCCCTTCTAGCCCATATCTCAGACAAAAGACATTACTCCATGTTTTCATTAGAATACTTTGTATTCTCTGAAATTTGGCAGTCAATCCAGAGTAAAAAAAATAACCATGTACTGCCATATTTAACAGTTCAGGGATTGTCAAAAGCATTTCATATCACTTACCTTTACTTGTTTTGTGCTGAGATATTTGTAACTGACTATAACGCTCAACTGAGAGTGTTAATATTGTAGTCAAATTATTTGAATGTCTATCTTGAATGATTTCATATGGAAATCATTATAAAATTGTTTGGACTAGACTACATCTAAAGGTAAGAACTGTGTATAAAAATCTCCAATGATCTTTAAAAAATAAGATTTTTCCACATTTAATTTTTTTTTTTAAGTTTTCTGCAGTTTCAATTTTTAGACAGAAGAGTTGCTATAATATTCGAAGGACCATTGATTAGCAATAGCCTCAGGAGTGCCCTGTGGGGGAAATCTCACTGGCATTGCCATACAGTTTCATGACATGCTGCAGAAGAAAAAGTACAATGAGCCAGCAGTAATATTGAAGATAGAACTAAGACCCTGCCTTTCCTCTAAAATATGCCTTGGCTTTTCTGGATTTCCCTATATTCAAGGTCAGAACTTGGTCCCAGTTACTGTAATGTATATTGGATCTGTTTTAACATATTTATATGTAGGATTTACCCTATGCAAAGTGCCAACACAACATTAAGGACCCAGCTCAATTTTAAAATTCTCTGGGTTTTGTGATTTACAGACCAGCTTGTGGAGAGAAAGCTCCCCTGTATCTTTAGGCTGTAGCCTCTGCCATGACGATCTCTAGCCAACAGCAGCTTTCCTGAGAAACACAAACTTTTCTATCTAGCACAGTCCGACCCTACTCCTATCTTGTCAAAGTGATTTTTTAAAAGTACAAGAAAGAACTAACTTTCTTTTCTATGCATATTTACTTTTTTTTTTTTTAAGTATTTAACTGAAGTAGAAACAAAGAACCAAGTTATCTCAGCCCCTGAAATTACTCCATATTGTCTACATTTGTGGGGAAATTTCCTTTTCCTGCCTGCCCAGCACAGAGCTGATGGCAGTGCCTCTGCAGCCTCCGGACCCTGATCACCCATCAGTTTTGATGAGAAGGCATGGGTCCAGCATGCTCCCATGGTGGTGCCTCTGCTGTGTCCAATCTGCTGTAGATGAACTCAGCACACGGCCTTCATTGCCTTTATTTTTCTTAGTGTTTGGTGACTGAGGAACAGAGAGGGAACTATAAGCCTCCGGCTGTCATTCATCACAGTGCAAGTGGGCAGCCAGAGCCAAAACACAGTGTTAACATAGACATGGGACCAAATCCTCACAATGCATTTATTAAGAGCACTGAGAATTAAGTTCAGCCTGTTATCTGTAACTGATTTCTATTTCTATTGAATACTTTAAAATAATATGCAGTACGCTTAAGGATATCACAACAGATAGTTTTCCAGTAAAGCAATATTTGATACATCATTCAAGAAACTCATAGGAACTTGCTGCTAAGGAAATACATCAGATTTTTGGTACAACAGCTTATTTAAAGAGTTTTGGGTTTGTTTTTTCATTGGATCTATACTGACTATTTAACGGTTATTCTATATGATAGTATCACAAGTTTTATTTGCATAGTGAAAGAACAATGTGACAGATAATGTTAGGCTTTTTAAATAAAAAAAGTGCTGTATCTTTAAAAAGCACTAATAAAATAATCCTGAATTTAGAGGACAAACAGCATTTAACTTTCTATTCATCTCTCCTGCAAAATCTTATAGTATTTACCTGCATTTTAAGACAGAAATCTACTTCTCTCCCCAAGTTCAGTGAAAGATAGATATTGAGATCAAATTTGTCTATGGGGCTGGTGATATTAAAAATTAAGACCACTACTTTACCAGCTGACAAAGTCATCTCAATTTATCACATACTTTATACTTACACTTTATTTTGTGCCAGAAATAAGCCATATTTCTGTCTCATTTACTATTGTCTTTCTTACCCCATCAGTAATCTTCCTTCTCTTTTTTTTAGCTGGGATTACATATTTGCTATATGTCCAGCTCCAGAAGACTTTGTAGTGGTGCACTGGGATATCAGGCTCTTCTGGAAGATCCCAAGTAATAATCACATTTACAGTCCCATCATTGTTTGCACTGATATTGGCAATTCTGATACTAGATGGAGCTGGTGGAGCAGACGGATCTGGAATTTAAAAGAAACAAAAAGATTCTAAAGTAAAGATCATCTTCAAGAAGGTAAAGATCATCTTCATCTTATGTATTTACCAGGCGTACATGAGCTGCATTAAACATTCTCAATACACTGAAGAAAATTCAGGCAAAAATTTCCCATAAGTGATATGGCTTCTTGTAAATTATAGAAATTCAAGCTCTACTGAAGGAAAAATTATGGGTTAGCATCTAGTTTTGTCATTATGCTGTGTTGTTGATAGTTCACAAATATTATGAAGCTTTATCAAAATGTACTAGACTATCCGTCTTATTTCTGTCATTCACTAGTTTAAATACATAGCGAGTGTAAAACATTCATGTTCTACATGTGGCCTGTATACTCATCACAGAATTGTATCGTGGAAACACTGAATATGTTTTCGGTTTTGCCACACAATTCTCAGATGATAAAATTATGTTTCCACATGTTGAATTTTTCTTCAAAATTCTAGTATTGGTATCTACCACCATAGGACATAAACACTTCCTTAGAATAAATATAATTAAGATGTAATGATATATTAGTATATCATAGAATTCAATAGACTTTTTTTAGAACAACAAAAAGCAATTAGCTACTCCTGTGATTTATTTCCCTATTCTAGTTTAATTTCTGGTCAATATCAACTAAGGTATTATTCCTTCAGTTGTCTCTGTGCTGACCGTAGAGTCAAGAAGGACACCTGACAGTCAGAGGTTCCAATATTGAACCTTTTCCAATACTGAATGTTAGGTCCTCTTTGTGGACCTGCTATATAATATCCTGACCTTAATGTGACCTAATGTGAATCTATGGAAATTTTGCAACTGAGCTTCTGAAAGTCCAATTCGCTATTTACTAACTGTTATTTTTAATCCTACTTTTTAACTCCTACTTTTTTTTAAATTCCTGTGGAAGCCAAACACAGGTGACAAAATATAAGGAAACTCCAAAACCAAAATTTAAGTAAAAGTAAACAGTGTGACTCAAAAAAATCAGACGTATATCAGGCAGAATAAAGGAAATCCATAGTAATTAAGGCATGTTATGAATATGTAGCCAAGAAAAAACAATCTGATTGAAAAAAACATTTTTGTATAACTTTTTAGCCAAATGAACCACGACTTATTTGCCAGAAATAAAACTGGAGGTGTGCAGAGGGGACACCAGGCATTCATTTACTGCATGGTTCACCTGCATCTTTTTATAATGGTAAATGAGCTGTTAAATAAACTTTCCAGGCACACTAAGTTCATCAGATAAGCCCTATGACAAACAGTCTCACTGCAAAATTCCATCATTTAGGTCATGCAAACTGACACATTCAGAATTAATAAAGACAGCATTTCCTTTTTAAAGATCAGCAGATGTGAAATAATGGTTTATTCCTGTTATTTAACAGGACTCTTGGTTAAATAACAATGGATGCTCCTGTTTCCTCACACATGCCATTTTAGTTAAATAGTAATGGATGCCCCTGTTTCCTCACACATATAATTCAACCTAACTTTTGGCTATAAAAGTTACAAAGCATTACTGAGTTTAAGAATTCTGGAAATTCAACTTTATTTTCAAAATAATGAGAATTCCTTATTTTTTCTCACTCGTTTTTTTAATCAGCTTGCAAGCCAGTTCCCTCTATTTTTTTCTGGCTTTGGAGAAGCACTGTCCTTACAGTTATTTTCTTACCTGTGAAGTAGCCAGCAACTCCATCTTAAAGTACACAAAGCTATTTATATTGGATGCATAAATTTAAGAGATTAATTTAGTTAAATGGTTTGTACTGTTCTCTGACACAACCTTTCATTTACTTCTATAGTTTAACAAAATAAGTAGATATAAAATGAAATTTAGGTATAATAAATATAAACAGAATCATGATTCATAAATACATAATCCTTCATCTTCACTGATTTTAAAATGTTAGGGGTTTTTTATGTTATATGACAATGTATTATGGCAATAAAACATTTATAACCTGAAGTGCAACATGATCATATTACTGTAGGTGAATTATTCAGGTTATCTCCCAGAAGTACTATGCATCATGTATTATGTATACATAACATATTGGATAGAATGAAAATGTTTCAGAGAATGTCTTCACAAATGGTCAGATATAAGCAAAAACAATTCTAACCATAAAATATGTTTGTCTTCATTCTGCATCTATAAAAGACTCTGAGAGTCATTAAAAAAATCTAAAAGTCAAATGAAATAGCTCTTCTGGACAAAGTGTATTACGTAATTAAAAATGTTTTAAAGTTCTATTCACCAATTTTTCACAGGTCTAAAAGCAAATGACCAAATTTACATTCTTCCTTTTCAAATGTTTCTGTCCCCATAAGAATGCAAGGTAGTGTGTAATTTTCCTTGTATAAAGTTAGCGATTGACCAGAAGGGAGCCTTTATATGTCTCAGAATCACAGGAATTTGTTTTTCTTTTAAGGTTAACTTCAAACATCCCTGTTTTTTCCCAGTAACATAAGCAGAAAAAGAAAACAGTAAGGGAGAACTATGTGTATACTGAAACCAATAGATCATTTCTTCTGACTTCTATAGCACCAGCATTTCACCCTGTACTTTTTATAATTGCACAGTTTATTGAAAACATTTCTTTATCAGTAGCATTTCTTCTGTGTTCACTAGAAACAGTCCAGCCAACAGACAAAACGCTGATGCATATTTAAAAGAAAACCTAGTAGTGTTTCTCCTTTGCTATGGGAGAATGTAAACATTGTATTGAAAATCTTTGGGTAACTAGAGTTGAGGAAAGAAAGAACGTCCTCTTAAAGGGAATATACATGTGAAATAATGCAGCAATAGCAGAAATATTTTCCTGAGTGCCCCCTTTCTTCGAAGTCTCTCTTTTGCAAGCCTCGCAAATGTCATCCACAAAAATGCCTTTGAACAGGAGGAAGAGTAGTGGTGGTAGCAGCAGAAGACAGAAAGGAAGATCTGCAGTTGACAGACATGAAAAGGTGAGACTTTTGAAAGTGCCACATTTTCTAGAAGAGCTTTTTTAAAACTAGTAGACTCAGCTGGAGAAAATAATAAACTAGAAGGATGTAAGATGTCAAAGATGAACAAAACTTATTACAGTTTTGCATTTAATCATCTGAAAAAACCCTGCCTGATTGCAGAGACAGAACAGTAAACTATTTCTTGGATTTGGGGTGTATTACCTGAAATATGAAGCCACTTAGTGAGCATTTTGTATCAGCTGAGGATCCATTCCATAATATGTATTTCAATACAACTATATAATTTATTAATCTATTTCTATATATTTCTGTGACACTCATCAATATTACAACTGACAGAACTATCATTTTGTAAGCCAAACAAACAATATTAATCTTTTCTTTCATTTGAAAGGATTGAGTTTCACCAGCAAAACAAACAGGAGAGAAGGAATAGCAGCAAGGCAAGATATTGTGATCTCTGTTATTAAGAGGAAAAAAACCCAAATGACCCAAACTCCACCCTCAAAAACAAAACAAAACAAAAAAACAACAAAAAAACCCTCCAGCCCTCTCCAAAGCCCCCTCTCAAAAAAACAAAACCCCCCAAAAACCCCAAAACCCAAAAAACTAAGTATAAGAGCATGCTCCTCCATAATGCATGCCTGCCAGTTACCAGGTAACAGATTAATTGTTTTTTTCTGATTTTTTTTAAGCCTTCAGTACTGCATTATTGAATGGAAAAGTCATGCTTCTACAAGGTGCTCCGTTATGGTTATATCTATGCAGACATTAAAAGCAGTGTGCAACTCATGCTGAAATACTTCAAGGTGTAATAACTGGTAGTGGATTATAAAGCTTATATACATAAGGTGTTTGTTAACCTGACAGTGAAGCTAAACTGGCATTCTGCTGACTATAAAGCTAACAGCCATTCTACTGTTAGTCTTCATATATCTGTGATCCCTTTGACTGACTGCCCACATGTATAATTCAGATACATGAACATTAAATTACTGGAATGGTAACTACTGCCAGTTTTTCAAATGCAAAGTTCTGAAATTTTATATACACGAATTTATCTGAGTGTTAAATCAAATTCTTTGATTTGCAGAGTGATGCTAGTTGCAGCTTTTCCTTTGCAGTTTATACTACAACTCAAATAAAATAAAAGTCATTATATATATATACTAGAATTTGGCACAGACAGCTGTCCTCAAATCCAAAAAAAAAAATCTGGTCTCAGCAGCCTGACAAGTAAATCACTTCTCGCTGCTAGAAATGATAGCTTCATTAGGTCAAGGCTGAAGCTGCTGTTCCAGCACATGGAGTAAGTACTGCATTTGTCTGGATTGTATCTGGCTTGAGTATACCCAAAGGACTTAAATTCTTGTCTTGCTGGCTACTTAGCCATCACAAGCAAAACTCTTTCTCCAGTCCCCAAAAGGGAGGATTCCTTGCTGCAAATAAACGAAAAACAGAAAACTCTCACATCATCTCCATTTCAAAATACACATCTTCCCACACTCATATTTGTAAATATAGTGATAGATAATTTATATTTTACAAAATTCTTTCAATCAATAGGATCTGGAAGCACTTTGCAGTCTTAACAAAACAGTATGGGCAAGCTATACACAAGAGTCACATCATACACTGCTGCAATGCATCCACTTTGGCTTTAAATGTGGCAACTGTAATGAAAACAGTAAATGATTTGGAATATATGTCAGAGAAGAAAATAATGATATTGTAACAGGAATTCTCATTCCAAGCTGCAAAAGTGATAGCAAGTTTGACTCTAATTTAAACCCTTTTTTATAGAGCTTTTTTTTCTGACTTAAAATTGATCTCCCATTGCTATCTTTTACACATTAGACCCTTCAACTCTAAAAATCTGCTGAAGCTGCTCTACAGACAAGTTTCCAATCATTAAACAATTCCAAGGCATAAGCAGGGGGACTGGCTTTGCCCAATGGAAATGGCACACATAAACCAGCTGTGCAACAGTATAAAAAAATCATTGGTCCCAAAGGAGCAACAGAAAGAATTTTATTGCCGGGAGTGGGTGTCTGTTCTGGTTTTACTAACACTCAGTAATGTATGCATGAAATCACATCCAGCATGGTACTTATGTGCTGTGAAAACAATGCTGTCTGCTTCCTTTTGCTTGACAATTTATCCTGTGTATGCTAGCAACTGCCTTCATGTTGAAGATAACCTTTAGCAGACATAGAAGGATCAGATGGCTTGGGCTCACTGTGTTCATCTTACAGCCTCTTTTTGTCTTGGAAAATGGCACAGTACCTAACTACAGACCAGCAAGATAGTATATTATATGGAAATGCCTAACACCGATCCCTCTAGTTAACTATAGTGTCTGTTACTAAGAGTTCATTCTCATCATAAATCATAAAAAGCTACAAAAAATAGCCTAAAAACCCTTGCCCAAATGCAACAAATTAAAAGTTGTATTACTAGTGCCAAGCAGCTTCTGACCAGTTGGGTTAGGCTATTCAGTGCCTGCCTAATGGGAGAAGAGCATCAGTAGCTTTTCATCCACGGAGACTCATTTATGGGTTGTAGGAACAGTCCTCTCCTACTTCCAGAGAAAATGAAGCAGCTTGGAGAGAGACAGTCAAAATATGAAGAGAAATATATTTGTACCCTTGGGGATCAAAAATGTTCTGCCAGGCATTTGTTAGCTTTATTTATTCCTGTTATTGCAAATTGTTGCCACTCATTTGAAGATGAAAAGGAAAGCAAAATTCAAAACCCCTGAAAAGCGAAGTGGAAACCACTGTCAAATTAGCAGCAAGTTTTGATCAATTTTAGCTGGCAGCATCAACCTGAAAAGCCATATGTAGAATTCTCCTTCTAGGAAAGAACCCACTCTCCTAGGTGCAGTATTCACTTCATCCTCTAGCCACTCTGCTCCAAACAGATAGGTAGAGCCTAACCTGTGTTTCTTGTAATTTTGGAATCGCATTTTGGCAAAATGAAGGATCACTTCCTTCCCTGTGAAGGGCTATGCCAGACAAGCACATGCACATCCTTCATTTCCTTTATAAAAGAGAAATAAACAGCATAAAAAAAATTCTCTCTGCTTAAGCACTGAATATTTCATAAACTGTCTCAGCTATGTCACTTTGATTATTTATTATTTACAGACTAATGCCATAAATGAACACATGAGGCAGTGTGAAACAGCTAATAAACCTTCACCTCAAATGTTTACAGTGTAAGAGCATCAAAAGCTGCAGTAGATAAAACCTCAAAACACAACTAGATGAAGAATGGCAAGCTGCAATGCTTAATGAAATACTCTTGTTTTCCTGTTTTTGTCTTTTTCATGACTGGGAAATTAAACAAATTTGGATAATAAGAAGCTTTATTTAGTGATAGAAAAGTTAATGGAAATTACATACCTCAGAAGACTTAACATTATTTTGAATAAAACAAAACCTTACTTTGCTGTGCCTACTTAGAGATCATATTTTTTGCATTTGCAAAAAACACCAAATAGTATAAAACAGTATTGTGGTAACCAGACAAAAAGTCTCTCTCCAAGTAATTACAGCACTAATGTTTTTGAATGTTCTTTTTAACAGCTTAAAATACTTAGTGACAGAGACTTTGTGGTGCCATACTCCTCCCTAGATTCAGATTATATATCATGTTTGTCCTCCTTCAAAGAAAAACCCAAATAATTTGCTATTCGTTATAACTTATAAGCAATTGGTAAAAGTTCAGCATCTTGTGTGAGAAACTGTCTTAGGAATTGCTGTCTTGTTTCCTGATCAAAGGGTTTCTTTTTGAAGAGACTTCTGTTAAGTCTGATGAAGATAATAATCTTCTCTTGGTCTTGGCACAACAGGGTGAATTGAAACAGTACGAGAACTAATGTGAATTTCTGTCCACACTTCACACAAACGTAGCACAGACAGTCAGCAACCTTCCAAAGCTGATGTGCCAAAGTCCACTTTCCTTTTCCAAACTGGAGGTTAAATGTGCCTGTAGGAGCTCAGCAGGGGCCAGTAGATGCTGGCACTCAAAAAACTAGGCACATCTGAGCAGCAGTTTCTTGCCTCTCTTCCAGGCAGGGGCCGCCACTTCCCACTGAGCTCTAAAGTAGTAATTAAATGTCTATATGACACTATAACTGTTACTGCTATGAGTGCCTACTTGGGGACATAGATGCTAAGAGATACCAACTGAAGAATCTCAGTATCATTTCCGACAGTCATCACCTAGCAGCATTGTCACCTGTGTCACTTCTACACATTTCATCTGGTGAACATGGTATCTTTATAATAACCACTGACAATACCAAAGCCTCTAAAATAGTCAAATTAGCTGCCAGACTAGGATGGTTTTTGCTACGAAGCTGATAGATAACTGAAGTCCTTGCTGTTTGTCTGACAACTCATGATTCTCTGCCAAGGGCTGAAGTTTAGATTTGAAAATTGTTATTTTGAGGGTTATAGAAGCCTTTTGAACAATGTTGGCTACATACTTTCTGCCATTATCAAGATCCCATTATTTTGGTTTATTATGTGAGAACATACAGAGGTACTACTGGTTCCTGCTGTCCTTGTCACAAAGTCCTGAAAGTTTCCCCCACGTCCACCAGGCAGCCGTGAGCAGCACTCAAGGAGAGCAAGTGCTTCAGGGGTAGCTGCAGACACCACAGAAAAAGAGGACTCTGGTATCTAACATGTAATCATTTCAAAACCACAAGCTCCTGCAACATAAATCACTGCCAGCTGGGAGGCTATTCTGAAGAAATATCCCTATGTGCTTATCCTGGTTTTATGCTGTTCTCCAAAAACACACTTTTGGCTACGGTCAGATACAGGGCTAAAAAGACCTTCAGTATGACTTACCATGGATGTTCTTATATTCATTACCCACGTAGGTATTTTGAACAATATACTCCTGTGCTAGCACACTCAGTAGCAGATTAATTTTTTGGAAAGTAATACAAATCCTGCCTGAAAACGTCACACTCAAGCCAAAACCTCAGTGATATCATGATATACCTTTATGTAATTGCAATTGTAGTGGTTCCAAGCAGAATAGTTGGAAAATCTTTACAAACTCAGCAGAACAACTGACAATGATCTGAGTTTAAAAGAAAGTTGATGCCAGATTCAGCAACACAGTACTGTATCTGCTGAAGTGCTGCTCATGAAGAAAAGCAAAGAGAAAGCTACTGCTGTTGCTGAGTCCTTGCAGTAAGCTCAACACAGCTTGAAGGAATTGTATTTTTGATGTGATTGAAATGATATGCTACTTAAGTATAATAAATTCTTAAATTAATACTTCTTTACTTGACAAGGTTTGTGATCACAGAAGTAATGGGATAGCTATGCCAGCCAACCTTCCTACCACAAATGTGGTTATAGCACCAAAAAATTATTGAGTCTAACATATTCTTATTCAGTAAGTAATTAAACCACCCACACCAGCAAAAGCACTTGCATGCCTTTATAACTGCATCTACAATAAGATTTTTTCTAGGACTGACTACGGCCAAACAGCAAGCTAAAAGCTAGCACATGAACCCATAGATGGCAACTGCCTGTATTGCAAGATAATTCCATCTGCATAAAGAGGACGCAATGCATTCCTCAAAACATGCGTTATACCAGTGTAAAGATTCTGTCACTACTAAAACAAAGACAAGTCTTTCTATTAGAAACTACCTCTATTAGTAGAGTGAGGAATGATAGATCTCATTCTTTGGACTAAAGTCAACTAGCACAGTCTGGCTATGCCCACATTATCGACTGCCTTTAAGAGAGGGTGACCACATCCAGACCATCTGTCTGTTGGGAATAGTGTCTGGCCTGTGCTAACTCCTATACTATGCCTGAGAGTCATCTGGGAAAATACTGCTTCGCATGGGTCAAAGGCGTGCCAGGGACAATGCCAGCAACTTCACAGGATGGGAGATCCGTTTCCATCTCCCCCATCCCCCAAGTACTATTTACTGGTACAGAAATAATTTTCAAAGTTATTTTATTACCCAAACCCTTGCAAAAGCTGAAACAGCAACAAAAATTCCTACAATACTTTGTGGATTGTCCGGCATGCCTTTCTAATGAACAGAAACATGCTACTTAGCATTTATACCCTTTTCATTTTTAAGCCTTTACGATTAGTGCTAGCAAGGGGAAAGTTATATTAAGAGAGCCTGCAGTTCCATCAAAACAATGCTGCTGCAATTATTTAGATAGAGGCAACAAAATATTTCAATACTCTGCTAAACATATGGCAGTAACATATTTCTCATAACTAAAAAGAAAAATAAGAGAAACCTCTTAGAATAACACACTGAAACCTCAGTTCCTCCATGTTTCATGGTCAGGGTAATGTTGTTTGATACCAGCCTTGCGGAAAATGTTTAAAAGGACGTTTATTCCTTGAGACCCCTTACTGATAAAAGAATAATGACATCTTTAACCTTTAATTCCTTTGCTGACTTCAAACAAATCTCACATCATTTCTAAAGCTGGTGGCAAAACTACCCAAAAGCCCACCTGTTAAAAACCTTCTGCCACAAAAGTAGGCAGATCAGGTTGCGTTCCACGTGTGAGTGAGCAGAAGGTGAGCACCAGACATAGTGAATGAAAACTAACCTTTGGAGGATCGGAAGTGCTTGCTGGGTGCCGTGAAGCCTCTCGTCCCATGCACGTTCACAGCTGCCACACGGAACTGGTACCACCTGCTCGCTCGGATGTCCGGCAGCCGAACCCGCTCATCTGTAGTCTGGTGGGGAAAATGTCACACTTACACTTGTTGTTCTGACATGGCTAGTTGTGCTATCATCTCCCATGCAACACCAGCTTGTCAGAATGAAGGGTAGGGGGCACACTCCTTTAATACGCACCAGTGACAGCAGGCTGTGTGTGACCACCTCACCTGACTCCAAGCATCATTCTGCACTGCAAAGCATTTACAGCTGTGAAGAAAATCATATAACTACCTAATTCTACAGTGCATTGCAGGTCTCTTCTGGAAAAAAAGTAGCCTTTAGAAAACTGGTGAAGTGTTAAATTCACAAAATTAGTTTTCCAGTTATCACAACCTTCACCAGTGTATAGGGCCTAGCTGTTCAGGTGTTGATGTTTCAGGGATCTCATTGCCCCAGGTCACAGGACTCATTTCTCCAATTCTCATTTCTCAGAGAATTAGGGGTCCAAAATGGCATCATGAAATCCAGCGCTGTGAGAAGCTGCCTTTTCTGGTTCATAGGAAACACAAAACCCTCAGGTAATGAATGTGAGCCTTCTTCAGATCTTTGGCACTTACGTCAAAAAGACACTCACAGCCTTAACTCATCCCTGCAGACCTTTCTCAGGTCATAGGAGATGACCTTTTCTCCAACAACACCCACTGAGACTGCTAGTGTCATGAGTTCAATTTCCACCTTCTGTGGGGAGTGCCTTAACTGCTGAAATATGGAATAAGCAGAGATGCACCCTGAACCCTTTCAGTAGAAAGTGCTTTATGTGCTCTTATTCTGAGCCCCGCTTTCCTCTATCTTTTTTTTACCCTTTAAACTCCTAAAGAGCTATCTTCTGTGCTGTTCTTTATTTTTCCTAAGGTACAAACACCAGAACTGAACACAGACTCCTGGTAACCCCTGAATCACTGTCAAGTAGAGAAGACACAGCATTTTTGTAGAACTCATCAGAAACTCATCCACTTGTTGAGGATTTTACTTTTGCAATTACCTCTCAATTATCCACTTTTCAATTTATTTTAGGATGTCATGTTTATTGCATTTTAGTATAATTTTTTAATCAAAATAACACATGAACCTGAACCAAATGTCCTCTATATGTCTCAATATACTATACAATCATTACTGATTATTATTACTGACCAAACATGCAAGCTCATTAAAAATGTAGTGACATCAATTTATTTTCACAAGCTGTTTTCTATAACTTCAAAAATCCACCTTCCTTGTATAGGATTCAATGCTACTGGCAATCATGCCAAGCACTTCCCAAAAAAGGCACAGCATCATTTCTGCTTTTTGCTCTTTCCAATCTGTGTAAGATTAAAGTAGCAGTTGCTGACCTAACTCAGATAGCCAGAACTTGAGGAAGTTGCTTCAGCTCTCCAGCAATGGTATTTTTAGAGCCCTGACCAATAAAATTTGTAGGTGTTATTCTATACTTAATCTCTTAATTTGGTGACAAGCAAAAGTTAGGGAAATGGATATCTTTTTTGTGTGTGCATGTAAAGGAAAGAGAGCCTTTCTAAATTGCACTATAGACTGCTCTCAGACTGGTACGTGTCGCAGACTTGGAGCTCCTCACATATTGCTGCTACTCAGAGTCCTTCTCCATTCAGATCACTGTTTTTTTCTCTTTAACTTAAGCAGCGGTAACAGTCCTGATGTTTTTATTGTCTGCCTCATCTTCTTTCTGTTTTTTAGCTTTTATGTTACCTGTAAAGTGAATTGTCTCATCCAATGAAGGGGTTCCCCTAGGGAAGAAAGAGCCTACCTGAACCAACTTTTACTATTATTTTCATTTTATGGAGCATTCAAATGTGCTAGTATTTTCCAGCATGCAGGCCCATATACTCAAGAACCTACAGATAAGACACAACAGTGAACTAGAGTAAAATAAGCTATCACTATATTGACAGAACAAAAACCCCAAGGATATATTCAGGTGACTGTTGCAATTGAGATCAGGGTAAGAATCAATATCTAATTGTAATTAACTAGCTACAACACTGTGGGTTTTTAAAAACAGATTTGCTGAATTTAGTTACAAGGCAAGCATAATCCAAATAGACTTGACCCCAAATTCCTTAGCTATGGAATCTTGTTTGTCATTTGCATCAGATCAGTTATTCTGCTAGGACTGATTAAACAAATGGATTTCAGTTGTGTCAGTCTTCTGTGGCAACCATGAAATACTGTAAGATCAAATAACCTGTCAATCCATATCACCAAAATTATTTTAATTTATGAACATGCCTTGGGCCTATTACTTTCATCATTCATTTTGTTGGCAAGTCTCTTGTTAAACTCAATGGCATGCAGGAGGTATAACTCATGCATTATAGAGTATAAACTACCTTGGCACCTCTAAGGAACCTTTACATAGATTTAATAAATTTCAAGAAATAGCTAAATACTACTGAGATGTCTTATACTACCTTAATGGTAAATTGATTGTTTTTTTGTTTAATTGCTTCAGTTAGTTCTCACCACTTAGGTATGTTTGGAGCTGAGATCATAATACTCAGAGTCCTTTCAATATCTGTCTTATATTAATGTAAGCCCACTAAATGGTATGCTGAGTGGTATTATAGTAATCGGTGGACTGTTTCACTATGTTCATTCCCTTTCTTTCACACTATCTATCCTGGATTCCTTTCTGTAGTGCAAAGGTTTAATGGAAATAGGAGAGGACAGCCTTACCCTGCCAAGTTCATAGCTCTACACCGTCGTTTGAAATAATGTACAGTGATAAAAGAATTTGCAGTTCAGAAAGTGAAGGGATACCATCCAGGGTATCAGAAGAGCTGAGTTTATGTTTCCTCTGATACAGAAGAAACCTGACAGTGCTGCATCCACTACTTTATCAAAGGATAGCAGACCTCTCCTATTTTGAGTGACTGCAATCCCACACAAGGTGGGCACTCTCTAAGAATGCTTACCAAAGCAAGCCCTCTCCTGGGAGGTGGAGATATAAACCTTTACTGTACAGGACTGGTGGTTAGCTCCAGCAGGGATTTCTCTCTATCAAGAGCTGAGAAACTTTTTATGATCCTCAGAAACAGAACTTTAGGTGTCTCAGAAACTTTAAGTTTTAAAAAAGATCAGTTGTTCATAGAGTTTAGACAATTCCAAGGTGAAGCACTAAGGTTTGTCACAATCAACCTAGCAGTAAATACAGCTCCTTATTTGTTTTAATAAAGGAATACATTAATAAGCAAACTTCATTTTGTCTGCCCATATGTATACATGTATATATCTCTGTGTGTGTATATATATAGAAACACACACATACTTGACATCCATTCACAAAACACAGACTTGTGTTCTGTCTGAAAATAACTGACCCGGCATATTTGAATTAACTTCGTTAATTACCTTAATATGATTAACTCTCTAAGTTTCCAATGCAAACAGTAATACTATTATTTTTAGAAAGCATTAGCACCAAACAGAATTATAAGTTTGTTCACAAGATATACAGTATTCTTATGGGATAATGCAGCAGGTCCTGCTCAGCTGGTTAAACCTTAAAAAACAGTAGTGTCAGAAAGTTGGCATAACCACTTAGGGCACTGTACGTCATAGCTACCTAGGCTAACTAGTATCTTAGTTCACATAGTTTTTATATTAACCAATGGAAATTAGTCAAATGGTTAGTTATGGCAAGTTTTCCCAAAAACATGCAGTAAAAAAACTAAAGTTAACAAAATCCCTTCTTCCTGAAGTGAAAAATAAGTAAAATTGTTTTCAATGTATTTGCTTTCTTTATATACTTGGAGAGTTAAATAAATAACGTATTAACAAATTGAGCCTTCCTCCTTAAAAAGAAAACATTAAAAAGACCTGATGACACAATACAATACAAAGGAAACAAACTTTTTCAAAATTCTTTTTTCAACACCAAGTAAAAATTTATGAGACATGAGGAATTACTTGCAAATTATCTCATGTAAAGGAAATAGAAAACAGCAAGTTTTTTTGAAAAGTAAACACCTTAAAATAAAGCTATTGAAAATTATAACCCCATTTCTTTTTGGACAGATAATAAAAATAGAATACTGGATGAGGAACTCTGATAAAATATTATTAAATTTCTTATAAGAAGATGCAAACAATAACTTTGCATAGTTACATTACATATGGGCATAGGCATAGAGAAATTCAGATCCTCACCCACAGCCTTTTTGATCTTCGACTGCTTTTTACATGCTCTCTAGCTTAAGTCACAGAGTAATGAAAGAGACAGCATCCTCTCCCCTGGACTGAGATGCCCCAGGAGTTCTCAGCTGAATGGCTGAGCTCTTCACAGCCTTTGCCTATAATTAAGGTCTCATAGCCCAATGTTTTGGAATCATACAAGAAAAAATCTCAGTTATACGGACAAGAAAAGCCCGGAGGCTGTGCACACAGTCACTTTAGTCAAACTGGATATCCATCCTTCTTGCTGATATTGCGAAATAAATTCTATTGCATGCAGCCACACTTAACAAATTTGACTGCCTGGTGGGATGTCTAAAGCTACAAACACCATGGAGGTACATGACTCTACGGAGGCAGAAATTCTGATTACTAGCACCCCTCAAGGGTGCCCAGCCTGTATGTCCCATAAGGTATACACAGTTCACAAAGCCAGTCAGGCATCCTGAAGCTTGTTCTGAACTGATATCCCCAGTGGGTTCCATCACACAATCAAACACGCGTCTTTTGTGATGCAGAAGGGACGGCAAAGTTCTCAGAAAGATGTCAGTTGAAGGAGACGTCTCCTGCCACAGAGATTAACTCAGCCCCTTCTGCCCACACGTAACAGACCGCCAGGAAAGGCAGCTGTCAGGTTTCTTATCACTCTTGCACAGAAACACATTTCTGAAACACTCTCTGCTGTACATCCACTGCAAGAAGGCAGAGGTTCGTATATGCTTCACTATTGTGGAGCATATATAGTGCATGCTTCCAGAAATGTGCATGAGGTCTGTTTCTGGGATGAAAAAAAGCACAGCAGTGTGCTATCTCTGCAGTCTGGATCCACCAGCCAGGAGAGTTGGGCTTCTACAGTCTAGCACATATACATGACACGATAACAGTGAGGAGTAATTCAGATATGGCTCATTTTTGCTACATGGTATTTTCTTAGTAGTAAAGGCAGGAGGTTGTTTCCTGAATATGGAGAATGCAGATTGAAGACCTGCGCCACAGCTGAGAGATAATAAATAAGTCACTGCGATTTCTCAGGTTTGGGGGTGTGCACATTCCCTTGGGCTTGCACAAGCAGGGTTTCATGCCAGGCTCTGCTGCAGGTGATTTTTTCTGAGCAAGACTCTAACATAGTGACAGCCCCCTGTAGCACCACACTGAAGCTAAGAACTTCACTTCTGAGTGTTCAGTTTCACAAGCTTGACATTATTTTAAGATAGCTTTTTCCTACGCAATCTGAATTGGGAATGAACACTGATTGTCACAGAATGTAAACTCCTTACTTTATTTTGTGGATGGTTCTATTTATTCTCTCTTTCCTTTTTTTCCTAGCTATAGTGACATTTTGCAGGTCTTTTCAAAATCAGCATTTTACTTTTCTTGTCAGCAGGGATGAGGTTGAAGCAGTTAAGATAAACGACTGGAACTCTGCCATCCAGGTGGACTGTCAGCATGTTAAAAAACAGATTGAAACTGGGAAGGAACTAAGTGAAAATTTATGCCCTGTTGGCTGCTTTTCATTAAGAAACATTTGCTCATGAATGTTACATTTTCAGTCTGGATTGCACTGAGTGATAAGAGCATGACATCATACTCTTTCCTGAATTGGGAGGGTAACATCTGAAAAAAACAACTTTACAAAGAATAAAGGTTTTAGTCTTTTTTCACTCTTTGTTTTATTTTAAAAAAATTAAATAGCCTTTTCACCAATTGTATTTCTTATCTTTTTTATAAGAACCAAGTCATGCCTTGGAGACTGTGCACTAAGTCCCACTGACCTCAGAAGGACTATGTCTCTTACGAGCTTTCTTCAATGGATTTTGGTATCTAATTCTACATTTTTCAAGAGATTTGTGGCTTTCAGAGACTTTGGAATTCCCATCTGAATAGATCATAAGAATGTGCTTACAAGTAAGTGCCACTCACTGGCCTTATGAAAATCAAGCCTCCAGCTAGTTCTATAGATTTTTATCTATAGAGAGCAAACCCACAAAATAAACTCATTCTGAAAACATAAACTTCTGGGTTTTTTTTCCTTTGGGGACAAGGAAAGAACTATTTACTACTTTACTGATATATTCACACATTTTTTATGAAGTCATTTTCAATACCTACCAAAAGCATTTGATGTTTCTATAAGTGAAAAACTGGAAGTGAAAATGCTGAAAGTCATTTCTCCTGAGTAAATCTAGAAAACAGTTCATTGAGCAGTGAAGTAAGGCCTTGGATTCTGTTTGCAGCTCTGTCGTGACCCAGAGAGACCCTATAAAGGGATCCCTCTGCATATGCCTCCCCACCTGTAAGTGATCTAACTCTTCTGTGATCTGAAGAGGACCTTTAGATCATGGTCTGGAAGCTAGCGATGCATATCGCTTTACAAAGAACTGACCTGTGCCACAGTTTGCCAGTTAGTAGCATCATCCTCACTTGGATGGATTCCTTGATTCCACCTCCTCTGAACAACATAGATCACAGGCTCAATGGAAATATTGAATTTTGAAGACCATTTCACTTCCAGGTCTCCAGACTGAAGTTCTACGAATTTTAATTCTTTCCGGGGTTTCAGTGGAACACCTGTAATAAGAACGTGCAGACAAAAATATGTGAGTAATTTACAAGATGTGATTAAACCATATGTAGATGAAGCTGTATTAAAAAAATAATTTAAAAAAAAAGGAGATTGCTGGTCAGACAGAAGGAAAAAAGGGGGGAATGGATAGGCTGATGAGCATGGGAGTTTCAGAAGTGCTCATAGCTGACCTATCTCTGTTAACAGTAAAATGTGTTTTTAAAAAATCTTCAAAATTATTTCATTTCATTTAAAAACTAAAGGATCTGAAAATTGTAAGGTAAAACTGATCTCACAGAAAACACTTTCCAAATATGCTTTGATAACATGGAGAAAGAGCCCTTTGATTCCAAGCAGAATCAGCTATACCTGTTGTTCAGTTTTTCACCTAATTTCTGCTTAAACACATCTGATGACAGAATTTTCACAGCATCACATAGTAATCTGTCCCATTACTTCTTTATCCTTACCATTAGAAAGCTTTCCCACTACCTTGTTTAGTCTCCTCTGCTGCATCTTAAACTCGACACTTGTCCATGATGTTCACGGATTGTGGAGAACAGATTCTTTCTTTCATCTATGGAGGAGCCTTTTATGTACCGCAAGACTGTTATCATGCCTCTGAATGTTTTCTTCTTCAGTCTAATAACTGCAGTGCACTCCATTTTCCTTTTAAATCAGTGTTTCTAAACCTCTGATCATTCTTGCAGTTGTCTCTGGAAACTCTCCCATTGGCCCACAGCCCTTCTCCAGAGTCAAGCATAAAACTGGACACAGACTGTGTCTAAGCTCTTACCAGTGTAGACTAGAGAAGCAGGATTATTTCACACAACATACATTAGTCTGATATACTTAAGAAAGCTGCTTGCCTTCTCCATGGCAGCATGATCTTACTGACTCACATGCAGCTGTATTGTATGATGTGTCACTCCCCACTCTTCCCTAAAGATCTAGGAAAGGTAATTCCAAGGCATCTTGGAATAGATATGTTATATCTAATGTATATTGTCTAATTGTTACATTTCAGAGACAAAGATGTCTTTCTAAAATTTTACAGTAATTTCTCATTACACAGTGACACAGTTATTTCTGTTGTTTCTACTGCTGGTAACATCACTGTCCTGATTTCAGCTGGGATAGAGATAATTTTCTTCCTAGTAGCTGGTACAGTGCTGTGTTTTGGATTTAGGATGAGAATAATGTTGATAACACACTGATGTTTTAGTTGTTGCTAAGTAGTGCTTACACTAATCAAGGACTTTTCAGCTTCCCATGCTCTGCCAGGTGCACAAGAAGCTGGGAAGGACCACAGCCAGGACAGCTGACCCTAACTGACCACAGGGCTATTCCACACCATATGACGTCATGCTCAGCATATAAAGCTGGGGGAAGAAGAAGGAAGGGGGGGACGTTCGGAGCGATGGCGTTTGTCTTCCCAAGTAACCGTTACACGTGATGGAGCCCTGCTTTCCTGGGGATGGCTGAACACCTGCCTGCCGATGGGAAGTAGTGAATGAATTCCTTGCTTTGCTTCACTTGCATGCATGGCTTTTGCTTTACCTATTAAACTATCTTTATCTCAACCCACGAGTTTTCTCACTTTTACTCTTCTGATTCTCTCCCCCATCCCACCGGGTGGGAGTGAGCGAGCGGCTGGGTGGTGTGTAGTTCCCAGCTGGGGTTAAACAACAACGATCACCTTTTTGAAAACATCTGCAGTAGCTTGAGGCAAAAAAACCAGCTCTTCAAATTTGGCATCTTTTGATTAAATCAAAAAATCAAGTGTTAGATACATTTCTCTAGACAGACTTTAGGAACTCATATATTTGAGTGCGCAGCATTTTGTCACTTCAGGATATGTCACAAATAAGATTTCTATGCTGACATATAAACTTTCTTAGCAAGTTATCATATGCACTTTAGTTATTTTGTCACTTCAGTGGGTGCCCACATAAATCCAGTTGGATGTGCTGGTTCGATAAATTATTTCCTACTCAGTCTGCCACAGACGACTGAGTACCAATATTTCCTTAGGTGAACAAACTGCTTTTATATTTTAAGACGTCTTCTCCTAAATCTGTTTATACAATTAGTTATAGGTAAATAAAAATTGATATTGTAGCCCTTGAAGAAAACTAAAATCAACCTGAGGAAAATCCAGTACTTAAATCTGGTTATCACAGCAGTTTAAACCCTGGATATCCTTCAACAGCCAGCAGTCTTAGTCTAATATAACGAACATCACAGAACATGTCAGTTCGGATTTCCATATTTGAAAATCCTTCTTTAATTATGATGTACAATAATCCTACAATTTGCATGTTAAGAAAACTTCCATCTGCTTTGCATTAGCGGCAGTTGGATTCACTTGATTGCAAGTATCTCAGCCTCTCCGCTGTTACGTAATTGCGTGCAGATGGAGCGCAGCAGCACAAACAACGAGAGCACAGCACAAGTGCATTTTAAAATACTTTTGTAGAACCAGCACCATCAATTTCATATCCAGATGTGTAGATCCAATCACTCGTCAATGTGCTTTTTATTATGTAAATGGTCAGCCCTTTCATCGTGCTGGAACAAATTAGTCCTCTGAAGTCTGCAGCACTTAACTGAAGAATTCAAATCACCGATTGCTGTATGTGTGCAATACCAGAGCCCAGGAAAAATGTTTCTAAAGGTGTCTTTCAGATGGCACATGCATCTCCGTCCCATGAAAAATAAATGCACACTGGTCCATCATAAGAATCTGTACCTTAAATATTGGTTTCCCAGGAATTCAAAAAGTTTCCATGGAAGGGTTTTGGACAGTAAAGAGTACATTCATGGCATTAATATGATTGTAAACACAGTTATTCAAAGACACAGAGGTGCACACCTTTAAAACTGTACACTATTATTTAATACAAAACTATTTTTCTTTAAGCATGAAAAGAGCCTTTAAACTGTGGATGACCATCTGGCTCCAGCTATCCTATTATGATATTGCCATACCATCATACCCTTTAAATGTCATAATCTTCTCTTTACAATTTACCTTGCCAAGATCTGCAGCTTGGTCTGCTGTATAGATTGCTCCCTTACAAGTTTCAGACAAAATTTCCTGGTTTCGGCTGGGATAGAGTTAATTTTCTTCCTAGTAGCTGGTATAGTGTTGTGTTTTGGATTTAGGATGAGAATAATGTTGATAACACACTGATGTTTTAGTTGTTGCTAAGCAGTCAAGGACTTTTCAGCTTTTCATACTTGCCTGCCAACAAGAAGGCTGGAGGTGCGCAAGAAGCTGGGAGGGAGCATAGCCAGGACAGCTGACCCAAACTATTCCATACCATATGACATCATGCTCAGCATATAAACTGGGGGCAGTTGGCTGGGGCATGTCTGCTGCTTGGGGACAGGCTGGGCATCGGTCAGTTGGTGGTGAGCAATAGTTTTTCATTTGCATCACTTGTCTTTCTTGGGTTTTATTTCTCTCTTTTTGTTATTTTCCTTTTCATTACAATTATCATCATTATTATTGTTATTATTATATTTTATTTCAATTATTAAACTGTTCTTATCTCAAGCCACAAGTGTTCTCACTTTTACTCTTCTGATTCCCTTCCCCATCCCAACGGGGGCAGGAGGGGGTGAGCAAGCAGCTGCATGGTGCTTAGTTGCTAGCTGGGGCTAAACGACAATTAGGCTGGTTTAGACAGCATGAACCCCAAATCTTTGTTAAAAAGGGGTCCTGGAAAGTTCACACAAGTCGGTGTATCATCACATCTGAGAGACCACTAACTTCTGAACAGTAAAAAGGTGATGGGTAATTTTTTGTAGAAGATGATACATGTCCTTGTCCTTACTTTGGGATGCCTACGTGCACGTTAGACAAAGCGAACCTGATCAAGAATTTCCCATCCCTTTCTCTTCCTTCCTTTTTTTCTGTAGTTTTAAACTGTTTTAATTCTAAGCAGAGATATTGCCCCATTACTATATCTGAAGTACCAAATCTACTTTAGGTGCTTACTGGTATTTATAACATCATTATGTCCATAGAAAAAAATGAGGTAGGCCATGGAGAAGGGACACTTTCTAAAGTCCCTCACTAGTTGAGACAATGTAAAGGAGGTGGATGAGGCAGATGACAGAAGAGTAGGGAAGAACATTTCATATCTCCAGTAAAGGGAAATAAAAATGTGAAGACTACATAACTGATTAGTAATACTCCCAACAGAGATGAAAAATTGCAATGATAATGGACAGTTTGAAGATTGTAGCGAATGCAAGCCAATAAACAATAAACAGTAAACAGGATAACAAGTAACTGGACTTGTTATGTTAATCCAACAACATTTGCAATATATGACTTTGGTGCGAGTATACCTACATTAATATTCTTTTAGGATTGGGCTTTAGCACTTAGTACTAGAGGGCAAATCCAGTTTGTAACTCCAGCAAATCAGATGGGTATTTTATATCTGCTGTTGTAACTCATCTCCAGAGCTCGATCAACACTGACACTATAGGAACTTAAGTGAGCTAATCGGTGATGTCAAGATTGGAGGCAGCCTGGGCTGCAGTGATCATGCACTGGTGGAAGTCACAGTCCTGAGGGATATGGATCAGGTGAAGAGTAAAGTCAGGAACCTGAATTTTAGGAAGGCAAACTTGCAGCTCTTCAAGGAGTTAGTCAATAGGACCCCCTGGAAAATTGCCCTCAGGGACAAGGGAGCAGAACAGAGCTGGCAGATCTTTAAGGATGCTTTCCATAAAGTGCACAGGTGTAAGAAATCAGGAAAATAAGGCTAGAGATCGGCATGGATGAGTCAAGACCTGCTAGTCAAACTAAAGGGCAACAAGGAAATGCACAGGCAGTGGAAGCAGGGACAGGTATCCTGGGAAGAGTAGAGGGACGCTGCCCAGTTGTGTAGGGATGGGGTCAGGAAGGCCAAGGCGCAGCTGGAGATGAACTTCGCAAGGGACACAAAGAATAATAAGAAGGGCTTCTATAGGTATGTCAGCCAGAAAAGGAAAGTCAAAGAAAGCATACCCTCCCTGGTGAGCAAGACTGGCAAACTGGTAGCAACAGATGAGGAGAAGGCTGAGGTACTCAACAACTTCTTTGCCTCAGTCTTCACTGGCAACCTCTCTTCCCATACCTCTCTAGTGGATGGACCGCAAGATGGGGACTGGGGGAGCAAAGTCCCTCACACTGTAAGAGAAGATCAGGTCGTGTTCACCTGAGGAACCTGAACATACATAAGTCTATGGGACCTGACGAGATGCATCCCAGAGTCCTGAGAGAATTGGCTGATGTAGTTGCCAAGCCACTCACCATGATATTTGAAAAGTCATGGCAGTCAGGTGGAGTCCCTGGGGACTGGAAAAAGGGAAACATTGCACCCATTTTTCAAAAAGGTAGAAAGGAGGACCCTGGGAACTGTCAGCTTCACCTCCGTGCCTGGGAAGATCATGGATCCTAGAAGCTATGCTACGGCACATGGAGGACAGGGAGGTGATGCGAGACAGCCAGCATGGCTTCACCATGGGCAAGTCCTGCCTGAGCAACCTAATGGCCTTCTGTGATGGAGTGACTACCTCAGTGGACAAGGGAAGAGCTATGGATGTTGTCTATCTGGACTTCTGTAAGGCCTTTGACACAGTCCCCCACAACATCCTTCTCTCTAAATTGGAGAGGTATGGATTTGATGGATGGACTGTTTGGTAGATAAGGAATTGGTTGCATGGTTGCATTTAGAGGGTAGTGGTCAATGGCTCAATGTCCGGATGGAGATTGGTGACAAGTGGTGTCCCTCAGGGGTCGGTATTAGGACCAATACTGTTTAATATCTTCATCAATGACACAGACAGTGGGATCGAGTGCAAGTTTGCAGGTGACACCAAGCTGAGTGGTGCAGTTGACATGCCTGAGGGACGGGATGCCATCCAGCAGGACATGGACAAGCTCGAGAAGTGGGCCTGTGTGAACCTCATGAGGTTCAACAAGGCCAAGGGCAGGGTCCTGCACATGGGTCAGGGCAACCCCCGGTATCAATACAGGCTGGGGGATGAAGGGATTGAGAGCAGCCCTGCAGAGAAGGACTTGAGGGTACTGGTGGATGAAAAGCTGGACACAAGCCAACAATGTGCGCTCACAGCCCAGAAGGCCAACCGTATCCTGGGCTGCATCAAAGGAACCATGACCAGCAGGTCTAGGGAGGTGATTCTGCCCCTCTGCTCTGGTGAGACCCCACCTGGATTATTGCATCCAGCTCTGGAGTCCTCAGCACAGGAAAGACATGGACCAGGAGTGGGTCCAGATGACGGCCAGAGGGATGGAACACCTCTCCTATGAAGAAAGGCTGAGAGAGTTGGGGTTCTTCAGCCTGGAGAAGAGAAGGCTCCAGGGAGACCTTATTGTGGCCTTTCAGTACTTAAAGGGGGCTTAGAAGAAAGATGGGGACATACTTTTTAGCAGGGCCTTTTATGATAGGACAAGGGGTGGTAGTTTTAAACTAAAAGAGGGTAGATTCAGACTAGATATAAGGAAGAAATTTTTTTACAATGAGGGTGGTGAAACACTGGAAGGGGTTGCCCAGAGAGGTGGTAGATGCCCCATCCCTGGAAACATTCAAGGTCAGTTTGGATGGGGCTCTGAGCAACCTGATCTAGTTGAAGATGTCCCTGCTCATTGCAGTGGGGTTGGACTAGATGGCCTTTAAAGGTCCCTTCCATCCCAAAGCATTCTGTGATTCTATGATTCTATGATTCTAACTTCTGTAGACTCTTAGATTCAATCTGCGTTCATTTTCTAGCTGTGAGTGCCGTCAAAATGATAAGAATAAGTACTAAACATATTCACTAGATCTTAGTCATGCTTGCAGAGTTTGCTCTTCCTCAGTGACAGGAAGGTCATTTACCCCTGGAGGAAATGAATAGCAAGCCTGTTCCACTTCTATTTGTCCTTTGTTGCAGAAAGACAGGTTGAAGAGGCTAATTAGCTGAATTCATCAGCTGAGAAGGCAGTACAGTATTGGGCTTGCCCTTCCTCTGCAAGACATATATGCTCTTACAAGCAAGCACCTCCTGCAGATAGATGATAAGATGTTAGAGAAGGTTAGTTTTGTTCCTATATAATTAGGCTGAACAGCAGTAGACTTTCCAGTGTGCAGTTATACAATGTATCATATCCTGTCATGCCGTGTCCTCTCCAAAAGCATGTAGTCTAATTTAATTTGTTTGCTTGTTTGTTTGGTTGGTTTTTTACCTTTTCCAGCTGTTACATTTACTGGAATGCTTTGTAGTTGTGGTATGGTGCCTGATCACGTAAATCATTACATATACAATATGAATGCCAGTTTATCACTCTGGTCATTGGTCTCGAGAAGACGAAAGAAATAACTAAGTGATCCATTTTAATAACTTTCATTTTGAAAGGTGCTGTGTATAAGAGTGTATTAATTCCTTATAGTTTTCAAAGGGCTGCTCTGAAGTATCTTGGAAGCAAGAAAATTTCCCTTCTGCACTGGAAATCTGGCTGCTGTTCAAAATACTTCGAGTACTATCTTCATCAGTTTTATGATTACTCAACCTCTATGACTTCTAGATCAAATTTTCTCTATTTATGTAAGTAAATAAGACAGTGCTTCCTGATGGCCCATCCTGTACACTCAAAGACAGGATTCAAAAGTCAAAGCACATTATTTCTGACATACATTCTCATCACTAGGGACATTCAAAAGGATACATCAACATTTCAGTTAAAGTAATGAACTTAAAAATAAAATCACCATCTCCTTCACATATTTTACCATTTTTCCATCCACAGACAGAAATAAGTCTGGATTCAGACCTAATCCTGGAGCTTAGTTCATAGTTCTGCTGATTAGGCTCTCCACAGAGAGCCCATGCTATCAGAAGAAAAACTGATTAATATTTATTTTTTATAAGTGAAGTAAGGAGAATGGAGTTCTAACCAAACATTCCGACTCTGTGGAACAAGTAAATGCCTTTCATAAATGCTCATTGTTCTGTGTTAGGAGCACATTTTCAGAATATTTCCATGTATAAAGTTTTTTTTAATTCCAACAAATTAAAATCTGGAGTTTGTCTAAGCAAATAATTTCTTAGTCTGTGTGTTCTTGCCAATGGATGTTTTTTCACAGAATCCCAGGACTCAAATCAATTAAAAATTTTTGAATAAGATTGCCTTAGATTTAAATAAGGAATTAATATTTATATGTGGATATTATAATCTTTCACTATTTTGTTCTTAGGTCATTAAGAACACCAATGCCAAATACACTGCATTGATTTGTTCTTTTACCACATATCTCACACTTCCTATTTGGTAGTCCTACTTGCTTGGCTTATAAACATAAATGTTATTTGTGATTAATAGGACTTGAACTATTTATCGTTAAATATTTTCCTGCTGCATTCTCTCTCATCTGCATCAAATTAAGTGAGATTTCACCTAAATTGGCAAGTTTGTTCTGCTTAAGATGATTCATAATAGCCACATGTTTACATTCCACAGATTTCCAGACATGGGCTTCACAAGGGGAAAGAAATTCAGAAACTTGAGCAACATTTTTCTCTGGCTTTCCACCCTTTCAGTGTCCAGCCACATCCCTACAGGCGCCTCTCCTTTTTCTTCCCATCCATACAAAGTCCTATGAAATGAAAGTCCTGGCTTTCTAGGAGACTTTGTTATGGCCTGAAGTTATTAGCCCAGTATGAGTACATATTAATAAACTCTACCTTTGTACAGATTTTTTGGAACTTGGCACGTATGACCGCATCCATTGGAACAGCATTTCTTCACTCCAGAACATTCACTATCAGCTTCACAGCTTTCAACACAGGCAGCTGCAAAACCACTGGCCTTCTCAGGTGCTGGGCAGTCCCCTTGCTTCACAGACAGGATGTACTTAAGGAATTCACAGCTAGTTAGGCATTCATAATTCTTCTTGGGGAAAAGAGGCTAAAGGGAAAACAAAAGAATTGTATAAAGTTTTCAACAAAAACAAAACAAAAAAAGGAAAAAATGTTGTACATTGTCCAAGACCTCCTAAAGGAAAATTCAGATTTTCAGCTTCTGCAAGACTATCCCTGAAGATTTATATATTCAAGCCACTTCTAAAAAAGCATTCCAAGTACAGAATGATGAATTCCCTCAAGTAAGACCACCATCTTTAATGGAATAAAGTTGTTTATATCTGCCAGCTTTCCCTTGTCTTCCTCACATTGGCTGGCTACAAAGTTGCTCAATGACAGATGAAAAACATTCCCAAAACAAAGGGGAAGCAATGGTCAGACAGTCTTTTTTTTTTGGACTCCCCCACATTCCTCCCTTTGTACTTCATAACACTTTACCCACAATATCTGATGGAATGCCACTCTAGATAAATAAGTGAAATCTTGTCTCATTATACTGTTTGAACTAAATTGGGTAAGAGAAGATTTTGAAGCATTTTTATGTGTTTGACAGCATATTACTAATTGTATAACTCTTCATGGAACTGGAACTAAATTTCTGATAAAATGATCAGCAGAAAATACAGATTAAAATAAGCCTTAAATATCTTTATTAAAGATCAAAGTGAATGCTACTTCTTTGAGAAATCAAGTCCTAGATATATGAGAGGTTGCTTCAACACATAGACATTTTATAGCATATGTACTACTCAGAGGTCTGCAAGGTTCACTTAAAACTGTATTAAAAATAGCATCTAGCACCCTGGGGAGAACACTGTGTGTGACATGGGGATTTCATCTCCTCTTTTATCTGGTGCTTTATTTAGTTTGGTGCAAAAACAGTTAAAGTGGTTCCCTCAAAGTGATTGGTGGAACTGTAGATGGGCAACCCATGTAACTGGGGTTATCTGTAGCCTGCCTTTCTATCTCAGAGCAACCAAAAACCTTCCACTGACAGATCTGATTTACAGGTTTCTAAACCTACACAGGAATTATAACCCACTCTCCATCCAACTATTCATGTAACTTCTGCAACTTCCTTCCATATTCAAAAGTTTTACTTTCTTATTTTTACTGTTCTCATATTTCTGGCAAAATGAGAAAGACTTCACCATTATGGAGGCCCAGGTGTTTCACAGACTATGTGTCAGTTTATTCTCCAAAGTCACTGTGGTCCAAGAATGTGCCACTATGTTACCTCTCCCATCGTGCCCTACAGAGTAGTCCAGAATTTTTGAATCAGGCTTTTAAGGATGCATTTGGGTGTTACGGCTTAACCAGCCTAAAGCCTGCCAAAATGAGCAGTGCTTGTATCTCTTATTGACCCCAGTGATCCTTGGACATGCACTCCTGCTGTTCCCCCCATTGGAATGCATCTGATCCCATGGTTAGCCAGTTAAGAAGCTAAACCAGCAGGAAACCAAATTTATGGAAAAAAAGGAGTCAGAAAAACTGTCTCCTTTTCTTCTTCACACATCAGGTTCCTTTAACATTTGTATACTCATTACGTAGATAAAAAGTAACATACCATGCAGGGACTTTGAGAAACACAAAGCTAAATTGTTGCTTCCAGATTTTTTACAAAACACAAAAAGATTGAAAACACTCTCAAAGGAAAACAGCCTCGTTTAATTCAATCAAACAATGTCTACGGAGCATACATGAGTCTGAGAGAAAGGAAAGTGGTCCAGTGTTTTTATGTGTGCGTGTGTGAAGCTAATTTCAAATCCTAAAACATCACAAATTTGCAGCTACTTAATTAAAAACTTTATAGCTCCCTGAGGCATAATACATCCTCAAGGCTTCTCTTCCTCACCCTATTTCACAGCTCATTTTTCAGTTAGCTGCTAAATGCGTTGTTCTTCATTACGGGCCTTTGAAGTTCTAAATTTAGCTTCAACCACAAAACACTAATCAAAGAGGGATGCTCACTGTTTTTAACTACAATAGAACAGTGTTCTACAAATGTTTTTCTTTTAAACCAATTTTACACGTATTTTCACCCATATCTGGAAACATACAGCCTGAGTGAGAAGTGATATATGAGAATTACATAAATTAGATCCACTAAAACTGCTTTATTACGCTACCCTAGAGTTTTGTATATGAGGAAGGAGAAATTAATCTGGGTTAAAGAACTCTTACAAGGATTGGTTTTCATGAGAAATTTTTACTTGGTCTTCTAATGTAATTACATAGATCAGCAATCCAGTAAACCCTATTTACACAGTTGGATCTAATTTTTTTTTAGTTGAAATTACAGCTTTTCCTAATCATTTTCATGATGATTAAAATCATTTTAACATAAGACATGCTCTTGTATGAGAAAAAGAGTGCCCACAGTGATGAGGGAGGAGTTAAATCAGTATATCAGTGAGATCAATATATCAGTTAAGGTCACTTCTATTTTTTTATAGGAAAAGCTGAAAAATCTTCATAAACATACACTTTCATAGACTTGAATAAAGTTGTATCTTTATATTTAGTTATAATAAAGCAACTTTCTATTGAGATTATATTTCCATTTTGTACTAAAAAAAACCTTAAGAACTCTAACAGCTAACTTCCACCACTTCAGCAGAGCAATGTTTTAAATCCAATAACACCATCTCCTTTTTTGTACTAGTTTAACTGATCCATGTTTGCTTATTCACAAGGTTATTCTGAAACATGATTCCAAACCAGTTTTCCAAAGACTTGTTCCTGAATAATTATGTATTTTGATAGTAGTCTACTGAACTAGGAGTCCACAATCCAGTTATTCCTGGAGAGATATTCTTTTAGGAATCAGATTGACTTTCACATACAGGAAAGCCTTCTTTTCTAGCTACCCTGAACAAGGATTTTCACATAATGACATTTTGTCTTTTAAACAAAGATACTCTTTCTTACACATGGCCAGAAAAGATAGAAGGGCATGTGGTAGCAACAGCATCTTTCTTACAGGAGGGATTTAACAGCATCTTCTGAGAAAAGCTATGTAAATATGGCTGGATCAAGTCTTAAAACTTCAAGTTGAGATAAATTATTTGGTCAGAAAAAAAAAAATCTTTCTTTTTAAACTCAGACTTAATATGGCTAAATTGTTATATGTGTATCCATTCAAATGAAGGCAAATGCTGTAAAAATCCCATGTTTGTTAGCTGTCTCCTTAGAGTTAATTTAAATAAAAGAGACAGCTAGAACAAAGTGAGAAAGAGTGCCCTTGGGTTGACATACCTCACAGAAGCTTTGGCAATGGTTTTTCTTCAGGTCCCAGGACTCTTTGCAGGGCTCCAGGCACTAGGGAGAATCAGGAGGCAGAGAAGTGTCAAGAACAGAAAGAAATAAACAACAACAAATGACCTCATCTCTTCTCCAATTGTTTGTTTGGCCCATAGGAAGTTAATAATAGGCTTTAAAAATCCACTTCTCCTGAGGATAAGATTGTGTCATTGAGTCATGGTGTCAGAGCAAGGTCATGTCAAGCCATGGTTAGATTACAAGAAATATTTTCAGTATTTCTTACTGTACAAGGCAATTTCCTCACTTATTTATATGCCATCCTATTTTCCTTCTTATTGAATCTAGGTCCTAATACCATTTAACACCGTGTCACTGGTTCACAGAGACAATGTCAATAGCACTACTCTAAACTACAGAAAGTTAAATCTTCTCCTCACTGACCAGCCTAAAAATCAGACGGGCACATTGCCTTCCCAAGCGAGAAACTATTTCATCAAGCTATGGAGTAAACTCAGCAGAGGTTTAACCACTATTCCTGTATAAATAGACACTGTTCACTCGTCTGTTAGCAAACCCACTTTATTTCAAGTACCATATTATCATTTCTTCACCTTCAACCTCTATTGCAATGCTTATGCAGAGAGTTGAGATTCAAACTCTGCAAACCAGAGTCAAGCTTCACAGCATAGAATAAAGAAAAATCACACTATTAAGAGCATTTACTGCAGCTGAAACATAAATTTAGACTCACATCTAGAAACCTTTTCTCTTCCTTTGTTTGACATATGATTTTGGAAAATACTGGTATTGTTGGGAGTTAATAACACCTACTCCTTCTGGTAATAGTGGGAAGATACTTATTGCACCAAAAAGAAAGGCCTTTGACATGCAATTTAGTATTTATATACTTTGTTTCTCTTATACATAGTATTAGATTGGATCCATATACATTTATGCTATTCAAAAATAAGCACGAATACATATAGGCTGTATCTCAGCTGTCCACCTGTATCATTAACATATTAAAAAAACCCCAGTGTTTTAAAAGTTAAGCATTTTTCTTACTAGCAACAAAGCCTGAAAAATATAATAAAATCATTAGTCACAGAGGTTTCATATTTCAGGAATGAAAAATACCACACAAACATTTTCTCTCTATATATATCGGCATTTTAGACTCGATTTCTAGCTCTTCAAAATTCACAATGTGCTGTATACAGAGTAATTAGAAGGATACATTATAAAATGTCACTGAAGTCAGTAAGTTTAATTACTTCCAGAGTGTTGTTCCTCCTGTGGTATAGTTACCACACATCTGAGCCCAGTTCCTCTGTCATGCCAATTTTACAACTCTCCTAGCTGTCTGATGGGTTTAGCCCCAAATTACAGAGGTATAAATGGTGTAAAGACAACATGGGCAACATTTTGACCACACTGGGGCTTTGTCAGTGATCCCCAAGGCTGTCAGTATTTCCATATCCTTGCCTTCTCTGAACTCTTACTTCACTGCTGCACAGCCACACAGGGCATATCTAAACCAGCACATCCACAATCTTGAGATGACAACTAGGATCAAGTTCATGCTGACTGGACCACCTTCCTTGGAGGCTGTAGAGCAAAACAGTTGCTACTCCTGGAAGGAAATACCAAGATGCTGTATGCTTCAGAGGGTTTGTTCAAGGCATTTGTACCAGGATGTTGTTACCTGCAATGTAAGTAGGCTCCAGCACTTGACGCCTTATCTGGCTGCCACTCTGTCTCAATAATCACTCAGGACAGCCCAGGCTACTTTCACTTCAGCCCCAGCAACTCCTGCCATCAGGACAGGCAGAGACAATGGGCATCTCAGCTGAGACACTTCAAAGGAGAGATGGACAAAATGAACCAGGGCTGAGCAATATCCTGCAATCTGACTACTCTCAGAATACTCCAAGGAAAATAGATGATGTAGCAAGACATAAGGCCTCCGTCATAAGCTTCATAGGCTCTGATTAGAGTACACGCTCTTACCTATACATAAACAAAAAACTATTCCTACTCCTGCTGTATGAGGAGTCCTCAGAGCATTGGGCTTAGCCTAGCACCATGGGCTGCTGCAGAAGCTGATGATTGCCTAGCTTTAGTGGAGCTGCACCATTCTGTAGGTTGGAGAAAAACTGCTGGCAGATAGAAATGTTGCCAATAACCTTGCACTAGAAGAGTTTGGGACTGTCCTTCTAAAAAGGTAGTTATTAAGCTTGCAATAACAAAGATGAGAGCACCTCACAAACACTGAGGTTTATGCATTTATGCTCTTAGCTAGTCTGTTATGAGGTTCCCCTGAAGTGGGAAGCTGGAAAAGTTGGAAGCTTGGATCCAAGTCTCACCTTTGAGTCCTTGACTTAAACTGTAAATCAGCTGAGATCTTGAGATGCCCCTGAATGTCTGGTGAGCTTTAGCCTCTGAATGGCAATAATCTCTGGTAGAGAGATACCTTTTTTTCCCCATGAAGTCTCTCCTGATGTTTTTTTTTTATATGGAGAGGGAAATGTGTTCCAGATCCAATGTGTTATATAAATGCTAGCTATGAAGAAGTGCTACTGCATACATAAATTTGTCTTTTTCCAGACATCTCAGCTTTCCAATAAACTCTCTGTCCTCATAAACTTTAGCCTGCCTACTTCTGTTAAACTTTCTCATCCCATTTACATGTGTCACTCTGAGCTGTATCTTTTATCTGCAAAGGGTCGTGTTTTTTTTCTTATCTTTGGCATGCTTTGCTATGAATGTGCATCAAGATGAGTCAACTGAAAAACATACATTTTGCAGTGCTCTGCACATTACCGTAGTAAAACATTTCTCCCTCTGCTATGGATCTCCCTATTTTTAGTCCATCTAGCCAAGGCAAGCACCAAGTTGAAAATTCTCTCAAGAAAAAGCAGAACCAGGCCTTACATCAACAGCAGCTGGAGGTTTTATGACAGGTATCATTCTGTGCATAATAAAAATTAAAATCAAGAAAACACGAGTCAGAACTAGAACATCTGTTTTCTTAAATCCAAGTCTTCAGAGAATACAAAAGAAAAGCATACATCTTAAAAATTAACATTTGGATAATACGTTTCTAATAATTTCAATGCAACTCAGCAAAGGCCTGACCCAAAGCTCCCCAAGACCAACAGGGGTTATTTCACTGGTGTTCAGCTTAGCCTTGATGTCTGAAAGGAAAGCATTTCTCACCAATAAGAAGAGTTTCAAGGAAATACCTAAAACACCCACAAGAAAACTATTCCCACCCAGCAGGTGAACACATTCAGGTTTTCTGGATTAATGTAAATGTGTACCTGTTAAAAGGATACTGAAATCCTCTACCCAGGATAAGGAGGAATCTAGGCCAAGCAGCAGCTGGCAGCTGGTTTTGGCTCTACTTTATGTAATAAAAAATACCTTGCAGACATTACCACCCGCCCTCAGAAGCTAAGCTTAGGTATGTCGATGGCAGACCACCAGCAGGCAGGAGGGCAGTGGCACGGGAAGTGTCTCAGCAGTCCATTCAGCAGATGACACTCGTCCCTTGGAGCCACCGCTGACTGCTGCCCTGGCACCACCATAAGGGCTGCTCTACTGCTGGGGCAGGAAGAGATAAGAAACACAGCATTGAATCAGTTATTAGGGGCCAGTAGCACTTTTCAGAAGATGATGGCTGTTAATCACACTGGCCTTGCTAAATCGAATCCTCCTAAAGTACCCCATGTTTTATCATCTCCTGTGGTTAAATCTGGGAGTTGTAGGCTTGCTTTCTTTATCCAGATTGATGCAGAGGTGTTATTCAGTACTAAAAAATTGCATCAAAAGCCAAAAGGAGTGCTAATAGAAAGCACCCCAGCATTTTTCATCTTTCAAAATTTGTGTGTGTGGGTATACATGCACACACACATAGGTATAAATATATACATCAGATACTACTATAGATCTGTTAATACTCCGACTGCACAAAATTAGGAACAAGGGCAATGGACTGTTTCATTCAAGGAAGAAGGACTACTAGTGCTTTAAAATATTTTGGTTTGTATTTTTTTATTTCATCTTTTAAAAATTTGCTGTTAAGGGCCCTGTTAGAGAAGCCTTTTTTTGTTCTAATTTTTAAACTATAAATAAAGCAACTATGATATTTGTGTATGATGCATGCCATTTACATTAGTTAGTGAAGGGTTTTTCAAAATAGACCACCAACACCTTTGCTTAGGAAATGTTGCCTTTGACTTGAATGGGAGAGAGTTACACCAACACAGCAATTTTGAAAGTTTAATGAATTGCAAAACATCATTTAAGTATCGAAATAAATATTCAAATACCGTATATTTATTCAAATATTATATTTAAATTAAATAACTGAATATTACATATTTATAACTATTTAAACAGCAAACAATTATTTATTTCAGAGTAGAAGAGTCCACCCACAGTATTTTTGTCTAAGACTTCTTCCTTCACCAAAGTGGAACAAAGTCATACACAAACTGTTGTAAAAAGAATGGAATCAAAGCTGGAATTATTCTTTTCATTATCATTTACCATTCCAGTTGCTCACAGAAGCAAGGTCAGAAATGAATGATTTATGTTTACAATATATATTTACACGTTTTGTTGTCCTAAGGTATTTCATTAAATAGAACTTAGATGGTTAAAAAAAAGTTAAAAAAACACCTTTCAGTGTACAATCTCCTAAGAACTTGCCATGTCATGAAGACAAGTACCTGAAAAATGCATGTACTCACTATCAGGCACTGAGCGGAGAACATTCTTGGGGTCAGGAATTTAACCAAAGTCAAAGGAGAATATAGTGTTCATCACTCTTAGAATCATTTTGTGATGGGTACACTTACATATACGACTGCACCCAAAGAAACCTTGAGAAAAGTGATTTTCAAACTGTAAATCTTAGCACAGTGGCAGTAAACACAATGCAAAACATAAACAGGCAGCGAAAGAGAAATAACTGATTTTGAGATTTTTTTTAATCTACATCTGCTGTTTAACAATAGGAATAGAAATTGTTACTTTCGGTGTCTCAAAAATTGGACTGTGAGTTGTCTGAAGAACACAATTTTTTGGTTTCAGAACAGTAAATGCACAGTTGAATATTTACACAGTCCAAATCAATTAATAGCATGCTAGCTTGGTAGAACAATATTAGGTATTAGCAATATCACATCATAGAACATACTATCTTTCGAACAGTTTGAGCAACTACTTTTCTTCTTTATGAGTTATGAGATGCAGGATGTGTTTACTGAAACTATTTCTCATGATAAAACTGAGTAAACACATCAGGAAGATTTGTAGTTTAAAAAATTTTGGCACATCAATTAAAAAAAAAATCTCCCATTAGTTCTGGATTATATTTTCCCAAAAGATCCATACACACAAAAAACAATCCTCAAACATTCTCTTCCTAGAAGATAGATCTCATTTATTAATGCCAAAAAGAAATATCAATAATTACATTACTGTTTGAATCAAAGACCAAAGTAAATTCTCCAGCTGATTTGGACCAACTGATCCTCCAGTCTGACTTGGTACTTCTGCACTTAGGAGGACATGATGTAATTCTAAAAGCAATACCTATAAGGAAATAATTTAGCAGAATAGGAGAATATTACATATAAAAGTAGGTAAGAATCAGAACTCTAACAGTTTGCAATGAAACATAAGAAAAGCATCCTGGGATGAGATCAATTAATCCATCTGAAGGACTTTGGCTGCCCACCTCAGAAACATACATAATTTTTGACAAATCGTTTTATAAAAGTCTATTTATACATTTGTCTCTCAACTTCCTGTGGTAATGCATGTCCTCATAAACTGTAAGATGGGTATTTTCCTTCTATAGATTCTAGGCAGCTTACTTGAATTCTGCATATTAAAATGAAAGAAGTGTTTGGTTATGAAATTGAAGTTAGACACACTCTTTTAAAGATCCCCATTCTATTTTTTTTTAATCTCCAGTTTAAATCTTTGACCAGCACTAAGGTATGGGCTCTCTACCCACCCAGAACACACAGGTGTGACTGTTTCATAATGCATGTTACAAAATGAAAAGCTCAGGTAAACAGAACTCCATGCAGTGAGAATTTCAGGCACTTTGAGGAATTCTACAGAGGCAGGTAAGCGAATCTGAATCATGATGCAAAAAAACCTTTTCTCATTTCCATGCTGGATCATTCTCGATGCTCTCCAAAACCCATGCTCAATAGTTTGATTCGGAGACTTCATAAGTAATTCTCCATGTGAGTGGTTTATGGTATCAGGGTATTGCACTCAAGCTTGTGGGCACCTTTCCTAGTGTTCAAGTGCCTAAGACGAGGCACTGCAGCACTTCAGGTATGAACAATTTCAGGTGCTTGTACACCCTATCAGGTCAGGCACCCACTGTACACATCTATCTTGTTTAAAACAAACCATTAGAGGTAGAGATGCACTAACAAATCAGTCGATTCCTCAGTGCAAAAAACTCCATGAGCCCAGAGCGGAGTGTTCAACTGCAGAATCAGTAGCTGTCATATTAGCTTGTAGGTTGATACATGCTGCTCAAGAAGCCTCTGAGCATTTTGTGAGATCCATTTTAAGCCGAGTCAGTCTCTTGCTTCTCTGCCTTTTTTGCCTCTCCTACCCCATTAGCAGACTGAACCACTGGAGCACTAGTCATCAACTTTCTAGAAACTCAGTGTGACATTTTAGCTCCTAAAATTCAGTTACACTTAATGTAGACTGGGAGAGGTTTAAGTATCTTTAAAACTTTGGAAGTCTAATAGGAACAACTTTGAAATGTATTCTTTTATGTAAAATAGCAGTTTCATGTGGCTATCTGGAGTTACTCCTCTGTTCATGTTAAAGAGATTCTCATGAGAATTACACTAGTAATATATTTCCCTTGTAACTGAATAAACAAATGGGTTACATGACAGAGAAAGGTTCCCTGTCTGTGTTGCCTGTTGTCTCTCCTGTAGGTCAGTGAGCATCACGATTTGTTGAAAAGGAGTGATTTTGTATTCGAGGATCAAGTCTTAATTAAATTAGTTACAGTTGGGGTTATTCTGTGACATTATCATGTACACTGGGAACCCAGCTGATACTGTCTGAAAGTATTGCTAATTGTAGAGCTGGTTTTGAATGAAAGCCAGGTCTTAGATCTTAAATGGTCACTAAAGAATGTGCTAGTTGGTTAGAGTGATCTGGGTCTTCAGTATCCCTTTAAGGAGCACTTCTTAGTCTTTCTTGAAATGTATTTTTTGTTGTTCTATACTGATGACATCCTGATGTGTACTGTGACAGGGTAGATGACAAGCAACAGGCTACTAATGTGGAATTTGTTATCATCTGCAAGTCCTAATTTATTCTAATTAATAAAAGTATATATATATATACAAAAAAAAAAAAAAGAAAAATCCTTCATTTGTAACCAACATTCAAACAGTGCATTCTTGTTTTTTAGGACAGATGACCACTTTGTATTTTTCAGAAGTCAACTGCTCAGAAAAAAGTAACAACAAAATACCTGGGGCTGGCACTGAAACTAAGGGAATAGCATTTCTATTGGAGATGTAGTTACAGCTACCTTAACTATTCCGAGTCCTCTTCAATTGTAGGGTAAAACAGTGCAGCACAAACCTCTAGGGTCCTACAGGAGCAAGTAGGGACAGATAGGGACAGGGAACAGCAACCACAGGGCCGCCACCACATTATATTATACCACATCACACAAGGGTGTACCTGCAGTGGTTGGGATTAATCTGAGGCTAACACCCTAACAGATTTTTCTGGTTAATTCACGTGTGACCTCATCCAGAGCAATTTGGCATTAAAGTACTAAGGGTTAAGTTATGAGGATACAGCATTTTGTGTTGAGTTCTAACACCAGGAAGTAAGAAGGAATATAAGCCATCTAGCTGGTCATAAGACATCCAGTGGTCTTAGTCAACAGGAATGAGAGCCATATTTCCTGGCAGAATTTGGTATATCCCTTATGAAAAGACTAGCAAAAGCTGTATAACAGAGATCCAAAACATATCATTACATATGTAACTGAGATTTATTTTTAATAATTCTTATCAAAGTAGGATGATGTATACAACCTGCAGGTGGGATATGGAACTTAACGACACATCGCTTGGTTTAGATAATTTTCCAAGAATTGGATTCTTTCTATTTTTCTCACTGTTTTTCCATTTTAAGGAAAAGATGGTAAATTACATCTTCCAAATATATGCTAAATATAAACCTACAAAGTGAGACCTTCCCTATCTGGCACCTTGAACTGAAGTCTTGAAAGATATTGAACGACCCTTATTCACCTCAAAATGGTGTTAATACTGAAATACTTTTTAAAATTACATTTCAAAACCAGCATTAAATGATTTTACTTCTAGTTTCACATCTAAGCAGTGTGGTCTCAATAAATGTAAATTGTTTCTGCAGATGGGACTGTCAGTGTTTCATAATAGACCACTAAAACCTTCACTTCACCAAACCATGCAGAACATAGCTACAGTATCTTTCAATTACAAATTCTGAAGGACATAGAAAAAAAATATTATTATTCAAAATATTATCCAAATAAGTAAGAGAAGGACAGCATACTGACATGTTTCTTTGAAGCTCTGTTTTGCTAATTGAGCAGAGAGGTGGACAAATGCTTGATTTCAGCTCTGTTTACTCATAGACATTCATTTACTCATTAGACATAGAGTTACTGAAGCAAACTACAGCAGCTTTAGATGCAACTGTCTTCTATCTGTTACCAGCACTTTGAAGAGTGTTCTGGTCATTTGAATGGTTATTTCAGGGCAGAATGGAACATTTCTGAGAAACTTCACTGGCTGTAAAATCAAGCAGCATAGTTTAAACTGCTAGAACAAATACTGCATTCAATGTGTATTTATTTTACTTGGGTGTGGACGCACTAAAAGCACACACATGGACAGGTGTTACTGCTCTCCACAGTTATGCAAACTTGCTAATATCAAGTCAGGATTTACTGTAAAGGAAATTTTCAGAACTGCAATTGTTGGATATCCAATAAAAACATGAGCTTGAAAAAATAATTTCCTTTTCTAATTTGTCCAGTTCATTTCAGTAGACAACACCATGGAAGCCAATACCACAATTTTAAGTGTTAGTAGTTTGAGTTACTGAATGCCTTCAATACCCTAAGCAAATAAAGGAAGCCTTATGACTTATGATCAGTATCAATATTTCCTGAAATAGAGATAGGGAAAGGGCTATTCACAGTATATCGGTTAAGTCTGTCCAGACCTTTGCATATACAGGGTAGCAATACAGGCTTTGTTCCTAAAATGGAGGCTCTGTTTCAAAAATTTGGATAAAAAAGCTGTTCTGACTGCATTGATCTCTGAAAACCCACCATTTCAAATCTCCATATGCTCCAACACCCTGCGTTAGAGCACCAGAAAGACCAAGACCCTTGCCAAGAAATTCACGTCAAATTTTCTGGAAGTCCACGTAGCCTTTGCTGTAAAATCCCAGAATTAAACAGAAAGTGAAAGCTACCACAAGAGTTGTACACGTACTGAAGGTGAGAATCACTGAAGGTGTTGAAAATGAAGGAACTGTTTTGACACAAAATATTTGGAAAGTAAATTATATTACAAAAAAAAAAAGAGGATAAGTCATATCACCACACTGTAGCAGAAACGCAGCAGTTTAAACTCTAATCCTTTTAGAGTGAAAATAACTTAAAACACTGACAGCTTGATATCTATCTGTATGGCTTAGTTGTCTGGCATGTCAAACTTTGCCAGCAGAAGTGTTTGTTTGAAAGGACAGAAGAACAACCCTAGGATGCTTTTCATGTTTCTATTCTTTGTTACCAAATCAAAATCATGGCCATCGATGTCAACAGAAAATTGGCTCCCAAACATTAGTTCATTCCTGACCAGTTCTTTTCAAAGTTTGTTTACAGGGTTTTGTACCAGCAGATGAAACTGGGACACATACTTTCTTCTCTTTTCCTGCCTCATAGCCTAGAGCTTAACACAGTCACCAAAAAACAACTTTGAGTTCTTATTTTACCTGATTTTGAAACATGGAATTGACCTTAAACCTCCTACATTCAAGATGAATCACCTAAACATAAAGTATTTGATGGAGCTTTCTCTCTCCTGTTGAAGCTGTTTCGTCTTGTATAAGCAATGAGTTCTTCTCTAGAGGAGAGCCTTAAATGTGAACCTCTCACCTTGAAGGGGCATGCCCTAGCAGCACTTTCTGATCCTCCTGAAGTTATTTTGAAATGCTTATAATAGGTACAAATATTTTGATTATGTCTCAGGGCAGTACCTATTCCACCACCACTTCTTCCCTACAGAGATAATATTCTTTTTCACGGTCTCCTTTTTTCACATCTTTGTTTCCTCTACCAACCTACTCTTGCTTTAAAACTGTTGTTCCAATTATCCCTATTCAAACTGTTGCCTCAAAGATCATTTTCCTATTCTTCTATTGCCTTGCTTTTATGTGCTGCATCAAGTGCAATTAGTTCTCTTTTTTCAAAATGCTTTCTAGCCCTTATTCTAAATCTCCACATTCTGAGGTTTCACCTGTCAAGATATAAGGCGTAGCATTGGCAAAATGCTATGAAGCAGCAAGTCAAGCCCGGAGCACTAGTGTGCACACAAGATATATACTGTGGCAAAATGCATAAATTATTTTAAATCAAATGAAGAGTGATAGTCTAAAAAGGTTAAGAAGCTCTTCTCTAATAGACTTCTTTCTGATAGTGGTAATAGCTTTAATTGCTTAGTGCCTTCCTGCTTCTTTCCTTGCTATTGCTTATGTATGGAATTCTTTGGTAGTGTAGCTACCATATTAATGAATAATGAAATGAACTACCTGAATTAAAAAACAGTAGCAGTTTTGCTTCTCTGTCTAAACTTTCTTCCTTCAGGCTGCAGTCCTGCAGTGCAGTTTACCAATAAAATGATTTGTCATGTTTGCATCTGTTCCACCAATCTATCACGAATCAGTCATGCCAACTCTTTCTTTCTGCTTTTAAAGCTTCTCCACGATTCCATCTATAATCTAGAGAGTAAGCAACATGCAGAAACTTTCCACTTGTATGTCCCTAGTGTTTCTAGATCACTGTTCCCTGCCACCCTTTCCATGCAGACAGGGTCCAAAGAAGGTAATCTAGTAAAAATAACAGTAATAGTTACTGCTAACAATAGGGGTCTGCAAAATGTAACAGCTTTTCCCTTCCAGATATTAGAACTGCAGACGGGCTTTCACAATTTGTTTCCAGCAGTAGCAATAGCGATCAGCTGATGACTCAATGATCTTAAAGGTCTTTTCCAACCTAAATGATTCTGATTCTATAATTCTATAATTCTATGATTCTATGAAAAGAAGCCCATCTTACATTCTAAAATGTCTCTCTCATAAACTGTCTGTTCATTTCCTAATAGTTGACTATTTACTTTAGTGATTACATAATACTTTTAAAATAAAAGTGAGCATAAATATTTTGACATTTTATATATGCACAGAATTTTCATTGAGAAAACGTGATTCTTTTAATCTCAAACAGACAAGGGAAAGCCTCTTCAAGCTGGCACTTTCCCCTTCCAATCTGTTAGAAGGCAGCTTCAGATAACCACACACAGTCTTGTTATAAACACCATCTTGCTATGCAACTTAAAGTGTCTGTCAGAGCAGCGCTGCTCTCTCCAAGCAAAGTCAAGTTTTTTGTTGCTGTTTTATAAATGAGTCAAAGTAGTGAACTATTCTGATAACAGATGACTCTCCTTATACATCACCCTGCAAATTCACACATACATTTCTGAATGAAAGAGCCGCAACTAAATGTTCTTTTTGCTTGTATCCACCACACCACTACGGTTTTGTAGACCACCTAACAATCAGAGATGATGAAAAAAAGGGGGGCCCTCTTTGTCTAAATCGTTACTTTGTTTCTCTTCCCTGTCTTTCTATTTCCCTCCCAGTGCTACCATCACCACCAGAAACGACATATTCCGCATTACTAAACAGCAAGAGCCATAGGGCTTTTCACTTCTAATTTCACGCCATAATAAAATGCAGTGGTTGTTTCACTGGGGGACCTGAAAAGCCTTCCTTTGTGAGGCTTGTTTGACGGTCAGGTTAAGTATCACACTCTGGCAGCAGGCATCTGTGCATGCCTCTTCATGTGGTTATGGCAAGGGGGGAGGAAAAAGAACAGAAAAATGAAAAGAAGTTTGTCTTGAAAAAAATATTCATCCCCTACTCTGAAGCAAGCAATCTATATTCTATTGCTCGGCCTAAATATTTTTAAATATATCTGCTGTCTGCCTCATTGATAAACTGATCAATCTAATAATAGCAAGTCTAGAAAGTTTCCAGTGTACTCAGAGTTACACTTGTTGCTTTAATGGAAAAATCTATTGACCTAAAGTAGACTGATGATACAAATTTGTGTAGGTGAGAGGAAGGGGGAAAAAAAAAGTATCTAAAGAAAATAAAATTGCATTTTTATTAATTTCAGAGTAAACTAATTCACAAAAAAAACCCAGTGAAGGTGATCAGCAATAACAAACAAATATGGGTTTCTAAAAAGTACCAGCATCATATGTAGAAGAAATATTGCTTCATTCTATAAAAATAGAAGTTAAAATTCTGTTAATCCCAAGTACAACAGGAACAAAAACCCAAAAAAAACCAGAGAAAACTCTGTGAAGTGTTCTAAACTTAGCTTTATATGTATTCCCACTACACAAAGAATGTTTTTCTGTCCAATGTTTAGAAACCCTATTGTATCCATTGAATCTTTTGTAAAAAGAGATAATGTGATTCCTTTTCACAATATCTTCATGTCTCTTAACGTAGTCTACTGAAACACCAAAATGAGTAAAATTCTATCAGTTTACATGACAATTCATAGAATAAACACTGATGGATAATACTTTAAAAGTTAGACAGTTTCACGTATTATTTGCCAAAAAAAAAAAGATTGTGATTTAAATAATACAGTGTCTGATTACCTTAGAAAATTCAAAGTAACCTAAAATAACTATCTTGTTTCAAAGGAATTTCTTTCAAATGTTATTAAATAAATGCCTTCCCTCCTACTATTTTTCAGTTCATGCTACACATAGGCAAGAAAGACTGCACTTACATGCTAAATTTCCTGATAAATCTAATTGTTATATTTTTTAGGTTATGGTTATGTGATGGGCATAAGAGAATCTAAATCTATAATGCCACCAGAAGAGGAGCAGTCCTGTACTGGGACTAGCACTCCTTTGGATGTAAATGTGCTGAAACAGGTACCCTAGATGAAAAAGTGACCAGTTTTCAGCCAAGTAAATTTTCCCATTCAGCTTGCTCAGTAGCCTCATAAAAACTAACTGTCTGGGTCAGGAATGTGCACAAAAGGGAAGGAGAGAGGAGTGTGTAAACACCTCCTTAATTGATAGCCTGCACTTACAGCAGCATAAGCCAGTCATAAAACCACAGTCTAAAAAACAACTATTATCTCATTTTCCCTCCAAAGTTGAGTAATAAAGGTTGACATTATGGTGCTGAGAGGTAAGTGGGACAAACTGGCAGCTGAGTTAATAAATAAATAGTTCTGATTAAACTATCATAGAATGTAATAAACTGATAAATGAATCCTCAGCCTTGTCCTGGAAGAATTGAGCTGGATACATTTTCCCTGGGAAGAGAGGTCTGGGCCAGATCACTGCCATTTCTACTTCCAGGGCAGAAGGGAAGACAATTTGGCTGTTCAGACTGCGCCCCAGGAACACATTCTGCTTTCAGCATTCATGAATGCAGTAGTTCACCTCTGCAGCTCAAACAGGCAGCACTGCATTACTTTACAGTATAAATTCAGAATGTTAATTGGGCAAACAAAATTTTCCTTAAATATGAAATTTGGCTGGCAGATATTACTCCTAAAAGGATTCTAGGATTGTCGCTGAATATGTAGCTTTTTTTTTTTTTTAACTTTAGCTTGGAAGCTGAATATTTTCATTAATTATGCACTGATTTCTAACATTATTAAAACATACTGATCCTTCCAGTCATGGACTACAATACAAAAAGCAAAAGACTAATAGTAATATACTTCTGGTCATCCTAAAGTGACCTACTGTAGTGTGCAGATGTTAAGATGATGAAATGGAATATAATTGTGATAAAGGTGATGCTATAGCACAGCAAAAAATGTAAAGTGGAAATTTGGGATATGAAATGATTCATCTAGTTTTCTGCCATTCATCTTAATGGGACTCTTGAGCAAACTCTCAGAAGAATCAAAGAGAGTAAGATTATGGAAGCATGTTGGTAATAAGTCCCTAGAGAACAACTGTCTGAAAAGCAGCTCTTTGCTTAGCACTCTGTAAGCTGACAGATGAAATGGATAGCTTGCCTTTTCATGTAAATATATGCAAGGAAATGCACACTAGCTAATGAAGTATAGCCACAGGGTCACAAACAGAAGTCATCATTCTAGATTAAATCAGCACAGATTGCGGTGCCCGGCAATCTCAGGAACTGACTCCCTGTGATTGCTCAGAGGCATCCTAAATCTCATGGTAATGCATATCTAGATAAGAGTACTAGAATGCTCTGTAGTTACTGTCATTGTAAACTGCAAAACTTGACAATCCTGAAGAATCTCCACTGAGGGCCCTGGAGTTGTGGTAGCTCTAACTGGATGTCATTTTTTACCACTCATCTCAATACAAACAGGCTTAGGTTGGGCAGTAGTGGTAAGATGGCAGGTTGGAGGACCGTCTGCAAAAGGAAGAAGGAAAACAATGGCACTGGATGAGGGGAATAGAAAAGGGGGAGTGGGGAAAACATAGTCCTGCAAAGCTTTCCTGTGAAGTCATCTGTAACAATCGCAGTACATCCTCGAGGGTATATTAATGTGTAATCAAATACTGCAGCTTTTTATTCAGTCAGGATACTTCCAAGTTTTCTGTTTTCTATACAGCTACCTCTTTTAATGAAATGTTTTAGGGATTTTATTTTAAGAATTAAACTCTCCCTTTGAAACCAAACATCAGGAAAGAAAGTACATAAGACAGCTCTACCTCTTGCCCCAACAGCTGGTTTTCTCCTGAATCATTCATCCTAGACCATCCTCTGCCCAGCCACCTTACAATTCACTATGAAAGCTGAAGCAGATAGACAGCTAAAAGAAGGCGGCTTTTGCTGGTCATGCACAGACAGAGTGACCACAGGCCAGAAATGAAGAACCTCTTGCTACTTATCACAGGCAGGAAAGCTAGGTAGGACCTTGTGCCAGCTTTATACATAGAATCTCACAGACCTCCAGATATGAAGAGAAGAGCTTGTATTCTCCATGGATTGTGTTACCTCTGTCTCACCCTCATCCCACCCTTTCCCTCAGGGCTTATGCAGCACTGAAAATGTAGTATACCCCACAATTTTGCTACAGGAAAAGAACAACACTGTATTTTAAAATCTACAAAAAAGTCATTATTGTGTGTAGTTAACTAGGTGGTTTTCCCTGCCTCAGTAGGGTCTAGGCCCAATTGCCCAAGTCTTACCTCATGAAGTAACTGAAAAATTAAAATAAACCAGGTCTGTTTTCTTTTACGGTCCAATCAAAATTTACTTTTGCTAGAAGATCAACCAACAGTGGGGAACCAACCTGCCTTTCTTGAAAGATAAAGACTCTTCTTGAGGTCTAACCAGCCCCCACAGCAATACCAGGTACCCTAATCAAGGAGATAGGAAGCTGTGCAAACATTATCTTCAAAGGAACATGAGACACCTATTTCAGGAAATGTATAACTCTCTGTGGCCACAAAACTCACTAGGAACTGTGCTTTGAATGTGCCAAAGCAAAGCAAAGCAAAGCAAAGCAAGTTATTTTCCCCGATGGAAAAGTATCTAGGGCTTAATACAGTTGCCCATTCACAGGTACTGATATCCAATATAATGCACAGTATGGCAACTGGCCTCCAGCTGCCACCCCTGAAAGGCAAACACCTTTTTCTTAGCTATCTGTCACATCTACCAGCCCAACACAGATGGCTCCAGGGCTCTAGAGAGGCTCAAACAGAACTGAGTGCTCATGTGTGAATGAACAACACAGCCTGTGGTAGGCTGACCCTGGCTGGACGTCAGGGGCCCACCAAGCCGCTCTATCACTCCCCCTCCTCAGCTGGACAGGGGAGAGAAAATATAACAAAAGGCTTGTGGGTCATGATAAGGACAGGGACATGACTGACCAAGTACCGTCACGGGCAAAACAGACTCAACTTGGGGAAATTAACTTAATTTATTGCCAATCAAATCAGAGTAGGGTAATGAGAAAATAAAACCAAATCTTAAAACACCTTCCCCCCCACCCCTCCATTCTTCCCTGGGCTCAACTTCTCTCCCTATTTTCTCTACCTCCTCTCCCACAAGGGTGCAGGGGGAAGGGGAATGGGGGTTGCAGTCAGTTCATCACACATTGTCTCGGCTACTCCTTCCTCCTCAGGGGAAGGACTCCCCACACTCTTCCCCTGCTCCAGCCTGGGGTCCCTCCCATGGGAGACAGTCCTCCATGAACTTCTCCAACATGATTCCTTCCCATGGGCTACCGTTCTTCACAAACTGCTCCAGCGTGCGTCCTTTCCATGGGGTGCAGTCCTTCAGGAACAGACAGCTTCAGCATGGGTCCACCGCTGGGTCACAAGTCCTGCCAGTAGACCTGCCCCAGCATGGGCTCCTCTTTCCAAGGGTTCACAGGTCCTGCCAGGAGCCTGCTCCAGTGTGGCCTTCCCCCAGGGTCACAGCCTCCTTTGGGCACCCACCTGCTCTGGCGTGGGATCCTCCACAGGCTGCAGGTGGATATCTGCTCCATCGTGGACCTCCATAGGCTGCAGGGGGAAAGCATGCCTCACCATGGTCTTCACCACAGGCTGCAGGGGAATCTCTGCTCTGGCACCTGGAGCACCTCCTCCCCCTCCTTCTTCACTGACCTTGGTGTCTGCAGAGTTGTTTCTCTCACATATTCTCACTCCTCTCTCCTGGCTGCTGTTGCACAGCAGGTTTTTTCTCCTTCTTAAATATTACTACCATCGCTGATGGGCTCGGCCTTGGCCAGTGGTGGGTAAATCTTGGAGCCGGCTCGCACTCGCTCTATTGGACATAGGGGAAGCTTCTGGCATCTTCTCACAGAAGCCATCCCTGTAGCCCCCGCCAGTACCAAAACCTTGCCATGCAAACCCAATACACAGCCCTACCGTGTGATTCAGCTTCAGACATCTCAGCTGCATGTCTACATGTGAGACAGGGACCCAGCCTCCCTTTAGCTGATGAAGATCTAGCCAATACAGTCAATGGCATGTGGAGAACCACTCAGCAGACCAAATATAGGTGTCTCCTACAGGTTTATATAAGTAGCTCTCTGGAGGTTACTGACTGTACTAACTGGATTCCTACTGGCATTGGAGGGAGCCTGGATACCTCCATCATGTATAAATTGTATAGAATCCAAAATTCAGCTGTTTGAATCTCAAGTTAAGTCCCACCACTGGTCAAAGTACTGTTAATTTTCTTAGCATGGTGGGATTATCGTCTTGAGAAACCATTTCTTACCCAAGAACTGTAATATTCCAGAATATTCCTGGAAGTAGAATACTTCTGTAACAAGTATTTCAGGCCGACATTTATAATCTTGTGGCTGTATTATACTTATTATATGTAAAACACTCAGTCATAAAAGCAGATAGAAAAGTATTCATGAAGAGACTTCTGAACAAGACATAAGATAATCTGGTTTGTTTCACTGCCAGTCACATTTGTTGCATGATTTTAATCTTTTTTACTCCTTCAACCCAATTTGAATTTATATAATTTTCAATTGCTGTAACATTTCAAATATGTTTAGGCCTATGTATGAAAGCACCAAGGCACTATTTTTTGCTTATTCAAACAAACTGTCATAGTCATTTTATATTTTCCACAGTATTTCTTTGGGCAATTGGCTAGAGATTAATATGTAAGCACCTTAGGGTAACCATCCTATATTAGTCTGAACAAATGCATCAATTGATACTGTATAATAAAAACCCAATTCTCTCTTTTCCCTAACCTCCACAAGACAGTTAGATGAAATTTTTCTACCACCATGTAAAATTGCCACTGCCCAGCGGCAAAACTGCTAGTATACTGAAACTGTTTACAGAATTACTTGTAACATAAAATAGACATATAGTCTTTATTGTAAATGCCAGTTGTTACACGTCAAATCACGAAAACTACCCTTTTTAGGGAACAGTGCAAAATTTTTTTAATAGTGTTTTTTATACACAGCAGAATGAAGAATATTTGAGGATTTGACTACGAAGAACATCTTAATAATGTCTGACTGTGAAGAAATGTAATACCTGTCTCCTGCATTTTACAATTCCCTAATGGAACGACCGTAAAAGTTTGCATGCATCTGACAAATGTATTTTTCTAGTATCCCAAAATTGCTTACACGTTCACAGAGAAATGACCTGGTTTATGGTTTAACCTCAGTGACTTAGTATCATAGGGCCAATTTTGTGCTTGAATTAACATATGCAATGCTCATTAAAATCAATAGGAGCCACCCAGGCAACCAAGGAGACAGAGTTTGGCCCAAAGTATCTTAAGAATAGTTTATGTATTTGGCACAAATTCTGGAACAACATTTAGGCCAAGCCACTTACATAAACAATCTTTCCATTCATATTCTTAAAAAAGGCAACAGCAACAACAGCTGTCACAGCTCATTGTTCAAATACATCTTTGTGCTTTTAATTTTAACCTCTTAGACTAATCTGTACCTGCATATTTAAGAAACTAATTTCAAATGAAGTCTTTTTCAGTTCTTCTATGAATACAGTTTTCCTTCAGACATTAAACAGTAGCTTGAAAAGGATATTCTTCTAAATTGTGGCCATTACAGTTGATTTACTTACTTCTTCCTCAGTCCTTTCATGTGTCTTTTTCTTGTTCAGTGTAACTACTGAAATCCTTTCCAGGCCTGAAGATGACCAATAGAGATGGCTATATCAAGATATTTTAGATATAAGAGCCTTTCCAGAAAAGGGGCATCACTGCAGGCGAAGATGGACTTCATCCATGTTAGAAAATCTACATTTTTTGAGTGTATTTCAGGCTTTACTTTGGTTACTAAGACTCATGGTACATACAAAATCATTCTAATTTAGATGAAGCATACAGTATCATATAATGTGCTGTTAAAGATACAGCCCATCACAGTTAACACAAATTATTCTGTTCCTGTAAAAGCCCTTTTACACCACTATAATTGCACCCCTGGAAGTATTTTGCTAGAGGAGTATCAGAAAGCTCTACGTCTCCAATCTATACTGCCAAACTAGCTGCTGATATAGTTTTATATTTTTCTCTTCTCTTGGATCTGACAACAGCCTAACAAAGGTAAGGTGTTAAGATAATTAAAGTTTGGGTTTTTCTTATTAAAGAAGAATAATTCTAGCCAAAGTTCATTATAACTCAGTTCTTGAAAAAAGTCACTATACCTCTCCAGGCACAAATCCAACTCAAGAAGTCAAACAGAAAAAAACATGCCAGCCCTGTCTGTAACACATTTTAAACTAATTTATTGCCACTAACTGTTCTCAAGTAACTGACTTGCCCTGCAAATACTATTACCTAAAGATTTCATTTAAGAGCTTTATTTTATTTGCTTCATGGATTGTTTTGGCACATTTTGCCATTTCCCACTGCAAAAGTAGAGCTAAATTTCATGTATTCTGAAAACCTCCATGTAATAACTCAGAAGAAAGAGAGAATACTCTGAAGTTTGTTATTTGCCACATTAATAATCCAAACTGCTCCAGTTACCCCCAAGAAGGACAATCAATCACAACATTTGCTATATGAGTCTCCAAGTTATTTCCTTCATGAAAGCATTTTACTGATTTTTCTAAATGACATACCATCTTACAGTCAGATTTGCTTTTAAAAAAGAAGTAGAAATGTAGCTTTGAAAGTATTGCTTTGACTACTACAACACAATATACAGTACAGAAGGTAGGGACATTTGATGTTTGAAACAGTGACTTCAAAACATAAAGAAAACAGAAACAGACTAAACAGTGGCATCTACTTCCCAAGTTTACACAAGGAACTCTTCATCAGTTCAAAAGACTCACCATCCTCTCCCTACACATAAATATGCTTGAGGGTCTGTATATCCTAAAGCTTTTCAGGGTGTTTTTTGTTTTGTCCCCCCACCCAGTTATGCCAGTCCCTTATAAAAGCTTTATTCAACTTTATGCAGATTATACAAAATACAAAACCTTTGTGGGCTTTACCTTCCAGTGCATTGGTTCTTGTAGAGCCATTCAAACCAAGCACAAATCAAGTGATACAAAAACAGAACAACAGTGTTTTCCAACTCATTGGATCCAGTTTGGAAATTAGAGATGGTGTCTTTACAAAGCAATCAGTGATGGTTAAGTGAGAGGCATACAAAAGTATTAGTCAAGATGTAGTTGAGAAATGGCATCCTTCTCCACTGCTATTAAGGAGCACAAGGAAGAGGATACTCAAGTCCTGTTGCTCTTTATAATGATAGAGAGAAAGCACTTTTGCAGAGATGAGCAGGTGAGGCTCCAAGAACAGCATAAGCCAAATCAACTATAGGTAGATGTCCTGGTTCTGCCCTCTCGCTCTGTCTGGGCTGCCCATTGTGTTTGCTCTTTTGCACTTCGACTGAAAAAGTGAATGCATCTTTAGGCTGGCAATGCTGAAAACTCTCCCTTTGCTCCTCCACCCCGAGAAGTTTTTGGCTAGACATGTGAGCTGACCTTGCTCACTGCAAAGTCAACATAAGGTAGTAGGATGGAACAAGTAGCTGGGGGAAGGGAAGACTGCCCCTTGCCACATCAACTGATACATAAAACAGCCTTACAGCCAGCCCACCGCAAAATGTATTCTGTTTAGAAAATTTCCTTTTTTCTCATCCTTTTACTAAACTAAAAAACTTTTTGATTTTAAAGTGACCACCAAATTAAAAAAAAAGAGATTAAATGTTAGTGTTTTTTCTTTTACTTCTGCATTTAGAAGATGTAAACTGTTCCCATAATGCTCAAAGAAAGGAGCATTGCATTCTAAAATAATAAAGCCTTATTTGCATGTTCAAGGTCTCATACAGAGACACAAATTTGTGCAACCTGAGCATTAGAAAACATACTCACAAAGAAGATAGTTATGTCACCGTGCTGCTCTATGACTGGTCCAGTGACCAAATTCTCACACTGAAATTAAAATTTGGTCATTAAATCATCTTTGATAGAGATAATTTGCTACTAATTCAGACAGAAAGCTTATACACTTTTAGGCTGGACAATAGTATTTGCAATCATATATTCTGATCTTCTTACTTCACTGTCAAACTGCCACAGGTGTTAAGGAGCAGAGTAAAGCTTTTTTTTTTTTCTAATTTCACATGCACCCTCTTAAAGCAACAGGTTATGGGAGATGAAGAATTTACCAGGTTTCAATTCTGGTCTCTCAGGTGCCTGCAGCAAGCGTTCCCAGATCTCAGCAGAGCTGCATACTGCCTTTGCCTTTTCCCACTCTAGAATGTCTCACCTTCTGCTCCAACTACACATTCTTTGCTTTGGATCTTCACAAGAGTCTTGGGTGCATGCAACTTTTTTGCAGTGCGTATTCTGGAGAAATTCTCCTTAAAAAAGCTCAGGGGCTCCTCAAGTGCTTCTCAGCAACATGAAGAATCCAGACTGGAGGAGAGAGAAAACTACTTCTTACATTTCCTGAAACTGATATTTTGGTAGATAGTAAAAATGTAAATGAACAGATCTTTATCAAACCCTGAAAAGCTTAAAATGAAAGAAATTAAGATATAATACTGGCCAAATTAATAATAATGAAAAATAATCAGAAGGGCAAGGAATTGCATTCTGAAAATCCTATCACAAGAAATAAGATTTTTAAAACTGAAAAAAATAATCACAAGTAGCCGATAAGGCTTCAAATCAAAGTCAACTGAAATCAATGATACCTTTGCATTTACTTCAGCAGGCTTTCAATAGGACGATAATTGCTTTAATTGAGTCTTGAAAGATAACCTGTGATCCTATCATGTACATTATAATAATAGATAGTTGAAAACTGAGAATGTTAATCACAAAAGGCTCTTTTCCCCCACTTGTTTACCATCTCCGTAGTTTGAATGAATACATTTCTGTAAATATTTATTCAAGTTGTATGTTTTTCACCATTAACTTCTAAACTAAAATCTTTACATTGTTCAAGCATCTTTATGTATTTCTGTTTACTTAAGGGGTGAAGCAGCTTGCCTTTCAATGAAAAGTTGCAATTCTCTCCAGCCATTTCCTTCCAGTGTAGATCGTTGTTTCTACAGTTGAGCACATTTTCAGTGTGATGTCAAAACACAAAACATTTAAAACTTTGTTTACTGAACTTCAGCAATTTTATAGCAATAAACATTGTATGCAAATAGTTACATTGTATTGTAAAAATGTCTACAAAGTGGTGATTTTATTAATCTGTCCTAGTAGTTCTTGTCTATCACTTTGAAAGAGCAGCCAAAGTATTGTACAGGATTTTACAGCAAAACTTGCCACCTGAAGCTTTTCTACAAAACAGAAAACATTAATTTCTACACAACTGTACCAGTTTTCTAGAGCTTTTTATCAGTTTCAAAAATATTGTGTCCAATTACTAACCTTGTCTGTTAAACTTGATAGTAACTTCATTAGCATAGCTCATAGGTGTTGCATTCACACATTTATAATAAAGAATTGTTCAAAGAAAATGTGTCCAGCTCAAACTACAGTTCTTAATTGCTAAAGCAGATCCAAATTAGCATTCACAGCCTGCATTTCCCTAACAACAGGCTTTCAAGCTGAAAAGAATTTGTACTTCAAAAAGGATTTTGGTCAATAGATTCTGAGCATGCAAAACATTTTTGGCACTTAAAAATTCCAAGACCTGTTGAAAACTTAACTTATGAGTTTACATTTTCTTGTTTCCTGTTATTTTTCAGTGAAACATTATAAAATGGGTGTATGATTTGATAAAAATTGGAATTATTCCCAGATATTCAATTTAGACTAGGTTTATTGCTAATATCTGATGAAATCTTAATCTATATTTACAACAGTTCTTTACTTTGACTCCAAATGATGTAATGTCCTTATGGCTTAATAAACAGGAAAAGATGTTGAGAAAAATAATCTCTTATGTAAATTTTAAACACACCAGCCACCTCTTCAAAATGTTTGTCTGTACATATGTACAGATTATAAGTATAGCTGCCGCAATATCTTTACTCCAATAACAGATGCAGAAAAAATCAGGATGTTTCATTGACTAATTATATAGTTAAGTTGTGTGCAACATCTAGTACTGAACGTACAAAAATTACATGCAATTACATTTTCATGAGGATTTATGGTACATAACAAGTCATGAGATTTAAAAACCTGAACAGTACTTTCCTATTACAAAAACAGAAAAGCACATACACAACAGTTTATATTTTCCCATATCTTGTTGTCTTTGGAAGTCTGAAATATGTAGACATGATATGATGGAAGTAATACATGGTATTAGTATTTCTTCACTGCACCACACTTTCATAAGAGTGCTGAAGAAACTTCTGAAATAGTTCTCACAGAATTTAAAATGTGATTTCCCTATGAGATCTGTTCATGATTTGGGCAATATATGCTTTCCCTTTATTTGCATTGGAGAAGAGGAACAGAGAAGAACAAAATAATAGACCTGTCAAGTCTACTATGACAAAAGAGACGCTCACCATTTTGGCCTTCACCTTAAGTCCTCTCTCTCTCCCCCTTTTCTCCTCAAGCCTACCCCTCTAATTTGATAGCCTCATCTGACACACCTGCACACCTATCAACTTCTGCAACTGTATCTGGCCAGTTGGAAGAGCTTGCTAACAAGATTTATGTGGTGCAGGCAATCTAACATTTTAAGGCAACAGAACCATGCTGCAACAAGGAAAATGTATGCCTCAATACAGACATGCTTATGTGTGTCTACAAAGACGCTCTGTATTTTTAGAGAAGAGCACCAATTCCACATGGGGAACAAGACTCCAGAACACTGGAGGAAGATTGTCTTCTGTACAGCTCCCAGATAAAGTATTTTGCCCTGAAGAGTAGAAGTGTTCCAAATAAGTTCCTGATCACGTTGAAACAGATTCAAGTATTATCTCATGACAACAAATGAACGTAACATCCTAGTCCAATGAGGATTTAGGACACAGCAAGAACTTCTCCCTGAAACCTTAAAGTTGCAACTATACTTCATCACAGCTACAGCTTTTTTTGTGCATCAGGGGGCACACAGGTTTCATCTGTATTTTTATTTCATGTTTATGTGTCATCTTGCGTATTTTTGTCAGGTAGGCCACCGGTGTTGTGATAATTCAGCCCGTTGAGTGAAAAAACATGGGAAATCATGTAAAGGAATTTTGAAGTCAACTTTAGTAAAAATTCTCTGAGACTGAAACAACAATATTTATACCAATTTCACTTCTTATTTTCTGAGCCATACAGTATGTTTTGCAGATTGTCATGATTTTAGGAGACATGCCATCTAGGAAAAAGCAAGATCCACAGATCAAACACTTGGCAGACAAATTTGTAGATTATTTCATTATGTTACCACCCTTCTATGCTAACCCTAAAAGCAAAAGAGTGGCTACAGATGGCTTCTGATGGCATTTTTTTCTTCATTGTAGTTGTAAGACACATTAGAACGATTGACAGCTTAAAGAATGTCCAGCCAGACCAGTATTTCTTTCAAATAAAATTAGAAGTATGATCATTATGGGTTTATCCAAATGCTTCCTCCATCCCCACACCCCACACATACAAAAAAGTTAGCTGTGATTGTTTCCTATACTCAGCTGACATACTAGCTGCTTCATTATGAAATTATTCAATCAGAACATGAAATTAAATTTGTCTCAGACTCACCCTGTCACTCTTTGTCTCTTACATATGATTTAAATAAGAAAATGAAAGCCAGTTTTTTACTGAAGCTGAAAAAAATACAGAAGAGCAACATAAAACAGTATAAAAGTTTTAGTTTCACAGAATAAGAGAAGGTAAAGCATTTGATTTCCTATGAACCAAATTATTATCTTTTATATTCTGGGTCACAATATAGGAAATAAAAATTACACTTTAATAACATTTCAAATCAAACTTCAACCACCATCACTAAAAAGACTGAGACGATTTACACAGCAGCATGAGACAGCTTTAGCCGAAGAAAGGGAGAGAATAAGTGGGTAGAGGAAGGGATGAGACATGACTTTTTAGTTTTGATTCTGCATATAAACATGGAGAAATACTGGTGTGATGGATAAATGTATTAGCTTGGTGTTTCTGTAGCTTTTTGAGAGCTTCTTTTTGTGGCTATGCTGCTTTGATGGTCATATCACAAATGGTGTCGGTTTTGCAGCAGCAAACTGAGAGCTGACGAGGGTTTTGGTTGCTCTACCTCCCAGAAAAGGACACATGTTCAGTGCTCATCTTCCTTACTTGACAAACCCCCATCTTAATACTTACCAGCATTAAAGTTCATGAATTCTGTTGATTCAGAAAAGAAAATTAAAATTCATCTCTCCCCTTCTTTCATCCTGTCTTTGGGACAAATACTGAGATGCTGCACTCTAACCCACCTGGGCTATGCTAACACTAGCTCTGAAAGCTCATCAGTATGAACCTGATTATATTGAAGTACCAAAGTGTAATGGTTACATGCAAATTTAGATTTGCAAATGTATATAACAAGAAATGTATATAACAAGAAATGTATATAACAAAATAGGGATTTCTGATTAGGGATTAACAATAGATTTAATTTCAGTTCTGAAGTCCCCTATAGCATTGCAAATACCTTTTACTACATTTTATATTAGGCCTGCATACGATACTTGCTTTAACAAGAAAATCTAAATTAGTCTGACTTCAAAAGTTAATACATATATATAATAGAACTTGTGCTTCACTCTGTGTAATAACTTCTGATCATTTCTGGAAAGACCAAACTGTGCCTAGTAGGATAGCAAGGAGTTAAATGGAGGTGCAAAAAGTAGGGAAAATACTATGTAGGCCACCTATTTACTCATCATTTTCCTGCTCCATTACACCAACTTATCACAAGACATTACACCAGTACACTGCTAAGAGTTTACTCTCTATTGCTAGCCATGCATGAGTTTCCTACAATCAACACAGCAAATGTTCACGACAGACCAGTATATATTAATAAAGCTAAAATATTTCATCAACCATTATTATCTTTAGAGGATAATTTAAATTTAAATTATCTAATTTAAAACAATCTATGAAAGTAGTTTCTGATGTGTAAGAAGGATCAAGCTCTGTATCTATTTGTCTGTGTGCTGGAAATAGGGAGCCAAAGTATGGCAGAATTATTTCACACCTATCAGTTTATCATGTTGTCAGTTATCATCCAAAAGAAATGAAAAAGAGCAGAATTAATCAAAAATGTAAGTCTAGCCAAAGGGAACATATATTACATTATGACACATTGATTATTCCATAAATATCCCAGTAAAGCATACACTTTGGCAAAGCCATTTATACTAATACAGTATAATCCTTTTCCTACTTAGCACAAAGAAATGTAATCAACACATAGTTATAACTAGAAGAATCTGTGAAAAGGGTTCATGATTTCCTTGGTAGAAAATATAATGAGTCCTTTTCATCGTTGTGTTATTTGCTACACTTTCTTTGTTGTACTGAGATCAGATGTCATGAAAAATGGTTATAGAATTCAGTGGTATTATACAAGCAGACACTAGTGACCAGGCACCCTACATACCTGTACGTATATCCCAAAAAATAACTTCCCTATCTTGTTCTTAGTTGAAAAAAAAGGCAATTTAAAACTAGGACTAAAATTTCATAAAGAAGCAAACCTCCCCTCTACCAGAGTTGCCCTTGTTTGCTATTCTGTTAATGTGTCATGTAGTCATATTTCATTATTCCCGATCTCTTATCATTGATTTAATAAATTTGCCAAGACTACTTAAAGTATATCAGCAATAAGAACATGTGTCTCAGCTCCAGCTAAAACAAAAGAATCTTGCTCCTACCTGCGTTACAATCAATAAGCAATTCTCCATTTAAAATCACTTTCTATCCCTGCATGATAGCATAGATAACCCCCAAGCCTTACGTATGATATTCAGATTTTGCTGTGACGATCCCCATATCCCACCTCTAACTTTTGTTGTGCTCCCTTCACACCAGAGAATACTGCACCTTGAGTTTTCCTCAAGCAGGTGGGTCTGTGACTTTTTTCAGTCAAAATGAGGCTGGTTAGCAAATACTGTAAATTTGTCCAGCTTGTTTTGACTGAACCAGGTTAGGATGTGCTCACTAGAGTAGCAGAGTGGAGAAGCAGTAATAAGAGGGATACTGTGGAGAGGGAAGAAGTGATAAACAGCTGGGGACAAAAAACACAAGCAGTGTGCCCCTTGTGAATAAAGTCAGCTGCCATTATAAAGTGGCCAAATAACCATCAGTCCTAGCTGCAATACTCCTCAATAATAAAGATTACTAAAAATTAAGCAATGATACTTTCTTGCAGCTCAAAAGACAGCCTATACAAGCCTAAAATTAGCACATACCTCTCCTCCAAGGCATTTTATCTGTTCCTTTAAAAAAATTCACATCAACCTGAATATGAATTAAATGCTGCTTCTCTTCTTTTTCCTCTTTAAACAAAATCTGCATTTCAAAGGAAATATAGACAATTTTATGTTAGATAATGAAGACAGTATCTGCCAACTCTTGCTTTTGTGTTTCATGTTTCATATTTGCCCTTTTCAATTTTGCATCTTAAAACACCTGGTTTGGCTGGTAAGAAACACACTGTCCAAAGAAGCACATATTACAAACAATCAGAGGGTCTAATTTTTCTTGGTATATTACTTCATGATGATACCTATATCTATATCACAGAATAGTTGAAGTTGGAAGTGACCTCTGGAGATCATCTAGTCCAACCCCCTCTGCTCAAAGCAGAGTGCACTAAAGCAAGTTGCTCAATATCTATACAGAAAGAAAAGGGTGTTGTTATTATATATTTTTTCATACTACAGCAGCAGGCACATGCTCTGGTTACATTAGGATTCTAGGTAACTATATGCACAAAAGTTCTGTAAGAAATAATTTTGTGCCCTGATAAGTATCCCGTACAAACAAAAATGATTCAACAAATGACTACAGCACAACATAAAGAATAAAGGTAACTGCAATTTCCAATATGCTCAGCTTTCACAGAATATCTATTTCACCATAACGTTTTGCATAGAAGCAACACTAGAGATAAATTAAATGATACTGTCATAACAAGCTACATAAGTGCTGCATTTTAAGGGTTGGTCAAGTGCACAATGTGGGTATGCTTCAGTGTGGGTACGCATGGGCACAGACACTGCTTGAGGATGTACTTTCAGACATGAACTAGCTACTGGAAAAAAAGATAACTAAAGAAATATTAGGGTTTTAGCAATTTTTTTCTTGTCATTTCAGCCTAACTAGACATATCAGTCACTAACAGAGATTTAATCTATTTTATAAAGAGTGACATGAAGTTTAGTATCGTCCCAGTATTTTAGACAGACATAATCCTTCAGTAAGATAACAGTTTACAGTAGATGCAGATAGACATTTTATCTAGACATTCTTGTAAATAGCACTCTATAGGTTCTAGGAGCTCAGGCTGTAATCGTCTATAAAGATTTCTGTACCAACAAGGAAAAGCAAATCCTGAAGTCGTATGAACTGTCGTAAATAGAGCACCACTGTTGAGCTTCAGAATTACACTATCTGCAATGATGGTACTCAAGTTCAATGAACTACAGTGCTGTTCCTTACCACACTAACACTTTCAGGGAAAATTACACTGACTTCCTTGGGGACTAGATTCTACCTGAAAACCATAATAGAGAAAGCATGTACAAATGTCTCTAAATTGGGGCCCAAGTGGAGAAATTTATGATGGACAATCACAAATCTCCTTTAAAAGATTTCTAGCTTTCCACTGGAACCTCTCACTGCAGAGTCTCTTTTAAAATGCCTAAAAAAAATTGTCTCTCAAAGTATCCTGATGGTTGTCATTATTTTGGAAGCCTGGTTATGTTCAACAGCAAACATAGCCATTTTGAACATAAGCTTGACAGGCCATACTTTATAAAATTATATACTGTAAACCAAAAATGAAAATCAGGATGACTCTCTCAAACTGGATTTCAAGCAGAAAAAAGTTTTAAAATATCGTGTAATGTTAAAGAAACAAACAGACAAAAAGCTCAGAGGAACTAAGATTCACCAAGATGGACAGCTCATCTTTACCATGGCAGTAGCTCAAAGAGAGGCAGCAGTCCCAAACACACTTCAGCATCTGTGTCAAGCCAGTTTTCTCAGTGTGGCATAGCCTTTATTCCTTGCTCGTGTAAAAGTAACATTTTGTGAAGCAGCAAAAACAAGAACAGATATAGATACAAAATTTTAAATCTGCACTTAGATCCAACTAAAACTTACAGTTTTCAAACAAAAATTCTTCCCAAATTCTTCCCTTATGGAGGGAAGGATGCCTCTACTCATCTGAATGGGCTACTGGACCTGAGGGAAGGCAGATAAGTTTTCCCAGGGAAATGATGTTTCAGGATGGAAGCTGAAAGATGAGGTGAGATGATGTATAGGACATCTGGAAGCAGAAGACGCCAAATGTTTATGCTTCTTTTCTTCCTTTTCCTGGCAACTCCCTCTAACAATCAAAAGCACATCCTTGTAAAGGCTAGCAAAAGTCACGACAAAGGTTAAGCCTAATCCACATATTTGAAGAATCAAAATGCTCTCCAAGCACATAGCACTTTAAAAACACAGTTTAAGCAAGTGGAATTTAAAAAGCCAGAGAAATGAGCATATTTGAGAATTGTGCATTTCTGCATAGGTAGATGCTGGTTTACATAGATAATGCAGCAGAAATAACAAGTAAAAATGTCCTCTCTCTCTCAGACACCAGTTTATGCTATTTTTTAAAAGCCCAGACATAGGAAAAGACAACTAGATTTGAAATGTGAATTCTGTATAAAAACTGATATTTCCCTACTCAAGGTGGTTTAATAAAAACCTCCATCATTAACCAGTCACAAAGAATGAACACATGTGCGTTTTTGCAGCTGTATCCTGCAACTTCCAAATAGAAAATCACTGCAAGTTTGGAGCCCAATTGCAAAATCTTCAACTTGAAGGGAGTTATTGCTGGAAGAAGACTTTGTATCACTGCAGTGTCTTGACTTTCACTGAAATTTTGCCTGGGTGCAAAATAAGGAAAGCCCTAGGAAATTGCTGTGCTGGCTTTGTTCTGTGGGAGGTGTGACCAAGTAAAGATCTCTGGATTTAGGACTCAAAAAAAGCATCCTGAGCCAAGTAATTGAATGTCATTGCCAACATCAATTCATCTGCTTCAGTGAGAATAAAAACTGTTTATTTGCAAATACGTATAGATATACAGAGACATACTCTATTACTAATCAACAAGAATTATTTTCTCAGGGGTTAAATGAACAGATTCAGAGCATAGAAACAGGTAAAAAACAAGGAACAGTTTCAGTGCTTTCAGTGAGAGTCAAAAACTATGCTATCACAACAGATTTAGACAATTAACATCTTGAAAATACATCACAGTAGCTTACATTATAAGATCTAGTCAAAAATTGTTATATCCCACATAGAGGCTGACTAAGGGGGCCAGGCTGGTGTATATACATTTGGATTGAAACTCCCATTCATAGTTTTACAATTTTCTTTCATACAAATTTCCAACACATTTATACTATTTCTTTCTCTGTAAATCAAGTATCACTGATGCACTTGCCATATATTCTTCAGTTAGAATATAACTGGAATAATCATTTCAAAAAACAACCTTTTTTGAGAGATCCGATTGCATGTCATAGTGTTCTGTATTACAAGGCCCAGGAAAAAGGAAAGAATCTGTTAAGATGCTGATCCTTTAAAAGAAATGAAAAGAAAAGAAAAAGAAGAAAACAACAGAAGTTTGTCTCTTCATGTGTTTTTCCTTAAATTAGTGTTAGGGAATGTTGCAGGGGAGGGGGGTTCCTTCCCGCCTCCCCCCATTCCCTCCCTCCCGCTCTCTCTTGCTCTTTGTTTTTCTTTCCTCTGTGGGAGAATGCTATTATACAATAAAAATGTCTTTTCAGTAATTTGTCATCTGCTTTGAAACCATTCTTTTCAATATAACCTTTTGTTAAAATCACTCAGAAGAACACATCTCTTTCTGCAGAAAGGCACAAATTAAATTTCTTCCTAGTACATGCTGGGTGTACAAAGTCTGCTGACAAATTGCATTACATGAGCATCAATACTTAGAGTTGGAAGATGAAGATATTTGACACACTTAGATCATACTTTGTGGTGTAAAAATTTCAACTAGTGCACATCATCACTTTCATACTCTAAAGCTTAAATTTAGTATCTCAAGATCCTTCTTAAATGGATATAATTTGACAAATGTTCATACTTTTACAAAATTATTCTTGCCTACTCATTTTGTGTGTACTAAAAGGGAGAAAGCAAAAAATGTATTTTTGAGCATATGTTGACTTAGAACCTAACATCTTGTCTTCTTTTCACCTACTCCAACATCAACTATGAAGTGGCAGTGCTATCATAACCCTTATTTCCGAACAATTTCATATCATTGGAAGTCCTGCATAAACACAGACTGAGATTGCCCTACATATTTCAGTAAGACTGAAGGAAGTTTACAAACCTACTTCTTTACAGAAAAATGTCCCTCTGCTTTTAGTGGTCAAATATTTAAACTACCTCTCATGTCCTGAAGTGCAGAGGCCATGCTGCTAATGCCTATATTTGTGCATATAAATCTCTAATCTGTCAATCCAGTTCCCCATGAATAGTCTATTTAGGTTGGGTTTAAAGCAGTGGGAAGTCGACCTACACGAGAGAGTTCTCTTGTAAAATGACCAGAGGTCAGTGTTATTATCTCTGTAGGCTACCAATGGTGCATTTGTTCCACCCTATGTATGAGTCATTCATTTATAATAAGCTCCACTGTGCTTTGAAAGTGCTGGGAGGGATGGGTACAGAAGCTTATCTTCTGTCAATTGGCTGAAGCATAAGACAACTCAAAAAAAGAGATGTCCTCAGTATTTAACTGTTCAACTAGAAGATGATTAACTTTGTTACAAATAAATTAGAGACCTTACACCCAAATCCCAGTAAAAGTATGCTATAACCACAATTTCTATTCAGACTGCCACTTTGTTATATACTTCCTTCACTTTTGAAGTTCTTCTTGTTTATAAATACCTACTGAAGATGTGTACTGTTGACAGCAACTCTCCATTAAAAGCAGAAGTAGTTACAAAAACCAGTTTAAGCAATTAAAGTACAAGCACATTATCAAGATGTGATTCTGTATCCCAGTGTTTTTCACACATAAAATTTAAATAATCCAAAAAAAACAAGCTCAATATTCAATTGAAAGTAAATTACATACAGATTTAGGTTCAGATTTTCCAAAGACCCTACAGGAGTCAGATGCAAAACCCCCATATGGTTTGAAAAGAGTGGAACATTTCTCTTATAGGTTTCTTGAGGGAGTGAGAGAAGAAGGTGAAAGGAAAACACAATAAAACAAAACCATTTCAGAATTCCTGATATCACTGACATTTGTAAATGGCTGTGGGACTCATGCAAAAAAAAGTATTCTCCTACTCAACATATTTGTACAACATATTTACACACTAGCTTAATTCATAGTTATTTATAAATTATAATACAGAAACATTACTTAAATGTTTCATACACTCTTCTTATGATGCACTCTTGTCAATCTTGGAATCCCTTAGACAATTTAGCTGCTGTTATTTTTTCCTAACTTATTCCGTCTCCCTGAGGCCTCTCCTTAAAAGCCTTTCCACCTGTTCTCTTTATAAGATGTGACATTTGTAGATGGTAGACCATAGAACTAAAGAGAAGTTAGTCAAGGCTTTCTTAATACAAGAGACAAAGGTGTCAAGACAGATAAATTTCTGTGGCTTTGTCTTGAAAAGATACAGAACAATACAACCTGGCAGCTTGACAATTCTTCCAGGCTTTGTTTACTGTTCTTGCAACATTCACAGTAAATGAGATCACCAATCAGACAAGGTCAGAATATCATGCTATCCAAATGCTGGATAAAATATAGCACAGAACATGCAAAGTGAATGTCATACACCATTACAGAGCAGCTCAGATTACTGCAGGCATACAGTACCATGCATCAGTAGTGCTTGGATTTGATGCAACATTTACCACTTTGACAGACCACCTGAAAATAACTACATATATAATTTATTCAAATAAGAAAATATTTTTACTTCCTTTAATATTCTGGAGCCATGAACAGAAAGTGTAATCATTTTTTGAGTGCAATTGCAGACGTTACAAAAACTGGGTTTTTTTCCATTGCACAATAAAACATTTCTGAAACCTATTAATATCCTTTCCAGGTTATATGATGCCTAGTTTCAATTCAAGTACCAAATGTGGAGTCATTTGCAAAGCTGAAACAGTAGAATACAAACAAGGGGCAGAAAGGTCAAAATAGGCCTGACACCTTTACAGGCCTGTCTTCTCACTGACAGATTTCCCAAAACACACTGTGCTTCTTGTTAAGCAAGTGTCACAAGTTTCTTTATTGTCTTCTTCCAAGGTGTTAAACAGCTCTGCACTGTTTGATAACCTGTCATCACCCAACAAATGTTAGTAATAAAGAAAAAATGCACTAGCTTTCCATGACAGCACTATAAAACATACTCAAGAGCTTTTCCCTAAATTCACTGTCTGGTAAAACTACGATAAAAAGTACAACTGTATTGAGGTATTTCAGCCTTTCCCCAGAAAAAAAGCAAAAACCAAACTGTAATGCACTTAAAATGTCTGAACTAACAGATCAATCAAGTGAGTTTCTGTGCAAACACAAAACACGCTTGCCACACACACATCGGTTTGAATTGCACTGATCTACCCAGAAAATTGTGACAACTCAGAGGGAAATTCAAATTATTATGATAAAAGCTCTTCCTTCTTTTTTTAATTGCATGATGAACAGCATTTTTTTAATAAAAGGTAGGTCAGAGAAGTAAACCCACACTTCATTTTTTATCAAGGGGAAGATTTTGTAGGCAGATGTCAGCCGTGCAATAAGCCTCCATTAGAAGGATCCTGCTGGCAGGGCAGGAACGATCCCCATCATTTTTCAGCAAAGATGTGGGTATGTGATCTGCCTACACTACTATGCTGCCTATTCACTGCTCCTTCACCACCACGCTGTCCTCTTACTATTTCTTTTACAGAATACCACCAATGTCTAACATTTTGATATGATCTGCCAAAAGTAGTAGTTTAAATAGCCATTAAGTGCATCGCACACTTCACAAACTTAAATCAGTATTAAATCTGACAATCTTTCTACCACTGAAGCAGTAAAAAGGGGGAAGGGCTGAATGTCTAATTAATTCAATCTTCCCATATTAGTGATTAAAAACATTCATGTATATGAATAGTGTTTGCAAATCTGTTTTGCTATTGATGTTGTCTTGAAAAAAAATTAAAAGGACATCTTTAAAGAACTGCATATAGATACACCCACTTCCTTACAATAACCGCTTTCAAGTGTATTATAAAATGAATTTGCATAATGTTGGACCCAGGAATAATGAGGACAAATAAGGCTTTCCCTGAAGAGGATGATGATGACCTACTTACTTGCCATTTAAGGAATTAAATTCTTCTTTCTGCAATACTTTCAAACCCTTATTAAACCTATGAAACATGAAAATCAGATGATTTCCACTACAGCCAGATATTACTTTGAATGAAGTACATATTGTGATTTTATGCACCACTACTATCCTTTAACAAAAAATGTATTTCCACACAATAAAGCTACATTATTTTAGTTCTCCTGGTTTCAGTTTATTTAATGGTAGAGGTAGAAATTAAAAGGAAAAAACAAGGCAAGAAAGCTACCAACCAAATCTCTTCCTTTTTTTAAACACTAATTTGTTATTCAAATGTATTATGTAACTATAGATTAATTTTAAAATATTCAGTTATGAAACCGAAAGATTTAATCCATCTTTTGAAGAAAATGAGTGATTAAAAGGTGATTATTTTCTGTACCGTGACCCCACCAAAAAACTTGGGTCACAATTATTGTAGGAGTTGTGTATGATGACACAAATTGAAAGCTGACTTTGGATGAGGAAATTGTGCAGCAGGAACAGCTGAACTCTAAAGAAACACAATACTTCTGTCATGCAGATACCTTCAACGATAAATAATGGTAGGAAAATAGAACTCTAAATAATATATGAGCAGAACAGATCTCCAGTAGAAAGAGGTTTTCTCTGAGACACTAGCGGTTCTTTAAGAAATATTTGCTGTCACAATGATCTTCCAAGGTGGCAAAGACAGGTTTGGTAATGTTTTCATTGATTTAAATAGTTACTTATCAGTTGTCATTGTCTCGGTGCTTCTTTACAGCTGCAACTCCTAACCTTCCAAAAATCTCACCCAAAAAACTCCAATTCTCTCCCTTGCTCACAGCCCTTTAGGAGCTTTATACCTGCCACCCAGTGAGTGAATAAAATTACCCTCAGATATCACTCAACAATATGGCCCAGATCCAAACAAAAATTAACAACTGTAGCCAGACTGATCTCTGCCTGCTGGGTCTGACCATACCTCCCATGAGCACTCCTGCCACCCAGAAGCAAGCATGGTTAGCTCTAACAACAGCTGCATGGCCAGGTTGGGGACACATTCGGGGCTCTGTGTTGTATTCTCAGGACCAACTGAAAGAATTCCAGACATTAGGAAGACCAACACATCAGAATCCACATGATGCTAAAGCCTGATTCAAGTGGACATAAGCTGAAAACAATGATAAAGTGACGCCTACTGTTTAACCAATATCTTCATTGTTTACTAGGGCTAACAGGGTGCTCATATTTATGTAAAACAAAAATAAATCTATTTCCCTCCAGAAGGAGTTCAAAACTCAATTAGTAACAATATAGTTAAACATTTTACATAAACCATAAAATTGGAGATATTTCATTCCTAATATGAAACTGGTTTAAAAATTGATTCTGCATTCCTAGCTCTGGAAAATTCCTGCTGTCTTCAGAGTGCAGTTCAAATCCCAAGTGCCATAACTGAATTTTCTTTTCCTGCTTATAGAATCATAGAATCATAGAATGTTTTGGGATGGAAGGGACTTTTAAAGGCCATCTAGTCCAACGCCCTTGCAATGAGCAGGGACATCTTCAACTAGATCAGGTTGCTCAGAGCCCCATCCAAACTGACCTTGAATGTTTCCAGGGATGGGGCATCTACCACCTCTCTGGGCAACCCATTCCAGTGTTTCACTACCCTCATTGTGGAAAATTTTTTCCTTGTGTTCAGTCTAAATCTACCTCCTTTAGTTTAAAACCATTATCCCTTGTCCTGTTGCAGCAGGCCCTGCTAAAAAGACTATCCCCATCTTTCTTGTAGGCCCCCTTTAAGTATTGAAAGGCTGCAATAAGGTCCCCCCACAGCCTTCTCTTCTCCAGGCTGTATAACCCCAGCTCTTTCAGCCTTTCCTCATAGGAGAGGAAATCATGGCCTGATTTATTGTGGATATTTAGATTTAATATATTTTGGATACAATAATATCGCCTCTGTGAGAAAAAAACATAGGCAACTGTTTTCTTTATCTGAAGTCAGAGGTTGCTAACTGACATTTGTTGGAATCCACAGCTGTTACATCTTAAAGTAAGCACAACATTAGATATTCTGGGGTAAAGATCCTTGTTCATAACTCAGTCTCCAAATGAAAAATCCGTTTCCAGAATTAATTATGGCAATCCTTTCATTCCTAAATGCATAAGGTCAAAACACCTTCCTGAAAAAGGAAATCCCTTTTACACATACATGCACCAGCATCAAAATAGTACAATGCTGAATAGTTATCCTTTGTCTTCTTTCATTTCAGTGTAGTGGATCATGCTGGTATTCCAGCATGGGGAACTCCTTAGGTTGAACATGAACCCAAAATACCTCTTCACATTTCCCATACACATTAAATACGTATGTCAATGTTCAAGAAATATCGGCATGACTTTCCCCTTCAATTTACACCCCATGTAATTTTTCACTTGTATAAAACGAGGATACAAACCAATTTTAAATTAGACTGCAGGAAGTAGCCTTTAGACCCAATTGCAGATACATAAGTGACTTCAGAAAGGTTACGATAATGGAAACCAGGCCTGAGTGTTTTCCTGTCACTATCTCAGTTTTGGGGATTTGTACCTGTATAGTTTTATGCTGCCTCTGTGTGTTTAAACTCTTCAGGCCATTGAAGGAGCTAAAAACATTTGATTTGACTAAAATCAGAATGCAGGTTTGTAATCCATATAGTAGGTGTGATCGTTATGGAAGAACTATCAAAATCAGCTACCTTTTTGACCTGTTAACCCGAGACTATACCCCGAACCAACTTTAAGCAGAACTAAGGAAACCAAATGAGGAGATCTGCTTAAAATCCATGGCACAAACACAGCTCTTTAACACTGCACCCTCTCAGAAACATTTTTGTCTGTTGTGCATAGAGAGTTATTCTAATATACAGACAGTGCCCAAAGGCAATTAACTCTTTAATGCCTGATTAAATATCACACTTAGTGTTACAAAACAAAACCTCCAATTTCTGTTTTAGGACAGACCATGCTTCTGTGCTCAGATAGCTTCCCAGTTCTTTGCAGGCACTCAAAAGTGGAAAACAGTCATAGGTCCCACTTCCAGCTCAATGCTTTCCTTACAACTCAATGAGTGTGTGGAGAAAAGGGTGCTTACACCCTTGTCTGTGTGCCTCAAATACAGTTGCCTTCCTCTCAGCACAGTATCTTCACGTACCTAAGCACATTTTTATACCTCCTTCAGTATTATGGTAATGGAGAAACTCCAAGATAGGTCACTTGAAAAAGCACAGTCTTGCCTTATGGATGGATGTAAAGCTTGTTTAAAGTCAGTATTCTTTACTTCAGTGGGTTTTGAATAATGCCCTGGGTCTAGTCAAGCAAAACTCCTTTTAAAGTCAAGGCTAAGATACAGACATGCATGGTTTTCAGGCTCTGTCCCTTTACAGTGGCTTGAATATATTTTATTACTACATTAAAGGTCAATGCAAGTACATTTTGTCTTTGTCACTTAACTAGAGCTATATTTGATCTAACTCTGCAGTTGTCTCCCACAAGAGGAGAAAAGGACCATACATTTAAACAGACTATTACAGCCTGGTTTGCACCAAGAATTAATTAGGTTAATGAAATGTAATTTAATAAGATAAAATTGAGATTCTGATCTCAACTGCAAAGTTATAAATTTTGCACAGATTCTCTGATTTATGTGAGCTATTACAATTCCCGAATAGTAATTCATGGAGCTGAGCTTAGGGAACTAAGATTGTGTTTGGAAAATCAAAATCTCAAGTACACTCCCATGTTATATATTTCCCTCTGCATATAGAATAAAAAGTTATTAAAAGATGAGAAAAAAAATATGTACAAGGTTTGAGCAAACTGAGTGGTGAGAGACCTGGGAAACCTCTAAAGATTTAAAAGGATAAATCTGCTGCTTGCTTTCAAATAGATTTACTGCTAATTTTCCTTAGTCTTAGTAGTGCTGTCTGTCTTTACTGTCTGACCAGTGTTGCTCCATTGATGATTGGCCTTCTGCTAGATGTTACTTAATCAACTGCTTTCTAGATGATAAAAATTCACAGTTGATTAGGCTGCATAGCTCCGTTGCTATTTCAAAGTTTCTAGGAAGGGATTATTTTTGTGCTCAAATACCTCTAAATAAAGGGTTCTGCAGTCTGAATATCCCTGGATTCAGAACAGTGTTCACTGAAGCAGATAAAGCTAAGTTAAAGAAGCATTTAGTGCTTCAGCATGCCAGCTTCAATAAATATCTGTTGGGTGTGTGTGTGCATGTGCAAGCGCCCATGCGCACATTTCTCCCTTCAGCTGTAGTGTATGTCTGTATAGAGTGTAGAGTATGCAGACTTAAAGTCTAAAGCCAGCATTTGCATTTTTGAGACCGGACTTGAGACTGCTATGCTATTATCCTCAAAGCCAGAGTTGGCACAATGCAGTCATTAATGACAATGTTGTGTCCTTTCTCCATAAAAGGCGGCTACTTAATCTTTGGCTGGTTATGCTCAGCATTGGCTCAGTTTTCTCAGTATTCAGTAGTTCAAATTTCAGACAGCACAGTGATCAGACTTGCTTACCTCCATTAGCAAATAGATCAGATAAAACTGGCCAGAAAAGCAAGCTCCAAAAGAGTCAATCTTTTCTATAAACCCATGATGAAAATCGATGAGAAATGTAGCAGAATTCTGCATCAATGAAAACCTGGGGCACAGGCACAGACAACCAGTATGATCCTGTCCTCCTTACCCATCATAAGGGCTCTAGCAGTGGTGATCATCTATTAGCAGAAGAAAAATGATCACACAAAATGGCCACAAAAATGATCAGAGGGATGGAACACCTCTCCTATGAAGAAAGGCTGAGAGAGCTGGGGTTATTCAGCCTGGAGAAGAGAAGGCTCCAGGGAGACCTTATTGCAGCCTTTCAGTACTTAAAGAGGGCTTATAAAAAAGATGGGGACAAACTTTTTAGCAGGGCCTCTTGCGATAGGACAAGGGGGAATGGTTTTAAACCAAAAGAGGGTAGATTCAGACTAGACATAAGGAAGAAATTTTTTTACAATGAGGGTGGTGAAACACTGGAACAGGTTGCCCAGAGATGCCCCATCCCTGGAAACATTCAAGGTCAGTTTGGATGGGGCTCTGAGCAACCTGATCTAGTTGAAGATGTCCCTGCTCATTGCAAGGGCGTTGGACTAGATGGCCTTTAAAGGTCCCTTCCAACCCAAACTATTCTATGAAAAATGAAAATCACTTGATTCTAACCATTTGTCCTAGAGACAGAAACTTATCAGTAGGACCATTCAGGGTGAAGGCCAAGCAAAACAACTTCCATCAAGCCCTGAGGTCTGTTCTTCAAAACAAAAACATTTAAGTTGAACAAACCAATAAACAGTAAGAGCTGAGAAAGCAAAACTAGTGTCTGGGAAAGGACATACTCTTTGTGTTTCACAGTACCACCCAAAAATAAGTAATAGGTCTTAAGTAAGTTTTTTCTAGCAGCAGGTTATTCCACATCTGCAGGTTTACTTATCTATGGAGAATCTAACTGGTAACACAGTATTAGACTGGAAGGATGACTGATGTGATCCAACATGCCAACTGTGAAGAATACGAACATTCTTCATTTCCACTTTTTCAGTGTCCCATGTTCTAATAAAACGTTTTTTTTGATACCCCAAAAATAAAACTTGATAGTTACAAATATAGAGCGATACATCAGAGGATTACAAAGTACTGTAAACATTGTTTGGAGTTTAACTCTGTTTATTTGTCAGTTCTCAAGTCCCTTAGAGAACAAAGGGATTCCTGTCATCATGGCACATTTATACACTAGCTTTTGTATAAACATAAGCACTGAATCACAAAGTTCTTTCTTCTATTTCCCCAAACACAAATATCCAGAAACTTCAATCAACCTATTTCTTAGCTAGTTCAGCTTTAATCGTCTAACCGCTGTGGTTCTCTCAGCCTCCTCTACCTTTTTATAGATGATTATAATAAAAAAATCAAATCACCCATAAGAATGCAAGCAGTAAGTATTACATCTGCCTTCTTATTTCTTATATGCTCCATCTGCCTTCTTATTTCTTATATGCTCAGGATTATTTTATCTATTTAGCACACCAATAATCTGACCAATTCTTATGAACTCTGTTCTATTAAATGGTTTTACCTTATCTTTTACTATATGAAAGAAAAACACTCTGTCTAGCAGATCAAGAAAGAAATTTTTATTCATGCTTTCTTTTTAGCAAAAAATCAAAACATCCATTATCTCACTCTCTCATGGGTGGTACTTAAATTACGATAGATTGACAATACCAAGAACCACTATTCCTCTTAAATTTTACAAAGCTATCCCTATTCTGCTGTAGCTTTCTTGTGTAAATAACAGTGGCTCAACATACTTTCCAGCAGAGATGTGAGTTTCCAGGCTAAGAAACCTGGAATGTTCCAGCTACTTCAGGCTAATGATCTCTCAAATGCACACTAATATGTCTGATAAAAGTCTCCCAGCATGTGTGCACAGAATGCTTACCATAAGAATGACAGTACTGTGGGCAGGGCAAATCGCTGACACCATTTCAGACTGAGTTAGATGCTGGAGGCACAAATTAAAACTGTGAGCTTTCATTTCAGTGGGCTTTGACAGATGGAAGAGTGCATCAAATCTCTAATTGTTTGAACCATTAACTCATCTTTCCACCTGCATTATCTTTGGAAAGAGCTCAGCTGGAAGCCTGAAACAATTGCTCACAGACTGAATTCAGGAGCGTGTATTATTCTAAAAAGAGTTGTCTTTTTGAAACAGTCTGTTTATTTGACTGCAGCATTTGTAAACTTATTTATCTTTATTTTCACATTTTCCTCTCAGTTCTGAAAACTCAAAAAATAGCCTTTCAGCCTTTCTACAGAATCAATCAATCAGGGACCACTGCCTTGGCTGCTGGGAACTATAAAGTTGTACTGCAATTCGCAGTGCATTATGATGATCCCCATTTATCTCCCATCCTTGTAAATGCCACCGCACATGCAGCTCTAAATTATGCCTGCTGGTCTTTTGACTTTCAGTTGGTTACAAAAAGAAAAACTTGTGTAAGGAGCTGTAAAAAAAAAATATATATATATCTACTTCACAAACTCTCTTGAAATGCCTTTCCCAGTCATTTTGGCCCCCCTTAGGGCTAAAATACATTTTTCACTAAACCAGCATCAATGTAGGGCACTTTGTCATTTCATGTTACTCTCACCAGCGTTCAACTCTTGTTGTTGTTTTTATAGGGAAGCACCTGTTATGTGCTCGGCACTTCCAAGTACTTGAGAAGAACGGCCTCAGCACTGTGGAGCTCACACTGTAAAAGCAAATTGGCAAAATGGAGCAGGAACAGCAGATGCCATGCTTTTACACACAGTTTAGCAAGACTCACTGTTAATAAGATGACAGAAGGCAGTGGGATTTTAAGGACAGGAGCTTTGTGAATGACAGTAGACAGGAGTCATTTTGGGCTTAGAAGGCATAAGTAGAGAAGAAAACACAGTGCCATGAATATGATTAAGGGACTGGAGCATCTGCCATATACAGAGAAGCTCAGAGAGCTGGGACTGCTCAGCCTGGAGAGAAGGTTCAGGGGGATCTTACCCTTGTTTATAAATACTTGATGGGAAGCAATGAAAAAGAGGGAGCCAGGCTCTTCTCAGTCATGCCCACAGACCAAACAAGAGGCAATGGGCACAAATTAAAAAACAGGAAATGCAAAAACTTTTTTACTGCACAGGTGGTCAGACACTGGAACAGGTTGCCCAGAGAGGTTGTGGTCTTCATCTGTGGAGATACTCAAAACCCAACTGGACATGTCTCTGGACAACCTGCTCTAGGTGACCCTGCTCCAGTAGGGGGGTTGCACTAGAAGATCTTAAGAAGTTCCTTCCAACGTAAACAATTCACTGATTCTTTGGTAGATTTGTAAGAAACAGGTAGATGGGCATACAGAATAGCAACACTAGTAGACAGAAAGAGGCAAAATACCACATAAAGATTTTCAGAGGTTAAGTTCAGGAAAGGCAAAGTTCTAAACACAAATTATGTAAAGATTTGAAAGTAAAATCCAATATCAAAGGTGAAGTCAGTGGGGGAATTCAAAATACAACATAAAACAGTTTATTGCCATTGTACAAAAAGAGCAAACCTCCAGTGCAACATTGTTATCCTTGAAGTACTTGAGTTGTCCTTGCAGACTATTTTATTGGGCCAGACTCTGATAGTGTTTCACACATCAAGTTGTACCTTAATCCACACATAGCTGTTAGTGGGAGGCTGAACAACAAATTTAATGGTTACTGTAATGCCTTAGTTCAAGTGGATTACATAAAGGTGAAGTTACTGGTCAAAGTAAACAAGAGGAGTGAAACAGACCCTTCACCTGCATGCAATCAGTATATGTATATAGTCAGTGGGTTAATATACATAAGAAAAAAATACAGTTGTGAAAACGGGTGGATGTTTTCTGCTTTTCTCCTGAACCCACTAAGTAAACTGTATTTCATTTTAAGAACCAATGTAATGAAATTGCCAGATAGTAACATCTGTACATAGGATAAAAACAAGAATACTATTTTCTACCCTCATGAACACTGGCAATTGCAAGCAAAGATGTATAAGATCAGCTCCAGAAAACACAAATCTAATAACAACCATATCTAGGCAAAATTCTTCTCTCAACACTGAACACACATCTCTCTACTCAGAATTTCTCATTAATGTCAATGAGAATTATGCTTGCAGAAAGAGCTAGAATCCATACAGATTTCATTATGTGACTTACATTTATAAAATATCTCTTGGAAAAGAAAAAGAAAAAATATTCTGAGACCGATCGCTTTAACAAATTATAAACAAATCTGTAACAAAAAGTGTCACAAATATTTCTTAGCAGCAGAACTAGACATTCTGGTTTAGACATTCAGTATATTCAACCAACGGGATTTTAAACAGTGACCTATCCTACCCTTCCCTCCCTAGCAGCTACCATTACACTAAAAAATGAAAAAGAAGAAGTTTTTTCTACATATTGTCATTTAGAAGGAACTTTTCCAGTATTAATGAGGGTTACAAATGTGTATCAAAGCCACCTGCCTACCTGTGTTGGAAACAAGTTGAATTCTTTAAACTGAAATAACAGATTAGATTATCATATGTTAGGTGAGAACAATATATTACAGACACAACTTCTTCATGTATATAACCTGTACCTCATAATGCTTTAAAATAATTACTTAGGTAACTCAGAGTATGAGATATCATAGAAAATATGACAAATCGGAGAGGAAAAGAAGGAATAAGACCAAAGATGATTTTATTTACATACCTACACATGTAACATGTTTTGACATATGTCAAAATATTTATTTTTGTTTTTAAAGACAGACTACAGATGATAGGCATGAAAATATTTTTAATTGAAATATGAAAGCCAAACACTTTCTTATAATGTAAGACTTAAGTCCAACTTGCATAAGTATACTATATCTATCAGATTCCAGTTTTAACTGTCTTCCCCCAACCAGACAATACACTTTGCAGAGCTTCTATTTTGCATTTCTCTGCTGGGCCAGCTGTTGGCAACAGGAGCTAGGGTTTTATGTAGTCATGTATGTAGAAGAAAAGAAGGGAGTGTCTACTTGTCCGGTTCCCTCCCCAAACAAGCTTTTGACCAACATGGTGTCCAGGAACAAGTAGAGATGACTGAGATCCAGGTGCTGGTCCAATGACTGTGTGTCAAGAAATACTGAGTGCAGCCCAACCCAGCCCATTTTGCCTTTTCTCAGACCCTCCACTTTGCAGCTCCACTTTCTCATGCTGCTGTTTATGAGCCCACCTTCGCATTACTCAGCAAGTCTGACAGGCTGCCAGTAATCTACTGACAAGATAAAAGAAATGCTAAATTTTAACTTTCATTATCTATACAAAATCTGAATGGAATCTCAGGACATAAAGTAAGTTCTATACCATGTAGTATCAATCCTAATGAGGGTGGCAATGGTAGTAGGAACATTTACGCTGCTCCTGGGAGCACAGAGGGCTCGGAAGTGTATCTGAAATGCTTGTACACCAACACACGCAGTATGAGAAACAAAGGATGAACTGGAAGCGTTGGTCATCTCCCAGAGCTACGATACCATTGGTATTGGTGAGACTTGGTGGAATGAGATCCATGACTGGAGTGCTGGGATGGAGGGCTACAGGCTGTTCAGGAGGGATAGGCAGGGCAGGCAATGCAGAGGTGTCATACTATATGTGAGGGAGAGGTTTGACTGTACAGCCCTTACAGTTGGTGATGATGTGGTTGAGAGCTTCTGGGTGAGGATTAGGGGGATGGAAAACAAAGGAGATGTTGCAGTGGGTGTCTACTACCGATCGCCCGGCCAGGGTGTAAGCACTCATGAGTTATTCTATAGGCAATTAGGAGAAATTTCTGGATTGGTAGCCCTTGTCCTTATGAGAGATTTCTACTTCCCAGACATCAACTGGGAATATCATACTGCTGTGACAAGCAAGTCTGGGAAATTCCTGAAGTGTGTGGGAGCTAACTCCTTGTCAGAAGTACTCAGTGAGCCAACTAGGAAAGATGCCCTCCTAGACTTGCTATTTGTGAATAGAGAAGGACTCGTGGGAGATGTGGTGGTAGGTGGCTCTCTTGGCCACAGTGATCATGAAATGGATGAGTTTAAAATTTTCACTGTAATGAGAAAAAAGGTCAGCAGAGTTGCTACCCTGGACTTCAAGAGAGCAAACTTCAAGTTATTCAGGGAGCTACTTAGCAGAGGACCCTGGGAATCTGCTTTTGAGGACTTAGGAGTCCACAAGTGCTGGTCAGTCTTTAAGAACTACGTTTTAGAAGCACAAGAACAGGCAATTCCTCTGTGTTGAAAGTCAAGGAAGCGAGGCAGAAGACCAGCTTGGCTGAACAGGGAACTCCTCATGGAACTCAAGAGGAAAAAGGAATTGTATGATCTCTGGAAGTGAGGTCAGGCTTTGCAGGAAGATTACAGAGCTGTGGTTCACATATGCAGGGAAAAGACATGAAAGGCCAAAGCTCAATTAGACTTCAAACTGGCTAGTGTTGTGTCAGACAACAAGAAAGGCTTTTTTAAGTACATTAATAGCAAGAGGAGGTCTGAAAAAACCATTGGACTGACACTTGTTGAAGATGGTCACCTGACAAACAGGATGAAGAAAAGGCTGATGCATTCAATGCTTTTTTTGCCTCAGTCATAATACTGATAGACCTTGGGCTGCCCGGTCCTCTGAGTTTGAGGACCACAACTGCAGGAACAGTGACTTTCCATTTGTGGACACTTAAATAGTAAGGGACCCACCGTATGAGCTGAATGTTCACAACTCCATGGGGCCTGATGGGATTCATCCCAGAGAACTGAAGGAGTTAATGGATGTTACGGTAGGACCCCTCTCTATCATCTACCAAAGGTACCAGGACTCTGGGAGGTCCCTGTGGACTGGAAGCTAACCAATGCTATTCCAATTTTCAAGAAGGGTGAGAAAGAAGACCCAGAAAACTACAGACCTGTTAGTATAACCTCAGTTCCTGGAAAAATTATGGAGATCATACTGGGTACTATTGAAAGGCATTTAAAGAATAATGCAATCATCACGCACAGTCAACATGGGTTCACAAAAGGAAAGTCCTGTTTAACTAATTTGATATCGTTCTATGATAAGGTCACCTGCCTAGTGGATGAAGGGAAGGCAGTGGATATAATTTTTCTGGATTTTAGTAAGGCTTTTGATACTGTCCCTAACAGCACCCTTCTGGACAAGTTGTCCAACTGTGAGGTGAGTGGGTTCATGGTGCGCTGGGTGAAGAACTGGCTGAAGGGCAGGGCTCAAAGGGTTGTAGTGAATAGGGCTACATCTGGCTGACAACCGGTCACCAGCGGTGCTCCTCAGGGTTCAATTCTAGGGCCAGTTCTGTTCACTACATTTATCAGCGATCTGGATGCAGGAGTTGAATGCACCATTAGCAAGTTTGCTGATGATACCAGACTGGGAGGTGCTGTTGACTCTCTTGAGGGACAAGATGCCTCGCAGAGGGATCTAGCAGATTGGAGCACTGGGCAATGATTAATGGGATGAAATTTAACAAGTCGAAATGCCAGATTCTGCACCTGAGATGGAGTAACACTGGGGCACAAGTATAAACTAGTTTGGAGAAAAGGAGGCTGAGGGGTGACCTCAGCTCTCTACAGCTTCCTGAGGAGGGGAAATGGAAAGGGAGGTACTGATCTCTTCTCCCTGGTATCCAGTGACAGGATGCATGGGAATGGTTCAAAGCTGTGCCAGGAGAGGTGTAGACTGGATATTAGGAAGCATTTCTTTACCGAGAGGGAGGTCAAACCCCGGAACAGGCTTCCTAGAGAGGTGGTGAATGCCCCAAGCCTGTCAGTGTTTAAGAGGCATTTGGGCAAGGCCCTTAATAACATGCTTGTGGTCAGCCCTGAAGTGGTCAGGCAGTTGGACTAGATGATTGTTGTAGATCCCTTCCAACTGAAATATTCTATTCTATTCCTCTGATTTCCAAAGAAAAACCCACCAAGTTTTTGAGACTCAGCTTCATGCTTAATATATTAAAGATTAAAAGAACCAATTTCAGGACCAAATAGTTCCTGGATTAATATTCACTGTTTTTCTCAATATATAAACAACATAGGGATGTTGTCACATAAAAATACATTAGTTTGTGTGTACAATAATTCTCAAGCATTATTTTAAGTCTAAACAACAGTACCAAACACTTTTCTCCTGGATAAATTGTACAAAAATGTCTAAACCTTAAAATAAACTTCAATGCCAAAGTATATTTTTTTAGGGACTATAAGAAATTGAAACACACCAGATATCTACTGTAATTAGAGGGCCAAAAAAAAGAACAGGATTTGTTCCATTCAATTTCTAATAAAAATTCTTATTCTTGAGACCATGATATTTAAAAAAAAAAAAAGAAAACCAAGTACCCACCATAAAGTAATAACGAGAAGAATGAACACAGTAGAAAAAGAGCAAAACATAAGAAAAAAGAAAGACAAAATTATAAAATAATATGAAGCACATAAGCTCAAACAAAACAATAGATCTATGGACAAAGTTAGTCAAAAGAATTTTTGTTTCAAATCCATTTCCTAAGAAATTCACAGCAAACTTCACTGACTTGACTGCCAATTTTACCTCAACACTCATATTCACAGTGGAAGCCAAGCAGGCAGTTGACCGGATCCCAAAAAAGCCCTCAGTCTGCTTCAACTCTGTACAAGCAGACAAGTAGGAGTGCATGATAGCAGTGAATAAATAACTACTGCAACCAAAACCAGCAATTTATTTAATAAACCTATAGCTGTCCTAATTATAATAGAGTATTTTTAACATATTGAAAATACCCACCTCTTGTCAAAACAGGGCAAGCATTCAAGAGGTCTCTTGTGGTTTATCTTGTAAAATAGACCTCTGCAAGGATCTTATTAAATTAAATTATATATAAAATCATTGGTGCATATTTTGCTGCTCACAGTCATGATTTTGTGACTTGCTCCATTAAAATAACAAAAATAAATAGCCATTTGGGAGGTAGGTAGCAATCTACAACTGTTCCTGTGAGAGCTAAAACCATTTTAGTTCATTAGATTTCCACCTCTTTGAAAAATTAGGAGTTCTCAAAGGTATTCATCTTCAAACTAGCAGTTGTTGTCTACACTTGTATTAGAGGGCAATGGTATAATAGCTTGAATTAACTTTAGAGGTATTTCACAGACCAAATGAACTTGAACAATATCTTATCAACAGCTATCTTCAACTACAGAAGTATCCTTAAGTATAAAGACCACAGCCTTCCATGAGGAAAAAAGTAATTTTCATTGTACGCTAGTATTACGATATTTTTTGCAGTTATTCTGTATACAAAATTGTAGCCACAAAATTTCAACAGAATTTTATGCCAGACTGATCTTACTCACAGAGAATAATGGACAGAGACTTTAGAACAGCTTTTTGCCAGTTCAGGTTAAGGCAAACTGAAGCCAAAACAGACATCAAAGATGTTTGCAATGAGGAGAAAACACATGCAAAAGCCCTGTATTGGATGCTTTATGATGATTTTTTCTTCTCCATAGCTCCATCTCCCATCCAGGACTTCTACTTTTAGAGGGTACTGTCTGTCCTTGGAATGAAAAAAAATGCTTCTAAAATAAAATTGGGATTGGTTATGTTACAAGAAGATGGACTACACTTTACCTTTTCCATCTTATAAATTGTTCTATGAAAGACTAAAATAATAGAAAAGTTACTAAATTAACTGCCCTGTCTTTTACTGCTGTATCAGCTACTGTCTGATACATTGATGCAACTTCCAAATAAAATTTCTCCACGGTGTATCAGATGCAAATACTTGTGCAAACAAAAGGTGCTTCTGTGTTTCAAAGTCCCCCTGCTAACAAAGTAGGTGGATGTTTGCTGTCATCTGCACTTTACCACAAATCACGTCAAAAAGCTGTGTCACTAAACACCACAGCCACAAAATAAAGGTGGACACTGGGGCAATCCTTTAGAAAAAATGTCATCTGAGATATTTAGCAGAATATAAAACTCCTCCACTGAGGTGCCGACAAGCAGTGAAAGGAATTTGCATTTTTAAAAGGTTAACTCAATCCCCTGCATTGCTTTGAAAGTTTCAGTTAGGTAACACAATTGTTTGACTTTGCATTGCAAAACACAGAAAACCAAAGCTTGCCTGAAACAAGAGAACATTCTGCTAATGTTCAGCTCTGCTAACAATTTGACCAAGTTTATATTTATTTCTTTTTCTAAATATGGCAAAGCTGCTTTCTTAAGGAAAATGTATTACCTTCCTAAGAAAGAGTGAAAACATAAGGTAACATGACTGTAAAGTATATGTTAAGTAATTTAAAATGTAAACTGTTGTTGCATTTCAAATTATAAAATAATATTAATTTGTAGCCTTCTTACACTGATGTCAAGAGACTAATACAATCTTAAAGTAAACCTTAAATTAATAAACTATTAACCTTGTTTTATTTTCCTGCAATGGAACAGTCAATGACAAATTAGTCCATTTCCAGTTCCACTCATTTCAATGGAAACTAGATCCATGAACCAGTAATGTCACTCTTTAAATGTAAAGAACAAATTGTCATATGTTAAAATCAAGGGTTAGCACCACTATTTACATAGATTACATTATTAAAACAATACAGAACTACTACTTGGATTTAATCCCATTTGCAGTACATTCACAGAATAAAGAATACATATTGAAGTTAAAAAGCCTAAGTTATTGTAGAAATACATTTTCAGGAAGATTAGACAAAGAACTACCTTCATCATTTTCAGGTAAATTTCCAATGGATGCATCTTCCATGATGTTTACTCTCGTGGTTTAACCCTAGCCAGCAATTAAGCACCACACAGCCACTCGCTCACTCCCCGCCACCCCGGTGGGATGGGGGAGAGAATCGGAAGAGTAAAAGTGAGAAAACTTGTGGGCTGAGATAAGAACAGTTTAATAATTGAAATAAAATAAAGTAAAATAACAATAACAACAACAACAATAACAACAATAACAATGATAATAATAATAATAAATAATAATAATAATAATAATAATAGAATATACATAGCAAGTGATGCACGATGCAATTGCTCACCACCCACCAACCAATGCCCAGCCAGTCCCCTTATTTGCCTGAGGCAGGAATAACCCAGACTGTCTTCCCCAGCATATTTTTTACATGCACTACAGGGACTTTATCCCCCTTTACAGTACATAAAAGTTTTGACTGGGCAGGTCCAGCTTTATTGGCAGATCCCTACTGTTTACTAACCAGGTGGCTTTTGCTAAGTTTGTATCCCAATGTTTGAATGTCCCAGAACCCATTGCTTTTAGTGTAGTCTTTAACAGTCCATTGTATCATTCAATTTTCCCAGAGGCTGGTGCATGATAGGGGATGTGATACACCCACTCAATGCCATGCTCCTTGGCCCAGGTGTCTATGAGGTTGTTTCGGAAATGAGTTCCGTTATCTGACTCAATTCTTTCTGGGGTGCCATGTCGCCACAGGACTTGCTTTTCAAGGCCCAGGACAGTGTTCCGGGCAGTGGCATGGGGCAGAGGATATGTTTCCAGCCATCTGGTGGTTGATTCTACCATGGTGAGTACATGGCGCTTACCTTGGTGGGTTTGTGGGGGTGTAATATAATCAGTCTGCCAGGCCTCCCCACTGTGCAATAGTGTCCATGGTCAAGTCCACCCCTCGATCACGAGCCCATCTATATGTTGCATCTCTTCCTTGATGGCCTGAGGTGTCATGTGCCCACCAAGCTAGGAATGATTCACCCTTATGCTGCCAGTCCAGATCCACCTGAGCCACTTCAGTCTTAGCAGCCTGATCCACCTGTTGGTTGTTTTGATGTTCTTCAGTGGCCCGACTCTTGGGTATGGCAGCATCTATGTGACATACTTTTACAACCAGGTTCTCTATCCGGGCAGCAATATCTTGCCACAATGCGGCAGCCCAGATGGGTTTGCCTCTGCGTTGCCAGTTGCTCTGCTTCCATTGCTGTAACCACCTCCAGAGGGCATTTGCCACCATCCGTGAGTCAGTATAGAGATAGAGCATTGGCCACTTTTCTCGTTCAGCAATACCCCAAGCCAGCTGGATGGCTTTCACCTCTGCAAACTGACTCGATTCACCTTCTCCTTCAGCAGTTTCTGCAACTTGTCATACAGGATTCCATACAGCAGCCTTTCACCTTCAATGCTTTCCCACAAGACGACAGGACCCATCAGTGAACAGGGCATGTTGCTTCTCGTTTTCTGGTAGTTTATTATACAGTGGGGCCTCCTCAGCACGCGTCACCTCCTCCTCTGGTGGTATTCCAAAATCTTTGCCTTCTGGCCAGTCCATGATCACTTCCAAGATTCCTGGGTGGCCAGGGTTTCCCATTCGAGTCTGTGGTGTTATCAGTGCAACCCATTTACTCCACGTAGCATCAGTTGCATGATGTGTAGAGGGGACCCTCCTTTTGAACATCCAGCCCAGCACTGGCAGTCGGGGTGCCAGGAGGAGCTGTGCTTCAGTACCAACCACTTCCGAAGCAGCTCAAACCCCTTCATATGCTGCCAATATCTCTTTCTCAGTTGGCATATAGCGGGCCTTGGATCCTCTGTATGCCCAACTCCAAAACCCTAGGGGTCGACCTCGAGTCTGCCCCGGTGCTGTCTGCCAGAGGCTCCAGGTAGGGCCATTCTCCCCGGCTGCGGTGTAAAGCACATTTTTTACATCCTATCCTGCCCGGACTGGCCCAAAGGCTACTGCATGGACTATCTCCCGTTTAATTTGTTCAAAGGCTTGTCATTGCTCAGGGCTCCATTTGAAATTGTTCTTCTTCCGAGTCACTTGATAGAGAGGGCATAAAATCAGACTGTAATTTGTAATATGCATTCCCCAAAAACCCACAATGCCTAAGAAAGCTTGTGTTTCCTTTTTGCTAGTTGGTGAAGACATGGCTGTTATTTTGTTGATCACATCCATTGGGATCTGACAACGCCAATCTTGCCATTTTATTCCTGAAAACTGGATCTCCTGTGCAGGTCCCTTGACCTTATTTTGTTTTACGGCAAAACCGAAACAATATTCCCAAGAAATGCCAATAGAAGTATCTTAACTACCCAAGGATGTTCAAGATACTGAAAAGTTGTTGTAATGAAGGAGGAAACATCACAGAAGAAGGTAGCGAAGGTGCCATTCTGTATTTCCTCCACAAAAAACCTCTCAGAGGAAGAGGTATAATTGTTAATTGTCTCCATGAGGTGGTACCCGAAGTACAGTAATGGCTTCAGTACAGAGCTCAAATACCAGATTAAGCTCAAGGTCAGTGTTTTAATAACAAATCTCCCACGCAAAACATCACTAATCATTGCAAAGCACAGCAAACTACAAAAACGAACACCAATCTTTTAACACATACAGCAAAAAAAAGAGCATGCTGCAGATCAGATAAACCAATATCAAGAACAGATTAATCAATATTGTGACCGGCAACTGTTAACAGATATAAATTCTTTAATAAGCTCTGGTTAATCTGCTATTATCTCAAACCCTTCATGCTCCACGTTAGGCACCAAAGCAGGACTGTCGTGGTTTAACCCTAGCCAGCAACTAAGCACCACACAGCCACTCGCTCACTCCCCGCCACCCCGGTGGGATGGGAGAGAGAATCGGAAGGGTAAAAGTAAGAAAACTCGTGGGTTGAGATAAGAACAGTTTAATAATTGAAATAAAGGAAAATAATAATAACAACAACAACAAAAGAATATACAAAGCAAATGATGCACGATACAATTGCTCGCCACCCGCTGACTGATGCCCAGCCAGTCCCCAAGCAGCGGTCACTGCCCCCTAGCCAACTTCCCCCAGTTTATATACTGGGCATGACATCACACAGTATGGCATAGCCCTTTGGCCAGTCTGGGTCAGCTGTCCTGGCTGTGCCCCCTCCCAGCTTCTTGTGCATCTGGCAGAGCATGGGAAGCTGAAAAAGTCCTTGACTAGTGTAAACACTACTTAGCAACAACTAAAATATCAGTGTGTTATCAACATTATTCTCACACTAAATCCAAAACATAGCACTATACCAACTACTAGGAAGAAAATTAACTCTACCCCAGCTGAAACCAGGACATTTTCAAACAGTCAATACTAGAGTGTGTAATTCCACTTTGACCCACCAAAGCTCCCAAATCATTGCTGCTTCTATCCAGGCACCATAGAAAGACTCTTGCACAGGAGAATCAGTTGACTATTAGCTCACTTACCCTCTAGGCTTTCATGGTTGGAGTGCTAGGGTAGGACAGGGAATCAGTAGAGCCACTGGGACTTGTATCAAGAATTTTTTCAAAGAAATTCAGTGTCAGGCTAAAAATTAAATGCCCAAACTGAATGAAATGTTGAATGTTGGTATACATCGGTGCTGCTGAAGGACGATTTTAAAGTGATTGACATTTCTACTTTTATGACCAAAAATACTGAATAAACACAAACGATACACCAGATTTTAGCCAGTGTAAAGTTTGTTGATAACCACAGAATTATATTGGTTTAACTAAGCTTGATACTTATCCTCAAACATGATTCCTTTGTCCTGAAAGAGTAAATCACTTGGTTTTAATTTTGGATATTTTATTATAGGTTGAGGTTTCCAAATAAAATATAAACAGATGCTCCTGAAAACAGGCTAAGATGAAAAGCACTTAATCTACAGACTAGAGATTAAAAGCAACTAGGTAACTTAAATGAGAGAGGGGGGGAAAAAAAGGACATACCTTTGAACACTGTTTATGGTTCTGGCACCAAGCAAGTGACCCATTGTTCTGAAAAAGAAAAAATACTTGAATATTAATATTTCTTTAAGACTAGACATGATCACTCTAGCAGGTTTAAACAGAATTCCAGTTCTGCTTAGAAATGATGTTGTGTCACAACTTTAGTACCAATCCTGACTCCAACTCCCTTGTGTTGTGTAAAAAGGCTCAAGCAAGTGTAAAGTGACCAGAGAAAAGTTAGGAAAGCATTTCATCAGGCAAGGCTTGTCGAAAACTGACTGAAGTCACCTTTTAGTCCATCTTTGTAAACACATACTATCTAGATTTGCTGGGAAGCAAACAAAGGTAACACTTGTATCTAAGAAATTGATAGGGATTGGTAGTTATTCATGAATGGAAAGCCCATTAACTACATTTCAATATTGCACAATACTTAAAATAAATTATCAAGGAAAGATAATGAATGGCCTTGAAGTAAATGGAAAATTCAATTAAATGCAACATGAGTTTACCAAAAGTCAACCATGCCAGTTTTGTTTTACATTTTTTATAATAAAGTGCATTTCCCAGATCAGGAAACATTGTAGCTCTCATTTGTCTTGACTGCAGTAAAATAACCAATGCAGTATCACATGGAAAATAATAATTTAAGCTAAAGGAAAAGAGAACATGATGAGAACAGAAAGATAAATATGAAACTGGCACAGGGACAAACAGCAACTTGCTCTTCTACTAGAGGAGCTTCTGAAGGGTCAACTTTGGAAACAATATTTCCTAGTAAAAAAACACAGCTTAGGAAACAGAAGTGTATGTTTGTGGGGTTAACAGATGAAATATTTTATTGATTCAGTTTCTGCATAGTGGAAGATCAAAACAACATCAGGAAGATCCAAGTGACACTGTGGACTGCACACGAGAAATGGGGTAAAACTTTGCAACACAGAGTGTACATTCATGCAGTTAGGAACTTATATGTATGTATTTCTTCCATAATTTATAAGCTCATACTCTGGAAACAGAACAGATGACGATTCTGGTAAATTTGTTGTTCACAATCTGACTACAATAGTGAGTCTATGAGGGAGAAATAGGACATCCTTTCATATAAATTAGGAAAGGTATTTCCACAGGGATGAATTAATGTGATTGTACTATGCCTTCACCTTTGGCACTGACTATAGATCTGGAAATCAGTCTCCAGGGAAGAGAAATTCAGGTAGGCCAGAATGCAAAGGACTAGCAGGACTACATTATATTCTTTTTGTTTTGTTTTTTCATTTAGGTTGGTTTATTTGTTGTTTTTTTTTTTTTTAATAAGGAGAGATTCAAATAACAGACTAATACATATACATATCTTTTTATGTATAAAATCACACAGGTAAAGCCAAAATTATTCTCTGGATGTACAACAACTACAATTAAGAAGCAGAAATAGATACATTAGCATGCATTGTAACTAAGCCAACTAGACTAGTTTCTCAAAACAGCAGTACTCTGTTCTGATCTCAGCAAAGCTTATACGCTTAAGTACAGTGGCTTGCTACCACAGCTGTGAAGACTATGCTTTAAAGCTGAATGCCTCTTCGCGAATGTTTGAGATCTTGTTTGTGCATGTCTTCATACAAGTATGTAGCCACACCTTCACACAAGCTCCTAAGATGTGGCCAGTAGGTCAAGGGGAAGCAAGTGATAGTCCCCCTCTATTCCACTTTCGTGAGACCCCCCTGGAGTACTGCATCGAGTTTTAGGGTCACCAGTACAAGACAGACATGAACCTGTTAGAGCAAGGCCAGAGGAGAGCCACAAAAGTGATCAGAGGGCTCATCTGAAGAAAAGCTGAGAGAGTTGGCATTGTTCAGATTGGAGAAGAGAAGGCTCCAGGGACACCTTATTGCAGCCTTTCAATATATGAAGGGGGTTTATAAGAAAAACAGAGAAAGACTTATTACCAAGTCCTGCAGTGACAGGACAAGGGGCAATGGTTTTACACTGAAAGAGGGTAGATATAGAGTGGACATAAGGAAGAAATTGTTTACAATAAGGGTGGTAAGACACTGGAACAGGTTGCCCAGAGAAGTAGTGGATGCCCCATCATTGGAAGTGTTCAAAGTCAGGTTGGATGGGGCTTTGAGCAACCTGACCTACTGAAAGATGTCACTTCCCAAGGCAGGGGCGTTGGACTAGCTGACCTTTAAAGGTTCCTTCCAACCCTAACCATTCTATGACTCTACAATGCTATGACTATGAAGATTGTTCAAGTCACACACTCACAAAATGATTGAGGTTGGAAGGGACCTCTGGATGTCATCTGATCCAACCCCCCTGCTCAAGCAGGGACACCTACAGCCAGTTGACCAGGATCAGGTCCAGACAGCTTTTGAATATCTCCAAGGATAGACATTTCACAACCTCTCTGGGCAACCTGTGCCAGGACTCAGTCACCCTCACAGTAAAAAAAGTGCTTCCTGATGTTCAGAGGGAACCTCTTGAGTTTCAGTTTGTGCCCATGGCCTCTGGTCTTCTCACTGGGCACAACTGAGAAGACCCTGACTCTGTCCTCTTTGCACCCTCCTGCCAGCTATTTCCATATACTGATGAGATTCCCCCCTCAGCCTTCTCTTCTGTACACTGAACGGTTTCAGCTCTCTCAGCCTTTTGTCATAGGAGAGATGCTCCAGCCCCTTCAGCATCTTCATGGCCCTTCACTAGACTCTATCCAGTATGTCCTTGTCTCTCTTGTACTGAGCCCCAGAACTGGACACAGTACTCCAGCTGTGGCCTCACCAGTGCTGAGGAGAGGAAAAGGATCCCTTTCCTCGGCCTGCTGGCAAAGAACATAAATCTGATTTTAACCTAAACACAAGTTATTCTAACAATATCAACAGGATATTGTTGCTACTTGTGCTTTAAGGTAAGCTCACTCTTCTATGCACTGATGGACCAACTGAATTTAAAAAAAAAAAAAAAAAAAAAAAAAAAGAGAAACAGATCTACTCCAAGATCAGTAGGAGAAAAAAAAATTTGGTTAGATCAGTCATCTAGCTCAGGCCACATCCTTTCTGTACTTAAAGAGATGAGCACAGCTCACTAAGATGGTTCTGTAAAAATACCAATGGCGAGTCACTTCCAAGGACAATTCAGAATCACCTTCCAAATTTTTCTTAAGCTGCTGTTAGTAGGAAAGACAAAAAACAGAGGACAAGGTAATTAGGCTACAAACTTGTGTGTTTCAGCCATGCAAGATAAATCACTGCCTTCTTCATTTTGAGCATTAAGTATATTTTGATTCTGATAAAATGCAAAGACAAGTCAGTAACACAGATTTGGATTAGATACATTGGGAAATTCAGGAACTGAAACTAAAGCGTTGAACTTGCATGTTACTCTTGTACCTTAAGAACCAAACTAATGCAAAGTATACTTATGCTTTCCTCTCAACTTTTAATCTGAATTTCAGCAACTTTTATGTATGCCTTTTTTTTTTTTTTCCATATGAGCTGTAATGCTAAAAACTTCTATTTCTGTGTTACCTAAGGAGCTCTGGGGATGATAAATGTAAAGACACAGCTACTCTTTCCACTTGTAAACTTATTTAGGAGGAATTTAAGAATTTTAGTTCATACAACTTAATTTCAATATTTTATGAACATTTATTTTGCCTTATCTTCCCAGCAGGTTACAGCACAATCATTATTTGACTTTATAATACCATTTTTATCTGCCATTACTGTAGAATTTAGCTATCCCTAAGACTTGCTAGTGTAAGAATAGCTACCTATGAGTAACATGTCAAGTCCAACCCCTTCAAAAAGAGAGAGACATAAATAGAAGAAATAAAACTTTAGAACAGCTGTAAATAACATATGCTAGTGGGAATACTTCAGTATTACCCTCAATGCTGTACGAGGATTTATTATTTCCATTTACAGATCTAGCCAGCAGTAATGTTAAAACAATATTTTATGTGCTGCTTTCAATTTATCCCCCCTTTCTTCTTCATATAAAATGTGACAGAGGTAGCTGATTGCAATAACAGATTAGTAGCAGCTTTCCGCTTTGTTTCAGTTATGCTTTCTACTGAACTAGAAAAAGCACTCCTGCTTTTGAATTATATCTGTTACTTGAGACAATAATGCCATAAATGTCCAGATGTGTGGTTTTCCTACTTCATAATTTTAATGTCTACAAATGTTTTCATTTTTCTACTGAAAACTATTACCACTTGAATTAAAAAGTAAGTTTAGCAAAACATAAAAGTATTGCTTAGCAACTTCACCTTCATACAAACTAACATGATGTGAATGATCTTTCATTGTACAAGGTGAAAGAGCAAATTCTACAGGCTTTCTCTGAACAACAGTGTATCAGAGGAAGCAGGAATGCTAAATGAACGCTCTCCTCCTCCACTCTGCATCTTAGCAAATGGTTAATCAAAGTCACACACATGTTCAGCTGTGATTTTTTTTTCTGCTTTTAATCTAGTGTACCTGGCTGAAACTTCAATAATTTCAAACTGTCAGAAATTTGTGTTTTATCTGTAGCATTTTACATGCTCCCAGGTTACATCCTCAGTCCCCTCACATCTGTTTTCTTCAAACCCAATCCTGATCTGACTTATGCCAATGAGAGTTCTGACTTTGTCTTTAGTGGTGGCTTAACTCTGCTGTGCAGAAATGGCCTCGAGGAAGAGTTAAATACCACTATTTATGCCCATCTATAAGCCTTCCACCAGTGTACCTTCAGGGCAACCTTAAAGTATCTTAATCTGTATGCCGAAGAGGAGAAGAAACTGTGCTCAATGGGGCAAACTCCAAATATTCTATCTTCCCAGCACTGACACATCATATGAAAGATGTCAGGCAGATGAGACTAAAACAGTCTCCAACATCACATAGTAGATGGAGACAACAGGAACTCAGGCCACCACCTGAGCCCCACACACTTTCAGTCTGCCAGGAAGGAAATTGTAGACAAACAGAAACAGACCTTCAAAGACCAGAACTGTTTGACATGTATAAGGCAAGATTTTACAAAAGCAAAGACAGTAGGGGGAAAAAAAAAGGAAAAGGAAAAAAAAAATCAGACCAATATTACAAGATTTATCATTCAAATTTTTCATTAAAATACAAGCCACAAGTATTTTCAATGAAACTGATAAATTAGCATCTCTAATCAGTCTTACTAGGTTTCATTTCAGCAAGTATATGTGCATGCTTGCTTTCCTCTGGTAAACCACAAATGTCCTTGGGCTTAAACAGTTAAGATAGAAACATCTGTGTTCTGTGCCCTCTTATGCCTTGAAAAAAGAAAAGTTGTGCAACATCTCTTGTAAGAAAACAATGCACGAGAGGCAATGAAGAACCAATCTTCATCTACCTACAATGTGTGCCCCAGGGAAAAAAATTAAAACCTTCAAAAGCAAGTAAAAACTGGCCTTTCATTGAAGCAATGGCAAAAAAAAAAAAAAAAAAAAAAGAATTTCCTTCATTTGCATCTCTGTCCATAATTATGTTAGGAGATACATCCCTTCTTTTGAAATGCCAGAGATCGGCTGTGAAAAATGAACTAGCCATTTAATCTGATATGACAATACCTGTATACCTATTATCAGTTTTGGAAGTCTTTTCTCCCGTGCCCAGTCTTCAATTCACTTTTGAGTGAAACCTCTATCTCTCAGAAGTGGCCTCTCCTGATGACCTCACTGATTCTTTCAAAGTGACAAAAAAAGCATAGAAATAAGCCCTTCAAATAACAATACCCACTGATGTGAAACAGAGCATTTGAGCAAACAAATCAATAGCTGCTGCAATGATGAATTTAAAGAGACAGTTTCCCAACATTTTCCTTAACCTTCCAAAAATCTCAACAGCATGAAATTATATGTAATGGTAAAATACAATTTATACTGTGCCTGACATACATTTCCTGACTGCATGTTCACTAAGACACAAATTAATATAAGGACTTATCTATGGCAGTGCTGTGTGTCCCCAGGTCCAACTCTAAAGTGTGGAATTAAGGTGCAGAAAACAAATTCAAACTAGGCTTTCTGGTTCCCAAATACCAAAGCATGCACCTAGGAATGAATTTCAGAAAAGCCTGTACACTTAGTGGAGAGAGATATCAAACCCAGCAGATATAAATTTTTCTTTGGCATTTCCTTTCTCAAAGCCTTTCTCTTGAGATTAAACACAAACTTGTAGTAGATGTATGGACAGAGGAACCACAGTCCCACCTCGCCTGGGCTCTGGTATTTAGTTATCCTTTTGCATGTAAATAACCAGAACACATTTATCTTTGAAAATATGGCAGAAAAATGAAAAGACAATACCCTTTTATAAAGCAGCTTGAGCACTTGCCCCAGAAGTCCTTCACCAAGCGAGAGCAAATTTACACCCTTATGCACTTTGAAATTACTCTTAGCAATAGGCTAGAGTGAAGACAGAAACCTGGCCAGCAAAACTGAACCACTCTGTAGAAATGAACAGGAGATACATGGAGTTAGAGACAGTGAATAAGCAATGTCATAAGGCCCAATGATGAGGTCCACCTCTGGGAAACAAGACTGCTCCTTCAAGGACAATTTAGGCAAATATATTTTTAGTGTCTTCAGTTCTCTGTGCTTGTCCAACGCATGGCAAGTTTGAAGACCATCCACTGGAGAAGCCATGGATAGAAGAGGATCAGTATGAGATTAAACCACCCATAAAATGCAGCAGAATCCTAGAAATATTCTGGTTCCTTGGCTTCCACCCAGGGAAGACAGGAAGGACATAAAAACAACTGAAAAGGTACATTTTGTTACTTTTATAAAGTTTCTTATTTCATTGTAAATTATGTCTTAATGAAATAATTAATTCCTTAGTAAGGGATTTCTGTTGCCTTTCAGTGGCTCTAGTAAGGAACAAAACTGAATAAAGCAAACACCAACAAATCATAAATTGAATGTTATTGAGCAGGACCATTTCCGATACTTAGAGAAACAGGAATGGTGTTTGCATGTATAGCAGAAGTTTCCATTCTAAGCATTTGATAGGGACACTTCATCCCATCCTGACAGAAAATGATCAAACCTCGGTTAGACATGCTTTCATCAACTCTAAGCTACATTAAACCACATGACAACCCTAATTCCTACTAGGATGTTCCAGCTAATATAAAACATCATCATATACTGCAGAAAAAGCAAGTCTGCCCAGTAACTGCCCCTGGATCCCAGTCTCCCCAGTTGCTGGCACCTGGCTACGAGCCCCCAAGAACACAGCCGCACTACAGCTGCTGGTACAGCCCATCTCACACACGCTGACAAAGCAGACTGTAGCCCCATTCACTACAACCCTTTGAGCCCTGCCCTTCAGCCAGTTCTTCACCCAACGCACCTTGAACCCACTCATTCCACGGTTGCCCCTGGCTGCCCCTGACCCTGTCTCATCACTTGCCGTGCCTGGGGCTGTTGATGACCCGGTTACCAGCATCCAGCTCTGCCCACCCTGTGGGCCACAGCCTGCGATGGGGTCACCCTCGGCCCCTGGCTCCCTATTCCCTGGGAGCAGCCAGCCCTCACTGAGGCTGACAGCAGGAGACTGTGCTTTGGGGTCTATAATATCTTCATTTTCTCCTGATGTATAACAAATATCCTTAGACTTTGCTCTAGTTAACAGAAGCACAAAGCAAAATTTCAACAAGAAAACCAAATAAAGATCACCCAAACCAGGCAAAACAACAAAACATATAAAACCTACCAAAAAAAAAAAATCACTGCATAAGACTCTAACATAAGAAAAGGTAAAAGAACAAACAGTACTTACTGGATATTAGTCACATCATTTAATATATTACCATCAGACACTTGGATAACTGTATGAGGAGTGTGTTATGTAAAAACTTATTTAGAAATACAGCATTAAGCCTAACTATGTACATATATTTCCTCTGCCACCTTACAAGTACATACAATTCTTCTTATTAAAAAAAAAAATTTAACTGAGCAACAGTATTCTGAAAAGGAAGACAGGGAAAAACGGAATTTGGAACATACACCTGGAGTCCTTCTCTTACTGTAACTAGCCACTGTGATCCCTCACAGCTAAATCAAATGTACATCCTCCTTAGCAGAAGCCATTTCTATACCACAGACGTTTAAACTGTAGAAAAGTAAATGCTGATTACTGGTTAACCCAAAGTAATTAACTTAAAGAGGTGACTGAATGTAAGAAATACTTATAAAACTGATCAGCCTAACAATTCATTCTGGTGACATAACTGCAGTTTGTAAATATAAACCAAAATTAAATTATCATGGGTAACAGCTTGACTAACACTGCAGTTTAATTTTAAACATCTGCATTTAACATCAGAAAATGCATATCACATAATTTTTAGAAAGTCTTAGTCAGGTTTTCTTTTGGATTTACACTAATGCTGCCATCACCTGTAATGTGCTAACTCCTATCACAATGATATGGTGGTTCCTCCAGTAGATGAATGGGTACAAATAGAACCATGTTGACCCAAACCTTGCATTGATATTTCCTGAACAGTTCATGCAAAGTCATCTTCAACCTTTGTTTCTATTACAGACTGTTTTCATTAGAGTTTACACTGAAATATTTAAAGCCACGACTTTACATGCACCAAAATGAAAACAGAGAAAAAACATTAAGAGTAATTACAAAAGAAATTAAGTAAAATCAGCAACCATCACCTAAATTGTGAGACACAACAGTATTCATTCTCTGGCTGTCATCATTAGTAGGTTCAAAATCCAAAAGTCATTACCAATGAAACAGCAAGAAATCAGTAGTTTTGAAAATACAGACTATGTATTGCTTGGATTAAATTTGCATCTCAAGTATGGAACACCTTTTCTCTTATAACAGCAGTGTCTTCTCAAATGGATAGAAAAACTACTAGATAAACACAAGCTGTAAAAACAAATGAGCCACAGGAATCCTTGTGTCTCCACCGCACTTGTGAGTTATGACTGCCTTCTTGTGGTTTCACAGACTTCACACTTACCACTTCTAAGACTGATCTCAACTGAGGTCTTATTCTACTTAGCAGAAGTTTCTATCAATCTGTAAAAGAATCCAGATGAAATAAACTTCACTTCACTAAGCAACAGGAGGAATTAAATACACTGACACTAACTTGAAGATATTAAAATTAAATATGGAATCTCACACTAAGGCATATACTTTGGGCCAAATCCTGCACACATTTCTTGGGGTTAAGTAATCCGGTTGAAGTGAACAGAAACTAGTCTAATAGCATTAATATGGGAAGCAAAAGATGGTTTGTCAACTATGTGTTTGTAGGCTCTATTTGAAAACCCCCACCCTTCCAAAATGCTACTGTGACTTTTTTGTTGTGTCATAAAGTAGATTTGCTATATAAATAAAATAATGAGACAATAAAAGTATATGTCAGCTCAAGGATATGACAGAAATGTAGCCCACTGGGAAATTAACATCAAAAAGAACAAAACACATTCTAAAAATGTAATATTTACTTATGCAAAATACAGTATAAATGTAGACACACAGGACCTATTTTAGCATGCTTGAAAAAACATGACTGATTTACCAAAAAAAACAGTAATATTCCAGGTTTCAGAAATGCATGCATGCTGCTTTTAATGCTGATTTGACTTTATAACTGAAAATTATAGTCCATACTACTATTCTGTATCCTTATAAGATTATTGATTAGTTGGATGATTCCCAACAGCATGTGATGTGGTACATTTACCACAGGCTGCATTTGCCTGAGCTTGCCTGCACTACCTACCAGCTGATCATAGAATCAGAAAATCATAGAATCGTTTAGGTTGGAAAAGACCTTTAAGATCATCAAGTCCAACCATTAACCTAGCACTGCCAAGTCCACCACTAACCATGTCCCTAAGCACCACATCTACACGTCTTTTAAGTACCTCCAGGGATGGAGACTCAACCACTTCCCTGGGCAGCCAGCTCCAGTGCCTGACTACTCTTTCAGTGAAGAAATTTTTCCTAATATCCAACCTAAGCCTCCCCTGGCACAACTTGAGACCATTTCCTCTCATCCTATCGCCTGTTACTTGGGAGCAGAGACCATCCCCCACCTCGCTACAACCTCCTTTCAGGTAGTTGTAGAGAGCGATAAGGTCTCTCCTCAGCCTCCTTTTCTCCAGAGTAAACAACTCCAGTTCCCTCAGCCACTCCTTATAAGAGTTGTGCTCTAGACCCTTCACCAGTTTCGTTGCCCTTCTTTTGACACACTCCAGCATCTCAATGTCCTTCTTGTGGTGAGGGGCCCAAAACTGAATTCGAGGTGCGGCCTCACCAGTGCCGAGTACAGGGGAACGATCACTTCCCTAGTCCTGCTGGCCACACTACACCTGATAAAAGCCAGGATGCTGTTGGCCCCAGGGTGTCTCCACACAAGGAAGTCATATGAACCACAGGAAGACATCTGTTGAGCAAAACAACTGGTGTTGATGGACTTGATGTCTGCACTACACATATGCCAACTTCCCCTTTCCCTTAAACTCGTTCTAGCCTGGTCCCATGGACAGGATGCCCATTAGTCGCTAAAGTACATTAGGTCCCCCTGGATCATCTCTTCCAGTTATGTTCATCCAGAAGAAATCCACTGCATGAACTCTCAGACTGGTCCATGATGTGAAACAAAAGATGATCATGATGCTCAGGAGACTCACTCCAAAAGCAAACTCTGATCCACGTTAAAACATTAATGTGTAGATGTACCTCAGACACTTCTAACATCTCCCGCAAACACACTAGAGTAGTATTTCAGTGCTTCCTACTAGACTAGATTTTTCTCAGATGCTACACTGTTTCAGGGCCATTCAAGGCAGTGTTGCTTTCTGGAGTTGCAAAACACTTAGCGTTCTGATGTCTCATGTCCTTAAGAAACTAAGCATTAAAAAAAAATTTAAAAAAAAACCACAAACAAACCACACATTTTTAGATCCTTTAAAATGTCCACTATAAATACTCTAACTGTAAACTATATGAACACGGGATACTCCATGCAGGTTGCATTGTCATGGAGTCATTTCTGATTACAAAACTGTTAAATGCATTGTACTACATACCAGCCATGCGGCATTTTACTGTGTGTTCCTATTGTGTTCTGGTATGTACGGGAGGGACATCATTATATACTACACTTGTATCTTTGGCAAGAGTATGTACACACACCTGCCCTTAAAACTTAATAGTTCTTCAGTACCTGTGTTATTGTGACTTAATACCAGGCATCATCAAATTTTATGCTCACACTCTTGTACTTAGCATACTAATTATTTCCAATATAATTGCACAAAATTCACAGGATAAATTTCAGGAATGTATTTCCTTTCTCTTTGGTATGTGTCATTAGTTTACAAGATACTAAATATTTCAAGCAGTAGTAGCAGCCATATCTGCCACAAGCTGATGGATACGTATATTTTCATTTCCTTTTAAAAGAAAAACAAACAAACAAACAAATGAATAAATTCTATGCAGTAAGCACCTTTCTCAACAGAAAATATCTGTGACAAATATCCCCTATCTTATTCAAATTGTCTTCATATATCACTATAAAATTTCTCCTCTTTGATCTGTGAAAGCCAACAAGCTCAATGAACATCATTGCTTATATAAATACTTTGTTTCACTATCCCAAGTTCTTTTAATATTGTAAAAGCATGTAGAAAAGTGTGATGTCAGCAGTAAAAAAGAGCACAAATAATGATCCTACAGATGAAATACGCAGTCTAAAATTTGACTATAATTATACATTAGCAGTTCCACAGACCCATTCGTATTTATAAATAAAGTTTTCTATACAAAAATCCTATTTTAGAAGAATTATTGAAGTTCATAGCAAAGCTCTCAAAAGTAACAAGTGTCAAAATTAACACAGTCCTTGGAGCTCTAACAGTTGTTTAAAACAGTCTTTGGGGATTTTTTCCATAGAAGACCTGGCTCAGCGACTGAAGTGCACCTCACCAGACCTAGGATTTCCAAGAAACATTTGCAAAATGGTTCTGTGGTCATTCAGGAATTAAAGAACTGTCCAAATTAAAATGACCCTCGGACTCGTAAACAGAACAGCCTATCTTCAATCTGAACAAAAAACAACACGATATTGTTAACATACACTCAGAAAGCACTAATTCAGAGAAACATGTCAGCCACACAAAAAAACCTTTCACCACAACAGTTAAAGCAGCATTTCAGGAATAAGTCTTATTTCCCAGACATATTTTAATTGCTACAGTCTTTCCATACATGTGCCTTCACTGTAGACATTACAGAAAGACAGACAAGATGTAATGGGTATAGTTTAATTAGCCTACAACTTTATTGTCTCATCTCTAAAGCACAACCCAACAACAAATCACACCTGATTGACTGTCGGCCTGTCCCTTCCCAACCCAGTTCTTGCTTCTGCAGAAAGCCACCACAGACTGCCACATTAAGCCAATAATAAAGACTGGCAGATGCCAGTTGCGTACTGGTCGGGTACCACATATCACATCACATAATGAATGTCCTCCTCCTAATTGCATCATGTAACAAATGGGTTGTCATGGCCCCCTTCCCTTGACGTTAGCTCAGTGCTGCTCTCTTTCATCAGGTCCCAGACCTGTAAACCCTGTTCATATTTCTCTCCAGACCACATTTTTACTCCCATCCTATTTTAAGGAACTGCAACAGCTCCCAGAACAGCAAAGGCTGCAATGACATTGTGTTGACAATGGATGAAAAACAGGCATCAAGTGAAGGAGCACACAGAAGGGTGGGTGAGTCTTTCCCTTTCCACCTGAAATTTAACATGCCTGCTAACCTGATCCTAGCTTGGTTCCTTTGGCCCTACAACACCGGTAGTATATTCCTGAGAGAAGAGCCAGCCTGTTAATGCAGGTTACAATAGATACAATCCATTTCTTCAGGTTTCTTAGGAGCTTTTTCTGGTTTGTTAAGAACTGTATGCCACAAGAAACATGTATTACACAGGAGAATTGCTGCAGTCCAGTCTTCTAGACCACCCTGCAACCAACCTAAGACTGTGAAAGGACAGATGAGAGGGAAAGGAAACCAACATGAAATTCTATTATTTGAGAAAGACGTAACATTCTAAAACTACATTTACAGTTCGAGCTACAGGGATATTAACTGGATCTTTCTACAGTAACAATCTTCAGTGGAAGACTTACGTTGCCTCATCATATTGTCATAAAACTTTCCACAAACATAAAAGCCTTTAATGTGCCAGCTTTCTAGAATACAGTCTGATAACTAGCTAATGAAGACATACCATAAAAAGAAAATAAATCTCTCTTCAAGGCAGGACTGAAGCATTTGTCATTAACACATCTGGTTACCAGAGATAGCTGTTATGCAGAGCAACCATTTCCTGGCAGGTCCATCAGGTTTAAGACATTTCTAGCATCAGGTGAAAGAGTTAAAAATTAAGACAGGTTAATTTGCATTGAAGTTATTGAAAGGCTTGTAATATGAGAGGTGTCAAAGTTCAGCCTAAGTCCCTACCCAAGCCACAGAATTTTAAAACCTCCAGTTAATGTAAACAATTGGATATGGAATTGTCACATAATTCCACTGCAAGGATCACACAAGTTCTAAAGCCTAGAATTTTCTTTTATATAAATCTTTGACCTAAATTAACAGTCACAAAAGAAAAACATTATCATGTATAGTTTCAAGTGCATAAAATGTGGACAACTAAGGTTAATACTAGTTGTCAACATCTTGAATTCTCAACAGGCTTTTTATATTAAAATTTTGTTTCTCTTTCTTAAATCATCTATATTTGCAGAACTGACAAATATTTTAGTTATTCCATCTTTGGAAAGTCTCAGATACTGGTGGCATGCTCCAGGAACTCCATCCCAATTATAATGTTTCCTTCCATTTTACCAGCCTTCTCACGTGTGTAAAGCAATTAAGAAAGACAGTGAAGTGAAGTGGGTTGTGGTACTACAAATATGTTGATAATATTCAAGTTTCTTTTTCATTGGACTGAGGAGCTCTGCTTGATTTGCTTTCTCAGTGGGAAGGTCATGGATGAGAACAACTTGACTGAGGCTCGATCTATACCAGATGGATCTACTAGGTATGAGTAAGCATCTTAGGGGCATGAAAATTTGACATCTGCTCCTATTATTAAGAGGATAAGCCATGCCTGTTGATGAAACTTACAGGGACGCTTTGGAATCCCTGAGGGCACCTGAATACATAGAGTAAAAATCAGTAACTGGGCAATATCTCATTTTTTAAAAACATAATTATTTACTGTCTTTAGTGGTACTCAGCTCTGGTTACATCAAAAATTGCTTCTACCTTCCCTTACCATCTGAAGGAATCTCTTCTAAAATATCTTAATTTGAAGTCATGGTGCTCATCTTGAGTACTGTGTGCCATTTTGGGCGCCACAGTACAAAAAGGATACAAAGCTACTAGAGAGTGTCCAGAGGAGAGCCACAAAGATGGTTAAGGGTTTAGGGGGCAAGCCGTATGAGAAGCAGCTGAAGTCACTTGGTCTGTTCAGCCTGGAGAAGAAGAGACTGAGGGGAGACCTCATCGTGGTCTACAGCTTCCTCACAAGGGAAGGATGAGGGGCAGGTGCTGATCTCTTCTCCCTGATGACCAATGATAGGACCCAAGGGAACTGCAGGAAGATATGCCAGGGGAGGTTTAGGTTGGACATTAGGAAAAGGTTCTTCACCCAAAGGGTGGTGGAGCACTGGAACCAGCTCCCCCGGGAGGTAGTCACGGCACCAAGCCTGACAACATTCAAGAAGCATTTGGACAACGCCCTCAGACATATGGTCTGAATTTTGGGATTGTCCTGTTCAGGGACAGGAGTTGGACTCGATGGTCCTTGTGGGTCCCTTCCAACTCAGGACATTCTATGATTCTGTGTTTTGCATCTGGCAAATAACTGGCAATTCAGTTTTACTTGGTCCTAAAGGCATAGTATCATTTACTACCGCTCTGAATTGTAAAGGATGATGTCAAGATGCAGTAAGATGGTATTTAACAAATTCAAGTTAATTTTCTTTAAACAGCATACTGGGAATTTTCGTGTTTTTATCTATAAATTCTGAACACACATTTCCGGTACATTTGCACCGGCCTAAGCTTATTTCCGTTGAAACCACTGGATACATTACTATCAACGGTAAGAATATAAGACTCAGGCCAGCAATGAAAGCTCCAGAAAAATCCTGTATTAAACCATTAATCATATAAATGGGAAAACTGATAAGTATCAGTCAGAAGACTGAAAGATCTCCAGCTAAAGAAAACAAGATGAGCTTACACTACATTAATGCATAAAGCTTTTTAGTCTTCAAAAATACCTGTGAGTCATGCTTTCTATCCCAAAACAAAGGCAGCCAGTATATTCTTTAGGAAACTCTAAATGTTCATTCCTTCCTACAATTTGGAAAATGTCTGAGCATAGGTTTAACTTTCAAGGTTAGTCCACTTTGCTGCTCTTTTCCTCTACTTGAGAAAAGCAAGCATTTTGAACACCGGAAGGAAGCTTGAAATAATTATTGTTTGCTGTTGCACATTTATTGCCACTGTAATTACAGCTTTGGTGCTGTTCAGTGCTCAAACGTATGTGTGTGTGATTCTATGATTAAACTAAATCTTTTACAAGATGAACTAATATGCTGCATGTGCAGCATCAAATGCATTCCTACTCCACTTGGTCAGCGAGGATACATTGGATAGAAAATGTATGAAATTTACCAAAAGCCTACTGTCTTTCATACTGTTAATTCAATTTTTTTAAATCAAAGAAAAAAATCAACAATAAGCTGCTAGCTGCAAAAATCTACATCTTCTTTCCTTATTTATTCTGACAAACCTGTCCCATAGCTGCTACTAAGTACTATATGAAGAGTGACGCACACCTCATTAATTGGATGATTTTTACCTCTTTGTGTCAGTTTGTCTAACCCCAAATGTTCCTTCCACCTACTGCAGATCCAGACTGCCCAATGTTTGGCTAATTCATGATCTCTCAGTTCATAGTTGCATAAAAAGAAATGTCAAAACAGAAGAAAGCCTCAAGCTCTCCTAGTTCCAGTTCCCTTCCCAAAATTGCTAGATACGAATCAAATGTCAACATATTATACACTCTTTGTGACTAAGAAAAATGGGGGAAGGTAATGATGTGATTCATTATTGTCTAGCTGTAGTTACACAGTAATGTGATTTCATTGTTTTCGAAGGAGCTATAACCATCACCTTATTGAAAAAAAAAAAAACCACACCCTGTTGAATTAGTTTCCATGTAGGAACAGAAATTCTGAAAAATATTGACAAACAGTCACTGTATTAGGACACATTATTATTATTATTATTATTATTATTATTACCCCTTCCTCAGCATTTGACTATTTGCTGCCTCACATATCTGTTCATCCATGTACTAAATTCCAACAAAACCCAAAGTCTTCCAGCAAGTGATGCTAAGAAATGAATTTACAGTGTCTAGGTGCAGAAATGCCCTGAGGCCTAACTGGAATGTTCCAGTAGTGCAAAGAAATAATTAACAGTTAAAAAGCATTATCAATTAACTACACATGATGTATAGCCCTAGATCTATGGCCTAAATCACAAGATGAGAAACCATGTTAATGTATGTGAACAGTGATTACTTGCGTTCTTTTTTTTTAATGTAAGTTAATGTGAAGATAACTCCCCTAAAGAGTAATCCATAAAAAAGAAAAACAGAACTATGCTTATAAATTCTTATAAGAATGGCAAGGAAGGTTGAACTATGTTTGCACTGGATTAAATGAGTACATTATTCTCACCCAGTCTTCACCATCAACCGCAATCTCTGACTCTCTGGACAGAACACCTTTGTTCTGAAGCAACCTTATTATTTCCCTCATATTATCTTATTACAGGATCCATGGCAGCTGGATTGCAACCCTCACAGGCAGAAAAAACAGTGTCTTCGCTACCTCGGCTATGTTTGCACTTTGAGTTGTGACCACTTGAGAAATTACAGTGGCAGCAGTTTGTCAAACTTCTGACTTGAAAGACAACATCCTTGTAGTAGACAGTGCCGAACATACTGCCTGGGGAGGTCACTTCACTTTCTTTACTGTATGGGAATAAAACATATGTACAGCTCTTCTCTCATCACATGACCAAACTTTATTATATATGTGCAATACAGTAAATCCAGCACTCCTGAAAATGCACAGAACACATGCATAAGAAGATTCAAAGCTTTTCCTGAAGAATTGGGATTACATGTATTCTGAATTAAATAGTAAGTAAATCACAGTATTGACTCAAGAGTGCAGGCTGCCGTCCGTCACCAGAACATATTTCTGGTTGAAAACTCTCCAAAGAGTAAATTCGTAACGTTTGGAGAACAGGAATTGTTCAGAAAGCCAAAGTAGCCTGTTCCTTTGTCCCTCTTTTCTCACAATCCATCAATGTAGTTAAAGTCTTTAGGAAAGACAGAAACGAGGAGCAAGCTGCCACCACCAGGACACACTCAGCCCATAAACTGCCTCCAGACTCCCAAATTACTTTTAGGAAAGAAATGAATGAAAACAAGCTGAAAAGAACCCAGCCACAGGTCAGCAGCATTACCTGGACAGGCTGCACGCTTGAGCGCCCCGGTCTAGAACAAACTTAATGTTTATTTGCCAGCATTGGTATACATGACAGGACCACAAATTAGCTAGAACTTTGTGGTGAATTTTCTTGGAGGTTTTACCTGTAACTGGACCTTCCAATGAAGACAAAAGGATTTTCAAACCACATTTTTACTAAACTACAAACAAGAAAAAATAACCTTTTTAAACCAAGTAAAATTCCATGCAGCTGAGAAAGAACAGAAATAAAAAAATATTTATAAACAACTCTTCCTACACCCATTGTGTCTGTTCTGTGTTGCCAGCCTTAGTTTCAATAAATTGTGTCACAGTAACATCTACAGTCCCCTCTACTCCTAGACAATTTATCTTCCCCGATTTGTGTGCCTGCTGGAGGTCACCTATCTCCAGCTTTCTCCCTTCTGAGAGTCTCTGTCTCTTCTTTTGCTTTTCCTGCAAGTTCTGGAGCCATGCCTTCCTCAGGAATCTCAGCTGCTTACCAGGGGAGTCACTCCCTTTGCAAGCTTGAGTCAAGTCACTTCTGTTTTAAAGGAACATACTGTCACATACAGACCAAAAAAAAAAAGCAAAACATGCAGTGTCCATAAAGGTATAATAAGCCACAGGGTTTTTTTCTGATGAAAGATGCATGTATTTTCCTGTATTATATTTTCCATACATTAATATTGTTACATAACTTTGATGTCATACCTCTTTGACAGTCTAGAGACACATTGGTGAAAATATGGTTCACAGAAGTCAATGGAAATTTGATAAAAACTTTGGGCTGGTGTTGTTCCCCAAATCTGGAAATATCTGGTATTCTTTTCGGTGGATCAAAATGAATGTGTGATTCTTTTTAATGAAAGGATGAAAGGAACAGTACTCTATTTTCAAGTTTAAAGGGTCCACTTACTTTTCAACACCCCCAGTCCTCCATCTTCGTGTCCTGTGATCTCTTGGACGTTAAAAGACTAAAAAAGGGATACAACTAGAGTTGGAATACCAAGTTCACAGCCCTCTTCTTCATTGTTGACAAAGGCTGCATGGACCTAGTACTCATACATGGACACAATCCAGCTGAAATCAACAGAAGGCTTTTCATGGGCTTCAAAGGTTTTTGAAATATAAGGCCTTATAAGGCTCAGCTGTGGGAAAGGTCAAAAAATGAAGATTCTTGGTGTAAAATCCGAGGCAAGTGCTTTTTTGGTGCAAGGTTTACATTTGCTAGGCATTGACTACTTAATATCAATACATATGCGTCTTTCTTCTGTATCATATTCCTGATACACTCAGTCATTGATCGTATTTTCAATCTTTAAAAATATGAATGCTAAACAACAGCACTTTCTTTTTCTGTTTACAGAAGTTGGATATGTACTCAAATCCAGATAATCACAGAAAACACAAATTCACACAGAATAGCCAACGGAGATGTAGACCAGCTTGTGAATAATAATCTCCATTTGTAGACACACATAAATTCAGCACTCAGTCTTAAGAATTTTGCCCTTTGCAAAACGACAAATGTTCAGCATCTGGGAAATCAGTCTGGTTTTCAAGCTGTCTGAGAAATGCATTGGGCTTTCTTTTTCCTTATAGGACACTTACTAAACCAAACACATTTAAATAGGGTTCAGAGCACTAGTTAATCACAGAGACAACCCATATGCAGACAATGAATAATGTTTTAATAATAGTTTTAATATGAACACTACCTAGCTTATAGCCTTTCACTCCCTAGTAAGTGGATATATGTTCGAATAGAAAAAGGATTTACATTTTAGAACTCCCAGTGTTTTTCTTTCAAAAGTTTTCTAATGCTTTTCAAAAGCAACATCTCCTCCCCCTCCCCTGTGACATTCAAACTATGCTTTGTCAATATTTTCTATACATAAAACATCTGCCTCAAAACATATTAGCAACTTTCCTATTGGTTTTATTGCATTTGGTATCGAGCACATTTACCAAATTAATGGCAATTTTAATTTTATGAATAAAAGCAAGATAGCATAAAGAATTTTTTTCTAATATGTAAGCATCCACAAGTAAAATGCGAGAAAGGTATCTTGGCAACTCTTATTGTTCAATACAATTGCTCGCCATTCGCTTACATTTTCATACAGTTCATTTGATTTGTACTTAAAACTTACACTTGAGACACAGCCAAACATTTTAATTTGGGAAAGCAATGGTCAAGGTTAAGGTCCCAAATTTGAGTAATCAAAACTGCTAGAAAACAATGACCAGGGTCTGTAACCCCTGCACTCATCAACTGTGCAAGCCTTCACTGATGCCAAAGAGATTTGAGTTTGTAAGGAAGTGAACGTAACTCCCACTGAAATCAGGGAGGTTCATACCAGACTAGGATAAACTGCAAAGACTAACTGTGGTTCAGTTCCACAATATGGTGAATAATGCAGGTGTTTTCACTAGATGCAACCATCATTATTCAAAACAAACCTTTCATCTTCAAAGTTTTTACATAAGAACATGTTAGAAGATCTGTGCACCTCTTGTTCATGACAGCAGATCTCACTAATAAGAGCACACCAAATGCCAGAATAATTATCCAGATCATACGCCATATGAACAATAAAGACAGAAGAATGATTGGGAATTTTAACAAGTTTTGAGAAAATCATGAAGTAATGACAAATGTTTAAATTTGTCTGTGGAAAGAAATTAACAGCAGCGTGCTTTATGAGACATATGAAAGTCAGAATTATTTAACACAAGGGCTATTTTTGGAAAGGAGATGAGTACTGAAATGGCAACACAAGCAGATGGCACACATTTCCTAAGTAGTAACATGCAGAAAAGATTGCGAACATATCCCAAAAGATCTAAGCAAACTCGGTGCCTGGGCAGCCTATCTATCCATTGGAACTGAAACGTTCCAGGAATAACACGCTACATATCTACTACATCTCATTACAAAAGTACTACGTATCTTTTCAAAAGATTTCATGAAAAGTAATTTAGGGGTTTGGAATTACTCAAGACAGTTACAATAAATGGTTTCTTCATGATCTCCATCTTCGCTATAGCAGAGCACAAAGAGGCACACGTACCCTAGACTTTCAGCCTAGCCTACAGCCTGGCCCACATCTGGAATCAATTGCAGATTTTTGCAGGTGCAGTCACTCTGGAGTTACAAGCAATTTGAAGGCAGATGTGCTGGCATTTAGACAACTAGCTGCCTTACTTGTAGGTAAAATCTGGTATTGGCTATCTAGAGGTAGTCACTTGCACACTATTTGCTTGCAGATATAAAATCTGAGAACCTTTTATTATTTATTTAAAAGAATTGCCTGTTTTTCCTCAAAAACTTCAGTTGTCCTGACAGGCAACAGTCCATCTATAACAGTGAAAACAACCTCCTACCACCATATAGTTATCAGTCATTCAATATAACAAACTTTTAAGGCCTTATTGTTCCCTCTTACAGCTATTAAACATTATGCAACATACAGATCTATTAGCTTAAAAGAATATTTTTCCATCCTTTCAAAAACAATTTTGAGTTATCCTTAGCTGATCTAGCTTAGTACTAATTCCTAATTCCTAGTACATTACTATTAGATTCATACTACATCACACTTACAAGGGGAAATCGGTCAATAATTTCCCTTCATATATCACAAAACTGGCTTACCAGTTGAGGGATGTCTATGCTGTATCAAAAGTTGCAACTGTAACTCATCCACTACTCAAATAAGTTAGCTTAGGTATGAATACAGAAGCCCTATATGACCAAGCTCATTCACACTGTTGCTGATACGCTTTTAAACAGCACCCATCTGAACGAGTTTAAAGCAGTATCTCATGAGCCTATTCAAGCAGCAATCACAATTGTGGATCACACTACGTGTATATATTCCAAGGTACTTGGATTTCCCTCTTAAGAATAATGAAATGGATTTGCTAAAATTCAATTTACTATTGAGGACTACCCAAACACCGGAACAGAAAAGGCGCAGGGGGTTCTCATCAACATTTATAAATATCTGATGGGAGGGAGTAAAGAAGATGGAGCCAGACTCTTCTCAGTGGTTCCCAGAAACAGGACAAGAGGCAAGGGGGAAAAATTGAAACACAGGAAATTCCATCTGAATGTAAGAAAACACCCTTTTTTTTTTTTTTTTTTTTTAACTGTGAGGGTAGTTGAACACTAGAACAGGTTGCCAAGAGGTGCCATCCAGCCTCAACTACTCTGTCACTCTGTGAGCGTGTGCCTGTGGCCCCTCTCTGTTCCTGCAACTCCATGCAGCAAACACAGCCAGTCAGTCTGACTGGTAACTACCACCAGCCTCTTGCTGCCACCATTCTTCCATCCTCTGGCATGTTCTACCACCCTCAGCTTCTGACCCAGTAAACAAGATTGATACCGCCTCTACTTTAGCTAATTTGTCAAGTTTCACGTATTAGGCTGGAAGACACTTGAGAGATCTGTAACCGATGGCAACTAAGACAAAAGATCCACGAGTTCACAGGTCCAAGTAAACACTGCTCTCCATACCATTTTTATGCTGAACCTTTAGCCTATGTTCCTACACTGATGTGCAAGCTCTTATTCACAGAGAAAACTTTTAATCATGCTGTTTTCTGAACACAGCTCAGATGGCTGGCAGTACAGGTTAAAATCCAAACTGTGTTTTCACTCAACTTGAGTGAAAGGTCACTGCCATGCCTGCACCCCAAAATGGAATGAGTTCATCCACAACTAATATCACAGATAGGAAAGGCTACACCCATAGACAGCAATGCAAGGAATTTAGTCTCACTCCACTAAAAAAGGTAGGTTATACAGAAAAGCTCTAGCTAAACTAATCTGAGTATTCAAGCCTCTTTTCCAGCTAGCTATACGTCATCCCTATTTATATCCATACTCTTTTCAGGAACGCAAAAAATTGTGCAGCAACTGTGATGTCATTTTCATGAGGGTTTTACCTACTGTACTAGGTTACTATAAAGCTAGATTCATAAATAAACTTTGGATACATCGTTAAAATGCCTGACTTTTTCCTTTACATCAGCTAAAATGCTGAGAAGGGAACTGTGGTAATGTGAAAATGTTGAGAGAAAGAATGTATCCAATGACATCACCTTTCTTTACAACCTCAGCCCCTAAAACAGTGTGCTCTCCTCCACACAGGATTCACAATCTTTATGTTTCTTGTGGAGCCAGGCACCCTTAACCCTTCCTTTCATTCCAAAATAGAGGAAGAATCTCCCTTCGCTTCTTATAAGGCCAGCTTTTGGGTTCCTCACTAACACAGAGATGTGCTCTTTTAGACAACAGCCCAATGGGTACAACACTGATTATGATACAGGACTGTCAGGTTCAAATCTACATCTTCTCCACTGTAGGCAGGCCACTTGATTGACGTGCTCTTGGTTACTGGAAGAACACTCAGCATCATCCCCTGTTCTAGTGATTTGCAGAGAATTTTGCCAGAAACAAAGGACAGCAGTAGGAACTCTACCCTACTTGTCAAGGCAGTCACCCAGGAGCCTGGATGGATTCCAGTAATGATCCAATTACTCCCTCATACATGTTACACAACAGTCATTTTAAAACCCCGGTCTCAACACCCAAAATAGCTAAAAGTGATTATCCTAAACGTTAGGGTAGAGAGCTGTGTTCTCTTTTCCCTATTCTTTCTGGTCACAGGTCAACGAACATTTCATTCAGTGCTGTCCAGTGGCCTAAGTTACACAGTTGGAATAAAAAAGTTTTCTCTCATCTGCAAAAGTCCAAAGCAAGCTAAAGCTCAATGCTGCACACACTCCAACACACTCCAGGAAGACAGAAGAGCTACGCTGGAGTTCCTTCATGCATAGACTGAACATCATTCACTACTGTGGATGAGTATGTAATTAATATGCTGTTACATAAAAGAAGAAACCACTATGACCCATTCTGCTTACATTTTTTATTTGCTTGCTTTTTTATGAAAGGACCTTGTGCCAGCATGTTCTGTGTGAAACTTCCCAGCCTGTACTTAGGCCATAGATTGATATAAAATGTACATATTTCATTGGGCTATAAGATCTGTGTGGTGCGATATGTCTCATATTGATCCCAAACATCCTTTGGTGTAACCTCTACTCAAAATTCCCCAACACTCCCAAAACTGGAAAACTCCCCTGGCCATGGGAATTTTATGACAAAAAGCAGGCATCTGTGCCTCTTCAACAGGCATTCTGAAGATCACAGACTTTTGATTTAGGTGACTAATTCTTCTCCCAGCCCACATGAATAGCCTACATGGAAAAAAAAAGGTAAATTATTTGACCTGTGCATCAGTTAAAATAATTCCCTATCAAGAATGCACCTTTAAAATAGGCTTAGAACTGCTTCCCAAAATGTAAATTAACAAATAGACTTCTTTTTTCTAAAAAAAGAACACCACTCTTGACCCTTTCACAAATAGGGATGTAAAGAAAAATGGGTGAAAATTCTCTGTGGAGGAAAATGAATGAAAATGTCTTGTGAGCATTTTGGAAATTTGAAAAATATCAGTTGGCATTCAAACAAGGGACCCAGCAAGTACAGAATTAATCCCTATTTCCTATTCATACATCTTGGACCTTATTCCCTGTAAAATGTTGTTAGTGATGTAGTTTTGGTACCATGAACTACATGAAATGAACTCTCTCTGAAGTGCTGGGGAGTCCACCTCCAATGAAGCATCCAGCTGGCGTCTCCCTGACCCCCACCACTGAGGCTGTATCTAAAGCCGGGCTGGGAAATGAGTGGATCAGTCTTCTGTCAGTTCTTGCCCTAACTGGGAGACACTAGAGTTCCTTCCTGCTCCAGTTGGGACGAGCTAGTGTTTAGTTTGCTTCAAAGGTTGAATCAGATTACAAGATAAGTGGGCATCTCTGAAATGAAAAGAACTCCAGAAATTGCTACCAGTTGAGATGAAAGGGGGGGGGGCGGGTAGAAGGAGGGAGAAGAGAGGGGGATGAAAGCAGGATCGTATCCTTTAGCCCTCACAGAATAATATGGCCCAGAGCTGCATGTCCTACAGTCCACTGTGTATGATCAGTCTCCTGTGAGAACGCCGGGTGCTTTCTGTACTCTACAACTCTCCTCCCTTCCCTCATTAAAAGACAATGGAAAGCTTAACTTTTATAAACGAGAGCACTTTATCTTCCAAACATTACAGTCGTTTCATTTCTAGCAGAAGTTTGATCCCTGGTAATTTAGATAAATTACCGTGTGCTTCAGCAGGTTGGGGTTAAAACTCTGAGATTTTCAACTGATTACAAAAAAACAGCCAGTTATCAAGTCCTAACTGAGTAATTCGCAGCTTATTTCACCCTTGCTAATTAAAATGTAATCACTATTGTTTGGCAACGTGCATTCTGTCAGCAGTTTCACGTCGGAAAAGAAATCTTCCCAAGATTTGCACACACACACAAAAAAAGCCTTTCACCAGGAATTGGCTTGATCTAAACTGCCTCTTTAGCCACTGAAACTGTAAAACAAGTAAGTTACAACCGCCTGACAGCGCAATAAAAAACACTAATCCCTCTCGGAGATAGTGAACTATTTTAACGGGGACCCTCCTCTCAAGCCGTCGGGTGAAGCGGAGACCACGCCGGCAGCGAGCGCCCCTTCCCCACCCGCCTCGGGACGCATCCCCGGTCTCTGTAGCCCCAGTCCGGTTACAGGCACCGACCACCTCCTGCCGCCGTTGGAAGGAAAGCGTTCAGCTTTCCTTTCGCACTGCCTTCTTTTTAACTGGGGTTACCCGTAAGCATCTCTCATGCCAGCCGTTCGTGCCAAGCCCTTAGCCCTGACCGCTGCTTTACCCCAGCCTCTGTCCGAGCGGCTCCGCTTTCCCGCTGACAGGAAAGCGCAGGGAAGCGGGCGGCGCGCTCCCCGCTCGGTCCCCTGCGGGCTGCAGGGACGCGCCATCCCGAAAGATGGAGGTGGCTCCCTTCCCACCGGGCTGCTCAGCCCCGACTGAAAGGGGCTCGGGGGACAGGGGGGGAGAAGGGCTGGCGGTTCTGGAGGGTTTCCGTCATTTGGATGGAACCGACTCGGTTTAACACTTGCACAATATCGAACAGGTGGGGACGGGAGAAGGGAAAGGTGCGTGCGTAACTGGAAGACGGGAACGGACGGGCAGATTCCCGCTGCTGTGACACCACCCCCCGCACCGCTCCCAGCGCGGTCGCTTTCGGGGCTCGCTCTCCCTCATTTCAGTTCATGCCCTGCAGGTATCCCGCCACTTCAGCCCCCTTTCCCCCAACTCCATCCCCATTTCCCCACTCCCGTTAGCCAAAGATGTGCCCCTGTTTCACAAAAAAACCGCGTTATCCCCACCCTCGCCTTCCAGCAGGTCGGAACCAAGCATTACACCTTCCCGATCATCGCTCTTTAAAAAATAAGCTCAAACTTTCCCACCAGGCCGGAGAAGCGAACCACCCGCGGGCGGCAGGGCGGAACGACCCGCCCGGCCGGCGGAGCCCCGCGGCATCGCCGCGGCATCGCCCCAGCACCGCCCGCTGCTCGGGAGCACAAGCGCACCCCCGGCCCGGGAGCACCGTGCTGCGGCCGCCTCGCCCGCCCCACGGCCTCGGACATCACCGGAGGCAGCGGCCGGGGCCCGTCCCGCCGCGCCGGAGGCAGCGCCGAGCACCTGCGAGGGGCCGGGGCGGAGCGGTGCCCCCGCCTCGCCCCGCGCCCGGCCGGCAGCTGACAGTGTGCAGCGGTGCGCGGCGGGACGGGAGCCCCGCGATCCGCCGCCTCCTCCCGGCGACCGGCGGGTCCGGGCGCCGCCGCGGGGCCGTGCCCACCTGTCCGCCGCCTCCAGGTGCTGGCGGCGGCAGCCGCAACGCGCCCGCCATCCCGCGGGGAAACGGCCCCCCCGCCTTCGCCAGAGGCGCTCCGGCCCCGGCCCTCCTTTCCGCGCCCACCGCGCCGCTGCCGGTGCCGAGGGACGCCCGCCCGCCGGGCGGGCCGGCGGCAGGCCCCCCCTGCGCGGCGCCGTGCCCCTACCTGGAAATGCTTGAAGAAGGCGGAGATGCGGGTGATCTGGAGGCTCAGGCACCTGGAGGTGCATCTGGCGGCGGAGAAAGCCTCGTCCTGCCGGCGGGCGGCGGCGGCGGCGCCGGCCCCCGGCCCGGCGGGGCTGCCGCAGGCGGCCGTTACCCAGAGGAGCAGGGCGAGGGACGCGCCGGGCGCCCTCCGCACCATCGCTCTGCGGGAGAGGAGGGCAGGGGGGCGGCCGGGCGCTGCGGGGGGCGGCAGGCGGCGGGGTGAGCTCCCGCTCGGCGGGCCGGTGCCGGGCTGCGCTGGGGGCAGACGCCTCCGCGCCGCAGAAACTACACAAGAAAGTTCAATCATTCAACTCCCCTCGCTCCCGCCCGCCCCGGCCCGCAGCCCTCCCCCGCCCGGCAGCGGGCGGGCCGAGGCTGACGGCGGCCGCGCCATTGGCTGCGCCGAGCGCCAGTGGCGGGGCGGGCGGGCCCGGCGGCCGCGGGCAGGTCGGGCCGGCGGGGCAGCCGCTGGCCGGCGGGGCCCTCGCCGCGGGCCGCCACCTGTGGGGCAGCGGGGCGGGCGGCGGCCGGCGGAGCCGCTCGCCCTCTCCTCACGCACAGGCGGGCGGGGCGGGGGGCCCGGCGGCCGGCGGTGGGGGGCCCGGCCCGCTGCCCGCGCAGGGCCGGGCCGGCGGCCTGGCGCAGCCCTGTCACACCGCGCTGCCGGCCCTTGGGCTGCCGGAGGGGACCGGCGCAGCCCGCCTGTGGCTGTGCGCATCGGCAGGCCTGCTAAGGAACCGGCCCCTAAAGCCTTCTCTGTGCTCGTCTCTTTTATTTCTTTTTTTTTTTTTAAAAAAAAAAAAGGACGGGGAGGCAAGAACGCACGGAAATTACTTTTTGAAACTCCCTGTTTCTTACAGAGAAACACTGCGGCGAGCATTTGTCCCAAGGTGAAACCCATAAAGGCTCCTCTGAAGAGTTATTTAAAAATGAAAATCTACAAGTCATTAGTCCAAATACCTCTGGGTAATAGCTGCAAAATTAAAACAGCGCCTTGAGCTTTAAAATGGCTCCCACACAGCATACGTCAGCCTAACGTCCTTTCTCTCTGCGCCTTCAGTTCCAGGCCTGGGAGCGCATGCCGCAGTATGTAGCACAGAGGTTACGTGCTACATTCCTCTCCCTGGGCGCGCTATATGGACTCCTCCCGTTGCAAGTATGTGCTATGAAAAAGAGCAAGTGGATCTTTTCTCGCTGGAGCCTGTGGGTTGAGCCTCCTGCACTTGAAAATCCCAAGGTTGTGTGAGCCGAAATCCGTAGTCTTCAGGCCGTTTCAGGAGTTAATACTAGATTAGTTACTCCTATAAGTAGTAGTTTAATGTGGCTATCAAGCCCTATATTAAACAGACTGCAGGAGTCTTTACTGGAGCAAGTTTTAGCATAAGTTACGTGCTCATTGGGAAAATCACCTAAAGTCTCATCAAAAGACAGCAAGGTCTTTGACCAGTCTGGCTTGTACTAATTTTACATGGCTATAATTCCTCTCTTTATGGGTGCTCTTATGTACACAAATGTGAAATAAAGCATATTCACCAATGTCATTATTCTAACCAGACACCTTCCATACACCCATATATATCAGAAAATCAAAGTATAAAAAGGTTTGCTACATCCAAACTAATAAATCAATGATTAATTTCTAGCTTTATATTCTAGCTATAATTTTACTAGCTTACCACAAAAGGCACAGATTAAAAAGGGAAGAGAGTTCTTGTCACAAGTATCAGTAACGTACAAATATAGTAGGAAGCAAGACAAATTTTAGTTTAGATATTACTTTGCAGCTTCCAGTGTCTCTTGTCAGCTGACCAGAAATCTTCACTTGAAAGAAGGCAGCAGGCTAGATTCACTCCTGCAAGTGTTAACAAATTGGAATGGCAGTTTGCGCCCTTGGATGCTTGAGGGAGCGCAGTTTCCAGAAGACAAGGTCACCTGCCACGTCCTGGCACAGAAGTTGCCCCGCTGCTTGCACTGTGTTAGTGTACTCTGCCGGCTATTTTGGAAGTGCTCTGGTTAGGCAAGGAAGACCGTCTCAGCTACACCTCCAGAAGTCTTCTGCATCTTTGGAGCTGGAGTGACTGCCTATCTCTTGCAGGGAGCAGAGGTCATAAGTGGCTCAGAAACGCTGTTCCCAATTCCGACAGGTTTCTCACCACTAGAGAACTGGTTGCTTCACCTAACCCAGCATGTCTGTATTTAAGAAGAAAAAACAGCCTCGATACTAGGTTCAGGACTTCCCAGTTTCTAAGTGACTAACTTTCAAATAGGTTTTCTTAAGCCCTGACTGAAAATTTTGCAACTTTTTTTGCCTTGAGTCAAGAAAAGAAAATTGCTTCACTGATTCATAGTGCTTACAGGTACACCAAATGCTTTCAACTTTTGCCATATTTTAGCAGATAATATGAACTGCCTAAAAAAAAAATATGTAACTCTCTGTAAATCAGATGCAAATCTAGAGAGGGCAGATGGTTCTACAGATATATCCCCTCCATGTTACTACTAATGCAATTTATGTTGTATATTATAAACACCAGCTTTAAGTAAAAGGGTACGAATCCTGTTTCTTTTGTTTTATAAAGTCTGGTTGCAAAGGGCATAGAGCCCCTAATAATTAAAAAGCTCGTGGATACACAGTTTACTCAGTTGCTTTTGTTTGAAAGGTCATGGTTACAGAGATCATCAGCGTAGTCTGTGAATTCCTTTTTAGTGAGGGCTGACTTGGGTAGCACACAAAAGACTGGCTGTTCAGTTCCAGTAAAACTATATTCACACAGGTCCTGTTCCCTTACATGGAGATTAAGAAACAGGCTCAGTAGCTCAAGAATTTAGTAGGTAATTAAAACCCACTATGAGCTAAATATCTGATAGACCGAAAGACAAGATACATTAAGTTTGTAAATACACTCGTTTTAAAGAGGTTAATAAATCGGTTACAGAATACAGAAATTTGGGAATAAATGATATATACAAACCAACCAATCTTTTAAGATAATCATAATCCATAACCACATAAATAGACATATAGACACATCCGTATGTTTTGCTTGCTGACTTTTTTTTCTCAATACATGAAATTATATAATCTTTTAGTACTAGAAGTAGTAGAATTAGTACCAATAAATTCTTGCAAATGCAGAGCATTGATCTTATGTTAAAAGTACAGGGAATATTTTCCTGCCTGTGCTTCGGAGCAGCCTGACAATGTAAAAACGAGCTTTTTTGAAGACCAGCTTTGCGAAACTCGGGGCTGGTTTTTTTTACAGGAGACAGCGCCACATGCTGGTTTTGTGAGGTGACAGCTACCGGGCGTTGTATCGATTTATTTCTGTTTAATGGGTTAGTTTTAATCGATTTTGAATTAAGCTGACTGCATCTAAAGTAATTACTTCTTATTCCAAAGGAATTACCAACATCAGGTTCTAATTTCAGGTAAACAAATAAAGGAGATGTTGTTAATGTTAAAAATATTTATTGTTTTCATATAAACCACTGTATTCTAGCTCGCTGATTTAATTCATTATATTAAATCACCCTAATGCGCCATTCTTTACTCAATTCTCTTCATCTTTAATTATGTTATGTCAAAAATGATTATAACTCTGGGTACAACATAATCCCCCAAACTCTCTCCAGGAACTCAACATGCTGGGATGCCTCTCTGAAATGCCTGCATACTAATGCAGGCAGTATGGGGAATAAACACGATGAGTCAGAGATCTGTGTGCAACTGCAGGGCTACAGTCTTGTTGGGATCACGGAGACATGATGGGATGGCTCCCATGACTAGAGTGTTGCCATGGAAGGATATAGGCCCTTTAGGAAGCACAGGATGAGAAAACGAGGAGGGGCAGTTGCCCCTTAAGTGAGAGAGCAGCTGGAGTGCATGGAGCTCTGCCTGGGGATGGGTGAGGAGCCAATTGAGCACTTAAGGGTTAAGATTAAAGAGAGGACAGGTAAAGGTGACGTTATAGTGGGTGTCTGCTATAGGCCACCTGACCAGGAAGTGGATGAGGCCCTCTACAGACAGATGGGAGCAGCCTCGTGTTCACAGGCCCTGGTCCTCAAAAGGGACTTCAGTCAATCCAATATTGGCTGGAGGGACAACGCAGCAGGACATAAGCAATCTAGGAGGTTCCTGGAGTCCATTGTTGATAACTTTCTCCTCTGAGTGACAGAGGAGCCAACAAGGAGAGGTGATCTGCTGGAATTCATACCAACACGGAGAGGCTTGTTGGGGATGTGAAGGTCAAAGGCAACCTTGGCTGCAGAGACCATGAGATGGTGGAGTTCAGGTTCCTGAGGGCAGGGAGGAGGGTGAAAGGAAGCTCACAACCCAGGACTTCAGGAGAGCAGACTTTGCCCTCTTCAAAGATCTGCTTGGAAGAGTCCCATGGAATACGGCCACAGAGGGAAGGGGGGCCCAAAAAAGCTGGTTAATATTCAAGGATTGCCTCTTCCAAGCTCAAGAGCAGTCCATCCCAATGAATGGGAAGTCAGGCAAAAATGCCAGGATGCCTGCGTGGATGAACAAGGAGCTCCTAGCAATACTCAAACACAAAACAAAAGCATACAGAGGGTGGAAGCAAGGACCTGTAAACTGGGAGGAATACAGAAACAGTGTCCCAGCATCCAGGGATGAAGCTAGGAAAGCTAAAGCCTAAATGGAATTGAATCTGGCCAGGGACATCAAGGACAACAGGAAGGGCTTCTGTAAGTACGTGGGGGACAAAAGGAAGACTAGGGAAAATGTGGGCCCATTGCTCAATGAGAGGGGGGACCTGGTTACACAGGACATGGAAAAGGCTGAGACCTTTGCCTCAGACTTTATTAGCAAGGCCAACCTTCAGGAACGCCAGGTCCCAAAGACCAGAGGGAAGGTTTGGAGCAAGGAAGATGTAGCCTTGTTGGAAGAGAATCAGGTCAGTGAATGCGTAAGCAAACTGCATGTGAATAAGTCCATGGGCCCTGATGGGATGCGCCAGGAGTGCTGAGGGAGCTGGCAGCTGTCGTTGTGAGGCTACTCTTTAATCTTTGATTGATCATGACCATTGGGAGAAGTGCCCAAAGACTGGAGGAAAACAAACATCACTCCTATCTTCAGGAAGGGAAAGGAGGAGGACCCAGGGAACTCCAGGCCAGTCAGCCTCACCTCCATCCCTGGGAAGGTGATGGAGCAGCTAATCCAGAAATACATTTCCAGGAACAGTAAGGACAAGCAAATCATCAGGAGTAGTCAGCATGGCTACACCAAGGGGAAGTCATGCTTGCCCAGTTTGATGACCTTCTATGATGAATTGACTGGCCTGGTAGACAAGGGGAGAGCTGTGGATGTTGTCTGCCTGGACCTCAGTAGGGCCTTTGACAGTGTCTCCCATATGATCCTCATAGAGAAGCTGTTGGTGTACGGGCTGGATGAGCAGTGAGGTGGATTGAAAACTAAGTGACTGGCCAGGCCCAGAGTGTGGTGATCAGCAGTGCCAAGTCTTGTTGGAGGCGAGTGACTAGCGGTGTGCCCCAGGGGTCAATATTGGGTCCATTCCTGTTTAACATCTTCATTAATGACCTGGTTGATGGGGCAGACTGTACCCTCAGCAAGTTTGCTAATGACACAAAACAGGGACGAGTGGCTATTATGCCAGTAGGTCATGCTGCCATCCAGAGGGATCTCGACAAGCTGGAGAAATGGGCTGACAGGAGCCTCATGAAGTTCAACAAGGGGAAGTGCAAAGTCCTGCACCTGAGGAGGAAGAACCCCATGCACCAATGTATGTTGGGGGCCACCCATGTGGGAAGTAGCTTTGCAGAAAAGGTCCTGAGGATCCTGGTGTACACCAAGTTGAACATGAGCCAGCAATATGCTCTTGCAGCAAAGAAGAGTAATGGTATCCTGGTCTGCATCAGGCAAAGTTTTGCCAGCAGGCTGAGGGAAGTGATTCTTTTCCTCTCCTCAGCACTGGTGAGGCCACAGCTGGAGTACTGTGTCCAGTTCTGGGGCTCCACAGTACAAGAGAGACAAGGACATACTGGATAGAGTCTAGTGAAGGGCCATGAAGATGCTGAAGGGGCTGGAGCATCTCTCCTATGACAAAAGGCTGAGAGAGCTGAAACTGTGTAGCGTACAAAAGAGAAGGTTGAGGGGAGAATCTCATCAGTATATGGAAATAGCTGGCAGGAGGGTGCAAAGAGGACAGAGTCAGGGTCTTCTCAGTTATGTCCAGTGATAAGACCAGAGGCAATGGGCACAAACTGAAACTCAAGAGGTTCCCTCTGAACATCAGGAAGCACTTTTTTTACTGTGAGGGTGACTGAGTCCTGGCACAGGTTGCCCAGAGAGGTTGTGAAATGTCCATCCTTGGAGATATTCAAAAGCTGTCTGGACCTGATCCTGGTCAACTGGCTGTAGGTGTCCCTGCTTGAGCAGGGGGGTTGGATCAGATGACATCCAGAGGTCCCTTCCAACCTCAACCATTCTGTGATTTGAACAACACAATAGTTTGAACAAACAAATGTATTTTCAAGTGCATAATAAAGAAAGCTAAACAGAAAATCATTAAAATGTTTACCTTGAAAATTAATTGCTTGCCATAGTCTTCATTGAAGTCTGCAGGTATTTTGTCAGAAACACTTATTTAATGCAGCTGTGCAACTTGTATTTTAAATATATGGGATTTTTGAAGAGCAGTAGTCTATTTGTTTTGTTAGTGAATTCATGGCCAGGGATTAAGAAGGGCTTCTGTAGGTATGTCAGCCAGAAAAGGAAGGTTAAAGAAAGCATACCCTCCCTGGTGAGCAAGACTGGCAAACTGGTAGCAACAGATGAGGAGAAGGCTGAGGTACTCAACAACTTCTTTGCCTCAGTCTTCACTGGCAACCTCTCTTCCCATACCTCTCTAGTGGATGGACCGCAAGATGGGGACTGGGGGAGCAAAGTCCCTCACACTGTAAGAGAAGATCAGGTCGTGTTCACCTGAGGAACCTGAACATACATAAGTCTATGGGACCTGACGAGATGCATCCCAGAGTCCTGAGAGAATTGGCTGATGTAGTTGCCAAGCCACTCACCATGATATTTGAAAAGTCATGGCAGTCAGGTGGAGTCCCTGGGGACTGGAAAAAGGGAAACATTGCACCCATTTTTCAAAAAGGTAGAAAGGAGGACCCTGGGAACTGTCAGCTTCACCTCCGTGCCTGGGAAGATCATGGATCCTAGAAGCTATGCTACGGCACATGGAGGACAGGGAGGTGATGCGAGACAGCCAGCATGGCTTCACCATGGGCAAGTCCTGCCTGAGCAACCTAATGGCCTTCTGTGATGGAGTGACTACCTCAGTGGACAAGGGAAGAGCTATGGATGTTGTCTATCTGGACTTCTGTAAGGCCTTTGACACAGTCCCCCACAACATCCTTCTCTCTAAATTGGAGAGGTATGGATTTGATGGATGGACTGTTTGGTAGATAAGGAATTGGTTGCATGGTTGCATTTAGAGGGTAGTGGTCAATGGCTCAATGTCCGGATGGAGATTGGTGACAAGTGGTGTCCCTCAGGGGTCGGTATTGGGACCAGTATTGTTTAATATCTTCATCAATGACGCAGACAGTGGGATCGAGTGCAAGTTTGCAGGTGACACCAAGCTGAGTGGTGCAGTTGACATGCCTGAGGGACGGGATGCCATCCAGCAGGACATAGCAAGCTCGAGAAGTGGGCCCATGTGAACCTCATGAGGTTCAACAAGGCCAAGGGCAGGGTCCTGCACATGGGTCAGGGCAACCCCCGGTATCAATACAGGCTGGGGGATGAAGGGATTGAGAGCAGCCCTGCAGAGAAGGACTTGAGGGTACTGGTGGATGAAAAGCTGGACACAAGCCAACAATGTGCGCTCACAGCCCAGAAGGCCAACCGTATCCTGGGCTGCATCAAAAAAAATGTGGTCAGCAGGTCTAGGGAGGTGATTCTGCCCCTCTGCTCTGGTGAGACCCCACCTGGAGTACTGCATCCAGCTCTGGAGCCCTCACACAGGAAAGACATGGTGCTGTTGGGGCAGGTCCAGAGGGCCACAAAAATGATCAGAGGGATGGAACACCTCTCTTCTGAAGAAAGGCTGAGAGAGTTGGGGTTCTTCAGCCTGGAGAAGAGAAGGCTCCAGGGAGACCTTATTGTGGCCTTTCAGTACTTAAAGGCGGCTTATAAAAAAGATGGTGACAAACTTTTTAGCGGGGCCTCTTGCAATAGGACAAGGGTAATGATTTTAAACTAAAAGAGGGTAGATTCAGACTAGATATAAGGAAAAAAAATTTTACAATGAGGGTGGTGGAACAGGTTGCCCAGAGAGGTGGTAGATGCCCCATCCCTGGAAACATTCAAGGTCAGTTTGGATGGGGCTCTGAGCAACCCGATCTAGTTGAAGATGTCCCTGCTTATTGCAAGGGGGTTGGACTAGATGTTCTTTAAAGTTCCCTTCCAACCCAAACTGTTCTATGACTCTATGTCCCACCTACACTGCATGTTTAGTTCACTAGTATTCAGGACATACATGAAGAAGGTAATATATATGAGATATACAATAATTTAGATGTAATATTAGATATATTTTTAATCTATTTTAACTGCACTTATAGACTTACGAAGGTTTGAGAGATGGCTGGCTTACCTGTGATTTCTTGATTGTGATTTCTTGCTAGCAACAGTTCACCAAAGAAACTGCAATAACTAGAACTCTGCTAGATACTGGTCTTTACTTTTCTGTCTGAGCTTTGAATCCAGCTTGTGTCTGCTGTAGTTTGCTGCTGCTCAAGGGAAGATGAAAGCATTTACCATGGAAAATGAAGTGATTTTGAAAGATGCTTCCACAAAATCCTTCTTTTCTGCAAGTAAAACAATGGAAGCCAGAACTGACATTGAAAGAAGAATGAACTTGTGCCAGAAATTATGCCATCTGTGGACAAACCCTCATGCCTCTGAATGGGAGGATGAAATAGAATTCCTTATGGCTTTGGACATTCCTTCAAGGACCAAATACAACTCCGTTCCTGTGCTAAGGGCCACATAGTAACTCTTTTTTTTTCCCCTGGACTCTTATAGGTGGCCTACAGCATTCCTTCCACATGGGATTCCTGAAGTTAATGATCTTCTCAAACTCCTTTTGAGGAATGGGATTTTGCATAGTCCTAACTCAAGCCTCTGAGTAAAATCCAGAAATCTATCTCTGTGTCTCATATAGCTGATATTCTTCATTCATAGGTATGGAATTGCGGTCCTTATAATACTACTTTCTTCCAAGATCAAATCAATAGGAATTTTCTGAGTCACTGTTTTCTCTTGTACAAGAGAAATCAATAGTAGGTAGTAGGAATATTAGTAGTGCAGTTAGCAGTCCCAGTGGAAGGCAGGGTGAAATAACAGTTTGCTGTTCCAAAAATCTCATCATCTGTGTGTAAAGCAAGAGATAACGGATGCCTATCCAAAGATTGCTGGGGAAATGCAGGAAACCAATTTGGTAATTTTGAACTATGTGGTAGGCCTCGTTGCATGTGCAAGGAACACGAGAGCAGTGAGGTCTGAGGAGGGGTTTGAAGCAAAATGATGGGATAGCTTTAGAGAGATTTGCTGGGCACTCTTCCCAAACATAAGAAGAAATGTAGTAGAAAGCATGAAAGTGCTTATTTTAAAATGTAAGAAATTAAAAAGAAATGCTGGCATCATCGGTTGACTGTAAGAAGGATTGGATTTTTCAGTACTGAATTAGAACGTAGTGTCCTGTATCTTAATGCAGTGTGGAAGAGAAGCAAATTCAGAAATACAGAGAGGAGATGACTAAAACAGAAGGTGGGGAAAGCACCTTTTGCTCTGTTGTTGACAAATGAAAATTTGCTATTATATCAAGAGCAGAGAAAAGAAGTCATGGTGTTTAGGATGGAAAATGATAAGAGTTTAGCTGCATGAATGGATAGAAAGGACTGAATATTAGAGACATTATGCCATAGAATGCAGATTTAAACAAACTTTGATTTTCAAGATGTGACCAAAGCCTTAGAATCAAAGATGGTGCCCAAATGATACTCCTGAATGAGGTTTCATCCACAACACTAAAGAAAGGAGACAAAACGAGACAAATTATGAACATATTGAACTTGAGACACCCATAATGAAAGGTCAGAGGCAAACAATACTATTAGCTCAATGAGCATACTTATTTCCTCCCAGGGACTCTCATCTTCTTCAGGGTCACATAGAATAGGGCAAAGCCAAGGCCTCACTCGCTCCAAATCTGTGTCTTCAACTATTTTGCAAAAATAAGTTTTCCAATAAAAGTATATCTTACTGGTATGTTCCCAGCTGCATCTTGTCACTCCAATCATTTGGTCTGATTTCTTGTTTCAAACAGACCATAATTCTTTGTCTTGTTTTTTGTATATCCCATACTTATCTTCTGATTGAACTAGAGCATGTTTTTAAACAGGCACCCACTGTTTGTATCAGGAGATAAAACAATGTAGAAAACAACACATCTTCAGGGAAGTTTTTTGTCATTGCCTTACTTTAAAAATGTGTACCTATTTTTTTCAGAAACTTTCCAACCTTGAGGTGTATACCTTAGGATTGGACATGGTATTCTAGTAAAGGTGTCAATAATACCATACAGATGCAATATGATATCTATAGTCTGTCTTATTTGTCTTCACCTTATATGGTTAAGAGCTACATTAGTCTTAGTCACTGTATTACACTGAGAGCTCATGTTCAGTTGGTTACTCAGCAAACCCCAAAGGCTTTCATAGATACAGACTTTCCAAGAAACATTTTTGTGTCTTGTGAGTGTGACCTACTTTCTGTGTTCCTAGATGTACAGTCTTGCATATGGCAGCATTAAAATGCATGACGTTTAAAAATTAATTCAGATTACTGAATGATTCACAATTATTTGTCTATATATTATTTATCACTTTTAAGTCAATAATCATGTCATATGGAAACTTCATAAGAAGTGATTTTATTGTTTGTTTCTAGATTACCACAACACAAACTAAATAACACTGAGTCAAGAACAGGCAGTACTGAACGCATTAATTGCTGTTATGATTTCCCATTTACATTTAGTTTTGGAGATGATATAGTTATTAAGATTTTTTTTTCCAATCTGGATAACACAAATGTTTTACATTGATTATTGCTGAATGCCAAATTTTAGTTAGAAAGTCATATAATAAGCCAAGTGACTTGCTTTTGACATTGTCTTTGCCAATCAGATTTGTAATCACCTCAAAAGACAATGTCAGATTTGCTTTGTATACGTGTATGAAAAGTGTTTTCATGCATTTATTAATTTAATTTGCTGCCATACTTGCCATTGTCATTTTTGCCAAGGAGAGGCAGACCTATCAAGGTGAAGGCCCTCTTGAGCTAGGCTGTACAAAGTCAACCAATGTGTGTGGAGTCTGAAAAGAATATGTGACACAATTGTAATAATTCTTTTTAATTAGCCTTAATCTTAAGCAACTGTTGAGCCTGTTACACAACACATATCAATTCTTCTCAACTCACATCACTGCATAATTTTAATATCATATAACCTTTGAGATTTATTTGCAAAATATTTAAGAAACAGCATTCAGGATGACAGAACTACAACATAATTGATCCTTTATAAACATATCTAGCCAATAACTATGAAGTCTTAATATTCCTGTTCAATGTCTACAATAACATTTTTTGTAGTAAAAATAGCTAAAGGTGAGACATAGTGTATAAAAACATTCTGTGTTCCCTTGAATTAAGCTGAAACCTTTTGATGTGCTCGAGAGGTTGTTTTTTGTGCACTGTGTCCTTCAACCCAAAATAACACCAAGAGTGATAGAATGAAAAATGACAACAATTAAGAAGAAGCTGAACCTGCAAATTTGTTTTTATGGATTTTCCTACTCTGTGTTGCAAATGTTAAGATTTAAAATACAGAATAATTCAGACTTCTATTGTTCACAGTTCTCTCTTCAAGGTTAATTAATTTTTAAATGAATAGAATGAAAATCCATAGCAATATATTTGCCTTTATCCCCAATCTTTTATGAATTGTACTAAAAATTGTTAAGTATGTCCCTGTGCTTTTGCATGTGCAGACAGACACATATGTGGAAACTCATGAGAGTAGTGAAGGACCCCAGGTAAGTTGCTTTGTTTGCCTCTGTTCACTTGGCAATAAATTTCAGAATGGTGCTGTTCCTTGTGCCACTCAGAAGAGCAGGGAGGCTAGTGACAGTTGTATCACTCCCTGCAACACCAAAGCTTAGGAAGATATGACCAGCCAGACAACACAAATGGGGGTATCAGTACTAATATCTGCCTTGCCTTGTCTGCAAATATGATGTCTTTATAAGAAAATACTTCAGTGATCTGTGCCAGTCCATCAGTCCTCAGCATGTATTGGTGCCTGGGATTCTTCCTTTTCAGGTGAATTCTTGTTGTATTTCATGAGGTTCCTGTTGGCCTCTTCCTCCAGCCTACCTGGGTCCCATTGGATGGCAGCCCTGCTTTCCAGGATATTTACTGTTCTCAATTTGAAGTCATCTGCAAACTTGACAAGAGTGCACTCCATTACCACCTCCAGATCACTGATAAAGATGTTAAAACTGACAGGTTCCAGTGCAGACCCCTGTGGTATCCACTTGTCACAGGCATCCACATCGAGTGCTGCCCATTAGCCACCACTCCCTGACCCTGCCCATCCAACTAACTTTTTACCATCTAGTTGTCCAGCCACCCAGACCGTGGTGGTCTAATTTGGCTAAAAGAAGTAATTAATTATGGCTTCACTAGACAAGCAAAATGAGTCTGTCAAAATGTGGACTAATCTATCCGCTACACTAGTAAGCGGAGTTCCTTCTGATTACCTCCAAGGCTAATGTTGAACTGTGTATCTTAAGCAACATAGTTGATTTGTCTGGTTTGTCTTTACAAACGTCACTGAGCAGATAAAGTTTGGCAACTTGCCCAGTATCAGTTTATGTATTTATGATATTGGGTACTCATCAAGCCTTCACTAGCAAGAGCTAGTAGTTATACGAAATGCCCATTTTCTCTTGGCTAAGAGAAAAAACCTCATTTTTTCACAAAAACTCTGAAAATTTAGTTCAGAGTTTGAAGTAGTCGAAGCTTAATAGTGAAATAGTGATACAGTGTGGTGACTCTCCCACAATAGACATTCCAATGTATTTAACTTTTTGTGCACAGTTGATGCCATTCCATGCACAAGTTAAATAGGGAACCCAAACAGTTATTTACAGTCAACTGAATTGATCAAGATTCTTCCATCTAAATGTTTGTCATTGAAAATATGTTTTTAATATAGAATGGAAATGTTTTTAAAAGATTTAATTTTAATTAAAATTCTCTCAGGTAAAGAATGATTTGAAAAGAAAAAGGGAAGCAGTGTGATACTTACATTAAAGCATCTCCTGTTTGTGTTTGTAATGAAGCTTTTTGATACAGGAAAAAAAAAAAGAGCAGTGTTCCAAATGTGCCAAAATCAGTTGTTGGTATTGATTTTAAGAATAATGAAATAGTTCAGTATTTTTTCTTACTGTCACGTGCCAGTAGCAGTGCTATAGGTGAATATGCTGATGATGATATGCCATGAACTAATAACTATAAAAATAACACACAGTATAAATTTTGCAAATCTGCCAAATTAACAGAAAAATTGATTCTTACAGTTGGTTTTTTTTTTTATTTTAGCTAAGCAAAAATCACGCCAGAGCGGTATGTTTTCAACATTTTTGTTTCCAGGAGACTTTTTTGAAGTTTAGTTTTAGTTCCAAATCAGAATGAAACCCTTTTTTGAACCGCTGCATTTTCAATTTGAATTAGAATGCCAAGAATTGAAAAGGTCTGTCCTCAGTCTTATCGAAAGCTGTTTAATAGCTTTAATATCTAGAAAAAAGGGAGCATGTCTCTGATGTCTTGGTGATCTGTAGCAAGATATGGATCCTCAGAGAGTGTTTGCTTTTTGTACTACTCTTTAAACTTCTCTAATTTAATTGAGAGGCTGGACTGATATTAAACTGATCTTGATGTTGAGCTGTTCTTTGTATACCTTTTCATGCTTGTATCAAGTCCATTCACCCTAATTGAAAATATCCTTCCCCCCACCCACGCAAGAAAAACAAATCACAGTTGTAATGTTTGTTACTGCAATGATGAATATCTGTGTTGTTTTATATCATGGTCTTGACAGGAAATACCGTTTTTCTTGACCTCCTCAAGTCATTTGTGTAGCTTTCACATTTGTATAATGCTCAGCCTTGTTTAATAATGCCTGTCTGATCATCTATATTGCCACGAAGACTTTAAAAGAAGAAAGATAATGTGCTTGTCAAATCTTTTATCCCCACCAAAATTCTATGGTTGTCATGGTAACTGGGGGGGAAACAAATTGTGGCTTTCTTAAAAGAGTATTTCATGGCCATTAGAAATAAAATAATGAGAAAATACTGTAGTTTCTCTGTTGCTCTGTAAGGCAGGATACAAACAATGGTACATAATTTTTACAAATAAAACAAATTAATGTTTTCTGTTTATTAGAAATGACATCAAGTCATCTTTTTCACTGCAGTCCTCCTAGCCCGGGGCATTCCTGACAAAATAACAAAACTGAATTCAACCTGTGTGTTTTAGCAGCAGTAAACTCCTTCATGAACATTATAGTTTTTGAGAGGTCTTTAATTATGGAGTTTGCCCACCGTCCTTATTGTCTCATCATCACAAAGGTGAGATTGTTCACCCTCCTAAAATAAAATTTCATTACTTTGAGGAAGCAAGGTCATTTCCTAGTGACAAATGACATTGTGATAAAGTGCTGCGTAACAGTTTGGAAGATTTTAACCATCCTAAAAGCCCATTGATTTTACTAAAGAGTCTTTTCTCAGAATTGAGCTAATTACCCCAAATAACCTAATGCACCTAGTTATTTAAAAATAAACCTAGTCAATGTGAAAGTGAGTGGTAGAATCAGACTATACAAGAAAAATGTTGTTTCTCTTCTTCCATCTGAGGAAAGATTTTTATTTTAAAGTAATCAAATCGGAGTATTGTATTTATTACACATGCAGCCATACCATTTTATTCTATATAGCCTAAGCCTTCCTATCTCCAAAAACTTCTTGGAAATGGACAGATGAAAATTGTCACCATTAAAGAAAGTCTTCAAGAGTCACATTCAGAGTATTTCGAATATGCTTTCATTTTGAGATAAAAGAAACTGCAGGGAGACTGTCCTAAATACATAGAAACTTGAGCTGTAAGGGTCTGTATGGTCCTTAGTTGCCATGAGAAACATCTACCAGTGTAGCCCAAAACTGTCTGTGAGGCTAGAGTTTTGAATGAGACGCTTACATGTCTACTTTGCCAAATATTGAAATGGTGTTTTCATGCTAATTTGCTGCACCAAACTGGAGATATTTAATTAGTTGTACTTTGCATGTTGCTTCCTGCTGAACCCAGGAGGTTTCAGTGCTGATGTGACAAAAATATATGCTGCTATGACTGAATCTGAGAAGTGAACCAGTCTCTTGGAATACAGTATTTCTGCCATTCTTGTGATACATTTGTATAAAGATTTGGGTGAAGGATTCAGCTCTTTCAAAACTGGGGTATATATATTTCCAATAGAAGAAGAGAGCTTCATCTTCATGCTTTTTGTGCACCGCCTGAGGAAGAAATCCTGTGGAAAATGTAAGTGAGATTTGATCACATAACTAAATACCTTAACATGATGTACATGTGAAATGGGCACAATTAATTGTCAGGATAATTTAGAGTTTTCATTGTAATTCCTGTTTTGGAATGCTTTAACTTGTGATTTTAATACCATTGGTTTTAGATGGGGCTTTATGGCATATAATATATTAATATCTAAAATTCCTTTGCTCAATAGTTGTCCTGTATCTTCAATAACTACTTTTTAACAGAAATTCTAAGACATGGATGTAATATGAAGTACATGACAACATAAGAGTCACATTATAAAAGAGCCTTCTGCAGAAAACAACCTTGAATCTAATGATCCCTAGATGATCCAGTTTAAATGAAACAGTAGGATAAACAAAAGTATGTCTGTAAGTAAGGATTTTGATTTTGAAAGGGCAAATTGAGAATTTTGAGAACCAATTAGAGACAAGGACTGGACTGAGAGTTCAAGGACTTTAATATAGAAAAGCCATGCACATTACTTCAAAAGAGCAAACTCTATCTGGAATTTGCAGGCTAAGCAAAGAAGAAAAGGTTGCAAACAACATCCCAGGACTCTTGGAGTAAAACTACCTTCAAAATGGTAGTGGATATAAAAAGAGAAGTTGGTAAAAAGAAAAAAAGAAGAATTGATTTTACTTGGTGATACAGTAGGGATAGAATAATAAGGTAAAGATAAAGGCTTGCAAAAGATATTTAAACACATTAAAAAGTACCTTTAACTGGAGTTATAAAAAAAAGGACAACAAAGTAAATCTCATGATATGAAGGTGAAGGTAGTAATGAAATGCAAGATTTTGTTAGTGTAGCTCTAAAACAACATTCATGTTGTGCTTTAATTTTCAATACAGCTGATGATGCAGATCACCAACCTCTGGGTCCCAGCCTTCCTGTGGACCAGCCATGTGGCCTGTTCAGAGTTACATGCTGCAGGGCCTCCTCTTGGCACATAATCTGACACGCATAAAACATAATAGACCTAAGAATTCCTGTGCAGAAAACTTACATTGAAAAATGAAATAATGTTATTATCTGCAAATCTGTTTACAATTTCTGGATCACAGGAAGAATTGGCGGAAATGAAACAAAAATATGAATTTCATCTGTTTTGTTTGCTGCAGTCCTTACATTTATTGATATATTTCTTTGAACCCATATTGATTTTACCATTTTACACTTGACATAGTATTTATCAACAAGAAGTGGATTTTAAGTATAGATATTTTAGAATTCCATCTTATCTTACTTTAGAAAAAAGCTTACAAATTAAATTAGTCAGATTTTAGCCCAGATAACTGAAAACAGGTCTATTCAAGAAAGACTAGTATTCTATACATTTATTCTTAAATGATTACTTTTATAGAGAATAATATTCTGCTGTAAATTTGTTGTTCTGTACAGAAGAGAACAAGTTTCCTTCTCTGTGGAGAACCTCTGCATGAAGTTTACCAGGAGAATACAATTTTGCGTAGCCCACTGAGAGTATATAAAAAGTTCACATATGTTGTATTAGAAGAAAAATTAGGAGCTGTAACTATTGTGTAATGCATTTAAAGACCACATCACAGAGGCACCATCTGCACTTCACTAAGGGCTTTTTCCAGCCTATGCTAAAGCCCAAATGTGTCCCCAGAACTACTAACATGAGGAAGCTTAATTCAGTTTTCCTTGGTCTTCTGTCTTTAGTTTTGCTGAAAAGATGAACTAGAATTTGCATATAGCTGCTTTTCTCACTAATTTTATTGGGTGAGATTTTATAGTCTGAACAAATATCGCTGCTAATGTATGTATGGTTTCACACATATCAATAAGAAAAAATAACCTGTGCATTGTAGCCACTTCTTGTCATTGCCAGCATTATCCCTGATCTGGAGGTTCCTGTGCTGGATAGTTTAAAACCAACTATGCCAACTCTAAATAGAATTTCTAAGAACCTTACCAGTAACATTTTCTAGATTATCAGAAACATACAATAATATTTCTGATTTGTACTTCTTACACACCTTACAAGATCTTTTCACCTTGCTCAAGGTACATAATAAACATTAGACAATCAGAATTACCAGGGGACTTACACCTGATGCTCTTTGAAGTCTCTGTGTATTGAGAAGCAGGGTGTATTAGCCCATGTGAGATTTATTCCCACTATAAGAGCAATGAATTTAATATAAGAGCTGGCTGTATGCAGACATACATACATTTGGAGATAATATCATGGGAGCTGGAAAAGAAGCTAGGGCTTTACTGTGTTTCACAAAGTACTTCTGTGTGTCCTAGAGATTCTTCATTGCATGTTTTTTCTGCACTGTGGAAAAGCTATTTTCCCTGCTGTCTTATTTCTTTCCTCCTTCTCTCTCTTTCAAGCACTAAACATACATTTCAGACATTAGCTTCTAGAACTCCAATTCCCATCTGAACCAAGAAAGAAATGTTTCTCTCGTTCACACCAAGGGGTGGTTGTTATTCAGCTCAAATGAGACCAGGATTTTACCTCAATTATTTATGGCAAAACTGTGGACATCAAGACCTATTAAATTTAGTGAAAATTAGAATCTAAAATACTTTTTTGGAGCTTATTCTTCTTTGGTACCTTCTCTGGTAGGAATGGTACCACTTGCCACATAGCTGAAGATAAACCATGATTTTCCCCATATGAATTTGCCTGGCAATTCGTCTTGACCAAAAAATATTTAAAGCACTAGGCATTTATCAACTCTAGTATTCCATACTTCTGTTTCCCTTTTCTAGGCATTCTGAAGAAAACAGTTTGATCCATCCTTGGATCAAACTAATGAAAACTAAGATATGTTTATATATATCATGTAAGTATGAATACACACATAGCATGTGAATACAAGTGTGTGTATGTATGTATTTTAGCCCTGGAAGATAATTTATTCATTTCCAAATCAGAAAAAAAAATGTTTTACCATATGGATGCTTGCAAGATTATGCTCATTCTGAAGGTTTGTATTCTTGCACATTTACCATCCTTGTACCACCAGACCATTTTCTATTATGTAACTCTAGAATGTTTTGCTGCATCCTAATTATAAAGATTTCTCACTCCTGCTCACAATTTTAAATTCTTTTTCATTTAATAATCTAGCTAATGAAATTAGTGTTTATTTGGAGAGATAAAGTCAAGAGTGGCAAGAGTGACAGGCCTGTGATGATGACTTAGAAACACATGCTTTGTTGAAAAATTCATTTTGCTTTTAAAAAAAAAGAAAATCCAGTGGAACACAGTCAGAGACTTCACAAACTTAGATTCAGGCCTCTCTTCTGTTGAATTTTCTGGTGTGAACTTGGGCAAGTCTCATAACTGTCCTGTGCTTCATTTCCACATCTTCAAAATGAAGCCAACAGCTCTTCCTATTCCACAGAGGCTGTGTGAAGAAAAAATATGTGAAAGACTGTGAAGTGATTATATACAATGTGAAAATCTATCCAAGGAGGAGTGATATTCATTTACTTATCTGTTTAATACAGATGTCCACTTTTCAACTGCTCACCTCTTGTTTTCTTCATAGTCACTGGAAATAAGTAAGTACTTCCAGGGTACAAATCATCTCATCCTAAAGGAGACAGCAAAAATAAGTCAACTGAACAGTGTGCTGAATGCCTGTTCCTCTCCATAGACTCCAAAGGAAGTCTCAGGTGTAGATGTGCAAATGTCTGTAACTGCAGATATTTGGTCAGATTGCTCACACTTAAAGAATACTGAGTTCCTTATAATAACCATACAGATGAAGTGTGGGGCAGTTAGTCAGGCAAAGATATACCATCTCCTCAGTGTCAGTTAAGTGCCTAATAATAAAGCAATTAGCTCTACAAAAATCATATCCTGTAGCGCATATAAAAGACATTTAATTGTGTTTCAGTATCTTGCCTACTTATAATGCTGAGGGAGGCAATGTCGCTTTCCATGCACACCTTCTTGAAAATTCAAATTCAACTGTTAACTGTAGTCGTGAGAAAATCTATTTAATATGTGATTTTTTTGATCAGAAAAAAGTTGTGGATGACATTTTCAGCCAGGAGCTCTACTCCTTTTATGCATACCTACTTACTTTCAGAAAAATATTGACATCTCTGCAAATGTCTTTTTGAGGAGTACTTTCTTCTATAAATAACCCTATTGAAGTCATGAGGGTACTTGTAGACTAAACCACTGCCTATCACAGAATCAGAGACAAATAGGCTGAAAGAGACCTCAAGAAGTCATCTACTCGATGCTTTTGCCCGCAGGCAAAATCAACTGTACCTGTCAACTCTGATAGATGTTTACCTAACCTGTCCTTAGAGATTTCCAATGACTGAAGCTCCAAAAGCTCTTCAGGCAATCTATTCTAGTGTGTCATGATCCATGTCATTAGAACATTTTACTTAATATCTATCTTAAATCTTTCCGGCTGTAATTCAAGCCCTTTAATTCTTTTTCCATCATCTCTAGGCATGGAGAACTGATTATTTCTTTCTTCATTCCAGAGGCATTTTACGTACTTGCAGACCATAACAACATGATCCTCTTTTTTCTGTTTTTCCTGAAGCATTCTATTAGTACACTTTTTCAGTCCCTCTTTCCTGAGGTTTCTCTCTTTTTTTTTTTTTTAAAAAAGTTCAGTTATTTTCACTGTTTTTTTCAGTTAGACCAAATGATAATTCTGCCTGAGAAAAATAGATCTTTTCCACCTTCCTTGAGCTTCACATATGGCCTTAGTAAGACTGACTACACCCGTTTTTGTTAGATAAACCTGATTTATATAGGGCATACATGAGAAAATGAAAATTTTGAGCAAGTATTAAAGAGGAAGGAATGTGTGATCACAACATTGCAAATGGTGTCCATTACCTGGCATGCAGACTAGATGACAAACATAGAAGTCTGATAATTCTTTCTGTTATCCTAGCATCTGAATGATATAAGTATTTGAGAGGAAGAGTAGTTAGGCAGAATGTACTGAAAAAAAGTTGTAATATAGCCATTTATTTAGAAGCATTAAGAGGATATACCCTGATAAAAAGTTCTAAAATGTCCAGAAATTAATAATCTCTTGTGGAAGCAGTAGATAAATGTTACGCACTTTTAAGGAAGTTTTATACTCCTCTGCATAAGCTTTGACAAAGACTAGAGTCACAAAAAGTCTTAGTTACTCAACTTCCAACTTTCGCAACTAGAACATTTTGATCTCGAGACGTATTAATCATTGTTAGATATCACCAATCCTATACAGACCTATCTTCTTGACAGCAGAATTGCACAACATATCCTTTCCTCTAATGTTTCCAAAGTTTGGGTGCCTTAATTCTAGGTAGTTTCTTAAAGCAATAATTTTTTACTTTGTCTTATTTGAGAGCTGCTTAGGCCAGCATACCTATATCTTAAATGTATGTTGGATATTCAAGACAATCACTTAATATCTGCTGTTGAATTTTCTCTATAAGTGAATTAAATCTTCATGTGGCCAAAGAGGGTGGAAATGTATGTTTCAAACTTCTTCAGCTGAGCTGATGCTTGAGTAACTGCTGTGGTCATGGAACAAAAAAAAATGGACCACTTGTTCATCTGCAGGAACCTAAATTCCACCTGCTCCCACAATAGATTAACAAATATTTTTGTGAGACAGCATTCTACCCTCAATAATCTGTCATATAATAGGAGCCACACTAAATTACAGCAGAAATCTGGCATTTGTACATATTTCACATAGGAGATGTAATGGCATCCTTCCGATGCTAGTATGTATTGGGTGTAGGTTGCAAGGTTTTGGTAGTAGGAAGGGAGCTACAGGGGTGTCCTCTGTGAGAAGAGACCAGGGGCTGTTTCCAGCTGGCTCTGCAATGAACTTATCAGAGGACAGAGCTGAGCCTATTAGCCAAGCTGGTGGTGCCTCTGGGAAAGCATATTTAAGAAAGATCAGAACACTGCACAGCAGTTAGGAATGAGGAAAAATAGTGTGAGAAATAATCCTGCAAACAGCAAGGTCAAGAAGGAGGGGAAACAGGTGCTCCAGGCACTGGAGCAGATTCCCCTGTAGCCTGTGTAAGAGACCATGCTGGAGCAGATATTCACACCGCAGCCCATTGAGGACCCAGTGCTGGAGCAGCTTTATCCTGAAGGACTGCAGTGCATGGAGAGGACCCATGCTGGAACCGTTATGGACTGACCACCATCTCCCATTCCCCATCTCCCCTGCACCACTTGGTGAGGGAGGAAGTCAAGGGGTTGGGAATGAGAGAATGAAGTTGAGTCTGGGGGAAAAAAGGTGGCTGGGGAGAAGATGTTTTAGTTTTCATCTTGGTTTTTCACTATCCAGTTCAACTTTTAATTGGCAATAAATTAAATTAATTTTCCAATAATTTTGGCAATAAATTTAATTAATTAATTAGCCCGTGATGCTAATTGGTAAGTGATATTCTTGTCTTTATCTCCACCCATGAATTTTTTTAATCTTATTTACTCCCCTGTCCTATTAAGGAAAGAGAGTGAGAGAGCAGCTGGGTGGCTGTCTCACAGCTACCTGAGGTGAACACACCACATACCCACTACAGGATAATAATTTATATTAAACTTTTTTCCTGCTTTTTAAATACATTTTACATATTTAATATAAAGAATGAAAATAAGGAAGTCAGTTAATAAGTCCTTTCCTATCCTATCTTTCTATCTCAAACTCCATACTTCAAAAAATTGCAAAATAGTATTCAACAACTAGGCTTTCTGACTTTCCTGTGCAGAACAAAAAAATGCGAAACAACCATCTAAAACTCTAAAACTTCAGTGGTTCGATGATTTCACCTGCAAGAAGCTAAACCAAAATGTGACTTATTTTTACTTGAGAAAAATCAGTCCTTACTAAAACTATATTAAAAATCCAGCCCACACTCCTTATGGTTCCATTTCTGATGAATTATGTTAATTCAAAAGTGTCAATTAACCAAGATGTCATTCCATCCTAGCAAGAAACTGAAAATGTTCAAACAGCGGGAGTTTTATATTTTTACTTTATTGCTTTAGTTATTTTAGCAAGAAATTACAAAATTTTAAAGCCAGAAATAAATTTGTTTGTAATGATAATAGTATCATATTTTTTTTGAAAAACAGTCAGCCTTCATTCACATCTTTCAATATGACTTCAGAGTCTAAAATGATGCTTTAATTATGAAGTTCATTTTAAGCATTTTATCTTAGAAGTATATATATATTCCATATAACAAATAGGGAACTGGGCTACACTGTTTACTGCATAATTCATACTTCATAATTAGCATGGTTGGGTTTTATCAATTAATATGTGCATTCATGGGTTCCTGGCTCCACTTACTTCAGTGTGATAGTATTGAGAAAGGTGACAGATTTACAGTGAAAAAAATCTGAACAAAGATTCTTTCTTGTAAGCTACTTATGGCAAGCTGATTAATATGAAGGGCTAGGAACTGCAATTTACAAGTGGTACTGATTAAAGTAAAAAGTATAGCGGAGGGAACAGTAGAGTAAGCCATTTTCTCAAGAAACAGATGATGAACAAGATCTGTGACATAATTTCTGTCTAAATCCCAGCATCAGTCTATTGAAATGTATTCCAAAAACTCAAAGAAGGGCCAGGCTGCTCTGTTAGTTTTCTGGTGGTGATACAGTCACCACTTCATAGAACCACAGAATGGTTTGGGTTGGAAGGGACCTTTAAAGATCATGTAGTTCAGCCCCCCTTTCTGGGGACATCTTTCACCAGATCAGGTTGCTCAAAGTCCCATCCAACCTGACTTTGAACACTTCCAATGATGGGGCATCCACTACTTCTCTGGGCAACCTATTCCAATGTCTCACCACCCTCATCGTAAAAAAATTCTTCCTTATGTCCACTCTAAACCTACCCTCTTTCAGTTTAAAACCTTTGACCCTTGTTCTGTTACTACAGGCCCTGGTAAAAAGTCTCTCTCCATCTTTCTTGTAAGCCCCCTTTAAGTATTGAAAGGCCGCAATAAGGTCTCCCCGGAGCCTTCTCTTCTCCAGGCTGAACCACCCCAACTCTCTCGGCCTTTCTTCATAGGAGAGGTGTTCCAGCCCTCTGATCATTTTTGTGGCCCTCTTCTGGATCCACTCGAACAGATCCATGTCTTTCTTATGTTGGGAACCCCAGGGCTGGATGCAGTAACTCCAGGTGGGGTCTCACAAGAGCTAAGAAGCAGGGGAGATTCACCTCCCTCGACCTGCTGGCCACGCTTCTTTTTATACAGCCTAGGATACAGCTGGCTTTCTCTGCTGCATCACACATTGCCAGCTTGTGGTGGGTTGACTTTGGCTGGATGGCAAGTGCCCACCAAGCCGCTCTATCACTCCCCTTCCTCAGCTGGATAGGGGAGAGAAAATATAACAAAAGGCTTGTGGGTCAAGATAAGGAAAAGGACATGACTCACCAAGTACTGTCATGGGCAAAACAGACTCAACTTGGGGAAATTAACTTAATTTATTGCCAGTCAAAGGTCAGAGTAGGATAATGAGAAATAAAACCAAATCTTAAAACACCTTTCCCCCACCCCTCCCTTCTTCCCATGCTCAACTTCACTCCTGAATTCTCTACCTCCTTCCCCCAAGCAGCACAGAAGGACAGGGAATGGGGGTTGCAGTCAGTTCATCACACATTGTTTCTCCTTCCTCCTCACATTCTTCCCCTGCTCCAGCCTGGGGTCCCTCCCATGGGAGACAGTCCTCCATGAACTTCTCCAACGTGGGTCCTTCCCACGGACTGCAGTTCTTCATTAACTGCTCCAGTGTGGGTCCTTTCCATGGGGGGCAGTCCTTCAGGAGCAGACTGCTCCAGCGTGGGTCCCCCAAGGAGTCACAAGTCCTGGAAGCAAACCTGCCCCAGCATGGTCTCCTCTCTCCATGGGTTCACAGGTCCTGCCAGGAACCTACTCCAGCACAGACTCTCCACGGGGTCACAGCCTCGTTTGAGCACATCCACCTCCTCCAGCGTGGGATCCTCCACAGGCTGCAGGTGGATATCTGCTCCACCATGGATCTCCATGGGCTGCAGAGGGACAGCCTGCCTCACCATGGTTTTCACCACACGCTGCAGGAGAATCTCTGCTCCAGCGCCTGGAGCACCTCCTCCCCCTCCTTCTTCACTGACCTTGGTGTCTGCAAGGTTGTTTCTCTCACATATTGTCACTCCTCTCTTCTGACTGCTGCTGGTGTTGCACAGTAGTTCTTTTCCCCTTCTTAAATATGTTATCACAGAGGCATTACCACCATCTCTGATGGGCTCGGCCTCGTCCAGCAGTGGGTCCGTCTTGGAGCCAACTGGCACTGGCTGTGTCGGACATGGGCAAAGCTTCTGGCATCAACTCACAGAAGCCGTCCCTGTAGCCCCCCCACTACCAAAACTTGCCATGCAAACCCAATACACAGCTCTTGTTCAATTTTTTGTCCTCCAGTATCCCCAAGTCCTTCTCTGGAGGGCTACTCTCATCACCCAGTTCATGAGGTTTACATTGTCCCACTTCTCAAGTCTGTCAAGGTCCCTCTGGATGGCATCCCTTCCCTCAAGCACATCAACTACAACACTCAGCTTGGTGTCATCCGCTACTTGATGAAAACATATTCAGTATAGCCTTGACTAAACCTGCTATAACCTGTTTTTTTTCCATTAGACTGCAGGTGCAGTCTGAGAGTTTCTGCATACAGAAGTGGAAGTTTAGGCTTGAAATGAGCGCATAGAAGGATTTAGTGTTGGTTTCAAGGCCTTTTTTGTTTTGCTGCAATACTATGTAACTTTTGCCTGACTATCACAGGAGAAGAGCATCAAAGAACACGATATTAAAGTGTGCCGAAGGTTAAATTATATGACAAACAATAGTGAAATTTTTAATGAAAGCTTTATGGCAGGATTTTTGGTTTTATCACAGAAGAAAAAACTTTGCTTTTTTGGAATCATTCCAAGCAATCAAAATGTTGTCTAGGAGAATTCATTCTGCAACAAATTATGCCTTCATCCTATACTACTTCAGAAAGCCGTGTTTTACCTCAAGGATACATGTCATGGCTCTCTGCTGTGTTCTGATCTAATGGCACTTTCACGAGCTCCACTGAGACTCCACTAACTTCACTCTATTTCAAGTCTATAAAGAAGATTTAGACCAGATCCTATAAATTCAAGTGTTGTACAAATATAATGGTTGTCTGACGGCTACTATTCCGATGCTTTCAGTACAGTGTAACTCAGTAATATGATCTCAGCCAACGGTTATGTTTTTATGTGGTTAGAGTCCCAGGCTGGCAGTTGGTAACCTCATGCTCTGTTCCCAGCTATGCTTCAGATTTACTGTGCAACCATAATCAGATCTGATGTTCTCTCTGTGCTTTGTATTGCTGTTTGCACAAGGACAATAATATTTCTTTACCCTGGAAAGCCCTTCTGAGAAATATGTGTAAAAACTATTAATCTGTTGATTACTTACCTTACTTATTACCTGGAGTGTCAAAGATAACATTGCTAATGCAGCCATCAATTACATTAAGACTCCATGACTTTGAAATGGGCTTCTGCAGTATTTAGGAGTGCCCATGGATTTTGCTTTCAGAAGGACTCAGTATCTTCTAACGGAAACAATATTGTATGTGATGGCTATCATAGCCACATCCTGAAATTCGAACCGATGTAATGCATTGGAATTAAAGTTTTGCTTTTTGTACTCCAAGATTTCTGGTCTAATTATTCATATCCATCAGTACTTTCTGCATGTCAAGTGAAATTTCCTGTCAAATGGAAAAGTTTTTAGTGTGGCATGGTCCTTAATTCTTTTATTATAGCCAACAGCTAGCTTTCTAGCTTTATATACTTCAACATAAAATAATGATGTAAGAATTACTTGATATAGTTAGGCTCTTGTTCTGTAAATTTTGTCACAGGTATGGTGATAATTTATCTCTTCGTATTTCTTTCAGAGCACTCCACCACATGCTATTTCCAGCTATTTCATGCTGTATTTTATATTCCTTTCCAGCCAGGTTAATAGATCTACTCATAATAATCCTTCAAACCTATGCACAGTGCCTATATTCTGAATTAATATCTTTCTTTTTGTCAATCTTTCCTCTAACATAAATTGTGCAAAAAACTGCATATCTTAGTTAAATACCCAAGCACTCTTTCTGATCTACCTTTTGCATACATTTATAATGTTCTTAACTTCCTTCCTCTAGCATTACTATCCCTTCTGCTTTTCCTGTTGTATACATAATTGTCTGTTCTCTTATTGAAATACCCATTAAAAGTCAGCTTTTGCAATGGCATTTAAGATTCTGCAAAGTTTCCCTATGCTGCAAATACAGAATAACAATATCGCTTCTGCTGCAATGCTTTGGAGTAAAGCCAGGCTTTTGAATGGTGATCACTAGCATTTTATTTTACAGTTCAGACAACTGCATTTCCTACAGTAGCACACTGGAGCCCAACCAATATGCGTTGATGCTACCTAGAATGTTTTTTTCTTCATTACTTTTGATATTTTAGAGCTACAATGTGCACTCAATAGTTTCATGAAATGAGATGGTTCGCATTGTTGGGTACCTTTTGTTCTTTGTTCTAATAAGAAAGTATATTCAGACTCTCTGAGTTATTAAATGGAGTTCATCTTGCGTGTACAGGAAGGAGCACTTCTAATGCAGACACTGTGCAATGAATTCTGCCTCTCTCGCAGTTTGTGAGCTTTGGGAAGATGCCAGAACAGGAGCTGAGGTGGCCAGAGGCACTTTCAGACACTGTGTACATACAACACGTAGCAACAACCCTCAGTCTCTCCTTTGAGGCTGTGGGTGCAGCTGGCCTTGGAGGCTCCTGGAAGCCTGCAGCAAGGCCTGGAGAATGTCTTATCTGGACAGCTGGGACTACTATGATTGGGTACAATGTTCTCTGGTAAGGCAAAAAGACATGTAGGAGATTATTGAGGTAATGTCCCCTAAAAAGAGTGTTTTCTCTTTGACAGCCTCACATTTAATTAAATGCTTCCAGCTATGACATTTGGTCTTCAATTCATAATTCAGCTAGAGCCAGAAGACCACAAACAGCAAAGGATGAGAGCCATCTTTTTAAAAAGATTTTTGTAATAGATAAGAAGTTAGGTAAAGCATGATTGTCATGCCCTTCATAGGATAAATGGGGAAAATTCTACAGTGCCATAGGCAATACAGACTATCAGAAATGGCATGCTCTTCCTGCCTTGCTGCACACAATTCTTTATGGTTCAAGTGAAGGAAGAAGACGTGTGGTAAGAACTGGAAGTCTCACATTTAATAGATCGGAGGTATTCTGCACAAGGAAACGAAGATTCCTAGTAAGGGAGCAAACCCATGGTATTTGAAGAAAATTTTTGTCATCCTACTCCAGCTGGTTGTTCTGAGTGATGAAAATGTAGTGTACTACTAAGTGCTGATCAAGTTTTATCCAAAGGTCAGGCTGGATTATTAAAAGAAACGCTGAATCTATTTGGTATCCAATCATCTGTACAAAGGGTCTGTGAGTTTATCTCATACAGTTACTGTTAAAATCTGGCCTCAAAACTGAACGGAGTAATGTTCAAAGTTATGTCTGTAACTATTAAAAAAAGAAAAGGCACAGCAATAATGGAGAAAAGAATAATCTGTCATATGTTTTTCAATATGAGTCATATATTCTCCTTTGCTGTAAAGTGGCTTATGGGTTACTCTATTGTCTTCTGCAATTCATTAAGGTACTTTTACAGCAGTCTCTGAAATCCACCTAGGGCTGGTCCTGACAGGGACTTCTGACCTTTTGATGGATATTGTTTTGCCTGTAAAGCAAGCTGATGGTTAACCTTATCCCTGGTGGACAAATGTCCATAGTGCGAAGCCTAGCAGTGCTCAGTAAATGTGGGCCAAATCCTCAACTGGTGCAAATCATCATGGATTCAGCAAGTCACTGTGCAACAGCTGAAATTTAGCCTCAGTAAAGTCAATGATGAAATTGCTGCCAGTGGAACCAGGATTTTACACTCCAGATTCAGCTAGTACGAAGTCAAGCTTATAATATCATTATAAAATCAATTTTTCATTACTCTGTAATATGCTACTTAGAGCATACTAGGTGTTTTGATTTGGAAGGCTCCTCTTGCTCCACTATATTATATGAGGGCTTTTGTGCAGAGGACTTTGCATTCTCCCATGCAGCGTATGCTGTGTATGGGATAGGCTTAGACCTAATATAAAAGGAGATCTTGAGCCCTTCTCTCCTCGTAACAGTTCACGGTGAGGAGGTGTGAATTTACAGCACTGCGCTGCAATCACACAGAACACATCTTCTGGTAACTGTGTGGCATTTCATCTCTCTAGTTCCTTGGCTGTGATGGACAGGGTTGAGGAAACAGAAAAAAACCTTGGTGCTGCACTTCCTGCTGTGCTAATGTCCTGGCAGGGGAACGGGAGGTGGGGTAACCCCTGATTTCTCTCCTCTTCTCCCCCTGTCACTGGTAACCTCCATTCTGTGTTTTAGGTCTTCTCATGTAATGAAAGTAAATGTAGACTCTTCGCCAATATTTATTTTTAAATTACGCCTTATCTCTTTATCTACTGTTGAGCCACTTCTCCAAACTATGTTATGAATTTGTATGTAAATACTTTAACATAAAAATTGTGAAAAGTAGCATGGTGTTAAAGTGCTTGACATTTAGTGCTTTCTTCTATATTCTTGTTTATCTGTTTTTGCTTTCCATAACAAACACACTTGCTTTTCCCTCCAAATGTCATTCTGCCAAACATGAGTCATGACCTTTATGAGTTAGACAAACGGAGCAACAGAAATACATACCCAATTATAGTAACTTTAAGATGTATATACTTACAAAGCATGATGCAGCTGTAAGCCACTTAGAATGAAGTTGATTTATGACTTCTGTATATTAACATAGATCATATCAGATCATATTTGGCCTGGATGAACATAGCAGTTTTCAGTGCTATGATATCCACTGCTTAGATAAACTACACTCTTAGAAGATGTAATTGCTAAAGAGGTGGTCCTTTTCTGATCTTTTCAGGAGATTTCAGTCCACAAATGCACCTCATACCTGACAAGGGATTGGCCTTGTCTTTATGTAACAAAGAGGCAGGCATTTCTGAGACAACCATTACAATAGCCAACAAAGCCACAATTAAGTGGATATGAATAGTAAAGTAAGTTTTAGTGTAAGTACAAGTATCTCACAGGTTTTCAAGATAGATCTATAGGTTCTTCAAGAATATCTCAAGTGAAGAATGAATTTCCTTTCATAGAGCTCTAATTTGTAAAACATTGAAGACTCACCAAAATTATATTCTTTGCAGCCCACATATGTGCAGCTGATGCATTAGTCTACATATAAGGATGGTAGAAAATGCTGGACAGTTTTGCATTAATAGCTTAAAGTAATAGTGCATAGACTAGAATTTATCATCATAAACATGTTGGAAAAGATGTAAATTACATTTGGTGACATCTAATCCAAGAGAAAACAAACTGTATTAAATATTGTAAATGCTTATGTTGCTAACGCCTTAAATAGAACAGTCTTTGATCACTCATTCTCTAGATGTGTGCTGAAATGGGTGGGTTTGCTTTTTGGGTGTTTTACCAAGTATTTTCTTCTCTGATTTCATCAGACAAAAAAAAAAAAACAAACCACAAGTTTTTAATACACTTACTTATTTCTTATTTGGGTAGCTGAAGTTTAAGACTTTAAGTTTGTGAAGCTACACATTTCTGGCAATACTAAAGTTAAGTGAGCTAGCAGTGAACAGACTGAGGCCCAGAAAGTATCAAAATATCCCTTGGGGGAAACAAATGGGTTTCCTATTGTTTCCTTTTCCAAACTTTAAGTTTTACAAAATGACAGATTTTCCCTCTCTCTAATATGAAAGACCACCATCAGCTTACTTCCGTTGAAACTAAATTCAGCTTAATTCATATTTCTTCTCTGATTTGAGTAGTTCCATAGACCTACGCCAGTTCCAGGATAATTGTGACCAGAGTTTTTCAACTAAACACAAAACCTGAAAACTTTTGCGTGGAGCTTTTGGGGGAAAAATGAAACAAGTTAATAGAAAAAATAATTTTATAAAAGTATCTCAATTCTCTCCCATACGGTTTCCCTGAAAGATTTGAAATAGAACAGTTCGTAAATTTTTTAGTCACTAAAGAATATTTTTGATCTGTATTCATTTTTCTTATTTTTTGTTTGTTGCCACTGAATTTAATTTTAAAAACATCTGTGGGATTAGACATTTTTCTTGTTGAAAAATGAATGAGGGTAAATTTACTCTTTATAAAAGTTCTAATATTGAGGATATTTTGCAATATTATGGAGCAGGAAAAAAGAAGCAAAAACATAAAGATAAAAGAGCTGAGTAAAACAACATGGATATCAATGAACTTACAGCAATAAAAACGAAGATTGATGGCATAAATGCTGCAAGTTTAGGGGTTTTTTGTCACTGAGAAATAAAACATAAATTTTAGCTAAGAGCAAACAAAAACTGAGATTTGTTTAAAAGACTGAAATGACAAATAATAATGAAACAAAATAAAAAATTCTGAATAAAAGTTTGAATGTGTAAGAGCTTTTCTTTGTGTTTTTTTTCCCTAGCTATATCATTTCCCCTCTGTACAAATTTTGACTCCGGTGAGATTAATGATATCTTTCTGTGAGAAAAAACAGAACCAACAAATCTTTCAGGGAAAACATATTTTCTTTTAAAAAATCAAAAATTATTCTTCATCAAAATTACAACAGGGAACAATGTCTTTCAATAAAACGTAAAATAACTCGTAAATAGTTACAATCAAGAATTTTAAAATAATGTTTACAATATTATTTCACAACATGTCAAACAAATTACATATAAGTACCTGGTATCCATGGAACTGTTTATGTATGAAGTTCATTAAGTTTATGAGGTCCATTCTTAGCATCCAGTTTGTCGGATTTTCTTCTAAGATACTGTTTTTGAAAAGTAAGGATTTCACTTTCATGATAATTTCTGATCATCAACAGCTTCAGTTTTCATCTTCTTGAATACTGCTGGGAATATATCAGAGCTTTAACACTACTCTAAACGGGGTTTTTATGGTTTAATGTATACTTCAGGGCTTTGTGCTCAAGAAGGGTAAAACCCATCTGATAAATCATCACATCACAGTTAAGATCTGACCAGTGTCCCAATATGTAATTTAATCCATATTTACAGAGTAGCTGGGCCTGCAGTACGTAGCCAGTAGATATGACTTAGAAAGCTAGAATCACATATGCTTGAAATAAATGTCAGAAAAGAGAAAAAGCACAACTTCATATTTTAATGGTAACACATGAAACATTTAGATGCACTAGGTGCATTTAGCAGTCTATCAGTAATTCATCCACCCCCCCAAACTTGGTTAGTCTAAAAGGTCATGACCATTTTCTCATTGATTCATATGTATATGCTGGTCCCTCCTAATGTCTCAGCAGAACATGGTGTTTGTTGGCAACGTCATTGCCCATTTAAAACCAAGACTGGATTTTAAACACATATGGGTAAACTGTTACATTCTCTATGTTTTACCTTTAAGGTAATAAGACGTGACACTGTGCAGTCATGTATTTCTCCAGGAATATATATAAAAATATGTTTATCATGGACTATACCATTTACACAATATAGCATATAGGCCATATCAGAGGCTATATCATGAGCCTCAGCCTAATCTTCATCTGCACTGTTCAAACTTGGATGCCCTTGCCACCAGCCTTGAGCTATATGTTGTAAAAGTGATGCTTGAGACTGCAATTTCTCTTGCTGAAGCAGCTTTTGTTTAGATCATGTTATAATTTTTAGATTGGAATTTTCCCTAAATTATTTCCTCTGAAAGATTTAACACATGAGGCAAAGCTGAATTATTGCTGTTATTGTTATTATTGTTGTTGTTGTTGTATTACCTCAAGGTTGCAACTCATACAATTCATAAGAAAATTTAAATAATATTTTGTAATGTGTTTGTGTGTCTCATTTCAAAGTGTTTCTATTTGTTATTTGTAGGTGGAATGAAAATAATTTGCATATAATGAAAACCCTTTTTTCACAGGCAATATTTTAACTATTTTTTCTTCATTTTTGTTATTTTCTTTTATTTATGAATTGTTATTATCTGGATTCAGTGAAATGTAAGTAAAAAATTATTCTTGCTCCAACACATCTCAGATCCTACATGACATTGTCTAGTTTGGCAAAAATAGTAATTCCTAATTTGTGACTGAACAAAACTGATAGCTGAAAAAAGATTAGACAGCAACTAAAATTTCAAAGCAAACTGACCTAAAGGAGTCTCAGGATAGATTCAGCAATGCAGCAGCCAGTTCTTTCTCTACAACCTCAGCTCCTAAAGACTTTCTGCCAGTTAAATTGGGAAAAATCTCTGAAGACATGTAAGCTTTTGAGAAGGTTCTGTCTTCTGTAAAAACTAGATTAGAAACACCTGAGAATGAAATGCAAATGATAACACAAAATTATGAGACACTGAATCTGCTTAAATGAGAAATATTGATGAACATCATGAATGAAATGATAACCAAGCTAGGTGACTGTGAAAAAGCAGACTTTCAAAGTAATTACAGAATGAAGTAATCCACATCGTTCCTTCATGAACATATATGTGGAAAAATGTACTCCTAAATGAACTTGAACTCAAGTGTAGTTTGTATCCATTGAATGGATCCTGCCACATAGATTTCAAGACTGAGGAATTCACTTATTATCAGAGGTTTTAGATTCACAGACATATTTAGAATAATGAATGCTGTCAGCTTGTTGGTAAGTATAGACCTTCCAAGGGTCTTGGGATTTCAAGATGCTGAACAAAATCTCCCATTGACATTAGTGGAAAAAAATGGGTCTGTGTGGGGGTGTTTTCAGAGAATTTTAGTCTTTCTTAAACTTCCAGGAATTAACAAGCCGTCAGTGGAATCCAAGGGCCACAGAAACTAAAATAAGAAAATGTTACTACTCCTTTATATAACACCTTGCAAAGTGTCCCTAGTTATAGAAGCAGTTACTGCCAAGAATAATAGGGAGATATGAACCGAGTGTTGAAATATCTTCATATCTATTATCTCCTTGATTTAACTGTTCATCATTTTTGTCAAAAGCAAGGATTCCCCTCAGCCAGAGGAAAAATGGAATTTACTAATACATAAACTGCAATGACATTCTCAGCACCAATCCTTCTCCCAGATGAGAAAAAAAGTCTTATATTAATTACGCATGCACTCCAGATCCATTTTTTAAGTTATTTTATCCTTCAATTATTTCTACATTCCCAAAATGCCTAATGCTATTAAATCATTTTTCCCTTGAACTGCATTAATATTCTGTAGTGAAAATGAGGAAGAACTAGTGTTAACAGTTAACTACATTAACAGCACATAAATACCTCTGCAAAGTAACAGGAATTAAAGCAGTGGTTACAAGAGAAAAGGTTGCACTGGGTGAAATAACCTGTCAGGGCAAAATCCTTGAAAGCAGATGAATAATGTACAAAGGCATTAAACCCTAACTTAGTACTACTAATAGGAAAGGAAAAGCAAATTCAAAATTCTGTAGATATTAATGGCACCAGGAAATATATCTCACTCTCTATGAAGAGTGTTGGCTTGCAGCAATGTCTGCTGCAGAGTCTGTTGTAAGCAATGGCACCTAATTCATACAGTCTTTGAGCTACTCGAACCAGTGATGCAAACTTACCAATTCCATCGTTATCTGCCTACAGCTTGCAGAATTTAAGCACTTGTTAATTAAATTTCAGAAGAGTCCATATCAGATATGGCTTTGGCTTTCTGAGCTATTTCACTCCATATGTAGTATTAGACATATCCAAGCACAGGTTTTGTGGTTTTGTGATCTTCATGTAAGAAAAAAAAAATTAAAGCAAAGCTGTTAAAATATGTGCAGGATGTAGACATTAGAATCTAGTTAGTTCTTTCTCTGAATTGTTTTGTAGGAGGGCAGGCATGCTCTAAAATGCACTCAAGTTGATGGGGCATATTTGAATTTAAATTGAAGTGGGAACAGGTCCATTTTATGCAAAGCTTTTATATGCCTTAATGCAATTTTTAGCAGTTCTTTTCTGTAGTTGATTGAAAAGCAATAATACTCAATGCATAATTATAACTAATGTCTACTGACTACGTAATCTATAGCCTTAGTCCCGCTCACTGCTGTTCTTTTTCTGTTTTCTTGGGTTTTTGTTTCAAAGTCCTGCGGCTCTGAACTGTGGGCTCTGATATCCTAGACAAGCTGCAGAATGGGAATGATTAGTTCAGTATACCCTCTACTGTCACACTGGAGTTTCTCAAATTAATCATTTTTAAGAAACTATACTTAGTCTCCACTGTCTATTCTGTCTTTTGTTTCTTATAGGTATTGCCTACAAGAAGACAAAATAACTTTGGAGTCATCATATCACTTACAGCTAATGTAAAACTGAGTGGTTTGCAGAGTTTTCCACTAATCTGAAACTGCCAGGACATCAAGATTAGGGGAAGGCAGCTGTTGTGTTTACTTTCTCTTATGAAATTCAAATAAGATGGGAGAAGGATGGTAGTAGAAGAAAATGCTGAAAATGGATTGCATTATACAGAGTTATTTTCCTTCTGTTTTTTCTATCACAGGGCAGATTAAGGGAAGAGACATTCATATTACTCATCAGAAGTAGCTCATTATAACATGATGAATGAGTGAGTGAATGAAAGAGTGAATAGGAAACAGCGACCTTAATGGAAGCATAATCCCAAAGGTGAAATGAAGTTTTATGAAGTTTTATGTTATGAGCATTTATGTTTATGAAGTTTTTTCTGACTGAACATTTAAACTCCAAGACATCTTGTCTCTAAACCCCTCAGGTCTCAATTCACACAATTGTGTTAGAGGGTACAGAGAGAATTTTTGTAGGAAACTTTTTTAAATGGGTATTTCTTTCTTGTATTATTATGACCAGAAGCTTTTGAGTCCTATGGAAACACGCAGAGTCGGCTTCTGTAGCAAATTGAAAAGTGCTGTTGAGTATAGTTTAATATTTTCTGTATTTAAAAAAAAATTGTGCCAGAAGAATTCTTTTTAAGTTGAAATTTCTCCTTTCTTTCTGTAACTGATTATTTTCAACCTCACTGCTTTCCTCCTCTTTCTATCCTAAAACCAAAAGACTTACACATTTCTTAACTGTTGTTTCCCTAGTGAATCCCTTTTCTCTTGTGTATTGACCACAATCACATAAGCAATATTAATAATGAAAACAAAATCATATGGGTCAAAAGAATGTTAATGCCTTTATATGACATACTTTATATTTTAAAGTATTTTATGTATTTAAAATGTAACCAAAGTTTATTCAAAGTAAAGATTTAGAAATTCAACACAAATACCACTTTCATGCTCTCCATGTTTATCCATCAAATATTTTTTCATGATGTGTCTTAAAAGGATATAGATGGTTTGTCATTGCCATGCATTTCCTTGAACATTTCAAACAATAACTACGCCTCATAGCCCCCTAATAAAAAAGAAAACTTTTCTCTTTTCCTTCAAAAAAATCAATGTTTTATTGCTTCCATCTACAACAGCAGGTCAGTAACTAAATTCCTTTATCATCCCAGAGCATTTTAGTGGCATACTGACAACAGTCAGTAAACCCTGATTCCATTTCAGTTTTTCTAACCCATGGGTTTCCAATTATGAAAATTATTCTTATTGTAGATATTGAAAACAGAAACCATTTCATTTTTGATGCCTTAAACACCCTCTTCCTTTTATCTATTTTTAATAATTAAGAAATTACAAAGGAAGATAATAGGGAGCTATAGAGTTGGTTCTCAGCTCAATCATTTTACACTGCTAAAAGTCAGCTGTAGGTGAATCTATAAAAGTCACTGACTATATCACTGGAAAGCAGATAGTAAAAATATTGTTGAAATGAAAGGATGGTAAAGATACTTGGGAGTTCCACTACAGGGTTCTTCTTCCGTCATGCCAGAAACAAACACCCACAGTGTCTCATTCAGGGTGTTTTGTAAGTTGGGGCATTCATTCTTATTTTTTCTCTATCGTCTCACTGTATGTCTATTGACATCCCAACAAAACAAAGCAAATACCATGCAGCCAAACAAAATACTGGGTTGGCCCTGTTAATATACAGATAAGCTTGCAAATAAGAGTCAGCAGGGCTGAGTCACAACCACAAGTAACAAATAATATTTGCTAGTTTTACCTATATTGCCTTTGGTCCTCTCACTACAAGAAAGTGCTGGAGCTTTTCCAAAGAAGGGCAACGAAGCTGGTGAAGGGTCTAGAGCACAAGTCCTGTGAGGAGCAGCTGAGGGAGCTGGGGTTGTTTAGTCTGGAGAAAAGGAGGCTGAGGAGAGACCTTATCGCTCTCTACAGCTACCTGAAAGGAGGCTGTAGCAAGGTGGGGGTCAGTCTCTTCTCCCAAGTAACAAGCGATAGGAAAAGAGGAAATGGCCTCAAGTTGCACCAGGGGAGGTATAGGTTGGATATTAGGAAAAATTTCTTCACTGAAAGAGTAGTCAGGCACTGGAACAGGTTGCCCAGGGAAGTGGTTGAGTCCCCATCCCTGGAGGTATTTAAAAGATGGGTAGATGTGGCACTTAGGGACATGGGTTAGTGGTGGAGTTGGCAGTGCCAGGTTTATGGTTGGACTTGATGATCTTAAAGGTCTTTTCCAACCTTAACAATTCTATGATTCTATTCAGTAAAGTACACTGAGAGAAACAGTCTGTTCACTATGTTCAGAAGGTTCAGAAATTTTTAATATTTTTTTTTAATTTTTCCCCTCTCTAAATAAGTTTCTCCAAGTTACCAACTGAGCCAATGAGTGTGCCCATTTTGGGTCAGTTGTACTTTTCCACTTTTTTAATTTAACCCTGTTAACTACAGTTACTGCTGAAAAGACCTACTTTAAAGCAAAAAAAAGAAGGCCAAAAATGCCACCCTGAGAGAAAAAAAATTTCTTTGAGATGGTGATCCAGTATATGTTTGAAGGTTAGGATTCCAGAGAAGACACCATTGTGTGAGAGAAATTAGAATATTATTTCTGCAAGTGAAATATCTTGAGTTTTCCTATTCAAAGCAGATCTCCAATACAGGTTATTTAGGCATCTCTCAGAATCATCTTCTAAAAACCTGCGGAGCAAATACAGCTGTCTTTTGATACAAAATGATGTCAGCTTTCTGTTTTGGCACTGGTGTGTGATTTATATGGGGGATTGTCAACAAACCTAGGGAACAGACTCTAAAAGGCCACCTATCTTTTCACATTTCCTCCTCATTCCCCCCTTTAGTTCTCAAAACTGCACCACGAGGAAAGCAACCAACTTGCAGCTTCCCTGTAGACAAAAATGGTAGCATAGCTACATAGAAAAACTGTACTGAGATTGAGCTACAAGATTTGTTGTTTTCCTGACTGCATCCTTCATACACACTCTCTAGTATCTATATGAATATGTGCAGATGAACAGATGAAACTAATACTGCTTTGCATATCTACAACTACCATTAACATTAATGAGCTTATGAGTGTGAACACTGTTGTTTACCTAGGCATCTCAGAGGTTCACTGTGTGAGCTGAGGTGGGTTTTTTAACTTTTTTTCATAACAATAGACCAGATAATAGAGCTGGATATTTATGTTAAGTAATTTGGACTAAGGGCAGGTATATATTACAACATGTCTAAATATTGTGAAAGATACATCTTGTCAAATGGGCTGATTTTATTATTTTTGTAGGGATATGTGGATCTGATACAAACTTTTGGCAAGCCCTTGACTTAATGCTACATTAGAATTTGTGGTATACAATACCAAGAAAGCAAATGTTAAGTAACTCTAAATATAGTTGTCACTGAAAATTCACTTTTTTTGATGGTGCTTAGTGTGGTGTTTTTGTGGGTTTGATTCTATTTGTTTGGCTTCCAGTCAGATTCTACTTAAAATTTTTCATCATTATAACTTTTAATGAATTATTTAGGTAATAGTGGTGTTAAATATAACAGTCTGAGATATTTTTTTTCCTAAAAAATGTATATTGTGTTAATTTCTTATATAATATATGGAATGACTGAAATATATTTTTGTTAATATCTGCATATCTCAATTATGGTATGTAAAAGAAGTGCAGTGTGTAGTAGAAGTTATCCCTTCATGTTTTTACATCAAACCTATGACATATTTAATGTTTGAAGTGTCACATTCCCACATAGTAAAAGACTGAAAATAGGAAGTAGACCAATAATGTGTGCATGAGTCATAGAAATTTCATTAGCACACCACAGAAACATCAGAAGGCAGGTTAATCATTCAAGAGAGTTCACCTGTGCCTTCTTAGGGATCTCTCCAGGTGTAGGACTGCGCTCCAGAAGAGGAGAAGCTGTATTTTACCTGAGAAAGGAAGTTAGTGTCAATGAATAAGCAACCAGGTTGCTGCTTGATTTGAGCAGCAGGGGAAGGCTTGCTTTGGGCACAAGTCAGCGTTAGGAACTGCTGTGAGATACTTTACCACAATGCAAGAGAGTGATTTAAGTGGCCTAACCTGGAAAGAGTTATGCAGAAGATCTACAAGTAGTCTATATAGGAGTTGATTTGAGGATAATTCAAGGGAGTGAAGTAGAGAGTCTTGGGGGCTTATCCTCCCTACTTCCTAAGGTTCTCCAGGTGAAAACCTTGTATGATGGGCTAGATGCATTTCTGTATGATGCCCCTGGTCAAGAAGATTTTAAATGTCTTAAATGATGAACTCTGTGGCCCTGGTAGAACCGATGGACTGTAGGTTCAGCATGATACTGGCAGTTACTCTTCTTCAGAAGCAAAACTGGTCATGTTTAACTCAGCTTTATAGCACAGTTACGTTGGATTATACCTTAACTGGTGAAGCTAAAAGCAATTCCACATTTTGATTTCCACAGGAAAAAATGCAAATATGGAATGATATGGAGTGCTCCATATCATGAAATGATGTAGATATGATCATTTCCCTCATCCAGATAACCAGAGGCAGGGATCATAGCACACACCATGGCAAACACCTTATGTGCTATGGATTGGCATCACTGCTACTACAGTATTAGGGATTCAAAAGCACTGAGAGCTGAAGGACCACCTGGAAAACACAGGCAGCTGATCCATGTAGAAAAAAAATGTAAAGCAAGGGCATGACTGAAAACAGAGAAGGTAAGGTGGTCCTGTTAGAGTGTCAGTACCATGTTTGCTCACCTAATCATATACATTCATAGGTAGATTCAATTTATAAAAGAGTTTCATGAGAAGTTTTCGCTTGTTTAATAATAACTGAAGATTATAGTTTTTCTTCTATGTGGAAGTTAGAGAGTCAGTGTTCTGAGAACAAGATAAAATGTAGATAAAAAACCCTCTACATCCATGCCTATCAGAGCTTTTGCCACATGCAAATCTGGTGGGGTTTTTGTTGGTTGTTTTGTTTTTTTTTTTTTTGTGGCAGTGGTGAGTTTTTTTCTTGATAGGAAAAGTGATAGGAAAGGTAGTTTGTAAATAGATTGTAGTAGAGAACAGAGCAGTATTTTATGTGGTTCTGTGCTAGGAAACAGCAATACTCAAGGGAAATAGATCAGGAGGAACTGGGAATTGCAAGTGTGGGTCATGTACAAGTCAAGATTTCCTACAGCATAAGGAACTACAACACTGTCTTATATATTCTAAAACTGAAAAGCTACCATGTTGTTGTGCCAAGTGGAAAAAAAAAAACCAAAACACATACTTTTGCAATTAAAAACAGCAAAGCAAGAGTTTAGTAATAAAGCAAGGTAAAAGAAATAAAGAATTATTGTTGTACAAAGAAATAAAGAATTATTGTTGTACAAAGTTCTTTGATTGGGTCTGGGGTTTTTTTAATTTAATCTTAAATTGGAAGGAGGGGAAAAAAAAAAGCAGGGAAGAGGAAGGTGTTCCTGATGGCATAAATCCAACTGAAAGAAACAAAAGGTATTCTGTTTTTTTTTTACATAAAAGTGAATTACATTTGCACTTGTAAAGATTCAGCTAACTGTAGTGGAAAATTTCAAATACTGTATACGGCTACTAAGCAGAGGGGGGGTGGGGGTGGGTGGGTTGTTGTACTGTAAAAACAAATGCCAGAGAAAATTAATCCCTGCAGTTGTCAGCAGAATGAGAATGGAGTTGCATCAAAACTTCACACAGTCCCTTGTGGGTAATGAATTGCAGAGCCCTGAAATGGGGAAAATACCTTTCTTTTCTAGGCACACAGCACTGTCCTCTGTCAAAATACACTTGATTGCTGTCACTACAGCTGACTTGATTGTGACCTTGGGTAAGTCCTTTAGCTCATGGATGGGTTTTTTCCATTTACTTCAGTGTTAGCTCAGTCCTTTGACCAGTCTATGCTTACTAAAAGCACTGATATGCATCATCATTCTTAACAGATAAAATAATTTCAGAATTTTAAATTCCTGTATAAATGTGAGATATTATTAAATCTCATCTTCTCTTTGCTCTGTCTCAGGTTTTTGGAAATAATTTGCAAGCTATTTGATCCTGTAGTCGCTTGCCCTTTTGGGAACCGGCTTTGTTAAGCAGGAAAATTGACATTGCTGTAATTCTTAGCCTGTGGAGAAAGATGACCTTACATAAACTTATAAATGTCAAATTCTGGCAAGAATAGAGACAGCCCTTTGGGATAGTTTGAGTCAACTATATATGTTATTTTAGAGATTCAGTCTAAACCTGCCATCCAAAAAAAGTACAGTTAAAAAGAAGAGTTTTGTCTGTTAATCATATTACTGGGTAAAGATAATGTGGTGCTATGTTTCAATGTTAGTTTGATATATTAGACCCAGGCTTGGACTTACTGAAAATGATAAAGGCCTTCTAACTTCCTGGGTTCAAGCACCAGATCTGAAAAGAATTTGTAGATCTCTACTTAATAAAGATGCAGGGTAAGAGATTGCTATTGTAGTGAAACAGGAGCAGAATGCCTTCCATTATTTCTCCTGTTTTCTTTTGATGATCAGCTTTTGCCCCCATTGTGATGACATGTTTTTTAAATGAGCAGAGGTAGAGAAGAGGAAAGCTTCTTCTGCCTGGATATTGAAGGGAAAGGTGAAAACGTGTATGAAAAATTAGCACATTTCCACAGAAATTCTTAAGGCAGGCTATTCAATGCTTTTCTGTCAGTTTCTGAAATATTTCTGCTTGTAACCAAAATGATACTTCAGGTATTTAATATGATTAACATCATCTCTGGCTTGCTTTAACTCATGTTAATCAGACTAAGCTACCATAATTACTGATTTAAAATTTATTTAATTAAAATGAATTTTCACACTGAAGGACATAAAATGTTAACTTGACATTTTATGCAATTTGACTGCAAAGAATCTCAAAATATAATACAGCCCATTTTTTATAATTGTTATGGTGACAAAAAGTTAATTCTAGCATTTTTAAGAATATGACCTATCACTGCAGATATTTATTAATAGAAAATATTTCAACACATTTTGTTTCTTAAGTGTCCAGATGCTGTTATATATCCTGGAATATTAGCACTGGAAATCACAAATTACTTATGGTGAGCGATAAAGTCAACCATTATCTCTCATCTTTGCTGCTGACTGAAGTGAAAATTCATCTGAAAGGTTTTATGTATTTACTTATGACTTTAAGAGACTGTTTAAAATTGCTGTTCACTGAAATGAGGACACCATCCATAGTACCAGCAGGTTTTCCCACGCTGTTTCCTGACCTGCAGAATCCCTGCTGCTCCAGCGTTTGGCTTTTCTTAAGCACAGACCACCAGTTGTGTTAAATCATTCTGTAGTATGTGCCTGAGGAATTATGTTGATTTCAGTGCCTGAAATATATCCCTCTCTGTTGACATAAGATGACTACATAAAGCTTCTATCTAATTTTTTATATGGAAGCTATATTTTGAAAAGAAAAGCTTCTAAAATCCTACTTCCAAGCAGCTTGTTTAATAGAGTGTGCTGCACTGTAACTTGGTTATAAAATGTTTGATATATGCCTTCTGTTGTGTTTACATAGGACAAAAAGTCACACAATCTAGTAAACTTTAGAATAAGTACCTTGATTAATATTGTTTCATAGACACCAGATTTTATCCAAAATTTTTTTTAAACTTTGTATTTTCACATGCTCAAAACCATGAAAACCATGTTACAACTTGCATGCTGCTCACAAGCATACTTTAAATGTTTAGGAATGATCTGATCTCACATTTGAACTTACGTCAGTGTGAGATAATAACATGTATTACTGCTGACTGTCTTTTTTGTCTAATGAATAAATTAAAAAAGATGAAGTTTGAAGACACCAGTACCACCAAAAAAAAAAAAATCCATACTTCTCATTTTAGAAAAACATTAGTATAAAGAACTTCATTAAATTGTCTATGAGGATATTTAGAGCCTTAAGACTCAATTTCCAAAATAACTGCTTTTCATTTTCTAGTTCAGCCTATACTTGTTTATAATAAGTTGTCTAGGATTTCACAGCTGTTCTCTATTTATAGTCTAATGGGAAATTTCACTTGTCAGGGATGGTATGACAAATAAATGTCCCATATGTGCATTTTATTCTTAGGTGTATCTTCTTATCAGCCAACAAAATGTCAAGAAATACGGTTTGAAGCCGTTTAACTGCACACGTACAGAGACTGTGTTTTTTCTGTCGCACATCCCAACTGATTGAGAAATGAGCTGCGGTTCTCTTAAAGAAGTGTAAAATTTTACTGCCCTTTCAGACCTTTTGGGACTCTTTACTACAGCTATTCCCCTTTCAGGAACTCTTGGAGTGGGCAGATGGAAATTGTCCACTTCAGCATGGCAGGGGAGACCTGTAATAAATCTATATGCCATCAAAATTTTCTATGCAGTGTCTTCAAGACAGTATGACCTTCTCTGTTTTCTCCCTGTTCTTTCCTAGGATAAAATGTACACCACATCACAAAGACCTTGTGAAGAAACTCTAACATAGCACTTCCAAAATTCCTGAAAGACTGAGGCTCTCCAGCCCTATTTCCAGACGGGAACCTATACAAGACATGTTCCTCTGGAAAACTCTGTTGGCATGGCCTGTGCACCAAGGTTTGTTCTCAATTTGTGGGTCAGGCAAGGAAATAAGTAAACTCTTGATATCATTCTTGCTATTGGTAGACATAACAGATGAGCCAGAACATTACAGCAGATATATGCTATTGACAGAGGTTCCTAGAGTAAATGGGACCTGGAAAGAATTATTAATGACCCTTCACATTTTTCATAGACATCTTGGCCTATCTAGTCCATAATAATTAGTTCCTATTACATTGTCAAAAGGAAGTCATAATGAAAATGGCAGCTTCATTTTAACTTACCTTAAAGCTGCCAGACAACTACTAATTACTGAGACATATATCGCTTTTTTTTTTTTCACAAGAGCGAGTAATGTAAGGGCTAAATGAATTAGACATAATTTGTGTAAGTCATAATAGAACCAGCTCTGAATTGGCATATTTCATGCCAGTTATGAAAGATAAAAGGCCTGGCAATATCCACGAGAAAGATGAAACTTTCTTTCCTAATTTTCCTTTGACAAAAGATGTGGGGTAGATCATCTTTGATCAACAGGGAAGGAAAGAAGTACAATGCACAGGAAAGCTGAGTTGACAAGTAATTTTCAGGAATGCTGAGGCAAACAAGGTCCCAAAAACAAGACTTAAGTGTTAGGTAAAACTTCTCTATTATCAAACACCTAGGGTTGAATTGATTTTTCTGCCTTGGTTCTCTCTAATGACTTGCCCTCTGGAGGTGTTTATCTTCCACTACAGTCAATAAAGAAAACCTAGGTAAGCAGAAGAAAAAGGCTGAAATTAGTTGAGGTGAATCTCACTTTAGTATTCAATAATCTATGTGTTCTGTACCAGCCTTTCTCCTGTGACTAGTACTGGACTATGGCATTAATATGTGATTCCTACAACTGTGATGAATAAATGAATTTCATTTATACGTAGTGGAGAAAAAATATCTCTATTTACAATAATGGGTAATATTTCTGCCAGCTGTTAATGCAATAGATGGAGTGCTATGCTGTTGTAGTAGGTACCATACAGTTAAACAAATGTTAGTGCTTAGTACTGAGAAAGGCACTTGCATAAAGAAGTGTTTGGATATATTTTACCATTCCCTGCCATGTGATATGAATAAATGAAGTCAAATGGCAGTACAAACAGTATTGCTGAAATAATCTCTACTTGTTTGAATTATAATGTAAAGAACTTCAGTTCTCTTGAGCTGACTCCTTCCAATTATTTATTACTAGAATTAAATAAATGGGATAATCCTTTTAAGCTTTTTCAGCTCATCTATAGCCATATCTGTGCTGTTAATAGGCTCCCCTATACACCACACAAGATTTACCAGTTGCCAGCACAGTTCAGGATTTCCTATTAAAATGCATTTTTGCTAAAGGCAGTCATATGCGATGCTGGTGGCAGAGTTCCAGAGAACAGTAACTTTGTAAAGCATTTAAGAACATGTCAACAGAAATCGCTGAAAGTGTTTAACTTAAACATTTAAGTTACCACTTGCTTAAGTGGCTAAATGTTTCACTGGACTGCAACAGCTATGATGCAAAAACCCACAAGCTCCTTGTTCCCTCAAGAATTACTGTGTAAACTCATTATGTGAACAATTTCTGTCCAGAAGTAGTCTCCTGTGAGCCAGAAAGATCTTCTGGCTCTTTAATAGTATGCCACTTCCACCACACCGTGGCTGAATGTCATGCCCTATGGATCTGCTTATGCAGACTGTAAACTCATATCAAAAGCCAGGCTCACGTCCATCCCATAGATGCCCTAACATCTCTCCTGCTGGCCCCTAAGTTTGCCTTCAGTGCAGGACAGACAGAATCTTTCTGAAGGTCAGTGCCCAAGGCACTAACCCTACTCACTCTGTAAGTGGGTTCAGAGCCTCTCTGTATCTGGCAGGTCCTTCAAACAAAATCTTCAATAACCCACAGGGTTCCTGTCATTAATGCTCATTACTGCTCTCTTTCGTCTCTTCAGTAATTCAATTTCTGCCACATTTGCTCGAAACCATAGATTTTCAAGAAGGAAAGGAGTGGGTTTCTTGAAGGGTTTGCTTGTGGAACAAGCTGCATAGTACAGTCAAGCTTTGACAGAGTGACAAGCACAGGTGATTGTCAGCATTGACCTTAAATGTGACTGTAGTGATGATATGTCCTCACATATTTTTATAATGTTTTTATAATGTAAGTCATCAGCAAATATTCCATCTCCCCTAGCAATGTAATTACACTGTTGCAAATGTGGTGCATTTAGAGAGTGGCAAATGCATTTATCTTCTCTTATCCACTTACCTGACTTGCTAAAGGTTTTTAATAATGCCCAAAGTAATGGAAGCTGAATAATTCATGTCCAAATTAGATATGCATTAATGGTCCCAGTGCAGTTAACTGGAAAACTAGGATCTGGCTTAGTGCATGCTTAGAGCAATAAAACACTTTGAAGGCTACTGTGACTGTAACTGCTAGGTTGAATAAAGCTGAGTCACTAAAAAGAGATGATTTAATCTTTCCTGTTTACCTTCTCTGAAGTACACTGCTTGCGGAACCACTGCCATAAAGGAACGCTTTAGTTTACATGGCAAAATAAACAGGTTTTTGCTATCTTTATTTGCAAAATACAATCATTTAATCACGCTTTTTTCAGTGAAGCTGATTTTATACATTCTCTGCAGTAGTTTACTTAACGTTTTAAAAATTTGATAAATTACCTATTTATTAAAATTTATAGGGCTGTCTGCACAGCTCAACTAAATTTTTAAGCATTACCCCAAACTTTTAACAGCGGCATTTCTGTTGAAATAAATTAACCATCTTCACCTAAGGCTCTCTTTTGAATAAAAACATAAGAATTTTTTTTAAATGACAAGCTTAACGGCTATAGTTGCGGCAGCCAGCTTATCTGAGGGTAGCAGTCCTATGTAGGTACAAGAGCGGGTGAGCGTCTTGTGTGCTGAAAGGGAATATTAAATCTTCGTCTTCTTATACCCACTGCTCCGATTACCGCATGCACGGTGTTTCCTGCGCCTTCCGAGCCCGCGAGCGGCCGGGTACGGGCTGGGGGCAGGGGCAGCGGAGCAGGAGCGCGGCCCCGCCGCGGGGACGGGAGGTGGCACTGTTGCCTTTGCGCTGGTGGCCTTGCGGCGCGGCTCCGCGGCGGCGGGGACCGCCGGCGTGGCGCGGGAAAGCAAGTCCGTCCTGGCAAAGGAAAGACGTTAGTACTTCGGTTTCTTCGTTAAATCCTCCCGTGTATTTACAAGGTGCAGAGCTGTAAAAGGAGCATACAGTCAAGTTTAAAATGTTGTTTAATGTAATAAGCTAACATTATTCTTTTGAATCACAAAGCCCTCTATTTTTTTTTCCCTTAGCATTGTTGATTTAAATGTGATTTTGTATTATGCTTTATATTATGGCTATAAACTCTTGTATAGCAACAAACCTCTCTCTGACCTGTGTGTTGTGACTTTACCGTGGGTGTGGTGAACTTACCATACTTAGCATATTACTCTTACTTACTTACCATATTTCTTACCATATTACCTTTCATTACATACATTTCTTACCATATTACTCTTACTTACTTACCGTATTTCTCTGTAACACTTCTGTATCCTCCAAATAGATTAATTTAATTCTGTCCCTAAGTTTGTGAGTAAAACTGAGAGGCTATAAACATGGTAGGCCAAAATAGATAGATGACATAGCTGTGTGTTCCATTTTGCATGTATGCAACCATTTTCATCTCAAGGCAGCCCTCATGTTCAACGGAGATCAGTATCTGAATGAAAGAACAGATGGCTTGTGTGAGTGGTGCGTGGTCTAAGCGATGATGCTAAGGAGTAAGCAGAATGCAGTCATCTTTGTTCCTGCCCTCCCTCTCTCTTCAGTTTGCTCTTTGCTCAACAAACAAGATTAAAGGTCCTATTCAAATCATCACATTGATACATAGATACGTAATTTCATTTATTTATGATTATAGAAGAATATAAGCACAAATTCAGAATCTTCTGAGCTCCTTAACTTCCAGCAGACAGGCAGGCCACTGTTTCAGGGCAGTAGCCTGGATAAAAATATGAGGCGATAATAATAAAGAGGAAAGAGAAAAAAAGAGACAGTAACTTCCTCTTTTAATTTTTTTGTTAGAAATATTATTATCTATACAGTTAGTGATGCTATAATGTTTCAATCTGAAATAGTTATATGTTGTAGAGAACATAGTTAAAATTATAATATGTAAAACACTAAGGTGAATGTCCATGTAAATTTTACCACAGTGACAGGACAGCTATAGAATAATGGAATAAAATAATTTGGAAGGAACCTCTGAGGTCATCTGCTACAACCCCCTGCTCAAAGCAGGGCCAGCTTACATCAGGTTGTTCATGTTCTTGCACAGTCAGGTTTTGATTATCTGCAAGAATTGAAAATTTACATCTTCCCTGAGCAACTCATTCCAATATTTGGCCACCCTCATGTCCTTCTTTGCTACAAGGGCATAGGGCTGACTCATGTTCTGCTTTGTGGACCAGGTCTTCTTTGGCGAAGTTGCTTCCCTGCCAGTCGCCAGGCTGTGCTGGTGCAGGGGCTTGCTCCATGCCAGCCAGGGGCAGGACTTGCATTTGCCAGTGCTGAACTTCACGTGGTTCCTCTCAGCCCATTCCTCCAGCCTGCCAAGGTCCTCCTGAATGGCAGCCCTGCCTGCTGGTGTATAAACCACCACCTCTAATTTGACATTGTCCTCAAAGCTTCTGAGGGTGCACTCTGTCCCATTGTCCAGATCATGACTGTCTGCTTTGGGGGATCCTCCAAAAAAATAGCTGGGGAAGGGTTTACGGTACAGCTGGAAGATAGGAACTTCAGATGAGCGCTGTACAAAACAGGGAGAGGAGGCAAGCAGATTCAGTTGTATGTTTTTAGCGAAGGAAATCAGTTCATATTAAAACACTCTTCTTTTGATTTTTGGAGATGTTTTTTGTTCAGTTAATGAACTTAAAATTATTGTTACTGTCTTAATTCCTGTGTAAAGTACTAGAGTGCATCTGGATGATGCAACTGCATAAGGGTTAAAAAAAAAGTCACTAAAGTCCCAAATTGTTCGCATTTCAATATGATGACTGGGTATCCTGTGACAAAGAGATAAAAAAAGAACATTCCTCTGGAAAGGAATAACCCACTGCATTGGTAAATACTAAATCTGTGTTCTGTTTCTATTTAAAATGTAGCCAAGCTTTTCAATGAGATGGATTTTCAGTTCACTCACAGCAAATGTGAAGCAATACTCTGCTTGTTTATTCATTCTAGAGTCAGTATTACCAGTGAATTTTCTTCCATTACAGCATGCTTAAATCTGTTGTTCCTCCTTTGGACAAAATTCCCACTGTAATTACAGATATTATTCTTCCCTTAAATTGAAGTGATTTCTAATTGTTAGTTTTCATTCAAAGAGACATGAAGGTGGAAATACAGAAGAGCACTGTCCCATTCCCAACCTTAGATGTGATAGATAAGAAAATGCTGGGCAAGAAAATGAAAGCAATGGTTTTAGCCATGTCAATATGAGCAAAATTTGTATAGAGTTCCCTTTAAATAGGGAAAAAATATTCAAATCAGCTGATAGTTACAAGTGGAAGTATGCACAGGCAAACAATAAGAAGGGAAGACAGGTTGTGTGTGAAGTCCCCAGTTTTGGACTTTGAGAATATCCTTTTGGCTCTCACCTCAATTTTTTCAGTATCTGAACCTGACTCTTAATCAATTATTTAAATGAGAAATAATGTGCAGACAAACTTGTGAGTGCATAAAGGGAAGTAAAAACACTGGCAAAAATGGTTGTATAAAATAGTAACAAACTGTTTTAGGACCTAATGTTATTTCTTAACACATCTGTACAAAATTCACTCTCTCTGACCTGTGGGAACTCAAACCACTAAAAAACCTTCTTTTTTGGTCTCATTCAACACTTTAAATTGAAACCATTAGGGATCAAGTGAAGTAGCTAACTTCAATTACGATTTTAAGTTTTGATTGATTTGACATTTAAAATAAAAACAGACATCATGCAAATAAGGCTTGAATGGCTTTCTCTCAAATTTGTTGCCATTCACCAATGTGAGGACCAAATTTGACCCTTAATTCACCTTACCGTAAAATGGACAAGAATGACTCACAAGACATTCTTCTAACTATTACATTAACCTCTCTGTCCTACATATCATCTTAAGCCATATTACCTTCCCAGTTAATTAAATCAGAAAAAAAACACTTTAAGTTTTTTTGAACAAGTGTACATTTATACCATCAAATAAAAAAATTAAAATAATAGGAGGCAAACAAAATTTATCTGCAAACCTTAGCGACTTTTCAATTAGAATTTCTTCAATCAATACACCATATTGATTGAAGCCATTTCTGAAATAGTCCCAAACCCCAGACTTGAACCTCTGCAAATCTTTCATATAAAAGATGAAACAAATTTTTGTCTCGAGCTGAACTGAGCTACTCCTGCACTGACAAAGATTAATTTTCTGAGTTACAAAATGCTCTTTGGATTGCTAGGCTACACATGTTGAGATCTTCATTTCTTATCTTAAGGAATTAGAGCATCCTGCTCTAATTGACCCTATCTTGAGCAGAGGTGGGACTAGAGGTCTCTTCCAAACTCTTGTGGTTCTGTGATCCGATTCATTAATGTCAGGTATATTTTGTTACTGTTCCAGGTGCCTCCTTTATAAGCGTGTTGAGGATTACCACCCTACTTAATAACTTCGGTTGAATGGCATGCTCATCCTCCCCTCAGCCTCTTCAGCTTATAGCCTCACGTATTAGTGTAAACGACTGTGATACATCCTGCAGCTGCTACAGCTGTCTTCCAGCAGTAATCAGAACTCTTTTTCATTCATCTGTAATATAAGATCATAAGATTACTGTTGGCCAAGCATTAAATGGATAAAAGTCTCTTCAAGTTCACCTTACCAATGTCTCATCTCTTCCCTTCACATGTTCAGTACCTGTCCCATAAGAGTTCCTGAGCAACCAGTGGCATACTTCAATGTTGTTGTTTATCTCTGGTTGCAGAGTCTTTATTTTGGCACTGTCTAGACACTTGAGTAGATTTTCTGCTAAAAGACATTAAGAATTATGCTGCTTTGTAGCACAACAGTGACTCCTTCTCAACAGCACTGCCTTGAGACAAGTTATATTACAATGTTCTTGCATGGACTATGGGCCTTATTATGTATTAAAATCTATGTACTAATTGATACACTCAGACAAAATCAGTTTTGATAAGTCAAAGATATCTCAATAACACCAGCAAAATGACTAATAAAAAATATCACATGTAAAAATTTGAAAACTGTAGTGGGTTTATTGTTCATGAGTCAAAGTCTGTCAAAGGGTATTTATCAAATTGCCATAGCTACATAAAGCTCTCTGATTTAACACCATGGACTCACTTTCCTCACTTTGTATTTATTACATCTTCAACTTGTTCTTATTATATCTTCAAATATTATCTTCAAGTGTAAAATAAATGAAGCACTTTACTGCACCAGACATGCATGTTAATGGACACAGGCCACGAACAAAAGTGACTTAGTCATTAAGAGCTGAAATTATGTTAAGCATCTGAGTATGATTTCATTTCCTCTGGTTTCCTTTTATTTGTAATAGGCCTGGCTTTTTAAAGGTACTTATTAAAAACATGTCTTTATTTTTTGTGACTGCACATTTAGCTTACAGACACAAACATACTTTTTCTAAAAAAAAATTAAGTATGGAAAGCATAATATTAAATGGAAAAAACCCCAACTATTTTTCTAATCCAGAACTGATACTTCTAGCTTTCCACTTCAGAGTACTTACTTATGAGACTATATATCTGGAAATGATAGCTGAATATCACAAATGAAAGGAGAGAGTTGTTACCAAATGTCAGGATGTTTAATTGCACATAGGAGCATAGGTGGTTATTTACAAAACAGCATAAATAATGAGATATTCAAATGTCTTCAAAGGTTGCCTTTTAGTACAAACTTGACTATTGAATTCAAAACAAATAAAATTTTATATCAAAGTGGGGAAAAACTGTATCAGAGCAAAGGAATGTGCGAATTCAAACCTTTAGTTAATTTTTAAAAATGGTAAAAAAGTATGTCGGTATTAACTTCTTTGAGATCAGAGAAGAAAATTAGGTCTTTACTATTTTTAATGACTTTGATTCCTATCATCTTTGGGCAGTGAGACTTTTAGCTATTAACTGTCTATTAACTCTAATTGTGAAATATAAAATAGCATTACTAAAGAAAAAAAAAGAAAGTGTAGAATAGCATTATTACTATGAAACTCATACCCTTTGACAGATGAAATCTTGAGAGAACTGTGAGAATTTACTTTAATTATTTTTTCGTCAATTTATAGTCTACCTCTTCAGCAATAACCCAGGGGTTTTTTTCTGGTTAAAAGCATTTGCATTATCACCATCAAACCTGAAAAATATTAAAAATTGAACTGTGTGCTTTTATTTTCTACAAACCTTACTGGACCTAGTACTTGGCTCCAACCGAGTACTCAGTAATAATAAGAGACTTTTAAAGCATTTTTGGACACTCCAATAACACTGCACTACAAGATAGTTCCCACACTGAGATGTGGCTCCTATGGCCAGCATGCTGAAAAGCATGTTTGTCTTTCCTGTTTCCTCAAGTGCCTTTCCTGCTTTCACAGAGGTCACAGCATCCTCTGGTCTCCCTGTTTCTGGTCACAGGAATCTTGCCTCTCTATCCAAGTAGCTTTTCTGCTCATTACATTTATCCAGATAACCTAACTAGCTAATAGCTTGGAAGACCGCTAAGCAAGAAGTGCGAAAAGAAAGATTTGACTCTGTTGCACCAAAATCTTAGGGGTCCCCCACTTTTTGAGTAGTAGTCTAGAAGTCAAAATATTTAGATGTGGAGGGACAGGTTTTTTCCTGGCCACGTTTTAAAACCTCCTGGCCACAGTTCTGTGATGAGGGACCATGTCTGCTCACAAGTGGTGATCATCTCTAAGCATGCTAGCAAAATTAGGAGATTTAGGACCTCAAACCAGCACAGATGCACAAATGTTTGGGTCAAAGCAGTTCTTTTCTGCAAAGGAAGAACTAGAAACATCTGAAGTGCAGGTCAAATGCAGGCGTACACCAAACTTAGGTGACTGATGTGCAAAGATATTTTGGACAGTAATTTTAGCTAAGGTTCCCATAGTCCAGCTTAACATCCTGTTTCAGACCTTGTCTGAATTTCTTCATTTCTCTTCACATAAAGAAGTGGATTAGGAGAAGCTTGAGAAAGTCCATCTGTTGTTCTGCTTTCTTACTGAACTCCTCAGCTCTTATTTTTTTCAACAATGCCTGTTGGGATTTCAGTTTACCCTCTCGTACTATCCAGGTTAATTGTGCAGGTTAAGATGATCATTTCATACTAGTAGATTAATGTGAGCAGTAGGCCTCTATTGTCTCAGAAAGACAAAATTGTATTTGTGAAGACCAGCAGCAAAACTCATGCACGGCTTCTGCACATGAGCTCTTCATCCCCCTGTCAGCTCAGGTGTCCCAGCTACCTTTGGAAAAGCAATTGTTGCAATGAGAGTTTGTGTCCTGTATAAAAACATAAGGCACAGGTTATTTTATTAGATAATAGAAGAGATTTTGTATTATGTGAAGCAATTAGCAATCCTAGTGCTTGCTATCCTTCCTGTGTGGGGACCTGAAACCTCTAGCCTAGTGGACTTCACCTTAGGACCATGTTATAGGAGACAATTCAAGCATAAACGATACTTATTTAGACAGTAATTAAGCCAACCATCAACTGACTGGTGATATTGTAGGCTGTTGCCTGGCAACTGCTAGGACCTGACAAATTAATTCTTTTTTTAGACTGATATTAATTGCCTCATTTTATTAAGTTAAAAAAAAGAAAACAACAATGTTGGCATGAATTTAAAAGTAAAGGAAAGAGAAGATAATCTGAGTAGGAGAGGGGACCAGAAGTAGGGATAAATCATGTAAAAGGAAAACTGAGGTAGAACAGAACAGGGAAAAAAAGAAAACACTTAGAGAGTACATGGAAGGGAGAGGAGAGGAGAGGAGAGGAGAGGAGAGGAGAGGAGAGGAGAGGAGAGGAGAGGAGAGGAGAGGAGAGGAGAGGAGAGGAGAGGAGAGGAGAGGAGAGGAGAGGAGAGGAGAGGAGAGGAGAGGAGAGGAGAGGAGAGGAGAGGAGAGGAGAGGAGAGGAGAGGAGAGGAAACCGTCACAGAACACCTGTAAGGACATGAACAATGGGATCCAGACACCAAACAATATGAAGAATGTTAAAAGAACTAATTAAAATTTCTTCTTTTTGGCAAAGGCCTATACTCAAAACAAGGAAAACTCAGTGTGATGAGGTTACCTAGGAGCAATATATTCTTTTGGAGAATGAGCACTCTTGAAGTATACAGAGTATTTTATTTAAAAGAAATTACTTTTTCCATCTTTCCCTAAGGAGGACTCTTTCCAGCTTCAAGTTTTGGAAAAGTATTCAAGTGTCTGAGAGATACTTGTCTTATACATACCCAGGTAATCTGAGAGCAACTACAGCAGTAGTCAAGAAGCAGCAATCAGTAAAACACTTTTTGCTTTTTGTGACCCACTGCTATATCCAGCACAGTTCCATGACTGATGGTCTCAGAAAGATCCAACAGCTCCTGTCTCAGCTTGCTTTTGCTTAGTTACTTTACACCACTGATTTAAAATAAGCCCAGAAAAAAAGAAATTTTTACTTTTATTCTTTGAATAACTGTGTTCTGATTAAATTTTACCTCCAGATCTCAGGGCTAAAATTAAATAGCTAGGTTTCAGTGATCAGCAGAACTCCATTCTTATACAGATTTGAACTCAAAGTGCTTTCAAAAGCCGAAGAACATGTTAGTCTTCAGTGTGGGAATGCTGCCTTACCAATGATACTGGTAATTCTTTTTTTTTAATCTGGAAAAACTACCTTTTGATAAAATAAAAACATTTTGATTCGATAAAAGTTTTCTTAAAGAATTGCCTCAATTTGCACAAGAATTTCATTAGTCCAATATGGAAGACCTTGTCAGAGTGACCTCAAATAACCTCAAGAGATCCCATTAATAACATTATTTATTTAAACTAACTTTGAATGAATAAGGAGGTATAAGTTATCTAGAGGAGAACAAAAACTTGAAAATGCATCTTCAGTAATGAAGGTAAGTGATTTTATCCCATATTGGGATAACATCATCTCCCTCAATGTGAATTCCAAGGTTTTAAAATGTTGCTCTATTTCCCAAATTACTGTCTGCAGCATTTTTCATGCTGCTGATTGGAGAAGGTCAAACACCTCCTTCTGCAGTGAACAGGACAAGTTGTAATTAGCTGAGATGATGAACATGGCTAGACTTGTGCCAGCAAAGAGTGGTTATATTGTAGTTCAAACACTTCTTTGTAATTAGTTCACCTGATTAGTTGGGTTTAAGGAAAGAAAACAAATGCACATTATAGTACAGGCACATTAACTTCAATACAATTAGTGTAATTGGAGTGTAGTTATAATGCAGTTACAATTTGCTAAAAATAATTATTGCTAATGTATCTGAATTATGAAGTGTATTTAGAAGTTTGACTTGACAGTTTCATTTTCTGTATAACACTAGAGAAATTGCTTGTTCATTGCTTCAGCTGTCACAAATTGTTGTTGTTGTTTCTCTGAAGCTTTATAAACAGCCACTGGGCAAAAATCCCTGGTATTCCAGCTGCAATAGGGATGTCCAGTCAACTGCATGATCAGGATGTCTATTCATATGAAACCAGTGTTTTTGTTATGAGAAAGGGATTTGGATTGACTTTCCCTTCTACTGCATACAATGTCTTCAGATTTAGTGAGTCTAGATTATGTTGACTCCTTAACACAACCTTAGGTGATTCCTGACATGATCAGCAAAGGGACAAGGATGTGCCAGTGCTGACCACCACATTTCTCTTAGGTGCTCAGTTCCAGGGGCCAAAGTTGCAGCTGCAGACTATTGTCAGTTTGCCAAGGGAGGTGGCAGGGAGAGAAGAGGACATCTCTGCTGGCTACAAAGAAATGCTAGCATACATAGCGCTCATTTAAGCCTAGAGCTAAGTCAGGGATACAAGAAGGTACGTAAAATTAGATTGCATGCCTAAAATGATGTCTGGGATTTAGATGCTGAACATATCCCTTTCAATACAGACAATTGGCTTACTCTTTTTTTCTGCAGTCTTGTAAGAGGAGTTACTGTCACTCACCTTTAAACACAGTGTCTTAACTTGATTTGGGCTGAGCCAGAATGAGCTCAAATGCTCATTACTTGTGTCGCAGGTGAACATCCTCAGTGCTGCCAAGAATGGGAGAATTCCCCTCCTCTCTCCACTGCCCTGCCGGGCAGGGCAATAGAGCACCAAAGGAGTCTGATCCAACTGCCTGTTGGCAAAGGCACTCTGCTGGGAAGAGAAAGCAGTGAAGCCCCCTGAGAGGCTTCTGTAGATTGTTTCCCATGACCTTTTAGTGCAAAATGCCTCAATAGTTGTGGGAGCAGGGGCCAGAACTTTATGGATTACATACACCTCCAGTGCAGCTTGCTAGAGAGTGGTCTGCCTTTTCTTAGAGACAGCAAGTATTGGAGCACTCTCTTGAAAGTTTAAATACCAAAGGGAGGACTATGGAATAACCTGCATAAACAAGTGACCTTCCTAAGTTTCCATGAGAAAGGTGCTGGAATGCATCTTGAAAGAGACGGGTTTCTATCCTTTTCTAAAGCCCCTGACCTCAGTGGTATCTTGTGAAAAAGAGAATTGCAAGAATGCAGGAGAAGCAGTTTGAAGTCTGTCAGTTCTACTTAGTTCTCTGTATGTGGAATTAAGTTACTAATTGGGGTAGGGAGCAGTCAGAGAAGTCACATGCTCTTTTGCCCTGAAGATCTTGAAATTAAAAATACTTGAAAAGCCACATAGAACTGAGAACTAATTGGTAGTAGCTGTACACAAGGAAGCGTTCATTATTTTAATCTTCTGAAATATCCTTATCCTCAGTATTTCAAGATTCTTGCTAGTACTTAGATGGAAAAAACATCATTAAAAGTAGATTACACTGAGGTGAATTTTTTAACATGAGGTACTCAATTTCTTGTCAGAACTTAATGATATTTATGACTTGAGAATGTCTACCAGCTGAAAAAAACAGCTTAATTATTTTTCAGCTGTAACAATTCTATAATAAAATAGCCCTTGAAGTAGCTATATGGGTGATATTCACAGGCACCACACACACAGCCTAAGTGACTATGCATAGTCAAATGGGTAGCTATTTGTGGGAGACCTGAGTTCATTTTGCTGTGGAAAAATAGCTAGTCTAGTAAAAGCCTTTCTCTGACAGTTATTCCCAGCTGTATACATTAAGTGGATCTCTTATACCTATTCAGACATGTTTTGATGAGCAAAGCTGTATGAGTGAAAGCCCACAGGTCTTTAATGAGACCCTTCCACTCCACTCCATAGGACAGCAACTGCTGTTTGTGAAGAGTGCTTTGTGCGTAGCCGCTTCAACTGATGTGGTCATCCTAGAAGTCCCCAGATCTTCCCAGGGACTCAGATGGATCCAGCCTGGAGCAAGGCACTTCCAGCATTCTGAGCTGAGGTGGGCACCATCTGCCTTACTGGTTTCAGTGAGGCAGTAGCAAGCCTTTGCTGCTCAAACAGGAAAGACCCTAATGAAAGGGCATTATCTAGCTGATCAACCGGGAAGCATGAATCAGAAACATGGGCTTTGTCAGACTCTGTGTAAAGCGTATTCTTCTGCATGATGAAGGAAACTCAGTATATGGAAAAATATTATTATTTAATGAACTCCCATTGTCATTCTCATTTGAAGTTGCTAATGAGGCTGAAGTCAATATCCTTCATCTGTTCAGTAAAGTGAATTCTTCATCTTGACAGTCTAAGATTGCCAGTGGGTAGACACAGATTTGTGAGAAGAACTAAATGGTGTTTACGGTGGTGACTGATTATCTCCTGAAGAATCATGTGTTTTTCTCCAACAGTAGAGGATATAATTTAATTAGACTGTTATTTTAAATGTTCTGATTTTTTTAATGCATTAACTTATGGCCTGTGGCTGATAGAAAAGAAATTAACACTGGCTCCTTTGAGTGTGGAATGAATTGCTGTTTGCAAAGGGAGAAAATTAATTATAAATGCCTGCTATTTAAGTTTTCCAGATTCAGATGATAAATGAAGCAATTATTACATGTCAAGTATATAAACAGTAATTCGTCAACATTTCAGCTTATTAATTCTAACATTTGCCATTCCATGTAACATATTTATTACATTTTATTGCTTGTTGATGAAAAATCTAGCATAGTTCTCTCAATTATCTTTATACAGCTGCATAATGAAGCAACAAAGTAGGGATGTATATCACAGTCCTGAACACCACGAAAGAGTTCTTGTTTGTCTTCACTTCAGCTCAGAATAAAGCACCGAGACCTCAATCTGGCCCAGCTACAGGCGTCTGTCCTCATTTCAACTTCCCAACCTTGCTTTCGAGGTGTTGTGCCGCTGTGCTCCTGATTGCATTTGAAAGCCCGTTCCTGCCAACTACTGCATGCCCAAGCCCCACTGACTCATCCTGCCTGGATGCTCCTTCCTGCTCTTTCTAATCACATCTCTGTGCCTTTCCTCATGCTTGCTATGTACCTGGAATGACCTAAGAGCTAGGCACTGGAAACCTTCCATCATTTTCAGATTTCTCTCTGAAATCCTGGAACCACTGTGCTCCTCACTGTCCTGGTTTTGGCTGGGATGGAGTTGGTTTTCTTCCTGGTAGCCAGTATGGGGCTGTGTTTTGGGTCTAGGTTGAGAACAATGTCGATGATACACTGATGTTTTGGTTCTTGTTAAGTAGTGCTAAGTACTTGCTAAGTGGTGCTCACACTGGTCAAGGACTTTTCAGCTTCCCATACTCTGCCAGGGGCACGGGAGGCTGGGAGGGGCACAGCTGGGGCAGCTGACTCAGACTGGGCGGGGGCTATTCCAGACCATGTGACGTCATGCTCAGTATATAAGCAGGGGAGTTGGCTGGGGAGGGGTTGGATCGCTGCTTGGGGGATGTGCTGGGCCTTGGTCGGCGGGTGGTGAGCAATTGTACAGTGTACCGCTTGCTTTGTATTACTACTGTTCTTTTTTTTATTTTACTTTTGTTATTAAACTGTTTTTATCTCAACCCACGAGTTTTTCCCCTTTTGCCCTTCCGATCCTCTTCCCCATCCCGCCGGTGGGGGGTGAGCGAGCGGCTGCGTGGTGCTTAGCTGCTGGCTGGGGTTAAACCATGACATGTATTTATGGAGCAGTTGTAAAATCTTCCTGTCCTGCACTACTGCTTCAGTTTGGAGGCTCTTCCGATACAGGGTGTCAAAATGTGGGAGCACAGCCATGCGATCGGACAAATCACAGATCGGACGGTCTGGGTTTCACAACAGCTTTGTGCTGCTGTCTAACATGTGATTAATCGCTTTATATTCTTGGGTGAAAATCTGGCCTGAGTTACGTCAATGGAAAATGGCCATGACTTTAACCCCTGACATTTTGTTATTCCTTAACAAGGTTAGTCAAACCAGGTTTTTGATAAATCAAGTGTGAGAAAAAGAAAGCTCATATAAATCTCTTGAGGTCATCATCATGTTTTGGGGTAAGGGGAGGGCTGTAACTGAAGGTTAAGAGGCTGTATGAAGCTCAGTGGTCAGTCAGGGTTTACAGTACATCAGTTACTGAAGCCGCCTGTGCAGGGAATGGTGAGGCCAAGTTTTTGGCAGGTGTGATGGGAAGAAGAATTTGGATTAAGTTACTTAAAGCTAAAAATTAAAACCTAGAATCACAAAAAATCTGTTTATCTGTGCTCAACAGAATGAAAAAATTATTTTACAGACTACATGTTTATTTACGCATTGTACATGTTGCAGAAGAAAGCCATCACTCAGCTGATTCATCTCCTTATCAGCTTGTGATCCACTATGACACCTAGAGCCTTCTGTGCACAACTGTTCCCTAGCCAGCTATTTCTTAGTCTCTCAGTGCAGATGGTTATTGCTGCCTAAATGTGTAATTTTATGTTTATTAAATAGCATCTTTTTTTTTTCATTTTTCCATTTGTCAAGGTTACTCTGAAAATTAATTCTGTCTCCTGAGCTGCCAATAGTTCCTTCTATTTTGATACTGTCTGTAAATTTAGAGCGTACACTGTCATCATCTAGTTAATTGATAAAAACCTTCATCATTTCAAGATAATCTGGTTTAATTCAACTGCTAGTGTGAAGTAAAAAAAAAATATATTTGAGGAAAACCACATGATTAAAGGTTAGGGGTAAACTACTAAGGCACTTTAGTGGGATTTCTTGGATGCTGACAATACCAAGATACAAACATACTCAGAAAAGTGTGCTTCTACCTGTTTTCTGGAAGACAAAACCAGAATAATTTACGTGAATAAAACTGTACACTTCCTTTACAGTAGTTACCTTGGAATAAAAAAAAATATAATTTTCATATGATTTCATGCTTTAGAGCTATACAGAATCTGCAGCAAAAAAAGTAATAAACACATGCCATTTCTAGAATTTAAAGACTTAGGAAAAGGAAGGTTAAAAACACAATTTACAGACCAGTCATTTCAGAGAAGACATGTATGCTGGTAGTTACTCAAATGAAGGAACTGGCTATGATACGTTCATTTTAGGCTTACCTGTAATCGTATGTCTTTGCTAACAAACTATAAGTCTTCTAGTCTTAAGTCTGCTTCAACCCCTAAGACCACTTAGCCACAAACACATGGTACATGTGCATTATATAATAAAGCAGAAACCTGCATAGAAACATACCTTTCTGACGATCATCTATGCACCAACAAACTCGATCTTACTCCTTTATTGACAAGATTGAGGCTGAAGCAGATTGTAGATGACCAGGATGATGAATGCAGCCAGTACATGTTGTGCTGAGTCCTGGAGTCACACAGAACTCAGTTCTTCTGGGCCATCCACCCCCAGAGCCACATCCATCGCATCTCCCTCTGAGCTTATCAACCCTCATCTTAAAAGCAGCTGAAGTCTTGCCCCTCCTTGAAGTGGCACCCTAATACCTTTTATCTTTTTTGTCTGTTTTGGCATATAACACATTATAAGCTATGACATATCAAGTAACAGATATTGCTCTGATGCATTCAGGAGCTGAGCCACTTAATTTATTTGTATGTGATATATTTATTAGGAAAAGGTTTGTTTAGAGGAGCTGGCACAATGTTGTCAGCATAAGAAAAGTTGGCACCAGAGTCTAATTAAGTCATATAAAAGCAACATTTGCATTGGTTATCATAAACGTCAGTCTCAGTTGCCCAGATAAGTTAAGCAGGCATATAAAGAAACAGTTTTAAAGAGAAACTTAGAGAGAAACACCCAACTTTGTAAGATTAGCATTTAATTTTCAATAGTTAAAAAAACACCTTCTAATTCACCCATACAAGACATTAACAGTATTATACTTGAGCACAGATGGAACAAATGACAGGCTGATAGTGTTTGTTCAGAAAGCTGCACAGGACAGTAATAAAGCCATAGTGGAGGATGTTAAAACATCTGACAGCAATCACCCCAAAATAAGTTATGAGGTCATGAATCTAACTTATTAGTTGACAATCTCAAGTTTGTTCCATACTTCAACCCATGTCTCGGGTTCAAACAAATGTTGTCTCTTTAATGATGGTCTCTTCCCTCCTCTTGCTGCAGTTCAAAGAACCATTTGCAGATGTTCAAGGTTACTTTCCTGCGAGAGAGAAGCAAGTCATTGCATTTCTCTTAAGAAAACGAACTTTTCTCTACATATGCCTAATATACATATCAGGCTGTGCTGCCTGTATGCTGTCACAGTGCAAAAAATAAGTAATAGAAGGTATGTTTGCATATGAAGTGTCATCATGATACTTGCCATGTGACTAGGAACAAGAAATAAAAGTATCGCATTTCTCTCTCACACTCTTCTACACTCCTAAGAACATCACACACAGGTATTTCTGAGATGATCGCCTTGTTTTGAAGAATCAGAATCTGTTTTAATTTCTTCTTCTCTATAATGGTTCTTAATTTCACTTTCTAACATTTTTAATGAGAATTGAAACAGATGCTTACTTTCATCTGAAGCAGTGTCTTGGAGATGTACATGTCCCTACTTAATTTAACTTGCTTTAGCAATGTTTGAGGATGATTTAGATGTTCTCTGTTGACTTTATTATGAAGCATGATAGAAAAGGAGAGGATCATGTACTAAGGCACTGCTCTCCTTTGGTACCACCAGTGGGTAGCAAGGGACAAAATAAGGTCTTAATGGTTATGTCTTTATAAAAAGCAAGACAAAAATTTCACGAGAAAATGCAAACCAAGGGCTCTGACTAGGCTTGTGGCTAAATCATATTTGGACAGCTGAAGACATTGGATTAATAAAGCTATCCTGAAGTGGAGCCATTCCTGAATTTCCTCACTTTTAAGTGCAGCTTACACTGGACTAGGCTTACACTACTGAATGTGCCAGCAATTCAAAGCTGCTATACAGCAGAGCCGATATCGCTGTCCCACCCATCCAACTGGCAAAAATGAGCAGCGAAGTCCCAGAGCAGGGTTAGCCCCTGACTTTTGCAGCCGGTTCCATGAGCCAGCCAGTGCCCAAGAGCAAACCTGCACTGCCAGGGCAGATCCCTCGTAGGCGAAGGAGCACAGCAGGGATGGTGCTGAAACAGTGGTGGTGCAGAGCTAATACCAGCCTGTGAGACAGTCTCAGCACCCCACAACGCTATGCACAGGTGTGCATAGTGTTTGTAAACCCAGTTATACACTGTGACTAATTACTGTAGGCACGGCACTATAGTAATGAAACTGTATTGCTTTCTGAAGCCCAGTGAGGACTCTACTTGATGCTGCTTTGTTTGATTAGTATATCTGAGTAGGTCAGTCCATTCAGAGGGATCTCTGTATGCTCTCCTCAGCTGGAGGCTATAGACACCTACTAGGAGATGTGATAGGACTATTCTAATGAATGTATTCTATTAAAAGAATCCTTGCAGTAAATAAACCAGGTTTTTTTTCAATGGATACACTGACATTTACAGAGATAATTATGTTGTACAGAATTGATACCTTTAGCTATTTATCGAACATGTATACAAGTATACATGCTCCTTTTCCGGGTTAAGTAAAGGTGGCCCGTCCACCTCGGCAATGGCCAGTAAATAAAGTATCATAGATGGAAAATTTAGAGTATGGCGCGTCATGATACGAGTCCCTTTTTATCCCAACATACTATACTCTAAACCTAGAGTATCAGCCCTCGACACAATTTGCCTCCACGGGGGTCTTTCCGATCTCCTTAAATAGATAGATAGAGAGATTTAATTTATTTAAAAATCAATACAGTCAATTACAATTCATTACATTCCGATCTTAAACCCAATCGTGCTTGGCTTACAAAGATATGTACACTGTCCACAGATGAAAGTAGTGCTCTTTTTGATAAATGGCGCACAACCTTCTCTTGCCGGGAACAAGAGAGTCCAAGATCCTTCAGCAATTCATAGTTGTCTTGATGCCATTTCCCACGTGCACCCAGCAGAAACCCGACGAACTTGATGACTGTAGCGTTCGTCAATTCTCGGATTTGATTTTCCAGATGTCGGTATTTTTGAACCTTCTCCTTAGCTGCGTCAAGAAGAGACGTCAGTTTACTCTCAAATCTCACCGTAACATCTACTACCAGAGCCTGTTCTTCCTTCACGAAGATCAGGCCTGGCTTGTATAGATCGTTTTGGTCATCCCTCAAAAGCGGTTCCTGGAATACCACCCAATCCTTCTTTTTTGCTTCAGCCATCAACAATTCACACAAATAATTGTGCCTTTTAATTCTAGCATCTTGTACTACCGCGCAGTATCCAATAATATGTGAGAGGGTTTCCGATTCCACGGTACAATGTCTACATGATTTATTTTGAGAATCCTGTCTTCCTCTCGACAAGAACTCTCTTGTAGGGTAGACATTTGCCCTCAGTTGTAATGCAGTAAGAAGTTTCCTGTGAGGAATGCCCCTGTACAATTCCAACCAACAATTACTGATCTTATCCTTTTCAAAGTTGGAAATACCACGGCCTTGTGACACAAGCTTAGTCCAATTAACAAATTCTTGCTTTCTCCAATTACAAGGTCTTGGAAAAACAATTTTAGGTGGAGGCACTTCCCATTCCGAGACATTCTCACCGCCCACTATTTCAGATATCACCATAACCGTCTTCGGGTCCCATATAGAAGGTATATTTTCTTTACTTCCTCCCGCAGCAATCCACAACTTAACATATTCCTTCTCAATGCCCTCTTCTCGAACCACAGATCTAATTGTCTCATCCAAAGACTAAGCAAGTCTATGCAGTCTTCTGGCCTGTATACTGGGTATCAAACCCGATAGCCTGGTGATACCCAATCCTCCATCCCTTGTGCTGGCATATAGGATGGCATCACAAGTACACATAGGAAGATGTAACCACTCTTTAACAGCCAATCTGATCGTCAGGTCGAGGGTTTCCAAATAGCTGGCTTTGACCTCTGCCTGGTCCGCCAAATAGATCATTCTCGGAATGGTATAACATTTCAAGATATCCACTTTCTGAAGCGGTTTCAACGCCACCCTATCAATCCCATTTAACCAATCTGTCACCTTCTCAAGTAATTTTGGCTTTGTTATTCCAACCCATGGGTCAATCTGCAGACCCAGATACTTCTCCGAGTTACCTGGGTCAATCATATTAAGGAGTACACCTTTAATCGTCCAAGAAGGACAATCATTGATAGTGTAGGAATCTTGCGTTGGCTTGATGTAAAAGCCATGACATTTTTCCCCTTGTGTTCTGAGGCCAGTTAGATCACAAAAGGCCTCAAGAATATCAATATTCTTTCTCATCCCATCCCAAGAATCACTCAGTAGGACAAGGTCATCAGCAAAAGCCATAGCTATTATAGTTTTTAAACCATGTTGGAAACCATGGCCCATTTCCTCCAATTTACACAATAATGGATCTATCGCCAGATTAAACAAGATTGGAGACATTGGATCGCCTTGTTTTACTCCAATCCGGATTCCAATGGGATCCGAGCGCTCACTCTTCAAATCAATACATGTAGTAATATTGCGATACAGGTTGTTAATCAGGGTGATTATGTGATCGTCTACGCCCTTTTGTTTCAGAGCCAGAATTATATGTGAATGGCTCACCGTATCGAAGGCTTTAGCCAAATCGACAAAGACCACTCCCAAGGGTCGATGTTCTCTTTTTGCATTACGAATCAGAAGTTGCAATAACTTCAGATTCTCAGCACACCGTGATGATTTAATAAACCCCCTTTGTCTGGGATTGATGGGGCATGCTTTTGCGAGCCTTGCTGTTAAAATCCTAGAAAACAGCCTTAATATAGTTGACCCGATAGTAATGGGTCGCCAATTATTGATATCATTTTGGCGTTCCAGTAAGGAGGATTTTGATATTAAAACCGTCCTGCATCCTCTGACCACATCCGGTATAGTCCCAGACACCAGCCATAGATTGAATAATTCCATCAGTTGGACATATTGCGGATCGATCAATATTAGATCTCTCAAGCTCAGCCCATCCGGACCCGGTGCTGAGTTCTTATTCATCTCCTTGATGTTTTTTCGAGATCTCTTTTGCCATGATCATGGTTTCGAATGCAGAGTTATCTGCATGACCAATGGTTCTGAATGTCCCCAAACCCTTGAATGTACCAGTCGATTCCCATCTCGACTTGAACACTTTGTGGACTTCATCCAGAGGAATATCGCATTTCAGGGATTCCACATCATCCAGGATGATACCGGCAAGTTTTCCTCTATCGAGGTAAAACAGCCGCTGGAACCTTAGGAATTGACCCCGTTTTATGGCCCTTTTCTTCATCCACTCTTTAGGAGGTTCAGAAGAAATGGCCTTCTGGGTTGGTTTTCGCTTCGGAGCCCGGTCAGCCTTTAACTCAGAGGACTTCAGAAAAAAGCATGCATAGTAGTCCTCAATCGCCTCATCAATTAGTGTTGATGGATGTTCACCACCTTCGATTAATCTTTCAAAGGTTCCCCGAAGAATGGGCAATTTCTCAGATGACACCCAATCTGAAATCACTCTGCGGTAGTGAGACTTCAGTCCCCTTTCCAGCCTTGATCCAATGTCACCATGATGTTGCCCTTCTTGCATCAATTGTTTTTTCCACACATGTTCCTTCTCATCCTTCTCATCTTTCTTTACAGGACTTTTGTGTAACCCTCTTCTTTTATCACTTATTTGTTTAGTAGTTTTTGATGGAATGTAATCAGCAATCAACTTGTTAATATTCTTACTTCCCTCAAACTGTTTATCCAATGTACGCAATAGTTCCACTACCTCCTCAGTCCAACATTGCCAATGTAACCCTCGCTTTGTACCTTCTTTTGGGCGAGAAGCCATAATCCGCTCGATATTTCTAGCGGCAGGATGCGCCAAGCGTTTATGTTGCCCAAGGCCGATTTTGGACTTAAATATTCTCCCGCATTCTTCACAGGCAAGACCTTCCACCGGTACAACTTCCAGCACTCCTTTACATTTGGGGAAATGGCAAGCAATACTTTGATGTTTTACGTTCGTTTTCCCACAGCTGGCACACTGAAACAGAATCTTTCTTTTCCCATGCGCTCTCTTTAGATGTTCAATAAGGCCCGACATTTTTCCCATTCGGGTTCCACAACACGGACACGGTGGATTCTTATCCGGGACCTTTACCACCGGTGTGCCCTCAGTCCGTAGGTCAACAGCTGAACCCAGAATAGGTGTCACTGGAGAAGGAGGAGCCATAGCACCAAGGGGTGAGAGTTCCCCTTCTTCCTCACTCTCCACCTCTTCATGGTGCGGGCTGATGATAATGCCTTTGAGTTCTGAAGAGGAAAGTTCCTCATACACTTCTGGTAAACCATTCAATTTGTCAACCAAGGAGGTATAATAACCTCTTTCCAATTCCCCAAACAAGGAGTTTACAAACTCCAGTCCATATAAGTTCAAATTCTCGTCCATTGACTGTTCTTGGTATTCGATCTTTTTCGTTACCACCTCTCCAAATAAGTCCATATAGCATGTTTGAGTAGCTACTGACGCGAACGACACCCGCGTCGGTTGGCGCATTTTGACAAAGTAATGTGAGGGTGAAGGAAAACCAGACAGCACCACCCTCAGTGACTGTCGGGTTGGAGCCCAACTTTAAAGGGTCTCAGAATACTCTCCAGTCAGCCTCAGTAGAACTGTTCATACAAAAAGATAATCAAAATTTAATAGCAAAAATCTAATGCTGATACTTATCCAAACTGTTCTTATTTGGAACTGGACAAAAAAAAGGAAAGAAGATATCTCAGGATCTGAAGGGTATTGAAGAGAGACCACTTCAGATATTTCTGAGCATAAATCAACTCAATAGCTAAATTAAGATGTACATGGTGTGCAACTTCAGCTCTCTCAAAATGCAAAGCCTGCTTTTTTTTGTAGGCCTTCCAGCAAAAACAGTCCCAAAATAAAAATACATAAATTCATTCCAGTCTGGGCTGCCTGCAGTGAAGTGAGAGAAATAAAACATCCCAACAAGATGTATTTATGACATCTGGAGCAGGCTCAGTACAATGAGCTTCTGACCAAAGGCTGAATCACCATTTGCTAAGCTACCCCCAGTGACAGCTAGCAGAGATGGAACATAGCAAACCATTTACCTAATAATTGAAAAACAGAAATGGTCTAGACCTTTTTTAACAAAAATATCTTTTAAAATATTTCAGTATGAGCTAAAAAATTTGACTAATAAACGCCCTTAATTTTGGCCAGGAGCACTTGCATTAAGTCACAAAGGAATGTAGCTGGTATCCTCTCCATTTACCATTATAACCATAGAAATAAAGCAGGTAGTGCTACAGTTTCAAAAGTTACTAGATGCCAAGAATTTGCCCGCCAGGACAGAATAACATTATTTATTGTTGTATTTGGTTGGAGGTTTTTCGTTATTTTCTTTGGGGGAGGGCAAGGATAGCACTCTGCTGAACGTCAAAACACTTTGATGATTTTTTTATTAACCTTAAAAATGAAGTCATGATCTGCTTTCAGTGTTGAAAAAATTAAAGATATTATGGAAAAGGTAAATATTCCATGCAAATACAGGTTGAGTGAATTTGACTTACGGAATTGCTTGCACATCACCAAAAGCAATCTCATGAATATTAATCCTGTCTCTAGGTTAAGGAAGGAGCAGAAATGCTGTAAATTAGATTTATCAATATTACATATAGAAGTAATTTAAATTCTAAACATGTTTTAATCTTGGCAGTGTCTGATATAGAGGTCACATACCTGCCTCTTCAGACAAAGAGACAAAAATGTACTTTTTTTTTTTTATATGCTTCCTCCAAAGTCCTTTACATCATCTAGATTGAAAAAAAAGTCCCCAACAGATTTTGCTGTTGCACTTAAGCTGACAGCAGGAAGCATGAAGCATAAGAATACCTGGCTTTCCATTGAGCCACTACACAAGTAACATACTTGATATAAATTGTTTCCTTTAATTTGCAGATGCTTGCCTAGCATTTGGATTTCCTAAAACTTTGTCCTTCGGTGCATATCTCTTTTTTTCATGCCTAGTTTTAAAAGCTCTTATTCTGTCAGAATCTTTAAAATCAAAACATTCAAAGTAATAAATTTGTTTAAGCACATAAGCTGGTTCTGAATAAATAGTCTATCAACCTCTCATTTAGAGAGAATATTTGTAGAGGAGGAGAGTAAACACAGAATCGAAGTTTGCAGAGAATCAAGAAACATTTAGGAAAGTACTGAAGGTAAGAATGTGTAAAATTGTTATCAGGCTTCCATGTTGGTGTATTTATTCATTGTTCTTGGAAATGTGACAGTCAGTGCAACATGTTCTCCACTGAAGTCAGAGGAGCCGGAATTTGTTTTCTGACATGGATCCAGGTGTATCTGCAGATGTATATCATATTGCTAAGAAATGGGTTGTCTGAAAAGTACAGACAATATTCTAAAGGAACCTTGGTTTGCAATACGCCCAGGGAAAACACCATACCTCCTATTGCAACCTAGTCTCATGAAAGCTGAGTTACCTGTAGGAATTACACACATAATTAACATTCTTTTTAAGGGATACAGTATTCTAATTAATGTGCAATTAACCAGCCCCATGAAAGAAAGGAGAAAACCAAGCTATGCTATATCTTGGACTCAGTTCTTTGAAAAGTTGTTTTCAAAGAAGCCGACACCAGCATTCCTGCAGCCGTGGATACCAATCTATGGAGCTCACATCCTCCTTATTTGACTTTTTCAGGTGTACGTCCAGTTTCTAATCTCCTCAGCACTTATTCTTTTTGTGGCAACATGTAATAAAGTCCTGAAGCTGCTCTGAAATTCCTACTTCCCAAGAGCTAAAGTGATGGGTAAGGGCCTTCCAGAAGGTCCAGAGCCCAACCTGCCTGGCCTACACCCTCCAGGTAAAACCTCTCTGTGTTAGTAGGCAGCCAGCAGTCTGTGCCAGCAGTGGCCAGGAGCTCTGGGGGGGACTGATGGGATGTGCCTGACCCTGGCAAGCTGTACCATGGCACCCTGGTGCCTTGAAAGTCTTGGTGAGGGATCAGTGTGCTTCGCAGAGCAGAGGAACTGCTCAGCTGCATCCCTGTTTTGTTTTTGCTTTAGTTGGCTGGAATGTGGAGGTGGGCAACACCAAGTGGAGAGGCTCCAGCTCTCACCTGGCCAGCCGCTGGAGCAGGAGATGTCTCACTGCAGCACGCAGCAGGAGGCCCCTTGCACACCGGCCCCATGGATCGCCCTTAAGCACAGGACACAGTGCCAAGTGATGTTTCCCAGAAACGTGCAATGTGTACAGGGTTTTACAGCTGCATGCTAAAGCCAAGACATGTAGCTGGGAAAGCAGCAGGTGAGCTTGCAGGACCTTCTGGTATATCTTTGGGAGATTACAGGCCATCCAGTTTGAGTCAACATTGCCTGTTAAACCAGGACTGCTGTTCTTTCCTCCTCAGGTCAGTCCAAACATAAGGGAGAAGGCAAGTCCACCCATGAGGAAAAATTTTCAGGGATATATATCTCAGGCATGATACAGAGCTCAAGCATATCATAATACACATCAGGTCAAGGAGCACTTCAAAGGCCATTCTAGCTCTTGTGTAGGACCTTGTTCCCTGTAGCTGCAGATCAACAGATCTTTGTACTTGTGGAACCCAACCTCCATTGCCATGATGAGATTTGGTGAAAAAGAGAAAACTGTTTTTCTCAGTATTTGAATTTACCTTTGAAGTTTCTTCTGTTTGTAGTGTGCATTATCTCATCTAGACAGTAGCAGCTTAGCTGGCTCCAAAGAACTAGTTGTGGATACATACAGTGTTTTTTATGAGAAATTTTCACTGCAGAATCATCAATTATTAAAGCACCATCTCTCTCATATTTCTCTTTGCATTTTTTAGCCCGTTTTATGCAGCCAGAGTTCAAGGTGGGCAGTTTCTGATAATCAAACACTAAATGAGGAATTCTGTTTCGTAAAGTATAATGCCACAACTAACAGAATCATATGGGAAAATACAGAACAGGTCATATTTCTGTCTTCGGTGCTGCATACAGCCCAATGATAAGCTACTGAAATTAGAGACATAGTTGTTAAAGGCAGGCATAATCCTCCTCAGTTAGGGCTGCATATGGCATTGATTTTGCTTTCACACAAACTAGAAGCTAAAACCATCCATTTTCTTCTCCATATTCTTCTCTTCCCACGCTAGATGGCACTGTGATGTACGTTATTAGAGACAAAAGCAGCTTTTGATGTAATGCAAAAACAACACAAATTTCTGAAGAAAACCTAAAATGACAGTGGCAAAAATGCTTGCAAATGTTCTGGAGTTCTCAGAAATGCCTTGTAAAAAGTATGTCTCATTTCCAGTCCATTAATTTTGTATCCTCTCTACCTCAATGTAATTTTGACATGACTGTGTTAGGAGGAAGGGCTGCTTTCTGGAAACAATGCAGAATTTTATTTTCATAGCTGTCAGTTTGCTAAAAATTGAGAATGTGAACATGCTTGCAGGTATTCTGCAGGAAAACTTAATTACACAGCTTGAACTTCTGATAATTTTTGCAGCTTCTTGAAAGAAGTAAAGTTTATGTCTAGGATTTTTTTTTTCCCCCACCCAGCTCTAGCACTGTAGTATTTCAGATCAGGAAGATGAGCTTTGAAACACTTGCATATATCAAAAATACTGTTTGAGCTTGTCTTATTACGACCCTAGTTAATCTTACACAACTTAGCGAGCTGTTTTTCAAAATAGCTGTTCTCCCATCCACTCCATAAGAAAAAGATTGCACAGCAGGGGATGTTAGCTGGTACACAACTTTTTCAATGTTATTGCAATGACAGCTTTGGGTTGGTGGTTGACATTAAAATGAAAGAAAAATATTTTCCAGCACAGCTAGTTCAAGAGCCAAGGCCATGACAAAGTTGTTCAACAGTACAGTTATTACAAAAAAGAATTGACTTTTAGAGATTTTTTTAAAAGAAGCCTGAAGCAACATAGAGGCAAAATGTCATATCAGATAGTAGCACCACTTTTTTAACTGGAAAATAGACCTATTCAAAGATGTCAGCTCAACAATTGTTTTGCATTAACTAAATGCAATGATATCAGTATCTCCAGAATCTGTGAGACTGGTTTCCTTTATGTTGCTATGATACCATATTATTATTTGATATGATATGCTTTATCATCAACCAACATAGGAATAATGGTCAAGAGTAAAAATGAATAATTCAAATAAAGAAAAAGCTGCCTTTCTAAAATCACTGTTTATCACACAGTTTCCCTCTGAAAAGTGACCCTGTGAAACCGATATCCGTAGGTTTCATGTTTACTGTCTTTCAATAGCTCCACTATCAAATATGGTTACTTTCCAAGCTGTTTGCTTTTTCTAACTGCTATTTCTGCAAACTCATCTATGGTCCAGACTGATTTCCTGTCTCTCTGAAGTAAAACACAAGATACTAAAGATTATTGTCACAAGGGGACTGTACAGCCCATTGTCAAGCTGGTGAGGTTAAGTAGGTTCACAGGAGGCAGCTAAGTTATTCTCATAGGAATGGGTAAAGCACAATAAGATCTACTTGCTTATCAAAAGTAAAAACAGAGGTGGCTGACATTTTTCACTAACATTTGCAGAATCAAGCTCAACATTCTTTGTTTGATGTATCTTTGGCTGAGTGACCTTCCGTCACTGGAGGTCAGGGGGTCTACAAAATTCATCAAGGAGCCCAGGGGCCCTGAGTGCACCCGGCTCTGAGGAGAGGCAGGGCAGGAGGCAGGGCAGACTGATCAGCTACAGTCATGCTCTTCCATGGAGGCAGGGCCACAGCAGCCCTGGCTTTAAGCCATAGACCCTTGGGATGCATTCAGCTGTTTAACAAAGTTTATCTACATCTAAAGAAATTCAGTTGCACTGCTGTAGGGCCTGGGACACGTGGTCAGTGAAGTAACATTTGCTGCCGTTTCAAAATGGAGCTTCTAACAAATTTGTAGCTCACCGGAAATTTTCAACAGTTTCCCTTGATTGGATGATTTAGAGTGAAATCAAGTTTTGAAATTTAATTTTTCATAAATTAGAAATCCTTCTTCTCTGCAGTGAAGACATCTTTTGCCATTAACACAAGAAAGAATGAGTTAATATGCCAGCAAATCGTCAGGGTTAGCAGGGGTCACTTTTAAAATTACTTGACCCAGTAAAAGTGAACTCAAGTTCATGCTGTTTAAGACAAAAGCACAGAAATATCTAAAGGATAGAAGAAAAAAGTTATAACTCTCTGCTCTGCATTTAAGCAGTCTTTCTTATTCCATGTTTTGTGTCCTTATCTTCTCCCACTCTGGTAATTACCTCTTTAACCATTTACCACCTTGGGAATAGGCAGTGTTCTGTAGGCACGTGATAATCTGTGAAATAAATACACTGGTGTAGTCCTCTCAAAACATCACACTGGGTACAATAGCACAAAACAACAATAAGGAGTCTTAGCAAAACAGAGCAATAACTGATATTCCTTTATATTCTGCACATATGTATTCCCTACGGCAAATATCCAAGAAGTGAATGGCTATTTTGTTAACCAACCCATTCATACTATATTCTTCTTTGTTAGTTTAACATAACCAGTGCAAAAATTTAAATGTATATATGCCATAATATTTAGATATTAATGTGTTATAAATTATGCATTTTTATGTACTTAATTCACCTATGGGCATGTTTTGCATGCTAATGCAAATTAAAGATGACTGATGTTGATTTATGACATGCAAATTCATGTCTCACCTGACTCGTCAGAGCCTTAGCATTTGTTAGAAACAGTTGGACCAAAAGACCACAAATAACTATGTGGTTGCCTTTTCCTGAAAAGAGGGAGTCTGTCTCTCTGGCACCATGCAGTATCATGAGGGGATAAATGAATTTGCTATAAATGAACTAGTCTGGCTACCAAAATCAGTCCAATCCCTAATGCAAACATCAGCCCAGGCTGATCCGTTGTATCTGATTTGTATTAGCATACAAAGTATGCCCATAGGTGAATTTAAGAAAAATTCAGTCTTGCAGTATAGGCTTTCTTTACCCAGAGACTACCTTTACCCAGAGCACAGACTGCTCACTTCAACATCTAAATAAAATTTCCACTACTGTGTTGCAGGGCAATAAGGATTGATGCAGAATGTTTGAACCTGCTAATTTAGAAAACAAGAGGAACTCTATCCCTATAAATTGTCTTTCACAAACAGTACAGGTATTCCTTTCCTTGAGAACAAGGGATTTAACACTTCATCTGCTGTATATTTTTAAAAATACCTGAGGTATGTAAAATGCCCTAGATCCATATTACCAAAGTCATATAGCTAAGAGGGCCCCGGAACAGTTGCACGGATTTGCTACCATTGAGTAGTCAGCCGTTCCCAAGAATTCAATGAACCTGCTTAGGCATACAATTCACTTGTTGCTAATCTTGACATTACTTTGCTTTTCCTTTAAATATCTGTAAAACCCCAGCTACCGCCACAAGTGTGCATTTCTACAGGTTCCAGCAAGACTTCACATAATTTTTTGTCTAATGTAGACCTGAATATGGTGGGGCTGCACCTGAGACATGTTTGGTGTGATTTGTTGTATGAGCAAATGAAGCTGGGGACGACTGCTTGTATCTAAAGAGTCACTCACCACAGTAACATGATTTAGCTAGTGAATGAACTAGTTTTAGTTTCAAAGCTGTAACCTGTACTAGTGAAACTTGAATTCACAGCTTTCAAAATATGCTCAAATACACTCCATCAACATTAGCTGCCATTCCCAGTGACAAGTATGACAAGCAACCAGAATTTCTTGAGGGGCAAATTTGAACTTAGAATTTTAACTGCAAAACCCAAGAACAAGAGTTCATATGAATAGCCACACCATATGTGTTACTAGTGCTCTGTTGTTTGGATTAAAAAGAAATAAAACACAATTAATAAACTCTTATCTAATTTGCAAATCTCTCCACCTAAGATTGGAACTTATGAGCAGTCGGATTTTAATGGCTGACCAGCAGATCCTGTTAGCTAGAACAGAGCAACACTTTGTAATATTTGTATAATTGTCATTACAGTATTTGTAATTTTGTTTTGTATGGTGATATTTCATACCTTCAGAATTGCTTAATAAAAATCTCAACTGTTTCAAAAGCAGGCTAGATATAGCATAGCCATATCACAGATAAATACAGACTTTAGCTGCTGCTACATATGGGGAGAACACTAGTGCTGTGCTAATACAGAACTAAGAGAATGAAAACCAGGAGGAACACTTACTTTTAACATCTACAGACCATGAAGTGTGAGTGTTGTGTGCATACAAGCACAAATTATGTGCACAGACCATTTGCAGTTCTGCGAGAGTAATGCAAGCCTTTAGCTAGGGTAAAAGAAATAAGCTGAATGCCACATTCAGCATCCTGACCTACTCTCTCATGAATGAGTCCCAGACAGCAAGGTTGGCAGTAACCTACGTATCAACTGAGTCAACAAGAACTTTGTAGCAGAAGAATACCTTCCTGTCCATTAGCCTCGGAAATAATTAAATTACGCATTGCAACTCCAAAATTATTTTTGCCTTCTTGATTGATATTGAAACATTAATACTTCCCTCTTAACCATTTCTTCCAAGCTGAATTTGTATTATAATGTTGGACAAAAACCTGAATTTCCTTGGCTTCCAGCCTTGAGTGGTGGATTAAAAAAAAAAAAGATTGGTGCAGAATATTGCCTGCATTTCTCTGTGTGTCTGTTTATATATTTATCTAATTCTTCTTAATTTTTTATTGTTATTAAGCAGTTGGTGAGTGGCTGACTATGTACCAGCATAACCCTTGAGAACAACCACTTCTCATAAATAAGTTTAGTTTGCCTGCCATCAATTCTGCACACCACTGGCTATTTACCAAGTATTAGTATTTGTGGTACCATCAATGGCCTTCTCCTCATACAGCAGTGATCAGTGCTCTAGTAGCTACTGTGCCACCTCTGCCAAGCTCCTGTTAGCCTGAGAGATGAAGCAGGGCACTGACTGCTGCTTTACAGCATACAGGCTTGCAAATGTGTGGGAAGAGAGTAATTGTACTTGCCTCCCCACAATCCTCCATTTTACTTTCTCTTCCAATCATTTTTTGGGTCATTTCTATGGCAAGGAAGTGCTTTGGCACCTTTTGTGTTATGTGCTCTCTGGCCTTGAATTTGCCGATGCATATCTCACACTCCTGCCTACCGTAACCATGACTGCTATATTCCTGCTTTTTTCCAAAGGTCTTCCGTGGTTTTTTGTGCTTGGTTTGGTTCTTTCTGAACACCAGCAGACTGAAGCAGAACCTTTTCATACACTCTGAGAAAGATAAATGCAGGCAGCATTAGTTCATAAGCTGTTGCTCAGAAGAATTTGAGACTCATTAAATTTGGTTTATTAATATTTATTTATTACCATACTACCTTGAGACCAAACAGTACTGGGTCTTCTTTAGGCTGCATCCCATGCACCCCCAAAGAAAGCATCCTGCCCCCAAGAGTCACCAACTATATTGAGACAAGCTGCAGAAAAGGCATATAGCACACAAGGGAAATGTCCAGTGGAAGGATGGCAAATGCCATGTTCATTCTACAGTTTTACTTTGAGGTGCATTTAACTAGAGGGAAAGAGAAAGGCAAAAATTCGAAGGAAGCCTGAAGACTGTAAAGTGAGGAGTGGGGGATAAAAGAAATTTAGAACATGAAATTGGTGATTTCTTTTTTAATAAAGCAAGGAAGCTTGGACTGAAGGGCAAAGACGTTATCTTTGCTCTGGCTTAAAATACTTCTGAAGGTACTGCAGCTGCTTCAGGTAATGTAGTTTCCCACCACCACCACCACCGTAAGATCTAAGTGGCTGCCCATGGATCAAGCACCATTTGTTCTCCACCTCACAACTCTGGACCTGCAGGTTGAGGGGAAGCATTGTGGAAAACAGCCATGGATGGGCCCCATTTTATCCCCTTCTTCCCCTCCTCTGCTTAAGGCTACTACCATTTTTTCTGCAGCTGCTTTATGCCCTTTCTTATCCACTTCACTTGCTCCTTTAAATCCCTATTTTCCAAGGCTCTTCCAGTTTAGTACTGACATATCTCGGAGTCCAGATTTACTTCCAGATCCCTCAAGATGCATTTGTTGATCTTATGATCTGAATAAGAAAAAAAAAATCCTTTCAGCCAGAGGAAGACCGAGTTGTCAGTTTCTCTTCTGTGTATAAATGGTATTGCTCATCCTGCTGGACAACATCCATGCATGAAAGGTTAACCTATGGACAAGACTCAGGTGCAGCAGTGTTATCAGTCTGTAAGCACATATCTGGTACATCTGTTTTATCACTCGCTTGATGTTCTGCCCTTTTGGGGGGCTTCTGGGAGTATCAGGTACCAGTATCACTGGAACCACACTCCCATTTACACCAAGTCACTGGCTTCTAGATGTTCAGGATAATTTTGGATTGTTAGCTCCTCCACTTGTTTCAGAAAGTGCCAGAGGGATCTGGGAGCAGCAGTGTTTGTCCTGGCTGTATGATGTCTCCCTAGTGAATGCAAAGGCAGAAAAGGAAGATAACACCTCTTTCAAGAGAAAATTTTTTTGCTTGAAGAACCCAACCATATGAGCAGGGTTCACAACAGTGCTGTCACAAGCCATATTATTAGTAGAAAAGAGGATTACTGAGCTGTCAAAGTATGATCTTAAGTTAAACCTTACCCTAACCTTGTCAAGGTCCCAGATACGTGATGTTATCTTCATCTCTATAGGAGATCCTATATTTCTAACACTTTTCCCTGTTTGTTTTGGAGAGGAACTGCAACATTTTCAGCCCTGAAAGTAATCCACAGCATCTAAGCAGCTGGGGAGAGCTGAAGCTGTTGTTATTGTCTTGCTAAATGGATACAGGTAAAAATTAGAAGTGCTTCTCAGGAGAAATCGTGTAGAAAAATTTAGCTCTGATATTGCCGTGCTGTCAGAGAAGGGAGCACGTACCAGAGAATTCATTGCTTGATCCACACTGTTAAATATTCACTGCTGAAAAGAGACATAAATAATGTAAAAATTGACTCTCCTATGGGAATGTTCCTTGACTCACTGAAGTATCTATCATGCCTGCCTTCCCTTCCTTCCTTATTGTGCAAAAGCTTTGAATTAGATGTCCACTGTTGAAAATATTTCTACAAGTTCCTTGCAAAATCCGTTGCTGTTTGTGGAGGAAGATGTTTTCCAAGTCTCATATGCAAAGTATGGTCAGACACCTTGTGCAGTGCTGCACTAAATAATCACAGTAAATCAGGTAATTTATTAAGTTAATCCTTAAAATCCTTAAAACTTAAAATGTAAATATAGCTACTGAACCAGAAACCCTATGTCATTTGTGCTCCTCACATACAGATACTTTTAAACTAGATAGAGTGCACATGCAAAGCCTAACTTGAAAGAAGTATTTGATAATGGAAAGCAAAGTTAGGATTTTGAGAAAGGTAGCATATATTCCTTTTCCTGAAAAAAAAAAGAATTATGACAGTAAGTTCTAAAAAATGGCACTGGCTGCCTAAAGCTGCCCTCAGCTCAATCAGCAGCATTATGATTTCTGTAACACAAATTCAAATAGCGTCTTCAGTGGGCTTCTAATTGCAGTAAATTTCTCATGTGACAAATCCAGCTGAACTTTTAAAAGTAGTACTTCCAAAGATAGATGGAGAAGAAAAAAGAAGATTACTAAATAAGACAACAGCAGTTTGCATGTGGAAGGTGCAAATATGAAGGAATGACTACAAGGCAAATAAGAAAGTAGTTGAAAGCATCACAACACTTAAAAGGCTGCCTCTGTTGCTAGTGAAAAGAGACAAAGTTACAAAAGAATGTACATTTGTTTCTTTCGTGTCAAGTAATCGTATTGATAAATCATGTCTGGCTACAGTGAGAAGCCCTGGCCAAGGAGGAATTGCTCTCTAGACACACTCAGCTGTCTCCTACAGCCAGTGGCACAGGCAGTCACCATCCACTTAATCTTTTATGCAGTTCTGTATTTGAGAAGATGCAGCCCTCTTCACTCCTTGCAATAAGCACGTCATGGCACAAAAAGAATCTCTTATTGGAGTGCTTTGGGTCTTTTTTCCAAGTTTTAAAAAAATTATGTTCTGCAACAATATTTGATGTGGAACATGAAAGAGAGGTCCCAGAATAGCCAATACCAAGACCTCAGTGTATACCATGTATATAACATTGTATATAATAATGTACATAACACGTATATAACAATGTTATATACATTGGCAAGTAATGTTGCATACATTGGCAAGGAATGCAAAGAATAGTAAGGGCTTCTACAGGTACATCGGCCAGAAAAGAAAGGTTGAAAAAAATGTACCACCCCCCCAAAAAAATGAGACAGAACTAGTGACAGCCAGCATGGAGAAGGATGAGGTACTCAACAATTTTTTTTTGCCTCAGTTTTCAATGGTAATCTCTCTTCCCACACCTCTCAAGTCCCTGAACCTCAAAGCAGGGACTGAGGGAATGAAGTCCCTCCCATCATAGGTGAAGATCAGGTTCAAGATCACCTGAGGAACCTGAGCATACATGAGTCCATGGGACCTGACAAGCTGCATCCCAGGGTCCTGAGGGAACTGGCTGATGTAGTTGCCAAGCAAATCACAATCATATTTGAAAAGTCATGGCAGTTGAGCAAAGTTCCCAGCAACTGGAAAAAGGGAAACATCATTCCCATTTTTAAAAAGGCAAAAGGAGGACCTTGGGAACTACCCACCAGTCAGTCTCACATCCGTGCCCAGTAAGATCATGGAACAGATCCTCTTGGAAGATATGTTGAAACATAAGGAAGACAAGGAGGTGATTAGAGACAGCCAACATGGCTTCACCAAGGGCAAATTGTGCCTGACCAATCTAGTGGCCTTCTATGATGGAGTGACTACATCAATGGACAAGGAAAGAACTACCACCTTTGGAAGAAGGGGCAGGTGACTCAGGAGGACTACAAGGATGTTGTGAGGTTATGCAGGGAAAAGATTAGAAAGGCAAAGGCCCAGCTAGAACTTAAACTGGCCACCGCTGTCAAAGATAACAAAAAATGCTTCTACAAATATATTAGCGACAAAAGGAGGGCTAAGGAGAATCTCCCTCCTTTGTTGGATGCAGACGGAAACTTGGCCACGAAGGATGAGGAGAAGGCTGAGGTACTTAATGCCTTCTTTGCCTCAGTCTTTAATAGTCAGACTGGTCATCCTCAAGGTTTTCATGCCCCTGAGCTGGGAGATGGAGATAGGACACAGAATGAAGTCCCAGTTGTTGAAGAGGTGGCAGTCACCGACCTGCTTCTCCACCTAGATGCCCACAAGTCTATGGGGCCAGACGGGATCCACCCGAGGATACTGAGGGAGCTGGCGGAGGAGCTTGCCAAGCCACTCTCCATCATTTATCAGCAGTCCTGGTCAACCGGGGAGGTCCCAGCTGACTGGAAGCTAGCAAATGTGACACCCATCTACAAGAAGGGTCAGAAGGAGGATCCAGGGAACTACAGGCCTGTCAGCCTGACCTTGGTGCCGGGGAAGGTCATGGAACAGATCATCCTGAGTGCCATTATGCGGCATGTGTGGGACAACTGTGGGATCAGGCTCAGGCAGCATGGGTTTATGAAAGGCAGGTCCTGCTTCACTAACCTGGTCTCCTTCTATGACAAGGTGACCCGCTTAGTGGATGAGGGAAAGGCTGTGGATGTTGTCTACCTGGACTTCAGTAAGGCCTTTGACATTGTCTCCCACAGCATTTTCCTGCAGAAGCTGGCTGCTCACAGCTTGGACAAATGCACTCTGCACTGGGTTAAAAACTGGCTGGATGGCCAAGCCCAGAGAGTGGTGGTGAATGGAGCCAAATCCAGTTGGCAGCTGGTCACGAGTCATGTTCCCCAAGGCTCAGTGTTGGGACTGGTCCTGTTCAATATCTTTATCGATGATCTGGATGAGGGGATTGAGTGCACCCTCAGTAAGTTTGCAGATGACACCAAGTTGGGTGGAAGTGTCGATCTGCTGGAGGGTAGGAAGGCCCTGCAGAGGGACCTGGACAGGCTGGATTGTTGGGCCGGGGCCAACTGTATGAGGTTCAACAAGGTCAAGTGCTGGGTCCTGCACTTGGGTCACAACAACCCCAGGCAACGCTACAGGCTTGGGGAGGAGTGGCTGGAAAGCAGCCTGGCAGAAAAGGACCTGGGGGTGTTGGTTGACAGCTGGCTGAATGTGAGCCGTCAATGTGCCCAGGTGGCCAAGAGGGCCAATGGCATCCTGGCTTGTATCAGGAATAGCATGGCCAGCAGGACCAGGGAGGTGATCGTGCCCCTGTATTCGGCACTGGTGAGGCCGCACCTTGAGTACTGTGTTCAGTTTTGGGCCCCTCAATTCAGGAAGGACATCGAGGTGCTGGAGCATGTCCAAAGAAGGGCAACGAGGTTGGTGAAGGGTCTAGAGAATAAGTCCTATGAGGAGCAGCTGAGGGAGCTGGGGTTGTTTAGTTTGGAGAAGAGGAGGCTGAGGGGAGACCTTATTGCTCTCTACAACTACCTGAAAGGAGGCTGTAGTGAGGTGGGGGTCGGTCTCTTCTCCCCAGTAACAAGTGACAGGATGAGAGGAAATGGCCTCAAGCTGCGCCAGGGGAAGTTTAGGTTGGATATTAGGAAAAACTTCTTTACTGAAAGAGTAGTCAGGCACTGGAACAGGCTGCCCAGGGAAGTGGTTGAGTCCCCATCCCTGGAGGTATTTAAAAGACGGGTAGATGTGGTGCTTGAGGACATGGTTTAGTGGTGGACTTGGCAGTGCTAGGTTAACAGTTGGACTCGATGATTTTAAGGGTCTTTTCCAACCTTAACAATTCTATGATTCTATGATTCTAGCTATGGTTGTCATCTACCTGGATTTCTTTAAGGCCTTTGATACAGTCCCCTACAACATTCTTGCTGCTAAATTGGAGAGATATGGGTTTGATGGATGGACTGTTAGACAGATAAGAAATTGGCTGAATGGCTGCATCCAAAGAGTTATAATCAATGGCTCAATGTCCAGGTGGAAACCGGTAACCAGGCTATACCAGATTCAGTCAAGGCTATACCAAATATGTTTTCATAAAGTGGTGTATGACACCAAGATGAGTGGTGCAGCTGATTCACTTGAGGGAGGGGATGCCATCCAGAGGGACATGGACAAGCTTCAGGAGTGGGCCAATGTGAAACTCATGAAGTTCAGAAGGCCAAGTGCAAGGACCTACACCTGGGTTGAGGCAATGCCCAGTACCAATACAGGCCGGGGGATGAAAGGATTGAGAGCAGCCCTGCAGAGAAGGACTGGGGGATACTGGTGGATGAAAAACTAGACATGAGCCGGCAATGTGCGCTTGCAGCCCAGAAAGCCAACTGTATCATGGGCTGCATCAAAAGAAGCATGGCCAGCAGGTCGAGGGAGGTGATTCTCCACCTCTACTCTACTCTCATGAGACCCCACCTGGAGTACTGCGTCCAACTCTGGGGTCCCCAGCACCAGAAAGTCATGGACCTGTTAGAGCAGGTCCAGTGGAAGGCCATGAAAATGATTAGAGGTCTGACACACCTCTCCTCTGAAGAAAAGCTAAGAGAGTTGGAGTTTTTCAGCCTGGAGAAGAGAAGGCTCTGGGGACACCTTATTGCAACCTTTCAATATATGAAGGGGTCTTATAAGAAACAGAGAGAGACTTTTTACCAAGGCCTGTAGTAACAGGACAAGAGGCAACAGTTTTAAACTGAAAGAGGGTAGGTTTAGATTGGATATAAAGAAGACATTTTTTACAATGAGGGTGGTGGAACAGGTAGCTGGAACAGGTTGCCCATAGAAGTAGTGGATGCTCCATCATTAGAAGTGTTCAAAGTCAGGTTGGATGGGGCTTTGAGCTACCTGATCTAGTGAAAGATGTCTCTTCCCATGGCAGGGGGTTGGACTAGATGATCTTTAGCAGTCCCTTCCAACGTGAACAATTCTATGATTTTATGATTCCAATGTATAACATGTTTATAAAATTGTACCTGGGCCAAATGGTGTTGGACATTATTTATATGTACCTATGAATTTTTATTTTTATAAGATGGAGCAGCATCAAGATGAGAATAAAGTACATCTCAGTTTGCCTACCCACTGACTCTCAGAATCTGAAGCAGGAAGTCTAAAGGCTTAAGTCATGTTTTCCCAAGATCAATATCAGTGTTCTTCCTAATAAAGGAATGATTATTCTTATGTTGAGTGTTATTCATGCTTTTTGTTTGTTTATTAGAGAAATGTCCTGTCCATGGGGAAACTAATACATATAGAAGTCCTCTAAAATGTTCTAATAGGGATAAATTAATGCTTTCTGACATATTTTTTTTTAATTTTGAAAAAAAAAGTCCCATCTGAGCTACTTGTCTCAATATCAGCTACAGATAACACACACAAATGGGCACCTCTAGAGTACTGTTCATTAAACCTTACAACACTATGCTAAAATAGATCAGATAATTTGCACCTTCTCTCCACCGCCTACAAAGAAAAGACAGATTAGGCATTTAAAACATGTCTGTAACTAGATAGAGATGAATCCTACCCCAATTCGCTATTGAGTCTGTCTTTGCTAAGGAAAACACTACGATTTTCTGTGTCCTACAATTTCTCTATGTTGTCTAGACAAATGATGTGCATTTTTGGAGAAGTGTTATGTTTATGCTTGCCACCTAGCAAAATGGGGTACAGCTCTCTCAGCAGTACTGTAATATAAATAATGCATGTGTTATCAAAAAACCTTAAAAACTGCTAAGCATCAATTGAAGTATCTAAAACAGTAGTTTTATTAGGTAATAGGCAGTTGCATAGGAAATCCTGCTTACAAAATCAAAAATTTAAATGTAGGGGGAAAGCAGCTGTCTCATTAAAACTTTTTGTATCTGTAACATAGTGTTTCCAAACTTTTGCTTGAGCACTCTTGGAGAGATGACTAGCAAATATGCATTCAAATAGACCCCTTCTTACTTATATTTCTAATGTAATGACCTGAAAACCTTTTTCAATTTTTTCTGCTTCTTCTTTATTTCTTCTGGCACTTCTCTCTCTCTCTTCTGTGGGATCTTTATATTTCTTGCCATTCACTCTTCTTTGTCCTTTTTCTTGAGCCTTCCCTCCCCATATTGTCCCTGAAAATGTGGATTAACACCAGCAAAGTTTGCATGGTGCCTTCAGTGGACACGTAACTTCTTTCACTGATTTCCATAGACGTTTCCCCTTTATAGCAACAAAAGAGCATGATGATAGTAAAATCAGCTTTTATCGTGCAATTCATAGTCAGGTAAGTTCTCCAGACAAGAAGGCTCAGTCTTGCAGTAAAAAACTGCCTAGCTTTTCCTGGGAAGGTGTCTGACAAAATGCTTTTTAAGCTTCCACTGTAAGATAAGGCAAAATCTCCAATAGAATCTTGGAATTCAAATTAACAGGTACAGATATGCTGGAAAGCTGCACATTTATAACAAGATGTAAACCAGATCTTTATTCTATATATGTAGAAGTATTAAAGGAATGTATTATGCCTTTAGGTAACCTTAAAGCTCTGATTAGGCAAAAGCATCTCTTGCTAAGCCAGTCAACCATTGCCTTGCTTCTGGTGCAATTTTTATTTTGAAAAAAATCATATAAGATATCCTTGCATGCAGTGAATCTGTTTGGATTCAGTAAGGTTAGTGTTTGAGCTGCTGAATTCCATGTGGAATAAGGAACATGTGTCAGCCCTGTTTGCCTTCAGGCCCATGAAAAGGAATCTGTCCATGGAAATAAGATAATTTCTTAGCAATGTAATTTAAACATACCTCTCTTCTCCCCATATTATGAAAGATATTGTTAAGCACTGCAAGATGAAAATCAGAAGCAGCCCAGACATTCCTTTTGGCTTGCTGACTTGCTATTATCTTCCAAATCCATGCAAATTACTAACACACAAAACAGTATTCAAGATGCTCTTGACTTATTCATAAGAGATAAGAGATATTAGATATGCACAAGCTCCTTTAGTTTCTGAAGGAACTGGAGGTCCTCAGCAAAGAATTTTCCCCAAAGATTTTGAGTCTTTATCATTTTTCATTGGACTAATAGTGAAGGTCATATTTGAAAGTAACAGTCAATTTATCTGAGATTATAAAGTTAACTGTATTCTCTAAGTTTTTCTATTACAGTGCCCCAGCAAAAATATTGCAAACAAGAAATCTTCTGCCAGAATCTGGATGAGTGTGAAATGACCTAGCTCTGATAAAATTTCTGGAGCTTTGCCTGGGCAAATCAAGCCTCACACAGCTATAGGGGGGGTGGGGGGGGTGGGGGAAGGCGGGAAAAAAAAAATAATAAAAAGTTCTGTGGCCTTGCTTGGGTGATGTCCCAAATCAGCTTGGAATTGGACTTGGCGATGCTCATCTCCAAGGATTTTTCCATCTGTAGGTCATGACCATTTGGGGATAGATGACTACTAGTGATCATCACCCAGTCTAAGGTCCTCCCAAGCTAAAGTGCTATTTACTCTATAAGGAAACAGTTTCAGTAATTTTGAGATGCTGGTGTCTCAAACTCTGGTTTAGGATATGCCTTATAACAACAACAGCAAATCAAAATGGTACAGGTAAAGCTTAACAGCATGCCTTTGGAAGCCCTCACAGCTCTTAGTAATATTGCATTCCACAAGAGACAATTCTTTCTGGTATTTCCTGTGCAGCAGGTAACTCCCTTTTCCTCATCCCTCCCTCAATCCAGGAAAACCTATTGACTGGTTCCTGACATCTGAAAAGAGCCCAGATAATAGTCATCATCAAGAATAATGCAGATTAAATGGATATTTCTGACCCCTGCCCTAGGAGAATATGCTGTAACTCTTCAATTGATAATTTACATTGTCCGTATAAACCATGTATGTCTTGTAAAATAACTTATTAATGGTACTTTTTAAACCATACATTTTTCTCACCTAGAATATGCATGGAGAGAGAGACAGATATACGTGCATACATTTGTACGTTCAAAATAACGTATAATAAAATAAATAAATAAATAAAATAATAATGCTAAACTTTAATTAAATTTGGAGTACAGTGCTGCAGCCAATGCTTAATAGCTATACAAACTTTTTCTTGCTTAATAGCTATACAAACTTTTTCTCTTTTTATTTTAAAAATCTTACCATCTTGCAAAGCAGAAGTAAAAAAAAAAAGAATCCACAGGATTCCTACAGTTGTATATTAGTTTTCTAAGCCTCAGATGAGGGAAATGGGTAATTAAAGGTAATGGAAAGCTTTCAGTTTTTAAGTGTGGGGGAGTGGTTCTACGTATTCACTGTAACTTAGTGGAGAATTATGTTCATGTTCAGCTTGCTGCCCACCACCACCACAGGGACTTTCCCACAGAGCTGCTCCCCAGCCCCTCCAGCCCCAGCCCATATCAATCCAAAGGCTCTGCCCTCTCCAGCGCAGCACTTGGTGTTTGTCCTTGCTGAATTTCATGGAGTTCCTCTCAGCCTAGTCCACCAACCTCTGTGGGTCCCTCTGGATTGCTGCTCTGCCCTCCAACATATCAACTGATCCCTCCAGTTTTGAGTCACCTGCAAATGTGATGAGAATACACTTCAATAAAGCTGCTAAGTAAGACAGGTCCCAGGACAGACCACTGTTACTCTCCAGTTGTCATTGACATCTAAGTAGAGTATGATGCACTAACATCACCTTCATAGACCAACCATCCAACCAGTTTTTCATCCAACAAGTTGTACACCCATCAATCATAACATTCTAATTTTTGAACAAGCATGTTGTGGGAGACAGCATCAAAATTCTTATGACTTCAGTTCGGAAACCAATAAACTACTGGAATATGGTAGGTTATGCTAGGGAAAGAATCAGTCTCTACTTACCCTCTTTCCCCTAAGAATCCTTTATTAAATATTACTAGAGGCAAGATGGGCTATATGGACTTTGGATCTGAGCATGTCTTACATTCTTGCTACATATTCGGTCACAACAACCCCATGCAATGCTACACGCCTGGGGAGGAGTGGCTGAAGAGCTGCCTGGCAGAAAAGGACCTGGGGGTGTTGTTTGACAGCCCCCTGAACATGAGCCAGCAGTGTGCCCAGGTGGCCAAGAGGGCCAATGGCATCCTGGCTTGTATCAGGAATAGCGTGGCCAGCAGGACCAGTGTCCTGGTTTCAGCTGGGACAGAGTTAATTTTCTTCTTAGTATCTAGTAGAGTGCTGTGTTTTGGATTTAGGATGAGAATAATGTTGATAACACACTGATGTTTTGGTTCTTGCTGAGTAGAGTTTACACTGGTCAAGGACTTTTTCAGCTTCCCATGCTCTGCCAGGTGAACAAGAAGCTGGGAGGGGGCACAGCCAGGACAGCTGACCCAGACTGGCCAAAGGGCTATTCCATACCGTATGACGTCATGCTCAGTATATAAACTGGGGGAGTTGGCTGGGGGGGCAGCGATCGCTGCTCGGGGACGTGCTGGGCATCGGTTGGCAGGTGGTGAGCCAATTGTATAGTGTATCACTTGCTCTGTATATTATTATTGTATTATATTATTATTATTATTATTATTACTACTACTACTATTCTATTCCATTTTACTTCAATTATTAAACTGTTCTTGTCTCAATCCACGAGTTTTCTGACTGTAGCCCTCCCAATTCTCTTCCCCATCCCACTGGGGTGGGGGGAGTGAGCAAGCGGCTGCGTGGTGCTTAGCTGCTGGCTGGGGTTAAACCACAACAGTCCTTTTTGGCACCCAACGTGGGGCTCAAAGGGTTTGAGATAATAACAGATTAACCAGAGCGTGGTAAGGAATTTGTATGTGTTAACAGTTGCTCATCATAATATTGATTCATCTGTTCTTGGTATTAGTCTAGCTGATTTGCACCATGCTCTTGTTTTTGCAGTACGTGTTAAAGACTGGTGTTGGGGTTTGCAGTTTGCTGTGCTCTGCAGTGATTGGTGATGTTTTGCCTGGGAGATTTGTTATTAAAACACTGACCTTGAGCGCTATCTGGTATTTGGGTTCTGTAATGAAGCCATTACTGTATTTCGGGTACCACCTCATGGAGACACTTGGCAATTATACCTCTTCCTCTGAGAGGTTTTTTATGGAGGAAATACAGAATGGCACCTTTGTTGTTTTCTTCTATGATGTTTCGTCCTTCATTGCAACAACTTTTCAGTATCTTGAACATCCTTGGGTAGTTAAGATATATCTATTGGTAGTTCTTGGGAATATTGTTTCAGTTTTGTCTAAGGTTAATAAGCACTTTAAGAATATCATCCAGAGATCTGCTCAAGGCTGGATAGTTATGAGTGGCAGGGTGTGTGGGAGAGCATGGGCAAGTACCTGGGACAGTGGGCACCTCCAATGTTTTGGAACTTCACTCCTGAACAAGTGCAGAATCCTGAAAATCTAGTAAAGTATTTGGAAGAAGTATGTTGTCACCCTGGCAGCTCCAGAGAGACACAAATCACTGCAACGTGCTGGGGCCTGGCCCATGCTTACCGAGCCCTATTCAACACTATTCAGAACCCACAAGGGGAAGGGAAGGTCTCTGGATCTGATGACAAAATGACAGATGCTGTGGCTGTGCCAGCCCCTGCGCTAGCCCCCACGCCTGCGCCAGCCCCCGCAACAGTCACTGTGGCTGCGCCAACCCCTGCAACAGGCACTGTGGTTGCGCCAGCCCCCACGACAGGCACTGCAGCTGATCCAGAGAACCAACCCGTGCCAGTATCGGTTGCCCCTATACAGAAGAAAAAATACACAAGAAAATCAACTCGTTTAGTAAGGGCTGATGATGAGCCAGTGTCATCAAGAGAACAGGAGGAGGAAGAGGCAGAACCCATAAACGAGACAGTAACCACCCGATCCCTATCCCCGAGTGAGCTGCGAGATATGCGAAAAGATTTCAGTCGTCGTCCAGGCGAGCCCATCATCACCTGGCTGCTCTGATGCTGGGATAATGGGGCCAGTAGCCTGGAATTAGAGGGTAGGGAAGCCAAGCAGCTGGGATCTCTTTCTAGGGAAGGAGGCATTGACAAAGGGATTGGAAAAGGGGTAAAAGCCCTCAGCCTTTGGAGGCGACTCCTGTCAGGCGTGAAGGAAAGGTATCCCTTCAAGGAAGATCTTATATGTCACCCAGGCAAGTGGAGTGCCATGGAGAGAGGTATCCAGTACCTGAGGGAATTAGCTGTGCTGGAGGTGATTCATAATGACCTGAACAATGAGCAGTTATCCAAAGATCCAGACGAAGTCCAATGCACACGACCCATGTGGAGGAAGTTTGTACAGAGTGCACCATCATCACACGCAAACTCATTGACAATAATGACCTGGAAAGATGAAGAGGGACCAACGGTGCATGAATTGGCTGGCCAACTCGGACAGTACGAAGAAAGTCTCTCTTCCTCCCTACGGGCCTGCATCTTGGCTGTGGAGAAGTTATCCCAGGATTTCCAGTGGTTCAAAGAGGACATGTCCTACTCCTCACCTGTACGGACCAGTATCTCAGCCATTAGGAGTAAGCGTCCCTCTCTTCAAGAGAGAAGATATAGTGGATACACACCACGGGCCACCCTGTGGTTTTATCTGCATGACCACGGAGAGGACATGAGGAAGTGGGATGGAAAATCTACCTCGACCCTAGAGGCACGGGTACGTGAGTTGCAAGGAAAAAAAGGTGGTTCTTCCAGGAAAGTTGCTGCTCCAGTTTCCAATGAGCAGTTCCCCAGACAAAGTAGAAGGGCTGATTTTGCTTCCGATCTTAGTAAAGGGATTTTTGATTCGCATGTACAAGAAGTGAATAACGAATGCTGTGACCAGGACTAGAGGGGCCCTGCCTCCAGCCAGGTGGAGGAGAGGGACAACCGGGTGTACTGGACTGTGTGGATTCGATGGCCTGGCACATCAGCCCCACAGGAGTATAAGGCTCTAGTGGACACCGGTGCACAGTGTACCCTAATGCCATCAAGCTATGAAGGAGCAGAACCCATCTGTATTTCTGGAGTGACAGGGGGATCCCAACAGCTGACTGTATTGGAGGCCGAAGTAAGCTTAACCAGGAAGGAGTGGCAAAAACACCCCATTGTGACTGGCCCAGAGGCTCCGTGCATCCTTGGCATAGACTACCTCAGGAGAGGGTATTTCAAGGACCCAAAAGGGTACCGGTGGGCTTTTGGCATAGCTGCCTTGGAGGCAGAGGAAATTAAACAGTTGTCTACCCTGCCTGGTCTCTCGAAGGACCCTTCTGCTGTGGGGTTGCTGAGGGCCAAAGAACAACAGGTACCAATTGCTACCACAACAGTGCACCGGCAGCAATATCGCACCAACAGAGACTCCTTGATTCCCATCCATAAGCTGATTCGTCGACTGGAGAGCCAAGGAGTGATCAGCAAGACTCGCTCACCTTTTAACAGTCCCATATGGCCAGTGCAAAAGTCTAATGGAGAGTGGAGACTAACAGTAGACTATCGGGGCCTGAATGAAGTCATGCCGCCGCTGAGTGCTGCCGTGCCAGACATGCTAGAACTTCAATACGAATTGGAGTCAAGTGGTATGCCACAATTGATATCGCTAATGCGTTTTTCTCTATCCCTTTGGCGGCAGAGTGCAGGCCACAGTTTGCTTTCACTGGGAGGGGTGTGCAGTACACCTGGAACCGACTGCCCCAGGGGTGGAAACACAGCCCCACCATTTGCCATGGACTGATCCATTGGAACAGGGTGGTGCTCCGGAACACCTGCAATACATTGATGACATCATCGTGTGGGGCAACACAGCAGAACAGGTTTTTGAGAAAGGGAAGAAAATAGTACAAATCCTTCTGGAAGCCAGCTTTGCTATAAAACAAAGTAAGGTCAAGGGACCTGCACAGGAGATCCAGTTTTTAGGAATAAAATGGCAAGATGGACGTCGTCAGATCCCAATGGATGTGATCAACAAAATAACAGCCATGTCTCCACCAAACAGCAAAAAGGAAGCACAGGCTTTCTTGGGCGTTGTGGGTTTTTGGGGAATGCATATTCCAAATTACAGTCTCATCGTAAGCCCTCTCTATCAAATGACCCAGAAGAAGAGCGATTTAAAATGCGGCCCTGAGCAACGACAAGCCTTTGAACAAATTAAACAGGAGATAGTTCATGCAGTAGCCCTTGGGCCAGTCTGGGCAGGGCAAGATGTAAAAAATGTGCTCTACACTGCAGCCGGGGAGAATGGCCCTACCTGGAGCCTCTGGCAGAAAGCACCGGGGGAGACTCGAGGTCGACCCCTAGGGTTTTGGAGTCGAGGATACAGAGGATCTGAGGCTGGCTATACTCCAACTGAAAAAGAGATATTGGCAGCATATGAAGGGGTTCGAGCCACTTCAGAAGTGGTTGGTACTGAAGCACAGCTCCTCCTGGCACCCCGATTGCCAGTGCTGGGCTGGATGTTCAAAGAGAGGGTCCTCTCTACACATCATGCAACTGACGCTACATGGAGTAAGTGGGTCGCACTGATCACACAACGGGCTCGAATAGGAAACCCCAGTCACCCAGGAATCTTGGAAGTGATCATGGACTGGCCAGAAGGCAAAGGTTTCAGAATATTACCAGAGGAGGAGGTGACGCGTGCTGAAGAGGCCCCACTGTATAATAAACTACCAGAAAATGAGAAGCAATATGCCCTGTTCACTGATGGGTCCTGTCGTCTTGTGGGGAAGCATCGGAGGTGGAAAGCTGCTGTATGGAATCCTGTACGACAAGTTGCAGAAACTGCTGAAGGAGAAGGTGAATCGAGTCAGTTTGCAGAGGTGAAAGCCATCCAGCTGGCTTGGGGTATTGCTGAACGAGAAAAGTGGCCAATGCTCTATCTCTATACTGACTCACGGATGGTGGCAAATGCCCTGTGGGAGTGGTTACAGCAATGGAAGCAGAGCAACTGGCAACGCAGAGGCAAACCCATCTGGGCTGCCGCACTGTGGCAAGATATTGCTGCCCGGATAGAGAACCTGGTTGTAAAAGTACGTCGTGTAGATGCTCACGTACCCAAGAGTCGGGCCACTGAAGAACATCAAAACAACCAACAGGTGGATCAGGCTGCTAAGATTGAAGTGGCTCAAGTGGATCTGGACTGGCAACATAAGGGTGAATTATTTCTAGCTCGGTGGGCCCATGACACCTCAGGCCATCAAGGAAGAGATGCAACATATAGATGGGCTCGTGATCGAGGGGTGGACCTGACCATGGACACTATTGCACAGGTTATCCATGAATGTGAAACATGCGCTGCAATCAAGCGAGCCAAGCGGTTCAAGCCTCTCTGGTATGGAGGACGATGGCTCAAATATAAATACGGGGAGGCCTGGCAGATTGATTATATCACACTCCCACAGACCCGACAAGGCAAGCGCCATGTGCTTACAATGGTGGAAGCAACCACTGGATGGCTGGAAACATCCCGTGCCCCACGCCACCACCCGGAACACTATCCTGGGCCTTGAAAAGCAAGTCCTATGGCGACATGGTACTCCAGAAAGAATTGAGTCAGACAATGGGACTCATTTCCAAAACAGCCTCATAGACACCTGGGCCAAAGACCATGGCATTGAGTGGGTGTATCACATCCCCTATCACGCACCAGCCTCCAGGAAAATCGAACGATACAATGGACTGTTAAAGACTACACTAAAAGCAATGGGTGGTGGGACATTCAAACACTGGGATACACATTTAGCAAAGGCCACCTGGTTAGTCAACACTAGGGGATCTGCCCGATCAAGACTTTTACGTACTGTTGAGGGAGATAAAGTCCCTGTAGTGCACCTAAAAAATATAACAGGGAAGACAGTCTGGGTTACTCCTGCCTCAGGCAGAGGTAAACCCATCCGTGGGATTGTCTTTGCTCAAGGACCTGGGTGCACTTGGTGGGCAATGCGAGAGGATGGGGAAGTCCGATGTGTACCTCAAGGGGATTTGATTTTGGGTGAAAATAGCCAATGAACTGAATTGTATAATGTTAGTTGCTATATAATACTGGATGTCATCACTTCGATGATTACTATGTGCCATATCAACAGTATACAGTAAGAATCGCCCAAATTAATGAAGAATGAACTTTGAGGAAACCGAGCGAAGTGCAGCAGTGATGGAACCAGAACTGGCTTCAGCATGCAACAATCCAACACCACACACCATCTTTCCTGCCCTGAAAGACTATTATGACAGATGAAACCCAAAGTCATGGACTAAATGAACTCAACATTTTAGAGGGATAGCCTATAGACTAAGGGAATTATATCCACGTGTGTATGTGTGTGTATATATATCTCTCTATATCAAAAGACTGGAAAAGTGGTAGTGATTAATTGGAATGTATTGGAAAGTGTAAGACCTGGGCATGATGTATACGGTATGGAATAAGGGGTGGATACTGTCCTGGTTTCAGCTGGGATAGAGTTAATTTTTCTTCTTAGTAGCTAGTAGAGTGCTGTGTTTTGGATTTAGGATGAGAATAATGTTGATAACACACTGATGTTTTGGTTCTTGCTGAGTAGAGTTTACACTGGTCAAGGACTTTTTCAGCTTCCCATGCTCTGCCAGGTGAACAAGAAGCTGGGAGGGGGCACAGCCAGGACAGCTGACCCAGACTGGCCAAAGGGCTATTCCATACCGTATGACATCATGCTCGGTATATAAACTGGGGGAGCTGGCTGGGGGGGCAGCGATCGCTGCTCGGGGACGTGCTGGGCATCGGTTGGCGGGTGGTGAGCCAATTGTATAGTGTATCACTTGCTCTGTATATTATTATTGTATTATATTATTATTATTATTATTACTACTACTACTATTCTATTCCATTTTACTTCAATTATTAAACTGTTCTTATCTCAATCCACGAGTTTTCTGACTGTAACCCTCCCAATTCTCTTCCCCATCCCACTGGGGTGGGGGGAGTGAGCGAGCGGCTGCGTGGTGCTTAGCTGCTGGCTGGGGTTAAACCACAACAACCAGGGAGGTGATCGTGCCCCTGTACTCAGCACTGGTGAGGCCACACCTCGAGTACTGTGTCCAGTTTTGGGCCCCTCAATTCAGGAAGGACATCGAGGTGCTGGAGAGTGTCCAAAGAAGGGCAACAAAGCTGGTGAAGGGCCTAGAGCACAAGTCTTATGAGGAGCAGCTGAGGGAGCTGGGGTTGTTTAGTTTGGTGAAGAGGAGGCTGAGGGGAGACCTTATTGCTCTCTACAACTACCTGAAAGGAGGTTGTAGCGAGGGGGTCGGTCTTTTCTCCCAAGTAACAAGGGATAGGACAAGAAGAAATGGCCTCAAGCTGCGCCAGGGAAAGTTTAGGTTGGATATTAGGAAGAACTTCTTCACCAAAGGGGTAGTCAGGCACTGGAACAGGCTGCCCAGGGAAATGGTTGAGTCTCCATCCCTGGAGGTATTTAAAAGACGGGTAGATGTGGTGCTTAGGGCCATGGTTTAGTGGTGGACTTGGCAGTGCTAGGTTAACGGTTGGACTCAATGATCTTAAGAGTCTTTTCCAACCTTAATGTTTCTATGATTCTATATTCTTCAGGCACATCTATTTATCAGTAGAAGTGCAGGTTAAAATATACCTATACAGAAAAATACCAGCTTTTTCACCTTTGCCATCCCCTATACTCCACTTACAGTTTTTCTTCATTCTCCCACCAAACTCTACAATGATGTCAAGAAAACTGAAGAAACACATAACCAGGAAGTAGACAATGACAGCTGCATTTATAGGTGCCAGAATGATAGCTGAAGTCTGCTTTTGACATTGCTCAGTGATGCTGAAAACTGTAAAAATGCCAGTTTCAGGTATTTCTTTTGACCTTCATTATAGTGACTGACTTTTTTTCCTAGATGCTAAAAAACAGAGAAGTCAGCAGCTTTTTCCGTGTATTCAACTTATGCAGGACCAGGGCCTATCAAGTGCCTTTTGCACAACATCTGCTATATCAGTTTTACTGATATGCTTTGTACTGCTCCATGGAGAGGGGTTTTGCAGAAATAGTATTGCTCAACATCTTTTCACACCATCATTTTGAAACAGCTTGTGCTCTGGAATTCTTTACTGTCATTTGCAAACACTTGTTTCTATCAATCCACCATCTCCTATCTACATGGAATAAAGCACTAGTCCAAATGGTCAAGCCCACCCTACACGTAACACCATTTTCTAATTGCTCCATAAGTAGTATCTCATAATGAATCTGTTACCTGTGTTGGAATAATCTTTGAATAATATGTGTGTTTACTAAGGGGAAAATTCAAAACTTTCCTTGATGGGAATCTCCTTTACTCATGACAGTTTTTCATATTTCATTTGATATTATCTACTGACCTGGTTTTCCATGCATGCCCTAACCATTTTAATTGAGCTCCTTGTTGCCCAAAGCATAGTATTGTAATTCTACAATCTGCTATTCACTTTGTATGTAAAGAACTACTTAACTCCTCAGGGAGCTATTGAACAACATATATGGCAGCCCGATCACAAAGTTGCTTTACATTTTTAATCCTTTGGTTGTAAAGCGTTGTTCTTCCTTACATCAGAAATGAAACTTCATAATTCTGGAGTCGAGACCTCATCATTGCCAGCATTCTTTTGGGAGTGCTATAATGGTCTTTGGTATAATGACACACAAAATAGTACCATATGGAAAATGCAGAGAATATAGAGAAAACACCCAAGGAGATCTAAGACTACAGCCTAAAATCTCTGTGAATTAAATCTCAGGACTATTTTCTATTATAACAGTCTTTTAATTCTTGCAGCAAAGATTGACCTAATGGAAATGATAATACATTGGGGTTTCTGATTGTGGCAGATTACTGACTTTCAATGGGTGCAGGTGCCTTTTTGATCTTTTTTGATCTGAGTTGAAAGTTGGGACAATTTTTTGCCCTTACAAGAACTATGTTTGCTTTATTTTATTTACTACAGTGATGTACTCAGAAATGGTCCTATTATAAACTACTGAAGCAAGGTAAAAGATATGAACTGATTAATAAAGAAAACTACACAATGTGAAGACCGAAAGAAGGGAGCATTACTAATTTGTTGGTCTGTACGCTCTTATGTGGATAGCAGTATTGGTATGTTCCATATGGACGTATTTCTTAAGACTGATAAATCTTGGACAAGTTTAGCAGGCCAGGTCAAAACTACATCTTTGGTCATGTATCACAGCAGTACATGTTAAATTGTCACCAACAGGCTTGGTATTATCAGGGAATATTATTCAAATAATATTGTCTTTGTTTGCTAAACAAGATGATGTTGCTTTCTTATGACCTAGGAATTAAAAGACTTCTTCTTTTCTCATATTTTCTATTAAAAATATCAACTGTTCTAAATGATTTCTGTTTTCTGGCTGGAACTGATGTTGCACAGTTTTTGTTTGGGTTCATGTCTAAATATTCAGAGGCTGGCACTCTTAAAAATTTGAATGTAATTTTTAATATGTCAGAAACCTTTAAAAAAAGGTAATACAGAACAAGTTAATAACATTTCCATGTAAAATTTGTCAATAGTTCCTGTTTTTTATTTGGGCTGAAAAAAACCCAGCCTGCTGGAGTTTCCAACCATTAATCCAGTCTTCCAAGCCCCTGGGGCAGCAGGGACACACATATGCCACATATCCCATCTTCAGATCTGGTTTGAGCTTGAGAAGGAATGTGTGAATACTTTCTTGCTACACCTGAGTCAATTTAGCCATTTTTATTCAAAGTTCATGTTAATCTCTGATCTTTAGTTACTGCCAGAGGGAAGTGTGAAACCAGAGTGTAGGTCAAGTGTAGGAAAGTGCTCATTCCCCTAGATGCCTGAGGCTTTCAGTTATAATACTCAAAAATTATATTATTTTCCTCATGACTGTCTTAGGACTAATGTAATGCTGTTTTTAATGACAGTAGTTTAAGATAAATAATTTTTATTATAGTCATAGCTCAAGTCCAGGTTGAGCTTCAAAAGCAGAGCAATCCCTGTCAAGTGGCAAGAAACTGATATATAATTACAATTACTGGTAGTCTCTACTCAAAAAAGACTTAAACTAGAATTATGTAATTATTTTTCTTTAGAAGAGCTTGTCTGGTGGATTTACTTTCCTATTAAACTCGAGAATAGGGCAAGTCTTCTAACACACTTTGTCAAATAGCAGTACAGAATTTGCTAAACGAATTTCATTGACCATAATTGTGCCTTGCTCCGCATGTCTTCGTGCCTAGGTAGACTAGGGGTGTAACATACTCTTTTGCATTTCTTTCTCTCCGAACAACCAGGTCTTCAAGATAGGAAGTTCCCTTAGACGTTTTCTGCACACTCATGGGAAAGCCTTTAACTATTGTTCCCAATAGCACATTAATTCTTAGATAACTGTTTTCTTGTGCAGTTATTCTGATACTGTGCAATTGTTTTGCTGTTGTAGCTTGCATGACAGCTTGAGGAAAGGCATTTCTTCTCGTGAAACTGCTCATGCTCCTTATTACTGAGGAGCATGAATGCTTCACAGATGCCAACCAACACAACGCTTCTGTGAAATAAAACAGTCTCATCTCAGTTTACCAATGGAGAAAACTTGGAGAGAGAAAGGCATTAAACCCAGGCCATATTTTGTGCCAGGGTGGGTAACTGAATCCCAAAATTCTGACCCTTAGGTGCTCACTTAGCTGGGTCCAAATGAGTAGGAGCAGGTCCATAAATTAATACATGAGACTGTTTCAGTTGCAAATGCCAAAGTCAGTTTTATGGTGGGTCATTGTAATTCATTTGAGCAGGCTCATCCCAAGTTACCCTGAGTCATTTTCTGCTTTTTTTTTTTTAGATCTTTTTGTCTTGTTGCACTGTATTAGAGATTACTGCCTTTAAAAGAAGCTGGGAGGAATACTGATGCAGTATCCCAGTGTATTATAAAGAAATGCTGATTTCAGAGGCACCAGGAGAATAATGCTTTCAGAACCTTTACCTTAATAGAAGGAGACAGAAAGTTACTAGTTTTGAAAATACAAAATAAAAATTCCACGACATGTATTAGTCACTGAGCAACATGATACAATATCCGATACATCTCTTAAAATACTAAACTGCGTATTTTAATATTATTCAGCATTCCTTGTACATATGATGAAATTGTTTTTATTGGTCTGGATTTCAGATTTTCCCTTGTGTATACTTGGAAATAGAAACTCATATCTGGGACTTCTTGGAGGCCCAGTTAGAACGAATGATTAAAATAAAAATGAATGTTGTCAAATGTGTTTCGCACAGCACTGGTCCATAGTAACTGTGGTCTTATTTTTTAATGATATCACGAGTTAAAAATCTTGGGTTCATGTTGGATTCTTGCCGCCTTCTATTTTCTTGCTTGCAGTAAAGGTTTTTCAGTCTGCAATAAGCTTTCAGCAGCTCAGATTGTGCCCTCAGTGAAAAACTGCATGAGTTCACACAGATTGACTGAACTTTAAGTCATGACTGGGGTTAAGACCCAGCCTGTGGATGACGTGGCGGGTGGGTGACCTCCTTTCCCCTCCCCATCTCAGAAGGTCCGTATCCATTACGTTTGATCTTCAGAACTCACAGAAATAAGCACCAATAGAAACTTTGCTATCAAATAAGCAAATAAAATTCATAATATCCAATATGCAAAAAAGGGATTTAGTGTGAAGTTATCTTTTTATAGTAATTTTTGTAATAAAATAGTATATGCAGATATATAACATTCTTGAAGAACTTCATCCTCCATGTGGCTGTAGAGTATTGCAAGCCGAGGAGTGATATTAGAAATTCCCTCACACTTATTCATTAATACACTTCAACTCAGCTTTGATACAGTTGAATTGATTCCTACTGCAAAATTCAAATAAATGTTCAGGAGTTCTCCTGAGCTATTCAACCAAATCACTATGTTGCATTTAGCGATGTAACCAGAAATGGCCTCAAAAGTGCATTTTGCCTGCAAGTAAATCTTTTTATAACTGTGGGCAATTGGCATTTGTTTTTCTTTCGATTTTCACATAACTAAACTGCTTATCAATATTTGTTCTTCTCATCTAAACTGCTTGTATATTATCTCTGCCTGTTGTTTCTATCACAAATAAGAGACAAAATCTGCTCTCTTTTACACACATGGAGTTTCCTCCCCAGCTCCTTCAACCTGAGCTAAAATTTGTTTCCCCCTCATTACTTTGCCCTTTTTTAAAAGATTTGTCCCCTCCTTTTACATATTTAAAAAGAAATGTATTTTGAAGGGATTTCTCCTCTTTAAATGGCAACAAAAAAGGATTCTTTGAAATGATGAAATGAAATGCTAATTTAATTTTTATATCTGCTCCATCAGCTTTTCTGCTTAAAATAATTACTAAATCCACTTTATAAACATGATTAGCATGATTGTTCTAAAGCACTTTTTTCCAGGGGATTTACCATTTATTGAAAAACAATTGGTCAGACATAAATAGATGTTTCTGAAGGAAGATTTTTGGGGTCCTTTAAATTATAAAATATTCAGAGAAAGGATTTTATTTTTATAATGCATCATTTGGCTCTATGATGCCATCAAAGTAATGAATAATAATTACAGAATGTGTAAGAAATATGAAAAAAAATGTTTTCTTCTTCTTTTCTGAATATCATAATATATTTAGCCTTCAGATATCCTCAAGAAAACAGCATCTTATCAAGGGCAACTAATGTTATTAATCAAAGCAGCTATTTATGACATTTGAATAAATGGCTTTCACTTTACACACAAGGACAATATAGATGATCTGCAGATATCAGTTGTTTATCACACTGATGTATTTTGTTATCATAATGCCATTACCTTGCCACTGATTCACTGGATGCAAACTGCTTACAGTTTCAAAGCTTATTCTGGTGACAAAATATGAAACCAGAGCCTTATGAATATTCAGAGGCTTTCCCCATGGCACTAACTCAGGTCTATTTATAGTTGTGATTTATGGAGCTTATGAGCACAGCTAGAATTTGAGTTCAACATTAACATTCCTATTATGTGTGACATGACAGTTTATAGTTCACAACATCTCTGTATTACAATTACTGGTAAATATAAATGATTTTTTTTTAATCCATTAGTTTAAGATAAAAATCATCCCTCTAAACCTGTAAGTTTAGTTATCCTGTATGACTAGGTAAGGGGGAGAGAGTAGAAAAGAGCATAGGGGAGAATTTGCTAAAACTTATCCCTGAAAGACACATAGTCTTCTGATTCCCAGGCAATCAGAGAGTAGGTTCCTGTGTCCAGCTGTAATGTTCCCCATCAGCAGGACAGAGTGAAAATACAAGAGCTGAATCCACATAAAGGTGTCATTTTCATGCCTTATGCTTGGTATATACCTCTAGTCCTCTCCTAGGTGCAATCTTAGGACACATAAGCAAGCTTGCGTCTTGGCCGCAATGACAACTTCTATGAATATCTGTGGCACCCACAGTATGTGGACCTCTTCTGTCTGGCTGACTGCCATGGCCATCAGGAGGGTCAGTGTCTGCCCACAGATAAGAGGGAAGGGAAATGGGGATAGAGAGCAAGAACAAGGGCGAGAAACACTGAGCCACAGCTACGGGAGTGCCTGCCCCAGAAAAGCAGAAAACTTTGATTTCCAATGGGAAAAGGAAGCAGGAAAAATAGGGACAGCTTAGGGGGTGGACTCTGTAATTAAAAAGCAGCTCTGGGTGTGCCGGAGTAATCAAGTGGAAGGGGATTTTATGAGAGGAATGGGTTTAGTCAATAATAACCATAGGAAGAGAAGAACAAGGCAGCCTGTCACATATGTAAAGACTGGAGTTTGATACCTCAACAGGGATGCATTAAGAACTCAGTTTGACCGTTTAGGTTGGGCCTCTCATTTCTTCAAATATTGTCTACAGCTAGGAATAAGATGTAAGCAGGGAATAGAGAAGTTTCTTGGGGCATTCAAATCTCAAGTGGCTGGTTTGGTTATCCCGCTCATGCTCTGGTTTAAGTTTATTGCAAAATATACCCCTAGGAGAAGGGATTTGTTTTTCCTAGGTCACATTTCTAGGGCCTTCTCATCCACTGTTATTATTTTTACTTTTAATTTTTGGTTGATATTTTTTGAGACGTCATTCCTCACTTTCTAAGAGACAGCTTGGGAGTTTGTCTTTCAGAATTGTTCCCTTTAAAAATACTCTTTCGGGGACCTTGGGCACTAAGCTGTCAGCTTTTTCTACTTTTCTCTCAATGCACATTGTCTAGCTTTCAGTCTTTTACTACAGGGCTTTAGTTTATTCAGTTAGTGGCAAATGGAGTTTTGACTGTAGCATCTGAAGCAGATCTTCCATGAGCGTCTCTTAACTTGTCATTACTGCACGGCTGTTTGCAAGACTTGATGAGTCAAGAGTTGATACAGTTAAATTTAGATTACTTCTGGGCACCTGCCTTTGCTACTTCTCATCTTCACAGTAGGGCTCTACAGAATGACAACCCAACTGTGCAAGGTGGACAGGAGGCACTATGCATTTCAGTATGCCCTAAGTAGAATGATCGTAGAAACCATATGCCCCGGCGGATATTCAACATATCCCAACAATAGGTACGTCTAAATGCAAGCTATTTATTACCTCGCAAAAAGGCTGTGTCTAATCCATGTAATTTGAGGACTCACTGCACCTCACAAGCTGAAAGCAAAAAGCAAAATGCAGTTTTCATGAGTCTACCTCCTTACTGGTTTCTCTTAAAGTGTTATGAGGGATTTAAAATTAAGCACTAAGCATGTGGCCAAGTGAGTTCATCATAAAGATCACAGCTGACTGTAAAGTTTGTAACCACAGTTGGCAGACATGTTTCAGAGAAACAAAAATGTGACTGTCCAGTTGAAACATTCTGTCCTCTATAAATAGGAATAGAGGCAGAAGCTCCAGAATTTTATATATTATGATAGTCATAGACCTCAATAATTTGGGGCATCCAGGCAGAAGTCAGAGACTTCACTAAGCCACATGACTTTTCACCATGAACTCCCCAACTGCAATGGATTTTTTTAGACTTTATTCATGCTTCCCCAAAGCTGCTTGAAATTTTGCATAATTCAGCTTTACAGGGTGAGTAAAGTTAAGAGGCATGAACTAAAGGAAACTTCAAAAACGGTTTGAATGGAAAATTCATGCTTTTCTCTGGCAGAATGTAGTCATATTTCTACACTTATATTGATGTGCAACTAATGATATTTTATTTTTAAGGAATCATTACTCATGTTAGAAAATGAATAGAAAGACTGGGCTGGAAGAGTGATTTTGAAAATAAAGTTGTATTGAGAGGTTACAAAATCATTGATTATTGATTTCATGCTCATATAACTGTAAAAACAGAAGCAATTCTATTGAACATCATTTCATGAGTGTGCATAGCAGAAATAAACCTCCTGCTTAGTTTTAATGGCTTACTGACTCATTACAAGTAAATAATAATTACAGAGAGTGTTAAATGTTCATTTAAAGAAGCTGAGACAAGGGCCTCTAATTGTGTCTTTTTCCTGGCCTTTATCCTTAAAATATGAGGTTATTCCTTACTGATAGCCATGATGCTAAGCTTTTTGTGGACTCATGCCACAGGAAGTGATGAACATAACCAGCAGAAGATTTTCCTCCTAATTCATATTTGTAATTGCACAGAAAATAATGTTTCATGCTTTCTAAAACATATTTCACATTCACTATTTTTTATACTCCTTTTCTTTAAATATGGTGTAGATTCACAGCCCCTGCACACGGACCTCTTGAAACACAGAATTTTCTATTCTTAGAAAATTAAAATCCCACATATATACCTTATGATTGTATAGCTCCGATCCCATCTGTTCTGTGAAAGTGAGACAGATCAGACCTTCATTTCCTTCTCTCTCCCTTTTTTTCTTTTTTCCCTTCTTTTTTTCCACCCTCTTTGGTTTGGCTTGTGCCTACAGGAGTGCTAATTGAGAGCTGTCATCTAGCGCAACCCCTGCTGACACTGAATGGAAGTCTTCAAAAATAATTAGCTAAAGAGTGAAAGTGACACAGGGACAGGAGAGACATGTTAACTTAGGGATTTATTTACAGTGTTTGAGGAGAGAAGACAGTGTTTATGGAGGAAGAAGAAAAGCCTGAGTACTGTGATGTCCTCGTTCCCCCTACTTCAGTGTTTTGCCCTGAACATGATGGCCAAAGTGAGTCAGTTCCTGAAGGCATAGTAATATTACTCATAGAAAAAAAGAGGAAGCAATATGCACTGCAAATCGGCATTCCTCAGTTAACAATGTTAAAACTAATTAACAATAATAGGTTTAGATAAAAGGAAAAAGAAAACAAATGTAACAATGCAATATTCATATTATGAATAGAGGTTGCCACATATTCTATTATCAGCTAGGTATGTCAGTATCCAAACAGGAGGACCCAAATGCAGTACAAGAACTACTCCAGAAGCATTTAGTTTCCCAAACGAGATAATAAAAAGGTATCTTTTCAACAACTGCCATTGAATAAGCAATCAGTTGGGATACTGCTACATTGCAGAAAGTAGCTGACCCATGCAACTAACAGTTCTTAAAAGATGCAGTAATTTGTGACTAACAACAGGGACCAAAGGTTCAGGAGCACAGCTGAGAATATTTTTAGCTTTCATGCTAATAACTAAATGCTTTGGACAAGTGGAAAGTTTGAGAATATGCCAAGTTCAGTCCAGAATGTGAATCACAGCAGTCTTTATCTGCTGTGCACAAAAAGCAAGGCAAGAAGTTAATATACCAAATGCATACTGCGAAGAAGTGGAGAAGGATAATGGAAGGGCAGATGTGGGGATACGATGGTAAAATCCTGATGAAAGAACAAGGTTAGATACAGCTCTATCTCAGTGCCCAACCAATAGTGGTAGAAATGTATCTCCATCTTCTGTATCACTTCTGATAAATCTAGCCTTGAACTGAAGTATCCTGAGTTACTAACCATAACTGCGACAAGAGATATCATTATGCCAACACTTAAAGACAAATCAAAACAATTGTATTGCAATATATCAAGGAAACAAGCAGGAACTGAGAAAATGAGACTGTGCATGGAGGATATTAATGCAGCACAAAATGGCAAAAAATGAAAAGATTTGGAAAGCTCAGAGCAGCACCAGATGCAAAGACAAAGCAACACACAAATAGGAAATGACATGCCAAATAGACAGCGGGACATCAGTGAATGCACCAGACTACAGAGACTTCCACAGCATTGTGGAAAAGAAAGAAACAAAACTAAAACCCAGACAAATTTAAATTATATAGACAAAACACAATTAGGAAATATGAATTACAAGTAGACTACCAAGCAAAACTATCTAGGCTTGAACTTCAGAAGTGCTATAGCCTTCAGCTAAACTAACAGTGAATACATGAACTTAGTAACACTGGGCATGGGACAAGAAAAAATCTATGAATAGGTACAAGACCTAAATTAAAATTTTTTAAAAATCCAAATACTGACAGCATGTTTTGACAGCATGTCTTATGACAGCATTTTGAGCATGTTGAATACTGCAGTCATTGCCTCAGAGAGTGGGAGGTGTTTGGTGGCTTGCAGGGCACAAACTGGCAGCTCCATCAGCTAATGGTCTGGTTGCTTCTGATTGCAGGAACCTCCTCTTGGTGCTTCAGGGGCTTGGTTCTTAACAATGTTTGTACAAATTCAGAAGGAAAAGGAAAGAAAAGAATCAAAGAATGCAAAAAACATTGCCGAAATCAGAGGAACCAGAAGTTGGGTAAGTGGCACAGTAATTATTCAGAGCCATAGGTCCAAATTGTTTAAACCAAGTAGTGGTTAAATGTTACTACCAAGCAAGTAATAAGAAGGATGGAAGAATACACTTCAGCACTTCAGTACAAAAAGACTGATTTTGACAAGTTATATCATGTGAGAAATCCAATTGCCTTGCTACAAGTTGAACATTACAAAGTAAATACTGATATTCAGGGGGAAAAAAATCGTCAGAGAAAACTATCAGTAACACTACCAAAATAGACTGATATCTATATTACATATATCTATATTATTCCTGCTGGCTTTAGGAAATATTTGTGGAGAGACATGAGAAAACCATTGCAGATAAGGACTACAACATCCCTAATCTTTTAGAAGGAATCAGAGAAGTAAACCTAAAATAAAATAAAAGTAAGCTGGAATTGTATTTAACTGCAGTGTCATATTCAGGACACTTGTTAATCTCCCGCTGTAACATGAATCTAAAAAAACCATTGAATACAATACAGCAGATACCTGTGCCTAAAAATGTGAAATAAATTCAGCAATAATACTTCTTCTCAGATGCATGCAAACACTTGGAGAGACTATAGCAGACAAATAAGCAAGAGCTGTGGTTACCTCAGCCAGACTCTGCAAGTCTAGCTGCTGGTCACCAACTCCCCTGTCCTATGCCATGATGTGAATAAATAGGCAAATTTGCAGTGTGATGCCAATAAGTCAATGCTTGGAGCGTTGTTATAATGAAAGGAACAGCTGGTAGCTTTCACTTCAAGGTCCCTATGGCCTTCTGAACAGAAATACACACAAATTGAAAAAGGACACCAGGCAACTGTGTTTGCATGTGTGAAATTCATACATGCATTCAAAGATAAGAAACCATTTTGGCAGAAAACAAGAACAAACTATCAAAAGGCATTTAAAAGGATACTCCCAAACATCTTTAAAACATACTAGTGAAAGAAGAATACTGTGAGCGAGATGGCCGATTTCCTGCGTGAAGGAGCCCCATAGTATGAAAACAGAGATCTTCAAGCAGATCAGAATAGAGAAATACATGAAAAAAACAATAACTAAGTAGGTATGTATGTAAGTAGGTATATACCAGTTCCAATACAGGGTCTTTAAAACAACAAAAAAAAAAAGCAAGAACTACCTTAAGGTAAAAACTTACCTCTCTCAGAGAAGTTGGACATCAAGGGAGAAGCTTCACTTCATTTCTGACAGAAGTGCATATAAAACAGCTCATTCATAATATCAGATCAGTGAGAACAGAAACTTCCTCAAGAATACATGGAATCCCCACTGGAATGGAAACCTCTGTCCAGAGAACTGGTGCCATCTACAGTAGCTCACTAGGACTAGAGAGGTGTGGAGAACAGATTTCATTTTCACACTGGATCCCCCACCTCAGAGCTCCTTCAGAAACAATCACAAATTCAAAAACATTAAATTTTTGTAGGAAAATTTGTCTTTACAAAAATTTCATTTTGTATTGTAGTGGGACAAACTAAGTTAAATTTCAGACTTTAATGGGATCATTTAAAAAAAAAAACTTGAAACAGAATACATTTATCTATCTTTCTCTACATATATGCATATCCTCCATTCTGATAGTACACATTTTTTCTCAATTTCTTTCCACTGGAAAAAATCTGATGAAATCGACACAATTTATAAATTTCCGTAACTTCAGCAGAAGTTCACTGTCAAATGCATTCCTGTTGAAATAACTCTAACAAACTTGAGCACATGAATCCAAAAAGCTGACAAATAATCATTGTACATGGCAGAAACAACCTCTTTAGTATAGACTGCTACTTAGATTTCTGAGAACCAGGCAGGCTCCCAGACACAACCACAGTGACCATTTTAGACCTAGCAATGAAACATTTTAGGCATACAGTGCCAAACTGCATAGTTTTTATTTGCAAGTTTTAATTGCAGTACGTCTGTGCAGATTGCCTAGGAGTGCAACTCCAGCAGCATCACAGCAAACAATAGGCAGTCTAATGGCCACATTCAACAATATCAAACCACTTGCGGGGGAGGGGGTGGTGGTGGTGTATATTAAAAAAAAATCAAAGAAAACATGTGGTAAGCCATTCTCTGATGAAACAGCACTCTCAGTGACAGTCTTAACAGCACCTCTATATAATGTTGGATGTCAAAATGTGCATCTGCCTTAGCATTACAGAATTTTACCTTACTACAGCTAGGCATAACAAAAAGAGATGCTGAAAAGTCAAAGCCTACTGCCAGTGTACGTAAAACCTGCCAAAATTACAGGTTTGGGGGTTTTTTTTAGGAAAAACAATGTATGTGAAATGAAGCAGTGCATTAAACAAATAATAGCTACATAGCCATTTGTATATCATGGCAGAGGATGGATATATATCTTATAAAAATGAGGATTTATTATGCCATCCCTAACAGAAGACAGAAATACAGACAGGGAAGTACACATTTGTCTGAAACTGAGATGCAGGTTGGGCAGTAACACTAGCTCATCCCCAGCAGCCATCAGAGACTTTCCAGCATGGCATCACCTAAATAACCTGCACAAAACAAGAGGTGTTTAATCCCTCCAGAATGACAGATGGAGAATTATGCCTGCTATGCCTTGTGCGTAGCAGAAGAACCTTGAGAAAAAGAAAACTTAATTTACAACCTAGTCCTGACTTAATTGCTATTTTAAAAAAAAAAAGAGAGAGAGAGAGAGAGAGAAAGGGAAGTTTTCTGCAGGTTTATTTTTGCGGTGGTAAAACTTCTGGGCGTAATCTAGGTTGCTGCATATATTAGAAGGTTATGAAATTCATGATGATATTATTCATGTTAAAGTTGACTGCTGCAAGCTAGATCTATTTTGCTTCACTTGTAGAAAATATTTCAAAGTAAACTTTAGGAGATGGTGTGACCTTTGTGATATACCATCAGACAAGCTAATGGTAAAGAGTGATACCAAGAGGCTATGAGGTTTGTTTGGAAATGGTTTCTGTTGTGCTAAGTGTATCAATTCTTGCACTTCTGGATGAGTAGAGATTAGGAGAAGGGAGGGAATGGGAATTTCCTCCCATAAACATCTCACCTTTCACATCAGGCTCAATAGGAGCATTGCAGGATGGACACGTTGCAGCGAAAGCCCTTCTCCTGACTGCAGGTATCAGAGTCAAATTCTGTTCATGATATTCATAAACAACACTTGGTAACTTGCTGGGATGGGCATAAGTGTTTCTACAGAACACTTCAGTGACCCTGGTCCTACTTATCTATAATAAATTCAGGGCCAGCAAAGGGCACATGTACAGAGATATGGTATGCAGACAGGCCCACACATGCTTTGTGAGATATAAGCTCCATTCAGTTCTAGTTTATTCAGGCACAGCATCACCCAGACATGACTATGTCACCTCTAGCCAGGAACCTGGGTCTATCTGCACACATCTGTATGGACACACCCCAAAAGAAAATAAACTAGGGACAGAGACTATGCATTTTTCACAGAATTCAAACAAATTGCCTCTTTACCTCTTACTATACAGTCACATTAGTAATAAAACCAGGGAGCTTGTTACTACACATGAATTTCTGTCTACGGGGCATTACAGACTGGCTGCTTCAGCCTCTTACTGTCTGTCTTGTATTCCTGAGCAATTCAGAAGACACAGACTAGCCCTGGGGATCTGTCCTAGCTCACGATACTCTGAAAGTCAGCACAGCTCTCCTGCACAGACTGCTGCAAAATACAGCATTGCGCTCAGTGTAAGAGAAAGCAGAAATAACACACTGACATGAGGAAAAGGGAAGCACAGACAAGCTATTTATTTGACTGGATAGAAGCCTCAGGTGCATTACCTGCCTAGTTCCTTCCTCTGTAAATGTGAAAGATTTAATCGGGAAGGTCTTGAATTGGGAAGGTCTGAAGAACAGAAGTTGCATATTTATTAATCGTCTTGTGCTGTGTGTTATTGCAGCTACCCCAAAAAGCACACTGCAGCCAAAAGGTAGTGCTACTCATCATTGTTTTATTTCATGTTTATCCAGCAAGAAGTCAGGACAGATTTTATTTTAATGTAGCAATGAAGTGCCACCACTGATTCAGATCAAAGTGAATACTTATTTTAAATCACAGAGTTAATACTATTTTGATCCTGTGTTTCCCACAGACTGAAAATTCATTAATGTGTTAGGTAGCAGTAGCAAAGAGTTTAAAAGATTTCCTCTGTGTGTGCATGTGTTTGTTTATAATAATTCTGTAATTACTGTGTTAAGTCATGTAACTTTTTAAACATACCATCATCCTATTTCCTTCCCAGGGCCAGATAAAATCTGCTGCCTCACAGATAAAAAAAAAAAAAAAGATATTACAGAAAAAGACCTCTAACTAAACTAAACTACATTTAGGGTGAGAGGAAGGAAGGTTACAGTTGAGAAGATGGTGGGAAAGAATACTTTCTTCTCTGTGCCATCAGATACTAGCTACTGCTGCAGTCAGATTATTGAACTAGATATACTAATGATTTTCTCTGTCTCAAAACTTGTTGAAATTCAGTTTCATTTTGTAAAAGTTGTGGATTTAATTGAAGTGTTAGATTTTCATGTATCTCCTGACAAGGATCAATAGTTACAATCCTTCTTTCCACATTAGAGATCTAAAGCAAGTAGGCTGTTCTTCACAGCTCAGGATGCAATGTGGCACAGCAATAAAACCTGCCATATTGACAGAAGTACAATATAAAGCAAAATATGATATAAAATATTACACTGAAGATTTGGAGCAATTCCTATGGGTCTCTGAAAGGGTACATGGTACTTACAGAAAAAGCAAGCAGCAGTGTAAAAAAACATGAATAAATGAAAAAGATGTTAAAGCCTGAGTCACAGTGCAAGATATTTTGTTTGTTTTACTTTTTCTTTGTAGAAGAAAAAAATACAGATGTCTACATTATATTCTTCTATGTTCTTAAAAAAAGAACGGAGTGTTCTTTTGCAAGGCAGTCTTTTTCTCTGTTGGATGTCCAGATTTAAAATGAGTATCAGACATGCTTCTCTAACTCCTTGTTAAATAGATTTATCATTTTAAAGGGGGGAGGAAGTCAAAATAATGGTATAAATCCTGGACCTTAGTAAAAGATGACATATCAGCTCCAGGAAATCTTGCTGCTCGGTAGTTAGACCATTTGTCTGAGGGATGAGCGAAGTGGGCTGATGTTCTCCAGGTAAATGAGTCCTCCAAAGGTCTCCCTGGGAGAGTGTTTAACCATTGACCTGCGGGGAGGATGAAGCAACATTACCTCCTGCACTCTGTGCAACACCACAGGCAGTGTCCTGGACAGGGACCTTGCACCCCAGGATGTGGTCGGGACCTTGGAATTTGGTCCCTAAGCCTCAGCTTTCTCAGCCACATCTCTTTCTTTCTGTTTCGTGCTGCACTTAATGCTTTGTCTTTAATCTTTATACAAGTTAGATAAGCTATGTCCTTCACACCGCTGGTGGTCATGACTAAAATATGAAGGTGCAAGTGTGAGTGCAGGGGTAGGGGAGATAAGCAGGGGACCTGTGGAAAGAGATGCCCTTTACACACTTTCTCATATTCAGTACTCCTGATTCTGGGAATGTGGTATGTCTGTCAGGTACATCAGAGTACATCAAGCAGCATTGCTTATCAGCCATAAGCTAGTTACCCAGCTGGACCTGAACTAATTCTGAATGGAGCCCATGTGTGGTCTCTGCTTATATGGCATGACTGACCTCCAACCAGAATACATCAAAAGTAAGTTGATTGCAGTTAGCTTCAGTGTTTCCTTGCTCCACCTCTGGGTTTCTGCAGATCCCATTACCAAGCGCGTGTGAACTGCCTGGTCAGCTGGATCAGATTCAACTGAGGTGAAAAGGGCCAAGGCCCTCTGAAGAAGAATAACTTAGGAAACAACACTATAGACTTCCCCAATGTACTGAACAAGATTTCTATTACCTAGGCTTGTGTCTCATAGATTCACTGGATTCTCACCCATTCAGCCAGCCACCTCTCTATGGAGACTTTGGCTTTATGTGGTAATTGATAAGAACTACCAATATCCCTTTTATATTTGTGGACAATGGCCCACTAACTTCTAGGCTGAGAGAGCTACCTTCATCTACAGCTATGAAACTGGGGTGACTTCCTCTTTTTCCTAGCCAGGAAACCAGAATAAGACTAGTGACCAAGAAGCAACCAACTCAGCTTCATATTTAAAATACTCAGAGATTCCCATTGCTATATTTTTTTTCAGTGTTTAATAAGCCAGGTGTTTTCAAGTTCAGCATTGAAAAGGGTGCCCACATCAAAAATCCACTCTGTAGCTGGTAAGTTCATTAGCATCACTGATAACAGAAGAATCCTCTTCTTAAATTCACTGTGAACCTAACTAATTTTTTTCTGTCTTGCATTTGTTCAAAGCATACCATGTTTGAATCAAAATCACCAACAATTAATCCAAGTCTGTTCTTTAATGAATTTGAACATACAGGCCTTACTACATCCAGAAGACTGTCCTCACTAGCAATGTTTCTCTTTTCCAAAATGATAAACAAATAGCTTTAACAGATTTCATAGAATCATAGAATGATTTGGGTTCGAAGGGACCTTAAAGATCATCTGGTTCCAATCTCTTTGCCATGGGCAGGGACACCTTCCACTGGACCAGATTGCTTAAAGCCCCATCCAACCTGGCCTTGAACACTTCCAGGGAGGGGGCATCTACAACTTCTCTGAGCAACCTGTTCCAGTGCCTCACCACCCTCATGGTGAAGAATTTCTTCCTTGTATCTAATCTAAATCTACCCTCTTTCCATGTAAAGCCATTACCCCTTGTCCTATCACTATATGCTCTTATGAAAAGTCCATCTCCAGCTTTCTCGTAGGCCCCCTTCAGGTACTGGAAGGCTGCTATAAGGTCTCCCCGGAGCTTCCTCTTCTCCAGGCTGAACAACTCCAACTCTCTCAGCCTGTCCTCATAGGAGAGGTGCTCCAGCCCTCTGATCATCTTCGTGGCCCTCCTCTGGACTCCAACAGGTCCATGTCTTTCTTATGTTGGGGGCCCCAGAGCTGAATGTAGTACTCCAGGTGGGGTCTCACGAGAGTGGAGTAGAGGGGCAGAATCACCTCCCTCGACCTGCTGGTCACGTTTCATTTGATGCAGCCCAGGATATGGTTGGCTTTCTGGACCGCCAGCGCACATTGCCAGGTCGCATTGAGTTTCTCATCAATCAACACCCCCAAGTCCTTCTCCTCAGGGCTGCTCTCAATCCATTCTCTGCCTAGCCTGTATTTGTGCTTGGGATTGCCCTGACCCATGTGCAGGATGTTGCACTTGGCCTTGTTGAACTTCATGAGGTTTACGTGGGCCCACCTCTCCAGCCTGTTCAGGTCCCTCTGGATGGCACCCCTAACCTCCAGCGTGTCAACCGCACCACACAGCTTGGTGTTGTCGGCAAACTTGCTGAGTGTGCACTCAATCCCACTGTCCATGTCGCTGACAAAGATGTTAAACAATGCCGGTCCCAATACTTACTCCTGAGGAACACCACTTGTCATCATCGGTCTCCACTTGGACATCGAGCCATTGACCGCAACCCTTTGAGTGCGACCATCCAGCCGATTCCTTATCCACCGAGTGGTCCATCTGTCAAATCCATGTCTCTCCAAGTTAGAGACAAGGATGTCATGCAAGACAGTGTCAAATGCTTTGCACAAGTCCAGGTGGATGACATCTGTTGCTCTTCCCTTATCTACCAACACCGTAATGCCGTCATAGAAGGCCACTAAATTTGTCAGGCACAATTTACCCTTAGTGAAGCTATATTGGCTGCTACCAATCACCTCTGTATTTTCCATGTGCCTTAACATAGTTTCCAGGAGAATCTGCTCCATGATCTTGTCAGGCACAGAGGTGAGGCTGACCAGCCTGTAGTTCCCCAGGTCTTCCTTTTTTCCCTTTTTAAAAATGGGGGTTATGTTTCTCCTTTTCCAGTCAGTGGGAACTTCACTGGACTGCCACAACTTCTCAAATATGATGGATAGTGGCTTAGCAACTTCATTCACCGGTTCCCTTAGGACCCACAGATGCATCTCATCAGGTTCCATGGACTTGTGCACCTTCAGGTTCTTTAGATGGTCTCAAACTTAACCTTCTCCTACAGCGGGTCATTCCTCATTCTCCCAGGCCCTGCCTTTACGTTCTGCAACTTGGGTGGTGTGGCTAGAGCACTTGCTGGTGAAGACTGATGCAAAAAAGTCACTGAGTACCTCAGCCTTCTCCATATCCTGGGTATCCAGGTCTCCTGTTTCCTTCCAGAGAGGGCCTGCATTTTCCCTAGTCTTCCTTTTATCACTAACATAGATGCTTTTTTTATTGCCCTTGACATCCCTGGTGAGATTTAATTCTATCAGGGCTTTAGCTTTCCTAACCTGATCCCTGGCTACTCGGACAATTTCTCTGTATTCCCTCCAGGCTACCTGTCCTTGCTTCCACCCTCTGTAGGCTTCCTTACTGAGTTTAAGTTTGTCCAGGAGCATCTTGTTCATCCATGCAGGCCTCCTGGTGTTTTTGTATGACTTCCTCTTTGTGGGGATGCATTGCTCCTGAGCTTGGGGGAGGTGATTTGATACAAGGAAGATTTTGCATCTTCCTACAGATCAGCCACACTTTTAGAAAGGATTTAATTTAAGCTGTACACTAAATCAGAGTTAGTAGTGCTATGCTACCTTCCCAGAAATGCCATCATATAGAGTAGTACTTCCAGGAACAATATTGCAAAAGCATGGCTACAACCCAGCTGTTCAGTAAAGAGCCAGGTCTAGATTCAGCCTCTTCTCTAATCAAGCGAAAACTCTTAGCACAGCGGAGCCTTGCTGAGCATCTGACACTCAGGACACACATGTCTGCCAGCTTCCAGTGCTCCAGCAGGTCCTGGTCCATTCTCCAGCCCTGACTGCACCAAGCTAGAAATCACTACACTCTCTCCCCAAAAAACAAACCTCTGCTTCCTCTAGGGTTTGGGGATGGTGTCTGGGAAGGAAAGGAAAAGCTTTTTATCTCATCTCTGTTGCACCTACAGCAAAGCCAGGGGTATGCTCCATGATATAAGCCAACAACTCCAGGAATTGGGAGAAGGCTGTGTGGCTCTGGGGATAAGCCACTTTATGTGAAAGCCAGTGCTAGTGGAGGAGATGGGAATCTAAGTTGCTCATGGTATATCTGATCTGACTTGATATAAACTTCAGACATTTCTGTCGTATACATTTGCCAATTGTATCCTCCAGTGTTTTTTTCAACTCAGGAGGAAAAAAGGACAGCCCATGCAAGAACCTACCTTATCTGCATAACAATCAGTGTCTAAGGGTGGTTTCACTATGAAGCTTTCTTTAATGGAAAAAGTGTATAGTTTATTATTGGCTATCAGTAAACATGCCTGTACTGCTTTAAAATATACAGTTGTGTATTCTATCAAGTTATCATACATTGAATTATTTGATTAGATTACCTAACAATTTATTTTGGCAGCCACCTGTACACAATTGCTCACAGAGGGTGCAGAAGGTGCTGCAACAAGTCCCACAGCACTTCTTTCTGTTTTGCCTAAAAATATCTCCTTTCCACATCACCACAGATGGAAAGTAGATATTCGGGGACATGCTATACAAATGTTGTGTACATGACGTAAAAATTCACTTACAGCTGTAGCATCATAATCTGGCAATTTGCATGCTTGTGGAAAGGAGTGAAAATGAGTTTATTTAAATGGCAGATGAAGTATTCGTCAAAATAGCACCAATAATTTTCACACTTCAGTGATTAATACTAATGGAGAAAGTCACTCTGGAGTGACTCTCCTGCGAGATAATCAGCTTGAACCAGGCTGAACCAATTTGGAACAAACAAGATATTCCCCCACTCCTCTGATCATGAATTTATCTGCTCTTTCCCCAGCTGAAATAAATTAACAACTAAACTGTGAGCAGCCTATGTAGGTCACACAGTTGATGTATTACCTACTGCAGCCTCCTGCAAGAATTCATTTGTTAATACTGAGCAGCTGTGACAGTCTCCCTGCACTGGAGTCATCTGTCCAGAATGTAACGCTAAAAACGCTGACTGTTTCTTTCCAGCAAGAACTGTTTCTGAAAATCAGATGAACCAGTGTCTCTCACATCCCCAAGACTGGCTCTGTGCTCCAAGATGCCATTTCAGAATCCAGCTGCGCCGCTTCCTTCAGATATGCTAGGGCACAACAACATGCGCTGTCATTATCATTTCTCTGGCAGAGTGTGGGTGTAAATAATGTGCCCACATTAGTGAAGCTCAGGGGATCTCCATGGAAACATTTAATCGTTGACATTTAAGCTCCTGGTGCTGATAAGGGAAGCAGCTGACTCCTGACCTATTACTAATGGTTTATCAAGGTAGGAAGGAAGATTTTTTGCCTTGACCTGGCTGGAAATGATACACTGACAGAAAATGCTATTGTATCTTTCCTCTTTTCCCTCTTTCCGCTCCTGAGCATAGCTTGCAGTTCTACAATCAGATTTTTTCTTGACCTTTTCTCATTTATGTCGCATTGGGACAACATGGTATAGGACTGACTGAGAAAATGCCAGCCTCCCAGCCCACCCTCTAAAGTAGCAGCTAACTTATTTTAGGTTGTAAAAAAGTAAATCCAGGAAAGCTCTTGGATCATGCAAGGGAAAACAACAGAAGACTGCTATAGGAAGTTACACTAAAGTGACATTGCATTTCTCACAGCGTCCTGAGCATCCACATGCACACCCTTTGATCCATACGAACAGTTTCATTAGAGCCTCTAATTAATCCAGTCTCCAAGTGTCCCATGCAAGACAGGAACTGACTTTCTGTAGGCACTGCTGTGCTCACTGCATGCTGGGTTTAGAGTATTGTTGCCTTGTACTTGGCACATCCCATCTGTGCCAGAAACCATGATGTGCCAGAAATTGAGACCATTCTAAACTTTTCACCATTCAGCAGCTCTTCCAGACTTCTCAGTCTCAGTCCCCAGAGCACTTCTAGTGCACAAACCACAGTCCCTGGTCTGCAACAGCTCCCTGTCAAGCCTTCCCGCTCAGAGCAGCCCAAGTCCACCATCAGCCAGAGAGCCCCCCTCCTCTGGTTTTGAAGTGACAGCCAACCCTTAAAACAAACATTGCAGTGTGCTGGCTTCATTTTGAACTGACAAGAATCTCCAGTAGCGCTCTATAAGTCTGAGACCCAGTCTTCCCTGGCCACCCAGTTTCCACTGAGACAGTGTCATCCTGATGGCAAACCCATATGATCAGCTGCCCTCCATCCAGCTGTTAATTAGTCACAGTTTCGGTCTCAGTTTTGTGCCTGATTTTGTGCTGGCTCTGTCTTTGAGTTGTGCTTCACTACAAAATGTGATTTGGCTTAGAGGAAAACTCTTAAGTATCTGGCTTGTCTTGTGGGAAAAAACTCATCATTCTTTTACTGTTTTTATTCCAGAATAATTTACAGGATTTATTCTCGCTAGAGTAACCATATATAGCTCCCATTACATCTAACATGAATGATTGGCTGCAGAAAAGATAGAAAGTCTTACATCACTATGTCATACAAATTAAAGGCTGATGACTGCTTGGCCCATGCACAATTAGCAAATTAACTCTGTGTCTTTCCTCATAAAACAAAACATAGCATTTAGGTTACAAAACACATTATTGCATTTACCATCTTTGCTATTTTTATGGCATTTATTCATGCATGTTGTGGGGTAGAGTTTGGAGATTTGTCTGGTTTTAAACTTTCTTATTACTAAATTGTAGGCTTAGAGTCTGATTAAGGCTGACTCCAGCATGGTGTCAGTTTAAGTCCCTACAGGGACCATAGACTGGGTCAGATGTTAGGGTGCTTTCCTGCATCTGCTGTAGACCTAACGCCTAATCTCGGAGCAAGATGTTTTGTCAATCTGTGACTCAGTCTTTCTGTTGTAGAATAGATATAATATCAAAATAATTGGGATTTTTATGTAGAAAATATTATTAATTAGAGGGACTAATATTATATTATCAAAAACTAATAGCTCTGCTTCCTACCTCTGGACACTGATAGTGCAAGTACCTGTTGCACTAACTTGCACTGATAGTGCAATTGATACAAGGAAGATCTAAGAAGCCTGCCAGAAAATGGAAGGTTTCATCCTCTTCTAGCATACATCCATTAAAAGATATTAATGCATACCAGCTATGGATGGTATTCCTTTTAGTTCATGCTTTTAGAATTCATAACCCAAGCAAGCATTTATCGTAAAACTTTGCTCATTAACGTAACACTGGGGGCTTTTAAATGCTTAGAACAGGCTGCCTTACCCATATAAGAGGTGTATAAACACCATCAAAGAAGTGGCCCTACTGGCTGTTAAAAGATGAAAACATACCATCATGCTGATTAGCAGAATTTGACTATTTGGTGTGGAATACGCATACATTTTAGTGTTGAAGGTCCTGACTTCAAATGCAGCTTGAAATGCAATCAGTTAGTGTCACTCACATGCCATTTCCCTCAGATTTTACACCTCATGGATCTAAAGGACTTGCTTTCTGATTTAATTGAAGGAGGTTTCATTCAAAAGCACTATGTTTTTACTTGAAAGCCACGTGCTTGTTCTGAGTTTCCTGTTCTCTCACATTACTGAGATTGATTTGGGATTTTTGTTTCATTAAGAGTGTGCCCCTGGATTGGGATGTTTTTTAATTGATTTATCCTTAATTGCTGCACCTTAGTTATTCCTCAAGAGTTTGGAGGCATAATCCAGTGTATTGAAACATTGTTCCTTGGCTACACCAGAGGTAAGAAGTAAATTTATTGTTTAGCATTTGTGTACCCTCTTTATCATCAGTGATACCCATTATGTGGGATGGGTGTTGGGATAGAAAGCAAAAGCTTGATAAATCAGAGATAAGCTCAGCATCCTGGCACCTTAAATGCTGAACTGTGCATTAGGAATGGAGAGTCAGCTCTGCTCCTGCTTCCAGCTGTTATTAATCCTGACATGTTCAGAGATTTTTGGCACACACTGTTTTAACCTCCTGCAGTTTAAATACATTTAACATTCTCCCTCCCTCTTCCCCATAATGACTGTAATGTGCGATTTTGTTTTATCTCAGTAATCATATCCTTCTCCCTCTGAGAACAAACTCAGCACAGCACCCCAGATACAGGCGTAGGAAGAGCAGGCTTATCTGTTTGTACAGAATGTGCCATTGCTTGTTACCATAGAGCTAATGCTACTTAATAACATTTAAATAATAATTTATACTGCAAAATATAACTTACTCTGTTGTGACCCGGTAAGATTAACTGCCATTGATTATTTGCAATATTACTGATGGATGCTTAAAAACAGATTCAGGGCGGGGCGGGGAGAGGAAGCATTTTCATAATAAGATACATTGGTTGCTGGGCTTGTCAGTAAGTACCTAGGCTCATGAGGATTTCAAAAACATTCATTATGAACCAGTGTTTTTTCCTGCCTACGTCCTTCCCCATGGAGCCCCAGCTGCCAAATTACTTTTGTATGTTAGCTAGGCAAATTCAATCCCAAATCTCTTTCCATGTTCTCTTTCATTATGGGACTATACAAAATCTGGGGTAAGGGTATGTGTCAGAGAAATGATTTCTAAAGGGGCATACACACTTTGGAGGAATATACTCGAGGAAAGCCTTGAAATGCTGCTCACAGGGCTATAAAACATAAAATTGTGACCTCAGACCAGCAAACGTTACCTCTGTTAATTGCAGTGGGGCAATGACTGTGAATAAGATTTACATTAGTTAGGCTTGCCAGATGCGTAGCCTTGGGAAAGGCTCCACGTAACAGCAACTGCAGTCAGTGACATTTTGCTACACATCATCGGCAGACTGTGGCTATATCACTATAGAACAATAATTTTGTTTGTGGTAAGAATTTCCTGAAGGGAGAATGAGGAATATCTGGATATCGAAATGAAGAAGAAGGGAAAAAAGCTACAAGTCACTGCAATTAATGCCATAAAACAAGGTGACCTTTTCCTTTCCTAGAAAATATAGAGGTTTCACCTGTCCTAGAAAATCATTAGGTATGAAAGGGAGTAACAGTTCTGGGGAACAATCCCAATTTCTAAAAGTGAAAATACCTGTATAGCATTCAGGAATTCACCAATATCAGACCATTTAAAATGTGTTTAACAAATTCGATAGCACAGCATATCTATAACTAGAGAATGCTCACACACTACAGGTGAAGTCCAAAGGGGTGGGCACTGCAGGAACAGGGCACATGGCAACTGGGAGGCTGAAAGAAGAGCAGCTTTAGGACAGCACACAGGCATCAGTAGGAAAAACTGAAATAAAGGTTTCTCTTTGAAATCCCACATTTTCTGATCTCTGGATGCTGCAGTCATGAAGCATTTCTGTCCACAAAGGTTTCACAAGCCAAAACCAATCTTCCCAAGATAGCTGTCTAAACCCTTGCTTTTAAGAGTGTGGCAGGACTTCCTCTGGTCTTCAGGAAGGAGGAGCTGGTCTCTCTCTCCTACTCCAGTTTCCCAGCACCTATTAAAGACCATCTGAGCAGTGAAATTGGAAGCTTAAGATTCATTTCCCTTTTGAGCAAATGAGATTTGAATTCCTTTTACGTGTTTGGGATGACTTCAAAAGTGACCGGACACTAAAATAGGAAATAAATCACTAAATATGTTAAAATAGTTGGGTTTAAGAGGGGAGGGGTTCCAGAGGGTTGGAATTTGACCCTTAGCCCCTTGAGCCTATAAAGCCCCCTGCTTAGCCGTATAGGGTTTCCCTGACATAAACCTGGTGTAACACAGTAGTGCGTTAGGCCTTTGGCATTTTGATATTTACCAGGTGTGCCTAGATAATGGGCAATTTAACTTTTCCAGCAAACCAGCTCTACTGGCCTGATTTCACTTTTCTGACCATCAGTTACTGGTCATTCTATTTGGCTAGCATTATGTTTGGCCCTCCAAAGATGTAGGTACGTTTACGTTCCGTTGACTTCAATGGCATTAGCTGGAGTGAACAAAAGTAAAGGGTAGGTCTTTGGAGGATCAGACTCACTTAAACTATAAAATCTGCATCTAAAGAGTATTGTGTCAAACTCACATCTGGTGCAATTCTGGTGGCATTCTACAGGGAAAATGTGGATATTTATATAAGTAAGGTAGGGGAACACTTGATTATGCTATTAACAGCTGTCATTTAGTAAAAAATTAGAGGGAGAAAAAACATCATTAACCAAAGGTGAACTTAATAAAGTTTTTTATTACTTAAGATGGAGCTTTGGCAGTTGTTACTGTAAGGACATTTCCATATCCAATATTTATGGGAAGGTCTTTTTTCAGATACCTACTTGAGGTAGAAAAATCCATTGTTATTAAATAACTTCCTGGGGATTAAAGTAATGCTTCCAAAACCGTGTGTTCTCAAATATGTCAGCAATATTTTTCCATTATTTTTTTATAAAATATAGAATTATGTGGGTTTTGTCAGAAAATGAGAAACAAATGGCATCAGTAACTTAAATATCTTAATTATACTGGTGGTATGAGAACTGCACTAAACTGTTCAATATAATACTTATAGAAAACATCTAAAAGACAATGCTCATTCTATATGGTTATTGACACAACATGTGTGGTGTAATGCAATACACTTCTTAATACAATCCATTCTAGACAGCAGCTAGCCAGAAATTTTACCAATTTGCAACATAACATTTCCTCTGTGTAAAACTAAAGTCAAATAGAAGAAACTGGAGTAATTTTCTGGGCTGTGTTTAATAGTGGTATAAGTTATTTTTGTTGACAGAGTGCCCAGAATCTGCTATTAAAATCAAGTAACCATTTTAACAGGTGATGTAAAAAGTTCATTTGAAGTAACTTCTGTTCAGAATACCTTATCAACTGAGTTGACCTTAGAGGCTAACAGGAGGGCTGTGATAAAACAAGTACTTACAGTGACAAAATCATGGCTGAAAAAAGAGGAATAACTTCATGAGTCTGATAAAGAATGTCTACATACTTTCTGTTTTGTACACACATTTTAAAATATTTTTGTCCATTTTCCTAAATAAAAGACCTGGCTTTTCACACTTCTGTGAAGTCATTTCCATCTGTGGTAGTATCTGATATTGATGTTGCCCTCAGACATCATGGGTGTGAATAACGACTGTAAATGCAGGGTATCTGTGCAACTGTGAGCAGGGGAGTTCCATGAGAAAAATATCCTTTTTGTAGTGGACAGATGAGCTACTGTTAGCCTATGAGTCACTTCACCCTTGCTTGCCTAGACTCTTTGGCCTGTCAAGTAATTTGTCATGGTCCTGAAGAAATATTAGCTATAGTAACAGTCAGCTCTTCACAAAAGTTGGAACCAGAGCCTGAGAGGAACTTTTTGGCTAAAGTTCAGTACCAAACACTATGGGCATTTTATACGTGTTTGGTCCTGGGTTTTGTCCTTTTTCTTTCTGTGCTAGGAACTTGTTCAGGTTCTGCCTAGCATTTCTGACCTTCATTATACTGTGCTTATTTTTGTCCACCAAAGTCTGAATGAGTTCAAGAAGCTAGATTATGAATTAGTAGTTTTTTCTTTCATCTTATCAGCTCAGACAAGGAGTGTTATGATCACTTGTACATCTGTGCTGTGATTTCCCTTATTGGTTTCTGTTTACATTTTTTGTGCATTTCAAGTTCCCAGTGCAAGTTCTTTCCTTCTGCATGGCAGCTGTTAGCTGTGAAAGCTGCTTGCTCTGTGTCCTGAATCTTCCTGTCCAGTCCTACTGATTGTGCTTCCTTTGCATTACCAGCAAAAATTATTACATAGTAATTCTGCTTTTTAAGGTTACAATGATTTGAAAGCTCTGAGTCCCCACTTAAACCTATCTATATGGTTGCTATATAGTTGCTATTTCATGCTACACATTTATCTAAATGCAAATCCAGTACTGTCCACAATGGCTTTCTTGTGTTTTCCTCAGGGACAAACAGTCCAAGGTTAAATACAATGATCATGTGTTGGCCTGTGTTAACTAAGTCCATCTGAATGAAAATTATCTTTGAGGAGAGAATTTGCAAAGAGAAGAGCATGTGAAGCCGTTGAAGAGAGTGTGTTTAAATTACAGGACAGACTGGTGGATCACTGCTGGGTTGAGAATGCGCAGTCCAAGAATATGCTTAGTAACCCCAAATCAGTGATTGTGCCTGGAGTTTTCAGAAAACTCTGAAAACTTGCATGGTACCTGTTCAGGGATGCTCCTGTTTAACATAGTGGCCAAAGGGAAAGCTCTACCAACATCCAGTACATGGCAGATGAAAAGTTCTGTTGCAATTACTAGATCAATCCTTTTATTAAAAGCTATAATTTTAACAACCAAGATAACACTGACTTTTTTTCCTAAATAATAAGAGATATATTTTGTTAAATATTTTGAACATGTTGATATATAGTCTCTTCTCTAGATTGCATGAGAAGGCTAGATATATGTGGTAGTACTGAGACATAAATTCTTGCTACAAACATAATGACTTATCAGGCTCTTCGTCCCAAGAGCAATTTAAAATTATGTCTGGTACAATTTACAGGCTGTGAAAAAGAGGTAGCACCAGAAAAGTGAATTATTCTTGTGATCGTGCTTTGTTAGTTTTGAATCAGATCAACATTTGAATCAAAGGACCTTTTTGGGTGTTCGAGTAATATCAATGTAAAAAGCATATTCTGGTTTGTTATAACATCAAATGAAATAACCTGTCAAAAAAATCCTTATCCATTTGGTAAGCAGATTTGTAAGATAAAATGCATGCATGGCTCCTGTTGGACATGTATTTGTGAGACACTTACTGCTTTCATCTCTTTCAGTTTCTTTTAAATTTAAATAGCTCCCAGTCTTCATATCAGAGACCTTATCTGAGGCAGTTTTTACCATCATTACATCAGCACTAACATTTCAAAGATCTATTCTTTCCTGTGACACGGCAGAGAAGACTAAGAGATACAAACAAAGCCAGTAGGAGGCATCACAGCTCCATTTTTCATTGGGTCCAAAACAAACCCTAAAGGGGGGAAATCCTTGTATAGAACATGGATTATTGGCCAACCGTTTTACCGGTGTGCATTGTACTGATGTAACTATACTTGGGGCTTGTGGTCTTAAAATAATTTGAAGTCCACATATCTTGAGTATCCTTCTGGGTTTGGCAACTGCTTTGGAAGTCATTCTGGGGAATGACAGTGAAGGCAGACCAGAAGCCTGAAGTGCGACTTCTGATTTTCTTCTGGTCTACCTCCTGACAGTCCCACAGACAAAGACAGCAAATGTGTTTGCCAAGGCTAGGACAGTCAATCTCCTATAAATAACACCTGATTCAGGACCTAGTTACGCTTCTATTTAAGTACCATTTTGAAGACAGTTTCTTTCTTCATCTGAATTTGAGTCTTAGACTAATATTGCTCATCGAACACCAGTTATGCCATAGTCAGAGACATCTAGATATTTCTGTATTTCATATCCTTACTCCCTTTTTAAATCTAAACAGCATGATTGAGATATGTTTACATTTTTATTCCCCAGAGGTGACGTTACAACAATCATTGTCACACTGTTGTGGATGGCAACATTATAAATTCAGGATTATAGCAACGTGTCCTTCCCAGGAGAATGTTTGAATCCAATTGAAGCCTGACAAGCTCCCAATGATTTCATCCTCACAACAGTATGCCTCATGATGACTCATGTAATTTGAATGCAGCTGCAGTGAGATTTGATCACTGGCGAATGGTACTTTTTGATCTGATGGAGTCCTCATCTTGTATTCACTATTGATTATTTCATCCATAGTCATTTTCAGAATAACTCAGTGTTTAACACATTGACCAGCTTGAAAATATCTGGTGGTTTGCTTTCTGGAAAACTTGACCTCATGCTGAAGCCTTATCACAAGTCTGTCCTTGGTTACCCAGTCTCAGAGCTCTCCACTGGAATTGTGGACACTCAGGGGCTATGTAGCAAGTCTAAATTGCAGTATAATGTAGCAGTTCTTGAGGTAGTTTAGGAAGTTGAATTAATCCAGCTGTCATATCACAAATCTCCACATGAGCAAATTTTCCCTTTTCTCATCTAGTTTGGTTGCTAACTGTTATATAGTGTGTTTAGAAATCAGCTCAACTTCCTCCACATGTGCTGTAGATGTACATTTGGACTCCCACTCGCTCAAAGCACTGACCACATTCAGAACAGACAATAATTTTCAGTCTGCTCTATGGGGGAATGTAGAGGACAGGTAAATTTCCATGAGGTGTGCAAACCATAGTCACTCTGGAAAGGTGCTACAACATGCTGCATCAACTGCAGTTCCCTGAACACCAATGGCTTTGCATCCACCGAGGATTATTGTCATCATCAGCAGTAACAATGTAAGAGTGAACAACTCAAGCTAAATCATCATCTGCCAGGAGAGAGTTTCTGTTTACTGCCTGTTGTTTTCCCTTTACATACTATACAGATGGCCAAGACCTTCCTAGGATTGTTATGTGGGGCACATGGTCTATCTTTCTTTCATATTCTGAAAAATACAGACAATATTTGAAGCTACCTTTTTCTGTGTACTAACAGGGAGTCTGTCTTACTACATTTTGTTACCTTTTAGTTCCTCCTTTTTTTGTTAGACTTATTTTTATATGTTTATATAAAAATATTTTTTAAAGGGAGTTTTGCCATTTGCTTGAATGAGGCCAAGACTTCCAACCTGTTTCTCTTAAGATGGGGCCATTCGACAGCCATGGTCATCTGCCATGACCTCTTCAGACTTCCAGGCCCCTAAGACTACTGTGCAACATGAGGAGAGAGAGCAGAAGTTGTACATCTGCCTAATCTAGAGATCACTGTTGTCATTATGTTTCATTTTCCTGTAATATACTTACACAAAAGTTATAGCCATAAGTGATTTTCATCATGGTTGGTTGAAAGGTATCTCTAGAGGTCTCCTAGTCCAACCTCCCACTCAAACTAGTGGCTATTCCCAACATCAGTAAGCCCTGGCCTTGTCTAGTCAAATCTTGAAAATCTCCAAGGAACAGAACGGGCCCCTGTTCCAGTGTTGCACCATCCTCCTGGTCGAGCAGATTTTCCTAATGTCCAGACTGAACCTACCAAGCCACAATTTGTGAACCTCTCTGTACCATCTTGCACTACCAAGAATACATTGGCTCCACTATCGTTGTAAGTACCCTCCAAGTTTTGTAGACTGCAATTAGATTGCCCCTTAGCCTCCTTTTCAGCAGAGTCAATAAACCGAATTCCTTCAAACTATCTCTGTAGGTCACACATCCTTTGTCCCTGGCCATCTTGGCAACCCACTGCTGAACTCTCTCCGGTTTCCCCACCATGTCTTTTGAAATGGGACAACAAAAACTGAACCCAGTATTACAAAGGTGGCTTCACCAGGACCAAGTAGAGGGAGATAGTAATTTCCTCCAGTCTGCTGGCCATAATCCCCCTAATGAAACTCATTACACAGTTTCCTTTATTTGTGATGAGAGCATGTTCTTGGCTCATATTCACCCAGAAGTCCACTGTAATGACCTTTTAAGCAGGGTATTTCAGGTCCTTTTCAGTAGGGCTGCTGGCCAGCACATCATGTCTCAGCCCATAGCGATGCATGGGAATTCCCATCCTGGGTGCAGGCCTTTGTACTTCTGGGTGAACTTCATGAGGTGTCTGTTGGCCCAGTTCTCAAATTTCCCAAGGTCTCTTTAGGTTGAAACTCTGCCATTCATTGTGTCAGTCACTGCCCCCAATGTGAATTTGCTGAGAATGCTTTCTGTGTGACCATCCAGGTCACTGATGAGGACAATGAACAACATGGACCCCAGTGTTGATGTACAGAGTACAAGACTACTCTGCTCATCACCCTCTGCCAGCCAGACATCAAGCCAAAGATCACTATCCTCCCTGCCTGCCAGTCCAGCCAGGTTTCTAGCAGCCCATTTGTCCTGCTCACACCTCCTGAGCTTACAAACGAGAATACTGTGAGATACAGTGTCAAAAGCCTCATTGAAATCAATGTTTATTAAAATCACCACTCTCTCCTTATGCACATCGTCAATTATTTTTCTACAGAAGGCCATCAGGTTGGTTAAACAAGACTTGCCCTTGGTAAATCTGTATTGACTGTTCCTAGTTACTTTCTTGTCCTTCACATGCTTGGAAATGGATTTCAAGAGAACGTGCTCCACGATTTTCCCAGGGACTGAAGTGAGGCTGACTAGCCTATAGCTCCCTGGATCCTCCATCTTGCCTTTTTTGAAAACAAGCATAGTGTTAGTTCTTTTCCACTTAAGAGAGACCTGCCCTGTTTGCCACTGTTTTTCACAGATGATGATAATATCACCATCATATCCACAAGCTCTGCCAGCATCCTTATGTGAATCCCGTAGATCGCAATGAGTTTGGCTTCTCTAAGGAGTCCTTAACCTGTTGTTCCCCCACTGCTTTCTGCACTCCCCCTTCTTAAACTGTGATGGTAAACACAGAAGTCTGGGAGGAGACTTTGCTTACCAGTATAAGTAGGCATTCAGTGCTTCAATGTTTTCCACATTTTCATGGTTGTCCCCGCTAGCCATCAATGAATCCATTCCTGAGTTTCCTTTTGCCAATAATATGACTGTAAAGTCCCTTATTGTTGTGCTAAATGTCCCTCACCCATCTTAGCTCCAGACAGGCTCTGGCCTTCCTGGTTTCATTCCTAAGTACCCAGGCAATGCTTTTTTACTCTTTTTTTTTGTTACCTGTACCTTTTTCTACCTCTTGTATGTTTCCTTTTTGTGTTTTAGTTCAATAAGATGCTGCCTGCTTAGCCAAGCATAGCTTCTGCCAAAATTGCCAGCCTTCCTGCACAACAAGATGGTTAACTCCGGAGATTTCAATAAGTTCTTGAAAAATCAGCCAGCTTTTCTTACTAGAGAATAAGTATGCAACACTTTGGCTGGAGATTACATGTATTGTGACTTGCCTTCATTTCCCTCAAATATTAAAAAAGCTTCTATAAGTGGTAGAAACAATATTCTGTTTAATTACCCAGTTAAACAGCTTTTCTTCTTAAAATAACAGCTGTACTGTACTTCAAGTAGGCATATGTTATAGTACCAGAAAGAGGTACTATAACAGTATACAGGAATAGGAAGTGGGGGTAGTTCATATGCACATTCTCTCACTGTAGAAAATTCTTCAAGTCCTTATTGGCTTTGGACAGAGAGGGGTTGTGCATTTAGCCATTCTCTTCCCTCTTCCAGGGGCCACGTCACCCCGAGAGTCAGTCTGCTGCTCAGTTGCCCCTTGAGTCTTGAGCTATCGTAATCTGAAGAAAATATCCCCTGGGCTTGAAGGAAGAAATACGCCTTTTCTTCATTTCATGGAAAGACCTCCCATTCTTGCACCTGCATGTAGCCTCTTCCTCCTCCTCCTCTTCAAGCTAGTGCAGCGCTGTACCCCTGGCTGTCTGGCCATGTAACGCTTGTCACGGTGCAGCTGACTGTTGCTTACCTGTCCCAGTGGGAAATCCACCTTAGCACATCCTGTAGGACCAACCTGTTCCAGCTGCTGCCTGCTTCCCTTTTCTCACTGCAAAATCCCAAACCCACCAAACACCTCCATAGCTGTGTAACTGTACCTTAACCTTAGCTAAGGAGTGTTGGCCATTGTTTCAATAATAAGAGTAAAGTCTTTATTCTGCATTAATTTAGAACTGGAATTTGAATTCCCAAACCTCCCAAAGCAGTTGATATGGCTATTCTCTTCACCCTCTATACAGTGCTTTTGAAGATGTTGAAAGCCAACATAACTAGCAGGAGATGTAAGGGTAATGAGTATTGTAAGAGGTGAGGACTACAATTTCCCACTAAAAGGATAAAGCAATCATTTTGTGGTGATGGGATAATGGTAGGATAATTAAACGCCTACTTCACATGCCTGATCTCTGCAGTTGTTGAGAGAGGGAGAACAGTTAGCTGATCCTTATTGTTTCCTGGAACATGGTGGTATAAGCAGCACCCGTAGCAGGCTAGAAAGTATGATGCAGGTAAGAAACAAGAAAGGTAAAATTGCTTTGGTTTAGAGAAGGAATTACTTGAGCTGCCTGGGAGAAGTCTCTGATCTTCCATTTTGAATAACAAGAAACCATCCCATTACCAAAAACTAGATGACCAACCCTGTCATTTTGGCAAAGGCTAAGGAAGCAGACGTTGCCAACGTTTAACATTGTCTGAGTTGGGATAGTATTTTCATACTTAAAGAATATAGTAAGGTATTTGAAGGCAAAGAGTTGTTAGCTGGTATCAGCATGAAACTAGAAACATATCATAGAGACTAATGTGGTCTTTATCTGATATTGTTAACAGGTTACAGTGTGAAGTGGATTTGCATATATATTAGCAGCACTTTTCCAAACATAGATCATAAGAAACTAGTCAGGAAAGTCATGAGGGAGATATGAAGATTGGTCAGGGAAAATGGATTAATAAAGTGTAGTAAGCAGGCCCCTGAAGGATCATAATAAATGATAAAGGATCCTCCTGGCAGAATATGACAGACGAGGTTGCCTGGAGCTATTTTCTATTTAACATTTATATTAGTGATTTAGAAATTGATTTGATGTGGAGTGCATCAAAATTTACAGATGACAAAAGCAGGAGGATTTTTAAAGTCGATACTTGGAGGACATGAATGGATTGCAAAAGAATTTAATGAGGATGCAAAACAAGGCAGGCATGTGGAATTTAATATTGGCAAATAGAAAAGGCATGCTCAGAGAGACTGAAATATGCCTTCAGTGTTGTACCTTGAGAAGTGGCATTTGAGAAAAACAGAATTCACAGGAGGGTTCCTGAGCCATTTGTAACTTATTTTAGTCGTGCTGAAGTTCCCTGCATGGTGGTAAATATTCCCTTCAACACCCCTCTGCAGCATTTCTTTAGGTGATTATTTTCATTCTCATCTCAGTCTTATGTTATTGCTGGATGTCATACAAGGAATATCATTTTAATATGAATCATGCTTTTTAAGCATTCACACCTACTATGCCCAAACATATATCTAGAAAATATCATAAAAGACTATCTATTTTAAATGCTTTCTTTCTAGGGGGTGAGGACATAGAGAGAAATAATGGCAGATGCTGTATAAGAAAACAGTCGACTCTCACTCCAATAAGGAAATAAGATCCTCTTTTTGACTAATTGGAAGTTGATTTGGTAGGATATATATTAACTTTATTTTTACAATGAGGTGTTATTTTAAGGGGAAGTTAGGCGTGGCAGCCAGGCACCCTGGGAAACTGCAGGGCTTGCTTCCTTTTGAAGAATTATGTGTCCCTGTATAAAATACCTAGTAACAAAGCTGAATATGATGGCTTATTTTCCCAACAATAAAATCTGGCACCAAAGGCACTTCATAAAATTTAACTTCTTATAACACATAGTGTCTAAACTATAGGATTCTCCAGGACACTTGACCATTTTGATCACAACTCTTAAGAAAACAAATAAGCCCTGTTACAAAGCTTATTAGTTATCAAACCCTGGCCCTGGTAAACCCTTTATTTGAACTCGCAAAAATAAAGATTGAAATTAGACTGAGTCGAATTCCAAAAGTTAGACCGTAATATAAGAACTGCTGTACAGGACCAGAGCAAGCACCAGACTCAAAATCCTGATTTAACTGGCAGTGGCCTGGATGTGCATCTGAGCAGGGCAGATGTGAATTTCTTCAGTTTCAATGGCAAATATTTCAGTTTAAATATTTCCTCAGTCAGAAGTGATGTCTTTAACTGGTGTCTCTTTAGAGCTTGGTGTAGTCTTTTGGGGTGCAACCACAGTGGCTCATAATCACACCTAGAAGTTCCCTTTTCCATTTATTAGTATTCCTAAATCAAGGATCTGACCTAGAGATCTAAAATCAGATGAAGTGGTTCCCAGTGAAACAGCATCAAAATTGATATTTATGAGTCCAGATAAAATTTACGTGTTTTCAGAGGTTTGCAGAACCTGCAGCTCTAATGACGAGTGGTTTTGGGCATCTTTTTTTCTCTGCAGGGCAGATTGTATGCATTGATGCTTTTTAAAGGCCCATAGAGTATACTTCTTCCTCCTCATTTAGACATCTTTTAATATTTATTCCTTTGTTTTTCCATTGTTTTCATATCTGAAATTCAGTTAATAGTGTGCTATACTGGTGACTCTGAATTAGCTTTTATAAGCTGTTTCAGAGCTGTCTCCTGTCATGTTTCACCAAGCACAGGCAAGGAGGAATTATAAATTCATTTATGCTAAGAGATGCTTCCTGCTCAAATAGCACCCACAGTTTTTTTCGTGGATACAGGCAGAATATGGTAATACTCAACGTGGGAGAGGGATTCTCGTGCCAGTCACGTCCCAGCATGCGAGAAAGGAGAGAAAGCTTGTTCCTTCTTTCCACACGAATGTTGGTGAATCAGGCTGGTGCCATCACAATTATTTCCATCAGCCCTGATAAATGAACTTGGATTTGCCCTTCCTCTAGTGGGTCCTGAGAGGCACTTCATGGCACCATCACAGCTTACCACTTACCCACAGTTTACGCTTTCCCTTCCTTCTCCAGCTCACCCGAAATCCAGAGTGCCTCCTCCACCCGGGGTTACACCAGGGGGCTACAAAATATCTCCAAGCAGACAGATCTGACTGAGTTTGAGAGGCTTGAATTTCTACTTTAATTTTTTTGAGAGCTAAAAATTCATGGAAAAAATGAGGAAATAAACCATTAAATTCACAATGAAGAAAAATGCCTGTCATATAATGCACACTGACTTTTTTCCAACCATGCATAAAATCTTTTTAAAGCTGATTTCTATTCCTATCTTTTCATTGCCAGTGGTGATAATGCAGCATTCAAAGGAAAAAAGTGATAGACTAACATTTTTTATTTGTTTGCTTTTTAGTGGGAAATAAGGCCAAACTGAAAATTCATGTATTCATAGCATTTAACAAAAAGGAAAACGAGGGGGGGAAAAGACATGTAAAAAAGGGAAAAAAACTGTCTTGAGTGTTAAATGATGTATGATAAGTTAATGTTGATAATGCATCATCTTTAGTCATAGGGTGGATGATAGGACTAAAGCAGAAACATGGAACATGAAAAAAGAATGTTAATTGAAAAAGGGAACAAAAGTTTTAATCAAAGAATAAGAAACTCATAAAATGACAAGATTAATAAAAAAAAATGCAAAAGCACTAGGGTTGCTTTGGAAGCAATTAGTTACTATCCTGGAAGGCTGTGCAACAATCAGCTTCTAATGTACTTAATGGGCTTAAAGGTCATTTCTCACCCTCAACAATTCTCCGTAATTCACTTCACTCACAATACAAAAATCACTGGAATATTTAACTGAGTATTACCTGCTAAGGCATAAATACTTCATTTTTGATAGGGTCTTGGAGATAGCACACAGCATTTTTAACTGATTTGCATATAAATATCTTTGCCTGCGTATTGGGCTCTATGGAGAATTTGAAAAAAAAAAAGTATTTGTCCACTGTTATGTTTTAAAAGTGGAAAAGAAATGGGGGAAAGAGGAGGGCAGAGGAAAGCTGAAGAGAAGCATGAAAGCTTCTTTCATAACTATGCTATCACTGTAATGAGTGTAATCATCTACACAGAGAGCCTGTTCCCTTCCCCCTCTGAACAGGGCTTGGCACCAAAGCCCAAACTTAAACCCAAATTCTCGAGTTCGCTTCTGCCTTTGGAATGTGCAAAACCTGCTCACAAGCCCCAAATGTGCCCCAAATGTCTGAGCCTCTCAATCCAGATTTGAACATTGGCTCATCTCTACTGCAGAGAAACAGCTCCCAAAAAAATGTCTTCACTGTTCACAAGGAGATTTCTTTTGAACTGCTGTTGGAAATGAAGACGAAACGTTAGACTCCTACACATGCCTACATCCATTAGGGAACCAAGAAACCCAAACACCTATTTATCCATATATTTCCTTTGGAGACTGGCTGACAGCATATTATATCTGACTGCCTGAGCTAGACGTAGGTGCAGAAAACAGTGAGTGGCCTAGGCAATGACTGGAAGCCTTGGATAGGCGTGATATCCTGGACTTTAAAAATTGTCAACCTTGTATGCTTTCAAGTCTGAATAACAGCTCATGACATAAAAGATTTTCCTTCACCTCACGCCCCTCAAAAAATCCTTCCATTTCATGAAATTCTTGTCAAAGTTCCTATGCATATATTAAGTTATACGAGTCTGTAGATTTTTGCCATGAAGAGCTGTGAACATATTGTAGCTGCATTTAATAATTTGTCTATTTTAGCTTTATTTACCGAATAAACTCTCTCTTTTTTTGATTTGCATAAAGTGCCAATGGCAGTTTTGATCTAGTAACCTGCAATTTAAAAGTGTCCTGTTTGATTTCCCTAGGAACTGTGGAAGCTGAGGTCTTTATAAGTCCCAGACAGCAGTAAAATCATATTTTGAACAGTATTATTTATTTTGACTGAGACATCAAATGATTGAGATTTCTTTTTATTATTCCTAGACCTATATTACTCACAAAGACAAATGCTTTTCCTTATATTTGTATAAAGCATTCTTTTCTCCTGTTTTAATTGCTAGCTTACATTGACTCTTCTGTGGTGAGCTCATTTGACATCTCTAAGCGATTTTTGTTATCTCTTTTTGTTAAAGATGGCTTCATGTAACTATGAAGGATTCAAGATCAGATGGAAAATTTTGTTTAAGAATAAACATACATAATGATGTTTAAGTGTAAATCATGTGCATGAACAGCGCATGTTCTGCTTGTGATTGCACTTCATCATCTCATGTAAAACATGAGAGAAATAAAGTGGATTAACACTATTCACTCACAAAGAGGGAAGAAAAGTGAAATCTAGCATGGAGTTGTTGTCCTACCCTGGGCACACTGCTGTGCAGTTATTCTGCCTGCTACAGGAGGTTAGTCATTGCCTGGCGAGGAATGAGGGGGTGAGCAGGGAGCTGAGGCTACTCTTGCAAACCCAACTAGGACTTGTCTCCAGATTGCCACCCACCAAGGACCAGGCTTGGCCAATGTCTCACGCATCCCGGTTGTTGGCTTGTGCACCCAGAGGAGACCTGCGTGTTGGTCTCAGTGCCTGACTAACTGTTGAAAGGAGCTTGCTGTGGCAGCCAGGTTGCTGAGGAAGATAAGACGATGAATCCAAGAGTCCTACCTTTTTTGTGCAAGGTCTGTGAGCTGGTCACTGGGGCTTGGCTCAGTGTAGCTCTGCTTCACAGCCTGATACCACAGACCAGGCCACCACGGTGGGACCACAGCAGCCCTACAACTGTCAGGGTTGCCTTATACCTGTGAACAAATCGGGTGGGTTTAAAAACAACAGCTGGACTCATAGACCAGGTAGGAGTGATACACTTCACAGAAGCTGTCAGTGGCAAGTAACAAGCTGGACACTCTACAACCTGCCCTTTCAGGCAGCAGAAGTATGCATCACTATGAGGAATGCAAATTCAGCTCCCTTTCTGCTGTAAAATGCTCTTTCCTTTAAATTCAGCCTGAAACCCTGACTGTTCTGGCTCTTTTGTCCAAATGAAGAAGACATGCAACGTCATGTTCTTCCTTTATTTGAAAAATTAAGGACCATGAAAACTCAAGCACTCCTTTTTTTAACTTAGCTAATTTAATCTTAATGTCAGATAAAGTCCATGTGAAATGCTTCTGCCCTTTCAGTGGTTTAAGTCTGAAATTATTCTCTTTGCACCATACTTTCTTCTGTAGAGTGTCAGAGGATTTGGTGGATCAGACCACAGCCTTTTATCAGATGATATTTTCTGCATTTGACTTACCAACTGATAAATCCCTCCAGTATTTCCTTCAAGAGAAATGGAAGTTGACTGTTCACCCCCTCGCCTCCCCACAGCCCCCTTTCCTTCTCTGGAAAAACACTGTCATCTTGGTTGGTGGAAATATCACTTAATCCTCCTTCTCCCTAAGATTTGCACAAGCTGTCCCTTTTTGAAACAAATATTGCTAATTTAGCATTTATAGAAGTAGCAGTTCAAACACTACAAAATTCATAAAGCACTAAATTGCAACATCTTTCCTCATTTAAGAGGAAAATGAAGCTGTGTCAAAAGACTTGGCACAGGGTGCATTAATGTGTGGTTTGAAGGATGTTTTCTAAATCTTTAGGGAATGCTACACTTATACTTTAAATATTTTATTTCATTACAGCAAGGATAGGTCTTTGTGCTTGGCGGAATGGACTTTTTCACAGAGGAAATAAGGAAACTGATAAGAGATATTCACATGAGAGGATAAGAGGAAAACACATTCTGTATGTGTAGCAGCAAACTGTAGGATGACAGGGAAAAATGTTTGATAGATACTTAAAATACCAGACACTATCTACAAGGTATTTAGCCAGATGGAGCAGTTGCATAAATCTACTGAATTCTGTAGTAAAACTAAACAAGTTTAGATCTGTTGGTACTGAGTGTTCCCATCCCATATGCAGTCCCCTGAAATCAATAGGAGTTTCTCCTATCATTTCAGGCTTTGGAGATGACCTCTTCTCTTCTGTGATCAACTTGTTGGCTGTTATGAACTGTTTTCTACTCAAAGGCAGCTCCTACATTCTTGTTCTCCCCTTGCAGGTTTTGCTCCCAACAGCCTGGTGATATTTAAAATTATTGCAGTAGTGACAACAATTAAATAAAAATATCTGAGAGGTTCCAAGTTATTACAGCAAAGCTCTAGTCTCACAGAATCATTTCCTGCTTCATCAGACATAAACCACTTATTTTTCTGTACACATCTTCAAAGAGAAATGCTGGAACTTATTAAATAAACCATATTATTGCTTTGGATTAATTAGCAGATGGCTTAATGATATGCACTAGTAATTGCTACTGCTTGCACATATTTGATTATACTTTATTATCATAATTGTGTTTAAAATACATCATAGCCATTGATATTTTGTGTTATGTTTATAATTGGTTTTATAATTGGAATTATGAGTTTTGCAGAGATTGCTATCTCATTACATTCTATGTCAGAAGGAATTTTAGGCAGCTTTTTTATCCTGGTTAAATAAAGATATATTCAAAATATAGATTAAGAACAGCTATATGCAGTGCTGATAATGATCATTTTCAAATAGTTTAGTCCATCATACCTTCATAAAATTAATTCACTGCTTCATTACTGTTTGCAAGTGGTAATCATCCTCTTGTCTGAGTAGTTTTATTGAAAATGAACATTACAGTAATGTTATTTTTCGAGTCTTCAGACACAGCCTCAGTGTTCCAAATTCATTTACACTATGAATGAATCTGAGTGTCTAAAAATACTTATGTAGTGCTAAGGAAGGATTGGAAAAGATTATAACTGTCCATTTCTTACAATAAGTTAAGCTGCCTTTGGGTCAAGGACAAACCTATCTTTTTTCAATGATATAAATTGCAATAACACAATGAGTTGTTCTTTCTCTCAGTTTTCTGCACACGGAAAAAAAAAAACAAACAAACACCCTCAAAAAGTCATATTAAAGGTCTAAACTCCAGAAGACAAGAAAGCTAAGAGAAAGACTTCCATCCTGAATTCATTCCATCGTGCTGCATGAATTACGCAAAAATGAATGCTCTTCTCCAACTTTCCTTAAAATTCTTTTTAAAGCTAAACAAACAGTGTATGAGGACAAACTAGTCCTTTTTTAACCATTTGAAGCTGTTGGGGTTTTTTACAGGTCTTCAAAAAGTTAAGGGAAGTTGATGACCATCAGGTCACAGATAATTTCTATTATGAAATAAAAGCTCGCCCAAGAGTAAGGAAATGAAAAGAAGACATTAACAGCCAATTCTCATTAGAAAGATGATGAGGTAGAGTACTGTATGGCTAAGCTGTAGGATAAATACCTCAATGATCCATCAAATTGACTGAACATGAAAAATAAAATATAAAATCTCTCTGGACATCTCTATCACATGTTTTGATTTTTACCATGAAGCAGAAGGCCAAAGCCAACAAATTAGTTGGATTTTTGTTACTTTCTTATTCACAAAGAGGCATCATAACCCATACAAAAAGATTTACAGCTCTCCACTGGGCATGAGCCTGGATGTGGACAAGATGTAAGATTACAAAAAAACCTTGAATTTCAGAGGCAGAGGACAAACGTCTCTGGTTTAAAAAAAATTGACTTTTATGTTGCAGTTTTACAGTAGTGACTCATGAGTACTGTGTTTCTGCTTCATTGTTCACTATTGCTGGGCTGAGTTTCCCCAGCCACGTAGAGATCATTGTCGTCCACATGTTCAATTCACAAATACCTGTGAGCCTGTTCCAGGATTTCAGTGACAGGCAAGGCATGCGCCAATGTAACTGTTTTCAGTTTTGAAATAAATTCACTTTGAGTTAACACTTTAAAACTCATACGGTATCTCAGAGACTCATACACCCTTAGAAAAAAATTCTCTGTTTAATTAAAGAAATTAAGAGGATCATTGGGTTTTCTTTGTTTTTCCTGATCCGTACACTTTTAATCAGGCAATGTTCTGCTTGCTTTCTCATATCAATTTTCCAGTGACAAATAACTGATGATCTAAACCATGAAAATGCAAACATTCTCTTACATATATTGACAGATTGGGCTTAGCTGCAATATTCACTGAATTGTACTTGTATCTCAAGGCCTTCATTTTATTCAACTATATAATGTATAAAATAACGTATGAGGGAACAGGAGGTCCCTGATGCTTACAGCAGATTCTTAAATCCATCTTCAGCTATGGACTTTTGTTCCAAAAGTGCTGAGCACCTCTGGGTTGCATTAAAGCCACTGTAACAGAAAATAATCAAACTGAGAATAGTATCAACAAGATTTAGATGCATTAATTTTGGGAAACACATTTGAAAATGGCAACCACAAATTTTAATAGTTCTATACAGCAGCCATATAAGTACTATCATCAAAAAAGGTCTCTTTAATATGTAGTTATTATATCTGTTGCAACTAAAATTTAGTACTACTCCTGTTGCATACAGAAGAATTTTTATTGCTGAAGTTTCTATGGGAATAACGTCTGAGACATCATCAGTACAAAGAAATGGCAAGAACAATCTGTCTTAGATCCAAAACAGAAGCCCAATTTGAAGCAACTCTAGGAATATGCTCTAAGGAGCATAGAAGACACACATTTTAAATATTGTAAGGAATGCCAGTGAAAGCTCATGGCAGGATTTGAATACTTGCTTTCACTTTTTATTCCTGTCCACTTAGTAATTGTCCTTGCAGAGCAGGCCTCTGCAGAGTGCCCTACTTTGAATAACTCCACATCCCTGTGAAATTAAACTTGGGTTAAGTGAGCAGGACTGTATATCAATGCAGAGCAGCACTTCTCATGAGAGTCTATAAAACTGTGTGGCAAAACTATACTGCTTAGAAGGCTATCAGGGAAAGTTAAGCTAAAAAAGCTGCTGAAGTATACCCCTTAAGCCAGACAGTCCATCCAAGCCAAACACAGGAGTAATCAAGACAAGTCAGAACAGAGCCCTCTAAGTCTCAAGGTATCTCTGCTTTCTTTTCTCGCTTTAGGTGCCTGCCATTCATAGTTTTAATTTTAAATTATGAAAATACATTTTATATGACATTTATAATCCAGAGTTAGAAAAATGCTGTTCTGATTTGAATAAGTCACTCTGAAAATGTAACTAAACTCTTTAAAAATATGCACAGTTTAATAGATCATATAAATAATGCAGGTGGCCTTTGGGGGGGAAAAATTATAGCAGGCAATAATTATTTTGTCTGGCATGGTTTGCTTCCAATCTTAAATTTCACTGCCATCAGTTAAATGACTTTGTCAGCAAAAGCGTTATCAAAATTGCACACACATTTTCCATCCATTGGCAGTGTAAACTCTCTAAGAGGTGATTAGCACTGGATACCAAAAGGAATGATTATCATGACTCAATTTAATTTAAAACACATATTATGATTTAATTGCTTACAGTAAGCTGACGTGTATGAGCAGGGCTATTAAGAGTAAACAGGACTCAATAAATGGTATGAATGAGGGGGTGGAGAACATCTGTTTTCAGGCTTTCCTATCCTAATTTTTCTCTGTTGCCTAAAGGCACAACTAAGCAGAAAAGTGTTGCATTTTTAGCCTTATTTTTTTCCATATGCTAGGCTAACTGGACTGGCAGCTGGGCAGGTCTTAGTCCCTGGGTGGTTTGAACTGCAGTAGCTGTGTTTTAACTAGCAAGTAGTGTGGCTCAGCAGAAACCCATCAGGAAAGCCAGACGGTGCTTTGGTGCTGAGGACCTGAAGTCAACACTGTACAGGTTTGGGGGACTTTTACTTTGGGTGAGCTCTAGTCTCACTTGTGATCCAAATGCACCTCTCTTTAGCAGGTAGTGCAATGGATGCCCTCCTTGAGTGCATCTTCCTGTTTTGTTTCATCCAAAAAGAAACCACTACTCTGCATGCTCCAAGATGATGCTGCAGCACAAATCAGCGCCCAGGACAGGGAGACGAACAGTGGATTCACTTCAGCTGATTTGAGCAAAAACACTAACTCACATGCGCCCAGTTACTCCAGGGCTAAACAGTTTGCCAAAGCTGAATGGCCCAAAAAATCCATTTTCTAGCCATTTGGTCTGCCTGCCAGTCTGCCTCTTCTATCCAGTGACATTAAACTACTACCAATTTTAAACGAATTAAGAGGAAGGTGTTGCATCCCCAGCCGAGCAGAGGACACAGTTCCAAAGTTGTGGCCCTTCTCAAGTGACAGCAGTCAGCAGCCAGCTCTTCCTCACTCTGCGGGGCAGCCAGCCCAACAAGGACTGCAAGGCAGCTGGGTGCGTAGAGGGGTCCACACACACATGTATCTGTGCAATCAGGTTTCACACAGTTTGTTGATCCTAGAAAACCTTGGAGAATATATTGTTTTGTGGAGTGTTTTGTTAGGTTGGTTTTTTGTTAACAGTAAAAGTCGTGTTTAAAACATTGATGTGACTTTAGAAGCAAAAGTCTAACCAAAAGGTATGATATTTATGTCTGTTAACCTCTTATTCCTTTCTCAACTTGCATGGCTTCTGCATCTTTTCTAGATTAGACCTGATATTATATTGCATTAGGAGATGGATCAGCAGAGTCAATATGGGAATACTGCAAGCAGTGAAGAACAAGATAGGTGAAAAGGCCCTTCAAGCCTACTTCAGCCACTTCTACTTAACCCATCCCAATGTGGATTTTCAGTTTGTGCCATACACTCTCTTTAGCCAGCTGACAGGATTTGAACGAAGTCACCATGGGGACTCAGTTAACTATTCCTTTTGCTATTTCTCCAACAAACACCAGAAAGGAAGAGCCAATAACAAAATGATCATTACTTTCCCTTTCTCCCCTTAATTTTACACTGCACTGTAAGGCAGCCTGTACACAAGGAAATGCATCACTCAAAGATCCGGACAAGCCTTATTGCTAGTAATCTATAAACTAAATTTCCACCTGAAAACTGTTTTTTTTCCCCCTCTCTTCTCCATTTTAACACTACTTTCACTCAAGCTTCTGTACCTGCTTCCTTGTTTATTTGCTTTTCAACATGGTTTGGCCTTTTTCCTTATACTAATGTCATTGCCTTTGGTTTTGTTTTTACCTTCATGATATTTCAAGAAATAGTCCAATAACGTTGCTGGGTTCCATACCTGTTAGGCAAGATCCTTATTTTGTTCATCTACCCTAATCTCTTGGAGCTAAGCCAAAGAAAAGAAACCCTCTTTTCATCTTAGGCTTTCCTAGATCTTCTGCTCTAAAAAATAACTGCTTGTATGACATAAAGATGTTTTTTTTCCATAGTTTGTATCTTTGGGTTCTTAAATCACTCCTGCATTCAGTGTTTCTGTGCTGCATGCTGTACTTCTGAGGTGGAGTGGTGGTGCAAGAATACAAACTCAACCCTTGAATCCCTTTGGGAAAACCTTTTCAAGCTGCTTTCTGTCACTTATCTATATGTGTGTGCACGTGTGTGTATATATATATATATGTATATAAAATGAGTAAAAATTCCTCTTGGATAAAATTTAGTTTCTTTAAATAGAAAATGGTGGATTATTTAGAATAACTTCTCTATACAAGCAATAAAAGGATGTTATCTGCCTCTAGAATGTATAGACCCAATTACCTATCTTGTGTGCTATAAAAGGCTTTCATTCCCAATGGACTTTGTATGCAATATTATTGTCCACTCTTACTCAGCTGGAATGAGTTAGTTTCTACACGTCCTATGCACACAAAGGTCAGGAGTAACTTCAAGTCATAGCCTTTAAATGCTGGAGGGAGGGCAATGTTTTTAAAGTTTAAGATGGAGTTGTTCTGGTATTGAGATTTTATTAAGTACTGCTCAGTCACAAAATGGAGTGCCTCAGATCTAATTTCAATACTTTTTCTTAATATTAACAATCTTTTCATGCTTCACAGGACAGCTGACATACCTGTTCAGTTCCTTTCTTGCAGAGGAAATACCTGAAACAAAATTTAGCTAAAAGTATTGGACAACATGTCAAAAATCAGGGAATGTGAATTGCTGTAATCTTCACACAGCTGCGATGAAACTTGAAAAAGGCCATATCCACAAAAATATCAGATACAAATAATGTTTTCCACATTACTACTGATTACATAAGCGCTGAAGCCTATTTCATTCCTTCAAGGAAATTTTGTAGGCATTGTCAAATCCTGTCAGCTACTTAAATAGTGTAATGCACATCTAAATTGGGATTATGGGCAATGTTCAACTGTATATTTTATCTAATTTATTGCTTAAGTTAAATTGTGTAGAGAGAGTAAGGATACTGCTAAAAAGCAAAACAACATACTCCAGTGATTTGTGTTCCTCATAAGCACAAAAAATGCTCCCTTTTTCTTTGCTGGGATCTGAGATTTCAATCTCACTTTCTTCCCAGCAATGAGACTCCTTGGATCACAGAGAGCAGAAGAAATAAGGTGTGAATGGTTGAGGTTTCCACTCTTTTCTTCAGCTGTGGAAGCAAAATGGTCAGTCCCCTGAGGAGAGAACAAGACAAGACTCCAGAAAGGGAGAAACCAATGAAATGTTGGAGCTGATGGCTGATACACAATTATTCAGTCTACATTTATAACTGACTGAGGAACTGCAAGAGAAACAGTGAAGTTGTGATGACCTGAGTTGCTAAAAAAGTCAAATGCTTATGATTTTAGCAAAAAGACTTAGGAAAAACAATTTAAGACCTGGCAAATTATTTAAGATCCATGCAGAATAACACATAGGGGATAGGGGAAATAAGTCTAAGTGCAACCATGGTCACTAAGTTAGCTACTACCACTCTAGGAAAGAGGTCTTGGAATAATTGTAGATAGTCTCCAAAAGAATCAGCTCTCAGAGAGCAGTGAGAGATGGCTTCTCTGTGGAAAGGCTGGGGGGAGAGCCAGGGGGGGCTGAGATAGGGTCCTGGACTGTGGGCAGCATGGGGGGGAGCCCTGGAGGGGGAGGGCAGGGTCAGTCAGGGCTGGTGATGCCCTCAGGGCACTAACATCTGATCTATGATCAAAAGACAAATCCCCAAATTTTGGGACTTGTTAGAAATAATAGCAAAAGAGAAAAATATTGTTACAACGTTATACACTACCTGTGTGGTGCTCCCACATCCCAAATAGCATGTGTGCAGTTCTGCTTCACTGCTGGGAAGTGCCCTGGAGCTACAGAGGATAACACGTGCACAACAGGCATGATCAGAGGAATGTGGCAGCTTCCACTATGAGGAAAAACTAAGCAAGATTAGCTCTTTAGCTTGGAAAAGAGAAGACTGGGAGTGAAATTTACAGTGACAGAGGTCTATAAAATGAGAAACTTGCAGAATTCATAAAACAAGAACCAGTGGAGAGCTTATGACTCACTAGGCAGCAAGGTTACAAAAAAGAATTGTGTTTTCACAGTGTTTTCACAGTGTGTAAAATCTGTGGAAATTATTGCCACAGGATATTTGAGAGACCAATAAAGTAAGTGAGTTTTAAAAGGGATTAGTCAAATTCAGAATGGATAGGGTCACCGAGGTACTGCTGAACATGAGGTACCATCTTTGTCCCAAGTCCCTAAACTATCACCTGCTGGAAGGCTTATGCCTGTCATTTCCAACATAGCATATACTAGTGGACACCTTCAGGGAAAAGGCATAGGTTAGTTTGGTTCAGCCTGACAGCTTTTATTTTCTCACACCTATTTAGCGAATAGAGATTCAGATCCTTCTCTTTGATATCATTTCTCATCAGTGTCTCATCTTTTCAGTACTCAGACAAGTGGGAGCTCAAGACAAGCCGTGTCCCATGAGAGGCTTTGTCTCAAGAAGAAACATCAGGCAGTAACCGTGTGTATCAGAAAGGTCTGGCACAGAACAAACTTTAGCATAAACATGGTTAAAAAGTAGCTCCAGAGTCGGTACAAGGAGTGGGTTTTCTGACATTTCTTCCTGTAGCATTATTCAGAAAGATATGTAGCTATGTGTATGTGTGTGTGTAGCCACGGGTAATAAATCACCGGCACATGGAGTACCAACTGAGCCCCCTGCATTTTTTTGTAGTTAATCCATCTGCAAAGAAATCTCCTAGTAAGTTAAACCAGCTCCAGCAAATAAGCTTGTTTCAGCCAAGTGGTAATACTTGCATTCTGAATATCTGACTGAATTCATGCTGTCAAACATCTATTATGTGGAGCATTGCTCTCAAGCCAAAGTAACACGCAGACGTGTTAATTATTCGTCTTGTTCATCCTTCCCTCAGGCGATGTTTTAATGAAAGCCCCAGGCAAACCCTGACTTTCTGAATACCTTACTAAGTACTGTATTTTTCTAATGTTCAAAAATGAGGGACAAAACCAGCTTTTCTTTTGTCTTTGTCCCCAACCATCTTATTTTGTCAGATTCAGAGTAGACAAAGTTCTTTTCCAAGTCTTTCCCTATTTCCAGGATTTCGTACTGCGAGTGCTGAGAAAAGGTGGTGGAAGAGCTGCAATCTGCAAACCTCTTCTTTTTGTGGCTTCAGCAGGGCTTTTCCCCTTTCCCTGCAAGGATGTTTGGCTATTCCGACCACATCTACATGCAGCCATCCCTCCTTCAAGCCAGGAACAGACTGTGGTACCCTGCAAAAAAGCTGTGCAGTGGAACCACAGACTCTCTGCATCCTGCAAGCAGCCCTGAACCACACAACCACATCAGTCCCATAGCCCTTCTTAGACAAGAGTATGTCAATGCAGCAGGATTTTGACCCTTCTTTACTTGCTCTTCTCCACTCACAAAGCAGGGTAGTATGATCTGAGCATCTTTTCCAGACAGACAGTCAAGATGCCCTTTCTTATGGACTCACATCCAAAGAAGTGGATAACACTGGACAATTTAGCTTTCCTCCTTTGCCTCAGTTTCTTCCCCCATGAAATGGCAGATAGTAAAATTTATCTGTATAGAGAACGAGAGGAAAAATTTTAGGTTCAGAGATAAGGTGTGATATATTTGAGCTGTCAGGTATTTAAGTAGCAATAGCCGTGAGAAATGCTGTTTGGTTTGCTGCTGTCATTCCTGCTTTTATCTTCCTCAGAGACGTTTATATCTTTTTCCCTCTTTTTTTTTCTTTTAACACATTATTCTCCTTTGTAATTCTTTTTCCCTTTAAATTGGTATAGTTATGCAAGAAAATCTGGAGTATAAGGTGCTATGCATAAATCCTGGGAATTATTCATTCCATCTCATTTGGCCTTTATTTTCAGTAGGGCTCCAATCACCATTACCGTTCTTTTTTGCAAGTAATTTAATGGTTGAGTTCCTTTTCATAAGAGTCTTCATTGTTGAGTAAGTTCTTCAATTAATTCCCTATTGCCCTACCAGTTCAGCTATATTTGCAATGTAAACAGATAGGTTTATTTGCATCATTTAATGGTGGGATATGTCTATAGAGCATGTGTGTGGTGTGTCATTTTACATTTTTAAGCAGCTTTGCTCTGCAGGTACAAAGAGAAGAAAATTGTGTGTCAGGTACTGCTCTGGACCTGTGTGGGAAGAGAGCAATTTCCAGCCCTATCCTTCAGTTCTGAATTTAGCAGAGAAGAATTTAAGCACATGATGCAAGGCAACTGCCTAAAATGTAATGTCATTTGCTGCACAGAGAATTGGTTCAAAATTCAAGCCTGCGGTGCATCAGCCTGGCAAGTGCAGAGGAATTTCTTCATGATCCCTGAGCTGGAGGGAAGTTAATTATCTCATAAAGTCATCTGCTCCTTCCAGAGCTACCCCACCAAAGGCACTGCCCCTCTGGCTTCCACCTGTCCCCATTGTCCCCGGTGGGTGGCTTGGGGGCTAAAAGGGCTCTTTCCAGTTTGTTCATTGGGCCCTTGCTGTCCTCTATTATTCCCCTGCCCTGCATACTGGTGTGCAACGAGTCATTTAGACTTTGTCCCACAGTATGTGAGAAGTTCACAGTCCTCTCCTTGGAGTATCCACATATTGTCCCCATGCACTCACCCTGCTATGAGTCTGCTCTTCATGCCATGGCTCTAGACTAAGATTTTAAGACAACCTTTCAGCACTGAGGTACAGTGCTCCTCCATGTGACTGGGAAAAGTAACTCCAGCCAGGGCCAGTGGTGAAAACAGACTATCCTTTCTGTGGTCTAGCTGTTATAGTGAAATGAAATATAACCTTTAGACACATCACGGTGGCTGTATAAAGTGTGCATAAAGAAATGAGCTTTGTTCACACTGCTTAAGCAATCTTACTTCATAAATTGTAGTCCATTTAAAAATATATAGACATGCACTAGAACAACATTTTCCATATGTCACAGCAGCACCGCTCCTTTTGAAAGCTGATGTATGTATCTCGTTCTGTAACGGAAAGACTGGGGAAGAAGCTGACAACACATTACTCTTGAACAATAAAAAAAGAACTCTACGTTACTTCAGTATGTGAGGTATTTTTAAATAAAATAGAATAGTTCACATTTTATGGCATCACCCCCAAGTCAAAGTGAGGAGAGACAAGATTCCTGAACTTGACTGAAAAATAAAATCCTGTGATGCCCTTACAAGGAGCTTCTCAGCACCTCCACAGGCTATTGGCATCCCAAGGTTGGAAAGGGCTGGACCAGGGAAGACTGGAGATCATTCACTCTGGTTTAGACTTGACCATGTGTGGATTCCTTTCAGAGGAAGCAACTGTAAAGTCACCTTTGACATCTTCCCCATATTTCGTCCTCTAAACCCATAATCAGATGTTCATTCCATGAAATATCGGGCAAGGCAACAGTATTGGCTCTCTTTGGCTCAACTTTCCCACATCATGATGAGATCCATGGACAGCTCTCAACTTTTGCATAAATCAATGAGGTTCACTGGCCTTATATGGAGTGGAAACAGACTCCATGTTGCAAGCAAGTGAAACACATGATTGAACCCCAGAGAATGAGATGGCCACAGTCACTTTGTTTATCATCTCTTCTTGTTGGCCAGTTCCGAAGCAGAGTGATTTGTGAGCATGCACTCAGTTCAGCTGTGAGGCAAAAAAACTATGTTACAATATCTATGAAATAAGTCAACGTTTCTGTCCCACCAGTCCTTTTCACAAGCAAACTGTCACGTGAAAGGGTGAAATGCTGCTTTTTTTCACCCATGAGACTCTTGTGGTAAAGGGTAAACTGTAATCACCACAACACAAATCTTTGAAATTGCTGTGAGTGACAGTGCCTTTATGCTGTGCTTCAATACTGCATTTTTACTGCTGATTACAAATTACTTCCCAGGGATAATTTTCATGGAGCACTCAGTTTTGAACGGATTTTTAAATTTCACAGACCCCACGATGCAGGACACCTTCCGTGTCTTGCACACTGCACTGAAGAGCATCCCATCATAGAAGATGTAAAAGTCTAAATAGGATCTTTGAGATCAAGTATTTTGACAGACATCCCCTGCCCATTTCCTAAACCTCTAAGTGTACTTGTCCAAGAGTGGATCCAGAAAAATCTCTTGTTCCTAGACAGTTGCTCAGCAAAGCCCCCATGAAGCTAAGAGAGCTTTTCAAACTGATTGCAGCTGACATATGAGGCCCCATACCATTAACAGAGACGGAGAATCATTTCATTTGAATTTCCTTTCTGAATGGCCTGAAGTGCTCCCATGAGCTAACTAGAAAACTAAAAAGTTTCTTAGTCTTTGATTTTGAGATTTCTTTTTTTATGTACACACACACACACCACTGTTAAAAAAAACCTGGAGTTTTGAACTGAATTGCTCTGTAAGAAATCCGTCCACCTGTGGTGATAACCTCTGTCATGCACACCTGTTTAGGCTAGGACTTCCTCCATTTAGGTCCCTGTCTTGTGAGGAGACTGATACTCTTTTTTCCCCAGCCTCTCTGTTTTATTCTTAGACCAGGCACATCTCTGTGGTATTTGATTGCCTGAATATTATTTCTCCATCACTGGACAGCAGCCAGATTGCCATTCCCCTCTGAGTAAATAGCTTAAGATTTAATGAAAAATCCACGTTACAACAAGAGCCAATCCAAAAAAAATCTGTCAAACATATAATAGAAAATACTTTCTATTGAAACAGAAAACCACATAGGAAGTAGCTATTTTCATTTTGAACTTTCAGTTTCTCAAAAAAAAAAATCAAAATTCTCTTTGATTTTATGTCTCGGGATCATTTGTGGAATTAAAATGAATACAGGACATTCTAAGATAAAAGTCCATGGGGTTGAAGTTTAATTATGTATATTTCAAGTGAGATCACAAAGGGCAAAATGTTCTAATTCTATTGCATATGATTTCTACAAGAAAGAATAAAGAATATATATTTATCTGTGTTCCTTAGTGTCTCTGTGCTTTGATATCTTCATTCTGTTTTGGTTGCTTTTGAAAAATCATGGGTTTTCCATTTGGGGACTGTCTCTACCACGCTAAAGCTCAAGCAATGCTACACCTTTGTAATATTTTTACTACTAGAGTGCAGGTACTTATTGTCACATAGGTTCATCGTGGGACCTCTCTCCATTATTTTTCAATGGTCTTGGGAGTCTGGAGAGGTCCCAGTTGATGGGAAGCTGGCAAATGTTGTCCCAATGTTCCAGAAGGGTAAGAAGGAAGACCCTGGTAATTACAGGCCTGTTAGTCTCACTTCAGTGCCTGGTAAAATTATGGAGAAGGTTTTCCTGGGAGTTGTTGAAAAACACTTGAGAGACAAAGCAGACGTTGGTCATAGCTGGCACAGGTTCACGAGGGGAAAGTCCTGCTTAACCAACTTAATTTCTTTTTATGACAAGTTCACTCATCTAGTTGACCATGGGAAGCCAGTAGGTGTGGTGGTTTTGGATTTTAGCAAAGCTTTTCATACTGTTTCTCTTGGTATCGTTCGGGATAAAATGTCCAGCAATACAGTTAGACAAGTCCATAATATGTGGGGTGAGCAATTGGCTGATGGGTTGGGCTCAAAGAGTTATAGTAAATGGGGTTACACCAAGCTGGTGACCAGTCACCAGTGGGGCTCCCCAGGGCTCGATTTCAGGGCCAGTTCTCTTCAATGTTTTTATAAATGGTCTGGACGCAGGAATCAAATGTACATTAAGTAAGTTTGCTGACAATAGTAAACTAGGAGGAGTTGTGGACTCCCTCGAGGGTAGAGAGGCTTTACAGAGAGATCTGGATAGACTAGAGAGCTGGGCAATCACCAACTATATGAAATTTAACAAGAGCAAGTGCTGGATTCTCCACCTGGGACAGGGCAATCCTGGTTATACATACAAATTGGGGGACAAAAGGCTGGAGAGAAGCCCCGTGGAAAGAGATCTGGGGGTTTGGGCTGATGGCAAGTTGAATATCAGTCAACAGTGTGCCCTGGCAGCCAAAACTGTGTCCTGGGGTGCATAAAGCACAGCATAGCTAGTGGGTCAAGGGAGGTGATTGTCCTACCCTACACTGCACTGGTGCAGCCCCATCTCAAGTAACGTGTGCAGTTTTGGGCACCTTAATATAAGAAGGACATCAAACTATTAGAGTCTGTCCAGAGGAGGGTGACCAAGATGGTGAAAAGTCTCAAAGGCAAAACTTACAAGGAGCAGCTGAGGTCACTTGGTTTGTTCAGCTTAGAGAAGAGAACGCTGAGGGGTGACCTCATCACAGTCTACAGCTTCCTCAAGAGGCGCAGCGGAGAGGGAGGTGCTGATCTCCTCTCTCTGGTGACCAGTGATAGGACATGAGGAAATGGAATGAAGATGCATCAGGGGAAGTTCAGATTGAACATTAGGAAAAGGTTCTTCACTGACAGGGTGGTCGGTAACTGGAACAGTCTCCCCAGGGAAGTGGTCACAGCACCAAGCCTGTCAGAGTGCAAGGAGTGTCTGGACGACACTCTTAGCCATATGGTTTAGTTTTAGATAGTCCTCCAAGGAGCAGGGGGTAGACTTGATGATCCTTATAAGTCCCTTCCAACTTGAGATATTTTATGATTTTTATGATTCCAGCTTTATTTCTAAATAGGAACTGTCTGTCACTGGTGGTTTTGTTGTTTCGTTTTCAGAATGTAACCTGTGTTTGCACCTTCAGCAGGACATAGATAGTTGTCCTGCTTTTTAGGCATCCTATCTCTAGTTTAGGACTAATTATAATATGCTTCCTTCCAGTCAATCTGTAATTTGGATGGGGTCAACCATCAACTCCTTTATCATAGGCCACACAGGGGAGAGGTGATAGATAGAGTTTTCAGTATTTTTTTTTTTTAATAAGCTGGCTGATGCTGGATTTTACTACAATACATTTTACAACTGGCTGATAGTTCTGATTTTAATAGGTTTACTTCGTCTGGCAAAATATTTTCTGTTAGCTGCTTACCAGACATCGCATGTGGTTAAGTAACACATGTAACATTAAAGAATATGCTATCTGAAATACTACTGATGTGTCAAAGTTGTCTAAAGTTTAGCCACATCAGCAGGTAGAGGACACCAAGAGGAGAGATCTGCAGAGCAAAGCAGTTGCTGCCAAGGACACACCATCCATACTGAAGGCATGTCAGGGGATTTTATTTCACATTTGCTTTCATTTGGTCCGATGGACTGAACTCCTGCTGGTGTCTGTAGGGTGTTAGGTATGCTATTGGGGTGCATCTTCCCATACAATTCACCTGAAAGGACTCAGAGACCACTCCATAATATGAATTGAAGCATGGTCAGTGGAGGCAACTGGGAGATTTACTTCCAAAGGGACCATCTGATCTGACCAAAAATACTAATAGACGTGGACCTAAGGCAGAGTGGAATCTCTCAAAGCAATATTTCCTGTGGTGTCCTGATACTCTCATTTTACTCAGTCTAAGACTTTAATGACTCAAAACTGCACTGTGAATTTAGGAGGTTTAGCATTAAAGAACAATGCTATTTGAAAAAAATCTCGGATGATGAATTATGTGGTAATTGTACTTCTAAGACACATATCAGACATTGAACATTGAGGCTGGCTGGCAGAGGTTTTTGCTTTGTTGATTTTTGCTTTGTCCTGTGAATAACACTGAAGGATAAATAATGATGAATTGCAGAATATGTACAACACGGTCCATCATCGCTTTTTATTTCTAATTTTGCAGCAGAACTTTTCTGTTGATTCTAAATTTGGTGTTTGGTTCTTTGTTTTCTTTTAATTCCCCTAGCAACCATAGTGTTGTCCTGGTTACAATGATACAAATGCTCAGTACTATATCGTAGGAATTTTCAAGCATGAGCAGCTATCACATTGCTGCAGTGGGGTGGTGGAATGAAGATGTAGCAGTAGATGATAGTTCAGCAGCTGCCTTCTGTGTGTGAACTGGTTACATCTGGAGATAAGGCAAAGTTTTATGTAATAACTTCAGATTCACCACCCTGTGTTTTTGCCACACTGTTTTCAGGTATGACAGCTTTTAAATGTTATACCTCTGTTGCTAGGGGAAATTTTTCATACTGCCTTTTTCCTTTTAACATATTATAACCCATATCAGACCTTGTATTGCTTAAAGCAGTGAGATGGTGCGTGATAAGGCAGAAAAATGAAGCTGTTATTTTTAAGCTCTCAGCTCAGAGCTAGTTGCCTCCTTGAACAAGATTATCCTCTCCTGTGATCTTTAAAAAATACATTTATAGTAAGATGCCTACGTTTTAAATTTTAAGTAGCTTCATCACTTTTCTCCTATATCTTCCAGTCCTCTAGAAGATATTTATTTTACATCAGTTGCTGAGATTTCCCACTGCTTTCAATTTCTAGAGAGTACAGAGAGGTAGATTGCAGTTTATATTTTCAAAGCCATGGGTTATAGTGCTAGGTTTCCTAAATAGTCAGCCTTGGTGTTGGCACATTGGCTTCTAGAAAGTCATTATCATCACAAACTGCTTCTGAAAAAAAACCTTATATCTCCTTCTTTTCCCTCTCCTAACCACCTGCAGTGTGGAAAAATCCCTTTGCTTACTGTGCCTTTAAGTAATACCTTTCCCTCAAATAAATGAAACAGTATATTCCAATATGGAAATCTGTCTTTGTGCTTCATGAGATAGTGTCTCACAATGGCATCTCTGCAGGATAATGAAGTCACAGGACAAAATATCACAAATTTTGTGGAGTTGATGTGTTTAATTCTGATTCCACTACTGAAGATTGATTTGTAGGAATATGAAAAGATTATCACTTCTTGTCAGGTGATGAGAAAAGTGCTATATGTACCCCAGGAAGGAAATGGAGCATACCAGTCATCTGTTAATAGTGTGCCTGTTGTTAAACGTTGCAGGGAATTCTCCTCAGGCAGATGTTTTATATAAAACACACCTGAATTCTACAATGTCTTCTTTCAATTTTCCATTTGAAAGTGACATTCTTCTTTTGAAAGTGTCTATTCTAAGTCAAATGAAAGATATTTTAAGTTAAATAACTATTTTAAGTTAAATAGAGAAAAGAGAGAGGGTCCTAACTTGATAACAGTGTTTTTACAACTTTGTCTCATCAAAACTTAAACTTCTTTTTGAACAAGTTGGTTTTTGCATCCCCTCCCCATCAATTTTCTCTGTTTAGTTACAGAACCAAAATACTCTTTATCCATATGTATTCCTGATGACATGTGAAACCTTATCATATGAAAATGATAAATAGCATTCTGCAAAAGCTCATGTTTTTCACCTGTATTAGGAACAGTCTTCTCTAGATTGTATTTCTAAAAGTACAGTCACTCCCACCCATACTTGTTTTTTTCTCTCTCTTATATCTCAGCATCAATAACACATCTAATGCAGGGTTGCTCTCTAGATTTGTAGGTGGATGGGAATGCAGTAGGGTCTAATCTTTGCTCATAATTGCTGGCTTCTACAGGAAATAACAATACTGTGATCCTGTTTCAGCACCAGCCTTCCTTATTGTGTAGATCATCTCAGCGCGCCATTGTGAAGTTAGCAGAGAACAAATATGAGTTTCAAACATTGAAAAAAACCATAGGAAATACCGCATTTTTCTAAGAATGAGACGTGTTGCATCCTACCCGTGTTCTGCCACGTTCTGTATCATGTGCCCTGGGATTGTCCAACACGTGGTGTTACAAAGAAGGGCACACAGACACACATCACTTCAGAAGAAACTAGCTAAGGAGTTAATGTGGTCCATGAGTAAGGAATTCCTTTATGGTTCTCTGCTCACTAATTTATACCTTCAAGGACATTTGTTTACCCGTACCTTGACAATGTGGCATTACAGCTGATCATGGAGATATCCAGCTGTTTAAAAAAAGCATGCCTGGATTTTTTTTTTTCCTCTGATCTTCTGCAGCAGAAATTTCTATATACTGACAGCCACTCAGGATTTTGAAAGCCCTTAATCATTACAGTAAAGGTGAGTCTCTGGCAAGTCAAGTTTCTTTGAATATTGGCTCACTGTGAAGTCAATTATAAGACAAGGTTATAAAAACCACTATTGTTGACGTATTAGTAATGTTCTTGAAAACCAACTGATGATGTATATTAATGGCTTAGCTACAAAGTAAAACTTTTGCATTATTAAAACAGTGGTACATATATTTATGGATTGCTATAACAGTCAATAAAGTAACAGAGTAGAGAAGGAAAGAAGAAAATTACAAGACTGTACCATGAGGTTTTTATTTATGGATTGTCTCTGTCTCAAAAAAATATCATGTCCTGTGTGATTTAAACTTTGGTCAGAAAAAAGTGATATAAGCTGGTTTTAAACATAAGAGAAATAGAACTATAAAGTACCTAAAATGGAGTACGTGAAATACAGTGACTTTTCTTTGCTTTTTTTTTCTCTCTCCACAGAATATTGCCAAAAGGACAAAATTGCCTTTTCTCTCTTACAAGTGTGTCTGTGATTCTGTTTGCATCAAGACCTAATGAATGGACTTACGTATAGATAGAGGGAATCACTCATTCACTTTTTATAACTTTTTAAGTAAGTCTTTTGCTTAAAAAAAAATTAAAAAATCAAATTACCAAACCAAAAAAAACCTCAAAACAGAACCCATAATTAAGATGTGGGTCCAATCTTTTTCCATTGCAATATTTACATTCAGGAAGTTTTGACCAAAGTGTCCTCCTTAGAAGTTTTATAGAGAATTCTGTTTGAGTGTCCATGGTTGTTGGATGTTCTCATACTTAATATGAAGAATGAAGCCATCTTAGGAACAAGTTCTCTTATTTGTATTAAATAGTGCCTTGTTCCATGGAAAGACTTACTGGCTGGACTGACAAATGGATGGTAGGTGTGAAATATCTGTTATATGTCCTACTTTCTCTTAAAAAAAGTGAGAATTTGTATAAGTTCTGAGCTCTTTCGCTTTTATAAATTTCAGAGACATATACAAAGACAGTAGAAATAACAGAGTGCAGCCCATCACAGGGGACATCTTGAACAATGATTGAAAACCAATGTAAATGGCTGTTACAGACAATGAATCTATTGTGTTAGTGAAGGAGAACAGATTATAATGGGCTTTCTGCATCATTTTAAAGGATGAACAGCATGTAACTACAACTGATATTCTCATTTCAGTTACAGTGTTCCCATACAGTTAATACAAAAGGTTGTTAACAAAAAGTTTGTGTCAGAGACTTTAGCTGCAGGAAGATGGAACAAATAGGTGGTTTGTTGAACTTGCATCAGAAAAGTGTTCCACCCTGTCACCAAGTTGTTTGCAGTTTCTAAGAACTAACATTTGAGGTGACAATGACTAATTTTCGTAGACTCCTGAACTGTTGTAGATTCAGCTTTAAAAATCAAGTTTGCATTTAATACTCTCCAGATGTTGAGAACCCTGTTCTAAGTAAATTATTTCTTGTGTCAACATGAAGCTTTCTTTTTTATCTTCTAATGAAATTTGAAATACCTTGTCAGATTGGCATGAAACTCATTCAGAAAAGTCAACTGAATTCTCATAATTTGGGTCCAACCAGATGAAACAAGATAATGACTCATATTTATTTACATGATGGAAAGATGCTGCCATTTTTTTCATTAAGCTTATTTTGCTGGAAGGATGAAGAATGCCTTGGACACAAGAAAAATGTAGCAACAGATACTAGCACAGTAGACTGGTTGGCTGTAGTAGTTGATTATACTGCTTGTCATCCTTTTTTCAAGTTGTCCCCTAGGAAAAGGTGCATTCTGTTATTGCTGCTCCCTCAATGCTCAAAAACAAGTGCCACACCTCAGCAACCTCTACAACATCTTATTTTACAGAAATGCAGGAGTAGTATTTTGGGAAGCCAGAAAGAATCAAGCATATGTAAAGAATTTGTAAACTATTTTAGTTTCCTGAGGAGAACAAAAATGTGTGGGTTGGAGGGGAGAGAATTCACTTGCTTTTATCCTTTATTTAGAAGTACCTAATGTCTTTCTTTAACAATAGATGTAAAAAGGCACAATTTAAATTGTACAGCTCACGTAAGAGATCTTATGTTAATGTTTTTCTAATCATAGTCGTTCAGAACTGTTATGGACCATACAGCAGTATGGTGATTTAGAGAAATTTTTCACAGCTCTAGCCTGGACTGGAGGTTGGGAAATACGTCACATGTGCAGATGTGCACAATTGGATTTCATATAAGGATTAAGTGCTTTAATCAAAACTGTTGTTCTCATTTCCTACCATGAATAAAGTTCTTAAGATTATCAAAGCTACATTGCTCATAGATTAAAAGAATGTGACTTACCATCACTTGTCAATATTTTAAAATTAACTGTGTTAGTTATTGACCTCTGACTAGAAACTTGGAAAACAGTTGTACCTAGCATGTGAAATTTACACATAACAGCACATTTGCTGTCTACTAAGTGCATGGACTAACGGTATTTACTGATTTTTCTCTCTTCCATTCATGATATCACTCACTATTCACCACAGAATCCCATCTCTACATGGATGTTCAGCTTCTTCACTGTCAAGTTAAGTGTCTGCAGTGTAGAGCAATCGTCTACTCCAGAAAGCGCAAAACTGGCAAACATAAAGGTGTTCTGCTGATTTGGATTAATCTTATGCTCAATGTCCCTGTGTCCTGTTGCATCCTCTTCAATGCTGATGGTTCTAATATCCAGATCAAATGTATTTTTCAACAGGTTTGTTTGGGGTTTTTTTCCCAGAAAAAAAAATTTCCCATTCAATCTCTATTCTCTCTTTGCTGCCTTGTATCATAAAACATAAATGCTTGCAAAGGCTACTAAAGAATACTTAAGGCATAGATACAAGCAGAAGATTCAAGGGTTTCTACTGATCTCAGAGGTCTGGTTATTCTGCATTGCTCCATTTTATGAATAAATCCAATCCACCTAAAAACTTTCAGGCCAGGAAAAGTCACCATACATACAATCAAACATAAATTACCAATATTCTTGCTAAGGACAGGAAAAGAAAGACAACTGGATAGGTGAAAGAAAATAAGCAGAGCTTTCTCTGAAAAATATGTGGGAAATATCACAATACCACAGGTTAGAAAAGAATGCAAGGGGAGAAGAAAACATGATGTGGGAAGAATGGTGCATAAATTGCCAATTAATCCACAAGTTTTATACCATGATGTAGTCCATCCTAGGAATTAGTCATCTTGGGGCTCTTTGTGGTTAATTTGTGTAGTTATCTGAAGCCTAAGTGAATGATTAATATAAGGAAACAGACTGGGTTAGAGAGATTAAAAAAACAGAGGGAAAAGAGGTAAAAATTTAAAAAGGATAAATGAAGGTATAGATGTCCAGCAGCGGGGCGGGGGGGGGGGGATTGATCCATGAGATTTGTGGATTGTATTAAAATACCCCACAGATAAAAAATTTACCCAGCTTACTATTTTCTGAGAAGGAAGCCTTGCCGTAAGTCAAGCTCTATTTTCTGAGAAGGGAGGATAATACCCCGTATTTGTTGAAGTTAGTACCATTAACTCCAAAGGGACTAGGCTCTGAGGCAGGTCTCCTTTCATTGGCTGACAAATTATTTTGAATGTGATCAACATTATTCAAATGTAAATATTTTTGAAATTTATCTATATCTAGTGGATGTAATTTAGCTGATGAGGTGATATTGGAGTTCAGAGTTTGGCTGATGATGCATTTAGTATTTTAGCCTGAAAGAAATCATCTTTTGTGACATGACCAGTGTATATCAGAGAGTATTTCTTGTTTTATAGAACTTTGCACTATCTGTCAAATTATTAATTTGCCGAGTAGAGTCTTGCTGGATTCATACTTATCCACTAATATTTACATTGGATTTGGTTTACCTGAATTCATTTCTAAGAAAGAGTGTCATCCTCCTTGGTTTATACCTCATATGACACTTCAAAAATTCTGTTCTGTGGAGAAAAACAGCACTACATAATAATATGTTTCATGTTTGTTTGTCTCTGCAATTTCATATATGAAAATGTGTACATACAACTTTGTTGCAGTATCCTGAAAATCAGCAATCTGAAAATCGAGTTAGATGATTTCCTTCTGTATCCCACTGCTAACTTGCAATCATGTCCACCAGCTTTTCTTCATAAAGCCTTTCAGATCTAGGGCCAATCAATGTACCTTCAGGAAATAATTTTGTTTAGTGCGCAAGAAAGAGTAGAGTCTGACTCATTCTTGCAAAGCTGCTCTAGGGTGAATAGCGGTAAATATCACAAAGCTTCTTTTAAGCATTATGTTCTAATTTATCTGAAAAATGGCTATAAAAATGACATACACTTAACCAAAATTTCTGAGTCACACCTGCAGAAATAAGTTTCCACTGTTATCTACCGCTGTTAGCCCTCATTCTATGTTCTTCCCATTTTTCTCTGGGTAGGAGTAGATTGTTGTACAGGTATTTACTAAAGTAATGGGGTGGAAAGCTGGCAGCCTATTTAAGCTAGCAGAGTAAATATCTCCTAGTGGTGTATCTGTCGATTGCCCTGTATGCTTTTTTGCCTGTGTGAAGTTAATACAGAATAAGAAATACTAAGAAACTGCAGGCAAAAGAAAAGAGTTTCTTTCTTTTGACGGGCAACCCAAGAGGTCAGTAATTACTTTGCAAATTATCTATGAATATTATCTACCCTCCAATAGAGGAAACTACATCAATAATGTCACTTATTATGAAATTTTATGTTTCCATGAAATTACAAAAGAAAAAATGAGGATAAAAATATCACTAGATTTGAATAGTTGAATTTTCTGCCTTGTTCATTATAATAGCTTGTTTCAAATGCCAAATTTTATTCTTTCACTGATTTAAAAAAAGAAACCTGGAAAGAATTAAAGGGATTTACATAAATTTAAAATATGACTAACAGGTATACTTCATAAGTTATTTAAATGCTCTCAGTGTGTGTTAAACATAAATGTGTTGCTTTGTACTCCCAGAGAATCAGCTGCATTTGACATTTTATAAGGGCTTTGTTATAATCCAGTCAAGCAATTCAGCATTCAAATTAAATTACAGCTAATATAAGATTATATGAACTTTTCAGAGATCCTTTTCCCCTAACAAAGTTCGCAACATTTATGTGCTTCTCAAGTTCAGGTTTTTGTTTACCATCCCAGTACTAATATAACATAAGTAAGGGCACTCTTTCCCATTGCTGCCTTTGTTTGTATGTGTGTGTACTGTAATTTCTGTTTCTATGTATATTCTATGGGAATATACAAAAGGAAAATGACACATATGCAGCACAACCCTCATCATATGTGTCATATACAGAATTTACCAGCGGCAACATCATAATAAGGATTTATCAACAGGAGTTTGTGTTGCATGTTACAAGTGAAAAAAATTAGCAAAATGAGTACATCTATTCTAATTTGTATTGCATATTTCTCAAGCATGCATCCTACAGAGTCTATAGATTTTTAAAGTCCATATCATTTCTGTCACAGTTACCCAGTCTACTTTTGACATAACACATACCAGTTGATGCTGGTATCACTACTGAATTACTGTACATGTACCTGATATCCACTGTTCAGAAAAGATGCTAAAAACAATGAAGGAGGTTCACAGAGGAGAAACACAACTGGGAAACACACCTTAGAGAAAAACCACATTATTTTATTTAATCATTTTAAAGAGAAGATTAAGGGGTGACAGCATTCCCTGCTGTGGGAACAGAACTTTGTTCATCTGTCTTTTAACAGTGAAAGCAAAAGCAATTTCCCAGTTTCTTGAAAACGCAGCAGTAGCAGTATTTCTGATCTCTATACTGGATTTTTAATTTTCTTTGCATTGTGAATATTGATTAATTCAAAATTCATTATCTGTGTTATAGACTGAGTGATTCCAGTGGTAACATTTACAATCTCTGTCTAGTGGCTGTTTCTCCAAACTGTGGCCCATGGGAGGTCCAGAAAAGTACTATTGGGTTTATGAAGTGAAAGTTTATCCCTTGAGATATGCATGCAATCATTAAAATGTCTGAGAAAGTTCTCCCACAATGGACCATCACATTCCTCCCACCACTTCCTCTGGATGCTGTATATCAAAGCTAATGGGATGAAGAAAGCATTTACATATGCTTCAGGCTGGCACTTTTAGCATTTCTACATGCATTTGTGAAGGCTGCACTAATCTAGAATGCCTACCTACGGTACTGTGCATGTACACACATACAGATAGCAAGTTGCAAGTGAGAATCACTTAAATTTTTATAAAGTACAAAACTGCTCCTTATTACACTAAGGTATTCCTCCATCATATACAATCAATCTGTATAAACCATGCTCTGAACTCAATCCTTCTTCACCAAGTCATGTCTTCACTTTAATTCTATGAACTGCAGAGAATTTAATAGCAGTTTCTTTTAATCATCAGAGTAATTTCATCTTGGAATAAGGAAAAGCTGTGGTGAGAGGCTTTTCCTACTTTCTTTGCTGAGCAGAACATAAGCTTTGGATCTAAACGATTGATTAAATGCCCATCACTGTTTATGGTACTTCTTTAGATGGACTTTCAATCAATATGGCAACGTCCCTTTCACCTGTACTGTCATGAAAACATGGCACCTGCTTCTAAATGTAACCCTGAACAACGAACTAAGTGAGCAGGGGAAATAGAAAGGCTTCTATAAGGGTAATTTGGCATTGAAACCTTGTAAAGAAAGAAAATAGCACAAACAGGCTCTAGGCAGACTACAGTTCAAGCCTATTCTAGCATCATGTAAACTTGCTTTGACAGAATTGCCAATTACCAAACAGTGAAGACAATAATGCAGGGAAAAATATTCTGTGAAGCAGCTTTCATTGGTGCCACCTCAACTCATTTGTCTCATACAAGAGAGAAAACTTGGACCAGGGCTGGTGTGGAACAGCTCCTTCCAACCGATGCCCTGCGGAAACAGAGAACTCATCTGGCTTGTATTGAGCCTCTCTGAGACAAAGCTTAGCTGCTGTCCATCCCTTAGGATAATTTTCTAAGGCTGCTCAAGACATATTTCTGTTCCTTTTCCTTTACCTTCCGGCCCACCTCCCTCCATGTGAGTATAACATTGCTCAGCAATTTAAACATTCTCCAGGCAGAAGTGGGGCTTTTTTGGCTGGGATCTGAGAAAGGTTCTTTGAAAATACAGAGGAAGCATGACTGAAAAGAAAACTCAATGAAACACCGGTGTGACACAATGAAAGGTGCCTGGGGAGTCAGCTTTTAGCTCATGATGTCAGCTACAGAAGATTTGCAGCTGGAACTGTTGCTGGTAGCTTGATTTTTCCTGTGAAATGGCAGGACTTTATATATTCTTCTAAACTGAGCAGAACAGTGCAAGGAACACGTCACTCCAATGCCAGTTTTTTTCTGCAGTAGCCTCCAATATCCCAAATTCTGGTCAAATGAGTCCTAAGAATGTGACAATATAAAGGCATCTCAGCTGTCCTCTGTACAGTGTTGAATGATTTTGCTAAGACATTATTTTCAGCACTTGAAAAAATAAGTAGGATGCCATTCTCAGAAGAGCAAGAGCTTCTAGGATGTCTGCAGTCTTCATTCTTTCATGCTTAGGACAGGTAATTCCCTTCCTATAGAAACTATTTATACACACCATTTCTTAATGAACGATGTTAGTTTTGGTCACCATCAGTTCTAACAACAAAGTGAAAAAAATTATGTAGTCAGAAAATGTAGACTTGCATTAATTGTGCTCCATATGAGTGCTTGTATTAACAGACAGGCAACAAGCTATCTCATGCTTTTCTAATTGGGCTACTGCCAGTAACAGTGTTAGAGAAGACACAGATACGCTGGTTTTGGCCATGGAGCTGAGGGTAGTTCTGTTTAGGGAGAGCCCAACTTTCAGCCTCTTTCCCAGCCCTGTTATTAAAGTGTCTTTGCGCAGCCCTTTGGCTTAAGTATTTAACAGCTATCCAGCTCTAGCCAGAAAATATTGAGTTGTCTCCATCCTGCTGAACTGTTTTGCATATTTCCAATTTTTAGTTCTTTTCTAGGCTTGTGATAGGGGGTGATTTAATTTTATAATGTGATACTAGGCTTAAATGATAAGTGATAAGTACAGCCTGATAAACACAGCGTACTGATATTTAATGTATTCATCTCCACCCTGCAAGTCTAAAAACAATGATCAGTGATTAGAAAATAAGCTTAGCATGATTTTATTTATGGAACATAGTTAATGAATCTGTTTTTCACTGAATAATTGCAGTAATCAACTGAAATGATAGTAGAAGTGCACAGTAAATAGGTCAGATCAAGTAAAATTTTAAATGTTTATTCCTAGATGTCTTTCAACCAATTTCTGTCTCAAGGGTTGTATGGCATTTTCTTGTTGGCTTCTATTTTCTTTTCTGCATGTTTCTGTCCAGAATTCAAACACAGGTTTATGATAACCTCAATAGGCAATTACTTTCTACTGCTAATAGAGATAACTATCAGTTTGCAGGGTTTTCTTTTCTTATTGCCTTGCAGTATAGGAATGGCTATAAAAATAAAAAGTGACAGTTTGTAAGATTCTTTATGAAGGTGGTTGACTCTTCTACTCTACATCCTCAAACAAAATTGTGAAATAATGTGGTTGTTTTACGTGTTGTCATAAAATTCATTCACTTTCATTTTGCCCACAGTGGGAATCTAGAAGCTGTAAAACGAACTGCTGTATGTGCCATAAGCCACTGCCAGGCATTGATGCCAGCCTGATGAGTACATAAGATTACTTTGAGACACTTGTACACTGAACCATATTCGTTAACTCTTCAGGCAGGCTTTCTGTAGACCTCTGTTTCAAACAAACACAAAAAGCCAGAAAAATGAGAGATTTGCCTGAAGGGGATGCATCCGGGAAAGGAAAAGAGCATTTGCTAGTACTGGCTGATCTTAAATCAACCAAGGAATTTAAAACATGCCAAGTAATGCTGGCCAACTTGGTTTTTAAACTCATAAGCCTTGAAAAATGACAAAAACAGAATTTAATCTGCATATTGGTAACCTTTTGGGTAAGTCAATTATCTGGATTGAATCTTCGCAAGTTGCTAGAGGGTATCACATGCCTGTGCCTATTTGTAAGAGCTTTCTTTTTTCGTTCTTCAAGATGCACCACAAATTATTATTTGAGCTTTGTGGATTTTGCTGTCATGAGCCTCAGTTAGCATGACTGCTCCTATACTTTGCTACTGACTTTTACATCTGTTTCATCTGTTCCCAAAGTTTTCACAATTTTTCAAGCTTACCCAAGGCATATAATGAGGCAAAAGTGCAGCGATCCTCAAATTAGCATCAACCCAAGCTAGTATTTCCACAAGGCACTGTCCTCTGGTCAAGAAACAGCACAGCTAGGAAGCAGACCTTGTTAGCATAGACCCAGAGCCACGCATACATGGCAGCAGTGCTTTGGGATTTGAGCTAGCTCAGGCCATGCCAGATCAAAACCAGAAAGGATGCCAAGCACCAATGAGCCACAGTAGCTGTCAATAAACTCTAAACATGAGTGTGATGATTGACTTTTTCAGTACCTTTGTTCATCTCAGTGACATCTGCTGAGTCTCATGAAGAATGCCATGCCAGGCAACTGGTTGGGGTGCACGCTGCCTTAATGGTGCTAATAATCATAACCCAGGGCACCAGAAACCTGTGTTTCTGTTTTCTCATGTTGTTTGTTTTGCTGTTTTCATGTTTTACGTATCTATTTATGCACAGATAAATGTACTAAAACCTAATTTAATAACCTCAGGACTTAAACCATCTGTGGGAATGATAGGTAGCTAGAAAAAAAAATTGCTGTATATTACCATTTGTCTTGCATATGTGACCACTAACCTTATTAATACACACACTAACCCTGGTGATGTAACAACCTGGGGTTTTTTTGTTTGTTAGTTACAAAACCTTATTTTCAAAACCATTTGTAAACACTTATTCAATTATTTGTAAGCACTAACAAAACAGAGGCTGTCTGCTCTGAAGGCCAGAGCAGGAAGATATATTCAGCGGCTGCAATTGCAGCAAACACCTCAACAACAACAACAAAAAAGGAAATAAAAGAAGTGCCTGGCAACTTAATTGAAGTCTTGCATCACAAAGAAACATACAGCGTACCTTGTATTTCTCAAAGACCAGATTTGCCTCTCTTCAGAAGTTCATAATGAGATAGCTTCAGCAAACTTTCCCCCTACCCCTCCCCAAATCTCTTTGCATCAGGAAAAACTGCAATCTTGTTAACCTGTGCTAAACATATCCTGTTTCAACTGGAGGGAGGGCTTCTACAGGGACAAATGTCATCTCTAGAAAGTGCTCTCCCCTGGCTGGTAAGGACCCCAGGTTAATACATACAAATAATGCTTTTGATTTATGTTATAGGCAGCTGTAACAGATGAATGGCTTTAATTTACCTAGCTAGAAAATCAGCATTTTTTTAACAAAAAATAAATTCTTTCCTTGCCACTGCAACTGAGAAGGCTTAGCAAGACTTATGTAAACTCTGTAGCAGATCCATAGCACAGAAGACTTGTGGCTGGCCCCACCGAAAATGATGGCTAGTTTCTGTGTCTATTAGTAAAGGTGTCACATATCGCTCATTGGGGGAAACAGAGACCACAATAAATAAATCCTTGATAGTATTTGTTTGAATATCTGCTATGTTTGAAATGTCAAGCAGAGAAATTTGACTCAAAATTCAACCTTCCTTATCTCTAATTAGTCTCACCAAAATCTCAGATGGGAGATAAAAGCTGGAGTGATATTCTTTAGTTCTTACAGTTTTTACCAGCTGGTTTTGGCCAAATATTGAGCATTCTCAAATCCACTGAACTCAACTAAAAATTACCTCTATTGCCAGGGTAAGGTTATGTATGAAATACTGCCTACGCCACGCTTAAAGGCTGACAGCGTTACAAAGCGAAGGCACCAGATAGATAAGCTGTGGCAATAACCAGCCTTAAAGGAAAATTCTGCTGGCCACTGGCCTGTTTTCATTCCCCATACTCTGAAAGTTTATCAGGTGTAGTAAGGAAATCATCTGTAGCCTGCTTGCTTTTCCCATTGGTGACACTAATTACTTGTAACCATAGTTTAAATTTACCATACGTTGTGTCATCTGAGATGTATTCCTAACTAGCTTGGAACAGATATATCTGCAACTGACACTTGTTGTGTTATTCATTTCTTGTTTGGAAATGTAGGGCTTTGTCAGCCTGATGTGGTTTTTGTTTTCTGTTATTACCCTCAGATGTCTATTCTCCCCCTACTTCATCTGGATTTCAGACAGCTGTAACAACCAGCAGACTGGATGGCGTTCTCCTGTTTGCCACTCTTACAGTTTCTCAGTCCCCGGAGTACCAAAATATCAGAGTCCTCATTGTGTAAAACTGAAAGCGAGAGCTAACAGGCCAGATGATCAGTATACTTTTACTGGTGGTGATACTATTCAGTTGCGATTCCTGAGATATCCTTTGCAATACTATTTTATGAGAAGAAATAGTATGTCTACCTAGAAAAGCCACTTGGTTGTTTTTGTGTGATAGCAGAACTAGGACCTCTTTGGTGTTTTTCTTCTTTTGTCACCAGCAAGAAAGATAACAAAAACCAAAATCACGCATCTCAACCTTGCTGGTTCTTTAATGCAGTGTTCCACTAAGTTCAATTACTATACTCTTTATTTTTTGAACATTTAGTTTATTGTCATACATCAGTCCCAAGCTGCTTAGAGTCACAAATGAAAAGACTGAGTTATCAGAAAGCACAGCTTCCAGTTGAAATATTTCTTTTTAATTTTTTTTGGCAGGGATCACAAGATGGTGCTATTACACATGGCCATGAATATCAGTCCTCATCTCTTTTTAGACCTTCAAATTCTTCTTTATTGCAAGAAGAAATACTGTGTTACATTAGTGTGCATTTGAGATTTTGTTTTTCTCAGATGGTCTTTTGTAACCACTTATCTCAGTTCCAGGTCTGGGATATAGTTTCTTAGTAAAATAAGTCTGCCAAAGAATCTGCCTCACTGAGTCATTTGAAATGGAAGCAAATATTTGAGGGTGCCAGGGGCACAGTCTTATACAATTTTAATTTGAGGCATTCTAGTTCAAAACTTGTGAATGAAAAGGTCAAGCTATTGCATATCTTTTAATCATTGTAAGTGACCAATAATCTAAAATTAAAGCAATGAAACCATGCTGTACAAGGAAATAGATCTGCTATATAATCTGCATAGTGAATCTGGGTTTCATTTTACTACACTGGTTTAATAGCTTATTACAGCAATCCAGCTGGTGTTCCAGGAATAGATCACTTCGCTGCTATGAGTGGGATTTTTTTTGTTCTCACATTTATCAAATATTCTGGCCAGCTGGCAGTCTTTGCATACTTGGCTCTGTACTACACCAGTCCCAATGAGTGCAAATAATCTATAAAACCTTGATGTGGGGGATTAGACGGGTTCTAAGAGGACATCTGTGAAAACATGGGTGAAAACCTTGGAGACTTATGCAGGCACTTGCCAAAGGTGTGTCTGCTACTTTTCCACATGGCTGGGTATTATATAACAACACACAATAATGCACTTGCCTTGGGAGAGTCAAAGAAAATAAACTGAAAACACATAATTAAACTGCACAGGAATATCATTTTCCAATATACAGGATACCATTCGAAACCTGCCTCTTAGTCAAGAGCCCATATGAAAACCAAATGGAAAAAAAAAAAAAGTCATATTTTCCTGTTTTTACCTTTTTAGTCAGGAACAGAGTTGGGAACATCTTGTCAAAGGTTTAACTGAAATTTAAGCATTCTGCTCTGCCAGCCCAGTAAATATCATCAACCCCTAAGGAGTGTGATAAGCATGAGAAGTTTTGGTATACAGAATATGAAGACAGTTTTACCAGGAGCTATAGTATTAAAAAAAATACTAAAAAAATGTATCAAAAAACACACGCTGGGCTGCTAAAATCGCAGGTGAAAAGAACAAAACTTTTTGGCTTTCTTCTGACCTTTCAGTCCTTATTTAGGACACTGAGAGGTGAGGATTTTCTACTAAGTGAAGTAAATTGTAAATACATGACTCTCACAGTCTGAAGCAATGCTATGAAGGCCTAAACCACATAATCCACATACGGAAGCAGTGCAGCTGAGTGGGATTGTGACTGAAAAGCAAATAGAAATAAACTAAGGAGCATCACATTGTGACACATCAGAGGTCTAGCAAAAATCCACATAAGTCTCAGGTGCTGTTGTATAAAGGAGAAATGCAAAGTGGGAAGGGAGGAATTCAGTACACAACTGAGACTCTGAAATTAAAGGGTTTATGTGTGGGCATCTAAGTTCACAGTATAGGTTGTATAGTGGCAGGCAGCAGAACTAGAAAAGGGTACCATTGAACAGTTCCACCAGCAGCAGAACTCAGTTCTCCCAATGCAGATGCTGAGCATCCTTATCTGCACCCTGGGTAATGCTGCCTGGCCTCACACTCCCACCCCAGAAGGGTCTGAAGCATCTTTAGCTCCAGTCTCATACCTGCAAGTCATACCTCCAGCCAAGGCAAGTAGTGCAATGCAATATAGCAGACCTATCAGTCAAAAGAGTTGTGCTGACAACCCAGCTATACAAACTATACACTTATCGGGGCTACAACTCTGATGAGCTCTAGTGAGGACATGAGGACTTCATCCATTAATGATCAAAGCTCAATAGGAGTATTCCTGGGGCTCATGGTCTGGCTGAGTCCTATTTGAAAGAAATCTTGTTCCTGGTGCTCCAAGACTGCTCCAGGATGTGAACCAAATGTTGGAAAGGGAAGAAAAGGGGAAATTATCCTCAAAAGTATATCCAAATTAACATGCTAGTGCTTAGACATTTCAGGACAGCTTAAATGGAACTAGACACCTTTGTTTAGGCAACTGAATTTGTCTCTGGATGTCTATTTTATGGTGAATTGAATTGCTCCATTGATTTTCATTGCCCAGATCTTTTCTTAATATAGCACGAACCTGGACACAAGTAGACCCCAAATGTGTCTTAGTCTGGAACTGAATCCCACCGCCACCCAGGAATGTCCAAACGTAATATTAAAAAGTATGCGGCAGGAACTGAACAGGTGCTGCTACTAACTGAAACTTAGGACCATGTGTAACATATGGATAGGGTAATTAGCAAGTTAAAATGTGCATGATAAAAGATGATAGCCAATAGAGAAGGCATGGTATACTGTATATGGCACTGATTGCACTCCCATAAAGGAGAGGCACGTAGCTTGGGTTGAGTAGTTAGATCCTACTGTGTGCCCTGTCAATAGCATTATGCTTGTCAATCATGACACTGCTCTGAATAAAAATAACCTGGGTAAAAATGAGGCAGTAATGAGGTAAATTGTGCTGCTAGGGAGTGTTAAACACATCTCATGTCTGGAAGAAATGGGTTTGGAAAGAGGCTCAATAGGCACCTTTTGTGGCCACCTAAGAAAGAGCTGCCCTTGGGCTGGGAAGAATTGATTGGGCTTCCACAGGGCCAGGAGCCCTCAGGTGCTGCTGGGGAGCAAAGGGGCATACCCTAAGGGAAACCACCGTATCTGTGAGCATCCTGCTTGTTTGAAAGCTGTTTACAAACCTTGTTTTCTCAAAGCTAGTAGAAATAAGCAGAAGTAAAAAGTGAATTAACTTCTTGTAGTTTCCAAGACCAAGCTCACACCACCTGATGTCAGTCAGTCGCTGTACTCACTGCCTATGTGGTCTAACTCAACAAAAATTCTTCAGGTCAGACAGGTCCAGTTTCTCTTACACCATGGGACCACTGTCCAAAGAGAAGAAACACCCAAATATCCGAAGAGATGCTGCCTGAAAGCCCTCCCATCTCCCTGCCCTCGTTCCTCCCCACCCTGCTCTGCACCACCCCATCCTCTGGGGTGGCACAGTCACTTGCACAGCCGAGCTGTGAATGGCACTGAATAACTTGATCTGATTTAAAATAATATCCCTGAACTTTCCTTTTCCTTTTCCCCTGGCAGTTCCCCAGAGCGGCTCATGACCAGGCTACCCCGTCGGCTGCCACAGCCTCACACAGGCGGGAGGCAGGAAAGCCTCAAGCTGAGCTGCCAAACAGTTGGTGTCCTTGCACCATGGCCATGGGTGCACAGGGGAGTTCAGTGTCTTTGCTGCCAGCCTCCCACGGTGTCAGCTGTCACCCTGCGTGGGACATTTCACACGGTGTCAATGAACTTCAGTGCAGTCTGCCATTGTCCACAGAGCAGGAGCTCCCTTGGTGGCAGCCAGGAGCACTTGTAGCTTAATAATTCATGCTGGATTTTAGGGGAGGTGGCAGGGAGCAGACTGAGGTACCTTTTGTTCCCCATGAGCTGTGCTACCTCTTGAGCAGCAAGATGTATTGATATTTATCTCAGAATAAAGCTTTCAGCTTTACAGAAGTGACTGTATCACACTGGGTTATATCAGATGTCTTGCAGGATTTTTTTTTCAATGTCAGATACTATCCACTGTACAGGTTGTACTGTTTAATAAATCCAAAGTAGACATGAGTACATTTTACTTATTTCTTTTCTATCTTCCTGCATAGTGCAAGAGAGTAAATGCACACAAAATGATAAAACTTGGCCTTCTTAAAAAGCTAATCCAGAACTAAATGATGGAATATAATTTTAAAATCAAGTTAATGGGGAAGACAAATGTAAAGCTAATATAGGAAAGTTTAGGAATAACTTTAGAAAAGAAATGGTTTCTGGTGTCCTTTTTTTGGCTTTTGTTTTTGTACCATTTTTCTTTTAAGGATGAATGTCACAAATTTATATTATATTATATTATATTATATTATATTATATTATATTATATTATATTACATTACATTACATTACATTACATTATATTATGTTACGTCACGTCATGTCACGTTAGTTACGTTACGTTACTTTATATTTCTCCTTAGAGTCTCCAGAATAAAGTATTTTCTAGTTTACACTGGGGGATAGGTTTTCCTTATTTAGGGGACTCTGGGGAAGCCATTTTCAAAAAACAGTCTTTTTTTTTTATAGGAAATTTAATTTACAGAGTGCTACCAGAAAGTTTAACAAATTTTACCAGCATCATTGCTACTAATAACATATACTCATACCACATGCATTTTGCCCAAGAATTCTTTAGGGTCATTTTCAGTTCCAGATTTTTCCAACTGCAAAAGTAAGTATTTGCCAGAAAAGGGAAAGGAAAAGTTCTAAAACTGTGGTATATAACCCACCAATGTTCAGCTGAGATCTTATAGATCATCTTTTCCTCATTTTCCCTGCTTCTTGCTGTTCAGTTCAACTTATGGAGAAAAAAAAGCAAAATAAACCTGAAACCAAAAATTAAATATTGATCCATGTGAAAAATTGCTTTAGCTCTGTCTGTGAAGAAAGAAGCAAGATTTTCTACCAGACAAAGGACAGGTCAATGTTGGGAATCAGCACAGGCTGCTCAGTTGAACTATTAGTTGAAATAATTGCATCTGCAGGGGATTGGGTTTATCTATGAAGAACATGAGAATCTCTGAATTAAAGGTATATGCCTTAGAAGAGAGGATATCTACTTTCAGCCTACCAGAGGATGATACATAAAATGCAAAGAGAAACCAGCATGTCTTTTTAATTTTTCCTGTTTGTAATTTTTAAGCATATTTGAATTATTTTACTAATTAACAATTCTTGCAAAATAGTATCATTCTGCAAAACTAGGTCAGCTGTAGTTTAGAATTCTCTGTAGTCAGGATTCTCCTGGCAGTGGTTTGCTTTTGGTTTCTTACTGAGAGGTTATCAAACTTCATGTTATCAAGCATATCCCATTCTCATTAGATATTAAATAGATACTGTTTGGTCTGAATTACCAAGAAGTTGTAGTGATCTGATGTAGGAAAGAAAACAAAATTGTAAGGTATAAAAGAACCTCCCCCCAAAATATCTCATAATATTGACAAACCAAAAAGATCTCTTCTTTTACAGTCTCAGCCTTCTTTACATGCCATGTAAAACTCAGGGATAATGTGAAAGCATGAGTACTCTCTCAAAAAAACAGGGACGTGTTGTAGACCTGTAAAGCTTTGACCCAGATCTAATCTGCCAGAGGCTAAAAACTCAAATGTGTCACTTTTATAGACCCGGCCTATCAACAACCAGACTTTTTTTTTTTTTATTTCATTAGCTGAGTAAAATAAACAGAATGCATAGTCTCAGAATAGTTTTAGCTAATTGTGCTTTCAGCATTAAAAGATTATCCTTCTTTTGCAAAACATTCACTTCAAAATATTTTGAAGCTTTTTATGGTCATGCAAAAGACAAAAGAAGATGTCTTCTACAGTACACTGTGAAGATGCTGATAGGTCTGAAGTCCCTAAAGATAGGTCAGTTAGAAAATCTGCTTATTATAAGACATACACTACTTATTAAGATATTATGGAAATACACAACTGAAAACAAGACATAATTTTCTAACTTTGTCTCCATCCTATTGCTTTTCCAGACCTTATTTCCTTAGTCTTTTCATTTACAAAGTGAAATTCACACACGGGACTGAATTTTCAAACTGTTTTGCCATGGTTTCAGCTGTGTCTCTTCCATTGACTTCTTAATGAGAGCTATCTGGAAAAAATCCCAAACAGTTTTATGAAAATGTAGCCTTATGCAGCTTTCTCTCTCTGAGTGACGAGTGCTATGATTGCAGAGGTGGGAGGTAAGAGACAGATAATAAGAAATTTCAACTCGAAGTATCTTTATGACACATGAAAGATGAATTGAAAATGCTTTAGTTTAGAAATTAGTTTTCATGGCTTTTAAGGTGATTGATGAGATGGCTTTGAACTAGATCTACCTAGCAGCGGTCACTGTGTTGTAATAGCAGAAGGCATGCAGAGTGAGTGTGTGTATCATGCACTGCAGAGCTATCTGTTCATCTATTTAAATATATCTGAACAGCTAAAGTTATCACATTGTTAGAATATAAATACAGGTAACTGGAATTTTGCAAAATATTTTTTTTTCCATAAGTAAAGTGACCTCGTTATAAATAAAACCTGCTGCAGCATGTAGGCACCAGTTTCAGGAGAACAAGCTAGATAAAAAGTAGGCACATGTGGGGAAGATGAGGGGAAAGGAAAAATGGTGAGTGCGTGGGTGGGCATCAAACTCAACCCCAAATCCACAAGAGCCTAATGGAAGACACACTCATCTGATACACGACAGCCCAAGGTTCAAGTCTTTGGTCTTTTGGTTCAAATAGGTTTGAACTCGGATTTCCCGTGTTAGTTGGTCGTACTCAATCAGTCTCCCTTTGTATAAAGGAGAGCCTAGGCAGGGCAGGCCAAATCAGTCAAATCCTTATGCCCGTGCACTCGTCTGTGATGTGCGAGACCCTGCGGTGCACTTTGGTCTCAACTGATGATTCTGAGATAAGAATTAGTCTCTCTGTCTTTGTCTTTTTTTTATTTTTTTCTTACCAAAAGCTTTTAGAGGTTCATCCCAGTGTGGGATAGGATTTTATTTTTTTTAATCTTGACAACTTTATCAGAGTAGGGAAAAGCTTTTCCACACAGTTTTATGTGCAAGTATTTCATTTTCCCCTCAGGATATTAAGATCACACTGACATCTGAACTGGAGATCAAGACTCAGATATGTTTCTGGCCACTTTGAAATTAAGTTTAAATATTCTGATGAATATTTAGCTAAGGATCATTAGATTTGTTAGAAGTGATCCAACACTATTGTTGATTTGAACGATGAATTTTTTATTGCTTTCCTTCTAGTCAATTCTCCTTTCAAAGCCTTGCAAATTACTTCTCTTTGTAGTTCTGCCTTTTAGTGGCATAGGTTTACAGAAAGCAATACTGAAAAGAAAGGATCATGACTGGCATTTAAATGTCAGGGTGCCACAGTCCCCATCTCCTGCCCCTCTGGAGCGGGCATGTTGACGGAGCCCTCCACTTCCTTGCCCGTGCCCATGCCACATTTCGGCAGCACTGGGGCTCACACAGCATCACCCAGCCTCAGCCAGGGTTGCATTCGTGAGTCCTGTATTTTCAACACACCTCATGAGACAGCTAACTCAACCTTCTGCTTAAAAGTAAGATCAATTATATTTTAATTACATCCTCAGGCAGCCTGTTCTGGTGCTCATCTCTATTTTTACAACTGGAAAGTTCTCCTAATGTCTAATTACCACAACTTAAACCCCTCACTTTCTTTTCCAAAATGCTTTATTCCTTCCTATACACAGTAGCCTGGCTCTCTTTCCCAAACCGCTTCTCATGATATTTATTTTTTTTTTTGGTCATGGGTCATGTTTTCTGGACATGTCACAGTAACATATATGACATCACAGGGTTAGTTTTTTTCCAAATTTAGTTAGGTGCCAATAAGACAAGCGAATAGATGTGGCAGACCTTGCTTGATTACTATTTCTCACCCAAAGCAGCTTTCTGGTCCTTTACCAACAAACAAGCAAAGTGACAACCTGTATTGGGATGCCAGTCCCGAACTGGTCCTCGGTGGTGAAGACTGAGAAATGCAGGTAAGAGAGCGTCCAGACTAATGGAAGCAAGAAAAATACAAAGGGCATAAATAAAAATCTCTTCTTTTTTTACCCAGAGGTGTTTTAATGTGCAAGACTTAATAAACTGCTGGCACTATCCCAACTTCATTATTCAAAAACTGATAGTTATCACTATATACTGGGGTTTTGGATGGTTTTAGCACAAGACATTTTTTTGTGTCTTTGAAATATCAAGTTTGGTCTGCATTTTGTGAATGATAACCATCCCATGGGCCTCTGGTTTTGATAGAATAGATTTTTTTTTCCCACCATCTTACTTATACATTCATTTCTGTTCATTTTCCCGTACCATAGTTTGGAACTGGTTCATGTGACATTCTTACACTTCAGATATGACTAGAGTACAATGATGTTATCCCCCACGTATGTATTATGTATTATGTCCCCATTTCACCTAAAATGGTTATCTAAAACTTTGAGATTTCACATGCAGGTGAAAAGGCCAGAGATGGAAGACGGTAATTCAACTGGGAAGAGAATGCAATAATTTCTTACATGTACGGTAAAAATAGTGGCAGCAGCCATCAGTTTCAATGAAATTTAATCCTACCAGAAAGAAAAGTTTGAAAGTATTTATATTTGAGGCTATAAAGAGTGTTCCCATGAGAGGGTTTTGCTTGTTTGCTTGCTTGTAGGTATAGTTGTATTTTAAACTCATGCCCTATCTTTAACTGAATGAACTAAGAGCAAACCCTTAGTGATAGCAATGGTAGCTGTCCAATAACATCCTTGAAGCTGGAAGAGCTGCTAGGAAGCAGCTTGTGGAAAGCATTGCTTCTTTTTTATGCCTTATGGAATTTTCTAGCACACAGTCTGGCTCTTTTTGTTATCTGCCAGCAGATCTTTGAATGCATGACCCATACCAAAATCTACTTACAAGGTGAAAAACCTGAGTATCATTTAGCGTTAAGCTGATTAAGAAAAAAAAAACAGGCTAGTGCTTGGGGAGACAGAATATTTGTTTTGAGGTTTTTTTTTTCTTTAAAAGGCCCTAATCATGTTTCACTTCAGCCTCAGCATCAAATAAGAAGGTGTAAGTGTGGGAATAAATATTTACAGAAAAAATAATGGAAAGATTTCTAGAATAATTCAAACACATTAGTTGTGATAATTAACCACTAAAGAAAAATACTAGTAGCACCACAAATTAATAGCAATATAAATATTCATAATTTAAAGCCTTTTAAAACAGTTTATTGTGCAGAAGACTAATTTAAATCTAACCTCATTTTTTTAAATCAGCATATTCAGTCAGGCTTAAAAATGAATATGTATAAACTATTTATTAGATGCTGGATGTGCAGAATCAAGTGGCACATGTTTAGTGTAGTGGAATGAGGTTTCCGTAGCAGTACAGGGGTTCTCACTGCGAGGGGAAGGTTTGCAAAAGTGACTTGAAGCAGCTCCTAGGCCAAATCTGTCCCTATCAAAAGCATGAGCCCCGTGGTGGTCCGAGAAATTCATACAAACTGGGGCTTTTCCATGAAGCAGGCATGGATCTGAGATAAAAAGGACGGTAGTTCCTGTGTGTGTCACCGTTACCCAAGCTTGGCTTTGTGTCCTCATCCACAGGTTATTGTGTCGCAGCTGAAGCCTTACCCTGGGGCTCTGATACCCTGTCTGACATCCTAACACCCAGGCAGAAAGGAGTGAGAAATTGGTAAGGTACGCATTTTGGGAGGGAGACACATGCCTGGTTGTCCCGATGACAAGACCTGCTAGGTCAAAGCCTAAAACCCAGATACGTGCACAATGCAGACAGAGCAGCATCAGGGTTGGAATAAATCTTCCTGCTTGGAGTAACACCTGATCAGTAATGCCAGGTGAGCATCTCCGCTCTAGCAGCGTGGCTTTTTCCTTACTAATAACTTAACATCACCTGAGAAAGCCCCTGCATGGGGGTTACCCAGCCATATAGGTGAAGGTAACTTTCTGTCTGCTTCTTCATGTCTTTGCTATGTGGAGCAGATCCGAAAGGGTCATATCATAGCCTTCTACATGCCATTTATCTTTTATATGTAATAGGAGTGATACTGTTCAGCAATTGATCACAGGGAAATATTGATTGTGGATTGCTAGGACATCAGGAGATCTTAATGGCTGTTATAAAATACATTCATTGTTAGCCCACTGATAGGTAGTTAATTGTTTTAATAAATCCACAGTAAACACAACGTGGAGATCCTTGTAGCTCAGATACGCTCAGAATTGTGAAGCAATTTGGCCATTCATTTTGTCTAAAAGTTAAGCCACATGAATCCGTGCAGTTACAGTCCTGGACAACTCTGAAAATGTAGGTGTTAGATTAAAGTATTACAGGAATTACTGATCCCTCAGCCTTGTGCCCCATCGGAGCTTTATTGCACCATGGCAGCAGAAATGTTTCATGGCAGTTATTGTAGGGGATATAGCAGGCAGTTTATACTGTGGGCTTTTCAGAGAGATTTATTGCAGTTATATTTATAGGATGAAAAGAGAGGTCTCTACTGTAAGAAAAGCCCCGCAGAGATTGGTCATGTGGATCTCCAGGAGAAACCCCTCCTGGAAGCAACGAGGGCTGTGAGGTTCCCACCTCCTCCTGCCCACCTTTGCCTTGACTGGCAGTGCTGTCTCAAGCCAGCTGTTGTCTCCCTCTCCCTGAGAAAACAGCTGGCTCTGGCACATTATCTCTGGCCAAAGTGACACACAAACCAGCAAGCATTTCCCTCCCACTGCAGTGATTTTGCCTCGCTGTTTGCAGGTTTTTGGCTGGCGGGGAAGCCTCTGTGAGTATGGTTAAGAGACAGGGAGAGTTGGGGGAACAGCCCGACCAGTGGTACTTTTCAATCAGTAGAACAATCTAGTGCTATTGATCCTGGCTCCACTCTTGAGCTTAATTTGGAGATTTTGAAGGCATAAAAAACCATTCTGGTACACTAATCTGATTTTCTGTATATCACAGGGTATACAACTGTGTGCATTAAATCCATTTTGAACTAAAGCACTTTTATTTAGCTGGAAGTATGGAAGGCAGGAGTTTTTTCTTGGGTAAATGAGTCATTTTTAAAGAAGAAATTTGGGGCTGGAATGTCGGTGTAGCATCACTCTTTTACAATCCAAGCAGGTCATCACAAGTCCTATTTGTTTTTACCCAAAAAGGCACAGTATCTTGATCTTACACTGGTGCCAGAGGAATTTCCTTTCTGACCATCAAGTTTTTACTGAAAAATTGTGCTGATCATAGATTAGCATGATGAGAAGAAATCAGTTTAGTGTAACAGTTGCAGCATATCAAATGTAGTAACAATCCCAAATCATAACAATAAAGGATTAGTCTTTAGAAAACATACAAATAGATTTCTTTCTTTCATCTTTTTAAACCCAGAATGTCATTAACATCTACTGCACAAATAACACAGATAAATTACTTCTTCATTTTTTTCTTCCATAAAAAGTCATGATTTCATTCAGTCTAAGATGGGGCGGGGGGTGGTGTGTGTGTATATTTGGCTTTTTAAATGATTTTTAAAAAAATATTCTCTCAGTCAGGGCTGCTAAGTGTTCCTGCCTGTAAAATGAACACAGGTACCTTCTAAAAACAATGCATCACAATGTCTCATTGCTTTCTATGTCTTTGTTGCAAAGTTATTTTAAAAATACTATACAGCATACACATAGGAAATATGTATTTTATTTAAATAAAAATTGATTATTATAAAAATCTGATTTTAGATAACAAACGCTAGAACTTGCTTCATGCTCTGGGAGAGAGGAGAGGGCACTTTTAATTATCTCCTTGTGGAGAAATTAGCACATCCATCTGCCTTATGAGTATACAAATATTTCTTGTAATGTAGGCAACACCTCTGCACCAGAAACCTTTATACAGAATAATAGAAAGCAGCCTTAGAAGGGACTGCAAGAGGTCATGAAGGAGACGACTGTCGCAGGAGCAGCTGTCCGTAAATCCTGCCTGATGCTAGTGTGTGTCATCTGTTCCCCAGATCTCCAGTGATATATGTCTGGTCTTCAGGCAAGATGCGGCAGAGAGCCATTTTCCCTTCATTTCTGCAGAAGAAATGAAGGTGCTACACTGGGTATAGTAAAAGGGAATTGTTTTCTGAGTTCATGAAAACTATTTAAATCTATAAACCCAGCAAAATGAGAAATTGTACCCATATTAGCATTACAAGCACATAGATCTTGGCTGGTTTGGGTGAGGGTGTTTTTCTGAAAAACTTCCTTCTCCAGGAAAACACAGGTTGTGGCTTTGGACGATCTATTCTTTCAGCTGTAGCTCAGCCTGTTCTCTGCATCTCAAGGACTCGGGAAACAGAAGAGCCAGAGATGGAAGAGTTAAGACGAAAATGCACAGCTGATCAAGTCTCATCCCTCCTTCCTAACAGCTGTCATCTGCAAATCTGGCAAAAATGGTATCATGTAGCCCAGGGAATCTCCTAGGTCTGGCACCATGCCTTACCATGCAAAACAGGCTGGGTTTATGCCTGTCTTTGCTCCCAGTGATCCTTCCAGCTATCACTGGGGGCAAAACTCACTGAAACTGGTGGGCCTAGCAATTGCACTGATAGCAACTCCAACTGTCCAAGGAAGCAGTTAAATGATGGTCTGTTTAGTAACGCAACACTGAACAGATGCTAGGCCATGAATGCGAAAGAGTCTGATATATCAAATCCATGGTAAGGTGTTGCCTGGTGGAAACCATTGGTATGAGAGAAGTAGGAGGAAGAGCTCAGAAAGCACAAGTGGGAACATAGTGAAAACAAGTTACAAACACAGTCCCAAAAGACTTAGAGTGAAAATTTGTGGACTAAATGCTGGTTTGCAAACTGTAAGGAAGAAAGTTCAAGTCAGCAAACAGGAATCTCACAAGGACACTTTGACCAGCTTCTTGTGAAGGTGGGGACCTGTCCCACCTAACTGAAAGGATCTTTGCCAGAAAGTAAGTTAAGCCTTTGCCTCTGCACTCTCAGTAGAAGTAGAGACTAGTCTGAGGAGGATTTTACTAATATGTATATCAGCCAGATATTTTGAAGTCCCACTGAGCTGTCACGGTACAGCCTTTCCCATGATTTAAATACAGACACATAGACAAAGCACAATTTGCAGTGCTGCCAAAAGGAGCATTTTTCTGGCGACTACTTAAAACATGTTCATTTATATGTATACCCACAGAACAAAATGTTCATACAAAATGTTCATCCACTTAGTATGTGTTAATCTACAATTGAATTAGCTACACATCAAAGGGTTGAAGTTATTCTCAAAAACAGGATAATATGCAAAATAGTGATATGTTATTCTCAGAGGATCCCCAAATTTGGACATAGCTCTAACTTTCCAATTCTGCTATATGTTTTCTTTCTCATTCTTACTTTTTCTTTTTTCTGTGGTGATAAATTGCATAAAGAACCAAATTGCTAAAATCTGAAGTGTCTCCCAAAAGACCTAATTAATACACAGTGTCCTGCAGTATGCAGTATCTTGAAACCCTTTAGCAATAGACCTTGCTGAATCACTTACTGCAGTATGCTATAGGTACACGTGATGCTTTGCCACATCCAGTTCCTCTCCAGTACCCTTCCTATTTGGCAGAAGATTCCAGTAATGCCAAAGACTCATAAGATAAAGGCTGTATGGCCTAGACTAATATTTAGATATACCATATCTACACCAGAATTTAAACAACAGTCATGTTCTTAAATCTGAATATGATTCACAAAGAATTGCCATATTTATAATAGCATAGATCATTTAAGCTAATAAAAAAATCTGGAATTTTGTAAATTCCATAAAGGTTTATTAACAGTATCTTTTCTAGGAAAAAAAAATTTCCTTGTATCACTGGTGTTGTCAAGAACAACTAGTTATAATTATCTAGATTCCAGTTTACTGGTATTGTCTGCATAACAGTTTATGTCTTCTGCTGGTTTGTGCTGTGAAGTCAGCTGTGAAGGTGATTCATCTAATTCTAGACTGTCTTGGCAAGAGGCTGACTCTTTGTTTTGTTTGTTTTGTGAAAAGAGGGTATTCCCACAGATGATCTAATACTGCAGCTCAGCTCTTACAACACTTGTAGCATTTGTCATTTGTCATGAGATACATCTGAGGAGCATTAGCAGTCTACTGACTCCAGTGAATTATTTTTCATCCTATTTCCATGACCTCATTTCCATGGAGACCCCTATTTCTCATTATGAGGGTTCTCTCCCTTGTTTTCATGCTGTTACATGAGTACTATAGAGTCCTTTCAGCCTGTGTAGTATTTAACGAGGGAGTTCTGGTTCTAAAATGACCAGTCAACAATGAAAGCTCTATCTTAAAAGCCAGCAAGTGTAAGGAGAAAGTGAATAATTGCCAAAACATCCATTTGAATTAGTTCTTGCAAAGAAAAGCAAGCAAACAGGATTTTAGACAGGCAATTAGAAACAGCAGAAAGTCAGAAGACAGTGGGTTACTACTCACAATGAGGCACAAATGGAATGTAGCTTTGGTATTGGAAGTGGAGGAACATCACCTTGTTCACCTTGATGAGATCTGAAGCCTGCTCCTGCATGGGGGGAGAGATACATGGCATCCAGCTAACACAGTGCATGAGCAGTGAATTGAGAAGAGTTTTATAACACAGCAATATTGCACATCCTCATACACTGGATAAGACCAGCTTCAGTCTAGTTCTGAAAAAACTTTATTAAAACAACAACAACAATGAAAAAAAAACAACAAAACCCAAAAAATCTGTTCCTTTATCTGGGAGAGAATGCCAAAAGCACACTTGCACACATTAGGTGCTTAAGTGAGAAGATAGCCAAGTATGTATTATGCATAAATAATGGAATAGATGCTAGTGCTCAAAGTGCATTCAGTTAGTTTAGCTAAACCTCCTTCCAGAACTGTGAAATAATTTCCAGAATATGGACTGCCAATTCATGAGCAAAGGCTGCAAATAAAACTGAGGCAGGTAGAAAAAAATGAATGGAAAAATCACAAAAATTGTACCTCTATTTCTGTAGCAAAACCATCTGCAAAACTACAGTCCATTAGTCTTACCTCAATGATATGCAAGGATTTGAAGGAAATGTGAAATCTGTAATGTGAATGGAAAATGAAAAAGAATGCATGACGGGTCTGACAATGTTCATTTGTGCCAGATTAACCTTTAATAAAATAAATGCTGTTACAGGCTATTCCATCATTGGGCTTAGATGAAATATTTGATATGATAACCAAAAGGATATTGTACGTTTTACTAGAAAAGATGGAGTTTATTTCAACAAGTCTGAAACAGTCGTGGAACTTGCTAAGATGGATACAATACGTCATGCTAACAGGGGAACTGTTGAGCTGAAGCCAGTTTATTAGTGGAGTTCCTCAAGCATGTATCTCAGAAAAGAGTAAACTGCTTCTTTAATGGCATTAGCAAAAAATGCTAGTGAAATGAATGGATAACATAAAATTGGGGAATGTTTTGTTGTTAATACAGAGGATGATTGGGATATCATTCGCTGAGAAGTGGACTACAATATTCGGAGTGAGAATGGGTCAATAATGAAATAACAAAAAACATAAAAATAGGATTTGAACCTTAGGATTAACTATAATGAATAGAGAACTTGTTAATTAAGAGCAATGGTGAAGGGAAAAGAACTGTGTGCATCTGTTGATCATGGGATGCCACTAGTGGGATGTGGCGATGAACAGGATAAATTAAATCCTACAGTACAGTGGGGAAACATTTCTAGTGCAGACAGGGAGTGATGAATAGTGCCATATAGCTCATAGTGAGATGTCATCTAGGAAACCATGTAAAGTTCTGGTTACCACCACTGAGGAAAGATTAATTAGACAGAAACAAATGTAGGGAGGAACAAGGAGAACATGAGCACAAGAGCAAATATGTGCCCATATATTAATTTAGGCTGAACACCGACAGTGAGTTTGGCGTGCAGAGCTCCTAGAGTCCTGCTAACAGGAGCCGTGGTGGCCAGGTAAAGCACTGTGAGAAGACTGAGCACGGTTTCATGATTGGACTCTGTACCACAGGTTTCTGCATACCAGAGGACAGGATCAGCATTTCAGAAGACCTTCCATATTCCAGCTCTTAAGAGTTGCCCCGGTCTTCTGCTGCCTTGTTAAATTCTTTTATTATGGTAAAAAAGGGAAGTAAAATACTATAGTTCTTACTCATGGGAAATTCATAGCTCAAGCTCTCAGCAAATTTTCACTGAAACTTCCCAGAAAATATCAGCCTATAGCCATCTTAAGGAGCTGCTCCTATCCTAATATTTCTAAGTATAGGAAAGAAATTTCTGCTAATTGCAAGTCTTTTTCTCTAAGGACTTTGGTACAATGAAATTTTTTCAAAACCTGAAAATGGGATCATATGCTAAGAATATCCAGTAATATTTATAGAATAAATACTACATTCTGATTATGCCATAACAATGGTATAATATTTAGGATTTGCACTGCTGTAGGAGAGAGTAATAAAAATTAAGATATCTCATTGTAATTTTTATTCTTTCATTAAAAATCTAAACTTTCAAAATTGTCAGTTATCATTTTTTGTGTCTTCATCCAGCTCATTATCATTCTTTCAGCACTGACATTTCAACAATATCATACAGAGTATGTCTTTCTGTCATAAGAAAGGAAATAGAAATCCATTCAACAGAGCTGCTGTTGTTTTTTACTTCACCTGCAGTGGTACTTAGGCTATCAAACAGGGATCAATACCTGTTTCATTGCACCAGACGCTCTGTGAACAGCAGCAGAAAAGCAGCTCCTTTCCCAGGAGCTCACCTCATGATATGCAGCCTGGAATAAACAGGCAAAGTAAGGAACGGAGGACAGTTAACAACAGAGGCATGTACTTACATTGTTATTCTAATAATTCACTGCATTATTTCAGCAGGCTTCATCAAATCTCTTAATCTCTTTATATATTATTAGTGCTAGTAGTTATGCATTAACAGTTCACATTGGCCCTGAAAGAATAAGGAAATAATATGGAGGTTAAACTTCTGCCTCCGACATTTTAGTGCAGACCTGGGAAATACACTTATTGAGGCACATTCTCACATCATACACTGACTACTTTTGCCTTACATATTTTAGCTGAAAAAGGTACTAAAAATTTGTTAATTAATATTATCAAATTAGTCGAACCACTCAGATAGAAGACACTATTCCTACAGCACGAGCCACATTTATGTTACGGCCTTCCTGCAGTATTTTTATGCACCAATATACTGTCGAGCAGCTTTGCTCTTAAAAACTCCCCATTGCTGTTCCTTGGGTTAGGTGCAGACACATAACAGAGGCAGAGGGCTGACTGGGAGGTTTACTCTCCTTCGGCACAGCAGAGTCATAAGAGCTGTCAGAATTTTAAAATCATCTACAAAGACTAAAAGAAATGGGGACATTTTTTCTCAGAACGGAAAAAAAAAGAAAAAACAGAAAAAAAAAACAACAAGAGAAGGCACAATAAAACATAACAGGCTGCCGCAGAGTCAAAAGGAATAATCTCTGCTCCACATCCATGATGAACAGGACAAGAAATAGAACTGAATTTCTACCCTATACCCTTCTCTCCCTCTTGCTGCCTCCCTCCCAACCATCAGGTCCCTGCGATCTTGCCTAGGATATGAGTCTTGCTTGATTTACCAAATAAGGTGGAATGGGGGACAAATTTACCCTCTTAATGCACACAAAGCTGCCACTGTTATGCGGAGGGTGAGAGCTGGAGAAGAAGTGAAATCTGTGCTGACCCTCAGGCTACAAACTGAATGTTGCATTACTGAGTATCAGCTGGGCCTCTAGGGTGATTGTATCAGATGAAACATAAACAACGGTATCCAACGTGACAGAAAATCGCATATCAGATCAGAAATCAAAAACTAAATCTGTCTGAGCAATTTACAAAGGTGGGTGGTTTTATCCTGGCTTTTGCTTTCAGATGAGAAAAGCCTTCACTGCATGAAATTATCGGTTGAGTCTGAGCACAGTCCTGGACTTTCAGGTATTTTTCTACAGTATTCTTAGGGTATATAGATGCTTTGGGTTTTGGTTTTGTTGGTTTTTTTTTTCATTCAAGCTGTACTCTGATTATTCATGCTTCATTTGAAGACAAGAAAATCAGATGCACTAATTTTTCGTGGTTTGTGTACCTGTGTCTCTTACACAGTCTCTTGTAGCACGGTCATCACATTATTACTTGAGTCCCTTCAAACAGTGCATTAAGCAACTTGAGTGACAGCTGTCAGCTTTGTCTTCTTTCATATTTTTTCTGAGAGATGTTTGTTGAGTGAAGATATTTGGCTTCATATTTCAGTAGCTACACACAAATGCTTTCTGTTAGTAAACATACATTGCTTTAAGATGAGCACAGGCAACTCATACCTGTGCATGACAGGGGGTAGGTGATGGTAATCCTATGGGAGTAATTTCATAGCCTCTGAGACTCCAGTGGGAGTCAGTCCTCTGCCTCTTCAGATTGGCCTTACCTGAAGAAAGCTCCATCAGGAAAAATTATTGGTCATTATCTTTGTCCTCAAACTTTGGATGAACATTTATATTTATTGAGCACTTTCTGTGGGGCATCATGACAAAAAAAAGACTGAAATATTGAAATTTTTCTTGCCAAGCATATTACCTTGAAAAAATCACAGTATTTAGGATATTAATACTACAAGGAACACATAGACCTTGGAGTGCTCTAGAAGTGATGTGCTTGGTATGTCCCTTTACTCCCCAGTTCTATTCATGTCATTCTGAGATGAAACTTAAGGTTCAGAGAGCCAATTTCTGGCAGTGGTCTGACATTAGCTATGTCTATATCAGCAAGAAGTCCAGCACAAAACAAGCACATCAATAGTAGCAGTTGGTGCTGAGGATTCCCTATCCACTCTATATGCATGTGGGGGCAGGGGATGGAGGGCTGACCCCAGCCAGCAGCCAAGCACCCATACAGCTCCTTGCTCACTTCCCACCCGCAGTGGGACAGCAGAGAGAATAGGAAGAGCAAAACCAATCAAATTTGTGAGTCAAGATAAAAACAGTTTAATAGATGAAAGGAAAAAAAGAAAAAAAAAATGATGCAAAAGCAGTCATTCACCACCTCCCACAGGCGGACCAATGCTCAACTAGTCTCCAAGCAATGGCCACCTTGGAAGACAAAAACCCTTTTCTTCTTCCCCTACCCCAGTTTTTATTGCTGAGCATGTCACTATATGGTATAGGATATCCCTTTGGTCAATTCAAGTCAGCTGTCCTGGCTGTGTCCCCTCCCAGTCTCTTGTCTGCCCCCAGCCTACTTGCTGGGAGGACAGAGTGAAAAAAAGTAAGCTTTGACAGGGTGTTCAGCAACTGTGCAGCAATAGCCAAAATATTGATGTGTTATCAACAGTGGTTTAGGCACAAATCCAAAACATAGCACCATATGGGCTGCTATGAAGAAAGTTAGCTCTATCCCAGTAAGACCCGGTGCAGGGAAGTGGATGCTATTTTAGAGTAGCTCTTGTCTCGCCTCAGTAGCTCCATGATAATGCCCATTATCAGCTGGAGCATCTTCTGGATGCGATTTTCTGGAGGACATCTTCCAGCTCAGTTTCATCTGAAAGACATCCAGTTCGTGCGCTCCTGAACTGGCCTACAATTTGAACTGAAGCCTGGTAAATGTTTCAGAAGAGCACAGCTCATCTGAGCTGCAACACTCACATGGAAAGCATGGAGTGTGTTCCCGGCTGTCAGCCAGCCTTCTGCCAGAAACTCATACGTTCTGGGAGAAGTGGTACGGCAAGGCAAAGTTTGGACTTCTTGTGGCCACAGTTCATTGGCCGGGTATTAGCCACCATGCAAATGGGCATTTGAACTGGGAAACCAGATTGCTAATGAGAGTGTGAGCTGAACGTTTCTGCTGTCCCTGATGGAGAAGCAGGAATCACCAGCAGTGTGACAGGTCTAACAATTGGAAACAGTGTCAAAGAAAGCATTACAGATGAAAAAATTATATCCTTTCAGTAGCCTAGAAGGTGAGAGAAAATAACTCCAGGACAAGCTATGACCTAGAAAAGAAGGCTTTTTCTGGATTTGCTTCGTTCTAATTTTTTTTATTTTTGTTTCTAATTTTTCCTAAATCAGGCAAATTGAGAGGGATTACATGAACACGACTGCCTGTAAAAGAGGGAGGTATGTTGTGTTATTAATACAGGGACTTCTCAAGAGGTGGCTGAAAGTATTTGTATGCATTTCTCTGGGAGACTGAGGAGCATCCAGAGCACATCCAGGAACACAGTGAAAACTGCTTGTTTTTTCATACATATAATCTGGGGGTTTTTTGCAATCAAATAAGAAGATGTTGATCCTTTCTGATACTCTGCCTCAAAACATAAGGCCTCTCTGAGAAAGAAGCTTTGTTTTAATCTCTGTAAAGGGGCTTCTGATAGCTTCTTGTGGGGAAGACAAACCAACTGCCCAACCACCATTGCTTATTGGAGTCACATTCTGCTCTCCTCAGAGGCTTACCCAACTGTGTGAGCAGTGCCAACAACTCACCAGCCCACTCTGAAAAAAGGGGCTGGGTGCCACGTGGGCTCCCAAGGCAGTGCAATCAGGGGAAAGTTCCCATTCAGGGTGAAAAGATGTATGCGCAGCATTACGCACAACCACATTGCCAGAGAGCTGTGAAGTGTTTTGCTCTGTTTTTCCTGTAGGTATATATGAAGAGAGCTTTCTGTTACAATATAGATTCTTTATGAGAAATAATTAGGCACAGAAAGGGCCCGAGGGAAGCCAGGGGGAGATAATCTAACCCAGGGATGTCCCATTGCAATTAGGAATTTACAGAGACAGTGTATTTGCTAATGAGCATCTTCTCTGTTACCACTTCATTTCTGATATGCCTGGTGCCTTAAACCAGAAAAATAATTTCTTCATGCTTTTCTATCTAGAAAATTATATTTTAGAGTATAAAAGGAAGAAAAGGAGAAGGATGGCAGTGCAGCTTTAAGAGAAAAAAATAGCCCCAAAAAATTCCCTACTGTAAGCCATAATGCAAAGATGAAAGAAAAAAAAGAAGTAGTGTTGTTCAGTTCTTGTTGTTGGGCAGGATTTTTACTTTTTTAATCCTACTATTATTGGGGGTTTTTGATTGGTTTAATAGTCTCACTAGTCGTGTAGAAAATGCCAAGAACCGTACCAAAGGTATCCCACATCTCTTCTTATTACACCAGAGGGAGAAGCTGAATCACAGAAAAAGATGCTTCTTGCCTCATCAGGACATGAGAGTCTCACAGAGAGACACGAGCTGGTAGAAATAACCAGCCAGGATACCTGCGAAGCATTTCCCATTACTGCAGCACACCCAGCTAGCTACAGAAGACAAGAAAAAAAACCAAAAACATTATGGGGAAAAACAGCTATGCCACTACTGAGGTCATTTCTTTTTGTTGTATATCAATAAATAAAGAAGGAAAAACATAAATAGAATGCTGTTACATATTAACCTCTTTTGCAGCAGGATTATCATTTAGGTATCCTTAAGATTGTTTTCAAATGCCCCTTAGCAATTTTACAGTGACATAAGGCACTTGGGGCTGGATCGTAAGTTAATTCCTATAGACAGAAAGACTGCCGTTGTCACTGTCTGGCAGCTTAGATTTAGACTACAAGCCCTTCGGTGCAGTGACGTTGATGATGTTTTGTGTCCACATAGATCGGCCACCATAATTTTGTTTTCTTTCCTAAAGATACAATTAAAAAGGAAGCATGGATCTAACAGATGACACTTCTTCCTAAATAATACGACTATGTCTAAAAGCCAAAAAAAAAAAAAAACAACCAAGTAAAAAAACCCCATAAATTTGTTTACAGAAAGAACAGAAAAGTTAATAGCAGAAATAAAGTGAAAAAAACCTTTTTTATTAGCTCACTCAAATCCTGCACTCACACTACCGATCATATTGGTAGAGATGCACCTGTCAGGCTGGAGAGGCAATAAAGTACAAAGAGAGATATTAGGGATGTCAGAAGAGTGTTTACAGCTACCAGCCATGTACGCTCATCTGCACAAAAGCAAGAGTAGCAGTTCAGTTTTGATGAAACCAATACTGATAGGAAAAGAGCTTCCACTGCTCAGAGGAGACAAGAGGAGAGCAGGAGAGAGGCAGTTTTAAATGAAGCCTCAAAAGGCTTTTCAACTGATGCAGGCAATTAAGACTTCACATGACGATACCTAGGAAATGCAGTGGTTTTACTGTACCTGCCTTCTCCACGCCCTGAAGCAGAATGCATTGCAACAAACGTAAGGAATGTATTAACTGCAACTCTGCCTTTATATATCCCTTTTATTGTTTTCCTGGTTAAAAATAATGGTGTGTGTACTACACAGTGCTTTTGGTATAGAAGATATCATAGTGATATTTTACAGCCCAGTTACTACTCTGGTGAGAGCAAATAATGCAGCATTTGTTTGGGGTTTTTTGCCATGTTATTAGGGCTGGAGGGGAGAGCTAGTAGTGGGGGATTTCTTGCTGTAGATGATAAGTAAAGGCTTGAATCACCTTTGGGAAATTGTTTTCACTTTGCAAAATACCCCTCTTCCAACTTTTCTATCCCTCTTGTGCTTTTTGCTCTTCATGCAACAAGGCTAATGAGAAGGAAACATTCTGACGCACAGCCAGCCAAATAATGCCATTAATCATACCAACCTTCAAGTCTAACTGAACTGCTTTTATTTCCTCCCCCCCTAGCTTTTTCCCAGATTGCACCATTTCTTTTGAGGTCTGGGTCAGCACCACCCTCTGCCACCAGCCCTTCCCAATGTGCATGAGCCATCCCAGCTCCCAAGATATTGTGATGATTCCCTGAGAAAGCTGAAGAAGGGAGGAGATCAAATATCCTCAAGGGCAAGGAAGGAAGGGCCCAGACTTTTCTTTTTTCCCTGAGAGTCCTGATACTGTGAGATAATCTGCCGTGCTGGAAAGATGCCTCTTCCTTTCGCCACCAATAAGCACCGTTCATCTGAAGGGGGAGCAGGGACGCTGGCTGCTTTGGCACTGTGTGTGCATGTTTCAGGCCGAGCAGTGCCTGGGCTTGGAAAATGAGGCATTTTTATGAGTGGGCACCCTGGCTGCCATCAGCTGTGATTGTGAAAAGTGCCATACTTGTTTCTTCTGTCCTTGTGGCCAGGAAATGACTCACCTTTCTGTTTCATAACTCTAGCCTGCCAGACATCATTTTTAAGATGTTCCTAGTCAAATAATCAGGAATGGTACAAATCTCACATTTCGTCTGCTGCAATCTGCAGAGCCGCATACAGACATCTGTCTCCTGCTCTGCCACACCGTCCCTTGGGACTCTTCCTCCTGACTCCTACCAGCACTTGTGATGGATGGGAATAGCTTTTCTTTGCATCTCCCTTGTCACCCTTTTCTTCCTTCTTGCTTCTTCATGGAACACATTGTTCTTCGGCTTCATTTTTCCTCCTGCAGTCAACTTCTCCCTCTGTTTCATCCAGTCACACTCATCGAGGCATCATATCCCAGATCAAGGAGCCCTGAGTTAGGCAAGGAGGCCAGAAAACCTTGAGTTTCCTGTATGTAACTTCCTCTGTCCCACTGTACCTTTAAATTTTCATCTGAACTTCCCTAGCTGTACCTCTAAATTCACCGATCCAACCTTCTGTTGGGCAATGTTTCGTACAGAAGTAGTTCCAGAAAATCTTTCTCATGAATAATAGATCCCTTAAATTATTTATATAGGCATTTCCACTATCTCTTCTCCTGTTGGGGTCAAGATGTTAGACTAAACAGAGGAATGACTTGGTGTAACATACTCAGTGTGCCTTTTATTGTGCTTCTGTTTGGTTTTGGTTTTCTCCCCAGTCTTTGTCTTGAAAGTAAACATGACTATATTTGGAGCCCAAATAATATTGTCAAAGCACAACATAGTTGCTTTTGTTTGTTGCCATTTTCTCTGATTTATTTATATTTCTAAAGAGTATCATAACAGTTTGATAACCCCCCGGTGATTATCTTGACAAGAACTTTAGTTGTTAATTAGGTACTGCTTACAGATTATAAATATTCCCTTATAGACTTTTCACTCAATTATACAAAGACACCAAATATGTATAGAATTAAATCCAAGCAATTTGCTTTAACCCAGCATGGTAAATAATAACTAGAGGTTTTATCAGAGATCAAATGCTAGCTGCTGACCTGGGGAAATGAAAATAATTACAATTCTGATGTTTTTAAGAAGAACACAGACTTTCTCTCAAGCCCTCTTTCTTGGGGACTGGCTGTAATCAGATCTCTTTGACTTCCGAACCTTCACATTTCCTACAGATCCTTGAAACAGCTCAGTGCATATATACTTCAAACAGCAGTCCTTTCCAAGGGTGCTGGAAATACAAAGATGCTTACAGTGTGGGGCAAGGATTATGCTGAAGGCATTGAAAAACAATGATTTGATCATGCGATTGTTTTTCTTTCAAATATATATTTCAGATCTTTGAAATAAGCAAGAAGGTTCACCATCAGAATTTGCTAGCATAAATTGTCCCGAAAGCTGATTAGAGGTTGAAGGAAGGGAATATTTTCTACTTTGCTGGGATCTGAAATAAATTGCAGTAAATAAAACAACAACAAAAAAAGCATAAAGCATCCAGGATAATTTGCTTCCATTCGTGTCAGAAGTACAGCTATGGTTGATTATAGATGAATCACTACAAACATTGTTTTCACTTCATCATGGAAGAAGGAGGCATGCAGAGCTTTTCCAGTTTGATTTGAAATACTGTATCATCCTGACAAGCTAAAGAAGTATAGAGACAGTATTATTTTTAGTGGCTGCTTTTTCTGTTTCTGGGTTCAGCAGTTCCCCCGAATTTCTTTAACTGGCAAATGTCTGTACTTGCTCTGAATGTGTCTAGAAAAATAACAATCCTTTTCTTTGTGTCTTTTCAAATTTACTAAGTTCATGCCCTTTTCCAGAGCAAATCTGCATAAAGCTTTCATAATATACATACAGATATGATATGAATACTGAGATGAGACTGGGGAGACAGCTCTTCAATGAAATCGCAAACTGTTACCTTAGCAACCTGCCATCATAAGCCTGGATTTTTTAATATTTCCAAAGAGCTACAATTTTGGGAGGGAACAGAGAAAATAAACAAAGGGTCAGTAAACAAAAAGTACTGTAAGTAATCTTTTCATACTATAAGTTATTGATATTGTCAGTATCTCATCCCTCTTTATCCTAAGCAGAACATTTTACCTGCCATGTGGCTCACTCTGCCAGCTGAAATGTACTTCACAGCAACTCCTGAAGAAGTCACCAGAGCTGTGCTCCACGGTCAACTGAAGGTATTTGCTGACCAAATACTCCCACTCTTTCAGAGTCACCTGAGGCTACAAAAGGCCCCAGTGACTTCAGGGAGCTGCACTTGAACAATCAAATACAAATCAAATACATTTAAGAACCACTCAGATCCTGTACTGGAAGCTAATAATTACGATCTATGTCATTGGTAACAACTTCTATATTTATTTCTGTAATATCTCTTGTTACGATTTTCAGTCACTTGTAAATCTGACAGATCTTAATTACGGAGGCTATATTCTTGTGCTTAAAAATTACCTGAAAAGAGTTTATTGATAACTCTGTGGACTCTCTTAGCAACATTTCTGTTATGATTTTCTTGTTTGCAAAAATCCAAGATTCAGAAGTTCCTTAAAGAACAAAGGTCCCTTAAAGAGCACATATTTTTTTCTTGAGGAAAGAAGGAGGTGAGGAGATGGAACTGCTTCAACCTTTCTCTAATATTTTTCCCCTAAGTGGATTTGCATGGTACATTAAACTAAACGGTATTGACTTGATGTTCGGTCTAGACCTTTGAAGTATACTGGATGCCGTTCGATATTAAGCATTTATGCTGAATCAGATGCTTTGTTTTTGCTGCACCTCTGAGTTGGGCAATGTACCATGAACGATAAAGAAATGCACCTACCAAAAATAATTGTGTGGAAGTTCCTGGGGATGGGAGCCAAGGGACCAGTCTCATTACCACGGATTTAGAATTATACTTTAATATAGTTCAGAACTCTAGTTATCGTGCAAGACCTTATAGTATTGTCCTAGGAAGCACTCAGACTTTATTCTTCCCTTTTCAGGAAAAGCTGGCTAGAGCTGGCTGCAAGGTGAGATCCAGCTGGGCGTGGGGTCAGTGTGGCAGCTCAAAGCCTGCCAGAAGCTCCCACTGGAGACGCATGTGCATCGCATCACCTCTTTCTTAACCCTTTACTCTACCTTCCAGGTATTACTTCATATCTCACATCTGCACAGAGTTCACTTGCATAATGTTCTCTGCATTTCTACCAGTCATTTGCAGAGATCCCTTAATATTCCCCTTTTATCACCTGGTTAAAATACCTAAAAATCTATCAGTCAAGGAGAAGCAGATAACAACTTCCAAGTAACCCAGACAGTGTTTGTTGTCACATTTTGGTTATTTGTGCACATTGCTGGAGAAATGACAGTTGAAAAGGGAGGGCTGAATCAGTGCAAAATACATGACAGTGGCATAAAAATTTTGCAAACAGCTTTTGGTGCAAATAGGAAAGTGCAAAAACATGGCAAGCAATGTTCCTAATTAGCTGCTTAGATTAATTAAAATGGAAATTTTAATGTATGTTAACCTTTTGGAAAAAAAACCCCAACATTTGCAAACTTAGTATTCCAAAGCAAAACTATTTATATTACATAATGGCTGGGAGGGACAGCATGCATGAAATGTGTTTGGAATTATGTGGTATCTATAGTGCAATTTAAAAGCCATTAATAAGATTTAACTAAAGAATAATTCTGTAAAAGCTAGAGAAATGCCCTGGATTCCTGTACCAGCAAATAGCTCCACTGTGTTCATTTGGTGAGTCACCACTGCAAGCAGGAACAGCCTCTAAGTGGAAACCCACGGAAATCAGCATGCAGCATCCAGCACACTGAAAAAATGACTTACTAGAGAGCACTAAATAATCAAATAAAAAGTAATGTTGTTATATAACTATCAGAGGAACATGTACTTTCATTGCCATTTAAAAAAAAAGGAAACTAAATACATTAGTGAAAGATTATCTGACAGAAGTCCCTGAAATGATTTGAACAACCAGGTAAAAACTGCAGCAGCCAGTATGTAGAGAGAAAAAATGTTTGTGTTAATATTGGCTCTTGCTATTTTTCCTGATTTCAAAAAAAATTCAGATACTAAAAATTATTCCAACTGTCTTACTGACTTAGTGCATTTTTAAACCCTATCAGCTTTGATGAACTTAACATATCTTAACTGAAGCTTAAGTGATAGATTTGGAACCACCATCTCCATGAAAAGAAAAGAAAAAAAAAAAAAAACACATTTTCCTTATTGTGTTTTTGTAATGTTCCAAATTTAGATGATCTGTATTCACAGCTTTCATCTTTATAAAAGCACATTTGCAATATGGATAAACTGCTTATAAGACAAGAAAAAGTCACCAGCTGAACCTACCTTCTTCATAAGAGTATCTCCAATGACACTCTTGAAATGAAAGCCAGATTCACTACCCATCCTTACCATTTGTCTGCTAGACAGCCTTTGGGCCAGCTCTGGGACAACCCTTTAGTTACACTTGGGGAAAACTCGGCTTGACTTGCATGGGCTAGGACAAGACCCAGCCTCGGAAATCACCACCTTTCCTGTCCATGTCTGCAGCAGTACTGTGTGACGAACACCCAGCTGCCTAAGGGGGTCTTGCATGCATTATTTTCACTCTGAATTTGTCCACTTTCCATTTTGAGCATCTGTATCTATCTCATCACACACTGTTGAGGGTCCTATTTTCAAAATGTCATTCCCTGTGCAACCACAGATCAGCTTAACTGCTCATTTCCCCTGAACAGCAAGGGAAGAGCAATCAAACAAGATTTTGTTTGAATCCATGACACAAAATTTAAGAAAAATGGTTAAACAGCACAAATCAAGAGTCCATTCCCTCCAGTCTGCAAGACAGGCCTGTTCAAGCAGTGCCTGTTTACAGTCACATTTTGAGGCTGAACAACTGGACATTTTTAAAGTATCTATTGTGAGTACTGATTCTGTTCCACTCTAATTTCTTCATTTAAATGTTGTTTGATGTTGTGTCAAATGTTTTTTGGAAGTCAGTATATTACACTGATGTTAACACAACAAGTAATATGCTCAAGAGTATACCAAATTAGCTAATGCTAATTTGATTGCCATTATAAATTGCCCTCCTTTATTGTTTATTAAGAGACATTTATACCGGCCACTCCACTATTTTGTCTGAGATAGCTGAAAGGTTTACAACTGCCTTGGCAACATATTTATTCTCTAAAATTCGGGCACAACATTAACTGGATTTTTTTCTTGGGTATTTTAAAATGAACATTAATGACTGAGAAGCTCCCCTATATAGCTCTTCCAATATTTTAATTTTAGGCAGAAAGCCTAGCTACCTAATTAAAGAATTAGTGAGCAATAAACATTCATGAAACCAAGTTTCAGTGGTTAAGAAAGACAATAAGCAGTTTTTGATGGATAAACTTGGTTTTTTCCAAGATATCTCTTCAGCAAAAAACCTCCTGCTTCCTCCAAAATAATTTATGTTGATAGATCACAATATCATTTTATGAGAAAATCCAGGAGAAAGGAAAAGTAGAAGAAATACATGAAAGATTTTCCTCTGAGATTTTTCATAATTATTTTATGGCAAGAAGCTGTATGGGAGTGTGGTGAAGTGATGTGCTTTCGAGCTGCTCTTTGAAGCTTTCAGCAGCAAGTGGCTTCCTCCCCAGCATGTGTTTTAAATGTTTTGCTGGATTACAGTCCACCTGCACAGAACTGTTCTGACCTTTTTACCCTTTCAATATTTTAAACGTTTGACCTGCTTTCCTTCCTGCAGTTTTGCTTCCGAGAATGCTCTTGAAATAATTACGTAAATGTCATCTTAATGCATTTTCATTGCCACGTGCATTTTCAGCCCCCTTATGATGTTATCTTTTCAGAATGCCAGAAAAACATGAACCAGATGTGCTGAGCACAAAATACCACAGCAGGGATTTCCCTCACAGCAATCATGATATGGAAGTTTTTAGAGGCTCACCATGAAGTAATAGGGCTATTTTTAGTAGCAAGAATATAACACAGGTAATAGAGTTTGAAGTTAAGTATACTAAGTATATACATATATGCGTATTTACTGTGCTGAATAATACTTGCCTGCAAGCAAACACTTCAATGATGAAAGAAAATCCAACCCAAAATTTCCTTGGTATTTTAAAATTTGCCACTAGTACTATGGGTTTCTTTAATATTTATAGGTAGCTCATTTTCTGCATTCATTTATAATGAGTACAGTAAAAAGGTGAATGACAAAAGTTGAGCTGTAGACTGTTGGCATCCCATATAATTGTATATTGACTTTCATTAGTCAGTTGACTCTTGAAATTGCACCAACTGACTAAACACTGGTTCTACATTTGATTGCTGAAGACCTTTGGTTTAGACGTCTTGGGTGAAAGCACAACCAAGCCTTTCAGTCAAAGTGTCTGTTGCTTGTGACAATTTGTTTATATGTGTTGGACTCATTCCTAAATAGCATCATCTCTTTGCAATCCTGTTCCATACTCAAAAGGGAGACTAGTACTAGCTTCTGTCTATCACTCTGCAGCAAAGAGTGACTTTTATTATTTTATTTGCTTATATAATACCCAGTACAGTATGAGCCAGCCTGGAACTGAGGCCTTTAACCAATCCTGAAGTTCACGGGATGGAGCAGGGCTCTGCAGACAGCCCTTTGCCATGTAACCCAGTCTTTTACCCACTAATGCTAATAGCAAGTGAACTGACACATTTCTTCTTCTGCATTAAATCCATATCTAGCCATAAGAACAGTAATAATATCAATGGCAGCTGCAGAGTGACTACAGTTTCTAGTAAAGCTGTATTATGTGGAATATCTCCTACAATTCGACCCAGTGTATTATAAGGTGAGGTAGTGCTGGTGGCATCTATGCTTCTATGTATGTCTTCTCCATCACTCTTCATTTGTAAAGAGGTCTTTCTCTTTTTTGCCCCAGAGACTTTGGGTTTTCTATAAATGGCATAAATATTGTGACTACAAAGAGGACAAAAAGATGTAAAAAGTTATAGACAGTTACCAGCAAAAGTCCTAGTTTGACTCAATGCATTAAACTCCTCAAGGTATAAAGTTAAAGCAATATTGTATAGATTTTGCAGAGACATGGAGAGCTTCTTAGTGGTTTCATTTTTTTTTCCTTTCACTTTTTAATGATGTTTATACTGGGCCTAAGCCTCGCCCCATAAAGCCTGCCACAGACTTGGATGGTTATTCTATCTTTTGACAAAATGTTGGAGTTGGCCGCGAGCGAGCTCACATCTGCCATTTGACCTCTATGAATTATAGCTGGATTAAGGTATGCCATGTCTTATTAGCTTAATGGTAGCTGAGTTAGAGAAATCTGCACTCTAATGCACAGATTTCTTTGGTTGTTCATTACTCAAATTCTGTTGAAACTTCTCAGGGTTGCTCTTAGCACCAAGTCTAAAGTTTAAACACAACTGGCTAAGAGACCCTGAGATAGATATGTTTTTCATATCTTCAAGAGAATGAAATTTTCTAAGGCTGAAAGAACAACTTCAGCACATTTTAGAAATCTGTCATAATCATATGGATTTGTAACGTATAGATTTCTAAACTTAATTCTAGTTAGATGACTAGAATAGATCCTAAACATATTTCTGAATTGGTGCTGAACATGTCTGATTTGGACTAATGTAATTTCTGTGGGTAATGCTTGTTTATGATGGAAAGAGAAAAATCAGTGCTGTGGACTGCGAAACAGAGACTAAACACTGCTGAGAGGTTTGACAGAGGTTTGACAAGGCTCTGATAGACTGGCAAGAATATTTCAGATAGACGATGCAGGGGTGTAGTCTTGCAGTATGGGTGTAAAAGGAAGAGATGCACAGGAATATGTCAAATTCTGATTCTCTGAAATCACTGGCAAAATTCCCACTGAATTAATTAGGACCAGAACTTCATCCTACATATTAATGTGTATGCTTATTGAAAAAATGTATTAAATTTACAATTCTAGCTTACAGAATTTGGGCAAATCAAAAGTCAGAGTCCTGTGCAACCTTAGTTCTGTTCTTTTATGCAAACTCCTTCCAATGCAGTCTCCACTAACAGTGCTACACAAGATTATTTCCATGGTATCTCTATCATGGAGCTCCTTTCTGCAAGGCTGATCAAACTGAAGAGATTCACAGGTACTGACTATAATAATAATAACAAGGTTTGAAAAATATTTTTAATAGGAACTGTTAGCTTAGATCATAATTATAAGGATTGCTGGATAATATATGACTCTCCAAGTCACGAAAACATTTTTCAGTTGTCTTCAGAAAACATGTCTGAAGCCAAACCCACATTCCAACAAGTCTGGCTTGATTTCAAGCCTCAAGGCAACATTTCTAGCTCCTCTTTTATGTCCCTTTTCTCCAACTCCTGACTTCACAGACAAATAACCTTACAAGGGAACCCTAAACAGAAGGTGAGAGTGGGCTACGAGGAGTCCAGGGAACACAGAGAAGAGCATGGTCTGAGAGGGAGGACTGTGCAGAAAGGAAATGAGACATTACTTAAGCTGGGCACGTTCTCCAAGCTCTTTCCTACTGCCAGCCCTGGGAGACAGGCCGTGGCATCCTCCACTCCTCTCAACAGTCCTCACCTTGTGCTGCTCAACAGTCAAGACGTTGTGTTCTGCTGGACCGCTTGGGCTGGCAATAGCTTTTTGCTTTGTAAGCAAACAAGCTGTGCTTGCTTTTCCTTCTTCGATTTGAAATAAATAGCATTTTAATTTTGAATACAAATAAAACTTAACATAGAAAAAAATGTGCTTGCAGATGCCAAGACATGCCCCACCACTCTATTAACTTTTTTGCACTTTCCCTGCAGAAGTTGTTTTTGTCAATTTATTTTCATTTCAGCTGAGCAAAACGGGAAGGAAAAAGCAGGTTGACACAGATGGTTGTCAGCAAAGCGATGACTGCAGCTGAGAATGGGTGTACAAAAATATACAGCTTGCTAAACTGTGTATTGTTTAGCTTCCATGTGTATCAAATGTCAAAAGAAATAAAATTTGGAGAATATATTTAGAACCCTTTTTTTAAGGGTTGTTAAAATTATTGTTGTAAAATGGAAGAGTGGTCATATGTAAAGGAATTACAATGCAGAAAACAGAAAATGGAACAAATCCTGCATCTAAAACTTCTAAAAACAGAACAAAGAATAGCCTCTTAAATGCAAAGCTAAGCCCCTAAATAAGTGATCTTGTTTGAGAGTTATTTGGGTCTTTTGTAAGTGCTGAGCACCCACAGTCCTTCTGAGGTCACCCAGAGAGTGATCATTGTATTTGAAAACCAGACCATCAATTTAAAGGTCTGAATGCAGATTTTTGAACCCTACCTTTAGGCTTTTGTTTTTAAAGAATCTCTTGGACCACACAAATGACTACAACATTGTGCTTTAATAGACCAAATAAACTTAGTGAGGAGAAAAATTTAAAATAATCTACAATAGTCTTCCTCAAGTTTCTTAGTGTTCTGCCAACTTCAAGGTGGGGGCAGGCTTTGTCCACACTGGAAAGCTGCAGCATTTTAACTACAATTGATCTTATTTTAACTTGGATCTATCTTGAACTAAGGCTAAGCCTAACGTAGACACATTCAAATCGATTGTAATGTTGCCTGTGTCAATTTAGCTAATTTAAATGTACATGCATTAGCAGATTGCATCAGTTCAACTAGATTGATCTTTAAATTGCTTTGTCCAGAGTTGTGCCATTTCTAGGGAGCTGAGGATTGAGTTTGGAAGAGAGGGCTGCCAAAGCTACTTACCTTTCTCCTACCTGCCAGCTCTGCAGAGTACTACCTCAATTAGTTGATAAATATATAAGTACCAGTATAGCCACTTATCAACTGATACTTATAAAACTGTGCTAGAATTTCCTGAATATTCCCAGGAGAAAAGCCATTGAGTTATACACATCACTATTGCAATTCTACTGAGATTAGTTACATTTTACCAGGCATAATTTTGGACCATAGCAAACATAAAACATTGTCAACCTGCGTTTTATAGTCAGAATTTAGGTAAATAAATCAGTGATGGCTTTTGAAAGTTTGAAATTCTTTCTGTTCTTGAACTGCTGCCTCTATGAGCTCCAAAGAAGACTGACATCCAAGCGTAAACTAATTTTAAATTGTATGTCCTTTCCCTACCAGCTTTCAGAGCAATGTAATCTCACCTTCATTCTAGTGGGGTAAAAATCAGGTACAGAAAATAAGTGTGAGATAATGAATTTCTCTTACTTTGCCTGATCATTAATAAATGAGGTTATTTTCCTCCTTGACTCTTGGAATTAGATGTGACACAACACCTTAACACAATCAGTTTGTTCTGAAACCCTGATAATAGGAAGCCATCTGCTTAGAGACATAAAGGAGAATTCATTATATGCCCAGTAATTACTTTCAATGCAACATAAAGAGATTGCATGCACAGCTTCTTAGAGTTAAACATGCTGTCAGAAAGAATACCTTGATGTGTAGGAATAAGGGGAGTTCAAAAAGGTGATAGCTAATAATGACATTTAAAGATTTTTACAAGAAAAATTTATATTGTGCCTTATTGTCCCCATCCCTAACTGCGAGAAACCCAACATCTTTGTGCAGGATTTCCAAAAGGCTGCTCCTGAATACCTCCACTGAAGGTAATTATTTTCTGTACCTAGCTGCATTATGATGGACAATAACCTGTATAAAATGCACATTTTCCTACAAAAGAAGGAAGGATAAAATGTCAAATTTTGAGATCCAGGTCTGATTCCTAATCCTTTGTGGCTTCCCCCCAAAGCTGGCAAAGCCTCAAAGAGATTTGGTACATGATTGAACACCAAGTGTTAAGGTCCTATAAAGAATGGTACTGTCAGACTCCGGAGCAAACCTTTACCGTTTCCTTACTGGAAGAATGGGACCAAAGCCTTGAAGGATGAAGTGAAATGAGCTGGGTTGAGTGGTCAGAAGAAGGTGACTGGAACTTAATCTGGGAGGAGGTAGAAAGAGCAAAAATAACAATTCTTTGGTCTTCCTGACATACCACCCAGAGAGTCCTCACTAATTATATTTGCTCTTGTGGTTTTAGTTATCAAACATGTACCAATATTTACAGTGGATGAAAATACATCTCTGTTTAAATGTTACTTTGTAATTGTGTTTTATCCTTTGAGCAGTACAGTTCAAACACTTTTTTGATAATATTTTCACTTTATAAGCTGAAGTCCTCCTATTTTCTTTCCCCACTTCTATTTCATTTCTTTATATCTTTCATTCTAATGAAACATGGCATGCCAAGGCCATTATTTTTGCAAATCAGGCTGTTTTTTAAACTGCCTAAATCTTCCTTTCAGCCAGGCATGAAGTTGCTAAGACAATTAACAAGCTTGAGGTTGAAAATACACTTAAGTGGTTTGTCAGATCAGCCCTTAAATATGAGCTTATGCCTATAAATTCAAGATGATACTTTTCTTTGACTTGGCTCTTTACATCTAAGACTTCCGTGCTCAGGAAAAACAAGAAGATTCTGGGTACAGTGCTGAAAGGATTTGCTGGAGGATTCTGTAGCAACTAGATTTTCCAAAAGATAATACCTTCTAAACACTATTAAATATCACTCTCCCAGAGGATTTACCTTTTGGGCACTTGTGGCTGAATATAACTATTCGGCCTTAACAGAACTCTCAGCCTAATGACATTTTTCCTTCTTTTTTTCATTATACGATAAAAGCTCTCACAGTTGCTGTAATTAAATGTCCAATGACACTTTAAAAACAATAATGTTAATGATAGATTCTTGACAAAACTACAAGTATAATCCTGCCTCCACTGAGATCAATGGTAAAGCTGCCACTGGCTTCCTTGCAGTCAGGATTTTGCTCTCAGATAAGGTCATTACATTCTGCGTATATAAATTCCTCTTACATTTACAATTTTTATTGTCAAGGGGATAATCAGACTTCCACTAGGGTTGGTAGAAAGCCAATTCTTGTGTAAATTTACCATAAGCAAACATCTTACTTTGTCCCAGTGATTCTCTAAGGACTACATACTTTCTACCCAGCCTTTCTTGTTCATGACCAGGTCTGGGAGAAGCACACTGACAAGATTCCCTTGAAGTGGAGAGGGGAAAAGCATCTCCAGGATGATACATTTGGGGCAGGGGTGAGATGGAGGAAGGAACAGCTATGAGAAGGCCTTACTGGGATAGTTTGGGTTTCCACTGGTCCTACAGCTATGTCCTAGCAGGTTCCCCAGGACAGGTGATCACCCCAGCCACAGGGGCCCCAGAGACTATGAGGGTGGTGAGACACTGGAACAGAGAAGTTGTGCATGCCCCATCATTGGAAGTGTTCAAGGTCAGGTTGGATGGTGCTTTGAGCAACCTGATCTAGTGAAAGATGTCTCTGCCCACGGCTGGGGGATAATGGACTAGATGATCTTTAAAGGTCCCTTCCAACCAAAATCATTCTGTGATTCTATGAGTCAATAACTTCTCAAAGGTTCCCAGGACCCAGCAAATCCCTTCTGTGCTGATTCTGTGCACTGCCCCCATTCCTGTCCCCATCCAACTGCTTCCACCCTTGCTGCCTTCATGCCTGCCTCCTCCACCTGCCTCACACCCCATCCCCAAATTCCCCTTGCCTGGAAGACAAGTGCATGGAAAAGAGGTGCAGATGCCTACATGCTTTGGGAGAGGAGGTGTGTTAGAGGCAGCTTGAAAAGCACAGATCTAGCCTGCACCAGATGGGCTGCCTTTACCTTGGAGTTTACAGGATTCCTGGATACTCTCTGTATTTCAGTTGAAACTTTTGCTTAGCATTAAATGTGGCATAAATGGATTATTTATAACTAGTAACACTGAACTCAGTATTTTTTTCAGACCCTTTAAAGAAATTCAGAAAGGCATGTGGTTGAAAACAACTTTCTACATTAATTGCTGCATTTTAATGCTGTTTGTTTTAAGATAAGCCCTATGAGTTTGTACACTGTCATTTGGTGTAATCTGTCCTGCTATTAAATACAATTGAAGAAAACTTATTAATAGATGAATGAGTTTCTAATATTAGCTGATATCAACTGTCTAGTATGTCAGCCAGGAAGAATGATGGATGGCCACAGGGGGGTATTGGAGATATTAGGTATGCAAACTGTACTGCCATCTACTATGATTAAGTTTTATCTTACATATTTCAGCATAAAAATTTGCCTTGGTAGTTTCCCTACATCAAATTAAAAAAAAAAAAAAACAAAACCTTGAAAAATCAGCGGTCTCTCTAGGATTTTTTTTCCTCTCTGTCAGAGACAATAAATAAGGTCTACCCAAACATTGTTTTAAAATACTACAGTCTGGACCACAAAAGTTGGCTAAATATAATAGATTGGCAACCATTCTGGTTTTGATCAAGGACTGCTAAAATAACAACAGAAACTAAGGCAGTACCTAGTAACTAGGTTTGAGCATGTGTATGGATTGTTTGAAGGATGCCATAAGCATTAGATGTTTCACTCCCATTAAATCTCGGGCGCAATCTTTTTTCTTCTTCTGTGACTGGTGTCAGTATGAATGAAAGAAGAGAAAGAGGGCATTAAAGCTGGAAATCATTCAGAGTATTAATTACCTGTATGATATCTCCAGCTCCGAGAAAATTTCCAGTTTCAAAAAATGCTCATGATGCAGTAGAAAGAAAAATCCTAGGAGGACATTTTCAGTTCACTGTCTAGGGAATTTAACCTCACAATTCAACTAGAAGGAATCAATAATCTAAATCCATCTGTGCCATTCTGAATATTTACCCCCTGAAGTTGGCTAACAGGGATAAAACAAAGCCATGTGCAGGTTTTGTCTTCTAAAAAGAAATAAATAAAGAGGTTTTCAACACCCAAAGGGCAAAATCCAGGCATACTTTAATAGTTTAGGAGCAGAGCCAGGTTCGTACTAATATGACTGTGAGTTCCCTGTGTTCTGTTTCAAAAGCCTTTCATGCCAATTTATGAACTAAACAAAAATCTCAACATAACTTAAAGAAGTTAATTTGAGAATAAAATAACATTTGTGTTTGCAAGAATTTATTCATCTAATTATTCGGGTCAAAAACATGTATATTTACTGGTTTAGAAGAAATGTGAATGCACTTCAGTCTGTCTCCCAGAGACAACAAAGGAAAACTTTTCCTACCTCTAGATTGGAGGTTGTTTTACCCTTTTCAACAAACAAATCAGATCCACTGGGAATCCAGACCAGTGGATATGGTGTTTTCTTGTAAGCTCAAATGTCCTTGACAGATAATCACAAGAAAGATGACATTTCAAAACTAAAGTGTCTGCCAAGGAAGAATCTGCCTTATGAAGACTTCTTCAAATTCCCACCAACATAATGTACATTTAGGGAATAAACAGTCTTTCAGCTTGTAAGATGTCATGAGGTCTCCCTCCACGGTTCTGCCAGTCCTTTTTGTGCTCAATTCTAGTGTCTCGAGCAATTCTCCCCATTCAGGCATAGACCCGTCAGATACTTTTAGATGATCATTATATTCAGCTGTGACAGCAGGCCACAATGTGCATCACAGAATTAGATTTATTTTGCTCGTGTTGCCGCATAACCTGACACATCACCATGAGTTCATTTAACTTAATTTATCCTTCACTGTTTTTGGAATGGATATTAGCAGGAAGTCAATACATATTTTCTTATTATGGTCTTTAAACTCTTTAGTTTTGTGGTTCTACTTCTGCCAGTGTGGCAATATACAACCCTTCAGCAAACTTTTTATCTTTTCAATTTTTAATCAGTTTGTAATACTTTTTTTGATCCTTGATAAAGAAGTCTGGAATTTTGGGCTTCAGTCCTTAAAATTTCATCAAATATTAGTTTTGAAGCCTAAATTAGTTTTTCATCTTATGGAAAATGTCTCATGTACAGCTGTAATGCTGCTATCATCATGTGTCAGGAGCAATCTAAGAAAATCACTCTCTCTTTTTTATTTTTTAGTAATGGAATTATCAAAGGGGGTCATTTTACAACATTCCTTAAGATTCTGTGTAATCCTTCAAAAAAAACTTCCAAATGTATCCATCAGGCCAATTATGAAGTCAAACTCTTTGAGCCCGATACTGCCCTGCCTGTAGACCTGTGCCTCTCCCTTAGATTCAAGAGTTATGTCCATTTGCATTGGATCTGCCTCTTTCATGCTTTTCCCTACAAAAAATGAGAATATTGACAGAACTGGCAGCATCATCTTTAATTTTCAAAGGGACCAATCCTTTTTCCACCTCTATATAGACAAATATATGAAGAGCTTTTTCAGGTACAAGTTCTGTGATCAATAGTGCCATAGGAATCATTTCAGAATTATCCAGTTTATAAGCCCACCTGCTGATTTTATAAAGATAAATAAGGATAGTTTAAAATACCAAGCAACTGCAAGTTAACCGTGTGAGATATACCAAGTTTAAAGAACTACATCATACACCATCAGCAGTATCAGTGGTAGCTTTGCTTTTTGGGGGGGGGAGGGAAATACAGAAAGGTCAAAGACTAAAGCACGGGGTTGCAGAGGGAGGTCAGTGGGGTCACAAGGATTTGCTGCTTTCACAAAGGACGCTGCAATAAGTAATCTGGCATGCCACATGTACTGCTCTTTAAGCGAGTTTGACACTGATGCACAGGAAGCAATCTGAGTAGTGAGCTAAAAAGACAATTACTATAAACATATGAAAAGCACACTGGAACTGTGATGACATTAAAATAGAATTAACACTAAAACCTTAAAAACAACAGAAGAAAACACTATTTGCCACTATAGATGGTGTGCCATATATACAGAGGATGTTAGAGCAAACTTACTTAAATTATAAAATTAGCATAATTAGCATCATCACAATTGGAGTGAAAAGTTGGAAAACCAAGGAGCAATGGGGACTAGCATCAGAAAATGTGTACCTGAATGAGCATCCACCCACTTCATTTGTCTCATTAATCTAAACAGTTCGTCTCCTGCTAGCCACATCAACCCTAACAAAGTTAGATATATTGTTAGCAATGGTATTTGAATAAGTAAATCAGAATTGATATGAGGGCTCAAATTTGGAGCTGATCTGTAGAACTAAAAAATGCCGTGGATTTCCATGACTGAGTTTCAAATGGATAAGGTTACCTCAGCCACGAGGGCTCAGGCTGTCCCATTCCCCCAGCCCAGCACTAATTGCAGCCCTGCCATTAGGGTTTTAATTAAATATCAGTGATGGGGTAGGAGGGGTCAGTGCTTCCCTGAGTGGCTCACCCTGCACACTGCCTACCCCAGCCTGGCTCATCCTTCAAGTCCCTATCCAAACGGGCTTTTATCCTAACGATGCCGCTTACTTCTTACATCACAGACGTAAATACTCACCTGAGCTGAATTCATCTACCCAGATGAAGCTCTTTATTTAAACACCAAGCTATCTGGGCATAAATGAGTTTATTCTACCTCCTCTTTTTTTTTACCTCTTTGAAGTATGAAATATTTCTACAGACATTTGCTCAGACTCCCCTGTTGACACATTGCTCTACCATGTGTCACATCAATATCTTGCAATGTTGATATGACTGTTGTCAGAAGTATGACATGGCATATACAGCTGAGAGGTGACAGCTGATCTGAAGAGCTGTAGATTTACATCCTTTGAGAGGGGAGTCTGAGAGCATTTTCCTTTCATTTATAAAAATGCAAAAAAAAAGAATTTTAAAAAAGTACACAGCATTCTGTGCTTATATATAAAAATATTACGTGGTTTTCTTCAACAGAGTAGAGTATTCATGGGTTTTTGGTTCCCTTGTGAGATCAATAAACCTGCCTGAAACCAGCTGAGAGCACAGGCTCAGCTTGCTTGAGCTGCTCAAAGGTGAGTGCCTGGGAAAAGCCCTGGAGAACTGACCCTGAGCATGTTTCCCACGAGGAGCGCGAAGGGCTGCAGGCCTGACCCCACAGAAGTCACTGGCTTTATTAGGGCTAAGATTTCCTCCCTGATCTCTGCAATCAAACGATTAGCTGGCAGTTTTAATCCTTTTTCTCTTTCTGGCAGTAAATTTCCAAACTTTCCAAGTCCCTACAAGTATTTTGCAGCAAGGCTGCAAACTTTAAAATCAGCCTAACCAGATCCCTATTTTTAGTCTGCAGAAGCATAGATGCCTTTTTTTTCATGTCAGATACTTTCATGGCTTAATGCTTCCAGACAAAAAGTGGCACATCTCACTCTTACAGTTGCACAAACAGATAAAATGAAAGAGTAGAAATCACAGCAAAGATTTGGGAGGGGGACGGTCACTCTCTCTACCTAGTTGTCTCAGCAAAAAAGGATATTTGTATTGATTCTGCCCCTAAGAGTAATTGAATTAAAACAATATTTCACTCATCCATGTTCCCTCTTTTGTGAGCCCTATCAGATGCTCTCAGACATTTGATGCTGAGAAATGCACTTTGCACTGTTACTCAGCAGCACTCAAAATCCCTAACAATACCAGACTGTAGTTGGGTGAAATCTGAAGCTGAATGCTTCAAGGGACCATTATTACTAATGGGCTTTTTTATTAGAAACTTTGAAATCAAATAAAAATGGTAGGAATTTAAAGTGCAAGGAAGAGAGGCATTGAAGTTTGTGAGTATCGTTAAAGAATAATATTACAGTTTTATGAGATACTTTGGTCAGGTTACAGCTCATCACAGAATAGGCACTGAGAATTTTCAAAAACATCCAAGTATCTCAGAAACACAGTGTAGCCTTCCAAGCTGAAATATGGCTTTAGCAGTCTAATTTAAAGTACATGGTTAAAAAACACTGACCCCATGCCGTAGCCTTGCTGCTAAGTGACAGGAGAAAATGCAAAAGGCTGGGAACAGAATCCAGCTAGGCTGCTGGAAACACCTCTTGCAAATATCTATCTGTCAATACCTATCTGATCACTATGCTGAGAGACCCCACCTCAGAGTACAGCCTCAGCATCTCAGACATTGCACAAACACCTACGAGGAAATAGTTCTCCTGAAGGTCTTGGGCTTAGACAGAGACTTAGACAAAGGCATCTGAATGTGTATCGTTCACTTTTGCGAGCCTAAAGGAGTTTCAGATATATTATCCACTCGTAGTCCCAATTAAAGCTACATTAGTCAGTACCTTTTAAAATTTCGTAACAAAAGGCAGAGGTTCTTCATTTCAGGGGCCAGGTTATTGAATTCTGACCATGTCGATAAGGAAAAGATACATCAGTGCAAAAGATAACAGAGCTGAAAGGCTGTTACATCTTCACACAACTGCTACTCGTGAAGCTGTTAAGAACTAAATGATACAGAAACTACTCTAAACCTCACTAGTATGGATGAGTAAAAGAATACTCTCTTCGGTAGTGCGACTTGCATACTTCAGCAATACCAAGAAAAACAAGTTCTTACCTGTCATTTGTGAAAATTTGTAGTGATCCCAGACAGAAATTCACATTACACAGCAGGAGTATGTTTACCCCTGCACCGTCACTGTTGCTTGGACAACATATTAAAAAAATATTTCCCAAGACTGCAAGCTCTATGTCATCCTGCTGTCTATTTTTCTTTGAAAACAGGATGGAAAACTCTACCCTGCTATTAGAACTTCTCCTTCACAGGTGCAGGTATAATCATTGGAACCAAACTTGCATTTTCGCAGCCGCTCTGTAAATGCATATCATCTTGTCATTGTGAATATATATGCAATGTATTGAGCTGTATTTATACCCTTCTTCCTGCAATTTAATATACCTACAAAAACACCCTCCTGCGAGGATGTGAAGAACTTGTGAAAGTACATAAATCAGACTGGTCCCAGCTGTTTAGAGCCCCATTAGACATACTGCACTCAGGTACCTGGAGAACACCCAGTAAGGGAAGAAATAACATGATCTTCTGCAATGTATTTTTATTCTCCACAGAAGGAACAGTCACTCCTGCCTCTTAATTGGGAATCTCCAGCATGTAATCTAGGCATCTTCAGGCCTATGATTGCCTCAATAGTCTTATCTTCCCTAAGGCTATTAAAAGCAGCGTGTAGTTCGTTTATGTAGTCTTTGACAGGGGAACTAGGTACTTTTTTGAAAAAGCCATGAAGATGAAAGACTATATAGCACACAGCCAATCTCATTTATGTGCTCAATCAATCCTTTCATCCCTGTCATGTTATTTCATTCTGCCTACAATATGTAAAATTGGAAAGAAATTAGAAACTGTACCATGCTTGCAAATTTTAAGATGCAACAATAGCAATATGGTGCCTAATAACAGGGATGTAGGAACATGATGTGATTGCTAGGTGTAACAAAACCATCTCACAGTTTAGACCATGCCGTATCGATCATAAGGCTTTCTATTATAATTTTGTACTGGAAAGTGAATCTAACAATTCACTGCCAAATACAAAAAGAGGAAAATAGCTATTGATTAAATAGCTGAAAATTTAAAAGGCAAAATAGATTTTTACATTATTTGTCACTTCTAACATTTGCATGGATATGTTCCCATTCACAGAGGTTCCTGGAGCTTATATAAACGCCCACTCTGCTACTAAGTTTATTATCCATAAAAATCAGTTTCTTGGCTTGCAGAGGTGAAAGCTAAAGCCTTCCTGAATCTATTTATCCTGCAGATTTTCAGATGTTCAGGTTTGTTTGTTTGCTTCCCCAGGCGGTACTGCATTTGCCTTCAGTAACTCGGGTACTCAGATTGGAAAATCTGACACAGGTTACAATAATAAATGTTGAAGAGTGATGACATGCATCTGGTGAGTTGCAGCAGGATTGCTTGGAATGGTTCTGGGTAGTTGATGTCGCTGCTGTGTGATACCTCCAGCTATATTAATGTACAGAGCATATGAATGGCAGTAGCAGATCAGCCCACAGTGTTACCTAGTCTGGTGGCCTGTCTCTGGCAGTAAGCAGCAGTGAGTAACTAGGAAAAAACTGCATCACATAAGAAAGGCTAGGATGGTCAGGATGTAGCCCCTCAGCTTGCAGCTGGCAGTGTTTAAGGGACTGTGTTGGGCACGTTATATTTAATAACTGCTCTAACCTGTTCTTGCTTTTGGCCTCCACAGATCCCATGGAAGAGTTGCATGGCTTCATCAGACTTGCTCAGCAAAAAAGGTGTTTTCTTTAGTTCTGTCTCAAGAGACATCATAATATTTCTTCTATGAGAAAAAGTAAATTGTTGTTGCTTATTAACCCCCTTCCTGCCCTGTCATATTCCCCTTGCTTTTGCCTTTTCCCAAGCCCACAAGTCCTTCTTCTAGGACTCTCCCCGTTCAGGTTTGGACAAGGCTTATTTCTGAGTTTGTTCGACAATTATCTACATGCTTTTCTTTTACACTTGCAGACATTAAATTTTATCTGCCATTTCACTGATCAGTAGAGTATACATGCACTTCATTGCATGCTATTATCCTCCTGTTACTCTCTGAATCACCTTTACCATTTGACTGGCCTAGTATTTTGTGACTGTGCTGATACTTTTGTACTAATAGCAAACTTTGTCATGTCACTGTTCAGCCCCTCTTATGGAAAACAGGAAAATATGTGGAGAGAATCCTCTTTCCATTTACAAGACTGGCTGTTTAATTTCCAGCCAATCATATGATCTCCTAATTTAACTGTGGTCCCACACTGCAATTTCCGGCAGTATAACCAGCATAGAAATCAAACGTGATGGTCTGTCATCATTATGTTTCCTTGTAACTATTCACTAGACATCTAGGAGGCTTTTTGCTTCTTTAAGGAAAGATTGCAGAAGGTCGTCTTTTGATTGCCTTCTTGCAAGTGCAAGGAGTTTCTGTTTCCAGCCATATTGAGTGAGAACAGAAGATTCTCATCGGTAGCTAGAATATTTCATATCACACTTATGTCAGCTAAAGTCAGCTGTCCAAAAGTGTCAAGTCTAAGCCAGTCATTTAGATGTCCTCTGTCATCAGGATGGAGAATGGCTTCTTCAGAAGGCAATTCATTTCACCCTTGGATAGATATCATAAATGACCCCATGGAAGCACAGTCCCTATCCATCCTTATTGAAATAAAAGGATCCGGACAACTTGATTAGAAGACTAAACTTTAGATGGGTGGTGCAATGAATCTCACCATATATGCTCACAGTGGAAGAAATACCACTGGAGATATAACAGCATCATCTTAAAGAACAATTTGCAGTAAAAGCAAATTGTGTTATGAGCAGCAGCTCTAGCAGAGGTGTGTGCTGCTCTGTGTCCCCACGTCTTCCTCCAGTGCCCTCTTAACTGCTCCACCCCATCCCTCTCTGTCTCTTTTTCCCTAACTGAATGAAAGGCAGCCCACACCACGTCTTGCACCATGATCCATACGTACTGACTGCCCAGCCGGTATGAGCATGTTGTTAGGCAACTGGCACACTGGACAGAAAGCACTATTCTTGAACCCAAACTGATGTCTTTCCTCATTGAAATTTGTTCCTTTTCCTCCACTCCACTGTGGATTTTTTTGTATATATAAAATTAGTAGGAGCCTCTTGTTCCTATTTCGGATGCAACTGAGGTTATCTAATGGGTTTCAAAGTTACAGACACAATTGCATAAGCCTTATTTCATTGGGAATTCAAGCTAAAAAAATACGTCTCAAGTGTAATAAACAATAAATTTCTAACATTCCCTGTTATGTACTCTCCTCCCATCCTTTTCCTATAATGCCCTCTTTTTGGAAAGCAGAAAGGGGTGATTGGCTAACAAGCATGTAGAGAGTCCATGAAATGCATCTCTAATCTGAGAAATAGGGTCAGGTTTGATCTTGAGTTCTTCTGATAGAGGCTGAATTATTAAAAGGTTATTGTCTGCTTTAGAGTGACATTCTGTCTGAACATATTGTACTTTGTGCAGTTCATAAAGAAAACCAAATGTAATATAACTTAAATGAAAATAGTCCCATCTTTAAAGCTGCTCACCCTGTTCATTTGATAATATTCTTCCCATACTCTACTTTACTGCTTTCACTAAATAATTAGTCAGTCAATTCCCCAGGCTGTGTTTGTGGGTATTTCATGCTGCAGCAGGGAAAAGAAAAGATTAAATATATACTTAAAAAAAAAAAAGCCAATGACAGATGTAGTTGCAGCTAATGTAAGTTATGTTTTATAAAAACAATTAGTTTTCAAATAGAAGATGTCTTAAAGTGGCTTCCTCCTTTTTCTGACTCTTAAAAAGCTATTCAAAACACAATTAGCCAGCATTATTCTTGTAACTGTAAACTACTAGCATCTTAATAAACCCCTTTAATTCATACAGGTGTATTGGATTTACATGTGTTATTTGCAAGATAAGTTGATTTCTCACTCTTGGGAAATGGTTAATATATAAGGAGTTTTATGTTTGTTTTCTTAGAGTGTCTGACATAACTTTCACATAAATTTCAACAGATTTCTTTGCAGGAGAAGTGAATAGGAGGAAAATATTACACTGTACAATTTTCCTCATTTCATTGTGCAGTAGATGTTTTTTGTCCTTTTTTTAATCATTCAGCATATATTTTATTTCTGACTTTATGTTTGAAAGTTTAAGTCAATTTGGATTTTCTCAACAGAAAAGAAATTATTGCTGCATTTAGTGTGTATATATATATATACACACATGTATACTCTGTGACTAATTTTTTTTTACATATTAAAAATCAGGCCCAGATTATTTCTTGTCCTGAAATAATCTGTGTGCACAAACAATGAAATTCAGAGACTAAGCAAATGTTTTCCTGAGTCTCAGGATGTCATGTTTACACCATTTCTAGTGTGGTTTTATAAAATTCTCCATGGATGGTGGGAAGATATCATTTCTCCATTATACATGCGATGTATTGGTGTAGTTGTGTTCTGTCTGCCTTACACACAAGGGAAGACCCCCTGCCTGGCTGGCCTTACCCACTGCTTTACTACTGCTGTGCCATCCCAAGAACTCTTCCCAGTTTAAGTGCTGGCAAAGAGCCGCTGGCACTCCCTGTATTGTCACCTGCTCCTGCACTCACATCTGTAAACTGCAGCCAGAGTTACTAATGTCTTCTGCAGGGTGAGGATCTCTTTGCCCAGGGAGAAGAAATGAATGTTCAGGTATTCCCGAGGATATACTGTTGTCACAAAGACATTTTTGAAAGTCATCACTACTGGAATAGCTGCTTGACATCAAAACCACAAATCCAGCTCATAATCCGACACAGAAAAAAAAATTCGGATGTCCTCTCCAGGAAACCCCAGGATCACAAGAAATTATTATATCATATGTCAATATTACAAGGCATTGACTAGAATGTAGTCCCATGGCAGTAAGGAGAAGCAGACATAGCTTCAGTCCCCAAAGCTGGTGGGAGTTCAGGAAATTAAGACTTCTACCAACAGAGATGAAGAAGTAAAACCTGAAAGCAGTGCAAGAAACAAGGCAGACCCAGGACAGACGGGAAGACCAGACACAGCCTTGGATACCCAGCCTCTGGGCAGCGTGGGTATCCAGCTCTGTAGATAGCACCACTAGCAGTTTGCAGAGGAGTGTATGAAACGGTGAACCGTTCATCTGGTCTCTGTTCATTGGAGTCTCAGTGTTTATTAAAAAAAAATGGTGCTGTATGTTGTGGCATTCACTCAGCTTTATTTATTTTTCTAGTGCACACTAGACACCATTGCATCTGAGGAGCTGCCATTTCTGAGTTTCATGCCTGTTCCCATGTAGCAAAAATATTGACTGCAGTGAGAGACTCTATCCCAAATCTGTTTCCATGTATGTGTTTGAACACCTTCAGTCCCTCACCAGAGATCTTCGCAGTCCCCCAGCCCACCTTGCAAGCCTTCCCTTTGAACTTAGTCCCGTGACTCCCTCAGCCTTTGCACATACATTCACGCTAGAAAAGTTTATCATGGAAACATGTCTGTGTTGGGCCATGGGGGAAGAATGTTAAATATGATGAATGACAGGTACAACTTGAATGGCTGCTATCTATCTCATAGTTTTACCTTTTTTGGACACTACAGATTTCATGTCATTTTATTAACTGCTTTTAAAAGCATTCCACCTTAACATATATGGCATATTTTGCAGTTGCCTTTTCAAGTACTAAGCACAGGAATTCAGCCATACCACACTATTTTAATTCATTTTTATGGACACAAAATCTGGCTGAATGCCATTAGGAAATAAATAAGTTACATCATATCAGTAAGTCAGAAGTAGAAGATATTGCCAGCCTTTAAAGTTGTGAACTTTGTGGATGTCTGCAGGGATAAAAGAAAATAGAATCTGAGGTAAAAGTGCCCCACAGGGGTGCTAACATTTCAGCACAGAGCTACCAGGCCACCCATGCTCCGTATGCGCCAGCAATGAAAGGCGAGGGGAGTGGGGAGCGCTAACCCAGTGCATCTTGAGGGACTCAGAGAACATTGTCACGCCCTCCAAACCAATAATGCTCAGCAAGACGCTGCTGCGGTGCACTGAAGGACAGTGCATCATGCTGTCAAGAAGCACATGAAGCAACACAGAAAATACTTATCATCTTTATGGGTTCTCAGCACACTTAGGAATAGCAGCTTGAAATTACAGTGGAGAGAGCAGGGCACAGAGAAGAGAGGTGGAGGACTGCAAAAAAAATATAACTGTACTTGTGCCGCTGTGTCTCCAGTGTTGAAGTGTCGCAGTGTCTCCTTCCATCGGAAATCAAAAACGGTTTCTGAGAGCCCCTCTTTGAGCAGTCTTACTCCAGCTCGTTTGCTTTCCAGATATTATAGCTCTCAAGCTTTCTAGAGGATAATTAGACTTAAAATTTTTAAAATCATATAGTTGCAAGCTTTAAGGCAGAAAATTACATGTATTTTTAATAAAATACTCTAAAGGGCAAGAATAATAGCACAGGAGTTTGAAATTATAATTTCAAATTATTTCACTGTTGTCTCAAATTTCCTTTAGCCTTAATTTTACTTCCAACATTTTCTTATGCATAGTTCATGACACCACTGAGGTTGGATTTTTGCTAAAAAAAAAATGGCTTTCCCCAGTGGAAATATATTTTTTAAAAGTTTCCCTAAACAAGCCTGACATGGTGAAAGACTTCAGGACTTCAGAACTTCAGAAAAAGACTTCAATGATTTTTAGGCTTCAATATTTTTAGTAAGAAACAATACTAGTTGAAACATTTCCTCTGTTCTTAAAATTCATCAGGAAAAGTTATATTAAGATTAAAAAATAAAATATAGTCCATGAGGAGACACATCATATGTTTAAAAGATTACATGAAACATTTCATAAAATCATTTTTTTATATTTTCTGTAAAAATAAAATGCATGAAAAGCTACACAAAACATAAATAAACAATACACATAACATCACAGTAAACATTTAAAAATTATCTCCTGTCATCTTGTTAGAAGACATCTCTTAGCTAGCAGCCATTCTGGAGCAAATGTGCTTCCAGAAGTGAAAAGGAACCTTCTCCAGTCCTCTCCTAAGTTTACCTCCACCTTTCTCATACTCTCTAGCATGGTTCTTGAGGGTCTACAACCCAGAAGCCGCCATGGAGTCCCACCGGCACACATTTAACAAATACCTTACTCATCACTGGCTCTCCCCAGACCCTAAAACAACCGTCTTCCAGTCCAATGGGAGGCCCTCTCCATTTCTTTGGCAGATGGTGTGCCGTGCACACTGTGCAGTTATGATCTGAGGCAGATTCTGCTCAGCAACCTCTACCCTTGTCGCAGAACTTCACCATCTGCCCTTCGATCTCCCCAAAGCACATACTGCAGTTGTTCTGCAGCTGCTCTGGCATTAGTTAAAGATTTCATTTTTTTCTATCCAATTATTCAGTCTTCATCAGGCAAGAGAATATTTTTTTTCCCTGAAATCCTGTGATTTTTTAGCTCCCTTGATGTTCATTATGGTCACTCTGGAACAAAATCAGTATTTTTCATTAGACAGAAAAAGGTTGCAAGTTCCTATAGTATTGACCATCATAAAAGTTGGCAAATCTACCAGGGTGGTGAACTGGACATGGGAACAAAACAGAAAAGTATTCCTTTCTGTTCATAAATTGAGTAGTCTTTTCTGAGAAGGGCCAATGAGCATTGGATGGGCTGCACTGCCTGGACAAGGGCAAGGGGAAAGCTCCATGCATGCAAAGTCTTCCACAGCCTTCTGAGGATAGCAAAAGGTTGAAAATATACATCTATCTCAATGGCCCAAATAATCCACCTATTCATACTAAAATAGCTGCTGACTGATGACTTGCAGGCAACGATGTCCACATGCTTCTGCCTGGCATGGGCTATGCTGAAGTGCTGACTCAGCAGATCTGTGGGAGCTCCACACAGCTTCCTAAGAAAGCACCCATTGTCACGAGCCATGACTGGCCGCCCAGCCTCTGCAGCACAGTCCTCTCATAACAACCAAGTTGAAATACAGAAAGCCTGGAAACGGTACTGCCCTGACTGAAACTGAGCCAGAGAAATGGCTTTATATTCCTTTATGTCCTCTTCCTCTCCATTACTGTTCTCCCACTAGGTCTGCTGCAGAGATACTGGTGGCACTGCTGCTATCAAAAATTGCCTGATAATGGAGTTGGCATTATTTGCTTGCAAATAAATGAACCATAAAAGATGGAAACTGAATCCTGAGAACAGCCCAGATCCTGATACCATCACTGCTTCAGCTTGACTTCTGCACATGCTCTCCAAAGTACAAAGTGCATTGAGTCAAGACCAAGCACATAATGCTGAGGCTATTCCTGCAATTTGGAAGCACTGACTGAGCTACTGTAGAGCAGACAAGACTATCGTCTATACTATAGCAGTGTCAGCAACTTCAGCAGAAATGGGGTATGTGGTCCTCAGCATTTTATTAAAGAGAACCTTTTTGTTTTCTGTCCATGTAACACTCAAAGTTGTGACAGTGGAAGAAATATAGGGAGTACTTCCCTGTTTTAGCCATGGGCCAACTACAGTCATAAAAAGAATAATCTCCTTCCTATCATCACTAAGTAGAGATCACTAAGCCATTTTTAATTTTCTTGGCAAAGGCGAAAGGTTGAGTCCTCTGACTATATATCTGCAGTACTGTCCGATTTACAACACCTTAAGAGAAAGTATTTGGCCAGGTCAATAAACTGTATGGCTGTCAAAGATGTAAATTGAGACTTCACGGAACCAGCACTGCTGTCAGGGAAGGCAGAGGATACGGGAAGTATTTGGCTGGCTGATGTTTGGTTTCCACACACAGTGAGCTCTGCCATCAATGTTTCCCTAGCAATAAATAATGGCACTTGTCGATACAGATGCACAGAACTTAAAAGAAGTATGAACTCTGAAGTCATTAAGTCTTACCGTGTTACTGAGCACAGCAGAGTGCATATGCTTCTGTATTTATATTCTGTCTACAGCCAATAAATCAGAATCCGTAGTACCTGCATTATCGAAGCCATCTGCTTTACCACATTAAAAAAATGAGTAGGTGGGAAAAAACTTATGATAGCTTCTTTTTTCTCCTGTTCCTGTTGCTAGAGAAACCAATTCTTTAAAGTATTTTCTGATGTCTGAAAAGGAAGCTGTCATGTTCCCCTTCCCCCGCAAAAAACCTGAAATGGTCTGTGTTTTATGACAGTCCAATAGTTGGTGGAAGAAGGGGAGAGGAAATCAAAAGCACTGATTTTTCCACCTCTTCAATTGACTTGTTGACTGACCTTGGGCAAATTGTTAAGGGCTCTTGTGAGTATAAGCTATATTAGGGAATCATAACAAGTGCAGAGTATAACATTAGAAGGAATGGTGCCATTCAGAGGAAGACTGAAATTGTAAAGTAGAGCATAACTGTATGTTGTTAGAGTGTCCATGCCATCTTCAGCTGCAGAGCTGGGTGGTGCTACCATTAGTGGGGTTGGTTCATCTTGTTAAAATACTTTGGCCCAAACAAAATCACACCAATGAGTGTTGGAGAAAAAAAAAAACAAAACAAAACCAAACACTTTCTTTGCTTTCTTCCCAGCCTATGAAAGTGACAGATAAGGTTTTTTATTCCCTTTGTCTGTTTTCACACAGACAAATAGGGCTAATAGGTGTACTAATGCTGCAGTGGTAGAAGGAGAGTTAGTTGTTGGCAAGTCCTTGGAGCTCCTTCCATAAATTTGTATAATTACAAAATAATATAACTGATAGTATTCTCTTCAGAGTTTTTGTCCAGCTCCTCCATTAATTTGTAATGATTTTGTATCAGGATGTTCAAGTAGTATTGAAGACTTCGTTGCTGGTATGCACTTCAGCAGATACACTACTAAAATGAGCTGTAAAAAGTGATCACACAAAGCCAATTAATATTTCCATCTACTGTACTTTTTAAAACTTGCTATTCTTAAGTTTATGTCACTATTTTTATCCCTCCTCCTATAACTGCAAAGACCATTTTTCAGATTATTAATCAAATACGATCTGATCTTGGCATTAATCTAAGATATGGTTCCCAAAGGAATGGACACCAGTTCTCTGAAACCCTCTTTTTTATTACTGTCTTCTTTTCTCCTTTTAAGTTCAAATTAAAAGAAAAAAAGAAAAGCCACTAGCCAAACAGACCAATTTCAGCCTATCCTTATACAACAATTTATTCACTTATTTCGGGACCATATGGAGAAAAGTTTTATATTTAAATTTGTTCTCTATTTTGGTAGACAACATTAGAATTTGCATCACACTAATCTCGCAGCCCAAACAAGTGTCGTTGTATAGAGAAGTGATATTATTTTATTAATTTACCTGCTATACTCACAAGCTTCTCACTATGCAAGACTTCAGGATTTGCTGATGAAGTCTCTGAAGCATTCTTCATAAGCTTAACACAACTAGCGATTTTCTTCTGGAAGTTGGGTTAGATGGGATTTTTGTTTCTAGTCTAGCCAGTTCTTGGCCATATAATATTTTGGCAGAGTTTCTAGCTGGACAAAAATGGAAGACAATTCATGTAATAATTCTGTTATAGTCTTACTGTAGTTATAGCTTGCTATGAAGCACATAAACATGGAAGAAAATCCTAACAGAACACAATGGCCAAGGAAAAGTACCCACCACTGTTAATACAGCAACGCACAGTGTTTTACTGCATTTTACTACAGTTCATCTTTCCAATTTTTTTTTTTTTTATTTTAAGGAACATTTTAGGGACTTTGTCTGTGCTAGACATGGGATTTAGGGACATGAGAGTATGAAAATGTGGAATTCCTTCTCTTGGAGTGTTGCACAACCAGCTTGTAGCTTTCAAATGACCAGATGTAATATAAATTTCACAAACAGCCAACTTCTGTGAGGACTGACTTCTACTAACCTGAATGGCTGCAGGGCAGTCTTCTTAAGTTTATAGAGTTGTCATGCAGCAGAAGTTTTTTTCTTTATGCTCCATAAATGGGTGAAGGTGCAACAAAAGGGCAAGGAACTTAATTCCCTGTGAGAGTTCCCTTAGCTCTCTACCACAGGCAGCGTCAATGCAGTTGCCAGGCTGTGCACAAAACACCCCAGAGTAAATACATAGTGTGTAGCCTCAGAAAAAAAAGTGTATTGGCCACAGGGCAGGAGCTGGTACCATGGTGTTCCAGTCAGGGCTGTTGTCCACGGGCAGCTGCAGCTGCTACAGTATCTTAGCTGGGACATCATGCCAGGCATTTCTCCAGACCTAATGCAGCCTGGGACCAGAAAGGTGAACAGGACCTTACAGATACCATGGCTTTCCTTCCACTGGATTATATTTGTTACACTGGAAAGCATCCCATCCACTGCCTTTACTTATTTGCAGTAAAATTAAGTGTAACATTTAAGCAATGTTCAAAAATCTGTGTGCACGTGTGTTTGTGGGTGTGTGTTCATATGTGTATATATTGGTATGTGTGTATGTGTATCTACATACAGTTTCAATCTAATGCCCAGGGTTGGTTAAGTGAGAGGGCCAGAAGTGTCTGGGCTGCATTTCTCAAGGGTGCATTGCAGGATCTTTCTTACCCTTCAAGATGAACCTACTCTGTGTTTCAGTCCTTTTTTTTTTCTTTCTGGCATTCATTGTTACCTCTTGTGTGGAATTCCTTCCATGCTTTGCACTTTCCATATTAGCAGGCAACCTACACTAATTATACACCTTCTAAGTCATCTGCTATCGCAGGCATAAACATGAATTTCTGATGGTGATGCCATGCCAAATGGCAGTTATGAAAAATACTAAGTTTAAATACATAGATTTTTAAGTACTTGAAATATTTAACATATACTATCCAATATGTTAAAGTTCAGCAGCACATCCTAAGAACTGAGGCTGGCTCCTGTAATAGAAAACTTCATTGCTTTGGGAATTAAGGAGAAAAAAATTTTCCTTAGTTCTCACTGAATATACTTTGCATCACAGTTTAAATACCTAAGGCCACATCTTCTTTCAATTACCCTGATGCAACCCTATTGAATTCTATGAATACAAAATAGCCTAAATGGCTGCAGAATTTGGCCCTTAAGGTCTACACAAACCCCATTTATTAAGATTCCTCACTTTCATGAAAACTGTCAACATAATAAGTGAAGTCTGTTAAACATAGCTGCATATTCCCATTATATAAAATGAAGATTTCTCTTACCCTTTTGCCTTACTATATGTTGGGGGAAATATGTTCAATATTGTTTGAAATTGGTGTTAATCTGGATGAAGTTCAGCCTTGATAGTGTGGATTTGCTTTTGGCCAAACCTCTTAATAATACAAGGATAAGTACTGCACATATTACTGCTTATATTCAAGCCAGATAATGCATCTATAAGCTGACACTGTCTGTTCCTTTGCAAATTCACTGCTGCTTTCCCAAACACCCCAGTTTGTGACACCTTAAATTAAACTGAAGCTTTTGATTTCCATTACAGTTTCCAGGACGGCTTACATCTGGAGGTACCTGAATGGAGGTGGAGTCATCTTGAGCATACCTGACAAATCTAACCATTTTTTCCTGTTCACAACTAGCCCACAAGACAAGTGACACTTCAAGTGACACTATCTTTTTCACAACTAATCACTGAATAATCTATCTGATATTAATTTCAGATGCTACACTGTGAATTATATTGTGTTTCTTTGCCTGCATTGCCATTGATATACTGGTATTAATTTATTATCATTATTCATTATAAGATTCCCCTGGGATACCTTTCATTTTTATTCTGTACTGAAGAGCATACCCCTTCCCTACAGACAGTGCCCAATTGAACAGACATGTTAAGTGAGCCTTTGTATTTCCCACAGAGCAGAATGACAGGGAGGATTGACTGAGAAAATCTCTTCCCCATTTCCACAAGAACTGCATGCACATGTGGCTATGTGCAAGAATGCTGCGTTTTAAAACAGTTGCTTTCCTTGCCGAGAGAGAAATAACAGTCCGCTTATCACCTGGCAGTGTTTACATTCATTATTTTTTTAATAATAGTACAACTCCAAACATTTATTATTGTCTGTATTATTCTATATTGTATTATGGAAGCTCTTAAAGGACAAGAGGCTGGGTTCCAGGGACAGTCTAGAAACTGAGAACAAGGCTAAAATGGTGCCTGGTCTTCAGGACAGGCAGGGTCAATTGCTTTGCTCACCACAGCCTGCTGTGATTGTGGGTAAGACACTTATCCAACCATTCCTCCATTTGTCATCTGCTAGACAGGTTTTATGACAACCAAAGGTTGTGAAGTGCTCGATAATCTTATAATTGCAGCCCTCTATAAATTCTTAAGACAGAAGCATAACAAACGAGTCCCTGACACAGAGAGCTCCAAAAAGCATGCCTTAATGTATGGGAGTGATCCTGTATATAAAGGCAATGGCTGCTTCCCACTCCATCATCTGTTGAACGCCTGTGAATTCCACCACGAGAGGTGATTTAGGGACACCGACGTATTCTCCTTTGGCATAAGCATCAAAATGAGACAAGATATATCTGGTGCTGTGCTATACGCAGTGGTGATGCGCTAGGATGGATGTCCCTGAATGCCCATCATCCCAGCAGCCTCCCAACTCCAAGGTGGAGACACGGCAAGAGTCTCAAAAAAAATCAGATGTAAAGGGAAAATGAGCAAGTGAGCCACCTCTTCTGCTTTGACTCATTTGGTGAAGTTAGACTAGGCTCTATGAAGATTTCTTGGAGTTTTTCTTGCTGTATTTTGTTTTAAAATCTCCAACTTTTCTACTTGTAGCTAAAAAATAAATTAATTTTTTCCACTCTTGGGGAGTGGCTTTGGTTTTTAACACAGATTGAATGTGGATTTACTGTTTCACCCTCATGAGTTTGTCTAGAAAGTTCTTTTTTTACCTTAAACTAACATTGTCATACAAACTTTTTTTTCCTGAATCCTGGCAAAAATACACATGCCATTTGGAACCTCTTTGCAAGATTTACTTTTCATTTTTAAAAGTATTTAACTATTTCATTCAGAACCAGCTCGACGTTTTCTCTTTAGTGAATCCATTAAAATTTTTAAAGCTCCTTAATTTATCCTTGCTTGTAATATTTGCTCCTACTTAAAAGTATAGTCTGGACTGTTTGTTCATGTTTGCTGAATAGAATTGAGTCTTGTTTTATTAGTCACTCCTTTTTCACGAATTTGTCACTTTTTGCTTTTGAAATTTAAAGCTACTTGATACCTCAGGTGGTATTCATTTGGCCAAAAAAGATGTCTACAGCATTGACTGAATGGGTTAACCTAAGCTCTTTCAATAATCAATGGAGAGAAGCAAATACTTCAACAGTTCGACTTACCTCATGCTAACATAGATGCTGAGCCCTAAGAAAGCCTCTTTCTCTCAGCTGACTTGAAAGGGAGATTAGCTCAGATGATGTCATCTATATTGCAGATATTTAATGTCTAGCAGCATGAATCCCATCCCTTACCTCTACTGAAGCTTCACATTTCAGAAACCAGTAATTTTGAATAATTTTCTCCTTGTTTACATACTAAAACTCATATTCCAGACTAAAAGCATTTTGGTATTCTTGGCATAACAATGTTCTCAATCAGCTACATCTACAGTGTAGAAGGAAATACAGGTCCCTGCTTCTCAATAAGCATTTTAATTATGTAATCAGCTGCCTGGTAAAGATCTTGAGAAGTTGAACTTTTGTCTTGGCATTTAAAATGCCTACTAATGCACAAGGCAGTGCTATTTATGCTCTGCACTCCTCAAAGAGCCATGTTGTGGAAATAACTCATTCAGAACAAGCCAGATTTAAAAACTTTCCAAGCCTTTCTAAAATGTTGTGTCTCCCCATCCTTCCCAGTTTTCAAAGGTCTAACTTAAAGGAAGCAGAGGGGATGCAGAAGCTCCATGAAATAGTGTGCAACATTCAAACAATGGGATTTGTGGTCCAAATTTCCATAAGTCAAAGGAAGCTAGAAACTTCAGGCATAAAAGCAGTCAGCAATCATTTTCTTCTTGTGTGCTGTCATTGATTCTGATCCACTCTTGTGTTTGCTAAATGATTTTTCCTTCCTACTTTCACCACAGAGCTCTGATGAATGAGGCAGTTTGTTAAACAGAAAAATCAGCATGAAGATGAACGTATTTAAGATTTATAAGGGACACCCAAAGGTAAGTTTCTGCCTCTCTGTCCCTCCTCTTCGTAACTCAGTATTCACAACAGATAACAGAACTGTCAGAGACATTCTTAACAAAAACGTCTATGAATATCACCACTAATGTATTTTTGACATCCAAAGTAATTGTATCCCTCTTTCTGTGTTTCAAAAAATGGAGTTGGTTAATGCAATACAACGATAAAACAGAGCTTTGTGTTCCAAGAAATTTAGCGCTGTTTACTCCCACATAGTCACAGGAATGCCAATTTTAATTATGATACTTTGGAGAAACAGAACTGACCAGAAGAAAAGGTTAGCTCAACCTTACTTTCACCTTGCACGGTTGCCCCAAGCTTTACTTAGAGTGAGGTTTCCTTTGCTTCACTGTGAACTTGGACTCTTCAGTAGGGTTTAGTCTTAACCCTTCCTGCCTTTCAGACAGAAGCAGCTCTCTCCTAGGTTCAGCAGCTTTTTAGAGCTTGTTTTCAGGGCAGGTCAAAGAGTGGGAAACGTAGGCACTTCAGCACAGGAAGCATCCACACATCTCTTACAGTCTCACCGCTTCATGCTTCTGGCATCCCCCATCCAAGGGATGCTGCAGGTCAAACATCTCAGGAGCTCCAGACCACTGCTACATGTCTAGCTTCTTATGCGCTGATGCTAATGTGTGTGTCTGATACAGGGGAGAGAGAAATGAAATGTCTGCAGCAAATAGGAGGCAGGAGAGATATAGACATGTCTTCTTACATGATCTGCTTCTTGTTCTTCGAATTGAGACTCCTCGTCCTTCACCAATAAGGGAAGCAGTTTGAGAAAGTTAAAGCCACTCGAACCTTATTGGAAAAAATTAACCTCTCTTTAGCACTAAGTCCTATCAAATTATGTTAAATAAGCACCTCTGCTGGAGCACTGAACAGATTCAGAGATATACATAATGTGCCAAACTCTCAGCTGTTTCTATAGGATAAGCATAAGCACTTTGTATTGCTCTATACTGTGTGTAGCAGCCTTTTGGGTATTGAGCTTTAGTCTGATCAGTCTGATAGCACTTCACATATCTTTGAAACATGAGTACACTTTCTCAAATAGTTTTTCCAGCAGGAAGAAGCAAAAATGTATTTTTCTGGGAAAGGGCATTTGCCTTCATTTCTCAGTCTGAGTTTTAACAGTAGCTCTAATGCTAATAATCAAGAATATATTTTGGCATATGGCAGCTGGAGGGCCTGATTGGCAGTTAATGAAAGATAAGGAGGATTCATTGCATGGAAAAAATTATTATTGAACAACTGAACCAATGCTTGTTACACCTTGGCTTTCCAGTCCTAATGTGAGCCAAATGTTACACCTCAATCTGCAAAGCGTGTAGTATTTTACAGATGTCTAAGGAAATAAATTGTCATGTATATCAATTTTCTTGTGACATTTACTCCTTATAGCAATTGATCTGTAATCAAATGCATGTTCCAGCAAGTAAGCTGATGGAAACAATGTAAAACTCTGGTGCTTTCAGAGGTTCCCACTCTTCGAATATGGGCAAAAAAACTGAACTGTAGTGCGATGGAGAAAATTCCAGCTTTCCAAATGCTACTGAGCATCTGTAGTTTGCTTAACAGTGTTGGAGTCCTCAAGATTTAATAAAAACATGAAGAAATATTCCATCTCTCTTTTAATGAACAGTTACACCATAACTTAGGGTAAGGACAATCTTACTAACATAATTATTATTTGTTAATGTGAATGAACTTGGGGAAGGGAAAATGAATGCAGTGGCATATAGCATCCAGTCTATGATCAGTTGGTGGTCAGGTGAGCTGTACTGTGTGATATGCTGGGCTTCTGGTACATTTTTTAATGTACTTTTTGAATAGTGGTGAGAGAGAAAAGGAATGCAAAACAACAGGCTAAGCTTCAGCCTTCTAATAAATGTACCAGGCAAACTTGCTTTCATAGAAAAAGTATATTTATGAATAGATACACAATTTATCTAGAGAAAAAAGACAAGAACTCATTGAAGTGTCATTGCGAGCAATGGGAGTATTTTTCCCCCGATACATGAACCAGGACCAAAAGTTTCATCCAGCATTCAGTTAGCAGCATGAAAAAAAGGCAAAGGAAGTCAGGAATTGCCAAAGGGATATAGAAAGGAATGCTGTAGTCTGCATTTCTGTTTCTGCATTTAAATATTTACGTTACTATACTATTGCCAGTTTTCCTAGCTCAGCTATCTACAGCTTTTGGCCTCAGTCTTGTAAACACTCCATCTTCATGCTTAAATTTCTTCATGTGAGTAATCCCTACTGAAGTCACCGTAAGTATTCAGGTGCATAGTTATACTTGCAGAGAAATGTTTGGAGGTTCAGGGTCTTGGAATGAAAGATGAAATGAATAAATGAAATATGAGTTTATAAGAGAAGCAGTCATGCCTACCATGATTGCAGCTGAGCGGCTGCTATTTTACTCATGTATAATGGATGCTGCGTTGTAAAAACACATGGTGCTCTGTCTCTGTCTCACTGTCGTGGTTTAACCCCAGCCGGCAACTAAGCAACACACAGCCGCTCGCTCACTCCCCTCACAGTGGGATGGGGGAGAGAATCAGAAGAATAAAAGTGGGAAAACTCATGGGTTGAGATAAAGGCAGTTTAATAGGTAAAGCAAAAGCCGCACGTGCAAGCAAAGCAAAATAAGGAATTCATTCATTGCTTCCCATCGGCAGGCAGGTGTTCACCCATCCCCAGGAAAGCAGGGCTCCATCATGCATAATGGTTACTTGAGAAGACAAACGCCATCACTCTGAACGTCCCCACCTTCCTTCTTCTTCCCCCAGCTCTATATGCTGAGCATGACATCATATGGTGTGGGATATCCCTTTGGTCAGTTGGGGTCAGCTGTCCCGGCTGTGTCCCCTCCCAACTCCTTGTGCACCCCCAGCCTACTCGCTGGTGGGGTGGGGTGAGGAGCAGAAAAGTCCTCAACTCTGTGTAAGCACTGCTCAGCAATAACGAAAACATCCCTCTATTATCAACACTGTTTTCAGCACAAATCCAAAACATAGCCCCATACCAGCTATTATGAAGAAAATTAACTCAATCCCAGCCAAAACCAGAACACTCACCATCTCAGCCTCTTTTTTCCCCTGAGAAATTTTAAGATAACATCAGACAACAAGAAACTATGTCCAATAGCATAGCATTGCATCACTTTAATATGGTTTTAAAGAATGTTGTAATAAGCCAGGGACTACTTAGACAACCTACAGCATTTCTTTTTTTAGCTTCCCCTCCAAGATGCTCTCAAGAGTCACTTTAGCGTGTCAAGCTGTACACTCAAAATGCCTGCAAAGTCCCACATGCTGCACTGTCAGAAGTTAATGTATTTGTCCTATGGACATCACATGGGAAGAAAAGCCAGAAATTATTTTCCTAGAATATAAAAAAATATTGATATTTTGAGACCATCATTTAGTAGCAGCATTAGTGTTTTATCTAGCATTGTCTCTTTGAGTTCAATTTATTTAATTTCAGCTCTTTAAAGAGGGCATCTGTGAGAAGTCTGTCTTTTGTAGTGTTGGCCAGAAGTATTGGATACAGTGACCCCAAATGCAGCTTGTGAAAAATAACAAATTAACGTTTGTCAAAGCACCAGGTGATCCTCATTGTGTACTTTCATTAGATGTAAAAGCAATTCTTTTGATTTGGTCTTCTGTAAGAACTAGCTTTGCCATTTATATTAGTTTTTCTGTTGATACCACCTAGATAAGTCAGTGGGATTTTCTAATAATGGCTTGAAAGGGACCAGGATTTCACCTTGCACCATGTTTGTGGTGAGCATCACAAATCACATTAGCCTTTAAGAAGTAAGCAATAAGAGAGCCCACCTCCAGATGGAAGAGGGAGGGTTGTCAGTAAGGGATCCACCTGAATGGTCACATGTAAAGCCTTTTTAGTAAGTGTATTTGGGAATTTATTTCTTATAAAAAGATGAAAAGAGTTTTAAATGTTGGCTGTGGTGGGTTGACCCTGGCTGGACACCAGGTGCCCACCAAGACCGCTCTATCGCTCCCCCTCCTCAAAAGGACAGGGGAGAGAAAATATAACAAAGGGCTCGTGGGTGAAGATAAGGACAAGGAGAGATCATTCACCAAGTACTGTCACGGGCAAAACAGATTCAACTTGGGGAACATTAATTTAATTTATTACCAATCAAATCAGAGTAGGATAATGTGAAATAAACCCAAATTTTAAAACACCTTCCCCCCACCCCTCCCTTCTTCCCAGCCTCATCTTTATTCCCAATTCCTCTACCTCCTCCCCCCCAGGGTTCAGGGGGAGAGGGAATGGGGGTTGCAGTCAGTTCATCACATGTTGTCTCTGCCACTCCTTCCTCCTCAGGGAGAAGGACTCCTCACACTCTTCCTCTGCTCCAGTGTGGGGTCCCTCCCATGGGAGACAGTCCTCCATGAACTCCTCCAACATGAGTCCTTCCTACGGGCTGCAGTTCTTCATGAACTGCTCCAGCATGGGTCCCTTTCATGGTATGCAGTCCTTCAGGAACAGACTGCTCCAGCGTGGGTCCCCTGTGGGGTCACAAGTCCTGCCAGCAAACCTGCTCCAGCGTGGGCTTCTCTCTCCACAGGTCCACAAGTCCTGCCAGAAGCCTGCTCCAGTGTGGGTTTCCCATGGGGTCACAGCCTCCTTCAGGCACCCACCTGTTCTGGCATGGGGTCCTCCATGGGCTGCAGGCGGATATCTGCTCCATCGTGGACCTCCATGGGCTGCAGGGGGACAGCCTGCCTCACCATGGTCTTCACCATGGGCTGCAAAGGAATCTGCTCCAGCACCTGGAGCACATCCTCCCCCTCCTTCTTCACTGACCTTGGTGTCTGCAGAGTTGCTCCTCTCACATATTCTCACTCCTCTCTCCAGCTGCGATTGTGCAGGGGGGTTTTCCCCCCCTTCTTAAATATGTTATCCCAGAGGTGCTACCACCATCACTGATGCGCTCAGCCTTGGCCAGTAGTAGGTCCCTCTTGGAGCTGGCTGGCATTGGCTCTATCGGACATAGGGGAAGCTTCTGGCATCTTCTCACAGAAGCCATCCCTGTAGCCCCCCCACTACCAAAACCTTGCCATGCAAACCCAATATATTGGAAAAAGCAAAAGGTCCCCAAAATCACTAGAATATATCCATAATTCTTTTCCTTTCTAGCCAGCTCCAAAACAATAAAAATGTTTTCATTGTTCTGAAATGAGATAGGTGTTTTTCAAGACTTTCTAATGATATTCATTTTCCACTCTTGGCTCCTGAAATTCTAGGTCAAACCTATTAACTTCTGTGAGGTTCTGTGTGGCTTAGAGATGGTTTCAGGGAATGCAAAATCAGTACCTCAGATTTACAGTATTTTTAGAGCAGAACAGAAAACTGTACAGCTGCCTGTAAAGACGCTGTTCTGAAATAATTTACCATGGTGTAAAAAAGAAAAGCTGGAAAGATTTTGTTAAAAATCTAATGCTTCTTAGAGAAGCTAACTATAAGTCAGTCAGTGATGAAAGGAACTAGGAAAATGTCTTGCTAAGGGCTGACACTGGCTTTTTCCAACAGATTTTAAAGAAAAGCTTTCTTTGTTTCTATTGTGCTTGAAACTGGCACAACATCGGCTTTTATTTCCACAGGACTGTCTATCTGCTTTCACAATAAATGATAGTTTTTATTCATTTACAGATGTTACACATGTAACACATTCATTTTCATAAATTACAATAAAATCCCAAGAGAAAAGCATTGTTAGGCAAGTGTTATACTGAAAGATTGAGTATGCATATATGCAAGTGTGTGTGCATGCACTTAGGGGTTTTTTACCACACAAGACATATTATCCACCATTATACCAATTTTTCTATAACTTATCTAAGCCAAAATGACATAGTAAGACAATACAAAAAATCATAAATCTCTTGAAATTTATTTCCCTTGAGAAAAAAAGATAGAAAATATTTGTGTAATAGAATTTGTGTACCCTGACTATAGAATCTTGCTTCCGTGCAGGATTCCATCAAAATTAACTCATTATGGCACAGGCATAAAGGTTCCACAGAAATTCAGAATCAAGATCAGTGCTGTAATTCTCTCTTCAGTTCTTTAGGATAGCTAAATGATTATCAATTCCACTTCTACTCAATGTTATAGTACTTTTCCACAAGGAACAGCATTTATTACACTAAAACCCACGGTTTGGTGTTGTTGGGAGTTTTTTTAATTTAAGTGGAAGTATTAGCTGCATGAAACTGGTCACAATCCATTACAAAGTATAAAATACCAGCTGGAACAGAAAGGCCATGCACCAGCTGGCATTTTATCCCATGCTCACTGGGGGCTGACTTGAATCACGTTTGATTAGGTCTCTAGAGATTCAATATTCCCCAATTTGTGATCTATTAAGTGTTCCATTTATCACCAGGGAGAATAAAATCAGCCTTTCCTCCCCTGTCCTTACTACTGCTAAAGATACTCATGTACAGCATGGTAAGAAGGTAAGCAGAAGTTATGGCAGTAGTGGGGAAGGTCAATTTTATTTACCAAGTTTTCTATATAGGTGATTAGGTTTGTTTTGTGGTTTTCATTATTGTTTCAAGTCAGCAGATCTACCTTTTCCAAGGCTAAGCTAGGCTTTATTTACAACTTCTGTAGTTCAAAAATAGGCACAACCACAAGCTGTTACAAGCTTCTCACAGAAGATGATTACTTTCACAAACCCTTCCCTTGGTCACCTGCCTTTCTGTATATTCACATTGGCATTCCCACTCAACCTCAGAAAAAGTGAAGGAGCTCCTTACCAACACTTTGTCAAAAAGGGGTGTGCAGAAAAGTCTGCTGAGGCCCAATAGTCAGCATAGTCCATGCTCTTGTTTAAATACTGAAAAATCATTGCCCATGTACATGAACACACATGATTGCAGTTAAACCCTAACGCTGTGGAGTGCAGCCATCGCTGCTAAATCTGCACGCATCAGCTAGCAAGGTGCAAAATTATTCTCACCTCTCTAGATGCACCTCATGATGAGGGGCACCAGAAAGAGTGGTGTTGGTAATCATGACATTATTGACAGACAGGGATTTTTTTATTTTTCAAAAAATTGGAACTATTTGATTTACACATCTATTCTGAAACCTTACAAATTAAAATTATTTTAACAATTACTTTAAGCCTAATAACTCCTTCAACAAAGGATGGCTAAGACAAATTCCTTTTCATCTGGATCTTTTCAATATTTTTTCTCTTGTAGGATAATGTATATGCACTTGATATTTAATTCAAAGCCTGCTAGAGCTGCTACCACTCTTGAAAAGGTGTGAGAGAAATGTATGAAAGAAACCCTTCTTAAAGCCACTGCATATCCCCTAATAATATATCCAACAGGCCATTGCTTGTCTTCTGAATGCTGGAAATAGGCAGGCTGTCTAACCCACGGTTACACCAGACCCTAAGGAGTACTGCCAGACTATTCAGAGGTTTTGCTAGGTCCCCAGCCTGTCTAGAGACAGTAACTAATTCAGCTTCAGCTTTTCATTTCCATCCCTTTACTTAAGGTCGAATTTGTAAAAGCTGCATTCTCTGCGCATCAGGTAGCTTTGCTCTAATAATCCTAACTCCACAGAAGACCACATACTAAAGAGAGCAAACAGCACGATTTGTCAGCATGATATGAGGCTTTTTTTTTCAAAGACAATTCATGAAGTATATTTTAGGGAAGCTAATGTGGGGGAAAGGAAATTTTATGTTGCTGTGGCAACTGGAGCGAAAAAAAGAGATTCATGCTGCAACACCTATGTTCAGCGCAGTTTACTTTTAAAATACCATTGATTTCCTCAGCGAAGGAAAGCAATCAGCCAATTTTATAGAAGACGACTTTTGCTTCCCAACCCCATGGCGTTAAAAGTTCAAACTAAAACAAAGCTCTTCTCCAGAACAATTACTTGAGGCTTTTCAAAAGAGGAATCAATGTGCATCTGGCTGATGCACACGATCTTGGTGAGTAGACAATATTACTAGATTTACTTCAAACATTTAGCTCTTGGTCCAACCAGTAGCCCATGAAAAATGCTGGGAAATTCCACCATTCTGTTTATATTTCAGCACAGTCTGATCCTTTTTTCTCCCTATGGCCGAACTTAGCCTGCCAAAGACCTCCTCCCCTCAGTAAGTTGTAGCCAAATCAGTATTAAACCCAGAAATGAAGGAAAAGCCAGTTCTTTCCCCAGAGACTGGGGTTTGTAAGGAGCCCATAATACAACTGGCTGTAACTGGAGAAGTATAGAAAACTCTCAGTTAGCTACACAAGGGATCTATTAAAGGGTAGACTTTAAGGGGAAGAGATGGTGTCCCACTGATCAGTACCAAAAAAATGGGTTTTGATGAGAAAGAAAGTCTGAAACTAACAGTGGGAAAAGCAGATGCAGGGAGGAAAAGATGAGGATGAAAATGGAAAGTTAGAAAGAAATAGAATTTTCGAGCAAATTAAAAGAGAGATGTATGGATCATATTACAGAGAGCCTAGGCAATGTGAAGACAGGTTTTTGAATTTGATGAAAAAGATTGAAAAACTACTAAAGGGATTTGGTGAACTGAGAGGTAAAAAGGTTAGGGCAGGAAGTACAGAGATCCTTGTCAGCAGCTCTTTCATATATCGAAGGGAAGATAACTAGAAAGCAATGAGGATGTACAGAAAGGACCACAGTAATTCAGGAAGACGTAGCAAAGACAGAGACTTGCATGCTTCAATGATTTCTTGTTTATAGCATCAGTCTCTGCAGGCATGCTTGGTATCTGGCCTGGAGGCTCATCCTCCAGGCACTAAGAATAATAGCTCCAGAGAGATACAAGCAGAAGCTGTGGCGCTCCAGCCTCCCAAACCTGTAAAAGATACACTCACCTACCGTAAAACGTGTGTAGTCCTAAAGCCAAGAGTGACAATAGCAAAAATCACACATGCACGATCTGTGGCTTGGAACAAACGTGTCATGGAGAGAAGCTCATTGTTTCACTTTCCAAGAGTACCTAGGAGTGCAGGGTTGGTTTTGCTTTGTTTTTTTTCTTTTCTGAGAACCAAAAAGGTTGTTTGGTGGAAAGAGCAGGTAACAGGCAGGCCTCATTCCTCACTGATGCTTGAACACACTGTTCCTGAAGCAGCAGCTGCTTTCCAGAGAGGAAATATTCTTGTGGCACTCTTGCTCTTGCTTTCTCCTCTGATGCCACACAGCAGGTTTCATAATATTTGGCTTTTTCTCCCCTGTTTTAAAAAGTTACCTAGGAATGAAAGAAAAACTCACTTGGAATATTCCATTACATATACCTTTATTTCTACATCGATATTAATTCAAAGTTACTTACCTAGGAAAGACTCTGCATTTACTACAGGGAAATTCCCTTTTCTCATGGAATTTCCTCTTCTTCTTGGCCAGAGTGAGAACTGGCAAATAATGTGGCCTTTTCTGATGAAGATCAGCTGTTTTTCACTGAACAATAAGCCATTTCCAGTTAGCATGGTTATTGTTTGAATTTCTTCTACTGTTTTGATGATGTTGTTGGTTGCATTTAATTATATCCCTGTGGAAACAAAGAGATAACATCCTCCTTTCTCAATATATCTCTCTCTCACACATGCTAGGAACCAGCTTCCTAATTACTGAGTAAGGCTACTGCTAATGACAACATAATCAAAATGTAGAAATTCATTTTTCAAATGCATGAAAAAACACCATCTGCATGCATCTTTTAAGTGAGACATTAAAAGCCTGACTCCGTCTGTTCTGTGGACATTAAAAATGTGTAAAAATGAGGGTTTTCCCTGGTGTCTTTGGCCAAAATCTCTCTTTTACCCACAATTGCTCAGTCTGTTCAGTTTAAATTATTCATAGTACTACATCTAATTTTTCTTTCTTTAATTTCATGTCATTACTTCTCATCACATTCCTTCTCAGCACTTAACCCTTTCCAATACAGACTAGTATGAAACTCATTTAATTATGATTCAGTCAAGCTTGGTATGCTCAGTTCTCTTTGTTCACTATTTTTGCTGTTTTTTTCTCTCTTTCTCTTACAATCACATTCTTATAACATTTTTGGTAACAAGATGCTCAGAGCTTAATGAAATAGTTTCTGTCTTGTCACATAGGGAGAGGGACTCTCACTTCTACCTCATATCTTCAGATAGCCTAAAGGTAGTTCTCATCTCTGTTATTGCCATACCACATAATGCATAAAGGAGAGGTAAAGTCATGTCTCATTTGCCGTTCAGTGTCACCTCTAGATCTCTGTTACCTCCAGTTCTTTTCAAGGCAGTATCTTGGGCTTTCCCTTCATCTGAGTTTTTACTACTGAACTGTTTCCCTCTTTGTCTATGTACTTATTTTTTAAGTAAAAACCTTGATCTATTTTCTGTCTGTATATTTTCCTCCAAGGCCTTCATTGTTAGTAATTTTCTCTGAGAACCAGTTGTATTTTAACATATTTTTTTTCTTACTAGTATTTCTATTTCTTGCAAATTGGTATAATCTGCAAATTACATTAATAAATTTATAAGACTGATCCTAATTGCCTGTGCATCTGCCCTTATTCCCTGCTGATTATTTGTGTTATTGCCTAATGCTTTAGTAAGCATTCAGCCCATATCAACATATCTCAGCACAGACAACTTTGGGGTAGATGCTTTGCTGGATATTTAGAATTTGCTTCAACATCCACTGAATTCAGCTGCAATATTTGAAGCAACACTGATGGTTTCCAAGTCAAAAGAAATGGCACAGCTTCTAGATGACCACAGCTGAGCTATATGCCTTGGTATTAGAGCTCTGAGCAGGATGATCAACAGGAAGAGTCAGATCTGTGGTAAGGACTAGAGAAGCGTTTGGTAGAGCAACATCTCTGAGAGGAGAGTTCCAGGCTACCCTGGAAATGAAAGGAATGTAACATGAGTATTATTTTATTAACAGAAATGTCTAAAGGATTATATTCCAGCTACCAAAACTTTGAACAGCCCTTTTGAGTGTTTCTCTTTGAATGGAACTAAATTTCTCTCTCATTAGAAATCCTTTCCAGCTCCTGTAGCCTACAAATTGAGTTGAAGACTCACCAAAATTTTGCACAATACACTCCTAAGAAAATTCTGTATCCAGTGATAAACATTTCATAACCAAGAGGAAAAAAAAAATGGAGAGATTTTTTTGCTCATGTACAAAAGCTACTTTTTCCATGCTGTACTCTGGCTTCTAACCAGCATACCAATGACTTGTGTTATTCTGTGTATTATGTGTTTCAATTACATTTATAAACATGTCATATCCCAGAAAAGACAAATAGTCTAAAATTAGGTAATTAATATGTGAAGTTATCCTTATTAATAAGTATATTTTTTCATAGGAGCAATTAATTATTCTCACAGCAACAGGTTTTGTCCCCCTGTAAATTAGGACATATTGCTTAATTGTTTGGAATTGTCGGTAAGAGTTTAGCAGTACTGAGCTGAGGAACTTCCTTCAGGCTGCAATTCCAGCCACAAGAGAGGAGAGTTGAAAATAGCAAGGAAAACCAACCAATTCTCCAGTACATGGACTCACTGAGCCACAAGGCACAGAATCATTCCCAAAAAAAGACAGGGTTTTCTATATTTTTCAACACTTCAGCTTCAGCAGGAATGCCTTCTATCTCCTTCAGGGAAATATTCTTGGTCTCTGTATGTGGAGATACTTATGACAACAATAATATCTCACTGAACTTCAACAGATCAATTCTGGCAGGGATTAAATGTCACTATTGCTCAATAAGTATTGTTTTTAGGAATTTGTAACATTTTTTTAGATCTACTAACTGAGACACTTTCAAGTATTATTAATTCCTGGTTGTAAAGTGAGCTAAGACTTTCTGAGGAAGGCAGGTGCATGTGGAAACAAATTTTATCCTAGACACCAAACTGCTCCACCTTTCAAACAGATATTTCTACCAAAATGTGTTTGTTCAGTATAATCAGAAAATTAGATGGAAAATTGAGAGTCAGTAAATGAAAATGTAAAACCTGACAAGTTGAAAGTGTCATATGTGTTTTTCTTCTCTGAAGACAGTCTCCCACAGGCAGTGCCCGGCCAATGGAGCATCCCGCGCTGCCCGCCTGCCCTGATGGCAAAGGCAGCCCAGCTAGAGGCCAGTGCAGCCTCAGCCTCCCACCTCCCTTCCGGCAGGCCAGGTCCCACTCCCAGGCAGGTGCTTTAAATCCCACTGAGAGCCTGAATTGCGGGGGGGGGGGGGGGAAGAAAAAGAAAACTTATATAGAATCCGCAGAGGGCCAAAAGAAAATGTTGTTAAACATGCATGCCCATAAATTACCACAAATACGTACATACACACAGATAGGAGGAGGAAGAAAATGCAATTTTGTAGGGCATCATCTTTTTTAAGTAAAGTAGATAGCCTGTACCTGTTCACAGGTATCGGTGGCATGAATTGGAAGCCTGGCTTCCCCAGGTGTGCTGCAGCATGTGCTGGCACAACTTAGACTGGACTGGTATCTGCAAGTTCAGCTTATGTCTCAGATTCACATCCTGGTAAAATTAGCAGAGTCCACCAGGTTTGCCAGCAATAACAAAAAAACAGACTTGAGACAAACACCCAGTCCGCTGGAGCTTATTGCTCTCTGCTGCAACTGGGGAGTAACTTTCTTGTGGGTAATGTATTTACATTGAAAGATAAAGGACAGAGAGCAAAAGGGAATATCATTATTTCTGTTAAGTTAAAGGACAGATCCTTTAAACAAACATGTCAAAAGGTCACCAGAAAAAAAGAAAAAAAAAAAAAGAAAGAAAAAGGTAAATTTGTTCAGATGTAAGCCTAACCCTGCATCTAAACATTATTTAACTCCATTACAGAACCCAGGGTCATTTGAAGAACTTAAGTCAAACCAAAATTCACTATCTGCATAGCTTTTCACAGTAAGCTTGGATAAAAGTTGTGGCAACATGTATTCCACCCATCAAAAGAAGCCACTTAAGAACAAGAAAAGATATTGAATTGAGAAGCAGTTATGAGAAACCAATGAAAGATGCCTTCCCACGGATTTGTGTCAGGTAGCTGAGGACAAGCCTCAACTGCAGCTTCTCCGCAATTGGTGGCATTCAGAAAGCACCCTCCCAGCAGACACCAGCTTCTCTGATGTCTTATAAAAGCTCATGCTGCAGCTTTTCTCTGAAAGAGAATGAGACAGGTTTCTAGTCTATCCAGCCACTTATCTTCCAATAATTTGTAAGGTCTTTGGCCTTACATCTACTCTTACTATGTGGGACCCACAGACACAGTCATATCAAACTAGCTACAGATGATTGTTTTAACCAGGCTACAAGCAGCACGCAGCACAGCCATTTCACTGTGGTTTTTCTTAGGTAAATGACAGGTGGGATAGTGGGTTGGGGGTTTTGAAGGGACTGGAAGTTGTTTTCAGAATTTCCTTTCTCTCTCTAACCCCAAAAGAAATGGTAGATAAAAAGGGGGGAAAGTGGAAATTAACATCATGTTTGCTTCCATACTGTAAATCACTTTCTCTCCTATCCCACCGGCACTGGCACATATCTAAAGTAATAAGTTTCTATATATCCGTACATTGTGAGTCTGATTTGTTCCATGAAAGGAACCTAGTTAATTAATAGATTTTAGATTTCAGATTTTTAGATTTCACCTAGAAGACTAAGGCTTTTGAATCAGGCTTCATTTGTTGCTACCCTATGCAGCAATGATCTCAGGATCAGCAGTGGCCTCAGACCCAGCAATGGGGGGTCTCCCGTTAACAGAAGATGAAACAGTTACTTCTTTTCCATGTCTTCTTAACCAACCCTGGGAAAAGTACATGCCAAAAGCATGTACCATAAATGAAGAATGTTTTTGCCTCTTCTACCCTCAAGTCATATCCTGCAAGTATGGTTTTGTAGTCAGCTTAAGCCAACCCATTGTCAGCCACCTACCAAAAGAGTTTCTCACTCTTCTCCTAAACCCAAGCTATAGACTTTAGCCCCTGCTCTGTGTCAGCACCATTATTCATCCAGTGGTGCAGTGAGCTGCAGCAACTCAGATCTGGCTGAGAATCAAGACTTAACCCCTTCCCCTGCCAAAAACTTCTCAGCCACATCAGATCTGATCCCTGGTATGCATCTTCATGCCATCATGTAACTGCTCTTGTCCAAACAAGGAAGGGCATGGGAACACACAGATGAAAGCAGGGGTGAGGGAAGTGCTCCATTTGGCAATGCCACTGTAGGCTGGCTGAAATCACGCTGCAATCACTCCTCACTGGAATGTAATCATAAGAACCAAAATAAAAATTCTTATTTGTGTGGTTTCTAACTTAAGATGAGAGCTAAGTGACGTTCATAAAAATAGATATTATTATGCTGAATTCCAACTTCACCCCAATTTTTGCCTTTCTAACTGTGGTATAGCATTACCTGTTACAACCTTCCAGTTCCTGTGATTGAACTGCTGCTGTACACACAGCACAGTAATTCCCAGGAACATATTTGATTCCAAAGAAGTGAGATACAAAGAGCAGTTAATGGATTTTCTTACTAGCACACTTTTGAAGTGGTTAGTGGGAGTTTCCATTTTTCTTTGTTGTCTGCCTATAGAGGAAAAAAAAAGAGCAAGAGAACACGTCTCTGAAGGCTACAATTGTCCAAGCTGGATTTAGAGACTGAAATAAAACTAAGAATGTCTTGGTGGTATTCAGTGACTTTCAGTTGGTTCAGAATGAGGACATCTGTTCCACAAAAAAGGTATGTTCTCATTTTGGGCTGTCTCAACCAATTTGACTAATTCAGGCTAAAGTACCAAGGTAACTTGGGAGTTAAGTTGGAATAGCAGCTGACAGGGAGCCTGGGGCTGAAGCCACGCTGTCCAAATTAAAAACCACATTGCAAGAACAGCACTGCTATTCTAACCTGTGGTTGGAACATACCTCTTCTGTTGAATTTTGGAGAAAAAAGGAGATATACCTACTGCAGGCAGCCCTTTGTCCTAGACATAATCATATTAAAGACTTTATCTCCATATCTGTGACTGTAATACAATCTTTGCTTAAATGATTTTCCATTTGAAAGTCTTAATTTCCGTTGTCTTTTTCATCTTAATTCTGTATGTACTACATCGACCTATTGCTAAAAAGAGATTAAACTGCAAAAAAAATTAATTTTAAAATTTTATTGTTTAAGTAATTGGTGGGGAAAAAAAGAGTGACACAGACTGTATGCATGTATATGCTTTCTTTTCATACCTGTGTCTAGCTGGCTAGGAAGCTGCAGCATCCTTCTGTAGTGCCAGGGTAGTACGAGGGAGGGGTCAGGCACCCTCCTCCTTCAGCTGAGTGCTCTGGTGGGCTCTGCACCTCCTAACAGGAAGGCCACGTTCCCACCTAGTTAAAACAGACTCCTACAGTCATCAGCCAAGTGTCCTGGTGGCTTTTCACCAGCAGGCTGAGAACTTTGCAACATAACCAGCACATCAGAATAGTCACCAGAATAGCAAAAGAAATTTGTTCCAATATTTCAATTTCAATATGACAGTAATAACACATGTAGGACTTTCACTGCCCTTGAAAGAGGACCAAAGCTTTGCTACGTCCCACTCCCACTGTGTCTGAGAGGGTACCCAAACCAAGTGAAGATCTCATGTTTTGAGGATTAATTGCCAGCAAGGCAGCTAAAGGAATAGTCTTAGATGGATGATGATTATTTGCTGTTGATCAGTTCTGTTCAGTGCTTTGCCTAGAACAGGGAGAAACACACAGGCAGACATTTTATCAGTTTGTGACAATCAGAAGCCAACATAACAGTTCCCTGGAAAGAAGGGGTTTTGTGTGGGTAGTAATTTGGATTTTTATATGCATATTTACTGCTTATAAAACTGCAAGAAAGGAAGATAAGCAGAAACATTTGTTAAAATGGTGTTAACTTCAAATTTTCCAGAAAGTATTCAAGGAGATCTCATAAAAAAGGTGATTTTGCACAACTAAATACGGATGTTTATAATGTCTACATCTAGGCTAAGAGATTTTGTCAATATAATCAGTCTTCAGAGATTAGATGGCTTTTATCTGATTCCTGTAGTAGCCACCTACATTTGGTCAGATTAATCATAGAATCATAGAATCATTAAGGTTGTAAAAGACCCTTAAGATCATCAAGTCCAACCGTTAACCTAGCACTGCCAAGTCCACCACTAAACCATGTCCTTAAGCACCATGTCTACCCGTCTTTTAAATACCTCCAGGGATGGAGACTCAACCACTTCCCTGGGCAGCCTGTTCCAGTGCCTGACTAACCTTTCGGTGAAGAAGTTTTTCCTAATATCCAACCTAAACTTCCCTTGGCACAGCTTTAGGCCATTTCCTCTTGTGTATCCCTTGTTACTGGGGAGAAGAGACCGACCCCCACCTCTCTACAACCTCCTTTCAGGTAGTTGTAGAGAGCAATAAGGTCTCCCCTCAGTCTCCTTTCCTCCAGGCTAAGCAACCGCAGTTCCCTCAGCCGCTCCTCATAAGACTTGTGCTCTAGACCCTTCACCAACTTTGTTGCCCTTCTTTGGACGCACTCGAATACCTTGATGTCCTTCTTGTAGTGAGGGGCCCAAAACTGAACACAGTACTCGAGGTGCAGCCTCACCAGTGCCGAGTACAGGGAACCTCCCTGGTCCTGCTGGCCACACTATTCCTGATACAAGCCAGGGTGCCATTGGCCCTCTTGGCCACCTGGGCACACTGCTGGCTCATGTTCAGCCGGCTGTCAACCAACACCCCCAGGTCCTTTTCTGCCAGGCAGCTCTCCAGCCACTCCTCCCCAAGCCTGTAATGTTGCCTGGGGTTGTTGTGACCCAAGTGCAGGACCCAGCACTTGGTTTTGTTGAATCTCACACAACTGGCCTCGGCCCTACGATCCAGCCTGTCCAGGTCCCTCTGCAGGGCCTTCCTACCCTCCAGCAGATCAACACTTCCACCCAACTTGGTGTCGCCTGCAAACTTACTGAGGGTGCACTCGATCCCCTCATCCAGATCATTGATAAAGATTTTAAAGAGAACCAGCCCCAATACTGAGCCCTGGGGAACACCACTTGTGACCGGCCGCCAACTGGATTTGGCTCCATTCACCACCACTCTCTGGGCTTGGCCATCCAGCCAGTTTTTAACCCAGCGCAGAGTGCACTTATCCAAGCTGTGAGCAGTCAGTTTCTCCAGGAGAATGCTGTGGGAGACAGTGTCAAAGGCCTTCCTAAAGTCCAGGTAGACAACATCCACAGCCTTTCCCTCATCCACTAATCAGGTCACCTTGTCATAGAAGGAGACCAGGTTAGTGAAGCAGGACCTGCCTTTCATAAACCCATGCTGGCTGAGCCTGATCCCCCGGTTGTCCCGCACATGCCGCATAATGGCACTCAGGGTGATCTGCTCCATGACCTTCCCCAGCAACGAGGTCAGGCTGACAGGCCTGTAGTTCCCTGGATCCTCCTTCTGACCCTTCTTGTAGATGGGTGTCACATTAGCTAACTTCCAGTCATCTGGGACCTCCCCGGTTGACCAGGACTGCTGATAAATGGTGGAGAGTGGCTTGGCAAGCTCCTCTCCGAGCTCCCTCAGTACCCTCGGGTGGATCCCATCTGGCCCCATAGACTTGTGGGCATCCAGGTGGAGGAGCAGGTTGCTAACTCTTACCTCTTCAATAACTGCAGCTTCATTCTGCTTCCTATCTCCATCTCTCAGCTCAGGGGCCTGAATACCCTGAGGATGACCAGTCTGACTATTAAAGACTGAGGCAAAGAAGGCATTAAGTACCTCAGCCTTCTCCTCATCCTTTGTGGCAATGTTTCCCTCTGCATCTAACAAAGGATGGAGATTCTCCTTGGCCCTCCTTTTGTTGCTGATATATTTGTAAAAACATTTTTTGTTATCTTTAACTGCAGTGGCCAGTTTAAGTTCTAGCTGGGCGTTTGCTTTTCTAATTTTCTCCCTGCAATCAGGGAGAAATCACTCAGTTGACCATGTTAACCAGATGTCCCCTGACTAATAGAGAGTTGGATAATTAGCTCAGATGCAGACATCTGCTTTATAAATGATTAAAGTTTGCAAGATGGACATTCATTATTTATTTTCGAACTTGAACTGCCAAAGGATTTTTTTATCTTCTAGGTTTTTTCCCACTGTACCACTGCTCCATCAAAGAGGCCTATCTAAAATGTGCTCTCACTATTGCATTCCTAGTTCGGCATTATACTCATTTGGCCATTCAAGACAGTGAATGGGAAAGATTACACAGGAGCTCAGCAATTTACTCCTAATGCCAAGGTTAAACACCCCTTCAGTCCAAAAGAAACTTCTATTAATGCTTTGAGAAAGGCCATAAAGAGAACATGAAATGCAAAACATATAGTTCAAAGAGAGCACAATCCAGTTCCATTACAAATTATACTCTTCTTTGGATTTCTTTTGTCCTACAAAACGGACTACTTCTTACAATCAATCTGCAACGCCTATCTTCACTTATTGAAGCTAAAATCTACCTTCATGCTCAGCAAAATGGGCAAGGAGATGCTCCTACAGTCTAAAGACATAAAGTCAATAATGACAGAAGAGAGAATGGGAAAGAAACCAACCTGCGCAAATAAATAGGAATACTGTACCGGCAGATAGCTTGAAAATGAAAATCCAGAATTTCGATCAGCTGATTTTACTAAATACTCAAGGGTGTTAAAGCTTTTAATTATTTATTATAAAATGTTCATCGGTCTTACAGTCTTACTTTGCAGCAGGGACAATCATTTACGAATTATTTGTGAAGTATCTAGCACCTGGGAGTAATTAACATGAGGTTTTTAACTCTTGGTCCTACTGCTGTGTAAAGGTTAAATAATGATAGCTCAACACACAAAATTTTGCACCCACAGTTCCAATATGGCTCATGGAAGAACTGCAAGAACGGCCCGTGCACATGGCTCATCCCTCCCGCTCACTGGTTTGGTTCTTTGGATGAGTCTTATTAAACAACATGTGATGGACCATTAAGTGAGTGCTCAGTAATTTAACAGCTCTGCTCAGCAAGGTTACTTACAGAGGCTGATTCACTTCATATATTTTAAAGACAGATTAAGTATTTTGTTTTTATTTTCACTGAGTGACTTGATCAAACCACAGGGTTCCCCTTTCACTTCAAAATTTTGATCTTGCTTGCTTTAAATGGTCCTCTGCAGCATTGCCCCAGAGTATTCCAGCCACTCCCATATTCTGGGAGAAACAATTCTGGACGATATTTTATTTTCCTGAGCTAGCTTAACTGGCTGGATCATTTGTTTCTCTTAAAGCATTCTTATACAGTTTGACATTTGCAAGAAGATCAAGAAATTCACATGATAAATGGAGGTCAGCCCATCGGTAACTGAGCCCTTTAATCCACTAGACAAATGGTTAAATTTAAATCAAAAGAAATGGATCTGGGATAATTTCAAACCCGTTTGAAAACTGTTCAGACTAATTGCAGGCAGAGCGGTTTAGCTGAAAATAAAATTGCTTGGACTGAAATTTATCTCCCAGAACTTGGCAAAACAAAAAATATGGAGGGGTTTTTTATTCAAGGTAGAGTTAGAATTTACTCAACTGTTTTTCTTTTTGATTTATGCTGTCTGCAACTGAATGGCTGTACATTATAAAAATAATTTCTGGAGCAATAGCTTTATAGCTTCCAAATGTTGCCAGTGTCATAAACAGTGACATTTGTAAGCTGCTGAAGGAAAACCTCAAGAACAGAAAGCTCTGAATTTCTCAGACTAATCTTATTCAGAGAGATCTGAAGCTAGAGCCAAATTCAGAATTATACCCTCAGTAAATTCAGGCCACTGTTTCTCAATAGCTACTGCCTACCTAATTAAGACTCTTTCACATGAGGATGAAGCCAGAAATGAGTCTCCATTAAATGGCTCAGACTACTAATGTGTTTAAAGTTAAGAATGTGTGGTGTATATCTGCTTTATCCTTATTACCAATATCTTGGAAATAAGCCAATTATTATTTTAAATAACTTACAGTCTTATTCACCTCTTATCAGCTTCTAAGCTGAGAAGAGAGAGGGAGAGAAGGGGGGGAGAGAGAGGGAGGGAGAAAAAGGGAGAGAAACTGTTCCCTTTGATTCAGAAAAAAAGCTGTAAGAGGTATCTTTCATCTAAGAGATGAAGCAGGAGGAACTTTCACCTAAGCAGAGCCAAAGGTTTGGGTGAGGGTTTTCCCATCTATTGCTGACAGCAACAGCCACATGAGGAGTAACTTTTCTCTGAAATTGAAAAAGGAACATACAGAAGAGAGAAAATGCACTGCATTCGCATATGCACAAACCCTCTCCATTTCATGGCTAAGTACGGCTTCTTTCCAGAGTTGCCTTTTATCATAGCTTTCAGGAAACTGCGCCCACCCCCACAAAGCTACATGCATTTTCATCATGTCCACCGAATAGCTAAAAGCTGCTCCACACCCTGTTATAGTGAGCATTTCTTTAAAAACAAGAATCTGATCAATCTTCTTTCCTTGTCAACTTTGCTTCCACTCTCCCTCCCCACAGGTACATTTCTTAGCACCACATATTAGGAAGCTGATGGTTTGCCTACTTCTGTAAACACGGAGTCTATCTGGCAGACTCTGTTGGTAGTCCTCCTGCTTCAAAAACACCACCACTAATTACTTGGACCTGAGAAAACAATGCAGTGATTTATCTGCTTCTGTGCACGTCCTGCGCCTGTCCAGGGTTTCCAGCTGGTAGGAGGGGAGAGGAAGACAGGGAAGAAATGCTGAAGTACAGGTTAGGCTACAAAACCCAGATGGCAGCACCGCTGCCACATACGCCTCATGCACCAAGAGGAACTGGGTTTGTTTTGGGAAGAAAATGTTAGGAGAAGCCAAACCACTGTATACATATCATCCTATAAATCTAGGCAAAGAATTTTTTGCAGTTCCAGGAACACATGTAAATAAATGCAGCTGTACAGTAAAACCGTACCCACACCAGGAGGAAAAAGTTTATCCCCACAGAGGAAAACCAAAATATGTAACTCTATCTTTACAATATAGTACCTGCTTTATACCAAGACTTCTGCAGAAATTTGTTTCTTGTACTCACCAAGGGACTGCACCAGATTTGCTTCTGAGAAAAGGAAGGGTGATTGCTGCTTTTGTTTCACCTACATTCTGATTATTCTGTTGGTGAGGGGAATGTGCTTCAGAAGAGCTGAATAAAGATCTTTCATATCCCTCAGTTTCTTTCTTTTTCTCTAGTGTGGAATGGCGCAGAGAAAAAATGAGTAGACTTTGGGCAGAAACAGTGAAATATTATCATTCCTCCAAGATGGAATTAGTTTGTTGAACCAGAAATTGTATTTTCTTTAAGATCAACTCAACAACCAGAGTGACGTTGCTAATTATTATTTTTGTTTTCAATATAACTTAGTTGAAAATTGACTTTTTTCAGTACCAAATCTTTGAGTTGCTTGCTTTTGTGTTTCATTTTTTTAGGCCATAACTATTCACTGGGGCACCTAAAGATTTTTAGGCAATTTAACACTTCACTTTCAGTAGCTGAAGGGTTTTTTTCTAATAAAATGTTTTGCCCAAATGCTAATCACTTGCAATTGAATGCTCTTTATTCCTGAGCTGATCACTTGCACTGTGATCTATGCACATGGTTATATTTCTTCTGCTAAATACATATTTGCAGAGCTATTTCATATAGGGTATACATAACAGTACTCCTACATCATTCCTACTCAAAGTCCCATAGGAATGAGATGTCATATGAGAGGCATTAAGGTGATGCACCAGTTAGGAAGAGGAGAATTTCAGCTTAGCAGTATCTGTCTTGTTGTAGTACCACTTTGACAGTTCAATCTCCCAAAGCAAAATGGCAAACGCAGAAACTATACCACAGTTTGCTGTTCTGTTTGGGCTTCAAAAGGCCCCTTTTAAAATGATTCTGACACCATATACACATTCATGGGACAAGGAGCTGCACCAACCTCTACAGGGCTACTGACTTGGAAGAGCTGAGGTGCCCATACTACTTGAAACAACCAGTCATTTCTCTTTCTCCTTTCCTGTTGATTTTTATTAGTATAATGAATTATAATATTACTTTAATAAAAAATGTTACATCAGTGTTGATTATTTAAAAGCAATCGTGAGCCTTTTGCCTTTGTCTTTTTGTTTTACAGCATATTAGTCCAGCCCACTTCCCACCCCCCATCTCTGCCCAGCTCCTTTCAGTCCACAGGGCTTAGGATAGCATCCTAAAATTAACACCTCAAATGAAACTCCCAGCCCTGTGCGCTCTAAAATTCCATCCTGCAAAACAGCCAAAAAGAAAAAAAAGAAAAAAAAAAAAAAAAGAATTTGTTTCATGTAACATTTTGTTGCTTTCTATCTTGGAAAAAATCTGATTCCTTAAGCTCCCTGACTGCACCAAGAGGGCCTACTGCATCTGTTAAACTCATTGACTGTGACTACTCCTTCATATGAAGCAAAATTTCAGCTTTATGGGCTTTAGCTTGTGTGAAGCCCAGCAATAACGTCATCAGAGCCCTGTGGGTATGGCAAGGAGGACGGACAAGGATGACATGCCGTAGACTTTGTGGGACCAGGTCCAACAAGGCTACGCACTCCATCTAGAACACTGCTGAGTCTCAGTGCGATCCAAAATACCATTTGTGTTACAATATTTTGAGTTGCCAACCACTGGTAAATTTATTGACTGTCAGGCTAAAAAAATATAGAGAAGTCAGCCATTTATTTTATTATACTTTTACATGTCCATTATGATCGTAAAATATAGTAGGAGAAAAAATACCTTCCCTGCTCTCTTGAGGGATATTTCCAGATTACTGGAATGGCTCGACTGCTCTTATTTGGATAATTTTTGTGGTGTACATGGAGCCATACAGATGTCATATATGAAAACACAGCATGGATTTATGGATTTTTGAATAGGAGGTCTGCTTCAAAAATTTCCCTTGGCCTTCACACAAAAATACAGGGAAGAGAAATAAATTCTGTTGTGCTTTTAGTGCCCCCAGCACAACAGATAACCAGTTAATGCATAATTACAGAACCCTACTAAGAAAAAAGATCGTCCTCTGAGAGTCCGATTTTAATTATGCTCCAACCAATGACTGTTTTCAGCACTGACTTCAACTGGAGAAAGGCACGTGACTTACAAACTGCATTACCCATACAGATGTAGGGACCAAGATGGGACCTGGAGTGTAGTTAAAGTTCTACCCGTTATTTTTCCAATTGATTTGTGTTTGTGAATACTAACCTGAGAGGAGATTAGATAGGTTCTTTTGAAATGGTATTTGGGCTTTTTCATTATTTCTGTGAATGAAATTCCAGCAATAAAAGTGATTAGCATCTTAAAAATTTTGTGTAGAGGATGCACTGCTTGGCACATCAAATTGTAAAATCTCTAATTATATGTTGCAATAAGCAGCCAAATGCTGCTGTAGCAACACACCACTAAACACAGTCTCCTTTTTGAAAGGTGTAAATATAAACAGCAGACTTTTGCCACAGCTGTACTGGCTGATTGTAAGTAACCAATGCTCCCCCTCTCCCCAGTTCTGTTCACTTAGAGGCCCTAATTCTCCAGTGATTGACACCACTGTAATTTAACTGATTTCAACAGTTCAGGTCCCCTTATCCACAAATGAGACCAGAATCCAATCGATGGAGCGGGTAGGGGTTTCCACACAGAAGAACATATCTCTCCCTCAGCATATGGGGAGAAGTTTCAGCAGATTTCTTTCTCCCAGACTCTAAATTATCTTAATCTGCTTCTGATGTATTTTTTCAGCTTGGTCAGAAAGCTGTCCAGTTTACCACAGCCAATGAGGTCAATCAAAGCTGTTGCTTTTTTGTGTGCTAGAAGCAGGAAATCAGAATCCTGAGCTTTAAAAATGTATTCAGGGAAGAATAAATTTCATAGATGAGCAAATTCACACTCTTCCTTTCATTGTTTTTAGCTTTTATGAAAGTTTATTTCTACTCAGAGTTGTGCTGCAAGTTTTACAATATTTGTATTTCACTCTATTTCTTGATGGTGAAAAAGACAACAAAAGGGTGGGAATGCCTTCTTTGAAAAGTTGCTGCTGTTGTTCAAGGAAAAACAAAAAGTGAGCACATCTTCATGGTATGTAGGAAGATGAATGCAGAAGTCTGTGCTAAGCAAGGGCTCTAGTTTTCTACTCCTGGTGGTTCTGGAAGATGGATCTTACACACCAGAAGTGGTTGACGGGAAAATCTAGATTTAAGACAGCCCCAAGCTCATGGTGGCGGTGGAGCAGCCCGCCCAGCAGGTGTGTGCGGGAAGCACCCAGGCCCTGACTCTGGCACTATCTGTCATAAATCCAGACAGGGCTTTATGAAGAACTTGCCCTGCCATCCATAAAAAAGAGGCAAACCTGAGGCACATTTTAGGCTCACAGAATTGCTATTTCCCAAAATAACTTCAGTTAAAAAATTTCCAAGGAGTGTTACATTCAGGAAGATAGTAGAAAACACCTCCCATCTTGGGGTCAGCCAAGAAACTGATCTACAAGGCAGCTTTCAGAAACAATCATGATGGCTACCACGAGGCTATTTTTCCTTCAGGATTGGGCTACATGGAGCCAAATTTTCCAAAGATTTCTCTTTCCTTTTTAGCATCATAAGAACTGAATTTTCAAAAGAGTTTATCAAACGATGAGTTATCCCTCTGGCTGTTGAACTTTCCAGACACAGCATTTAAAAATGAGTTTCAGAATCCCGCATGTAGCCCTGGGCCTTTTATCTATGTTTTCTTGCTTTTGCTTTTCTTCTCCTTTTTCAGTGTTCCACGTAGTTTCACATTTGTGACATCTGGGCTTTTCTGGGGAGCCTTGTAATCACATCCATATCGTGCAAATAAAGAGGTTACCTGTGAGGAAAAGAGACAGAAATATCTGTACAAATCCTGCAAGTTATCCACAGAATCTGGATGAAAATTTGGCTCCATGGCTCTTTTGACTGTGCTCACAGCTGCAGGTCTGTTTCCTCCTGGGGCTAAAAATCAAATTGCAAAGAGGTGATGACTGAACTGATGATTCCTTTCCTGCAGTATGACGTTGGCTAATACATGGTTCTCAGACCCAAATAATATTACCTACGTATCTTATTGATTAATATTTAAAACGTTGCAGATGCCTAAATACTGACCGTTGAATTTTCAGTAATTTAGACATATTTTCAACCTTGTGGTTAGGAGAGGTTTTACTCTGTTTTGATCTGAAAAGCTAGAAGCACTATAGCAACTGTTAAATCTCCATAAGATGCACACTTGTCTGTTTTCTTTATAACAGTTACATTCTCTATTCTAAATTGTAAAATCCAAAGCAAGGGAAATATATTGCTCAAGCAGACAAATGCACATATTTTGAGTTCTCAGCCTTCAGACGTCCAGCTCTTGACTTAAGCTGGACAGACATAAAGAAGTACTAAACGTGTGCCTAGAAATTTTATATGTCTATTCCCTTGTCTAAGAGAATGTTCTAAGATGTTTTTCAGGCATGCTTCTGCATTTTATACATGTTACTATGCCACTGGATTTGGTATACTTCGTGCAGGATCACGTGGGATCACTGCAAGTTTTGCCAGTAGTTAAAGTAATGATGCAGTTGCAGAGCTCATAAAAAATATGATAAGAGGTAACAGTGGATAATGGATTTCTTGACCTGTCACAAAAGACAGAAAGAAACAGCACTAGGGTCTCTGCCTCAGCACATGGTCTGAAACGTTCATCTTTGACAACAAAAGTGTAATTTGGTTTTCATACTCATTTGTTTTGGGTCATTTAGGGACATCTCCTGAGGTTGTCCCTCGGAAGTCTTCATTCATTTCCAAGAAACTGCAACAGAGAAAATAAATGCCCTGAAATGTGTTAAGTCATCACATGCAACTAAAACTGGCTCCAAAGTCATTAGCTAAAGGACTCGGGACTCTGCAAACTCATTTCTTGTGAAGCAACCAGTATGTCCCACAACAGTTACACACTGATGGCAAAAATAGAACTGAAATTGTCGCCTAACAAGGGAAGCTCCAAAACTTAAACAGGACCTGTATAATGGAGCATGCTGCTGCAAAGAAAAAAAATCAGCAATTTCTGAACTTAACATAACTCATTTCATTAGTCTTGCTTTCCTCTTATACTTCCTCATTCCCACTCACTCCAGCTAACTCAAACATTTCTCTCATCAGAAGAAAGAAAGAATACTACATGCATTTGAAAATCTTTAGAAGACATGCTATAGTAAAATATCAATCAGAAAGTTTGGGGGAAAAGCTCATCTCTCTTGAGCAAGGCAGGCACTGGTTTACCACAAACTGAGGTTGTCAAATGGTCTGTAAGGCCACTTAGATACCAGATTCTCTGCAAGGCCACTTAGATACCAGATTCTCTGCAATTACTCTGGTAAAGGATAAAAGGTTAATCTAGAATTGAAAAGCTCAATAACCCATTTCCAAACCCTTTAGCCAGCCAACATCCTATGACATGGGATTATCCTAAATTTATCAGCAAATAAATCACTGCCTTTGCCTGAAAATACTAAAAAGCAAGGAACACAAAAGATAATTTATATTTAGAACAGCAAAATCAGCTGGTAAGTCTCAAACATGACTGGCTTCATAGCATTTTGTTAAGGACCTGAAAATCTTCGTTCTCTTTTAAAGCAAACCCCATTTGAATACACATAGCAGTTAAACTGCCTAACAAGATTTATGATCAAAGCAAACGTGAAATAATTGCTAGTGGTTTGTGCAGCAAAGTGCCTTATACAAATAAAGGCAACAATATCAATAGAAACTAATTTGGTTCAAAATGTAAGGAAACAGACCTCACAGGGGGGAAAATAAAAAATGTATACATTCATGTTATCAATTCACAGCTATTTTTAAACTTCCACTGTGAAGTGACAGCACCAGCAGAAATGAGTTTTCCTGAACAGTATACTGTTTGTAAGTGTGATCTGGGTACTAAGGATTTCAGATTCTGTTGGACATTTCCACAGTCCTATAGATGAGCCCTTAGTAAAGATTTCCTGAGGAGGGGTGGGGTAGGGGGGTAGACACAAACAAACAACAACAAAACAGGGAAGTTCACCTCTTGAAGTCAACGTCTAAATAAAAATAAATGACAAAACTCATCTTTGCTTAAGTGGGATCGCCATTTCTGCAAATTTCTGCTATCATGATGACAAAATCTGACTGTTCAAGAAGGAGACATGGCAGGAATTGAATCCCCTTATAGTCATGGCCCTCCTATGCCTAGAACAACAGCTTCAATATGAGTTTTAATGCCATTTTAGTTTTTTGCGCTGCTATAAACAGTGCAAATAATTTCACAATAATGAAAGCAAGATTAATTTTCAAAAACTTCATGGTATTTCATAGATCATTGTCATATCTCAAGAGTCTCATAGTACATTGTCAGAGTCTACTGTGAAATAACTCAGATGTAGCACTTTTGAAGATTTCAATAAATTTATCAGGAAGGTCACAAACGTTTTGCAAGGAAATAAAAATGAAAGAACTCATTGTCAGTAAAACATTGAAAGGTTATCTGTAGTCCAGACGTTGCCTGGATTTAAAGACCAAAGTGTCATAATCTTCATTATCTACATTACAGCGTTCACATCTTCCAGACGTCAGACATCAAAAAGGGTCAGGTTCTTCCCTTGATCAAAATTCTTGTCCTCCAACAAATTCCATGCAAATAACGGTAAAAGTCATTGTTACTCCATCCACAGGATGGGGGTGAAGGAAATTGTGATTCATTGTCACTGACCACTGACCACTGACCACTCACAGCTTGGCTAATAAAAAGATGGTTCCTCATTACTGATCAGGTACTTTTTGGTTCTCTGATACCCTACGCAGGAAGAATGATGGCCACTGAAATGCTGACAGTACTTAAAACACCTGACACAGACAAAAAGAAGCATAACAGATTTTTAAAAGCCTGTTTCATACCCAGAGAGAACAGTCATGTTAGCTTTGTTGCACTGAAAAGTTCACACTTGCTAGCAAACAATATCCATTCTACACACATCGACTGAAATTTATGGCATTACCAAATTTCACAGCACTAATTCACCATAAGAAGGTCTAGCTCTAAGGTTTAACTCAATCTATGCATTTCCTAACCTGTGAAAGACAGCTTGGAATAACTCCAAACCACATACTTCAGTCCTTGAGAAACCACTTCTGGACACCAGCTCTCTCCCCGCCAGCCTGCCCTACGATTCCTGAGTAAGCTCGTAGAATAACTAAACAAAGGCCAACTACAACCTCATCTAATTGATGCTCATAATCTAAACTTGGAACAGTCTGAAACCATGCCAGAACACAGAATGGAGCCTTTTTAGCAGCACAGATGATCCTCTATCCACAGAGGGAACACAGAAGATGGTTTCTCATCTGGGGCATATCTGCAGCATTTGACTGTGAGTTACATGGTCTTATGGAGATTATGAGACATTTGCTAAAAGAGATGACAGGAGCAAAAGGTAATTTACTAAAATGTTTTGAGTCTGTCTGGAGTGATTCCACCAAAACCTGATGGGGAAACCTCACTTTCATCTGGCTTCTATTATTTTGGTGTACCATATGATGAGTTTTTCTTTGCTACCTATTATATGGACTATTTAGATGATAATAATGTAAACGCCAATAATCTGTACTGACACAGAGAGCTATCTTCCACACATACAGTCATATCCTTTTGTATAGAGTAAAGTGAAATGCTTCATGGGTGAAGCATGTAGTCGAAGACAAGCCTCAGCACAGAAGAAATTGCTAGTAAACAAAAAATAAAAGAACATTCTGAAGATTTTTGGGGTCTTCATTAGTCAGTCAGTGAACAAATATAGGTGGGATTCATCTGCCCTAATGCAGGAGCAGGAATGACATGTTTAAGGATGAGAGTGTCACTCTAAGTTCCCTTTACATAATCAATAGGGAAAGATACTCACCTCCTGAGAGCAATTAATTTCATCTATGGGTCAGATAAATCACTGTGCAGAGGTGTCTCTTTCTCTTCATAGATTGTATAAAAAGAACCTAAATGATTAGCTCAGGCTAAGACTTATAACATTTAGATACCTATATTGAAGCAATTTGGGGTTTCTCACTAATACTGAAGAGTGTGGTAATGCCATGCTCAAACAAGACTGTTGTATCATGTTGGCAAGAAAACTCTCGCGCTTTCTCGTGGATGAGACGATTGCAGTAACTCAGTGTTTCTCAATTACAGCAATACGCAATATGTCCCAGAATAAAACACCAGTGCCTATGGAAATCCATCTAAAACAAAGTGCTGGAACATGTCTTCAACTACTTATGCCACCACGAACACATAAAACTTTCTCTCCTCTGTCTATCTTAGCTTCCCAGAATATCTGGAATCACAGCTATCTTTATGGTCATTATTGTAAGGATTCTCCAGATTGCAGACAACCAGAAAAAAATCGCCTAAAGGTTCAGGATAATGATTTAATATTTGCATCTTTGCCATAGAAGAACTATCTGTAGCAGAGGCACACAACTCCAGATTTGTGCCACAGGGTAAGTTTTCAGCAGATCTTACCGTGATCCCACATATTTGATAGCTTCATGTTCTTGTGGCAGAGCCTGTATGGCTCACCATTCCCCTGGTCACTGGCAAGAACTACTCCTCTGTTTCCAGAGAAAAGTGCTGTCTCAGTGGAAGCAATCCACTAGTTCCTGCTCTGTGACTCTCGTGAAAATTACTAAGCAGACCTCTATAAAAACCAGTGAACCTCAAAAAGTAACCAATTATTTGTAAAAATAAATTTAGTAGCTGTGCTCTACAAGGAGGGCAAAGATCATTTCAGGAGCTGATCTACAGTTGTGGAGTGGATTCCTAAGAAACTAAGAACATTCACAACCCTCAGCACCTCCTGAACGCACAGCACATTTCTTTGACCTTGCCCTCACTAACAGTAATGCATAGCATATGTGTTAAAAAAACACCAGAAACTTTACCACAAGTGCTTCTCTGCCCCACCCAAGGAGTAGATGTGTGTGTGACAGACGTTAGTCATGTTCTTTAAAATGCTACTGGGAAGTACTCACATACTATAGTAATGAGTATGGTATAAGACTCTTACTCAGAATAATAAAGCTACACCAATTTCAATGCACATTTTACACAGAACAGAGCTTTCTACTGCTTACTTGTCATGTCTTATGGTGGGCGAGTAACAGTAAGAAAGGTTCTCAAAGCATTGTTGGGTTTAGGGAGCCACAGATGAAGTAGAAGGAGTAAGGCTCTGAAAGAAAAGCCAAGACCTGAGTCATTCCTTAAGGCTTTCTCTTAAGATACATAAGTCACAAAGGTAAATCAATTATTCATTTTGTTGCAAGAAGCAGCAGATCCATGCCTACTCCCCAGATGCCCTTCTCCTCCAGAAAAGAATGAATCTCAGGTGAGAATATACAATAACTACTAGGTTTTTCATATCCTCCACTCTCAGACCACGAGAAGGGGTCCAGGTTTAGAGAGCAGACACAAATGAATATAAGGCTAAGCTGAGGAACAGTGCATAGAAATGATGTCATTTACAAGCGTCTTATCAGCACTATATGCTGGGAAAAAAAAAGTAACAGAAATAAAGTTTTAGCATTGCTAGGAATGAATTTGACAAAGGTAATGCTGAAGTCTCCAGTTCTGGAAGAAAGAAAGGAAGTCCTGAAGATAAGATTGATAGTGCTTCAAAGAGGGAGTGGGACCAGATAATCTCCAGAGATTGCTTCCAATCTGAACAATGCCATGATTCTACATAAAAAACTACGAAAGAGTCCTAACTACAGTGAAGGTTATGTTTTTGGTGACAAGGGACTTCTGGAAAACCACACATAAACCTATAACTTCATTTTTGTTGATTCAGAGCCTGAATGGTTTTCAGACCTTCCTCACACTACTATTTTTTTTTTAATGACACCTTACATTTCCCCAAATTTAGAATAGCCTGGACATTTAATTGAGTTGTCAGGGAACTGCACACCTCTGTACAATGTGCACATGTGTCTGTGTATTCACATTAAGACAGTCTAAGCTGGTTTACTGTCCTTGAATTCTGCATATTTGAATATTTGTATTTTTACCATGAACTGAAGCAATTCCCCAAAACACAGCGTAACATAACACAATGTAACATAAGATTTTGGTTTCTTTCCATCATGATAAAAAGCCCACATTCCAGCGCTGCCAAAACCAAAGGCAGCAAGACAGCCTTTCCACCCAAAGTAACGTATCCTGAAAAGCAGGTTGCCTGTTGGTTAAAAGCTTTGTTAAGCTGACCTGTTGCACTGTCATGTGTTGTAGATTTGATAGCACTTATGTGTAATTTTAGAAGCATCTACTGATTTTAGGGTACTGTGCTTTTCCTCTCCACTCAATACTAGTGTAAAAATGCGCTAGCAAAGTGTTGCTTTTTACATTGCCATAATGGAACTTCTTTTTTTATCTCTAAGCTACTATGTCGAGGCAAGGTGCTAAAGTCCTGTGAAAAATGGCTGCAATAGCTTAAAAAAATCTGAAATCCAAACTTGTAGTGGCAGTTTCTAGTGAATAGATAAGATTTCTCTTCATATTTGCCTCCAAGGGCTCAGAAATATTTATCTTTGGACCTGCTAGCCTTAACGTTAGAATGTGGACAAAGGGACTGGAATGGTTTTTAATTGCTGTGACTTAGATCATTGCATTTTCTAAGCTTTCCACTCCAAACAACAATCTATCCTCTCCTTGAAAGGACTTCAGCACAGCTGTGTTATATGCACATAAATTTTCCCTGGCTGGATCTCTGTAAAAGCATTACCAGTAATAATAGAGTCTTCCCTATTTAGAGAACTGATGTAAGGCACAGTTAATTTCAGATTTTTGCCTTCATTTCCTTGCTTTTCTCTAGTAACAAAATTGTTTCCGAACAAAGCAGGCTGCAGTCTCAAAGGCATTAGTAAAAAAAGTAGTTATGCTTTCTAAGACTTAATGCGAGTAAACTCAAATTCTGTATGGTGATTACTTTTCAGACCCCGAGGTTATTGATCCACACCAACCCAAGCCTCTGGAACAGTATGTGTTCACAGCTTCACTGCAGAATTACAAACCAGTCATCTTCAGTTTAGGTTTTTCTGTCTCAAACCCTAAGAAGTCCCAAATCTGTGCTTTTTTGTATGTAACCAGCACTTGCCAGAGATTAAAAAATCAACTGTATAGCAGCACCTCTCCTGTTTTGCAGTATTTTTATGCTGGTCTGTCACAGCTCAGCTACAGACCTGTTAGTGAATCCAGCAATAAATAAACACAGTAATAAGCCCAGATCTTTGTAAGTGTTTCTGAACCAGTACATTGAGAGCTGTCTCTATGAAGTCTGTCATCTTACACACATCACTGCAGGCTGATCAAAGAAAAACATTTTGGCCTGTAGATTTTAAAGTACTGCAAAATGTTTAAAACTGAGATAATGCTTATCGCTTTGCAGAGAGTGTTACAGAAGATGGTAATACTTTGAGTCCCTTCACATTACAATTTACAAAACTTTTCAGAAACAGGAATTTAACGCCAGCCATAATTTAGGTGTTTCTTTCTATTTCATACAAGCAGCATCTGGATGAGGGTTGGTTTGAAAAGCTTCCATTTGTTCGCAAAGATGGTTCTTTTACTCACATGCCTCTGACATGAAGCCTCTGGTTATTTGGCTTTCTGTGATTTCTGGAAAGCACATGCACTGTTATGTTTTTCCCATTCTTTGACATAGTCTTTCTGTTTACTTGGCTTTTAGTTTCTTGCACAGCAGACTGGTGGGAGTTTTTATTCCCTAATACAAGAAGGTGCTTTGGTGTCCCCCAGGTATTTTCAGATTTGCTTTAATCAACTGTGTAACTGAATACTTGGCTTTTTATCAGGAAACAAACACAATTATTTTTTTCAGACAGCAACTTTATCTTCTTTTTGATCCTAGAAGTAAAAAGTTTTCTTTTTTTCTAGTGTGTAGGTAGAGGTCTCCATGATTGTGCCAGTCTGGGGCATTTCAGAAGACCTAAGACAGCAGAAGGAGCAGCTCGTAAACAGTAGTAAGACATCATGCTGAGATGCACACATAGTCTCTCTGTTTCACCCCCGCCCAGTACCTGGGCATTTATATACAAACACATCTCTACACATATGTGTGTATGTATGTATATATGCCTATTTGCATGTAGTCTGCTTAAATGTTCTGGGGACAATTTTAGTACCGGGAGATGTGACTGTGAGGTATCGGTCTTCCAGCACATTGGCTACACAAGCACATGTTAGCTGAAGGTATGCGGTCATTTGCAGTGAAACTTCTGGCATTTAGATGTCTCACTCCCAAGCCACTGAGGAATAGAAATGCTGTGACAATTCTTTTTTGATCCGAAGAATGGAGACAGGCTTCATGTCACCCATCACCAATGACATCTGCTGATCACTCAGAAGCACAATAACAGAAGGGAGACATGCAACTAAACATTCTGTGCAATTGCCATCCTCATCTACATCATCGCAAGCAAATCTGTTCTTTCGTCTCTATTTAATTCCTCTTTGCTCTCATGTAAATTTATTCCAGAAGCAGCTCCAATGTATTTTCCACAAAATGACACTGTAAGACTGCCAGATTTCTTCCTGTTGTCACAGTGCCTAATATAGATCTCTAGCCCTGCCATTAACATGAGCTCTAGAGAAGAAGGTCAGCATTGCAGAGAGCCATTTGTTTATGATTACAATTAGGGCTTTACCAGGATTTCCTATAAACCTCTGTTTTGGGGGAGGGCATCTCAACAGGAAATCTAAACAAGTACATGAGCTGGTTTTAGACACTTTTCAGAGCTGAAATCACATATTTTTGACCAAATCTTTCACTATGGCTAAGGAGCACGTAACGTAGCTTGGGATACAAATGTGCCAAGTTTTACACAGTCAGATTTTACACAAAAAATGTTGGACCACACTTCCTACACAAACAGCATGGGGGAGGAGCAGTTGGAGGTAATACGATGCGCCGTGGCTGGCTGCTTTGTGCTGGCCATTTGATGCAGAGTCATTTGCCCTGCAGCATAGGACTGGGCTCCGTTATTATGAATGGTTTTGAAATGCTTATATGCCCCAGGAGACCAGAATGGAGTGTTTTAGTCAATAATGCATGCCTCAGCCCTGTCTGCACTTGGAAACAGCCCCATTTCAGCAACTGGCTTAGCTGAACTGAAAGGAGGAAGACATAAGGGGTTTCATTATACAAATGTATACAAGCAGAGGGGGTATATTTATATATGCGTGTGTAAGTGTTGTTCTATATCTATCACTTTGCTCTGTACTTTTCATTGAAAGTGTGCAAGGGGCGGGGGGGAAGCCCAGAGCTCTGAAGCCAAGCCTGTACTGTCTTTTGTATTGTCACTGACTAGGTCTTTTCTGTCATAAAGCAGATTGAACCTTCATCAGACATTTACTTAATTAGGGCCACCTGTTATGTGGAGAGCGGTTAACTCCCATCAGCAGAGGTAGGAATGGCCACTGGAATTTTTATCAGCGTTTAAAGATAAACTATTGTCAGCACCAGCCTGGACCTTTAACTACGATGGCTGGAGTGATGGGACTTTTAACCCTAAATCATGTCTGTGCATAGGCCATTTGAAAACAAATGAAAAAGTGTTTGAACTTCAAATGAGTACACAACTTGAATCACAATTTTAAAAGAGAATTGCTTGGTTTGTCTTCATTTGCATTTCCATCACATCACATTTGCACCATGGCTTAAAACACAGCCTTGCATTAAGGCAAGAGCCGTCACTTATAATTTCCCAAAAAGGACTAATTATTTCCCAAAGTGTGTTTAATTATTTAAACACACAGCAGTTCTTCTTTCTATTGAATTCACCCACTGCCTCACAGAAATTCAGGAGCACAAATCCTCCAAATTAGCTGCCTTCAATGCCTGTCCCTTTTTCCCTCCAGACTGTTGATGGATGAACTCCAGCACCGACGACTCAACTCTGCTGCACCAACACTTCCTGCTGAGGGCATGACGATATCACAGAAAATGACCTTGTCTTTTTTCCTATTGCATACGCGGTTCATACTGTTACTTTCCATCACATCACAGCAAGTCAATATGACATCATTCAAGCATTTACTTACCAGACAGCATGTCAACAGTTTAAAGGAAACATTCCTCTCTGCTTGCCTATCCACTACCTCAACTAAATTGTGGTAGGCTGGTGGCAGATCATGCATATCTACAGAAGCAAGTAATTGAAATGATCCATGGGTCAATACCCAGACATCTGTAATTTGAAATTGCAGTGGCTTGTGTTGCACATGTTTTATAGATCAGATTTTTTTTTCCACCTTTGCATGATAAGATTATCATCAAGATGCAGCAGCAGTGTCAACATAGTTAAGGATATCCCTGGAGCTTTTTATTTCAGATTGAAAGTAGCTTTTGAAGTTTATTAATATCTCAAGTGGAAGATAGAAAGACCACATTTTGAAGATAACACAATGTCAGTGCTAATGTTAAGCCCCATTCTTGTCTAGTGCTATACCACTAAGTCAGACAGTCTGTGAAAGTCTGTGTGCAGGAGGGTGTTAGGAGAAATGTGAGAGAATGCTCTCTCATAAAACCCCAAGTACAGAGTGAACGAAAAAGGGAGCTGTAAGTTTAGATGGGTGAATGTAACAGCTGAATTCCAGTCAAGACAGCCCTCTCTTCCTAAATACAGAAATTATTCTTCTGCAGTTACGAGAAATAACAAAAGAACCCTTTACCCCTATTCATTTTGTTTATAACTCCACTGGGGAGCAACAACTCTGTAAATAATATCCATACAAGAAGAAAAACGTATGTCTTCCTTTGCTTTTCTCTGTCTACATTGTCTCATTTAGGAGAAGGGAGCCAAGAGGGGTTCAGTCGTCTATGTTACGCATTTTTCCAAGTATGCGCATGCATTTGCTTTATACTTTTGGAGAATTCCAGAAAAGTGTCAATTTTGGCCATAAGCCTGCAAGCAAATCCTAGCATTTTCTTTGTCCAAACTGCTGTCACTGAAATTCTTGCAGACATGCTCTAACCTAATTTTAAATTAAGTCTTTTAGTTTTTTAACTCAAGACAGAGATGACTTTTTAGTTGCTCAACTATTCACCCAGTTTTGCAGATGGATTTGCAGCCCAAGATACACCTAGAACAGATCTAATAGCATTTGCCCAGCTTACTGGGAAAAGACCACTGTAGAAAAAAAATCATTAGATGATTTTCCCATGCATTAAGCCATAGCTTGGTACTCTCTCTGTGGCTTATAAGTTACATAAAGCCAACCAGGAAAATTCATCTTGTTTGCAATTCTCTTCGATGAACACAGCTGCCCAGGTTGCCTTTGGATAATGAATGGCAATCCCTTCCACAGTGTCCTATAGCTCTCCCGCATCATACTTCCACTGATGGTCCTTCTCTGATCCCAAGGAAATGAACAGCAAAGAAAAAGCACAATTCACTGTTCTCTTGACAACCACTCTGCCTTTCCTTCCCCTTTTTCAGAGAACAGACATGAACCTGGAGACATGCACATTGGTCTGGTTATATGGAGCTGAAGAAGCTGCTCATAAAGCTGTGCCCATCATTGCAGCGAACTGTGTTCTGTATAAGCATGTCCTGGTTTTGGCTGGGATGGAGTTGGTTTTCTTCCTGGTAGCCGGTATGGGGCTGTGTTCTGGGTTTAGGTTGAGAACAATGTCGATGATACACTGATGTTTTGGTTCTTGCTAAGTACTTGCTAAGTGGTGCTCACACTGGTCAAGGACTTTTCAGCTTCCCATGCTCTGCCAGGGGCACGGGAGGCTGGGAGGGGCACAGCTGGGGCAGCTGACTCAGACTGGGCGGGGGCTATTCCATACCATGTGACATCATGCTCAGTATATAAGCAGGGGAGTTGGCCGGGGAGGGGTTCGGTCGCTGCTTGGGGGACGTGCTGGGCATCGGTCGGCGGGTGGTGAGCAATTGTACAGTGTACCGCTTGCTTTGTATTACTACTGTTCTATTTTTTTTTATTTTACTTTAGTTATTAAACTGTTTTTATCTCAACCCACGAGTTTTCCCCTTTTGCCCTTCCGATCCTCTTCCCCATCCCGCCGGTGGGGGGGGTGAGCGAGCGGCTGCGTGGTGCTTAGTTGCTGGCTGGGGTTAAGCCACGACAAAGCAACATCATGAAAGTAGCCCTGCTTCTTTCAGTCACTGGGGCTAGCAAAGAGTGCCTTGGCATTTGGGGACAGCTGAAAAGGATGGATGCAATCATAATGTTTGCATGGAAGGGATGTTTCTAACTATGGAGAGCTATGGTCTCTGTAGACCTCTCCTGCTACACTCACACATCCCAGTTTCTAACCTTTTCTACTCCATTTCTAAACTAACTCTGGCTTCTTGCCTGCAGGACCATGAGAACTTGCATGCCGAGAGCATTTCCCCACAGAAGACTCGCAGCCAGGTACAACCCATTTTGTGCCAACTAAGCTCTTCTTCTCCAGACTCTCTAAGGGACTCCTCTGAATTTGTGGCAATTTGTTGTGATTTGGTTGTTATATCATCAATTATTTCCCATTGTGTATATCTGTGATTTAATTTCATCCTCCTAAATAGACCATTGGGGACTTTTCCTTATCAAATTCCATTGCAATGATTTGGACCATCTCTCCTATTTTCCAAACACGGTTTGAGTTCTCATCTTTCCTCTGAACTTATAATTTACCCTAACAAGTTTCCACATTTTAAGTAAGTGAATTGTTCCATCACGCATGTTATTAATGAACCTCTATTTAAAAGAACGTAGTCCATGGCAAACCCTGGCAAGACCTCATTGGAAGCATCATTCCATATTTGCAATGAAATGTTGATAACCCTGTAGTAAGGCTTTTCCAGCCTAGGCTCTCTCTTCAAGATCAAATTTCATTAAATCACTTACAAAAAAATTTCAAGCTGGATAGTATCAATAGTCTTACTGAAGACATGTACCAAACAGACCTATCAAAGAATGAAACCAGATTCAACAGACATGTTCAGAATAGTGTCCTGAATACGTTAAAAATCAGCTCTCCATGATGACATTCACTTTCCCTGCCAAAACCAGTATTCTTTACCTTTCTTCAGTTCCCTGTCTCATTCATAACACACTAACTAATACTTGTAACAAATGGGACACTGGCCCAACAGCCAAAAGTTTCCTTCAACTCCTCCCCACTCTTGTTCTGATCTCTTGGTCTCTTCTCCTTTCTCTCACCATTCCTCACATCTCTACCTTCATGATAGGTTACCTGGGTATCCTTACCTGATTTCAGTATATAAGTTGTCTGTCATAGCAACTAACAGGCTTCATTGTTCTTATCAGGGCTGAAGGGAACCACTTTTTCTTTTTTCCTAATTCATTCCGTTTTAGTTGTTGCCAAAGTCTGGATCTTACCCTGAATGGATCATTAATCCATCTAATAAATACTGCACGGGGGATCTGTTGTTTCACAGCTGTCTTTAGCTATGCCCATTTCTCCACTCTGTTCTTGAAAACAATGAACTGCATTGAGCAAGACAAGAACTATCACTGCAAGCCTTGTAACAATATATTGAGATGAGAATATATTCAAAGATGAACTAAATAAAGTACTGACAAGTACAACGGAAATTGTTTATGCTAGACCCAAAACAATATGAAACTTTGCGGACGGTGCGGCACAAAAAGACCTAACTTGCTTTACCACAGGGCAACGTGCAAATTACAGTACTGGTTCACATGAACCCCTACTTATAAATGATGTTTACTTTGTAAGAATGACAAATACAGACCCCACATACATGCATATAAACACATACACGTACAGGTCTTCTAATGTCATTCTGAAGACTGAAAAATCAACAGTTAAAAAAGAAGATAAATACACAGAAAGAAGTTAGCCCAAATGTATACATAATGTATTTGCTACAGTCTGAGGGAAAAAAAGCTTCCCAAATCAGTTTTGAAAGCCAAGTCTAAACAATATGAAAGCTTCCAGCAAAGGGGCATTCATCCAAAATCAATCAAATCAAAACAAACTCAGTTAAAAAAAGTAAGTTAAGAGTTTGTCTGTCCCAAGATTATCTTATTGTGTGGTTCCTTAAAGAAAACTCATCATTAAATCCATCAAAAGAACACTTAGGATTTCATTGTGTTTCCCTGTCTCCACACATTTCCTTGTTACAACATAAATTCCTTCTCACAACAAATTCTCCAAGGTACAAAGCAACCTCACAATTCAATTTCCAGATGAGTCAGTTCAGACAGAAACAGTCTAAGTTAAAAACAAACAATCCAACACAGGGGGAAAAAAAAAAAAAAAAAGTGTTAGGACTCAAAACTTTCCTGCTGCTGATTTTTTTTTCCAAAGCAATAAACAGTCTCAGCTCAAAGAAACTATTAATTCATAGAGCTATTTAATGCTCTCCAGTGTCAGAAGATTAATCAGTCTCTCTGCACACTTATTCTGAAGCCAGTTCTCCAAGTTTGAATATCTTCCAAAAACAGTTCCTTACTTGAGCTGTACTTGCAATAAACATTTCCCCTTCCAGTATGCACTTTCAACAGATTACTAGGAAATAATCACTGATGTCATTCCAGCAGCTTTACCACAGTGGAGACCAAATGGATCTTGTACAAACTTGCCAACTCATTGGTGTGAAGCCCTAGGTAATTCAGAAGCAGCGTAATGATCCTTGTATAGTGTGTAAGGTTACTGGTAAACTCCTGTAGCTCAGATTTGTGCATGGAATATGCACGGACACCTTGCTGCCAGGCCAGCAAAGCCTTCATCTACTTGGCACTTAAGAGCTGATCAGGGTGGTGTTGTCCATGCAGATTAAAACCAGGTCATGATTTAGAAAATATGTCATGTCTCCTAAGACTTTTTAACTGATCCCTGATCTGGGAACTACCTGCATGTCAATGGATAGATGGAAAATATTTTAAGCTATTTTTCTTTTTGTTTCCTACAGTAAACACTTTTGTGTACCAGTAGAACTCCACCCCAGCCATATTCTCAGGCATGAGAGTTTGGCACACACCTTGTAAAACTAAGATAAGCTAAAATTGCTGTTTATTGTAGTTAATATCAATATACCCTTTCTAATATACGTAATAGAGACGCAGAGAAATGGACCTTCAACAGTTAAAGCCTAAGCAGCCTAGCTAGCCAGCTGGCAAATTGTTAATGATTCTGCCCATTTGTAAACATCTTTATGCTTTGATGAGGTGATGCAAAATGGTAGCTAGTATGTGTTTGTCAGGAGGAACCGTATCAGATTAAATTAATTAATTCCCTAAAAATAGATTTGTGTCCTCTTCCTCTTCTCACAGTAATTCATTCCCACTCATTTAGTAGCGTGATGGAAACCAAATAAATACTTAGGTGAATTTGCAGTGGAATTAGAAAGCACGGGGACTGCTTTCCCCATTGAAATCTTTACACCAGGAGTCAGGGTTATGGGAGTGGACCCTTAAAGGACTGGGACTGTCAGGGGTTTAATGGGTCAGAGCAGACAGACTCCTCTTTGCTAACCATGCAGTGTATCGTTACATTGTTACATACAACGGCTTTTCCTAGGACAGCAGCGTGTGCAGTGACCACAGCTCTGCACAGCTGGGATAACCACAGGAAACTCACTGGCAAGCATCGGCCCACATTTCCTCCATCGCACCGCATTATCCAGCTCTGACACAGCACAGGAACGTGGACTGCGTGGCTCAGGAGGAAGCTTTTCCAAATCAGATGATTCTCTGATTATTTCTAAAAATACCTCAAGCAGTAGTCAAAACATTTCAAGGAATTCCATTACAGTATTTCATGTAATACTCCTTTTCCCTTGAGTAATTCTGAATATTCGTACACCAAAAGAACATTCAGTGAGCAATACTCCAGTGAGCAAATAATTAAAAATCTTGAACTTGAATACTCACAATAAATGTGTTGCAAAGAAAATAAACCTTCTTATCCTTGTTAGGATATAAGTATCCTTCAGGAATGCTTCAATACTGTGAAGTTTTCAGTCCTGGGAAAATGCAAATGGGCCTGTTTTCCTAAACCATTTCCTATAATTGCAGGTAGGCTCATCACGGAATAAAGCATCCTCAGGGCTGGAGATCAAAGTCCAGATCCACATCTCGATTTTAATCTTCTCCCACCAAAAACTAAATTTTTGGGTGATGTTTAAAGAAAAGATAGATTTCCTTTTTTTTCCTCTACTGACAGAAATATTGAGTGCTGTATAAAAGAGGAACTTTATTGGGGTATATATTAAGTAGCTCTAAAATATCTATATCTAAAATATCTACCTGTCTGATTTGTGTTGGGGAATCTACCTATTTATTGTTATCGATCTCTGACACACTGCCTGTTCCTGAGGGCAAGTCCAACGCTGCACACAAGGGAGTAAACAAGAAGAAACGTGTTGTAAGACAACACGTGACAACTAAGTACACAAGATGAAAAAGGAAATTGACTTTTCATATTGTCAAAATCAGCCCCCATCTGCACTCAGAGAATACATCCACCTGATAGGGAAAACTGCCCCCAAGTCAGCACATAGGAAAGAAAGACAATGCAAATGATCCCTTCATCACCCTGCAGCAAAATACAGCAACAAAACTGGAGATACTCACCTGTTCAGTTACTTGCTTCTTATAGGTCACTGTGGGAAACACTCCCTTGCCTAATTTTGAAAGAATTTCAATGGTAACAGTTAACAATCCCCTGCAAAACTACTGGTATGAACACGTTGTGCATTTCGTACACCATATTCATGTCCGATATAACATTTTCAAAAATCCACAACAATTTCTAAGCTGCACTCTAATTAAAGGTAACAACAGAGGAAATTAGACTACGATTTCCTTTGTCATTTTTAAGTATTTTCTTTAGCCTGCCTTGAAGACAGTATTGATAAGTCTTCCTGACCTCCCTTTAATCCCAGATACATACTTATTTTTCACTATCCAGGAAATGTGCATGCACATGTTCATGCATATTTGATCCTTAGCTCAGAAATGAAAGGCAACACATTCTTCAGGTTGCAATAAATCCTCCAGCCTGTACAACTGGCAGGGCCGACATGCATGAATGCACAGGATTTCCACTTCCTCTAAAACCCTGGGAAAACAGTCACAGCAGCACAGCTAAAGAAAATGAGGCCATCATTCCATGCCACAGCAAATCCAGTTTAAGGGTTTGCACACACGTGACACCAAGTGCTGATCTGGAGCAAACTCTGCTAGACAGAACTGTAGACTCATGCAGGTTGGAGGTCACCTGGTCCAAGCCCCCACTCCAAGCAGAGCCAGTTCAGACAGCTGACCCAGCCCCTGATCAGCTTGGTCAGCCTTCACTGGGCTCACTCCAGTATGTCAGTGTCTTTCACGTACTGGCAAGCCAAAACCAGGACACAGTTCTCCAGGTGCAGTTTCACAAGTGCTGAATAGAAGGGAAAAATTACTTGGCTTGCTGGCTAAGCTCCTTCAGCCCCAGGTGGGGCTGGCCACCTTTGCTGTAAAGTCATACTGCTGACTCATGATCAGTTTGTCGTCCACCAGGACCACCAGGTCTTTTTTTTGCAAAGCTGCTTTCCAGCTGGTCAGCCCCCAGCCAGTACTGGTGCATGGGATTACTCCATCCCAGATGCAGGATTTTCCACTTGGCTTTCTGAACGTCATTCAGTTCCTCTCAGACCATTTCTCCAGCCTGCCAAGGTCTCTCTGAATGGCATTCCCCAGCCTCCAGTGTAGCAGCCGCTCCCCTCAGTTTGGAATCATCTGCAAACCAGTTCCTATCATTCAGTTCACTAACAAAGACATTAAACAGTAGTGATGCCAGCATGGACACCTGTGAGATACCACTAGGAACCACAGCCAGTTCGACTTCATATCACTCTCTCTATCCTTTTGGCCTGATGGTATAACCAATCTTCCACGCATCTTCTTGTCCTCTTAGCCAGTTCATCTTCCCCCAGTTTGTCTAGGAGGATGCCATGGTAGGCCATGTCACAGGCTTTGCTAAAGTCAAAGTTCATGTTTGTTCAGTTTGTTTTGGTTTGGTTTATTTTTTTTTAAGAAATAAATTTGTCCTGGCAGATTAGTTAGTGATAGATCAGGTGTCTTTTGCCTTCCCTGAGTCAGAATAAAGCCTAACTGTGGCATAAACGCCATGTTGCTTGTGTTGGATAATATAGAAAAAATATGATGGTGTGCTCATACCTCATCCAGATTAATTTATATTTGCTGTCTAGCCTGACAGTGCACAGATCCAGGATTAATGTACATGGAGCTGTGATCTAAATTAAACAAGCTTATTCTCCACAGTTTTCCAGACTCCTAACTCTCCAAGAAGCAACCTCATGTATTATTGTGAATAAACATGGGAGGCAACAGTTCAGACAGAGAAAAATGTTTGACCATGAAAATTTAAAATTTATTTTCCCATCTTTTTCCTTATAATAAGATGGTTTTAATATTTTAATGAGAGAACAAATAGGATGTGATTTGACAATTTGTGTAATTAAAAGGTGATAAATGGGCCACTGCAGAAAGAAAACTTTCAGGTAAAATAATGGTGTTAGAAAGCGTTTTCATTCCGCCACGCAATGAAAAGGAGACTTATAACTTTTTGTACAGAAGCAAGAAAGGCAAGCCCAGAACAATGAGAAGTGACAAACTGTAAGTTTACATATTATATATAAGTGCTACAGCCATCAAGCTATCAGCTATTTCAGTTGCTTTTGTTATGACCAGCTATCCATCCTGCAAAAAAGAAACCACCATTTTCACAAAGACCAATATATTTCCAGGAAATGGTGGATTTTCTTCCAATTGCATTACTGGACAGAACATCATTCACAACTGATGATAGTTTGTTCTTCGGTGATTATTTAAATGTAAAGCCCTGGGAACCATGATATCCTGGAAATATCTCTTCTTCTGTATGCTACAGCCATAGCATTCTGTGTGCCGTGGGATCCCAGTCTTTATAGCAACTGGGTTAAACCTGACATATCAAATTTGTCTCTAATGTAACATAGTCTCCTTTAACAGACTTCTGTTCTGTGAAATTGAATGGGTCTGAGGTCAGAATTCCTATATAAGGCTGGTTATTTGTTTAAAGATTTTTTCCTCTCCCTGGATAAACAGGGGAAGAGTTTGCAGCATAATTTAGATGCTGTTTAATTGACAGCAACACATAAAATCCTTTCTTAATGCCACAGTGCTTTGTGTGACATGACTTGACGCACTGGCAGATTCTTTAGGATCCCATTTTTTCTTCAGTTTTTCCTTTACTGTATCATGTCTAAATCTATTTCAGTAGGTTTTCTCACTTATTGATTTTTTTTCATTTGCAATAGAGCACATTATTAACCTCTTTTTACTTTTTTTTTTTTTGCCTTTATGGACACTATTTTTATTCAGCTTTACGGGTAATTTTACTTTGTGTTTTGGGCTTAAAAACGAAAAGGAAGAGACAGAGAGAAAATCTTTCATCTCTTTTTCAGTTGGCATGCCCAAGAAGCTAAAGCTTCCCAGACTGCCAGTAGCACTAACATCATAAAAGTATTTCATTTTTTACTAATAATTTATCATATTCTGCCTTAAGAAAGTTCAAACATTCACTAAGCCACAGTTCAGTGAGCTTGTTCCCAGAGCTTCTGGGTAGATAAAAATGTTTATCATAATTATATGACTATAAAGTGTAAAAAGGCTACATAAAGTTGCACAAAATGTTAAATGTGTTAACATCTTCACACTAAGACATTAACATCTGTATGTTCATATGTTGACATGTTGCTTTGTGTCAAAAGATGCAAAGTTCGTAAAGACTCAGACTAGGTCCTGCAGCAGGGTCTTGTGGATCTTCTTTAAGTGCCACTCAAAAAAAGTCACCAAAAAACCATTCTGTTTCTAGAACTGGACTGGATAACCCATGACAGAGTAAGAGTAATGACAACACATCTTTATCTGCATTTTCATATGCATTGTCCTAACGTACACATTTGAATGATCTGCTTTGATCTGTTTTTCTACGTTTCTAACAGACGTGTGTACCACTGCACGCTCTCTCTTCAGGTAGGTGAGGAAGTGGTTTGGAAGCACCGCTGCTGAGGAGGACCACGTTACAAATCCCATGGCTTGCAACTGCAAGTCAGAATTTTATCATAACAAAAACCACCATGTTCGACCCTCCATGCACGCTTTCCCTTCCTCTTCCAGGCTGTCTGGGGCTTTTTTTGGCAGCAGGCCTGCAGACAGAGCTGGCTCTGTGGCGGGGATGACCTCATCCGCACGCCACACAGCTGCACAGGCAAGCTGTGCACCCTGCGCTCCAAACAACAGATTTCTGGGGAATTTATTTGTTCACACATGAACAGTAAATCAGGGTTCAACACTTCTGAGTTGCAGAGGGTTTTTGCTTTGTGGGAAATGCTTAAGTACGAGGTTTGTATTTCACTGTTAGGAATGAGAAATAAAATGCGTAATCCATCTAACAAAGATATGTTAGAAACAGCTTAGAGAAACCTAGAAAATCCTGGAATATAAACAGCTCTGCCTGGAGAGTCAGATACTCTGCACAGCAGATCATGTGCCAGACCTACACATTACAGTTAAAGGGCCAAATTTCAGTTCACATAAATAAATGATTCAACTAAAATGACTAAATAAGATATTATATATTAAAAGCCTTCTGAGACTTATTATTTGCTCTTTCTATCTGCTACTATAAGCCTATCACTAAATCACCTGCAGGAGACAACTATGTCTGCCCACCTGCCTGCTTTCCGTCATGTCCCCGAGGGCATCACCAGCCCCCCGGGCTTCCTCCACCCTGCCCAGGGCCCAGGACCCCATGTCAGGGCCATCAGCCCCTGCCCCAGCGATGCCACAGCAGGGCTGGTCTCCAGCTCCCCACAGCCCTGCCCTGCCTGGCCATGGGCCCCACCTGTCCCCATCCCCAGGGAGGTGCCCGATGCCTGGGGCTGGGGCTGCCCCAGTGCCCCCCGGCTGCCCTGCGCCTGGCTGGGGCTGGGACGGGCTCTGGCTGCCGGGCCCTGCCCTGACCCAGCATGGGGAGCCCCCGACACTCCTGCATGGTGCCTTGATGTGGTTTTGTGATAAAGACACAACGGCTACCAGAGCTTTGGGCTTTGAGATGGGTGCCAGAGCTGACTGCAGGGATGTGGCACATGTTGAGTGCCCTAACTGGAGCTCCTACAGGCCCACACGTTGGCCCCTCTGGTCTGACTTCAGTGCGCCTGGACAGCACAAGCCAGCTTCAAGAAGCACTTTTCCTGAAGAAATCGCCAAACACAGCAGGACTGGCACAGCCATTTCTAGGTTCCCTGCGAAGAAGACATGTCTGAGAGGAAAAGGCTGTTGTAACATGGCTTGTGTTGATGTAAAAAAACCAATTTTCCTATTCAGGGAATGGCCCCACATCAGAATCACAGTGTACAGCAGTAAACAAACTACAGTTGTCCCCCCCATCCGGAGCCGGTCCGTCCTCCCGCTGCGTGTTAGCCCTTACGCGGTGATTTATCAACCACTCTTCTGCGTTTGTGATTGAAATTTGTTCTCGCTGGAGTGAGAGGTTTGGGATCTAGATTGCCACTTCAAGTCTCTGTTAGTGATGAAATTCCAGAGAGGTGAAAATAAGCATTTTCCTACTGAAATCAGTGAACTGACACTGCTTTACAGTGAGAAGGTCTTGGGCCTTTTGTGCCGTGAAGCTGCAATGAATCACCTTTTGTGGAGCTTAACACGTATACCAAGAACCCCTTCACTGCATTTTTTCATCACCTCCCCTCTGATCTAAAGCAATTAGCTGTCAACTGAGGCCGTTCTGCTTAGGTACAATGCACTGTTCAATCAGCACATCCTACCAACATGTGAGATGGAGAGTGAAATAACATCTGAGGCAGATGGTGGCAGGTAGGTCCCCGTCACACTGCAGATTCGATGATGGCTCCGACCCCTGCACCGTTTAAACTGCTTCTGATTCCACGACTGCTCTGCTGCATGGCACAGCTGTGTGGGGGACCTGCAGCAGAACTGCGCTCGCTCTGATGAGACATTTAGCTGCAATATTTATACCTGCTGCATAGAAATGGAGAGCCGGGCTTCTAGCACCTCCAAACTCTGCCGTCAGCTGAAGCAGCCGGGAATGCTGCCTCCCATCCCTGTAACAGTCCCATGTTTTGGGATGGAAAGGAGAAAAAAAAGTGTTCCTTGAGCCACAAAAAAAATTTCCTGTGTTTCAAACACTGGAAAGGGACCTCTGATATCTTGGAGGCATCATCCCAGCCTTGCTGATATTATGAAACACATGGGGAAACTTGCCAAGAAACAGCACAGTTCACAGTGGGCAGTATCTAAAACCTGAAGCCTAACCTAACCTATTCAGTACCTAACCTGAAGGTAGAGAAAAACGTAAACAAACTGATGGAAATACGTTTCTCCCACAGAGTTTTCTCCGACTCCATCACTGGATGTAAGGTATACAGAAAAGGTACCTCAGTGTGATGGAGGTAAGACAGACGACCGGCAATTGTGAAAATCTTGAAAATCCAGTGTGGGATAGCTGTGGAAGTGACACAGTGCAAAGGGAAAGATCTGTGGAGTAGTCAGACACAGACCTACAATACCATGGATATTTTTAGTTGATGGCAGTTCTGAAAAATCCATTGGGAGAGGAAAAGGGAACGAGGACAGAAAAAGCAGTTGTCACTGAACTGAAAATCCTGTCGGTGTTGCACACATCATTTCAGTTTTGAGATTTTTTTTAATGAAAGCAGAGTTCTAGGCAGGAAATCCATTTGAAATAAAAAGTTGAAATTTTCATTTTGAAAGTCGAGGCAAAATATTCAGATTATTTTGGCATGTGTTAGATTTTTTTCAACATGGAATTCAACAAAGTCTTGCAAGTCCATAGACTATTTTCATGCCACTGAATCTGCATCTTTTCGTGGAAAATGTTTCACTTTTAAATATTTATCCAAACCTCATTCAGTAAGAGAGATGTTTTGTCATGACAGGAATTACAGTAGAAAATGTTTAGTATTCTTAGCAGCCACCCTTCACAGCATATTTTGCATAATATGTATTTTCTTCTGTTATATACCACTAGAGAACCATGTGTCTTCACCATAATATAACGAATTTCAAAATAAAGATTACTTGCTGTATCTAACACAGCATTCCATTATTTTTTAACATTCCAGATAAATCAATAGAGAGGACTTAAAATATTGTGTAGAAAGCATTTTTAAATAAAAGGTTAGATTCTCTCTGGAGATGCATGCAACTCCAACTGCATCCCAATAGCAACACTGCATTTTTAAACAAAGGCAAATATTAACTCATTTTATTTTAACCACATACTTCCTAACTGTGCATACTGTTGCAGCAGTTAATAAATATGTTGTATATTTGACAATATCTAAAGCAGCGATGTGAATACAGCTAAATTTCACTGAAATAGTAATGGATTTTTCCATCTTCACTTGCTCTAAATAAATACTGTTTCTCACAGGAGAGAGGAAAACTAGAGAAGCAATGCAGCCAGCGCAGCCCAGTGAGAGGCCTTTGGTCTTGCTGCTCGCAAGAACTGAGGGCAAGAAAAACCTCTCGCACTCAGCCATCGAAAAATAACATCCCAATGTGCCCTGGGATTACCTAAAGCCTAGCAAGGTGTTTGGTGCAAAAGAATTATGGCCTGCCCTTTGACACTCTGAAACAGGGTCCTGCGACTTCGGAGCACAGGTCACGGGCTGCCTCGGACCTATGTCAAGACCCTGCCACAGGCAAGCAGCAGCACAAGGTGCCTGTCTAGCCTTACACGGACACCCACCGAATTAATAGTGCATTGTTACTAATAGGACTGTGCCCTACACAACACCTACCCGCACCTCGCTACACATGTATATATCTTCCAGCCCTAACTACAAATCAAAGTGAAAGCAGATGGATAGGCAGAACAGAGGGAAGCCTGCCTCTAATGAGAAATATCACATTGAGGAACACAGCTCAGAGCACACACACATGCACACACGCACACACGCACACATGCACACACGCACACCCATTCTTGGTTCCTCCAGCCTTTCCCCTTCCCTAGCAGAAATTTCCAAAAGTCAAGCTCCTGGGCCCACTCAGTCCTGACCCTCCTAATTTCGAAAGGGTCCAAAGCAGGTTGAAGAAGGCTCTTTTCAATCAAATTTAATGAACAATTTAATGAACAATCTGACTCCCAACCCAAAAGGAAGGAAGCAAGAATCTGGCAGGTGCATACCCCTCTACTCATACGTGTGTTCACCCGCACATTCCCCATACCCACACATATGCACACATGCATATATTCATAAGGGGATTCTTTGGAAGCCTTTCCAAGGAGGAATTTCCCCAGCAAAGCGGATCAAAAGGAGAATAGCGATAGGGGTTTTTTAACCCTTAATCTCAGTCATCTTCTTCCTTCAAATGTTGATCGACTGACATTACATAGTGCCTATGCTAGGCTTCATCGCAGTTGTGCTGGCATAGACATACTGCCAGCCTTGACTACTGTAGTGTAGATTAAAAAGCCTGCATCAGCCTACATCAGCCACCCTACCACCACCAGTGACAAAGCACCATCAATACTGGCAAAAATATGAAGTTTCCTCAGAAAAAAAAAAGCACAGACATAATCCTCATCTTCATCATCTCTTATCAATGATTTTAACATGCCGTTATATGGATGCTGCTTGCCCAGTATTCAACTCTCTTTGCTGAGCTGAGTGATTTAGATGATGCAGCAAAGTCACTGATCATAATTCACTACACTGCGGTCTTTTCTGCCAATTGCCAGCTGTTGCCTAACTTGCAGGACAAAGTGCATAGTGGGGACCAAGCCCTGGAGGACTCCACTTTAGCCCACAGCACCTCTAAGACCTGAGGGGAAGCTGCCGTGTGCTAAATGTGACAAAGGCCACTGCCACCAGAGCCAGCACCCGGAGGATCAACCTCCAAATCTGTGGCCACAGGATGATCAGGAGGCAGCAATGGGTCGGTGAGGGGTGATCTGCTCCCAAAAGCACAACAGCAGCACGATGTGTTGCTGTACTTCCACCTCCACTCACTTGTGTCTCCCCTTTACAGGCTTCTTCTGAGGTCTGTCAGTGGAACCATGTTTAACCTGTCTTGTGTCTGACCTGTTGATGCTTTGTGGAAAACGAGGTAACTGTCCTGTATGTTCCCTCCAAACCAGCCTTGCATCATGCTGAGTGCTGAATGACTACAGGAAAAAAATCCCCCTTCTGTCAACTTAATCTCATGAGCACTCAGCCTAAAGAAGAAAAAACATAGCATCACTCAAAATACTGCCTCTTTACAAGCATAACAAACCCTCTGTGGAGTAAAATTACCGAATTGGTTGATTCTTTCAGAGGGCCATTATGCATACCGAAATGTAAAAAATGTGTGTGTGTGTGTGCTTCTTTCTGCATTCTTTTTTTCAAAGCTGCTGATTGTTCATGTGTGTGTAAATAAAGCTTTCACATTCATAATCAACCACCTCCTCTTCCTTCCCTCCCCTCCTGCCTTATTCTTTTCATACTGCTTCAATTCTTTGTTAGTAGCAGTGATCACACAATGAGATTTGCCTGAGAAATTTCAGGAGAATCAAAACGAAAAAAAAATTCTTTTCTTCACGTTTTCATGAAAGCATAACATTTCAGGCTCTTTTTCCCCTATGACTGAACACAAATTCATGCTTCTGAAAAATATACCTTTAAAATTTTGGGGCAAAGGAAACTGAAATGTTTTTCCCCAGCAATGTGAAAATGATAGTGATATTGCAAAGAACAGGCTGTAAAAGCTTCCAAAAGAGATAATATAGCAATGCAACACTTCCTTTTTCTCTCAGAAAGATCTGGGTAATGAACAATTGGAATACAGAAAATAGTCGAGGTAATTATTTAAAAATATGCATATCTGTTTAAACCTCACATGGTTTCTTTTTTCTCAGGAAAGGTGGTTTAAGAATGGAAAGAGTCCCCAGCTCACCCAGTTCTCGGCTGGTGGAGTTCACTGCAGGACTGGCTTGACTCTGTTCTTTCCCCTCGTCTGTTCACCCTCCATCTACTCACGCTGTATTATAACTACTAATGCTACAGAAACTAACTCAGATAATCTTTTACTGGTCTTGATTCAGGTCAGAGCAGAAGAAGGATATACTTCTTTTTACATAAAAAGCAGCTTTTTTCACTTTTGGTGAAGGAAAACAGAAATGGGAAACAGGAAAGGGAAATGGGAAGGGGAAGGAGAAGGGAGAAAGGAAGAGCAAATGGAGGAAAGACAGAAAATGAAGAGAACCTTTTTTTGATTCAGTGTTTCTTCAGATTGGCTTTAAAGATGACAGAAGATAAGGCAAAGCTACCTTATAAAATGTAAGTCTTTTCATCAAGCTTTTGCCATGTCTTTCAAACTCTAAATCATATTGCAGTCCTCATCACCCACAGTAATTTATGTTCATAAGTTCATAAGGTATTTCTCATGAAATATGTAACTTTAGCCTGGCTTAAGACTCGACAGACTGCAAGTATATAACTGTTCTTTAGTTACCCATCAAAGCTGGAGTTGAATCAACAAATTTTTAGGCTAACTTGATCTGTTTTCACAGGCTGGGTAATAAACCTTGAGTTAAACTGTGGCACGTAACACATTAAGCATCCCAAGACCTAGAAAATTCTCTGTGACAAACCTTTTAAATATATTCAATACAGTGCTTAGAAGTAATTGAGCTTGATTTGAACTAAAGACTAAAACCAAGAATAAGGTGGCATTTTTAAACAAAAGAAAAATGTGGCATATTTCATCCCAAATCATACAAAACTATTTAAATTCATCAGTCCCAAATTCATGAGGAATTCTAAAAGCTATGGTTTGGGCAAAAATATAGTAGCATTCAATGTTGACTAGTGAAAGACAATGTGAATTAGAAGAAACAGTTTGAAGTGTTCAGAACCATGACTGGAGTACACAGCAATTATAACACAAAAAAATCTACATGTCATTGACCTGGACAACTCATTACTAACAGCTGCACACAACTGAAATACGTTTGTGAAGTTTTCCTGGTAGAATAATGTGTTTGTGTTTATTATTATAACAGCTTGTCATCATTATCTTTTAGGCATTTTTATCTGTGTATTTTCCAAACTGCTTTATAACATAAAAAATCAAAAATAGACCTTTCGCTTGTAATGCTTTCATAACTACTGCAAGATTTATACATTACCTGAACTTAAAGTGCAACAGATGGATTGCCAGCAGGAAACCATGAAATTGTCAGAAAGACGGTAAGAAAAGGAGAAAAGGCAAAAATTGCAAGAGTTCCTATATATAGGCTGTGTTTGATCTACTATACTACTCTTCTGTCATCCTTGCAAATGCTTATTCTCCTGGAAAAGTATATTCTTATCCTAGCAGGAAAGCGTAAGGGCCCACAGGGCTTCCCAAATCATGAATAAGGGCCCTGCAGCAATGCATTGACCGTGATGTTCACTAATTTTTATTATAGTGCATTAATGTTAACCGAAATACATCATTATGACCATAGTAAAAGATAAACAAGGTAATATTTCTATAATGATTTTTTTATTTCCTATTTTTCCATCTTTAGATATGTAGGAAAATGTTTGTATGTGCCATGACATAAGTACTTAGCTTTTTCCCACAGTATATCCAAGGACTTCTGATCAACTTTTGAGACCCAGATTTATTCTTTTTGAACAACTTAGCTAAATCGTTTAGTTGACAGTACTTATTCTGTGAAATACAACATACCAGCTAATTTTTTTTAAAAAACCTGCATGCCTATACTGTTATAAAACAGTAAGAAGTTATTATTCTTACCAAGCATCAAAACAGGGTATGGAGAATACCATTCATTAAGAAAAAGCCTAGACATATAGGGAGACCATATAAGGTAACAGTGAGTAGCTGAAAGATGAATCGTTAAAAAAAAAAACACGAAAGCAAGCTGAGAGGAAGAATTTACAGAAAGAACAGGCTACTTTTTAGAAGGTTATATTCACAGGTGGAGGCAGAGAAATTATTTTTAATTACTAGAAATGCAAGGGGATTTTTTTTTTAAGAGAATGAATGGTTTGCATGTTTTATACTGATGGCAAAACGTTTTTGTGCACAGTAAGAATCTTAACTGTCTTGGAGGCCTGGTGTCCCCATCAGCAATACAAGAGGTTTATATATCAGGTTATAAACAGCTTCTTAAATCCCGACATTAAACATTTGGATGCTTTGCAGGCATAAAAACATATGGTACACGTGACAGCAGCTACCACAATTGGGCAATTTGGGCAAAATCTCCTCCAGGGCTCCTCACCCTCTCTGGCCACGTTCAGGAGGGAAGCTGAGGCAGAGCAGAGGCCCATGAGACTGAGGGAGGAAAGGTCAGAAGCACGCAGACACCATGATGGTGTCAAGCGAGAGCAGAACGAGCTGCAGAAAGTCAGGGCTGATGTGCCCTGGCAGAGCCTCCTGACTGCGACTGGAGCCGCGGGAGAAAGCTGCGAGCCTGCACGGTGCTTTATGAAACACGCAAGTGACAAAATCTCTGTTCCAAAGAGGGCTCGATCTCCTCGTTTCCACCGAGCCAGCCAACCCCACCTCCTGGAGCCAGATCAGACACCACCCCTTATCTCACTGCACCACCTCAGTGTGCCGTTTTCCAAGAGGTAATCTATTTGCCAACTTCTATTTTTGTCAGATCAACCTGTTCCCTGAAGCATAATGAAAACTCCTTGCCAGATCAATTTGTTTCTGAAGTTTCCTGGTTGCCAGCTCCACTCTGAGTTATTTCATTTTGTCTGCATGTCAGAACCATTAGGCTGACAACTGCTTAAATCTTTCGTTATTGTCACAGGTGGGGGGGTGCTGGATAACCACAAAGCGAAGCAAAATGTCTGCCCTGCAGAGACAGCGCTCCAAGTGATGTGGAAGCAAAAGAAAGTACTAGCAGTGGGTGCTGCCACCGCATAGCAGGAGAGCTGAAGGGGGTTTGGGCTTTTATGTCCAGCTGTGCAGGTGGCACAAGGCTGCAGGAAGCAGGACTGGGCTTTTAGCACGGGCTGAAGCCCCCATTCAGCAAGCAGCCCTCTTGCAGGGCACTGGGAGACAAGGCCGGGAGGTACCAGCTCCTGGTGCGGCTGAAACCTGCCACTCCGTTGGCGTTGCAATTAGCTGAGTAATCCTACAACGTTAATGTCCTTGAGTGGAATTTTTTTTCTTGGACCCAGTGTGATATTTTATACTGTCAGGAAGTGAGTGGCAAAGGCCAGTGTCCAAGAAGAGATGAGTCAGGTTATGTGGGCAGACAAAGGAAGCAGATCTGCAGTCCTGCAAGGGGAGCGCGAGGCTGTCAGCATGTTAGAGAGAGGCACCGGGTTTTTATGAAAGGCGGTGCTGAGTCATGAATGACAGCGAGGAGACAAAGGGAGACTGAAGGTGAAACAGAGTAGACACAGAGAGGATTACCAGGAAAAAGCCTGTGTTTCATATTATCCCTTCCATCCTTCAGGGCTTCACAGGAAATTATGTGCCTTGGGTTTTGAAAACTGTGTTGCAGAAGCTCTGTGTGCTCTGCTCTTGGTTCATTCTGCATGCTTTGCTGTGAACTAGGACAGTGCTGATTAGAGCTCGACAGCTCATAACCCTATTCAGGATTTTTCCCCTTAGGAGAATAAAAAAAGCTGATGTAATTCCCCAGGGCTCCTTTGGCTTTGCTATTGCATAGCTCCACAGTCTCCCACAGTAATTGTCTTGAACAACATCCCAGCCCCCCTCTAGACTGAGGGACCTTCTGGCTGCTTTTCCTCGCGTGTGTTTTCTGCTCTATGTAAGGAACAAAACAGGGAGAGTGAAATCAGAAGAATAAAAAGGGTGATGAAATTTTCAGTGCAGACATAGAAGGTACATTCAGTACTGGATGTCAGAGGGAAATCTGAGAAAGTAGCTTTTGCATTCCAGACTGACTTCTCTACTGATGGGGTGAAACTGAAGTGGGAGGCGGCGAATGACAGGCTGCTGATCCTCTGCAGCAGAGACCCTTTCCAAACAGCATCAGCCACGCAGAGACTCCGTTCAGATCCTCTGCCTCCCTCTCCAGCACACCACACCATTGTTTAATTGATTCTGAAAACCTGCTTCTTGATCACACCCACAGGTCCCATAAATGCACTACGGTTAAATTCGTCTTGGCCTGAAGGCTGAAGGATCACATATATACCCAAGCCCTTGTCTGAACCCCCCAAAATACAAGTCCAGAAAAACAACAACAAATCTGCTTTCAAATAAGCAGGAAAAAACAGACGTGCTAAAGATTCATTTTAAAGGAGCAAATGCTGCGTTCCCCTAAATCTGTGACCACTCACTTCAAAAAGCAACATCTGAGGAATCAAAGGAGCTACTCAGATGTGGAAGGCCGGTCATATTTGAATGTAAATAACTGTTTATGTCCTTGTGGAAGGAAATCATTTTACAGTATATTACAAAACAGCTTGCTGCCTCCACGTCTCTTTTTTTCCACCTGAAAAGTAGGTCAACAATCCTCATGGCTTTGAAAAGACAAAATGAGGAATGCTTGTTGGAAACAAGCAGGATTTAATTTCAGTCATAAACAGAAAGAAATATTAGCTCTACCTTTTGTATGTGAGATTTCATAATATAGTTAGAAGTCAAGAACCACTGCAGGTTGTGTAGTGTTCACACCAAGACCCAGCTGCACCCCAACTTTTCAACACTCCGCTTCAGTGTCAATACAAGCGGATGAGTTGCAATATACAGCCAGCAGTGAAATAAAATCAAAATCTCCCTCATGCGGAGTAAGGGGAAAAAGGGAGCGAAGGGCTAGGACAGCCTTAAAAACAAGGAGCTATCGGGGAAAAGGAAGACGGCAAGATGACCAAAGGACCTGATGATTCAGCATATGCCACCATAACTACCCGGAATATTACAGAACGACTGTTATCTTAAACTATTTATGGATGCTCACATCAACACAACAAAACCCAAAGGGAAAATAATAATTACATTTCTTGCCTTCCCTTGGAATAAACGTTCACCAAGGGCACTATGGATTTTATGGTCCCAAGCCCAGCAAATCTAAGAGAACTTGTATTTCCCCTGTGACAAAAATATTTCTCGTTTAAAAGAATTAGCAATTGACATATTATTAAAAGCAGTGATTAGCTACTGGGAAGGTTTCTATTTTCTGCTATCAGGCAGCTTCCAGTACCGAATGTGAAGCTCTTGCCTGTTATGGTGTAGCAGGAACATTCTTTACAGAACTAAACATGTTAACACTTAACACCAGTACGCACTTACAGGCCCATGCATACAAGCACAGTTTGATCTATAACCATGACTGATGCAGTTGCGTATTTTTCTTTTCAGTCTTCTGATAGCCCACTGAGAATGCTTTATTTTACTTAAGCAGGGAGAGAACGCCTAGGACCCTGTGGTTCTGGCCGCCCCACTTCATTCCATTACACAGTAACTGCTCAGAAAAAATCCTGGGCAAAAACTGAAGCTTGTTGATATTCGAGCTTAGATAAACAAGACTGCATATGCATTAGTAGGGCAAACTGAAGAATAAAATCCCAAACAATGCAGGACAGAATAATTGTATTTTGTTTAGCTATACAACGAATTTTTAACAGCCCTTTAAAAAAAGTATTTTATGACTTTGGTTGAGATTGCAAGCATTAGTGGTGTTTGTAATATGTCCAGTGATTCTGGTGGATCCTCGTCAAATTGCAGCAGGCTTTCCATTTGGATTTTCTCCATCGTTAGGTCTTATTTTCCTGTCAGTTTGCCCATTTTGTCATGAGTTTCTTTCAGACAACAGGCTGGGCAACATACCTCCAGCAGCAAAAGAAATCAAACACTCTATAAAAATAAAAATATGTTTTAATAATTATTTCCACAAAAGATGGTTTATCAGAATGTATAATATGAATGCTAGACTCATGATAGCCATTTCAGTTTTCTCAAGCACACAAAAAAGCTTTCCTTTTCCTTATTTTCTTCTTAAAAAGAGTTGATACACTAGAATTATATTTAGGACTCTTGAAATGTGTTAAAACAGCCCAACAAAAGCTAACTTGCCAAATTCAGCTGTTATGCGAGTTGGGGTTTAAGCTGCATAGCAAGTTTAAATTAGTAAGAAAAGGGGTAGATGTTAATGTTTTTCTACCAGTGCTGCTCTAACACTCAAAGCTAATTCCAAAAGCTTTTAAATCACACTGATAACTCCTCATGGGCTGAACTGATCCTGTGTTAATTATGGACATGATTAGTGTTTTAAGTAAACATCAGTTTACACCAAGCCTGAACTTTACAGTTTCCTTTACTTGCTTTTGCTGAAATACTGCTCTCATCGTTCCAGGATCAGAGTCACTTCTTGTATTAATCAGTGCAATTTTCTGAGATTACTGGAATGGCATTAGATTAGGTCAGCAGAGAAATTGGCCCTCTGCGTGTATCCTAATTTTACATCCCCATGAAATACCACATCACTCACATCAGTCTGACTTCTACCCTTGGAATGAGTTTCACAGTGCACTCTTGCAGCGCAGCTTCATACCGCCATTGACTTTGCTGTATAATCTGTCCCAGGGTCTCCGGAGAGACCTCCTTGAATCTGTTCACTTCAGGCAGCATTTGTCAGACTTTGGCTTTTTTTCTTTTCTTTTTCTGTTTTAGTTTAGTGAATATTTTGGAAAAAAAATCAGGAAAGACAAGAGCATACAATGCGTTGGTATCACAAAGAAATTATATCCCTTTTTTGCTGTTTTGACTGAGGTTGCAGAGGACGCTGCAGCTCTATCACTGCCAGGAGGTCCCTTAATGATGGGCAGCTCAGCATGCTGTTTCTTCTGCCAGCTCCTTCTGGACTGACGTGGAAGATCATGGCACAGAAAAGCCAGAGTGGGGTTCGCAGATTTTGGTACTGCACAGGGCAACCAGCATAAGGAGGGCGAGATGGCTGTTTCACAGCTATGCATCAGCAGAGTCACCTCAGAGGACGATGGGCTACAGCCCTTGCTGTGATCTGGTGAGGGAAGGATGGGACCTCACCTGGTCCAAATGCTTTTAAGCTCCCAGTGCATAAGATCCCCGAGTAATTCAGGTGAAGCTGCCCCGTGAGGGATTTTCCCTGTTCCCAGCGCATGAGGCGGTGCAGTACCTACACACCGTCGCCATCCGGACCGGAGGGGTATTCATGGGTTGCCTCCCACACCTTAAATCAAGGTTTGTAGGGCACCTTCCCTTTTCCTCACCACCTTATTCGGCTTGAAAATTTACAGGGAAATACTCTGACATATAAGCAGCGTTTTGTGAACATAAATGTGACCTATTGAATGCATGGTTTTCTTGGCTTCAAAACACATACTTGGTGCCATTTTTGCAGCACCCACAGTGTAAGCGATAGGTTACTGGGACACAGAAAGAGCTGCTACCTCCGCTTACAGAAACACGTTTCTTCCATTTTGGTTTGGTTTTGAACCAAAGTAAGGAGATTTACAGCGATGCTCCAGCACGCTAACTACCCCTCAGCACAAACTGCCTGAACATTTCATAGGAAAACCTGAATACGGGCCTGACCGGTGAAAGGCAGGCCCACGCCATGGCGGGAGAAGAGGCTTAGGCTGTGAGGGAGCCCCAGGCTGCCCGCTGAACCCAGCCGTGCGGGACCGAAGCCGATCACAGACCGCCCCCTCCCCCGTTTTCTCCTTTTATTTTTGTAAAACCTTCCCTGCCGCCCACAGCCCCTCCCGGCAGCGGGGCGAGGTGCGGGGGTGAGAGGGAAGCCCTGCGGCTGGGCTGGCAGGGAAGATGGCGGCCGCCTCCCCCCGCGGGGCCGCGGCGCCCGCCGGCTCCTCTGTTTTAAGGTGTTGTTTTAATTTCTCCGCCGCCGGGCGGGGCGGGAGGGGGCCCGTCCCCGGCTTCCCGACAACGTGTTTGAACAACCGCCCGCCCCGGCCGCAAAAGGAAACTGTAAATTTAGGCAGTCTGGGTGAAAAAACACATTCTCCTCACGGCGAGGCGGCGCGGGGGCGGCCCCTCCCCCACCCCGCGGCCCGGCGCGCGCCCCTCCCCCCCGCCCTGCGCCGGGGTCACGTGCTCCCGCCGGCGGGGGCGGGGGACTGAACCTGCTCTTTGTGGCGAGGTCAGCGCCGGCTCCCGCCGCGCCGGGCCGGTACCGACAACCCTGGAAGAGAGGGGCACTCCCCGCCGGGGAGGGAAGCGCCGCGGGGGCGGCGGTGTGGGCCGCCGGGAGGGGGGCCGCGGCTTCTGGGTGCTGCCCCTTCTGGGTGCTGCCCCTGGGCCTGGGCGAGCGTGGCCCCCGCGGCCTGCCCCTCACGCGGCTCTGTGGGGCGCTGCCGGTGCCCGGTGGGAGAGGCGGCCCAGACGCGACCCGGGCTTCCTGTACCAGCAAGCGGCCCTGGCGCCCTTGGGGCCCTTCCAGTGTTTGGGAGCCCCCTCAGCTCCCACCTGGGGCCGCCATCTTGTCCACCGTTGCCAGTGCCAGGGAAGGTGCGTGCATGGCGGGAAATGGCCTCAAGTTGTGCCAGCGAACGTTTAGGTTGGATGTTAGGAAAAATTTCTTCACTGAAAGGGCTGTCAGGCACTGGAACAGGCTGCCCAGGGAAGTGGTTGAGTCCCCATCCCTGGAGGTATTTAAAAGACATGTAGCTGTGGTGCTTAGGGACGTGGTTTAGTGGTGGACTTGGCCATGTTGGGTTAACGCTTGGACTCAAATGATCTTAAAGGTCTTTCCCAACCTCCACAGTTCTGTGGTTCTGTATGTGGGCAGGCACAGCGGGCTTGGCCTTGCCTGTACGAGGGGTTGGTACGAGGGCCTGTCATCAGGGCTGCTCTGGCAGCGAGCCCTGGGGCTGGGCAGGGACAGCCGCCCCTCGCCCCTGCGGGCATTTCCCCCCTTTCAGAGTGGCCTTCCTTCTCCTCCTTTTCAGGGGTTTGCGGCTCCACCGAGAGCCGAAACTGAGGGTGCTTCAGAACGTAAACAGAGCGCGTGGTTATTTCTGGCTTCTGCAGGGGAACGCAGATGCGATGAAATCCCCTCGCAGGCACTTCCCTCTCCTCTGTCTCCTGGAGAGCAGCGCCGAGTCAGATGTAACAGCTTGAAGCATTGTTAAGGTTTGACCCACTGAAACTAGCAGAGGAAAAAATACTATTATATCAGCATCGGCACACAAAGTGCCCTAATCCGCATTACTTTCTTTGCCTGCAGGAAAACTTTCTTCGATTTTTTTTCTCTCCTTTCCAGGCTTAATGATCAATTAAATAAATACCAGCTTCGAGTCACCTTTCCTACGCTTCTTTTCCCTTCCCTCCCCCAGCCCTCGCATTGCAGACATCTGGTTCTGGCTGCCTGGGTTAAACTCAACTCTTTGAGCCCCGGTGTGCTCAGGGGCCAGGGCAGGGAGAGGCTGGGGGAGGGAAGCCCTCTTCTTGTCCTTTGACCTCTGTTGGGATAAGAAAAGCGGGTTAAAAGGTCAAGGAAAACAATTGCAAGGCTCCTTTTGCTTGAATAGCATGCCAAATAAACTTATCCCAGGGATTTGGAATGATCCTTTTATGGGAATTTCAACCTCCCTTGGGATTGTGCAGGCTGACTTTATGGGAGCTGAGGGCATGCTCAATCACTTTGGGGGGAAGGGGCAGCAGTGCTTGAGCTCTTCTCAGCACCCTTGTTTGAGGACACAGAAATACAGGGGAGGAGGAGGGCTCTGCAGCCTGGTTTAACTCTTGTGAGCTTCCCTGAAATTTGTCAGCTAATATGTTGGCTTCTTCATTTTTTAATCATTTCTCATCTATAACATTGGTGTTTAAAATCAAGGAGAAAGAATATGGGTCTGGCTTGCTTTTTATGCGAAGTGCCCCACTGTGATGCCATTTACTAATGAAGTTACTGCTGTATATGAGAGCAAATTTTTCCCTGACTCTGTGTAAAATAATAGTTTAGTATCATTGGCTGCCTGATCGTCACAGGTGCTAGAACTTTCTTTGAAAGGCTTCTCTGTAAGTACATTTTGTTGGTCCTACACTGTTCAAATTTTTGCAGTGTAAACTGGCAAGCAGGCACCTTCGTAGAGGAATGAGTCTCTTGGAATAAACTGTTTCACACGGCTGAAAATTCTTCAGAGCTCTTTAAAGAAAAAATGGATTTTTAAAAAATACCACAAAATATTTCTCATGTTTAATTTTTTTAGAATTTTAAAACAAAGGGCATTTTTCAAAAAACTTCTGTTTCTGAAGGAAGAAAATTGTTATTTTTTTTACAATCAGTTTTTCATCTAAATCTTTGTTCTTGTTTCCTTGTTGGTAAGAAATTCCGGACAAACCCCCAAATGCCTGCAGAACTGCACCAAGGAAACCACTCGGCATGGTCGGTGGTTCTAACAGGCACCAGGGCTGTGGCTGGCAACCTTTCCCACTGGGGGTGCACAGCAGCCACACCTGCGAGAGTAACCAGGGGAGTGCTGGTGAAAGGGAAACCCCCAGAGCACAGGAGTCTCTTACTGCTTTGCCATTTCCTTTGCACTTGGGTCAGGGCCTGATCTACCAGTTGTACCGGTTAGCGTGATGGAAAAAAAAACAACCGATGTGGGCAAGAGCCCTTCTGTAGGCATAGTTATAGCCCCTAGTCAAAATAGGCTAGTATAGGCCGATCTGGCACACCGAATGTAATACACACGTACTGGGACCAACAATTTCCTACATTTGCATGTGTAAGCATTCATACTGGGGTTGTGAGCACAGTTCTGAAGCACTGGTAGCCTCAACTAAAAAAGCCCTATTGATGTAGGGAATCTGTTGGAAGTATTGAATGAGGGAAGAGCTGCAAAAACTGATACATCAAGTATGCAGAAACTGTGCTTAGTTAATTAAAAAATTGATTAAATCAATGATCTTTTCGGATGACAGTGAAAATGAAGTAGAGCATTGAAGATACCTCTAACGCCTCAGCATAGATGCAACGCATAGAGATCACATAAATTGTAATACATACATTTGGTTTTTTAGTAAATTTTCCTCTTAAGAAGAGAGTAGTTTGTTTACATGTACTGGGAGATCCTGAAATAAGAGAGGCCAGTATTCTGAAATACTTTCTTGAAGTATGGATACCCGAATTGCTCGTTCTCTGCGTTTTGTTACGACAGGTCTGCGTTAGAACATATTGCTACACTCATGCATAAAAGCTTGTTGTAAATAAAACTTTCACGATACCCAGAGAAGTGTGCTAACCTCAGGACTGTTCTGACAACTTTTGTGGGTTCTGTGATTCGGCTTTACGTTCCTGAAGGCAACTACAAAAGATCAGGTAGGCTCATCTTAAACTAGGGAGGTCCAAGCAGGCCATTTCTCTTCATCTCGTAGCCTGGCCCATCATCTCTGTTTCCGTATAAAAGAGTAAGTCCACGCACTGGGAATCCTCTGGGGAAGTCGCACACTGCTGACCGCAGCAGCAATGAGAGGGCTGGAGGGTACCCCAGAGCCCCTGCAGAGACACGAAGCCCCTTGGGAATATTCCAATCTCTGGGAGTGAAACTGGGGCACGTGGGTGGGTGGAGCCCACCTGCTTAGGCATGGATTTGAGGGAGTTTCTGTGAGGAGGTGGTCATCAAGCCTTATTGCTGGCCTTCTTTGCAGTCTAGGATGTGCATGCGTGCAGGCTGTTGTTTTATCGTTCTTGTTCCTGAGGATAAAAAGAGGTTCTTTGTCCTCCTTAGAGGGAAAATAATATAATAATTTTACAGAAAAGGCAGTCATATCTTTTGGGGGGGCAGTGAAAATATTGCCCTTCTGTGTGAAATTGCAAAACAGAGTAGATCTGCTCGGCGCAGGAAGGGCCCATCTACTGCAATTGCATGTTGTTGCTGTTCACCCAGGGCCAGGAAAAAAAATAGTCCTGTCTCCTTGCTGTTGCTATGGGAACTTTTTCAGAGTTCTTGCAACTCTTCTTTCAGGGCTGTTGGAACAATGAGGAATATTGAGCAAAGAGTATCAACCGTTATCCAAAGCATTTTAACAAATACCGAGTTTTATTTAAAGCTGCACCACCATCAGCTCTTGCCAGCTCTTGTCTAATTACTGTTGCAGCAAATATGGTGGCTTTCCAAGAACTCCGCTGAAGCTCCCACAGCTCTGTTGCTCATCCATTTGGGTCACCTACCGAGTTACATTCTGCCTTGCGGTAAAGCAAATTCCATGTGTGTTTCCTCACGATGGTGCAATGAATTTATTTACTCAAGCAATTCACTGAAACAATAGAATAGAAAGGCATATGGTGTGGACTACTTGCACAAGTCAGAGCCAATTTGTTACTTTCAGCACTGGTAACTTACTATATTTGATACCTCTCAATTGATTCGCTTTTGTGCCCAACTCTGATCCTTAATGCATTAACCTTAAGAAACTTGGACTTTAAGCATACACATGTATTCTATAATGGCACAATTGATTTCTTGATGCACTTATTCCTTCACTTTAATTCTTTGTACTAGGTGGGCCACATTTTCAACAGCCTACATCCAGGAAACTACTGCAGCACAAAAGTCATGACATCTCTGTGGACAAAAACTGCTTATTTTCCAAATATGAATCAGTCACAGGTTTAAATCAGGGCATTTTTTGGTTTTCACTCGAGGGGAAATTGAAAATTTTTAAATTATTTTTCCAGGATCCACCCTGTATGACAAGTCTGTGACAATTTTGTAACAGACTCTTCTTAAGGTTAGAATTAGTAATGTATCTCTAATTTTATGCAACATCATGAGCATGCCTAGTGACATCATCACAGTACTGACCTGTTGCACTAAAACAGAATAAATTTTCACTGTTAGATGTGGGAAATAGGAAAGAGGAAGGGAGTTTTTTGGTTTTAATTTTAACCTCTCCTTAAGAATGCTTTCTTTTAGAAAATGGAGAAAAAAAGACTAATTCGTGATGTAGATGGTAAAAGGAAACCATAAGAGAGAAGTATTGAATGTGAAATCACACTGTTGCTAACCGCAGTTTCAGAGGTGCGGGTGTGAAAAAAGAATTCACATTACCAGAATCAAAATGTGTGTGATTCTTCTTTAAAAAATGAGTAAAAATGGAAAGCTCTGTATTAGTACCATTTCTGTGAGTTTGAGCTTAAATGCAGAGTGCGTGGTTTTATGCCGGTGAATATTTGAGAAACAGTGTTACCAGCTGCCGAGCTACAGTCTCCTAGGCTCGTGTGAAGGGCTGCTGTGAAGATTAGAAAATTATATCCCTCAGCTGCAGTTTGCATAGGTGCACACACCATGCTATTCCTTGGCTTTCTGCCATTCTTAAATTTGGGCAGGGAATGAAAAACACGGGACTCTTCCCTCCCGTTGTTTCAGAGGAAAAGAGTCCTTACCCTCGCCACGTCTGTCTGCTCTGGAGCGGGGGGCTGAATGCCTGCTTGCATTGCGGTGGCGTAATCCTGCTCAGAGGGATATTAAAGCTGAAGCTCACGAGGAGATCTGCTAGAGATGAATGGACCGAGGGCTGCTGTTGTGTGGAAAGCAAGGCCAGATGGCATTCGGCTTCAGAGAGCTGCCACGATCTGGGAAACAGTATGGCTATTGCCACAACTCTTCAAGGTGGCCAGGTTACCCCCCACACCCCCCATGCGGCATTTCAATCATGCCCTTCTGCAGTGTCCAGTAACATAACCAAGGATTTCACTCAGTGCTCCTGCTTCTCTTGAGTCCTCATCTCTGGCATCCCCTAGTTGTTTTCCCACACTGAGGGGTGTGCTGAGTGGTAACTACACAGACTAGTCATTATACATGGGGATGGGATCAAGTGAGCACTCTGGTTGTACTTGGTTTGGAAGAGGAAGGCTTGGTGGGAAAGTCAGAATCCTAATGGTGCCCCACTGCCACAAAAAAAAAAAAAGTTACATGGTTGTAAACCTCTCCTCACTTTTCACACTGGATGTCTCGATTAACTGGACAGGGTTGCACCTCTTCTGGACCACCGCATGGCCGGAGAGAGGAGAAGGCAGAGACTGCCTGGCACCCTGAGGGGACAGGGTCAGGTCAGAAGTAGCTTAGAGGGGCAGAGCAAAGAGAAAATGAAACTCGATTCACAGTTTCAGCTCAGCTGCACACACTTTGTTCTGTCAAAGATGAACAACTCTCTTCCGGTCCAGAGTCTCAGCCCGACGGGCTCTGCTCACAGGATTTACCTGAAACAAAGTTAAATGCGTCTGCTGGAGGGGCAGAGAGGGTATGACCTGTGAGGCCATGTTCTAAAAAAAACCCCACTTTTGTATCAGTGCGGTTGCTGCTGCAAGGTCACGCAGCAAAGGAACATTTTCCGTCCTGAAGTTTTATTGTAAAGATGATATGGATATTTTCCAGGAACAAGGAGCAGGAGAGGTAGGGGTAATTTCAGGGTGTTGTTTTCAGAAGTGTGGTTTCAGCTAACCTCACCAGAAAAAGTCCCATCCACTGCAGCAGAAAGTAAATTAAACCAGTGCCGAGTGCCTTTGAGAATCCCACTTAGGCTGGCATTTAATTTCTGTCAGTGTTGATAGCAGCTGCTTGCATATTTATTTTTTATTGCAAAATTGTCCTTTGGTCTCGTTGCATATTGCTTTTTTTTACCAGCAGTAAGAGCTCCCTATGCCATCTAATGCTGTTCCTCACCCTTTCTAACTTTCATAGCGATGGATTCGACTTATACAAGCTCAGCGCATTTTTCAGAGTTCATCTATATTTGTTGTTACTGGATTTTTTTCATCTCTGTTAAAACAAAATTTTGAAATACATTCAAAATTCAATTGGAAAAAGTTGGGAAGTGTAGGCACGCTCTCAGAATGGCATTTAAAAATGCAGTAACTTATAAAAGTGTTTTTATAAATTCTGGGAAAACGAAAAAAATACAGATTTTCCATGAATTTCACACTAACCACGTTGTTGAACACATACCGAACATCCCTACAGGCAATTACTTTTCATACTATAACTCTCTTTCTCGCAGTAGTGGACAATAAATTCAAAGTTCACATTTTTTCCAAGCTGGAGGAACTTCTTGCTTTAAGGCTCTGGAGTCCCAGAATAGCTCAAATTACTTGCATTTCTTTTGCTACTCTCTGTTAGTACTCTGAGTCAGCAAAACAGGAAATGTCAAGGGATCGTTGAGGTATGCTCCAGGTATAACAACTGGGTAGAAACAAATTCTCATCTGTTCTGTGTATTAAGAAATCTCTGCTGGATTCAAGATACACTGCTAAAACTGAAGGACATTTCAAGTATTCTCCAGATAAAAGAGAGATTATGGTTCAGAGAGCAAACTAATTCAAGGGCAGACAGATGTGTTCTAAAAGTAAAATACACAGAGGAAAATCTTCCCTCAACTACCAGACTATGCATTAGCTAGACTTAGGTTAGCAAAGAGCAGGTTTTTGTGATGATCAAAATGCACAAGAGATCACCAGGCAAAGCAACTTTTCCAGGTGAATCTGGACTTGGGGGTTACAGGGTACTGTGGATCTCACAGAAAAAGTTTAAACTGTAGTTTTAGCTCAGATTCACTCACGTAGTTATCTCAATATTAACATGAAGTCTGTCTACCAGGGGCAAATAAAGCAGACTTAACACTGGACTGAGATCATAATTTGGCTTGTGATTTCCTATTTAGACTACCCTTGAGGTTTGCTTTGAGTAAGAACTGAGAAATTATTAAGGAGAACAAAAACATGATCAACAACAACAATAACCATAATAAAAATTACTATTTTTTCAGGAAACAGAAAAGTTTACAATGTCCACAGTCCTGGAGTTGAAATGATGAAGTTATATATCTGCATGTGAATAAGATTTTATAAAAAAAATAAATAGTATCCACACAGCGTTATCAGTCATCTGGGCTATGGATCAGCCATCCATAGTGTGTACCTGATATCATTTCTTAAGCAGTTTTGTATTTGAGGAAATAGTGGTATCTCACTTAGGCCAAAGGCAAATCTCTAAAGATCTGATCCTTTAGTGGTTATTAAAAATGCATAAAAACAAAAGTTTGTTTTAATGTTTTAATTTACAAATAAACATTTACTGGTCGCTTCAAGTGCAGATGAAGATCCACCTTTACTAAAAACCTTTAATTTCTGTTACATGAATTTGGTATTATCATCACTTTTGGTCTGGTCAGCAATCACTGCAAGAGATGTCTTCTCTTTACCAGATGTTCTCTTGCAGCCATAAAATTGATCATTGACAGTTCTGAGGTTGCTATAGGCAAATTATCAAATTATCCTATTGGTTTTTTTCCCCTTTTCTGTTTAGGAGCCTCCAGAAACAGATGGCAACACTAAGGAACTGAGGACAAGATAGCCAGTCGTGCACTACAGAATAGCAGTTCTCTGCTCCCACAGCCATCCCATTAGGTCATCATCCTCAGTGAGCAAAGGTGAAGTGTCTACAGGTTAGTTAAGATGCTCCCCTGCAGAAGACAGATTCAAGGACTTCCTCTGCCACTCATTGCCTGTGAGACCTGTAAAGGATTAAACTCAGCTTCCAGAACTCGTTAGGCATCTACATTTCATTTATTTCAGGGCATGTGTTAAACTAGAAGAATGGAGTAGAAATTCCTTCCCAAAGGGAAATTCAGACACCAAAGCACACGCTGTGAATGCTAATGCTGCACTGGCACCTAACTCAGACCTATACAGAGGTGCCTAAACTTGGAGAGAGGCAGGACTTCAGTATGCCCTGTTGGACAGCTTAAGCATCCCTGCACCTACCATGTTGTCGGGGTGACTCTCACGCCCAGGCCCTTAGCCATTCATAAGTACTGTGAAACTTCGGCATAAAATTTTGGCTTTTTATTAATATTGTAAGAGTCACCTGAGAATCATCATGATTAAGCCCCTTTGAGAATTGAGTTGAAGCATCTCTAGGATGCATCTAAACTCTAGAGCAGATACATGCCATGTGATATGACCCACAGTCCTGCCCTGCAAAGCATCCAGAGCTGTGAATCTGTTAGAGTACTCCGTGGCTGTCTCCCTGGCGAAGCACTCAGGTTTTTTTCCACCTGGATATCTGGTCGGGGGAAGGGAGAATAATGTGCATTCAGGTCTCATGGCAATATGCTTTTGGGAGGCATCTGAATGTGAAAACTGAGAAGCTATTCTAAGTATTTAGATATGCATGCTATCTCTATTCTCTATTGCTGAAATGAAGAAAATAGCAACTTTCAGTGTATTCAAACAGAAATGTATCATATTTGTGACATGAGGATAATTCCAATGAATACTGCAAGGAATTCAAGTGCTGTGAGCTTAGCCTCTATGACTTAGCCTTGAGTGCCATATCAAGCTTTGACAGCTTAAACGTGAAATGGATGGCCTCTTGTCCTGCTTTTTTCCCACCTGCCTGATTTAAGATAAACCTATCACAGAGCCCTGGAGACAACCATATGCAAAGGCAAAGGAAAGACGTATAAATGCAGATATTTCTTTCAGATGTTATATCTAGTTATCTGGGAGTTACTCTAGGTGATGAATTTGTTTCTTCTATCCATGTGTAGCATTAAGCACAGGTATGCCTACATAATGATAATGTTCAGGAGGCCTTAGATGACCCCTCTGAAAAGATCTCTGTCATATACCACTTCCTAAGACCATTTCTCTCAAGAAACCTACGTTTCTCTAAGCGCTTTGCTGCTGTGTAAAAAGTATGTATGGTTGTTGTGTAAAGTCCTATCTCAAAATTTGATCATCTGAAGTCTGCACAGGTACTTTAGGCTTGGTTCATCAAGGCTCCTGCTACCTTCTTTTCAATAATTTAACCCCATTTTGTTTGATTGTCTTCTGAGGTGAGAAGTATGCACGCGGGATGCAGCTGGAGGATGTTCACATACCTGAGCAGTTGGGATGTTTTTATGAATTCCACAGTTCAGTTGTAGCCTAAATGTCTCACCATAGGAGGGTTTCTTGTCAAGGTCTTCAGTCTGATATTCTTAGTTCTTCTCCTGTATGTTGTTATCTTATCTGAAGTAATAAAGGCCAGGAAGAACCTGCAGAGTGACATATGTGAGGCAATGAAGAGCTGTGCCTCACTAGAAGTGCTCGTTCTCTCAATCTTACCTTTGGTGGCCCTCTTGCTTCCTGTTTTCATGCTTGTAGGAGGGAGTTGCTCTCTGTCATTGCCTCTGTCCTCCTGCGTGAGCATATAGCACAGGCATGTCTGCCTCTGCATGATAATACCATTGTCAGTCTTCCTGTGGTTCTCCAGCCTAAGTGGAGGATTGAGGGTTCCTAGTGTAGGCGTAGAGAAATACAACTGAAGTGATGAAATTCACTCACCTATGGCAATTTAGCCCAAAATGACAATTTTAAATGTGCTTTTTCAAAAGTCTGTCACTTGAAGACCTAGTAAGTTAAAAGTTCACTTGCTTCTTCAAAAACATCTGTATTTGCAGCAGTCTTCTTGAAACAGCTCAGATCAGTCAGATTGTCTTTACTCCATCTTAACAAAACGCCTCAGGTTGATTACAACATTTCTTTAGGGAAGGAAGGGCAGTCGTTCCCCAAAATATCTACCTTAATTACATGGTTTCTGAGCTGCAACACTACGGCTTATAGTTCAGTGGTTGCATAAACTCCCCAGTGAGAAATCTGAACAATATTTAATTAGCCCGGTCCTGCTGTGTGATACTCCAAACACCCTGTTTACCCAATTAAGACAAAGGTTGCATGATCTTACAGTTAGTAAGTGTCTCTATATACTAAGCCTTGCAGCTGGAAACTGGAAATGTAAAACAACTCTCTTTGTAACTCTTAATTGTGCTATGTCTAAATAACACAAAGCAGATACAGAATAAAAGAGTAAGGAATCCTTTTCAAAACACCTGGTTAAAACATCTGCATGATGCAAAGGAGGCTCAGCTAGCAATAGGATTCAGGTCTATGGCATGTTATGTTGCAATAAAATAAGACAAAGGACATTTCAGATGAGAGTTTAGATTTCTAATAGTATGCCGAAGAAATGGATCTTCAAAATAAATACACTCTCTACCACAATGAAGATGAGAACTACTGTATGTGAAATGTACCTGAGATCCACATCATACCAGGAGATGGAGAGGAAGGAAGGAACTGCTTAGCATTCATGTTGCTCTTCTCTGCTTGTTCCAATAACATGTTTTTGTCCTGAATTGAATAAGAACATAGAGAACATTCAAATAACATGGTGCAGCTTTGCAAAAACCTTTCATTTTATTAATGGTGAAATAATTGTCTCACTTATCCACAAGATGGTCTTGAAAATGTCTTTTTCACCCCAGGGATCTTCCCATCCAGAAGAGAGACTGCAGAATGTTGCACTGCTTCAAGGAGCACCATGCTCTTCTGACTCTGATAGAGTCTACTGCAGTTTACTTTCCTTTTGCCAAGGGAGGGTTTTTGCTTCAGCCTCCCTTTTTGATATTGTTTTTCAAACTGTGAGCTCCTGGTACCCTCACAAAAATCTAATAGTAATCTTCTGTAATTGTTATTTTAAAGTATGAGATCTTTATGGCCTATTTCAGTGTTTAACTATATAAGTAAAGTACAATCTTCATTTTCTTACACTGCTCTGAAAAGAAGCTGAAGTGGGAAAATTTAGGGAAAAAAACAGGAAAATTTAGGTCCATTTGATTTTCCAATGAAAAATCAAATTTAAAAAAATCACCAAAATGTAAAATTCCACTTTACATCAAAAAGCTATTTGCAAGCAACTCTAATGGTAACATACACACCAGAAATCAACAGTGTGAGCTTTTCTTCAGACCACACAGAATCATGCTGCATTAGCATTTACATGGAAAATCTCAAATTAAAATCCTGGTCCTTTCAGCAGAATCCAAGAGATTTTATCCCTGCATATTTAAAAGACAAATATGTAAGATGTTTTCCAAATAATATTACAACTAAAGAATATTTCAAAAACTGTATACTTTACTTTTTACTTATTTACTCCAGAATATCTATGTTATTGATCTTTACTTTCCATGAGTTTTCTTAATGTAGGTAAGCGTTGTTAGTTGTTTCATCCTAGAAGTCACTCTTTTCCAGTGATGGGGAACAGATAGGTCTCTGTGTGTGTGTGTGTGCATGTGTATGTGGGTGTGAACGTAGAGTCATCCGCTGCCCAGGCACACTAGTTGAAGTCACTTGTAGTAGGTGGCAAGGCAGCTAAAACTTAGGTGTTGCCATGGCCGTAAGCAACATATATGTATTGCTGTAGTCCTTCCTATGTTATGCAAGTTTCTTTGATCATACTTACATCTCTCTTTAGAATTACTCTTACACGAAGCCAGAAGCAGTCTGGCAGCATTGAAAAGGTTGTGAGAAACAGCTGAGGTGGGGAGGGGGCTTGTTGTCACCAGTATTTGTAGTCTGCAAAAATTGTTTGGCTGATAATTACATTTTTGTGAGAGACACTTAAAACTGTCCCTACTAGGTGGGTGTAACGCTAGTGATGTGTATAAGGATTGATGACTAACACTAGGAGGATGCAGTAATCCCTAATTTTCAGGAAGTCCCTGAAGTGAAGAAGAACTAACCAGATTATAAAATTTTGTCCCTTCTAAGAATCTAAACGTAAGTAGTTTTTAAAGATTTCATTATGCCTTGCTTTCTGTAATTGCATATCTAGCACTTAATTGTCTAATAAATAAGGACAAAAATATATTACAAAGGTGATTGAAAGAGAGCCATTAATGTTAGAAGTAAAGTGATTGGCAGATCTCAGATAGTAGGAGGCAAACCAAAATCAGACTGACAGTAACTTTTACAACCTCAAGCAAAAACCTATCCAAAAACCTGTAGGACTGATATCCACTGCTGAGCCGCTTGGAGCTAAATTTGAGAAGGGCTGTTAAGCAACTGGTTTCCCTTTTAGACGTGTAAGGCTGATATTTAGGCAAAGCTAGCAGTGAAAAACTCCATGCTCAGCTGCTGTTTAAATCACCTTGGCACATATGGCTACATCCACACTAATAACTTTAACTGTGCCAGGGAAAGTTCCCAGGCACTGGAACTCAAATCTTCTATTCTCTTACATGGTCAGCGTGGTCTTTGGCTTGTTTTGGGTCTGGATCCACCATCGCCATCCCAGACATTTCCCTAACTTAGTTCAGGACTTTGCACAAACCAGAGACTGTCTCCACATGACAGCGTGGGTGTAGATACCCTCCTTGGAGGCTAAAAGAGCTTAATGGTATGGATTTGGGTATGGCTGCAGGGTCAAAGGATGGTTCAGGGAACATTTAACTTACTTTTATAGACATGGCCTAGGTATATGGAAGGGAAATTCCAGTGGAAATACACCATCGGTTTCAGCTTTGAGGCATGCATTAATTTGCAACCAGTTCCTGGCCATGTTCAGAAACTGGTGGATTGATCTGGTGAAGAGAAGCATCCCCCAACCCTAGATCAAATATTATCCCAGGAAGGGAAGAGACTTGAGTCTTCGTGCCCCGTAATGCGTGTAACTCATTCCAAAGGTTCCGGCCATCTCAAAGAACTGATTGTTAGTTGAAAGGACATCGGGCCTCAGACTAGCTGGCTTATTATCACAGCACAAAGCATGGAAGTGAAAAATAAGACCTGAATATATGTTTTCAATAAAATTTCACTTCCAAACTCAGAATTGATATTAAAACCTTTTGATACTCAAAAATAATTTTTCCTCTGTTATTATCTTGGTATGTATATTCAAGGCAAAGGAAAGACATCTTTCAGACAGCTCAGAGGATCCATGCACACACTTTTAAAAAAAGTGGTCTTTTGCCTGCATTTTGGCGTCTGAGGCCACATTTAGTTACAAAAATAAATTGCCTTCCTTTCAAAAATGTTGAGTGCTCTTGAATTCTACTGAAGTCATGTCCCCACATATTAAAAATGCTAGGCTGGAAGAATTTCTAAGCACTGTTTAGTAGACAAAAGACTAAAGGTTTTGTTTACAGACTCTTTCACAGAAGAATAATCAAACTCTGTAGAGAGCTGCTACTCCACTTACTTGCTAGCCTTATTTTGACAGCCTTTGCTAGTCTGCCCTACTTTGAAAAGGGTGGGTTGATGTGGAAGCCAAAAAAGTGAAATCATATTTACTGTCAAAAACACACGTGTGTTTTAAGCTTTCATCTGCCACTAGCAAGTAATCAAAGATGGTAGTGGTAGCAGCCCTTGTAGTTAACCCAGTGCATGTTCATTAAACGGCAGGGGGTACCCAGAGTGTTTATTTCAGTAAAAACAATTAAGCATATATTTTTTTTTCAGTGTTAATGATTCCCTGTTGACAGAGCTGAAAAGGGAGTGCTTCTTGAGTTTCCAAGAGTGATTATTAAAGAGAAGTGACTGTCAGTCTTCTAATTTGGGTGAATGCCAAGCAGACCAAAGGTGACAAAATAGGGGAAAAGAGAAAGGCAAGAATATTCAGGGCTCATTATCAATATACTCTGTCTTTTTTATTTTTTCGCATTGTCACAAATGAGCTTCACAGCTTTCCCTTCGTTATCAAACCACCGGCCGTAATATAGTTCATTTTCCATTACATCACGGTGGTGTTCCACGTACGCCTGAGATGATTTCTCCTTCCTAATCTCTTTCTTGGAATCATTCATCATTTTCTTTATAAAATATTACCTCTTGTACTGCTGTTTCTCAAGCTTGTCCCCCATCTGTGGAGGATTTTGCTTGCACTCCAGCTAGCTGTTTCAGAAAAAAAAAAAACAGGAATTTTCAAGCTCTCCAAGGCTGTAGAGAAAAAAAAAAAAACAACCTGTCATGGTGCCAGCACACCATATTCTCTGGAAACTGTGGTTGTTAGAACCCAGACAAGGAATTGGGTGCACAAAAAATAAGAAGAAAGAGGCCATGCTCTTAGAGTTGTTTTAGAAAGGAAAAATATGTGAATGAATAAATTCACGGCCCTACAAAGGTGTGGTGCACTTACAGGTTGGCTCATCCTGTTATTCAGAGTTAGTAAATGTTCATACTCTGAGTCTTTCATATTGCTGCAGACTAAGTTCTGCTGGCTCATCACGATTGTTATCTCTACTGGAAAGCAAGCAAACCTCTCATCTGTATGAGATTTGATGTGACATTCTGTGTTTTAGCCAAGTCCAGCTGGCTGCTTCCGAAAGGCAGGCAATGTTTCATAGGTACCACAGCTATTTCTCTTTCTTCAATCCCCTGAAGCAGTAGCTGTGGGGCTGTACTTTAAGCTGTGAGGTAAGGAACCGTAAATTCATATTCTGTTACATATAGATTTTTTTACCACTTCTTTTGCCAGCTTTGTAGTAATCCAACGGCAGTAGATGATGTGACTAAATGACTCCTTCTCTCTCTCTCTCTCATCTCTTTTGACAGTCTCCCCTCTTTGATATATTCCTCACTGCATTGTATGTATTTCTCTGGACTTCATAATCTGTTTTAGAGCCTAGATTACAAACCCCAGCCATACAAACACCATTCCTCTCTGTTTCGTTCATTCCTACCTTAAAAACAAGTTAAGAAAGTTTGCATATGATCATTTTAGGCAGATATGGGAAGGCAATGCAGAATAAAAATCCTCTGCTAGCATAAATTTCAACTGCAGTCTGTTTATTTCAGTAGAATTATGGCTGAGGATCAGCTTCCTGGTAGATCATGTTCATTCAACCTTTCAAGCAGATGTATAAGACACATATCTTGCATGATCACCCTATCATGAAGTGACTATACTATAACCTTTAGTAGAAACCAAAATAGACTCAGGAATATACTCTCCATTGACTCCTGTCAAAAAGAAAAAGTTGGGTAAATTTGAAGGCAAATGGACATAAGCAGCTATCACGTGAAGGGACAATATCAAAACAGATTGTTTCTATAGTTTGGTTACATGCAGTCATCAGGTAAAAACTAGAAGATTTAGGGATTTGAAATGAGTTACTAGCCTTTTTAATGGTGGACGAAAACTTCTGACTGGCATGTAACATTTATTGTCCCTATAATTTTAAAAAGGTGGTTTATTTAATTTGTACAGTATAAAGTGTATTTTATGATGTAAAATGTTATAACCTCTACATTAACTTGCTTTCTTAATTCATAGCAATTATTCCAGTTCTTACCATTGCCACGTTTTCTCTGTTGATGGTAGTGTTGGCAAATTAGTTCAAGGGGTATGTTTTGATCATAGCAGTATGTGTGAGATCACGTGGAAACAGGGACTGCACTGTCCTCCAAAACACACTGTTTCGTGAAATGGTTCTAGCTGGGAATTTTGCTGTTATCTGAGTCACCAAGAGCTCAAAAGGTTCAGTTTGACATTTTTTGGACCAGGAGTGACGTGCTCAGCTGTAACACAGACGTTTTTCACCAAGGATCGTCAGAGTAATAAATAATTCTGCCTCACTTTGTCCTCCTGAAGAGCAAGTAGGTCCCTGCAGGGTTGCTGCAGCAATCGGTTGGGGCAGTGCAAACAGGTAAGCCAGGTGTCTGGGGACGTTTCTTCCTCACCATTTCCTGGCATTCCCCTTGTTACCTGGCATACCTCCTCCTAAGCAAAAGCTGCGTCGCCATATGATTTTGCTTTGCTGAAAGGAAATCCGTCAAACCTACCCCACCTTAAGATAATTATTTCCTCACCGCTAGTCATCACCTCAAGGCTGACACAACAGAGATGTAGAAAGCAATCACCCTGTTGGTGAAAACAGCCTCATTGTGTACAAATCCCCAGCTGAGCTGCAACTGAGCCATAAAAAGGTGAGGGTCGTTCTGTGAATTGGCTGAGAAGAGAACCTGCTACTGCCTGGAAACACGCTAATAAGGTTTTTAGTGTCCTAATACGGTTATAATTCATTCCAATCTTTTCAGTCTGGAAATTAGAATCTGGGTTTTTACAACATATTGATTCTTTGAATGCTCGCATTATAGAATAAAGCTTCCCACACGTACACATTGGGCCAAATCCCAATGCCACACTGATGTAAATTCATAGTAAATCTATTTATGTCAGTAGTGACTTCAGAGTTTAGCAGCTTTGTTATAGCTTCTGGATTATTTAAGGGTATTTTGATTTAAAAAAAATATTTCTGATCTGACAAGGTCAGAAATATATGGTAAGAGTAAAAATAGCATATAAGTGATTTAAAGTAAACCCTATTTTATTAAACTTTGAAACATAATATACTGGATACAATAGAAACTAAATTACTCCCATTTAGAAAAGAAACAACAAGCGAACAGAGCTGACCCTCACTTTTCATTTTTAATTTAACATTCTTCATGCAGTGGAAAACCCTAATAGTACTTAATCCAAAGTATTTCCTTGTAAAACAGTAGTTACATATATGTTTAACAGTTCCATCTCTTTGTATTTTATCTGCTGCACTGCCTTTTTAATATAGTTTACAAAGGCACTAACTAAATTTAGTGAGTAATGCAATAGTCAAAAATAATTATTAACAAAGAATGGCCTTTAGCTAAAGCCAGAATTCTTTGCACTGGTGAAACAAGATATATTAAATGCTGTAAATGAGGCAGGCTTACTTTTTATTATTATTATTTACTTAAGGCTTGGAATAAAATTCCATATACCCTGAAGACGACGGGAGGTTTCCTCTTCTCTTTGATAATGCTAATATTGGATATTTGATACCTGATTTAGGATATGGGATGTTAATCATATATCGTGATTCAGCCTGTTGCTTAATGAATAAAATTTTGTCTTCTGTGCTTTACGCTTTCCTGAGCTGCCCTGCTCTGGTATCTAGAGCAGGTTCAGATGACACAGCTTTGGGCCAGCCTGCATTACAGCAGCCTCTGGGGATACACCCGAGAGAACAGTCTTAGGTGGGATCTCTGCAGCACACAGTTTAAGGTGGTGTTCTTACACACAAAGCTACCACCTATGGCTTAGGAAGTTTCTGAGGTGCAGGTCTCTGTGCACTGAAAGAATATTAGCATATTTTGGCCGTTCATATGTTCTCGCCTAGGCATCTGCTGTAGGCTGCTGTCACTGGACACAGTGAAGTTTCTATCTGATCCAGTCTGCCCATTCCTGTCTGCTCTCTCACCCTCTGCTTTTAAACAAGAGAGAGTGCCTGGCAGTGCGCCTTAGAGCGAACACTGCAACGCCTCTGCAGGGAGATAGTGCCTTTCTGGGATGCTCATTCCTTGTGCTCACAAGGGGTGGATTGTTCACCTTACACAATGGGCTTGGGCTCCAATTATAATGTACATCTATGCTTTTGTAGGGAAGCACTCTATTTAGTCCAAATTTTCCTTAGAACTGGTTCACAAGTTGTCAGACTATGTGCAGTCCATAATAAAGGGAGTCTCTGTTACCAAGAAATGGAGAAGATTTTGAATTTTCACAGTTTTTAACATCCTCCTCAGAGAGTCACAATTGAGGGAGAGGCATTTGCAGTGACATAACCACATTAATTAAATTATTATTGTGGTAACAAACTTTCAGAATGATAGTTTACACTGACTGTGCTATTTTTAGCATTCTAGCTGTATTCACTATTTTTTATGGAAAGTAATGTTTTCTCACATTGCACACGCCCTGCAATTAGGACTGATAATTTCTTAGCTCCCAGCTAGGCCATGACATTTAGTTATTAGAAGGAGAACTCTCTCTAGATACTGCTCTTCTGGTCTAAGACACAACTTTGCACCTGTCCTTAAAGCACCTAGGTTCCTCTACTTCTTAGACGGTTTGATTTACTGAGTCTCACACTTTCCTAAGGTTTTTTGTCCGCTTGCCTTGTTTGGGCCTTTATTCTTTTATATTGTGTCAATCATAGCACAGTGCCAAAACCTGACCTGAAGATTAAACAAACAGAGAAACTTCAAAACATGTTGAGTCTGGCTGTGGAGCGTCTCCTACATGGGGCTATGCTGCAGCAAGGAAATTCTTGAAGGTGTGTTCTGTTTTCATTCTTCTCTAGTGCTGAGTGTTAAACATTTCTTTTTCTCTTTTCCTTTTTTTTCCTTTCCCTGTGCTGTATCATTAGTGCCAATTCTGTTTGATCCATGAGGAGAGCAAATTTCCTGCTTCTGCCTACAACGTACTTCAGAACCTTTTTACTAAAGCCAGTAAGTATGCTCTTGCACTAAGGAGAAAAAAAGAGTAAGAATGCAATTTGTTTTTACATCGTACTTTCATGCACAAAATGCAGCAAGCCGAAGTAGTAGACATACCATAAGATATCACAGCAAGCTCCTCCCACTGTGTTTCCCCAGAGGTCACAGCTCGGAGTTGAGAGCTGTGCAGAACCAAATGCTAAAATTCTGAGCTGGTCTTGAAAGCCGGTCCTTCTGAAGTCGGTCCATCTATGACTATGATGTAAAGGATACTTTTTGTTTTTTCTCTCTGTTAAGAAGTATTGTTGATTTCACACAAAGAAGAGGGGATGTTGGCATTGCAGATGTGCTCTTTGATTTCAGGATGTAACTCTCTTCATTCCTCAGCATTTTGGGGGCTCTTATGAAGTGTATCCATGATATTTGAATGCTCAAAGATTGTAGCCGACTTCTATTGCACAATGGTGCCTCAGCACGGTTTCATGATTCCTGTGTGTTTGCAGAGAGTAAAAGTCATCTTCCAGTTTGAACTGCTATATTGTGGATGGAAGGTGGGGTTTGTCTCTTTTCTCTTTAGGTGTCTGCATCTGAGATAGTCACCATAAGCTTCCTTTAAAGTCAATGAAAAAATAGAGGCGGTTCTAGGCTGTGATGTTGATATCTACAGTAGGATGAAGTGAGTCACATTCTAGAAATGATAATATTTCTTGCTAACCATAAAGGAAATCAGTACAGCAGCTCAGTCATAAATACCTGCATTTGGTCAAATAAATCTCACCCACAGTGTCCTGTTTCTATACTGCATAGTGTTCACACAGAAACAATTTACAGTTAAGCAAAAGCTTTTTGTTCTTCAGGACGCATGACACCAGGAAGCAAGGAGTGTAAGCCCGGGCAGAGAGACATGCTTCTGTGGCTGTTCTGCTGCTACTGAAACCTAGTTTGAGCTATCTCAACTACATGTATAGCACTGCACTGTGCAGCACCAGCGTCCCTTTTACTGCAGAACATGCATAGATGTAATGCCTCATTTCACGTGTGAAGATTTTATTTTCACTTGTTAAAATTTTTGCCAAAAACATTATTTCAGTTGAATTTCCTTGCAAAGTTTCACCTAACGTAACTTCAGCTTTCCCAAGAATGACATATGAAGCAATCTCTTTATTTTTTCCATATTAGATATGTTCTTATCTCTGTTTCACTGAAACCTACTGCACTTCCATGCTGTGGAGAAGTTACTTAAAAATGGGTCATGAAGATGGGCCTGGGATATCTCTGATCATTCCAACAAAAATGCTGATCCAGCTTGGCTACATGAAAACTCACAGACCTTCACTGTAGAATATGTGTTTTACAGAGGAGTGTAGCATAAGTACCTTCCCAGCAACTTTTTTTTTTTTGCTGTCAACAGCTACTACCGCTACTGTGATGCTTAATGTTGAAACTAAGAGTAAGAGTTGTCTCCTGTGCTTATCATCCCTCTGTGCTTCCAGCAACTAACTTGATGGAGGAAGGTGGTAACTTGATTAAATGCAGAGGGTGAGAAACACAGACAGTTAAGAACAAAGAAAAAGAAAGATGTGAGGCAAGAAGAAAAAAACTCTGAGGAGGCACCAGGAACTGAAATAGGCAGATAACAGAAGATTAACAGTGGAGATTTAACAGAAGGATAGGTAGCTGGATGCAGAAACCAGGTCAAAATGGGCAAAAAAAGAGAAAAATGAAGGGCAGGTATATGTAGTAGGCTGAAGCAGGAGGCAGAAAAGAAAGCAGGGGGTGGGGCAGGGACTAAGGAGAAGAGAGACACTCATCTCAGATTTCTAGAGCCACAGAACCTGGGCATGTCTCTGGCCACCAAGCATAAGCACGACCCTAACATTTTTCTAAGGGATGATTCAGGTCCATAATAAGACCACATCAATAAATACCATTTATTTAAACTTGGTTATCTGAGGTTAACATTTCAGTCTCAAGTTATTTGTGAATATGCACTTCACATATAAATCTGTTCCCTCAGATTTCCTTTTCCTGGTGTGTTACTTGATACAGGAGCATGCAGCGACCAAAACCCTTGTCGGCGCACAGAACAAGAGCAAACGGGTTTTGACTGTGCACGTAAAAGCATAGAAGTGAGACAAATTCCCATACATTAGATGGAAAAGAGGTGTAGAAACATGTGGATGGAAACTGAGATTACACTAAAAATGCAAACCTATGGATTATGTTATATATTAAGAAGAAATAGAAGAGGTACATTCGTTTTATCTTTCATTCTTTTTGCAAAGTTCCAGTGCAGCCCTTCACAAGTCTCACTTGAATATTTCATTCAAGTGAAAGCAAATTCAATTGTACTTTACCTGGCTACAATGTCTTTGAAAATGGTCTCAATCTTTCCATCCTAAGAGTACGCTACCAACAGAGCCAAACTCTTATTGCATGACTCCAGACAAAGCATATATCTTTGATCCAAAAAAATGTATAATGGCACTGGGTGAGCTCTTTACTCAGAAACAGAAAATAGCATTTGCTTTCTTCTTGTGCAGTTTAATGTTAGCCTGAATGTTTTCTTGTTTTGATACAGCTTCTTTCTTGTCTTTACTGGAATAAAATCTGAAAAAAAAAAGTAACCTGCACTTTTCCCTTTCTCCAGCATTCAAACAAAAACACTACAAAGCTCTCCTCTTACCCAGATGAAAGCTTAGTCACCTGCTTTAGCACCTATATTTCCATTTCCTTCTCCCACCATAAAAGACACCCCTCTTGCCTTCTTCCTTTATGTACCTTGCAGCTGAGCTGTAAATGAGCTCCAGATGCATGAGCTTGGTAACCTGTTTTTCCTAACCTGAAGGCTTCCTAGGAAAAATGGATTATGTTTCCTAACTGAGCATCACTGTAGCCATTATCTGGAGAGTTTCCTATTGCTAGAACAACTGCTACAGAACTACTCTGTTTTTACAGAAATCCGCTTGTAGGAAAACAGTGTATCAGTAGCTTATGCACCACCTTCACGAGCACAGCCTGCAGACACTCCTAAGGGGCTGTAACTGTGCACGGTATATCGTGCAGAAGAGCAGAAGACATGATGTATCTGTAGCTTTGGCAAGGTCTAGAGAAACTGTTTGCAGTCTGGATCCAGACTGGTCTTTCCTAACTTAAGAATAGCCACGTGATTGCATGCCCTAGCTAATAGAGTTGATGCTGAGCAGTTCACTATAGCGTCTGAGTAGTGTTTTGAAATTTGTTGCTAGAGAGATGCCAGGAGTATAATTTAGTAGGCCATTCTTCCACGTAAGTTTCTATTAATCTTCAGTTCAGTTCTTCTGTGGGATGACATGTAGGGGCTGTTAAATGTGTCCAGATTTCAGAGTTAAGAATATTGTACCTTTAAATTAGTGCCTTTCCTCTTGAAAGTGCCTAGTGTGGAAATTACTCTCCCACCACGTAACCTAATGGCAGAACTATAGATCATCCTGGCATGGGACATGGCCTTTGGTGCGCTTCTTCATGGTGCTGGGAGACGGGATGCCTCAGGGTGCTCACGAGTAGGGCTGAGACATGTCCTGTTTGAAAGGAGCTCTGGGCCTGGGGTGCAGAGGGCACCTGTGACCACCTGCCCGCCTGCCTGCCCACCAGGGCCACCAGCTGCTGCATGTCTGTGATGGCAGTGGTGTGTCCCGGCCACCTGGAAACCCCTGAACCTGCAGTGTCGGCCCATGGAGGGTGCCCAGGAAAGGTTTGTACCCTGTCATCTGCAAGCGAAACATCCATTAAGAGGGGGTTGGAAAGGAAGGCCAAAGAGGGAGAAAAAGGTCTTTATTTCAAAAATGTTCAGTATTGGTTTTCCTTTGTTCCCTCTTCCTTCTCAATTGTTTGAGCTCTCTACTTTTTAAAGGGAATTTGTTGCACAAATATATAGTTTAGTCATGATCCTTCTCAGGTTGCCAAGGCGGAGGAGATAAACACCACAAGTTGTCCATGTTATTCATGGGATAAATCTCAACTAAAATTTCACATCTATCACCGGTATTTGTAAATGAGGTAGATTTATGTTCAGTAGTAAAAATGAAAGCATGTCTACTTTGGTCTGAATATGCTCACCTTAGGGAGCAAAATATTTTTCAGGTAAAGGAGTAGTACGCAAATCAACTGAATTTTTGAGCTAAATTTAAAGGGGCTGAGGAGGTGGATGTAGGAAGCCTTCAGCCTATTAACCTGCTCTCTGTCCTTCAGCAGGACTTAGAGGTGACCTTTCTTTCAGCAGATGAGCCAGGAAAAGCAATGTATAGCCAGGTGCACATGCATTCCAGGTGTAAACTCTTGAAGCTTACAGCTTCCTCTGCTTCCCTTGAAAGTCTTTCCTATATCTTCATAATCACAGAGGTGACAAAAGCTCTGCGTAATACCACCTTTGACTGATACATATTAAGGGAAACGTATTCAGTCCCAGTTCACCTGTGGTCTACTGCAAGTCTTTATTTATTACCACTCTGTTTCCAAGCTAATAAGTCTTATAAACTAAATTTGATTTTTTTTTAAATACCCTATGAATCTTAAGATTCAATTGGAAGTTTTTGAAGCTTTACAGCTTTTGGAGCTGATCTCTTATTCTTTATACTTTAACCTACAGGTCAAGCAATTATTACTTTCTGTCTCTTGCTCTAATTTGGTGCCAGTCTATTTTAGCCTGCCGACTGTCGTGTTGGTGGATTGAGCTTTTCTGTAGTTCTACATAATACACTTCTAGTCCAAAGAGTAAAACATTTTTAAATTAAAATGCATGATTTGCTAAGAAAACTGTTAATACAAATATCAGTGTTTTCCAACTAAATGTAATAAAGCTATAATCCAGTCTGATGCTGGTTTCCACCATTCTGACTAGACCTAAAATTAAAGACACTGGTTTCTCTTGGCTTTAAAACAAAGATCCAAAGATTAAATCCATTTTCTCTATAAACAGGTTCCAAATTTTTTTTCCAGAATAAATCATTATCTTTTCACGATTAAATTATGTGGCAGTTGTAAATGTGGTCTGTAAGAGTCTGAAGTGTTAAGAACAATTGTCTCAAAGCTTGCTTGGGTGTGTTTGAAAACGTGTGATTTAATATGTCTGGCAGTTGAAGAAGTAGGTTTCCATGCTAAAGCTGCATGGACTTTTAGTAGGGGAAGGACTGGATTAACAGGGGTAAATTATGTTTATTGTTTTGTAATTTGCTTTTGTTGCCTGACTTTTTGGGCAACAGCTGCATAAGAATGTGGTGAGAAGCAGCTGGTGAAGGTTGTCTCACCTGCTCTTTTTGTGTTATGGCTCCCTCCTTTTACCCAGTAAGTGCTTTGCTGTGCTGGATAGATACCTTGCGTGCTGTGGACTGAAACAGAGTAGATGGCTGTGTCTCTTTGTGTCAGGTGCCTGACAGGTCTGGCTTCCAATCTTTCTGTTTTGTACCTTCCATCCTTCTTTTGTGCATGTGTGCACACATGCATCTGTCTTTACATACATATACATATATGTATATAGAAAACATGCATGTGTACACTGAATTTGTGTAGAGCTTGGAAAGCAGTATTGTAGATTGCAAGAGCAGAGCATAAAGGATGAAATGCTCATCCCTGAGATGTTTTGTGACCAGTATTAGAAAAGTAGCCTCACAGTGGGAGAGCCTCTGCTGTGCATAGTAGAGAGGAAAGATTAGCAAAAATAAATGGGCTACTGGTGACAAGAAAATCAAGATGATGTAATCACTAAGTAGGAATAGAAGGCAACATGGTATTACTTTTAGCTTGTTTTCATTTATACTGATCTGTAAATTACACAGTGCCTGAAGGTATGCTGGGTACTCTGTAGACACTTTCCAGAAAGAGTATACAAAATATATATAGACATTGCATAACCAATAGGATTTGCACTGCAGGGATGGTGAAGTAAAAATAATAACAGCAAGACCATGAGCGTACTTAGGCTTCTTGTGATCATGGCTCAAGCTTTTTGCTTGAGGCAAAATCTTTTCAGGGACAGTGCATGAAATACGGGTATTGAAGAGACAAAACACGTGTAAAAGAGGAAGCAGGGTAGAAGTAAGGGATGAACAAAAGTGTCCAGGGCATAGAAAATCAAAATGGTGATAATGAGAAGACAAGCAAGTGGAATTACATGAAAACATATTCCACAAATTGTGGTGAAATCCAAACTGACAAAGAGAAAAATTTGTAACCAACCTAGCAGCAACCAGAGAGTGGTGCTGGGATGGGCCATGTGGCAGAGGACCTTTTTCACAGTGGGGCTATGTCTTTTCCCACATGAATCACTACACTGAACTGATAGACTGCCTGACTCTAGCTGGACAGATTAACTAAGCCAATTCATGGAGCTTTACTTATTTTTAAGACAAAGGAGAACATGGTGACTGTGGAGTATGAGGCATGTCATAGAGAAGTGAACAAAAGGCAGGAAAGAAGAAGTTGCTAAAATTAGGAGATAAGCGGGAAGTAATTTTAAGTGGTGAAACAGGCAGTGTATGGTCAAAAGGGAAGTATATGGGAGAAGGTTTAAAAAATTTCAAGTAATGAGTTCACTGGAGAGATTTTTATATGTACTATAAATGCATGGAGTGGGACAAAGAAAATAGGAGAAATAAAAATACATGAATCCAGAGAGGATCTGAATATCACATCACATCTGATCAGATTTGACCAAACCATACTGAAGATAAAAAACTTAGCAGCTAAATGTGAAGACTAACAATTTCAAAGAGACAGAAGTAGATGGAAAGGGGGAGGGAGAAATGAACTTGCTTGTAAAGGGAATTTTGTAAATCTCCATGGTACAAACTGTATGTTGCTTAGACTCTTTTGAAATATATTAACCAGTTGCATATGGAATTTCACACGCTTTACATTGTCCCTGCTATATAAAAGGGTAAGAAGACAGACAGATCTTCTTAACAAAAAATTTTCCATCCTAATGAGGACACTGTATTTACACAAGGCTAGTTATCCCATATTCACTAGCCTGTTGGAGATGAAGATGCTCATGAATAGGTACAGCCAAAGCACATGGTACTTGATCTAATCCTAGCCACCTGATTATCCCGCAGGGACTACTTCAGCCCAGGTGCAAATTAGAGCCTCTGAAAAACAGGAGAGTCCCAAAAGAGCAGGTGGGCTTTATGTGTCCAGAAGGGCAAAAAAGGCTGTTAAAATAACACATCTGTTTTTCTGTCAAGTAGAAGACAATGAGGAAAGCCTTAATCCGTCTTTCAAAGGCAATCAGAATCAAGCCTTGGTAGAAGATCTGAGCAACTCCAGATACTCAAGTACAGAAAGTAAACAGAGAAAGATGATATTTATCTGATGATTTGGAGGAAATAAAGCTCAAGATACTGATGAGATGTATTCAGTTTTAGGCAAATTTTACTTCCACTTGAATTACTGGGAGAGTCTTATTGCCTGAAAGGGGATTTAGAATATTAAAAAACAACAGATCATGAAGACATAAAAGTCACTGGCACAACTTTTTAAACATAACATGAAACATTAATCCTGGGAATTCAGGAAAAGTTTCTCTGACTTTGGTTCCAAAAAGCTGTTGGGGAACCAATCCTGAAGTTGTATTTATCCAAATACTTTATTTTCTAATTTTTCTGTAGTCATCAATTTCCTCAGGACTGAAGTAGAAGTCTTTTGCTAGAGCTTCCAGGACTGTTCTTAGATCTTTGTATCTGCCACATCTCAACCATGCTTTCTAAAACCACATAGCAAGTTTTCCTGGCTTTTTTTTGGCATGCAAGCTCTTCTCAGTACCAGTTCAACAGAAACGTGAGCTAGATGCTATTTCCAATACTGTAGTGCAAAACCATCAGCTCAAGTGTACAACACTTTTGTACGAGAAGGTAAAACTTGAATGAATTTTAACACATTTGAAAATATTGTAGCCTCGGATTTTACTATTGCACTACTACGTGGGGGTAAGCAAAGGCAACTGGTCTCTACACATTCCTTTTACCTAATCTGCTCTGAATACTGTCTAAATGATAGCTATGTAATATTATAAAGTCCTTGAAAAAAGATGAATGTTAAGTATTGTTAGAGGAAACAAGTAACTGTTGTATTTAGCTTTGGCAGAAACACAAATGCATTTTTAATATCTTTCTGTTTCATCTAAACCCATTAAGGGAGCTTTTCCTTTTCTGTCTCTTAAAAGTACAGTCTGCATTTTGCATCATGACAACACAAATGCTACAGAAATTTTACAATTAGTGTAGCTTAACATTGCTGCAAAATCCTACTGGAGCTGACAATTCTGTTGCTTTGTGTTGATGGATGGTTAAGCAATTCAAAACAGTATGGCTTTTAAATCTAAAAATGAAACTTGCAATCAACATAAACCAAGGTTAATGCCTTAAAATATAATGTAGCCAAACCTTTAACGTTTTCCTGATTTTTTTTCTTGGTTTTGTGATGTAGCAAGGGACTGCCACCTGGCAGAAGCAGGCTGCAGAAGTCACCATTCTCACTTCACATTCCAGGTGCATGGGCTGCAGAAAGCTCCCTTTGTTCCCTCCTCAAATGTGAATTAACAGTAGCAGCTTTTATAGCTCTGACACTGAGTGTGAGCCATAACAAAAGAAAACATGAAATGCCAGTGTACTCTGAGGCAAAATTATGCCTTGCAAGGAGATATACATTTTTAAAATATATATGTAATTTCAAAACAAAGCACAGAAGTGTAAATAAAAAAATCAAAGTGCCTGTAAACTCAGATTTGCCAGCTAAAGGGTAAGAAGTTTACAGATTGGGAGTGAAGACAAGAAGGGATTAAAAAATAAAACAATCCTCTCTCTTTTTTAAAAATTGTACAAATATACTTTCTGCACTCTTGCATCTTTTAAGATGCTCAGCTTCTCAATTCAGATGGTCATCAGCTCCTATCTCGTAGTCTAAACCAATTATACGCATTAAAAATGCAAGGCCAAATCCCATGCTCTTCTCACTGGCGCTGCTCTATTGGCTTCAGTGGCACCGGGCCAACAACGCCATCTGAAGATCTAGCTGAGAGGCAGAGTGCAAGTGCATCAGCTTGAGGTTGGCACCATGCTAATGCGCTACACGGCTTCTCTTCCCCTCAGAGCCAGTGCCAAGAAAGAGCATCTCGGTCTGCAAAAGACGATGTAAGTCAGAGATGCAGAAGCAGTAGCCTCAGCTTTCTTATACTCTTTGCCCACCACCACAAGTTTTTGGGTGCATACTGTTGTGGATGCTGGATAATACTGAAGTATGTATGTATGTATGTGTGGCATACTGAGGTCTATTTATCGCTTACCAAATAGTTTCCCTGCACTTGCCAATGTGCTCTAAAGGAGAGACCGGATTGTATATCAATGCCTTTTTTGTGCCTTCCCCAATCATTACTGAGTTTTAGTAAGTTGTATTATTATGTTGACCAAGTGTAAAAAGGCAAATATATAAAAAAAAAAATCATCACGTGCCAAAGACTCCACAACTGAGCCTTCCTTTCAGACAGTGCTGCAGGTTCATGTACTCACTGAATAAGGCAATAGGACTTCTGATGCAAAGCAGAATAAGAGCGTCACAGACCCCTTTAAAGAAGACTGAAGTCAGTAGGCATGTCAGACAGACCAAAGGTATAAGCGTGGCTGACAGAGCTAAGGATCAGCCAGGACCATTGGTTCTCCTCCCTCACCAGGAGCAGACCACGACCACTGCAGGTTTCGCACACCTCTCTGCCTGAGTTACTATCAGAGCTTTCAGGAATCTGAAGAGTTACAGAACTGTTTCATCACAAACTTGATAATTAACTCATCCAAAGCTGGAAGCTAGAAACATCATCCATGACCATGGCTTTTTTGTTGAGTATGGCTATAATGATCTGGTTTTTTAGCACTAGCTGACACCCACCCAGTCCTTCCTTAGGAATTGAGAGTCATCTACAGGGATGGCACTGCTCTTCTGGCTTTCACTAATGAACCTCTATGTGAGTCTAGCACAGTAGTAGTCATGTGCTTGCCCAGAGACTAAGGCACCCATGCCAAGAATTCTTTTTTTATAAATTTCAGCTTTTTAAGTGGCACATGTATGTTCCTGATTTCTCTTTCTGAGCCTCAAAGCTTTTTGCACCCTTCCCTTCCCTTCCCTTCCCTTCCCTTCCCTTCCCTTCCCTTCCCTTCCCTTCCCTTCCCTTCCCTTCCCTTCCCTTCCCTTCCCTTCCCTTCCCTTCCCTTCCCTTCCCTTCCCTTCCCTTCCCTTCCCTTCCCTTCCCTTCCCTTCCCTTCCCTTCCCTTCCCTTCCCTTCCCTTCCCTTCCCTTCTCCATATAATGATTCCATATACTGCCCCAAATATCACTTTGCAGTTACAGAACCACCTCTGACTTCTGTTCCTAGAGCAGATTGTATTTAATCATTGAGATTTTTAGAGAACCATTTACAGCATTTTATTTTTTAAATTTTGCTTTTCATTTGAAGTATGCATGGCAGTGGATTTCTTCAATCTTTTTTTTTTTTTTTTAATCAGAAGCCAAATAAACAAGCAACAATGCAGAACTCCTACACTGAGAGAAGGGAGGGGGGGAGAGAGGGAGAGAAGATGAAAAAAAATTTACGAAAAGAGTGAATTTACTCTCCGCAGTTTGAATCTCTGGCAAATAGTTTGCTGCAATTTTAATTTCAGCCCAATCTGATTCAAATTACATGCTTTTTCATTATATGACTGCCTTGCAATCAAGTGTTTATCTTTGTACCCCTATGTATTTTGTATACATACTGAAGATGAAGCTTTATGCCATGCTTAGCCATTATTGGATTAAGAGCTGGGGGAAGGAAGGGTGAAGATGCTTACACTCAGTGTGTTTTGATGACTCATTTTGCACTGAAAAGTTGCCAGATATTATGCATCATTTCCATTTGCTGGGAAATGCTCTTTCAGTCAACTGAAATTGTTTTTGATCTAGGGTGGGGGTCTTCAACCTACAAGCAAATGCAGACCACATGGTAATTATCCTCATGTCGATGCCAAAGCCAGAAATGCTGCTGTTTTAAAAAAGCAGAACCAAAAGAAGTGAGCTAAAAACCAGCTAGAATATGTTTACATCTGGAGCAGAACGAAAGAGATGGCAAAGACCACAAAGCAGATGTGATGAAACAGGAAAAATTAACATGTATCTTCTTCAAGTGATCAAAACCAAAGTCGATGGCACTGAAGCACCTGAATATCAGTACTGCCTTAAGTACAGTAATACTAAATAAAACTTTGCAAAGGTAATTTAGGTAGCTGGGAAACCGGAGCGCTTTCTGGTTTGGAAGGAATACATGGATTTTACATAACCTCTGTTCTTCCCACTATCTTAAAGATGAAGATTAGATACTTGTCAGAGATCTGATTTCAAAGAATTTCTGAGGCATTTTTATCGCACTACTTCTTAAAGAGGTGGAGCTGCTAGTGGTTTTATAATGGAAACATTTGCTATTTACAGGCTTTAATTTAATTGCTTAATTGCTGCTTCAGAATGCAAAGGACTGGAACTTGAGCCAAGAGTCATTTTTCTCAAAGAAAATATTTATTAAAAATAAAAGCAAACTTTCACCATATCATGCAAGCTGGAAATTGAAGCAGAGCTGGTTAGGGAGACCAAGTAAACTGCTGAGCCACACTGGAACAAGAAAAGAAGATGCTTCTTTGAGTTTCCACCATGCCCCAAGAGCCCATCCTTAATTTTAGTGACTTTGTAGGAAGAAATCTCAACTGTTTTCTACCTTTTCAGGAATGTCCATTCATACAGACTTTAAGTTCCTTAGGGAAAACTTGCTTTCTCTTAATGGTTAAGAATAGGTCAGGGAAAGGATTTACAGTGTTGCCTAAGGTACATACGTGCTTAGTGAAATTCAGAAAAAAATCTAACTGGGTACTGTGCCTAACTTCTTTTGACTATATTATCTTACTAGGTGCCTTGCCTATCAAAAATGCATACCTAAATACACATGTAAATTCAGCACGGTTGCAGTAATATTCTGATGGTCATCAGCTAACAAAGAAATCATATAAATCAGGTTTTCAATGCAGGATAATAATTTCTAAGGCACAAATAGCATTGTCTAAAAAAAGTCTCCTCTGTTCAGATTCCTAGTTTGACAGTTTACAGCTGCCTCTACATATTAGAGATAACAGGAGGAAAAAATAGATGTATGGAAATCAGACACATGTTATAGAGACAGAGCTATCTTCTTTCACAAGGCTACCTCGCTAGATGATCCCTTCTTGGCACACATCTTGTATGCGCACACATGCATGTGAACATCCAGCCATAATGGACTTGATTTTGAATTCCTCGCATCCTCAGCTGGCGTTGAGCTGAAGAATAATACAGGTGATTCCAAATAGGTTGTTCATTGCTTCTCTTCTTTGGAGAGCTTGATTTTCAAAAACTTATGGAGGCTTTATCTTCAAGCATGGGAAGCAGAGGTAGTATGCCCACTGATTATTAAAGAAGTATTTAACACACCAATACAAAGTGTTCTGATAATATATTAAGGACTATCCTGTACATCTTTGCTATAATAGATTCTAGGAATGAACAAATGGACGTTTGAAGAGCCTAGTGGGTCATCTAACCCATCCGTGGAATATGCAGAATTAATAACTATGGGCCTTTGCATATGATCCTGAGAATAAGCTCAGGAACAATAAATAATTTATAGTCCATTTGTAGTTGCAAGTCTTTCATTCTTACAGATACATTTGGAACAGGAGCAGAATTTAACAGTTCAAGAAGCACAATAAGAATGGCGGCAGAAAGCTCCTCTTCAGTGTTATCTTTGGACACAATTGTCTGTGCCGAGCTCCACATAACTCAGCCAATTCTCACTCTTGCACATTCAGGCATGAAGTTTAAATTCTCAATAGACTGTTATAAGCTCTCACTGAAGTTGGAGTAAATCCAGAGTAGCTCCAATGATGTCAGTGAATAAAGTTACTCTGAATTTACTGCTGTGTAACTGGGAGTGGATTCTGATCTCATCCACTTAATTCTTTCTGTAAATTACTAGGCCAAATCCTGATGGCCTCACATAGGCAAAAACTCCTGTTTGTCATCAGCAGAAATTCTGACTGAGCAAACCGTCCTAGGTTGCCCTTTAATCTCTTCTTATTTTCATAGCTTAGCCGTGCACTCCTAAAAACTCCCTCTATCAGCTAGTCACTCTTTTTGGAGGCTGTGGCAACAAGGACTGAGGATGTAGACACTGGAGATTATTAAAGTAATTTTCAAGCTGTGTTTCCACCAAAAGAGCAGAGGTGCTTGATAGACCAGTGCTTGCTATGTCACCCTCCCACACCTCCCCTAAAGAGCTGGAAAATTTTCTGTTTGATATCAGATCTGTCCCCACCTCAGAAAAATTCACCCTTCATTTCTGCCTCTCTATTATTCTTCATCTCTCAAAATGTTATCCAGGTGTGCTACGTTACTACTGCTGTGGCAAAGCAATGCAAAGATTGGCAACCTAAAATTCAATTTTTCCAACAGAGCTTATCTGCAGCAAGCTGACAGACTGCTGAACTCCAGCGTGCAACCTGACCCGCTGGCATCTGTGAGTAAAGTCACCTAACTGCATCCCTCAAAAACCTTTTCCTCTTGGAAGCAATCTCTAAATTGCAGTGCATCTGAAATAAAATAGTAAACTCTATGGGCTTGTGTGCTGAAGTGCTATTACAATTGTAGGTGCTGCAAAATAGATGTTTTATACAGTAAAATAATTATTTTCATGAGAGTTTTATGTTAATTTCTTCCACTTCTTTCCTACCTACAGGAGGATCTCTTTTCATTAATTTTATAGCAATAGCGTTATTGCTCCATGTTTTTATTAGATCTAAAATTGGTATAAAATGAAAGATGTTTACAGTTTCACCATACAGAAAATCGAAAGAAAGACTTGAAGTGAATACAAAGAAACTATATGAAATCTAGCTAATTACTATATGTAAAACATGTAGGTTTGCAACAAGAAAGTAGTGCAGGAAATAGTGAATCATAAAGGGGGGGAATAGCTAGATATAATACCCTGCATGCAGCATTATAACTATCTGAAAAACAGACAAATGAAGGACACTAACAGTTTGCCACAATAATGTGTCTTTCTAATGCACTGAAACCAAAATTTTACTTAAAAAATTCTTCCTAAAGCTGGGCCTGTGACTCTGTTCAGATTCTCACAGTATGCTTAAATGAATTGACTGGCCATAACCCAAACCACTGTGACTGGGGATTTGGGGAAACATGGCATAGTCACTCTTTTTCCTTGCCTAAATTGTGATAATTTGGTGTTGAAAAAATGCCTCTCACTGTGTCTTGAAGTCCATTGCTATAATGATTGATGATTACAAAATTGTTGATTGCAACATCTTGAATGTTTTGTTATGTTTAGTTTTAAATGTCTCTAAAGTAAAGGGCAAAAGAAAGTTTCCTATCATCTCATGCACTTAAGCCTTATATATGTGGTAAGACGGTCCCAAACTCTTACGCAAATGAACGTGCACAATGCTGAAGATGACAGGGCAGGCTGGAGCGGCAATCCCACATGTCAGGGCGCATCCAGGCTATCAAAAGCATGAGGTCTTTGTCAACGGGACTGCCACCAAAATGTTTGGAGTGATGCCATTTCTGTATAGACATCTGTGATTGTATTAGGATCAAGTTGTGCTGATAATTTTGTACACTGGGGTGTGTTACACTCCCATTCATTTTCAACTGTACCTGGGGGCGTAGCATTGTAATGCTGGCTGAATTTTGCCTATCCCACTTGAGCAAGCAAAGCGCCAGCAGCCAACGCCTGCAGCCAGAACTGCCTGCAAAGACCCCAAAGCATCGTGGTTCATAACGAGGACAAATGCACCCTCTAGGATCCCACTGACATTATTTAAGCATTGCTTAATCAAAAAGAAGCTATTCCTTAGTTTAAAGAAAATTTTGCCATTTTTCCTCACTCTTGAAGCTTCAGCTGGAGATTATTTTGTTCAACTATCTTCATTAATTATTCAGTGATACAGAGGGCAAATAAGTCTAGAAGGGAATTACTGATTTTTTTCTTTGTCTTCCTACCGAGGAAAACCCTTTTCCAACACAATACAGAAAGGATTGCTGTGCTAGTTCAGACTGTTTTGCAATGCCAGGCCTAAGCTGGTGTCAACAGCAGATGACAACAGCCATCCCAAAAACCTCTTGTATTTCCTTTACAAAGCCTTCACTTCTGGAAAAAGAATTAAGATTTGCAATTCAGCTACGATGTTACTTAATCTGATTAAGAGACTTAGCTGAAGTCACAGGTGCTGCATTTACAGTTGCAGCTTTGAAACAATTGGCTTTTGCAAGGCAGAGATAAAAAAGCTGATGCTTGTCTAAAAGTTTTGGATATTTTTTATTATTTTGCTCATGAATGTAATCATTTTTTATTAACACTGGATGACAGAAAAGATATAGCTGGCTTTTTAATACCAACACTAGAAGAATATACTTTCAGGATGACAGTCTAATTTTATTTCTTGACATGCATTTTATTTAGGGAATGATATATATCTAGCCTACTCAGCACCTGCTGTCTTCAGACACACCAGCCATTTATGTCAATTATTTAGGGTTCCCCTTTAGGCTCTGAAGAGCAGTTCTTCCACTTCAGAATCCCCTTCTGCCCTCATTCAGTTTTTATCAGATTCTCATCTCAAACTCCTACCACAGCCTTTTGTGCTGGAGAGGTCAAGAAATAAGGAACAGGTTGCTTTCTGTCCTGGCGAGATACCCCAAGGAACTCTAGCTCTGGAATTCAGGCTCTGGAAACACGTTATTCCTTTCATTTCATCACATGTTCCTATTTGTTTAACAAAGTGTTCAACATTCAGTTGCACCAGCACACCAACTGGCTTTGCCATAGTATAATCCTTGTGAAGATCTAGGCAAAGCTGCAACAGACTTCTGAAGTCATCTAAAAATATTTTTGACAAGTTTGTTCAAAACAAAACAAGGACCATATCTTTTTTCTTTATGGAATTTTAGGGGGAAATTCTTCCAAGTATAAATTGAAAATTACTTTACACAAAATGTTTCAACTTAAACCAACACACATTCATAGCAACTAGTATTTAAATAAGAGTAGCTTTTGCAAAGGACTCTGGTGACACTAGTTGATTCATTAAGAGCTACAGGAATAGAGAATGTTTCCTGCTCTTCTGCCGTGATGCTATCAGCTCCCAGCTCTACAGACTAACTGCGTGCTAACTCTGCGGTACCACACCTGTGGATTTGTTTTACATACTCATCCTGTGGGCTTGTACTTCAGACGTGCGATTTAGGGGACAAGTGCTCACAGTGGCCTCTGTTTCTGGTTTTACTTTAGAGGGTCTTTAGTCCTAGCCCCAGCGATACATGCCAGAGGTCACTGGACAACAGCAGCATATATGCATGCTTTGGGGCACAGATTATTATCCTGAAACAAGGTAATAACACAAAGCATTGGTGTTGTGACTACGTGGAATTTAAGAACATAATTTCACTTTTTTCACAGAGCAGTAAATACTGGTAACTGCTTCTAAAATAAATCCTAAAAGATGTACGGTATTTCTCTGAAAATGGTTTCTTTATCACTATTATTCTACTTGTAGAAAAAAATGGCTGTAATCTGCATCAGAGAAGCACTAAGGGCAGATCTGCATTAACTCCCTCTGACTGTTGTGCTCAGCAGGCATGTACAGCTGCTGGTCCTCAACTAGCTCTGGGTTCTTCTAGCATATTTTTGGATGAGCAGGATGCATAACTTTAAAAAGAAAACATTTGCCAGACCACACATCATTTCATTTTTGCAGCCCTTATGTTTAATAAACTATTACTTCTTCCACAACACTGTAATATTTTCCACAACACTTCACTTTTCCAAAGCATTGTCCAAACCTCCTCTGGGCTCTGCAGCAGCCAGTACTGAAATTCTCACATGATTTATTTTCCCAGGCACCTTTAGTTCTCTCATGAATATGAAAGAGTGAGAGTTTTAAATATACACATATATAAAAAAGAAAATATTTTTTGACAATTACAGAAAAGTCCTACTATTTGTATTTCTTTCTTACATATGATTCACCATCTTTATTTTAATATGGAGTTAACTTAATATCCTTTGTGTTTCCTCATGCAAGAATGTGTCCTGTTTTGCCTTTGATTGCCTACTTAATCCATTCTACAACTAGTGTTTTTTAAACAATGATGATACAAAAAACCTGAATTTGATTGTGCTTCCTGGAAAATCTGCCCATCAAAGAATGACCGCATTGCATTGTTGTTCTCCTACTCTGTGAGTTTAAGGATACACAAAGCAAAAGTGGAAGTACAGATGCTGAAAGTACTATGCTGTGCCAGCTATTTGGACTGTAAAATTTCATTTAGAATATTTTCATAACTGTGTTTATAGGCAGGAAAATTTAGTTCTTGTTTTCAACAAAACATTAGACATAACTTTAATAAGAAAAACTTAAAACTGGTGTCAAGTATGGCACTTCAAAGTCAACTTTTTTATAATTTTACTGTCCAGAATTAGACACATTAATAATTTTTTTTTAAATCTCCATTTCCAGAGTTTATAAAAACCTGTATCCACCATTCATTTCAGGTATGTCTGAAATTTTCCAAGACTGTATGAGGAAGCTCCACATAAGTGTGGAGGAAACTGCCAACCTTTTGTCACCAAAGTCTGAATTATCTTACTTGGGAATGTCGTGTAAAGTACTAATTATGTAAGACTAACTTCTAGTCATGGAGGTTATAAGCAACAAAAAAAACGCTTCAGTGACTGTACTTAGATTTAGTGACTGGTCTGAGAATGTATATATTTTAAGTAATACTGAGCAAGCAAACTCACAGATGCATAAAAATGTTGGTTGGAAGGGACCTCTGGAGGTCATTGAGTCCTCCCTCCCACTCAGAGACAGAAAGTTGCTTCCTTCTGGATGCCCATGTTTGATGAAGGCAATCCAGAACTTCCTTTCAAAAAAGACATAAACCAGAACATCTGAAGTTTTGGTTGGGTTGCTTTTCCACATCATGGGATGAGATCAGCCCCTTTGTGTGAGTTCAGCCAGGCATCACAAACAGGACATGAGATTAGGTTCCACCAAGCTAGACTGGGGGAATATACAGATTGCAGTGCTCAGACACTGGCCACGGTCCATACGTTTGTTGGTATTATTTCAAAGAATTATTTTGGACATTTTTAAGGCCAAAAGATCATCCCATAGAAAGATCAGACTCTCCCCATAGATTCTTACCATAGGCTCATAATCCTGAGCTAAGCTAGGATATATTGTAGAGAACACTGTACATCCTGATTAGAAATATCAAGTTCTGAAGACTCAACTACACTTTATTAAGTAGTTGCAGTGGTTAATTAACCTCACTACACAAACTGTGCCTCTTATTTTTATTCTAAATTCTTCTGGTCTAGCTCTCCGACACTGTGTTTTGCTAAGAATGCGTTTGCTGGAGAAATTCACCATAAGAATTTCATGTTTCTGCCCTGATAGTACCAGATAGCAAGATAGCTTTTTATGTGCCTTATCTTATGGTCATGGTTCTATTTAAAGCAGATATTTGTCTGATTGTGGTTTGTTAGATAAATATCCCTCTATCAGAAATGTTAACACACAAGTCCCCTACAATGGGGTATAATTACGGTTACAACTACAATTTAAAAATGATCAGAGGGATGGAACACCTCTCTTATGAGGAAAGGCTGAAAGAGCTGGGGTTGTTCAGCCTGGAGAAGAGAAGGCTGTGGGGAGACCATACTGCAGCCTTTCAGTACTGACAGGGGGCTTAGAAGAAAGATAGGGACAGACTTCTTAGCAGGGCCAGTAGCGATAGGACAAGGGGTAATGGTTTTAAACTAAAAGAGGGTAGATTCAGATGAGATATAAGGAAGAAATTTTTTATGATGAGGGTGGTAAAACACTGGAATGGGTTGCCCAGAGAGGTGGTAGATGCCCCATCCTTGGAAACATTCAAGGCCAGGCTGGATGGGGCTCTGAGCAACCTGATCTAGTTGTAGGTGTCCCTGCCCACTGCAGGTGGGTTGGACTAGATGGCCTTTGAAGGTCCCTTCCGTCCCAAAGCATTCTGTGATTCTATGAATCCCAGATGCACATGTGTGCGTACACGTGCATACACTCACACACACACAGGTATTTAGTTTCTCTTTAACCCTCCTGACCAAGCTAAATTAATCTAACAATTTGTAACTTTCAAGGACAGACTTTTATGTATTTTACTATGTCAAATTCCATATTTTATTGTTCACAAAAATACAGACTATCAAACCACAATAACAGCACACACAGTAATCACACGGGAGTACTTTTATTTGAAAAATTATCTTTAATCTTTGTTGTCCCCATGCAAAATTATAGAACAGATGTCATGGTGCTGACTCAAGTAATTTTCATCTTAGAAGTCAGGTTAATATCCAAATAACTTAAATTAGTATTTGGCTAGAGGAAGAGTCAACCTACTTGTCCAAATCTCACTGAAGGTGCTCAATGGAGGTGTTAATTTCAAAATGAGAATTTTAGGTCTATGTGGATCTTACATCTCCCATCAGGAGCAGATATAGTAGGGATGCAGGGGAGCTGGATGAGGAAGGGGGACGTAACCCACCTGCTGGCATCACCAGTACAGCCTGTTCTCTATGTTATTATTGCTAAAGCTACTTCCTTCAGCAACCCGGCTCCCAGCAGTGAATGAAATATCACATTGGCTTCATACCTTTTGTTTAGATCCATACAGATGCTAAAGAATAAGTTGAATACTGTGACATGCATGTTAAAAACATATTAACTAGTATCTACCATATCAGCACAACATTTTTTGTAAGGATTGCTCTGCTAAAAGAGTAAATGGCCTACTAGCTGGGTCATACCTTATAAAGAAATTTTCATACACCTCCACAAAAGTTATCTGCAAAGGTTAATCCATCCTTAATGTATTTCTAGGGAGGGTTTTTTTTTTTGACCCAAGATCTATTTCAACAGCAAGAAACAAAGACTCCTAACAATGTGGAAAGTTTTGTCTTCAGTAGTGCATATGGTATTTACGAAACTCTATTTCCTTAAAATGTAAAAGACAAACAGATTTTATAGGCTGGTAAAAAAACAGTGGATATAATATGCCTGGCATTCTGAAGTAAACAGTTGATGGATCCATTTGAGGTATGAAATATGCTCTAACACAAAGAAAGCCAAAATACATCCAAACAGTTAATGTGGTTAGACATTTCTGTTCATTAAATGAGTATTTTAGTTTGGACCAGTAATGGATTTGTAATAGAATATTATTGTAGGCTTTGTTTATGTTTACTTTTAGGGTTTTTTATGATTTAAAGAATAATGCTTTGATTCTTGCAATTCTGTGATCCTTTGCATTAACTGCTTGGCATGATCATTAACATAAAATCAACAAGTAGATAAGGACCAATGCTGTTTAATTAATACAGAGATAGTTCTTAGCTAGTTTTGTTGGCTTCTTTGTTTAATCAGAACATGCAGATTTTCTTTCATAAATTAAAGTCAAATTTGAAATTGTGGCTGGACATAAACTTCTCATAATTTCTTGAGGTGCAAACCCATGATGGCAGAATGGAACATCCAGTAGAAAGATGATACCAGGAGTTAATCATCTTAATTACATCTTATTCTGAAGTTTCCATTTCTCAAACTCCACTTCCCAGTGATTAAATTTTATTATGCCTTTATGGAAAGGTCAAAAAGCTCACACCACGAAGCAGCTGTTCAGTGTTTAAATGTCTATCTATAGTGATCTTCTAAACTTGTAAGTTTAATGCCTTGCATATAATGAGACTTGTGTAGTAGTTTTTACTTCATTTTATTGTATTTTTATCTTTTTCTCAAATTTCCAATTTCCTCCTGAAATGCAACTATCCAGCTTGGACATAACATTTTACACTCAGCGTTACATGTATGGGCACAGCCACATTTCTGCTTGGTGCCCTGTTTTGTACCTCCAAGATCCAAGATAGCCACAGATGCCTGTGGGACATTTGCTTTCTTGTCCATGGAGTTCTTCTGAGCATTCACCTCGAGGCGATTACCACAGATTACTAAATGCATCCCTGTGTGACTGCATGCCAAGACGGTCTCCCATACTCAAACTAGAACTTGCAGTTTTGCTTCATGTGTATTATTTTCTATTTAGTTTTATTAAAACACATCATGCTCATGGTGACAACCTAATTAAGCCATTCAGCTTGCACAGCACAGGTAGCTTTTTTTCGATATTTAATACTATGCCAATTTCTCTGTCATCTGCACACATTATTAGCACAGATGCGATGTCAGTGTCTAGAATGATCTTTCATCAGGTGGAGCCACTCTCTAGTGAGCCCACTAAAAAGGCCAGGCTTTTTTTATATGTTCCTAATAATAACTCCATTTTGTATCTATAAGTGACCCAGGTTTCAATCCTTTCTGTATTAATTCCATGTAGTACAAGCTTTTTAATTAAATCGTGATGTGGTTCTAAGTTAGCATTGCAATCTCAGATAAAACTGTGTCTTCTAGGAAATAAGTTTTCCTATAAATGTTGTGTAGGTGGGGACTGATGGGGATTGATATCACCTTATTCCAGCTTCCTCCTTCACTCCATGCTGGGGAGGTCCAGGAGGAGTGTCCTGGCTCAATAGCGAATCAAGAGTTCCCCACATTCATCCCTTCATGCCGCAGTATGTGCCCTGTCTGTAGGGACCAGCCTGAGAATTGAGTTCAGAAGGCTATCAATACCTCCTTCCTCAGTCATTCTGCTCTGGCAGTGTTCAAAAACACATAGCTAGGTACATTAATTTACTAGGATTTACTTTTACACTCTAAATTAGATACTGGTTTAAGATGTGGCTAGAAGTTTCGTATGAGCACACACATTGTATTACATTATTTGAGTGGTGAAAACTGATAAATGCTGCAGCCTCAGAGCCAGGCCTAAGCATGCTAGGTGTTAATCAAATAACAATAGAAGAAGTAGTCCTTGTCCAAAGGGACTTATATTGCCCCAAAGTTGTTTTGTTCCACATATGATTTCTAGTACTCTCAGCTCTTCATAATATTTCTCATTAGTAATCTTGCACTTTACCACATCAAGGTCATTACATGTGAAGCTATCAAACAAAAGGCAAGACATCCACTTTATTTAAGATGAACATGAAGGGTCTGGTCTTCTACAGCGCAAAACATGTTCTGGCCAATTCTGAAAGCCTCTGAGGTACATTGTTTCCAGTGTCAGCTCAGGACTTTCAGCATCTCTGAAGAAGTACTTGAACCCTGCCAAGTGGGGTTCAATAAATAGCTAGCAGTATATTAATAAAACCACCCTGAGAGTGTGAAAGTCTTGGCACAACAAGAGCAGAAAAGAGCCAAATACTCACCTAAGGTAAATGGCTATATTACCATCAAATAGAGTTATGCCAATTTATACCATTTCCTGAATTTATGCATTTTTCCATTGGACTTTAAAAGCAGCCCATGGTTTATGCATGCCTATATTCATGCTTTTCAAAAGACTGCATTTAACTTCATCAAGTATCTTTTCCTGTTTCCATTACACATCTGAGTAAACTGCAGCCAAAGCAGGAAATGCCTACAGCCACTGAAAGGATGTCTGCAAATCAACATTGTCCTAGAAAATTCTGCCAACTGTCTCCCAGCCTTCTCATAATTATTGTTTTTACCTGTGACACATCCCACTTACTTTCCCTCTGGTTTTTTGTCAGCTCACTTTTGGAGAGAGTGTTATTTTTTTAAGAAGTCATTCATATCCCGGTTACAAACCTGACTCCTGTCTCTTCATACACCTTAAACTATCCTGATTTGAAAGCTGGCCATGCTCAACCTTCTACTTATGTTTCACTTTCTCTGGCCTCTTTCTCTTCCCTTCCTCTACTCCTAGGCAAGTACTTCCAAAAGACCAGCCCCAAAATGCATGCTTCATTGTGGTCATCCCTGGACTCTTTGATACACTTAATCTGTGATGATTTTAGGCCAAACCAAAGCAACTTCAGTAAATATTTTAAAAGTCTTTATAATAGTGTGCTGGTTTTGGCTGCGGTAGAGTTAATTTTCTTCATAGTAACTAGTATGGGGCTATGTTTTGGATTTGCCCGGGGAACAGTGTTGATAGTACAGGGAAGTTTTCATTACTGCTGAGCAGTGCTTACACAGAGTCAAGGCCTTTTCTGCTCCTCATACCGCCCTGCCAGCGAGTAGGCTGGGGGTGCACAAGAAGTTGCAAGGAGACAAAGGTGGGACCAAAGGGATATTCCATACCATATGACGTCATGCTCAGCAATAAAACTAGGGGAAAGGTTGGGGGGGGGGGCGCTGCTCCTCAGGCACTGGCTGAGCATCTGTTGGTTGGTGGTGAGCAATTGTTTTCATTTGCATCACTTGACTTTCTTGGGTTTTATTTCTCTCTCTCTGTTATTTTTCCTTTTCATTACGATTTATTATTATTGGTGGTGGTGTTGTTGCTGTATTTCAATTATTAAACTGTTCTTATCTCAACCCATGAGTTTTCTCACTTTTACCCTTCCAGTTCTCTTCCCCCAGTCCCACTGTGGGGAGAGTGAGCAAGCGGCCGTGTGGTGCTTAGTTGCCGGCTGGGGTTAAACCACAACCGTCCTTTTTGGCACCCAACGTGGGGCTTGAAGGGTTTGAGATAGATAATGACAGATTGACCAGAGCGTATTAGAAGGGATTTATATCTGTTAACAGTTGCGGGTCACAATATTGATTCATCTGTTCTCGATATTAGTTTATCTGATCTACGCCATGCTCTTTTTTTGGCTGTACGTGTTAAAGATTGGTGTTGGTTTTTGTAGTTTGCTGTGCTGTGCAGTGATTAGTGATGTTTTGCCTGGGAGATTTGTTATTAAAACACTGACCTTGAGCTTAATCTGGTATTTGGGCTCTGTACTGAAGCCATTACTGTACTTCAGGTACCACCTCTTGGAGACAATCAACAATTATACCTCTTCCTCTGAGAGGTTTTTTCGTAGAGGAAATACAGAACGGCACCTTCGCTACCTTCTTCTGTGATGTTTTCTCCCTCATTACAATAACTTCTCAGTGTCTTGAACATCCTTGGGTAGTTAAAATACTTCTATTGTTTTTTCTCAGGAATACTGGTTCGGTTTTGTCTTAAGGTTAACAAGCAATTTAGGAATATGATCCAGGCTCCATGAGAGCATGGTCATGGGTGGCACGGCATGTGGGAGAATATGGACAGGTATCTAGAGAACTTCTCACCTCCAGTGGTTTGGAACTTCACTCCTGAACAACTACAGGACCCTGATGAAGTGATAGAATGTTTGAAAAAAAAATGCTGTGGCTATTCCAAAGAGGCACAACTTACCGCAGTGTGCTGGGCCCTGGCCAGCATCTACCAAACCCTGCTCCATATTATGCAGCACCCTCAGGGAGAAGAGAGGGAAAATATACCAACGGACACTGTGGCTAAATCAGACACTATATCAATCGCCCCTATAACTAAAAAGAAACAACGGAAGCGGAAGTCAGCTTGTTTAGTAAGGGATGAAGAAGCTTCTCCTGAGAGGGAGCAGGAGAAAGAATCAGAAGAGGCAGCCTGTTCTGCAGCAGAGCAGTCACAAGAACAGGAGGAGGAAGAGACTGAAATCATAAATGAGACAGAACCCACCCAATCCCTATCCCTAAGTAAGCTGCGAGATACGTGAAAAGATTCTATCTGTCAACCAGGTGAGCTAATTCTCAGCTGGTTACTCTGATGCTGGGATATTGGGGCCAGTAGTCAGCAATTAGAGGGTAAGGAAGCCCAGCACCTAGGATCCCTTGCTAAGGATAAGGCCATTGACAAAGGGATTGGAAAAAAGGCAGGAGTCCTCAGTCTTTGGCAGCGACTCCTGTCAAGTGTGAAGGACGGGTATCCCTTCAAGGAAGAACTTGCAAATTCCCAAAGCAAATGGACAACATTGAGGGAGATATCCAGTATCTGAGGGAATTAACCATGTTGGAGGTGATCTATAACAACCTGGATGATGACCTGGCACCCAAAGACCTAAAAGGGTACCGATGGGCTTTTGGTATAGCTGCCTTGAGTAAGGAGAAGCTTAAACAGCTGTCTAGCTTGCCTGGTCTCTCAAAGGACCCATCTGTGGTGGGGTTGCAGAGGATCGAAGAACAGCAGATGCCAATTGCTGCCATGACAGTTCACCAATGACAATATCACACCAATCAAGACTCCCTGGTTCCCATCCATAAACTGATCCAGCGACTGGAGAGCCAAGGAGTGATCAGCAAGACTCGCTCACCCTTTAACAGTCCCATATGGCCAGTGTGAAAATCTAATACATAGTGGAGACTAACAGTAGACTATCATGGCCTGAATGAAGTCACGCTGCCACTGAGTGCTGCTCTGTCGGACATGCTTCAATATGAACTGGAGTCAAAGGCAGCCAAGTGGTATGCCACAACTGATATCACTAATGCATTTTCCTCAATCCTTTTGGCAGCAGAGTGCGGGCCACAGTTTGCTTTCACTTGGAGGGGCGTCCAGTACACCTGGAACCGACTGCCCCAGGAGTGGAAACACAGTCCTGCCATTTGCCATGGACTGATCCAGATGCACTGGAACAGGGTGAAGCTCCAGAACATCTGCAATACATTGATGACATCATTGTGTGGGGCAACACAGCAGAACAGGTTTTTGAGAAAGTAAATAGTCCAAATCCTTCTGAAAGCTACTTTTGCCATAAAACAAACTAAGGTCAAGGGACCTGCACAGGAGATCCAGTTTTTAGGAATAAAATGGCAATATGGACATCATCAGATCCCAATGAATGTAATCAACAAAATAACAACCATGTGTCCACGAACCAGCAAAAACAAAACACAAGCTTTCTTAGGCATTGTGGGTTTTTGGGGAATGCATATTCCAAATAACAGTCTGATCGTAAGCCCTCTCTATCAAGGGACCCAGAAGAACAATTTCAAATGGAGCCGTGAGCAATGACAAGCCTTTGAACAAATTAAACGGGAGATAGTCCATGCAGTAGCCCTTGGGCCAGTCCAGGCAGGACAAGATGTAAAAAATGTGCTCTACACCGCAGCCGCAGAGAACGGCCCCACCTGGAGCCTCTGGCAGAAAGCACCAGGGGACTCGAGATCGACCCTTAGGGTTTTGGAGTCGAGGATACAGAGGATCCGAGGCCCGCTGTACACCAACTGAGAAAGAGATATTGGCAGCATATGAAGGAGTTTGAGCTGCTTTGGAAGTGGTTGGTACTGAAGCACAGCTCCTCCTGGCACCCTGACTGCCAGTGCTGGGCTGAATGTTCAAAAGGAGGGTCCCCTCTACACATCATGCAGCTGATGCTACATGGAGTAAATGGGTTGCACTTGTTACACCACGGGCTCGAATAGGAAACCCTGGCCACCCAGGAATCTTGGAAGTGATCATGGACTGGCCAGAGGGCTGAAACTTCGGAGTATCGCCAGAGGAGGTGATTCGTGCTGAAGAGGCCCCACTGTATAATAAACTACCAGAAAATGAGAAGCAACATGCCCTGTTTACAGATGGATCCTGTTGTATTGTGGGAAAGCATCGGAGGTGGAAAGCTGCTGTGTGGAGTCCTACATGACAAGTTGCAGAAACTGCTGAAGAACAAGGTGAATCAAACTAGTTTGCAGAGGTGAAAGCCACCCAGCTGGCTTTGGACATTGCTGAACGAGAAAAATGGCCAGTACTTTATGTCTATGCTGACTCATGGATGGTGGCAAATGCCCTGTGGGGGTGGCTGCAGCAATGGAAGCAGAACAACTGGCAGCGCAGAGGGAAACCCATGTGGGCTGCTGAGTTATGGCAAGATACTGCTGCCCGGGTAGAGAACCTGGTTGTAAAAGTATGTCACGTAGGTGCTGCCATACCCAAGAGTCAGGCCACTGAAGAACATCAAAACAACCAACAGGTGGATCAGGCTGCTAAGACTGAAGTGGCTCAGGTGGATCTGGATTGGGAACATAAGGGTGAGCTATTTATAGCTCAATGGGCCCATGACACATCACGACATTTAGGAAGGGATGCAACATACAAATGGGCTTGTGATCAAGGGGTGGACTTGTTTATTGATACCATTGCACAGGTTATCCATGAATGTCAAATGTGCGCCATAATCAAACAAGCCAAGTGGCTCAAGCCTCTCTGGTATGGAGGATGATGGCTGAAATATAAATATGGGGAGGCCTGGCAGATTGATTATGTCACACTACCACAAACCCACCATGGCAAGTGCAATGTGCTTACAATGGTGGAAGTCACTACTGGATGGTTGGAAACATATCCCGTGCCCCGTGCCGCTGCCTGGAACGCTGTCCTGGGCCTTGAAAAGTAAGTCCTATGGCAACATGGCATCCCTGAAAGAGCTGAGTCAGATAACGGGACTCATTTCCAAAACAACCTCATGGACACCTGGGCCAAGGAGCATGGCACTGAGTGGGTGTATCACATCCCCTATCATGCACCAGCCTCCGGGAAAATCAAACAATACAATGGACTGTTAAAGATTACACTAAGAACAATGGATGCTGGGACATTCAAGCATTGGGATGCACATTTAGCAAAGGCCACCTGGTTAGTCAACACTAGAGGATCTGCTGGTCAACCTGGCCCTGCCCAGTCAAAACTCCTGCATGCTGTGGAGGGAGATAATATCCCCATAGTGCATACAAGAAACTTGTTGGGAAAACCAGTCTGGGTTATTCCTTCCTCAGGAAAGGGTAAACATATTTGTGGGACTGTTTTTGCTCAAGGACCCGGGTGCACTTGCTGGGTAAGGCAGAAGGATGGGGTAGTCCAATGTGTACCTCAAGGTGATTTAATCCTGGGTGAAAATAATCCATGATTTGAGTTGCATGTTATGGGAATTACTGTAGCAGGAACTCCTTGTTGCTAGCCAGGCTAGGAGCAAGGGGAGGAGTTCATTGCAATGTTAAACCCTATAACCTGGCCCAAAGGGACCAGGGGTGGAGATTGTAATGGATATACCTTTAAATTGTTGTAACCCGTGATCTGAGTTGCATGGTATAGGAATTGCTATAGCAGGAACCACCTGAACCAATGGGGGAGAGGCCTTACAAGAAGCAGTGCAAGTGCAGCAGTGATCCAATCTGAGCTGGCTTTGGTGCCCAGTAACTCCACACAACACACAACCTCTCCTGTCCTGAGTGACCACCATCACAGGTGAAGCCCAAAGTCATGGACTAAATGAACTCAATGGACATGTTGTGGACATTTGTGGACATTTATGGACATTTTATGGACATTTTACAAGGGTGGTCCATAGACTAAGGGAATGATATTGTGTATATCAAAGGATGGGAAGGGTGGTGGTGGGTAATGAGAATGTATTGGATAGTGTGAGACCTGAGCATGACGTCAATGGTATGGAATAAGGGGTGGAGAATGTGCTGGTTTTCACTGGGGTAGAGTTAATTTTCTTCATAGTAGCTAGTATGGGGCTATGTTTTGGATTTTTGCTGGAAACAGTGTTGATAACACCCAGATGTTTTCGTTATTGCTGAGCAGTGCTTACACAGAGTCAAGGCCTTTTCTGCTCCTCACCCCACCCCATCAACGAGTAGGCTGGGGGTGCACAAGAAGCTGGGAGGAGACACAGCTGGGACAGCTGACCCCAACTGACCAAAGGGATATTCCATACGACATCACGCTCAGTAATAAAACTAGGGGGAAGGTTGGTGGGGGGCCACTGCTCATGGACTGGCTGGGCATTGGTTGGTTGGTGGCGAGCAATTGTTTTCATTTGCCTTTCTTCGGTTTTATTTCTCTCTCTGTGTTATTTTTCCTTGTCATTACAATTTATTATTATTACTATTACTATTATTACTATTACTATTAATTATATTTTATTTTATTTCAATTATTAAACTGTTCTTATCTCAACCCACAAGTTTTCTCACTTTTACTCTTCCCGTCCTGCTGGTGGACAGTGAGCGAGCGGCTGTGTGGTGCTTAGTTGCTAGCTGGGGTTAAACCACAACAAATGGTCATTTTAGAGGCTTCCAACCTTTTTCATCAAACTTTCCCTACATTTGTTAGCCTGAAGTTATATTTCCATTCTGATTTAAATGGACAATGTACACAAAGTGCCTGCCAAGAAAACATGTATCTGCCCTGAACACTGCAGAGTCAGGCAAAGGTATCAAAGGCAGCTTGACTGCTGGAAGCAGTAGCAGACGGGGTCCCCCCCTCTGCAGCTGTTGCTCTCTCTAGCCCTGTGAGAGGTTCTGCAGGGCACCCCGTCATGGCATGCAGGCATGCACCCCTTGGCTGCTTTCGGGTATATTACTGTGATTTCCAAGAGTTTTCAGGCAGATTTGGGAAACAGAGAAATATAGTTTAAATGGCCACTCGTAATCTTTTTTCTGAATCATGTTAAGTGAACGGTGTTATGCTGTCATTAAAATAGTCAGAAGGTCTGCCAATTTTACAGAAACAATCCAGCTGAAGTACCTGAGCACTGCTGCCTTCTTGGCCCAGTACGGCTATAAATACTTAATATTCATGGTGTGAGAAAGATCTTAAAAATATTTGGCTTGAAGTCTTGAATGTCAAGAGCTTTTCCTGAGGTCCTTATCTCCTTAAATGCAGTCAAACCTCATAGAGTAATTGGGAAAAAATGTAGTGAAGCAGATAGGGTTATCTTAAAGCAATACCAGAGCAGGGAAATTAGAGATTTATGCTAGCCATTAGCTCTGACTTGGAGCCCAAATTAGGTGACCTAAGCTACTAGAACATCTATCAAAGGCAACTGTCAAGTGATCTTTTAAAGTACACACCTGTCCTGTTAAATAAAGGAACCTTTCATGTTGTGGCTAATATGGCTCGGCAACGTAGCTAAGAAAGAGATATTGACACCATTAATATTGTGCTGCTCTCTTGCTCTTTTAATGTATTTTTACACTGACCACTCATGCAGTAGAGGTGGCATGGGTATGGACCTCAAAGAGCCTGCTCCAAGGGCAGGCTGGTGGAGAATCCAGGCTTTGGGCTGACATTCTAGAAGTGCAGCACAAAGACATGTATAATGTAATGTAAGGGCTTCGGTGGGTAGGGGAAATATGATCCATGATTAATCTGACCTTCATTTACCTTGTTGAATCAAGCGCCTGGTTCAGCGTGGGCTATAATCAGTCCTGCCGTCTGTGGTTCTTTGTTAAACCAACACCATTTGTGTTTAGTCAGCTGTGAAAAGGGACCTAGAGAATAGTTTCTGCAGTGCAAGGTGTTAATGTCGGTCTCCCACACACATCCACTTAGAAGCAGAACCAAAGTTCCTTTCAGAGGCTCTTCAACTTAAAGGTGAACGATCTGAATCACCGTTCCTCCCAGAGTAGGTGTAATTTCTTTTTACTTGACTTACATGACAGCAACCAAACTCAGATAGCACTAATATCTCCCTTCTTTTTTATTCAAGTTTGAAAGTTTTATGGAGGCTTTGTTTAAGATTGAAGCAAGAAGCTGATCTGTGAAAGCATTTTGTTAGTTTACCTTCAACTGATACAGCTAGCAAAACCCCAATATAGACGCATTTTTGTTCAAGCAAAATGCGTGCCTTTTATCACACATCCTGGTTTGGAGAGCTGGTTTAAATACGCTGGAAACAGAACCCTTTCTGTGGCACAAGGAACACCTCCAGCAACAGGGTTTGCCATTTTAATTTCATAGGCATGTCCCTTCAGGTATAGACTAAGTTCTAGTAGCCATTAAGGTTTAATGATGAAATTAATAAACCCTAAATGTTGAATAAATCCTATATGTGAATAAAACCCAAGTGTTCAAGCTTTCTTGGAGGATGTCAAGGTAAGCCGTAATTAAATGCTGTAAAAAAATCATTTTATTATATTTCCATAGACAGCTAAAAAGGCAAAAGCAGTGATATAAATAGACAAAGGCAAAAGTTTAAAAGGTCAAGGTTTCAACTACTGTAAGTACCGTAGCTCCGTGGACTGCAGGCCATTCGTAGCAACGCACACTTTTTGAAAAGCTGGCCTTATTTTAAAATTACAGAGTCCATTCAATGGGTACATCATGAGAGTCAAGATGCAGCGGTGTACAGGATGAGTCAACAGCCGCATCTTTTTTTTCCTCCTTCTGTTTCTGATCTACCTTAGATCCCACCACTCCCCACAAAAGAGGGTTATTTTGTTGTTGTTACAACTAAAAGGTTTTTTTTTTTTCTTTTTTTCCTCCTCCTCTTCCCCCCGCCCCCATTAAACCCTCAAGGAAACAAATCTTTCTTGGTTTTATCCTAAAATACTTGGGTAAAGTCACCTCTTGTTGTAAAGTTCAGTGCTGGCCTCGCTAAGGTACAGTGTAGTAAAAACTGTATTTGATGCTACTGGGATTTTAGAGCAGATAGTAATGCATACTGATTGCCCTGCTTTAAAACAGACATCTTTTTGGTAGTAAAGACATACCACAGTCTGTGTCCCAGCTGAGAGCAAATCCCACAGCAAATGGGACCATTTGTTATGGCTTGTGGAAATGTATAGCACTCCCTAATGTGGGAAAAAAGTAATAAAAAGGTGGATGAATGCAATTCTCTATTTGTTAAAAAAATCTAGATAAGAATGTTTTAAAAGATAAACTATTAATTTGCATGTTTCTCAATAATTTATGAAGAAGGTTAAATGCATGACAAAATGTGTAGAGAAAGGGTTTTCTTCTTGTTTTTTCCCGTTTAAGCTACCAGGAAGGCTAATTCGCTCATAACTTTGCTCGAGGAGTCATCAGAGACCTCACATGTTCGCTTTGAACTTTTTCTGCCCTGAAGAAAGACAGAGAGATAAATTTTCTCTTGAGTGTTTTCCCATACTTGAGTTAAAAGTCAAAAGCAAACAGTGTGAATAAAACTCACCTTCCCTCTCATTACTCAGGATATATTTGCATAGATTTTTCTGCTGTCATAATTTTCTCCTCTTCTTCTTTGTCCAGAAGTCTGGAGACTCCAAGGAGTCACCTAAGAAAGGGTGATAAGAGATTAATTTCTACCGTGACACAAATGTATAGATCCAGACATATATACGTCATCTGATCTTTATAATGAAAGAGAAGGAAGAAGAACATAGGCCTGACCTTCCCCTTCTGCTTTCATAATCCATTATTAGTAACAGTACCTTTTTCTATAGGGTTCTCACATGTCCTTCATTATTCTGAAAGAATAGCATAAGATTAGCTTGATTTATCATTGACATTGTTCCCTGACCTTAAAAAAATGCTGTCTTTTAATCCACCCCATGGAAAAAAATGCTGAATGAATTTCTAAAATGTGGGTGAAATAGTTTCCATAGCCTCAAGGCAGCAACAATGTAAATGCTAACAAGTTATTCTGGTTTTACATGTCTATTCACCTTTATATAGATTCTACCACCTCTGCATCTCATACTGCATGTGTTAATGCTCAGGAAGTTCTTTTGGGCCCTATAAACAGTCCCATAATATACTTGAATGTAAACTGAAATAGTTTCCTCTAATTCTCTGTTGCCTATTTAATAAGCATATTCTTGCTCTGCACATTTACCTAGTGCCCGGTTTTGCCACCCATACACAGTCTCCCATTTTATAAACTTTTTTTTTTTAAAAAAAAATCAGCACAATAGCTTGGATTATGACAATTGCTTATTCAGTTTCAGGGAAAGTAAAAAATGCAATATCCCTCTGCAAGACCAGCCCACATCTTGAATCCATATGTTTGAGTGTGTAGGAAAACTGGATCTGATGCCCCTGCCATGAGCAAATTAAAGCAGGAAAGGGTGACGATAGTGATAGGAAGAGCAAGGAGCGGTCCAGTCTGTAATGGTACCCTTAGGAGTGGCTGAATGGATGCAAAACTCAGGGAAAAGATGCTATGTTTTATTATGACCCGCTGTATAGCACATTTCCCTCTTGCCCAAGTCAGGAATTTCAAGTCAGAATATTCTTACTTAGGGCTGACAAATAAATTTACAATCCAGGCCATTTGCTTCACAACCTGTTGGAGTAAGAAACGTCCCAGAAGTAAGAAAAACTTCCTGTGAGCCGAATTACCTTTTCACCAAAGCCTGTGCAGATCTAGATTTGCTTTTATCAAAGCCAGAGCAATAATGTCCACTGGTGTCAGCAGTCAAACATTTCACCCAGAAGTGAGAAGCCCAGTGCCAGCTGCTTGCCACAGCTGAACCCCTGCGTGCCCCACACCAGGGTGCCCTGAGGGCTTCCCCCAGAGCCACCTGGCACCTGGCAGGATCCTGGCGTCTGGGGCACTGATGGCAGCGCTGCTGACTCTTACAGCTACAGCATAAGCTAAGTAAACTCTAAGTGATATCAGGAACAATACAACATGGTACTTTATTTTTAATGGGGACGTGCTGGTACAATTTAGGGAATAAATACGCAAATGTCAAGGCACCTTAGGAAGAACACAAGAGCAGAAAACAGTGTATTAGCAGTGGCAGGGAGAGACAAGACAGAAAACGGAGGCTGGAGGATGGATAGGAAGGGATAAGTAGGCAGCATAGCTCATACCATGCCTGATAAATTTTCTTTAACATATAGTATCTAAAACTCAGTGAAAAGAGTTCCAGAAGAAAAAAAATATTTTCCATGCTTGTTTCTTCAGAGGCTGATTAGGTAATGAGCAGGTTATGAATTCAGCTGGTGTAGAGGGTTGCACAGAACAGCAACTGCAGAGCAAAATCAAGGTCTTACTGCCAGTCATGGTAGCTCTCTCCAAACTACCAGGGGATCTGAGCGGTTGCAGTTTGCACACAGGCGAGCACAGTTTGGAAAAGGGACACTTAAAAAGTTTAACCAAATAATACATTCGTCCAGGCAGCTGCGGCCATGCTAGACCCAAATACCTCCGTGGGAACCAACCTGTTAATGATCCCACACTAGGTTTTAGCATGGAAGGGGGCAGATTGCAATTAGAAACATTGAACCTGTCCTTGATCTCCCTTATGCAAAGCAAATTAGCAGTTATAGGGCTGTAAAGGATGGAGAAGGAGGAGCCAGCAGTGGGAGAGAGAGGTGGCCAGTCCCAACCCAGGTTTCACAGGCACAGGAATGAAAAATAACAAGGGAAAGAACAGGTTTCACATTAACAGAGCGGCTGGAATTCAAGCCTGAAAAAATTCAGGGCTTTTTTTCCCCCTCTATTGATATAAAATTTATAATGCAAATACAACTGTATTTTCCTACGCTGTGCCTCTCAGCTCTATTTATAATTTGACCATCATTTTCAAACCTGGCTGATTAATATTAGGCCATTAAAATCATGCTCAGATTTCTAAACAAACAGTCTCCTTTTTTATTGTTGTTGGAAGTGTTGAACTCCTGCCTTCCCCTATGGCATGTGTAGGATGGTTTTGCCTTTCAGCAGACTCTTAGGGTGAAGTAAAACACTTTGCCACCACATAAGAGTCTCAGAAATTAGGCTCCTGAGGATATCCTGTTGTAACAGAGGTGCTGCTCTTGCCCCAGTCCCCACGTGCCAGCAGAGTCTGCCTGTGAACTTGGAATCATGGACCCACACAAATGTGGGTGGAAAGGGGGTTGTCTGTCCCAGCCCCTGCCCAGCATGGGACCAAATTCAAGGTTGGGACACTTTCTTCCCTCCTCTCCTACCAGGTATTTGCAGGGAGTCACGGGGTCTCCCCTTCTCCCAGCCAAACTAACACTGTGCCCCTGTCCTCTCCTTGAGCGAGGTGGGCTCCACCCCCCTGGGCGCCCCTGCCAGACCAGCTCCTGCCTGCCACAGACTTTCTCATGCCCCTCTGGTTTCTACTGCAGGGGCTGACTCCAGCCCTGGGGCAGGGCTTTGCTTTTGCCTCCGTTGAACTTCACATTGCTCCTCTTGGTCCATTTCTCCAACTTGCCCAGGTCTCCCTGAACCCCAGCCCTGCCCACCAGCATATTGACTGCCACCCCCATCCTACCCATTTCATCCCACACCAGCTCAATTTCTTTGCCTGTTCCACATGCAGGTAGGTAGGAAGTGCCACTAAAATCCAAATTATCTTTGCTGAGGGGTAAAAGATCTCATCCACATGAGTGAGCTGAGTCTATACTTCTATAACTTGTTCCCAAATGGTCGCTCATGCCGCCTGCATCCACAGAAACTGCCTACGGATTCACACCACATGTACCCTGCTTTAAACTTAATGATTTGCGATCAAAATGTCCTGACCACAATCATATTGTTGTAACTACAGTCCAACACTCTATTGCTTTATGCGTTTGCCACTTTCTCTGTAAGATAATACCCTCACCTTATTTCACAGGGGATCAGGAGGATGAATGCATTATTAATATGGAAAGCATTCAGATTTGGGGGGGTGAGAAGCACCAGCACTTACGAATTATCTTATGAGTACAATATAAATTATTCAGCAACTATATGTCCTTCTCACAAAGGAACTCATAGGGTTTGGCCCTACTGAGCTTACAGATTCTTAACTGGAGAGGGAAAAAAAATTAAAGCCTAAAACATAAATGTATACAAAAATGTAAATACAAATTAAAATACTTTTAAATACCTCATGGACAAAGTTAGCCCACATGTCACATTTTACTTTAATAGTGACTTTGTCCACAATTTTAGGAAAAAAAGGTGCTCATTTCTTATGATACATGCTCATGCAACTCTAGTTTTGCTTTGCTAAGTTCATTCATTAATCTGTTTTCTTTGTTTATTGCTTTTTTTGGTGGAATGAAATCTCATACATTCCCTAATGTGCCAACTTTCATTAATTAAAAAAAAACCCAACCCTTTAAGATTAAAAGTGTATTGTTATGCCTATGGTAATTTTGCCTGTGGTAATTTTACCATGGATTTTAATAAAGCCAGAGCTCCACCCTAAAACTTTCAGAAACGGGGGGAATGTCTATATGGAGAATTTGGAACCCACTGGACTTCATATTGTTTTCCTTTTCAAGCTCATGCTCTTTCACAGCTGTAGAGGCTTGTGGTTTAAAACAGAAATGCAGCTAGTGTGAGTAAGGTAAGAGAGGTCTTTTTGGACTTGGAATCTAAGATTTTTTTTTTCTTTCCAACTTCTACACAAAGTATAGAAAAAAAAATAATTCCCGAAACATTTCTTTCTAATTTACTTTGTTAACTGCAGTCTCTCCCACTCATTGGTGTGCTTCGGTGAGGAAATTGTTCTGCCAAATACAAGTAAAACATACTGAAAGTACTTAACTGATCTGTTGATGGGTCATGTAAATACACTCTTTAAAGGGGTACTAATTTTAGAGATAATTACAAGCATTTTACGTGACTCCATTTTTTGTTGACAGGATTTCTCAAGTATTAGCAACCCATTTTAGGAATAATACAATCATGCCAATAAGACGCTTACATTCACTGCAAAAAAAGTGCAAAATTCAGCTTAGGGGAGAAAAAAACAATTTAGGTATCACCTACAAGACACCCTTTTCTCTCTTGGTTATTCTTTCGTACTCTGGGACCATCGCTAGGCAGTACATCAAGCCTGCAACCTGTCTACCACTTCATGATAAGTATCTAAAATCTGCTTTGCACGTTCTTCTGCAGAAAGAAATTAGGGACGAGCCCCTTGGCCACTGTAAATGGAAAGAACTCCATTGGCTTTAATGGAGCTCTGCTGCATTGCACTTCTTCTGGACACCCTCCTGAAACATTTCTGATGCAGAGGAAAAGGGAGGGAGTATTTTCCAGTAGCTGGAGAAGAGGGTCTGGGACATCATTTGGGTACCTGTTCTCTTTACTGCCCCCAAGCAGTCACTTCAGATTGATCCACATTAGAAAAAACATTGCTTTAAGTACAGTCATAGGAATGTGATATTTTAGTATCATTTTTCAAACTACCATAAATTCTTGTTCCTTACCCAAATAGTTTATTTTGCTCTCTTGTTGAAGGGAAGGCATACTGCTGCAACGGCCTCCACACAGTGGAAGTTTCACTTAAAACTAGACCTGTAACCATTCCAGTATAGGCAAGCCCCGTGTTTACCTTTGCTTCAGCGTACCTTTGAGGGATGAGTAGGATGATAGTATTTCATCTGAGAGGGATGTTGTACTGTTGCATGAACTCAGGTCTGCAATTGCTGTTCACGCATACCTGCACAGGACCTTACACCGACCGACAGAGAGGGGCATGGGTGCGGCGTGGCGGCACAGCTTTCCACGCCGGTGACCCAGGCCGTCAGGAAATCGTCCTATCTTACTCACTCCAGCACATCTACCGAGCTGGAGGGCTTGTTCTACTATTTGATCCTCCATGAGAGGATCCTGGTGGAAGCACATCTTTCTCTGAGGCAAATGCGTATGTACATCTCTACACACCCGTGCACACCACCCCCCACCCCGGTCTTCTCTGAGTTTGGCAACAAAACAGTATGATCAGCAATGCTAAAATACAGATTGGAGTCTGTAGCTACATTTCAAGGCTGGTTTTTTTTTTTTTTTTTTTAAATAAAGCTGATGACTCTGGGGTTTTTTAAAGTACAGTAAGCTGATGACAATGTGAAGTTTTTTTTCTTTAGTTTTAGAAATAAAAAGGGGAAATTGCTTCTCTACAATTCTGTCACTACAGCATCTTCCAAGAAAAAAGAAACCTCAAAATAAAATTTATTTGGTACCCTCAAAATGACAGAAAAGCATAAAGAATTGATTGTTGCTCTGTTCCTGGATTTGGGTAGATCGGGGACTGAACACAGATTCATCCCAAGCTTCAAGCTCTGATTACTACTGAGAAGTAAAGAGTACATGGTGATAACTGGATGGGTGTTAATAAGGGTCTCAGTATGTCACTAAACAGTAGAAATCTTGCAATGCAACTGGGACAACAAAACCTTTCTCTTTGAACCGTTAGGATGTAGTAAAGGACTGTTGGCACCTTGGTCCCATTGATTTCAGCCAGTCTTTGTGAGGGTAAAGGCTAATGTGTTAGGTCCAAGGTATGAAATGAAGCATGTTTGTATATTGTGTCTGTGTGTTTATTGATGTGTGCAAATACATATATATATATATATTCATTTATGGTTGCAAGCCCTCAAATAATACTGAAAAATAAGTAATATTTCATGACTTCGTTTTGGCTGATAAATCTGATGATTGCTTTGCTGTTTTACAGCAAGTTGTAGACTTAGTAAAAGAAAGTAACAAGCAAAGTTAATATGTACCCTACCAGAAAGATTCGGGCAATCTGTGCCTTTGCAAGCAATCGGGAAGCTTCCGTGGAAGCTCACCCTCACGGAAGGCAAGCTGGTTAGCTTCTCCTGGCACTGGCTGAGGGAAAGAGATAAAAAGTAATTATATTCTATTTAGTGACCACACTCCATTTGCAAATGCTCATATGGCTCTAGCTTGCAGATAAATCTTCCTAGCTGGGCTACTCAGTACTCTTAAAACAGTAAATATAAACATTAACGAGTGCAGATGTCGACTGTTATGGAAACTGTGTGATATCTGAAAATCTTGCAGCTGCTCTTACTCCCAATTAAGTCCAAGTTCATCTGGAAGGACTGGAATTTGTAGAACTGAGAGTCCATAAGACTTAAAAAAACCCTGCCAAAACAGACTTTTGTCTCTCTGGAAAGTTACAGAGCAATCAGCTCGAACGATAACATGGTCTCACCCTAATCTTGAAGCTGATTCTGTGAACACTTAGCGCTGAAATTAGACAGCATTTTAGTTGATATCTTTTTAACCTGATGGTATCCCTGTGTTGCAAAAATCCTTTGTATACTGCATATTGGTTTAAGTATTTTTGCCTCAGGGTAATTTCAGTATCAGGCCCCTTCAAGTTCTAATAGAGAAGCAAGTGAATAAACGTACAAATATGCCACGATAAGTATGTAAAGACACTGCCTCTATTCTTGTCACAGAGGGCTCAATCTAAATTTGTTAACATATAGAAATGGAAAACACTGCAATTAGTGTTACCCTAGAACTTGTATAAAAATGTTGATTTTCCATCTAACCTTTCTTTCAAAAGCATTTAATTTTTGATAATATATACAATGGTTATTTTCAATTCAAAGTTTTTCTTTAAAAAAAAAAGGAAGAAGAAACATAGTAAGTTTAATCACTGTATACCCAAGGGTACTTTCAGTTCCAGTTTTGGTATATTTATGAAAATTCTGGGCTTACCTCACGTATCTCAGTTATGTTTTCTCCAGCCTTTCATGGTTGACAGAGTTAGAGATGAAGCTTAGATAAGTTAGTTAGCATTAGGTGGTTAGCATCCTCAAAAAAAAAAAAAAAGAAGAAGAAAAAACTTGGGGCTGATGAGCTAATTCTTTTCTAAGGGTAAGTAAAGAAATAATTTTATAATGAGGAATTTTATGTAAATGATTCAAAATACTACAAGTTGACTCATAGATTTGTATCCTTCATTACAAAATTTTAATTTAATTTAAATGAAATGCTTAAAGTCTTGAAAATAAAAGATCAAAAGAACTTGGTACAGAAAATACAAAACAAATGTAATCTGTTATGTCCTCTTAATATTTCCCCTCTTTATCAAGAAAAAAAGAAAGTAAGTAAGTCAGCAGCCTACACAGAGCCAATTACACAGAGGAATCATAAGCAACTGCAGCTTGTGAAAATATTGCCAGTCACAAATTGACCATGACACAATGCAGAGGAAGGTATAGTTTGGAGCCCAAGCTGTCAATTCTGATTCTGGAAGTCTCAAAAGGCATAGTTAAACTTAGCCACATTAGGATGACATTCAAGGGAGATGGCTAAGAGGCATACAGCAATGACCTCATTCCTATTATCTTTCCTAACTTGTGTTTCCAATACCAACATTAAAGGATATGGTGAAATTCGTGAGAAAAAAATCAGCACTGTAGGATTCAATGAAATGGAGAAACCATAGCATCTGTGTGGTGTGGGGCTGCAGAAAATATGGGCTGCCTGGGGGGCTAATGCAATGAGATTTATGCCGTGACTTGGAGGGAGGGAGGGAGGGAGGAAGGAAGGAGGGAGGGAGGGAGGGAGGGAGGAAGGAAGGAAGGAAGGAAGGAAGGAAGGAAGGAAGGAAGGAAGGAAAGGAAGGAAGGAAGGAAGGAAGGAAGGAAGGAAGGAAGGAAGGAAGGAAGGAAGGAAGGAAGGAAGGAAGGAAGTTCTCACTTAGCAGCACTGACAGATGAAATAGGAATACTTGATTTGAGAGTAAGGACAGTAAAGAATTAAGGAATCATTTTGGTTGTAATGGAGATTTGTACTGATTTATTGTTTCTCCATTGCCACTCCATCTTTCAAATGACTTTGTTATTTAGGAACTGCAATAGTACAAAAAAAGATTACTTATTAGAGATGCATTCATCCCTATTGTATCCACTGTTTTTCCAGTAGTTATAAGGTATTGAAAGTGAAGGGCCTTATTATACTTCCATTGAAGTAGTGGCAAAACCACTGTTGATTTCAACGGGAACAAGACACACTAAAAATAGATCTAGTACCTGAATGTCTTAATTTAAATACCCAGTTTTTAAATACAGCTGGCCAAAGTGTGGAATTAGGAAGTATATTTTAAAATTTTAAATATTCATTTTTACTGCATTTTGAATACCGTAATACTGTCTTTTAAACATTTACTAGTACTGTATTTTAAATTTAATCATAGAAAATGAGCTTGAGTTTCTTCTCATGCATTTTTATTCATGTCCACGTAGAGCGCTGGGCACCATGAACAGAGGCTGTAAACTGTATGAAGTCAGCTACAGTCACATGGAACTTCAGACTGAAAAGCAGCTCTGACTCATTACCCTTGTAATAGTTTGGTGTACTGCTAGAGCAAAGGGTTTGGGTATTACACATTTTCTTTGATTCTTTTCTTTCTTGGATAAGGTCCTAGAGAAAACTTTTGGAATATGAAAAAAAAAATCCCAATACTTCAGAGAAAATGTTTGTTTTATACAAAGCTGTTCCTGTTGAAAATAGAAAGACAGTCACTTTGCACACACCTGTAGAAATAATACATGTGAAAATTGGGACGGCAAAGCAAAACTTCTCTGTTGTCAGGACATCAACAACAGTTTTAATGGAAATTTGTATTAAATAGACTGATAGGTAAATAGCTAGCCAACCAGACTTTTGGCTTCTCAAAAATACCTCTTCTCAGAAGTCTGTATTGGAGGACTTTACAGCTAGAAAGCACCATTGTGATAGTTTACTCTGAGCATATAACATCATAACATGGGCCATAGGACTTCTTGGTGCCTTTTGAAACTCAGTAGCAGTGCTTGATTTAAGATTCTGGTTAAATAATATCCACACCAGTTGTTTCACTGGTTAATTTTCTCTGTCTTTAAAAACCTGCTACTTTGTCCGTAACTTCGAGCTGTAGATCTCCCTACATTTGTGCGATAGATCGAAGAGTCCTCTGCTAGCTCTTTTACCGCACGTTGGTTCTTCCAGAGGGTTGAGTTACTTCATTGATAAGTTAAAGAGATCACTGTCTTTAAAAATAAGCCATTTTCCAATCCTTTCATTATTATCAGTACTCCTCTCTGTAGTCCCTCCAATTTATCCTCACCCTTCTTGAAGTGCAGATAGTTGAATGGGACTACTTTAGCAGTAGCCACACCACCAGTGCCAAGCAGAGAGGTAGTATAACCTCTGCTTTCCTTCCTTACATGTCCCTTTCTGTGTATCCAGTCATCACAGCAGCTCTTTTGGCCATGGCACCATACGAGGCGCTCCCAGTCAGGTTAGTTTCCTGCCAGCGTTAGCATCATGTATATGACTTTATTTAGAAACGTTCACCTGTCTATTCATTGTTCCCCAAAATGGCACCTTGCATCTAGAAATGATAGAGCATACCTTGTGCGCTTCAGTAGCCATAGAGATTGCGTAAAGAAAAGCCATTTTAGAATTCTTGAACCAAAAATTTTGCATTTGGCAAGGGAAGCAATCCATATGTCTTGCATTTTCCAACAGTGAATCATGCTTTAAATCCTGAGTAATCCCACTGAACGAAGAGGAACCTTTTAAAGTGTAAAATATTATACAATGCCATGTCAATAGAAACAGGGAACTATTGCAGACTGCACCTACACCGGTCTTAGTCTGAATCAGGAGTGCACTTCTGAACTGAATCTCCTGACTCTCCCCCCGTGCTGTGCTTTGGTACACAGAGCAGAGCAGCTTCTGAGCATGAGAACTGCTTTCCCCTGGGGTGAAACTAACCCAGCTGATGCACCTCAGGAGCGTGTCCGAGGTGCTCAGCCGACCACTGCCAGGCAGCCTGCCGGACCAGCCTGGGGCTAAACACCCCCAGCCCGAGAGGCACCTGGAGGCTGATGTTGGTGCGATGCAGGTGTTTGGTCCCTACAACCACTTGTTTCATCCTGCCCACCTGCGCTGAGCTACTTGCTTATCCAGACACAGCCACGTCTTGTTCCGTGAAACTCTTGTTTGCTTGCTCTGCATGTGCACTCCTCGTGCGAGGGACTGGGCTCTCCTCAAGGCTTTCCTGACAAAGTCCCCACTGGGCTCTTTCTATAATCCGTACTAACAAGAACTCTTCAGGAAGATTAGGTCTTCTCCAGGGTAGGCTCCTGGTTCCTACCTCGCTTTAGCCACTTTGAGAAGTACGTTAGCAGGGCTGCCCCTGCTGCTGGCCTCAGAGGGTAAGAAAGATTATCCTCACAGGACAAGGGGAGACATCTGACAGCACCGTCACAGCGCTCAGGACTCATATACCTCCAGAATACCTGAGCAACTAAAGGAGATGATACCTGGCTAACCTCTCTCACATCCATAGCACCACCTCTGCGTAAGTCTGGCTTCTCCACAGGAGATGTGATCCCGCTAATTCTCTAGGTGTTTCACTCTCTGCAGCCAGCTCCTCAGTAGAACTGCTTTCTCTTCTAAAATCTTTCATGGGAGAAAAAAAGGCCTGAAATCATAAGCTGTCCCAGGCATTAATTCAGCACAGCTGGGAACATGCAACACTGCATGGAAGAGGGAAGACAAGGAAAGAGATGATCACCTCCCTCTCCTTTCTATCCCAGACTGGCTGGAGGCCAAACTGTCTGTAAGAGTAAATTAGAGCAACATAAAAAAATTTCTGTTCCATCTGAGGATCCTAAGGGACCCATATAGCTAGCTCAGCCCTTCGTGTCAGCCCACTAAATAGATCAGAGGAGCACAGATTACATACATCAAAAAGTTTCTGATTTATTTTACCTTAAGTAATAACAATTACACACGTTCCACATACTAAACAATATCTTCCATATAGTAAATAGGAGTGTTTCCCTAACTTATTTAGATTTTTGCAACTGCACTTTGGAAGAATCACTGAATACAGTCTTATCATCTTATATAAAGAAGCAAAAATACCCTCGGCGTAACGCTTACCTAATAGGCAGTGTCCCTGAGCAGCGGAAGATGCGCATTGGTTACATAATGGCACAGGGAAGAAACTGTGAAGAGCGCATCCCGGTTTGCAACCTCTGCAACAGTGTAATAGCATCAAAATTCTTATTGGGAACTATTAGATTCCTATTAGATTAGACTGAATTCCTGTTAGAGACCAAGTGATCTAGATCTTCACGTCTTGATAGGGTGGATGAAAAAATACGACTAGAAAGTGCAGGTATTACAAGCCACGTGAAGCAAATGTGGGAGAAAAAGGGTACAGAGGATAGAAAAAGGATCAGACCATGCTTGCTTTGCAAAATCGAAACATTTTTGACAGTTTTGCCTTCCAAAAACTTTGAAACAAGGTCTCCCACTTTGCTTTTTGATTTTTGTTAATGTTCTTTTACTGAAGAGGTCTGCTTGCACAAGTGCTCGTGAATTAAGCAAAAGCTTTCAGTTAAGTCCAAAGATGTCAATGAAGTAATATGTGAAGAAAAAAAAATACCAGTGATGGTCTCAATTCCTGAAAATATCTTAGTCAATCAGAATTTCCTTTTAAAATTGAAACTCCTGGTATTAACAAGTGGCTAAATGAGAAACCGTTTTTTGATGCTGTGGAGCAGTTGCTCACATGAGTGACTCTATGAGAACATTTATCTGAAAAATATCAAATACTCTAAAGATACTTACAAAATAGAAATCAAAGCTTGCCGCCACAGATATGCTAAATAAAAACAACAACAAGAACAACAACAACAACGATGATAATAATAATAATAATAATAATAATGTGCTAAAAGCCTTTACTTTCCCACCACAAATTTTCTAGCAGGACAACTCATAACAGGAAAGCTAAGCATTTATGTTTAACATACTTCTGAGTGTTGCAGAACTAGTGCCTAACATGTCACATTTCAGTTTCTAGAATATCTACATATTGCAACGTAAGAATTGCAAACTGCACCTGTATCCAAATAGTCTCGAGGCATTGATTCAAGTTAAACACCAGTTCAGTTTTCACTATCGTGTCAAAAGTTTTTATATTACTTCTCTTAAAACCTTAATGAGATCAGCAGATCCACATTTTTTACGTTTCATAACAGGAGTAAATAATTAATCTGTATTTCAGACTTCTTTTGTGAGAAGAATTATTTAACTACAGCTACGTACAAGTAGAACCAATTATTTATTTTTGAATGATTCACTTATTCAAGAGAACTTATTTTCATCTGTATAGTCAGAGAACAGAAAAACATGGTGCGGGGGGAAAACATAGTTAGAAACAGTTATCAACACAATACACGATGATGAAGCACTAGAAAAATAACAATGGCTTTCATCTTTTAAAATGCAAAATATTTTGTCTTTATGATCCCATTATCTCCGCAGTAGGCCAACCCTGCTAGCCCTTGACTTTGATTGTTTCAGGTTTGGGTTTCCATTTTAATGAGGGTAAGAAACCACAGCTCTGACTTCCTTCACTTGGAGCTGCAGGGCCGCAGCAGTGCCGCTGATCACTGTCGCTGCGTCACAAGTTACAAAACCGAAAAAACCCGAGACTCTTAAAAACCTGGTGATTTCTTTTATATGTGGTCGCTTTGGGATCTTCTGTTACACAAAGGCCAAAATTATTGTAATGGCCAGAGCAGCGATTCACTCTTCTGTCTTTTACTCTACCATCACTTTATAGTTGGGTTTTTTTTTCATTTTAATTGAAAAAACCCCAAGTCTTTCTCATGGGTTCTGTGCTGCTCCCCTTAGCCAAGCATAGCGTGAAAAAACAGCCTTCCTTGATAGACTTCATTTTAAGTTCTCGGCAAGCATCACATCAGTATTTAACCTCATCTCCCTAGGGCCTAGCTGCAGCCTGCCTGGCTTCCCGGCGTAGCTGAGACCATGCCTGCTTTGCTGTGCTCAGGCACAGCTACCTACAGCCTGTTCGGACCGGCGGTAGGAACCGGCTCAGGGAGGGAGGAGAGGTAGGCGAGGAGAGGTAGGCAGCCGCGGCCCTGCAGACTGGCCCTCTTCTGCTCGGCCTGCTTCCTGCAGGACAAACGCTGCCCTGGTGAGGGGCAGTGGTCGTGCCCAGGTAAAAAAGAGTAAAAGCCGCTTCATTGTGTCCCTGTGAGGCTGCAATTTAATGTCCCTGCCATCGCCATACCTTCAGGTCCACACCACCCCGTCTTTCCTTGCCTAGCTGTGTCTCCCTGCCTGCTCAGCAGAAGAGCGCGCCTGGCCGGGCTCTAGCCAGCCTGCGACACGCTGGCCGGGTGCCCAGCTGGGACCCGTTGGCTTTCTGAGTTCAGACACTGGGGTAGTGACAAGGCCAGAGCACCCAGGCGGCGTAGGATGATCACGTGCTGCTCCTCAGCAGTGAAAAATCAAACGCGGGGCTTGGAAGGCTGTGCCGGGATAGACCTGCAATGCCACCCCGCACCAGAGCCTGCGGCTCAGGACGTCTCCCCTGCCCTGCCGCTTCCCGGCCGGGCAGCCCTCCCGGGCTGCTGCCCACAGCCCCCGGCGCTGAGCTAGCCTGGCCAGGCTGAGCGGCAAGGACCCGGCCTAACACAGGGGCTGAGAGCTTCGCCTGATTTTACCAAAGCCGAATTGCTCTCCACAGAAGGCAGGAGGTGCGGGAAGGAAGGGTCCCAGCCTCCTTGCTGGCGACCAAGCCTCGGAAGCTACACAAGTCTTGACTTGGGACCATTGTCTGATGAGTTTGCCTCATTTGTAAGCTCATGGGACTTAAAAAAAAAAGCAAACAAACAAACGACAAGCACAAGAACTAAAAATTCAACGCCATCTCCCTATAAGTCTGGAGGGGGTTTTGTTTGTTTACATTGTTAAGTAATAAAAACCTAATGTAGGTTTTGCTTTTGAAAAAAAGTAAGTTGAATGGGAGCTTACTTAGATCGGGAGACATTTGCTTACATGTCTGTCTAAGCGCTGATGGCCTCGTGCTGCAATCGCTCGGCTCCGAATACGACAATTAATCACATCAGCCCGCAATAACATTTCCCAGTGTTTCGAGAGTTCTCATTTCAACACATACATGGATGTATGTAGCAACGATCTTTGTTGTGCTGCCTTGGATGACATCATATTTTTCCATAAGAACTCTTGGTGACAGCGCATACGTAGGCTTTGGGCTAAATGTATAACGAGCATGAAATTCCCTTTAATGTCCAAATAAGACCAAAAAAGAAAAAAAGTGGAAAGGTCATTTAGAAAAAAACAATAACAAATATGACTTTTGGGGCCGCGCGAGTCTCGCTGTCACCAGGACGAGCTCACCGCAGCAGAGACCCAGGCAGCACCCCGATAATCTCATTATTTGCCTGACGTCAGCCATGAGGCCGGGGCGCGGAGTGGGGGGGAGGGGGTCGCGGGGCCGCGACCGCCAAGAAAAGCGCGGCGGCCCCCTGCGACCGGCCGGACCCCCCCTCCTCGGTCCGAGCCGGGCCGGGGGGGCGGCACCGGCGGGGGGGGGGGGGAGCGGTCCCGGTGGCGGCGCGGCGGGGATTTTGCGTGCGCAGCTACTCGTCGCCGCGCGGTACCGGCGCGGCGCGGCGGGGCACTGCGGAGCGCGGTAATGATGTCAACTTGTTATTTACTTTCCAAGCCCGAATGACGGAGCAGGGCGAAAGGAGAATCAATCAGCCGCCGGGTGACCCTCCAGGCGGAAAAAACACGGGAGCCCGGCGCCCGCCGCGGCCCGGGCGGGGGAGGGGAAGCACATGGAGCCGGCCCGCGTTGCATCATCCGCCCGCCGCGGGGCCGCGCGCCGCTCCCGCCGCCCGGGGGGAGGGGAGCGGGACACGGTGGGGACGCGGGGACAGGGGACGGGCACGCGGGAGGCTGCGGCGGTCCCGCCCGCCGGCAACAGAGCCCGTTCCTGCTGATTCACAGCGCTGGAGGCCGCCCCGGCCCGGCCGCCCCCCGCGGCCCGGCCGCCCCTGCACTAGCGGCGGCCCGGGGAGAGCAGCGGGGAGCCCCCGCCTGCCGGCGCGGCCCGGGGAGCGCCCCGGGGAGCGGAGCGTGGGCCCGGCGAGTGCGTCCCGCCCGGGTCATCGCACCCTGCCCGCTTAGGTGTGCGAAACCACACGTCATAATAATAACAATAATAACACTAACGATGCGTTCCTCTCGGGTACCTGCGCGCGGGCTCAGACAGGGCGCCCCTGCGCCGGCCGGCCGCTGCGGAGCCGGGCGCGACCGCCTGCGGGCCCCGGCCCCGGCCCCGGCCCCGCACTCACAAACAATAACCACCCCCACAGCGAGGGTGCCGGTGCCCGCCGCCGGGCCGGCGGGAGCGCGTGCGAGGGGCCCGGGCGCTGCGGGCGCTGCCGGTGCGTGGGGGAGGGCGGGCGCGGGCCACGCGTGTCCCCGGCGGCGCGGGGCGGCGGGGGGGCACCGCCGCGCGCCTCGGCGGTGGGCGTGCGGGTGTGCGTGTGCGCGCGCGCTCGGTCCATCCCTGGGTCTCGGCTGCGGGGGCGCGGGGTGCCGCAGCGCAGCAGCGGCGACACCGCCGCCTGGGCGCGAGCGGCGGGAGTTGCCCGAGGGCACCCGGGGGCGTTGGCGGCGCCGGGGATACCCGCCGTGCCTCCCGACGCGCCTCTCGGGGTGTGCGTGGGGCCGCGCGGCACCCGGCGGGGGGAGGGCGCGGCGCCGCAGGTTCGCCCCCCACCCCGGCCCTCCTCGCCCCGCCGGGCTCCGCCGCTCGCCCACCCGGTGCCCCCCCGCCGCCCCCACCCCTTCCCCGCCGCCCGCTCGCCCGCCCGCCCTCCCCTCCCGCCCTCCGCGCCCGGCGGTGGCGGTGGCGGCGGCGGCGGGCCCCGGGCGCGGCCGGCTCCCCTCAGCGCCGCTCCCGCCGCCGCCGCGCGCCCGCACCGGCCCCGCCAGCCGCCCCCCCCGCCCCCCGCCGGCGGAGCCGCGCCGAGCGGCGGCACCTCCTGACCGCCATTCCGCCCCAAAACTTTCCGTTTTCCCCTTCCCACTCTCCGGGACTTCCTTGTGCCGCCCGTGCGCGCGGAGGGGGAGGAGGAGGCGTGCGCGGCGGCGGCGGCGGCGGCGAGGGGGGATTTACGGTCTCCTCGCAGGCCGGCCGGGACCCCGGGGGAAGAGGAGTTGCACCATGCGCGGCAAGTGAGGGGAAAGTCTCCGCCAGCGCCGCCCGCAGAAGTTGAGGCTTTCCCCCGCCGCCCGACGGAGCGGGAGCTGTGCCTTTAACGCCCGCTGAGCGAGGTGAGTTTCCGAGGCGGATTATTCATCCTGGGGACCCTTTTTTTTTTCTTGGTGGTTTTTTTTTTTTTTTCTTCTTTCCCCTCTCTTACGCGCGCCGAGGTGACAAACGTCCTTCCCCGGGGCCGGGGCCGGGGCCCGCCGCCCCCCCGGCGCCCCCGCAGCAGCCTGCCCTGGCCCGGCGGGCTGACCCGCCCGGGGCGGAGGGGGGGTCGCTCAGGCACTGCCTGTTATGATGAAGTTTTTTGAACCCGGGCGTTTTGGGGTCTGCTTGGGTGGGTTTTTTTGCCGAGGAGCTGTGTGTGGGGCTACCGCCTCGGTAGCGGGTGTGCTTGCATCTGCAGACCGACCCCGGGGCCGGGGCGGGGGGGGGCAGTTTCTGGAGCGGTTCCCTACTTCTGAGATAGTATTTTAATGTGTTTTTTTCTTTAAAAAAAAAAAAAAAGGAGAAATGCTCGGGGGGGGGGGGAATGCGAGGTATTCACGCTCAAGTGTGGAGTTTGCAGAGCCCGGGTGGGGGAGGGGATCCCATTCATCGCCAGGGCTTGAATCAGCAGCGGGCGGAGGGGCCGATCGCTCCGGCGGAGCGAAGTTTACTTCCAAGTAGGTAAACAAGTTACCCCCCCCGCCCCCCATCCTCCACACACACCCCCTCCCCGGTGATGCCTGCCGCTGCCGGCCCCGTTACCGGCGCTGCGGGCTGCCGGAGGGGCGGCGGGGCTGCCGGGGGAGCCCCCGGGGGGGCCGGGCCGGGCCGGGCGGCGGAGGCCGTGCGGTGCGGACCTGTTGCACGGCGGTGTGCTGCAGGCCGGCCTGCCCGCCCGGCGCCGCGCCGCGGCGGCTTCTGCGGGGGAAGGGGCGGGCGGCGGGGCGGTGGGCGCAGCCGCCCGGCGGGCGGGAAGCCGGTGGGCACCGTCCCCTCGGCTGGCTGTCACCTCGCCCAGCCTGCCCCCCATTTTGCGGCGCTGGGTTCCTCTCGGCGGTGGGTCTGAGCCTCCGGTTCGGCGTGGTGCGCGGCTGCGTGTCGGTGCGGTGTGATGTAAGGCGAGTGACCCTTGACCTATTTGATTATATGGTGTTGGGTTCGCGAGGAGGCATCCTGCACAGCACAAAAAGGGGGGGAAAAACACAAAGCCACACCCTAAAAGTTAGGCTTGCATATTAATTTCTCGAAGTCGGTGTTCAGACTGAATAAAGGCTTTCCTTTATGTTGTCTTAACATGTCTCTTGCCGTTCTCCACGAGCATTTGTACGGCGTTTTTCCTTTCTTGACGCGCAAGTCTTAAAGCGTAGATGCGTTAGTGTGTTGGTGGGGGAGGGGAAGCGGTCTGTTTGGCGGAGCTCATCGAGTGTTTCGCGAAAAAAGAAAATATTGCAGCGTAATGTTGCAGAAAACCAAAATACTCTGTTGGAAAGAGCGCTCCTCGAGTGATGATTTGAATAAAATGGAGTGTAAAATTAAAATTGCAAGAGTGGTATTTTAGGCTAATAGTATGAAAACAAATATATTGTGCCAGAGGGAAATCTGATTGTAGGTAATAAATACAAGGTCTTTCCTGGTGACAAATATAATGTCATATCTTTCTTCCTTAGCCCATTTATTAGCAATTCTTTAACTCCTCGTGTGGCATGTACAAGATTTAATATAATATACCTTGCTAGCCATGTGGCTGCACATGCTGGATTTAGGCCTCTTCCTGTCCTGCAGTTAGGGTACTGTCAAATACAGAGACACTGGGCAGTTTTTGAAGCAAATATATTCATTCTGTGGTAGCAGATGTTGTTGGCAAGAGAGCAGGATTGCCCTAGTGTGTTTCGGCGTTGGTTTGGTTTTTTTGTATTTTTTTTTTTTAACAATTACAGATAATAATTGCAACATCTCAACGACAGTGATAGTAAAAGGGAAGCTTTCCCACAGAAGGTTTGTGGAGGGGTGGGAGGAAAAAGGAAAGCAAGAGGGGGAGGACGCTATCACATTAAAAATACATTAAACCGTTCTTGGGCTACATGCAATGATGGTAAAACTGGTGGAGATTTGAGCAGAGCTGCTGTAGTCGTCTCAGTTTAACACCTTCAGCAAGCTAAGCAACAACCAAGGTTGTTTTTCTTCCCCCTAAGATGAAAAAGTGTGTTTCAGAAGCAAAGAGGGTTAAAAATTACATGTACATATAAACACTGGCAACGACACAACTGGCCCAGTCTCATAAGACAAAAAAAAAAAAAAAACAACAAACCCTCTGCAGATAAGTTGTCATCTGAATACATCCTCTGCCCTTCCCCCACCCGATTAAGTAACTCCAGTGTCCTCTGTCATGCCACTGTTGTGAATTATGCTACTTCTTGTTCTTTTCAGCAGGTGGCAAGTGCCCTCCATGCTCAACAACAGGAATATCGAAAGAGCAAAAATAAATTAAATCCGTGATAGGGAAGGGGGATGTGTCGGCGCCTGGAATTGTCAGGCTTCTGCTCCGCCAGTTTGTCCAGTTTTGGGCCTCCCATTTGTTTACAGATGGGCTTTTCTCAATGGGGCCAGAAGTAGACCTGTTTCCACGTGATGTGTCCGATGTGTCGTGCTGCTGGAAGAGCTTCCTGAATGGAGACTCCTCCGGCAGCAGCAGTCATTAAAGGCCTACATCCCCGAGCTTGGAAGGAGTAGAGGAGAATGTCCTTCAGCGCGGATGGGATGCTGTTTCTTGGTAGTTGAGATAAGTCATCAGTGCGATACGCTTAGGATTTAGCGATACGCTGAATTTGGTTTATCATGGAAATGAGGCTGGAAAACGCATCTCCGGGTTTTAGCCTGGCGATCGCTGTAGATAGTGTGTGGGTGTGTGCTTCGGTGCCATTAGCTCTTGCTGTTTTCTGTTGGCTTCTGTTAGAGTCCAGTGTTAGAATTCATGCTGTAGTCGTTATTGAACCAATGTTGTTTGTATTTTAGTAGTGCCAAGGGGCCCCCATTCAAATCAGGGCCATTTTGGGAATATCGTAGACAATGGTTCTTGCCCTGAAAAGGTTGTAATGTGCGTAAGTGAGGGAGACAAAAAGCCAGGAGGGTAAATGGTGGAAAAAAATGGCTCAGGGGAACAGCAGCTGAGCTGATTGTAGTGCCTTATCTGCGGGACAACAGTGTGACCTCAGCTGGTAGGAGAGAGGAGAGTTGTTAACACCTGGCAGCGTACCCGATAAATCGGGCTGCTCTGCGCGAAGGGGGTGCGGGCATCCTTTCGCCTTCGTGACATGTGATCCGTACCCTGCCTTTTCTTTACTATTACTCTTTTAATTCCTAGTATTATTTTGGATTATGTACACCCGCCTGCCTATAAAATGATCGAGGTTTTGTAACTCTTGAGGGCAGATTCCTTTTTTTCATAATCTTCATTATGAGGCAAGATGGAAGTAATTTTGTAAACTCTTTTTCAGCTGCTAAATTAAACTCCATTCCCGCTTCCCTTCCCTCCTCTTGCCTATTTTTAGTTAGGAGGAAATAGCTGACCTCTTTACAGCAAGAACCCAGACCCCCTGGGTGCCATTTATGGGTTTCTACCAAATGGCCTACTTGGACAAGTTGGTTGAAATTAAACGAAAACATTGGAACTACGGCTCTACATAGGAATAGCAGCCTTCCTGTCAATACAAAATCTGTCATGTTAATGATACTGAAACAAATGTCCAAAGGTGAAAAATGGGGTTTAAGTTATTTTTCTTTTCTTTGGTAGACAAGAGAATATTTTAAGGGGTCTGTGGTTTTTTTTTTTTTTTTGTGGCAGTCTGGTCATTAACATCATTAACATCATGGGATTTCATTTAAGAATGACTGACAGTATTTTGTTTTACAAACACAAGAAGCCCCCTGAAGTTAGGACTGTGTAAAAACTAGGCAGAATCAAAGAAGGGTGTTCAATCTTGTAAGACAAGGTCATAATTTCTTGCCAGTTTTCTTCTTGTGTAGAGATCTTATCCTAGACAGAGATATATAAATAATAGTTACTAGTATTTGAATAATTCCATAGAAATATGAAACATTGCTTCTGCGAGCTTAACTGAGAGCAAGTTTAACTATGGATACATGGCCGGTTTTGAAGGTTAAGGAGCACAGGCATCTTGCATCGCTTTTCTTGTGCATGTTTATATTTAGTTTAAGTGATATTGATGCTTTGAAAATATTGGACTCTAGCAGCAGGTATTGGATTTCTTCATTTGTTGTTTGAGGAGAGAAGAGTATATGGGCGCACATGCAGTCTGTATATTGCCTCTGTAATCCTCTGTCCAGGTCCCAGCCACCAGTCCCTTTCTTTACCCTGGGTGAATGGCTGCAGTAGGAGAAGAGGCTTGGGGTTAGGCGCGTCTGATGGTTTGGCTTCCATTTTTATAATTTTGTTGACTTTGTGCAATAAAAGGGGCATCACAGTGTTTAACCCCATTTCTTGACCTTCTCTATTTGTAGTACAGATAGTTGATACATGTCTGCTTGTCCTGTTTAAATTGGAGTGCATGTAGAGATTCATAATTTTATATGAAGTTATAACAGAATTTTATGCCAAGAACCCTATGGTATCCGCTCAGTATAAAATCATGATAATAGTACTGTAGTATGAAGAAGCAATTATTTTAATATTTTAGCTAAGTGCATTGCATAAATACCATTTGGCTTGGGTGTTGAATCTTACTCATTTGCTATGAGAAGTTACACAGTACACTAAACACGTGGACAAAACAGTGCCTCTGATGCTTGGATGACATGACTTGTGGCCTATTTATGAACAGACGAGTAGCACTAATAACGTGTAATAATTATATATACACACAGTCATCAAAATATTTTTCTCTAATTAAGTGCTGAGTTTTATTGACTCTCTTTGCCATTGGAGGGAGAAACAAGGCTTTTAAAAAGTGTTCTCCATTAATACATAACGGTTACTCTATACATTGCTCCACTGCCATTCAAAATGTGAGTGCATTTACTGACCTAAATTTCATTTGATCTCCTAATTCTTAGTTGCAGTTTAACCTCTTACTTCTATGTAGTGGGTTTAGAATGCATTTTCTCACATAAAATCATAATTTTGTTAGGTGGAAAGATGTGGTAACATCAAATGTGATTTTATTTTTTTTTTTCCGATTGCAACACAACTTTCCCATACCTGCAATAAATTATTGATACAGCGAAGAAGCCACGTTTTTCCCTTAGGCATTAAAAATACTTGGAAAATATCCTTTGACATTATCTTCAAGAAAACAAAGAGGATTTTCTTTCGGTGGATAGATTCCCTTTGTCATTCTGCAGAATAATACATTTTTTGTGCTCCTTTTTGAAGGCAGCAAACAGCACTGCTGGATGTACAACTTTGGCGTCTGCTGTATTTTGCTGTGTAGCACTATCAGCTCTTCATTAATCCTCTACCACTGAATGGAGACTCTGCAGAATATTCTCCGTGGTTCGAGTGAAGCCAACTATTTACGATTTATATTTCTGAACAGAATAATCACGTTGCAATAGCACCGCTGAAAGGAAGCTGTTGCATTGTTATGATTAACATATATACAGCTGTTGTGTTTCATGCTTAGAAGTGTCTACTGATGAGTTTGTGCCAATTTGAACACAACCCTGTAGCCCACAGCAAAATAATTGGGAAGACATTCTTCCAAAAGAATTGACAGTGTACACTTAATACATACATGAGATTTTTATAAAGTGAAGTAAAAATATGGATTTTTTTTTTTTTTTTTTTTTTTGCAAATCCATGTATGTTGGTAACTTACAATTAGGAATCATTATAACCATATGATAGTTTCAGTGCCATTTAGCAGCTACAGGCTGCTTGTTGTTTATGCCAGTTGGTTTAGTCTAGTTGCTACTGGCAGAGGCTATGTGCACGTCCAGAGACCCATTAGTATTAAGGCTTTTGTTGGCACACAGTCTCAGTTGGAATTGTTGACCAGCAATGAGTTTCACAAATATTAATTGTTTGAAATGAGCTACACTAATTGCTGTATGTGTGTGCATGCGCATGTAAATGTACGTAGGTAGCCTTAAGGTAGTCCGAAATGTAGCTTTGGAGAAAAAAAGAGTCACCCTGAGGTTGAGAATGGTGCTGGAGTGCAGTGGATAGGCTCTCAAACCCTGAACTAGGATATGCTCAGGTTTCAATCTCCAGTCAGCAGCACGTGAGGTTGTGCAGAGCCAGCGAAATGAATGTAGGACTGGGCCAGGCTGGACATCAGGTTTTGGGAGAAGGCAGAGGTGCAGCACCCTTTAATTATGTGCTTGCTGAAATGTGGCAAAGTCAGGAGTGCATACTGTGCTTGTACATGTGACTGAACATGGTGAGAGCAGGAGGTGACAGCTGGGGTACCGTACGTGGCTGAGGGGTGTTTTCAAACTTCGAAATTATAATAGCTTCATTTTTTCCTCTTTTATTTTTTATTCTCTTAGGTTTTTGATTGCTCTTAAAAGTAAAATTTAAACCCTCATCTCAACAGAGATATCAAGGTGAAATTACTGTCTTCCCTAGTGTTCTCCACAGATAGGGTTGAGCTTTGCTGACGGGGTAGGACAGAGAATCCAAGCACGGGCAGTGCCTGTTCATATTGTGGGGATTAGTTTCCAAGGATATCTATCTGGTGCTTTTTACAGTCACAAAACAAACTTAACTCTTCTCGTGCCCATTTACATGCACACATGAATTAGACCTCTAGGAATTAATTTGGTTACAGAATTGATTGAAACACACGAAATCTTTTCTAAATTTTCAGAAGGTATTGGTAATGCTGCCAATTATATGCATTCAACTCTCTCTCATTGTAGCTTAACTTTGACTGCTTTTTTTGGTTTTTCTTTTACTTTTTGGATGGAGTTTTGTCCTTTTTTTTAATGTAAGAGCTTTTGTAGTTCTGTGTAGTTAATATAGTTTACTTTTTAATTTGTTGGCTTTTAAACTAAAATAATGTAATCTGGAAGGCACAGATAAAAGGCAGGCCTGAGGATTATTCTAATGAGGAATGCATCTTCCTTCCTATCCCAGTTCTCAAAAATGAAAGTAAAGAACAGAAGTAGGTACATTTTTAATAACATTGCATGGTGTTCACAAGACAGATTTTGTGTCATTCTGTGGAAGTTATTCAAGGTTTCTTTATTTCCATGTTGACTATTACTGTTTATTTTGGGTTGATGGTGTTATAACTCATTAACAATGCTCATTTTTGTATGTAGGAATCTGTTTTTATGTTAAAAAACCCAAACACGCTCGGCTCTGATACTTCTGCTTGTATCAGTAAGTATCTTACATAACCAGTTAATTTAAATGAGCCAATTAGTTTAAAAGTAGTGCATGACAGTGTATCGTAAAAATTCATCCAGCTTCATTCTCACAGGATTTTATGTGCTTGGAAAAAAACATAAGGCAAGCTGAAAGGATGGCCCTAAATACAATATTAGAGTGGAAGGAAAGGACCTATTTATTACATACAACTCAAATTTACTAAAACATTAGCATAATGATTACTCTCGCTGCTGATGAATGAAATCAACTTTTCTGGGAGACCACTATCATGTCTTTACTACCTAGTCTGGTAATGCTAGGTAGAGGTTAGTTAAAAATAGAATGTAGCTTAGGCCCTGAGGGACGTTTTACAAGAAGGAGGAAGGTTAGTGGGAGTAGGTTACCTCAAAAGCTAGGCTCCACTGGTTTTAACCTGCTGACCATCAAGTAGCCAAAAAATTTTTTTTAGGAATTCTCTGAACTGTGTTCAGTGTTATGATGGTAGTATATATGGTATGTGGGTATTTTCTAATATGTTAGTGTTATTTTGTGGTTACAGCAATGGCTTTTTGTGTGTGTCTGGTTTTTCTGATGTTTTGCATGTTTCTATGTGTATGTGCTCACAGCTGGATTAAATTCTTTGTTTTAAATTTTGCTTAGGGTAAGCAATATATTCTTCACTGTATCTATTACATTGCCAACAGCATATATTTTGGGTTAAAAAAACACTCAAAACATGGAAGGGTTCTGTGTTCTCTAACGGCAACATGTTAAATGCAATTATACATTGTCAATTTGATAATACTCAGTGAATGGTGGCTTTGTAGATAAGGTTTGTTGTGCATAGCAGGTGTTTATGTACATGGAGTCCAGTGTGAAAGAAAGAAATTTAATTTCCTCTTACTAAAAATATATAGTGACCTGTATCCTGTACATATTTAAAAAGTGTTCAGATAATTACAGTGAATACTTTTGTAGTTGTTTGCTCCTATATTCTTTTTGCCATTAGATTATTTTGAAGTACAACATTTTTCCTTTTTTTTTAAGTAAATTTGAATATATATCTATTAAAAGAAAAAATCTCTTCCTTAACATCTGTACGAAGCAATTGATAGGGCACTCCTTTCCACAGCTGGGTAAATCATTTGCATTCCACTTATAGTGGAACCATCCTATAGAACTACTATGAAGATTTAATTAATGACTGGTTTTGAAGAATTTTAAAGATCAAAACACATTGTCCATTTATTTTGTTATTAGTTTATGAAAAAGAGTGAATGTAAAATTCTGCTTACTAAAGTACAATTGCATTTTCCATCAAATTATAAATTAGGATAGCAAAGTATCAAAAGAAAATTACGAAAAATGTTTTGTCTCCCTTTCGGTGGTCAGTTTAGAGTTAGAAGTAATGATTGCTTTAATTTGTTAATCTTCTGCTAATCTGTAAGTTAGTTTCTTGGCTGACAGAGTTGGGTTTAGGGTATTAGATTGCCTCTGAACAAGCCTCTGTTGTTTTTTTCCAACCTTTTTGTAATTGCTTTTAAACTTTTTTTTTTTTAACTTCTCCCCCTGCTCCCCCCCAGTGAAAACTACTGGAGTTTCCAGTGAAGTTTAAGAAAGTTTCATTTTAATGGATATTTTCTATGTTTCATAGTTTTTCTTTCTGTCAGCTCCAGCAAGGACAGAGTTGATGATCCATTTGTGTTCTGAACATTCAACAAATCCTGTTGTATAGCTATGGCCTGATATTGCAAAAACGTATTTGGCGTGTGCAGGAGACTTCTAGGATCGGGCCTTATGTGATGGCAGCACGGATTCTTGACTTATTAAGTAAACATTTCTAAGCCTTTTTTAAAGCGATGGGTGATGTGCGTGATTTTAGCTTTAGTCCCGACAGTCAGTGTTCTTGTAATGAAATAGAGATTGTGGTGTCCCTCTCCTTTCCCGTAGCCCACATAAGTAGTCTTTTTTGTGTGGCATAACTTCCATGATCTATTTCGAATACCATTCTTATCTGAATCCTCACAATGTTCTTTGAAGTTTCTGTAGCTGACAAACATGAAGTCGAGATTTAGAGCCCAGGTTCTTTAAAACGTGCAGGAGCTGTGTTGGCTATGTTGGAATTTACTTAGGCTTAATATTTTGCAGTGTAAAGTGTAAGACTTAGCAATTGGAGGTTGCAAACACATACATTGAAAAGTGACCAGCTTAGGTGGATGGTTGGGTCCTATGACTTTTTTGAGTCAAGTGCCCTAAGTTTTTCAGGCCAGCCCACATCACAGGGTCTAAGAAACTCTAGCAGCAGCCACCCATAAAGCAACTGGCAAGCAGTGGCAGGACGCTCTTGTCGTTGCCTGTCTAGATCATGTTTAGTCTCAAAACTATTCTGCCAACTGTGTCCTATCACATAGGGAGTCCAACGCATCAGGTCCGGCACCTGATGCTTGTCTTTTGCATATGGATTACGAATGCCATATCCTCTGTTGAGACCATGTGCCAGCCTTCCCATGCAGCGATAGGTACGCTGCGCATGTTTTGCATTGGCCAGAGGCTGAAGCTATGCTTTCTCTAATCCATTCTGTGATGAATCTCAGCAGTTTGGCTCATTACTTTGTACAGACCACAGCACCAAGCCTACCTCAGCTGACTGCTTAATGCCAGTTAAGCAAAGCCTTCTGGAGGTCCAAGTCCTGCAGCTGGCTTGGTTGACACCAGGGAGGCTTGGTTGGAAGGCAGAAGCCTGACAGTGCATAGCACAATGCTTCATCCTTCACATTAGATGCTGGCCACAGAAATAAATATGAAGGTTTCACTGCCCCTAAATGCTAAAAAAACCCCTAGAATGGGTATGTCTGTGTACTGGTGATGTGGTGTGTGTGTTTTATTTTAATTTACTGTTTTGCTCTGGGGTGGTTGCTCTGTGTTTGTGAACAGTGGATAACGAAAATTATGCAGAAGGAGCATTGAGTTTATTTTTCTAACCTTAAAAATAAATTTTCTGACTCTAACTTTTTTCATTTGATGACTCAAACATTCTACAAATAGTTGTTTTACATAAATATATAATTATTTATGCTGTTAGCATTATCTTAATCATTATTTTTGTCTTTGGAAATTCATATGGTTATTTCTCTGGTGTCTCAAGTGGAGCGAATGTCTTGCCAGCCTATTTAATGTGCTAACGTATGTGAGAAAGTATGCCCTGTGGCCTGAAGCATCATTTATGTATTTGCCAATTGCCTCAGTCTTTTAATTTCTGTTTGTATGCATTACATTTGGTTAGGTTGAATTTATTATTGATTTCAACTGTTTGCAAATATTCTACTGACAGACCGTTTGCTTGTGTCTCCTTTCAGCCGGCATTTTACCCTCATTAGTCTATGGATGTGTTCTTTTGAATGTTAGCCAAATGCATTCATAAAAATGGTAAAATTAAAAGAAAGGAAAAGTACGAGAGCTGTGTGACCTATTATTTGTAAACAACATTATGAAACTGCCTTTCAGTGTTTGACTTTGTACTATACTATGCATTTCTTTTCTCCCAAATTTTCCCTTTTTATTTTCTCAGGTTTTCTGAGCTTCCCATCATATGCAGCCATTTGATCAGATGTTTTAATTGCCTTTTTTTTTTTTAATGTTCTTGTTTGGTTTGTTTTTGAAGACTAAAGCTACTAGGTAAAAAATGGCAGTAGTATTTACCAGTTCTCTATTTCTGTAGTTTCAAACTGCGGTTTGCAAGTTGCTAGGGGACACACAGGCTGGTTTTTTTTTTTTTTTTTAGAGATCTGTGGGGGGAAAAAAAAGGAAGTCTATTGTCATTCTGTTCAAATTCACTGTACAAGGTATCTTTATAGGTCCACAAATTTAAAGAGATTAAAAACGACTGATCTAATTATATTATAAACTTCTTAGGATGTGATGATATCTATTTTTATGACTTACTGCTTTGTGGGTGTATATATCATTATGCAAGTAATAATCTTTGTTTTCACAGAAGGTAATTTATACCAACATTAAATTTTGGCATCAGTTTTGTTATATTGTGTAGATATTCATGAAAATATCCCTTCTCTTTTGTAGGGCTGTGATTGGTATTCTCTGATAGAACACAGATCTGGCTGATCTTTAGTTGCACAAAGAATAATCTAGAGAGGAGCATTTGGATTCCCTTAGTTTGTGTTTCTCAGGTCTGTCACATAGCAAGCCTGCTCAACTGATTTTTCTTTTCTTTTTTGGGGGTCTTATGCAGTACTGGTTTTGTTTTAGACTCCGGCCATTTATATGGTACCGTTGCATTTCAGTAAATCCAAATTCTTGCATCTTAAAATGTCAGGAATTTTGTTATTTGTTTTTGTTACTACATTTTCATTCTCTCCTCTGCTTGAGAGCAGCACTCCGTGCTAATGTTAGGAGGGGTTAGGTAGAGGAGGTGTGTATGGTGAGAGTGGGGGTGGGAAGTAAAACAGGCTCTGGCTGTTTACACATTCCAGGCAACCGTAGATCTGCTCTCTTTGAGGCCTGAAATATTTTCCTTTTCACTATCAGTCTTGCAGATCTGGGGTATTTGGGCACACTGCCAATAAAAATAAATACTAATGTGTTAATCTCTTAGATTGAAATGTAATAAACCGTATTTTACCTTTTTGTGTGTGTGCATAAGAATAAAGATTAACAGCACTTTGTAATTAGAATATGACATTTTTAGAAATACTGGAAATTATGACTATTGCTATACTTTCTTCAAGAATTGCTTATAAAAAGACAAAGTAAATTTGACTCCTTACTATTTGCTAGTTTATTCTAAAGGGAAAGTTGCATAATCAAAATATTTTTGCTAACTAGATTTTCTATTTTCAGCGTGATAACCTTTGGCTCATGGAGCCGACAACGAGTCCCTCTTTCTGATTTCCATGTAATGCGTGTATGTACATGCATTTTTTTCGTCTATTTTGAGGTGGGTTTAGTCTGCTTTGTAGTCTTTCATTTGATCATTCTGGTTTCCAGCACTTATGTTTCAGAGTTCTGATGAAATCAGATACACAAAGCCATCCACCTGCATGTCTTTTTTTTTTTTTTTTTTTTTGAATATTGGAAATTATTTCCTGCAGCCTGCACTAAGGTACAGATTGAGCAGGCAGGCAGATAAATAATGATTTCTTCCAGGTTCTGCATAATGCAATGAACAGACCTTCTGTTTATTATTATTTATTAACAATGTTTGTATACATGTGATTTCCTTCCCTGAAGCTTGCTTCCTTGGGTTTCTTAAAGCTATATGCTATGTGTGCCATAATTGGTTTTTCCCAGGTGGTGCGGTAATGCCACTTTGTCACTCCAGCAGCTTGCTTTGTCACTGGGAGTTGATGTGGCTCAACTTCTTATTGTTGCTGCTTTCTAAACAAAATTTGTTGTCCTCCAGAAATATTACTGTATAATTATAACACAAAAAACAAGACAGTCCCACTGAGATAACAGCTGTTACCTTCAGTCTTAAGACCATCCTAGCACATGCAGTGCAAAAGGTAATTCAGACTATATGTTTTTTTCCAAAGGCAGTTAATTGCTTAAAACTTCCTGCATAGTAGTGACTGTCATCTAATCCGCGTTTAGAGGCATTAAACTGCTTTCGGAAAAGCTGTAGGCTACTTCAGCTAGACCACCAGCAACTTGGATAAACACATGGTAATCTCTCTCTCTTGACTACATTTTTAGGAACAAAATACTGCCCTTGTCATGTAGCGACCTGGATCTAAAGCCAGGGGTTGTTTGGGGTTGCTGTCAGGCGAGATCAGACTGTTGAGTTTAACCTAAATGGAAGTAAACACTAAGGTTACCTGCACCTCATTATTTCTGTGCTTTTATGACAGACACTCAAGACTGTTTGTATACTGGCTATGGCTCACAATGATTATGTTGTTAATAATTTGTGTCTCCAGCATGTGTACTAGCTGGGTGCTTTAAGAGGCCAACATTTTTGAATATGGATATCTAAATAAGTGGCTTGTATTTCAGAAGCTTTGGGTAGGTACAGCTCCAATTGAAATCAGAGGAATTAGTGGCTGCTTAGTGCCTGGATAAGTAATTGGTCTTAATACAGGGGTGCATCATAACGTTCTGACAACAGAAGATCACCTGCCTCTTATTCCCCTAAGTTAAATAAAGTAGTATTTTTAAAAGTATTTTAAAGAAAAAGATCCTACCAAGTGACTACTGCCAGTCTGTATATAGATGGTTTTTTTTCCATCTTCATGTTTCTTGAAAGGGCAAAATCTGGTCCTGATCCTCAGAAGCAGCTCCTCACATTTAAAATATGGGTGACTGTCAAGGTGGTGTATGGTTTGTATTGAAGTTAGGGTTTTTTTACTGTAAGTTGGTAACAAGTTTTTTTCCCATATGTGTTTAGTTTTATTTAATGTAACATTTGATGTAGTGGGAAGATGTACAATTACTGTAGTGCTGGTTTGATTTAGTATTTATTGCAAGTATTTCCTACCTTAAAAAACATGAAAAGGTATTTTGTGGTTGAAATAGTAGGAGCTGGGAACCTTGTTCTTTTTTAAACAAACAAAAACCCTAAAGAAACACGAATATGAGGTGTAGTGACCTAATGCAAAAAACTCCCAAATGCTTCTAAAAATTAAACAGATTTACATATTAATTATGTGTATGAAGATCTAGAAATGAGGAGTATCAAATGATGAACTTTACTACATAAGAATTATATGCAAATTGCACAGGCTTGGGGGTTGGTTTTCTTTTTTTTTTTTTCTTCTCAGTAGCTTAGAAATAACGGCAAGCCGGTTGAGGAGAGTTTAGTGGAAGATACTTATTAAAAGGAATTTGATGTGAAGAACAAAATGCGATGAACCATTCCTGTCCACAGAGGAGTTTAGGACCTGTGAAATAGTAGCTTAGACTTCCTCCTCATTTCTTTCTCTTTTTGTATAGGTTGAGAATGTGGGCCTGTATGAAGCATACTCTAGGCTGTTTAAATATCGACAATTCATTTCAAGCCACAGAAACTATGAAACGAAATTTTAGATGTACATTTAAAGTTTTGATTAACATCTTTTTTGTTAGTAACAACAGTCTTTGACAGCTGATTGCAATATAACAAGTTTGCATTGTTGACCTAACAAAACATTCTGGAGTTATTTGTTCAAGACTACAGATACTACTTAATTACTTTCTTTAGAATTGTGAATTGGTACTTACTTTTAATTTCACAAAATTTCCTAGAAATCTCAGTTATGAATCTGGCTGATGCAGTAAAAAAATAAAAGTGAACAGTAGGGCCCTGTCACAGGAGCATGCAGCTTGTGATGGAACGAGGACATTTTAGTACTTCATTTATTTCTTCAACCCCAATGAGTAATACATGCATTTACATAGTTGTACCAGCATCTAACTTTGTCTCTTTATGGATCTCTGTTCAAATTAGGGAGGAACCCCACCTTCCCAGAATATGTGAAAACATAAAGACAGTTTGTAGTATATCAGCAAGCTATTGTTTCAAGAGACCTTTCATAGTTAAATAATAATAAGCTAAAGAAAAGGAGTATAATTTGGTCCTTGCAGGAGGAACACCTCACCCAACTGACAGATTTTTGTTGGTCTTTTGCAATTGCTGTTTCAAAAAGGTTTCTCTCATGATTGGTTTCACAGTTTTTGAACCTGATAGTTTCAAAGCCTATTCTAGGCTAGTCTGCTTCCTGCGAAGAGTGATGTTTGGTGAGGTGTTCGTGTATGCCACATCACGCTGGTGAGAAATAAATTGTGTTTTGATCCTGCAGATCTCGCTTCACTTATTAGATTTTATGTTCCTTTGCGGAGCAGGGAGGGAGCAAGAGAGAGAGGAGCAAACAACAGTGTTGATACGGTACGGTTTTATTGGAGAGAGAGGCATGCATGCCAGCTTTTCCCCAGGTCTGATCTTCTCGGGTGTTCTTATCAGTGGTAGGACTGGCTGAGGATGGTAGCAAAACAGTAGCTTAAAGAGGCTGTGATCTCTTGGAAGGTAAGCATTTACACAGCACTGGTTTTCAGCCTTTAATTGAGAAGGGGCCTTTCTGGAAGAGGAAATTGGTTCTGCAAGTGTTAATAATTTGCTACAAATTGTCATGTTGATGAATCTTTAAAAAAAACAAACAAATGAAAGTCAACTAATGCAAAAAACCTCCAAACCTTCAACATCCCTCACCAAAGCAAAATTAAGCAGATGACAGACTTGTTAACTGAGCACTGGGGGTTGTCTTAGGACGTAGGTGCTTACATTTTGAATTGATTCTCAGTTGTCAGCTTGATGTGTGTGGGAGGTAAAGTGAACTTTTCATGAAAAACATTCTTATAAGAACAGTTGCTATTCATGGTTCTTTTGGTATACTTACGTGTGTGTTTGGGGAGAAGGGAAATGACATAGTGTGTTCAAGTCTTCTACATCAAAGAATTGCCTCACTTTTTTTAAGCAATGCATCTTTAGATCATATCCAGTTGTTTGGCTGCTGGAAAGATATACTTAATTTTCCAGTAAATACCGTTCTCCTGTTTTGCAAAACTGTAATTTTGTCATTATAATTGCAAGCATTTTAATTAAAATGCTGATGGTAAGGAGTTGATTATGCCTGATGATACAGGATCAAAATTAGGCCAAAATTTTGATGTTCTCCATCATGCTTCCTTACACAGACATGTACGCCTTTATTCCAGTTGTTTCTGTAATAGTTTGCAGACCATTTCAGGTGTTGTATGATTGCCAGTACTGTACAGGTTGACACTGATCTAAAAAGGAACTGTGTTCAGAGCTAGGAACTGATCTTTTTACCAGTTACGAATACATCTCTTTCCTCCTTGAATTTGCCTCAGTGTAGAAGTAAACTTAAGGAAGCCATTTCTCCCCTAATATCTAGCTCTCCAGTTCTTAAACTTATTCATCAAAATGCAGCTGACAGCACTTTGGTTTTGATGTTTAAGTTGAATCTTGAAGAGTCTGACTTTAAAAGAAAAAGGAGGAAAAAAGAAAAGAGACTTCCTTTCCAAATGTATTTATATACTTAAAGAATATTTTTGTGAAATGTGTGTCTTTATTGTAAGCCAGGCATTTCCTTCATATAGGATATGGCTATAGGTATTAAAAATTTATGCCTGTACTTAATTGCACACACAGCAGTTTCACAGAAGTAAACAGCAGTTCTTGTGTGCAGAAAGTTTAGTGTGTGTGTGTGCATGTTTGGGACTTGGCCTTAATTGCTAGTTTATAATCTCTAAGAATTTCCTGTCTGGACTAGAAATGTTTTAAAATCCATCTTAGTTCTACTTTGTAGATTTTAAATACTATACCCAGTAACTAAAGCTTTCAGTGGGCGGTGAACAACTAGTTGCTGGGCCTTCTGATTTATCTTTGCTCTGGTACCTCCAGTCCCCTCTCAGCGAAGACTGGGTGAAGGGATTTTTGACTGCCACCCGCAATGCTCTTAAGGAAGAACGAGTCTGTGAGGCTTCTATGTAAATAACATGACACTTAGTAATGAGAAAGTTAGCAACTCTGTTGATTGCTCGTGAGACGTACCTACGTAGAATTGTGCTTTGAAAGTTTCTTTCAAGTATTCTCCCCATCTAGGAGTCTGAATTTCATATATCCACTAGCAATGCAGACTTATTCTGCAATGAAAAGCAAAAAAATGCATATTCCAAACATTGTCTAGTCACAGTTAGTTCCTCCTGTTACAGTCCTTAGAGAAGTTAGTGTGCCCCCTCTGAGATGAAGGAGCCCTGTCACCAAAGGAATGAAATAAATTATGGTGGTATTCAAAGGATAGAATAAAAAGATGAGTGTGGAGATCACAGATGAAACTTCAGTCAGATGGAGGAGACAGTTGTAAATACTCAGCCTAGGTCATAATGTAGGAAAAAGGGAACTCATGTAGTCCTCAGAGAGTGTATAGGTAGAGTTAGGTTTATAAATACTTGGGGTACTTTTTCCTTCATGCATTGAACACAGGGTTTTTCCAAGACTTTCTGTCTAAGGTAGGCACTAGACTTCATTTACCAACTGGTTTTGAGAAACAATGTAGATGTTTTTCATATTGTTAAGATACATTGTTTACCATATTTTCCAAAATTGCTCTGAGGTCAGTGAGTTGGTCTCTGTGTCTCAGGGGAGCGTCCCTGCTGTACTGGGGCCCCGCAGGCTTGCCCTGGCAGAAAGTGCTGGGCTCACAAGGTGCTGGGCATCGCAGGCCACCTTGCAGCATCACTGCTGGCTCCTCACGGCTCAGCCTGTGAAGTACATATGCATGTTGGTGCACACAAATCTCCTCTGACTCAGATAAAGCATCTTCTGGGACAGTGTAACACATTTGATGCAGCCTCTGTGCCTCTCCCCGAAGAGCTTGAGGAAGAAAACTTCCCCACGGTTGTTTTCTGTGGCAAAATGCATCTGTCGGGAGATGTTGTGGGAAGTCAGGGAGGAGGTTAACAGCAACAATATGAGGCAGCGAGGCCAAATTTGCATGGCATAGCCATATGGCTGTTGAAATAGTACTGTCAAATTGCTTCCCGTTGGTGGGTGAGGAGGGCTGGGGTGCACCCTGTGGGAGGGCAGGGTGGGAGGTGTGATGCTTCGGGGGGAGCAGCCTTCTCTTCCTGGTAGGGACTGCACGAGGTGTCCTCCTCCTCTGCTGCTCACCGGCAAGGGCTGTCCCTCAGCTGCGACTATTGTTCAGTGCAATTAGTTTTTATTGACTGAGACGACCTTAATAGGTTTCATTTATGTACCTTGGTTTTATTGCAATTTAGCCCTCTGAATACCCAGGAGGCTCCTAAAATAACAAATATACTATTAATTAGAAGTTAAAAGGAACATAAGCTTTAAAACAATAGTTTATTTTCTTTTTTCTATCTTTTAATACATGTATGTATTTAAAACTACACCTTCAATCTTGGAGTCTACAACAGCTAAAATGTTTTGACAAGTGATAGCTGTGTTTACTATAAAAAAGAAATCTATGTAATCCTCCTTTTTTTTTTTTTCCCCCCCCTTCCCTTTTTGTTTATATTGCATATTTGAGACAGTGTTGTCAGAGTCACTTTCATTGCAGTCCTCCAAGGTCGCCGTTTTTCCCATCCAGTCTGTTGGATGTTTTACCCAATAATGAGGATATTTTTTAAGTAGTAAGAATAACATGAAATTATTTTCAAATCCATAAAAGCAAACATAAGAATTGGGATTGGTTTACCCTCTGAAACTATTCTACCCCACTTGTTTGAAATTGAGCAGATTTCACACTGATGGTATCTCTTAAAATGGGGGAAAAGGGAGAGAGAAGAAATAGCAATAGCTAAATGAAGGACCTTATAGCTAAAAGCCTAATGTGTAATAGAATATTTTCCTGCCATTTGTGCAGTCAGCAACAAGAGAATAAAGACAGTACATTGGACTAGAAGCTAAACTCTTCTGGTGTGAGATGAAAATTTATCTGGTTTATTGTACTTTTAAAAATGTATTGTTTGTTTTTTCTGCTAATGAGTGCATGCCAGATTATTGTTTACCAGTTACCACTCTAATCCAAATCAGCATTGAAGTTGGCAGAACATAAAAGAAATTTCAAGACTGCTAAATATCATCATCCAGAGCGTCATTTACTGTGTATTTTTGTAGCTTCAAAATTGCAATAGATCGAGGAACAGGCATATTAGGGTCACCAGCACAATATGGTATTCAGTTCAAATAACTCATATTTTTTTATGGATTCATTCTATTTAAGCATTGATTAAAATCTCAGTATTACTGCCTTTAAAATTAAAAATCCAATTGTCTATTAAAAACAGAGCTGTTTAGAGTGGAATACTAGTATGGACTTCTCTGAAACTTGTTTTTTGCCCATTGCTTTGAATTTACTATTTCTGCACAACCAGTACGCAGTTAACCAGTGGTAGAAACTGAACAGTCAAAGATGAAGTCTAGAGGACAGTGACCATTTCTTGCCCCTCAGTGAGGAAGTACACATAAAGCACTGTGCTTTTCCCTCGTGAAATGATCTGACTGGCAATGGTGGTGTGAAATGTTACGTTATTTAGGTGTTTTGCTCAGCTGACAAGCATAGCCATTTCACTGGATCTTAACTTGGACTGCCTGAATGTGAGAGTATGAAAAGGTTGAGAAGAAAAAGAAACTGAAATCATCAATTTGTGTGCCCTGGGCACTTCGACAGGTATGGCTAGAGAGGCCTCTGCCTGATTTCAGCAATTACCAGCAGAAGCCAGAGTTTGTACAGTGAAAACTAAATGGTAGGTTAGTCCAGAAACTTTCCTTGGGCAGTACTAATGAGCTTGGGGATCTTGAGTTGGTATGCATCACCTGTCTGTTACTGAGGTTTTCCTAAGAAACAAAATTTGTGTGGTTTGCATTCATGGAATCATAGAATATCTGAAGTTGGAAGGGACCCATGAGGATCACAGAGTTCAACTCCCTGTTCCTCACAGGACTACCTAACACTAAACCATATGACTACGAGCGTGATCCAGATGCTCCTTGAAGTCTGACAGGCTTGGTGCCATGACCGCTTTCCTGGGGAGCCTGTCCCAGTGACAGACCACCCTCTCAGTGAAGAACCTTTTCCTAATGTCCAATCTGGCATTGTGTCTGTCTGTCCATCCCTCCCATAATAGAATACTTGGCTCTGTTACACAATGTCAGCTACGTTCGACAGAGTGTTAAGGTGCTCAGAGATAGGGGATTCCTACAGGTGTTGTGAGAATTAGTGGCTGAGGAGATGAAGGAGACCAAAGTCATGCCACTCCCTCCCAAGATGGGAAGAGCTCAGCTCTTGGTTCATTCTGTGAGGCAGCAACCAACTTAGCAGTCGAGTATGTGCGTATTGACTGGCCAGGCAGTATGTGGCATAATCGTCTGGGTTATAGCAGAAGTTTGTGAGGCTCTTCAGCAGACATGGGATATGAAAGTGTAAAAAAGCAGATTCCTTTAGTTCTGCTGCTTATAGAGCAACATATTTGTGTGTTATGTGGGCTGCAGTCTGGTATGAACTTAATTCAAAGGCTGTTGCAAATGCCTATTTGCAGAAGGAGTATGAACTTACTCTTTTTAAAATACGCTTTTGACTGTAATTGTGAAATGCAGATAAAGTTATAAATCCATCAGCGAACTGACTATTTTAAGCCCATCTAGTCATGTTTCCAGAGATTAGATTTTTACAAATGAGATATTTTTAGATAGATGAAATGAGCGTATACCACATGCTAGAGGTATGAAGCAGCTTTGTAAGTTGTAAGTTTAAAGCCTTCTGTTTACAATATGATGTTTTGAACTCTAATGGTGTACAGTATTTGTCATGTAGTATATCATTATAGAAATAGAACACAGTTCTAAATGTCTGCAGAATTGCTGTGCTGAAGTGAAGAATCATCAGATAAATTTATTGTTTGCCAAGCAACCAGAAAATTTATTATGCTAATTAAGACTTCTTATGTAGTTAATTTCTTTAACTCTTGCACGAGGACTTTTGTTACTAAGCTATGTAGAAAAACATGTATAAATTCCTTTGAGATACTGGTGTGTGATGTGGAATACATGAAGACTTCTTGGTTTTTAGACCACATTTTCACCCTAACCCGCAATAGGAATGTGGATTTTCTTTAGATTTTTATTTTGTTTGTTTTATATTATGGCCAGCTGGCATTTCAAAATATAGCTTGTATATAACAAAATGCCTTCCTCCATCAGTATGTACATTTTTTGAAATTAATTGTGATGTGGTTCTCATCTAGATTGGTCCTAAGAGGGTAAATTGCATCCTGGGGTGTATCAAACAGTATAACCAGCCAGTGAAAAGCGGTGATTATCCTGCTGTATTCAGCATTGGCGCAGCCTCACCTTGAGTACTGTGTGCAGTTCTGGGCCCATAATTTAAGAAGGACATGAAGGTCCTTGAAGGCATCCAGAGGAGAGCAACAAAGCTGGTGAAAGGGCTGGAAGGCATGTCCTGTGAGGAGCGGCTGAGGACTTTGGGCTTGTCTAGTTTGGAGAAAAGGAGGCTGAGGGGTGACCTCATTGCTCCCTACAGCCTTCTGAGGAGGGGAAGTGGAGAGGGAGGTGCTGAGCTCTTCTCCCTGGTATCCAGTGACAGGATGTGTGGGAATGGTTCAAAGCTGCATCAGTCAGGGGAGGTTCAGGCTGGACATGAGGAAGCATTTCTTTACCGAGGGGGTGGTCGAACACTGGAACAGGCTTCCTAGAGAGGTGGTCAATGCCCCAAGCCTGTCAGTGTTTAAGACGCATTTGGACAATGCCCTTAATAACATGCTTTAACTTTCAGTCAGCCCTGAAGTGGTCAGGCCATTGGGCTAGGTGATTGTTGTAGGTCCCTTCCAACTGAAATAGTCTGTTCTGTTCTATACTGTTCTGTTCTATTCTTTAGCATCCTTTAGCTGTTGAACTCTGGTTAATTTTGTTACTAGACCTGTAGAGCTTAGTATCTCATAGATCAGGCTGAACGTATATCCTATAACCACGCAAAACGTAGAAGAAAATAAAAAAATACCCAGGCATTCCTTTAGACTGGGACTTAATAGAAAGCTTGCTTTGAATGTGAGGATGTGGCTGTTCAGGCATTTTGGAGCATCCACTCTTGGCAGTCAAGTCATGGAGTTTTTTTACAGTCTGTTCTCGATATTGTTTTCCAGGCATAAGAAGCTTTATGCTCCAGTAATGATGACACTGTAAAAACCAGTGTGATAGCCTAGTGCCACCTGTGTAGATGGGGCTATTCTGCTAGAGGTGCTGCTGTGTTTGGTTTTTTTTTTTTTTTTAAATTCATTTGTAATCTGTCTTGCTCCATTTACTTGTCCCCTTGCTGTAAAGCCGGCAAGTATCAAATGGTTTGAACCATGTTATAGTGGATTATAAAACACTTCTCTAGTAATGAGGTGCTTATTCTTAGCAGTGATTACAGAAAATGTAATAGACATAAATATATGACTCTACACAGAATGCGGAAAAAGGGTTTGTGAAATGACAATATAGTGGACGATTGAGCAACTATTTTTGTTCCATTTCAAGCATAATAAGCAGTGCATTCTGAAAGCATGCAGATCTTTCTGCAAAAAAATTTGCCAAACTTTCATTCTGGAGACAAGAGATTATATTGGTAACTGGAAGAGAGCTCAAGAGACAAATTGGTTGTCTAGGATTAAGCTCACCATCTGTGATGATGATCTTTCCTGGACTGACACATCCAGGGTGTGACCAGTGCTTGCTTTTGTTTTCTCATCGTGTTTAGATTGAATTACCTGTATTTAGAATGAAATCCCTTAAAACTGAAAAATCATTTACATTACTTTGCACACTTTTTGAAATGCTACATCCACAGCAAGTTATTTCCCTCTTGCTAGGTATAGCAGTGAAGAAATGGTGCTTTAAGTGACCACACTGTGTGGCTGGATAGGATGTGATCCATGGATGGAATGGTTAAAACTTGAAAGCCTTCCTTCACCTGCTTTTGCTTTATATCCATTTCTCTGAGGAATTATTAACAGGTGCTGAAAGCACAAGTGCTTCATGGCCCTGAACTTTCAATGCACAAAGAAAAGATCAAACACTTTCTTTTTTTAATATTAAAAAAAAAAAAGGAAACCACTGGAGTTGGAATTTGTTGTGACTGAGGATTAATCTGAGAATACGTACGAGATTTTAAGTGAGAGTGAAATATAACTGTTAACAATCACATCAATGTTGTTTCTCAATCTGTTTTTCATGTCCTACCACAGGGAGGACACTAGCAGAATGAGGAGGGATCAAGAACTATTTTAATCAAACATTAAGCACTGTTGAGAGAGGTATGGCTGGGGGTGCTGCGCTCAGAAAGAGATACAGACACTCTTCTAAAATAAGTAAGCTTATTTTCCCCTCCTTTTTTCTTCACATCAGTGCTCATCCCATCCTCCACGTCATGTTTGTTAGGCTGAAGATTTTGAAAAGATAATATTTGCTTTCTCTCCATATCAAGATCTCAATCCCATCTGCGTTGACATTTTAACTTTATGAGAGAGAATGCATTATGTAAAGTTTCCATTAGCCTGCAAAATATTAAATTAAGTGTTGAAAACATGAGTTGTTTTTGGTGAGTGAAGCAGTGCAAGCCACTGAGATGATTTGTACTCATCAAAATTAGATAAAGTTTTAAAGTTAGACAGAGAACTTAGCCTACCACTCAACTTTCCTTCCCTTCTCTTTACCTTTGTTCAGAAAATGCAATACACTGAACAAAGGCCAAGTTCTTAATAATACAAGTGAAAGCATAACTATAATTTGTAGTTGGGAATACTGTGAGTAGCATATGTGGCCGTACATTCCTTTGGCAAGATGTTATTCACATTCTCCTTGAACATATAATTATGTATCATTGCTTAATAAGGAGAGAACTTCTTTGTCAAACACTCTTCTGTAGTGTTAAGCTTTTAAACTGCATATTGTAATAGAATGTTTTGGGAGGTATCAGAAGATTTCAACTGCTGCATTTTTTTTTTCTGATGGGAGATAACATTGCTGCAGCATTAATTGTAGTCTAAAATAGGTAAAAGTGTAATATGCAAGAGTGCATTTGTGCATAAGTAGTACAGGAATATAAATGAAATCTGTCTTGACATGCACTCATGATAACATTTTTTCCAGCTTGTTTACAAAATGAAAGAATATCTGTCTCTGGTAGAAAATTCTATGTTTAAAGCAGTCTCCCACTATCCTTTGAAGTGTTAAATCCTCCTAGGTTTCATTTTTTTTGGCACAAGTGTAGTGGATGTTTAAGAAGCCAACAACATTAGCTTGCACAGGAGCATTCCTGTCTTATTTTTGTTTCTAGGTCTGTTTCCTGTGTTGGGGGAAGGGGAATGAGAGCACAGCTGCTCACAAAGTTCAAGATGAAGCTGTTTCTTTAGTGTGTTTTAAGCCTTGGTCACAGTTTCTTACTGGAAGTCTTTAAATGAGCTTTAGTCTGATCTTCAATTGCTCTTTTATAGGCATGAAATCTCCCTCGTTCTCCCCTCTCTTCCCTCACCTTCCATCCCAGTCCCCAGCAACTAAACCCACTCACTAATAAAACAGAAGTCCTGATTATCTGCAAAATAAATATCCAAGAGAACCCTCAGAAGCAGAGCATTTCAACGTACATGTTTCTGAGACCAAGTAGATAATTGGTTCAGCATCGGCTTGACAGAGTGATTGATCAATATTTGTTTTGAGATTTTTTTTTTTTTCCTCATTTTTAAAATGTTGATGCTTGCCAGCACAAAAGATTGGCTACTTTGGATACCAAAGCTGATCCATTTGAACCTTTATTTCTCAGATAAGCTGAACATCACAGAGAAGGCGAAATGAATTTTCTGCCTGGTTATTTATGGTACCTTCTAGTTTTTTATGGTTTTACAAACAAATTAAAGCACCTCCTTCTTCTGTTGGTCCAGTTAACTTTTTTTATTGGCATGTGTTGCAATCACGTGTATAAAAGGAATAAACCAAGCCTGCCATGGGAAGAATATCGGTGCTGCAGTTATTTTTTTTTCATGCACTGGCGGGACTTTCTGTTGAGGTACCTTTGCTTATGTAGACTAAAATGTTTGGGTGAGAAGGAAAAGCATGTATTGTTCGTTGTATTTGATTTTCCTACTTGAGAGCAGCTTGATGGTTGGTATAGAAAGAGCATGTTTTGTTTAAAATATAGAATAAAGGGAAATAAAAACGTTGTTGCCTCCCAGAGGCATATAGCCCAGGACAATGGGTACATAGATGGAAGTCCAGTTTTCAGTGTGGCTGTCTTAAAATCTGAAGGTAATTTAATCCAAAAAGAGCTGACAAAGGAGTTAATGTTGAACTCTTAGTCTTGATTTACAAATGTCGTGGCATACCAGGAAGATAATAGAAACCTGGATGAGCGCCAGCATTGTAGACCAGGTAACCGAGGTAGTTACAGCCTGGATGTTGATCCAGGTAAAATGATGGAATAACTGGTGTAGGACTTGGTTAATAAAGGACAGAGGAGAATGACAGGATATCACTAATGCTTGTCAGCATGAGTTTGTTAAAAATAGGTCTTGGTACAGTACTACCCTTGCCATATTTTCGAGGTGCTTATGCATTGGGCTGTTGACAAAGAAGTCGTGTGAAAATACACATTTAGATTTCTGTAAGGTCCCTCCCTTGGTGCTATTTGGCATTTTCATGAAGAAACAAGAACGATGCATGGTGAGGACACGCAGCAGCTGAATCAGACCTAAAGGAAGATGATGATAGTTATGTCTGAGGTCCTTGAGTATCTGTGTGTACCAGTGGGTTGCCAGTCCTCCACACTTGAACTTTCTTTTATCTGTGCCCTTGTAAAAATAATCACTTACAAAGTTTATAGATGATTCAAAGACTGAGAAAACAATAGCGAATGGAGCAAATTGCTGAGTGACTGTGCTTGTCAAACTAGGCAAAACAAGATTGTTGCTTTAATGTAGCAAATTTAACATTGTGGACCAAGAGACAAATACATAAGATTCCTTTTTAGAGCAATAGACTCCATCCTGTGTAAAACATCTGCAGCCGAAGGGCTGACATGATCTCCGGGTATGTAAGCTAGAAAGTTTGGGAATGGGAAGGGAGATGATACTCTGGCACTGAGAGGACTAAGGCTGGATTGTTTTCTCTAGTTGTAGTGTCCGTAAGTAAAGAAGAAAGTAGATGAAGGTTCAAAGAAGAGTCACAAGACTGATTAAAGGGTGGCAACAAGTCTTAAGTAAAAAGGTTCTTTGAGTTTAAGGTATTGAGCTTAACAAAAAGCTAAAAGGTATCCTCTTTGAGCCTTCGTAATGTATAAATCTCTGAACTTCTGGTGTTTAATTCTAACTGGGAGAATAATGGAGCCCCTCTATTCTGATTCCAGTTCTGTCATGTCTTGACAGTTTTAAAAGCTTCGTAAATTTTATATATAATAAGGGCTTAAGAGTATTCAGCAAAGTAGTTAAATATAATTACCTGATTTTATAGATGGAGAAACTGGGATAAAGTCACATGCTTTAGTTCTGCCTCTGGATTTTTTTATGGAGTACATTTACAGAAATGTCAGGGTAGGGTTATTTTCTAATAGTGTTGTCCATTGAAATGGTTCTGTGAACTTTCCAAATTCTGGGTGATTAAGTCTTTTTTTTTAAACAGAATTTGCATTTGTTATATGAGCTCTGATCCTGAGGAATTGTATTAGTACTTGCAATCCTAAAACTGAAATTTAGTGGAAGCTAAGATGAAAGTGAAAGCTAGGGGGTTTGATAATTATCTGATAACTGCAAAAAGTGAACAGTTGCATGCATAATGAAAAATATATTGAAATACTTAATAATCCAATGACACACATACATACCCATATATGGGTTACTCGGAAAAATCAAACAGGTGAGACTGGTATGGACTATAGCAGATTATAGAGAAAGACTGCAAAGTCAAGAAATGTGTGATAGAGTGAAACATATTGGAAATATACTCAAGGAAGAACAAGTAGTTCTGCTCTTTTAAAAATACATCCTCTTATTTATAATGGAATCAGTATGTCACCCAGTATATATATATATATGTGTATATAAATACATTTGTTATTTCTGTGGAAATGAAAATAATTTTTTTTTCTGTATTAAGAAGTACCATGTGCTGATGTTGGAGAAAAGTTTTAGTGCTGTTTCTTACCATTAAAATATATATTAAAGAAGAAGTAATACAACTCCTAAATTATTATTCTAGATTTTGCATAAACGTTCATTATGCATTGTCTTTTCCTGTATAAGTAGCAGGAGGCAAATAATGAACTAAATAATTAATGCAGTACACAATATAGTGTTTTCAAGCAAAATGCTTATGGCTACATAAAGCAGGAAAAATATAAGTGAAACCCAAAAATGTGGAGGGAAAAAAAAAAGACTGGAACCAAAGGAACAAGGCATGGAAATAAGATCTGAAACTTCATACGCAAGCAATTTTCATATTAGTACATAAATATATATCTAAACAGAGTTTGACTAACCCATCTCAATTTGAATTTTCTCAAGGATATCTGAGTACTTGCTATCCTATGTCAAATGAATTATTTTTCAGGTATAAACTTGTCAGGAGATGTTCCAAGGATCCAGTCTGCTTCCACCCTCATGATATGATGGGGTGTGGTGCTTCAAAACTTGGCTACTCTATACCTGGGAAGAGTGAATCAACTTTAATTAGGTCAGTCTTTTAATGTCAAAACCCTCAAGCCTTCCACTGTCCCAACAGATGCATGACAAGAAATTAAACCCACTAATCCCAATGCTGTGTGTGTATATGTGAACTCTTGGAACTTCAGTGTTGCGAGAGCTGTAAAACCAGAACTGTTTATGATACCAACAAACAAATAACACCAGGTCCTGCCTTCAGCCTCTTCTGAACTCTTAACAACTGAGCAAAAATGTTCCAAACAAATTATGAATGGTAACAGTCTTTCAAATTATAAGAATATTGAGATCACATGTTTATAAAAAGTGTTTGGCAGATGATCCAATTCAGTGCTGAAGTTTGTGGGTTCAGCCCTGCAGCCTGACATAGAAGTTGTGGCTGAGCTAACTTAGCTACCGTGTCAGAATTATGTCATTGCTCAGAGCCTTTCTACCTCGTTCCAGGTGAAACAAGGCTCCCTTTTTCTTTTCTAGTTGTTGTTACTTTAAAAAACAAATGCAAAATATGAACTGTACAGTAATGTTGTTGTCTAATACGTTCAACAGGGAAGATTTTTCTCACGTGTGTACTCATGTAGATGGTGGATGATTGGGTGTGTAGAAGTTCTTCAGGACTTGACTGAATTTTGCTGTAAATGTTGTATATGTTTTGCGCTTGTCACAACAGTCAGTGTTCATTAGTATTACAAATAATAGAGGTGGAACATGTAAATACATTTATGGCTGCGGTTGCACAAGCCTGTTCTAAAATGCCATATTCAGTTGCATAATACTTCTGAATTAATTTGACTTTTTTTTTCCCCATTCAGAACTATTTTTTCACACCTGAACAGTATAAGCAAAAAACCACAGATTTTTAAATTGAGTGATATGAGGGAGTTTCCATAGAGTCTGTATCATTATTTGAAGGGAAGGGGGGAAAAAAATAATCCAGAAAGGAATCTGTTTTTTCTCCCCCTTTTTTATGTTCTCAGACCACAGCAGAGTTTTGGACGTAAATAATTCATTTGATGCTGTATGCATTTTGAAACAAAACTTCTCACATGCAGATGTATTTTTAATATTGACAGTCATGCTTCTATCCTACTTCTGTTCAGCACTAACCTGTCTCTTTCAGTCTGCATCCTTCAGTGAGATGTGTGCCTGGGGGAAGGGAGGGCGACGTACCTTCTCAACTCTCCTGTGATTTATAGCAGTATATGAAGAAAATGGCAGGACCCAATGATACTGCATCATATATAATTGTTGTTGTCTTTCCTCTTGGTATACTTTCTCTTCCATTTTTCCTCTTGGTGTTTTCTGGGTCAAAATTTAGGTGTTACTCTAATTTGGCCCCTGTCAGCTGGCTATCCTCATAAATGAAATGAATCCCATTTTTAACCATGTTATTTTCTTGAAGACCTCTCTCCTAAATTTCAAGGTGCTTGGAGATTAAATCATGATTTATTACACAGAATGTTATCCAATGACTTCCTTCCCATCCATACTTTTTTGGAGGAGCAGGGATAGGGCCTGGGACAGTAATGCCCTCCCCCTGGCTTTTATTTTAAAATTCAAATGTTTTTTTTAAACCAAATTCAGTCAGACCACAGGGAATGCTAACGTTTTGTTTTTTTCTTTTATTATTATGAACTGAAATGTAAAGCTGGTATTTTAAAATTCAACACTAAAAATGAGACAACTAAAATGCTTCATTTTCATTCAAGTTATCAGTCTCAATTATCACATTGATTACTTTGCTTGGACCGTTTCTACAATATTAAGCATGTATGATATTAATTTAAAGTAAACTACTAAAAATATAATATGTTTTGTAATATATATATTTCAACTTAATTTGCATCGTACCTCTTCGTAATTATTTTTGCATTTCTTCCATCAAATTTCTGCAGGATGTGTTCCAAAAAACATTTATTTTCTTATGTATTGATGGAAAATGTTCTCCTGTCAAAATTTCTAACCAGATGTACTTACAAGTGTTTTACCAGCAAAATGATTAAATGATTTTTAATTTTATGGGCGTTGAATAACTACTTTGCATTTATACCAGAAATAATAATTAAAAAAAAAATATTCCTGGCAGCTAAAGGAACCACACTATCCATCTTTATACCTTTTCCTAAAACCTATCTGCTTCCATTGTGGACTGAGATACCATGGAACCTCTTGGTATGTTTATGGGTGCTATAGATAAGTGTTCATGAGGAAATAAAGCTGTCCTGTGATTTCCATGTGTCCCGCATGTTAAAATGCATTACAGAGAAAAACAGATTATTTTCTATTATATGCTTAGCTTTCACACAGCTGTGGATGTTATTGCTGTAGGCAGCACTTTAAAAAAAAAAAAAAATCTGACTTCTAATTTTGTTTGTCTAGTCTCATGCACGCTATTATCTGTGCCCAGTGGATTGAACAGTGAACGATATTAATTCTGGAACTGCCTTTAGGCCATTCATCCTTGCTGGTTGTATAGGTGCAGTTCAGTTACCAGGAATCACTAGGAAAATTATCCCAGCTTGTTCACAAGTTCGTCAGTTCCTTCTAGCAGGTGGTCCTGTTAAAGCACAGAGAGCTAATATAACAAGAGAACTTACTAGAAAATAACATAGTGTGGCAGTGGCAAAGCATCGTAAACTTCCGCTGCTGCAGTTTTGTCTGTCTCCTTAGTCCAATATAAAGTCTCTCAAACGTATCCTTACTCCAGAATACATTCGTGATATACAATTGAATATAAAGTCATATCCTGTAATGCACCGACAGCTTCCATAGAAAGTAATTTGACCTAATATCATAAAAATCTATATGATGATAGCAACACGTAAAATTTCCATAGTTATGACATGCAAAGCTCATTTTCAAATTAGAAAGTACTATTGTGTAAGCATTACATACCACACGCCATGAGAGCCTGGCTATTACAGAAGCCTAAAGCTTCCTGTACTCTAGATCCATTCATCCTAAAGTTGAGAATAACACGCCATACATGGATTCTTGCATAGTAATAGTAATAGAGGCTGAACTGAAGGACTGCACCGTCAGCACTATGGCATCCTCTGAGCGCTGAAGAGAAGTGTCACTGGCAGAACAGGTTTAAGTGCTCGTGAAGAACTTGATCTTTCCAATCTTTCGATTTACCTGTAAAAAGGCTACGGTATGTGGTCGTGTGCAGCTATCTGGGAGATCTTTTTGCGATCTTTTCACAAATGGGTTTTTAAATGAAGATGTACTACCACACCAAAGAAGTATGCTTATGTCAAGTTGTTTTCACTCTATGAATGCAGAAATGAGTTGAGTAAAATGTTAAGCACACTGAAATGTCATGCATGGAAATCAGTCTTACCCTCTTGGTGAATTATCTGATGTTGCTTCTTTGCAGAAGCAGGCAGTATTGCCGTGATACAAGATGCTCCAGGCTTCCTGTGAACTTCAGCCATCCCTATGGATGGAGCAAGAAGGGTGAAGGTGCCTCTCTGATTTAGCTATTACGTCCCATTTGTTCACTGACTAGAGGGAGAACAGCCGGTCTAAGCTACTTGGAAAAATGGAGTTCTTACTCTTTCTCACTTAGGAAAAATAAGTTTCTTAATTTCTGCTCCATTTTCCTCTCCCCATCTGATCCTTACCTCCTCAGGCCTGATTGCAGGCATAGGAGGGTACATAAACAAGTCTTGGACCTGTGTTATGCCTCACCTCCATCTTCGAAGTCTAGAAAGGAGAAGTTGACCTTACTCATCTGTCCTTGGTCTGAAAAAAAGGGGCTTCAGTAGACTTTGCCATAGCAGGAGCAGAAATGGTTTGAGAGGCAAGAGATGCATGTGGGTGCAGTTAGCTGCTGATCTGAGCTACAGGCAAATGTAAGGTTGGCTAAACAGATACCTAGTGAGAAATCTGGGGAATAACGGGGAGCTCCACTGCACTGCTGTGTAGCCAGAGAGTAGAGCTGCAGCAGGAAGCAAGGTTACTGCACTCTGTAAAATGGCAACCCTGTAACTTCTGTGTCTATTATAGATGCACAGGAAGAGTTCAAAAGTCAAAGAGAGTTAGAAGAAAACTGAAGTGTTTTCTTACAAAAAAGAGGTTAATTTCTAAGTCAAATGTTTCTGATTTTTTAATAGCGTTAGCACTCCAAGGGAAAGACTTGTGCACATGCTTAATAGTAAGCACATCTTTTAGTGTTTTAACAAACCTGATTTTTTTACATACGGTTGGTTTGTTCACTGCTGATGAGAATTGTATTTCGCTTTGGTTAAGATGGAAAAGATACCTGATCTGTGTAGGTAGTGTCATGCTGTTACGATCTGCTCCTACCTTTAGAACGATCAGTCAGTTACTTTTTTGATTAAGATAGGGATGCTTCACAGTTACAGGGGGGTTTTCAGCCCTAGCCAAATCAAGATAGAAACAGATATGACTTAAAAACAAACTGGAAAAAACAGCTAATGAAGAAAAGCCTTTCAGAAGCATGATACTCAGAACTTTCATTGAAAATGTTATACACATTTTCTGAAATTAGCACTCTGTAACAGTGCTACCTAAAATTTCTAGGCAGTTGGATCTGTGTTGACTTTTTTAGCCAAATACATTTAAATTCATACCAGCTGCTGAAATTTATAAAATCTGTCAGTCTAATAGAAACCCCTTGTTTATCTTATCCATTGGACCAAAACTAAGAGCATTTGATAAAACAAATCTCTTGTTTCTGGTCCAGCCTGATGTTAAAAAATTTTGAGGCCCTCCAGCTTCTCCTAGTTAGTACTTCATTACGAAAGATAAATAAAATATCATTTTTCAAGAGACCACGTATGCGAATCTCAGCAGAAAAAGGAAATATTTAGGGTCTATATGATGACAATGAAAGCCTGTATAATGATGGAAAGGATTTTCACAGCAGTGACAATGCAGCAGTGGTAGTATCTTAATATGTGTCAAGATAATGTTCACAATTAAACCATTTAAAAAATATTTCTGTGAGAATAAATTTTGCAAGTGCCAGTGCTGTTCTGTAATCTTAACAGTTATGCAAATACATGTGTGAAAGACAAAGCCAAAAATTACCACAGACACCACCCCCCCCCCAAGTAACATCAGCAAGACTTAGTCCTGCTTATAAGCACTCTACCTTTGCTGTCCATGACCCTTGCCCTGTGGATTTGTAATGCGTGCCTTTGTACCGCATGAAGTAGTGGTGTGTGGAGAGGTGTGTTGCCAGAGCCCAGGCTGATACAACACGTGCAGTAACTTTCACACAGGCTGTGAGGTGGCCGTCGGGAAACTTGCACGTGTGTATCTGGGATGACAGGAACCATGTTGGTGACCTCTGAAGTTACAGGCTTCATTAGAATGTTCTGCAGTGTGTTTTGTAAATCCTATTTAAACCTCTACAGAAGCAGGTCTACAAAGTTGTGTGGCACAATGTTACCACAGCTAAATGCTAAATAACTATCTTTAAAAAAACCAAAAACATCATTGCCACTGTGAAGACTGGGGTTCTGGAAACTGACACTAGCTTCAACTTCTTCCTGTAGCTAAAACTTTCAACAATCTGTACTGAATCTGGAGCTGTGTTTCACTAGGGAGGCAATATGGAGCTTCCCAGCTCTGGTAAAATTGGAGGCAACACACCTTCCTCCTGTCTCTAGAAACGATATGGATCACCTTTTAATAAAAAAATAGCAGGATGAGTCACATAAACTATTTTCCTACATCCTTGGGAGGCCATTTACCGATGCTAAGCTCTAGTTGTGTGCCAGTTATGTCACCTATTTAACAATATTTTCCTTTTTTGGTGGATAATGTAGCAACAAGATATCTCAGTGAAAGTAGGACAAAAAATTATCAGTGAAAACAGGAATGAAGACATTTCCCAAATATTACAATGGTCTCAACTATTGTTAAGACTACAAAGGATTTTTTTTAACCCTCTCCTGCAATAGGAAGAGCTCTGTGAGACCAAGCAGTATCTCCCAACTTGTAATGCAGTTTTGTTTCAGAGCTCTACTGATTCTGTAAGGTTTTTCCTCATGCTGTTAATAGAACAAATCGGCAGGTGAGGAGTTATATATGGACGGTATAATTTTTTTCCCTTGCTACTCTAAAATTTAATGTCTCTTACTTCCATAGTTAAGAACTTTTTATCCAGGAAAAAATGCTGTATCAGCTTCCCAGAAGATAAAATAGAGATGAGCCCAATTGCAATTCTCTGCTTTGAAGTGAATCCAAGAAAGTTTCTGATACAAGTCACTAATAATAGATGTTTTAGAAGAATTTGGGAATAATACTTTTATTGACCAATGATAAATAAATCCCAGAGGAGACCTCCCGTAGCAGAAGCTGCCTGACCAAACTTGGAAGTTAATTGATCTACACATAATGTAAAGAATTAATTAAATTATGGTGTAATTATGTTGTCAAGGGATATCAAATCAATGATCAAAGATGTGCAAGCGACTTCCTAAAATTGCATTAGTAGCCCCGCTTTTTTCAGAGATAAAGTTCGGAGTATAATTTAGTCACTTGCACTATTTTATTCCAATTAGAAGGTTAATTAGAGCATTTCCTTCTATCCAGATAATATAGTCAGCTCTCTTCCCTTGTAGGTGTTGCATCATCTAAAAGTTTAGTTGCTCGTCCCTCACAAATTTGCTCATGTAAATGATGAGGCTATTTTTGCTGTTGTGGCGAAGTGTTAAGTGTCTCCAAAGAGTGATCCATGAAAAGCTCACCTACTGCAGAAGAAACCACATAGGACAAGGCAATGGGAAGCACTGAGCCACAGAAGGTTTGGTCTCTGCTCTTGGATGGAAGGCCGCTAGCCTCCCCAGCCCTATCAGTGCCTGTTTAGGCACACCTTGTAAGTACAGGCAGAATGTATAGGCTGAAGAGGAAGACATGCCTGAGATTAAGTAGTTGGAGTTCAGGTAATCCAGATTGCTTTCTTGAGGGTGAGGGTTGGGTAGCTGTAATCCATTCTAATCCTAATTTATGTGCCACTGTGGGTCTAGTCCTCCTGTGCATTTAAGGAGAGAAGGAAACCTAACAGCAGCTAACCTAGGACTGGGGTGGTGAATGGAGGAAACACAGACAGTGATCACTGCGCCTTCCTGCCTCCAACCCTGCCCTTTTTTGTGCATCACTCGAGGCTTGTAGCCTTCAAGGTGCTAGCAGGTTTTAGAAACATGACTGGTTACTCTAAGAGGCTGGGAGGTTGTGTGCGAGTGCCTCCCTCCTTTGGCTGGGACTGTGAGGGAATTGCCAGCCTTTCTGTGTCAGAAGGGGAATAACCAGAGTCCACTTTGCAGTTGCTAATTCCCGGTTAGCTCTATAGTCCTTAGCAATTTGGCATGGCTGTAGGACAGGGACGAAAAGTGGTGCATCCTCGGTTTGTGATTTCATGTTACATGCTGTCGCTGTAGGCTGGTACCAAAAGGGACATCCTTATAGCTATCTTCTCGATGACTTTAACACACAAGCCCTGGTGATCACACAGCACGATGGAGAGTCCAATTAGAAGCTTTGTTACAACAGAATGTTATTCGGTGCGCGTGTGGGAGGGAGTATTTTTCTGTTAGACTGACTGATCTGCCTTGCACTTCTCCTCTCCCTCCTCACTCCCCTGCACTGCAGCCACGGGGTTACGGGCTCGGAGGCAAGTGAGGAAGAGCTGAGCAACCAGGAGAGCAACTGGGGCTGTGTCAGTGGTGGCAATCTCCAGTTAACTGAACTAAATGCAGAGTGAAAATCTCTTGCTTTTCAGTTCTTAAACCCCATAGCTGCATCTTTTTTCTATGTGCTCTGTATTTTCCTGGTGGTATTTTTGAGGTGGTCAGTTAACTTAGCTGAAATAGCATTGAGGTACAGAGAACAATTTGGATTTTAAAGCATTTGTTCAGCTTCAGCTTTGGGATTTTATAATAGTTTAGGTTTGGGATGCTAGCTGGAAACGTACTCTCCAGTGTATTTCCCAATGTTTTAACCTGAGTGAGTCATTTTAGGTTAGGCAGCCTTCCTCTTCTGTGCCTCAGCCTTCGTCTCCATCCTACGCTGTGGGCTTCCCCTGGGAATTGTAGGATGGAGGCGTAGGTGTCTGCCCACAGCTCTCTGGGTGACCTCGCTGGTAGCTCCTTGGCTCCCTTGGTTGGATCCCTTTCTCCAGCAGAAGGCCACGAGAGGGAATGATGGAAAGGCCCAGTCAGTCTCCCACCGAGCTCCCAAGGCAAAAGACTGGGCTATGTGTTTAATACATCTCACTAATAGTGATGCTTCAGATCTATTATTTATTTTGCTAGGATCTTTTAAGTAAAGTCTACTGTGAGTATTTGGCATATTGTGTTAGCCTGAATTTTGTCTAATACAGAAGTTCTGTATTTTTGTTGAATGTGCTATGAATACTTAAACTTTGTTTATTCCTTCTGCCTTTTTAGTGTGTTAGGGAGAGTGGGAAGGCACAAGCTCGTACTTCTATATAATGTTTTTGGGCAGCTTTTATTTCTTTTTCTTCTTTGAAGTATGTATCTGAGAGAATGGAAGGTACTTTATTTTTTATGCGAGTTGTTTTAAATAATTAGCTAGTGGTGTTTTCTGTACACACACACAAATGCACACATATACATATATATGCAGACACACGTACAGGCATGCACACACACACATGTACAAACAAACATATGTAAGCACCCTAGACCAAACTCTTTAAGAAATTGATTTTCTTCTGTATTCTCTTCCTGCTTCAGTTTCTAAAAAGTAGTAGCCTCAAAGGTTTTGACCCAATTGTATCCATTTTCTGCATTCTCATGAAATACATTTGCCTAAGTATTAAGGTATCAGCCTCACCCATTTCTTCTTCAGAGAAGTGTTCTTCACACCTACAGCATTCTTCTATTTTTCTTACCAGAAATATTTGCATCAGTATTAAACCTTTGCCAAGTCACTGCTGACCCATGTTTCTGTAATGCTTTATTTACAATGTTGTTCTCTCTTTTGATATAAAATGTCAACATGCATACTGGATGGGTTAATTTATTTGGAGAAAGTCATAACATCACTTAAAGAAAGGCTAGGCTGTCAGCTGAGATTATGGTTTAACATAATCCTTACCTGTTATGATTACGCTGGAAGTAATTTGTAGCTTGTTGTAATGAAAACAGTATGTCGAAGTGAATTAAAGATTATCTCTGGTACAGGGAGGAATTTCACCACATAAAAATCCTAGCATGTGGTGTTTTTTTTTTTTTTCCTTCTGAGACTGAATTAAATATTGCAATAATCAGAAGGCTATTGCTTCAAATAAGTAGTTGAGGCAGTTGGGAAGGAGTGCATTAACTCTTTATGTGACACATTCATGTCTCAGTATATCCGCTAATGCTATTGCTCAGTTGTTGGCCTTTTAACTGTTTGATAAATAATACGTATGTTCAGCACTGCTTTACATCACCTTATCATACTGCAACCAGCTGTGTGCAAAGAAATTCCTAAGTGGGTCCTCCACCTGAAGGATAGTTGAAGAAACTGTCTGATATAGAGGTACCTGTTTTGGTCTGGCAAATCGCACAGATTACATAGTGCTGTCTTAATTAGTCCCTCTGGTACACTGAAATGCTGAGCTTGTAATACCTCATCGCTTGTGACAAAGTTGTGGTGTTTAGGAGGAGGTAGAAAATGCTGAACATATAATCTTCATTTGTAATCAAATCAGGTGTATCAACATAAATATCTAGTTTTTCACTCTTTTTTTGCATGCATTGATGGTTTTCCCCTTTTGCCAAATAACTGTTAATGGGCCTTTCTTAAATTCCCTTGCCTTCATCTCCCTTGGTCATCAGACTGTATCGAGAGGAACTGGTTTAGCTGTTTAATGTTTTACATCTTTGTCCTTAGGCGTTATAGGGCATTATTGAATAACAATGTTAATAACCATGGTAGCCACTGTATTGTATTCCTTGTGACGGTTAAGCATACTACAAGAAAGACCTTTCTGAATTAGCGTAATTTGTTGGTAACTTCCTTGCTTTGTTAATTTTTGCCCTCTTGCTCTCCAAGTCATAGAGGAATAGTTAGTTATACTTCATGTGTGAGAGGGAGTGAGGACTGGCAGATGTGTGCGCTACCGTCTGTGAGGGCTCAGTGGGAAATCCCTGGAAGTGTTCAAGGCCAGGTTGGATGGGGCTTTGAGCAACCTGTTGTAGCGAAAGATGTCCCTGCCCATGGCAGGGGGGTTGGAACTAGCTGATCTTTAAGGTCCCTTCCAACCCAAACCATTCTGTGATTCTTTGAAAAGGGGTGGCTGGAGATGATTCCTTTCAGTGGTCTTCAGAGAATGGAAAAACACCTCTTTGCCAACAACTAGCAGCAGCAACCGTCCAAGACTCTCTGACCTTGCTGCTCTCCTGAGAAGAAAAAAAAGTGCAACAGGCTCACAAATCATTTCATTAACAATTAATTTGTGTATTACTCCTGATTTGCTTCTGACACAGAAGATATTACCCTTATTTGATAAGGCGGGAGTACCTTATTTTGAGCTACAGGAAAACTATACTGTCATTCCTTGCTAGAAAGTAAGTTTGTGTTCACAGCAAGTACTGCATTTGCTTATTGTATGTTATGTAAGGTCTCCTTTGAACTTGATATGTGTGATATTTCACAGGAACACTGGAATATTGTTATTTTTCAGAATGCACTGTCAGGTGATGCAAATAACATCAGTTCTCAAAATCCCAGTTTATAGGAACATAGTATTTTCTGAAATACGCTATTTTAAAAATGATGATGAAGTGGTGACACAAATCAATAAAGTTAGGGGATTTTCAAAGCGGAGACAAGTCTGAAACATCTCTCCTTCAGTCTTCCTGTTGTGCACTGGTACTAGCTTCTGCTCAAGCCTTAGTTTTAGTGTCAGTTCTAATTCTTCTGAATTTATCTGCCAGATTTATCTCTGTCAACCACAGGATTTGTATGCCATCTCATACTTTAGTTTCTGGTGTCTGTACTTAACTGATTTGTTTCCTATCTGCCTAGTCCATCTTTTCATTTTTGGTAAAATGGATTTATCTTGTTTTTATGATTAAATGGAAGGAGTTGCTAAGGAATCAGATCTGGATCCTTTATTACATTTTAGCATTGTTCCTTGGAAACCTGATTATATCTTGCAAATTAGAGTAACATCTCGAAAGTAATAAATCCTGCATAGCTTGTTAAATATCCCATTTTTTATTTCTAGATTCTTACTGAAGCAGAATGGTATTATTCCAAACTTTGCTGAGTGTGAAGTGTTCTGCTGTTACTCTGTGTGTTCACTAGTGACTAAGCATTTGCCATGCTAGGACAGAATTCTTTTGTCTCAGACTTTACATTCAGAGTATGATTTCATAACTGTCAGTTAAATAATGGCTTTTTATTAATGATATTTAAATATTTATCACCTCTCAAAACAAACAGTTGTGAAAAATCAAGGGAAGTACTTTTCTGGACAAATTCAAGTCCATGTCTGTTGAGCCTCTTTATCTTCCATTTTCAACTACATGGCTGATACCTGTTTTTTGTTATCTGATGGGCTATAAAATTCATGTTTGTATATGATGAATTGAAAATGTGCAGCATATACATATATTTTGTTACTGCTGATAATTGGATTAGAATTTTGCTAGTAATACTTGCTTCTAAGAGTTTATGGTATAGATCCATTTGCATTTATGAAATAGTTTTAATTGGTGTTTCTGACTGGGAAGTGCTCAGAGTATGTATGTGTGTTTTCTCCTTCTATCCTGGCTTCTGAATACCTTACAGCTTTACTAATGTGAGCAACCTTCATTAATAAAGAGTTCTTTTGACAGTCTCTGCTCTGAGGTGTTTCTTGACATTTCTCAATATTTTTCTCCAGTGAAGCTCTTGTTGCTAGTGACAATGAGACACTGAAATGGAGACAGTGCAGAGAGCTCATTGACCTAATATCAGATGCCTTTGGACACAGTGCATTTAAAAAAAAAAATTCTCCCCCCTCCTTCACTCCCCATTTCAGATTTTGGCATCTTATCATTGGTAATGATGCAACGATCAGTTTAGGAAAGTAAATATATGATGTGGTTGCCTTTGCAGTGACTGCAAAGGACCATTTCTTCAGCAAATCAAATGTACTTCAGTGATGCTTACTTGAAATTTAGGCTTGTGATGAAAGCTAGAAACACTGGGCAGGAATAATGGTTCCTGTTGGCAAGGAACAGGAAATCAAGGCGATGAACTAAAAGAGATGATTAAGAAGTCAGACACAAAAAAAGATGTGTATTTAGGGAGGAAACAGGAGTGAAAATACAAGTAAACAGAGCATGAAAGCATAAAGGAAAGAAATTCCTGCAATAAGGCAGTGGACCCAGGAGTGTTTCCAAGCGATGAGGTTGTAGCCAGATTCATATACCAGCCACCTCCTGACCTGTATTAGATGGGAACTAAACACGCGCTAGCTCTTTCACCTTGATTTCCACACTAAGGAAGCTCTGGTGAAAGTGCTAGAACTTTTCTGAGTGTGGTTGGCCCCCAACATCAGTGATGTGTGGACAAGCACCTACCTTCTGCTGCTCACTGACAGAGGTACAGGAATACTTAACCTAACCTCTCCCTCCGGAGCTGTAGAGAGATCTTGAGGGAGGGAACCCTTCGGCACAGCAATTGCTGTTTAGCTGCATTTGCTGCTATGGGTTGTTGGCCCAAAGGAGAGTTACATGTGATGTGGGAACACTGCTGTCACCCCAGAGTAAACACAGCATCCCCACGCGGGGCCAGCACTAGCAAAGTGAAAATCGAAGAAGTGCAAAGAAGCAAGTAAATGAAGAATTGTTTTTGCTTCACTGAGGGATCTAAGATAGGTTGCCCTCTGTACACAAGCAAGCTCCCAGCAGTTACTGAAAACAGATTTGACAGCAGAATTTTTACAGTTAAATCGGAACTTCCAAGTGTCACATAGTGAAACTGGAGATTAACATTGGGAGACATGCTATTTCTTCACTTGTGGAGCTTCCTAAAAAGAAATGTGGCTTTATTACCTTTATTTTTTAATGTAAATTTCAGTAGCTTGAATATAGATCTTTAAATTAATAGTAGTTCATAATGAGCATCATTCAAGTATTTTTTTGTCTCTAATCTCCCCTTTAAAATGAGTGTGATAGACATAAGGTGCTTTCCTGCCACTGAGGCATGCCTAGCTGGAGGAGCAGATGTACCACGCGGAGAGTCACGACTCTGGGCAGCAAACTCCTCTTGTGCAGTTTCCTTAGTAATTGTAACTCACGGTGGCTTAAGGTTTACTCTAATTTATACCCCTAGGATATGTTTCTTAGATAGTGCACTGTAGGGGAAGATTAGTGGCCTGGGGCATCTCTGCCTTGGCTTCCATATATTCCCGTCCCTGCTGCTGGGGAGTGGCTGCGGTAGGAGAAGGCTGCTTTGTCAGTTTTGTGCAAGATGAGCATTCCCGGGCTTTAGCAGGGTCGTGCTGCAGCAAGAAGAGTTTTCAGCTGCCTACTTGCCTTAGAAATCTGCCCATTATCTGTTATTTGAACTCCATGTCAGGATCAGGTCATATTTTAGTTTCTGCCCTGGAGGGCTAGCAATTTCTGTATCCCTGCGTCGCTTTAGTGTATCGTGTGTAGGCTCTCACCGTTCTGAAATTGTGTGCCGTTGGTCCATCAAGAGTTGCTAATTAGAGAAGATTGGTGGAAAAACCTCATGTGTGTGTTTCAATTTCCAAGATTCCCTGAACCCTTGGCATATAATTAATTACCAAAACAATTGAGACCCTGTGCTCAGAGTGATGGGTTAATATACTGCCTTTGTCAAGGCTTGTACTAGGAAAAGAGGAGACAAAGGATTAAATGACTAGAAGAGGAAAACTTATCACCTCCTCTTCGCCACCATGGCTTGTTTTGGTTTATTTTTATGTTATGGTCAAGAAGATTACTCTTTTTTAGACTTAATATCTGGCTGCGTCTTTTAATCTATAGTGTATGGGATGGCTAAATGTACGAATACACATGCAATATTTATGTTGCTGTGAGACAAAGATATGGTCTTAACTTGGCCTGATCTGAAAATAAAAGCTTTTGTGTCAGGATCCAGAATCCCTATTGCTTTTTTAAAGTCTATAATCACTATGCTGCAGCCCCTAGTATTAAGGATGTTTACAGATACCTCATATTTCCCTTCTTCCCTTTCCATTTGGGATTAAACTGATCCCATATAAACATATACTGCGTCTTGACAAACAATGGTGCTGCAATATGTAAAGCAGTGCTCATTTCATATATAACGTTCAAAGTCTCACTCCTTTTTCTGGGAGGTTGCCTTTCTTAGTAAACTATTGATTCTTAATTCTTGACCACTGACTGAGCCTGCATTTTCTCTCCAGATAACTCTCCCCAAGTGTACTTCTGTTGTTCTGAGGAGCCAGTAAGTAATGAACGGCAGACAATGTCTTGCAGGGCTCAACCACCTGCTGTCAAAGTAGGTCACTGGAGAAACTGTGGCGCTTTGCAAGAGTGTCCTCTATAAATTGGGGCCACAGTAGGAAAAGGTGAAAACCTGAAATCAGTGGAGTTCTGCAGCAGCTCTGGAGAGGGATTTAGCTGACATAGACTTTGATGCAGTACTGATGAAAATGTGTGGAAAGCTGAGCATCAGAGATCATGGGGAATTCTCCGTTTCTACTTGCCCAGTAAGATCTTAACCACAATACATACACTCTTTCAGGTGAAGAAGATCCCCTTGTTATTTTGAAACTGATCATAGTTGCAACTATAATGTCACATGGTAATACCAGCACTTTAAGAAGGGGGTTTCTTCCTTTGGTTTGCCTTTTGCAGGCATAGTTAGGGTCTCTCCTTGTGTGTTGCATGGAAGTCAGCTCACCCATTCTTTCCTTCAGACTGGATGGAGTCAACATGACTGTTAGACTGCAAATATTTTGGTAATGGCTGTTTTGACAATATGCAAAAATACTTCCTGCAAAGGATAAAATAGATGAAGATAGAAAAAAAATTCTAATTTCCTTGGGACTTAATAGGATAGAAATTTTAAACCCTTGTTTAAAATGTCTATCTTACTCTGTTTCTAAGCATTTTTCTTACTTTCTCTTCTCTCTGTGTCTTTGAGAGGAGGAAACTTAGAAGATGGGAATCCAAAGCTGAAAAGAAATCTGTTAAAATCATGCAGTAAAAATGTTCACAGGTTTGAAAAGAAGAAATTTTAATGGAAAAAACATCGTTATCATTCATAATTGCTTTTACTTCAGTAAGTTTCCCTTGAAAAATTTCAGTGTTCTCTGTATGTTGAAATGAATGTGCGTATCCCGCAGTGAAGTAATTTGGAGTGAGTCTTTCTGCTCTCTTTTTTTCACCTTTGCCTTTCGCAATTTCAACAGGGTTTACCTGAAAACAATACATTGACTTGTTTTTTTACTATCTTTTGTGACTATGTTAGTATTCTAACATTGACTTAGTATCTGAGATTGGGTGGAGTTGACTCAGAGCAGCGTCTGGCCAGTAGTCTCTAGTGCAGGTGACATTTCAGGGAAATTAGAAATCTCTCCTTTTTAAAGCTTTCCTGTGTGTAAGTATCTTAAATTATTTACCAAAGTTTTCAGGGAACTTAATACCTGTAAGAGATGCTTTAGTGTTAATTGCACTAAATTGTAGCTCTTTCAGATGGCATTAGTTGTTTTATTGTTGTATATTGATGTTTAGGATAATTGTGATGTAGACTGCCATTAGCATGCTTGGTCATCAGGGAGGCATAGAGGTCCTGAAGTAAATAACTAGTATCTTGCATCCTTTTTCTGTTGCTGTAACTAGATAACACATCCTTTTCTGGCCAAGAGTCTTTGGAATAGATGTTTGACACATATGTCATTTAACCACAGACCAAAAATCTAATCCTGCAAACACCAAAGCATGCATGAAACTTGCTCAGATAAGCATTATTACTGACATGGAGATTGCTGAGGTGAATAGTGACTCATTTGCCTGTAGTAAGAAATCCATGAGCAGAATCGTTGGCTCTCAGAAGTGTGAAGATGTCCGACAGTTATGCTTTAAAATCTGTTTTATCTTTATTTAAAGAATTACTTCAGGAGAAAGCACTCCTATGTGCCTTATCAGAAACAATAATTCTCCTCCAGTATTTCTTTTCAAAGCCTTTCAGAAGTCTTTTTTACTATGCAGAGTATGCCTCTTCTTGCGTCTAGACTAATTTTCAGAGGTCTTGACTGCGCTGTTTAGTCTGACATGCACCACAGGAGTCCATTAAATAAAATATACATAGATTAAAATTCCTACGAAATTACCTTTTTAATTTTTTTTTATTTCTTCATCAGTAGGTCCTACATTAATAATATAAAATTGTATTTTAAAAATGTTTATCGTTCCGCACTGATACTTTCTGCTTTTCATTAGATTACCTTAGTTTAATACCCTGGCTCTCATGCACTAACGAAAAATACTGCACTATTTGGCTGTAACTACATCAGCAGGTATTTAGGTCCAACCAATTCATATTAGGAGTTACTCAGTTTCTAAGTTATGGAAATGTTTCTACTGATGTTTCAACAAAGCTGTAACTTTGTATCTCAACATCCAACTTTGTGTGTTAGAGATCAGGTACTCTATTCTGTGGAAACTTCCCTGTACTTTATTTCCCTATACTCAGCTGTAATGTGTTCCTAAGTGGCTAGATCTACATGGTGTAGAGGTTCAGCATGCTTTGGTTTCAAACTCTGAATGTGGGCAACCTTGCTGAATGTCACCTGTGATATTCATTTAGTTGCTAATACTGAATGTTTTCACTGGGATGTCATGAACATCCTAAAAAAGATGGGAAACCTAGTTTATAGTCCACTGCTCAGTATCTGGGTGGCCAGCTGGTTACTCTGTATGGAGCACTTCAATGGGTATGTCTGGTATGAGTAGTTTTAGGAAATCTTAATTGCCTATGCTGTTGCTTTGATTCAAAATGCAAGACAATAAACTGAAGGAAGTAACTCTGGTCTTGTGTGTTTTGCTTTTGATCTTCTGAACAAATTTAAATCAAAGTTAGGAAACGCAAGCCAAAAGTATCACTGAAGAGATGCCCCTAGCAAACCTGGTAAAATACCACGTGTAAAATTTTTGAGTGCTCCTCCTGTAGTTTAGTTACTTGTTTCCTTTTTATGGCCATTAAGTACACTGTATTGTTTCTGGTTTGCAGGTTATTATCCCACCTGACACTTGCATATGCTGAGTCCTTATCCTGTGTCATACCTATACTTTCTCTCACATCATATGAATACATACATGCCGCATACACAAAATCCATTCATCACAAGATGCTCTTCACTGTCTGTTAGAGTGTGCCGTAGATAAACATACATTTAGGAGCTTTAGATTCCCTGAATTTGAAGGGAGTTAGGCTCTTTAACGTAGGCATAGGCTCTGTGTTGGGGCCTATGCTTTTTTTTTTTCCTTACTCTGATAGTTTTGATATATAAGATTCTAAAGATTAAAAGGTAAGGTGGTGAGGTGAGTCAGAAGGGATGAGTGGGACTTAGTGACTAGAAATGGAAGTACTGATGATAATTGAATCTGTTCAAGTGTGTTGTGATGTAAAAAACCTCTTTCTTTCATGCTAACATCAAAACCAAACAGTGCTCAGATACAGATAATTCAGTATTCTTGAGACATTAATTGAAAGATCAAGCACCATAAGGCAGCAATGCAAACTTCCTTAATTTAGTCTCATAACTGTGTATCATCCCTGGCCAGTACGTGTAATTTACTGTAAATCACTTTAATTCTTGTCCTTCCTGATAACACCATACCACATTGTCAATTTGAAACACTGCCTGCTCATTTTTGCTTGCAAACTGCAATGTTAAGATTTCAGTATGTATTTGTATACATGCAAACTGTATGCCTTATTTGCAAATGTATGTTGGCATATGTATTTTCCAACTAGGAATGCGAGTGGGTTATGCTGGTAGGACTTTACAAGAGGTATATGCATTTGTATTCAAATAAAAGCAATTTTTGAAATCGTCTTGAAATCATGCTGGTTCTCCATATTAGAAATAAAAACCACACTCCTGTTTTATCAGGTGTATGGACTCTGAAATTTTAATTTCTAAATATTATTTACGTAGATCCCAACTGCAAACATCAGGAGATGGTTGTCCTGGTTTTCAAATTACTTACTTTTTGTCAGAAAAAGTCAAGTATGCACTCAGTCAAAACTGTGTGTATTTTATATTCCATGTGTCATAGACCAAGAACCTAACCAGAATTGTGCCTGATATTTATCTGCAGTTTCAGTGAAGCATAACCTTTTCCATTATCAAAAACAAAAGGGCCAAAGTGATACATTCACATCTAGCTAATGAGTGCATGTGGCACAGAGCACAGAAAACCATCTTTACAGCCTGGGGCAAATTGCGCTACTGCAGATTAATAAAATGCTGGGTGTTACTGCAGTTTCGTATGAGACGGGTCATCATCAGGCTTGGCATAACTGGCTGTATGATGGCTTTTTCATCCCTTCAGTTGTAAAAAGTAAAAGACGTGCTTAAGCCACCTTGGAGTTATTTTTTCCCCGATGCTGGGCAGTTAACTAACTGCGAAGAATATCTACCCCTCGTTGTAACCAACTCAGCTCAGCTGACCAGCGGTAACATGCTAGGTCATGTCAATTCAGTTGTTTCTGGTCCATACCTTCCTTCAGTGATGCATGAAAGTGCTCTGAAAACGTAAATATCTAGAAGGTATATATATTTCATCTGTAGAAGTGATGTAGCGAGTTATATTAGTCTACAATTTCTAGGAGGTGATGCTTGAGGCTTTGCACAGCTACGCTCTTTCATTTTAGTGCAGCACTGTTACTGACACTGACTTTTACACCACGAGGTACTAGCAGAAGTCATCCCATCTGCCTTAGATAGTTGTGAGCTTTTTCCCTTACCAGTAATGTGTTCATCTGTGGAGGACAGCTCATACTGCAGATCTCAACGGGAAATGGTTAAGGTATGCATGTGATAATGGACGAAAAAGAGAAACCAAGTCCAAGTATAACTAGGATATTTATTTTCTGAGAAGAAGTGGTAGTGTGTTGCTTGACTAGAATGCTTGCTGTATTTACAGAGAAAGACTCCCATGTCTTAGCTCAGGGGACAGTGCTGGCTTTGCTAGTTGCTTAGAAGAAAAAGTATTTTTTGGAATGTGACTGCAAAACATGCATGGCATTTCTGAGGCAATTAAGAGATCTGTAGCTTTAAGGGAAAGTAATTCAAGTTCTATCTAGTTCTAGTGATGTTCATGGTCCAGACAAACTTTTCACAAAGATAGGTTTTTATTAGTAGCCTCAGGAGTATTTGACTGTGATTGTGACATTAACACAATGATGTAAGTAGCTACAATACACTACGTTGTGTAGGAGCTGCCAAGCTGTTTCCTTGGTACCGGTCAGCTCCTTTGCCCATCATTATTCTTTGAATTTGTGCTCCTGCATTTTGAGATATTTTATCTATTTATTGTGAGCTGTCACTTTCAGTACGATCTGAATTTTAGAACAAGAAGAGCATTCAAATTATAAAATCAGAATCCTGAAAACATTTTTCAGGAGAATATATCACAGCGTATATCACAAGCTTTGGTAGAAGTGGCTATAATTGAGCAGCTTTTCCTCTGGCAACTAAGAGCAAGTATGTGTGGGAGGAGGTGGCCTAAGACCTAGAGGCTTGTCTAGATGGGATCACCACAAAAAGGCACTTTCAGTGCCAGCTGAGGACATGAAGATGAGAGCAAGCAGTGGGGAGGCCGCCCCCATGTCAAGGTGGGTGGAGGTTTGGCCTTTCTGGGTATCTTCTGTGTGGCTCCTTGGCAGGCTAATGCAATTACATGGTAGAGGAGAGCTGCAGCCATCTATAACCATCCATTTAGAGATGGCTTTTGAGTGCAGGCACAGGCATTTGGCGTGGAGTAAAAGGAGTACCCTTGTTACTGTGCACTATGTAGTTCATCTGTTTGCTGCTAGTGTTTGGAGGTGTATATTTAGGATTAAGAATCAGAAAGTCTCAGTTGCTAATTCAGCTCTGAGAGCCCCCAGTGTCTGGTCTCAGATGGGTCATGCTGGTCTTTATCTCGATATGCAAATATTTAAAATGAGAAGAACATCTGTTAACATCATAGGATGTTGTGTAGATGATTTAATGGTTGCAGCAGTCTGAATTAGGTAAAGTGCTGTGATAATGCCACTAAGATGGCTCTAAGCCACCAGTATGATGCAGCTGTGAAAAAGGCTAATGTGCCTCTGCGATGCATTAGATATGATATTTTTGTAGAGAGAGGGAGAAATGCTAATAACATTTCACAAAGCCTTCCCGAGACCTCCTTTGGAATATTGTGTCCAACACTCTTCCCTTACAGTGAACATAAAGATGGACTGAAATGGGAACAGAGTTACAGATTATTTATCTTTCAAAGAGTGAATTAGAAAGTTTTTGTCGTTTAGCTTAGTCAAGTGAAGGTTGAGAAGGGATAAAGTTATTCTTTGTAAATAAATTTATGGGTAAACATCAGCAATGAAGAACTGTTTCAGCTAAAGTATAACCATTTTTTCTGGTATTGATTACAAAATTACAATTACAAATTGGTCCTGAATGAACTTAGACAAGAAATTATAAGAACTTTCCTCACCATTTCTTCTGAACAGGACAGTGGGGCAAAGAACCTGAACAGTTTTAAGCCCGAGCTTAGTAAGCTGCACAGGAGATTTTATTCTGGAATGACCATAGAAAGTTAAGTTACGAGACAAGTCTTTGGATTTGAAGTATTGAGGTCTCTAAGGGGTCTGAAGGGAGGCTGAAATTGTTTGTTTTCATTATATTTATTTGGCACTAACAATGTGCTTCAGCATTTCCAGTGGTTGCTTGAGGATAAGAAGTATGTTTTTTCTGCTCTGCTCCCAAACCCTTTAATAACTGCTTGCTTTGCTTGTCCCTGTTCTACCCCCTATCTTCTCACATTCACCATGGAACTGATTACAAGATCTGGGATCAGGAATGAATGGCTCCCCCTGGGGAAATGGAGGATGAAATAGGGATTTTTATCCCCTTTCATTGTGTGATGCATGGTCCACTTCCTGTGATCATTTAGGAGAAGTTGTTACCTGGCAATTGTTAAAAACATATACAGCTATTGCAAAGACATAAGATATAGACAGTGCCCTCAAGCTCCATCTCTCCCTCTACGGTATTCTATAATTATAGCCTTTCCTATAGCTATTTTGCCTTTTGTAGGGTATTGAGAAGCATTTTGTGGTGTTTAGGGCACACGGAGCGGATATACTATGGAAACTTCAGAACTGAACATTCATTGTGTGGTTGCCTGCAGTTGCACATCCATCCCGAAGGGACCATCCCGTGTCTCTGAACTATGCAGAGGCACACATTGAAATGCCGTGTTGGTGATCCAGACGAGGCGTTGCATTCTTTCTGCTGCTTAAACTTTGCTGTTTGGTGCGGAGAAGTTTTTCGGTCATGTTGTCTGAAGAATATATGTATTTGTCTTCTCCTGTGCCCCAGAAGGATTGTTTTCTGTAAGTGATGCCTTGCAGTTTGGTTAGCCCTCTGCCTTTACGTTTGCAGCATTTCTGTGAGAAAGTGGACTTCCAGGGAAATCAGCATATCATCAAAGACCTCAGATTGAAAGGTGAAATACGGAAGGAAAATGAGATGTGAAATTCTTTCACAGGCTCTAACTTTGGTATTGAATTAAGTAACCAAAATGTGGTCAGGAAGTAGAGGATGATAAAGAGCAGTGCTTCCATTAGCTTGTCTTGTTTTTCAGAAAGTTGTGCAGCCTGAGAGACGCGTAGTGTTTATAACACATTCATGGCATAGCTGCTTCCTGGTAAGTGTGCAACAGGAAGAAGTGTTGTTCTTAAATTAGTAAGTGAAAAAGCAGCTGGTAAAGGATGGGCTACAGCTTTCTAGATTTTATTCTGGATGGGATTTAAAGAGAAAGTTTCTTTTCAGCGTTTCATTGGAGGGCCAGATTAAAAAGTACAATCTAACTTCTTACATTATTGGTTGTTTTAGGCTCCAGCGATATCGTGCCATCAAACATTCGGCTGACTGTGAAAAGGGCTCTGTGCTTTAGGTGACTATTGTCATAATAAAAAATTGATTCTTGTAGGGAACCACTATAATATAAACCTGAATATTTATAAAATATGTTGTTGGGCAGCGTAGAATTCTTAAGAAAGTGAACTAAGTAAGATATTATTCCTGCTTCTACCAATAACTTGCCATGTGGTTTTATGCATATTTTTTGAAAAGGAGAGAAATAATTTTGAATAGCTCATTAATTTTATAATTGGGGCCAGTTGAATGTCACTTTCGGTTTTTCCCCATAAAAAGACTGTAACTGCCATTTAGGATGAATTCTGTTTTGAAAATGAGTTGAGTTCACAAGCATGTACTTTAACTTTGCTGACTAAATTTAATAGCCAGTCTTTTGAAAATTTTAGCCATAATATTTATGGAATAGTAGACAGTTAAAAAATGGGTGTGATTTTTAATTTACTTTGAGATCAAACACGAAAAACATGCTACAGAATACATTTTAATGGAAAGGGCTTATACTGTGGTAAATTTCTTTCCTGTTCGACACCTTAAAGATCGTCAATCTGGGGGGGGGAGCACTAAGACCTTGTCTTTCATGGACAACTGTGTGACAGCAACTGCGCTGTTTATATTTAAACCATCGGATTATCTCTAATACTTTCAGATGGTCTGAAGTGAACTTCTAGCAATGTCCTTCGTGATGAGTTCCTATAATTAATGGTTCCTGAAACTACCAGGCCTCCAGCACTTCCTCTCTCCTGCAGCTCTCTGAAGTGTGAAGCTCGAGGATCAAAGAAATGTTAAATATATTGGCTTTAGGCTGTACAAAATATAAACCCAGATCACTTGTTTGCTGAAAAGTTCTAGGACTTGCCTGTGTGAGTAAGTTAACTAGCATCAGCCAGACTATAACTGCTATAGCCATAACACTAAAATCCTCTTACTCTAGTCAGAAACATGTTTCGAGGTGAGCTGGGCTTCTTTTGGATGAAGGTTGTTAAGCCAAAATACTATTTATTACAAAAATAAAAAGCACCCCAGACCCCTTCATGGAAGATTTAAACTAGTGCAGGGTATGATTCTGTCACCATTATACTGGTAAATTTTCCGTGCCGGGAAACCGTTAGATGGTAAAAATCATTATTTTCCTTCAGTCATGCGGGTCCTGGGGAGGCAGAGGCACTTGTTGACGTGATGAGGTGCAGCTGCTGAATGCAGCCAGTAGCACAGGATGGGGTGATTCTTGGCTTCATACACAGGTAATCTGTAGGGGAAAATGATGAACCTTCGTTTGTTAATTATTCTCTTGACCTTTCTGGCAAGGAGGTATGTGTGGGTGAATGAAGCATCTTTTTCATGTCACTGGTGATGGAAACTAGAATGTGAACGCTGCGGTACGAGGGATGCCAGGAGCTTGTGAGCAGGAAGAGAAAATAAACAGAGGAGAAGGTTTCCCTAAAGTGAGTGGAGGCAAATACTGAAATTCGTTTTCTGTCTTTTTGGTCAGTTTACCAGTGATTGTTTGTTTTTTTTTTTTTTTTTCTTTAATTCAACATCAACTTACTACTAATAGTTAGAGATATATACACTACTATTACCCTAACTAGCAAACAAATGCGAACATGCTGATGAGTAGGAGAGACTGAGAGTGCCAACTTTTGAGAAATGTCTGGGATCACCAGTGATAATTGGCTTCTGTATGAGTTACAGCCATTGGATTATTTAGGTTTTGAAGCCTAGTTCTAAGGGCATGATTCATATTAACAGCCCTGCTTCCTCCACGGGATGTGACAGTGGTGGATTTGCAGGGTCGGGCCATACAGATGACTGAATCTTATTCTACCTTTAACACCAGCAGGCAGTATACCAAATCGAAGAACAAGAGATAGTACAACATTAAATATCTTGGTGTAACTGTTTGAGACCTCTTCAGAAGGAATAAGAATAAATACTATCTTACATTATCCTGACAGGTGCCTTTTAATGTTGAGTGCTTATCAGCAAGATCCAAGTATTTTGAACATTTTTATTTCCGTGTTGGATTTGGGGTCAAATAAAGATAATTAGATACCACTTTCAGCATTAAAGTGTACTTAACACAGTGTGGCTCAACAGAAGAATGAGTAATTTATTTGTAAATAGTACATTCATTGATGATATTGCATTTATACTTAATTTTTATATATCAGATACACAAAGCATTTGTTGAAAGGCTGCCTTGTTGTCGTGTACATAAATATTATCCATCATTTGTTATTTAAATATAAAAAGTAACTTCAGTCTACTGTCTTTATTTTGGATAAATCAAAGAGTTATTTTTTGGTTTTAGTTTCAATATTGGAAGAATCAAGATGTAATAGGAGTTCCTCTTTAGCAGACACCTTCTAGCACTGAATCATTCATGTGTACTCATTAAGTAAAGTATGCTGTTATTAAATGGCCACTCAGTAATACAGTAGCAGCATAGGAGGGATATGGACTTCCTTCACTGAATCTACATCATTTCAGTGAAGGCTGAGATTTTTAAATGGAGAAGGAGATTCAGGTGCACAGGTTTTGTTACAGGCTGTGAGAATCCTAGAGCTTAACCTCCCAGGCTGTATGTGAAAATGTCACACTGAAGAGGGCTGCCTCCCTTCCCCTCCTGAGTGAGCACTTGCTCCTGCTCTCTCACGCGTACTTGCAAACACACGCATGTGCTGGTCATGGTCAGCCTCCTGAGTATTTCAGTGTGTGGCACATTGAGGGATTCAGGAGTAAACCCCATTAGTTGTTTGGGAGGAGTAGGATTTTGGATGGCAGCAGAGCACAAAGGTAGACAAGAGAGAACTGAGACTGCTGTTGTCACCCTGAAGGAATGGGGTTGCATTTGATGGAAGAGGAGCCTGGATCGGCTGCTCTGTTAGAGAAAAGGAGTGATGAGACCGACTACTTTTTTATCATCATGAGAAGGGGAAGTATAGTGGCTTAGAAGAAAAAAATAAGAAAAGCTATGTGACTTTTTGCACTATTTAGAAATAGCGCAAATGCTATCCTTGGGAAAGAAAGGCAAGGCTTAAGCATAGAGAAATTTACCAGCACATGAAGCAAAATGGCATGTTAAGTGTGCCATGAAAATGTGACATTGTATGTATTTGAATGAGCTGGGGCTGGAAGAAGAGGGAATCATACTGAGAATTAGCTGAGGATAACAATTAACAACAGATCTGGTTTTAAATCCAGTGTGACCCTTCTGGATTTTTATTTTTCCACAACTTCTGTCTTCTGGGCAATCAACACAACAGGTTACACAAAACAAGATTATAAATGTTAGGAAGCTAATTGCAAAAATAATGTGAAAGATTAATCTAAAGTTTTCACTTACACCAATTTAGTATTTTCTTTTACATTCACCTCTCTGATACACCAGTCATGAATTGTATTAAAGCTAAGGAAAAGCTCCTGCAGCATTTGCAGCACATGTGGGTTGTGCCCCCGAAGTAGTGATTATACTGTGCAGAAAGGCGACTGCATTCTTCATTATTTGAAACTTGGGTTATATTTCAGGAAATTATGGGGAAGAGGAAGGAACAAATGTAGGGAGATGAATGGAAGAGGAGGAGTTGTGTGAGATAGGAGAATGTATAAAATATGGGGGAAAAAATTGGGTAGAAGGGCAGATTAGTGGGAGAGCTGACAGGTTTAGGATACTGATATGTAAATCTGTGTTAGGAACAATCCTATGGCTAGCTGTTAGTTTTCATTGATACCAAGAAGCTGAGATCACCTAATCTATATTAAGATTTGTGTTACCTCTTCTTTTCAAAAGATGCCTGTTACAAATAAGGGTGATGTCATGAGGTAATCCAAAGAACTATATTTGTGTATTCAAAGGTGGGAAGAATGTTTTTAATTGTATTCTCATCATATTTGAATTTACTACATAATTCTGACATCTGTTTGTGTTGATTTAGTTCATATTCTGTTGATACAAACTATTGTTACGAAGCCAAATATTGAAACTATTCTAAAAATAGGACTTATGCAATAAATCAAATGTCTTTTAATTTGCTTTACTATTTTACATCTTGGGGGGATCAACCTCTCCCAACTGTATAAAATTATCTTAAATTCAGCCTTAACCACCTTAATCCCCTCCACAAAAAAGGGGGCCTGTTTGAGACAAGACAGGAAGATGTGTTTGGTTGGTTTGTACTTTTTGGCAAAAACAGGTGAAGGTATGCTATCATCTACTTTCTTCCAGTGGAATAAAGATAAGCACACTTATCCTTGGTAAACAGTGCCAAGAAACCCCTGTTCTTAATTAAAAAAACATTCCTCCCTCCTCCCTCCAATACTTAATATATTTGACTGAATCAAGGGCTGTTTTGTCTTCAGAAAGAATGGCTTAAAGAAGTACTAGTAACTCTGTATTAACTGAAATGTGGAATGAGTTTAGATTGAGATTTAAACTCTATCTAACTTTATTTGGGTTCTTTGTAGAATGATTTTAAAAAAAAAAATAAAAGAGTAGATGGTGTTAATCTCTTCAAGACTGAAGTACCTACAGTCCTCAAAGCCTTCATACAGCTACCTTGACATCTAGATATATAGGTGTCTATGTTTTTCAGTAGCAAGGGATTTAAGTGCCTAAAATTCTACTTCTGCACAGACAGCAGTGCTAGTTTGGCTTGTCTTCTGCCCAGGTCCTTCTGGGATCCTGAAACTACGTGTTCCTGCTCATTAGCCCTTGTACAAATCTCTAACGCCCATCCCTGGAAGTGAGTTCAGCACAAAGCGTAGCAGCCATGGCTATGGCACACTAATCACAAAGACTGTAGGAACTAGGAAAGGAAATATGGAAAAGATAGGGAGTTGGTTGTTGAGAATAAATCTGAAAAGTGCTAGGGCAAGAGGCAAATGCAGGAGGCTGAGTGGGACGGTAAAGCAGTGGCAAAACCATTGGAAGGTGAAAAGCAGTGCAGAAGAGCTAACAGATCTGTGAAAGGGACAGAAAGCTGAGAGATGATGCTGTGATTAAAAGGAAAGCTAGTATATGAAAGCAGGAAGCTAATGGGAAATGGGATTTTGGTTGCAGGGAGGGAGCAATATATTGTCTAATGAAGTTGATGAGAATGAAGCGGTTACTCTAAAGAGGCGGGGAGACAGGACTGCAATCAGAAATAGGAGACTGAGCCTGATGACAATGAGTGTGATGGGGGTGGTGGCACATGTCCCCAGGATTGGCAATGGTAGAGCTTGGATGAGAAGGAGAGGTGGTCAAGTTTTGAGGGAGGCTCTGGGTGTCTGTATTGAACAAGATGGAGCTTCTCCTTTTCAATGGTTACTGTCTTTAAAAGAGCTGGAAATTAAACCAAGTTCAGAAAGCTGTCTTGAAGCATGTTGTTAGAGTTACAAACAAGCACTGCAAAGCTAGGAAGGTGAAGAATTAAGGTTGTCTAGAACATGTTAACTGAGCTCCCTTCAACATATGCATTATGATACAGTTTTAAATTATATGATCTCAGAATTGTATGATCTTTTCTACTGGACCAGAAGTGTATGAAGACTGTGCAGCAGAGGACACAGGTCTTCGAAAACTTGCTCCCATTTGTTGTAGAAACTTTAAGGCAGGTAATGAATGGGACAATGCACTACAAGAAAGGAAAGATGCGTCACCTAGTTAAGGCAGATGAATACAGCTTCACCAGAAAATTTGTTTAAAGTATTATATAAGGCCAGGTACTCCGATAAATGAATTTTAAGAATCTCTGGTTGAACACTAAAGTTTGTAATGCTCCTAATTCAAAAGTTTCATTCTTTAAGTTCACCTTCTATCATACAGGATCATACGACATACCTCGCAGGGGGCTGTAATGAAATCTGTTGTTATCTGTGCTGTGACCATATGTAATTCAGTTCATGTGTAAATTTTCAGTACTCTCTTTTCTTCTAGCTACTGTATTCACTGAATGAGGTCAGAGTCCTGTGGAAAAACATTGCATGTCATCACCTAATAAAAAGCCAGGCAGACTAGATATGAACAAGGGGGCCCAATAAACTCAAAGTACTTAAAAAGTAAAAATAAAAATTGGGACTTCTGAAGTGCTTACCTTAAAAATTTGTTAGTTTCCACCTCATTGGACACCTTTCTTATTTTAAGATTTTAGGGTTGTGAGGATGTTAGCATTTATATATAGCTTGTTGACTTCTGTGTTTTTTAAATGCATGCTTTCCATATATTTATCCTGGATGCACACTGTGAAAAGAAAACGTAAAAACTAGGAAGCACAATGTCGTGGCTTAATCTTAGCTGGCAACTAAGCCCCATGCAGCTGCTCACTCACTCCCCTCAGAGTGGGATGGTGGAGAGAATCAGAAGGGTAAAAGTGAGAAAACTCGTGGGTTGAGATAAAGGCAGTTTAATAGGTAAAGCAAAGCACGGAATTCACCTGCTACTTCCCAGCAGGCAGGTGTTCACCCATCCCCAGGAAAGCAGGGCTCCATCATGCATAACAGTAACTTGGGAAGACAGACGCCATCACACCAAATGTCCCTCCCTTCCTTCTTCTTTCCCCAGCTATATATGCTGGGCATGACATCATATGGTGTGGGATATCCCTTTGGTCAGTTGGGGTCAGCTGTCCCAGCTGTGTCCCCTCCCAACTCCTTGTGCACCCTCTTGCTGGTGGGGTGGTGTGAGGAGCAGAAAAGGTCTTGACTCTGTGTAAGCACTGCTCAGCAGTAACTAAAACATCTGGGTGTTACCAACACTGTTTCCAGCAAAAATCCAAAACATAGCCCCCTACTAGCTACTATGAAGAAAATTAACTCTACCTCAGTGAAAACCAGCATACACAATTACAGTCAGTTTTTTAATTTCTGTTGACTGGTGGTGAAATCTTCTTTGAAAAACTGTACCTTGCTTACTTTTTCAATTATACATTTACTTGTGTGATGGAGAAGATGAAAAAGAATTTTCTTTCGATCTGATGTAACTGTCATTGTATTTTAGGGGAACTAATTCCATCTTTGTTTTCTTTCTAATCTGGTTATATTCTGGCCATGGTCAAAAGTAAGGCTGCGATTACTGTTTGAAGAGACTAGTTCAGTGGTTGTGTCATATCAAATGCATTGCTTTTCTACTCTGTTATTGTTAGATGTGCTGCTCTAAATTAGATGGTCTAATTCTGGAAAATTTGAATATGTGCAGGTGGACTTTTGTGTCGGCAAAGCCACACTTATTTAATTGGAGCTCCATATGTCTGCAAAAATTGATTCCATATGGTTGAAAGCACATTTTGAAAATGTTTCTTTAAATCATACTAGTGCCAGCAGAAAGTAGAATAACTTTATTTTTTGAGCTCCTCCTTACCTAAGTGACAGTGCACCTGTACACAAACCTTCTTTCAATTTTTAAAGTGGTAATTGAATATGCAGGATTTTCTTGTGACATGTTAACAGTTTTAAGGTAGCTTAAATCTGGCTAACAAAGCCTTAACTGTGTTGCTGTCTGTTTGTACTCCTAAAAACAAGTGAAATACACCTAAATCGTGTAATCCCACCTTCTACTAGGTTGAATTTACATGAGGTTTCTCACAGAAAACTCTTTCATTTAAGGTTGTGCTGAGTCTAAAAAAATATATATATGTAGAACGGGTCAAATAAAACCCAGTCTTTTTGCAGGGAAAAAAAGCTTTGAGTTTGCTTCTGGTTAAGCAAATTGATGGGAAATAATCCTGTTAGAAAAGCTGGATATCTGAATTTTTAAATTGCTGACAATTTGGGGCCATAAGAGTTGATATAATCAAGAGATGAACTTACGAGGAGTTATGTAAATTGATTTTTTTCTTTGTTTTTTACTGTGCACAGGTACCTAAGGATAAAACTGGCCAGAAGGGAAAATCTGGGGGAAACTGGGGAGCTTGACTGTTCTTGCACCTGAGTAAGTGACTGCTTAGCTGGAAATCAGCTTTACAGAATGTTAAAACTGTTAAATATTTTTCAGCATCTCCGTGCCTAATTGCAGTCTGTAACTCAAGACAATACCTTGGCTTTTGAATTGAAAAAGACTAGAAGTACTAGGGCTAGCTAAAGGGAATGTTGTATAGACCCTTCAGTGCTTTGCAGTAGGTTTGCTTTTTATTGCTACTCTTAAAGCCTCCATAAAATTAAACATAGATTATATGGAGGATTTCTTGCTATTGTGGTGTTTTGCCTTTTCAGTTATTTATCTTGAGACTAATTTCTGAGTTTGAATGACCTCTCTGTTTCTTAAACTCGTTCTTGCTGGTTTGTGATCATAATAAAGCACTGAGATTCAGCAGGACTGAAGTCCTAAGAAGAGATCACGTTAAGTATGAGGTCATCAGAGGATGAAGGCTGAGAAGATGACCTCGTGGTGGCCTAATATGCTTGTCTTGGAAAGGGTGAATGTTCATTTCATGTTGTTTTGAGACAAAAGCTATTGTCTCAGTTGAGTTTGCTTCCATTAAAATAGGACAAGGACAGCTTTTCTTCATCAGCTTTGACAGGGCATGTGGCAGACATTCCTGGGCATCTGAAGGTCCCCAACCAGTCCCAAACCCAGCCAACGCAGGGTTCTGAAAAGGCAGGAAGAATATTTTTCAGTTATCCACCTAGCTTCCTTTCCTGGCAATCCAAGCATTATTCTGGTTGCAATAAATCATTTCACATGTCAAAAAGGTACTTGAGGGCCACAAAAATGATCAGAGGGATGGAACACCTCTCTTATGAGGAAAGGCTGAAAGAGCTGGGGTTGTTCAGCCTGGAGAAGAGAAGGCTGTGGGGAGACCATACTGCAGCCTTTCAGTACTGACAGGGGGCTTAGAAGAAAGATGGGGACAGACTTTTTAGCAGGGCCAGTAGCGATAAGACAAGGGGTAATGGTTTTAAACTAAAAGAGGGTAGATTCAGATGAGATATAAGGAAGAAATTTTTTATGATGAGGGTAGTGAAACACTGGAACGGGTTGCCCGGAGAGGTGGTAGATGTCCCATCCTTGGAAACATTCAAGGCCAGGCTGGATGGGGCTCTGAGCAACCTGGTCTAGTTGTAGATGTCCCTGCCAATTGCAGGTGGGTTGGACTAGATGGCCTTTGAAGGTCCCTTCCATCCCAAAGCATTCTGTGATTCTATGATTTGTTATTATTTAACGTATTTATTCATATATGAAATGCACGTAATATTAATGAGCAGATAAGTATAGTATAGCATGAAACTTCTTTCTACTGGTAACATATTTTTAATAATGGGCAAGTTAATTGAGTTTTCTGAAACAATTGCCAGAGCTGGAGCCTTTCTTCCTGCTGGCATTTATTATGCTAAAAGAATCATGTTTATTTTTGGAAGGCTTCAGTAAGTTGAATATCCTTACTGGTATCTACATTAAATTTTACAAACTCTACTTATCATCTGAGAGTCTTTCGATTTAATCTGGTCTAAACTTGTTATTAGCACATTTTATTCCAAATCTGTGCTGTGGTTTAATCATATTCTTGGACTGAATGCATGCACTTATAAATTGATATTTGTCATGTCACTGTGTAAAAAAGTGTATTTCATTTTGCTGTAGTATTTACTGTGTTTATCTCTTTGCAATAGATTAGTAGATTAAAAAAGTCTCTCATTGCTTTTGATATTACAGAGAATTAAATATGTAACTTAAAAATATGCCAGGCTTTGTGAGCTATACATACATAAGACTTTTAATTCATTCAGAAATGCATTGTGGCAGCATTTACCGTTGTTCTTTGATTTGTAAGTTAGGTAGCGAATCACAAATAATGCCCGAGACTGTATTACAAGTAACTGGTTGCTTTCCTGTGCATGTAGTTCTCATTAAAGTGCTGGTTCCTGCAAATGTTGTGCCTTGTCATACTTGCACTCATTGTGCATGGTTTTAGGAACTAGGCCTGCGGACTAGTGAACAGGTGTAAGGTTTATTAAAGGAGAGAAGTTCAGTATTCTTAAATGATAATGGCATGTTTTGAAATCAAAATTGGCTCAACAGCTCTGTTTTAAATCCAGCAGGGACCTTTGAGAGAGGTTTTTGCCTTGTTTCTTTTAACTTCTCTGCTAACCCACAGCAAATGTTTTCATTTATTTCCTGTGTTATCAGTCCTACTCTGCATATTTAAGTCTATTGCTTTTGACAGTGATGAAAGACAGGTATTTCCTGACCTTTTGTATTTTGGGTGCTACATAAGCTCAGATGTTCGTTTCAGGAATATTTTCTTCTCCTGTCTTGTTCCTGTTTCCTCATTTGGAAGGCAGAACTAGAAATTCCAGGTGTAAGTGCAATCTTTTTGGAATTATAGTTTAAATTTTGTGCTTGTGAACATGAGACAGGAGCTTGCCCATACGAAAGAAAAGTGGTCATTCTGCTGGGCTTGAGGATTTGTAGGTCTAGTGACTTCTGCCTTGACAAAGATACCATGTCAGTGTTATGTTAGTTTTTACTTGAAAATTGTCCTTACTTGTTGTTTGAGGAAGGCAGAAGTCAAGAACTATTGAACTAAGAGATGGGGATAATCCAATTAAATAGTGTAGTCTATTCCTTTATGAATATAGGATTGAGCTCCACTCTAATTTAGGTGGTTTAGTCAGTTTATTATTTGCCAGTTATTGTAGTTACTGCATCACCTACAGATTTTCCTCATTCAGACTTTAAATTGAGTGTCCTGGGGCAAGATTTTTCCAGTTAAGCATGGAAATGAACTGGCCTTATTTTTGAGAGCATCCTGCATGTAGCAGTTCTTGTGCCTGGTGTTCTGGAAAGACCAACGGGTTTGTGCAAGTCTACGTCTGGGTTTGAAGCAAGATAAAACGTATCTGTTACGCAACCCTCTGTGTACTTTTTCAGGGATCCACAGGTAATAGTCCGTACCGTAGTTCAGAGGCTGAAGTGAAGCCAACTGGTACTATTGCTACAGCCTGTTGATATTGTAGGATGAAGCTTGTCAACTTCTTTTAGCAGTTAATTTCAGGGAGATTGTTACTATTTTTGTAAATCATACTGTATGTTTTCTGACAGTTTTTAAAGATCTATGCTCTGCTGTTGTAGAAGTCTCCAGGGATTTAAAACTCTCTACTGTATCTCTCTCCTGGAGATCAATTAAGTTTCTAATTACAGTTGTATCAACTTAGCATCTACTGAAATCCTAAAAAAGTTAATGTTTGATGAGGCAATTCTAGACTGTTTTTTAATCTTATGAGAAACTTTTGGTTGAGGATTTTTGGTTTTTTATGAGAGGGGTTCTTCCCTCTCTTGTTTGGAGAGTGGTGTTTAGTAATAGAAGGCTCCAGTATCTGAAATTTTAATAAAAAGGAACCAAACAAATTTATTTAAACAATTTTATTTATTAAAATAGCTTGTTCTCAGATAGCTAACAGAACTGTAGTTGCAACCCTCCCCCACGCTTTCTGTCTTTGAAAGACAACTTATTTTGATCAGACCTAAAATGTTGATGAAGTTATATCTCCTTGTTTTGCCTGAAGCCAAGTGTCACAGCCTTTCATTGGTGTTTGGAAAGTTGTATATCACTAAATTTGAAAGGTACCAAAGTCCTGGGGTTGGCCTCAGCATTAAAATATATAGACACTTGTGCTTTATGAGGCTGTAAACCAGATAATTCATCACTAGTGGGGATCTGGAGGTAGACGTGGGCTTTTAAAGAACAATATGTTATATTACAAATTCCTTTGGAGGGGGAGCGTTTGTTTTTAGGAACTCCTGGAGAGTGGAAGCCTATTATGGTGGTATTGTGCGTGTAATAAATCATGTACTTTGCCTAGGTTGCTGGTTTTGGTTTTTTTTTTTTTTTTTTCTTAAAGGTCTAAGACCATTCAAACATTCTGTCATAACAAGAATAACAAGTAGTATCCTCTCTGGAAACACAGAAGAGGGGGGAAAATGATTTTTTTTTTAATTACAATATTCTCACTATATAAATAAATGATAGTGTGTCACACCGTTCATGTGAACAGCGATGCAGCTGTATTGCTGTTGTCTGCCCAAATAACAAGAAATGAGAAGGAAAGAGGGGGATAACAAGGGGGATACCTATGAGAGATTGGCATTGTGGTATGAATGAATTGACGCTGTGGTTTTATGGGGGGGACTCATTACAGGAGGCTTCATCTCTTTGCTGCTCTTCGATTTTTAGAAAGCATCTTTAGTGATCCTTTCTGCAAACCAGCTCATGCAGTAACTGGCAAAACAGAAGCAATTAGTGGTGTAATCTCAATGGGAATCTCAAGCTTCACTTTAAGTGCAATGATTAAATCCACTAAAATGATAACAATTGCTGCCAAGAACTCCTGTAATTGGTCACTAATGTATTTTGTTGTAGCAGTCGATAACTACTGATTTCATGCATGTAATTAGTAATGCATACACGTTTGGTCAGTAAAATTGAAAATCCTAATAACCAAGGCTAGAAGGGGTGGGAAGGAACACAGAGCTGGAGAACTGAAATAGTGCTCTGTTGATAGTACCTAACTAGAACTGTATGCTTCAATAAAACAAGTGTCCTACTGTGCTGGAATACAAATGGGCTGTCTGTGGCAGGATATAGCAAAGACGTTTGGCAGAGAGGGATTTGAAAGCTTCTGGCATAATGTAATTGAATTGGCCATTTCTTTAAAGATACAGCAAATTGTTTGCTGCGGCATTCATCATCATAAGGAAGGTCAGACAGCTTGCAAAACATATGATATTCATAATAAAAAGTAAAACACTTATATTTAAACACAAATCATGTTACCATATTTGTAAAAGCTGTGGAAATGAATGGGAATATTTTTGGTGGCGCTGAGGCATTAGTAATCTAAGTAAGACTGTAATTCAAGAGGGGAAAAGCATATATAGGCAGGGAAAAGACCCCCAAGGGAATTCAGCTAGTGAGCAACATATGATCCCCCTGACTTGAGAGAATAGTAGGTGTTTTGGCAGGAGTATTGCTGACTCTCTCTTCTGATCACTTTGGGGAAGATAAGCTTGTATGATCCTATTTTTTCCCTTTCAAGAAAACAAAGGGAAAATAACAAAGAAGAAGGACTTAAGGAAGACTTTAAAAAGAGACAAAATCTAAACTGAAGCGTTGCTGGGTTTTGTTAGTCAGTTACGCTGTGACAGAACAAGATGATGCAACAAGCTGTAGCGTATCTGAAATTTTTTATGAAATTCTCGGTATTGGTAGACTGGGAAACCCCTCTCGAGTTGTATCCAGAACACTGAACATAAATTGCATGATGACAGGGGCTTTGGGCCACACAGTGATGCCTCTGCAAATGAGTAGCTGTTAGCTTTTAGGTTCTAACACATTCAGGAGACTGGCATTTTGATTTCTTGCACCACTGCACCACTGATAGGGTTGGAAATGGGAATCAAAATAATTAGATTGGATATATAGATCCCAGCAAACCAGCCAAGAAAGTGGCTGGGCTGGGGAGGGCCGCTCTGAATTCTAAAATGTGCCAGCGCTTTTTTTATGAGAGGGCAAGGACGGAAGGAGTAAACTAGAGCGCAGGTGCTCGCCATTTATATTCAAAGCATGTGATAAAATAATTGAATATATGCTTCCTCCTATTAAAGCCTGTTAAAATCAGTAATAAAGTACATTAGTGTTATATTAAAAAGGGAGCACAAATTTTCAGGTAATATATCTTAGTTACAGCATGCAGTGTACAGATAGGCAGACTGGGAAGTGATCTTTTACATCATCCAAGGCATTCCTCCTTGCTGATACAGGACTGTTCCCATCAGTGCATTTTCTGTTATTTTATCCAGCAGTAGCTTTGGAGTATTCCCTCTGGCAATTTTTTCACAGGCCAACAGTTGTTCCCCTCCAAAAAGCCTTTCCTGCTAGTCACTCAATATTTTCCATTAAAAAACCCCATCCTTCCATTTATTCTTTGTTGAGTTTCCGTATCTGATAGAAAATGTCTTCCTTTTTCTGCTATGCAGATTCCTCCTTTAGATATTTGTAAACTATTACCCCACTTCATCTTTGCCCCATGTTGCCGTTTTTCACCTGTACAAATTTATCTCTCAGTCTTTACTCAAAAGTCAGATCTTCAAATTTTTGCTTTTTGGAGACACCACCCCCCACCCCCCCACCCCCCCCTTCATTTAATCGGGAGATTCAAGAGTCCAGGTCCTCCTAAATTTATAGAGGATATATGTTTTTCTGTTAGCATATTTTCTAATGCTTTTCTTTTTTTAAATTCTACTATGTAGCTTGCCTGCCTGTAATATCTTCTACCTCATTTACAGCTCAGTGCACTTTTGCCCTTCCTTCCCTTCCTTCCTTATTACTAATTTTTTTTGTACCAAACTTGTATCTTGCATTTTCACAAGTAATATCTCTTTGTTACTTTCCATTTGTATTTCTGTTTCCTTTTCATTGCATTAAATCCCACGTCCTTCTTGTTTCTGCAACTTCTAATCTATCTAGTCAGCGTTAAGCATCAATCCAAAATAGCCTAGTGATTTGTGTGCACATCTGCGATGAGGAAAGCAATCGATGCAGCTCTCAGTATCTCCTGTGCTTTGAAGCCAGATGTCCAGGGCTGTGTCTCTGCTAATACTATATGATAAAAACACATGCTTAAGAATTTGCCTACTTTTGCAGAAGCCTGTCCTGCGTCCTGTCCCTAAACCACTGTCTGAATCTGTGCAAATCCAGCAGTTACTGGCTCCAGTTGTAGTGACTGGAAAAAGCTATGTTGAGCTGTTTCTGAACATCCTCGTTCTGAACTAAGTACCAGCATTTTTCTCCTGTTTCCCTACTCCAGATCTCCAGGTGATTTTAGATGTTAGCTTTCTTATTGTGCTCTTCAGTTCATTATTTCATGTTACAGTACTCAATTGTAAAGATAGTGACAAGGAATAACAAAGTGATGTCTTTTTGTTTTGATCTGTGCAAGCCCATAATATCTAAAGCTCCTTCAGAAGTTGTCATTTGTGTATCTTGAGGTGCGCTGCAGCCATACTGTACAGCTTGCATGTAAATCTACCATTCAGTGATAGGATGTTTTGATGTAAAATTATAGGACTAACAAATAAAAAGTGTATTTACTATCCATATGGAATACATGATATTTAATTAGTATGGAGGTGCAGTGGAGGAGCAGTACTCATACCTGAAGCTCAGTGTCTGGATGTATTGGGGAGAGAGTTTGGGAGTTCTGGAGAAGCTCATCTCTCTGGTAGGAAAGTGATAAAATCCAATCTGTTTTGTCAAATAGAGACTGAAATTGTGAGTTGGTCATTATCTGGTAATAAGTGTATGAAGATTTATGATATGAGAAGGTGCTTTTGTTTGGGTTATGGAAATACAAAGATGCACTGGAAATAAGCTAAAGATAGAAGAATTCAAACAGGAAACGGATTTTGTTATTCCCCCAATATTCATACCTATTTTAAAGCTGGAAAATTGTTGAAATTGAGATGGGGATTTGTCCCTTAGCTGCAACGTTTACATCCTGTTCAGATTAATTTCTAAAATACAGATTTCTTTCAATGTTTCAAAGTTATGTGTAATGCAAGAGTTGCATTTTTGAGTTTCAAAACGTGTTATTGAGGAAACCCAGTTAGATAATGTACTGGTCTCTTTTTGTCTTCATGCTTATGAAGGTCTTCAGTTAAGGTTAGGGCTTTCATACATGCAGATTATTTAGCTGAGATGATGGTGATGTGTTTCTGTGCAAGAAACTGAAGAAATAGTTCAGTAATTTGTCCTTCTCCAAAAGATACCTCTATAATGCCTTCTGCCCAGTGCTGCTGTTATGGCAGATAAAACATACAGCCCACTGAGGAGCCCAGTAAGGACTGACCGATGTTCAAAGTTTACTTGAATGCTTGGCACTGATGTTTCATATAGAGAATTTGGAAAAAAATATTATTTTGGTTTTTAATAATTTTTTCCTTGACCTTTATCTGCAGTGAAATCATCTGGCAGTATCACAGCCAGTCTAAATGCAACATTTTATTTATGGCAATAATTCTATAGAAGAACAAATGGAGTTTGGGAGAAAAGAAGAAATGAAGGAATCTTAGCTTTTTTAGATTAATAACTTGCTGAATGTGAATGAATGCAAACGCCACTGATTTGAACAAAGAGATCAAATTAAATACCTTGCGCAAGTTCCATAATGTCTGTCTAAGAGGACTGCACCACTTGATCCCCTGTGTTTTGACTACAGCCATTCAGTCAACAGTATAGTAGTGTATTTTACACAGGCTGTAAAAACAAGGCAGGGTGTTACACAGGTAATATTTTCAGTACCTGATAGAGTGTTAAATGCTATTAAATATTTCCCATTCCAATGTATAAATAACCTTCTCTGATATGAATTCTAGGTGATGGAAGCACCTTACATATTTCAGCACCGCCGTATAGCATTTGTTTTGTTTAGGAGACCTGCAGATGGCTTTAATCTTCTATTTTAAGTTATTAAATTATATGATATAAACAGCAGGATGTGCCACATAGCTAATGTGATTGTGCTGTAACTCAGACCGAACTGGGCTGTTTCGTCCTTGTCAGGAAGACTTTTCCATGCTTGTTGTTGTCTTATCCTTGGTTATTGGAACCATGTTTATGTCCTTCTACAATCATCTTCAGAACTAATTATGTTCAGTGAATATCTTACCCCTTGCAACTTTTCACTACCAATGCACATTATATGAGATAACTTCTTTTGCTGTACAACTAACGAACTCAGCTCTTCATTATTCTGTGTTGAATTGCTTTTGAAGGCCATCTGAAAATAGGTAAAAGACTATTCAAATTCTTTTGTTTTTTCTAGTTTCTTATGCCGACACTTAGAAACATGGTGAGTGGTCTCCTCTTGTGAGATGGTATACAATCAAGGAAATTTTTAGATTCTTTCTAAACTAGTGGAGAAGTTTCATTTACACACAAACTTAGCTGTAAAGAGATGCATACAGCTAGTTATTAAAAAAAAAAATATTGTGGTTGTGTAGGACTCAGTTTTACCAAAGGATGTGGAAATTAGTTTTGTATTTTTGAAACAAACCCCATTATTTTTATGTGATCTTAGGGGAATGTGTTTTTGAAACTTGCTTTGTTACTGTAGCAAGTTTTTTAGGCTTTCAATGCATTAGTTCTTAAATTAATAATACCCTTCTCCTACCCATGTATTATTTGGAAAAACTAGGCTTTTTTAGGAAGTGATAAGTGACAGAACTGATATCTTAGCTCCCTACCTTGGGAAGTGCTTCCCTTATTTTCCTTTTCCGTGCCCCTCTCCAGGAACAAAAGCAATACAAAAATGCAGATGTTGAAAGGCACGAAAATGTGTTTAAAGTATTTTCCTTCTGTCTTGGAACAATGGTTGCTGACAGCAGAAGGCTTGCTTGCTTGTTAAAATTAGATTTGAATCATCAGTGTTAATAGCGGTAGGAAATTGTAGGATGGAAGGGTGCCAGGAAGCTGATCTATATCTGCCCTTTCAGTACGCATAAGGTGGGCCCTGAATGACTTTAGCTGACTCCTCAGCTGAGCAAGTTTGCCTTATATGACAAGTCATGGGTACTGGTTTAAGCATCCTGAAAACAAACTACTTTGTACCTGGGCAAAAGCCATTTAGGTGGGATATCAAGAACAGACACAAGCAGAACAATGCGAGATGGCTGTTACAGCTTCGCCTTCCTAAGTGTGTGTTTCTTGTTGGTTCCTTACATCATATTTAATTAAGCCCAAGCTCATTACCTTTCACCATTTTGCTGGACTAGGATAAAAAAAGCTGTGTTTTGGGGCTTGGTTTATTGGGTTTTATGGTTGTAAAAACACAGTGAAGTTTTCATGAGCTAGCTTTCAGAAAATTAGAGAACGATGCCTGCTCTGAAGCTGCGTCAGAGTCAGCATCATTCTGGCTTATTCTGTTTTCTCCTCAGCTGTTTTAAGGCAGTCCAGTACCCAGTTGCTTCCTTGTTATAGTTATTATCCATTGGCTTTGCAGTAACCCAATCTATGGAAGACAGCGACCTCTCTATGCACCTTAAAACCATTCACAGAAATGGTTGTAATTCTGCTGATGCAGAATGCAGCTGCCCATTTAAATCTCTTTTTCTTGGAGAGGGGTTGGTTGTGTCTCTGCTGTGTACTGGCTTCTACTTCATTTCTGGTGCGGTTTTAACACTATTTCCATAAGCAGCTTGGTTCCTGATTACTTCAGGGAGTGCTTTGCATGATATAATGGTAATTGATATCTGCTGAAGTGCTAAAGCTACCAGTCTCCTAATTTAAATTAGTGCCAGTCAGAGATGGGAAAGCCAAAAGCAGGGTTGTGCATGGGAGAGGGCTCTGCTTTTGGAAATTATTCAGTTTGCTCTCATACAGGAATAAAATTTTCTGACCTTCAGGTCATGCGGTTATTCTTGTCCTGGGTGGCAAAGTGGAATCAAAGTGGTTGTGAAGGGACGATCAAGGAGGAATTTTGGCTTAAGTGTTCAATGATGTTTAGTGCGTTACTGTTCTTTTCATCAGTGCTATGAATGCAATCAGACATATTTTAAAATAAATCTGCATAAATAACTGGCTTATAATAATGCAGCATTGGTTTATATCTTTTTATATCATTTGTTTATATCTACTCTATTTAACACTATTGTATGTATGTATCCATCTATCTGTATATATCTGGAGTTGATATATATAAAGTTTATTTATTTTATGGAGACATAAGCAGTCCTACAGCTGGACTGTATTGTTTATAGGTATTATTTAATTGTTGGCAAATATTTGGAAGGCACAGGACCACTATAGTTTCATGAAACTGGTACAGCAAACTTGATTGTACCCAGGAGAAAATTGGGAGTGTTGCCTGAGCGTGAGAGGCCACCTTGAGTTGACCTGCTTGTGTGTTCAGCTTATAGACTGCAAGCCATACTCCTGCATGTGCACCAACTGGAAGAACAGTGGGTTACGTGGAAGATTTTGCTGGAAGTTACTGATGTATTTGTGTTTGAAAAAATCGATGAGGATTGATCTAGTTTTTTCCCCAGAGTCCGTACAGGCCTGGTGGAATGAGGTACTGTCAGGTAGGCTTCAGGTCACCTAGATGACAGTGGTTTGCACAGCTCCACTGGTAGCTTGTTCTGATCTCTAAGTTGTTTCCAGAAACGTAATTCAAATTTTATTTTGAGTCCATTATTTATTGTTAGATCTTTGCTGATTATTTAATTGCTTGTCCTCTTTGTGGTATCCAGTGTCGTATGTGTAGACAGTTGTTTGCCATGTTTCTCAAGATAAGGTCAAGAACCATTCCCTAAAATATCCCAGATACTTGTGTTATGTAGAGCTTTTTCATAAGTGTTCTTCCTGTTTGTCTTGTCGGTATCTATAATGGTATGTAAGTCTAACCTAGAATATTAAGGTTTTTATGGCCTTACTACTTGTATTCTAGTTCAACTCAGTGCATTGTGTATTGTATGTACTCTTAATCATACTGTTAGCCGGTATCATCTTTAAACATATTCCATGTCCCCTGGGCATCTACCTACCATCTGTTACTTTATCCCATTCGATTTCCACCAGATTTCCCATTTTCTCTCCAGCATACTGTGCTGAAAAAACCCTCCTTATAGTTTCCCTTATTGATCTTCCAGTTTAGTCTTAATTACACAGCTAGTCAGATTATGGTGACTTTTTCTATTTCTCATCTCCCTGTGCTTTCTGGTTTGACCAAAAGGACATAGCTGGAGCTGATTCTCTTCATTTCTGACACAGGTATTTATATGCGTGCAGGATGAGAATACAAGATTCTTCTAAACACTGTTTTCTGTTCCATTCACTGTGCATGCCAGGTATAAAGACTTACATGGGGCCCAATTCTTCACAACTTCAGCAGCCTCTCGGTCTCTGCTTCCTCCTGTGGGCCAAGGGAATCCGACCCTGTGCAGCTGACCCAGGCCGACTCAAATGCAGCGGCTCCCGAGAGGCCCATCCTGCCCTCCCTCCTCTTCTCCCTGACCCTGTCCTCCTGCTCCCTGGCCACTGTCGGCTCTGTCACTGTGCCGCCGCGCAGGGCTGAAAAATGGTTTTATTTGCGAGGTGAGCTTCCAGTCAGATCAACAGTCTGATCCAGGCCCTGTCCCCGACACATGGCAACAGTAGGGCCTTAAATAAGCTTAGGCTGGCTATTAATACACAACGCTGAGTCACTGCTGAAACGCTGTGCACCTTTTTAAAGCAAACCATTGCCAGATCCGGTCTGCCTAGAACAGGCTATAAATCACCGTCCTGGGCAACTGAATGATGAGCGGCTGAGCCGTGTGTGCAGAGAGGCGAGGTAGGCACGCGTGGAGAATTGCCTCAGCGGGTGTCTGCAGCCACCCTGCCTCCGCTCGAGCATCGCTGCCCAGATAAAAACCCAGGGAAATGCTCTCCAGGCAGAGAAAGCAGCTTTTTCTTTTCTTTAAAACCTGTAGGAAATTTAGGATTCTGGGAAGATGTGTGAGAATTATTTACAAACACTGGCAGTCTTGTCACCCAGATGACTGATGTCAGTAAACTCTCTCTTGTTGTTGTTGTTGTTATGGAAATACCTCAGCAGGCTGGAGCTCAGACCTGGTGACAGCTCCAAACAACTGAGAGAGCACCTTGACGGTTAACGGCCATTAACCGACATTCCTGCATTGGGGACCATTGTTTTATAGGGCAGGAAGGGGTTCATTCATTCACTGCTCATTTTTTGTATTGCTGGACAAAAACTGGCCTGATAGAACTGCATGTTTCATGGCTAATGAGCTGAGCCAGGCCTTGGTTTCTGTCCATGTACTACAGGAATTAAACCGTATGGAATATTACTGTGGAATATTTAGGTTCATTTACAAATACAAAGATTCATGTGTACAAATTGGCTTCAGTCTTAATTGATTTAGAATACTTGATTAGACAACACAGCTGAGCCAACGTTAACTCTTGCTGCCACCAAGAGAGAGATGGTTCGGCCCTCGCTTTTGTCTTCCCTCCCTTCTGGCCATATGGTGCCTGTCTGACTCCTCGCTCCACCGCTGAACTCCTTCCTTCCTGGAAGAGATCAAGCCACTTTATCTGGTTTGATGGTGTGAAACAGGTGTGAGGAACCGCGCGCTTCCCTTCTGGAAACTGTGTTTCAGCACGAGGGTTGCAGCAGGTCTAGCGAGAAAACCTCCAGTGCCAAGAGGTACGAGCTAGATCAGCATGGCTTCATTTCTGCTTACTGTTTTGATCAAGAAAAGGAGTAGTCTGGTTTTACATATATCTTCTGTGATATATTTTTAGATGTTACCACCTGCACATGATATAATAGTCCTGTGGCAAAAAAAAAAAAAAGAAAAGAAAAGAATGGCATTTCCAGCACAGATGGCATGACTGATAGAGCTGTGGTTTTACATACTTTGAATTTTAGTGGAGCGAGGAGACTTTCTGCTCTTAAACTTACGCTATCCTGCATTCCAAAATAAAAGATATTAAAAAATGCCGTGGTGCATGTATACTTGGCAGAAAAACAAGACTTACTACTTTACCCAGTAAAAATCAATGGTCACAGAACGAAAGTGTTCTTCACCAGCTAATCATGTAGGATGTGGCTACATTCAGTAGTTTTGGTGACTGATGAGGGCATCATGTGTTTGAAGCATGGGTGCTCTACTTGTGTTTATTCAGACTTTGTCTTACTGGGGTTCTGCAAAGCTAGTGAGTGTCACCTTTGGTGTAGGGCCATCCTTTACAGTAGCCCCATTGCAAAGCATGGTGTAAAGTAATGTAGTAACTTTGGGAAACAGTTACAGAGTTTACAGCGTTAGGAATGATGGGTTGGATACCATCTTGATTTACAAATGGCCTTAGCAAGCATATGTGAACATACAAATGCAAAGGTTGCAGGGGCAAACTTAATGCTTGCACTCAAGAGCTGGAGCAGGCGATAGAGCAAGAAATGTCCTTGTCAGTGTTGCCTGAGTTCAGCTGCTGCCCTTTCCCCAGCATGGGAGCGGTGGCAGGTGGTAGTGGGAGCTGCCCAGAGCCCGGGGAGAGGTCAGAGCAGGAGTGTGCCTCTGGCTGGAGGAAGCAAGGGAGAGGAGATGCCTTAGGCTTTGACAACTCAGGTGCGCTTTTCTCATATTTAGGGTCTCCACAGTCTTAATAGCATTTTTGTTTATGTGTCATCTCCTTGGCTGTTCTACTGTTTTCTGTAGAAAAAAGAAACTAATTAAGTGTAATGCTAAAAACACTTAGCATTGTCAGCAGTCCCTCTTGTGGACCAGCCACTGGAGAGATGTCCGAGTTGGAAGTCATGAATTAAACGTGCCTTGCACCAGCAAAGCCAAACCAAGCAGGTCTGCCAGACCCTCTATGGGTCGAACTGAGCCCAAGCCATGGGGACTTTGGTGGCCTTGGGGAATCACCTTCTGTTTGCGCAGCCTCCGGATGGAGAAGGAGCCTGGCGCAGCACACTCACACCAGGCAAGCAGAAACCATCGGAGGTGGCCAAATGGGGGCATGTGTCCCCCAACAGTTGGGCTTTCCTCAGGCCCAGCTGGGCGAGCAGCATTGAGGCTGCTGGGGCCTGTCCAGAGCCTGACTTCGTGTTGAGTGTGTTGAAACGAAGAGCCGCGTGCATGGGGTAGCAAGGGACTTCAGCAGCCGGTTTTTAGCTGCCTCTGCTGACAAAACCTAAGTGGCAATTTTTTTCCCCAGCAGCTTTGAGCATAGCTAAGTCTGAACACATTTCACATGGGACTGAAAAGGCATCTCCCTGCACCCAGGGCTTCTCACTGCCAGATTTCAAAACACTGCTGCAAAATAGGGAGGTTTGCAAAAATGACAGGAAAGAGGATTATAATAGAAAACAGAAGTAAATGTAAGTATAGGTGACGATTATAATAGAAAATGGAAGCAAACTTAAGTATAGGTGTTATAGCTTCTTGCTTTACATGTGGGGACAGCCCTTTATATTCTCAAGTGATTAGTGATTTTGAATATCCAGATTTGTACGCTGTAAAGGGTTGGGGTGCTCAGTGGTTTTGACAGTCTGGTCCCCTAACAAATTATTTGAGAGAGGTTATTTACAGCCATGTCGCCTATAAAAATTATGTCGTGTTTGTGTGTGCATACAGGTGCACATATACCTGCATGCGTGTCTGCGTGTCTGCCGATTGCCCGTTAAAATCACTTTCTTCCCATACTGACCCCAAGGTTTGGAGGCATTTTCACAGTGTGCACGAGGCAGTATCTTAAACCCACAGGTTCTGCAAAAGCAAAGTATTTTCTAACAGTGGCAGTTAATTTTTGGAAACGCAAAACCAGGTCCATAAGGTTTTGCAGAGATGAACCGTGGGATCAGCAGCTGGTGTAGGGCTGGCGCTGGCCATGCATATGGATGCGTTTGCATCCAGGCCTCCCCATCCCTCCCCTCCCCCCGCCCCATCTGCGCCGCTGCGCCCTGACTCATACCAGGCAAGTGCAGAAATGGCTGTGGTTGTACCTGTTTGTGGGTGATGGGTTGTTTTTCCCCTCCGATCGCTGCAGGCGCGGAAGAGAACAGCAGCTTATCAAGCACTTCAATCTGGTTTGCTGAGCGTAACAGCTTATGAGAAAATGGCTGCCTTGTTTTCCAGAGCTGTCCCAGGGATGACCACGTAAGAGAAAATGAGGATCTGAGCATGAGAAATCTCTCAGCAGTTTCCCGGGCCATTTAGCATTTATAAATATGCGATGAAGGATCCTTTTTCTTTCCAGGTAGCTGCCTGACTTTAGTCCTTGCAGATTTGCCATTCAGCACTGTGACGCTGGCTTGTCTGCTTCAAGGGTGGCTCCTTCTGAGGAGGGCAGAAAGCAGCCACTCCAAACCCTCATCAGTGCTCCTTGGGAACCCTTCCGAGACAGGGGTGTACGCGTGTGTGTCTGTTTATACATTATGCATATATATGCATATATATAAAAGGTGAGATTTTAGGCTTGAAATTTGTCTTCTAAGGTGCTGGTACTGTAATCACTCACTTTTTACTGATTATATTAATGAACTGTTGTTTTCTAAAGTACTTAGTGCTTCTAAAAATTACTTTCTTCATTTCCTCACCTTTTGAGTGATGTAACATTGCGTTATAAGCAGACATCATCAGACGTGAAATAGAGAGGCATATAACCGTTACATTGAAGTATCTCTAGGCCAAGAAGCTTTTAATATTAATGCAGAAATGATCTGCACAAAACAATTCCCCCTGAATAACCCGCTACAAAATTCTCTGCTGTTCAAGTGCATTATCCCATTATTAGGTGGGACGATAAAAACAATTTTTAGCGAATTATACTAGCTTTTTGCAGCAGTTTGTTTCCTTCCATTCTTCAAAGGATCTTGACGCTTTAATGAATTAATTCTCACAATATCCTGTTGAAAAAGGCAGAAATTGTATAAGGAATTGTAAACGCTAAGAGAGAAAGAAAGTAACTTATTTGGAATATCATGGGAAGTCTTTTTAGAAGAGTGATTAGCTCCTTTGGCATTTGGACCTTTAACATAAACGACTGTCTTATAAACTCTGGTAGATTTAGCAGTGGTGGTTTAAGATGTGACAGTTATCTGTTGTACTCATCTGCTGGGCTTAATCCTTCATCGACTGCTCAAGCAAATGCGAGCTGGCCTGTGAGCTCCCGTGGAAGCACTGTGGCCCTGGGCTCATGTAACCCTCTTCTGCCTGGTAGGTCGTGCAGGGGGGCTCTGGGGTCTGAAACTACCAGAGCTCTTAACAGCCAGGCTCATAATCATCCCCATCTGTTTATAGTCATAAGGGAGAGGAAAAAAGAAAAGAGTAGGGAAAAAACCCTCCAAACAAAAAACCCAGAGCCAGGCATGTTGCCTTTAACTGTGGGCTTCCAAGTGGTGTTCCAAAAGTGGTGTTTTCAGGTAACTACTAGCAATATCAATATTGTGGCACTGATGTACATTGGTTTCTGAGGGCTCATTTCTTCCCTTGAATAGGCTTTTCCTCTTCTTCCTTGTCATCTCTTTAACACACTAGTGCAATAAGCCTTTTCTGCAGGATCGATGTTGCTTTTGAACATAATCACAATCTATGCAGTCCAAATCAGTTGAAGGCAAAAGGTGGTGTACTCCCTTAATTTAGTAATGAACAGCTGTAGAGAGAGATGTTCTGCCTCCCTTTTTCTCAGTTAAACATAGCACCGCAAAACCTATGCTAGAACACCTCTGATTCTGTGGATGCTGTGCTGCACATTGGTTGGAAACACGGGAGTGCCCATGTAGCTGATTCCCTCTTCCAGAGGTTGGCTGTGCTGCTTCAGTGTCGCTGCAAGCCCAGGGAAGACACTTCACAGAGATCACTGCAGCTGTACCAATATCAAACAGAAGATGTGTTCTTGTGAATCAAACCCTCACTGTCGTTCATTTGTATTTTCTAGAGCGGCCCAGATAACCTTTTTTTGGATTGGGGAAAAAAAAGGCTTTTTCAAGGAACTACACATTCAAATTGTATGTGTATCAAAGGATTAGGCAGTATACTGTTTGTAGGAGATATTACAGTTTGCTACACATTTATTCTTCTGCCACTGTCATTTCTTTTTTAACAATTGGAGCAGAGGAGTCTGAAAATGGCACTGGAAAGAAAACTGCAGGTTTTGTTTTGAAAAGCCCTTTGGAAAGAATACCTGTTTCATACTGCTGTGCCAGCATGGAAGCTGGCAGAGCTGCTCCTTCCCTCTGAGCAAGGCTCCACTGCAGTGCTGTTTGCAGCAGGCTTGTTACCCGACTGCCTGCTCTCATTATGTCCCTTGTTTTGGATGGGTCCCACAAGGTCTGTGACAACATGAATTCGGGCAGAGTGCGACAGTCTGATCAGGTGACTCTAAGAGGTATCCACTTTAAAACAAAGAAGAACAAATTATCGCATTGAAAATGCTGAGCAATGTTTGTTTATTGGCTGTAACAGCGCTGCACAGTGTGGGGTTTAGTACAAAAGCCCAAGTTAGCATGGTTAGCAAAACAGTGCGGCTTCTTTAGGGCAGTGCTTTACCTGGGCCAGTTATACTTTACTACAGGAAAAATTAAATAACGTGGAACGTAGCGTGTCTTGCAGTACTCAAGCTAATACAAGTATCTCCTTTGCAGTGTGGCCTGGAGACATATGCATTGTTTCGTTACACTTTTCATCTGCCAGAATACATCCATCCTGTGTCTCTGATTTTATTCTTAAATTATAACTCCTGGGGACAAGGATTATCTTGTCTCTTTTTTCATCTGGATTTTTCTAGATTTTAATATCATCATGCATATAAGACTCATGGTTAGGATTCCTAGGCAGCAGCTTAATACAAATAATGATACATTATTATTGATCAAGGCTTCCTGTCTCCTGTTATATCTTGAAAACAGCTGGCTGGATTGGATGCTTCTGAGCTTCTTTATACTGATATTTACTGGCTTATAATTCTGAAGAGAAGAATAAATATTTCAGATGAGGCTAGGCGTTTTTGTTTATCTTTTAAAAAAATGTTGCAACAAAATGGTTTGAGCATTAAGCCCATCTAATGTAATTCCAAATATTTTAAAAATAGAAAACGTACGAGATAATGTTATTGATGTTCTGTCTTGCCAAATAAATATTTCAATGGATTAATAACATGGAGCTGCTTTGGAGAGATCTCTGCTGGCATTTTTGTTACACAATGTGAACACTAGGCTGCTGACGTTAGGCCCCGAACCTGACCTACTGTAAAATGTTTACAATTCTGTGTTCTCTGTGTTCTAAAAATGGAACAGCTTTCACAGTCTTTTATTCTCATATAACTTCTCCCTTTCCACACAATCAAACCCAGAAATCAGCTGCTTGCTTTGCTAGGCTGACATGCATGCTGCTTTATTTTTCAATTTCATCAGTAATAGGCTTTTCCCAGATTGTAATGGTGCTCCATTGGCATAATGATGTTCCTCCTTATTCACACCAAAAAATCTAGTGAAGTCTCTCTACAGATTCCACAGTCTTTACAGTGGGATTATGGAAATGAATAAAATGATTCAGATTAATAGCTTTAATTTCTCAGCACTGTATTCTAGCTTTTCTTGAAATAGAATAGACATTTACAATACTACTTTAGGATGTATTGAGTCTCCCTGTCTGATATATAGCCCCTCTGGCTTCTGTGTTAGCTGGGCTTTGAAGTGATAGTATACTGCGCGTGTTCTGGCTTCCATAGAGGAGGGAAAGAGAAAAATAAAACTTTCTTCAGGATTTTTAAACCCTCTTCAAGAGTATAATATTACTGTATCTTCAGTAATCCTGAAAGTCATGCCCACCTGAATACAAAACAAATACATTTAAATTACAAGGATTTGTTGAAAAATGTACTTGTGAGCACAATGCTGAAGCCCCTCATAGGGAAGGAAATTTCACTGTCCTCTCTCCTGCATTTGGTACCACTTCTGGAGTGTTTAAATGAGGGAGTCTGAAGTGTACTCGGAGGACCAAAAGTCACAAGGATGTTGTCAGCTCCAACACACAACAGAACTTGTCTTAAATAATATTCTCACGCAAATGGGTTTTCTCACTAACATTACCAAGTAAATTCCATAGCGATGCTCATGTGTGCACAGGGCTATGTGAGGCCTAAGCAGTCTACAAATAGATTTTTTTTTTATTTCAAATAGCCGTTCTAGATTGAGAACCCCAGAGACAGAGCTTGCTTTCAAGTTTGAACTCCACTCTCTTTAAACGGATGGCAAAAAAATCCAGTGAAATTATAAAGCACATGTGGTTTGTTTTGTTTTGTTTTTCTCTCTCTTTGGTTATAGGCTTTTCAGTTGCTCTTCGTTTTGTATGCCTGTGTGTTGCATTCTTCAGTCTAGCTTTTGAGCCTGACAGCACATCTCCAACATTGTGTTGCTGCCTTGTTTTGCAGTTCAGTTTGCTGTCCCCTGAAAGCGTGGCTGCCCTTTCTGGCTTGATCTATACCATAGGGCTCTGCTGACGAGGAGTGGACAGGAAAAAGGGGAAAGGGCCCTCCTCAGGGCCAGAAGAAATGCCAGCAGAGGCCCTGTCTGCCAAACTGTGGGTGCTTCTGTAATTGTACCTAGTGTCATTGGGGAAGATGGTGGGTCCTTGATGGTGAAGAAACACTTTCTACTTGTATGCATGGCATCTCTGCTAGGCCAGAAGAGGCTTTCTAATGGAGGCAGGTCCTCAGATCTGAAGGTCAGACCTACTTTAGAAAGTCTGGCCACCAGAGTTTAAGCTGAAGTGGATATGTTATTCCTCCTTGCCCGTCCATTTTGTCAGTGAAGTACCGTCTGGCTTTCATCGTTTGCTTTAGTGGAAGCTGCTTTGCACTGCTGATGCCAATCCAAGGCTAAAGGTTATTAACACTTTTGGCCCCAGCAGCATATCCATATTAGCATTGTGCTATTAGCAGCAGGTAGCTGAAGGCTTTTTGACTTGTATGATTGTGGTTTCAGACAGGATTAGGCTTTATTATATTATTTGAGTATAAGTACAAAAAGTTTTATTTCAAAAGGCGGCATAAACCTACTCTAAGTAAAAAGAGGCCACTTTTATTGTAATGTCACTACTCAGGGTACTTTATTGATTTATACAATTGGGATAGGTTTTGTTTGTTTGTTGGTACTTCTGTTAGCCCTGAACCTATGAGGAAATAAATCTGAATTGTATTTTTTCTGGAGCATAGAGTTTTAAACTAAGGACACGCAAGTTACTGTAGGCTAACAAGTTATTTCTTGTTGAGGAAAGAGTGCTAAGTTAATTTGCACTATTTTTTATGTGCCATGACTGTAGAATATCTCCACAGATACACCTCTCTATTCCTATGAGTAGTAAGTTATAGGATGTCTACCTAACCACAGTTACTAAGCCTTAAAATGCAGTTCTGTCTTGGAAACCAACTTAGGGAGTCATACTGCAGTCAGTGATAATCACAACTGTACCCATGCACAAAAGGTAAAGAATATACAATCTCCCTGTTGTGACAGGGAGTGGAATAAAATATTTTATGGATGGTCTGAGGAAAGGTATCTATTTGACTTTCTGATAGAGTCGGCAGTTAAAAAGTTGTTTTTGTCAGTAAATTGGACAAATTTGATCGGGAAATAGTGGAACATAGAAAGTGTGGAGCACAATAATGTTGCCACTAGAATCAGTTTTCACATTAAGATTCACAGACCTGGATTTGGCCCTCAAATTCACCAGTGAAAATCTGGAATAGGTTAATCTGTAATTCCTTTGATTCTCTCCAGACGTACTTTGCTGGAACTGAGTGCAAACTCAGCCAACCCACTCCAGGCTAAATTGTTCACCTGTTTATTCACCTATGCATGTGTTCATCTGCTCACCCACTGACACAATTTCCTATGAAGCCAAAAGGCAGGGGCACATTTTATAAAAACGTGGAAATCTTGAAATTCATAACTTTTGACAGCCATGACAAATATGCAGCCATATCCATTACCAGTCCCCAGAGTTATCTAGTATCCTTTCTTTATGTAATTTCTTACAGTAATTTTTTTTTTAAATCAATCTTCTTTTCAGTTGTTATTTATTATTCATAGCATTAATAAGAGTTCACTACTTGGCTTTTATTTTCATTGGCATCTTGGATATTTTAAGACAGTAACTGTGCTTGGTTTGTTTCCTTGCTGTAGATGTTTTTGTGCTTTTTTTCACCGTGTGTTTTCCAGTTTTATCATCTGGAAATATTATTAAAGATATTACATACCTTTTCTTCATCCAAAGACATGGTGCATCTGTTGACCTTCAGGGCATATTGCCGGGGCCATCTGGTTTTCAAGGGAAGTGGGGGTCGGCAAGGAATGGGGAAGGATTTAAGGCAGAAGGAGATATTAGGTTACTTATTTATTATTTGATTAAGGTTTTTGATTGGTACTTTGTTACAGTGTTTGACTTTTTGTAGTCTTTGTTTTTTCTTGGGTTTTTTTTTTTGGTTGTTGTTGTTTCAAAGTGGTGCTGGGCTGGGGAAGCTCTGTGTGCATGTGTTTGTGTGTATCAAAATAAACAAAACAATGTGGCCCCAAGCTGCTGTGAAGTGTTGACCAGTGCTGCTGTTGTAGTCTGTTAGTACCAGGATTAAATGACATTGTTTCAGACAGTGTTCCTAGACTGTGTTCATCTCTCAGTTGCAAGAAAATGTTAGTGGCCAGTGAGGAATTAGCAGGACAAGGTACCAACCCCATTTGAACCTGTGGAAATTTGTATCTAGAACATATTTGTGTTCTGGAAAAACACTGTTCCCCTAGTTTTTCAGAAAGATCCTGACAGTCTTTTTTTAGTGGATTCTTAGCACATGTATAGGAGATACCACGTCATTTCTGCTCTTGTCTTTCCAGAATAAAGGCATCTGACACGCGTGTGCAGGTCTCACTGAGGGCTGGAGGCAGAGCAGGAAAAAAAAGAATGTCATCAGCTCTTGGTGTTCCCCATTTCCAATACGGCCACAGCAATTGCTGTTCAGTGGTTTTGATGCATAGTTTAACATTAAAACCTTCACTTTCTTTGCCTTTTCTCTTTTCTCTAGTGCCATTAAAAAAACATTAGTTGGCAATATAGGGTATAAATTGTTAATTTTTCTTTTATTTTGTCAATGTATGTCATATATCATATCATATGAAATACAGTGAAGTGCCTTCGATTTTCATATGCTAAAAGCTGTTACAATTCAGTTAACCAAAGTCTTATACATTAACTGAAAATATGGCACACACTTTTTTATACGGAGAAAAAAAATTCTTTTACGTAAATTTACAGGGTAAAGTATTTGTTTCAACTGAAAACTAGAAACACATTGGTCATAAGAGAAAAGTTTAAACTCACATGTTAGAAATAATCTTCTCTAAATTAACAAAGAGCTAATTTAAATTAAAGCAGAACTTCCCACATCAAAATATTCTGTCTTCATATGTATAAGTTCTGAATGATCTGTTTAAAACCCAGAACAACCATCCCTGGAGGGGTGTGGGGGGGTGTTGGCGGTAATTGCAGGGAAAGTTTTCATCCCAGTGCTTCTCCTTGCTGTGTAATCTCCCACAACTGACCCCCTGTAAAACAGAATCTCCCCCCTGTCCGACGGCTCCTGGCCACATTCACATCTTCTGATAACATGTAGCAAATCAAGTGTCTGGGTTACAATTAGGAGAATATGATAATCTCATCGTATGCTCCTGTATTTAATAGTGTCCATAACACTTATTAAATATTCAGTTTATTGTCAATCTTCTCAAAGGACTTATTTCTCCATCTTGGCCACTGTATTTTAGGAGGACATAAGCCAGTTGAGTAATACACTTTCCTTACAAATAACTCACTACGTATGGGGAGGAAAGAGTAGAAGAAACAATGCACCTTTGTAATGCTTAATCAGTTCTGCCTGAATTTGGCAAAGTACATAAATGGGGGGGGGGGGAGATGCCACACGCCACACGCCACCCCCTAACTTCTGTGAGGAAAAAGAAAACTAAGTAACCACATTAGGAAAGTTTCTTAATCAATTGTGGTTTCTTGGGATATTTCGTATTTATTTTAAGTGTTTTATCAGTCTGATGTGTCATTCCAGTCTTGCTCCTATGCCTTTTCTCCAGTTTCTTTTGGATAAGCTGTAAATTTGAGAGTGAGGCAAAAGAGTTTTTAGAAGCACGGTGCATATGTTAAAAGCTTGCTTTGATGTTTTCCTTGTAACCTAATAAAAGCATTGCAGAGATTTACCTAAATAAAACTCTCTGACTGTGACCCGTCTCTTTTTTTTTTTTTTTTGGAGGAGAGGTTAACAAATCTTGATTTTGTTAGCTATTGTGGAACAGCAGAGAATAAAAAGTTAGCAGGCTATTGTCTTTGCCCTGGGATTTCCGATGTCCGTGATCAAAAGCCTTTCTCACAAAGCCACGCATGGGTTCGCAGAAATTCCACCCAGGGCTCGTAGCTGCCCGAGTTAGAAAGCTTTCAAGACTGTGTAGCTTTTCTTAGGAAAACACATTAAAACATAAAACATCTGTCAGAAGAGCTCTTTGTTTGGAAAGCTTCTTGAAGCACACCTTGGAATTTCCTTCCTTGGTGGTGGTGGGTTTGTGGGGTAAACATGAAATAACCAGGAGTGGTGTCACCTGGGTTCAGCATCTGAGGGGGATGGGAGGGTGTTTGAGATACCAGGCTTTCCAAGGGTTTCATTGTGCCATAAAACATTGTCTGAATATACCCTAATATAATTACAATTTTTGCCTTTTTTAACAACATCCAGTAAAATCAGACACAATAAGAACATGAACAAGCAAGGAATCATATTATGTTCAGGAGAGCATACAGTACAACAAGTTTCACACTTAAAATTTTATTTTACAAAACTGAAAGCCCATACTTAAATTAATTTATTCTTCTCTTATTCTGTGGATCAGATCCTCACATTCTTTGTATTTTAGTGTGCTGAGTTCCTGTGTACTGCTTTTTTATTCATGCAAGAATGCTTACAGAATGGTAAATTAAATTATTTTCTGGCTCAGACATCAACTAGATCATTAACTAAATTCCAAGTGTAGAGCCAAACCTTATCCTGGCTGCCTCTGTAATGGAATTACAGCAGGTGTGGTGGCAAAAATTTTTACATGGAAAATCTTGATTACTTTGGTTAGCCGTAACAGAGAAAGTCTATTTGACTTTCAAGTCCAGAATGAATTTGCAGGATGTGAATCTGGAATAACACCGGTAGGCTGAACAGATTCAGTGACAAGTCACTGGAGTCCCTTAACTGTAGCCATTCTTCCTATTTATTTTTGAAGGCATATCTGAAGGAATAAAATGGCTTAAAATTCTGTTTGAATTTAAGAAGTGATTATTTTCTCCTCATTAGAGTAGCACATTTTGGTTTTCTTACCAAAGCAATGTTTTTCATAGAAAATGTTCATCTTTTCTAAAGTTCGGAAGAATATGAAGGACCTTAGTGAAGTAGCTTGATGGATGTTTATAGGAAACATTTTCCCAATAGAAGAGGCAGCATGAAAAGAAACATGAAAATTACTGTTTGAAAATGTAGTAAGTAGACAAGGGCACTAACATGCAAATAAGATAAAGGAAGTTAGAGAAGGACTATGAAAGGCCTTAAAAATGAAAAAAAAATGCTTGCATTTGAGGTGATAGTGTAATTTAGTGGTAAGTTACTTAGAAACGTTATGCATAAACTTTGTGATTAATAAGAGTTGCATTCAGGTATAGACACTGGAACAGGTTGTCCAGAGAAGTTGTGGATGCCCCATCATTGGAAGTGTTCAAGGCCAGGTTGGATGGGGCTTTGAGCAACCTGACCTAGCGAAAGACATCTCTCCCCATGGCAGAGGTGTGGGACTAGATCTTTGAAAGTCCCTTCCAACCCAAACCATTCTGTGATTCTGTGATTCTACAGAAAAACAAACATACTTACATAAATTTGGAGATTTTTCCAGATGGAGATCTGGAATAATGTATAGGTTAAAGATAATGTTATCAAGGGTTGCAAGTCTGTGTGACAAACAAGATGACTGTGATGTTGACAGTACTTAACGAAAGTAGTAGGGTAGCAAGAAGGGCTGCAGAGCAAGGGAAGAGACAAAATGATTCTGGAGTTGACAGCCAAAAGTCCCAATTACATCAGAAATGGATGAGGATTCTGGTCCTCAGTGGAGAAGAGGCAAGTCTGGAGCACAGAGTATCTATTCATAAGTGATAATTAAAATCAGTTTTGAATGAGATTCCCTTGTGAGTGGAGAATAAGGGAGTCAAGGACAGAGCTCTGTGGAATCCCCAAATGAAGTATAAAATACAAGTAGCCGTGAATAGGAACATTTAAAACAAAGTACTTTTAAGAAGAAATTTAAGAAATGAGCAGTTTCTTTTTCAGTTGAAATCACGGTTATATGCAACACTCATGTTTCAGTCAGTGTATACTATACAATGTATACAAACAGTGTACTAGAGTACTTGAGGAAATGCTAGAAGATGGAGTAAAAAAACCTGACATCATCTGATACGCATTTTACATCTGCGGTTTATGTTGATTGGAAAGGAAAAAACTGTCATTTTACCATTTATTGAGTTAAATAATACACTGAATTGAATTACAGCTCCATTAAACAGGAAGGAATTTTGAGCAAACCAGTATATTTACATGAGAAGTTCCATTAAACCCCATAGATACTAACAGTGAGTAAAATAAACTGTGTAGACGTGGAAGCAGATTACTTTGGATTTTCAAGGTGATGCTGCCTAACTCTTTTTGTTTGGAAAAAGATATAAATACACACATATTTACATACATACATGAGAAAGAAAAGTAGAAGTCTATTTCTAGTCTCTTAGCTGTATCTCTGTAACCTACTAACATAGGGTCTTTTGGGTGGGATCATCTCACCTAACTTCTTGGGTTACACAGACCTCAGGTAACAGAGGTGTCTGTCTGCTTCGGAGCCATCCCTGACCTGGGCTTAGGTGCTCCCGCCACACGGCCTCTCTCCTTCTGGGGCAGAGTCTCACCCATCAGGTGTGTCACGCTCCAGAAGTGCCATTCTCCTGACTTTGAGAGGAGCCTCACTCGGACACATGTCTATATTGTACCTGTCAAAAAGACATCAACCCAGCTATTAGTGTCTGATGCATTTCACTGACCTAAGTGATTGACTCCTTATTGTTCCTTAAATACTTAGTTTAAAATATAGCTGAGCTTGCATTCATTTTATATGTATTTTTAATCAGCTATGCCTGCTGGCCAAAGTTTTTATTTGTCATAATTGATATCTGATGTTATGATCTTTCTGAAATTAAAGTAACCTGCTATAAGGTACTTGCTAAGAGAAGAAAACTAAGGTAGGTTTTAAGGCAGAGAGAAGACACTGAAGTAAGAACATAGGTTCACTGTCAAAGAGACCCCAAAGCAAATAATACTGGAAGGGTATTGAGTGAGGTCAGTATAGTCCTGGGAGGAGCTGAGTAGCTCTAGGCATGTTTATAACTAATTTTTGAAATACTACGAGTGTAGCTCACATTATAAATAACCATATGTTCATTAAATAACTGAAGAAGGAAAATCTGGGAAAAGTTTGTCCAGACATTTATAACTTTTTTTAAAGGGCAGTTGATTTTTTCCATATGATTTTCAGACTAAGAAACTATTTTCATCTCTTGAGACTGCTCATTGTTGTTGAGAGCTGCAGTAAAAGAAAAGAGCAAAGTTACCATCCAACCTTAAATGCAAAACATGAAAACATTTGGGATTTAAGCGGACTGTTGGTTGCTTGATAGAGGTTTAACTTTATAGCAGAGGTCTATAGCAAAGCTTCATTGAAAACTTAATTTAACTTTTTTCCCCAAAGTCCAAAGTGATGGTTGAATGCCTGAACAGAGAGAAGAACATGCATTCTGCCCGCCAAACTGAAGAGGAGTTGTTCAATACATACTATGCAATTCATCATCATCATAAAGAATGTACTGTTTCTTTATTTCAAATTTCATATTCAACCATAATATAGATGTATACAACAATGAAAGTGAATTCATAAAGTAAGAGCAAGAGTAGTACAAAGTGGAAAAAGCTGGAATAGATACAGATTACTCTGCAGACACTATTGTAAATGTCAAGTAGAATTTGACAGCTGGTAGGTTGGAGACATAATTAAAAAAAATTCCATACATGTACAGACTGCCTTTTAGCGTGAAGAATTGGCACACAGTGAAATAAGAAGGTGAGTGGCATATGGGGGATTAAGGCAGCTGAATTCTAGTGGAAACTGGAGGCAAACAAATAGGCCTTCGAGACAAAGACAACTATAGCGGTAGCACTGGTGGTGTGTATTTGTTGATTCATGGCATAGCAATCTACACTAATTAAAGGAAGGTTTGTCTCATGCCATTTCCCATCCCAGCCAGAGCTTTTGTAATACAGAAAAGAGGAAGGTGTCAGAGGAAGACTGTGTGGAAGAGGGGCAAAGATGCCCATTTAACAGACTGGTCTGTGTGACAGTCTGTTTTGATGAAAGGGAGAAATAAGGTCTTTGTATGCTGAGCTAAATTGTTAGACACTATGGTCAGTTGGATTAAATAAAGGCATTTAGGGGAGATCCAATTTTAAGCAAGAATTAGTATTTCTGTCAAATATAGTTTTTTAAAATTACTTTGCATTTAGACATCTCCTAAAGTATTCATAGAAAATCAAGTTTTGAAGGTGGAATACTTGTTCTCTTTAAATATTATTTCTGTGTATATTTTTGGCTTCAGTTTAGATTACAAATACAATGACACTTGGCTGTGACCCTACAGAAGGAGAGAATGGTTTGGTAATGTAAACTATTTTTGGAACTGAGCTGTGCATTTATTTATGTATCTTTGTCTTTAGTCTCTTGCTTGGATTTCTCTGAATGCTTTCATTATAGTTGTTCTTACCACTTCCATTTTTAAGACGTGCTTTTTAATCAACGTTCTGCAAGTCTAGCAGTATTGCCTGACACACTGCATCCACTCCAGACAATAGCTGCATCATGAGGAGATTCTGCTGAATCACAAGTCAATACAAATCTCTTAAAAATGAAATCTTTGAGTTTTTACTAGAAATGGAACAGATTTGCTTTGCAATTTAATATGAAATGCAAAATCATGACCTGTAAGTCCTATTAAGTCCTAAGCAAAATTGGGACCTATTAAGTCCTGAGTTTATTATTTTCATTGACCTAATGAAAATAATACTCAGACAGTATTTGCTCCTGGAGTTTTAGAGAAAGTCATCAACTCAACTGCGAGAATACTCTGACTATGTACCTGGACCTGGCCAAGGTAGTAAACCCACATTTGGCAACTGTAGCCTTTCTAGCAGGTGAAGGGCTTTTCTCCATTTCTGCTTATCAATTTAGTGACTAGCTTAAAGAAGAGAAACTGCTTGGGAAATGACTAGGCAGGAAAGCTCCTACTTTCTCCCAGTTAGTAATTTCATTAGAATACTAAGAAAGAGAGGTTGAGATCTGTTGGTTTTAAAATCTTGGAGGACATAGGGACCAGAAATATTCAGTTAATTTTGCTAGTTATAGACAATTCCTCTTGTATGTATTGAATTGGTTCAAAATGCAGAACTGTTTTATTAAATGTCATGCACATTTTACATAAACTTTTATTAACTGATAAAACATCGTTTCAAAAGATCTTATTGTGTTTAAAAGATGGGGTTTTTTTACATTTTAACTGAAGTTTAATTTTCATTTAAAAAAAATTACAGCCCTGTATATAAGAAGGGGTCATTCATTACTTTCTAGCTAAATGGTGTGTAAAAATAGTAAATGTGGGTTAGCACAAATTATTCCATAGGTACATATGTAACATAGCTTCATGGTAAGCAAGTTGCCATACTGAGTTGGTGTAAAGATTGTATTTCATTACACGTTAATCAGTGTGTACTAAGACATTCTGAAAAAAATAACTAAAATATCAGTGTTGTAAATGGTTGTGCAGCACCAGAATCTTTTTGGCCAAGATCCACAAAAGACGTAGGGTGTTGGCTGAAGTGAAGTGGGTGAGCTCTGGGAGGGGGAGATAACAGCAGCAAGGCACCATTTGCACCCCTTCAGAAGGAGGTTAGGCTGGGCATTCAGCTAAAGCTCAGGGCATGTAGCAAAGCCCATGGCCGTTCTGGCCATGGCCGCCCCTTCTGCCTTGCCTCCTTTCACACCCAGAGGTGCCCTGTCCCTCCTCCTAGTACCTTCCCCGGCCTATTTAGTCAGCAGTGTAGCTCTGTCACGCCACCATTGCTTCTCTGGCTTGGGAGCCAGAAGTTGGCCAGCCTTCCTTGAGGCTAAGCAGTTCCAGGGAAGGGACTGAAGAAACTAAAAAAAAACAGGTTTGTTTGAAGTTGTTTTGCTCTTCTTTCTGTGATTCATGAGCGTGGACCATGTGCTGTATGGAATATGTTTTCTGGATCGTTTTGAGGGAGGTTCTAGCTGGAGCACACTTCCTACAGCTTGAAGCAGATCTTGGTGAGACACAAAAATTGAAATAAGTTATAAATTAGATGTAGAACATACAGGTTCTGTTCAGGTTACCAGTAAGATTGGGGGGAAAATACTGTTCTAGCTTCTAGCAAAATTGAATTTCAGCTGAATACTTCGGAAAGTATAATATCAAGAATAATCAGTTACTTTAGTAAGTGCTTTCCATTTGAAATGCTGTCTATTCCTCATTACTCAGAGTTGTTATTTTTACAGTGTGCATGGGTTAAAGTTGAATTAGTGTGTTCTATAAATACCAGGTCTTTAAACATGAAATGTAAGAGGCCACCCAGAACAGAGTAGTGTAAAGAGTACACAGAGTCTTCCACCTCTATGTCAGTGGCTTGATGGCGTCATCATCACTGTTAATTTATTTATTTAGCCACCTGAAATTGCTGCTGTTTGCCTTGTGAGCTCATTTCTTGGCCTGGTAGGAAGTTTGAACTGTTTCTAAATTCAATACTGGAGTATTTCATCAGAAAGGAGGAGTTGTTGGAGAGGCGTGGGAACTACGTCTCCTTTTCTCTGGGTAGATCTGAGTGTAAGCATGGTGGCAGAGCAGCATGGGGAAAATTTACACCTCTTCATGTGAATCTTTCATTTGTTGGGACTCTTAGCCTAGGATTGCTCTTAATACCCTATTGATTCATTGCAGGACAAGGAAAGAATGAAAAAATACATAACTTGTGGCCAGTTTAGAGATTCTAGAAAAATTCCTCACATTGTTGGAAACATAAGTCTTCCTAAATGTTTTGCACTGAGCAGAATTTAGATAGTATTTATTAAATGTCTTCTTTTGTTTATCTTTCCCTTTTGCAATCACATGGTAAAAGTTTCAGAAATGGTTTAATGCAATCAAATTTTGCCTGCAAACGAAATACTTCAAATATGTCGGTGCTGAGAGTTTTATTTGATCCCCGAAATGTGTGAAGACGGGGAATTTAGGAAAGAATGGAAGGAGAAGTGACCATTGCTCGCCATTCGGGTATAACAAATCTCTGAGGTTAATTTGGATTCCCCCGCACACGTGTGTATGTATCGTGTGTTCAAGAGTCTGTGTGCACATTGGTAAGGCGTGTTGTAAAATACATAAAATTAGTCTTCTCTTCTAAAGAGGAGATCTCTTACCCTCTTGCCTTATGCATTCTGCCTTGTGCAACAGTTGCTTAAGCCTAATTCCCTTTTATGTGATATTGATTAACAGCCATGCTGAGTCTAGGACTGTCAGAAGGACTAAAGGATATTTAATTATTCAGCTAGAGTAAAGTAGGAGACAGTGCAGCATCAGCAGCAGCTGTAACATAAGACATTGGCACTGCATCTCCAAAATATAAGAATTGTTCAGTAATAACCCAGCAATTCTGTCCCCCTGGTTTGAAGGAAATTCATAAAAGTCTGAAGACTGAATGTATGGAGAATGTAAGTGAGCAATGGGCTTGTCCTCAAGATCACTGCATACTTTGGGTCTGTTCTTAGGCGCAATGCCAAGTGATTACACTTGCATGAAAAGAACACCATTTTACCAGAGGCGCAATATTCCTAAAGTCAGATTTTCAAAAAAGAAGAAAAGTGCCACAGTGTTTCTCTGGTTAATTTTTTGATAGGTCTATCACCTCTACAAATTGTACTTTTTTGTACATGTACATGAAGATTCCACAATTGTGCAATAAATGTTTGTGAAAATCCCCAGTTCTCATGCATAGCTTCAATGTGCAAATTTATTGTAGAAGTATTTGCATGTTTGGTTTTGGATTTGGGCCAGGTTCAAAAGAAGGAGTTGAATGCTAGAATCTTTTTCACACTCAGAACAAGAAATATAAAAATTAAGGACAGGGTTGTGTTCAACTAATAGACTTAAGATAGGTGAAATCCCAGTTAGGTATTTTGCCCCATAACATTACAATGATACCTGCCACACATCTACAGCAGAATTTTTTTCTGTGGTCATAAATTGCAAGGAGTGTGCATTAATGTTCCACTGAAACACGTACTGGTGTGTCTCGATACTGGAACCATCAGGAGGTCCCAGACCTGTAGGCTGGTGGGGGTTGGGAGAGTACCACTGTGTCTTGCTTTGTTCATACATTCTTCATTAGATATCTACTTTTGCCATGGTTAAAAAAGAGATACTGGCTAAAGTGGATGTTTGACTTGATGTACTAAGTCTGTTTTTATGGTCTTTTAATTTTAAATTTGTATTTAAAATCATTTTAAATATTGTGTATATTATGCAGAATTGTGTTTTGTGGAAAATATATTAAATTTAAAATGCTTTAAAAGAATACTTAGGTAAATTGGAACACAAATACACTTCTTTTAATATGAGACTGTAAGTTACATTTTGTCTGGACTGAACTGTAAGAAACCTCTTTGTAGAATATGATTTCTTAACTCAGAAAATAACAATAGTCTTATTTGGATTTTTGCTAGCATGTTTTAATTCAGCATTAGGAGCAGTGGCAGCCTGTCCCAGAGCTGTGTATTTCTGTCTTTAACATCCAAGAGCTTGGATGTGGTACCATTCATTTACTAATGAACATATAAAACACCAGTGTGCTGATACTTAAAGGGTTTTGGTTTTGTTTACGTGTGTTTATATTCACTATTCAACTATGGATGGATTTTTTCCCCTTGTTTGGAGGGAGTAGGGTAGAAGAGACAGGAAAAGAGAATCCAGTAGCTAGTTCTCAGTTTTTGAAATTATTATTCTTATCTTCGTCTTTATAAGTAGCCCTCTTTACAGATTAAGACTCATCAGAGCAGAATGAAGACACAGAACAAACAGGTGCTGTGCTTTCTTGTAGAACAGTTTGCTGCCTGGTCTTTCCACCTCAGGAGTAGATCTTCACATCTTTTCTTCTCAGTCATGTTCATTTTTTGGAGTTTTTAGGAACGTGGATGGAAGGCAGCTCTCCACACCAAGGTAAACCAGATCAGACCATGTAGTTACAAAGCAGAGCAGAAAAAGAGTGAGTTTATGGGAAAAATCAATTGTTGGTATGCCGAGTACAAATTAAAGCCAGCTCGTCACACTATTCATTTAAGAGGTGAACTTTACTGTGACTGACAAATAGATCACAAACCTAAGTAATGTCATTGTTTTACTCATTAAAGCTGGAGCAACGAAATAAACAATGTTCCAGTAGCACAGCTGCCTGTCTGTGTACAGTCTCTTCAGAATGAGATGAGGTAATGCTGTTAGAAAAAATAAATTATGTTAAATTAATTCTTTGTTGCTTCCACAACTAGAGCTTAATTAATTGGTATGTGATCAGGATAACACAGGCCAGTTGCTACATCTCTAGAATGGCTGATACCTGTCCTGTGCTGCCCAGTCCTTTAATATTTATACATGTCTGCATGCACTTCTTTAAATTGGTACTGGACCTACAGTCCGAGGGGTAGTTCTGTCATTTCACAAGCAACGTCTGGTCATAGAACAATGTATATAAACCTCTACATTTAATTTGTATTGGATAGCATTTTCAGAACAATGGTTAGAAGAAGTTTCTCAGTATCATTTATTTAATAACAGTCGCTAAATGCACAGAAGCACTTGGTTCTATGTATAAATTCCATATCATGATAGACATAAGTCTCCCAATGCTGCGCATTTCAGTTCGATTATTATTGCATTTATTGAATGGTTAAAGTTACTCAGCCTTTGGCCTTGAGCCGTTGTAGCATGCCTCAGGTGGTAAGTAAATTGCCTACAAGTGCCCTGCTTGTCATGTCTTATTGCTTAATTTATGCTTTGGAATAAGTTTAGTCTCATAATAGGCAGGCTCATCACGAAGCAAAAAAGCATTAAGCAGGGACAAAATATTAGCCTTGTAAAGCCCTTCCCAACGTTGAGTCACTTAATCTTTCACAGAAAGTAATAAATATTGAAATTAATGGCATGCTTCAGCTTTAAAGAATTTTGCAGAATGTTTGCATCTGTCAGCAGACTCCTAATGAAATGCCCCTTCACTAGCCCCGTGGTGGGTCTGCATTGCCATCTGATGATAATGTTTGAGCCCCCTTTTCACGGGGAAGAAGTGAAGTGCGTTGGTGGAGGGATGCCTGTACCCAAAAAATCACCATTGAATTAGAACATATTCATCAACTTTAATGGTAATGACAGTCTAGAGTGCATTTTTAGAGTCACAGAGTCAATACAATGCAATTTTTATGATGGTTTATTTTTAACATGATATTTCTGAAAAGTCACACCAGTGCCTCTTTCGGAACCAAGGTACTTTTTCCGTTTGATAACACCCTTCAGTTACATGATTTTGAATAGCCCAGCAGCTCATGAAAAAATAAAGGAGAAACAGCAAGATCATTTAACTTCTGCATAACAAACATTGTTCTTCCAGAGTATACATTGCAATGCACACAACAGAGAAATCACTCAGATATCAACTGTGGTTTATGCTGCTGGAACCTCATAATACTGTTACTTAATGGTAGATACCTTGATACATTGCTCTTCTTACATTGTTTTTTTATTATGTTACAGTATATCTTACTATTCTTTGGTGCATGACTTCAGGTTTTAGAATGAACTATCATTTCGGATGGCACAAAATTATTTATCGGTTGGCTCTTCAATGAGAATGTACATTATTATATCTTGCTACATTCAATAAAACCAAAATGTATTGGTAGGTCTGTATCTCTGGCAATTTCTATGGATGATGGATTCAATCTTATTAAACAGTTGGTTTATTTCTTTAAGAAATTTTTAACACTTTTTGCCCAGAATGGCAATGTGTACTACTTAGTATGTTTTGGTGCCCAAGCCTGGACTACTAGAACATGCAGCCTAAATAAATAAGACAGTATGAAGACCCTTGAAACCTAGTAGAAAATCTTTAAATTTAGTGATGAACTGGAACACATCGAATTTCCAAATTCAGCATGCTTTTTGGTAGTCCTCATTTCATAGCATCAAATCTTGGATGAGTTTTTATCTTGTAAAACGTGAGTCGGTAGAGCCTGAACCCAAATGAATTTATGGACTAATGTGCAACCTTAAAATGTGGCAAATATAATGCACTATTTTATTTGTTCCATTTGCAGTATTTCTTCACAAACCTGTCTTGTCCGCCTTTTGCACAAACAGCGTATTCAGGTTAGCCTGTTTCAGAATAAATGAAAAGGATTTGTCACTTGCAGTCCTTCTTGTTTGGGGTTCGCGATGTGTTTTAAGGAGATCCATTGGGTGTATGTGGAACAGTGACTTTCATATGGAGCATTTTCCATATTGCAACCGTTAGCAACCACAGATAAATTTAATCATACCACTCAAAAAATATGGAAAGCTGTACAGAATACTAATAAAGTGAATCATGAATTTTTAAGCTCTCAGAGGAGGCTCTAAGAAGAAATTGATTAATCACTGTGTTATAACAATATAACGCCTTGAAATAGACTTTTACTTGGGTGAACAGTGTAAGATAGTGGTTTAGTATCAGTACTGGAAAGCAGTAGTCTCCATAAAGCAGTTCTGGCTCAGTAATGGGTTTGCTGTTACGTTAATCACTTTAGGATCACTTACGATTCTTTTATGTTCATCTTCTGCTTAACTTGGTGCACGTGCATGTGCATACGCACTCAGCGTGTGAAATCCTACCCTGAATTTGGTAGAGTTTTTCTTAGTTCACTCACTTGTGGCAAGAAAATGAAACCTGCTTTAGCTGTTCAGTAAGGAAAATTGACGTTGAGACATTTCTCCAGACCTTCCCACAGTTTTCTTTGTACCTAGGGGGAGAAAGTAGTATTCCCGCACTTTGATACAAAAGGGTTGTGTAGAGTTTTAGTGTATTACAGTACTAAGAACCATGGCATATGCCTCCAGAAATCTTAGTGCTACAGCCAGTGGGCCCAGAAACACAAGCATGGTTTTGCAGTACAGCTTCTGACATGAAAGCTACTCCCATCACTCAAGTAAATCCTGAGCCATCTTGCTGTGGAAAACTGGTAATTTATTCATTTTTACATGTTTTCCTTTTTTTCTTACACTTTCTCTCTGCAAAAAATATGATGTAGGGAAAATGGTAGCAAAGCAATTGGTAATCCTTTATGGAAAATTGCATAGAAGCAGCAGTATGCACAAGCAGCATGCTTACTAGAACTATAGTAAAAAAACCCCATCGCCTATGAACATAATATTTAGGGCTTCAAAACAAGGTAACATAATTAAGTGGCAATAAACATATTTAAAGAAGTAAAGGATAAATGTAAAATAAATGTTGTGGTGTCTTAATCAAAATTAGATTTCGCAGAGTACAGTGAGGTAGAATTGTGAAGTCTGAGAGATTGGTTCCATTTGCTGTTAATGTTCATCTCTCACGCGCTGGGTTTTCTGCCCTGAAAGAAAAATATGAGTTCTCCAGAATAATCCAGCTTTTCATTTCATTTTGCAGCCTTGTCTAAGTAGATGAATCTGATAATTCCTTAAATGGGAAATTTGCCAGCTGAGAGAAACCTAGAGGGCAACAAATGGGCAGCGATGACAGAATGTCTTGAATGCTGAGAATGTTGTTTTGATTCCAGACTGTTTAAAAATATATTTGTCTAGTGGAAGGTAAAATGTTAAGCAGACAGATAACACAGGAGATTTCTTAGGCATTACACACATGCGCGCAAACACGGTATTTGTATTTTTTTTCCTGTAGGCTTAACCCAGATAAATTAAATTGCAAAAGCTCTGGATTACAAAAATAATAAATAAATAAGGGCAGGACACAAAGCAGTGACATCAAAGCAACTCTGCCTTAAGGCTGCAGAGATCTCCTTATCTTATCCTGCTGTTTCTAGGTATTGCAAAACATATGGCTCACCTTTAGGGGCAGTCCCCAAACAGTGGGAGATGTTGCATCCCGTCTGTGCTGCAGCAACTGGAGGTGCAATAACAAGGTGAACTGAGGACGCCAGGATGACTGTGTTTAAACTCCTTGCTGGTTTACTGAGGTGGTGTTGGGGGGGGGGCTGTTTAGTTTGGGTGGGTTTTTTTAGCTAACATATTGACGTGCCTTAAAAGTCTGAAGACAGGTACTGCTGGAGAGGTAGTTGTTTTGAGGAAACTTGGCAGCCTGAATCAGGAATAAGAATTTTAGGATTTTAAATACTGGGAAAAGAAAAGAAAGGAACAAAACCAAAGAACGAGGGCAGTTCTCTATGTCTCCCACATTTTATTCTGGCAGCAGCCGAATAGGCTGAATAGGCTCGTGTCCCACACTGTTCACAACTGCTCAGTATTGCTCCCACGAGATTTAGTTGATCATGTAGTCACTCCCTAACCTGATTTGTTCACTATAATCTAGGTTAGTTTAAACACTTCTTAACACCAACTCTCTGAACTCTTTTAATCAGAATCATTTTGACATCAGCAGTTATTCTACAGATACTGAGGGGCAGCAATGTTCGGCAGGAATGGAAGGGAAGAGTGATTATGAGAAGCAAGGGAATAAGGCTACGCCAGTGAAGCTTCACTCAGAACAAGAAGCATGACTGCAGGCTGAAATTGCACACTACAGTGGACAGAATGGGGAAAATGGCTAGACTTACTCCTACCCTGATGAAATTGAACTGTTTAATACCTGTCCTCCAAAATTTCTAAGTAGAGCTTCTAATCCTCTTAGCCTATGCCTCAGAATTTTCCTAAATAATTTCAAAGGCTCGGGCAAAAAAATGACTGTAACACCTTGCATCTCACTAAAACACTTAGATTAGTAAGCAAAATCTGTAAACTGAGATGCAAAAAGACTCTTAATGATCTTTTTTTTTGTTGCTGCTGTCATTGCTATAATTCTTCTTTGACTTCAGTGAATCTTTTGCTATTAGGTCCTTCTTTTCCTGGTAATGTAATGCAAGAAAACCACTCATTACAATGAATACTGAATATTCATACAATCCAGCTTTAGGCATCAGCATCCATATACATATACTTAAACTGGAATCAAAGTTAAATGGCATGAACATCCCTGACATGTACCGTCATGAAATAAAAAGGTTCTGTTTCATTTAGTACAGCACAATAAAAGCAGATATCTTTCTGTGCAAATACTTGCTCTCACTTTTCATAGTTTTCTCAATTTGCAGAAGGAGAGTTTAGTTTCCAAGATGAAAAGACTGTCATGGTTTCCAGAACTGCGGGCTGCTTCCCTTTTGTTTTGAAGTCAATGGTAATTGCACTTCTGAGACCCTGGGAAAAATCACCTTTTAATGCTGACTGAAAGTAACATCACATACTGGCTGCATAAAATTCAGTACTATAAAATGTACATGAAGGTGCAGTGTTATGTTAGGACATACCTGTATATATACCCATTTAAGCAGCCTGCATTGTAATTTGGATTATTGTTGTGATCTGTATGACTTTCAGATGTTCTTAATTTCTTACTTTACCATTTGAAAAAACAGACCTACTACTTATTGAACTGAGCTAGAAGAATTTAGTAAATAAAATTGAAGCACAGGTAAGCATTAAACACTGTGAGACACTTCACGATGCTGGAAGTAGTAGAAGCATTTTCACCTTTCCACTCTTAAGCTCTTTGGTCCTTGCAAGCTTTCAAGAAATGATGTTTGGAGCAACAGAATCAGGACCTTTGGGCTTTCATGCTGGAGTACCAAGGCCGAGGAAGCGTCAGGAAAAAGGAGAGCAACTTAACTTCGCAGTTTTCTGCATTTCGAAAGTCCTTCTCCCTCCTCAACAAATTTAATTAGCTGAATTTTCAAGCTTTGGTGTGGTTTTGCATTTGGTTTGTGTTTTTTTTTAATTTAAGTTTTGACACTTGATTAAGATTTTTCATAATGGTTTTGGAACGTACTTTATGAACTTTACTATGTCTGAACATACCATGAGATAGGGAATATAAACCATGTATTCGCTACATCATTTAGATAATCATTAACTAATACTAAGATCTGGACTATTCTTTCTGTGTGTCCCTTTAATAAAGTACAGACTAGACAGTCATTAAAAATCTGTGAGCTTTATTAGCTAAAATACCTCTTAAAGTAGATGGAAAAATGAAATAAAACAAACCAAAGATGGGTAGATCATCCTATTTATGGTATCAGAATTGCACTAAAGCATAGAACATCACATATATTGAGAGATAATACTTTACTGAAATTCATTAAAGGAATTTTTCCCAATGTCGTTATACAAACAAACTTTTCTCATATATACTAGTAAAAATTCTCATATATGCTAGTCAAAAGAGATGAATTTGGTCTCAGTGTAGAGGTATAGATACCCTTTTACTCCTATAAGGCATATGATGATGAGACAGCTGGCATCAACCAGCAGGTTAATCAGATTAACCAATCAACTGGACCAAAATTTAGGGAAGTTATTTCCTATAACATGCAAATGATAATTTTGAAGGGTTTTTTTTCCTGGAACTTCACTTCTACTTCTGATTATTACAATATTTTACTAAAAAGTTCAAATGTCGTGAAATATCTAGGTTACTGGCCAGCTCAAAAGACTGGGTTCCTCAGACCAAGGAGGTGCCAACCCAGTGCTCTTTACCACAGAGTCTGTGTGACATTTGTTGGAGAGTTTTTTTGTCTGCACGTTTCGAAATGCTTAGGTTTTTCACAGCCCTGTTTACTGCAGATAAATTCATGTTCCTGCTCTTTTTTTCATTTAGTGTATTTCTCTAGCCAATATTCTCAACTGCATTTTTCATATCCAGACAGTATAACCTATTACTGCATGTCATGCATTTTAACTGGGGGAAGATTCCAAGTCACATAGTTAAACTGTAATTTAATTTAATATAAATAGTTTTTACTCCTATAGCTGTACAAGTGATTTAGGTAAAAGGAAGAGGTAATGTTGGAAAGTAATCTGCAGTATAACAAAAACATTCTGTTTCTTTAGTCATCAGTCTTCAGCTTTGTTATAGTTGCTTAACCAGCATAAGCTTTGTATGATCAGAAAGAATATCTCATGTTTGATACCTTTAAGATCTTAGATCTGTCTGGATTCAATATGCAAGTTTGTGTCCTTATGTTTCTTATTAAGCTCCTTATTTTCTATATAAATAGCACAACAAGCATATGTAATTTTAATATGGAGAGATTATTATTGTAGGATCATAAGATAATTCAGGTTGGAAGGGACTTCAGGAGGTCTCTAGTCCAACACCTGACTCAGAGCAGAGCCAGCTGTGGGGTTAGACCCCGCTGTTCTGGGTTTGGTCCAGTCAGGAGCCCAAAGATGGAGACTGCACTGAAGTCATCTTGCAAGAAAATCCATTATCTTTCTAACGCTGAAGATAGTAGTTACTGAATATAAAAATCTAATTTTCAAATAGATATTACAAATAAGTGTTCTGTTTGCAGATTAATGTATTAGGTCACTTCTGCCGTGCTTTTTAGAACAGCCATTTATTTGCACTTGTAAAACCATCTGCATTTTTGCAGTATCTAACTGCTTAGCATGCCATGTCCTTTGAAGTGTACACTACCTGCCATGCAAAGTATGGTAGTTAGTGGAGAATAACTCCAGCCGTAAGTTTTATTCTTAGATGATTCCTCTCTTTTCCACAAACTCTTTTTTCTGCTTCTATTAAAAAAACCCAAGAATTTAGTGCAACTATTTAACTATAAAGCTGCTGTATATTTGCCCCCGGCTTAAAATAAAGGGAAGAATCTGTTTATGTAATAATTTTGGAAGTGCTTTAAAGAGATATTATTTACCTCAAGAATTAAAGAATTGTCTCAAATGAAAAATAATAGCAGGAAATGCAGCTTCACTGACAATGTAGCAAGCTTTTTCATAAAGCATACAAATGAAGGTAATGTTACATTCCCTGCCTGGCAGAGACGGCTTCTAACTTAGGAAGTTTGTGACCAGGATCTGTTTTATTAAAAATGGCTAAAAGCAGGAGAAGATTTTTCAACACTTTTTACTTCAGAATGTTCTTTCGATTAGATCTGATGTTTGTTCTGCTCAATACCACTAAAGGAGTCTGTGGAAACACGAGTGTGAAATTCTGCATTTCATGTGAAAGTATGACTGACAAGTGTTGAGGTTTGTATGGTTCAGGGCAGCCCTTGCTCAGAATACTGTCTGCTCTTTTGTAGAAGTAGCAAATACACTTAACAGAGGAGATGAAGCTGGGAAGGAAGAGGCTGGCTTTGAATGACGGGGAAGTTGGCTGGCTGATGTGCAAGTGTCAGTGTCTCTGGGATGAGTTTTCCAGTTTCAGGCTGGAGGGAAGGAGTGGGTCGAGAGTGCATGTGAAACTGAGATTTCTGCTCCTGGGTTCACATCAAGAAATCTCAAACAGCTCAGTATTTAATAACCTGCTAGGTACTTTACCAGGCAGTGTAAACACCTGTGATTGCGTTTTCAAAAATCAAGTCCGGTAATGTCCAAGTAGCTGCTGTTCCTTTGCCCTGTTCTGAGATGGATGGCTGGTCTTGATCCAGGGAAATGCCAGCTGTATCTCATCTTGCTGCTGCTTGATTCACAAGCTAAATCAGTTTCTGACCACTCAATATATTTTAATTCTCTCTTTCATTGTTAAATGTTTAAGTATAGCTTTTGTAGTCACTCTTTGGAATTGAATTCATACTGATGGCTGTCTTTCCAGGTAAAAGGATGAGGCCATGGGTAAACTGTAACTTGCAGTACTGTTTTTAAGAGAATTCATGAATGTTGACTGTCAGCTTTACAACAAGCATATTGCTTAGGCTCACGTAGGAGTAGTAGTAGGAGTCATTTCTTCTTGTTTGATTGGTTTGCAACATCAAGATTTTCTGTGTCCATGATGAGAACATCAAGGGGAAATAACCAGATGAAACAACGCTACCACTCTAGCTGGGTCCTGGTGATTCCAAGCCGGAATATGGATTACTGACCACAGTATAGCGGGTCTGGAAGAAGGGCACCTTTTAAAACCCCTGTTTTTCTAGATCTTCTTACTGGCCATTACCAGCTTTGTCCCTTTTTATTTCCTGTCCCACAACTTGTTAGAAAGGAAGCGTAAGAGTATAACATCCTAGAGAAATCTTTTTCATCATTTAAAAGAATTTGATGAGAATTTAACATTTTTACAATGGCTTCATTTCAACAGCATGGCACATTTGGGAAGACCTTGCCTGCAGTCCCCAAAATTTCAGCCCCTGCAGAGGTCCAGTTATTGGAACCTGTCTGGAAATAAAAGCCACAGGGATACAACGATAAAATAGTTTTCATTACAACATTAGAAACCTCTGCCCAAGAAATTAATTTTTTTTTTTTTACTTTTGTAAGAATTCTCTAGCAGCTTGCAAAGTGGATAGTTCTGTGGCAGCATGATGTTCAATTCATATCTGTTTGCGTATAATTCAAACAGCTTTAAAACTTCTTTTGTCACCTATTGTTCAGAAGGATGTACAAGTAAATAGTATGGAGAAATTTTCGCTTGACAGCTATGGTCAGGCCATCTTCAGGAAGGATACCCTGAAACTATCCTCTTACCCAAACTTCCAAAAACTTTTCAATGGCTGGAAAACTTCCAAAAGTCCTTTCAGTGTTTGTGTGTTTCCCTATTATTTTTGGCATCGTACGGTTCCGTAATGCATACAATTTGTTTCCATTTTCTGCCTGATAGCTCCAGCATTTCATACTTAGTGGGCTAATCAAACAAATAACATTGTTCAGTACTGGGAAGAGATTAATGTGTTATACGTCTGGTTCTCTCCCCACTCTAAATAATGCAGGTTTTTTCTTTGCAAAAATGTGCCAGATAAGGAACGAACCAAAATGTTGGCTTAAGAAATATTATTAGTAGAGTGGGTCCAAAGTACGAGTGATTCAGTCATCTGTCAGCCTGATAAATGGATTAGTGTAAGAGGTGTTCCAGTGGGGAAATGCAGCCCATAGGGCTTCCAGCTAATTATATTTAAGTTGTTTAGTACTGCTGGGAAGCAGCATCCAGGCAATTACTGAAAGCTTTGATGCAGTGTGCACTATTAGAGTGTGTGTTCAGAAACTCATTACGCTTTCGTGCTTGTGTTGGATGGATTCTAGGAAGCTGACATGAAACAGAGAGCAGGAATCAATAACTAGAAAGGCATTTTAGTTAGCTTCTGATCCATTTCCTGATTCAGCAGCTTCTAGCCTAGAGTGTTTCATACAATTGCTGTAATGTAAGGGGAAAATGCGACTTAAATATATTAATTACCATATATACGCATCTGGTTACAGTGATGTGTAGCTGAAGTTCCACCCAAGATGAAGTTACAAAATGGTCCTTTGGGGACAAGCTGCTCCCCAAATCCCCTGTGGCACGTCCAAAGTGCCTGCCATCTCTGTTCCTAGTAAGTTGATTGTAGTCATTTCTCCTAAAGCCCGACCTTGCAACGGTTATTTATGGCTCCGCAACATCAAGATTACATTACTGCAGCGCCCATCGTATCCCACCTTCTTGGAAACTATAGCTAATCCAAAATGAAGCTGATGATATTGGCTACACATATTAAACCTTGTTTAAGAAAATTGTATGAGCTCTGTCTGCCGCGGGCTGCAATTCACAATACTGATGCACCTTGAGAAAACTGTACATGCTTTGCATCATCCAAGTGTGGGAAACAGCAAATCCTTTTACGCACTGCTCTGTAGTTGGGTACCTCCAAGACGCATGTGCTGAAAGCAATGAGGTATTTGCACAATGGGGGGCCAAAGACTTGAAAGTTCGTTTCCTGGGTTAGAATGACAGATCTACTCAGGGCAAAAGTTACATGAATTAAACTAAATTGTGTGGTTTTCTTTTTAAGCCTGCACTTACTTTTAAATCAGTTAATGGTGATCGCTAGGGCAATGCAGAGGAGACTACATTTCTTCTTTTCTGTTTCTTCTTCTATGCTTTTGCCTGAGGTAGAGCTAAATAGACAAACAAGAGGATTACAGTTCAATGCTTCTGAAGGGGATAATTCTTTCCCACCTACCTGCAGTATCACAGATTTAATAATTAAGCGCTTTTCTTTATGTTTCCATCACAACAGTCCTACACATGCTGTGCTTTTTTTTTCATGTTTTATAAAGTTCAACAGAAATCTCATGAGTTACTGTCAAGAGAGAAGTATTTTTTTTCATCTGGACTTGTTAATTAGAAAAATAGCATTTGGTTTGCCTGAGGGTTGGTAAAATAAACATGCTGTTTGATACGTGTATATCTTTCTGATAAAAAATTATCAGAATTGCTATGTTGTAGGCCACAGCATCCATGAATCCGTGTACTGTAAAAAATCCTCTTACAGTACTAAGCATTTTCAGTACTGGTACCTGCCTTGGTACCTGACAGCTAAGCTTTCCATAAATTCATTATTATTGCTGAAAGTACTGGCCTATCAAATAATGGTAGATAGCTCATGTATCTCCCATCTCTGAAACTAGTACGCATGATATTCAGAGAATATCTACTACACTGAAATACACAGCTGAAGCAGAAAAAAGCTAAAGCTGTTGCAGCGTCTGTGCAGGCAAAGCGTTGGCTGGGGTAAATGATTTTAAGAGTCCATGCTGTAACTGTGGCTTCCAGTCTGGCTCTAAGACTGGTTGTATTGAGTTACTGTTTGGGATGCTAAGAGCTAATTTATCTCTTGAGGAGCCTGCCTAAAAGGGGTGGCAGAATATAGCCAAATTAAGGAGACCGTGCTTCTGAAATTCTTAATTTCATGATGTCCACTAGCTTTGAGAGAGTTAGTTAAGATGAAACATGAAAAGAGTTTCCACTTGCAGTTTTGTGTTCCCTCGAGACACTTGCTCCAAAGTGGTAACCCAGGCTCTGTGAGCTGCACCTGAAAGACTGGCATATTCTGGGGAGAGGCTCTCAAGTCTAAGTATTTTAATTTTTTCTGGGAAGACAGGGGTTATTTCTGAGGTTTTTTTGTTGCTTTGGCTCAGATTTTACCATGGGAAGCCTTTTTGCACTAGTGCTATAATGAATATTTCTTTCAAAGTTGACTCTCTGATTTCTGACTGACTCATGACTTTTATTTCCTTCATCAAATCTGAGCATTCAGAAATCTACCATAGGGTAGATTTAAAATAAAAAAGCTCTCCTCACTTCCTTTAGAGGAGGAGGCTATGGAGGAAAGATAAGATACATAAGTGTCTAGAGAGGAAATTTTTTATCATAGCAAGCCATTAAATAGTATTTATTTACTCTATCAGACCTTAGGGCAAATACATTAATATGTAGGCATTGTGTGGGTTTTTCTGAACAGAGATTGAAGTTCCAATGCATAGGTACTCTTTGGAAACACAGTAGAGAAACCCAGCACGTTGTGTTGTGTTGAAAATGGCAGTCCTGGTTTTGGCTCCACGTGACTGCAGTGTTATCCATGATCCTAGTACAGACTAATTGCTGGTCATGCCCCAGGGGTAGCCACAGCTGTGGTTACACTACTGTGCTTATATTTATATATAATGTTAATCCATAAAGAAACTAAAAACCCAGCACATCAGCAGAAGTTTTGCAAATGTTGGAATGTTCTCTTCACTGATCTGTACACTTTTTAAGAATTGCTTTAGAAAATACATTTTAGGTTATTTTTTTGCAGAGGGGTGGCATAATTATTGATGTCCTATTTGAATCTTCCATATAGTCCTGGTTTACTACAAGTATAATCCCCCAGGGGTTGTTTGAAAATATTAAAGCCGTTTATCAATTTGAAAGAAAGCAGAATATTCATGTTGTGCACTAGGTATCCTGCATTGCTTTCCCAGAGATACAGTGAAGTCTCTCAAAAATGCTTTTGTAGTTCAGTTTCTGTTGAAGATGGCCTATTTATCATTTAAACTCTCCTGTGCCTTTAAAAGCCAGAAAGGAGGGGGATAATAAATTAGTCACCCAATTAATGTTCTTTTGTTATGCAACGGCGTTAAGAGAAATCTAATGAAACAGAATAGTAATGTCACTGGTTTGGTTTCTCCTCATCTATGTTGTTTAGTAAAGAGAAATAAAACAATTTAGTTGAAACTATGCAGAAATAGTATTTAAACATAAATCAGATTGGAAAAATATTTAAGTATCTAAACCTATGTAGAGGAATTTAGTAGGATTTACAAAAAAGTCTTCCTAAATGATGTAGCTAATTACCCTGAGTTTAAATCAAGAGGAAATTTACTATGCTATTTAGATGCTCTTACTCCTAGCCACCTGCACAGCTGATAATTTCAAGTACGTCCTATAAATCTGGCCCCCAGTTTTAGTTTCCTAAAGTCATGCAGGTGCCTGCAAAAGGAAATGTGCATGTGAAGCAGTGGATAAATGCAGTATTTCATCTATGACCTACTAAGGGCAGCACCAAATTCAGGCCTCCTTTAAGCGAAGGTCACTTTATTGACTTTTCAATGTAAATGGTGCTGGGTGGCTCGGCACTGACACCGAGCTTGTACCCTGCCGTGTCCCGGCAGGCAGCTGCCCTCCGACCGGCGCTGTGGGGACAGGGGTGAAAGGCAACATTGGTATTCTTCAGTTAAATTTGCACTTCTGATATTTAAGCAGGGGGTTTTGTATCGACGGCCTGTGTGTGAGTTCGTGTCAGGGTTTTCCATGATTTTGCTTCACGGAGGTTGTGTCCAATGGAGTAGCTGAGAGATAAGGAGATTGATGGACATATTTGCATTGGTTGGCTGACTACTCAAAAGTAGCGCAACATCCAAAGTCAAACCATGTGTACCAGATTTACAGTTAGTGAAAATGAATGAGATTTTTTAACTGTTATTTTTGGTTGATATTTAAACATGGTTAATTTTCCTGGCAGCTTAGCAGCCCAAGGCGTAACAACAGCACTAACGCTAGCTAAATTGACACTTCCAATGTTTCCTTACCTTTGCTTAAGGGACGAAATTTTTAAGGTTGCTAACTATGAGAGCAGTTCAGTGTAACATTTAGGCCATTTCTTGTTCTTAGTTCCTTTTCTTCTCCTGTTCCCCCTTTTGTGAGAAGCCCGCATTACTCGTGTGCCCGGAGTAAGGCTGCCGTTGCAGGGAGAGAGCTGGAAGCATGGTGCTGCGGGGTCACGGCAGCATATGGATTTTAGCTGAGGTGGGGAACCGCTTGTCTGACCTTCTGAAATACCCCGGTAGGAAGCTTTTTCTGCCCAGAAAGCTTACTTCCCACAGGGGCGGGACTGGCAAGTAGTTAATAACACGAAGCACTGTTATTCATTACTCTACGCCTGTGGAGCGGAGGCACAGATTTAAAGAGCAGCATTCATATTGCCTGCCTTCAGTCATCTTACTGATGCCCCGAATGACCCGTGTGAAGAGAGTTCCCACTACCGCTTTCCTGTGACCAAGTCCTTTCAGCTCATGGAGGAAAGAACTGGCTTCCTAAATTAGAAGCCAGAATATTATTCACGGCAGAATTTAGTCCACCTGTCTCTGGAAGAACGGTTATAATCCTCTGACTCCATATATGGCCTGAACACACACCCACTCTCTCACTATATGTGTATGTATATGCACATACGTGTCACTAAGTATGTGCTAGCACCAGCAGCTTAGCATGCACAGTGCTCGTCACCATCCAGTGCTTTAGTTACAAAGCTAGACAATCGTTTGGATCATAATATACTTAATTTATGACCAGGAAGGGATGACTACATCACCTGATCTCCCTTTCTCCATATTGCAAACTTTGGCTATATGTATGAAACCCAGTAACTTGTATATGACTACAGGATAACTTGCGTTTTCACAAAAATTAATCTTCTAGAAAAATCCCACTAAACCTTGATATCGACAAATGGAGAATCTCTGTATTCTTCTTTTGATAGCTGCACTAATGGTTAGTCACAGGTGATGAAAAGCATGTGCTTTATTGCTCATTTGAATTTGGCATCAGCTTCCAGATGCTGATTTGTTTTACGTATACCCTTCTTTGCTAGATTAACAAGCCCGTTAGTAGTTTCTCCCTATGAAAATACTTAGGTGCTGTAATCAGGTCATCTGCCTTTTTTCTTTAATAAACTATAGAAGTTGAACTCTCCAAATATTTCATATTGAAGTATTTTCTACAGCACTCTAATCACTTTTTCAGCTGTATTCTGTGATCTCTGGTGGGTTTTTTTTTCAATTTCTTTCTACATTGTGGAGACCTTAATCCTATTTTAAGTAGTGATAGGTTGTAATGTTAATATTACCAATGAAAGTTAAAAAATGCAAGTTTAAAAACCATTTTCTGTCTTTGCATACTGTTTATTTCAAAGCTTATATTAGCACTTACCTCTGTATGAAATTAGATTTTAAGAAACTCTTTTATTGTTGAGTAAAGCCTTATGGGTAGGGGCATCTGCTAGCATGACAAATTACTACAAACATCCACGTGTATGCTCTTACCCAATCATAAGGGAAATCTATGTAACTTTTAAGTGTCACTGACACTTAAGGGTAATAATAAAAAAATCATATCTTTTAATCTCTAGTTTGTCTTTTTCCCCTCGCTTCATTCTTGAAAATAATTTATTTACTTGGCTCTAGTCTTCACACAAAAAACTTTCAGTAGAGAGCCAGTATGAACATTTTTACCAAAAACTTGTCTGGCAGAGTAACCAAAGCCGCTCTTATTATAGGATTCGATTAGCTCTTCCAGCCTGTGTTACCAGTGCTGCCTGTACCGATACCTTCTGCCTGCTCTGCAGCAGCGTGGGAAGATGAATGGCCTTTAAGTCATCTAGTCACTGATAAAAGCTACCAGTGAACCAGTATATAAGATGTGTAAACAGAACAAATGAAAACATGGCCCAAACAATTTATGAGTATAATTATGACAGAAAGAATTAATACAATTTCTTCTGTAACAATACTTCCATCTACAGTGCTACAATATGAGTATCTGGTATTCTACAGTGTCCTTTAAACTCCATGAATCTTACAGAAGCCTCCATCACAGATCAACCAGTTATTTTCCTGGTATTTGTCATCAGAGCAGCTTCAGTATGTGTTAGTTACTGTTGCATAGCATAATGTCAGAGTATTGAATAGAGATAATTTTAATATAATAATACTCTTAACAATTTTCCCATAAGACATGGAGAAGTTGTAACAGAAAAATCCTCTAATTGTTGCTTGGATTTTCAGATTTTATATTTACACAGTTATGATTCTTAAGTATATTATATTTTGCATAAACATAACATGCTCCACAGAAAAATGAGATGGGAGACAATTCGAAAATAAGATGGAGAGATGACAACCGTCATCTCAGAATGCCGCCTGAGAATTAGGTAATTCTATAGGTAGCCAGGTAGATGGAGGTTCATACACATTCAGTAGACAAACCCAGAAAATCTACAGACTTCTAGCTGTTGTATTGTTAATACTCTGTGATGCTTAAATAGTCATTTCTTGTCCCTTGTATAGTCATTCACCTCTGATTAGAACAGGTATAACTCTTTCTGAGGTGAGTAGTTGTATTTGGTTAGATGGTGTACTTGCCTCACAGTGATGTAAATCAGGACATGTTGCAGTACTGCAGACTGAGAATTAGAACTGGATTTATGAAAGCTTCTCCTGATGATGTGTTTAAATATGTTATTTATTAAATTGATTATATCATAAAATGATCCTTAATGTATATTTTTAAAAGCTGTTAGACATTTGTGTGGAAGAGTATAATTAATTTAAAAATTCTCCAATGAATATCTCATTTCACTTTACAGCATTTAATTATTAGATTACGTAGACAAAAACTGAGCATAAGACTTAAGGCTTGAAATGCAGGGGTAGGAAACTAGTCAAGATACATGGCGGTCGAATGGCAGAGGAAATATGAAATAAGGCTTTACTCATCATGCTCAATGGCAGGCGTGGAAAAGTCTGCAAATAGGTTTATTATTGCAGAAGAAAGCCAGCCTATCTTTCATGTTTGATTTTCATAAATGCTTTCCTTTAAACTTTCCCCAAAAAACATACAGGAAGGTAATTTCTTTGACCTATTTACTTCTTTTTGCACAGAAGTGACGCTCAATCAATTCCCACTGGAAGCTTTCTCAGGGAGCACTTTTGTGTCCCTCCCGCTGTTCTGAGGCAGTGCGCTGCCATTTCAGTCCCGTGCTCAGCAGCGGTTCTAGATGAGTTGCTTGCTGATGTTATACTTGACCAAGGAGGCTGAAAATTGTTGAGCCAAGCTCAGGGTGTATTAGGATTCTTCCAGGTTCCTGAAAAAGTGCACGGCTTTGCAAAGCACTCGAATGCTGTGAGTCGCTGGGGCTTGCCCTTGCCTCTCTAATTCTTTCATGTGATGGGTGTTGGGTTTTTTCCCCTTACAGTTCTGCCAAAGCTCCTAACTTGGGAGCTAGTACCTCGGCAAACGCCAAAAGCAAAAGGAGACAAATGCTGGTGTTCTGTTGAGGTGACGGAAACTGGCTTGACGGGTACCTCTGTCTCTCATTGCAGCCCTCTCAGCTGTCAGATGCGGTGATCTCCATGGTAACTCAAACCCCCAGACTCTTGACAGCAGCCTGCGAGGAGCAGCATTCAGCAGCTCAAGGGTCTCACGACCAGGTAAGCCAAAAGTAATTGCCAAACAAGAGCTTACCTCGGGTGCGCGGTTTCCCATCCGACTGCCTTTCAGGTTTTTCCCTGGTGAAGCCACACATGCAGTTAGTTCCTGTGCATATACGTGATGATGTACTTCTACTGGTGCCGTCATTTAAGGCTATGGCAGTCCAGCTCTCTCATATAGAGAAGTTTGACAAAAAGTCTGCATTTATTCAGCATTGTTTTTTAAGCTACAGATTGAAGAGCCACAATGTAGCGAAGCCAAGAAGTCCTGTACGATTCTTTAAGTGGCTTCAGTGTTAAGTAATTGCTATGGTAGGAAATAACCCCAAAACACATCAGTGGTAAGATCTGTCTTACTGCTGTACCTACACCACTGTCAGTACTGCCCAGTCACTAACACAAGGCCTTACCCTCCTGGAATGGACCAGAGACTGGTTTTGTGTTCATGTAACATTCATTGGTACTCTGCAGCCTTTTCAAATTGCTGCAGTGCTCTTTTCACACGGCTTTCTAAATCCCTCGCTGTGCTAATAACAGCATGAGGAGCATTCTGGTTAACATCTTAAGGAGGTACAGAATTCTTCCCCTTTTTTGGTGAATTATGGAGAAGACATCAAGAAAAAACAAGATCTTTGCCATCTTGGGGAAACAATGCAGGGGCTATACAGCTGTATTCACTCTTCCAGTATCACTAATGCTGTGAATGAAAGTAGTATCTTTGGTCTTATGCACTTACATGTGTGGGGGTTTTATTACTCCTTTTTGTCATAAGGTTTCACTGGCATTTGTATTGAATTGTTTCTGTACCATGAAGATTGTATTTATTTTCTAAGTCCTTTGTTTCTATGCACCGGTTTCTGGGTATTACCTGCATTCTTTCTTTCTTGCTTGCTACATAAGTCCACTTGGCTATAGTACACCATCCCTATCTTACAAAGCAATCCATATTACTCTGAATAACCACTCTGCAACCTTTATTAACCGATGTGACTTTTTTTTGTGCCATAACTGCTATCAACAATATTTAATTTTGTATTGTTGATGATACTTTTAGATAACGTTGAGCTGGTACTGGATGATTTTGTTGGAGTAATGTAGAGCACTCTTCTATAATTATTATTTCCTGTTAACAGCTACTATTTTATATCTATATCTTACTCACATTTGATGATACTGATAATAATTTCTTACTCTGAATGTTGTGTGGCTGTAAGCTAAATGCTGTTCAGAAGTCTGCGTTTCATTTATGGAGTAACTATTGACCACATTTCGTAACTTTATCAGATGATTAAATCAAACTTTCTGTTTTACTGACCAAGTTTCGATAAAGTGGTGTTGACTGGCATCAGTTTTATTCATATCGTTTCCCAGTGAATTTATCCTTTATCAGTTTGCTGGTTATTTTGCCTGAGAATAATAATGGCTTAGAGCTCTATAATTACTGAGATCATACCACTTACCATCTTCAAATATTGGCAGAAAATGCTAGAAGTCTTACTGAATTTTTCTGACGTTCCAAAATGTATTGAAAATCAGCAGCATTGAAATGATACTCTCGCAAACACTTTTAGGACGCTAAGGCACAAATTATCTGGGTGTGCTAATTTAAAGTTGTCTTTTAACATTTGTTTTGGTTACTAATGGCCTCCTTATCTGTAAAAATGGTTTTTTTTCTACTTACAGAGAAAAAATATATGTTGGTTGTTTGGGGTTTTTTGAATAGTGTGTTTGTATTCTTTTAAAACATGAATCAGAAGTTGGAGGCCCTCTGCTTTCTTGTCTGTTTTCTTTAGCCCAAAATTTCCTATTTGAATTAATTTCTAGCTAAGTTTTTTGTTTGTTTTGGGGTTTTTTTTCTGTAATACATATTTCGGTCTAATTACACCCTTAACCCAGAATTAGAATGTGACTTTTTGCCACAGGTTGCCTTTTTTGGACTGTTTAATAGTGGCCTTTCGTCCCTGGTGGCAGTGGGGTAGAGAGAGTCCTTCCACATTTTCATGTCTATACTTTCTCCCAAATGCAGAATTTTCCTCTGGTTTCGTGGGCCAATGAACTTCTGTGCTTGTGATTAACTAAACTTTACATATTGAATGTGCAGGTCCAGAGTGTAATTATGCTTTTGGTATTTGAAAAAGTACTCTAGGAATAAAATTTAGGAGTGCCTGATGTGTTACTACCGACTGCATGGCATTTCTAACTTATATCTCTCAGATGGACATCCTTCGTAGTTCTTTTCATGTTTTACAAATACATACTTAAGGAGCAGATCATCCAGTTCTCTGATATGGTTTGGTGGTTTGCTTTATCTCATATTACCAACAGTATATCCTCCTGGGATCTGCTAGCATATTATCTATATGAATTCAAGATCTTGTTCCCCTGGCTTATCAGTAATTCTGAGAGATAATGGTGCCAATAATGTAGAGTACCATCTTCTATTTGTTTTTCTCTGGCTCTCTTTTCCTGAAAAGTTGGAAGTACTGATTTTAATGTTTTAGTAGTGGAGATCTCCCCAATGGTTTAAAGTGATAGCAACTATACAAAACATCTCCTCCTAAACAAGACTTTATGGCCTCTCTTCCCTGTTTCCTTGGCCTCTGATTCTTTGCTCCACTCAGGTGTCCATATGTAGGGTTGAGTTTGTATTGCATCTGTTTCTGTAACACCTCCCAGTTTACTTGAGAAGCTTTTTGCTTGCCCTAGGTTGTCCTTATCCAAAGAGAGTAACCACATGTCGGTGATATGAAGCTTATTCCCTAAACAGGGCTCCTTCTCGCCATGGATGTGAGTTGCTGTTTGGAAGGCCAGAACCTCTCAACTTTTCACCAGATACATAGCCAATAATTGATCACCAATCTTTTCACTTTCTGTCGCTCTGAAGATCAGGCAGATCTCCAGGATCTCTTTCACATTTTCTTTATGAAACATGCAGCTGGTCTTATGCTAGCTAGAGATTTTGTGACAGGGAGTGATGGTACATGCTTAAGCACTTTTCCATCTCATAGTAACACTGGAACTTTCCTCTCCGCAAGAGAATGTCTCTAACCAGTCTAGGGTGAAGACAGAGCCAATACAGGTAGAAAATGTCAGGTTTTGAAGAAGGAAGCTCTAGGAAAATTTCGTGTAACTTCCTGGCATTAAATGTAGAAAATCCTTGTTGGATTTTGGAGAGTTGTTAGGAGCAGCGGTGCAAATCTGCTTGGGCTGTTCTGTAATGATCGTTTATCTGAACCAGTCAGAGGAAACCCAAAAGCAGAGAAAAACATTAGGATTTTACAAAATTAGTAGTCATTTTTAGTGGATCTTCCCTTGTGCCTGGGAATGGACCACAGAAATTTCTTCAGTCCTGTGTTTTACTAGTTTAGTTGCCCAACCTAGGGCAACAATTTTTATATGATGAGTGTCAGACCACTTTAGTACTTTCTGCTAGGTAGGCACCAATATTATTTCCCCAAGTTAATAGTGGCTTTTGAAAATCATGGCCAAAATCTCTGTCAAGACTAATAAAAATATGTTTTAATAAAATATGGTCATGTTAATTTTGTCCCATGCATTTTTACTATTATCATTGTTTATTATTGATATGATGGGGGTGACGATGACAAGAGGCTGCCTACATCAAGATGATGTGTGATACATTGTATGAATGCATAGTGAATTGTAGTATCGTGACTAGAAAACCTTAAGAGTGTAAAAAGCAAGATGAAACAGAGAGATGAGGCAAAATTAGATGTGGAAACATGAAGAGTTGGGGGAGTTCAGTTAGAAACAGTAGGAGTATGCAGATGATACCTAGGAAGAAACAGATCACCCTTTATTAGATTGATGTTTATTGTATGAATTAGTTACTTTGAATTTAAGAACAAGATGGATAGGATGTAAGTGGAAGATACTTCAAACATACCAGCTGATAATGCCAAACGGGTTTCTGTTGTTCAAGGAGCTTGACATGGGTGCAGTTTGAGAATGTCAGAAATGAAATGTGATAGTGCAACTTGTGACTATTTTTGGTAGAAATGCACAGGCACAGATTAACATAAGAAAATGTCCAATATTCTTTTTGAAAAATATTTCCAGAACAGTATTTTTTCAGAAACACTTCAGAAGCATTCATTTGGTGTGATTGAGAAGAATGTTCCATTATATATAGGTCAGCATTAACATGGTTGATTTTGATGAAATGTGTGTCTTCTTTTTACATAAGAACAACATTGCATTTTATACAAGGAAAGTAAAAGAAACTATGTTCAAAGAGTTGGCGTGCCAAGTGCATGAGTTTGAAAATTATTATAATATACCCGTGCATACTTGTTGCTTAGCAACTTTTATAATTTTTTTACAATTAGTTATTTTAATGGTTTGTTTTAATTTGTTCAGAACTATATCAATTGTATTGCACAGGCAGAGAGAGAAGCTTTCTGTATGGTAAAAACAGATGCTGTTGACACTAGAACCCACCAAATTGTTGGTCAGTTAGATTTATGAACTAGAAAAATCAAACTACTTTTAAACCTTTATAATATAATTCTTGGTTTCAGTTAATAAACTCTATATTGAATTTGATTTCTAAAATTGTTTTTCAAGTATTGTAAACAAATAATATGGCACCTGTGGACCTACACATGAACTATTCCCTTTGACCACTTAGCATTTATTATTCAGTGTGTCATTATTCTTAAAAGTCACATGGCATAGTGTCTGTTCACTGAAAAATAGGAAACTGTTGTCATAATATTTTTTAAAACAGGCATATTTCAAAATAACATAAAAATAAACATTCTTTAAATTTGCAGCTGTTTCAAGGCTAAAGCAGAATTTTGTTCATATATTCCCTGATACTTCTCTTGCTACTTGGTGAATCATAGTTAACCAAACTCTGGTTTTACTCATGAAATATTACTTAATCAGTGTTTTTTGACCTTTCCGCCAAGTCAGAAGAAAGTATATCTAGCGAGAACATGAACTTGTCTATTCAGTAACAATTTTTATGCCTTTACATTGTGCTGGAGAGATGAAGAAACTACTATTTCAGTCATGGCCAACTTCTGAGATACTGGCTTTGAGCCTTCCTTTTATACAGTAGCATTTTAAACTACTGCTAGTGGAATAAGATTATTGCTCTTTTTTTTTCTTTTTTAAAAACTTTTTCTTTAACACAGTTAAGGTTCCAAGGAAGGTTTTTGATGATAGTGAAGAGAAGAGTGAATAGTGATGAGAGTACAATCCCGTACTCTCTGTCCTTTGATTTGTAGAGCACATTAGGATACCACGTTCACTGTGCCAGTCACTTGAAAGTACTATAGTAATAGATATGCAGAGTGGAGAAAGACAATTTTTGTTGTAATTGTTAATAAGTGTATATTTACCTTACCTGGAGTGCCAGATTAAGCGAAAGGTGCATACCTCCATGAGCATACCACCCTGCCACATGGTGGGTGAGAGAAGAGCTCTGCGTTGCCCAAAACTGCTTCTGTGAGTTTGCTCAGCAGAGACTTCACGCGGGCAAATGGTTCTTCTTCATCCACCTGAAGTCTGCTTAACCTGTCTGGGCAGAACTGCAGAAATTTGCCCAGGTCAGTGAATTCAGCTTAAGCCGCGGCGCTCATGGAAAACTCAAGTATGTCCGTGTACGTGTACCGTGCAAACACTGTCTGCGTAGCCCATTCCAGAGACATAGTGTCTTCTGCAAACTGCCAGTAATGAGAGACTATGTATGTGCAGTAAATCTGCTGCTTCCCAAACAGAATTAGGACAGTTTTCCTCTGAAGAATAGGATTTTCTGCTTTTTAAAGGTTGGTTCACTTGAAGCTTCTGTTCTAAACTGAATTCTTTTATCACATTATGCTGTAGAAATGGAATTACTACAGGCAGTCTAGTTAAACATACTCCTAAATATTTGAATGTCTCATGCAGTCATCCCACGCAGAAACAGAACATGTAATATAATTGTTCTTTCAATAAGTTGTTTCTTTATAAATTAAGCCTTGGAGAGGTATAGGATCTGTATTGCTATTTACATATTTGTAGGAGCTGTTCCTACCTGAACTGCTTTGATTTAATGGAACAGGAATATAATTTATGGATAATCGTGCTATTATATAGATAGTACATGCTAAAGATTTGTGCCCAATATACAGATTAACATCAGTTAATTTCAGAAGAATTTCCATCTTCAGGCAGCATGATATTTTACTGTTAATCTTCACTCTGAATGCTGTAAGTGAAAAGAAATAAAATTACTATTTTTTTCTCAAAAGTTTACTTATCTATAGTAATGAGAGTTAAGATGTAGTTCTTCGGTGTGAACTGGCGAGTTTTCAGGTATAATTAATAAAAATGGAATTACAAGCATGTCAGCACTGATGCCACGTTTTTACTTACACACTGAGGTCACAGGTTCACACTTGGCTTTGTAATGGAGTACCTTGGCCCAAGCGTTTTTTTCATAAATGTGATTACTCTGACTTAATAAAGTTGTTGTAATGGTATAGATAGAGAGTGAATGATCACCACAGAAAAAGCTGTGGTGATTTAAGCTATTACAGAGCCCACACCTGAGCTGAAAGAGCAGCGCACTTGAGTGTCCCTGACTGTTTCAGTGCAAAGTCCATTTCCAGCCAGCTCTTGCTGAAGTCTGTTAAAACATACTGGGATACTCTAAAGAATGCAAAGAGAGATCAGGCAGTCTTTTGCTCTGGTTCAGCTGTGAGGGACAGTAAACTCCAGTTAAGGAGCAGAGGCAAACAGCTGCAGCACACCCAATTTTACATCAGTGCAACCATTTGTTCAGTATGTCTCAAAATATTCTTTGTATTGACTTGGGCAGAGTCGATTCCCTTTGAATAATCCATATTGCATGGCTTCCCAGGATTGTATAGTGCTGTATCTTCTCCTAAGAAATGGTTCAGGAGATTGGGTTAATATGGCTGTTAGCTACTTGGAAAATATATGGGGAACAGGAAAGACACTCCTCCAAACAATGTATCCGTTGTAATAAAACAAAGTGGCTTTGTAATTTTTGTTATATCTGAGAGGGTTAAAGCTTTTTTATTGGTTACTCTGTGAGCTACAATGTAAATTAGCAAGCATCCCAAATCTCTGTAACATGAATTGTGTTTATCGTCAACTTAAATCAGTTTAAATAAGCTTAGTTCAACTGATGCATGCACAAATTCATTTCCGTTTTATCTAGCCTGCTTCCAGTCCTAATAAACAGAATAATCAATCATAGGAGCCTTCTTCTATAGCATCATTGTATATCTCTGATCAAGGAAATGTAAAATAATTTCTCTCTGGTCCCTACTCAGTTCTCCCCATAATCAAGGTCTCTGGATTTAATGATTCATCTTAATCATTTTTACATTCCTTCATAGAAAATAGAAAAAAAAACCAAACTTTTTTTTTTTTAGTTTGTATGTTTAAAGAATGATTACATTCAACATTGTAAAACTAATTTTAAAAGTATAAGATATTTTTGATTCTCCACAACACAGAAAAGATGCCAGTCTGCCTCAGAGAATTCTTCATAAACAAAAAGGCAATGTTACCATGTTTTGAAGAGTTTGTACTTTAGTGATCTGTTCTCATTCTTATTAGTAATAGTGGTCTGAGGCCACTGACACCTTCTTACTGATTCCAGTGAGTCCAAGATTCTGGCTAGGCATTTTCTGTCTTCGTTGAAATATAAAGTGCCAAGCAAAACCTGAGATTAGCTTCATGGAAGATACTAGAAAGAAAAAAAAAACAAACCACAATTAAAGCTTCCCTTTAGGTTACTGTTTGAGAGCCTCCTTAATAGATTAGCTAGCTACATCACATACCTTATTCCCACATGGAACTGGAACTGGCTTGCAAATGAAATAATACTTTTATGATGAACTATTTACACTATATATTAATTGTCTATGATCTTTTAATTATATACATATATAGTATATCACACATTTAATAACTTTTGTCTAGATAGGCAATTGTGAAAAATGTATAATATGTGAAAGGTCAACTTGCAAATTGTTTACAGTAGTATTTTACAGCTTCTTAGTGTACTTTTGCCTTTACCAACCAGTTCTTCCTTTTGCAATTGCAAAAGTCATTAAGGCAAACTGGCATTCTAGCTGGTTTATCTAAAAACGTGTGTTCAGAATATGTCCCATTAAGTGCAGCTGACAAGATTAGAAAAACAGCAACCTGTCTTAAGCAGTGTTCCTACCATGCTAGTTAATGGCAATTTCTGGACTGCTAGTTCAGAAATACTGTTCCAGATCAAGGTATAGCAAGGAGTTGCTTCAAAATCTTATGTAAATATATCCTGAGCAGTCAAATGCTGCTTCTGGCATTTTAGCTTAAGGATGCTGCTGCTGTTTCTGCCTCTTCTGCTCAACACTGATAGCAAAACAAAATTAGTTTGGAGAAATCTTGGTGTAATTCAAGTGTAGCTGCTGGCTTTTATACAAGAATTGAATCATGTGGCCCATATAACTCAAACCAGACTTTAAACGTGTTAATCATCTTGCCTTATTGTTAATAAGTTCAATGTTAAAGACTTGTGTAATATTAGAATATCTTCTTATGTCTGTAGAGAAATGAAATGCAGGAAATATGCTTATTTGTCCTTTAAGCTTTCAAGTTATGAACTTTGTTCCAAAAAGATTTGACATGAATACGTTTTGACACTGAGATGAGTCTTTTCCTCTATATTAAAAGTTGATCATCATCATGCAAAAACAATAATCCTTTTTACTTACAAAAGAAGGGTGTAGTGCTCCTTTTTGAATCAACATTGTAATTTGGCCTTAAACGAAACCGTGTCTCCTTGTTACTTATGTGATTCCATTCCATGAATACAGATATTAAATATCTTTGGTCATTTGAGGCTTAATAATTTGCTTCAAAATTTGACCTCAAATGTAAATTAATCCCATGTTTTAAAAATATATTACTTCAGGTTTTAGCACAATAACCTCATTTTACACTGCCAGTTTCATGATTTTTTTTGCAGATTCTTTATTTTTTGAGCCAAAAGTTCAGCTGTGATAAAATATGACTAAGGCTAAACTCGGTATCTGATACGCCGGGAGGTCTTTCCAGCCATGTTTTCCCAAAACATTCCTTCAAACCATTCCAGATTACACAATATCATTCCAATATTTTTGTTCATTTCCTTCTTTTAAACAACTCTAGCTTTACGTCAAACTGTTAATCATAGTGGGGTGATTCTGTTTTAAACAATTTGAGTTGATAAATCTCTATTTAGTAGTAAACTAGAGAAGCTGTTTTCCCTTTTTATGTATGCATTCAATTTCTCTCTAGATACTGATAGATCTTTCCAAATCATCTGCTTAAGAGAAAGCCCAAATATTTTGAACTCATCCTAATTAGATAATATTTTGGAAGTCTGTTAATATATACAATCTTTGCAAGCTGAAAGAGTGAAAGTTCTCCCCATAAGTAGATGTCTAAAATCATGCAAAGATTGTTAAAGAAAAAGGGCAACTGTCAGTTTTAAATAAAATAACCCAAGGTCAGACCGGCAAAAGTCTGGAAGCAACCTATCCGTAGTGACATGGATCTGAAGACCGTGCTCCAAGGGATGGGGAAGGGGATCAGTAGAAGCAGTTGGATCAGGGAGGCTGAGTGGAAGGGGAGGAAAGAATGGTCTGGCAACCCCAGCTGGGAGGCTGGAGCCTAGGGATCCTCTGAGTTTCTCCACTCTGTAGATGCTTGATTAGCTAGTGCGGCCAAAATCAAAAAATGAGGGAAAACTTGGTATCTCTCTGAGGTAGATTAAGCCTGTTATTATTGCCTATTAGCAAGTTCGTGATGGGTATAAATACAAATTTGCCAACTGTTCTCCTTTTTTTTCCTATAAACTAACCATGTTTCTTTCCTTTATATTAACTTTTCCATCAATGTCAATGTTTTGAGAATTTACAAAATCTCCTTACATAGAATTTCCATTTCTCTTGCGGTGCTTATTTCAGTCATTCCCCAAAGCTTTCACAGTGCCATGTCTCTCAGACCTCTGTCTTCTTACTGTGGTCACCCGTACTGTAATCAATGTCTGCTCTTGCCTTGCATACAGTGCTGTGACTAAAGAGTATCTTAACTTTGCTGGCGGTTTTTTGAAGTCTAGCCTCTTTGCATATGTTCTTCTCTTGACTCTTAAGTCAGTTTTGGTTTAGAATTTCACAGGAGAACGAATATTAAGAACTCATTGCTAGGTAATGGTCTGCATCATTATATTATGTTTTGCATTCCTAAAATTTTGACACAAATATACTGAAGACAAATGAGATTGCGTTTGTATTGATTTAAACTTTTGTTGCTATGCAGTGGAAGAATTGCATCTCCTTTTGAAAGAGAGAGCAAAATAGGAGTGGCCTTGTTTTTACAGGGATGGAGGAAATAAAATTTCTGCTACTGCAGCATGTTCGTTACTACTGGAGTTGATGTGTTGATGAAATATTTCAGGTATATGGTTTCTGCTGTGGCTTTGTCCAAGTTGCTCTAGTTGACCGCTAAACTCAGCCCCAGGGCTTGTTTACATAATTTTAATTATACTTTTCAGTAGATTCAGACAGAGTTTACGCAGCAGATTTTATTCATCAAGGGTTTCTTGGTGTTACAGAAACTTGCATCGTTCTCTTTATTGTAGTTGTTAGTCTTGAGAAGTTACTAGCAGCTTGAAATGGGGGATTTAGCTAAAAACTTTGTGAGGACAGCAGATATCAGTCTCTCTCCTATGAAGGTGTTACCTTGGAAGGCAGATGCTGAGCTGTTTACCACAGTCAGACGTGATCGCTCCATTCTAAATTAAATCTACCCATGATGGTTAGCATGGAGCTAATCAAATCACTTGCACTATTTGATCTGGTCCCGTCGCCTTTCATTATCAAAGCTCATTTAAACTGCTTTAAACTAGAACTGAACTGATAAAACAGATAAATTCATGCATCTGTGATCACATTTTCCTACTCCTGTATTTTGTATTATCTGAGCCTAAAGACTGGGCATAAAAAAAAACTAAACCCAATGACAATTTATTTTATGCTGTATCTTGTCATCTGAATAGTTCTATTAATTTAACCACACTCTTAGTTTTGTTTTGAACAAAGCAGAATAGGTTTTGGTTGGCATGTAGAGTTTTTAACTGCTATAGCACATAAAAATTAACATTCTGCCCTTAGACATTACCTCCTTTCCTTCTGGATCATCGACAATATATATGAAGTTATTTGGTCATTGCTTTAAAAGCACAGTGACTGTTTTTCCCCGGTAATTTCAATTTAACAGTTGAAAACAACAGTGGTTTCCTTGTGGATGGTGTGTAATCTCACATAATTAATAGGCTTTTCAGTCCAGAATTGGAATAAAACCAGTTGATGTTATGCTCCCCCCATCCCCATTTGTATTCTACCTGATCGGTACAGTAACTGCTAAGCAAACTGACCTGGGAGCAAAAAGGAACTGGGCTATCAGTAGAATTCTTATGAGCCTCTTACTTCCTATGCATTTTATAAAAGTTATAATTACTAGTTTTGGTTTGCTCATCAGTGGCATTTGATTGTCTGTAATCCTCAAGTTTGAATTCTGCTGTTTGTGTCTGTGCCATCTGCAGTACCTTTGATCTGGCAACTCAGGAAGTTAGCCCATTGAAGGCAGAATAGCTACTGGGACCTGATTCCTGATGGGTTTTGCAGGCATTTTTAATGCTTTTTCATCTAATTAGTAAACCACTACTTAAATTAGGCCCACCAAGCTGAAATGGAGGTAAAAGGATGTGGTCAAGACTTAAAAACAAGATGTGGTTACTTGCTGTATGCAGTGCAGATGTGACTGGATTTTGCAGCACCCCATGGCTTGGGAAAGGGATGTCAGGGTGCATCTTTTTTCTAAGCCAGTTTAAACAACAACTGAAATTATTTACCTCTTGGAACTGGCAGAACAGTGGAAGTATTTCCGAATACATAAAGATTTGGGAAGGGGAAGCAATTGAAACGTGAGGTTTTGTGTCGTTTGCTTAATGGTGCACCATCTTTTGAAATGTTAGAATTGGGTGTTGAACCTCTTGAAATAAACTGTTATTCCCCTCATGTTTAAAGGGTATTTGATTATGTTAAAGGCTAAATTATGCCTTCTAATTTGCGTGCAGATTCTGGAAAGTAACAGCGTAGCTTGTAGCTCAGATGTCTTTCATACATTAGTATCTTCACTGTATACTGAGAACTGATGCTGTTGCACACAGTAACAAGTGACTGTTCACTGCACATTTGACTGTTAGCCAGAGTCCATACTGACAACAGACAGGCAGGTGTAACCTGCCTTCCCTGCGCAACAGTCAAATGGTTGAACAAGTTTCGGTCAATTACAGCTGTTCGTATCTATCTATGGCAACAATACTGCAAAAAAGGGTATTGGGGCATTACCCCTAAAGATCTGAGCTAATTTCACTTTGAGACATCTTATTAGCAGTGTGGCGTGGTTTAACCCCAGTCGGCAACTAAGCACCACACAGCCGCTCGCTCACCCCCACCCCCCGCCGCCCCAGTGGGATGGGGGAGAGAACCAAAAAGAAAAAATAAAACCCGTGGGTTGAGATAAAGACAGTTTAATAGGACAGCAGAGGAAGAGAAAATAATGATAATAATGATGATGATGATGATGATGATGATGATAAAAGAATATAGAAAACACGTGATGCACAATGCAATTGCTCACCACCCGCTGACCGATGCCCAGCCCATCCCTGAGCAGTGATCACTGCCTCCCAGCCAACTCCCCCCAGTTTATATGCTGGGGGGGGGTCATACGGTATGGCATAGCCCTTTGGCCAGTCGGGGTCAGCTGTCCTGGCTGTGCCCCCTCCCAGCTTCTTGTGCACCTGGCAGAGCATAGGAAGCTGAAAAGTCCTTGACTAGCATAAGCACTACTTAGCAACAACTAAAACATCAGTGTGTTTCAACATTATTCTCATCCTAAATCCAAAACACAGCACTGTACCAGCTACTAGGAAGAAAACTAACTCTATCCCAGCCAAAACCTGGACACAATCATGTGCAAGAAAAAAATTTCTGTAGGTTGACTTTTGATTTCCCAAAGTCAATTTTATTCCCATTGACTGTGGGAATAATATGTAAAGCAACATAAAATCCCAAGTCCGTAACGCCTTTTGTTCAAATTGCTTTGCAGGCCATACAGCAAGAAGTGCAAAACCTTGCCAGCAGGGCCACAGTGCTGTACTAATTCTGCCCGAGCATGGCTGAGCTCCTGGCGGTGGAGTTCTCCCACTCCATAAGTGGCCTGCAGCCACCTGGGGTCACCCGCCGGTGGCAGCTGGAACGTCCCAGGTTTTCTGCTTTCAGCCATCAGGCATTGATAGGGGTTTCAGTAAGGAACAAATTGCAGGGCATATGAATACAATTACTGTACGTCTGAACTTGATGATCTTAAAGGTCTTTTCCAACCTAAATGGTTCTATGATTCTATGTACTACTTTTAGCTCCAGCCCTTCTACTGCCTACATAACCTGGCACAACTGAGTTTGAATTTTTGTGTATTTCTTATGCTACAAATATTTCCAGATCTAACCATTCCTTCTTTTAATGGTGGCAGTAAAAAGTGACTGATACCAAACAGAGGCAGATGATAGTGCTCACCTTTCTTTTTTTTTAAATGTCAGTTATCTAATTAATGCTACTTGGTGTAGAGGAAGTCAGATGTTGATTTCAGCAGGTACTGTAAATGTTGCCAAGTTTAGTCAACTGTGTCTTGGAAATAGAAAACAGCAAAGTTTCAGCCACCCCAGTGTAAATATAACCTTCATTCTGAATACCCCAGACCCTAAGGGGAAATAAGGAAATTTTAAAAGCATAACAAAGAAACCATAAGAGACAAAAATAATCGTGGGAGGTGACGTAAGAAAGAGTGAGCTGAGAAAGTGGAGAAATCCTTTTCTTTTTTTGTGCACTTACATGTAGACCCCTGCATCCCTTCTCTTCTTCCTTGTAAACTGTGCCTCCAGTAGACCTGCAAGAGATGAGGTTCTGTAAGTACTGCAGGATCACTGCCGTACCCCTACTTCACTTGAGAACCATAAAGTCTCATCCTTTACTTTAATAACTCAAGTGGGTTTAGTCGAGAGCTTTAACTGCAAGTTCTCTGGGAAGGAGGCTTTGCCTTTGCATCTTCTCTCAGAAGGACTTGCCATATTGTGAAGTGGTTAAAAAATAGCTAATAATACCAGTGATGAAAACAAGGGAAGCAGAAAAGGCAAGGATGTGTGTTTCTGCAGTTGCTGAAAAAATGGGATATACTTTTAGCACTTCATTCTCTTCCACTAAGGAAGTGCTTCTGCTTTTATTTTGTTGCTTTTCTGGAAGATGAACAGAGGGAATATGGAGATAAGCAATTCTAAAGGGAGTTTTTAGTTGTCTAAGTACATGGACAAATTAGATTTCCCCTCCCCTGCTTCTTCTGGATATCTGCCAATTAATAATTTGAATTAGCAGGAAGCTGGAAGGTTGAGAGTGTGACGAAATTCAATCAACCTTGAATTCAAAGTCAGGGTTGGGTTTTTTTGTTATTGTTATGATGATGTATCTTGAAGGAAATTTTTAAAGTGAAGATATGTGGTGGTTTATACCCTTTGATAAGGTTTGCATTATCATCTTGGGTTTCATTTCATTTTTTCTGTAAATTTTGTCCAGCTAATTACCACAAAACACTGGTGAGGTGGATGAATCCTAGGTGAACTATTATAAAGCACTTTACAGTGGACTGTAAGTAAAAAGATTAAGTTGCATTTCCCAAGGTTGTGGAGTTGGAGCTGGAATTGAGAATCAAATGTTATCTTCAGGAATCAGTCTTCAGCTTAAACTACTTATTTTCTCTTATTATTTTGAATTATAAAACATACTTCATTAGGACAATATGGAGCAAGCTTGAAATATTTTCTCTTAATGTCAGTGTTCAAATGATGGTTTTATTCACAAGCACATTGTGGATCCAAATACATGTAGTAATTTTCAGTACTACAGACATTTTTCTTTCTCTGGCACAAAGATGGTTCAGGGATTATGCAAGACAAAACATAAGACTTCATAGCAAAGGATTTTATCTCTGGATAATACTGTTTTTCTCTATGGGTGTAGGTGGCTGTTGGTAAATTTTGGGATAGTTCCGAGCTTTTAAGGCAGGGGGGATTGTGTAGGATATGAAAACAAATATGTGTCTTTTTAACACATGTTTTTAAGCTAATCTAAACAGACTTTAACAATTTGTAATTAGTCGCCGGATTTACCATGAACTCAATTTACCATCCAACTCACTTGTAAGGGTGGTCAAACTACGTTATTTAAGCTGGTAGCTAAAGAGAGATTGTAAAACGCTAGTGAAATTCTTTCTAAAAAGGGATTTTTCTCTTTAGTAAAATAGAGAAAAATAATTCAGTGTGTGAGTAGGTCTCTTAATATATCACACAATTTTTCGCTTTAATTTTAAGATAAGAGTTACACCTGCATTGCTGCCTCTGCATTGCATTCATATATCGCAGAGACATTTTCAGCGGCAGGACTGGTGCTGCAGTGAAGAGGGCCATGGCAGGAGTCTTTCCTGCTGCCAGATGATACCTTTATTTTGTCATTCACCTACCAAAGTCACTTTACCTCTCGCTGACAAAACACCCCTTTTCAGGCGTAAATCAAGGTCACAAAACAAATCTGTGGTGGAGCCAGACTTCAGAGACAGACATCCTGATTTTTATCCATTTGTTTTTATCAGTTGCTGCTGTTCATATTAAGGTGGCATCTAATGTAGTGCTCAGACTTACCAACTGAGAGGTGAGAGGGGCCCCGGGATGCTAATGCCCGGCGGGTATGGACTGGAGGCTTGTCACAGCACCTTGTCCTGAGTGCAGGGCAGGTGCAGCTCTGGCGCAGCCCGCTCCTGCAGTTAGTGAGCTGGGGGCGGCCCTGCTGGTGCTGCCCACCGGGGTCCTTCCCTGCAGGCTTCTCTCCAAAGTGTGTGACAGCTCAGGAGGAAGAGCGAAGCTCTGGAGTGGACCCACATCTCCTTCCAGGCTGCAAGTTGGGGTACGCATAGAACACATATCTGGGGCACATACTTCATTCTGCCGTTAGCCCTGGTTTCTATAGCTAAGTGAACCAAACAAAAATGTGTCTATGGTTCCAATAATAGGCTATAATAATTTTTTAACGTGGCCAGCAGGTCGAGGGAGGTGATTCTGCCCCTCTACTCTGCTCTGGTGAGACCCCACCTGGAGTACTGTGTCCAGCTCTGGGGTCCTCAGCACAGGAAGGACATGGACCTGTTGGAGAGGGTCCAGAGGAAGGCCACAAAAATGATCAGAGGGATAGAACACCTCTCCCATGAGGAAAGGCTGAAAGAGCTGGGGTTGTTCAGCCTGGAGAAGAGAAGGCTGTGGGGAGGCCTTTCAGTACTTAAAGGGGGCTTAGAAGAAAGATGGGGACAGACTTCTTAGCAGGGCCAGTAGCGATAGGATAAGGGATAATGGTTTTACACTAAAAGAGGGTAGATTCAGATGAGATATAAGGAAGAAATTTTTTACAATGGGGGTAGTGAAACACAGGAATGGGTTGCCCAGAGAGGTGGTAGATGCCCCATCCTTGGAAACATTCAAGGCCAGGCTGGATGGGGCTCTGAGCAACCTAATCTAGTTGTAGATGTCCCTGCCAATTGCAGGTGGGTTGGACTAGATGGCCTTTGAAGGTCCCTTCCATCCCAAAGCATTGTATGATTCTATGATTCTATTGCCATCTTTACGGGCACAATTCAGCTATCCAAGAGTGGCATTTCTTCTTTTAGTTTGTTCAGGTGGCATTTATTTTCCTCAGGTTTGAGGTCAGAGAGATTAATGTGTGACTGTATTGAGTACCAGACTTGCTTTTAAAACTGTAGAGAGTTTTGAACATGAAGAAGGAAAATGTCAATTCTCTGTCAAAGTGTAGACCAAGGAGTTTAATACTGGAAAGTGTTATTTGAACTTCAGACACCCAGAGCAGAGTTTTCCCTTGAGTCCCTAATGGAGAGAGAAAACAAAGTTCCTTGGTGAATTTTTCTGTAACATTGTACTAAAATTATGAAGTTCTTCCAAGTGAGAGAAAAACGGCATGTTGCATCTTTTCTGTTGTGTGTCCTGTGGCTTTATGCATACTGTCACTTTTTCGTTTTATTTGCAGCTCCATAAAATGTTTCTCATCTTCTATATATAAATCTATTTGAAACCAACATGCCATTCATCATCATCATCAAAAACTTTTCTTTAAGTTGTTGTAAGCTGATGTAGTGCCCAGAAGTGGAGCAGAATATGAAAACCAGTCTAGCAAGTGCCTGGAATAGTTGTCTTACAAAGTTGGTATTTGCTGTCTTAGTTACAGGTCCAAGTCTGCAAGCCTTTTCTGTCATGTGTCAATACCCCTCGTTGATGTGTAGTTTGGTTTCAGTTATGGCCTGGAGCTACACAGTAATGAGCCAAAAAGGGCAGCTGAAGCACCAGGGACACTTTTCAAATTCTTCCCCCGTAACTAACATTCTTGGGCAGATAAACAGTCATCTCTACTTTTGTACAATGGGCTCCACCTTCTCTGTGGTCTCCCAAACTACAGTCATGCTTTGCTATGCTTTAGGGTCTCAGTAGTGTGGAAGGAGCCTTCAGAGGCTGTGAGCATCTTGACCGCATCAAAATTGTTGGTTTATTGCATGGACTAACACCATTTATGTCCATTTACGTGAATTGCTGTACAGGTCGTAAATTACCCATTTTGTTAAGCAGCAATCTATATGAACGACTGGTTATCCTCAGAAAGGAATGTAATTTGTGGCATGGTTTCTGTTGGGTTTCCTAGAGGTAGCTGGTCGTTGTGTTTCAATCATATAGTTTTAATAATGGTGAGGTCAAAATATTTTGAATCTGGACTTTTTTTCTTACTAGTTCCAAGGCTATGTGAAGACAGCCTCAAGGGAATCTTTTGGAAGAGTTTATTCAGCAGCACTGAATATCAATAGTATTTCCAATATAATTTCAGAAATGGGTAATATTGCTGAGTGTTCGCTCTCAAAATATGGAGCTGGGGTCAGAAGTACCAGCTGACTCCTGAATGCAAATGGCTTGTCAGATTTCCCTTTGGAAGCAGCAGATAACTAGAATGAACTGAAACTGGAGACAGTATATTTTTTATGACACAAATTGAACTCCTGCCAATGACAAATGCCAAGGTACATTGTGAAAATAAAACGATGCAGTGCTAGCTAAAGTGCATGATAGAACTATAAATAGATGTACCCATGTGCATGACACAGCTCCTACCTTTCTTTGCTTGGGGAGAACAGTTTCACATGTACCAAGGTCGCCAGAGTGGTTGTATCCTGCAAAGCTCATGTCATGCATGAAAGTACATAAAGACCATCTGGGAACTATAAAAATAGCCTGTCCTGACTAGATGATTTGTGTGGTGGCCAAGGACTGATATGCTCATTCAGGAAATGACAAAACAATGTCAAGCTTGTTGGGAAATAACCAGGCTCCTTTTCATCCTTGGGAATGGCCTGGTGTCTCATGGAACAAAATTCACAAGGAGACTTTGGACCACACCGTTTCTGAATGCCCTGAAGGAGTCCATGTGAACTGAAGTGGTTTAGTGCAGGCAGTGGAAATGTTAAGATTCTTCTTAATATTTTAAAGTTTCAGGTTTGGTATTTCTGAAACAGATTAAGAGCAATAGTAGAACTTAACTCACATCTAAAGAATTTTTTAAAAAGTTTTTAAACTTTTAAAAGGGTTTTTTTTAAGTTTTTAAATGAAGTTACATCAAATTTGTCATACAAGTTACTACATTCCATCACATGCCAGTCGGCTTTATTCAGCCATCTTGCAAGTGGTTTATGTTATGTTCTCATGTGAAGATGGTTTATAAAGCAAGACTGAAATTTTTTAATTGACCTACAGGAGTGCAGTACATACAACTTAAATCTAGGTAACATTGGCCAGACTCTCTTTTTTTTAAAGCCCAATCTAGAAAGAATGATTCTAAACCAACGGAAATAGCCATAAACAGTGAAACTCAATGGCAGCCTTTCCATGCAGGAGAAAAAAAATAGAGATATTAATGACTAGTTTTCTGACAGGCATTTCTGTGTGACAGGTGATACAATAGCAGCTTTTGAGCACAATTTTAATGAGGTATCATACCTAAATGACTTTTGCTGAAGGCCTTAACCTGAACACTGTAACCTGTGACGAGTCTGTCTCCCAGTTTTTATGGTTAATGGATATGCTAGATAAAGCTATTGAGGTTCTCCAGCCATGTCAGGCAGTCCAGGCACTATTTTAGATGCTGTCAGGAAGCCTAAGAGATGCTATTAAGAGAGTAGTTGCAAACCACCTGCCTGATCTGGTTTGTTTAACACTGAGCATCTAATTATCACCATACATTTGTGACTTCAAAACTGCTATTTTATATTGAAGAGAAAGTATTAGCATGAAGGACCTGGATGCTATTAAATAGTTTGTGAGTCCTCTAGTGGTTCATTCTGTCTCTTATTTATGTTACCTGCCCAAAGAGTGGTGTGTACAGGTAAGAAAGCCTGATGTGCCATGTTAATTGAGTAAAAACTAACTACATCTGTGTTATCTTTCGCACTTATGGCTGAATGTGCATTGAGATCCGAGATTCAACAAGTCCACGCCATTGCATCCCCAGTGCCCACAATAGCAAATTTTGTCTGGAAACTGTTCCCTCCCATCGCCACTCGAGTTGGTCAGCCAGTTGGCTTGCCTCAGATTCAGCCAAAATTTAAGCTGATGTATGGGAAATAGGAACAGCTGGGGAATTTAGAGGGAGTTTGATTTCTGAATTAACACAATATTAGAGCTGTACTTGCAGCTCTTTGGTCTCCTGTGTGGTTTTTTATATTATAATTGTATAAGGAGAAATGATGCACTTCTTTCAAATGTGGAAGAAGAACATAGGAGACATATACTCAGTACCATGAGAAACTTTTTTCCTATTTTTCCAGAGGTGCAAGAGTAGTGCAAGACGATGTTCTTTCTTCATGCAAATAGTTTGATCTTGTATCTGAATGAAGATAAAGTCTTCAGAATAGTGTATTCACATCTAATATTAGTAATATTTCAGATCCTGTCTTGGGAATATTTACTTACAATATAGTTTTCCATTCTTCTGTGTGTAATCCCTTGCTTCTGAAAGTGGCATGAGTGAGTATCCTGCTTATACCTAAAGAATATGATTTCTTGAAATGATGAAAATGTCATTTTACATTGGAGGTATAGTTACAGGCACCAATTCTGTTAGTATGAAACCCATTTATTCCACTTGCTGAATACAAGTCTTTTTTCATGTATGCTCTTGCGGGGAGGGGGAAATTAAGGCTGTTTTTTTTTCTAGTTTTTTTGAGCACCGTTGAGTGGTTTCAGTGGGGGAATGTGGTGTGAGTGTTTCAAGAGTTGTGAAATCTTTGGAATACAGACTTGAGGCAGAAGCAGTTGTGCAACTTTTCTGTTTTATAGCCTCACCTGTAATCAAAGTAAATGGTGTTTCCTAAATGCCATTAGAGGGTGAAATTAAACAGCAGGAATTTAAATAGGAAGCCATTTCTTTGCTCTCGGAATGGAGCCTCGCTTCAGCTGGCGCTCTCGCCTGTCACGGCTCTCACTAGGCTGCTTCCCGCAACTTGGCAGCCTCCTCCTCCTTCTTCACTGTGTGTGCATCATTGCCCTGTCACTGAAACTTTTCTTCCACGCCCCAAGATACATGTATGCGGTCCTACCCATCAGCTCTCTCACCGTGCAATTTGCCACCAGTTCCCTGAATTTAGGCCCCACGGTTCAAACTCTGCTCAGACCTTGCCGCATGCGAAAGTTCATGATGCCTCTTCTCTGGCTGGTTCCAGAGAGAAGCTCGGGAATGGGTTTGCCTTTGCAGAAGAAAAGCTCCAGCAGTTAGTAGCCTTTGCAACTTTAACAATCATCCGTTGTAAGGTGACTTGATCAGGTGCTATGTCTCTATGGCAATTTGTGTGTTATATGGTTCTATGTCCTATGGATTAGTGATTGTAGACATCAAGTGTAAATGGTTTACCCCTTCAGCTTCACGTCATAGGCATTATAGCAACTTGGTTTTAAATGACTTCACTTGAGCACAAAATTTAAATAAAAGTGTTGTTATAAGCAAAAAGGATCCTTATTAAAAATTAAATAGAAGTTGTGCATTTCACTTTAGATAAACCAATTGCCCCAATTTAAAAATAAAGCTGCTGCAATGGAGTATTTATTTAGAAAAGTGATTATAAGAGTTGGTGTGTTGAGACATGCTATTATTCTCTCACTGGTTAGCTCACGTGAAGTAGAACAATTTTAAGGGTTTCATTTAATATTAATAGATATCCATTGCATCGTAGCTGCTCTATATTTCTTACAGAATATTTTACAAATTCAAGAATATAAGGAACTGGACCATATTTAGTGATGAAGTAACAACACTGTACGTGCATTCACAGGGCTGTTTAATTCATTAAAAACATTTTTAAATCAGTGATTTATTTGTTATTTACTTCTACCTCCACGGTGGTAGAAATTTATTTGACTTCTTGTCCCCAGGCTTCTCTTTCCTCCACCTCTCCTTGATTTTTATAGTAAAAAATATGCAACTCAGTTGAGAGATCAGTCATCTGGAGATGATCCAGCACTTGAACCTTCACCCAGAGCACGTCAGCCGCCCCCTGCACTAATTAAGAGGTGCTTCGTGGAAGTTCACCGGTGAGGATGGATGCAGCTCTGCTGGTTGCTGTTGCTGGTAATGGCAGACAGAATCAGTAGGAGCTGAAAGCTAGGTTAAAGCAGGACTGAGGGGGCAAATGAACAGCTGACACATCGGTGAATGTTTCTGATCTTTTTTTAATACGTTGTGTCAGAAGGATTACTCAAAGTCTCTTAAGAGCCATTCTTACATAGTAACGTTATTGGCAGGTTATGTTACAGCATAACTTGAGGTGGAAGTGGAAAGACTGTGGTTAGTTGTGCTTTTTGAGAAACGGTAGAAATGATTTTGTGCTTGTTACTAACAGTTGAAATGATCGGAGAGGTTAGACGTGAATTTGCGAAACGTGCTTTACATTTATGTTCATCACAGATGCACTATGGTCCTTCACTTTGGAAGAGAATGGATATGGTGACTTATGACCATAATGGTTAAACCATTGCTGACATCTAATGAGAGCCTGAGAAGCTCTGTGTAACACCAAAACCTACACATAAACTTCTAAGCTGTATTAGTTAAAGTTTTAAGAGCACTTTGAAAATACAGAGCCATAAAAAGTTACTAATGGTGACACTGTTACCTCCTGAGGTAGGATATCCATCTCTATGTCAGAATTGGCATTTGCGTGTGCATAGAACTGTGCTCTTCTTAGACCATTGTTATCATTATTGATTGTATAAAAACACCCCATGTTGTGTTTTAATTTATTTTTCTGCTTTTTATATTGCAATCCTTCCAAAAGGAATGCAAATTTTATTACTAATAATAACTGGTTTTCTTTGTCAGTGAGATGTGCCTAAATTATTCCCCCCCCAAAAAAAGTCTAAGTTGTTTGATTCTGGGTGTATGATAAGTGCTGCATGGGTGTGCCCGTGTCAGGTCTTAAAATAAGGAAGCTCAGCGTTTAAGTTAAAAAAAGAAGAGACATGCTATTATCCTCTTACTGGTTAGCTCACATAAAGTAAAACAATTTTAAGGGGTTCATTTAATATAAGTAGATATCCATTGCATCTTAGTGACTACATGTCTTACAGAGTATTTTACAATTTTTAATAATTGTGGAAGACTTGCACATAGGTCTGGATTTAAAGTATCAGCAGCTAAAAAGTAAAATTTCTTTACAAAGTATCTTTGGTAGTATTTTTTTCCTTTTCTTAAAGAGAACAAAAAGCTATTGCCATATCAGGTAACGGTGATGTATTAGTATGAAATGTAGAATTGGTCAAACCTTTTCCTCTCTTCAAGCTTTCTTTCACAAGATATTTGATTGGAAGAAGGGTCATCTACATCAGTGTATTTGGTGGGGGAAAATGTCTTTTGGACCTGGGGGGTTGTAAACATTCTTAAACATCAGGTTAAATTTTAAGGCACCTATTAATAAAGGAGAGAAAGGAATCAGTTTTTGCATCATTGTGAAAGTCTTATGAGTAAATCTTTGCTTCCTTTGCAGATGGTAGGGTTTAGAATATCCCTTTTCTCAAGCTCCAGATCAGCTCTGTATGAGTTGGTAGTGAATAAAAATTTAAGTGATGGCTCTTCACTGATGCATTTTATTTGATCTCCTTTTGTCTAGTTTATAGTACCAAAATATTGCTCAGTGACAGCTGAAAAGACTTAAAAATTACCTCCTCAAACCCCAGCATTTTAAAAGTGGCGTTGACAAGAAAAAGTTTTGTTGCTTTTCTGTCTTTGAATCCAGTCCCTGAGAATGAGCATGCATTGAACAGTGTGTGTTTGTGTGCATTTCTGGTATTCAAAGGAGTTGACTAAATATTAGCAGTTCATTAAGAGCTAAAAACTTTTGCAATTTTCAAATTAAATTTGACCAAAGTAAAATACAGGTCGTTAAAAGCAAACAGCTATATGCTATTTAAGCCTGTTCTTAATGGAGAAAAAAACAAATGGAAGAGGAAAAAAAACCATCTACTTTCTGTCGAAAAAAAATTATACTTTAAATTTTTTTTTTTTATAATTCCCTAAACTAGCTAAGTCTCATAATTGAATGCTTGGGGGAAAAATCTTTAACTCATAAAAATAATAAGAGTAAGATGTTAATAAATACAGCTACAAGGCATTGAAGATCAGACAGTCTGAATGTGCAGGAATAAACTACTGATAAAAATTAGTATGAAGGACAGCAGAGAAATTTCAAAATCAGTGTTATATTTTGGCTATAATAATTTTTTCCTCCGAAATACTTGTTGGGAAGAAAAAGTATTCTGTGCTATCTGGAGAGAGATGAGACACCTGAGACTACCAGCTCAGTGGTCCATCAGCCTGTAGCCATGATGCCCTCCGCCTTTCCCAGTCCCTGTCCCATCCCTCACCCTTTCTTCTGCATCAGCGTCTGTCTGCTTTCCCTTGTGTAAAAAGACTCTGAGCTCCTGTCACCGGCGTAGGAGGCGAAGTTAATGCAAGGAAAATATTTTCGTAATTCAATTACTGGCCTCTAACAAACCTGTGCAGAGCGTATACAAGTAGTATTTTCAGGAGGTTTTATTTTAGTCAAATTTGTGCAGATTTTCACCGTGACGGAAAAGGCACTTTGCCATGAGAGCAACCTCTCTGCCAAACGTCAAGTCCCTGCTCCGAAGTGTGGAAGCACTAGAGATTCTCAGCTGTATAAATATCGGCAAAACTGGGGTTTCCCCACCTTCATTCTGAAATGACTGAACTATTTTTACTTATGCCTTCCAGAAAAAATTTCACCTGCGGCAAATGCTCACCGTGGAGCTTTACAGTCCAAATAGTTAAAATGGAGTCAAATTATAAGTGATAATATAAGCTTATAATGTGTCATACTTAAATATAGGTGTTGATGTCTGCTCCTTGCATAATACTACAGACTCTTGAGTTTCTGTAGAAATAAGAAGAGACCAAAATTATCTTCCCTTAATAAGGTAATATAAAACATATGTAAAAAATAGTGGTGAGGAGTGAAAAAATTAATGAAGATTCATCTTTGAGTAAACAATACACGAATGTTCATATACTTACTTTGCATAGTTTTCATTGATGCTGAAAAAATTGAAACATATATGGCTCATGATTCAGCTGCAAGATAACTGCAATAAGCAAGGGATCATTAAGAGGGGTTACAGATGTCTTGTTTCTTTCCCCCATCCCTCTGGCTTGTGAGTCTCACATTCTTTGCTCCACAGAGTTTTCGTTTCAGCAACCTGTAACCAGGTGTGAAGCGTGCTTTCCTGGGAGCTGGAAAATGCAAGTTTGAACGTGCTAATTCTTACGTGAATACTTTAGTCTTCAGTCTCTTAAATCTCTTATACCACTTCCACTGCCACCTTTCTCCCTTTTTTTTTCAAATAAAAATACTGAGTCAGTTCTCTACAGCCAAAGATACAAATTGGAGCCTAGATTTGGAGGGGAAATTTGAAGCAATGAATCCCAGTCTCAGACAAGTGTCTAATCCACAGCTACAGGAAAACACATAAATCTTTGAAACAGGCACATAACTTTCCCCATTCCATGTAGAGGGAATTTCATAGCTAACTAGCCTTTGAGAATTATGTTCCAGGAGCTGGATGACTAAAATACTCACTTGGTTACAGTATCTTTAGAAGATCCCATAGGCATGACAGTATGGAGAGTTACCCCATCTACCTTCCTGCAAGTATTTTCCAAATACAAATTCTTTTTCCAAATAAAATTAGTAAAGAGAACAATGAGTGAGACTGTTCCAATTTGGAAAAATTACTTCCTTTCAATTAACGCCAATACTGATGTTCATTTTAAAGCCGTATGGAGGTTTTTTGTCTTTATAACCTAGTGTAATTTCTCTCTGTGTGAACTAGAAGAAACAAATACTCTGGGCTGTATGAGCGAGAGCACAGCCAGTCGATCAAGGGAAGGGATTGTCCCCCGCTATGTGGCACTCATCAGACCACATCCAGATACTGCATCTGGTTTTGGGACCTGACACAGGAAAGATGTGGACAAACTGGAGGGAGCTTGGGAGGACCCTGAAGCGGTGGGGCTGAAGCACTTGCCCTGTGAGGAGGGGCTGGGGGAAATGGGACAGCCTGGGGAAGGGATGGCTTCAGGGGTCCCTAATAGCCCCCCAGCACCTACAAGGGATCATTGAGGAGACAGAGCTGGGCTTCTCACAGCGGTGCAGTGCGGGAGAGTGAGAGACAAGAGGTACAAGTTGCAACAGGTTCAGGCTGGGTATAAGGAGAAACTTTTTCCTATGTGTTCCCATGGAGAGTGAGGCAGTGGAGCAGGTCGGCCTGGGAGGCTGTGCCATCTCTGTCCTTGGACGGTTTCAAGCCCTGACTGGTCCAAGCCCTGAGCAGCCTGGTCTGACCCCAGACCTGGCCCTGCTTTGGGCAGCGGATTGGACTAGAGACCTCCTGAGGTCCCTTCCAGCCTGTGACCCTCAAGCCTTTAGGCACCCAAAATCCTACTGATGTTCAGTGGCTTTTATAATATTTTTGTAATAGCAAACATATAATTGACATCTACTTCAACCCTTCTGATCACCTCTAGCTTTCCTAGAGTCCTTCTTGGAGGGAAGGCCAAAAACTTAGAACCTTTTATTCTCTGATGAAACAATTGTTGTCTAGGCATTAAAACCTTTAAAAGCTTCTCAGACCCTGTATGAATGGATTTAAGGCTTCAGTTCTCTAGATCTTGATTTTTTAAAGCAGGGAGTGCTTTTTTATTTAATCTGAGCTAACTAATAACTGTGTCATAATATATTAAAATCCTTCCTGAGAAGTATTCAGCTGAAATTTTTTTATGAAAAACTTAGATTATGTCATGTCTGTCTCTGACTCCCCAAGGATTTTTGAGTTCATCTTAGTTTCTAGGCTGTTTAGCTTTCTAAAAAAGTAGGTTAAAAAGTGTTGCCTTTTAATCTATAGACTTTGCTATTTATATTAGGGCTGTGTAGGACTTCATGATGCTGCCACCAGAAACGTGATGCTTTATCTTTCTGTGTTGTACATTCTTCACCCATCTACAAATGGAAAAAAAAATACCTAGTGAGGACTGCCAAGTCACTCTTAAAACACTATCTGAATACACAAACCTTACAAAGTGCTGCTGCTTAAGTCTCCTGCTATCCCTAGACTGGAGGAAACCGCAAAATACCATATTGAAATGTACCAAAAATTGATAGAACGTTGGGAGGGGAAGAAACCTTTGTACATTTGGTACCTCCATACATGGCTGGTGATATGTTTGTAAATATGGGCAAATGCCCTCCAGCTAGAGAGGAGAAGCACAAACTATTCCACTGGTCTTACCAGTAAGACAGAAAGCCAGGAAACCCTAAAATGACAGAGAAACTGCCTCACCCCAATGGCCGATTACAGCATGCAAAGGAAGGAGGATGGATGAAAAGGCAGATAATATGTGTGATAGTGTTGTACAACTTGAATTATACTACTGGATATGCTGTGCATGAATATGTCTTTGCTATTTGCAGTCTGGATATAGAGCATATAGAGGAAAAGTTAAAAGAAATAAAGAAAAAACAGTATCTGAAGTTGGCGCTTGAGGTGGTTTTCATGAGACAGAGATTTCTCAGTCTTAATTCTGTATATTGATTTTTATGGGAAGTTTCTCTATGAAATATTTAGCAATGTGACTGCAGAAAAGTAACTTAGAAATAAGCTTTTACTTTGGTGGTTGCTTAGAAGTTTCTGCAGGCATCCTTTGAAATCAAATTATATCTCTCCATCCTTCTTCCTTCCCCCTCCACCTTCCAACAAGGAAATTAGTATTATACCTTCCATAAAAATGGAGGCATTTAGTGACCCTTCTCCAGAGCTCAAACCAATATAAACCAGGAGTAAACCTAGTGAAGCTTCTGTAAAAAAAAAAAACCAATCCCAATAAAACCCCAATAATGCCAACAGATTTCCACTAAGAGCTAAATGTTGGAGGTAGAAATACACAGCAGTGAAATATCCTGAATTCATGTATTTATTTATCTGTTGTTCCTTTGCGCTACCCTATATAATCTTTTTCCTTCCAGCATTTAACATTGACATTCTCCTAGGATTATTCAAGAGAAAACATTAAGTATTTATAGCCATAGTTAATGTCTTTATAAATAATTTATAATATGATCTGCCATAATAAAAGTTTGAAATAGTTTCCATTATAATTCTTTGTTTTCACATATTCTAAAATTTACAAAATGCTTGTTTTGGGGGGGTGAAATTTTCCATGTTGTGTGTCTGAAAAGTATTTTTTCCTCTTTAACTCAGAGTGTAATCCTTTCAGCTATTTTGGAATTATAGGCAAATGGGAAAAATATTTTTTCCCTTTGTACAATAATAATAATAAAAATAAAGAAAATTCTCAGCTATACTTTTAACAGTCCTACAGGGAAAACAAGTTAAAGTTGAAATATGTGGTAAGATCTACTGCCTTTGCTTGCTCTGAGGGAAAAATTAAAAATAAAGTTATAAATGATGGAAAAAAAACATCAAACTGTTCCCAGTAACATCTGCTAAGCTTATTAGCAGAAACTAATAAAACCCCACCCCCTTAATGACGTTGCTGCACATTCCCTTTGCCTTAGGCCATCCAGGCGTGAACTGGCCAGGCTGCTGCGGGTCCCAGTTGGTCTCTAGACCTTCGCAGATCCTTAGCGTGGCTCCGCTCGCTGGGCAGCCACGTGGCCCCAGCTCATGAGGGGTCAGGGATGTGCCTGTCCTCGTCACACCTGTGACGAGCAGCGCTAGTGCTTCTCCTGTCCACTGCTTCTAGGGCTCTGCAGCTGCGCGGGGCCAGCCTGCACGGCTAAAAACCTGTAGGTTTTTTAGCCTAGCACAGACTTGTTTTTTTATGTCATCTTATACATAGAGCTTTGCTCAGTCCAAGGCTTGGTTTTGTCACGCAAGTTATAGGTGTTGTCATGAGACAGTACCAGAATGGCTTTCATATGTAGTCTTTCTCTAACTGCACCTGTGTCAAGCTATCCTAAAAGATACTAAAATAGCATGAAATTCAAATGTACATGGAATTGAAACACAGGTTTTACTGAATATCTGGGCCTTGTGGGAGAGAAGGCGTAACAGACAAGCCTACAGGTATGTGGACAAACGGGCCCTTCTGCATGGCATCCCTGTGTCTTCCTGTGGCTGCCCCTTGCCTGGAGACCATTTCCAGCGCCCCACAGCTCTGGGGCACAGGACCAAAATAGGAGATTCTGGGTGTGGAAAGATCTCAAACCCCTTTACGCTTACAGCGCGTCACCTCCCTGGTCTCGCGGTGTTTATGCGACACACCTGCCATGCCTGTCCATAACCTGTTGGGTAGTGGAGATAGCTACTGCTGTAGCTGGCACCAATACCATTACAACCACTAAGGTGATAGTGGTGTGGTTTTTAAAATGAGGGTTCACCCTCAGGGTGATATAGGAAGTAATTTATGTAAGGAACATGGTAAAAGCCACACATGGATGTTTTATCCTTATCTCGGTCTTCAAAAGTAAGGCGCGCAGGCAAGACACAACCCGATTCTGCCGCCTAGTTAAAGCGCTCAGGTGTTTTGGGAAAAATCAGGATTTTGTCCCCTGCTATCAGAGTTGCATCATTTTAAACAGCAAAGTTGCAGGATAAAAATCAGAAATAATCGAAAAAGCCTTGTTCAGATATCCCATCTTTTGGGCAAGGCCTTCAGGCTGTCTCTCACTTGTCCTTCCAGGCCCATCACTTTTGTGTTCCTTGCTGTGGCATTGCCTCATTTAAAATGGGCATCATGCCTGCTAACCCCCGCTGCCCATGCAGCAGGTGGCTCGGGGCCTTATTGGAGGTTTCTGGAAGCTCCATGGTGTCACCTCAAAGGCAAATGTTTTATCTACTGGACCTTGGTATGTCTCATGACAGTTGGGTGTCTGTCTACGTCCGTACTTACAGGCAAGCTTGGGACTCAGACACTTCACATTTGGAAGTTTTAGTGGATCTTTGTTGTTAGGTGTCAGAGAAATTGTCAACAGCTGAAAAAGAAACTGTACTTTATTCTAAATATTTCGGGGGATGTTCATTCTAAAAGTTCAGCTGTGTTATTTTACTCACATCACCGGTCACAGAAAGAAAATGAAACAGGTACAACCAGTTCTGGTAGGAACTCATCCCATCATATTCCTTTCACCTCAGTACTCTGTGAATGTGAAGCATGGGTGAAAAATGTAAATGCTAAGGTTTGCTCCTTTTGATTTTGTTGAGGTTTTAGTAAAAATCCAGGTAAATTAAGGGAACAGGTAAATTTGAGGTAGTATTAATACACTGTTCGTCTTACCAAAATTCAAGGAAAGCAAATGTCGATAGAGCAGTTGTGCCATCTTTTTAAAGTTGCAATCTTCCTTAACTTTTTTGAGCATGTAGCACTACTTGTAAGATTGAAAACACATTTTTTGTTGCATTACGTGCATGGAAATGCACACGCACACAGACAAGTAGCTGCACAATCAGATGATCATGTATTTTGGCCTAATTGGTTTGAAATGAGCGGGCATATGCTATTGTCCCCCAGTTTGTCCTAATTGCCATTTTGTGCTCATGTAAGGAAGAAAATCCTGGTTCTGTGTAGTGGCAGCATTCCCAATTGAATTCAGTTGTTCCAAGTGATGAGGTATCTTGATTCTCAGACTAAATCCAATCATGTGTTCTGATTTCTCAAGCCTCTGTAATTCCTTCCTTTTTTAATTTTAAAACAATTCATTTCATTTAATTTGCAAGCTCTAGAACTATCGTCAGTCTTTACCATCAATCTTATTTTTAACTTCCCAAAGCTTTCTATAAATATACTAGTGTAAACATTATTTTTTTTTTATTTAAAAAAAGACAAAAATCAGTTGAAGTTGCCTCTTCTTAGAACTAAGCTATAAAGGAGATATAACACAATTGCACTAATTAAGAAGAGCGGTTGGTTTTTTTTGGTTTTTTTTTCCCTTAGCAAAGTGCCAAAAAGGAAAGATCAATACAGGAAAACCCATTTCACTCTGCAGCAAAGGGAGCTGGAAAAGATCCACTTGAACTCTTAGAACTGAAATGCTGGAGGCTGGTGTAATTAAGTAAACCAGCTGAGAACTGAAAAATAACCTGATCAAACTAAGAGATTATAAGTATGAAAGAGCTGATGCACAGTTCTGCATCTTTTGATGAGGAAATAGAGTTTGCTGGGAATTTGGTGATGAAAGGCTTGTCTTTTGCTGACAATTAGTTATTTTGCTCTGGAAATTGTTGGATTAAATGAAAAATGTTTGAATAGCATTTAGAAATTGCTGGAATATCTCTTGTTGCCCTTTTTTTTAAATAAATAGATGTGGGTTTGGTTCCAAATGGCTTTTCAGTTTGAAATGTAATTTATATTTTTTTAAAAAGTAATATTCATGCTGAAATAAAACCTTCTGCAATGCTGTCCACCAAAGTGTTTAATTGGCCAAGCTATTTTTATTAGTGTTTTTGTATTAGGACTCTTGGTGGGTTTTTTTAAAGTTTTGATATTTTAGTGGATGCTGTATTAATTTGTGAACATCTTTTCCAGGGTAGGACATACACTTGAATAATTTATTGCAGATTTTTTAAAAGATATATACAGTAGGCACAGTTATGCTTTTAAAAAAGAGGAATTCATCTGTTCAAAAGCACATCTTTATAGGTGTTGCATAGTAAACTGACCTTCTTCCTGAGCAAAGTTTTTATTTTATTTAAATGAAAACCCCATTTTTGTCAGATTTGCCCACACAGCATTTGATTCATCAAGAGTGACCTCTTCAAGACAGAATTGCAGGTTCGTTGATCACTGCCACATGTCTACAGTTGTCATTCCTTCTACCTCCTCTTTCTTCAATTGGTACCAGATTTTGAACACTGATATGGTTGAGTTCAGTGATTAATTGTCTGAGATACCATAACATGTCAGGATCCAAGCTAAACCTTTTTTATATCTGTGCCATTTTTCCTGAAGTGCTCAGATACAGATGCAGTTGTTACTTCTTTTCGTCAGAGTGTGGTCTTATAGGCAGCAGGGAGAATGGGGTTGAGCTGGGGCTCCCTGGCTTTGTTCTGCTTTAGTATGGCCTTTTTAAAATCAGCAGAAGGTCACTGTAAATAAATAGACTTAAAAACAAAAGCAAAAGAAGAGCCAGCCTTAACGTTTGGTAATGCAGGTTTTCTAACAAGCCTATTGCCTTTTCTCTTTGAGGTCCCTGTCCCTATTAAGCTGCTATAAATGTTGGTGACAGAGCTCTAAGTGAGACAGCGCATACTGTACCGCACAATAACCATTCTCGAAGGAGAGTACCCTGTTCTGCAGAATCTCAGCTTTCATTCCCCCAAAACAACAAATTTGTTACTGTGCTTGTGAAGAAAACTTTGAAATATTAACAATATAAGTGATGCAAAAAAGTCTGTAAGCATCTGTAAAGAGCCTAGAACAATAGCTCTGAGAGGTTTGAATTGCCTCATTTGTGTCATTAAATAGTTTGGATGACCTATGATGATCATTTACAGAATGAGGATAGTTAACTATTTGCCTCCTCATTAAGAAAGGCCAGGGGAATGTGGTGCAGGTCTTACTGTGAGCACATCGTGATTTGGGTTTTGATCTTGGTACATGATCTCTAGAAGGGGCAACCGATTATATTTTAGGTTTAAATTTTTTAAAGCAAGGTGTCAAGTTCAAACCTTGCAAAGGAGGAGTCTGGAAGTCGTGCATGCACAAGCTGCATTTTGAACAGAGCTAGCTGTTATTGTGGTGACTGGCATAGGTGGAGTTTGGAAAGAACCATCCTGTGTGCTCCGTACCTTGTAATCAGCAGGAATTAAATGGTCTCATTCCCTTGTCAGGATGCTTGTAAAGAAGACATGGTTTATTCTTTAGCTTCATGAAATGGCAGGAGAGACTGCGAGGGGAGAGGGGGCCGAGCGTGCTCTTTTCCTCTCCAGAAGTTAGGTTTTGGCATTTGGGGAAAGAAGCATACTGGAGTTCCTCCTCAAGAAGAGGCAGCTGCGATAAAAGCCAAGACTGAAGAATGCAGTGGTGTGGGCCAAGCAGAGCTCGTTAGCCTTCGGGGACGAGCTGCTGGCTTGCTGACTCTGTTCTGGCTCTATGGTAAGGAGCAGCCTAGAAATACAGAAGCATAGGGCTCATTGAAAGTTTCTGATGAAAGTATTTTTCAACAGAAAATACTGAGATTGGCTAAGTAAGTGACTCGTTTTGTGAGAATTGGCTTCTGGCTTTGGGAAATGTTGTTTTTCATTAAACTACAGAGCATATGCAAAACAGTAACACATTGATTTGGCTATGCCGTCACGGTGCCTTCCTAGAGTCTATTTTAGTTCTCGTGTTCACATTCTCTCCTCTGAGATGGGGAGGCTATAGTGGGTCCTGAGAGACACGGCTTGATGCATGGAGCCATCTTGGATGAGAAAGTGGGAGCACAAGTACGTGAACTCCGGTTCCCATGCGGCAAGGGCATCAATTTGACAACATTAAATATTTGGACTTTCTGGAATGTTTTCATTTTTATGAAACCTCTCCTATTTGCCTTTTTTTTCCTCAAAGCAAAAACAAAGAAACAGTGCAACCCCTCCAGGGAATAAATGAAAATTTGTGGGTTTGGCATTGGTTTTTTTCGAGGGGAGGGTATTTATTGAACAACAATGACCCCCAAAAAATCCTCCCAAGAAGCTGACGACTGCTCAGCACTCAGTTAAAGCAGACTGAAGCTTGCAGATTTCTCCAGGGGGTAAGATGAGGGCCAGACTAGCTGACTGGTGAATTTCTGTCAGCAGGGCTAGATGCAGAAATGGGAAGTGCCCAGCTTCCTATTTAGGTTTCAGGTTTAGGTTTTAGTTTAGGTGTTTTCCCTAAATGTCTGGCCTGTTTCTGCCTTTCTGAGGGGAATATTGACTGGTAACTCCCAGTCCCTGTGGATGGCAATGCTGCTTCAAGTAGCAAATGTGGACAACTTTCCTGAAATAGCCTCGGCCATCCCCTGCCCCGGGGTTAGCCTGGAGGGCAGGACAGGGCCCTGGAGGACTCTGTGAGCATATTTTAGAAGAGAGGCAGAGGCGTTGTGCCTTTAGATGCTATTTCAAAGTTGAAAAAGTTGTTTTCCCTTGATTCTTCATCCAGATCTCCCTTATTTATGGCATCAGTGCTAAAATATGCGGGATGAAGGAAGAGCGATCCTTGAGTAAGGGGATGGGATGTAAATAAACTATTCTTGGTCGACCTGGCAAGCGCTGTGCTCAACTATAGCTATACGCAAGGCTGCCTTCTCCAGAGCTACTTGCATGGCCCATTAGTAAGATTCCCAGTGCTCCAGGAAGGTTTAATTTGAGAACAGTGGTATGTCAGTGCACAGAGCCAAATCGGGTCCGGTGGTGTAGTCCAGGAAATAAGCTGCCCTGGTTGCCCAGAGCACAGGGGAGCGTGCTGCAGCATTAGCTTCACTGGAGCCAGCTCAGCTCCAGCTGAACGACTTACTTAGTTCAGCAAAAGCCAAGCAGCCCTAGGAGCACAACAGTAGTGTATCTGAGCTAATAACCCAGCTTTTTACCTCTGTATGGGAAGCATTTCTGCAAACCTATCCCGGCAGAACTGAGAGTTGAGTGTTTATTTAAAATAAGTGTTAAATTTAATTTTGCATGATCTTGACAACCCATCCACCGCTGGGGTTTGAATGTTCGGGATCCATTATACTTTGGGAAGTGTTAGTGGGCTCAGCTCACATGTTTGGACATTCTCAAATATCTGCAGGATCACAACCCAAATTTTTAAGGTGAGATTGAAGTAAATAGAGCTTTCTGTTATGTGTAATGAAAAAGCATTGCAAGTAAAGAAAGCTCAAACACATGTTTGAATTCTTTTTGTAAATACTCTTGACATTGTGAAGGATTAAGATGTTATTGCTGGTTTAAATGTGAAATGTCTCCAAAGGCACATCAGTATTGTTTATAAGCGATAATTTATTTCTTTTAAAAAACTATTAATCTAGGTAATACCAATCTCTAGTAATAAAAGGAGACCATCAATTAGCAAAAATAAATCTATCACAACGATAACTAAAGGTTTCTGTGATTTTCTACAGAAGTTTGCATGTCTACATTTAAAAAAATTGTATTGAGAGAGAGGGTAGTTGTTTGTTCCTTATGAATCAGACTTGGAGATACACAAAAGGTAAGTGCGTTCCTCTCCTCCCCATCATGTCTTCTGTAGCCTCTTTTATTTGGGGTGTTCATCTGCAGAGAAAAAGGAAATAAAAAAGAGCGTTAATGAAATCGAGTATGGTCTTTCATAGCTCAGCCAAATTTCTAATGAATAGATTTCTCTGGGTCAAAGCCAAGATGTGTGTATTGTTTTGGACGGGTAAAAGCTTTACAGTTGTGTATCTGATTGCTGCACTGGCATCTGTGGGAGGGAAGAAACCTTAAATGTATGAGTGGGGATCATCTGGTTATTTATGGCACGGTAACAATGTGTATAAAGATATGATCCGACACATATGTCAAAGTAATTCCTGTTGACTGACTTCAGGGAGAATGCATTGTAAATCCAGCTACTCGGTGTGCTTGGGATTCTGATACAAAGGTAACTGCTGTGGAGGTTTTTCTGCGGCTGTCAGACTATTTATTTTGCAGTCAGGCTGATTTTCTCTGGTTTTAATTAATTTAAGAAAAATCATCTTTAGAAAAAAAAACAAAACCCAACACTCCTCCTTTCCCTTCCCTTTCCCAAAGCAACCCTCTGTATGTGGGAAATACCATGTTAATGTCTTAAATTAGCAAGATGCATCCAGAAACAGCATTTGTAGTTTCTTGATTTTTTTTGTTTAATAAAGTTCATTTTACCACAAAGTACGTCATTGCTGAAACTGAATTTTTGTAAGAGGTTTCATCTTTACCAACTTTCCTACCACCAAATACTGAAACTGCTATTTTTAACATGCTTTTAGAAGTGTTACGTCAGGTGTTTTTTTTTAAACCCACAGCTATCAGTTTCTTGATTTATTGTTATCACGGCTTTAGCAGCACTACGGATGTATTGTAGGTACTCAGACAGGGATGAAAGTGGCCTTAACTGTTGCCGTGGCTGTCTGTCTTGTTCTTCATTGTATGGTGATGATTATGCAAAAAGAGGCACAGGGATTTGTTAATTATTCAAGACCAAGTCTGTTTATCGGGAAGAAGTATGTGTAAAGCTATAGTGAAAGTGGTGCTTTCACTGCCTGCAGTCACCAACCTTGGTAACTAAAGCCCTTCCAGCTACCAGTGCTTCCAGTCTCTTGATCCTGTGGCAGAGAAACTTGAGCCCATTTTACAGATGAGGGATTTAGGAGAAAAGAGACCAAATGACTTCCCAGGGCGATACGTGGCATGTGTGACAGAACTGGATGTTGGATACAGCTGATGTTGTCCTCATCGAGAATCTTGGCAGAAAGTGATCATCCTTTCCAAAGTGGATGAAATTTACCCCCCACCCCGAGACTGCATGGTTTTCAGTATTTTGTTTCTTCGTGTTCTCCGTGAAGTGCAAACTGTAATAATAAAGACTGGAATACTTGAGGAAGATGTCTCCCAAATTAGCAAGCTATGGTTTCTTATGGAAAACCAGCATCCGAGCCATTGGTGAAATATAGCAGCCCAGGAGAATAAAAGGCTTACCAGGGTTCGAAAGACCTCCATTTACATAAATATGCAGAGACATCTGTTACAGTCATGAGTGACCTGCTGGTTTAAATCATCAGCAGGGGAAACTTGTAGTCAATCAGCGTTGCCTGCAGTAGCAGGTGCTACTTTAGGCAACAGGAATTACTGAAGAGGTTTTCGATGAACAAAGACCTTTCTGCTTGCCAAGAAGAGACATACGGGAAATTGAAACAAACAGCACACGCCTACGGTCTTTCATTTGTAATATGCAACGAGAGCATAGTGTGTGCTTCTGCATCCAAATCTTTACATGATTAGTTATAGGTATGGTGTGGCTGACAAAGCTGCAAAGTTTACGTCTGAGAAGCACTTACGGCTTTTCAAACCAAACTACTTAAGTCAGATTCCCAAACAGAAGTGAATCATCAAGATTTAATGGAAAATGTTCAAAACAAATTCATCATTTAAAAAACAATATTTTTATTATCAGAGTGTATGCCCAAAATAGTAATGTAAAACTGTCATCCTAAAGGTTACGATTACTTAAGTGAATAATTGAAGTTTAATTCTTGCTCACCATTAATCAGCAGAGACATTATGACATTATAACTTTATATAATGCCAGGATATTTGTATTCCTTGTTGGCACAAAGTATATGGCGTACTCTCTCTTTTTTTTCTCTCCCTCTCCTCCCTCTGCCCCATAATAAAATTTGTAATCTCATCTTAAATTTAGATTTGTTTCTATTTTATGGGAACTTTATTTAAGTTCTCTGCGTAACGGGATTTTGTAAGGAAAGAATCTGTCTTTTCAGTGGATGAACTACGGGACAGAAAACTAGATTACAAATTCGGGGCTGCAAAAAGGTTATGATTTGGTGTGTTATACGTGACTGTAACTGCCAGCAGTTCTGAAAAGAAAATGCTCACACAGTAAAAAGGAGTGTCCGAAGAACCTGTAGTAAAGCCACAAAAGTAAAAGAGTTGGCATTTGCAAAGGCTTCCAAGATTTAAAATGCTCCCTCTGACTCTCTCATACATGTTAAATACTGCTCTTTAATTATAATAAAAGGTACAGTACACCTTGAGCACTTGATTCACAATATTTAATGGGTACCTCACATTGGGATATAACAGCTCTAATAACTATATGAGATCTTTAAATATTTTAACAATTCCCACCTTATTTTGATAACAAATTTCATACTGAATCGAGATAAAACAAAACCTGTTCTTTTCTTTCCCTTTGAACAGAGCGTGGATCACACTTCTCGTAAACCTCATCATATTGAGGTTGGGCTAAGATGAGCATAACCAGTGACGAAGTGAATTTCTTGGTGTATCGCTATCTCCAGGAATCGGGTAAATTTCCTGTCTTTCCTCACAACTTCAGGTCATAGATGAAATGGGAAAATTGGCTTTTTATGTGGTGTTGCTTTAGGAATGTTGTGTTGAGTGTTTCAGACTGATAGACTAAATATTTCTTGCACAAACCCATGTTCTTTGAAATCATAGTCTTGAACATAATAAAAGTGCAAACATACGCAGGTACAAAGTAAACATTGCAGTTAGGCAAAACAAGGAAATAAATAACATTATGTTAACAAATGTTTTTGTAGAGTTATATCATCTCAGCCAAATTCATTTTTGGCAGCATAGGCACAAAGCACATGGATTTTGTATCTTTTTTCTTAGCTACTTGAAATAGTTCTGTCAGATACTTATTACGTAAAGAGGGATTGTCTAAATTGGTTTTACATTAGCTGTAAATGGAAATTTGGGTGCAAGCCTCTGATGTTTTAGAATTTCATTAGCGTAATTATGTATATAAACTGAGCCGCTCAAGTGTCAGTGTGGCTCTGTCTTAGTATCACTTCCACCTCTATCTGTTTTCATATCGGAAAATAATGTCTTTACAGGGCTTTTCCTTTTAGAAGGAAAGCTTTGTCTTTCCTTCAAAAAAAAAAAAATTAAATTGAAACTTAAATTTAGGGTCTATTTTGTTTTCGTAGTCTTGATTCCATTCTTTGACTGCAAGAAGTAGTAGTTCTCTTCGCTAATGGAAAATGTTCTGTTAGTGCAGAGATGATACGGGAGGTGAGAAACATTGACAACGGATTTATAGCCAGAATCCCAGTTTACTTGGTACCGGCCCTATGTTCTGGGTTGGTAAAAGTAGAATTGACTAAAAATATTTGGGGTTTCATATGCTGAAACAAAAAAAAAAAAATTCTGTGAAAAATACATGTCTTCCTGTCAGAAGACTTGAAGCCAGTTTTAGAGTAAGTCCTTCAGACTTGAGAGGTGTCTTGGACAGCGGACCAAAATCCCAGCATGTAGGAGATACTGGGTTAGCCTGCTTCTGTTGGTCATTATAACTAGCATTCATTAGCTACGTTATTTTGATTTGTTTCTTCTACTTCCAAGACTATTTCAATCCCAGGAATCCAAACCCCTATGCAAGGAATCTCCACTGAAATTGGGAAGAAGATTTATAATACTTTTTCAGGATTCGGTCTTTTAAAACAGTTCTTTGAGAGTCCAGATGTGGCCTGTGTTAGTAGCTGTTTTCTCACATTGTATTCTTCTCTCTAATAACGGAGCTTATAAAAAAGTAGTCTAGTTCTGGCATGCAATCAGATGAAAGAAAAATAGGAACTATCTAACTAAAATTTCATCCAGACAAAGTTTATTTTTAAAAATAAGCTATTGGGCACCACACTGGAAAGGGCTTTTGAACATGAGAGCGGTGTGCAGATGGACATAATCGAAGCCTAAAGAATCCTGAAATTGTTTTATGTTGTTATATTGTATTGTAGGAGATTCTACATAACAGCGTATTAATACAGCAACTTTTCCTGATGTGATAAAAGAAAACCAGCCTTTTTTATTCCTTTTGATAAATCAGTAGGTGGGTTAGTGTTGGGTAATGATTCAGAAGGAGGCTTTACATAGTCAATCAAGAATGGTGGTATCAGTCAAATGTCAGGAAAAAGTTCTTCTAGGTAACCTGTCTCCCACAGCAAGCAATCACTTTTGCCATTTTAGGGAGAACTTCACATACAAATTTTCATATTAATTGCAAGTTGTACTGGTCTTACCTTCTTATGTAACAGGCCAAATGTTTTTCTTACTTAATCCACACATACTAAAGGCATTCAAAAGAACATTGTATTTCCACTGTTCTGTCGTATTTTACCCATATAAGAGAGTAGAAGTTGAGGTTAAATATTTGAAGAAATATTAAAATATGGCTCAAACTGAACATATTGAAATCTAGATGCTAGGTATTGATTTAGTAGATATAGCTGACAGTTTGCTAGTAATTCCATTCAGCAAATAAGAGCTATAACCAATGATGAATCCACTAATCTGTTTAAAAAGCTTCTTACATTTAGTTTGAATCTTCTTTCATACCATCATTGTTTTTTCCAAAGAAATCTTTATATCTGTATTTTCAGATAAAGTAGGGTAATAAGACAGAAATTGTTATACAGCATCTTGCCTTTCCACCTGCTAGTATAAATGCCATAAGATGCGACAGCAGACGAAAGATGTTTAATCAATAGCTTCAGAAATAATGCATGCCAAATTTAAGAGTGCTAGTGCTTAAATACAGTTTAAGTTCAAACCCCTACAGTTTAAGGAGTTTGCTGAAAACAAGGTTATTACATTGATTATTTATTAACATTAGTCGAACCCAAAGCTTCTAAAAATTATATCAAACACAGCCATAAAGGTTGCTTACAAGACCATACAAAAGTTCAATTTTTTTTTTCAGGTACCTGTCCTTTAATCTTATCTTGTAAAACTTCCAGGCTTTCCCATAAAATGTAGGCAAATGGTAGGAGGAAATGACAAAAGGAAATACATATGGTGGAACAACTACATAAAAAGCAAACTGTCCCTATATTTCAAGCATTTTGCTGCTGCAAGGCACAGAAGCACTTGAGATTATTTGAAACATTATAGCAAAGATACTGATGGGTGCTTTACACTTCATTATGAAAATGCTGTCAGGTCATTCTAGCAGAAGTTCAGCTCTTCAAAAATTCAAGTTAGAAGCAAAATTCAATAATTATATTTCCTCCTTAATTCTCTGTCAGACTAGAAAACTTGCACAGGAGAGTATTAATAGAGTTGAACTGTCTAAACCATTATTGTTGCTTTTTAACAAATCTTGGCATACCAAGGGGAGTTCCAGTGAACTGGAAAAAGCAAATGTTGTGCCAGAATTTTTAAAGGTTAAACAAGATGATCCAGGTAACTATAGGTCAAGCAAAATCATTGGAAGGTTGAAACTAGAACCTCCAACAAAAATGAAGAGATGACATCATGCCTAATGCCAGCCAGCAAGTTTTTATGGATAATAGATCTTGTCAAGCAAACTCGATACTGCTTTTTCCAAGATAACAAATGAAGTTGACAGAGCTGTGCTGACAATAATACACTTAGAGTACTTTATGACATTTACTTAGTCTTGTCGACACTATGGTTAAAAACAAAATGAAATAACAGCGTGTAAAATCAGTGTAATCCAGGGTTACCAAATGGATTAAAAATGGGCTAACAGAAACATCTTGAAAAGTGATTAGAGGTGGGGAATATTCATCTCAAAGGTTGCTTCTAGTGGGAACTCGCAGGAATCTGTTCTTGGCGTAATAGTGCTCAATAGCTTTATCAGTTATCTGGAAGGAAATATAAAATGATTCTCAAGTACATTTGCAGATGGAATGAAATGGTAAGTTGTGGCACTTGATGAGTTATACTGACTGATCATGTGGTTTAACAGAAAAAACACAGCCAGGGAGACTGCTTTGAGTTGCCTGCTGCTGGAGAAGCAGGCTGGAGAAGATGCCTGGTCCAGGGGCAGTGCAGTACAAGACAGGACTTGGACAAGTTAAGGCTCTAATTGCTTAGCTGTATTAAAATAAGTAAGTGAATAATGCCTCTTCACATAGGTGACTGTCTCAGGGCTTATCTATGCACAGAAAAACAAAGCGGTCAGGCATAATTTCCATTTAGGCTCCATGGGTATAGGATGGTATAGGAATTCCACCACTAAGGTGGCTAGGTGTTGTCACTTCTGCTGGAGGACCATGAATGCCCCCCTTCTTGAGATATAAAGAAATCAAGTGTTTAATTTCAGTTTAAGATTGTTACTTACTATCCCAAAGCCAAGTCTCACAATGTTCAGTTTGCTCCTTTTTGAATATGAGCTTTTTGGTGCACAATTTAAAGTGGCCCAACTCTTGAAAGTGCTGAGTACTTCTAAGCTTTGTTCATCTCAGAAGTCAAACTTTTAAAATTCAGGTTTTATTTATTTGTTGATGTCTTGATTTAAAGACTACCTTTAAGTGAAAATGTTGGCCTCAGTTAGGAAAATCAGGCTTAGGTTACATCTACACTATGAGTGTACTACCACTGTGGAGATAGGAGCGCACAAAATACTCCTGTGGTGGACGTAGTTATACCAGCAAAGCAGGTGCACTGACAAAAGTGCAACAAGCTTTACCAAAGAAGCCACAGTTCTGGCATTCAAATTATGTCGATTCAGTTTTGCACCTCTTCAAACTCCTGAGAAGCATACTTTTGCTAGCAGCCATCTTCACTGCCGACATAGTCCGATTTGTTTTCTTCAGAGTGAAGAGCTGTGTTTCTACAAAACTGTATAGAATTCAGAATATGGAGTTTTCCTGGTTTGCTTTGTCTGCCCAAAAGAGAAACAGATAATTATTTGTCTTTTGGAATGAAGGTCAGAGAAGTACAATGCAATGGGAGTAATAAGGATTCCAAGGAAAATTGAAAAGGGCGGGGGGATAGCAAAACCAAGGGAAATCAAGTCTCTCATATACCTTTTAATCTAAAATGTGCTGCCATCTGTTGAGAGTGACAAATCCTATCGTAGGTCCAAATGCTACAATAAATTACCTTCCATACCTAGCCTAACATGTCAATTCAGTTATTTTTCAAATTTGATATTTTTGATGCATTGATCAATTTAATTGTGTTCCTTTTCTAGCACTTACATGCATGTTGCAGTACAGAATCCTTATCTGAAAATCAAATCCCCAGCAGTCTGCAGCTCATACTGCTCTCTAGTAGGGCATTTATTGTAGTGAATGTCTGGCAATAACTTGTTAGAGTTAAGGTTGTGTAACAGTTTCCATTTTCATTCATACTTTTACTATTCAGTTTGAATTTTTCCATGTTTTATGACATATACTTAATAAACTATTCCTCAGTGTGCAATCCGTACCATGTCCAAGACAATAAAAACACTAGCTGGATGCTTTTGCTAAAAAGATGTCAATGAAATTTTTAGCTGCTGACTTGGGGCAATTTACCATTATACTTTAGAACTGTCATTTGTTTTCTTCCCAACCACACAAATTAAGGCAGCTAATAATGTAGTTGTTTTCCATCTGCAGATTCAGGATGACAGCGGCGTGTTGGTCTGTTTGGTTCATGGTTGACAGATTTTCCTTGTTTTGCTAAAAGATAAGATTTTCTCTCACATTTTAAGCATAGGCTCAAGGGCACATAGAGCATGAAGCGCTTCTGTGAATCACAGCACAAAATCCTTTGTAAAGTTAGGCATGTGCAAACATGGGCCTTTCCTGTTAACCACATCCAGGGCATCTTATTTTCATTCTGCCTTTGGAAATTATGAGATAATCCAAAATATGGGTATTCTGTAGCTCCTGGGATTTCATCATTCTGATGTTGTCCAACTAGATATTGGTAGTTGCAATAGAACTAAATTACAATTTTTCCAATGCCATTTACAGTTTTTTGAAAAGGAAGCAACAAAATTTGAAGGAAAATACCTTCTTTATGACTCATTCTCTTTTTTAACAAAGGAATTTTATACAAAATGTAAATATCACAGTTTGCTTGGGTAGGTTCTCAGGCAGTAGGGAATGACTGAAGATCAATATTCCGTTCTTTTGAATTTGTGCCTTATGCAACGGTCTTTACTTACATAAGCCTATGTAATTTTTCTCTGAAGCCCATATTTTTTCTGCATGTGAGGTACGTTTAGAGTGTTTTGAACAACTGTGTATGGCACAGAGTTCCTGAGTCACAGATGAGAAAAGTGTATGTTGAAAATAATTTGGATTAAGCATAGCATAAAATATTGGCGTATATAGGTCAACTAAATTTGCTTCAAAGCTAACTGTTTCCTTTGCGTAGGAAGGCTGCTGCTAGGTAGAAGGGGAATTTACAGTGCATGGGTTTTGCTTAAATTATTAAAATCTACACCTTCAAGAATAATTCATTAGAGAATGAATCACTTGGTCAATAAAGGCACTTGTCCAGTGTGACAGTAAAAACAATAGTGTGCACTGATAGTAGAGTCAGTGGATAACGATTTTTCTTTTGCTTTTTTTATGTTTTCTCCCAATTTGGCTCACTAGGATCATTGGAGAGCTCAGGCTGGATGTTATCTCAGGAGATGACAGAATCAGAGAATATTTCAGGTTGGCAGGGACCTTTGGAAATCATCTAGTCCAACTCCCCTGCTCAGAGCAGGGTCAGCTGCAGCAGGTTGCTCAGGGCTGTGTCCAGTTGGGTTTTGAATAATCTCCCAAGGATGGAGAGTCCACAACCTCCCTGGGTGGCCTGTTCTAATATGCAACCACTTTCACATTAAAAAAGGGGTTTTATTTTGTTTCAGTGGCACTTCATGTGTGTTTCAGTTTGTGTCCTGTCACTGGGCACTGCTGAGAAGAGCCTGGCTTTGTCCTCTTTGCAGCCCCTCAGGTATTTATGCACGTGGATAAGGTCCCCCATGAGCCTTCTCTTCCCCAGGCTGAGCAGTCCAGCTCTCTCAACCTCTCCCCATGTTCCGGATGCTCCAGTCTAGTGATCATCTTCGTGGTCTTTTCACTGGACTCACTCCAGTATGTCCCTGTCTCTCTTGTACTAGGAAGCCCAGAACTGGACACAGTACTCCAGATGTGTCTCACCAGGGCTGAGTAAAGGGCAAGGATCCCCTCCATTGACCCACTGGCAACGCTCTTCATAGCGCAGCTCAGGATGCCGTTGGCTTTCCTTGCTGCAAGGGCACATTGCTGGCTCACGTTCAACTAGTCCAGTCTCCCGCTGAAAACTGGGGAGCCTCAAAGATCCTTTAAAGAACCTATATGTAAAGGTGCTGTTAAACACGATAGTCACTGGAATGCTCTTGAAGCTGTGTACCTAGCTATGCTCTAATAGTAAGGACGGAGACCTTGTGTTTGCTGAGGGAAAAATACATCACTGAAAAGACATCCTGTCAGCCAAAGATAAAACACACATTTTAGTGTTTTTTTCAGTAACAATCTATGGCTGCGCTATTTGTGTCTATATACGTGTTATCACTGGTTCATGGGCCGCGTGTATTCTGCCTGCAGTATATAGTAACTGTACTTCATAGACCAAACTCAGCTGCACTGATATAAAGATGCTTGTGTATTTGCTTAGCATCTATTTGCACAGTTACTTTTGTGCTAGTGTAACTGGGTGCTGAACAGGTGTTACTGAGTAAATAAAACAACACATTTTTTAAGGAAATATGTAAAAACTGGGTGTTTAAACCTGGCTTTAAAATTTTTGTTCTTCAATAAATATTCCTGTTTGAAAGTGAGGTTAATACTGTGTACGGTACCTCACAGCAGATGGTAAAAGGCTTTAGTCCTAAAATATATTGAAAACCTCTGAGGAAAGACTATTACAGGTGTGCTGGGACACTATTGAACATTATTTTTCTATTATTTCAAAGTACTATTTGTGAATTTATAAGTGAATATATATATATGTAAATGCAGTGTGAATGAGATGCTAACTATATTATTCAGGAACTGGTGTTAAGACTGAAGGCAGGGTTTCTTTCACCTTTTCAGCTGTACAATGGCTAGGCTTTGGAGCAATACAAAATCCATTTTTAATTCCCGTGGTTTAGCACAGATCTGATTTGTGGGCACGCAGCCCTATTTATATGATGTGTTATCCTCTTTAGGGCCAGCCTACTCAATTAAAATAAAATGACTTAAGCTTATGATCCAAATCTCTGATATACTGGAAGTTGGATAGAGAACCAACATTTGTGGCCTTTAATGAATTATTTGAGGTAAATAAAGCCACAGTGTTATTCTAGGAGTGGAATATGTGTTAAAGTGACTGTTGGATAAGAACACTTGAGAAATTCGACCCAAAAAAAAAAAAAAGTTTTGGTTTAAATAAAAGTGTTTCCTAAAAGTCACCCCAGAATGAACATTCCTATCTAATGAGAAACCATCTGTAAATATATATATTTCATATAGTGTAACATAATGTATATAACCCCCTAGCATAACATGTATGTAGTAAAAATAGTGTACTATTAAAAGGGTTTATAATGGGTTTTATGCTGCTCCTTCTTTTTTTTTAATCTCTCCCCTACTTTCTGCATTTCTTTTAAACTGGGGAGGAAGTGACTGTATGATTCCAGAAACAGTGAGACTGACTCTGAATTTGAAATTATACTTGATAGTTGGAGGATGTATGACTGCTGAAAAGACAAATCCATTTCTCAAATAAGAACTATGTTATTATGCACAGTTTCTCTCCCTACTAGTAATCATGTATTCTCATTGCAAATACTAAGTACATTTTAAGAAAATCAGGGTCAGCATTAGAAGAGTACAAGCTTTATTGGGCTGCAGTTCCAAAACCATTTTTTTAAACTTATCAAAGCGATAGATCTTGTGAAGGATGAAGCTGATAGGTTAAAGGTAAATACTTTTCCCAGCTTCCTTTAAAGATAAGCAAATTGGTTTCTAAGCCAGCAGCACCTCTGAATTGTGTGAAACAATGCATGAGTCAAAAACACATTGTGCGGTTTTTTCGTAGAGCAGTGAATACGTACTAGCAGTATTTGATGGTCGGCTTCCCAAAATCCAAATTCCACAATGGAGAGGAAAAAATATTTTTACAGCTACAGGTTTTGTCATACTTTGTTCTGGTTATATTTTCAAAAGAATGTAATAAGCTGTATGAGGGCCATTTTTATGTGCGTTTATATGCACAGACTTGTGACCAGATATCTACTTTGTATACATACCTATAAACAATAGTTTCAAATGTTTTGTGGTGCAGTTCAAGAGGTCCTTTAGAAAACTTCTTTCTCTGTGTCTTTTACCCCTGTTGCATAACAACAGCAATATAAATGCCATGTAAGAAAAGCAATACTTGCTGCAGAATTTTGTAAGTTCCTGTGAAGGAAAAAAAAATACACTGAGTATCTTGTTCTTTTCCCATTCGCAAAACCCTGCTTACTTGGTATTTCCTTCTAGGTCTCTTCACAGTTTTCTAAACTTGGCTATTTTAATTTTTCTTTCGCCTGAAAGTTGCTGTACAGCATTGGATCTCAGCCACTGAGCAAACATGGTGATTTTTAAGCTACACAAACATAAACAATTACACCTTCACAAATCTATTCCATAGCATGGATTTTGGTTCTGATCACTTCATGTCCTGTTTTTTAAAGCTTGCATAAATGCAGTATTATAGGAGTATTAAGAAAATACTAGGTTGAGTGGAAGGCAGTTATCTATAGGTCAAGATAGCTTTGTTAGTAAAACCAGTGAAGTGCTACACATTTATCAATTTACTGCTTTTCTTTATGATTGTCCAGGCCCAGTGAAAGAAGCTGTATCGTGCAGCTTTGCAAGTTTTGCTAATAACCTCCACACTGGGGACTTTCTGCCTGCACAGCTGTGGCAGTTACAAATCACCCCCACACACACACCTAACCAGCATAGCTGTATTAGGGCTCCGTTTGTAGTCACCATCAGCAGAAAACATCCTGGTGTTGAAGTTCCTGAATGCCCACTGAGCGTCAGCTGTGGCGTCCTACTTGCCACCGCTTACAGGTGTATATTAGAACTGATAGAAGAACGTAGCTTACGGAAAAATAAAAGGGAAGTATGTATGACTGTGAAAGTCTCTTCTATAAATGTGGTCCTTAAAATGATGCACGTCTCTTTGGATGTTTGGTTGCACGGACAGGGCTAAAAGACAACAGCATCCCATTAATTTAGAAGGAAAAGATTCTTTTTTTTTTTATCGCCATGGCCCTTTTAAATTATTTCAAACCTTGCCCATAGTTGCATTAAATTGCTAGATCTGTGTTGACATTTGTTCACAATTGTCAGTCTAATTTACACAGAGTGATTGAAAAAGGGGATTACTTCAGACCTTGTTTTCAAAAGATTTTTTTTAAGTTCCTCTTTCCATTGCTCGTGTTCTGTTTTCTGTCTGTATCATATTTTTCTTCTTGTTAATTTGCAGCCCTCAGAAAGGCTTAAACAGTGAGTGCCAAGTACTGCTCATCAAAAGATCATTTCCAAGTTGTATTAGTATTTTCCAACATATTTTCCTGCATGAAAAAGAAAAAAAACCTGCCAAAAATTCTTTGGCACATAACAAAATAATTTTGGGTAGCAGACATTTAATCTGAATTCTTGGCAGAAGGTGAGCAGGTCAGATATCCAAGAAAAAAGGGTGTAACATTTAATATTAGTGAATAATCACTTCTACAAAACTTCAGGTAACCAGGCACACTATAATTTTGGCAACTGACACAAGCTACAGCTAGGGATCCTTTCTTTATATTTCTCAGGGACTGTGAAAGAGGTTGTAATACAGGACACATTTCCCAGGGTTCTGGAAATAATTTTAATCGTTCAGCAATCCTAATCTTGAAACAAATGTACCAGCCCTATTGTTCAGCTGATTTTTCTAAAAATATACTTCAACTGCAGTTCTTATTTTAAATTGCTAATGTGTGTCCTTGTTAAGCCCTTTATGTAATTGTGAAGGTAAGTCTTCAAAAATAAGCAGACACTGCCAAAACCAGAGAGGCACTCTAGGATGTATTACCGAGAAAGAAAAAGCTCCACTAGGAGAAGAACCTCAGTCTGCTGTGAATAATAAACAAGATGTGCTGTAGGATTTTTGCCCACCTTTTTTTTAACTGTTTGTAGAATCTTATCAGTGGCTTGAGGCACCACACTCTTTATTAACTGCAACCGAGCGTATTTCGGAGAAACCGGTGTCCTTTTTGTGAAACCTCTGCATATGTACACTAGGGTTTTATGGCCATATTTTTATGGGTACATAATTACATTTAGACAGAAATGTAAGGAGAAGCAAGGATAGAGATCCATGTTACATTCTCAGTTCTCACGCAGTGCATCACACCGAAGGGGAAATACTAGGGTCTAAAATGGCAGCTGCAGTCAAGTACAGTGAAGAACATCATTGTATTCTCTTGGGCAACAGGCAAGGAATTATGTCATTTACCTCAGGAGTGTGTGTTAGGCCCAGGATCAAGAAAATACAGTTGCTCTAAGTTAAACTGTTTGCTTCTGGTTTTGCAGTCAGAAGTTGCGTTCAAATATGCCCTTAGTGATACGTGTCCCTTGCTTCTCTGCACTGGTAAATCTAGACCTACAGAAGTCTTGATTTAGTGTTAACTGTGCTGTTTGTACTTCATTAGTATTTGGAAGAAATTATTTTGTTAACGGACCTAGTTCACTCTTCTTTAGTGGATTTTTTTTTAAACTGCAATGGTGGGGCTTTAGTTTATTTCAGATCACCATATTGCACTACTCTTCCCTTCTTGCCTTCCTGCTTAGATGGCACTCCCAAGACCCAGACATCAAACTTGGGGAAGTGTTTTTCCACTGGTTGCATCTGGTTTCTTTAGCAAGCAGCTGTGCAGGCAGCTTTGGAGTTACTCGGGTTTGGTAACATGGTAAAGCAGCTGATGGGACTCTGTGGGGACATCTTTTCCTCCTGCGTATGATTTTCTTTTGACTCATTATGCTCTAGAATATTTCTACTTGATGTGTCTAAATCTCCCAGGATTTTTGCCCGTGTACCCATTTATGCTCATAAAGATGACTTCCTTTACCCCCTCACAACCATCTTTTTTTCCTTGCAGCCGGTACAGCTGTAGTCAGTTCCTACGTGCCTTTCATTCTTGCATGAATTTTACATCAGCCAAAGTCTCAGCAGTAGTGCCAGGTACAATACTACCTTAAGAAAACAGGCACTCATGCAGCCAGAAAACTTGAGATTGCCAGTGGATCCCATTATAGCAGCTGCAGGTTGGTTCTACTGAGCCAGAAGTTTTAATAATTTCTAAAACCATGCTCATTTTTGTATCCTGTACCTGCCAAATACTTTCAAAGAGAACAGCATGTTACTTCAGAGATGAGGATTGGAAGAGCTAGTATTGGGAATTTCCAAAAAGAAAGACAACACAATGTCAGAGAAATAAATGAAATAAGAAGTATTGATTATTTCCACCTGGCAATGGTTAAATTGTTACAGAAAAAGAAGGGGTTGTCAGATAGTTTATGCCTCCTCATTTTTTTTTCCTCTCTTTCTATTGAGGTAATAACATCACTAATTTAGTGATTTCTGGAGATTGAACCTAAGATCCCTGGATTTGAAAACCTCAATCTGGACTGCTTGAGGTCAAGGGAAATTTATTAAAGAAAATGACACAGAACTCCATATGAAATCTCACTATTTCCCAGGACAGAGGGCCACACTGGGCATTATTTATACAAAGATTTGTAGGAATGGGTTGTTACTTGTACTCAGTGTTGGGAGAGAGGCTGTTCATCATAAAGATGCCCGAGATGTGTGTGAAAGGCAATTTGATTGCCATAATTCTTTATTCTCTGTTTCATTCTACAGTAACAAATGTTTCAGTGAAGAATTTTATAGTATGAATAATTAAACTGAGTAATTTGCAAATAACTTGACACATTTTTTTTTTTAATTCTTTGAACAGTACACTAGTTAGATTTACCAGAGAAAACTTAAGTCCAGTTAAGTTTGTTTCCACAAACAGAAAACTTTTGCAGTATTCAGCAGGTCACTTAACTGTTGCTAATCAGGGCATCCCCGGGGTAACTCCTGAGTAACCGGGGAAGACTGAAACACTTCAGAAGTCGTTGCTTCCACAGACCCCTCTTTGTCTTTCCCCTCACCTGTACAAACGCAGCAGTAGGTGCTGTAGCTGTTACAGTTTAAGACTGCAGTTTAAACAAGACTGCTTTTTACAGTGCTAAAGGAATCAGAAAATGAAAGGAGTACTTAGTGAACGTCAGTTAGCTGGATCTGTGATTGCCAGATGAGCTAGCGTGGGGAATACTCAGCAGCAGCCCAGTTGTGTGCCTAAAAGGAAGAATCCTTCACTCCCAGAAGAGGTGAGACACATCTCTGGAGAAGACAAGGCATTCCCCGGGCTGCATGGCTGCCCAATGCCCCGTCGTACACCTGCATTTGGCAGGGATTTCTGCTGTGAGCCAGGCATATTGCAAACAATTAAAATTGCGTAGCCTGCTGATCAAACAAGCGCACAAAGAGCAGCATTATGTTCATTAAATAAAACCTAGTCATATTATGATCGATGACGAATCTTGTTTTAAGGGGAGGCCATTTTTAACTGAAAAAGGAGCAGCCAAGGGAAAAAAAACCTCAATCCTCTCCATTTTTGCAGTTACAGCAAAATCTATCAGTGAAATTTTTCAAAACACAGCCCTACATATGCATTTTTTTGGCACTGCCCAGGGCAAGAATTCCCTAGTGGCTGTGTATGTACCACTGAGAGTATATACAGACACCTCAGTGTGGGAAAAGATGCAGCACAGAACCAGGACCTGTTACCACTGTCAGTACAAAAAAGTGCGGGAATCTCTCAGTGAGGAATTTCATTCAGTTTTCAAGTCAAAAACACTTGCCTAACAATTTCTGGGTTGGGGGGCGTCGTTCAAGTAATTGTTTCTGCATTCATTATATCTTCTATGTTTTTATGGTCTGTAAAATCTTTTAACATCAACTATTCCACAGTTGATAGGTCACCTCCCTCTAAGGTGGTCATACCAAGTTCTGCACTGTTCATTTGGATATTTTTTTTCATGTATGATAATGTATTTACTGATTGTACATAGTTTGACAGTTTATGTTTTCCCGTCTTTTTTGAGGTAGAACAAACCTGGAAGCCATTCTCTCAAGTCTGCTGAAAGGTGCCGTTTAGGGCACTGATCACGGCACAGCACAAGTGACTGTCTGGTTCACTGGTACAAAACCGGTTCAGTCTGTGGCCATCCTCTCTCCCCTTCTGCCTTTTGTATTCATGTCTTTAACCTTAAAAGCTCATAGTCTCATTGCATGTGTCCTCAAAGGGTTTACTACGTAAGATTTCATTTATTGGTGCTATTTGAATAGAAGTTATTGTTTTAGAGAGTGATTATTACAGTCACCGAAAAGACAGAATTTATAAGAAATAACGCACGTGGACACAGATTTGCAACGTTCACTCATTTCACTGCTACTACAGCATTTTGAGTTTGGGTCTATTGTAATTTTCTGTCATCCTTACCGCGTCCTTTCTTCAGATCCCCACTTGCAGAGCACCTTCTGGCTCTGCTCTCGCTCCCCAACTGCGTTGACAGCCTGCAGAGAGTCACTGGAGGGGGGGAGGGTTCTCGTGTCTTGGCGTTGCGTTCCCCAGTGTGGTTTCATGAACTTCAGAAGGAGGGCCGAGTTAACATTTGTAACACAAACTAACATTTAAAAAAACTTGCCTTTGTTTAATAGAAATAACCTTTTTGTAAGACTGAATTGTAGACCTGCAACATTGCTATATAATTTAGTGTACTCAGGCGCAGAGCCCCAAAGAGAACTGATGACATCTGGTAACTATAAAAGCAAAGCTCAAGTGATTTTTCAGCGTTACCAGAAACCTGACGTGGGTACAGCTTCGTTCAGGATTTTGTTAACTGTGTGTGTTACTTTTAAAACCAGCCTACTTTCATATGAGCTTTATATAAATGCTACGGTAGTACAAGAAATCAGGAGGTAATTAGCTATAGGTCGGTAGTCTGGTTGAGTTGTTTCTGTTGTGTTTGTTTTTCTTTTAATTACAATTGTATGGGAGGATTTTTCCAAGAGGGGTGAGGAACACAGTGTCCAGCAGCACCCACTTAAGCAGTTTCACTCTGTTGATTTTCAGTATTTGGATCTTATCAGATAAGATTTTAGGTAAGTTTGTTACAACTGCTGGAGACATGTGAGTGAGATTGCTCGTCAGTGACAACATAGCCAGGAGTTTTGTGTTTTGTCATCTAACAGGTGCTTTGGTAATAGTTTCTTAGCATTGAGAGAAACAGTAAAATAACAAGATTCATTGCAATAACACAAGTGGGTTTTGTGCTGAGTGGTTCCTTCTCTCACGCACAGCCAGGTGAGAGGTGTTGCTCTTTGGGGATGTGGCAGCTCAGTACTGGACAATGAGGTCAGCTGTGTGCCACGGTCATCTGTCTGCTGGCAAAGCTGGGGCTCAGTATAGGCCAGCAGCCAACTAAAAGGTCTGCAAGATACCAAATGCAATAATGAGAGGTACAAAGTCATAGTTAAAATTAAGTCTACTGTAGGTCCACAGTAATGATTTTCTGCTTTTTTACATTTTCTGTCACTGTTTGTTGGTTGCCATTTTTCTGCCATCCACCTTTTGATTTAATCGGAGACCATGTTACAATTTTCTGAGCTGCCAACTCACAAACCAGCTGCTGGCTTTTTTAGCAGTCAACTTCAGTGCTTCTGGACAACAGCATAATTATCTCATTCTTCTCCACTCTGAAGTAGATATGCTGATTTATCAATCATGCATTTTAAAGTCCATTCCTTTTCAAGAAGGTATTGTTGTTGTGGTTGATGATTAATTTAAATACACATAAATATAAATTAAGTGGGCTCTGATTGTCTCATTCTAGTTAGTTGCATGACATGTATTTATATATATGTAGAGATTTCAGTATTCAGTGATCAAGCCCTAGATCTCCGAGACACAGGCTGTGTATGCTTAGTGCTTGATTTCTTCCTCATTGTGGTGCCCAGTAACATGCTTAGGTGTCCTACAAAACTAATAACAAGGGAAAAACACTGCCCTGCAGAGCTTACAGTCTGTTTTGGATGCAGCAGGAGGTCCAGCAGCTCATAAACTAGACCAGGACATAAAGAGCAATACAGGGTAAGAATGGGACCGGGGATTAGAGAAACGATACTGCAGTTTTTCAGGTGGTTTTTGCTGTGCTTTATTTTTATGCCTTGTAATCCTACGTAATTCTGCTCATAGGTGGACCTGCCACTTCCTAAAAAGTATCCAAGGCATCCCAAGCATCCCGCAAAACCGGGGGAGTGCCATGAAGGGAAGGTAGGGTCTGGAAAAGAGAGGATAGAGGCCATTACCAGGAAGAGGAGAAAAAGAGTGGCAAAATAAAATGTGTAGGGGGAGAGAATCACAGAGAAATACATACCTCGGTTTCAAATGTGGGAGGCATTCTGTTTCTCAGCTTGTTTTTGCTATCTATCTACAATCATAATTGAGCTAGCTGCAAAAAAGATCTTGAAAACAATTTGAGTGAGAGAGAGAAAGCATTACGGTGGAGCGAGCCCAAAATCCCGTCCTCCAGCCCACACACAGTTGGACATTGCAGTGATATGGGGGAAATCCCTTAACGGTCAAAACTATAAATGAAACTACTGTTGACAAGGGGAAGAGGCACAGCTATATTTAACGGAAGTATTTTCATTTGAGAGCTGCTTTCTTTTTCTTTTTTTTTTTTTTCTTTTTTCTTCTTTCTTGTCTAGTCGGTGGAGACTGCGAGGGCTCTTCCTGTTTGAGACAGTGCATGGGTGGTTTCCCCAAGGCTTTTAATGTTAGATTAATGCTCTGGAGACAGTGTGGTGATAAATGGGTTCCTACAGTTATATCTACATCCTGTTCCCCCCTCCCCCTCCCGCATCTGCCCCTACGTACTCTCGCTCTGCAGCGCTCGCCTTCATACCCAGCAACAGTTTTCAGCAGCTTCAGCCAGCGTTTAAGGCACAGCTCTTTCTTTAAAATGCGTCCAGCAAAATTCTTTAATTTTCAGTGCCATCACCTTCATTATCCCTTATTTCTAGGACAATGACAAAAATGAAATGGGGAAGAGAAAGACTTCTGGTTGAAGGACAGGCCGCCGCACTGGCTTGTCAACTGCTGTTTGGCAGATCCCAATTAATTACTTCTGCTATTACTGTTCACTTTCAGAAAATAGGTTTACAGGAGCAGCCTTTCTGTTGTTTCACGTTTTAATGGCAATGCTCTGCACGTCATATTGTACTCAGCAATAAATGAGCAGAGGATTTGAAATCTCCTCCCTGGTATAAGGGAATGGCTCCCCTGTGTCAGCTGCATCTATGGCTTGATTTTATACAACTTGTGCATTGATAAGGATTTAAGTATTTATCTTCAGAAAACACCCACACTAAAATGCAGCAAGGGAAATGAAGATTTGAGGCGCTTTTTTTAGCTGGACTTGCCCTTGTGTCAATTCCTATTTTTTGATGTGTTTGTTTTTGTTTTCAGTTGGTACAGTTCTCTGGTTATTTTTCTCTGTGTGCTGTTCCATTTCTATACGGCTTCCCCTATATGTGCAGGGGAGGGGGATGGGCGGTGGGGGTGGCAGGGTGGCTAGGATGGCTCTGGTTAACCTCCCCGGCTCCAGCCAGCCAGCCCGCGTCCTTCTGCTTACACGGACGCGTCTCTCAGATCTCGGAGCAGAATTATTTTTAGACCGTGAAGGTGTATCTGGCTGGTGCATTTAGATTTCATGTCATGGCTTCCTTTTCCTGCTCTCAGGTTTCTCCCACTCGGCCTTCACCTTCGGTATCGAGAGCCACATCAGCCAGTCCAACATCAACGGAACACTAGTGCCACCTGCCGCACTCATCTCCATCCTCCAGAAGGGGCTCCAGTATGTGGAGGCTGAGATCAGCATCAACGAAGTAAGTACCCGTGCCACCGCTGGCCCGCACCGCTGGCCGGCACCCGGGGCTTGCGAAGCGAGGCGCCCCAGCAGCCCGGAGACGCAAGCCACTGCTCCGCAGTTTCTGTTGGTCTGGTTTCATTTTGTTCCTCATAGTTTGCCCCACCCCCAGCAGAGAGCTGAAAAGCTCTGAGGTAGAAATGTATTTCAATTTTTAGCTGTGGTATTGAGGCCTGCTTTGCGCTGCTTAAATGGATTTTTATGGTGTTTCCACTAACCCAGTCAGCAAATCCAGGGTGCATACATTCTCGCAGCAAACAAGAAAATGCATCTGTGTTTACAGTCTTGTGTTTTCAAGGTCATAGCAGAATTTGGCAGGAAAAGCCTGCAATGTAGGTTAAAACTTCATTCCCTGACACCTGCTAGCAGGCAGCTCTGCTTGCAAGCCATGAGAAGCCTGATCAAACATCCACGGAGGTCACTGGAGAGATTCTCTCTAATTTCAGTGGCTTTGGCTCAGATCATGTAAGACCAGGCATCATCCTCTCGTGTACATGGCGAAACGGTTGTGTGTAAATCTGACCCTGGCTGGGGCACTGGTTGTCTTTGGGGATTGTACGAGCAGCTACAAAGCGTCTCTGTTCTCCCTGAACTGCCAGGGGAAACAAAGAGGGGATGTGGGAAAAGCCAGCATTTTTGCCCTGCCAACCTTAAAGGCATGATGCTTCAAGAGGGAATGAAGCATGACAGATAAGCAAGTACTGCAGTACAAAATATTTACCATAGATATTCGTAATTGACAGAGATCTGTAATGAATATTAATACATAAAAAGCTATTGCTTTTTCGTCTATAGCTGAATGTAGCATGGGAACAGCATGGGTGAGAACAAAGGAATACAAAATAGAGAAAAGGTTGTGTTGTTTGCAATGTGTAGTTTGGAAACTCATTTGGTTTTATCACTAACATTCTGTAGGGTTTTCTTTTTATGACTCAGTACCGTGTTTGAGAGTTGTGTCTGTGTTATTTTTTTAATTGGGGCAATGACATTTGACATTCATGCCAAGCTGCACTTTGATGCAGTTGTAATAACAAACCAGTGTTAGGAATCTGTCCCAATTTGCTGCTACTTAACATTTTGCCCTGTGCCTGAAATTGGAGCTACACAGTTAGAAACTTTCAGCCATGAACAGCACCTATCAGCTGAGGTCGTATGACAGCTGTAGGGGTCTGCTCCTGTGCATCCAGCTTCAGAATTGGCCTCAGTTGAGAGAATAATCTAAAAATATGCGTGTTGTCACCATTAAGATTTATGTTGCTCTCATCGTAGTTTGATTCTGTTCAAATGCGTACCGTTAAGTACACTACAGCAAAACAAAAGCCATTCTTGCTACGTCTGAACACCAGTAAGGGCTACGTATATGTGTCTCTGTGTTACTTCTCTATATATATTACTTAAGAGCGGCAAGTAATCAGTGAGTCTGTAAACTAATGTGTATAAAATTTAAGTATTGTTTGTCATCTGTGAAAGGGCAGTTATGGAAATAGTCCAGTAAGTAGTTTTACAGTTTAAAATGTAAGATGCCAAAATCCATTGGCAAACTTTTTTTTCATTGTGTAGCAAGGATTTGAGCCAGGATTCAAATAAATGTTGGTAGAGACATTTACATGAAAAACGTTGAGGAGAAAGAGCGCTCATATTTTTCTTCTCTAATGACTCTTTCCTCCTTTTTCTTCCCCATGAGGAAACAAATATGTATTATCTTAATATTGTAATTGTAACGGGTAATTCAATGACTAGTCCAACAGAAGCATACTAGTCAGCCAAGCGGCTATTTTTCTTTATTAGTTATTGTTATCTATTGAAAATTATATTGTTTCCCAGCTCCTCCATCTCTCCGTATCCTGATCTTATCTCCTCCAGAAATCTTTCACTGCTGGGTCTTGATTATTTCAAAGAATTAAAGGGAGTTTGCAGAAGATAGTAAAATGGCACTTTATGGAGACTACTAAAACCTTTTTCCTATGTTTAATAGGAAAGTGAAAGTGAAGCAAAGCTAAGTAGATACAGCAGTTGTTGACCTGCCTTAAGGTTAACTCAAATGGTTGTTAAACCTGAAGCCTAATTTACAGAAATCAAAATGAAAGCCATAACTACTATGAATAAGACTAGCAGAATAAAGCAAAAATAATGGTAAAGCAGTCCTGTACAATCAGCTACAACTGGTGGTGCTGGGCTGATGAATGCCGTGTAAGAAACCACTGAATTTGTGCATACATCTTGTTTTGGCTGAGGTTCATTATTCATCAGCTGCTTCCATTCCGATGCCCCTGCCACTGCAGGAAGACAAACAATTCAACCAAAGTCTATTTGCCTTTGTCATGACTTTAGCCATGACTCTTTTTTCCCAAATACAAAACAAAGAGAAACTTTCTGTCACGAGTCAGACCTTTTTTTCCCCACAGCGTAATTTTTTTGCATCTGTAAAGAGTTTATATGCCTGAATTTTCTATAAAATTCCAATAAGTGACTTCACTTATTCACTGAACAGATTTCTAAGTAGAACATGAGTACCACCATCATGGATCTGAGAGACCGTCTGTAGTAATGGGGCACTGTCGGTTAAGTCAAAGTGAAGTATCTTCACACAACCTAGTTTTGTTTCTTTATGTCATTACTTCTTTGCCGACCTCAGTGGTGAAGATCCTAAACTTGCAGTTTCACTTCTTCTTGTTTTCCTTGCAGGATGGTACAGTATTTGATGGCAGGCCAATAGAATCACTGTCTCTGATAGACGCAGTGATGCCTGATGTTGTTCAGACCCGGCAGCAAGCATTCAGAGAGAAACTAGCTCAGCAACAAGCCAGTGCAGCAGCAGCAGCGACAGCAACGGCAGCAACAGCGGGAGCAACGACGACTGCTGTTTCCCAGCAGAACACACCAAAGAACGGAGAAGCCACTGTGAATGGAGAGGAGAACGGGGCACATGCAATAAGTAAGCCAACCAATGCAGCTGCTTGCCACTACTGTGCAATTTGAGTTTCAATAATATTCTTGTACTTTGTTGGTGACTAGAAGGTGGTAGAACTCAGTGGAATCATTTCAGGAGGGCAGGGTATTTCTAGAAAGGCTGCTGAGTAAAAATCACGTTTCACGTCACAGTGCTGTGTTTTACTGGTGTCCTCTCAGAATCCGAAAACTTCAGGTATCTTCAGAATTGCAAGTTGAAGACACTGTCAAGAAGTGGAGCTGTGTACTCTCCCCTTGGAACAGGCTACCCAGACTTCATTAATATTATCAGCTTTATAGGTGCTTTTAGATATTTGATAAAAGTTGGAACAAGCTGTAGCCACAGTTGGTCATTTTGGCCAGGCTAGGAGGGAGATGCGTCGAGAGGCTGAGACCTGCAAGCCATATCTGTATAAATGAAGCACGGCCAGTGCATAGCCTTGAGCACTAACTATCCTATGATCATCCATAGCCTTGGCATGGTCCTTGGCACAGTTTGGCCTATTAAAGGGGGCCTACAAGAAAGATGGGGATAGTCTTTTTAGCAAGGCCTGCCGCGACAGGACAAGGGGTAATGGTTTTAAACTAAAGGAGGGTAGATTTAGACTGAACACAAGGAGAAAATTTTTCACAATGAGGGTGGTGAAACACTGGAACGGGTTGCCCAGAGAGGTGGTAGATGCCCCATCCTTGGAAACATTCAAGGACAGGCTAGATGGGGCTCTGAGCAACCTGATCTAGTTGAAGATGTCCCTGCCCATTGCAGTGGGGTTGGACTAGATGACCTTTAAAGGTGCCTTCCATCCCAAAGCATTCTATGATTCTATACCAGCTATCCATTCTTGTGCAGCATGGCCAGGCACAAGGTCATCCACAGCCTTACTGGCATGGTCATTGGCCCAGTTTGGGCTATACCAGCTATCCATTCTTGAACAGCATTGACAGACACAGGGTAAGGAGTCGCATGTGCCAAGGATCGTTCCCAACAGACAGCTTGGATGCAGCCAACCAGTCTTGAAGGCACAGAGGAAAGAGTTCCTCCCCATTGTATTTAACAGCACGTGCTTAGTCATACAGTCCACTGCAGATATCTAATTGCAGGTCCTACCTTCCCGAGATTTCCTTAGTCTGTGGGAACAGTCAGTTCTCAAGAGCTCTGAATTCACCTTTGTTTATTGGTGACAGTGGGAGACTGCACTCCTATCTTAGACATCTAAAGTCAGACATCTAAAAGGAGGAGTGGACACACCTGCCTGTGTAACTAGATCTTGACGACTGTGCTAAGATTGTGGGGCAGATATGATTAATGCTTCTGGTTTCTGTGTGCAAGCCATATTAAGGCACTGGCTAACTTCTGAAATGAAACCTTAATGCCCGATTGCCTTCCGAGGAAATTCTAGAGGAACGTGCATGGCAGGTTTTGTCAGAAGCTCCAACAGCTCTTTGGCTTAGACAAGTAACAGGTCAGGACTGTAGTCATGCAACAGATTTTATTTGTTCTGCAGTGTAGATACCTTTATCAGTCTCCATCTTCTCTTTGATCTGCATAGATTCCTCTGTGGGTCAGTGAGAAAAATGCTTTCAAACCAGGTTTTTCTTCAGAGAATTCCAGTTAGATGGGGTAGTTTCCCCCAATAAAACTGCGAAGATTTAAATTACATTTTTTATTTGAGAAAGCAATCGTAAAAAGTTCTGAAAAATTTTAAAATATTAACCTGTTTTTAGACTATGGATTGCTTATGTTTTACTTCCAACTGACCTTTTGTTTTGAAATTGAACTTACTTCATATGTGAAGGGGTGCAAACAGAAATGAAAGCACTTTTAAAGGTATCAAATGCTGACATTTTGTTTGTTGACATGTTCCTTTGGCTCATTTGTGAAAATTTTGGGGGAATGTCTTCCTGTCTCAGGACCAAAAAACCCCAAATTCTGAAGGCAGAAAACTGATTATTGGTTCATCAGTAATACAGAACCGCTCTGACTTACTTCCTTCTGATCTGAAGAAACACACATGCTATTGTATTAATAAAGGGGAAGCCTTGCAGATCAGTTCAGATGTATGACCACACTCTAAGCCTGGATTTCTCAGATCTGCCATTTTATCATTAAGAAATAATAATTCTCACAGCAATTTTTAATAGAAGGATTTTCATGAACAGTTGCAGACCTTTCTTGGAGTGCTGAGGAGAAGTCCTGTGTGACTTAGTATCATCCAATAGCTCTGTCTGGAGCAGGATGCAAGAACATGACACTATGTTGTCCAGTAAAATTTCACAGAGGTAGGATATGTGTCAACCAATGAGATACTCTACCAGACAGCAAATTTCAAAGCATTACTGTGGCTAGGCAGCCTACCAGGCAGACAAGTTAACAGAGCAGTGGTAATGGGAAGACAGAAGGTCCTTGAGGAGTAGCTGGTGAGCTGGCATGTGTCATTGGCAGCTTCTGTTGTGCCAGTTGGTCATCCTGGGTGAAGAGGTGAGCTCAGCAATTGAAGGAGAAGGAGGCTTTGGAGAGAAGCTGCTGAGAAATCCAGGGACATCTGACTCTGATCTGTGTGCCTCCCTTGCCTTGGGAGGACTATAACCTTTCTGTCTGACGCATTTGGAGGATATCAGCAAGGTGGTGTAGCACAAATGCAGATGAGGATTATACATGGGAGATGCACACAGAACTGCAAAACTGGCGTTCTCACCCTTGAACAGACCTGTTTAAATAAACTCCGGGAGATCCGCCTCCATAGTTATCAGAAACCTTTAGAAATAAAGACTAACAAATTTAGCTGGCAATTTACTTCATGGGTCTGATTAACACTTTTTCAGTTGTATTTCCCTCTCTTGTGGTAAAGTTAGAAACATACAGTTACGTTAATGAAATAACAAAAGGGTCATACCCTTCTGTCCTGTCGTGGTTTAACCCCAGCCAGCAACTAAGCACCACGCAGCCGCTCACTCACTCCCCCCTTCAGTGGGATGGGGGAGAGAATTGGAAGGGTAAAAGGGAGAGAACTCGTGGGTTGAGATAAGAACAGTTTAATAATTGAAGTAAAATAAAATAGAACAGTTAAAGAGGTAAAGCAAAGGCTGCGCACGCAAACAAGGCAAAACAAGGAATTAGTTCGCTACTTCCCATTGGCAGGCGGGTGTTCGGCCATCCCCAGGAAAGCAGGGCTCCATCAGGCGTAACGGTTACTTGGGAAGACAAACGCCATCACACCAGATGTCCCCCCCCTTTCTTCTTCTTCCCCCAGCTTATATACTGAGCATGACGTCATGTGGTATGGAATAACTCTTTGGCCAGTCTGGGTCAGCGCCCCTGGCTGTGCTCCCTCCCAGCCCCCCCGTGCACCGGGCTGGGAAGCTGAAAAGTCCTTGACCAATGTAAGCGCTACTTAGCGACTATTTAGCGGTACTTAGCATCGACATTGTTCTCATCCTAAACCCAAAACACAGCCCCATACCGGCTACCAAGAAGAAAATTAACTCTATCCCAGCTGAAACCAGGACACCTTCCTTTTCATTGCTTATGCAGGGCAAACTGTATATCCAGCCTTACCTTTTCCCTTATCACCATCTTCAGAGAGTCTGTTTAGTCTAGGATAGACTAAGACAAAAGATCTGGCAAAAGCTTAGCTTAGGACAAAAGGTTTAGGGTAGAATTGAAAAAAAGTTTAGGATAGGATGTAAAATGGCTTAGATAAGGACAAAAGGTTTAGGATGGGTAGGACAAAAGTTTAGCATAGTATGTAGGATGGGTAAGGTGAAAGCTGGGAGACCTACTGGGTAGAAAAGACTGCTGATATGACAGGTGTGAAAAACTTCCCAAACCTTCGTTTTCACTGTTGTTGGATTCCACAGAACTGGCATATACTGGGATGGGTTTGGATAGTGTGTTAGTCCTTAGTCATAACCTGGAAGTCACCCATATATCAACCTGTCGTAAAAAGGCGAGATGGGGGGAGCAGGTGAAAGAGATGTCTTTGGGAAGTTACCTAGTTCGCATTTATTCTGACATGGAGTTCTCCCTGACACTGTAAGTCTTCCCAAAAAAGTGTTAATACATTTAATATAATATGATATATGTTTGCATATGGTGTTATCAATATAATATGATAGGGTGTTTTGGTTTAAGAAAGGGAAGAGACAGAAAAAAATCTAAAAATAACAACAGTTTGAGGTGCAGATTCAAATACTAACTAAATAAAATTGCTGCCTTCTCTTGCTGCTTCCTGAGTAATCTTTTCAGCTTTGAGTCACTTTAAAAATTAGTAGGAAAAAAAAAATCGGCATGTAGAAATGGAGCCAAACTTTGCATTGTTTTCCAACTCAGATATTTTTAGTGTTGTTTGTTTCATTATATTTGCAAGGATTGGCTTTGGTTTAAGAAAAATAAAGCTCTGGAAAAAAGACCGAGCCCAGTTCCTTTATTATAACTACAGCCATAAACTTCAGTGAAGGGCCTGTCAAAGATTTAAGTAAAAAAAAAACACATTTCCTGAGAAAAGACAGGGTTAGCACTAGTGAGATCTTAAAAATATATCTTTTTAAATTTGGAGGGGAGAGAGAGAGAGTTAATATTGCTCATTGGTATGGTAGAAGTATATTCTTTAAAAAAACTTAATAATAATAGTTTGGGGGAATATGACTTAATTTCCAGTGATTTGGGATTTTTAATACGTTTGAGGAAAAATATTAGAAGAATATAGCATTGACTTAACCAAAGATCCTCTGGCCTTTAGAAAATGGTTTGTGTTAACATTTGGGCAGAGTCCTCCACTATGTGACCTGCAGACTTAAATTTTTCACCTATGAGGGTCTGTTGCACTTGGCAGAACTGCCCTCTCTTTCAGAGACCCCCTCAGAGGCATTCCTTGTGCAAATGAGGTCTTAACCAAGAGCTTTCTGCTCTGAAGATACTTTAAAAAAGAAGCAGCCTATTCTTGATGGTTACTGCATCTTACCTATCTATTTATTCTCATTCTTCATGCACACATAATAGCTGCATCCATAGGAAAGCCAAATTTCCAGATGAGACCAGGGCTCACAAGAGCTCATGCTGTGTAAGGGAACTCAGCACTCTTATGAAGGTGCCGTCTTGTGCTCAGGGGTTTCTGCAGTTTTCTGTTGCTCTCATGATCTTATCCATTTTATGTTGCTAGTGTTTATGTGAATCTGAGAAGAGCCTGAAGCAGCATCGCAGAAGCATGAACTGTTCTGTTTGTTCAATGGGGCATTTTAAGTTTTGTGCTTAACAGTAACACTCTAAATGTGAATGTTCCTGACTACTGATGAAAACAGAAAGAAAACACATATAATGTGAACATTTGTGAACGATTTCTGAAAGACTCCGCATCTTTGCCTCCCTTTTCTCCTGAACCACCAAAGCTGTAGTGTCAAAATCATTACTAGAAGGCAATAGAAAATAATCCTGCAGGTATTCCGTTGCTCCCGGAGGCCAGTCAGTCTTGCATGTACTAATGCAGGTATCAGCCAATCAAGGTTTCTTTTTCACAGCATGACTATTTGTGAATTTTTTCATAGCAGTTAATAACATTCAAAGTGTGCATCTAGGTTCCTCCATCTGGCCATGTACAAACGAAAAATATTTCTAAGTATCAGATGGCCTTGCTCTGATAGCACCTCATAACTCTGGGACCTGGGAGTAATGCTGCTTCCAAGCTGTCATTTGGCTTTATTCAAGAGTGAAAAGCAGCTCTGCCTTTAGAGCCAGGCAGGTAACAGTAGGATTGTATGTGGTAAGAGTAGCTTCTCGTTTCAATTTTTCAAATTAAAACACTTGAAATATCTTACTTCTTGGTTTACCCCCAACTTCCAGCTCACACTGTGAACAGGACACAGATGAATGCATAGCCATTACCATGCTGCTGTTTTTCTCATGAAAATATGCTTTAAACCTGGTGATTCTGTGCTGTGCTGAGAAATAGACGATTGCAAGTTCTAGGCTCGTATATTCTGGTGGGTTTTAATAGAGCTTTGCTCTTCATTGCCCTGATTGCTCAGAATATCATATCAAAGTTCCCAGCTGCTAGTGTCAGGCTACATCTCAAGTACTAGTATATCCTAACACTATTAATTTTAGTAGTTATACACATAGGGAATTATCAAGGAGAATGCTTAACATAGGGACTCAGCATAGGTGTAGATGCTTATTTGTAATATGTTTAGTTCTTTGCAACAAGTGCATAGGTAATAAGTATAGTTAAAAATATAGATATTTTGAATTAGAAATGTGAGCTGTGAAACTACTGTTCGTTGTTTTCTAATTTTGACACTCAGTGCTATGCAACCCATTGAATTCCATGTGAATTCCATTCCATTCCATTCCATTCCATTCCATTCCATTCCATTCCATCTATGGTGTACCTATGGCACAGACATAGTTAATAGGGTACCTAACCAAATGTGCAATGGGAAGTGCTGTTTGTGTGACTCAGCATAAATTAGGCAGAGCAAAACAGGGTATTTGAAAGCCTGGGTAAGGGTAGAAATCTGGAGATCTTCCTTCCGATGGCAGTTGTGGAACGTCACAGTCTGTTTTGCCAGTTGATGGGCAATAGCTCAGCAGAGCTTGAGTATCAGGACAGATGGCTGATTTTAAATGCCATAAACATGTGGCAATAAGGGAGCGTAATTATTCCACTTGCAAACCTATGGATCTCCATATGTGATTAAAGAATGACTAACTAAAAGACTTAACCCAGAGTGGGAACTTGGATTTTGATCAATCAGAGCAGATCAGCTGGCCAAGACATTGATGAGATAACATGAGGCTGCCTTTCCCCCAGCCTGCCAGCCATCCGCTCTTGGATGTGCTTTCTGTGAAATGGGCCACACTTCTGTGTGTAACATCTGCTGTCTGCTGTTTCAGTGTGTTACCTGTCCTTGGTTGGTGCCTTGTTCGCTGAAGATAATAATCTGATGTTGCTGCCAGGAAGTGTAGTGTGAGCTGAATGAGGAATATTTATACTGAAGCAATGAAAATCTGGAGTGGAAAACATTGTTCGTGATGCAAATTGGAATGAATTGCTGCCACTAAGAGAAATTCATCATTTTAAATTAACTTTTTTTCCTTAATGAAATAGAAGAGCTTTATAAAAACTAAGTTACTTAGACTGCAGTCTAAAGAACCCCAGAATTACAGCATGCAGGTGAAGTATATCTGTGCCTCGGTTGGTACCTTTGCATATATTATGATGGCCTTGAGAAGGCGATCACTCACTGTTTCACTGTCACACTCAGGGAATGAGGCCCTTACTCGATATATTCATCGTCTGTGAGTAGCATACATGTTACTTACAGGACACTGTAAGAAAATGTATGTGCTGTCTGTTACTTCTTTAAAAGAACATCATAAAGCTTTTCTCAAATGTGGCAATCTGCTATTTTAATAGATCTGTATGTCATTTTTAATGAAGCCAGCTTCAAAAAAAACCATATACTGAAATAAATGCTAACTATTTTTTGAAGAAAACCTATGTGCATTTATACAAAATATTTTGGAAAGCTCTACATTTGAGGAAATATCATAAATTTGAATCATCATAGGGAGGAAAATAGAGTAATACGGTCAGTAACACAACACAGAATATTATTTAGAGTGTATATGTTGGTGTAAGCTTTAGGCCATGGGTAGCCAGCTTGTTTTTAAAGCAGACCTAACAGCATCTTGCAAACTACTTATTCTGATATATCTCCTTACAGATAATCATTCAAAGCCAATGGAAATTGACGGGGACGTTGAAATTCCTCCTAACAAAGCAACAGTCCTTCGGGGCCATGAATCAGAGGTGTTCATCTGTGCCTGGAACCCTGTCAGTGACCTGCTAGCATCTGGGTAAGACCATGACTGAAACCAGCTGCTGCAATTAGAGTGTATTTAGAGATGCAAGGACTTGCGAGTGCATAGTGGAGATGAATGAGTATTCTCTTCACTGTTTTTTCAGCCTGCAACTGTTTTTTCAGCAGTACTGTACCTATGTAGGAGTTAAGTAATTATAAGGTGACACAGAATATGAAGCATTTGCACATTTAAGAAGTGCACTCTGTGGCCCTGAATACACATAAATTTTCTTAAAGGTTTTTAAAATAACTATGGATAATTCTCAGACTATTTGAAGTTCACGTAGTCTACTCCTACTGCTCTTAGTTAATGGTTCACACTGAGGTCTCAGAAAGTCTTTGGCATCCATGTTTTCTTTTTAAAAGTATGGAGACTCTAAACCAGAGTTCTAGTTTGTGATAGGGTCCCTGGGTGATGCCATGGTACAGACAAGAGCAGTAACAGCAGCCCTGCTCCTATGCCATGCATTTGCTTTATTTTCTGCTAACTGTATTCCTCTACCCACTCAGTGTTCTAGTGTCTTAGGCAATATCGCCTGACAGTATTACTTATCCCTAGCAAATGATTATTATTAAGAAGGGAACTCCTGATCATTAAGATCAGTCACCAGTTAAAATAGGCAAGCATAAAACAGTTATTTCACACAGATTGTCCTCTCCCTGGCATACAGTTGAGTCAGCCATAAAATGACATTTATTTAATGTATAAATAAATAAAAATTAGGATTGACAAACATGTAAGAACTGTAGCATATGATATTCCTTAATTGTCCCAGCCCAAATCTGAGAGGATGTTTTCAAGGAAAAAAAAGAATGAAGGGAAGGCAAAGAATCTGTGATGCTCATGAAATGTTACTGCCTACATAGCAATTTGTAAATCAACATCAAATGATACTGAACAAACATGCTCCTGTACTACTCCTCTAACTTTTCCATGTATACCTAAATGCTTTGACTACCCGTAAATGTTAAATCATGACCTAATAGTGAAGAAAACCTAAAAAACTAAGAAGAATTTAGTTAACCTCATTACATTGTTTTCATGGTTGTTTCTTATTAGAGATGAAAATCTAGAGAAGGTTTCATAAAATCTGGAAGAGCTTTCCCATAGTGGGGGCAAACTTAATTAGAATTTCATGGGCTGTCTTGAGATCAACAGCTCACAAGTACTTTATTTAGGATCATTCAAATGAAGGGGCTGTATTTGTTGATACAATAGGTGTCCTTTAGCCCTGTCATCCTAAACGATATAGTCTTTAATAGTAAACTTATCCATTATGTTACTTATTTGAATTATATGCAGAACAGTCTTCAGGTGATCAGTTAGCACACCCACATTACTATCAAAAGGAAAATCGGTGGGGAGAAAGGATACCATACAGAATTATTCTTTAGGGACACCTGGTGGCACCTGAGATGAAGTGAAGAATGCTGCTTTGTTCCGGAGAATATCTGCACAGCTGAAATTAGGCATCTACTCAAGTGCTCTGTCCCTCTGCAGGTACCTGCATCTCTCAACTCATTACATAGGGAGTAAAGAGTCCTCTAAGTATAGGTGGTCAGACCTCATCTGTTGGCTTTAGCATTGGTAACTACTTCCTGGTATCTGACTCACCTCTCTGCCAGTGCTTACCATATTCAACTGCTTCCCTAGGATCTGTGGTTCACAGCTCTAGTGTGCATAGTTTAAACTGTGAACCATTTAATAAACCAGAGTATGTACTGCAGTTACAGAGCAACCAGTGGGTGTTTAACTTTGCTGCAAGGTGCTAAGCACTGGTAGATGCATCCCTGGGACACTGATACCTTACACAGCGCAGGTAAACCTGGAGGATGATAATCAGAACCATTAGTCAGATGTCTAAGATAGAGGAGTACCCTCTCACTATCCCTTCAATTAAGCTTTACCCTTCAGTGTAATAGGTCTTATTAATAAGCTTTGCTACTCATTTTGGAAGCACATAAATACACACATGGCTAGAAAGTACAGTCAGGTACTGTGTCTCATGCAGACTAATGGCAATGCAATGAAAATGCAAATAATTTAGATTCATGTGCATCTTGATCAGATTTTAGCCTACTCATAAGAAACAAAGTATGTGATGCAGTTAGTCTTCAGGTAATGCAGCAGTGAGTGCCTGATGAAGCTTACATCACTGAAATGGCATAGAATGCATAGGAAAAAACTAAACTGAAGGAAGAGAGCTGATTGTCTGATTATGCCACTGGACAAAGAAGCGTTGGAGATGTCTGGTGTAATAATAGTGCAAGCTATCATCTACAGGTAAACTATGTATTATGGCACCAATTAAACAAGGGAGAGAAAGTCCCCAGAATCTACATATGCTGCAGTTGTTTGTCCTTTACAAAGTAATGCTTCAAAAAAAAAACAAACTGCAGTTAGTCTGATGTGCAAACACCAAATTGTTAGATTCTATAATAGCCATATTGTGCTGCCCAGACCGTAGTTTTCTTCTGTTTTCCCATCTGCCTGATTGTACCCATCTGTTGTCTTCTTAAAAAATACATATAAAAACCTAACTATTAAATAAGGGAAATAACACATTTGTCCTGTTTATACAGTGCCTAGCACAATCAAGTCTCAATTCATGGCAAAGTATTTTCTTCAAGCCTTGTTATACAAGCAACAAATTTTTCTAACAATTAGCAGCACTTTAGACAGCAACCTGATGTAATCTTTAAAGCACTAAAAGAATAATGCAGGTTCATGACCTAATCTGAAGCAAGCTGAAGCTATTTTTAAAAATAAAAAAGCGGAGACAGGAATTTCTCCGATGAAATAGCCAGAAAAAATATATTCTGCAGCTGCTCTTCCTCCTTCACCACACCCATAACCCTTAAAGTGGAGGATGGAGGGGAGTAGAGACACTGGTAAAGGCTGTCAAAGGCATGACTGTCACCAGATGCTTATGAGAAGAATGCTTAGCTGTTATGAACGGAAGCATTATAATAGTACAGTAAAGTGCATACATACAGTCATGTAAGCGGATTAATTACTCCTTATGAAGGAAATCAACATTCCAAAACAAATAATTGCATATATTGTTTTGGACAGGTTAAAAAAAGAAAAAAAGTAGGTGCTTGGCCAAATGTGACGGTTTGGTCATTCCCAGCCATAATTCTGATTTTGCTCTTAAAATCCAGTTGTCCTCCTCTTCAAAGACTGATTTTTTTCCATGGGATATCTTTCAATATCTAAGTTTTAGTTTTATGACATGTGTAAGTTATTACAGATGGTTATGTTCCCTAGGTAGCGCAGAAACCCATTATGGCTACGTCCACATTGGTAAACTAACCATGCCTGGGAATATTCCTAGGTGTTGAGGCCAACTGGCACAGAATGGCCAGTATCTGTGCTAGCAAACTGTCCTGGCTGCCAAACAAACTGCACATTGGGAATTGTCCCTGGACCACTGTAACCACCAAGCTATGCCCAGGACTTACTCAGAGAGAACATCAGGGCCCCAAGCAAGAATGCTAATTAAAACAGGCCAGAGTCTGGCCAGGGAATAACCTGTCAATTTGCTAGCATAGGTGGTCATGGTCTAGTGACCCAAAATCTTCCTGAGTGTGCTTGAATTTCCCAGTATGGATATATACCTGTGAATGTCAGGGTTGCCGGAGCCTTGAACTCCAAAAGCTTTGCTAGTTGAATTTAGGATGCTGTCTTCACGTTCAGCTGCTGCTTCCAAGAGCGTGCTCTGTTCTGTTACATCCAGCCATGCCCTTCAAGTAATTCTCATAGCCGTGAAGCAGAGGGACCTGGCCTCATTCCCAAAACCCAACAGTAGGTTTCTTTGCTTATCTTTGCTGATCTACGCCAGCCTCTTTCACACAGGGGAACTTTGTCTCTTGCAGAGTGCTCCGTGCACCTTCGCTCTCCCTAGTCAGCAAAATAATGAGCCATAAAAACTGCTGTCCGAGATCTTTCAGTTATGGCTGTCTTTCAGAAGCAAGAAAGGATGATTCTAGGCCATCTTCTGTCATCATCTCTGGGTTTTATATCATGCTTTGAGTTACTGTAGTCCTCATATCAGTGGTTTAGGATCCATTGTGAATTACCTTTCTGAATAATCCTTTGGAATTACCAGGTTGAGGGGGTTGATTTCGCCTCCCCAGACAGGTGTTAACTCTGCTAACTGTAAGTGCGTATTCATTAGCAGGTGACTTTATTGGGGCCAGTTTCCTCATTGCATCAAATCCATTAACACAAAGCCGTCAGCTATTAGGTGAGGTCTATTGGAATAACCTGATGCAGGGAGCAATGTAGAGTCAGTGGGACAGACATCTTCCTCTGGATACCTCCTTGGCACTTCCCTCTACTGACTGCCTACGAAACATAAGTGCTTACTTTAAGAGACCTGCTTTATTAAAGAAAAGCTAGGTATGTAAATTATGAGGAGGACTTTCCTTTCCTTTATGCTTTTAATAATATCGTTTAAAATAAAATAATAAAAAGCCTAACCTGTTTGAGCCAGAAGTGTTAAATACACATTAGCAATATTGCATATCGAAATAGCAGTGATTATAAGACTTGCAGCTGACGATTAGAAATACCAAGGATCAACAACCATCTTGCAAATTTCTTTACCCAACTGCAGTTGTTTTAACCTCTCTGCTGGCAGTTAGGGAATGGGGATTTTATATGTCACAAATAAAATTCTGCAAACATTTGTTCACCTTGATTCATGATTATACCGGGGCTGGAGAGCATGAAATAAAATTCTTTCAGAACTAAACCTTCCTAAAATTTGGCAGTACTCTACCATAGTGCAGAACAGTATACCTATTACTCAAGTGTTCATGACTTGCATGTTGGAATGAGCTGCTTTATCATGCAGATAGAAATGCTTCTGTAGGCTAAGGAGATTAAATATCTTTCTGAATTGTGCTTGAACTATGGTCCTCTAATAAGGCAGGGTTCACTGAATCATTCAACAGAAATCAGAATACTTTCCAGAGAAGAGAACTCTTTTTTTTTTTTCCCAGCAACAAAAGGGAAGACACACAAATACCCCTGCCACACACTGGTAGGCTTATAAAGCCTCTCTGCAGGGACACATAATAGCTTATGTAGCCTTAGGAAGAAGAAAATGGAAAAAACAAAATTAAAATACTGGAAAATAAGATTGCCCAAGCATCTCCAGAAAACTGACTAAATAAAACTGTTGAAAAACAAAACATAACCTTTTTAGAACTAGCAAATAGCATATTGTGTTTGATAGCCAAGTGGCTGAGTACTTTATTCACAGGGTCCAATAACAAACTGGATTATTACAGTGAGGGCAGGACTGGCCCAGAGTCCTATGTAGGGGAGAAGCCAGCACTGCAGGAATTTTCTACGTAGCATGTTAACCCATAGCCAAAGCCTATGAAAGACTTATGTTCCCATTATTGTAAATTATCACAACTAAAAATGTTCCTTAACTTCTGAGCCTCATGATTAACTTTGTTCATTTTCTACCAACATGTACAAAATTGTTGTTCAGTTTTCCAGACCTCTGAAGAAATAAGGAGTTATATTACAGTCACACCTTGGTAGGGTGGCAAAAATTATCCTGATTCAAGTTATTTCTTAATCATTAAAGTGAAAGATTTGTGCCAAAAATGAAAGAATCGCTGTACAGCAGTAGCTTGTGGTTAGGCTGGCAAAGCCCTGGCCAGCCATCACATCTCAGCTTGACACAAAGGGTTCAGAGGAGATGGGGGCACATTCCCCAGGCATGCCAGGACGCAGCAGAGCTCAGAGCCACTGATACAGGCAGAGAGGCTTTTGCTTTTACAGTTGAACTGTTTTTCATGTAAAATTTGGCTAAATTATTGGTAAAATAATTTAAAAGATCAATCAAGTTCAGTACTTGATTGGTCAATATTTGCACTCGAAGACATGTGAAGTGTTTAAAATTTCCCCAGTACTTTTAGTATGAATAATTAAAATGTTTTATTAGTAGACCAGAAGAAAATTGAATATTCTCTTGTGATGGATTTCCTTTACAGTAAAACATGGCTTATCAAAGCAAAAATGGATCTCAGGTTTTTAGCCTTCAAAGAAAGACTTTTTCTCCTTGTTAGTGTATAGGAAAGGAAGTTTTAGTCATTACTTAAGGGAAATCATCAGTTATATTGGCAATGACATTTCATCTTGACTGTATGAATTCTTGGAAATATAAGAGAGATCCTAATTCTGCTTCAAGATTCTACTTACTGCATGTAAATGAAAATTATCCTCTGGACAGAACAAGCAATCCAGGGTACTTTGATTGATTGGGTTCTTGTTGTTACTGATTGTTTAAAAAAGGGGGGGGGAGGGGGAGCGAGAGACAAATCCCAATAAACTAGAAAGCATAATACCTTGCACCCCGTTGCAAATTGATTTCTGACCTCAGAGATATTTTTCATTGGAAGAAAGATTTATACAAAGTGAAAATAAATGTATTATTTAAGCCGATTACGATAAACTCTTAAATTCCTCCTCAGAACTTTTTCTGAACAAAATCAGGGTTTCAGTCTGCAATAAAAACATCTCCCTGGAAAATATTCAATCTATAAAACAGATTACAATCCTGATGCAGTCTTTGTCTTACTGGCTGTCTCTCACCAAGAAAAAATACTCTATTATGTCAATAGTTATTTTGCAACTTTTTCGGACAATGTGAGCTAAGCAGCCAAGCTACAGACAGCAAAGGACACTGTAGACAAAGCAAAATGAATTTAAATTACCTTTCTACTTTCCTAATCTTTAGGTTCTGTGGCTTGATTTAATGCTGAGAGGCTGTTTTGCAAACAGCTTCTCTCAGAGGCTATGTTCTGGTCTGCCCTGAACAGAAGTACCTTATGAAAGGGCTATGGCCAAATTAAAGGCAGCCTTAAGTTCACCTCCTGCTCCCGCAGCAGCTATCAGAGGAACCCGGGCAGGACCAGGGAGCCGACACCTCAACACCTTCCTCACACTGCTAGCTGTCCCCTTGCCCAAGGCCACTGCCAAGGTGACCCTCCGCACCTCTGCAGGCAGTGGCCCTGCAGGTCCCATCGTGCATGTTCAGAGCATATGGCAGCTCCAGGGGAACACCAGGGACTCAGCAAGCCATTGGGAACTAATGGGACTGTGCACACTTTTTATGGGAGGCACGTGGGCACAGCCTTTGTGTTTCTGTCCTTATTTGGATCTCCACAGTGTTACATTTGTAATGTTGCGTTCCCCCAGACTATCTCAGTTACCATGATATCAACTTTATGTATCGAGTGCAAAATGTAGAGAGCAAGCAAATGTCTTTTAGGTAAAACTTTTCTGAATAAAGCAAAATTATGATGTGGGTTCAGATGATATGCATAATTTAAATATGTGTTAGCATTTTTAAAAAAGTACAGGGAGCGCAGGAAGGGCAGAATTGGAAAGAAAAATTACATTTTAATGGCTGTGATGTTCTCTCAATGAAAACAAAAATAGAGGTGTTTACTTTGTTTGCTGGGTCAACACCAAGAGGAGTTCTCATCTCTGCACAATTGCTTTTATAGATCCGGAGACTCAACAGCCAGAATATGGAATCTCAATGAAAACAGCAACAGCGGTTCCACTCAACTAGTTTTGAGGCACTGCATAAGAGAAGGAGGACACGATGTCCCCAGCAATAAGGATGTGACTTCATTGGACTGGAATGTAAGCTAATTTCTAAGACTGTGTATGTTTTTTAACTGTCTAAATTTAATTTAGAGGCAATTACAGCTGCTGCTCCGTATCTTTTATATCTGAGGTGACCAGAAGCTCTGTCCTAACCTACTGACCTCTTGTTTCAAATACTCATAATAGGCTGAACTTTCCCCTATATGCTATAATTTTCCAGGACTGTTGCCATCTTCAAGCTTAATAATGATGTATTTGTGTCTCTATTTTAGGAACATGGGTAGATATAAACTTAGCTGACTTTAAGAATGAAGATTAAACAAGCAATCTATGTAGTAGTGAAGCCTGATTAATAATGTATTTGCATCTCATAGTTACTTTATTTTGGCATGTGAAGAGATATAAGCACCAGCAAAGCTTTTTCTGAGGTTGGACTATCAAGACCCTCTCCCATTTGAATTATGCTGTGCACAGCAAAACATGCTCACATTATCATCTTTATCTTGGTAGGAGCATGTGTAGTCATTCTCTCTTTACCTGCCCACCTTCTGGCTGGAACTGTCTTGCCTGATCCTTTTTACTTTCGTCCTGCAAAACCTTCTATCTTAGATAATATGGTCGTGCACAGAGAAGACTGAAGTGAGCAGAGAGGGCAGGTATTGTTAAGAATCCCCAGTGTCTGGGCAGTGTCTTCGGGCAGCATTAAGGCTGCTTCATGTCTCCTTTCTGCCACCAGCATTGTAAAAAGAACTTAGAAAACCTTGCAGGAACCTTGATTAATTTTGAGATCACTTGCATTCTCTCTGCTTTGTTGATAGTAGTACAGAGCGATCACATTAGTCTTGTTTTCTTAGGAAAACAGTTTAAAAATTAAGTACCAGAAAGGATTCTCAGCAGTTACATACAGTCTCAGTTGCTGGCCAGAGGCCAAGATTCAGTTAATCTTTACTGCAATATTATTGTCCTTCAGGCGAGCTAGGTGCTTCACAAAAGTAAAAGATAAGGCCACTGCACAAATCAGCTTCCCCTATGTATTGTATATTTGACACAATGAAAGAAGTTGATGAGTGGTACAGAAAGCACAGGTAGGTTAACAAAGCAAATAGATAAAACCCAAGAATGTTCATTACTTGTTTCCTGTGGATATCGCAGTGAAGAAAAATAGTCGGGAAGAACTGAATTGAGGAGTAGGAAAAGAGTAATTGAAAGAGGAAAACAAGCAAAGGTGCAGAACAGTTATTAGAAAAGTTGTCCAAAACATATAGGGCATCCTCTAGTATTTCCTGTAGTAGTTCCTTACCTTTCCAGACTTCATTGATCACTAATACTTCACTTGCATCGTGCTAGTACTTAATGTAAGGAAATGTTCCTAATTTAAACACCTGAAGTGCTTCCAACTTATTTTGAGTTTTCCAAAGAATGTGGATTACCAACAACAAATTTGGATAAATTGTACATCTAGTCCCTTAGCTTTCCTTCCCTTTTCCCTTTTTGGTCTTTGTTCTCATCAGTGGTCCAGATAAATGTATATCACAGTGAAGTTGGCTTGGGTTTTGATATTTTTCCCCCTACATCATTATACATCTGAGTTAAATCAAACAACTGCTCTGACTCACTGTTTTTGAGGGTTAGAGTGGACATATCTTTTAAAGGATTATTTCATGCTTTTTCATAATTTTCTATTCATGATGCTAGAAATGCTATCTGCCTTTATTGTTTATTTAGAACCACAATATTGATTGTATTTCACTCTGAAATTTTCACACCGCTGATATTAAATTGTTTCTTCTCTGGTTTATGTGATTTATGTTATAACAAGAAAGGTTATTTCTAGAGGCCATATTCAGATCATGTCCTTTGGTACCAAGGGTAGGATTCATCTCTCTTAGATTTAACGATCTAAACTAGTCATCTAGACTCCCTCTAAGTCAGCAGAAACAGAGACATGTGCCTTCATGCTGGTCTGGGCAGAGTCTAAAGCAAATGGGATCATGAATTACACTCCAGAGGTGGGTGATGCTGTTAGTTACAGAGGGAGATTAGGTTACTCTCTAAAACTAACTCCTAACTTCTGGATGTCTGAAGATAAATGGGGTGAATCTCATTCCTAATCCAGGTGCTGAAATGTTTAAAGACTAAACGCCCAGCTCCAACAGTACCCATCTCACTAGGTTGCAGAGTCAAGTTCCTTTTTAATTATTCTCATTCTGGCCCAATAACTCTAGCATTGTTGGCTGCACAGCAGGTATCTTTCAGTGAAGGTCTCCCTCCAGCAGAATACATGTAATTTACTGATTACGATTCCTGCACTTTTTTTCTCTTAATTGGGACCCATTAATCCAAGTTTTCTCAGGCCATCCATCATGGTACTGTGCCTCTGAGCATGTGTGGGAGTCTGTGTTCAGACAAGTAGGAAGCAGCTTCTTTGTGGTAGATAGCAGTCGAGGTGTTAACCATGAGTGTAGGTGGCTTAGGTGTTTAGGTCCTTCTTTAAAGTAGAGGTGCCTGAATGTTACTGAACTGGGAGTTAGTCAGGATTTAGATGATCTGTTGATGTTTTATAAACTCTTTATGTCTAAGAAGTAGTATCTGTTTGTTATCTGGAAGAGTCCGATAGAATTTGTTATATCTTGTTTTCTTTTTCTAATCCGTTTGATTAAATTACTCTTATCTGATGGGTAGCCTAGTATTTCACAGTATGTTAGAGGGTTGTATTTCCTCTTTGCTGCCTGCAGTAATAACCTTTAGTTTCAATCATAGTATAAGCTGTCTCAATGTGTGAACTCAGATTTCCCATAAATCGCAATGCAGAAACCTTAAAAAAAAAAAAGTAAAACAAAAATGGTTATTGAAACAGATTTCATCTAGTATTGACCTTTGCCATTTATATATATCCTAACAGAGTGACGGAACACTATTGGCTACAGGCTCGTATGATGGTTTTGCAAGAATATGGACAGAAGATGGTAAGTCAAAGAACATTTATTGTTCTTAAGCATTGAACAGCAGTGAACTGTAATTTGCCTAATTTGTAAACATATTGTAATATTAACCTTTTCTTTATTCCAGGTAACCTTGCAAGCACCTTAGGTCAACATAAAGGTCCAATATTTGCCCTGAAATGGAACAAAAAGGGGAATTATATTTTAAGTGCTGGTGTTGATAAAGTGAGTTTTAAAAATACATCATTCTAACCTATAAATGTGCTGACTTAGTGTGCTTGTGCTGCTGAATTCCATAGGATTATTTTCTTCCCCTCCAGGCATCCTGGAGAGTTTACTTTTCTTTAATATGTTTTAGTGCATGTTGATTACATTTTTGAGGCTGCATAAATGTGTACTATTTTTATGTAAAGGATTTTACTTAGAAAAAACAATTCCACTTGCCCCCTGTGTAAAATTGTGTCTTAAATGTTTCTCAGTTAAGGAAAGAACTGCTTCCACTACTTATGTTTATAGTTTTACCAACTCTTTCCAGGAAGGAAGTGATCTTAAAGATACTTGACCTTTTAGCTCATCTAATTATTGAAACACTTGTATTTGAATAAAATATATATATGGCTTCCTATGCAAATATGCAAAAAAATGGTAGTTCTGAACTCCAAGTCAAGCAAAACATGGTAGTTTCAGCTGAGTGCATATTAGAGATTAAAATGAACAGATGACTGCTGATGATGAGCGCAAATCCATTAAAACTGAAACTGGAAAGTACACAACATTCATCTGGCTTAACTTTCAATGTCTAAAAGTTAGACGTGTATGTCATCTTTGGCTTCCTTTATAAAATTCAGAGAGAAAAATGGCACTTCCGAGTGATGGGTTGCATGACCTGTGTTGCAGTGAGATGCACTGACAGCTACTGACAGAGGGGAGTCTAGGAAAACTAGCTCAGGCTTGTACATCTGATTTGTAGGCTTGATGAATCCCTATATTTTCACATACTTGTGAAAATGGTAACTTAGGTGTTTTCCTTTTAATACTGCCTTATATTCAGCTACACTTGTCTCCATTATTCTGGCAAACTTGTGTTCCAAATAACAGCAGTGATTCTTTAGACAATCCATTATCAGCAAGATGAGGCATCCTTATTTTATTTTCTGGTAGCTTATACTCCCAATAAATTGACAATTCACTCAGAAGGTGGTATTGAGCTCTACAGGGGAGTCGCTTATGTGTGCTGGGAGTATGGATTAAACCTGTAGTAAGCAAATTACACTTTACTCTGTCCCACCACAGTGGCAAGAATGATACGTACTCTGCTGCTAGATAAACATTTCACTTGGTGGTTTAATTGTTAGAAATGTAGTATCACGTGGTTTTGGAATAGAATTCAACTTGCATCTTTGAAAGGGGGAAAAAGTCTTCTTTGAAGAAGGTAACTGAAACAGCTGTAACAAAAGGCTTACTAAAAATGTGTAGTGGTGTCTTCTAGCATTATTCAGAGAGAATATGCCCATTCCTAGTAGTTATGTTACTTCCTCTGTAGGCGTGACAATTCTTTATCTACACTTAGATTATTACTCTGTAATATTTGGAAGTGATTTCTGTTTTTTCAGCGGCTCAGCACACAAGGCTCTCTGCAGTCAATAATTTTATCAGTCCATCTTTTAGAATTGCTCCTCAGTGATGGTGCTCTCTGTTTGGTTTCTCTGAGCTGAACAGACACTAATCTTTTTTTCCCCCCTTCCTTCGGATGCAGACAACAATAATTTGGGATGCTCACACAGGAGAAGCTAAACAGCAGTTTCCTTTCCATTCAGGTAATTTCTGCATAACTCTTGTTAGTAAAATAAAATGCATTTTAAAATTTTGTCAATGTAATTTAACCTTTTGTAAAAACCTATCTGCCAGAGAGAAGTTTGGACCAGATTTTTGTGCTTTAACTATCCTGAGTATCATGGCTCGGGGGTTTATTCTTTTTTTCAGAAAGATGGGGTTCTGTGAGAATAAGCTTTGCAAGTCAAACTGATTCTAGGAGAGGATTTATACACCAGGCATGCCTACCTAGCCGAATGATTCTGTTGTTACCTATGTGCTTGAGTAGTACCAACTGGTGATTTATGAAGAGCGTTTTCGATGGAGGTTTCTGGGATCTCTTCCACTCTTTCTGCTCCTGTTGCAATGAAGCTGACTTGAGACAGAAGCAGACAGATCTCTTATATAGCTTGCATTCACCACTGCAAGCATGAAGGTCCTCAGGAATTTCTTAGCTTTTAATTTTGACTTGAAGTTCTTCAGTATTTGCTTTCTCTGATTATCAGAAGTCAGTTGCCAACCTTGAGTTTCAAAACCTTGCTGCACCAAAACCTTACTTGGATGGTCGTTTGTAGATCTAGTCTGCTTCAAGAAGACAGATGTCATCACAGATACTAAGTAATCTTAAGTAGCAGGCAATCATTGACATAATCTTAAATTCACCTAAGACCAGACTTGTAAGATGATGACTGAATTCATGATCCAAACTGGCTAAGTTGTCATAGTGAAGAATTTTTAAGGGACACAGTCAAACTGTGTTTAAAACCACCAAAACATTTCAGATTCTGACGCTAGAAATGTTCATCTTCCTGTGTGTTCACTGCAACTAATCCATTTTTAAATACAGCAGGCTCTCGCAAGGTGCTTAATGGTGTTTAAAAACACGTATTTTACTACTAATTTTAAAACATTCATTTGCGCATGCTTTTCAACTCAATTTCTAGTTGTTCTCATTCTCACATTTTCACAGATGTTATTAATATGCAGTAGCAATTGAAATGGTTGTTCAACACAAGACAAAAAGTATGTCCATGTGCTCAGCAGATCCATACTCTGCATTTTTGTCACTCGTCTTCTTGCTTATTAATACAACTGTCAGTTTGGAGGAGTCAGTGTCTGCTGACAGATTTTCTCACTGTGGCTTTTATTTATCTATCATAACTGTTCCATAAAAGCAAACTTTGCACTGTATAGTGATGTAGTTAATGAGACTCTTAAGCCTTCTGGTCCCTAACTATTGGTCTAAGTAGTTGCGGATTCAGAACTTGGTTGCCCCTTCAGAATCATGTTCATTGACGTGTAGCTGTCTTAGCAGTGATGTGCATCAAGGACATATCACTCCATTCCCCTTTTAGCAAGTTGAAAACTTAACTACATCTTCCAGTGCAATATGCTGATGTCCATCTGCATTAATAGAGTTTTTAAAAAATTCTTATTACGCATGCTGTTTGTCTCCACAACTGAAGTGGAGATGTGGAGAGGCTAATTTTTTTTTCATTATTTCAAACGTGTTTTCATAGGGAAGTAAAGCAGGTAGTTATTAAGGAAATTGTTGATAGGCCAAAAGCATATGCACTACAAAAAGCCCCTTAAAATCATCTGGAGTCTTTGTCTAAATAGATCTAAAGCCACAAGTCATAAGTCTAAAGTCACAAAGATCTCACTTTGTCCTCTGCATCACTTACTCACCAGAACAAACTAACAACAAATTCCTTTCCATATATGGAATCTGAAAACCTTGTCTACACAAGGATTAAAGGTGGAATTTTAACAATTAAAAGTCTAGTTTAGACGGAGTACAGTTCCTTTAACACATACTTGTGTGGCATACTTCTTTGAAGTCTGGAGATAGTTGGCCTGGGGATAACAAATTTTTTACTCTCGGCTGCTTTACAACAGCTTGTTTAGTTTACACCCATATGGACAAAACTCTCAAAATACCTAAGGAAGACTCCTTTGTCTAGGTCTTGAAGGCCTCTATATCATTGATGTTCCCATGTAACTTTAGGGTTTTATGGTCAAAATATGTAAGTATGTGGATAAGTAGCTTCTAGGGTTTCATTATTCTTTGCAAAACTATGAGTCATGATAGGGCATTTGATTGAAATATGTATTCACAAAGCTTATTTCTTTAAAAGGGAGTGAAATAATGTAATTTTCATATCTTCTGATAGATGTGGACTGATGTCTATGCATGCAGGAACAAATTGGTTAAGTGATACCGTAAGAGGTATTTGTATGACCTAGTTTTAGACATCAAAGTGCTGTGAATCACTCCCTGCAGTCACTTAACTCTGTCCTCTTCTGAGCTTCTAATTCTGAATCACACCTAAATTTGTTCAGAAAAAGCTTAAGTTAACTGATAATTATTGTAACATTTTTATTGTTGGGATTTATTTTAGCTGCATTTCTTAAGGATTTGTTGCTGCTTTTATTAGATGACATTCTAATTGTTTTTCTGCAATTGGCTAGTATCCCGTGGTTTTGGAGACACTTTGGCAATTCAATTACTTGCATCAAAAAACACGTTTGGTTGTTTTTTCCAAACCATTTTATGAGGTTACTTATCCAGTAAACATATGATTAAATACACCGATAAATGAATCAGTATTAATTATCAACACTCTATGATTCAAATCATGCTGCAACGCAAATCCATTGCTTTAGGTGCCAACAGCTCTCAGAAAATTACTTTTCAACTCATACATATCATACTAGATATTAGCCCCAAAGGCATATTGGTATTAATGAAGACAGATTTTTGTTTGCTCTGAAACAGTAATACAAAGCTTGCAGCATAAAGACAAACAAGCAGCTAAAGAAACAAAATCCTTTACTGTTGCCTGATCTCCATTCATGTTCATTGGAAAACTCAGAAGCAACCTGCCTTCCTCACACAAATTTCCTTTATATTTCTGCAATGTAGACATTCCTTACCTGTCACACAGCATTATTGAGCTTTTTCATTAATATTCTAAAAAATACTTGTATATGAAACAATTTCAGCCCTTCATTCTCATTTAGAGAGCACCTGATGATTGGGAAGGTGACATGGATCAATCTCATTTTGCAATCCATAAAAATTATAACAGAGAAAACATTTAAATATAATAGGCTTGGCAGAACAGATATCTTTTCACCTCTGTATTGCAAAAGTATTTTTCTGAACATATTTGAATAAGGTGTTTCTTGGTTTCATTTTAATGATAAACTTGTATTGATGCCAGAAGGAGATTCAACCTTGCTTCCTGTATGCTGGTCGTTCTGACACACTTGCTTGTCACAGGAGTGTGCTGAGAATGAAGATTTCTATATTTTAGCAAGTCTTATGTCATCCTCTGGAGGGCAGCTAAACTCTTTCCTGAGCAAAAAAGCAAGCAGCAGTCGTAGAAACACAAGCAAGCTGTATGTCAGGAGTTTGCTCCTACTCCTGTGCATGCTTTTAGTCTGCAGTGACATGCTGTAAAAGGGTTTTTTTGTTTGTTTTTTCCACACTTTTTGCAAAGTGTGTGTGTTGCCCACAGGCACTAGTGACATGTTCACGAGCTATCTGTGTACAAAGTTTCATTAGTTCAGTCCTAGTTAATGCCAAACCTCTACAGAAACTCTGGCTTACAGAGGAGTGAATGGTGGAGGTGGCCCCAGAGCAGTGTGCAGCTGGGAACGGGGAGCGGGGAGGCAGATTGTTTTGTAACTTAACCCAAAAGATTCTCATAAATAGATGCCATGCAAAGCATCCAGATTATCCACTGCAAGAGAAAAAATAATTTACACCCTTCAGACAGTCCCTGTCATCCCTGTAACTGGTAGTAGGTGGTAGTCCAAGAAGTAGCTTTTAGTCCATTTGATCCAGATGGGTGACAGGAGGAAAATGTTTCTGTTACTTTGCTGTGTTCCCTGATGTTCTTTCTGTTGTTTGTACTTCACAGCTCCTGCTCTGGATGTAGACTGGCAGAACAACACTACTTTTGCCTCCTGCAGCACTGACATGTGCATTCATGTATGCAGACTTAGCTGTGATCGTCCCGTTAAAACCTTTCAAGGACACACAGTAAGTTTAAGAAGTCCAAAATGTTAAGTGATGAAGTCACTGCAGCATGTAATGATGATGGCAGCTGATGTGTTTGCAGGGTGTGTTCTAACACCAAAGGTGTTACGTCCCATTGCTTCCCCGAAACCATATTCCTCAGGAGTGACTCGCTGCCTGTGAGAGGGGATAAACTGTTCCAAATCGCCGTAGGAGGCAAAACCTGCAGCTTAAACAGAGAGGCTATTTATATGTAGCATGAGCTGCAGACTAGGGGCACATTAATAAATAAGATTTTGTTTTCCACTGGCTTAATTTCCTTTAGTACATGAGAACTATGAATAAGGAGAGAACAATTTACTTCCAGCCGTTGTTCAGTTTTAGAATCAATTTAGTAAGATTTATTTAAGATGTATTTTCCCCCCTCTTTTCCTGGTGGTAATGACTGTCAAAAGCTAGTTTTTCTAGCTTCCATTCATGAGAAAACTGCTATCATATACTGACCTGTAATTTAGATACTAACTTCCAGAACTTGCTGTCTTCTCACTGAGGAAAAATCATGCATTTGGAGACCTTTATCTAGTCTGTGGTTAAACTGATACTAAACTGGTATTTCATGGCAGGTTGTACATTCCTACCAACAGCCTGGTGCTTTTTATGATTATATGAAATGCACCATTTTGCACATAATCCAAATTTTTACTTCAAACATCTGTACAGTTCCTTTTAATTATGACTGAAGCATGTAAAATGGATAAAGGAAAATTTAAATATTTTCCAGGATTATTTTCACTGAGACCCTGAGCCAATTTATGTTTTTAAAAAACAATCTTTCCCTTTTTATTAAATGCTTTTTTCCCCATATGTATGACCCTCAAAAAAGCACAGAAAACTTACTGATTACCAAGGCGATACACTAGGCTTAGTTAATTATGAAGTGCTACAAAGACTGATAGAGAAAGCATCGTAAACTACTCGGTATTCCATCCTGGATTTCATTTACACATACACCTCTGCGTAGAGAGACCAGCATTGTTGTAGAGCTGCAATACTAAGAATTACAAACTCCACAAAACTTTACACCCCACACATATTTTCTATTGAAAATTTGTATCTCCAAGATCTACAGAATATTAAACAAAGAAATACCTCAATTTTAAAAAGAAGTTAATGCTGTATCATCGGTCTGTCTGGTTTGAGGGTTTATTTAAATCCTAGCATATGAAGAAAGAGTATGAGAGACTTTGTGCCAGAACATGTATCAGAAGACTGATTGTGTGTATTGTTCACAAACACAAAATGGTTACCTTCCTAAATGACACTTAAATAGCGTGTTATGGAAGCAGCACTGCTTTTGTTCACCCATAGAGCAACCAAGGCTGTAATTTGTGGTCGAACTTGTTGCATGCATAATCCTTGACTGCCCTCTGCTGGGTGGCCAGTACAATGCAGGTAACCGGGATACAGACTTAATAAAATCACTCTTTTATTTCAGAACGAGGTTAATGCAATCAAATGGGACCCATCTGGCATGCTGCTAGCATCTTGCTCCGATGATATGACATTAAAGGTAATATAATTTCCATTCTTGCTGTTCAAAAAGTACAGACAAAAATTATGTCTATTTTTTCATCTTCTCCAGAATGCTGGTATTGTATCACTTAAAACTCTGCATGAACAATAGTTTCATTTTGTCCCATATTTCTTAAAGCCAGTGTGAAAGATTGAACACAGAGAAGCAACCACTGGGAAAACTGAGACATCCTACCCAAATAAGTGTTAAGTGACTGATATGTCACTGTCACAGAATAGTTATAGTTTAAATACACACACATATATATACACCTGCTTGTCTGTCAACAGAGGTACAATCCCTATGCTAAGAAGCAGTCTATTCATTACATTTTGAAAAGAATATAAAAACAAAGAGTTTTCCCTTTGGAGTCTTTTTTCTGAAAGTAATTTCATTGGAGCAGTTTGATTTTTTTTTTTAATACTAAGCAGTGGGACAGGACATATAAGTTCAGAGCCCAACAAAAATCTGAATTGCTCTCTGAAAATGCCTATCTTTATCCATTCACTGTATGGGAAGCCTAAGGCAGCCACGCTGCTGATGTGCATGCCTCTGTTAGGTGCCTGAAGTGAGATGGAATGAATCTGGATTCTGGCTCGCAGGCAGCACAGGTTGCTTTACCAGCACACCTGGGCCATTGAACTCTACCAGCAAAGTATTGCTAACACAGGGAGAGTCTGGGCTTGCAGAAATACTTTTCACAATAGAGCTTTTCCATCCCAAATTCCTCTCAGCCTCATTCTCGTTTCCCAGCCGGATTGAATGAAAGCTATGTCCACACAGGAATAGCTGTATGTTGTAACAGCAAAGCCCTCCTGCTGGACTGTTTATTTATGCTGTCTCCTTGAGCAAAGCAAACATCCCAGGAAAGATTTGGTTTTGTGGATAGAATTGTACCAGTGACACAGATTCCTCATAGTATAGTTGTGTTAATTAAGGCTCATACCTCTTTCCACTGCTGATTGATTGACACAGCTAAAGAGATGTTTCCAGCATGCACACAGCCTGTGTATAAGAACTGAAATGGAAAGAGCAGCAAAACTTGAAGATCTAAGTGAACATCAGCATTACGAGTGTTTCCTCTTCATAGGCAGCCTGAGTTCTGCTGAATTCTACTCTGCCACATACCCACTTGGGTTTTCATCCCTCTGGATTCTAGATGTATTATTCCAAAGTGTTCACGGAACTGAAAATTTACAGAAAACAGGGCTAGGAGAGACTGAAAGAGAGCACCTTGTCTGTTATGCTGCCACAAAGCAGTATGGTAGTAGCCAGTATTGCTCTGCTTAAACGTCCTGACCTAGTGGTAGTACATTTTTTTGGTGCCCAGCTGTGTGCTATGTTTTAAAAACCACTGTGGCTCAGTGTTGTTGGTGACAGTTGAAATTTCTGACCACTGAACTTGGCACAAGAGCTAATGGTTTGCTGTCCCCGGCCTCGCCTGTTTTTAAAAACCTTCAGTGATGGAGACTGCAAATCCTCTTCAGGCAAATATTATTATTCTTCCTTTTCTTTTGGAAGCTAGAACCTTTCTGGCTTCTTCTTTTTCCCCTTTTTTTGGAGTTCTTGGTATTTTCCTACAGCTTCTTGGAACATATGTTGCCTGTTAGCCATAGGACAGGGCTAAGCTTTGTGTAACATTTACAAAAGCAGACTCAGATATGCTGATGAAAATTCAGCACAAGAGCACATCATTTCCCTCATAGCGCAGGCTTAAAACAAGTGAATTAAATCATTACTACATTTATGGTATCTCTCTGAAATTGACTGACTAAATTTGAGTTATTTTCCCTGCTGTGAATTAGCTTCATCTTGTTTTCTTAGCTAGCTGAAGAAAAGATGTACTAAATTACCTGTCATCTCTGCTGAGCAAATTCTTTATCTCACGCTGAAGTATTTGGCCATGTAACATGCATAAATAGCTGATCTTGTTCCATGGTCTGTGCTGATAAAAACATCAGGAAAACAAATGGAGTTCAGGAGGAAAAGGAAAACTTGATGTGGCTCTTGACTGGCATAAGAGAAAATTATTAGGTTCTAAGCAGTCATTGAAACTTTATTTTCATTCTTTAAAATGACTTCTGTTGCAGTGTGTGATTTGAACTTCAAGTTAAACTTCTCTAAACAGAGCAACTTAAGCTTCTGCATGAAAATACAGTTACAGGCTATGGAGGAAGTACAGCAACTATTTAGTTCTTCTGATCTATTGAATAAATACCATTAAATGTGTAGCTCTCCCCTAACGGGGCTGTTCTAACGTGTGTGCATCATAGGTGCCAAACTACTGCTTTAATAAACTTAAATTATGTTTATGTGTATGCATGTGTGTCGAGATCTTAAATAAACAAATGGTAAGAATAACATAGAACTGAACTAATTCAGCTGAGAAGAGATTAGTAATGTTGCCATTTTTCCCCTTCATAATTACTCTGACTTAGATTTGGAGTATGAAGCAAGACACCTGTGTACATGATCTTCAGGCTCACAGCAAAGAGATTTATACTATCAAATGGAGTCCTACAGGACCAGGCACCAGCAACCCAAACTCCAACATCATGTTAGCAAGGTAAAAATACACCTCTTTCTGTTCCTTACCAAGAAGAAGAAGGATCGTCTTTCTGACATGTAACTCTACTGTCACCTTGTCATCAGTCTTCCTGCAGACAATTCCAGTAAAAATTACCTGCATTCGTAAATCAGGTGGATGGATACAAAGGGAAAGGAATCATGTTTGAAAAAGGAAAAAGAAAAAGAAGGCAAATTGAGTCATATGATATTTAACTTTTCAGCTGTCTTGATAAAAGGATTGTAAACGTGGCATTGCACCTTCCCATCGGGCATCCGGTTGTTAGGAATGAAGGTACTCAGTGAGACAGGTGGCAGCCCATTCAGCCAGGTGGAATGTGTTCTAACCAGGGTCATGCAGCTCGCCTGGGCAGACATTGACAATGTTTATAGCCTTGTGAACTAACAGAGAAAAGCTTGGATAATCTTTAAAATTCCACTTGAAAATCTGTTCAAAATTTTTCTTTGGGTTTAGGAAATAGGTTTACTTGTAGAATGTCAGTTGATGGTAGTACTATGGGGTTATCAAATCGGTTCACGGTGTATTCAGTTTGGGGAGGAGTTGTATCAAAGCTGTTTTATTTATTTTACTCCTTAGTTTGGGAGTGGACAGAGAACTTCACTTTCTTGGAGTTGTTCTTTTAATATTATTTTTAATGCCAATTATTTCCCTTGCGTTTCTCTAAGCCCACAGTTTGGGATTTAGATGGATTGTAGCAAAAAACAGCACTGAAAAAAAGTGAACCACAGTTCTAGAGAATTATGGAATGCTAATTCATTAAATAACGCAAATCCATTAGAAATAAGATCTCTCTGGAACCATTTATCCTATTAATGACAATATATATTTGACCTTCCTGAATAAGAGCAGGTAGAATCTCAAAAGGAGGTAGCTTGGCCCTCTTAGGGGTAGTGATCTGATCCTACCCAGCACCCTAGGTAAACTCAAAGGGTCCGCATACAAGAATTCAGTTCTGTAGATATAGTTCTTGTCATTAAAAACATAAAGGTTGCAGTGAATATTAGCTTTTCTGTTTGAAACATTATTTCTTGCTTAGCCAAGGGAAGAAACCTGTGGTATTTTCTTAAAATGTTTACAGTATCAAAATACAAATTGATTAACACCCATATTAAGACATGCTTGTGTTTGAATGCTTCTTGCAGTGCTTCGTTTGATTCCACTGTTCGGCTGTGGGACGTTGACCGAGGGGTCTGCATCCATACCTTAACAAAACATCAAGAGCCTGTCTACAGTGTAGCTTTTAGTCCTGATGGAAAATATCTAGCCAGTGGGTCCTTTGACAAATGTGTCCATATATGGAATACTCAGGTACTGTGAAGCACATCTGGTTTAGATGACACATTAATAGTAAAAGCCTAAATGGAAAATGTATGTACCTCTGTAGCGTATGACCTGGCAGCCAAGGTGAACCTGATTGTATTGACTGATACAAATCCCAGCATAACAGTTGAGTCACTCAGGTGGAGTGAGGTGACTGTCCAGAACATTTCTGCTCAGGCTTCATTGTATGCTAAAACACTAGCATGCGTGAAAATAGGTACATCATACTGTGCCGTCAGCTTTGTGAAGCAAAGGTGTGGACTGATGCTTAGCAATAAGTGATACTTTTATTTAGTAACAAGCTGGGTTCAGTTGTGAGTCCAATGCACCTGGCTTATACTTTGTGATGAGGAGATGATAGATACAAAGGGTGTATGGGCTGGGGACTGGGGATATTCTGGAGAAAAGTGGGACGTCATAGTTCCACAGATTTAATTCTGGATACTGATGCCTCACAGCCTGAATTAACAACAAACTTTAGAAGAGACTGCCTCAGCCTAACTCCCTAGGCCTTTCCCGTTAGAAAGTTGACAAAAACAGACGGCTAAGAGCCCTACTTTAAATTGTTTTCTGGAGGAGCCTGGATTTTTTCATTATCAAAGACCAGTTTACTAACTTCAGCACCTTATGGAGCTGACCATAGTTGGGTGATGTGAATAGCCCCCCCTCGCCACCACTCTCTTCTTTTTAATGTGGTGCCACATGACAGAGAAAAAGAAGGGGAGCTTCTGTATCAAATGTTTGCATGTTGTTTTGCTTTGTAGAGTGGAACTCTAGTACATAGCTACCGAGGCACCGGGGGCATCTTTGAAGTCTGCTGGAATGCTAGAGGAGACAAAGTGGGAGCAAGCGCATCAGACGGATCGGTAAGAAGCTCTTACACATTGTAAATGTTGGGTGGAGATTACTCTTCTGGAGAGTGTCAACAAAAAAACATGCATGCCATACTGCCTTCTCTGGACAGAGCTGAAGGGTAGGCAGCTCAAGACAGAAATAAGTAGTTCTGTGGAGTACAGTAAAAACACTCCTGCTTTGGAAAGTTTTGAATACTAGGAGGTGGTGTTCCTATTGGAAATGAAGGATGCTTGTGGAATAGGTGAATATTACTGAAGATGGGAATGGCTTTTAAATACATACTTGATAAGAACAACAGTAGTGCTGTTTCTATCATTGTTTATCTCATCTGTCAATTTTAAATGAAGGTCAAGTCACAGCAGTCAACTCTCTAATAAACAGTTGTCCTGAGGCTTTCTAAGTTTTATCCCACAAAAGAAGTTCACCCTTGAATAGTTCCTAAAAGAGGAAGTTTTCAGGATGATGCCCAAAGGTTTTGCTGCGTGGTAAAGGAGAAATATTGCCGTAGAGATACTGATTATTCATTATTATTTTTGCTGTTAATGTTACTTTAAAAAAAAGTCAATTGTAGCACGTTATAACACACTCTACAGCTTTTCGAAACAACTTTTCTGCATGGCTGGCTGGCATAACTACTTTAGAGCAGTATTTTTCAACCGGTTTTAACAAAGGGTACACCTACAACATGATTCACTTGCTTGAGCTTAGTTGTGCCATTTGAGATGGTGCCGTGCCTGGCTTCCAACAGCTGTTCCCAATGGGCGCGTGTCCGCTCGAGGTCCTGGATACTGATTGTGCCTGCCAGGCCTGTGCAGCTATTTTGGATATATTTCAGAAACGGAAGTGGACGCTGTATTCAGGCAACTAAATAGAGCCCGTAGTCTTATCTGGGGTGTGCCACCAAAGTGTTTGTTTGAAATCCGATGAAAACCCAGCTAAATGTTAAATGTATGGTTTTCACGTGGGTTTCCTCCCATGTCGGGCTGTTCCCTTGCTTGTGTGCGTAGAAACAGGTACTTGAGACAGGCTGGTTTGAAGCTGGGGAGTGTAACATACAGCTGGCCGATCAGCCTGTGTACGGAGCTGTACATGAATAGGACTGCCACATCACCTTCCAAAATGGTTCTTAATGCTGAGTCTTTTCTCTCCAGGTTTGTGTTCTAGATCTGCGGAAGTAAAAGTGAAATGTTTAGAAGAAATTTCAAATGGACCAGCAGTGAATGTGTGGGGAGAAGCACTCTTCAAAACTATTCTTAACAGCTCCAGAACTGTACGAACTTGAACAAAGTTAGAGTGTACCGTGAAACCAACTCTCCCTGGCCACAGGTGTCTAGTATTTTGTCCGTAACCTTCATCAAGGAGTAAAAACACAGTCACGTCAGAGGGGGAGGGAATGGTTTCCACCTGGAACATTCAGCCTTGGAAGCATGAAGCCACCAGCTAGGTGTTGCACTGTTTGGTTTGCGTCTGAGAACTTGCTCTGATGGCTGGGAAAAAAAAGCTGTGCCAAAAAAAAATTAATAAAAAAAAAAAGAAAAATGCTGTGATAAACCAAAAGGGAAAAAAATCCTCCTCCATGCGGTGTTGTATTTTTTCCTTCCAATTTGGACACTACAGTTGCTCTCCCAAAGGACGTTCAAAGACCAGTTTGTACTGATGAAATGCTCAACTTTGTAATCACAACACTTTCTATTTTCTAGACTACTTTTTTTGTTCAGTGGTTTTTCTATCAGCTGGAATATTACAGCCTGGAGGATCCCAGGCTTAGGATGAAACTTTTGTTTTCCTTTTATTTCTCCCTTCCACTCCCAACTTCTCCTTCCTTTTTTTTCTCCTCTTTCTTGTCCCTTTTTTTTTCTTTTTTCCCTGTATGCCCATAGTAGATGCAACCAGGTGGACATGACAATGAAAATTTTTGACAGACTGCTTCTCCTCTCTTCTCTCTCTTCCTTTTCCTTTCTTTCTCTCCGTTTAAAAGAAAAAAAAATCCTCCATGCTTCAGATCTTAGCGTCTCAAGGGCACTTTCAGCAAATTGTGTAATAAGTGCTTTATATAAGAATGCAGTGCTGGGGAAGATTTTTACAGGAGAAAGATGACTTTTAACAGAAAGAACCCAGTGTATTTTTGGAAAAAAAATATTTTTTATGTTAAACAGTTTTAAAAGCCTAAAATGGCCACCAAATGTAGACCAGTTGTGTAATTCAAGCAAAAAGAATGACACAGAGTCCAAGGAACATGAAAGGTGCAGTATCCTTTTTCTCTTCTCTCTCAGAAAGTGCTGTAAGAAAAAATGCCATTTGATACAATAAATGCCAGTCATTTGCTAAGAGTCCTCTTCCAGCAGCCAGCCCTTTATATATAGTCTCATTTCATTTTTGTGGCTGTTTGGTGATGTACACATATTAAAAGGGATTCGTAAGTCTGAGACTATAAATATAGCATTCATTTTCTTGAGTCCGTATTTTGGTTTATCCTTGGTAACCAGGTGAAAACAATTGCGTATCTTCTTTCCTCTAACAATAGTTCAAATGTCATACAGAATATGGGTTTGGCTGCCCGTGGCCTTGCTGAGCAGTGCTGTCCTCCCCTATTCATCCCACTCAGCTGTTTCTCCTCCAGTAAGTCAATGGGATTTTGCCACTGACTTAAGGGGACCGGTTGGACCAAGATCTATTGACTGCATCTGTCATCACTGAAGAACAGACTCTTGCCAAGCTCCTGTCCATCCGTGGTCAGCACACACCTAGAAGCAGGCTCTTCCATTGCGTCGGCAGCATGTGGTGCTGCTGTCACCCTCAGCCGTGTGTGTTCTGCGTGCTGCGAGGAGAGCTCTGGCTCTGCGCTTGGAGGCTCACTGTCTGCCCAGACAGGGTTAGCCTCAAGGGTGTCCTCAATGCGGTGCTCAGAAGACAACGTAGAACTCTCCATTAGGTGAGGACATGATAAAGGATATATAAATTATATCTCAACGTACATACTACTACAAAGTTACAGTAGGTGAAACGATCGGAATGACAATAAAGACTCCCAAAGCACCACCTTTCCACTTTGGACATGATTGCCTCTGCAAGCTAGACATCTGCAGTGATGCCTACTGAAGACGACATTACTCTAAGAGCAAGCGATGGATGCAAAGAAGGATGCATAGGCAGAGTTTACCGAGAGTGCTGCAAACTACAAGGCAACTTTGGGGTGGTGGCAGCCGTTATTTAGACAAATCCTCAGAACTGGCTGAGTCAAACAGGCGTCCTCTCTAGCCCACAGGCTAGGCTAGGATTTGTAGGAGAGAGAAAAGCAAGCAAGCAGAGAACCCCCTTAACATCAGGTAGTACCTTCCTGCCTAAAGTCACTATTTCTGTAACACAGAGTCTTCCCTTTGATGTGACCACGGCTGCTGAAGTGGCGATTTGATCTGAACAAAACCAAAGCCAGAGCCCTAGTGCTGAACTGGTGGTGCAAGACCTGCCAAGCGTCATGGCATCATCATGGCATCGTGGAATCCGTACCTCATTTTTTCTCCCATGTTTTCCTCTCTTTACGCTTGCATCTGCACAGTATCTTAGTCCTTCCAGTGGAACCAGCCACTGCCAGCTTCAGCTGCATTTCTTAAAGATACACATTTGGGAAGGAGAAAAGAATGAAAAGAAATAACTGCTAAAAGGGTTACTCAGTCCTGAGGTGAAAACAGTTACGTGGGATTTTGGTTATTAATGACAGTTAGGCTTGTTTATAACTTATATCAAAGAATTGGACACTGGGAGGTATCAAGGATTATTTTCAGTGTTAAATGCCTTCATGTGTTGGTTTTAGTTTTCTGCTCCAAGAGCATGGGCTATAGATGATCACATGACAGTTTTGCACTGTTTTATAATAACCACGTGTACCTACTAATTTAAAGTCACTACTTAAAAAAAAGTCTTTGTTTGAAGAGAGACTTGAATTTGAATACAAAGGTTTAATGTGGTTTTATAAAGCACGGTTGGGTCGATGATTTGGTTACAGTCATTGCACGTACACGGTTAACTTCCTAAGCTGCTTTTGGGCAGCGTTTCTGAGAACAACACGCAGAAGCTGCTGGTCTGCAGGCAGTGGGGGCAGCATGGATGGGGCACTGGCCTTGCCTCTGGCCTTGAGTGACACTTGAACAGGCCAGACCTCAGGATTCAAAGAGATGAGGTTGCTCAATCCAAGCTCAGCGACGCCACATGGCTGGCTGGCTACATAGCCCATGTTTTGTGGTTGTTCCCGGGACAGCTACTGTAGATAACTCGGCAGCGTCCGTGATGCCTGTTTCTTTTTCCTTTTGCCTTTTCTTAAATTGTCAGACCACCACCTTACCTCTGCCCGCCTACATGGAGGTAAGAAGCCAAGAGAAACGAAATTTGAAAATCAGTTGGTTTGCAAAGCCTACGTGTGAAAGAGGCTGCTGGTCCAGAGACTTTTCCATACAGACCATCAGATTTGAAAGCAGCGGATGCGAAAAGCTGAGAAAATTCACCTTTCTTCCCCTCCCCAAGACCCTAAAGACCGGGAAATCCTCAAAGATACTGTAGTAGGTAGTTTTCAGCTAAAGTGAGGGCAGCTATTAAGGAAGGCAGACGATGTAGTTGCAAAGGCTAATCCTAGCTGAGCAGGCTGGTTTCATTAGGAGGTGGGCAACGGGGAGAGAGGCTTTTCCAGGCTGTGGTTCAACGTGGACGTCTAAGCCTGGACCTGCAGAACTGCCCTCGTGGGAGCTCTCGCTTTCCTCCGCTGCTGCGGCAGCGGCCCCCAGCCCGCAGTGCCTTTCCATGGCTCCCCTGTGACAGAACAGCATGAGGCAACAGGCTGGTCGACTTCATTTTTTTCATACAATATGTTTGGATAATTTTGTTTATAGTTCTCTGTAACAGAAGAGAAACTGAAAAGCCTAAGTGGCCAAACAGGATTGTGAAAGCACTGAGAGACTTATTGGATTTTTATCATTGCTGGCTGTCTGGAACTGGCCTTGATGTGAAAAAAAAACCCAGTTTCTGAAAAACCACTCAACTCTGTGGGTTAGAAGGATACTGAATCTTTTATGTAGAAAACACTGGGTCCCTTATGGGGCACTAAAGGGCCTGACTTACAGGGTTATACACACATTAACCCCATGCTACATCTTAGAAATTTCCTTTTAATTTGTTTAAAAAAAAAAAGAAAAAAAATAGCTAATTTTAGAGCCAAGTGAAGTGCACTTTGTCAAATGTAAGGGTCTGCTTTGTTTTTGGGTTTCTTTTTTCTTTTTCCCTCTTTAATTTTTCCTCCTTTCTTTCCTCCTTTTGCCTTTTTAAAAGATGTGGTTCTTTGTCAATTGCAGAAATGTTCTTTCAGCCACTCACTGAAATTCTGAATTCTGGCTTCTGCAGTTTTTATTGTCTGTGTCAGACTTGCAGCCAGACTTGGTTCTCATTTCAGCATTTCCTAGGTTCTGTTGAGACAACATCACCCCTTATTTTGTTTCTCCCCCACCCACACTTTCTTCAAATTCACCTTGTGTATTGTAGCTCATTTGTTTTAAGGAGAGAATCAACAGATCATATTCAGTGTCTTGAATAAATTGCTATATTTTGATATTAGAGAATTCTGTGCGTGTTGTTCCTTATTCTTTCCTGGCTGTTTTGCATCCTGCGCTTAAGAGCTGGGGTTGGGTGACTTAAGTTGTAACGTGGTGTCACGACCTAAAGGGTTACCCGGCCCGCGGGTGCATAAAGATCGAGACCCTGGGTTCGTAGGGTTTTGTAATGCACAAGGGCACGGAGGCTTTTTCCTCTGGATTTCTCTGCTTTATTACAGATTGCCACAAATACCACACAAATCACCACTAGCAAGGGTACCCATGATTAAGAAAGCGAATATATATATATATATATATATATATATATATCAATCAGGCTATTACAATTATTATTATCAGCAAGCAATAGTATAGCAGCAATCAATTCTAGCAGCAATCAATTCTAGCAGTATCCAATAATAGCAGCAATGAAGTGTATATATATAATACTACAGTATTTAAAGTTAATACCAGTGAAGCAAACATATCAATAATGTAACAGCAGATATACTTATGATAGGTTACTTACATGTATATATGTGTATATATATATACACTTCGCTGAGGTGTATATATATAATACTACAGTATTAACAAAGTTAATACTAGTGAAGCAAACGCATCAATAATGTAACAGCAGATATACTTATGGTCGGTTACTTACATGTATATATGTGGCACCAAGCGCCTTAGACAGATCTGGGAAGGGACGCAGCCATCCCAGAGGTGGGAGGACAAACCAGACCGGCCCCAGCCGTGGGCTCGGGGGGAACACTAAAACAACAGGCAGAGTCTCGCTTCAATGATGATCCATGTTGCGGGGTTTGGAGTCAGCCAGGCGGCCCCAGCGAGGGTCCAAGCTCTTGTAGAAAGTTCCCTGTTTAGGAAGGGGACAGGTACGTGCAGCACGGGAAGAGAGAAGCTCCATTTTGGATAGAAAGTCGGTTTTACATCGTAGAGACATAAGAGGCTGTAGGCCACCAGCACTTCGAGCAGCCAATAGATGCTGTTAATACCTGGTTTTCACCTGGGACAGCCAATAGATGATGATGATGATGTCTGTTCTTTCAGACCAATTTTTATTTTGGGGGATTTTTCCTGTTCTTGCAGATAGACTAGCCCATGGCAGTTACTAATTCTTGCTTTTTCAGGATGTTTCCCCCTTTTTCCAGTTTATTTTTCACCTTTTCAGACAATAAGTTGCCATTACAGCTCTTTGGTTTCGTGTTTATTGAGGGTATCTCAGGATGTCTCTGCTTTCTAGGTACCCAGCTGCACCTCAAAGATGCTGGCTGTGCTTCTCAGGGATGCTTCTGGTTCCCAGGCTCACAGCTCCCAGGCTGGCAGGCAATTTCTCGCTCAGTATTTCGGCAGACATCTTCTGTTCAGTACTTTTTCCCTTCTAACCAGGTCACCTCTAAAGGCTGCTCACATCACATGTGTATTGTTCCGTTTTATTTTCTTCCCATGATGCATTTATGGGAAATCTATACAGCTGGTAAGGAACCAATTTGAGTAAGATCGGGTTGAAGTACTTTTTTAAAAGTTTCCTTAAAAAAGTTTCCTCAAAAGGAAGTTTCTCCAGATAAAATGAATTGGACTGTAGTTCCGATCAAAGTAAATTGTTAGTTTTTCTTTAAGCTAGCAAGTTTTAAATTCAACCTTGCTTGAGCAGTTGGAGGTTTTTGAAGAACTCCAGAATATTCCAGCTGGTTGCGATGGGGTCGTGGGCATCCCCACTGGCGGGAGCTCCCGTGGGCACGATCTCATTGCTCTTCTCTCTGCCTGGGGCTCGTGGCACTGACCCCTCAAAGGACACAGTGGGTGTTTTTTAGTTTTAATAGGCTGAATGTTGTGTGGGTTTTAGCTGAGTTTTATTCCACAAAATGGTGCCCACGGTACTTAGTGGGGGGATTCAACATGAAATGTGGGATTTTTGCTTTGTGACCATGTAACACGCTGACCATTCACCTAAGCCAAGCCTGAAAGATTGTCAAAAGCCTTCAAAAGGAATTAGCGCTCAGAACAAACACAGTCTTATGTGTCACTTCATCTAGTTTTCAGGTGTTGAAGGCCTTAGAGCGTTAAATTAGGGTTGATATACAACAGTTGGGAAAACTCAAGTGCTAGAAAAACTGGTATGCTGATGATGAGCACCTCACCACGTCATCAAATACTCAAAAAAGAGAAAGTATGCCCTTTCGTGCCACTTGTCTCCGTGCGCACTCTGAAATTTGCACAGCATTAATGTACAATTAATTCCCTGTACCTGTACGAGCTGAAAGCAGTAGGACAAACGCGTTGGTTCAGCTCCCACAAGACCAGGAACCACCAGCAGCCTTCGTAACGGTGAGAGCTAAGGCAGCAGCCACGGTGGGGCCAGAGCTGCCATAGGCAGCGCTATGTAAAAGCTCTCACTTTACCTGCTTCTTAAACAAGTGCGAGGCGATGGTCCTATTTTTAGTCACGTCATTTCCAGGCATGTTTCAAGAAAATGTACGACTGTCAACTAAAGTTGTAGTTTAGTTTTCCTTTATTTATCCTATAAATATTTACTTAGCCTGTAAACTATTTGACAACTAACACTGGAAGCACTGAGCAGTCCTAAACACTTGCTTCTCCCTTCTGTCAGCACACAGTACAATATAAGGGTATTTGTTAGAGCTATTCTGGGAAGATGTAGTACTGCAGCATCTCACTCAAAACCACTTATTTCCCTGCCATCTTTCTATGTATCATTTCCCGTCAAGGGAAAGAGTGGCTTCGTCCATTAAGGGTGCATACAATTTCATATCTAAGCTCCATGCTCTGAAAAGCAATTTTTGAAGCTTTGAAGTCTCCTAAGTGAAGGAATGACTCACTTGGCAAGGACTTTATCATCCTTGCTGACTCCTTTGCCAACAGGAAGGAAGATCTTTGCTTCCTTAGAGATAGGTTTTTTTCTACTTCCTTTTGAATATATTCAGAAAACCAAAAGAATACAAAACCTAATAACCACAGGAAAGCAGCTGTAGCCTCTTTTCCTGCTGCAAGGTCTAACATCTTCTGCCTTCACAGAAGAAGCCTTGACTTCACCGTGTAAATCATTAGTATCTATCTCAATACAAAAGCTCAAGAAAAGATTCTGCTCATCTCTTTCAAAGTCCTTCCCATTACAAACCAGGACAAAGTTGGCATCCCTGTCCTTCGCTACAGTAATTCATTGCAGTAAGAAATGCACAACAAATGAGACAGGATTTAGTTGCAGAGCCCTGCCATTCTGCAGTTCCAAAACTCAGAATGACCTTGCGAGGCTTCTGAGAATCAGTGGCATGAAGAAAGCATCGCATCCTTACACGCTGTGTTGCAGTTCCTGAAAAACTCTCCATGTTTTCTTTGAGGGCAAAAGAGAAAGGTCAAGCCCTTAGAAGGGTTTTTGAGACTTTCTGCAATCCTTACAGCCACGGCGTCCTGCCACCAGGTGGACTGACAGAGATGTTGAGCCCCCGCAGAGGGTACCATCAGTGAGGACACTTAGGGTGGAGAGGATCACAGACTCCTGAGAATAACAGAAATCTGATGGGGAAAAGTCCGCAATGTGGTGTTGCCATCTTTTAAGTTCTGGACAACGGCTGCTTGTCGGCTTCTTTCCCAGAGGCTAGTTTGGGGAGAATCATGAGAAATTTCTGCGCAATGAGACGACCATGCCTAATCATCCACCCACTTGCCTTCCTCCACAGAAGATGAGGCAGGCAGAGAGCCTGTGGTTTGGTCAGCCCACGCAGACACCCATTTTTTTCATATCCACATTAAAGTCCAGGTCTCATGACTTGATCAAGGAATACAGATCAAAGCAATTAAAAAAAAAAAATCAAAACTTTCTAATCTACCAACTTTTAGAATGGCATTCCTACTTGGGCCTGCTTCAGTACAGAGACATTGCTGAGGAATGGAGTAAGATCTATAAAAATCTTTTCACAGACAAGAAATATCAGCTTTTAACAGAAAATCTTAGATCTCCCAGATAGAGTGGTTAAAAAAAAATGTGTCTTGGTACAAAAAATGCTCTGGACTCTGTGCCAGAGTCTGCAAAAGATCCATAGATTCAGGTGTATTTCTCCAGATGCAAATTTGGAAACTGAAGTTTGGTATGGGAATAACCACCGTTTCTCACCACTGCAGAAGTTCCACCAGCCCTCCTGAGACTGGGGAAGCTAACAGAAGATTAACTGCGCACATCACTGCAGATCCCTTACAACAACAAAAAAAAACATTTCTGTCAATACAAACCAGCGAATTTCTGCCTGTTTTTTTCCTTTCTGCAGCTCCAAGGAAGCGAGCAGAAATTATCAGTGCTCAGGTGGGGAGAGAGGGACCAGTCTATGCGCAAGGCAAGAACATGTCCCACAGCTTTCCCTGCCAAACCTTACATAAAACTTACTTCAAAAAAAACCCAAAACCCACCCTGATCCATTTCTTGAGCCAAATCTATTCCAGTAGGAACTGAACTCAAAGCAGCACCTTCAGCAGAAAAGAAATAATTTCATCTTAGTACATATTGCCACTTGGTCACTCCTTTCCATGTTCTGAACCACAAAAGGTTTGGTGCTCATTCCTCCTTCAGTGGGAAGATCATAGAATCATAGAATCATAGAATCATAGAATTGTTAAGGTTGGAAAAGACCCTTAAGATCATCGAGTCCAACCATTAACCTAGCACTGCCAAGTCCACCACTAAACCATGTCCTTAAGCACCACATCTACCCATCTTTGAAATACCTTCAGGGATGGGGACGCAACCACTTCCCTGGGCAGCCTGTTCCAGTGCCTGACCACTCTTTCAGTGAAGAAGTTTTTCCTAATATCCAACCTAAACTTTCCCTGGTGCAGCTTGAGGCCATTTCCTCTCGTCCTATCACTTGCTACCTGGGAGAAGAGACTGACCCCCACCTCTCTACAACCTCCTTTCAGGTAGTTGTAGAGAGCAATAAGGTCTCCCCTCAGCCTCCTCTTCTCCAAACTAAACCACCCCAGCTCCCTCAGCTGCTCCTCATAAGACTTGTGCTCTAGACCCTTCACCAGCTTTGTTGCCCTTCTTTGGACACGCTCCAGCACCTCACTGTCCTTCTTGTAGTGAGGGGCCCAAAACTGGACACAAGATTCAAGGTGCAGCCTCACCAGTGCCGAGTACAGGGGCATGATCACCTCCCTGGTCCTGCTGGTGACGCTATTCCTGATACAAGCCAGGATGCTATTGGCCCTCTTGGCCACCTGGGCACACTGCTGGCTCATGTTCAGCCGGCTGTCAACCAACACCCCCAGGTCCTTTTCTGCCAGGCAGCTCTCCAGCCACTCTTCCCCAAGCCTGTAGCGTTGCCCAGGGTTGTTGCGACCCAAGTGCAGGACCCGGCACTTGGCCTTGTTGAACCTCATACAGTTGGCCCCGGTCCAATGATCCAGCCTGTCCAGATCCCTCTGCAGGGCCTTCCTACCCTCCAGCAGATCAGCACTTCCACCCAACCTGCTGTCATCTGCTAACTTACTGAGGGTGCACTCAATCCCCTCATCCAGATCATCGATAAAGATATTAAAAAGATGAGCTGATCGATTCCCAAACTGAAATTAATCTAAGACAATGAGGAACACCTTGCTTTCTGCTCTACTATTTTGACCTACTTCATTAATACTGTCTTTCTCCTTGCTACACCCTGTATGTCTTGGGCTGGGGAAGATATTATTGCCCAGTAAGAGCTGTTTATCTGGATTCTTTTCTAAGATGGACTTTCCCTTTGGGCTTGCTTCTCCTGAGCAAATATCCTCCAGTAGCCTCTTGGAGGCCCATGTAATGGATTCTTGCTTGAGTTAGTTGAAATAAAACAAAATCAACCAAACACCCCAGCTGTCATTGGCAAAAACGGCCCTGAAAAAAATGCTGAGAAGACAAAGCAATGGCAATTTAATGAGAAAATGTTGCTGGATTTTTTCATGCTGTCTTTGAAGGATATTTGGGGGCATTAGTGAATTGCATGTTGAAAATTTGATTTCAAAGAAAATTTTAGTTTTGGTAAACAGAAAGCTTGTTTATCATTTGAGTAGTGTCTTCTGGGGAGCTTGTTGTTGGTTTTTAATAAAAGGTATTAACATCTGGGGGAGAACCACCAAAAAAGTTCTAAACCAAAAAAAATTTAATGTAATAGTTTACCCATCATCAGAAACTATGAAGTTATAATGTTAAAACGTAAGGAGTACTCACATGTGTATGTGTGTGTGTTTCAATGTGTGTGTGCACTGACATATGGGCTGTTTGTGTAATTGTGCCAGAATATTTATCAGTTTCTTTCACAAGTGTCTACAGGAGTAGGACGAGCGGCAACCCCACAGTTTCGTAGGTATGATCGGAATCTCACCTAGCATAAAATGAATCCAATAACTGGGTATCTACAGTGTGATATCTTCATAAACTAAACTAAAACAATACATACCATTTTTGTCTCCCAGCAATGTACCAATAAAACTAATACCCGAAACAGGTGTCATGAAAAAAAACCCCACCATTTCTTTTTAAGATTTTACAGCCCTGTAGCTGACAGGCTGATGCTCAGGCAGCTCTGCTTACACCGATGCCGGGGGCAGGCAGCACCCGGACCATCCCTTGCAGCCCCGGCAGGAGCCCTGAGCATGGGCCATGGCTCCCTGGGGAGGATAAATGCATCAGAAGAGAGGAACAATTCCCAGACCCCTGTGGCTGCCTTTGTGTCTTCAGCTCACCCGCTTGTGCCTTTCACAGGTTTCCAGTTATTCAGCATCAGCCTCGCTACCATTTCAGTCACAGCACTCACTGGCGTCAGACCCCAGCAAACAAAGGAGAAAGGCCTCTGTTACATTTACAGATACTTATTAAAAAGTCTTTTGTCTTTAGTGAAAAGTATTTTGTTAATGTAGACGTGATGGTTTTTCATTTTAAATTCAAACATTACATTGAAGGAATCTGGGTATACCAGCTTCCAGACTATAAAATCCCTGGGAAATAAGGAAAAAGCCTCCTTATCTAGCCTCGGCCGTATTGTTCTGGGTGTAATTGCATTCCTAGGGGCTGGCTGACTGCCGGACATTAGCAGAGCTGGGTTGTTACCCAGAGCACTCAGCATGGCTGGGGGAATGCCTCTGAGCCTCGGCAAGTCCTGCCTGCTGCCTTGAGGAAAGGGCTGGTGAGAAGAACGCTGTGCTCCCCGTCACATGGAGGCGCATGACTAGGGGCAGGGTGGGAGGACCCCGTTTCACCCCGTTTCACCCCCATGAAAATGTGCTGCTTGCTTGAGTGCTTTAGCCTAAGGAGAGAGTTACATTGTTTGGTTTTTTTTTCTTTTTCTCAAGGAAATTCACTCAAGATCTGCTGTAGCAGGCAGGAGCAGATGCTATCACGTGGCTACAGCTGCGATGAATGGCTGCCAGCGTGTTCGTGCTGTCCTGAGCCTTGGTGCCCTCTGAGTGAGGAAGACACTGCAAGGACAACACAGCCAACACAGCTGGTTCCTTGCACTGTGCAAAAAAACCCCCTTGCATTGTTTTAAACCCATGCCTTTAAAACATACCTTCTTAATCAGCACGATAAAAGAGGTCATGTTTGGGTTTACACATTTTCAAGACTTTTCAGGAGGCTCACAGATGCGTAAGTGGGTGAGTCACTCTCTGAAGTCAGCTGGAGAGCAAGGATGCAAGGCCTCCATTTTACCCTCTGCATCCCTCTCGGCTATGCTGTGTGAAAGTGTTCAGTAGGTCACGGGAGGCAGAGGAAAGCTGGTGAAAGGCTTGGCCAGCAAAGGTTGTCTTTTTAACAGACATGCTGTCATCTTGTTCTCCAGAGAGAGGGAACCCATCTCAAGCCACCACGGCTCTTTTCCATCCCGTAAGCCCCAGGTTCCTTCCCACAGAAGTGAGGGCAGAGATTGCCTGAATCTCAGCCCAATACGATACCAGGGCACAAAGAGAGACCCAGGGTCCCCTTGGGTGCTGCCACCCACAGCAGGACAGAGCCACAGGCAATAGTGAGCTGCCACCTCACCAGCCTCCCCAGGTCAAAGCCTGGCTTTGCAAAGAGACAAATGTCCCCTATGGAGAAGCCTGAAAGCTTAAAAGGCTTCTTGCCACCCCAAAATGCGATGAGCCCCAGTGAACAAGAGATGAAGGAGCAGCACAAAGTCTTCCCATCACTTTCATCACTGGATGGTTTCCACAATGTTAGCGTGCTCGATCCTCACTCCTCCCTACTGCCGGGGATGGGAATGCAGCACTGCAGCTGATAAACCCTGGCGAAGTAACAAGGCCTGATGAAAAAAGTGCAAGACCCCCCACTTCTGATGTCACAAAAAGAAGTGCGGTCTTCAAAGCCGTCTCAGGCTTTTTTTTAACTGTAGATATTTCCATTTATAAACAGATGATAAAGAGTCATTTTATACATCATACATCTTTTCCAATTGATGCTTAGGTGGATTTCATGTCTGTCTTCCTATTGCATTCAGGCAACACGAATTACTTGGTAGGCTTTTTTGGCATACTGACTTATCTTTTTCAACTGACTGGTATAATTTCTCAAATTGACTGTGTTATTTTTATACAAATACCATTTTTACCTTTGGGCAAGCAAAGAATACCCAGTTTCTTCTATTGAAGCTTCTGAGGGCAAATTTACCTGTTGTAAGTTTTTATGCAGATTAACATCATACCATACTCGTATTTGTAAATATAAATGCCAGGATGATTTTCATTCAGAGGCTTTATAGAGAGACATGCCAATACGTATGGCTGTTAGCCATAACAGTTTCTAACCACAGCAGACTAACATCTCCAGCTGGAATTCCCTCCCTTTCCAGAGATGACAGCCCTCATGTGACGTGCAGCAAAACTACCTGCTCCCTTGTTTTCCTGAGTGAATTCAGTCTCCAGGTCCCTCAAAAGGCTCAGACTAGAAAACGTTCCACACATGCTCCCAGCTCAGAAACAGTAACGTGAACTTCTTTAACATCCATTAGTCTGTGCCCAATGCCTGACCAAAAGACCTCACAGGGTGAGGGTGAGAGCCCAGACCACAGGAGGCTTTGAATCACAGGCTGGCGGAGGTGGGAAGGGACCTCTGGAGGTCACCTGCTCCAGCAAGGCCACCTGGAGCCAGTTGCTCAGGATGGTGATATGGGAACTGGACATCAGGCCCAGGCACTTCCAGGGCAGCTCCTCCAAAATGGATGCCTGCATTTTGGGAGCCAAATTAAGACTACAAACTGTTTTCAGAGAACCCAACACAGTGTCACCAGATGACAACAGGTTTCGATTCCCCACTAATGTAAAACTGGATTCATACCAGCACTGTGAAGCTCTTCTTAACCCTCAGACACCTTTTATAAGAGAGCCTTCCCTTCATCTAGGCACCAGGTTTTTAACTTGTTTAACCAAGCAAAATGGAAACGTGAATTCAAACCAGCCCTGTACAGCTTACTGTGTGAAAGCCGCACTCTTCTCGCAGAAGGTTTTCCATTAAAAAACAGTAGGACAACCTCCAAGCTGGGTGGAGAGCTAGTGTCTGCTGGGGAGAAAAGCAATCATTTAGACTATTTCTCTATATGTCTGCTAAGGAACTGCAAAATACTATGTGCTGTCCACCAAACTCTCAAGCTCATAACGCTTCACAGGGATTGAAATAAATTTCAGCGATCATTCTGACTAAACGGGCTCTTGCAGCTTCTTGTGGTTGAGACTTTCTGTCTGCAAAATCCTAATCTTATCTGGAAGTTGCCCAGAATATATCCCTCACGCTACATCATAGGACATTTTTACGTCAGCAGGATTGCTCATTTCACCTTCATCAGAAGCAAATTCATTTTGGAGTGAGGAAAGAGAAACCTAGGACACTTCCACTCTGAAGTATTTGTTTCCTCACCCTACACAGGTCACTCCCTGCTGGGAACTCTCCTTCGTTATCCTCAGTCCATATTAACATCAATTAACATGCGCCGTGTGAACGCCCGCACAAGCCGGCATTCCCACGTCCTACACACTCATGCTGCTTTCACTGCACCATGCAGCTTCTGGCTTGTACAGAGCCCAACTCCAGCTCTGACTCCATGGACTGGTTTTGTGTTAGTCCAACTTCCCAGACACATTATAGCTTCTTCTGAAACTAAGGGCATTATAGTCGTTTGGGCACAGAAGGCATCTACCGTAATAAAGATAACTAACATATCTTTTTCTAGTAGTTCTTTAACACAGTATTGCATTTTCACCTCTCATTCTGCTTGTAAAAGGTACTTGAAGTAAAAATTGAGACAAATGTAGGCTCAGCCACACAGTCCTGCAGAAGCAAATACAGCTAACAACGTATTAGCATCAACTCTATGTCATTATAAATGATAACGTTAACTAATGCTCCAATAAATACAGTTGGCCCGAACCTGCTTTATTCCATACTAACCTGTGAAAACACACATGATGTATGAGACACAGGGCTCTAAAAACTCCCTAATCCTGAAGACATTCAAACTGAGAGTTAGCTCTGAGACATAAACCTTTCCATATTAATTAGAAACACGGGCTTCTCTATGTGTGGATGCCACATTTGGGTCTCACCAATGTTTCCATTATATTGTGTTTGACCCAATTCACAGGGTCCCATTGGCTGTGGTGGGTTCCAGCAAGGTCACCCATCCCTTTGGCTTTTCAACCCTCATTCTGGTGATGCCATGAACAGCAAAACGTCTTCTCAAGGCTTTCAATTACACAGCACATACAAAAACATCCCTGCCCATGCTGCTCCTTTCTGTAGACTGAGCCGGGCAAGTTCACAGCCCAGAAGGTCCTGGCTGTACCACACATTTAAACACACCAAGCAGGGGCAAGGGGAGGCTGGCTGGGAACGTGCTCTAAACCATGGGGCTATCAAAGGTCTAGGGATGGTGACAGTGGTTCTCTTCCTAGGTATGATGGTCTGATTTCTTTTCCAGGACTCTTTCAATCTTGCATAGCGTGAGCACACAGAAGCTGGAGAGAGCTAGAAAGACACCCGTTCTTGTTACCTGCATAGGAGAAAGTGCTCTAGTTCGCTTTGGGGTTTTGGTTTGGGTGCAAACTCAAATGCTACCATCGCTCAGTGAATTTTTCTCAGCCTTTTGAAAACTTTACCTACAAATCCCCTAATGAGCTTAGCTCTCTGAATGTTTAAGAACTTGCTTAGAGAGGTGCAGTGGGAGAACAAACTTTCCATACAGCTCACAGCGTATCCTAGGGAATATAAACAGCCCGGGAAAACAGATTCAAATGCATCCCTGGATTTGACTGTGCTCCCTGTTTTTCTCTCAGTAAGACTGAATCTTCTTCAGCTGCCATCTTCAGTATCCACACAGATGCATGCCTGTTCCTAAAGGATGAGTGACCCAGACATCATCTGACCTCTCTTAAAATTATGTTAGCTACAGTGTGGTTTAGTGAGTTCCATCTGGGATTACTGTAAACTTGAGGAATCCATGAAAATTAAGAAAATGTAAGAAGATCAGATAACTTTTCATCATGAATACACAAGGACAACTTCTGAATTACAAGTCAAGTCTTGTTATACGAGGGGTGCGGGGTAGGGAAGAATCATATTTACGATTTCACTTTCTAGCTTTCTCCATGCATTTGGTCCACAAGACCAGAGGAGGTGCTTAATGAGCGGTGTAGTTAGGATTTTGGTATTCAGACAGATGGAGGTCATCATAAATGCAGAGCTTTGGTATGCAAGAAGTCTGCCTCTTCAAGTAATTTATGATTTTACTAATGCTCGTATTTCAGCTTTGCAATTAGCCTGAACATCTGGCCAAATAAAATAGTAATTAAATGTATGAGACTGGCAGGTCAAATGCAGTCCTATGCGTCCTCTTCCACCAACAGAGAACACCTACAAGTATTTAAGAAAGTATTACAGGATGAGAGGACACTTTTCCTGGAAGTTTTCATTTTATCTTCAAGGGCTTAAAAATAAGTTTTGTTGAACACAGAGAACACTCACTGTGTATGGTTGGGAGGCAAGGAGGGTGTTAAATAGAGGCAATTCCGCTGCACAGCCCTGTATGCATAGATATCCTTTTCATTAGATTCCACTACAACAATTTTATTTCAGTGCATGGATTCAACTTTTTTTTTTTTTAATTTACTTTTTTTTCCTTCAATAAATTCAGGAAGGCTTTATTGTGCTCTGGTATGCCCAAAATATAATAAGCTAAAACTGACAATTGCTGTACTCTCAAAGCATAGTACTTCAGCTACACGTATTTTATTAGACAATATCTGATCTCGTTCCCTATTTACTTCTCCTCTCAGTCACACTTTGCTGTTCCAGAGAAACAGCTGCATTCCTGCTCACAAACTGAAGAGCTGTGTGACTGTGGAAGAGACCCCCTCCCACGTCAGTGTAAGATGAAGGCCATAGACTCTGACTGCATCTGTGGACTTCAGTATTGACAAGATCTTTCCCCCATTAACCCAAGCCATGTCTGAAACACACCTTAGAAAACAAATATTCAGGCCAGAGACAAGCACTTCCCACATTCACCAGAAGCAGCCTGCCAGCACGCTCCTAAAAATAAGCATTTTTGAAGCAACGCTATGTACCATCATAGGCCAGAAATCCGGATGCAGAGATGGACACAGTATGATGACTATACAGATACGAATCTGTCCAAATGAAAACCTGAATGTTTTTATACGTGCTGATAAGTACAAGGCTCCTTATCAGGAGTGGGTGGATGGCACATTTAAGAAGGCAGTGTTTAGGTCGGTGTTACAGCTATACTGTCCAGCACACGGTGTCTACAGCGTGCCCTCGCTGACCCTTGGAGCACACTTAGTTTCCCCCCAGATGAAGCTGGCTGCGGCAGGCCGAGGCTGCCCCGTGACATGCATGCAGCCAGCACGGGCAGCGGGGGCAATGGGGAGATGCACTTCAAAAGCCCACTCCTGACGGGAAGAGACAGGCACACCCTGCAACACTCGGAGAAGGCAACGCTTTGCTTGAATTGTTGAACGGTGAGGCAAGAACAAGGTCCGTGTGGGGTGAAATGACACGGTTACACATGAGCAGAATCAATTATCACCCCATTTTAAGCCGTGGAGGAATGTCTCACATACATTCACCAGAGACTGGGAACAGCAGGTAAGGAAACTCTTCTCACACCTACTTCTTTTGCAAGTTAGTTAAAAACTGTTCTTAGTTTGGTCTGCTATGCCCCATTTCATGTTCTCATCAGCATTAGCTTAGTTGTCTTTAAGCTCTCAGATGAGTCCTAATCTTTCACAATGACATCCCAGCACAGAGACACACCACACACATCCCAAGGACAACCTTGACAGAACAAGAAAAGGCGGGGAGAGAAGTGCAGCCCTTGCGGGAGGCTGCCCCAGCGCAGGGGTGCTCCAGCGCCAGCAGCTGCCCAGCACTGCTCAGGGGCTGCTCGCGGCCTCAGGGGCCACCGCTGGGGCATCGCATCTGCCCCTGTCCCGTGTCTGCCCCTGTCCCACGCATGCCCTGGAGCAGCGAAAGGAAGGAGGAATTAGTTGCTCAGTCCTCCCACAGGGCGTCTTCCTGCAGCCTGTCACCTCCCAAGTGCTTTCATGCCACATGATTATTCCTGTGAAGCCAGAGGCTGTTTATTTGGTTTTCGGGTTTCCTAGCTTGGCCCACACCCTAGCATCTGAAAAGGTTTACCAACAATTCCACCTCCGCCTTTTTCCTGCTCTTTTGAGCCCTGTTGTGATAAGTATTGCACCGAAAATATGGTCTCTATTTCACAAGGATCAATATAATCTGCTCCCAGGTCCCTATGCTTTCTCTTCATATTTGGCTAGGAAAGAAATGACCATGATGAAAAGAAAGGAGCTGGTGATCTGCCAGTATTTCTGACAACTAGAACAGCAATATAAAGCCATAAAACCACAAAGGTTTCTACAGGTCACAGTGTAAAAGATTTGCCACAAACCAACCACATCTCTGTAATGATCTGCCTAAATAATTATCGGATCATTGTTTAACACCTTTGTATCAAATGATCAGTTCAAGAAGGCGATTTATTTAAAATAGCAAATCAATATTTTTCTGTGTAGTTTCTGCTGAGCCTGCTTCTCTAACCAGCCTGGGACTCCCCTGAGTAACACAGCAGCTTAAGCTTCATGTTATTATTGCACTAACCTTTCAGCTGTCTTTAATAATATATTTATTGTTTTTACAATAGCTGGGACTGAACTGGATTGGAAAAGAAAGGTGTGGACAGACAGTGAAGTTCAGCCAAAGTGGATGTGAACAGGGTTTTAAAAAAAAGGGTTTGTTTTATGCCCAGCCCCGGCCACATGCTGAAGGAAGAGAGGGAGGTTACCTGGGGTCAAGGGGCTCCTCCTGTGCCGTCGGTCAAACTGTCTTGTAAACAGCTTCCAGCACAACCAGCCTTAAATCATATTACTTGTACTTCTGATATGAAATTAAAAGCCTGGGGTAGACACGACCATCATTTTTTCTTAAGATTCAACCAAACCGGGGAGTTGTTTGGATATGGGTACTTAGTGCACTGCACCAAAAAAAGGATGTATCTGAGAAGATAAGGAGCATGGATTTACTATCTCTTCATTCAGCAGATGAAGATATAAAATAGAGTACACGTCAGAGAAAGGACTATTGATTCTACTTATTCTGTTTTTTGATGAGCACTCAGATCATCCAAGTGTTTTTTGCAAATGTTATCTCTTAATGCACCTGCCCTTAACAGTCGTAATCCTGTTAGACAAGTACATATAAGGATCAAAGTGAATCCATACTAAAAAATAGTTTGAACGGTTATTTTTGCTTAAATGGGGAGTGAACTGGAACCATTATTCTGAAGTGTTTATGGAGCCTAGACTGGGCTTGATTTTTTTTTTAAAAAAGGCCTTTCAGCTCCCTAGAGAAAACCAAACTGAAAATTCATATAAACAAGCTAAAAGAAGACTGTGTTAGTGAGGTTCTACACAGACCAGGAATATTTGTGCTTATGTCGAAGTTTGCTGTCACTAATGTTTTTACCAGAGTGTCAAGGCTGGAAATGGTGTCTCAGAAATCCTAGAGCTGTAATTCTGGGTGAGGAACTTTATGCTGAGCAAGGCGAGCAAGGCAAGCAAGGCAACGCATTTAAAAACCCAACATATTAATAATCCATTTATTTAAACAAAAGACTTTTCTACCGTATGGAGGTTACAAGAGAGATTAAACCAAAACAGATGAAAATGAATCATAAGTAACATACATCTTTGCAGAGATATCCTCCTGCTGAAAAATGATCAGGCTTTTCTACCTTTTAACACATCTCCCTTAAGGCAAATGAAGACATAAACCATAATTTCTCTCCATTTCACACGCTCTCTCTCACACAAATGCACTCAAGGAAATGCCATCAAGCCATTGGGCACAAACCTAATTCCAGAGTACGCAACGGTTCACACAGTGACGTGGTTTTATGAGTCTTGACAACTTGAGAAGTGGAATCTAGCTCTGCACCTATAAACTACCAGCCCTGGTAGATGGGAGAGCTCCTGGTTAACCTGTCATCACCGCTAGTGTTACCTTCAGACAACATGCTTATAGCCTCATCCGTCTGCTGGCTGTCCGTTGTTGATATCTTCTTTGAATCATGGATGTTGCTTTGGTAGTTCACTGGTGAGGGATAGGCATTTTCACCCACAGTTGATGAAGACATCGATTCCCAGGGTATTTCTCTCTTCCGCCATTTCAGGTCCACTCTCCATCCTGTCCAGCCATAGAAAGCTAATGTGAAGAGGAAGCCTTGCATTGGATTAAGAACCCCCTAGGAAAGAGAAGTGCAACAGGAGTTACACCAGCAAGGCTTCATTTTGAACTCCAGCAAAACACTTCGTGTGCATTAACAACTTCCCTTTCACTGAACAACTGCTGTCTTTAACAGATGTGATTTACATGCAAATAAAAGTATATGTTGTTCCCATTGCAGACACAAACAAGTCGGAGTGAAATACCACGACCTGTTGTTCTAATATGCTGAGGCCATCCCAGTGAACAGTAAGCACCAAATGGTTTTCCAGCCTGAATTTTAGCTGGTCAATCCCCTGGTGTGTATTTAACATTCCCCACAAGTTCTAGACCTTTTTTTATTCACAAAAGCAAATATTACGTTTTTCACTAGAAGCCAAGTCAAATATATGAGAGACACTAGCACACACAGAGTCAAGTTTTTTAAAACAGCAGCAATTGATCTGTCTGGAACTGCTTCAGATTCCTGAGCCAGTGAAAATGTCCATCAAAGTGGGATGAGAGACACTGAAAAAGAAAACCACGTGATTTAAAAAAAAATTGCCTCTGTTCCCAGTGCCATAGGATGCTTGGCAAGTAAATGGCTTTAGCTGTTTCCATTTTTCTCATGAGAAAAGAGCAAATTATTTTTACAGCCAGTTTAAAAAATAGCTCAGTTCCTAGCTGTGCAGGTGAGCAGGAGTAAGGTCCCTGTCACATGAATATGTTCACTCCTTGTCAGAGGAAGAGGTTGTATCGAATCAGTTGCACCGCTTAACCCTTCAATACAAAACGGCTGAAGGGCTTAACTACACAAAGCATGCTCAGGCCTTACAGGTATTTAACAGCTCCAGAATAAACTCTCTTGGAAAAGGAACCTGCAGTATCACCTCTGAAAAATCCCTTGTCAAATATTCCAATAGGAGAAAAGAGGGTAGGGTATAGTAAGAGGCCAGCATCTTACAGCTATATTTTTGGTGCATTGCTTTCAAGATTTTTCAGGTGTTTGACCGCAGATAATTATGCAAATATTATAAGATGTAAGTATTCTTTACAAGTCACTAATAAATAAAACCATAGTTATAAACAGAGAATTATCAGAAAATGCCCATTTTACAGGGGAACCTTCAGGAATAGTGAGCTAAAACTTTGTAGCTTGCATTATCATAGAATCATAGAATACCAGGTTGGAAGGGACCTCAAGGATCATCTGGTCCAACCATTCTAGCACAACCTAGACGAGATGGCCCAGCACCATGTCCAGCTGAGTCTTAAATGTGTTCAGTGTAGTGGAGTCAACCACTTCCCTGAGGAGATTATTCCAATGATTGACTGTTCTCATTGTGAAAAATTTACCTCTCGTGTCCAATCAGAATCTCCCTGGGAGTAACTTGCACCCGTTACCCCTTGTCCGCACCTTACCTTATGGCAAAGGTTAGCAAGGTTAGACCAGAAATTATTGTACTGGTCTGTTCAGGATCTTAAAATGTGTAGCAATCACTCTCAGAAAGAACGCATACTTCAGTAAACAGGATAAAGAGTTGGTCTTTGGTATGTCTTTGGCAAAGTTTATATGTGAAAAACATTCCCGGTGATCGCTCCTTCCTCTCTCTTACTTTGTGCTTTTCTTCCTTGAGTTTTGGAGTGTTTATATTCCCCAAAATCATATAGCAGCCACTAGACTGGTGCCGTTCCATCAGTCTATGGAAGTGGTTTCTAAGACTAAGCAATGTCAGGGCTGACCTACCATTATAATCCAGGTGATCAGTGCAGCACTTCTAATGTTCTTCAGGGGCATTTCATTGATATCTGGCTGCATTTCGAGGTAGAACAAAAGGCTCTCATTGATGATATTGGATGACCAGCTATTGCAGGAATAAAGAAGAGGAAGAGAACAAGACAGTTATATATATGTGTATGTACATGTAAAATATGCTTTACTTTCAAATGATAGAAATTAGAATCACTAATGAGAGTGAGATTTTTTTAATGTTAAGTCTCAACCTGAGCGGACCAGTAGGTCTCTGAGATCAAAAACCAGACACCACCTAAACCAGCCCTAGACAAAGAAATCAATATAACAAAAAAAAAAGAACAAAGAACCTGATCATTTGAGCTTGCTGCAGAACAGTAAACTGCAGGATAAAATTGAGATGATAAACAACTGTAATCCATTACGGGAACATCATGAATGCTGACTTCTTTTGCTTGTGTCTGAAAAGGATAGTGCTCACAGGTAAGGAAACCAAATATATGTTTGGGTGTTGTAAAAGGCTGCAGAAACTCGAGCTGGAGTTAGAATTTCAGGGTTAGATTACAGCAGACTTTCAAAATGTACGTTAAAAAACTACAAAACAAAACAAAACTTGACTTTAAAATCCTTGAAAATGCCATCAACTTTTTGAAATAAAGGTAATTTCTGTTTCCAAAGAAGAATAAGCATAATCAAACCTCATCCTGTGAAAGAAACTGAGGATATTCTACGCTAAATAAAGGTTATAGTAAATGGCTGTAACTTCTTATGACTTCTAAACAGTCAGACCAGTGTTTCTCTACAGTTCTACTGTAGCATCAGAAAGGAAACCATCAGCATCCATGTCATACTTTCTAAAGGGGTTTACACATGTTCTTCCAGCAATTATATTTTTATCACAGTGTAAAATGTCCTGCTCTCCCCTCCCAAATCTGCAGGCATCTCTTCCACCCCATGTTGCCCCAACCTGCTGTCTTTGACTAACTCATCTCATATTTGACTTCTGGAATGGAAGGGCATCTTCCCTAAGCTTCTGAGATGGGACTGCCTCAGTCTTTCCCTACAGTAGCCTTTGAGGGAGTTTTTACACTCTAAAGCTTATGTTTTATCAGGAGAACAAAAATCCAAAACTAGAGTTGTGTTTATTTTTTTTAATAGGAAAGCCCAGAATGAGACAGAATAGAAATAAACTCATGTCCCCACTGTGCCCTTGGGGAACTGGTCCTTTCTTTTATGCTTGCTCCCAGACCAGCAAATTGGCCACCATTCCTTAGGTTGCAACGCACTTCTGTGATGCCTCTGGGCTCCAGAATAAGGCTCGCTCTTTCCACAACCCTGGAAGCCTGGCTAAATCTCTGCTCCTCATTATTTCAACAATTTCCAGGAAGCCATGCTGCAGGCTTGTTCACTGCTGTCTCTCTCCCCCTGTCCTGCTGGCTACCCCACCCTTTGCACTAGAAACCTCTCTCCCAAGCCAAATGGACTCTGTTATTCCCCAAGAAAAGACAATCATTTCCCTCCAGAGCACTATACAGCAGCCAGGAGAAGACAAAAAGGCAGTCTTTCTCCCTGCTCAGTCTTTTAAAGCAACGTAACATGCATTAATGTACCTGCATATAAAAAAGTTAAGTAGATGAAGAGACTGTGAAGTTTGTCCAAGTCATTTCACTACTCCAGGACCATTTCCTTCCTCTCCCTGTCACTTGTTACCCATGTAAGTAGTAAATACTTCACAGCAGCGACCACTTCTTGCTAGGTCATTGCACAGACCCTTATAGAGTGGATCACCACCCCTTCTGGTGCTTTTATTGCTGTGTGATAATTGTGAGAGTGCAGTAAAAACTATTTCCTCCAAAAGCAGGCCCTATTTCAGCTCAGTTTTGCTGTATGCATCCAGTACCGCCGGTTCCAGTCACCTCTCCACCGGATGGTGCTGCTGGAGCAGAGGCACAGGGATTTGGGGATGAGGTGTGCACACTCCCTCCTTCCCCACTTCCCTTGTTCCCTCCCTCCTCTCCTCCCTAACTCTTTCCTGTCCTACCCCAAAGTACTGTTTTAATGGAGGAAAATGGAATACTAAAAAGAAAGGATTAAATTATCAGAAATTTCACATGCAATCATATGGAGATTTCTTTTCTGGCATATAACCCCTGTATTTCCAGTTGCCATGCTTGCTTTTTTCACACACTTGGGAACTGCAGACCACAGAGGTGGCCGCATTATATAATCATAGTCAGGGCCACGAAGGCAGTCTTAGAAGCATATTTATTGTAGGTTTTCAGTGATGTGTTTGGTGACAAGAAGCTCTGAGAAATCTTGAGTACAGAAAGCCGTCTATCAGCCCACAGTGCTGGGGAGCTGCTGTTTCGGACAGCTTTAGTCTATGCCCAACCTTTTTTTTTTTTTTTCCTATTGTTTCTTGGGGTTATTGTCTTCCTGATGGTTAAACATTTTTATCATTTCCTCGCAGCCTTGTGATGCTACATGAGTGATTCAGCCACCTTGTGAACTAGTTTAGAACTACTTCTTCCTTAGACACCTTCCCTTCCAAGCATAAAGACAAACAAATGAAGCAACCCATCAGACTCTATTCTTGCCCCTGACCCTCTCCATCTGGGAAAAAGGCAGTTTAAAACAAAATAATGCACCTCTTACCAAATGACAAATACCAGCATAATTTTGAAGAAGCGGATCTGGATCTCTGTCCCTAGGCGTCTTTCATTCTCTGTGTAAATCCCCTGTCTCCCTTTCAGTAAGGAGGCAACTGGAAAGTATACAATTATGTTCATTAATATATGTGTATCTTGTTAGCTATAGGCACAAGGATCCAGAAGATTGATGTCTGTAAAGAGGGAACAAAGGAACGGGTGGATTTGTCTCCAGCAGCAGTTCAGAAGCTGGAAGGACCATCATCGAGGAATCTCACATACAGCCTAATGCTAAAGGAAAAGAAGTACATCCATTATGGATTCCTAAAATGAGTGATATCCCACTAGCTGATTTTTCTTCTCTCAATCCCACTGAAAACAGAAAATAGTGTGGTCAATGTACTTTTCTTTTATAACAAAAGGTAGTGCTTACAACTTCTATACAATGTGTGATATAATGATACATTTATTATGTGATGTTTAGACTAAAATAGAATACATGCTATCCTATTATGCACATTATATTTCATTGTGCAATTGATACAGCATTGGCTACACCTCTAAAACTTGAAGGTGTAATGTCAGCAAAAATAGACAGTTATGCCACATGCTGTTCAGATATCACAAGGAATATACATATGCACAAACACAAATATACTCAGGGTGTATTTCCCATTAAAAGAGCAAGTTGTTATAGGAACAACTTTTTAAAGGAAAAACTGTTCCTTTGAAAATGAGTATTACTGAGGGATGCAGGATAGATGGGATGAAGACTGAACTGAGAATACAAGGTCTTCTGTTGCTGCCTTCATATATTCAATGTGTAGATGATAAATATGAATTCAGGTACTGCAAACATCTAGCACTGGTCATATTACGTGCAAAGAATGCATTGAATCTGTGGCTTTTTTTCAGTCTCATTTCTTCAAAGCACTGGATAATAGATTAAATAGGAACTTCAAGATCCCATCTGAGTTGTGTACAATTCCCATTTGTTTCATAATCTTAGTAGCAGGAGTGGCAAAATTCTGATCATATTGTATTATTTTTTTAGCTCCAGGGCTGTCAAGAAGTTAAATCAACTATCAGATCTCACCAACATTATCTTTAAACCAGAATAAATTACATTCCAAAGTCCAGGGTGGTACCAATACTACAGTAGAGTTAAGCATCCACTACACACTGCCTCAAATACTTTAAATCAAGAGTAATTTAGTAACATAGAAACACCTTTGCCAATCTGCAGTAGAGGTTTATAACAGCATAGCTTGAGTATGTCATCAGAGTGTGTCTCTAGGGCAAATTTCCCATCGAGATGGTATCTTCATTTCAATAGGCAACTCCCTATGACCCTTTGCTGTATCTATGATTTAATGAGGAGCTATCCCACATCACTGAATACACACGCATGACTTTTTACAGCATTGTTATGTTGCTAAATAACACATACTGATTGATGCTGGCCATTAGTAACATACCTGCTAATACTGTCCTCCTAAACAGGATTGGGTTGACCACCAGCACTAGCAGGAGTGGGACATAGGTTGTGACGTAATGTGGGATTGCATGCTCCAAGCCATTTTCACAGCTGAGAAGAAATCATTAACAGCTTATGATTTTTTTTTTCCACTGCTGACAGTTCTGGCTATTCTATCTATGTCACCTTTAACTTAAAAAAATAAAAGGAATGAAGCAAACAGATGCTAAGCTTTAACTCACAGACCTTCATCACCAGTTCACATGGGACACAAAGTTGATTTTTAACATGCGCTGTCTGTGCATTTTTCTCAAATTTAAAGGACCAAATACAAAGCTAAAACCAGGAGTGGGAGAACAGTGGCTCATAGCAGAAGCTGTATCACAGCCCTGCAGCATGCCCAAGTGCCTGTATTGCCTGGCATATTTCTTCAGGGCCCCCTGAAACCCAGGCAGGTATTTCTAGAGTACTCGCTGACTCAGTGGGACATGCTTGTCAAAGATCAAAAAAGCCCAACATTTGGACATCTGTCTCTAAAGCTGACCAAAAGACATTCACATGACCAGAGAGCGCTATGATTCCGCAGTCTGTGCCTGGAGCCCTGCTTACCTGGAGAGAGAAGGGTAGTAAAGCAGGGCAATTCCCTCCACGCAGAGCATCACCGCAAGGCCCCATGTCATCATGTGGTACAGCACAATCGTACTGCAGGCACCAAGCAAGACAGGTGTAATTAAAGACACCTTACACTTTCCACATTGCAACATAAAAATAGGACCCTGACTGAAACAGAGCTTTACAGATATGAAATGTTGCAGAACAACACTGGCAGTACATTAAACTCAAGGAAGCAGGTGGGGCAGCGGAGGCCCTTCAGAAAAAGGATGAGCCAAAGCAGTTGTTCAAGCTTGCACACAAAGTCTTGTGTCCTCCAGCCTGTAGGGTGGAAAGCCTTTCCCTTATCCCCAAATCTCCAGAAGGAAGCCCTGCATCCTTCATTTCTCCTGCAGAGAGCAAATTAGGGGATCAAAACTTAAGAATGGTGATGAACAGTCAAAGAAACCACCCTTCTGTAATTTGCAGAGAATTATGTTTAACTTTCAGAGTTGGATACTGCTCCCATCTTAGGGAGATTCAGATCTGAGTGTGTAGAAAGTCTTTCGTTGTTTACTCTGATCTTAGAATCAAGCCCAAATACACATGATTTTTTGGGGTAACAGGAATGGGGGAACGATGTAGGTCCCAGTTGTTTCAGACTAGAACTATGAGACGTCACAAAATCAGGTTTCTCCTCCACAGGCTGAAGTTAACTCAAAAATCCCCGTTTTGAGATGAAACATGTCTCCAGTACCTGACTGCTCAGTGTCATCTGGGAACAGAGTCACATAATTCCATGTTTAGCAGCAGCAACTGAAGGTCATTTTGCCCTTCTAACAACCAACTTAGAAACACCTTATATTTTCTGTCTGGTATTAAAGCATGGTACTTTCTGAAGGGTTTAGGTTCTTCTGTTACAGGCATTGTAGAAAAATTTCTAGTAAATACATATCTTTCTTCTTAAAAACTTTACAAATGTGATCAGAATCATAATAATGACAACACTGAGAAGTGGATAAAACAGAAAATCTGAGCAAAAAACCTGGAGAATTAACTACATGAAATTCAGCATTTTCCCCATCCTACTTTTTTATTTTCAGGATAACACTTTTTTGCCGCAAGAATCAATTTCAGGTACAGAGTATGGACAAAAATAGTTATCTTGCTGCAATAAAGTTTACAGATCCCAGTCTGCTCCCTATTTTTCCAAAGGTTAAATGAATTCAGTTACATTGAAATTCCAGTTGCATATAAACAAATCAATATCTGAGCATTGCCCTGGCAATTTAAGCACTTAGCACACCACTCATCCATATCATTACCTGGTAACCGTACGAATATCAGATGTTTGTACAAGCTTCACTTATACACTTAGATAGCTGCAAACATGGACATACAGTGCTGGAAGGAAAATAGCAAATTCAGAGCTTTAGCTCTGGTACCTCAGTCCAGCTGATCTTCTTACCACCAAGTAAGAATCAACAGCATAGCAAAACAACCACCAGAAGCCAGCGCTATATAATAGCTGGATCCACATCTGCAAGGAAAAAAATGCCAAATGTCACAGCTGCTTCTCAGGTACCACTGGGGACAGGGAAGGGACTCAAACCTTTAGCCTGGTGATTTGTTCTTTAAATGTGTGCATTTTCCAGCTGAGATTATGAAGTATGAAATCTTACTCAAAAAACCACAGGAACAGCATTTCTGTAGCCAACAGGTCAAGTCATAGGTAAATTGAACAGCATTTGCTTTCACGGCTTATGCTGTTGTTCAGAGAACATGTTATTTACCTCTCCGGTCCTAACCCTCAATGTTGTGAGTGAAGCCCAAAGAAATTTATAGTGAGGATGTTTTAATTTTAGGTCGAAATTTTAGTAGTTGCTCATTAGCTGAGGCATGAAAATATAACTGAGGTCAGTCATCACCACAGTGTGTCTATGCATTGTGGGTTCTGCGTGTGATGGGCGTTTTCTCCATGCACAAGAACCCAATTCAGGGAATGGTTATTAAGAAAAAAGTCATTAACAAAAATATTACTCACCCTCTTGAAAAATTATCCATACTGAACTCTCTGACTGTTTTCTTCAATAAAAATCCAAAGGAAACAGGTTCAAGTCAAGTTAAATTCCACGGCGTGCATGAGCTGACCCTATGCATTTTTCCCATGAGCCTATATAAGATAAGTGACCTTTCTTTGCAGCTGTTTATAAATTCCAAATTTCTTCCCCATAGGAGCTGGTTCTTTGTAGTAGTCTGGAACTATTTTAATATTGAGATTACCTTCCCTCCGAGCCCTCTTTCAGTTCTTATCTGAATATCCTTTATCATGGCTGCATAGTAGCATCATTTTACAGCTGGAAGCCAACATACTTGTTACTGAGCCAAACGTCAGTGAATAGAGGTCTACCATTCCTTCCTCCAAAAGGCAAATCAAGCTGGGAAGTATTTCCTTTCACCATGGGTGTAGACCCTACCTCTCCTCATTTGCAGCACGAATTATTCAGTATTTAATTCAAACACCATGACATTTTCCTAGCGCACAGGAGCCAGAAAATAAAATTCCAGTCTTCCTTCTAATGTACTTTACCCATAGCACTCAGCATGGAACTTCATCTGCACTTTCACATATTTGTTGCAGTTGAAAAATGCACAATTTACTACACATACACACACACACACACACACACAAAAATAAACTGCGGAGTCTTTCCACCCAGAAAATCCAATATAGACAAGACTGTCTCCAAAAATAATATAAATCAGATGCACTTAAAACCAAAATCTTCATATGTTATCTCACTTTTTAGCAAAATGACACATCTTGCTACAGTGCCTGAGAAGGTACCCCTCTGCAAAGCAGAGGCTGTTATTCAGAGGAGATGCCTGAGGGCCTCACTATTCTGAGTTTGTATTGGCTTGTGGTTAAGTGAAATAAAACAATAGTACTAAAAGAAAAAATAGAATCAGAAACATTTTATTAACTCACACGAGAATATGTTAGGGGAAGTGAGTGGAAGGAGGGTTATTTTTCATTCCAATATAATTAAATCTAAATTTAGCAAGTGACTTAAATTACAGCACTTTGCTGGAGCCCAAGAAAGGGAAAATAAAAATCGTGGTAGACCGCTATGCTGCTCACAATCTAACCTGAGATCCAAATGAAAAACAAACAGGCTGCACACAGTATCTTTGTCACTGTTTAAAAATACTGGGTTTTGTGTGAAGGGCCAGAAAGTTAAATTTAAGACATAGGGAAAACACAGTCTTTGAATAGGACATTCTTGCTACAAGGTATTGATGTTGCTGGTTTCCTCTTCCTCAAAGAAAAAAAAATCAACATTTGCATCTAATAAGCAAAACTTAAACATGTATGATGCAATTGAGAATCGAGACACGTACAACTGATATTTGCTTCTATGGCACAACACTCTCATGTCTGAAATTGTCATTATATAGGCATATAAGGTACGGCGAGTTCAATTTGGCACATACTGTTTTATTTAAAAACTACTGGAGATGAATAATTTTGTTTTCATGCAGCATATCCTCTTCTATATTGTAAACTTTGAATAGTAAAGCTAATACAGTTATTGCTCATGCATGAATTCATTGGGCACCCTACGTTCCTATTGAATTTGGGTAAAGCGATGATCTGTCTTATTTGTCATTCTCCATGTTTTGGTAAAAAAGATGGTCTTTTTTCTTGTACAGTAAACTCAAATTATATGTCTCACTACTGGTACTGTAATATTTGAAACTGTTTTAATCTGCACTTTTGGAATGCATCTACATTTTCTTATTCTTGCATTTTAATCCAGAAGACACTTAATTAGACTTAGCCAGATGTGGTCATTGAACAGCCATATAAGCAGCAATCTGAGCTGCAGTCCTACATGGCAGGGACAGACCTTCTGCCAGCAGCTTTGCATCTTTGGGCATATTTATCCTGCAGTCCCTCTGTGTCTAAAAAACACACTCTCATGCCACAAAAGCTAATTTGAGCTACCCGAGATGCTGGTTTCAGTCGGTCCCCACTGCTGTAATTTCTGCTGGAGAAGGTGGGCAGATGCCTTCATGCTATGAATGCGACGGAGACACCAGGGCATTAGCAATGCTGTGCCAGCACAAACCAAACACGTGGTTTCACAGCCCATTTGGGAATGTCTATATCCTCGTGCCTCCATATCCCTGACCACTACAAGTGTGCCCTCCACTATCCCAACACTCCTGCGACAAGTGAGTACTACAAAACACTTGGGACCAGTCTGACTCACGCTGCCCTGCGTCCTTGCGCACACCATGTGGCATCTAGCACCCTGCCTGCCCTGATCCAAGTTTTCGGAGGGAGGCATGAAGGCACTTGCAGGGGTGTGGCAGAGGCTGAAACCATCATCTCCAGGCTCTGACTCACAGCCAAAGTTCCTTTCAGACACGGTGGTTTGCCTTTCAGCCTCCCCATGCAGAGGGACTGTCAACCAGGAGCAGGAGGAAGGGGAGATTATCTCTGTACCTACCGCGCTCCCCACGCAGAATGCAGAGGGCCACACATCAGTCCTGTTTGCCACAGAAATGTTAGCTATGAAGCCTGGGAAGCCTAGCCATACACTTGACCTGAAGATCATGCCTAAAGAAAAAAAAAATGTATTAATGCTTTGAATCTGGTGGTGTGATTTGAGTCACATGTTTCTCCCTGGCCACATATTTCACATCACAGCCCAGATTTTGTGCGTCCACAGGAAGGCTACGGCTGCAGAGGAGCACAGCAGGAACAACTGAGCTATTTAAACATTTGTGTAATCGCTCAGGGAAAGTAGCCCCAAGAGTCTGAAGCTGCTGGGACTTCAAATGTTATGTAGATTAAAATCTCACTTACTTACAGATACTGTCATGCACTTCCCTAAAATAAATGGGGTAGCATTTAACGGATTGACATAAACCAGTAACTAGCTATTTACAATTTTACCGGCATATAATCATATGCTAATGTTCATTTCTCTATAATCCCTCATTGCAAAAAAAAGTTATTTCCCTTTTCGCTGTCTTCATTTTTACAAGCAGCTCTTTTCCTGTCACAGGACTGAACAAAGCAGGGCTTCAGAATTAGGTGGGAACAATACCCATTTTTTAAGTGAACTTATAGTTTGTTAGTGAGATTTTCTGGGTTTGCTTGAAATAAGCATTAAAGCACCAACATATAGCAGAACAAAACCACCAGGTTTCCCACCAAGAGAGAACGATTTCCCACGCACTAAAGTAAGTCTAATTCAAAGACAATGATGGATAAATAGTTTGAGTTTGCCAGTGAAAGAGAAAGGGAGAAAAATAACTTTATCTATTGCTGGCCTCATCTGACTGAAAGGACCTTTTCCAGGTGAATGCACACACATTTTTTTTCCATATCTCTCTTTCTTTATTTCCCCCTCTATCGTTTGTTTTAATATTGGTACTTATTATGTACCGTGAGAGAACCTGGCTAGGTATGAAAGGGGAAAATACCTGAAATCCTACTCCCTCCCCAGGCAGCGAGAGAGACTTACAAAACAGCACTACTTCTGTTATCTAATGTGAGGGAAAAAAAATGTTATTGTAGAAACAAACTCCTCATCCTGTATTTTCATAACATGTGTCACGGTAGCTTATACCTAATTTGGCAGTAAGTGCCATAGACTGACAGGACAGATTTAGACACATTAGTTTCATTTTGACTCATGAGTTTTGTTTTATTCTCTGTTGTTTTATTCCTCCAGCCTATCAGCCAGGGGCTGGGCAGCAGGTTGTCCTTGATAAGGGAGCTTTGCTTGCATTTCAAAAGCCTGTGTCCAGCATGATCTGTGTACAGCTGCAATTCAAACTTGTTTGCTGTCGCTGTGATGTGCCCAGAGAAGTGGCTGGCACATGAACTAGATGGCAAACTTGGTCTGAGAGGATTTAAAGACATATAGGAAATGTTTTTCAAATGTAGTCCTGAGGATCAGCTAAGTGTTTGATGTCAGCTTTCATTTTAAACATGCTGCCTCGCCCCCACTTTTATGCCTTACTCTGGGAACCAGCCGCTGTTCTGGATTTTAATTTGTATTAAAGCAGAGATTTTGGTGTAGATTTGTCAAAAGCTTTTCTTCTAAAATACAACTATTAAACAAGACCTTTCTCCCCCCAAAGGCCCATCATTTTCTGGTCTCACTTAGCCCAAGTCTTCCTGTGAATACATACAGCATGTTTCCCTCAGAAATCTCTGTTGTCCTCTCACCAGCTTCATTTGGCTATGGTACTTCAGAGCAACAAGAGCCTGCTACAGCAAGGGTGAGGGGCATCAAGCTGGCGCTTACCTAAGCCACCAAGGATGTCACAAATGGAGATAAGGAGAAGGATGGTGGAAGAGGAGGAGGCTCTGGGCATCTTGCGCAGGCTCTGTCCCTTCTTTGGCAGAAGCTGCAGGATGGTCAGTAGCAGACTGACGGAGGCGCTGCCAATACAAACTCCGCAGAAGACTTCAGGCTGGAAGTCAATCACTAGCTGTGTAGCTGCATCCCGGTTCGGGCAGCAGTAGGTTTCTAACCTGGGAGAAGCCATGAAGCATCCGGCTGGTGGAGGGGCCCCACGAGCAGAAGAAAATGCTGTTGTTTCCCCAAGAGAGCGTTAGCTTTTTCTTCACCCTCCCCATTAGTCCTCGGCGGTGAGAATCACGCGATTCATGGATCATGTGCTGCTGCTGCTGCTAGAAGTAAATCCCCTAGAGCTGCCTTTCTCAGCCTCTCCTAGCAAGGAGATCAGATCCGAACAAGAAAACACAGTGTAATCTGAAACACGTCCCATGCTTGCTCAGAGCCATTGGCAACAGTTCACTCACATATTTCTGCTTGCACAGTATGTGATACAGGAAGACTTACACTCACCAGGGCATTGAAGATGGTTTAAAATGAATAAGGATGCAGATACCAAAGGAGAAGCATTACATTTTAATTGTGTTTCTCTTTAGCCCCATCCCACACAGCACCCTTTAATTACTGCACATTAATTAAAAAGATGAGTCCAGACACAAGCAGTCCCAGCCTTTACAGGGAGGAGCAGGGCTATAAATCCACACCCTAACCCAAATTTAAATTTTAGTAATCCAACCCACCCATCCATGTAATTAAAATTAGAAACACGATATCCTATCACTGTAGAAAGAGATTACTTTTAGGAAGACAATATTAACTTCATCCTATTTAAACCGCAAGCACGGAAAGTCTTCTCTTTAGTCTGTACTGTCTGCATCAGATCAGCTTGACAGGGAAAATTCCAGGACTTTTGATTTCTCAAGAATATTTTTCTTTTTTTTTTTTTTAATTTGGTAAGGGTTTAATATGAAAACAGGAATTTGACGTGTAATATTTGTTTTTACTTTATAAGCTAGACAATATCCCTTAAGTCAGGGGTCCTAGTAGACACAGCAGCAAATACTCACAATCATAAGTACAAAAATTAACTCTCCACTCTCAGCTGAGTTTCAAACTCCTTGCGTCAGCCCTCACCCCTCCAGAAAAGTTGTTTGTAGAAACATGTTCAGGAAATACAGGAGGGAGCATTGCCAACATACTTGAAATGAACTGGATGTTAAATAACACAGTCATGGATTTTATAATTAGTCCTTGTAAAAACAAATGACCTAAACTTTTTTTTTCCCCCAATGGCCGAGCTTATAATTTTAGCAGAAATTATGAAGGCCTGATGAATGACAGTGGGATGTTTTGTGCACAGGGGTTATAAAACACAGAGCCAGTATGTTTGCCCTCCTTAGAGAAAACAGCCATCAGTCCTGAGTAAAATGGTACCTGCTGAGTTCTTCATTACGCAAGACACCTTACACACTTGATCCCAGTGCAAGAACAAACCCCTCCAAGCTCATCAGCCTGCTGACCGCTGGTGGGGGCCGTGCGGCCTCCCCGGTGCGGGACGGCCAAGGCAGGGCTTGGGTGGCTGCTGGAGCCCAAGCTGCCAGGCACGTCGGGCGTCCAGCCAGCCTACTCCCAGGGGACCCCCAGTGCTCTGCCCGGGCTACATCACCCAAAGGGCAGGACGTTAACTTGCAGATTCAGGCTCCTACACACAGGTGTTCATACACTGGCAAGGTGTCTGAACTCTACAATGGGAATTTAGGCATACACATCATTAAAGCCTGAAATCCAGCAGCTGAGTTTGAAGCTGAATGTTACCTGAATGTTTTGCTGCTTTCCAGCATAAAGAGATTTTCCTGCTCCATGGATGAGGACAGATGACTGACCTGGATGCTGCAATCCTATGTCTTGTTACTACCATGTATACTGGAGACAGCAAGGTTGTGAACCAGATTGCCCCGCTCCAGAAATACAAACTCTTGTTGAGGTAAAGGAGAATACCTATGCTCTGTTGTCAATACAAGGCTCTGTTATCAGTACAAGGTTGGGACTCCTCAGACTTCATTCCACCTCCGATGGAGCAGCAGCGTGTGGAGTTGTCACCTCTCTGTCAAGATACTGCATGGCAGTCTACCTGGCTACTAAAGAACAAAAATTACGATTCCACAGAGACAGATTATTATTTAAAATAAAGCCATCATATACCACATAAACAATGCAAATACATATACATTAAAATAAATGATGTTTGCTCTCATTTGAAGGTAAATTTCTATTGCCTGGTTTACACGTAGAACAGCAAGACTCATAGATTATTAGACAGAAAGAGAAGCTGTTGAATAGAAGCCTTTCATTTCCACTATCAGTTTCTAAAATTGTTCCTCTCACTATTCCTCTTGCTATTTTCCTTCCTTCAAAAATTTGAAAAGCATGTCAAGTTGTTATCCTGATCATTTGTTCTGGCTTACAGATAGGAATGTTTTGTGTGGTTTGCTTTTTCTGCTTATCATCTGTTTTCATGGATCCTAACTGGGTTTTTCTAGTTTGCCCATGTGGATTTATCATGTCATTATTTTAACTTCTCCCTCCCTTTTATTCAGCTACTTTGAAACTACTTTCATTCCTAAATGGCAGTCTTATACTCTGGAGATGAATTTTTTTTTTGTCCTTCTCTCCTTTTCTCTCCACAGTTTTGCCAGCTGTGCACCCTATTTTTATTGCTTTACTTCTCCGAGTGGAGGATTGCTTTTTAACCTCTTCTTCTGTGTCCCTTCCCTCCTGCTGTCTCAGAATTTGATGACACAGTTAGTTACAGAGGCAGTAAGTGATTTTTATTGGAAGTAAAGAACATGACCTGTAGCATACCTAATACAAAAAGAAAATAAGGTGACTCATGAGTGAATGGATGCCTGCCATGGTACAAGCAGATGTGTCTTTACATGTGGACATCTGAGGCTGAATGGCAGATGGATCTGCCAAACTAACGAGCCACCCAATATCTCAACTGGTAAGATCTAGCTAGCCTCTGGCCCTCATTGACCGGCTCAAAGTAAAGAGTCACAAGAGTCAAAGACATTCAAAGCTGGTTTGGTAGTCTTACACCTGAGATTAATTTGGCTTCTCATGATTATGAAAATAAGAGGATAAAAGCTGGGGACAAAGGCAAAGGAAACTGAAAAGTAATGAAAGGAAGTAAAAGAAGAGTTATTTCGCCTTGTTAAGGAACATTATTTAGTATTCAATAAAACTTACATTGTTCTACAGGTCCTAATTCCCTTCCCTGTGAAATTATTGACACAGTTCCCACAGTTCCCAGTGGTACGAAACAGACCCCCAAATACAGTGTCTCCCATTTCTGCACCAAGGCAGGATCTCAATTAAGCAAATGGTGTAGCTTGGAGACAATCATTAGCACACACACAAGAAACATTAAAAAAAACCTTGGCATTGCAAACAGCAATCAATCAAACTCACAGTGTAAGTACAACATTGCACAACACTGAAAATTCCAGTCCTACATTGGCAGTGGTGTGCTCAAGAATGAGAAAAATACTGTACTCTTTGCAAGGAGAATGGCAGGTACTCCATAGGCACAGCTGTTAGAAATACCTGCTCACTCTGTCCTTGGACATCGGACATAATGTTTCAGTACAGTCCGTGTTCGTCATTAAGATGAAACACTGGCTTGCCTGCTTCTAAGGGAAAGCCACAGGTTTACAATAATACGACAGGCATGCATTTCTGCTGTTAAGAAGTGTGCTATAGCTTATGCTTGAGTGTGCAGTTACAGATACTTTAATCACTGTTTTAATTAAGTCTGGGACTACAGCACTGGTTTACAAAGGAGAAAGAAATTTATGAGTATAGAGACAGAGAAGAATTTATTTTTGTTTATGTGTACAGTTCAGTGCATCACTGTCTGAATTTACAGCTCCCAATGAAGATCTTAGCTACCTTACAAATGTAAACCCTGTATTTTTGTCAATGGTTCATGATCTCATAGTCTTTTACACATTACCTGACAGAGCATTTCCCAAACTGATGAAAGCTGGGTCTATCTTCAAGCTAAATGGATGCAATAAAACCAGTTATGATCTCCCCAACAGATCCTGCAATATGTTCTGAAAGGCCTTAACATACAAATTTTCTGTATGCTTAGCATGGTTCTTCATTTAATCCACACAGACCTCCTGCAATTAGATTTACTTTGGAAGAAACTATAAGATACATCCTTCCCATAATTATTATCAGTACTAACTTTTAATGCTAATTTTAAACTGGCATTTCACTTAATGCATAACAGAAATGAATGGGGAAATTCACACCCCATTATTTCTATTTCAAGTTTTCTGTAAATTTAGGCAGGGATATTGGAACAATAGTGATATTTAAAGTGTAACATCTGTCATGATAATGACAGCTACAGACTCCACTAAAAAGAACTGTAAGAAAAACAGAGGTATTGCTTCCCTTCCCTCAGTGATTTGAATATAATTATAGAGTTGTAAATTATTAATTTACATTTAAGGATAGTGAACCTTAATTTAAAAGCATGAGAATGAAGGCATCTCCTTTGCATAAAATTAATAATGTTTGAGTTCTTTTTGTTTTCTTTAAGAATGAAAACATATATACATGAAATGAATGTGCATTTGAACAGCTCAGTAATTGTGTGTATTTGACTGATGCAACCGTGTTACACATATTTTATTGATTTCTTATATACCTCCCCTAGGGAAATGTTATCCTACCTGACTTTGCTGAAGAAACATACAAAAATTAGTTATTGAAACTGTGCCTATTATGCATTTAAATTAGTAAACAAGGTTTATATGGATGAAATACAAAATAACTGCAATGCATCCATAAACTGGAGAAAAGAATTTTTGCTTAGGGATTGGAAGAACAAAAACCCCACTTCTCTATGCCAATGCTGAGAATATTGCAGTCTTTGAACCTGCATTAAGACAGATTTTGTGGCCACATTTCTGGACAAATTCCACCATTAATCATTCTCATTGCTACATTAGTTCACAGAACAAGAAGATACCTCCCTTTCAGCATACATGTAATAGACTTTGTCCCACACCTACACAGACTACATGAGACACAGTTTGCGTAGGAACTGACTGATGAACAAGGCTGTGAAAAGAAGAAATATTATCCTTTCCACACACAGTGTCTATCCTGTCTTCAGTATCTTCCAAAGGTATCCTAGACCCCACTACTTCTGCAGTCTCTTTTAGATGTTACGTTAGTTTGTTCCCTCAGGAGAAATTAGGTGGGATACTCTTATATCCTTGTTGTTACAATTGTTAGACTGTGGGATCTTGTTAGATTATGTCTCCCACCACCCAGAAGTTATATTTTCAAAGCCCATTAGCACTAGAAAATTATATCATAAAACCTCTATTCCCAGGCCAGTCTACGTAACCAAATCAAAATATGTTACAGCACTAATTTCAAAGCTCTTACAATGCAAGAAGTCTCCAAGGCGCTGTTAATTAAATTAGTAAAAATGTGAGTGTACCATGGCCAGTTAGATGGACTTGTTGAATGCTGTAACCAAGTATTGAAGGGAATTCTGACAAAAAGTGTGCAGTCACCATAGGGACCAGCCGATGCTCCCCTTTGAAATCCCATGAGCATCACTGGGCTTCTTCCCTCTCCAGTGGCTGCATGGCCAGCAGTCAGCCCTGCATCATCTTGGGACTGGGAGAAGGAAAGTTGCAACCTTGTCTGACGGTTTCTGAAATAAGCAGAAAGCTCAAAAGCGTGCCTTAGCTGGCTCAGGGAATTAAGAGGAAATAGTAATAACAGTAGAAACATTATAGTGCAGAAAGCACTTAAGATCCACTCTTTTGACTTTTCTGTTCTTCAAGGCTGAAGATCATGACTTCATTGTCAGAGGTGGACAAAGTAATGAGACTAACCCCTCAGCATCCAAAGTAGTTTACTGGGTATACTCTTCAGGCAAGCAATATGGCTACACTATACACTTATATTAGAGCTTGGCTACCTCAGCTACTTTCATTAGTCAGCTTCCTGGGAGCACAGCTCCAAGAAATCGGTTGGTCCTAAAACTGCTTCACAAAATGCAGTGTTCTGAAAGAAATCCTCTGTGTCCTTTAATACTATGTAATTCAGACTTTCAAAAGAAATTAACCTTCGGGGTTGTAATAGGATCTGTGTTATCACAGAAGATGGGCAATAAAACCACCCCCCACCCCGAAGTTGTTTCCTCAGGATGTTACTAACAATGCCCCACTGACATGAGTACACTCTACGCTGCAGACAAAATTCAGGCTAACGAAGCAGTACCTCCCACAGCAGCCTTATCCTTTCTAAGTCTAACACAAGCCAGGAAAAGCTAATCTGAATGTTGGCACTTTTTCTCATTTGTATGACCCGGTAGGATTCTCTCAAACTTCCCATCAGCTGCTAACTCTTCTCCCTTGGTCTCCTGAGAAAGGAGACCACATCTATACCTTCAGTATAAAGGGGCACAGCAGTCTATGGGGAGGTGGCATGCACAGAAAGAACTTCTGCCCCCCATGGACTCCTGGGCATGCTCAAACCAGCCTTATATCATCCATAATATCACCAAATTAATGTAATATCACAGGTCTGGCACTGCAGGACCATAGCCTCTTGTGCATACCTGATGCTTTAGGGCAAAATGCTATAGCATTGGAAAAAAAAAAAAAAAAAAAAGAACATTTACTTCATGCTGCATGCATGCTTACATGGACTCTCACAAGATGCTACATCCTATGATCTCCACCTGGACACTGTTCATGTTCTGTGTAACCAAGCTGAGAGTAGAAAGGTCATTTGTAATGAAGGAATTGTGTCTATTTATAGAATGCACTGAGAGATTTATTTACACATTGCTGATGACAGGCAGAAAAAAGGAAGGTCTGTTTGGGGTTAGCAAGCAAATGAAGACAAAGTCCAAGTGAAAAATACCAGATTACAATGCTTTTGTCTGCTCTCACGCATACTCTGGCCTCTTGCTATTTATTCACCCTTTGAAAAGCCTTCATAGCAATCTCTGCAAAAAGAGCATTTGAAACCCTCCCTTTGGCATTTTACCTGATCATCCCTGCTCCAGTGATCATCTTCATCAAGTACAGAATTTAGATAAAACATGCTGTCATATCAGAGTTTAAATGCATTAAAGGCTGCTTATTAGCCTCTTAGGCTATGTCCCTCAAGTAATTAAAAGGGGTCAGTGCCTGTTTTTTGGCACATAAGGGCAAGTGGCACAGCGCAATTTGTATAATGTTATCACGTAACATGTGTTATCAAAGAAGATGGACAATGAAAAACACTCCCTAATGTACCACGATCAGAAATTCAGCAGCAAGAGTAAACGTTACAAAATGGTGCTTCACTGAAATGATGGAACTTCATGAAGCAAAAAAAAATCCCAGGTTAATGAAGCTGCAACACACATACACATGACCAAATATAGCTATATAGTGTGTATATATATATGCATATACTGCTGAACTCTCTTCCACGACTAAAAAATGGTGGCTTCATCCATACTGCCTCATAGTAACAGTCACAGGCCCACGCTATCCCCCAAACTGTGACCGAGCATTGCCTAGTTAGCCTGCTGACAATGAAGTAGTACGGACTCTGCTTTTTGGTTTCTTTGCAAAGTGGTAGTATGAGATGTTCTAATACAATTTGACAAAGGGCCCTAATGCAGGAACTGGAAAAGGAACAGGTATACAGCTACCAGAGGGACTGTGGCCCAAGGCATGACTTAACTTCTGCCTGGATTTGACTGCCAGATTAAAACCCCATCCCCAGGGAAAATTGTTACCTGTTCACATCCTCTTGTTAGGTTGTATGTTGTCTTCTCACTCCACAACCACATGAAGAATTGCTATTGCCCTTTTCTTTGACTTTCAATCTTGTTATCATGCAAAATCATGAAAATTTTAAATCCTGAAGTGGGCTATGGATTACAGGAGTCTGTGTTGGACTCATCTCCTTTTTCTCTGTCTACAGGTCTAATAGGTCTCAAGTTCTGAGCCAAGAATATTATTGTCAGCAAATCATGGGCTTTTTTCTCTTGGTCACCCACAGCCACAGTTTGTTTTGCAGTGAGTGCTCTCACCCTCAGAATATTGCTCACAAAGCCTATGTGATGTTGTGAGAACACCTAAGAATTAAACAAAGTTTGAATCAAAGACTTCACGGGGATAGAAATACCAGAGTATCATATGAAATGCAAATTTCAGCTTTATAAAAAGTCCTAGATAAAGAACACAAGCATTTTTTTTTTTGGTCCTAAAGAACTGAAGAAGTCAACACATATTTGAGTATCTATCTGAAAGGTTGAAACTTCTAAGGGTTTCTCCAGCACTAATTATGTACTGATGAAGCCTTATTTACAATACAGGAGAAACAAGACACACTTAGGAAAGGTTTTTAAAGTGCCTAAATCACACAGGAGACATCCTGCTGGACTTTTTCAACATGGTATTTTTCATTCTGGGAAAATGGATAATTTGTTGAAATCAAAGTGTTTTGCAGAAGAGCATGATTATGCTGAATCCATCAGAAGAAACATGGCAGGTTTCCAAAGTAAACCCTCCTCGTTCCCAGCTATGCCAAGATGTCTGTCTCATGGGCTGCTACCCAACCTGTTTCTCCAGGTTCTCAGGACTTTCAGACTCCACAATAAACTGTCAGCAGCTTGCCAAACCTTGAATTAGTTGATCAAAAAATCCATCCACTTCTTCTACAGGAACTTCTTATCACTATTTCAGTTGTTTTGGTCTTTGTGATGGTTATTTTCAAAGACACTAGAGTTTCAAACAGGAAAGAGCTGGAAGCCACTGTGCAGCTAGAAAGCTATGATCTAATCACTATCACTGAAACATGGTGGGATGAATTGCACAACTGGAGCGCTGCACTTGATGGCTGTAAACTGTTCAGAAGGAACAGGCAAGGAAGGAGGAGTGTGTGTGTGTGGGGGGTTGCCCTCTATGTAGAAAAATGGAGTTGAAAGTGATGAACAGGTTGAGAGCTTATGAGTAAAAATTAGGGGCCAAACCAACAAAGGAAACCTCGTGGTTGATATTAACTACAGGCTGCCTGATCAAGGGGAGGCTGTGATGAAGCATTCTTACTTCAGCTGCATGAAGCATCATACTCACAGGCTCTGATCATGCCGGGGGACTTCAATCACCCTGACATCTGGTGCAAAAGCAGCACAGCAAGCTGTAAGCAGTCCAGGAGACTCTCAGAGTACATTGAGGATAATTTCTTAATCCAGGTGATAGACAGCCTAACCAGAGGAGAAGCATCACTGGACTTGCTGCTCACCAACACAGATGAACTAATTAGAGATGCCAAGATTGGTGGCAGCCTGGGCTGCACCGATCATGCCCTGGTGGAATTCACAATCTTGAGTGATATAGGCCAGGTGAAGAGCAGAATCAGGGTGCTGAATTTTAGGAGAGCAAACTTTCAGTTGTTTAAGGAATTAGTGGATGGGAGCCCCTGGGAAACTGCCCTCAGGGACAAAGGAGCTGAACAGAGCTGGCAGCTCTTTAAGGACATTTTTCTTAGAGTGCAAGAGCTCTTGATTCCCATGTCTAAGAAATCAGGTAAAAAAGACAGCAGGAGACTGGCGTGGCTTAGTAAGGACCTTCCAGTCAAACTAAAGTGTAAGAAGAAAATGCACAGCTAGTGGAACCAAGGATGTGTATCCTGGGAAGAATATAGGGACACTGCCTAGATATGTAGGGATGGGATGAGGAATGCTAACACACAGCTGGAGCTGAATTTGGCAATGGATGCAAAGAAAAGAAGGGCTTCTACAGGTATGTTGGCCAGAAAAGGAAGATTAAAGAAAATGTACCTCCCTGATAAACGAGACAGGAAAACTGGTGACAATCGACATGGAGAAGGCTGAGGTACTCAAAAAGGTTTTTTGCCTCAGTTTTCAATAGTAATCTCTCTTCCCACATCTCTCAAGCCCCTGAAAGTCAAAGCAGGGACTGGGGGAATGAAGTCCCTCCCATCGTAGGAGAAGATCAGGTTTGAGACCACCTGAGGAACCTGAACATACATAAGTCCATGGGACCTGACGAGCTGCATCCCAGGGTCCTAAGGGAACTGGCTGATGTAGTTGCCAAGCCAATCTGAATCATATTTGAAAAGTCATGGCAGTCAGGCAAAGTCCCCAGTGACTGGAAAAAGGGAAACATCATGCCCATTTTAAATAGGGTAAAAAGGAGGACCCTGGGAACTACTGACCAGTCAGCCTCACATCTGTGCCCAGTAAGATCAGGGAACAGATCCTCCTGGAAGACATGTCCAAACATATAGAAGACAGGGAGGTAATTAGGGACAGCCAACAGGGCCTCACCAAGGGCAAATTGTGCCTGACTAACCTGGTGGCCTTCTGTGATGGAGTGACTACATCAGTGGACAAGGGAAGAACTATGGTTGTCAGTATCAATACAGACTGGGGGATGAATGGCTTGTAGAGAAGGACTTGGGGATACTGGTGGATGAAACACTGGACAAGAGCTGGCAATGTGCGCTTGCAACCCAGAAAGCCAATCACATCCTAGGCTGCATAAAAAGAAGGGTGGCCAGCAGGTCGAGGGAGGTGATTCTCCCCCACTGCTCAGCTCTGAGACCCCACCTGGACTACTTCATCCAGTCCTCGGGTGCCCAGTAAAAGAAAGAGATGGACCTGTTGGAGTGGGTCCAGAGGAGGGCCATGTAAATGATCAGAGGGCTGGAACACCTCTCCTCTGAAGAAAGGCTGAGAGAGTTAGCGTTGTTCAGCTTGGAGAAGAGAACGCTCTGGGGAAACCTTATTGTGGCCTTTCAACACTTAAAGAGGGCTTATAAGGAAGAAAGACTTTTTTTTTACCAAGGCCTGTACCTGCAGTGAGAGGACAAGGGGCCATAGTTTTAAACTGAAAGAAGGTAGATATAGATTGGACATGAGGAAGAAATTCTTTATTATAAGGGCAGAGACACTGGAACACATTGCCCAGAGAAGTTTTGGATGCCCCATCTTTGGAAGTTTTCAAGGCAGGTTGGATGGGGATTTGAGCAACCTGATCTAGTGAAAGATGTGCTTGCCCATGTCAGGGGAGTTGGACTAGATGATCTTTAAAGGTCCCTTCCATTCTAAAACATTCTGTGATTCTATGATTCACTGTATGTTTTGCTAAATGTACCATAAACACTATATAGGATTAACTGTTGCTCCACGTACAATATGTGCATGCATGCCTGCCCTATAGATTTCAACAGTAATATTACAGATTGCTGTGCCAGTGGAATTGAGGTCTATAGAGAGCTCTCTGGGAATAAGATATGCACATCCATAACTCCTAGCTTGTAATCCATTTTTCCCCTGAGTTCTCGCAGTATTCTCACTGGATTCACAGTACTCTCACAAAATTCTAGCCTTCAGAAAAGCATTTTTTGAATCTTTTCATCTTCACTGTAGAGATCACACTATACATGCATTTCTGTCTATCAACATTTCTTCCACCACTGGTGACTAAAGTGATATTTCTTCAGCAGCTGTGGCAGCTGATTACATAGAAGAAGCTGCATTGGTACCATTATCAAAGAGCTAAGTTATTTTGGCAAATGTGACTGAGGACATGTATGAGTCTGCTCTGCCTCTTTGCCGGACGTTGCAACCCCTGTAACCAAGCTGACAGAGCAGAACATGTGCCATCGATCAGCTGTTCCATTTCATAGCCCAGCATCTTAACTTAAATTGTCAATGAACTATGCACACTCCAGGGCATCATTGTTTTATTTCAAATGGCTGAGGTAGAGGCACTTTGTCTCTTCACCCAACTGTGATGTTTGGTGGTTACCTCCAGGAAAGGAGTGGTAAAAAACAGCGGGAGGTTGTAAAGGTTTAACTCACCTCAGTTCTTTACCCTGTGACTATGACTCAGAAGCCTCTACTTCTTTCAAATTTCTCAGCTGCTGGGGAAGAAAAAGCCCTGCTGGCATTGCAAGGTCCAGCACAATGAATACTCTCAAAACTGAGAGAAAAACACCCTATTCTAGAGTCAACCTGCAGGTATCCTCTGCAATTCAGTGCAGGGTGTCTTAAGGAAAAGATATGTGGTGTGTAGCCACAAAGGTGAAACAGGTTGTGCCTTAACAGCATACTGTGCCTGATACTGTTTAAACAAAATCCTGCCATAGAGGAATTTATTCACAGTTTTGGTTATCTCAATGACTAAGTAGGGAACAGGTATGCAATCTGTGCAACAGAAAGGATGAAGGCCGAGTAAATTCTGTAGAGCAAAATTTCACTTGAAATTGTTAATTAAGCTTCAAGTACAAAGGCAGGAAGACAGAAGAAGTACTGTGCAAGGAGCGTGGTTTACTGCAGAAAGATTTTGTTGTTACAGGGCAGGGACTCGCAAACTGGGTTTGTGGGAACAATCCCTTAATAAAATTTGATAGCTCCTTGTGCATGGCAGGAGGAGGCGTTTGGGTAACTTTCGTGTATCACTGCAAAGTATCTTTGATAATATTAATGGCACATATTACTATGGAAGGGGATCCCTCTTATACCACATTGGTCATAGCTGCATCGTTCTCTGTCCTTAGTGTGAATAAGTCTGTTACTTCCTTTGATACATTTATGGCACCCTGACGTATCTTGCATTTCTACCTTCTACTGCTAACTTCTGTATACTCAGACATTTGGCAAGTGAAACAAGAAGTAAGGGCGAAAACTGAGGATCTGGTCACTGAGGTTTGTTTTTAGGCAAATAGAGTTATCATTGGTTTTCTTATCACACAAATGAAAAGTAATATTTTAGAATACATTTACTAAACCCTTTGTTCTTTATGACTGTCTGAAACCTTATGAAGGCTGGCTGAAGCTGCAGAAATTCAAGTAATAAAATTATCACAATATTTTAAGAAGAACATGAGTACAAGTCTCCAGCTGGGTTCTGAACAAGCTTCAAATCCCACAGACAGGGAGGATATAAAAGATGTGAAGGGAAATGTGACCGATATGACAGAAGAGAATTCCTGTCTTGCTTTGGTTTGTCAAACTTACATGTCCGAGGAACTTTACATAGTGGTCTCTTAGTTTTCCATTGGTAACAGTAAAGGAGAAAAGGCAAAAAAAGGTGTCATTCAAAACAAAGAAACCTGATTTCTGAACTGTCAGCCACAGGTTGAGGATCTACTTGACAACTGTGTCAGACCATCAGGCTCTAAGCAAGCATTAGCTAGAAAATTGTTCTTTACTGAGGTCTCTCTTAATCGGGAGCGTGAAAGCTTTCAGACATTCTTTCCTTAGGCAACTGCTTTCCCGAGAGCTACATGCCCACATCTTCCACTGATGTAAATGACAGTAGCAGAGTTCAACTGTTTTCACTTGGCTTCCTTAACATAGATGCCGGTTCCTGGCTCTAGATATTCCAGTTTTAAAATCTGTGTTCAGATTTCTGCATCATTCTTCAGTACTGGATTTATAAGACCAAATCAAAAAGCCACAACAGTAATGTAAATCTTCAATTCCTTACGGACAACAAAAAGTTCAAGATGAAGAGGAGTGAATGTTTGGCAGTTGAAAAAGACGGGATGCAAGCAGAGAAGACATTTTTTGGAAGCACAATTTGCTCTTCTCATTTATGATGTAAGCTATTTTATTCCTGTTTCATTTCAATGTGCACACTTGGGGATACACTAAAGTTCAAATTGTTATTCTGGATATTTCTTTCATCATTACGCTTACAAACAACAAAATTGTATACTGCAGCTCTTTAAAACTTCCAGCTATAGGTTATTGAGTATGCATTGCCGTGTAGACAACCTGATATGTGTTACATAAACATAACTGAAGACTTTGCCGGAGATTCCAAGAACAACTGGAGACAGGACATGGAGAAAAATATTTCTATTTCCCTTTACCTGTGCTTTTTTTTACTATTATTTGTCTTCCAATTAGTACTTGTCTACATGATAGAAAAGAATTGGAGAAGAAATCTGACTGAGGATCTGCAAGTCATTTGAGGCCTTACATAACCTGATGCAATACATAGCTTTGGTATAAGGTTTGGATTTAGCAGGATCCTCTTAGCAAGGCCTTTGATACCGTTTCCCACAGGATTCTCCTGGAGAAACTGGCTGCTCATGGCTTGGAGGGCGCACGCTTCGCTGGGTAAAAAACTGGCTGGATGGCCGGGCCCAGACAGTGGTGGTGAATGGAGCTAAATCCAGTTGGCGGCCGGTCACGAGTGGTGTTCCCCAGGGCTCAGTATTGGGGCCAGTTCTGTTTAATATCTTTATCAATGATCTGGATGAGGGGATCGAGTGCACCCTCAGTAAGTTTGCAGATGACACCAAGTTGGGTGGAAGTGCTGATCTGCTGGAGGGTAGGAAGGCCCTGCAGAGGGACCTGGACAGGCTGGATCATTGGACCGGGGCCAACTGTATGAGGTTCAACAAGGCCAAGTGCTGAGTCCTGCACTTGGGTCGCAACAACCCTGGGCAACGCTACAGGCTTGGGGAAGAGTGGCTGGAGAGCTGCCCAGCAGAAAGGGACCTGGGGGTGTTGGTCAACAGCCAGCTGAACATGAGCCAGCAGTGTGCTCAGGTGGCCAAGAAGGCCAACAGCATCCTGGCTTGTATCAGGAATAGCGTGGACAGCAGGACCAGGGAAGCGATCGTGCCCTGTACTCGGCACTGGTGAGGCTGCACCTCGAGTACTGTGTTCAGTTTTGGGCCCCTCACTACAAGAAGGACATTGAGGTGCTGGAGCGTGTCCAAAGAAGGGCAACAAAGCTGGTGAAGGGTCTAGAGCACAAGTCTTATGAGGAGCAGCTGAGGGAGCTGGGGTGGTTTAGTTTGGAGAAGAGGAGGCTGAGGAGAGACCTTATTGCTCTCTACAACTACCTGAAAGGAGGCTGTAGAGAGGTGGGGGTCGGTCTCTTCTCCCAAGTAACAAGTGATAGGATGAGAGGAAATGGTCTCAGGTTGCACCAGGGAAGGTCTAGATTGGATATTAGGAAAAATTTCTTCATCAAAAGGGTAGTCAGGAACTGGAACAGGCTGCCCAGGGAAGTGGTTGCGTCCCCATCCCTGAAGGTATTTCAAAGACAGGTAGATGTGGTGCTTTTAGGGACATGGTTTAGTGGTGGACTTGGCAGTGCTAGGTTAACAGTTGGACTTCATGGTCTTAAAGGTCTTTTCCAACCAAAATGATTCTATGACTCTATGTGTAAATTGGTGGTAAGTTTGGGTCCCCCCTCCACGGTTCCTGCTGTCCCTTAATCATGAGGGAACAACAATCATCCCCATCAAATATTTTTTCTATTTCTGTATGTCCTCCAATTTGCTACTGGGATTGATAATCTCAGATGCTCTCAATCTTGAAACGAAAGTTTTCTTTGGGTATTAGAGAATAATGCTGAAGGTACTATAGAAACAAAGTTCTGCCCTTAGATCAAGGCAGGCGAGTTTTCTGAGGAATAAATCAGCTGAAACAGGAGTTAAGAGGATCAGACTACATAAGCATAATGGCCACTTTCAGAAGCAAAATATGTGAACTGTCACACATATACAAAACCTTGAAATCCCATTGCATATACCAGGCACCTGCTTGAGACTATTTGTCACACGTGGAAGTACCCTGAGGTTCACTAGCCTTTCCGAAACTAAAATACAGGTTTTCCTGTGTCTTAGATCAAGCAATAAGTCACCTGCTTGGCAGTGAAAAGCAAAGGACGATTGTATGCTGGTACTCAGGTACTCGAGGCCAAGTCTGGTCCCAATTTAAGCCACTGAAACTTCCTATAAAGCGATGCAATTAAGCTGGGAGAATGACGTCCAGCAAGAAATAAGCATTTCACTCCCACCCCCACCAGTAACTCGGTGAAGGTATCAGGCAACCCCGAACCCTGCATTTATTTCTCATCCATAAAGTAAGATTTGTCCGTAGCTCAGCACTTCCAGTCCTGCCTCGCGCTCCTCCGTCAAACTTTTTTGACGATACTTATGCAGCCGAACCCACGTCTGGCACTGTCTGTGCTGCCAAACTGTTTTCCGTTTGTTTTTTGTTTTTTGTTTTTTTTTTCTGTAGGCTTCACCTGCCTTTACCACCGCTCCGTCCCGCTGCCAACCCCGGCCCGGCCCGGCCGCGTTTCTGACCCCTGCGGCCTCCGGCGCCGGGGCGGGCGGGAGCAGCCCTCCCGGGGCCGGGGCCTCGCCTTGCTTCACCTCAGCTCGGCCCCGCCGCGCCCCCGGCTGCCGCTAGAGGGTCTCGGAGGGAGAGCGAGGCGGGCGGGCCCGGCCCGGCCCACGCTAGGCCCCTCCCGCCCCACAGGTGGGCAGGGGAACGGCCGGGAGCAAGCGCCTCCCTCGGCTCCCGCCGCGGCGGCCCCCTGACCTGCCCTCCATGTTGCCCGGCTTCCTCCCGCCCCGTCGCCCCCGCCGCTTAACCCTCCCCCTGCTGGCTTCCCTCCCCTCACACCGCGGCGAGGCGGGAAGAGCCGCCCCTCCCCTCCCCGGCCCGGCCGGCGCGGCCCCCCGCCGCCTGGCACCGCGAGGGCGGGGCGTCCCTGGCCGGGGGAGGCTGCAGCCGCTGGTTGCCCCCTTCCCCCGCGCTGCCGTGGGGCCGGAGCGGGGCGGCCGCCCTCCCTCCCTCCACCTGCTCGCCGCTTTTGTCCGGGGGCGGGAGTGAAGCAGCGGCGCGGCCGCCCCTGCGAGTGGCGGGGCGGGGGAGGCACGGCCCCGGCCCCGGCCCGGGGTGACTCGGGGCTCACGGACCCTCTCGCCGCCGCCTTTGTCTGGCGGCCGGCCCGGGGCTGCCCGGGTCTCCCCCTCTTCCGCGCCCGGGGGATCGCGCTGCGGGGCTGCCCGCTTTTGGGAAGGGGCGAGCGGCTCCCCCGCTGGGCAAGCCCGCGGTGGGGAGAGGCTTTCGCCTTCTTTTCGGGGCGAGAAGGAGGGAGCGAGGGAGGGCGGCGGGGGCGCCGCGCCTCGCCCCGCCGCGCTCCTCCCGGCGTCCCGCGTTGCTCGGCGGCGTTTGCCCCGCCGCCAAGTTGCCACAAGTTGGAGCCGCCCCCCGCCGCCGGGCTCTGGCCTCGGCGTGAGACAATACCGCGGGCTGCCGAGGAGGAGGAGGAGGAGGAGGAGGGGGCGGGCGGGAGCAGCCCTCTCTCGCCGCCGATGGGGCCGGGCCGGACGGCGCTGCGGGGCGGGTAGGTGGCTCCGCGGGCTGCCGCCGGCTGGCGCGCCGCGGGGAGCGGCCGGCAGAGGCAGGCGAGCCCCGGCCGCGACGGGCGGCGCGGGGGTGCATGGAGGACGTGGGGCTGCGGAGCGGGCGGGAGCGGCTGGCCGGCGGCGACCCGCGGCTCGGCGCCGTGCTGGTGGAACCGGGGCCGGTGGTGGTGATGGTGGAGCAGCGGGCAGCGGAGGGCTACAAGCTGGTGGAGGTGCTGCTGACTGGCGGGGCCCCCTGGGGCTTCACCCTGAAGGGCGGACGAGAGCACGGGGAGCCCCTCATCATCACCAAGGTGAGAGGCGCCGGGGCGGGGCGAGGGTGGCGGGTCCGGCCGGCTCCATTTTGGCGTGCCCGCGGCGGTGACAGCCCGGCGGCGGCAGCGGGCCCGGCCCGGCCGCAGCCCGGGGCGCACCGCGGGGCTGGGCGGCGGCGGCCCCAGCGCAGGTGCGGCCGGGCCGGCTCCCCGAGGGCGGTGCTCTGAAGGCCCCACGGCGGCCGTTGCGCCCGGGAGCGGTGCCCGTGGGTGCCGGGGCAGCCGGGAGCGGGCGCACCGCAGCGGGTCTGGGGCAACAGGTTGTTGGGCGCCGTCAGCCTCCCGGCCCCGGGCTGCTGCTGCTGGTCGCCCTTACTCCCCGTGAGGAACCCGGTGCAGTCGGTGCGGGCGCTGGTCACTGGCGGGGGACCCCGAGACCCTGTGCCGGGCCCTTCCCTGCCTCCCTCCGGGCTCCCGGCGCAGAAGGGTACCAACGGAGACGAAACCCCCCGGCTCTGAGGCTGGGTTTTCTCCGGTGCCGTTGCGCTTGCAAATTCAAAATAATTAGGGTAACCTTTTGTATCTCCCTCCTTCTTCAAACAAAAGGTCTTGTGGATAGTGACCAAATCCAGGCTCCCAAGACGGGGGGAGGGGGAGGCTCCTGGGTATATATGCGCTTTCTGGCTGCCTTTTTTTTTTTTTTTTCTTCATTGCTTTTTTGTATATCCTTGTATACTCACAGCTTTAATCTCGGTGTATTGGACATGAGTTAAAGAAATACGTCACGTTTTCTAGAAAATGTGTTTCATCTGGGTGTATTTTGAGTTAAGAACCCCCATTCCCAATAACTGTTGGGTTTTGCTGTTAAAACAGCTTTGTTGTTGCACAGTGAAAGCACATTAAAATAGATCCATATGTAGTTGGGAAAAAAAATCCACATTAGCAAAGCACATTTTGCTCAAGATCTGTAGGAAAGATATATATGCTTTGTCTTCAGGTCCTGTGGATTCTGCATGTTCCCATTTTAGAAGTTCACAGAGAGTGTCAGAGGTCAACAGTTCCTGTTTTATCCACAACAGAAATTCTTCTAATCTTATTTTTCACTTGGTTTCATTGTGAGTTGTCCAGTTGGTTCCCTTCTCCCACCCTTGAAACAACTGCATTATGGACTTTGCAAGTTAGGACTTTTGAAACCATCTTTTTCTAGATCTCTTCCCTACTGCTGTCTTTCAAGGAACAACAGTCAGTGTCAGAAGATGTATATGCTGAAAAATGACTGCACATCTGTTGGCCTCTTACCAGTGCCCTGAATTACAGAATATCAAACCTGGGAGCGTTTGAGGAAAGGAGAAAAGAGCTGCTTACTCTGTATATACTAGCTATCAAGTGCCAAATCAAATAATTCCACCTTTCTGGTAATGGCTAATAAGTGCCACATCTAAAGAGTGATCAGTGATACTTATTCATAACGTTACCTAGGTATTAAGTAACAGGCTTAAGCATTTGTGGCATGAGGATGTGGCTGTAGTATGTGGAGAGAAGCGTCTGAGGATGGGAACCTTGTAAACTGGGTCTGTTGCAAAGCAATAACGAAGTGGAACCACAGCATTGATAGCTCCTGAAACTGTGCTGCTGTGTGGAAGAGAAATCTGGGTCCATCGGTGCTGACCTAGGAAGAAGAGATGACCTGGATCCTTGGGTCTAAATTTTGGAGTGTATTTTCATTTGCCGTTGTTGGACGCAAGTGTATAGAACTAGTTTTGAAACAAGGGACTGGAGCTCGTGTCCCTCATGTCCCCAGGACTCTAAATCCTTTAGCTGCAAAATCTTCTTCTTGGTTTGGCCCACCCATCTTGGTGTTGGGTTTTGTTTTTCTGTACTGCTTGTGGTGGTGGAAAGCTACTGGGAAGAATAATTTAGTACCAGGTGGTTAAAACAGTCCCTCCTTGCGGCAAGAGATGTAAAGTTTGTCTCTTCTCAGCTGAAGAGAGCCCTGAACTCGAGTTGTCCACTTCCCGAGCACACGTGGGGATCGCCGGGCTGCCACGGAAGAGGGGATGCTGCTCCACCTGCGCTTCTCCTCTCCCTGTGGTGTGTGCCATCCCTTCTTGGGTAGGCTGGGGGCTGGGCAGCGGGGGATCTGAGAAAACCCACTGGACCAAATCCTTCAGGATACCTCTACATGTGGAAAAACTCCTGGTTTTGTGGATTCAAACTGTGCTTAAGTGTTATGGAGTTCTGGCTCACTCTAGTCCAGGGCAGCTCTGGGGAAGTGAGGATGGATGACGCCAAGTGCCACTTTTTAAGGAGAGGAATGTGACAAGGTGTGAATGGAGTCTCAGATAGCAGCTACTTAAGGAGGATTTCTAAAATTCTGCCTGTCTCCTTGCTTACCACTGTCTTGAAAGCAAGATCAGCTTTTGAAGAAATTTGCACCTTTATGTAAATGCTGGGAAGTCTGTGATGGAAATATTTCCTGCTTTCCTTAGCATATATGGGACAACTACTGTAACTGTCTGAAAAAATAGCACCAGAAAATACTATAATTGAAAAAATTAGTAAGCAAGTTATGTTGTTCATTTTGCAGCGCTTTCTGCGTAGCACACCTCTTGGGTGTTAGTTTCTCTGATTGTGTGGCTATTTCACTTGCTGACAGGAAGGGAAATTTTTTTGTAAGAGATTTAATAGGGGGAGTCTAGGGCAAGAAGAGCTGCAAACACTGTTTGGGAATTTATTAGCTGGAAATCTAGTCAATTAAAACAAGAGTGTCCTTTGATCCACCAAACTACCAATAATCAGGGAGGGGAAGGCATGCTAAAGAGGAGAAAACGTGTCCAGTCTCGGCAGGGGGATAAGCGTGTGCTCAGCTGCTGGAATGTCTCGGGGGGAAAGCGCTTTGCCCAGGGCAGGTCAGCCCGTGGTTGCCCTGCTGGTGCCTGGTAGTGGGCCCTGCCCTTGTGGGGTGAGTGTTTCTGTCTGTAACTGAAATAAGACTTGGAGGAATAGTCCTGAACCAGGTAGGTAGAATATCAAGTTCACCTGCCAGGCACAAGCCTTTTTTTTTTTTTTTTTTTTTTTTTTTTTTCCTTCCCCCCTTGCCCTTTTTGTTGTTGCTGCAATAGGCACAGAGAAAAACGGTGCATGATACAGCTTGCTCGATCTTTAAACATAGCTGGTCGTCTGAAACTTGCCCCACCCACGTGCAAGTGGTGTTGCTAATATTTAAGAAAAAAGTCTTTTAGCGTTGTTGTTGTGTTGCTTACTATTATTTTTATAATGTGCCTTTAAAAAAATTGCTTTACATTTTTTTTTCTGATCTCTGTATGTGTGTGTGATAACATTCCAAAAAAATTGCCCAAAGGCAGCTTGTTCTTGCCTAATTTGACATCTTGAAAGAAAGGATTTGCTTTTTATAGCAACATGTGTATTTCAACAGAAGGTGAAATGACAACTTTGAGGACTTTAATTAGAAGTCTCACAAGCGTCACTTTATTTTTTTCCTCTTTTTAAAGAAACAAAGTAAATGCTGAAGAGGAAGATCTTACTGGAAATAATGAAAATGAAAAGTCAAGATACTCAAGTGTGAATCTTGTAAAATCTCCCATAGCTACATTATCTTGATTACTTTTACTTTAAAATTACTCTTATCTGAGATGCACAACTTGTAGTGTCAGTCACAGCATTGATTGTGGGTGATGGATAGAAAGTCACTTCACTTCCTGTACTAACAATATACTTAGGAACTCTGAAGTTGTTCTGCAGTCAATGTTATCCTTATTGCATTAATAAATATGAAAACATTATAGTTTATGTGTTTCAAGAAAGACTGATGTATTATTTAAATAAATTTCTCTTTAGTATCTTCTATTTTAGTATCTATCTATTCTCTTTAGGGCCTACAGCCATACCTCCTGCAGCTATGATCTCATTGCAGGCTAATGAAGGCTGGGCTTGGCTGGTATTTCGGCAAGATTTCCAAGTGAAACCTGGACTGTTGCAAGAAGTTGTGTTGTTGATTTAGTAGATACAGTTCTTGTCTCCTGAATCAGTACTGAATTCATGCCCCAGCTGGAGGTGCTGTCTTTCAAGAAGAAGCAGTATCGGACAGACTCTGAACCTTTGTTTATTTCTCTTTATTCCATTGCACTTTCCTAATGTGCTCCTGTCTGTGTTTAGGTGCGAACTGTAATTTGTTTAATAGTTATTTAAATTGTATAAAGGAATGCTTCTCTATTAATTGGCTGCAGGACTTCTCTGTGTGACTTGTATCAATTTATTATTTCAGTAAGTAGTAAGTGAAGTGATTACTGTTTTCATTTAAGCAGTTCTTTATCCTTTGGCCTTATAACATATAACTAAAAGCAATTACTTTCATTGCTACATTGCCATGCTATTTAGAGAAGAAAAAGCTTTAATGGTGCTGTATACAAATGAATCAAAAAAAGACATTTTCAAACAAATACCAGTTGCCTCCCTCAAGTTACGTGTTTGAGGTGAGCTGCATTGCTCGTAGACATTGACAATGCTTAAACTTGGCTGTGAAGCTCAATGTCCAGACAACCAGCATTTAGTGGTAATCCTGGGAAATTACTGACCACTTCAATGTAAATGCAGTCATTTGTGTAAACAGCTGATTTATAAGTTATTAGGAGCCATTGTACCATGGCTGAGAAAGCGAGTTCTAATCTAGGTTTCCATATCCTGACAAATTTAGTTTGATTCCTTCAGTTCTAGAAAGATAATACATGAAGGACTATTAATTCTATTTGTTTTTCTATCCATATTCTCTTGGTCATCAAAAACAAGAAGCAAAGTTACTGAGCCGTACAGGCCATAATTTGAACATGTATCTTAACCAGCAATTTTAAAAGAATGTATCAAATCACATTCTACATTTCTTTTGAAACCTTTATTCAACTTCTTAACTTATAAGAGGGGTTTATTGTTTGGGAATGATTGGTCTGAGTTAGACCTTTTCTTTATACTGTTACATTTGATAGTTGAGAAATTTTAGGAAATGTTTACATATTAGAATGAATGTTTTAGGACTAAAATAGTATCATGTAGCTATTTATCTTTTTTCCTTGTGAAATAGGTTAAAAGTTGGTTTTTTCTTTCAGTGCTATAGAAACTGTTTTGAGCGGTGTTTACCTTTGTGTCTGGTTGCTGGATCCCAGGTCTCGATTATTGGAAGAGAGGAGTTGGTTTGCTTTAATGCAAGAAGATATTATTGCTTTTTACTTTGGTAAGCTGATTGATGAAACGAATGCTCTCAACTTCAGCATTTTAATGGCTGTTGAATGAGCTCTTTATTATGACTGTTAATTTACTGGCAGAGTGGAGCTCACCACAGTCATATGTGGTGTCAATGGTCTGGCTGTGGAAGTCGGAAGCCTCAGAGAGGTTTTTTTTTGGCAAGAGCATTAGCAGTTGAAATGCCACCAGTATTGGAAATTGCGTTTTAAAGCTATCTTGCATATTGCTACAGGTGATCTACAAGTTGTGTTTGTAGGGAGTTGAAATGAGAGGATGGGTTAAAAGGCTTGTGACTCAAGAATTTTCAAGTCAGTTGAGTTACATGCTTAGAAGTCAATGGTGTGAGAGTGTGATTTAAGAAACGGTATGCGTGTGCTTGCAGTCCTGAAACTGCAGTTTTCCTTTGTGCATTTCACACTACATTTCAGGACAAAAATCCTCCTGAGAAGAGTCAGAATGCTGTGTTTAAAACCAGAAGTAAGAAACTTCCTCACAACAAGCAAACTTAACTTTTGGAAATGGTGGTTGCTTCCAGTTTGCTTGTTTTTCTCTCCTCTGCATTTCCCTCTTCTAGTTACTTAGGCAAAAACTGTCAAATCGATCATGATTTTTTAGTTCAGAACAAAATACAAAGAAAAACATTCATGTCTGTGGAGTCTGGCAGAGGAATTGGTGTGTTTTGTGGGAATAGTTACTGCAATAGGAGTTAGACAGCAGGATTGCCTATTTGAATGTTTATTAATTTAGTCTATTTAAAGGACAATTTAAACTTCTTTTGTTGTTAGTGTCTGTTGCCACTTTTCAGTATGAATTTTGGATGCTACCATAGGCATTAGCATAAAAATAAAAGACCAGCAAGAGACCTCTAGTTATTGCTTGCTGTTGTCAGAGGGTTGCCAGTAATGCCATTTATTATCTAGTTATCCATCTTGCTTGTGTTCTTGTTTTTGTTTTTTTTTTTTAAGAGGAAAAAACAATGTGGGCTTCTGTGGTGTTTATGCACATGCTACATATGCTTTACTCAATGGACTCTATATATTTTTTCCTGTAGAACTTGATTCATTGTGTATTCTCCTGCTTAATGAATATTTAAAGAAAGAAAGAACAAGGTAAATGGGAAATGAAACCTGGTCATGAATAGATTAGAGAACATTGTTTAGTAGTAACCAAGCCAATATTACATCACATACATCAGCTTTTTTTTTTCTTGAGGAAAACCATTTGTGTTTAGTCTTCTTATGTATTTGTAATCTATATAGAGAATACCTAACACGTATATAGATCTAGTTTTGTGTGTCACTTTATTACAGAAGCTTGAGATAGGTCCCAGCAATTAAGCAGATTTTTTTAGTTGTTTTATGTTTAGGTGATACAGTGCATGAAGAGTTTCCCAGAGGAGTAAAGTAAAAATTGCCACAGTTATGTTTAGACTTCATCTATTTAATCTTTGCAAACTTGCTTTCTATTGTGTGTGTTTTGAGCCTATTTGATATAAGGTCAATTGAAGGTTTTTTAAATATATATATATATAAAGAAAAATATTGATGCCTCCCTGTAAAAGTTATGAAAGTCTTTCTGGGGTTTTGGGTTTGTGTTTTTTGGGGGTTTTTTTTTTGGCTTATCTTTAAGATAAGAAACACATTTCGAAGCTTTCTAATTCCACATAGCGCCGTATTTTCAGTTTCTTAAAGGTTATGCAGCAGGTATGCTGTGCTATTCCCCCCCTCCAAGAATAGTATTGCCACTCTGGTGATGGATTTTTAGTAGTTCTAATTTTTGTACTTCTTCTAACTTCACAGATACGGTCAAATCAGAGCAAGACAGAATTTAAGGTTTATAGAATGGGTCACTGAATGCTTTTTGTTTAAATACAAATTCATTCATTCAGTGATAGGAAATGTCTACAAAGTTTTGAATTGTAACCAGTTTTTAAATTCAACTTAATGTACTTGTAGAATGTGTGTGTATCCCTTATGTATGCTTTGCCAAGCAGCAGACTTTTGATGGTGTTCACACAGACTTAAGCTAGATGGTTAATAGAAGTGGATATTTCTGGAAAGCGATTTGTAGTGTTTAAATTAGACATGACTTAAGTGCTCTGAATTGCTTTTTGAAGGTGCGTACCGTTTGCTGTCAGCTGTGTGAGAAGCTGAGGAAACCCGTGCTTCCTCAGTACATACCTAGATGCCTATGTAGACACCTGTAGTAAGATGAAATATGCTCAAGCAATATTGTCTGCGTATTTGCAGTGTGTGTGGCTATACCCCAAACTATCAGAAAATTCTTTATTTTGCCGATTGTGCTTTGTTTCTGAACATCACAAGAACATAGCTTTCCAGTTTGATTTCTTGAGCTTATCAGGGGAGAGTCATGACCTACCCAGGACGACGACGTTTGTGAAGTTAGGAGTGAACCTTCTTCCACTCCCTGTAAGTTAATACAGTATCAGTATTCAGTCTCTATTTAATTCAGAGCATTCTTGGTAAGCACAGGTCAGGTCACAAAGATAACAGAATGGCTGCTGCAACATAACAAGTTATTAGGGGATCTTTTTAGTGGCCTTTGCATGTACCTGAGGGTCATTGTGGAGTGTCGAACTCCCCAAGGCAGAAAGAGCTGATTTTTTGGTAAATGCTGGAAATGCAGCAAATTGCTGCTTTGAGAAACTAAATAGCTTCTGTCAGGTACAATATTCTTGGGTTGGCTCTTAAAGTAGAAACAGACGGAGTAGAGTGTCTGATGATAGAAAAGAGGTGGTTATTTCAAAGTTCTTCTGAACCCCAATGAAATGGCAAAATCAACCGAAAGCTTTAAACTGTTTAGGCAAAGGCACAGGAGCATTAGCACTGAGGGGAAAGCTTCACGTCCTGTGTCCCTGTACTTCTCCTGCCTCACCCCTTATGGAGAGGAAACCTTCCCCTCTGCCACCAGCCCTGCTCTCTCCCCCTTTAAATCTCTCCCTCCATTTCTAAATTATTAGATTCTGAAATATTTAAATTCTTCTACTTCTTTACCCATATCCATCAACTCTGATATATGGGTTAGGAAATATGTTGTCATGTTTCTTAGATACAGAATTTCTAAAGAATTTTACTTAGTCAAGAGGTTTTTGAAGGATGTAGAGTGACCTGTTGTTCAAGGGTGGTACAAAGGGCAAAAAATAGTCCCAGTGACTGAAAGTTGGAAATAGGGAATATATGGGGAACTCTATTGCCGTGCTTGAGAGGCTGTATCTTTTTGGATAGTTAGTAACAGTGCCATTTTGTCTGTTCTTGCAGTCATTTTTCTAGCTGAATGACCTTTTAGAAGGAAGATGGATCATGATCGAGAGTCCTCTTGTTATTGTGGATGTAGGTGGCCTTATCTGATGCTTTCTTTGCTCCAGGCTCTTACCTGTTCTATCAGCCTTGTTTCTGAGATCTAGACCATTTCTGTACTCACAGTAGTCTAGTCCTTTGCTGTGTGTTTGTGTCATCTACAACAACAGGGTATTTAATGCTCTGATAATAGTAGAGAGGCAGTTATCTCAGCAGTTTGGGAGAGATTGTAAAAGTGCTCTTGCTGATGTGTGAAGTTGAATTCAATTTGGTTTTGAAACTGTAGGTTGAAACTGTAGCATAACCTGATGAAAGTAATTCAGAGCTTTTTTTAATGGAAATGCATTAATTTCATTCTAAGTTATGCTTTTTCTTTTAGATGGAAAAAGATCCAAGTGTTAGTGAAACTTACTTGAAACAAAATCCAGAGCCTTTTAAAATGGCCAGACACTTCAATTTTAGAGTAACAAGTTCTTCATCCTCAGTCCTTCTATTATATTCTCTCTGTAATGGACTTGCAGTCAGGCATGAATAGCTGAAGCAGGGAGAGATCTATCAATGGGGAGCATGAGAGTACAATAAATTTGTTCCAAAGTGAAGCACAGGTACCTACTGCTGTACTCAAAATTGCAGCTTCAGTACTTTTCCTCTTCAGTAAAATAGATGATTGTTCTCAAAATCCCTTCTCAAAGCTATAAAACCAGATTATTTTGGATTTTTTCTGTCTCTTGAGATAAAACAAACTTTGTTATACACTTGCTTTGCAAGCTTCCAACATAAGCTATGAAACAAAGCAGTATCTCCGAGTTTCCCAAAAACATATAAACTGTTCAGCATTCTTTAGGAAATAAACCTCTGATTTGATTCAGTGAATACTGTAAAAAGTTACTGCTGGGGGTAACAGTACTTTATTTGGAAGCTGTGTATTTTTCGGTAAAATACTACATCTTTTAGGATAGTATCATAGAAACATGATTTCATGGTAAGGGAAGCGAAACGCTTCCTACACAGTATCAGTTAGTCATCACTGTGTTAATTTTCTTAAACAAATTAGATGCAAAAATAAGTTTGTGGGTGTCTAGTTGGCCGATATCTGATATAACGAATTCTCCAACTCCTGATGAGTATTTGGATTGTGGATAATGAAATCATTACAGTATTGTAAATTGCTTTCTGCCCTCTACAGATACATGCTTTGCTGATCCAGAAAAAAGAGAAGACATTAGATTTTCATTAGAGGCATTTGCAGTTGCTTTTTTTTTTTTAATGAAATAGCAAAACATCCATTTCACAGTCATTCATTTAAATGAAAGAAAGATGGAAATGTATTGTGTTGGCAAGATGGAAACATACTGTGTTGGCATAAGGTAGTGTTTTGTTGGGTGTTTATATATGGAAAGAATGTTAAGATGATAACAGGGAAAACTTGAAGCTTTATGTCTCTGTTAAATATAATTAATAGTTAAGTCAAGATTTAAGAGAAATGAACACTTTCCAAATTAGCTTTTATAAACAATTTGTAACCTGCTTCTTACATGACTATTTTGGTAAGGTGCCTTTATTTTGAAATATAAAGGCTTCTGTAAAATTAAAAAGCTGCATCTTGTTTTGAGGCTGGAAGATGTTATATAAATACTGGATTCTCTTAAATGCAGCTCTAATGCCATAATGTTATTTCTACTTTCCAAAAAATCGGTAGGGCAGAACTTTAAAGCTCTAACATAAACTTTTTTCCCCTTTTAGACTATATATTCTTAGTATGTGCAAGAACTTTTGTATTTCCTATGCTTTTTCTTTTCCCCTGTTTTGTAAAAGGTAAAACTCAATAATTTGCTCCCCTGCTTCTAAAACTTAAACTACAGTGATTTATTAGCAAAATACATTTTATTTCTACGGTCTTCACCTTCTGGGAACTTGATGTTTTTCCTGACTGTTGGGGGAGATTGCTATCAAGAGCAGGGAGGAGGGCTGCGCCTTTCCTGACACCTTGGAGACCTGAGGAGTTTCTGTGATTGCTCAATCTGATGTTAGGGAGGGGTGTAAGGCAAGTCTTTTGTTGCTCAACTGAATATCTCCTGGCTGATTAAGGAAATTGTCATCTTAAAAAGTATCGTAGCAGTGACCTGTTATGTCAAAGGTGTAGGTGATTAAAATGTGAGGGTGGAGAGGTGCTTTGGTGGTGGTTTGGTTCCATGAAACCAGTGATGAGTCTGAGTTTGCAAAGCTTCGACACAGAACCCTGTGAGAAGCAAGGAACTTGAAATGTTAGTGAATTGGAAATTGGGAGATCTAGTAAGTACATTACCTTTTTTGCCACGGGGTGCTTGTGTGGGGTTGTATGGCATATTTGCCTTAGTCTCTGGTGTTGAATAGGAGTAACAATATTTCCTGACTTCACAGGAGTCTGTTTCTCATGAAACAGACCTGACACTGAAGTGCTGAAATATTATGGTGACAAAGACTTTATAGTCTTTCCAGTAAAACCCAGAACCCAAATATTTGGAAACCCTAGGGGTACATAAAGAGAGTTGTCTTAAAAGGCTATAGTTGTGCAGTTCTGTCAAGAGTAAATCCTTCTTCACAACAGAAAACAATGCTTTGTGCTTGTGTATCTCCAGCATTCATCATAAATAATATACTGAAGTGTACAATTAGATCTCTCTTCACAAAATTAAACCCCACTACATATCTGCACAAATGCTCTCAGTGCCTCAGAAAAGTAGAAGAGATGAATGGAGTGAGACAAGCTGTTGGCACCTGAGTGGGAGGAAAAAAAAATGTAATGTGGACTTCTTGTATGAGAGGTCAGCCAGACACTTGAATCTGAGATTTGAAACATTTGTTAGCAATAAAGCTTCATAAGGAAATACATTTTGTAGCCAAAACACATGTCCTTGCTGACCACTTAAATTTCCTTCAATTTCTGATGTCTGACCTACTTATAGCTCCTTGATAGAAATATACTATCAGTGGCTAGAAGGCTGATGGTGAATTTATGGTTCATCATCATTGTCTAAGGTGATAACATAGGATACAAGTTTCAGCAGAATGAAGGGAGCATGTACATGTTTTCTTCTAATCGCAGACAAACTTAAAAATTTAGTTTCTTCATCTGCACATTACCAGCACTAATTGGAGGCTACTGTTTGCTCCAATATATTGTATCAACGATTGGTACAATCGCCCCACATTTTAACCTAAAGGTGTTGGGCTAGCGTAGACTTTCCATCCTAAATCCAGTGCTGCAAACAGTAGGTCTTTAGCAACCTAGCTTATTTTGCTGAAAGCTGACTGGGGAAATGTTGCATGAGCAATTTAATTAGCCGATTAGAAGGAGTGGAGATGAGCAGCAGGGAGTGGCAACATCATGGTATACAGTCACACGCCCCACAGTGACATACAGGCTGTAGTCCAGCTGACTTGCAGTGAAAATTAATTTGAAATTTGGAAGTAATTTCAGAAAATAGGAGATAAGCATTTACATCTTTCGAGTTTTCATTAATGAGCAGTCTGAATCCATAGCTGTACTCTTTCTTCATCCTGTAGTTTCAAAAAAATGCATCTAGCCCTCTTCTGAGGAGAAAATGGACACCAACTGTTATTAAGATCAGAGTAAAAAGAAAATGTTTTTGCTTGGTTTAGTTTTTTGCTACCAAAAAATACTTCACATATGAAAATCTAGCAGAGCATGTTCACTAAATCAACGCTACATTAAGTCATGACACATTACGACTAGGTCTGCATCTGTTGTGGCTACCTCTCTCTAAAGGCGTGGAATTTTCTGGGATATTTGGTTGATGCTGGCTGCAGTTTGTTATGGCCAGGTTTTCTTCTCTTTGAGTTCTAGAGAAGTTTGTCAGGACTTTTTTGTGCAGCTTGTTTTGATATGAAATAAAAAATTGTTGTATACCTTTTAATAACATACTGCTAGGGATTAATACTTTTTTAAAATGTTTTTGAACTTTGGACTGAAAAGCTTTCTTTTAGATTTGTGATTTAACTTTTTTGTAGCAGTTCGGTGCTAACTTTACTTCTTGGTCACTGGAAAGCTTCATCTTGACCTAGACTGTTTTAATAAGATTGGCTTTCACCTTCTAGAACACAGTTGCAGTCAGTGTCCAGAAAATCAGCTCCCCTCCACCCCCAGAACCAACCAGTCTTTAGGCACTGGACAGTAATTCTTGTTTGAGGTAAATCAATGAGAGGAAGGAGAAAGCGTGCTATTTGGCTATGAAATTTGGCATGTTATCACGTATGCTTGTGAGGAGTGTGGGCTAGGGTTGTATATATAACACCTGATTACAGAACTCTTAAATCATTCTACAGAGTGATTTGCTCTGTAATTTTTATATTCTTGTAATAGTTTTTGTGTTTAGTTGCTTTTACTTAATTTTTTTTATAGAGAAGACAAAAGAAATCATAGAATCATTAAGACCCTTAATGGGAAAAGACCATTAAGATCATCGAGTCCAACCGTTAACCTAGCACTGCCAAGTCCACCACTAATGTGGCATCCTAGTGGCATCCGTATAATTTTATCAACTGAACTGCAATTTTGCAAACTAATAGGAGCAACAATAGGTTGTTGTTCCCTGTCGGGTCAACGCTAGAAGGGGACTGGGGTACTTTGCCCATCAGATTTAGGCTTCTCTGCTGCCAAAGGTATGTCAGATTCAAGAACTCGGTCTCCAGTTTCTGAAGGGAGCATGTTGTAGTTGCCTCTTCTTTCCAGTGCTTGGTCCCAGCCTTTTCTGAATTTCCTTTAACCTGTTTCAGTTTTACCTCTGTCTTACCTAGAAGTCTTTATCCCTTATCGCTCTCCTCACTCAAGTGGTTCTGGACTCAATTCAACAGACAAAATCTTCTTTCTTTACTAGTTTCTCTTGCTCTGCTATTTCTGTCCCTAGCTCCAAATGTTGTTATGCCTTTTTCAGCCACGTGCAGTTTGGCTTACATGGCCTCCTTCCCTTTTCCTTGGGACCTCTCTGCTTAAAGCTCTAAGCCTACAAAATATTTAGCGTGGAGGATCTTCTCACATGGCTTGCAGTTGGTTGACACTTCCAATAGCTGGACACTTTTAAAGATGTTAAACTCAAGCAACATAAGGCATATATGCATGTAGACAACCACGTGCACATCCTGGATGCTGTCAGATGTACTCCTTTTACTGAAGCAGGGATCACTACAGTGTTTCAGATTAAGCTGTCAGTGTTGCTTTTTAATGGAAGCATTTATTTCTTCATTTGTTTCTTGGAACTGGATGAACCATTTCAGTTTAACTTTAAGAAAATTGAAGGTTTGAGGCTGACACGCACAATGGAAAGTTTCTGCCTAACTAATTAAAGTATGGCAAATTCATCAACCACTGAAAGACAATATGATCTCACGATGGGAAGCATTGAACAACTTTGATTAGTGAAGTGACTAATACTCTCTGTAGTTAGTTACTGAAATGGATCTTCGAGTAAGACTTAAGATTATTTTTGTCAAACCATGGCTTAGATACTGCTTTATTAGAAAGGCGTAGTATGGAAATAAGAGCAACAAAAAGATGTCTGCACTTGTTTGTATTGAAATTTATGGTACAATGAAGATGATGTTGAGAACTTGGAGGAAGAACAGTGATTTTTATTTTTTTGTAGTTGTATTTGAAATTAATTGGTCTGCTGCTTTAATTCAAAGCCAGATCACATGCAACAGACTGTGATCTGGAAAAGTATCCTGAATATTGGTATTCTAAAGAGCACATCATTCTTCTCTAGCTCTGTGACTTACGCAGCTAAGACGTCTCATCGAGCTTTAGTTTTGAAGAGAAGAATGTCTAGCGAGGTTACTGGATGTTTTGTAGTGTTTGATGATAGTTGTCCAGGTGATGGTTAAATTGTAGCAAAGCACCAGAAGAATGTGTTTCCTTTTTGAGATATTCTGAGAGTTATTTCCCTTTCTGATTAGGCTGTGAGTTGAGGCAGAAGGGGAATGATGTAGTAGTAGTTAGATTTTAAAAAGCAGAACTAACTTTAATGTACACTGACAGAAAAGGAATTTTCCATTCTTGACCACATTATTCAAAGCTTGCAGTTTTAGAAGGAAAGCAGGAACACCTTATGACCTCCAGCACATTCCAGTGTTTTGTTTTTGAGTTTGGGTTTTTTTTTTTAAAAAGTGACAGTTTCAAATGCATTTTGTTCTTATCTGATTACGTTCACAGGTCCATTTCCTGAACTGACCAAAAATTTGATGATGGATGCCAGTTTCTTCAAAGGTTTCAAGGTTATATAATAAAAAACAAATCTCAAAGTTCATAAGCTTTAGTTACTGAATGCTGGACCTCAATCTCAAAGCACTGAAAAAAAAAAAAAAACCCAACTGTAAGCTGTATTTCTGTTACAGCACTTCTCATTGTAATGCAGTGCAAGTTGTGCACATGGGATGGGGACTTTCTTAGAAAGCAAGAAGAGCCTAAGATTTTTAATAGGCAACCATGTGAAGTTTAAGATGCAGTGCCATCACAAAAAAAGGGAGAGTTTGGTGTTGGGTGTTACAAACAAGGGTGCAGTCACCATAAAGAAGTGGGTTTTTTAAGCTGGTGCACTGGCAGTTGACACAGGCTTCCAGTTTATTAAGAGGATGTTGAAAATTGAGTAAGGTGCTGGCAAGTGGCATAACAGTTACTTAAAAACTGACAAAATGTATTTTACTCAAGGACATTGAAAGACAGACCAGAATTCAATAGATTTTTAATCTAACAAACATGAAGACTTGCCATCTTTGAAATAATAGTAATAGTTTCTAACCTTAAGAGCAAAGTTCCAAGGCATATTGCTTAATGTTTTCTGTTGCTTGATGGTTTTTTTTGGAAGATACTTGCTTAATGTAAAACAAGTTATTGGGCTCAGTATCGATGTACCTGGAGGAAAGCAGATCAGAAATAAAGTTGGATTGTGAACTGATAGACCCTTTTAGTATTTTGTCCATTCGCAGGTATTTAGTTTCTGAAGAAACAGAAATGGACATTGGGATTCCAAACCAAAAAGCTTTGAGTTGTATGATGGCAGAGTAAATGCTAGCAAATCATAAGATCTGTAATCTATAAAGCTGTTAATTAGTCACAGAGGAACTGAAGAGTGAAACTTTGGACTGATACCATTCAGGTTAAGTACAGGAAGAAATGGGTTTTGTTTTGTATTGCATTGTGTTTGAAGGATACTCAAATGAAAATATGTGGCTTTGTTTGTAGTTAAACACAGCTTTGAATCCCTGTTTTTCCATGATCATAAGATTGTTTATATAAGATATGAGATCAGATCTTACTCTGAAATAGTACAGTATTTTCATTTATCAGTTAAACTCCAGATGAGTTTTGCGATTAGAGTGGATAGTGTTTTGAATTTCTTCAGTCATTCCTTATTTTTTATCCCTGTTTTCTTTTTAAAGGACAATAATTTCTTTGGTAGTTCTGGAAAAATCACTGAGATTACTTAGATACAAGCTGTAATTAAATGATTCTACTTAATGTCATTTCCCTGTATAATGTTTCTGTATTTTGTATTATTTCCTGCTCTTGTCAGTGAGTCTTAACCTTATGTTTAGTGTTGTGTTAGTGTTTGGAGGTAATGCTTTCTTTGTAGCTTTTTCTCTGAGGTGTAAAAAATTCTTAAATCTGCTCATTCTCTTCTCAAAGGGCCCATCTCAGCAGTGAAAATAAGCTCCTTAAAATATTTAGGGTTGAAAACAAAATTGTATTTATTTCTTAATTTGGATTCCTTAGTTTTCTCATTACTTGTACAGTGGTTTTAATTCCTTCTCATAGAGTTTGGCACACTGTCTCTAATGATGTGTAAATACTTCTGAATTAGAACCTGTTTTTAATGAAAACAAAAGATGATGTGCTGTACACTAGGTAGGAACATGTTAAAAGTTCTTTGGTACTAAGGTATAACAAACCTCAATGACTATTTCTTCCAAGATACTCCCCACGTCAGTGGAGGTCTATAGTTTTGTGCAATTCTGTTGGTGCACATCCACTTGTTCATATCTGTCAGACATTTCATTTCTGTTTGAGTTCAGATTATTTCCAGATCCTAGAAAATTAGCCATGTAATAAGGATGATAAATTCCCTTTGAAAAACAGATGCCTAAAAAGATGCTGACTTTTTTTTTTAACTGGATGTTGAGCCAAACAAAATCTCTTTGTCTGAAAAATCTCTGTTGGCCACAGGATTTTTTCCCTGTGCCATTGTTACTGATTTATCTGCTTGTGTTCCTTGGAAAAAATTGGAAATACTCATTGCATATTGAAAACAATAGAACAGTGTGTGTAAGAGTGTGCTTGTGTGGGTTGAATTGCCACCAGCTTTTTTTCACCTGTAGAGCAGCTTCATCTTGCTCCTTGAAGCATGTTGGGAAACAGTTCAACTAAGATACGTATGCAAGTAGTGACATGGCAGTAGAAAGAAATATTTGAAGGAGACAATGCAATAGCATACTGGGTATTGCTCAAAGGTAAACTAAGCAAACACTGCTTAAGGGATTGTATAGTGCAAGCAGACCATCTTTTTTTTGAAAACTGGATCTGGTTCTTCTGGTCCATGTGCACGTAATGTGAAATATTGTCTGTTTTTTCTGCCAGCAGTATATATTCTGAGTGGAAAATACCTCTAGAACCCTCTACTTCTTAATATTGATGGACAGAATAACCACTTTTGTAAGACTGGATAGCTACTATCACTTAAGCAAAATGGCCAAAAATGTGTGGAAGCAAACTGTGACATGGTAACATTTGTTAGCCTGCAAGTGTTGATCCACCTTTGAGATTTGCACTGAAGATGGTAATGGTGTAACTGTCAGACTTGATTATGAATTTGAACCCTTGTGCAACTACTTGCAGCCTTTTGCAACTAGTGACTATATCTGCTAGTGGTGGCTCCCCATCTTCCTAAGAAATGCCAAGTACATAAATAACTGCAGCATAGGCATGGTGTTCTGAAACATGGCGATCTAGCGAGAAAGTGCGTGGACACACCCCATGTTCTCTGGTGATGTGAAATTTACTTCCCCTTAGCAAAACCAGATGTAGCCCCTCCACTCTTAGGGATAGCCAATGTGGACCATAAAGTAAACAGAAGGATTAAAGCATAAGATTGTCCACTTAGACTTGGTTTAAGCAATATAGTCTGTAGGCTTCACACTGAAAATTAAACAAGAAGTGCTTGAAGAAAATGTTGAAGTGGTTTGTTCCCTTAATGTATGTTTTGAAGATGGAATTGTAAATTTCTTCAACTTGAGTCTGAGCTGTACCACTGGCACTGGTGACAAGAAACTTCAGTTCATTCTGCTGAATCCTCTCAGATTCCTCTCTGAGAGGAATCTGCTTGTCTGACAGACCAACAACATGCTGGAAGCTGCCTGAAGAGTACAACAGCAAACTCTCTTATGTAACTTTTTAAAGGTGAAAACCTGTGCTCTCATGTTGGAAATGCTCAGCCACACAGCTGTGGGATTTGGTATGCTACACTTAAAGACAGTCCTATGATTTGCCTGGGGGTGGAGACCTGAGAGGGTGTGCAGCAGCACTGGAGGTAATTACACAAGATCACAATAGCAGCAATTTGTGGTTATCTCAGTGGCTCTATCAGTTTTGTGCTCATAATTCTCACAAGGAAAACTTCCTAAGGGGGCCTGTGTCATACTGATGTACAGTCGCTCTGTCTCCATGGCTGGAGTAAGCTTTGTGACTCCTTGCGTGTGGGAGATGTATCAAGGCATAGTTTCTGGTTGCTTTGTAGTTTCAGAGGGAAAGATCTGTGGGAAATAAATGTGGCTAATACATTTGCAAATGTGATGAGCTCTTAACATGCAGGTCATGAACCGTAATGATGTATTGGGCATCCCCACTGATGAGGAAAACATCTTGGTCTTGCCAATCAAAGATTTCCATCAAGGGCTAGACTTATTTTTTCCTGATTTGCTGCAGTCTCTCTATAATGACTGTTGCAGGAACATTTCTGTGTATTCTCAGAGAGCAGCTTCTAATTTGTTTCACATTTTAAATTTCATACATTTAGAGAGAACCAGTATTTTCAGTGCTAAGAGAACATTCCCTGCTGGTTCACAAAGGGAAAAATAGTTATAGGGTAGCTCTGGAAAACTTAGGAGACCAGTAATTTCAATTGAAGTTATGTTGCCTAGGAAGATTCCTGTTCATTTTATTTAAGTGTGCATTTATGGAGTCACTGCAAGTAAGAAGAAAACTTAGGTGAACTATTTTTATTTAGTCATACATTCATGTGACTGGACTAATTTTATTTGGTCACAACTTGGCCTTGGTATTCTGAGCTTTTGTAAGAACTGAGTATTTCCCAGCCATATTTAGGGATTGGAGTTGCATTTTCCTCATGCTGCTTTAAAATTCTCAGCTGAAATGATTTTATTTCATAAATGATAACTGTAATCACAGGTGAGTCTGTTGGTGGTGAGCCTCTGTCAGTATTCACTGACAGAATAGTGATTCATCTACTGTCCAGTCCAAACCAGAGAGCCTGATAAGCTAGCTGTGCTTTCAAGTCAGTAACATTTCCTTTTTTATAAATAGAATAAATAATGATCAAGATTTGTATCAATCCATTGCATTTTTCAAAATCTTCTGTTTGACTTTGGCATTTAAGTAAGCTCAAAATAGTCTTTAGTGTTCCACATGCAATGTTGCCATGAATCTTACGGGCTAAATGGTACTGTACAGTTGAAGGATTTTTTTAGAATAAGTATATTGCCTTTATTTCTTCATCATTGGATGTGTTTGTCTTTGTTTCCAGAGTCAGAGCTCTGTTTTTTGTAGCTCCGTCATTTGAGATAGCCATGCTATGAATATCTGTTTTATGGATGCCATCTTCCAGTGCTGTTTTCAAAAACCTGTTTACTCTCGCAAACAACATCTGCTACTCCTGACTATCACAGTATTGCTTAGAGACAGCATGACTTTGCACCTCTTCCTAAAAATGCCTTACCTGTAATTGTTGGCAGTATCCTTTACTTTCAAATCAAAAAGGAAATTATTTTTTGTTAGTCTTGACTTGCTGACATTATGCATTTTATGGTAGGTACTGTACAGCCAGTTTAATGTGCGCTTTGATTGATTTCCTCCTTCCTTCCCTGCCTTCCTCCTCAGTATCTTGAGACAGGGATACTGTCTGGACAGTAATGCCTGCTGTATCTAGGAACATGAGGACAGCCGTAGCGAGTAGGGATGAAGTCTACTGGACTTCGTTCCTGTTTTTGGAAGCAGCTGCGAGTTAATAACTGAGGAGTGGTTCTACGAAGCAGAAGTGTAGTGTAACTTTTTTTTTTTAAATTGTTATTTCCTCCCCTTTCCTTTTGATACAGTCTTTTAATAGTCAGCAAGTTAGGGCTGTCTGAATCATTCATACCTGCTTTTAAGAACAAGGTGCTATTTTACACAGTTAACTGGCTTTATTATATTTCTGAAAAATAACTGGCCATCTCCATTTTGTGGAGTCGTGATAGTATATGTTACAGATTCATGTGTTACAGGCTAATGTATAATGCTGTATAATAGTTCTTCTTGCCACATCTTTTCTAAGCTTGAGTCTGTCCTGATTAAATTCTCCTCATGTAAACTTTGGTCAGTATCTCTGACCAGCCTGTTCTTCTCCCTTACGTTTCTAAATTCTGCTGGATTCTTGTTTGGGTGGGATGACAAGAATTACATGAAACTTTCAGTTTATGATAACACAGGGGATTGACAGAGTACCATCATGCATGAGTGAGAAGGGAAAGCCATTCCCTTTCTAATAATTCCATGTGTTTTATTTACTTGTCTGCTGTTGACCACCGAACTGCTGTTTTCAGAGCATGGCCTAACATGATGCAAGTAAAAGATCTCTGGCAATCTCCCCAGTGCTTGCCTATGGGTCTGTGTTTATTGCTTGTGTGTGTGTTGCCTTATCTACAGTGACTTTAAGCAATGCAGTCTTTATTGTGTCGCTCTTTGCAGCCAGCGCATCTTTGACTAATGCAGGTAGTCTTGCATCATCAGTAAACTTTCTTTGTTCATCCTTGTGCAGATCACTTATGTAAAAAAAAACAAAAACAAAACAAAAACCCCCAAACCACCAAAAAACCAAACCAACCCCCCCAAACCAAAAACAAACCCACAAAAAACAACACAAACAAAAACCCCAAACAAAACCCCCAAAAACCAAACAAAACCCCCAAACAAAATAAAAACTCAACAGCACAGGCCATAGTCTAGATGCCAGTTGGTATCCTCTCTGTATTGTGAAACTGACCTTTTTATTTCTAACCCTTGTTTTCTCCTAACTGGGCTTTTAGAGAGGAATTCTTTTAATCCCATGACAGCATAGTTTCTTTAACAAGTTTTGGTTAGAAACACTTGGTGGGGGGAGTGGAGGGAGGGAAAGTGTATTGCTTGGGTAATTCTTCATGTTGAGTCCTTCAAAGAATTGTAACACAACTGTGAGACAGAAACCTGCAGAAATCATACTCTGCTGCTGTTTACTGTGTGTTACTAATGGTGTCTCTTCTGTAGGGTGTAAATCAGTAGAAACTATAGTACTTACCTGAATTTCTCAGGACTGTTGTGGGGCCACTATAGAGATTACTTTCATATATTGCCTTCATTTTGTGAGGTAGCAAGGGTGCTCTAAATGAGAGGTTATACTCTGCAGTATGAGCTGCTTTAAAACATAGTGTACTCCTGATTTGTTGAAGGTGGTTGTGTGCTTGGGGTTTTTTTTTCTGCCTTTTGGTGATGCTTCAGTTTGTGACTGTTCTACTGGTTCTTCCTTTTGTAAGAAATTACTCTGGTATGTGGAAATTTCTTGGACTTTCTCTGAAACTTTTTTCCCTCAAATTTTACAGAATGCTTCACTTCACTGTTAGCGTCAATGCAACATCCTGCTGAGTGCGTGTTACACGCAGATTGTTACTCAGGATCTGCAGAGTTTGTGACTGCAGCTCCAAATTATTGATTTTGGCTTCCCAGATCAAATACTGAGGCTCCTTTCTTGATCTCTGAAAGTTTCTAGTTCGGTTCTTGGCATTCATTAGAATAGCAGCATTGTGATTTTAAGTGAGCAGGAAAGGCTGTATACAAAATAAAGCTGTATGGTCCTATTGCTTTTTAGAGAATGACTTGAAATAAAACCCGATTTGCAGTGTGAGTGATGTGCTTGATCTCACAGACACCTGGCCAAAAGCAGTTTTAACAAGCAGCTGTATTTTTCATTCCATAAGTGCTCCTATACCTTGTTTATAAGACAAGAATCTGATCCCGTTTTCTGGTCAGGGATCATTACCAGCAAAATTTGAACATGCTTTACTTTGGGGGGAGTGTTTGTGTACTCTTGTGTTAATAACAGTCCATAGCCTAGTTATTTTTTATAAATTATTAAGCATTCTTTAAATTATTGCTTAAGCAGATAATTGGCCCTGTCTTCTTCCTAGGAGGCAGCTGTTTCTCAGTAAGACAGTCCTATTTGTTGGACTCCTGTCCAGCCAGTCCTGTCCTGGATTTGTTGGACAGTCCTGACTGATTGATCTTAAAAACTTTTTTTCAGATCTTCTGACTCTGAGGCTTGACATTTGAGGATGGCTGGGCCCAAAACCACTTGCATACATTAATAATACTTTGTGTGGTTTTTCAGTATGTTCTTTTTCTGTCTGTGGTGTAGCATTACCTGGCTGTATTTGTTTTTTTCCATTTCTCTAAGTGCTTAGACAACATAATTCATTTATCTGGCATTGTCTGTGTACAGACATCATTTGCTTTTCTCAGGCTCTAGAAAGCTGTGCAGCTTTTGTTCTGCATTAAAGCCATAGTTATAATGTTGCTTCCCTCATTTCAAGAAGAGTTCTGAGCTGCGAGGGAGCTTTCTGAAATGACAAATCTTTGGATAATTGGGGGTTTTTTTCAAGGTAAGTTGTGCCAAAATTGAGATTATTGGAAAATAAGGGCATGTAAGGTTATGTTGTGAACTAGATTTTGCCCAAGGGCCTCAATCCTGCTTTCAGGATTTGTTCAAAGAAAACAGTTCTCTCTTCAAATCTCATTTTGGCAAAAGAAATTTCAGTGTAAGATTCAGGCTTCCTTTGTAATCTGCTTTTTCTGTTATTTTGTCACACCCTTGTTCACTTACATCTGTATGAACTCAACTATGCTTCACTTAAGAGAAAATATCATTAGTCCCAACATACTGTGTGGGCTCACTGATTGAAAAGTACATCAGGCTGGCTTCTTAGCTGAGGTGTGGGTTTGATTTACTGTAAATGAGCTAATTAACCGTAAGATGCTATACTGCTGGTGTTTGCGTGCAAGGAAGATGTGCAGCATTTATGCTGAGTTGCTTACAGTTTTCTATTTCTGATCAATGGATTTGTTGTAGTTGAATATAAGGAGATAACATTGGTATAACAAAACTTGAAATCAAATGTAGAGAAATGGGCAAGACAAAAATGTGCTATTTTGTGAGCTGCTCAGTTTGTGCTCAGTGTTTCTAGCTCTCTTTCAAGTATAGACCTAGCTCAGATTTTTGTATTTTGTTATTAAATAACTGAGAAGAGAGTGTGATTTGTGCTTACAGTTGTTCTGGAGAGTCTTAGTAAAGACTTATGTCTTAAGACTTATCTGTGCTTTTTAACCCTTTCACACAGAAGGATTTAGCAAGTGCAGTAATCCAGTACTTTCAAAGAAAGAATAGAGTGGTAGTCTGTGTTATTAGTATGATTGAGGTAAATTAGGCTATCTTAAGGGTGTCATTGTAAAAACAGTAACTTTTCGTATTTGGTTGTTTGGGGTTTTTTCCTATTTGTTTGGATAACAAAAGAAACTTCTCAAAAATTTTGTAGTTGATGGACCCTCTCTCTTCTGTAACTTGAGATAGGCAGTAAAATTCTCATACTAGCAAAATTCTCGTATCTATCTGTTCAGTAGAAGATAGAAGTCTGTTGTCCAGCCTTATCATTCTACCATTTTGTACCATCTGTAGACAATTAAGAAAACAAGGTAGAGAAAATATTGTTTGCTTTTTGCTCTATATAACTAAATGGAAGTGAGCATAATAGCAGCCAAAGGAAACATTCCTCTGTGATTGCAGCAAGGTTTGTCCAAAATAATAGACCTTGTATTTGGTAAATGTTTGGTTTGCCTCTGATGTTTAACATTTTAGGCTCTTTAATGTATTTGGGTGCATACCAGGCTAAGTGTAAAATTTCAAAATCCATTGGTGTAAGTCTTCTAAGACGGGACCACCTGCTGTGTTTGCTCTGCTGTTTCAATTGCTCTGTTATACAATTTCTTCCGTTGCAAGTTGAGGAAGATGGAGGAGGCCACTCGGTTAAAGTATTACTTGGCATTAAGTGTTTATGCTGGTCTCCACTTTCCTGGTTTTGGAACAAAAAATTTTATATGAATGACTCGTCTTGGAGTAAAAGTCTTCTAGATCCACGGACCAATGGATCCATGTTTCTGTGGATCCAGCTGAGTGGGGTTGGATCCACAGAAAGCCGAACCAAGGCTGAACTGCTTCTGCTTCCCATGAAGTGATGAGGAGATCGTGAGACTGTTGTTTCCTGTGCACATCAGTAATTTTTCTTGGGTTTTAACACTGAAGTGGCTGTTGAGGCTGTGTATGAAGCTAGTTTTGTCACTCTAGTCACAGCACTACTGCTGGCTAATGAACAAATTGTTAAGAATAATAAATTCTTCAGGCTTTAAAAGTGTCTTCATGTAACGAATATTACAGAAATAATGAGCGCTTTGGTATGAGACTTTAAATAAACCATGCAGAACTGTATGTTAAACAGTAATGATTTTGGCCAAGAAGCATCTGAGTCAGCACAGAAGATAGTCTGAAACATTCCTTCGTCTTGTGCAAAAAATAAGGGCTTTCCTTGTACTGGGAGGACAGTGGTGGTCAGCATACCTCTAGTTTTACAAACAGCCTTCTGCACCTGTGGTAGAAAATGAGATTGGTGAACGTAATCCAAATGATGGCATTGTGTCTCTACCTTATGATGTGTCTGTGACTGTCGACTAAACCAAAAGTGCAGTCAAATGGGAACCTCCAAAGTTTGTAAGCAAAATTAGGCCTTAGTCCAGTCTGTACAGTCCTTAGTCCTGTCCTCCTCTGTACGAGAAGGCCTCTCAAACGTTCATAAGCACTGGTACAGAATGACTCGCCAATCTTTGAGCCATTTAAAAAGCTCAGCTCTAGCGGCATTGCAATTAAAAGCTGCCTCAAGGAACTGTTCTTCTGGGTAAGGTGATGCTGGTGTGGGAGATCTAGAAATCATGCTACAGAAACTGCTGTGCACCCTCTTCTTAGCCACAGTTAATGCTGGGCAAATACTGTCAAGTGATTAGATTTGCGCCTTACAGGATGTAATGAGGAAATCATGCTTTAATACAACTTAAAGTATTAAGATAAATCACAGGCAATTTAATGCCATTTTAGAGGCAACTTAAATGTGTTCTGCCACCTGGGTCTGTCACTTACATCGTCATGTCCTGGTAACAAGGACAGATTTTACTCTCTGGACTGTGCTGTGCTGAGCATGTATTCAGTAATGTAAACAGTTACAGTAATGGAAAAGCAGTGGGTAGGGGAGCGTAAAACCTGTATGTAAGAAGCCCTGTGAATGCTGACTGGTAGGAGTATTTTTAAATTTAAAGACCTAATTTTATCCAACTCTGAGTTGGGTTCATATAGGAATGATGTTTTGAGCAAATCCATCTTGTATCAAGAAAATTAAAAGATCTAAATAAGAGACTTCTTCAGTGTCTACAAAGAAACTATCCATAGCTCTTATTTTTTCACACTGAAAATAATGCTGCCTAGTAGACTGGATTTCGTTTGCAACATTACCCTGTCAGTACTCTAATGGCTAATGATGTGGGTCAGTGCTAGGATGGGTGACTTTAGAAGCCATTAGCCTGTGCATTCTTGGTCGTCTTTTGATAATCTTCATCACTGCTAATCTTCTAAAATTTATCTGAAAATGGGTAACAAAAATTTTGAGGTGACATTGTCCAGGTTTCCATGGCAGCAGTGGAGATGGTAGTCTTTCACAGAGATAATTTTTGTTTTGGTTTGGTTTTTTTTCTGCTGGCTCTTCTGTCTGTATGTTTTTACTCTCCAGCTTTTAGTTGTGGTTGGTCCATGTCCTTTCTACCCCAGCCCCCAACTCCAACACTGGAACAGCTCAAGGTCAAGAATCTGGCTGTTAAAGGAAACTGTTTTGTTTTGCATTAAGATTAATGGAGCTTTAAACTAACCAGGAGAGAAGGATTGTTCTGCTGAAATTGTTAAACACATCCACCCTTTTCAGCAGACGGGTTTTTGTTCTCGGTAGTGCTGGAAGCGAGTAACAGATTGCACAAGCAGTAAGATATTCAGTGCAAGTGCGTAATTCATTTTTTTAATGAAAGGTGAGATTGGATATGTATAAAATTGGCAATCATCGTTAAGAACTTAAGTAAACCCTAGACCATAGTATTGCTCAGTAGGGGATCATTCAGTTGGAAATAACCTAAAATTAAGAGTCCTATGCCTTTGTCCATGTGTGTGCTTTATGTTAGATTACTCGAACAATGAGATACACTCACTACGGTTCACTTTTCCAAGTGATTTGATGGAGACATGGAGAGAGAATACAAGGAAGGGCCTCTGAGCCTTCCTTGTTGTCTATTCAAAAGGCATAATGGATCCCACCTTTTGCTCTAAACATCTTCAGGAGTTCTTTTGGGAGTGATATGGCAGCTGCTTAAGTGATTTTGGAACACAAAAATCTGAAAACAAAAATCAAGCAGAGGTGTTTTGTTAGTAGCATATTTCTCATATGTGTAATCAGTTAACTTCTGATGCTTTTTCTTCCCCATCGCCTTCCAGACACACTTTGCTAGGCATTCTCTCTGGCTTGTGCGAGCATTGAGAAGCATGCCCAGCAACATGGCTCATGCCCTCTCTGTTTAATTCCATGTATTGGAGGGTGCAGTACTAGAAGTAAAATACGGTATTGCTACTCAGTTCTGGCTCAGTCCAGTATAACTTTGGCTGACTACAACCAGGCGATAACTTGCTAGTCTTTCTGGTGAGTAGGAGGAGTTCACTGCATGCATGCTGACCGCAAAAGCCTACACTGTCATTTTTCACTGAGAGGTTATGCAGTCCAGAGATGAAATGTTAATGTTTCCTTTCAGCCATACACTTCCAAATTCTTGAGGCCTTTTTTAGCCAGTTTGCTTGCATTTATTACTGGCTAAAGTATTACCATCTTCTGCTGTGCAGTACTTTAGAAGTATAGTTATCTATTTTTATTTTCTCCCTGTAAGACAGATGATGACCCTAGGGGGTATAAAGCAAAGACCAACAATTGGGGGTTTCCCCTGCAGCTGGAGTTTTCTAAAGAAAATAAATCAAATCTGAATTTGTACAGGAATGTTTGCCTTGCATTCCACACACTGAGTCAATTTATCTCAGGGGCTCTCTTTTTCCTCCTCCCCACCCTCTTTAAAGGCTTGGTGACTGGAAAAAAAAAAAGGGGGAGGGGTATATGGTAGATGGTAGAAAGAGATTTTGTAGCCACTGGTGCCAGGAATCATCAAGGAATGCTTAAGTAGTGCCTCTTGTGACAGCATCCAGTCTATTGGAAAAGCAGCATGTGCCATCTGGCTTCGATTTTGACTTAATTAAATGCATGCAGCCGTTTTTAACAACTCGACTGAGATTCAGCTGTCTTGACATTTTGTAAAGAGCTAGAGTTTTGATTTTGTTGGGGAAGCTACAATAGTCACCTGATTTATGTTGTTTGGTTCTCTTTTGGTGTGGTCCATGCAGTTTGCTGATATTTGAGTGACAGTTCTGTTTAAATAAACTCTTAAAACTTGCAGACTCTTGGAAGTCTGATTCAGTAGGGTTTTTCCACTCTAGATTCTGGGTTTTTTTCTTAGAACTGCAGTTATTCTGGAATTTTTTTATAGCGAAAGGAGATTCTTAAGTTCAGCCAAGTCATTTGTCTGGGAAAAAGGCAAGCTTCTTTGTTGAAGAAGTTAGGTTACTCCACCCAAAGACTCCATATCAATGGGATTTTAGCTCTTGAGTGGGGAGGCAGGAAGGGGAAGGATGGGGGGAAGGAGAAGAATGCTTTCTTTGCTGTTATCCAGAGCCCTTCTTAATGCAGAGAACAGCAAGGAGCTACTTTTCATGGCCAAGCAAGCCATCTTGCACTGATGAGAGCCTGTCCTTTTAGTTCTCTTATCTGTTGTTTCATCTTGCATCTTTACTCTAACAGTAACTTACCTATGCAGATGAAGGGTGTTGAAAAAAAATCTCTGCAAAATCCTACCCATGCAATTGTAATTTTAAAAAATACTCCTTTGTTGTTCTGAGTGCTAGGTATTTTGATTTTGAGGCTTTATCATTTTGATCTTTAAAATTTTCAAAAAAAAATCAAGGGAAGACAAATTCATAGAAATAGTATTATTTTTATTTAGCATCTGGGTGAGATGAACAAAGACTTATTCAAATTTCCCTTTTTACTTCGAGTTTTATCAAGTTGACTAGTGATACTGGTGAAGTATTCATGTATAATAAGTCTTTTGCCGTATTTCTGAAACTTCCAAATGGTCAATTTTTCTTTTTCATCCATCTATAGAGGATTACCCTGTTTGTTCCCATTTTTATCATTGGAAAGGGTATATTCTTGGAAGGCCCTTGCTGAAGAGGGATTAGTTTTATAGTTACATGTGCAGGAGTATCTGGCCCTTTTCTAGTTCTATATTGCAAGGAATGTTTTTGCTTTTTAATCTTTCTAGATCTCTTATTTTTAGCAAGTTATCCTTGGCCAGTTGCCACCCATTGTATGAATGGAATTCTACAGCTCTCGTTATGAATGTCAGTTTGCTTAGACCTCTTTAGCTGATTCAGTAAGTACCATATCCAGATCCCTTCTGCTGTGTCTTAACAGCTGTGCTGCAGGCTTGGGATAGATTTAACATTTCATTTACATCCTTCTCTTTTTTACCCCTCTTCTCCCCCCTCCAACCAACCAACTAACCTGTAATGGGCACTCTGGCCTGCTCATTCAGGAAAGAAGCTTTATGGGCTGGTCAGCAAGCCTTCACATCTCCATTTCCCTTTACCCATTCATGTTTGAAATCAGGATTTATGAAAAAAAAAATTTTTTTTAAAAAATACTGTTTTGACAACCTTGGTGATTGGTTCGCTATCTGTGGAAGAAATATAGCATGAAGAGATAGCTGCCAAACTTCCTCATGCGACTCTGCTAAATGTGTCTTAAGCCTGGCCTTGAGAGCCCTGTTTCCGAGGGTGAGGGACTGCTGGAGTTCTGCTTTCATACGTGTTGAGTTCATGGTCTCTGCGTGCAGACTGCTGAAAAGGTTACAAATAACGTTTCTTGCAAAGGAGGCACTTATTAGCGATAACCAAGCAACATCTTCCTTCTAATGTTAATCTGATTATTGTAGGACTAATTGATTCAAAGCAGTTGAGAATTGAGGAGCTTTAATTTCTTATTGTCTACCTGTACGTGTAGTTATCAAGGTAAGAAGGGGCTGGGTATTTTGAACAGCTCAGATTGTTTGGCATGACTTTCTCAAAATCACTTTGCTAGTATGCATTGTGTATGCATTATTATTTTTATTTACTGGAAAGTTAAATAATTGAATGGAGAAGCCCCCAAATCTTTCCTTTTGTTGATTATAAATTGAATATCAGAGCATGAGATTCTTTTTCACTGGTATGAATGCATTTAGATTGTTTTGCTTGTGTTTATCCCAAGTTGTTTTAGTGGGATTGCTGCATGGTATCTGTGGGCTTGTGGATGGCACTATTGTAGTGGCAGACATGCTTTTATATAATTTTAAGAAAGCGATTGTCTGCTTTTCTCTTATTTTGGAGATGCACCAGCAATATATACAAACAACATTCACAGTCTTACCATGAAACAGGTAAGCAAGGCAATGGAAACCGGGATGTTGGAAATAAACCTCCTTCATGACAGTTATCTGATTGTTCTGCCTGTTTCCTCTCTGACCACATATTTATTTGTTTGAAGGAGACTGTGTAGGACAGAAACTTGAGCCAGAATTAGGTTGGGGTAAGAGGAAAGGAAATGATTCAAGCTAGCAACTCGTACTCAGCTGGATTGAAGTTGGCCACCACAAGTTCATTTGGTACCTACTGTGATTTAGGATTATGAGATATCACTTGAAGAGCCCTAAGAGACTGCAAACTAGAGAAATGCCTGAAATTGTAGCCAGGTTATGCTAGGGGTCCCTGATTTGAGGGTGGGAGTGTGGCTTCTTACCTTCATAGTGTATGTGCATCCATGCTTGGGAGCCCTTTCCCAGCTGATGGTGTAGCAGAGGAAGCTTTGGGAGCTGACTGGACAGAAGGTCTGAGTTGAACCTGCTGATTAGTGGCTCAGCTGTAGAGTAAGTCAAGAAGAATGTAAAACAACTGAAACCACCATTACTTTGAGACTACCTCTACAATTCTTCTTTGGCTTTGCTCTTGTATGAAAGGTAGTCAGCTTATCTTCTCTAACCTGTTACTGAGTTGACTTCTGCTGCTTCTTGATCCACAGTTTTAATTTGAGTGGCATGCTTATTCTAAGGTCTAGCAAAAATGTTTGTTTGCTTTGTACTTATCTTGTAGTAGATGCTCCCTGTAGAGGACTGAATTGGTGCTTAGTGTTTTGGTGAATCACAGTACATTTTCTTGTGTACTTCAATTCTAAGTTCTCTGGATGAAGGAAGTGTCTTCTTGAGCTATATTCTTGTAGTGCGTAGTAGATGGGTCTTGTTGCTTGACTAAGTCTCTAAAAAAACCGTGATGGTGCAAGCTTTTCATTGTTTGCACAGTTAACTGCAGTTCTCCATTTCCTAATCTTTGGGGGAACTGACTTTTGAACCTGAAGATATTTTTACTGTTTCAGTTTGCTGCACTTATGGTATATACAAGTGCATGGATGTACATGCATATAGTATGAAATGGGGTAAAATGACCCCTGAGGTGAAGATTACCTTTACTTGAATATCTTCATCACCCCTTCATATTTCTAATTGTGAATCAAGCAATTACTTAGAGGAGGGAGTTCTAACCAAAAGTTCTAAGCAAAGAATGCTAAAACACAAGGTCTCAAATCCAAGAACGTCACCCCTTCGAAACCTAAGGAAATAAAGAGCTATGTAGCTGACTTTTCTAGAATTATTGATCTTCTTTCATCCAATGTAATGCTTCTCATATGAGAATTCAAAAGTCTTTACACTGACTATAGTTTAAATTTTATTCAGAGAACCAGCACTGTCTTTTAATAAAAACATCTGTATGTTGCACTGAGAAATAAAGTTAACATCATCTGTGTGGCACAATTTACTTGGTTATTATGACAGAAATTTAGTTGTGACTTTTGAAAGTGCTGATTGGAAGACACAGGATGCTTACTGAAAACTGAAAATTAAAAAACTTAATTGGAGTTTGAAAACAGGAAAGGAATAAAACTTTTCCTCTCTGTTCACCACCTCTTCCTTCAACTACTGGAAAAGAGAGAGGGTTAACACTTTAATAAACAGCAAGGAAGATTTTTTAATAAGTTCTCTAATACTTTTTATTTTCAAAGAATATTTGCTTTAATGTATTGGCAAGTAGAATATTTTGACCAGCTCCAGTTTTATGCTTTCACAGTTGTTGAGATTTTTAATCACAGGAAAGGATGCAGGTTTCAAGTCATTAGGGTTTTGTGCATTAATTATGATACATAGCTTTTTCTCTGCCAAAAGAAGTGTGATAAGATGTGGGAAGTTCACAGCATTTTTTTTTTTTTTTACTTGTGTGGATGTGTGACAAAGGGAGCTTTTAATAAGGAGAATATCTCTGCGAGAAGGGAGAAGTTAAAGCAAGCCAGCCTCATTTCTTAAATGTTTGGAGGTTTAGACCTAAGAGAAGAATGGGTCTTTTCTGCAATGTGGATAGGCCTTGGATTTTCTGGATTTTGTTGATTGAAACCTGCTCCATGACATGTAGCCAGGATGCGTGGAGATAGACTTGTTCCACGGGCAAAACAGAAAGTGGAGGGAACACTGTACCTTTGTAGCGTAGGTATGTTCCTCCTGGGCAGGCCAGTCCTGAAGGGTTAAGGTGTTCCTTACAGCACTGAGAGTACCACCCTAGGCCTTGCACCTTTACAGACTGTAATACAGATAACTACAACATCCAAAATATCTTTGTTACTTGTATTTACAAGGCAATGAGCAGTATGGAAAGTACAATCGCATCCGCAGCCATGTAGCCATATGCATGTTTTGTGGGGAGATCTGGGCTGCAATAAACTCCTTACGTTATATTGCTCAGATGAGAAAGCAAAATATTATTTGTACAGTGACAATAGTTGAGTGTGCATATAGTGTATATAGATCCCTTTTAAAATACAGGAGGGCTACGACCTTGCATTCCAGAGGAGATTAAGTAGAAAGCATCAGTAAAACCCATCTGTAATCAGATTCTCTGCAGATTTTTTCTTTTTAGTGCTTTTGATCCGAGATGAAGCCAATGAGTGATGTGGAAGTCTCCTTAGCAGAGCATGAAACTTCCTAACTTCATGCATTTGGCACATGTTCAAATGGCTCTATGTGGGGTCAGTTGTACTTTAACCTTGAGCTTTAGGCATGCTGCTAGAGAGTCCAAGCGCTTTTATTTGTCCTCTTCTTTCTTTGGTTAATACATTCTGTCTTAAAAGTGAAAATATTTAACAGAATGACATTTTTTGTTCGTTTTTTTCCACAAGTCAGATGTTAAATGTCACGGTCCAGATAACTTTTTTTTTTAACCACTTTCCAAATTCAAACTACTATGTTAAACCATTTCAGCTTGGCAGCTGGCCAAAGTTAGCTGAGGAGTTTCTTATCTAGCCTAGTCATTCTGCAGGCATTCCCTTAAAACTCTCCTTGAGTCCAGAGAAATGAGCTGGTTAGGTCTTGCTGTCTCTCAACTCTGCTTGTCCAGCATCTGGGCAAACTATGAATTTAATACAAATGTGCTCTAGCATTAAATGCTTTGGAAGGGATCCTATTTTGCTATTGCTCAATGTAACAAAGAAATAGCAAATATATCACAATATGGCTTTCATGCTAATTAAAGCAATAGGTATGTGGTATTTGTGGTTATTCCATACTATGGGACAGAGCTTGATATATCTTCTGTAGCAGTATTGTGTTTGTATGTGTCTTGTGCAATCTGTACAACTTCCTTTAAAAAAAAAAAAGAAGCTTTCCATGACTGGTGTCGTGTGGCAGTTTCCATTAGTCTAGAAGAAAATTTGTTAAATGTCAACATGTTTAGACATTACCCTAAAATAATTCCTTAATGCTCTCGAATGTTGCCCATGTGCCTATTTGAGAGGTGTTTTGTCTCTTCAGCCACAGAACAAGTGCTGAAGACTACACCTCACTTGACTGGGTTATTTTGCTTTCTTTCCTTCTCTCCAGTTAATGATTTGGATCACTTTTTTGCTTGGCACACTACTTAAGACAAATGGGTATACAGTAAGATGCATACTTTGCTACATGTCTTCACATGCCACAAAAAAATGTTGTCTGTGTTTTTTTTCTACAAAGCTCCTTAAAACACTCTTCTGCACTTCCGTGCCATTGACCGAGCAGACAGGCAGATTTTGAAGGCTGTGGGGTGGTTCTGTGTTTCGTCTCTTCCATGTATCGGTTTGTTTAGCCTCTGGGATGTGATCATTTGCAAACAGTGCATAGCCTAGTAGAAACTATTATAAATTTGGCAGCCACAAAACAAAAAGAGAGAATCCCTAACTCAAATTTTATACATTGTAGCTTTTTTCCTCAGACAAGCTGCATATTTGATAGGCTTAAGCAAATCTGTAAATATTTCAACCCTATTGATGTTGCAATACTGTAAATTTTTCAATGCAATTTATATTTGAGCTAGTTATATAAAGATAATATTCAGTACACTGCAGAATAACGCTTCAGCGTAAAAACAGTGTGCTTGAAAGCAAAGGGAAGGGTCTTTATTTTAGGGTGAAAGGGCAAAACTGCTACTTCAGAAATTCTTTAGTTTTTCTATGCCGTAATTTGCTGATATTAGCGCCCGAGTGTTTCACAATGGGTATGGCTGGGGTGGAATGGTTGTGAGAGAGCCTTCAAGTAGGCATGGGGCCATGTTCGGGACCTTCTGTACAGCACCGTGTTTGCACAAATCAGAGCACAGCTTACGAAGGCATCACGTAGATCTTTTTGCACCCAGGTGCCCGTGGAACCTCAGGGCCGCTCGGAGCCGTCTCTCCCGCCAGGGTGCCCGAGAGCGGGCAGGCGGGAGCTGTGGGAGGGGAGGTGGGCTGTGCGGCGAGGCCAGCAAACCTAGCCGCGGCCTCTCACAGGGGCCAGTTCAGCTCTGCTTTCTGGTCCGGTGCCAGGAGGTTGCTTTGAGTTGTTGTATGCCAGCTGATACCCTTTGGTTTTGCCTCTTCGGTCATAGGGCAGCATAAAAGCAGCCATGTCACGAACAAATTTCTGTAAAGGCGTATTTTTATTTAGCTTTGTGTTCTTTTTCCTGTTTTCTTTTTTCTTTCTCTTTTTAAATTTGGAAAATAGCTGTTACTTTGGAAAAAGCTGATACGGCCTTGTAGGTTAAGGACGACGCTTCTCTGTGAAAGGAGGCTGACTCTTGGGGTTTTGGAGTTAAAGTAACTTCTTCCACTGTGTTCTTAGAAAATTATGACACGTTGCAAAATGGAGTTGCCTTAAAGGTGCTTCTTTTAATGTATCGTTTGCTGTACTGAAAACATCTGCAATGTTGAAGTTGATTAAAATGTGACTTTAATTATTTTTTTTCTTTTGCACAGGATTTGAGTATGTGCTGATAATCTTACGTAAGATTTTTTTTATCCGTAAATGAGCTGCGCTCTTTTACCTCTAATCTTGTGATAGAAGACTCAGAGTTTTTGAAATTAGTATCTTTTCTGCCCCTGTGCGGCTTATATTCTAAATCCTCTTGACAAGCAGAACAACTGTTGTGCTCCTTGTGCATATGTATAATTAACAAGCTGCTTGTATTGCCTCCTAATCTAGATTACCATCCTGAAGAAAAAAATGTTTTCCCTTTGCAAAGAGAAGAGTGAAAGGCTGAGGTGCAACGTAATATCAGCGTGGAGGAATAGCATTACCAATTAATAACACTCTCAGGAGAAGGAGGCTCATGTTCCTTATCACGAGACCATTTTTTAAGTTGCACCGTTCTTAAACTTTGGCCAATTTTTCCTTGTTTGCGTTTGACAGGCTCTCTGCAAGAATCCTGAAAATGCACATTAGGATTTAGTGTGAAGTAAGCAATGTTGTTATTGAGTTTCGAACTCTTAGTTTCCTGTTTGTAGGAAGCTTCTTTAAATTACATTTTTACAGCCTTAAGCCATTTTAGTGAGTAAACCATAGCATCAGTAAGTACACTAACTTATGTGTTTGCTCACTGTTTTGTGCTAAGCTCTTGGAAAACTGATACTGAGATAGCCAGCTATAGTTCTGATGTCAGATGATATTGCTGGCTCTGCAGCAGCAGACCGTCTGGTCCTGTATCTTTTAGAAGGTCACTGTAGAGAACTTTGCATGTGTAACAGAGTTTATGCTACCTGTATTCCTCTGGAGATTTGCTTACAGTGAAGTAATGAATGGGGAAAACTAGTAGCCTTTAATGCAGTCAGCACGGTAGTGGCTATGCCAGGTAGGACTAAGAGGGTGAACTTCTGAAGCAGAACAAATAGACTCTTTGTAGACTTTCTTGTTTATTCATACTAAGTTGCTATACAACATAGCTGTGTATTGGACCCCAAAAGTGCTTCAGTCTCTTTAGTTAATAACTAAACTATCCAACTAAGAGGCCTGTTCTTTGCATGTTGTGCCTTACTGATAAATAGGAAATACGCTACTCCTATACGAAATTAAGTACAACAATATTCCAGAAATAGCATATGGGTATTCCTCTGCATCACAGCCTTTAAACTTCATGGAAGAACCACCATACAGAAAAAGTTCTAAAGTATGAATAATAAAACTGTGACGAATTCAAAGAGTATCTACTAAAAATATAGTACTTTCAGAAAGTTAATTAAAATTTTGAAACAATCTCGAAATGCAAATAATAACTATAGTAGATAACTGGTAAAGGAGGGAGGAGAGAGGGATTGGTATCTGTAATGAGAGAACTATGAATAGAAGACAAAAACAAACTTGTGGTTTGGGTAACCACATGGAAAATGCCGTAAGATTTTATTTGTAAACTTAAGCTGGATGATACCCAGACAAGGAAAGACCTGTGGCTGATAGCTGTTACGGATCTGTTGTAACTCTAAAACCCTGTATGTAGCCAACCAGTCTCTGCAGCTTCATGTAACTAGATAATATTGCAGAGTAAGAAAATTCCTGCTTTTTCTGTACAGAAACATGAACCAGTGGCTTAGAAAATGAAGGAAATGAGGGGTACTGTCTAGTAGCTACACCATCTTTAACTGGTAGTGTCCATGCACTTGAGAGAGCTTCATGAAATGTTTTGTCTTACAGTTACTTCATAGAGCTCGGAAAATAAAGTATGTGAACACAGGAGGAGCCCCTGCAGCTTTCCTCAAATAATGAAATGGGAATTTTAGGTCTTTTATTGCACAGTTATCTAACTTCCTGCACTTCAGTCTTACTCATGCTCTGGAAACCCCCTAATATAAAAAGCAGTAGTTCTTCCCCCTGAGCGGCTCAAGAGATATCAACCGCAGCCCACATTGGCACAATACTGTGGCTGCTAGTATCTGCTGTGTGGTACAGACCCAGACCAACTTGAATGGACTGTTGCTAGCCCATCTCTGCCTTCCTATATCTTGGAACGAACAAATGTGTTTTTCGCCAGAGTTCATTAGAAGTGGAGATTATTGTTCAGCTTACCGAGAAGCTGAGAGTTTTGGGACGTACTCCCAGAAGGCACATCTGTACCTCTAGAGACAAAAACCAAGAACACCAGTGCAACTTTCCTCCAAATACACGTAGCTGGCATGTCTTTCTGGTGTGTCTGTCTAGTGCTTTTCTCTTGCCAAGGTGCCTTTGAAGGTACAGACCTGTGTTTCTGAAACACTAGATCTACGTAAACAGGAGGAACTAAGCCATCTGAACTCACACTTCTCATAGTCCTTAGCTGTTCTTGAGACGGAGAAACTAACAGCAGCACAGGAAATAGGAATAGCTGTCTAATGAAAAAAACAGTGGTTTTGTACTGCCCTGCTTAGTAAGAGGCTTGCAATATGTTCTTATTTTCAACAGCCCTCAACTTTGATCTGTAGTAATAATATACTCTTTTAATATTAAAAAACAAACAAAAGCAAAAGCTTCAAATCTACTCTTAGGTATACCATTTGTTTTACCTGTTAAAAGGGAATTATAGTTCTTAGCAAAAATAGCAAGGTTCATCTTCAGGAGCTGAGATGACAAATATTAAAAAATACATTAACTGGCCTTCAGATGCACAGCTAGGCCAAAAAAAAAAAAAAAATCTAGAGGCTTACAAGTTGGTCATTACAGTGTCTGACTTCTAGCTCCTAGAGTCCATGTACAGTTTATAGTAACCAAGTGCTTGAAATAGGTAATCCCGAAACCTCCCTGTCAAGCAGGGAGCTACTGACATCTGAACATAGATACTTCGTTCAAAGAGGAGAGTCAGGACTGCAGTAGCAAAGTGAATTTACAAACCACGAGTTTAGGGTGAACTCCTCTTTCTTCCTTCCCCACCCCTTTCTTTTTTCCTTCCTTTTTCTGAGTTGTGGTCTACTAATTACTCTTCTTTTAAAACTAAGCTGAACTAGGCAGCAGTGAAGTGGTGCTTGCTTATCTTTTATGCTCTATCCAAATGCTGGGATGCCTGTCCAGAAGGTGGGAGACCCTGCCTTCCTCTGCCTGGAAGGTTTGAACGCATACCTCCTACAGCTGGGAGACTGCCCTAGCCACCAGGCTGGATGCTGGGACATTGTGGTGCTCCTCGCTCGTTGTGCAGAAGGAATCATGGATGGGTAGGGCTGGGGTGAAAGTACAAAGGGAATGTGATTTTTTTTTTTTTTTTTTTCCCCCCCCTTCTTTTTTTGTGGACCATGACTGTGATGCTTTTTGGAGGAAAGGTGAGTGGGCAGTCTTAACTACATATTTCAGCTCCTAGTATTTACGTCAATAATAAGTAACATGAAGCGCATAAATACTAGTGGAAGCTCAGAGAGAAACCTGCGATTACTCTTCTCTATGAATATGCCACATCTGACAGATGTTTGGCTCAAAGAATGTCTTTTCTAAAGCCCCTTTCTAATAAGTTGAGATTAAAATGTATTGCTGCATCATTAGCATTTAAAGGAAGGGAGATACTCTATCACCTGAAACCCAAACTTATTCAGCTGTAGCCCAGTCCTCAGCATAACTACTGAGAAAACCACGCAGTGATGTACTGCTGTCTCCAATTAATTTTTTTTTTCAGCCTCTTAAAGTACACCCACTTATTCTTCAAGCAACTATGAATGAGTAATCCCAGGAAGGATTTACCAGTGGGTAAAAATGCATTCATTCAGCCAAATTTTGAGAAACAACCTGTTATTTTTAAAGTAAAAGAAGGCAATGAACTGCCTTGTTGGAAAGATTGCACAGATTAATGCACAGCCTGAAGTAAGCTTGAGCTATAGATCTTAAGTTTCAGCTGGGAAATGGTAAAAAGACCCAGTTGGATGATGGATTTACCTAAGAATGCAAGACATTCCCCAAGTTTCTGGAAGTGATGTGGTTCAACCCTGCAGGTAGCTGTGTACCAGTGAAGTCTAAGCCTGCAAGATCGGTGATCCTGAATGAAGGCAGGCATGAGGCAAAGGTGGCAGGCGTCTTCGAAAGCCAAAGTATTATTAGAATTACATGCCTCTGAATGCAGTTTTTATTTAAAAAAAAAAAAAGTGTTCATCCTCATGATTGGGTTTGTGATGCAACTAATGTAATGCTGATCGTAGTCTTAGATGCATAACAGAATCTTCACCAGATTTTAACATATCCATGACACCATCTTCACCAGTTTCCTGAATCACAAAATGTTGAATTATCCTATAGAAGCCTGGTCAGCCTCTGTCCCCAAAACAAACGATGCAGAAACATGTTGCCTATTTCCTTTGGAAAGCAGAAGACTTTCCGGTTGCTGAAACCTTCAACTTTCTTTCACCATCATAAATAAAACCTTAATAAAAGTTTTTCCTACAATTTAGAGTGTAAAAATTACTGAATTTAGAGAGACTTTAAATACAGTGCAAACAAAATTTTGCAGTATGTAGCTGTTGTAATGTAGTATGCCGTTTAAATATTTGAGTATCATTCAGAAGAGTAGATTGTTTCTCCGCTGTTTTTAGTGATGATAGGTGTTTTTGTTGAACTTAGCTACATGTCAAGTCCTGTAATGCTTTGTGACCTACTGATCTTTGCAGGATGAGTTTAAGATTTGTTTTGAAGTTTCAACCTCCAAGTCAGTGTTTACAAAAATACTCCTCCTTTGTGACTGAATCTCAGCCTACATGCATAGATCTTATGCATAAAACAAAACTCAGGGTTTTTGTTTAGGGAATCCTTTCCACTTCACCATTTGAAGAATCTGGTCTCTGCTCAGAATATGCTTTTGGGGGAACGCAGGCTGTGTTGACAGGCTTGAGAATGAAAGTCAAGTTTTGAATGTAAGTACTGCCTAGAGTGGGCAGGCTCTCCAAGAGACCATGTAGCTTTTCTCTGAAGATGGTAATAAGAATATGCCTGTGGGAAATTGTCAGGACTATCAAACAGTGGGTTAAAATACTGCTTTGCTCCTAGCTCTTGCATACTTCAGCGTTAGGCTTTTAAGACCTGTCTTGTCTCAAAGGAAAACAGCTCTTTCATGGCGTTCATAAATAATACAGACAGTATCTGGTGGGTTCCACAAAATACTCAGTTTCCTTAACTCTGTTACGGACTCGTTTCAGAATGTCAATACAGGCAGTCTTTAATGGTCTGTCAGTTATCAAGACGTACAAGTTCAAAATCTCCTGTGCAGTGTGGTATTTAGAACAGTCGACCTCCTGGCAACGCTGACATCCTAAACTGGCGTGCTAAGACATGAATTTTTCATTAGTATGGTTGCATACTGCTGGAATACATGCTTTTGAGAAGTGTTCATGTTCACCAGCATAGGCAGCAGTGGGAGACATAAGCCATATGTATGATGACATGCACGTGTGCATATGTAGTGGCCCCATCACCAATGTGGGAAAATAGAAGTATAATTATAAATTTTCTTCTGTTGTGCAACAATTATCATACAAACATTCTTCCCCGAAATTCCACTCACACTTGAGCAAGTGCTGTGTGGTGGGGTTGTGACTTGTGCTGCGTGAACAGGATGTGTCTTTTAGTAAGTGCATCTGCACATGTGACAGATACTTTTGCCAAACAGAAATACAGATGTTTGTCAAACTGAGGAGTTTTGTCATAATTAAATATATACCTTCTTAATCAGGAAAAGCAGCTAATGGTGTGTGTAATGTTTTGATATTTCTTTAAAGCTTTTTTTTAAGTCTTTGGAGTAATGTGTCTGCTCTTAGAGCTAATTATGTCAGCAATGTGTTATACAGTGAAGCTTTTGAAAAAGAGCTACGAATGAAAGCCAATTTGGAAAATGTCCATTTAGAGTAGTAAGCATACTCTAATTTCAGAATATAAGAATTCTCCTGTGGTACATCACAACTTGCTGCTAAATTCATGGAGCTTTTTGAAGCTCCTATTTGTGTGTTTTGTTTAAATTTCCATTATTTTAATCCATGGCAATTTTAGAGCATTAGTTGCTAATTCACAGCACAATCCTATAATTTCTTAAGAAAAAAAAAAGCCTTTGTCATGTGAGTATGAATTACATGACCCAGTATAATTATCTTGTTGGTTAATTATCTATCATTAATCCTAGGAAGAATTAGACCTCTAAAGTAGAGAAAAGGTGGCAAGATACTCACAGAGATGCCAAAAATGCTTGCATATCTAATTCCTATGGTAAATTTTTCATGAGGAAGGAATTTCTTCTAATGTTCCATGATGATACTAAGTAATGGAGTTGTAAGGAATGGTATATAGAAGTGCTACACAAAATGAAGAACCTGAAATTATGAACACCTGGGCCTGTTTAGAAAAAAGGAAAATTTCTTTTTTTAAGAAAGTTGTTGGAGTTTGGGTTTTGTTTGTTTTTTTTAAATCTGAAATATATGGCAACAGAGTACTGATGGTTAGGGGAAAAAGGGCAGGATACCATAATGTGAATGATGCCTAGGGGTATAAATTGCTATAGATTAGTCCCTCTCTACAGAATTGGATTTTGCTTTTATCGGGTTCCTGACTCAGAACAGACTTAAGATGTTGGCACTTAATTCTAGTGACATGAATGTTTCATGCCCTGATGAGTATGAGATGAGTATGTGCCCTAAGAAGGTAGACGAGTACTATTTCATCTTGTCAATAAACTGCATAAAAACAGTGGTAGGCTTTTTATTGGTACGTTTTTATTACTGTGGCATCCTGAGAGATTTACATTGATTGTATTAGCAGTCTGTCTCTGTAAGCGCGACCTTCCGGTGTCTGACCATACCAGTCAGCTCAGGTACTGCAAGTTGACATGGTGGAACAGCTTGGGCAGAAACTGCCACGCAGTCTTTTCTGCATCTTGCTTTGTGAACCTTGTTTGATAATTTTAGAAGCAATTGCGTTGCAGTTCCTGCCCTGGAAAAATATATTCAATGCTGTATTTAGTGTTTGCTTTCTTCATCTTTTCATGTTTGAATTCCAGGTGAAAGTGGAGTGGGGGAAACTCTCTTCCTTTACTGGGACACTAATAAACAAGAACAGTCGAGAAACGAAGGGCAGGTTACCCAGACCTTTTTTGTTTCTATAATAACATGCATTTTTGTTTTCTTGAGAGTCATCCCACTAGCTTCTGAGTTGTTATTGCTTTAGGAAAGGAGAATTGAAATTGCATACAGAGTGTACAGCAGAAACATGGGTTTGGTAGAGTGGCAACAGATATCTGCATCTATTCAGTTTGAAGTACTACATACTTACAGTAAACAGGGTTGTATAAATTATATAATGATGAATTAAGACAGCTTTAGGGTTTGTTGCCTGTTTTTACACTGGGGTGGGGGAGGAAGGAATAAATATGTCGTCTTGTTTGAACTTGGCTTTAAATATTGGAATTGTTGAGGAAGATGGTGGCAAAAGAAGGCTTCAGTCTGTAATTTGGGTGGTCTGTGAGCCTGAATATGAGTTCTGAACAGGGAGCAAAAGTTAATGCAAAGAACAAAGTCTGTTGTCACATTTTAAAATCCTCAAATTTTAGGAGGAACCTGACCCTTCTTTTGAAGTTAGTTTGGTTTTTTGTTTTTTGTTTTTTTTTTTTCTTTGCAGAGGAATGGGTAAGGGAGTCAACAAATAAGATGTTTTAAAATTCAGCACCTTAGTGAGACTTCTTTTTCTTTAAAGTTGAGCGATACTGCAAAGGGGAACTCTTGTTGAAGAAATTCCTTTCAGTTATTATGATAGCAGATCATTCTCTTCTCATTAATGCTTATGTCTGCTAGACTGTTGCTTAGACATGTAACGGTATGTTCTGCTCACTCTGTGTAGCAGTGGGTTCCTAAATGACTACTTCAGCAGTAACTATTAAAAATTACTTTTACTTTTGTGAGAAAATCAAGTTTTCAGGAGTTGATAAGAATATTCTTACAAGAATTATTGGGGAATGTTATACTTGCTCACTGTGCATCTCTGCTACAACAAAAATGGAAGGTCCCAAATAGCAGGCATGACTATAGCCCAATGATGGTATACGCTTGTCAAGAGAAGTATTCTATTAAAAATGGGCTGTTCAAGAGAAGCTATTTAAAATAGAAACCTAAGACTGTAAAATTCCTGTGGCTTTTGGCAGACCCATCACAGTGCTTTTTGAAACTAACAGGCAATGAAGCAGTTTTTTCTGTTGCTGGGTCTTAATCGGTGCTACCTGTGTCTAGAAGTGTTGCTTTTTTCTGGAAACCACAGCAGTCTGTAGACATGGGCATAGATGCAACTTAAATTTTATGTAATAGGTTACATTTAGACTGATTGACTCAATGAAATACGTGAAATTTATTTTCAGTAAGTATTCTATTGCTATCTACTAGGTCTTTCAATGTTTTCCTTTGAGGCACGTCAAAGTTTTTCACAAACTATAAGTTGATGAAACCAGGCTTTTCCTTTGTAATTAATGCACAACCATACCTACATGACCATACAGACACACTCCATTTTTTTTTTTCTTTGATTTGTCAGTAAGTCCCTACCCTTTCCCTAGTTTTAGAGGCTGCTGGATTGCATTCAGTATGTTATTGTCAAGGGCACATTGGCAAGCTGTGACATGATTTTCCTGGGATGGACAGGAAGGCAGAAAGATAAGCCAACCTTGTTGGAAGTGTATGGTAGTTGCAAAGTAAAAAGCCTTGAACCTTATGATTGTAAAGATTACTTTGTCAGGTCATATTTTTCCTCTTGGAAGTCTGTTCCTGTTATCAGTTTGAAAAGATAAAATGCGAGTTGTTTCTATGCATACCCTCTTTTTTTTAACCATTCTTATCATTGTTCATAGTAGCTGAAAGTACAAAAATGTAGACCTATAAAAAAATGCTTAATGTTAACTGCACAGATTACATATATAAACAGCCTATATATATAGTAATCCATAAGTAAACTTGCACAAGTAAATACGGATAAGCTAACCCTTCAAACTTCTCAGGTAGAAGGTTTGTTAGAATAAGTAAACTGCATATAGAGAAAGAAGTTCTCGTTTGGCCTTTGGCTATTTTTTTTTCATAGCACAGGTATGTGCTCCTTTCTTATACAGGTTATTTTCTCATTTTGGAAAAAAAGATAAGAAGGTATGTTTAAGGACAGTGTAAGATATCCATGAGTGCAGATGGGTTCCTCTGGGTTGGATGCCATTAGATTCTGTAAAACGCAAAACCAAACTCTTGGCTAAAAGTAAATGGCAGTTATTTCTCAGTAATTCTTGATTAAGACATGTATAGCTTGTCTGGACAAATGCTGTACTAAATAACAGCAGTAGGAGGGTGTCTAGATGTTGATGAAGTGCTAGAAAAAAATTAAAACTTGAGCTATGCTTTGCAAGAGTTATATGGGTATGAGGGAGGAATGGGACTGGGGTTCGCCAGGTTCAGGATCAGCACCGACAGTGGGCTTCTTCCCCTGCCCCTGCTTCCAGCATCTCCATCTTGGCCTTGCTCTTACTCCAGGTAAGCTGGGTCTGGTTTTGCTTTGCTCTTGCCTGGATGCCAGCCTGGGGTTGTCAGGACTCCAAGGGCTAGGAAGCTTCCCTGCTGAACTTTTGCTGCCGAGGAGGGGCAAAGATCCCAAAAGACTACAATTTGTACCTGTTTAGTTGCTCTGTGGAGGTGGAATATACGCAGGCCTGCTGGTGTGGGTTATGCGGGCTGAAAAGGCCTGGATGTGCTTCTAAATGCTATTGTGGTAAATCTCACTGAGTTGCTGGAAAAAGCAAATTCTATTTAAAAGCTGTAAAATGTGTCTAGCAAAGCTTAGGTACTAATAGCAAAAAAACCATCCCTGACACTAAGCAGCCCCACCTTCCTTTTCCTGATACATTAGCTCTATGCTTTCAAAGCATCAAGCTGGTTTTTAGTTTGGTTCTTTTTTAATTCTAGTACAAGTGTTCAGCAGTGATTAAATGTTTCCAACTTCTATTGCTGAAACAATGGAATCACTTTGAAAAAAACTTCAAAAATAAACATCTGTCGTTCAGTTTTTAAAACCTACAAATCTACGTGGTCTGTCTTCCTGATACTTTTCATCTGGAAATTGTTATAATTAGTTTCTTGGGGCAAAGATTAATTAAATTTTTAACTTAAAATACTTTAATTGGTCCTCAATTTGCAGAGCTCATAATGGCCCTGTGATTTAAATAGACTAAGATATAATAACAGCATCCTCTTAGAAATAGTAACTGATGACTTATCACCAGAAAGGTCTTCTCACAAGCTAATGGTAGGTATTGTTTTGAATGTAGGTTGGAATAAAGTATTAATCAGTTTATGTATATGTATTAATTTTTAAAAAGGGAAATGGTGAGTGTTTTACTATACTTCTTAAACACTTCTGGTTTGAGGAACTCTGAAGTTAGGTTTCAGCCTGAAGTCAGTTTTTACAGCTGTAATAAATCCCCCACAAAAATGGGCTGTTCTAGTGGAAGTGACAGCAAGCCCTTAATCAAAACAGTGGAGTGGACACAGTTATAAAAATTGAATAAATACTTAAAGAACTGTACCAAGTGACAGCTTTTCAAAATATGATGCTTTCTTTAAAACAAAAGAACAAAAAAAAAGATTGCTGGGCAAATATCCAAATGTTTAAATACATCAAATAAAGAGCAATTAGAAAGGGCCGTGATAGACTGTGTCCTATTACTGAACTCTACCCTTTCAAAAAAATGTTTCCAAATTGATTTTTAAGAACTACCTGTTGACAGAAGGCAGTGCTCCTGCCAGCCCGACAGCTCGCTGCTGGCGCAGCGCAGTGGGGGACACTTTGAAAGAGCAGCTGGGCAAGGCGGGTTTCTCTGCCTGTTCAGAGGCTCTGTGACAGGGACCATCAGCCGTTGCCCTCGGGTCTAGGGAAGAAGGGAGCTGCTGTTAGGGAAATACATCGCCCTGGACTAAACATTCCTAAAATTTAGTGCTGTTTGCTGTGATGTTTAAACATAATCTGGGGAAGAGCAAGTATGGGCAATGGCTGGCGGGGTGTGAAATGATGATACCAGGCAAAAGGGAAGTTCTGGCTTCTGTGTTAAGGTAGAGTGTCTCCAAATGCAGCAGACACTTACCTGCCTGATCAAAGTGCAGCAATTGCCAAGTTAATAGTATTGGATAGTACCGCATAGGCCCAGATTTTGCAAGTTTGTAGTACATAGTTAAGCTTGCTTTTCTTTGTATGGTGTTCCTTAAAGTTCATGTTGGGTGGTTAATGCTGGCTGTTGGACCCACAGTCTGTGGGGAGAGGTGGTTCGGGGTTACAGGTACCCTCCAGTGACTTGGAGGTTTGTGTGGGATGCCTTGCTTTGCTGCAGACATCCTGCATTGTTTTGGGCCTTGTTTCCATATGTGCTTCTGAGCCCATCTGTAAAAGGGGGATAGAGTTAGTTCCCTGCCAGGTGTCCTTCCAACAGTCTCTTTAACGTCCAAGTACTAAATCAGAAGTGGGAGAGAAAGGATGTGAAAGAATGTAAAATCAAATGCGCTAGCCTTGCCCAGCTTCTAGTGCGTGCATGCCTGTGTGAGATGCCTCATGTATACACACCTATTCTCTTTGGACCAGTTTGGTCCTGTTGCAGTTTGCACCCCTATTTTATCCTGCCTCAGTTTGACCCATGAGTCTTGCTGGTGAATGCAGCCCTCGCCACTCAAGACTGCATTTGCAGAACATACAGCTGGGGTTAGGTCAGGTCTGTTACTTTTATGTTGATTCTTCAAAGTTACACAAACGCCAGGCTTGAACTGTAAAGGTATTTCTCCTTTGTTTAACTCTGTGCAAATCAAAATAATTAACACTTCCTACATTTTACTTGTTCTGAAGATCTCATACAAAGATTGTTAGTTTTTTGAAAAAAATCCGTATTAGATGATCATAAGACAAATAACCACAGAATCATTTCTTGGCTGTACGAGAAGTGAATTATGAAAAAATAGTTTATCACGGCTGATAGCAGAATGCTGATAAATGGTGCTGGTTTTTCCTGTGTTTGTCTCTGGTTTTGGTTTCCATCCCGTCTCCCACCCCGTCCAAAGAGAGCATGGATAAGAAACTGTCGTCATTGTAAACAAAACTAGATCTCTCGTGTGACACGGCATTTCCCCAACCTGTCTCCTGCTTGTTTATACAGGTGCCTATAGAGGAATGCGGGTATTTTAAGTAAAGCGTCAGACCTGATAAACACAGAAGTGAAGGGGTCACATTCTAGAAGTGGTGCTCCCCATCAACACTGAAGCATTTTAAAGCTGCAGATATAGGCCGTTATTTTCTCTTTTGTGTGCTTTACCAACAGTGGAAATACAGACTTGTAAAGCGTCCTTTGAATGTGTGTATCTAGCTGTTAGACTTTTCTCTGTGGCTTAGCTCTCCCCCCATTTCAAGGCGCTCTCTCCTTTTCGCAGGAAGAATTTCACATACCAGAGTTACACGTGTGTTGTTTTTTCAATCATGTATTTTTTTTATCCTGTTATCTACATCTGCATCTTTTATCAGGATTTCTTCCTGTTTTGTGGATATTTTATAAACAAAAATAAATTTGGGAAGATACAACAATTAATACAGATACTGTTATGATGGCAGAAGTCTGTGGTTCCAGTCCTCCCTGATGTGTGGATCCCAAAGTTTGCCTTTGCTCTTGGCTATAGGGAGGTCATCAGGGACAGCAGGGTGAGAGTTGGAGACTGTCTAAACAGATGCTTTTTGTCAACAAACATCTTTTTCATCTCCTTTTGAAAACACTTTTGTTGGTAGCAATAGCAACATCTCTGCTAAGGATAGGAAGTCATGGTGTTTACTCTTGTTCATTCAGCATAGTAAGAGGGGTATGATTTTTTAATACATATCAAAAGCATGGTTTGAGGGCATTTCTAAACTCTTTACTCATCCAAGATAGGCAGTTTAACTATACCTGTTTTTTGAAGGCTTATGTCTGCTATTTATAAGAAAATAAGGTGTTGATTGTTTTTCTTGTATGTGTATTTTGTTTCCTGCTATTGCTATAAAAACATTAAGAGGTATACTTTAGGGGAGTTCACTGCAAGTACTCCAAACTGAGCAGCGGGATTGTTCAGGGTTACATCCAGTTGCATCTGCCTGCTGACAGTGACTGAGGCAGATCTCTTCTTGTTGACTGTTCTTGAAAGACTTCATCTTAACACCTCCTTCTGCATTTTCAAGGCTTTATTTTCAGCTATTGACTTAGTTTTTCTGGGCACCTGAAATTCAGAAAGAAATGGATGTTAGATAAATAATATGGGCTTAAGTCCTGAACACAGCATAGCATAGTTAACTCTGTAGATGGATGACTGAAATATGTTCATGTTTGAGGCATGAAAAATAGTTGTGAAATTTTCACGTGCAGTTGCTAGTTCTAAAATGTTTATGTATTTTGGTTAGGATTTACATTTCTAGTGAAGGTCTGATGAGATGGAAAGTTTATCAATAGGCGAATAAATAAAAACAATAAATGGTAAGACTAGCAAACAGAAAAAGAGAAAACCTGAAAGGAGAAGCTGGAATGAATGGCCCTGTCCAAGTCTGAGCAGAGGAGGCAGGTTAGCAGGGCAGTATTTTTGAAGAGGTCTTTTCTTCATGGACTTTTTTTTGGCTGTGTTTCTTTAGATGTGTGCAAACCCTAATGCTTTTTTTTTTTTTTAAGTCATTATGACTAAAGGACTTGTAGCATAACTGAAGAAATTGTATTTCTCCTGTCTAGCTAACGTTCCCATTTGCACTTAAGTGCATTGTCAAGTGGAATTGCATTCATGCAGCCATTCGGGGATCACAGTACGAAAGGTTTATGTTTAAATTTGTTCAGCTTGGGGAGACTTGCTGTGAATGGATGTGTAGTTTTTATTCTCCGTAGCTGCAGCTGATCTGGAGGCAAGGTATTAAAGAAAGCCACTTCTAGTTTTCATGAGGATGGCTTCAGCTTTGTGCTTAAGTTTTGATTTTTAAAATATTTTTTGAGGCTTTTTTGATTAATGTTGTTTTGGACAGCCAGAGTCCCTTTGGAAAGCTTGCACTGTGTGGAATGTGTAGTCTCCCTGCTGAAATGAAAACTCAGAGGGGGTAACTGAATACTCCCTGCTGTCAGTGCATTGCCAGCCTGAAGAAAAAACAAACACACTTACTGAGAACAATGAACATTCCTTGAAACCCTAGGAGACAGATTTTTGCCTTTTTTCTTTTTAAAGACAAAAAAAGACCCTGTTGAGGTCTTCGGGCCCAGGTGGCAGGGCCCAGGGGCTTCTCACCCCTTGTCATTTTGTTGGTGCCTTGCTCAGGGCACATGGGCCACAACTGGTTGGCATCTACATTTAAGATGTGTCTTTTTTTTTTTTTTCCTAAAAAAAAAAAAAAAACCCTCTGCTTGACCTTCTCCCTACAATTCTAGTGATTCAACTCTGACTTTCATCAACATTTTTGCACTGCTTTTCTGACCTACTGGGCTTCAGACCTCCAAACACAGTTTATTTAGCAGTAACCCAGAAATGCATCTGAACACTTGAAAGGCTTGTGATTGCCTGCTACGAGGCTTGAGGTTCATGAGACCCCAGCTGCCTCTTCTCGTGTTCAGCTCTGCCTGACTTCAGGGTCTCTTGTATGGCAGCCACCCTGTACTTGACATCCCTGAACTGAAATCTTCCCTTGCATATAAGTGATTTCCACTACTGCTCCCTTGTTTTCAACTTTACTGAAGATTTGCAGTGATAATTCGGTATTCTGGTAAATTCTTGATGTTCAGAGGATACACAGGCAGGTCAGAGGCAGGTCATAGCTTGAGAACTAGATGTATCGGGAGGTAGAAACTTGCTCTGTCTTTAATTATCTGTGGTTTTATTAAGATAAGTTCTGGAAATTAAATTGTTTCATTAGTATTAATAATGAGCATTTTAGAATGGGGTATAAGACTGACATTTTATATGTCATTCTTTTTGGCTTAGATTTACAGTTCTAAAGATTTTTAAGAACATTTATCCTAAACTTACATAAAGAGAGCTTTTATGTGCCTGCAATGAGACTGCTGGGGTGTATGAGATCATCCTAATGTACTTTCAACAAGAGATATTGCTTTATTTTATTAAGTTATTTAATTTATACTTTGGTTGGTGGAGTGTCCCTAAAACCTGTACTGTGAGCTTCAGAATTCATGAAGTTAAGTTTCCTCTGGTTTTATCTCGTCATTGATCGACTTTGGTGCCTCAGAAGATGGCAGTTCTTTATGAAACTTTCAGCAGTTGGGGCAATTACAAGGATTTCTTCTTTGTAGGTTCACTGGCATTTAATAATGTGGGACTCGGAGATACTGTAGTCAGGACACAATATAATGAAGACATAAATGAAAGTCTTTGCTTTGAAGACAAAGTGTCAAATCTGCAAGTTGAGGTGGGATATGGATTGTGAGCAAGTGAGGGAGGAATAAAATTAAATGCATAGATCATGAGCCCAAGCAACTGAGAAGCCGGAGGCTGCGTCAATAGCAGAGGAGATGGGAAGAAACTGAGAAAGCTGAGGGCCTGAATTGCAAGGTGTTCAAGACCTACAGCTATATTTGAAATCAGTTCAAACTGTTGGTACTTGCTAGTCTGGCTGATCGAGCTTTTGGGATTTGTTTTAAAATTTAAAATGGGTAACTCGTAGTGGGTTTGTTTCCTTCACTGGGGCGGGAATTGCCAAAAACTGACTCTTAAATTTATCTTGTGCATGTTTTTGCCACATGTTATGAATAGTTGCGTAAAAATTCAGTGCATGCGAGAGATGCCTGTGGCAGCAAAACAATCTTCCAGTGAATTTCCCTTAGTGTTGCTGTGTTCTTCGGCAGTGAGACATGCTGTTTTTCTTCCTTGGATCTCAGACCATCATCTTTTCTTCTAGCCAGAGCTGTTAGTTAGCTGTATGGTTTGTAAATTCTCAGATATTTTCCTAAATGTTATGTGCCTGATGAAAATCACTATATTTTCCAGACCAGCTTTTTATGCCATATTTTGGGGTTTCATAGCATGCCATATTTTTGGAGTTGACTATGTGGTTAACATTATTGACTATATGGTTAATATTATTGGTTACCTTATTTAGAGAACCAGATTTTAAGATGCCTGCCCAAAGCTCTGTTTGCAAGTATGATTACCTGTCCTGTATTGAACAGAGCTCAAGATCACAGATGCTTTTGACTCCCAAATTTCCATTGAGCTTTCTGGTTTTCTCAGGTTTCCCCCCCTTCCATTTATTTCCTGTTCTGATTGTCTCCATATCATTACTCTCTTTTATAGTGTTTTTAAATGTAATTTTAAAAATCATTTTAACCACTTAATTACTGTATTGTATGAAGCCAATACTGAAAGCTTAGTAATTTATTTTAAAGGTGTCACTATGCAACTTGAACAATTTTGCTATTTGATATGCTTTTTCTTCAGATTGAAGATGGGAGCAAAGCTGCAGCTGTGGACAAGTTACTGGCTGGGGATGAAATTGTTGGCATCAATGATGTGGGCCTCTCTGGCTTCCGACAAGAAGCAATCTGTCTGGTGAAAGGTTCACACAAGACGCTGAAGCTTGTAGTAAAAAGGTAAGCTTGTGTCGTTCAGCTGGAAAACCAAATGTGTTCCAGGCTATAAGCTACTGGGCAACTAAAATTGCCAAGGCTTGGCAAGATAATGACATTCATTCAGTGGTATTAATGTGCATATTATGTGGTGTTACCTTCTTCTTGAACACAGACTCTTTATGGATGAAGACATGGGGAGAGGTAGCCTGTGGATCAGAGCAAAAACTGAGGCAATATATTCTGTGAATACTGTTGTGATGTGATGAGTCGAGATTCTGTTCCTATCTATTCTCCTGAAGTGCGGGGCCCGAAGCAGGCTGTCCATCCGACCCTGCTTCCCTGCCTTTGGTGTGCGGACATGGGGAATGCTTCTTAGTGCGTTTGCTGTGCAGGCCAAGTGGGGTGTGAGGAGCAGGTGACATGGGAAGCTTTTGGGAAAGCGTTTTCCCGCTTTGTGAGAATATTTGAGATCTCAAGCATTTCTTACGTGGTTTAGGTAAAGAGTACTTTCAGTTAGTTATTAGTAAAGGGGAAAAACTGCAACAGGTTATCAAAACAGACCGTGGTATGGAAACTTTGTTTTGTCGTTTTGACTTACAACTTTTAAGTTCACAGTTTTTTTACTAACTTGAATTAAAAATAAGTTTTATAAAATAATTTTGACAAAAGTGAAGAGATGTTAAAGTAGGTTAAATCTAGTAACTTCTGAAAAAAATACAAATCAGAAAACTTGAACAAAAAAAAATCTTTCTCATTAATTTCCTACTCTGATGAATGAGATTACTTTTATCAAATTATACCAACCAGTCTTTCATGTGAGAATTTTGGGTGTCTTTGTTAGAATCAAAAAAGAATTTTGTTGCAAAACCAGAAATGGTGAGAACTGGAGTTTGAGAGGTATGATGATCCAGTCTGTAAATATAACCACTGTTTGAGGCTGTCTTAACTGAGGACTATCTTTTGTGAAATAGCACTGATAGGTAAGAGAGGTACAAAAGCATGCTTTTCATCTTTGGTTTAAGAAGGTGCTTTTGACAGAAGGAATTATGGGAACTTGAATCTCTTTCACAGGTGATCATTTATATCCTCACCAATAGCTACTTCTGGAAGCGTTCCGAAAATTTTTGTAGCACTAAAGCTAATAAATGCAAAATAAAATGCATTCACAACTATTATAAATCATGTTGATGTTCAGCAGTTTCAACTTGCACTGTCTATTCCAGTAAAAGCATTTTTCCTAGCAGAGGTTACATCAGCTGTTTCTGTCACAGAAAGGGAGAACTTCAGGGTTGAGTTTTATAGACATTGAAGAATCTGCCAAGACAGCAAGTCTTAATTATGATGAAAAGCTTCAGACCAAGTGGAAAGATTCCCTCTTTCTTGGTGCTCTTCAGTTTTATGACAGTAGCTTGCTCAGAATCTGTGAATTCTGATCCGTCTTTGGAAATGGCAGAAAGTTTGATGCTGAAATACCCTCATAAGAGACAAAGCTATGCCATTCTTGTCATTCACAAGTACTTCACTCCATGCATGTGATTTTGGAGAACTTTCATACAGCTGATCAAGCATTGGTTTGCTGCAGGGGATTTGTGGCCATTCTTTGCAGGGAACAGAGCCCCATTGCTATGCATGCCTGCATGCATTTTGGTGCAAAGCTGATGGATTTTCATCAGTCCTTTCTCATCCCTCCTCTTTTTCCTTCCCTAGCACATGTGCAATGGGCAAAAGCAACCTCGCTGTTCTAGCCAAGAGGCTGAAATAGTGGCTGTTGTTGGGGAAAACATTTTTGTCTTAAATTCATCAAGATTTACATAGCTCCCAAAAGAGGCAAGAGCCTTTTGGGTCATTGACAAGCCTGCATAATATTAGATAAAATTTCATAAAACTTACTGAATGAAATTAGCTAGGGTTTTTGTCTGTGTTTTTTTCAACTTTGCTCTTTCTCTTGGAAAGTTGCCTTAGGACATCAGTCCTTTGACGGTCAGAAACCTTTTAACACCCAGTCCCATTTTATTCTTGGCCAACTTGTTCTCATGCACTGCTGTCTGTGTGCTGAAATAGCTTTTCTTTTCCTGTTGGAAGTTCAAACGATACAGGTTTTTATAAAAGCCTTGTTGCATGCTTTCTTCCAGAAGTTATGGTTTGAACAACAGTATTGTTTTGTTCTGTTTGCCCTAAATCTTAGGCTGAATTTTTATGAGTGCTTTAAACAGTCCTGTCTTTAAGCAAACCAGTTGTTTAGTCTTTGTATGAGCACTCCTGCAGGTCTGGATTGAATTGGATCAGGGAACTGATCTGACTGCAAAATTACTTGGGGAAGTAGGTTTTCAGCTGGATAGGACCACCACTTTCAGAGGCAGTCTGCACTTTAATTAATTACAGCACTCTTGAAATGGTTGCCTTAGCATTTTTAGACCATTTCGGTCTTTTTTAGATCCACCCTTACAGTTCTCTGGGGAGGCTGGGGATAGTCCCACAATTCCCTTTCATTGAGTTACATATAAGGTGAAATATTGATCTGCAAGTCATCTTAGCATATTTTTGTCTGTTTGCCCTGTGTCCTTTGTCTAGCACTGTGATGCTTCTCTGTAGCATTGATTTAACATTTTATTTCCTGTGGGTGTCAGTGTGATAATCTGAAGCACAAAATAGACAGATGGTTCAAAGTTCAGCAACCCAGTCCTGAAGGTTAAAAGAACCTTTGTTTTAATCATGTTTGTCCTTGCTGTCTGTGAGAATTAGCTTGGGAAGCCAAGATCTAGATTTTGTGTTGAAAACTTTTTTTCCCTAGGGTTGTTTGTGGTATCTATTTCTAGAGTGATCCAGAAGTGAAAACCAAACTTTTTAAAAAACTATCATGATGTGGAAAAATTACTTTTTAACAAAATTCTTCTGGAAAGTAGAGAAATTCCTCCCTATTAATGTCAGTAGAATGAATCCAGAAAAATCAGGTTTTATTTGTCACTGCTGAGAAGTGTGTCCATGTGAAATTCATCCATACGGATCACTCCTTCATGCAGTAATGCCACATCCTGATCTTATATTGATCTAACTATTTCTGTACCTGGGAAGCAGTAGGGCATACTGTTTTTGGTTTAGAAGTCTAATGTACCTACAGCCAAGACCAAGTGAAAAAGTTTTGCCATAATGAGTAATGTGTCTCATTCACAATAATTAACTTGTGACTGTGGCAAAAGTTTCTCAAGGGGCTGGCGTTGTTCAGCAGCGGTAGCTGGCTTCCACAGAAGTATTTTTACCCACTATTTTTAAAGAATCTGATGCTTGACTTGCATAGGGAAAATAACGTTGTTCTCTAAATAGAAGTGCGTGTAGTACCAAATACTCAGCATAAATGTGCTGGCTATCAGCATACACGCTTTGCTGTATTTTTTTGAAACATTTGCATAGTTGTGGTCTAAACCAAATCAGGACTGTGCAACTGGCTCAACAACAAATACAATGTTTAAGTAGTTTACGTATATTGATGGTTGAACAAGTGTGTGGTGTACTTTTGGTCTTGGATTAAAAGAAGACTCAGGAGGCTCTATGTTGTTTTCTCAAGTGGATTTGTCAAAACAACACATCTTAATTATGTGCTAGTTCTTCAGTGTAGTACTGAGTCGTTTCTTGAGTAGATTCCTTTCTTAGGAAAATGGAAATGAAAGTGTGCTTAGGACATTTCTTACAGGAATTGTATGTAAATTTCTCTTGTTTCAGAAAAGATGTGTGCATGTCTATATATACACATATAAAATTGTTCTGAGTGTTGACACTGAGGCGGTTACCATATTCTGTGCAATGTAACTGTATACCGCATACACTTTCAACTTAAATTCCCTTCTAGTTATTAAATATAATCTCCATTCCTTTGCATATGCTAGACATAAGCGTATACCACAAATCCATGAAAGTCTGGAATAATTTTTCACTATGAATTCATGACACACATCAAACTGTTAAAAACTGACACATAGGCGACACTTCCATTTGTCGTTTATTAATGTTAAAGGGAGGATGGGATTGTATGGCCTTTGGGAGCCGCCCTAAGAAGTTACGTGGGGTTGTCCTGTTGGCTGCTTGAATTGTCTGTTAGTGGCAGTGGAAACAGGTGGGCAAGGGAGGGAGTAGCCATGGACTTTTCTTCAGGGTCTGCTGGTGACGGGAAGCTGGACTCTGAGTTTAAGTTGACCAGCTCTACAGGTACTGCCAGTGCCTGAGAACCAAGCCTTAAAGTTCTGGAGTAGTTCTGGCCACGTTACATATACATGTGAGTGGGTGTGTTTTCTTTTCCTTTTTACAGCATTTCATTCTGGTGCCTTTATGTGGCGAAAGTGTAAGCTGTTTTTGCAATGCTGGGGAGTCCCTTGTTACAGGAGGGGGAAAGAGAGTGAGAGCAAACACGCTTGCCATCAGAACCATAGTCTGCTGAAATTCACTGTGCAAAATCCTAATACGGGAAGAGAATGTCATGATACGTGAACTGTAAACACCTAGACCTGGAAAGTTAGGGTAATCCTTATTTGCATGGCACTCCATGAAGACAGCCAGCCATTTAATTGAAGCACAGTAGAAGGAGAGTTTTTAATGAATGTCCCGAGGGCTCCGAGATTGTACAGTACTGTCTCAGACACCTGAGCAGAATCATAGAATTGTTAAGGTTGGAAAAGACCCTTAAGATCATCAGGTCCAACCGTTAACCTACCACTGCCAAGTCCACCACTAAACCATGTCCTCAAGCACTGCATCTACAAGTCTTTTAAATACATCCAGGGATGGGGACTCAACCACTTCCCTGGGCAGCCTGTTCCAGTGCCTGACTACTCTTTCAGTGAAGAAGTTTTTCCTAATATCTAACCTAAACTTTCCCTGGCGCAGCTTGAGGCCGTTTCCTCTCGTTCTATCACTTGTTACTGGGATGAAGAGACCACCAGCATTCAGATGGGAGATCGCTGAAATTTTGTCATGTTCTGAGCAGAAACATGCTCAACACCACCAGTGACCTTTCTGTAGTGGGTTTTGTGTAACCAAGGGGATCTAGTCTTACCCATTTATGACTAGTGGAGCAGCTGTGTACTTGGTAACTCCTTGTGGCTGCAGTACTGTCAAACTTGGCAATATCAATTTGTGAGATGACTTGGGAAGATGAGGGATTTGTGTTTTCCGTACAATTACAAGATACGGATGGATAACTGTGAATTCTGCCTCTTACCTGTGTTTGGCCACTTGATAGTTCTGGTTTTGTAGATATCAAAATAGTTCGTATAGGAAACAAGTAGAAAAATACATGTAGTTTTGCAGATATTAAGCAAGTATTATACATATTTAGTCCACAGTTATGGTTGAGTATTGCTCAATAGACTAAACACATTTGCAGAGAACCACTATTGAGTAGGAGTAAAATCTCTTTTGCCATTAACTTCCATTGCTTCTGGAACTAGGGGTTTGTTATGGCAGAACAAATAGCAGTGATTTTTCTCTTGTTGCCCAATAGCCATAGTTCTTCCTTTTTGAAGATTGACCTTGGCCTTGACTGACCAAGAACAGGTGTGGCATTTTTTTTTTTAATGCCTGTATTTTCAGCCAGACTTTGGAAATAATGTAGGAAACTGTGGTAGGGCTTTCCAGGGCTGTATCTGCATGCATGTACCATTGCTGTAAGAAGTAGGTGGGTGTGATAACCCCTCGCTACCCATGTTTCTTGGAGTTGACGTGGGCATGGAACAGCATGTGCCTGTGCAGATCTTTGGTATGCACACCAGGCGTGCCTTGCGCCTCCTCCATGGGCAACACAGGGCTAGGGCCTCTGCTGTGCTCCTCCTCCTCCTTCAGTTGTGTGATCCTGTGCTACTGATGGAAGGAATGGACACAACAAAAGGAGGAGCGCACACTTTCATCTTACATTTTCAATAAATTATACCTTGGAAGAGCCCTGATGAGAACCGTTTCCCCTGGTTGCCTAACTGTCGGTGCAGTCACTTAACCGACATGGAAAAAGTGTGAATCTGTGTTCCCTTCGCCATGACCCTAGCAATACCACCTAGGTGTTTGGATGTTTCCCATGCCAGCTGTATTTTTGGTGGGGTGTACATCTAAAAAGAACTTTTATTTCCTAATTTTGTGCCCACCTCACCCGTTTGTTAGTTGCATTAATGTGATTTGATTTATGCTGTTAGCGACACATTAATGGACGCTTGAGGTAAACGTAAGCTTCAGTTTCTCCAGTTGGTGGTGTATTGTCCCTGGTTTCAAAGAGCAAATCGTTGTCTGATGGGTTTGGATGTTTGTCTTGTACAGCTGTCAGGACTCTTTCAATAGGAATGTTGTGACTGACATGTTTTTATGTTGTGGCAAATTTCATAATTTATTTCGTTACAAATCTAAAAAATCCAGCCTGTAAAGCTTGAACAACAGAAAGGCAAAAACACAACAGATGTCACTGTGTTTTACCAAGTCTACTCTGTTAGGGCAATGTTTGGAGTACTAGGAAGGGCATAGATGTTTCTTTGTGGGTAAAAGGAATCCTCTATAATTTGAATATGCTTATTCAAAAGGTTACTTGTGGCAATGATATTCAGTTTTGTGAAGTAATTGCCAAAATTGGGCAATGTTGCTTTTTTGTGGAATGGAATATGCATCAGATGGTAACAACCTGTGAGTCATGACTGGGTTTTAGTTTTGTTTTGTTTTTTTTCATCAGTCCTGCAGGCACTTGTTGAAATGGTTAATTTTGAGCATGGGTAGTCTCAACCAATTTAGTGGGAGCACTCACATGACTTAAGATGAAAAAGTATACAAGTGCTTACAGGATTTAACCAGAACTTTTTACCGAGGCAGTACATTGGATTTATTCTTAAAACTGCTTTCCACTGGTGAACTTCAATGTAGGTAGTGGAAACTGTAATATGTAGCCCCTTGGGTGAGAGGGGGAGACGGGTGAGCCTTCTAAAATTTGGGGGTCTGAAGACTTACTCATTTCACATAGTACTTTCACATACACACACAGAGGATATTTTTGTGTGTTTCGTACTACTGTAGATCTCTGCAGACTCCTGACTGAAACAGAATTGTAACCCCATCCATTAAATACCAAATAAATAATGTTTTTATGTCAGGAATCTTCTTTGCATTTAGAAGGAATGCTTCTATATATGTTGTATGCATTTTGAAATATTCAATTGTTTGGGGTTGCTTTTAAGCACTTAAGAGCATTGAGTTTTTTAAACACTAGTCAAGAACTTTGACACGCACATGTACAACTTTAGGAGAGTAGTAATAATACTACTGTTTCAGTGTGTTGCAGTTCTCCTTGTGGTGCTTTTATTTTAGGTTACATATTTCACCTCCTGAAGATTAAATGACTGACGAGATTGAGAATTTGGACTCTTCTTAAATGTCTCAGTGTCAAGTAGCCTACCATGTTGAGTGTAGAGATTTTATGCTCTATTTGGTCAAGTAACTACATGTAACACCTTCCAATTTGAAAAGATTACAAAAAGGTTTTAAAATAATTTCTGAATCCAACCCTTAACTTCAGAAATATGACCACTTAAAAGAAGGGCAAGAATGCAAGAGTGTTGCAGCTTTAGTTAATGAATAACTGAAGAAATTTGCATCTTATCTCTTACACAAGAAATCCATTATTTTATGGTCATTGCTGCTGAATCTGCATAATACTGGATCACCTGGCAAAACAAAGTCTGGCACAGAGGCACAGCTACCACACTGCTGAGTTATATGGCCGTTATGCTTTTAGTCCAGCTTCATGCTGAGTGCAGAGGAAGGACAGAGTGACAAAAGCTGGGGTTTGGGGAAATTTCTGCTGGGTTGCAATTGAAATAAGAATCAGTTCTTTGGTCTGGTTCATGGAGCAGCCTTGCCGGCAGCTGGGCAGCCAAACCAGGGGTGGCACCTGATGGGGAAGAAAGCGCTCTGGGGGAGGGTGATGTATTCAGAATCTGATATGGCATAGGACATGTCAGAGCAAAATAGCTTTCCCAAATAACACTTGAAGCATCTCAGCTCGTGGCGTTGTTCTTTGTGGAAGCTCAGTAATTTGCATCATGTGTCTATAGTGTTTTAACCAGGAATGAGATGAACTAAGGCTGGGCCGTCTCCTGAAATGCCCTGGGACTGGAGGGAACTCTCTTTCGCCACTCCCATTTTTGGGTCACCTTGGACATGGTTAGGTATATCACAGCTGAAATCGGTGTGGGAATGCACCACACCTGCGTAGAAACACCAGTTGGTATTTGGAATGTGGTTTCTGAGGAAACTCAATTCATTTGGGACAGCTATCGAATGGTAAGCTCATTGCGGTAAGGGGCTGCGAGGCAAAACACACCCGTTGCTTCTGGCCACAAGCAGCGCAAGGGTTTCCACGGCCGCATGCTCCAGGGACGCGGCAAGTTCCTTCTTGCCGAAGGCAGCTTGTTGGGCCGGTGTAGGAAGCTGCATGCTGCTGTGCTTGCTAACTCCGTCCTGGACAGAAGTGGTGGTGGGGAGCGTGTCCAAAGGCTGCTCTGATTCCTGTTCCTCGCTCCTGATCCTTCGCCTCAGCTGTGGTGAGACAGCCTGAAATCCCCTGTGTATTTTGACTCCTTCCGATGCTGTTAGCGTTTGCCCTGTCAGAGGCTGCGTTTTTCTTCAGCGTTACTGGTATTTATGTTAAAGGTTAATTTCTTTAGTGCCTTACTTACATAGCATGATAATTTCCAAAATATTTGAAAGTAAACCCTGCTGGAACCAGCGTTTATAGCTGGTTTTTCAGTATGTGAAGCATTTTAGATACTTCCAGATGATAAATGCTCATTAAAAAATGTTTTATTGTCCTTTAGAGGAATTCTGATAAATCATGGCAAAAACCCAGTTAAGAGAAGGACATCAGGAGTTTAATGCTATCTAGCCATCAAAAGGTAGTGCAATATGCATAAAATAAGGATGAGGAAAAAGTATTTATGTAGCTTATATAACATACCATAAATCCCAAGATCAACACTTTTATCTCAGACATCCAGATGTGTCTGTCTAGTTCCCCAAGGCAGAGCGAGGGAAAACGGTTCCAGAATGTGAAAGCTTTATCATAGTAGTCTGTTGTGAATTTAGCAGGCAAGAAGATTGATGATGTCATACCTCATACATCTTAATACCTCATTGTTGACAGTGCATATCTTATTTATAAATGAAATTGCTGTTCCATCCTGCTCAAGCCTGTACAGTTGGGCTGAGGTACAAGGAAAACTGGAGCAAACTGTGATGGTGAAATCCTGATTTGCTCAAGTTAATGACTGAACTCTTTAAGGGCACTAAGACTTGATAATTTATTTGCATTTATTTGTTTTCACAGACCAAAGCAGAGCATTCTGCAGGTCTCTTTAGTTTCTTTTTATATAAAATGCAACTTACTGGGTTGTGGGATAGGAGAGGAGCTACTCTGTTGTGCTGTGACAAGGTAATACTCCTTCCAGCACGGCTTCTTTTAAAAGAGGCACTGTCAGTGTAGTGCGGCTTTGCTGTTTGCTCCATTTTCAGTCACAGGGTGACTGGCAGATGGGAGATCAGACCAACTGGTTACTGGATGTGTGGGAGGAGAAAGCGAAGAGCCATACCACAGAATTTATAGGTCTTGTTATGGTTGAGAGCAAGGCAAAAGTCGATTGTGTAGATCTTTGTGTGAATTTTGGCAGGTGACAATAGGCATTTAAGGTAGGATATGCTGCTTTGCTAAAATTTTAGGGATTTGGACACATACCTATGTCATAGAACTCTGTCAGTAACTTGTCTGTCAAAATACTGGTTCAATTTGCCATTCTAAGGCATCTGAATATTAATATGTTGCTTTTATTACTTTTCTATCTCTTAGAGCCTCTTCGTTCCCCCAGAAGTCCGTAAGTTAAGCCATGGTTATATTTTTGGGTTTTTTTGCTTTCAAATTTTAGGTCAGTGCTTTTTTAGGGATACTTTTTGGGAGTCACTTCCTTTTATGATAAGATACTAGAAGCTGAAAATGCAAAAACAGGAACTCCTCCTGTTTTGCATGGAAAAAAATGCTGCAGTTCCATTTGCTGCTTCCAGAAAAATAGGCTGACTTTGTTGTTGTTGTTGCTAGAATTTGTCAGCACTTTTCTTGGAGAGATAAGTAAGAAGGGAGTACAAGGTGTTCAGATACTCAGTGCATAGAGACCCAAAACAAACAGCAAAGCCACAAACACAGTTTTAATGTTTTAGCTCATTGTATGGAGTTTTAGTGAGTTACAAATGTTTAAAAAAAAAATATATATATATGGTGGTATCAGAAAACCACCTGTTAATTTCAGGTGTCTCAGTTGGAGTGAGTCATTTTAAAGGTGCCTAAAATCCAAAAAACTGCTGAGTAATCTCCCTTTGAAAACAAAGAGAAAGAGCAATGAACATGTCTGAAAGTCCATGTTCAAAAATGGATACACCCAGAATCTCTTCTGACTTCTGAAGATCACAGATATAGCAATTAAATGTCTGAGGACTTCTTTTAAATGTGCAAATAAGACCGCCTGACCACAACAGATGCGTTTTGTTTTTTTTTTTTTAAATTCTGAATAGCTTCAAGTCTGTAGTTTTCCCCATGGTTGAATCCTTTGCTGGTAGCGCTCTCTTGTGGCTATTACGTTCATTAAACGACTTAAAAGGGATTTCAAAAATACATATATAATTTAGAAATTTCTGCTGTAGAACACACACAGTCTCTTTTGAATAAGCATTCCTAAATTAAATGTGGTGATACATATTTTAATGATGCAGGAAGGTCAGTCTAGACAACAGCATCCCAAATGTGCTTCCCAGAAGATCTCGAAGGGGGCACGAGTATTGAGTGTTCAGGTTTTTAACCGTTTTTCATCTTCGTATTTTTGGCGAAAAGCCGTATCCCTGAGGAAGGACAGGTGAGAAGCTCAGAGGGGAGTGAAGTCTGCATTGGCAGCCAGAGTCTGATGGAGGAGAGACTGGGACGGGTACCTTCGGCAACAGGCTTGGTCCCAGATGCTGCTTTTCCTGTGGCGCTGCTCTCAGTGATGAGCGGGTTACTCCCCATGACTTTGGTTATTAAAACAAACGAAAAAAAGGATCTGGGAAACCTTTCCCAGTGAAACTGATACGTGTGTTCCCGGTGAAAGCTTTTCGCCCTGAATCGCTGTTTTCTGATTCCAGGGGCGGGAGAGGAGAAGGTATGGGGGGGGGAACTCTTGACTCATTCTGGTTTTGTATTACAAAGCTCTTAGCTGGTGTTTTGTTTTTCACTAAGGAGGTAGAGCCTTCTGGAAGCTCAGATTGTGGCATGCAGGGGTTTCCTTTGAACTAGGAACATAGTTTCCTCATTTAGGAAAAGAGCAATTATTAATGAAAAGTTGTTTGGTACTACATAGACTCAATACCATCTGGATTACAAATCCAGTGTCATAGCTTTATAAGCAGGTCTGCATTAATACCAAGTGTGTGAAGTTGGCTGTAGGCTCCTTTTCCTTCTACACTGTAATCCAACAGCAACTAGAGTAATGATCCCAGGTTACTTACTTATTTGTACTCTCTTGGAGAGAGGCAGGTTTACACTTGAGATAAGACCCCATGAGAGCGATCTTTGCCCTCAAAATACTTGTCTGAAAAGTCTCTATTCTTCGATAGACTGAAATCTTTGTGCACGGCATTTGTCTGGTCACCCACCTCTGATCGTTGGATCCTGTGTGTAAAATAAGCACAGTAATAATCCCAGTCCTTTCAGGGATATTTTTAAAATGTCAGCGAGTCTTTTATAAATGCTTTCATAGCAATTATGTGACTGTTTATTTACAGCTATTTTCCGGCAAATGTAGTGCTGTGCCGGACAGTCCTTGTAGTGAAGGTAAGATGAGCTTGCTTTGCCTGTTTGCTGTTCTGACTGCAGTCTAGCAGGGCAGCTCACCAGTATCTGATTGCAGATTAAGACTGGAAAAAAGTTTTTTAAAGCCAAATTAAAAATCCTATTAGCCAACTATATTTGGAAGTTCAAGTTTTCCTATTCTCTAAAACTAAGGAGATACTCGCTTTTTAACTTGTTTTTCCTTTCTTTTTACCACGGTACCAATGTAATTCTAATACTTTTTCAGACAGTGGATTCAACAGTACTCGCTCTGTGCAATTCATTCTTCTGTTATGTAGAGTGAAGATGGACTTGCTTCTGGAAATTCAGGAAAAAAAGCTCTTTTTTTCCACTTGATTTTACTTCTCTGTTTTGCCAAATAAGTCACCAAGTATAGAATAGTATTTGTTAGTTGGACTTTGCATCCTCATTTACACAACAATAACTCCATGTTTTTCAGACTCTTTCAGAAACAACATTAGAAAAGTGACCCATCAAACAAAAGTCTGTCTTTCTCTGGGCTGAGTGTGCATGTGCACACACATGCATGTATGTTAATGTTGGTAAGCAAGGGATCATGCTAGCTTACCTTTATGCAGACTACTTCCAAAAAATCCTCACTATATTAGTCTTAATATCTGTGAGAAATCAATACTCTCACCTTTCTATACAGTGCAGTCATTTTTTGATAGAATATTGCAATCTGGCTGGGAAAGCTTTAGCCATATACCATCTAACTTCCAGCAAGTTCACACAGCGGAGCTATTGGACTTTTTTGTAATTTTCTGATTCTGCCATATGCTGTCTAAACTAGATTTCTTATTAAAATCCAAATATGCCTGTATAAAATATTTCCACTTCTTGCCCTATTGCCAACCTCCTTCTCCCTCCTGAAGTCTGAGGATTTCTGTAAATCCACAGTACTTCCAGCATTTATTTCCTTTGCCGCTATAAGAGCATTCTCCTTTGACCTGTGAAAAGCCATTGATTTTTTCATATGTAGGATGTGGGTCAGTCAGTTGGTAAGGATGCTGCGGTGCAGTCAGCTTCTCGTGGCAATCAGTCTGCTGTGTTATAGCACAGAACCAAGAAAAATGTATAGTTGTTGTGTCTTTAGTGTGATGGGTCAGTGAACCTAAGGAAAACCTGGTCTTGGCATGTATGCCAATATATAAGAAGAAAGTTTCTCCTTCTCATTCTCCTGGGCTGATCCTTAAAGATACAGCAGAACTAGTATCTTTCATTTTCCCCCACATAAGCTCTATGCAGCCTTTTACTTTATCCTTCACATCCTCAGGCATGATGATGGTCAGCAACCGTAGCAAGCTTATATGTGCAAATCTGGCCAGCGTCAGGGGATTAATGGCGTAACTATGGAATAAAGCTTTTTTTTTCCAAAAGATTATTAAAATGTCCTTTGAAAGAATTCCCCAGAATTTGTAACATCAGTCTCCCTGGGGATGGAAGGATGTACCTGCCACTTTTCTTCGTAGGCAATGATTTCCAATGCCTTTCTGAGTACTGAGGTTATTTATTTCTAGGGGTATCACACACTGCCTCTCTTTTGGGGGAAGTGCTGCTCCCTGAGAAGACTGGCTGGTTGGTTTTAATGTATAGGAAAAATGTCTGTAGTTGTCAAATGCTATTGACAGCCCATCAGATCTTAAGAGGCCCAGGTTGTTCTAGAGATTTTCTTTTGTCTTTGCTCCTTGAGCAGATTTGTCATCTCATAGGTGACATTAACTTCTTTACAATATAGTGCCCCAGACTGGACTGTTCACCCACGTATTTGCTTAGAAGATTGCAAAAGGGAAGGATGAAACAGCTGAAAAAAACCAGTTTCAGCGGCATAATCTCTGTATTTTTCATGTGCCATGTCAAACACCACTTCAAATTAAAAATAAAAATCCCCCCCTCCCTCCTTGTCCTCCAGAAACAGTATTCTGGTTTCATTTTTCAGGCTTTGCTCAGCTTTTCCCGGCCAAGCTCCTCAGGCAGCGTTCACTGGAGTCGGGCGGTGGAGTTGCTGGCATGACTAATCAAAACTGCTACGGCCTGGGAGCGGTAACAAGGCTCCTTTGTGAGTCTAATTATATCCCCTAAGCTGGCACAGCAGCACGGATTAGCACAGGAGGAGGACAGTCGGTCGCTGAGGGCTGCGGGGTCCCATGCTCCGCTCCGCCAACGTCGCCCGCTTTCGCCAGGGACGGAGCCCAGGTGGGTGCCACCCGCACCCCACGCATGCTGCCCCGACCCGCAGCTGGGGCCCCGTTGCTTCTCCTCCAGCTCAGTCCCGCTCCTGCTCCCTGACGTGGAGGCTTGCCTGCTGGCCAGGAGCCATGCCTGGTCCCTGAGGAAGGGGTCTAGGGAGGAGGCGCTGCCCAGCGGCGCGGTGCCTGGGTGGGTACCTAGGGCTGCGCCAGGGAGGGAGAGGCGCTGGCCAGAAGGCAGGGCACTGGCACCTGATCAGCTCCAGCAGCTCCTCACCCCTGCAGCCCATCATCAGGATAAGCAAGCACTTGAGCTGCCTTTCTCTTGGCTTTTTTGTGTCTTATTGACCTGTCCATGGAAGGGGGGGGGGGGGAGCCATGCAAGGTTGTCTTGAATTCCTCTGATTAAAATTTCATAGGATTGTTGAAGTGGAGTCGGCAGGTGTTGAAGAGGGGAGGTGACTTTGAGAAGAGTATTTTGTGGTTTAGTTGCCAATTTGCCTCCCGTTTCTCACGCAGACCTGGCTTCGTCATGCTTTGTGTTGCTGAGCAAAACCACTCATCTCCCAGCAAGGCCATGCACTGGGATGGTTTGCAGTTGCTGCTTTCTAAGAGGTCTGCAACTAGTTTTCTTGGACAGGTCTCTTCATCCCAGTGTGTATCGTCAGGATGAATGGAGTAGCAGTTAGTCTTTTAGTAAAACTAAAAGTGTCAAGGCCTGAGAGTTTTGCAGTCTTGAGCTTTTATTTGTGTGAAAAGAAAATTGAATGGAAAAAGTTTCCCAGGCTGTGAGCACTTTGCCAACATGCACAGAGGTTACACAAGGATGCAAGGGGATTTTTGTGGGACAGTGCAAGAGGAAACGAGTATGCTGATAAATGTGTGAGATGAAAATTGTTTGTTTCTCCCTGTAAATCTAAAGAAGGGATCATGGGATTTCTTTGTGGGAAGGAGAGGTATATGAAGTAGTGAGCAAAACTGGGGAAAAAAAAATCTTTTAAATACACTTGTCTTATGCAGTTGTGGGAAGGGGGAGGGGTTTAAATGATAAATTTGGCAGAGTGGGATTTTTTTCTTCTGCCAGTCCAGTCGCCGCTTCCTGCTCTTCAAGAACATATACTGTGAAGGTGGGGCGCCGGAGCAGCGTGGGCTCAGGATGTGTTTCTGTCTCTGTCTGCTTAGTGGTGACCAGGCAGAGCAGCCAGCTCCATTAGAGAAATCCTTAATCTAGTGAGGCTAATGGAGCTTCCCTCCAGCGGGAGCTGCTCAGATATGAACTGCCTGTTGTATTTGTGGGGCAGGATCACAGAAGAGTTATGGTCAACTTCTGCGGGTTACTGTTTGTTTATAATAAAGCATAATGATACACAGCAGAGCGTTGGCACGTAGAACACATCACACGTTTCTGCTGACCTCACTGAACATCAAGTAAAGCTATAAAATATTGGACTTTCATTAATCACTTGGAACACACGTGTAGCATTCAGTGTGTCTCTTTCGGTGATCGTCTTTTATATATGAAAGACGCCTTTTCTATTCTTTGAAGCTGTTTTAAACTTCCCTGAGGGAGCTCTATACCACCCTAATGCCAGTGTTACAACCCAATTTCGTTTTCCAGCTCAAGAAGACTAAATCTAGTACATATAATGCAAACAACTGACTATTCAGTGTTAGACAGAGCCATATTCACCGTTCTGGATTTAAAAAATAGTGATGTAGTCACAACTTGCATGTGAATATAGTATCATTATTTATTGTGAGATTGTCCATAGATACCTTGCATTAGGATCCATACCTTGGTTTATGTGGGAAGAGTGCACGGATGAATTTAGTTATTAAACTACTCAGTCTCTTCAGAGGGATGCTGATAGCCCCTGCGGCTTTTATTACACAAGCTTTAGCAGCAGGAATAACTATTTATGAATATTAGCTAGAGCTTTTTTTCCTATATTTCGTCATCCATTGTAACTGAGCTGGCCTTGGAAAATCATTGAGGTAGTTTCCGATTTGATTTCTTTGTATCCAAGCACATGTTTCAACTTGCGGTTTTTTACTTTTATTTTTGCCAGATTGACTCTCTTGTAAAACTTATTCTTGGTGATAATTAGGGTGACTAAAGATTGAGATCTGGGGTGGTGTGAGGTGGGCTGGAAGAGCAATAATCTGTTGAAGATTTGTGGTGTTATTGCTGTGAAGTGGTTCTGTTTTCAATCTTGCTCGGAAAATAGCTTTTATTTTGCTGCAAAGTGACTGAACCCAGCTTTCAAGTCTAATGATGTTAAATTGGGTGCATATCTTGGCACATTTACTTTCTGCACAATAAGCCTTGAAGCCTGCAAGAACGTTATCCCCTAAACAAAATCATCTCTGCTCTGGGAATCCCAGAAATCAGAGTTGTCTGGTCACTTTTAAACTTCCATCTCTTAAGTGGTTTTAAGTGTTTTAGGGCTGCCATACATCTGCTCAAAGTAAGGCCTGTACGTGTTCCCAGGGTATATAAATCAATGGAAACAGCACTGTTGCGGTTAATAGGTTAAAGTAGGGTTTTATTTTGTGGATCAGCATAAATTTACTGAAGACTTGAGCGTGATTACTCAGTGGCTGGACTGGAGCAGGTTCTTCACCTGGACCAGTGGCTTGGGCCGGTGGCTCTGGGAGCTGCTGCCTGAGGGGCTGAGCCGCAGGGGTGGCACAGGGGATGGCGACTTGTTTGTGTCCACCGCTGTTTCTCTGGGGCAGGGGGTGAGGTGGCTATGATGGGTGAATCTTTGGCAGAGCTATTGCCAGTTTGATATCCTTGCATTCATTGCATTTGCTTTTCGTGAACTCTCAGTTTGTGTCTGCATTTCTGGAAGGGTCTCGCGTTATTGAGAGGAGTGAAGAAACTAAGCCCTCTCTTCTTTGGGATTCAGACATACCCCTCTGTTTCTGTGTGTGTGATGGAGGTTTGGGCAGGGGTGGAGAGAGGGACAAGTCTGTGCATCCTGTAGGTACAGTACTGTCTGCAGGGAGGGACCTATCTTCTCCAGGCATAGCTGTTAGTCCCTTTGCAATAGGAAGAAGATCATCACTGTCTCTGGATGACCCAGATACTCATCTGTAAGAGAGACAATTCAGGGGAAGAAAGGTTATTCTTATCTGTTCATGCTTCTGTGGCCATCAGCTGGATCTTAGTCTTGCAAAACCACTGTGTGATAAGGATCAGCGCTGTCTTGTAGCAGGGAGGGTTGAAGCTGGGGTCCAGCTCTGTTTCTGATAGAACAAAATGGCAGGAGATGAAGCAGGACGTAGAGCCAGCCCCAACAGAGGGGCCAGCTTCTTTCACTTGGTTCACTGCAGCCCCCATCTCCTCTCTAAGGATGGAGGGTGGTGGCCTTGCCTTTCTCAGGGTAAGGCACAGATCTGCAGCACCGCAGGCTGGTAGGAGCTCTCGTTGACAGTGGTGACAATGTTATACCTGCCCATGCAGATCTCCTCTACTTCAGTGAAGAGTCTCTACACACAATGTTGAAGAAATTGGGCCCGGAATAATATAGGCATAGGAGGAGAGGAGCTGACGTTCCAAGAAGTTGCAGGGAAATATCTGCCCTTTGTCAATGGAGAAATTGTAGATGGATGCATAAGTGTTTCAAATTGTACTGCTTCTTGTTACAATGCTGTTAGAGCTGCAGTCATCAGTTGGAGATTAAGAAGGGGATATAACTTGGAATTGAACAAGTAGCTTCTCCACCTGAAACTTGAGCTGCCCCTGGGAGGTAAGCAGGGAGAGGTTACCTCAGAAGATGATTTTGCAACTATAACCACCTTATGCCTCAGGCTTCCAACACGTTAAGGCAGCTGAGATTTCATGCCCAAATCATGAGCTCTGTAATGTGCCAAAACTCTAATGTCTGTTTTAATCTGAAAATAGTTACTATGACAATAAAAATCCTTTTTTAAAAAACAGTGCCATATATCACAGAGTGATTTACAGTTGCATAGTTATCTGCAAATGTCACATTCAGTGGAAGCACTGTAAACTTTTACATGCACTTGTATGTGTAGTCCAGAAGGGGCTCTTCCAGAAGAGGGTTTTCTTTTCTCTCTCTCCCCCCCCCCCCTTATTTTTTTATGCCGCAGTTTTTCCTTTCAAATCTCTGTTGTCCTTCTGAGACCAAGATGCCTCAAGGGAGAGTTTCTGCATAAAAAGCTCATTCAGTTCTTCATTAATGTGAAAAAAATTGTAATTTTTTTCTGCAATATTGCACTCATCTTTTGTCTCAGTTATGGCTAAGCTGGAATAAATGGGTCCTGGATGCTCTGTGACATTACCAGTATTTACTTGCAAGATTACTTGAGAATCCCAAGTGTTGTGAGAATAGGCTGAGAAGCAACATTTGCATACTTAACAAATGCAAGCTCTTAAATAGATGAGCAAAAAGACTTCATATGGGCCTGTTGAGTTGGTTCTACCTCTTATTCCAATGTTTCTGGCTCAAAAGGACTATATCATTGGTAATGGAGACCTGCAGTATTGTTCTCAATATTTGTTTCATTAAATATCATTCCTGCAGTGCATCTGCTTTAGCCATTCCTTTTTGTGAACAATTTTACCACATAATGTATCGTTGAGGTTGCATTGTCCTCTGCATTTCTATGCCACCACTACCAGCATGGATTCAACAGAGGTTTATAAAAGGCTTTTGGGTAGGGAGGTCTAAATTGGGTGACAAGTTTGTCATTCTCTATGAATTCCTTTACTGGTCCTGTTGGCTGGTATTATTTTCGGTATTCCTTCTCTTAGATTTTGCTGAACCCAAGTCATTTCTGTTGCTGTATTTGGGGGAAAAAATGTGATATGGCACTTAAAAAGGTTTCAGAACAGCTGTGGGAAAGCCAGAATTTGACTGTTGCTCTGACCTAGACGTAGTTGGAGAGTTAACTTAGAATACAGATGCAGAAGTTCAAGAAACGGGAAACTGAGTTGTCCCTGGTATGGCACTGTTGGTCTTGTAACGTCAAGATGTCCATACCTCCTTTTTAATGTGGCGGTGATCTCGATATTACAACTTCAGACTGGACAAGAGGGGATAGTAATCATTCCCTTAAGAAAACAGAAGCTGTTTGTGGCCAGTTTGCACCGATTTTAGGTGAGGAATAAGATGGTTCGTTATTAGGGGTTGGTAGTGCTGCATCCTCTAGCCTCTGCATTTCAGAAGTTGCATAAATAACTCCCACCTCAAGGAAGGACAGGTGCTGGGTTTAATTTTCATGCATGGAAATTTTATACTTATCGTATTGTGAATCCAGAGGTGTTGAGAATAAGATTTTTATAGAGCTCAAGATACTGCTTTTGAGGTCTACAGGCTGGAGAAAGCTCAATTGCCAGTGTAGGGTATGTCAGCAGTAAATCAGGGTTGAGTGGACTGGAGCAGAGGAAGCTGAGAGAATCAGAGATTTCCTTTTGAGAAGAGTATTTTACTTGGTGATCTTGTCTGTGTACTTCTGAAATGTCCTGTGGATTCTGATGGAACAAAAGGCAGATCCTTGTCTTCCTGTGTTTTCTTCATTCATTTTGAAGGTCAGTCAATACACACATTCACACATGGTGTGGGGTTTGTTTTTTTTTTTTTTTTTTTCTTTTAGGGATACTATGTTGATTATTCTTAGCTCATACATAATGTGGGGGTTTTGCATGTAGCTATGTTGAAATTTTGTAGGTTTTGGAAGGTTCAGCTCTGAAGCCTAATTTGAATTCAGGCCTGCAAATTGTCCCTAAACTAAATAGATTTTGAAGGCAGGTTATCTAAACCATTAAATAATTCTTACCAGCCATTGACAGAGCTCTTAAATCTAGTATAATTAACTTGCCTGATATACTGGATTTAATACATATTCAGTGTTTTCCTACATGTTTTAATTTGATTATTAAGTGACTACGGCACCATCTTCTATCATTACAACTTTTCTTCTGACACTACAGTGGATCCACAAAAAAGCCTGTCTGGCTGCCAATGTAAAGACGCAGATGGGAAAAGACTGTGTAGGAATGGGCCCGCAAAGGGAGTGCAAGCTTGCCATGTTCTTGGAGAGGGGAAGGTGGGAATAGCCAACCCCAAACAAGTATGGGATGGGGCTGGAGAGAGGAAAGTATGCAAAGACGGAGGCGGTGATGGTGCTCCAGGGGGAATCGCGCTGGTGACTCCATCCAGGGAGATGGCTGAGCTGAGCAAAGAGCTGCCAGCACAGAAGGTGAGGATACAAAAACTTTTTGGAAAGAGCTTCTGTAATTGCTAGGGGTTAGGAATTGGGTGGACTGCTGTTAGACCGGGCTTGTTCATTGCTTCGTGCTTATTCAGTTGTTAACAGCTTTCCTTCATTAAGACACAGCTTTCTTCAACTGTAATGTGTTTTCAATACATTTTAACCCGAAAGGATAATAGTTTACTATTTGATAAGTTAGAGGGATTCACAAAGTTGATTAGGAGCCCAACTGTCATTTAGTTTTTTCTGCTCATCAAAATAATTTAAACTTTGAAAAGACTTGAGTATGCCAGGGCAGTTGTAGATTTGTCTTAGGATGACAAAGCTGCTAATGACTTCTTTTGCATTAAAATTTTATTCTTTATTTTTAATTTCTATATGTGAGTGTTGCTTGAGACTACCAACTGTTCTCTCTCTCAACTGTTCATCTTCTGCAGTTTGTGTGTCTGTGCACAGTCTTGGATGTCTGGATTTTTTTGCCTGTGGCTAATCCAGCTGTCACTGGACAAGGGGATGGAGGCAGTGGGGCTCAGCTGTCTGAGGTCAGAGGAGTTTTTTCATATACCAGGCTGATGAGTTTTCATCATTGGTTCATCCCATTCCAGTGAAGTATGTCACAGGGGCTTTTCCCAAAAGAGTAGATGCTAATACTCAAGGAGAGGCAGTTCTGACAACAAACGGGGTGCATGCTGCTGTTAATGGGGAGAAGCAGAGTCTTGAAACAAAAACTCTGGTATGGCTCGAGTGTTGCCAGTAGTAGTGTGAATTTGTATATGTCAGCCCTCCTGTGTTTGTTTTGGAAAACAGTGCGTAGCTGGCAAACTAACAGTAATGTTGCTGTTGACAACTTCTGATATTAAGAGCTTCACCTTTAAATTCACTTTCCGAGGTTATTGATATGTCCTACTAGGTTTTTTAATCTCATATAAGCAGCATTTGATCAATTATGATTTGAAAGCATTTCCATTTAATCTTCAGCAAATACCTAATATAACAACCTTCAAATTTTCATCCCAAATAAAGTTCCATTCAGGCTTTTTTTTTTTTTTTTTTTTTACTCAGGGAGTAAGTGTGAAAGAGAGATGGTGTGTGCTGTTTTTATAAAGCTCACAACAGATCTGCAGATGTAAAAGCATTTCCTTAAAATACTTACCATGATGATATTTACCAGTAGTTTTTCAGGTTTATTGCTCACCACGAACAGGCATTTTACACATTTTAAGTTAAATCTCTATAAAAGTGAGGGTGTGATGTCTCCACACGGTTAACTTAAAATTTCAAGTCCTGATGTTTTTGCCTCAGCTAGGAAGGCCCCTGTTTGTTGGCTTTTGAGGGGGGTCTATGCAGTCACTGTGTGGCTCACCCAAACAAAGCCTAAATTTACTGTCCCTCTTTGAAAGGACATTTAAGGCTCTCCTGGATAGATGGTGTGAATGCACATAGAGTGTACTTTAGAAAAAGTATTTAAATTGCTGCTGTCTAAGCTCAGGGCAGTGGGAAGTTGGGGCATCCATGAGTGGAAGGCAGTAGGATACCCTTACAAAAAGGGAACAAAGCGGTTCAGGCTGTGATGCTCAAGAAGGAAGCAGGGAGACAAATTCAGGAGTGGACTGTGGGTCAGGTTTTAGCAGGGCTTAGGTATGTTGGGAAGACCAAAAACCCGTGGTTGAAGTGCAAAATCATCAACCTGAGGCAGAGAAGTTGTAGGCGTATTTTGAGTTTTGAGAAGCCTAAAAAGTGACTTCGCATATACATATAGATGTGTGTGTGCATATATATATATATATATATATAACTTTTTTGACTCATCCGTTTTGGTTATGAATGACAGTGAAGGTTCGCTTCAAAATATATTGTGGGAGTTTTTTAATTTGGGGGGGATCCTTTAATGTGAGATTGTTGCATGAAAATTTTCAGGGGATTTTCTGCGTTTTTCTTCCTTCTCATACTCTTTCGCACATACACACCACCCCCTTTTCCTTTCCCCATTTGCAAAGAAAATGAGGAAGAAATAAAGTGGGAGAGTAACTGTGTTCAGGAAAGGTATTCAACCTCAAGTTTTGGATGCTTTGTCCTCCTTTTAAAATCACTTTTACCCATTGCTTGGTTTTCTGTTATATCCAAAGATATGGACAGGTATGTTGGGAGGCAGGACAACACTGAAAATGGGAAGGGGAAAGAAGGTGGGGACTGTATTGCACTTAGCCTAAAGCTTCTTTATGGAATTGATAACAACGGTTTGAGCCTAGATTAGGGTAACTCATGGTTGTATTGAATTAGTGAGAATGACACAAGCAGCTGTTCACATTCCTTATATAGCTTTGGTGCTGGACCTTAGTCTTTTGCCAGATTTTAGGTACTTCGTTCCTGTATTACCCTGGCAGATAGATCTGCCAGTGGTGACTAACGCAATATGAAGTAATTTGAATTCTACGAATATAGTTGCCCGAGAGAGAAAACACCTAATATCTTTGTCTGCAGAGGGCGATGACTCCTTCAGTACTCCATAGAAAGGAATGTCGTTTGTCTGTTTGAAGGGAGGATAAGAAGAAAGGGAAGATATTTTGACCAAAGAAGTGCTCATTCAAAAAAAATACTTGATTTGTTCAGATAGCAATTTTATCTTTTTTTCTTTTTAGGAAAAAAAAAATTATCCTGTCCTAGTTGTGAGCTCCCAGGTTAGGCAGTTGGGTGAGATCTTTGCAATCTGAAGGGAAAAATATATTGAACTATTTTTGGAAGGAAAACCAGTGACATTGTTATTTCTTATTATTATTTGAGGCCCCAGTGGGTAACTGCAGCTTCATGGTGGTTTTCAGCCTCCTTTTTTTCCCCGCAAGGATTCAGAAGACTAAAAATATCTGAATAATGTTTTTCAAAAATTAAGTAAGTGATTTGGTAGTTTATTTACAGTGGCTTTTTGCATACCCATTTAATTGCATTATATGTTGCTCTTCTAATGTATTTTAATCCATTGAGCACAAGATTAGTGAACTGGGGAGGGGGGAAAATAAAAAAAGACATGGCTTGGAAGGACTTTTTTTCCAACGCCCCAGCACATAGAGATTTATAAAATTCTTTAACAAAGTATTGGTATGTCTGGCTCAGTATATGCATGTTGTTTTAAAGGAGGTGAGGCGAGAAAGCTGGGAACTATGAAGGTATTAGGGATTTATAAGGGGACAGGCAAGGGCACCTGTGCTGTCACTACAAATTCTTGAAATTTCTCTACATGGAATAAAAAACAATGGATGAGTGGCTTGCTGAGGAGATCCCAAAGACTGAACCTGTCATAGTTACTTGCCCGGCTGGCGCGGGGCAGCACTGTTCGTAACTAGCCATGTTAACGATGTATTGAGAGGATTTTTTTTTCCATAGGACAAACAACTGCAGCATCATTTGGTTTATTTGGCTTTGAAACAATCCGAGGGCACCTTGTGAGACATTATGTGCAGTGTCCGAGCATGCTTCTTGTTTGAGATTGCCAATGAATTGGGCATTTGATGTTTAAGCACATGTAGGCTTCCATTTTATCTCAGTGCTGCAGCCTTTCTGCATTTCCTTAGCATTGCATCCTTGGTGTGCAGGCAGAGCAGTCTTGTAGCCATTTACCTTACACTGGAATCCGGACAAATTCGTAGTTATAGGCAAGGTTTAAAATAACTGTAAGCAGTTTGGACCTCCTGCTGCAACTATCAAAACGTGAACTTGGCTGTAGGAAAAACAAAGCACTGAAGAGAGTCTTTGCTTCATGGCTGAAAAGTCTGAGTTGCATCGTGGTGAATGGAGGGAGAATTTTATTTTGATAGCTGCTGTTCAGTTTAACTACATTGACTGGTTCCCAAATTGTGGGGCTTGCAGGGAAGTTCTATCTTGAAACATGGGGACTATACTGTGAAAAGTGGTCTGCAGCTTTGCAAACACAAATGTTCTGTAGAAGCTAAAATGATGGAAAACTGGATACATTTTTTAAAGAATCTTTAATATAATCACTACAACAGTTTTAACTCGGAGAATTAGTGCTGACTGTGTAACAGTTCTTTGTAGATACAGCTCAGTTCTGACTGAGGCCATTGGCTCGTCCTTCCTTTTAAATTAGAAAAATGGGGAATTCTTGTCTAAACCCAGGTTTTATTTCAGTAGGAACAGTAGGAAGCATTTTATTCACAAGGACTGGCATCAAATGCCCACTTCTGGTTAGATGTGCCATAGGGGGAACCCTGACTATAAATAATTGCTACTGATTCGAAGTGGTGTTGTGAATTCTGCAATCTGAGAGCTGCATCCTCTAGAAAAAAAAATACTATCATGCAATGTGTTTCATGGTCACAGAAGAACAGTGTACCACTTTAATGTCCTGAGGAAGGATTAATTATCATGAGAAACAGTAATAATAAAACAAATAGGAGAGCTGAAGTTGAGTTCTCTTTGATTTTTCAGAGTAGATGCCTTCATTGTGGAGTCCTTCCCGGTAGTTGCAGGCAAAGCACTACTCTGTGTTTATGTGGAGATTTCAAAACCTCCTTATGGCAGCTTTGTGCTGCCTTTATTAGCGTAGGTGGAACCTGGCAGTGGAGGGCTTTCTGTGAACTGGAAAGGAGTTTCTTCTTTTTCCTCCCAGATGAGCTCAGTCGTTTTGAAGAATTATTTAGATTTAACATGAAAAGTAATCATATGGATTGGTAAATTTTGGGCAATGTAAGGACATGAAATAACAGAAGATAGCCTTTAAAGAGGGAAGTGGATGGGCAGTCCTGGTTAAAATGCCCCATTGATGCCCCAATCGTCGTTCATTTTCACATTTCCAAAGTTTTACCCGAAAAATCCCTGCAGGAACTGTTCATTACCTTGTTCTTGAGATGCGTCAGAGTGTCTTTGTGTGGGTATGTCAGTGCCGCTGGTATTAAAAACACTCCTTTGAGCTGAAGAGAAGGGGCCAATAACGAGATGAACGACAGCCAGTTTTCTGTTTCAGAAATACTGTACAGCCTCTGTCATGTGTAGCTGCTGCTACTTGCAGTGAAAGATTTGCAGCTTACATGTGAGCCAGCAGTCAGGCCTTCCGTCTTTGTTGATTCAGCAGAGGGCTGGAATGAAACATTGAGGCAAATAAATCCTAGCGATTGCTTTTCACCTGGATGCAGGTCCCTGGAACTGCCTGTCCTCCTTTTGCTTTGAGACTCCAAATGCAAAAGCCTGTGTGGTAGGGTTACAACAAGGGTGCTCTTTGGTAGATGGGAATAAAATAGAAATTCTGTTGGGGGGCGGGGGCAATACACACCTCTGTTGTTGTAACTGCTAGCCTTTTATCTGAACCGTATCTACAGGAATTCAGAATGTGTCTGAAAACAGAGGAAATAGCTCGTATTCATTGATGGTTTTTGTTGTATGCTTAGGTAGTTCAGTTACTTTATTCAATTTCCTGTCTAGTTTTCATTTTTAAGATATTTTTCTGACTTCTGTTGTTGTTTACAGAAAAATCTGCTTGTCCAGTTTAATTATTTTTCTTTCTTGGTCAAGAAAGTACATTTTCTCTCCCTGCCCCTCCCCCCGCCCCCCATCCAGACAACCTTCTCAGTATTGCTGCAGCAATCTAAGCCAGTATCTCTGATCTCTACAGCCTGTGAAATTCAGAATATCCTTCTTAATGACTTACACGCAGTAAGTATAAAAGGACAGATTTATTCTGAAAAACTGGATTGGAAAGTTTATTTTATTGCTGAAGTATTTGCTCACACACATGTCATTGAGACCACTGACAGATTGCTTATAGCCAATAGAAATTATTATTTTCCCTTTGTATCATATCTTCAAAGCTTATCAGCATTTTCCTTCCGGCAGCTTTTGTAAAGCACTGGTAGAAAGACACTCTTGGTGAAATGCTTTTATTAATGCTTCCATTAATGCTAGAGGTTTTCTGGGTTGTAGGTTCAGATGATCTCATTCTGTCACTCAGAATTAATACAGAGGTATTACATTAGAATATAAATGCTCAGCTTCCAGCATCTTTAGTTGCCTGCAAAATGTTCCTGTTTTGAGTCTTTTAATCTTTTCTTTCCAGTCCTTCTACCCATTTGTGCTGAGTTTTGGAGTCAATAGTCATGCTGTGCTCCATTTATTGTTTGAAAAAAAAATTGTTTCTTGAAGTGCAGGAAATAGTAAATGTGATTAAATGGTGAGAATCCAGTGGAAAGCATTGTTGACTATGCACAGTAAATTAATGTTTAGTCATGTTGTGGACTTCAACGAAAGCAGGTGTCTACATGATCCACCCTCCAGGTATCCCATCAGGCTGTTCATTCAGACTATTATGTCTAAAAAAAAGAATGTCTCAAAAATATACATGTGTCCACAAATACAAAAAAAATTAAACAGAACTTGTAAGTTCTTGTCCACTTGACTTGCCTCACATCACAATTCAGTCCGGTCTGTTCCTCCCCTTGCTTGGCTGCTCAGGAAGATGAAAGTGGTGGTGGATATTGTAGCACAGAAAATGCCATCTGAAAATGATGTTCATGTGGCGAGAAACTATCTTATGAAGATCTTGAGAAGTTCCATGAGGTACAGTACTGACTTTACAAGTGCATCCTTTCTGTTCCTTCCCAGTGATTGAATTCCTCTACCATTTGCCAAGCCCATAGCAAACCGTCTCAGAAGTCCTCTTTCCCAACCTTCATTTCCTCACGCTCCAAACATTGCTTGTATTGTGCTAGTTTTCTAGTCTTGTGTTTCCTTAGTGGTGCATCATAGAAAAGTAATTGTCTTGTAAGAGATAAACCTTTTTGCTGAATCGATGCCTAGGAGGTCTATTGAATTTGCCCAAATAGGTATTTGTGGTTTGCCGAGCTGGTATCAATACCATTAGAGGTGAGCTGTGGGGAAAAAAACCCTTCAATGTTCTGTACAGCTGAACAGTGGAACAATTTTTTTTCCATACCTGAACACAGGTTTAGGGCCCTTGGAGTACACAAGGACCATCTGGAGCCCAGCATTGTGTGGCCGAGCAGAATCTTTTGCACTTGTTTCAGTGGAGAAGCCCAAATATTCTCAGTGCACTCCTGAATTTCATATTCTACTAAGAAAGAACAACACAGTGATGCTCTGCTTAACTGTTTTCTCTTTTGTCATGCTGGGAAGAGTAGGCTTTTGTTTATGGAAACAATTACTTCTTTTTTTAGTGACAGTAGTGATGCTACACTTCTTACTGAAATTACAGCTTCCCTGTAGAATTATTATTCTCCTTTTGTAGTCCTGCATGCAGAGTTTGGAAAAGCAATTCATTATTGAATTCATCAGCTCTTCCTGAATGTACTGCAAAAAGCCGTATACTCAAATTTGACCTGTTTTGAAGATAATAGGTTTATAATGAGCTTTAGCTTTGTTCTCTAAATCCAGTGGCTCTCTGAAAACCCAAATTTATAAAAAGGGGGAATGTAAAAAAATTCAGAACTGCCTTTAGAGTTCAAGTTGAAAATAGGGAACACTTTCTCAGCTTAGCAAATTACTTTGTAACTTAAACAAATTACTTAACCTTGCAGTAATAAACTTCATAAATACATAAGTGAAATACATAAGTGCATTAAAAAAAACCTCAAGAGCTAAGATCCTGTAGGCCTTTGTTTCAGACTGTGGCTTGGAAGGATGGGATTTGTCTCACCTTGTACCTCGTCTAAATTTTAAATTGTGCTTCCCCCAAGATGAGCCAAAGAGAAAGGCTGGATGAATTACCTTCAGGAAGTTCCTGCTTCGTTCCTGGGCAACTGAGAGGGTCTAGACAGCTGGCCCGTGCTCGGCATCTGCTCACTGAAACAGAAGTAGCTGAATTCCACCCAGAAGGCTTATTTAACGTTGGGGAAAAAGAGTGCACTTGTTTCGTGAGTGCCGAGAGGTGTTACAAACGGCAAGTCCTTGGAAGGAAGCCCAAGCTGCTGTTACTGATTCCTGAACAGAAGGAAGGGGCAGAGGAGTGTAGAGCAGTTTTGCAGAAAGGTTTGCAAGGTACAAAGCTCTAACAACTTACTGTTGTACTTCTTAGAAAGGATCTCTTCAGTTACACGAGCATGTACATTTGGAGGTCATATCCAAGTAGATATTTGGGGACTTTGAAATGCTGAACTATTTTTGAGGTGTATTCTTTAAAAAACAAACAAACAAAAAACCCCAAAACAAACAAAAAAAGCCTGCGTACCTGGAGTGCCAAACATTTCAAGAGCTGAAGCAGAACTTGGCTGAAGTTAAAATTATTAGTTATATCACTCTTACTAACATTGTATGAAACAATGTACATGGCTTTATTCCTTCCTGTCATTAACTCTTTCCTTTCCACCTCCTCCCGTAAGCACATACCTACAGTAAAACCTTGCCAAAGCCCTACTGTACTGTTGACATGTTGTTAAAGATTCATAAATCTCAGTATTAGCTTTAACTGTTAAAGTTCTGGATATGTGTCAGTTACTTTAAAATTTGTTTGCCTGTCTCTGCCCCTCATAAAAACCACCCCACCCCAAAAATAAATAAAATTTTAAAAAACCAAAAAACACAACCAAACACAAAACACCCAAGCACAGACCTTGGGGAGTATTGACGTTTCACTGCATCTTGAGCATTTTAAAGGAACGCTGGTGTCTTTTCAAAACTGGCATGCATGTAGAAAGTTGTCTCATTTGCTGTCATTTAAAGTCGTTATGCCTCTGTCCTATCCGTATAGCATTTGACTACTGCCCTGGTAGTTTTTTTGCTGCATGTCACCTTACTAAACTGTTTGCATTAAACTAGTACACTCTAACTCTCTCGTTTTCAGAAGAAATGACCTAGCCTGCAGACCTCACTCCTGGCACGCAACCAAATTTACAGAAAGTCAACCTGAGACGGCCACGTCACACCTTTCCTCATCCAATGCCTGCGCTTCCTGGCACTCGCGCTATCATGCAAGGTGAGTCTCTGTTTAAGTTACACGCATTAAGCTCCAACAGCGAGACAATAATAATGTAGGTCGTGACATTGAGTGGTTTTTAAAACTACGAATGCAGAATGATTGTATTATATGCCTTTAATATTGCCTGCCCTTTCAATGCTTGAAGGGGGAGCATGGAAAGTTTGACATATGGATGAGTGGATTTCAGAAACAGTTTGTGATATGTGCATGTGACTGAAAGGTAAGAAACTAGCTTTAAAGGCACTTAAAAGGTTGTGTTTCTTGCTCTGCATTTCCTTTCAGTGTCCACTGGTAAAATCTGAAACCTCTGTAAGCAAAAAGAAACCATCAAAATTAACATATTTAAAGTGAAATAGTAAAGGGAGAAGAAACTGAAAAAATACTGTTTCAGACTATTAAAAAGACTTTTCCTAAAGGGAGGGTGCAGAATGTTTTCCTGTTGTACTTCAAGGTGTTACTGGTTTTATTAGTTAAACTGTCTTTCTATAATCTGATCTTCCCTACAGCTGTGCTCTTGCTTGTGTAGAGAGGTAATGAGACCAATGATTTTCAATCCCTGTTTAAAGCACCTTAATATTTGTTAGGTCTCATTCAGCACTAGGGGAGAAAGGCTGGCACCCATGCAGTTTTAGTTGTGAAATTTTAAACTTTTAGGTGATGCCTGTTTATGTCTGGTTACAGGTTCTTGTTTGTTTCCTGCTCATAGATGACATTCTTCAGCATTTTCACAAGGGTTTTTTGTTTTGTTTTGTTTTTTCTTTTGTTGCTTTTTTCTTCTCAGTTCCCATTGGGCCATAGTTACACTGAGCATTAAAGAAAATGAGTCTGGTATGCAATCCCCATTTGGAAAGTAGGCTTGTGTTTCTATGCTTACTGCTGTACATTCTCCGACATTACTTCTTGATGTTAATATGCGTGGTACTTAAAACAGAAGAACATTCATACTTTAAGATTTTATTTTATTTTTCATGTCACTTTTACAATTGTTTTACATCGTTTGTTTTCTTTAGAAGCTCCCTACTGTTCTTAAAATAACTTGCTATCTGCCCTTGAATAAAATATGAATGTTAACATTTAGACAGAAAGGTTTTTTAAATGCATTTTGTAATACTTCATTAGCAGAAGTTTTAGCACATCATATTTCTCAAATCTTCGATTATGATTGCTGCTGTTTTACATTGATTTAGAGAGTTTGTATTTAAATTTCACGTAGATGGGCTGAATTGGATTTATAGATTTGAAGACAGTAAAAGGCCTTGTACATAGAAACAAAATTCAGGAATTTCTAAAAACTTTATAGAGCTCCTGGTTGCAATGCTAACTCAAGAGTATTTCTGCTTTCAGTCTACAGAGTCTTCTGTAATCTGGAGCTGTAAATCAGTATGTGCTTCCTGTTTTTCCTGATGGTTGTCCTTGTACCTTGTGAACGTAAAATACTACAAGACACATGTCTCAAAGTGTGATTTGATACGAGCTGGGTGAATCACAGTATTTCAAAAAGAAAAAAAAAACTAATTTGGTTCAAGGCCAGTTTGAAATGAGCTTTGAGCAGGAAATTGTGGGTGTAAAGGAAAAGGGGGAGGAGGGGAATAGAGCAATCCTCTCCCCCCACATATCGGAAATATCAGCAACTGCTGGTAGATACCAATATTAATCAAAAGGGCAAATTCTGCTTTCTCAGATGCTGCCGAAAGATATAGTGGCTTTAGCACAGTCTAATACCAGGGTTCCCAGGGCACTGCCATCCTGAACCCCTTGGCTGCCTGTGCTCCCTGCTTGAAAGGTGATGTATTTGGGAGATCTGTCAGTCCTGGTGTCTGTTGCCCAAGACAGTTTCAGTGGCAGAGCTGACTTCAGACTGCGTCTGCTGGAGGCCCAGCATTCCCAGAGTGCCAGCCCAAGGATTTGGGTATTTTGAGGATCCCAGTTGCAGAGGGAAGTTCTTTGGGATTGCTCATCTGCAAAAAGAAAAGGTGAGCAGTTTCAGAGATTCCCCACTTTCAGTAGAATTCACAAAACTGAGAAGCACTGTGCACTCTAAGTCAAGCACCAAGCTGAACAGGTGTACAGCAATCAGTAGCTGAAAGCAGCAGTATGCAAGGAGATAATAGAAATAACCCCAGGAGGGTATATTTCTAGCCTAAGGATGGGATCTGGAATTTCTTGTCCTTCCTTGAGCTAAGCATCTGAGATTGGTATTCACAGCCTAAAATCTCTTCTGAATGTACCTGCCTGCATTCTGTGAGTGTGAAAACTAAATCACTTGTAAAACATGGAGAGTTCAATCAGGGGGAGAGATGCTTTTGCTCTCTTCCAAGGAGGATATACCTGGATTTTTTGTTTTGGGAAGGTGGGGCACAGCTGGACAAAACAACCTACTGAAAATTGTCCTTACTACCTAGGTAGATGCTAGATTAAGCTATGGGTAATTTGATTTGGTTTGGTTTTGGGGGGTTTTTTTTTGATTGGTTTTGGGGGGAGTTTTTTGCTAGACTACTGAATTTGGACCTTTGAGAAGGTGCATGAAGCTAGAGGATGACAGACAGACCAGGAAAGATTGTACCAGTATAGATAGGAGAGAGGGTAGTTCTGGAACCTAGCTCTCCCCATCCACCACTATATGTGTATTTTTTATCATGTGACTTTCATTCAAAAACTGTAAGCTATTGTGGGAGCACTAGGCCAGGTCTAGATGCCTCTCACACAAGCCTAGAGAGTTAGACCTTGTAAGCTTTTGGTGCCTTAATTTCCCTCTGTGAGTCTTCTACTGTCTTTTTCACAGAAGTCATATCTTAACAACATGGATGCAGACTTTTTTCCTAGCCCACCTTAGACTAAGGCTGAGCGAACTTTTCTGGGAGGTGTGGATATGAACTATCTTAAGTTGTTGAAAGTTTAGACCCTGTGTTTTCTTCCAGTAGAATATACTATAATAGAGGACCTTACAATCTTTTTATTTTTCCTTTCGTGCCTCTGGGTGCGCAGTTGAAACCAACAACGTCTTCTGCTTCATTCTGGCCTTATAGGTGTGGGTGTGAGGCAAGTATGCTTTGAGAAGGCTGCTTAAACTGAGGTTTTTGGGGCAATTAGGGTCAGGTACATCTGGTCTGTAATCCCGTGTGCTCTGAGAGGGTCTGATTTGCTGAGATGATGTCATTTCTGGGATGCCCCAGAAGCAGAAACTTATGCCCCAGGGTTTGGGGGGGGGGGTGTCCTTATTGGCCAGAGTGGCCGAGGATGGTGTTTGTAGATTATTCCTGGACTTTACCTGCCAGACTTCGAGCAGTGTAGGTGCTTTTGTAAATCCACTCTAAAAAAGCCATTGAGAGAAGGGTATCCTGGGATGCCAGGCTTGGGCAGAGAAATGACTTTTGGACTCTTTTCCATGGGTTCATGGGAGGATTGCCCTTCAGTTAAGGACCACAGGAGGCTGTGCTTTGCAGTAACACACCATCAGAAACTTTCCTGTCCTTTGAAGCTTTTGCGGCATCTGTTGGATTTCCATTAGGCATTTTCTAGCAAGGCTTTGACCTCTTATGCTGATGATCTCTGCTTCACATTTGGTACCAGCAGATCTACATGAGACTTGTAAATTGAGGCTTTCCTGCACAAGTGTCATCTTCATTTTAATCGATGCCAAGTATCTCCTTAGTGCTGAAGAGGGAGAAAAATACCAGCAATTCATAGCAATATCTGGCTTACATTCTTCATTAACAAAGGAGATCCTAATAATGACCCAGACACTTTTTAGATGAACCACAGTATCTGCCTAAGACAATTAAGACCTTTCTAAGTATTCAGCAAGATACTTTAAAATGCTGAAAATAAAGGAATGAAAGAACAAAAAACCTACAAGATGAGGCCAATGCTAGTGTATAATGTTAATAAAATGCGTTTAGAAAATAAGCACAAAGTATACCTTCTCTTATTTCATATAAATTCCTTTTGACCATGTTGTATAAAAAAAAGTTACAAAGGCTATAGTAAGGGGAGGAGCAATTCTCGTGTTAATACTGAATTCCAAAGAACTGTTTAGTTGACCTTGGCAATATTTTTGACAGAAAAAAAGATCTATATCACTCTTTGTATTTTTTATGTGGACTAATCTAATTTCATTGCTGGCTTTTACAGGTTTCTTTACTGCACAAGATTTGATAGATGCTTCATATAATTATAGCTACAGGGAAGTGGAATAATTCTAGGATTTCTACCAAGGGGCTTTGCATGCAAGGGCAAGAATTTGAATTTGGTATATAAAAGCAGGAGGGGCTGCCAGTGAAGTTCAAACAGGGAGATGTGATGAAAATAATTGGAAAGACTGTCATCTCAGCATCAGTATGTTGGATTGACAGTAGGTGGGTGCTGTGAAAGATATAAAAGAAAGAAAACAGGACAAAACTGATCGGGTAGGAAAACAACAGAATCAAGCAAGATTTTGAAATAGTGTCCCAGGCAAATGATCCAGAGGAAGTGCAGTGTCAAACATGATGTTTCTATAAAGGAAAGAGTAGCAGAGAGGAACTGGTGGCAGTAAGGATTCTTGAAGGAAGGTCAGAAGTTTAGTTTTGGCCATGCAGAGCTTACATTGCTCTGGCATCTCCTCCTGACGTTTTCCTGTCAGTGTTGTGGAACCTGGTGGAATTGAATGACATAGTTGTAAGGGTGTCAGCCTGAGAGTAGTTTGAAACCACACCGACAAGGTGCATGTGGAGGCTCAAAACTAAAATGGTGGCATTTGAGGGAAATGTTTTTAGTGAACCTCCGTTTAGAAATGAAAATATTAAATGAATGGGCAGATTTGGATAAGCAAGACAAGGGAATAACTTCATGGGGTAAAGAAGTTTAAAATGAGATTACAAAAGATGAACAGGGAAGTACGTGAATTTAATAGCTGGAAGAATCGGGGTGCCTGGAAAATAAGCTGAGAAATAAGTTGGTGTTTGTCCTGGGAAAGAGGGAGCTAATGGAGCTCGAACTGAATTTGTCTGAAAGTAAAGACAGCAAAATCAATGATTTTCCAGGGGAGATAAATGTGTATTACTTACTGGTAAATTTACAAAGGGAAGTTGAGTTAGTTATTAAGGTTTCAAGCTTTGAATCAGAGTATAAAGATAAAGCCCTGACTTTGTGTTCAAACTTCCAATTTCATTAGATTGTTTGTCTTGAGTAACTGCAATGCAGATTGATCTTAACCAGCGTTAGTAAAATTGGTGGCTATATATTTATAATTACGTTGTGGCATTTTTTGACTGGTATATTTAGGCTGAGGCTTTTTGTTTGTTTCCTACCATAGTTGTTCTTCTCATGACCTGTCAAACTCGTGGGATCAGTCAAGTCTACATCGCACTTCTGACCAATTCAGCTCTTTGGGAAGTATGGACAGCTGGGACCACACTCCACAAGTAGCCCAGTATGGAAGACTTTCTTCTGCAAGGTCTAATAGTAGCATTGATCATCTAGGGAGCCAAAGTAAGCGGGATTCAGCCTACGGGTCTTTCTCCACGAGTTCTAGCACTCCTGACCACACTCTATCCAATGCAGACACTTCTTCAACAGAGAACATGCTATACAAAGTAGGCTACTGGGAGACTGCTAAGCATGGAAACAAGACGGGCCAGTTCTTGAATGACAACAGTGGAATAGAGGACAAACCTGGGTATTTGCCAGCTCCAATCCAATACGAGAACAACAAAAGTCTTAGAATAGAGGAACACCCCGATGGCAAGCTCCCTAGCTCGGGGAGATCCAGTTTTGGACCTGTCTGGTATGTTCCTGATAAGAAGAAGTCTTCATCTCCTCCCCCTCCACCTCCACCTCTTCGTAGTGACAGCTTTGCTGCTACCAAAGGCCATGAGAGAGCCCATGGCCCTGGGTACTCAGAGGGTGCCAGCACGCAGCACTTTACAGCCCTGAACCGGTCTCAGCCCAGGAGTGACTGGAACTTGGAAACTGTGGAGCAGCAGCGGCGGCCCTCCAGAGCATGTGACAGGAGGGTCAGCAGCTCAAATTATAAATCTGATCTCAGTTCAGAACACAGTTTTTCTTCGACTGGTGAAAGGTACAATAGTAACGCAGGAACTGTGAACAAACTGCAGTTGTCCTTGTCCAGCACTGACGTTAGGTTTGCACAGCCTACATACAGTTACCACCACCAGCACCAGTACAGTGATGAAAGCACTTTTTTTCACAATGCAAGAATCTTAGCTGCACCTAAAGATCAGCAACATTATCTGTCCTATAGTGGCATTCAGGAGTTACCTACAGATCATTTTCATGGCTACAGTCCAAACCAAGGCAGTCTGCTCAACACTTCCTCTTCTTCAAACAGTGCTGCTGAACAGAAGGTGGACAACACTGGACAGAGTCGCTATTATTGCGTGACAGCAAAACAGCCTGCTCAGGGAAGCTCAAAGCCACTCCAACTCAAGGACGACAGCTGGAAACCTGCAGTGGGGACCGATGCATCGCTTGGACCTCACGAAAATCCTGCAGTTCTCACAATGGTCCAAAAACCAAAATACTATCTACCTCAACAATCTGTTGAATCTTCACTGAAAGGGTGTGAGAACAGTAGTCGTTACCCAGTGGACAGAGAGGGGGATGCTAGGTGTGCTGTAGTAGAAGAAGGTAAAAAAACCAATCATACTGAAAAGTCTGGACAAAAGAAAAGCAGCTTTGAGAGCAGCTCCGAGGAGAGTGAAACTAGGTATGGTCTACAGGAGTATGTAAAGGGCTGTGTCCTTACCACTGAGAACAGAGCTGCTCAGAAAGATTTTAGGTGGGGGAAAGATGAGAGTAGCAAGATTTCTCCTCAGAAGACCCCAATGTTGCACTCTCTAGCTCAGGAAGGCAAAAAACAGTCTGACAACAGCCCAGAAGTGGTAACAGAGCGACAGGCCCCTTTTGACACTCACTTGTCTAAACAGGCACGAAGGAGCGATCGTTTTGCAACAACCCTGAGAAATGAGATCCAAATGAGAAGAGCGAAGATGCAGAAAAGTAGAAGCACCGCTATGTTAGTAGGGTCATCTGAAACAGAGGAGCGCAGTGAGACCTGGAAGCCAGATTCAGCAGAAAATGTCACCGCCTCCCCAGACACTAACTTTACCAGCACCTACAAAGATCACCTCAAGGAAGCACAGGCCAGGGTTCTGAGGGCGACGTCCTTCAAACGGCGGGACTTGGAGCCCAGCCCCACTGAATATCTCCCCAGGTCCCCCGAGCGGAAAACTGGTAGTTACAACTCTTCGTTATTGGCTTTGGTTTCTGAAGATGTGTCTGGATTCCTCGAGGCTACACAAGCTAAACCGAACCCCACAGGGAGTGGCACTCATCACGTTTCTCGCATCGGAGCCAGGAAGAGGTTCACAACAGAGCAAAAACTCAAGTCTTACTCTGAACCGGAGAAAATGAATGAGGTGGGGATGTCAGAGGATGAGTGCCGTGCTCATTGCCGTCCAAATACATCTGAAGAAGCCCTGGGCTCGTTTGCAGACAGGTGGAAATTTTTTGAAGAAACAAGTAAGCCTGTATATAGGAAATCGGCACAGAAGCCAGCTCCCCACAGTCTAGCTGAGGGACAGCCTGAGAGGCCAGAGAGGAAAGCTTACGGTGGACAAGAGGGAGAGGAGTCATGGTATGAGAGAAGAGGCCGGGCAGCCTCTGTTGGACTTGAAACTGCACATGCTTCAAGAGATAACATCCCCCACAGTAGCAGCAATAAGGCTGCTGATAGGACTGTGAAATCTGAACAGCCTCAGCGCCTGGGAACCTTTGCGGAGTATCAAGCGTCATGGAAGGAGCAGTGGAAGCCAATAGAGCCAAGGAGCTCGGGAAGGTACCATTCAGCTGATAATATCCTTGATGCAGGCCACGAACCACATGAGAAACCGCAGTATACCCATGAGAGGTCTAGATCATCCCCTTCTACTGATTTCTACAAACAGGTACAAGTGTCTTTCGCATTATCCTTTAAATTGCCTGAGGCGGGGGGGAAGAGTTGTGGAGGGGGAAAGAGATAATTTTTATGAAATTTCCAGTTTAGGAACACAATGTAGTACGGTGTTTGCCTTTTGTCAGGAAGGGAATAATTGTTATAGGTAGCTCTCATAAGTAAAATGAAGAAGATCAAAGTTTGTATTGCACAGGAACTGAGTGTAGCAAAGAGCAATTGGATCAAGTAATTTCTTGTGTGTTGTAGCCAGATGGAAGAAACAACCTGGTTGATTTGATAATATCCTCTCTTTTACAGTAGAGGTATAGGAGGATCAAAGCAGTCTTCACCCAGAGTTATTTCTTCATTGCTGTGGCTGTCTTCCCCATTTCAAGGCTTTCAGTTCTCTGAAACTATGAAGGAAAATGTTCCAAGGGGAAATAATATCTACTTTTGTCTAATTTTGTTAATGGTCCAATAATTTTTCATGGATTTCCTCTTTTCTTCTAGACTTGCTTCATGCAAAAGCTACATAGGACAAAACTTCTGCCTAATAAAGTTTAGACATTAAAAGTATGCCTGTTAATGTTGAAGCTACGCTACAACAACAAATGAAACTGCTTAGTGTTTTATTTTATGTCAGTTTGCTTGATTTAAGATGTATAAATTTATTCCTTAGAGAGATGCCAAATGTCTGTTCAACTTGCAAGTAAATATTAAGTTAATTTTTAACTGAGCAGGGCCAGGGAATGGTTGGCAGGTGGCAGGGGAAGTAAACAGAGAAACCAAGTCTCAAGTTCTCTGTTTAAAAGATGTTTTTCAAGCTGCTGCAAGATTGCCTGATATGTATAAAGAGTCATAGTGTGTTCAACCTGTGTTGAACTTCACCTTATGCAAGAAAAGAATTGTGGCAATGCAGTTGTATATTATTTTTTCCTTTTTTTTTTTTTCCCCCTCTTGGTAAAAACATTGCATACATACATACACATCCCCACAGTGCCTCTGTGTGTGTATGTGTGTACAGGGACTAGAATGAGGATAGCTCAAAAAGAAACAAAATATGTTGATCTCTGAAAGCTGTGGATTCTTTTTCTTTAAGTTTTTTGTGTCTTTAAGTTTTGCAAAAGTTATTTTTGAACTCTATGTGCAGACTTAACTATGCGGATAATTTACTAGGGTAGAGATTCCAAGCACTGGAAATATTCACCTGGAAGTTATTTTGAAAATTAAATTAACTAAATTATTAAATAATTGCCTACCCAGCAGAAAAATCATCATATAATCTATTCCATGTATGCATTTCTGGTTTATTAGTCAGTGCCTTTAAGTTCAGTATAGGCCTCCTGGGGCAAAAAGCAGACACCTGTTTAGGCACCTGGAAAATATGGTGATAAGTGTGTTGAAGATGCATACAACAGACTGAAGTAAATAAAGGTGTTCTTTCGCACATATGATTCAGATGATTCCAGTGCTAATGCGCAATTAAATTTCCTGTAGGTTCAGTGTTTGTAATGCAAAGCTATGCTTTGGGTGTGGTTGTTTGAAGATAGTGAGATAATAAAATTCTGGAACGGTGATGTTGTGTGTTTTACTGAGAAACTAAAGTACGCACTCAGGGATTCAAAAGCTGGTGCGTACTTGCCTCTTCTAAAATGCGAGCAACGCTTCTGTAACTTCTTTGCCGCATCTTTTTTTTTTTTTTTTTTTTTTTTGTCTTTGCCAAATGGAAGTTGCGAAGGTTTATATAAATGTTAAGCTCTTCTGTAGATCAGCGAAGTAGAAGAGTAACTTGAGCACAGCCAGGTCGGCAGTGCTGCGCAAGAGGTCACATAGCATACTGTACCACTTAAAACCAAACAAGCTTAAGACATGCTATGCTGTTGACTTCATGTATATTCAAACAGAGCAAAGCCACAAATAAGAGGTTCCATAATCATAGATTTTTCGGGAGTTTGAAACATGATGACTTGGTGTCTTACTTGTGCTATAAACCACTTTTAGGAAGTCTCAGTTGAAGTAAGGAGGCAAGCAGAGGATTTAAAGGAAGATGGGGAGCCTATTTTCTCTAAAGTTAACAACCTGGATGAAAGGAACTGCACTGTAAGGTAAGTATTTCTCAATTTCTGGCTTTAAGATGCTTCTTAAGACAACTCTGAACTGATCTTTTCCTGACCCATACTGGAAGTTTTGCTGTGATGATTTCAGAGCTTTTGCAATGCCTTTTTGCCTTATTTCCCTCCTTCTCCCCACATAATTCAATGTGCATGATAGAATTAATGTTGGGACTGAAATTTATGGGGACTCTAGGGTGAGCTTGAAGAAATTGTCAAGTGTTGAGTGTATTACAGTTTGTTCAGAGCCAGACGATTCTTATTAGTGTGCATGAAACGATTCAGATATCTTTCATATTTATCAGTTACAGGTTTTTGGCAGGGGGAGGCGGGGGGGAGGGAATGCTTGAGGTTTCCCAGGAGAGTTTTCCAGTATTCTCCTTGGCAGAGACAGCATGCTACTGGAACACAGTAGTGCTGTGAATTGGACTTTCTCTACTTTTGCCTTTACAGAATGCAGTACATGAACAGAAGCCACCAAAAGTTGTTTTCCCATTTGATCAGCTCTGCTTTTCTCTGTTAATTCATGTTTTAATTAAACTGTACAATATTTTCAGACCCTTTTCAAATGTATGACTGTATACACAATGCAGTTCAAGTCCTTAAATGTCTAGCACGCAGGAGGGTGCCCTCCTCCTGGCCCACGGTTTGCCGGAGCAGTTGTAATGTAAGCAGTGATTTCGGTGATCGCTGATACTGCGGCTGCATAAGTGGCGTGTGGCAGCTGAGCTGAGATTGTGGACACACTGCTATTGCCAGGTTTGATAGCTCTGGTTTTAGTAACAGAAGAGGAACGTGTATAGGAAAAATAATTTCTATGGGCTTTCCTCAGTTCTATAAGTGGTATTAATCTCTCAAGGGGAGAGAAAATGATGAACTGTAGGAAACGCATACTCTAGTCGTGCCCGTAAAAGCTTGTAAAAAATGAGTATTTATTTGTGGTTTTATATGGTTGTATTTTGCATTGCTTATAGCCCAACTGAAGAGACCATCTGCTATTTTTCTAATTCTTTGTAGTCCTTTGTACTTAACCGTAGTGATTTCAAAATGAGTAGCCCATGAGGGTGTGAATGTGTGCGCCCGTGCGCGCACGCGCATGGAGGGGAGATTGGTCTGGAGGGGAGGGAGAGGGGGAGGCGGCAGCACAATCCGCCGGGAGCAGACGTGCTTCTGTAGGCAGACAGCATCTCTGGACAAGTAAAATGATTTCCATCCACCAGTGCTGAACCCTAGTCACAAAAGCATGTGAATAATACTCCTACGCCAGCATTTTAGCAGTGTTTGTGCAGCACAATTCTTGCTTTATAATCACGGCATCCATGAAAATCACATGACTGGGCACCAGCTGCAATAATGTCTTTTTTTTTCTTTTTTTTTTCTTTTTTTTTTTTTTTCCCTCTTAAGCCAAAGCCTATTTTGACATACTATTTCAGATGTAGTATTTGGCCATTCCACTGCATTACAGGAGGTTTTGTAAAATGGTCTCGTTTGCAGTCTTTCCCTCAGTACTTGTGTTATGTAGAGGGAGCGAGGGCTTATATGTCTTCTGTATTCAAAAAAACTGAATAAATAAAAATCTCTCATTTCAGCATTTAATTCCTGTGTTGTGAACTACCACTGCATGATGATGAATGGCTGTCCTATGGGAAAGAATATGGATTTCCATGTGCAGTTTTTTTTTAACAAGGCATTCCTGTGCTTGAAAGGAAGTAGACTCATCATGACATGAATCAATTTTATGATTTTTGAGCTGCCCTGAAGGCATTTAGTTTCCTAATTTTAAAAGCTAGCAATCTGCAAATGGCTAGCAAATCTACCTAATCCGTGGTATATTCTAGAGCATGAACGTTAAGCAAACTTAAGGTCTTCCTTGTGGTCATATTTAATATTTTCTTTGAAAATTTGGGTTTGGATTACATTGCTGATGGCCCTTATTTGTGCTACTGAGGCCTGTGTGCTACAGTTGCCTTCGTGCTTCCAAAGCCAGCATGACCGTGCTGGACACCGCAGCAGCCCTTCAGCATTTGTGTGGGTTAGATGTGCAGGGGCCCAAGCTGAGAGCCAACTGTGGAGTCCATGGGTGCCTTCTCTGGGTTACAGACTGTCCAATGCTACAGGGTGCCTCTGGCCTCCCTCCCCTTGAGTTGTTTTGTGAAAAAACGAATAATTTGGGTTTTAAATAAACTTTGAATGTTTACTGTCACAGCTTTGCTGATTATTTTCAGGAGAAATATGAGTGCTTTTAATGCATTGAATCTAGAATGAAAAAGGGTTGGAATATTGTAACAGCAAATGGTTAAAAATGAAAAAAAAAGTGCTTGATAAGCAATTTTTTTCTCTTAGGCTTTTTGCTGCTGGCTCTTTTTACTACAGTAGGTTTTTTTGGTGCTCTGTTTTTTAGCACACAGTTGCAAAACCTAAACTGACATTACTTCTGAAAGTTGGGGTTTTTTTAAAGTTGATGAAGATAATTTGTGAACTCCTTTCATCTTTGGGCTGTATTTTTCCCCTCTGAGATTACTGAGTGCTTCCAATGAATTCAGGTTGTTTCATCTCCCTTTTCAGAAAAGCTACAGCATGTTCTTCCGAATTGCAGTATTTAATAGCTTGGAGTATTATTTTTATAGGAAGAGAAAGCAGGGGTCCATAGTAGCCATTATCATCTCTTACTGCAAGAACCAAGCCGCTCTTGTTATGAGCTCACAGGCATGCAGTCATCTGACATGAGCTGAATATTTTTATACTGAGGCTTGATGCAATTCTAAATATGTTTTAAAATTTAGGACTGCTTTAAAAGTGTTATGTGAGTCTGATCTGTAAAACAAAAGTTGATGCTTCTCTGTCTTTAATGATGCTACTCTTTCTATTTCAAATTAGTTACAAAAGCTTAACTTCTTACAAGTGTAAAGTCTGCCCTTCTTTAAACAGGTCTCTCTTTCTGTACTCGTCAAATGACGTATGCTGGTTTATATAATTAACTTCCCTATAGATGTCTCCACAATTTCTAAACCAACATAGCCCTTCAGAAGGTTAAAGATGGAAATGTGTTCTCTGGCCTGTAGTCTGTGGCTTCCTGCAGGATGACACGGCACACACAAAAGTCAATCTGCCTCAAAAGGATAGTGCTTTTATGATCTTATTCTTAAGATTGCCATCAACTAGCGATATTCACAACCATTGCTCTTATTTACTTTCTAAGAACATTTGACTTGTGTCTCTATTAATTTGTTTCTGCAATGTCTACGAAATTTACATAATTTCAAAAAGTGAAAAAGGATTTATGAGATCACGGGTCGCAGAAAATCTTTCAACATTTCGTAGGTGTCAAGTACAAGAGCATGTGCATGTCGAGTATGGGACCACAGCATGACTCAACTCTAAACATTGTAAGACATTTCATTTAGACCTTTCATGCCTTACTAGTTGCTCCTATCTCAGCTCTTGAAGACAGAGGAACAGCTTTTACCATACAAAACCAAAGTAAAAGTCATTCTTGATGCCTAAGTTAACCTAAATGCCCAAGTTTAATGCTCTATCCACAATTACATAAGCAAAATGTTTTCACCTTCCTCCCTTTTCCTCTTGAGGAAGAACTGGTATAATCTTGGGCAACTGCTTCCTTACAAATCAGTGAAAAATGACTTTCGCAAACATTTCATGCATGTATTAACAAGCTTCAATATTTTATGTGAAAGAGGTCTAAGTTCTCTGTTCTACACTTCACCTACAGCTGTTGTCATTTTTCACATAAATTCTTCTAAAGGAAAGAAGTATTTTCTATCAATTTGCTAACTATAGAATGACCTAACAAGTAGTATTTTGCAGGAAATAAATTATAAAATATGCATGATTACTTTTTTATCTAATGTGCAGTGTACTGACAATTTCTATGTTCATTTTATTCAAGAGCTTATAAAGTGAAGTGTCCTCTTTTTAAAATCAATTTAAGTATAATAAGGCCTGTTATAAAGGTTTAAGTGCTCTTTTTTAAGGGAGATTAATTATTCAGTTAAAGGGAGAAGAAAACATGCTTTTCATGCAGCCAGAACATAGCAGTTTGGTTGAAGTAATGCTTCAGATATCTGAATTCCTAATGATAATGAATTTACACGTGAAAATGCCTTCTTGCATGAAGTTAAAAATAAAAAATAAATTGCAGTTCTCCCTTTCCAGCAAGTTGTGTGTAGCTATTTGTCATCGTCTGGAGGAAGTGCAGGAGAGCCAGCGTGCATCCTCACAGGCTCTTGGCTATTAACAAAGGCTTCAAGAACGTGAGCTGCTGAAGCCCTTTCTATTTATGTTAGCACCTCTTTATCATTAAGATATGCATTATTAAGGCATCTGCCAGACCACTTTTTTTGCCAATGATGTCATCATATGTACCATATGGACTAATGGATGATGCAGTACTGTCTTGAGCTGTTTCAAAGTTCATGTGTTGTCTGAAACTGCGAAAACACTTCTGTGGCTCTTCCAATGCATAGAGAGGCAACAAAGGAGAGAGAGTCCAGCAGTGCCTATTTGTGTTATTAGGAGTCCCCTGACACCTTTCATCTTCCTTAGATTTCTGTAAATACTTGTGATTAGTACAAGTTTCATTGCCATGAACCACCATGCCTTTCCAGTGTGCTAGTGTATGTGACTAATAACAGCTAAATAAATATCACACTTTGAGACAGTGTAACCTTGAATCACTGATGCATGAAGGAAGTTGACAGAAGTTGATTCTTAGGAACAGTCAGGCTAGGGCAGGCCAAAGGTCTACCTAAGCAGGTTTCCTTTCTCTGACTGAACAGTGGCAGATGCTCAGAGAAGACAAAACCGAAGCAAGCACGGGGCCATGCTGCTGGGTATCCTTGCCCAGCACCTGCTGATCTGCAGCTAAGAGGTGCAATCCTAAATATTTGTGGTTAACAGCCCTTGATGAATTTTTCTTTCAGAAAAGTGTCTAACTGGTTTTGGACCCACATCGACTTTTGACATCCATAGGTTTTTGTGCTGATGTATTGTGAGAAAAAGCACCTCTTCTGCGGGGGGTGGGTGGGGTGTCTCCTCTGTGAAAGCTGTTGTATGGCTTTGCCCATCCATATTTTCTTCTTCCGTGTCTTTCCACATTCTCATATGTTCCTTTTGGAGCAGTGGGAGAACTACAACAATATTAGGGTGCACTATGAATTCATGAAGTAACATAATCTTTCCTTTATCTTGACTTTTTTTTTTTTCTTACTGCTGTGGAATACAGAGATTGTGTGTTCATAGAACAGTCTCTGAAATCCAGCTTTTCCTTCCTGCATAGCAGTAAATTTCAGTTATACATCATTGTATATGTTGCTGAGGTATAGGAAAAGCTATCCTGTGGGTTACTTTGCATTTATTAAACCTGAATTTCATCTGTTGTTTCATGGCCCATTCGCTTAATGACAGGAAATCTTTGGCTTGTGTCTTTATTACTCAGAATAATTTTCTCACAGCAGCAACTGTTGCCACCTTCTTTTTCACCCCTTTTGTAAATCATCTAGATCTAACCAGTTCTGTTAATCATGTGATGATGCAAGTGAGGACTTTGTCCCATGGCAGTCAAATTTTTGAGAGCCTCTGGTGAGAATAACTTTTTTTAAGAATCTTCTAAAAATCCAAATAGTCTCTGTCATCCAGATCACTGTTGTCCACATGTGTGGTAACTCTTTCTAAGAATAGTAATGCATCCAAGACACGGCTTTTCTTTGTCATTTTAACACGCTAACTAGCAGCTGCCGAATCTCTTAATAAAATTTCTACCTGTTTGTTTAATTTAGATGTTAAGTTTATGGTTCTGAAGTTCTCCAGATTCATAAGGAATATTTTTTTACTCTTGTTCTCTTTCTCTCATTCTCTCTCTTCAACACCCTCACACTTTCCCTCCCCAAACATTGCATGTGTCACTTTGCTCAAGCAGTTGCTCAGGTATCAGAGGATTGGACAGTTGTGCATCACAGCTACTATTTCAGCAATTTCCTGTGGGAGTTTCAGATGATTATCATGTAGTCCAGGTAACTCATGACTGCCCACTTAATGGGTGGACAGCATCCGAGAGTAATTCTCAGGTAGGCTGTTCTTCGCTCATGGAGATGTGAAGGGGAGTCTATATCAATTTTCTGCTGTGGCCTTCTTTTCTTTGTATTCTTACTATTGTACTTTTGGCCCTATAATCTGTCTGGCAAATATCTGTGTTTGAAAAAGTGCCTTTTTTTTCCCCTCCTTTTTTTGTTCTAACACCTTCAAGAATTTGTACGTCAGCCTTTTTTTTTTTTTCTTCCTTCCTTTTTTTACCTTACTGTGTTTATACATCTGTTTTGCTAGAACAGTTCTGGATTATCCTCATTTGGGTAGGACTTTAGTTCTCTGCTGGATATCCTTTTAATTACTGTTTAATCCAGCCTTCGGAGGGGACAGAGAGAGGAGAGGAAAAAGGGTGGTCTTCTGGGTTTTTTTTTGATAGGTGTTTTTTTGCATTTTCTCTGAGTTTCATATATTGTATCTGCTGTCGCGTGTTATCTCTTAGCATTATGCCATCTGGCTTGTTCCTTTTAAAAATATTCCTCTCATGTATGTAAATGCCCTTTTCAAAACTAAATACCACAGTGTGGATTCTTGATCTTTCAAGAATGATTAATCTGAATACATATGGCCACTGGCACAGGGTAGCTCTTCAAGTAACAAAGTTTTGAACCAGATTCTTCTCACACCTCAGGATCAAGGCAGGAGTTGCATGATAAATTGTCCCACTTGCAGTCTTTTTCTTCCTCCTGTTGTCTGTTTTAAAACTTTCAGGCTGCTTGAGCTGAGAGATGCGTGGTTCTTCAAGAGCATCCCAAATGCATTGTTTTGGGATCTAGGATTGGTTGTGGCTAAACGAGAGTGCTAAACCTTGCAGGCTCCTCTTGCTGCCTTCCCATTCCTCGCTCTCCTAGCAGCACTCAGCCCAGTGGCTGTCAGGTGCATGTCCTGCAGGTCGCTGTGATGCTCCACTCTGGCTCACCAGCAGCTGCTGGATCTCATTAAATGGGTGCTGGACTGTCTCCAAAGCCTGCACTCCGTTTACAGTTCATGTAGCCCTGTTTCTTCCCCATACAATTTGCTCATTCCCCACACCCTTGAAAGTGTGGCTTCTCCCTCTACCTTTGTTCGGTGAATTTTGAATCCTTGTTTCTAAACTTGAGGGTAGCTACCCCACCTCACATACCCCCTTTTTTCTACTTCCAGCTGCTTATTACTGAGTGAAGTTCCTTTCACCTAATTGCTGCTGGCACATCTGTTCTCCACTGTGCATGTAGTGACAGCTAGGGGTATGTGAGGCCACCGTGGTCTGATAAAAAGAAGCGTCAGAGGGTAGTTTCTTCTTATGGAAAGTTTCCTCCCCCCAAACGTAAGTGTTACCAAGCGTGAGAAGCTGGGAGAAGTCCTAGACGTGATTCTGAAGGTACTGAAATTGCGGGTGGGCGAGCCAGTCACAACTGGTGTTCCCCAGGGCTCAGTACTGGGGCTGGTCCTGTTTAGTATCTTTATTGATGATCTGGATGAGGGGATTGAGTGCACCCTCAGTAAGTTTGCAGGCGACACGAAGTTGGGTGGGAGTGTCGATCTGCTGGAGGGTAGGAAGGCCCTACAGAGGGATCTCGATGGGTTGAGGCCAACTGTATGAGATTGAACAAGGTTAGGTGCTGGGTCCTGCACTTGGGTCATAACAATGCCATGCAACGTTATAGACTTGGGAAGGAGTGGCTGGAGAGCTGCCTGGCAGAAAAGGACCTGGGGGTGTTGGTTGACAGCCGGCTGAACATGAGCCAGCAGTGTGCCCAGGTGGCCAAGAAGGCCAATAGCATCCTGGCTTGTATCAGGAGTAGTGTGGCCAGCAGGACCAGGGGGGTGATAGTGCCCCTGTACTCGGCACTGGTGAGGCCACACCTTGAGTACTGTGTTCAGTTTTGGGCCTCTCACTACAAGAAGGACATCAAGGTACTAGAGCATGTCCAAAGAAGGGCAACAAAGTTGGTGAAGGGTCTAGAGCACAAGTCTTATAAGGAGCAGCTGAGGGAGCTGGGGTTGTTTAGTTTGCAGAAGAGGAGGCTGAGGGGAGACCTTAACACTCTCTACAACTACCTGAAAGGAGGTTGTAGAGAGGTGGGGGCCGGTCTCTTCTCCCAAGTAACAAGTGATAGGACAAGAGGGAACAGCCTCAAGCTGCGCCCAGGGAAGTTCAGGTTGGATATTAGGAAGAACTTCTTCACCAAAAGTGTAGTCAGGCACTGGAACAGGCTGCCTAGGGAAGTGGTTGAGTCCTCATCCCTGAAGGTATTTAAAAGATGGGTAGATGTGGTGCTTGAGGACATGGTTTAGTGGTGGACTTGGCAGTGCTAGGTTAACAGTTGGACTCGATGATCTTAAGGGTCTTTTCCAACCTTAACGATTCTATGATTCTATGAGAGGAACGGCACACGAAAAAGGTTGTGGAGAGAGAAACAGAGATCATTTTGTTAGCATTAGTCCATTTTTGTGTTCTGGTTTAGTTTTACTGCTTTCCCTGGAACAAGGATTAGAATGAAAACTATCTAAAGCCTAAGTTTCCGTTGCATCACTTGAAATCCAGCTACCTTCTTGTGGCTATTTTAATGATAACAGTTGAGTAGGGAGATTAGAGATAATGTAAGATATAGTCTCCAGTGGTTATACTCATAAAAGCATTATATGCTGATGTATTGTAGATTTGATTTTTCCCCTAAGTTACTTGATGAAAAGCATCTTTGGAAATAGGTGACCGATTTGTCTCCTCTGTGCAGCAGTTCATGTATTTCCAACATATGGAGTGGCTTTATGGTATTCTGGTACTAAAAGCTAGCCTGTGAAATGTTCACCTTCTGCTATAAGCCCTTAGGCAACATGAATTATGATTTGCTGTCAGGCAGGAGACTGTTTATGCCAGTAAATTTGAGTGAAGTTTTGTGCTAAAAAGTAACATGACAGCTATAACTTCCATTTCTCTGCATGGGCCAACCAGACTTGCTACAGTCTGTTAACCAGTTGTGTTGTATTATATGAATGGGTGAGTTTTCTTGAAGTCATTCTCTCTCTGTCTTGCAATCAAATAGCTTTCGGAGATATAAAGATTTTAGAGGAGATTGAAAAAGTTTAGGGGAGGATATTAACTGGATATCAGTGCTGTATCATAATATCTAACCGCTGTATGTGATTTTGCGTACAGTTTAAATAACAGTTTCCCCTTAAAAGTGGTCATCTTTAACATGATCTTTTAATACATATTAAACCTTATCCGCAGTTTCTCTATTAAGTCTTTAATGTGTTCTTGTAGAAAAATTGAAAGGAGCTTGAGCTTTGCTCTGATGAAGGCCACGATGCCTTTGGTTTCTAAAGATGGAGCGTGGGGGTGGTAATTTGCTCATGCAGCATGAAAGCATTTAGTTCTTTCCCTGCAGAATCTCCTGCAAGAGAGAGCGCCTGTACACACAACGCATGCAAAAAAATTCAAGCTGGAGGGCTGGTGATGAAGACTCTCCTCTGAAATTAAAGACTTGGTTATTTGAACATTGTTCAGAAAGGAGCCTAGCAACACACTGATCTTTTAAAAATCATTTTAAATATTTGAAACGTGCAGAACTGTTGTTGCTGAAATGCAGATCATGATTTTCACAAATGAAGGGAAAAACCCCTAAAAATTAAAGGACTTTTAATTTTTTTTTTTTTTTTTTTTTTTTTTTTAATAACCAAATCCAGGGGGTGGGGGTAGGGGAAAGGAGAAGCTTTGAAGTCTCTGAGATCTTTTCCCTGAGGTCAGAAGTTTCTGATGATGTAACATACAATACAGACCAAGCCTTCACTTATCAAGGTTAAAGTTGACGGAGCTTGTATGAACTTGTCAATCATAGGAAGCAGGCAAAAACAAGCCAGCTGTTGTGAGGCATGGCTTTGAAAATCCTCTGTGTTACAGTAAATGAGACGCAGAGGTTGAGACAGATTCAGTTCTGCGAGGCTTTCAGGCTTGCTGGCACATTTGCAAGGATGCAAAGCTCACATATCCAGTGAATATGGGTAAACAGCTGTAAATCCTGGTAAGATTGTCTTGTCTTTAGTGTTAAAGCGTGAGAGAAACAGCTAGAGGCGTGCGCCTTAATTACCTTTTTCTGTCAGTTCTGAACAGAAATTTGCAGTATTAATTCATACAGTATTTCTTTTGTTCTCCAGGTCTTTTGAGTACAGGCTGTGTCTTCTGACCCTATCAGCAGAAGCTACAGTAGCAAATTAGGAACGATGCAATGCTTAGTACAGAATTTTATTTTGCTTAGCGTAATCGACTGCTCTGTTAACTGATGGGTTGGGAGAATAGGGGGAAAACGTAAGTTAATTCCAGCTAAGATGCTCTGTGTGCATATGCTCGCACACGCGCGCTGTTTTTAGCAGCTTTTGTTTTCACAGTTGGCATCATGCACACTGGAATTAGAAGGCAGTGCCTTTCGAAAATACTTGTTTTCTGGACTGAGGGCTGCAGTGCCGTTGTTGTGGCTTGGAGTGCCAGGCTCGGGGTTCCTCTCGGCTAGGGGTGGTGCGAGAGCTTTTCATCTTGTTATTTTCCTGGCAAGCCTGTTACTGTGAGTGCAGGCTCGCACGAAGACCTTTTCCACAGCAGCAGGAGATATTAGCCGGGACTGTAAGAGAATTGGATGTGACTATTGGAAGCAAGCGGTGAGTGTGGCTCTGAGTGAAAAGCTGGCTATTTAAATGTGTGCATATGCATGCTAATTAATTTAAATAACTGGTTTAGGGCTTTTTTTTTTCCTTTAGAGATGAGCTACATGCTCATTTTGGTGCCTGCTTGAGAAACCCAGGTGACATAGCTATTATTCACAAAGTGTTTCATTTTATAGCTTCTGTTCTGTTACTGAATTTTTGTTCAGCTGCAAGCAGCTGTTTTCGATAATAATAGCAACAAGAAAATAGCAACAGCATATCAGGAAAAAAAAGTCTAGATGTAAAAAAAAATAAGGGAGTGGCAACTGGAATGTAGGGGGGTTTTTTAATAAATTGACAAAACAATCATTTTTCTTAGAGCTTTTTTTAAGATGACTGTGATTTCCTTGTTAGCAGTGGTGGAAAGTATTGTCTTTTGTCTCTGCAGTGGTTGCCATTTGTGTAATATGATGGCTCTTGTTATACTGTTGGGATATTCTGATGATTGAATTCAGTGTGTTAAGTCCAAAACATATTAACTGGTTGACTTAAGTGAGCAGAAGTCATTTTAATTCCATGCAGGCAATCCCCTGTGTGCTAGGGCAGGCATGCAATAGATAAAGCAAGTAAGAATACAGCCATAAAAATTATTTTTTATCATTGATTTTTGATGTGCAGCAGAATGAAGGAGGGGCTTTTATTTTCTGAACTACGGAAAGAAAAACATCCTTCCCTCGGCCCTTTCCCACAAGATTCTTCCCTTCTGCATAAAGGCCCCTATGCTGTTATAAGAAATTTAATTTTAACCGGATTTGATTTTTACTGTGGGCCTATGTATTGTGCAGTTACCCATGACTGACTGGCCTACATTTCATCCATCAACGTATCTTTGCTTATCTACTGCAGAATTAGAGTGGGTCTGTTAAATTTATTTCTGATTTTCATGAGGAGAGAGGTAACATTTTTAGAAAGAGAAAGAACCTGAGATGAAACCCCATTGCTGTGTATGTTGCCATGCAGGCAGGACGGGAGAGAGATTCTGGTGGGATTGACGGACTGGCGAGCAGCGTCTGTTATCATATTTCATTCTGTGATAAAGCCAGGTGATAATGCAAGGGTTGTTAAGCTAGAGTGACATTTTGCTTTATCACATCGGGTGCAACAACTAAGCTGTATTTAGTGTGACTGACTAAACAGATAGCTGCCATCAAGACGCAGATAATGTTAACAGGCATTCAGAGACAGAATTGGAAAACCAAGACTTGCATCCTGATAAATGGGTTGTAGTGTAACAATGATGCGCCGTGGGGTATAGCTCGTGAAATATCTTGCTGGTTTTGTACCTTGAGTTGTCTTCTGAAGTATATTAGGGCATCTCCTTTTCTTCTCTCTCCCCTCTCTCCCCTCTCTCCCCTCTCTCCCCTCTCTCCCCTCTCTCCCCTCTCTCCCCCTCTCTCCCCTCTCTCCCCTCTCTCCCCTCTCTCCCCTCTCTCCCCTCTCTCCCCTCTCTCCCCTCTCTCCCCTCTCTCCCCTCTCTCCCCTCTCTCCCCTCTCTCCCCTCTCTCCCCTCTCTCCCCTCTCTCCCCTCTCTCCCCTCGTCTCTTTTTTTCTCTTCTCTTGTCTTTTCTTTTTTTTTTTTTTTTGAGAGAGAGAGAGAGGGAGAAAGATCATTCTCTCATCATTCAGCATTCGTTATTCTTTTCATCTTAACTCATGCATTGGTTTTAAGACCATTTGCTTCAGTAGTGCTTCTGGGATGCTAGTTGCCATCACCTGTCTCTTCAGACCAAGGCAGTGAACAGCTCTACTTCTTGGTAGTGATTCACATGCTGTGCCTCTTTCTGAAGTGACCATTTTGGTACAGTCATCATGGTGATTAAATGATCTGTTTTCTGGGGGGTTCTTTATTCTGTGCATTCGTCTTTAAAGATTTCTAAGTAGTTTTGTAGTCCAAGCTCTCATTTGGCATCTTTGGAATATGCTTCATGTGTCACTATATGGTGGATAGTGCATGCTGTACTGATTCAGTAGTAATAGCAGATATGGTGCTCATCAGAAAAATGGACCACTGGTAATATAATTGCCTTTGTATTGGATGTCCAAATTGCAGTGTTCTGGTGTCAGAGTCTCCTTGGCATTGCAATACTAAAACCTATTTGAGGATTTCAAAACCTTTGGGGTGCTGGAGCCGCTGAAAGCAAAAGCATGTGGGACTCAGATGAAGATTCAAATACCTAACAGAAGAAGGATGTCTGCACGTGAGTGAAGTGCTGACTCAAGTTATAATCCACAGAGATCTTGGGCTTGATTCAGTTGGCTAAACACAGGTGTCTAGTGAGACCTGAGATAGCCCAGTGTAGCCCACTTGGCTTCCAGCTGCCACCTCTTAGGGGAACTGATGCCTTTGAATCTTCAAAGTTTCTGAAATGGTATAAGACACCTATGTTTGGGTGACTAAACTGATCCCCTAGTCAGTGGAACCAATGCGTGATTTGCTTGTAGAGACTACTTTAGGGTGTGCTGAATCTGTTAGATTGCATTGACTGTATCAATATGGATTAAAATGTGGTATTAGACCTCGAACATTTTCCTAAATTTCCAACAATCTTACCCTGTGCATCCCGTTCCAACTTTGTAGCACCCTGTTGTGGTCTCAAGCAGAGCTATACTGGGGAGAAGAAACTACTCTTTATTTGCAGACTGTTGCAGAAGTGCTTTTGGATCCCACTGTGCCAAGTGCCAGGCAAATACACAATGAAAACATAGTTTCAGCACATAAAGTTCACAGCTGAAAAAGTAGCATATTGGCAAGTGCTCTGCCTATAAACAGAGTTTTGGCATAAGCAAAGACTGTGTTTCACAATTGCTTTAAGCCACGTAATTATCTGTTTCAAGCCAGGTCAGTTCCTTGATCAAATTTTCTGTGGGGCTGCACGATTCCTACTGCTAATACAATGGAGAGAGTGGGAAGACAAAATCAGAGTGGACCAAGAAGGAGACTGCCTCTTTTAGCAAATTATCTGCATTTAGATCAATTTAAAGGGACTGCAAAACTGTGACCTTGATTATGAGGGGGCTGTTGCTATTGTGGGGTGAGGACTCTTACGGAGGAGTCTTACTCAGGTATGAAGGCCTTTTTCCAGCATAGCTTGTAGTGTTTGAGAAGGAATTTAAGCTAAATCAGAAACAGCCACTCCATTTGCTTTCTTTTGTCCGTACGTTAGTGCAGGACACATTGCTTACATAGCAGTGCTTATGTTTTATGGTGAAATTTTTAGACAGAGGTCAGGTGTTTAACAAACGATGCATTTTTCAGATGTTGGCTAATGCATTTTTGCAAAGCTTATCTAGTCTGGGATTTTAAAGTTGGAGTGTCTTGTGGCACTGTTTGGCTTGGCCTGAAGCATTCTCCAGCAACTGTAAATCAGGCAGATAAAAATCAGACACATTGAGTTGATCGAAGTGACTTTCATTTATTGAGATACAACATTCAATCAGATCATTCTACCTCTTATGTCCAGATTTAGTCAAATCCTGAGTATGGGGCAAATAAAGGAAGTGGTTTGGGGTTGTTTTTTGTGGCAACCGAAAATGTTATCCTTCTGATAGGCATCTATACATAATGATTCATTTTGGTAATTGCTCATTGACTCCACTGGCAGGCTCCTATTAATGCATGTGTGCTTATGTGTATATATATCTCTCTATGGTTTAACTTACCTGTAATAGCTTACGCTACTGTTACCTGTCTCTGGTTTTAGAACAGCCTGTTGTGTTATTGCTGGGGGGCTAGGGTGTCTGGACTGGGGAGGAGGCCTGGTTGATTTCTCTGGCTTAGTGTTTACTTGGCCTTTACATTTCAGTCATGAGCACGTATGCCCCAAGCTAACAGAGAGATGTGCTTGTCCATCTGGGTAGAAAATATTTTGTGCCATTATGGAGATACACATTTCCACCCCAACGGTGGTAGGCGGTGGTGTGTTTGGTGGCTGTGGCCATTATGTGGGAGGTGCAAGCCACAGAGCAGAGCTTCTCCCGAGCTCACCTGGCCGACGCGTGGGCAGCCTCTTGTCTCTCCACACAGACCTCCTCTGGGATAGCTGAGTCCTCTCCTAAATGAGCTGCTTAAAAATGTGGAGGACTGGTTTTTGTAATGAAGCAATTCCTTCTTTTTTCAGTTAGAGGCATATTTTGGGTTTCTGCCCCCCACCATTTAGCTATCAAGGCTCCTATACTTAATTCCCTTTATATATCCTTAAATACCAAAAGCAGGTACAGCAGAAAAGGCTCATGTTAGCCTTCTGTAATAGACTCACCCTTTCTGAATACCGCTTTGATTCAACAGCATAAGTCTGTTGATTACACTTCCTTTGCAGTTCAGGTTAAGTGAGCAGTGTACGTCGTCTGATAGTCAAAGCTGTAATGTCATTGCATGCCAGGGATGAGGAACGTGGTGTGAGCTTTCCCGATTCTGTTGCATCAGGAAGGCTGTTGCACTGGAATAGTTGTGGCATTGTATCATGGGGATGGGGGGACTTTGGGTTTGAAGATAACTTAGAGTTTAACAAACCAGTCGTCATCAAAAATGTTATCTGGAATGAAAGTGATAATTAAGTCAATTGTCAGGTTTTCAGATGATTTAAAACTTTTCTGTCTCTCTCACTTTGTGATGTTTGGTTGTAAATTATAAGTTCCTTTCAGTGGTACGTTATCCTTTTATAATCCCATGGGCCTCATTTCCGAAACAACTGTATTCTGGGCATATCGTTACATGAAGCACCAACAGATTTAAAGTAGCTTAGTGGACTTCTTGGTATTGATAATAATGTAACACCTTTGCAGGTTCTTGCCACTGTGTTCTCCTGGGGCTTGAAGCTTGCTTTCTTTTCCTCCTTTCTGAACAGTAAGCTCAAATCTCTCCAAAATAATGTGATAAGCATGTTTTGCATGAGGACCCACTCACACCGAATGCAAACTAGCCTCAGTGTTGAATGTAGCCACCATTCCTCAGACCCATTTTCTGTGGCACTGCAAAATGTTTGATTAATTTTGTGGAAGCTGTATTGAAGGCACGTACGTAATCTCTGAATTTTATCTCCACGTTTGCAAATGTAGCATCTCTAAATTTCTCTGTGCTGTGATTCTTTATTTCCTTTTACTCTATTTTGGAAGGTGACAGGACTACTAAAGCATTCATTGCTTCTGAGCCAGGGTAATATTAAACAAATTTGGTTACATGCTTTGGATATGTAAACGTGTCAGATCGGTGGTATACTCTGTCCTGTTTGCTTCCACCAGCACACCCACTCCTGGTGTGCATGCGAAGCTCAATGCATACTTTGCAAACTGGCTGAGGTAGTGCATGTAATTTATGTCTTTGTGACATTTTGTGCTGTGCCCTTGATCCTTTGCGCACCCAAGTGCAGCTGTTACGCTGTCTTATGTTATGGCTTATGTATATGAAGATGAATAGAGAAGCCTGGAGAATTTTTTTGGCACACGTTAACTAGGAGAAAACTGTGCTCTACATGGGTTATCTAGACAATGAAAAACACTGATTTAAACACAGTGTTTCATACTTAAGGCCTGCAGTCTTCATTTGGTAAATATTTCCATTAAAATTAGTGGAACTATTTACAGGCCCAGTTCTGCTTACATTGAACTCACTAGGGAAAACCAGCTGACTCTAGAGATGCCATGTAACCAAATCCGAGTAGCGTTGGTCTTTCTGGCCTTACATCTTAAGGCCAGACTTAACAAAACTGTCCTTCATCTAGTGTTAAAATAGGAGTCAGTAAATACTGGTTTGTAAAACAGAATTGAATCTGAATTTGTCAGACGACTCAAAGTTGTCTGAACCAACTGCTCTTACTTAAAAGCAATATAAAGACATCTGAATTTAAACAGTATTCGGCTCCTCATTCATGTTAAATTTACCTGTTAAAATTGAATTTTAAAATTTAACACTTCACAAGAGAGAGATTGTGTATATTACTGTTCAGGAATTAAATAGTGAAAAAGCCATCTCTCTTGGAAGTACAATGTTGTTTTATTACTGACATGTAAAAATCAGTGTGAAGTACAATTATTAAAAATCCCACACATCAGGAAGTTCAATGACCATGTCCAGATTTTTTTTAGAACTTTTTTCCATAAGTGCTAAAACATCACAAATCCAAGAACTAAAAAATAATAATTTTGAATGTAATTTGATCATACAGGTGTGAAAGTAGAACCCATATTTAATCAGTTGTCTTCCCACAATACTTCATTTTAAAGATGTGGTTTAATTTAATTAAAATAGTAATGCAGTGTGTAATTGCTCCAATTTTTTTTATCTTCTTGAATTTATAATTGACTTAACCTATTACTTATTTTATGTGCTTTTATCTCAAATTTTGTTTTCATACACACTGATGGTAACTGCCTATAGACTTATTCTCAAAACTGGTACAGTAAGGCTAATAACCTGTTTACATTTAACATTCAAGTTAACCTTACTTTACAAATAGGCTGAGAAAAATGCCCCTCAAAGGAAGGCTTGGGCAGTGCACGTCTACAGGGTTACTATTTCAAAATACAGAGGCCAGTGCTGTCAGTAGCACAAATGATATTCGCAGCTCTCTGAAGCCTTTTACTTCTCTGTTGCAGCTTCTTTTCTAAACTCACAGTGTCTCTTCAGCCTTCTTTAAGCAGAGAGCAAACCTGTCTCCTCTCGGGGCTCCAGAGGTACTTTTTTTTTTTTTTCCCCTGCCTTCTGTTTCTTTCCCAATTTGTCTATCTGGTGAGCACAAATGAACTACATGTTTTGTGGCAAAGCACAAGCCTGGAGCTGTGAAAGCCTGTTTCCTGGCTAGAGAAATAGAGAGTGTAAAATTGGAATAAACCCAAAAATATTTCTGTCTAAGATAAGGCCTTTTTGGCCATTGTTTGTCATTTGTGCTGACAGGGCAAAAGAAGTTCAAGTTTAAAGTAAGCCTGACTGGAAAATACTATCCTTTCTAAATTTCCTTTTCTGCCTTTTTTTCAGGTGATGTTCATTTTCCCTTTCCCAGTTTTTTAGCTTCAGCAAACATTTTCTTTGCACTCATTTCATTTTTCACCAGTTATGCAAAAATTCAACCTCCAGATTCATAATTAAAGTTCATGGTATTCAATTCACATTTAAAATGGCACTCAAGTATTAATTTTGCACATACAGAAGAAACTCGTTTTCTGCACTTCGTTACTGACACTGAAGCAAGAAGAGAATTAAATTTTAGTATTAGGATTCCTGTTCTCGAGACAGTTTTATTTTCTACCAACACTTGCACGTTTGGCTGTGTCACATACATCAGCACTGGAGGTGCGCTGTGCATTTACCTACGCTGTGCATGCTGCAGCGCCTCGGGTTACCCGAAGGTTATATCGCATCCTGCAGCACTCCATACCCTAATTCAGCTTGACATTATGCTTTGATTCATCATGTTAGATTAGGTACACCGTGTGTGCCCGTACGTGAGAGGATGTTTTTGTCCCGTACGGTTACCATAGATTGGAGGAGTTGGTGTTGAATGTTGGATGTGATCTCGGTATTCAAGCTTCCTGGATAGGTGCAGCGGCCTCGTGCCAAAGGAAATAAATCAGTGGCGCACTAACGATGTGTTCTTCTCTCTAGGCAAGCTGACGCAGGGGCTCTGAGGGAAAACCCACGGGAGAAGAGGGATCAGCTGGACCAGAATTTAGGCCACAAGTGGAAGGCATCTGTCAGACCTTTGCATGCAGCAGAGCCTACGGTTCTGCCTCACGAGAGCCGGGGGAGGTCTGGGACATTGCCTAGTGATTACCGATACTCTCAGGAAAACGTGAACGAGAAGAGCAAGGATCGCAGCCTGCCTCATATCCCCTGCTCTGAGCCACAGACCTTGAATGAGAACCACTCCGGTCTGTCCCAGGGTAAAGGAGAGGAAAACCACAGAGTAGAGCCAGCTCTGCTGAACAAGAAGCGTGGACCTGCTCCTCAGAGGCCGCCACCGCCTAAAAGAGATAAATACAGGCGACCAGACAATTCTGCGCCATCACTCGGCACCTCTTCTGAATCTCTGCTGGTAGCGCCCAGCCGGCCCTTTCCATCCTCGTCCCCCAGCTCTGCCGAAGTATTTGCCAGTCACTCCTCTCTCTGTCAGAGTCCTGCATCTTTCAATGGAAAACTGAAGAGTGCTAATCCACAGCAGCTCCAGCAAGCCTCATCCACAGAGAATGTTTGTCAGCACTTAGAAGAAAAAACGCACCTTAGGTCTGAGTCTGTATTATCTTCCAAGTATCGGTATCTTCAAAAACCTGGCATGGAGACATCAAGGTCCCCTTCTCCTCAGTTTGCACCACAGAAGCTCACTGATAAACCTCCTGTGTCCGTACAGGATGAGAACCCAGCCAGGTACTAGATGTAACTCCTTTACTATTTTATTAACATTTTTTTGCCCAGTTAGACCTTATTAATGGTGGACTGTTCATTTCCTTTACTAAAGCACATCCTTCGGGTTCATTAAGTATGAACCATCGCAGCATGTCCTAAAGAGACCTAAGACTTGTATGAAATTCCAATTGATACTATTACAGTCCTTCAGCTGGTCTGTGGTTTCTTTAGTTGACTGATGCTGCTCAGGTGTTACAGCTGGTAGTTAGTAGAAAATGAAAGGGATGGATTCAAATGGATTTTCCACTGTAAGTCTGGGCGAAACCAGAAGATTCCCTGTCATCGTTTCCCCCACCCGAGTCTGTATATGAATGTGAATCAGTGTAGGGACAAAGCAGATGTGAGAAGGGAAGCTGTATCCTTTGTGAGAACATCTGTTTTGAAAGCATACACAGTAAGGTACACTGCCAAATCATGACTGTTTTCGTGGTGCTTTTACGATGAAACATGGCACTCCAGGTAGTCTGCAGAGGGGTCCACAGCACTGTTTGTGTTGAGATGGGCTGAAGATCCAGCAGGAGAATGTCAGTCCTTTCCTGGGCTAGATAAACTCAGAATTAGACAAACCAGCTGAAATAAATTGATTACTGTGTCTGTCATATGCTGCTAACATCATAAAAGGTTGTTCTCCCACAAGATAACAAACTCTTCCAGGAAGCTCAGGAATCTTAGTTTTCATAAATCCTTCAGCACTATAATTCATGGTTAAAGAATGAAAACAAAGCCTCTGAACTGAATGAATGCAGAGGTTGCTTCTCTGAGCAAAAGTAGTTGGAACAGCTTTTCTCTACTGTAATGTAAATAGTTGAATAGACTCAATCATGCTGTTTTCCAGTGTGCCTTCTGACACAGAAAACATGAATCACTTTTTTTCCTAAACATGCCTTGATGTTTTTCCTCCTGTAACCAGAGGAAAAAAATGAGATTTCATCCTGCAGTGTTTTAACGTGAAGTAATAATAGTTTACTGTGAAAAGTGCAACATGTCATGTGAACCCTAGCATCTATGTGCAAAGGTAGATGACAGTAATGACTTCCTTAATGTATTGCTTTGACTTCCTTAATGTATTGCTTTATGAATAGATACTAAGGATGCATAGAAAGCTAATTGTATTTGCCCTTCCTTCTTACTAAGCTTTAATGTTGAAATGAGCACTGAGGTGTGCCTAATTATATGCCCATATCTGCATGATAATATACTTACCCTGCAAATCTTTTGTTAACATTTAAAATTCTTAAGCCCAGACAGCTCTTGTTTGTGCGCAATGTATTATTCTCAGTTAATAACTACATTACTCAATAAAACAGGTATGGCAAAAAAAGGAAAGACATGCAGGCCATACCTCTGAACCTTCTATATAGTATTTACTATATGGTATTTATTTCATGTGAGTAAAATATACCGAGTAGATTACCTTAATATGCAGTTAGTTAGATTTGGCTTATTACTTCTGTTGGCTCCTTGCATATGAGCTCTTGGACATGCCAGTTTGCATGCTGTGGGCAGCTAATGTTTGGTGATGTCAGCATGTAGCTGCTTACTCTTCTTTAAGATGGGTGTCTTGTTTATCAACAGGATAAACTGAGTGAGTGTGTAGGGTTTCCTGCAGCATTTAGGTAGAACAATGTAGTGTGGGGAAATATTGCTGGTGTGCAGAACCCAGCTATTTCCAAAGACAACTGTTCAGCAATAATAAAGACGAAAAGAGTGCATCGGTAGATGTGCATCAATAGATTTCCAGTGAACATAGGATCAGGACAAGGAGTGGCTGTGCTTGTGGTTGGAGTAAAGCTTCGTAATGGCCACAAGCAGAGTTGCTGCAAGTCAAAATTTCATGCCACAGTTCCACAAATGGAAAACCTTCAGAAATCGGGAGGATAGTGATTGTAGAAGCAGAATTTCCGAAGCACCTGGTGTTGAACTGTCTTTGCTCTGACTGAAATCAGTTGACTTGATGATGCCTTAAGTATCTGGAAAATCTTTTACTAGGCTGAGAGGAATGTACTCAGAGTCTCAAAACAGATGCCGGGCATTTTAGGTAAAGAATTGCAGTCAGCTCACTTCTCTTGCAGTTGGCCTATGCGCACTTACGCATGCATCTTGTATTTCCCCCAAATGCAAAAACGTGTCCCTCTTCACAGTCTGGTGGAGTCCGAAAGGTGTGGGCTTTGTTTAAAAACAAACAAAAGAAAGGGTCGGGGGCAGTGGCAGGCCTCTGAGGAGAGCCTGCCTCTGCAGGCCGGGAGCTGGGGCTGAGCGGCAGACACAGGAGCAAACTCTTTAAAATGGCAGTCCCCTTGAATGAAAACACCCCAACCGAATGGGAGTGGGGGGGTTCAGCATGGACTGGAAAACCTGCCCGAAGAGTTGGATCAGTATGCCAAAGCATGTCCACAAAGCACTTGAGGAAAGTCAATACCTACTGGGAGGCTGCACATTTGCATTCAGAAGCAAATATACCTTTAAAATAGAAGATACAACTTATGAAAAATGTGAAGTCAAACGGATTTTGCTATTCGCCACAAAAGAAAAGTGCAGCACAATAAAGTATAAGTTTATTTTTAAGGAAAGTGACACACCCGCACTTAGAGGAAAAGAGCCGTAGTATGTCTTGCTCACTTATCTGAAAGGCGGCAAGCAACCCAGCCAGATGAAACCAGATATTTTAGCTAGTAGGCAATGTTCCTTTACTTGCTGTAGAGCTTCCAAACCCACATTATGACAATAATTTTAAACTTTCTGCAAACTCAAAACCACCAAACTAGACTGCAGTTTCTTATATGGTTTACATACAGTACAGATGTTTCAGTAATGTTATTTAACATGTTATTGTCCAATTTAAAAATCTAAGTTAGCCTCCTCTTTAAATAGCTTGCCTTACTGAATGTCCAAGGTGACCCTTTGTGCTATGCAGTACAGAATTTTTGCTATAAGCTTCCCTTAAAAGGAGTATCCAGAATTGTGTGTTATCCTCTTCAGTGGCTGGTTTTTCTCCTTTAAGTAGAAAAATAGGACACTATGGTGGGATCTATTTATTAAACTTCTGTATCTTGTGTGAAATTTTACAAATACAGATTTTTTTTTTTTTTTAAATCATGTAATTAAGTTTTGAGTGATTTCCAGGTTTTCCACGTGTGATTATTTGTTATTCTTGTAGCTCAGCAAAGACCTAGCCCACAGGATGCTTCCATCTGGTCTGTTGTCTCTTCCCTTGGAAGAGCTGGGAATTGATGTGAAGACATCACAAACTCCCCAGGCAGCTAAGCCCCCTGTCAGGCCAAAAGCTGAGGCCACTGTTGGATCTGTGTGAGGCAATGAAGTTGAACTCAAGGCATGTTTTCCTCCATGTGTGTGGCAGCAAAGGGCTAAAAGGCGGTTCAGCAGCACTGTCTTAAATCTGGGGCCTGGCTGCTGAGATTGGACCCTCACATTCATGGAAGCAAACAGAAGTCCTGTACCGTGAGTATTGTGCAAGGCTTGATGTTAGGATTACTTAGAGATGAACTAATACTATTTAAAATGTGTGGGCAGAAAAGAAAATGTGTAGGTTTAGGGTTTGAAATACAGTGCAAGGAATATTCCATTACCTAGATCTCTTATCTACCTTTTTTCATATTTGGGCTTCCCCTCTGATTTGCCAATAAGAATTGAGATGTAAGATTCTTCCATTTCTAAAGAAGAATTTTCCTTATTTTCCAGAATTGAAAGGGTTATAGACAACAATACTACGGTGAAAATGGTTCCCATCAAGATAGTTCATTCTGAGAGCAGCGCAGAGAAGGAGAGTCGGCAAAGTCTTGTCAGTACTATGGAGCCTCCTGCTTTACCCAGTGGTTTGGAAAAGGACCAAATTAAAACACTCAGCACTTCTGAGCAATCCTATTCACGATTCTGTGCTTACACCAGGCAGGGTGTAGAGCCAGAGCCAGAAGCCAGAACCAAACCAGCTGACCCTCAACCAGCTGAAGAACCTGGGAGCAACTTGAAGGACAGCAGTGCTGCCACGCCAGCAGTCAGCTACGTAAAGGCCAAAGATAAGACCTTTGAAGACTGGAAGTCAGAGGAACTAGCCAGAGAGATTGTGGGAAGAGATAAATCTCTGGCAGACATACTAGATCCTAATGTGAAAATAAAAACAACAATGGATCTGATGGTTGGAATATTCCCTAAAGATGAACACCTCCTAGAAGAAGCTCAGCAGCGCAGGAAGCTCCTACCAAAAGTCCCTTCTCCAAAATTTTCAGAGGAGAAGTGAGTATTACTTTCTATAGGCCAGTGGTTCCTTGTAAGCTGCTGTCCAAAGTGTGTCAGTTTTCCTAGGGGACTGAAGTTGAGGATCTTCCTGCTGTTGAGGTTTGGGGCTTTTCTAAGACTTTTCCGTTAGAATAGCAGTCAACCATAATACTGCTAACAATACCATTAATGACAGAAAAAAAAAAAAGTGTTGTACAATGTGAAAAGTTTCCCAAGACCTGGTTGAAAACTATTTGTCTGAGAATTTACGGAATAATTAACTTCTCCCATTTCATAGTGATTAGATATTTTACCAAGATCATCCAGTCTAGTAACTGGATAGAGATGGAACGATATTTTAGCCTTTTTTATGTGATGAAGATTTACAAAGACAGCCTGAAGTGGGCATGAGGCATTTTGTGGAAGTGAATGAGAACAAAGTAAGAAAAGATTTAAATTCCATCCATGTTGATGTTCTGTGGGTCTTTTGTTTTCTTGATATGAGTTATCAAATTAAGTTGTAGCTTTCTTGAGAAGTTCACATGTAATTCCATAATGAAAAAGATAAATACTTATGTCGTAGTATCCCACATTTGGCAGTCTGACAGGATACTCTCTCTGACACTGAGGTCTTTGCACTACTTAGTAAAATGTAACTTTACATTTTGTTTCCAGCTGAGATATCTTAGGTCCATTTCACTCATTGTAATGGTGAAAAGTCTTCTGCTCTACTTCAGTTTTAGTTTGGTGGGCATGTGCTGAGTTCACACAAATTTTCTTCACAACCAGTATTTATTTATCCCATTTCCATAGGCAATGGCTTTCTGTTGAACCCCCTGCTTGCTTGGTGAAATGATGGCTCTAAAAGATTGTCTTTCCTTTTCAGTGATTAGGGTGTCAAGGCAGTTAATGAAAGTTTTGACTTTTTACTAGGAAAGAGGAGCAGAGCACACCGTCTGCCATCTCCCTGACAACCAATTCTACTTACTACAGCACATCTGCACCGAAGGCAGAGCTGCTGATTAAAATGAAGGACATGCAGGAGCAGCAGCAACAGCAGCAGAGCGAGGATGATTCTGAAGACGAGCTGGATCATGACTTGTCAGAAAAGAAGGTAAAAGACATTTCTAAAAGTGTAATGGGAGGCTCTCAGTTGCATGCATTTCATTAACTGTGAGTTTCCTAGGTAAATAGCCCTAAATAAACAGCCTTCTAGATGTACAGGATCACTTGGAAAATCAGCCTGGTTTTTTTTAAGCACGGGAGGGATTGTTAAATGTCCAACTGTGAATTTAGGAACTTCATATTAGGTGCTTTTTGCAGCTTGATACACATTTTGGAAGGTCCCAAGGGGAGAAGTTTTGGGGAAGTTATTTTCAAATATTGTTTTCCGTTTGAGATTTTAGTGTATTTCTCTCACTTGCTATATACAAAGAAACAGTAGTGCTTATGTATCCCACTGTAACTGGTGATGGTTTTAGTTGCTTCATATTTTTGAAATTTAGGTCCAGGATTTGGGTTTGTCATGAGAGAGAGGGAAAACACACCTATACCTACATACCCCCTCCCTTTTTTTTCCCCCCATTTGTTTTCATGAGCAACAAACCACTTTGCCCTCTATTTCTTCTGCCTCCGAAATTAGTAACAGTAGTGGTGGGAGACAGCTAATCAGCTTGGTGGATTCAGTGGAAGTTACTCATCACAAGGGAGGCAGTCTTCTCCACTCTTGTTCATCCCCATCCTTTGGTGTATTATTTCTGATCTAAGGTCAACATAATCCCCTAGGTATTAAAATGATGATATAATGGCATTTCTGTGGTTTGAGAAAGTGTTGTCCTACGTTAAAATCATCGCGCTCATCTCATTAGTGATTTGGCGCAAAATATTTTAATCATAGTTCCCGGTACGGATAAGCTGGAGGAAATGGTCTGAGCAATTAAAGTAATGTAGTTTAACTCTGTTTACCTCAGCTAGTAATGCAGTGGTGTGCAAATCTTTTCTGTTAAAGTAAGCTCTCTGCTTAATAATCAACTGCCAGGGTGCATTTGGTAAACCAGTCCCAAAGAAATTTCTTTTAATTAAAATATTAGGAATATAGTTAGTTGCTAAGAACAAGAGATTCCTTAGGAGATTCCCACCTCTGGTTTAGTGCAGGAGTGGATGCCACTGCATTTGAGGGGGCTGTAGTGTTTTCTGTTACCACTCTGTTTGTTTTTTTTTTTTTTCTCCCTCAGCCTTCCCTCCCTCCCTCTGCCCCCACTGCATCGCACAGTTCAATACAACGTGCACTGCCAGGGGCATGGCATGGCTGCAGCAGGAGAGATGCCCTTACCCCCTCGCCAGAGAGCCACTGAATCCAACATCTGTACTACTTAGACAAAATAAGGATTCCACTGCATTTGGAATAATTTGGTTTTATCTGGTGCCACGCATGACGGTCACGTTCCTCGGTTTTGCTAGAATTAGTTTCCTTCTCATTAATTATGGAGTGTATGTATGGGGGGGTGTTAAAATTAAACCTTCCTTGTTTGCCCAACAAACTAAATACTAAAACTTTTATAAGCAGAAGTGCCATTTATTTGTGTTGGTGTCTGTTAACAGGAAAATCATGTTCACCCTTTACATACTCCTCCCTCCACCCCCAGCTCCAGTATACACCACTAATCATATGAGATAGGAAGTGTTTCATGAAGAGCTTTTAGCAGAGCTCCCCCATCTTCTTCTCTGAATATACATATTGTCGTAGCCACGCACACATTGCTGCTTACTTCTCCCTGCTCCTCCATATGCGTTAAGATGCGAGCATTCAGTTCAAGGGGCTTTCATCTTGGATCTTGTCAGAAAATGTATAAAACTTGTGGTAAGTGGGTCAAGACATCTTTATAAAACAGCCAGAATATATAACTTGGCCCAGCTTCACATATTTGGCCACAGTTTAACAAGGGATCATTAAGGACCTGAACGCTTTAATAGCACACTTTATGACTTCAGTTATTTTAGAGGAGGCATACGCCCAGAACCTGTTCCTTGATTCCTAGAAATTAGTCAGTTCTGTTATGAGATATCTTAATTGCAGTCCACTGTGGAATGATTGTAATATTTGTCATTCTCTGCTCTGCAAACCAGAAATGTGTGCTGCTTTTTTTTTCTTTTGAAATAAGTATAGGAATTTCATAGTCGTTAATTTTTTTATTTTTTTTTTTTTTAAATTTGGGACAATCCCTGTATTCTCAGCTAGCAGGAATGGAATATGTGTATCTCATGTACTGAATTTAATGTAGGTTTATCACGATTGTAAAATATTGGATAGATGTTGAAGACAATACAGAAGTGTGTTTTGTAGTAAGGAAAATCCATGAGTGGCTGAGTAGGAAGTGTCTCCTTTGCCTTTAAGAAAGGTTCAGCAGCTCCTGAAGAGTGTAAAAATAATTGAAGAATACCAAGTTTCTTCTGCTTTTAGGCCTGAACTTCATGTGAAATGGGATGGTGAGCTGAGAGCAGAGTAGTTTACATAAACCATGCCAAGCAGTGAACCACCTGAGCAGCACTCTGCTGAGCTACTTTCTGTGTTGCTAGTCAGATCAGCAAGAATTACTGGAAAAAGATGAGGTTTTATTGTTTTCTTGTTTACTGGTGCAGAATTCACAGCTATAAATTATTCATCTGCCAGTTTCAAGATGTAGATTGGAGCTCTTCTGGCTCAGTAAATATTGAACATAATACAGGTTTTCTGCTGGTTAGCAAAAGCATGTAGTGAGCTCACAGTTGCTGCATCCAAAGGCTGCTTCATCTGGGTAGGAAGCAATCGGTGATCATAATCCAATTCTTAATAGATATGACAGTCTTAAAGAGGGGTGAGTACTTATGGCCGCCTCACCTGCAAAAGCGGTCCTCTAGACGCTTGCTTCAGCTGCTTGGGAACATCTAAATAGGATGCTACTGGCAAAAAAGGCCTTGGTTTTGTGTTTTAAAGAAAGAAACCTTACGAGAGAGCTGCTCTGGATTGTCAGACCAGATTGGTAAACGTGGAGCAGTCGTATGGCTTTTTTTCCATTTGAGAAAGTCACAGCACAGCTGCAGAAGTGAAAAACTCGAGATAGTAACATAGAGCACAACAGTATCCTGTTGTGTTTAGGATGGTAAAACGGCAGTGTCGGGCGTGTGCATGTCATCTGAGGGGAATGAGAGCGTAGCACTGTGACCTACATAATCCAAATCAAACTGCATTTGCATTGAGAGAAGGGGGGGGGGAAATCAAATCCTGCAGATTAATCAGTCAGTAAAGCAGGCATCTGTAGAACTGCTTACTACCTTAATCTTTTGGGCACCCAGACTAACAGATAACCCAAATCCAGATAAACCTGGCCTGAGTATATTAAATCAAAAAGGAGAAAACTGGCCTGGATAATCCATGTGTTTAATTTCTACCTTCAAAAAGGCTGTTAAATTTTCAGGGTGTAGTTGCTTTCTGTTAAGATGGCAGACTTCTGTTGTTGTTGTTGGAGTTTTTTTATTCCCAAAATAAATTGGCAATGACTGTTCAGTGGTGTCTGAGAGCAGTAGCTGCTATCAGTATGTTTCTCAGTAATGAAGGCTTGTAATCAGACTTGCATTTAGAAAGCAGAGTTCCTAAAGAATGTCATGAGTAATGTTTTTCAAAAAAAAAAAAACTGAAGGAGTACTGTGAAATACTGACTATTTTAAAGGATGTAATTTTCATTTAGAAATTGCACTAAGAGGTATATGTTTAGAGAACGCTTTGGGAATTTTTCTTACCTGAAATTAGCCGAATACTAAATAGGCATCTACATTTAAATTAATGAGGCATTTTTAGGGTGTGATTCATCTCATGTTAGGGTAGATGACTAGCTAAACTGACTTCCACCCCCTGTGCACGAGTGAAAGCTAATGGACATGTAAGAAACCAGCCCTCTTGCCCAAACACAGGGAGGCAGCTGTGCAGCAAGGGTGGAACACAGGTCACTGAGGAAGGAGGTCTGGATTCTCAGTCTGGCTCTGCTGGTGATGCACCTGACGTGCTTTTCCTAAGCCAGGGCATGCACATCCCAGGCAATGGGGGATTTTACTAGAGAAACCCCGACAAACTGCAGATGAGGTGGTATGTTCGCCTGGCATAGGACAATGACAGCCAAAGATGCTTGTTTGGTCCTTCGGCAGAGCCGCTTTGTACAGTTTCACACAGGGCTGCTTTGTATGATACAGAAGTAGATTTTGTTCCCTGTTCTGTGCCACAGGGATTATGATTTCCCTACAGAAATGTTGTAAGTCAGTGTTAATGCTAAGATTTTCCGAGAGTGGAAGGACTGCTATTGGAGGGATGCTAATATTATGCAGAAAGGAATAAAAAGCTAAGCAGTGCCCTAGTTTTAACTGCGTCATGTGGAAAATACAGGATTGTTTTCCTGGTACTGTTTATCTTCCTAAGTGTAGCTCTTCAGAAAGGTATTATGGACCTGGTATTTAGAGAGAAAAGGATGCGCTGTACTTTATGCTACTCCATAGCAGGCTTTGAAGCTGTTCAAAGAAGAAGCAGGAATGCGTGCTGGGGCGAGGGGAGTCCTTCATCTTCTGCCGCAAGGGTAGATTGCTTTAACACAGGGTCTCAAGCTGAGCATGGTAGACCTATATCCTGAACCTTTGAATCCAGAGGTATAGACCTTAGACATATACTTGGACACATATTTATTTGTAATGCACTCATTGTCAAAGCCCCGTGGGATTTTCAATGTATTAAAGTGCTAGATTTCTGACATGACTTTCAGAAATGAGGAAGAATGCAGTAGTGCTAATAAATTCTTATCCCCTTTATTTTCCACAGCAAGAACTTATTGACAGCATTAGTAGGAAGCTGCAGGTGCTGAGGGAAGCACGGGAGACACTTCTGGAAGACATCCAAGCAAACAACATACTGGGGGAGGAGGTAGAGGCCATTGTGAAAGAAGTCTGCAAACCAAATGAGTTTGACAAATTCAAGATGTTTATCGGCGACCTTGACAAAGTGGTCAACCTCCTGCTGTCACTGTCAGGTCGTCTGGCCCGGGTGGAAAATGCCCTTAATAACCTGGATGAAAATACCTCTCCAGAAGAACGGGTGAGAAAGTCCAATAATAATATCACTGCATTTAGTGAACTGGAGGGGGGGGGGGGCTGTGTGTGTGCTTGATTTTGTTTATCTAAATTGCAGAGCTCAAAATGAGGGATGGTGAATGGATACATCTCATAAGGCCATTTTCTTTACATTTCTCTTTACCTTGCTTTTGCTTGGAATACTAAAACTACAAGTGGCTTGGTGAGAAAAAGTGGTGTTTTGGGGTGCACCATGCTGGAAAACAGACTTAACAGAAGTTTAAAGAAAGAGGGGAACTACTGATAAAAATGTAAAAAGGAGACAAAAATATTCTAGCAATTCAAGATGGGAAAAGGAGTGTCACTTTGTGCTGTAATGCAGGAAGCTTACAGACTTCTTTATACTCAACAAGGTTCTTAATAAAAACGTGTAAGGTTGTTACAAAGAAAATGTTTCTCATCTACTACAGCTTCCTCCACAATACCAAGCAAAGAACAAGAGCAAGAAACAACAAAGACAAGTCTTAAAAAAAAAAAAAGGCGGGGGGGGGGGCAGGCAGGAGGGAGACATCGCAAAAAGAATTTTTCAATAGAAAACATGGTTTACCCAACCAGAATAGCCCAGTAGTGATGTGGAGGAATCCCAGCAGATGTGAAAATTTCAGGCATGTTTGAGGTACTGTTACCTGTTGGACCCCACCTCTGCTGACGGCACTTTGTTTAGCTCCAAATCCCAACAGGCTTTAGCTTGGAAGCAGATATTTAGCAATACATATATGCATCAAAGGAGAGATGTAGACATGTGTGAAACTTGAAGGCTAAAATAACTAGGGGGGGGGGGGTATGTGTCAAGTGAGTTTAGCTTCTACAGTTAAATGAATGTGAAGTGGGATTTTTGGCTTGTAGCTTTGGACTGAAATGCTAGCAGTCCACCTAAGTGTTGTAACGGAATTTTTTCCACGGGCTGTGGATTCATGTTGTGTTTCTTCAGCATGCTCCGTTGTTTCACCAATAAGAACCAGTAAGTGCTGGGACTAGTCTGAAGCTGTGTTTTTGCTGTTTGGCCCTAGCTGCTGCCAAACATACTTGTTTAATGGCTGTCCAGACCCCTCTCTGACTGAGGCGAAAGGAAGGTATTTGACAGCTTATTAAAGGGCAGATCAAATCTCCTGAAACTTAAAGAAATTTAATCCTTCTTTAGACTTCTTTTTTCTAAATGTGGTTGCAGCTGGGCTCAAAGATGGGAGTGTGAGCTGGGAAACAGCTACCAGATGATATGAGCATATAGGAAACACAGTTTGAGAGCTGTGATAAAAACAGCTTATTGGCTATGTGTGGAAAAGGAAGAAGGTGAGTAGGTGGTGTAGTAAGGGCAGTCAGAAATTGTCTGTGTGCTCTGCTGTCAAATTTAGACAGAAATCCAAATCCCTAACATATTTTAATCCCCATTCATCTTCTCATGCACTGACGGCAAAGTCTTGCCATAGTAACATCACAAATATATCTAAAATTGTTGGTTGGAGATGCTTCTCAGATGAATCAAGTCCCCAGGTACTTTGTCTAGAAATACAATGCAGGTAGGGTTATATATGCATTTCTTTGAATTTAGACTGGCACATGTGGCTTTTTTGGTTGTCCTTTGGTATTTTGTAGATCACGTGATAATATTTGGTGTACTACTAATGTACCATATAAACAAAATGGGAGATTTACTTCCATCCCTGGGGATCATATACCTAAGTGATCACTGATTTTTTTTTTAATTATTTTTTTAAGCTGATGATGTCTAAGAAACATTACTCTGATAGTTTTCCACTTTCTAGGAACCACCAACAGCTCAGCAGACTTTCTAAGTAAACAGCCTGTCAGCAGGCAAATAATCACTGCTGAATTAATATTCTGACTACTAGATGCTCTGTCATAGGTCTTTTCTGCCACAAGGAACAGTATCAAGTATTTCAACTTTAGCTTCTGAAAGGGGACTTCATCTGAAATAGCTACTAGCCCCTTTCCTTCCACACAGTGAGACCAGTGTCTTCTCATTACTTTCCTTATCAATCAATGCCAGAGTGTGTTGAGAACCCTAAAGTGCTGAACCAGCAGTCCACGGATGTGATCAGGTGCCTAGACCCACAAGACCTGTTATTGCAAGACTAGGGACAAGTACCAGGGATAGTAGTTTAGGAACTGGATGCTGGGAAGTCAAATACGTGGAGGCAGTCCCTCTTCATATGGCTGTGGTTCAAAACAGTGAACAATTCTTGAGAAAGACTCTCAATAGAAAGAGCTAGAGATTGTTCCATCAGAGGACCTTCAGATGGCCTGTGTTTGGCTGAGGCTTCAGATGCTTCACTGCTAACTGTGAAATACCTTTCTGCACTCTGCTTGGCTTTGGTTAGTTGAAGTCAGTCAGATGAAACCATCTGACATCATTCACACCTTTAGGCCTGGTGAGCTATTTACCCGTTGCTCAAAGAACCTCCTCAAGAATGGTGTCTTGAGCCTGCTACAGTATTTCACTTTACCCCTTCAAAACAGGCTTTCTGGTGTCAGTCATCTTTGACAGAGGAAAAAGCAAATTCAAGAGGTTTCTCATTTGCCTTCTGCCTTTCTGCATCCCACTTCTCTTAGGAATTCCTTAAACCTCCACAAGGGCAGAGGTACTAAGGTGTCGTGCAAAGTAGTGTTTACTTTCCTTAAACTGTGAGGTCACTCATGTTCATCTTAAAGTCATGCCATAGGCTTGGGAAGAAGAAAGCACACAACTTAAATCTCAGGAATTGTTACGAAGGACTAAACATTTGATTGTTCTTGTGTCTGTTGACAATGATAGCAAATGGCTTGTAAAACAGAGCTATTTCATCCCAAGGTTAGGTGGGTAACTACAGCTGAGCTACCAGCTGGTTGATATATGCCCTCTTGTGTTCATCAAATTCTGTCTAATTCTGCTGCTGCTGCTCAGTGTACACACAAGCTGCAAGGCTGCCCTGTCTAGCCACGCTCCCGAGTTTGGCTTGGCTGCTAGTTCCCCTGGTGAATTTAGGAGAACAGTACCTTCCATCTCTTTGCAGCAGATAGTTCTGCTTGCAACTTGCAGAGGGATTTTTTTTCCCTGGCATAAACTCAAAGGAAGATTAAACTGTGGTTTTTCTAATAATGTGTGATTTCTGTGACTTGTCTTCCATAGCTGTCTTGAATCCTGAGTTAATCTAGGCTGTGTATTTTAAGTACACTGAGAGTGCAAGTCTGAAAGCATTTCACCCTCTGAGCTTTGTGCTGTCTATAGAAAAAGAGGCAGCACAGGATATGTGTGCAACTCTGACAGATAGGTCTCTTAAAGCTTGGTGGTCTGTATCCCCCTTTGTCTCATACTTCCATCTTGAAAAGACTCTGTTTTGTAGTGTACAAAAATACTTTTCTGTAAATCCTTTAGGCTTATTATAGCATGTGTGATTTAACATGAATTCCAAATGAAAAAAATGGACACATTTATTTGAACAGACTGTGGTTTATTTGAAGACATAGGTTCTCAAAGAAAATTCATCTCTGAAGCAAAGCGAAAAGTTATGGAGGGGTACCTCTTAGGGGCACTTTTTAATTAAGTTCAGAAGTCTGTACAGGAATTCTTGATGTCAGAGTAGGCCAGCCATACTCTGTTGGTAGAAAAAGGCAATCGCTTCTAGGCAGACATCTGAAATAAGTCAGATTAATAATGCTCCTGTTTCTTTCCATGTACTGCTAAAGGAGTGTAGCTGAGTGATTCAGGTGTGGCTTGTCTACTGTGTAGACAGGTGAAGTTAGGTGAGATGAACCTCACCCTTCTTGTTTATACGTATGCATGAATGGGATATAGTTCCTGTCGTCTTTCTTTGTGTGTTTCTCCATTCAACCTCCCTTTTCCCTATTTTGTCTCTTATGAGGGCACAAAGCAGAAAGTTTACAGCCTTTGGGGGAAAATAATGCGCTTTTTTAACTTCCCTTCTGTTGTCTTGCCCCAGCTCTCACTCACGTCTTAACACGATTTCACATCTCTCAGAGAAGCCACGCGGATTGCAGCAGAACTGCAAAATACCGCAGTGTCAGGAGCTCTGTAAGAACAAATTGCTCCGTTAATTAGTCTGTTTCTGGGTTCTCTAACCACAGCTGTTTCAGTGTGGAAATTTGGTGCTGTGTATTGAAGATGTAAGACATTGCTGAGTGAAGTCTTAATTTGGAGAACTTGGATGTTTCTCAAAGGCAACTATTTTATGTAACTATTTTGAACTATTAAATAGTAAAGTAGTCTTTGAAGTTTGTGCTATTGAGGCCAATAGAAATTAATGATGCATCGTTCATTGATTCGCTACATTTTTCTTTCCTGTTTGTTAATGCATTTTATTAGAATAAACTTTAAGGAGCAATCTTATTCCACCTCCCTCAATATCCAGGAAAATCTTTGTCTTTGCAGATAAAACAGATTTGAGGCTTAAACACTGAAGCTGTTGTCCCAACCTGGTGAACCCAGTGAATTTTTAACTGTTTTTCTTTTCTCCTAAGCGGACATTGGTAGAGAAGCAGAAGCTGCTGACCCAGCAACACGAAGATGCAAAAGAACTGAAGGAAAACCTGGATCGTCGAGAGCGTATTGTCTTTGACATTTTGGCAAACTACTTGAGTGAGGAGAACTTAGCAGACTATGAGCACTTTGTAAAAATGAAGTCAGCCCTCATCATTGAGCAGCGAGAGCTTGAGGACAAGATCAAGCTGGGGGAAGAGCAACTGAAGTGTCTGACCGATAGCCTCCAACCTGAACGGCTGAAATAAGAGGACTGAGTTTGACCAAGGATGTGAAAAATGGGAACAAAGGAAGGGATGGGGGAGTTTCCAAGTATACAAATGAGTATCTTGGCTTGTCTGAGTGTCCAGTAGAGAAGCAAGTGCACAAGAGAAAAATAGCTCTCACAACAGCAATAACGCTCTCTTTCATTTTTTTGGGATGATGTATTTAATTTTTTAGAATACATTTTTATTGCTGGACTCTACAGCTGTTTCTCATTGCTTAACTTACGGAAAGCTCCACAGAAAAGGATAGACTCTTAATCTTTCTGCTCAGTAAGTTGAAAGTCTGTGGCAGTTGTGCATGCAAACAACAAGTTTTTTTTAGAATAGGTTGTATTCTTTCTTTATGTTCAGGTGCTGTACAGACTGCTGGGAAACCCAACAGCAATTTATGAATGCACACAAATTTAGAAGGTCTAAATTTAGTGGCTTTTTTTTTTTTTTAAAAGACACATTAAATAGGGGAAGAGTGCATCTTATAGCTAATATATTCAGATTGCTGAAATGTAGTGTCACTCTGATCCTGTGGCATCAGACACTTTTTTGTAATATTGTATATAGGATGGCACTTTCCCTTGCAGAAAATAACTTTAAAATCAGTCTCAGTTAAACACTTCTTAAACCAGCTTGCAAATCACCTAATGGCAACCTTGCTGAAGATTTTTTTTAAAATTATTTTGCAAGACATATTTGTACACCCTCTTACTGCAATGCAAGCGATTTTCTTTACCAAGTTGTACTTGACTTAAGAAACAGGCTGGAAGTATTGTGCTGATTTTGTTCAAAACATTTCTCATCTAAATTATTTAGAAGGCTCATTTGCTCTTTCTTGTGCTTTTTATGCATGTTTTTATTCTTCCTCCCCCAAAACCGCTACACTTTTTGAAAATAAATGTAGGCTAAGGACACTGCTTCTGTTTTTCTTCTGACTGCTCAACATTGTGATGGTTTTATATAGACAGTTAAGTTATACTGAAGTTGACCTACATAATGCTGTTCGTTCTTTCCTCTTTCTCAGACTACCAAATGCAATATAAACACTTCTGCCATGTAAATACTGTGCATTACTCGGAGCGACTCTGCTTTGTAACTGTGAACATAAGTGGGTTTTGTTTGTTTTTTTCCATTGCACAATGATAAATGAGAGGATGCTAGTTCACAGTATCAGATTACTGGTTGTGTTCTAGTAATACTGCCATTGACATGATTTCCAGTAGCTCTAAAAAGAGGTGCTAACTCATGTTTTAGCACAGTAATAGGTTACTCTGACTTTCTGGGATACCTACAGAGAAATTCTGTAGTGTCTAAATGTCAAGTTCTATGTTAAGATAAAGTTTTGCAGGCAAAGGAAAGTCTTGGATGACTTTGTGTATATGCCATTTACATTGTACGGAAAACATTTATCTATCCGTAGACAAACAGATTGCCCAACAAGAAGCCATTTTCAAGGCGGATGTGAATGCCAGTCTGTAGCTAAGCAGGTTGAAAATACAAATAGTTAGGTCTTGAAAAGAGAAAGTAAATAATTCTTCCCACTGTTCCTGCAGTGGCAGCATTCACAAAAGATTTTTTTGTCCTCTTACCTGAATTCTCTGTTTTGTGGGGAGAGAACCAGAGGTGCTGATCAGCGAATTCCTTGCCAGCTGGGGAACTGGGAAGCAAAAATCTTCTGGAACCAGTTCCTTTACAGACAGGTGCAAAGGTTAAAAGGACTGTTGCCCCCCCTTATAGTGCACTACTTTGTATACCTGGACCAAATCTTTAATGAAATTATGTTGATGTGTATCAGTTGAGGTCAAATGGCGCTATCATTTTACAAGACCTACAGCTGACCTTAGTTTCTTCCTCCTAGTTCAGAAATGTAGTCTCTGGCATCTCACAGTTATTTGCTGCTATGTTCCTAGGACAAGTGGTCCCTTTGTCCTTAAACTTATCCCTTAACCATAACAAACCCAAAACTAAGCAATTCCCAAATAAATTATGCTTGTCTTTTAGCTTGGAGAAAAGTGTGCATTGTTTTATCTGTGGCATTTTAAAAATTTTACATATTGTGGTTACTCTGAAATGTGTATGTGAAATGTGAATAATAATATAATTACAATGTGTTTGTATACAGTACTTTTGATTTAGATCTTTCTGATAAAAAGTAGCAATATTGTGAATGCTATATATATTATCCTTTTCACAGAACAGTTTTGTGGACACCATTCTCTCCTTTCCTTTTTTAAAGCTGTGTTGAAAATCTCTCACCCTGAGAACCTGAAGATGGTTGCCTCCCAATGTTATATGTAAATCTGTAAATAGCTATACTGTTGCTTTTTGAAAGAATCTGGTGCTAATGTTTTGCCTTTGGCATCCTGGGGATGGCTGTTTCTTCACCTTACGTTGTTCTCAATTCTAGATCTCTTTGTATAGTGAAAGATTTCCACTATGTTTCTCCAACTGTTTGGATCCTGCAGCCCAGAGTGAAAATGTATGGTTTTCCTGCCTGACACTTAACACTTACCTACTGACAAATGGTATTGCTTGACTTTGAGAAAATAAACTGTATATTTCAATGTAGGGTTAGTTTTTGTGTGCAGTTTTAACTGTCAAAATCTATTGTTTTGCTGTGCAGTGTTAGCCGTCTCGTGGTGCCCCTCAACGGCGCTGATAGCTTTTGAAGGCCAGGCCAGTTATCTGACAGGTCTGAAGTAGCTTGCTGTCTTCTCACAGATTATTTAACATGTTGACTTAATTGATCATTCTCAAGTTCCCAGTGTAAGTAAGTACCAGAAATGTGTTCATGTCTATTCATTATTTTAAGTGTGTGAGTATCAGAGGGCAGAAAGGAAGATGTTTTATGAGGTGGATAAAATAAATCAGTCTCTCACGACTTAGGGAGTATATAGCAGGGAGGGACTTAAGATTTTTCTGCTTGGGCTATTACACTGTTTCGGCTTCATCCCGTGTTTAGAATGACAATTCATATGGAAATATCTAAAGTCAGTGGTTCTCAAGTTTTTTTGCAAGAACAGATCACTGTGAAGTCTCCATCTCTAACAGACTTCCACAGAAGCTGTTTAATTTCAATTTAATGGGAGCTCTCAGATTAACTGCAGAATCTTTTGCCTTATTGGGGAACACTGTCAAGTGTGCACAAATTTGTTGTAGAGGTGACCACAGATAATATTTTATGGCTTGATAAATCATCCTAGAAATTAATTGTCTGTGAAGGTCTTTATCGTAAAAACTATCTGAGAAAGGGAAGTTAGGGAAAGAAAAATACTTGGGTAGTTGTAGGATTTTTCTAAACTTCTAACGATGCTTTTCACCCCCTTCTTCTCTCCCTCTGCGTGTACATGGACCCACCTCTTCGTGCCTGCTTTCCTGGTATCATCCAGGATGGCAGCTATAGGGGAATAACAGTCTAGTTTTTGTGTACTGTTTGAATTGGGAAAAAAATTGCTTTTCTTTAAACTGAAATTAGGTTATTTTCTGTTTTGGGGTATTTGAGACCCTCAGATTTCAAAGGAGTCACCATTGCACGGTGTTCTTTCCTAATCAAGCTCTATTGATTAATTCTGATGTACGTAATTGTCTCGCTTTTTACAGCTGAAGTTATCTGTTGGCAATCCAGTAGCTAGCAAGGTGTTACGATGGGTGCGCAGTAGAATCACAACTCCTATTTTAATGGTGTCCAGTCATTTATTGCAGAAGTTCATAGGTTTGTCTCAATTAAGGGCTTCTCATTCGTGGGTTTTTTTTTTTTTAGAGTATAAATTGGTTTTTCTACATACTTGGGTAGAACCTGCCCACAGAGTAGATGTTATAAAAATTAATAATTACATCTTAAAAGTGCTGGACTACATATTGTCAGTTGTCAGCAGTGGAAAATTGGACATCACATTCACTTTACCACAGTTCCAGTCTGTAACTTAACTAATTATAATGATGCACAAATTGTACGATGGGTTACCCATGTGGTTTAACCGTTCACCTCTGAAATCTTGGGTTTCATTCTCCCTACCTACTGTTTTGATAATGTTTCTATTAATAAAGTTGTTCCATTTGAAGTAGGTTAACTTAATTGTAATTTAATACACCTCAGGAGAAAACCTGAATTGAAGTAAATTCAATGTAGTTCCAACAGCAGAAGGTAATTTCTCTCCCAGAGCACAACAGCACACCTACAAGCAGAGCAGGTAGAATCTTTTCAAGATGGGCCATGCTTGGGACCATTTTCTCAGTTGTAGCCCTGTGGGCAGATGCTTTATTGTTTATCTTAGGCTAGGAGTTTTATTTCGGTCAAAGCAGCTGAGCCTTTCCTGAGAACAAGGCTAGTAAAATGCTTTTTGTTTTTCTCCTGTGTTAAAAATTCTCACAACGGCTTCATTTTTAGGTGCTTTGCTATCTCTGTCTTGGAGGGAGTCTCCTAAATTTGGCAGGGGGAGATGGCCTTGTGACTAGGCCGTGCCTTCCGCTGCTGCCACACATCTCGGTATTGGTGCAGTCTGTTGCTACAAATCTAATTCTTCTGGATGCAACAAACTGCGAACTGGTAAGGTTAGCAAGAAACTTATTCGCTAACTGTCGTTGTCTATTGCCTGCTGCTGCTTTCAGAAACCTTGCCCGGTGCTGGCTGCTGCCATGGGTGGGATACCGAGAATATCTGGACTACTAATGCGGCGGTGTCTGGCATCTCTTCTGGGATGAAGCGGGACGAGGAATTCCGTGTATCTCCTGCTCACTAGGTGTGAGTTAACCTAAACCAGTGCCACTAGAGAAGAACCAGATTCCCACCACATAGCCACTTCTGTTGAAATATTTTTGCTATTTGTGATTGCCTGACTTGACATGGGAGAAAATAGAATTAAAGCAAATAGATTTGTGATGGGGAGCTGAAAATTTACAAAGGTGTTGAAAGATACAGAAGAATAATCATACTTATTTTCAGTCCCAGGTGAGAATACTCAAGAACTCTAGATCTGTGTTCATGGAGTTAGTGAAAGAAAGGTTTTTCTTAAACACATACTTACTAAGTTGCAACTATGTTAACTAGACTTTATTCATTCCAAGCAATTTTTGTAAGAGAAGCCAATATTAGCTCTGAAAAAGCTGTGGTCTGACATGCATTACCAAGAGTTGTTCATTTGCTGCTGTTCCTTGCGATAGCATCATTTGCCATATGCCATCTCCTGATGGAGAGCATATTCTGTAAACTGGGTAATGGATGTATAGTTACAAGAGTTTTACCAAAACTTTATTTTGGTAGAGCTGTAAAGTCCGAAAGCTTGAGAGGAATTAACAAAATCCTCCTGATGAAGATTGTTTCGAGCATGCAGTTTCAACATCTGTTTCATTTCCCAGCTGCCTTCATAAAGTGTTTATTAGTGATAAATTAGGCTTGTGTCTTTTGTAACAGCCTCAGAGAAATACAAATACAGTGAGCAATTGCAGACTAAATAGTAAGCAATGGAAGATAAGATTTATTTATCTCAGTACCTAAACAGAAAAGCAGGAGGCTTGTGAGTACTATTCATAGCTGCTCCCAAGAGTTACTGCTTCAGCAGCTTTCACAGGCAGGTCTGGTTCCTCCAAAGATAAAAAGGGAAATCAAGCTGTGATGATCGAAGTGGCCAACATTGACCTGAAAGGGCTGGAGCAGGTCACGTTCTTTTTATTAGTAATGGGGTGATACAGATCTCAAGGAAGTGAAGACGAATTAAACCGGGAAGGATCAGTGCCCTGAAGGAAGAAAAACTGAACAAGCAGTGAAGTGTATTAGGGCTGTGAATTTCCTGCCTTTCTCTTTCTCTGTACCTGATACAGCAAAACTGTACTGTCTCCATATGCTAGGGCAGGCATTTTTCATCACTGTAGTGTAAAAAAATCCTTAAAGCGTCTTTGAAATTTAAACTTATGGGGAACAACTTGGAATTTCAGATTCTCAGGTCTCACCGTCTTAGGAGGAGACCATCGTGCTGTTAAACACATGGAGTAATGCCCCATTCTTGGCTGAGGAGACACTGGCACGGCTCTCTGGCACTAACGAGCACTTGGCACTGAGGAAGAAGTCATCCTTTCACTCTAGTCATCCTAAACTCTAAACAGCCCAGCTAGCGAGGTGTGCCAAGATGCTTAAGTCACCTGGGCTGTGAGATGAGGGTGTTTTCCATCTTGCACAGCACACCACACATTTACCAAGCGACCAACCTAGCTTGTTCTCCGGGGTTTTGCTTCCACAGTTGCCACCTCTTAAGGGCTTGCTTTACCAATCAAAAGGTTGAGGGCAGAGCAATATCTAATCCTTGCTTAAGCTGGACCATCACGTGCTGCCAGAAAAGCATGATTTAGAAAGCCAGAAGCAAAGCAGGCCTAAATATTCAGCCCAGGCATTGGGGTATCAATAGGGAGGGGAGGATCTTGGGTTTGTGTACCGTGGGCTACTTACATAGTTCGTGGTAGGCAATCAATGAATTAAAAATCAGAAACAGCCCAGGGAGAAGGGTGACTGGAATCTGCTCTGCTGCCCAGCCTGCCCTCAGATGCAGGATATAACATCACACTCCGAGTCCAAGCTTGAAGTGCTGGCTAACTGCAGCATTAAGGTAAGTGCCAAAGGCTGCTGAGGATACAGCTACAGATACACCTGTCTCCTGTTCCATTTCTAGTCTGAGGTGCCTGGGTGCAGACACTGATACTAATAGTGGTATTGAAGTCTAACTCTTCACTGTGTATGGACTGTTAGATCTGGGTTACCATTTAGGTACCTAGCTGGGGGCCTAAATTAGGAGCCCAATTGTCCTTGATTCCCTCTATAGGCAAGCTGAGATAAGGTTACCAAAAGAGCTTGGTTCAACCCAGATACCTCTCCCTTCCCTGCCTCCTCCTCTTTCTCTAGGAAGAGAAAGCTCCTAATTTAGGCATTGAAATCAAAAGTGAGATTAATCCATGCCTTAAGTGTCTAACTCGGCATTAAATTCTAAAATCCCAGGTATTGTGGTACACAGCATTAATTGCAGGTCCATTTGTCAAATGCCTGCACATACTGAATCCTTTTGATTTGAATATAGACTATATGGCTCTGGGGTTTGGGATCTAGGGATTCTTACAAAACTCTGTTCAGTCACTCCATTCTCTAAGTACTCTGTGTGTGTTTGTATACATTTACAGTTTGAGAAGCAAACAAAACAGTTTTTCATCCTGCTTTTACTGCAATGGGGAAAAAAAGAACTAGGTGAGTAAACTCTGTTGTCACACTGGTTTTGCAAAGGTGGAGTTACTTAGACTACCATTTTTATGCGATGGGCAGTTCCACCACACAAATAAGAGAGATGATTACAAAAGAGGCACAGTGGTAATGGTCACCACTTGCCACATACGTGGCAAACAATGAAGAGGAAAGTTGTGTAGAGCAAGGTTGGTAGTCTGGGTGTGTGCAAACAAATTGCCATTTCATACGGTGACATGCAAAGCAATTAATCAAGGAGCAAGTGATTGAGATCACATGGACAGGGTGACAGAATATAGACCAAAAAGCAGCAACTCAAAAACTGCGCGGGGTCACAGTGAATGAACAGCTCGTGAACTCTCTGCTCTAGGAAAAAGGCTGAAACAGTGCCTTGGAAGGGAAGGGGAACATGGGGAAAGTAGTATCTTGCTATGCAGTATTACTGAAAACATTCTAAACTTTCTAAAACATTGTATCTAATTCTATTATCCATATCCAGCACAAAGGTGTTGAAAAACTGGAAAACATGAGAATAGACACATCTAAATTATTAGAGACTATCAAACCTGAGATTTAAAGATTGCTGTGTATGTGCTGCCCAGCATCATGTACAAAATGAGACTCAGTTAGCAGAGAAAGTCCTATCAAGAACCAGCGAGCACAAGACAGACACATGAAAATAAAAATCAGGTGCAAATGTTCAAGGGTGTCAGCAGTACAGTATCGGTGTCATGAACGGCAGAGAAAATGTGCAGTGTGAAGGTCGGGCGTCAAGTCTCTGGAAGTCAGGAAACTCAGAATGAAAATTTTATGGTCACCATAAATCCACCTTTTGTGTTTGAAGTTCTTACATTACATGGTCACATACTAAGGTGTGACTACTTCAGCAAATATTTATATTGCCAACGGTTTTATAACTGGGGTCTTAAAAGAGCAGAGGTAATTATAACACGTGGCTTTTGTAGACTGACAGGTCAGGAAAATAGGTGGGAGTTTGCAAGCCCTCAGCTTGCAAATGGGGCTTGAGTGCTCCAGGCGGCAGGTCTCAGTCAGATAGAATCACAGAATCATGAAGGTTGGAAAGGACCTCTGAGATCATCGAGCCCAACCTGTTAACCTAACTGCCTGGTCCGCCTCTAAACCATGTCCCTAAGCACCACATCCACACTTTTTTTGAACACTTCCAGGGACTGTGATTGCACCACTTCCCTGGGCAGTCTGTTCCAATGCCTAACCACTCTCTCCGTGAAGAAGTTTTTCCTAATATCCAATCTAAATCTCCCCTGGCACAACTTGAGGCCATTTCCTCTTGTTCTATCACTTGTTACTTGGGACAAGAGACCGAAGATGATCTTTCTTCTTCCATTACAGACCCTCTCCACACATGCACCTACAGGAATTGCCACAACTTCTTCTCCGTATACTAGTTTGGTTACTTACTAAGTTCGCTTTTGTTTTTCCTCACGTCTTCTGAGATAACGCACTGTATACAGGCGAGTCTCCTACCAGTGCTCCTGTACTGACAAACTGAGCTGTCTGTAAAAACATTTCCCTGGGCCAGCCTAAAACTGATCTCACTTCATCAGCTCCTTCCAGGTGGTTGCCCCCCTTTTTGAAACTGACTCCATGTGTGCTGGAGCACACATCATCAGAGGATCGATGGCCTTGCATCTCCTTTGCCTTGTGATTTGTAAGGTGGCTATGTAGTGCTGCGAGGGAAAGCAGGGGCAGTTTGGCACCTCTTTCCCCCAGTGCCCAGGTAAATGACAGACTAATGCAAGGCTAAAAAGTAGAGCTGTCTTACCTCTGAGGCAAAGTTGCTGCAATAAAATGCTTTTGAAAAGCAGCTGCCCTTCACATATTTAAGGAATGTGCCCTGTCCGGAGCTCTTTACAGAACTGCATCCTTCTGCTCCCCACCAGTACCCTGCTTTTGATGATAACATAGTTCATAAGAAATCTATTTTGCTTTCTGCAGAATCCTATTTTATTTGCATTCTGTTTCACCAGAACATTTGTATCTATTTCCTACTGCATCAATCTTAACAGGATCTTGATCAGTTGAAAGATCACAGCCATTGCTCAGCCATGACGATAACCAGGAAGGGGGAGGGAAGCACAGAAACCCTTTCAGGGGGTCAGTAAAGATCCTGAAGATCTTCTTGTAGCTGAGGTGATAGCCACGATCAGCTTACAAGCAACCAGTGATTCGCATGTTTCTCCTAAAGCAGTACTTCAGTAGTGCCCCATGATTTGTGCAGGACGTTGCTTTGTAAAGCTTTAAAACCCCCATGATATGTTACCAGCCAAAGGTTTCTATTGATCTCTTACTTTTGTTCCCTTTAATGGAAATTTATAGGAATTTGATTTTCTTGTGACTTCTAACGGCTGGTTAAGAACACGCTGCTAAGGCAGCTCCAATGAAGTGAAAAAAGCCTGGTGGTGTAACACGGCGGCGCTCCCCGCAGTGCGGAAACACTGCCAAGGCGGAGCGAAACCCGAGTATGACATGTCGATAACATCCTCCCATCAGGTGGTCTTTTCCACCAGCTCTAAAATGTCAACAAGTCTGAGGAAAATGTCTTTGTTAAGCTTTGAATGACCTACTTTGGGGTATCTGGGAATAACCAGAAGACTACAAGCGTGCATCTAATTTTAGCAGCCCTTCATTTTGTGCATGTAAGCTTTTGTGTTCTACCTCTCTAGGAAAAAAAAAAAAGATTTCTCGCTGAGCCAAAGACAAATTTTGGTTTTAAATATTTGGTTTTAAATCAGCCCCATGTTGGGTCACGATCACAGTGAAATCATCTCTCTTGAAATTATTGAGTCTGTAACTGTCATCTCAATTTTGCTTCAAAAACTAATACTGAGCCCATTCCAAAGGATCTATAGTTGCTGGTCTCTGAAGAAAAGGTGCTGGAGATAATCTGGGCAGCTGTGTTCTGTTTGTTTCCATTTCCCCCTTGGTTTTAATTGACCGATAGTAAAAGGGAAGACTTCTTCATAGGAAGTTTCTGCGAGTCTTCTAGCTCAGTAATAAGGGCAATCTGGGAAAAGTTAAGAACAAAAAACAAGTTGTTAGTGTGTCAGCAGGGCATCTGAGGACACTACTGGTGGCATTGATGGTGGACTAAAGATCTCTGATGTAGTTTGGATAGAAGAAGCACTAAACAAGTATTTGGCCATTGGTAGGGATATTAGTGCTGTGCAAGATTGTTTGGAAGGAAGCAAGTCCAGACATGGGTGAAGTACAGGCTTTTCCGAGCTTCCAGTGCCTAAACTGGACATTGAGCATCGTCTCTCTTGCTAGGAGGGGCAACATATAATGTCCCTCATATAATGTCAGAGTCCACTGGAGTGTTAGACTAAAACATGTATTTAAATCTCACCCACACTGGACAGAAAAAATATAAACAGAACTAACACAGAGGATGGTAGGGACTGAGCATTTTGGACACTTATTTGGGACTTCACAAAATAGAAGAGAAATCAAAGCCAGCAAAATGCAATGACATAATGGCAGTAGCACAACAAAACTATTACCAAGTTCTCTGGAGTCAGAGAACCTCCCAGCTGATGGGATCAACCGTAAAAGCAAAGAGCACATGCTGGCCGCTATGAACAGGGTGAATGTAGTTTGGGATTGTGTTGAGTATCTGATAATGTGTGGTGCTTCCCTGTGTGGTCCATTGAGCTTGGTAGCAGGTGCCTCTCTTTAGTGGCAAGCCTTGGGCAGTGTGACTGCTGCATGCTCCCAGCTTTAGCCAGGCTTGGCAAGACAGAGAGAGACACAACCACTCTAAAAGGGAAAGTCAAGCTGTTTAACAACTGAGCCCTTTGCCATACTATGACAAGAGCACCCCTGCCCCAGGGTCATGTTTAGCAACATGGGGAGGATCCTGCTGCTGCCTGTCCATCCCACCACTGCTGGCCAACTCCATCTGCAGAGAACACGGAGCCTACCCACTTGGATGGCTCCCAACCCCCTCGCCTGGAAGCTTTCTTCCCCTCTTCCTAAGGCATTCACGATGAAGTGCAAGGGGTTTTAACCCTTTCAAAAGTCCATCTTGCTTTTGGGTGTTTATTATTGCAACACACAGCTGTACAGTTTATTTATGCAGGTGTCCAGTGGGCTGTTCATGGGATTAGCCTCAACAGTGGGGCAACGCTTGCGACGAGGTCATCATGTGCTCTCTGAAAACACATCCTCATTGTTTAAGTGTCCTGCTTTTCAGTTTCATTTAATGTGCTGTTGATAATGTATTTGTGATCCACATTTGAAGAGGCACAGGCAAAACGGGCAGAGGGTCTACTGTTGCTGGGCCATGAAGCACTTTTTGTCACGTGAGTTGTGTTGTTTGGTACAGTTGTTTGTCTCATCTCTGAATTTCCCAGGTTTCAAAGGACAACATAGTTTGGCCATACAGGTATACAGTTAGGGAAGATGTTTATGTAAATATTTTTCTCAGACTCAAGCTGTGGTTTTAGAGGCCCACACTTAGGTTCAGTGTTGGATCTGATGATCTGCTGACGACAAGCGGTGACAAAGAGTGAGGACGCAACACCTCTAATCCCCAGTTCACCGATCACAGACGGGCAAGCTGCGTGCAGGGAGGCTGCTGTGTCTCCTGGGAGAAGTAACCTTTGTCTCGAAACAAAAAGCGGGAAAGTATTCGTACCTGAGCCTCAGAGCTGTTTATAGGGCTCTGTCTGTTCCCTATTTGGTACCACTCGTTGGGCAATGTATCTTGCACAGCATCTTGATTTCAGGCTGGTTTTTTCAATGTGGCAAACGAAAGGAAAAATAACTTGAAGCAAATATTTCCTGTTCTGTGGTATTTAACAATGAAATTGTAAACCACAGAAGGGACTGGGCTTGATCTAAAGGACTTTGAAGTCGGCAGAACTATTCCCACTGATTTCAATGTGCTTTGGGTCAAGGCCACAGGAGGAAGAAAGCAAATGTCTTCTGCCCCAAAAAGTATTAACCATTGGCATTCAAAGAACAATAAAGTCTGATGTGTAAAATGTGTTCCTTTAAATAAGGCAGTCAGAAACTTATTTCATTTCCATCTGCTTCCTAATAATTTGTCACTAATACATTAAAAACGAACACATTTATAGAAGTCATAATCATAAACTGAAAAGAAAAAACACTTAATACTGTCATTTGCTTCCTATCTTGCTTCCATTCCATTTTGTGTGTATTGTATTTTGCACTAATGTAATGGTGCTTATGCTGCTGGTTATGTTAGCACAGACGAAGCACTGTAGGTTTCCAGTTGAATTAAACTTCACTGCACTGATGGTGGTTGACAAATATATCAAAATTATTATCTTTCTGTACAATTTAATCTTTAAAACATCACAATTTTTTTTTTGTGCCTGAGAAGAAATAGGTCAGAGATACAGAACTGGGGGGGGGGGGGAGGGGCAAAGAAGTGTTGTTCTGGGAGTAGAGTAGGGGTTGCCGCTCCTGTTGCACGGTTAGTCAAATAGGCTGCATGCAGCAGCTTCATATGGAAAATCAGCAATAGGTTTGCCTGCAAATATTATCTCACACCGTTATTAAATCCAAGAAAAGGAATCTATCTGCCAGCTGCCTACTGCCCAAGGATGCTGTCCTTCTGAATCAGCAGACCCATCACCATGTCAAGAGGCTGTACTCAAGTCTAACACATGACAACAAGCCCATCGGGGTCTGTACATGTTGGAGCTCCTTCGCACGCAACAGCAAACCCTGAGTAGTTGAGTTTGCCTGTGCAACAAACTACCACCACCTAGCTGTGACCGGCCGGAGAGGAGATCCCAGCCTGGCGAGCTGCAGAAGAAGAGAGGACTGTGTTGCCATAGCCAGGCTGCATTACCTGCACATGACACAAGTGAATCAGCGTCAGCTGGAAGATACAGCAAGAGAGGAAGGGAACCGAATTAAAAGTGATGCAGAAAATTAAAGGATACGGATTAATGCCATGATGCAGCCTTCTTTAGTGGTGGCAATGAGTAGTCATGGTGTGTGCTACGGGTGAGAGGAATTTTTCACTGAGGGCTTCTCACTTCAGGATGCTTCAGTGAAACAAACTTCCTCATCTTTCAACACCAGCGCTGGAAATGTCCTCCCACTGTAGGAGCCAGTGCATCGTTTGGAGATTAGCATAGTTTACTCCACGTTTCAAAGAGGAGAAACCAGAATGGAGTTAAGAACTCTCTTACCATTTGTAAGAACTGTTCATGGGGAAACCACAAAGCAAGGCAAACATTATTTTAAAAAGATTTTCCTTTTTTTCTTTTTTTTAAAAAGCATCCGAGATAGCAAGCCTGGTACTATTTGTACTGAGGTATGGGTACTGCTAACCACAGCCCAACAAGAAAACATTTCAGCTTGAGTTTATTCCTTGGAAAACCTTCTCCTTATCCCCTGCATTTCTTCCCACTGCAGAGCTGCACTAATTTGGTTGCATAAATACAAGGGGAAAACTCTAACAAAGAAGAAAGGATTATGAAATCACTTCATTCTCTTTCAGATGAGAATTCTGTGTCCTTCAGGCTGGGACATCATGGTGGTCTCAGGCTAGAAAATCATGTAATCATGAAGGCAGATTTTCTGAAAGGGTGTCTTATGGAAAACTGAATTTTCCCTGGGAGTTATCTATGTGACTTTGGTAAGTGTTTTAGAGCAATTAGAATAAATGGCATATGGCAAAGCTTTTGTATTTTTATAATATGTTAATGATTAACTGACTTCCTACATCTTTGTTGACTTAGTGGGAGAGTGACAAGGAACCGTGAGGTACCTATTTGGTAGCGTAACAAGTCGGACAATTTGCACGGGCATTTTTTCCATCTCCCTTCTGGAACTTGCTTCATCCAGCTGACACTGCTTCAAAGCCTTAGACAACTCTCAGACTCACAGAAGTAAGTCGTCTTTTTTTTAATATGACTTATTTTATGAAGTGCTGATAGAGAACAGATGGAGAGAGATTTAAATATTTATTTGTTTCCTATAAAGAATGTTCTCCCAACCGGGAATTGAAGAATTAAGTTTTCAAGCATTAAATCATAAGGATATTGCTAAGAAGAGACCTTCTTAATTACTATGCTTTTTTAAACTCCGTTTCTGCTGCAAGACTTGGACGTAACAAAGGATTTGGTTAGTAAGCCATGTCCAGTATAGACCAATAAAGCTGCATCTAGGCTATAAAACTTTACAAAAGCATGATTTGAATGTTAATTTCAAAATGCACGCAGTGCCTGGCAGCATCTAAAGCAAAAATATTTGCTTAAAACATGAAATAAATGGAAATAAATGAAATTCTGCTTACATGGGCTGGGAAAAATAACTTTGTGCATATTTTATATAGGAAGAGTTTATCATGAACTTTCTTTTCAAGGTGGTTACAAGTTGCAGTAGAGTTCCTAAAGCAAAACCATGTTTCAACAGGCAGATGGGCTGCAGACAGGGAGACTCATACTGCGCTCTTCTATTGTTATGTTTTTTAGTGTATTTATTTTATTTTAGCTGTGCTATCACTTACAAAGAAACAAGTATTGTCTCCTGCCCTTTTGGAAAGCTCTTCTTTCAACCACCCACCCAATGTCTATGAAGAAAATCTCAAGGGTCTAGAGCATTAGTACAGTCTTTGAGTATCATGTCAAGGCTCATGCAATTTGTGTAAGACTTCCACAAATTCACATGACAGGTCCCAGCTCCATCTCACGCGCCCCTGCAGCCTCTGTTGGTGTCTGAGATCTTATGTGCCAGGTGTTGATGACCGACCCATCCAGCTCTGCCTGGTGCTTGAGGTCCCAGAGGGGGAGAGATACAGCAGAGGGGATGCTGCTGCTGGGAGTGTATTACCTAGCTCGTACCAACCTCTAAAGGACATCTACTAAATGGCAAACTCCCTCCATGCTGCTGAAAGCTAGTGCCATCCCACCCTCAACCCATTTTAGGAAACGATGCATTTAAAGACAAGTCTTGCAGGTGATATTGCATGGTTGGGGACACTCTCTTACACGACCCTACAAATTGGACATCACCCCCTGGCACAGGCCTTCACCCCATGAGGGAGTCTGAGACCCAGTAACCTGAAAGGCCCAATTATATTTAAATGCACTAATTAAGAAAGCATGCTAGCTTTTTTCCTTTATTTACCTGCAGGTTTTTTAAAATCTTTGTTTCAGGAGCTTATGGCAGGTTGAGTTTTAGAAAGCAGATCTGAAACCCGCCTGAGGCATATAGACTGCTGAATGTAATTAAAACAACTTTTCAGAGGACCCAATATTAATTCCAGGAGTGGTGCCATATTGGTTTCTCTGCTCTGAGGACTGATATCATAGCCCCAGCCTTTTGTCACTAGCAATTACTGGAAGTAAAAGAAGTGTTGACAAAATTTCAAGTATAGCTCCATTTCTGTTTGCTCCTGCTGCTGAGAACATCTGGAGGTGGGACTGTGGCCACAAAGAACTGACCTTTACCTATTCGACTGCAGCATTTCATTTTAGTCTTTTTAAAGGTAAGCCTGATGCACAGGTGACCCAAAAAAGACTCTGTGAAACCACTTGGCAGTTGAGAGAGCGGCTTGTTTCCATTTTTTCTCCTAGAAGCAAGCTTGCAGCTGTAGGAAAGTCACCACATCTCCCAGGCATCCTCATCTGTTTCTTGTAAGAAAGAGGGAGAAAGTCACGTCTCATTCTGTCCCTGAAGTATATGGGCAATGGCTCAACACACTTTTCATAAACAGCTACTCACCGTGCAATGCTTGATTTAAATAAAAATGAGCAATAAAGACAAAAGGATCCTTCAGGTTTCTATATTTGGATGAATTCACTAGCATGTATTACCTTTTACTGTTAGCTTCTGTCTTCTCTGTGCAAATTTCCGCTGAATGCCAGCAAGTTTACATTTTTCTTTTACTCAGGTAGGGTATTTAGTTAAAAATACATCCATGAAGGAAAGCCCTTGCAAATGAAGGAAATGAAAGATGTATTAAGAGAGAAAATGATAGCAAGGGACTCTCAGGTGAGAAGCCTGTAGAAGCAGCTCTCCTTTTTTAGCTATTGTTTCTAGACTTTCCAAAGACTGCCCCCAAAAGCTGCTGGAATGCTTGTCGGATTGGACTGAATCGATTTTAAATGAAAATGTTGATGAAATCATGGGACACTGAGAGATGGAACCGTAGCCACCTCTTAACACCCTTCTCTTGCTTCTTTGGGTGAAAAGGGTTTTCAGTCATGCTTTTTGTCCACTGGCATACACACCACGGAAACCTAGCTTGTTCCTTCTGGCAGGATTGCCTTTGTGGGCTACCTCCATCCCATGAAACAGCTGGCATGCAAACTTTGAATGCTGAAATCTGCAGCTCTGAGTGAGCTTCCAAATCAAGAACTGCACGCCAGTAACACCAACTAATTATTCAGAAGACCGCCTGTAGCTGACGGAATATGAGTTCATTTGCCTTAGGAAATTTCATATAGTGATAGTGTTACATCATTGTATTATTCAGACCATATAGGTAATCTTACTATACTAATTAAATTAATTCAAAATATTTATACAATTACTAAAGCATAAAACCAGCCAATAGATTATGCCAATGCTGTCTGTGTTAGCACAGACTGCCATGTGATCTGGGCTTTGAACTGTATTTTATCCAATATAGCTCTAAACATGCAGGGACTGCACTTTCACATTTTTCTCTCAGAATGCTGGAAAGGGCATTTGCACAGGGACCAAAGGGTTTTATTAAAAAAAATTATTTCTTTGGTTTTTTATGTGAATGGCAAGTTAGCGGTGGATCAAATTCTTCCTTTCTGAAGGAGATGCCTCTAGCTTTGAAACCTACAGGAAGGGCACTGCTGGTGGGGGAGCCGAGAGGCGACTGCAGGAACAGTTGCTAAATGTGGCCAGTGATGATGATGTACCAATTACACGTGGGAGGAGAGAGAAGAATCCAAAGGACATATTTGAGATGGCCAGGCTTCGTCTGCAGGCTCCAGTAAGGTGACCTTCATCAAAAGAGACACAAGATCCCATCAATACACAGAATATCTGGGAATTTAATGAACTTAAATACAAAGGTGCTGAAATGCATATGGGCTTGAGGCATATGTATCCTGATCCTCCAAAAGATGACCAGTCTCTAGAGATTCAACAGCAGGCACTGTTGAGGGAATAGCAGAAGAAACTTGACAGAATGAGAATGAGGAAAGAAACAGAAGATGATTCTGCTTCTGGTGGTAACCCACAAACCGTGGGACTGTTTAGGAATGAATCTAATGAATTCTTGAAAAATTCACTGTTGGAATCGGATAGCACTTTTATTGGTGCTAACGGGGAAATGTTTATTGTGTGCATTTTGGGGTTGTCTGTGCAGGGACGGGAGCTGGACTCGATGATCCTTGTGGGTCCCTTCCAACTCAGGGCATTATCCTATGATTCTGTGTTTCCTGCCTGAGGAGAAGCCCCTCGGGCGATGGGGTGCTGCTGGGCGGCCCCGGCCCGCAGGTGCTCCCGGCACCCGGCTGCTGCTGCTGCGGCCTGAGGGGGTCCCTGGCTGCGGGGGGTGCTGCTAGAGCCCGGCCCTGCTGGCAGCCCCAGCCGTGCGCAGGGCCCTGTCGCTCTTCTTGCTACCAGGTTTCCTTCTTCTTTCCCTCCTCCTTGAGGTCTCGCAGCAAGCGAGCCGCTGAGACGGGCGAAATCCTGGAGGGAGACGCCCTCTGCAGCTCACTCCCCGTTTTACTTGGCATCTGCAAGCGAAATGGTTTTGTTTTTTTTTTTTGGAAATGCTTGCCACAGTAGTCCTGAAAAATTATATCTTGCTACATTTTGGGGAAAACGAGTTTCCCTGATGCTCTCTGCCCGCTGGCAGGCACACGGCAGGACCTCGGCCAGTGCGGTAGCTGGATGGCCTCGTGGGATGCCCGCGTCCCACAGCACGCCCGAGGGGCCATGGATGCTGCGACCTGCGGCAGCGCTCAGGCTTAGGGTTTATGCCAGAAACTTGGGACTAAATACGCTCTTATCCAAAGGCTTCCCTTAAAATCAGCGCTTCTGGCAAGTGACACGTGTCTGTTCTCATTTGATGATACCAGCAAAACCTATAGTGTGTTTATTAATATTTATAATGATAGAGACTGGAATCAGGAACTAGATCTTTGTCTTAATTTTGACATATTTTCATACGGCAAGCAAATTCCTGTAACTAACTATTTCGCCTTGATATTTCGTTCCTTATTTTCTTTCTGAATCTTAATACCAAGAGGTCGTAAGTATAGGCTTCTGTCTGGTTTTCCGAAACAGGCAAGTATGATAACTGTTATTCAATTTCATCACCAATCTCAAAAGTACTTCTTTTTCACCTTGATTTTCTCTAAGTCAGTCAGTACTATCAGGTTAGATCAAAGAAGTTCCCATGGCCAGGGTGTGGAGAAATGAGCCAAAATGAATCATTTCCCACCTAAGCAATTTTTTGTGTCTAGACATTTGGTACCTCATGTAAAGTTCAGCTTTGTTAGCTGGTTGTTCTCCAATGTTTTCAGATTTTTTTTATAAGCCTCTTATTCTTTCACCCTGCGTGTTTGCTTGTTCTGTGTTTTTTGAGAGTCTCACGGGGGAAAAAAAGGTCTTTTCCTAATTTTTAATTTTATAATTTAATTCTGAACGCCATTCTAAGTAACTTAGCACATGAAGGTTTGATAGAGGGCTCAGTAATCATGGATACGATCTCATTTAATTCTGTGGGAAAACAGGTGAGTAAATTCAATCCATGAAGATATATACTGATATCACACTCTGAACAGCTCTCCGTGACACGGATCGGCCTGCTTGCCTATCTTCTATGACCTTGATATCAGCAAGTTGTTTAAATGAATTTTTATGATGTATACAAGAAGTGTTACAGGAACACGGGCTCTGCACAGAATGGTATTTTAATATGGTTCAGGTTTGGCCTCTGTGCGCCCAACTGATTCAAACAGATGCAGAAGGGAGTCAGCGCAGGACTCCTTTGATCATGCTCTTTTCTCTCGAGCATCTTCCCATCACTAGACTCGTACAGAAATGACACTGTTTTGATGTGGAACGGGGACAGAAAGAAAATCATTCATCATTTCCTGGGGGGGACTATGCTGTACGGCTGGTAACGACTGTTAATTAGATAGGGGGGTTATAATCACTTTGTAAATAACGTAGCAGATTGAGATAGCATTTATAAATTGGTTTTAAGTAGATAAAAACACAGGAGGCTATTCCCGAGCAACTTCCTCCATGCAAGAAATGGTTAAATGTATGTTTGCAATAATGGAGATTAATATGTCCCAGAGGAAATCAGTCCTAGCAGAGATACACAGGTGAACTGGGAGGCCAAAATGGCAAAATTGCAGATGTTGCTGTGTTTGGCTGGTGTCAAAACCCACTCTTTCCCATCCTCTTATCACTGGCATCAGCTTCGGGTCTGAAGTAAATATATAGTGGGCACCTGTCTGAGAGGATGGAAAGTGTTCGCTTAAGGCCATATTGTTATGAAGATATTTTTTATTTAATATTTCCACAGCTGGATTTTTGCAACTAGACTTTATCACTGAATCTGTTAGGTTAAGATAAGTAAATAGAAAAGCTATTGCTTTAGTAACAAAACATAGTTGCAGATCTATCTTCTTCTCATTATAGTGAACTTGGTACAGTATTTCTTCTGTCTTGAATGCAATGGGAGCAGGAGAAAAGGTATTTTAGATAACTCATAAAATGTAAAGATCCCTAGAACCTTTGAGATCTACACAATAAAATCAAGGCCACATCTTCTCTGATCACAAATCATTCCTGTAATTGTTCAGAAGGTTGTATGAAAGATGTGGGAAATAAATTAACAGATTTTTTTTTTTAATTAGAATAAAACCCTAATTTGCACTCAGAATGTACAGCCAGCAAACAAACCTAAAATCTTTTGCTAGGCTAAATGACTAAAATCTTTTCCACAACAGCGTTGGGATGATTTGAACTGGAGAAGTTGGGCAGGTTATGAACGAGTGTGATTTGTGAAGGTAAAACACTAAAGAAATCTCGGTTAAAGTTTGAGGCTGCGAAACCAATGGCAGCACATCCAGGCTCCAGCCCCTGCACGCAGCGTTATATTTCTGATTCATTCAAGTATTTCTGTTAACGCATTCATGGTTAAATAATCTAAAAATGGTCAAAGTTCAGTGGTCGTTATTAGGCTTTGTGGCCTGGATTTGCTCATGCCTCTGAACTATGGCATTTTCTGTCTAATGCTGGTCCCAGCAACTCTCGGTAAGGGCAGCACAAAAGCAGAAGTCTGTCCAGGTTAGGCTGCTGCACCGAAAACACAGCTGCCAGGAGAGAGGAGCGTGGCTTCTGCGGCTGCTTTGTAGGATCTCTTGCAGGATCCTGAGGATTTTGTCAGGTTTAGTTTCTACTAGCCAGTAACACTAGGGCTCCTGATGACATGTAAGGTGCATAAGGACCTTTGAACATAATGGTTAATTACCAAGGAAGAAAATAACTTGGAAAAAGATGTGAATTTTCCTTTTAGGAATGTAAAATGGAGATTGTAATGGGAGCTAATCAGAGACCCTTTCTTCTCCTTCTGATACAATGAAATATACAGAATTAAAGCTTAGATGTTATCTGTCTATGGGCATTGAACTTCAACAAATCTCTACAGTTGGGGAAAGATGACTACCATCCTCCCTCTGTACAGGCATTCTCTCCTGCTTTTTCACTAACAAACAGGTTCACCTGTTCACACAAATAGTGGCCTTTGTAATTTTACACTATGTTTCTTCCCAGCGCCTCTCTTTCTTCACATGGCAACCATGTCCGCAACAGAGTAGGCGGCCTCCAGAGGATGAGCTCCCTGGTCAGCACCTCACACCTCCAGCTAGCCGCCTTTGCTCTGGGTACGGTAGGCTGGATCCTGTGCACCATTTCAATGGGAATTGTGGAATGGAGAGTGTGGCACGTGGACAACACCACCATCATCTCCTCTGGCATTGCCTGGGTGGGGATTTGGAAAGTCTGCTTCATCAGTTACCTTCACATCTCACCTGGCTATAAAGAACAGTTCTGCCATAAATTCAGTGGCTATGACTCCTCCATCCCCCTGGAAATTTATGCTGCCCAGGGTCTCCTGTTAATCGCCATGTGCGTGGGCTTGCTGGGACTGATTGCCACAATATTTGCTCTGAGAAATGTTTATATGGGAATCGCTCACAAAACTCTCATTACCCGTTTCTTCCTGGTGGGTGGCTTCTTCTACATATTGGCTGGTCTGTGCATCCTGATTCCCGTGAGCTGGAATTACTATTCTGTAACGCACAACCAGAGCATTGCTTTTCCTCCTGCTTACTACATGCCCTCCAGCCCAGCGGCGCAGGAAGCTGGTGCTGCCATTCCTATCGGGATTGTAGCTGTCATCCTCCTGCTGCTAAGCGGGACTTTTTCTCTCTCGTACAAATTTCCAGTGACCGCAAACTCTATCACAAAATCCTAACAGGATAAATCCCCCCATGCTGTTTCAGAACAAGAGCAGAGCCAAGAGATAAGGACAGCAGCACGAGTGATTTTATAGTCAAGGAACTACAGAATTTAATTTTAGTCTATAGTAGCCACACTATTCTGTTATATGAACCAGCTGAATTGCCATCTTAGTTGTCACATATGACCAGAGGTTCATCTTTGAGATAATTGCTGTTGAGCAGCAACTGTGATTAAGTTTTACCAGTTGTCCTCTTTTGTATATGTAAACATTATTGGTTAATTTATTTTTTGTCTATTTACCATGCTCAAAGAGCTGACTCTGAATTAACTGTCCTGTTAGAAGAACGTGAAATAATCCATGTTAAATGTGAACTTGTTTCCTTGTTGGTACTAAACTATTTTGTCCATTATTTAATTACATCTGTAGCAAAGTACATTTTGTGACAAGTCAAGACTTTTAATACCAATAATATAAGTTTCATAATGGTTGTGTCAAATGAGTCTTCCCTGAATTGTCTCACAAAGGTCTTGCCAGTTTCTCCTCTTCCTCGAGGGCACATAAAGAGCTGTGTCTTTAACACTTCTCTTTTTCTTTCAAGCTATTTGCATTTTATGTTGCAACATGTTTGCCTGTGGGCAAGGTGCGCTCTTAGTTCCTCACTCAGGCAGAGCCAAAAAGTCTGCAAGTGTGTGCTTCTTCATCAGACACTTCACCGAATCCAAAGGTATTGCAAAAGACGGAAACAACTTCTACAAGTTATTACAAAACTGCTGTCAAAATCAGTGCTCTCGGTAACCGGGAATATTCAGTACAACTTTCAGGGTATGATTCATTTGACCTGATGTAGACATCTATACCTAAACCGGTCACTTCAGGCTCCATTTATAGTCAGTGTAGAGACCGAGACAGTCTTTTTCCAAAATAGATGCCTAGAACGGCTAGAAGAAGACATGCTCCCTAAAAACCTGTTTCTTTTAACCCACTGTAGTGGCTGTAATAACTACAGTTCCTAACTCTGGCGTACACAACCAAACTTCACCTAAGCTAGATAAAGTTAGGTGAAATTAATCTGTCATTTAAGTGGCATTTCATATGCCAGTGGCATTAAAAAAAAAAAAAAGAAAAGAGAAATGTCCCAAACACTGCAGTAAGGGCAATTAAAAAAAATAAATTAAGAGGCTGGGAGGAATGAGTAAACAGTGTTGACAAACTAATGATCTCCTGAAAACAGGTTCCTCAAAAAGTTATTAGACTTTTAAAGAAATGCTACAGGAATCTAAGTAATTTAGTTTTACTCTTTTAATTGTCCTCCATTTTCTAAAATACTCATGGATTCAGAGAAAGAAGAAAAGAAAATGTAACAAAAATGTAATAATTCTTGTACATTACAAGAAAAGGTAAAATGCCAGCAAACCAGGTCTTATCGCTCATGGCTGTTACTACCTCAACTTGTCCTAGCAGTCCAATTTTTCCTCCACATCTTCCACACGGTCTCGACTTTGCCGTACTGTCTGTCTATACAGAATCCCCACAGCACCTTCATTTCCTCTACGGTCTTCCAGTCTCTTCTGAAACAGTGGCTTATCTCATCACTGGTAATTTTTTCATCTGCTGCAAGGGTTTATCATTTGACTGTTTACAGTGCTGTAAAGCACTTTCAAGTGGTGTTTCAATGAAGGCAAGTGATTTAATAGCTTGTTTATTCTATATTGTTTCTAGTTTGATTTCTACTATACATCCTTTACAATGTTGGTAGGTTTTGTTTTTAAATGTGCAAGTCAATAGAACCGTTATCTCTTCCCACAGGGCCTAAATAATATTAGATTTTATCTTATTGTAGTTGTAAGGAAAAAAAGATCTACCCATGTGTTTATGCCGGCATTTCCCCACACGAATAAACCACCAATATTCCCTGGCAAGGAATTTAAATTTTAACAGAAAATGACTGACTCTTCAGCTTTTTTTGAGTTCATGTATGCACAGAAATGTCAATAACTGCCACTGTATTTCTCAGCTATATTCACTGAATGATTGGGTTCAATTTACATTTATTCTTCTTGGCTAAAAGAAAAAGCAACAACCAACATCAGACACCCGCCAAGTTTCTGGGTTGCTGCCACAGCTGTTTCTACCAGGGATTCTGTTGATCTGTCCTGATGCATGGCTATAAAACACTGGTGGTGTGTCAGACGTAGGCTAGACAGTGAGGAAATTCCCCATCTAAACACTGGAATAGATTACCTAAGGAGATGTGTGGGTTTTTAAAATAACATTTTGTCAAAAATAAGTTTAGACGAATAGTGCCATGAAGACTGTAGGTACGAGCGAGCCTATCTCCAGGACAGAGGGGTGATCTAGATGGAGCTCTTGGCACCCTTTCCCCCTGTACCTCCTAGGTCTCTAGTACAGAAGTCTATCAATAGTCACATGGTCCAGATTATATGTTGATATATGATAAAACGTAGTCTATGGTCAAATACCAGGCTATATTAAAACTCCCAGTCCTTCCCTGAAGAAACAATAGGAGAAAAAAAAATGTCAGCTCAAGACAAGGGAGAGGCAAAACTTCCATTGATTTCAGTGGGATTGAGCCTGTCTAATCTTGATCCCTCAAGGCTGTGTGATTCATTAAATTTCAGTGAATGTTTGTGTTCATTAAGATTTTGGTATTGGAGGAAGTAAAGCTCCTGGGCTTTTACTTCGCCAGCGAGGAGGCATAGTTTCTTTGGGCATATTTTCACGACACATTTGTTTCAGAATTTGAGAAGCTATGTTACCTTTCAGTAGGTCAGTTTGTCACCATTTCAGTTGTGCTTGTACAGCTATTTTTAGGGTTGTCTGCAAAATCAGGCTGCTGCAATGATTTCGGTTTAAAACACAAAAATGTAAAACTTTTCTGGAAGGCTATTTTTAACCTAGATTACTTTAGGGAGCTACACCCTAGCCTGGCCCTGCAATCATTTGTAGTGGCACAGTTGCAGACAAGCAGCGAGCTGTAGGGCAAAGACAGGAGTGACTGGTCAGGGCCTTGAAGTAGAGAGACAAGGGGCAAGAACCTCTTAAGCAAACTTCACCACTGAAGAGATCATATCGCGCAGCTCCGTCTCCAGCTTCAGTGCAGCCTGGGACCTGCTGCCTCCCCAGTGACAGCACCGCTCGCCTTGTGGGCTCCACCCTGTCTAGGAATGTCTCCACACTGGCCTCAGTCTACACATAAACCAGTCTCGCTTTATTTTTTCTGAGCTGACAATAAACAAGTATCTTGTGATTCACTCACATGTCTGAATTCACTGCTGGGGGAATGATCTGAATACCAAGACTCCCTTTGAGTTCTGCTGGGTATCTAGGCATATTGGTAAGGCATCCATCTTTGACCTCCATAACATACTCCTTGGCATTAATCCACCACATGATGGTTTTGTTAACCTTATTTATGCATACCATCCATCTCACCTGTCCATTCATGGCCGCAGACCAAAATGTGTACGAATATATATTCAATATGCTTCTCAAAGATGGAGGCTCAGATAGCAGATGGAGCTGAAAAGAGCCTAATAGTAAAACAAGCCAATAGCACAAAGTCAACTGAGATTTTTTTTTCCAGATGAATACACAATTCTGACTAACGTCATTTGTGTTCAGGTAAAGGAAGAGGGAGGAACTGGATATGTTGTACTACAGAGTAGGTCAGCAAATTATTCGAGTTAAGTCAGTAAACAAAATTTTTATTCAAGTCAGCAGTTTTACATGAAGAGAGTCTTAATTGCCAATTGTGAGTTCTTTAGCTGATTAAAAACAATGCTAGTCTCAGAAAGAAATGCCTTTGTTGTCACATGGCTTATGGTATATTACAATGAGAGGGAGGGTGGTTTTCGGGAGAAAGCTATTTTTAGACCTTGGACCATTTTTCCCTTAGAATGGAAAAACTGAAATGTCACAGGCAATTTCCTGCTCTTTAGGCCATTAAAATACCTCAGGACAAAGAGGTTTTGCTTAAAAAAGGTAAGTCTGGCTGGCATAGTGTTTAACAGCAAATTGTTTTCTTAAAATAGGAAACCAATGTACATTAAATTAAAGGTTCCCAGAAGAAACATGTTCTCTAAAAAATATACCTTTTTCAAAACTGAACTAGGATTCCTTTCATTCTTGCCAACATCTGTATTGTCAGATCCAGTATCGGCTCATAAAAACATATTTTTCAACCAACGTATTCCCTTTCCACTACTCAAATTATTTACTGTCTTTCCCTTGCTTGAGAGAGGTGTGATTGTTCAATAATTAGCACGGTGGTTTGGAGTGTTTTGGCTCTCAATTACTGTGTCAAAACCAACTAGACACCAATCAAGAAAATGTAAGGGAATCTCATCTCGGAATTATAAAACCAATAAATATCGGCCCATAATTGTCAATGAGGTACAGTATGCACTGTTAAGATCCAGTTCACAGAATGCCACGTCACCCCCTTTCTCTTGGGATATATGTGGAAAACACCAAGTGCGAGGTGTTTTCCTCCAGAATGATATTTTGAAGAAGCATATACGTTATGGGTGGGATTTTATACCCAGCACCGTCCAAGGTTACTGCACATGCAGGCTGGTTTCCAGCAGCTGAATATTCAGACCCATTATGGAATAAATTGGTAAAGGTAAAAAAATAGATCTCGCTTTGAATTAATGTTGCCAAAATATTACCAGACACCTGAGATCAGCTGATGAGAACAATTTGTACTGGCCCATCCAGCCTGGCCCACACGGCCTCAAGAAAGACATTGCAAGTAGGAGAGTGAGCATATGGGAAATTGGGAACCAGAGGCATTGCACCCACTAGGTAGGTATATCGCAGCTGCCGGCTGACTGAAATTGAGGGGGAAAAAATATCCCTTGCACAACAGAAGTGCTTAAAAAACCCTGAAGGCTATGCAACTGGAAATGAAGCATTCACAGCTTGGGGAAGAGATTGGAAATATCAGTGCTATTGCTGAATAGCAGTTTGAAGGTATGGGAATAAAACTGGCCAATATGGAGGTGTTTCATCTATCTCTAAAAGAACTATGTAATATCCAGTAGCTAGCCATGGCCAAAAAAAAGGAGTAGATCTTTGAGTGAATTTGAAATTACTTAAAGCCAGATTTCTAGTGATTTGTCCATGTAAAGATGTGGTCATCCACTTACCGGACTTTCAGAAGTCCTACTGAAAAGTTTAAGCTGTTCATATGTGACTTTTGGCATAATTAATGTCAGTGGACCTCAGAGCCTTATTTACGTTTGAGCTTTAGCATCACAAATAAGTGTAAAGTCTGACCCGAAGTCTTTCTATACGACAATTTCCCATTTGTAAAATAAAGATAGTAGCAACTCACAAAAAGTTACGGCAATAAATACGTTAAAGATTTGTATGATGGGAGCCACAGAAGGCACTGAAATAGATCTGGTGAACCACTGGGTTTTGTTTGTACTCCAAAGCCGTACTCAGGGATGCAAAAGTCCCTTGGGTGTGTGAAGCTGCCTTGCCGTTACTAACAGAGCAGAGGCAGAAGAGGAATGGTGTCATACCAGGAGGCAAATTCCAGGATGCTATAAAAATACAAAATACTATTACTATTTGACATCATGATAATAAATATTTAAGAAAAATTTCAACACCAGGCAGAAGGGCTGACTAAAAAGTGATGGGTCAAATATGGAAAAAAGATGAACAAGAAAGCAGGAATCACGTACTTTGAAGAGAAGTGAAAATGAACTGAAGAAAAGCAGAGGAAAAAAGAGGTCGATGATACAGAAGGCAACACTGCAAAAGAGCAGGGAGGGGGCCCACCATGCTCCCATCTAACTACACTGGCTTTGGTAAAGTCCTCCTTGGTGGCAATGACTCAGGTGGGAACCGCGTCCTTTTGCAGCACTGAGCTGAACCCCACTGTGCTGCTCAGGCCAGGCAGTACTGTTTTTCCTCCAGTGCATCCATCCTGAGCCGCATTTGCCTATGGCATGGCTGTGGCAGTTTGCAGAGGTGCCCGGAGCATGCCCTGTTTGGCACCACCTTCAGCTGATTGGTGTCAGGTATGCTGGGCCGGATGCTGGGTGTCACCTCTGCAGCAGTGCCGAGCATGGCATGCCAATGACACCTCCATCATCTCCTCCAGCACTGCTTGGGTGGGAACTGGGAAACTTGAGCAGTTGCTGCGGAGTCTCCAGGGACTTTTGAATAAAGGTCTGTCACAGAGTCGGATTCAGTGAAGACGTTACCCCCTGGAAACCTTGTTTGCTCAGATGCTTTCACTGGCTGCTACGATCCTGGGAGCATTAGGAAAATCCTACAGGCTTTGCTCTAACAAATATTTATAATGGTTGTGCTCAAAATCCATATTTCAGCTTTTTCCTAGCTGGGGGGATGTTGAAAATGTTTGCTGGCGTATGTGTGCTCATCCCAAAGAGCTGCAGTTTCTGTTCCGCAGCGTGCAGGCACGATGTCTCATTTCCCTGTCTCCCCACGCCAGCCCGGGGCACAGGAAGCCGGTGCTGCCGCTCCTACCGGGATTACAGCCCTTGTCCTGCCGCTCGTGAGTGGGACCCTTTCTCTTTAACATAAACATGCTATTGTGCTGGATGCCAAGGCTCCTTCTGATAATACGGGCTTCAGATGCCTGTGAGAAATGTGAGGCAGGGCTACAGGATAAACATAGCAACACAGTGACTTCATCCGCTCAAGGAGCTCTCTGGGTTCAGCTGTGACTTCAGTGACATTCATAATTTGCTGTTTGAATTCAGGGGAACAGAAATAAACGATGAGACAAATGATTTTCACCCAAAGAATTATTTCTTATTAACTAACTCTGAAACACTGCTATGTCTTGGTCGGGTAGCTGAGTTCCCTTCAGTGTTGCTAATGAGCATTATTTCTAAAGTGACCTTCTGCATAGGTGGAATTTGTTTTGTTTGTTTTTCATAGGTATGTAAATTCAGTGTTCATTTAATTGAATTTTGCTTACTGTAATCAAATGCTGTATCAATGGACTCTTTACCAAAAGCCACCTAAAGGATGCTTTTTTTAATAACATCGTTTTAGAACTGACCTGCACTAGTTCACACAGAGATCATGGCCTGCATTATGCAGGAGGACAGACACGATATTTGCCATGGTCAAGTGTAGCTTTAAATATTATAACCTATGGTAGGAATAAAATGGGATCGTTGAAGTGACTGGACTTTTTAATGCAAGGGTTTCAAACTAACTGGCATAATACCCGTCTGGCAGGAAGGCACTCAGCATGTGCCAGTTCATCCTATCTTTCTGTGAGCACAGACTGTGAAAGCGTACCCCATGAACCTGTCAATGTGATTAGTTGCAAGAGCGTTAATACCTTATCTTCTTGCCGCTATTTCTCAGAAATGTTTGTATCCGCCAGGACATCTCTCTATAAATAGCTTCATTTCCAGTGAAAACTCCGGAATTCTGAGACTTACATTTTGCAGCTGTACATAGTAAACATTGCTTGGTTTGCTAATAGTCCAGAATTCCCAGATGGTCCTGGTGACGTTCAAAGCCAGAGCAGACAGTCACTGAAGCTGGTGGCAGTCTTCAGCGCCTCCAGGGCCCTTCTAGCTGCCATGCTCAGTCCAGGCCTCCGACGCTGCTGTCAGGTGCTGCTCTCTCTTTTGAAAGGCTGGTCATCAACCCAGTCAAAGACAGCATTGACATCACCCATACCCTGTGCCAGGAGGAGTTTTGTCCACAAATTTCACAAGCTTTGACATGAACATTTAAAACAGCAGTCATGTGAAGATTGTTATTATCGGTCAGAAAAACTTGCTTCTGACAAAAGCATTGCTTGCTTCTCAGAGACCAAGCAGTGCTTGTGAAAATCTGTTTTGTTAGTGAAACTTCATATTTGCAGCAGCAAATACAACGTACTCTGGAGTAAGTATAACCAAAGTGTGAGTGTGAAAAGATAATTCAGGCTTTTATCCTGAAAAGCGAGTCTTACAGGAGTCTGATCATGGAATTCAAAGGGAATTTAGGAAAGTACTCAGCATCTTGCAGGATTGCTCTTTAATTCTAGTCTAAAAAGGCTAAGTTCTGATATGCAATGTAACTGCCTAAGGACATGCTGTCAAAACTTCTTGGTTTCAGCTAAAGAAAAACTAGATAGTTTGAAGAAAACTATCAGAAGTCCATACCACCTAAATGACCTCCATTATTCTATTTGCAAATCATGTTGTTTCTAGAAAATCTGCCAAGGAACTCCAATTCTTTTAAAATTACCTAAATTAAAACCACCCTTATCGTAATGGCCACTCCAATGCCCTTAAGAGATCTACAAGATTTTTTCCTTGTCTAAACAACCAGTGCAAACTGAAGATCAAGAGTGAGATAAAAGAACACACATGCATACGAGTAGTGAAGGACAAACCCCAGGAGGCATAGGAGAAGAGCAACACTGAACAGGAGAATTATAAAAAAAAACTTGTGAGGGGTAAGGGAGAAGAAATTTGAGCAAGTTACTGAGGACAAAACTGTGAGAGAGGCAGGAAAATGCGAACAAAGAAGAGAGAAGCAGAAAGGGAATGTGAGAGGAAGGTGATTTAACAAAGACAGGGTAGAGTACAGGATAAAATCGGGTTGGAGGTTCAGAAAATACAGATTTTGTCTGTGCAGAATTCAGCCTGAAATAAATGGTCTTCTACTCAGAAAATGAAAACAGATACTTTTATTTTAGGAATTCAGATTCAGAAGGAAGACAAAAAGAGTAAGTTACACAGAGAGGTAACTTAGCCGGCCTGTGATTTCATGGTTGACAGAGGGCCTAGCACTCAAATCCAGAGAGCTTAGAGTTGGTGCACCTGGCAGTGGCGAATGCAGATTTATATAACACATATAAAATACATTTTGCAGCCTACATGAGTCTTGGCAGTTCCTGTCCTCATACTAGTATTCATCTGCCTAAGCCTTTCCCAGGAATTAACTTTTGGATTTACAGGGTTTGTAAATGGATGGCCAACATCTTCATCCTGAGCGAGTATATCCATGTTAGTTTCTCTCAACTAATAGCTTTCTCTGTCCATTCACTGCAGTCTGACGAATTATGCTGCAAGAGGAAGATTTAAACCCAAAGCCAGTTTAATCCACTGTTTACACAAAATCTTAGAAATTGTGCTCAGTTACTGGAAAGCCAGCAGAGGAAGCCCATGTTAACACAGCCTTTTACAAATGCTCTCTCTGATGAATTCAGTGCTGGTGAGTAAACAAAAAAAGCAGAAAGTCCCAAAGAAAAAGAGCTCTCTGTCTTTTACATCAGAAACAGTTTACAGCAGAGTAGATAGACTTGATAAGAGTAGCTTCTGCTTTCAAGCTTATACAAATAACAAAAGTTTTTCTATCAGTCAGTCCACTTTGGCAGATTGATGTTGGTGACCAAAGTCTAGATTAGGAACCGCAAAAATGCTGTTACCCAGCTCCTGGGGTGAGTGATCTAATCACTGTGCGATGGCTAGACACACAACTGTTGGGAGACGCATTCACGTCCGTGAAGTACTCAGAAAATTGTTTCATTGCTCAGAAAACACCTGGATGGCTGAACTAACGATCAGTCATTTAATACCACTCAGAGTGAGTAGTAAGCAAGTAGCTACAGATACCAGCTTGGATTTAGGACAGGCTGCCTTTTTGCCAGATCATCACTGGGAAAAAGATTATCAGCTGACATCATAAAATGAAACCAATTAACATTAGTTGAGAAACTGAGTCTTGTCCTATAATAGACATACATGAAGATTAAATATGCTTAAAAACTCTACTAACCTTAGTTCAGCCTTCTCGGAGTAACCACCTGGTGATGGGATTATGAAAAAAAACCCACCACATGTAATTTGTGATGTCTGTGCTAGTTATTTGAATCTCCTTTTCTGATCACTTGTCAAATAATACTTTACTTAATTTGCATGAATTCTTTTTCCTCTTTTTTTTATTATAGGTATTTCTGATGGGCTAAATTTTGCTTCTTTAGACTGAAAGGCTGGAAGGTTATTATTGAGAAAACTAACTGAATCAAGCCTGGGGATTCTTGCAGAAGGAAACTGTAAAAACTGAAAGGAGTTGATCTTGACTGAGAAACTCTACTTCCATGAAAGGCATTAAAAAAAGTTTCCTTCATAAGTATTTAAGCAAAATTGTTAAAAGAGAAAGATTCCTCTTAAAATAATTTGGTCAAGTGTTTTAGACCACAGATGCAATTGCAGTGCTGTTGACTTGCAACTGCCATCCATGGCTCCTTGCCACATTTGTTTAATGGAAATCTACCTCCTTCAACAATTTCAATGTTGATTAAATAAGTTAGTTTATCATCTTAGAACAAAACAGAATAGAATACAATCATTTAAGTTGGCAAAGACCTTTAAGATCGAGTCCAGCTATTAACCTAACACTGCCAAGTCCACCACTAAACCATGTCCCTAAGCACCACATCTACACGTCTTTGAAATACCTTCAGGGATGGGGACGCAACCACTTCCCTGGGCAGCCTGTTCCAATGCCTGACTACTCTTTCGGTGAAGAAATTTTTCCTAATGTCCAATCTAAACCTCCCCTGGCACAACTTGAGGCCATTTCCTCTTGTCCTATCACTTGCTACCTGGGAGAAGAGACTGACCCCCACCTCGCTACAACCTCCTTTCAGGTAGTTGTAGAGAGCAATAAGGTCTCCCCTCAGCCTCCTCTTCTCCAAACTAAACAACGCCAGCTCCCTCAGCTGCTCCTCATAAGACTTGTGCTCTAGACCCTTCACCAACTTCGTTGCCCTTCTTTGGACACGCTCCAGCACCTCACTGTCCTTCTTGTAGTGAGGGGCCCAAAACTGAACACAGTACTCGAGGTGCAGCCTCACCAGTGCCGAGTACAGGGGCACGATCGCTTCCCTAGTCCTGCTGGCGACGCTATTCCTGATACAAGCCAGGATGCTGTTGGCCTTCTTGGCCACCTGGGCACACTGCCGGCTCATATTCAGCTGGCTGTTGACCAGCACCCCCAAGTCCTTTTCCAGCCGGCAGCTCTCCAGCCACTCTTCCCCAAGCCTGTAGCGTTGCCTGGGGTTGTTGTGACCCAAGTGCAGGACCCGGCACTTGGCCTTGTTGAACCTCATACAGTTGGCCTCAGCCCATCTATCCAGCCTGTCCAGATCCCTCTGTAGGGCCTTCCTACCCTCCAGCAGATCAACACTCCTGTCCAAGTTGGTGTCATCTGCAAACTTACTGAGGGCACACTCAATCCCCTTGTCCAGATCATTGATAAAGGTTAAATATCTAAATTAAAATCTTAGGACAGTAATTTGAGGATTTTTTATAGATGTAGCCCACTAGAGTGAAATCAAGCAATAATTTGTCATTGCTACAAGCTCCTGAAACTACTCTTTTGGTTTACCTGCTGGAGATCTGGGCTGGGATGAGGAATGCCTTGGTGCCAATTTCAGACAAAAGTTGGGATGCCCACATGTTAACATGCTCTAACATGTGAATTTTAGAAGCCCAGAAACCTGAGGGTTTATGGCTTTGTTCCCAGCACAGTAAATGGGAATAAAATTCAGTATTTTTCTTCAATGGGAATTTAAAAAAAAAACAACCACCTTCAAACCTTATACACAGCGCAAAATACCACACAGTTAAATGTCTGGAAGCTCTGTTCCTTCTGCTGAATCTGGGTCACCCAATGGCAAAACAAAAAAGCAAGACTTTGATCATAGAGAAAAGCTTGGCTGCACAGTGGGGGGCTGAGCGGTGATAACCACAGAACCTGTCTTGTTGCTCAAGATAAGGAGGGTCTTGAACCCAGGTCACTCATTTTTAAAAGGTGTGTGCTCTTATGATAGAAGATGGTGATTAATGTCCTTGCAGGCATTTTTCACAGTAGCTATCACTGCATGTTGTGAGGGGCTGGATTGTCTTGATGAGAGTCAAATCTGCTCTGTCTGCAGCTGCTGGACTTTAGGGTATTCCAGAGGTGTGAATGGATCATGTTTTTAGAGTCTAATGGGGCTTTAGCAGGAGTTACCTACCTGGCCAGGAAAGTCTTGGGTTGTTGCTCTAATCCAGAACTTCAGGCATCATTAAAACTTTGCAGGACACAAAAAGCAGAACTTAGACTTTGGACCACCCCAGAACTCGGGCCTTTCCTTCTGTAAATTCATACTCATCACATGCACTGGGTTTTTCAGTGAAAGTTTAGTTTTCTTCACGGCCAATATCATACGCAACAAAACGTGAAAGCAGCTGATCACCTTCAGGTTAAAAATTTCTTGTCCATCATTTATTATATCGCCTAATTGGAATTGCTTTCCATATGTTACAGTGGGGTTTGTGAATAGTATTAATGCTTCCTATGGAATGGAAACTGTGGTATACTGGGGATGCTACTTTCAGCTCATCTGTGGACGTTTTATGGTTCAGACTCTGGAAAGCCCCACATTATTTGAAAGAACTCTTCTAAAAGTTTTTGTCATTTGTGTTATAATCCTCCTGCCTCCACAGAAATTACTGCCAAACAGGACTGCCCTGTGCTACCTGCTGCCATGGAGATAGGAGTGATATGCTTGGGCCTCTTTCTCCTCTGTGGAGTATCTCCAACAAAGAGTTTCAAAAATGTATCATATTTTGTCTACTGGGAGGAATCCTAAACACCATTCCCAGCAATGCTGTTTTAATGCCAGTACTCTTGAGTTCAATTAGTAGTTAAAAATCAGAGCATTTCTTTTTCTCCTGAATTCAAATTCTCTTCCAGCCCAGGAGGAGGGTTCCTCCTCAGGAAGCTGGGGGTGCTGTTTCTATTGATTTCACTTTTGCTGTTATGCCATTCTTAAGTGGGGTCTTAATGATCTTTGGCAGATATTTTTTTATAGGGTATATCCTACCAATAAAATAAAATAGTCTAAATTTGGGCTCTTGCAAACAACAAAAAAAAGAAAATTCTTTCTGTTGACTCAGAACAAACCTGTCCTCCTTGTAGCTCTGGGTTATCAATTGATTCATGGCACTCAAAGAAAGTATTTGTTACCAATAGTTGCTCTGGGACTGTCTGTGTGAAATAGCTTGCATTTGTAAAAGAACTTTTGCAACAAAAACCTGAGACCAACCTCTCTCACATTGCTGTTGCATATCTCCCATGGCAAAATTGTACGTCTGTAAGGGCTATCACAGATCTTTCAGCAATTCATGGAGAAAATCCTTATCTTTAGGTTGGCTAGCCAGTTTCAAACTGCATCTTTAAAACAGAAGTTTCACAAAATCTCTGGAAACAGAATAACAAAGTGAAGGATATCTGTGCCTGGCAGAAGATAGAATGGCACCTCATATGTTATGTTGTTTTGAGGCTTTAAAAAGCTTCGGCCTCTTATCTGCTGCTTTCATTGAAGTTCTTTACATTACGCACTTAAATATATCTACAGCCTGGGTAAGCAAATTCTGTCACTTGTAATGCAGGGGTTGCACCTGTATAACTGGGAAAACAGCTTTGGGTGTCCTCTAGTGAGTGCTGTGTCCCCCACTGCCTCCTGCAGGATGTTATCTCCTATGGAGGCCACACGTTGGCCTGACCTCACCAAATTCCAATCTGATACCTGTGGGCATGTACAAACACTAAAAGACTGAATGCCTTTACATTGTTAAAGTTAATGGATGGTGATATTTTACATTTTAGACTCAGCATCTCATTAAATTGTCTTTGAAAATAATATATTATTATTGATTGACAAAGTTATAAACTTTGTATAAATAGCGATGTGAGGAATTGTTTAGCTCTACAGCTGGTATTTACTTTCAGCTGTTGCCTTCTCTATCAAGTTATTCCTTTATTAAAATTAAAAAGGTCTTAAAAAGTGAAAGAAAGAGTAGGTGTTTGTTTTCTTGGTGATGTCTGATTCATGTACAGACTTTCTACCTCTTAATGTCCCACGCTTTGGGAAGCAAAACTTGATGCATAAATTTGTTGTGGTACTGCATAAAAGTAAGTAAATCCTACATTTAAAAGCACAAGAAATTAGTAGAGAGTGCTCTTTAAAAGCAAGGACTGCAAATCTGAGAAATGTCATTTCTTGCCAGGACTGGGATGGGGAAATATTGTCCACAACGACCATGTCAAATATTTGCAGGTTTTTAGGCTAGCTTTACTTTCCATAGCTTAACTCACGTATATGTCCACAGCCACAACTTTGTGTTTATTTTCACCTTTCAGAATGTCTGAGGATTAGAAAATTTCATAATAACCTTTGTCAGTCTGGAAAGGGATTGTCCTAGAGTGGTTTTCTGCATTGCCACTAAGATTCTGCGGTTTCTTCAGGGCTGCCCTGACTACATGTGCAAGGGGGCTGCAGAAGAGGCCACAAGGAACCTTAGGTAGCAGGGTTGTGAGCCCATTGTACCTACCTTCCTTACTACTTTTTGCAGCTAAGTGACAATCCCTGTCTTCATAGTAAAGGAAGAAGAGGTAAGTTTAGCACTCCATTTTCTTGCCTTTAACTGAACTTGTAAAGGGAGGTACACACCTGCCAATGATTCACTAAGAAAACCAGCTGGGAGTTCAGCAAGTGGGCATCAGGATGCATGAGTAATTACCCTGACATACCCAGAACATGGCAAACTTTATTGTAAATGTGCAGGTCAATGCAAAGTCACATACATCGCATATGACTAGCACCATTGTTTTGTATTGCAGAGAGGTTTTGGTAAGTGTGAACTTGCTTCATTTTTGAGAAAGCTAAATCAGAAGAGTCACTCTAAATATACACCAGATGATACACCCAATGTTTTCAGAGAGGCAGTGGGTATTGCCATTCTGTTGGTGAGGGCTGTGATGCCTTTAAAAAGGGATTCATCCTTGTGGGCAGCCATGGAAAGCAAAAGCATCATGATCTCATCAGCATCACCCACTTGCGTTATCTGAATGTAGAGTGTTTGGAGTTTGGCTTTATAACCACAGCTTTGCCTGCACTGACCAGCCATGCTGGTAGACGTGGGGGGCTGCGGTTCTCCACAGAGCATAACTGCACTTCAGAGCTCCCATGTGGGCCATCAACATCTTGTTCACTGACTAGGATGCTGCAACTCCAGCTGATGGCCAGCAGTCTCAGCTGTGCACTTCTGCATCTGAAAATTTTGCACCTGCTCCCGGTTATCCCAAGGGTAATGTGGTCCCAACATAGTCTGGGGGAAAGCAGTTGTGGTGAGAAAGATTTCCCAAAAGTCATTATCTGGGCCTTCCTCCTCAGCCAAAAGGAGTGCTAGAAGGGTCAGTTCATTTGCGATGTCCCTCCAGGCTTTGTCTGGGAGCTGATGGTGGCAGTAAACCCACAGTTCCTTCCCTACGGCACTTCTGTTTTCATCAATAATCAGGTGTGGACAGCCTGCACCATGCTCATTTGTAAACGAGCCAAAGCAGAAACAAGGCAGGTGTATCAGCAGCAACACAATTAAAGGTTGCTGCCACATGCAAGGCTTTATACAAGCAACGGTGGCAGGGGCAGTGAGCCGGTAGCATTGCTTGTGAAAGACAGAAACAAGGACTACACGGAGCATCTTAGGGTGGCCTGCTGAGGGGTCTACAGTTGAGAAAGCAAAGCTTTCCTTCAAATAGCATAATTGGGATGTTCAGTCCAGGAAAAATAGACAGATCTGAGAGAAAAGCCTACAAGAAGGTTGTAATGTAAATGTCAGGGGCTCCTCAGGTCCAACTCTAAGGCCAGTTCTGTTCACTATATTTATCAACGATCTGGATACAGGAGTGGAATGCACCATTAGCAAATTTGCTGATGATACCAAACTGGTAAGTGCTGTTGACTTTCTTGAGGGACAAGAGGCCTTGCAGAGAGATCTAATAGATTGGAGCACTGGGCTATGATTAATGGGGATGAAATTTAACAAGTTGAAACGCTGGATTCTGCAGCTGGGACGGAGTAACACTGGGCACAAGTATAAATTGGGAGAGAAGTGGCTGGAGAGCAGCCCTGCAGAAAGGGATCTGGGGGTGCTGGTCAGCAGCAGGCTCACTGTGAGTCAGCAGTGTGCCCTGGCAGCCAAGACAGCAAACAGCATCCTGGGGTGCCTCAAACACAGTGTAACCAGCCGGTCAAAAGAGGTGGTTATCCTGCTGTATTCAGCATTGGTGTGGCCTTGCATTGAGTATTGTGTGCAGTTCTGGGCCCTGCAGTTTAAGAAGGACATGAAGGTCCTTGAACGCATCCAGAGGAGGGCAACAAAGCTGGTGAAAGGGCTGGAAGGCATGTCCTGTGAGGAGCGGCTGAGGACTGTGGGCTTGTCCAGTTTGGAGAAAAGGAGGCTGAGGGGTGACCTCTGCTCTCTACAGCTTCCTGAGGAGGGGAAGTGGAGAGGGAGGTGCTGAGCTCCTCTTCCTTGTATCCAGTGACAGGATGCATAGGAATGGTTCACAGCTGCACCAGGGGAGGTTCAGGCTGGACATTAGGAAGCATTTCTTTACTGAGAGGGAGGCCAACACTGGAACAGGGTTACTAGAGAGGTGGTCAATGCCCCAAGCCTGTCAGTGTTTAAGAGACATTTGGACAATGCCCTTAATAACATGCTTTAACTTCTGGTCAGCCCTGAAGTGGTCAGGCAGTTGGGCTAGGTGATCGTTGTAGGTCCCTTCCAACTGAAAGAGTCTGTTCTGTTCAGTTGTCTTCAGTTGTGCTCTGTTCTCAGGGCCCTCGGCTTCAATCGACTGCTCTCCTCCTGCCGGGCGCCGTGACCCGCTAACGTGGGTGGGCACGCCAACACTGCAGGGCTCTCTGGAGCAGGCCCACGCCTTCTTGCGCCTTCCCTCCCCCCCTAAAAAAAAAAGAAAAGATACCGCAACCTGCCAGGCAGCTGCCGGAGAACCGAGGCCACCGGGCGAGCAGCTCTGGCGGGGGCCGGCAGAGGGCGCCCGGGGGAAGCGGCGGCCGGGCCGGGCCGGGCCCCCCGGCGGCGAGTGGCGCGGCGGGGAAGAGCAGCCGCGGGCTGGGGGTGCTGCTGGAGCACGGCGGTGCCGTTTGTCGCCTTCACGCAGGCCCGGCAACGACGGCTGTCGGAAGCAGGCAGGTGGGCCTAACCGTTCGTATCCATACCCGTGGCGGACGTCTTAACAAAGCACTGAACTTCCAGCACGCACCACGGAGAGCAAATAAATGCCTTTAAAGCGATTTCTGTCTCCCTGTTGAAGCCCGGCAGCCCTGCACGGCCTGCGTGGGAAGGAGAGCGTCTCTTTCTTCGGTGGAGAGGGAGCGAGGGCGACGCGGGCGCGGGTCGGCACGCGGCGGTGCCCCAGGGCCTTCGGCTGCCCGGGCCCCTGCCTGCGGGCTGGCGGGAGGCGGCGCCGCTCCCTCACAGGGAGCTTCGCCGGGAGGGCCGGCCCCGCGTCGCCTTCCTCAGGAGGCTGCCTCTCTCCGCTGTCTACAAACATAGCAAGGGGAGACCAGGCTGCTTGTCCAGACAGGGGAGGTTCTTAAGGTGATTTATTGTAACCCCCCCATAGCGCACCCGTGGAGAAGGCGAGGTAGCGAGTAAGCGTCCATCGCTGGAGGTGCCTAAGGGCAGGTTTCCTAAGTGTTTCTCAGGAGACGCGTGGCCAAGACGCTGGAGAACGGGTTTTGATGCAGGGTAGATGTGATAAACCCTTTACATCCCTTTAGCCTTTTCCCTCATAATTCCAGTCATTTAATTAACCTTTTCAAATTTTCATTCCTTGTGTATTTTCACTGAATTTTTGCAGCGTATGGTGCAAGGTATATTAGTTGTATTCATTCAATGAAGTTTTTCTTTCCCAAAAAATAATACATAGTTTAACAAACTTAAGCTTTTTTTTTTTTTTGTCCTTTGAACACAGGGGCATTTTTACTATTGATGTTCACAAAGTATTTCTTGAGGTCAAATTTAGAATTTGCAGGAAGGGGAATAAAGATGCCCGTAACATTTTTTTCTAAAATTTCAACACATTTTGTCTTATTCTAATGACTTTGAAGTTCTAGCACTTCTAGAAAATAAATTTAAGAAATTCATCTGACTCCAATTATACAGGACTGAGACCATAAAGCTTGTTGAACCGTGCAATATTGGCATGCTGTATTGAGCTGGAGCCCTCCTAGGGTGTTTGCTCTGTTCCCACACTGCACAATGCTACTCTGTTGTGGTAAAAGGACGTTAGTGTTACTTGAAAAACATATGTTCCCATATTACAAGAGAAGGTACTGGTATGTGTATACCACAGGGCAGAATTAAATTTATATATAACATTTCCAAGGTTCTGCTTTGTTACACTGAGAATGAAGCTTAGAGGCATGGGTCTAGTACAGGAACAGCACTACCATAATTCTGCTTTAGTTCTCCTGGAAACTGCAGTTGAGTATGGCAACATGGTAGACCACTCTGTCTAGTGCAGCCTGGGCTGAGACAGTCACTTGTGTGATAATTTATTGATATATCTACAAAGGATATGTTTATTTTACAGCAACGCTTTTTTCCCAAAATAATTACGATTATTCTGAAAGATTTTTTTTTTCCACTTTTTAAGGCAGAGAGACAATCTTTGTCTTCTGAAGACCTCAGTTTCCTACTGCTGGAGATGATATTTTTTTTTCCTCCTCTTTCTCTGTAATTGTCCTGGTGCTTGACATTGTTTGGTAATCTCCCCTCCATGGTGCCGCCACATCTCTGACAGTTCAGGAAAGCAGACATTACAGAAAATGAGTCCTGAGAAACACACCATGTATCACATGCCAGACTCTTATGAGTGTTTCAGGTTGTTCACATTTTAATCTGGTCGATGAAGTAAATCTGGAGAAGGGCCTGGACAGGCAGTGATGAGATGTTTGGATTCAGTTTCAAGGCAAACCATCAAACGACATTTTTTATGCCAGTAAAAGGAAACCAACCTGAGGAGCCTTCTGGTAAAGGCTTCCTTCCTTTGGAGAATTTACGGAAAGAAAAAAAAAAAAGCTTTTTATTTAAAAATAACTTGTGGTTCTCTCAAAGACATAACTAGAAAGAGCGTTGACCAGGTAGGAAACACCTGATTTTTAGTATTCTCTCTACTTTAAAATCTATCATTAAGGTATGTGGGTAGCAGAGGATGACATCCACTTTAAACTGTATGATAAACATTCAGAAGGATTTATATAATTAGATATTACAGAACTAAGATAACAACGGTGCAGAAATCTTATAACTATCAAAGACAGCTAATGAGTTGCCCTCTCTACCATTTAAACATAGGCTACTTGAGCTGGTGTCATTCCACATTGATTTAAGGAAGCTGGGAGAGGAAGCTAGCTGCACAATGCACTGTACTCAGACACTGTTTGGGCCGGGATTTTTCAAAAGATTTAAGGGTGATTGGTGCTCAACTGCTTTTGACCAGAAGCTTTTCTTTTTCTTTGACTGGAAGTTAGTATTGGACACCTAAATCTTTAAGTTCCCTTCCATTCCAGCTTTCAGGTTTTTATCTAAATGAAAAACTGAAAATACAACTGGGGTAGAAATGGAAACTCCTTAGCAGGTAACACTGATAGGTATTACAAGACAGAAGGCAAAACCTAGCTATGCAAGACTAATACTGCCCAAAAAATGAATGGTGCTACACCTAATTTAACTCAGATGCTGTTGTGACAGCTCTCATTTGGATAAGCATTACCCATAAATCTACTTTCTAATAAAGTTTTGCAAAGCTGGAAAGAAATTGCAATACTGTGCAGAAAGAGGGAGTGTTTGCGTGTACCTAGGTATGTGTTGTGCCCTGCCTAGTGGAATAAACATTTTTTCTGGCTGAAAATTTTCAGACTTGGTCTGGGTTCCAAAATAGATTGAGATGGAAAGAAAGAACTTAAAGTCACATTAATTTTGGGAAAAGATCTGAGACCTATATATAGGCAGCTTTCAGTAAATGTAATGATACGAAAGGCAACAAAACATGTAATACGAAATACTGAATTAAAACAACAGACAGAACCATGGAATAGGTAGAACTTCCATTCTTTGTTCATAATTTTCAAATTGGTTGATCACCAAAATGCATATGCCATGTGAGTGAGCAGCTTCATGGATAGGAATGAGTAAAGGTCCTATTGAACAGTTTCTAGGATGGTGGCCAATATTGCAAACACACTGAAAAGATTTTATTTTCTTACAACCAGGAAATAAAACCCCACAATCAATATTAGTAATTAAATTGGTTTATTTTTAATTGGCATATACATAATGATAATAATTAATGCATTGTTTTTTATTTCAGTGCTGCCACAAGAATCTGTTTGGCTATTTAGCTTTTTTAAAGACTTCTGAAGATTGCAATTCAATGTTTCCTTGTAATACAAGTGATTTCCTTTGGAAAGATAGCTGGTTTCTCTTTTGGTTACTGTGCTGGCTTTTAGCCTGCAGTACCAGGAGCAGGCAAACTGGAGGCTGTGGTTTGTGAATCATGCTACTATCTCTGCCTCTGGCATCGCTTGGGTAGGAATATGGAAAATCTGTTTCCCTCCAAACTAGAGGTGTCTGTTGAATATAATGTAGTGTGCTGCCTTGATTTTAATTTCAATGAAATATTCTTCCCTCTAGAAATGTTTGTTGTTCAGATGCTTGTGTTCTGTGCATGTTTTGTGGGAAGGTTAGGAATACTTTTCACCTTCTCATGGCAGATATTTATGGAAACATTTCTCAAAGACCAGTTGGGAGGTGAACATGTGAGGCAGGAGGAATGTCATTACATCTCTTCAGGCCTCTGCTTCTCGGTCTCTGCGAGCTGGAATTTCTATTCTGTTGTAAACAATGGAAGTATCTCCTTTCCTCCTCCTTTCCGCCTGCCCTCCATCCCAGCCAGGCAGGAAATTGGGTTTGCTCCTCCTCTAGGGACCCTGTACAGCTTCGCATTGCATACATACGGGATCTTTCTCCTCTTCCTCCAATAACCTGTGATTTATCTTCTGTCAAGATAAATCCTGTGATCATGCCACCTTAGCTATCGATCAATGGGGCACGCTCAGTGCCAGAAGATGGTTGCAGGAAGCTCTTTGGCCTGCGATCCTATATGTATAGGTGATACTTGAGTTAGCTGCGAGCAAATAAAGCTGACGGTTGGAAGTCACAAAAAGAAAACTGTTGTTTTTGCTAACTGGCTAACATTTGCAAGGATTTGGCAATGTGATTGCCAGCTGCTACAGCTTGCAATTGATGTCACCTTCTCTTTGTATATAAACATTAGTCATTTACTAAAGAATGTAAAAAACAGGTGTTCAGTGCTCACTGGTAATCTGTTCTTTTAATAGGATGCTGTAAGGTAACACCTGACATAGAACAATTCCTTGTATGCTTGTTGTTATTAACATAAACACACTTGTACTGTTACTTATGCAGTGCCATTGGTATGCATCCTACAGAAAAGATAAACAAAATGACAGATGCCTAAGCCACATGAAATTACAATTAACCTAATGACAGACAAAAATAAAGGAAGTGTGGCAGGAAAATGTGAAAGAACATAAAAATCACTGCAAGCTACGCTTGCTAACTTTTTTTTTCTTTTTAAAGAGGCAGTTCTGCATTTTGTGGCTAATACGGGAAGTGAAGGTTAAAGCCGCAAACTAATGGAGGGAAATGTGGCTTCCAGACATGACTCTCTAAAAAGAATTTGAAATGCAGGAGTGCTTTTCACACAGGATGAGAGAAGATATTGAAGACCAAGAAATTTGCATGGAAAAAAACACAGTGATTTGTGGAAAAGGGGAATTAAGCGATCTTCTGAAGGTGTGCCCTCCAGAGAGCTTTAAACTTAACCTTCCTATCAGCTGCATAACGTAGCAGGACTTCTGGTGCCGTGGCCCTGTCTCCACTCAAACCTACACATTTTCTTTGAACTGCCAGGAACAGATTTCATTAGATCATTTCAAATTTATGGGTAGACAAGTCCAAAATTAAATTAAGAAAGCATTTAAATAAAATACATCTAAATGAGAACATATTAATAAAAGGCACCCTTTTTTCTACAGTAGTTTTTAAATTTCTCTAAATGGGGTACACAGAGACATTTACATGTAGCTGCTTTGGCAGAGGAAAGGCTTACTAGATCAAAATCAGGCCTCCCTGCTTTTCAACCCACCAAGTACCCACTGAGACTGAGATTCACCCAGCTGGCTGCCATCAGTGCTGCCCCGCAGCCAGACCGCTGGGCCGGTGGCTTGCAGCTCAGGTCCCGCTCTCACAACCCCAGTGGACCTGCCTGGCTTTCGGTTCCCCACCTCGCTCGTGGGGGCACAAGGCAAAGGGAAGAGGGGCATGGGGCAGCAGGGAGTGTTACCTTTCTGCATGCGGCAGGTAGCGGGGTCTTGCTCGCAGGTGCTTCATTCACTGGAGCTGGAGGTGAGCCTGTTTGCTTTGGTTAAGATATAACAGCTGCATCGAGGAGTGATTTGTTCAAGTCACATGTTCACATGATGTGAAACATGCATGTTTCATGTATGTTGACTATACCCTAACAATGGACTGTCCTTTCTCACGGTAATTGCAATGGGATGACGTGATTTATGTCACCCTTGGAAAACAGAGCGTAGCTCTCAACGAAAGACACCAGACTTTTTCTCTCTAAGGGGGATACTAAAAATGAGAATGAAGAAACTGCTGTTGCTAATTACACTAATTATGGGCAAGCGTTTAAGAATGGTAGGATCCTGTTCTGCTGAAGAAGCAGCTTGAAAAGTCAGGACAGACATGTTTAAGGAAAGTGTGATACTGTATTAGTCAGTGTAATACACAGTCAGCACACTGGCAGTATAACTGCAGTCAGACTTTGTGCAGATATCATCAAATTGTGTTTTGAGGATTAGTGGGGTAGCTTTGAAGATATTACTGAAGTGGTCCTCCTCTTCCAGGCCAGTTACACTGGGATGGTACACATTCAAAAAACCAATGATCCAAAGAAAAAGTAATCTCAATTTTCATTCATGTATGGTAGGCACAACTACATTTTTAATGTAGGAGATAGACAACTACCTAAAAGTGGCAAATTTTTAAAAAGGTTCAGTTCTTCCAAAAGAGTGTGAAACGCTCATCTGGGGGTGAACGATCAAGCAGAACCCTAGCAGAGCTAAAACATTTTTCCGTGCTTGTGACAGGATCGTTTTCTTTTTGTCACAAATTGTCATAGCCTCCCAGCCAAAATTATTGGAATTTTTTCCATTGTGCATGAAGCATTTTTACACAATAATTCCATCTATTCTTAGCAAGATATTCTTTGGTGTGAATTCTATCTATTGTTAGAAAGTGTCTTTCAGAAAATATGATTCTAATCTTGTGGCTTTTTGCCTTGATATCAAGAGAGTTACAACCAAATATGCAGTCATATCTTTTCTTAATAAAATCAAGTTCCAGGATCTATTCATAGAGTAGTAATAAATAATGGTGGTGTTGGGGGGGAGGATTATATGTCACTTTACTTCTAGTAAAATGATACTCCCAAAGTGTAATGATATTAGGAAAATTAGCTGCTATTAACCTAGTTCATATATAGTCTGTCTCATGAAAAAAAATAATGCATTGGAATAACCTCTGCGGAAAGGAAAATGTCATTTATAAGTTTTTCCAGCCAAAAGCAAAATTCTACTATTTCAGCCCTAAAGCATACCACTGACATACACTTCAAGGGGCATATTTAGGACAGTGCAGTCCTAAAACTTCATCATAATGTTGACAGCCGTGGCAAACAAAGAAACCACAGTCAGGAATCTCACAATGGAAAAGAAAACGCCATCTGAAATGGCCATTGCTCATTTTCTAGACTTTCCTTTATTCTCACAGCAGAATATAGGATATCCTAAATATGCTGACCAAAACTTCAGCAGAGCTAGCGGTTATGGGAAAGGGCATACTAATAATCTATGACAGCTGGATGGCAACAGGAAGATCCAATGGACTACCACAGCTTTCATACACACAATTATCACATTCTGAATAACACTGTAAATTAATGCTTCCTTTTTTCTTTCTTTTTTCTTTTTTTTTCTCTGTATGACCTCCCTATTGTTCTATCAGATCTGATAATGAAATTAAATCCGTATAATCCATAATCTTCAATTCAGACATAGATTAAAATTACTTCTCACCAGATTTAAGGCACATCGCACATACTGTTTGGTTTGGGGGTTTTTTGTTTTGGTTTGGTTTATTTTTTGTGTTGATCCAGTCCCATGAAACATTTAATGTACTGCAGATTTGTTTTCTCCCAGTCATGCCAGTGATTGGCAGCAGTGGTGCCTGAGACCTACAAACCAAGGAATAATTTAGTAGCCAGCTCACCTTTTTAGGACAGCCAGGCCTGGAAGCTGGGCATGGCAGCCACCTTTCCATCTTTCAACTGGATGTCTGCAGGATACTAGCAACTGCTAAAAGGAAGAAGCTGCAGTCCCTCAACTTTCCCCCATGGAAATTTCCCCCTGGCAATCCCAGTGTCAGAGGTTGTGAAGGAAATACTCATGGCCCTTGGCCCCGCAGAGTCTAACGTCAGTGGCGCTGGTCGGTGCCATGCTGGTCATCCAGGAAGGTCTCTTCAGCTGCGTACTTGGTGCTGTTTTAAACCTTTCAACTTTGGTTTTGACAGAACTTTGCATTTTTCACTTTTGCATCCCAAAAGCTGGAAGTGTTTAGTGAACGAGGCAAGACACTGCACGAAGAGAAAGTCTGGTGATTAAATCAGCTGCCTCCCACCCCAGAGAACTGTCTTGCAGCCTTGCCTTTGCCACAAAATTCTTCATTCTCTATGATGACGGGCAGCCACTTGTAACAGATATTACTAAAGGATAATACCTTCAACGTCCCCTTCAGGCAATTCAAAGTGTGTGACTTGGACATAAAAATCCAGAGCTTCCAAATTAGATGCCTACATTGCTGGTAGAGTCAATGGAGGGGAAAACACATTCACTTTTCTAGGAGCGTGGAAGAGAAGTTCGCTCTGCTTGGAGCCAGATCTTCAGCGTTACATTGGCATGACGCAAGGAGTAACTCAGCACGGATCTCCCCAGCATCAGGCCATTCTGAGGGTACTGACCTTGACATAAGGATTTTTCTGTGCAGATGAGACATTGGATCAAGTAATGAATAAAAAAATAGATTTTTAACTTTGTGCCAGATTACTCCGTTTAGTGACAGAAGCTGGCTGCCGGATACTGATCTTAATTCAATATAGTGAGCTCAGCAGATGCTTTTCCTTAGGCTGTATTATTGCTATACCAAGTATAGCAATATGGTTTTTACAATACTAGGCATTACAGAAACTTGCAGATTTTCCTATAGTAAAGGTAAAATAAAGGAAAAGAGCCTTGATTTTACAAGTTTGATTTTAAAGGGCTGAGAGATCTTATAATTAAATTTTAAAAGTCAGTTACAGGTTTTTAAACACAGGAAAAAATTCTAAGCAGCCAAAACGATCATTTAAACTTTCCTTAACGTTATATGTGATCCACCAAGAATATTAATCCAGCTATATTTAAAAAATAATCTCTGGGGGTCAGTTTAAATGTAAACGTTAATGTAAACTTAACAAGAACTTGAGGATATATGAACTTTAAAAGCTGTCAGAGCATATAGAAGTTCTGCATAGGTAATTTGTCTAGGTAGTTTTGGTGAGATGATGTTCACTAAGGGATGATAGAGGACAAAAATTACAAAGGACAATCATCAAACTAATTTTGCTTATTTTTATTTTGCTGTTTTGAACATTAAATATTAAAGAAATTAGGAATTTACACATATCCTGCATCTAGCAATGATCAGTTACACCACTATAAAATATTGACTTGATTTCTGAGGGTGTTGTTGGCTTAAAAGAACAGTATCCATCCAGCTGGGTTGGCAGTGCTGTCCAGAATAAATTAAAAAACCCACCAAACCCAAAACCTAACAGAAAAGAAAAAATAAAATATCCCTGAACAAATATCAATGACTGCTATATAAGAGGAACTATTCTGGTTATGAATGTAATACTCCTATAACATTAATACAACAGTACTATGGCTGTGTTTTTCTGATCTGGGCATACTGGGGAATTCTGTAAGGATTTCTGCTTTTCTGAACTGGTATAGCCTTTGGGGGTTCCGAGATTCAGCACTTCCATGCACATCCACTGCACATGAAACATGCACCGAAGGCCAAAATAAAGCATTGAATTTTATTTTTGCCTTCATTTCAGAAAGGAAAGACTAGTGGGGACTATTATCCAACCCTGTTTTCTAATTTGTTGGTCAGTCATCATGGTGAATGAGGGGCAGTGGTCACTTCAGTCCAAGTTGAGTGAAATAAAGAAGAGATTTCTTCCTCCGTAAGGCTGGGAAGATCACAAAAAACCATATCACAGCAAGGATGGAGGAAGTATATGATGCATCTGCATGGAGAAGACAGAGAATAATCACAGTTTCCTTTAGCACAACAGATAGGAGGCATCAAGTAGTAATAGCACGAAGGTTCAAAACAAAAGGTAATACTTCTCAACGGGAATAGAGAAAGATCTTTGCCATAGAAATTGAGGATGCTAAAACAATTGGATGAATTCAATAAAGAAAATCCCTTGGGAGCTGTTGAATACAAGGATAGCAGCTCTGGGCCACAACATCCTGAGCTGGAATTCACTGGAGATGGAAAGACAGTTCTTGAAAAATGTCACTATGTGTCTGATTTGTCCATAGACTCCTCTGGGCAGCTGGTTGTGGCCTCCGTTAAAAACACAGTACTGGGCTGGATGGACTTTGGTTTGACTTGATACAATCGCTCTCACGTTACAGAAGTTTTATAGCGTGTTTCCAGTATCCGAATCACAACGCGCATTGCCAGTGTTACTCTCGTATTACTGAACTGGAATGTATACTTGCTGGAACGCATGTGAACTGGCATGTTTCTTTCAATGGAAAAAAAAAAGGGGGTTGCAGGGGGTTGTTTCATGTTGTTTCTTTCCCTAAGAGTATACAATACCACAGACAATACATCTTTGGATGAAAATGAAAAATTAACTATAATAATGTGCTTTTGTAAAACAAAATCGGGCATATTCTGCACAGCAAACATCTTGTGTTGGAATAAATATCTCTCTGGTGATGTCAATGTGAGAACAAGCACTACAGTGTTGTTGAAGTAATTGGGAGTCAGTGAGCAAATGTGCTGGGGAATCCTGCAGAAAGCCTATATATGGTAATTTATCTAGAAAGTTCTATATTTCTGTTTTTTAAAAGCTTTATGCAGGAGAGTGAATACATTTACCGTCTTTCAAATCGACACAAGACACATACCAGTGTTCAGGCCTTCCACCAAGCACCCTGTCACGCGGGTAAGCAGCACGAGCAGCAGGGAGGGGGCTTCCTGGCCGTGGGGTGGCACAGCTCACACGCTGGCTCTGAGGCCAGGAGGCCAAACCCCATGTCCTGTTGGGGCTGAAATGTGGTGGGCTGTGGTCACCGGGTGTATAAAAGCATGCTGGCATCAGAGGTTTCTTTGTAAAATCTAACAGGACAAAAAACTCTCTCTTACTTTAAGTATAAAGTGAAATGAAACTCCGGAAGATAACTTTTTTCCTCCAAGTTTAAATTAACTAACATTTGGAAAAAATCAAGCTAACTTCAACAAATTTTTTTTAGACAGGTTGCCTTACAGCAATGATGACACAGGTAACACAAAATTGTCATTGCAGTCACTGAAGTTAGTATAATATGGGGTAGATACAGTACAATAAGCCTTAAATTACAATCTCAGTCAGTTGAAATATATTTTTATACACTGGAGTTCACAATTTTCTCTGCTCACATCTCCACAGGTTCTCCCTAGCACCCACCATCTCGTTTGGGTCCTCCCTCTCTTCCACCATCATGTTTTATTTTGGGCCCATGACAAGTCTGAGCTCAGACTGAATCTGTTTCTCAACATTACTTTTTTAATAAAAATTAATAGCAGCATGAATAATGAGGCAGAAGGAATAATAACGTGCCAGTATACCATCATACTGCAAATGGTTTGAACCATTAAAGCCTTCCAGGTCCTCTGTGGCCAATTGCCTGGATGGAGGAGGAAAAAACAATTGTATTCTGCCAGGAGAAGCTGTTAAATTCTTGTGAGTGAATGTGGTCCTGACTTAATTACCACTTCCAAGAGCCTATTTATAGTTGTCTGGGAAAGCACTTAAGTGAAATACGCTTAAGTTTGCAAACAGAATAAGTGGGCGAGTATTCACAGTGAAGGCAGAGATGAGAGAGAGGTGACTGTGGAGTAACTACCCCCTGCCCTCCTAAGCCCTGTGGTGGGTGTTAGAGCAGGAGTTTTATATTGACTGAACTAGCTTGATGACTCATCAGATCCCTACAGAGAATTTTAAAAATCTAAAATTTTAAATGTTTTACAATTTATGCACAACACTTCATGATGGGCTTCAAACTTGAAAGTTGACTGGGACAGAATGTACCACAGGAAGGTATGTGAAAAGTTTCTTGTGTCTCCATGAGAAAAAAAAAATTAAATCTTTTCATAATTATAAACATCCTAAATGTTTTGATAGATAAAAATGCTGAATCTGGGCATTTAAATGCTTGGCAACCTGGGGTGTAGCATGAAGAATGGGATTTGTCCAGGGGAACGTGGTCAGCGGGATTTCCTGAGTACGAGCACTTACACTGTTCAAAGCAAATACTACTGACAGCTGATAAATACGTCAAGTGAAACGTTATATTAGGAATGATAAAGAGAAATTCACCTTGCCTTTATCCCGGGCCTTCTAGAGACAAATGAGTAGGTGCCATGAAATGGAGGATTAGAAAGGGATATGCAAGCTGGATGTAAGCAGGCCTGTGCACTCAGAGGAATTGATCTATATTTAAATCCATTGCTACAGTTACTTAATATCTAACTTCTGTATATTTCATAACTTTTCTGTTTGCAGCTAATATAGTCTTATTAAACTGTGAAGCCTAGAGGAGTATATCTTACTGTTTCTACATAATTTGGTTTCTTTAAAATTTTCTGTTCAATAATTCCACCTATATACTGCGTATTAAACCAGTGTCATAAATGAAGAATTTTTCATGCCATGGAATTTCAAATGTGCACATTATATACATATTTCAATGTTTTATGGGCATAATTATATGAGAAAAAATAGTTGTGTATACATTTCATTGCAGTGAGCATCTAAGCACTTAATTCGCATTCATTCAAAGGCTGACCACACCCTTAACACTCGAACTAAAAATACTGTAAGGCACTATTCTCTTCATGTGCCCCGATGTACCGTCTATTTGTCATCTACCTCACGTGTCCTGTGTAATCCACAGGGACTGGCGCTTGTCCAGTTCCCCTTCCATGCCATCTCAATTGCTACCCCTACGGAGGGGCCAATGTCCCACCTTGTTCCACATACTTAATCCCAAGTGCCAGATCTCTCTTCTGCCCAGCAATCCTCTGAAGGAACTGCAGGCATCGCACCAGCTTGTGGCTGCAAAAGCAGGGCAGCCAGCCTGGTTTCCACTACCCTGGAGGATGCTTGAATCTCTGTATGGCAGCCCAAGGAGAGCCTTCCCTCGAGACAGGTTTCTCAGCAGTAAAGCAATTCAACCAGCTAATAGGTTGTCATATGCAGCATGTAGATTTATTTGTCTTGGAGATATGTGCACATATATATGTGTGTGCATCTTTATCTCTAATTTATATTTTTACATACGTGTGTGTGTGGTGAACAGAAGAGGCCGAGAGGGACAGAGCTAATATGTCCCAGTCTCTTATGAATCTTTTATTCTGTTGGATATGGGAAAAGTAGCAAGCCCCAGCTTGCAGGATGAGCGTGATAGCTGGCCATCAGAAGGACAGTGATGACGAAGGAGCCTTTGCTTTGCCATTCCAGAAGACATCTATGATGACAGAGAAGTGACAATTTTTAGTTAGGCCTGAAGGCAGTATAAAGGACCCACAGAGGCTGGAAGACATGGGAAATAAATTGCAAATAAGTGCTCACACTAGAAGATGAGGATGGAGATGTTATACACAACGAGATAACAGTTCTGACTGGCTGCCATTTTCCAGCAATTGTAAGAAAGAAGTGGAGTGCCAAAATGAGGTTGGGATTTTTATGCAGAATTAAGGGCTTTTCCTGTGAACAGTAGGAAAGTTGGAACTTGTTATCTACAACCTACAGCGGGAAATGTTATCTACAGTTTCTATGGAAAATGTTGATATCAATTACGGGCCTGGGTATAAGAGCATGTATAACTGAGATGCGTAGGTAGAATCTGTGATTATAAACACTGAAGATGGCAAGGGAGGGTACATGAAGAAAAGCTACTTATGTAATTTTGAGTTAATGGGAATAGGTGTGCCTGAGGAATGAGTGAATGTGTGAGCAATGTTTGTGGGTGGAAAAAATGGAAGGAAAGGAAAACAGGTGTGGAGCAAAGATGTGTGAAATACATGAGAATTGAGATCTGTATTATGGATATATGGAAAAAATATGTGAGACAAGGGACTGATGTAAATTGACATAGATATACCTATATATGAAATATGATATATTGGCACTTGTGCAGACTGATTAAAATATGCACTGCAAGCATTTAATTTCCTGTGGCAGACTTCAGTCTCTTCTAAGTCTTCCATGTTATTATTTGTTCCATATTATGCAGGTTGTCTTTGTTTGCCAGAGAGGTTTCTTTCTGCAACCCAAAAGAGAGAGATGCTGTGTTGCACCAGGTTCTCCATCCCTCTCTTTCCCTTTACGCTAATGAAGTATGACAGGCATGGAAGAGGAAAGAAAAGAAAAGCGAGGGAGCAGCGAGACAGCCTCGGGAGGGTTTCATTGTAGGGCAAGGATGGCACAGAACGCATTGCAAATCAGTGCTTTGGCATGAAAACTAAGTGACTTTTTCAGGTTCTTCTCTTCTTGCCTTTTCATGTTACTCAAAAATAATCCTTGGCTCCTGAATGCTTTGTTCATTTCCGCCCAAGGAACAGGCAGAAGGATGAGGTAACATCCGAGGAAGGGTACCATTCTGGCCTGAAAAATAATTGAGAGTTCCTGCCTGGCATCTCGGCGTGAGCATGCTGCACAGAGGGAGTTACTATTCTCGTGAGGCAACTGCTAGCCCTACCATTTCCTACTGGTTACTGCAGGCAGCTCTGTGCGCAGCTGGCTGGATTCTTGGAATCGGGTTTTTCAGCACCTTTATTCATGAGCATGTAAGAAGCTTCAGGTCCTAACTGAAGCTAATGATTTTTCTAAACACAAAGAGCCTAAAAGTTAAATCTGAAGTCTAGGACAATTTTAAATCTGAGTTTTTTAGGACATGTTCTCATGTTTAGCCTGCAAACTTCACCCAGGCAGGATCTAAGGATTTTTTTCACGTTTGTTCAAGATCTAGGGAGATGTAACCTATCAGTTGCAAAAGCAGCTACAGCGCACCTGAAAATCTTTGACCTGTCCTTTACATAGCAGCATATGCATCCTCAACTGCATTTATAATGAATCCATGAGATCCAGGCCACATTGGACATACAGCTCATGTTTTACACGGAACATGTGTGTCATAATTCTGCCTGAGAAACCACAGCCCAGCCAAGTCCTTTTCTGGCTCTAACCAGGAGCAATTTGCCAAAGTCCAGACGAATTTAGTTGAAGGGCTGTGAGCCGAATGAAATGTTCCACATTCAGTCCTGTCATTTCCCCTCTTGCCCACTGCTGTGTTGAGCTCCCCATCCCCATTTGAAATCTTTTTGCTGCCTCCGCGGTCAGTCCCACGCTGTTTTTGCAGCCTCCGTCTGTAGTCTGTAGGTTCTTCACTGAAGCTTGACCCTCTCTTGGGACTCTGGGGACTGATGAGGAAGAACCAGCCCATGTTGGAGGGCGATGCTGCACGTATCCTCAGCAGGGCTAATTAGTCTTAGTGGATTATTATAGCAACCTGGCGCTACTGCTTCCAGGTATTATGAACTAGTCCAGTGTCTTGGCATGGTGCTCCGCTGTGCAGACATTGTGCTAAGGTAATTGCTGCAAGGACATTAAAAGCAATAAAGGGAGAGTTGAGCTGTGGTGCACAGAGTACAGTTTGTTTTTTTTTTTAAACAAGAAAATCCAATGTCCCAAAACATTGTTAATATAGACCCGGGCCATTTAAGAATGCCTACCTCTGCTAAATAAAACCTCTGAAAATCTGGGAGACATACTTAAGAGAAACTGGAACCACTGAAAACCAGAGAGTTTGTACCGTGCCTTAACTTTGCCCTCTTTGAAATAGCCTCAAATGCCCGTACCACACAAGCAGCACCTTGCTGCTGGAGATAGTGCTGAACTCTCCGGACCACACAAGACAGCCTAACACCCAGTGTTTGCTGAAGCAAAATCTCCCTTGAGATGAGCTGAGCCAAACATAGCCTGTCATGCTTTTGAAGGTCAGATCTACCACCTCGCATTTGCTAAATTTTACACCTTCACCACATTTTGAATCTACTTCACCATTGCCCTCAGAGCTTCATACACTGCTTTGCTTTCATCACTGAACCCACATATTACTCTCCTATCACACCTCACTGCTGACAATAGCCCTGGTAAGAAGACTCCAGTCTACTACTACAGAAATAACCTATGAACATGGGTAAAACGCCTGATCTGTCCTATTACCTATACTGCCTCTCTCGTGCACTGCTCTGTTCTTTGGTAACTAATGGTCTGGTGGTGGTGGTGGGGAATAAAAGAGAGAGGCAGGCCTAAGAAGTCAGGAGCGAAGGTCCTCTAATTTCCTGCATTTATAACCACACTGCAGCGATTAATGTTCATATAGCTGTAACTTAAAACAGTGAATGCAAGTGGAACATAATTGGAATTGCAATATAACCCCTGGCAGGGTATTGCCAATTTCAGGGGGCTGAGTTAAGGTTGTTTGAGAATATATTGTTAACTCCTTTCCTAGTTTTCAGAAGCTTAGCCTGCATTACCTTAACTCTTTATTTCCAGATTTTCAAAGGTTTAGCTGAAGTCAGCATCCTGGAAAGGCACAGAGTACCACAGGTCAACTTTAAGTCTGTTCTAAGTTTTTGGGAATTTAATTCTAGGTGGTAGCTGGAACTCTGCATTGTGGTGTCCAGCAGGCTCAGGTCAAATCAGACACAGCTGCTTTCTGCTCTACAGGATGAGGTTAAGGGACTGGGCTGAGACATCAGGCGACTCGGGTGTATAATTTTCAACCATACATTATCCAAGCATCAGTACAGCGTGATGGCTGTGACTCGTGTGGTCCTCAACACCTCTCCTCCACCATCTTCCCTGGCTCTGCAGTGGACCTCTGCCCCTTCCCTGCATCCCCACACGCATCCACTTTGCTCAGCACCCCCGAGGCTTTTCGGGTGGGCACCGCGGGATGCGTTTTCCTTCGCCTCCCCCCGCCCCGGACCCCAACGGGCCGTGGCAGAGCTCAGGCCCCGGGGCGGGTCGGGCCCCGCTGGGGCCGCAGCCACCTTCCCCCGGCCCGGGTCCGGGCCCGGGCCGGCGGGCTGCCGCCCTCTCTCCCCAGCCGACGCGTCTGGGTTTGGGCCTGGCTTCCGCGGCGCGGGGTGCGGCCGCCCGGCCGGGCCCCGCCGCTTCCCTCCTCCCCCGCGGGCCGGGCCGGGGGAAGGGGCCGGGGCGGGAGGGTCCTCCCGCCCCGGCCCGTCCCGTCCCGGCCCTTCGCGGCGTGGGAACGACCAGGCGGGGCGGAGGCGGGGGCCGGGCCCTGGCGGAGGGAGGGAGGGAAGATGGCCGGGGCAGGCGCCGGGCGGGAGCGGGGGGAGGCGACGGCGGGGCGCTGCTGAGCGGCGGGGCGGGGGCGCTCGGGCCGGCGGGCCGAGCTCGGGGGCTGGGAGCCGCGGCGGAGCGGGGCAGGTCCCGGGCGGGGTTAGGAAGCGCGGCGGGGCTGGTCCCGGCGCGGAGCGGGGCTGGCGCGGGGGAGGATGAGCCCGGCGCGGCGCAGCCGGAGCCGCCCGAGTCCCGCTCCCTGCGGGGCCGCCTGTTAGTGCTGGAGGAGGAGGAGGAAGAGGAGGAGGCGGCGGCGGGCGGCCGCGGCCCGGGCGGGACGGGAGCTGCCCCGGCGGCGGGCGGGGAGCGGGTTTCGACCGGAGCTGGGCGGCGGCGGCGGCCCGGCGGCGGAGCGGCCATGCCGTGGTTGAGCGGCGGGCGGCGGCGGCGGCAGCAGCAAGTGGCGGCGGGACAGGGCGGCGGGCCGCCGGCGGGCGGGCAGCGGGGCCGGGAGAGCTCGGAGCTACCGCTGCCCGCCGGCTGGGAGGAAGCGAGAGACTTCGACGGGCGAGTCTTCTACATCGACCATAACACCCGGCAGACCTCGTGGATCGACCCCCGGGACAGGTAAGGGGCGGGAGCCGCCGGCGGACGAGGGGGACCCCGGGGGAAGGAGGGCCCGAGCGCGGTTCACCCACCGCGCACTCTCCGAGGCCTCCCCGTCCCCCCTCTCTCCGCGCCCTCTCCCCCTCGGCGGCCGGGCCGGGCCCGTCGCCGACATTTTCCTTCCCCCGGCCCCGGCCGCGGGGAGGGTGTGGGCGGCGGGGCGCTGCGCCTCGCCTCGCTTCGCCCCGAGGCGGGAAGGCGGGCCGGGGTGGGGGGGCCCTGTCACAGCGGCCCTCCTCGGCCGCTGCGTGTGGAGACCTGAGGGGCAGCCCCTGCCCCAGCGGCTGACGAGTTTGCCGCCTGTGTTAACGTTAGATCACAAATGTGTTAAATTAGATCACACAAAAAAAAGGGGAGTTAAGGCTTTTTTGCCCGCGGTGGGTGCTCAGAGCAAGCGTTGTCTCTGTGCGGGGGGGAAGATGGGCAGGCAGGAGCACACCGCCCGCGTTTATACCCCTCAAATACTGGAGTAGCCCCACTGTAACCCAATGGCTTGGCCATCCTGATTTATTAGCCGGGCTGAACTAATTGGCAGCAGCAGGCTGGAGGCATGCTGAAGCAATTTGGTAGATTACCTCCTCATAAAAGATAACGCTGCGTGGAGGTAAGCAAACCGGTAAATTCCTGCAGTTAATTTGACAAATACTCGGTCTGCTACAAATTACCCGTCTGCTGCGATGTTTTGGGATAGCGTTTTCCCATCTCTCGGGCCTGGCGGTGCGTGGTAAGATTAGGTTAGGCCTTTTCGTTTTTAATTAGGGTGAATAAATGCCAACAGGGTTTACATATTTCAGCAGAATTGCGTTATAAGCAGTATTTAGGCATTATGGTTTAAAACTGGGGGAAGCGTGGCCTGTCTGTAGCGGGTACTGCCCGGTAAATACAACCTCGCTTGAAAGCGTTCGCCTAAAAATTTCCACGCGGAGTTAGTGAACACAAGTGTCAGTATTCGAGGTGTCTGCGAAATAAGAAACATATGTCTCTGTGTATACTTTTCTATATTAAACAATGTTTTTATAGTAAGTGAAAGTTGGACAAGGACAGTTTGAACCTCAGCCAGAGCTACCTTGCCAGAAGTATGCCTGGAATGTTAAGCAGGCCACAGAAACATTGAAGCACAGTCTGGGTTAAAGACTGTAGTAATTTGAGCGATTCCTGTCGTCTTGCACAATGATACATAAGTGTTTAAATAGCCTAAATATTTACCTACCAGATCAAGATCTTTTGTCTCGTTATTTAGACGTACTTATGCATGCACATATTTTTTTGCTGAGGCATTAAATATTTGTTAGTATGCTTTAGCACATTTTTCTACAACGTGTATATGCATTTTAATGTTACCTTACTTGTAATATGCTGTTTTAAAGGTAACCGATGACATAACAACGTGTCTGTGGCTTCTCTGCATGTCATCCTTCCCATTAAACTTCAGAGGGTATGCAGTTTTGTCTTCTGGAATATCTTGCATACAGACAATAATGAAAAAGATTTAGCCATTTACTACAGTGTTTAAATTCAGTTACCATTCAGCTTAAATAGTGTTGCTAAAATTATGACTTCATGTTTTGAAGAAATAATTGAAATGCCACACGATGCTTGAAAATTTGTCTAAGTATTTCACACCAGTGTTTAAACTTAGATTTATTTTTTCACATTGGGTAAGAACAGGCTGTAGAGCAGAGATTGAGACATTTACACCGGGGCGGATAGAAAAGACATGATGTTTTCATGAGCACGTATCACTAATTTCTACAGCATTCAAGTATGATTGCAGAGTTAATCTCTGGTTGAGAATAGACTACTGTTGTTACTTTAGTGAGATGCGTGTGTTCTTCTGCATAGCGGAAAGTGACCAGTCTTTTTGGTTTTCATTGCAGCTATTCAGATTCCGCTGGGCAGCAGCAGAGTAGGAAAGGATCAGGTTAGTTGTGTTTTGCCAAAGTTTGGGCAAGAAAGGTCAGAGCAGCAGGGAAATGGTACCGAAGCTGTATTTTTGCAAAAAGAAGTTGAAAAAGTGGAGGGCAGAATAACCTACTTGCATCATATGTACCTCAGCATTTGGAGTTTGGCATAGAGTGACAGAGATCAGCCCCTCCATTTCTGTGTTTGAGTGGTTTCGTTTCTATCCAGGAGGACTTGGACAAAACTATGGGACCTCGGGCCATGCTGCACTTGATCAGGGCTCTGAGAATCAGCACCTCCAAGCTTTCCTATGCGCAGTAGTCTCACAAGCATCCCCACAGGCTCCTCTTTCCCTGTAGCTGGCACTCAGTAGTTTGTTTTTCTTTTCAGCATTCCCCATGAGATTTCTCAGCCTTTTGTACAGTTTGGTTAGTGAATTTAATTTGAAGCAGTTATTTGATTAAAAAAAAAAAACAAAACACAAAAATCTCCTACCCCCCCCAACGTTTATCCCATTGAAGCCAAGAAGAGAAGGAAATACTAATTGGAGGAGTTGAGGAAGGAGAAGTGTGCTCTATAAAGGATTTTGGAATTTGGGAAAGAGGTGGTGATGAGGGCAGGGGAGGTAAGTCAAAATAATACAGAGTGAGAGGGGTTAAAGGACTCAGAAGTAGATACCTTATGATTTTCTGTGGTAAGAAAAAGTGGAATAAATGAAGAAAAAAAGAGGCAGAATAGTAGAAGAGTGATAAAATGAGCAGATTTGAGAACTACCTTATCTGTATTATCAAATCAGTGGTTAGGTTGGGGAAGATACTGTGTTGATCTGTGTCGATTGTGTGTAATGAATGAATAGATTGTGGATGGTGGTCTGGCAGATCCTGTAGATCTCAGAATGGAGCCATTCAGTGCATGTTTTCATCTCAGGTAGTAGTCTTTTATCTTAATAGATTGTAAGTTCTTCAAAGCAGCGAACTGTGTTTTTTTTAATCTTGTGTTTGCACAGTACTTGCTATATTGAGATTCTGGTCAATAACTGGGCATTGTAAATGATCTTACAAAAGACTGACTATGTTTGTGGTTGATACTGATGATCCTCGTGGCACCAAGGATCTTATTACTGTTGCTGTTTGTTACAAGACCATGTTTTCAAGTGATTAGAGCTTAGCCAAAACTGTTGGAGTTTGGCAGAAGCTTTCTAAGCTGGTGAGTCTTGTTAGATTTGTTGTATGTGGAAACTTCAGCTAAAATACAGTGTTGTTTTTTTGGAACAACGCTAGGGGAGAGGGAGTGTTTCCTTCAGCTTCTTATTGTGAGTTATCTTGTTTGTTTGAAGATTTAAATCATCTTGCTTGGAGTGAGGATTTTAAACTCGCAAGGTGTAGCAGTGTTTTTGCATGGAGAAATCGTCCATTTGGGCCAGTTTGAGAGGCACTGAAACAATCAGTATGGGTTAGGTAAAGACTTGGATTTTAGCAGCTGTGTTTGCAGAAACTTCCTGCAAGCTGGATTGCTGGTATGTTAATTGAAATCAGGGAGTTTTTCTGTCCTGTGTCCTCATCAGCATCTTAATTCTGAGACCTAAAAGCTGCTTAATTTGAGCAGAAGAAAAACCCTGGCCTTGTAGAAGAGGTGGGTTGGAACACAGAGTATGGGAACAAGTGGGGTTGGCCCCACTTGTAGTAGAATTTGACATGGGGGGGAAATTTCGGTAGGTTATGGAAAGCAAAGCAATCAGGAGTTGGGGGTAGGGAGAAGGAGGATGGCACCTGAAGCATGGGAAGACAAAAGTAGGGGAACTGGACTGAAAACCAGTAGGGCAGGGAAAAACAGGTAAGAAGAAACCGGTCTGGTGAGGGTTCAGGGTGTGAGGGTGTCAGCTCTTTTCTTGGCTGTGCAGGGAACCCTGAGGGAAAAGAAGGAGCGCTGAGTTTGGATGAGGAATCTTCCGAGTCAGAAAATACTCATGTGGGGCAGCATGCAAAGTCTAGATGAAGAAAGGAAGATAATTGGAAGGTGAAATATAAGAATTATGGGTGAAATGTGAGGATGGGGGTCAGGAAGTCTAAGATGTGCTGGACAAGGAGACTGATGAAAAATCAGAATTGTAGAGATTAGAAATAAGCAGGAAAGGCTAATGGGCTTGAAACAAGGAGTCAGCCTGAGAAAGTCACCAGGCAGGTATCTATGTTATTAGGGGTGCAGAGTAGAAATGCTCAAGTGAGTAATAGGCAGAAAAGTCCAGAAGTGCTGGCTGGTTTTTGCTGAACTATTTCAGGACTCCTTGTTCTCATCATTTATTTGCTTTTAGCAAATGTCTGTATTACTCAATTTGCCTCTTCTCTCTGTGGGGTAGGACAAAGACAGTCCATTACTACTGTTTACTCTGTTATGGCAAGTGGCAAAGCAAGGTGTTAAACCCCCATGCCTGTGTGATGCTGCACGATGCAATTTCTCTTTCCTCAGTTTGGTTTTATAAAGGAATAGGAAATTGCAAGTAAGAAGCTTAAATCAAGAGAATATTGATGTCAAATATTCAAAGCTAAAAAATTCCGGACTTGAGTCACTTTACTGCTTCTTCTTTTGTATTGAGAGCATTTTTAGTGACAAACTACTTTTTCATATGTTTTCTTGCCTTATTTGATACACGGAGAGGAGCAACTCTGAGGCCAGATCAGAGCGCTGTGTAGATGAGAATCACTTCTAAAGTTTTTTGCCAAAATTGGAAGATGTGCCTCTCACTAGTGAGGGAAAGGATCTTTTGGCACAGCAGCATGTGATACGGTTAGAAAGGCAGTGGCCTCTTTGTCAAGGCAAGGGGATGTCTCCTAGAGTATTGGAACGTATCTCTCCAGTTGACATTACTCAGCAACCCAAAGACAATCAGAAGCAGCGTTTAAATAAAGATTTTTCACAAACAGCATTTTTCTGGGCCTGGCTTAAACCCCTGCACTGAGACTCGTAATTAGTGTCATTCAGTATTAGAATTCAAATACTTCTATTCCAAAGAATCGGAAAGATGAAGAATAGTTAGTACCACTGCCTTTTTTGAAAGTTTGCTTCAAGTTCGTTTGCGTTTTCAGACTTTTCGCATCTACTTCCTTTTTGTTGTATTTTGATTATCAACTGTGTTAACTCACAATTTTGTTTTGAACTAATACTATTTGTAGAATGGGAAGAAGACAAAGTGATTATTGATTGTTATTTTAATATTCCCTCTGAAAATACTACGATGACTGGACAGATTCAAATCACATGCTTTATTTGACTGTGATGCAGACTGTTAATGTGAAACATAAAATGTAACCTATAGGATACAGAAATGTATTTTTGGAAGTGATGCTTTAAAAATGTTTAAAGGGGAGCAGAACTACTGAAATACTAATTTGGTTGTGATTTTATAAATTGGCTCTCTAGGCTGTCAGTGCCAAGCTCACAAGAGATGGAGATGGTTGTGAAGGAAAAAAAAAATTTGAATGAGTATGGATCTGGAAAATATGCTCTCCCATGAGAGCAAAAGACCTGAATTTCTTCAGTTGAAGAGGCGCTTAAGAAGTGGTTTGAGTACTATTCATAAAAAGAGATGATACCAGAGACTTTAGAGCTCTTCTGTTTAGTAGATTTATAATAATATCTGATAGTCAGAAGTTGAAACCAGAAATATGATATGTTTTTAATAGTAAGAGATATTGAATGTCGGAGTAGTTTTTCCACTCCTTTAGCTCTCTAGATGAAATTATCTAGTTCAATTTTTTTTTGCCTGATTTAAGTCAGCTATCACTTGAAGTCCCATTGTCTATGACCATCTATTTTTACTGCCTCCATTGCATGATATATCATTTGACCTATATATAATATATATAGCTAAATATATCTCATAAGGATTGGCAGAGTAGCCATCCTTTCATTAGAAAGCAGAGAGCTTCTCTGTCTGGTTGTTCCTCTTAACACAGCAAGGAAGAAATCCAATTTATCCCTGTCACTTGAGGCATCTGGGTCACTGCAGTTGCATCATTTGATTACCTCAAGTTAGCAGTAAATACAGTGGACTTGATAGAATTTATATTAAAAGCATTGCATATAGAGTAGTACTTGGGATCCAGATGTTTTGAATTTTCTGTGCAAATGTCAAGCCTGGATGCAGCCACAGCGTGGATGGAAGAGCTATGCAGCTGCGCAACTGCTCTCCTGGCATGCGGCTGGGAATACATGCTCTGCAGCACATGGTGTTAAGAAAGTGCTGCGGTGCCCTGAGCCTCTCTGGGCAATCTGCGCATATTTGTACTTTAGTTCTTGTTCAGAATAATTCAGTAATATTTTTAAAGGTGTGCTATAGCTGACATTTGTTTTGAAACTTTCATATATATATATATATATATATATATATATATATATATATACATGCCATGATAAATCTACTTCTCTGTCTTTCAGGAGGGAGATACAATCTTTTTTTTTTTTTTTCATCCTGGCCGGTAGGTCTTCAAACAGGCAGATATTTAACTTTATATTGTGAGTGACTTCCATGGAAATGTTTGTGATTAAAAATGAACATATGCACACGCGTCCTAGAATTAATGTTGATTGATATTAGGTATGTTTTTCAAGCTGAGTCTTTTGATTGATACATTCTAATAACAAGTAAATGTTAATCAGCTGATTCAAGGTAAATAATTTTAAATTACTGTTTTTTTTTCCTTGATCTCAGCTCTCTGATGTAGATGTTTTTTAAAAGTAGCTTTTAATTTCTTGTCAGATTTATGTTGTTTGGGAAAAAGCAATGCCTGTATGAAGTGAGCATTCATGTTTTCTGATAAACTACTCTTATAATTCAACGTTGTTAAAAATGAGTGCTACGTCTCCAGTCATTGAGGATTATAAATGTTTTTAGTAGTGTTTCAGTGTCTCAGAAAGTAGAGGTGGGAGGCATCCACTCTTTCCTTCTAAAGGTGAAAGGTTTTCCTCATAGTACTGTAGTAGTGAATTACAGTTTATTTAATTGTTTTTTACTGGTTAAAATACAGATATTTGAAAATCTGTCTTAGGGAGCATAAAACTGCAAAACATAATGCATGTGTGCTAAAGCATCAGAACAGCTATTGAGCCCCGGTAACCTCATTAACAAAAAACGGCTGTTAAGCTTCTTAACTTTTTTTTAAAGGTGAAGGTTTTTATGTGTGCATGTGTAGGTTTTACCTCTAAATAGAAGTATTTTCAGCAATTAGATAAGGAATGCAGACACCTGCCTTATTGTATTTGTGTGCATACTAGAAAGGACTAAATTAGCACTTGTGCCTTCAGTGTGTTGGCAGATGTTATGAGGGCTTTTTCTTGAAGGGTTCTGTGAGATGGTATTGACTGCCTCACATATGAATTGGATCGTACAAACTGAGAAACCGTGATCTGTTGGATGTTGTCAGTGCTCAAAACTGTTGGAGGAGGTACTTTCCTATTTCTTCTATGTGTAAATCAACGTATATCTGAGTCAGTATAGGCATAATGGTTGTATTTATTGTCATTAAACAGCACCAAGCATTGTTAAAAGAAAATTGGGTATTTGTATTAACATACCTTCTAAAGGGTGTTGGGGGGGAAGTGTCTGCTTTTCAGGATCTATAATCTGTACATGTGAGAATGCAAGATTTGAAATGTCACAAGGCTAGGGCTGGGTTTTAAATTCTATTATCTGGAGAAAAAATTCCTTGTTAGGCTTGGATTCTAGTGATAAGGTTAGTTTGAGAGATAACAACTTAGTGTTTTTAGTGAATGTAAATATAGTGACAGCACTGTGCAAACCTAAGAACAAATGACTTGTAGGCAATAAAAAAAATTTAGAAACTTATCTGTAGCAAAGTCCTGTTAACAAGCTTCATAGAGGTGCCTGTTAAATGTAGTGTTGGTTTATAATTTTGTGTTGTTTACCGGAAGGTAGAGCTTTGTGCAGTTGTATGTGAGGCTGAACAGAAGTATTTAGTTGATATTTTGGTGAAACAAAGTAAAACTTATACTTTTCTGCCTGCAGTTAAAAATAGAACTTCCTGAATATCTTATCTGCTGCAGATGTGACAGTTCACATTCACCAGCAAAGCCAGCCAGTATCGCAGCTTTTAAGTAATCTTCAACTTGTTTCTGGTTGAAAGAATCTAGCTAAAGAAAACATGCTTTAGGTACTTTTCCTACCTCTCCGCCTGCCGTGGCAGAGCAACGTGCACGCTCAGCAAGGTTTCGCAATGCAGCACCCTTGAGCTACTGGTTAGCTGCTGCCAAAAGCAGCAGTGTCCTCCCTGCCAGCCATGTGGCCTCGCCCCTCTCTTGCATTGGTACCGGTGCTTATCTGACCTTACGGTAAGATGAATTAGCAAAAAAACCCCATGCAGTATTTCATTTGTCTCTTTTTGGGGAGGGTAGTTTTCAGCCGGTTTAGTTTCCTAAGCTGACTTACCTTCAGGGCAGGTGGGTATTTAAGTGGCTTATGTCAATTAAGTTTAATTCAATAAGGAATTGGCTTAGGCAAAAGTGATGAGTCAGTTTAAAACCTTCTTTGAGTAAATCCTCTTTGTGAATGGCAGTCCTGACTACTGATTTTTAGAATACACCCAGAGTAAAACAGCGTATCTCTAAATAAGCTTCAAGTTATATTTAAAAGGAAGGATTCACCTTTCAGACATAAGGCGGATGTATAAAAGCCAACAGAAGTTGACTAAATAGGTGTCAGGGTCAGTTTTTCAGTTGAGTAGCAGCATTGAAGTGGCTGTTAAGAAGTGAGAGGGCTACAAGCAGCAGAACTGATTTGGGGACTGAGTTTGGGGTATTGGCAGCAGCTTGGAAACACTCATGAAAGGTTTGGTGAGGTCAGTGGTGAGCCTTGGCAGAGAGCAAAGTTGGTGCATGAGAGAATTGAACCTAGGACCAGATGGGTGTCTGGGGAGGATATCGGCAGTGCGGTACCGCGGAGGTGCGCTTGAGAGGGAATTCGGTGTAAGATCAGCTAGATATGGGGAGGATTTTGACAGTAGAGCACCTCCAAGGCAGATCTCAGTTGGGTATAGAAGCGTAGGGTGTAACTGGGGAAGGGTGGAGCATGAAAAGGCATGTCAAGGTAATAACAAAAACCACAGAGCAGCTATTGGGGGGACTTGGAAGATGGCTTTGTCACCAGTGTCTGGAGCTATAACTCATCAAAAGATTGTGACAGTGTGACTGGTTTAAAGGACCCGAATGGGTCAAGGTTGAAATTGCCAGGTTGTAGAGGAGGAGATTGTAATATTTGAATTAGATGAACAAGATTTTTGTCGCTGCTTACGGAGAGGAGCAGGGACTTTGATGTTGTATTTTTGCCTTGCTACCAATCCCAAACCTATTTCATGGAGATAAACCCCGCAGTTCTTAACTAGTTATTGATGACAAGGGAATGGGGATGTAAGCTTTGTTCTGCCATGCTACAAGGGTCTTTATCATTTCTTGATTCTGTTCCGGATAGGAAAATTAATTTGGACTTAGTACAAATAGGGCGTGCTAAAAGCATGGTGAGACATGATCTGTCACTTTTAATGGCCCATTGAATCATTTGAATCAGCCATTTAATACAGCTAGCCTCCTGGCAAGGCTTCCTTTAGATATGTGTTGCATGATCAAATAAGCTGGAGTATCTCTCAGGTTGTTTCTCTGCCTGTCTTTTGTGGGTGTTTGCTAGAGTACGAGAGGCTCTTGCATTCAGTGATGAGCTTGGTGGTCTCCCTGTGGTTTGCAGGATGGGGGCGATTCTGTGCTGTACTGTTAGCTGTCTTGGCTGAAGGAGCTGATTGCCATCAAGGGCTCAATTAGTGAATATCAAAAACTGAAGCAACTAGTTTTTTTAATTTTTGTTTTCAAAGACTTTTCTATTTCAGTATATTTAATTGGCAATGGGACAAAAATAAAGTACAGTGATATCAACACCCTTGAACCAGCAACAGAGAATCAAAGGCTATCTTTCATAGCTTTCTGAAAGTTATTTTCAAGATGAAATATCTATGGAGAATCTTATTGAAACTATTTTGATTTATATTGTGCTATAGGGTGAAGCTTTTTCACACACACAGTGATTAGGATTCTTTATGGCAAAATGCAAAGTTTGGTATCAAAGGTGAAAATGCATAGTATTTCAAAATTGATTTATTTAATCTTGGATTACAGTTTAAACAGCTAAAAATAAGACTTTAAAAAAACCTTAATACACAATGCATTCTTAGAAAGAGTGGCTTATCCATGTTTGGGAAGGCAGCTGAAGTACTGCGTAATTATCTAATTCTATAGCATAAACAAATTGTGACACACTTCTCAAAGGAGGATACAGTCCAAAGTTACTTGACTTGAACATCAATTCCATGCATGCTTAAAAAGGAATTTCAGAATAAAAAGTAAACTACCATTGTTTTGTTGGTTTTTTTTTTTTTTTTTTTTTGGGCAATGTAGGGATAATTAGTAGATGGAGAAAGTATTGCATGTGTTTGGAAATTACTGTTTAAACACTTGTGTGTCTTCTGCTTTCCCCAGATTACATCTTTTGGATACGACTAAGACTCACAGTATGAAAGATATAATACGACACATAAGTAAAAATCCCTGAACCCCAAACTTCAGGATAAGTTAACCACAAAACCCAAGAAAAATTGATTTAATGACCAACATGGCTGTTGGATGATATGTCAATTTTAGTAGTATCTAAACAGTCTCTAACACTATAATTGATGACTAACACAAATTAATGATAATCATCAGGTTATGAGCTAGAGAAAGCATAACTGACCTCTCCTTTATATAATAACAAAAAAATACTTGGAAATGCATGTAAAGACTGGAAATGCAATAGATAATTTGTCAAAATTCAACTAAAGAACATGTATATTCATATTGCATGTTCACATGCATATTTCCAACTGTATGCAGTGTACTGAGTGATGGCATTAAAAAAAAGTGTACGTACTTTGTGTTGGTTTGAGTTGTCTTATCTTTGTTTTTCTGCCAGCTCATAGTTTATTCAAGGAAGAACCTAGCGGTGCTCTTGTGGTTATGGGTGTACTGAGATTTGTGATAAATAGGCACCATGTGCTCAAGATTCTGCACGGGCATTTGAATTCCACTTCTGTGTTTAATGTAGCTACTCAGTTGGGCCAACTAAATTACAGAAGTATTTGTTTAGAAAAATGTTTTCTAGTACCAGCTTGCAGAACAGATGGTTAAAAATGCTGTCCTTTGAAATGATGGTCTAATTTCTCGCGTGTCTCGAGATTCCTTCGGGTAATCAAATACAGTCCTTCCCTAAATACACCTACACCCATGAGCTTCCAGCTTCTTCATTTGATAATGTTTCAGACAGTGAATTCTTCTTTTAGAAGTACTTTGATAAGCCATTGTAGCCTACTTCTTAATCACAGTTTGATTTTTGATGCTTCTATCTTGTCAGTATGGCAAAAGACGTAGTTTTGACTAAATCTCTATGCTTCACAGAGATTTTAAAAAATTGTTTTCCTCAAAAGGAAAGCAAAAACCTTTTAATTAAAAATGGTCAGGTATTTTTGTATCAGCATTATTTTGCATCTGGATTGGTTAGCCATAAATTTGTGTTGGCTCTAGGGGAACTTTGGGAGCAAATCTCATGTCATCAAGAGGAAGAACTGTTATGAAACTTCTTTTTGATTTCACTCAGTTCTCAACCCTTGGAAACTGCAGCTTAATGCACACATGGTCCAGTATTTTAATGTACTTGTTTATAGCCAGGACTTCAGAAAGAAGTGACTTTCCAGTTACCTGTATCAAAAATAGCTACAACATACTTATAGAGGAGTCCAAGAAATAACAGATTTCTTAAGCCGTTTGCCTTTGTCAAGGGGAGCATGCACAGAGATGGAACAAGAGATCCTAGGGCTTGGCCTGATCCTTCCTTTTGCGTTGTTGGTATTTAATAGTTTTCTGCACTTTGAGAGTCTTCTGTGCTGGTACAGCTAAACAACTTTTTGATTTCTCATAACACTGTGTAATGCACTGAACTTAAGAAGCATTTTTTTGATCTTAATGAATGGCTAGTTTCAGGTAAGTCCTTTTAAATTGATCTGCAGTGTAGAGCGTGATTACTGTTCTTGAAATGTGTTAGTTAAGTGCCTTCTATTCAGGAAGATGATGAGAGGAAAAATTAGCTGCTCAACCCTGCATACTTGTCTTAAGCAGTGTTGAAGTGGTAGGTTGGGATTTTTTTTTGTTTTGTTTGTGTTGGCTTTGTTTTTTTTTTTAATGGGGTATAACTGCAAATGTTTCTCCAAGAAATTGTGAAATAAGCCCTTTAATTTTTGCTTTTCAAAAAAATCTTTCCCTTTAGCCTATTTTTGGAATAAAATGTCAAGATGTTTATGATCAGGCTGACTCTTGGATTGTGATTGATTGATGATACTATGCAGGTACTGTATTTCCACTTCCAGAAATTATTTTCCTATCGTAAAACACGCTGCTTTGTGAATTCCTGGTTGTCTTTTTTGATAGTTTTCCGTATGCGCTTATATGAAGTTTTGGATAAGTGTTACAAATTTCTTCAGTTAAACATCATAGCAGGCTTTCAGAGCAAAAAGCCCTTTTAGTCCATGAGCAGGCATCCAAACACAAATATGTAGGAAGGAGTATGTGGATGTTTTGTGCAATGTCATTTAATCATCTGAAATTTCAGGCAACTTATCACCTGCAAGATTTCTTACAGCTATAGCCTCAATGCTTCTGTTGGTAAACGTTAATTCTGACTTTACAGTTTGGAAAGTTGGAGTTGAGAAATGTTTGTGGGAAATGATCTGTGGAAGATTTGTTGAGCCATGATCAGTTTTGTTTTTGTCTTGTTTTTGTTTTGTTTTGTTTTGTTTTGTTTTTTTTAAAGAAAAAGCACAGTAGGGTTTTCTGTCATTGGCTGTGAATGGCACTCAGAACCTCCTGATTCATTGTACTGAATCTGTTCTTAGGGATTCAAGGGCGTTTTAGGGAATTAGCAATTACCTTCATTTTTAATGCATTTTCAGAAATCGCTTGCGGGAATTTTGGCACAAATTTTGATATCCCAACTTTTTCTCTTCTAGGAGTGTGTCATGTGCTTAGAAAAAAAGTCCTAAGTTTTCCCAGAAGGGCATCTAAAAAAAACTTGAACATTTCATTGAGTTTAGATGTAAATCTGTTTTCACGCTCAAAGCCAGGTCATGGGATGTCTTTCTATGACTTAATAAAAGGCAAAACACCAGATGGTTCATATGGATGAAGATATATATATATATATTTATTTTAAACAAACATTCATAAAATTTGTCACAGTATTCTGGAAATCTGACAGACTAGATAAAGCTCCAGTGATTATGGAAAATAGTCCATTTTTGTAAACTTCTCCCTTCCACTGAAATATCAAGTGCCTTGTATGTAGACCTTTTTACAGGTACAGCATGAATGCTCTTGTACCAGAGTATGCTGTAATATTGCGTTAGGTAAATTACTTCTGGGAGTAATCTTGTAGATCTGTCCGTGCCTGTTCAGGGCTTCTGTTCGGTAACAGAATGATGTAGCTGATCTCGTTCCCTGGACATCTGCCTGCTAGGAGATGTTCTGTTTCATGATATCTGCCAAACTAAGGCGATAATACACTTTCATTACTGTTGACCAGGACTCAGTTTGGATCCTTGAGTTAAAGACTTTCTGTCTTTCCCTGGTTTCTGACTTGTGTGAAGCTTTTTGGCCACTACCTGATTCTTTTGGAAATAGTATCTGAAAGAGGATATTGATAATGTTTGTTCTTCTAACACCTTACATGTTAGGGGTTCAGAATTTTTAAAAAGTTCTGTTGTTCTTGTTTTAAAATACAGCTGCATAATTTTATTGTTAAAACTTACTGTAACAAATTTCTGGAATATCTCCTTTGTGTAATTATGTACGGTATGTGAACATCTGGAGTTTTCGAAGTTTTGCGCATATGACCGTTTGCCCACTCTGTTCTTCAGATATTTGTTTTATTCTTTCTGAAGTCAGTTGAGAAAGAAAATCATGTTTATTTTTTATGTTAATCACAACTGTAAGTTTCTTTACATTTAGACTCTATGGAACATTTCTAAAAGGCTTTTCTGTCCTCTTTAAAAAATAAATGACCCTGTGACCAAAACTCTGGTTCCATTAGGAACACCCCAAAACTGTGGATAGTGCCCTGGCTGTGGAAATTTTTCTCCCCGCCCTTCAGTCCATGAATGGTGTTCTTTAAAATGCAAGTGTTTTGAGATCCTATGTTCATTTTTCTGTCTTTGGCCTTTTATGTAGGTGCTCTGAAGCTTATTTTTCAAAGTGGGTGAAGATTTTTAGTACTAATATCTGTATCCAGGTATTTTTAGGATATGTCTCCTGTAAAGAAAAAAATGTTTTCCTGAGAGGTTATACAGATTAATAGGCTCTTAACGTTAATGTGGTGCATTATGTTAGAAATGAAATAGTTCTCCTTTAGTATGATTTCTGTCTCAAATTAGGAATACGTGGGTTTTTTTCTCCCCATTAGTGAAGATGGTCAGATGTCCAGACTTGTACGAGAATAAATTCTAAATAGTTGTCAGAGCACTTTGGTTGAAGAATTTCTGAATGTTTTAAGATACTACACCGGTAGAATTTAAAATACATGAATTCTGGTGGAGTTTTTGGGGTTTAGGTTTTGTTGTTTTTTTTGTTTGGTTGGGGTTTTTTGTTTATTTTTTTTTTTTTGGAGAAGGAAATCTGTGCTATGAATAGAATGCTAATACAGGAGATTTTCCTTGAGTCTACATTTCACCCATTTCATATAGTCTCTGTATGCTAGCAGGCACTCTTTTAAAATTTGGGGTGGTCCGTCCCTCCGTCCCCCCCCCCCCCCCCCCCCCGGTAAAAATAGCTTGCAGCTTATTGAAAAACAAGGCAGACCTGTGCCTCAAAATCCAAATGAAACTGCTGCTTAGATGAGGCTCTAAAGAGGGCATTTATATGTTGTGGAATGAATGGCATGCCTGCGCTAACTCCCGCAGGCCGGATATTTCCAAGGTATCAGACAGAGCTGTATATACTGCTCTTTTTCCCCTTCAGATCCGAAGGTTTCTCCCTCAGCAAGGTCTGAAGGACCCTTGGCCCTGTGGGGGGTGGGGTAAAGAAAAAATGTGCAAGGTAACTGTATAGGTGTGGGTTTGATTTTTATTTTCCACCCAAACTGTCCTGTGATGGTTCGTAGGCTCCTTGTACTTTGTGAGCTAGAGTTGTTTTTCTAATCATTGTTCTTTGAACAGTGTAGTTAGGAATTTCCTGTTCACGTTTTACTACAATGGTTTGTTTAAAATGATAGACCGCAGTCTTTTTCCTGACCTAAAACTAGATTAGCCTTGAATGTCGAAGAGAAGTCGGACAAATAAAGAGGATAGACTGTATTTGCTTATGTCATGGAGAGAGGCCTTTTAACCATGGGCTCAGTTACATCAAATACCACAAGTCATGTTTCTTAAATATTTATTAAGACAAATAAACATAGTATTGTATGAACTGGCACATCTCCAAATTCCTCTCTCTCTGATTCTCATGGGTGGGTTGCTTTTAATCAGGAGAAATATTTTTAATCAAGACTCTGATATCTGTTGGATTACTGAATCCAGCGTTACCTCAGTTCTCCACTCCACACATGTACAAAGTGCAACAAAAGGAGCCTCAGCAAAGTTTGAGTTATAAAATGTAGCAACAAACTGTCAGGAAATCCATGAATTGGGAATAAACCTGTCTTTTCCCAATACATCTGGTGCCTGTGTTAAGGAAAAAGTAGTGTAGTCTTCTAATGTGTTGTCATATGTTTGCTTTCAAATTTGAGGAAGAAAATCTCCCAAGCCCAGCAGTGTTAGATGCACAAGGAATTGCAGCATCCTTATTATACAATTTATGTTTATTTAGGACAAGTTCCTTGTATAACACTGCTAATCTATGTAAATAGTGCACACCTGTATTGATGGAACAGTACAGGTAATAAGGCTATTGATTTTGATCTGCAGAGAGATAAAATGTCAGTGTTTAAAAACAATATATGACCTCCACTTTGGGTTTTTATTTTACAGAAAAATTACTGTAACATACATTGTATTATGGCACAGCACAAAAGTTTTATCCAGTTTTGGAGGGATGATGTACTGATCTGCCCGAGTTGGCTACTGAGATCGTTACTGACAAGTGTCAAACTTGTGAATATACAATTTATACAATGCCCTTGGGTATTTTTAATGCAAGAATGTCTGTGAAAACGTGCATGTGAAATTCTGATAAACCTGCTAAATTAATTTTTCAAGCTGGGAGATGTCAGGTTTGTAAGGTTGCAGAGTCTATAGCTGATATGACACACAGGCATGTCATTACAAGGGTGTTGCCAGTTAAAATACTCAGCTGTTATGGTATTTCCAGCTTAGCATCTAACTTTGTTCCACCCAGCAAATAGTCACATAAATAGGACTAGCTGTGCATTTTTGAAGGAAATATTTAATGTGTTTTTAAAGAAAATAACATTTGGAAGGGAAAATATTTGGGTAGCTTGCACGTGAATGTCTAGGGTAGGGCAGGGAGATGCCTTGCAGGGTACTGAGCTTGATGTGCTAAAGAAGCTCGCAGTAGATGTTATGTGGCAAACGTTACCATTTATAGAAATCAGGTATTTCCGTGAGTACCGGAACTGAGGAAGTCTGGTTTCCTGTGGGTTTGTGTCTTATGGCTGATTGACTTCGGTGTCTGGGAAGGTGAAAGTTCTGCCGGACGCTTTTTGCCTTGCATTTGAGGCATTTGCATCCACTTGCTCCCGAGCAGATTTTCTGATACCTGATTAGGTGTAAACATGGGCTTCTCGCTTTCTACTAGGCCTCCTACTTTCATAAACTTTCATAGGTATTTGAATTATCTAGGGGGTTTCCCTAAAATTTGAAACTCATCAATGGAATAAAAACCAAATAGACGTACATCTATTAATTAATATTATTAATAAAAAACACATATCCATATTTTTATAGGAGGTGGGACTACAAGCCCTTGATTTTTTTTTTTTTATGCCCCTGCTGTCTGCTAGCTTCTAGTAGTCAGTTCATTGAAACAGAAGCCAATTCCTAAAAGACAAGTGATGTTTTTAACCTAGTAAGTAATAGAAATATATTTTGAGATTAGTGTGCCAGATTTTATGGTACAGGCTTGGACTATAATTGTTCTGTGGTGTGCGTGCAATGGATGCACTGTTCCCCCACAAATGAAAGAAAGCATTAGACAGATTTGTTTCCAGAGTAGCTGTTAGGCAGCATTGCCTATGGTACGCAGGTTTGGTTTCCTGTATGCGTGAACAAACAGTGCAATCTTGATTTAGAGATCCAGAGTCCTGCAGAAGGTTTATCGGTGAGATACTTGCTATTAATGTGCCTCCTGGAGCTGTCAGCAGTCATTTTTTGTTCATAAGGATCAGAGATGTATTGCGTGAAATACTGTCAAGGCTAGCAGGCGCCATTGGTTTCGCTGTCAGCAAAGGTTGTTCACTTTGGTTTTGACCTTCATTAAGCACATATTTTTCTACCTGGAAAAGCTGAAATTCAGTAAGCTTGGGTGCGAATAAACAGGGCCCTCGATCTTCCATGTGAATGCTTTTCGTGTAGCAATACGGGTGAGTAGTTTATTCCACTAGATGAAGTAAGTGAGGTGAATGAGGTGAGTAAGCAATTTCATTATGAGACGCTCTCAGTTGTGTCTAAATGCTATGTTGCAAATTCGGCTCGTGCTTTGAGCTGGTCGGGAGCCAGGTGGCTGTGGTTAATTCATCACTGAACCTGAGCTAACAAGCCCTGTGTGGGCTAGGTTATATTAGATGGAGCTCCATGCCACACTGAAGTAGCTAGAAGCTGTATGCATGGGAGCCAGGGCAGAGCTGCTTTGGGTCTCCTGGAAACAACCTGTGTAGACAAACTCTAGAAGTTTGTGTGGAGTAACTAATTCACTGTATGAATTTAGAGTACCTTTACTGTAATGTTACTTTCTTTATGGAGACGAGTTAACGTTCTTTTTGTGCTAGTTGTAGGTGCTAGTTATTTCTCATAGGGTTGTATTTAAAAAGCATACATAAAATGTGTATTATCATAGGATGTATCACCAGTGTTATCCAATCACAATAGCTACTTGGAAGGATAAGTTGAATCTTCAAAGTAGACAATTAAAATTACTCTTTTCAAGTACTTGATAGAAACAGAAAAGTGCCTTCAATTTTTTCTTCCCAATCTTCTAAAATCCTGCTTTAGATTCATTGCCCTATCTCCCAGCTATATTACTGTAATGCCTTTTCTGACCTCCTCTTCTAGTTGTTGTGAAATACCAGTCCTAAAATGTTTTTTGCCTATTTTAATCATGCCTCTCCAAAGCAAGAGAGAGTATAGTTCAGCAGTACTGGTTTGGGATTTGGGAGACTGGGGTTCAGTTCTCTGCTCTGCCACGTGTTTTTTTGTGTACTGTTGTTTTTAAACTCCTTGTATCTGGTGCTCAGGTGGGTACTAATGATGGTATTTCTTAACTTTATGTTGGTGTTCTGATTATAAATGAATAATGCGATTGTATGAATACAAATAAAACAAGTAACATAAAGATTCAGTTCTCTTCTTTTTGGCTTTGTTTGCTAACGTTCATTCTTTTCCTTTGTAAAGCACTTCCTAAAATTGGTGATACTTCGGCACTTTCAGTTACAGCCGTCCAAAGGCAGAAGACCTCAGTTCCTGAATCTTGTATTACTTTGCCTAGATATTTGAAATAAAGTTTTGCTGGTGACACCGGGGAGAAATGTAGCATTGAGCAAGCTTGATCTGAGGATGGAATGTTATGATCTGTCTCTCCCTCTTTCCCCCCCACCTTTCTACCTTGCTATCAAAGGCAGTAGGTATAATGTTTTCTAAGGAGCATTAAAAATTGTTGGGGTTTATTGATCTTCATATTCATATTACAGTTGTGCTTGCCAAGCACAATATGATAAATGTAGGCGTTTCTCATTTTCTTCAAGAGGACTTTCTCTCATGTTAAACTGTGTCTTTTAGCTATGTAGCTTGAGTTAAAAGTTTTCTTTGTGTTTGTTGATGGGGGTGAGTAATAGGTGTCTGCCGCAGTACAGAATGGTTGGCAGCTTAGCCTGTAGCGGTTTTGTTTGGGGAAAGCAGCAGCCATAAGGTCATCAGAATACTTTGGAAATTAATAAGATGTGTGTGACTATTGACAGTGTGCAATAGGAGAAACTGTATTTATAAATGAGTGTCAAGTACCCCTCCAGTTTCTCCTCTGCGACGCTGCATCATGAAGCTGTCAGTATGTGCTGTTCCTGTGCCAGCTCCTGAGATGGGAGCTGCGTCCAGCTCCTGCGTGGTGGAAGGAGCTGGAGGAGCGCGTGCCATGAGGCAGCACGGTGATGCCGGCATGGCGCTGGCAGAGGCGCTGCCGGAGCTGGCCGTCCTCGTACAGCAACTGTCTGCCCTCAGCTCTGGAGGGCTGGGGTGGCTCCCAGTGCTGCAAGAAGGCATTTGTGTGCTTCCAGGAAAGAAAGTTGGAGGCGGTACTAAGAAAGGAGTGTTTTTGTCATCGTGCGGATAGCTGTGTATTTTGTACAGTCAAAATTTACACTTATAAGAGGTTTTGATTAACAGCAATGTAAAGGGAACAGAGTAATTTGTGCTGTTAATAGGTGCGTGTATGGGGAAGCACGTCTGATCTGGAAGGTGTGTTTGAGAATGCTTTTGTAGTTCTCTTGTTTTGGAAATTGGAGATCAAAGCGCTGTAGGTTCAAAACAATGGAAGAATGTGCTGGGCTTAATTGTACAAGACACAGGAGGATGAGCTGTTTACCGAGGACAAGGTGAGTTCATTTTCATGGCTACTTTTGAAGGAAGCAAGAAATAAAATTAATCTTGGATCTCTGAAGACAATGATTTTTTTTTTTTTTCTTCTCGACATTAAAGTCTGATGGATGTTAAAAGTTGCCAGAAGCACTTGTCTATGCTTACAATATCTTACAATATCTTTAATACCTGTTAAATTAAGCCATGTGTTAGACAAGGTGCTATTGAAAATGGCATTTGTGTAATTTGTTTTCCTTTTAAAAGCAATTAGAGTCCATAAATAAGAGCTCTTTAAACATTTTTGTTGACTTTTATACTGTTCTTGGATTGCATAAAATGTTGCATTGAAATCATTTCGGCTCAGTTGTCAATAAATTATGTGTTATCCTTTTAAGTATTCTGGATTTATATTATGGCAACAACGATGCCATCCCATCCTTTGCTTCTGTCAGCATTCGTTTTCTGGGAAGAAGTAAACACTGAATAGTGCCCCTTTTATGTGTTTGCTGGAATTTTGAGAAGTACAGATTATTCAATCAGTAGAAATGTGGTTGCGTCCGTGGATGTCTGCCCTTAGCATTGCTGTAGTGCCACCTCAGAAAGCAGTGTGGTTTAGAGATGTCTTGGATAGTTGATATGCTGCCTTGCATGTTGCTCTCTGTTTTAGGGAGTTTGGGTTTGGTTTTTTTTTTTTTTTTTTCCCCCGGGATGGTGTGGGTGTGAGGTAGGATCGGTGTTCTTCCCCAAATCAGCGTTCCACTTGAGACTTGACTGGTGTCTTAAATTAGTGTATTTACTACTGCTTCTTTGTTGAGAGGAGTTAGGGAAAATTAATCGTCTCCATAAAACTAACTTTTGCAGAAATTGGAAGCATTAACTCATTGTGAGTAAGATGCATTGCTCAATATATGGCCAGAGGGAAGGAAGGGGTCTAGACCAGTCATATCTGTAAAACTTAGGCTTCCATTAAAATGTAGCCCAGCAACTGGGTTTAACTGGGCATGCAGTGAGGCTCCTTGCATCAGAAGACTGTTCTCAAAAGAGACTGAAGATGATTAGATAGGCTGAAAAGCAGTGCTGCTGAATGGTGATTAAAAATACCTTGTTAATTTTGGGGGTGTGTGTGTTCGATTTAGTGCAATATGATAACAATTTATTTAACCAGTGGCATCTTCATTGTACTCTAATTAGAATTTGAGGGCAAAATTGTCAAGGAAGTTAACTTCTTGAGGACGTTAAAAAATTTGGGATCAGACTTTCAACTATGATGATGAGTAGGGAAGGTATGGACTGAAGACCTTTGCTCTTCTGACAGCTTCCATCTTCAGTAATTCCTTGTCGTGCTGCGGCAGTATGAAATCAGAAAATCCAAATCCTGTGAAAAAGAATCCTGTGGATTTAACGCTGGGAAGAGTCAAGAGTGGCGATGTATGTAAACGTCTGAGTTCACTTATGGGGAAGTAAGACCTGCAAAGGGAAGCTAGACGAAGGGTGATGGCAGAAGACAGGCTTTCCTGGCAGCAGTGGTGGTCTAGGAAACTGTGAGAAAATCTCTTGTTCAAATTAGTTGTTCAGTTGTGGCATAAGTACAAGATGGGAGAGGAAAGAGGGAGTACTCCTGTTTCTTTTTCCACAGCTGACTTATGAGAGGCTGTCTTCTTCCTTAATGGGTAGTAGTAAAAGGTTTTTAGAAAACGATACAACATGAAAATGTGTGGAGCAGAGTAAGTGCATACGAGTCATTACCACATTTTTCGGGGAATTTCCTGTCATGCTTGTACGCTCTCCTGCCTTCCCGTGCGCCATCATTTCCCTTTCAGTTCACTTGGGTTTCCTAATAGCCTTTGAGGAGCTGGTGGTAAGTTTTTGAAGTCCTAGTCTCTTAAACAGACTTTAGTCACGAAGTTTTCAGCACACATTAGGCATCTGCTGTCTGGAATAGTAATCATGGTTCAGTCTGCCCTCCTTTTACTGGATCTCCTGAAGCATTGCTCATCAACCCAACTAAGCAAGCAGGCTTACAACATTTCTGAAAACTGTGGATTTTTTCTCTTTCAAGCTACTCAGGGATTGAATCACTAGATCTTTCAGTAATTGGAAATAGCTGGTATTGTTGGGAAAAGTTTGCCACCTGTCTTAAATTTTGCTGATCAACTCCTAAGTCCAAGAGAGAGTTCTATCTTCCATCCTCATTTCAAAGACTGAGAGGGTCCCATTGATAGTTAGGTCTTGCTCATAAATAATTTTGAAGAAAGTAGGTAAATTGGAGTTAAGGAAACTAAAAGTTTAGATGCTTCCTCTGCTAATAACATAAAGCGCTGTGAAATGCAGGGAACATTTACTCTGACAAGACTTCATATCATTTCTGTGGGCAGGTAATTTTCTGTATTTTAAATAAAGGAAACATTATGTCCCTTCTGCTAGCACTGAGAAGAGCTTAGATTTCCTAATATGTCAGACCTAAACCCCTACTTCTCTTCTGAATGCATCTGTCCAGCCTGCTGTTACTCAGTACCAGACAGGCCTCTTGGAAATGCAAGTGTTTTTCTCCTTCCTCCACTTCTTCTCCTGCAGTTCATTTAATCTGCATTTCTGATGTCTTTGTGGCTCTTCTGTTGTTGCATGTAAGTGCTCTCTGCATTAAAGATAGACTTGATCTTATTTGAGAAAAAGAAGAGAAGTTGCATTTACTATGAAAAAATAGTTTTTAGTGAGCATATTTTTAAGGATATGTCTCAAAACACAGTAGCTGTCTCTCTTTGCAAACCTTTCTTTTATTGGTTGTTTGGTCAATCTATCATTACATGTGTTTCAGTTGTTCATTTCCTTCATGAATATCTAATTATTTCCTGAGTAGCTCCCAGTGTGTGTTGTGTTTTTTTTTTTTTTAACAATTCTTAACAGATAAATTGATTAATTAGGTGGTTTCCAAACATGTTATCCATGTCAAGTTCCTATGTTGTTAGGTCTTAACCTTCCATGAGCAATGACGGAAGTGTGCGTATTGGGGATTACTCTTCCTGCGGGTAACAGTACCATTGCCTAGCAGTGGATATTCAAAGATGCTTTTGAGGTTTTGGTTTTTCATTTGCTTCATACTTGACTTTCTCAGAAAAGAATCAGACTTTTTAAATAGGCTTTGTTCTTCCCCCAAACTTTAGAACGCTCTCTAAGATATGGGTCCTGGTGCCTAAATGTACTCTTCCTAACTGACATACTTTTGTGATGCATATGTAAGGTTTTTTTCATGTTTGTTAAAGTTGCGTAGCCAAACATAGACACATTCTAAAATGCCAGAGTTAAGGTCTGTATTGTCATCGTTGTGAAATCGTCTTTATTTATGTGGCTGCATTCTGGTTTTGTTTGGATGGGTTTTTTTTGCGCCCCCCCCCCCCCCCCCGAGTGAGGCTTAGTGTACCCTTAGGATGCTGCAAGTTAGAGTAACAGCTTTTTACGAATAGTAGGAGGTCTTGCTCACCTCCTACCTCCTACATTACTTTTTTTGCTTATCTGATAGCAAAGTAAACTGATTCCATTCAGTAACCATGGGAAAAACCCCAAATTACTACTTTCTCCTTCCCCATTACTTTTTTTGCAGTTCTAGGGAGTTGAAGCATACCTACTACTAGTTTACTGTATGATCAGATGAGTGTTAGTAGTGCTATGAAATGATGGGATTGTGCAGTTTAGGGCAGCAGAGGGTGACACATTTGAAGACAACAGGGAGGATCTCTCCAGTTCGATGGTGCCAAGCTGTCAATCCAGCTTTCATACAGAACCGCAGGTGGAGTTTATGGTATAGTTGGGGTGGAGTGCACAGGGGAGAACAGTGCTGTGTTCATCTTAAAGGTTTTTTCCAACCTAAACGATTCTATGATTCTGTGTTCAGAGTCTCGGAGCAGAGGGATGTAGAGGGCAGCATCATTGGCTAGACGCATCTTTCCCCATCTTGTTGGTTAGGTTGTGGCCTGTTCACACTGCTCCCAGCCAGTCCCTTCTGCTCCAGCTTTGCTGTTAGTCCTTCTCCCTGTGCTTCTCCTTTTCTGTCTGTGCTTCCCTGCACCATTTATTGCTTTCTGATTGCCACCTCCTCTTCTTCCAGCACCTGGTGCACATGGTCCTCATTGTTCTGTATCATGGTGTGCCTGCTTCCTTCTTTTCCTCCGTGGTGTTCAGGTGTTAACAGGGATTGCATTGAGACTGGAAGGAGAAACTGGCTTCCTGGTCTCTGTTCCCGGAATAGAAGGAGCAGGGAGCAGGATTGTACTGGAAATGTTTCTCTGGAGCTGCTCCGTGCAGCCTCACAATGTCCTGGCACACTGGGGTTGGGTGGGTGTGTAGCCAGGAGAGGTCCTGAGAAGCTGGTGCGTGTTCAGTGGAGATTAAATCTGCAAAGAACAGGGCTTTCGTATTTCACAGAGTTATGCTGAGCATGTGCAACAATATTTCCCCCCTTATGCTCCCCTGTGCCTTGACCAAACTTGAACGTTTTTCCATGGGGATGGTAGGAGACCTAAAAAATTCAGGTCCTGGTGTTAGTAGCTCTGAGGTTATCTGGGAGACTGCTGTAGGAATTCTAGCACGGGAGTGGGAAGGGACAGCATTTTTTCCTCGGCTTTATTGTTTCAAATGGCTGAGCTGTTTTAATTGAAACTTCTCACAAGAGATGAGAATGAGGCACGCCCTCCGGAGGGAGAACTTCAGCCAGAACGATTTCAGTCTAGCAAAATTAGAAGCAATCAAAAAAGTTGCCTAACAAGGCAATGCCTAACGAAGCATACCAGACTTCCTAATGAATGGGTGGCACTGCATTATAGTAATATGTAGCTGATACAACTTTATACTAGAGCAGTATTTGGATACCTGCTACTTTTTGTTTGTTGCTATCCAATACTTCCAGATAAACAGTTCAGCTAATTATTCTGCAATGTACATCTTTTTCAGTATAAACAAACACTGCGCTTACCACTATGGAAAATATGCTCTAGGTCAACCACGAGATGTTGGGCTAGATGCAAGAATTACCAGCTAAAGTTTTGTGGCCTGTATTATGCAGGCGGTCAATTAGATGATGACAGTGGTTCCTTCTGATCTTAAAATATGGACCTGGACAGCTGGGGCCACTCTGTGCTGCCATGGTGGAAGTTAGAGGCTTCCTGTGGCTCTGACTTCCTCGAAGGCTCAGGGCCGGGAGGGAGGGAGCTGAAGCTGGCTTTCTGCGGCTCTTAAGCTCTCCTGCCTAGTACTGGGGCTGCTCTTGGATATTGGGAAATTAAACGCTGTGCACTGAAAATATCTGTGTGTACTAACTGCAAAGGAATGCGTAAATATAGAAAAATATGCAAGTACAGAAGATGACCCCCAAAATATGTTACTATGTGGTGCAAGGGGCCTTTCAGTGAGCAGTGTCCAAAGGGAAACTTGGGAAGAGACACCTACAACTTTTAGAGGGACTTGTCATTTAGAAATGATGATAATAATAATGCAAACCACAGAAGTTGGTTTCCTGAGTTGCTGTAAATGGAAGCGTTTTTTTAACACTCCTTCTTTTCTAACACAAATGTAGGAAGCTGGCAAAGCAGCTAATTTCAGTGCTCTAGAAAAGTTTAAAGCAAAATAATCTAAGGAAACGGAAGCCTCTATTTTTAACCTTCTAGGTCATGGGAGATGGGGAGGAAGAAGAGGAGGCCATCTACTATTGAAGTCTCTTTAGTATGTTACTGTATAAATTTAATCTAATTTCTACTGCTGTTTTAGTGAAGAGGTACTTGTTACCTGTGGATGTTCAGTTATGTTCAAATTGAGATCAGTGTAAGTTTGATGGCATGGTGTGTCTTCTATAATTGTGCTTTATATCCTGTTGATTGTTTTTTTACTTCCTCCTTTTTTTGGTAGATCTGAAATTTTACACTGTAAAAAAAATACATTACTTGTGCTGTCTTACTCTTTGATTTAGTTTCTTATACTAAAAATATTTTTTATATTGGGTTTGAGCACATTGTCTTAAGACTTTTTTTTCCCCCTTATTACACTATTACTATTTATAAAAAGTACATTATCTGGCTGGATTTCTCTGGATTTTTCCCAAAATATTTTTTATTCCTGTATTTTAGCAAAAGCATGACAGTGAAATTATGAGTAATTCCTCGTATTACTTACTTGGAAGTACTTTATTGGTCTAGCTTGAAGCTTAAATATAATATATTGCACAACTACTGGCAACCATAGAAGTAATGGCATCAAACTTCGTAACTTCAACCTCTTAAAAAATTTCAGATGAACATAAATCTGTAAAACTGTCTTTTTCATTAGGTTATATTACTAAATTACTAATATTGATCGGGGAATACACAGTGTTCGTTTGCCAGGTCAGCATTAAGGAGGACTGTTAGAGGCAAGTGTACTTGGGGAATGGTAATAATGCTGGGATAACTAAATATTGGGAAAACAGGGGCTAAGTTTTCCTAAAAGCTTGAAAATTACTGGCTGACAAGGGGGTTAACCTGGAGTGTGTAAGCAGTTGTAAGATTTGAAGTACATATTTTAGACAATCTTCTCCCCAACACCTGCATTAACATTATATATTTGTAGCTTACATGAATTTGTATTTGTGACTGGTAGGTTGAGAATGTTGAGAATCAAAAGCTTAGAAATGATGTAAACTAGCATGTCATAAAGTGTAAATAATTCGGCAGCTATATCTGTAATTTTAAAGTAAAGGCAAAGAGTGAGCTGTGGAGAAGAAAACGTAGCAAATCATTGCAGAACCATTGCTTTTTTCCTTAGGTAGTTACTGGGCTTTAAATAAATTATTTTACTTAGCAGGGGGTTGTTGCTCCAGTGGTATAAAAGCAGCAAGGATTTTAGGGAGATACAGTTTCTTTTGTTAGATCTCCTGGTACGTTTGGAAAATAGAAGCCACATTTTAAGCATGATTTTCTTCAGTGGGTTTGTGTTTAGACCACTTTTAATACCTTTAAGGTAACCATTAACTGTTTTTGTAATACCAGTTAAAATATGGAGCTTTTAAATAAGTAGGTAGATTGAGGATGTCTGTATATGTATGCTAAATGTATACAATATTCACTAATGACTTGTCCATCGCCACTTCTAGGCAGCTGAAACATGTGCCCATATGTGCTTGACTAAAGGTCTCTAACTCCTGGAAGAGCAGAAAAACCTTAAATAATGAGGTGACTGCCATCGCTTGCAAGAAATGGAGTCTGAAACCAAAAGCATCAAATATCCTGTCAAGATATTTCCACTTCAGTTGCTTAGAGCTAAGTTGAGCTTAGTAGCTCCTCAGGCAAGCGATTGAAACAGTGCCCTTGGATCGTATGTACGTATCACATTAGTTGCACTCTTTCACTCCCACATAAAGTATTGCTTTATTAACGTAGTTCAGAAACTTCAGAAGAGAAGCAGTCTGGAAAGCCTGCCTTACAAATCTATGGCATAGTTTGAGCCGGGGTCTGCTGGAGCACAGTGTAATGCCCTCTCTGGTCGCAGTTTTCCCTCTGTGCCCATGGGCACCCGCTGCACTGAGGGGGGCTTGGGGCCAGGGCTGTGGCCTTTTACAAAGCAAAATTTCTCTGCTGTACAGGCAAAGTTGGGGCGGACAGCACTGTAGTGCATTAGAAGACATTATATAGAAATGATACAAGAGTCCATAAAACTTCCAGGAATGTGATAATTGAATATGTTCGAGAAATGCCATACGTGGTACTTTTAGGAAAAATACAGGACAAGTATAACACGGTTTTCAGGTGGGCTGGAGGAGGAGGAGGAGCAAAGCTGTTCTGAAAGGTTAAATGAGAAACTCTTGTCTTGAATTTCTAATATTAGCTGGCAGTGCAGACTTTTCTGGGTGTGAGGCATTTGTTTACTGTTTTACTCCACAATTTGTTTTTAATAGGATGTATGTGAAGTCATGGTATGCATATTCTTTTGGCACTTACCTACACATCACTTTGTTCCGAGCCTTGAAGAGAATGGTCTCTTGAATATATATTTTTCCAACTATTGTTTTATATGCAGTCCAGTTGCATTTACTTTTTCCTCCCATTGTTTGTCACTTTCTGCTTCGTTTATCTAGAAGCTGTTTCTGGTAACTTTTAACATGTGTTTTTTCTTTTATTAGTATCATTGAGTAATACTTATTGGTGGAAATAGTTTCATGAAATTAATTTCAGTAAAATTTAATTGAATATACTCCAAGTATAGTAATTTTTTGGAGGATTGGGCTTAAAATATTTTAAAACATCAAATTACTTAAATTTTCACTGATAGTAGTGCTGAGCTTGTTTGTGCACATAGACATGACAGATGTGTGTTTCTAATCTCATTAAACTTCAATTTACCTCTAGGGAACACTAGTAGTTAAGCATAGTTTGGCTGTAGCCTATTCTAAAACATTGTTTCTCCCAGACTACAGAAGTATAAAATCCCTTTAGCATCATGTTCATTGGTATGGTTTCTAGCATGATGGACCTTCTCAGTGTATGAGAAGGGTTTTCTTCAGTTAATAGGCAGTTGCAGACCACATCAGGATGTAATTGCGTATATACCTCAAGATTCTGGTGTTAACCTCTGTGCATCTTCAACTACTTCAACTACTTGCCTTCTACTCAGCCCAAAGATTACCAGTTAACGTAAGATTCTCAGTTTTGCTGACTGAGACTTGTCTAAAGTGATTTAAAGTGTTCACAAAAGTGTTTTACAGTGCTTTCTTTGTTGAAGAATGTTTAAGTTAAGCCTCTGTCATTTGACACTTTAATGGTATTTGGATAAATCAATAAATTGTTTGTGTGTGTGTATGTGTGTATATATATATATATATATACACATTTAGTTATTTCCAGTCAGGCTGGTTGGTAAAGAAGAATGATAAATTTAGGAGGGGGGGAGGCCTTCAGCAGTGCAGAGCTAACCATTATAAATGTACAGAAACTTGAATTACCAGTGGCTGTTAGAATGTTTTAGAAAAATCTCTGGCATAATGTTTGGGATAATCACATAGACTTCAAAATTTTGAAGAAAAGTTTAGTCTAGCAAGGTCAGACTTGAGGGTAACGAGCTAGTCAGCAAATGCTGGCATAATCTTTCTGGATATAGGACATATGGGGTTAGTGAAAAACAGTTTTGAAGAACTTTACCCTTTTGCTTCTTCTGTACTGCTCGAGAGATAGCTGAGATACCTTAATAAACTAGAAATGAAAGAGGCAATGTAATAGTGAGGATGTGCTAATCTTTGATAGAAACTTGAAGTGATCCTGCAAGAGTCTGCAGGAAGCATTCCACTGCACCATAGTGTCTTGTAGCATTTAAGACCATTTTAGTTACTTGCTGTTGAGACGTAAAGCTGCTTTTGATGCCTCCTTTTCTTCTAACATGTGGAACTTCATGGACTGGAATTTGGAGTTTTATGTCCCAGTTTTGTTCCTCCTTGTGTGCTGGGGACCTCCCTTTTCCTGTCTGCTTCATTTTCTTTCTGCTTTGAACTCCTCCTGTTATTCTTGTTCATGTGCAAAGGGCTTATTACTGAGAACTTGCTGGTAAGGTCTCGCAGATGCACCTTTTCACCCTTGCTCAGCTGACTTCCATATAGGAAAGTACAGGTGTTTCCTCCTCATCTGGTAGTTGCATACAGAAGTTATGACCAGAAGTCAGAAGAGAACAATTTTGTGTGCATATGCTTACACACAAACACATGTACAGTCCTCTGTGTAAGGGTATAGCAACTCGTCACCTCTCCCAGTGACTCTCCTACGATGGTTTAGTTAACTGGTGGGCAGGATTGTGGCCAAGTAAGCAAGTCAGAAATTTGAGTTCTTAAACCAGAAGAGTCATTGCAAAAGTAAGGATACAACTGCCAAGCAGTTTCTTAGACTGAACTGAACATCGAAATAGGCTTTAATATGTACTGAGGATGTAGAAATCCGAGAGCTGTGTGACTTGCTCTTCTCCAGCAGAAGGTTGCAGAGTTGTGGTCTGCAGGATGGAAGAAATAAACAGATGACTGCAGGGCTGGCCTTAACTAACTAGGACCTTAATTACCAATAGCATGTAGTTGGAAAACACTGTTATTCACAGAAATTGGTGTAAAAGTTATAAACGTTGATACAGAATGAGTGAAACTAGAAGCTCTCTAAAGCTGTGCTGTGTCTAGACAGCTGTAGTGTCATGTTAGGCTTCTTACACAGGTGGAAGAATTCAGCTTGCTTCTCAGATTCTGAAATTCCCCATTAATTTTTCCTTGTCTTTTAGTTTAGTTTAGGCTTTTGATTTTTATCTGTTCGTGGTTTTTTTGAAGTCTCTTCCAATATGCAAGTCCTTGAGAATATCTTGTAAATATTTAGAGATTTTGAGTAACAAAGGCAGCTTTATTAGGATCAGCAAAAGAAAAGTCATAAATATCTTGCATGTTGCTGTTTCTAGCTAAGAACATATTCAATATGAAGGTCCAATTTGACATCAGTTTAGTAGACTTACAGTCTCCTAGTTCCCCGCCCCCCCCCCCAACTGTCTTATCTGCCCCATATTCCTGCTGTCCTCCTCTTATGGCTTATTCCCAGCTGCCATATGTAATTTTGTCTGTTTTCTGGTCTAGATGTCAAGTCACCTGCTGCCCAGACTGCCTTCCTTCAGCCAACCCCTCCAGTGATTGCCTCTGCCCTGCCGCGGATCTTAGGTTCTGGATGGAGGCTTTGTACAGTTGCCTGTAACTTTGGGCTATCTGTGCATACACAAACAAAACATGTTTTAAAGTGCTCATAGACAGTCTTACTTAACCCCTCTGCCCCCTTTTTTATTGTTTATCCTCTGTTAAAAAAAAAAAAAGTAAATAGTAGAAACAAAAGCAGTTTTCTTAAAAGCACTGACTTTTAACCTGGCTATGATTTTTTGAAGGAGGTATTTCGTTTGTCTTGATGAAATGTGGATATATTTTCAGCAAGAATTTCCCATAATATTTGTGTTCTGAATTTGGATATGGATCATAGCTGCTGTTAAGAAATGCTGCTTGGAAGACTTGGCTGCTTGTGTGGAACTGTTTCAGCAGTTCCTGAGCAGCCAGACAAGTCATGCGAGAGCTGCAATTGGACGTAGCATTTGATTTTATGTTTCAACATGCTAAGCCAATATTTCTTAGCTGTTTTGGGATTATGATAAAGGATAAAAAAAGTATATTATTTCTCTGTTGTTGCATGTTAGTAAATGTTTATTGTTTCTAGAATAGCAAAAGGAGGTTAGAGAGTGTCCTTGGGTACATTTCTTGTAGGTATTTGTAGGCAGTATAAACTTCTGTTACTTCTTCTAAGTCAACAAATCGTGTAGGTTATCTCTTAGTCATACACGTAGATTCACATACATTTTGCATCACAAAATCTAATTGTTCAGGGTTTTCATGGCCACCTGCCCTATTAGCATTACATGTAGCAAAGAACGTGTTGAGTATGATGAACAGTTTTCATTTAATACATGTATAATACCCTGCCCATCAGAACAGTGTTAGTGAGATTTTAAAAAAAATGTAAAGGGACTGCCTAGCATGAAAAAGTGAATTCTTTGTGGTTTGGAGTCAATTGATTCAATGTAGTGCACAACAGAGGATGTGATGATCTGAAATGCCGTAGGAAACAAAATCATTCTATTCAGGTTTCGGGTGCCAAAATAGAGTGCTTGTGCATTCTGGTCAATCTGCTGAGTTTTTATAACGTTATTTCCATTGTTCCTGAATGGTTTTCTTCAGCACGAGGTCACAGGAGAGGTAGAGAGCTGATACCACTTGCTTTTCTTGGCCCACCTAAGCTCAGCTGGCTGTAAAACAAGGGCAGTTATAGACTGAAGAATAGGATGGCTGATGGAGTTACTGTCTATGCTGCCCTGTTGCACAGATGTTAGAACTGCTTTTTAACCAGCTTCTGAAGCACTGTAGCTCACAGAGTGGGGTTAAAAGGAACTGCCACCAGCTTGTTTGCCACGCTGTAAACAGTGGCAAACCATGGCTCAGGAGGTGGCGGTCAATGAATAACTCAAATATTTGTGGGAGTGACGTGCTTGTCAGCTGTCTCAGCATAGGTTTTCCAGGTTTGTAATACCATGTGTTAAAGGCAGTTAACACTTGTATCCATTAAAAAAAAAAAATCATCTAATAATGAACACACATTTTTCTCCACACTTCGAGATGTTGATTCATTACTGTAGCTGGCTAATGCCATCCTGTGCCTTCTGTTTTGCACATTGATGTATGCCGTGTTGCCTTATGTTACTGTAAAATTAATTGAAGCAAATACACTGATTTGATACGATTAGCACTCTTCCATGTGCTTACTGGCAGTTGTTTTTAAAAAAAAAAAAAAGAGTGAAAATTACTGCAAAATAGTGTGGTCTTAAAAAGACTGAATTTCAAGTGACCTTTAGAATAGCTGGTGCTGTTATTTCCTTGCTGTAGGGTAGCATTTTATCTCTCAGGGAAATGTATCCCAGCGATGACTCTGAATACAAGTTACCTCTTTAAGTCTTTGTCCTGAGCACAGAATCTCATTTGTGCAAGTTTCTGTCCGGCCATCTGTATTGTGAATTTATTTGAATGAAGGATCGAGTAGATGTTCAGTAAGTTATTTTATTCAGAACTTGAGGTTAAATTATGCAGAAAAATGAAGAGATACAGTTTGGATTTAGAAAAAAGTTCTAACGGATTTTTATCCTGAAAATATACATATAGTTTGGTGAACTTTGTTGTACTTTTGACTAAGCAGCCAGTATGTAAATTGCCAAACCTTATTTCAAAATCCAGCTTGTTTCAATGACTTGGCTACTTGAGGAGAGCTGAATCTGTAATAGAGGATGGACAGTGAGGAAGACCATGGTGTACTCCAGAGTGCTGTAACGAGGGGCCTGGAGTTCATGGTGGCATTTGCTGCAAACGGCCCATGCCTGGCTGGCGTGTGCTGCCACGAGGTGAGGCTGCATGGGTCTCACTGGTGCACGGCTGTTTCTGAACCATGTAGGAAGCTCCGTGCTTCAGCAGCCGGGCAGCGCGTGCGGGACGTGTCCCTGCCCTGCTTGGTGTGGCGGGAGGCAGTGGCCACTGAGGAAGGGGGGTGCTCTCTTCTGGGCAGCCTGTTTGGAGGAGCCAGGTGGGTTGGGGCTGCTGGGGGGTCATGGCACAGCTGGGTGACCGCAGACCCTCGCTGTGTCTCACAGAGAAGGTCCTGCAGGCCCGGAGCGCACTGCTGCCCAGGCCTGAGCTACGGTGGTGGAGGATGTCCATGAAGTGCCTCCAGGACTGCAGTGTGACTTTTAAAAACAAAATAACAACACCCCCCATCCTTCCCCTCAGTGTAAACAGCTCTTCTTGCCCATGTCTGTGAAACAACAAAAAAATAATCTTCCATTCCTGCTCATTTTCTTGTTTTTTTTTTTTTTTTTTTTGCTGTGCGGTTGGAGGGAATAAGAGCCATGATACAAGACAAGAGGATTAGTCGAATTTTATAACAATGGCTGTAACTTAAATTCGTGATTGAAAGGAGGTAAGAAAAAAAAGTGTGTGCTTGATTTCTCATTTTGCCTTCTCTCTTTCTTGCCTTGTGACACTTCAGTAATATACTCAGTGTAATACGTTACTTTGATAAATCTAGCAATAGTGTATCCAGAATGTTTAATTCTTTTCTAGTTATACTATTACTCATTTATACTATTATTCATTTTTAAATTCCCTGGTATTTTTCAGATCTGTAATGTGAATTAATACAGTTTCCTAACTTGTAATTTGCATTTGTCAGACAAAACCATCTATCCCATTAGATGGCTATTCAGACTGAGATCAGATTTAAGAGAATGTTTCTCCTAGTTGTCTGTTGAGGAGCATCAAACTTTATTAGGCATTTTCTGCCTCTGCTGTTGGACCTGACCAAAATCAGGAACAAAAATAAAAGCACTGTTGGCCGTTGCCGTTCTTGCATCCTTCCCTCTGTCTACCCTACAAATGGTGGCTTTTCTTCAGAACTTGGTCGTTCTTTTTCATAATTAGCCCTTGTGGTTAGTGCTTTCCTCTTAATCCAGGCCCAGTTTGGAAGATAAGGTGACCCTGGATGTGATTTAGGCATCTAGACGTTCTCTGAGAGATGGCAGCTAGTTTGCAGTGGCATTTCTACTTTGGAAACACCTTTTCGATTTCCTGTTCAAGATCTTGCAAAAACAGACTCTGTTTGTCTTAATTTAGTTCCTCCCAGGGGAAGTTTTACTCAATTAGACCTAGAGATTTCAAGGAGGCAGGGCCCTCTGATGTGGCATCAAGGCCATGGGAAGACTGAGGATCTTATCTAATATTTTCTGATGCCTTGTGTTTTTTAGTGATCTGGTTCTGTTTTTCAAAATCCATGACAATGAAATTGCTGCCCCACGCTGTTGGTCAAACTGTGTTTTGGAGAGTTGAAGTATGCCTTTTCTTTGAATCCAGAAGTGTTCCTTTATTATTTAAAGGTTGAGGTTTTCTGTGGTTTTTGGGGGGGTTGAAATTAGATTCTGTTAACAAAGTATACTAAAGCTGAGAGCAGTTTTGGAGTACTTTATCTAAAATGGTATTTAGCCATTGCCTTTTGCTGTCTTCTTTCCTCCCCACCCACTCCCCGCCATGAACTGATGCATTCAAGAAATATCTGTTGCTGCTGCATATTCAGAAAGCTGTAGTAATGTATTCTGGAATCCTTCTGTGTATGGGTAATTGACAAAGATAGGAAATAAGTACACAAGAAGGAGGAAAAACACCTCTTCGAACAGTTGAATAAAACTGTTTCTGTTTTATTTTGTAGTTTGATTTCTGTATTCTATTTAGTTTGATAATTGATGCAGAGAAAATATTAATAAAACTTGGGTTTTCAGATAAGTCTGTTATACTGCATGTAAATACCAGACTTCCATTTCTTCTTAACGAAAACATTTAATTTGGGCAGAGTTAGAGGTGATAGAGGTGATAGATCCAAGGCGCATGAACGCTCAAAGATTTTTCTCTCAGCTTGATGTGCAGGATTTGGGATATGGAAGCTTTCTTATGTGTTTCTGTATTTGCTTTTGAAGGGTTTCAGAGTCACAAAAGATTGGGTGCCTAATGACTGAATAGCATCCTTACTTTTGGAAAGGATAAATGTTTCAAGATAACGAAGAATCAGCAAATCAGTTAATCTGAAGTTATGGTTGGCTCTTGGAGATAGGCAAAACTGGCCCCTGTGGATGACTGTCACTTGTACCTGGGCTGTAGATCCAGTGGCTGCGACCAGTTAATGTTGTAAACTGGTCCCAGAGGAATTCTGTCTTCAGCTGGAAGTTCAGAACCTTCCTGTTAGTGTCTACCAGGTGTTGTGAGAGGGACAGGAGATGATCACTGGTGACAGAAAAAATGCCTTAGTTATTCTTTACTACTGTGAATAGCATAGTTCAGGGCAGCCCTGTTTTTTATTTAATTAAAGATGGCAGCATTTTTATTCTGTCTTTGTCTGTCTTTATAATGCTTCGAAAAGTTTTTTTGTCTTTATTGTAATACTTTGGAATGTTTTAACAAATGTACTTGTACCTTGTACAATTCTTTATATAGAAGCAGAAAAGACCTGTCCTATTTTACAGTGCTTAAGCTAATTAAAATAAACCAGAGGGTAAAGCAGTGTTTCCAGAAGATACTTAATTTCAGGAGTCTACTGCTGTAACTTGTGGCCGACCTCCAATATCCATGTCTGCATCTGATCTATTTTGTCTTTGTTATTCTGGAAACCTGTAGTTTCCCTAACTGGGGAAAAAAAAAAAAAAATCTTGTCCTCAGTTGTGCTGGTTAAACCAGAAATGTATTTTTTCAGTTGACTTAGTTAAGCCAGTGCAAAACACAGGGAGAAACTTCCAATTCTTAGTTTAAGCTTTGCATGTTTTGAGCTAGATGAATTGAATGGAGAAGGCTCAAGGTACATAGATATACATAGATACAAATGTGACTGAATTGAGAATCAATGTGACGTTATGCTTTGTCTGAAGGGAATCCAATTTGGAGCAACTTTGAATATAGCTTAAAATGAGCAACATCAAGTTAATAATGGTCTGAATATCTGGAAGACAGCTTTTTATGTCGTCTTTTTCTTACAAGGTTTCTTTCAAAACCATTAATTAAAACTGTTCATGCACGCTTTATAACATTGGAATGAAAACTGGTTGGACCAGATTCATTGGCTTTCTTCAGTCTCCCTTTTCCAGAAAGTGAGTGTTGCCCTTGTTCTGGAAGTCTGAGCCCTGGTGGGATCACGGAGAGCATTGAATTAAAGTTCTTGTGGTGTGGAAGGTTAGAGTATCAGGTGCAGGTTTTATTTATGAATAAAGGGTGAGGTTGTGTTTGTATAACAGGCAAACATGCCTCATAACTCATTCCAAAGGAAATCTTGTCTATAGTGTGGTAATTTAGGAGCCAATGTCTAGACTACTTTGAGAAATTGTAAACATGATGTCTTCAGAACAAAACCATGAGAGTTTAAGAAAAAATGCTGCATGTTATATTTTCAATATTTGACTGAATTCCAGGGAGATCAGAAATATTTTGGCAATATTTGGTCTGCCTGACTGCTAGATGCATTACTGAAAGAATACATATGCCAGTCCATAGTAATGTTTTCTTTCTTGAATACAGCAGCTTTGGATTTGCATGGCTACATGATGTGAACTATGTATTTGTCGGTAATGGAAAACTTCTACATTAAATAGTGGTGCATGAGTTTATGTACATCTTCATCTTATTAAACTGTTTGTATATGTTTGAGAATCCATAGCATATGATCAAGCTCTTTATTATTTGACTTAAATAACTTGATCTTTGTACTGTTGTACAGAGCTATTCAAACATTACATTTAAGCTAGTGAGGATTTTTTTTTTCTTTTAATTATTATTCTACTATAGTTAATTTTGAACACTTTAGTCTCAAGAATACTAAAATAGTTTTAGGAGGCAGGTAAATGCAGTTTTTCTGTTTGCTGTGTGAGAAGTTTTATGCGCTTTTTGTTAGTGGCTGAATGGTGCGCTTACTGGACCATTGGAATAGCTAGAATGTAGCTGTAGTAGTATTTCCATCATTTGAAGTCTTTACCATTGGATTCTTCTGGTTGGTTTTGTTTTGAGGTCAGGAAGGACTTCTAGTTCAAAGACAGACATTTTAGTTCAGACAAAGTTATTGTTCTATACAGGTGTTATCAGATGCAGTGCAATTACCAGTCCCAATGATCTCTCTATTCTGCAGTATATTTGTAAACATAGTCCAAATCTGGTGTCAGGAAACTTTAATTGGGTATTATAACATACGAATGGAATTTCCATTTTACTCTAAACAGTATTATGCCATAGGTTATGCTGAACTTAAGTCAGTCCCTAAATTAATGCATGTATTTAATCTTTGCAAAGCTGTCATCATTCTAGGTATTAGAAATGCCTCAACAAATAAACATTGAAGGTGTTGGATCTATATCCCATGTATAATTGAAATGACTCTATTAATAGCTTTTCTGTAAAGGAATTTTATGGCAGCATTTAGAAGAATATGTTATCATAGGGGTTAAGTAACGATTAAAATGATGATTTGGGAAATAGATATGATTCAACTGAATATTAAGGATTTTTTATTTGCATCATTTGTTCTTCCTAGTTTTTTTATATACCTTGATGTTCTAGAACAGTGTTGGAGTCTTTCTGTAGAATTTGTAACCCAGTGTTTTCAACGTTCCTGTCAATACTGAAATTGCTGTTTTGGTTTTCTATTACACACTGGTCTATCAAGAGTTTGCCTAGCAAGGGGTGTGATATTTTAAGCTGCTAGATAGTAATGCTGTTACTTATTAGTTACTATTTCTGCTCTAATGGCTTCAGAATTCTTTAGACACATTTGTTTGTCTCTCTCCTTTTTGAGGGAGAGAAGGTAATTTGGATGGGTCTGGACCAAGAGAATATCATCAATAGTGGGAAATGCATAATTGAAAAGAGAAGAAATGTATTATGTAGTCTTCCTTAAATTTTATTTAATTTTTTTTAAGGACAAACAATTATACTGCTTTGACACCTTAAAGAAGTTAAAGCCTGTAAAGCTTCTAGTAATTTTTAGCAGTGGTGAACTCCAGCTTCACGTTTGTGTTCTTCGCAATGTGGGAGAAAAACTGGCAGGGCTGCATGCCATTGTAATTAAACTGTTAAACATAGAAACTTGAAGGGAGAAGCTTGTCTTACCTGTTCAGGGAGTATCCGTCAGCATATTTAAATGAAATTTTATTTTGAAACTGTATGTTTGTAATTATTAGCACATTCCTAAGCAGCATAACTAGTTTGTGATCAAATGATGGAGGTATCTTCAAAACACGTAATAACATTCATTGCACTGTAAACTCTGCACCTTTTGTATTTATTGGTGTTATTTTTATTTTTACAGGATTACAAAGCCATTGACATTTGCTGACTGTGTTGGTGATGAGCTTCCCTTAGGATGGGAAACTGTTTACGATCAACAGATTGGAGTTTATTATATGGACCACATAAATCGTGAGTAGATGTGTGATTATTTTTAGGAATCCTAGCAAGTTGATATGAACTGATGGCACTAACTTTGTTTCGGATACCATTTATGCACCTCCTGCTACAGTGAGAAAATGCATGCAAGTAATTTCTTACAGTATCTGTTTTCTCATCTTTCAAATGGGGGCACAGTCCTTCTTCCATTTGTAAAGAATTTTACTACTTATGTTTGAGTTAGTGTATAAAACAATTATGTTTTGCTTTGTCATACTGTGGAGTATCGGTAATTTTGTTGTTGTTTTTTGTCATATGTCAGTTAAGAAGATTTTCATGCTATACCCTTGTATTTCTTATTTTTCCAGTCATCCATAGTTCAGTCTTCTATATTGAAAAACAAAATACATTCTGAGAGAAAAGTGCTGATTTTTAATTAGAAGCACTATGAAATACAATAATCTCATCCTCTCTTAAGCTATGTATGTTTTATGCTTTAATACAGTACAAAGTGCTATCAAAAAGACAACAAACGTCCCTTTTGGAAACTAAAAAAGGGACGTTTTAGGGAGGGAGAAATTTCCAACGCTTTCCCTTTTGGACTATTGCTGAGCTTTGTATCGCCACTGTCTGGCACATTTGCCAGTTCTAATTTTAAAAAAAAGTCTTATCTTTACAGCTTTGTACTACTGCTGCTGTTACCGTTGTGCTGCTATCATTAAGCTTCTTATCACCAGTGAGTGAATGCTTTCAATATTGTGGGAATTGGCAGTTAGCAGGGAGGGAGAAAAGAAGAAAGTAGTTATATGGGCTGTCACAGCAGTGGTAAATATTATAATCTCCAAAACCAACCTCAATACTATCTACTTGAAATCTAGTCAATTAAAAAATAAAAGTGTAGAAATAGTTTTTGGCTTCCTGCCATCATTGGAATTACTTGTGTATTGTGGTTTCACAATTACTTATTTAAAAAAAAAAAGCAACAGAATAACAAATGTTCCCATGATATTGTTTGACCCACACAGGCACTTATTTGTTGTGAAATTAACAAAGATCACAAATTAAATAATAAACTTTAAAGAGCTGTCAATGCACTGATCATAAGGACAGATAGCCGAGACAATTGAAAGGCAATAAATACAGACTGTTAGGTAATTCCTATAATAATTCTTTTAAGAAGTAGTAGCTTAATGGTTGCTGCTTAAACTGTCATGGTAACTTTAGTTAATGTTGAAGTTTAATAATAAGTGAGGTTTACATCAGAGTACAGTAATGGAGTGCACTTGCACCAGCATATCAACATGCGTGTGAATGCACATACTAAAAAAAATTCAAATGAGGATATTGGCAACTCTTCTTTTTTTTTCTTGAACTTTGTAAAATGCTTTAGGAGTCCCTATAGATAATGAGTAGAACATGAACTCCCATTGCAATCCTGTGACTAAAAAAGCTACTAAAGCATCCTACTGATAGGCATCTTTGATGGGAATAACAATCACCATTGTATGCAAAAAAAATCACTCCCTTTTGCTTTTCAGACTTTGTTATTAGCTGCTTCACCACAGACATCAAGTTTGAACCTATGGAAAGGATATTAATCACTGTAGGCAGGTCAGATCTGGCTTGCATTTTTTTTCTGTGCACTTGAGAGCAAAAACTGTAGAAGAGAGTCTTTGCAGAGAGAAATTGAATTCCCGAATGCTCAATGGGAAGGCACAGAAAGAGAAGATTAATATAAATGGGTCTGCGAAAGTAAAGCTAATCATATTAGGAATTAAATAAAGGTAATATATGAACAGAAACTTCATAGGGCCAATGCTGAACTGAGTGAAAGGAATCATTCTGCAATTAACAAGGTTGCAAAATTTGTCTCTTTCATGATAACTAATTATTTGCAGCCCACAGATATTATCCTAAGTGGTAATTCAACCGTCACAGCAAAATGGGTTTGACACCCTTAGGCTAATACAGTGCTTGTACGTACAAGCAAGATTTATATTCAGAGGGAAGACAGAGTTAATATTATAGCTGGATAATCATTACTCAAAAATTAGTAGGATACTTGGTCCAATTTTAAACTGTGGACAACAAAGGTACCAATCAAGACTGCATTAACCTCCTTTGTAGAAGCGAGAACTAATGAGTAAACAATCGTGCATCATGAGATGGTATCAGGCAAGTGGCAGAGATGATGTAGGAACTGAAGAAATGCTTTTCTGAAATGAGTCCCTTACCTTGTATTCTGAACTATGTCTAAAATACTTGGAACGGCAACTTCCACGTGAAAACATTCAGACTGCCTTCTGTGGCTGACCAGGTTAAATGCTTTTGTACAGCATTGGAGTGCTGTGTTAATTGACAAGACAGTTAGAAGTGCTTCAGTTTCAAGAAATACTGTGAAAAAATGCAAGGGATAATTCAAAGAGAGTCATTCTAAAGTTATGCTTACCAAGGACCCCTCATGCTTTGTGCACCATCTCAAGCTTTTTGCCCTTGCACCTTTTAAAAGAAAACAGTAATACATCTGATTTTTCCAAGCCTCTTGCTATGTTTGTTTACTCAGAAAGTAATAAAAAGATTTCTAGGCAATAACTTTCCATTTATATTGAAAAACCCCAGGAACAGAGGAATCTTCTGTAAATCTCAGTGGTGCTTCCAGCCCTGATCTCCATCTTGTTCTGTAAATTCAGTACTTTGTTGACACCCTTACTAAACTGCTCTTGGCTCTTGTCCAACCGTTGCTTAAAAACCTTGGCGGCTGCCAGCCGCAGAATTCCTTTCCCTCCTCCTCAGAGTCTTGGGAGCCTTTGAAGTCTCCTTTAACCAGTTGGGCATTCCCCAGTGAGGGAATAATATATTCTCTGCATTTGTCTGGGGCTGTTCTTGAATTACTGTAATTTTTTTTTTTAATTGGTTCTAAAGAAATGAAGGAAGTGAATTTTATCATACAACATAGCTTTAGTTTTGTTGTTACATGGCAAACTTGCATACAAATCCAGGGCAAAGTGAAGCCTCTGTACTTTATAAAACAGAAGAGAATGTCACTACTGTACTGAAGAAGTTTTCTGCCTCAGAAGAATGCTGCTAGCTTTTGGGAAGGCTTCTGAGATAATTTGTGAAGAGATACAGTGTCCTGTAGTATAGGGCCTCAGAAGCTTAATTTGTGATACAACGTACCATTTTAGCCTTGGCTGTTTATTGAGATTGAACTATTAATTTCCTATTCAAAAGGAGACACTTACGGGGATCCAGCTTTTCTGTCTTGTAAATATTTATTCATCTCTGCATAGTGTCCATAGGGGATTAGCAGTTTTAGGAATATTGTATTTGCACAGATTTCAGGAATACTTATGGCCAGATGAGATAGCATTGCACACTATCATACCCTCAGTAAAGGATGGGCTGCAATGTGAACTCTGTTTTCTTCTGCTTGCCTGGCGTGCAGAGAAGGATTTATGGAGACTGGAACAAGCCGCAGCACATCCTGTCCTGGGCTGCAGAGGTAGTTTGGGGGCATTGGAGCCAGAAGCTGCTGCTAGGAATTGAGGGTCCCTGGGATGTGGGGAGAAATTGCAGAACCATAGGCATGATCTTTATACTGTTGCAATGCGAGGAGTTGTGGGGAGAGAAAAGTTAGAACTGTTGAAAAAAGATGATTGGGAACCTAATATATAGATCTGTTGGAAGTACTGTTCGTAGATGAGCTTCATGTTTTTGTCTATGTACTTTTCAGATGGCTCTCAAATGGTAGAGCTGCTAGCATGACCTTGACACCATTAGAGTTCTTAATGTGTTGGGCTCAATCTTTTATAGTTTCTTATTTCATCGCTGACACCAATATACTGAGTTATGTACACAAGATTAATGCAAAACATAACTGGCTTTCATCTGTCGTGAGAAACAAAGTTTGGAAAAGATGACTAGGTGCAGGTTCTGCCGCTACTTTGAATACAGACATTGCATCTGCAGCAACTTCTTACCAGTAGAGCCGCAATCAGCAGAAGTTAACATTCACTTAAACATGAGACTTTACATGGACATCCTCATGTAAAACATATTTGCTAGCTTGAGCATCACCACAAAAAGAAAACAAATGAACCAATAATTTTTTGGGCTTTTAATGCATGTGCCCTCCTCAAGAGATTGCTGTGCGGTAATAACTTTGAAAATCAGTATATAAGGAAAAGATTTTGTACTGGAAACCTATTTTTGATTTGTGTTTGAATACAAACTGTTCTAAACCCTGGAAAGGGAAAGCATGAAAGGGAAAGCATGAGAGTGCTGTTTCTTAAGACAGAAAAAGAAGCAATTTAAATGCTTTTATGGATTTGAGATTAAAATGCTAACTTTTCTGTTGAACGACCTTATTCTTCTTAATTATGCAGGTGTAGTCACCTTTCAGGATGTTATACTTGTGAAGTTGTATGTAGTATCTTAAGATTGTTCTAACCATTTTTAGAGTTATGGGTTAAGCATTGAGATAACTTTCACTCTCCTACATGGTTCTGGGTTTTTAGGTAGTTCTCAGAATTTTCAAGTTGGCTATGAGGGAAGGTTAGAGCCAAAACACTGTTTTCTCTGGGTTTGCTCTAGTTTGTAAAGAAAGGAATCAAATTTAAATGCCTTTTATGTTTGAAAGGGCTTTTCCTGTTCTTCCACTCTGCATCCTTCCTTCTTCTTGGCCAGACTGGAATGATTTTGAGCACTGTAGTGTTAGGTGTGCTAGTGGAGAACAGACCTTAACAAAATAATTTGTACTTTGTGGGATAAAGTGTCTTACAATTTTTTTTTTTTTAATGCTTTTCTCCTTAGAGCTCACACAAATTGAGGACCCAAGGGAGCAATGGAGAAGGGAGCAGGAACGCATGCTAAAGGAATATTTAATAGTTGCCCAGGAGGCACTCAATGCCAAGAAAGAGATTTACCAAATAAAGCAGCAGCGTTTTGAGCTAGCCCAAGAAGAATATCAACAATTGCACAAAATGTGTGAAGATGACAGCCGTTCTTACGCCAGCTGTGAGTTTACTAGTCTTTTCTTGATTTACCCACCTGCCTCTCACAACATGTGGTGTAAGAAATAGCGTGAAGTGTTTCCATCACCCAGTTCTCTGAATGAAGATCCTGACTACAGAAGTGAGGTGCTATCATTTGACTCTGCTATTTAGGGACTTTCATTTCCTGTTAGGTCTATTAGTATATGCCTTTTTAACATTAAACAGGGATATATCCCAGCTAGCATCTCTAGCCGTCTCGTAGCCAGCCATAGCGGTGCTTCATGCAAGGCAACAAAGACAAGACTGAAGGTTGCTGGACCAGCCACCTACTTGTGCTCCTAAATTCACAGATTATTCCACTCTCGACATGGGGGGAACCATCAGCTTACGGGAAGCCTGCAGATCCATGGTTGGTTTATCGACTTTATAAAGAGTTAGGGATAAGGTGGTGTGATGAAGAGTACCTCTGTCCATGAAGCAGGAAGCGGTGTTTCATTACTGCACCTCATTCTTGAATGCCAGCCTCTGATCCTAATGCTGGTGGTGTAGGTCGTAGAGCCTTGATTTCCTGCCCTTTTCATTCTTCAGATGTCTCTGGTAGCTTGGAGTAGATACACTTTTTCTGAAATCTGAAGTTGTTGCACCACTGTCATGGCTGTTGGCTGGTGCAACAGGAAAAGGTGTCTTTGCTGAAGAGTCAAAACAGTCTAGATCAAAGAAATGTATTAAATGGATATACCCACCAGCCATGTGGAAACATAGTGGAGTTTCACTGCGCTGGTGGCTTTTCAGTGGCCACCATGTATACAGCCATTGTTTAACTGCAGGATTTGCTGGTAAATGCCAAGTACTTAATAAGTATGGGAAGCTCTACTTAGCCCTTTCTGAAAATGTTCAGGAAGCCTGACTGGGGGGGGGGGGCTAAAGCAGGCATCTGGATAGAAGTGTTTAGCTACTGATCCAGTGGTATTTATTAATCCAAGGTAATTCATATGCATGCCAAAATCCTGAATAAAACATGTTTTCTAGGGCTGAGGTGTCCCAGATGGTCTTGACCAGGTGTTCTTTTACTGTTGAACTGGGATTATCTCATCTTTTTGTTTAGTTTTAAATATAAGTATTCTGTGATTTAGTTTGTGACATAGCTGAACAGTTGTGACTAGTCTTATTTCTTCCTGTTATGTTCAAGTTTCTTAAGAATTATTAAGAAAGATGAATTTTTTTTCCTTATTAAGAAAGAAGGTTTAAAAAATAAATTATTGTTTAAAGAGTGTTTAACTACTGTTTAAAGACTTGAATAGGGTAAAAGATAGTATCATCAGGTTTTTTTTAGATTATAAAATCTGAATATGCTTTTATTACAATACTTTTCTAGGAGCTTGGGATTTTTGTTTTTTGAAAATTTGCAATAATTCTGTGGGATATTTTGTCGAATTATTTCAGGTGAATATACAAAAAGAAACTTCTGTTGAAGATTATAATATACTAGAAAAATATAACCTGTTTTTCGTATTTTTAAAGCTCTTGGAAAAACATGTTGCTTGAAACAGCAACAAAATATGGCTGAAAATGACAAAATTGGAGGTTATCTGTAGCATGAATGCAAATTGGCTTTTATGTTTCTCAATCTTCTGACAGGGTTTTTTGTTTTAGGCGTATCTGTGGAATTGATAATGAGATACTGTAAAATCATTTAAATAAAACCTTTCACTTGTTTTGAGGTGAAAAAATATTTTAATTTTCTACAGATGTGTTAATATATTTTATATTGGTTTAAGGTCATATGCATCTGTTTTGAGAAAATGGGATGGGCTGATTAGTCAGACAATATATTAAAAAAAAAAATCCCTTTGGAGATTAATCATGTTGTCAACTCAAGATGCCCCAAGGCTTCTCCACTTGTTTTTCTTAATTTCACTCCTTCACTCTGGGATGCTTGCTTCTCCATTTATGGTACAGAAGTCTTAGGCTTCTAATTCAAGTGCAATTAGATGGCCAAAGCTGGGCACTTATATTGCAAATATTCCTGCCTCCACCACCACTTGTTTGAATCTGTTGTGTTAAAAGAGCTAAAACTTCACAAACTGTTTTCCTCCTCTTTACTTGTGGGTGCTGCCATTGACTCAGTGTCGTGTGCTCATGAGTGGGAGGTGGTGTGAGCTCAGCGGCTGTGGGTTGGCAGGGAGGTGCCCATGCAGCAGTTTTGTGACTCAGTTGTGATCAGCGCTGTTTGGGGGTGTGTGTGGGGGAAATATCCATAGAAAATCCTGGATTTAGAGAATTAGCCCAGGCATGACTACTCATTTTGGCAAGTTGCTGCATGCTTGACATGACCTTGGCGTTGCAGTATTCTTTTGAGAGTCGAAAGGCTCAGTGCAACGCAAACTCGGATATGGGTTTCAAAGCACCAGCCTTCAGCTCTACAAAAGGATGGTAGGCCTAACAGCACAACCCCATCCGCTTGCATACCAGGCATTTTTCAGTGGGCCAGTGCTGCCGTGAATGGCTCACTCAATAAATCATGGTTGGTCTTGCCCAGCCTATACTCTAGGACCTTTACTTCATCTGTCTGGGCTTTAACTTGTAATGCCACAGCTTGAAATTATTGCCTGACTCTAGATACGCTGCGTTAAGAGCTCACTTGCCAGAGGTTGATCTGTGTCGGTTCCCTACACTGTTGCTTTAGGAGGCAACTTCTCTCTGTAGCTTACTGAATTTCGTTCTGACAATAGTTTTGTTACTTTAGTCCCCATCATACTGTTATGTCAACATACCTAGGAAGCAATTAGCAATTGTTAATGTTACACAAATTGCTTGCATCAGTAAATACTACCATCGTGTCATGGAAGCTAGTAGCTTTTAGGCAATATGCATGCAGTGCTGCTATATACAGTTGTTGTTGTTCAGGACAAAAAAAAAATTCAGGCAGGCCAAAGATAAATCTTCAGTTGTACTTTAGCACAGAGGATTATTTTAAAACCTAGTGACTTGTAACACAAAGAATGAATGCAATGGTCTATTAAATATTGCCACATCTTAACAAGTGCATTAAAGAAGGAAAAAAAAATGTAAAATACTGTTTTCCATCTGTTTAGCATTCTCTGGATTTTCAACTAATACCAAGTATGACCCATATCAGATTAAAGCAGAAATAGCCAGCCGTCGTGACAGAGTGAGTAATCTTTTTTCATTTTGTAAAAATATGAATTAGGCATGGGGAAGGGAGGGAGACTATATGTTTTTCTTTTACCTTAGCATTTACACTGAGTGTTGCATGCATTTTTGGAAATATAATATTAAAAAATGCTTTTCTATTCTGACCTATTCTTCTATTAAAATAAGTCTATATTGTGAGTGACTTGCAAAGTAATGCTTTTTCCATGTTACAAGTGTAAAGATTTTTGTCACGGATGTCAGAGGTAAACTCAGCCAGGCTTTCAGAAATTGCTTTCTCTGTGCAAACGGACACAAGTAGTAAATACTCTGCAGCCAAATTCTTTCTTGATTAAATGCAGTTCAAACCCACTGTCTTCATATTTTCCCAGTTACCCATTTTCAGTGGGGTTCCATAGATGTCATTGAATTCTAGATTTAGCCATTTAGTTGGAAATCTGTTCACAATTCAGTAGACATATTGACCAACTAGAACTTTTTAGCTGATTTTGCCAGAGCTCTTCTATGAGGGGAGGGGAGTTCAAGCATTCTGACAGTGATTGGCAGTTCTGTAATAAAAATGTTCCATTTTTATATTTTTTTTTTTAAAACTAGAATCATGCTTTTGCTACTGTCTTTGCTGAAGGAAGAATAGTTGACTTCTTGAATTTCTCCCACACTGCTTTAGCAAAGAGTTAAAGTCTGCACATTGGTTTCAAGCAAATTGATGTAGCAGTCATAAACAATTATAAAAAGCAGTTTATAATATTAAGCTCTAGAACCTATTTCTAAATTGTATGTTTCTTTTTATTAATGGATAAAATGGGATTTAGCACTCCAGGCACTCAGCTCACAAAATAAATACAAACTACTTATCTTTGCAGGATAGTGTTCCATTTTTGTTGTAGTGACCACTTTTCACATGAGTGCCTCTGAAAATAAATCCTGTTCACCACCCTTCAAAAGCATTTATTCTGTCTGTATATGTTTACTACGTGCTGACTAGTGTTTGCTTGTTTTACATACTCTAAATGTCAGCATACTCTAAACAAGCAAAATAAGCCTTATTTATTTAAATAATATTTAAAGAAAATAAACAAGGTCTTCAATTATATGCCTATTTCTCTGTGTTCCTGCATCTTAAAACAAAACGATCTCCTAAGTGCATAGGATAATCTGTTCAACTGAATGTGTGCATAGGCATTGAGTTGTTTCAGGTAATAGAATAAAACATGCACTATGAAGTGTTTGTGTACATGACACACTTTTTCATTTTTACTTTTGGTGAGTGTTGAAAGAGTTGGTGAAGGTATAGGAGTTTTTGGGGGGCTGGTGTGATCAGTTTTGAGGAAAGGGCAAGAACACATGGGGAAGTGAGGTCCATGCAGGATGGTGGGTCTCTGGCAGTCCTGGTTTGCATCTCCGGAACAGCTGTGAAGCTCCTCCCTCTTGAATTAGAGCTGACAAAATTAATCTATGCCTGGATATGTAGGAGTTTTCTTTTATTCTTTTTTAGTAATAGTTTTGTCATTTATTTTATTTGTCATTTATTGATGTACATGTGACAATCAAGAGCACTCTGGGTAAATTTTAGAAAGACTTCCAAGTTTGATAGCTTGAGAAGAGAGCTTTTTTCTTCCATCCCTGCCCCTCTTTGGGCTCTCAGTTCAGTCTCACCACCACACACTGAAACACCTCCTTTTCCCCCATTTCTCTGTAGTCCCTTGAACCCTCCTCCCTGCATTGCCATCAGCTTTGGAGGGCAAGAAGCTATTTCTTTGCAGATCATCCTTAGTGCCGATGGCACTCTTGTAAGGTGTGCCTAATCTATTCAGGTAACTGTTTCCATAAAACCACATAAGTATGTTTATGGAGACATCGCTGCTTTGTCACTTTCGATTTATGCTCACTAGTGGGATCAAAGTAATTGGCAGGGGAGTTGAGCAGGACAATATGAAAATAACTGTAGAAAATCATGCTGCCATGTCTGGGAGAGAGGCCAGTTCTGTTGCCAGTGATTTTGTTTTCCCAGATTGAAAAATGAACAGCATTGAATGTTCAGTCTCTTTTTAAGTTGACTAAAGAGCTGAAGACAGTTGAGAGGTGTCTCTCTGCTACAAAGGGAGAAGAAAAATCATATGGATTGAAACTTGCTAGCTCTTAGCATAAGCTTTTGGAGATAGAAAACGAATAGAATAGATGAGGAAATTGATACTTTGAAAGCTGAATGTTGTGACTGCTGTTTGATTGGGTCTTCTGATATTTCAGAAACTTCTGTTATTTTAAGGCAAATTTTAAAACAAACAAAAAAAGAAGATAACTTAGATTATCACTTCCAGTTTTTTAAAGTAACTTAAGATTTTGTATTTGCAAAAGAATTATTTTTATTATGAAAGTTTCTGTTACATATTACTTTATTTTGTTATATGTAGCTTTCTAGGCTAAAACGAGAATTGGCACAGATGAAGCAGGAGCTGCAATATAAGGAAAAAGGAGTGGAAACTCTGCAAGAGTAAGTTAAGAGTTTGTGGGAGGATATTTTTTTTTTTCTTTATTCGCCTTGGAATGAATTTCTTAGAAAACTGTTGCCAAAAAAAAAAAGAGGTTGAAACCTCTTAATTGCTTTGCTTCAGAGTTTCTGCTGTGATAGTGATGTGGGGTGAGAACAGTGTGAAATGATGGAAGAGGGGTTGGACTCAATTGGTTGGAATGGTGATTTCATAGATCCATATGGAAAAAACAGTTTTATAGGCCCTGTTCTTTAACTCTTTATGAAAATGTTGTCGAGGTGGAATTAGGGTTTTTTAAGTATTTTCCAGACATTTTCTGGAGATACCTACCACCTGGAGCACAGCCAGAAGCACCATGCAGTGCAGTAGTTTTCCTGCAAACAGTACCAAGGCTTTCTGGCTGGGCACAGTACTTCTCCTGGGGGGGAGGCTGCACACCACAACACTGCTCCTTCCTTTTACCTGATGGTCAGGCCGTCTCATTCTGCACTGTATAGTTGATTTGTGTGTGCACTGTAAATCTGATGGTCTGTGAGACTTTGGATTTTGTTGCATGTGTGCACAATGAGTGCGTGTAAATGTGACTCCGTGTCTCCTCCCTGTGAGGAAAGGTAGCTCAGGGCAATTTGCTGCTGCTCCCAGGGCTGTTAGGCAGCCTGTGCTCCCTTTACTTTGTGCTCAGTGGTGGCAAAGGTTGTGAACTGTTGTGACCCTCTCCCTGCCACTCTTCCTGCAGGCCATCAGATGGCAATTGAGTGACTTCCATCTGTGTGCTGCTTAGTCACCTTCACACGTAGCACATATGTGGGATGCCCAGTGGGATAGGGAGAGAGGTTGCCAGGCCACGGAAAAGATGGCAGGTAAACACAGATTGTTGTGACTTCCAGATCTGCTCAACAAGGCCAGAGGCTAGACCATATGTTGAACAGCTCTTGGATTTGCCTTGGACATGTGGCCGTGCATTTAGAAATCTTGGCCATTTTTCCAGCATGCATGTGAACGAACTGCCTAATGCAGGCGCTTCCGGAAAACGTTGGAACTGTTGCATGTCTAATGCGTTTTGCAGCATAAGTACAGTATCTGTGGAAATATTTTGAAGCTTTGGATTTATTGTGCTGGTGCTACAAAGCATGGGCGCACACTTTCGCTTCAGGAGTCCTGGCAAAGTTCCAAGGATCCCAGAGCAATTGGGTTACTTATTTTCCAACTTTTGATTTTGATTGTTATTATGTTAACAAAATGGTACAAAGGGAGATACTCAGATTTTACTTCTAAAGGAGAGGGTCTAGCCCATGCATTTCATATTGGTTTTTGGTTGGTGGTTCTTTTTTTTTTAAGCTTGCATTATAAGCCAAAAGAATCTTGTATTTTAAAAGTTTTAAAAGCTTCAGAGAAGAAAACTTCATTGGCAGATATAATGTAACCATTTTCAGGCATAAATATATTTTTATTGACTACACAAAGCATTTACAGGAAGTTAGGGGAACTGTTAATGTATGATATTAACTGAAGATTAGTAAAATAAAGCACTCAGTATATTGAAACAGCAAATATTTTAAGTAATATTTTAAGTATAGTCAATGTTTTAGGATGGTGGCCTAGATACGTAAGCAGTAACAGAACAAAAGCAATTTTGTCTTAAGATTCCTAATCATATTTTCTTTATGTGATTGAGAATTGCCTTGCCTTTTCTACTTTCTTTATTAGTTTTCCTTCTCCTGGTTATTGGGTTATTTTAAGGGTATAGGTTCAATTGTTTTATAAAAGGACTAACCACTTGACTAGGATGATGAAAGTATTTGAAGGCCATTTGAAACTCAAGATTGTTTTAATTAATATAATTCATTTAAGATAGTCCAGCAAAGTAGTGCAACTTTTTGAAAAGTAAAGTCTGTGAATGATTAAGAATACAAATGTTAGTCTTGGATTTTAGCCCAAGTGAAGTTGCCCATAGTCCAGGATGAGGGTATAGAAGAGACATTCAAGAGAGGAATTATTTTAAAGCATATCTGATTAGTCAGTGGTCACTCTAATCATCTAGTTTAAAAGTTCAAGCATGACAGCTCAGTACTTCGGTGCTGCTCATTGCTGCTGTTGCTACAGTCACTCTCTGTCCCATTGGTGCACTGGGTGGCATTTGTTGCTGCTTGCTGAGGCTGGGGAGAACGGTTTGCCCGTGCATTATCCAGGATTGCGGTGAATTTCTGTCAGTGTTTGTGCCTTGCTGAGCTCTGCTCTCTGCAGTGACTTCTTTGCTTGTAAACCAGAGGCTTGTGGTTTTGTTTTGTGTTTTTAAGTAATTTTTTAATTGCCTCTCTGGTAAGATATGTGCTTTCTTTTGAGTATTTTGCTTCTAGTATGAAGCGAGCCAATCTGGAGAGTACTCGCACTGTCTAACAACTGAAGAGAGAAGTCTCTCTAGCCTCCTCGTGTAGTCAGCAGACAAATCAGGCTAAAAGCCAAACTGTGCTCTAGGTTGTCCCTGGGTGATCTCTCCCCTACTCCTTGCATTTGTCAGGAGGAAAGGGTTACTCAAGCCAAGTATCAAAGCTGAAGTACTTTGTCTTTTGCATATCCACAAAGTAAGTGTACTGTCTGAAAAGAAACTCATTGCTCCTTCTTTAAAACAAAAATTCTGGGGTTCCCTCCCCCCCCGCTTTTTTTTAAAGTTTCTTACATCTCAGACATTTCCCCTTTTTGTTACCTTTTCTAAATTTTTGGTCTGCATAATTTTTTTCCTTCTTGTGCTAGGTCAGATCTTCAAGTAACTGCCAAACTAGAATGGCATGCATCCTGTTCAGCTGTTTCAAAGCCATGTTCTTCGCTTTATTTCAAGTACAAGCCAAGAACAATATTAGGAGCTGTCACACTTTGTGCTTTACATCTGGCTGAATGTTTGCTTTGAAAGTCTGACCAGAATGGCATTATGAGCAGGTATCAGAACCTGCTGCTGCGTGACTCCCTGTGCAACCTCTGCTGGGTATAGCGCTCAGAGAAGAGACAAATTTTATGGTGAGGGTGGTTAGGTTGCTCACTATTTCCATCATTTTATGTTGCTGTCTGATTCAGATGCCTTTGTTAAATGCAAATCTCTTGCATTGACATTTTCCACGTACAGTGTCTGCCTTGGACTGTGTTTTGTTTTCTGTTCTTTTTAATTTTAGTAAAATGGCTTAGCCATCTTTCAGGAGGAAAAAAAAAGAAAACACACAAAACAACTAGACAAAAGTGGGGTTTTGTTGCGGGAGAGAGGATTGAGGGGTTTTTTTAATAGCTCTAGAACTCCAATACAGTCAGAATTTCAAATTTTGTAGTGCTGCAGCTTTTTGTTAGGGCTGTATTTTTTAGTTTCATCCAAATTTGGCAATGTTGTGATAATCCTTTGGACATCACAGTCTGCCTTTGCCCACTGGTGACTTTCTAGAGCTTACTGTTTAAAGCCTGCAAAGATCCCACCCTGCGCGACGATGTTCCTCAGCCTCCACAGGCGCCTTTGCCCCGAGGTGTGGCTGATCCTGTCGCAGTCCAGAGTTAGGGGGTTAAAGATGAGCCTTTCCTGGAATGAATCCCTTCCTCTGACCCAGCAGGCAGCGGGGAATGAGAGTGAGGAGCAGTTCCTCCTCCCCTGTGTTTTCAGTGACCCTTCTGCTTGCCGGCAGGAATTTTGGAGGAAGAAGGAGTTCAGCAACAAAGGAAATGAAAACTCAGCCAGTTGGCTGTGAGAGCGGAGGGAACGCTGAGAGAAGTTGGGAGAGACGGGGAATTAGGACTGACTAAACAATTTGTAGCTACGGGCTAGTTTAGAGGATATGAAACCTGACAGAAGCTTTAAAATTATATTTTAACTCAACTACAGATCTGTGCTTTGGTGAGGATGGGGGAGTTTTGCGTATTTGAAAGCACGTCGGGGAAAATACAGGAACACAGAAACTGCCCTATAGGACTGAAACTATTGCAAGTGTATTAATAGTCTGTGTATCCTGGAAACATCTTCCTCAAAATGTATACTTTATTCATAGTTTTGTGTATTAGTTGAATGTTCTTTCTGTTCATACAAAGGTCTAATCTGTATTTGTATCATGCTATTTTCCATTAATAAAATGGAAGATTCCTGTTAACTTTGTGGCTTTCAAAACCAGCGCTTTATGAAGGGGGGGGGGGGAGGGGAAACAGACAGTAAATAACTAGTAATTTTGTAAGATGCTTAAGTCAGTTTAGGTTGACAGCAATACTGATTTAAGCTCAAATATTTCTGGCAGTAGAAACTTTTCTGATTCTTTCCTTAAACAAATATCAGTTCATAAGTTGGGCTCCAAAGTGACGTCCAGGAACACGAATATGTGGGTAACTGGACAAAAATGTGGTTGAAATTAAATAATTTCCTTTTCCTGAAATGCCACCTTGGACCTGGCAAACAGTATAATGAGCAGTTGTGTAGGAGGCATTTTCTGGTGTAATATTTGGGTGGAATCTATGTTCTTAACATTAATGTAACCTTCAGATAAAACCACATGTTATCTTTTTCACAAAACTTTTAGTGAATTGGATTAGTTGTTTTACCATGGTTTTTATCTAATATTTTCAAGATTTTAGCTAAAAATTATTGAAGACTCAAGTAAACATCTTAAAAGGAAAACAAAACTAACAAAACAAAAAAAACCCCAACTTTAATCCACATGACATTTAAGTCCTTTCTGGTTCTTGAACCAAAGATCATAAGGGCTTATGTATTTTTTTATGCAACATGGGGAAAATTGTGTTTAAGTAGAAGGCTGAGGTTCAGACTTATTTTGTGTTGTCTCCAAAAGCAGGAACTGTCAGAAAAACCTACAGAAACCAGAACTGTAGAAACCCAACCTGTGTTTTTTTCCTAAATATTGTGAGCTGCCCGATAAAACCACAAGATTTTCATTCAAGCCTTTTGATTTTTCATTTTAATATTTTAATTTTAAAGCAAGTAATCTGCTGCAAGTGGAACTTCACTGATGTTGTTTAACTGGCAGAACATGCTGAGTAAGCGTTGTTGACACTCTTAGCTTAATATAATACCTATCTTGAAACTTTTAGGTATTCTCAATATTTTAAATAGAGTTTGAGTATTCTTGTGATATGTGTATAGCATACCCTCTCTTACTACATCTTTTTATAAACTGATGTGCTGTGTAATGGCTGATGTATGTTTTATCTTTAATTCTGTTAACGAGGGACACTTTCTCCTGGAGATGTTTGTTCTTAGCATTGGTGTAGGGACCATTACGCATACCACCCTTTTTCTGTATGCACGCTTTCTATGCTAGATTAACAGGAAAATGGAGGTTTTCATATTTTAATAGGAATTTAACACAATTTTCACTAATTACTGTGGGTAGCTTGTTAAAATCCCGTAGCCATTTGTTATAAATCCAAGACCAAATGGTGGTGCTAGTAAGTTCTGCAGAGGCTCTGGTCTTGTTCTTTATCTATAAATCAAAGCAAATTATCAAGATGATACACTGGGCTAGGCTTCTGCATCCTAATCTGTTGTGCATTACTATTGCGAACTATTGGAAAAGAAGTTGAAAACTCAGACGGTGGGCGTCCTGCTTAAGAGAAGATGAGAGATTTTTATGTCACGATGGAAACAGTAGTAGTACTTCAGCCTGATGTAGTGGGTAGCACTCTTGTTCCTTCCTGAGTTTGAAATCTTCTGGGATGGTCCCATGCGATGTTCCTTAGTGCGGGATGATGATGTCTTCTAGAAAAGATACTCAAAGATGCCCATAATGGCAGGAAAGCATTTGGAATAAAATTTTAGGAATTAAAAATTTCTTCTCAAGAAAATGAAATGCCTTTGTTAAAAACTTCTAAAACAAGATCAGATAGAAGTCCTGAAAGAGAAGCTGCAATGTGTAGTGCTGCATGGGAAATGTGACAGCTAGACTGCTAGTATCTTTATCTTTTGAGTTATTACTGTGTAGGTTAGTTTTTGGTTGATTTTACTGTTGTTGAATGAAATAGCCCACAGACATTGCCTGTAACTAAGCTCTGTATTAGGACATTAAAAACAGGAAATTTGTTGATTCTGCAGAACCTGGGTAGATAGATAATTGCATTGCTTTGTCTTTAGAGTGTACTAGGTGCTGAGTGCTGTGCTAATTCCAAGTGGAGTATGATTTTATTCCTGGAAATAAAGTGGTACATGAATAAACAAGAGGTCTTAAAACGTGTGTCCTCTTTCTAATTATGTGAAGATTCCTGAATTTGTCTTAATCTTTTCAACAGGATTGATCGTAAGATGTCAAGTGCCCATACAAATTATAGACTGGACGAAGCACAGGCTATAATGAGTGAGCTTCGAACCATAAAGAAAGCTATATGCACAGGTGAAAAAGAAAGGCAGGACCTTATGCAGGTAAAAAATATGCTACTGAACAAACAGCTGCTAAAAAGTAATAATGTACCTCTATTTTCTTGTTTGTGATTGCATTGGGGTTACCAAGTTTAAATAAGGAAGTGGGGTCGCCTAAACTGATTTTTCTGATTGATAATTGCCAATAGCAGGCAGCTCGAAAGAGGTAAGTAGTCATTGTCTGTGCTGTGAACATAAGACTTCATATGGTGTTTCATTTTTTTGTCTTAGAAAATGTACTATCCTTACATTTAGATCAGTGTCTCTATTGAATATAGTTTTCCATTGCTGCTGACTATATCAAAGACTGCTATGGAGTAATTATGTTGCATTTAAAAAAAAATATTTTAAGTTTTATGGTATTTGTCTTTCTTTTTGCTTTATGTCTTCTTGTATTACCTATAATGAAGTAGGGCTGAGAAGTCACGTGCTAAAACGTTTACCAGTTTGTCTACCATGTTTTTCCTTTGATAAGCATTTCACAAAACTGGATCTCTATGTCACTATGCCACAGTTCGGCAGTTCTCCTTTTCTTGCTCCAAACTCTCCTCTTAAGTACCCATATCAAGACACATGTTAATTTCAAATGTTCTTACAAAACCCTCAAAGAGTATGATTAAATAAAATGTATACAGAAACCATCATGCAAGCTTTAGATTATTTTATGAATTGGAGCATGAGGATTGAGGGGAGATGGTGACAATGAGTGCTTGAGTAGTGATCTAACTTTTGAATGGATTCTGCATCTTGCTCCGAGCTCTCAGTTGCTGTGTCTGTGTTATGAACGTGATGGGAGTGTGATCAAAGAGCCATGAGCCTCTGCCACCACAGGGACTTCAGTATAGACTTGCCCAAATATGCTACAGATATAGAGGGGTGACAAGGACAATTCTCTTCACCCAGTCTTCAAGCTGCTATATGGAAAAAAGCATCTCTATGACCTAAGTTTTTTGGACCATACTAAATTAATGTTACCATTCAAACATTTTCTTTCGGTTTTCTCTGCAGTAGTGTTCCGCTGGTATTTTTTTTTTATTGTTAAATGATATGGGTAGCTTATAATCTACATCTAATGAATTTCCATAGTTATACAATTATTCAGTCTCTAAAGCATTACCCAAAGGTCAGCTGATGGACCACAAATCCTTCTTCAAGTAGACAGAACACTTAAGTCACTATGAAAAGTTTCTGCCTTGGCAACTTTTAACATATTTGATATTTTGTGTTGGCCAAGTTTTAAAGTGATTCTCAGTATTCCATATGCCTGGCTAGCAAGAAATGATTAGAAAGGCAGGTCTTCATGGATGCAGTGACGCACGTTTTAGGAAACTAACTGGTAATTTAAAGACTTGTGTGTGAGATCTTGGAGCAGCTTAACTACTGGCCTTGTTTTGACTCCCCTACTAGACTTTTTTTTTCCCCCTTTTTCTTATATTTTCAGTCCTCAGTGGCACTAAATCCAGCTGTAAACGTTGAGATGCCTTGACAATCATATCTGTTAAACCAACTTTAAGTGTGCTTGCCATCTCTTTAAATACAGTGTTGAGGGAGTTAGAAGTCTAGGATCAAGCTTAGCATCAAGGATTGGGCAATGCTGGCAGCATCAGAATGTAGAGGTTGCACAAGACAGAAGTGAAAATGAAAAGTGTTGCCATCCTTCTTCATGGGTCTACGTGACATACAGCAAATATTAATCTAGGAGGTATCATTTTTGTAATTGATGACAATCTGTTGTGATAGCATCCAATAATAGACATACAGTCCAGGAGAATATAGAATATAGTTGTTCCACACAGGCATAGCATGCAAAACAGTTCTGCATGTTTTGTTGCAATTGTAATAAGGGCTTAAATGCCATAGTTTACAACATCTACAGTTGTAACAATTGTCTATTTCTGCCAACTCATTGTGTTCTGTAAAAATATCCAGTTTTCTGCCTGATATTTTTTTTAAATTTTGACCAAAAAAATTAAGTTATTTTCATTGTCACCAAAAATTTCTGTGCTTTGCCTTTTTATAATTAGTTGAAGATTATTGGTATGGATTTATTTAGCTTTGTGAAACAAGTGCAAATCTATTTTAAGTGTCTTCCTAATGAGTTCAGAATTTGATTTTTAGTTTCCTATGAATTTTCAAGTTGAGTTGTCCGCAAAAATGCTACGTTTTAAAGCTGCTGTGGGTAAGACAAGCTTTGTTATGAAAAACCTTTTGTTTTGAAAGCTGTTTATAGAGGAGTTGGAAGTATTGTGTAAACAGCTGGGGATTTGTTTCAGAGAAAGGAAATAGACAATTTCTTACTATTTCTTAATTTAAACCTGGCCAGTGTCAGCAACAGAACTAGACATAGCAGAAGTGACTCAGTCTTGTGTAGGTGCTTGGAAAATTGTAGCTGTCATAGAAATATGGTAATTGGATTGAGTTGTGTGGGAGAGAAGGCTGAAGAGGGGAGGAGAGGGTAGTCAGATTTAAACTGGGTGCTGTGGTTACAAATAAAGCCAAATATGCAGTGTCACTGCTCCAAAAAAGTGGGTGAAATTTTTATACAAGATTGAGTAATCAAGGTGCATGGTTAGATTCCTGAAAGCAGTTTGTGTGTCTCTCTTCCTGCCCCCCCTCCCTTTCATACTTTTGTTTCTGTTCCAGTATGTGCATATACTTTTAAAATGTTGTCCTTTATCCTTAGGAAGCATTGGAGTTTGGTTTTTTGTGGTTTTTTTCTTTCTTTTTTCTTTTCCTTTCTTTTCTTTGACAGTAAAATAGGGAAAATAGGTTAGATAGGAACTGCACTGAAATTGTACGTGGCAGAGAGCTCCCAAATCAGATAGCAACAGATCAATGATGAAATGACAGTGCTCATTTCTCTTTTTGGGTAGGTTTGGGCTGGTGTGCCCAGAACTTCACATCCATATCATAGGCTGGTCTGGCAGTTTCTGTGGGATTGCCATAAACAATCCATAAACCTCAGATGAAAGATAGATTCCTCCATATAGCTGGGGAGGATATTACTCCTAGCAGGTCATGTAAATTGTTTCTATCTAAAAGTATGCTAACTCAGGTTGTAATTTTCCATGTTAGGATTGCTGGAGGCTGTGCTTTCATTCATCCAACCAGAAAGACTCAAAGCATATATGTTCATCCTAAAGCATAGTCACCTATGCACCTAGATGTAAGTTAAGGTGATGCTGGTTGGTGATTGCCACCTGTCAAATGCTATGTAATTTTTAAGTAGCATCCAGGGTTCAGCAACTGTGCCTGAATAGGAAGCCTGGCCAGCAGCCAAGCAGCCCTTCATTACCTGTCAGGAAGATGCTGGTGGGAGCACAGCAGCAGTGCATGAAGTTACTGAAATAGGGGAAAAAGTTTAGATTTAAGTTCTGGCATCAAGACGTTTGGTGTTACATATGCCTGTAACATAATACATGTTAGCCACAGGTGCCAGATGGGACATAGCTTATTTGGGAGAAACCTCAGACTTTCTGTATCCTCAGTTTCTGTTCATGTCACTTCCTGTTACTGGGAAGAGGACAAGTTAGATGTTTGATGTTTGTGTAGCTATGATTTGAAATTAATATTTCCATGTTATAAACCCATTAGGGATCCATCTTGATCCTCCATACAGCAGGAGACTTTGCAGGACTGGATGATTTCCAGTGAGTTTTGAAGAGTGTTGGATGGGACTCTGCAATTTTCAGTGTTCATAAAGTGGAACACACGCTGGTTTTCTTGCCACGTTGTGGAGTAGTTCATTTTGCGGCAAGTCTTGGAGGATAAAGAGACACTAGCTAGGGGCTTCTAAGCAGTGTAACTTGAAATTGAATTTTGCTTTCTCAGGACTGAGAAGAAACTATTTCGTTTGTCCTTCATACTAAGAAGGACATAGTAGGTACCTATGCCTCTCCCTGTCTTTCTCCAGTAAGAAGAAGACAAAGTGTGTTTTTGTTCAGGAGGGTGGCAGAGAGGAGCAGAGCCCCCCCGCTCTTGTGTCTAGGCAGCCTGCCTGTTCCTTCATCCGGCACCAGGCTGGGTATTTTCCCTCTTTTTCATCTCTAGTGGAGGCAGGCGTGAGGGAGGGACCCAATATATAATGAGAACGAAGGGACAGACTATATATGATGGGAATGGAGGACACCAGAAAAAGCTGCTGCTTCTGGATAGTTTCAGGCCTGCTGCAATTCCTGTGGATGCTTCCTAGGCTCCAAATCTGGATGCCTTGATCTTTAAGGTGGTCTTGCCATTCTGTGAGCAGCAACCAGGTGCTGTTACTCAGGTTCATCTTGAGTCCATTAGTTGAATATGTTGTAAGAAAAGGCAGCATTGCTGTCTTACCCCTTTTAAACTGCACTTTGAAGACTGAGAAATCTCTTGGTAATTGGATATCCACAATAACTACGGCTTGTTGCAAATCACCAGTTGTCAGAGTCACTGAGATTCCTGACGGCCAACTTTTTCCTATTGCAGTGCTTCAGATTTGTCTCTGATTCTGTAGTTCAGACACTGGAGTAAGCAGTTTTGAGAGTTTTTGTGTCTATTTTTAGAACCAAATGGTTTGAATATGTTATGATTTATAAATTGATACAGCTCTTCAAATTTCTGATAAATTCTTTTCACATAATTTTATTGTCATTTATCTTCTGGTGAGGGGGGCAGAATTAATTTTTTTTTTAATGTTCTTTTGATGCAGAATGCTCAGGGTCTCAGTCATAAATGACAGCCCGCACCATGGTTTTGTTATTAACACTACCTTATCTCTAATTTTTGAAAAGTAGAGAATGCACAGTCAGAAAATAAAAGCAATATTAACAATTTTATCTTTTTTTTTTTAAAAGAATTATAAGAGCCTGTCAACCAAGCTCTTATTGTCAAACAAGTTCTTGTTATTATTTTGTGTGGTTCTGTATTATTTTCCCCTTGAAGACTGCTTGAGGTCTCTGCTTTACCCTCACAGTTTGTGTCATTGTCTAGACATCTCAGAGATGTCCCTTGCTTAACCCAAAGTGTAAAATATCTCTCTAACTATGTGAACCTTGGGTAAGGGAGCACAAGGGTGAAATCAGCTGTCATAAAAATACAATCAATACAAGGTATTCATCAAGTTGGATGTGATAGCAGTAGTGGATAAGGAATGTAACCTGTGCAGAAGATGGCAAAAGGGCAGGTGAATCATATTTGTCTTCCCTATCAGCTAACCTGAAAGTTGACAGCTGCTACATTTAAAGAACTGTAAGTCACACAAAAGCTAAAACATTCATAGATCTAAAAAAAATAATTTAAAAAAAATCTGTTTACTGTTAGATGCATCTTTTAAAAGGAGAGGTTGATATCAAAGCAAAGCTTCATGTTAGTAACACTATGATGAATTTTACTTTCTGTAAATAGCTCAAAAAAGTCATATTTTTAAATAGAATTTTTTGTATTAATAAAAGAATTATAAAAATAGGTTTTTCTTAATAATTTTTTTTTTAAATCTCTTCTCCTGTAGAGCCTGGCCAAGTTGACAGATGGATTCAGGAATAGCTGTTGTATTACAGATGCCCCGCAGGATCTCCAGCACAATTCAAGTTCGCTCAGTGACTCCTGTTTACCTCAGCCACACTGTGATGCTTGTTCTCAGACTGACATCACTGGAGAGGTATGTGTTCCTACACAAGACGTTTGCTGTAGCAAATAAGCTGCTTTTGTACTATAGTGATACATAGTTATTTCCTGTTTTAATTTAAGAGGTGTTGGCTGTAGCAGAATGAAAAAGCCAAAGCAATATTGGTGGCCAGGGCGTTGTGTTTGCTTATTGTTTCCAGAGCATGTGAGCGGCGCTTGTGAGTGGTGGGCTTTGCCGTTCTGCTACTTGAGCATGGCACAGGGTCGTAGCGACGTGCTCACAGGTCAGTGACAGGTAGAATGAGCTCCCAGACTCAGCCAGCCCGGCAGAATACTTCTCATGTCATCACTTTGGTGACCGCAGGTTCATCTCTGAGTAGCAGCTCTTGCTGAGGTGTCCACAGACCTCTTCTCTTCTTGTCACCAGCGCTGACTTACTGATGCTTGTAATGATGCAGGAAGGAAGAAAACGCTTTGGCCAGCTTGAAGTTGCAGTAGACCTGATTGTGCAATAGTGTGCCGTGTTAATATTTTGGTAGTACTGATGGATGTTTATTTTTCTGGTTTTTTTTGTTTGGTTGGGTTTTTTTGATCTTGTTTTTACCGTGGTTGTCATCATCCTTCGTGCATATCAAAGATGTGGGGTAGACCCGTGTTCCTTTCTCCTGTCTGAGACAAGGGAAGTATTTGTTAGAGTCCCAAAGTATGTTTCTTAAACACTAACAAAACTTCTGATCTAGTCTGTCAAACCTTTATGCTCAAACGTGCCTTTAAATGTCGTATTTGAGAGGAACATATTATCATTCCTTGGAAATAGTACTGTGTGAAGGAAATTGGGTATTCCAAATAATAAAAGTTTGGCTTGCACTATGGCAGCCTAGCTGTTCTTGAGCAATAAAACGTTTGCTTCTGTGGATGAGATTGACAACAAAGCAAGAAGACAACCTGTTTGTATTTCGGTAGTACTATAGTTTGGGTATTACTCTGCATTTGGTTAGAAATTTTTATTGAACTATACAACTTTTCAATCGTAGGCTTTTATCATCCGATTTCTTCTCTATTGTCATCTTCCACTGATGAGTAGTTGCCAAGCTGAATGTCTCCAGAGGGCCTCTACAGAAGAGGAAATTTGTGTTTTTAAGAAGATACACTCCTAAAGCATCTAAGAAAACTTAGCTAACACCAGGCTGTCTTTCAGTGTGTTAGGTAGATGGTGTCTTTGGGATGTCATTTTTTGGACTGGTGCAGGATGTGATTATGTAAATGTATTACCAAAAGGAAAACAGCAGCATTTTCCCATTCACAATACACATTGAGTGCCATCCAAGACAAGCCAAATATAGTCTGAAAATTGTGTTTATCAGGTATAGTTTTTTTTATTAGGAAAATAAAATACGTAATTATGTTAATTGTTTTCCTGAATTATTAGTAGTGGAATGTGAGTAAAAAAGAGGTGGCTTTTTTACACGTGTGATGATGAAGAGAGTGAAAGCAGCAGTTAGATGAGAAACCCAGAGGTGCAGCAGTGCACTTAAATAGGGACTTGGGTTTTAACTATTAGACTGTACGCAGGCTTCTGAAGAGGGGAACTGCTGATGGCCTAAGATGGAGAGAAGTTGTGGTAGAGCTGGACTGTATACAGTAGGAGTTGTAGCATAAATGTGCATTCTATGACTGGTTCAAGGATGAGGTGATGTTTTTGTAATAGCGTTTAAAACGCACTAATGATCTAAGTGCTAGGTAACACATCACAGTACGGGGAATGTAATCTGAATTACTTCTAATTAAATTATCCATAAAATAGCTGTATCAAGTAGTAAAATATTTCAATTCAAAACACTCTCTGTGTTTTAGGCTTGGATAAAGTTGAAAAGCTTTGACCATTCGTCACTAATTCTATTTGCTAACCCTTGATTTCTAGGATCATAATTTATTGAAAGTGCTCATTTATCTTCTGTATTTTTAGCAATAAACCAGTTTTGTATTTCTAAAGGATAAAATCGATTTTTTTTTATGTTATTACTTAAAGCATGGAGGTTTTTTAGTGAGTTCAGTAAGTGAGACTAATTTATCCCTTTCTGTATTGTGAGCGTGTTTTTAAAATCACATTTCTCCCTCTCTTTTTTTCTCCCTCTCCTTGCTTCTCAACGCTGCAAAAGTTTGGGTTTGATGACAAAACAAGACTTGTAGACAAAGTAAGACTGAACTGGCAATATGAAGAGGCCAAGAAAAGGTAATTAAAGATAAATTTGTTGGTTTTTGTTTTTACTCTTGTGATTAAAGTTTTCAAAGTAGAACTGGAACCAGCCTCCTAGCTGAAATGTCTTTAAGAAGACTAATTTGCTTACTGTTGAGTAGTTCACAGATAATAAAAGCTTAGGTAAACATAAGACTTTATCATAAGATTATTATATTTGTTTGCAGAGATAAAGCTAAATGTCAGCCCTGTTCTACACTTGTATAAACACAAAATTGCAGTAGTTTAATTGAACTGTTTTACATTTTTTTCCCCTTCTCAAACCTCAATATAAACAGTCTTTAATTTTTATTTTTTCTTTTCAACTTCATCTACTTCTCAGAACAAGGGTTAAAAAAAAGTTCAATACTTTTGCCTCCTTTTTTTCATATTATGGTGAGTTTTTCTTTGGGGGAAACCATAATGCTGTCATATGTCTTGGCAGGGATTGGAAGCTTTATAGGCAATTCGCCATTTTGTTGTTCTTGGAAAATTTACCCACATTTGGATGCAATACAGGCTTCAAAAAAAAATTAAATTGGTGCAAGCATGTTAGAGATACACAGCTAAATCTTCAGGATTTGTAAATGGAATGAAAGTCTGCATTGTAAAATACTGCATGTGAATACCAATGACTATTACCTAATAAGGGTTAAATAATTGGGCAAAAAAAGGGCAGAACAAAAACCTATCAGTGTCCTGTTTGGTCACAGGCTTAACCCTTAGCACTTAATAGTCCAGTATAAATTAGGGGTTCATGACAGTTGCTGAAAGAAGGAGGATAGAATTTAGTTTTATACTGTTTAGTTTAGCAGAGCCACTGGTGCTGTGAAGATTGTATTAAATGTTTTTAGTTTGTTTTTTTGACATACCTTTTCTATGTGTTTTTCAAAACAAGGATCTTCTTGTGTGTTATTACAGGGAAAAGATAGAGTAGTGAGGGGTTTTTTTGTTCTTTTTGTTTTTTTGGGGGTTTTGGTTTTTTTTTTTAGTAGCAGAAGCATTTATCAGCTGGAAATATGGAACATTTGTTTATGCATGGAATGCAGTATTTCTGAACATCAGAAATGAGCTGGTGTCTGATGTTAATTAAGTGTAGAAAATCCAGGTAACTAACCTTCCACCTAGAGAATAGTAATTGCAGTAAGGGTAGTTTTGCTGCGCAGGATAGCAGCTCTGACAATGGTCCGTTATTTAGCAAAAGCATGTTAGTTGCTTTAAAATAGTAGCCTTATTCTGCCCAGTATGTTGTACGGAAGTAATCAGCTTTCAGCTTTTGAGTGGAACTGCACAAAGCTCATTGCCCCTACCAGTTATCTCTGTGGTTGCATTCTTCATTTATCATGCATTCCTTCCCCTTAGCTTGCTGGCATTTCTGTAGGGCTTTTGTCTCTACTAAATATCTTTGTGTTTGTTCTCCCTTGGCTGGTGAAATATGTACTGTTCCTGCACAGTGTGGGTGACGGAATGTGCTGCAATGGATTAAAATCTACGAAGTAGAAAATTAAAATGCTACAGTATGTCACAACTGTAAAGCAGTATATTATGACTACTTGCTTGTCAAACAGGGTGTGGAAACATATAGCAAATAAGTACAACAGACAAACTGTCTTATTTCCAAGTTTTAATGGGAGATTTTTAAAACACACTGTAGCAGAAAAGTATGTCTTTTCCCTTAAAGGAAAGCAGGAAGAAAGCCCCACAAACTGAAGGGCAGTGTGTCACATTTCAGTCACTCTTGTGAATCTAGCTAGAAGATCATACAGCTCCAGATAAGAGCGGGATATTTGCTATATGTAGGAAAGAAGTTTTTAAAAATAAAAATATTTTCTCTGTATACGGTGTCTTAGCAAGGAAATGCAGTGTTGGGATTTCTGAATGAACTGTCTTGAGGAATTCAGGAGATGAGAGCAGTGATAGTAGAAAAATTGGCTTATACTCCCCAAATATCTCTCCTCCCTCATAAAAGATAATTTGATTTTAATTCCTCCTTCAGAAATCTCTCTAACTACTGAGTGGTTTGGCCTTTGCATAAATTAAGACATTCACATAGCTTTTTTTTTTTCCCTTCAGTTTTCCACTGGAAGGAAGTTGGATAATTTGCAATTTAATTTTTCTCATGGGTATTTCAGACGTTGTGAGCTGTGGGTTCTGACATCTTCAGCATGCTGGGAAGAGGTCCTCTCTCCTGTGTCTGATCCAGGCTCTGGGAGGAGGCGTGTAAATTCTTATTTTAACTCGCCAATCATGCTGAAGAGAGGCTCAATCACTTCTCTTCTGCTCTTTACTCTTCCCCTCCATTATTTTTAAATAAACTGTACCTTATTTCCATGAAATTTCTTCTCTCAGATCTGTCAGTGTGGCCCTCCAGAGAAGCAGGAGGGAGGGAGGATGGTCTTTTTGAACAGACAGCCCCAAGCTGCCTGGATAAATAGCGTTTTTAGTTTCAGTTGCTATTTCAGCGAGACCACCTCTCATGAAAGCATTTGCACGCTGGAAAGTGTACCCCTCGAGCGCTTTTCTGAATAGACTGTTTCATAGAAAGAGAAATCAAAAGCAAATTGTTTTTCTTTGATAACTCTGAAGTTGTGCAGTTCAGTATAATGACTACATGAAGTATGTTAGCAAATGATCACGAAATGTCACTGCTACAGTGCCTCATATCCTGTGAAGTGTATTAATCAATAGATGAAAAATGATCCCTCCAATAAGCACCAAAATTTTTAATTTAATTTTAATTTTTTTTTATAATCCAGTCCGATGGTACCTGAGTTTAATGAACTAATACATCCAAGCATCTTCAACCAGCTTATGTAATTCAGCTGCAAAAGCAGTGATTTGTTTATGCCTTCTATAAATCTGAATTCAAAGATGTTTTTTTTTCAATTCAATTGTTTAAATCGTACAGTGGCTGTCAACAGATTTATTTTGGTGTTGAAAAAGCCTCCTCCTCAGCTATGCTTAATATGTCCACATTCCCTTTAAGAATGTTACCTCTTTCTTGTCAGTACACTTGCTGAATAGTTACTTTGTTGCAAACTTGTCTCATTACCGAAATCAACTTTTAGTTGGGCTTTTGAAAGCACTAGCACAAGCAGAAGTGTGTCAGGGCAATTTGTGCTTGTACTGACAAAATACATGTTGGTTGGATATTGATAGCAACATTCCAGTACTGATACAATAACATAGTCAAGTATTTTCCTGTTAAAATTCATCTTGTATAGGCAGGTTTCAAGGTGTAATTGCCTAATTTCTAGTGAAATTCAGTGGATTAGTACGCTTTATTCTGCTAAACTAATCTGAAAATCTGATTTAGGGATGAAGCAACTTGTCTGGTATCACATAAATATTTGGGTCAGGCATGTCAGCTAAACCTAAATCTACCAATGTCAGTTTTTAAACATAAAACTTTCTTTGGGTTATAAAGGGACATGCTCTTGAACTGTCTTTAAAGTTTTCATTATACCAGTTTACCTGTGAATTGGGGAAGATACTAATTCCTCTCCTCCATTGGTTTTAGCAGGCTTTGCAGTTTTCCTAAAGGTGAATACCTAATTTTAACTGCAAAATGCCAGTGGACTCTAAAGGTTTCATGAGCGTCTTAGGCCAATTTAAGACCTCCTTGTTATTGAATCAGGCTGCCAGGAAGGCTGGATATTCTACGGAGCGTACTCGTGTTGTTCGCCAAAGCCACAGTGGTACATACTTGCAGGAACAGCCAAAGTAGACACAGTGGAGAAATTTTGTGAGCATTTGGCCGAGTTCGCCAGCTTCTTGTTCTTTCCATTTCTTTCTTCCTCTTTCTCTAGCCTTCCCCTCTTTGCATATAAATCATAATACAGTCTCAAGAGGGTCTGTAAATACCAGAAATTACAGAGATCATACACCCTTCATTATGTGTCTTCAGTCCCACAGCCACCTCCTCTGGGTATTTCATGTAGGAGAAGTTCCCTGTTACCTGAAGCGGCAGAGAACTGGGTCCAATTATAAGCCCATTATAAGCCTAAGGAAAAGAGTAAGCTGGACTGATTTATGTTGATCGTCTCTGCATATTTGTGTGATCTTAGCCACTGTTCTCCTCCAGATCATAACTGTGGATTTTTTTCTTTATTTTATCCTCACAGGATATACCTATTCCACAGGTAGCAAAGACCTCAGCTGTACAGTGGTCTGATATGTCACCCAGAAGTCTAGGCATTTAAATGCAGGGGGGTATTGGGTTTTTTTTTCCTTGGAATATTCAAAGTAAGTTTGAAGAACTTGTTTAAGCTAGAAAAAACAGAGCTTGTAGGTTAGGAAATGCCAGCTGTAGGATACCCATAATTTGCCCCTTTTATGGGCATGAGTTAGGACCTTTGTATTGCTTCAGAGTATTTCCTTCCCTAAGACACCCATCTTGTGTCATAATCTGAGTAATGGTCTAAACATGGGGTTAATCGTAAATCAGACTCTTTCATCTCACAAAAAGTGATTTTTACTTTAATCTCACTTCTTATGCTGTATTTTAATAAATACCCTTTTCTTGAGCTCAGCAATGTAATATTAGTGCTGGGTTCAGATAGCAGTCTTGAACATGAGGTTCTAGACACTAACAAAATCTTTTAGGTTCCCCAGATATTTCCAATGACAGAAGGGTTGCCCTATTTTTGTCTAGTGGGGGGTCTGTGTAGATATATAACTATTCAGACATGCTGTAAATTCTGAAAATACATGCCTTTTTGCCTCCATGATGTAGTTTGTGTAGTAAACTGCTGGCTGTACTGATCTCCACCCTCATGGCATGTCTACATTATCTTGGGCTAGACATCATTCTAGCTATGTTAGTATGGCCATTCCAGGGCAAGTTTACCATTTTGAATCAATGTTTACTTAAGATCACCAGGTTAAACCTTTGTCACCTTATCTGTACCCCTCCTGGTTTTCTGCTTAACAGGAGATGTTATATTCATCTCCATTTGAAATTTTTAAATACTGAAACAAGCAAGTCCGTCTGCGTACCTAGGAAACCAGTCATTTGATACCACCTACTCGAGCGTGGAATGCAAGCTCCTCAGCACTTGTTATGCAAGGATGGGAATGGGCAAAATGCCTGGAATGTTGATGGCTCAAAATTAACTGTTTTTTCCCCAGGAATATGTTAAATTGCTCTATCAGTAGGGATCTCAGTATCTGGCATTAGGCCAGATACTCTTTTACAGTGACTACACTTAAGAAGTAGTATCTTAAAAAATACCCAGTAGGAAGGAGAAACGTGTTTGAAAACCAGAGACTTCATAAAGGATCCTAATTTTTTTTTCCCTTTGCAATCTATGTGAAGTCATTGATTTATTTAAGTGGGTGTTTAAGGTAGGTGAATATATGCACTGAGTCTGAAATTGCAAAACAGCCACTTTTTTGTAAGATATCAGCAGTGAGAATGGCTGGTGTACTATAGGTATAAAATCTGGCTTGGACAAGCACAGTGAAATTGCTTATTTATGCATTTATTGTGTTTGGGAAGAAAAGCTTGTGATGGGAGAAGACAAGTTGTAATTGTGGAACATGCTTAAGAGGATTTTTTATGATGTTTTTAGCAGAACTGAACATGACTGCTCAGATATTTCTCTTAGGTTTGAGTGAGTGAGACCATAAAAGCCTTAGGGATGTTTTCTAGCCAAGGAGATAAATTTTAAAGAGTTTATCACTGGTAGCTTTTTGGAACAACATGCAGAGGGAGTCCTCAGTGGAAAGAAAGCAATAGAATTCCCTGAAAACTTCTGCTCATTTGCAGGAAATACAGGTTGCAGAAAACTGCCTTATTGGTGCTGAAGTTCCCCTCCCAACAGATTCCTGCATTAGGTAGTGTTTTGCGAGTGCTTTCTGTTTGCTTAAAGGGAAAAAAGAGACAAGAAGAGCTAGCTGAAATGCTAAGAGTGTCAAGTGAATCAAAGTAAATACCTAATCAGATTTTGGAACTCTTCAGTGATACAAACCTTGTCTACAGCAGTACTTTTCCCTTTAATAACAGTGTAATTAAGTTGCTGTATGACAACTTCCTGCTTTCAAAGCATCTTGTAACAGAAATTGAGGGGAAAAAAAACAAACTTTAAACTGGGATGTCATACACAAAGGGAGTTACGTGCTCTCAGCAAGCTCAAGAGCCTAAATTAAAACATCTTGTATTGAGGGTGGATCAGCCGAGCGGATTCAGTGGTTAACTAGCTCTGAAAGGGGGAATCCAACCTGCCCCTCTTGTCCACTGGTACTTCTCTCTTCCTTGTTGCCTGCATTAGCATTTATTTGCTCCTGTGGTCACCTTCTTAACCCTGCATTAGAAAAATAGCTAGCAAAACAATTGTGAGTGTTAAAATGAAGGAGAAGGTCAGTCCTTCAGCTATCTTATAAAACAACGCAGAGACTTCACCAGACACATCTCATCTTCTTTTATCCACAAGCTGTGTAAGAGCTTATGAACATGGTCACTCAAATATATTGCCAGGGCTCATCTGATTCACACTTGCTTGCCAAGCTATGATAACCCAATTGTACCCAATTGAATTCTGAAATTCTGTTGAAAGGACTTTGAGTCCCCGTTTGTTTCATTTGGCACTGAACACTTGAAAATCAAGCTGTATATGCCTTCAGGAGTGTTTACTGAATCTTTAACCGCGTAGCAGCCTGGGTAGGGGAGAGGAGGGGTCCTGACTCTGCTCACTCTTCCTGGCCCTGACGTTTGGTCGATGGGGCGAGGTGTTCTTCAGGAAGCTGCATCTGGAATTCATGCACAATAGCTGAGGCATGAAATATGTAGCCTATACGTATCGATTCACAATGGTGCTTTCAGTAGCTATGGGCAGGAAGTTGGTTATTAATGCAAGGAGGAGGAAATGGTATTGAAGGGCTTGATAAAGTGTTCTGCTTTAGACTAAAATGTAACATAATACCCAAGTTCTTTCCTTGCTGTAAATGAAATCTAAGGGGGGGGGGGAATCTATTTGACAAAATTCACAGTAAAATTCCTATTCATATATGAATGCAGTCATTGCAAAATGCTTATATTGATACTTTATTTCCCTTCCCCTGATAATAAGATGGCCAAATACTTTCCAGATGTCAGTATGAAAAAAACATTGCATGAGGTTTTGCTTTTAGTTGGGTAAAACCTTACCTTTATCATATCTATGCCTTTTCTTTTATTCTTAAACACGTTATCACACTGTGAATCTTCTGTGGATCTTCTGTTTGCTTGTTATGTGCTTTTACCTTGCTTTGTTTGTCATCATCTTTTCTTTCTTACCAGATATTTTGGAAAAAAGATTACTTTAACTAACTTACCAAAAGAATGAATGCATATCCCACTTCTATGGCTGGCTTTAAATGTGCTTTGATTTATTTATTTATTTAAAGGGTGATAATCTTTTATGGTGCACTGAACTTTGAATGCTGCCATTTCAAAGTGAATATGAAACTGAGGTGTACAACTGCATAACTGTTGTATGGTTTTTTAGTTTCAAATGTTCAAAAATCAGAAAGCTAGATTTTCTCTTATTTACTTTTCATTTTAAGTGTAACATTCTGAAGTGTCTAAATTGCCCATTGTAAGACAAGCATAAATACCTAACAGTAAAAGAGTGTTCTCCCTGTTATGCTAATATACCTTTTGATTTTTGCCAAGAGAAACATTTGTGAGATTTCTAGCTTTAGGGTTCTTTGTAACATTTATAAGAGTTCAAAATTTGTTTTTAGCAGAACATTGTCTTAAAATGTCAACTGTGGAATTATTTTTACAACTGTTATTTTGTGTAGTGGTTCAGCTTATTGAGATATAGGAAACTACTTTTGGCTATAAAGCCTACTACAAAAAAATCAAATTAGCTTATTTAATTGCTTGATTTGATGACGGATCCATCTAAAGCCACCTGTATTTTGTAACCAGTAAATCTTTTTTCCAGACCTATGTTTTTGTTTTACTGACAGCTTATTTATTCTTAAAAGTTTGTTGTTGGTCAGGACTGCCTAATGTTTTCAGTCCCTTGAACCATTCCTCTACTGGGTGGGACGTGAGTGTGTGGACCTATTGTCACTAGATAAGCATCTCCCCTTCATCCCTTTCAACTTCTCACTGTACTTTTGAAATCCCAAGTTAAGATCTGATAGTGGAATAATGAGGAATGAAAGGATGTTCAACTTCATCAGCTGTACAGGCAGCAAACTCAAGACTTCTAAAATATGAATTGGTTTATTATAAAAGGAGAAGGCTGTGAAGACAGATATTGTTCATGTGATAGATAAATGCACTGTAGTTCTTATACAGCTACACACTTAGGAGCACTTGCAGTTCTTTAGTGTTTTAAAAATAAAAACAAAACACCCAAAAAACCCAGAAACATCCTTCCAAATTCCTCTAAATTTTCTTGTTTCTAAATTTAGAAAAAAAAGTCAGAGAAGTCAACAGGCTTCATCTTATGGTATTTTTCCTCTTAATTGTCTTCATCTTTGTCTCTTCTGTGTTTTGAAATATATTTATCTTCTTTTAAAGAGTTTCGAATATACAGCAGCAGCTGGCCTTGCTAGACAATGAATCTTGGCCAGGAATGGCTGAAGCGGACAGGGACCGTCTTCAGCTCATCAAAGAGAAAGAGGCTCTTCTTCAGGAGTTGCAGCTCATCAGTCAGCAGAGACGATCCCCAGAAGACATTGCACGTTTGGAGGAAGAAAAAAGACGCTTGGAGGATGAAATTCAACGGGCTCGAGCAACGTCTGCTCATGGGGCCACTGAAAGGTTTGGGAACTTAAATTGTTTTCTTATCTACTGTTTCAAAAGGAAGAGTAGGGAATTTCACTGTGTTTAAGAAACAACAGCAAAAAATGTTACTAGAGTAATTTGCTTTCAAAAAAGGACGAGACAGCTCCTGACTGCCGTTATTTAATTCTGTCCGTCTTGGAAGTTTTCTGAAGGAGAGTTAGTGATGTCGACTAGTTAGTTCTCCTTTCGTTCATCTAAAAAGTATGAACAGGAAGAAGAGATCAGAATAGTCACAAAAGATGCTTGGGAAAAGTCTGAGTGATATTGTCTGATAATAGAGACCTGAATAACATTACCTGGATAGTGAAAGATTTTTCTGTTATTTTGCAGTGGAGTAATATTCATCTCCAAAAGCATCAGAACAAAGATCCTTTCCTATATTTGGTTTCTGCCTTATAACAGGAAAGTTAAATGATTAAGTTTTTACTGCCTTTTGTACACAATTTTTCCTTTTAATTTGCAGTCTTGGCAGTGGGAGCACATCGCAACTCTGACATTCAGAGAACATAGTAAGCAGAGTCATTCTTGAAAATATAAATTAAATATTAAGTTATATGTAAAAACAAACAACCCCCAAAACATATTGATGGAAACACTGTGTTTATTTCAAAGTTGCCCAGTTTTTCCTGTAGCCAAAGAAATGGACAAAACCTCTTAACCTCTCCTTGTTACGATAGGCTGCTTCCAGTGAAAGGGAGAAAGGACTTGTTCTTGTTTCCCAGACTTGTTTCTCTTAAATAGTGGTAAAACCCCAGGTTTGACACTTGAAAACTACATGAATGAGCTTTAATGTGATCTGTGTAAAGGTTAATATTTACATAATTAAGACACTTTTAAAATATTTGGAAGTGCCTTCCATATACAAATTTTGAGAACTTCAGTTCCTTTTAAAAGGCTTACTTCAGACAGTAAATTCAGGCAATAAATAGAAAATTCACAGCCAACCTACAGTTCAATGTTATATATTTTGCAATTTTTGCAATATTGTTACATTGGCTTTCCAGCTTAAACTGACAGAAAAGGGAGTTCACTTTACACTGCAGTGTAGTAAGTTTTATTTGTTGTTTTTGGGCTCTCATGTTAGGTAGTGCATACTATGTTGGCAAGAAGGCCAAGCTATTTTTCCATGTAGTTCATGCTGTGGAAACCAGTGTTCCAATGTGATACTTGATATTTCAATTGCTAGCAAAAAGTTGAGAAGAAGTTAGAATAATATTGAAGGGCACTCTATTTCTGTATAACAAATTGGAGGAAAGCTTAACTATTACTAGCCCTAATTTATTTGTTTGTTTATTTTAGGCTCAGGAATAACCAAAACCATTCCTACTTCTGCTTTTCTATTTCCACTTTCTCCTAATTGTGAAATACAAAGAAGTTTCCTCTTTAAGTAATTACCAGTTCTGTTCTGTTACTGAGTTTTAAAGGTACTGAGTTATGCACAGATCAGAACTAACTTAAAATCTGTATAGCGGTAGGGGGTTTTGTTGGTTTTTTTGTTGTTTTGGTTTGGTTTTTTTTTAAGATTGGCTGGCAGCCTTAGTTGGAGGCATCTCTTCCCCTTTAGCGGAGGTACCTACCTTACAGCATTGACAACTGTGGAGTGTAGGTTCCTAACTTTGTTACTTAAAGTAGATGGTGTGGATACCCCTTCTTTCCCCTGCAAGCTTTTGAAATCAGTTAAGTTTCTTGCACCCGTTTGTCTCTTTCTTTTGGTTCCTGTGTGCAGTGCCTTTATCATGTAAGTTTACATAGCTGAGCTGCACCCTTCCTTGCACCCCTTGGTTAACCTGGTCTGGGGTCCACAGAAGCAGGAGAAAAGCTTCAGCATTGCACGCGCTCAGGTGTGCAGCTCCTGCCATGTGGTTGCAATGAAAGGAGCCTCCCCAGAGAGCGGTGGAGTTGCTGGAGCATAGTGCTACAGCCCCTTGGCAGCATATGAATGGATGAAGTTGGAGGCCAAAGAAGTTGAGAGATTTATGTTTTTACTGCTAACAAAGACATTTTTTTTCATATCTTAACAATCCAAAGTTTATTGAAACTAATACTGCCATTTTGTTTTATCCAGAAGGACTCCCTTTTTGTTGAACTTTTTTTTTTTTTTTTTTTTTTTTTTATTCTGCCCACTAACATGTTGAATTCTAACAGCTGTCTTTGCAGTTGAGGAAGGTCTGAAGCACTCAAATAAGTTTGAACCGCTTTCTCCAAACTGTCTGTCAGAATCCCAATTTCCAGCCAACTTGTGAAGACAGGGCTGGAGCAGTAACTTTCCTGGATGTAAAAATGTACAACACAGAACAGACTACCACCCTGATTTTATGTTGAAGTTCAGTGATTGGGCTTGGAAAAACAAAACACCAGGAATAATTACAATTCTGGATTCAGGAAAAGAATAAATGTGATATCAATAGATAAAATCTATTCTTTGAAGTTTTAATAATCTCAAAATACAGAATTTAAGATATAAGGTGCATTCCATTTGTGTTGTGGCAGTGGTATTGAGTAATTCAGCTGCTTGTTATTAGAATGGGCAAAAAATAAGTCACAGCAAGACGTTTTTGTCATAGCTTAGTATTCAAAATGCTGTATCACCTGCCTAAATATAAATGTACTTGAAACACATAGAATTAGAGCTTAAATTTGAGTTTTGTGGTTACTGCTTAAGAGAAGTCCTCCAAAAATTTTCTTCTTATCTTTGAAATTTAACACTAATTAGCTTGGATAACAGGGCTCTTTGGAATATTTTTTCCTGCCAAAGTGACGAAAGTCGTAGTAGTTCTCTGTATTTTACTGGCACAATCAAGTTGATGCAAGGTGAAAAAAAAAATCTTGTAGAGTCTAATGTTTTTACCTAGGGCTTTTCATGACTTTGCTAATTGCTGTAGTGTATTTTCAGCATCATGACTCTTACATTGTGCTTCAATTACTTTTCTTGTCTGGGAATTCTGCTGGAGTCTTGGTTCTTGCGTTCTTGCTGGAATTACCCTTGCTGCATATGAGCTGTGTAAATTAAAACTTTTAAAACAGTGAAACTTCTTTTTATATTCCAAACTGCAATGCAGTGATATTTTTCTGTACTTGGAAAGCTCATAGCAGTTCTTGAGCACTACTATAATGAAGAAAAATAGTAATATGTATCTGTTTAATTATAGGATACTGTTACAGGAAAAGAGAAATTGTTTGCTTATGCAACTAGAAGAAGCTACACGTTTAACCTCATATTTACACTCCCAGTTAAAAAGGTGAGTTATGTAAAACCATCAGGTTTTGAAGTTTCACTGCAGCAGAGAATAATAATAATAATCTATAAAGTTTACCTTTTAATACTTTTATGTATATGTGCCAAGTAGATTATTTTTTTACTAAATTTATACAGTTTGGTCTATGGAATGTGATGATTTGGATGGAGTTTTGTAAATAGTATTAGTGATGGCTATTTGGGCTAGATTATTATCTGTATTTAGGAATTTTATGTTATCTTATTTTCTGAAAAGAAGATATGTACTTAAAACCCATTGTAATATTGTTACAGTTTTACTAACATGAAGATAATGTTCTTTTAAGTTCTATGAGGTTTTAATATTCTGATACCTTGTCCAAAGGAGGGGTTTTTGATCCCTGGTGAGATGACAAAATTTTGCATTTAAATACGAGAATGTGCTAAGACCTGCACAGAAGCCCAGAATGTTTTGCATATTCACACTCTCAGCTGCCTTTTTAGATGCAGCTCTTGGGGATTCCTCAGCTCAACACCATGCTAACATCAAAAGCTCAGTTCCTGCTGTGTCTCACTTCATCCCTCTCCGTCACTTATATTCTCTCCCTAACTGTCTGAGAGTGCTAAGAGGAACTGGAATAGGATTCATCCTAAAGTCTTTTTTTATTTTGCACTGGAAAAAACTGTGTGGGCTTGTAAGGACTTTGCAAATCCCTTCTCACTTCTCCCGGATATGTTTATGACCCATCATCAACATAAATTCAAGCTAGATTACTATAATGTACCCTTCCTGGCGTTACATTGATTCCATTGATCAAGATCCTGCTCTGGCCTCTTTTCTGCCAAATTATGGCTGCTTACATGTTGGAGGAAAGAGTAGACTTGTCCTGTTGGACCATTTGTCTTCAGGCACTTGGTCGTGATTTGGTTGTCACTTGCACTGTTCCAGTCATGGTTGTGCTTGAGACCAGGGCAAGAGACACGAGCTACACCTTAACATGCCAAATCATGTCTCCATGTCACTGTACTGAATACGGGTAAAATTGCTTGTGTAATCTGGATTGACCTTTTTATGTCTGTGCCGGTGTTTCTGATTATATTTGAAAGGGTCTTTTTTGTTTTTTCTTTCTTTGCCTGCTGTAGTCTGTCAGCTAGCACCCTCACAATGTCCTCTGGCAGCAGCAGAGGATCCCTGGCCTCCAGTCGAGGATCCTTGGCCTCCAGCAGAGGCTCCCTCAGCTCCGTCAGCTTTACGGACATCTATGGTCTTCCACAGTACGACAAATCAGACAGCATTACAGAATATGGGCAGCATTTACGCTTTGACATAATTCCCTTTGAGTCTCTCACAAAGGATGTGCCATACACTGATCCCATTGGACACTCAAATTTCAATAAGCAGCGGAGGTCTCTGGATACCCCGCAGTCCCTGGCGTCCCTGTCATCACGGTCCTCCCTGTCATCATTGTCCCCTCCAAGCTCGCCTCTGGACACCCCGTTTCTCTCTGCTTCTCGAGATTCTCCCTTAGCTCAGATGTCGGAAGGTTTTGAGGAGATGGCAAGCATAGGAGCCCTGGAAATGCTCAGGGCTCAGACCACAGCGTTGGGTGACGATGATACACAAGGAACAAGCTCATCTCAGACGTCCACTTACCCTGTGGACAATGAAGGGCTGCGAGAAATGGGACCACAGCTGACTGCTGTCCAAACTGGTGGGGGTGAGTTTCTGGACATTATTATTTTGTCACATTATCATAGAAAATGTCACACAGCCCTAAGCATACTAGCCCAGTAGAGACTGTTCTTCAGTTTGGCTTACTTTACTTTCATCAGTTAAAAATTACGTTGTAGATGTTAGCTGTTAAAAAATCCAACCAACTAACCAAAAAAAAGCCCAAACCCCAAACTTTACATTTAGGGCAAAGAGATGAAAGAGTAGAGAAATCCTTGTAAATAGATCTTAAAATAGTGGTGAATTGGGTGGAAGAAAGGGAATGGAATATGGACTTTCTTTGGAGTGTAGCACATCAAGGAATAAGTATTTTGGTCTCAGACTGGGAATTAGTAACTAAACCATGCTTTTTTTTTTTTTTTTTTAACTTCTGAGGCCCCCCAGTTTGTGCCCATGTTGCCATTATTCTGATAATTTAAAGCAACACAAACCCAGGGAAGATGGGGGGGGGGGTGTGAACAGTCCCCCAGAAAAAACCCAAAACCAGGCACTAGGTGATGCTGCCAACAGTGCTTGAAGGCTGGCTGACTGCATGCTGAATTCGTACATGCCCCTGCCCAGGTTCCCATGTCTGAGTTCTGCGATGGAGCAGAAGCCACAGTGTCATAGCAGTCATAAGTGCATGGTGTACTGTGCTCACGAGTAGAGTGCTTCATCAGCCAAGGAGCATCTTTTGTAGGGGGGGTGTGAGAAGTTAAGCATCTGCTTGAGTGGTTGCCTCAGAGAGCCTGTGCTCTGTGATCGCAGAGGAGCAATGTGTGTAGTTACCATGGCACATGTACTGTTCAGTTTTCTTTTTCTTCTTGACTGTGAAGTTGATGGACTTGCTTTGGCTTGCATTGGTGGAAGCTTCTGAGGCACTTCAGTTGAGAAACACAAATTAGAGAGATCAAAAGAGGAAACAGAAACCTTTTTAAAAAACAAAACAAATCTAAAAACCTGAGCATACAGGCACATGAGAAATTTCTTTTCCTGTTTTAATCAATGAAATGAAGAACTGCTGTTAAAATGAAAGAGAGTATTCCTTCATGATGATGTTTTTGTGTGTTGGCTTGCTTGTGTTTCTAATAAAACTATACCAGTAGAGAAGGGCTTTTAGAGAATGTTTTTAATATTAAGATTGTAATTCCCATCCCATTTCTATTTCCAGAATTCTGTGTTAGCAATTGCGTAGAATGTTGCATTCAGGACTTACAGCATCAGGAGTAATGTGAAATATAACCAGAAAATGTATCATATTATCCTACCAAAATCTTGTTTTTCAAGTGATAATGAGAAGGAACCTTGACAATACCTAAGGAAAAGCGTTCAGCTTTTTATTTTTAAAAAGAAAATGTCACTACTGTGCTAAAAATCCTGTATTGCTCAAACAGCATTTGAGTCTAGACTCACCTACTTTCTGTAGCGCAGCTAGCATTGCCGGAAGATACTGCTGCAAATTTACTAGATGTAAACATTTTTAGTGCCCATATTGCAGCTTTCAGACCAAAATAAACAGAATTCCAGAGACCAGCATGTAAGCTTGTGCTTAAATTAGTGCCATGAAGAGGCTTCCTGAGGCTTTCTTTAAACCTCAGAGCAGACCACAGCATGTCTTCACCCATTGTGGTAAGTGAAACTATGTCAGTAGTTCATTTATAGCTCATATGCGTTTCCTAGAAGTGAAGGCCTGGTCTGAGGGCCTAGGGAGCAATAGGATGAGGGTCAAGTTCCTGCTTTGGTTTTCCTTTTCTCCCTTCTCACAGAGAAGGGAGATACATAGTGTAGTGATTTCAAGGGGACCCAGGCTCAACTGAAGATAGACCATGGCAAAAGAAAATTGATTCTTAAAAGCCATGAGTTTGTCTTACAGGAAAGATGTATTTTGTTGCTTTTGCAAGCTGTTTGCCATTCCAGTGATGGTTCTCTTAGTAATATACCTTTTTAATAAATCTGCTGTTATGTAGTAAAAGTAAAATGCACTGTCACGTTTCTACGCATTTCACATTTCTCTGAAAACCTCTGGCAGAACATACTTGTGCTACCTGCTGTCACTGCTGCGGTGTCCAGCTCCAGCTCCCAGTCCAGGGGTTAAAACTTTGTGTACAACAGAGTGCTTTGTGTTGCTTTTTGAGGAAGAATGTATGGTTAAAAGGTAGCCAGGTTGTCTTTTTTTGAGATTTTTTTTTTTAAATATTTGAATTTGAGAACAATTTTTAATAAAAATTTCTTTAACCTTTCTGATTTTTGGCTGGAGTCACGACTACTTTGGGCTCCACACTCACTAGCTGGTGGGTTTGCAATTGTAATGCAGTTGTTTGCAAGCAGCAGTTGGAAGTTTCGAAATTATTTTGGTTTTGTACTCTTTTCTTGAAGAATTTGATGGAGCGTCAAGCTCATATATCACAGTTTGGGAACCCCCAGATGTTGTGGGGTTTTGGTTTTCACAAAGGTACTATGCAGTGTGCTTTGCTGCTGCCACCCAATGGTCTGGTAGCATAATTCAATGCTGGAAAACCAGTAAGTCTCAGCTCGGACAAATATTTTGCCTGTTCCTTCACTAGACAAAACATGAGGTAATTTTTGCAAATTTTGGGGGCTGGGAGGGTTAACACTGAATAAACTGTAGATACTTTGCACCGAAGCAGCACTTGAGCAAGTTCAAGGAGTTCTTTAGGAACTGCAGTTTTGATGTTCAGTTGCTTATCTGCTGTTTCATTGTTCTGCATCTGTCTCAGGGACGTACTGTGAAATATGTTAGCATGTGTGAATGGAGGGAATATGCCCGAGAGGTTAAATCCATAGTATTTATGAAGCTGGGAGTGGGAGGAAACGTGTTAATAAAATATTGGGCTTTAATATCTTCACTATCTCTTCCTCTCTATCCTAAAATAATCTTTCAAGTACTAAGTTTCCTTTAATGCCTAAATAATCTCTTGTTTGCAAAATATTGTAATAGATCTAAAAGATGATTTATCATTGTGTGCTTTTCATTTTGTCTTGTTTCTCATGCGGCACAACAGAAAAATTCACTGTAAGTGAACCTAAAATTACTTATTGTGCTATTTTTGCCTGTAATTCCCAGTGTGTTTTTCTGTGTGAAGTGTTGGTTGGTTTTGGTATTTCATGTTTTTTTTTGTTTTTTGGTTTTTTGGGGTTTTTTTTTGAGTTGCATGTAAAGAAATGGGAGATTTTGCTACATTTGGGTTTGTTTGATATTGTGCTGTATCTGTTTAAGCATACTTAATTTTTTGCTATGTCAACTAAACAATATATTCATGGCTGTAGTTAAATTCCTGGAAAAAGTGTTCTGCGAGCTTCAGCTTTATTATATCATAGTAATGCCTGACAGCATCATGGTAGGTAAGGTCTGTTTGTGTCTCTGATTTAGTTTTTATGAGAGTGTTTGACTATTATATTAGTGCATTTTGAGCTGACGTGCGGTATTTGTAGTCTCTTAAGCTTGTGAAACATGCTTTAGATTTATTTATGTATCTTTTAGCTAATGAAATCTTAGACACCAAAATTTCCTTTGAAGTTCACTTTTTCAACTAGTGACACCTGAGAATATTCTTTTAATCAGACCTGTCTTATGTTTATCAAGCTTTGGCACCCAGTACTTCTGAAAATTCACATATATTGTTCACTGATTTTGTTATTTAAATAAGAAAATGAAAGGTAATCATCTATCTTAGAAACTTTTATTTTTAAACAATTCTTTAGCTTCCAGCATTGGAAGGTCTGCAACCTGTGCTAAACCTTGTTGTGTTTTAACCCAAAATCCGATGTTTTTCTTGTTGACCTATTTGTCCTGCTGACTTCCCCCCCCCCGCCTCGTCAAGGGCATGTTTTGGTATTTGCATCTCTCCCACATTCGCTGGGATGGTCCAGATGTTACCGAATGCTTCCATGGCCTGCAGGCAGTGAGCAAACCATTGTCAAGTTACAACGTTGTTGTAACGTGTCAGTTTTTCATGACATTGTATTGGTGCTTCAGACCAATTTTTCCTTCCAGACAAATTGGGAACATGAACCTCCAAAGGAGAGAGCCCACGAGGTCTTTCGTCCACTACATCTGTACAAAGTGTTCACATAGAGGGGTGAGCCAAAGGCTTATTTACAAAGAGAAGTTATCCTAGTATAACTTGTTGAAATTAGTACAGAAATTATAGAAGCACTTTCATACAAAAATTTATACACTTTTGTGAAGTTCAGCCTCTTTCCAGACATCCAAAATTATTGGGAAACTTGCATATTAGAAGATGTCTCTACAGAGTGCTAGTTTTGATTCTGCATAAATACCAGTAACAGAACTCAGAGCTGGGCTCACCAAATTAAAAGTTCTTTTTTTAAAAAAAAAAAGGAAAAACAAACAAACAAACAAAAAAACCAACCAAAAAACCAAACCCACCACTTTGTACAAGTTATATGGAGAAGAGTGTGGTTCAAATACAGCTTATGTGCTTTCTGTGAGCTAGCTTGAACTTGGCTCGCATTTGTGGTGAGGATGAAATGAGTAACACTGCACGATGTGTGATGTATGATAAGGATGGGATGCTGTAATTGGGGGAGGGGGGAAGGATGATTCTTTCTCCAGGCACAGAGACAAATGCAGGTTGGGATGTCCCCGGTCAGCAGATAAATTCGCTGCATAGCTGAAGATGGCTAAATCCTTCATTGAATTTGGAGAGGAGGACTGTAGGGCTACTTATGGATCCAAAAGGACAGAGAACTGGCTCTGTCCAGTTTATGATACATCTTCTTTGTTTTATGGGACATTCTGGGACAGAACCAGGGAATTTTAGCTCCCAACAGGACCCTGTGGTTTCTGGAATATCTTTTGGGATATTGTGGTGTTGGTACCCTGATAAAAGGAACGTGCCTCAGGCTGGCGCAGGACTGCTGGGCTCAGTGCATCCTATCTGTCAGTCCCACAGTGGGTTAAAGCTAACCTTAGCCAGACACTTCTGTTCACAGCAGCAGCACGGTTGTATTAATTTGGGGGATTTTTAATCAAGCTTCAAGTCCTGATGTCCTATCCTGGTGGTGCTTGGGTGGGAGGTGAGATGGGTCCCATGCAGAGGGGTGGCTCAGTTGTCTGTAGCTCAGCTGCAGGTGGAGCTCAGACTGTTGGCTGGCACTCTGCTGAAGGAAACTTACTGATTAGACACCAGCCTTTTGTTTTTGATGCCTTAAGATAATACGTAACAGAGATACTTAATGAGTTGTTACTTTGAGTAGGGCATGTTTCATCCTTAGTCGAGGGTAGTAAGCAGTAAATGTCAGCTGGTGCTTGCCTCCAGCGTGATGTGCACCGTGCTACTGTCACTCCAAATGCTGTCTACTAAAACTGGGAATACTTCCATGCTTTCTGTTTTAAGTTTCTGAGCATGGGTAGAAGCAAATAAGATGCTTTCCCTACCTCTGAAGTGGCACCTCTTTGTTGTTGCTTTTCCACTTTGAGGACCGTCATTGAGCCTTAAGCAAAAGGGGGGAAAGTTGGCAAAAGTTCTTCACTGCACAGTGAAGAAACTGCACTTCCACAAGTCTGTTTAATGGTTCTCTCTAGGACGTGAAAGAAAACAATCTCAACTTAGGAGCTGTCATTGAAGTGTCAAAACCTTACCTATACAATTCTTGAACATTACCACTTGTGCATGTACCTTAAAGGATTGGTAGCTGCTATACCTACTTGCCTGTGTAAAACCTGATGTATAACATCATTTTTGTTGATGCACTTACAACGTGAAAATGATTGCTGAGTCGCTATTTATGGTGTTGCTGGTGATTCGGGGAAGGGTGGAAGAGGGGGTTGAATATTGCTTCCTCCTCCCCCAGTCAGTTTTCAAAGTCATTCACCAAGAATTTGAAAAAACAGTGGTCTGAGTGAGTTGGAAAGCACTGGTTCTTTTTGATAATGCCTCTCAGACTGTAAATAAAAGCTGCTATTATGCGATGGTATAAACAGTATGCTTTGAGACTTTGTATTAGGAAACAAATGAGAACAAAACCTCACATTGTGTTTCAGATAACTGCTTAAAAGAGTTAGTCTCTGTGTTTGTTTTCAGCCTATTGTATATTCAGTAGGTAAATCCTAAAAGTTTAGGATACCGTGTGTACATATGTTGAATTAACGTAAGTCTTCCTCCAGGAGGGATTATTCTACCAGAAAAGCATTCAATAACAATGCAACTGGTTTATACTTAGTCTTGTCAGAGAGAAATTAGCCACAAACTTCCTTCCTTACTACTCCCACACTAAATCTCCGGTTGATTGTATTCTAGGTTTTTAACTTAAAGTTAGATGAAAAAGCAATGAACTGTGTTTCTGCCAACTGTTTTGCCACTAGTTTTGATACAATAAATGTTTCTTGTTTAATTTTTAAAAGATTGCCTTGAGCTGATGTTGTCTTCACTTTTTCTCCATGACAGCTGTAACTCTGCGAGGAGACAGTGGTAGAAGATCGGAGAGGAGAGCCAGGCGAGTTTCAGCATGTCTCTCAGATCATTCACTGGCTAGTGACAGTGGCGTGTTTGAAGCTTTAACCAAAAGGTCAGGTGTATAAATGCATAGTAAGCTGGAAATATTCCTGTTCTACCACATGGTCTGAAAGAATTCGTTGTAAATTTCTGAATACGCTTTCAAAATTGCTAATTCTTATTAATGTAAGAGTATCAGGTTGCATGTTTTAAAGGGAAGAAGCTTTTTACATCCAGTTCCACTGTCATTTTCACAAGTGCCAATTTTCACTTTATTGTCTCTAACATTTTAACACCATATACTTCTCCCTTGAAAGATAGTTTTCTCAGTTTATTAGTTGTAAATCAGTAATTTTATTTCAACCATCTATGACAAAATAAAATTATACAGAGTGTGACTTACAGTTCTGAGTAGCACATGATAAAATTATAACTGCAAGGAAGAAATATATGAACTGCTAAAAATCTAAAAATGTGTAGGTTGACCAAGTGATTGAAGGATGGGTAAAGATGTGTTATTTTACACAGTTGTTTTAACACAATAAACAGTAACTGGGAAGAAGGTAAGATTTTGAGGATGCTAAAGAGAAATGGAAGACAGACTAAATATTAAACTACCCAAAATATCTTGAAAGAGGTATTCTAAAAACTCATTTTTTAGTTGTGAATTACTACTTCTGTGTGTTTTTGAATAGATATCTTGTAGAATCATAGAATCATTTAGGCTGGAAAAGACCTTTAAGATCATCGAGTCCAACTGTAATCCCTTCTTAATCCCTTCTGTATTACCAGTCCCTTCTGTATTACCAAACAATTGCTTAGATTCATAAATCACAAAATAAATACTCATTTCATTATGTTTTAACAGCTTAGGTCAGTGTGTAGTTTACAGTACTTTCTGTTCCTGCAGGAATGAAGATCTGGAAGAGCCTGTTTACGGTGATACTGCCAGTAGTGAAGAACTGCAAATACATGTTGGTTTTCTGTGAGTAGTGTTACTCCGCTTTCCCCTTGTCACCTCAGCAGGAATCGCTCATGAGTTTTCTTGATTTTGGTTTTTAACTTTTTAATAAACTTAACTGCAGTGGATAGTTTTAAGAAGTTTCTGAATTGAAAGTCAAAGTTTAGTGGATATACAGATTAGGCATCACATGCCACTTTCTGCTGGGGATGTGCCTTAGAATCATAGAATCACTAAGGTTGGAAAGGACCTCTGAGATCATTGAGTCCAACTGTTCATTCAGTGTCCTTTCAATGCTAGCTGATAAAAGGACCTTTGTTACTTCTTTCAGTAGCATTTTCATTGTCTGGGCCATTAATGAGTGTATGGATATAGGAATATGTCTCTGTGTGTGAGATCTGACTTTTTATGCCAGATAAAGGAGGATTACCTTAGGGAAGTCACAGGTGAAGAGACACAAATACAGCACTCAAGCATAGCTTTGAAGTCCTGTGCTTAGGGCATGCTATTGTTAGTAGTGGGAGTAGCGTGGGGAAGGGCGGATTCTAGCAGTGCAAGGCAGGATGTTGTATTTTAGCCCTCTAGAATCGTGTCTACCCCTTGGAAAACTAATTCCCAAGGTTGGGGTTTTTCAAATCTAAACCAGGTTTGTTAGTTCCATTTCAAAATTCATGCTGATGTGAAAGAATAAAGTTTTTTATTTATTTTCATTAACCCGTGAAATTAGTGCCAACTGATTTGTCTAATGTAACTGGTGCATTACACATGCATGCATGCGCGCATACGCACACACACGCACATATATGCATATGGTGTAACTGTTTAAACCAAGGAGCGTATTTTCTAAAACCTGTTTGCTATCAAGAGTCACAGTAGGGAATATTACTCTTTTTAAGTTGAATAATATGCAATTCTCTTAGTTCTGATAACTTTGTTACTGTAGCTAATGTTACTAATAACGTTCTGTTATCAGAGTGTGATAGCTGTAATTGCTTTTCATTCAAACTGATTTATTTGAGAGACTTGTTTAACAGCAAAAGGTGCTTTTACATTCTTAAAATCTTAGTAGTCTTTCATCTCTATCTCTTACACAAAGTATTGATGCTTGGTGACTAACACAGGAAATTTATTTTCCAGGCATGACAGTGGAAGCGAATGTCTGTTAGTCCATGTATTACAGCTGAAGAACTTTACTAGTCTAGTTGTTAAAGAAAACTGCAAAATGTAAGCTTAAATTTCACTCAAAGTCTTATCATTGCTTATTTTGTGCCACAATTGTAAATACCATAAATTTGTTTGCTTTCATGTGAATTCAAGCCATTTCAGGAGAAGATGGTATGTCTTCGTTTACATGAGGATAGGGTCATTTTTATGGGCACAAAGCGTCACTTTTATAGAACCTCTGTCATAATGGTCAGGTAACAAGCGTAGCCTCTAATGACCCATGTTCTTATGTGTTTATTATGCATAGGAAAGTTTGTTCAAAAACATCAAAGTCATGCTTCCATCACCCCACGCCTTCTGGCCCAAAAGCTATCTACATTATTTGCAGTATTCCAGAAATACTATTTCCTGTACAACTTCTCTACAGCTTATCTGTGATGTATCCCAGAATAAGCTTAGTGTAATTTTCTCAGATTCCTACTGTAACATCTATATTAATCAGTGAGAGAGACACCTTGCCCTTTGTCTTAACCAAAAAAATATAAATAAATAAAAAACCAGGACATCTGCAGGCTTTTGTGGTCATTACAGCTCTCCTTGAATACCTGTGAAACACCTTTCAAAGATAATTTTAACACAAATACTAGCTGAGAATCAGTGCAAACAATTGAATTTTTTAACCACTGTTGGCCTGTGCTACTTTTCCAAATTCCATATTGCATTATACAGAATGTTGCTTAGTTTATTCTAATAAGTGTTTCTTAAATAATGGCAATGTTGCCATAAAGTGCAGTCTTATCTAGTGACATGTATCTTAACATATTTTAAAGAAATTTGACCCATGAAAATTGTTGATCTTTATCTCTGGGAGAGGTAGTTTGAAAACTGTGGAAAATGGAGGTGTGATAACATTGTTTTATTGTAATATAAGTCATTCTGTGGGAGTTGTTAAATTGACATACATCTCACTGAATGAGTTGATCTTTGCTGAGAACACTTGATCTTGCTAACTCTGCAAACCTCTAGTGGAAATTCTTCACATCGGTGGGTGCATCGGTGTCAGTCTTTTGCTTTGTTTTCAGTGTGAGTGCAAGGGCATGCTATAGGGAAAAAATGTGAGTATTGAATAGTACTCAGCCATGTTGCCTTGTAATTAGAAAAATAAATAAGTGTAATCTGAAGAAAGTCAAGTAGAGTCAGCAAGGTTAAAAAAGGCTCCAGAGAGTTTGTTGGACATTGTCATCAAGGCAACCAGGCGTCTAAGCGGCTCTCAAAAAGGCAGTTCTGTTCCCCGTCCTTCTCTGTTAACCACTTGTGCTGGAATCAATCAGTTCCATGGCTGCAGGGTAAGTCAATTGGTTTGACTGGTCAAAGAAGTTTTATCTTACCAAAACCAGAAAAAGCTTTTAGCCAGTTCAATGAATTCTTCCATGCAACTATATGTTCATTGAATCAGAGTTACTGGGGGCAGTGGGGGCAAAGTTACCTGCAGCAGCTGATGAGCGGAGGAGTTGGATTGCTCTCTTTTTACAGCATGTAAAGCTGTTTAGCTAACTGATGCTCCACACAGCAGCACTGCAGTTCCACCATAGGGAGCTCTTCCAGTTGTCTATTTACTTGCCTGTCAGTGTCAACCCCTTTCTGGTGGTGGCATAACAGTTCATGCAGCCGCGTAGTCAACTTGAGTGAGCCTCTGAGATGGATTTTTTTAATCCTTAAGCCTTACTTTTCCTAGGTTAGCTTTTTAACCCAGATAAATTTTCTAATCTGGTTCACAACACAGTTGCATGAAGCTGTTTGCTGGCACAAGGGAAGGTATGGCAAAAAGTACGATATTGCAGGGGCTGGACAAGCAGCCAGGACAGGGAGAACACGGAACAGAAACACTTCTCTAAGTAGCTCTGCTGCCTTCCATCAGATTAAAATGGTTGTGGATTTTGTTTTTGGCTTGGAGTCTCAAATGAGATGGTATCAGATATTTAGATTTGGTTTTTTAAGATGGCAGATGGATGCAATGATTGGAGGTTTCTTTTGCCATCTTTTTGTGCTGAGTTTCTTAAGGGGGAGAGAAAAAGGTATGCTTAGTGGGTGGAAGGAAGAAATGGATCAGTGACACTTACGGGGCAATTCAATCGCCTAAACATAGGCATGTGTTTCCATTTGAAATAGCATAGCATAGCGCCTGGCCTCCAGCTGCTGCTGCTCAGGGGAAGGCTGTAGCTCTCCCATAGATCCTATATCATATTTGCTAGCCCCATGTAGATGCCTTGGATACCTCAGGGCATCTCAAGTGCCACTTGGTGCCTCTGCTTAAGCACCAAGTTAAAAGAAAAAAATAGTTTTACTTAGAAAAGGTAGCATTTGCAAATCAGCTTTGTAGTTCTTCTTTGTTAAGAATACAAAGTAAATTCCTGTAACGGGAAGATCCCAGAGCTGATTCTTAATGTAGAAGTTACACTGATGTTTTTGCTTAGCTTGATTTTGAGAAATGCAAAATAGCTTTCTTTGTCTGAATTGTGCTATTTGTCTATTTTGCTGTTCCCAGTCATGTGAGAGTTTATTTGCCACCACTTGAGTCAGGCACGCCAACCACTTACTGCTCTCGAGCTTTGGAATTCCAAACTCCATTAATATTTAATGAAGTTTTCCGAATCCCCGTGCATTCAAGTGTTTTGAAATTAAAATCACTGCAGCTGTATATCTGTTCAGTTGACCATCAGCAACAAGAGGAACTATTGGTAAGTGGTCCTTTTTCTTAAAAGCCATGTGATATGGGAAAGTAAAGTTACTTGAGGAATAATTTTTAAGATTAAAAAGAGAAAGTGAAGATTTTATTTTTCCATAAGAAGCGCTGATAGAGTTACATGTTAATGTGTCTGTTCACTCACTTATATAAGTATAGTTCTGTTAATAAAAAAGGTGAGATTTTTTTAAAAGTTGAAATATATGCATTTTAGGTTACATAAAGTCTTGGCAATGATTAGCAAAATTAGCAGAGGTTGAGAATTGGAGTGTTGAAAGTAACGTTACCTGTACTTCTGTTTGCTGTTACATTGCAGAGGCATATTGAAAATTGATATAATATTTACATTCATTGCTATGGGATTTAGTAGATAAGGAGTTAATTCTTTTTTTATTTAATGCATTTCTTACAAGTGTCTGCTTTGGGGAAAGTTGAAAAATCTGCCATTGCTAAGTTTTGGTGCAAGAGGGAAAACATTGTGTAAAAATTAAACTTTTCCCCAAAAACTTAATCTGACAGCTTTTAGACTACAGTGTGCTTAAGACTTCTGTTTCTGCATGGTACTGTAACGTGTGCATGATGAATCAGTATCAGTAAAATAGTTTGCTAATAAAAAGATAACAAATACAACCTCCTTGTTGCTATAAAGTGGTCCAAGAAGACTACTTTTGTATCAATCTTAACTTTGTTGCAGGATAATAGTGGTCCAGGTAGGTTTCTGTTACACCTTTTACTTTAAACTGATTGAGATATCTGATGTAGATACATTCAAATAAATGTGCCAGTTATTTAAATAGCTTACATGTGTTAACTGTGTTAACTTCAGATACGTTAAATGTTAACTTCATTTAGCTATTTTCAAATTAAATATACTTAAATAAATCTGCCTTGGGGCTGATGTCCTCGCTATTTTGAAGTCAGTGGGCTGGCATTTCAGTGAGAGGTTTGAACAGGTTAGTGAAATTTTTTTTTTTTTTTTTTTTTAAGCCTATCAAAGTAGTTAAGAGGTACAGGCATCTCTGTGTCTGAACTATGGATAATGAGGTGTTTATTTGAGCAAATCCGGTCAAGAATGCATGTTCGTTAGTCCATCTTTAAAACTACGTAGCATCTTGTATAAACAGTGGTCTTGTCTGCAGTGGGAATTTTTGTCATTTTTGCACTACAATCTAGTGAAAGAGAAAGCATCTCAAGAACGGGCTGGATATATTGGTGTAAAATGCTTTATAGTGGTATAGCATGTTCCTCTGGGAAGCTAAATAGCTATTTCAGTGTAAAGCATCTTTATATTGACACAAGTGCATCTAAGTTTAGGGTGCTTTTATTTTAACTGCTATTACTGAATTAGCAAAAAATGATAGGCCTTCAGGTTATGTTGGTAGGATTTTTTTTTTCATAGTCTTAGTGTAGTTTTGTCAGAAATCTGTCTACACTAGATGGTAACATGCTTTAGGGTAAGTTAACAATGCCACTCAAAAAGAGAGAAACAATGCCCTGGTTTCTTAAGGTAGGTGCATTGAAGTATGTATTTAAACATTATGTTTGTTGCCCTCTTTTGCTGTAAATTGAAAATAAGCGTTTTCTCAAACTGAGAAATCATTTGCTACCTGTATTTGGAACTACTGTGATGGCCTCTATAATTGTCTTTCAAAAGCTCTTCCACTGAGATTACCATTTTTTCCATCAATTTGTTCATCCCTATATTTCTGAAGTTTTTGATGACTGCTTTCTTTTCAATTACATTATGTCAGTTAAATGCTTTCCTAGTACATAACAGGGAATGAAAAAAAAAAAATATTCAGGCAATTAGTTCTAAACTTCACTTACATAGAGAAGTAGATCTACTAAACTTATGGGATGGTCTTTCCATTCCCTCAGCCTTTTACTTATATGCCCTGCCTTGCTGAAAGATCTTTTTCTGTTTTCCTACAGCTTTCTAAAACTGTGCTTCCTTAAGTTGGCTTATTTCTTCCCTGGTGGCCTCATCAATGTTAAGATAAGGGAGTTGTTGTTTTCCATGGTTAGCATATGTAGCTCATGTTAAAACATCAAAGAAATGTGATTGCCTTTCTTGCAATCACATGGCATTGCTGTTTCACTCCCAGTTTCTGATCTTTTACAGCCTTGACCAAACAATTATTCCCCATGTCTTAATTTATTTGAATTCTTCTTCTTGAGTGTAACATTTGTTGGTTTGCATTTTGTGTTTTTATTTCAGAACATCCGTCCCATTTTTTAACATCATTTTAAATGCTGATCCTTTTCTCATAAATTTTACAATCCCTCTGCTTGACATCACCAAGAGATTCATAAATGCTTTTAGTAGTCTGCCATCCAAGTTGTTAACAAATGCATCAGAGCAGGCGTGTGACAGACCACTAGCAGACCCACCTTAGTTCCTTCATCCTTTTGAGCAAGCTCCAAATCTTGAGGTGGAGGTGAAATATTAGTTAGTCCTTTCAGTACTGATAATTATTAATAAGGTTTGATGGTGATTTTTCTACCCAATTAGTCATTCACTTTGTAGTAACAGCTTCTTTAGCATGCTTTCTTAGCCACTTAATAAATGCGGTGTGTAGGGGAGTGTCAGACATCTTAAGAGTCAGCATATGTTTTTTCCAATATTGGTGACAGGAAAACAGTTTTTCCCTCTACCCCTAAAACCAAACCCAGCATGTCTTAAATATTTTCCAGCTCTGATGCAAAAGTGTGAGTATTCAATACATGTTTCTTTCTTACACTGTGTCAGAACAAGTAGAAAATTAGAAGACATCTCTGTTTTATATATAAAAGAGAAGGCATCTCTGTTTGTAGCATCCGATATACTGACATAAAATGACGTTCTCAGTAACGTGTATGCTGACACGACATTCTTTTGTTAGTCTCAAAAACTTTTCTCCATCCTCCTTTATACACCTGTTTAAACAGAGCCCTAGGGAACAGTCTTCTTGGAAAAACAATACAATGATTTTATAAATTATTGTTTTCTAATTAACTGTTTCTTTACCTGCTTAAAGGTGAATGCAGTTTCTGTATACATTTCCTACTGCCTTTACAATTAGAATCGTTGCATCCAGCTATTTGTTTTGTGAGAGATGAAAACAATTTTTACATGATTTTTCCAGTGGTATAAATGAAAACATTCTTAGCATGTGGTGCATTAGCATGGAAATGAGCAGGTTGTAGAGATAGCTAGATAAAGCAGTAATTAAGGCTAGCTAATATAAAATCATCACTAGGTCCAGCTAGTGTACTGATTAAAAAAAAAAAAGAAAAAGCATGGATTTTCTCACAGCTCTTTTTCATTTAGGTCAACACCACTCAGAAATTTCTTACATGAGCACTGTCTGATGGAGTAGGGCTACTTTAAAGTTGGGAATACTTTTAGTGGGAAGCCTCCATTAAACCTGTTTTCACCTGATTCTGGGATATGTAGGGATGGCTGGGAAAGTGGAAAAATGGCTTTATGGCCTATTTGACTACCTTATGATATAAATAGGCAGAAAAAAATAAATTGTTCTACATTTTTTTTTTTCCCCTTTGGAAGATGCCTCTGAGGACCAGAAAATGGAAGGGTATCTCAGAATATAGTTCTCTCTAAAGAAAACAGCTAAAAGTAATATTGTTAAAGTAATATTAATTCAAGCAAATGTAGAAATCATATATGTAATTGAGAGGGTTTTTTTAATAAAATATTAAGAGTTATCAGCTGTAACAATCATACCTACATCAGTCATACAAATTTTATTTTTCAACTTAAAAAAATTTAATATCTACTCTGATCCTTTCTGTTACCAAGCGAGAGGCAAGAAATTCAGTATCTTCGACATCATAACACAACAGAACAAAACTGTCTCTTTTTAAGAGACACTATTAATATTCGATAAAGTGAGGTTTTTACATTATAAGTAAAATACTCTTAAAATGAGAAGGTGTCTGCCCTGCAGTGTGTGTTTATGTTATTGTGGTCAATGCTTTTTGTTGTTTACAGGGCATTGCTCAGATAAACCTGACTGATGCAGAGAATTCTGGTGAGATGCAGCTTCACTGGTATTCTGTTCAGATCTTCACTGGCTCAGACCCCCAGAGAGCAAAGAACAAAACCCAGTGTGAAGAAAGTATTCCCCAGTCTTCTGGAAATGTAACTACAGTTAAAACAGTATGGCTCTGCAAAAGTGATTTGTTTACTTCATTTGACCTGCTGAGTGGTTGTTTGTGATCTTATCTCAGGTGCAGTTTGCTTTTGAGGTGCACAGATACCTTGATTTAGCTCTTGTGGCAAGAGCTGGATTTTAAAAGAATAATTAAAAGCTAGATCGTGTCTGGACAGGTGCTTGAAATAGTACTCTGTGTATGTTTGTATGCACACTTCCAGTCCAACTAACTAAAACTCACTAAAAATTTCTGCCATTGCACTTCAAGAGGTTGTCAAGAAAGGTTGTGCAATTTCCATCCTTGGAGATTTTTCAGCCCTTGACTGGGCCCTGGGCAGCCTCATGTGACTGTGAAGCTGTCCTTGCTTTGGGCAGGACATCAGACTAGGTGGCCTCCAGAGGTCTCTTTGGACCTAACTTGCTGGATGATGCTCCACAGAGAGAAGTCCACCTGGTTTCTGTGAGAAGTTGCATTCATGGAACACCATGTATTTTTTGATCATTGAGATTCAGGACCGATGTTTTGGGTTTGTGGAGTTCTTGTGGTGGGGTTTTTTTGGGGTTTGGTTTTGTGTTTTCTTTTTGGGGGGGGGGCCACGTACAATGGCTATGTTTTTATTTTATTTTCTCTGAATAATATGCATTAAACACAATGGCTTGTTCAAATGGTTTTATTTGAAGTCTAGTTTACCTTTCAGGATGCGGTGACAGCCCTGTTAGCTAGGACAACTGCCCAGCTGGAAGCAGTCGAGAGAGAGTTGGCAGAAGAGAGAGTGAAACTGGAGTACACAGAGGAGGAAATCCTGGAGATGGAAAGAAAGGAAGATCAGGCAGAAGCCATATCAGAAAGGTAAAAATAGTAGTTCAAATACCTCATCAAGCAGACAAGTGATATTTACACTGCGGTTATAGTCTGAAATACAGCAGGAGAAACAGCAGGTCCTTGTTCTGAGATTTGTTCCCTGTTAGTGTTAGTATAAAATTCTGTTGTTATGTGATGATGTGCAAACAGGAGAAAATCTTATTTGAATAGCTGGCTGAGTTTAGAGGGCTTGGAATTTGGGGAGTGGGAAAACATTGTATCAAACAGAAGCTTTGCTAGGGAGGCAACTGTAACAGGTTTGTAACAGCACTGTACTAAAAAAAAAAATTATGGTGATGTGGGAAATTGTCAAAAAAAGATACGCATTGCAATGCTTATGGAGTGAACATGCAACACAGCTCTTACTATTTCAGGGTTTATTACAATGCTGTTTCATCATTAATAATACTCCTAGTTTGTTACATGAGTTGAGTTTTTCTTTTTGTTAGTTTTCTTAGTATTGTTATAAAGACCAGAACATATGCTTTAAGTAAATTAGGGAAGGTCGGGTGGTTTTCTGGTTGGTGGGTTTTTTGTTTGTTTTTTTTTTGGCATGAAATGTGTTTGCTTGTCTGTGCATCTGCATTAATGCAAGTGGGATGTGTTCTCCCTTTGTATTTTTATTGGAGAAATAATCGTCTAAAATGACAGACTGACCTGGATAATGAAATACATAAACATGACACATGATTGCATGAGTTTTTTTAATTCCTACAAAATTCTTGTGATGTTCTGACTTTAGGAGTTGGCAAGCAGAATCTGTTGACAGTGGATGCAGTAATTGTACCCAGACTAGTCCTCCTTATCCAGAGCCATTTTGCGGGGATTCGTTAGCTGGACACATGTTTGCAACTCAAGCAGGCCAGTACAGTTCTGGAAAAATACAGCCTCCGCCTCTAAAGGTAATGGGAGAAGACATAGCAGTACAGAAACTGCCATGCTGCCTGGCACACACAGAGTGTGTTACTGCTGCTCTGAATTGATCAGGAGAGAAAAGAATCAGAAATTACATTAACAACCCTGTATGAGCACTGCCTTCATGACAGCGGTGTGCCTTTGGAGTTGTTAAAAAAGCCCTCTTTAGGGCTGGGGGTTTTGTCTGTTTGCTGGTTATTTCTGGACAGAATTCGTTTTTTTTACGTAAAAAGGCAAGCTATTTTTACTGTGGCCTTTTATCTAATCTGTAAATATGCACTTGTATCAATGTCTGTGTTGACCTGAAATCTTAACAGAAAAGATCGCGATCAAATTCCAGTGCTCTTAGAAATAAGAATTTTTGAAGGAATTGTGAAGAAAGAAGCTTAATGTTTTAAGACTTGCATTGCTGTTTCAGTGTTACAATAAATACAGCTGAAATTTTCAGAACAATTGTGCTGAAACTGATGTAATTAAAATATTTTGTATTCAAGATATGAGGCAATGAAAATAATCCTAAACAAGCTGAAATCAGCACACTTCCATTGAAGCAGAGGAACATAAGCCATTTGTGTTGCCTTTAGGGAAGATCATACCTCCTGTAGAGGAGTGAGTTATCTGGAAGTTTGGAAGCTTTGCTAGAGTAGTGTATGTTTTCTGTATTTCTGAATATTTTAGTGTTCTTGTGTCATTGTTTCAACAGTCTGTCAGTTCCCTTTTGTTGAGTTGCTTCTCTTCATTTGGCTTCCTCCAGTTTTAAGGTGATTGCTTGCTTCAGAGTCACCTGGCTTATTGAAAGGTGACTCAGTTTTCTTCTGTTGAGGCTGGAGATCAGGTGGTAGCTTGGTTAATGCCCAGTTGCCAATGCTGAATGCAGTCTTTGTGCTCTGCAGCTGTGATTCATGTTATAACTGCATCTCATAATTGTTGCTGTTCCAGCAAAGGGTTCTGAAAGGTAATCTTATAACTTTGAATGACCTGGTTTTTAAAATTTTTAAAAATGACATGATTCATCCTCTGTTCCCAGTGCTCATTAAAACTTGAACCTAGCTAGCAGGGCAAATTGTTTACTTTTGATATTGTTGAAATGTCTGATTGTTTTGGTGAGAGAGAGAAAATACGGAAAAAATAAAAATTTTTCCTTCATTGAAATTTTAGGTGGATAAGGAAACTAACACTGAGGATCTGTTTCCTGAAGAAGTTGCTATTCTTCCAAAAGAGAGAACTAGCCGCAGGCCACGGGGTTCTGCTTTTGTTCGCAGTAGCACTATTGTTCGTTCCCAGACCTTCTCGCCTGGAGCACGAAGTCAATATGTTTGCAGAGTGAGTAAGGCTTAAAAAGAAGGGGAGAGAGGGGCCTCCACACAAGTATTTTGTACATTTTTGATAATTTCTTCTTGAGAGATTATTACATTTATAAGAAACATATACTACTTTTTAATACTAATGAATAATCTTTCATTGAATTTAAACGTTGCTGTGGGGAAGAGGTTCCCTGGTTCTTTTTAAGAGTTTAAACCTGAATTTATTTCCTTTAAAATTTAAGAATCTATGACAATTAGATATTAAGCTCTTTTCCCTGGCAACCTTAGATGTCAGGCTACGGTGATTGATTTTACAGAGGTACAGTGCTGTGTAATGAGGTGTATAAACAGTTAGCTTAGAAGCCATGTTTAACTTCCAGTTACCTAAAAGTTTGGGAAAGGGGTCTGAATGCATAATCTTAGGTTTATTGCATAAATATTCTTACGACTGGTAGCTGTCATGACCGCCAGTCATGGGGTGCCTGTTACAGTGGGACCTAGGATTCCTGAGCACATTGGTACAAGTAATTGAGGATCGGCACAACAGTTTTCAAGCTCGTGTTAGCTGGTTGCTATGTTCAATGGCAAAAGGCTTATAAGCAGTTGGCTCACGGTATTGCAGATGAATACATGGGTATTGATTTTGCAATATTGGTGGAATGCACTTAACTTTAATTGTACTCTTTCATAAGCTTTTGAGAGCTTGAGTTTGAAAACGCAGTAATGATTTGTAACTTTTGTGCTTTCTCCTAAACCAAGGATCTTCTGGTTTTTGCTCTTATTTACATTGCATGCAATGTATCTATGGAACCCTGCAAATTCTTCAGTTTGATTTCTGGATTCCATTATCTGTTTATGATATAGGAAGTGAGAGTAAAACACCCTCACACACCAGAACAAAGATAGTGCAAAAAGGAGAAGATTGTTAAACACCCTCACTTAATCTGCATTTAGTTAAAATCAGAGGGGGGGAAAAAGTGGGAGACCATATTGTTTGTGCCCATGACAGTAAATGCTTTAGAAAGAAATATTATTGCCTTTAACTCCCTCCTCCCCTTTTATTAGGTTACATTGTCTGGGATATTTAGTAGAATGCTTGATGAAACTTAGCTGTAAAACATTGATGGTTTTGAAGTTTTCTTGAATTATTGTAACTTACAGAGTATAAGCACTATTACATATAAATTTTTATACATATCTAAAGCTGAAAAAAATCAGTTGCTTAAAACAAGACTGTTTCAGTGCATTTTTAAAAATAAATCTCAAAAGCAAAAGAAAAAAAAAATCCAGATTTCTTAATGTAGACGACCTTGTAAGCAACCTGTATTTTCAATGTCTTTTCTATCAGCTGTATCGCAGTGACAGTGACAGTTCAACTCTGCCAAGGAAGTCCCCTTTTGTCCGGAATACATTGGAGAGGCGTACTCTACGGTATAAGCAGGTATACCTAGGAAACTGGTTTTTACTTCTCACTAAATTGCTAGAACACTGGTACTTTTATACCTGAGCTTTAGATGTCTACAGGTACATTCTGATGTTTTTAGGAAATGTATAAGGCTTCTGTAATGTAATTGGGAAAGGGGTGTGTGTTTTGGGTTTGGTTTGGGGTTTTTAAGCTAAAAGGTAGACATAGAAAAGTGAAATATAGTTGCAAAAAATTATTGAGGAGAAAAAAAAAAGTGTGGCAGACAAAAATTAGTTTAACAAGGACTGAATTTGTATTGATTTAGATGTAAACTTTGTTAAATCTTTAAAATCTAGTTTATAATGCAGAGTGCAGGCCCAGAGAAGTGTGTGTGAATGTGACAGTAAAACATCGAGCTCCCCTCCCATGCAAACTAGCAAACCATAGTATTTGAGGCCCAAATATTCAGGAATGAATAGGTCAAGCTCTTCTTTCACCCCAGTGCCACCCCGCACGCTGCAGAACCAAGTGGACAGAGAAGGGCAGGTAAGGCGTTAATGCCTCGTATATAAATTGCATACAGTTTAGCCTGGCCAGCAGAAGTTAATTTCTTGCTGGTGTAAGCAAGTAGACAGCCATGCCTCCCATTTTGATTCAGAATGTATCTTAAAAGCAGTACTGAATAAAGCCCTTTAAGGGGCGTCGTGCTCTGTACAGTATTTTCTGACGTTATGACTCTGAGTTTTTCATGTTGCATCCCTTTTATTATCATCATAACATGAAAGTTTAGTCCATAAACTTAAATTAGTTAAATATTTATAAGGCAAAAGGAGACTGTAAAAGGAGGTAATAGAAAGCATTAATTGAAAAAGTTTATGTATGGTACAGAAAACCCCTACAGCTAGTTAGCCTTTCACTGCGGGATATAAATAATCTCTCCAAATCTTTGTGTCAAGAAAGACTTTGTGTGTGAAGTAAGTACAGAAAACGTATGATCTGTATAGCTAAAGATGTAGTTATATAGTATAGTAACAGTATACCATGTTGAGAGTAATATATTGTGCATTTTATTTCAATCCTAATAACTCAGCAGTCCTGCAGATCATCTTTGGCTGAGCTTATGGCAAGGACGTCCTTAGACCTGGAGCTGGATCTCCAGGCATCCAGAACCAGACAGAGACAGCTGAATGAGGAGATATGTGTTTTAAGAGAGTTGAGACAGCGTCTGGAAGATGCCCAACTCAGAGGGCAGACAGATCTACCCCACTGGGTCCTTCGGGATGAGCGATTCCGAAACTTGTTGAAGGAAGCAGAAAGGCAGGTATGGTAACATGAGATGAGCACTCAACATGTTCAGAAACTTCTGGTTTCAAAATTTCTTGATCATGACAAGATGTCTAAAAAGCTGTTTTTACAGAACTTCAAACAATGAATGTTGCTTCTATATTCTTGGAGTTAGCACAATAAAAGTGATTGCATTGATCATTACCAAACTGTGTATTTATTTGAGGTCAATTACTGGGGAATGGCACTATTTGCCAGTGGCACCTTTTGTTTTGTTTTGGTTTTTTTTGTTTTTAGATAATTATTATGGGAACTTTAATAATTTCATAACTTCTGATCTTTGAAAGAAATTTTGATGATTTGATATTTCATTTTTTACAAGTATTTGGAATGTTCCCTAAGTATGTGATTTTTTTTTTTTTCCCCTTGTTCTTGGAGAAGACTTACAGGCAAAAAGTGGCAAAAACTGTACAACAAGCAATTGTCATTGGATTATCAGAGATTAAGAGTGAGCTTAAATTTATTTTAAGGTCTTAAGTTTGACAGATCTGTGTGCAGTAAATTTAATGAATTTAATACATATCTGTCTGAAGAGCATTAAGAAATGAAACAACACTTGTCAGTCTTTTGAATTTATAGTTCCTAGATGATCAGCTATTTCAGACAACATACTTGTGTGCTTTTACTGTGGTGAGTGGGGAAAAAATCCATTATTTTAACCTGGGTATTCTTGTGTTTTATTTATTCACATGACCATTTTAACCATTATATTCTTGTTTTCAGACCAGACAGACCAAATTTGAACATCACCAAGAGCAAGCAGCTGAAAAGATGCTAAAGAAAGCATCAAAAGAAATATACCAGTTGCGTGGGCAAAATCAGAAGGAGCCTATTCAGGTGCAAACTTTTAGGTAAGTGGTAATGTGTACTGAAATAGCATAGCAACAGTTCATTAGAGGAGTTAAAGCTCTCTGAAGCATTTAGCATAAATTCTGTGTGTCTTCTATATAGCCAGTAATTTTTAACTGTATATTGACTTGGACACATGAGTTTCGTTTGAATTATTTGTAGTGCAAAGAGCCAAAGTTAAGGTAAAATTGCAGTGTTATAATTCTAAAACACATGAAATTTAAAAAAAGTCTTCAACTGCAAACATAGCTTAGGTGATTCTTTCAACTTAGCCTAGTCACTATTAAGTTCAAGTGATTTGTCCGTTCTTCAATGCAAGCCTGTGGGCATAAATAGTTTGTTTAATGTAGTACATATACATTACTAGTAACACTCTCTCCCTAAAAATTACTAAATAATATTCCAGCTTTCTCTCAAGAAGCCTTTTCTTTGGACTTCTTTTTCCTATTTCATCTGTGTTCACATGGCATGTGTCCTCTCTTAGCTTTATTTTTTTTTCTGACAGTTTATTTTGTGTACAAGCGGCATTGATAAACTGTGCATTTCACAGGAAGACTTCATTACTTCAGAATTAAAATTTTTATAATTTTTATTGGGAGAGTAACAGTAAGAGTAAGAAAATGTTAATGCAGCATAGATGTGGAGGGCAGCTCAGCTACAATGTTACATTATACTATTTCATCCAGTGTTCAGATTTTTAGAACTTTTTTGCAGGGAATACTTAAGTGGAATAGAAAAGCTGTCTGTCCTTTAATGTGATTTTTTTGCTTGAATTATATTGGAAAGGTCTTTCTCACAAAGGTGGGGAGGAAGTAGGAGGAACAGAAATTTTAGGGTTGTTTTTGCATCTTATGTTTCTGGTAATAAGAAAGGGGGTTTTATGCTTTGTCTACTGAGATATAAAAAGATATGGGGAATTGAATAAAATGAGATGTAGAAAATGAAGCAAAAGCTGTCTTCCTCGTTTAAATTCTTGCCCTTTTTATGCACACATCCATTTCTTATGACACTTAGTTTACAGCGTGTACTGTGTGCTCAATAAAGAAGCAAAAAGATGACTCTGAATGCCGTCGGGTTTTTTTTTTCCTTTTTTTGTAGGCATTAGTGCAAAATGTACAAGGGTGAACTTTGTGTTGCAGAAGGGGCTTGTGCAGGACTCGTCTTGTGACACCTTTTTACAGTCAACTATGACTGATGTTCAATGAGTTGTATAAAACTTCTACCTAAATTTTTCAAAAATAGTAATTGCATTCAACAGAATGTTGCCAAAAGTATAAAGTGAGGTTTAATAGTTTTTTGTAAGTTTCTTGTACTCAAATAAACCATTACTTCAGTATGTAAGTAACAAATACTAACCACTGATCAGAGTAAAGAAACCATGTTCGGGGGGGGGCGGGGGCAGGAAAAGTAGGCATATATTTGATTGACTTCCCTTTTATCTTGTTTTGATCACAGAGAGAAGATAGCTTTTTTTACAAGACCAAGGATTAACATACCTCCTCTGCCAGCTGATGATGTATGACATGTTGCATTGTAAACATGAAGTATTTATCGCTTTTATTTTAATGAAGTTATTAGATATTAGCCAAGTTTCTTTAAAAAAAATTGTGCAAAAGCTAATATACACGTTTTGTAAAAAATAAAAAAAGTAAAAAAAGTAAAAGTAAACAAAAACATATATATAAATATATATACATATATATTTTATAATAGCGACTGCAACAAGGCTTGGTTTTTCCTTGTTGTGAAACTGACATCTCTGAAGACAACTTATTTTATAAAAGATCGACTATCCTGTTAAGAGCGTGTACAGTTTTTATGCTGTTTTATTTGACTTAAAGGCTGGAAGACAGAAACAAAGTGAGTTCAGGCAAATTCACTGTAGTGTAATTTATTTATAGTGCCTTTTTTCCTTGAAGGAAAATACCTACTTTAAGATGTATTTTAAGACTGAAATTTTGTTCTTCAGTATTTGTCATACAGTAGAATGGAACCATTGAGCTGGTTTTGTTTCTGATACCTGAAATGAAAATACTATGTTCTAAAATTGTCACTTTCTTCAGCTTTATTATCTGTAGCTTATTATGTACATTGTATCCTTTAGCACTGTCTGTGTTATAGCAAAATATTATCACCTGCAATGCGTTTAACACTGAGTAGAAGTGATGTTAAACATTGCAGAATTCATTTGCATGTTCTTACTGCGCACTAATAGATTGTTTTCATTTCAGTTGTGTCTAAAGTATCTTTATATTCTTAACTAGATTCTCAGTTTAAACGGAGGAAGGAAAAGGGTGACAGGTCTTTGTTTTGCTGTTTAATGAAAAGGGAGTTAAAAAAGCAGTGTGAGCTAGCTGTGTGGAAAGACCGCTAAAGGAATATTAGAGTAATTTCTACAGTTTTAAAGATTCTGATCTGATTCAGGGAAGTACATATGTGCCGATTTCAGAAAGCAGCTGCATTAAGTAAGGATGCTTAAACACATGTTCATCTTAAAGGATGTGCTTTGAGGTTACTGCATGCAAGTTCCGTTGACCGGTGACACTTCCCAGGGGGAAGGTGTGTAATTCTGGAAGGTACAGCTCACTTGATTGCTAGTTGAACCAGCTAAAATCTGGTAAGAAATAATTTTACTTGTGTAAACCTTTCGTTTTAATGGAAGACTGTCACCCTAAATTCCCGAGAATGCCAGTTTTGTGTCCTTGCATCCTGCAAGTATGTAAAAATACTTCTTTACTAAGCTACTATAATAAGAGTTTCTCATATTTTTCTAATTATACGTTACCTACAAAGAGAGGTGCCCAACACAAGACTGACTTTGCAAATTGCTGGAATTTCCTAGAAGGAAGATCATGCTGTCTCTTAATTAAAGTAAAGGTCAAATTGGTTCCAGATTTTTATATGTCAGGAAATTAAAACAACAACAGCCAAAAACTGAACGGACTTATCAGAACCAATGAGAATATTTTAAAATATTTTGTAAGTAAGTGTTTTTTGTGAGTTTCAAGAGCTTATGCTCTCTTACCTTGTTCAAAGATCAGGAAAACCTGATAGTAAAACTGAACTGCTTTTACTTGTCCAAGCTGAGGCAAAAAGTAATGGGGAAAAAAGATTGTAAACCTAAATCATTAATCAATGAGGATGATTAATGCAGACATTTAATTTTAAGGTAGTATTCTCTGTTTCCTAGTATGGCCTGTAATCATTACAGGCATCAAGTGATTCCATCATATAGCAATATATGTGAAATGAAAGCATATTTAGCATTTATCATGCTAACCATCCTGAAGTCAGTTTTTGCCAGTAAGCTTGGGTGGGTGTTTATTGGGTTCCTAGGGCACAACTAGACGTATTCAGCAACTATGCAAATAAAAACCAAATCATGTAAGAAATTTTTAGTGTTTGGGTAAAAGTCTAGGGACAGCAAGCTTTTCAGCGCTCATTACTTGAAAAGAGCAGTTAGTCAGAATTTCGCGTCTCATTTTCAGCGGAGGCCCTTACATAGTAGCGTCTATCAAAAGTTACCATGCAGTGACACCAGAAGTACTTGCTGTATACTAAGAACAGACAACACCGTGTTCCCATGAGGGTGGTCAGATGCTGGAAGAGGTTGCCCAGAGAGGCGGAGCTCTCTGTCCCTGGAGGGGTTGAGGGCTTTTGATGTAGCCCGGAGCATCCTGGTCACATTAGGCCTGCTTTGAGCAGGGGTTGGGGTAGGGACCTCCTTTCCACCCCAAATTGTTCTGTGACTGTATAACGAAGGGGCAATGTCTGGTGGCCCATCTGTCAGGGGGTTCAGTTGGTGTTTTTTAAACAGTGACCACTGTGAGATGTCATCAGCGTATCTTGTGGGTCTGTGATTTTGACTGCTGTAATGAGTTCTGTCTTGATGTGGTAATGAGTTATCATATTCAGTATTCATCTCTCTTGTTTTTGTCACAGTTCTGTATGATTGTGTCATTTTTGTATTATTTGAAAGTATTTCTTCTACAAAATAAAATAATTTGCCATAAACAGAAATAGAGTTTTGTTATATGTCAAAGTATAAGACATTTTTTGAACGGTTTATATTTGCCACGTTCATGATGCTTTCATAAAGAAATTTTGTATTTTGAATAACACTGTCATTTAGGTGAAAGTAATGAATTTTCAGATAAAAGTAAGAGAGGAAATCTGTGAAATCAGAGATCCTAGAGAGGTTATACTGAAGACCTGAAAGGGATGCAGAGTGTAAGGAATGGCAGGTATGTACTCCCACGTGCTTATCGCTCATGATAAGCTGACAGCTGTATCAGAGGTTCATAGTTGAATATTCCTGGAATTCATGGGTAGCTCCACTTACAACATGTTGAACTGCCTTTTTTTCTAACAGAAGTTTGTAGGTTTGTGTTGGAAGTAAGTTGACATTATTAGTACTGTAATATCTTGCTTATGACTAATTCCAAGGTGAAAGCCACTCAGAAGAATACGAGTTAACTTTTTTAGGCTGAACTTTACTGCTGCTTTCACAAAGGAAACGTTAAACCTGCATAATTGCAGAAAGGCCATTTCTCAGTCTCTCTCTGCAACCCAAAGCTGCAGGAGCACAGGCAAAATCATAGTACTGACATATGACTCCGGTCTCTGTCCAGTATTTGCAAGGCGTTAAGGGTATGACAGAGTTACAGTTATTTTTAAATGGTCTGCTAGAAATAGTCATTTGGAATACCAGCCGTCTCTGTCTCACTACCATCAGGATCAACAACAAAAGCTATAATGGGTATGTCGGTATGGGTTTTCTGTCATAAGAATGAAGTCTTACATGTATTTCTTGCTGTGGTTTTTGTAAGCACTTGGCAAGACTTAAAGGTAAGTGCTGTATAAAAGGAGAAAATTTTTTGTTAGGAATTAGATGAACTATGTATTTTGTTTTCAGCGGATGTAAAACTGAAGTTTGAATTTTTAGGGAAGAGGGCACTTTACAGCTTGTTTTGCATCCAGTCTCCTTTTTAACTATAGAGTCTTATATCTTTGAGAGGAGGAGAAATGCATTTACAGAGAGACTTGAGAAACTGTGGGTTAGCAAAAGCAAGAACAGCCTTTTCCAAAACATCATGTGAAGAGTATTTTCTTTTTCCTGAGACCACTCAATTGACTAAGTATCGTTGGAAGAAAACACCAAAGAGTAAAGCTGATTTGTTTTTGGAATCTGTAAATGTCAGTTAAGTGATTTTCTTGCACTTTGGAAAATCTCAGTATTCTTGGAGTTAAAAGCTTCTTAGGAGCTGTTTCTGGCTTCTTATGATTTCTAATAGTCTCTTAAATTTGTACATACATATCTAGGTTATAGAATCACATTTTCTATTGAGGACTAGGTATTCTGTCCCTTGTAGTTTGTTTGCAGTTAGACCATCCAGCTAAAAAGACACGTTCAGCAGAGTCTCGATGAGTTCAGCTGTGGTAATAGAGAAGAGAAAATTAGGAACTGAATTTAGGAAAATCTGTTCAGGAAAAAATGGGAGATTGAGACCCTTGCGCACGTTTGGTTAGTGCATAAAATTACTGTTCTGTGTCTAGGGCATCGTGTTTGTGTCTTGTGGCACAGAAGTTCCCAGGTATAGATGTTTGTGTCTGACCAACTAAATGCTGCTTGCCGTTTTCCGTATTTCCCCTCTCATAGACTGATTAAGGAAAATTGCAGATAACATTATCAAGACTATAAATTAAGTGCTCAGTTTTTGTGTAACTTCCTCCACAGAATTCAGTTGGCCTATTAATATTGATTTTAATGGGTGCGGAGAGCAGAGACTGGCAGGAAGTCAGGGCTTCTATCACTTTTCCACACTTCGTTGACGTGGTTATAGTAGGCCTGGGGCTGTTACTGATCTACGGATGGTGGGGAACTGTGCTCTGCAGTGCTGTGTATGAAGGGCATGATCAAATCTCTTCTCTAAAGGCATGCTTCTCGCTCCAGAAAGGTGTGGGAACTTGAGGTGAAGCAAGCTAAGTATTCAAATTTCATAAAATCCCAAATCTGTGGCTTCTGTATGGGGAGTCCATATCAGAAATAAGGAGTACAGGAACTTTCTTCAGCTTATAGACAGGATTTGGAGGAGTTGTGTAGCCATTCTGAAAAAAGGTTTCGTACACCCTGTATCAACTGGCTTGCTTTGCTGGGCCGGGCTGTCCGCTTGGTGCATCCATAAATACCTGCTCAAACACACAGGGGCAAAAAGGTCTTCTAGAACTGCGTTCCTTAGCCTTGGAAGCGAGTGGAAGTCACGCATGCGCCTTCAGTCGCCCGTGGATATTTTCATGTGTGCTTGCGCAAGATCTCCCTCTACCTAGCTGTTGCATCTGCTTGGTAATCCCAAGCGCATCCCTGGATACCCTTAGGGGTAAAACCAGTCTGCACAATATTGAAATATGGGAAAATGAGCAGTAAGGTGAATGTCCTGAAATAAAACACGTTGCACATGCACAAACACGTACAAGATCTTCACAAAGAACAGTTACAAACACCGCTTTGCGGAACGTGATCCTAGTGGCTTGTACAAAATTTGTACAATCAGAACTTTGGAAATTAGTATTTTGTTGTGGAACTCAAATACATTGTAGAGTAAAATTCTTTAAAAAACAAAACAAAAACCTCCAAAACCACCACACCCACACACACCCCCGCAAATCCCCCAACAATATGGTTCTGAGATGTAATACTCAGTTAACCAAAATGTGAAAGTCAGGCTAATTGCTTTTTTTTTTTTAAATAAAATATTTTAGGATGTTCTAGGTTTCAAATATTCGATGGGAAAACTTAAGCAGAAGTTTTGAAAAGTAGGCTGGTATATAGGGGAGGATCTCTCAAGCAGTGACAGTTGCATTGAAGCAAAGGCAGAAGGCTGCGAGTGGAGGGATGGAGGGAGGGATGGAGGAGTGGTTGCGAGAATGAAGAAGTGAAGGTAACAGGGATGAAACCTTTGAGGTAAGCTTGCAAAGCTTGAATATGACAGAGAAGATGGAGGGAAGTCAGTGTGGATAAGCTTGAAATGGAGCACTGGGAGAAGGAAAAATGCAAGGGATGGTGAAATTGTGGTTTGTCTCATTTCCAAGCTGCTGTGATTACATATTTCAGAAAGATGAAAGAAAATATGACACCTGGGCGTTGCTGCAGAGGCAACAGGAATGCTTGGTTTGCACGCAACATACTTGCTATGCTTTTTCCTCATGATAAATGTGATCGATGTTGCTGTTCCAAAAAAATCCACAAACCCTTTTAAAAATAATGAGGTCAGGTTAGCGGGGGGACAAAAGCAGCTCGTGTTCTAATGGTGACCAAATAGGTAGGGCAGGGTAAAGAGGCTTGCAGTTTAATCCTGCGGGATTACAGACGGGTCCGTCTCCCTCTGGCCCCGTCTCCTATCAGATATCCTATAGACGGAGGATGCAGTCACATGATTGTTACTGCTTCCTCCCCATGACATCACTGCTTTTGCAGCCATACCACCCAAGAAAGGATGCTATTAAAATCTTTGGGACTGGGCTAAATGATGTTGCATTGCAGGTAAGCAACACAATTCTTCGAAAAATTGATTTGCCAGTTGCTCTCGTGCTGCCGTCCTAGAGCTCCAGCTCTATCAGGCAGAGCTTCTGCTGAAAAATAAAGCGGCACAGTTTCTCTGCAAGCAGAGGGTTTGCAGGTGCAGAGGCTGCCTGCTGGCTCTATGCTGATCTCCCGGCTGACATCTCCAGTAGAGACGCTGCCAGATGGAGCTTTAAAGCTGAAGAAGGCCCTTTGTCCCTCTATTTTGCTATGGCTCCTTCGGGTGTCTGCTGAATTCTGTATTTATGTGAGCAGCCATCATCATCCAGTCGTGTGGGGAGAGAGCAGCAATACTGTTTTGCTTGCGTTCTCTGGTTGGTTTTTTTTTTTCCTGGATGCCTAAAGGAATTTGTTGCCGTACAGATAGATGTGTCTGAGCTTATAAAGGAATGAGGATTTACTTGCTTAGGGGGTTAGTAGATGTATTCGGGGAGAGAGGCTTTTCCTTTATTGTTAATTTTTGCTGACGTGGTTTGAAAGTACCTAGTCCGGCAGGTTTCCTGCATAATTTGCTGTAGCGTAAGGTAGGCTTTGCTTGTCGCCCAACATAAACATGAACAATTATTTTCCAGAATGGACATACAAGATGACAAGAAGATTTTTTACTTCTTACACAAAATGCCAGTCACCAAAAGGCTGAAAAATCCACGCTAAACTGCTTTTTTGGACTGTTGGTATTTATATAAGCAAAGTCCAGAATCTGTTTTCTTTTCCTGGTGTGGGTGTTTAATTATGTACTCTATACAAATATACAAAGACGTATTTGTGGAGAAAAAACGGTGACTCTCCTGTGGTCATTTTTTTCTGTGTTTCCTTTTTAACGTATTTTAGGGTATTTTTAAAATTATTTTATTACTTTTTAAAATTATTCTCATGCAAATGTTGGAATGCAAGAAGCTAAATTATTTTTTGAGCTTATACTAGTCAGAAAAATAAAATTACACCTTTTTAAAGGCATTTTTAAGAATTCTGATAAATAATTCTGTGCCTTTGCCATAGAACGGAGGATGACTCAGCCGCAGCTTCACCAGGCAGAGAGTCAGGTGACTTTTCACTCCTAGTCTGCAGGAAGTTTTCTTATTCCTGAAAATCCTGTTCTTTGTTCAAATAAACTTTTCCCACTATTGGAAAAATCTGGGAATTTGGCAGGCCTACGGTCTCTGTGTGCTCACCCATTCACTCGTGGGGAGATTTTGGATCTCCTGTGCTGAAGGAAGTTGTACATCCTAGTGAAAGAGGAATTCTGGTTTGCAGTGATCAGGTATGCAGTAGCGTCAGAACCAGAAAATACGGGTAAAAAACAAACAAAAAAAGGAATTATTGAAATGAAGTAAGAAAGGACAACAGTTCTTCAAAACTGAGGAGAAAAATAAAATTGAAATTTATTTTCAGACAGAATTTTCAACAGATTTTCAACAGAACCTCTGGTTTTTTTCCAAGACTGAACCTCAAAAGCGATAGAAATACAAACCTGGCACTGTAGGAGGTGGCAGGGGGGTTGCATCTTGACGGCGCCTGCGCTGGGTTTCTTCTCCTGACTCCCTCTGAAGTCACGGCTGGGTCAATTCTCTCCAGCACTGGGCGCGAGTAGAGCCGTGCTCTTGCTCACCAGGCGCACCGAGGCTTGGCTCTGTGCCCACACGAAGTGCACGGCAGGGCTGCCGCACGCAGGTTTTACAAGCGCAATGGGTTTCCCCCCGACCCCGGATCATATTTGAATGCCCTGTGGAAATATGTGTGGGGCGGTGGTTCTCCTGGTCTCCCGATTTGAGTCGGGCATCTTTTGCGCAACAAAAGACAAGGTGCCAGCTGTAAACGTATGCTAGGGCAACTCAGAAATTAAGGACTTGAGTCCTTTAACAGTTATTTGGTATAAAAGGGTGACCCTGGAAACATCCCCAGCTGGAGGGCTCCCTGCCCAGCAGCACCAGGGTGCTGTACCCTGGCTCCAACACGTGGCTGCAGGGGTGCCCAGCCCCTGCACACGTCGGGGTCTGCCTTGTGAAGGTAGTACCTTTTCAAAGGCAGTGGCTGGTGGCTTTTAAACAAGGACTGGAGGAGGAGAAGGGCAAGATGTTGGAGGGGAGCATTTGCCCCGGGACTGGGTCCTTCCTGTCTGCCCGGAGCAAAGGGGCTCTCTGGAGTGCCACAGCCTCCCCGGTCTGGGAGCTGCTTCATTGTGAAGCTGTCGCTTGTTGGGCTGGAGGGGAAAGCGAGCGGCATCATGACGGTAGCCCAACGCTTGTGCAGGGGGAAGCGGGAGGCTCCCACCCCCCACCTCACCCATGGTTCAGGACCATCTTGTGTGTGCTTGTAGTCAGTCTTGTGTCGCATGAGCCTCTCAGGTCTGACCTGCTCTCAGGTCGGCACGGTGCACGACCCTCAAACGGCGATGTAGTGCCCATAGGTACCAGTCCTTTTCCCCTTTGCTTTTGCCACCAGGCTGCAGCTTTCAGGGTGCCCAAGGTGTGTGTGCGTGTGTTGATTTTTCCATTTAGTGAAATGGAATCAGGTTGTAGAGTGGGAGTCTAATTTGTTTGTGTGTGTCTGTGCATACATATGCACCAGGTATTGGGTTTTCTCAGATTCCTTCATCTCTAGTCCAGCAGAACCAAAAAAATGACACACGATCGTTAACGCCAAAAGAGAAACTCTGGCAGGCTTAAGGTAGGCCGCTATTCCTAAAACACTTTTAACATGCTGTTCTCAAACATCACCCCAAGGAAAAGGTTTCCCTGTCTTGCAGGTGGGGGAGCTTCCTCTCGGCAGTACGAAGTAACTTGGCTGTAACTGCGCAGCCCGTCGGCATCGAATGCAGCAGTAAAAGCCGGTGCCCTGCGAACAGGAAAGCATCACCCTCCATCTGTGTGAAAGTGACTCACTGCCTCCACTCAGATCATGACAAGCGACATGGTAGAACAGACTAATGGCTTTTCTACTGCAGGTTTATCAGCTTTATTTCAAGCTGAAGGCTTAAAAAGGTTTTCAGCGAGAGGTGCGTTTAATGCCATTGAACACTCCATTTAAGGGGAGAGCTTTTTAGGAGTAACTATATACCAGGGTATTTCCCTCTGTTCTCTCTGAATATATTTGTCTTTTTTGCAGTCCAAGAACCATCTCCCCCTGCCCTTAACCCTATCATTTTCTGAGTGAGGAGACAAAGAGCAGCACTGGAAACCCAAACCTGGTGCTGCAAAGCTCGACCATGTATGGCACAGAGAGGAAAACTGCACAGCACCCCCGATCCTTCAGCCCTGGCTTTGAGCTCTGTGGCAGTAAAAACAGCTGCTCTAGGAGGGAAATTCCTCCTCTTTTTTGTGAGGAAGGGGACTAGAGGGAAATCAAGAATAGAAACTATACATGCTGCTACACTGGTAGCCTGATTTCCAGTCTGTCCTGTCTTCTGAAGTTTAGTTTCTTACCCCAGATGCTGAAGGGTTTCTGAATTTTATCTAATCAAATCTTGTTTCCTTCAAGAAGCAAGGGTGTGCGGGGTTGATGCAGGCCTGCGGGACTCATCTGCCCAAGCGGATGGGCTGTTAGCAGAGAGGCATCCTTTAATAGAAACGTTTCAGCTCAGTTTGAAAAATGCAGATGGATGTTCCAGAGCCAGCAATGCTTCCCTCCTGCTTTTTCCACAGCCTCAGCATCAACGCTAACAACTAAATTTATTGGAGGGACCTTTAAGACTTGCTGGAAACAGAGAAGTGAGTTTAGCATTTTTTCATACAGAGCTGATTTTGAGTTATGTGAGTGCAAAAATTCCACTTGGAGCTCGCAGGGAAGGAGCTGGGATTTCTTCCCCCCCTTCCCTTTCTGACATAACTCAGCAGCTGAGCTAAGTTTGCTCAGACTTTCCAAGAAAACTTGAACGGAGACCAGACACACGATATTTCATACCGAAAGGAACTGACTTCAAAAGGGAGAGTCGTCCCGGGAAGGAGCGGGGAGCGGGACACCGGGGTGAGGTGCACTCCCTCGGTGGGTTCGCCCCTCAGGGGAAGAGAAGTGTGGTGACCCAGGGGCCTCCCAGGAGGAGAAAAGGAGAAGAGGGAGTCAGGCCATTGCTGAAGGGTCTGGAAACTCTGATGGTTGGTTATCAGCTCCTGGGGTTCACTGGTGCGCCCCATGTCCCCCTGTGCCTCCCTTGGCCTGCGCTCCCGGCCAGCCCTGTTATCTCCTCTGCGCTTGCCCTGAGCATGTGTGGTGGTTGAGGAGGGGCGGTCGGAGGCTGTGGTTTGGTCTGGAGGAGCCTTTTGTGCCTCAGTTTTCTGCCATTTATCCAAAATGTTCTCTCCCGCCTCCCCTTTCTCTCCCAGGCCCTCTCCCCTGTGATCTGGTGCCCTGTGTTTTTTGAGCTCTGCTGTGGCTTCATAATTTTTTCCACAGAGGTTACTCAGGGTAAAGCAGCACATCAAAGATGTGACTGTATGTAGCTTGCCCACACTATCATAGCAGGGAACTCCTTAATATGTGGTGAGGGGGCCATAGAGCAGAATGCTGCAGTGCTTTACCCTCATGTTTCTGACAGGGCAGCCTGCCTGCGCTTGGGCGGCGGGAGGCTGAGGGTTTGCAGTGCTACTTACTCGTATCTGGGGGCCGCGCAATTAGGCCTTGAATTGGAAGAAAGGCATTTGCCAGTCTTAATATCCTGTCTTCCCTCTGTATTTTCCCAGTTTAACTATTCTCCACTTTTTATGTGCCATATTATGTTTCCAAAAAAGGCCTGTTATTTTTCCAGGAGTCTCAACCTTGTTCTGATCCAAGGACATTTTAACATTTTTTTAAACACCATTGTTAAGACAGAAGGTCAATAAATCAATGGGTTTGTTCATTCTGAGGCTTCTAAGGTGAATAGTCTTAAATTGTCGATGGATATTTTTCAGCCTCCAGAAACCCAGTCATTCAGCCTGCTTGCTTTTGCTGAAGCCATCTTCCTTGTGAAATCATCACCCGACAGCATCTTACTTCTTGTTTAGAGGAATGTTTCATAACTGTCTATCTGCAGCCTATATCCTGTAGGGTGCGATGTCACATCACCATTTCTAGGTCGTCTTCTATGAGGTGTGGCGGGTGATGGAAGGGGAATTACATCCACCCCCTTTGTCATCTTGGCTCCAGGCTGAATAGACCTCGTTCTCTGACCAAAAGGCATATGCCCCTAATCATCTCTCTGTACTTTTCATTCATCTTTTTCAAGGCGACCCTGTTAATAATCTTGCTCGCTGACTTCCTGAGCGATGATCAGGCCCATTATCTCTGGCCAGGTGGTACTGAAGACCTGTGGTGTAACTGTGCTCAGCTCTGGGAACTTTCTCCCTCAGTCGTATCCTCTTCTGGCTCTTTCTGAATGCTGACTTCTTCAGCTCACTCCACGGGCAGCACTGACCTCCTAATTACCTGGATTCAAGGCGTGGGTGGTCTAAATCCCTTGGGGTGGGGGGTGGGTGGATGCTGGCAGAGCACCCAGCTCTCAAGACAAGGTGCTTTTGCTCGACAGGTCACATTGAGCAGGTAATGGCCATGAGGCTGGGGCACCATGCTTGGCTGTTTTGAGAATATGGTACTAGGAATGGTCAATACAAGTACTAAGGGCATCAAGAGTGGCAAATCATCCATCAGTGTGAAGGAGTCTTGTGACGATTGCCAGTTAGTAAACCAGTAAGATTGCATTGTTCATTACTGGGCACTATGGAAAATAAATTCCAGGGATTTTCACAGCCCCAGTGCTCCTTAATTTGTGCAGTACATGATGCCATGTCACATCATATGAGTACAGCTGATCTGATTCAGATCAGTGGCGTGCTCAGCTCCAGTAGAGTCGTGATTGAAATGCCCGTGAATCATTTCAAAAGCACTGTGTGTGGAGTGGGATCTCCCTGTTTCCTCATTGCATGTATACTGGTACCAGAGCATAGAAAAGCTCTGAGACGCGCTGTATTCTGCTTTTGTGTGTCGGCTAACTCACGCCACATTTGGAAGAGATGGAACAGATGATTCTTTGGACGCCCTGGAAAAGTCACTCCAAACAAATGTGAATTGAGGAACTTGCAACAGTCCTTTAGGCTTCTGCTTTCTCCCCCCAGCCTCTTGCCAGGTTCACTTCTACCTTATGCTATAGCAGAGGAATCACTGAAGAGAGGTATATTTTGCTGCCTGCATACTGTTACGCTTCACCTAGCAACCTTCCCACTACTCTCTTCAAGGAAAACAGCATAAAGATGAAAGCATGTAGGTGAACGTTCATCTGCTAGAAACATTTGAAGTGTTGAAGTAATTCAGTAACTGCGATCTGTTGAAAGTAACTTGAAACTTGTTGGAATTGCATTGAAAAGCGTACTGCCTGCCTCAGTGCAATGTGTCCAATTAAAACAGAAAACAGGATGAGAACGTAGCATGGAACTAGCCTGTCTAGTAGCAGTAGGCCAGGGCCAAGACTTTTCCTTTGATGACTGTTCAGCTAGTTGTTTCCCATCAGTATACTTTTCAGCTTCTTTGAACCATGGGATGTTTTGGTCTGTGCTTGCCATGTCAAATACGTTTCAGATCCAGTCAGTCAACATAATACCTAGAATGTCAGTTCACTGATAGAGCTCTTCTAGCTGTGGTTTTTACATTTGCACATGCTGTAACGGTGCTATAAAGCTGAGAGGCTGTCAGCATTTCCATTGTAAGGGTAATTTATTGCTCTTCTATAAAACTTAGCTCCAAGCTGCAGTGTATCATACAGCTGGTCTGAATCACATGATGAGTTTAGTCACTGTGAGACCTGCAGAAAAAACATGACCTTAAATGTGATAATACTACTACCTTTTGGTTTTTTAAAAAATAACAAAAAGTGAGTAAATGTAACAGAAAAGACCTGCAGTCCATGTGATACCTGCTGTGCCTGTAGGCGTGTCCCAGGCCGTCGGGCAGCTCATTGTGTTCACTCCCTGGCTTCTGTAGGTTGTTTGCACTAATCTCTTCTTTCCTTTCTTTACATAGGAGGCTTCAGTGATTACTTACTTAAAAATTATCTGGCTTCCTGCAGGCCTCACAGGCTAGTATTTGGACTTACTCTTTTGATCCTTACCTTTTGCTGCTCTCATGCAACACCTCAGACATTTGTAGGGCAGCATCTCTGTCTTTCTGGCTTCAGAATATTGTGCACCAAGCATGGCTAGCTGGAAGATCTGGGACTGAATGCCAGGTTGACCCGGCGCAGGGTCTTTGGAAGATGTCTAGGGTTATGTGGCAACCGGGAGAGCCTCTATCAAGAGGCACAATAGCCAGTCTAGCACTGTGACCTCTCTCGATTTGTGAATCAATCCCTGCCAGGACCTTGCTCCATCTACAGGACCACAGTAGTCTGACAAGGGTCTTAATCCAGGGAAATTTGCTAACCAGACTCCAAGGAGGAACTCTTTCGAGTTCAGGAGATACATAGTTCAGTCAGATTTTTTTGTTTCCTCATTCAGCTTTTAGCAAGAACTTGTTTACAATTAATAAAGCAGAGCATTGACAAAAATGTTCAGTTGTAGGTATGCTAAGCTATTCAGTAAAAGTGAGTGCTCACTGTGAAGAGCTGAAGAAGGCTCTCTACTGAATTGCGGGGAATAAAATGGCAGATGTAATTCAAAGTCAACAGAGGCAAAGCGATGGGGAAAATGTCCCTAAGAGACCACAGAATGACAGGCTCCAAACTGGCCGCTGCCTCTCATGGAGCATAGCCTGGAGTCATAGCAGACTGCTCAGTGAAAATGTTGGATGTCTGCCCTAGGAAAAACTGGTGGAATGCCAGGAATTATTAGGAAAAGAATAGGGGACTAAGCAGGAAACATTTGCCCTTACACAAATTATGTTGTATCAACATCTGGAAAAGTAGTGGAAAGGACAGCAAGGACGTCTAAGACAGAACAACAAAGGGACAAACCACATATGTCAAGCAGTTACTCAGCAAGATTCAACACCTTTCAGTGTATATAAGCTCTGTCAGCGTACCCAAATTTCTTAGATGCTCAGGTGTTAGGAGTAGCTATGCGTTGCATTTGTTACTAATTCTACAATGTTTTCTTTTGAATTGATAGTGTCAGGCTCATTTGATGAGATGTGGATGTCTACCGCTGACATCTCTTTGTAATCAGTGAACAGAAACTAGCATTTCTGGAGAAACAATCTGTCTTATTCTAATATAGATGCCTAAAATACACCAGATAAATTGCATCTGAAAAGAGTTTACCTTCCCTCATCAGCTATGCAAAGAGTCTAGATTTTAGTGTCCAGAGTCTAGTGCAGATTTCTCATGCCAGATGAGACAACTTGCACCACAAATGACAATTGCCATCATCAGAGTGGATTGCTGCAGTACATCTGGCTACAATCCATGTTTGGATGAGATTAACTTGCCCTTAACCTATTAAATTAAAATATCTGTAACTGAGTTATTTGTGTAAGGCTCCAGTTCTGCTGGCATCTCTAGGAGGGCAAGTTAGCTTATCCTGAAATAAACTTTGGAGATTTTTTCAGATGCTAAATGAAGGTGAGATAGATAAATGCAAAACAAAGAGAAAGTAAGTGATACTTATGGTGCTTAGTGCTAGGAAATAAGATGGGAACTCTATAGTACTCAGTCCGAAAGTGCTGTAGCCAGGTTTTATTTGCTAGAATTGGGATCTGCATAATCTGATATCACATCTCTGCTTTCAGAAGCGTGCTACCTGAAGTGAACTTTAAGGCTGATAATCATCCAGCTAGCTGCAATTTCCAGGTATTGGTACGCTACCTAGAGTTCAAAGTTTGTTTTCTTAGTCTTCCATAGCACTGTGGTCTCTAGCACATTTTTCTCTCCCTGGACATGTTGTGCAGCACGTATTTTTGGGGTAGATTCAGGCTGAGATTGTAATTATCCTACATACTTGTGGCCTGGCCTGGTATTATTCATCACAATACTGTCATGTGCTGGGCATTGACAACATATTTAAAAAGCTATTTTTTATGTGATATAACTAGCATGTTGGGTAGTTTTCTTGTAGCAGTAAGGAAAACTTGCCAATGCTTTCAGCGCAAGAGTTCCCAGAAGTTTGTTTATATAGCGGGGGGCTGCCTTGTGCAGGCCAGAAGTCTGAACTGCATGTTCTTTATGGGTCCTTCTTCACTGTATAGGAAGAATAGGTTGAAGTAAGTGATCTGCAGAATATCACAGCGTTACAAATAATAGCAGGGTGTAATCCTTTCACCTCATTCCAGCTTCCCATGCCAGTCCTCGGTCACGGTTTACAAGACACTGAACTCAAGGTCCACTTGCAACTTCAGCTCCCTGGTGTCAGCCACAGCGTCCCACCTTCAGACTCTCATTTCTCTCATCAAATGTAGAAGCGTGCTCCCATCTGTTTGGCGAAGCATTGCTGTTCTCAGTTGTCACTCCTCTTAACTGCTGCTTTTTAAATCGCCTCAATCCGGTGGCAGCTTATTTGTGCTCAGCAGTGCCGCGTGGGACACCTGCTCCTCATTTGGTTTCCTTCCGTGGGCTTGATTCTCTTTCAGATGAACACGCCACTGTGCTCGGAGATTACTTGATTTCCACACTTAGAAGTGTTTCTATAGAATTCTAATGGTGACCCGCTGGTTGCCTGTCAGATAATGCTTTTCTCAGCTGCCTGTGCTGAGCATATTGTCTGTGTCATCCAGAAAGTCCTACTTGGTGGAGTGCAAAGAGCAGACACTGACAAAGCTGAGTATTCATGCTTGTTACATCCCTAAAGTCACCACCAGGGAAAACAATTAAATGGAGAGGATTCAAGTAAAACAGTTGAAAATGGAGAGAGGGGGGAAAAAAAAGGCAGTAAATAAAGGGGGCTAAGCAGAGCAGCAGGGTGTATGGACAGTTGATTAAAAGCTTATCATCTGCCACGTTTTTGCCTGTTCCAATTATAGAATTGGAAAATTTCCTCACAGATTCAAAGGCCCAAATTCTTTACTCGTGACTCATGAAATCCCTGTTTCCGTACCTGATGGAGGAAAGTGGGTAGCAGTTGTTAGTACTGTGCCAGCCTCATCAGTGACCTTCAAAAGTTATCTTGTGCCTGTCAAGGAGCTACAGGCTCAGCAGGGTCAGTTCTATAAAACTCCTAAAGTCTGTATCTGTCTCCATTTTTTTCTTATGTGTTTTCATGTGTTTTTTTTTCTTGTAACCCCCTGTTAGCTGGTTTTTTTTAGGCTTGCTATTTCAGATTGCAAACCCTAGGTACTCTCTGGAAGACCCCGTTTCCCAGGCACCTATTTTAGGATGGATGGGATTAATCACTCTTTAGAGCAACACTTTGTTAAGTGATGTAGAAGCGCATGGCTGCCTCCTCCAGCCACCCAAGGCCCTCCTGCCCGGTCACTGGAGCCCACCCTGTGGACCCGGGGTCTCTGCCCATGCTGGGAGACACAGCTGGCACTTTCCCATGTGCCGGTTCAACCAGTAGCAAAGCTGAGCATGTATCCCAGAGACACATGCACAATTAATAGCACTTCAATTAGTGTGAGTGGTGAGGTTTGTTTCATGACATTGTATCCATGTTTGCTTTGTCAGGGCTGTGTCGCTGTGTATTTTATTTCTGGTTTCCCCCTTTTTATCATAGAATCGCTAAGGTAGGAAAAGACCTTTAAGATCATCGAGTCCAACTGTTAACCTAGCACTGCCAAGTCCACCACCAAACCATGTCCTTAAGCACCACGTCTACCCATCTTTTAAATACCTCCATGGATGGGGACTCAACCACTTCCCTGGGCAGCCTGTTCCAGTGCCTGCCTACCCTTTCGGTGAAGAAGTTTTAAGAAGAAGTTTTTTTCCCATAGTTTCACAACTGACAAGGTCCCTGATGAGACAACCTCGCCGGAACAGACATTCTCACACTCCCCCGTGCCCTCATCAGTGAGTGTGACTGGCCAGGTTTGGTTCCCATCACTGCCTCCCTTATCATTTGCATCAGGTTTGTGTCCCTGTATGTTCTTGTTCATGCCTTCCTCCTTTTCTTATTATCCCTTGTTGCACTGAAAAAGGTCCTTGACCAGATACCTTTAAAGGAGCAGGCACTCTCCTGCCACACACCCTTACACCATCTTTCTCTGTCTCTAGAGGCAGCCTCAGTGGTTCTTACAGTCCAGCCACCAAACTTTTGGATGGTTGAAGTTAAGTTGGATGAATCCAACCCTATGTGCCTAAACTACTTCATTTAATAGATTCTCATGGTACTAAAGGCTCCTCTCATCCGGAATGATGTCAGCCATTTCTGGAGCTTGTCATATTAGTGACTATTTTGGGACCTGACCTCTCAAGGAGGTAACAGTCGTATTCGCACCTAGCCTGATGTTGCTGAGCTCTCTGTGGGAAAGAGAGGTACGGTCGTTATGAGTTAACTTCTTCATGCTTTGCTTATATGGATTGCATGAACAAGGTATAGTTTCCAGAGCTTCAGAGCAATGGGCATGGATGTTTGTCTGCTTTTGTATCTGTAGGCTGTAAACCCAGAGAGCACGTCCCCAAAAATTTCTGGGCTGAAAATGTCCACTCAGCCTGTGTGCCACACTCTAGAGTGTATATTATTTCACAGTCTACTTTGATCTTCTTTTTAACTATCAAATGCTTCTGGTAACTGCTTGTTATAGTTTGGGGATAGGTATCTTTGTATGTCCTCTTGTGTTCTCTCAGGAGAAGTAGTGGCTGTTTCTCCTCCTCTTTTCTTAAAAGCAAATTTGGAAAGTTTGTATATGGGACAGAAGGAAACCACTCAGGTTCTTCCAAGAATAGTCCTGCTCCTAGCACTTGAGAAGCAAACTTGAAGAAGATAGTGCATTTCCAGACCTGATGCAGAGTGTACACACTGTCATCTCGAGCTTTGCCTTCTGAGCAGTGGAAGGAAAGCGGATCAATGCAGGGAGCTTTGAGCATGCAAAACTAGACAACACCGCAGCGTTATGACTAATGGTGCCATGTAAAATCCGCAGTTCGTGATGAATAGTAAATTCTAGCGTATTATCATTTTTCTGAGCTGGTGACCTTGCCTACTTGATAACCTCCGTGCAGGCAGGGAACTTCTTCCGGCATGTGATCAGGATGTCTGATTGCAGAAGAAGTCCAGAAACATCCTGGGGCTCTGTTTTCAGGAAAGCTGGTATTTCTGCACTTGGACACTGTGCTTTTTGTATGTGTTTTTTAGGGTTTGCTAAGCTGTTGAAGTAGTCTTCAGCAAAATACTTTTTCCAGTGGCAATGCATAGATTTCAGTAAGTGCCCACCATGACTGCTGACTCATGCTCTCTTGACTTTGTGGTTTGTGGATGTATTTTGGAAAACTTGATTCTGAAATGTCTGGCAAAGCTGCATGAATTTATTGACATGTTTTTCCTCTACACACAGACCCTAATATGGTCAATGCAGGAGACATGAATGGTTCTGGCAACCTGATGGATTTTCTGGACGAGCCTTTCCCCGATGTTGGGACTTATGAAGACTTCCACACCATTGACTGGCTGCGGGAGAAATCACGCGACACTGACCGCCATAGAAAGGTAAAGGTGTCCGGCTTTCATGCATCATGGTCCCTGAGTTACAGCCATCCTGGTGGTAAGAAAAACAAGCAGTTTTCCAAAGTTATAGCTTCCTACCTTGCTGCATGACTTGAGAAGGACTTCTAAAAATATGGATGTGGTATGTCTTGAGTTTGTAAATATGAAAGGGTTTCCAGCGACTTAATCAGCAGAGCACCTCTGAAAAATGATTTGGACTAGGGGAAGTAGAGAGTAGAAAAATTGTATACACCTTCTAGGAGGTTAAATATTTTTTGTTTTAAACATTATACACTAAAACTGTGTCAGCCTGCTTCGGCAACATATCTATATATATGTTTAATTTCAGATTACAAGCAAAAGTAAGGAATCCATATGGGAGTTCATCAAGAGTTTGCTGGATGCCTGGTCAGGATGGGTTGTAATGCTTCTCATAGGACTACTGGCAGGTACGTGTGTTTTAGTGTTACAGTTATGCCCAGAACCATCTCACCCAAGTTTGCTGCAGTGCCATCTGCTTCTCTTTTTATTTTATTGTCTCTTCACTGATGTTTCAAGCTAAAAAGCCAGATATGCATCCATGCAGTTTTAATGCTTAGTAAAAATACCCATTTGCAAAGTCTCCTGCTGAGTGCTGACCTAGAAAAAATGTTATTCACCAGCAGAGGGATTTTTCTATTGCTTTTGGAAATATGCATCTGAGCACTTTACACTCAATGGACTATTTTGACTTTCTGAATCTTTGATTCACAGAAGTCAATTTTATTGGTGGGATTTTTTTTTCTTGTCTTCACTTACTTTAATTCTGCAAGTAGATATTATGATGTGGGGAAAAAGTTGGTTGTAGACAGTCAGAGGGGAGTTTTGTAAATTGCTCTATCCACTGAGTTATCTATCTTCTTTATATATGCATGAAGGGAAAATACAGTTTCAGACTTAGTTACAGATCTGCTTCCAGGCCAGACAGACATTACATATTTAACAGCCTGCTCAAACTCAGATGGCAAATTCATTAATTTCCCAAATTGCTCCTGTCTTCTGTTCAGTTTAGCACATCTTCCAACTTGGAGAGCTGCACTTCTATTACCAAGTTGAAACAGCTGACATTTTTTATACTTTTTCAGTGATGTCAGGGTGCTCTTGTACCACGTTGCTTGGTAAAAGCATGATGTAAAGTTTCACAGTTTCCAAATGGTGTGAATTCCCTGCTTACCAACTGCCAAGTTAATATGTTTATTACAGTTTATTCAGGAGCCTCAGAAGTACTGGGGAAGTTCTTGAGAAAATGTTGCTGAAGTGACATTTTTGGCAAATTATGTTATTTCGTAGAGATATACTTGTTTCCACAAAAGCTTTGATGGGAGAGTGAGATGTGAAGAGAGTCTGATAGACTGTGTACTACCAGGGCTGCTGAACCCTGTCTGAAGGCCAGGGTTGGCCTCATCTGGGATGGAGAATTCTGCTTGCAAATAAAGGTAGAGCAAGCCCTTGAGGGCTCTAGAGACCTCCCACAAGCTGGTCAGTAATCCCCTCACTCATACAGAGAATGTGGTATACACTCACTCACTCCCATTTCAGTAAAAATATCCCAGTAGGATTGTTTCAGTTCCAGTTTGCAATGAAACCTCATTCGGAAATCCTCAAGGTTGTCGAAAGCCAGAGTTGCTGACCTCTCGTAAGCTCTAATGCTGGTACGTCCAGCTTGGGAATGGAGGTGGCGGGTAAGCTGCAGCTGAGATGTGTTAGTTTTTGCAACCTTTTCAATGACAGGGGTGCAGAGCAGCATGTTTTACCTCAGGGTCAAATAAAATTAATCTGTTTTTAAATTGGGGCAAGGACTTGTGAATCAGCTGGAGAACAAAAATTACCTGCATGCTCCTGATTTGGGCTGAACTCTGTAGACTTTTTCTGCCTGCTGTTGAAATGACACATGCGGTCTGTGCCTCCAGTGTTTCTGGGACAGGGCAAAGATGGAGAGTCACTATCTCAGCCCCAGTGAGGGGTCAACATCCCTTTGATGAGTGGGGGAATTATTGATGAGTGGATGCGGTTTCTTGACCTGGTTCAGGGAAGGAGGAGGTGAGGCTAGTGGTGCAGTCAAGAGGTGCTTCACATTGTTTCCCTCTCTGCTTGAAATATTGCCTGCTCAGAGAAGCCAGCCTGCCACGAGGGCACCTGCATGATCACACAGGGTTGTGTGGACCAGCCTGGCTCCTCCATGGTCCCTCTTCCCCTGTTGAACAGGCAGAAGCTACTGCTGCTCCAGGGGGAGCAGCCTGGCTCAGCTGCAGGGACACTGGGCGAGCTTTTGGGCAGCTGAGTCCAGGCATTACCAGAGGCAAAGAGAGAGGGTGGCAAGGAGTGGGAGAGGAGGGGGAAAGCAGGCAGGAGTAGTATCCAGGTGTGAAGGTCTTGTGGAGAGCTCTGCCCCTGCTGCCCCCTTGCTGGGGATGGAGGGCAGCAAGGTGGCACTCCTGAGGAAGGGGATGGCAGGGGCCTCCACATGTTTCCAAAGGCACTTGGAAGAGTTACTCAGGCCCAGGAGTTTACAGTGAGCTTAACTGATCTAGAAGCCTTAATACCACCAATTTGGTCAACTGACTCTTTCAGGTTTTGAAATACTTCAAAGGCTGCACCTCCACAGCCAACGCAAGCTAACGTGGCCAAAAGTATTAATCTCTGCCCTCCGGTGTCCCTGCCATCAGGCCCTGTAGCCTTGTGCATGTGCAGCTGCACAGGGCAGGTGGATCTGGGAAATGGCCTGGCAGAAAAAATGGAGTTTGGTCAGATTAGTTTTCAGTTGATCAGTGGGCTCAGCAGGGCTAGTTACCACAGGGCTGCAAGCAATCAAAATATTGGTGACAGAAACGAGCTGATGGAGGGAGGAAGGAGAGGACCATCCCGTTCGGCAGTAACCCTCACTCATGTCTATTTTCATTAGTCCCAGAAAAAGCATAGGTGGGAAAGGGACCTCTGGAGGGGGTCTGCTCTGGCTTCCTGCTCACAGCAGAGCCAGCTTCAGAGTTAGAGCTGTATGTTTTGAGTAACACCAAAGTATATTAAGAATGTAACAGCAGCCATTTGGGATCAGACCAAAGTTTCACGAGTGAGTGTGCACACGTAAATTAGCCTGAGCGGAGCCCCTCGCTGTCACCACAGTCCGGCATGTAACACCCACGAATGGTATTTGGTGTGGAGATCAGATGAAAACTGCTCACAAGATGCTCCAGACGAAGATACTGAGTACTACCTGGGCCTGTCTCAGTCAGAAAGTTTGCACGCTTTCTAGAGAAATACAAAGTAATGTATGGAGAAATGACCCTAAAAGTTCTGGGTGTGAATGCCAAATTTTTAGGCACTCATTTTTAAGAAATTCTGAGTTTTTACTTTGCCCATCCTGCCTGCAAACCAGTGGTCATCCCTCAACCTAACCATTACTAGCCAGCTGAAGGTATATGCTATTTAGAGAAGATCATCAAAAGAGTCTGTGTTTTCTAAAGCCATGTCACAAAAAGTACTAAATCCCCTTTGTAATTCAGTGCCATGCCGCTTGGGTGATGCAGTTTTCTGGCACAGGTGCATTGGGAAAAATATGTTTTCAAAGCAAATTTTTAGTATTCTCATCAGGGTACTGTAAAGGATGAGTATTGGCCATCATCAACCAAAGGAAAAAGAGAGAGGTAAAAGGCTAATATCTAAACTGAAGTTCAGCATTTCCTGGCTTTGGAGTACTTCAGTATTTTTCATCCTGGGCAGGAGATTGCATAGAAGAGGGAACAAGTTCAGTTCCTTTGATGGAGAAGTGGGGAAATAAACTTATGCTATTTTGCAGAGGTGCAGTGATGTGTCCAAAGAGCTGTGGTAAGCACGAGAAATTAAAGGCTTGACTTTGAACACTCTGCAACTTCCATTAATCTCACTTAAAGTTGCAGAGATTCAGAACTTGGAAAAATTCTGGCCCTGGTCACTTGGCTTCTAAAGCATTAACTATTGCACTATGATCCTGCAAGATTTTCTTCTCTGTAAAGCAGGTAGTGTTTTCCTCTTTATGTCAATCCCAAAGCATTTGTCAAAAGGGATTTTTTTTACTAGAGGCACACTTTCCTAGAGGTACTGTGGTGCATGTGAGCTTATTCTATTAGAGAACTGAATGTTTCTTCCTCACTCTGTTTATTAAATTTATTGAGCAAAAACATTCAAAAGTCTGCCTGCCTTTGCACCTTCTGCTAAGTAGCATTAATACTCAATTGGCTGATTAAGTGTGATTTGAACTTTGAAGACTAGGGTAACTGCAGAGGATGATAAAAGTCCATCAAAAGATGCAAGAGGCACAGCATTTGGTGCTCATGGCCAAGGGCTAAGGATTCTTTGTACTATTTCCTACATGAAACTATAAAGTTTCATTTGAGACAACTGGAGGAGGATTTAGAGTTTACTGCAAAACTCAGTAAGCTACGCATGCTGACGTTAGTAGCAATGCAGTGATTTATCATCATCTAAGAATATGGTTCATTGTTTCCATAGAAACTTGGGAAAATGGAAAAGAGTAAGCAAGAGAAAGCCAAGGTCTTGATGAAAAAAAATAATTGGTACAGGCAACATTACTCCCTGCTGCAGCCTTTTTTTGTGATCTTGCCTAGTGTATCTGTATATTTCTTCAGATTATTCCTATACAACAAAAATTCTTCACTCCTGCCCAAGTCACATCACTTGTCAGTGTGGTGACAAGTATCCGTCTTAAGGGAGTGAGAAGATATACTTATGTGTAAGGCTCTGTGAACACTCGTGGGGTTTTTCTGTTCTGTGAAATAAAAAAACAGGTTACACATGCCTGAATTATTTGAATTTTTTTTCCTCTTTCACAGAAATGAAAAGCAGAAAACTTTAGTTCCAGGTCAAATAAACTGGCTCTTGAAGCCACCTGTGTGCCCCAGCTGCCAGGGGAAAGGGGAGCAGCCCCTACCCCTGCTTCATGTAATTGCATTCTTAGCAGGAGCCACAAAACTAAAAGTTTTGGAAACATAAAACCAAATCATTTTGCATTTTCCAAAACATTTTTTCAGTTTTAGTTCTATTGAAATGCACTGATGAATTCTGCTCAAATTCATTACCGGTTTCCTGAAATTGTATTAATGGTTATCAGTAAAAATGTTGTTGACTTCTACTTTCCGTTGTATGTGAGAGGGGTTTGGAAAACACTAAATGACTTTTTTATCAGTTGGTGGTTTAATGCTTTCTAGAAACTATGGGCACAGGGACGGAAGGCAGGTCTGCCTTTCTGTGGTCTGGCTGCTCCCAGCCTCCCCGTTCCTGCTGGTGCTGCATTCGTGAAGACACATCTGCTCTGAGGGTGCTGGTGCTGGGGCAGGTTGTTGTCGCTGGTGAGCAAATGCCCTAGAGAAGCAGGATTTTCTTTTTTGTGCCTGGCCACATCAGTTTTACTCTTGTCTGTGTCCGGTGGCCACCGGGTGTCACTGTAGCTCTGTGTAATTACTGGGGAAACACTGAAATAAGGGTTAGTTTGATATAGAGAGGATTTGAAGGATAATTTTTTTCTGCGTATTTAGGTTGCTAATGAATGTACACATCGAGAGCCCAATCCCGTTAGGTTCATAAGCCAGAATTTGGCCTCCGTATTGTTTCTGTACTGAAATCATCCTTCTAAAAGGTTGCTGTGTTGGGACCAGTAGGGCTATCGGAAAACACACGTAACCTCCTCCTCCCCTACCCCTGCAACACAGTGTGGTTTGAGAGCTGCAGCTCAGTATGTGTACAGAGACCCTGCATGAAGTCCTGCTTATCGCAGTCAAACGGTGCGCCTGCCTGGGACAGACTGCAGGACCAGGCCCTACATCAGTTATGCCTTCCCTGTTTGGCAATCAGTCAATATGAAAATGATAATATTTAAAATAAATCTTTCTGAGAGAACATGGAAGGTCAGACAACATGTTGGTGTGGCTGTTTCCTTGCAAACTCACTGATACCCCCAGTTGTTTGGTATATTCGTGCTTACATTGCAGCTGCTTCCCCAAATCATGAGTTTTTTCTGTTATTATAATTAGATATATTTTCCTTGTGATTTGATATTTTTTAATGCCATGGTTTCTTTTCTTGCATTTCTTTTTCCAGGCACATTAGCTGGAGTGATAGATTTAGCTGTGGATTGGATGACAGACCTGAAAGAGGGTGTCTGCCTGTCTGCCTTCTGGTACAGCCACGAGCAGTGCTGCTGGACGTCTAATGAAACTACATTCGATGACAGGGACAAATGTCCCCAGTGGCAGAAATGGTCTGAACTTCTTGTAAGCCAGTCTGAGGTATGGGAGACCTGATTAGGTTGGGGTCACAGCAGGCCAAGGAATGCCCTTTTTTCATACTTGCTGATGTTCCCTCCAGAGAGTTTCTCTGAAAAAGAAAGTAATGAACTGAGAACGCTGCAAAAAAAGACATTTCCGCAAGTAATATCTGCTCAACTTGGGAGAGGTCCTATTGTTTCAGTGTCACGTGTGATGGAAATTGGAAAACTGTGAGATTGCTCTCTATTTTTATCAGCATTAAACCAAAAGAGTTTCATAACACTCATAACATAATCACCAGGGGACCTGAGCTGCTATCCATTTTTTTCTTTTAAACACAATTTTATGGGACAAAAATGATGATCGCTGACAAATACATTTAAAAGGAAATGTTTTTTATGTATTCAAATGCTGTGAGTAGTAGTGGGAGCTGTGTAGGAACTGCTTGTTATGCCCTTGCAATCAGTTTCTCTATCAGATAGCCGAAAGCTGGGGAAATAGTGGGCTCCCTGGGAGATGGCCAAAGTGAAAAATTTGCAGGGGGAGAGGACAGGAAGGGAAAAAGCTGATCTGGACTGACAAGAAACTTATACTTTAAGAACTTTTTTCTATCTTTTTTTTTTTTTTAAATTGTAGTAATTTTAAATACAAAGAATGTTGTTTCAAAGCAAAGCAGGTGAAATTTTTGTTTTGAAAACATCAGATGAAGCCTTTCTATACTCCTTTTAGTAGATAATACTTTTATAAAAAATATGAAAAGGACATTTTATTTTCAACCTAAGCTATTCAATGTATTGAATAATATTGATCCTTTCACAACTCAAATTTTTGGGCAGAATTATTGTCTTGAATCCTCCCTTCCCCCCATTTCTACAGGTGACTTGAATATGACAAAAATTGAATATGGCATGGAGGTGGGATGTGGCTTTGAAGAGAACTGGCTTAAAAAAGTATCTGGTAATGCAGTTTTGTCAATAATAGGAGAAGAAAATACATACTTCTATGGGAGAAATCATCTCCAGCCAGGCAATTAAAAAAATGGGTGACTTGGAGAGATTGTCTCAGATCTTCCCCCAGTGTGGAGGTGATCTGGTCCTGCAGAAAGTGTTTGAGGGCATCTTCATCGCCGTACAAGTTTGTCATTCACATTTCCTTCAGTGCCGCTTTAGGTTTACAGTACAAGTAGTACCAGATGAGAGAGTCTGTGAGTATTTATAGCCCAATTTTCCATAGTTCTAATTAACCATAGTGAAAGTAGCGGGGTGCTCACTGTTCCTGAATATTCCCACCATTTGATCGCAGGCAGAAATCTCTCTGCACAGTTGCCATCCCCAGGGCCAAGCTTCCCTTTGCTAGAGGTTTGCTAGGTTCACACTGGTCATCATCAACAGACGGTCTGGGTGGTTGTGTCTTTGTAAGAGTGAAGGAATATTATCCTGGTATAAAGTTGCAGGACTGGGGACAATGTTGTAATTTAAGAGAACAAAAAAATGTGGGAAGGGAAAAAAGAGGAGAATGTTACAATTGTTATGGGATTTGGAAATCCTGTGCATGTGTTTGACATGCTGTTACTCTGAAAGGCTGGGATATATGAACAGAGCATATCCTTGAGAAAATTTATTGCTTTCACCTGCTACTCAAGATCAGCAGTCATGACTGTTGTATGCTGGGGCCAATAAGAAAGGTGGGCACTGTGAAACTTTCGCAGAATCACGGAATGGTTGGGGTTGGAAGGGACCTCTGGAGATCATCTAGTCCAACCCTCCTGCTAAAGCAGGTTCACCTACAGCAGGTTGCACAGGATTGCGTCCACGCGGGTTTTGAATATCTCCAGCGAAGGAGACTCTACAGCCTCTCTGGGCAGCCTGTTCCAGTGCTCTGTCACTGTCAAAGTAAAGAAGTTTTTCCTCATATTCAGATGGAACTTCCTGGGTTTCAGTTTGTGCCCATTGCCCCTTTACTCTCTTTGCATTCAAATTGAGTTTCTCATCCCCTAGTATACTGTCACAGTGGGAAAAAAAAAAAGAGTTAATCTTGGCTTAATTTTAGGCTCTTTCTCAAAACAAGTGGGCCTCTAAGATCTGTGGGTTTCTGGCTGCCACGGCCTGATGGATGCTGTAAGTATTAATAATATAGCTGTCTATTACTGTTACATTGAAATCCCAGGCAAAGCCCAACAAAAATGTGAATATGAAAAGTAAAAATTCTGTTTTGCAGCAAAAGGCTTACGATATGGGCAAGTTTTGCATGATTCCTGTAGCTGTAGAGGACTCTAGGAGGGATCAAAATACACTGAATTTGGCTGCATTTCAGGATAATTTTGCCTTTTGTTTTGTATGTTGCTTCATTTTGTGCCTGATATTTGGGTAACAGCCCTATAAAATGCACAGTGCACAGAAGGACTAATTGGGAGCACATTTTAGACAGAAAGTACTTCCAACAGTTTCCATAAAGGTAGTCTAGTCAGACATATCTTCTTTTTTATGCATGACAGTGACTCTTTCTCATCATAGACAACTAAATTTGACATTTTGAGGACTAAGATCAGTTCTTCCTTGTGGTTTTACCAATTTATGGCTGTGATAAACCCTGTACATATGTTCTCACTGAGAATTGTGACATTTCCTATGGCATCTCTTTAAAAATGTTTTCATTCTAGTCCTATAAAATGAGCCAAAAGCAGAGTCTTGATATAAATTATTACAAAAAACATAATAGCACATCCAAAAAATACCATGTTTTCAATGTTTTCTTCCCTAGTCACTGTTTTGTAGGCCAATGATAACCTTCATCTCTCTGGTCCTGAATTGCTTCCAAAGAGCAGGTGAAGAGTTTTTTGATCCAAGAGAGTTTCAAAACTTCAAATTCACTGGAGGAGTGGGTGCATTAAGGCACATCAGATACCATCCCCTTCAGCTAGATCTCTAGCCAGGATCTGGTGACCTGGAGCTTCCTTATTCTGCAGATCCAGGTTGGTCCTAACCTCAACTTTACTGGAGCTGAGGACCCATTTCTGGTGCCTCACATCTATCCAATGCAGAAGAAAAGGCCCCGTGTCTTCCATGGCTCATGACACTGGATCCAGCAATGGACTGGATTCCCATCCCAGGGGTTTTGGATCTCCTGTCACGAAGCTGAGACCTGCAAGACAAGGAAACCCCTCTATACCTGGAACCCACTTCCCAATTTGTAACATCCACCAGAGCAACTTTGCAAGCTGTGAGATCCCAAGTCAAGTCCGAGTAGAGCTCTCAGCCTCTGCAAAAAACAAGCACCAGTCAGCCATGGATGGCATCCTGAGGGTTCTGTTTTATTTCAGGAGTCTGAGTTTGTGAGGGTTGTTTTCAGTTGTGCTCCATTTGTACCTAAACTGGACTGACACCAGAGCTGAAATACTGCTAGGTCTTGCAAACTAAAATACAAAGTTTTGCTCAGTTCCCCTGCATGATTCATTACTATTGCTGCCAGGGTGAGTCCTACAAGCCACTAGTGGAAAAGGTTTTAGCAGGATCACCTCTGCTGATGAGTGTTTTTGGTCTCTGATTCCAGTGTACGTGCTTAAGACTTTTTACTGATTCAGGGCCTTAGTAATGGCATGTAATGAATGAGAAATTAACCATTTGCTATACTGTGTTACTACTTCACTTCCCAAAGGTTTTCTTATTATTAATCACTAGAAACTCCTGCAATTGGGCCTGCAGAATGCCAGATACTTGAAAAATGTAACAATGACAGTTGTCCCAAGGGATGTCTGAACTGGCCGCATAGACTCTTCTGGGGTCCTGCCATAGTGCTGTAGGTGTATGTGTGATTGCAGTAATGAGCTGACATTGTTTTCATGTGATTTCTGAGATATGAAAGAAGAGAAAGTAAAAAGAAACAAAGTTAATTTGACTCCAGTGAATTTAGAAGCAAAACTGCAGCTTTCGCCCAACATTGTAGGGCCAAATTGCTGTAATGGCGTTGGTCTGCTTTGCAGTTACTCCAGATTCACACTGACAGGAGAATTTTGCCCTGGGGCAACACATCCAGAGTTTTCTCTAGAGGAAGAGTAAATATTGCCATAGCTGTTTGTAATTGAAAGCACTAGGAGAAGACATTCATAAGGAAATGAGACCGTCTTCAGCTGTAGCAACAAAGATCCACGGTTACTACAGGTGGATGTCAATCACTGAGTGGGATCCATGTCTGCTTAGTCTCAGGGCATTGGGGGATGGCATCATATTGCTCTTCTGCTCTTAGCCATCTGCTAACTTCAGTAAGCACAAGAGGACCTTCACAAATTGCCCTTCTTCCAAATATATCCATAAGTGTAGGGGCAGTGATTCCTTTACTGTCTTTTCAGTTGGACAGAGACCTGGAAAAGGAGGCTAGCAAGCATTCATACTGTTAAAGGTTGATTCCTTGCAGGCTTGCAAACAGGGAGACTTCTCAGCTCCTGTTTTTTTATGACTGGGGACTGGGACTGGCCAGCTCTGTTAACTGAAGACATGATACAACTGATTAATGCCTGTTTTCCTACTTGATTTATCATAATGTTGGTATGCAGGCTGCTGTCCTGCAGAGCAAAGACAGGGGCCCTGATGTTCTTGAGCAGCTGGGGTTGCATCCGGTAGGAAGAGTTCACTTAGAGGTGAAGGATTCATACCAATTCATGCACTGAGGTTCATCTTGTTTTTTATTCTGTAGTGTCATGTTGCTAGAGCAGACTGAAGGCTTAAGCTCCTTGTATCAAGTTGATGCCTCTGACGAGATTCTCTTTTGTCTGTGTAGGTGGGGTTTTTGAAATAAATCTAAAAAATTATGCTTGTGAAGAGGGAGGGGTATTCTAAGGCAGATTTTAACAACAGTTTTGACTTGACCATTGGAGACAGGTAGAAAGCTTGAAGGTCACTATGGACTATGCTTTCACTATGGCACTGCACAGTCAACCGTTGCTAATGATCATTAGCATTTCCATTCTGTCAGTAAAGTAAAGCTATACAGTTTGAAGATAGGTTTTATTATTGACTGGAATGCTTTTAAAATATCAGGGCAAAAATGATTGAGATGTGTCTGAGTGGGATCTGCCAAGCTATTGTGTTTTCAAATGATTTTCAACCCTATCATAGATAGCATCATAAAGAAGGAAAGAATTTATTTATGGTTTTACCCTTCCCGTTTGTGAACTGAACTGGCTACTGATATACACAGGGATGTCACTTGAAAAGATCAGCATCTGCATGGAAAGCTGACCTTTGAATACCAGCCCTCAGAAAAAGATGTATCAGGGTCTCATCCCCTGTCACCTGCCATGTGGTGGAACAGCAGATGCCTTCATTAGGTGCTTTTTTATCACCAGTTACTTTTGCCCTTATGACAGATTTGTTTGATGTTTTGGAACTTTTTGTGGCTGGCTTAATTTTTTAGTGCTTGAAAGATGCTCTGTTTAAGGTGTTTGGGTCCCTTGCAAAGAGACTGTATGGACTGGGTTAGGTATATATTAGTATGCTGCTTCTTTCCATGAGTAATAAAATTGTTGGAGTATATAAAGCCATTTGTCCTTCCTGAGGAAACGCAGCAGCTAGCATGTAAATGAAAAGACCAGGCTCCATGATATCATGGTCCCTAGTAGAAGTGTGAGATTTACCAATGTGCATTTGTCTAACAATGTTTGTTACTGTTATTTTCCTAGGGTGCAAGTGCTTACATTCTAAACTATTTTCTATACATTATGTGGGCTCTATGTTTTGCTTTCCTGGCAGTCTCCCTGGTCAGAGTGTTTGCTCCCTATGCCTGTGGCTCTGGAATCCCAGAGGTGAGTTTCTCTTTGTGGATGACTATCCAAAAACCAAACAAAACAAAGAAAAGATAATTTGCCATCTTTTCCCATTCCAGAACTGTACTATGAGATAGCATAAGATCAAGAAGATGATTGTCTTTTCATCTCATCTGCCTTCATTCCTTTGTCTAACACACCTTTATTGTGCCCATCTAAATTTTTCATAGTAGAAAATGTTCACATGCCACAGTGACAGATTAATGTACATCCTTCTTCATTGCCAGAGCTTGAATTAAAGATCAGTGGCTCCCAGTCATCACTTTATGGACTCCAACTTTTTGTGGCTGAGGCACATGCTTGCTAGAAGATTGTATAGAATTTTCCTTGGATGAAATTACTTGGGTCAGTTACAAAAAGAGTAATTTTCTAGGCTAGGATTTAACTAAAACCAAAATAAAATAAAGAGGGTGGGCTAGGAAGCTAAGGTTTCCTAAGCTACTGAAGATGTGAGATGTCCATCATTTGGGATGCCTGAAAAGTGTCTGGCTGTCCATCTTCTGCAAATTGTGTCCTTGTACAGCATGTCATGCTGGCATGAGAGCATTATGGCAGCCAAAATCTCTACGTGGTTTTTGATATTTTACATATTGAGCCTCAGTCCCTATTTAAGCTGTTAAAATGACAAACCCTGTAATTCAAGCAGCATAGCTACTTAAAATTTTTGAAATCAGGGCAGTCTTTTGTTAAAAGTTCTATAGAACCACTGGGATTATTACTTAGGAATCTGGCAGACAGAATCAACAACCCAAATTTTAGAAATCTTGGCATATTTTTTTCTTCATCTCTAGGAGAAGCATCCAAATGTTTCATAGCCAATCAGGAAAAAAACCCACCACAAATAATTTGAAATATTTAAATCATTTCCATGTTTCAAAGTAGCCACATGTGTGTGTTTGTTACATATTTGATATATCTGTAAGTGTTTTTAAAAAGTTTTCATAGTTAACTGTAAATCTAGTTTCCGAGTGGTAAATCTCTCATGTGAGGTGATGCTCAGCTCCAGTCCGTTTCCAGGGCTAGAGTCCAAACCCAAATCCCACCCTGCAGCCTGTGTGTCATGCATGTGCACTGTGCTCTATTCTAGCCACTCACATGTAAAATTAAGAGGAAACTTGTAGAAATAAGATCTCTTGGACTTTCTCATTTCATGATACTTGTATGCTTTTATGGCATGGCCATTCCAAATATTTAGAGCTTTTTTTTTTTTCTTGTTTTAACTGGGAAAAGTCTGTGGCTGTTTATTTGCGTTTTTCTGCTTTGTTAAAGTTGGGTCTAGTTTAACTCTGATCCTGTAAGTCAAGGAGATATGTAACAGTTTTGTATTTCTATTGATCTCTGTAAGACTCCTTACCGACACAGGGGACCACCCATAAGAACAGTAAAAGTGTGGTCTGCTTAACCCCTGCTCAGCTATCACTATGGGAAAGTTGCTCTACCTACGGTTTCTTTCTCTCCATCACTGTCTCTTTTCAAGCAGTCTGCGATTTTTTTTAACTCTGCTGGGGTTTTAACTCCATTTGCAAGTTTAGAGTAGAAAAGGTTTCTTCAGCTCTTCAACATGTTCTTCCTGCTTTACAGATAAAAACCATCTTGAGTGGGTTCATTATTAGGGGCTACCTGGGAAAGTGGACACTTTTAATCAAAACAGTCACCTTGGTTCTGGTGGTATCTTCAGGCCTCAGCCTTGGGAAAGAGGGGCCGTTAGTCCACGTGGCCTGTTGCTGCGGAAACTTCTTCAGCAGCCTTTTCTCAAAGTACAGCAAGAACGAAGGGAAGAGGAGAGAGGTGAGGTTGGCTCAAATCATCTCTAATTTCCCTGTTCAGATACTTGGTGTTTCGAAGGACTCATGCCTTGTACGTAAATATTTGCTTTGTAGGTGCTCTCAGCTGCAGCCGCTGCAGGAGTTTCTGTTGCCTTTGGGGCTCCAATTGGAGGTGTGCTTTTTAGTCTGGAAGAGGTGAGACCTGGCAGTTCACTTGCTTCAATAAATATACTGTCACTTGATGCCTTTTTCTAATATTCCTCTTTGTTTTTCAAATATTTATATGCTTATTTTTCTTCTAAAGCAAAAATAATCTCTGGTTTCTAGTAATAAGAAATAACCAGGTATTTTAGCATAACTTGAGTAAAAGAAGAGCAGTGCCTTTCTGGAAACAAACCAAATTATTTAATCTGGAAATGTATCACTGTGCTGAGCTTTCTCCAGCTTTCAGCTGGCTGCTGCTGCATCGGCTGAGCTGCCGAGAGTCCGTCTTATCGTCTCTAGCCAGTAACCTTGGATTTAGATTTATCAGTTTTTCACTGGTTGCTCCTTGTTATCTGAAATCTGACAATGCCTTTTCTGATACCTTTGTGAACACGTCCTGGCTGTGGTAAGGACTGGTGTTCCCAATAAAGCCAGATGTCGAGTCACACAGAGATGGCTTACTGTGCACAGTGCTCCAGTGAACAGTTAAAGCAAACACCCTCTGTCACACTCAGTGAAGTGTTTACGGTCTCTGCTTGTTTTAGGTCAGCTACTACTTTCCTCTAAAAACCCTCTGGAGGTCATTTTTTGCTGCTCTTGTGGCTGCCTTCACACTGAGGTCCATCAATCCTTTTGGAAACAGCCGGCTGGTCCTGTTCTATGTGGAGTACCACACCCCCTGGTACATGGCTGAGCTCTTCCCCTTCATCCTGCTTGGTGTCTTCGGTGGCCTCTGGGGGACCCTTTTTATTCGATGCAACATCGCCTGGTGCAGGAGGCGAAAAACCACCCGACTCGGGAAATACCCAGTCTTGGAGGTTATAGTGATAACGGCTATCACCGCCATCATCGCCTACCCCAACCCCTATACCCGGAGGAGCACCAGTGAGCTGATCTCGGAGCTCTTCAACGACTGTGGTGCCCTGGAGTCCTCACAGCTCTGTGACTACATCAATGACCCAAACATGACCCGGCCGGTGGATGACATTCCTGACAGACCTGCCGGCCCTGGAGTCTACACCGCCATGTGGCAGCTCGCTTTGGCTTTGGTGTTTAAAATTGTCATCACGATATTCACTTTCGGCATGAAGGTAAATCAGGGACAGGCACAGAAGCTGTCGTGAGCAGGCAGATGGGTTGCCATCAGCTGCTGTGGTCTATCTGGCAGGGCTTGTGTGCCTCTGACCTGCACCCAGCCACACTGGTGTAGTTGACATGCCTGCTGGTTCACCCGCCCACCAGCACCTTGCTCTGCGGGCCCCTGTCGCAGCAAAGGCATGAGCCCTGCTTTTCCACCTTCTAGTCATCTGCAGTTTTAAGTGAAAAAGAAATCTAGGCGTGAATTTAAATTCTTGCCAATAAGCAAATTCAAGGTGATTCCCACTGCAGTTGTCTTTCAGCTCTCTCAGGGATATGGACTATTTACGTTGTTGTTTGTCTTGTTGGATTAATGTCTTAATGTGCCTCAAAGTAGCTATGCTCAGGGAAATAATAGCTTTGAATTTACTGATTAACACATTTAAAACCTCACAAAAGTATGAAACTAGCTGAAAAGTTCTATTTTTGAATCTTTTTAAGCACCGTAGCTTGGAAAAAAAGAGGGAATGAGTGGGAGGACTGACAGATGTATCATTTGATTATTCTGGATTTGCAAGGTTTTCCTTCCATTCCTCCTCCCCCCCATAAATGGGTGATGACAAGTCCCAGAACAATTTATCCAAGCTTTCAATATATACAAAGCTGTTTGTGGTGAGTTTTATATATCTAATTGCTACAGCCCATGTAAAACACCTATATGTCTGTCTACAGCTCCCATTATCTGAGCTTTTAGTTCTGGATCTGATTGCAGCAGATGATGGGAAGTTTTTCTGAGTTATACACTATATGTTATGCCACACTCAAAGCTAAAGCATCTCATCTTTCTCTTAAAAATTGAGCTGGAACTGAGGATCCATCTTTTAGAAGGCCTGTTACCCCCAAAATAGTAGGAAGTGGTTGGAGTTTTGCTTTTCTTTCATGTTTTCTCCATTTGGGATGTCCCGGATGACAAGAACTACTGAATGGTAGAAGTCACTTAGGACCAGTGACTGAGTCCTGCTGATTTCCTGAGCAGAGAGAAGGAGAGGGAGTTTAAGAGCACAGGTGTTATATTTCTGGAGGAGGATTTGAAATGAGGTGTCCTTCACTGCAGAAAATGATTTGTGCTGGGGCTGACAGTCAGTTGCTGTCATGCTTGTTCATTTGTTTAAAAACTTCTGAGTTTGGTTCTTTGTTTGATATGCGATTTTTTCTATTTATTTGTTCTATATGTTTAAAATTTGTTAGAAGCAATCGACAGTTTCAATTATTCTGGAAAAGAACAGACAAAACAGCTTTACCCATCAAATCTAGAAGGCCCAATCCGACTGTATCAACAAAACTAACACTATATGGCGGGGAAGATAGCTCCTGCTGTTGTCAGGTTGTTAGTTGAGTTGTCTAGGAAGCTCAAAGTATATTTTCAGAATTAAAAAGATATAACAACCTTTCCTCCTAAATCCAACAAAAACTCCATGCAAGCCCTTGCAACAGATCTGAGTTATCTTCTCCACCAGGAAATTTGTCTCCAACTTGACAGGTGCACTTGACATCTAAGAGCAAATGCACTTCGCCAAGGCAAAGTGAATTTTCATTTTCTTTTCTTTTTCTTTTTCCATTTCAATACTGTTTTTTAATGATTTGTGACTTGTCTGTGTAGCAGACAACAAGGTAATGAGTCACAGAACTTCCTGGAAAATATATAGCAAACTGAGGTGAAGAAATAGCTGCCTTCGAGCAGTAAGCCTCCTTTCTCTAAATTTTTATTCTGCGTTTGACATTTAATTTATAATCCGGTCTGATTTAGCCTGAAAGAGTAGTAATAAAACTGCAAAGTACTCCATGTGATAGAGGTTGAAATCAAGATGTTATTTTCAGTTAAGCTTATTCTCAAGCCCGTGACAGAACCATCAGCAGCTCCTGACTTCCTGCTGAGAAAGCAATAAAGGCAAAAACAGGAGCATCTTGACTTTAAAAGCAGACTATTATTGAGAAACAGCGTTTATCTATCCATTTCAGTACGATGCAGTAGGTAGGATTCAAAACTATTTTAAAAAATGCATTAAAATTTTATAAAGCTATTAATACACATGTAGCCACACAAACTCCGTCACTGCAGAAACCTATCTATCTCAGACCATGGGGAACATCACTATAGGCTGCCAAAAGGCTATGGCCTCCTGAGCTAGCATTTAATAAGGAAACTGGGTTCTCTTACCACTAATAATAAATTGTTTGATCAGTAAGTTCATTACTAGTCACTTTCGTCAAGGTGCTCATGTGTCTATATTTTTTTCAAGATCCCTTCAGGTCTTTTCATTCCCAGCATGGCTGTTGGAGCCATGGCTGGCAGGATGGTTGGGATCGGTGTAGAGCAGCTGGCCTATCACCATCATGACTGGATCATCTTCAGGAACTGGTGCAGACCTGGGGCAGACTGCGTCACACCGGGACTTTATGCTATGGTGGGAGCGGCAGCTTGCTTGGGTACAGTACCTGCTGATCGTTGCTTTGTGCATGGATAAAACTGATGTTTGGAGACCTACAAATTGTTTATGAGGGCTTTGTGGTTGTGTTAGGTGCTATACTGGCATTTCTGGACGTGATAGGTGTGATGGCCTAAAGCATGGGCAGCTTCCTCAAATGGTCTCTCCAGTGATCTGCCAGGAGTCAACAAAAGAGAGGCTTGCAGTCACCAATGCCTACTCCTTGTAATCTGCCAAAAAGCACACAGAAGGAAAGAAAACATTAAAGTTAGGCTACAGGTTTCCAAGAAGGAGTGTTTTTTTCTTGTTTCTTTTTCCCCTTTGATGTCATGAAATCCCCTGTAGCTGGACTAACGCTACTTCCTTGTTTAGACTGTGCTCTCTACCAGTGCAGGGAACAAAATTCCCAGTTCTGGCCAAATTTTAAGCTACACAGAGTTAAAAATTCTGGGTCTTATTTTGGCTGTGTGTCACACTATGGTCAAGTGGGCTGTCTTCTGGTTTTTGTTTTGACCATGGGCCAATATCTGATTACATTCAATCAATATGATTTATTGGATATAACAGGAATGATCTGTTAACTATTAAAGCAAGATCATTGAATAGTACCTCACATATCAAATTTCTAGTCATAGATGCAACAGGAATGTTACACGCATACCATCTGAACATGTATTTGCCTGATCATATCTTTCCCCTTCTGTACTTGTATGTTCTACCTCCTTTTATTGTTGTTGTTGATACCGTTACTAGATGATGAAATAATAGTGGGGAGGCATAACACATGATTAATGTAATTGGGTAGATTTGAAATGAAAGGTGTACTCAGGGAAGAGCTGGAAAAGCTTCAGTTTTGGAGTCTCATGTTAGAATCATTTGTGTGATCAGTTATAGAGGAAGGAAGGGTGGGATTTGCTTGTCTAAATTTAATGTCTGTAGTGCAGACATCAACATCTGAGCTAGCTGTGTTGATACCCTTCACAGTCAAAACAGAAAAATGAGATACTGGAAAGATCAGTCTCATCTGGCAATAGACATCTAAAATCAGGCAAGTGAACAGATGAATTTGGCCTCAAAAGTGCCTGTTTTTCTCCACAGATTATAAAGGCAATCTGGATCACCCCTTTGGATGTGAACACCTACAGCAGTGTAGACACATTAAAATAGCTAGGGTGAATCTTACTGTCAAAAACAGTGAAGCACTTCCTCTTGTCCATAAAAGATCTTAATGTTCATAAAAGAAATCATACATAAAAATTTTGCTCTGATATTCCAGTTGATCTGCTAGTCAGAAATCACTTCCTCTTTTAAAAGGTCCAAATCAAGGTGCAGTGATTTTAATAGTATGGCGAGACATACAGCAGAATGGTCACTGCTCGTTCTTAAGCCCAAGACCTGTCTCGCTTAGAGTAAGAGATATAGAGTAAGTAAGTATTAAATATTCCTTACTCTAGTATCTGCTCTCAGCTTTTCAGAGTCAGAAGTTTAAGGCATTCCTCAGATGAAAGTCATATCTGGATCATCATGTTAAACGATCAACAATTTAATTTTCCTGTATGCTCCTAGATTAAAAGCATCTTTTAATGATGTGTTTCTGATTTCTCTCATCTAAAATGGTGCTGTATTTTGAGGTCTAAAAATAGCAGATTTATTACATTTACCTTTTGAACAGAGGCAAAGAAATGTTACCTAATAATTCAGTGATACATACACACTTGTCTGCAGTTACGTGATTATTTTTATCCTTTAATGTAAACTGAAGGAATAAGGAGCTTGCTTATGAAATTAATACAGAAAGACTAGATTGAAAAATACAGCTACAACCCTGTCTACAGCTGCATGCCTAGATGGCCTCAAACCAAGTTGTATACAATTCAAACTGTATGTTATACTGATATCAAAAGCTAGGGTTTAAGCTGTAACATAGCTCTTGCAGTGGCCCTAAACTATCCTTAAGTAGGATTTTGTAACCATGTCATGCCCAAAGATAATGCTTAGCTTTCTCTTCAGTATGAATGTGATAGGTAAAGCAATTTGAAGGCCAGCTCTTAATGCTCCTACCTGTCCCAGCCATGGTACTTAGCTGATTCTTGGAGTCATTTTAGAGGGCTAATGGCAGGATTCAGTTTTAGTTTCTCAAGTATCTGGTATAGCTGATTTTTTGGCGTGCTTTCTGCTTTGATAGCTCAGTCTTTTAACATTCATTATTTGCTTTTCAATGTTAGCATCTTTGGCTTGAGCAAGTTCACGCAATATTTTTGATGAAAATTGCAGTAGATGAAAAATCTCTTTCTTCAGTGAAATAAGCCCAAAATTACTTCACCAAGTATAAGGATGAAGTACTCAGCATGAATAATCTCATGCCTCTTTGAGTGTAAGACTCAAAAATATAAATGAGTTGCTTAGGACGTATACTTCCAGAGCACTGAGGAAAACTTGACTGCTTTCCTTGTTGGCAGGTGGTGTTACCCGAATGACGGTCTCTCTGGTGGTGATTATGTTTGAGCTAACTGGAGGCCTGGAGTACATCGTACCTCTTATGGCTGCAGCTGTCACAAGCAAGTGGGTGGCAGACGCCTTTGGGAAAGAAGGGATCTACGAAGCTCACATTCATCTGAATGGCTACCCGTTTCTGGATGTGAAGGATGAATTCACCCACCGAACCCTGGCAACTGACGTCATGAGACCAAGGCGTGGTGAAGCTCCTCTCTCTGTTTTGACGCAGGACAGCATGACAGTGGAGGATGTCGAGACACTAATCAAGGAGACTGACTACAATGGCTTTCCAGTAGTGGTTTCGAAAGACTCGGAGAGACTTATTGGATTTGCACAGAGACGAGAGCTGATTCTTGCAATAAGTGAGTAGAGTATCATCGTACGTAAGTTTGATTTTGATAGGAATTTTGATAGGGTAAGATGTTACCTTCTTCTCACCTTCTTCTTGAAGAACAGATAAATAAGAACCACACCTAACTTTTTTCCCCAAGTCTGGCTTTTACTAGTTGCTAGGACCCATAGCTGGAAGCTTTTCTATTGTAGCATATCACCTGGTAGACTTCTGTGAGCTTGACTTTTGTGGGCTTCATTTTGTCATCACTCACAAAGGCACAATACAATTCTGCCCGAGACAACAGAGATAGATAAACCCGACTCATATGGCCAGAAGTTTTGTCAGAATCAGATGAAAAGCCACTGCAGTGCTGAGCTTCCTGTAGTATCCATGGCCGCCAGTAGCAGCTGGGGCAGTTGTGGATCTTTGTCACCCTGTGATGAAGTGCAAGTCCCTGTGTTTCTTTCTGTTGCACTATCTCAGTTTTTCTCACATGCAGGCCTTCTGTGCTCGGGGTGGAAAGCTTTTCAGTGGAGGATGTTGTTTGGTAAAAATGGCTGAGTTTTGTCAAGCATCCGGTGGATGTCTGGCTGGTGGCCTGAGAGCCCGATCCAGGTCGTTACAGGTTTTGACCCATTAGGTCCTTTCCTGGTTGGCCTGATGGCTAGGTGGGGATTGAGAAGACAGGTATATTGGATGAAAGCAAGTGTTCCCACCTTCCCCATACCCAGGGCATCCAGAGCTGCAGAGGTCTGCGAGCCTGGCAAATCAACCCCACGGTCTGCTCCCAATTCTGGCAGTCACTGTGGTGCTGAGGGCCAGCTGGGCAGGCAGGCAGGCTGCTGGTTGGGAATGCTTGCGTTATACTTTGCAGGGGAGTGGAATGTCTGGCGTATCCAAGTCTCCCTGACATGGAATTATTCCTCTCTGCGTGGGCCCCTTTCATCCCTCTGCTTCAGGCACCTTTAAAAAGCTGTTGTCTCAGATGGAAACTCCCATATTCTTCAGAAAAGAAAATCCATAAATGGAAAATCAGGGCAGTTTTAGAGGGCCACGTTCCAGCTCACTTCTCACAAAGCTAAAATAAAATTTGAAATAACAGCGCTCTTTAAAGCACATATTTTTTTTAATGCATATCTATTTTCATCTCCTGGATATAGAAAGACTCTAAGTGATTAGACCTAAAATTTATATTCATTTATCTAAGGACAGTCAGCTGTTACTTGATTCCCTTCTTCTCATCCCATAGCAGAAAGTCACCAATGCTGTATCAATACTACATGCAGAAGAAGAAAAGAAATGAGAGAGCCCAGTTTTCTCCCCTTAAAATGTAGTGCGGAATTCTCTTCAGTAAGAAATTCTTTTCTCATTTTTTCCCTTCTGTGGTGTAAGTTGTCATTGTAGTTAGAGAAAATAGTTTATAAACTGAATTCATTTTGCATTTAGTTTTATCACTGATTTCTCAAAACACAGGAAAGCTGAACAGGCCTTACTGCCAGTTCTACAGCTCCTCTAATTGTACAATTGTAATTTAACTTCCAAGGAGTGTGGGAATCTAACTTTTTTCATTAAAAGCCATTGGTTGCTCCTTCCTCCCTCCTCCAAAAACAGGCAAAAAAAAGTCTCCATGAAGTTATAATCCTCTGTATACCAATCTCAGTATAAGAGGATTTTAAAGACACTGAGATGAAGTCCAAAGCTGCTAGCTGCAATACCCCTTTCGAAAAGCTGATTTTCTCAGAGAGCTAATCTTCCTTTGGTAGTAACAAAAGGTGCCTTGTATGGCCAAGCTAGGAAAGTAAATATGGGTCTGAAGTTTCACTAAATGTGTAAATGCCAAGAACTGATACCATTTATAAAATAGCTTGTATTTTATCCTGCTTTTGCTAATGATTTTCAAATGTCTTCTGCATTCCCCTGTGAGAAGTAAAAAACCTTAATTAGATGTATTTAGCCTGCCCCGTGTCTGGCTTTTACACTGTTTGTGCCATGTCATGCCTGTAACACTTGTTGCCATCCTAACTTTATAGCCTTTTGCCTCTCCTTTGCAGGGAGGTATGCCAGTGGGAAAATTGCGTGGAGTGAAGATGCAGAGCCCTCACTTTAAAAGCAGAAAGATCAGATGCTGTCTGAAGCAAGTCAGAGAAGTTTGAGGAACTGAGTCTTTTGATTCAGGTCATAAATGGCAACATGGCTGAATGGGCTTGCTAGGAGATTTGTGAACATGTCCAGCTATGCACTGATAACAAAGAAAGAAATCAGTTAAAAATAAACTCAGTAAACATTTTAGATCAAAATGCTTTCCTGTTCAAAAACTGTTTCTTTGACATCCACATTTTCCAGAGGAAAAGGTACTGTTTCCTGATCAGCTCTAATTAAGAGCATCTTTCATAGGATCTGAGACAGAACTGAGATTTAAAATCAAAAACTTCTCTGCATAGATGTGTTTTCCTAAAAGCCTCAGCTGTCAGTGACCTTTGGTGACCCTTTTTCTCTTGGGTTGAGTATGACAGCTCCTGATGTCAATCTGTGCTGACTCTGTGACAAATGGGTAATATTTCCAGTATGGTTTATGTCTTTGTGACTTAAAATCTGGATTTGGTTTCACTTTTCCAAAAGACACAATATATGATTCCAGTACAGGACAGGGCAAAACACTTCTTTTGTCCATGCTAGTAACATTTTGATAGCTAATCCTCTTTCACTGAAGGCCAAAGTTGCTTTGCATTTATTGCAGAAGAAGTCGCCGCTCATCATTACCACAGAGTAGCTAATGTGTTGCAAACCTTCACCTCAGCTTGCTTCATAGTTGTGTTCACGAAGCCATACGCTAAGTCTCCTTAAACTATAAAATTACTTGCCAAGAGGTAAACATCACGTGGTGAAGCATCTTTCATTCTCCTGTTCAGGTTCTTATCTCCTGCTCAGCCTGACAGCATCCAGAGATACTGGAGTTATATCTGGGAACAGTATAAGCCCCATCTGTGCAGTGCTGTAGCCAGGGAATGAGGTCTCCTGAAAAGCAGAGTCAGGCCTACACCAGTATCTCTTCTTTCACTGCATTCTGCCCTGCAGAATGCCTCCTCAGTTTGAACTAGCTTTGGTGCCTCTATACGACAACACGTCGCACTATGTAGAGACATGCTTTCAACCAAGAAGCTTCAACTTCTTTCTCTGGCCCAATAAATTGTGCATCAGCAGTGTGGTGGCCCAGGGCATGCTCTGGAGAAGTACTCTGATTTCCTCACACAACTGACTTCTTAGATAAAGGCAACAGCTATTAAGTCCTGCATCAAATACGTGTTTACACACAGCTCTCTGCCTCGTCATTTACCCCTACATAATTTTTTCTTTCCTACTAAGTGGAGCACTAAGCACGCTCTAGAAATGCATCCAGTCCCTATAAAACAAATGGCAATGCCACTTCCAATTGCTCAGAAGCACCTTCAGGAGGATTGTGTCCTTCCACTGGTCCTTGTTGAGCAGGTAGGCAGGTCAGGTGGCCAGAGCTACCCTCTGGGAATAGGTGTCTACATTTTAGATGGCACCTACTTTACAGTCTTATGGAGGAGAGTATTTGATCCTGTAAAGCTCTTCTTAAATTTGGACAGCTTCAGAGGCATCGTACAAAAGGCAGAGTCTTGGACAGAAGCCAGGTGGCCTGTATAATGTACTTTTCCCAGTGTGGAGTTGAGAGAGCAATATAGTTAATATAGGCTGTGAACTTTGAATGCCTGAATATGAGAGGCCGTTTCACATTTGAGAGAACTAATTCACTCTCTAGCTATGACAAGAGCCTTCTGCATAGGTTACTCTGTAAAACCATTGTCATCCATTTCCTTTGCTCTTTCTGTTAAGCTATATCTGTTTTTCTTGCCCACTGACTGTAAAAATGGTCTGTTCTTCTGTTTCACCTTTACTCTAACTCCCCTATCCAGTGAGACTGCATACAAAGTCCACCATTTTTCTGATGCCGCTGAATTTGCTCAATAGTACTACATCATTCAAGTTTCTCAAGAGAGATGTTTGACTTTGAAGAGTGAAGTCATGGCTTTGGCTAATCACTGTTGTCCAGGGTCACTGCTGCCTTGGGAACAGCAATGTGGTAACTGAAATGCTTGGGCCTGTTGCTTTGGGTGCAGCTTCGGGAAGGAAATACCTAGCTGTCAAGGGTTTTTATCAAAGGGTGGGAGTTACCTTCAGTTTGATTAATGTTACCTCTTACCACAGATCATATATCAAAGAGCTATGCAGGCATGTTCACACGTGAAATTAGATGTATGAATCAAAACAAGACGAGACAAAGTTAGCATCATTCCTATAAATTGCAATAGGGCTTGTAATATGTGGGGTGAGAAGGTTGAAAACCATATACCGTACTGATATTAGGTTTGAGCCAGAACTGCTCCAGTTCCAGAAATATTACAAGACAATGATCATTAAAGGGAAAAAAATGCAGCTGGAACATGTTGGAAACCATTACTGTCTACACATTACAAGTCACAGGAGCAGGTTTCTGCACTTTGATTGATGGCAACGAGCTCCAAGAATATATACATACACTTTGAGTATGTCTGATTTGCTGTACCTCTCAAGAACAGAAGCAACCTATATTAATCAAAGATAATAATTCCAGCCATTTCCAAGAAATTATACAAAAAAGAAAAGTTAAACCTTCAGAGCCAAACACATGATATGCTTATTTGGGAGAGAGAAGTTGTCTGTCATTTGGAAATCCATCTCATATATTGGTTGTGCTCTGTAGTGTTGAGTAGAAATGAGGTAAACACTACAAAGAAAATAAACTACTTCAGTGCTAAGAATTCTTGTTAGAGCATACTTTAAAGTAAAAGGCTTATGCTAATCATGTAAAGTCCAGATGTGGTGTAAAGTTCACTTCATAGTTTGATCAAAGTATGAATGATAGCTTTTGAACTTCTCAAAGTGGTTAAATCTGTACTGTTGAAAAAAATGTATCAAACAACTCATTTACTGCTATATATTGTTCCTTCCTTTACTATTTCCCTTTAAGTAGGATGCTAATTTTTTCTGCCCTTTTAAAATCTAGATATGCAAACTCTATTTAAGGCATTAAGTACAAAACCACAAAATCCACCCTGCATGCCAGAGAGGTGTGCTGGTCTAGAACAACACCCACACACACCCTGGGATGTGAATTTGTCCTTCATAGAATCATAGAATTGTTAAGGTTGGAAAAGACCCTTAGGATCATCAGGTCCAACCATTAACCTACCACCGCCAAGTCCGCCACTAAACCATGTCCTCAAGCACCACATCTACCCATCTTTTAAATACCTCCAGGGATGGGGACTCAACCACTTCCCTGGGCAGCCTGTTCCAGTGCCTGACTACTCTTTCAGTAAAGACGTTTTTCCTAATATCTAACCTAAACTTACCCTGGTGCAGCTTGAGGCCATTTCCTCTCGTCCTATCGCTTATTACTGGGGTGAAGAGACCGACCCCCACCTCTCTACAACCTCCTTTCAGGTAGTTGTAGAGAGCAATAAGGTCTCCCCTCAGCCTCCTCTTCTCCAAACTAAACAACCCCAGCTCCCTCAGCCGCTCCTCATAAGACTTGTTCTCTAGACCCTTCCCTCGCTTTGTGGTCATAAATCCATTCACTATGCCCAGATTTCCCCCACTCCACTGAGAAGTGTGGGAACAAACATACTGCTCCAAGCCACCTGGGACTGTACACAGGGTGTTGAGTCCACTCCTTTGGGCATATAATAGTAGTTCCTGTTGTGATTCTCACAATGGAGGAAATGACATAAAATCATTCGAATTTGACAGAAATTGGATTTGTGATGTTTGTGAATGCAATGAGCTCCATATTTATTCAGAAAAGCATTATCCCAACCAAGCAAAAGTATGTGCTTGTAAAAATATCACTTACATTTGCTTCAAGGGAACAATGTCTCAAGGAAATTCAAGTTTGCTCTGTAACCCCAACTTCCAGGGCCTCAGTACGTTAAAGAAAAAGAGCTACTCCTACATTTGCTTTCCAAAAGAGAATAATTTTTTTGATTTGTTATCAAGCCTAACTCACTGTCTACCTTGATCTTTCTGTTGTACAGAGAACGCAAGGCAGCGTCAGGATGGGGTGGTAAGCAACTCCATCGTGTATTTCACTGAAGACCCCCCAGAACTGCCACCCAACAGTCCCCATCCACTGAAGCTACGGCGTATTCTCAACCTGAGCCCTTTCACTGTCACTGACCACACGCCAATGGAGACTGTGGTAGATATTTTCCGGAAACTCGGACTCCGGCAGTGTCTTGTCACTCGCAGTGGGTGAGTAGATGCTGAGTCAAGCACGCTTAGAGAATCTGAGGAGATTTTCTTCAGCATTAACAAAACCACCATTTTTCCTGTTTAAAGCCAAATATAAACAGTAGCTAATTAATCAGCACCTCCGAGACAGTCAAGTGAATATTTTGATTTTTGTCTATTTTGTGAATGAAAGAATAAGGGAAGCTCGCCCAGTGTCTCTCCAGGGCAGCAAAAGAAGTCAGACTCAGAACCAAAATGGCCCTTGCCGGGTGTCATGTTTCATTCTGTTCTCCCAAATCCTTATTGTATTGTCATTTAGATAAGGTAAAGATAAATACAAAATAAACCATTCTGACTCCCACTATTGTTCAGTTTTCAACAGAGGCAGATCTGGTAAGTAGTATTGTTGGCAAAGGATGTGCCTGTTTCTAGACAGGCCAGCTAGGTTGTGAAGACTGTGATAGAGACATCAGTGGAGGAAAATTAATCTGCTCAGCTTTCTTTAAAGGAAAATGGAAAGGCGTATAAACCGAAAGTCCACAAAAACCAGAAGTGTGGGCAAACATGAAATTAGAAGAGTACAAAGCTGCACCATGTGTACTAGAAATAACATCCCATAATTCCAATGGGATTTGAGCTATTTTGGGAGCAGTGCTCATCCCAGGATCTAGTAGTAAGAAGAAGCATTACAACAGGATAGCAAAACAAGAGCCATCATTTTCAAATGCAGAAGACTAAAATTTAGTCTTCTACAAAAAGCTTTTTTGTTATCGAAATATATTGCAGCTGTTACTATCAATGCAGCGTCCTCAGCATTAAGAAAATAAGGACCACTATCAGGACACAGATTTAGGTCTTGATTTTAAGTGCTTGGATTTGGAAATTTTGATCTTCAGTTCTAGCACTTACAAGAAATGAAAGGTGGAAAAACGATAACAATGACATAATTTCAAAATTCAGTTCCTCGTGGCCTTCAAGGACTGGAAATAAAAGCCCTTGAATACTGAGGGTTAGGAAATTTTTGATTCTTGGGGCCAGCCATCCCATAGGCCTCATTTTTCTTGACAGATATAATTCATTTACGTTCACATAAATGAGAAATTATCACTCAGATTTGAAGGAATTATGCTGTCAGACAGTGACAGTTTCAGAAAGTTTGTCCTTTAGCTTAGTTCTTGTATTACTAAACCACATGCCCTAGCTCAGGGCATTGGTGCCTTGGTTTTGTGCTGGTGATCCTCTGCAGCCTGAGCCTAAGGAAACCAATTACTTTGTTGTACAAAGTGTCAGTAGTTGTAGCTCCTCACTCAGTCATGTTCCCAACAAAAAGAGGTAACAACCCAAAGTATTTCACTTAATGATCATGGCCGGGGTAGTAAAAATACATGAGGTGAGAATGTTTTTTATAAAAGATAATCATTGGGGAATGGATGAGATGGACAGTGCTATATGGAAGCAGTCAAAAAATGTCCCTGCAGGTGAACAGGGGAAAAAAATGGATGATATATGAGATGATTGTTGACCTTTCCTTTCCTTTTCTCCTCTAGGAGGCTGCTGGGTATCATAACTAAAAAGGATGTATTAAGACATATGGCTCAAATGGCAAACCAGGACCCTGAATCTATCATGTTTAACTAGACTGGTAAAGGAAGAAGAAAGTAACCCCAAAGGAATCCCTTCTAGATTAACACAAAGGCTATGTTTGGTGTTTCATTTTGTTTGAAGAGAAAATGTAACGTGTGTGAGGAATGGCCCAATATGCCTCTGACAGAGGGAGTGGATGCAAGATGGCACTTATTTAATGAGGAAGGCAGTTTAGAAGCTCTGAGCAGCTGCAGACATCAAGCTGTGTTTCCTTAATGAGATTCCTTCCCAACAGCTCAATTGGAGAGTTGGTGGGTGTAAGTGATGTAGTGCTTAGAGACAGAGCCAGGAGTGCCAGTGGGATGCATCAACGTTCACAGTGACTCTTGAGGCAGGTGTGAAGACTAGCAGATACGGTTTATGTATAAGCTGTTAACAGATATGAAGATTTGTGTTCCAAACTAGAGAGCGTATATGAGTAACGTCAGCTGTTTTTGTTACTGAAATCATGGCTATTTATTTGCTACTGAATTATACCATTTTCAGGAGGAAAAAAATCGTCATATTTTAAAATGAAAAATTTTGTCATCTTCATTTATTTTTGTAAAAATTAAGTGAATCAGGACTGGAGTTAATGGAGCAAGAACACACTTCAACTCACTTCAAAACGTAGTGTCCCCTGCTCCCTGCTTTAGTCCTTTGAATTTTATACAGTTTAGCATTTCTGTCAATCAGCTTCCCTTTATTAATGTTGAAATGTGACTTATATGTATAGATTTATTATTTCTCTATGCAATTTTGCATACAGGTACTGTAATATTTAGTATTATGTGGCTTGCTCTAACAACAGAAAAAAAAAAAAAGAAGCCTGTGGAGGAATTTTCAAAGGCACTAAAGGGAGACTGGTATCCAGCTCTTATCAATGTTAGTGACAAGAGATTGAATCCCTCACGTGTCTCCCCTTGTGTACATCATCATTTTTCACAAACTAATGACCTTCTGCATTGACTACTGACTCTCCTTTTAATTTGTCATTGCTATTTCTTGGCATTTGTCTGCACCTGCCAAGGGATTGCTGAAGTTGATTTAACAGTCGCAGACATTTATTCTTTAGCAGATCTATTCTTTATGCATCTACCAGTTGTAGGGCTGTGGAATCCATCCCCACAACACTGTGGCTGGATCAGATCAAAGGGACTGAGAATGCAAACGATAGCAAAGCTTTAATTATTGATCTGTTTGCAGCAAGAACACAAGATTTAACAGCCCCCAGCAGGGACCTCCAAGCCACTCAGGTAAAAATGCTACATTTTCCTAAACCCTTGTTCTGATCCTATGCGAGATGCACAGAGTCAACATTGTCTGTGTTAATACACTAGCACTTTACTCCTATCAGTAACAGAAGACCAAATTCTACTCTCAGTAACACATAATCCACACTGCCCAGTGTTTGCTTTATAACTGTATACTTAAAGATTGGAGAGAGGCTGCATCCTAACTTAGATGCCCTGAATCTCCTTCAGACCCTCTGAGAGTCTGGACCCTTCATTTAGGCATCTAAGACTTCTTTTGTTCAAATTCACACAGATACCAGTAGCTCAAGTCCATTGTGTCCAGATGGTCTTCATGGACAGGGATGAGGGGAGTCCTTTCATGGCAGAAGAGCCTGTTGCTTACTCCAGACAAAAGCCAGACTGTTGATCCAACTTGTAGGCAATGTCCATGATCATTGTGCCCCTGAACTGAGACAACTAGCCAGGTGCACCCTGAGTTAGATGCCCAAAGTTACTTGTCACAAATCCTCCTCTTATCTCCAGTGACCGTGCTTCCTTCTGGCATGCGTCCCACTGCATTCACACAAAGTATGGCCCAAATTGTTTAAGGAAAAGAAACAGAAGTAAAGGGATAATTTTAATCTGCTAAAAGTACTCCATTTAACAATAGTGTTTGCAACAGACCGATATAAATATATGTAGCTCTGGCCAAAGCCCATAAATATTTCAGTGTATACTTTTTGTTAACTGAACATCTGCAGTACAATGTATTATTAAAGGGATATTGTTCAAACTATGTAAACTACAGAACTGAGCAGCCCTTTCCTTCTGAGAATAGGAAATACAACATAATATTGTTGCTTCTTATGTTTTTCTATGAAGCTATCATCAGCCAAACTCATAAGAACCCAACCAAGTCAACAACCAAACTCATAAACATTGGATTCCCTCATTTGAGCAGAGATGCCATCATAAAATCAGTGCATTCCCACAACTAAATCCAAAAGGGGCTTAGTCCGAATGTCAGTTCCTACCCAAAACTAGATTCCAAGGGATCTGGACTAAGATAAATAGGCTGACTTTTGAGGGCAATCTTGTTCTGAAATTAAAACTGAAGGACTGTGTTCTGCTTTTCACTTTTATAGCTCTTAATGTTAATACACACGTTTGATGAACACTTTCTCCATCTTCCTTTATGTTTACATAGGAAACAAGTGTGCATGCTCTCCCCACTTGAACACTAAAATACCTCATTCGCTCATAAGCCAAGAGAAACAAATTGAGAAGTGAATTTATCTGCTATTTGAAATCAAACTCAAGGCTTCATGTATGTCAGGGAAAAGGAGAGATCTAAAGCCTTCTCTGTTAGCCAAGGAAATTTCTGTCCATGCTGCATCTGTCCATGGCAGAGCTAACTCTGAAGAGCATTGATAGTATTGAGCACAATGTTTGCTACAGGAACCAGCATGGTATATCAACACTGAAAAAAATTGTCATTTCTGAGCAAAAGACACAGAGTCACCTAACTGAGGTTAAACTGGCTGTGAACACAAACTCACTTGGGTATTGACTTGGTTTATCAGCTTAAGCTCAGTCCATGGCTATGCATAGGCATAAACTCTTGTGGCTAATTCCCATTAATAGCCAGAGGCCTGATCCACTAAAACCAAGAGTCAGCCCTGTGACAGCTTGTCACCTTGTCTTATTAGATTGCATCTGAGGAGCCCTCAGGGCTTAAGAACAGGATTCGTAAAAACAGCATGGTGGTTTGTAAGACACAACAGAAGGAACTGAGGTTTACATACTTATTGCAGTTTGACCCTGGGACTACCTCCCAAGCAGAAGGCAGGTAAATGGGGGTCCAGCTCTTTTCTATCAAACGTTCCTCTTCAGATGGAATGGTTTAAGTATCTACGGTGTCAACGAAAAAAGGTTTGGATGTGTAACTGCACATGGGTGGTTAGACTGCTGCTCCTTGTTCAAAATACGTTAAACCCCCTTATAGCAGGGACTGATATCTAGCTCTCCAGAAATGGCATAGCCATAGCTAACTTCAGCTGCTTGGCGTTATCAAGGCTGAGGTGATGCTAGAACAAGAAGAAGGGTTTTGAAACAGGACAGACTTTGCTAATTAGAAAATTTAGCACTTTAGACACTTCCAGAGACAGTAATTGGCTGTAAATCTTCCTGTTGAACTTCCTCCATGCTACAGTCTTCATTGCTCTTTTAGCTTGAGTGGCTGAATGGGGAACACTCTTAATATAAATTAATAACATGCTTTTCTCAAAAAATGCAGTTCTGAGGTAATGATTTAATGTATTTCCCCATAATAAGCCCATTATCAGTCACTGTTTTCCATCTGTATTCCCAAATATGTCTCAGAAGTTACTGAATAGACTCCAAGAGGCATAGATCTCAGCCTTAAGTACTTGTTTGAATTTTTAGAGCTCAAGATAGTCACGTAGCCTGATCAATCTGAGAGTTACCTAAGTACTTTAGTACATAGTGCTCGCTTTATGCAACCTCAGTTCAATCCTCATGTTCAAGCAGTTGGACTTCAAAGATGTCAAACTAAACAAGAGAACAAAAAATCTTTAAATGATACAAGTTCAGTATTGTACCTTTGTTTTGCATGAACTGCGTTACAGTTACATTCAGCTTCCAATGTGTACTTGAAGCAATCTGTACCAGAAAGTTTATTATTAAAGTACAGAACATGGATGACGTTAGCCAGATCCTTTGGCTGTGACAGTGATAATAATTATTAATTCTTATGCTTTGATGAAGCAGGGAATGAATGTTTAAGAATTACAAGAGACCCACTGATTCTGTGTTGGAATGACACTATAATTATGAATATTGTTTTGCTTTGGTCTTGGTTTTTCTAATTGTAGAAAACAGTATATATGTTGCACCTTATCAAAAACAATGTTTGGACTCTATTTTTTAAATAAAACTGACTTACAGTACTGGAAACATTTCTTGAACATCTTATTAATCGGAGAAGTAGTTCACTTAATGTCTATGTACGATTTTGATGTTTCCTTTTCCTACCTATAGGGGTAACTCAAGCCTGATGAATGATTTAGGATATTGTGGTTTAATCCCAGTCAGCAACTAAGCACCACACAGCTGCTCGCTCCCCCTGCCCCTCCTGGTGGGATGGGGCAGAGAATTGGAAAAAAAAGTAGAACCTGTGAGTTGAGATAAAGACAGTTTAATAGGACAGCAGAGGAAGAGAAAATAATAACAATAATGATAAAAGAGTATACAAAACAAGTGATGCACAATGCAATTGCTCACCACCCGCTGACCGATGCCCAGCCTGTCCCCGAGCAGCGATCGCTGCCCCCTGGCCAGCTCCCCCCAGTTTATATACTGGGGGGGTCATGTGGTATGGCATAGCCCTTTGGCCAGTCTGGGTCAGCTGTCCTGGCTGTGCCCCCTCCCAGCTTCTTGTGCACCTGGCAGAGCATGGGAAGCTGCAAAGTCCTTGGCTGGTATAAACATGACTTAGCAACAACTAAAACAAACATCAGTGTGTCATCAACATTATTCTCATGCTAAATCCAAAACACAGCACTACACCAGCTACTAGGAAAAAAAACCCAACTCTATCCCAGCGAAAACCAGGACAGATATATAGTTCAGTTATGGGTTAGCTAATATTAAGCAGAGAGTTAGTAAAGTTCACACAATGGACTTCAAAGAATCAGCCTTAACAGTTGGCTGTTTTATTTTCAGAGAGAAATGTTTTTTACTTTAGCATTATAAATCCTTTATTAAAGAAATCTAAAAAGAAGAAAAAAAAATTTCTCCTTCCAGATTATTCTGTTTACAATAATCATGAAACTTCTTTAAAGCTAAATGTTGCAAAGCCCTTATGATTTCAGGTTTTGTATACATTTTTCAGTTGCACTTTAATTCAGAGCTAAGCTCAAAGACTGAAAATGGCAGGTTCAATCATACCCATTTAATTGGATGAAATATTCCTTAAATCTCTGTCAGAGGCTAACTTTTAGGTAGTAACAAAGCATACAGGCTTCACCCTGATTAATGTACTAACCATGCAAGTAGAACGGCACTATGGCTTTGTGCAAACGAGACATTAATCAATGGTTTATCCAAAAGAAGAATTACGGATTTCAAGACATGCTCCAGAGACCAAGTTTGATAAAATTGTTATATATCAGCAATGTCCTAGTTTAAGTTAAATGACTCATTTCAGAAGCTGGTGCTGGAGTCCCAGGGCCTCCAGATTCTTCTGTGGATTGCTGTGGTCCTAACACAGCCCAACGCACACACTGAAAAGCCAGGAGGCATCAGGCATGCAGCAACTTAGTAACAGTAGTAATAGCTCCTGTAGTTTGTAGTTGGTCACGAGGGACTGAGCCTTAGACCTACCTGTCATCACTTGCGATGGCAGAGCCGGGAAATGGAAGAGAAAATGTTGAGAGGAATTCAGCACTGCCCTGTTACAGCTGCGCACTATGTATCCTGGCCTAGGTCCTCATTTTGTCTAAACCAAATAGCCTATTGCCATCTATGTGCCTTTTTGCTCCTTTAGGAGCCCCTTCCTCCCCATATATTTCCTACAAGCAATATTATTCCCCTGTGCTGTCCTGCTCCTCTACTCCAAACGCTATCTTGCTTCCAAGTCCTCCCCACTGTGGTGGCCCAGATGCCCACCAAGCATGGTCTTACAGACACTGTATCCCACACAAGAAAGGTGCACCTGTTTCGGATGGGTCCCTCTCATGGCATACAGGATTTTGTATTGCTCCCTGCTGGAGGACACGGCAAACACAGTGTTACTGGCACTGGTACACTGCACTGAGGTTTTTGGTTGGGTTTTGGCTTGCTGTCTTAATGCAATACCAAAAAGATGGACTTTTCAGGAAAACAGCTGCTGCATTTGCACAGAACAATCTATACATGCTCACCATCTCAACCAGTAACTAGCGAATTCACGCTGAAGGCAACCAGGAACTGGGACAGGACTGTGAGAACTGTATCCTGAAGCAGTTACGAGCACTTAGGCAGAATGAGACAGGAATTGCTGACCTGTAGTTGCAGCATTTGGTCAACTCTGCATCCGTCCTTTAATCTTGCTTGTATTCCGAGCATAATTAATATGCTCAGTTTGAGCACAATATAAGCACATTTGAGCACAGTTAATGATTTCAACCCTTGCTATCCTCAGAATTATCTCGTATAGTCCGGGTCAAAACAATCTCAGTGTTCCTACAGATACAGTGCTTTCCCCAGCCACAGCAGTTAACTGGTTAGGAAGACACTACCGTATGTAACAGCCAGATTGGGGAATGTCGGTATTTGGCACTTCAGCTGTGTTTCATTTGAGAAATGATTCTGCAGCCTGAAAAAAATCAGTGCACAGCTCTTTGTGGGGATTTGCAAAGCCCCTGTGGTCCGTTCCTGGTTTGCATGGCATTCGGAGCAATGTCTGCATGGGCCAGCCGTCATTACAGAACATGTACCCTGCAGATTAGCTAGCCTTTCTTAATCCACAAAGATTCAGTAAAGGGCACAGAAAAAATGTGCAGAATGCTTAGGAAACTAGACAGTCAACTATATCAGCTAGGGAGAGTCGCTTCATTGTCTCAAAGTTGTGTCCGTCAAGGCATCTAACTCTCAGGAGAACTGTCCCCTGTCAAGTGTTCACTGGCTAGTTTCATCACTAGGATGGAGTAATACCTAAAATAAAGCTAAAATCATATGTGTTGCTGTTGAGTACAACCAATGTTATTGTTTTTCTTTCCTAAGGTATTCTGAAAGACAACTTTCCCCCCCTTTGAAGTAAACTTGGTCTTTCAACAGTTGCTGGTGAGAACCAGACTAAGACTGTGCTGCACACAATTTTATACGTAGACTGCTGCAGGGCTGGTGCGCCAAATGCTAGCTGAGTGTTTCTCCTTTGATAAATGCAATAGAAATGAGTGGCTACAACAATTGTGCCATGGGAAAGGACCGTTCCAAATAATTAAAAAATGAGACGAACTCTAGTTCTCCGCTTCTAAAGTTTGCCACCAGATAACATGGAAAGGTATTTCCCTATTATGAAGCCTTATGATTTATAAAGTATATTTATGTTTAGAGCATTACCAAAGTTGCATTTTGCCTAGAGACAAATTTTATTCTCCTACCTCTCAGATTAGAAGACCATTAGGCACCAAAAGCTCTGAATGAATTAGAGGGGACAGCCAGACTCTTGAAGTCCCCAAGCCTGCAAAAAGAGACAGCTAAGCTCTGCTGCAACTCAGAGATGAGATGGAGGACACAAACTCTATCAAAGGTGCCGGAATGGCCCTGGTCAGCACTGATTTCCAGAAAAAAACAAAGCACAAGAGGTGCCATCACCAGCTCTTTCCTTTTTCATGGTAGCCTCATTGTTAGAGATTCTTGGGATCTGGTAGGGCTGGGATCCAGTTATAATGTTAGGTAAATGTTCTAATCCCCATAGTACAGGTCTTCTAGGCCTTGAGTGGCACCTGGCCTCCTGATGTAAGTGCAGATCACTTACTTATCCCAGTGCAGCTCCTTTTTTGCTAATTGCTGCTTGGGTTGGCTTTCTGGCAAGCCAGAAGGAGCATTGCCCTACAAGCATTTGTAGACTTCTCCTTGGAGACGTCTCAGTTGGCTATTCTGAGTGATGTTGAGATGCAGATTCTGTATCTTGATTTTTATAGGGGACTTAGGCTCCTTCTTATACTCTTACCATACTGGGGGGGTCCATCACATTTTTAGGCCTTGCTGTAGCCTGAACACAGTACTTGGCTTCATGTAAGTACAGTTACAAGAACAGAATGGACAAAGTCTGAGTTTGCCTCTGTAAAATTCCTCACTTTTGAAAATCCTGGTTTCCAGACTGCTAAACAGGTGGTTCACAGTTTCTGATTCCTTAAGGTATTTCACTGGCACAGAATATTCAAATGGTCAAATGGTTGAAAAAAAAACCAACAAAGCCAAAGAATAGAACACCTAACAGCCATTTGTCATTGACCAGAATATTTAATCTTCATCTATGCAGTCACTGTTTGAGTTCAATCATCATTTGGATTATTGTAGTAATTCATGATTTTTGATCTCTGTCCTACATTTAAACACCTGTTTAATCGTATTATTTATTTATTTATTCAATTAACTAATTCCAGTGGTACTATAATTAGAGGTAGAACAAAGGTATAAACACAGCCTAGCTGAAGGTTTTCCACACCACAGACAATCAACATTGAATCTGAATTATGTTTTGGCCACATCTCAACTTTTAAGGAACACTACCACAAAGCACTAGTCACAGGAGCACAAGGAATAAGTCATAATCTGTGCTGCACCTCTCCTTTCCAAGCCTGCAGGGATGAACGTACATGAAACTTTCTCTCTGCCAAGCTGGGTTTGGGCAATAGAAATCCCTGCACTTTCAACAGCTACAGCAACTCCTTTTTAGTAAAACTCACCATGCCAGACTGCCTCCTTCCAGATACACAGGCACCATTCCAAGTGTTCCAGTTTTCCCTCTGCGTAAGGATAACCAGGTAGGGCAGGTAACTAACTCCCCCATTTCCCTCCTCCTTTTCTCACTTCACTGCTCTGCTCTGAACGCTTCTGCCTTTCTCCTTGTTCAGCCTCCAGTCCCAGCCCACTCTGCCTCCCTGATGCAGCTTTTCTGTAATAACCCAAAAAACCCCAAACCCCAAACAAATCAACACATCTGCTCTTTCTGTTGAAGTGAGACTACTGTGCAGAACGCAAATTTGCCAGGAACAAAGTCATTAACTAAGCAATAGTCTAATTCCCAGCATTATTTCCAGTGAATAAACATTCAGTGCTGCTGAATTGTAAAAGACAAGCTGTTCAGGGACCAGGACCAGAAGCCAGCTTGCTCATCTGATGGCCTGGTACATACAGACCACAGTAACAGATTCCATCTCATTTGCTCCGTGTTATACTGCTGGCTTCTTGGTGTTCAAGCTGCAACAACAGAGGTGGAGAGGGGGAATTATTCCCTTGCCAAGATACCTTTTTCTCAGGAGAATGCCTCGTTCATGAGGGTATGAAGTATTTTGCCTCTCTTACTGAAGTTGTTTCATTCTCCATGAAAATATCCATTAGACCAGGGAATAAAACAGCCTTTTTGGCAGTTGTTACATTTGCTCGCTGGATGGAGAGGCGAGAACTGAACCCAAGGCTCCTGCCTCCCAAGGGGATGCTGAAACCATCAAGATGTTTGTGTTTGAGAGGTAAGTCTGTGTGTGCAGGGAAACAAGGGTGAGAAGTGGCTGGTTTAAGTGCCAAACCCAGACCTTGTGAGATCCAGCTGGACATTCAGCCCAGAATAAGACCTGTAGAGAGGCAAAGTTGAATGCACATCCATTCTCCATGTTTCTAACAGACAGCACCTCACCAAGACAACCAGCACCTGCAATTTTTATTGTAGGTGCCCAGAGCTACACCAGACATCGTATAGGAAGCATAAGCCCTTCACATCAGCCTGTTAACACTGACCATCCTCTCCAGTGTAAAAACCTGCAATGGCTGTGATGCTAGACATGGAGGGAGCGGTGGGCAAGACTAAAATGTTTTGCTATGGCAAAGGGGCATGTGGTGGCCAGCCCCTCACAGACAAGTGTGGGATCTACTTTTCTGTGGATCACACAATGCGGTGACAGGAAAGGGTGAGCCCTCTCTTCCCACGCCCTTACAGAAGTTTACTGTTTCTTAAATGGAGAATTGCAACTCGCTATTGACACAAGGTAAGGGACAAGAAACAAGCAGTTGACCCCTTCCACCCCTGCCCCTGCCAGGGTAATGCCTTCATCCTGTATGCTCTCTCAGCAATGTATGTATTCATTCACGAGGTTCCTGGCACAAAGACCCTCCAGCAAAGCCTGACCTGCACCACTCCCTTCCCTTGAACCGCTGGCACACCAAGCCCCACACGCAGAAACAACGGGAGCTCTTCTCTACCCAGAGCAACACGCAACAGAAGTTGGAGCAGCAGTGTGGACACCTCCTCCCCAGCACAGCCGGAGGCCACTGCCGCCACCACCTCCTCCCACCTCCGTTGTCCTGGCGCCGTAGGGCTCTGGGAACAGAAATGCCCAGAGGAAAAGGTGGAGAAGTGCGATACTTGGCCGAGGATCCTCCCTGTTGGGACTGACCTTTTAGCTGGCCCTCAGAAGGCCTGGCTGGCCATTTCCTTCCCACTGCTCCTTCCTGCTCACTCACAGCTTGTCAGGGGAGGAGGATTCAGCGAGTAACTAACTGCGTCGCACTACACAGCCACACCAGGAGTCGCAGCTCGCTTACTTTCTTACAGATGCACACGGTCAGCCTTTCCCAGATCAATGGAAAACCAAATCCATCATTACAACTACCACAGCTCCATCCGCACCGAGCACAACAGGCTGGCAATTTATCACAGCAGCCAGCCACCGTCTGTCCTCATATCTTTCCTGGAGCGCCAAAAGGGCCCCACAATCGTCTGCATATTTAGATTCTCTATGAGCTTCAAAGAGAAAATCTTACCTGTTATAAGGGTATTGAAGTACCAGAGGACACTTGAGAGAGGCCTCCGGTGCATGAGGAGAGCTGGCAGCTGCGCACGGGCGCTCTGCGCTGCCTCTGAACCAGCAGACGACGTTTCAGGCCCCCCTGCAACGCGCTGGGGCAAACGCTCCCCTCGCCCGCTGCTGCACCGATCACCCGGCCTGTTTGTGACCCACCGGCTCCAGCTTCAGCCGCAATACTTATTCATCAGTGGCAGGGTAATGGGCAGGGGTTCGGCGTCATGGCTCCGGCGGGTTCAGTGGCGGAGGCCCGCTAGGTGGCATTCAAATCCTCGGCACGGCAGCGGCCGCAGCGCTGGTGCCACAAGCCGCGCACAGGCCGACAAAGGCCATCGGGCTGCCCTGGCTGTCCGCGGGCTTCCCAGTCTTGTAGGAATCAAAGCTGTTTCATTGTTTGCTCTAAATGTGTCGTTTTTCTCATTAATTTTGTTAAATATGCCAATTAAAAGCTAATTTTTTTTTTTAAAGCGTGATATACGGATACTCAGGAGGGAAAGGGAAAGGAAGAGGAAAAAAAGAAACCTTTTTCTTTGTTTGGACTACTTGGCAGGGCTAAAGCGCAACTGTCTGCTTTGGCTTCTTAAACCACATATCACATCTGTAAAAACATAGTGGCAAAAGGAGGAAAAAATAATCTGCAATGCTTTCCTGGTGGTTTCTGTAAGGCTTTCATGTAACCAATACATTTTCATCAATTATGCATTTAGGCCACAGGAAGAGTTGGAAGAGGGAATTCCTTTGCCATTTCAAAGTTGCTGTCAGGAAGAAAATATAGCCAAGCTGATGGAGCTAGAAGAAATACAGTTTTGTTCTTCTGTCCTGATATTTTTCTTCTCCGCTTTCTTTACCATCATTCCTATTTGCATAAGCATTTCCCCCAGCATAGGAAAGTCTGTGTAGGGAATGCACAGAGGCCCTTCGAGCATGGAAACCTCTTATTTTGCAATGGCAATTCTAAAACATACGTAAATACTATTAGAGAATTGAGTAAAAGGCCTTCCCTGTAAAGCATTTGGTCAGATCTAAAAAACAACACAGGATCCTTGGTGGGCAGCATTACCATATGTAACCTTTAGGCTTCTGTGCAATTTACAACCCCAAGTTAGGTGCTTAAATACCCTTTTAAAACTATAATGAGAATTAAGTGCTAAGGACTGGGTTTCACTGTAGCCAGCACACAGAGCAGGCAAAAGCTGATGTTAGCTACTGGAAAATACCGGAGAAGACCTTAAAATCTCACCTCTTTCCTGTATTGCAGATCACAGGAGTCTCCTGTCCCTCTGGATCATATGCCTGAGCAAAGTCTCAGAGAACTTGCTCACTATTTTCTTGTGAAAAATGTCCAAGAATTTGTGGAAATGCTTCTGGTCCTGTGGCCCGCTTCTTGCATGCGCTTAGAGCATTGAGCAAGAAGCAGGAAATGAGGGCTCAGGGCTTTCCACCCCCTCCACTCTTTTCAGGAGGCTGACACCCCCCCCATCTCACCACTCCCCCAAGCAAAATTAATGTGGGAAAGGCAAGAGGGAGAAGAGAGATATTAGTGCAGTTAGCAGAAGGAAGCTCTACATTCCCACCCCTTCTCCCAACTCTGCTTCTGTATTTTACTTACCTTTCTTAAATGTAGAATATAGCACCAGGCTTGGGAACAAGGACAGAACTGAAGTCTTCCACTTCTGAAGTAAATGCCACAGCAATTAGGCTAGAGAGTTTCCCCTTGCATACTGCGGCCCAGCATCATGCATTCCTGCAGCCCAGCTTCAGCAGGAAAGGCAAAGACTGCTTTTCTCTCTGCTCTTCCCTAGCCTGAATGTCAGGGCAGTCCTTTGAGAGATGAGGCTGTAGCTGTTGATAGCTCCAGGCTGAGGAGGGTCTTACAGCCAGGTGTTGCTCTTCTGGTGCATTGAATCTTCCGTGGGTCATGCACCTGAAAGTAAGTAGGTTGTGACATCCAGCAATACCAGAGCACCAGCTCAGGCTGGGGAGAGGCCAGATCTGTGAGCCCGAAAAGGCGGGAGGTGGGTGCTAGAAGACTGGCTTGGCTGAGAGAGACCAAGTTCTCCTATGTGCTGGAGGCTGTCTCCAAAGGCTTAGGGAGTCATGGCAAAGCACAGCACACTTGTTTAGAGATCTGTAGCTGGCTCTGAAAGATATGGATCCTGAACAGGAGACAACACAACTTGTTGCTTGGGCTAGCAACAACCCTCCCTCCTAGGAAGGGTGGAGAAAAGATTAGCGGAGAGTAAGTGTTGTACCTATAGCGCTAGAATACCCTGGGACCAGGGTTAGTGTCTTGGCGTAGCACGTATTGCCCTGTACCAGCTTGTTTGGATTGATGTGGCTGGCAGTGAGTAAATCAATTTGTACTGGCTCTGAGGGGTCTGAGAGAAGTGATGCAGATTTTGTGAAACCTCATTTGAAGTTGTTAGGGACCAAAGCTGCTTATTACAAAACAAGTACCTTTATAACCCTGGACTGAGGTCTCCCTCTGCCAGGAGTGAAATACAGAGAATGTTTCTTTAATACAGAGCAATTTTTATTCAGTTGATTTCATTTTGGAAGCCGAAGAGCTAAGAACTACTTCAAAGGTTAAATTTAGCATATTTGTACTATTTACACAATCATTTAGCATATTTAAATTGATTCTTAAAATAGTCTGCCCCGTAAGCAGAAAAAATCTAGCTGGCTTAAAAGAAAAAAAAAGTTAAATTCTGCTATAATTAAGGTTATACATGCAAAAGTTAGCAGTTTGCTTATGTTTATGAAATAAATCTGTCCTGTGAGACAGAGAATTTGAAGGCAGGGCTCTTTCATGCCTTCCTCTCAGAGGCGTCCTACTTTCCACAGAATACTAAGTATGTATTTCACAGAATGAGAGTGACTTTCTGGAACAACCTTTAGGACTTTTACCTACGGCCTGGGGTTCTGCTGTTCCCTAGCTTTCTCTAGTAAATTGTTAATTATTTAGTCAATGTTGGCCAGTAAGAATAGAAAAATATAAAGTTCTGATATCATCTGCTAGTCCTGATAGTCTCCTGAGAATGATTCCTAAATCACTGGGCTGCTGCCTTAAAAAGGGAAAATGGCATTTCCGAGAGTAAAAGTCTTCATTTCCTTTACTTTTCTTGCAAACACAATGAAGTGGATCATGCTGAATGAAAGAAAATCTTTGTGTGACATTTTTGTGAGGAAAAAGCACTCAAAAATATTGCAGTGTCCCCCCACCCAAGAATTTAGGCTTATTGCTTAGGCAAAAGCATTAGTCATTTCTACAACCCCTCTTAACCCCTTGTGAGTGCTTAGACTCAGATCTTACCATTTCTTCCACGGCTGTATTTTACTAAATTGGGGGAATAAAATCTCGTCCTTTGTTAGGGTAAGTACTAAACCATCCATTTACTTTGTGGGGCCTAAGATTTACAGCTTGTTTATGAAAGATAAGAAAAATCAGGCTTTGAAATTTCCGCTGACAAATTTTGCGGCAGTGGAATTAACTTTGTTTTTCTAGTCAATTCCTAGTTTGAATAGTTCTCGTTTACTTTGCTCTACACCTTGTTTACTTTCTGTTTTACAGTATTGCTATCAGCTAGAAATTACCTTTCACCCTAGAACGGTATTTTTTTCTATTTCTGTGCAATAGTATATCCTAAAGTGTGTTAAGTGCTTTCAAGCCATAGACTGGCAGGTGCTACATAAATATTTATCTTTATTATGATTGCTTAAAGCAGAAGGCTCAGGGGTATATAAAAGAAAAAAAACCTAAGTAGCCCCACCTTCTGCCCTTGGTTTTCACATCTATTTCATAATCAATTCAGCAAGAGAAATCCCTCACAGAAAGAAAACATTCAAACTGCCTTGCAGCACAAAACAAGGATAATTTTAATCCATGTTAAATTCCCAGATTTACAGTCATAGTTAATTCAATTTTGAAATGACCTGAGAAACAGTTTATCCTAGACAAATGCAACTGAAGGGTTTCATAACAAAAAACTCTTTTATATTCTCTTCTTTGCAATCAACCCGGATTTTTTTTTTGCTTCCGTTGAAGTGGGGTTTATTCAGAATATTCTGGCTAGTGGGATGGTGGAAATGGGCAAGATGTCTTTCTTTAGGGAAAAAGACTACGTGGCACTCAGCAGAATGTATGTTTGCTGGACTGTTCTCGTGCTATTGTTCCAGACCACTAAGGTTTACTTAAAAAACCAAAAGTTTCAGAGAGGCCAGGTGCCTTATATTATGTGCTTGAGTGTTCCTTCCTGACCGAGTTGCTTTTCCCATTACAGTTCTTTGTCCCATTCTCCATCTGAGGTTTGTTTCCTGTTCCTTTTCATTTCACCTTAGCTTTTCATGCAATGACATCCAAATAGAAAGAGACAGTCATTGCCATGGTTTTCACTCTAAAACTGAACTTCCTGGCTTTTATGGCTTATAATCAATCCCATAATGTCCTGTGATTTCTATGTATGAGTGGCAAGAAGTAAAAGGGAGTTTATTTTGCCTGTATGCAGACAGGCCAACTTTCACACATTAGGAGCAGCAACTAATCACCCACAACATTTCCTAAAGTTTATGGTGCTGGCAGACAGCTGTTTTCATTCTGATATGATGGTTTCTTTGCAGACTCCTGCTGCCAGCAGTGTCTCAACCACTTTACTAGCGCTCCATGCACCACACATCCTGAGCTACTGCCTTTAAAGCTCCTTTCTACTTTATACACACAAACGCAAACTAGACTGCCAACAAATACCAAGGAGACAGACATATTGTAACTGTAGCTGTCTGCTGTACCAAAGGGAAATTTCAGTTGCCAACACCTAGAACTAAAAGCAGAAAATGATAACATGTAGGCATACATCCCAGGTCCCTCAATATAAGCTTTCAACCTTACTTTTTTGTTTGATTTTTTTCTTCCCCTTTTAAGTCTTGGCCCTTGAAGGGGTAAAAATGCATTAACTCTACTGTTTATGATACAGGAATTAAAAAAAAAGTTACCTATATTCTCTGAAAGTTAACCAAAGTTACTGTAAATGCATGTATCCCACATATGCTAAAAATGTATAGAAGTTTGGGCCTTGCCTAAGTAATCATTGATAACAATATTTAACAGCTCTTTAATATTTGACTTGATTAATGTGGAGCTTAAGAGACCGGGGAAAGCACCCATTTCATCTCTGCAATGCTGGCTACACAGCTTTGTCTGTAATCTCCTACCTGCAAACTTGTTCCAATGCTTCTTGTCTTCAAAGACTTCAAAGGTATGTTCTTGAAGCCAAGAATATGCCCCACTGCCAACCAACAGTCCAAGTATCTGTCTTTAAACAGAACTAGTGCTGGAAGACCGGCATCTTATGCCATGGACAGCATGAGGCCGAGTTCACAAAGACTGGTGTGAGGCACCCAGCAATGTTCCCTTTAACAAGTTCAGCCTGATGACTGGCAGCCTGAAGATAAAATCTTCTAGGAATGAAACATGGGAAAACCTCATCAAATTCTGCAGATCTCTCAACCGCTGTCAGTTGTTAAATACAGGAGAAGAAACAAGTGGATTGGGGGAAGGGGAAGAGTTCCCTTTAATCCATCCCTTAAACGAATATTTATGATCTCTGAGTAAGGAGGTATTAAAATCTGAACATTTGAAGTATATTCACTTTCTTTCGCTCCCACTGATACAGACACATTTGTAATTATGCATATTTGTTCAGTACAGTCATGCTGGTTTTAACTTCCATCTAATTATTATTTATATGATTATAGTTCCTAGGAGCCCAGTCATGGACCACAAGGCTACTGTGCTGAATGTAGAAGACATGCAAAAAAATGTCTTGAACCCCAAAGATTATAGGAAATCTGCCCACTACCTTCAATGTTGTTTTTCCAGTTGGTTTTATCATGCTTCTAATTAATCTACTACACACAAAGACCGTAGCAAGCATAACTTAGTAAAAATCAACACAAATAACAGATCTTAAACATAGCATGATTTGCCAAAGCATCTAAATCTCTGTAATGCTCTGGCAGTATAATGCAAGTTACATTTTAAAATTCATTTAAAAGCTTTAAGTATTTTGTTAAAAACCTTACCAACACAGGTTCAGTAAGTAATGGGTGAAGGCATTATTTTATTTGTCTTTTATGTGAGCAATTGTGCTCACATGAAAAAAAGAGCAAGTCCCTAATGCAGGAATTAGAATGAAATTCTGTGGGGCCTCCATTATACAAGAGCTCAAACTTGTCAGTTGTAATGGCCCTATCTTGTATTACATCTGAGGCATGTAGATTTAAAGAAGCTGAAATAAATGAATAAATAATGCTTCTTTTTGAAAGTACCTAATGCACAAAAAACCCCATTGTCCCAAAAGACACCAAAGAGCACTTTTCTCAAGCAGCAAAGAGCCACTTGGCTCTTGCAGAGCTTCTGGGAAGGATTGTCAGAGCCTACTTAACTAGATGTCAAAAGATATCCTCTCTTCAGGTGACTTCCCCAATGCCTCAAAGGCGCTGCCATAGCTCCTGCCACGCTCCTTTCCGTGACAATGATGGAGTTATTGTGACTGGACAATATCCATTGCCTCAGCTGGAGAACAGCCTTCAGTCTCAATGACATCTAGTGCAATATAATGTTATTGTGAGGGTGGGTTTGACAATCAGGTAGGAGGAAGGAAAGAAGGTATATTATAGCCATGTTTTAACTGCTAATCACAGGCTACAGTATAGCCATACTTGTAGGTGCAAGGGTGGTAAGTACAGACTGGCCAAAGGGCTATGCCATACCATATGACATCATGCTCAGTATATAAGCTGGGGGAAGAAGAAGGAAGGGGGGCACATTTGGCATGATGGCGTTTGACTTCCCAAGTAACCGTTACACATGATGGAGCCCTGCTTTCCTGGGGATGGCTGAACATCTGCCTGCCCATGGGAAGTAGCGAATTAATTCCTTGCTTTGCTTTGCTTGTGCGTGCGGCTTTTGCTTTCCCTATTAAACTGTCTTTATCTCAACCCACGAGTTTTCTCACTTTTACTCTTCCAGTTCTCTCCCCCATCCCACTGAAGGGGGGAGTGAGCGAGCGGCTGGGTGATGCTTAGTTACCAGCTGGGGTTAAACCACAACACTTCCAACCACTGGACCGATTTCCCCCTGCCCTGAGCAAGACAAAGATATCTAACAGTGCTCCTTCTGAAGTCTCTGGGGTCCCCCGCTGTTAGCTGTCTGCCTGAGGAAGGTCACTGTGGCCAGTGCCCCAGCAGTAGAAACGTGGGCTCAGAATTAAAGGCAAGAAGCAGTCACGGCTGAGGCCCTCCTATGGGGACACGTAACAGCGTGTGTCCTATCGATCAGTGCAAAGCAGGACAGGTAACCCTTGAGAGGCAAGTATTTGCACCCTTCATATCAGGCAGCTAGCCTGCGCTCCTGGGACCCTCTTGCAATCAAAAAGACCATAACCTCTCCTCTTGGACTATCTGCTGGTTGCATGTGCCATTTCTGCACTGGCTACCTAGGGAACCAGCATCCCTCGTCTGGAAACATAAAGGTCTTAAATGCCTTATGTAGATAGTGTGAGCAACTCCCTCCTCTGCTCCACCTCGTCAGTGGGTTGGCAATTGACGGCGATGCACACAGGTGAGAGGAGAACAAAGGAAATCACCTTTATTTCTGGAAGAAGAAAAAGAATGTTCTATTTTTCTTTTAAAGTACGCAGGATTACTGATTCATTTATTCATAGTACTTGGTTTTTAATCTGTCAGGGAATAATGACCCATTATTTTATACTTATGGGAAATGACACTTTCTAGTACCTGGTATTTGCAGCTGTCAAATTGTATATGTCAGCATCTGTCACTCTGCAGCAGTGCTTAACGAACGAGTTTTGCATATCCCAATGAGCTTCTACTAGAAAGGAGAGAAATATTAACACTTTTTCTGGCAACTGTAGGGTCTGGCTGCTTTTTCAGCATATTCACCTCTGCTCCATATAGCCTTACCATGTACAGCCTGGACTGCACAGTCTCAGTGGTTGTAACAGGCCCGATTAAATACACTAACATACAGATTTCTGCCTATAAACTGCAGGATGGAATATCTTCCTTTCCTAATTCAAATGACTTAATGAGAAATGAAAATAACAGCATTAAAATGAAAGTACGAAATCTCTAACAGCATGAGCTGTCAATAAAAATTTAACACCTTTAGGGCTTTGTCCAGTTAGTTTGAAGTAAAGACAGTCCTCTGTGGTCCTCAGGCCCCCCGCAAGACTATCTTGTCCAACTTGCACCCAAAAACTTGACAGAGGAAAGAGCAATGAGTCACTCATCACATCACAGAAATGAGGGGGAAAGCAGCAGACAGTCATATATTTACATGTTTAATGTTGCTGTCCTAAGAAACTAGGAAGTTATTCAATTATCACAAAGAAACCACCAAAATCCTATCTAGCAGATAATTGCCAGGTAAGTGTGGTAATGCAATGCAATGCCTACAGCATCAAATGTCTCTACAGATTTCTTCATATCTCTAACTCTGAACAGCTTCATCACTTTCAAGGATATTGTGTCAAACTTATAGCTGATCCATACACAGAGACAAGACCCTTCCTTGGTAGATATTCTTTACACAAGCTCACAGAAAGAACCTTTTCCTTTTTTGTCACAAATTCTTAATCTTTTTCTACATTGCAAACTGATATCTATTTTATAACAAATTATCTGCTGCAAAATACAACAGTTTGCCTAGGCATTATTTAATAACACTAAGCGGGCAAGCACATCATTAGCACACAGGAACAACTTTGCTTATAAGGCTCATTGTATCACTGTGATTTACACAGAGCAAAAAGAACAGAAGCCAGATGAGTCAGACAGCACGGAATAGGTGATGCTGCTCGAGGGAGGAAGTATATTGTTCCCCCACTCAAAGGCATATTAGTCTTTTTTGTTTTCAATTTTTTTTTTTAAATATAAAAAAGTCTCCCATGGCGACTCATATTCTTCACTAATGAGCTTTCCAGGATTGCCAGAGCTTCTGGGCTCTTCATGCAATCCATGGGCAGGACCCTGGACTTGTCTTAGAGACACAAATCTGTCCTCGGGCTAGAAACTTTCAAAGGGACAACACATGGGACTTTGGTCTACGCCCTTCGCCGCAGGACAGGTCATAACCTGAGCCCTTGATTTTAGGGAGGATGACTATGGTATATTAAAGCAGTTGTATTTTTCGGTATTGCGTTATGTGTGTTCTGACATGGTGTGTTAACTTTTCTCACTGGAAATTCAATAGGAAAGAAGTGTTACTTCCTAAAGTGAGCCATGCAGAGGAAAATTCATGCTGAACTTGTATGACCAGACACAGCTGCTCCTCATATCAGATATAAAAACTATTTCACAATCAGAGCCTTTATATTTTAAAGAAGATCCTGCTTGCTGAGCTTCCCTACCTCTGATGCATGGCAGTTGCCAAATCCCTGTACACTATAGGTACTTAACAAGTCTGTGAGCCTACGCATTTTCCATGGCTGAACGAGGAGTTAGCAAGAAGTAGGAACTATCTGCCAGGAGCCTATTTCCACCTTGTTTCCTGCTTAGACCTAGTTTTCTACAGTTCAAATAAGGCACCACAAAGGAATGCAAGTTACTGAATCTTTACTTACACTGAGCAGAAACTGATATCGGCACAGTTGAGTCCTGGAGATTAAATGAAGCTTTCTGCTGATGAAACTGGTGCATGCCACCCACAGGCAAGACAAATCCATAGACTACAGACCCTGTGTACAGACAGCTGGGAGCTGAACGATGAGGGCAATGGGACTCATCATCCTGCATAAAGTCCTAGAAACTAAAGCCAATTCGTAGGCCCAACTTACTCATACCCACAAATATCTGTATCGTTACACAATACATTTAATCACAGAAATCATTTAAAGTTGTTCACTCAGTCATACCATTTTAATAACTGAGCAGAAAAATCAGCCCCAATATCTTTCTTTCCCCATAGTATTACGTATGAAACAATATATGTCAGTGAGCTAATAGCCAAAGTAGAAAGCCAAGCTGCAGATATAGCAATACTACAAAGGAAAATAAATCAGTGATGTCATGAGTTCAGCAAGCACTGCTGTTAAAAAAGAAAAATGGTCTTCTGAAATTCTTCTTCTATAGTTCCTCTGGCCAAAATTGGTTATCAGATTCAAACTGGATATATGAAATTAATTTATTCCCTGAAAGTCAAGTTTTCAGCAAAATTGCTATTCTTGAATAGCACTTCTTGGTCTACTTAAAGCTTCCTAGCATTAAGTCTGATACACCCTAATAGCAGTGATTCCAGTTATTTGTTCTGGAGGTTGATTTACAAAATGATTTATCCCAAGCCCTTCATTTATGCTTGTATTGACAACAAAAAGTACCAGTATTCACTGTGATTGGAACATATCTTAGCAATATTTCAGATATTAGCCATGGGATTAATCTGACTAAACAGATTCTTGCACGGTAGATGTCTTCTACATCTAAACTAATAATCTTTGGCTTCCTTTATAGTGAAAGGAATAGAGGCATTACAGCACAACCCACCTCAGCCTAAAGTCAGCATCTAAAATACATATCCAGTGAATCTCACCATGTATCTAATTCTCTCTGTTAATGAGGAAGAAAACATGGAGTAACTAGATGAGCTGCAAGCATCTATGGGACAAAAATCTAAAGTGAAGTGAGAGGAATTCCATCATCAAAAAATATTAATGTGAATCAGGTTGTATTCAGATTTATGGTGATCAGCTCAGTACTTAAACGGAAACTTGCTCCCTTCTGTCAAATACTGTATGCAGTAGGGACTATCTGAGCTGCAAGTTCAATGGGGAATAACAGAGTTTGCTAGATGAATAAAAATAAGTAACAAGAAAGCCCAACAACAAAAATGAGCGGGTGGAAAGTTGAGCTCAGTTGGCAAAGGCTCAAATTAAAGCCCTTCAGTGAAATCACTGATAGTGACCCATGAAATCAGAGCCCCTGACCTGAAGCACAGGCTAGACCTAGCATAGCAATATTTTTACCCTTTTAAAATGCTTAAAGACAGTCTTTCCTGTTTTAACTATTTGGACATTAATTCACCTTATTTTAGTGCACTCACAAAACCTTATTTGATTGGGCAAATCACTGAAGTGGAATATAAACCGGCAGTGAACTAATGTAGTTTCTGTGGCATTAAAGAACATGCGTGATAAATTTTGGGTTTTAAATACAATAAATCAGTCATTTAAATTTAATATAAGCTGCATAATTTCATTCTGCTTCATTAGCCTATATAAACACAATAAAATCTGTCAAATGCAAACAAAGGGCCTCCTAGAGGTGATATTTTAATTGTAATAAAACTGTCATCTAGATTAAGAGGCCAGCTGAACAATTCATTTCTTCATAGAAGTTAATGCTATTCTAGAAAATGAGCGTTAGGTTTAATTTCTCCTGATGCGCTAGTGCTCAGGAAACAAGAACTTTGTTTCTGCTCTCTACTGCAATCAATCTGCTCCATGGCCCTAGCATCACATCAGAAGGGGGGAAAAAAAGGGGGGGGGGGGCTAGGTTGCAACATGAAGCTCTGCCTCTGCTGCATCCTTCAGACTATTGCCTTTCACATCAGTGCAAGTTTAGCTGGGAGATGGGATTCAGGGGAAGGCTGCCTACACTAGCCAAACATCCTCCAACAGGCTTTAGTGAGGTAGGAAGAGGGGATTTTCCCCTGATGCCCCCTGTGTGGACCAGGGCACCACAGATGCACGCCCACCCTCCCCTGGCATGTTGCCTCCCACAGGAGCCCCTGAGCTGTTCCCCTGGCCGGTTTATTCTCTGCAACTACCGCTCAGCAACACACACTCAGTGACAAAATTGTACCTGCATTTCCTTCCTGTTGCCAGTAGGACCAAGTATATTGCTTTTCTTATTTTTCCCCTTAAAATGTTAATACAACTCATGGCTTCTTTTAGATGGCTGAGAAGTAAAACACTCAGATCTTCAACTGATTGGCTTTAATTGCTTGACTAGATGTCTTTCAGCTGGTAACTATGAAATATTCACAAGTGACATAATCTAATTCCAGCTGGGATAGTCGATGATCAGAAGCTAATTTTGCTGGCTTTACCTCCCCCCTCCCCTCTCTCCTTCATATATGTTCATGCTGCTCTTCCATATTTTATTACTTCACCTGAGACCCTGTATAGCCTATACAGGGAAAAAAAGCAGCGAGGGCCTCTTTCATCAGGTTGCTGTGAAAGCACTAACCTGCATAGAAGGGAAAAATCATCTTTCACGGTGAAGTTATGTTCAATTTTTTACCTTATCCTTTGAATTTTAATCCATAAAACCCTTTCCTCCCTAAAAATAGAGCTGAATGCTTTCTGAGACAGACATTGAGCAGCCAGGCAGAAAAGCCACCAATGTACCTTTGACTCGGATTTCTTAATATCGCATTTTAAAAAGAAACATCTCAGCAGGTCCTCTAAGTGACAGAAACAATATAAAGCTTTAACAGGGGATAAGAGGCAACTTAATTTCTTCACCAAAGACGAGAATCTGCCAGGAATTTTACGGATGTATTTACATTTCTTCATAACTGCTTCTTAGAACCATGTCAGTCCCTTGAATTGCTTCATCCCTAGTCTGGGTATCTCTGCTCTATGCAGGGGCCAGCAGCCGCTCTTTCATTTGACTACTTGGGCACCTGCTCCTGCCAAAGCCATTAGCGGAAGCCTTTGTAGCTGAGGAGGAACAGTTACAGCTTTAATTTCTGAAGGCAGCAATTTCTAACACTGAAACAGTCCCAGGATTTCTGAGGAATCCCCCCTGCATCGCCCCCAGTGCCTGCACCCTTGCTGCTCGGCTGCTGGGGGGGGCTCGGGACAGAAATGCCTCCTGTGGGACCCACGGCTGCCCTGGAGCCTGTGCTGCTCCCTGCGTTTGCGGGGACAGGAGGGTGTTTGCACAATCGCCCATGGAGCAGGTTAGACACATCCTGATGATTGCCACTGTCCCCCAGCGTTTTCCCTTCCTCACGCAGCACAGAGCCCTCCCTAACAGGTATTGGGTCTTGGAGCAGAGAAATCATCCATCTTTCTATGATTTAGCCAGATGTTTTTAACAGGACAAAAGTCTTGGATCAAGCCCAGTTCCAGACTAAAATGTGCTGCATTGGCCTTACTAGAAAAACCAGTAAAGAAGCCTTTCACACATGTAAGATATTTAATGAATCCAAACCAAAACATTTTCTTGTCCCTTTGAATTTCACTGTTAAGGTTTTCTTGGCCCCCAGAGGACTCTCTAATCTTCAGAAGTGAAAGGCCAGTGTATTAAAATAAATATCTTGAGGGGTTACCAGACTGTTGGATATCACCCTTGTTTTGTAGATGAAGAGAAGGTAAACATGGTTTGTTTGTGAAAAAGAAAAAAAAAAAGAAAAAAAGCTGTAAGACACAAGGACAATTTTAACGAGTTCAAGATGATGCTTATCCGCTCCTGAGGAGCACAGCCAGGCAGCCCATGCGCGTGGCAGGAGGGAGAGGAGGAGAGCTCCGCACTGCAGCATGCCATCCCACTGGCCCCATACACCTCTCTGGGCTCACCTCCTGATAACTCCTCCATGCTCGTTTCTTCACTCAGCCCCAGCTGGGCTGGGAGGGTGGAACGGGGGACTCAGGCATCCCTCCCACCTGCACAGCCCTGCTCTGCTGGCAGGCATGGGAGCTGCTCCAGCACCACTGCTGCCACGGCCCTAACAATTCCCAAATGTTTAAGTGTTTACAGAATCTGGGCTAAACCTGTAAGCCATTGCAAATAATTTCACCCTCCAGTGAAAATGTAAAGGCTGTCTCTAAACTGGCCACATCCCAGATCCAGCTGGGAGTGGGGTGCAGGAGCACACACCGGCCCGTGGCCCCCCCCTTCGTCCTCCAGCCTGGCCGTCTGCCTGCAGACACAAAGCCCCGACGCAGAGCTGAGAGCCAAGGTGCCACCAAACAGGTCTCCGTGCAGCCCTGGGGCGCATCTGCACAGAGAAGTGCAGTGAAGACCAAGACCCCCCTGTTTTGAGGCAGCTGAGCCCCCGAAACCGGCTTGGATCCAAAAAGCCTATGAAGCGCTTTGCCTGACATTGTCCACCTGGCATCTTTCCACGCTGACATGATTGTATAGCTTTAGGAAGGGAGTTTGGTTTTAGCTAGACACTTCAGACAGGAACCTGTATAAACACAGCCCTGCGCAAATATATTTAGCCTGTGCACATATTAGGATATTATGCATGCAAACAACCGTATAATTTAGTTCTCTTCAAAGTCAAAGGTCCCCTGAGCAAACATTGATAATTGCCTATGGGAGAGCATGATGTCATTTTTTCAGTTGAATTTAAAGGCAGTAATGAGCAGTGGTAAAACTTAGCTTCCAAAGATTTGGTTTCAAAACATGTCATCACAGAGGCTATCAAACTGTGGTCATTTTATGTGGAGCTGGTAGTGGTTTACCACAACAGAATAGAGATCAATACAATCAGCTGGTTTTGAACTTTATGATGGTACTATCAGCGGAAATCAATTGTTTTAAGTCATTCATAAAAAGACTATGATTGGAAAACATTTTTCTCTTTCTTTGTGCTGCCTTTTGTTTTCCTAGAGTTTAAAATTACCCTGTTTGTGTGGGTCTTTCAGCCAGCAAGAGAGAGATGAAACAATTTCTGCACCTTTTTATAGCAGGGGGTAGTACTGAAAATAAATGCAGTTATAAATCCATCATAAGGGTTTTAAGTTTGTCACAGTAAGTTCTTCCTAAAATAGCTGTGAGTCATTCACGCTCCCTTTGGCATATTACAATTTTTCCCATTGGGAATCTTCATACACTCACTCTGTACCTTTTGATTTAATGCTAGAATCCAACCAAAACAACAGGGCAGCAACCAGGCATTGCCAACCAGTTGAAATTCAGCAAGTTTTTACTCTGGTCGCTTAATGTAACTGCAAGTCACTTGAGGCACCTGTATAATTAATAGTATGCTTGGCAGTGTTAGGTAGAGTACCAGCAATGATACCTTTAAGCACTGACACTGGTATTTGTATCTTCTTTGGCTTTAGAGATGTAACAAGGTCTATTAAATGTATAATAAAATTCATTCGGCTGCATACAAACCAATGTAGCTCTGCAGCTTAGCAGCGTCAAGGACACTGGGTTGTTCTGCAGTTCAGAAGAAATATCCCTGGCTGTAGCCCGCTGGCTATTACATATCTAACAGAGAAGAGATTTTTCTTGTTGCATGACCTCCAGATAAAAGTTAAAATAGTGATATCTAGATCAATACTAATGAGTAGTCTCTCTTGTCTTTTAGCAGTAGAGAATTGTGTTTTCAGATATTCAGCGGATATAAAATATGATGCAAGAGCAGCTCCCGCTAAAATCAGTTGAGATTTTTTGTGCAGATATCATTGGATCAAGATTCCACCAATATGTCAAATGTAACTTGACAACAGAATTGAGAAGGAAAGTCTTTACCAATCTTCTGACCATTTGTGAGGTTTTGGTTTGTTTCTCATACAAAAAGGAATAGGAGAATCACATTTTCTAAAATTTCCATTGTCCAGTAGCCTGAAGTATTTTTTGTCGGGCAGGGAGAGAAGAAGAAAAAGGGAAAAAAGGAAAATTAATAACATGAAAATAAAATGGAACTAGGATACCGGCACAAATGTAAAAAGGCAAGGGATGTTTTCATAGAATCACAGAGTGGTTTGAGTTGGAAGGGACCATTAAAGATCGCCTAGTCCAACCCCTCTGCCATGGGCAGGAACATCTTTCACTAGATAAGGTTGCTCAAAGCCTCACCCAACCTGACCTTGAACACTTCCAATGATGGGGCATCCAAAGCTCCTCTGGTCAACCTGTTCCAGTGTTGCACCACCCTCGTTGTAAAAAAAGTCATCCTAATCTAATCTAAATCTACCATTTTTTACTTTAAAACCATTTCCCCTTGTCCTATCACTACAGACCCTAGTAAAAAGTCTCTCTCCATCTTTCTTATAAGTCCCCTTTAATATTGAAAGGTCCCAATACGATCTCCCTGGAGCCTTCTCTTCTCCAGGCTGGACAAACACAACTTTCTCAGCGTGTTTTCATAGGAGAGGTGTTCTAGCCCTCTGATAATTTTCATGACCCTCCGGACCCACTGTAACCCACTCTATGTCTTTCTTATGCTGGGTGTCACAGAGCTGGATGCAGCTCTCTTTTCTGACAAAGCATCTTGTTATTGATTAACTGAGTAAGAGTGCATCTATATAGGACGAGTCTAGGAATTACAGAAGGGAGAGCTAATGTCAAGGTCAACATTTCTTCCCTGGGCTCTTTCTAACCTTTCCCAGCACCATATGTGTGATGAAGGATGTATGAAGTTCTCTCAGCAGAATTGGTTCTGTCTATAGATGCTTAAAAGACAGATTTTAACTTTACATATATTCATAGGGATATTCCAGTTTCAACAGACTTCAGTATGGTTCACTGGCTGCATACGAGAATGGAACTTAATGGCAAAACTTTTGTATATACAATGGGAGTACAAGAAGGAAACATAGGTCAAAACCAACAAAACCTAGCTGAGACTTCTGTTTTGTTTCACCCCCACCTTTTCATGGCATAGTACACAGGAAAACTCCAGGACTCAAACCAATCCTCACCCATCATCTAGGAAATGCAGAAGCAGAAGTGTTGTGGGAAAATTCAATGGTCTGTTTTTTTCAGTTGTACTTGGATTTAACAACAGCTGGGATTTTCCTTGCAGATAAGCCAGTGGGAAAAAAATATACAGGGGAAATTTGGGACAGATACACTGGAAAAAATAATTAACGATCACAAATCTATCAAATATTGGGTATGCTTATATTAAAGGGCAATACAGTTTTACAGCTTGAAAGCTGATAATTCATTATTTCCATAGAAGCCAGTTATACCAACTTTTTAACTAATTCATCTATTTTACCATAGAAGGGTTAGAAAATCCTTAAAACAGTAAAAAGGTATATTCAGGGATTTCCAGTTGTTCCAAAAATTTTCTTAATCTAGAGCTGGACACCACATACTTTATAAAAAAATTAATTGAAGGCAGCTTGTGTGTATTTTGTGCTCTACAGTAGTCAAATATCTGTCCAAAAGAAAAAAAATGTACTTGAAGAAAAAACACCTTTCTACTGAAGAAAATTAAGTTTCATATGCCATTGAAGGTTATTAAAGCTGGGCTCAGTGCCATGTTTTGCCTTGATCCTTGGGATTCCAGTAAAAGATTGATTGTTTTTTTCCCAACAATTAAACTCCCCTGCTTTCTTACAATCACGCAGAATGATACCAGTTAGACTGGTAATAAATTGCTTACATTTTTCTGAGCATGAGGTCTGTTGGTTTTGTAACACTAAGCATTTTCTTTCTTTTCTCTGTCATGTATTGTTGCCTATGATAAGCCATACAGAGTATGTTGTGTATTTGCTATATGACAAATTTGCTATTCTTAAGGAAAACCACACTGGCTACATTAGAGGTTCACTATGTGGACAGGAGCCACCATTCTGTGGCTTTACCTTCAACTTTTTCTGGGCATTGCTCACAAAGACAAAAAATTTTGCAGACAAAGCTATTTCTCTGAAAAACTGAAGATTTTTCTTTGGATGGAGGATAGAACAAAGCCCCCAGCAGAAAAAACAGCAGCACTGTGTAGGAAGCAGTTGTATGTGACCAAACGAATGGATGCACAGTTTATTTTTCCACCTGTGAAGCACTACATGCCATAACGCTTTTACTGTTTGGTTTTATGCCCACTGTCCTTGTCTTCCTCTTCCACACGTCTTTTTGCCATTTTCTCTGAGTAGTTCATTGGGGTCCTTGCAGAAGGTGCCTCTTCTGGGCCGGCTCCCTGGGAGCTGCCTGTGGTCAATGCAAGAAGGAGAGAGGGAGAGCTGCAACTCAAGAAGGCAGTTCAGCAGGTCCTAAAAGAGGTGTCCAAGAGAGGTGGCTGACTTGCCCTCTTAAGGCTTCTAGCATTTTTTTAAGCAGAGCCTGAAAGGTTAAACCAGCCCATCTTTTAGGCAAGTGAAGATGGTTCCCACTTGGAGTAAGTAGTATGGGCATAAATAATCTGTCCTAAGCTGGTGAAACCTGCTACAGTAATTCATCTGGGGTTCAGACAGGCTGAGTTATAGAGATCTGGTTGTCATAGCACATGAGGTTGAAAAGAGCTTCAAAGCAGTTATTTCCCACTTAGACTTTAGCAAAAATTCAGTCAAAGTATGAAGGCTTGCAAATTAATTATTCCCAGATGGCATGAGAGGAGCTGCTAACAAAATTCTTTTTTTATTCCTTCACCTCTGTTATAAGTTATAAGTTGAGCATGGATAACCAGCTCAGACTGGCCATCTAACCTTTAAACTGATACAGTTATGTCCATTTTTCATCTATATTTCTAGCTGCAAGAAAGCCTATGAGCTGATTTGGTGAGTTCCATATGTAGAGTGACTGTCATATCAGATCTGACCATATCTCTCTCAGACAAAGTCCATAATGGTCCAAGAAAACCATGGTGGGAGTCAAAGACCAACTGTGTGGAAAATTCAATGTTTTTTCAACATCTGCTGTCAGGCCTTAGTGTAATCCAATCCTTTTAGCCTCTGTCCCACTGCTGGGCAGTTAAGAAATTTCATACCTCCCCGACACCAGTAGTTGTTGGAGTGGCTTCTCTCCTGCTCTTTTCTGCGGCACCTTACATGTGTTGAGAAGTGTGGCAGTGCACTGGGAAAGCGTTGCTGTTCACATAGCTCGCTCCCTGGCTGCTTCACTCCTGTTTAGTGTAGCTGTAAATGTCTTCATTATCTATATACATACATAGAAACCCCAGTAAAGAAATTCCTTCGCAGACCAAGTAGTTAGGGACCGTGGGTGAAAGGGTGAGCTGCTCTGTCTCATGTTTTTCAGAGATCGGGGTACTTGAGCTGTGGGAGCTTGAGCTGAAGAAAGCTTCCTGGAGATAAACTTCTGATCTTGCACAGGTTGGGATTGCTGGCTGAGAGACAGCAGATACCTCTGGCTGGAAATTGCTCTCCTAAAGACTATTTCAGCACCTCAGGTCATTGCAAAACTTCCACTCATATTCCCTGCCTACAAAGTCCCCCATATGAAACTTCTAAGCCTTGCATTAGTAAAGCACACCCGTGTACAGACTGGGTACTGAAATTTGCATCCAGGATCTGCTTTGTCTTGTGTATATAACTCATTTACCAAAAAGGGTGGGGATATCAGCTGAATTCCTGTTTTTCCTTTTTATTGCACAATTCAGGTAGCTCCAAGACAACTAAAAGGGGATAGAAAGAAAACACCAAAAATTAACATTGCTGCAAATGCTAATACAGTCTTCAGTGCGTCAAACCATAAGCCTCTTCCAGGCTCATGCATATTCCTTTTTTAAAAGGTATGTGTGAAGATGTGTGTGTATTCTTTCCCTCCTTACCCCAAATATTCACAGCGTTGCTGCTTGCAATAAAAATTCTCTTCCTTTGACAATTTTTTTACATAGTCCCCATGAAGTGAAGAAATGAGGGGAAAAAAAAAAAGAGGGAAAGAATTTTGGTAAGGGCTCCTCTCTTCTGTCATCTGGGGATTATTAGTTTACAAACCCTCAACCTTTGACCTGGTATTTTTGCTGAAGTCTGAGTGAAGAACAAGCTCCCTTTGAAGCTGTCCACATCATGTACTGAGGAATGCGGGATCGCCAGCGCTTTGACTGTTTAAAGCCTGGATGAGTTATCGTAGCAGGTTTCACTGGCTCAGGATGGGGGCAGGGCTTTTTCCCCTCATGATCAATCAGGAGGCATCCATCTCATCTAATTTTTTTTCCTCCTTAAAAGCTGTCTATCTATTCTCAGTATTCATCAAGGCACCCTCCATGGAGACACGTAGGCACCCAGAGAGGGCATTTCAGCTGACATGATAAGATGTGCCTGGAGGTGATTATTTCTCTCTGCTGAATGCAGAGGGAGACCAGACAAATAAAGTCTAATCAGACAAAATCAGCCGAGCAAAGACTCCAGCAGTTTATAGACACCACTAGAAAGAAGGCCAAAACCTTATTTTTTCAGTGTTTGCAAAAACTCCGTTACCCAGCACCGCCACACTCAGCCATCCAGACAAAGGATTTGGGAATAAAAAGACTACTACTCCCAAAGAAATATCTTTATCTAAACATTTTTAGTCAAGTTCAGTATAAACCATTGAAAATCAAATCTTGGGTTTGTTTTTTTTTCTTCTTGTTCCAAATAAACAAAGAAGGCTGAGGGAGTCTTTGCAAAAAATTAGTCAAATCTTAGCACTGTAAACAGTATTGCCATCTTTCACAATTTCCGATGGATCTCATGATAATTCACACTACTTATAAGTGTCTTGAAATCATCCAATATGCAAGACTTTTTTTTTAAAAAAAAGAAAATAATGTTTTAGCCATTATGACTGCAGAGAAAAGCTAAAATATGCATATGACAGAAGTGCACTTTAAAAAGTAATAAATGCTGTAATACCCTATGTTAGGATATTGACATGTTCATTCTGTTCTATTCTATTTTGTTCTGTTCAGCTTTATTCTATTCTACTTATTTAAATTAAGACTCAGCCAGGTGGTAATGTCTACATGTTTTCTGAACAGGGAATAAATTAATTAAAACAAAATCAAGATCACAAGCAGTGCATATAAAAACAGTCGTGCATGAAAAGGTAAGTGTATTCCAGAGGAGAAATGTAAGAGTAACAGCAGTTTTCCAGTTGCTTTACTGTGTATTCTAAAGATACTACTCCAAGGACCTATATTTTCCCACAAATACATATATCATTAAGCATATTTTTCTGAGATATGAGCTTCATTCCTATGAGTTGGTACAGAGGGGAAAAAAAAAGTATTGGGTGAAAAGAATTAGAGCTGCTGTTTGGAATGACATATTTATAGCCGCTTTACTATACTGGAAAATTAAGAATTTGTACTTGGATTATTCATTTCTACTTTGAAAAAGGACAAAATGGTTACCCTCTACCTAGCAAGTGAATCATAATCTTAAAAATCTGGGGCTGACTGAGTTTGAGAGGAGAGTGCCTTTTGAAAAGAAAACAGCCCAGAGTACTTCCCACTTCTCCCTGCCTTATTCGAAAGGGAATCCTAGTTTAATGCATTACAATACATGAAGTTAAAGGGCAGAGGGGCAGCGGGCACAGGAGCCCTGTGTGATGGGACCGCCACAACCCTGGAGCAGCCTGGAGTGGTGTGCGGCCGCACGTGCGCAACCGGCCCCTGGGTCGCTCTCTCCAGCACAAGCCAGCCTGGGCCACCAGGCAGCTCTTCCCTCCTTCCAGCCACCCTCTTCAACAGCCGTCAGGTATAACAAGACAGTTTGCAGCACAGCCTGAATGACAAATCATTGTATGTTTTACCCAGGAACTCTCCCCAAACTAGACAGAAATTCACTGTGTTTCACAAGACAACCTCGCTAATGCATTGAGGCTGAAAGGGAGACAGTGCTGTCGAATGTGGTAAAAGAAGGAAAAATCTTAAAAGGCAGCGCATTTGGGAATACGAACAGAAAGGACACAGACATGCCAATGAGTGCAGCTGAACACCTTTTAACCAAGGGGGAGCTGGGAATAGTAGCAATGTCCCAGAAGGCAAAAAAAACCCTTATCTACTAGGATTTGTTTGATACTAACATATCTTTAATATAAAAGACAAACAAAAGCTGAACAAAACGGTGGTTTGTTATGTTTGAGCTTTTTGGTCAAATGCACAGTTCTTGTCAGAAAGGGAGAACATAAGGACCATAGCTTCAAAGACAGAAGATTTAATAGTAGGTAACTATAATGTATTGATTTTTCTTGTCCTCGGCACTGTGACACAGTAGGTAGGAAAACTCTTGAGAGAGTCAAGAAGACTCTTCTATTTGAAAATAACACTGCTTTTACCTTCCATCCTGAACAACTGTGTGTGTTTTGTTTGAATGAGATTTGTTGGCTGGGGTACACTCTCTGTCATGGCATCACCACCACTACTTTAGAATGACAAAAGATAGGGATGAAAGACTCCTGTCTTTCTTTTAGCAGCAGATGAAGACTGATGGTGGCTCTATGGTATGATATAGGTAACGTGGATGTGTTGTCTGGAACCGACTCTCAAACTGGGATTCATCCTACCTAACTTGAGATGCCTACCATAAAAACATTTATACCTGGGTTGCTCACCCATACCTCTTTTCACAGTCAGAGAAAAGAAAGAGGCAGTCCTAGGATTTGGTTCTTGTAGCATGCATAGAAACATACCTTATGAAGGGAGGTACATATTTCCAGATGGATTTCACCTGTTAAGTCCTTGCTAGCTAATACAGCCAGATGATACATCCCGGGGGGATGCACCACCACACCAACCAGATGTAAACATCTACATCTGGTCAGATAAATCACATCTGAGTGTCCTGTTGACTGAATTCCTAGTGTAGTGTGGAAAAAATGCATTGATGTCTGCAAAAACGTGAAAGGCTTTAGAAAGTAACTGGAATTTTAAAATATGCCTACCTCATTTAGGAGCACAAAATCAAGTTATTGGAAGCAAGTCTTCCTTCCTGGTATAAGGCACTTCAACATTTTTCCAAATGTCTTATTTTATCCTTGATATTTGATTACATATGTAAAGATGTCGCCCTTTGTTGGAAGCCCTTAGAAAGAAATCTTCCGTTGTTGAAGTGAAAATGGATCATGGCAAGAAGAAATAAATCAGTGGCTGTTGTGGTCCTGAATTGTTTATGCAATTTTTCTTTTCAAAAGTCTGCCTATTCTCCTACAGGTTTGTTTTGTTCCTGACGTGTTGCTTGATAACCTTAATTTGTGATTAACATCTCATTTTAAAACCCATAATCTGAATGCAGTAGACAAATGACTGGTATAAGTGATAGGTCGGTGTTGCATACATTGGATATGGTCTCTGAGTGTGGAATATTTATTCTGACATTTAGAATGCAGTTTTGCTGCTGTGCCTGCCCTGAAACTATTGAAAGCAAATCCTGATGTGCTTATTCTGTTTTATCATGCTTGTTACTGAACCACTTCTGTTCTACACTGAGACTTGTTGCTACAGCAATGTGCTGCTTTAGAATGTAGCATGCATTACTAAAAAGTACGTGTACCTTACACGTTTCTAAAGCAAGTCCCGGGAGATTTAGGCTACTTTTTCTTCTCATCTCAAACCAGTTTTGTTCATGTCTTCCCAATACATTTTTTATACTATTTCATGCTTTATATGACTGTTTTAAGAAGCAGAGAAAAATCAAAATGTACTGGTTAGAGCATAACATTTAAAATAGTAATATTAAAGAGTTAAAAAACAATGTACAGAGAGGAAAGCATTTAAATGAAACAGACCAGGTGAAAAAGAAATACAGTGCATCATGCACAGAGAATGTGTTTATTGAAGTAGTCCCAGTTCCAGATCAAAGATATTGCAATAGTGGCTGGAATCCATAAAGTGTTTTCAGTGCCAGTAAATGTTTCACAAAACCGTGCAGGGAAGTCTAGGATGTTTTTTTTCAGTATCATATTAGAAAAAGGAAAAAACAAAAAACAAAAAAACAACCCAGACCAGAAGTTGTTAAACCTCTGATCAGGATTTCCTCTGTCCTATAATGTACTAGAAGACAGTTCTTTCAAATACAAAGTCTGATGTGAAAGAAAAAAAGAAGAAAAAAGTTGGTATGAATGCTGTCTGCTGAACAGCAGCCAAACACTGCAGCAGGAGACTCGGTATGAGAACCATGAGCAATCTCACATGGGTGGGCAGGAGATCAAGGGAACAACTTTGAAGCAAGACCCTGTCTGTGTTTACTGTGACCTGGAGTTCTCTTTGGCAGAGGGGAGTCCAATACAAGAACACGGGCATGCTGAAAAGGTGTCTAGAACAGGGCATGTGTGTGTATGTGATAGCTAGAACTTATAAACCTGTCAAAAGAAAGGAGGTGGAAGACAAACTGAGAAAGTCTGGTGCTGGGGTTTCTACTAAGCTGCCAAGGTCAATTTGGGCTACTGGAATAAAATGTTAGGGAATATGGATTTATTTCTGAAATATTTCTTCTTTGGCAATGGGCAAACACGTGGACAAAAAACCCACATGTATGGAAATGACATGATCTATCACAGCAAAGTGTGAGAACCTGCATATATAGGAGATTTTCCCCATTCAGCTATACCTCATCCTGCTCCCTGGTCCCTCCAGAATGGCCACAGCTTACAGCAGTGCTATAGAAACTCATTTTTGCATCTGTCTTGCAAATCATCATGTTAAATATCACCTTCCCCAGATGAACATCAGACACTAACAACCTGAAGGAATGTAAGCGTAACTACTATGCTTTTACTATGTTTTTGCAAGGTAACTTTCCCATTTCCCCTACTCTCCTGCCTTTGATCACTTGCTCTTGTTCTTGATATCAGAGTCAAAATATCTTTGCTTGGGAATTTTACCAATTCATGGTCCCAAAATTGCTTCCTGGCCCAAACCTCTCTGTGGCACTTGGTGTCTACTGAAAGACAGAGAATAATGTGACTGAAGTAAGGAGGGTGAAGTCAAGGCTAGATAAATTATTCCACGCTTCTAGATTTAATTAGATTGAATGTACCATTTTGATTTTGCAAACTATTACTATGTGGCATTTTAGATTTTAATTCAACTCACGTTACTTGAGAGAGAGAGACTTCCAGGGGCAGTTTGTCACTTCCAAAAATAGATTTTTAATATAGGTAGGACAGCTTTGGGATAGGAAGACAGACTTGGATAACTCATCAATGGAATATAGAGTAAGCACAGTAAACAAGGTCAAACACTGATTTTTTGTTCAGTTGACCTAGGATGTGTCATCCTTAAATGCCCAGCTACATCCCTCGTGGAGATTTTTCAACAGTTGCTTCCAGCTGCTCTCTGGAGCTGAGAAAAATTCTGTATGCGGAACTATTTGGAAACATTCCTATTAAAAAAAAATCATTTGAAAATGCAGTATGTTGATGTCAACATCTTTCATCTGAAAGTCTTTGGATTTGATGAGTATTTGAAAACAAATACAAGGTATGGTTTCTGAGGCAGTTCGGTCTAGACTTCTAACTGGTCAAAAAAGTTGCATTGTTCAGACCGGGCACCCTCTTTGCACATATGGTATTGCTATGACTAATTATGCTGGGATTTTTTATTTTGCAGGAAGTTTAGGAAAAAACAAAATTTTCCATGAAAGAGCTCTTCAGTTTCTGGCCAGCACTAGCACTATGAGCTGTATCACCAGTTATCATAAAGCTCTTCTGCGCAGTAGTCTCCTGGCTCATTTCAATATTTGACCTCATCTCCATTTTCTGCAAAGGTAGGCCAGTAGTCAGATGTTTGGTATCACCCTTGTCTTATATCTCTTTGCTTACAGCTTTACTTCAGTTATAAGGAGCATGCACATATCTAAACTGTTTTGAGCTGTCACTAGTCACCTTTGCATTTATCTTCACAACTCTGTTCACACATAACACTACCTGCACCAGCCTGAGCAAGTGGGAGCTGAGCACAGTCACTAAGCAAATATCTCAGCAGAGACCATAGAGGTTTGGCAACCTGTTCAGCCACCTGAAGAAGCCGAGCCCCTGTTTCAGGAATGAAATATTCACATTCAGTAAGAAGCTTCAAAATGTAATTTTTTTAAAGGTCAAAATTATCTCACTCAGCTCTGTTGATTTCAACAGTTAGGAGTGGACTGAGATTAGAGGCAGTAATACCAAAACTCCTCAAGAAAAAAACATTCTCACATGAAATTCAGAGACAACTAATGTCAGGAAATCTTACAGGAAGGTTTGTCCCATGAAGATACATAACAAAACTCTCCAGTCAAAGAAGACAAAATTAGTATAATGAAAAAAATCCAAGCAAAACTGTACCTTGTGCCCTTTGGAAGTTCATGTATCACTTCTGCATCTCCTAGCCTTAAAAAAAAGGAAGTGATGCATAGTTTACTTTTTGTACTGGTTTTGTGATTCTGCTAATAATTAAGAATTTCCCATTAAAAGAAAATCTTATTTGCATTTTGATTCATTAGTTACCCATGTAGATCTCAGCTAAGATACCGCCTGAAGACACGGGGCTCTGAAAAAGAGCCATTTGGGTAGTAATATCAATGAAAGATATTTTTGTCCTCTATTTTTTCTATTTCTTCTTTGCTTTTGGGCAGGCAAGCATGTTGGCTGAAACAAACCTCACAGGCTTGTTACTGAAAGTCTCTCTGCATTCAACCAGCTGTTTTCTATGAAGGATGTGCAAAAAGTTTGTGTTCAGGAGCACTGGCTTTTCTCCAACAGCTTGGTCTTTCTAGCAGAGGCCTATGACTGGGGAACCACATTAGGACCCGCATTTACGTGTTTCCTCATGCAGTGTTTATACACACCATCAGGTTTGGCTAGAAATTAATGTCTTTAATACAAGAACACATTTCTTGAGTCTGTGCCTTTCCATTAATAAAAGCAGAGCATCTTCACAAGTACAGTACCTTTCAGTGAGATTCACCTCTCCTGACTCCGGATAGTAGCAATGAAGATATCTGCACCTGAGATTACTGAATCCTCTTAAGCTTCATTTGCAGTCAACAGAGAAAACCTCTAGGGTGTGATTCATCTGGCTTATTTGAGATTCTACAAAATTATGAACTGCACTTAGAAGAACATCTTTCTCTCTATTGACTGCAAAGTGAGCCTGGGATGTTTACCTGAGGTGTAATTACCTAGTATCATAAAAAGAGAGAAAGAAGTGTCTTGTTGGAATAATGCCTTGTAATATAAAGGCCAGTACTGGTACTTCAGGCTTCATAACTAATACTTCTGACTATGATCTTTATATATACGACTCAGTATTTCTGCTGCCTCCTTTTAACTTGTTTATTGGGTCACTTGTAAGATCTTATTAGTTGCACTCCCTCCTCTTCTGACAGCTGTTGACCCAATTGTCCAAAACTAGTAGGATCTGATTCACGACCTTTCTTGACCTTTCATTAAGATTACAGCTGGGCTCCAGTTTATCAGCAACAGTCTGAAACAATTTTAATCAGTGTTGACCCCCACAGCCAAGCAAGCAACCCTATTAAAATTAATGAGATGGCAACCCTGTAAGAGCAGGCAAGGATGACTGATGGGGAAGCTACCTGATGGCAGCAGAGTCTCTTGACAAATCAGACGCACTCAGGTGTCCTGTCAACTTTGCACTCACTTTATTTTCCCACGTGAGCCACCAGAAATAGACACTTCTGCTTCATTCTACCTAGCACTCACTTCCTCAGGGTGAACAACTGCCCAGAGCAATCCAGTCCTATTACTCTCAAAGGGTCATACAGGAATTATGCAGCTACGCTGTGGCCATGTAATTCTGACAACTTGAAGGAAAAATTTGTAGGCAAGTGAGACAAAAAGAAAATGCTACAATAGGAAGTGGAAGTTTCCTTAAAAAGCTATTATTCCACAAGAAATAAAGTTGAACAATATTTTTAATCTGTATTTTTTAAAAGCATAATGTTGATTGTGTCTGTTGAAAGTTCGTATTAAAAATAGTATATCTGGTACTGAAGAATATTTGTAAAAAATCTGAGGTAGCAGTGGTTTCTCTGGAGAATTGCATTTGAGCACTTCATGTGCACTTCAAATGGTCGAGGTTGTCTTTCTTCAAAGCACATCACAGCAAAGGATTCCTTTTCTATTTAGACGTACGAAAATGAAGGATCATGGAAATTAAGTCTGATAAAGACGTAAAATTGGAGTGAAAATTGTTCAGATTCTCATAAGTTTTTAAAATTTTAATTGAAAGGTAATTTTTTTTTCCTTATGAAAAGGGATGCTCTGTCCTCACATAGCTCCGTTTGGCAACCATTTGGAAACATTACAGAATGGCCTACAGATGCCATGCACATACAGCCCTGATTTACCATCCTCTCTCATGTCTTCCATGGCTCAGTATCCCATCTCATGAGGTATCACACCAGACAAAACAGGTAATTTGCAAAGGAGTATGCTAGACTTGAGCCCATTAACTCTTAGAATAAGGTTGGATTAACTCCACTGAAACCAGCAGAAAATGCCTCACATGTTACTGGGGTCGAATTCTGAGCTCTCAATATATAAGACCCCAGCACATATTGGACATCGGAAGTTCATGTTTCTTGGCTGATCATAAGTGCTGCTCATTGGAGAATTCCTCTGGTTAGCATCAGGGACAAAGCTGGTGGTCTCTGGTTTTCTTCATCTTTAATCCTTTAGCTGGTCAGGAAAGCTATTTCAGAGAGCATTAGGGAAAAATACATGGAAAGGGGACAGAGGTCTCTGTGCAATGCAGCTTTCAAATCCTGAGGGAACAAACAGGTAGGGTGCAGGAGACCTCTGAAAGGGTGCAATTTATAGCAAAATTGTCAAAGCTTTCATGCGGGGGGACTGACTCCATGGTAAACTGGTGGAGAGCTGGAGAAGTAGCTCAGAGCAAAAGCATATTACGTTTCTTATCAAGCACTCCAAGGTTATCGCAAACAGCCTCACACATTTGTGCTGCGGGGCTCCATTAAGTGAGATTCCTTCCCCAACAACCCACACTGCCTACAAGTTTCTCTGAATAGCTTTTTGTCTGGCGTTCTAGGTAATTGCACATGACCTATAATTATGAAGTTCTTTTTTTCTTTATTTTAATTCAGTGAACAAAAGTGTTTGCCTTAGGTTCTTGAGACTCAGTATCTTATTTTCAGGGTTGATGTTAATATTTAAATACTCTGTGGATTGGGTTACCTTTATGTTTTTTACACAGGCACCCTAAAAAAAGGTGGGGGGGGGAAGGCAAAAAAGCAGCAACTATGGGATTGTTTTCAATTTTTAAATAAGCTGGAGCATATTTAGACACCAGTACTTTTTGCAATTGTCTTAAAAAGAAACTTTCTTAGATATTGTATCAGGTTTCATATTATTTTTGCAAACTGTAAAGAAAAATACCCAAGAACTCTGATAGATGTAGTGACCATGCAATTTCCCATACAACTATAACACAGGCAGCTCCACCACCAGAGAAATAATATCCTTCAGTATTTCAGACTGAATATTTATGAAGGCTCAACAGAGTGTCACATTAGAAATTCTGCAGCTCCATTTGTTAATGATCCATGGAGTGAGTTGGAGCAACCAAACTCAACCTTGATTACAGAAAGAAGGACAGGGTGGTAGAAGTCACTCCTGAGCATAACAGCCTGGGAAATTCTTTACAAGCAGCCAAGAAAACAGCAGAGTCATGTTTCTGCAATCAGGAAAGATAACAAGACAACTAAAGATAAACACAGAGGACCCAGGCAGTGCTCTGCAGCATCTAGTAATAGTTTGTTCCCTGCACCTGCAGACAACAGGACTGTGTTCTGGGGGGATGAAACATGAAAGGGGTGGAAGGCAAAGAGTGACTAAAGGCAGTTTGCTTTATTATTTATAAAATCTCCTTCTTCCTTCTCTGTCTTCCAAATCTGAGGTACTGAACTTTGCTTACTTCAGACAATGTTGAGACAATCTCCCCATCACCCACACATTCTCCCTCTCAAAATTAAGCAGGGGAACAAAAAGACAGGAACAAATACCCTGATCACTGGGGATGGGAAAGAGGAGTGAGGTCCTCTTCTCTGTAATGGGTCTTGGCTTTGCACAGGACCTTTTTCCAGCCATCTCAAGACTGAGGTATTGACACGGCCTAGAAGCATGAGTTCTCTCCTGTTGGAGACTGAGCCAAGCTGCTTTGGGAAGGAAAGTCTGCAAACAGCACTGGTGACTGCTGTCATTAAGATGAGCATGGAAGTGGAGAGTATTGTTGCACTGCGGGTGGCACAAGGGACTGTGAGCGGCTCCCAAGCCACATGGCAGTAGCACATCCCTCCTATGTTCTTTTTTCTCCTCCATTCAGTAAAGCCATCACTCAGGTGTAAATGAGAGACACTGCCGTGAAGAGTCAAAAAGGAAAGCAGGATGGGAAGAGCAAAAAGCATATAAAATACACTTGTCTATTTTAAACTAGTCATGAGCCAGAAAAATCAGCAAGACAACTTCTGCCTAGTTATTACATTTCGTCAGCAAAAGCCTGCAACAACATGTCTTTTAACCAAAAGGAATCATGGCACAGCTGACATTGGGAGAAAATATATGTGGATTTGAGAAAGTGCACTCAAGGAGCTGTGGGAGCCATGGGGTGCTGGTGACAAGCTCATTTCTGACAGCACCAAAATTTCAGCACTGCAGCGGCTAGACACTTGGCTTTGACAAAGAGAGAGCAGAGTCCCATGGTCACCCTGTTAGTGCCTTTCAGGGCCAGGGCAAGACAGCTGAGATGCTGTCAGCATCAGTTGCACTGACACTATGGGAGATTGCAGTGCCTTTTCTCTGATAATAAGAATTAAAGTTAGTAGGGATTTATCTAAAATAAAATGAGTTTCATTTCTGTCAGGATCCAATGTGAGACTAGGATCCCTTAGGATACAGGAAAAGGAGAAAGAGAGCACAAAGCAGTTTAAAACCTTAACATCAGTTTGACTACTTGATTCTGAACTAATATGTGGGTGGATGGAGAAATGAGGGAAGGAGAGGGTGATAATCAACACTCTGCCGCTAGTAGTTGTTAACAGAGAAAAACCAGACTATTGGCATTGATTTTTATGATCAAAACTCACTCTCTTCTTGGAATCACCAATGTCCTGGGGATTTAATGTTCCTGAAGCCTGGGATAATTCACTCTGATCCTTTAGAGTATGATTAGAAGTGGAGGGAATGCATAAAAACAGTCTGTATTGACTTGTAATGTCTTGCAGTCTTATTGCCTTTCAGTGTCTTTGTTAGTAAAAAATATCAGTGCAAAATATTAAAAGTAGTTTGCTTGGGTTTGGACGAAGGTTGGGTTTTTTGTTTTTTTTTTTTTTTCATTTTTAAGTGCACCAAATTAAATTGTACCATGTATCTCACTGAATTCTAGCTCTGCTTTTTGGTGCTAGTGGTTTTGAAGGCAATGCAGTTATCTGGAACAGATAGAAACAGAATTTAAACTTCTGAGATCAGAACGCGAACTAAACGCTTTTACATTAGGAAATATTTGCCATATTTATTTGTATGTCAGCATTTTGGCCTGACCATGGGTGTTGGATATTTATCCAGAATATTTTTCCCTGAGTACTTCTCCTTACCTATTCCTATCCCTCTTACACACATATACACTCTGCAGACTTTCCAGGCAGGTTTTAAGCCACCAAAAGTAGCTGCTCATTCAGCTAAGACAGATCTTAGTAATGATTTCTTAAAATCGTTAACTATTAACTAGATAAATACCTGATGAGGTCATGCATTCTGCCTTAGGTGCTTAAACTCAAGGAGTGAAATATTTTCCTTTTCTTTATTTTGAAAAAAACTAAAAAAGTGATATTAATCTGTTTACAAGGAAAGCCAGGGCTTTTGTTTAAGTACCAAAACCCTGGCTCCCTATTTAGCCCATTACACTCTGTGGCTCTGTTCAACTTCAGGCAACATGTAGATGACCAGCATTTTGGAGAAAAACCTAACAGCAAAACCAAAATAATGCATCTGTATGCTTGACCAAAAAATTACTAGCCTGACTTTAAATGTTAGTGTTAGTGTTAGTCAATGCATAGTGTTAGTCAATGCATACATGATTCTCAGTCTTTGATTTTTCTCTCACCCTTGTTTTCCCTCCAGATTCCTCTTTACCTCCCTTATTTCTTCCCTTTTATACTATTCATCCTTTTTTCTGATTACTGTGGGAATATAGTAGCTATTTGATATGTTTCCTTATAGGTATATGCATTTATATCTATCTGGATTTAGTTCTTTTCTCCACCTTCTGGCAAAGGGACACTATGCAGACTTCAACAAGCAGTAAGGGCTCAGAAAGAAAGCTCTCCAAAGCAGCTTTGCTTAGGATTTGCTCCACTTCCTCTTCGTGGGACTGCCTAACAAATAACATGCAGACAGCCCATCCCAACGAGCTGCTGGCACCCTGCCCAATGCAAACCCACCATGCCTACTCAGACAGATGGGTTCTCTCATATCACACAAGGTATTTCTCAACTATTCTGTGTTTACATTTGCTCATTCGTTACCTGCACAGATGCCTTTAGCAGCCGAGAGAGACACACTCAATATTACCTTCTCTCTGTTCTCTTAAATGGTACCCTAATTGTAAAAGGATAATTAGATGCCCACTCTGAGCTGCAGCCTTATGTTGCTGCTTCATGTGCGATTGGCATCTCTTCCCTTGGCCCAAGATATCCTCTTTTACTGCAGCCCTGGTATAAAATCAGACTTCAAAAGCTTCTTTTTTCACATCATTAAACCATTCCTTTCTCTTTGGTTCTTTAGAATTTAGCTTCTTTAAGGTATTTAGGCTCCCTCTTATTTTGTCACCTACTATCATTCAGCAGAGAAAACAGGTTTTCCATGAAGCAGTAGGGAGAGGTGTTTTGCCCTCTTCCTTTCCCAACATGCCCTAAAACCCGTCTTAAGCCATGGCCTGCTGCCTCTTGCATAGGACTTGAGGCTGACACATCCTACAACCTGGAAAGGCCCAAAGCTGTACAGATCTGAGAAGGCAGTGATCTTGAGGGTTGCTCTTTACTGATAGCAGTAGAAGAGGAAGGAGTGCTTCTAAAGACTCTCTGAGCTTATTATCTGGGTAGAGCTTTGTGGAAGGCATTGTTTTGAAAGCAGCACATCCAAAAATTTGTTTTGTTTTGTTTTCTTTGGATGGGGGGAGATGCAGAGAGATTTCCACCCAGCAATCATGAGCAAGTTCCTTCCCTGTGATGGCCACGCATTGCTGTGTGTGATCATAACAGAGATCCCTCCAGCCAGCCAGCGTGGTGGGACAGCTTCCTGAGGAACCGTGGGAGTGCTTCATGACTGCACTCACGTTGTATTCAAAACTCTTAATCAAAGCAGAATTTCTCTTGATTAAAAACAAGTGTTATGAATCATAGACAGTTGCAAATGACTAAAATTCTGTTGCTTGAGGCCTGGAGCTAGAATGAACTGGAAAAAAACAGTGAAAGAAAGGGTTTATGGACTCTTGTATTCTTTCTTTTATTATTCAACTGCTTGATTTAAAAAAAGGGTTTTTTTTCTTAAGGAAAAAGGATTGTAGAATACAATGACAGAATTTACTCTGAGCGTACAGACCCTTTTATGAAAGATTTAGGTGCATTTCTCTGAAAACTGAAGAAAACATGAGGTTTAAAAATAATTTGAACAGGAGTAAAGCACCAAAGTTTTTGCAGTCTCCTTTATTTTTCTGTGTCAGGTCATTAGTTAAATTCACTTGTTCATTTTCAAAACCAAAGTTTCTCATAGTTTAAGACAAATTAGCTCTCTTTAATAACAATTCAGTGGTATATGCAGTTAAGTTTAGAGACAAAGAAATACTTTTTTAATGTCAATGAACTCACATTTTGAAAACATATGATCTGAAAAGTGATCTACTTCAAAACAATGGGTCTTTAATAGTAATGGCTGACAATCGCACATTATATTTTATATATTTAGAGAGCTGTACAACATATTACATAAGTGACCTTATCCCTATGAGATCAGTAAGCATTATTGTCCCTAGTTTGACAGGTGAGACAACTATAGTGTAGAGACGGTAAGTGACTCATTCAATATGATGTACTATACAAACATAATGTTTGCCAATGGATTTTCTAATGCTCTGAGCATGATGGATTAGCTATGCTAAAGGTATCTAAATACTCAATATTTAAATTCACCTAAAAAAGAGCTAAGAAACTGGGCCAATACCCATTTAAAAAATTAAACAGTGCTTGTACATAAATTATTAAATCACCCTGTAAAAACCTTAAAAACAACAGAACAGTAAGAATGGAAGAGGGAAGATTAATGTGGCATAAAATACTCAATGATGTAAGATTCCACCTAGGACTTTCATAGAAAATGCTCATGAGGTGCATCAGAGAGAGTCAATCCAGAAAACGCCCTCTGTCAAGTAAGCGTCTTAGGGCTGAACGTATTTTTTGAGTAAAGTATTGCAGCTTTCCTGATTCTTTTAGTCAGCCACAAAAAACTTCCTGCCAAACACCCACAATGTTTATAACTATCTATTTTGAGAATTATTTCATAGCCATAATTGAAACAGTAGGTGAAATAAGCTCTTGGCATACATGTTCTTTAAAATAATGTTGTACATATGGATATCTAAAATGATAAAATAGAATAATTCTCAATCTACCAGCACATACAATAAAATCATGTTAAAAATGTAACAAAAATAGTTCACTTTAAGAGATACAGACAATGTTACAAGCACAGGAAAGAGTACAAACTCAATGTCCCCAATGTACTAAAGTTTTCCAGATGTTGACACTGTGTCTCAGATGACTAGACAAACGCTAATTCCAACACAAATGGCCAACCAATGAAAGAATACAGAAGCCATCCTATTACACCCAGCCAAACCATAGATGCAGTGCTGACAAGAACATATTTGCTCAGGGAGAATAAAAAAGCCACAGAGGAAGAGCCAGGAGTTATGTCTCCCTTGTGGTAGGCACTGTATACCCTTGTAATAAGAAGACTGTCTGCAACTCAGCAGGCTTACGTTTCATGCAGTTTGGCTGTAGACAGTGAAAAATTGGTTACTTCAGCCTTGTGAGGTTCCAATACTGTACAGTTCTTGGAGATTTTAGAAAAAATCAGTGTGCGTTTAACTGTTTATTTTAAGAGTTCTGAAGAAGCAATAGAAAAATTATGTCATTTAATTTTTAAGTCTTGAAGACAATTCATGTGGATACCTTCTCAAATGAGATACCTTCTCAAATGGGATACCTATCTGTAAGGGTAAAAAAGCACTGTAATGCAGAGAGCTAACATTACGCGAGGAGGGACGTAGTCTAGTTTTAACACGCCTCCATTTTGCCAAGGTGAAAATCTTAAGAGCAAAACAGTGATTTACTTCACACAATACTTAATAAGAAAGGTGAAACTTATTGCCACAGGATGTTGTAGAAAACAGAATCAAATATGACCACAAAAAGACTGAATAAATGAATGAAGGATAAGACCATCGGTGACCATGAACCCAGGGTAAGTCAAGATGGAAAGAAGGTATCTGTGACAGGAATATAATGGTTTAGGCCACTTGTGAAAAGATGGGTTTGGATGTCTAGCTTATACAAGATTCAGAGTACTTTACATTGAAGCATACGTTCCTGTTTAATCACTGGAAAGAGTTAGGAGATTTCTGAAGGTTGTTCAAGTGCCTGAAGGTAAACTGTGCAAAGCCACTGGGATAGGTTTCATTACCACAGAAGATCAGTTTTTTTAATGCTCTATGCCCATGTGGCTAAATGGAGACGCAACAATCGAAAGGCCTTGATAAGAAAAATCCTTTAAATTCTTTGCTTCATCTGCCATGTGCCTTACTCTCTAATAAGAAAGTGATATGAAGATAGCCTTTATCTTGCTTCATAAAGTGCATGTGCTAGAGTTTTCATTATGCAGCTCAATAAGCAGTCTTGCTCCCCCTGCAAAAATCAACCTCTCCAGAAATCATGTTCCCAGTATAGAGATCTACATGCACACCGAGATTTTTTTCCCATATAAAGACAATTCCAAATGTGACCGCATCACACCCATTTGCTAAGAGATGAACTTTCATATCCAGTGTAGGAAAATGTAGTTGTATCAATTTGTTTTCTGTAATAATTACTCCTTTAGGCAAAGACTGACATTGCCATGTGTTTCAGTTTAAAATATTCTTGCTTTACCTGTCTTTTTCTGTGAAACATTAAGAATCATTCTTTCTATGGGTGGTCAAAGTTTACAACTAGGTTTTAAGAACATTCCCACTTTTTTGATAAACACCTGCTTTTTCATTTAAAGAGCTCAAACTGTAGTCCAAGTTAATCAGCATATAGATTTGGACTTCCAGATGTAGGACATGTTAAATCACTGCAGCTTTTAAGTATACAGGAAATCCTTTTGCAAATGCTTAGTGCATATGGTACTTTTGAAGTTGTTCATTTTCTTCCTCCTCCTTCCCTCCCCCACAAACTTTCTCCTATGCTTTTTGTTTTTATTTTATATACCCCTTGGATGGTAATGCCACAGACCTTTGAAAGCCTGAAGTGAGGTCTGACATTCTGTATCTAGACTGAGGCACTTTTCTCTCCAAAGGCAAGGATACCATTTTGTTGCCTAAATACAGGCACACAGTTCTGTGTCAGATGACATAGTTTATCCAAGATACATGCATGGAAACAGCAGACATGACACGGGCCTGTTGGGAAACCTGCATCTTGCTGGAATAGCAGGAGATATGTAAGACACCCAGCAGTGCCTAAAACAACACTGCATGCCTATGTTCAGGCACCTGAATCCTGTTGTAAATGTTGGCAACATACCACAGCATACTTCTACCTCCGAGCTTAGTGTCTAACCTCATGTTATAGTCAGTGGTCAGAACTAGGCAGTACTCTTTCCACTCTAAATGTGGCATCTAAAATTCTGTGAGTCATGCCCAGAAGATCTGTTTCTGTTGACTATGAAAGGTGTAAACACTGAAAGCTAGGTGAGGTGAGTTACATCTTAACATCCACATAAACTGATGCAATCTGTGAAAATCCTGGCCAAGTGTTAATTTGTATGAACACAGAAAAATGTGGTCCTGTATTGCTTCATTTTATTTCAAATTTTATATGATTAATTGCCACAATTCCTTTACTTTCCCTTAATGAAGAGAAATTAAAGGTTTTCCCCTTTTCCACTCAGATTTTCATTTGGCTAAATGCATTTTTCAGGAGTAAGCAAGTAGCCCATTTTAATTTGTGAATTATATAAATATTCAGGGTTATTTAACTGCTCAAGCTCCCACAACCAGTATTACATTAATTCTAGGTTGCCACTACTAGAATTTTCTGTTTATTAATATGTTTATGTGTCCTGATGTGAATAGGATGCTACATGCTCTTTGCTGAGGAGTATATACTGCATTTCATATGGTGTAAGTACTTTTACAAACACTATAGTCATTGCAAATGTTTCACAGATTGAATTTATATGAGATCATAGAGTAACTCATTACATGAAAGAAGTTTTAATATACTGCAGTCTTCAGTGTTACTATATGAAATATGACACACACTTTATGTACTGTATATGAAACATCTGTCTGTCCCATATAAGAATTAAGGGTGCAATGCTTTCACGATAAACACCTGTTGCCAGTCTATCTAAAATATGACTATCATTATCACAGGATCTGAAACCCTTTACCCTCATGGTGACTCTGTGACATGCTGCTATCCCCATGTTAGTGAATATAGGGACAGCACAGCACAGGCTGGCAAAATGACACCCCAAGACCACAGGGGAAATTAAAGCTAATATGGGCACTGGAAACTTCATCACCCATCTTAGCCTGCATCATCCATGCTTTTTAGTTTCCAGAAACATGCATTGTTAACCTGTATCTCTTACTTCTGTGGGTTATGGGGTGATTTCTCTATCAAGAGCTTTATTAAACATTCTTCCAAAATCTTATTATAATGTTGTAATAATCTCAATCTTTGGTGCAAGATAATGCTTACTACTTAAATTTGATGGTCATCATAATGTATTCATAAAGGAAAAATCTAAACCTACTTGTTTTTAAAAAAGCTTGCTTTGTATTAGTAACTCATGGGGTGAATATAAGAGGATATTGAAGTCGATTAATAATGCTGACAAAAGAATTAGTTGGTTTGCACTAATCTGGACAAATATAGGCAGGAAATCAGCAATGCTGCAGTGGCTTCCCTTTAGGAGTGAAGGGACAAAAAACTTGGCCAGTTTGAGGGTAGTTGCTCAGTTTACCAGAAAGATTGTCTGAAATGGCAGAGGATCAGACTCCGTGATCCAGAAGGTCTTTTCCTTTACTCCTCATTTGAACTTTCATATTTCTTGCCGTTTGATTACTTTCTTTTTTAAACTTCTTACAGGGGGCCTCCAGCATTCTCCTTTCTAGCTTTTTATTTTTGTTTTAAGAGGGAAAAGATTATGTTTAAAGGTTGAAGGCAGGCTTCACTGTACTGTCTTCTCTTGATTCCTTGCCTTAGTCTCTTTCGAGTCCTTTTCTTTGTGTTGATATTTGTCTCTTCCTCATTAATTCACTCAATTCCACTGAGTAGCTTTTCCTTTTAATTCGCTGCGTTACTCATTCTTTCAAGGCATTATGTATCTGGAGGAGATGAAATATAATGCAGCTTCAGTGAAGCACTGTAGTTTTTCTTCCTGTCTTCTTCTACTCATCCACCTGATGTATGTGCATGGGGCACTAGCAGGAGATTTGAGGAGGAGTTTGCAAAAGCAGGAGAGTCGCATTCATAAAGAAAATCTAAGAGAAGATAAGTCACCTTTATTAAAACCAAGCCTCTGTTTTGTTTTTGTTTTTTTTTTTGTAATCCAGGAGAGAGAAGGGTTCCTGGTAAAAATCAGAAGTCAAAGGCTATGATTAATTCATCTTTGTAAGGTCAAAAGTAAACAAAACTCTCCCAGAGACAATCTGAACTATTAGGACCTTATCCATTGGTGTAGCTGCTCAGCCCCGATTGCTATGAAGTCAAGCAGAAGCTCCAGAGCAGGAGCTCCTATGACAATCCACAACACTCCTGTCCTTGCTGAGGGGGTAGAGATAGAGGACAGGGGATCTGAAAAGTCTGAACGAGGCTGTTCCAGTTTCTGCTTCTCATTTACTATTATTCACTACTGAAGTGGTGCAAACTGGAGAGAGCTTCTTAACATGGTGTGATAGATGCCAGTTTGGAAGACTCTTTTTAGATCATTCTCCAGAATCAATGAACAGCAACCCCTTTTCTAATGTGGACTAAAGGCAAGAGGCCAGCTGCGATAAAAACACGGTCCAGGTCAGGTCTGAAAAGCATCAGCTGGATCATTGTGCACTACTGATGTCTTGGAAACTGCCCTTCTCACACCAGTTATGAGTTATGGTGATTCTCTGATCACAGTACAGGTCTGGCCCATAATGTTGCAGAATTTCTACAGAAAATGTGTGAAGATAAGGCCTGATGCAACAAAGTGCTGAACAAAATCCGTTGCTCGTGACACCTATTTAACAAGAGTGCAAATAGGGCCCATGATGTATCTGGGTGCAATTCAAAGGGAAATAATGATAGACCTATGTGCTAGACTTAGGAAGCAAAAATTGAAAGTTACTGTATGAGAATGGAAAAGAAAACCTTCAAATTTGGCAGCTTTCACCTGGGTTTTTTTAGGAAAAAAATAACAAAAGTGGTTGTAACAGAGGACATTCTAAACAAAAATTAATATTTCAAGTAGATCGTGCATTAAAAGTAATCATACACATGCTTAGAAACCAACCAAAGTTCTTGCCTGAATAAAGCATGCTAGATTGACCCCTCTTGTATAACATAAGGCAGGATTCAGTTCAAGATTCGGACATCTGAAAAAATATAGTATTGGCAACAGGCTTGCCGTTGCCTGGTGGTAGATGTTTAAACATCATTTTAGATGCTATAGGGCATTCTGCTTGGACCTGCTTCTCCAGAAGATCTCCCATGACTTCTGTGTCATGCCTACTGGTCCTTTATAGATATGCTGGATGTCCTGGCACATCTCAGTTGACACAAAGCACCTACCTTCAGGCTGAGTTTAGCAACTGATTTTCTCCTGTAGCTCAAACATAGACACCTCAATTCACATATCTTAATCCCAGACTGAATCCTGCCCCCATATTGTCCAGTACATTACTGGAAAAGAGCCATTGTGACATTAACTGTGGAGTTCTAACAAAGCAATAAATCAAGCAAAGAGCAGAAGCATTACTTAGTAACTGCAGTAACAATTGACAATAATTCAGCTGGAGCAATTGCACTGGCCTGCAAGAAAAGAAGTGATGAGAGGACAGAAGACAGAAGACAGACGAAGCAGAAAGAGCATTTTGTTGACATTTTTCCCTAAACCACATGATTTTATAAGGAAAACCTTCTCTGAAAGTATAAAATACATGAACTAAAGACCGGGAGGCTTTCTGTCATATTTTTGGTGTTTGGTATATCACATCTGCCATTCAGGTATGTGGACAACTATAAAGACCAGGTGGCACTTGTGTGATAAAGCTTCACATAGCACAAAGTCCTGAGTTATTCATAAAAGAAAGGTCATAGAAACAAAAGTAAGTTGACTGAAGGAAAGTAATAGAGATGTTCACATAAGAAAGTGTGCAGGACAGATGCATGAATATTATTAGAAAAATTCATGATGAGTCCCCATGGTAAAATGAGCAGCAGGTGCTGGGCTGCTGCAGGGGAAATTAAGCAGGCAGTTTGGAAGGGTAGATAGATACCATAGCCCTGGGACACATTCATTATAGCAGAAGAGATGTGAACGCTCCCTTAGCACATGCAATTACACTCTGCTGATTTGAAAACAACCAACTTTATTGTGAAAAATAAAGTCACGAGTGACCAAAAAGCCAAAAGAGCTCTTGATATTTTCTGAGGGCAACAACTTTTCTATGAAATGGGAGCACCAAACAAGTCTGGAGCTATTAAAGGAGGGCTTCAGGGAAGGCATTATTCTCAGATTGCAGGACAGGAGCAGTCGAGACTGCTGGTCAGACAAAATTCCCAAAACCCAGAGGAAGGAATTTTTTTCTTCATAGAAGACAGTCATTGGAAAGGAACAAGATTATTTTAATAACACTGGTACCTTTACAGAATGAATACTTCAGTTTAGATTTTTCTTAATTGGTTCCAACGCATTTATCTTATAAGGTGGCAAATGAAATCCGAGTCTAGTGAAGGCCAAATACTGCTCCCCAAGAGATAAATTGAGAATAAATTCACTGACCTCAGTGGAGCTAGTGTGGATTATACTATCGTGTCATGAAATGAAAGTACATTTTGGCTCTTGCTCTGCTAAGCAAGGGAACTGTCAACTTTATAAATGAAACCAGCCGCATAGCAACAGCCTGGTTTCCTTCATCCAACACACACTCTGCTTTTAATTTCCATTTGTATTAAGGAAGCTTTATTTGGGTCATTAAGCATTTCTGTATTAGCACATCTGCCTTTGACTATAGAAACCAGTGATATGGCTTCCAAAGTTAGCAGGCATTTCAGCAGTGAAGGAAGAAAAGGGAAGATCCAGGAGAACAGCTTTAAAACATTGTAAAACGTGTTAGTTATAACTAATTATTTTAATCCATATATTAACTGGCTGAAAATACAAGATGAGTTGCAAGATTTTATAAATACATCAAAGACTTTTGCTTACATCAAAAGACATTCACATTCTTTATCTATTATGCTTAGGGCTTAAGGTTTCCTATTCAAACCAGTTGTCATTTTTTCCTTTGAAGAGCAGATGCTCTAAAAGAGCATTGATACTTCAAAAGAATGTACCTTGTACATGGAGTAGCACTTAGTAAAAATTTTGTCTTATGCTCCTCACTCCCCATCTTGCAGAAGAGAAACATGAAACTAGGTAATGCTTATTGTCAAAAACTCCTTCACCATTATGTTAAAGAGGAAATTATTCATATTTTGCCCCCCTTTGGCCTGTTCTATACTTCTTTGAGAAATAGGAAAGGCCTGGATTCACACCTATTTGGACAGAGGGGCGAAATCATTACGCTTGCACTAGTTTATGTTGTTAAGCCTCATGCTATATGTGGGGAACCTTATTGCTGTGCAGTCTTATTGCACTTTTACTTCTGGAATGGTCAATACATTGAAGAAGGTCGGAGTCACTCATGTGAAGCTGAAAGCAAATCAGCGTTTTTGAGACCTTTCCCATAAGATTTCAGTGAACTTTGAGTCAGTCCCTCAAGTGCTTCATGCGTCAAGCAGGACTGAGACTTACATCATAGAAACATCACAAGGTAAGGGGAAAAACATCGCTTTTCCCCATCAGAGAATATTAAAATGGCTATAGAATTTGGAATATAAGGGTGTCAAGAAACCTAACTAATGAGTGGGAGGCAATAAAGAGGTAGAGAAAGTTATATGACTGTAAGTGAAGAGCAAACCAAGTGAAAACTTGCCAAAGGGGCAATCTTGCTAAGGAAAAGTTGCTACAAAGATGATGGACCCAAGCCCTCTCAATTTAAGGTAAAGCAGAGGGCAATGCCCACACAGTGGGAGTTCAGTGTAGATATTAGGAAGCTCTGGAAGGCAGGACGTATGAAAAATGTAGGAGGGCAGTGCAGTGCTGGAACAGGTGCCCAGAGACATTGTGGGATCTCCCTCTCCAGAAAATTTCAAGATGTGGCAGGACAGTGCCAGGGCTGATGACTGGCAGTACCCCAGATTTTTGAGGTAGATGACTCCAGAGGCTTCCTGCAAACAGCATTTCTACAACTGTATGTTTTGGTGACTGAAGGGCAACATCTGCTTAGTATCACCATGTATTTTCTTGGAATGAATCTTGCTTACAATATGGCAATACTTTGTTCATGGTGAACGTGAAAGGACAGGTCTGGTGTACTGGGGCGTGTTTGTACTCAATATAAACCTGTCACATTATTGGCATTTTGTTCAAAATTTGTGTAGTAGAAAGCTTCCAGTCAGCTTCTCCCAATGCCCTTGACACCTAGGTAGAGGTTTCACAAGGATTTTCAGTTCCAGGAATTGCTCCTTTAAGCACAAATGGGAGCTGGCCTTGCAAGTCTTATTGGTTCCCCTAGCCACCCATAGCAGTGAATACCTTACCTATTGTATTCATTATTCCAGAGAAATTGATAATCTTAACAGGAAACAGTCATTAAAAAGAAGCATAACTATTTCATACTTGTGTATAAGTTTTTTTTGCTGCCACTCCAACTTCTTATTAAAGTAGGTAGCTACCAGCTTAACCTCTCTGCGGTGGAATTACCTCTTTTTTTTACAGCTCTAGCCTAGAGCAGTTTGACTAATCCTACAATGCCTAGAGCAGTTTGACTAATCCTACAAAATAATTTTAAACAATTTTTTTTTTAATTGACAGACAGGATTACTATGAACACCTAATGTCATCTGAATACTTCACTGAATTAATTTCTTCTCTAAAATAATGCATACATTTTAGAAAAGCATGCAGTCTTGATTTTAAAATTGCTGCTGCTGTAGAAACTCCCATTATTCTAAATAACCTGGTCCAAAGTTCACCTATTCTGGCTATTGCAGTTTTGTGTTGTACTTCTAATTTGACTTTATTTTTCATTTCAGCTTCCATTCACTGTATTTTGTTATATCAAAGGTTGTCTCTATGTAAATAATGTCTGAACAGTGCCACTTAGGTTAGTTTTCAAAGAATTTATAAAAGCACATATTAACAATATGGTATTGTCTCTTATGTGCTTGAAATTTTACAAACACTTTAAACACTGAATAGGAAAACCAGTTCGGGTTTCTCTTCCCTCTGTTATTACAAGTAAATGAAGATCAAACAAACCAGAATGAGAAAAGAAATCAATGAAAGAAAGTACAGTACATGTATGAAAGCTCATTCCCATGAGTTTATAATGACAGTAACATTGGCTGGCTCATTTTTAATTTATATCAAAGGCAATATTTAGGCATCTAGTGCAGTTCAGTCAGTTGGAGATCAGAGTTTTGTTTGAACTACTTAACTCTTCTACAAGTTTGGAAAGGGAGGAGGATCCCAGAGGTGCTTCTCTTCTGAGTGATGAGCAGAGGTTTAACCCTCTGATTCATATCAAGTTTAAGGCAGACTGTGTCCCCAGATTCCCATCTCTCGTTCCCCTACTCCCACTTGTTAAGCATAGCATGTTTAAATAATAAGAAAGCAACCAAATTCATTTGTTTAGGTTCCCATTAATGTCTTAAAGGGGCTGTGGTTGGTCTTTATAAATATATTAACAAAAGAAATCCCATGGTGGAGAAAGTGTTATTTAGGTTAAGGAACTAATATAACCTGGCCGTAAAGAAGCTTATGCTGATAATTAGAAGACTTCTAGACATTATTACAGTGGAGAGCTGGAATAGCTTTCTACTTGGAGGCATTAAGGCAAAAAAAAATCTAATTAGCTGTAAAATAGAGCTTGATCAATTATAAACCTATGGGGTTACACGATGTGACTGCCACAAATGACAGGGGACTGAACTCATTGAAGTCCCTCTACTGCTTTGATTCTTACTGGAGTATTTCATCCCCTCTCCTGCCTGGCAAGAACTCCTCGTGTGGGACACTAGCTGTATTCATGATATGAGAGAGAAGAAACAGGACTGATAATTTCATGAGACATTTCAGTTCATTACATCATGTTCCTCGCTGGCCCAAGACCTACAGAGTGGTAGCTTCATCATCCTTTTTCGCAGCAAAGTGTGCACTTCTCCAGCACTGGTGTGTCTCTTTAGAAGTGTGTTCACTAAGTAGGTGTAAATCTGTAGGTACATTTCTACTCTTCCTGACCTCTTCCTCTGCTAATGACATTACCAGCTCAAGGCTTGCACAGATTTCTTTCAGTGATTATTTCCCCCCCACACTTTCCAGAGGAAAAGGGAAGTTTCCTCTGTCTTATTCCACTGCCATGGGTACACATACCCCATTTTGGCATGCTCAGAGTATGACATCCCATCACCTGCACCTCTTACCTGAGACAGCAGGGCCAGCTGCCCATCTGCACGCTTGCTGGCTCATGTGTCCTCTTGCAGTGGAGAGCATCTCTGAACCTCAAGGATCGCAAGGGAACCTGTGACCATGTGTTTTCGTTATATTGTCCTCCACAGGGCTTATCAAGCATGTTAATGGTAACGCCAAAGGCAGCTCTCCAGCTGCATCTGTGTGTCCAGCTGCAGACAAAGTAGGCACATACTTCACGGGATTGCCATCGTATAGGTACTTTGGGACACCCCAGAGAAGGTAAAGCTTCCCAATCTGACAAACCTTTTGGCAAAGGACAGAGACACAAAACAACCCATGTCTCTTCTAAGTTCACACACGTAAAAATGACAACCTGTGGCATGTTTAATAGTTTATATTTACTCTCTCTCTCTCCTACCTCATTATATGGAGTCACACCCATTAATCTTCATGAAAATAAGTCTGTGCTATAAAGGAATGGCTGGCAAGAAGTTTTATCCTTCATACTTTTCTTAATTTGAAGACACTTTGGCATCTCAGGAATTTTGAAATAGGACGGAACAGGAATTTTGTCTTCTTATATCTTAACATATTTTAGATTTGGATTGACACAATTGCCCTGGAAAGTACTCTGGGTGTGGTATCATGGAATCGTTTAGGTTGGAAAAGACCTTTAAGATCATCAAGTCCAACCGTTAACCTAGCACTGCCAAGTCCACCACTAAACCATGTCCCTAAGCACCACATCTACACATCTTCTAAATACCTTCAGGGACAGGGACTCAATCGCTTCCCTGGGCAGCCTGTTCCAATGCCTGACTACCCTTTCGGTGAAGAAATTTTTCCTAATATCCAACCTAAACCTCCCCTGGAGCCACCTGAGGCTGTTTCCTCTTGTCCTACCGCTTGTTACTTGGGAGAAGAGACCAACACCCACCTCTCTACAACCTCCTTTCAGGTAGTTGTAGAGAGCAATAAGGTCTCCCCTCAGCCTCCTCTTCTCCAAACTAAACCACCCCAGCTCCCTCAGCCGCTCCTCATAAGACGTGTGCTCTAGACCCTTCACCAGCTTTGTTGACCTTCTTTGGACACGCTCCAGCACCTCAATGTCCTTCTTGTAGTGAGGGGCCCAAAACTGAACACAGTACTCGAGGTGCAGCCTCACCAGTGCCAAGTGCAGGGGGACGATCACTTCCCTAGTCCTGCTGGCCACACCATTTCTGATACAAGCCAGGATGTTGTTGGCCTTCTTGGCCACCTGGAAACACTGCCAGCTGATGTTCAGCTGGCTCTCGACCAGCATCCCCAGGTCCTTTTCCACCCGGCAGCTTTCCAGCCACTCTTCCCCAAGCCTGTAGCGTTGCGTGGGGAAGTGCAGGACTCGGCACTTGGCCTTGTTGAACCTCATACAGTTGGCCTCGGCCCATCTATCCAGCCTGTCCAGATCTCTCTGTAGAGCCTTCCTACCCTCCAGCAAGTCAACACTGCCACCCAACTTGGTGTTGTCTGCAAACTTACTGAGGGTGCACTCGATCCCCTCGTATCTTTCAAACCTGCTTTAAACAGGATCAGATAACTAGGTAGAAAAAATTATCTGCATTCTGTAAAGCCTTGTCTGTAGGCATTTATCATATTCTACCCCATGAAGTAATGAGGCAGATCACCACAAGGGTATATCAGATGGATAAAATAAAATAGCAATTTCTCTTTAGCTATTTGTGCCTTCTTTTACTGCACGCTGATTTTTTTTTTTTTTTTCTGTTAGCCAACTCTAATTTCCTCCTCCCAGCTTGCAGAATCCATTCATTTTAACGGGACATAAGCCACCCTAGAGCCATGAAGTTGAAGAGGTTACAGAATTTAATCAGCTTGTTTACATTATTCATCCTTTTAATTTTTAGCAGCCTACATTTTCTCTGTCATTCTCCCAGGGCATTATGGCAACAGCAAAACTTTTCCAGACAAAGCTGCCAAGCCTGAGCTTTCAAAAGTTCTCCCTTCACAGTTCAGGATGAATGCCACTGTGCTCTCACTGGAGGAGGCTCCAGATTAAAACAGGAACCATTTCAAGCTATAAGGTCTGTAACGGAAAAAAAGGCTGAAATCACTATGGAATTATGCTACCTCCTTCTTTTCTGGTTGGTCTGCATGGGGCATATCCCAGGCGCATCCCTCCTGGTGCTTAAAGCTCCACTTTTGCAGAGGCCCCTGCCTCCCCTGGAGGCTCTCCCCAGAACCCACATGCCTTTCTTACCTGTCCTGCTGCAGCTCTCCTGGACAAGCAGGGACTGTTGCTGCCATGCAGGGTTTACCCTGGAGTCAAGGGGCCCAGGGGATATTGTTATTATTTATTCTCCACTTGTAACATAGCCAACTTCCATGGCAGAGAAGTTTTTGGGAGGACAGGCACAGGAGAGAATGTACTCCCAAGTGTGAGATGTAGGGAGCTCATGGGAAGGGATAAAGAGCCCCTTTTTGGCTCCAGAAAGTATAACAAGAAACTAAGCAAAATAAAACAAGAAAGCATTGGAGAAAGTTAGAAGAATTATTCTCTAAAAGAAGAATTCCAGTCTCTCATGCAGAGATTTGAGATTTTGCAGTGCATAGCCCATGACTGTCAAAAACGCGACTGTTTGTGAAGTTATGACCATTTGAGGAGGAACCTTCTAGCGCTTCAAGCTATAAAAGCTGCAGATGTCAGGAGTATCTTAAAGGTAAATAGCTTTAAGAATGAAGTGTTTGAAGAAATCTTGTTGAGACATACCACGCTGAAGATAAATCAATGCAATTATTCCTGGAAAGCCTGGCTGACAAATTTCCCTATCGCATAGTTTGTGGGGATAGCATAAAATGTTTCCTGCCTTACTCATGCAAACATTCTTGGTAATTTCAGTAAGACTCAGACTAAATCTCAGAATAAGGAAAATAGGATTCAGCCAAGAGTTTTCTAGTGCTTATGAAAATTCCTCAGGAGTCAGAAGGAAAATTATAGCTCTTTTAAGGTAGCCTAGAATATAAGAGGTAATGTTTGCTATGGACTTTTCAGGGGAATTTCAAATTTGATAGAAAAAGTGTTATTCTGATTAGATTTACTGGCTGCAGAGTGCAATTTCTACAATACTGCAGTGATTTTGGTTGGATAGGTTTTCCCTCATATTATGAAAACAGCTTTCTAGAAGACAAAAATGACATATAAAAATATGGCATATAGTAATTGAAAAATTATGTGTCTCAGTCTCACATGCATTAAGCTGATGTAACTAGACTCTTATTTACAAACCATTTAAGATCTTCAGCAAGAGGTGATACAGTTGCATATCACAGACAATAAATACATATACTGGGGAGGAGGTTAGGTTCAGCTGCAAAACTATTAAACTACTCAGCAGACAGCATGGTTCTTCTGCAAAGTTTCTGTCCCTTCCAATGAGTGGTGAATGAAAGCAATGCTTAAGCAAATGCACCAGCCACCATTTATCCCATTTAGGGAACATGACTACCCGTGCAGATTGGAAATGTATTTTTACTGCTGAAAGTATCATTCTTTCATGACAAAGAAAGCTCAGTTCACAAAGAGTTATCTGTTCTGTAGCAGCCTGGTGCTTCTAAAATGCAAGTTGCCAGCAGTTCCCGGCAGCAAGCTGGATGCAGAAGACAGCTGAGGGGAATGCCGGGAGGAGCCGGTCTCCAAAGAGGCAGCACAGAGACAGCATCTGGCAGTGGTGAACCATGACCCTAGCCACTGGAAACCACACACAGGGAAACACTTCCCAGCACTTGCAGGCACATCCTTTCCAAGGAGATCAGCAGTTCTCGTTATGGACTTCCTTTAGGACTTCAGTAAGCACTGAGACTTTTCTTCCCATCCACTGTTGAATCAACTTCAGAAACAGAAAATGTCTCAGGACCCCTTGGGAATGCTTGTTGACTGTCTAAGCAAAGGCACAGTATTATATAGCTGTGGGTATTGAGTTCTTTCTTGGACCAGTCTTATTTTATTAGTCACTGTGGTGGGTTGACGCTGGCTGGACATCAGGTGCCCACCAAAGCCACTCTGTCACTCCCCTTCCTCAGCTGGACAGGGGAGAGAAAATATAACAAAAGGCTTGTGGGTCGAGATAAGGACAGGGAGAGTCATTCACCGATTACCGTCACAGGCAAAAGAGACTTGACTTGGGAAATTAGTTTAATTTATTACAAATCAAATCACAGTAGGATAGTGAGAAATCAAAACTAAATCTTAAAACACCTTACCCCCACCCCTCCCTTCTTCCTGGGCTTAACTTTACTCCCAATTTCTCTACCTCCTCCCCACCAGCAGAGCAGGGAGATGGGGAATGGGGGTTGCGGTCAGTTGTCTCTGCCACTCCTTCCTCCCCAGGGGGAGGACTCCTCACACTCTTCCTCTGCTCCAGCGTGGGGTCCCTCCTATGGGAGACAGTCCTCCACAAACTTCTCCAACATGAGTCCTTCCCACGGGCTGAAGTTCTTCACGAACTGATCCAGCATGGGTCCCTTCCATGGGGTGCAGTCCTTCACGAACAGACTGCTCCAGCGTCACTGCTCCCACAGGGTCACAAGTCCTGCCAGGAAACCTGCTCCAGCCTGGGCTTCTCTCTCCAAGGGTTCACAGGTCCTGCCAGGAGCCTGCTCCAGCATGGGCTTCCCACGGGGTGACACCCTCCTTCGGGCATCCACCTGCTCCAGCGTGGGGTCCTCCACAGGCTGCAGGTGGATATCTGCTCCACCGTGAACCTCCATGGGCTGCAGGGGGACAGCCTGCCTCACCATGGTCTGCACCGTCGGCTGCCGGGGAATCTGCTCCAGCACCTGGAGCACATCCTCCCCCTCCTTCTTCACTGACCTTGGTGTCTGCAGAGTTGCTCCTCTCACATATATTCTCACTCCTCTCTCCAGCTGCAATTGCTGTTGCACAGAAACTTCTCCCCCTTTTTAAATATGGTATCCCAGAGGTGCTACCACCATCGCTGATGGGCTTGGCCTTGGCCAGCAGCGGGTCTGTCTTGGAGCCGGCTGGCATTGGCTCTATCGGACATAGGGGAAGCTTCTAGCAGCTTCTCACAGAAACTACCCCTGTAGCCCCCCCACTACCAAAACCTTGCCATGCAAACCCAATACAGTCACATGTAAATTTGTATCATGCTAGTCGCTTGCCCTAAGCCACATAATAAGAATTAAAAAAGGAAAGGAAAAAAAGTGGCATTCAGGGTACAATTTCCAGAGGTAATTGTTTTGGTCCAGTCAAAACATTATCTTTTTCTCTAACATATGAGGATGAAAAAGACAACAGATTTCCCCATGGCATCTTTCTGTGCTTCTGCTGCAACAAGTAAGTTAACATGTCATATCTGCTATACATCCTAATGTGGGAAGACAGTCAGGATCCTAACCCAATTCATCCAAGAGCAAGAGATCTGAGATGCTTGCTTCTATAACCCTAGAAGCAAAGTCATTATTATGGCTGAGGTATGTGACTGGTACTTACATCCTAGACCTTTTCTCTGTACCTATGAGCAGTTCCCATAATTTAATTTTCTTGTTTTCCCTTTTCAACATCTATAATAATCTTTTTTTCATAGGACTGCTAACCTGGTAGCCAACAATTAATATGTACTGCACAAGCATGTATATATACATCTAAGGCACCATCAAGTAAGGAAGTAAAAGTGGAACCAGAAATTAGTCAATGAAATGAAAAAAGTGTCTCAAGTTGCTAGAACTATTTCTAATAGGTGATAATAGTTTGAATTTTTAGACTTTCAAACTAATAGCTTTGGCTTTTGGAAAAAAAAATATCTATCCCCCCAAATAGTTTAAACCTAAGTGGAAAAAGAAAGTTTTGGCTCAGTCCTGATCACAGCTTCTAAAAGGGTTGTTCAGCCTAATCCAGTCTTCAGGAAGAACTAAAATGGTGATGCCAAAGTTCTGTTTCTATCCCAAATTGTTATATATAATATGCCAAAAATGTGTCTAGAAGAACTAACCTGCCTGAGGTTAAAATGTTTTCCCTGATTTACAATGTTTGGTTAAAAATGTATTTAGGTCGATGACAAGCAAAGCAGGGTGTAATTTAATTTGAAAAGAAATTACTCTATTGCTGTAAAACCCACTGAGAAAAGTCAGATTCATAAAAGGTAAAGGGAAATGCTGACAAACCACAACTATCACAGTGCTAGAGAGTAAAATGGTGTTAAATAATGTGCATATTTTGTGAGGTATTCTTTTTATAATTGACAGTAGAAACATGTATACTTTGCAAATTCTAATCATGGCAATCACTGCCAGATCAGCAAAGGTTTATATATAACTTCATCTGCATAAAGCAACTGCAGTGGGCTTCATTCCATCTAAAATTAATGAATTTACAGATCGAGCCCAGTATTCAAACACCTGTACTTACGTGTCTAGCCTACCCTCTGGATGCGAGTAAGGTGTTACAGTGAGTTGAACCCAGTATCTAGAATTACTTTTCATCAGCTGAATAGTTCTTTAGACCAGGGAGAGGGAAAGTTCAGTTGCCTGAACAGGCCTTTCGGGGTGGTAAATGTTTTCTCTGTTTAGACATTTTCAATTGTTCTACAAGGCTGCAGCTGCTCCTGCAGAAAGTCATAGGTTGGATCTGCCAGCCCAGAGCGGCGAAGGCCTTGGGTGCCCTAGGGCATCTCATTTGACACTAGCTGCAAAAGTTTAGGTAACTGAATCTCGCCTTTTGTTTACCGTAGTTACTAGAGGCTCAATTCAGTTGCCTAAATAAGGGTGGCCTAAAAATAGGCCATTTCAGAGGATGCAAGATGTCAAGAAAATCTACCCAGGTACAGCAAATATGGGTCAGGCCTTACAGACAACCCACGCTATGATGGGCAGGCAGCCGGCAGGCAGACAAAACATCTTACCTAGGGCATCTTAAAAGGCACTAGATGCTAAGTCGGGGCAGCTGAACAGAGCTGTCAATTTTCATTAATTGTGACAGGAACACAAGACTCTGAATCTGGAACTGAATTTCTGGCTGAGTCCTGTGTTTAAGCTGGTTATCTCAGCTCCCTCCATAGTCAGTGGAGAGAGGTGCTTCCAGGGTCCTTTGCCTTAGATGTTTATTTCAGCGTGGAATGAACCTTTCTGCAGGAAAACCTCATCCATTCTGTGTTCATTAGAGGGGGAGCCTATATGAAAAGCTTACAGGAAAATAACAAAGGGGAGATGAGAAAAATGTCATCTATATTGTGTATTATTATTTCAGCACATCAGCCTCTTTCCTTTGTATTGGTTCAGATAAGATCTACTGAGTTCAAAGGAAAATCTTAAAGCTTTAATGAGAACAAATGGGGGTCCAAAGAGGCTTCAACTCACTGAACTTAAAAGGAGTTCTGTGTAATAATATGCCAGGCTGTTCTTCTTTTATAGCCCACCTGTTATAAGTGAAATACTTGGTGGGCTTGTATTGGCAATGCATTGAATTTCTGGGCAATTGTAACAGAACCACATTTCAGTACTGAATCCTTTGGCCTTTATATTCTTATACAGGCTACCTAGAGATTAAATCGGCCAGTCGTGTTCCTCTACAGTCTCTTACTGTCGTTTTCAGAAAATCTCTGCAGGGAAATGTAAATTCTCCTGCATAAGGAGGTCTCACTCCAGAAGCCGCCCAGAGCTCCAGAGGCAGAATCCTACCTCTGGTTATTGCTGTTGCCAAGCTATAATAATATATTTTTAAAGCAAGGTTCGTTCTACCTTTTAAAGCAATTTCAAGACAGGAACTGTTTTTCCACCTTATGAAAACTGGAGGGGAGGACGTTTCTATTTGTTTTTTGGTTTTTTTTCAACACAAACACCCAACCTAATCTTGTGACTGCTTCTGGACCATACTTTGATTACATACCTCCCTTAGAAGTAAGAACCATAGCAGAAAATTGAAAGGGTCATCTTTGTTTCATGTTTTTTACATTAAAAAAACAAAACAAAACAAAACAAAACAAAGGAAAAAGCTGCTTGCTGCAGAAAATACTACCTCTGCCTCTCTCCCTAAGACATAGATTTTTAAAAAAATTATTCCAGCTCTCTGGTATTTGAGCAGATGGACAGTTTAGACTGAGTAGTGTGTCTTTACTTACCTAAAATATACAGTTTCTAGAAAGCAAATAAAAGAAATCAGCATGTACTGCTGTACTAAATTAATTTAAATTGCTGTGCTAATTAATTTTCCTCTGTACTCCAGATTAGATTTCTATGGATTTTACCGTAAAAATACCAAATGTCATCTGTATTTTAGTACTAGTCCAGACTCATCCTGACTTGGTTATGAAGTATTCTGCTGCCAGGAAGATCACACACAGTTTGACTAAAGATATTCTCAAAACAGCAGTTCTTCAAGTGATTTCTAACCATTCCACGGTCATACTAGGTAAGAAGCACACATGGTTGATATCAGATCCATACATTTTTAATACTGTTTATCAGAAAGGGGTATGACATCAGTGCATAGGGTAAGGGCTTTCAGTGGTGTTTAATAAGATCAGTGCTGCAATTTACTGTGAAATTGAAACAGAGTTTCGTGCCGAGGGCATAATCAATATGAGAATAAGATTGTGATTTACTAAAATATGAGCTTGAGGGAATAAAATTTAAAGGGAGTTAGCAGTAGAATCTGGCTGAAAATAGGCATCTGAGCTTTAAATTTTAGGAAAAAGAGAATACCTAATTTTGATTCAGAGCAGATTCATGATTCTGTTAAAACTTCAGACCGTGAACCTCCTTTTGACCCATTAGAATGTGACAAAGGACTTCACTGTGGTGAGACAGCAGCTGAAATCAAAACTTCGTTATCATCTACTTTCCCACAGTGATCACCCAGTAATGAGTGAAAGCTCCCTTGCAGGCTGTACCACATGCCAGAAGGACAGGGCAAGCCCTCTCCGTGACCGTCCTCCAGGGAGAATTCATGGGAGCAGAACATCCTGCCCTGAGGAGAAGCTGGTGAGATGCCTTTCAGCTCAGTTACAGTATTCCTCTCTGCAGTACTTTCACAGCTGAGGAAGGGCCTGGTAACATCTAACGTGCATCTAACGACCCAATGTGGACAAAACCAGTAGCAGTGCACTTGTACTCAGTCATATCCCCTCCCCTCTATAAGATGTTCCTGTATTGGCTCAGTTCTGAAAACTCACAGTTTGACCTTCTGACGTGGAAACAGAAACCGAACTAAATTGTGTGATGCTGGGAGGAAGAGCCAGTGTGCCAGTTTCTCAGATTGCTGTGTACTACCTCAGCTTTTCCCCCAGAAAGGGTGATTTCATTCCTCTTATAAAAATATCCTCTAAATTGGTTTTAAACTCATACTTTTGTAAGCATTGCCATTATGTAATTCTTTACATTTTGCAAAAAATCCGTAACTGTGTTAGAGCCCCAAACACTACATTTTTGTCCCCGAAGGTTTGATTTCCAATGCTTGAAGCAGTAAAGCCCCACCTCCACACCCCATGCATTTCAGTTTTATCCCTCTGTTTTTCACTTGCCAATGCATACAAATGAAGACCTAGGTAAACCTTTTCAGGATGCTAATGGTGAACTCTCTGGTTCCCACGACAGTGCTAGCAGGGTGCAAGGCTACGAGGAGAAAAGGAGGAAATTAGCCTGTCACTCTGGGGAAGCAATGCCTACTGATACAAGGAGCAGTCTAATCTCAGTAGCCTTTCTAAACAGTTTACATGAAAAAACAACAAACAGAGGGAAGGAAGGAAGAAAAGGATTTCTGTTGTAAATTGACAGGAATGGCTGTATTGGGTTTCCGCTGATGAAATCTCTCCACAGCAAAGGGTTAGAAGGAATAAAGGAGGCTTTATGCCTTATTAGGGTGAGATAAAACAAGACATAATGATGAAGCTGAATCTGGAAGCAAGCTTCTTAAAACTTATGTGAATATTTAGGGATTTACACTTTACATTTCTGGATAAGCAACACATCCACCAGTTTCTTTTTTTTGGTAATTTTGGTGGAATTTTTTCTGTACATGGCTCAGCTATTTCTGAGTGTCCAACCCAGAGATTATACACTATAGTCAGAGATGATAGCAACTCGCTAAGTTGTTTTAAATGCGAATTAAAAATTATTGAAAGCAGACTTGATTCTGGATAACCATACCAGTAGTGTGCTAGTAAGAGCAAGTTATTTTAATATAGGCCATACAAATCACATTTATATATACAATCCAAATGTTTGGTCTTTACTGCATTGGCAGTGTGCAAAGCAGAATGCATTTGAGAAATCCCTGGAATAAAGAAGAATATATTTAGTACCAGTAGACTGCACAGAAGAGAGATAAACTTCTAGATGACCTTTTGGACATGAGATTAATATTCAATGGGGAGATGGTAAAAACCTGAAGTTTTAAAAAACACAAATGTAAAACTCTACATCATTCTGCAACCATGCAGTTCAGAGATACATTAAAACGTCAATACTGGAGCACTGGCACTTATGGAAATACTAGGTCAGTGAAGAAGTGAATCTGATTTGATGAACTAGAAAACTGGTAACACACAAAATCTAAGAGCTTAATACTTGAATATTATTTCCTAAAGCAGCAAGAACACCAAAGAAAGTATGAGGAGAAGATTTAAAGTTTTGATGTACCCAGGGTACATCAATTAGATGGTCGGCCCTCAGGAACATGCAGGACCTGTGGTTCCACAACGTGAAGTCTCCGGCAGCAATATCAGCTGCAGGTATTCCCATTACTATCTTTTCCTGAGTTCACCTGCATGGTTTCTTGAATGGGTAGACTGCAAACTCTTATCAGGGAGCCAATCAATTTAATATAATTTCTGGCAGGTTTTTAGGGGTTTTTTGGGTTTTTGGTTTTAGTTCAGAACAGCTGCACAAAGACTTGTGCTGGAGCAAGAGGCAGTATTTCCTCCAGCCACTACTACTGATTCACACTTTGTATTATGAAGTCTGTTAACCTGTATGTAAAAGCTTAATATAGCAAACAAAGGCATTGCATGAAATAAATGCATTAAAATTGGTAAAAGATAGTTATCCAGAATTCTAAAGGTTTGAAAGCCATCTTTGTTTCTTACCCTCAGTCAACCACCTCACATCCTTAAATATGCAATTTCAGTCAGTACTTGCTCATCCTTTACTGATCACCATTCTGACTGAGTTTAACCAGCCAAGTTAATTTTAAAAGGTAGGGTTTACATTCTTTATAACTCCAAGGATTTGTGTGGGAACTTCAAAAGCTAATTTTACAATTTCAAGAAAATTTCCATGATACAGGCATCCTCCTTGCGTACCAGACATATTTCACTCATCAGAAATGCTTTCTCTAGGCTGCTACCCTGCATAACCAAACTGCCCTCCGCATCTCAGAGCTTTTTGCTGCCCGGTCTTTTTGGGGGTTCTGGACATGACAAGAATGGACCAATAACCTGTTTAGAAACACTCCTTTGGGGAACAAATTTCCTCAGGTTTAGCCAGCCATCCTAAAGTCATATTTAACATGAGAAAAGTGTAACATAAATAATTTTATAATAATTGCAAGAATTAAGAAGTAATTATTATGTTTAAAGACAGATGCACAGAGATAGGTAAAAACCATACCTGTTGATTCTGGATTTTGGTAAGCTCTGTAAGGGTTTCCTATTGCTATTTCAACTAAAAAGCTGTCAGCTGTCAGTGGGGATGCTTTTCTTCTAAATAGGATAATGCACAGAGGCAAAAGTCTTCTCATATATTTGGTTCCATACATAGTGATCCATTACTAAGAAACTCTTCCCAGCTGGTGCTTTTAATTTATGACTAATAAACTTTATCAAGATGTCAGTTTTACCATATCTTGCAACTGCTGGCTGACCATTGGAGTCTAACTTCTCTTCTGCATTAAGATATTTTTAAAATTTGCTGGGTCAAAGCCAAGCAGAGGTCTTGCCTGTAAACACAACTATTTACTGAAGATAAATAAAATGTCCTGCTAATGTCCTAGTACTTCTGAGTGCTACTCACAATTTTCAGAGAACTACTGGCTTTCTAGCAGTAAGTTGAGTACTAACTTGTCTGTATTATTTTGCAACAAACAAATGGAGGTTTATATTCTTTCCAAGACTCTTTATGTTTGTCATACCTATGTATTAATGCTACCCAAAGTGTCTTTATTAATCATCACCTTTCAAGTACCCATTATCTTTGAACTCTGTTAGGGTCAGGAGTAGCTTTTTGCAAGGAGTTTCAAATATGAGTTTAGAGGTACACTGAAGTGTATAGAAAAATACCTAATTCATTTTGATGAATTATTTGTTATTTATTGCAATAATTAACTCAGACAAGTGGAAGAGACAATCTGCAAATGCAGAACATGATGATAAATAGGCGGTCCAGCAAATAAGAGGTACTAATTCAAACCCTCTGAATCACAATGTGATGCAGATGCGAAATAAAGCAGAGCCAATGTATAGGAAGGAACAGATGGAATTCCTGCATCACAGAACAAATTGCCATAGGAAACATCTGGAAATTATCAGGAAAAAACAAACAAACAAAGAGGTCCTCTTAAGCCCTAGAGCTTTCTAATCGCAAGCCATTGATTAAAAGAAACTGGAAAACAGAGGTACAGCAGGTATTGTGAACAGAACTAAAAAAAGAAAGGACACGACAATATTTGATAGGTGCTGTATTTTGGATGGGATATAGTGTCCTTAAGGGGAGGCTGAGCAATGTCAAGATGACATTGCATCTCCAAAGCGTATGTGAACATGGCAAAAGATTGGTGTTTGCAAGGGTTCATTAAACATATTCTAACACATACAGCAGACAAAGCTGTGCGGAGTTCAAAACGGGTCGAAGTGTTCTAGTTGGATACCCAGGCATCATACGCATCTGTGCACAGCAAACTAAATCTATGTAGATGTGAGTGTGTTTAATCCGCATGTGGTGCAGGAAACACACCCGCTTGGGTCTAGGTGCTTTGCAGGGGCAGGGTGCTGTGCCGGCTGAGGAATGCCCTCTGCCAGTCCTCTGCTTCAAGGCTCTGCTCCTCAGTGGGGCTGTGCCCTCTGTGGTGCTGCTTGTACAGACACCTAGTCAAAGTGAGCCACTTCACAAAGACCTGTTGTGTAAATGAAATCCCTGTTTCTGTTAGATTGGAGGAGAATATTCAGCTTGCTTAGTGACAAGTCAGAGCACCTCTTCACTCAGTGCATGGGTTTCTCTGGAAAGCTCCTCTGGAGTATCTTGCTTGACCCATGCACTGAGAACTGATTCTAGGTCCTCACTCTACATTTCAGGTCACGGTCTGAGAGCCAAGCATCTAATGCATATGCAACACCTTACACAACTTGTATATGCTTTGGGTCTTTACTGCTATTGGGCCTTTATCATCTGTGGTTCTGATACAAAGATTTTCTGAATGGTCCTGGAATGCACACAGAACATGCCTTTTTAAAATTTTTCTTCAGTTGCACGTTATATTATTTTGGAATTCTGAGTGTTCTTAGGATCTGTCCCTGTCTAGACCAAAGATGCTAAAGGAGTATATCCAACACAAGATATTTTACATGAGCAAAGAAAGGTAGCTTTGAGTAACAACTTTTAAAAAAATATTATAGTAGTCAAGATGGGGAAAATGTCATTCTCATTTACATGATCAAGTCAAATAAAACAAATTAAGTCTCAGTTAGCCCTTCATTTCTTTGCCAAATTTATAGTTCCCACATGTAAGATTTGTCAGTCTTATGAGAATGGCCAAACTAGCCCTAACTACCTCTGGTTTAACTTGAATTTAAATGCTCTTATGTGCCTATTTTTATAGAAATAAAATCTCTTCAGGGTTAGCTTATTATTTTTCTAACTTGACATTTTTTATACGTGTAATGTTTTAGACCATATACTTCAGGTTTCTTTTTCTAATTTAGCTTTAGTAAAGTGGAATTTAGCTTTAGTAAAGTGGCAAGAATTACTCTATAAAACTTTGCCGGAGGAAAAAAAAGTCTAAGGAAAATATTATCAGAAGCAAACAAATGCGAAAAGATATGAACCACAGTCTGGGCCATACATTGTTCTCTTTAGCAAAAATTTGTTGTACTAGGAATGGTGGCAATGACATTTTAGATTACATCAATATTCACATGACTAGAATTCATTTCAGTTTGCTTTCTAAGTTTATTGTGATGCTCAAGGTTATACATCTGCCAGTGATTCATTGCCATATAATGAAGATAGATAGTAAAAATGCAATGAAGAATACTATCCTGTCTTCAGCAGTTCTTTACAAGGATCTTGTGCTGTAAGATACCCTGTAAGAACCATGTTTATTAGCACTGAGCATTGAGACACACCATACAGCCATGGCAAGAGGAATATGTGTTTTTACTTTCTTTATCAGATTGTTGTGCAAAACCACTAGCTGTTTGGAGCAGATGATAGGGTAGCTGTACATAGTTAACATGGAAAGTAAAGGATGTATAAGCTCGTGTTTGACAGAGACAGCTCTTTCACAGAAGAATGGAATAGCATATTTGGGTCTATACTTTCATATGCTTTTACTTATACACTAGTGTTTTGCTTATCTTCTTAAAAGCTTTATTGACCATAATGAGAAATGGGACTGGGATTAGGAAATTTTACAACTGTATTTTAAGAACTTTCTCAACAAACATCTTCAAACCACTCTGTTCCAGGGAGAGTTTGGAGATAGATACATTTCCAGATAGTCCCGAGGAACTGTTTGCTCCTGCTCTTATTGGGTATTCCCAACAGGGAATGACCTTAGAAAGGAAGAAATGCAAAAATTATTTATAGGAATTCAGTGAAAGAGACTTAAATATTCTGACAAAGGAAACTGCCCTAGAAATTATTTCTAAACAGAGTATAAACAGGGAAATTCCTCCTAGGGTTCAAGCTAATAGATGTGTCCAGCACTGGGGTGCTAGTAACACCTTCATCAGTGAAATATGCAGAAGATAAGCAAATAAATGGGAAGAGTTGTTTGTACTTTTTTACCTCAAAATCTGTATTCATAGATTCATTCACTGTGACTGTTTTTATTATGTCTTGATATGATCTTTCTAGTTGCTGAACCTACTTAAATTCTTTAAGATTTCTGGGAGGCAAGGGAAATTTTGTCAAAAAAGTAGGAAAAAAAATGTAACTGTACCAGTCTGCATGAGGTAGAGGCATTTAAATTCAGAGAAAATTTTTTCTGTGGTTACTAATTTCACAGTGTTGGAAGTTTTTCCCTGTTCTTTTATTTTTCTCCAGATTACAGCTAGTAATGCTTTAAGAAATGCTATGAAATTAGAAAATAAACCCATTATCATCACCTGTTCTTTTAACTAACTGTCAATCAAACTTCCCACATAATTCTCCCAAATCTTTCTCCTGCTCCCCCAGAAGGTTTGCTCCTGCTCCCCCAATTGAGCTTGTTAAAACTTATTTTTCCCTTCAGCATGATACTGTTAAAAATATGTCTGATTCCATTCCTTCAGCTTGTAATGACTTCCCTTCCATTTGCAGGTCATGTTGGAACAGTCTTTTTCAGATGAAGATTCACAGTGCCATTTGCCCTCGTTGCAGTGGAGAAACCAAACATTTCCAACTAAATAACACCATATTACAATAGAAGAAAAATATACATCATGTTTTTTCCCCAAATTTTCTCTTCCATCCTCATCCACAAGGTATTTTGCTGAAGAAGGACTCCTGTCTTAGCTTCTTATGATTCCCATTTGTATAAGTATAAATATATAAAAAGTGAAACATTTCTTAGTGCAGTAAAATAGAATGCTTATTTTTTATGTTTTTTTCTTGATTCTAAATGTCAGAATTATTTCCTGTTCACTGACCAGAGGAAGGCATAAAAAGTAAGACTTATCACTGCCTGGTGGGCAAGACGCTTTTATCGTACTACTTCATGGGATAATGACTGCTTATAATAAATGCCTAGCTGTAATGGGAGATATTTGCCTCTGAATAACATAGGAGCTGGGGCACTCTGGTGACACGCCGAGGTTCAAATCCCAATTTCAAATCAAGCAGAGAATGCTTGTTCCCAGATTGTCAGGAAAGTGGATGGATGTGAAGATGAAAATCCCCAGCCCTGCAATGACCCCTGAGTTTATTTGAGAAAGCAATGACCTGCCTTAAGCTTCAGGTGAGGGTGCCTGGCAGCAGACTTGAGCACACAGAGGTGTCCACTGTCTCAGCAGGAAGGAGCTAATCTGCACAACCAAACCTTCCCAGGGTTATTTCTGATGGATAGCCTGTCTCCTGGAGGGTAGTGCTGCTGGGTACCACCCTCTCTCCACAAACTGAAGAGGCAGCAGGTCACCTGTATGGAAGCTACTGATGCCAGTAGGCAGCAGAGAGCCCAGCAATATGGTGTGGCCGTCCCGATGCACTCAAATCTGACACAAGCACTGATTTTTGTTATGCTTTTCTGACAGAATTACCCAGACAATACTCTGCAAGCTGCTCAGCTCAGGGCTAGCATTTAAGCCTGTGTAAGCACACTGCTCTTAGGACATATCCACACTTTATGTTTTCCATTATTCCCTGTTGGGAAGCTGCTTGGAGAGGGACAAAGCTGAGTTGAGAGCTGAACTCTCTCTTCTTAGAGAGCTGAGTAGGTGCAGAGCAGCACAATATTGACTGTAAAGAACTTACTGTGTCTGTTACCATGAGACAAATTTCCTTCCTATTTCTCTCTTGGGTCTCACTGTTGTAAAGGACACCCAAGTCATGCAATACCAAAAAATTCACATACAATTTACCTGATATTCACCATTATTCTCGGGTACCTGATTGTATACAGTGATACACACCATCTCCAGACCTTCAAGCCTTCAAAGCCTTTGTAATTTGTTGATTTTTTTCATTACAGGCTGAAGGTTATATTTCTGTTGCTCCTGGTTTTAAAATGAAAAAAAGTACAAGCTGGTCTTTGCCCAGATGAGGACAACATTTTAACTCTGGCAGGCCAACCGGCACCTATTTAAAACTGAGCTCAAACAGAAAATGAAAACCATCTCTGTCACTTCTCAATAGCCACCAAATAAAAAAAAAGTAATACTTTCTTTTTTAACCTTTGGTACAGGAAAACCACATGCGTATTCCCTCTACTAATCTATTTGAACAAAAACTTCTTACTTGCCCCATTGCTGTCACTTGGGAGAGGAGCTGCCGCTTGGACGCAACAGTACACCTCTAATCACTTCAAAGACCATCGGAGAATGACTGTACTGTTTTATTTAATAACCTGCTTGAGAGCAAAAGCCCCTACTGAGAAGCACGGAGCAGACCATACGCTCTTCTTTCATGCCCACTGAGACAATTTAGTTAAATTAGAAAAACGTTTGTCTCTGACTGGCTCCTTTGCCCATACTCCAAGCTGGCCAAACATGCTCCAGCCCAGAAGACAAATGCCCTGTGCCCTGGGAGGGCACTGTGCCCAAGCTCATATACATTGTCACTAAGCTCATGCTACCTACTGGCCTTGGCAGATGTGGTATAAGGAGAGATGCTGCCAGTATAAGGAGAGATGCTACAAGCAGAAGAGTGTGCATATGTTGACATGACAAATATGTTTTTGAATAAAGCCAAACTCTAAACACAAAGCCACAAGCATACAGATGGATGTTTTTATTGATGTAATGATTAAGTACAAGCAAATTTATGAGATGTTAAGTAATGACAAGTTTTTTGTTGAAGAAAAAAATAAGAGCAGTAAATGACAAATTATTGTCAGCAATAAGACCCAAGTTCCCAGCTAAAGGTACTGACCAAATTCCACGAAATGCAAACCAAAAGAATAGAAACTGTCAGATCCAATTAACAGAGCCTCCTACTGTCTGCATTTAATGTCAAAAAATTATGAGACATCCACAGGGAGACAGCTGTTAGACGCTCAGAGATACTGTTACTGACCTCAGTAGGAAAGGTTAACGTGAACCACGAATCTGAATATCATCAACATGCTTATGATAATGAAATCCATATGACACAATCAATGCTTCAAGGAGATTTAAATTTAATGAAAGATCTGAAAGGCTCGGGACAGAGCCCTGAGGTTCACTGACACTCACAGAGCTTACGACTACAAAAAGCTTGACCAGCACATGGCATCAAAAGGGTGGTTATAGGGTAAGACCCAAATCTCGTCACAACCCATGGAGTTTCTCGGACGACATCTGTTGAAGCGATGCCAAAGGCAGCTGCTCAGCTGAACAAACCTGAAGAAAATCCACAGAATGTCACTCAAGATCCTTGTTTCCCCACAACGACTGGCCTAAAAATACAAATCCACCTGATTATATGCTAAACAAGTGTCAGTTTGAGACAACATATGCTAAAGGATGCGTGGAAGGAAAGGCCATAAAAATAAGTTCAAGTTTTAATGAACTATAGGAGATGCTAAAGGCTTTGTTCCAGTCATAACGGCAGCTTCATATCAGGCTTAGAATGTGAAAAACTGGAGACTGGTGTGAATCCAGAATGACTCACTGAAATAATAAAAATGAGAATTTTAAACATGGTTTCCTTCCCTGACAGTTCAAACTCCTAAATTAGGCCCATCACAGCATGGATAAATAATCCTTCCCCATTCTAATAATTAATTCCCTAGCTGTTAGTTCCGTTACCTGATGAAAGCATACATTATGTTACTGGCAGACAATAAACATATATATTATATATACATACTAGTTCTGGTTTGAACTTTGGTGCAGACTCACAATAGGGAGACTTAAAGTATGTTTAATTATATGTAAAGGTTCACATAATTTAAGTCATGCATTGTTGTACTGCATTCCTGAATATTCAAAAGGTCAATAAACTTTTTCTTCTGTTGAGACATATTTCTATGATTGCACTGTTCAGGTCTGTCACTAAGTTTTTTTTAAAGGCTCTGAGGTCATTTGAAAGCTAGGCTGAGCTATACAATTTACAAAGGGGTGTATAGGGAACAGTCATTCACAGACAAGGAAATGACTAATTGGACTGGACTTCAACTTCAGTTCAGCGGTATCTCTCAGAGATACTATTTCCTGTCAATGACTCTTAAGGATGCAGAAGTGCTGTAAGAAATTTGCTTCAGACATACATTTTCAGTCTCTCTGAGAGGATACAGACATCTCTGGAAATCTCAGAATCCCAAAATAGAAAAAAAATCAGCACAAAGAGTCCTTGGATATACTATTCAGTAATTAACACCCATTCTGTTTTGGAAAACATGACAGACAATTGCCGATTCTGTGTTTGACTAGCTGTATATATTTTTCAGAGATAAACTTCATAGGTAAGATTTTTGTAGCACGTTGGTGTGACTGTGCATCTGTTTCCTTTGTTCTCTTGCTAATTAAGTTTTTTTCCCCCAAAACAACTCAGAAAACACATATGAGATATGTTTCTTATATTTGTAAAGTAGTAAGGAGTCTTCCAGGAAAAGTCTTAAAATAAATAAAAAAAAGTTCACAGAGTTTTAATGTAACCTGAAATTCCTAGAGTGTTTTCAGGAATATTTCAGTGGTGACTGGATTTATAACACTTACTGTCTCATCATTACACTACTTGTACGCCATTATAGCACATAATAAGAAACAAGCAACTACTGGTCCTGGCAAACTTCTAGCCTAGTCCCACTCGCAAAAGCCTAGTGCCGTTATTGGTAGAGCAAGTCATCTCCAGCTGCAATTTTTCTTCTCTTTAAGCTCTTGTTCTGCTCTGTCTGTGAAAATGGTAGCTTTCATTGCACTGGACGTTATTTACCATCATGAAATATTTTGATTAAAAAGTATTTATTTTCCACTCTTTTGTGTGTGGAAATTTCTTGGCTTACTTTCTTTTTTTCATCCAAAACCTTCCACCGAGTCCCACAATTTGACTTTCCTGACTGGATGCTAGCCATTCAATAGGACAGATGATGCACACTCCCCTGCTCTCCAGGATTCAGTGGATAGGGTGCTCTCCTGATGTGCTGCCATGGTTTAACCCCAGCCAGCAACTAAGCACCACGCAGCCGCTCGCTCACCCCCTCCACCGGTGGGATGGGGGAGAGGATCGGAAAGGCAAAAGGGGAAAACTCGTGGGTTGAGATAAAAACAGTTTAATAACTAAAGTAAAATAAAAAAAAAATAGAACAGTAGTAATACAAAGCAAGCGGTACACTGTCCAATTGCTCACCACCCGCCGACCGATGCCCAGCACGTCCCCCAAGCAGCGATCGAACCCCTCCCCGCCCAACTCCCCTGCTTATATACTGAGCATGACGTCACGTGGTATGGAATAGCCCCCGCCCAGTCTGAGTCAGCTGCCCTGGCTGTGCCCCCTCCCAGCCTCCCGTGCCCCTGGCAGAGCATGGGAAGCTGAAAGGTCCTTGGCCAGTGTGAGCACCACTTAGCAAGTACTTAGCACTACTTAACAAGAACCAAAACGTCAGTGTATCATCGACATTGTTCTCAACCTAAACCCAAAACACAGCCCCATACCGGCTACCAGGAAGAAAACCAACTCCATCCCAGCCGAAACCAGGACATGTGCCAAGCTGGCCAGCTGCTCCATTGGGGGACATCTGTAATTCCAGAGCCCTCCATTTGCTGTAGAAGTCACATAACCACTACTCTAGTTGTCCAAATGAAAGAAATTATTTCAGGCACTAAATCCCATTTTCCCAGAGCACCTGTTACGGAGGTAGCTCGCTAAGCAAATACAGACACTGATGCTAAGACAGCCAGGCATGAAACTCTGGCCTGTCTTTGTCACCACAGCAACTGGCAGTGACGAACCCCTGTCTGAAAGCCTAATGTGGCCCATACAGGGTCTAGAGCTCTTTAAGCCCCTAAATGAGCCTGGTAAACTTGGCTTCTGGGCTGTCAGGCATTGTGGCAACACCTGCCACGTTGCCATGGGTCCTGTGCTGGATGCCTGCCTTATTGGATGTTTCCTCTTGTGCACAGGCACACATGTGTGCATGTGTGTGCCTGTGCTTTCATTTATTTAGTCATTTATTTATATGCAAAAGTATCTTCAATATAACTACATTATTAACCTGTTTATCCATTATGTATAGGCAGAAGAGAAAGGACAAGACTATGAGCAATGCTTCAATGGGTAGCTTGAGTCCATTTCTCTGTAAGTATGCATAAAATATGTGATGACATGCTATAAAAACTTGGGAATTTTTATGGAGAGGGATTTGTCAGGTGACCTGAATGGAGACTGAGCAAACTACGAAGAACCTGTGCAGCCAGCAAAGGCAGCCAGCAGGTGCAGTACTTGCTGCAGAAGGGTGCGTAAGAGGGGGATAGAAACCCTGTACATGTGCTTGGCAATGGTGGTGACATGCCACAAGGCACGGTCCCCAGCACCCACTGGAGCAACTTCGCCTGGCACAGCAGAGGCTTTGACCCAGAGCAATCTTTCCCAGGAGGATGCAGGTCCAAGGCACTGAGGGGTGCCCAGTGCCTCCCTCTGTGGGCCAGGGCAGAGAGGCTCCTCACCTGCAGCCCATGTGCGTGGGGGGAGGCTCTATGTCAATGGGAAAAGGAGCTGGGAGAGGAGGTCAGCAGGCTGCGTGGCCTCAGGGATGATGAAAAGGAGAGTGACCCAAGCTTCTCTGTGGCTACAAGGGGAACCTGAGGGGCAAGCAGGGTCTGTGCCTAACAGTTTAGGAAATGGAGACACAATGGCAAATGCTGGAAGCTCCTGACTTGGGCCACCAAGGGAATGACTGCTTCTCTGCCTGCAGGTCTGCACCTACCAAATGGGTTCAGTGCCCTGGTAGCAGTAAAGGGGCTGGGAGCTCTCCCCAGCCCAGCACTGCAGCTGCTGAGAATGAGCCCCATGGCAGCACCTGGAAGAGGCAGCTAGTGGCAGCAGCGGGAGACTCCCTCCTGTGGGGATGGAGGCCCCCATCTGCTAACTTGACCTGCTTTTGGGGGAGGCTACTGCTTGCCAGGGGCTTGGAGGAACAGCTGTAGGTGTCTGCCCTTGGTTCCATGCTATTCTTCCGCATTGGCACCAGCAATAAGGCCAGGGGAGACCTGGAAAGTGACAGGCATGGCTATGTGGCTCTCACGGCAAGGATGAAAGACTTGGGGTCCACATGCACATTATTTTCTCCTTGATTCTGTCAATAAGGGGGAAGAGCTTCAGGAGGAGTGGACAGATCCTGCAGCTCAATGCCTGGTTGTGCATTTTGTGTTGATGGGGACTGTCTAGAAGAGACAGGATCCAACTGGCCAGATAGAGCAAAAGCATTTTTTCCAACAGGCTGGCCAACATGGGGAGAAGACATTTAAAGTAGGAATAATGAGGGATGGAAATGATGACCCACAGTCAAGAGAGGAAATGGTACACTGGGTTGGTAAGAAAAAGATGCAGGGTTATGTGCACAAGAGAAACTTCTTGATCAACAAATCAGGGCCAAGGAGGCTCAGCTCAGGCATATGCATGCAGATAAGGAAGTGCCAAGAGGACAGCAAAAAATATATGAACTAAATAAATGAACAGTGAGGTGGATTAAAAACTGGCTGAATTGCCAGACTCAGATGGTTGTGACCAATGCCACAAAGCCCAGTTGGAGGCTGGTCACAGGGGATCAGTACAATTGCCAGCACTGTTTAGTATCCTCATTAATGGCCTGGATGTTGGGACAGAGTGCACTCGCAGCACGTTTGCAGGTGTTTGCTACAAAAATGGGACAAGTGGCTGATATTTTAGATGGGTGTGCTGCCATCCAGAGTGACCTTCACAGGCTGGAGAAATGGGCAGAGAGTTACTGCATGAAATTCAGCAAAGACAAATGCAAAATCCTGCATTTGTTATTCCTGGGGAGGAATAACACCAGGCACTTGAGGGGGCAAGTGGCTGGGAAGCAGCTTGGTAGAAGAGGACCTGGGTGATCTGGTGGACATCAAGCTGACCATAAGACAGCATGGCAAAGAAGGCCAACAGCATCCTGGGCTGCTTTAGGTAAAGTGTCACCACCAGGTCAAGGGAGGTGATCCTTTGTCTGTACTCAGCCCTGGTGAGACACGCCTGGAGTGCTGGATCCTGTTCTGGGCTCCTCAGTACAAGAGAGACATGATGATACTGGATTGAGTCCAGCAAAGGGCCACAAATGTGATTAAGAGACTGGAGCATCTTCCATACAAGGAGAGGCTGAGAGAGCTGGGACTATTCAACCTGGAGATGGGAAAGCTCAGGGGTATCTTGTCCATGTATATAAATACCTGCTGGGGGGAGTAAAGAAGAAGGAGCTAGACTCTGTTTGATGGTGCCCAGTGACAGGACAAGAGCCAGTGGGCACAAACTAAAACATAGAAAATTCTGTTTAAACATAAGAAAAAACTTTCTTCCTCTCAGGGTGATCAGACATGGCATGGTTTGCCCAGAGAGGCTTTGGAGGCTCTGTCTATGGAGAGATTCAAAACCTGACTGGACATGGTCCTGGGCAACCTGCTCCAGCTGATCCTGCTCTGAACACAACGGCTGGATGAGATGATCTCCAGATGTCCCTTTCAAACTCCACCACTCTGTGGTATGCCTATTTTAGTCAAATGATGTTCATTTTTTAGAAATCTGGTCATTCAAAAAATTGCTTGTAATAAAGCTTTATGCCGCATGACATTGATTTTGCACTTACCATACCTCTGTGTGCTGATGTATGTGTTATTTTTTTATGCATGTATGGAAGCACACATGCATAAATCTCAGACCAAGAGGAAGACTGATATGCTCACAACTAATGCAAACACACACACATTTCTTTAGACATTTTATTAGCTCATTTCTTATCCTTATACCTGCCTAAGTCAATGGAGCTCAAGCCTTGTTTTTTGTCTCTGTGTCCAATGATAAATAAAAATATGTATTAGCTATAACGAAGGGTCAGACAACAACAGATACCTACAAATTACCTGTGGTTTTCAGACAAAATATGTTTCTTTGATGCACTAATGCAGCAGACTTTTTTTGCTAAAATTGAGAGTGATACTAAAAGGTATATTTTTGCATATTAAATGTTGTTCAGTCAGTGAGAGTTTCCGGTTAATACCCCATACAGAAGTGAGGGGGAAAAAAAAAAAACCAACCCTCATTCAATTTTTAAAGAAAGAATACCAAGCAATCCAGTCTCACTTGGCAGGGATTTTTCTACCAGCTAAGAAAGTATCCATTTGTGGGTCAGCAATGAATGGCTTGTCTGCAGCAGGGGGCTTTTAATATTTCAGCTGAGTTCACCAGGCAGTGTGTTACTACAGTCTTTGACAATTACCAGAAGGAACGCAGGAACCATTAAAGCATCTGTTTTCCAGCACTTGCATACATAAAAGCTTTCTGAAAAATACAGGTACTCGGAGCGCTGAGCGCTTACTGCAGTACCAAGGATAGGGAAGCAGAGACCATTGTTTTCTTTCCTCACTCATTTACTATTTATTTGCAATTTCACCTCTTTTATAGTGTTTTCAGTTATGGTCCCTGCTCAGCTCCTTTTATTTTTCTTCTCTTATGTTGCAAGTGCTATTTTATTTCTTCTTTCTCCCCTTCTTCCCATTGTATCAACCTGCTTTTAAAGCTAGGAACCTGCTAAACTTCTGATTTTTACCTGGTTCCTCTCCGGTTCTAATGCAACATCTGGAGCTTTTTGATCATGATTTTGAAACCCATCTGTGACACCACCACCCCCCCCCCGCCATCTTCCTGCTGTGGAAGGGATGATCCAGAAACAAATTGAAAGCTGATGACTGCCCAGCTCCATGCCCGTGGTCTCTGCATCATGCCGAGACGGTGGTTGGATGTGGAAAGCTCCAGCATAAGGAACACCACGGTAAAAAAAAGTACTATAAGACCATTTGAGGAAGAAAAAAAGTGAAGACTTCAAAACTTAATGGAAAAGGAAGTCCTATGAGATTATGGGAAAAAAAACAGCAGAAAGATGAAGAAAAAATGTCTGTGGAGAGCAAAGGTGCCTGTGGGGACACATTTTGAGGAGGAAGAGAGATGTGAGTACAGTGGGAACTAATAAAATGAATTATTCCCATCTGCCTTTCATCTGGTACTGAAAAAAATGTCCATGATATACACTTAGGCATGTTGTCAGATGAAAAGTAACTTAGAATTAGAAGGGAAAATGACGACAGATTTACAACATAGTTATTAGAAATCCCAACCAAAGCTGGGGTAACAATGAAGGGCAGCCATTGCTGACAGTTGCTAGATTTAGATTTGATATGCTGTAAAGCAAAATGCCTCTTGGTCCTGAGCACAAGGTGGATTTTTTTACTTCCTTGTGCCCTGTGGCATGTCTCACTGGAAGAATGTACAGTTGTTTCATAGTCATTTCAATCAAGGTCTCAAACTTGCTGAGGATGCCCTTTCAAAATAGTAAAAAGGTGTAAAAGATCAAGGAGATCTTAACAAAGCTTTGGAGTTAAATGAGTGGTTTTAATTCCTCATTATGTCAATAATTTGCTCTGTAATTACAGCTGATACAGTAATAAAGATAAATGAAAGTCAGCTAGAATTATCTAGAAGGATAATTGTCTCCTTAAATCACACAAAGACAACCATTTGCATATGGCAAAATCCTGCATATGGCATGTTCTTTAGCAGTCCTGTCGTTTGTGCTGATCTCCCAACAATGTACCAGCCTGATTTGGTTTTGGTTTGGTTTTAGGTGCAAGTATAAAACGATTGATCCAGACTCTGGTCATTCATGCTGAGGCTGGATTTGTTTTATGTGGCTTTCTGCAGGACACCCAGGGAAGCTGAGCAGAGACCAGCCCTCTTTGGTTTCAGGGTTAATACTCCTGGTCCAAGCTGCCCATATGAACAGGCACAGGGTTTACCCTGCTCGAAAGGGTAAACCTCCTGGCAGTGCCTGTCTCACAGTCAGCTTGGCATGGCCCTGGGAAACACGGATTGCCATCCCAACTCTTCAGCCTCTCACCAGCTCTTTAACCTCACACACCGGCTGCAAGACCCCAAGCAGGACCACAGGGGTCTTGCTGCTCTTGGTATTGCCTTGTTATATAACCCACCACAAAATGGGGAGATCTCAGTTTCTTGGGGCTGCTTTCTTTCCTGAACGTGACTTTTGCTGGGAACACCAATGCCTTTCTATGTACATTCAGTGGCTGGCTGCTTAGTTAGTATTTTTTCCCTTCAGTATTTTTTCCCTTCAGAAAAGATGATTTTTGGCAAACAGTATGGTGACTAGGGATAGACCCTGTAGAAGATGAGGAATTGTGGACTGTAGGAAGCTCTATGCATGACACATCAGTGTAAAGGCTTTCTTTGTCTCTGTGTCTGTCTATCTATCTATCTATCTTTATCTGCCTGTATCTATTATCTGTATTTTCATTTCTGCTTAAGTATTGTGATCAGTAATCAGTGAAGGCCAGTTACAGCTGACACTCAAAGACTGAATGTCTTTGAATTAAACCTGAGACCAGCCTGTTGTAAAGAACTCTCATCTTTGCAGAAGAAATAAACTAAATGTGACAGGAACTCACAGGGACAGAAAACTTTCAGTTGGTCTGGTAGGTATTAACCACCTCACTACCCCAGCATAATGAAACTCCATCAAACACAATGAAACTCTAGAAACCACTAGGATTATGTGAGCTGCCTCCTACAAAGCAGATTTGTACTCTCCCTGGCTGGTGAAAGCCAGTGGAAAAAGTACTGTCTGCTGCTAATGGAAATTATCAACACCTTCTTCAAAGCAGCTAGCTTGTCAAGCTCCTTGAAAACAGCCATAGTTTCAAAAAGAATAAGGAAGTTAGAAAAGCCATGTAACCCATTTCTCTATCTCCAGCCTGGGAAAATTGCTGAGAGGCAGAGAATGAAAAGCATGTGACATCTGCCATCATGCTTCCTAACTGGGCTGAACTGGTCCTCAAGGTACTATAATATCACTGAGGACAAGGAATACCAATCACATCCTAAAGCTCCTATTTTTTGGCTCTCTGCAGCTCCAGAACTGCAGAGCATGAGTTACAGAGTCACCACACCTGGAGTAATTGACATTACCATGGTTTTAATTATTCCTCCTTAACAAAAGTCAGTGACTCATGGTAGGCAATCGTCTTCCTAGCCCAAATGTTCTTTTTTTTCATCTTTTCAAAACAAAAAGATAATATTTGGGATTGTGATCAGATGTTATGTGATGTCAGGCCCACAGAAGGCTGACAATGCTCTGGCGTAGCCAGCAACATCACAAGATTGATTTTCTCTCTAGGAGGAATCAGCATCCAGAGGAAAAGCCACTGACTCAGACTATCCATGGCAGACTTAAATAATGTTACCTGGAAGAAAAGAATGAATTAGCCAAAATACCATACGCTATTTCCATGTTTTCCTCTATTTATGAGACTGAATAGAAGTGGATACATTTGACAATTGTCTGGAATATTGATGCTAGCAGTGAAAAATGCATTATTTGAATCACTGGCAGTGAAATTAATCTCATCTAGTTTAAGCTGACGGAAAATAAAGTTGTGAGTTTAGCTAATCATCTAGACTCCTTCTGTGTTCTGTGGAGACTTACAGACATTTATGAAAGGTGATTCATCCCACCCTGGGTATTCAGTAGAGGGTGGAATAATCACTCTTTAGAGGTGTCTGTCCTTCTCCCTTGGCTATAGCAGGAAGCTAAGTGCTAGTTTAGGCTAAATGATTAGGCTAAATGATTAGCGTTTAATTGGTAGGCAAGATTAATCCCAGTTCATTTTAAAAATTCTCTGGCTGCAATATGCTTAATACCTTCCCATGAAGGCCCTAAGATACATGAGACTTTTTTTTGCTGGGGTTCTGTTACTTAGGGGCTTCATGTTGAGAAGGGTGGTGATTTTCCTGCTTTTTTCAGGGCATAAGACTGAACCACAGACATTTAAGGCCATGACCTATCTCGCAGGGTAAGGATTGGAGATGATGCTAGATTGAAACAGGATTTTTAAAATGATGAACAAGGTAGATGCTTGATCAAGAATGTCCCATGAGAATAGGTGCAAATCACACTACCTTCTGCCGCTAGCCTTTTCTTCCTCCCACTCTTCCCTTTCACTTTCAGCTCATGCAGAATTCTCAGTATATTTTAATGACATTTTTTGCCTCCCAAATTCTGTTTTCAGTGAGAATCCGCTTTGATCATGATAATCAAATGATTTTTTTCAATAGTGGTACATTAAATTGCAATTGTGCAGTACTGAGTTTGGATCACAGTTCTTCCTAACTTTTTGTGTAAATCTGGTGCTTCCTACCATCATTGTGCAGCACTGAGAGAAGTGAATCACTGACCCTTCCTAGGGGAGAGTCATATAACACAGCTTCAGGTTTCTGTTGCTGCATTTTATAACAGTAGTAACATAAGAATTTATTGCTGACCTGATACGCAGGAACAAAATCTTGCCACTTAATAAAGCTATTAAACACTCTGTTTTTTTCCCATGCAAGAGATCAAACTTACAACATTACCCGAATTTCCCTGGCACTACTAGTCAGTATTTAGTGCCATTGTACAGAATCATATGGTTTGTCCATAGATTTTATAATCCTGGAAGATACTGTGTCTGGAAAGTTTTTTTTTATTGCAATTCAATACATCCTAGATATTACCATCAAAGATTAAACATCATTCTATCAACAGTGCTTGTTAGGGAAAACACCTGGTGTATATACAGCAAAGGTTATTATATTTCCCTTTCACAGTAGAGGTTTTTAAGTCTTAACAATGGACTAGCTTTTTATAGCTGAGATTAAAGACGAGAATATGACAAGCAGAGAGAGGTGCTCCTCTGTTTATTGAATTATCTGATGATTTAAACAGGAGGGGAAAAAGATAATTTTCCCCAAAAAGCTTCTTTTTTTTTTTAAAGCAATCATATGTATAATGCCAAGTTCTAATAACATTATTCTTCTAAGAAATTTTCCACCTCTATTTTTTCACGTATACCTATTTCTCAAAAAGGGATTTTTGATTTGTTTAAATCTTGACTTGTATATTTTCATGTGCAGCTGAAACTAGATTAATTAAAAGTGGAATTAAGGTAAGATTTATTTTTAAGGCCATAATTCTGTTACATTAATCACTGCAACAATTTCAATATAAAAACTCTCCATCTGTTGAAATCTTTAAAACCACCCTGAGTGCACACGGAGGAGACACACTCACACTAGAAGGTACTGGCGTAGGTCACTGAATGAAATTAAGGGTGATACAACCCCAGGGCCAGCTGTGAGGCTCCGTTGTGAGCCTGGCTCAGCACTGCTCCTGCAGAAGTGCTGCTGAGGGTCCCTGAACTCTCTCCTAATCTAAAGCCACATGAGCAAAGAAAAGGGAAAACAAAGACAAGAGTGAGTCTGTAATGGTTAGCCCAGGACTTCAGAGGGAAATATTGATGTGAAGGCTGTAAAACTGAGTGGTGGTGGGAAGCAGAGAGGCAGATGATGGCAACTCAGCAAGATAAAAGTTCAGATGCAACGAGAGATGGCACTTCCTTACCTGACTGATGGCTGCAGGGCCAGCAGAGCCTCATCAGTGAGTGGTGAGCATATAGTACTTATTAGCCAATAAATACATGCTGTGTACTCACAGACTGCATATAGTCTTTTCTCAAGTCTTTGCACAGGCTGAAAGACGTTCAGTTGTTAGGTCCCCTGTTACAGCTATGCCGATAAGCTCAGAGGGAGCCAGATCCATAGCTGGCATCCTGTGGCATGCCCTGCCTGCCCCTGGCTAGCAGGTCCCTCCCTGTCCCCCGAGCCAGCCCACAGGCTGCCCTGGCATGCTCGCACACAGTGCCTAGTGACCTCCGAAGGACACGTTCCCATTGCCTCTTATTGCCATACTCGCAGTCAGGCTTGTGTGTGAGGGGTGAGCCCCCCAGCCCAGCAGCTGGCCTCCAAGGCCACCGTCCACAGAAAACAGAGAAGCAGCCAGTCTTCTCTCTGGGCTTAAAACTAGCAATCCAGCTATCTAGATACCTATCTGCATGAAACTTTCGTTTGTTTAGGCAAAATATTAAAGGTAGGTAATATATAGTGTGAATATATACACATTTATTTACTGAATCTATGCCCTGATTTGCCAGTAGACTGGGATAAAAATGTTCCTTAAATGGCCTAAGACTCTCATGAAGGTCCTGCAAGCACCTTCTCCTCTTATTAGACATAACTCATCCTACTCTGACTCTTCCCCTGGAAGCTGAAGCTGAGGCTTGCTACCGAGCACTTCACAGGGTATGAAGTGCTAACCTGGCAGCATCTGGCCTGGAGACACTGAAAAAAGAAAAGGAGCCTTCTGTAATTTAAACAGCTTCACAATGAAAATGATGAGATTCTTAGTAACTGGAATACATTTAAGATTGCTTGTCATGTTATAGCTGTTCATTGATCGGGAATCACAGCATTCACATGCCTTTTCAGTTTTTAATATTAAATTAAAATTGATCCTGAAAGAAACATTGAATCATTTTTGAACTTTCTGAATGCATTTTTTCTTTAACTTTTTCTATTCACATTTTTTTTAAAAGCACAAAAAAGACATCTCCAAAACAGATGGGAAGTTGGATTAAATTCACTGATATAACTCTGGAAAAAATGTGAGGCAACAAATTTGTGGCTTTTTTAAAAGAAACTTATTTGGAAAAAAGTTGTTAAGTCTTGTTGCCAGGACACCTAAAAAAATGTTTTTGTTTCAAATCCATTTTATGAAGACTTAGCTTGTATTTCACTTATGTCGATGGATGAGATATTAATTGGTCGAAGCATGAATACACATAGGGATAGAGAAGACCCACACTCTGGGAACCCCATCTGTAAGGCTGCCTCAGCTGGGAAGTATATGGCTCCTGCTAGCATGGGAGTTATGTTGCAACAAAGCAATTCACTTCCACTTTGCCTCCTAACAGTATATGTCCAATGCTAACACAGCTCTACAGCTTCCAGACCACAACTGGCTTGTATATGGCCAGCTTAAAAGCTGGGCACTTGCCAAAGTGGACATACCTAAAAGAGAACATAATTATGTGTGTAATGGGTCCTTGCCACACAGATGGTCTCCCTGCTAATGCTGAAGGCGACACGCTGCCATCATTAATTTTGATCCCCACACGTGTATGGCACGTGTGAGACAAGCCCCGAACTGTGAGAGCCGTCAGAGTGCACGGAGGTCCGCAGGAGCCCTGGCAGTGGTACTGCTGCAGAGCCAAGGGGGCTGCTGCAGAAGATGAGTCTCCCCCCGGGGTTCTCCAGGCTGTAAGCAGACGGGACGGCCAGACAGACAGGGATCTGGCAGCTGCATCCTGAGCACATATGTGGCCTCCGTTAGGGGTGCAGAAAGGACACTTCACTTTTTTCAGGCAGAGCAAGTGCCTGATCCCCCAGCGAATGCAAATCCATCTACCTCACTGCAACATGTGCAGAGGGGAGCTGCACAGAGGCAGAACCAAACCTCCGTGCACCTCCAGCGAGTGTCCTTCTGGGAGCAGAGAGATCTGGCCTTAAATGAATAAATCACACCAACATAGATGGAGGAATTAGTGCCTTTCGCTGTATACTTCTTTAAGTATGATAAAAGTCACTTGTCAGCTTCTTCTGTGCAAGTAAAAATAACTTCAGCTGACTCTTTGTTTTTCCTTATGCATATTCTTTTCTGATTCTAAGATTCCGCATTTGCATCACAGTGCTATCCTGATTCCCAATGGTATGAGATTTTTTTTTCGTATGTTCTCTTTTCTTCCTAGATTAGGCTAGTGATTTATTGTATCCACTAAGGACTTTTCTAAACTCAGACCAGTATGTGAATCCCCTTTCTTCACTTCCTGACTTTATTCAAAACTTGAGAGAACACCAGTAATTCAAATGCAAGTAGCAGTGCTGGGAATGGTTTCTGACTCACTGTAATTACTGGCACAAAGATAGTTAAATAGAGCTACCGATAAGTCTGCTATGAGGAGGATATAGCAAAGGGAAAAGATTCTCCTCCTCCTTCCCATTATACATAAAAATAACTGTATTCTAAAAGGGCAGAAAATAAAAAAAAAAGGGCTTGTTTTTTTTTTTTTCCCTTTAAGCCTAAGCCTCAAGATGATATGCCCAAGAGAGCCTACCAAAAACAGGGGATCAAAGTTCAGCAGTAACATAAAACTGAACGAGCAGAGATTCCATTAGAGATTAAAATGACAAAATTAAGGTCAATTAATTTAGGTCAATCCAGTAATGACCCAGTTGTTAACTATGGGCTATTTTATGTGTCCAGAGTACCTTGCCTGCTGCTCTAGAGAAGCCATGTCTCCTATAGATCCTGTGGCACATCTGCCAGCCCCACTAGCTATCTCCTATGCCCTCGGGTTTCTCAAATGGCACTACATGCCTATGCTTAGGCGCTAGCCACTTACATGTTGGCATTTAGGTGTCTTAGTTTTGAACCAAACATCCCATAGAATACCTGTTTCCTCTTTCATCTGACCTGAAATTATTTTTGTTTGTTTGTTTGTTTGTTTTATACTGCATATAAAGCTGGAGGACTCATTTAGTAGTGTTTGGAAAAAGAATCACATACATAATTTTTTTTAGAATAACAGTCATCATTGTCAGCTCTTCATGTGCCTGTTCATGTAAAATAAATTGGTAAGCACCTAGAAAATAGCTTCAAAATGAGTAGAAGTTAACATGCATTTGTCAAGAACAAATATATCTGACAAAACTTATTTCCTTCTATAGTAGGGTAACCAAATCTGGGAAGAGACAAGAGGCAGTATTTGTCACGTAGTTAGTACTCAGTGAAGCTTCTGGCACTGTCTCCTGTGACAATCTTAGAAACAACCAAGGGAAATGTTACCAGACTGAAACTACCACTAGTAGGTACAAGAGTCATTAGAAAAAAACTCTGCTCAGAGAGTAGCTATCATTAAGTTCATTGTCACGATAGTGGCACTGATGGGTATTCCTCAGAGGAAGGGAGGGTCTGTCTCAGGCTGAACACTCCTTGGTTAGCTCCCCGACACCCCGAAGGGGTGGAACAGAGGAAATATTTATTACATTTGCAGCTGACACAAAGCCAGACTGTAAATTCATTGCAGCACAGGACTGAAAACAAACATGATCCTGACAAGGTGGGATTAAAACCAGACATGCTCCTGACAAGGTGAAAACAGACTGGAGGTAGCTCTCCTGAAGAGTCTACAGGGATTGCAGTGACTGTGATGGCTATGTTATTCAACATTGCCCTAGTGTCATGAGAAAGGCATGGGGTTTGAAGACTTGAAAGCTGATTGTTTTTATCCTTCTGCTCCAAACGGCTGCTAAAGTCTTGCACTGAATTTTGTATCCAGTTTTGGGCCCTGCCTTTGTAGTAAAAGCAATGTAGATCAACTGAAAAGAATCCCCAAGGAAGCAATACAAATGATGACAAATCTCGAAAAACATGATTTATGGGGAAAGACTGAATCAACTAGGGACTTGAAACCTAAAACAAGAGAAAAAAACAATAGGGGGTATTTGTATCAGTCTTCAAGCACAGCAAGTGAAACATTGCCTAACTGCTGTATTTGGATGTTCATGGCTTTAGGTGTCAGAATCAGCTTCAGTTAAGCTCGTTCAGTAGGCCCATGTGTGCTCCAGTTAAACCTCTTTACTGGTGTTGATATGCCATAACACCATGATGGGGTTCAACACATACTCTGAAAAGGGCAAGGATGCTATATTCAGCATTCCCAGCACTTGGGCCTGGCCTAGCCCTGCTTGGGAGAGCTGATGGGACACCAGCACAGCACTGTGATAGTTGCAGGCACACTGAATTCACCGAGAGTTTCCCTTGACTGAAGTGATTATAAAGCATGCTAATTCGAGGAATGGTTAACTACATATCATGTCGTGCCTCTGCCAGGAGAAAAGTGTAGAGTTCATAAATCTTGTATTGTAGTTGGCTCATGTACTTTATATTCTTTTCAATTTTTGGTAATAAAAGGTGTCTAAATAGGTGTGATTCTTCTAGCATGAGCTCGATGAGCAGTTCTGAGCAAGTTTAGATAGGGTATCTCTGAGGCAAGGCTGCAGGAATGTGATGGAAATCTGTCTTTCAGCCAAAAGTGAAATTAAACTTTTTTTATACTGCTGGCTGGAATTTGTGACTCAGAGATAATCCCAAAACTATGTTGATTCAGAGAGAGAGAGAAAAATCCTCTGAAGTCCGTTTTACTCATCTTGCCCACAGCTCATTAATCCCAGTAAAACCCCTCTTTGTTCTCTCCTTCACCTGTGCACCTCTCCAAATTTAGCTTTGCTGTTATTACCCTTGACTTCAGTAGTTCTACATCACAAAATAATTTTGCTTCAGAACTGTTTCAGTTCCTATGAAATTATGTGGAGGAGAAAGCTTGTGTGAGCAGGGAAGAGTGGTTTGGTTTCAGGGAGTCACCTTGATCTAATGTGAGGGGGTGAGGCTGGGAGCCCTTCCCTTCCCCTTTCCATGAAGGTTGCTATCCTTGGTCATAAAAGGTCAGGCAAATCCACCCATGTGTTGACCTGATGTTTCTCCTCACTACAGCTTTCACTGTTTTCCTCAAGGCTATCACTGGGATAAATTTCTGGAAAGCTGCCTCCAGCTGCATATGCCCTGTGATTTCCCTTCAACAGGAATTCTTTAGCAAGGCAGTGATTCATGAACAAATTACTAGTCTGTTGACCATTATCTTAAATTGAGATTAGATAAGGTTTAACTACCACTCTTACTTTTCTTACGCTCATTCTGCCCAAACTAAAGTCATTACTGAAAGTCACAGGTTTACTTTAGCAGAAATTAAGAGGTAGAGTTAACATTCTTTATTATAAAAATCAAGACACATTCATACAATCCAAAACTTGCTAATAAATTGTTATTTCTTTTCATATCCACAATTTCCTTAGCCTGGTAAAAGAAAATCACCAACAAATGGTCAAAGCACCATCTTTTATAACCCAAATCATCTAGATTACACATTCATTTATATATATCCCATAATACATCTGCAGTATCTTATTCCAATAACTAAGCATCAGTTCATTTACATTTACATAAATTCCATATTTTAACAGCATTTGGAGCACAATAACCTTACAAAGATCTTGTCAAAATCCTTTTGGATTACAGTGACTGTAGTTACATTTCATTAACATCCTTGATAGTGAGACCTCAATCAATGCCTTGGCAAAACTTCCTCGTCATCCAGCATCAAACATCCTCACCACCATTCAGACACATTCCATTCCAGCAATTCAGCACAAAAACATCCATCATTGCTTTTAACCACTTAATCAGTGCCTGCTCCTGTGTAAAAGACAAATCAGCCCTACTTCTGCCACATCAACCACCAAGCTCCCAAGCCTAGAGGCCTCATAGGAACACAGCACCCGCCTAGTTACATAATTTACCAAAAACCTTGGTAAGGTCAAGTAGAGCTGGAAAAAAGTGGCTCCATGTTCCCACCGTGCTATTGGAAGGGCCCAGGATTTATAAGGACATAGGATTAATTCCAAGCTTGTATGGTTTGAGAAATACCTAAGGACGTAAGTACCTGCTTGCATGTGAATCAGGGTCATAGGCTGACAGAGTTTTAGGCAGCATAAATAAAGGAACATTTTGTTCAAATAGTGAAAATTAACAAAAGTAATGAAGCAAATTGCCACAAACAGTGAAAATAAGTTACAGTTTAAAAGCTGTCTCCATTTCAATAATTATTTATGTTACAAATCACAGAAGTAAGGAGAAAGACTGTCATTTTACAAAGTTTTTCATGCTGTTTTGTTTCCTGCTGTTGGATGGTTCAAGTTTCTTTTTCTTTTTAATGAGTAGAAAAGGAAAAGAAAATGTTCCCAGTTCCTTCTTCCTTGACTTGTATTTCAGTTCCTTTATTTTCTGCTGCTGCTTCCGACTCCGAGACCCCTAAGCAGGATGGGCCAGTGCAGTTTCACAAGCTATTCCCATACTCTCTGCAAATAGAAATCCTCAAACTGGTCCCTCCAAAGCACACCAGACTATCTCAGTCCTGTCCATATTCCACTTTTCACTGTGAACCCCATTAAATCCCTCTTTGCCAAGCCTTTTCCAGAATAGTTGCCTAGTTTGAGTAGTTTTCTGTCAGTTTTCCTTAGTTATCCTTCCTGAAGCGCTAATCCTTTTCCCATCAGAAAGTGCTTCCTGCAGAAACTCTCACCTTTTATTTGAGCAATTCTTTTTCTATCAGCCTGAAGTGCATCAACGATCTTCACTATAACATTTCTCCAGCCTGAGTCATTTCCTTCCCTTTTACGAAGAACAAGCAGTTAAGAATACTTTGCATGTGAAGGGTTTTTCAACTGTGCACTCTATTAACCTGAAGGATGAATCATACCTCACCACTGCATCATTAGATAAATACTCACGCTGTTCAGAAACAGATAAAAAGAAACCTCTGAAAGTAACCTGTACAGTGTAGAGAGGTGACTCTAAGATAAAACCCTGGAAAAAGGGATATTTACATCCATCCACAGAATATTTTTCTCTCCCCATTAAGATTTTCTGGATGGTAGCCAACCAAAACAATATAACGTGAATATCAAAAGGACTCTCAGTTATCCTTGAGAGAACCAGCCCTATTTCCTTTGCAGAAGATGCAAATAAATTACATAGTAAAATAGGTACTTTTGACCTCAGCATCTGACTTAAAGAGCCAGCACTTCTCAGCTATCTCTTATACATGCATTTTAATTTATAATTGTTGGTTACTTTTCCATTAGAAGAGAATTATGCTGAGGAGCTCTTGATTCCATAAACAAAACCCATTTGGCACACGCACTGTGAGTTTAATACTTGTACTCGGTCTATCATACCGATATATGCTTACTATTGTGAGGAATGAATGATGTAGCCATGTCAACTGGTATCTAGCCATTCTAGCTTTGATACAATCTTATAGTTACATGTTGAATTCAGGAAACACCAGAGGAGATCTGATTGTGACATCTATTAAAACAAATGTTAAGAATAATGCTAGAACAATGTTAACTATTAGTACATAGCATTTTGCAGTGTTGGACAAGCAACCTAGTCTGGAGTCTAAAATACTTGTGTACATGTATTTTACATCAATGCAATAGGATGTATACAAGTACATATAATCTCCAAGGCGGTTTGTTGTGTGGTCAAATAGATGCATTTTCATTCATTGACTTTGCCTGGATGGTCATAAATAACTTGCTTTGAAAAAACAAGGGCTCAGTGGCTAGAACAGTCTTTGGTTAGGGGAGATGTCTACATTTAATACAACTTTGACTTACAATATTTCACCTTGTTCATATTTAAGAGGTGAAACCTGGGCTTCACTGAGGCCAATGAAAAATTGCCTGCTTACTTCAGCACCGCAAGGATTTTAAGTCAGAAGCTGTCTATAAATTTCTGTATTATATCCAAAGAAATGTATTTACTCTATAATCACCACTATAAAAATGTCGATATCCCATCCCTTTGCTAAATATGTAGAGTGATAGTCACTTGATCTGCCTTTAGCTATCTAAAAGGCAAGTATCAAGTACATGCTAGCTGCCTTTGACCCCTCATATGACCAATGGTGAAAGATCAGTCATGGAATGGCATTCTTCCTGTTCTGAGTTAGGTTGCTAGAATATCTGGGATGAATATTTGGAGATGTTATTTGCTTCCCCTTCCTTATAGAAAATACTTAGAAAATATGCTTAGGCCTAGTCAACTAATATTTAGGCATTTAGATTGAAGTATGATTAATCTCACCCACAAAGCTTCGTCTCAGAAACAGCAAGGTTCTTTTTTTCCTCTTCCTGTCCTGTGAAGTAACCTTCTTGATTTCTATAGACCTAACTGCCAATAAACAGTTGACTGCATTTATTCTCGTACCAATATTGACTTTTACTTAAAACTGTTATTCTCCCTTCCTGGTGCTACCCCTAATCATATGTTTACAGATACTACAACCTTATCTGCATTCAGCCATCAATTGCTAGACTAAATAAACCACATATACATCTCTTCTAACCTAGGCTCTCCCTTGGCTTTCCCTTCTGATGATCCTTTCTCTGATCCTGTGTTACTAAATATCACCTTTCCTGACTATCGTAGACCAGAATTTTGCAGTCTTCCAGATGAGCTTCTACCAGGCTCATTGCACTGTGGTAGCAACCCTTTCTGGTTTTACCTTCCTTGGTGCATTTACCAGTTATTTTATTTCTGTCTTCAACTTCTATTTCTATCTTTCATTATCAGAGTTCCAGTCATGACAAATCTTCCACTTTGTTTCTGTTACTATTATAATATCTGATTAAAAATATGTCATATATGTCAGTTGTAATAAATAACAATTTTGCACACACAGGTTTGGTTGCTTATTTTGCATTGTCTTTGTTTTGACAGTGATGACCAGTGGTATGAACCTTCATGCAGTGGAATTTGACAATTTTTACTTCCCATTTGTCAAACTTTTAGGAGAGTGAGGAGAAAAACATAGGACAATGATTTTCCACTCTTCAAAATTAACTGTGAGGCCTGGCTGCCCACAAGCACTACCAAACCTGAGGCATAAGGAGGCAGCTTTCCATGCCATCATGGAAACACAGAAAAATGCATCCCAGCCTTCTTATGCAGACCTCCCTATGAGGGTGAATGCCACTTAAAATTTTCTCTTTGAGCCTTTTGGACATGTCTTTAGAAGATCTTCACACCCTGTCCTGCAGCAGATTTCCCTTGCATTTCCTGACTATAGCAGAAGCTGGGGAAGCTACTGGAGAAATGTCTGAACCTTGCTAGTGGAGCTAGTTTAACCTCTCTTTCTGTGGGGTCAGGTTCCTTAGCCAGAGGAGCCTGCTTAAAGCTTCATATCATAATTCTGTTGCCACACAAGACGTGGAGGCAAGGACCAGCCTGTGGCCTCCCTGTTCCTGCCATGAGAAACGTCAGGGAAGAATTAGAGCTGAAGACCTTTGGGAGCTGGCTTGATTCTCCTTCTACTTTTGCGGAAGCAGGAAAAAATGGGCCAGTGGGAGCACTTTTAGGGAAAGTTGTACCCACGCACACCGACTCACCCCTCAGAATGATTTGCAGAGCTTTTGAATTCCACAGACACATAAAAGGTTGTCAGGATCTAGGGCTACAGCACCTCTGTGTACATGAGAACCAGCACAAGTGCAGGTGCTTTATACCAAATCCATAAAAATATTTTCCTGTCCCTGTACCAAATAGCAACTGGACAGAATGACGTCTATTGAATGACATTACATAAAACTGGTCACTTTTTTTTTAATGCTACATGTTTCTTCTTGCATAGTTAAAAATACATGAAAGCATTCATAACTTGACAGTAATTCAGCCTTGAAACTGGCTAATGGCTTATTTAGGCTCCAGGACTGGTGAGAACTCTGTACTTGTTCCTACTAAATTTATTCACCCTGAGAGATTTCCAAGTAACACTAATATGGAGCACTGACGTCATAAGAACAGAAAGACAAAGAGTTCCTGTTTCATCCTCTCCATGGAGAGATGCAGGAAGGCAGCATCAGGATTTTAATAAGAAAGTATGGTTTGGGTACAGTTGTTTGAATTATTGATTGTGAATAAATAACTTTTTTTTCCTGTTCTTTTTGTGTATATAATTCAAAGATTTATCCCAATTTCCTCAGTTGGTCTTGCATTTGTAAGAATTTACAGCATAACTCGTGGCACTTTCTTAATAATACCTCCTGTTTGTCTAAACATATGCAATGTAGGAATGCTATGACACAACTGTTAGAAGAGAAACAATATCAGCTATTAATTTTACAGAAAAGAGTCTTGTTTTTCAATTGTTTCAGCCCCTGTGTTACTTTGTACAGACCATTATTCATGCACATGCCAAGGTTGAATTCAGTTGTGTTTCTCTCTCTTCACCTACATTAATAACTTAAATTAGAATTGATGGAAACTATGTTTATGAGCTGTATTATGCTGTTCTGAACTCACTCTGCACCTGTATTTATTCTCTAGGCCCTACGTTGTTCCTCACCTCTACTCTCTGCCATAAGCTACTGACATTATATCAGCAATGTTTGTTTTCAAAGTAGTTTGACGAAAACCTAACAGTTAAAAAAACCCCAAACATTTTCAACTCCAACTTTAATAGATGTTCAGTGAGCATGTGGATATAAATTGATGGACAAATTGAGAGAAAGGTCACAGTCACCTGAAGAAATTAAAAGGATATGTTACTGATTGTATTAAGGAGTAGTCAGACATTGGAACAGGAGTCCCCATCCCTGGAGGTATTTAAAAGACAGGTAGATGTGGTGCTTGAGGACATGGTTTAGTGGCGGACTTGGCGGTGATAGGTTACTGGTTGGACTTGATGATCTTAAGGGTCTTTTCTAGCCTTAACAATTTTATGATTCTATGATTCTATGATTCTAAGGAACAAATCTCCCTTTGCCAATTTCTAGTTTTGGGTTGGGTCTACCACTGGTCGTAATCACTAGTCTTCCCACACCCACAAATCTGGATGAACCTACTTCATCCTCAGTTTGGCCATCACTACTACGTGCACAGACAAGGTGACAGAAATACAGATCAAATTGCCCCCTGCCAGTGGGAGATGTTGTCACTGTGCTAGCACCACCTTCACACCTGCCACAGGGAGGACTTTTTCCTGTTTACATAAGGAATTAGACCCTATGCGTCCCAGAAGAGACACATACTTCTAGGTTGTGAACCACTGCTAGAGAGGACACACTATCTTTAAAAATGAAAAAAAAAAACAAACAACCAAACCAAGCTGACATTAATGAGGTTGAATATATATATTGCTATTAAAGGGAACTTGTTCCAAGGTTATCCTAAAATAATCTACTATTCCTCTGCTTGTGCTCCTTAATCAGGTCTCATAACACTGTTCCAATTAGAGAGCAATACTATTAAGCCCAGAATAATGAAACAAAATAATTCAGTAATTGTAGAAGAGTGACAGGCTTATCTGCATTCCTTCTTTAACTTCTACTTCAAAAATATTCTTGACTTTCAAGCTGCTATATTGCATTAGTATTTTGACTTCTCATTTCATTTTCTGTGAGCCTCCTGCAAAAGGTAATTTTCAAGGAAATAAAAAATAAATCCAACTTTTTAAGACACACTTCTTGCTACTCTAACATTTAAAATCTGAAAATGAGACTGAAAGCAGAAAAGAAAGGTGAAGAAATAGAAGGATAACAGAGAAACATTTTCAAATGGAATAGTTTGTTTTCCATATAAAATAAAAATGAGGGAGAAATAATAACTTTCCCATCTTCTTGTGTGGCAGTTGGCTGTTTTAAATGTTTGAGTAATCTAAACAGTTATAGCTTTTTTTCCCTGTTCAATGACTAACATTATACAAAACATGAAGTCTCCATTTGCTGTCTTTCAAAGACTTGACTATAAGCTATTCTATGAATTCATGGGTTTTCAGGAACACTCCTAATTACTATGTGTCTGTGTGTATTAAAAAGAAGTGCAGTGATACTCCTTGAGAGGAAACATCTCCATACGTTCAAATAATTATATAAATTTGGACAAACAGTTAGAGGAAGTAGACTTCTAAACCTCTTTAGTTATTATCCATTTTTAAATGGAAGTCCAAGAACAATAGTCTTATGTCACAGCATTATATCATAACTTATATATCTGCCGTTCTCATGATTTTTATAAAAGTAACACAGCACCTGCTAAGAAAATTGTTCCCACCCTGCTTGGAGGAAACAGCAAAGCATTGCCTGAACAATTCGCCCACGAAGAACGTTATTGAACCATACATTTTAAAAGAATCATACATTTTAAAACACACCTGTGCTGGCCTTGGGAAACAGCTCATGAGAAACTGCAGTTTTGCTAGCAGCTAATATGCTTTCTCTAAAGACATGATTTAATGGGAATGCTGAGCTGTTCGCACAGAGGCTCCTGCTTCATTTGGGTTTGACCCTTTGGAAACTGAAGATTCATGGGCCTGTACCTACCTCTATGTAAATCAGGACTATCTCCTTTGAAGCCAACAGATGTAAAAATCTGGGTGAATAAAGGGGAATCAAGGCCCGAGGCTGTCATCCCTGCCCTGCTGCTTTTATTCAGGTTAGGATTTCAAACATATAATTGCAATATTTTTTTTCCTGTCATTTGGGAATGTGGATCGGGGTTGAGCTGTAACAAAAGGAAGAATAGGTGCAGACTTGCTTTGCACAGCTGCAGCATGGCGCCAGGGCGGGTAGCGGTGGCATGTTTCCAGCTGTCCTGTCACTCTGAATGATCTCTCTCAGCCCTGCTCCAGAACTCCCTCTTTTGCTGCTTCTCTCCCTCTCTCAGGCAGCAGTAAAAATGACACTGTTGATCACACTGTAGTAGAAGACTTCATGCCTTCCTAATACATTGTCATGCTTCTAAACCAGAATTGCCTCAAGGCTGATGGTATTCAAGCCCATATCTTTCCTGTATCATCTTTGTGAAATATATGAGCCTCTCACCTTGAACTGGTATCACCATTTGTGATCCTTACTCACAGCAAGATGAATCCCACCTGGGAAAGTTATATACGTGGTCAATGGCTTAAACATCAGTCCACACATAGGAGGTGATGTTGCAAACGTTATGGTTGCAGCTGATGTGTTCAGCGACCTGCCAGAGGCACGTGACACGGTAGAGCTTGCTAAAATAAGTAACATGATGAAAGATTATATTATTTACAGTCTTACTAACATGGTCTGCGCTTGAATCAGAAAACAAATTAAAAAAATAAAAGAAACAGAATATTCCACTCCAAGAGTGGTGTTAATGCAAAAGCCTACCTCAGAAGAAAACACTTGCACCTGTCCTGTTCAACTCCCACATGAACGACAAAGCAGTCTATCCTGGCACAGAGATTTATGTACACAGATGCCTTAAGCTTCACAGTCCAAACCAAGAGTCTCATGCACATTGAAGCATTGTTGACATCATTGCTCTTTAGTCCCTTAAGTTTTTCATATGAAAATCAAGTGCTAAATCAAAGGTTAAAATGTAAAGAGAGTTTCTTTCATTTCAGAAAGCGCAATAGAACCAAATAGCTCAGCATAATCTCAACACCCACCATCAGCACTGGGGAGTGACCAGGGCTTTTCTCTATGTGGAGAAGACAAAGATTAAGGCTGAAGTTCAAGAACACCACGCTGCAGATGCTAATTTCTAAAGGGGCAACCAACCCAATAACACAGGAAAATACTGCATTTTACATTCCTATATCTTAATACACACTTCCACTACTGGAAAGATCAGTATGTGAAAAGACATTAGAGATGGTGTTACAAGTAAATTGCCAGTACATCACTACATAAGCAACTTGTGCACATTTTTTATCACTAGCTTCCCAAAGCTGCCCCACTGATGGCCTTCAGACCAGGCACACCCTGGCCAGTTACTGAGATGGCCCAGTGTGTACTTTCTGTGTGGATCCAACGCTTCTTCACTCCTAAACCAGAAATGAAGGCCATGTTTCCAATTAAAATGAATAGCCTCAGTTTTGGTGAAACAGATAAGAGCTACTAGCAGTTCTCTCTCTGTTTTGGTGCATGGGCTTATTTGGAATTTGTGCTGTTGTGACTAAAAGCAGAACATGGGAACTACTAGGCATCTCCTTTATCAGAATAACTAAGAAAGAAGCACTTATACTCTGTTCAATGTCAAATAATAGTTTAATGAAATCTCCCAGAGCCAATAGTTCTTTGTATGCTATAAATGCTGGCCATCTCAAAATGAAATTGTTAAATAGTTGACACTTTAATTTGTGCTGTCAGTAGTGTCCTGTTGCATTTTCTAACATGGAAAGAATATAGTCTTTGCAACTAAAATGCAGGATTAAAACAGATGATGCACACTGCTGTTTAGTGACCTACTATTTCTAATATAACGAAGAATGTGCATATGTTTTCACCTGTACTTGCAGATTTCCAGCTTTTCACAGTGTACCCACACCTGAGGGATTTTTATGCTTCCTACCCTTGGGACCCACTGCTCGGTGGGTGTCTCTTTGCTGAGCAATTGAGAAATGGGATACGCAAAACAGACAAAGAATAAACTCATGGCAGAAAATACAGCAACTTCAGCTCTCTCATTGCTCTCTGAAAGCCAACAATGGGAAACTACAGTGGGTTAGAGACAGTCTACTAAATAATTTATGCCATACAGTGCATTCCTGAATGACTTTTTCCCCATTAGGTGTGCATTAACACATGGGAGCCTAACACACAGAAAATCTTATCTGGCCTCAGAGAGAAAAAACTCCCCCACTATTCCACTACCTCAAGCTAGACAAGAGCTTGGACTACTCTGAGCCAATGCTACTGTCTCCTAAAGAGATTGTGCTACAGTTTGTTCTAACTCTGCTGAATCCTAACTTGGGTTTTAAATACACCTTTGAAACAATCATCATACCAACACAGGCTTTATCTACTACATTCATTGCTTGCATCTCAGCAGACTATTACCTCAAAAATCTGCTTTTGCTAAACATGGCATTATTTAATGCTACCTCATTCCTAGTCACAAAACTTTCAAAAATCAGGGAAAAACCCTCATCTAAGACTGCATGCTACATTAAAGTACCATGTTTTATTTTTACATGAGGATTACCGTTCCCCCAGATTTCAATTGATTACTATGGACCATGCAAAATGCCACAGACCACAGAAGCTACATTTTCAAATGGATGTTTTTATTGATTAATCAGGCATTGAATCAAGTATTGTAAAATAAACAGATTTTGTTCATTAAAAAATGTCCAGAAGAATACAATTCATAGCAAACTTGTTTCCTCAGTCATACAGAATATGAAATTCTTCAAGAAACAAGCAAAAAAAGGAACACCTGACTAATTACTGTCAGTCTGTGTGTATGTATGTATGCATAATTTGTATGCACAAATTACACACTATATTTGTGCATATACTGGTGTGTGTGTACCCATACATATGTGTGTATATATATATATATATATATACAAACATATATGCACAAAGAGCACTGACTGAATGAATAGTCCACTGGAGAAACGTGGCTTGGCTCCAAATGAAGTATTCTGTGTTAAAATAAAAATGATACAGCAAGGCCTGTAGATAACAGACCATTCTTTTTCCATTGGCCAAAACCATGATCTGTCTTTAGACTCATGGTCTATCTTTACAATGAAAATATGTGAGATCATTGGGGATCTTTCCAAATTCATGGTATTACTTCCACCCGGCTCAATCTCTGCCAACATTGTATGGCCAAACACTGAACAGTGTTTTCAGTTTGTCCACTACTGAAATCAGCTTCTAGATTTAATATTTCTAGCAAAAGAGAAGATACACAGCCTTGCTACATGTACATTGGTAATATACCCTTGCCTTTTAGGCAGAAACTTGGCAATAATCTTACATTAAATCTCCTTTCCTCCTGCATCTTTTTATCACTGTTTTGCATCAGTCATCTCCTGTAAACTCATTATAATAATTTTCATGCTATCTCAGCTACCTTCCAAACATCTCAGGCCAGATCATCTGCGCAGTGTACCTCAGATTGTATTAGTAGCATTGTGATCAATTATAAAATGTAATGTTTGGGAATTTATTTACTTTTTCATTTACGAGGGCACACATTTCTTTATTATTAAAGACACTATGATAAACACTGCAGTTCACTATATGTACACATTTTTGCTTATTTATGTCAACTCTGGAAAGATTGGTGGCTCCTATCTGTGAACCGTGGGATGCTGCCCCAGCTGAAAACCATGGTACCAGCATCGTACTGTCAGACTTTTCTGCATTTAATTCAGCATTTAGCAGGGCATGTAAAGGGAAATCAAAGGAACATGGACAGGCATTTATTTTCTATTAAAAAAAGGAAAATACCAAATAAGCATGTATGTATTCCTCATCTTGCTCATAAATTTTCTACATCATCATAAGGCAAAACTGTAGTACAGCTTGGTACCTGGAGAATCAGAATTTTAAAAATCTGAAGCTGAGCCTGGGAACATTTTAGTTTGCACCCATTAGTGAACAAAGTGCATTAAGGCATCCTTTTCAAAAGACACCTAAAGCATGGTTATAAATTACTGAGCAAATCTTTTCTTAAAGCTAGTATTCAGTTTATCCTCTTTCTACACAGGCAGATTTTCACCACTTGCATAGTAACAACAAACCACTGTACGAAAACCATTCTTTTAAAGTTCTCATATGCCTCAAGCATCTCCCAAAATGATCATTTATACACCAGCATTGTAGTAATGACAAAGGGCTTCTATTTTGTAGAAGGAAAAGAGAAAAAAAATGCACCTGATTCAGCTTTGAGATAAAGTAGGTACAACCTCTATTGCCTTCACTGAAATTCATCCACCAACACCAGGATGAACATAGGGCCTGCCCGTGCAGATTCCTACTGCTGCTGAAAACTTGTTATTTACTCCTCATTCACAAAGAGAACTGTGCTTTCCCAAACAACCCAGGACAATGGTAACTATGAGCAAACCCCAGCTGCAGTGTTTCTCCATACAGCACATGTAAAACAGATTTCCTTGCTTTGTTATAGAGACCACATACTGTACAACAACGAAACATTTGTATTTAATTTAAAATCAATGGTAAAGTGGTGCATGTCTCACTTCCAAGTTGTTGGCTGGGCTTGCTATGTTGAACCTTGTAAAATCAGCAATAAGCATTCACACGTCTACCATCAGAACCATGACATCTTCTATGACAATCAATCCTTAAATGATGCCGTGCTTTATCAAATTAGTCTACAGTCAGACCTTGGATTGGCTGCTCTCCTCCAGTGTTGCTGATTCTCAGAGATGGTATCAGTCTTTCACATCCTCAGTGATTCTACAATGTTTCCCAAAGACAAAGGCGAAGCACTGGTAGATGGGAATGTTGCCATCAATAAAATAAATTGCCAGATGAGTTATCCACTCACATTTCTAGGAGATATTCCACTTTTTTTTTTTTATGAACAGAGAGAGCACTGCCCTGTAAACAGAAGTAAATTAAAATTTCTTCTTTTGCTGTGTTGGCTAGCTGCACTTCCTCATTTGTTTAGTTTTGTTCTTCTTGGTCTGCACACTCCTATGTGCAAAGTAGAAATTAGGAGATCTCACACTTAATAAGACTGGTAATGAGAGTGCTAATATTGGCACGAATAAAACCTGCAGTATACTGACTTGTCCACTGCACAGTTTTCATCCTTCTAATTTCCTGCTTTTATCCACTGTAAAATAAAATGATGTAAAGGGATGATGAAACTTTAATTAATAGGACCATCAATGTGCAAAACAAATAAGTCATTTTCCAGGTGTCCAAACCAGGCTTTCCCTTCTCTCTCTCTCTCCCTCTTTTTTTTTTTTTTTATAAATAATTTATAAAACTTCCTGTAAGAGACTAAATACAAAACCAACCAACCAAAACCAACTTCAAAAGAAAGTTCTAAGATATTATTAAAGCCACTTCTTGTCCTTCCGTACAAAGTACATAGTAAAGAGATATTCTCCCCTTTTCAGTTCTGGCCGGATTCGGCAGTGATGGCTGGGATGCCGCATGGTCCACCAGCTCCGGGCAAGCTCCTGCAGGCAGCCGCTTGGTTGCCCTGGGAAGATGCGTCATCCTACCTTTTGGCTTTCAGCAGTCATGCGAGCTGCTCGGAGGAGTCTAGGTGGTCAGGGATAGGCAAGCCAGTTATAATGGTCAAACACTTATTCCACACAGTGAATGTGGGGCACACTGGCTGCCCAAATGTAATGTCAAAAGTGTAAAGGTGTAGGGAGTTCAAAGCATCATAAAATGCAAGGGAACCATTGTCATAGTCCAGCAAAATCCCAACCCGCCGGAGGTGAGGTGCGGGCTCGATGGGGATTTCTTTGCTGTTGTGCCGCACCACCCATGTGTTATTGCAGCGGCAAAGCACCCAGGAGGCAGAATTCTTCCCGATCCACTCATGCTTCGGTGCTGACTTGTAGGAAATACCAATGGCATACCTGCAAAACAAAAAACATCTCAAGGAAACAAATGCTTCAGGCCACGTTTGTCTCTCAGTGAAGTCAAACATTAGCCCAGTGGACTCACTGTAATGCCCCAGCCTCTTCTGCTGGTTAAGTTTTAATTAAGTGACGTTTCACTGCAATATCTGCACAGGCTTAATTAATGTTTTTCCTCATCTCTCTTTTGGGTCTGAGAGGTCAGGGAAACTTTATTGTCCCTCATATTGTTTGTAGTTTGGCTGCTATGGTAATTTTTTGGAGCACTCATCTCTGGTATTCAAAAGGAAGATTGTTGAGCACTCAGCAACGTAAGAGTTTAAATCACTGGGCCTCAAATTTCCACTTCCAAACAGATGAATACAGAGGAATTCATTGATTTTAAAATACACTGCTATCTGTCAGCTAATCTGATCTCTCCTTGCTCCTTTAATATATGGCCCAGAAGAAGGAATGCAAGAGTAAACATCAAAGGACACATTAAAAAAAAAAACATTTTTGCCATTCCCAAATATGTTTTGCCAGATGTTGGTGTGGTTTTCAGATTCAAATGAGCATTTTTGAGACTGGGTTTTGGGCCAAGTGAAGCAATTGTAGGTGAAGACATTTGCTCTGCAAACCATAATTTATGGCAAGATGTGCAGGGTAAAAGGATTGTGAAAATGTTCTCATTAATGGACACTGAGGGCAAATACCTGATTTCTCATATATAACAGAAATGCAGAAGTTCCTCACGTTCTAGAGACACTGCAGTATTTGTTGGGCTTTCAACCAACAGAGATTAATGTGCCATAAGTTACTCTATTTCCATCCCTTAGCGTTGGCACAGGCAAATAGCATTTTTCTTGTTTGAGACAGTGGGCATACCTGAAGACCTTACTGATTTTTCCACTCCATTAACCTCCATCCTTTGAATCCCAAAGGATGACATCTCTTCCACTGACTAAAGGGCCCCTGAAATCCACCCTTGTGTGACACAGAGGATCATTCATGAGCAGAGGAATGCACTCCTCCATTTCCTGCCCCTTGTTTCATACCCTGGGGCACAGACCTACAGCTCTGCTGCTCCACGTCCCTGCCCCCAGAAGCAAATCTGACCTCCACCCCTGTGAAACTGGATCACCAAATTGTCCTCATATTTATTTTTTTTTCTTACCGAAGGACGCTAAGATCTTTCATGTTTAGTAAAGAAATGATCACACTTACAAAGTTCGCTCTGTTGTATAAACAAGATGAAACTTTCTGAGCTCTCCAATTCACTAAAATCTTAAAATGTACTGTATGTGGGTTCAAAAAACAACCATCCCCAGCCATCGAGTAAAAGTCCTGTGAAGGCCACTAAATATAAAGATGCTCTATCTGGCAGATTTAGTTCCAGAGTTCAAAAGTGCTGGAGACTGGGAAAATGGTCTGACAAACTATGTGAAAGTATATGCATGTCCTGCTCTTAAACTGTTCTCCATGCCTCTGCTACTGATCTCTATCAGAGAAACTGTGCCAGGACCTGAACGGTGTGAACTAGTGATTCTTTTCACATATATTTTTATATACATACCACGTGCTCCCGCTTATAACTACTTCCCAGTAATGCCGTCCGCTGTCAATGAACACGTTTCCAGCTACTCCATAGCTCCCCTGGCTTGTGAATCGCTCTGGCGTGTGACTTTTTTTGGAGGATGTTTCATCACGTTCCACTGTCAAGTTATCATGAGACACTTTCAATTTTCTATGAGCAGATTTGGGGTCCAGTTTAAATGGCTGACCTAGAGAGGCAGAGACAAAGATGGCAGAAGAATGGTTTGGCTTTGATTTTGAAAAGAGGAGTGGATTAGCAAGCCTCTAAGAAGCCCACAAGATTACATGACCATATTAATCTCCTCCTCTGAAGAATTCTCGAGATAGACTAACCTATTCTGCTCCCTGCAATTGCTAGTTTGCATTGTCAGTTTACTGTCAATCTCATTGTGCACTAACTTCCCCATGTCGATAATCCCTGAAAAGAGCCCTGCACAATCATCATGCCCATTATCTCTGACCTAGAGGTAACCTGAATACTCTAATTCTTGCATGTAATTGAAACCAATATACATGCTAATAAAGGTCTGAGGGTTGCTTTTTTCACAGCATATTAGATTTAGAATAAGTTATGTTCTATTAATTCTCTAGGGATGAAGCTCCATAAATAACATCTTCATCGTTACTACAAAAAAATACGATTTCAAATCCCACAAAATGAGTTTGAAAATAAGAAGAAGCACTAGCCTTGGCTGTTTGTTCACTCACAGCTTTATTTATAACAAGCACAGTCAACAATTCAGGATCACTTTGGAAGGATGCCCATGTGGTGCTGGATACTGTGCATTAAAAAGAAGGAAGTGAACTGTAACTTGGTCCAAATAATATGGTGTAAAAACATCACTGAGGCTGTTGCTCTTGGCTAGTATCTTCAGCTGTAGCACAAGGTTTGTAGACAATAACAGGAAGCTTTTTGGTAAACCGAACCCTGTATATATATAAAGCCTGCCACAATTCTGACAGGCTTGCTCATTGTGTCAAAAAGCAGAACAATCATTTACCTCCACCAGGAGACAACTAGGAAAATATGACTCCATGAGTGGTCCACCAAAGCCCTTTTCCCTTCTGACTGTCTTTCATATCAAGGGGAAAAAAAAATGGAAGATTTGATGACATGCACAGAAAATAGAAATGAGTGCTCTCATGAGGTCTGTGTCAGGCACTGACACGTGTACTTCAAATAAGATGTAAATTGTTCAGAGCTTATGAAGGAACAGTTAAGCATTTCTTATGCAATAAACCTGAAAGCATTAATGTGGGGGGTAAGAAGAAATTAAGCTCATCTAAACAGTGACAGTCAATATGTGTCGGTTCAGATCTCTAGACAATCTGAACATGCAGACATTTAAAATGGGAGATGATTGAGGCAACACTAATTCTCAATTAACATTATTAGAGATGGGTCAGGAATTAGATAAGGAGTACTTTTAGCTTTAGAGTTATCATTTACTTTCATAATGTGTATTTAGTTATGTATTATGATCAAGAATAAAATGAACCCACTGGAAAGTATTTGGGGCACATTTTACCTGCTTTTTCTTACTGCTCGGTAGCAGTAAAATACCTATGGCCTGCCTCTCTAACTGGTTAGTAGCCTTGTGTTGCTGAAGCAGTATCTGAAGGATGTCTTTCTCCCTAGTGACATGTATCATTTCTCACAGTCACTTGAGATATTGCTTTTGTGCCACACTGGGTCACAAAGAGACAAAAGGATAAAAGACTGCCATTCCCAAACGGGTCCTCTGGTTATGCATTTGCTTGTAGGTTACCAGGTTTAACAATAAGCAGATTCTTGGTAGCAGATGTGGGGTTTGTATGAGCAGCTTTTACACAGAAATGCAAGCCAGGTTAATAGCAGAAAGGGGAAAATGAGAAATGTGTATGTGCTATTCCCTGCAGCCTCCTTCTTGCAACATTCACTATCACCCCTCTTCAAGCACCTTCTCCTACAATAAGCAGGTTTCAGAGGGTGCACAAACCCCAGTGTTCCCTTTCCAGTGCTCAGAGCTGCCCGTGATGACTACATGACTGCGGGATTTCCTGGGACACAAGAAGAAAAAGGCTGAAAACCAGTCTTAAAATTGCTATACTACATCTGTTAATAATTTGTGTAACCATTGTTTTTTTGAAGTGGGATCTCTGACTACTCTACCACCTTGCTGAACTCCATAAAAAACTGAGGGGATGGAGCTAAGAAAGTTTTCTAGTGTCTTAAGAAAGAGATCATTTTGGAGGATAAAATTAAACTAGCAATTATCTTATGAACACTATACAAAAATAAAATGTTTTATTGCAAACATAAGAAAAGTTTTTGCTTTGTAGAGGAACAAGAATAGAGAGGACATTAAAACAAACCCACAAAAGAGTATTTTCAATCATTTCACATCTGATGGCTGTTCCTAAATTATATTTCCAGTGACCAAACTACAGATGCATCTCTAAAAAAAAAGTAATTTCTGCCCTACTGAAGACTCTGGCAGTCTTGAATCGAGTTAAATAAGTAGCTTTCATTGTGGGAAGCACTTTAAACAAGTTAAGCTGCTCTGCGCTCTTGTATCTTCCAAAGATCAAACCTAAAAAGGAAGGCAAGAAAGGAGAAGAAAGCATGTGTGCCGGATCTCACGTTACTCACTGTTTGTCTTGAGCTTGCCAGGCTCACTGCTTCTGCTGCCGGCCTGATTAATGGCCTTAACAATGAAGATGTACTTAGTGCCACTCTGTAGCCCATGCACCGTGTAGTGGTTTTGTTTGATATTGGGAACAATCATCCAGCTGTCGGCTGAGTTGCATAAACCTGCAATTTCAAACAGAGCACATGAGTCATAACATACTAAACACTTTGTAACAGAGGAACGTTTAGAGCACTCCTGAGCATCCAATGACCGATATGAATTTTGCTTCTGTACCTTTTAAAGTGCTGTTACATTTACCAAGTTGTTACTTCATTCCACTAACTCATTTCATCAGCCCTCAGCCAAGGTACTTTTTAAGTTCTTCCTATGTGAAGTTAACCATAAAAAATGGACATTTAAGAAATTACTCAGTCGAGGCACGAGTGGTCTGAGATTTTTCATGTCCCAGCACAAGGAATTCTTTATTGCTTGAGAACTAGAGGATTATGGAGATCCCATCAATCTACTGTTTGGATTAATGAACTAAGTTTAAGCTTTAGAAAACTAACATAAGCAGTAAAGCTAGGAGGGTTGGGGAGGCACCTCTGCTGACAGTCCCCAGGTATGCATTCTTCAGGACCTGAAGCAAATCATGGGAGGCCAAACAGGGTAGAGCGTGGGCTCCAGAGCAAGCTTTGGCTCTTATACTCCAGACTTTGCCAGGATGTAATCTAAGCTAGTAAATTTAATGGATGCAACTTTTTGATTTATGTCCTCATGGTTAGATACCGGCTGGGGAAGAGCTGGATAATTTTCCAGTTACAAACATTTTTGGGTACGTTTGATGCCTACCACAGAAGTATAATATGTAGGAAGTAAGTAAAATAAGGGAGGAACAATATAATCTGCAAAACAGGAAAATACTCCATTGAGTGAACTTATTCATCTATGTAAATTTTTCCTACTGTGATATAACTGCAATGGCAGTCAATCACCCATATTTCTTACTTTATATTTTGAACAGCTCCTGGTCTAATGGATCCCTAGTCTGATAGCTCTCTTATTATAAATGTTTACATAAATAACAAATTTAACATTCATGAAGTGTATATATATTCACGACCTTTTATATAGCTATACAGCTAGAAAAAAGATTTATGCAGATGGAAGTGTATGCGTGCATGTGCATATGTAAGACTGGAAAACTTAAAAGGAAAATGCTTGAGTGGATTAGGAACGTGACGGACTTCTTGGTCTCTGCCTTTACTGGGCATAGAAGATATTATGAAAGCTACTACTGTGTTATTAAAAAACAACTTTAAGCTTTTAACTCATGTTTTACCAGCAAACCAGTAAGTACTAGTGAAGAGAATCTTTTAGAAGTCAGTAGTAATTTCAGCTCTGCATATTAGGCAATACAAAACCTTTATGTAAAGTAAAAATTAAAAGTCTACTGGACACAAAGCTTGAAAGAAAAAGACCTGTGATGCAGGTTTACAGACTCACAGACAATTCAAAACCGTACTGTGAGACTCCTTCCTAATTTGGGATGTGCTTTTCATAACAAACGATACATAACTAAAGAAACAGAACGCATACCCCAAATTTCAATCTAAGAATTATGTAGCTTTTGTCTCAAAGTTCTCTTATATTACATATCATCCTTGAGAGGCAGACAGCTATTCATCCTGCTGTGTAAAAGGCTAACTGAGGCACAGTTTCAGGTGGGACTTATATCACCTTGTCATCTAATGAAGCGCTGCAGTGTCTAAACATATTTTTCTGGACTCTGAGGAGAGGCAGAAATCCGTGAAAAGTTTCTATCACTTCTTTAGGTGTGAACATCCTACCACAAGTGCCTCTCTTTTCTTGGCCTCAGAGGAAGCCTAGGTGACTAGCATAGGTGAGATCTCTAACTTCAGGTAACTGAAATGAGGTGAGATGAACCCCCCCCGCCACCCTGATTTGAAGTCTGGAAGTCTAAGCCTGAACTCACACGTGGGTTGTGGCCTTTGGACCATGATTTACCAGAATGAGAACATTTCTTTGTTGCAGTTTCCTGGTGTAAAGTGGGGAAAAAGAATTCTAGGATGTTCCTTACGCTCCAACCAGTGAACATCCTGACCACACATAGCCTCCCTAAATATCAGCTACGAGGGATTCAAACAGTTCGCTATATGTGGATAGAAGCAGCAAAGAAAAGCAACCTCGCAGCCCTGTTTTTCTCAAGACTATTGAAAAAACAGATCATATAGAGCAATCATCTGTCTACCTCCTGAAAAAAAGGAACCCAGTGTTATACCCCATGAAAACCCCAGTTGTGCCTAGCACCTGTAGTAAACTGCTTATAGCAATGTAAGTCCACATCTTGTTTCACTGAGCCATACCTACTGAATTATATTTATTTTTTTAGGCTGGGTGTGAATGGGTTTCCTAAGAGGAAGAAAGGAAATAAAAGCAGCAGTTTCCTGGCATAAAATATTTCACTGACTGCTCAGAGGAATCCTCATCTTTTCCCAATAAAAATTTGGCACAGATATTAGAGTGAAGGCACAGTTGCTCTGTAGCTGAACTACCACATTGATTTTGCATTGAGACCATCACTTACCTGGCTCATAGGTGCTATTGCAAAATAAGTGTTTAGGTAAAATAAAACAAAATGAAGCACTGGATTGACAGGGAGTGCAGGATGACCAAGGAATCCCTAACTGAGATGCCTCTAATGGGGTATCAAATAACATATGACAGTAGAATCATAGAACGATAGAATCATTTAGGTTGGAAAAGACCTTTAAGACTTTAAATAAGTGGGATGAATCCAGACAGGAGTCCTGGAAGTGTTTCTCCTTCCAGAACCACACTTCAAAAGCAAAGGTCTATGGTATACATAGGCCATATATAAACAAACCCTTATGCAGACACGGAAGTGCCCAGATTTTTGCTAAATCATCTCAAAACTAAATTTGTACCAGTCAATACTCTCTAAAAGGCACATTTTTCAGGCTTGCATTACACTTCTTACATTACCCTCCAGAGGCTGATGGCTCCTTAACAAAGTGTAAAACTCGGGTCTAATATATGAAGGACTATAAGGTACAGATGCATCGCTATGAGTCTCCTCTCCAGTCTATCCTCCGTGTATGTGGATTTATACATACCCAATACTCACTAGTCTGTAAATACTCACACAGGGTAAATTATTATATTATTAAATAATCTAGTTAATGTTTAATTTAGATTTCTGTGTACAGAAGGCAGAGTCACGATAATTTTAGGTATTGCTATATCTTGGCTTCTGCTACTGGGGTTAACAGCAAAACACTCGCAGGCAGGTATAGATTCATCCCACCTGACCTTGAACAAAAAGCAGAGTTCCTGAGTTAGGAATTTACCTACCCTAAACTCTCTGCACAGTCAATAGAGAGAGTTCGGAACGCTCTGTTTGACCTGGCTTATGTTCTAGGGGAAGACTCTATCCTCTTTGATGACACAAGACACCTTGGGTTTCTTTTCTTCATCCTTCCAGTCTTAGGCATCCCAGACTACCGGTGTACAACAAATGTTGGATGTGCAGTGACTGACTCCGTTACTTTGCTCAACAAACCTTGCTGTCCCAACAAGCTCAGCTCTTGCCTATGCACCAAGGGGCTCAGTGATGTGTCCATGTGCTTCCTGACTGTGAGGTATTTGATAATGGGCTTTAAATTGAACTTTGATTCAAAAATCTTGGGAATGAAGTTTAGATGGTGTCAAAACTACAAGTCCAAAATCCTTCAAAATGGAGAATAGTAACTAGTGGCAGTCAAGATAAGCTTTTAGGTATGAAAGAATATTTTGCCACTGCATCAGAAGAATTTGTCTCCAGTTATGCCCTCTCAGGATAGCCTTTCTTCTCTGAATACAAAAGCAGATGATTAAGAAAATTCAGGGAAATGAGCAAGCAGCCTGGTAACGCGGGCATCTGGGAGTAGCACTTGCCTTCTCAGCTCCCTGCCGGTGGCAGCAGGTTAAGTGGAAAAGCACACATCTTCTCACTGGTGCAGCAGCAGGAGCCAAGGGTCTCCTACTGTACCCACTCCTAACCCAGGATACATTCTGGTTTCTTGTTTCAAAAACCCAGGGCTTTTTATAGGGTAATGCAGGTGGTAAAACAATGTATCTTAAAACTGTAGCCTACAAAAATGTAGAGAATTTAAATTACATCCTGGAATGGTGCAGTGAGCACAGTGATGTCCGTACAGGATGTGTGAGTTTTCAAAACAAGTTTCTCAGAGTCTGGAGGTAATAATTTGTAAAGCTATTTCCCTGCTGTTGGCTGTTGATGCACTTTAAAAAACAGATGGGAAAAATCCAGAGGTGTAAATCCTCCTAAAATTTACACTGGTAGATTTTAATAAAATATATCTTCTTGAAAACTGCAAGAGGAGCACAAAAGTCATTGGAAGGTTATTTAATCTCTTGAGTATTTTAATTATTTTAAAATGCTTTACCTAAATAAATTATTACCAATTCAAATTGGCAGAACAAATACAGTAGGTGAAGGTAACAGACAGCTCTCCACCCCCACTCTGCATTCCCACGTGAAAGAAAATATTATATGCAGGATTTCTGCAAAACACATCGCTTTTTTTTTAAGAAATACACTCTTTTTATACTCTTCAAGAGGCAGAAGTTTTCTTGGTTTTATCCCAAACTTGCTTTTGTGCCATTAAAACATACTCACTAAAATCCTCAGTAGCAATCTGAAGATTCTAAGGAATCTGTTTTTAATAAATTAGAACTTCCAGAAACAGACAAAAGCTAGAATATTAAAACAATAATTGGTGAATCATAAACTCACTGTTTTTCATGGAAGCCTGGATTCCTAATTGTCTTAGATCCTTCAACAAAATTTTATCCTATCTTATAGGAAGAGTCACAATGTAACACTGGGAAGGTTCTGACAGTACACTGTATCCTTAATACAGTGAATTTTAGTATTTAGACAATGAAACTAACTAACCTAAATTCCATTTACCAGGAAAGAGAGAATTATTTACTGCTTTTTGTCTTGAAGCGAGAGATGTGTTTTTCGTGAAGACATCTTGTATTGCAGCTAGTAAAAAGCTGGGTGTTTAAATTTTAACCTTCCTGAAGCACACTGAAGCAATTCCATGATGTTAAAAAAATGCATACTCAATAAATACTTGAAAATGTATTGAAATGGATTAATGAATTTATAATGCATGTCAGCTAGCTAGTGACAAAATAATTTTAAAAGCCTTTATAATATTCAGATTGCAGGTGATTAGCTGCCTCTTCGAAATGCAAATGTGCAAATGGTATAACTCTGAGAACAACTGCTTTAGTAAAAGCCTGCTTAATTTAAAGTTCTGTATTGCTCTTATGCACAGAGCAGGGCTGCCAAGCATTTAATAGGCAAGCAGCTTGGCCACATTTGGAAATAATCTTTCCTGTATGAAATAGGATTCAAAATGAAATACTCTATTTGGACCTTTTCCATCAAATGTTAACTCTCCAATTTTTCAGTTAATAAAAAAGAATATAGTTGATTATGTTGGATAGAAAATACACTAGAAAAACACAGCATTGCTTGTTTTTGTTACTGAATTCTTAGCAATCTCTGAATGATATATGCCTCTGGTGGGGGAAACATACTGAGGAGTGGAAAGTGCAGTCAGTCTGGCTATGTGGTTTTAAGAAACAGATTCCAAAGTAACAGCCTCCATTAGCACGGTAGGTGGGTATGTATGCAAAGTGATTCCTATTATTTCAGGGGAAAAAGCTTGTTGGTTTAATGCAGTACTCTAGCTATTCCCTTGTGACTAATTCATAGCTACAAAAACACAGACCTGAAGACAATCTATGAACCTGTTTACATTATCTGCTATGGGCAACACACAACACCAATGGAAATTTTCTGGGATATGACAGAGAAATTAAAAAAAATTATGTGCGACAGCATGCAAATGCCATAAAGAGAAAGAAATTTGCGCTAATCCCAAATCTATTCCATTAAAATAGAATTTTTTTAAAAAAGAAATCATCTAGCTTCATTTCATCAAAACATGAAGGCTGCAGTGCAGCGTCTGCTAATGCCAGTCACAGTGAAAATAGCTCTCTGTGTTTAACCACCCTACTAAGGTACACTCTGATATTATAGGGACAATCTTGGAAAGTCATTTACAAAAGTTGGCATATTAGACCCTTCTGCAGGACAAAGAACATAATCCAACGAAGTGAAGAAACATCCAAGCAGTGTTCTGAGTAAAATCAGGACATTAGTGGGCAAAACTCCAGTACCCCTGGAAGTTGGAATGAACTGGGAGAGTCCCATGTGTTAGAAACCTGGGCAGATCTGTAGCAGTTAGATTTGGCAGGAACACCTCCTTTGGAGTTGTTCAAGTCTACATTAAATAACGAGGTTAAAATAAAAGCTTTGCAACGTTTAGAAAACCCTTCCACATATACTTATATATGCATGTACTTAATTTGGGTTAACACTATAGCTTTCAACTAAATTGAAACTAACAGCCAGGATTTTTGTGTAAGAGCTAGCTGCAGTAAAAAAAAAAAAAAAAAAGAGAGAGAAAGGGCCAGTTCTTTCAGTTCTTTCATTTCTTTCATGTCATTTAAGGTCTTCAGAGCATTTTGTAAACAAAGTCTTTTACAGTGTTAATTTGTTTTCTCTTCAAACTTTTAATGACACCAGTTTTGCAAACTGATAAAATGAAAGTTCAGACTGCACACTGAGCACTTCATGCTATACCCAAAAATTATCATATTGAATCTCTGAAAATAGACTAACTGATACATGTTTTGCAGATCAAAGCTTTCATCTCCACATGGGAAACCTACAATACAGCCTAAACCCAAAATACCTTGTTATTTATTCACTAGTAAGCAAAGACTAAAACCTCACATCACAAAGGCGTGGAAACGGCACACCTTTCTACTGCCATGTTCACACATAATGCCAATAACTGACTTGCATAAAGTCTTCTAGCAAAAAGCCATAGATAAAAATGGGTTAGAAAACAAGCAACCTACTGTGTTATCATTAAGTCCTGTCTGCTTAGTAGTGATTAATCAGGGAAGCTTTTCCTTTCTTATCTACCTTGCTCCAATTTGTTCCAAATTACTATTAGGCCTTTTCATTATACAGCTTGCTCAGATGTAGGGGCATGTGTTGAAGTTTACTTGGTCTTTCCAGCAGTCTTAAATTTTACAGTGTGTTGTACAAAATTAGGTTGTTTAGTGAAATACTAAATGGACGTTTTGGCAAAACACTTATCAAATTTTCAATAGTCCACCTTATATTTTAGTCAATCCTGAATACCATAATATATTCACAGTATGCTACTTAAAAATGGTGTTAAAATTCCAGCACATGAATCCTCAGATATGCTTTCAGATGGCTTGGAAAAGTAACTCCAGTTTAGTGATGGAGAAAATGAGGTGCACACAGCAACAGAGGAGTCAGTGCAAGAGTTTGGCTCAGTACCGAAACTTGGCATAGTCCGTACCATTTTTTCCACTGACATAAAGCATGTAAACATGTCCACAGCACTGACTTTCATCAAAGTATCTCAACAAATTTTGTAAGAAGAAAAACACTTCTGCACTGGATCAGAGCTAAGCCTATCTATCTCAGTACATGGCCGGAGTATCTGGTGGTGGACAAAAGCAAGAGCGTAGGAAGGTGTTAAGGAACATGGAAAGCACACAGCGATCATTTCTCACCATGCTTTCCCTGGCCCCAACAGCTTACAGCTCTGGCACCTCCCAAGGCAGAAGGAAGTCTCTGCACTTCATTGTTCTCAGTGGAATTTTCTTGCATGATCTGTCCAGTCATCTCTTGAACTCAAAAAACCAACAACCCTGTGTGGCAATGAGTTCCCAATTTAAATACATGTTGACTGAACAAAGTCCACCTTTTGATTGATTTGGTTCATTTCAGAACCCTTGTTTCATAAAGCAAGTATGTGTCAGCTAGTGGTATTCTTGTTAAACATACGGGGAACAGGAAGAAGTTAAATGACTTCTCTAAATTCATAGTCAATGGTCACTATGCACTGAACCCAAAAGTGTTGACTTCCTGGCCAAAGATTAGACAACATTGTTTTCTTGGAGAAACAGTTATTTAACAAAACAATCCAAGGAATAATCAGTAAGTTTGTCCACTAAGGAAAATCACAGATTCAAAACAGAGAGTGCATTTAATAAAAAATGTGCTACAATACAAAATATAAAGCAATGATTGTTAATGTCATTATAAGTTGAACGAAGTTACCATATTAATTGTTGTTTCACTGATGTTTGCTGCCTTAGCCTTCAGTATACTAACTGAGACCTACGCTTTGTAGCCTTGAACACAGTAAAAATCAGAGGGAAGGACTTAATCTGTATTTCTGACAACGGTCCAGTTGTCAAGGGTATCTAAATGTCAATGGGGCTGCAGTTCTAACTAATGACCAGTTCAACACAGGCTCCCAAGTGCCTGTCTAGCCCAGTCAATGGAACTGAGGTCTTTGTCCCTGCTACATCTGCAACAAGGGACCTAGGATGCAAGAGACAAGCCCTGTTAACATGGACAATACTTGTGCCTTTGGGAATATGCAATGGGTTTAGTCTTCAAAAGCTCCCACTACATGGCACTCCCAGAAAAGACACAAGAAATTTTAACTAAATTAATTCTGAATTTTAAAACCTTTTGAAATCATTATTGGTTTGGATTTAAAATTTTGGCTTTAAATCTCCCTAGAAAACATTTTTTCCTACATTTATATTTATAGGCGCTTAGTTTACAGAGAAACCATAAGGAAAGAGAACGAGAAAAGAGAAGGTTTATACTTACTAACAACATTAGCTTGTCCGGTGAAGATGGTGTACTGCAGCTCGTAAGAGACCACACTGAACTCGTCATCCGACGTCCAGTGGACAGTAATAGTATCATAAGAAGCTGTACAAAGCTCTTCTCGAATGGTGGGTGGGTTGGGAGCTGTGAGATACAACAGAGGAGGCTTAGTGACACAATCAGTATAATATTTCCCTTCTCACCTGAGATTAGGGGATGCATCTGATGTATGAGTTTGTAGCTATACCATCCAACAGGCTTTTCAACAACTTTTTGCTAATTCCAGTAGGAACTTTGATTATTAATAAATTGTTGCAAAGGTATTCTTACTATCAATATAACCACCTAGGAACTCCAGATTTTGAAAATGTTTTTTTATTAAAGTAGCTTTAGTTTCAGATGCCTTAGCATAAGTGATGTGTTGGTGGTCACATGAAACTGTCATTAAATGGGTACAATGGACATGTTACTTTTTCTAGGATTGTTTCTGACCATCACACCAAAATTATCAAGGTTTCATTGATGCATATATCAAGAGGGAGAGTCAACACTCTTCACTGTTGACTTGAAAGCAGTGTTTGCCCAGCCTACCTTACCAGAGATTGGCATAAGTGGTATTTAAAAAATATATTTTTGGGAAAGCTTCCAAACACTCATGCTTTCATGCTCAATCTTCTCCTCTCTTCAAGTTCATTTTTATTTATTTCCTAGCTATCCTTTCTAATATAGATGCATATAATTTCTGTTGGCTATACAACTCACTTTTTTTTCAGCCTTACATAATGATTTTTTATCATAACATCATGACTGTATGACTATTATAACCTAATCTTCAATGTCATTGCTAATTAAATAATGCTAGAAAACAGTCGAAACTTTAATAAAAAGTTGTCCCTCTGTTTCTTTTTTTTTAGTCAACAACCAAGATCTCTGTGTAGGAAGTTATACATTCTTCTCCCATATTAACACACAGGTTTGTTTTAAAGACCTATTTAAAGAAGTAAAACTTGAAGCAAAATTCTTAGGTCTAAGTTTTCCTTGTTGGCATTCTTTACAAAGCTAAAAACCTAAATAAGAAACAAATGAGTCTTTCTTTGAAAGACTGGTGGGCCTTCCTGCATGCTTGTCTTGGTGGGAGCTTCATTCCTCATCATCTTCCCTACATGCCACCATCATGCAAAAAAAAAAAAAAAAAAAATCCTTGTGTTTAATAGTGTTCCTCCCAGCTGTCACAGACTGAGGAAGAAGGGCACTCAAGCTGAAACAACACAATATGCCTGTATTAAAGGAAAAGGAAGGCAACTCTGAATGGTATTTTTGCTGCAGCTCTATAACTTCTGTTAGCTACAAATAACGGCCTCAAAAAAAGTCCCTCTGAAGGAATTCCACTTTTACTTTTGCAACATCTTATTTCGATGAAACTTTCCAGTAAGAATTTTTATAGTTCATGTCCCTGGTTTACTGGTGTATGTTCCCAAGGATTAAAGTGCAGACTCATTTCCAAGCAGCCTCTTTCAACCAAGGGGCATAAGGAAACATTCAGATGTGTTTCATGATATGACTGTGATTTGTGATGCTCTAAATATTGTAGCACGGAAGCTTACCAATGCCTTTTTTTTTTCCTCAGCAGAGGAACCCTTGGGACAGATGGAAATTAACAGAGAGAGAAATGAACTAAAATAAGAACAGTCATCCGGGAGGGGATAAACAAAAGGAGGAGAAAAAAACCTGCAATCTTCTGCAATCCTCTGCAAAGATTAATGCTGCAGTTTAGAGGTTGTATACTGAGGCCAACTAACTGTTATGAAAGCTATGCAGTACTGCATTGGTCCTATCAGCTATGTTTCAAAAATGTATCCAGCAGAACAATCTACAGGTGTTATTTTTTTTTTTCTAGCTGAGGCTTCATTTTCATATTTTGCCTTTCCTTCAAAGGCAAAAAAAAATTTTTGAAAAAAATATTAATTACAAATATACAAGTGGATCCTTTTTGCTACTATTCAACTAAAGTCTTCTTCAGCCTTCTGCACCTACCAGAGCGAAACCTTTTACTTGAGAAATGTACCTGTTATTACTACAACACAGATTATAAGTATTAATTTAATGGAAAGCAACAATTACTGAAGGTTTAATGAACTGTAAACTGCATTTCAATAGTACCTAAGCATCTTCAACTCCTTTGAAAACGACAGCCTAAGTTCTCTCTTCATATGCACACCTGGCTGGCCTTATGGCTGGAGATTTACAGGCCTTCATTTAATGAGAATGACAGAAAAAAGAGATTTGACCTAAGCAGGACATCTTTTCCCTTGCTCTTGTGATTAACCCACACCTGCCTGAGACTATACTGCATGATATTCAGCTCTTCAGCAACACTCATTTCATAAATCACTCAGAACAGAACAAAATATACCTGCTTCTCCTGCAGACAGACAGGGAAGTCTACATGCAAATGGTTTGTTACAACTTTCAAAATAATGTAGAAATCTGACTGCCAAATTCATCATTCCACAGCACATACTCCTTTGGAGAGCGTAAGTTCATAATACAATTAAAGAAATTGACCTTAATCTTCATTATTACATTTGATAGCGTGTGATTTGTTTATCACATTTACTAGTATTGCTACAGAGCTCAGCTGCCACAGGGAAAGCTCTACAGAGACTCCAGAGCGATCTCGGGACTGCACCTCATGTGGCCTTGACTCGGGTACGCTCCACCACTGCTCAGGAAGAGGAAGCCCAGCATGCTTCCAGCACAGCAGTGGAAGACATAAAGCCTCATATCCACCCTTCGGTCCTGTTTCCCAGTGGAGAAGCAGTGATTGCCCATGAGCCCTTCCAGTCCATTTCAGGGTGAGGATGGAGCACTGACTTGCAACAGTAACAAGATTGAAGTTTGACAGCTGATGTTGTTAATACCCTCAGCTATTGGCAGCCTCCTGCCTACAAACTGCTACCCAATGTCAGGGAGAGCTGAAAAAAATGTGAAGCAGCTCCTGAAAACCCCAAATTTACAGCCTTGAGCAGTGAGGGAACCTGGAATCAGTGCTAGCAGACTTAGCAAGGCACAACGAAAGCTGCAGTGGTTTAAGGAATTGCTTCCTAACATCTGTAGCTCTCCTTGGTCATGGGGTGTCAATCTCCGTAGAGGACCAGAGCAAACATCTGGGAGTGGTAACTGCTTCAGTCACATTGACTTTCATCTATCTGCACTCATGAATCAACACTCTCTGACAAGAGTGAAAATCATTGCTGAAGGCTGTTTTAGTTAATTTGTGTGACTTCAACTCAGAACTGAGCAGGCACACTTAAATAGTCAGGAACCACATCTGAAGTGCCTGAAAGGCAATAACTAATATTAGAAAACCAGTTTCTTAAATTTGCTCCCAAAAGTAATTGAACTTGTAAGTATACCTACACCCTTTCAACCTGGTTAGTCTAACCCACTCTTCCATTCAATGTCATCTGTGCAGCTTTTGCTCTGAAGCAGACTGAAAGCACTCACATGGTCCGTACACCTGAGAGGCAGTTTAGGGAAACTACCACCTCTCATTGGTGAATCCCAGCATGAATGCAGTGGCTCTTGGGTGACTATTGAGACTATTTTTATATCCTTTCAGCTCAAGGTCACAGAGATTGACTAAAACCACCTCAACTTCCTTTTGTTTGCTTGGTCTCCACCTCCCTGCTGGCATGGGGTGACTGACTTTGTAAGGGTTCCTTACTGATTTTGATACTGAGTAAAAAACAAAGATCTAAGTCATCTCCTTGATTTAATGGTGCTAGAAATATTCATATTGCTGGTATGAACATGAAGGAGTTGAGGAAGCTGCTCTGAACCTCTCTCAGCTGTTCATTACTGGCTCCATGGCGTATCATGACACTAGACTGAACCAGCATGCAAAAACTTGAAAGGCACAGTTACATCAGATGTGGATACAAATTTGATGTGTTAGTAACATGTCATGCATGAGTTGGCATCAAGACCTCAGTCATTCAACCATGTAGACACAGTCTTTAGGTAGACCAGAACTGTTCAAAACCGACAGAGTTAGAAGAGATTACACCCAAAGCATGGGACTGAGCTGGCTGGTTTTTGATCTTTTAATACTGAAAGAGTAAAGAGGAATGATTGGCTATGAAGGGTTTCCAGAATGAAGTTGTTTTCATGTGGAAAAAAATACTGGTATATGCTAGGCAATACATATTTCTTAGTACAGTCATAGCTGAAGTGATGGATGAAGAAAATGTATCATTGTTTCAGATGGGATTTCTGAAGCAGGGAAAGTTGCAAGGTCAAAGAATAGATGTTCCTGCAATTGATTTCAAAGTATTAAGACACGGAACAAGTATTTTTGATTCACAATGGATACAAAAAGTCCTTATGTTAGTAACATTGTGCAGAGAGTTTGTAAGTAAGTCATATGCATTGCCTGGATGTAGCTAGATACATGTTTAGAAAAAGATGAGTTCCAGATGAAGAGCTTGAACAACTGGCAAGATAAGAAAGCTTTCAAAAGATGTCAAGGCTATATATACAGAGGATAGAACAGTCAGAGGAAGATTAAGGGTATTGTTTTACTATACTGAGCTTGACATCTCAATGTCTGGCTGGCAACTTTCAAAGCGATACCAGAGATTTTCATTTGGATAGCAGAAGCTTTGGACAGACAGCTGTGTAAATGATAAGCGCAAACTAGTTAAATTCATATTTCGGAAAGAAATAGCCTAGGAAGAAAGAAAGATGCAAACTTCAATGTGCCACTTAGAAAACTGGGGTTGGGGAGATGGAGGATGAAGATCATCTGACACTGGGAACTGGGACTGGGAACTGGTACACTGGGAAAAACCAAAAGAGAAGAAAATCTCCAGAAGACAACCAAGGTCAATTGCTTCAAAGGTAACTGACGGCAGATAGAATGAAGCTGGAATTTAGGCTTTGACATTTTGTTCAGAAGTAGTACAGACGATCGATGTAGTATAGGCTTCTTCACTTGATTCACAACACATATGTACCACTAGGACTTACAAATGGTCTTCATTTTACTTAACCGTGAAATATGATAAAAGTAAAGCCCAATTCACTCTGTCACACAGTTTTCAGTTTAAGATCTATGAAGATTACATTCATCAGTCTGAAAGGGGTAAAATAAAATAAATCTTCCTCTAGAGTTTCTGAACAACAATAGAGAATAATCAAGTGCATTTGACTCTTGGGACTATACATATACACATATAGATTACATATATACAGATATTTACATATACGTATTTTAACTGTCTGCATAGGTTGTATTTTATGCTCAGATAATTTGGACATGTGGTTTGGATTTTACCATTGCAGCCATATGCTATTTATTAATGTGAAGAAAAATAGTACAAAGAGCCAGCTAAAACTGTTCTTCACTGGGCATCAAGGGCAAGGATAAAAATGGTAGATTAGGAAAAAACAGCTAAACTGCTTGATACATTCGCAAGTTCCCTTAGACTGCATTGTGAGAAATTTTTCAAGACTGTGGATGAGGTAGGAAGAAGGCAGAGAAGGAGCTGTGTAAATAGCACAGCCAGCATGGTGGACTGCAGAAAGGATCTTCGTGGCATTGCACCCTGTAGCAAGACTACCCTTCATTTTGGTACAGATCCGACCTTCATTTTCTGCAGTGCACAGCAATTAGGTTGGTAATATTGACATGGGATGCGGAAAGGGGAGAAGACCTGGGGGGTGCAGGAACAGATTGCTAGATGGAGTTCACCTCCCATAAATTTAAAGATGTAAACCACTATTACCTATATTTGAATGAGTCTCTCTAGCTTCTGTTTGGAGCCAGCTGGGAGAAATAGGCACCTCCAGAATGGAGTCAACTGACTGATATACGTGCCTTAAAATGAGGTGGTTATTCCTCTTCTTCTACTATAAAGGAAGCTGAGGCTGATTATTTTACAGGTAGATTCCTAGGTTAGGGCAAAGGAGCCTGGCTTTTTCTTAATCATTCCTTTCATTTCCTTGGCTTTTTATAATTTTGGGGTGAATACTCAACATGGTGGCAAAATTCCAGCAGACTTTAGGGAGAGGCAGACACCATAACATTTCACTGGTGCTGTATAAAAAGTTGAAGTGACTTTCACCACATTATTATTGTGTATTATTTACTTGAGTATGTATTAAACACTGATTGTATTCACCAGTTACACAGTGATACAGAAATTTCTTGCAGATAAAATCTCTCATTCAGATATGGCAAGAATCCCACAGCTCTGTAACGCCAGGGTGATGCTGCCCTATGCATGCAGACAGCCTTGCTCTTCCCAGTACTAATCTGTTCACTTATTCCCCTGCAGAAAAGCCATAAACCAGCCCTCTTCATGGAAAAGATCCAGTGGTTGGCAATGAGGAGACTCCGTGCTCCCACATTCTTCTGAAATAACACGGGTATATCTCCTACAAACCAGGATAAGAGAATGGGGCCAGGAAACATTTTCAAGTGCTTGGCTAACAGTGCTTTGTGACTTTCATTGCAAATTCTCACTGTTAACAGCAGATGCTTAAAGACCCTGCAAAATGAAAACCTACTCCCTGTCTCTTCTGTTTTCAATTGAACTGGAATGAATTGTTCTAATTCTGGCATTGAAATCAAAACACCCTAAATTACAGTAATTTGTTTCTCTTTGTGAGTCATTATATACTCTGAGATTGCACATTACTCAGGCCTTCAGTAAGGGTCTAATCCTGCAGGCTTCTTCAGGCCAAAGCTCTCAGTTAAGCAAGCTGGGGCTCTGCTCTGCAGAGAACCCACCCCACACCCTGGCACAGAGCACACTGTGTGCTCTCTACTCCCAGACACAGCGAGGTTCTCCAGTTCTGTGATGAGGGAACTACACAGTGTCACCGGCATGAGAAAACATCTTTCATTGCTGAGCCCGTGATGTTGATTGCTTGAACAGCTTCTGGTTGCTCGTGGGAAATCTGCCAGGCTGCAATCTGCTGCATCAAGGAGGCAGCCCCAAGGGAGAGGGTAACATGTGGAGCATCCATCCCCCCGGGAAATGGGATTTGGTCCTTGCTCTCCCTCCTCTGGCTGCTCCAGGCTAAGCTCCAGCTGTTCTTTCATTTCACTCTGCTGCAGTGGCTTTTAACCATTTCTCGCTCCCACTTGCCCACACCCTGGTGGGGAGGAATGCAAGGAGAGGAGGTAGCAAATGCATTCCAGTTGTCCTCTGTAGCACCTAATCCTTCCTGGGGCATTCTGGGACTGCTGAGGGTAATACATTCAGGATTAAGAGCGAGAGTGTATTGGGTTTATGTGGCAAGGTTTTGGTAGTGGTTGGGCTGCAGGGGTCAATTCTGTGAGGAAAGACCAGGAGCTGACCCCATGTCTGACACAGCCAGTTCTAAGACAGACCTGCTGCTGCCCAAGGCTGAGTCCATCACTGAGGCTAGTAGTGCCTCTGTGACAACATATTTAAGAAAGGGAAAAAAAGGCTGTGCAGCAGCTGTGAGAGAGAGGAGTGAGAATATGTGAGAGGAACAACCCTGCAGACACCAAGGTCAGTGAAGAAGGAGGGGGAGAAGGTGCTCCAGGCGCCAGAGCAGAGATTCCCCTGCAGCCTGTGCAGAAGACCATGGTGAGGCAGGCTGTCCCCCTGCAGCCTATGGAGGTCAACAGTGGAACAGATATCCACCTGCAGCCTGTGGAGGACCCACACTGGAGCAGGTGGATATGCCCTGAAGGAAGCTGCAGCTTGGGGAGAAGAGGCCATGCAGGAGCAAGTTTTCTGGCAGGAACCATGGCTCATGGGGGACCTGCAATGGAGCAGTCCGTTCCTGAAGGACTGTAATCCGTGGAAAGGACCCATGCTGGAACAGTTCTTGGAGAACTGCAGCCTGTGGGAAGGACCCATGTTGGAGAAGTTTGTGAAGAACTGCATCCCACAGGGGGGAGCCCACATCGGAACAGGGGAAGAGCGTAAGGAGGAAGTAGTGTCAGAGACAACGTGTGATGAACTGACTGCAACCCCCATTCCGCATCCCCCCCATGCCACTCAGGAGGAGGAGGAGGTAGAAGGGTTGGGAGGGAAGTTGAGCCCGGGAAGAAGGATGGAGTGGGGGGAAAGTGGTTTTAGTTTTGTTTTTATTTCTCAGCATCTTACTGTTACAATTAATTGGCAATAAATTACATTAATCTTCCCCAAGTTGAGTCTGTTTTGCCTGTAGCAGTAATCATTGAATGATCTCCCTGTCCTTATCTCAAGCCATGAGCTTTTAATCTTATTTTCTCCCCCTGTCTTACTGAGGAGGTGGAGTGAGACAGTGTCTTGGTGGGCACCTGGCAGTCAGACAAAGTTAACTGACCACAGAGAGGAATGAAGAAAATCCAATCAATCACTACTATTTTATGAGGAGCATATAATAGTAGCACCTTGAGAAAAAAATTACCTGTAAGGTAATCAAGGCATTCCAACAATTTCTTCTCCCTGGTAAAATCAAGTGCGAAAGTATCAAAAGTATCGTTGAGATTTATTTCAGGAATTAGAACCTGGGAGGATGCAGTTGCCATGGAAACCCTACAATGAAAAGAAAAAGTCTTTTAGTGCCCAAGTTACAATAACTTTCACATCAAGGTAGGACCTGATCATTATGATTGTTACCACTTCTCAAAAAGCTTGACAAAAACTTTTACATGTATTTTATTTATACGGTTTAAGTTAGGAGCTTCTCCTGCCACTTTTATTTTTGCAAGTAAAATCTCCAGTAAAAATCTCTTATTATTTAGCTTCTGCCTGACATGCAGTGTCAGATAAGTTTTTAACAAAATATTGGTTAAACAACAATATACTTTGAATTGTTCTTTCTAGCCACCCGCTGAACCAAAGTAGCAATAGCACCATATTTATCTGTGTTTTAAGCAGTCCTGACAGATGTTGCATCTCTCCCAACCCTTGTTTTCTGAAGCAGTTTCTTGCTCCAGGCATTCCTTGGCACTGCTGTCCCAAGGGCTCGGTGCAGATCCCCACACCTCCTCAGCTGTTTAGCACAGCACGCTGCTGCTAACTTCAAAAAGCACAGGGGGGAGATAAAACAAATAGATGTCAGCACAGTTTATTTTGAAACGCTTTTCCCTGCAAAGCATGTGTGCATACTTAACATTTCCTCCAAAACTGAAAAGCTTCCTTGCCTTACCTCATTGCAGGAGCTACATCCACTTTTTGTCTATCCAGCAGTACTAATATAGAGAGATGTGCTTTCACAAGAAAACTGCCATCAGGATGTATCTTTCAGATCCTTCAGCCTGATGCCTCAAAATATGTGTTACTGGAGAGCTGGATACTGGATATGTTTACAGAAAGTTTGATCCATTTAAGCAAATTGGTTATTAAACCTCATTTGTTAATTGTTTGAGTGTGGAGGTAAACACACAACCATGCACACAAGGTATGTCAGTTATCTGTCATTTGTGACACATGTCAGATCAAAATATTTTGATTGCTTCAATTAACAGTTTCCCAAATTACGATATTTCTCTGTAGACATGACTCAAGTGGCTCCAGGCCAAATGCTTACTAAAAACTATATTTTCATATATTTCTTGTGTAGTATTTTAGGAAAATGCAGTTAAGAAAGTCAAAAACTGAGCTGCACATCTCATTGTCTTCAGCATAGTTTTCAAAAGCTGAGCTGAGGAGGTTTCCTAGTCAATAATTCATGTTATACAGTTTTCAGCACTGATTCTCCTGTAACTCTGGTTGTGGAACTTAGTTTAAAGTAGATCCTAGTACAGATAGTACAGATGGGATTTTTTTTGAGAGAGTAATTGAAGTACCTTTTGCCCCATATACTTAGAGGGAAAAATTCCCTGAGCTCTTTCACTTCTGATTTTCTCCCCCACCCCTTCCACCCTGCAGTAGTTCATCTGCAGTTACACTATGGTGTTTTATATCTAGTAGGAAAAGAAGACATGCTTTTCTTGTAAGGCCTGTGTTAGGGCAAACGTTTCTACAAAATTAACAATGGCTTTGCTAAGAAACCAGCAAGCAGGTACCTAAGATGAAGAGCTTCTTTGAATACCTCCATAAAGCACATATTTATTGTGAAGAAGACCATATCACCAGGCCCTTTTGGACTTTGCTTGGAGCTATGCAAAGGATGCATTGTGAGCATGTGTGTTAAAGTCAGTTTTCACTGAGCTCAACAGTTCGCAGTTGCAATCACCACGTCACCTTGTTAGGTTCAGAAGACTGAATTTCCTCTTGTACTTCTGCCTGCTCTATCTGACACCGTACTCGGTTGGAAAGGGTTTTTCTAGGATAAATGCATTTCACCCACTGCAAATAATGCATGACCTAAATCATTGTAGTGTGTGTAATATCTTTGCTATACATAGTTACCTGTTGTGCTTACAACAGAGAATATTATACTGCAATTACTTTGAAATATGTGCATGAAGAAATGCAATGAGCATAATTTCAGGAGACTGTTTTAGCTGCTGGAGCTCAGGGGCCTGGTGAGACTGTTACATGAGCAGTCTAGAAGCAAACAAAATATTGCTCACCACATGAGAACTAAGAGAGTTACTTGTGGGGAATAATTTATTAATCAGATTTAGTCTCTTTTTCCACTTTCAATTTGTCTGCAAGCACTTGTTTTTTTTTTCCCCCTCAGTTTTATTCACTACTTGAAATGATTCTCTGATTTTCAGGGCGTTCACAGCCATCTCATTACAGACAGCAATCTGTGATAGCCAAGAATTAGATTTGATTGGGCACATATGTCAGCTGGTCTCATTTCTGCTCTCTGAGTGTCTCTCCTGTGGCTGTATTTATGATGCAACTGTTCATATTTACAAGGTGAAAATGGAGCTTCTCTGAATATTCTCTGGTAGTCAGTTAAAAAGCTTTGTGTCTCCACAGGTTTCTGCCCTACTGCTTGTTCCACCAAATACTGAAAAAAGGCCAGACACCCACCTGCAGCTTTTTGCTCATGATACTCATGCAGTAGTTTTACTACCAGCTTCAGCTGGGAAAAAGAAGTGCCACAATGTAGCTTGGTGACAGAATACAAACCAGGGTCTGAGCCTGACAGATCAAATGTAATCCATTGCCTTGCCTTGCCTTCCCTTCCTTTGCCTTGCCTTGCCTTGCCATGCCTTTCTCAACAGGTTTTTAATTCTCTGAACCTGTAACGAGCAATCCAGTGTTGCTGGCTTATTTATAAATTGATTAAATAGCTTTGGTGAAGCCTGATATTCATAGAATCTGCATAGAGCACTCCAGAGTAAGTGACACACTTAAAGAAAATAAATAATAAGAGCAGGGAATTTCATGCTTTGGATAAAGTGAAAATTGGCTGGACAATGTGAACATATAATGTGAACCCAGAGATAAAAAAATAGCTGAATAAATGAGCATACTTTTTAATAGTTTTCTTCTTCATTGTCCAGATACATTCTCCTTTTTTTCGTTTCTCTGACTGTTGGCTAAACAGCTGATAATTGCAACACAACATTTTTTCACCAGAAAATACTGCTGAAATTCAGTGGGGATGTTTCAGCATTCACAGTGTTGCACTGAAAACCAGACCAAATTTTCTGACAGCACAGTTTCCTGGAAAGACTTGCTCCCCTGTCTTTGGGTCCTTGATATATCTGGCATGCTGAAAAGGAGCTAGGATCCTAGAAGCAGCAGAAATTCCCTGCACCCAGGGACCCAACACAGCACCTGCCATAACTTCCAGACACCCAAGCTGTTGAATCTCCAACTCTTCGAGTGGGCTATGTCAGAGATGCATGTGGCAAAGTTACACATTTTGTTACCTTGCCGCTTGCTATTTTGTGAAGAATATGAATCCATTAAGATCATTCCAAATTTCTTCTAAGGAATGTACTCACTGCCTGATTTCTTTCTCAACCTCAGAATTTTTCATGGAGTAGGAATTTCAGCCTCCAGAACCCTGTTTTTTTAGTGTTTAGCACCAGATACCTGCTTGGCATCTACCTCCTTCATTTGTGCATGCTATTACTGTTCTAACTTTTATTTTGCATCCTTTTTCAACTGCTCGTCTTTTCAAAGGGATGTTTTGGTTTAGCATTACAGTAAGGTCCTTCCCACTCCGGTACAGCACAAAGTAGTGTTTTGGGGGAATGTGTCAATTCACCTCCCTCTCTTTGACCACATTTGTGACGGGACAAGACAATATGGCAACCATGACAACCCATCTGCCTTAAACTGAGGTTTTTCTGTTTATCAAGAGAAATGTCTTCTTTACCTTTCAGTGATATTTTTAGCAGTTTGCAGGAAGCGAGCGTGATCGTTCTCCTTCAGTGACTGTTCAGCCTGAGAGATGAGGGATGTCGAGCGCTCAATGCACTGTTTGCAGTTCGCAATCTGCTGAGCCAGTTTTCTCAACCTCACCACCTTGAGTGGAAACATAAGAAAGCAGTCACATCTCCAAGGTCACAAATCATGATTGCATTTGCACTTCCGAGGCAAAGCTGGAATGCAAAGGGGGAGCTGAGATGAATGGCTTCGCTGACAAGAGCTTCTTTCACACTAGCTTGATGGTGAGCCCCATCTAGCCACATAACATTTTTAATAAGGGGACAGGCACAGCCTTTCTGGCTCAACATTTTCCACATGGAAAACAGCAGGGCAGAGCCAAAACAAGCACAGCTGGCCTATTTTCCAACAGAAGAAACGTCATTTCCTGGTACTTTCTGCTTACATGATAACTAAGGGCTATTTAGATAACCGTTTCCCTGAAGTGATGAGATCTGTGTTAAGGGCATCTTATAGATTAACTATTTTTTCCTATTACTGAGGTGAGTTTCATAAAAAATAATCTGAAAATAAAACTTGACAGAAAAAGACTGTTCAAGTCTACTAACAATACCTGCCTGCCCTTTTCATTATGTACTTTTAGTCAAACAGGGTGTATTCTTGCTGGATATTTTTAACCGGACAAAAGCACAGTAGTGCTGGAGAGCTGATTATTATTACTGCAAACATATGTGCTGGAGATAAACACAGTAGATGTGACTGTAATCATTAGCTAAAAGGTTAGGGAGGGGCACAGTCAATCCTCCATTTAAAGACAAAGTTGGCTAACAAAACCTCTAGTTCCTGAAAGGTCTGGGAGTCCTCCCCATTGTTATCACATCAGGATCATAGTTTGAACAGGAGTAAGAAATAGGAAGGAAATGAAATAATTCTGGAGTTTAGAAAGGCATTAAGACCCAGTTACATGCAAAATGAGGAAACTAACAACCAAGTGGATTGGCAGAAATATCCAAATTTATAATGAAGATAATGTTCCCATTCTCAGCAATTAGGGCACAAGCTATGAAGTTGCTGAGTTGAATTTCAGATGTAATTGCATTCTAAGCAGAGATAAGGGTCTCTTAGTGCACCTACCTGACAACAAAAACCAGTAGGAAAATAAATCTTTTGGAAAACTTTCAAAAAGAAAATACTGGCCAAATGATTAGTGTCCTGTAACACTGGTATTTCTTCTAAAGATAGAAACCATAAAGGGAGAAAAATGCTTGGAAAGCATAAAGATTTTGATAATGCTAATGATCTGATTAGCTTCTAAGATGAACTAATGCCATAATGTTTTCTCTAATTGTGCATTTGCAGAGATTTCAATTTGGTCTACACCAGTCTAACCAGGGAAATGTTCATTGCAGTATTAAGTAGCTCATCTCTTTATTTACTTATTAATTAACAAAATAAACAATGAACTGAAAGAAATGTTACCTTGTGAGCTTTTAGCAATCAGAAGGTATGTCATGATTTGTGAGGTCTACATACGCACTAGTTTTTTTGTTTTCTTGGTTCTTTTTTATATCTTCTTCAAGAAGAAAACTGATGATAAACTTTAAAAGCAAGAGACTCGTCTCACCCACTCCCCACTGACCCCTGCAATGGCAGGAATGACATCTGCACTAAAATTATCTTATTTATTTGACATTTAAGTGGTTTTTTCCTGTTACATGCTCTGTGGGATTTTATGGATTTTGGGTGATAGGTGAGATTAAGGATGGAGCTGCACTACATTGTCAGACTCGTGTGGCTGAATCTGCAGCCTTGCAGCCATAGCTAGAACCTTATACCTGAGTGTTTCCAGCTCTGTAGCCATAAGCATAGTCCTGTAGACAAATTTGCCATGCCCTGCCTTCCAGAAAGAGTCTTAGCCACAGGCCCTCTTAAAAGAAGGTACATTGGGCAGAATTTCCTGTGGCTTTTCACATGGGTCTCTTGAAGCCCTGAAATCTTTCAAGATATACAACATCTGGGGCAAAGCATTCCAGATCTTTACTAACCTCCATTGGTATCAGTTTTGGTTGAACAAAGTAGAACAAAGAATGGGGATAGATTCTGATATCAGCTATATTCAAATAAATTTGGAGTCAATTGTATTATAAATCTTCCATGCTCTAATGGACATTAGAATACATCTTTGCAAGCAATAGATTCTTTAAAAGAAACTCATGTATATAGCACAAATCCAAATGAATGGAAAGTTTTCTACTTCACTGGAAGCACAGCTGGTCTCACTGCATAGAGAAACAGAGTTGAAACAATAATGCAGAAGGCTATCTTTTCCATTTTGAAGGGAATTATATTTTGTTAACAGCATGAGGAAATTCAAGTTCTGTCACACAACATACAGGACCTGTGGTTTCAAACATGTTTATGTCAGCCCTTGCCTACAGGCTTTTTATTTCAAGTTAATTGGAATATCTTGACAGCTGCATGAACCATTTAACCTGCTCTTGACTTTATTCCTTTCCTGAGCTTTTCCCACACAAGAAGAGTTTATATTTGACTTAGTTAGTTTAGCAGTTAAAGAGTAAACACCATGTACCTAGAAAACAAGAACATTAATTCAACTCTGATGTGTTTCTGAGTTAACAGGTAGCTAGCAAAATGCATTGGAACTTGAATATCAGAGATTTTTCCTGCTCAGTATGTTTGTCGCTAACAATCATTGTAACTCAGTAATTAGAAATGCACACTTCATTTAATTTCCTGCATGGTTTTGAATATCTTTTTTTTTGTAAGTAAGTTAGACTTCTGATTCTCAGGAATGACAATGATTGAAACAGATTCTTTATGTGATAGTATTTTAATAAATAATTAAAGTATCTAGACTAAAATATTCATGTAGATGATTGCCAGTCATGATACCAAACGTTGTGACACTTTGTGAAAGTGAAAACTTTGGGGAAAACACTGTCAGACATGTAACAGAGCGAAGGAATCATTAATTAGTCATAATTTTATTATCATTTACTGATGGTGACATCATTTCTGTGTTTATCCTTAAAAAACATAATCACATATAGTAAGAGAATTGCCAAATAAACTGTTGAGGTCTAGCATACTAATCTTGATATATTTCATTCCTCTACATGAAAGTAGCAGTATCCCAGGACTACATAAGGACTTTTATAGATTTTAATTAGTAGTACCTGAGGTCAAAAAGCCATAAGCATGAGGAAGCAGTGTTGACCTACTTGTGATCTAAAGAAGAAAAGCTTTTACCTTTCCTTCCTTGATTTTGGTTCCAATTATTTGTCGTCTTTGCTGGATTATTTCAATGAGCTGGTCACATTCTTCCATCAGCTTGGTTTCTTGGCGGGATGCGTTTACCTACAAAGCAAACCATTATGATTAGCAAAACCTTTTTTGGCATTTTCTTCTTCCTTTTTCTAATTTAAAAATTGTAATTCCTAAAATATTGGCTTTGGCTTTTTTTCTCCTTTCTGTGTATAATCTTACTTTGTTTTCCCTGTCTTAGATTTCATGAAATACTGAAACAAGTCTGAATGTCTTGTTTGTAGGTAGGTAGCAAGTATCTATATCTTGCAAATAGATACTCATCAGGTATTTCTAACTCAAGTGAGAAAAGCCTTTTCCTCTGAGTACTGAGTGATGTCAGTTATAGCAGACATTAGTGAGAAGTGAAGGCTCTTCAGGAGGTGCTTAACATGTCACAGTTCCAAGCTGTACGTAGGACTGCAGTGAACACTAATACACGTAAGAGCACAAGTACTGGATCAGACAGTCCATCGACTGCAGTATCCTGTCTCTCACTATCTGCTAGTAAAGCATCTTAGGAAGAAGTCCCAACAAGTATGATGATTCCCATGAATATTTTCTCATCCTCCAACCATTTGCAGCTCAGAGCCTTCTTGAACCAGACAGAATTTCTACATCATTACTAATCCTCAGAAGAGTTATCTTCTGTGGATTTATTTAGTCTCTCCTTCAGCCCCGCAAATGTTAAGTATCCCCAGCATCCCACAGCAATAAGCACTACAGCTTAACTCACAGTCAAGTGAACAACGGCCTCCTTTAGAGGGATTTGAACCTGTCTCCTTCCAGCTGTATTTAATGATGCCAAGTTCTTTTACTGGAAAGGACAGTGAACTACTGATACCTATCCACAATCTCCGTGCTTTTATAGATCACTGTTTGGTCCTCTAGCAGAACTTCTTTTCTACATTGAAGAGTTTTAAGTGATTCAGTTTTTCCTTGTAGGAAAGCTGTACCATACCTTCAGTCATCCTTGTTTTTCTTCTCTGAAACTTCGCCAGGTCTATCATCTCCTTTTTGATATAGGGAACAGAACTGTACTAAGTATTCAAGGTGCAAACAAACTATGGAGTCATACAGTGGCACAGTATGTTCTCTACTTCATCTTAATTACTTTCATAATGATTCCTAATGTTTGATTTGCTGAATTTAACACTTGAAATTATTGTTTATTATTTTCAGTGTCTATATAGTGGTTCCTGAAAGATTCAAATTACCAAAGATCCAAGCGACATTACCAAATCATGTGTATGACTGTCTTTATTATTACCACTTTGCCTCAGCAATGAATCAGATGATAGAAAATAATAGCTTTGCTCATGTAGTTTCCTACAGTATAAATATAGGAGCCACTGAAACTGTTTTTAATGCAAAAAACCTCAGAAAGAATATTAGCTTTCTATGGAAAATGTTGACTTTTGTCAAAAAATAAAAAAACTTAAAACAGAAGAGTTTTGGTTCTCAGTTGAAAATGTTTTGTTTCTGGGGGAGACTGATTCTTTCAGTGAAAAGTCAACATTCTGTATGACAAGAAAAATGTACTTCCCTACCAGCAGTAGTATATATAGCTTACATGTATGCATAAAGAGTCAGAGAAAAAGGCAAAAAGTTCTAATCATATCTAGAATAAAGGAAAATTTAAAGGAGTGATTTCAGAGCTGTGTTTCCATACACTTTGCTAAAAGGGTAAAGCAACCTTCAGCCCTGGCCAATTGCTCCTAGAGCCACGTCACCTTTTCCATTGGGCCAGTAGGAGCTAGTGGTGAACAACAACAGGGAACAGTTCCAGGTGACAAGTAACTATGTTTCTCCCCTTGGTTATTTTTCAGTCTGATGAGTCCCTTGATCTGCCTCAGCCTTCTTTTTTTTCTTCCAACAATGTGTTTAAACATGCATTTACCTGTAAGCACATTATGGAGCTCATTAAGATTAAGCAAATGCTTATATATCTAAATTTGGACAAGGGCCAATTTTACAAATAACCTTCTTATGTGAAATACATCATGTCCTCCAGGCAAAGAGGGGACTTGTTTACAAAGGCCTGCTTTCATTAAAGTTTTGGATTATCCTTCTCAAACCTTCATAAAATTAAAGTTTGATTGCATATTTTACAGGCTTAATTATTAATTAAGATATCAGGACTATACAGAGAAAATGTATTTGTTTCTGGAAGGGGTCAGATGGTACTGAAAGTGATGGGGAGATCTGCACGCAGTAGGTGGAGATGTAGAAAGTACTTCCAACGTGCAGTTTTAGGTGCCTGTTTATCTCCTTACGTTAGCTGTTTGCTCTGCCTGGCTTCCCACCATGGTCCATGAGGAGAGACAGACCATGGAGCAGCTCACTCAAAGTCTCTGGCAGTGCCAGTGTCTCTCCACTGACTGCTCAGGAAGCCTAGAAGAACTAGTAAATCAACACTGTCCCTCCTATACCCTCTCCTCTCCTCATCCCACCATACCAGCTTCATCACACCCTCCTGTCATGCACTGTACTTTGGCATGAAACTCAGCAGAGCTATTTTCAACAAGCCATCCTGTGTACCAGTTTCCCCAGCCCCCGACTCTGAATTTCACTAGCGGGCTGAAATTCCACCAAAGAGCGGGGAATCCCAAATGAGCTCAGTCAGGGGCAACGATCACATCCACTGCACATGGGCAAAGCTCCTTCTGCGTCGATACTGAGGTCTGCTCACGCCAGAGCTGACTTTGGCACTTAATTACGGTAACACTTCACAGGATTTTTGAGTAGCTTCCACTCAAAGTGTTACTTCTATCACCACTTACATCACGAATTCATTTTGTCAAGAAGATCTAATTAATCTTTGGGGTAACTGTCACGAAACACAGAGTTACAGGAAGGTTAAGTCAACATTGTTTCATTTAATGCTCCGGCTGGTTTGAATAATAAAGTATTAATTAAATCTTAACTTAAAAAACTCTAGACTAAGAAAAACAAAATGCTTGGAAAAATCCTATGAGTTTCTTACACACTGACTGCAGACTTCTCTTTTTCTTTGAAATCTGAAAAGTATACTCTTTTATAAACTTCATTTGAAGACATTTCCAACTTTATAGCTTGCACAAGCTTATTAAAAGTGAAAAGAATATTCCAAAATTATTTGATATGTCTGAGCTTTGTATGAAAAAAACCCAAACATTTAATCTGGGGGCTTTTCTCTAGCTGAAATACTCCTTAATCAAATTTTCAGCCTACAAGGCCTCTGATTCAGTAATAACTTTATAATTGAGCACATGCCTAACTTTAAGTGCACCATATTAGCTGTGGCCCTAAAGGGACTATTTGTGAGATTAGCATTGAATATTATTTACTTGTACGTTTCTGAGGAGTCATATGTCAGACCAAAGAGCCACAGGCATGGAGCAGGGCTCTGCTGTACAGGTGCTACAGAAATATCAGAATAAGGCTCTGCCTTCTGCTTGAGTCCTTTGATGAACAGCAACCTTGACAATAACTTCCAGCTGGGACTGGCCAAGGCATGCGAGTACTGTCTGGTGAAAATATTTGAGGTTTTACGTTCTACATTTTTCCACATTAAAAGCAAGCCCTCTTTCCAAGGAGTTCATTAAAAGAGACTGAGAGCTGCATTAGAAAAGTCTGGAGACTGCGTCGCTCTCTTTGGTTGTGGGAGGCTCTGAATCATGCAGAGAGCAGACTTAAATCTGGGCTTCCTCCATCCCAGATGAATGTTGCCTCCTTAATCTGAGATATATCTTGCCTGAGAGTTTATGCTGGACTTGGGGACACCTTTCTGTAGAAAATTTCACTGACATCAATACGCTTAGTTTTGGCATCAACAAATTCCTTAAAAATCCGTGTCCAGAACTACTTCAAACCTAAAGCTTTGTGTTTTGTTGGTATCATTTTTATAAACTTCTTTTCCATGCCACAAAACTGTTTTAAAAGTGACTAGGAGGCCTTGTTACAATTTAGCAAAAATGATGACATTTTATACTACAAATAAGCAAGCAAGGACTGATTCTTGTCCTGCTGCTTTTGTGGGGAATTTATTTTGATTTCTGTAATATCTGAAGACCTCAGACAGTTTACTGGAAAAAAAAATTTTTTTAGGGTTCTTTCCAGGTTTTCCAGACAGATGGATAGGGACTGCTGGCCTTTGCCTCAGGGAGTGGCTGCAGAAAAAAAAGAAAAATGGGGGCTTCTCAGATGTCTGACAGGGAGCTGGAAACAACAAGCCCTCCCAACCCAAAGGGGAGAGCAGGCCAGCTGTTCCCATCTCCACAAGCTGAGAACTGCTTTGGAAAGTGTTCTGCTCTCTGCAGAGGCTTCCTTGGCTTTCATCTTCAGAGACCTGAGTTAAATTGCAGCTTAGGTCATTAGAAAATGAATGCGGTGGTTTCAAAGTCCCCAGCAGATGTTTGGGAAATCACACAACTACAACATGGCTAGAGGTTCAAGGTTACAGGGGAGCTTCTCTGGTTAATTCAAAGGCAAACGGAGTGTCAGAGGGCTAGATTCATACCCATGAAAACTTCCCCAACTAATATACTGGAATCAAAGGATTTTTTAGTGTCTCAGCAGAATTTTCCTTGCAGGAGCAAAACTTTCCCTCTGGGATTCCTTATGGGTGAGGCAATTTTGTCCACAAGTGGAATATGTCTTTTCAGCAAATAATCTCTAAATGACAAACAATATAAGACACCCTAAGTTAGAGGCGGCCTGCTTTTTTAAGACTACACTGAAATAAATTCATCAAAACTAGAGTAATTTTTATTCTCTAGTCCTCCACTAGTGATGCAAAATGAAAGAAAGTAGGTTGCAGAAAGACTCTGATCTTTGGAAAGTGAGGTATGAATTTGAGTTTTAGCTTTACTGTTTAAAAATGGTCTCAATGCCTCAAAAAATAACTTCTTTGCAGTTGTGGCCATACAGGTAAAGAAGAGGTATTGGCTTTTCTTTATGGGTTTGAGCTGATGGTTATAGAATTACTATATACCCACAAATAAACAAAAACATCAGAAAAGCAAATTGCAATGATTCCATTTAACAACTGTAACATCAGTGCCACATATTTCAGTCTAGATTTTGAGCCTGAATTCCTCTTTACACCAAACCCAGAAATTGACAAAAAAAAATCTAAAATGATGACATATAATGGCTGGTACCTGTTTACTCTAGGAAAACTTTCTTCATTGTCCTGTAGATGTGGAACACACTTTCTGCGATTAGAGTCGCTAGATGAATTAAAGGTTTCTACTCATCTAAACAAAGAGGCCTATTTATTTTTTAATTACTCCATGTTGTAAAGTGAATAACTTTTCTTCATAGGGTCACAAGACATTGAAGTCATATTTTAACATCATCCATATTTCATTTATTTATTTAATGGAAATAAAAAGGATAATGATTAATGCGCATTTATGAACACATTTTTCCCCTTTCTTTTTCTGGGTGGCTAGACTGAATGAAAGTCATGGATTCAAACTTCTTTCATTTCATATCCCCATTTGGTATTACAGGTTATTCAATTTAGTCTTCTGTAGAGCAAAAGCAACTCTTGGAATGAAGCTTTTTCAGACTTTATCTAGTCTAAGCGTAAAACTGATTTTATCTATTATGACAAACTGTGCCTTTGGAAATACGTGATATTAATCAGCTTGCCATCTGAATGGATCATCTACAACTCCTTTATTCTGAATTGGCACAAGAGAAAGGAATGGTCATCTCCCATTTCACGTGTGCCAGAGGTTTTGTTTTTGTTTGCATTCCACATCTATCTCTAACCAGGAGACCTGTGTTTAGAGGCAGTCTCAAGCAGGTTAAACAAAGGTCAGTGCAAAAATACAGCAACTTACTCTGGCTACCTAGGAATTTTGTGAATGAAGAATCAATTAGGCCAGGATAGCTAAACCACTTTGTGTCAGCCTGATAAGACTATCTGCTCCAATCTTGACTAAAAGTAGACCTTTTTAGAAGTTTGAAATACTCACGTTACTTACTAAAATATTATTTTAAATTTTTTTTCCCCACTGTGCTTTGAAGCACATTGTTGAGAAATTAACCAGCAAGAAACCTAGCAGTCCTCTAGTGACATTTACAATCTAATCACAAAACAAAACAAAACCAAACAAGAAGTTTCATGGAAAACAAACAAGTTGTTTTTATAAGATTTCCATTAAAAACGTAAAAAAATCTTAAATTCAGATGAGCTGGAAAGTTCTTATAAAGAGCTACTCCAGATACGTTTATGCTGACAGCTGTAAAGCCCATCGACTAGGTTTGCTTCAATGAACCAAGTATTGTTTTTATAAAACACAAATGCAGCATCATATTGAAACTATAGCTGACATTTCTCAGGATTGGAAAGCACACTGGAGAAAAGACATTTATTGAGAGACAAACCACAGTTTCAAAACTGGGTTAAACTGTTCCAGGATCATACTGTCAAAAAGAAAAAAGGTATTCCCGTTTTCCTTCCATCCGCAGCAGCTTGTGCGGCCACCTGGGGAAATGGCTGGGCTGAGCTCACCTGGCTGATGTGGATGTTGCACAAACACATGGGAAGCAGGTAAAGAAACACAATGGGGAGGGCAGAAGCAGAGGTGGGGAGACTTTTGACAGCAATGAGGCTTAAGATCAGATTAAGCTGTTTGTGAAACTAAGCCCTGAGGGATGTGGGTTTTTTAAGATGCAGCAAAAGGATCATATTAATGCTTTACAATCAGTTGTTATTTTTGTCCTTTATGTTAGTCCTTTCTTTGAACCTAAATAATGAGAATATTTTTTGAATTGAACTATATTTACTTATTTATTGTTTTTATTTTGTTTTTCCTGCTGACATTAAGCCTTTGTTTCAAGTTGAGCAAAATATTCCACTTGGTGTGTTTCATTTAGGGTAGAAAAACAAAAACAATTAAATAATCACTGAAGTTCAAAGGACTGCCTGTCCTTCAATAAAGATGAAGGAAGTGCCCTGGTAAACCAACAGTTCAGTACTTAAAACCCTCATCCAGGATCCGGGGTCTTTAGCCTAGTGTTTAACATACTCACTAGAGGACCAACATCTTTGGTCTCCTTGCTTCTCTAATTACTCTTCAGCTATTTATGTTAGGCAGAAAAAGGAGAAACTCAGGAATATTTTGTTCCAGTAAAGGTAAATGTCTCAAAGACAGAAGGTTCCAAAAAGTAACAACATTTTGACTGACAAGTTACATTCTCTGATGGCAGGCACAAAGTATTACCTGCTGCATTAGTTAACCAGTGATTAATGGTGAACTAAAACCCACTTTTTAGTCAAAGGCCAAATTTTTTGCAGGAATATCAGTCTAACAAGACGGTGAACATGTACATGTGTATGGATGTGAGACCGAGGGAGAGATGGAGCCAATGAGAACTGGCTGCCTTAACAGGCAATGGCAAGCACTGCTGTTAGTTTATATACAATCCATGTGACCTCTATCATAACTATAACTCCAATTTTCAGAAGTTACAAAACAACTGTAGGTGCATTAACATATTCCAGCACATGCCTAATCTGCACATAAAATGTATGCATCAGTGCTGCAGTTCTATACGTATATAGGGCCAATTATACATTTGATATAGGACCAATGTTTTATATAGGACCAATTATACATTTGTGAAAACAATTAAAAAAATTTTTAGGCAAATAATATTTGATTACTAGGCTAGGGTTTACTGGGCATGCAACTTAGGACATCTCTGAATGAATATTCCATATTGCCATATGCCATGCAGCATGTTTTCTTAGGTTTTATTTCTGAAGTTTCTCTTTTCTCTAATGCTATGTAAAATTAAGTCTCTGACTAAAGCTTACCTGAGATTTTCACTGAATGAAATCAACTTTTATGAGAGTGGAATTAAATGTAGAACTAAAGTAATTAGAAATCAAAAGTAGATCATGCCATAAATTTCATCTGAACAATATTAATAGAGAAAGTACTCTTGTACTCTCTCTCATTAGAAACTGTCTTAGGAACCTAATGCTGTAAGCTTCCTTAGGGTTTTATACACATCATGAAGTTTGCTAATTAGTCTCTTATTGAGAGTAATAACTCTGGATTTCCTTCAAGTCATGTCTTCCTGTCTATTTCACAAATCAAAAAATGTCAGTTCCTTCTAGCACTTAAATATAGAAAATAAATTTAGCTGCTGAACAATTATCTTAGCAAAAACAGAAGATACTGGAACAGAGGAAAAAGCAGCTTTCCGTTGAGCTGCTTTCCAAGTTATCTGCCCACAGTGATGGTAAACACTTATTTAACCCATTGCTCCTTTCTTACTATCTAAAAAACCCCATCAAAGTAGACTCGTAATTCCAAACCACTAGCGGTCAGCTTTGTGACTACGAAGGCCATTTGCTGCAGTTCAGACATCAGGATTTACATACAGGCTTTCCGCCTAAATTTTCCTAATAAGAACTTCTCAGTTTACTTGGCTTTGATTGAAATGGTCCCAAATCTCAAGAAGGAGTGAGTACCATGAAACTTAGTGAAAACAGAGTACCCACTGTTTTTTATTGTCACAGACAAAGCCTCTTTATTGTCAGAGTGTCCTTGGGGAATCACTCTGACAGCCGAGTATTGATTTTGCTGTCCCTCAAGTAACAGAAATGCTACATGTATCTTATATAAAAATTGATGGATACATTTTGTCGCAAAATTTGAAGAAGCTCTCTTGTAGCTGAAGTCTTACCAGAAATTCGAATTTTCATTATTTATAATTTTCCCGTTTGGCTCATTTCTTTTTGATCAGGCACACAAAAAAAGGCAACAGCAGGATATTCCAGGTGCTGCCATCTTCTCTTCATCACCTTTGAACTACTGTTGTTACACTGATTTAAAACGTGTCTGATATGTGTGAGTGTTCAGTATCCACGCTGGTGAAATAAAGGGTCTTTCAAGATACTACTTTTTTTTTCAGGTGATTATATAACATGGCTGTAAAAAACACTCTTTGACACACAGAAAAACAAATTTTGACTGGGAACTTTATGCCGAGATTTAGCCTGCAGTGGATCTTTAGAAGTGAGCTAGAAACCAACATTTCCATTACAAACAAAAAGCAAAGGATGCAGCAGTTTGAGGGTTACACAGTGAGAGGAAAATGCCTTCCCTTCGTTATACAACCAAAAATGATTTTGCAGCAGTGTCCAGAATTTGCTTCCTATGACGTTTGGTGAATTGAAAACAAAACAAACAAATAGAAAGACTGAGATACAGATGTTATAAAACTGTCTACAAGCAAAACCTATTTCCTTCCCCCCCCCCCAGATAATTGCTCCAATTTTTCCTCCAGCTGAGTTCAGATTATGTTTCTGCATAACAAATGAGAGAAGCTTCATGGTATTGACTACATAACAGACGTTTAATCATATATTTGCTAGAAGAGATGAGAAAAAAGTCCAGAAACAACAGTCAAATTGCTTAGAAAAAAGTAACCGGCAAAAGAGGCTCATGCTCAAATTTGTGCCTTATGCCAATTAATGTCACGATCCAAAAGACGTTTGCAGAAGCCTCACACATTCGTAGAAGCAATGTGCCTTAGAAACTATGACAAAGAAGCAAATTTGCTGTGCCATAGCACTTTGTCAGCCAGAGGAACCTGTGACACTAAAACCAAGGGGAGAACCTAAGCGCTTACAGCATTAAATCCTTCCCTGATTCAACTGCGAAGTGGCTGAATCCGGAGCTGTGCACAGCTGGCAAAGCCACAGGCCAGCAGAGCAGGACACTGCCCCCATCGCCTTGCACGTGGCGGGCATGCAGGGGAGGGTGGCAGTGCTGCAGGGGGGCAGGTAGGGGAGGTCCAAAGGCCACCCCGGGGCACTGCCATGCTGGTGCCCCTCCAGTACATGGTGGGAGGCAGGGAGACCTGGAAGTGGGTTGGTTCGGCCACGGCAATGCTATCACCCAGGGATTAACCTATATCACTATATCCTAGGCCTGTCCATCCCAATTTTACAACAGTGGTTTTGGAAGATTTGTCCAAGGCTCCTACAGAAATTTTCAGATATTCACACAACCAATTTGCATAGCACATTTTTTACGAGCGAATTACTGCAGCCTTGTTTCTCCCAGTGGGACTGGATCCAGCTAGAGCCTCTTCTCCTTCAGCTGAGGTAAAGGGCTTGTACCTAGACTGTTAATTTATGCCAAAGCATAAATATTTACATTACTTCCTTTTCCCTCAAACATCTTCCCCTTATAACAGCTCCAAAACTAAGTAGCTGCTTTCCTGACATGCACGGATGTTTTTATGGACTTTCAAGAACCACACACTGATTTAGCCACATCCTAGAGGGCTCTCTCATTGGGTGAATGTCCACAGAATTTAAAGATAAAATTCTCCAGGATGGTTTTTAATGCTTTTAAAAAAGTTTTACACAGATACTATGAGATGCGTGAATGCTGTGAACTAGGACTACAAATAAACATATTTCAGATTAGTAGCCATTTCTATTCCATTTTCTCAGTTTGTGGAGAAAACTATATTTTATCCTATGAATCAGTTTATCATTTGACGCAGCCAAGCGTGCTGCCCCTGGGGAGGCAGCCGCAGCTGCCTTCCCTGAAGAGAGGGAGGGGCAGAGCTGAATCACCAGGGAAAACCCAGCGAGCTGCCCCAAGCGAGGGGATGCTCTGCAGAAAGCAGCCTGGCCAAAGGCGTGAGGTTGTAGACTTGCCATCATCTCCAAGGAAGGAAAACAAAACTTTTCTGCTTAACAGCCTTTGGATTTTCTGTAAAACCAAGAAATGACAGATGGGATTACAGAGGAAGGGAGAGTAGAAAGATGGAAAAAAGAGTGTAAAACAAAAAACATGTTAGGGATATGTCTGAAAGATGAGTAAAACGAGTGTGCCAGGATGCTCCTAGTGAAACAGAAAGATTTGGGACAGAAAGGACTGTTACAGTCTCAAGCGTTCACTTTTCAGGGTGTGGTTCCCACTGAGAAAATGGGATTTAAAAACTTAAGCATTACCATAAATGAAGTATTAGCACAGACTATAATTCCATATTCAGCATTAAATCAGTCATTCAGATAGTATAAAATGCTTAGTAATATCTCTGCTGTACTTAAAGCAGTAAAGAATACACTTTGGCTTGATTAATTCGCAAAAATTTTCCCACTGTTATGCCCAGAACCACCCACAGGAATGCAAGACTGGAAGTGGACTCCTTCAGTCTCCTAAGATCAGGTCCCCCATCAGGACAAATCTTGTCATAAATTGATAAACTCCATCTAAAAATAGGCAAGATTTATGCCTCCGTTTCTGTGATGAAAGGCAGCCCCAGATCCCCCCTCCCCAGTGGCTGGAAGGCATCCAGCTTCCAGATAACTAATATCCCTGATCAGTCCTTGCCTGCTCATGAGCAAAAAGTGGAAACAACTGTCTTTCAGAAGGGAATAAACATTAGTTTTAAAACACAGAGAGACTGGGATTTGGCCTTTGCTATTGATAAAGTTTCAGTTGCCTGATGAGAAGGATGTATGGGCAGATAATTAATCTGTAGTGAAGCTGGTTGCTGGGAAGCCATTAACAGCTCACTTGGTTGATGAGAAACAGTAGCTCTGAGACAACATTTGGTTTGGCTGGCAAGGATTCATTTATTCAAAAGACACAGAGCTTGTTTGTTGTTAATTTTTGGAAACATCAGCTTCTGCTCCGTATCAAAAGCCAAAAAAGACTTTCCCTTTTCATTTTTCATGTAATATTGAATTTTTTTGGTTTCTGACAGGACAAAGGCTTTAAAAAATGTTAGTGTTTATTTCTACAAATAAATTTTAATTAGCATAACTTTTTTTAAAGTTTATATACCCCTCAATAAAAAGTTGGTAACTTTAACACAAGGAATAATAATTTCCTTTCCTTCCTTGTTTTTCAAAGTTCAAATTATTTGTGAAACCCAAAGCTTCTTTTCATTTTTTTTTTCAACTGGTTTTAAACCCCTCCAAAATCTAAATCAACATTAAAGTAACATTATTAAAATTATTTAAAATTAGGTAAGGAAAATCTAGATATGTAACAGCAGCTTTTACAGTGCACCACCTATATTTTTACATGCTTACAAATCGTACACAATATATCTACATCATAATTGTAATATATTGTATCAAAAAAATGAAAAAGAAAACATTTCCTATAAAATCAACTACTTGTTCAGTTTCAACCTTTGAGTGAGTTCATATGGCAACACTAATATAGTCACTGGAAACTAAAGCTTTTCTTTTCCTAATGTTTTGTAATTTTAAATTTGTAACATTAATGTTACAACCAATATACTGTTTGCTTCATTTGGGTTTCTGGCTTAGGGTGAATTTCTATCATGAAGAAGCACAAAGAAAGAGAGCATGCTGACTTTTTAAAAATCTATCTAAGCCTCAGCTTCTTACATTGGAAATATTCACATCATATCTGAAGTTTTCACACAGTTCTGAGAAATTGTGATAGCTTTAAAGTTTACTTCCACATCCCCACTTGCCCGATTTCCAGTGTAGACTAGGTCCAGGGTTTTGACTGTAGCTCATTTCTTAATATTTAGCTAATTTAAATGCTAATTAGACTAATTTGATGAATAAAACGTGGTAGGAATTCATTAACAACTTTGCTGCTATTGCTTTATGTCTACAGAGAAATTTTCTATAACAGGGCTCCAGGGACAGTAGTGCATCTGTTACCAGTTGAACAAGTTGGATTTTTTGTAATACTAAACTGTAGAGTTGGCAATATATTGCAGAATTGCAGAGGAGATGGAGGAACAATTTTAAATTTTCCAGATCTAGCCCATCTTGGACATAGGCCACTAATGAAGAAGAGGCCTTCTGCTGTCCTGGGCCCATCTGCTTCATGGGTTTTGCTCTGAGTTTTATATACAGTGGAAGACAACGAGCCTTGTCTCTGTCTCTCATTACCTACTACAGGCGTTCCAGCTAAAACTACAGTTGTTCTGCCTGACGTTATTGCTGCCTATATAAAGAACTCAAACTGTTCACCTCAAGTCTGGTACTGTGGATAGACTTTCACGGTTTTGTTGAGCCCCATGAAGTCAGTGAGGCTCCACAGAGGTGGAACAGACAGAAAAATGGATGAGATGATCTCTTTGGAAGAACACTCTTGGGGTTTTTTGTTTTGTTTTGGGGTTTTTTTGTTTGCCTTCTTTTTTTGGGGTGGGGTTTTTTTACTTTCTTTTTTTCTGCAGCGTGTGCCATTGCCACAGTCAACAAGATACTTAAGCAGATGCCAGATTTTCAAGATATGACTTTGAATCTATTCACAAGCAAAAGTTGCTCTTAATTAGGTCACTGAATTTTAGTCTGAAAGAGACAGAAAAGAAGCAGTCCTACGGAGAACTTCCATGGGACTTTATAAGGAAGAAAAAGAGGCTTCTCTAAAAACCAAGTGCCTTTCTGCAGAGCTGGCAGGTGGCTATGTTATAGCAGTTTATGTCACAGCTAACCTTGTCTTAAATTATATTCATGTTTCAGAAGCTTTGGGTTAAGCCTACCTTCCTCTCTCAAGTTCCCCAGGGCTATCCCCCAGGTAACACTGGTGAAGAAACCTGGCTTCCTTTCACATATATAGACAACCATACTCAAAGTGGAATACCTTTTCTACATAACAGTATTATTATTTAATGTTGCCTGTCCGCTAGGAACGTACTGTGTGTGCCCTTCTCTGAATAAACGAGACTGCTGCAGGAACTGCAATGCAGTCAGAAGTGAAATGGTCCTATGCAGAAGCCTGTGAACAGACAGCATTGAATGCAAACAAAAACCCAACCATTTCTCACAGGGAAAATAAGTTTTCCCTGCTAACATGACTAGTAATTAGCTGCTGAACTGAAAGTACCTTTTCTCTGTGATTGTGGTCTAAAGCTTGTTCCACTCTAAAGCAGCAGTATTTATGTTGTGCCAGTTCCTCTGATTCCTACCCCATTAACTTTCCCATGCCATCTTAAATTGAGTTTGGAACTTATGAAAACTGATAGCACTGCAAAAGATGAACTTGGTGCATCTCAATGAATCCAGTATATCTGTCAACAAGCACATGCACCTCACAAGGTTGAGCCTTTCCTAGTCTTCCAGTGTTTCTCAACCACAATTTAGCTGGAGGAGGGGTAAAAATGTTTTGTATCCGGTGTGCCACTTGGGACTCATGGCTGAGACTGACAAGGAGGAAAGCACTGGTGATAAAGTTTTGATGCCATGGCGATGTTTGTGTAATATTTACTGGCAGAAAGCATAAACTCATGTTGTCTTTTGCACGTTTTTTATTATATGGAAGCTCTTTGTTCATAGTGGTTTTGGCTTTGTAGACCTGAAGGTACTATAAGGGATGAAAAGGTCTTATAGCGTGGCAAAAAGAAAAAAGAAAAGTTTTGCTAAAAAAGAGTCAATTTTGGACTCCGATCTCTTTCTGTGTCAGCTGCCACAGCTGAATTAGTCTGTGATTGTTTTAATTTGCATGTAGAGCAGCAGCCCCCATGTGGCCATCTAAAAAATCCCCCAGATTTTGGGGAAAAATGGGTTCAGGTCCCTCCCTGCTAAAGATTTTCTGTCATTAGCAAAGTGGAATAGGTAACTGAGGCTACTCAAAGGCCTGTAGGCATCTTTCTTCTTCTGAACATAGATATATTTCATGTATGACTTTTGAGTCCACATATGTATTTAGATACTTAATTCTGACAAAAAAAAAAAATCAGTGGCCAATAGAAACCTAAATATCATTGTGGATCTGGGCGTTACTATTTCTTTGCCTTAGTTTTCCACCTGTAAATATTACTCTGCCTCACAAAGAACTCAAAAAGATAAACATGTTACAGATAGTGAGTGATGTGGTCAAGTATAGCAGTGGTGGGAGCCCTACAAACATATAATTAAAAGGGGATAGGAAGAAATGTAAAAAAGGTCATCTGTATTAAGAGTACCATTTATAAGTGAAAAAGCTCCAAATCAGTTTACCACTATTTTAATTTAGTTCTGCACTTGTTGGTTTTTTTTTGTTTAAACTTTTGTTCCTGAATGCTAGAAGTGAAAGTAATTAAGTTTACAAGTATTTCAAATGGACGTCAGTACTCACTTCTACATGTTGACAGGTCTGAATGAGTTTCGCCAAAAGAGTTTCCAGTTCGGTATTCCTCTTAATAAGGTTCGTGAGGTTACTCTCCAAATTTTGCTGTCAAAAAGAAAGAAAAGAACACGTTAGCATTTTGAAGAATTTAATGCTTAGGTGAACAGTTGAAAAAATGGATATATTTTCAGGATCTGAATTTTGTAATTACACAGGTATGAACATGAGACTTTCATTTTGATATGTTCCATCAAATGTTTTGTCTATGCATCGAGTATGGCAAGACGAGAGCAGAAAAGTTCAAGATAAGAGCAAGTTCTAGAAGATAGTTTCTAATGATCTACTAAAAACTAGATTAAGCAATTAGTGTTAGTCAGGGAAAAAAAAAAGGAGAAAGGAGAACAGCAGGGAGGCTAAAAACATTTCAGCAAAAAAAGTGGTTTATTTTGGCTGAGAACACTTTTTGACTCCTTATTTCCTGCTCTCAGTCTAACGTCTGAATTTAAAAGCCTGTTGCTAACTGAGGTCTCCAAGTATGTGCCCCTTTGGGACTGTATTTGTAAGGACCCAGTAGATGGGTCAGCACTTTCTTCTTGGGATTCACAGTACTGGGGGGGATTGATCTAATTGATTTAATTCCCTAGTTCAATAGAGTTATATTTTTTAATAAATATTTCTAAAGAAAAACATCCTTTCTATGGCTAAGAATGAAATATCTACTCACAGGTTGTGCCTTCACTAATTGCTCTTAAGAGAGAACTTGTGGCTTATGTCTGTGTTTATCAACTGATTATGGCTGCAATAAATATCTGCAACTGTGGGAGATCAGAGTGCTTTCCAGCTTCCAGACTAAGGCCACATCCTGGCCACTGTGCAACTGCATATGAGCTCCCCTCTGTATCCACAGGAAGGAAATCCAAGCTCATGAGGAGGAGGAGGAGGTCTGTGATGGCTGTGACCTGGTCTGGCTGCCTTGGGACCAGGACCCTGCTGTGCACCGTGGAACTTGAAACTACCAGCTCCTCGTTTTTTACTACACACCCTGAGACAGCTGCTGTTTTACCTGAAATTCCATCTTCTGGAAACACACAGGCATGAAAACATCCTGGGTTTGCATAAATGCAAAGTTTCCACAGAGATTAAAAGAACCCTCTGTAAATATAACTTGAGTACATAAAAAAGAAGAAGTAAGCCGTTAAAAACAGTCCTGACTGTAAACATTTATTTATTTCAGTAACTTCAGGGGTATATATTTCATTTTGAAAAATCCTTGGGACTGCTGGAGTGACAAGCTGTTCCTCATAGTTATTCACCTATGTAAGTGTGTAAGCCTAGTCCCTTGCTTAGTATTCCTGACAGGCTGACAGTCCCTGCCTTTTAATTGGACTTTGTCCTCCGAGCAGTCCCCAGTTTCTCAGAAGTACTGAACAAGAATACCAGAACTGGGCCCTGCGCTTCTCTCCTCACAAGGGCTGTAGTGTCTCTGCAGAGCTCTCATTAATTTCATCCCTCCTCATCTTTTATTAATGGGCTGCTTCTCTTCACACTACTACTTTTCCCCCGATGTATCTATTGTGTCGCTGAAGTCCCTTCAGCTACCATGAACTTACTTGACTTCTCTCATCCTTTCACCCCCTCCCTTACCGCCTCTGTGCATGCATTTAGTGTGTGTACGTGTTTGTTTGTTTGTTTGTTTGTTTGTCTTCTGGTGCTGTTACTCCCTGCCTATTTCATGCTGTTTTAAAACACTTTGTTCCTTGCTGTCCCTTTCTGCAGCCGTGCAGCCTCCTTACTCCTTCTTGCATGTGGCTACGAACGAATGAAGCTGACAGTATTTCACCACTGAACCTTACGTACTTTGGCATTTATCAGGGCTGACGCTGTAAACACCAGAGGAGCAATCAGTCCTGTTCCATTAAAGATAGCACAGGATTTTGATGGCTTTACGTATATAACCCTTCCGAGAAGCGTGATGGGTGTTTGAAGTATATAATTTTGGCATTTTCTTCCCAGCGCAGCCATACATATCATGTATCACAAGCTCTGGCTGTAAAAATACCTTCTACACTGCATTTATTTTATAGGCCATTAAAACAAAGAGTAACAAGGACGGGCATTCTTTACCGAACAGTTTGAGCTGTATCTTATATTTCCATAAGCTGTACTGTGAACAATCACTTAATTGCAAAGGCATGTTTGCTGTGCTGTTAGATGTCCCTTTGTAGAGCTGAGACTCACATGCAAAGTCAAAATACCATATATAGTTACAGTATCAGATAACCTTTGTCTTTAAAAACCAGTTTGTTAAGGGGGGTCCAAATGTACAAATACTCTTGAAATGATATATATACCTTCTTATTGCCCATATATTCATGTTGTACATGTTCTAATATTTTACACCAAAAGATTTAAAATGAAAAATGTAAATTCTTGATTGGGATTGCCTGATTTCAAATGTATTATTGAACACAATAAATGCTAACAGTTGGAACCTTCACATACGATGAAGAAAAAATGTTTTCAAAGCTGAAAAGGAATACTGCAGTGATTTCCAGTAACCTGAAGGTGTCTTGAACTAAGGCCATTAATATATGAAGAGTAAGTATTTTTCTCTGAAACAGAAATTTATTTACCCATAGATTATATATAGATTATTATATCCAGGATATTTTCTAATCCTGGATAAAGAACAAAATTTTAGAATAAGTACTCTATCCCGTGGATATAAACATAAACCCATATATGTTATTATGGTTTCACACAGGTCTCTTGATGTCCTCTGCATTTTCCAATTGTGAAAATAGAGGATAACTAGTAAACAAGTGAGTTGCCTTACAAAAATTAGAGTTAATGCATTCCTGTGCTCTAGCTCCTTGAACTGTGTCATTTTCAAACTGAAAAGCCTGGAATTTTGTTTCCTTGCAGTTTGGTATGCAAGAGATTGGGGTCTTTCTGAGTCAAGAAGTATCAGAGTTTTGATAAACTTCTGTTGAAGAACATCAGTTTATATTAATGCTTGACTAAATAGCAAGAACCTGGCAGCTGCTTTCTGAAATTACTGTCAATCTTTTCAGTTTCACTAGGGTAAGTACTGAATGGCAGCTCTTAAAACTGGTCTGACTTGAAAGTTTTACAGGTCATAAAACTCAATCAATTCTTGCAGTAAGTTTACCCAGATTTTCTTTTGGCAGTATCTTCCTCTAGTTCTTTCCCCTATTCCATTCCCATACGGACCATGGCACCCCTTTGGCTACCATGTGATAGTACGTACCAGAAGCGGAGTTCAAGCCCTGCACTCTTTCTTTACTCTGCATAGGGGGAGCTGGAAAGGGTCTGAAAGACTTTTAAATTTCAGAAGTAGTTTAACTTGCTCACAGACTTTCCATAGTGTCACAAAGTCATTTCACATCCACATGTGAAAATTCCCAGGCTGTGTAAAACTTCAACGCCAGATTTGGAGCAATGGCCATCTTGAAAAATTGATCCAGTGCTGTAGACCAGAATTCCTGGGATAGTGAATTATAGCCAGGTTTTAAGTCTCGAGAAAATGTGCTCCCACATTATGATGAGTATATGTAAAAATGAGTGGTAGAATAAGCTTATTCATAGCATCTTCCTTCCTCCCACCTAATGTTCTACTGCGATTCTCTTACGTGAACCAACTTACAACCGTATTTTTGAAAATGTTCTCGATAAATCATAATTTCTTAAACATTTCCACCTGCCTTCCCTTATCTTTTTTCGTCACTTGCCAATTTTCATCATTACCTGTCTATTAAAAACTGATCTTAGAAATGCAGGAGTTGTTTTTTCGAAGGACAATAGTTGTGCATTTACTCTGTGAACAGGCTTCATGCACGCTAACTCAGTGGATTCAAACTGCTTTCAAAAATCAAAAGCCAGGCTGAATGCTCCCTGATGTAGCCTGAATGCTGCAGACCTAGCCCAAGATCTTGACATTCCATGTGTGCTTTGCAACTGTTTTTACAATATCCAGTATAAAGTGAAAAGAATGCTTACTGTCCATTTAGCATGGTCTGACAGCTATACAACATCAATATTCCTATAATCTTGGGATAAATCCAAGTAGATGGAATCACAGACATGTAATTGAAAAGGACAGCTGAGGATGATGTTTCATTTTGACTCCGCATGCCTATAAAATGATATGATCCAGGGACTGGAGTCTGAAGTTGGAAAAATTAATGCTAAAAATTAGAGGAAGGCAACTCAGGACTGGAAGCCTTCTTTAAGCTGCTGTCTAGCTCGCCCTGAAGTCATGATCTTGTTGCAGCAACATTGCGTGAGGCTTGTGCCCTGATTGAAGTGGGAGGTCAGACTAGATGATCATAATGGTCTCTTCTGGCCTTTAAATCTATCAGTCTATGAAAACCAAATGTGAACCCATGCCCTTTGCCAAATTAACAGTCTCACGCAAAGCATCGCTTGTCTAAAATAGGAAGGTAGCACAAACAGATAGTCCTAAGCTACTATATGGGTTGAAAATGCTGTCAAAATAAATTAATGTAAGCTTCTTAAGAAGAAAAATGCTGACTTGTGTGCTCCTGCCTTACGTCACGGCAGAGAAAACAACAACATCCCAGAGATCTTCTTCTCAGAGGCATTTTCTTGGTCCATAAAAAATGTTTATTCAAAGGGCCACAAGATAAAACATACAGATGTCAGCTACAATGAGATTTTAAACTCCATTTGAATTAAAGCCACTGTCTTTTTCTCAATAAAATATTCTTTTTCTTGCCATTGTTAAATATAAGTACGCATTTGTATTTTCCACTCACTGCTTACTGGAAGGTTTTGAGAATCCACTGAAACTGCAGCGCACGCTAAGACTCATGCACTGTGTGACAGTACTTTGTAACAACAGCCTTGCTCACCGTTTACATCAAATCCATCATGATCAAAGCCTTTTGGCAGCAAACACTGACAGCAGGTTGCGTTTTCTTTGCTCCCGGTGTAGAACTGACCAGGTAAAAGGCATATTTTGAGACTATCTCCTGGTTTAAAGAAGAAAACAACTTTGGAGAGCCTTCTGGGCTTATCAGAGCCCTGCATAGTGGAAATTAGGTTAAGTAATTATATAGGTTTCATGAGAACCACAGCTACCCTCCCATCATCTCTTTATAAACGGTCAAACTGAAACAGAGGTTATATATTTTCAGATTTGGTTGGTTATAGCGTGTAACCAAAAGCCACACAGTTACACTGCAGTAAAAGAGAGATGAGGAATAAAATTGCCACAAAGCAGAAGTGTGATCATACCCTAACTTACTCAAGCTAGCAGGGCAACTACAGCTGTGTTGACATGGCAGATCAGTCTTTAGTACATGTAGGCTGGCTGGAGATTATAAATATACACCCTGTCGCTAACAAAGTCCATGCAACCACATCTTCACTGCAACTCTTTTTCCTCGTAACTCAAAGAAGTTATGCTTGCATGTGCTCCAGTTACGTTTCCACCTCGTCGTGGTGACATACCCTATGAACTAGGCCTGTTGCCTCCAGGACATGTGTCTAACCTATTAAAAAAGTTGCCAATCAATTCCAGAAGAACTGCCAGAATATCAAGCATGGGTTTGAGCCAGGTTTTGGGTGTATGCGAGTTTAATGTTTCCTTTGGTGTTCTTTATTTAAATGGACATGCCAGGTGCACATGGAAAAACTTAAGCTAATTTTTATTCTATGTACTTGTCCTGAAACAGATGACTACTCTTCCGTAAGGATACACATGCTCGACCCTCTATTTCTCCAGCCAGGGAATGGTAACATTTGCGGTTAATAGGAATGATTGACCTCAAGTCTCAAATGTGCAGAGCTTGACAACTGCACTCCACATTTCTATGTGAAAAGAAATAACAGCTATGATGTTGATACACTCCTGGGGACTAAGATTTTTACCTCAAGTGACTACAGTATATCACAAGGAAAGACCCATGAGATACTGCACTGTTAATTAATTGTCCAGGACTATTTGTATTAAAAGTGCAATAAAAATAGCTGCATTCGAAGCCACTATGACTTAAATGGTGTTAACTAAGTTGGGCTTATTTCCATATTTCATAGGAATGTCACTTATTTTTTTATTAACCCTTATTTAAAAGGGGACATTGTGAAAATTAAAGGAAATCCAAGCATTTCAGGTTCTTGACCACATAAAATCTTTATTAACTGAGAGGACAATATTCTAGGGAAAACCTACAATTGTGCTCTCACTTCTCTGCAAAGCCATGCCCTCAAATATACCATGGGTGCTTGCCACTTGCAGCCATGGCTCTTCCCTTTAACTACACTAATCTGTGAGTTGCTTTGCTGCCATGCTCTTTAGCTTTCCTTCACTGCTTCTTCTCCCTTCCTCAGAGCATAAGAGAAATTTCATAGCTGGGGCCTCTGAGGAAAAAAGACAGGACGAGAGCCATATATAGTACACTATACCAAAAATTTTCCTTTGATGTGCAGTACTAGTGTCTAGTACTAGTACTAGAAAAGAAAATAGCATTTTCTACTAGTGTCTAGTACTAGTAACAGAAAAGAAAATAGCATTTTCTTTTAAAGAGAGAAAGCAATCTGTTTTCTGAGGGCATTCAAACATGTTATAAAAGCTTCGTCCCAGTTTAGACAGTGACAAAACTGAATGTAGGACAAGTAATTTTTTTTAGAGATTCACATTTTAATCAAACTATTATAAGATATCCAAACTATTATAAGATATTTCCCCATGGGCTAATCCAGTGCAATGGAGGGGGTTAAAGAGAACTTGAACTGTTGCACAGCTGTCCTGCAGCATCCTGAATGCACCCACTTCGGAATTCCCAGGACATGGAACATACTTAAAACCAGGAGTTCAACAAGAGCTCCTGCTCATGAGATGCCTAATCTAATATTGCACAGGCAAGACCTGGGAAGTGTTCATTCCAAAAACCAAAGTTCTGAGTTTTGCACATAACTAATGACATTTATAGGAAGAGAAAGCAAAATCTCATCTAAAGAACCACAATTTATGCGGTGTTATTAAAGACCTGGCTTCTACAGATGTCTGCCTAAATATTTCTGAAAGTTTGTATTTTATTTAAGAGGTTATATTATGGAAAAAAATCTGGTTTTAATCAGTCAATACATATTACTGTATTTTGCGGTTGAAAAATTCCATCTTATCTAACCAGGTATGTATAAAAAGCAATTCAGTATTATGCAAAACTGGCAGGTTAGAAAGGACAGCTAGATAGGCGAGGAGTGGGGAAGGTCAGCATGGTGATTTGGTCTGTGTTAGGTAGCAGACCAGTGGAGCTGTCACAAACCTGATTCAAATCTTTCTTCTGGCCTGTAACAAAGCTGCCATTTGAGGCAGCTGCATTTATGTTTCTGTTTTTATGGCAAACAGCACTTTGAAGGACGTCTATAGATTGCCCTCCTGAGGATATTAATTGTCCATCTGGAAAATGAAGCTGGAAGTTCATCTCCTGGCATGGCTGGGAGGACTGGGATGGCCAGGGCACACACTACTGTGTCTGCTACTGTGCGGCAACTAGCAGTTGGGCTAAACAGTCCACCAGCAGGAATTTATTCAAGAAATGGGAGTGACTTTCTGTGCAGTTCCTTTATAGAGAGGGAACAGGTGCATCTGTGAACACAATATACTCCCAGTTGTTGCTCTGGCAGCATATTAGAAGCCATATAGGCACTACTGGTAAGCCCAAATGAAGCCAGAGCACAGCATCTCTTCTGCAAAATGCCAGTCCCACTGTCCAACAGGATGGTGCATGAGGCAAGTGTCAACCAACCAGTCAACCGGAAAGACCCAACTCTGACTTAGGGTAAATCATACTAAACAAAGCCCCACTTACAATTATGTTTTATGGTAATTTTTTGTGTTTATCAGCTCTCCAGGATTTTGCCAAGAAGTATACCATGAGCTAATTCTTCCACTCTGGAGCATTCTGGTTTTGTGCCACTGAAGTCATTGGTGGCTCTGCCTTTTCCTTCCAGTGAATAGGCTCCAGCTGTAAGAGGTTACTCGCAGTAAAAAAGTTGGCATCCATCCAGTTTAATGCTCATTCTGGCATATGCTCATTGCCTTGCTGCCCACAGTTAGATCTTGGTCTAGACAGAAGTGTAAATCTCTCTGTGTTTTCTTCTCTTCATTTGCTCTATTTCCTGTTCAGTATACTAAACTCCTCTACTATATTGAGTAAATGCCCTGAAAGAAGTTTGGCATGGTGAACTTGAGTTACTCACACTTTTAAAGTTTAGGCATGGGCTTAAGTACTTTTCTGAAAAGAAGGCTTAAACATTTATCTAAAATACTTGTCAATCTGGCCTGATAGTATAATTTATCAGTATTTTTCTGTACAAAGCTTTTGACGAAGCACCAGATCTTGAATTTAGGAGTTAGGGAAATAATCATCCTTGATTCAGATTTCAGCTACAGAGTTATTATATTTAAGTCTTTGACTTTACAAGTTGCTATGGATAAAATCAGAGAATAATGTTACATAAACTTAGTACAATTACATACTTAGGGACTTATTAAAACAATGTGATCGTGAGGAGCTAAGTTTAAACCAAATAGTGAGCATAAATTTCAAGGTACAGATCATGATTTGGAATCAGATTTTGTTTCATATTTCTGTCATACTCAGGTGAACTTTCCGTTCTGACCTACCTAACCCTTATTGCCAATACTTCATCAGAGAACAGCTCCAGATTTCAAATTCACCAACCAACAAAAAAACAACAACAAAAAAACCCCAAAGCCAAAAAAGACAATAACTAAACCAAACAACCAACAACCAAAAAATAGGAGCTTCTAGTTGGAAAACCAGGTAGTAGAACTTAAACATCAATTCACTGGAAAAATAACCATAACAAAAATAGCACTTCCTTTTTGCCTTATATTTGCAACTGATAAATCAAAGGAAAGCATACCAAGGAAATAGCCAGCAGGCAGAAGTATCATCCTCTCTCATTTAATGTGCAACACTAAAAGCTATTCCTCCCCTTACCTCAGCAGTGGACCCAACTCCATTCCCAGACATCCTGATCTCCCTCACCACTCTTACCTCCAAAACACCTATGTATTTTGCCCCTTTTTCTTTGGTCATGCTGTGACCTGCCCAGCTGCTGCTACGATGCACCCCTTGCCTCCTGCTAGATTTTATGAACCTGAGTTGAACCCAGTTGCTGGCTCTTGCTTTGCCGGCAGTGCACGGTGCCAAGAGTTTCTGGGTGAAAGGTCTGAAAGTAACTCAGATGCTCAAGAAAATACTCAGGGGGTGAGGGGTGTGTGCTACAGCCAGGGGAGCACCCAAAGAAATAATTCCTTTCCTTACTCTGCTAAGATATTATTTTTCAGTCCCTATTGGAGTGCACATTCACTCAGATTAAAATGCAGTAATCAATTTGATGTTAATCTGACTATCGTTTGAGAGGCCAATAATTGAAGGACAGATTATTATTTAACAGCCCTTGACAATGTATATGGAATGGTTACAAAAAACAACAAACCAAAAGCAAATGTCCTGTGTGGAGGCCACACCAGACTTGCGTATTTCACTTATTCAGCATTGCAGATAACAACAGATGTGTTTCTTTTTACTAATATGAACTAATCAATTAGTATGAACTAATGAATTGTTCATACTAATATGAACAATTGTATGAGGATACTTCAAAGTAGCAAATTTTAGCTCAGAAGGCATGTGTGCACGATTGTGGACCAGGTACTTTTGTAGTTTATTTTTACTACCTTCCTACGATAATAAATCACTTGTAGCGTGCCAAATCATAAACGTAACTCAAGCCAGTTCTAATTCATCAATATTGGAGGTCCCATCATTATATTCCAAACATTATTTTCCATTTGTTGCTCCGGTTTACATACAGCTTGAAAGTCTATATGAGGTAAAACTTCTGTCGGTAAGAATCAGTGGATTGTGACAGTACGTTCCTAGCAGCACCACAGAACTCTGGTCTCTCAAGACATTTAAAACATACTGTTAAACATTTAAAATTACGCTGTAGTTTGGCAAGGAGATAGATCACACCATACGAAATCAAAAGGTGTTTTTAGAAAAAAAGTGTAAATAGAAGCCCAAATATGTGCACCTGTAAGATTTCACACTCACACTGTGCAGGCACAAGCTTATCTATCACTGTTTCAATTTCTAATACATAATTTTGTCCTTCAGCTTCTGAGTTGAGATTTTCCTTTCTCTGTTTTCTTGACATTTCAGATTCTTAGCTGAAAGGCAGAATACTCAGGAAAGATCTACATGTTCTCTTCATAAGAGAACTGGAACAATTAATAAGAGATCCACATGTTCTAATAGCAAGAGGCTTCGAACATTTTACTAATAAAATAAGGATGAGAAGCTTTGTCTTTGATGTCAACATTAAACATCCAAATTTGCATTAGTAATTTTAGCAAATCTGGCATCAAAAAAGAGAGCATCTAATGCATAGAAAATGAAAGAAATATTTAAATAAATATATATCCTAGAATTTCATAAATGACCAACAAAGAACAAAAAACATATGAATAACAGAGAATAAACCATCTGAATCCACAGTCCCTTTTCTACAAGAACAGCAAGTGATATGTATAACCCAACCCATCTTTAAAACCTTAGAAACTTAAGAAAAATCAAGACCATTTTATATGGTCCCCTGGAGGAACTCATGTGTGACTAATGAAGCCTTCTAACTTACCTTTGAATGATATACAAAGAATCTTAGACCCTTTCATCTTATCCAGTCCAGCATATCTAAATTAAGGATGCAGAACTGAGCTAGTGTTACATGGCCTGCTGATCATCTTCACATCAGGTGGGCTAACAGTAGGAAAATGTAGAATCAGCCTGCCTGAGCCCTCCCATATAGCTTTGGCCACTTTTCTGTAACCGTTTATCATGACAGGCATTCAGGCAATGAAAAATGCATGTGCCTACATTTTGGTGAAAAGACTAGCAATTTAGAGAGATGTGCAAATCCAATTATTCCTGGAGAAAGAGAGAGGGAGATCTTAACATTTCATTTGACACATTTAGATAACACAACCCATTTATACAGACTTCCTCCAGACAAATTATTCATTTGATTTATCACAGCCTTTGAAGTTTTCCCTACTATCAAGGCTGGCAAACTTTTTCCACTGAAAACATGAGCCAATGCTGATTATATAAGTATGCTTTTCATGGCACTTTGGGAAGATATAAAAACTGTAAAGCCTATGGAAGTATTTATTTGGAGCCTTTAATTAACTAATTTTGATTTTGATCTCAGACAAAGTTTTCTTTGGAGAAAAGACATGGGCTTGATTCACCCAGGACGTTACTTCAGATTTGTATTTTTAATATCCACTGCTTCTGAGAGTCAGGTCTACTGACTTTGTGAGAAACACCTTCTCTTTAGCTGTATAAAACAGACACAAACAAGCGTGCATTTAGAGAAGTACTCATACATGCTCTGTAATGTGGAAAAAATAAGTTATACAATGTGCAAACAGTGTAGAAGGAGAACGCAGAGTCTCCTCTGGTGTTTCTGTGCATAATTACAATAGTGTTTTGTGGTCATACAACACTGATTCAGGGCTGAGCCTGATTTCATACACTCAACAGTTTTTAAAACATCCCATGAAAATATAGCTCTCTAATTTCCTTTGTTCTTTTCCTTGACTGAAGGAGTTAGGTTTGACTGAAGGACTTAGCTCTTTACTCCCTGGAGAAGAGAAGGCTCAGGGAGGACCTCATCACAGTATTCCTGCACTTAAAGGGCGGCTACAACGAGGACAGAGGCTTTCTCTTCACAAGAAGCTACAGAAAGAAGACAAGGGGCAACGGGTACAAGTTGCACTGGGAGAGGTTTCATCTTGATGTAAGAAATTTTTTACAGTGGGAACACTCATTCGCTGTAACAACATCCCCAGGGACGTGGCAGAGTTCTCGCCACTGGAGCTTTTCAAGATGCAATTGGACAGATAGTCTAGATAACCTCATCTAGGCTCCCTTTCCCATGAAAGTTTGGACCAGATCATCTTTTGAGGTGCCTTCCAACCTGGGCTGTTCTATGATTCATGATTTATTAAGTACTTTTATTAGTTAAAGAGCTGTATCTGTAATCGAAGCATTCTTTTAAGTGTGGCGCTGTGTGTGTGTGTGTGCACACGTATGGGTGCGTTTTAGCAAATGCTATGCTGAAAACAACTTACACATTAGCCTGGGCTTTTATTCTAGCTCACTGAATTCCATGCCTGCATTTTGAGCTGATTTGCCCAGTTTGAGCTGATTTCAATGATGCAACTCCTTCCTGATTTTGAAAATTATAGGGTCACTAACAGTCAAAAGTGAGTTATGTATGGGAGAGGAAACATGTATCTAATTCCTACTGGCCTGGTCCACTCTTTCCTGTATTGCCAGGAGTTTGGAAAGCAAAGCCTGGCAACACTTGTCAACCCTCAGGATATCAGGCTCTCCCAGACTGAGGGGCTTTGATTCCTCCTTTCTGCACGCATGCCTGTTTGCCCCACACATAAACACACAAGTCGGTGAGATGGCCAAGAAAATAATTGTGCAAATAGCTGAGGAGGTGCCAGGAGGACTATGCCATATATTGCCTGCATAATTGATGTCGAGAGCGGCTCTATTTTCCCAATTGCTCCGCTGTTTCTAGAAGTGTATACATTTGCAGTTACATTCTGGCAGGAAAAGCAAGTTGGCATTGGTAAGCCTTTCACTTTGTTATAACTGTTTGTGCAGGATATGGGAATTACCTCTGGGAAATTGCATATTCTAGATAATATTATCGAATATTGAAATGACAGCTCCATTAACTTTCATTTTTCTCATTTGTTTCTGCCAGTTTCCACATACTTACGGTATAAAACTAGCTTTTACCCAGGATTTGTTAATTAATAAGGATCTTATTCTACTCTATAGTTCAAAATCTCAGGGGTTTTTTTGTTTTCATAATAACGTATTTGTTCCAAAAGCTAACAGCAATTGAAATCATGCAATATCTTTGTTTCCATAGTATTCACCTTGATTCAACTGAAAGAAACAAATGAAACACCAAATACACGAGGTCTTAAAATGCCTTAAATTAGTCATTTGAGTAATTAAATAAAAATTTATAAAACCAGTTTTCTTAACAGAGATAAAACAGTAATAGTGCATACTTTGTACTTTCCCTCTATGAATTTCAACTACTTTTACAAGAGAGAAACTTTATGATCCTTATTTTACAGATTATTCAATTTCCCTAAGATCAAATGCTTTTAATCCAAAACCCACTGAAGGCTATACTAATTTTTCTATTGAGTCAGTGGGCTTTGAATGAGATTCATCAGAAGCCAGTAAAGCTAAGAAGAAGGTCCCTCCTGTCACAGATACCATGTGCTGGTAACAGATGCTTGCACAGACGAGTAATCTGGGTGCTCAAGATATTGATTAATTATTATTTTGTTGTCAGAGCAGTAAGGGCATATTTGATATCACACTATGGCTCAAACAACATGTACATGATTACCAATGACAACAAAAGCAATGACTCAAAGATGCCTAGGTTTGACATCACAGAGGTACATTGCCTGCCCTTGCCACAGTCCATTGATACACGATCAAAGTGAAAACTTATGGGATAAACATTCCCAATTCAGACTTCTAAAACTAGCACCTCAGAAACATATTATGAAAATTATTGTCTTGCCGCTGAATGTAATTTTGAAACTGCATGTCTGAAAAAGGACACTTCAGTAGTTCCTGCTGGGTTTGTCCAGACCTTTAAGGCTGTACGTTCCCATTACTAAACATGCACTGTGGTATGTCTCCAGCACATGACATTGGCTGCTGGATGCTTTTCAAAGTAAATAGAAGTCTGGTTTGTTTCATTTTGCAGAGTTCTCTACAGGTACCTTCAGAGATGTCTTAGGTACAAATGAAATTTGTGTGTACATCAAAACCACTTTTGAAACTCAGGGCTGAACAACTAGCACTAAAATCAAATGTAAATGAAAGAAAAGGAAAACACTGTAAAAGCAATGCATCTAATAGCACAACATGGTTATTTTCTTTAAGGAAACACTGTACTTGATAAAATAGCTGTTCACCCTGATGCTTGCAGAAAAGGCCCTGTGGATCCTGGTGGACAACAAGCTGACCGTGTGCTCTCATGGCAAAGTTGGCTGTTTCACCTCGGAGGTGGTCAAATGCTGGAGCAGGCTGCCAAATGAGGCTGTAGGGTCTCATCCTTTAAGATATTCAAAATAGTTAGTCCCTAAGCAACCTGCCCTCTTTGTGCAGGGGGCTGGACTAGCTAACCTCCAGAGGTCTCTTCCAAACTAAATTATTCTGTAATTCCATTATTAAGATGCTTATCTTCATAAATCATAAATTTTACAAAAATTGTGAAAATCTGAAGATCTTTAAGATATGTAGTTGAGCCTTGAATAATTTTTATATACAGAACTTAATGAAATATATTTATTTAGAAGTTTTCTTATATACTATTTTACCTTTCACCAGAGCTATGAGACCTATAAGGTCCAAATATGCAGTATGCCAATGTACTTTTTATAAAAGTACAAGGAACTAATAAATATCTATGAATGTAAGATTTTGTTTTAAATATTCAAGGAGACAGATTTCAGGAAAATCAGCTTTTAGGATTTTGATAAGATTGTGAGCTTTATTAGGTATTTCCAATATGCCCATCTTTATAGTACATAGGTGCCAACTTTTTTTGTACATTTGAGTACACTATTTAATGTATGTTGTAAACCATGAGTGAATAATGTGGCTACATAGCTTGTTCTATTAACTTCATTGAATCTGTCCTTTGAATTCTTATCTCCTGCAGGATATCAAGTTTCAGTGAATAATATACTTTCTGGGTAGTGTACATTTACAGAAATATCACACCTTTTCTACTTCACCTGGAATCTGTCACAAAGAAAGAGACTGAAATTTATTACGGGATGTTTTCAGCTTTCAGGGTAATTATGAGAGATGGTAAATAAAACCGAACAGGAACTCAAAGGCATCTTCAGCCTTTACGATTTCATATACTCGACTAAAAAGAAAAATATAGGGTTTTTTTCCTCCATTCAGCATTGGTTGGGCACTCTAAGCTAGGGTGGAAAAAACGTCACCCCTTTTTCCAGACTTGGCTTGTCAGCATCTGGCACCAGACAGTTGTGATTTAGTGGTCCTGGGCTGCACTGATGGGCATGAAAGTTTCAAAGAGCTTTAATTTTAAAACCCATCAATGGAGAGAACAGATTCAAGCCTGCTTTTAACTGCTTTTAACATTTGCTTGCTCGATATGAAAGCTGTAGGGCAAAAGGAAGAAAAAGCCTTAAAACGTGTATGGACTGCTTTACGCAGAAGTACAAATTAAATTAAGAGAATTTAGTACTATACAGTGTTAGAAAAGTGTAAAGAAAAGAGCACCACCTAAATGAATTAGAAATCCTTACATAAAACTTGTGCCTATTTCTCAGTTTTCCCTGAACAGCCTGGCTGCTTTGTTTTTCTCTGTCACATTAAATTGTGCTTTTTTCCCATAGTCAAAAATGCCACTTAGCTGAAGTGAAATCCTTAATTCTTTTGAGGGTATACAGTATGGGTCTCCTAATTAGGACATCCTGTGGAAACTCAATTGAAAAAAAGACTGGAGAAAGAGGAAAGAAATACTATATAATACTTTTACTGAAATAATGCACCAATTACATAAAAATGCAAGCTAAAATTTGCATGCTCTTCATTTTTCCCTGGAGGTCTTGCAAAAGGCTGAAAGCATTTTCCGTTTAGTCCCCCAGATTTGAAAATTTGAGTGCTATTCTGCATCAGAGCTGTAATTAGTCATTTTGATACTAACAATGGAGTTTATAATTTCACACCAGGCTGATCATCACTTAAACCCATTTATTTCAGCTCAGTACATCCCCTATTAATTGGAATGTTTTGCTAGTGGTGTGTTCCCATTAAGATACAGTCATGTCATTACGGCCATTAGGCTCAACCTCTTCTCTTGAATACAACCCAGGAAACAGCCCCCCCCGAATACATGCATATTGATAGCTGGATTTAGATACACTAACGACTATCTTCTTGTTCAACTCTGAGTTTTAGGTGAAATAAAAGAATTAGTATGCAAAATGTTGCAGTCTCTCTTGCACATGAGGTCAGATTCTGGAATTACCGTGGTCATGTCTGGCCTTAGAAAGCTGAGAATTTATAATGTCTGCCTGCAGCAAGTTCTAAAAAGTAGTTGTTTTGCTATACACAAAGGGCTGAATTCAGCCGTTAGATGAATGTAAGAATCAGATGATTTCCAGAGATGTAGCTCAGTTCATAATTTATCCTCAACTATGTAGAACATATTTCAGACTTTTTAAAGCTGTTACTCATATCAGCAGGGATTGTAGCTTCACCTATGATTATGCACATTCGACATTTCCCATTATTAGATCCTGATTTCACATACAGCAATGTCAAAGTTTAGTTATTCCAGATTAAATTTTCCAGTTACAGTGTTTCCTTGGCCTGATTTGATTTAATTTTTATTTTTATGAAAATGCCAGATAAAACCACCAGTTAATTTCACAAAACAGGCTAGGGGAAATATGCTTCTGTCAATGATGAAAAGGCTTGCTCTGCTGCTTCAGTGCTTTGAAAGCTGGACTTAAATTTGGCAGGAGATGTTTCTATGCCAGGTATATACCTTTTTGCCTTTTGCTGCCAGTCCTTCCAAAGTCAGGCAAGATCTGAAAAAAACTGTACATCACAGTTTTGCAACTAAAAGCTCTGAAGATTGTCAATGCTAGCTGAGCTCCAGGCTCCCAGGTGACCAGACGGTACGTGTACCGTCATGGTACAGCTCAGGGCTACTAAAACCAAATTACAATATCCTTGTAATGACTTCTCCCACCTGATGATCCAAGGCAGGGTCACAATCCAGATCTAAAAGTAGAGAGTTTGTCTCTCCTGTACCCTCAGTTCCCCACTCGTGAGAACCCACTAGTTAATGCAGAGAAGTTGAATTGAAAATTGAAATGAGGCAAGTGCCATAGTTTGATTAGAGACAGAGAAAGGAGTTCGACAAAGACATGGGATCAGGTAGACTAGCAATGGATAAAAATTGCTCCTGGTGAGGCTAGATTGGAAGGGAGTGCTGGGAAGAAATGGGGATGGACAGCTGGAAGAGCAGAGCAAGCAAAGAGTGACTTTGGAAAAGGATGCTGAGTCTGGGAGTCAGGTGAGCTGGAAGCCCCTCTGGAAGTACAGCCAGACAAGAGAGCCTGGAAGTGAGAGGGTAAAATAGCAGGGTAGATACTGGAAATGATAACCCCAGGAATGAAAAAGGGGCAGAGATAGTTGAATGATAAGGTGAGGGGAGGAAGAAGCAGAGCAGAAGAAGGACCAGGGGAAGGTCAGCATGAGTTAGATGAGAATCTGCATATGGGAATTACTGTGGTGGGGTAACAGCTGGGACTGGGAAAATAAAGCCTTGCAGGGCAGAGCCACAGGGGCAAGAGACCAGGGAGGGCAGAGCCCTGAGCAGAACAGTGGTCTGTGGGAGGGGGGGCTTACCGAAAGTAGATGGGCATCCATGGAGATCCAAGCAGTCTGGGAACCAAAGGAAAAGGTTGAGAATAAATACAGATGTAGAGCCAGGCAAATGGTACTCTTGGGGCATGGATGCTGAATATATACAACTGGAAAAGGATCTGAGCAGGCAAGGAGACTGAGACTGGGTGTCAGCAAAGGGGAAGACTGAGTCTATGGAAAGAAGATGGGAATTAGAAATGAGTCTCCCTCAGCGGGAGAGCCCTTCAGGTGAATAATTTTGCAAGTCTTTGTGTGGGCTTATATTGACAGAGAAAAAAGTCAGCCCCAGACAGTATTCTTATAATTCTCAAATGATCCCTATGATATCAGCTATACTTTCCCATTTAGCAAAATATTTCCATCTGCCAGTAGAAATGCAATCATATGTTACAACAGAATCACATAAATGAGACCAATAGAGGCAACGTTCTGTTTTTGATTGTCTCTCACAATTCTTTTTTACAACCTTGGGAATTCTGCTTATATGCAAAAAGTGAGAAGTAAAAAACATAAACAGTCCAATGGTTGTCTCTGGAAATGCTGCTCTTTTGTAGATGCTGAAAAAGGAAAATATCAAAGCATCCTTTACTCTTCTAAATTACCAACCTGTGATTTCTGTTTCTACGAATTTTGCCATTGATCTGATTTAGGTAGGATTTCATCCCATCTTTGAAAAAGAAACTGAAATAAAGCACTTGTTCTCCTAATCCAGCTTTTAATTAATAAAAGGCTGCAATGTTAATATGATTGTTTGGTTTCCATTTTTGTTAAGGATATTTCACTGTAAGGATCAGCTTTTTACTCTCTGCAAGTTAGCAGGTTGTTAGAGGATGGTATTATTTCCTTCTACCAGCTACCAAGTATAATGTATAATACAATGCAACTTGCATCAGCTTTAGTTAGGTTACGTGTTTAGTATTCTTATTAATAAGTTCTCCAAATAGAAGACTCTGCAGAGTTTGTATTTTTTTTTCTCTTTCTTTTTTTGACATTGCCAATCAAAGAAGAAATTAAAGCGGTTTCATTTCCCATATTACAACTATTTCACAAAATGTGTTTTTTCACAAAACGTGTGATGCTTTTGGCCTACAGCAATTTGTTGCTTTGGAAAGTGTCTAGAATTTTAAGCATCTGCTTTTAAGGAGCAGATCCTTGGTCAATGTAAATTGTAGCTCTGATAAAGTTATTTATGTCAGCTGAGAATGTGTCCTTGCTAACTGTGCTGCTGTTATTTACTTTCAAAAACAGATAATGTACCTTATTATACCTATCATGACACATCTCCCACAGATATCATATTTCTGAGGCTGTCCTACTTAATTTGACACACAAGCCTAAGGTTCTGCATGAGTCATTTAAAAGCTTATGTTAAAAACACAAAGAGCACTGAGTTTTCAGGCTAATATAGGACAGTCAAGTACAAATATAATGATAGATCTGAAGTGTAGGATCTAGCAAAGCGGTGGCATAACTTTGTCGTAAGAATGGGAAAACAGATCGGAAAACTACAGGAGGCATTTTTGACTGTGCTACTCAGTGGATATGCATCAAACAGGTTTAAGGTGGGCCAGGTTGCTGCCATCTCTTGGGAGCAGCTCCCTCGGGCACCTGGAGTCACAGTGGGAGAGACCTTGCTCTGCCCTGACACCAAGCCACATGCTACATTGCAGGGACTTGTCCCCAGATTAGCCCGATTGCCTGCACTGCCTTGACTGAGCCACCCTGCTCTCGCACCCCTGTATGTCCTGTGGTCCTACAACCATCAGCATTCAAAACTTGTGTCCAGCCACCTGGCAACATTTTGTCTCACGCCAAAAAAGAAGTGAGGGTCTTGCCTATCAAAGTGCTTCAAAAGCATGCTAAAATGTTAATTATGAATGTGTGGGATTCACTGAGTTTCAATTCTGTCTTTATTACCAGATACAACCCAGTCAAGGATGCCATTACAGCCCAGCTGTCCCTGCAACCCGTCTATACCAGGGTTGAGACCTTCAATGTGTACAGCACTGGACTTCACTGATTTCTGATCTGTGTGTACATTTAGTTCTGAGGCCCTGGTTTGGATTGCAACCAGGTAAAGAAGCAGCTGGTGTTATAGCAGGCTCAATGTGATTACTTACGTTTTTCAAAGTATGTTGGCTGCAATTGCAAATATGTTCCTTGTGGGATATTCATAAATGCCTAGAGAAGCAGACATCTAGAATACTGATCTGAACAATGTTGTTCATATCTAACACTTATTAATTTCAAAGGGACTTAGACTCCTAAATGCAAGGCCCATTCTGAACTTCTGAAAATATCGGTAAAAACTCATTCTCTTCAGTCATCTGTGTTTCTATATCCAAAGTCTGTCTCCCTATAGCTTGCACTGAGGCCAAAGCATTTACAAGGCCAAATATTACACAATGGAAAACAACATTGCTAGGTGCTAATACTGTGATAACCAAACCTGTGTTCCTTACATCCAGAGACAAGTTAAGGTCACTTAGGAAAGCCACAGCCTGACTCTGCTATCTGGCTGAGAGATATTTTAGTATTCATCCAACGCTTGCCATATGCCAAAGGTGAAATGTTCTCCCCCAATACTTTTATTCAGTACTAGCCATTTCTCTTACACTGCTAGATATTGCTATTTGTTCAAGGAATAAGTCACTGTCTGGAAAAAAAAGTGCTTTTGAAAATAAAATTCGTATGTCTGACTTAACCCACACAGAGATATTCCAGCAAATCCCAATTCCCTTGTGAAAAAAATACTTAAGCAAAACAAGATTTACTATTTCTTTAAGAGATTCTGGAAATGGCATATAGCTCTAGCGCACAGTAAACATGCTTTTAAAAGTAACAGGTTTACTATGTTACTCTCTTATTTGTCTTAAGGAAAAAGCATTCCTGACTAGTAACACCCAGCAAAGAAAAAAAAAATATCGTTATGAGAGCCTCATTATTTTGAGCACAGACTGATAGGAAAAAACCTACACAGCAAGTTTTTCACGTATGTTTTGTCTTGACTTTTATTCCCAGGAGTGATGTTTATTCTCTGGCCTTTGCCACTTTACATCACTGAGTATTTCAGTTCCTTCATCCATAAAAGAAAAAAGTAATACTGGCCTAACTCTATTTAATGAGGCAATGCAAAGCTGGCCTCAGGGCAGTACCCAGGGGCCTTCCACAGCTACCCTCCATGTACTGCCACTTGCTGGTTTTCCTGGGCTGGGAGCAGCCGCTACAAATGTTCTGGCAGCCTGTACAAGTTAATGCTCAGCAAGCACCAGTCAACTGACTGGGACTGGTTGGATGCAAGTGTTATAAGAACACTGAACATGAAGAGTCCTGTAGTCTTTAGCATGATATTGGCACTTACTGGATGTGATGACAAGGCCAGTTTAAGAAGTATGGCCCTGCCCTCCCCACTGCCCTACGGCTCCTGGCACCACTGTGTGGCTGCACTGTAAGCCAGGTCTGGGTTAAAAATAAACCTCTGAAAGAAAGGAGGAGGGAATGGGAGTATACTTTAAACCAGTATAAGAGATCCAGTTTGCAAGGCAGCTCCACAGACAGTTGTAGCAGAAAAACTGAGGAGGTGACGAGCTGTGACAGAGCAGGGAGAGCAAGGTGCTGAAGGGTCAGAAGTTGCCAGGTGGTCTTCACACCAAAGCCAGCATCTTGTGCATTCACTAAAAAGTAATCCTGACTCGCTAAGTCCCTTTAAGGACTGTAAAATATAATTATATAGATCACTACTTTTCACTGATGTTGTGACATTAAAAGGAGGGAGGAATTTACTAAAGAAAAATGTAAAGTCAGCATCCAATACTACATGTGATGATAAAAGAGAAAGGGAAGGAATAGAGTAACTGTATAACTGGTGCCAGTTCTCAGAAAAGCATAAGCTGAGGCGTGTGATCATGTCTCCTTGGTCAAACATTATTCAATTTGCAAAACAGCCAGTCAACTCCAGCTGCAAATTAATGTTACTTATTCATTAAAGCTGATAATTTAATGATGTTCTAGTTACTTATTTTGAATTGGCATGACGATCTCTGCTATGAATGTGTCCTACTTCCCTTCTAAGATCTATTTTAAATTTATGTATGGGGCCAAAAGACTTTCTCTACTTTAAAGTACAAAAGCCAATGCTCTCATTTACTGCTGTTATCTGACACCATTTCTTTCACTGGACCACTGAAAATGTACTCGTTACTGGATGTGTATATGCTTGTGTTCAGGAAATTGAATTATGAATGCAGGTTTCCTTACCTGGCCTATCATGGCACTACAGAGAGATACTGTCACAGCTCCTGAATTCTCAGCAAGGTCTGGACTCCAGGGTGGGGTTAGTTCCTTGGTGAGAAAGAAATGAATTGACACAGACAGAGCTTATGGCATCCTTGCATCTTTTATTTAGGGTAGATGCAATTTTAAAGAGAGGAATTAGACAGCAAAGTCAGTGTGTGGTATGTGACTCAGAGACTGGTTCTGAAATTCCGGAAAAGACTCCCTCACACAAAACTCCACACTGTTTCTCTGAGTAGAGGAAGGACTCTGTTTAAGCTCCTTTCTCCAAATAGTCAGACAAAACCTCTTAGTTTTATTTGTCTTACTTTTTTTTTCGGCAGCTAGTGACTTAATTTCAAAAGTTATTAAAATAACTTAAGAACGTGCCATTGTTGGAAGGGGCATTACTGCTCCCACCCCTTCATCAGCACTACAGCATGTGGGAGCATACAGTCAAGTGCATCAAAATATTAATCCTGCTGAAAACAAATCTTTCCAAAGGTGCATGATTGTAACAGCCAGCGCCCGTGAGGCAGTGCATAAGAAGTTATCTTGAAGCAAGTGGTGAAGCAGAACCATCCCTCCTATTAATGAGGTCTCAGATTAGCTGAAACTGCTCACAAAACTTCCCTAAGTGACATTTTCCTCAGAAGTTTCTAGAGCCTACACTATTTCCTTTAGGCTTATGACTGTTGAAAGTCTTACAACTCCTCTGAAAATTAAGCTACTTTTACTTTGAAATGTCACTTGATTTGTTTTTCCAGATGCCTCGGATTTGAAGGACACATTTACAAGGCATGGATTTTAAACAACACTAGAAAAATTAGGGTCCCATGAAGGATTACATTTTGGGCACCCTAACTCCTGAATAACTTTCGCAAATCTTGCATAAGCTCAACATGGTTGATTTACATCCCCCATTGCAGCATCTATATGCTTTGCCACACAAAGAAGCATCTTACTGCTAGCTCTCTGAGCAAAGGGTCAGCCAGATTTCAGCTAGTCAGAAATATTTTATTTGCATGCTATTTTAGTTTGCTTATCTTTCAAGACAAACAAGTTACAACTGTAGAATGGTGAGTATCCTCAGAACACGTATCTCTAGAAGCACGGGGGTCACTCATAAGTACCAAAAAATACAACAGCCACTCCCTGCAAAAATTTGGTCCAGCTGACTATGTGGAGTTGTGCTGGGGAAGGAGGGAAGAGCAGGGGGTGAAAAAGTAGCTTTTTAGCATTCTAGAGGGAGACAGTATATTGAGGACAGAAATGGTTTTGTTTCCAACAGGGTTTCATTGAAATTCATCCTTCTCTCTAACTTTGGCCTGACTGCCTGTTATACCTCCATGCAGCTGTCTGCCACATCTACAATAGCTGATAAATGGAATGGCTAGCTTCAGAGAAAGAGAGACAGAAGTCTTGGATATGTTCATTAAAATTGACTGCTGAGTAGTGGAGTGAGGACTCAGTTAATGACCCTGCTAAGGAAGAAGACTGATGTGAACTGAGCTGACCCACAGGGCCTACTGGAGCATGCACCTACCCTGGAAGCACCCCCTGTGCTGCACTGCTGCTTGCCCAGACAGTAGCCTAAGGAAGGGAAGAGGTACTGAAGATGCCCATGGGTTTTCAAGAAAGTATTGCAAGGAAGGAAAACTGAATCCACAGAGCATGGGAGGAAGCTGGGCTTCTTTGGAGGGGTTATCGAGGCACAGGCCACTCTACTTGTAGCTTTGTTAGTCCTGTTGCCTGTACAGCCTAGTTCATAATGCACTTGCCACCCTTCCAGAGTCTCCAACCTGGACTGGGGCTGGGTTATGCACAGCAGGAAAGGAGCTAACCACTGGCCACAGGAGAAGAAAAGGAAAGAATAAATTCTTGGCTAAATGCTTGAGCATCCACCACTCTCAAAGCAGAAAATATAGTATCAACCTCAGCTGGGAAGTGCTGCACTAATACCGGCTGTATCACCAGCAATACTGCAGGGTACCACTATATATCATTATGTAGTATACTAAAATAAATATGATACTATATACAATACATTATTACATGGTATACTATATTGCAATATTGCAATACACTACTGCAGTATCACTAGCTGTAACAGGACAAGTAAAAGCATAGTCTATGGCCTGGAAAGGATTATAGTCAAGTATTACAGTGAATACAGGTTTGCATTTCTAGCACATTTGTTGTATTATCAGAGTTTCACATTCATGTTTGCAATATTTGCATGCCTATCAAATTTGGGAAAAGTGTCTAAATTAATGAGAAAGATCTAAATTATCAAAACAATGCAGTTAGATCTATAGACTGGCACATTTCCTCTAAGCACTTTTTAAGAAGGTTCCCAAGAACTGTTCTATCCTAAAGTACTGTTCTTTAGCTAATTCCTTCTGAAGAATAATGCCAAGCACTCAGCTAATCCATCATATCTAGGTAAGTAGACTTGGCCATTTGCAATGACAGTGCCCCATTTCTACATCTGCTGAGCGGGAAGGGAGCCTTTTTCTCGGCTCCTGCAATGGTTCAGAGGACTTAGGCTGGAATTCATCAAGCCGCGTAAGTATGTGCTCACCCTTAAGCTCCTTCGTAATTATGCAGACAGTTACCCAGCACTAGGAAACCATCTGAACTACGCCACTTCTACAACATGCAAAGACCGATGTGAGCCTTCAAATTATAAAAAAAATAAGCACATGAAATAAACCAATGTTCAGAGAACCAGGTAATATACTAAATATCAACAGAAAGGAAAGGACAAAACGTTGAATTTTGAGCCTGCTAGAAACCCTTTTCTTCTTCAGTGCATGAGACATTTATCTGTAAATAAAATGTCACTAGTGAATAATTGTGAAGTTAAAAGAAATTTGTAGTAATTAAAGGCAGGGCTGAGCACTGAAAAATTCCCTCCAGGGACACTTACTCAAATACTGCCTTTTTTAAATATTAGATAATTTAGACTAAAACTTAATGATAATTATCCATAACCCACAAGTGACTAATTGATTACTGATGAGTGATAGTTGGTCAAAATTAAACTAATTTATCAACTTTCTCTGTAAATATTACAGAGTATGCTTTAAAAACAATAATTTATGATTAGAGAACTATCCCAAAAGTTTATAAGTAAAAAAGTCATAAAATTAATTTAAAATTTTTCCCCATAGTTTTTAATATTTACCATGTTGTTATATAGTGGATCCAAGATTAAAAGTGAATTAGTCAGTAGTTTTGAATTACCCACAATAAAGCAATCAATTTATAAGCAATTGAAGCAACATACTGTGTTTTCTTCTGTCTCCTGCTGCAGAGTCCTGTCACACATCAGAACTCTGCTCTGCTAGATACTGTATAAATGTAAGACAAAAATTTAGTCCCCACCCAGAAGTAGTTAGTATTGGCATTAAAAAAATGAAAAATTAATATAATCTTTTATTAACATTATTTTTTGATTCCTTGACATATGACATTCTAACCATGCAAAAATACAGACTTCCCTGCTTTGGAACTGCTATCTTAGAGCCTGAAGTGACTTTGCCTTGAATCACTGAGCTTTGTTCTAGGTAAGGGGACTAAATGTGAGAAATGGATGTGTATTTGGAAAATGGCAGCACTGAGACAATGAGAAGAACAGGGAAGCCATAGGAGATGCAGCAAAAGTACCACTACGTAGGCTGTTAAAAGGAATTATGGCAAGTTGCCAGTCAGGACATCAAAACAGGAGGACACTAAAGTGATGGCAAAGTAACACGGCTAAAGCAACAGCTGGGACATACAATTTTGACAGTAGTACCTTGGACAATGACAAAGAGTAAAGCAAGGCTGGAATCAACATTCACGAGAAGGCAAGAGTAAGAGCCTATATGGGGAACAATCAGCATATGGACAAGCAAGGACATGGGCATGTGAGCAGCTGTATCAGAAGATGAACGGCTGAAGATATGAGAAACTTCAGCCTGTCTGAAACCATTGTTTTACACAAATACATACACACATATGCATATATATACGTATATACATATATACATATGCACACACACACACATCTATAAAAATATATACCTGCACATGTGTGTATATATATACAGACACAGACACACACACACATATGCATATATATACATATGCACGTGTTTGTCAGTGGTCAAAAATATCTTGACAAAATTAAATAACTTCCATGAATGTGAATCATTCAGCCCATGCGATTGGCTGATTTTCTCCAGATCCCAGTGATTTTTATTTTTGTTTCAAGCTGTGTTTGTTTCTCCCCAGCTCCTTCCCCTTCAGAGCTTGTTCCTGACTGGTCTCAACTGCAATAAGCTAAAACCAAGCATGCTGATGAGAAGCACTGCCTGAATGGATGGGATGCTGAGATATGACTCTCAGAGAAAGATGTCAAGCCCCACAAATGTCATTAAAGGCCAGAGTGTCAAAAATCTTAAAAATTACTTTCTTAGATGCATATTCTCTGGGGGGAAGTTTTAAAGAGAGCAGTAGACAGATGGGGATAAGGAAACAGTTGCAGCTATTGAGAAAGGAAGTCCATGTGGTTTAAGGAACAAAAGAAAGTGTGGGAGCACAGGGAGGGAAACACGTATGAGGAAAACCACAGCTGGCTGAATGTATTCTAGCAAAAAATAAATGAAATCTGTAAAGCTTTCTAAGAATGATGGTAGAAAGATGACTGTATTAACTGAATACACTGGTCAGAAACTTCACGAGATAAGCAAAAAAGTAGGTTTTAGCTTCTACATTTCCTTTTGGCCCCAAGATGACTCTTTCAACATAGCTACACATATAAGGAACTATGTTTTCTTTCCTGAATTGCAGAGCAATTTTCTCATCATGTATGAATATACTAGTGTGTGAGGTCTCTGTTCCTGCTGTGATTTCAATGTTTATAAATAGTTACATATTGAACATATATTATATTGAACATATACTTGAACGTTGGTATCTCATATTATTGATTTGAACAAGTTGCCTTAAATGTCAATTAGCAGCCTACCTGTGACTGGAGCATGCAGTTCCTATCACCCTCTTTCACAAAGTCCCCCCCTTACATATATGTTCACTTATAGAAACAGTTATGAACTTCCAACAGGGAGTTCTCCCTAATCATTACTGAAGAATACAAAGGTTATTCTGAGATGGTTCTCCTTTTCTCTTTCCCTCAAGCAATTTCTGGCTCTCTCCGCAGAAACTTTATTAAAAATGGATCATTCCTGGAGAAAAAAAATAATTATATATACCAGCATTTACAAAAAACAGTAATAGAAAGTTCGTTCCCAAATTCCTAATTGACCCTGCTCCCAATCCCATGCACAATCCTATCACCCTGATATCTATAGATCTCTGTAAGAACAGTTCTGTAAAGATAGGTAGGGTTCACCTTTGGACTAACTCTTTTCTTTGCAACACAGATAGGAATGCCTTAATGAAGAAAAAAAAAAAAAAACCACAAGTGTCTCTATTTGAAAGTTTACACTGGAAGGGAAATTGAATCTTTGTGACCTAATAATGTGTATAAGTGAGAGGAGATTCAGTTACTGGTTCTGAAATGATCAAAAACTGTTGAAGTGAATTACAGCATTAAAAGTGGCTCTGTGCCCAGGCATTAGACTATATTTAATTTAAAGTTTTTTTCTTGCAGACTGAAGAATGGAGTAGAATATTAGACAGCAGATGATAGAAGATAAGATAATTTATTAAATATTAAGAGTAAGGATGGGAGGAGAGTATACAATTTTATTTCATTCAGTCTTAGCTTTGTTTTAAATAGAGGCAAGTAATTTAATAATGAATTCCCCTGTTAACATAAATAATAATTGTTTCCAATGCTTATCTCATGTTCTCGATGAAAATAAAAGAATACAAAATGACTATCATTATTTTCCTGATGCTTTTGGCTCTTGATCAAAGATAAACCTGATCTGATCTGCCTGTGCACTACACTGAGATTCTCTATTGGAATTTACACTGCAGCATTCATTATTTGTGAAGTTTCAGGTTGCTCCATTTGTTCCACTACGACATAATGCTTTGTCAGACTTTTAAGATACTTCTATCTAACATAATTAAAAATAGAACATTTGTTCAGCTTCCTTGTTTGAAATAAACATTGAAACACTTGGAATAAAATAGGTAAATTCAAATCTGAAACCTAGATATGAATTGAGAATTTTTTTTTTCAGTTAGAGGCAGCATTGTTTACTAGTTAGAATATGAGCACAATACTTGTATTTGACTATTGACAGATGAAAAAAACCTAGGTTCCATCTTAAAGCTTGGCGACGACTGTGGGTGAGACAAACACAATGCTTTCTGTTCTTGGTTTAAACTAAGGGTACACTCACAGAAAGTGTGGGAGTAGATACGGTTTTGAAGTGCTTCAAGAGGAGAGAGCACAATAGAAGCGATGAAAGAACGTTTGTGGAGTTCTGCAGTGTCACGTTGCTTCCACTTCACACTGTGATTTTCTTTGAAGTTCTAACAAATCTTCTCTCCCATCCTGCCTAAGTTCTGCTAGTACCTTAATTCAAAAGTTTAGACAAAGAATCTAGATTAAAAAGTCCAGACAAAAATAAAGAAATTATAGCTATACCTGTCATAGGGACCAAAATAATTTTCAGTCTCCAAAATTCTCCAAGAGTAATGCTAGCCCAATGACTGAAAGAGTTGATTTTCAGGTGCAATCCACTATGCAATAAAAAAACTGCATGATCTCTGTGATCTCTACTGCAGCCTTTGATGGTGACTCACAGGAATAAATGAAGTCCCAGCTAATAGTAACAGGTTGCATCTCTGATTTTCACGTTATTTATACATTTGGGACATGCTACACTCCTACTTTGCAATGATGACTTATAAGACACAATAATGCTAACTGTAATGCTTTAAATGGATCCTGGCCGAGACAATGTTTAAGATGTAATGATTTTTTATTTAAACTTAGGATACCAAGAAATTTAGAGAATTAAAAAAAAATAGACTTTTCTATTTTTTTTTATTTATCGATTTCAAGTGAATCTGTCCTGCTTTATGCAGCCCTACATTTAAAAGAGCATGTTCTTTTTTTCTAACATGTCTATGTAGCTTTGTCATGTGGTGGAAAACAGGCCAAAGAGAAAGGGATGCTTTCAGTTTGTTGTTTCTTGTACTGTGGTAAAAAAATGCTGGTTGGACGCATTCCTGGAAAATACTATTACTTAGCAATTCTGCTTAGTGCTTTGAAACGGCAGCCCTGGACTTTATCCCATAAGCCCTTATATGAAGGACCCTTACTCTTGCAAGCAGTACAACTGGAGATAGTGACAGATCACTATGTACCATATTTCCATTACATGGGGCTGATACGCTCTACTGTTTTTATTGTTCATGCCTTTCCCTTCTTAAAAGCTTTGAGATAACATGTGCAGTCTTTAAAAGTTCCATTCCAAATTGGACCACAAAATACAGGATAATTTTTATTTGCAAGCAAAATGCATTGGACTGCTGTGACCTCTTCCAGGTAGAGATCCCATCACAGTTATCCCACCTCATGGGACCTAAGCACACGGAAGGGGCAGGTTACCCATCAGGGCAGAATAAACAGCTTCCCATTACCCCTAGCCTAGGACAACAGATAAATGCCACAATTTATCCAATGCATGTATTTAGAAAAGTTGACTTTATTTGGAAACAGCCTTTTTTTCATGATGTCTTGAGGTAACTATAATCCTGAAGGTTTCTGCATTGTACAAGTGCAGTATAAAATGATATGTGAAATAATTATGAATCTATCCAACAAATACTGCTAGTAAACATCTATCTCTAAGAGTCTCAAAGCGGGTGTCTTGTATAATTTGTGAAAGACGTGAATGTTAAACAAGGAGGTCACTCAGTCTGGGTGCTGAGGAATTGAGTCAAGGAACCCCATAAACCTTTTGAAAGTCAACTGACCTCCTTATACCTCAGTCAGACTACAAGGATAATTAAGTAAAGTAGAACTGCATTAAAAATTAGATGCAACATTTGCATCAAACATGCCTGAACTAAAAAATTCACATATGAGACCCCAATCGTACAGGCAATTATACACCCGGATTTAATAATACATAATGTTTCATGGCCTTCTGTAGAACCTTACCTATGAAGAACTAATCTTAGAATTAGACCCGCCATCACCTATAAAAGGTAAAAGTACCCATAGATCTTTACAAAACCAGAGGAGACATGATCTCTGCCTTGTAAAATTTAAATCAAACAGCCAAGAGCAAATAGAACAAAGAGTAATCTGACAGAGTGTGTATATTTTTTTTTCTCCCAACCAAACATAAAATGATGTTTTATAAAAACCTAGTATTTTAAAGGTTTCCAGACATATTTCGCATATATATTTATATTTATAATATATTATTTATATTTATATTTATATTTATATTTATATTTATATAATAATATTTATATATTTATATTTGCATATATTTTTATATATATTTGATATGTGAGAAAAATACATGACATTATTAGGGCTTGAAGAGGAGTTAATCAATAAATAGCAGTCAGATACCTAATTCACAATGCAAAGTTCATGGTACTTGGGCATTTAATTGCTCGATTAAGTGCTCAGTCAAAGAATATGGGTTTTGCTACAGTGCTTCTAAATAGTTTATACACAGTTTGACTCCATGGGTCTCACTTGAGACTTTACTACTCAACATAGAGACAAAACACTCAAATTAATCCCAGTGAATTTTTTATGGGTATAGACATCGATTCCCTGTGGTACTCATGCAGTGGCCTCTAAAGTCATCTAGAGCCTTTTCTACTGATGCCAATGAGTCCCGACTCAGGCCTGCCATCACAGAACAATATTAATACCAACTTCGAAAGACTAGGGTACAGAAACTGAAGCACACCCCTGAAAATGGATGATAAAAACTGGATGGTACTTTGTAAGGAGTCACAATCAGAGTAGAAAGAACTAGGGTAATATTAGTTCTAATTCCCTAAACATAACCCACAGTATTTACAGTAAGATTTAATTTGGTGATTCTGGATACTTTTTTTTTAGGTGAAAAAAAATTTTAGAAGTCTCTCATTGAGTGACACATCTATATTCACTGAGTTCTTCAGTGTATTTCAGAGCATAATACATTTCACACCAATACCTAAATAGTGAAGTAGGTACTGAGTTGAGCTAGATGTCTCCTGCTGTACTCTGAGGCCCAGAACAGCACAGAAAGAAGAAACTGCAGTGCTTTTAGTGAATTAACTTCAGATTGACCTACAGAGGCAGGTTTCTATGGGGTAATGTTAAGTAATTCACTATAGGCTCATTTAATCCTGAGGTCTCTTGCAAACAAGGCTGCCAAATGGCAAAGGTGCTTTGTGAAATCACCTATTGTACATCAGATGCCGAACTCAGACTCCAATGTTCATCCTCTGCCAAGTCCCCAGACATGAAAAGCTCATGTTTTACCTCACTAAAGACCCTTTTTTTGACAGCAGAATGAGAGCTGCAACAGACTGCAGGTTGCCAATAAAAATAAGAGGTTTACTAAACTTGTTTTAGACATTAAATGCTAGCCTGGGGGTCTTCAGCTCTTGGGTGTTTTCCGTGATGTAAAAAAAAAAAAAACAAATACACAAAATCATTTTACATAATGACAGTCCCATATCTTCTAAGCAGTCATTCTAGTAAAGAGCAAGTTTCCGCTTCCATTTAAATCAACAGCAAGATTTCCACATACAGGGCCTTTACACAGGTTTTATTTACCTTTTCCTTTCTTACATATTTTCTATGCTAATTTTCATTCTTTCTTCTCCTTCTCTCTTTTATAATTTTTTACAAATTAACTGAGTAAAATACATCTGTTTTGAAATATTTGTAATTATTAAATTACATTAAAACCAGAATTTTTACCAATTAATTTATGTCATCAAAACAAGCAGCCCTTCACTTCAGTCAAATAGCAAGTTATAATGTTCAGAGAGATCAACAGGTATAATGAAAGCATGAACACTGATGTTCTCCAGAATAAGAAGTCAATAAATAACAGTCCCACCAAATACCTGCCTCAGAAATATCTTAAAATGTATTAGAACCATGAATTTCAGAGATATAGCAATTATCCCCTTTTCACATGCAGTTTGAAAGAAAAAAATGCATTAGGATACTCAAAAGATATGTAAATATGTACTTCAAAAATCAAAGTAGTTGAGTAGCATTATCTTAATTCAGGAGGAAAGAATACTTTCTCAGAAGGAAAGAAAGAGTCTTCAAGAGACATTGATTTTTGCTCTTTAATGTAGACACTAACTTATTTTGTGTTTCTTATGACTCTGTGACCAGAAATAAAACAAGAAGATATAGTTAGAAGTCATTCCAGAAATCCAAATTCCTATTGAAATAGTGTTGCGTGAATTGGAATCAATAGCAGAAAGACAGAACATATTTTCCTATTATTTTCATCATAATTTCATAGGTTACTAGTTCATGAATGAAAGAAAGAACAATGAAATAAAGAAATAAAGAATTAAATAAAGATCAAATGCACAATATCCTGGTAAGATTTCCTTGCACTGCACAGTCATTCTTTTACCTTCAACACTAATATAGCCAATATGCTTGCAGGGCATTTATATAAACTTTAAGTACTTACTGATTTCTTAAATTTCATTAAGAAATTCCACTGAAGCTAGTAAGGTGTTATTTTCCAGAAATGGAATGTTTTTGGCTGCCATCAGCTGTCTACGGGAGTATCAGTATTTATATTTTGCAAAAAACGTTAACTTCTTAAAACAGAAGTTCCCTCATTGGGAATGGACTTCTGGCTCACAAACAATAGCCATTGCAAAAAAAAATTTGCCCATTCTAACTTTATTCTGTGATTGAAACTTTGCAATTTTAAGTTTCTACTTAAATAAGAACTAAGCAATAGAAAGTAACATTTTGGATGAGAGTCCTTGTAGAAACTAAACTCTAGTGCTTCTCAGAAGGAAAGGTTCATTATGATAGCAGTTACTTTTAATGAAGAGAAATCAACCAAAAATTTGACCAAATCAGAAACACAACTTTTTCCATATTGCTTATTATTTGGAGAATTTTAATTCCCAGGACTGCACTCCATAGGCTGTTAAACAAACCTCCAAGCTTCTGGATTTCAGCCACAACCAACATGAAAGTGCAGAAGAGAGCAGCACTCTTTTGGCATTTATTGCTTGACTATGTCCTAAAGCTATCAAAAAATCAGAGGCTGGAAATCAGTCCTTTCCCAAGGCATCACAGAACTTACCGCCATTTCTTGATTGTTTTGAAAACCTTGGCATCAGAAATCTTTCTCTCCTTCTCTGCCACATTGGGAAGCCTGGTGCTGGGTTCCACAGGACTTGGCAGCATCTCTCCTAGCCCCTTCTGCTGTTAAACTGCACGCTGCCCCAGGGTTTCCGAATCAGACACACATCAGGCTTCTTGGCATGCCTCTGATGGAAAAGCCTTTGAGCAATTCAGCTCTTCTACACTGTGTGGTTCACAAACAACACAAGCCCCTCATGCTCTGAGGATGAAATAACGCTTGGAGGGACAAATCACTAACAGACAGTTTCCTAACACCGGTAGGACAAAACGGGCCACAGAAGCCACATGCTTCAGTAAAGAAAACCTCCCTTACATGAACAAATGAAACTTTGCTGTGTTGCTGGTGGTGTACAAAAAAGAGCAGTGTAAAATCTTTCCTTCGTTCTCCTTCAGTTATTATTCATTTGTAATGCAAAACCATACCATTCAGTAATCAGAGTGATAACTCATGCAAACACTGAAAAAGCTGATAGCACAGCACAAAGTTTTTTCTTCAAATTCTGTGGGAAGCTTCTCAACCTGGGATTTAACCTTGGGATTTGCAAAACTACAGAAAGTTGATTTAAATATCCCTGTTCACAGAACTTGTCCTACTAGTGCTCTCACTAAATTACAGCTGGTCAGTTGGTTAAAGATGAAGGTATCCAGAAATGACTGGATTTGAGGACCACAAAAATCCAGCCACAACAGCTGGGCCAGAATAGCCCAGACTTTGACCACTGCTCTTTAGTAGTAAGTGTCCTGGTTAACAATCTTTGAATGTAAGCAGCTGGCATCAGATGCAACACATGCAAAGGCAAGCTATAGATACAAGGAAGCAAAGATGGGATGTTGCAAAGGTATTACAATGATCAAAACTGGACTGATCACATATCCCAAACCGGGCTGTAAGAACAAAAGAGCATTTTAATGGGTGGAAATTATTTGTAATATATTATTCTCCTCACATAATAAAGAGGAAGTCTCTTTTTTCCTTTTTGCTATTCTCTATATATTGGTTTGAAACACTTCCTTCTGGTGCTCTCTGCCAAGTCTCAGTAGCACAGGAAATATCAGCTCACTACTGTTAGTATATAAATTAGCTGAACTTCATCTAGGACCAGTCTGTAGGAATATTGTGCAAAAAAAAAAAAAAGTTGGTATTCTCTTAATGTACTGCATCTCTATTTTAAATAAACCTGCACAGAAAACAGGATTCCTTTGGAAAATGTAAAGGAGTATAAAGGGGTAGGTAAGGCAGCACATGGAAAGCAGCCTCCACAGGTGTCATAGCTCCACATAGGCCAGACATAACCACTGTCATACTGAATATTACCTTATCCTGCACTACGTAGGGCTGTGACTGTAATTGATTTTCAGGGTCAGCAGCCAAACTGAAATACTGGAAGCAAAAAAGTGGCTGTGTCTCTTTGGTCCTGTCCCCACCTCGGACTTGGAAAAGAACGAACTTGACTGAACGAACTGAACCTCCAGGCTCTAGGACAACCAAGCAGGAAGGCAAACGCGGCCAACGACACCTCTGCTGCTAAAGCTGTTTCAGCAGTGGTGTGAGTGTCGAGGCCATGCACTGCAGAGGACCCCGTGGGCCAAAGCAGCCAGGAGAATAGGCTGTGGACGCTGGGGATGGCAGAGCCCAGCACCTCCGGCTGGCTGGGCACAAGAGACACCATGCACAGCACCAGGTACAAACTATGCTACTGCAGTTTACTGAGGAAAGGGTAAGAGGAAGAATTGCTTTCTACCCTCACAAGTGAAAGACACAAAGTGCAGTGAAGAGAGAAAGAGAAGTACCCACGCCAAATTCCCTCTAATTTTCTCCTCGGAGACATTGTCCTTTTGCAGAGGGAGGTGTGGTTTCCAAGATTCTCATGCTGAGATAAAACTCAAATTGCACAATCCCCAAGTCAGTGGGGAAAAGAGGGACAACATGACTAGAATTTACCTCCAGGCTACTTTTTTTCCCCTTCCCTCAAACCAGTTCTGCAGTTCTACTGAAAAGTAGAAACAGCTTTAGGATCAAAACCCCATTTGTGATGAATTTGAGGTCACTAAAAATGTTACCCAACAATATTGATTAAATTGCAGGATAAGGCCAGTCTGATCCTTCCAATAAGCTCAAGATTATGCCAGCATTTTCTCAGTGATTTTGCAGAACTTTATAGCAGCCAATTAACCTGACCAGACAGGCCAAAACCGAAGTCATCATCCAGTAATGCTAAAAAAATCACAGTGGAGTTTTTGAGCAACTGCTACATTTTTTGGGGTATGGCATGGGATAGAGGCATCCGACTGCCTTCAGCAATGCTGAAGGTATTATGTATGAAATCCAGGATAACTGTGAAGCTTATTGTGAGCTGAAACAACATGGCAACAAATGATTTCAGCCTCTTGCTAAGATTGCCAGCACTCTGTCATTTGGCAAACCCCTGAGAAGACATGAATATTTGTTTTTCTAAATCTCAGACAGCTTCGGGTTTGCAAAGCTATATAAACAAATGAATTACATGAAATCTGTGACTGACCTACAAATCCCACCCTGCCTATTTCTCTTTTCACTTCCCCTTCTGGCAGTTCAAATTCAGGAGACATCAGTCTGTTGCTAGAGTAGATTTATGTTGCTGGAACATTTACCTTAAGGCCAATTTTTTATTTCCATCCAAAAGAATGTTTACTGGCCAATGCTGAGCAACAGAAGGATACAGCAGGCTCATTTTGTCTTCTTGTTTTAAACCTTAGGGTAGAAAGAATATGAAACCTTAAAATAAAGTTTGGCTCTAAGTAGATGTGTATATATATATACATACATAATAGGGATTCCCACCTACCTCTGAACTCTTTGCTCGTAGTATTTTTTAATGCTCTTTCCACATCAAAGATGTTCTATGAACTTTACTGTTGAACATGTTAGTCTCTAATCTCAACATTTGATCTCTACACTTTCTTTAGCAAATGATTTTTTTTGCTTTTCATCAAAAGCCTGAAATTTTCCTCTTCCCTGCCCCCCTCCCTTTTTCAATTAGTTCTGCTAGCCCTGCTGTCTGTTGCTGCTTCTGCAACTTTGCCAGTAACTGCTATGCACTAAGGAATAAAAATATTAAAAAAAATGACAAGATAATGTGAAGGATTTTATTTGAGGATAATGTGAAGGACTTTGTTGGCTTCATCTGATCAGTGGTCCCTGAGCTGAAGTGTTAGGCAACTCCTTTGGGAACATGCAATGTTAAATATTCATGGGTATCCAATTCTGAAGCCATAATACTGAATATTCATATTGGAAACACAATCCCAGGAGCTTTGCTTAGCATATAAAGAAACAGAAACATAGCTGTTAAACTAAAGTATGCTTTAAGCTGCAATATTTCATATAAGCTTAACTAGAATGGGCATACTAAGGCCTATTAAACATCAACATTTAAAGGCTCAGATTTGGCCCCAGTGTGAATTCCTCTCTCATGAAATTAGAATTTAATTTGGGGTCACTGTTAACACAAATTAGAAATAAAAGCTGCATTCTGATGAGACAGGATGACACTGGTTTTAGTTTTACAGTTTTGTAACCAAGAAAATGATTGTAGTAGTTACTTTATCGTAACTCTTGGCACTTCAATGACAGCTTGTTTGATCTTGAACAGCCCAAGCAGAGACAGTGTTGGTGTGTTCAGCACACATTCATCATGGAAGTTTTTACAGATGTTTGAGTTGTGTGTTGTATCTCCATGTGCCAGCCTGGGTCCTGACAGCTCCAGGGGGAATTCATCATGCAAGAGGCCAAGCTGCCCAACATCACTGCTTTCCCCCAGATGCAGGCCATTTAAGTTATGATCAAGCACCCACACACTTGCTGACAGCATTGGGGGGGGAATGTTTCTAAAGAGGAGCAGGCAGGGAGGACAAGTCAACTCTGGGCATGATGCCCCAAAGCTACCCTTGCCTGCTTTGGGGTTGCAACTCTTCTTACTCTGATGGCGGCAAAGCTGTGGCTCCCACAGCCTCCCTTTGGTGGACTCTCTTTCCCTGTTGACCTTGTCACCGTGGAACGTGGTGGAGAATTTTTCTAATATAACCCATCTAAGGTTTCTCCTGCTGTCCTCCCCTTGCCTTCCCTTCCCAATACGCTTTCCAGCATGGCTTGGATTAGCCTTAAGTTCTTGCGGTTTCTTGTTTCAGATTTCGGTCTGGCCATTTGTCATCCTGGTTCTGTTTCTCCTCTCTGTTCTTAGAATGACAGAACGCAGGATCACCTCTCTGGATAAGATTATAAATGCTTTGCTGTCCAATTGCCAGTAATGAGTCTCTGCCAAATTTATATTCTAAAATTCCCCAAGCAGCAATTTAATTACATTATTTTGGATACAGCACCATAGCAGCTGCATTCATTTGATGAGGATTCATTATGGTTTATGGTGAAAACAATGGCAAATTAGCTCTGATGTGTTTTGGAATTTGCTCTTTATTTAGTTTAGAATAGCCCTGTTTTAGTAAGCATGTCTCCCAAGCCCATTTGATCCTGCAGTCTGTAAGAAAGTGGGAAGGCTCTGACAGGAGTTCTTAAAAATCAGATACATCTGCACCTGTTGCAGCTCAGTTATTGAAGTCCTGTTGGTTTGTGGTTAAAAGGTAATTACCAAACAGATCCATTCCACTATATTTTAAGGAATATTCCAGGACTATTTCAAAAGTCATGTGTATAAATCAAAATAAATACATAAATAGCAAATCCTCAGTTTTGTCCATATTTTTCATGGATGAACTTTTTTTCCCAAAAGCAGAAAAGATTATATCCCTACTAGAAACTTAGTAAGGGTTCTCAAGGAAACCTAAAACAAATGACTTCTGTGACTGCTTCCAAGATCAAACTTTAAGCCAGATTTGTGAAATATTTGTTCAATTTTTTGGAACTGTCTGGAGGACTTACAGTAAGTTCTAAGCACATACTAGGGGGTGACATGAAGCCTAATCATAGGGCAAAATTCATAGCAGGGGAGTAAACACCTCCAAAGATCAAATTTGTTCTCCTACCACTATTCCCAACAAAAGCCACAGCTTTCCATTAGAAGCTACATTAGAAGATTTTGCCAGAGAGCTAACATCATGTGAGGGGCGTAACTTCTGCAGGGAATTTTTGTATGGAAAAAAGTCTTTCTACAGGCATAGTTAGAGCACCACTTCTGTAACTCTGTAGTTTATTTTGCTTTGTTTATCAATATAGTTGTTTTTATTGGCAAAAAAACACTTTTTGGCCACTTAATGACACAAAGAAAAAGCAAGCTTTCTTCTTTCAGCTTTCCTCAAGTTCTGAAAAGTTGACTCAATGTCAAGAGTCACATCTGTACATCTTAACAGCGGTCTGTGCTGATAAAGGGAACAACCCTTAGCAGACCTGGACATAGAGAAGTTGCTATATCCCCTTTTTCTACACAGTTAAGGGCTATAGGTGGAATTGCTCCTCCTTGCTTAGGATAATATTTAAAGTCTGTTCAATTACTTTCCTCCCTATCCTATTCTGTAAGATCCTCATCTTTACCTTGTGCCAGCACCAGAGTAAGTCTGACCCATTACTGAGTCATTTCAACTTGCTAGACATCCAGAAGCTTATTCACTTACTATGCAGAGTTGGTTTTTTTACCGACCTTGAGAGCTGGCATAGCTCAGGATGGGATCAGACAGGCATGGCACAGATGCTGAGGAGGACGTAGGGATGCACCACTACAGAAGGGGGAAAATGGTGGACCCGCAGAAACCAGCCATTAAATTGATTTGGCTGCTGGGAAATTGTATTTTAGGCACCTGACTTGTGCATCTACTATCAGCATCTAGCGCAGCAGTCTTCCTAGAGTACACCTGTGCGGTCAGTGAAGACGGGTGGGTGCCTAAAGAGGGAGAAAATGGAGCAGACTCAGTGGTCCCACCTCACGTACGCCTGCCCCACTGAATTGCTGGGGCTGCTCGCTGCCAGCAGAAGAGGCAGGGAATCAGCTCACCAAAGGGTCACACAAGTGCCGGAGCTGCTTCAGCGGGGACAGCAGTAGCATGCAGGAAAGAGAGTGAGAACGATGTAACAAGGTGAAGCATTTTTTGGCAGCAGCGGGCTTGTTAAATCAGTTCAGTGATCCCATAATGTACTCTTTGTGCTAACAGTATAAATAAGAAAACCCCCAAATAATCAATAATAAGTACCTGATAAATAAATAATTAGTAAGTAAGAATAATCAAAAAAATCCAGTAATATTTGCTGAAGCAATGTGGGATCCTGCTGGTATGCCTGAGGCCAGAATTTGGCCTATACTGTAAACATAATATAAAGCAAAAGTAGTAAAAGGGCCACATTTTTAACACTGGAGGCCTTTTACTCACACCACCAAGCTCTTACAGCTTCACAGCACTAGAAATCAATTACATGAAGGCTGACTTTTAAGCAAGAATACTGAAATTACGTATATAGAATATAAGAGAACAAAACCCCGAAGCTTCAAAACACTTTTCTACCTGGCATGCCCAGTTTAAAATGGCTTCTTATTACTGAAGTGCTTAGCTACACTCCAGGGTTTCTCACAGACTTTCCCTATGAATTTTTCTGTAGAAATAATGACTCAGAGAGAGCAGTCCTGAGACAGGCAGCTTCCAAGATCGGATATTTGCCTGACCTTGCAGACCTCCTCAGGAAGGAAACGAGTTCCTCCAAGGAGAACACGTGACAGCAGATTCACAGCCTGTTCTGCAAGCAGGAATCATTCAGTGAGGCGCTCTGGTGTTGAACTTCAGGGGGAACTGGGGTTCCTACCATGCTTAGAATATGTCAGCAAAAAAAGGTAAAAACCAAGCACCCTCCCCTATACTTTTCTGTTGTTTTCTTGCTTGGACTCACACTTTCATTGCTAACTATAAGCAGAGTCATTACAAAATAAGTTCTCCCACATCTGAATTTGTAGCTTGTGACAATCATTTACCTGTAACCCAACAATTTGCTTCTACCCCTATACTGCAAACACTCAACTCTGCACACAATAGAGGCAACAATTAGACTAAAAAAGCTTCCTAATTTATTCAAAATTATTTTGATATTGTATGCATTAAAAATCTAAAGCCTTCACTGACTTCAACAGTGCTGAAATTAAGCATTATGAGATTTAAGGGCTGAACTCCAAATCGGTTTTGTTTGCTTGCTTGTTTGTTTGTTTGATTTTTCCTAAAGTGTAGTAGTGATTTATTTGACAGAAAAATTACATTGCTTTCAAGTGAGAACATGCAAACTGATTCAGGCAGAACAAGAACCCATTTAAAACTGCTCAAAATTCAGACTTCATTTAAATGTTTTTCAGGGATTCAGAAAAATGTTTTATTAGCTTATCAATCTCTTTACCCAGCCTCTTTTAACAAAAGACATTATAAGAAAATTATTAATCTAAAGAGGTGGTGTTACTTAGAGTAATTCACTACATGTTCAGACAAAGGTTTTCAATTTGTATAAATATGGACAAAGCTGGAAGTAATCAAGTAAATTAAAGGGGTAACAAAAGGTTCCTCTCATAATATTCTTACCCAAAAAGAACTACAGTAATTCATAGCATCCTGCCTGCATAAGAATTTCAGTGCATCAGAATTTCAGGAGAGCTCAAGCACGTGTCTACCAAGTCTGAAAAGAAAGCTAATTCAGCAGAGGGAAAGACAACGTAGAAAACACAAAAAAGCTTCATGGTTGCTGCTCTAATTGGTGGATCTGAATGGAAAGGTCACTTTTTCCTCAAGAGTGATCATAAGAAATGCTCAAAAGAGGATGAAAACATTATTGTATGTCTAATATAATGCCCCTTCCCTCCCAAGCTGCAGCAGATTTTTTAAGTTGTAATCAAATGCAGCGGAGAGAACGTGCTTGCCCATACTTAAGGCATGTGAAAGAAAAGATTGCATCATCATATAAATTCACCCAAAGTTTGCATAACCTCACCAGGCATCTCGAGTGGGTCCTTTTGGCAAGTGGGCACCTATCACCCCTTGGGATGAAAAAGGGCCTCAATGCAGGAGCTCCCTCACATGGCAGAGTTTTCAATGTACTGGTGAATTTTAACCCTCAGTGCTAGCCTTCCACTTACTCACAGAAAAGCAAATGTGGCTCGCTCTCACCAAGCTGAAGAACATCCCGTGCAATGGGAGAGCCCCAGTGTTGGTAGGGCCATCCTGGAGTGACCCACTGCCCCAGCAGCCCCCAGCATCTGTGTACAGGGGGGAAGCAGGAATCATAGGGAAGACCATACAGCAACCAGGAGGTCGACGACTACTGGGAAAGCACAGGGCCTTTCTCTCCCAAGCATTCACCTCTACCAATCTCTTGCATATCTGTACGTATATTTTCTCCCTTTTATAGTTTACAGAATACAGTCAGGTTTGGTATATTGGGAAAGGCACTGAAAACATCTATTTTCAGATTGATGAATTTTATTTTTTTAAAACTGATGATGTCAGTCAAATAGTATTTGTAATATTTTAATAGTTCCTTCAATTATTCCTTTGAAGGGATTTCTTGCATGTGTGTGTTTAGAGTCTTTGGGCCACAAATAAAACATTTTAAATACCTATTCAGATGAACCATCATCCATACACTGATCAATATGTTTTCTTCTCTTTAGTAACTTATTATGAAGATAGATATTGCTGAAATTCAGTTTGAATGTTATATTCTCCATATGCTGCTGGCTTAATCTGGAAATAAAATTTGCACATGCTGTCATTAGCTACAGCCTAACGAGTCTGCTTAATGCTTCTACCATGAGACACATATGTTGTGAACAGCTGCCTGTCTTTAATCTCTTTCAAAGTTTGACTGTATCATAACAAATAACAAAACTTGGGTGCACAGCCTCACATTTCAAAATAGCCAGTACAACTCCAGAAGCGCAGAGATGAGTTTCAGGGGGGAGGCTACTGTAATGCAGGAGCCTACAGCAACTGCCAGCTGGTAAAGCAGGGTACCCTACCAGGGTACACAACTGTCCTGAAAACCAGAACAACATTAATCTATATAACTAATACTGCAACGCAGGTTCTTCTCTTTTACTTTGGATTTTTCATTTCTCTGATAGTTAATGAAAGATGATACCTTTTTTTTTTTTCATCTTTAATTATTTTTACCTATCAGCTAGACTTAGATATGGAAAATTTCTCTGACATTCAAATCCACTGCAAGCTTGAATTGACATTGTTATTCACAGATAGCATGAACTCTCAATATAAACTGCATGGGGAAAAAAGGAGAGCTTGGCAAGTCATAGAAGTATCCACATATATGCAAACAAAATTTAAAGAAAAGAGAAAAACTGGATTATTTTGATCAGGGAAGCACTTTCATTATTTTTTTCTTCATCAGCTTCAAATTAGTCATTGCTTCCTCCAGCTCTGATACTCTGAGCATGCTAAGAAATCTTCCAGCACTGTCATCAGAGATGTTCCAGCTTATTTGTAGCTGAACAGGTTAGTATTTATCATCCGAGGCAAAAACGGACGTTTAATACCTTTAAAGTATGTGTTTCAAGATGTGTGTGCATTATAGGTGGAATTACAGGAAACAATACAGAAAAAATGCTGCAGTGGCTTATGATTTTAGGCACACCCCTGAACAAGAAGCACACCCCTGAACAATTAGCAATCCCATCCTGATATTAGTTCTGGGACCCAAGAGCTCCATCCCCCTCTCACTCCCATCTCTTCACTCAGCCCAACAGCAGATTGCTGCTCCCTTCTTCATCTGTCCTAGTATTAACAATGATGATTTATCACCCACAACTGGTGAGCGTACAGTAAGTAATGGTGTAAGAAATTATTTGTGCAGTATAGGACTAGGAAGTAACGGCATTGAAAAGGCCCCTTTGTACGTTTTAGCATTTTGAAAAAAGACTATACGTTTTATTACTATTTATTGTAATTTATACGAGCTGTTGCATATGTTACATGAAAGATCTCTTCTCATTGTACCAGGTTTTTATTTTCATTTTATTTAGAATACCCTTGGGAAAAAGAATGTGATATCAAAACCATAATTTTCTTAAGAAATATAAGCTGAAACACATACAAGATAGAAGAGAATCTCTCATAGAGATAGATATTCCCTCATATTTTGGAATCTCTCATATTTCAGTTCTTTTTTCAAATTTAGGGAGTGTAAACTTTCAGTCAATAGAGAGTACTGTTATAACAGTGTACTAACATTAGTTTGGACATCAGAATTAATTTGTTATTAGACTGGCACATAAGACGGGACATACAGAGCCAGGAGTTGCACTGGGACCTCTTCTCCTAAAAGAAGGGCACAAGAATCCAAGCCTTTCAGCACAGTGACAAGGGGGAGTGAGGCTATTGTATTTCAAACCAGAATAATTATAAGAAATCAAATACTAGTGCCTCTGCTGACTAGTCGAACTAGCCAATATTAATTTAAAACTTTTTTCTTATTTAATCATACCCATTTACATGATACCAACAGCTCACCTGAATATTATTGTGACCATATAAAATTTCTACGTACCTGTCATGCTTGCTTTTGTATTTTGTTCTAAGCATAGTTAAATAATATTCCTTGAACCTGGGATTACATCTCATGTACTTTTACAAGATCTTATATTACAGGACTTTTTTTGAATTGAGCCTTTGGGAATTACCATAGTAAAATTAAGTAAAATCATTTCTATACTTTACAGATGTTGTTGGCAGAGACGATAGTACAGTGGAATACCGTCTATTCCAAAGTCACAAATGCCCACAGAGATTTCCTTTTTTTTTTCCTTAAAAAAAAACTCAATTTCCGTATAGATAGAGAGTTGTATATTGTATATTACTCCACCAAAATATCCTTGCCTTTTCAAATTTTCAGCATTTTTTTTCTGCAGCCAATGTTCTGTGGGCCACTAAAAGGCTATGGATGAGGGGTCTGTCGTAGTTTAGAAGATCATTCTTAATATCACAACTAATTGAACAGATAAATTGCAAAGGAAAAAGCTAGCCATAGGCATGCCAGTTACATTTCTCATCTGTGCTGAGTTTGATTGCTCTCATACTGTAAAATATAATTATAGGATCATACTGCTACTTTATGTTATTATGGCCAACATACTGTAAGGAAGCTAAAATTGCAAAGTTTCAAAAGAGAAGACTGAGATTACATTTTGGCAGGAAATTTTAATTTCTCCAAAAATGCAAATCTTGTGAGCACGGAGAAAACCCAAACCACCAAACCCTGTTGTGTTCAAAGTCAAACTGATGCAACTTAGAGCATGCATTCGATACAAACACGTAAACAGCGCAAAAATTTTGGAAGTGCAATAGTGTCGTAATTGAGATGGATGGGGAAATATTTCTACAGAACCTTACTCCTGACTACGCACACATTGCTTGTCTCTTTTTCTTCCTTTTCCAGTTTTCAGCGTTCAGAATCTCATGGAGCTCAGAGGAGACAAGGTGTATGTGGAAATACACAGGTGCTAGCAGGTGGCACAGAATTTTCTAAATTTTGCAGTGCAATTCTAGCTACGACAAAGTCTCACATCTTGGCAACTGGGGACAGCTGGAAGTGGGTCGGTAGGCTCTAACAGAGGGGACCCGTAAGTTACAGAGGCAGTGCAGAGCTCCAGTCCCTTGAGCACTTTTGTCCGAGGCATTAGAACAACCCTGCACACGCTCCCCTTCCACAGTCATAAACTGGGGTATCGCGTAGGGCCAACAGCCCACACAAAGAAGAAATTCGTAAAACAAGTAATACTTCCACTCCAGCCTGCAGAAATTACAAAAGAAAAGGCTATTGTAAAAAGCAATCCTGCTGGCACCATCAAGGCACATTATCAAGGAAGTCAGTGATATATTACTTATTTGTTAGCTACCCAACACGTTCTAAGCATTTTTCTGATGAAGACAATGCACTTTCAATTAAACATTTATACTGTAAATGGGCAAGAATTGCTTAAGTAAGCATTTACAGCAGGTCTAGGAATAACTCGGTATAGTCACGCTATGATAAAATCATCTAATTTTCTGTTTTCTTTGCTCCTCCTTCATTTTTTGCTGACTTTAGATAACTGGAAAACAGAGCAGGCTCTAGCTGATTTGCAAGAGCGCATTATAAATGAAATGCAAAAGCTGAGAAGGGCAGGAATCCCCTCGCCCTCCGTCCTCTGTGCGTGTGCTTGCTCTCGACGGCAACTATGTCCTTCCCAGCAAAAGAAAAGGCTTCCTGCATGGAGGGTCAAGGGATGCCAAGGGAGATAGGGGGCTGGATGGCTGGTTTAGGGAGAGGTAAATACAGATGGGAGAAAGAGGGAACACACAATCTTATCACCCATACCAGGCTTTGAGTCCGAAGTGTGTTTAGCAATCCAACATAGCTTTCCAGTCCATGACCTTCTGGAGGAGATTCCCTCTCCATGGACTATTCATGCTTTCCAAATTAGGCACCGTTTCTGATTGGTATGAACCCCTATGTATAGGTTCACAGTGCTGAGGATATATACAAGTATCATTTTTCTAGGAAGTGTACATTTTGCTGAAAGAAGAGGGCCAAAGAAAATCATAATAGACGTACACTTGTAAAACCAAAAACGAAAAGTAGTGTACTAGGATCATTGCTGGATTTGTGTTTTAAGATCAGACAATACGAAAAAAAAATGTTGAGCAATTTTCATGACCTATTACATAACATGAAGAACTAAAATGCTTTAATCATGCTCCCATGATTGTATGTCATTACAGGGCAGAGTTAAAGTAATTTGGATTTCTCTTCATGGAGTAATTTAACGTATTAAATTAAAGCTTGAGAGATATCTGAATATTGAGTGTTCTGCAGTGCTTATTTGGGAGATATTTACATCTGGGTTTTGGGGTGGGCTTTTTTCCTATTTAAAGCATACTATTAACCACCTTCGCCTTTGTCTGAAAATGTATTTGCTGTCACATTATTTTTTTAAATATTTGCATTAAAATAAATTTATACCTTAAAATAAGCTCAGAATATACATACCTAACGTATAGACATACATAGTCGTGCTCTTACACACACACACCTCTCAATGCCACTGAAGGGTGTGCGTTTAGCCTACTGTCCATGGTAAGTGTTTTTAGCCATACTCTGCCAACTAGTTTTATCATTGCCTGGAAAAGCACTAAAAGAATTCGCTTACTCATTCTATTTATCAGTTATAAGAAAACATACTGTTATGTTAAAACCCATAAATGTTCTGCCTTTGAAAGGTCACTTGTTTGTAACTTTTCCTGTTAACAGCCCTATCTTTGTTACTGTGGTAGGCAGACACTACATTGCCTAAACAAAGGGTCAACCTGTGCCCAATGTTCTAAAACATTTATTATTTGCCCTTAACCTCAACTATTTGCTTCAATTCCATTTTTATTGCTTTATTATTTACTGTTTAAATACAAATTCTCATTCTGAGGAAGTATCTGTCCTGCATTGTATTCCACCACCAACTTTCAAGCATCATATTATCTAAAAACGCATAAGCAATGAAGGGTCAGTCAAGAGATCATTACAATAAGCAAATTCCGAGCTAGAACATGGACTTAAAGTCTGTTATCTGAACAGTTTGGACCAGATCCATGGAAAAGTATGAAAATATATTTTGCTTAATGCCTAGTTTGGCTTCCCTGGAAACCAGAGTCATGAGAACAAAGACGATCATGCCATACTATTTACAATTTTATTTAATTCTCTTGTTCTTCCTGAATAGATTATGCCTTCAACACCATCATTTCCACTAAAAATTGAAGGAAATAAGTCGTATGCGAACATTTTTGAAAGACTTGCCAACTGTTAAATTTGTGAAAGTAAGTTTTAAAAAACTATGGTTTATATTTTTAAAAGGATCTTAGGTAGATAAAATCAAAACAATCTCACAGTACTTATAAGTATTGCAAAGTCATAGTTCATTATCCACAGTCATAAACACAAGGAACTGCAAACCATGCTAAAACAGTCTAAAATTTACAAAAAAAACCCCCAACCACCCCCCAAAAGGACTAATGCTGTTATTAATGTATTGACATTTTCTATTATCCTTCTAAACTCCACCAAAGAAATACCAGACAGAGGAAACACAGCCACTTGAGATAACACTAGACTAAAGAGAGAATGTTCTAAAGTCTGTCTTAATAGTTATATATTAAAGTAATAAAATAAGTGTAGCTGGAAAACCTTTGTAGTAAAATAGTTCATTCCTACATTAATCCTCTTCCATGCAACAACTTAATACTTTTGCATCTTTGCAAATACTGAAGCATAGCAAATTAGTTATATTTTTGCATCTATCTCTGGGTTAAGTAATATCAGATAATATTCCATACTAACTGATGTGACCATTCATCATTTTAATGTCATAAAAAATGAATACACTGAAATATCTGTCAAGCAGTATCTAATCTAATAATAATATCAAGCTTCATCTAATCTAAATATAATCCAATAATAAATAAAGTCCACGAGTTCCACATTATTTCAGGTTGGATGTAGTGTTTTAACTATACGTTAAACCTGCATAACTGGCACTATAGAAAGTAACTTTCTACACTCTGAATCTATTAAGTACAATGTAAGGAAAAGTGCCACTTATCTAAATGTTTAATAACACATATCACTATAACACTGACATTTTATGTCTTTACACATCAGTTGGATTTTTTTTTAGTTAAACAGCTTCTATTAAATAGGAAGTTAGTAACGTTAAGGGTACACAGGGAAACTGTAAATTTAGATGTGAAAATATTCAGCTACTAAAAAAAGATATATGCATGGAATATTAAAAATGGATACCAAGTAAAACAATTAAAGTGTAGTAGTTTATATATATATGTGATCAAATACATTTTTACTGACCTACACGTATATATGAAACTGTATATATTTACTTAAAATATAGGCATACGTGTATTTATTCAGATTCAAGATTCTAGATATTCATGAACTTAGACATTACTAGAAATTTCATGTATTTCTATGATAAACAAACAAGTCTACATACACATGCATACAAACATATGTAGTATTGCCTTTTATATACTGACACAAGCACTATAAATATGCACACAAAATGAATAAAATGTATATAGACACTTATTATAGGTATATGCATATTATATTTATATGTAAGTCCAGAAACCAATGTTCCTGGACTGTCAACCCCACTGTTTGTACAAGTATGGATTTGTAAGTGCTGGGTTCTTATGGTATCACAGTATACCAATTAATGATCAAGCTGCAACTACAAAATAATGCCAAATAAAAATAGTTGGAAAGCTTCAACACATATTTTGCCAGTATCTCTGCAAAGACATTTAAATATGAAAAGTTTTTAAATTCATAATATGCATAGCAGGGAAGCAGAAATATTTTTGCGCTCTATTTGTAGAAGCTGTGGACCTGACAAAGTCTCCTACCTTTACACAGTCAAGGCAGGCTTAGAAGAGTTGAATGCAATTCTCCCTGCGTGGAACAGTTTATGGCTGCTTCCCACCAAAAAAATATTTGTGAGTAATTAAATTGACACACTGTGAAAAACCGAATCCTTGCATCCTGAATCAACAGTGTAGGAAAGATAGATGTGTATGAATTCTGCCACTAAAACTGGGTGAAAACCACACAAACAAGAAGCTCCCTTTTGTTCCTGGAATTGCTGAATGCCATTCAGAGGACTGCCCTGCCTTCGTAAACATGCCCAATACACGTCAGCACTAATAAGATTCAAACAAAAACATGGAGAACCACAGCTAACCTACAATGGTTCGATTCAACAAAAGATCTTTCTTGACTAAGCACTACAAAAATTGTGCCAAAATTATGTTTTGGCAAGAATATATGTGTCAGCGGCCAGATTCTCAGTAAATATGAAGGTGAGTAAAAATATTGGTTTCAATGGAGTTACGGTGGCTTTACACTATTTAAAAATATGGCTCACCGTCTGTCTTCCTCTTTTGTTACACCTCTTCATGGCTAATATTAAATGAGAGATATCTTTCCATCCACACCTTGTAACTTCTCCCCAAAATATTCTCTCTTGTTCAAAATAAATCTTATCTTTTATTTTTTCTTGTCACTTTCTTGAGTATAAATACATCTATAGAAGAATGGTAATTTTATGAATTTTCTCTGGAAAAAATGAATGTACTTTTCAATTGTCTTTTCCTTTCCATTGCAACAAGACAAAAAGCAAAGAATCAATATCAAAAGTAATTAGCCACAAATATTTTCTTTGAGGTAATACGGTGAGCTAAGCATAAGCATTTGCACCTTCTATTTTTAAAACTCTCATCATTTATGTAGCTAAAAATTATTTCTAATTTATACCACAATTTTGACCATGACCTCATAAATTCAGCATATTACCAGGATACTGCCTGTTCTCTGTTTTGGTTATAGTTTATCATTTTTCCATTTTTAATATGCATCTGTCTATGATCTACTTAAAAAAAAACCCAACACCAAATCTATAAACATTAAACCAACGATAAGCGTGAAGGTATCTCATGTGGTTGCATAACTAAGCAGGAAAGGATCACTCCTAGAAGAACACAAGTGCCCTCAACCCCCTGCACCCCAGTACAAGTTGAGAAAGAAAAGCACCTCTTGGGGTTGGGGCCATAGCTGCCAAAGAAAAACACTTTCTCATTTTCAGATGTCCACAATTGCTATTACATTGACTGTTAAACACACTTCAGCATAGACGCCTCTGTTGGACAAGTGTACAGAACTCCTAATTAAGGGGTTTCATTTTTGCCACAAAAGGAGATTGTAATGGCATCTTTTGTCCTATGCTTAATGAAGGGTGAGATATTGTTTAAATAATTAGTAACACTGCTGGAAGAGAATGCAAGTAATTAGCATAGCTTGACAACCAGAGCAACACCAGTTGCTGTTGTCAGCATCAACAATGTGTCGATTTAAAAAGAAAACCCCAAGAAAGAAAGTGTCACTTGAAGCGGTTTTGCTTTTCTTTTTTAAAGATACAATTAACCACTCATTTTTTAATGAATCCACTATACTATTGGCTACTGCATGCTCATTCTTTCAGAATTTTTTTTAAAGATTTGGGTAGCCTATCTATCAAACCCCATGTATTTTAAAAACCTGCAACAGCAATATAGCAAGCAACAACCTGTTTTTTCAGGGGGGGATTTTCTGATCCACTTGAACACTGACTTTGTCAATGGCACGTGCACATTATCTGTAAGTTAACAAAGACCATCTGCAAGCTTGTACCTAAGATTTACGTTAGCAGTGTGACCAGTGACTCAAGAGGTTGTACCACCATTTATGAAGGAGGAGACCTGAATGTGAAAACAGACCTGAAATTCTTGCCTCTCAGCGACCAAACACTGGTGTGAACAGGTATCATTCCTTTACTCCTGAGGGAAAAATGCCAATCTATGGAACTGAAAATCTCATGCTTGGAGTTTGATAAATAAAGCAGCAAAAATTTCTGAGATGGAAGAGGCAATGAGGAAAGGAAAGACACAGTTTTCAGCTTGCCTTCTTATGAACAGAGAATGGATGCTGGACCTGGATAGAAACCCTCTAGCCTACTGTTCCTGGACTCAGAGTATAAACGTGTCATAATCGCCAGCGTAATTGGCATGACTGATGTCATCACTGGCATTAGCAAAGTGAAATACGTTGCTTCGTGACAAAGAGGATAGGAACTGGATTTCATGTAGACTAATAATTGTCTGTGTAAATTACTTTTAGATAGTCTGGGTACAAAAAAAGTCCACATATCAAAAAAATCATACAGACATTATAAACAATGCTAGGAGTTGCCATTATAAGGAAAGTTATTTGACTCAGGCCTACACTAACCATTAAATTAGTACTTGAATTACTCTTCAAGGAGGCTGGTGGAAAGTACTCTATTAGGCTTCTGCCAAATTAGCTAAACTGGGTAACATCGAATGTGAATGCCTGTCTGAGATTTTCTCTCAGAGTTTGCTTAGGCATCTGTGCACAGAAAAGCCATAGATCATGCAAAAATACCCTCATTTTTTTTCCTATCTGAAATAGTAAGTCAAAGATCTCAAGAGAAGTGACATGCCTTTTAAAGTCTTCTTTCAAGACATGCCATATCTATGTACATCAACACTAAGAAATGTTTACTACTTTTTTACATCCTCAGAAATATATTTATCTAGTATTTAATGTTGAAGGTATTTCATGTTAAGTAGTGTATTCCTACTCCTATAAAGTTGATAAACAATACACTGTTAGCTTACTGAACAGTAGCACCTGTTAAGAACATAAACCCATTGGATTACTGAAAAGCACTCTAAGTCCGTGCATCTTCTATTCACATTTATAGTCCATGCCCCATTTTATCAACAGCTAAACTCTTACCTATTAAAATAACAAACCAGTTCAGAAAAAAAAGAAAGCAAAAATAACAGCTCCTCTTTAGTAAATGAAAAAGTCTTTAAGAGATGAAAGGAAGCTATCAGGTCCAGGTAAAGAGGCATCTTTCATTATGTTAATATAATCACAGAATATGATCTCCATGTTTGCACATGCATAGAGGCACAAAACCCACACAGCACATGTATGCAGATTTCGCCTGCAGTCACCTAAAGTTATCATAGACATGTGTGCAGCCACACATTTTTGTCTGAAGGTATTTAAGAAAACCTTTCCTGTTAGCTAAACCTATTAATTCAGTTTCTTTTTCCACCTCTGCAATTCTGTGTGAGAAGGCTGGCAGATAAGCTTTGCCCTCTACACTTGCAGTTTCTCGTTGCAGTCCATCTTTACAAAATCTTCCCCCCAGCCATGCACAGGCACACGCAGACCGTCCGGAGGCAGTGGGTGGAGGAAAGCATGGGATGCTTAATTCCTGCCTTTGCTCTGCAGCAGAACTGAAATCGGCATGAGAGGAACGTACACCCAGGTGGGTGGGAGGACACTTGCCTTGGCCTCACTGTTCAGCAGGAGCTCTGCCTCCGCCGGCAGCCTGGAGAGCTGCCAGAGCACCCTGAGACCTGGCTGCCCACTGCCACCCCACCCAGGGTGTCCTGCATGGGGCCAGGGAGCTGCCAGAGCTGCCCGGCTACCTGGGGGGAGCTCGCCGAACTGTGGGAATGCCACAAGAAGCTCAGAAACAATTTGGGTTTTGTTTCCAGGACTGCGCTGCCTGCAAGCCCGGATGGGAGGCAGCACGGGAAGAGCGGAGCCAGCATTCGGTTTCCCTGGCTGGACGGGCAGCTGGCATCCCTGAAGCCAGCACAGATAAATGCATCTCCTGTTAGCAGCAATGGGAAGGGCTTTTCACAATGAAAGCAACCAAATGAAAAATAATCAAGAGCAGAGCGTATGCAAAGAATGCCTGACATTTCAATCAGTGCCTGTGTATGTGCAGTCAGCACTAAACCTTGCCAGCTGCCATGAATAAAGCTGTAGGTAGATAAGAAAATTCACCTAAACAGTAGTATATGCTGCATATTCCTTATGATAGCTATACAGAAATCAAAGCACAACTGAGGAATCTTTCCTTAAGCAAAAACCGACACCTTTTAAATGGTGATGAGCAAATGCACATATAGATCTGTACGTATATCTCGTCTGATTAGAGACTGTGCACCTACCTTTCCCAACCCCTGCCCAAATGAGGAATTTAGCATGCAACCAAAGGGCACTTTCCTTCCCAACCACATGCTGCTTGGCTAGAAAGGACAATAGGTAGCACTAACCTTTAGCTTGTCATAGCGCTCACTTAGAGCTGCCACCTGATGGTCACGGTGTCGCCCGACCAGTTTACACAAGGCACAGATTAACTGGTCGTCAGTCACGCAGTACATGTTAACTTTCTCATCCTCATGCTCCAAGCACATTAATCCCCTGATGTGAGAGTCCGGGATGGGCTCGATGAGACGGTGGCCGGTGAACGGCTTCTTGTTGGGGTGAGTGGCTTTCAGGCACTCCTCGCAGTAGGACACCTCACAGGTAACGCAGGTTTTCACCGCCTCCTGGGCAGGGTCCTGGTCGCAGAACTGGCAGAGGACCTTCTCGCAGGACGACATGCTGTTGCTATCGAACGCCCGCTCCCGGCGGGTCTCACTGGGGGAATTGGGCCCGCTGACCGAGGCTTTCTGAAACCTGTCGATGATGTTCTGCAGAGTGACGTTGCGCTTGAGCCCGTCTAGACCGCGCTGGCTGAGGGTGATGACATAGCGGCAGGTTGGGCACTGGAAGGCGGTGATAGACTCCACCGGCTCGTTGGTGGCGCAGTGGGAGACCAGGATGCGGTGCGCACAGTTGAAGCAGAGGCTGTGAGCGCAAGGCAGCAGCAGCGGGTCTTCAAACAGCTCCAGACAGATAGGGCAGGTCAGTTCCGACTCCAGTGTTTCCATCTTCAGGCAAAGCTTTCCTGTGGCGTCAGTGAAATCCAGGGAAGCTGATCAGCTATCTGGAAACACGTAAAATTCGATTAGGCGAGAGAGAACATGAGGGGTCAGCCGTGGGGGGTTGTCAACTTTCGCCACTGCTCCCGGGGCTATCAACCCACCACGCTGGGCAGGAGAGAAATCTAAAGTTTTGAACCTGCACATGCACACATCAAGGTATTTAAAACTGGACTGCTTTATTCCGTGCCCCCCCCTTCATTTAAGAATGCAAAACAAAAGCTCCTTCTTAATTTCTTTCTCTTTCCCTTTCTCTCTCATGCGATCAAAGAAAACAGCAGATGTTTCTGTGCTTTATTAAAACCCAAAATGATGACCTTCAAACAGCCTATTACAGCAAAATTAGATTTTTTTTTTCTGCAGATGCTGCTTTTGGCTTCACTCATCTAGTAGTAAAACTTTTTTAAAAAACTTCATCTTTGTATAGTGTTGTGCAAGGATTAGTCCAGAGTATTATAACTGATAACCTTACAATCGTTATTACAATTAAGAGAGTTATTTTATCAGATTGTAATTTTCATTTGCTATTATAGCAATAGCACAGCATTTAAAGTACACGTCTGTGTTTACCTACATAAATATATATCTGAATATACACAGGGAATAATGTTTCTAGGAAAGCACGTGATATTTTACATATAATACATATGTATGATACGTACGTCATATACTAATATACTCCTGCTATGTATTTCAAGAACATATGCAACCGTATTTATATGTCCCTGTACTTTTGTGCATATGTACCTGTACACATATGCCCAAAAATATATCACATAAGTGTTTGTACTAAGATAAATACAGCTAGAGGATCGCACAGTGTTGTAACTGAAATGCCTAAAGGAAGGTGGATGAAGTAAATGATAAACAGTAGCTTAGCCCAAATTTCTGATGATCCTAACCTCTGGTACAAGAGCCTCTAGAGAGTAAGACAGTAAAATGTAGTGAGACAGTGAAATGCGTGATTTGCCTGGGAGGAGTTTGTGTGTGTGTATGCATCCACTTTTGTGTAAGTACTCTCTACTGCTAAAACTTAGGAACTACCGCTTGCTTTAGTGGCCTTATTAATCACCTGAAGTGGATTAGGAATCAATGACTTTTAAATGGAGGGCATGGGATTTTCTGGAGACCGCAGCAGTACACCCCCGTCAGAGATCAACTGAAACTTCATTTTGCTTCCTCCTTTCCTGTGCTCAGTGTTAGAGAGAGTGGTTTTGAAAGAGTCGCCCTACGCAGCTCTCCCTGCCTAAGCTCCCGTCAAGGGCCCGTCGCTGCCGCAAGCAGACAGGTCAGTGAAGCAGAAGCAAAAGCTATGCTTCACACTCACAGAGCTGTACCTCTTCACAGTACAATCCATTTGAGCTTTGTTGCTCATAACTGAGGACGGCTTCAGATGGCACAGCTGCATCGTCTTTACACTGTAAAGTCATTGTTTGGTTGTGTGAACTCTTGCCTCCTCCTCTGACCAGGGAAAAGGAGGGACGGACAAGAATCCCCCACAAACAAGCCTTGGTTCGTTAAGGGTGAGGGGAGCTCAGGGCTCATTAGCAGCCTTGGGAACCAAGCGTGCTTGAACCTTCTGTACTTCATGACAATTAGCGTGGGGAGCGCGGTGGCAGTGACAGGAATGCTACCTATAACCCCAATATGAACCACAGCAAAAAGGAAAGTTCAGCAAACAGAGGCAAGGTTCAGACTGCCCATTGGTATTTAGTCCTCCTTGCTCTGTGGGAAGAGCAGCAAGGCGTCTGTTCCAGAGGTATGCTTAGAAATTAGGATACTTTGCCTCTTTGCACTAATGCGTCCTTTTATTCAAGAAATCTGAGCATTTAAAAAATGCACTGACCCCATCACAAAATTTGCTTTCCTGTACCTTCTGTGATGCTGATCTTACTTGAAATAAAGCTCAGTTTGCCAAAGACTAATTCATTTATAACTATCCATCAGCTGCCATAATTGCATGGTGCATATGGTCAAAATTAAAAGCCTGGCAATTTGATATAAGCAGGAAGACAACTCCCCTCCTCTCTCCTCAGCTACAGCCACACAGCACAGAAGAGATGAAAGCCTTTTCTGCAAACGAAGACCAGTTTGTCTTTCCTCCTCTTTGCTCTCTGTATCACAGAAGTCCCAGAAGATCAAAATCTCATTCACATTGTTTGAATCCCTTCCACACCACAACTGTGTACCTCATCATCCACTGATCCTGCAGGCCAAACGCTGCGCTGGAAATGGGAGAAGGGGATTTGGGGTTGGCAGGAGACAATGTTTTAAAAAGGCAAACTAATCATTGCTCATCTATTGGCAGTCCAGTGAAAACCTGACAACCTTTCGGGTTTGTTTATTAGGACCATGTTTGGAATACGGGGCTTTCTTCCATGCTATCCTTTCTGTACAAAATCCTTCCTGCTCCTTTGTGTGCCAAAGAGTTTAATTCATTCAGTTTCCTTCTTAAAGCTCTTTTTTAACCAAAGGCTTTTTTATGGCACCCATATAAGACAGAAGTCCAGATAAACAGGTAAAAGCAGCAGAAAAACATTTGCATCACTGCCTCATGGAAAGATGTTTGAATCACTGTCACGGCTCTATATAAATACCACCATCTCAATTGATGACTAATTCTGATCTATCTGACCTTAATGAGCAGCAGCTCAGCCCTGACTAATGCTATTCAGTATGAGAAAGGCTGCCAAAATCTGATCTTAGACTGTAAACCTCTTGGAATAAGAACCTATCTTTCAAGGTAATCAAAGCTAAGCACGCTGATAGAAACGAAAAAATGACATTTCCCTGTTTTCTTTTGCGGTTGCCAATAAGTCAGAACACACTGCCTCTGGGACTGAATGATGAATCCTTTAAGAGGCACTGAAGAGGGGCTGCATTTTCTGGGCAATCCAATGATTACTCTTTAATTGACTGCAATTCTGCTTTCACTTTTAGGTTGGTGCCTGAAGTACACAGTGTGTTGCTGATCCAGCTACAAAATCTTTCAAACTCACTGGCCCTTGCCTTAAGGTTTCATATTCAGTATTTTTTTTTCTTGAGAGTGGTGGAGAATCCATAGCTACAGTAAACTGGAAGATTAGGCAGAAACTCAATATGCGTGGTTTATATATGCATATGGTGTATTCCATATTCCATATCCAACATCATAGCCCATAAATTGAAAGCCACATAGACAGCCTCCAGACACAGAAAGGAAAGAAGGAATTTTGAGTACATAATTTCATATTTGCAAAAATATGGAATTACTGGCAGAAAATTATACTATTACCAAAATGTCATTGCAATGAGAAGTATTATTTTTCTACCCACAAGAGGTAGTTTTAAGAACAGATATCAAAGTAAAAGTGATTGTCAAAAGACAAGTGTTATTTAAAAATCAAAAATATACTTAAGTAACTTTGGATTTGTGACATCTCTCCAGCACATAACGATAAGTTATGCATTATGTGGTAAGCAATACAGTAAATGAAATCCTGATCTCAATGTAGTTCATGGCAAGACTTCTACTAACCCTAGTGGAATTAGCATCTTTGTACCTCTTGTTTTAAGCATGGCATATTTTGCAGCTGGGATTAATGCCTTCGGTTGCACAGAAGCGCACCCAAAACTTTTCAAAAGTAGAGAGACATGAGAGAAATTAAAACTAAAGCTGACCTAGATAAATTTCAGTATGTTAAGTACCAGTAGAGCTGAATAGATAAAAAGTCTGTCAAGCTGTTTCATAACTGGATGCAATGCTATGCTGCAAAAATGCTGTATTATACCTTCCATTTGTTTTATACTTGAAAAATTATGGATCAGAGATACTACCAAAGTCCAGAAAACTGTTACCACTGATCTCAATGAGACCCTAGTAATCAAAGCCCCAAAACACATTTCCTGAGGAGGACATAAAATAGACAGTTCATCACTCTCTGAAACATTATAGGAAAATCTGGTGATTTGGTGGACGTGAAATCAGCCCAGGGATGACTGAAGGCTGACTCCTGATTTTTCATTGCTGCAAGTGCCAGCGTTGTGCATGATCCCTATGCTTTAAGTACAGAAAGCAGTATACAGAAGCAGCAGGATAAAAATACCAGAAAGTGTTGGTGCAGGGAAACTTCCATGAACCGGAACTGTAAGCACTTCCTCACAGGAAGCAACACATTTCTATATTCTGAAGAACTCACATGCCATTAGAAAGATATTGCAAGCCACACATTGCTACGTGTAGCTGTTCTCACAGCAAACACCCCTGTACGGCTTCTGTACACAGGCTAGCGCTCTTTCTGCACCCAAGTGACAATCAGAAAATTTCAGTTAATATCCAAAACAATTACCCTGCTAACCTCGTTGGGAAAAAGACAAATATCCAGCAGTAATACCATAGGGCCTGTTGATGTTACAGTAATAAAATACTTCAAGAAGGCTAACGGCATTCTTTGAGTTGGATCTGGATAGGACATTTCAGCTTAACTAGTAATACTCACCAGAGAGGTGACTGGTGACCTGACATTTATCTGGTTTTCACTGGTGTTAACTAGATGATCAATAATATTGGTAATTATTTACATTTGTTGTATTAACAAAGTAATTATAGCATGATATTGCCAAAGAACATTCTTCACCTTAACTCAGTACATTCAAGCCAGAATATGGTATTTCTGAAGTGTTAACATAATGTCTGAGGCAAAATGCCTAAAATATAAAACTACACTTAAAAATGAATGTCTCAAAAATTCCAGTATACTGAGGTCACTTTTTGTCAGTAAAACACTACAGAATTCTCCCCAAACAGAACAGATCACTAGCTTTTAGAATAAAGTTAGCAGGCAATGGTTTAGCGTGCCACGTGTTGCCTCCTGCTCCTTTTCTATTCCAGCTACTCCTACAACCTTCAGAGAAGGTGTGAAGAGAGTCTACCAGGACTGAAAAAGTGGTGGAAGAGGACATCCTACGAAGCTTTACTTTCCACTCTAGTAAAGGTGGAGCTCATAGTATGAATTAAAGCTGTTTCAGTGAACTTTTAAACTGTAGTGAACTCAGTGACATTGAAGGAGGAAACAGAACTGTAGGCCACTCGGCAAATTTTAAGCATCTTAGTAACAAATAACACTGGGCAAAAGAGCTGGACTCGTGCCATGTTCCAAAATTCCTTGATGTGTTATCTCTCTGGCAAAATCTCAGTTTGTCATGTTTTTTCTGAATTATGGCCAAAATACACCCAAGCAGGTTCGAACAGCATTTTTCCTAATAATATTTTTCAACAATTTGTTGTGTTAAGGCTACTACTGAATGCCTACTACAGTAAGGCTATCTCAGCCCTGGTCCTCCATATATAGGAATGTTCATAAATGGACACAAGACCACAGGCTAAATTAAAGATCAAACACCTGAAAATTAAGTACTTTTATAGAAAACACTTGCCAAATTTTTAAGTTAGAAAATCGAATTTATTAAACTGCCGTTATATGAATAAGAAATGAAATTTTGTACAAAATACGAACATGTAAGTATGAAGTATTTAATAAAATGGGTTATGCATGTATGCATGCATGTGTGTGTGCATACATATATGTTTCCTAGGCTTATAGTTCAAGAAGAATTACAGTCAACACACACACACTGTTCCTGAATAAACTATGGCAAGTGCTTAAGCAGACTACTATCATAATACACAGCTGTAGTGTTCAAAGTGGCAGTATTTTTCTGTTAAGTGCATTATAAAAGGAAGATTTTAAATTTACGTTCTTAGCAGATTTAAATCTGCTACGGCCAACAAAAAAAAAAAAACACTTGCAATTTCTTCTGTTAGCTCTGAAAAAAAAAAAAAAGAAAAGAAAATGCTATTCTTTTTGCCATCTTCTATCTTGTTCTAGGATATACACTAAATTGTCTTGGGAACAACTGTTCCTTCCAACAAGTGAATGTGATTGTTTCACATCACATTCAATAAAAATTTCAAATGTGATTAAACCAATGGACTGCTTCATAGCCCAGTTTGTCCCAAGTCCATTACAACTTTTACTTTCTGCAGCACAGACATTGAAGCCCATGAGTACTTGTGATGCTAGTAATTGCCAGCAGGACAGCTAGTGAGATATTTGTGTAAGTAGTGTAATTTGTGTAAGTAGTGTAAAAGGAACTAATAATCAAAACTCAGAATTTTTTCTTTAGAAATGTTTAATGAAAACTTCTATAATGCTAAAGAAAGCAAGCTGCACAGGCCCTTAAGCAAGCAAATACTTGTTTTCCCGCTGTTTTTTATCAAAGCAGTGCAAATTAATAAATATTCAAAGGACAGTGCTGTTCAACAGCTCCTAATATGCAAAAACAAATACTCAGCATAAAAGAAAATGACTCGTTCATCCTATTCATACATTTTCACTGACAGAAGAACAATTAGATGCCTTGTCTAGAAGTAAGTTACATGCAGTGTTTCCATGATGTTGAAATAGTTGTTTGCAACATTTAAAGGATATTAATACAGCAAAAGCACATCTGTTATGATGTTTGTAGTGATATAAAGCCTAGACAACATCCCTCTCTGGCTGAAACGTATGCTACTAGGAGAATGTATTTTCAAAAAGCGGAAACCTGTATGTTATTCAGTGAGACAAGAACATCTCAGAATTAAGGTCTTTGGCACAGCATCACATATTCCTTCTCATGGGAGCTAAAACAATCACTGAGCCTTAAAAGCTAACAGGCAATAAAAAAAAAAAAAATCTTGTCCTGTAAATCCCAAAGCAATCAATAAATAGCTGATTTAATATTATCTATAGTATTAGATACAGTATTACACATGTATGCATAAATCCATACTAGTATACATTTGGAATGCTTTTTGACCTTTATTTTTTATATTCTTGCAACTCTTGTAGCTTTACATTCTTTAGATACAAGATTTAATATTTCCTCTAAATGCTTCAGGGGAATGAAAGGAAAGGATTGTTTAATCCTTAGTACATGTGAATCAGCATAGGTCTACTGGTATCAGCAGTGACCTCCTAACAAATTTATGGCTGAAGGTCTGTTCCAAAAACCTCTTCAACTAAATTCACACTCTTCATTTGAGAAATTGGTATTTATTCTGGGGTATATCATAACTACACAACAACAAATATTGAGGAAGTGGGTTCACATCTTAGTCTGGATACTGGCAGCATGGGAAATGACGACAGGAGCAGCCCCAAAAACTTGCCAAAGGGGACAAACTGCTATACACCACACAAATTTTTTTCTCTCTTATTTCAAGATAAGAGCTTCCTAGATGATGGATGCTACTCTGCAACAGAAGGAGGGTAAAATAGTATTACGCAAATAGTAAATACCAATACCCACCCGTTTTCATAGGCCTTTGTTTGCACAGTAGAGCTGGAAATCTCTCACGTTTCCCCAGCTGGGAATTTCACTTGTGTAATGCCTTAGGTGACGTAGTACTCCCTGATCTTTAGCATAGGTGATACAGCAACAGAAATAGCCAGAAATAGTTCAGCACTTTCCTTCTAGTCATATGTGTTCACACACACTGATACGTAATTTAGTGCAGCTTGGAAACACCGGAGCCCTTAAGCTACTGCAAGTTTTCAGGGAAGATCTTAGCATGGCTTAAATGATTGCATTCTCTTTCCAGAAAGCTGTCCTATGAATTCTTTCCCTGTAGCTAAGTAAAGGGGATTGTAAATCCTACTTAAGTTCATAATCATTGCCTCCCCCCCTAGATAATGACATTATAAGTTCTCAAGGAAGAACCCCAATGTCTGCTTTCTTATCAGAGAGTCTTTAAAATAGCAGCAAGAAATGTCCCAGGAACTACAACAGGTATGAAGGTGTGGCCTCACCTGCCACACAGGACTCTGAATCTAAACTACCTGCAAGATGCACTTTTGACTAACTAAAGCTCCTTGTGTTTATAGAGCTATCCCTATTGCATTGCAAGGCACACAATGTTAGCCTCTAGCTGTCCTGCTCTCTGCTCCTCGTATGTAATTGTTAAAAAAGCCTATAAAAGGTTTCTGATTTTTTTTCAAAGAACAAACACATGTTCTCAGAGTTACATTCTGCGCATTTGCAAAGACTACAAAGAGATTCCGGCGACTGCCAAAAAAAACCCCTACCCCACTGTCCAACGTTGAGGAGCTCCTTCTAATTTATACCTGCTGTACTCTCAGTACACTGAACTCCATAAGATCAATGGTGTATTTAAAAATTAAGATTGTAATCAGGTAGTTAGAAGGGGAAATTAACTGTGAATTGTGGGAGGGTGTAGGACAAGGAACAAATTATATCTGTGCTCTGAAGGTAATCTATTTTAGACCTCTGACAGAAACCTCTGTCACTGATGCAGGAAACACCCAGCTTGGGCTTCCTGGGCCCAGGAATAACAAAATGGGTACCAACAGGGCTGCTTCTCCATTTGGGGAGCAGAACCCTTGTGCAGGACCTTGCCAGACCCTGGGGCCTGCTCCAAGAGGAGTAGGGACATTTCCCATCCTACTGGTGTTACTGGGGCCACCATGAGCATGCTTCTGCCACCCCACCTTGGGGCACTAGGTTCTTGTCCTCTGTTAGCAGAATGACTTTAGGAGCATTCTTTGGCCCCGTAGACCAGAACAGAAACCTGCAAATACCTTGTAGCAAATCACTAGCAGAACAAATATGAAAAAACAGTTCCTCTCTCTTCTTGCACGGTGATTCCTAAACACAGAGAGTGACATTCATCTGAATTGGTCTCTGTAGTCAATAGAAAGAAACAGGCATCTCTAAAGGCATCTCATTTAAACTATTTTAGATTATTTTTAGGATTACGTGGTCTATGCTTTCTAGTTGTACTTATTTCATTCCAGGTATGAAAGGAACTTAAGAACATAAGATACTAAGGCTACACCAACTAACGAGTAACTATAGCCCATGTTCTTGAGCTTTAAAAAAAGAAAATGGAGAATCTACATCTATTCTTTGTTATTCTTATGAGCTCAACAATCACTTGTTCAGTCAAATTTGCTTCCAATAATTCATGATTTTTTATTCATTATTTTTTACAAAATAATAGCTTGCCTTCCTATACTGCAGATCATGAACCAGGTGCAAGACTCTTCTCCTTCCAAGTGTTCATCCCTGTCCTTCCTGCCATCCCACTGCAGCTCTCTAACAGGCTTCAAAAGGTTAAGTTTCTCCCACTCACAATACCACAGACTGTAGTAACTACTTTACTAGCCCTCTCCTTAGGTTGCTTGGCATTACCAAACGGCAGTATTAAGGCAAATAACCAAAATGGTTAGTGCATGAGTAAAAATTCTGACCCCAGCACAACAGGACACAAAACAAAACCAGCAAAGTCAACTGAGAAGAGAAAGAAGTACAGAGTTGTATGTAGTGGTTAACAAGAGACGGCTGTTCTGCCCCTAAGACACTCAAGGGTTTGGCATCCCAACCCAGCCTGTTCAGTGAGGCACCACCCCTCACTCACAATGAGATGCAAAGTGTTAGTCTTTATTCCTTGCTAATAAAGTTAAATCCTAAGAAGGTGGCAAATTTCCACTTAACCTCTCTCGAGGACTTTCTAAGTCTTGTCAGCTGGTGCTTTTTGCAAAGAACCAGTAATGCTTTATTGCTTGCCAGAGGCACGCCCACATGGATTTTATCTCTGGAGAAAGTGTTACTTAAACATACCACAATAAACCCTGGTGATCTCAAATATTTTCTTCTATGCATTTACATCCTTTAAGAGTGTTATCCTTTAAAGACTTTTTAAAGACCTGAGACAAAACCAATCATTAACCACAGCCACATAATCTTGCCTCACAGGTTTTTAGTAACCACACTGTGGCAAAACTTCATTGCTTCAAGCTAAGAAATTCAGGGCAGCAAAGGGCTGCATTGTATCAGCAATGGAATTTGCAGCTTAGAAACTGAAGTGGTAAATAGTACTAGTCTTTTTAAACTCTACTGATGACCAGAGAGATGCTCTGGGAGCTAAAGTAAATTAGGAAACCAGGTAGCTCCAGTTTCTAATCCAGCTAGTGAAGTGATAAGAAAAAATGATCCAACTTACCTTTGCTTCGCTTGACATCAACCAGAGAACTGTACAATAGCCAGAAGCTCCAGTATTAAATTTAAGCTCACTCTGTCGAGTGAAAGGGTTGTCGTTTTGAGCTGTCACTAGACAGTCTCTTCCTTGCTTAGAGTCCCAGTTCCCACAGCCCTGAGATGTGGGTGGTGTTTGGTTTGTACAGCTCTTCTCCTGTGCTCAAGGAGATCCTGATCCTGGGAAAGGCCTTGCTGAGTAGCCTCATGAAATGAATGGAAAATGCTTTTTCACTACCTGGCTCTGGCTGTGTTCTGCCAAACGCACATACGCATATACATGCACACATGTGCACAAGAAAAGGATATGGATATTGGCTATAGGTGGTTGGACTACTTAATAGTTTGGTTGGACTACTTACTAGTTTACTTGACATCCTCAAATGAATTGTCCTGCAGACAGTCTTCAGAACATCCCAAAAGGGAGTAGGAAAAAACAACTAAAATGAGCAATTCCTTCTAAATAACTGTATCAATACCCCATATAGGCCTTTCAAGTAAAATGTTCTCTATGTCACTCACAAAGTAGGTTAGTAGCTTTTAAGATAGCATGGAAAGACAAAACAATAGCTCAATTACATCCCTTTGAGATGTTCCTCATCAGCAACATATGAAGTCTCACAGTTTATCTCAAAAAACTAGAATAAATTGTACGTTTCCTGTCAGCTAGCAAGCAGGTCACCGTTACTGTAATAAAGAGAGTAGCACTCATGAAAGAATTACTGGCATGCATCTGCACAACCTCCAGCCTCAAGCTTTTTTTTCCAGGAGCTTGTTAAATATCTACTTTAAAACTTGACTGAATGTCAGCTTATCTTGTTCTCAGACAATTGCTTGGCTTGAAATATTGTACTGGGAAAACCACATTAGAAATTCTGTGCCTGTGGACTGTACATGCTTCTCATCCTCCTAAACGTATGGTGCATTTTGTGAGCTTTTGTGGATACTGAACTTGCATATAAAATAACTGTAGTGACCAGACCATCACTCTGAGCATACCAGTGCCAAAAAGTACATCCTTTGAAAAAACATCGTCTCTCAGCCATCATACTTACACACGTCATTGCTTTTGGTTATGTAACTTCATCAGTTACACATAAATAAATGGGATTTGAAAGACTTTGCACAAGGAGTGGAGCAGGCTTTAGGGTATGACCATATTTTTTTCATTCTTCTCATGTAAACATGTATCTCAGCCTTCATCTGTTATTTTTAAAACAGAATTATAATGTTCCAGATGTTCTTAACAGCATGAAGATGCTAATGCCCCCTTTATCTCTCTTACTAGTTTTACAACAACTAACAAGACAACAATAAGCCCTTGTTTGAAAACACAAGACAAAAAATACTCTTTGCTAAAAAAGAGTATTTTTTTTCTGAGTTTTCAGTATCGAAAGGATAATGCATCACAGCAACAGAACAAACCTCAACTCCTCCCTTATAACTGCTAAACGCATTATAAAATACTTCTTAAATTACTTGCAATAGCAAGCCTACGCATACACATCGGCTCCAGCTCCCAAGAAGTCACCCAGCCGCATACCCACCGCTGGATCCCGCCCTACATCTTCTGGCTGAAACATTGCTGCGGAGACAGGGACCGTGCTGACCCTCTCAGAAAGCACCGGCAGCCCAGCCGGGACAGGCAGTAGCAGCCACCACCGTCCCAGTAATCCTGTGGCAGCACTGACTGCGTCTGCAACTGCGAAGCGGTCGCGGCCAAAACACAACAGGAAAATCTCCCCTACAATTGCAGGAAAACCCGCTCCACCTAGCCGCCTCCGCCAGGATCCGCACTCCCAAAGCCAGCCCTTCGTGCTGCGCCCACAGCAAAATACCTCCTCTCCCTCCCGAGGGCCAGCCTCGGCGGGGTGAGAAGGCAGGAAGAAATGGATCCTCTCGCAGAGCATCCCAGCAACCCGCCCGAGGGCTGCGGTGGGATCGCGCTCCCTCCCAGCCTGGGCGAGGGCCAGCTCAGCCCTGGGGGCAATTAACACAACGTTGAGTGAAGACTGGCCGGCAGTGCCCAGGCCCGTAACAGGAGGCTGACCCGAACTGGCCAAACCTGTCATGCGCAAAATGAACGTTTCAGAAATTGCTGTTTTCCAGAAAGGCAGACCTCTGCAAGACAGACTTGCGGTAAACAAGCAGTTCACTTGTTTTTACTGTTTCCTCCAAATACTACTCAAAACCTAAAAAAAAACAAAGTCCAGTGGGAGTTTGCCAAAACTGGGGGCAGTCTGAAAGAGCACAGTACCTGAGGGAAAGGCTTTCCTCCCTACAAACACCATGGAGACCCTACTTTCTGAAATTCAGCAGGTGAAACACAAGATGATAGCAGTTGCTTAATTTTTTTTTTTTTTTTTTTTTTTTAGCTAAACTGGCATGCAAGCAGCAAACTGCAACAGAAAACTTCCAATGCTTCAGCAAAGTGCCCAGGAGGAATCCTGACTGAAGTCACACCAGACATTTGGTCTCCAACAAAGGTGTTAAAAATTCATGCAAAGTGGAAACAGCAGGAAAGAATTGCTTCCTCGTGTTCTCTGTTTTTCATGTTGCAATGCCCTCTTTCATACAGTGGTAACACAACAAAGTGTAACAAACCATACCTCAGACATTTGAGCATAAGGTTGCAAATCCGCACTGTCTTTGGACTTTCTTCCATGGACGAGTCTGTACTTTGTTCTCATTGAAACAATAAACAATTGTTGTGATTATTTAATTTCCTATTCCTTTCATTTCCTTGAAACAATAGGCCTGAGCCCTCACAAATGCACACTCTTCATAAGGTTTTTAAAGGTTTCTGCTGGCAATGTCTGTTAGCACATGTGTGGAATGACAGCTTGTAACTGGTGAAATGAGCATGCAGAAAGCAAGACAGATGTGTGGAGGGATTACAATTATTGGAACTCTTCCATGATATTAAATGTCCATGGATAATCTATAGTCAAGTCAATTTATAAGCAGCCCAGCAGAGGCCATAGCACAAGCCCTAGCTGGAAGGATTTTAGATTCCTCAGCTCATATCCTGTCCTTGATTTTTCATTAAACAGCATCATGCAGCTTCTTTGGACTGTCCCTCCAGCCTTGCTGGCTCACACTCATCCAGACACATTCGGGATGGACCAGTCCAAAGACCAGTATTATTAGCAGGTGCTGCCCTGCTGCTCTGTTTGTCCACATTACAGACAGCCTGAGTTTTTCATGCCTTTTGCTTACAGACAACCAGCCACAGTCTGAAACAGAATTTCAATAAATAAATAGGGTTTTATATTTAAATCCTCTTCTTAATCAATCACAAAAGTGATGCAAAACAATTCCAATAATCTTAATTCTACTGATAGATCTGCCTTGATTCCTGCACGTGTGCTTCTTCAGTTGGAGGGTAACATTGCGTATGTTTTAATAGACAACACTGGAAGAAGCTTTCAAAACTTATCTGCGTATGTCTATATGATGGTATATCTGTGAAGGCTTTAGTGCACTTTTCACTGCACATACACAAGTATGCACACACACAGGTGTGCAAGTAAATAATGCGTTCAAACCCATAGCCTCAAAAACTACTTGTGCCACTATGCTAGCTTGTTCTAGTTATCATTCAAGAACCTTAAGATAAAGAATGCACCTAACAAATATCCACATCCTCTACCATACTAATCTTCCTTCTTCCACTTTCTGAACTCATGCCAAGTGTGAAATAAATGACTTCTAGCCTTCCTCCTCTGCAATATCTATTGAAATTCATGAAAGCCCCATGAGACAAGTCTTTGGACATGGAGTTAGATTCTCATGTAGCAGAAAGAGATATATATATGACCGAATATGATCAAATTATCACAGTTTAACAAGACACCATCTTCAGAGCTCAGAGCCAGCACAGCTGTGCATATGCATACTTATGGTACTCACTGAGAGCTTTGGTGAATCTTACTAAGGAAACACAAGATGTGTCAGCCACCAATGACCCCTTTCTGCTGAAAGTTACCACCTTCACCACAGGATCAGTAGATTATGTGCTGAACCACAGCTCATGAGTTTCTTTGCAAGGTATAAACTAAAAACTGATTGCTCAAGGTGTATATGGTTGCAGTAAGTTAGAGCAGGGGAAAGAAGCAGATAGCAGGTGACAGAAATTTCTTAATCTATGTCTAAAAGAGTCACTAGATTTCAACTGGCAATGTTCCTAGCTCAATCAGGTTGTGAAGAAATTCTGTCTAAGAGTCTGAGCTAATGTATTACTAGAGAGGTAAGTTAATGCATCTAAATTTAACATATCTTAAGACTCAGATATTTAATGAATATCCATCTATTGAACCACTGTAAAATTATTATTTTATCATGTGTGAGTTCTAAATTATGTATTTCTGATGACAGAATCTCCAGAATTTATCTATTTGATGTGCAGCCTTCTGTTTCTGCAGAATTCAGGGTAAGCTCTGCATGGGAAGAGTTTGTCCAGTGCGATCCTTTTGTTTAAGGGAGTGCCAAATAGCATGCTTCGTATTCTGCACACCTCGTAGCTGTGCTGTATAGTAACCCAGTATTCTTCTGGTTACAGTGCTCCTTGCAATCAAGAAACAGAGAGCCTTAGGAGCTGGAGCAGATCAACAATAGGATAGAAACAAGCAGGTGCCCAATTAGGTTACAAGAAGTCCTATTTCCCCAAAGCATTCAAAGTCCTAGAAAAAGATAATACCAGGACTGACTGGGAGAAGCAACTTAGTTGGGGCACAAAACGGTACTCCAGTGTCACTGCTGGAATTCACTGACCTACAAGCATCCAGTACAGCTTTTTGTTGGGTTCAGTTGTCTTACTAATAAGCCAGGCATAAATATCTTGGTAAGAACAGCTGGACTTGAAAATTGGTCCAGGAGTTTTTTAAGAAAGCTAGAAAGTAAGATTTTTACTTGTTGGTTGGAAATCCTAATATGCAGTTTCCAAAACCTCATTTATACTGCTTTGCCATCCACCCACAAAAAAGAATTCTCTGTGCCACTCCTTCTATGTGCAAAAGAGAAATACAATCTTTTATTTAAAGCTAATTACTTGTGGAATTTTATCTTATTTTGATGAACAGGGGACATACATTTTTAGATTGATAGGTGCTGCTGCCAGGCACCAGGCAATTGATACTCCAAACAATCAGTCCACCGTATACAGAAAGCAGATGCCATAGCACAGTATAATGAGTATATATAGCATAATGAGATCATAGTGGAGCTGTAACATTAACAATTGGAACAAATATGCTAATATGTCTGCAATTTGTAACTTTCTCACAGGCAAGCAAGAGAGCACATTCACATAAATTACTGATGCTATACAGCTAATCATAGGATTTTCTGATGAAGAAAAATAACAACAGTGGATTGGTTAAAAACAATAGCCCTCCATTCTTTCTTCTCCTGCCATATTGTCAGTCAGCAGACAGGGGCTGATCCAAAAGTCATTTGCAATGCTCTCTTTTGCTGAACAGGGCCAAAGTAGAGCAGCCTCGTGGTTGTTCTGAACAGCATGTCAGAGATGTAGGGCTCTCCTGCTCTGGGCAAATGCCTTCAGTACATTACTGATTAGTCACATCCTCTGCCCACCCCAAACATAACAAGTAGAGAAAGTATAGATGCTCCTGCCTTTTAGTCAGTATCTGCACCTTGTGATTCTCTTTGCACATCAAGGACATGGAAGAAAAAGGCAGTCCAGCTTTTTAGAAACGTTAGAAATTTCATGCCAGCAAGAGCAACTCATGATACAATACGAACAGCTTCTTAATATGAAACCATTTCATATGAATGCTCCTTCAAATGGTTGTTTAACATTAATTGATGTTTGAGCTATAAACCCCCTCTGTTGTCTCATTGATAGAAGTCTTAAGACAACGATGGGTGACTGTAGGCAGGTATGCCATTTTCCCCTCTAATGCTTCATCTGCATTTTACAACGGTATTTAAGTATCATTTGAATTTGGCCCAATAAGCCATACTATAAATGACCCACCATTAATGCTCTCTGGAGAAAGGCAAACCATAATTTCAACAGCAGCATGTGATCTGGAAACTCTTTGTGCCTCGCAGGAGGCGCAACATGTAGTACTTGATTCATATCAGATGAATAGATTATGAATTGCACCCTCAAATATCAGATTTCCCTTATTCAGACAAAATAATATCTTTTTAAACTTCAAAGTAAGCCACAGACAAAAAATCCCCTTGCTTACAATGTACAGCAGCTACTTGTAATCTTGGGGGGTAGGTGAGGCAGTGAGAGGGAAAAATAAAAGCTACTCCCATCCCATTTCACTGCTACACAGGAGTTGCTTTTAACAATTCCCTGTGATCAATGAAGCCATTTGCTCAGTGCTGCATTTTGGGTTTTGGATAAAGAGAAGATTAATTACTCTGTTCCCAATTGTTAGATTAACGATACAGCATTGAATTCTAATCTGTCCCCTTGAAGGACAATGAGGGAATGATCAGTGCAGGAGTATGAAAACATCAGTAGGACCAAATTATTAAAATAAGATTTGAAGAATATCAATGTGCAAGCATATGCTTAAAAACAGGGGAAAAAAGACAAAAACTACCCCAGCCAAATCCACAGGAACTTGTTCCTTTCTATGTCTTCTCCTGCAGCATAGCCTAAAGGATTGTTTACCCGTTCAAATTCATCACATGGAAAAGGTTTTGTACTGAAAAGATAAAAAAATTGTTTTCTTTTGCTTTGTTGTAAACTGCTTTTTAGCAGCATGATGCCAAACCAAACTTGATCTGAAACTTACTAAACATGAAGCCTGAAGTTCCTAAAGACATCTTCTGAAGTCAAAGTCTCTGCTACAGTATTTCTAAAAGCAATTAATCCTAAATGGTGCAGAGGACAATGAGATCTCAAATCTAGGAAGCCTCAAAACTTTGGGAGGTTTAGAGATGAAGCTTGATTTTGAGGCTGCTGGTTATATCTAAATCTCCCAGTGTTTTATATTTTAAAAAAACATTTTTTTAGCATAACAGGCAGATTAGTGTCTTTGGTGGAGGTGCTTTACAAAGAGGATGTCTGATTATGCTCTACCTCTACGTGATCCAATTCAGAAAACTGGGGTGTGAATATCACGTTAGCAGACTTGAGAAACACTACCTGAAACTGTTCATGTTTTTATACAGTGGCCATGAGGACCTGTATTAGAGAACCAATTTAAATTTATATTCTTAAGCATTGAAACATAACCCTTAGTCTCGCAGGAAGATTATGTGGTATTCATGAGTAGTATTATGAATCTAGACTTCCAGTAATTAAAAGTGTATTTTAGCCTCATACCCACCTCTCAGTTTTGCTGAAGGCAACAGTGATGCTTCAGTGTTAAAAATCGAAAGATGAGTTTCCCAAAGAGCTCTGCAAGTGCAGACTCAATGCTCAATAAGGAACACTTAGTATTTCCATGTCCAAGTGTCTTAGTAAGTACCAAGATGTCTTTATTCTTTGCTTTTAAGCCAACATCCTTGCTGAAAATGATGCAAGTTTTGAGTCACATAAAGAATACAGAATTCCGTCAAGGTTTCTTTAAAAAAATTACATTTTACTCAAAAATTCCTGAAAAATTGCTGAAAAGTGACGAAGACTAATAGATATGAAACATCTTCATTAAACTCGCTATTAAGACATAATATGTTATCTTTAGTGACTCAGACACCGTATCTTCACAAGCAAGTCCAACTACATTTCTCTTTGCCATACATACTTCCTCCAGGTTATGCTTTGTCTTACAGAAATTAATGTATTCCCAAGCAACTACACAATGATTGGAAAGTATATAGCTTGCTCTATTACCAAACTATTACTTTATTTACAAACTTAGGACTGCATACTGGAATCTATTATTTGCATATTAAGAAAATGTTGTTTCAAATGACTCACAGAATTATGTGATAAATTTCTGTCTTTCTCATTCACATGTACACATGTGAATTGCAGCTGAAACTTCAGTTCTGTTTCCAACTAAAGCCACAGTACAACAGCTGTCTTATAAAGGGAGTGCCTTCTTACTGCAAACAGTAGTGGCAATTGCTCTGCAGACACTAAGAGACAGCATCAGATATATGAATTTCCTGGGAATGCTAAATAAAGTTAAGTACATAGACAAATAGAGGATTAGAACCAAAGCAAGTGTATGCTAATGAAATGATCTTTAGTCCTGAGGGTGTATCAGTTGTCTTCCAGGGATATTCCTATATTCACTGTACCAGTATATTTTAAAATGAATGAGGACCATTAGCAAATTGAAATGAATAGCCTTGAAATGTATTAGTAAAAGAAAGCTGTGCCTTTTAATAAAGAACATTAACTCATGCAAAACACAGCAAAGCATCAGGGAACACAAATCCTTACTTAACAGCATAGGGCCTGTTGAGTGACTTAAGCACATTTTACATTTACGAAAGACTGCAGGATTGAGACCCTTGATATATATGGAAACATATACAACCTTATGTTATTTTCCTAAGAGTTTGTCAAGTGAAGACATATAACTATTTACAAAGGCAAGTGTGTAAAAGAAGAGGATTATGGATATTCAATGATCTTAATGGAAATCAAATTGCTTAAAACATAAAAACTATATACTTAGTCTACAGTTAGTTCAAAGACCTCACATAAGATGAACTTAAACACAGACCTCCAGACTCTGCTAAAGAAAAGATCTCCACAAAGGCTGGCCTTGCTGCTTATGCTTGATTCATGTGTTGATTCATGTTTTTCTGATTCTCCAAAGAAATATAAATCACTGTAACGCATTACATATTATTTTTTGTAGGCACTACTGACCCGTTCATCTGATTTTCCCTCCATTCAAAAACAAGAAAAGAGACAATTCATAAACCAATATGGATTGCAAAGAGCTTTCTTAAAAAGTTCAAGTTTTAATTAATGAGGCCATTATAGCTAGGAGCACTTGTTAAACATATAGCTCTAATTAATCCCATCACTCTCCCTCTTTAAGTACTCGTGATTTGCAAGAAATTAAATGAGCACCAATCTTGGGTAACAGAGCAACCATTTTTTTCTATTTATTATTAAATCTCTAATTATCTGGCAACTTTCCTCTTGTGTCATACTCTTTACTCTTTATTCTCTTGTCAGTGTCTTCATGAGGGTGGTGCACCTGCATCTAGACAGAAAAAACACAGCTCATTGCCAAATTACACATTAAGGACTCATGCAAGTATTCTCTCCCATTAGCCTGAAAGAAGAGCCTGTCACTGAAGTTGTAGGCTCTCCAGAGCCCCTGCAGTTCTCAGCATCACTATCACTGTAGTCTATGTAAAGGAGTTTTCCTCCAAAAGTAATGCTGACCAAGAGACAAGGAAAGAAATACAATACAGTTTACTTTCTACTTTTCTTCAAAACAATCTCCTGCTACTGTAACCTATCATAAATTACAACATAAATTACAACTAAAAGCATACCTCCCAGCTCAAAAACAATGGGAAACAGTGCGTTTATTCTCAAGCAAGAGAAAAGGAAAAAGTTTAAATAACCACAAAGTCTAGCAGGTAAACCTAAGAACAAAGGCTCCAGTAGTGACTCAAGAAAAAAATCAGCTGGTTATTTAAGCAGTTGTCCTGGTTTCAGCTGGGATAGAGTTAATTTTCTTCTTAGTATCTAGTAGAGTGCTGTGTTTTGGATTTAGGATGAGAATAATGTTGATAACACACTGATGTTTTGGTTCTTGCTGAGTAGAGTTTACACCAGTCAAGGACTTTTCAGCTTCCCATGCTCTGCCAGGTGCATAAGAAGCTGGGAGGGAGCACAGGCAGGACAGCTGACCCAGACTGGCCAAAGGGCTGTTCTATACCATATGACATCATGCTCAGTATATAAACTGGGGGAAGAAGAAGGAAGGGGGGGAACGTTCAGGAGCGATGGCGTTTGTCTTCCCAAGTAACCGTTACACGTGATGGAGCCCTGCTTTCCTGGGGATGGCTGAACACCTGCCTGCCGATGGGAAGTAGTGAATGAATTCCTTGCTTTGCTTTGCTTGTGCGTGTGGCTTTTGCTTTCCCTATTAAACTGTCTTTATCTCAACCCATGAGCTTTCTCACTTTTACTCTTCCGATTCTCTCCCCCATCCTACCGTGGGGGAGTGAGCGAGCGGCTGTGTGGTGCTTAGTTGCCGGCTGGGGTTAAACCACAACAGCAGTAACAATATCTTTAGGGAGGAATTGCTATGAAACTTCCAGGTCTAGAGCATGAAATTTTCCAGCCTCAAAGGAATGACAAAGTCCTCTAACTGGTAGGGGTGTTAAATTCCAAGTACCTGTTGATGAAGAAGCCATTGCACAGTCAATTATATGTTTCAAAAGCTAAAGATCATACAAGACCGATATTAACACGCCACAGAGAAGACCAGCTGAGAATAATACATATTGCAGCTATTAATTTTAATCTACTTGAACCTCAGATTTTTAATACAGACACATTTTTTCATAGGAAACAGTCATGCTAGATTAACCAAATGTTCCTCTTCACCTTTGCCATGAACAGGCTATGTCCCATAGAAGATGTGCGAGTTAAGAGAAAACTGGGGAACAAACCAGTTACTAACTGAACCTCTCCCAGGAATACCCACTCTACTGCTGGCAATAGGCAGCTGGACAGCCATCCGTGTGCCCACCTCCCATCCATTATTCCTTTGAGAGCCCTTTTATACACTGGGCCTTCATAACATCCCATGGCAATGAGATCCACTGTTAATTTTAAGCTTTGGACCTGCTGAGCAATAATTTCACAAAAAAAGCAGATGTCATGCCTAGTAGTGCTTTACACAGTGAAGCTGCACAGCATTTTAATATTAATCGCAAATTCAATTTTCCATTCCAGGTAACATTTATTTGCTGTCACTAATTTATTCTACCTAGCTCTTTAGAGCAAATAGACAAAGCAGAAGTCCCTGGAAGAAAATAAAGTTACTGGGCTGCAAAGAATGGACTAGGTTGTGTTATTCTTTAGCCACGTTTGTTGACTTGGCTCAGTTTTCAGTTGCCATTAGAGACAGCCACTATGCTCTGTAGTTTTCCTCTCCACTTGTCAGTCCTGTATGTATTACCAGCTCAGGAATGCAATAACTTCTCTTTTCTTCTCTTTTTCTTTCCCACCTTCTCCATCTAATTAATGACAACCAGAATAAATGTGTCTTTGTGAACAAGTCAGACATAGTAGCGGCTGCTCCAGGTAGCTGCTCCAGGTGGTAGGTCGTGCCTATCCATATTTCACAAAGCAACCAAACAGGTTCAGCAACATCCGACATCAGAGCATGACTTGGAGGGGAAAAAAAAAACAAACCAGACAAGACAGGCTGAACAACCCACCTTTGGATTGCTCTGCACTAACTTCTATCAATCTGTGGTAAATTCAAGATCATGATGATTTTTGTGTAACAAAGAGAATAATTCCATTTTTTCCATAACGAAGAAAAGAATCTGCTCAAAAGCTTGAATGACGGCCACAGCGTGCTTACTAAACAGCAGCCAGCCTACATGAACTTCTTTTCTGGGAAACCAATCTGGCTGGCAGCTAACTCTCCCTAACAGAAGACTTGCTGTATCAGTCTTAAAACCACAGACACTTACAGGTGGATGTAAGGATGTAAACATCACATTTTCTCACCACCTTTGTTTTCTGCTGGGTCAACCTAATATTGTCTTCTGCTTGCATTTGTCCTAGCTAAGAAAATGCCCTAGCAGATCATGAACACTCATCATCTCCCTTCCAGCCACAAGAAATGATAAAGAGGTATTGTATTACCTGAGGTGCTGGAGAAAAGAAGTAGCTACAGTATGCCAGAAAGAACATTTTTGCTGCTACTGGAAGTTAGAGTAAATATACTTCTTATATCCTGTGAGACTGATGTGTTAAGGGCTCTGCTCCTGTACTCTGTTTTGCAGTGTTTTCTATTCCTTCCAAGTTCCTCATGAGCACAGACATCCACACCCACAACAGTGGCAGAACCATCATCTGCCATGGAGTCACACCTGGAATATAAATCCATGCTTTGATACGTTCACTCCATGATTAGATTTCTTGCAGCTTCTTTTCCCATCTTCAGCTAGGAAACGACAACTTCAGTCATCTCTAGTGCCACAGACAGGATGAGCTGGATAGCATGGGGCTGATTATATTGTCAAGAAACAGATCTGAGAAAGGGCAAATGGGGCAAGGGTGCAGGATGGGAGATACATGTTGCTTAAGTTAGGTTTCCTGTATCAAAAGACTGATAGGTAAGTTCCTCTAGACATGACTGAGAGCAAACCTTTAATTTTAGCCATTAAAAAGCTAGACAAAATTTTAGTCAGCTGTTCAGGTTCTGTCTAGAAAACAGAGTGGAACAGGCACCCTGGGATGGGATAAATCTTCCTCTGGAGACAGATGTCCAAAATAGATAGCATGAGCGTCCCTTAACCATCTCTTCCACTGTTAACTCAGAGACAGCCAGTACAGCCAGGATGTTCTGGGTTCCTGACCTTCAGACAGCTAAACCAGTCCTCTCTGGAAGAGAGGATGGCGTATAATTGCAGTGAACAGATAGTTGATATCCAGTTTTTATCATTTCCTTCAAAGCCTGCTCAAGTTCCTGGGTTGCCATCAGGAATGAATGAGCCAGCATTCCTTCAAGACTTTCACAAAGGCCAGACTTACTTAAGCCAAGCAGAAATGGGCAGAGCTTGTTCCACTGCACATTTTCCCTTTCCAGTAACCTTGCAAATGCATTTGGAAGACTTCCAGATGCAGTGGTGAGGGGAGATTCCATCTTAATGACATAAAAATGCTTATACAAGTCGGGGCAAGAAACTAAGTCCATTTTCAGTAGCTTACTTTAGCCCAGTTTTGAACAATATCTAAAATACTGATTAAAGCCAATGGCAGCTCTCATTTCCAGCTCATAAGAAGCAAGCCTTGGAAAAAACCCTTATAGAAGCCGCTTCTGTTTTTTTGCTTGTCTTTCAGCTCAGTCAGCAACATTGCATATGTGAAAAGACCACGTGGACACCTTATTTATTAAAATACTACTTTTATGATCTTTTCTGGAGTGCTTTCCTTTCCTAAACTATGGACACCTCTAGAAAATAAGGACTAGTTTAAATCCCTGGCAAGAAGCATGGCAGGTCTCCTGTCCAAAAGATACAAGCAAGATACAAAAGATGAGGTAGTAGCAGCAGAGCCTGGCAGAGCTTCCAGCCCATCTTGAGATCCCTATAATTTAGCAATGAAACAGCAGAGTCCCTAAAGCAGGGGGAAGACCAGGTTCTGAAGTGTTATTCTGAAAAAGACCCCATCTAAAACACCAAGTGTTGCAGTCCTAAATGTGTAGGATACCCTGCAGGTGTTGTGCAGCCCATTTCTCAGGCAGTAATACCAAATGAAATATAAGAAAAGAAAGAAAGGAAGAAGTAGTGAATCTGCGGGAAATAGAATTGATAGGACTAATTTTCCTCATCTGTAGTCCTAAATTTAACTACATACCACATTCTGAATGATCTTCTTTGTTGCCAACTTAGGCCTTTTACTTGACAAAATATTAATTTTTCTCCCTTCTTTCAAAGGAAATGAATCTAAAGGACAGAGGAAAGTAATTTATGGCATGCTGTTTTGTTCTATTAAAAATGTATGGTCCTTAAGGACTCCATGTGTTTTAGCTAATCTGAAGTAAATCTATCGGACTAAACCCATCAGTAATACGTTACCCTCTCTGATCAAGGAGCTGAGCATACCAGCCACTCAATGAGATATGCTCTGGAAAAGATCAGAAAGCAACACATTTTCCTCCCATTAGCATGGATGAGATGGGCAAGAAAGCCTGAGAGATGAAATATTTTAGCAGCCATGCATGAATCCAAAAGGCAGCAGCACAGCCATCACTTACTTAAATGTTTAATGCTGAAAGAAGATTTAATGCTATCCTCAGTAAATCTTCATTTGTTTTAGTTAACCAGAAAACAAGTCTATTTTCTCCACATTGATTTTTTGAAGTCATTTAGTAGTAATTGGATACAAAAAATCTACAAAATAAACAAGCTAGCAATATAGAGATATTATCTACATATCGGAATTACTAGCAGGGGAGATGGAGGAAGGTATTTTTTCTGCCATGTTCACATTACAGAGTATGTTATTCTGTCACCAATGCTAAGCTCCTTTGACACAAAGAACCTACTTTAAAAACGGCAGACGCTCTGCATCTGAGAAGACAGATTAAAAAGTCCACCAAGTGGTTCACCAGGAGCCTTGCTATCACTAATAAGGTTTTTATTTCAGTATAAACCCTGCCTCATTTACAAGATATATTTTTTTTTCCCCAGTGCTGACTTTTGATTTCATAATCTTGCTTTCTCTTTAGGGCAGTGATAGTGCGGTAGCTCTCTTGTGAGGAACTGAGAAATTATGATTATGTGACTGGCTGAGTTTACTGACGGAAGCTTTGTTCTCTCTCTTTTCTCTCTCTCGGGGCCAGCCAAGTTTCTCTCTCTTTTCCTCTCCCTCTTTTTGAAATTCAGCTGCTCAAACATCAGCCATACATATATAAAACCTCCTCTTCTCCCCCTGCTTAATTCCATCCCCACAACCCAGCACATCAACATCCAGAAGCAATTCCCTGGATGGGTGATTTTTAATCACTATCTTGACTGGCAGCACAGGGATTAAGCTACGGTCCATTCGAGAAGTAGCTTTAACACACATTAGCCCCCTGAAGTGCTAAAATCTAAACCTCTTTATTCTGCTGTGTCTACTCTGTATCTCGCAAAAAACCTTTACTGATAGTTGCAATGCACAGCTTTTCATCCATACTTGGTTACAGAAATGGAATTAACTGCTGCAGTGTTTTTCAAAAACTACAATAGAGCTTTCTTTTCAGAATATAATAATGTAGGATGAGAAACATCCTTTTTATAAAGAAATTCTTTTTTTGTTGCCTTTATTACTTCAGGCCACATTTTAATTTATTCCAGTATCAACTTATTTTAATTAATTTATTTAGTATTGCAGAGTTTTACACTACCCTGTCATGTCTCTCACAACTTCAGGATGGGTCAGATGTAAACAGATGTTTGAAGATGTTGATCAGAGTCAGCAGCTTCTTAATCTAGCATAGTTTCTGACTTGATAGCCACCTAACAATATACCATCTGGCCAGATTCTGCTGTACTGATACCTTCAATAAACCAGTGCAAATCACTTTTACCATAGTGCAGTGCCTCCTACTGAGGATTTCTTTTCCAGCAGTACCAAAAGCTTTGCCACTTGTAATGCAGAATAGTCTATCATCTGTGAGAATAAAGGCATCCCATCCAGTAGGGACAGTTCCAACTTTGCAAAATTTCAGTAGAAATTCGTGCTCTTTAAAAAAAAGGAATTTGTTGGGATTTTTTTAAAGCCAAGTTTATACTCTATGCTTCTTTTACTGCAAGTGTGCCAGCATGCCTCAAAATGAGTCTGTTATTGCCATGCTCAGCACTGTGTTAAGTGTGCAACGGTGGTTTCATAAACAAGGAACTAAACTGAGACCACTGAGCTCTTTCAATTGTCACCTAAATCAGATTACAACCTCGGCTTTTCAAAGGTGAATAGAAGACTGTAGACTAAACATCCAGCATCACTTACATTAAATCCCACAGGATCAAAACGTTTTGAACTCTTAGGAAGAAAAGAAAGTTAATACTTCATTTTGCTGTGCATTCATGCCAGGATTTTATCACACACACAGAGCATAGAGTGCCTTCAGCAGAGAAACTCTGCTTCCTTCACCATTTATTTTATTGTAAATTATTTTGAAATGTTGAAGTGCTACTACTCAAATAAAAAACACGTATTATTAAGATCTATGGCTTTGCATTAGATTTGCGCTTGGCATTATGAAGTTATAAGAATTGCCATTTCCTGGAAACCGAAGTACTAAAACGTGATTCTGTGAGACACCATCCTTGTCTTCCTGAGTGCTTTATTAACAAGTCAAACTGAGCTTCATAATTGTCTTTAGGTGGAAGGTGGGCTGGACCATTTGTACACAATCAAGATGTGGTCAAGACAGTTTGTAATTATGAACCATGTAAACAATTACAAGGTGTTATCAACCTTTCTTTAGATGTTACCTCTTTCATTTGTGTGGAAACCTCAATATATTACGTGCATACAAGGAAAAAGCAACAAAAACCCAAAACGCTGCGTGAGAGTTCCTTGAAATGACTCAACTATACAGTGAAAAATTTCAAATTCAAGTGACTGACCACAATGCCTAGAATGATTTTCACTTCTAGAAGCCAATAAAGTAAATTATATTATTCAGGTTTTATACTCAAGTAACAGGGAAAAGCATCTGACAATATTATGAACAGAATTATTCATATGTATGCCACCACTAATGGTCTGAAGAGCAAAAATCAGACATATGAAATCTGAGCCCTCAATCAGCAAGTGATGTTAATTTTTCAGCAGCATTTGTGTAACACCCCTCCCCCAAAGTAGTCAGACAAAAACCCCTTCATGTCACATACCTTCATGTTGCATTGGGAACATGGATATCCTACCATCATATTTCAGATGCAAAGCAAAACAGATTTTAAAATAATATATAGGAGAGAGAGAGGAGAATATAAACCATTCAAAGCATAATACTTCACCATCCACTTGAGATTCTCTGATAAATATCTTACTTTACTTTGAGTCAGACCAGTACTCAAAGGGCCACAAAGGCTTAAAAAGAAGATTTGTTCTGTCTAGTCTGAAGATAAATATCACCCTATTGTACCAGATGAAGTATACCAGTTCTCGCAATGGATTGCTTGTTTGGAAAAAGATCTCCAGTACATTGAGTAGTGCTTGTTCTTAGGACTAAATGTTTTTAAAATACAATCTTTTAAAGCATTCTCACATATATATTTTTATTCTGTTCCTTCATATATTAAAGAATCAGGGTCACAGTCTTGCTTTCAACTTACCTATTTCAGAAGCAGATGTTTGTTTATATTGGAAAATGTCATATTAAAATGATATAGTTTAGATATAGGGGGAAAGGATGTCTTTTTATGGTCAATATTACCAAGCCTCCCTTCAGCTCCCCATTTGCCTTTCTCAGGTGCTTTGGGAGCAGAAAGGAATTGTGTGATGGTACACAACATCTGGAACAGGCTGACTTTTCCAGGACAACTGGTTTGTGAATTGGTTAGCAGAGTGCCGTCAGGGAGAATGGATTTGATATTCACCTCTTCCCATCACAGCCCACAACAAGGCAAACACCACAGGCCAGCGGGAGCCTCATTATTACTATTCTCACATGCACACAAGTCAGAAACAGGATTTAGAAAAAATTACTTAAAAGCTATTATTTTATTACATTTGATATAAAATAGATGGAGAAACCTCCTGGACTTTGATTTGTTCGGGTTTCTGCACTGCCACAAGAGCTCAACTCTTTTTCTGTGTGAAAGCCGAGCCTGCAAAAGCCACCCAGTGAGTGGCATGAGTGAGCGTTAGCCTCACTGAGGGTGGAAGTCATCATGCCTACACCTTTAGCAGGTTGAAAGCTAAGTGTCCAGAGATCAAATTCATATTAAGTCTCTCAAATCTAGAGCCGGATAGGGCTGCTTGGGGCAACTGCACAGCCATTGACCACAATGTTGTCTGAGCCGTTGTTTTCTTGGCTAAGGAAAGATGTTGCTGTGGCAGCAACAGAAACCTGGAAGGAGGCAAAGGGAAGAATTCCCCCACATTGTGCCAATCTGGTGTTTGACAACACTGTTCTTTCACCAGCCTCTTTGAAGATGCTTCTGTGTCTGTCAATCTGGACACACCACTACAGACAGAAATCTGGACACAAGGCTTATTAGTGGGTTTTGCCTGATGTATTTAAAGTTAGAAGCATGTCTGACAGTTAAACTAATAGTAAGGTTGGACTCCCAATGGGGAAGTAGTGAATAAATTTTCTGACACAAGTCACAGTCTTTGTTATAGAAGAAAATACAGATGCAGAGACCTATCTGAGCTCTCAAATGGGGATCTTTGGTTGTCTGATGTAGTAGCCTGGACATATCTTGGAACGGTTTTGGTTATGATATTGGTTTATAATACAGATGGGAAAACTGAAGGCAGATTTCATTTTTTCCCCTTTCTTACTGCTGTGTCTTATATTTTCAAAAGGATGTACGAGAATATACATTGTTTATATGTCTAGCTTGTGTCCAGTTTTTTGGAGGAGTAAGTGCTCAGTACTCTTTAAGAAACTGATCCATTTAATATGTTACTAGTGACTCTTCAAAATACAGGCTGTTCTCTCCACCCATCACCTTGAATAAGCAAAAATGAAGTTGCGGTCACATAGCCAAAAAAGTGCTGTTTGCATCTGCCCACGTGTGCCTTGACATTTCCAGTGCTCGGTATGCCAACATTTCCTTCCTGAATCAAAGTTTCCCCCCTTTCATCTCCAAAATACACAGCTAAGAATCAGAATTTGATGGATGTAATTCTTCTAAATGATAGCACAACACTTTGAAGTTTGATTTTCTTCCTTACCAGAGTTGTGCAACAGGCTCCATATTTTCATACAGCATAATTTTGTTTAAACACTAAAATAACAAGACCTTAATGGAACATAAAATGACTACATCACTGTAGATAGCTCTTTGCTGCCAGCCATTCCTTATAGTCTTTGCCATGCATGGCTCATTACACACGAAACAGTTCCAGTTTTCTTGTGCCTTAGCCCTAGTTTGTACGTGCTATTCCTTCATGGATCATAACATCCGCCTTTTTATTCCCAGATTTTAAAACAGCAAACTGCTAAACACATTTTAGAATTTCTTGAAATTATTGTCACTAAATCACTACATTCAAACAGCCAAACAGACCAGATTATATATGACAGTTGTCTGAACAGAGAACACTTGTTAATCTTTTTCTCAGCGTTATGAATGCAGGAAAAGCATAAGGTGTCATTTTGGAGGCCATAAAGAAAATAGCATTCAAGCATAACTTCAGAAAGAGTTGTAGCCATTGAAACTCAACAGCCGAGGGCAACAAAAATTTCCCATGGATTTAAAATTCATAGAATTGGCAGACCTTTTGTAGAGGCAAAGGGTAAAGTTCATGCATTTCATAGGTTCACTAACTCCAAGAAACAACGGTGCCTTTATGTACTCCTGAGCTATTCTATAGAAGAGATCCTTCCATGGTTAGCAGAGATAAGAAATAATGCAACACAGATACAATACTCCCATACTTTTGAGCAGTGTAGCTTCCTAAACACATTCATATGCTTGGTCAGCAGATATTCCATACCTTTGGTTGAATTACAATGTTTTAACAGTAAAAAGCTGTCTGCCACCTTGAAGAAACACTAGCTGCCTTTTGCTGTTCAGCTCCTTGTTAACTATGGAAAGAGGCAGCCCTGCTCAAACCAGATGCCTGGGAAGACAGAGCAAAGTCTGAATAATCAGGCCCCAATAGGGGTCTGGCAACAAAGCCCAGAGAGGAAGTTAAAAGGATTAGCACTATAACACTGTTCAGCATTAGTACTCCTCTCTCTCAGCCTGACCCAAAACCATCTTCCTCCTCCTAAGTCTGCCCTTCACCATTTTTACTGTGCTCAGAATACCTAAGTTCACCACTTGAGGGATAGTCACACCATTGTGCCTTATGAGCGGTTTGAGTGTGGCTTGCTCATTAGCTGTATCTGCATTGTTAACATCATCACTCAGGGTGAGTCTGGTTTGCAAAGCAGTATTAGGGAAATGAGCGGTTTGAATGCATATGCTAATTCAAGGATATCTGTGCCTTTGCAAAGCAGAAGCCCCTGTGTTTGCTGTATGTCTTCCCATTAGTGCTTTAGTTCAGGTCATGAGAACATTTTTAAGCAATCTCCCAATCCGCCCCATTAATCAAGCCTTGGTTCACATTGCTGAGTGATGCTGGAGCACGTGAAGTTTCATCCTCCCAGATGAAATAACCCAGATGATGAGCACTTAATAATGACTTTCAGCCGCTAATGAATATCCAGTCCTCAGGCCCTGACTAGGAGTAGCACAGTATGGGAGTAAAATGTGCATAGTCTGGGTATCGGGTTCTCTGCATCAATTATTTGACTCTACAGATCTGTTGTTAACTGGTCCAGCATAACTTGTTAATGTGGACACACACACTGAATGTGCCAAAAGCTCAGCACCTTCAGGAAAATCTGACTGAGGATTTAGGCATAGACCAGTTTGGGAAGTAGAGAACATGGAGTTTCAGAAATAGAGCATACAGGGAAAGGTGAAGTCATGGGAATGGAAATGAGTGGGAGTGGAAGACACTGAAAGGACAGGAGATACTTAAGAGCAGAGTTCTGATTTATGAAGAGAAAAATGCATGGTATGAAATAGGTAACATCTGTGTCACAGGCTGAGACTCCTGTTAGGGGATTTGCAAGGTGTAATACAACTGTCATACCATTCTGGATGGGAGAAATATTTCTGAAGTCAACATTTTTTAAATTAAGTTGTCAGTTTGTGCCCTTGCTCAGTTCACTGTAACTAAATATCATAAAGTAGCATGTAAAATAAACTGTAGCATGAATTCTGCTGAACAAATCATCCCTGGCTGCTAGGAGACTGTAGTAACACTGCTAACCTTAGTTGGTCACATCCTCTATAAAGACTGAAATTCATTTCACCTGACTTCAGATCAGAAAGACAACATAAACCAAGATTTTTCTGCGTGTCTTATACAGCCATCTTTGAATGGAATATAACAGATGCCAAGGAAAAGAAAGCCCACGCTAAATGATACTAAATTTCAGTTCATCTGATGAAGTAGAGGTGTCCATAATATAGAAGCCTACAGATTACTAGATCCTACTAATCCTGGGATCCTTTTACACTCAATAAGCAGTTCAAGGAAGGAATTTATCTTTTTATATGGTTTTAGTGCAAAAAAGAATCATAGAATCACAGAATCATAGAATGCTTTGGGATGGAAGGGACCTTTAAAGGCCATCTAGTCCAACCCACCTGCAATGAGCAGGGACATCTGCAACTAGGTCAGGTTGCTCAGAGCCCCATCCAGCCTGGCCTTGAATGTTTCCAAGGATGAGGCATCTACCACCTCCCTGGGCAACCCGTTGCAGTGTTTCACCACCCTCATAGTGAAAAATTTTTTCCTTATATCTAGTCCAAATCTTTTAGTTTAAAACCATTACCCCTTGTCCTGTCACAGCCGGCCTTGATAAAAAGACTATCCCCATCTTTCTTGTAGGCCCCCTTTAAGTATTGAAAGGCTGCAATAAGGTCTTCCTGGAGCCTTCTCTTCTCCAGGCTGAATAACCCCAGCTGTCTCAGCCTTTCTTCATAGCAGAGGTGTTCCATCCCTCTGATCTTTTTTGTGGTCCTCCTCTGGACCCGCTCCAATAGGTCTATGTCCTTGCTGTTCTGAGGCCCCAGAGCTGGACGCAGTACTCCAGGTGGGGTCTCACCAAAGCAGAGTAGAGGGGCAGAAGCACCTCCCTCGACCTGCTGGCCACGCTTCTTTTGATGCAGCCCAGGATATGATGGGCTTTCTGGGCTGCGAGCGCACATTGCCGGCTCGTGTCTAATTTTTCATCCACCAGTATCCCCAAGTCCTTCTCCACAGGGCTGCTCTCAATCCATTCATCCCCCAGTCTGTACTGATACTGGGGATTGCCCTGACCCAGGTGTGGGATCTTGCACTTGGCCTTGTTGAACTTCATGAGGTTCATATTGGCCCACTCAAGCCTGTCCAGGTCCCTCTGGATGGCGTCCCTTCTCTCAAGCGTATCAAATGGGTCATTGAATATCTTGCAAGTGTTTAATTATACACAAATGCTTATAAAACAATTTCTTTTAAACCTACAGAATACCACATTTGGATTTACTGTTGAAGTCAGTTTTAAAAGGCATGTCTTTAAAAGGCAGCATAGACTTTTGCTGTCTCATAGTTTAATTAATATTTCTGTCTTAAAACCAAACACTTCCATTTTAATCTTTTTTTAATAAGGATGAGGGGAGAACACTGCAAACTAAGAGTACTGTTGGATTTAAGGCTAGCATGAATTTTTTTTCTTTTCTTAGAAATCCCAAACCTATTGGAGATGCCTTTCCCCCACTCTGTTCCCTGATGCTGTATTAGACCTTGCTAAAACATTAACACAGCACTCCTTCATTAAGCCTGACTTCTCAGACAGCAACAATGCTCAATATTATTTCCATTAGTCTGTACTGTTCTGCCTACATCAAACCTATGTTTAAAAAAAATATTTTGCACCACAATCTATTTAAAGCCTTACCACCACTTTTCTTCCTGAAGTTAAAGTGAGCATCCTACATAACAAGAGGCTTTATATGTCAATCCATACATAGTTTGAAGATAGATAGCAGAGATAATAAAGATTAGTTATGCGAGCTTTTGTTGGGAAAGGCCTGATTCTGCAGGTCCTCTTGTATGTATCTCCTCCCTTCTTTGATATAAGTAATAAGCCACAGATTTAGACCCAGATGTCTAAAATCAAGTTAATAAGGTAAATAAACTTGTGTTTACTCAGGTATTTACAATCTTCACTCTATTGTTTTTTCACACCAGTTTTCACACTGAAGTTCCTCTGTCGGTGTCGTGGTTTAACCCCAGCCAGCAACTAAGCACCACGCAGCCGCTCGCTCACCCCCTCCACCGGTGGGATGGGGGAGAGGATCGGAAAGGCAAAAGGGGAAAACTTGTGGGTTGAGATAAAAACAGTTTAATAACTAAAGTAAAATAAAAAATAGAACAGTAGTAATACAAAGCAAGCGGTACACTGTCCAATTGCTCACCACCCGCCGACCGATGCCCAGCACGTCCCCCAAGCAGCGATCGAACCCCTCCCCGGCCAACTCCCCTGCTTATATACTGAGCATGACGTCACGTGGTATGGAATAGCCCCCCGCCCAGTCTGAGTCAGCTGCCCTGGCTGTGCCCCCTCCCAGCCTCCCGTGCCCCTGGCAGAGCATGGGAAGCTGAAAGGTCCTTGACCAGTGTGAGCACCACTTAGCAAGTACTTAGCACTACTTAACAAGAACCAAAACATCAGTGTATCATCGACATTGTTCTCAACCTAAACCCAAAACACAGCCCCATACCGGCTACCAGGAAGAAAACCAACTCCATCCCAGCCGAAACCAGGACAGTCGGTTACTAAGATTTCTTGGGGCAATTCCTGTGGTTCCTCCAGCTGCAGCTGAACCACCCCATGATGCTTTCCACTCAATTGCAAGAAGGTTTCCCTGACCTTCTGGGCACTTGGAGGGCAGTACAGACAAGTAGTAGAGAACTAGCAGCATAAACTGATTTAACCTGTGCCCTCCCCCTGAGGTGGATATAGGATGTATAGTGGCTGACATGAAAGTAGATCTGGGGACCTACTTCATACCTATGCCTATGTCTTTAGCTTGGGAGAGTTGGGGGTCACCACCCAAACAATGGAGACATGAAATTGTAACAAAGCTTCCTGTCCAGGCTTCCTGTCTCAGCACATTTGTATTTAAAAGATAAAGATAAATCTGCAAAATATTAAACATACCAACCATGTACCAAACCTTTAACGTGATGCTGTAAACCACAGCCAAATTTTGGCATAGTAAAACATCTGCGAATTATTTCACCCACTGAAATGAAATGTTCTGAATATTTGGAAAATATGGTCAACACATCTTACATGCTCAAAGTTAAACCAATAATGCATCTAAAGTCTGGACAGAAATTCCCTAGGTCAGATTTTGGCATTTAGAGTATATTTTGTGGAGCAGCCCTTCTTAGTATGGGCATAGTCCACTTCCTGGTATTATTTGCAATTTTCCCCAAAGAATTTCCTGCTAGTGTGAGGACACTAGCAATTTATCTGCTTCATTCTGAGTCATTCTAGAGGCTTTTATGGCTTTTGATCTTTTATACCATCTCCCTTAAATATTTTATGAGATACTATGACTCATTTCATTACTTGTATAATCAGAGTTTGGAGAATGGATGTTCTTTCAGTCCCTTCTGAACTACTGGAACATCATTGCTGGAATTACATTTAAGCAACTATATTAGAGACTGGAATCAGCTCCTTGTTCTTATCTACATATCACTACTAAATTTTGCATCAGTTTCTGCTTCAGGACAATCACTGAATGATAGCTGAACATAGCGCGCTGTTGATGTCTCATGCAACCTTTAAAGCCTTTTTTCTTCATTTCGTAGAAAGATATGTGCATGTGTGTTTGCACAGAGTTGTGGCAAGGGAGGAAGAATTAAAAAAATAAACATGTTGGTTATCTTGTTAAAAAAGCCTATGGAGACACAAGGTACCTGCAATGTTTACCTTAAGGTAGCTAGCAAGATCCTCACTATAGCCTAGGCTAAGGATGTTTATCCACCATATCATGACTTTTTCTCTTCCAGAATAGTTAAAATGTAACAGTAATCCTGTGATTATAAAACCCACCAATTTTGTCATTACTGGGGTCAGGAGAACTGATCAGATTAAGCACTTCTAACTACTGGAGACTTGCTTATCAACAATGAAACTCAAATTCTTCAAATGTCTTTTTAATAAAAATAATAATGTATGAATTTATTATTAATTTATTCATAAAATAGAATTCAAACTTCTTTTTAATAAAATTAAAATATTTCATATTTTAAATTTCATAAAGTCTCTTTTATATCATCTGGTCTGACACAAAATCTCACAATGAAATTATGTTTTTAAAAATTCATGTGAATTCATGTGAATTCTTCACCTTCTCTTTCACCAGATATTTTAATTCCAATAAGTATTTCAGTCTCATTCACAGATCACAGGAATAGAACAAATTTTCTTTGATAGAACAGTTCCCTGTTGAGAGGTTCAGTTTCATCAAAATATATACATTTTAGAGGAGTATGTCAACTTGAATGAAATGTTTTAAGGAATAAGTCAAAGAGAATTATTTGAATTAATTTTGTCACTTATTAAATTTTTTTTTTTTACATATAGTATGTAGAATAGCATATTTAGTGCTTTAATATAGTCAAGTTGAAGGAAAGATACATCCCAGAACAGAACTTCTTAGACTTATTTTGGGGCCCTGTCATCTGAAAATGAAACAGCTTTAATGGGCTGATTCGTTTGGAAGGATTTTTTTCTGAGGGAGTTGAAGAGAGAATGAAGATTGGATATTGCTAGGGAAGAGAGTACCATTTTAAGAGAAGCATATTCCACAAAGACACAGTATGCATTTCAACCCTATGGTAAGGAGCTGTCTCCTATGCCTTCTTAAATCATCAATATCACCAATTCTTACTGCTCTTTGGAAGTGAAACTGCAAGTAAACTTCAAAACATCTTTCAGTCATTATTATAATCTCTGTTTTCCAGATAAGATGATGGCATGACAAAATATTCCAAAGGCTCTCTGGTATGTCATTGTCCAACTCCCCTTCCTGATTAACAGCTCATTTCAGCTAGCTGGTGTGGATTTGCTGTTCTTGCATCTCTCTTAGCAGTAGTACACCAGAAAGTCATAGCTGCCCTGGACCACACATCAGCTAACACTCTACTGACACTGCTGACACAAAAAGCATTCTTTCCTCCAACTCTACAGAAGGAAGTCAAGCCAACAGTGTGTATCATCAACAGCCAAAGGTATGATGTTAGGTCATCATTTTTTCCATATACATTCTTTAGTATCATTAGAGCCTTCTTATACAGCTTGTCAGCCTAGGGCAGAAGTGGCAACAGCCATGGACATTTGTTTGGTTATTCCCATTCTCCTGACCACTCCCTCTCTCAAACCTCTCCTGCCCGCAAAACAAAGTAGTGTGGCATGGAGACTCTCTTACTTCATATAAGCAGACTTTCACAAAATCCCCGAATTGCTACAGTTTACCCATGTGCCATTTTGCATCCTGTTTCTGAAACAAGAGTTGACAGGCCAACATATGTGACCAATAACTGCTATTCAGAGTTAAGCTCTGCAAATGGTGATTGACGTGGAGCCGGGCATTCCATTAGCCAAGGGAGTTATCAACTATAGACCAGCCAAAATAAACTCCAAGAAATTTCCTCTGGGTGTTAATCACTCTGAGTATCATTCTTTCCCACACACTAGGCAAAGATTCTTGACCTTCTGATTTGGAGCAAACCCACCCCTATTAATTAAACAATTTGTCCATTATCACCTGAAGACATACATAACCTTTTCACCCTACACAAGAAAGAGAACAGAGTAAGTAAACAAACATCTACAGTAAATATGACTAAATCCCCAAGCTTGCTTGATTTGCTACAGTGCATATGCCATCCCAATACTGCTTAGTGTATATCTGCACAGCAAAGCACACTAACATGTATTCTTTAAATCTCTAGGGGGTAAGTCTTTGCACAGCACTTTCAAATAAAACAGTCCAAAGCTGGGAAAATGAATTAAGTCATTCACCTTTCAACTCTAAGGGCTGGACTTATGCCTGGCCTGAAGTACAGCATTGTACAATATCTGTTCATATCATATAAGCATCTAACTGGTGTCACATCTTTCACAGTGCTTTTTACCAAGATGACGTATCAAAACATCAAAGGTCTTTATCATAAAAACTAGCTTTTCCCATATAACTGCAATTATGAAATTGTGTGGGAAAAGTTTAGTTTTGGGGAGTAAGAATTTTCATGCATTTGCAAAATAAAGCAACATGGGTTTGTTTTTCTGTCTACTAAAAGCCAGACTGTCACTTCTGCAGGGTGAGTCTTTGTTCACATAGTAGAAGGGCTACAAGGTCATCAGGAGTAAAGGTCTTGTAATTGGGATGAAGCCCTTTTTAACAGTACCTTTGGTAAAAAATATTCCCAGGATTTTTTACATCGATGCTGTCCCATAAGTCTGGGTTACAAATTTTAGAAATGAAGATGCATAAAGTTATTGGTACTTTTGACTTTTTAACTAATTATTTATACCTCTAGCCCTCATGTGCCAGGTTTCACCACTTGGTAGAATGCGTTTATTTACACACTACGTAATGACCTCAAGATTGAAAAAGCCAAAAATCTTAGAATTTGATCTGAAAACTAAGCCTTATATTTTTAGCTGCTTTTAGAGACGTTAAAAACCAAACACCCCAGAATACTGCACCGTCTCTTTAATATCCATTAGAAAGAAAAGCTTGCTAGGAAAATAGTTTTCCAGAGAATTTATAAAACAAAACTCCATTGATGATCCCATTACAGCTTTGCACTGCAAAGCAAAGGGGCCTGTAAAGGACAGGTATCATCAGGAGCAGTCCTTTCAAGAAAAGATAGGTCAGACAGTTTATCGGAGAAAGAATGGGAAGCTACAATGGCTGTTTTGAGTGTTTAACCCCCTTCGTATGCCTTTGGAGGTCATCTTTACCTTTTGTCTGCTGCTTTCCTTCTCTTTGCCTCCAAGCTCTTGGAGTTTATGAACTATTCCTCTTTCTTCCATCTGTGCTTACCAAGGCAACTTCTGATTCTGTAGCACCAAAAGTCCTATTTTCATCCTCAAGGCTTTCAAACAAGCTTCATTCACAATTTCTGTATAAAGGCTCCTTCCTCAGCTTTCCTAATGCAATTTTAAGAAGAGAGTCTGGTAATCTTTTCCTTCTCTGCAGGCTCCTCCTGGTCTCCTCTCCCACATAGTTGTTTTCCCTCTGGGCCTCTCTCTGTCCCTCTCTTCTGTACTTTATTTTCTGAGTAACCTAGTCTAGTCTTAGGAATGCACCCTGGTATTTTAAAATGTACTGCTGTCAAGAAAAAGAGAGCTGCTTTCCCTGTTTTTATATAGGAATAGCACACAAACAGCCAGAGCTGCCCCTTTCTTTCTCTTCCCCTTCCTTTACCTCTTCTCAAGTACCTCAAAAAGGCAAACCCACTTAGTCATCCCCTGGCATAGCACCAACCAATGGCACAAACATCAGCCAAAAGATGTTTGGAAAGACTCAAAAATATTTTTGAGAGGATTTTCAAGGAAAATTTCCATTTCCAGTTCAATGATAGAAGCAAGGGAAGAGAAGATGAAAAAAGTGGTACCAGTTTTCTTCTTTTTTGCCATGCTCAAATTTCGAGCTGCACAGTGACCGGGACAGGAGTTCCAGGTTGGCAAAGCCTACCTCCCTGATGAGGTTAAAAGCACATTCAAAAAGGAGAGGGATTGAGATGGCATTTCCCCTCTTTCTTCAAGATGCCTGTCTTCCCTCTGGGTTTACCCTACAGCTCCCGTGAGCTCTAGTGTTGCCCAGATGTCTGGGGAAGGAGCAGGAGGTTAAAGACAGAAGCCAAAAAACCGGGGACAGGGAAGTGAGGAGGCAGTAACAGAACTCCTAGAGCAGGGACAGGGTGGGGAACAGCAAGGCTCGATCCAAAGAGGTAAAAAAATCACTGGACTAGGAGAATGTACTGGAACTAGTCTGAACACTCAAGGGAACCTTAGGGAAAAAAATCAGCACTATCGGTTATTCGTCTCTCTTGGGGCATACCTACCTCATCAGCTCAAGACAAACGGGGAAATAAAGTGCACTTCTCCACAAGCCTGTTTTCTCTGGTAACAGTTTCCAGATTTTCTAGACCACAACGACACAATCTGTCTTCCTAAAGCTAACTCCTCTACAATATTTACAGGTATAAATTAATAGAAACAGACAATAGAAAAAATAATGGAAACAGACAAATTAGACAAGATCCATGATCTAATACCCCAGGATTTCTGGTCCAGAAGGACAGATGATGCTTGAGAAACAACTAAAGCCTTTTGTGGGCAATCACGCAATAAGATGAAGCTAAAGGGGGAAAGGTTTGGGCTGGTTTTTTTTGTTATGTTGGCCAGGAATCCCCTCTTGGAGGCTGTAAAGTAACTTTCTCAACACAGCCATAAAATGAGGTTTAACAAAGATAAATGTAATGTCCTGCACCTGGAAAGAAGTAATCTCAAGCAGCAGCATGACCTGGGGACTGACGGGCTGAGGAGCAGCTCTGCTGAAAGGGACCTGGGGGCAGTGGCAGGCAGCAAACTGAATGGGAGCCAGTGGTGTGCCCTGGCAGGGAAGGTGGCCAGCAGTCTCCTGGGCTGCACCAGCAAGAGTACAGTCAGTAAATCAAGGAATATGGCTATCTCAGTCTACTTGGCACTTATTAGGGCACACCTGGAATACCATGACCAGTTTTGGTCCCCTCAGTTGGAGAAGTTGGGAAGGGTCCAGCGGAGGCCACCAGGATTATTTAGGGGGTTAGAGAACTTGACATATGACGAAAGGTTCGCACCTCGAATACTGTGTCCAGTTTTGGGCCCCTCACTTCAAGAAGGACATCGAGGTGCTGGAGCGTGTCCAGAGAAGGGCAACTAGGTTGGTGAAGGATCTAGAGAATAAGTCTTATGAGGAGCAGCTGGGGGAGCTGGGGTTCTTTAGTTTGGAGAAGAGGAGGCTGAGGGGAGACCTTATTGCTCTCTACAACTACCTGAAAGGAGGCTGTAGCGAGGTGGGGGTCGGTCTCTTCTCCCAAGTAACAAGTGATAGAACAAGAGGAAATGGCCTCAAGCTGCGCCAGGGTAAGTTTAGGTTAGATATTAGGAAAAACGTCTTTACTGAAAGAGTAGTCAGGCACTGGAACAGGCTGCCCAGGGAAGTGGTTGAGTCTCCATCCCTGGAGGTATTTAAAAGACAGGTAGATGTGGTGCTTGAGGACATGGTTTAGTGGCGGACTTGGCGGTGGTACGTTAGCGGTTGGACCTGATGATCTTAAGGGTCTTTTCCAACCTTAACAATTCTATGATTCTATGATTCTAAGGTTGGAGGAACCAGGTTTGCTCAGCCTGGAGAAGGGAAGCCTCAAAGGGGATCTAATCACACTTCTTGAATATCTAAAAAAGTTACCTACAGAGAAAACAGAGCTACTCTCTTCACAAGGCTTCCCGCTGACAGGACAAGAGGCAAGTGGGCATGAGCTGCTTCGACAGAAATTCTGTCTGAATATAAGAAAAAATTTCTTCCTCACGTGAGCAGCTGGAGATTGGAAGAGGCTGCCCAGGGAAGTGGTGGACTCTTGTGTGCTGGAAATGCTCAAGAGTGTTTGAATAAGTTGGTGCAGTGGCCTGTGTTGAAGAGAAGGTTGGACCAGATAATCTCCAGAGTCCAATCTGAACTTTCTGTAAATCCTTATCCATGCAGAGTCTTTCTAGCTATATGAATAGTGTTATCAGTCCACAATCATCATCTCCCCCAAGAATCTTTCTTCACACTGAGTTTCACAGGTTAAAAACAGCAGGTATTTTCTTTTGAAAACTGGGATTTGCTTTTCCTAGCCTTGCTACACAAGATATAGCAGTGCTGTGTCTTGTTGCATCCTTCGTTTCCTTAAGACTGTAAACTTGAAGGAGCGGCAGATAGGTTTTCTTATTTGCTTATAAACCATCATGGTCCTGAATGATCAGTGTACAAACACGCACACACTCACAAGACATTCATTACCTAGGCTTCTACTACTATGGGGATACGTGATATTTATTTCCAGTCATTGCTAATCTTTCATAAGCAGTTTACACTTTAGTTCTCTTTAAAGGGAGGAGGAGCATGGGAGGCAATAGCAGACTTCTCCCATGACAGTTTCTTTTGCAGTCAAGACATTCAAGGAGAATTATATTATGTGAGGATTTTTTTAACCTTCAGTAACAAGGCTTAATTAGGGATCAAGTGCAAATGTTATAGCACAGAAGAGGCACCTCTGAACGCTCATTCTTATCGGGCTTTTGTTCCAATTAAGCTGGTTAACAAGGGATGTAAGAGCATTTGCATCTGAAGTATAGCTGTTACTGTTTTAAATTTTACTTGAGCTGAAAAATCTGAGTAAGCAGGACCTTTTGAAGATTAGATGTATTTGTGAAGAAATGGTGAGGAACCTGTACAGCTCTTACCTCATTAAAATATTTCAACACTGCAAGGAAAAAGCTCGTGCTGAAACTCAAAAACAGATTTCTTATTATTCAATAAAATATGAATGAAAATAAAAATTGTAAAAAAAGTCAGGAAAGAAAGCCTGCTTTTGCTCTGTCACCTGATCTGTTCAGCATTTGCCACAAGGGTGCAAATTTACTCACAGACATACTTCTCGAATAACTACAATAACACAGTGTTTTGAAGGAGGATTCCATCCCACCTGCCCAATCACACTGACTTCAGCAGAAGCAAAATTAGGCTTCAGAGCTGCTCGTTTTGGATCAAGCAAGGCTAAAAAGCATGAGGTGCAACCTTGCAATACCCTAGGTCGGTTGCACACCAGTGAGGGACATAGCTGTGAATGGACAGGTAAAGATAAGGAAGAGACAGAGCTTTCCTTTGCTTAGCACTTACCAAAATACTGTAATTGGCTATAACAGCAATAGATTATTTTTCCATTAGAGCAAAGACCAGTAGCATTTAATCCTCTAGTTGTTCTCTGATGTACCACAATTTAAGTCCTGGCAAACATAAGTCTTGCCTTACAAGTCCAGATGGTAGGAGAGAAAAAAAAAAACAAACAGCATAAACATAAATATGAAAGTAAGTCCTTCCAACTTTGTCGCAGACTAAAAAAACCACCTCAGTTTTTCCAAGAGAAATACTGATGGCTTCATATGAGACCTTACATTTCACAAGGAAAGTACATGGCATGATTCCTTTAATCCACTCTATTTTACATAAGCATCCAGGTAAAGTTAAAAGTGCTATTTTCTAGCGATGAAAAGCCTGCACAGGAAAGGCATACATGGCTACATGAGTTAGCACAGTCATTCTTTATTCATTAACTTTAATGAGCTTTCCACGCAAAAGGGACAAGATATTTTTCAGAATTTGTAGCTATAATTTTGCTGTGATTAAATTCACTCCTTTTTGTTGCACTGAGGACCTATATAAAAGGGAAGCCAGTTTCAGGAGGTTTTGTTTTGTATCAGTTTTTCCCAGATCTGTAGAATTAGCCTGAAGGATTCTTTTAGAAAGTAAGTAAATATATATAAAATATTAGGACAACACTGCAATGCAAAAAGGATGTTAAATTGCTCATCCAAGGAGATGACATAACGAATACTGACATAATTTCCAAGCAGCAAAGCAAAACTAGGTCAAATCACATTGACCTATCTAACATAATAAGCTTTTTTTTTTCAGATTTTTACAATGTAGACTGTGTCTGCAGGCATTAATGTCCCCTGTTATCTATGTATAGTGTTGTCACTCTGCTTTAACGTCTTATCACCATGTTGTGTTAATTAGACCAACACAATATAGTGCACTTTTGAACTGCTTAACTCCCAGTTTGAAATCTCTGCCTAAACTATACTTCTGAGGTTCTCCACTTAGAAATGAAGTCATTAACTCTTTACGGTCACTTGTTTCAAGAGGTGCTACTAGGGCTGGTGGAATAGCGTAACTTCACATACAGGTCAAAATCTAAGCTCTGTAAATTGCATGTTATTTGTCAAAAACAAGGTCCGCATAGCTAACACCTGTCAGCAAGCAAAGTGCGCACTAATTTTGATGCCACTTAACACAAGGCAGAACCCAGGCATATACACTCTTCCGAGCATCACATGGACAAATCCCCTCCGTGCTTGGCCTTCACGTGTCCCTGCCCAAGCGCTTTGTCCACAGGCGGTGCTCTGAAAGGGACAGTCCTTTTCCTTGCTGAGGGCAACCTGCCCTTCCCATACTCTTGTTGTTCCTCTGCACGTCAGATGTACAGCACACATATTTTTCAGTGAGACTATAAACAGAGTTGTGTAGGTTTCCGCCTACAGCCTCTCGTGAATCCCACAAGAGCAGAAACATGAGAAGTGAGAGCGATATTTGTCTATATCCCTGCCTCCACAGCTGAGGTGGGACCAGAGACCAGGCTGAGAGCTTGAGGCCCCAGCTACCCAGGGAACTGGGGCTGGTCAGGAAGGAGGAAAAAAGCTGACGTAGGAGACAGAGGCAGACCTTGGTGGTCCACAAAGCAGATGTTGTCAGTTTACATCTTCCTGTAGAATATATAGATTTTTCAATAAGAGCATAATCTTAGGGGGAAAAAACCAATACATTCCAATGATAAAACCCCCTCCAACAGTTTTGAAGCTTGCTTGGTGATGATGAGTACCTTGAAACTGGGGTGCTGACTGTTCTTATGATGGAGTGGCTGGATTTGGCAACTCCAATTCTAAATATATATATATGTAAAAGTATAGTATTTCTATTTTCTTTTTTTTCTTCTTCTTTTTTTTATTTCTCCAATTACCTCTCAGGAAGAAATAAAATGCAAACCAAAACAAACAAGAAAAAGAAGAGGGATCATGTTTCCATATAGGACAACTACTGAAAAAAGAAGATAATTTTTTTGAGAACCATTTTGCCATAAAATACTGATTTCTCTGTATTTTTTGGAAGAAGGACCAGTCTCAGCTAATACTCAAAGTAAAGGTTCTAATAAAAAAACAGAAATGGAGATCCCAGAGATGGTCAGGGGGGGTCTCATCTGAGCAAGCTCTCTCTTCACCTGACTCAAAGTAGTGCATCAGCTCGCTGGTATCACAAATGAGTCCACCCTACCGCTCTTGGGGGGGGTCTCTCTGAGCTCCTGCTGCAGCTGTTCAGTAATTAAATACCTGAAGACTCAAGGAGCCAAGTTAATGCCATTAGTCATGGGCACCTGCTTGGGATGCAGGGGTGCCGAGGGGAGGCGGCGGTTGACACCGCGGGCCCACAGGTGCAGAGGCAGCACACGGTGGCCGGAGTGCAGGGTGACGGGAAGCTGTCGGCACCACCAGAGGCATGAGGAATACGCTGGCCTCCCTGCCCCAAAATGTGAAGCAACTGTCATAGTGTGTCACCAGCTCCTTTCTGGGGCCAGGAAATATCCCTCCATAAATATTTTCATTACAGTCTATCACATGACAATGAAAAATCCTATCAGCCCCATGGATCTCCTCATTTACTGTCCCACTAAGCCAGGAGTAAAAGCCTGGACTTTCTTTTATTTGTTTTACTATCTTAAAATTGTTCTTGCACCCAGCTATCTCAACACTTATGCAACCAGAAAAGTTCTATCGTACTTCAGGGCCAAACAAACGTCACCTATTTGCCAGCTTTTTTGTCCTCCCACATCCCCTGGGAAGATATAAATAATAATGATAAACAATCATGACATGACAGCAAATAGGAAAGAATTTTAAAGAATTAAGAGCTATTTTTATTGTTTAGAAAAGAGATCAAAATCAGCTTCCTACCCTTTAGCGCCTTTCCCAGCTTTCAGACAGGGTGGATTCTGCACTTCAAGCCAGGGGTCTCAGGGATATACAGTAATTCCCTACAGCTTGCTAAAGCATTACAAGCTCTAAGCTGCACGACTGTAATAAACGACTTCAAACTCAAGAACAGGCTAAAGAGTACTCTAAGAGTACTCTGAAATTCAGTTCAAACAAATTCCAGCACGCATTCAAAAGGCTATTCACATGGTTGTATGCAAATACAGGTCTGCTTCTTTCTCTCAGTTCAGTCTTCACCCTCAGCCAAATCAAATGGTTTCTCCGAATCAAACTGTTTCTCCAAATGCTGAAGCATTTACTGAGCTTCAGCACATCCCCTGAGCACTTACTACCACAAGCTCCTCACTCCCAGCAGTTTGTTTTCCTCGACCCCAGGCTCCAGCAGACCCCTTACCTCTGGTGCTACTCTGCGGAGGGACTCTGAGGTCTGACAACTTTTTGCAGAGCTCAGAAGCTGTTGAAGCCCTCCGTGCCGCTGCCTGCCTCCCTGTCCCTCCCCAGCCGGGAAGCCCTAAGACTGGGCAGCGGTGGGAGGCCGACAGCCAGCGCAGCAGAGTGCCGGGCAGGCAGGAGGGAGAGAGCCGGAGACAGATCTCATCAAAGGTAGGAGGCCTGGTGGGGATCAGAGCGAGGGAGATACACATCTAAATAATTCAGGCGCTAATAAAAGCTTTAGGTTGGGCTCTGTTCAAGATGTGAGACGAGGCTGAATTTCAACGTATTTCAGGCTGCCATCAATGCAGAATGTGGTGTTACTTAATAACCCGGCACTGACAAACCAACATTATTTTAAGAGTATTCCACATAAAGTTAATGAGGAAAGTGACTATGCCTGGTTTTGTATTTTTATAGCTTTAGCTTTAGGTTGAAATTCTATCAAGTGAAGATTTTGAGAACTTCAAGTCTGACCTCTACAGGTAGGCTGCTGAAATAGGTACAGTATCTTTTGATCGCAAATTGTACACAGGACTTTTAGAAATTGGAGAAAGGTAACTGATCAGATGTACTACATAACATCAGGTTGTCATCATTGCATCTCTAAAGCCATATTTTAAAAACACTACTATCTGTAACATCATCTGTGGTAATTTGGTTCCTAAAAATGCTTTCTTGCAAAATGTATAGATGGTACAGCAACACCAGGAAAAGCACATCCAGCACGAACATTTTTACATTCAAAAGTGTTACGGGGTTTTGCTTCTGCTTTTTATTATCCCTCCCCCTTCCTCCCCAATCTTCCACATGATCTGCTCTTTCAGAGCTGCAGAAACAAACATCACTTTGAAACCGATAACATCCATTTACGTTTTGCAAAACTGATGTTTTTAAATGCCCTGATTGGTGCCACCTTTTTCTAATCAGAACCAACCACTCTAACAAACTACCCTTTGTCCGGGGATCCCGTCCCCTCTGTTCCCACCAACCTACAGCACATGTTGCTATAGCTACCCTGCATGTCTATTTACCACACAAGTGATCAAAGGCAGCAGACAACACACATGCATACACGCACAAAAAACCTCGCCAGGCTTCCTACCGAGCAATGTCCAGCCGCTAATTAACTGATACACTCCCAGCCTGCGGACTCTGCACACTTGTTTTCTTTATTCTGCGTGGTACACACACACAAAAAAAAAGCAGCATTCTCCGAGATGCTCATTCTTCCCTTACAGACCAAACAAACAACAAAACGTCCCAGGATGAACTTTAAAAGAGAATTTCCTAAAGCAAGGCTAAGGATTACAGCAGTCCAGGGTAAGAATACAGCTTTTCTACTGAGGAACACATTAAGAATTTTCAAAGGTATGCAAAAGAAAATGGGAAAAAAGAAACACATGCTAATAACTTAAACAGCTGTAAGGAAAGCGGATGATTTTGAATTTTGCATGTGTTTTGCACTGAAATTGTCTGCAGCATTTATTCACTTGGTGAATTACATGCATGCTAAAAGCTCTATGACTGCAGCCATGATAAGTACTTGTAATGGCTTTATGTGCCTTAGAAACACAGTTTTTCATTTTTAGGTGGCCTGTCAGTTAACAGTCATTTTGTTGAACCTCTTTATGCGACGAAGGGCTCGAGTTTGCCTTGATCAAAGTCAATGGGACTTCAATAGGAAGAGGCCAAAATAAGGAGTTGCATTTGTTGTCAATGACACTCCCACGAGGTGCACTTCAGGCATATGGTGTGGGTGAAAGTGAGTGAAAATGAAGTATTAATATTCATCAAACATTTGATTTTCTGTGAAGTAGGCTTAGGGAACTTAAAACAGAGCCCACAGTGCCCTCTCCAGTTCTGCAGCAAACTCGGGGAAATCCAGCCACACGGAACCGCTGCTCTACCACATGAAGGCTGAGCATCTTCTCAGGAATTTCCATCACTTGCAAGTTTCCTTACTCAGGAATTTCTTTTTAAGTAATAAACCGAACCGAGTAGTCTGCAAAGCAGAAAATGTGTTACCTGCAAAGGATTTTTTCTTGTCAGGTTAGGTTTTTTTGTCTTGCAACCATGTTAGATACCTTTAAAAAAATTGCACTTCCAATTCTTAACACTAGTCTTATAGCACACTAGCACACCCAAATGGGTATATTTCCTGTGGATGCTTAAACTTTTACAGGTACATGGTGACCAGTGTGCTTTCCCAGCTGTCACATGCACAGCAATAAGGTAGAAATTTTCCCATTTTGGTTACTGGAGCTTATATGTGAGGTCATTCTATCAGACAGCAAGGAGACACCTCTTGCTGAGGTTTTCTATTATCACCTAAAAATGACTGCTTCTTTATGCTGTCTCATTTACAAATCTCAACACAACATTTACACCAATCCCTGTTACCTGCTAGACTATTGGCCTGGCACAGTGGTAAAGTAGGTTGAATCTTATCAACTCAACAGGCTGCATATTGCATTTCTACAGTAATTCCTGCACTTCTATTGGGAAATTAGTGCATTTGTCTTGCTATGTGCTATTGTTCAATACCTGTGGGCTGCCTTTGGGCCAGATCAGTCATCAGCATAATACAGGGTTTCATTCCAACACCCGCAACACACTGCCTGCTTGATGGTTAACTCTGCAACCCCAAATTAAGCTACAGCTCCCACCAAGAGCCTCTCAAAGTGGGAGCACTTGCTCCCAGAGCCTGATAAGAGTAAGGAGTTAACCTGCCCCCTCTCTGCCTTATCGCCAGCTGGTGTAAGGTTGGGGAGGGGAGCACCAGGGAAGGGCAGGGAAAGCAACAGGACACATAGGGAGAGAGGATTGCGAGGCAGAAGAGTAGGCTCTGAATAGGAGAGCCATAAAAGGGCCAACAGAGAAGTCATCTTCTGCATATTCCTCTTTCCCATAACAATTTCAAACTGGAAGCAGGAGTAAGGGCTCCAGCTGCACATGGCTTTCCTGCTCCTAAGTGTCTGCTGTAATGGATTTTCTAAACATTTTGTATGATTTGTTCATAGCCCGTCACAACCTTCAGTTCCCAGTTCCCCACTAAAACACGAAGTCTGCTGCCGGGGGTGCTGATGCGCCCAGTGGCTCTGCCCCCCTTGACTGCCAGCTCCCGGGGTTTCGTCCCTCAGGCCCTAGCAGCACGCACCGGCTTTCCCTGCCAAACTGAAAATATTTGTGCACGGCAAACCCACCCAACCCGGCGACATACTTCTGAATTGTTCACTTGGCAGGGGAGAGAGGAGCGGCGCTGGCAGGCAGGTGTTTCAGCAAACTCCGGCAGCGCCGCAGCGGGCACTGCCCCCCCGGGAGGAGGCGCTGCGGCGGCAGGGGCGCAGAGCCGTGCTCCTGCGGGGGAAGGAGGGGAGGCAGGCAGGGAGGGAGGGATGCAGGCACCTACGGGCCCTGCAAGAATAAGCCCGCCTGTGCCTGCACCTCTTTTTAGGTTGGAATGTCTCCCTCCCTCCCTCTCTCTTTTGGAGGGGGAGGGAGGGTTTGTGTGTGCATGAACATCCCCCCCCCCCCCTTCTGACTTATTTGTCCTGCTCTTTTAACCCACCACCTATGAATCTTCATTAGCCATCAAGCCTTATGTTTTAGGTCGAAATATTTCAGGGGAGTAAAGTGCATGCTTCACAGAGCATTTTACTTTTTATTATTGCCATCCTGTAACATTTCTGCTTCTCTCTCATTCCTCATTGGCAACCCCCTGTGCCAAAGTACCCTCTTGTGGTGATAATGATTTCTGATGGCTACGTGCATCCGACTGACCAACTTCAGCTATATGGTATATAAAATGCCCTTCATTTTGCTTCACAAGGACAAAAATTCCTCTTTCTCTTTAAAGAGCTACAAAAGTATTTTTTTGGCTAGTGGGAGAAAGAAATACCTTTCCTCCTCCCATCACTTATATTCTTCACCCTTCCCCGCCTCCTGTAACTTATAGAAAACTGGTGTAAGTAAGCTGAGATTTCCCACCATGGTTTCAGAAAGTGAGCGGAAAACAAATGCTCCATTTGCACTACAGGTGCAAAATCCTCGCACATGCACTCCCTGGACACATACTATAAGAGTCCCACTGAGAGCTGAATGAATAACACCCACACAGAAAAGAACCTAGAAAACCTCTCATTTCCTCATATTTACCCATTGCCTACCTAGAAAATAACATATTAAGTGCAAGTTTCGGAAGTGGACTGGCAAGGCTTTTTAAACTGGGACAGATCTCTGATTCAGTCTTAAGATACAGCCCAGCCAGTTTTCCTTGCTCCCACAAGGCTCTTCTAACCACACATTGTTGTAAAACTATGAACAGCAAGAATCAAAAACATTTTGCCACTGTGCCTTTTAACCGCAAAAACGAGAAGAAAAGCTCCTTTTGTCTCCTCAGGTGAATAGAAGTCTTAAAAAAAAAAAAAATCTCATTTGAATAATCTTAGGAAAAAAGTCCCTAGAAAAGCCATCTTAAAGTACTTTTGTGAAGCTGTAAGGCAGCTTGAAACTACTACATTTTAAAACAATCAGAAGATTAAAGGACTGGCAGGCAAGGAACTCATGCAGAGCTGTTTAATAAATTATCCCTGGGCTGAATTATTGGCATATTTAGGCTTATAACACAGCAAGTTCTTTCCTTTAGCATATCACAAACAGGGCTGCGAGACAGCTTACACAATGCATTTAAACCACGGCAAACTGGAATTGATTTACATCCCTCATGCACCGCTTTCATGCCCTGCACAAACCCCAAGCGCACAATGACCTGCATGGCATCACTGCCTACCGGGAGGATTAAGCAAGAACCCTCAAATGGAGTTTTGGGTTTTTTTTATCCTGGAAACTTACTTTTGACAAGGTTAAGAAACAAGAAGGAAAAAACAAAGCAGCTGGAGAAACGCAGATGTTGGTACCGGTACTACCCTGGGCCAGCGAGGCGAGCCCCGACAGCCGTCCCGGGCTGTCGGGGCTCGCCTCGCGTCGCCGGCCCACAACAGGCAGTGATTCCTTACCTGCCTCATGGTGAGATTCCCATCATCCATCCAGCCGGCAAGGGGCTGCTCACACCGCACTCTTGTCGGCAGGGCAGAAATCCATCAAGTTTCCCACCATAAGCAAGTTTCTCCCCCGCCCTCCTCCCCTCTAGTATTTTCTTTTTTTTTTATCCTTTGCTGGGGGGGGGGGAACTCTTCTTAAGACAATGTCAAGTTTTCCCAACCTTCCTTCCCCAGCCTATTAAAAGTCGGGAGCGGGGAGGCAACTGTCCGCCTGGCTCTTATTTCAAACCGCAGCGCAGGGATGTAGTAGTTGGCTGAATTAGGCCATGAAATAACCTCGCCAATCAGGAGGAAGGGGAGGGAGGTAAAGCACATAAAGGCTGCCTACACGAGGATTAGGAAAGCTTTCAAGGATTTAAAAGACTGAAAGCAGCTGGAAACAGTGTCTAGGGCTACAAAGAGGGAAGTCAATTTGCGGTGTAAGAGATTATTCCCATTCTCATCTAACTGCTCTGGGTCTGCTTAACGCTTAATGGGCTCCCAGGACTTCAGCAAGAAAATGTAAATGTCCGGTTGCAACTGCTGAAACATCAGAGCAACGCAGAAACACTTAACAGCCGCCCCGTAAAGTAGCAATATCCCCTACGAGTTGGAGCCACATGCGCTCCAGAAGCACCGATTTCCTCGTGTCAGATTAAAAAGTAAATTACGTAAAGACACGAGCAGGAAGTAGTAAAATACAGTCTGCCATTTACATCAAGAGCAAGTGCCTGTCTGCCGGAAGGGACAGAAGCACGCCTGTAAACCCATAGGCTTTGGAAATGTTTTCTTGCAAAGCTTTGTTTGTCCCAGTGGCAAATGTTTAATCCTCCTTAGCACTGGTGCGTTATCTGCTTTCCCTTCTTTAGGGAGGGTGACTTCCTCATTCCTGAAGCTTAGCTCTTTGTGCAAGATAACACTGGACCCCAAATGCAACTTTAAAGAAAAAACAATAATTTTTTTTTTTTTTTTAGATTTTAATGACATCAGCTTCTATCTGCTGCCCCTCTGTGGCTTTCATTAAAATAAACAAACAAAAGGCAAAAAGAAAAATCCCAAATCTGAAGTGCCATTGCTGTTTGAGTTACACCTTTCTTGAGGAAAAAAAAAAAAGGAGAAATACAAACCTGCAAATTCATACCACTCACTCTTCTCCAAATTCTTTGCCTCTAACTTAGTATCAGTTCAGAAGCCTATTAGTCTCTCTGTTCTACTCTAAATGGAAATCTGTCTTTTGATCTCAGGGGACAAACACACAAATCTGATGTCTGAAGAAAAGCCCCAATATCATGGATTTCCTTCTGCAAGGGCTTTATCTACCAAGGCGAAAAGTAGCCACTATCCAGTAAAATTCCTATCAGTACAAGAAATCTTACTGAACTGAGCAGCAGAAAAAAAATGTTACAATGATGTGGTGCCAGGATTTTAATTAAAGGCTTCCTAAAATACATTTCTTTTTAACTTATGATAAGCTCCAGCACTGGGTATGTCACAGGGAAAGGAAGAAAAGGTCTGAAAAATTTATTCATTTGCTTTCCCATTTAAAGACAATAATGACTTGTGTCATAAGTGCAACCAAGAAAGTAGTTTGTGTAATATTGGCACTGTCCAGCTCAGAAGCAAGGCATGGACGGAGGGAAAACATGATTTAAAGCACTATTGCACTTCATCCAGGGCTGACAGTGCTCTTGCCTGGGCCATGTCCTCAGGTGGAAGGATCCAGTTACATGCTTTAACGTACAACACAAGCCAACCATCTCCAGGGATCGACACAGCACATTGCATAAGGGTAAGACCAGCCGTTCACACTAGCCAACATGGACACAACTTAGTGATCCCTCGAGTGACGGTCTAGTCCTGCACACTGGCACAGCAGCTCAAAGCAGCTGCAATGCACAGAGAGAGGTGCATTAAGAGCACTTAACAGGAATGCTTGTCCTCTGTTCCCCAAATATAGCTCAGCGGACACGTGTCACTTGAAATGAGTATGTGGTATGCGAAGACCTTTTACTGTGGTTAAATTTAGGAGAAGCCTCTCCAGGATGCATTCAAAGGAAGCATAAAAATGCTTTTCTGAAGTAATTGGAGCCTTAGGGATAAACTTCCAAGGTGAAGGTGATTTAGCAAAAGGTGCAAAACTTACAAAATTAGTAAGGATTATAAAGGATTCACCCCAAAACCACCTCTTTGGTTTCAGGGCTTTAAGAAGGGGATTCTGAGGACAGTTTCAGAGTTTCGTGTGGAAACATAGCAAAAGATTTGGTAAGAACTCCAACATTATAAAGATAAAACAGTTGCAGAACTTCTCTGGAAATGCACACCTTTTCATATACAACATGCCCTCCTTACAGGATGGGATGGGAATTGCATTTTTCTGAAAGCTCAGCAGAATGTGGCATCAAAACATGAGTTAGTTCTATAGGATGAAAACTCATTTTTAGTGTTAGCAAAAAATAAAATAATTCAAAAAAAAATTTGTCAATAACACAATTCAGAGTGGGGCGCGGACTATTTTTTTACTGAAATATCCAAGTGTCATAGACAGCCCCCATTCGATTTCCGCCATTCACTTTCCACCTTTGAGGAATGTGCTCCGTGATCAACCCGCACGGCAGCAGTACTATCACATGCGGTGGATTCAGAAAACTAGGTTCTGCACTTATCTTCTTAAGGTCTTCTGAGTGGCATGAGAGGGTCCACATCTGAATTGGTTTTGAAGGTAGTCAGCATCCAAAGACACAATGGTACAGCTAGATATGAGGAAGAGGAATGGCCATTTGAGGCATCACTGGGAGCAAAGATCTGTATAAGCGAGACCAAAGTCATGGTTGGGAGCCCAATAGTTTTAGAGGATTCTTATGGAATAGATTAAAGTTAAAAGACAAATGGCCACAAGTACACCAAACCATTGGCAGTTTTACATTCTGTGAACTCTGGTTATCAGTAGTAATGGTCAGATCCCCCTTATCAAACTTCAGTTGAACCTGCCCTCGGAGTTATGAGTGACTCCAGCAGACACAGAAGTACCAAAGTAGCTCTGACCTTGCTGCTCACTGCAGGTGTCTGCCACACTCCTTATCACACACCAAGGACCTCCCTGGCAAAAAGGGCAGACATGCAATCCCTCCATCTAGCCTCATGTCTCAAGCACCACATTGCCCCATTCACAAAAGCAGAGGTAAGGCTGGATAACTTTAGCTGGGCTCCCATTACCAAGCAGCATTGACCAGCAAGAACTTCAGTGTGGTCCATGCTGTTCTGCTCCTGACCTGGCAAAAGTAGTTAGCAGGTACTTGTGAGAGCTCAGGGCGTTGGGTGCTAACGCAATCCTGCCTCCTATTGCTACTTAAGATAAAGAGGTAATTTTAGCACGTCCTGAGCTGGCTTACGTAGCCAAAAAGCTTTGAGAGTTCCTATAAATGTGCAGCAAAACCCACTACCATGTAATACCAGTTACAAATTGTACGTTATGTACAAATATCACATATTTTTACTAAAACATAGTAAACTTGGTGTTGTGTGTTCTTTGTCAGCACGTCAACTCCCATTCTGGAAAAGTTCAGCTGAGTTTAGTGGGATGAGGCTTAGTTCAGTGCTCATCAATGAAGTGGACAAGTTAGAAGGCTTTAAGTTATGACAAGGCAAGGACAACGATCTTGATACCAAAAATTTAGCACTGTTTCAAAATCTGAAACTTTTGCTTATTCTGATTTATTAACTAAACCTTCCATAATTAGCTTCATTCTTCCCAATAAATTACCAAACACAGGAACAATTTTGAACTGGCGGACCAGATGCAAAGCAACCTAATGTGGAATTACTCAGTCACTGGAGTTTTTTTGGTGTAACACAATTTTATGTAGTCCAGACCAAGCTAGGTCTGCACCAGCTGCAGGGGGAGCGCAGAACGGGAAGTGGAGAAAAGGACTTTCTCTCATTAGCTGAATTCCAGCTGCCATGGAAATCCCTCTGGCCCAGAGAATTCAATATACGATAAAGACAGAAGAACCACTCTGTCTCCTTATGGAGCTGTGCCAAATAGAGACAGACCAGACCCCAGGATCTGATTATATGGTAGGAGTGAAAGAGTTGCAGCAGAGGAAAATATGACCCAGCACATAGATTACAAAGAAACAAACCTAGCTTGAAAATCAACATCCTCAGGTATGAAGTTAATCACAAATAGATTCCTTTAATTTGCAATATAGACAACTGATAAAAATAAAGACTTGTTTTTTTTTTTAAAATTAAACCAGCAGCTAAACTGTTGCACTTTGAGAGGAAAAGGTAATATTTACACCCAAACTATTGGTGCTGAAATTCATTTCTAATGGTTTTTATAGTCCCTCCCTTGGCAGTTTCAAATTGGCACTTGCAGGAAGAGCAGGATGTCCCGAATACAAAATACTATTTAATAACCCCAGGTACCACTAGAATATACAACTCAAGGCAACACTGGAATGTAAAAATAACCTCCAGAAGAACTGGCACAAAATACGAGGTTGCAAGATGAAGACAAATTTCTGAGAAGACAATATAAAAAATGAAAAAAATCTGAAAGAGTGTTAATATGAAAAACTGTTCTCAAGATGTGAAAGTGTCACAAAATGATTTTAAAATATATAGTTAATATTTGTGAATATAAGAAGATGCAGAGCTGGATCTCACAAAGCAGTACTTAACTGTTTTTATCAACATTACTGCAGTGAATGCAATGAAGATAAACCAATTACCCTGGCAGAATGTCTGACTCATGGGTATTTAAATGCACACATGTCTTCCAACAGAAGTTTAAAAATAAGACCAGCAATGTCAGACATCCTGAAATTTACAAATACACACTGAAAACCACAGTGCACAAAGATGTCCTTAAGGCAGACCTTTGGGAAATTCATTGCCTTTCAAGCAAGATGACTCAGACTTTTGGCAGGATATCACTAAAACAGGCAGAGATGAGAACGATCACAGCATCCTGCAGTCCGCTTGGTGGAGTGGTCCTTAGATGACCATTCGCCCTCACGTGGTTATTTACAGCATCCCTCAAACTGCTCTGATCTCACTTGGGGCTGCATCAGCCACAGGCAAGAAAGAAGGGAAGATGTCTTCAGGACAACTTCTTCCTCCATCGCTTATGCAATCTAAGTAATCCACAGCTCAGACAGACAGCAAGGTGGTTAAAAACCGATCCACCTGCACTTGCCTTAATGACAACACTGACTAGACTCTGATTAAGGTATTTTAATTGAAAGAATAATATCTGCTGAACTTCATTTTACCACATCTGCTATGAGGGAGATACTTGATCTGCTAGGCTGAACAAGCTGGTGCACATTCATGTGTAATAAATTAGTGATAAGAAGACTCTGATAGTCTATTCCAAAATTATATGGAAGTATAGTAAGTTAAAGAGGCTGTCAAAGAAAGATGCCATAAGGGTTCAGAGTTTTCTAAAACATCTGTTCTCTAGTATACATACATGCAGAATTAAATGGAAATCATAATTAGCTCACCGTTGTTTCTCCATTTGATTTCTTAGGGTTTTACAATTAGTTGATACTTAAGAGATAATTATACCTCATTACTCTTAAAAGTAATAGATTATAGTTAAATGACACCAGTTTTTAATTTACATTCCAGTCTTAAGAAGCCTCCATGAAAACAAGAATATCAAAATAACAAAACAAGAATTGCTTTATGTTTCTGTAACCCCTATTAGCTTAGAAGAAAAGAGCAACTTTATTTCATTGCATTTTGTACAAGCTACTTATTTAGTGACCGATTGCAAAAATCAGTCATGCAATGACTCAAGTTAAGCAAATAAAGGTTCAGCCAAATAGGAAAAGTTGTATGATATATGCCTTTTACAGCCAAACATCAAACAGTAGATGTCAAAACCAATACCGTTCTGCTATTCCAGGAGTTATATCCAAACACATCATCACACAGATTTGATGGAGAGACATCTGGCCTCAATTTCACTGAAACGAGTTAAAACCTAAACTGCTAAATTGTCACCTGAAGCAAGCAGACACCTACTCAGACTCCCATTATCTGCATGTTAGCTGAGACCATCAAACCATGCAAATCCTTCCTTTCCAAATGAAACCCTCTAACCATAGGTTTACCAAAAAACATGCAGCATTCTCACAATTAAGCCATTCTGCTCTAAAAGAGAGTTTTTCTTCAACCTGCACACAGCAGGTTAGACATACCATATGCCATGCAGAAGTCTGTGCCAGAAGTGAGGAACTCTAAGCATTGTCAGAACTATGCCATATCCAGGAAGAATTATAGAGAGATCTACTCTGTGTTGCAAAACTTTCCAAGACAGAAGAAATGCTGGCATTTTAATATCTTTTCGACCCTCCAGCTGAGGCAAGGCATTAACATGAAGAACTGGAATATTTCTACTCCATTTTTTCTTCTCTACATTTCTTGTTCTCAGAAAACATTTGATATTTCAAAATTCTGCTGTGTTTCTTTGGAATGACGCTAGACATCTTTGGTCACACTGAGGTAAAAAAGGAGCTCAGGCATCTCTCTACAAATCCCATGAAGCAAACTGCCACTGGAAGGACAACCAACCAATATTTCACTGACTTGAAATCAGATGTTTCAGCTCAGATCAACAGAGCCAAAGTTGTCTAAAAGTTCGAGTCAGACTTAAATATTTTGTTTCATTTTTCTAGGCAGAAAAATTTGTCAACAATCTGCATTTTCTCATGAAACCTAATTTCATGAGAAAATTACTTTTTGCAGTTGAACCTCCCCAAGAATATCCCCGTAGGGAATTCTCATTTATCTCTTCTCTCCAGTGCCCCGGCTACCCATGCCAGCTGCCTGCCACATGGAAAAAGGGCTCCTGTGAAACAGGCAACCTCTTGGGACAGGAGATGCAAAAGTTACCTGTCTGTCAGTTATACAACAGGGTCACATGGAAACCTTGTGAAGTAAAGTAACTCAGGATTATATCTTAAACAGTAGTAATACAAACTGCAACTTGTGAACTGCTTGTGTGTCCATGGGCAAGGCATTTCATCTCCTCCGTTTTAATTCCCAAACTGTGTATTGAGGCTGCCTTTATTTTCCTGAGGATAATAAAGGAGAGAATAAAACTATAAATACTAAAACATCTTTAAACATTATTGTAATCAGGGCAGTACAGGCTCTTCCATAAGCAGGAATGAAAGACACAAAAAGACTAATCTTTGTAGATGTGACTACAAGTTTCTGGGCTAAATATAAGTAGCCAGAGTAGGAAAGACAGTACTAATGAGACAACACAACAAGTAAACTACTGCAATTATTTCTAGAAAATTGTGTGTGTGTGCATGTGAATGTATAAGAGAAATATATTCAAATTCTTCAAGTAAAAATAAATGTATATGCTTGGACTTTCTCCATTAAAAAAAAGAAGACTTAAGGTTGTCTTCCCTACAACTGAGCAAAATATTTCCCTAGCCAGGATACCAATGGATTGCAAAGCTTGTGGTGAGATGAGGTCTGCGGGGGGTAGGCTGGGGAATGACAACAAAAAGCCTAAACCCAAACCTGAAGTCTCTAGACTCTGCCCAGGAAAACCTCTTTATACAACTGAGAATTTGCTAACATATGTGACTCATGATTTGACTCATAAGCTTCTGGAGTTCACTGGGGTTACCGTCAAGGTCAGATTACCTATGAAATATTGAATTACTATCCTTTCCCACTGCTTCAGCGAGGCCCTTGGTACTGACTATGTAATATATTTATGTGGGAAGTTTTAAAAAAAAAAAATCACATTCTTCTAATTTCAAATGAGAAAAACAGCCAAAGAATTTAGAAGAAAATCACAAGAACCTTCTTACCAGAGGATTTTAAATTAAGTGATTCAAGGACGTGGGCAGATATCACAAAGCATTAGTCACAGCAGTAAAATAAGAGACAGTTTAAGAGAGTCTTCCCTATTGCATTAATGCTTTTTCTCACTAGGAACATTGCTTAAAATTATTTATGTGTACACCAGGTAAGGAGGGGTTTGAAACAGTATACTTATAAATAGGCCCATTGGGAGGACCGCACTGGGAGCACTGGTCTGGTCAGGGCTCACCCTTCTATCTGTGCCAAGTAGCCCTTTGTTAACCTTTAAACCATTTTCAGATGGTACTTTTATGAGCCACTGCACCTCGTTCCTTTTAATTACGGACATATATAGTGTAGGATTACCAGTTTCCAAAAGAATTTTTACTTTATTTAGCTCACATTTCCAGATGTGTCCCCTCTTCAGGCCTCCCTTTTTGTTAAATAGCATTGGCAATAAAAGACAATGACTGCAAAGATAATTTACTTCTCCAGGTTCCAGGCAAACCAGTTTTATAATCCAATCCTTTGATTCTTATTTTATAAGATACCCTTATAAAAAAATACTAAAATTAAAAAACCAGACTGGTCCATGAAAACTATATTTTCATAGTTGATGTTAAACTTTTTCATGAAGATATCCAGAAAATCTGACTCAGGTAAGACTTGTGGAATATGAAGCCCAGCACAGAAATAAAATGCTCACCACTAGGCTTTAATTTTTGCATATCTTACTTCCACAGTTTATTATTAGTCTGCATTTGTCACTTCAATGCTGAAATTTGCAGATATTGCCCACTGTGTCCTATTTCATGAGTACACGTGTTTATTTACAGGGACAGTCAACCGTTCTAACCCCTGCCTGCAACACACTCTGATATTATTTTGCACCAGCAGCAGGGAAAAAAAAGTACAGAAGTAGCTGCTTCTGCACATTACCTCAACAGGGAAGGTTAATGCATGCCTTCTAAGCTATTTCATGTAGATTTTGATCCCTAGGGTCACACTTTGTCACATATGCTCATACTCTCTCTCCCTCTTTTTCCAACATCTTCATTAGCTCGTATTTTGCTGTGATACGCTATGAAACTGCAATGATATGCAAAAGTCCTAACTCCCATTTCAGAAAGGCTTTTTTCACACCTCTTGGGCACCAAGAAGGTCCTTTATGTCAGTGGGAATGGGGGGTGATGTCCTGATAATCCTATCAGCTCCAGCCACCCACACTTTAAGTGCTCTGAGTTTCCCATCTACCACCTGCAATTAACAGTGACGAACTTGCTACTACATGGTGCTGCAGACCAAAATTAGACATGGAGATCCCTCAGCACATACAGAGGAATTAGGCTGAATTGTGCAGCCATGTTGCCAATTCCCAAATCACTTGGCAACTATTGATTTTGCTACCCTCCTTCTACATGTGTACTCAGGAGTGAAAGCATATATAGATGGTATACTGCACTTCACACTGAAGTGAGAGAGACAAAAGAATCATACTGAGGATTCGAAATGAAAGACTTCTGTGATTTAAACACAGTTTCCATATATCTTTTATCAAAGGAACTCTGAATTCACTGGGATCTTCAGATAACTCATAACCACCTGCCTCTCTAAGTAGTTTATAGACTGGGAAAATAAAGTCCACCACAAAAAAGGACAAAGCCCAGAGCCCTTTGGGAAAAGGTGACGACACTTCAGCAGGGGAGCTCTGGAGGCCATCCCGGCATCCTTAGCTTTAGGGCTGTGGGGCACAGAAATAATCCCACAGAAAAATTCACCTGCCATACCCACATTTTAGACTTCAGAAGTGTAAAGCTCTGACCACTTGCAGCTTGGAAGCTGAAAAGGAAGGGAGAGCACCCGAAATGCAAAGTCTAAAATGGCAGAAGCTGTCACTACAGCCAGAAAGATCATTATTGTTACAGCTTTATGTGATTCAGAGGCCTGCAAATAAAGTAAATGGCACAACTGTCTTTGTAAATTGATAACCGCTTCAAGGGAGGGATCTGCACTTACCTCGTTATTTTGGGTGCCTTCCTGTGAGTTCCCATGTTCAACCCTTTTGGGAAACCTTTCCCTTTATGTTGTCTCTGTTTGGCCACCACTAACCACTAAAGCCTTCAGAGCGCTTAACTGAGGACGGTTATTATGGGCGTGCTGTGGGTGAAGAGTGATGTGTGTCCACCACCCTGGTCCCTCCAGTGGCTCCTTGCACCCATTAATCTTTTGCTTTTGATAAATAAAACTGATATATATAAATAAAGTAGAAGGGCAAGGAGAAAGCAAATAGTAGACAGGGGAATCATGAATTGCAGGCATTTTTACACATTTATCTTTCATGTGTAGCTCTTTCCAAAAGATAATATCATCAGCATTTTACAAATATTAGCAGGGCATTTCGTGCACATTTCATTAAGATGTTGCAGTGTCTCAAACAGGTGATAAGGGGTTGCTATGGTTACTATATTCTCTTAAGCCGAATACTAAATAGGTTCACAAAATATATATTCTTACTTGTTATGTAAAATATTAGTCACCCAGCTGGCATTTGCTTATGCACCCCTTTTATATTGTCAAGGACTTTCCACTCCTTCATCTTTCAAATAAAGTGGATTTTGGTACTGTTTAGAGAAAGGAGAGGTCACTAACCATCCTCTTCCTTCAGAAAAGAGGACAAGTTAGGTAGCTCATTATCTAGCCTGTTTATAATTAAATCGAAAAATGACTGCTCCACTGTACTGGAATTGTGAGAGCTTTTATTTCAGAGGATTTAATGAGTCATGGAAACATGTTTACAAGGCAACAAGCCCACAGTACACAAAGAATTCAACATTTGCATGGCAATAGACCATATAGCTTTTAATGGCCTGAAACCTTCATCTTACATTCAGAGGCAGCTCTGAGATTGTCCCATCACCAACATTTGATCCAACGTTTCTTTCAGATGGGTTACTTTTTTGCCAATGGACCTGAAGGTGATATTTAGGAAGTCTGTTATCAGGTATGCAAGTTGGGAGAAAAATGTATCACATCAAATCATGACAGTTTAATGAGATATTACTCGTGGGCAAATGCTGTCATGCACTGCCTACTCAGAAGGGCAGGTTGAAAGGAGTTACTGTAAAGACATCAAATTTGGTATTTTCATCCTAGTCTGTCCCCTTTGTGATGCAACTAGAGGAAAGGTTTAACATGCTAACTTCTTTTAATTTTACCTTGTTTATTAAGATATCCAGAATGTAAACAAAGTTCCCTAATTTTTATTATGATCAAAACACCACTGTTTGACTTTCTTTGCGCCACTGTAACCATTATATACCTGGTACCTTATTTTAAAAATTTTCATTGACATCAGCTGCAGTCATAGGGTGGAATCCTGCTATTATAAAACTCATTTACAGCAGTAATAGCACAATTTTTAATGGGCTGATTGTGACTGGGATTTCATCCATATGCCACTGATAGCCTGACTGTGATCAGGAAAAAAAAAAGATTCCTAGAAGCTAGAGTAATAATTTACTTCGATGTATTTGAACACCTGTTACTATACTAGTGTTAGTAATCAGTTCAGTTTTGAGTAAGATTAAGCAAGAGCAAATGTGCTTGCAACTTCCAGATCCACTTTCACAGCTTGTACCGAAAGAGATTCCTGGGAAATGAATTAATGTTTTGCAGTCTGAGGCAGCAAATTTTTATAGCAGGACTGAGCAACGGGGTAGGACTTTGTGGAAGATAATATATTGAGCAGATCTAAGTACTAACTAGGCACTTACCTTATGTATTTTGAAGCACAGAATGTTGCATATTTCTAGAACCAAAAATGGACATAACATATTGTTCTTGCAAGGTGTTACCATGTTAACAGCTAGAGCATCTTCTGTTAAAACTATTAATATGTGGCTTATCACTTCATAAAAGCTTGAAATCGCAAGGCAACAACAATAAGCACATGTGGTACATATGAAGTCGATCTGCAAATACAATAATAAGCATTCAGCAAGAAGCATTGTTGTGCTGTAGTTAGCAGAGGCAAAATTGTCGTGTTTGTTCTACAATCGCCACTTTTGTTATCCACGAAATAACCCATCCATACTCACTCCGTATTTGGGTTTCCTTCTGAAGCGTAAGAATGTCTTTTGTTGCCTCCTCGTTCCTCAGTGCACACCAACCTGACTTGCGAAGTTTGAAGGTGATGGTGAAGTCAACCGCCAGAAGGCTTACCAATTTTAAAGAAATCTGTTCCCAAACCTACAGCTAACCCTCTGTTTACCAAGATGGGTATCCTCTATCATAATGATTCTGTCACTGGTTTCAGTATTTAGGTAGCTATGACACTCACAGAATAAGTGATGGTTGTAGGAATAAGCATGAAAAAGTGGACAGGGTGATAAACGATGAGACAGAGAAGTGGGAAAAGAACGAACTGTAAGTCTTCCACCCAAATATGCACATCTATGTTAAAACAGAATAACAAACTCATGAATACACAAAAACTGAAAAAGCTATCAGAAGATCAGAAAGAGACATTGCTCAGGAAAACAACCCCCCCAAAACTTTTCTCATATAGAGCTAAGGAGGGGGAAAAAAAGTCTGCGGTAGCAAGGAGTTGGTTTGGGATTGACTTTTCAACGGTTATTTATTGACGTAATCAATTCCATGTAACTGGCAGCAGACGGAACAAGCGGGAGAGCAGAGGCTGACAGGGACGCCCAGGGCAGAGGGCGGGGGAAGCCCCGCCGGCCCCGCGGCCGGGCGCAGGGCAGCCCCTGGCGGCCAACGCAGCCCTCCCCTCTGGTCCCTTCTCCCCCTTATGCTCCCCTCCCCTCGGCCCTGCCCGCATAACGGGGACGATTTGCACGCTTTGATGTCAAGTGGCTCAGAAAGAGACGGGAGGGCTCGGCGGGCTCCCTTCGAGGCACCCCGGGCACCGGTTTCTTGGAGGAACTGCAAAACCTTTCTATTTGCAGGGAAAAGCTAAAGTTTTGTAGTTTCGGTTGCTTCTCAGGTGAGCTTCAGATCCAAATTTAGCAACGTTAAAATAAATTTTTTAAAACCATATACAGTTCTATTGATTCTTGCTGGTAATGCCATCTATAACATTGTAAGATATCTTCCTCGTGTTCCTGAGATGGGACATGAACTCTGCTTCTAAACCTTTCTAATGCATAAAGCTGATTTCTACGTGCAAAAAGAAGACAGCATAGGTTCAAAATGGCAACTATTTTTCTCCTAGTTTAAATGATTGTAAAGGAAGAACGCTACTGGTGCATACCAGGAGTACGGTGTATTACGCTTTATGCCCCAGCACTACTACCACCGTCAAGTCTTTATGCTGTAATTTCTCTGTAGTTACAGTCTTAAAAGCCCACAAGAGTTTGCATACTTGAAATTTGTGATACATTTTCTTCCCAGCATATGCCTCGCCCCTTGGGACAAAAAAATTTTTGTTAAGGACCAGCTTTCTGCTTGTGAAAATACAATGAGACCACTGAACTCTGACCATTAAAGCAGAGTGCATTCCACATTAGCCTATAGCAACAGGATATCCTGATAGTCAGCATAAAGGGGATAAAAACACCAGCAAGTAAACCTCAGGATAACTCAAACCATTCCGCTTAAAGTATGTGGATATCAATCCATCTTGCTCATTTTCATATTCCTTCTGTCTTTCCTGATTTAACACATACTTTTTGTTTGCCTTCGGAAGAGGTACCCAGCAAACCCAAACACTGAATTTTTGTATCAAACAAACAACACAGTTTTAAATGTCATGTCCAGACAGGTGAGAAATGAGTTCAATACCAGGGCAGCTATCTTATATGTAATGACTCTGTGGAAACATTATTACTCTGTTAATTACTACATCCTCCAAGATTCATGCAAAAACCAGGTCTCCTCATAATGAAATTAACTTTTATCCCTGTCTGCACTCACAGGTTTCTGTTATTCATTTCTTCCTAGATGCATGAGTAGTAAATACTAGGGAATTTTGGCATAAATCCCACTATTTCCCCCTTTGCGAATAATCAGTTTCATGCTATTTGTGGGTGTAAACAGGCGGAGTCCTCCCCTCTGTGCTCAGAAAACATGCAGACGTAGAATTAGTATCCAAGCTTGAACTCCTCTTGGAGATAGATTTTATTCATCTTACAAAAACCAAACAAAAAAAAAAGCAATACAACCTAACCTTCCTCTCCAAGCTCGTCTATTCACAGTACTTCCTTCCAGGAATATCTCTCTCTTAACTCAGTGATTTCCTCCTCTTACTCATGCTTCCTTTATTTTAAGGGTAGTTAATGAAACTGCATTTACCATAATAATTCAGCAGAACATCAGCAGCTTTCTGCAACATCTCAACACTTGCGAGGAGGGTGGGACAAGAAGAGCATCCTGTCGCCCCCTCTCTGTGTCCAGGAGCAGTGGTGCTGACAAATGACTAGCTGACATCTTATTGTTCTTCTTTTCAGTCTCATGAAAAAGACCCCTCAAAGGAGAACAAGTTTTATTCAGCTGAGGTTTTCCTATTTCTCTACATTTCATCAGCACTGGCATCAATATGATATTGTGGTGATTTAACCTAGGAGTGTGGGAATTATGGAGAGATGTGCTTATTTTTCTAACAAAAGTTCAGGCATGCTATTATTAGCAATCCATGGTATGTCATCAATGTCAAAGGCCAAATAGTTTCCTGAAATGTTTAGGAATCAAGTATATTCCGAAGCTGAGGAGTCTCTGTTCTCACTCTGCCATTCACATGCACACATGGAAGCGTGCTGCAGAAAGACCTCGTCTTGCCAGTATGCTCCTGAACGCTCCCAGTGCCTCCGTTTTGATAGCACACTCAGGTTCTCAGCAGGACAAACGTCCTTCAGAGAGCAGACTGACCTCGCCAAGGGGCAGTTCTTAAGGCTGCATCTTTGTCTGTACAAACGCTGGACCTGGGAGCTTTAAACCCAACCTATTTTAGAGACCAGTTTCACCACTCCTCGCTTGCATAAGCATATCTGCCACTTCAGTACCTCAATAAAACTCAGCCAGCTGGCTTAGCATGTCACCAAGAACATGTAAAGAAGACACACAGAGGGTATTGACACCAAATCCTTTAAGCAATTGTGTCAACGGGTTATGGGTAGATCAAAGAAAAGAGGGTGTTTCTGAGCACTCCCAAGATCTGTCTCGGAGACCAGTGTAGATCTACCACATTGCTGTGATAGTTGGCCCTTATCAGCTCTGTGCTTTTTCACAGACTTTTGGATAGAGCTTTCCCTTTTACATTTTATAAACAGAGAAGGTGACCAAATCAAAAAGCAATACCAAGGCAAGTAGCCATCGTTTCATTTAAAACTGGCAAGAGCTTTTTCAACCAAATACTTTCTTCTTATCTTTGTCATCAGGGTCATTGATAGAAAACACTAGTAACAAATGCAAGATACTTCACAGAAATCAAGAGGTAAGACAGTGAAAAATCAAACCCAAACCTTTTCTTTCCCAAGAAAAGGGTTAGGTAATATAATTACTTCATTAGAGGCAGTGGCCATCTGCTATGCTTTGTAGAAAGACTGGCAAACAATGTTAAAAACATCCATTACATGCAACAGAGAAGAGGAAAAGATGTTTATTTAGCAAATGTTAATGTTTCTGAAAGATGTTTCATTAGAGTCTGGAATTTGTCAGCGCTTGCTAGAGCTCAGCCTAGAGGACAAGCCTCATCAACGTGCATTGTCAATAGGCATTAGCAAGCAGTCCCATCTCCATCTGAAAAAACAGTGATTCAGCTCTTCCAACCACAGTACTAGGTGCAGCATCCTCCAGAAAACATGCTATGTGCTTTTTTACATCCCCTTCCAAGAAACATTTTATAGCACCTCCCCGATCTGTTAGTAATGGCTTTTTTCCCTGTGTGGTATGAGGTTAAAGATCAAAAAAAAAAAAGGTCTTTAGAAACAGAAAGACAGGAGGCCTTTCCATCAGGAACAGGAGGCTTTAAACTTTTACAGGAAAATTTTACACAAGAAGAAAGAGTAATGTGATTACACATCAGAAGAAAACTGAAATAGTTCGTTAATACAAAAAGACAATGTTAAGAAGCATGTGGCGCATGTGCAAAACTGAAAGTAAGCCACTGTTTCTATTTTGATTGGGTGGTTGCTTCTCAACAAACGTATAAATACTTAAAAAAAAAAGGATAGCGGAGCTTGTCTGCTGCTGCTGTGGCTGCCAGATGTCATCACGGATACTCTAATGGGAGAAGAGAGAATGATGCTGAATTGTAAAACAAGCTTTCCTGTGAACTTTGATTTGAAGTCAGCCTCACAACAGAAGGAAATAAACCTCTTTCTTCAGCCTCTCCATAAGAACAGCTACCCACCAATATGGTTTCTTTCACACTGCCCCTCACTGTAGCCCAAATGAATTACTTTTCATTATAGTGCTGTTTTGCCACAGTGTAAGTTAATGAAAGCAATAGCTTTTGTATTATAAAAAAAGAGTGGGAGGGGAGAAGAGTAGACACAGCCTTGTTAAATGCATGTATATGTGTATGCACCATGTCTGTTAAATGTGTATATATACACAAAGCTCCATTCAAAGGCAAGAGTAGATGTCTACTGGCTGATCCACTGTCCATGCATAATGCAGAGCAGTAGTTCTCCAAAATCAGAAATAGCATAGAAGGATAGCAGGGATATATGTAACAGGGAGAAAACTTTCCCACGTGTGCCTTGTTCTATACCCTCACAAGTAAAAAAAAAAACTGTCAGAATAAAATTTTGTTTTGCACATGGTTGGTAAAAGGGCTGAAGGCAAGCTCTTCCCCTTGACTTCATTTGAAATTATAGGGATTTAACAATTTTGGGGATAAAGCACAAAGTTGTCCCAGTAGTAATCTGCCTCTTCACAGGCTTGTTTATGAAAGCCTGTGAAGGCAGGTGATACCTGTAGCATGTCACCACACCACGCCTTGTGGCTGCGAGTTTGTCCTGCATAGGTGCTGACCATAAGAGGCCCTCACCAAGGAACGATATTCACCAGGCCAGGAACTGCAAAACCCTACACACATGGTTGAGAAGACCACGTAAGTTTTATGGTTGCTGTGTTCGGTACATATTACTGCTTTCTACTGGCTTCTGAATTTCTCATAAGCGATTGCACATTTGTGATTTATACGTACCTATCTTGAAACAACTTAAAGCGGCCATAAGATTTTGTTTCCTCCCAGACTTTTAGCGATAATTAAACTTAACAGGCTTTAATATTTGAATCCATTTCAAGGGAACGAGGATACGCTGGAGGCTGTGGGGAGGGGTGTATGCTCTCTGAATGAAAAGAGCACATGGAAATGCTTTTATCCCATTAGCACAGGCACAGAGGCTGCTATAAGACAGCTGCAGGTGTTGGGGAAGAAGAATGTGCAGGCTGAGATGAGCTCATGGTTGGGTCCAAAAGGGCCAAGGATCCTGCTCTCTTTTTAAGGAAAGATCGTCAAGGGAGAACGAGCTGTTCTCTGTATAATCCTTCCACTGCTGCTCTTCTCAAACTTTCTAGGGGTTTAATGTCAAGCAGCCACTCATAACTGCTTTTGGCCGATTCTGTGCCCGTAAGTCATTAACTTTTGCGCAGTATCCCACATCTCGTTACCACTTTGCATACCACAACCATCCAATTTAACTCCATGTAACACTTGAGTGAGCAGCTCAAGTCTGGAGCACAATTGGCAATCACCGACACACACAGCGTGGAAGCGGTACCAGCTCCTGTCACAGGGACTATATCCTTGGTCATCTGTCTCAGGGAACATTCAAAGATGGAAGGGGTCCTTTAGGACCATTTTAATACCATAACCGAGATGTTACTCTACAGGATAATGAGGAGTTGCTGTTTCTTACAGTTCTGTCACAAGGCTCAGGCTATTTGATCTTTTCTGTGAAGCCTCAGCTCCAGATACCAAGTCATTATGTGAGAATTGAAGATTTATTTTCTTTTTTAAAAGGGATTTAGCCTTTAGACTGTTGCAGAGGGAGAGCTGACAGTCTGACCTCAATATAACCCCACAATTTGAAAGCCAGAGGCTAGAGAAAAGGAATGCAGAATTGTCTTTAACATGTTGTGATTTTTACGCTAAAATATTATGATTGTGAAAGAGGTGGAGCCTGGTAGGAGGTTAATGCTTTTTGAAAGCTGGCCATCCTCTGCAGGTAAGAAAAGACCCCCCGTTGTGCTCATGCCAGCCTAGGCAGGGAGCTCCCGGAGGGCAAAAAGTGTCCTGCTACAGCTGGAAAGGCTGCTGCAAGCTCCCTTCCTCTGCGGAACAGATGCAGAAGAGGTTGTGTAAAACACAGAATCGCAGGTTAAATACCTGTTGCTTTAAACAGCCTTCTGACCCCATGTCATTCATTAGCTTTAGCTCAGGCTTTGCAATCTCTTTAACTGGAAGGGACTACAGAAATCTTTGTTTCTGAAGACAACCCACAAACTATCCCGTTTCCCACACCTAGAGCAGGTATCAATAAGTCACTAACCACATTGCTCACCTATACATTACCTTTTTAAAGAAAAACATTAATTGTATAGTCAACATTACCAGCATTTTAATTAAGACATTCATTACCTGCCCTCATGACTTCCCCTGCAGCCAAACACTGGCAAATGCTTCTGTGTAACTGTAGGGGTGTATACAGTTCTGGGGTTTCTGTTTTTCCCTTTTTCGCCAGTATTGCACAGACCATACGAGCCACACCAGCCAGCTCTAGGCGCAGGTAAGGGAAGAAGCCCACTGCTGGGGGCAGGAAAGCAGCAGCAGCCTTGCTGCCTGCTTTGCTGAGAGGCAGTGGGTGCCAGGGGGTGCCCCACAGGAGGCAGAGAGAGGCGGCTGTGCCCAGGGGAGGCTGCTCCTTGCCAGTAGGCTCCAGCATCTCAGTCCTTCATGTTCCTGCCTTCCCTCAGCAGCTAGAGCAGCCACAAGTCCCTTTTCCCAGAGGTCTTCCCTCAGCTCTCTTTCCAGCTTTTCCCTTTCTCCTGACACTTCCCCATGGATGAGCACCTTGACCCCAATCCACTTTGTCCTTCATGAGATGACTTTTGCCTGTGACTCTGCTGGCATGATCTGAAAAGGAAGGCAAATGTTCCCTTAAATCTAGCTAAAACAATATCATTTAGAAGCTTTTGGGCTTCTTATCATACTTCTTTATATTATTTCTTGTTCAGCTTCCACTGCAACACCAAAATGCAAAGCTACGGATTAATAGGGAGTCTTGTATGAATTAAGAAGGCAAAATGGGCCCCAGTCGCTACATGGTTAAAAACCCTGGGTCCTGCACCAGCAGTGATAGCCCTCATCTCCACATAAAAAAGGGACTAGCAGGAAGGATATCTTAACAGATATATAGATATATAAAAAACAAAGCAATTACTGTAGAGCTGCTAAAAAATCAGATATAAAAAGTATAAATGTAGCACATGCATGTGTGTATGGATGCTTGTAGGTATATAATATCCTATTATTACAATCATTACTTAAGGGCGCCTCCCATAATCCTGTTTACTGTAAGGCAGAGAATAATCAGCAAGAAAATCTGTGATTGCATCCAAATTATTCCACCCAAACTACAAAAGCAGCAAGTTCCTGGCATTGCCCAAGACCAAATCCTACCACTTCAAACACAGCAGCAGACAGATACACATGTTGCTGGTCATTTTTGTGGTGAAAATACTGAGTACATCATTCCAGAAATATTCTATTAAATGTTTTAACAAATTAAAAAATTAAGGAAATATCATCAGATAAATCCAACCCTGATGTCAGTAATATGAATTCAGACTGTTCCAAGCAATGAGAGCTGTGCAGTCACCGCAAGAGTGCTTACTCATAGAGGGATTCAGAGGGGAAATTACAGGCACACGCGACTCTCATGTTGCATCAGAAACGGATAATGAGAAGCCGCAAATTCCAAAAATTGTTCAGTCGGTGGTGTTGGGAACACCAGGGTAAATACGTTGTATCTGGGACTAACTAACTGACTTTTTCCCCTTCAAAACTTAACAGCATTTGGGCTCAGGTGGCTTATCAACTCTTGCATCATGCCAGCTACCCCAAATCTTGCAATGAGCTTTAGAGAGGAATCTGCTGGCTCAGCATTTCCTGTATGATTGGGGTCTGTATGGCAGGTCTTCATTGCACCATAGAGCTTGATAAACATAACTTGCTACCTAAGCTACCGGAGACTTGAATTAGGGTAGAACAGTGAAGATTTACCCAGGTCACGGCAAGAAGCTACATAGGAGCAATGCAATATCTTGGAAGCACTCGCTAGCCCGTGCTTTGCTCAAGTTAAATGTGACAATATTGCTTCTGAATTTAAGCTCCCACGTGATTTGTCAGCTCAGGTGCTGTGCTGCACCACATACGCCTGAGTCCTGAGCAAGGAGAGCCAGAGCCAGATCAGATGTCTCTGCTCTAGCAGCGCAGGTTGCCCTGAAGAAGCTACTGGAAAACTCTGCCTACCTTGCTTAGCTGCTTAGGAGCATCTTCTCCAAAAAACTGCACATATCCCTACTACATAGCTGTGCACGTGATGTCAACATGACTAGACTAAAGCGTTTGACACTGTAGAGCTGAGGTTGAGAAGGCATTTTGGTTTTCAGACCTAACACCCAGGTCTTGCTGGACAGTCAGAAGAAAGGGCCAAGGGAAAAGAAAAAGTCAATAGTTTTAAGACAGAGGGTTAAAAACTCTGAAGTTAAAAATTCAGTGGCATCCTTTGTGGGTGTAAGACACAGATGGAGGAGGAGGAAGGAAAAAACAATAACATCAGTATTTCTGGCCACTATTACTTTTCTTAGTAAATCAAGCTCTGGTTTTCAAAACACTGTGTTATCTTCTACTAAGGACCTAATGTCTCCTCAGCCTTCCTACATGCTCCTTGTGCTAGTAGTATCTCATTTATTTCCTTGTAAGATGCTTTGAGCCGTAACAGGCATGAAAGGGGCCATACAAACCCCAATTCTATACTCTCATATCCTAGTTAACTTTCAGAGCCAAAGTACTGGCCTTGGATACACACATGCAGCTTTGGCTGTAGCCATTGGGAGTTTTCTGCGTGTATCTGTAGGGATAACATGGGCCTTGATGCTTTCAAACTGCTCATATATGGAGGGGGGGAAGTGCTTTAGCCTTGGAGCAACCTTTAAAAAATGCCTGCATCATACTGTAGCCATTTAAAACCCCTAAATGTTCATATCCGTAGCAGTTATGTAGCCAGAGAGGACCTGTAAAGGTCACCTGCCATGGAAAAGAAATTTCCCAGGACAAAAAGGTCTTAAAATATTTTATTACAGAAATATACTTTTCAGGCCTTAAAACAGATTAAATATATGACAATTCCTAGAAGTCTATATTGTTCCCCTTAGGGGTGCCAGACTTTATTTACAAAGCCTATATATTGCTATAGCAAGGAGTTGTCAGGGATGAAAAGTGCTCAGGGCATTATGATGGATAGGCGGATGGCAGTGAATGGAAAAAAAACACATAGAAGCTCCACCTGGCTGAATGGTATTAAGATTTCCCCATGGGAGTCATATTAGGATGCAAGATTTTTCTCTACTGTTTGCTCTAACAATGACATACATACATAAATAAATGAAATGACCCACAGCACTCAATAATTTATTTGCTTCATCCTGGCCATGAATGTGCTAGAATAATAAACCACCATATGGGTGATGATACAGTCACTACTGGTGACTCTACACTATTGTAGCTTTGAAATAAGATAGCTTAATCTTTGGTTCCTTTGAAAGACCAAAAGCAATGGTCACATATAGCGCTGCTTTAACTCATAGCTTCCGTTGTACATATTTCCTGGTACTAAATGGGCTAGACTGAACCACGTTTTTAACAACTAGAGTCTCGAGGGCAGAAGTAAATCCAGCAGAACAAGGACTTCTAATTCTAAAGATGCTAATGGCAAATACCCACATGTGTGTAAATAATTAATTGTTTTCTTGTTAACAAGTCCAGGTTTTTCATTCTTTGGTTATTGACCCCAAGGGTCATTTTTTCTATGAGAAACAGAAACATTTAGGATTCTATCTTCCTAGCCCATAACTAATTTATAGGCTCTCTTGGCGTCAGGTGCAAAGATTCAAGATTCAATTTGTCACCCCAGGCAATTCTCACTTTAAAAGACAGTGCAGGTATTCTGCAGAAATAAGTGAAGGGAAACATTAATGATGTAAAACCAACAGTAGTATCCCCTATGGAGGTCACATCTTTCAAATTCATAGAGACACATCAAGATATAGAATGTCTTTTGTACTGATCTGGAAAGACCATAAAGCCCTCTAATGATCTCCTGCAGAAAAAAAAAAATAGAGCAAATTAACATTACATTTTTCACACTGAACAGTATCGACTACAGCTGGTTGTTTCTTCTTGGCCTGTTTTTTCCCAACTAACTGATTTTTTTTTTATTATTTTTACTTTTCTCAATTTGATCTAGCATTTCCCAAGCCTACAGCTCTGTAGAAAGATGAAAGCACAGAAATAGCGTAACAGGAAGAGTGAGACACCTAACTGAAACAAAATTAAAACATAGGCATTTTTGTCCCATTTTCCACTTTTTTCAGCTAGATTGCCAGTCACATAAATATTTACTTTCTGTGTATGTTCAGCTTAATGGCTGTATTGTTAATGACTACAATAGTGTTCAAATAGCCATGTCTTCTTTTCAATAAATCCCCACCTGCTCCCCCAATCTGTCTCCCTGGGACTGATTCCAGGAGAACATCTTCTCATAGATGAGAGAGGATCATCTGTGAAAGATGTCCAGTGCTCTGATCATGAACAGATTTTCTTGGCTCAGAAATACCAGGACCATGATCAAAACACTGAACCTCTGTCTTTGTTTTCCTTTCTGTAAAATGGAAGCACTTTGTACAGATTTCCTTACACTGAAAAACACTGTGTAAATGCAAGTTAACTGTAGTGTTGTTACTTGAATACTTCTGGGAGGATGACTGATTACAGGGATATATCAGCACAATAAGTTTTGTATATAATACAACATATTTTTAGATCTTTTGCTCTTTGCAAGTAGATTGTAAGCACTTAAATGGAAAATCATAGTACTGTAGAAAACAGTTGTTCATTCTTAAGACTTGCAAACTAAGCATCTTAAGAAAACATTGCTCATAGCACTTCATCATATTTTAATATTTTCCTTTGCTTCTTGATTGCATTCACTTGAATTCAGTATTTAATCTCAGAACTCAAAATAACCGTAGAAAAAGAATGTCCTAGAACTGTTGAAAATAGGCACTGCAATTAGATCTTTCCAGAGAAAACCAGGTTATATGTTAGTAAACACTTTTTGCTGTTAACTGGTAGTTTCAAACAGCGATTAAATCTTTTGGATGTTTCTCCTGTTTAAAAACTTCTGCACTCTCTATTTGTGTAGGGATGGTATTTTACTTTCTTTAACTGTCAAGATAGTTCTTCAGACCAAATTTAAGTCATTGAAGAACAGCTTTATCTCACTTAGGTTCTAAATGTTGCAGTTAGGGGTTAAATCTAGCATCACTGTGAGCTTCCGCTATAGCAGAAAAAGACATGAACCTCCAGAAGACACAGATGAAAAGACTTATCCTTTAGAATTAACTATGAAACTATCTAGCATTTTGATTCATTGAGGTTAGCAGAGATAAATACCCATTTTTAATTAGTTATCCAGGATGTATATCAGAAGGAAAGGTAATGAGGAATAATAATAATAATATAAAGCATACTAATAATATGGATCTACCAAAAGACAGCACAGAGACAGAGCACAGTTAACTCCACTGATGTCTCAGGGTAAGGCTGAAGTTATAACCTGCTGTCGGAAGAAGTTCCTTCTGGATTTAGAGGGAACAGAGTTTCCAGAGCTGTTGTTCATAGCTAAAATATAAGTAAAATATCCAAACTTCAAATACCAAAATGACCTCAAAAATTAATATTTAAAGGTGTCATTTATAAGCTGCTGTTATTTTTTTCTGCCATTAAAAACTGACTTTTCCTAGGTATAGTCATGTTACTCATCCAAACAGCCATTTTCAGTTACCACATCTGTAGACTGCACTAACTTCAGTGGCAGCTCTGTCAGTATGTGTTGGGGCTAAAAAAGATTGTACCCATCAATTTCTTTGTACTTAGGTTAAGGTAGCATCCGCATTAATACAACATGGCAACTGCACATAGCTGTTGAATTTTTTTGAATGTTTGGCTCCATGAAGATTAAAATTGCTCTTTTTTAGCCTAAGATATTTCAAGCACTATATGTCAAGGCAATTCCTGACACTCCATATCTTGAGGCATGAAATTCTTATTTTATGATGGTAAACATTAGGGCTTAAATAATCTTAAAGTTTAGCTTTTCACAAAAGGATTCAACACAAGTTCTTATCATTCATCTTTTTATAGTTACATACAGAGTACTTCTTTTGTTTAGTGACCTCAGTTGAAGGGACCAGGATGATTTGTACTACAAACAGAAGCATGAACTTAAGTGAACATTTAATACCAAAAAAATAATCCTCTAAATAAGAGGCCAGACTGCCACTAAAGCCTACAAGGATGGATTGAACATAATGAAGCCTTTGAGAGCATGTAAGAAATAACAAGGCATTGGCAGGCAAATAGACCAAGGAAGCTTCCTGGGTCTTTTCCACTAATAAATTCTCTCTATTTTGGCAACAGATAACGGTAATTTGTAAGTGGTTTTGATCTCAGGGAATCTTGCTTTTATTTCTGTAATGAGGGAAGACTTCCTATATGGGAGGCTCTGATACCAGTCCCCTGGGTGGAAGGCCAGGGTAGCATCCGACACTCATGCAGTGACTGGTACTGATTCCAAACACAGTTCATACCTCTCCTCAGAAGTCAAGTAGAAAATCACAATGTTATGCCTAAAGATAATAGAAAATATAAGGTCATAAATCGCTCCCTGTTCTGCTCAGCGGTCAATTCCAAAAAACATAACAGATGTTTTTCTCCTTGTCACCACCAGCAGCTCTTACACCAGCTATCATGACAGCAAGGACAGAAATTGCACACAGTGTACATGTCATTTGCACTTTTATTCTGCATTCTTGTGATAGTGGGAACATATGATGCCAGAGAGGTAGAGTTTCTAGTTTCATCAATAAAAGAACTTCTTCCCACTAAAATCAAACATTTCATAATAGGATTTTCCTTTTAAAAATAAAAATAAATATACACTGAACATTTCCATCTACATATCGCTGTGTATATTTTGCAGCAGTGAAAGATGTACAGCAAGGAATCAAATGGGGAAAAATTCTAAACATCTCCTAGTCTCACTGGGAGTTAGTCCTCAGACAGGCTAGCTTTTGAAAACAATATTTGATAGTATTCAAGGAATTTTAAAACATATCTGTATGGAGAAAGTTGATTTTCACTTGTAAAATAAATTAGCTGCAGACCAGCAAGCCTTTAAACAAAATATCAGGAGAGACATTGTTAGGAGAGATGAAGTTCTGCTCAGCAGGTTACTCAACTACAAAGGCATACTTAAATTGTGCTTATCCTGATTCCATGTGGGCTCCTGTGGAGAGATTCCTGGGGCTGTGGACATATGGACCTAATCAATCAGATAAAACCATCCGCAGTTCTTAAAAAACATATTCTGTGCTCAATGTGATTTTGGCACAAATCTGTTATTTAATATCATACCTGATCCAGGTTACAAATTGGCCAGGTTCTGCCCTCCATTAATGAAGATGCTATGCTACCTCAGGTGTCGTACACAAGGCTAAACAATTTTTAACTAACTTCCCTCATTAGAGCAATTATTAACGTCTTAGCTTTAACAATGCTATGGAAAACAGCTATTGAAGAACGTCTACTTGCTTGGAAAAAAAAATCTCAGGGGTGGGAAGACAGGCACCAATGTCTCATGATGTGCCTCTGGCTAATTAAGATGTTGACTGAGCCTACGTTAATCATGGTCCATCAGACTATGTTTGATTAACATGTAAATTGGTAAACTCTCTTCTGCAATTGCCCTACCATCTGAGCTCTAATTATGGGCCTCAAAACAGACAATAACTGGACTAGTAATTTAGATTGTTCAGTTGGGGAAATTATTTTCTGGCACGCATGCAAGAATTGTGAGGTGGAGTGGATGTGTATATTGTTTCAAAATACACATGAATACATTAGACAAACACTATAGATAGGCATAAACAATGTGGAAGTTTAAAGATATCTCAGCAAAGGGACTTAATGTACGTGGTGCATAACAAAAGGAAAGTGTTTCTTCTCTCCCTTAGATTATTTTCTCAGAGGCAATAGTCCTATGCAGTTGATGAAGAGAGATAGGTACATTTAGAAGTCAGTTCAAATCACATAAGGTAGCAGTTATGCCAAAGTAGGTTAATAGAATAATAGATATCTTGAAAAGAATTGTTGGGTACAATCTCTTTTAGTCTGAACACATATTAACAGAACTTAGAATAAACTTAGGAAAGTATGTTATATTCAGATGACCTAAGCTATAATGAGCATGCCTCATGTTTCCTATAGACTAGTCCTAGATGTTACCAGCTCAGCATCCTACCAAGGCCACCTGAATCAGTCCAAGGAGACTTTGTCTGCCCTTGGCTAGGGATTTATCCAGAATTTGAATAATTCAGATAAGGTCTATCATTCTCTCTCTTGGTTACAAAGCAGCCCAGTGTCCTAACTTCAGCATTCAAAGTAGATGCCTTCAGAAGATAGTATAAATACACATTTTTGCTTCCTTCCTGCTTTCCGTCTTCCCCCTATTACCATAATGAAAAGGAACACTTTAATTTTGGTCCATAAATAACTCAGCTCGTTTTCTTCAAGAGTAGTGACATAATAAAAAGATGTAAAAAATCAGCAGTTATTTAAATTGTGGGTAGCTGCCTGTAGACAAGCTAACTGTGCAAGGTGGCACTGCAGCCAGTGATGATCTAGTCAACATGAGCAGTGGAACCTGAAGAGCTGTTGAGCTGGCCAGCTAAGATGGCCTCCCTGTTCAGGGGCTTATACATAGGTCCCTAACATCATTTCAGATGCCCTGGCAGAGCCACATCTCCAGAAAGACAATGTGTCCATATGTCCTGTGTCACCTCTCAGTCCCATGTGGATGTTTAAGGTACCTTAATGCATCTATAATGGCATTAAATGCCTGTGTGTGGGCAATTGAATTGAACCATAGGTGTCAGCTGTCATTTAAGGTGAATGACATGTAGACATTTGCACATAGATGCCCAAGTTTTAGAGTCTGTCTGGAACTGAATCTCACCCAAGTTGTATTGTACTTGCTCCCAGCTTTCACTATATCATTCTCTCAGCATCTACTGACGTTTCAAAACCATCTTTCTAGGCAATTGATTAACTTCGACTGCAAAAAGGAATGGAGTACAGAAATAGTCTTATAAAAGGGAATAGCACCCAGCACAAAGTCTAATACATGGCTTTGAAACTGCAAGAAGCAAAAAAGTCATTGACAGAACTTCCAAAAGACAAGCGATGTCTCTTTGGAGGACACTGCACTAATATCAACAGGGTGCATTCATGTCTTCCACAACCTGGAAGAAAACAGGTCACAAAGGGCAATCAGTAATTGCCTGACCCAGTTAAGCTCAACAGAAAAAAAAACCCAGAAGTTAAAACTGTGATCCAAGTCCTAACATAAGCTCCATCCCCACCAACGCGCCTACTAGGACTACTTTGGGAGAGGTGCAGAGACAGTCAAAATTCATTGTTCCTTCATTTGCCACCTGAGAATGCTCTGAAAGCCCTTGGAGTCCTGAAGTCTCAGTTTTACACCACTTCCACAGCTGGTTGCACTGGATAAGAAGGACCAGTGCAGAAAAAAAGCTTCACACATTTTTCTAATGTAGATGAGTTTTGACTGACAGGTTGACCCTTAGCTTCCTTTATTTAGCACTGAAGTATGATACTGTGGTTCATGGAAGTAAAAATAATCCATCTCTTTTCTGTCTGCATGTAATCCAGAAAACTTCAAAAGCTCTTACAAATCTACATAGATGTCAGCTAATAATGTACTGGGCTTGGACAGACTCAGGTATGGTTGGAAGCTAATAGTTCTTTCCCCTTAGGAAATCACTGGTGGTCTTTCCCAAAGTGTCAGCCAAAAGACCATTAACATTTCACTCAAAGTTTTAATTGGATAAGACCACACATCTCAATAATGTCATTCCGCATCAACTATGAGACCTTGACAGACAGCATCCTGCCCAGCCTGCTGCACCATGTGGGCTGAATTTTAACTTATAACAGACCACAAGTCAATCTCTTAAACCCTGGAATTTTATCATGGATACTACTTTTCTAAAAGACTGAGATTTCTAAGATGAAAGATACTTACTACATCCAACCAGAGAGGACTACATGCTTGTAAATGTTACAGCTTTTCAAAGATGAAAGGATATGGACGTACATCATTGAAACACATTCTGGGAAGATAGTGGGATGCTTGTGAACTTTGCAAACCTCAGCCATATATCATTGCAGTGTCCCACCGTTCTTGTGCTCAAATTGTCCTGCAGATGATCTCCTACTCAGCAGTTCAATTCCTCTCTGTTTACATTGGATTTAAAAACCAAGCAAATCCCAAGCTACGGAACACACTGCGCTTCTAAGGTGCTGGAGGATGTGCATAAGAGAAAAATGCATCAGCAATCATGCAGAATTTCATCAAAAGGTTTTGAAAATTGCATAGATGTATTTAGAAACTATAAGTATTATTAAAATATATATGACAAAAATAATCAGCCTGTTCTATATTGTTACTTCATGAGTAAAAATGACTGAATTAGTATCTAACTACTTTCACAGCAATTAAAAAAAAAACAAGATTATGATTTTTAAGCAACGTTCAAAATCTCTTCTTTTGTGTCAAGTGGGAACTGTATTCTCTAATTCCTATCCTGTTCCACCAGATGGGACCTCCTGCTGCTTACTGTTTGTAAGATGGCAGCTTCCCGTGAGAGCCCAGGTGTGTTTTCTTCCAGTTAAGGATAAGAAAAGTAGAACTCTCTTACACTGTGTTTAGCATGACTTACGGTGACATTCATTTCAGGTGGTTATTTCTAGGAAGATGGGTAGCCATGAGCTCTAAGCACAGGCTTTGTGAATCCTTGTGTAATAATGAACACAGAAAGTGTTTATTAGCACAGAAGATGCATGATGTTAGCAGGTATCTTTACAGGTCTGTTCAAACAACTCTTACAGTGATGCAAGCAAAAGTAGAAGTAAAAGAATACTAACAAAACCAGCTTGAAAGTAATCTGCAGTGTGTCAACTACATTTTAATAAATTGCCACTAATGTTTATACATGCATATATGTATGTACGTATGTAGTATAGAAAACACACTTTTTTTTTTTTTTTGCTATATGGTCTTTTCGTGACATCTGGACTAAGAAATGTGAAAAAAGCTCACAAAAAATTCACCAAATTGCAGCACAGCACCAATATGGCAGCTCCAACCTTATAATTTCTTTTACAGAATTGTGTATGTGTTTTGAGAAGCAATATTACAGTTTCCATCTGCCTAGACCTTCCAGTTGTGACAAATAGCTGGTAGCTAATGACTGCTGGAATATGTTTAGACTGCTCTAATTTTATGAGTAAATGGTTGTTAAGTTTATTTACATGTGTTTCCCTTCACCTTTGGAATTAATTTTGTTCTGCTTTAACTTAATAAAAGACATTTATAGCCAAGATTTACTTCTTTATGCATAAATGTGATACTGGTGGTGATTTTTCATTTACCATCAGAGGCCCTTTTTCCAACAATAATGGCCATATAAAAGCATACGTATTTCTGCTTTATAAAAAATAATAGGATAGCCACTTTTCTGTTTCAGGCAGTTAATTTTAGGGCTCTCTTGCACAACTTTAGGGTAGTTCCTTTGCCATCCACATGTATAGATACAATATCAGTTGTGAGTTCTTTTAAGTTAGATCCCCTTTTTTTCTTCAAAATCACATTTAGAAATTTAGAATTCATGAAAACTAGGAAAAAGTAGCAGCAAATACATCTCTGTCTCTGTAAACTAAAGGATGCTCTTGAACAGTTTAGAAACACTGAACCAAAGCAATTTCTCCACTAGAGAAATAAGGAGCCTTAACTGGTGTATCAATACCCAGGGAACACAGCCTGCCTTGTTTGCTTGCAATGAAACCAAGGATGTGAAAGTAATAAACACTGCATGCTGGAGATACTGTACCTTTGTCTACAGAAAACCAGGAGAAGCCTAACCTGAAATATCAGTTTGTTGTCATTTGCCAGAACTGACAGTTATTACTACGAGTAGGGGGGAGTATGTGATAAAGGCCACACTAAATTAACTTTTATTCTCAAAGGGAGGAGTAACTCATAGTTGTGGTGGTATTTCAAGGGTCATGGCCGTATCTAGTGGTGCAGCACGAAGAGATGAATTATGTTTCCCATGTTTCTAAAACTGTTAATAAGCTGAAGAGAGAACGTTTTTTTCATTCTTCTTGAAATACACCTGTCAAGAGTCTACCACATTCTTATATTAAATCAGTGAATTCTTCTATCCTTGGGCCCCTCTAACAAATCTCATTAGTGGTTGTTTTAATGGAGATTTTTGTTTTTAAGCCAAAAGAGAACCATAGTAACTGTGCACTTCCTAAACCATTTCATTCATGAATGGGAAATGAGTCTCTAAATCTTTACTCACATGAGTAACCACATTGAATTCCTTGGGCCTTCCATTATTAAGAGCTAGAACCGCGAGTATAAATTTGCAGGATTTGGATGTGGCACTTCATTACCTCATAAGAGTGAAATCTGTAGCTGAAATCAATAGTTAAGCATGTGAGGCATATAAAAGATACACATTCTTTCATGGAGGTCTGATTGCAATGTATCTCTCAATTTTGTTTCGGCATCAACAAATAAGCATATAATTGTAAAGAGACGTACAGACCATAGGCAGTAATTACAAAGACACATTTTAGATAGACATTCTAGCCTCAATAGGGGAGTTGGGAATAGTCCACCAGAAAGAACGAAGTAACTGTGAAAAAGGTCAACACTTCTTGAAAAACTAACATACTAAGTCACAGACCAAGTTTTTGGTTCTCTGTCAATCAGTAGTGTAACTGTTGTCAATCATTCCCCCTTACCTTGTTTGTGATTTTTGAATGGCCACAAAAGAAACTTTTGTTGGTAATTATGGTCCTTACAATTCATCTGAGTCACAGGCAGGATTTTCATAGCCTGTCTGTGGAATAGACATGGTATGCCCCAAGCTGCGCTCACGTATGTCCAACCAATTCAAGCTAAAGTTTCCCACGATAATATGAAAGGAAATAAAAGACTCTGACAAACACAAGTCACTATTCTAAAAATAACAAGAAGAGGGGAAAGGGACAGGATAGCCAGGATCTTCTGGTTTTCTTTTCCTTTCCCCCCACCCCCCTTCCTCTCAAAGAGGATAAATCTGATAACTCTCTCTTTGGAAGGGTGCAGTTAGACAGGATATGCACCTGTGCATCTTGAATCTTCTGAAAGAGTATTTATATTCTCTGCCTAACCACATGCTTCCTATTACACTGATCAGGAGCATTCTGCTAAAAATTAGTGCCAAGAATTAATGCTCCTTCATTTATTTTTTTAATTCCAGAGTTCCCCTAGGATTTTTCCTTTCCCCAAATATTTCCACCTTCCACAGATACATTTTTGTTTTGTTTTCTTTGGCTATCAGTTCGAGTGACCTATCTCGTCCCTGCTGAAAATGCGAAGAAAAGATTTGTGAGAGAAGGTTCTCACATAAAACCCAGTTTTGGAGTTGATCCAGCAGAGTGACAAATCCGATAACATCAAAGGCAGAACATCTGAAACTGGGATTTCAGCAGAACAGCTTTTTCAACAAATTGCAGCCTCTATAAATTTACCCATTTCTAAACAGCCGAGTCCGTTTATTTGCTTATTTTCCTAGCTTCACCAAAAGAAAGGCTGAAACAACTTTGGAAAAATAACAGCAAAGTTGTTCAACGGAAACCAGCCCCTCTACTGTAAACAGTGCCTCTCCCCAAACTATGCAGCTGCACAAAGCAGAGACAATGCAGGGGACCCTCAGCATCATTAACCAACTTCCCTTCCTCACCAAACAGTCGCTTCGATAAAGCAATTACAATAGCATCGTGGAACAGTAGAACAAGGAAAAAAAAAAAAATAACCTTACCAGCTTCTCCTACAGTATATAGCTGAAAGGAAAACAAAACCCCCAGCTGCCGTATCGCATGCAATTGGTCTCCCAGAATGAATTGACTGAAAGAACTATGAAAGGCTAAAGTCTTTCGGCCCCTCTGTTCAGCCTCTCTTCAGCTCCCTCCGAGCCTCCTCACAAAGCCATTCTCCTACTCCCTAATCCTCGCACAGGAAAAAGCAGCACACACCAAATGACTTCAGCAGAAGCGATTCTCCCAGGGGGTGGGGGAAGAGATGCTGCTGCCACTCAGCTCCCCCCCTGCTGCACAGCCATCCTCAGGGAGGGGATCCAAACAAGCCTGCCGAGCACTTGGGCAGCACACCCCGGACACAGACAGGGCGTCAGGACAAGGCACGGAAAAGTGCACATCTCCATTCATCACCCTCTCAGCTGCTAATTTCTGAAATGAGCACACCCCTGGGTACTTGCAAGAGTTCCCCGCGCGCATCTCGGCTAGCCCGTACTGACGTAGTTAGCCTTTTTTTTTTTTGTTCTTTTAAAATTAGCTCTGTGACTTCCTAATGCTGCTGTTGGGCCTAAGATTTTCCTTTTTAACAAAGAACAAATAAACCTTAAATATTTCAAACAGCAAAATAACAACCAAGATGTTCTCCCAGAAAATCAATAATAAAAAAGTATAAGAAAAAAGACCCCAACAGACACGAAATCAATAATGTTAGGAATGACCAAATTAAAAGCAATATTAAAAAAACATAGGTGCCTCCCTGAAGTGCTTTTGATAGCTAAAATGAGAACAAACAATTGCATTTTTCACAGCAAAAAAAGATTTCTATCTACATTCCCAGTTTATGTAAAAAGAGACAGCATTTTTTTCATATAATTTGTCTTGAAAGCATGCCATAGATACTGAGATAACATCCCCTGCATATTCTCTGGTTTTCAAGAAAGCATTAAGTCTTTGTTAAAGAAATGCTGTTGTCACATTAGTTTTTAATGCAAGTTTTACCTCTCTGTGAGATGCGGAAACTCAGAAACAGACAGCTGCCACAAAGTAAATCAAAGACCTAGAAAAGCAGATAGCATAATTTCACATCTTAAATGACGGCTGTGAGCCTTCCAGTAATAATTTATAAGGAGACTTCCTCCTGCTTGTTCCTCTGCTCGGCAGCATGCTGTTTGAGCCTTTCAAACAAAATAAATAGACTTCAAACCACCAGCTCCACACACACTAACACTTACCAATGCTATTTCAACCTGACACAAGCTGACTTTGTTCCTCTGTGACCCTGGACAGAAAACTGAGGTGACAGTTTGATGGATGAGATCTTTTTTCACAATATGGGTTGTGACTTCATGGCTCTGTCTCCCCATTATTGCTTAGCTGAAGGAGGAGACAGGAGCAGAGGAGGATCTTCCACCATACAGAGCCATGTTAACAGCGAAAGTGAACCAAGCGTGTGCAATAAATGCCTGGAACACCTTTTTCCTATCTCAAAATTGGGAAGTTGCAGGAATCCCTTTCCACTTTTGTTGGGATCAGGGTGTAAGGGCATAAGAAAGGGGCTCCAAGGAGAGGAAGTAATCCCAATGGTTTACTCCAAATCGTATTTTACTTTAAGAAAATGGCAACATCAGCAGAGAACAAAGGAAGGAAGGAAGGAAGGAAAGAAGGAATTCTGTTTGTTTCATTTATGACCAAAGAACACTTGGACTGTGAATTTTGTGAACTCTCTCTTAACTATGTTAATTTAATTACTTAATCAGAAATCTTGGACAATTCTTTACTGCAGTAACCTGAGGCAAACCATTGTAATGTGAAGTCTTTTATGTATTACCTAAAAATTATCATAAAATATCAGAGGATTCATATATATTAAAAATGGCATCTGCAAATTCAGTATTTGAATACATATTCTCCACTGAGTTCAGAAATCTTTTTACAAGATTAACATTTAACATAAAACCTGCCACATTTCACAGAACTCTCTGTGAAGAAATTGCCTTTCCATGAAAAAACCGAAAAAGGAAGATGGTGAATGAACTCTCTGAAATGTAAGGTTCCACCTCCATAGGCTGGAGCTCATTAATAGACACCCTAACATGTGAAGTCAGCCTCTTATTTCCTTAGAGAGGAACACAGGTTACTAATATCTTTATATCTTGGTTTCTGCTTGTTCATCTGATCAGATGGGTTTATTATGATAATACTGGAGGGTGTCAAATCTTTGATTTTACAGGTGGATACTGAGGCAAAATGACCTGGCCCAAGGAAGCCTCGGGCACGAAGCCAAGTCCCTGCTGTTCCACACTAGTGCACCCCATCTCCAGTGAGCCTCATGCTCTGATAGATGATCTCTGAAAACAAGGAATAGTCTACCCTAGGTTTGAGATGAAGTTCTTATATATTTTGTATTTGTTATCACACAAATTATGTTGCTATTTTTTCTAGTTTTGGATTTGATATCCATAATTCTGTCTAAAAATATACACAAAGTCACTCCAGTAGCAAAAATTTATCATAAATATATGCAACTCCTATCCATTCTTTCAAAAAATACTATTGTCTTTCCAAAAAGATTCACTTTGTTTCAGCTGACAGTATTTATGTGTTTTCATATTTATGAATATTTTCCTTTCTGTAGAATTTCTGTGAAGTAGTACCCAACTCATGATAATACTGAAAGATAATCAAGCAGAAGCCAGAGACTGATTGATACCCAAAAAAGCAAAATCTGACAGATTTATACAGGGGAATACCTGCAATTTTCTTGTTTCATCAATTTAACTCTGATTTTTTCATTATTTTTCTTTCTGAGAACCACCTCAGAATTACACACTTGCTTTAGGTGACCCCGTTCAGGGATTTAGGTGGGACTCTAGCATGGTGAAAGTCATGTGGTGTGAATTTCACCCCTTAAAAAGGAGTTTTAAGAGATGTATTTGTGAACCACTTATATCCCAATTACAGCTTCTAAACTGCAGTCATTGTCTCTTTGTCTCGCTCTAACAATCTGAGAGCTTTCCCATTGTAAAGAAGGAAGTACATTAAACATTTTAGAAACAATAAGACCTCTTCACAGACCATTTTATATAAATAAATAACATCTAAATAACAAAAGTTCATACCATCCAGCATGTAGTTAACTATGATACGCGCAAATGAGAAGAGCCCTACCTGTCAAAAGAAAGAACGAAGCATGAAAAGTGTAGCCACCCTTGTACTTGGAAGCCAGTTAAAACGAGTTTGCATAGGGGGAAAGAATCTCACAAGAGTGAGACATAACACCGAAAACAACAGGCACTAAAAAATTGGAAGAGCTCATTTTTCTCATTCTTGTAGCAGAACATAACTTTCAGACTAACTCATGACAAAAGCCTGAAGGAAGTCTGAGCTTTAGAAAATATCAGCAGGTTTACACATTCTGCTCCATAGTTTTTTCTCTACTTGCTCACAATTATGTTCTCTTTTATCTGTATCATCTATCAAAACCACCTTTTTTGCATAGCATTCACTCCTTTCTGCGTTTCTTGGATTAACAAATATCATAAGGCAAAGTCATTTGGATAATAGCCCTGCATTTTTAATAGCAATCGTAAGTGCATTTCAAATAATCTTTTCTACAAGCAGAGTGGTGCAGGCAATTGCACTGGAAAAGACTCCAGCAAAACTAAACTTTAAAGGTTACTAAGCTCTTCGAGACTCACTGGTGTGACTGATAGTGCAATTCACTGCAGTTCTTTGATTTTTTTTTTTTTTTTTTTTGCTTACCTTCTCCTAGAAAGAAACTCCCAGTAATTCTTAAAGACAGTGTAGAAAATGGAGGCAGCATATCTTCATAAACAGAAGGAAATGCACATTTCAGGGATACACACATCATCTGACTTTTAAGCATTTGATCAAGAAGCTTAAGTTCCATAAATAGTCAGCAGATGCTCTAGAGAGCACACCTTTTAACGGACTCCTTAACACAGTCAATTAATATTAAAACTTTACCATTCAAAGGTAAGGCTGTTTAATGATCTGTACTCAGCCAGCCTATAACATATGTATGTTGAATTTCAGGGATATTCTTTAGCTACTTCACAGGATCTATCTTCTGAGAAAGCAGTGTGGTGACAGTTCTGCAAACTGGAAGAGGAGTGACCTGGCAAGGAAGGAAGGATGCCTGTTAGCAATGAGGGAAGAACACAGTAGACAAACAGTTGGGTAAAAGGAAAAGAAATAAGAAACTCAGATAATTAGACAGAGTCACTCTAGCAAGAATGTTACTCAAGTCAGTGTTTCACTTTGACAAGGGTTTTCTAATAGCATTTCCTTTGGGTTTGATCTCCATGGGCTCAATCTAAACCCACTCTCTCTTTGCTTTTGTTTCCCAGTTGGATGAAAGCAAGGATTCAGCAGTGCAGCTGGGTTTACATTAGGAGTGTATGTGTGAAACTGAGGATATCTGGCTTGGAACTTCAAAGCACATCAGCCAACGCTGATGCATCTAGCCTGCAAACGTCAGTAAATGTGTCTGTCAGTCTTCCTGAAGTTTGACAGAAAAGCAAAATTAAAACAGCAAACGGGAGGAACAGCCTGTGGCTTGTAAAAGGTTAAATCTTCATCTCTCCTCCATCCATAAGCTGTAAGGAGCAAGAAGGATGTTTCTCTCTATAAATCGGGCAGAAAACATGTTCCAAGTACCTTTTCAGAGGCTTTGGCATACATGGCATGCTGGTCAGAGAAGGACTGGTCAGAGATGAGCCAACACTGTCACTTTGGACAGTGGGGTACTGCTCTTGCGCAGCCAGGAAAAATCCCCATAATCCAGCCCATCCTCTGCAGCCGTCTGCACCAGCACAGGGATGAGTGAGCAGCCGGGGATCAGGAGACATCCATGCTACAGACATTCCCTGAAATTTTTTAATGATCAGATATTATCATCACAATTGTGCTACAGACAGACTGATAGGAGCAGGCACACAGACATAGGCATTGAGAAGACTGAAAGGCCTTTGAAAATCCAACCATCAAGATTTTTGTAACCCTTTCAGTATTTAAAGACAAACATCTGCATAAAAAAATTCCTAGGCTTGAAGCCTCAGGCTGTTAAGTTCTTCAGAGGAGACACATACATTTTCCCTGTAGTTCAGAGGTTTGCAGCACAGTTGGAATTCCAACTTTTGGACATTACTACAGTGAAAACATATACACAATGATTTACATAGTGGTATTCTTGCCCATTTTTCCAAAACAAAGAGAAATTAGTATAGTTAACTCGGGTGTATTTGGGAAGAGGGAGGAAAAGTAAGGAATAAAGTGGCATACTGACATATGGTATAAATAGCTTACAGGAAACCGCCCTGCAAACTACTGCAAACACAAGCATCATCAATGTCTTACAGTTAATCAGACTCCATACAAGAAATATACTTAAATGAACAAGAATTTGTAGTACTGAGCTGTAACATAAGCACTGTTGCAGATTTACCCCCTCATTAAAGATTCCTCCTAGGAGTTATCATCACATTCACATGACAAGAAAAAAATAACATATAACTTTATCTGGACATTATCCAATAACATACGCAAGAAAAGTAGTAGAATATTAGGTGTGAGAAATGCCTGAGTTAATACCATGCACTGCTTTTGCTGTGAGAAAGCGTGGGATTTTTTTTTATTTGTGCAGAATAATGTAAGATAAACCTGTTGCTGTCTAGGACAGATTTCAGAGCATACATTGAGTGGGCAGAGGATTCAGAAAGTAATAATGTGTCCCAGAATTCGAGTAACAAGGGGAGAAAACTTGGAAAAGCAGCTTTGCAAGGCTGGAGAAACAGGTCAGCCTAAGCAAGACCCTGCTTTCCCGTTTGAGTCTACCGTGAGCTCTCACTCCAGGCACTCCAAGCACTATGTGTCCCTATGGCATCTCAGCAACAACCACCATCTCTCATTTAGAGGCCACTCCAGCCCCAGCACCCCAGCTCAGACTTGTAAGATGAGGAAGAGGATGGCAGGCCTGATGGTCAAATGTCAGAGAAACCTCTGCTCACCATGAAGGGGAGACTCAAGCTGAATCACCAAGCACAAGTAACCTGGGAAATAATTTCTGACCACATAGAAACTTCAAGGGTAGCTTCCTTTAGGTCTCATTTATATAGATTAAAAAAATTCAATTAACTAAAATTTAATTTTGTTTGGCTATTAAGCTCTAATAATCAGTCATTTTATGTTATTCTTTTGCTCGAGCTTTTCTAACCATTCTCTGTTTTTTCTTCTCTAATGATATATTTCCCTTCTGCATTTATTTCATGGTTTTTAATTTGACACATTAATTTCTCTCTCTCTTATATCAGCTTATTGATCCAATTCAATGTAATCAATGTAGTTACAAACTATATAAATATGCTCACACACAGGTTTCCTTCCACTTAATCAACTCCATTACAACACAAATTTTATTTTGAACTGTGTAAACTTTGTGCTAAGGTCAAACCAAACTTGTTTGTAATAAACAAACGACAACCAAAATATTTACTTGTCTGTAACGAAGACAGAAACACCATGAAAAAAGCTAGAGTACAACCCATGAAGCATCAGTAAAACACGCACTCTTTCCTGCAGCAGCTGCAGTGATGCTGGCAGATACCTATGTGACCCAGCTATTTTCTAACAACGACTGAATCCCTTTCGTGTTCAAGTATGATCACGCTCTTACAATCTGTTGGGTGCAGGGTCTGATAGTTTCTGCATAGCTGTTTCTGGAACTAGGAGGCTTGACTCCCACGTAAATGTGCCTGCCTGTGAACCTGCAGTGGATCAGCCTTGTAGGAAAAAAAGAAGCGTTTACACTTCAAAATACAAACTGGTAGGAAGAGACCTCCAAAGGCCCATGATTGCATCTTCCCGCGTAACTTGGAAAGAGGAGAGGCTCCCTCCTATGGTTAAACCGTGTAAAACTGAGCACCATCACACAAGCATGGATCCTTCAGACGTAAAGTCCCTTGGTAGATACACTAGCCAGCACACCACCTTAAGAAATAAAACTATAAAAAAAAAGCTATTACATATGCAAGACATCTAGAAACTGGGCCAGAAATCTATACTTTGCTTACATCAAAAATGATATTATAATTATAATATCATATAATAATAGTGGCATTAATCTTAGTTTTCAAATGAAAGCTTAATACCAGCCACAAACATTCACACCTCCCCCCCGAAATTATTTTAAAAATGTTTTGTTATGCTTTTGTAATATTTTAATAGCTAAAATGGCATGCCAGTCAGAGAAGGACCACCTTTCTGGAATAAATATTAGATAGAGAAAAATAATGAAGATACATTGCATAAAATAACCAAATGCATTTAACATCATGTCAAACGCATTAGCCATGTAAAGTTTACCAAATGAAGTGTAACACCAGAAACAAATAGATTATATGATTTGATCCCTACTTATGCCTTATTCCTAGCTTTTATGTTTTGTTTTCTTACGCCGTAAAGCAAAGATTCTGAAACTACAAATTTTGAATTAATGGACTGAAGGGTTCAGAAACAACACACTTCTACTTATCTAAAAGGAATAGCATCTGTATCCTGAATCTAATAATGCCACTTGCCTGAAGAGCATAGGCATGCCAAGAACAGGGAAAAAAAAAATGTTTAAGACAATATTCAGTTGTTCATTTTTGACTTGAAACAGATTGTGGTTTTTAAATTTCCTTTATTACAGCTACAGCAAGTAAACTCTTTCACCAACTCTCTCTGGGCAGCTCAGTTTACATACAAGCCTACCAGACCTAAAATGAGTTGTCAAGAGTTCTTGGTTCCCATTGTTTTTACGGCAACACTATTTATTATGTAAAAAAAAAAAAAAAAAAAATCATGGATAGTCTGCTTGGAGAAATAACATTGTTTCCTCTAAATTCATCATGCATTGTTTTGCAACAGCAAAACAGCACAGTGGCTAAAAATGTTTTCCTTTAACTTATTTCCCATTTTAAGAGGCTCTAATCTTGGTTTTTCATTTATTCCATTTCAGTCTCAATACCTGGGAGTACAACAGAATATGTGACTGAGTACAATAAACAACCTCTTGACTGCTAAAATTTTATTGTGGTACACTCAACACCTGCACCAGCACACTTTTCATTAATGGACTACAGTAAATGTTTATATAACTATCAAGAGAGTTTATTAATGCGAACAAAAATTCTAGCAGATAGATCATCCTTTGCAGCAATTAAGCTCTACAATAAAATGCAGCCCGACATATACACAGTTCTCTGAGGCATCTTAGATTAGCAAAAAGGGGGATATGAAATCAAGCCTGATCATGTGGTAAGAAATCCCATTTGTCCTACATACCAGCTTTTTGCAGAGAGTTTAAACAATTACAGCTTTTATGAAAAACAAAAAGGACAGCTTTTTTCATATAAATATTCATCTGCAACTAAACTTTATATTTGATTTGAGTTTTCACAAGCCAGCAATCATTAGATTTTCTGGGGGCATTGAGGGTCTGTTCCAACTCCCCCGAAGCCAGAAGGATGATACGTACTGACTTCCATGCCAGCTATGCTGAACCATGACTGGGCTTAAGGGCTGGTCCTGTGTCTTCCCTGAGTCACCAGCACATTTTCTCAAGTGGTCAGCTGGTGCTGGATCAGGACCTGCCCCCAGGCTCGCATGTGAAGAGAAAGCTTAGTAAAAACACCTAGTGTGCATATATTATCAGCTGGTTTTTAATCAGTTTTCATTGTCTCAGCCTGTCACTGTCTCAAAAGTTGGCCTGTTTGAGAACTGTGGCAGAGCACTGTAAAAACAGCTGGGACATCTGGGCAGACCCTCCACAGTCAGGACCACTGCAAGTTTTCAGGCAAACTTGAACAAACCCTGATGATAACAGAATGATCGTTGCCCTCTAGTCACCACTGGTAAGGCCACAGCTGGAGTGCTGGGTCCAGTTCAGGGCTCCCCTGTACAAGAGAGACAGGGACATACTAGAGAGTCCAGTGAAGGGCCATGAAGATGACTGAGAGACTGAAGCATCTCTCCTATGAAGAAAGGCTGAGAGCTGGAACTGTTTAACCTGGAGAAGAGAAGACTCTGGGGGATCTTAATATATATAAATACCTGAAAGGAGAGTGCAAAGAAGATGGAGCCAGGCTCATTTCAGTGGTGCCCAGTGATAGGACCAGAGGCAATGGGCACCAACTGAAACTCAGGAGGTTCCCTCTGAACATAAGGAAACACTTTTTCACTGTGAGGGTGACTAGGCACTGGCGCAGTTTGCCCAGAGAAGTTGTGGAGTCTCCATCTTTGGAGATATTCAAAATCTGTCTGGACATGGTCCTGGGCAACCAGCTCTAGGTCGCCCTGCTTGAGCAGGGTGGGTTGGACCAGGTTACCTCCAGACATCCCTTCCAACCTCAACCATTCTGTGATTCTATGAGTAAGAAAGAAAAAAATAATAGAAACTGAAACACATAAGAAGCCCTCATGATTTCATAGTTTTATGTACATTTATTTACACATGAGCAAATATGTTATAAGAATCGTCACAAGAGCATAGCCTTAAAGAACATAAAAAATAAATGACAAAATCCTTGAGAGGAATGGGCTTTAAAAAGTAATTGCCAGCAGCAGCCAGGGCACCTCATATTTCACATGTAGCATGTAAAACAATTTTGCATACAATCTCCATCCATTTACTCTGCCATTGCCCTGTTTAATTATTTAAAAATGCATTCTTCTTCAAGGCTGGGTATAAGCTACAATTTTATTAAAATAAAGAATAAGATAAATACATAAATCTAGCTAATTCAACTAGTCCCCGATATGAAAATATTCATTCATTTTCTCTTCCTCATCTCCTTTACCATTTCCCTAACCTGTCTTCTAAGGTTCATCTTGATAAACAAAGAGATTCTCCCAGGTCTCTGCATGTGAGTGGAGGTTGAAGAAGAGATGGAAAAAGTTACACAGAGCTGTTCTGGGTCACAATAACTCCAAGAAGTAACCGGCTGTATAGAAGCCTTGATATCCAGAAGTACACTGCACTGGATTTCAAGGCCTTTTGGTCCTTCTATGCCCTCTCTTATTCAAGGATGTGGAGGACAATCTAATCTCCTCTGAGTGAAATTCAGTTTGAACCATAAGTATCATACATACCATAAGAGTAAAAAGTAACAACATTTTAAGTATTGTATCCTGGAAACGTCCAATTTTCTATAATGCAGCTAATTGACTTGTTTTCCACATGATGAGGTAATGGAAAAAAATATTGGAAGTGCATGAAGCAAGTTATATATAAAATACGCAAAACGTATTGGTTTTCAGTTGTGTGCCATTTCAACCCCACAGTAACCACTTGGTGGGACTAACTCAAGGACAAGATGTGGCATCTCTCATTCATACAAATAGTTCCACTGAATTCAACAAGGTTACTTGAGTGAATCCAGATTAATCACACAAGAAACTTTCTAATTTCACAGATCACCTTTATCAAATAATTCAGACATCCCATTTTTTTGCTGATGATGAACTACAGCAACATGTATTTTTTTTTCTCTGCACACATGGACTTATTATGCACATATGCATATATATATATATGTGCATACGCATCACTGAAATTACACCCTCTGAATCACAACAGAATAAGTGTCCCTTTATTTTTCTTTTAATTGCCAGAGAAGCTTGACAGCATGCTTCTATTTTTCTCTCCTCCGAGATCTCACAGAGCTTTTAAAACAAGTGAAGTCTTGAATATGCACCCTATTTAAATAAGAATGGAGGTGAATATACTCTTTGGAGGTAGTGATGCCTCCAAAGACAAATGTTTTCTCCTATTACCATTTCTGTTGCCGAAAGCCGTGCTCTGAGCCTTGCACTCCGGCTGGGAGTCCGCTGAGCTCATTTCAGCTGGGTTGGCAGGGGTCACGCTCCCCAAGGGAGGAGGTCAACCCCATGGCCTGGGAGCAGGGGGCAGGGGAGCCAGAGGGTGACCCCACACACCACGCATTGTGCTCGGAGGCTGGAAGTCAGCCTTGCTTATGGTGGATCACGCAGCAAACCAGCCCGACGCATCTAACAGCTGGAGGTCACTTTCCATCATGGGGATCCTTTCATATGGGCAAACCTTTTTTCTGTGTGTTTCTATCATTTGAATAGCAACTGTGACAACAAGAATGGCTCACAGGCGACGTTTTAGGGTACTAATGAACGCATTTTCAAAGAGCATTGGAAGAAGAGAAATAATCGTAGGCACCTTGCCATTAACACAAAACTAAATCTCACAATATGGGATGATGCTCCTTGGAAATAAGCAGTGTGTGGCAGTGGAAAGGATATTGTGGAGAGAGAGACTATGTATTAATACACCATTTTGAAGTTTGCGCTCCACCTCTGTTACTATTGTGTGCGTCCACTGTGACCTTGGGTAATCCTGAGCTCACTTGTTCTTTCCTTACCTGTCCTTATAAAGGAGATATTGTTCCCTCAAAAGATAAGCATTGTTAGGAAAAAGCCATTAAACTTTATGAGATACCCAGCTATGCTGTGGAGGAGTATCATAAAAAAGCCTTTGAGTCTATAAATAAAAGATAGATAGATATATGAGAGAAGATTACCCTACAAGGTCTATAGCTCACAGTTATACCTTGATATTTTTATTTTTTTGTTTTTGAATTATTTAAAGAAAATAATCATGAAGCTACCAGCCCTATTTTTGGTATTATAAGAAATAAATGGTGGGTAGAGCTGTTTCCAGTCTTCAGAATTATTTAGCATTTTTATTGTCCCACCAGGGAAGTTAATAGTATCTTTCAGAAATTATTTATACACTACTAGTCAAGGAAAGTATCAAAAAAGCTGTTTGTTGGTGTGTTCCTTTTACTGCTGGTCTTTTCACAGAATGAACAGAAATAACCATAAATCAAAAGAGAGATTTGTAGTATGTAGAAATTATCTAGTCATTTTGCCTATACAGAATTTCATTTTTAAAGGATTCACTTACAATTTAATAAGACATTCAAATCACATTCAACAAATCATACTGTCTCCAGTAACAAAGAAAGGTGATGTGTTGAACACCCAAGAGCTGTACGGATAGAGCAAACCAGTGTTGTGCAACCCTTCGCAATATGCTAGATGCCCAAGTGCCACATGTGTCAATACAGTTTCTCCATATAGACTGGCCGAGTACTGCCGGCTTCTTGACGAGCATCACGTGCCCTTTGTAGTACTACAAAGAAAAGTCTAGGAGGAGCGAACAGGCACACACTAAGCACATGCCTGAGAGCAAACAGATAAAAATCTCAGCTATGGGAAAAACAGCTGCAAGCCTTATTATTGCATTCAGTGGGAACAGTGTCATATTCTGTGCCAAAGCAGGCATACGCTGCATTCCCCAAAGCTGCTCCTGCACACATGGACATCCTGAAGCAGCATTAGATAGTTGGTTGCAGCAGTCCTACTGTTCACCAGTTCCTGATCTGCACTGTGAAAATCTGCAGGGCTCATAGTTACCTGGTGTACAAGTATGTTGCTCTTTCTCATACCTACACCAATTAGCTCTAGACCTTCTTACCCTTCAACCCCCAATGTATACCCAACTTCAGTGAGGAAAAAAAATTAGACTACTCTTTCCCTTTCTTCTCCTTTCCCATTCTCCCTTAAGAGCCAACACCTCCATGGCCACAGAGTATGTGTTAGGTCAAAATTTGCAGTGAGTAGACCTTTTAAGTTATACACTGCAGCAGGGATTTGGGTTAAATAGAGTGGGACTGTAAATCCTTAGATCCTCCATTTTAGGCTGTGAAAGACAGCCATCTACTATGCTGGTACAGTGCCTAGAATAATGTATTCTTCAAGTACAATATAATATAAAAATAATAGTGTATAATGCAGTATAATACTATGAACAATAAAATGAAGCACTAAAATTAGAGCCAAAATTGACATTTAGGTGAGTAATAGAAAGAGGTAGATAAGAGTGTACACCCTCCCCTTTTGCAAAAAAGCACTGTGAGAACAGACATGTACCTACTACTATTAGATTTGTGTCACTGACAGTTACTACAAGGAAAAAAGGGGCAGTAAATTCCATCCATACTCTCAGCAGATATATTAAATTATATTATATGAAGCATGGATGATGTGGGGTGGTGAGAGGGAAATCAGTGTGCAATGTCTGCTTTTCCCAAAGCCTTGGCAGTCACTCAAATGGAAAAAAAATTTACCCTTTGCAACTAGGACAGATCATCTATGTGCAAATAGTGGCTCTGGTGCATAGAAATAGTCAGGAATTTGGGACATTAAATGCTTTTCATCAGGAAATTATCGTTCCAAAAGATTTATTCAAAAAGATAAATGTTTCATGAAGATATCCAGCTTGGAGTTTTGAGTCTGAATCTTCTCATCTGAAGTGACTGCAATAAGGACAAGCTATTTTGGGGGTGAACCTTGGGTTTTTTTCCCCTTCTAGGGTACAGCCTTAAAATAATCTTTTTTTTTTTTAATCCCTGAAAATTTTAATGGGATGGGAAAATTGTTTCCTGCCCAGCTCTCATGGTGAGTGGCTGTCAAATGATAGCAAGACACAGAATGCAAACAGCTTGATTCAATCACTGCATTTAGCAGATCCATGAAATGTGGTTGTGGATGCACCAGATACTTTAAGCACCAGTAAAGAGAGTTCTTCCAGACTCCAGGACAGACATCTGGCACTAACGGTATTATGAGACTATCAGGGAACATGACACATCACACACCCAATTAACAGACAGATGAATTAATCACACTGTAATTAACATAGATGTGTAATGACCTGTGCTTCACTGTCTTTAGAGACAAATATTCAGAGATACAAGAAGACACAGCAGATCCCTGAACTGTCCTACTGAGATACTGGTACTCGACGAAAAGTAAAACCAAAGGCACTGTATTGGGTCTGGCTGAGATGGAGTTAATTTTCCCCACAGCAGCCCCCATAGTATTATGCTTTGTATTGGTAGCTAGAAAGGTGTTGACAACACACCAGTGTCTTGGCTACTGCTGAGCAGTGCTCGCACAGCATCGAGGCTGTCTATCCAACATTCCCCCACGCAGACCAGTAGGCTGGGTCGGGGTGGGCAAGATCTTGGGAGGGGACATAGCCAGGACAGCTGACCCAAACTGACCAAAGGGATATTGCATACCTTATGACATCTGCTCAGCAATAAAAACTAAGAGAAAGGAGGAGGAAGTGGGGGGCATTCGTTATTTACAACATATGTCTTCCGGAGCAACCGCTACGTGTACTGAAGCCCTGCTTCCCGGTAAGTGGTTGGACATTGCCTGCTGATGGGAAGTAGAGAATAAAATCTTTGTTTTTCTTTTGCTTCCACATGCAGCCTTCACTTTTGCTTTTATTAAACTGACTTTATCTTGACCAACGAGTGGGGGGGGGGGGTGTTTTGCCATCTCATTTTCTCCCCCTTGTGTCCTGCTGAGGAGGGGAGTGATAGAGCGGCTTGGTGGCACCTGGCATCCAGACAAGGTCAACCCACCACAGGCACTGTCATGCCTTTCTGAAAATACAAATATGTGTTTCTACAGTAAGCTATTTTTAGGAGGAGCATTACCTAACACTTTTCACTAGCAGCACAATTCAGTGGAAAATCATTACATTACACAAAACACATTTTCTAAAGAAAGACGTACAGATTCAACCTTCAAAATAAATGTATTTCTACCCTCCAGTCACCTTGCCTTCTAAAATCCATTACTTTAAGTATAATTTATATATGTCCCACCACATTACTGAAGTTAATGGTTAGGATAAGTGTTTTCACATCATCGTGTAATAGAACAATATTTTCAAAGTCATATTTTATTATTTTTTCCCTGATGGTGTTATCAGACACAAAAGATTCCAGTTTGAATGAACAACCAAGAAGTGGATGAAACTTAAAAAATAAACATATAAAAAAACCTGCAATTGTCAGCTTTGCTAAGTCACACACACACATAAATTGAATTTTTATAGACATGGGAAAAGTTATGTTAGCTGAAGGGTTTTTGCAAGCTTACTTAAATAAAGTGTGTTATATCATCAGTTAGGATCCAACAAAAATATGTACTTTAAAATAAAAAAAACTTAAAGCACTGCTTTTTCATGTAAGTTTGTAGCTTATAACTAAGCAAGGGGTTGGTCTAGATTACCTTCTGAAGTTCCTTCCAACCTGAACTGTCCTATGATCCTATGAACTGACTAAGTTTAAAGCACCTGAAAAGAATGAACTCATAATTTGACTACTAGGGTTATACGTAATTTAAAAGGGGAAAAAAAAAAAAAAAGAAAAAGGCAGAATAATTTCAACAGCACCAAAATGTAACACTGGCCCTCCAGCAGTCTTCAATGCTGCAGCTCCCAGATAACTGGGCAAATCACCCAAGCAGCTGGAGCTTGGTGTGCTGATGGTGAGCTCCACAGGGATTATTACAACGGCCTCTTCACAGCCAGCCCTTCTGCCACAGTGAAAGACCAGATAGTGATCCCAACTTAAAAAAAACCAAAACAACAACCAGTATAATTGGAGCAGGGGTAGAAACCCATTTGTAAACTGGGGAATGTGTGACCAGGACATATTACTGCAGGTCTGGAGGACGCAAAGTGACTTGCAGAACAGATTTCTTAAGATAAGCAGGATTTTATATGATTGAACTAGACACATCTGTTTTTACTTAAAGGTGGAAAATTACTGTCTAAGAATAGGAATTAATAAACTAATTTAACAATAACCACAAAACCTTTCCACTGAATGAGAAAAGGCTTTATAATTATGAAATAATAGAGTTTCCTGTTTGAGTAATCCAAGTCTACATAAAGGAGTTTAATGAAGACTGAAGCTAAGATGCAGTAGATTTTTATCTGCAAGTGTTATACTGGAAAGTTTTCTGAAGAGGCTTTCCTGTACATGGCACTGAAAAAGCAGGAAAGCGATGTTTCAATCAGGGAGGCTTCTTCCAGCTTCCTTATGTGAGCTTATCTTCTCAGAGTTTCTCTCCTACACTCAGTTAAAATGTAAGGTATGACAAAAAACGAAGAATTAAAAATTGTTAACAGAATCATATCAGCCCTTGTTTGACCCTTGTGTGTGTGTAATAAAACAACATGATGCTATAATTACAGCAGGTTTTGTTAAACTAAACAAAAGTTGAATAAAACAAACAGGACAAGCAGGCAGAGACTACTGAACTGCTGTCCTGCACAATTTACATTCTTCTCTAATCCCACCGTGGGTCCTATACTTTGCAACTATACCTTATCTGAAACATATTTTGCTTTTCTGCTCCTTTGTGCCTCCTTTTGCTAGATAAAGAGAATGAGAAAAACAAGCAAAAAAGTGAGAATTAGGAGGATTTATCAGGGGTATGCCGGAGATTTGGGGATACAAAATGATCTGACAAATTTGCTCATAACAGATGAAAGGTGCAGTTCAAATGAATTATAGAGGTCATTTTCTCACAAGCATATTTAGCATATTTTCCACACCTCACATGAATCTACCATGTATTATTTAAGGGGAATTATTTTTATGACGTTTATCTGTGCATGGTAACAAATTACATCTGATGTTTTGCATTCAACTCCTTACTTTAAACAGCATTTTCATGTGACTTTAGAGGACACACAGACATCACAGAAAATAATTAACCAATTCACTGCTCTCCAGAGAATGAGACGCTAAAAGTATGTGCATGCTACATTGCCCTGGGTATGAAGTCTGCAAGCCCTCCCACTCAATTACTGGAGAGTACCTGCCTAAAGCAGTAAGCATACCACAGAAAGAGCTCTGATTATATACTCAATACTAATGACTTAAAAATATGCTGAACTCATGTCTAAAAGTTCCAGTCAGAATAGAAGCACCATTCTGCTGAATCTTAAGAAATACATGCAGAGAGCAGAGTCCCTGCCCCACACTGTAACATCATGCACGTACACTACCGTTAAAAAGGTGATAAACAAGATAGGAAAAATAAAGAGAAGTATCATTTTTCTAAACAGATCAAGATGTCTTTAATAGTACAAAGTGTCAATGACCTCCCTCTACCCCCAACACACTAGCCATCTTTCATTTACTTCCTGGGAGCTGGGAGAACAGTGGCTCTGTACTTAGTTTTTATAACACATAATTTCAACTATTCTATTTAGTGGCTGTATTACAAACGTTAAGCATCTGTATCTCCACTCCATTCACAAATGCAGCCAGGTTCAAGTGTGTTCATATATGAAAGACTGCAGTCCTTTACAGTTCACATTTCAAGGCAAGCTTTTGGCATATGAACGTAAATGACCCAATAGAAATGAAAGGAAAAATATGTTTTATGTAATAGCAGCTCAGAAGAAAAGAACCATATCTCTGATCATTAAATTCAAAGTAGATATCTGGCAGTCGTGACTTGGGATCCTACCTATAATATTCCCTAGTTTGCTGCCACTGTATATGATGCTGTAGTTGTCAGAACAGCATTCAGTAGGCAGTGAGAAGAGAGAACATTGCAGAACAGCAAAGCACCGTTATTATTGCTCCAATTTTACAGCAAATTCCAGGTATTTATGGAGCACAGCACTCCAAAAGAGAACATGCAAGACCTGAAAACAGTGCTGAAATGCAAAACTAAGGGATACCTGCATATTTCTTAAACCCCTCCTGAGTACTTAAATGTTTAACTGCAAAGGAAGACTATCAGCTCCTTTAAGTTCCTAATTATCCTTCCACAGATGAACTATATTCTGAGAGCAGACTCTAAAAATGCTTCTGAAGATTTTGGCAGTATTTATGTGTTAAAAATATTTCATGTAGCTTAGGACTTTAAGAACTTCAACAGCAAAACACCTGTTAGTATCTAGAAAGATGGTAGTACTGAAGCACTTTCCTCCTAGTATTTGAGCAAGAAAGGTGGAAGACATACCTTTAATAAGATAATTATAATAGCCCAGAAGTGGCTCCTCTTAAAAAAAAAAAAAAGAAAAAGAACAATTCAATTAAAAATGAAAGCCTGCGTGACCTATTGAGCTCTCTTTCACAGCTTTCATTGCTTACATGAGCAGTGACTCATTAAAAATCTAAATGGTAGCTAGTATCTGAAGGACCTCTTGTCATACTCAAATACCTCTACACCTTTTAAAAATGCACATACTTATGACTGTTAAAATGAAACAGCAATCATGGGATCAGACACATCCTGGACAGACAATAGTGAAATATAAATGTAGCCATTGCAAAAAAAGAAAAAAAAAAAAAAACAACTCAAGAAAGTTAAAATACTGTCTGTTGATATTCAAAGATTGTTCGTCGGAGACATTATTCTGAAGTATCATATAACACCATGCAAACCAAACCAAAATCTGCAATCTGATTCTTAAAAAAAAAAAAAAAAAAAAAAAAGAGCAATAATTAAGGATACAAGCCAGGACAAAATTGGATTTTCTGAGAAGGAAAAAGTTTGTGGTCAAGGCACATGATTTGCATCCGGGAAATCTGACTTTTATTCCCAGAACTGCCACAGACTCCTTGCCTCTCAAAAATGCTTTTCCAAAGCTGTAAATGCAGAAACAAATTAGAAAAAAAAAAAAAAGACGATGATTAAAAAAAACGGTTATGTTAATCTAAATTCTTTGGTACTCCAAATACCATTGTGGATACTTGGTTAAAGTAGTTAGTTCCCTAGTAGTCATGGCCTTCTGTGTTACTGTCGCCTAATGCATGGCATCTGAACTTGCTGGCTTTGTGCCACAAGCCCCTGTACATCTAGCAGCTACCCCAAAAACACAGACAGGAGGAGTGTGTAAATATGCAGATAGATACATGGAAAAAAAGCTAGCGATGGCAGTAGGTACTTGAAATTGTAAGTAAAATTGTTCATTTCTCATCATCGCCAAGGTTGGATGTAATCTGATTTTACACATCTGTGCCGAAAATCAGGCGTAGCAATGAGTCCAGGCTATCTGCCACAACCCAGGTGTGAGACTAGCTACTGTGGGAAAGACTGCTCTCCAATTTTGACCAGGAATCCTGTTTCAGCCTTGGTTTTTCCAAATTAAAACTTTTGTTAAACTAATACATTTTAGAAAGTTATAGTTTCCACCAGTAGGCATTTACCACTGAAAATACTTCTCTTTGAAAAAGCCCCAGCTGCCAACAGGTAGGAGGTGAGAGCTGAACTCCTGGCGAGTCAAGGCTATCCACAAATGAAATTTTTTCTAAATTTTTAAGTACTAAATGGGTTAGCACATGCTTGTATGAACCTGCATCTTGTGGAGAAAATACAAAATGTTCTGTGCCAAATGTGATGTCAAGCCCCCAGTGTGGAAGTAAATCTTCTAAAGCTTTCACTCATCTGCTAGATGACCTCTTATTCACTTCATCTTAGAAATTTTTCTAATTTTCAAAGCAGTTCTGGAAGTTATTAACTTTCATTTCTTGAGCCTTTAAAAACTAAACTTTGCTAAAATTCTAATGGAGTCATTTGCAGTTATGATAAATAGTCTCTTCCTTTAATCTACTGAATTTCCTTTCTTTTTTTTGGCTCAGCTGAGTGTTGCTTGGAAGATACATTCTTTTCAGTGTTTCCACCATGCACCAGTAAGAGTTGCCAGAGAGAAACACAAAGGAAGAGAATGCTGCTCTTCTCCAGCTCCCCAGCTGTCAGGACAATAAGTTTAGGATTACAGGGTAAGTACTGTATCTTATTCAAGAACCAGTCGCTTCTGTAACCACTTCAGAAAAAAATTCTGCAAAGGAATGCATTCAACAGCATTTATGAGCTCGGGTTTCAGTAAAATTAATTAATAAATATTCTCCATTTTAAATATCAAACAATTACAGAAAAACCATCAGTCCTGCCTGTACTAAAATGAAATATGCACAAGTAATCCTTGATTTTCAGGACTGTATTTCAATGAGCTGTTCAGCTTCATCGTAAGGCCAGCGTACAGATAGGAGCAAAACACCACTTGTCTGAAGATAAACAGGAAGGGTCTGTAGTGTTATAGTTTATTAGACTTTGAAAATTAGGTAGAATAAACATCTTCTGTGGTGGGTTAGAGAGATGCCAGCTGGGTGAGATTCCTTCAGCCAAGAGAAAACAATCAAAAGTAAAAATTATGGAAAGTGGTCAATTTTCCTCCAAAAAAGGCATAAATATCTGCAGATATAACACAGCACTTAATGAGAAGAAAAAACATTGCTGTAATGCCAAAATTTCCAGTGTTGTCTTCTGTCACATGGACTGTTCTTATTCAGAGTGTGCACTGCTCTGAAATGATCTAATTAAAGCAAGAATGATAACAATCCCATAAAACTCTCAAGGAAAGGGTTAGGAGAAAAGAAAGGAAAATATTTTATTCTCTGTAAAAGTCTTGAATAACTACAAATTAAAGACACGTGCCACTGAAACAGCTATGAGTGACCAGAGTATCATGTTGGTCGAAGCCTAAGTTTCTTATGCTTCAAAGAACCAACCTTACTGAAACATGAAAAAGGTGAGTTCACCATCAGATCATCATTTCACTTTAAATCAAGCAAGGGGGGATATGTGTGGCACAAATGATCCTGATTTATGAGCATTACTGTGTCTGTGCACGTTTTATCTGAAAACTGAGAGTCATGTGACACCTTGCACTGAACAACAGATTCCTCAAATTTTACTTTTTGTTCAAAAATACTGAGGAAAAACAACGGCACAGTGCAACTGTATGCAATTCCCAAACATATTCACTAAACCATTTCTGCTGATCTCTTCTGATTATTAGCAGTAAGCTGATAACTAATGAATTCAAATTATATTCTTGTATTATTGTGACCGACAACTTTGCTCTTGGCTATTGTTTAGGCAATATGTTGGATGCCTGTATTTCTGAAAACCTTTTCCAGCCTGAATACTTCCTCTTCAGAATGAAACCAACTGCGGCTCCCAGAGCTAGTAAAAGATCTATGGCCACTTAATGCTCACAATTTCAAAGGTTTAAACACAGTTTAAAGAGGAGCTTTTCCTCTCTGCTCCCTAGATCATTCTCCAGAAATGTTTTCTTTATACTGTCAGTTAATAAGCGGTTCTTAAGAATATTTGGAGAAAATATTCACAACAAAGCGTGCATAAAGAATAGAAGCAGTTTCATTTTAGCAACTTTTCCGAGATCATTAAGGTTGACTGCAGAAAGCTGGATTTCAGCTCTTGCAAATCCAGAAAGCATGCAGGGCTGAGCAGTTTAAAGCAGACAACATGCAGAAACAGTTTGGCCAGTCGTGCAAGGTGGTCTTATATCTTACCAGCTGGTCACTACAGCAATGTAAAAGCAAGTAGCATCACTGCCTAAAAGTGGGGTTTTTTTTCTTTCTATACACTTTTTACTACCTTCTAAAAAAACAATGTAGAAATATTATTCATGGTTTGAGGTGCCTGATGCCTTCCCAGCTGTAATCACAGAGCAGTACAATACTCAGTGTTTCAGTACACCAACCGTGCCAAGCAGAAGCATCATGGTTTTCAGCCACTGCTACAAATCAGTTGGATGGGCACTTTTGGTGCTTCGTAATGCGGATGCAAAGAAAAATCATTATGTTCGATTTTATCCTAAATTCTTTCATGACAGAAGCGTTGCCCATATATTCCTGGTAGAATTTCAGATGGCAACTTCATATCAGGGCCCAGCTGTCTCTCAGTAACAGGAACAAGAATGTTATCATTCATTTTTCTGGAATCAGAAATAAGACCAGGAATTGGGCAAAACCAGACAGGGTTGTAAGACATCTTATCTGTCAAGTTTTGATGTCTGGATTCCAGGCTTGAGCTTAGCTGAAATCCTAATGACTTGAGGGTGTCAACTAAATGATTCTTGTTTAGTATTGCTTTCTATTCCAAAGCACACAACAAACTGTAACAGATTTTAGAAATTTCTAAAATTTCATGCACTTCATGCTCATCTGAATTCTTTCTTGTGGAAGATCCTAGACACATTATTTGATATTTTTGGCTTTGCTCTGCAGGAAATATAGACAAAATGGAAAGAAGATTTTTTAAACATCTCTGCCTCTCCTGAGGCTTTACATGTTATTTACTGATGTCTGAGCCAATAGCTTTGTTTCCTCATTGTAAATTAAACACCAGTGGATATTTAGTCAAAGAATTGTCTCTTGTAATTATTTTGCCTTTTTTTTCCCATTGTTTAAAAACTGTACATCTAGCTGCTTTAGTTAAACTAGAATGCTACTCCAAATGGACAGGATACACTTTTAGTCCTGAAGCCTGCTCCAGGTCATAATCAAGTAAATGGAAATCTTAACAGAAACTTCAGTGGCAGCTGGATGGAGCCTGTGATATGCACACTAATGGCTTTCTTTAAGTAGCGCCAAGGACAATTAATCATATGTTTCAGATTGAGTTATTTTTAGATTATTCATAGCATTGCATTATTTTGAAAGCATATACACACTAAGATACAGCAAGAAACCAGAGAAATTATAGTTCAATAGTAAAGGCATGTGTTTTGGATCAGTTCCTCCCTCTACCACAGACTGTCAGTGTGGCATTAGGCAACTTGCTTTAGTCCAGTGTCACAGTCCATACCTTGTGCAAATACAAGGCGGGGTGGGGGCATCATTTCAATGGAGATGAAAACACCTAAGGATCCATCCAACTGATACCCTGCAGATACTATTACAGTATTCACATGTTCTTTTGTGCATTAAAAAAGCAAAAGCCACGAGATAAACGTATCTGTGGAAAAGAAAAATACAGAACTTAATTGTCAGCAACACCCTGTGCTGTAGTAACCTCCAAGCATCCCCTGGAATGATGGAAATTATCAATATGAATAATTCAGGAGTAACTTTAAATTTCAGTAATCTTTACATATTAATGTATACTTAATAGTTGGAATCTACTACTGTCTGCTATATAAGTTGCTAGCAAGAAGTACAACCCGAAACTGAAAGAAAGGGAAACAGCAGACAAATGTACTGAAGGAGAGAGGTGTGGTACAACAGTTACTGTCATTGGCACCATCTGTGAAATATCAGCCTTTTAGTAGCGTGGAAAGAATAAGAGCATCAGGAGCAGCAAAGGAAAAATCGGTTTGGTTGAATACTGCATTACTCCATTTGAAGAAAAAGATACAGACTTTCAAGTGGGGACCTTTGCCAGTGGACAAGGATAGACCTTTAAGTCTAATTTTTCGGTTACCTTGCTCTTTCAGGAGGAAAGCAAGAAGGGAAGAATGAGAAAACCTATGAATAGATATGTATAAGTGTAGCTGATCCTCCATAAAAGTATGTGAAAAATGTAGCAAGAAGTCCTTGGCCCAGCAGCACTTTCACAATCTCCTAGAAAGCAAAGGCTGAACTGCAAAAGCTGTTCAATACTCAGATGTAAGGAGAAGGAATGCAAAGCAGAATGTCTCTCTGTTATCCTGTAGTCAATAAGCAGTATAAGCAATTTTCTTTGAGACTTAAGTGGAATTTACAGTAGCATAAGCCTTCCCTTGTGAGTCCAGCCCTTCAACCACTAAAACATCATTGCAATTTAGCCCTATTGGCATTTTCAGCTGAGGAGTCAACCACTGAAGTACTTACTGAGTTGAGGTTTTTCCTCAAAGGAAAGAATTTCAAACTGAAAGATGTTTCAAGTTCAAAGAAAAATGAGAAGCACTTAATTTGTCTACTTAGAAGTACTTTTGGAACTAACAAACAGGAATTCCCCAGAGAACCAGCCTGTAACTACTTAGATGTCCTGAGGATGTCTGGGGCCTCTGCCACTCTAAGAACAGCACAGATAATACCAAACCTATGCCTGTCCTTCCTGCTGCCACTTGTGAAGTCAGATTTATAGAATTTGGAGCTGGTCTGAGTCTTTTTTTATATATTTCTATAGCCCTGTTATGTTATCCTAGCTCACAACTGTCACTCTCAAATGCATTTTTTCCTATGGGAGGTGAATATTAAAGCGTGAAGATTTTTACATTTTGGATGTGTGGAAGAAGCTGGAATCTCATCCTGCTTTATTATACTTTTTAAACAAGGTAGAGACCAGAGCTTATAATGTTTATAAACGATTGTATTTAAAATTACTCCATGTGGACTACAGTTTTTCAACTAGAAATACATATACATATATCAGTTAAATATGTATTTTCATTCTGGAGTTTTTTACATATTTACAAGCCTCATTAGCACACTGCTTTCTCTACCTCTGGCCACAGTTTTCAAACCATCTGCAAATTTCTCCTTTCAATGACTTGTTGGTGCCTGCCCACTTGTTCAAAAATCAGTAGAACAGGCTCCTAGGTCAACAACTAACAATGGTAACTTCTGTTTTCTACAATTCCTGACCCTATCTTGCATTCCTAAAATACAATGGGGATTTTAGACACTCAAATCTTCTTACTTGCACAAAGAATAAAAAAGCAACATGCTGTCAGCATGTTTTTCTCTCTTTTTGAACTTAGCGATTCAATCGGGAAATTCCCCAAAGTGATGAGCTTAAAAACGGGGGGTTGATATCCTTGTTTCTCCCTTACAGATTACTTTAATGGAACAGAAATGTCACTCATATTAATATATTAGTTTTCAGGTTAAGAGCAAGCAGGGTTTTCTCGGAGGAGTGTTGTGTTTTTTCAGCAATTAAAAAGCTGTTTACTGAAGATGATTTCTCAGGGATTTCATTTTGTCCTCTCCGTGCCCCTCCACACAGGCAGGCGTACACGTTAACCCAGCCCCACTGCATCTCCCTGCTGCTGCCCAGGCAGGGAGGGGATCCCGTGTGGTGGAGCCCGCCGAGAGTTGCACTGGCAGGAGCAGGCAGCAGCCTCTCAGCCCTTTGCCGGGGCAGAGGCATGGGTCCCTCTCCTTCGCCCAGGGCACACTCCTCACAAACCCCATAGAAAGGAACCTCTCAGAGGGCTGCCCCTTTCTGCCAAACCTGGCTGAAGCAGGCTGTCGGATTTCAAAGTTATCACAGGGAAAATGGCAAAAAGCACCATCAGGCACACAATGTTTAATGAGGAAACCAGGCTAAAAACATGTTCTGATCCTCACAAGAATGGAAGGGGAGAAACAGAAAAATGACAGAAGGCCAAGGCCTTGCCCTGGCTTTGGCAAGCACAAAGCCCTGAGTCCTCATTTTCATGGGTAACTGGTGAAGCACGAGGAATGCAACATGGGTCAAATGAGTTAGCAGAAAATCCCAACAAAGGCAACAGCTCTCTGGTACTTCACAACCTGCTCAGAAACTTCAGCTACTGCAGCGGTACCAATAAAGCGTTCTGCAAACTCCTCTTCCCATCCTTCTGCATTTTTTCCAGATAACGAGAAAAAACATAAAAAGTTCTCCTAGCTGAAAGCAGAACACTGACACTATAACGGAGCAAATAAGTACTGCGTGTTACATTTTGGTTCCTGAGCATCTCTCACTTAATTTTGGTGCTAACTGGGATGCATTCAGTAGGAATTTTCCTCCTTTGAAAACGTCACTGTGACTGATGACAAAGCTGGAGAAGATAAACATCGCAAAATGCTGTCAGGGGAGATGTAGGGGATACATATTAACTTTGATGTAAGCCTTTTATGGCATACATAAAAATAAATGATCTTAAAAGTTAATACCAATCACTGAGCACATATATGTGAAATCACAAGAGCCATCAGTGAGTTATAGATCAGCATCTGAGTAACAGGACCCATGCGCTACAGCTTTGGATAAATCACATTTACATAATCCAGCTGTGCTTCTCTGCACATATCTCTGCAAAGCATCATTTCATTATCAAGACTGTTTCTCCCTGTGAAATGTAAATCTTGCAGTACAGGCCTGCTGAGATGCAGGCCTGAGTGCAATGTGACTCCACCACACTAATTAACAAACAGGCAGGCTCAATCTCAAAGTAAATGTCGATCCTTGTGATTAGAGAAATTGCTGCACTGGCATTTTCTTTACTACCTAAAGAAAGCAACTTCAGAGTCATTCTTTTCTTTAAATGCCAAACTACAGCACACTCTCTGGGCCTAGGCTACTATTCAAGTTTGTCCCCCTTCTTATTTGCTCTGTCATTACCCCGATTTCCTCATTTTCTCCTTTTTAAAAGAAAAATATTATAGGGTAAGATTATAGTAGGTGCATACCTATATAGGTATAATAGGTATATAACATTATCAAGATGTATAATTTAACACAACTTTTCTTGAAAATAATAAAATTAAATGTAAGATAAATGAAGGCATTAAGACATAAGAGACTAGAAAGCGATCATATTGCAACAAAAGCAGGCTTGGGAAGGGGAAGGAGAACAGAAAAAGCTAGAGCTCTCTCTAGCTCATATCAGGGAAAAGACATGGCCTAGCACATAACAAAGTAAACTACTGTTATTATCCATCTCATGAGTGATTTAGAAGGATAATTTTCTTGCAGTTCAAAGAAGGGAAGCACATAGTTTTGAAACCACCAGCTTGCTTTTTTTTTTCCTACTGTCTGAAAGCATTTTCCACAAAAATTTTGTTACCAAACCTTCCAAACAAATCAGCTGCAACCTGAGATGCTTGCTCTTTCTCTTCCCAGGACAAAGAAAACCAAGGCCGGTGCAACCTGTTTCATTGCTGTAGGTAGATATGTCAGGACCCACTGCCTCCAATTCCCCTCCCAGGTGCTTTCCACACCAGTCCCATCACTATATTTGTGGCAGGATTCCCCATTTCCACGCACAGTGGGTCAGGCACAGGAGCCATCACTTAGCATTGGTGCAAATTACTTCTGATAAACAGAAAAGCAGCATTTGGTTTTGCCTGTAGCTCTTAGCATTATAGGCACCAATCCTCTTCCCCACATATGTAGAGATTTCCAGTGGAAAGCAAGCCAGGCATGTAGGCTTGGAGAGACATGCTGTGTGCTCCCCTGGCCCACATCACCAGGGGCTGAGACCCACAAGTCAGACCTTAAAGTACAGCCTTGGGTCTGATCATTACCACGACAGAAAGGGGCTACAGTCACACAGAACTTCTTCAAATGCTTTTGTCTAATCAGGAATGGATGAACATCTTATGAGATGTGCCTTTGATTCAGTGCCTTGTATAAAGACACTGTAAGACTGACTGGTATAGATACTCGTTCCAAGTATAGTACCAAACTGTGAGTTTGTTCCTCCTGAATATTTGCTCCATTCTTGTTTTAAAGCCAAACTATTCTTCATGTATAGTTTGTAAGTTTAATACCAAAATGGGAAACTCAAAGCAGGATAGGACCATTTTTACTGATCAGATACTGGATTTTAAGGCTTCAGACCAGTCTAGCATTTGCATGCTTCCTTGGTTGGTGAAGAGAAGTAGAAAGAAATCTCTACACAAGCTTCTCTCCAAAACTCCTGTGCTGTATCTCCTCTTCCATGTTGAAATTTGCTCCCACTTAAACCACACATAATCCCACCCTCTTATCTTTCTTTACTGTTTATGAATGTCAGTCTCCCTCAGCCATGAAACATTTATTCACTCAAATGACTCCTTAAACTGTGCTTCACCTGACAGACTTTTCAGGGATGGTCTTTGAATCTCTCTCTCAAAAAGCTCACATTTGGGTTACATTGCATTCACTGGGTAAGGACCTACATCTTCTCAAATTTTTGCCTCTGAGGAAGGGAAAGAGCTCAGCAGACGAGCTCTTATTTCACATTCAATGATAAAATTGGTTACACATACAGAAAAAAAGGTTGGTCATAACATGCTAGATAAAGTAGAAGCAGTTCTAATTAGAGGAGTGATGATTCACTCAAAATCTACTTGACAAATCACTACCAGAAAGAGAAACTTTCTAAATGTGATGATGTGCATGACAGTGTCAAGATAGTTTCCATCTCAGTTCTTGCTTGGTTTCAGCCAGCCAGAAGTAAGTTTGTTCCTGAAGTAAACATACTCTCTTCCCCTCTATGCCCAAAATATTAAGATGATATCCAGTTCATAGGCAAAAGAAATAAGCACTTTCCTTCTACTCTAATTAACTGATATTGCCATGTCTTGAAGACTCCTCTTGTCAAAACACATGTAACTTGTAACAGTTTGCTATTAGTAATGATGTTAACAATGACCTGTCAAATTAACTAAAACCAAGTGAATTAGGATTGCTTGTGATACAGACAGAAAGCCTGATGGGAATGTCAAAACTAATAGAATAGTTTCAACTCTGGTGGTCTTCTAGGATTATATACGACATACTTTGAAAGGTCAGAAACAGTTAATCAGCTTAACATAGAAGAGTCGACCAGAATTGTCACTTCAGAAAGATTTCTAAAAAATATACATGCCTTGGTTTCTAAAAAAAAAAAAAAAAAAAACAACAAACAACAAAACTTATTATAAAAAATCTCTTTGGTGCATTCTGACATATTCTGTTATAATCATACGTTCCTCGCTGCATACCTGTATAGACAAAAGAATATATCTGGAGTTTAGAAGGGCAATGATTCATTACACCAATTCACCACCACACCAGGGTATTGCTTTTGTGTTCCTTAATTGAATTAATAGAAGATTTTGATTAATAAAATATTTCTTGATCCTGGGGTTTTGTTTAGGAATGAAAGGGTTTTCCAGTACTCATTACCACTGAAAGGCAAATAAAATCTCCAATAAGAAAAAAATCCAATGGCAGCTTTAGGAACATACACACAAAGATCTGAATTTAAAACTCTAATTGTTTTGAAAGCATAACCCCTAATCTCCTGCCTAGAAGGAATGCTCGTCTTTGTCCATCCTTGTTTCAAATACAGATACGTAACAAAAAAAAAAAAAAAAAAAAAAGCAACCCCCCCCTCAAAGTATATTCATTAAAATCTACATCAGCAAAAAGGGGTTACACATTTTCTACATAAATGTAATACTGTCAAATCTGCAGATTTTAATTATGTATTTTCTTAAAGCCAAATTTCATATTAAAATATATTGGCATGTCACTAGCAACAATACTATAAGCTGGCAAGATTCTAATAATACATTTATTATTAAATTATTAAATTAAGAAATACAAATTTATCTCCATTTTCAATACATGCAATAGATTTAGAAGGACATATTCTTGCACTATATGGAGTTCATATAAGCGCCCCGAAACATTCCAGTTTTCACTGTCTTGGAAATAGAAAAATGGGCTGAGGTTTATGTCTAAGACCTGCCTCTGGGTCACAAAAGGAGAATTCAAAAGAAAGAGACAGTTAGTTGCTAAGAGACCACAGCTACTGAGCACATGCTGTTATCTAATGGCATGCAATGAAGGCTTTCCAGTGAGAGAATATGTAATGTGTCTCTACGTACCAATAACGCCTGTCAGTTACTGAGGCTGAAATACCATAATAATAGTAGAGGAGGCCCCTCATTGTAAGTTGAAGTGTACAAATGCCTAAATAAAAAACATCCTGAGGACTAAAATCCCTTGAATTTATTAATTCTCCATATGCTTTTAAGTTACATAAGCAAACTCATCATTTGGTAAGTCACATCTCTGTTACTAACTTGCTGATGTTAATCCTTATCTTATGATCAGCAATATAAACTTCCACGACTCTGAAGCATGCGGAAGAAAGCAGTCAGTACCAGCTTGATAATTCCAGAACTAAAAGGGTTGTATGTGATGATGAATAGATGATAGAATACCACTCTTGTCTACAACAAGCTTTTAACTGGCAGGGTCCTTGTAAGAAAAAGCCAGCTTTGGGCTTCACACTGAACACAAGGCAACACTTAATGTTGGAAGCATCAAAAAGGCAAGCTATTTCAACGTTTACCAGATTCAGATTACAAAACCCAAGAAACTGTAAAAAATAAATTTCCATTTAGAACTCCATTTTCCATACTTATTCTACTCATTGCACTTAAAAGTTTCACCAAACTGCTGCAGGTATCTCAGGAATATTATAAGAGGAATGGGTGGTGCAGCTCCTGCAGCACCTTTGCTCTAAAATGTTTCAGATACATTTTTCTTAAGTATTCCTTTCCTCTCCCTCCTCTCTTTCTTCTTCCTACTCCCCAAAATTTTAATCTGGCTGAACATGCAGAAGTGCAGGCAGTCCAGGAGCTGTGAGGAATAACCAGCCATCCTAAACTAAGCCATTCCTTCTTAACCATCAGCATCTGTAACTAGATTCAGCATCCTCTGAAAGTATTTCTCTATCCTCTGGCTATAAAAGGCCACTACATGACTAGCTGAAACCAGTCACCAAAGTTGTACATGGCTACAATTCAGTAAAATTAGTTGCACTCGTGCTGTTGTAATCATAGAATCATAGAATGGTTTGGGTTGGGAGGGATCTTTAAAGATCATCTAGTCCAACCCCCCTGCAATAGAGCAGGGACATCTTCAACTCGATCAGGCTGCTCAGAGCCCTGTGCAACCTGACCTTGAAAGTTTCCAGGGACGAGGCATCTACTACCTCTCTGGGCAACCTGTTTCGGTGTTTCACCACCCTCATTGTGAAAAACGTCTTCCTTATAGCTAGTCTGAATCTACCCTCTTTTAGTTTAAAACAATTACCCCTTGTCCTGTCACATGGATGGTAACCCAGATCTAGTACACAGATGTACACACTGTTACTTAAATTTATTTATTTATGAAATTTATGCAACTTAGCCCTCGCAAAAACAGGTAGGTTCCTTACAGAATAAAAACTAAACCATGCTACTTCCACTGTTTTCCCTTGCAACATCACACTAAAAAGGTAACTTTAAAGTTGTCTTGCACACTGTCTTTGCAGAGGGTCTTTTCCCAGCACTGCTCTACCCCAAGCCAGTGTCTTTTTCCAGAACAGAGTGGCCAGGAGAGTGAAGCTCTTGTTCCTGGACATTAGCTGATGTGAATAATGATGCTCCCCTGAAGCTGTGAATCTGGTGTATGTTATTCATCCACAGAACTACAATGGATATTTCCTTCTTAGCAAAATTATTGAACTAATAAAGTGTAATTGTTCCTTTGCAGCTATTGTGGTCAGTCACATATCCAGCTCTCATGAATGTGCACTCTATTCTCATGCCAAAATTCTCAAAGAAAGAAAACATTGTGACGTTCTTCTCTTAATGTGTGTGTTTAATTACTGATAAAAAGGAGTTCTAGACATGAACTAAAGAAAAATTCTGTGTGTTCACCCAAATTAGATGAGATTTTTTCCCCCATGAATTCCTGAAGGCATTAATTTAATTGCAAAATTTCCTTTGAATGTTCAGAAATAGAAAAAGCAACATTTTCAACCTGTTCAATTCTAATATCTTTTTCGCTCACCCAAAAGGCTAACTAAATCTTCAGAAAACAAACAAATAACCTTCATTCTAAAACGTATGTCTGTAATTCAGATCAGTGGCCACAATCAAGATAGAAAAGGGGTGCAGAAAGGCCGACACCTTCTCCAGTCTAACACTAAACTCATAATGAAAAAGGCAATGAACCATGCATTTCATTTTCAAGAATATTTAATCAGAATATTAAACTGCATTATGATTATAAGATGGTGCTAAAAATCCACATCCATAAAGTCTTTAAGTGATTTAATAAGTCAATAGAATTTCTACATTAAACCTACAAATATATATAATCAACAAAATCAGCACATGCATGTTTATTTATGTTTGTGCATTTTAAACAGAACTGTTTTTATCTGTGAATAAATTCATTATGAATGATAGTCCTCCAAAAACGATCTTGGTAAGAGCAATGATTATAGTTCTGACTCCACCGTAGTCATTCCAAAACCTCCATTTGCTTTTAAAAGGTCCATCTCTCTTCCAAAGGTACTAAATATAAATGTATTTATAAGTATATGTATGATTATATTCTAGATTAAAAAAAGAATAAGCCCAATATAAGTAAAAGTACAGAAATAAGACCCTATGACTAGAGCTTCCATTTCTGTCACAAAACAGCTATCACTTCTTAAAAGGGCATATTATCGCATGCATCAAATAAACTCCATAAAGTTACATCACATTATTGTGGGGAACTCCCCCCAGATTATCTGTCTTCAGATAATTTTTTTCATAGCACATCATAGAAAGATATGCTATAGAAAGCATCTGTTATTTTGTATTTCTGTAATCATTGAAATTATGAGAAAACTGCATGTTTGTTCCAACAGAAGCAAATGCCTGACCTAAGGTTCGGGGTTCGTTTGGGTTTTTTGGGTGGAGGAGAGGAGCAGGATTTTCTTAACCTTACTTAGAGGTTGAGATTATACAGGAAAAGGACTGCTTAAGTAATGTAGGCCAAGCAAAACACACCTTTGAGAATTCAGCACATTACACGCAACCATATGACATACATAACATGCATTCTTTCTAAAAAAGATCTATATTCCAAATAAGCAGTTAAAACTTTTCCTGAGCAGGTTACAAATCCCTAAAAATGTTGCACAAACTGAGGCCACTTTGAACTTTCTGTGATGGACTGCACATGGAAGGCGTTGGGAGGAAGCTGGGGGGCAACACCTGTTCCAATGAAAAAGCTGAAGTTGCTCAAAGTTTCTGGCTCTGGAAACTCAATTTCATAGAGATTCTTTCACTTGTGGCCTTGAATTTTCATTTTCCACAATGTGACACCAAAGAATACCTCTAATGCAATAATCCAGACATCTGAAAAAAACCAATAGAACCTGCACAGGACGCTGTTGAGCTACAGGCTTCCTACCAAAAGATTTGACTTGAACTCTCATGCCACAGAATGAAAACATTTTTCTGTCTTTCCATCCATTTGTATAATATCTCTTCATAACAAATGGAAAAGATGTATTTACACTGTATTACTAATGGAACTTTATGTCCTGGAATTCTTACATCAGTTGCTAACCAGCTTAAAAACTGAAATAAAATCAATTTTCAATCTGTTATAATTTACCCCTTCCTTTTGCCTAGGAACACTATAGTACAGAACACCATACATGATTACTTCTGACCTCTGAGAGCAAAGAGTTGTTTTCTACCAATGCATCTGATCTCTGTAATCAGTCTAAACTCCAAAAAAAATTTCTCACTTACCTCCATGTCATGTCATTTTTGAAAGATTAATTATACAAATAGGCAATTAATTTCATTCATAATTTATAAAACGTTTGATAAGTATTTTCTTTTTCTTTTTAAAAATTGTTGCTTTCAGCAAGAATTGTTCACAGATATATGCATTTGGTAGAGCTTCATACTTTAGTGAAATGTTAACTACATACAAATATGTGTTTCAGCCATCCTACTTAAGTTAATGATAGAAATTACATCATTTAAAGCACAAGCAGACCCATAGCTTTATCATTCCCCTTGCTCCTATGAACAGAGGATATAAAAGCCCAGTTAATCCCACTGGTGGAAAGAGAAGCACTGGGAGGCCCTGAAGCAGTGCTCAGCCAGGGCTGTGAAAGCCTCACCATGGACTTCCCAACATTTCCTCCACAGCTCTTGGGATACTTCCCAAAGGAAGGCATTCCCATTGTCCTTCGAATTTTACAGCTACAGACATAAAGACACGAAGAGCTGGCTTCTCTTGGCCCAGACACCTCAGAGCTCCAGGTAGACACATTCTGCACAGAGCACAAGAGGTAAAAACACCACTTCCAGCAGAAGATGATCTTCATGCACGTGCAGGATCAACGAGCAGCATATCCGCAGCAGCTCAGCCTGCAGTGCGGAGGGGTGGCGCAGGCCACTAATTTTACTCGCAACTCATCATTTGAGTGAAATAAAGTTAAGAAATATGACCAGTATTGAAAAGACAGCAAGTAAATATGAATGCTTTGAAACCCATGTTCTTGCAGAGATCTACGAGCTACAACATCTGAGAGTATCAGACAGGACAGAGAACTGAGAAATGATTTCCAGCTCTTGCTGATGCCCAATTATTTGAGAGTCCAGAGCAAACTCAGATGCTGTTTACTCTTATGTTTTGGTTTCCTAATTTTGAATTTCAATATTAAAACTGAAAGTAATATTAATTCAGGGAGGCATTCCAAGGATTACCCAAGAATACACTCTAAGGGGAGCTAATAACTGAAACAGAGTGTAAAAGTTTTAAGTACTAACATGTGAAAGACAAACAGTAAGATACTGAAAGCAGCAGCATTTAACCAATCTCAGAGAGAGAAAACACTAATGAACAAACAGCAGGCAGAAAAGGCACGGGCACACACTCAACATAACAATTACATTTAGGGTCTCTCTGCCACTAGCTGTCACAAAGACCAAAGAGGAACAGAGCAGATTTATTGCTATGCTCTTGCAGAGGCTAATCACTAATTCGAACTGATGGTTTGAAATGTTTTGGATGGTTGATTTTGTCCTATTACCAGACACGAAGTCATCAGCCACTACAGAGAATAGAAACACTCGGTGGCAGATATGATATTCCTGATCAATTACCAGGCAGCAAGAGGACCTAGCTCAGCTGCTCATAATTTCAGCCATTCACCAGCAGATGGGACTTAGAGCATATTAGGATTTCAGCTAATCATCATCCTTACACATAATGCATTGAAAAGTTCATTAAAAACCCCCAACAAAATAACTAAAAAGGTTCAAGAAAGCTCACAAAAAATTTTGACAAATACATTCCTGTTCTGAGTGTCAGGTGAATCTGATTTCGTACAGAACAGGAACTGATGGAGAGACCAAACACAGGCCTAACCAAAAGTCAGCTCAAATTCATGCAGTGAAGAGCTATTGAATCAGTTTGCCATTCCCTTAGATGCCTGTGAAATTAACTGATGTTCAACACTTCAAAAAAATAAGACGCTTTATTCTAACTTATACTAAAAATGAGTTCAGGACCCTACCTGGAAAGAGGCCAGAGACCCAGCACGGCGAAATTAATTTTCCTTTCAGGCCACCTAGTCTGACGAGCAGCAGCACAGGCCCCCTGACACCTTGCAGCTACCATGCCTGAGACCCAGCTGAGGACGAGCACCTCGGCCTTTTCATTTCCACAGCACCCTTGGCCTTCTTGAAAGCTTGCCCGAGGCAACAACAATGGTGCAAAACGTTCATAACTACGTATTGCACATAAGCCACCAGACACGAATCAGCTTATTAGTGTTGTCAATCTACTTTGATAGGAACTGGAAAACCTACAATGAAAGCCTTTGTTTCTTGACTTCATATGAGGCACCTAGTTGTCAGGATTATTTTTTTCTTACAGTTTGATGTTGAATACAATCAAGTTCCCAGACTCCATAAACCCATGTGCATATGATCCTGTACCCTGGCGATACATAACTGACTGTTTAGTTTCAGATTACTGCCAATTAAAACACAAATAGAAGACTAGGTCCAGGAAGGAGACCATGCTGCACCAAGCTAGGACACATTTTATTCTATTTAAAATGACTGTAGATATGCTTAAATTGGCACAAGGAAAGCTGTGAGGTTTAGATTTAAATAGGAGGAATCAATCATCTTGCTGCTCAAGGGAAAGGAGGACTTAAGAAAATTGAAGCGGCATAGCTGAAGAAATCATCTTTCACTGCAGCCAGCACAGGATTAGATGCAGAGAAAACAGAAAACCAGTAGGAGAAAGGGACTGGAGTGAGGAATAAGAAAGTATTCTAACCCTTGGAAAACAAAAAATGTAATTATTTATTACTAGTGACCATAAACCAACAGAAAGGATTAAAAAAAAAAAAAAAAAAAGAGTCTTTGCTTGTCTGCACAGATACTGTTTTCATTTACCAAAGTCTGTAATGTTCATGCAAAATGTTTCTAAATTAATTTGATTTTAGGCATGGAAACCCCCTTTTGTACACACTCTTGATTTAGTACCACAAGGTCTTTATTTTGCTTAATTTGACCTCAAGCCGTAGAGCCATTTTATATTTTGTAGTAAGAATAGATGCTCTACTTTTCCAGCTGGACTACATACTTCTATGTGCAGGTTTGTTTCCAATGCAGGGGAAACGAAGGATGCTTTTCCACTAATTTTCTTCTACATTTTTATAATATTACCTAAAAGCAGTTAGGTCTTAACCTATATTGATATCCCTTTTCTCTTTTCACCACAGACATACTTAAAAAAAAAAAAAAAGGCAGGCAGATATCAGCTAAGCTAATAGCTGTGTTATTGAATCTTGCACATGATTTAGATGGATTTCAGGTTTTGTTTCTACAAACTTTAGGAAAACGATAAAGGTTTCAAGAATGCAAAACATGCGATATGTCTGACCATAACAGAAAAGGAGTCAATTGCTTAAAATCCATACACAGCCAATTAACTTATGTGACACACAAATGATTACAGATGTTTCAAAAATGTAACCTTTTTCCCAGTTCATGTTTATAATTCACACCTACAAAATTCCCGCTTCAAGCACCACCCGCTTCGAAAATGCCTCCCCAAATGGTGAGCACAGATATGGCATATATATGTTTACATTATTTAATTAAGCAACACAGTGTGGCTGAAGTTGTGAGAATAATCAAATCATCAGTGTCTTGGGAGTATTGTGTGACATGCTCGGAATGCTTCCCACCACAGGCTTCACCCAGGAGTCCTATGTTTTCATTCCCTAGGAAAGTACTGCAACAACAATCCTGCCTCATCATACTGATATTTAGCAGCTGCAAATTATATGCCCTTATCTTTCATGTATCTTTATCTTGTACATGCTTTTGGTGGGTTTTTCCCCTCCCAAGGGCCACCGTGGAATTACTGACCATAGATGGATATAGGCAGGAAGGTCATCTGGGCCGAGCTCCTGCTCAAAGCAGGGATAAATCAAACCCTTTCAAGGACTCTCATGTCAGAGGGCACGTAGTCCAGAAAGTGGCTGTCTCACTGGGGGACAGAAGGCTCCCCACTTCCCTGCAAACAGTATCTCAGTGACTGACATGTTTTCTCCACCCCTTGAAAACTGCAGAGTGGGATAAAGTGATGCTAATGAGGATTCCCACATCTAACATGGGGATGTGGCAGGGCAGATGGAGAAGAAATAAAGCAGAATCCTGTTCTGTTTCATCCCAATCCAGTGAGAAGAGAGGAGGAAGGCAGCAGCCACATGAATGAGCAAGAAGGAGCACAGACACCAAAAGCCTGTGCGAGGAAACGGATTCCAGCTCCCAAATCCGGTGTCATCCAGAGTGCAAACATCCTTCCACGAAGCACTGCTCAGCCTCCCCTCTTCTCTGCCTCATCTCAGAGCTGCTCTACGTATGATGCCAGTGGTGGACAGCATGTATAGACTCTTCAGGAGGGTAACTCCATATGGTCAGGACAGAGTACATTTCCACTGAGAAACAAGCTGTTGAAGGTAAGACGACTGTTGGGTAATACCAACCACAGAGACACAATGACCACATGGGCCTCTCCTCTGACCTCGTGTTCTATCCTCTTGAGTGGCTTTCCTCTCTTTTGTACTGCACAGAGAATAGCAGTATTTGGCCTAATAACCCATAACTATTATTCACAGTCCTTACAAAGACAGAAAATATATTTTCCACATTTATCATGCTGGTCTTGATGCCGGCCCGTTTTTATTTTTATTTACAAAACTAAGCATTGTCTGGTATAGTAGAAATGAGGCTCATAATACTACTTGTAATGAACAGTTTGAGCAGAAAAAAACCCTCATGCTTTGGCAATAAATTATCTGCAAGAGTCATTTTCTCACCTCACACCACAACACTGCCATTTAAGAGGAATCATTGAAAGAGAATATTTTTGTAAGATCAGTTCCTCCTGCTTTGAAAAACAGAAGTCTCAGCTTCCCGGTGACATTTGACTTTTTATGAATGTTTCTGTATTTCTACGGATCACATGAGTAGTGGTCAGTTATTTTATACAAAAGCTGTACTGAGCTGGCACCGCCTTTTGCATGTTACACATAACCATTAATAAAAGGTTCTTAAAAGTTTCCTGTTTCATTCTTCTAAAAATCACCTTTTTGTGCAGTGTGCATTTGATACAGGCGTTTGATCATGATACCCTCCCAAACACTGAATTCCTAAAATGCAGTCAGCTTTGTCTCCCTCTCATTCTCCAGGCAATCTGAACTATAAATTATTTTCATTATCAGTTGTCAAGTCTTCATATAGAACAAAAGTCATAATAAAAAAAAGAGAAAACACTGAAAAGAAACACTGTGAATGAGAAAGACCATGATTTATTTTTGATAACAGGATGATTTTGACTCTAATATGCAGCTGCCATCAGCCCCTATACTTGTCTCAAGGGTACTATTTGGGTTCTCAATTAAGCTAGTTTAATAAAGAAAGGCAGAGAAATATCCTTGCAATAATAAAAAGGAAATGACAGCCCAAGCCAACAGTAAGTCTAGTCACCCTTTTAAAATATTATTTTCAGACCTGTCAAAGTAAATGTTTTATGATAAATAGATGTTATATTGAGATGATTCAAAAAAAAAAACAAACCCAAACAAAAAAACCACCACCACCCAGAGCACTCTTGAATATCCTTTCATGGTTTCCTTCAGATCATTCTGTTAGCGTTTACTTGACTGTAATTTCTAATGTACCATCTCTAATGTACTTAAGCTGAGGGTAGGCTGTGCAAATCCTGGGGCAGTCTCGCTGGCTTGAACATGCAGAGCCAGCCCACTGTCCCTTTCCCGGGCAATAAGCTACTTCCAGTTACGCTTACATGGCACTCCAGCAAGAGATCCCCAAACAACAGCCATAGCACTGTGATGAGTAACAAGGATTTTAGAGCTCCACAGCTCACCTGTCTTGTTATGCCCTTTTTTGACCCATAGTCTTAGAGAAAAAGTCCTCTCCTGGTAGCAGAGAATGGGGGAAAAACTTGCCCTTTTTTACAAGCTTGTGTTGATCTTACTTGGTTTTGCAGAAAGTATCAGATGTGGACATGGGACTTCCCCATGGGAATCTACCAGCAAGAGAAGTCCTGCAGACACATACTGCTCAAGAGCACAAATTCAGTGTGTGCCCTGCATTCTCAGGTAATAATAATATCATGACATTTTGCTTTCTAAAGAAAGAAAAATCTCTCTTCCCTAAGCGACTGAGCCTTAAACAGCATGATTTAAATTATTTCAGGAAAAACTTTTAGTATTTTCTGTTTATATGCCATAAGACTGCAAAACCTAGCCCATGCTTCTTTTTACCTGTAGAGATGTACAACTATGTCACTCTTAATTTCAGTTAACGATGCCAGTGTTACACATGTATCCATTCAAAGGACATTATTTTCTGCAAATATGTCTTTGCATGCCTTTGTTGTGTCATCAGGAGAGCTAATAAAACTGGGTAGCAGGCAGAGCAGAGCATCTTAGACCTATTGCCTGCTAGAGCCTTCTCATCCTGTGTTTTTGTCTCTTGTCCTGGGCCTCTGTTGACTGCCCATCTATTTCTAAATGGTTCTCCATGGACCTACTCTGGATGACCTTGCAGAACCTTCTCCCTTCCTATCCTTCTTGTGGGTATGACCTGCACATTTTTGTGCCTGTCGCTCCTTTTTTCACCACTCTTATCACCTGACATGCTCTTCACAGTCCTTCATTTCACTCGATTTCTGCTGTTTTAAATCAGGCTCCACTCTTCTGTCAATTCATGGACAAAATCAGATTCCTTCTAAGCTCACTGGTAATCTTGGAGGACTCTGCACATGAAGGTTTGGTTTAAGGACTTACCTTTCAATCGTGTTTTTCCTTTCTTTTTTCTTATGCAAATATTTAAATTTGTCTTTGCTTCTGTGATTCATTTCTCCAGTTCTTTTAACCAAATAATGTTTCTATAGTACTGTTTTCTACAGATTTTAGCAACCACTGGCATCTGCCTGTATATTTGAATTGTATAGTGCACTTCAGACTGAGTTTGGATGAGAAAAGCTATAGAAAGTAAAGCATGTAGGGAAGACTTGTGTTGGTTTTGTACTGTGCTGAGCTTCTTCCCTATCACAGATCAAGAAAAAGGAGGCAAATCCAGACAAAAGTTCATTAAATTGTGCCAGGCTACTTCTTAGTCTCTGTCTTACATTGTACAGACACAACTTCCTTTTCTTTCACTGCTTCGTTGTATTTCCTAATTTTGGTTTTCTGCTGCAAACAGGAGTTCCTATTCCACATGAGGATTTAGGAAGGACACTTAGAGTGATAATTATGCCAGCAAGTCTACATTAAATTAACTTGAGAAAACGGTGATGTTCTACAGTTTTCCAATGAAATGTAATTAAGCACTAACTGCTACCTTATAGATGAAGTCCAGCACCAGAATCTCTCAGATTTCATTTTTCCACTAACAGAGAGACATCATATGTAAAAAAGAACACAGAATGCATTTTGTTGCTATTAGGGAACCGCTGCTCTCAAAAGGTTTAGTTTTCTATTCTTTGCATAGTTAGGTTTTATTTAAGACAGGGTAGACGAGGAATGTAAGATCAGGCTCCAAACATGGAAGTGTGAGAAACTATATTTGTAAAGATAGTTGTAATTAGACTAACTGGCATTGCATCCAGACCCATAATAGGCAATACAGTTTTATCACCAAGAGCTACAGAAGATTAGACCAGTTCTCTGGCTGACCTGCCTTTCCACCTAAGCAAGCCAATGCAACAAGTCATTATGATTTTAGATACCTGCAAAACTAACGAGCACCACACTAGGGTAAGACAAAAATAGACATGCTATTTTCAAGCTTCACAAATATAGGCTTTTAGTGTTGCAAGTAACCAGCTAGCATCTCCAAGCTACCAAGGAGCTTACTGCCACCCATCTGCCTCTTACACTCTGGGTACCGCACAGGGTTCTCACGGACACGTGACATCTGGCAGTCGCTATGGGTAGCCAAAGTGCACAGCCACACTTGAATTCCAGTCAAAATTATAGGAAAATCCCCTTTACTAATGGAAAAACCCAACAAAAATTTTAATCCTCAAGCTGTTTAAAGGTTATCGCAGTCATTGTTCTACAGAGGATTTTACTGCCTAGAAGTTTCTTATTTAAAGTAGATTTACAAAATTAAAATCATATCTGCATATAGCTTACTTGCTAACTTATAGTCTGAAGTTATTAAATAAGATCTTGAAAAATTGCTTGTAATGAAAATGTAAATTGAGCCTTAACTCAAGTTTTGGAAATCCAGTAGAAATTAAACAATAAGGACTCTGTATTTTTATAGAGTTTTTTTCTTTCAACCCATAATTTACCACACCTGCTTGAATTCCTTTCTAATCCTTTATAAAAGCTGAGCTGTTAACAGTTTATTGTTGTGTAAAGTGTATTATTAAAATATACATTTGTTTTTTTCTTTGCCTATGAAGTCTGTTTTACAGATTCAAATTTTTTTCATTATTTCTATGTTATGTAAGTTATAAAAATATACTATCTAGTTAATATGAATAACATGAATACTATTTTAAGGATCAGAAGTATACTCTGTCAGACAAAATGTGATGCAAGTGTGATTGGGAAATCATGTTTCAGATCATTACTGTCTACCAGGTACACAGAGTAAGAAGCAGTTCTGGTTACGAGAAACTTACAATACATTAGAACAGACAGAAAAAGAATGGGAAAAAGTGCCATTATTATCTTCCCCATGTTATAGATTCAAACCTGAAAAAAAATTACAGGCTTAGGTGTATGGAAGGCCACCGTTTTTGGGACTGAATTATGACACCGTAAAGAAGTGTGTCCAGCTAGCAGGAAAACTCATTACTCCCTTCTGAAAACTGAAGATGAAGTATCTGGCTCAAAGTCACCCTGAGAGTCGGTAATGCAGCCAGGTAGTGATCCATGTTTCCCTCACCCCAGTCCAGCCTGCAGGGTCGTATTAGCTTCTCAGTTAAATACAATATTGAGCCCCAATCCCATTTGCTGTTATTTTTCTTGACTAAGCTAGCTTTTACAGCCTCTTATAACACAAGCACTGTAGGTGCAGCCAAGAGCAGTGGTACTTTCAAAAACCTGTACAGTAAAATATTCACCAGGTACGCCGCTGCTATTCGTTGCCTCGCTAGGGCTGAAAAAATCCAGAAAGGGTAAATTCCCCTGTTTGCTTAATGCTTTGTTGGGACATGGTACCTACAATTATACGAGTCAATTAAACGAGCCTGGGACTGTTATCCGGCACCAAGGCCAACAGGCATGGAATAACTCACATTCACGCTGTTAAATTCTCCTGCTGTCTGAAACAGGGTGGTCACAGGCATAACGCCTTACAGGGGTTATCCCTGGCTCATCCTAGTGCCCAAACCATGCCAGGGAAAAGAGAAGACAGTGCTGGTTTGCCAGGCCAAGATCATGCCCAAGACCTTTGCAGTCACACCCAGGGACCTTCTGCCCTGGCCTCCTGCTGGCCCCTTGTTCAGAGGTGAATTTCTGTCCAAGCTAAAGAAAGACCACTGCCCTTGATCTGTCTCTTTTAATGACACAGATGGATCAAATAGCAGCTGCGTCAATGTAATAGCTTGGTTCCCGCTCAGTCACAAAGAAACCAGGTATTTATCCACACCTCTTTCATAGGTCTGGGAGCCATGGCCGGCTCTATAATTTTGTGCGCTTCCAAATTTAAGGAAAGAAGGGGTTTGTTTTGTTTTTTTCTGTAACATGGCCATTAATAATGAATAAACTTTGTCCAGATGTTTGGTTTCTCAAATCACAGGGACCCAAATTAAATCACCTATATGAAGGTAAAACTCCTTTTGATTTCCGAGTGGGAGGAGAGAGGTACATACAGTTTTTGTTCTCACCTGCACCCTCCGTGGATTTTCTACTGCTCTACATTTCCAGTACTGCTATTCAAACGGGGGTGGGGGCGGGGAGAGAGAAAAACAGACAGTTTTCCTCAGTCTGTTAAGAACAAAGAACTAACGCCCACATGGAGAGACTGCTTTTTATAACAAACACACCTCCTAAAAGTTAATTACTTTCAATTTAACGCAGCAGGAGTGACTGAAGGCACTGCTGAAACAAGTAGTGCCATCTAACGGAGGAACCACCTTGTGTAATCTGAGCATCCAAACAGCAAGAAAAGGAAAAGTCCACATAGTACCCATGTCAAGCCACAAGCACATCAGGAATTTTTCAACGAATAGAAGATGATTCCTGCCAAGAAAAGCCTATCCTCTGAGTTTAGGCATTTTGGAAATAATCAGGCTGCATGGGTTATTGCAGCAAAACCAGGTGGCAGAGGCTGCATTCTCTTCTTCCAGGGTGCATGATGGCTGGGTACCAAATGAAAGCACACCACTACCAGCTGGCGACTCAGTCCCAAAAGGACATGTGCCATGACCTACAAAAAGGTGGAGGAAGAAAATTAAGCTTCAGGGTTGCTCCCCCTCCCCCCAAAACCAGCCCTCCTGTGATGTGGTGGTAGCACATGATGCCCCACCACGGGCTGCCTCTGCTCAGGGATCTCAAAGGCTCCAGCACGCACCATAATGCTACATCAGGAGAAAAGTGTTTTCTTCTATAAACATAAGTTCTGGGGACGAAATGGTAATGAAAAGTCCTTACATGATGACTTTTTGAGTCTGAACAAGATAATGTCATATTTTTGGGGGAAAGCTGGTGGGGAACATCACAGTTAAACTGTTATTTTTAACTGCTGTTGACTAAAAAATAGAGAAAGAGAGAAGGGGGGAAGAAAGAGTGCCTACATTTTTAGTAGATTAAACCAATTAAAATAGTATTTGTATTCCAAAATCCTCAAGGCTTAGAAAAATATCTTGAGAAGGCAATACAAATCTAAGTTAATTATGCAAATTAAAAGAATGCTGAACTGTTGTATGACAGACACACAAAAAAGCATGAGCAATAAACTTTTCTCAATGGAAGATTCATTAAAAATTCCTCTATAATTTAATTAAAATCATGCCAGGAAACTAATTTTGAGACAATTTTAATCTTAGCTTTAATTCCCTAATTGTTCTAGTGTTTGAGGACTTAAAGTACATCTGCATGGGGAAAAATAATTTGGCACTTTGGAAAGCAAAATAATTAATGCTTGAATTTTAAAAGTGAATAATATCCTCATGGCAGTTAGCAGACTATTTTGTAAATTCATATGGCAAGATATATATAGTTATATTAGCATATATGGCTAATTCGTAATCCACATCTAGGCTGGCACATCCTTCTAGAAATTTTAAGAAGAAATCCCTTTTTATTTCAAAGGGAACCTTGGTGTGCAGTGATAGTATATTTATGCCCTACAATTTTATTCAAGGGCTAATTAAATTCACATTTACATTCAAAAGCAAACTCAAAGCAACTACCAGTATACATAAAACATTGTCTTGCTTGTCTGATTTCACATCTTTTGTTTATAACACACTGAAAGTACAAACCTAAATGTTTCATTCCTGTTTCTCTCTGTCTTTTATATATATATGGGAAAACTGATTTGTTGTTACAGGGTTCTTCATTAGCAGGATTTAGCAGAGAGTTTGGAGTTATTTTTATGTAAAAAAATTTATGTGTTTTATAAAAATATACTAGATAAGCATCACTGAATCATTGGGTTGGTTAAAAAAAAAAAAGAAGAAAAAAAGGGGGAGTTCTGTAGATTTTATAAATATTTAAGGCCTAAAAAATGGCAAGGCAGTTTGAGATCAACTAAAAACAAATGGCAAGGCAGTTTGAGATAAACTAAAACCAAATGTACAAATACATGTTCAGTGTAACTGTGAATTTAACAGCAAACTATATTATGCTTGACTGAAATAGAACTCTGTCTTTTTTACATTAATAACAGCATATGTTCAACCATGGTAAAGAACTGTATGTTCTCATGTGTCTTTATGCATGCCTGTTTGTGCTACAGATAGGGTGATGTTTAAGTAATTTAACCAGTCCATGAGGCTTCAGCTTCTGTTTACCCTAAGACTCATCCTTACGTCATCCTTCCCACTTGGTCAACACAGGGGCTCTCAGGTAACCTCGCTGACTCTACGAAGGATTTATTTTCTTCCCACTGAGACATGGGATGAAATCACTGGGAGCATTTGCTTCATTGCTGGTATCAGCAGTTGATTTCTTTTAAGTCCTTCCCAGTAATTTGGACTAGACAGTATCTTGTTGGGATTTTGCAGGGAAATCATCAATGGAGGGACAAGAAATAAAAAAACATAGCGACCTCAAGCTTCTCAGCATTAGCCTCCTTGTCTCACCTCCACATCCTCTCTCCCATAGGGAATGATGCCATCTTCTAGTCCCTCTGGGCAGATTGGCTGGACTTATCAGAGGGAGCTCTCACAAGATAAGAGATGTATGAAATAGGAGGTACCATACAGCACCTCCGGCAGACCTCTCCCTGGTACAGCCCAGCCATCATGCAGAGTTGTACGGGATGGGGAGGAGGTGCTGGAAGGCACCCGTGCGTCAGTATTACCTTGCACCACAGTGCCCTGGCACCCCAGTGCCGCATGCTGCCTCAAAGGCACAACCACTCCGCTGCCTTGCGCCGCCCCAGGGGTGCAGAGCACTTGCTGATATCGGTGTCTTCCTCGTGTAATGCAGGTGTGCTCTTGGCATGCCATGGCAGCTCACAAACTCCATGCTTATTAGGGTCGCTTCACCTCTGTTAGCAGTAGCTAGTTTTAACATAGTAATTTATTTACCAAGGGGATGGTTGGCTTGGATGGAGGATCTAGCAGTCAGTGAAGACATGTTTCTATTTACCTGTTTAATGACTAAGCTGGCCAAAAGGATTAAGCAGTTTTCCCTAGGCTATTCAGTAAACCAGGGGTGCACTTCTGATTAACACCCAAAGTGTTGCCTTCTACCATCTTTAGCCCTGAAGAGTAAAGCTGTCTTTCCAGAACAGAAAACCAAAGAAGCTAAGAAATCAATTATAAGCTGCTTCAAATTTCAGTGAGAGAACAAAGTGTGGAGAGCATGAAAGTGCAGAATACTAACAGTTAAATCTCAGAAGAACAAAGGGCAGGAGTTGTTAAAAACAAACAAAAAGATAAATTCATACTGTTACTTATTTTAGGAAGGGACATATATGACTTTGCCAAGATTAGAGATGAAAAAGCTACATTGATCCACGTTTATCCTCAATTACCACTGGGAGATGAGGGTTCAGCTTCCTGTTTCATCTGCAGAATTCTTTTATGAAAAGCCAATTAAATTTTCTTTTGGTAGAAGCAGTGTGCCTCTTTGTAAAATCTCTGTCCCTTGCTCCTCTATTTCTCAGATTCTCCTCTGTAAAGTGAAGATAATGAATGTTTCCTTTTCTCTTACCCTTTGTCTGAAACGGCTTTTCAAGTTCCCAGGAACCACATCCATACCAAGTGACTAACACAAGAAAGCCCCATTCTCATCAATGCCTCTAGACACCACTAGGGAGTTAAGTATATAAAAGGTTGCATAACTATACTTTAATAAATCAGAGGTTAACAAGAAAGTCCGTAAACATCTATCCATAAGTTCAAATGTTCTTTCAATATTACAGTCATAAATAAAACATCCTCCAGCATTAAAGTTCCCATCATTTAGACCTTCCCTCTTGATGTTTGCAGCATGTTTATTAAACTAAAAACTGTTCGTAAATGAATCACAGGCTCCAACTATCAATTCAATACTTTCTCCAGTAAACATGACATCAAAAAGCCAAACTGTTTTAAACATACATGACTATAAAGTTCTCTTTTCATTCATTATCTCTTCTGCACCTGCTCTAAATACTTCTTAGCTTAATTGATGGTCTCTAAACAATCAGTGTTTATATTCACTTTGGAGCTGCTTCAGCAGGAAGATAATAGTTACTGTTTGTTTTCCTCCTGTGTCCTGGCTGTCACTCAGAGCCACACTGAATGGAAACTTATTTCCATTGCAGGGGCTGGCAGGAGACTCCTGCACCCACCACAGCCATTTGTTGCCTGACTCTGGTTAACACTTCACACATTAACCATGCTTCTTCGCCTGCATTTTATGTTCAAGCACTAGCACTTTTATTGCATTCCAGTAAACCAAACCACTTTCAGGCAACAGGAACATACAGGGTAGTAAACCTTGGCCTGAGGTCAACCACTCCTACAGCCAGGTCTCTGGGACTATCACCCGGGGAAGCAAACTGCTTGCCCCCTGGGGCCTCACTCCTCTGAACTCCCCTACAAGACAGACCGTGGGGTTGGTCCCACACCTCACAGATCTGGGGGAAAATAACCCAGAAGCACTGTATTTAGTGAGACCTGGACCTGAACTCTGCTTCCCCGCTCCTGGCATCATGCAGCCTTCTGGGGAGCTGCATCATCTTGTCCTCCATGGCCCAGGCTCCCTGGGTGGGCCACGAGGAACAGAAAACATAACCCCAAGCTTTGAATGTACCCTACACTTCGACCCTGAATCCACAGAGCACTCACCAGGATAAGAAAAATTAATGCTGTGTAGGTGGATGACTCACACACTTCCACAAAAAGAAAAAGAAAACGAGAGGCACCCTGTCTGGTGTTTTGATAGGGAGAATTTCCATAGCAGTCTAATTGTTCACTTTTCAGTGGGAACCAAGTTAAACAAGGAGAAACAAACAAAGAAAAAAAAGGTGATCTTTTTAGCCCATATGCGACAAAAATGTGGCAATCTCTAGAGAGTGCTAATGCTGCAAAACATAAAATATTACTGTTACTAATTAGTGTGCATTGTCTGTACTTAGGGACTCTCGTTACCCCAGTGGTCATGTTCAGCTGACATCCCACTTAATAAATACTGCCTAGAAAGCTGGGGAGGAGTTGCACCTTGAAAGGTTTCAATCAGCCCAGAAAAGGTGCTAAGCAGATTGGCTCCTACACACTCCATGCTTGCACTGTTTGGACTTTGACCCTATATCCACCCAAAGAGAGGACAGGTACACTTCAGCCCCAGAGCTGAGGGGTCGTGTCACGGCCGGCACCGTCAGCGTGGGCACAGGAATGGTCTCTCAGAGCCGGGTGACAGGCAAAGCTGCCTCGTCACAGCACGGCTGCATCCCTCCTCTTCCACTTCTCTGGTGCTTCTAGGGCACCTACTTAAGACCAGACCTCACTTCTCCAGGGTAAGCTGGATCAGGTCTTTCACGCCATGTTTCTGTACATGCATCATTTGGTAGTTTTACTTCCATATTTGAAAACAAACACCACCTCTCCCTTCAGCAAACCACCCAAGAACTGCAATATTTAAATTCACAAAGAAAACGCAATTCCCAGGAAAACCGTGATTTCCAGTATTAGGTCATGGGTAAGGTAACTTTATATCACTGTGGAGTTACATTTTCTCAATTACGTGTTTTTCAACAACACATTTCCTAGCATTATCAAAAGAAATTCAGTGATACCTAGCTAGTATACTGCAGTTAATGCTAGAATCCTCTCTTAGAGGAAGAAACACTTCTCACTGACCAAGGGTGATGGGTGTGCAGAATTCTTTGCAAGAGCTCCCTTAATTATCTATCAGCTTTACCCCTCCTGAATCAGGGCGTAAATGACAAGCAGAACCAATATAGTGCTATCCCCCATGACAAACTGACAGTTTTTACAAAGCATGCAGATAAAGGTATGGATATTGCCAAAAATATGCCTACATAACAAATGCTTTCTAATGAATGCAAAAAGAAACCAAAAAGCCTCCTTCTAGGAACTGTGTTTTAATATTTCTCTTGTGAACTGAGTGAAAACATGAGGAAATAGTGATTTCAGCTATGAGGTTTTTGTATTTTAGATAAACATTCTTGCCATTAGGGAATTGATACCTGACAAATTCCACTCCTTGATTTATCACATTTCACACAAAAATGCATCTAATTGCAAATTGTTATTTTTGCATGTACAGTACTATCATTGTAGCTTACCATGATTACAGCACCTGTGAAACTCAGTGCCTGGGGGAAAACTACTGTACCGCCATCTCCTTTCTATTAATAGAGTAATTCAATACATTTACGTTCCTGAGCACTGTCATTTTATACAGCCAAAGCTACATATTTCCTGCTGAAACACTGCAAGAAACGTTCCTACATTTTGCTTGCTTAATATGGTGGGTAGTTCTTAGGGGGAAAGGGAAAAAAAAAAAAAGAAAAAGAGAGAGAGAGATACTGATTTTACTTTTTGCCAGAAATTCCTTTTTACCATTTATTATGTTTCTCTTTTTAATATGTAAAATTAAACCAGCACTTTCTACAGTCTGGGGGGGTTACTTTAATAACAAAGTTAGCAATCAAATTTGTCAAGTTTAATAAAAGGATTAATAAAGGATTTTCATATTGATTCAGTCATATTTTATTTTTTGATAGTCATCTTCACAGTGTATGGAAACTTAAAGCACCTCCTGTAATGATTATTACACAGAGCTTGGAAAAGACCAGAAAAAAAAAAGAAATTTCATTTATTTCCTTCATTAAGTAGAATCTGTAAAGAGTCAAATTCCGTATTTCATTGCACATGCATGGCTTCTCTTTGTGGAAGTGGAACTGAGGGCCAAGTCACACCCCTATTTAATTATTCTAAGATCTTATTCAAACATAATTCAAAGCATATTTTTCCTCTACAACTCTATAAAGCATGAAAAGAATTGTCAAGTTTGGTTTTCAGGCTTTAAAAGATACCATTGACTTGACAGCACACAGAAAGAGTGCTCACAAGACAACTAGTATTGCAACTCCAAAGAAAATCCTTTCAGACTCCTTGTTGTCCTTATGGTTCCACTGCAGAAAGGCTAAAACCAAATACGCCTACCCAGCAACAAGTATTCCTCCTGAATCTGCTTATCTAGTTCTCATCCATAAAAATGGTTACTTTTAGTCCTCTTAAACAGATTGATCTCACTCAAGAATATAGACATAACCAAGATCTATCTACTTTGCAAAAATAATAGATAAAAATTAAAAAGGGAAGAAGGATGGAAAATATGGAAATAAATATATTGAAAATGGCCCACTTGTGAGCCAGTAGGGTGTAAGCCAGCTTTGGACTCTAAGGAGTCCAAAGTTATTTTATTTATTGAACTAGGAGTCTCATTTTCACTTTAAAATAAGCCTCTACAAGTGTTTTTCCCTTTGTTGGAGACAGTCATCAAAATGCTTATGAATGAAAAAGAACTGCTAGTACTAAAAGATTGTTCAGTTGGGCTCTACTTCAGTAGATGGTTTCCTTCTCTTTCACTGATGCACACGCAAACCTGCATATTCACATTTGCACACACTTTTTTAAAGAGTGCAAATCAAGGAAGATTTGGATGCACCAAAATAATGATGCTACTAGAATCTTCTGAAGATGTGTAGCTCAATCCTGCCAAGTATGGCTGTTGTGGGTTAACCCCAGTGGGCAGATAAGCACCACACAGTTACTCACTCACCTCCCCCTCACCACCCTCAGTGGGATGGAGGAAGCAGAAAGGAAGAATAAAAACAAGAAGACTTGGGGGTCAAGATGAAACAAACAAAAATAAGTAATTGTTTAATGATAAGTGGAAGAAGAGGAAAGAAAACAAAACAAGTGATGCAAAGGCAATCACTCACCACCTCCCATAGGCAGACCAATGTCCAGCCAGTTCCTGAGCAAGAGACGGCTAATTCCCTAAAGTCCCCTCTTTTCCCTTTTATTGCTGAGCATGACGTTATATGGTATGGAATATCTCTTTGGTTAGTTGATGTCATCTGCCCAGTTGCGTCCCCCCACCCCAATCTATTCACTGGGGTGTCAGAGTGAGAAACAGAGACGACCCTGATGCCGTAAAAAGACTGTTCAGCAAAAGCTAGGATATTAGTGTGTTATCAGTTCTATTTCAGTCAAAACTAAAACGCAGCAGCATATGAGCTCCTATGAAAAAAATTTACTCTGTCCTAGCCAGGCCCAGTACAAAGGTATAATTACTGTGATCAAACCCAGGTTATATTCAGAAGGAAAGGAACAGAGAAGAATGTCTCCTAAGGCATAACAAACCCTGGCAGGCAGCTGGGCTGTTATGTTTCTTAGTTTTTGGAGGGTGGACTATAGCTTTCTCTATGAATTCAGAGCAGCAAAAACATCTAACCACCTCTGCAAAAGTTCAGCTTGGCTACACCATTCCCCCAAGATTTTAAAGGCAACCTGAGCTCACGTATCTTTGTAGAGCCATGGTGCACATCACAAGGAACTCAAAGAGGGCTTAGTCTGAGGCAACTTTTCTCAGTTATGAGAAAACTTGATAAAACATATGCCTGCACATTTGGAATGTAATTTTGTGACTTTGTAACTGCCACAGCCCATTCACAGCACTAGTAGGCAGCGCACTTGTAGCACTAACAGTACCAAAGACTCCAACCTTTTCCCTGCCAACCTCAGGACAAAAATCTGCATGTGTTCACACAATTCACTTGTAAGGCAAGTTTGAAATTAAAGATTAGCTTGAGTTTAAATGTGACAGACTTTCTAGCCATAGTTACTCATATTCAACATCGCTGACACATAGAGGACACTTACTCAGTCTCTGCTAGCATCTCTAGTACTGCTGTCTGGCAAGGAGGATTCAGGACACTACGACAAACTGCTACTTCATGGAGAAGCAGCTACATTTGTAGGACTCCGGCCAAATTTCCCATCTAAAATCTAAAAAGACATGTTAATAGGAGATAAGCTGGAGCCACATTTCCTTGCTAACTGGTCAGGGGAACAGTGGTCATCACTCAGAAGACCCTTCCCTATTAACCTTCCCCCTTCTCACCAACAGCTAAGGGAGACCTGCCCATTTACTTTTTGCTTATCCTACCACCAGGACTGATACTTTTCGCCTTTGATGAATTATCTCCTAGCTGAATCCAACAGTGGATATAGATAAAACAATTCATCTGCTATCACCACAGCTATGGTGAGGAACAGATACTTCATAGAAGGAGTTAGAGGTGACCCCATCAGGTAAAAGGGACAGAGAATAATGAAGATCCAGTAGTTCTGGGCTTAAGAATACAGGGCAGCAATGTGAAGGACCAGGGAAATAATACAACTAATAAATCCTTGCAAGGGGATAGAATAGAGTTTCCCCCACATGGGCTCACAGGAGTTGCTACCCGCAGCAGAACATTTCTGGGGGAGGCTTGAATTGAAGTACTTTGTAGCATATCAAGGAACAAATTTCTGCTGGGAATGACATCATGGATTTGGGAAGTTAGTCTATCTCTAAAGAGGAAAAAAACCTCTTGTGACACATTTGCCTTTTATAAATCATAAAATATTTATTCCCTGAGATTATAGATATGTTGATCCAGAAGTGTTAAGTGCCCTTACCCATCTTGCTTAGATGGCTAATAAATTACAAAGATATTTTCAGAGTGCCAGAGGAAAGAAAGGTTACCTTTAGATTTGTTACTTTGTTGGCACTCACAATTCCTGTCTCCACAAATATATTCCTAGGCAGCAGTGGGGGAGTCTTAACAGACTCCTATAAGAGGCAGCGAGCCAACTTGTAGTTATTTTAAAGAATGCATCAGTTGTCTAAAATTTTGCACCCTAGTACAAATCCTGAAAAGGATCCAGGCCATGTAAAAATGGTCTGCTGGACAGAGTCCAGACTTTTACAGACTAAAAGCATATAACTTTACAACATTCCACTTCAAATCTTGCATGAAAATGCTGGTTAGCAAACTGTGATAGGTAAAGGGAGGGGAATAACTTTTAACATTGTCAAAACATTTTGGGGCCAATCTCAGAAGAACTATGGGAAGAGCAAAAGGAAAAGGTAGCATCTGTAAAATATTTCATGCTCCACTCTTTCTGCATCCTTGCAGTGAGACTTCAATCGCTGCTATGCTTACAGGGAGGTATTTTCAGTTCACAAGGTATAGGCTCCTTGCAATGTGTTCAAAATTCAGATGACAAAATCATCTAGCTACCAGTATGGTCTGTTAAGCCATTCTACAAAAGCCTTCACTGGTTTTCTAATGTATTGAGAATCAAATGTGAGGCTTCAGTCCTAAGAATACTTTCTTACATGTTTAGTTTTATTGCCATGAGCAGGCCTACTAACTTACATGGGACTATACTATGTAGTAAAATTAAGCAAGTGTGTAAGTGTTTGCAGGTTCAGGGCCTTAGATCCCTGTTCTGGTCCACATGACCTAACATCGCAAGTAATATCTACAATAAATTCAATTCCTTCTACTTCCATTTCCCCCATTTCCCGTGGGAATGATGCTTCAGTGCTTTTTCAAACTATATGCAAATCTGCTACACTTTCATTAACCCTTTTTAATTGTTTAAACATTGAAACTGTGTGTGTGAGATGTGTAATTTCTTTCCACCACTTTATTAATTCTGAGATAGAGTTAGTCCTTTAATGCTGTAGAACTGGCCAGTGAGATGAATTCACCACAGACAGCTTATGTAGCTGGTACAGGCGCACTGACTGTAGGCTACAGCACTCCATTCCAGTGGGAGTGATATACTAGTTTTCTCAGTGCAACCATACACGCACACAGTTGAAAAAACACAGGTAAAGCTGTTAGATTCAAAGATCCTTGTTTCTAACAGGCCGCAAGCCTTGCTTAGCCAGAGCTCAAGTTTGCTGAAAGCCCATTCGTTTGGCAAAGAGTGATTGTGTTTCTGAGAAAGAGGGACCAAAGCCTGAGCAAGAAGAACATCTGCAACAGTGAGGACAAATGTTCAGGGCCCTGAACAAGGAGACAGACTGATGAAGCCGTGGATGAATCAAGATAGCCATCCTCTTCAAAAGAGAGTCCTCACAAGAAGCGTTGCTGCCCTGTTATTAACCTGGTTGCATCTGAATGATGCATTGTAAGAGTGATGCTGGTAGCTCACATGGTTAAGTGACCCCACACTAAAACCCATTTGAACTTGTTCCAGGAACAGACAGCGTTGCATAAGAAGGTGCCTGCTCCACTGGTCTGACATAAAGCAAGGTCCCTTCAACTTCCCTTATAGAGTAGTCATTGCAGAAGCAGAACCATTTTCCTTATATGACCATACTTGCCTGCTTCATCATGCAGCAATTCCAACAGAATGGGTTTTTTACAAGTTACTGCAAAGAAAGAAGGCACAGAAAGAAATACTATGCCAACCTAAAGTAGTTTACCTCCAAAGTGACAAGTAGGCAAAAACAGTTTTACTTTCAGAAGTGCCTCATTCTATACCTAAGTAAATTTACAGTGGTCTAAAACAGAAAAGATGACAGAAAGGAAGACTTACTCATTTCAGAGTCTTGAAAATAGTTAAGACACTCACCTGAGGTGTGTGCTCTGAGACCTTCTGAAAAAAAGAAATAAAATTGTTATTATACAAAATGGAATTTTAGGAGCTATTGGGAGCAGCCCAAAGCAGCCAGGATCCAAGTCACCCAAGACATGACAGATTCAGGCTTAAGATCTGGGTCACCCAAGACATGACAGACTCAGGCTTAAGATCCCATCCTGTCAACAACTTGACATGACTCTGAGAAAGCCTGTATAGCAGAGAACTGAGAACAAACCCATCTGCACTTATGAAGCTAGCTTCTACACTTCTCCTCCACATCCCCCATTTTATTGGCTACTCTTAAGACTGAAGAGACTTTTTATGATGAAAGTGTAGTCAAAATTAATCAGTCCTGCAAAAAAGGTGCTTTGACCAACCGATGTTTTCCATCAAAAACAATTAATGAAAAAAATCAATAAAGAAAACAACATGAACCAGAAAACACCTCATTTTCCTTTGATACTTGAGTAGAGTCAAGCTACTCAGAATACAACATTGAGTGTCATGCTTACATTTATCAGCCAAGATTTATCTGTACCACATGCAGAGCTAGGCTACATATTTTACAGCAGCTTCAGCAAATGTGAAATGTGGCTATTTGCATTTCTAAGTGAGCTGCTGAGATGTTCTTCATGTGTGAACTACAAAGCCCACAGTGGCTTCTAATGCCACCCTGTGACACCGAGAAAAAAGGTGATAGACCTGCATCTCTCTCATAACCCAGACTGGCAATCTAACTGGTGGGACATCTGCTATTTCAGGGTGTGTTACTTTTTGTGCTTTGTACGGAGGCTCCATCCTTATTTAAACTGGCACACACTTCTCTTGAATCTCCAATGCATACATATTTCCAAATAAAGAACTGCTCAATCAGAAAATTCTCTAATAACAGGGACAGAGGAAGGAGTTCTTATGATCTGAACACTGTAAATTTAGCACATCCTGATGCTTCCGAGACAGCACTTTCTGGCTTGCACAACTGTCAAAATGCAAGTCAGAACAGAGACATGGGAACTCCACAATGTCATCACGTCCACACTGCCGCTCTTCTCAGATCTGTTTTCTGAAGAGCCTTCAAACACTTTGTACAGTTCATTTGCCAATGGTTTAGTACACAGGGCTTCACCACTTCCCTTGTAAGACTATTCCACATAAATGTTACTCATAAACCAGAGAGGAATTTATAATTAGATACAGATCTCTTCCAAAAATCATCACACACCATATATTAATTTCTGTATGTTGATCAGTGCAGTTTAAGTGCTTCTGTAATACTCATTCAACATCCTTTGTTATACATGCTGGGATGAAACACTGTAAACAATTCCTCTTCTTCATGCCTTTGAAAACTTTTCAGACAGTTGTATTCTTTATAGCCACCATTTTGATGAATACGAAGCAGATAAACGCTGCACTGGAGAAGCTACACCATACTGAAAAGGAAGTCTACAACATGCTTGATCCTATTGTTTCAGTTTAATAGCTTGCAATTCAAGTTTAGAGCAACATATATGGTGAAGGTATCTCCTGAAGCAGATAGAGGTGTCTTGTCTTTTTTCTAGGAAGGCAAAAGAATGAATGATCTTATATTCTGCAAGATGCATGAATAGTGGGGTTCGGCACAGCAGTGTTTGTCACACTCAAGAAGTCACAAGGAAAGTGTATTTATGATTGCAATTGTTTGTTACATTGGAATTATACCAGTCTTATGTCAGGGGGAAAAAGGGAACATAATTTAAAAAAAAAAAAACAACAAACAAAACACACAAAAAAACCCCAAAAAAACCCCAGTCTTAACATTAAATCCCCTGTTATTTAAGTCTCCTGCACCTGGGATCTCTCCCTTTAAGAGTAAAGCCATAAGTCACTTTGGAGAGAGGCCAACTGTCTGGAATCCTTTGTCCAAAACCAAGTGCGGGCTTCTAACAAGGCATGACATAAAAAGTCAAGACCCTTTCTCTTTTTACAGTATCTTAAAAGCCCCTTTCTCCCTACAGGTTCACAGAAACTGAAAAGACAAACTAAGTCAGTGCAATTGAGAACAGAGAAGTCATGCTTTGGGCATAAACACTCAACACAGCCTACAGTGGAAACAGTACATGAGCAAGCAACTTCTGCCCGTCTGAGAGCATGAGAAAGCAATGGCACGTATTAAACAGTGAACATAGGAAACGACAGAAAAACTGAGCTCAGCTCTTAAATGTATTTGTTACTATTGATGAGTTTTGATAACACTTAGATTTCATTATGCACCTGCAACTTTTAAAAACAAGGACAATTTCACTTTCCATGGACTAACCTATTGATTCATGTGTTCAAAGTCTTTAAATCTTGTGGTCCCATGAACACAGGGTTCTCGGCTCCCAACAGTTCATAAATTATCCATTTCTTCTGTAGGGACTGCAGGTAGTCTAATATTACTACTTTGAAAATGCTGATAATTCAGAAAAAGGAAGCCATAGCTGTCCCCGATGTATCACCAGAAGGAATCCTCCAAGTGAATTAGACTATATGTTTTTCATCGGCATGGAAGAAAAAGCCTTGAGAACAGTCTCTCCTGAGTGGGAAAGTGTAACATTGTCACCATCCTAGCACTGCGTTCAACAGATACGACCCAGTTCACCCTATACTGAAAAACAGACAATGGCTTGAACTCAAGACCTAGGAATCAGCCGTAAATGATAAAACTGACTTCTTCAGAGTCTGGCCATACCAAACAATTATGGTAAAAGACTGTGATTAATTTCGACAAACTTTGTTTTTTAAAACTCCAAGGTAAACACAAATCTGATTCAGTACTTACGCACACATCTCAGTACCTAGCTGCTGTCTCCACCTATTTGTGATTCAGGAGGCCCAAATTAATGCAAGTGCCAGAAGCCTATGGAGGTGTCTAACTTCACATGGAGCTTTTAAGGCTATCAAAAGCCTATTTTGATTTAGTCTTAGCTTTCCCTTTGTCTTATCTCCCAAGTGTTAACAACCTCCGTTTGGGAGAAAAAAGTTCTTGAGCCAGCGCTGTAGGATTTTTTTTTTTGCCAACATCTGCATAATGTAAAACATACAAAGAATTATGTTAGTAAGGCCCACAAGCCAGGGTACCTCCTTCCTTTGGTGACAGCTTTCACCAGAAGACCACAAAGTCTGGATTCTTTCTCCTAGTGGCACAGGTGCTACAGGAGGGAATAAGAAGTTTATGCCCACACAGATTTGCCACCTCATGGCCATCTACCTTTCAGGGAGATATTAAAGCGGGCTAGCACCTCCTTAGGCAGGAAAAGGTCTCCAGCACCCATCCTGCATTTCCTGGGCAAGCTAGTCATATAAAAGGTAGACCAAACCAACAGCATTTCTAGTTTTGCTTAAAAAACAACAAGCTCTGCTCAGCTCTTGGGAAAGTAATTGTTAGCAACTACCCTTGGAAGAAAGTCCCAAGCAGATGAAACTATCCACTGGCACTATAGGAAGTGTCTCGCAAACTCCAGAGGAGGGCAGCCCATCATCCCCTGTATTGTGGGTCTCATTCTGAGGTACTAATTATGAAAGGCGCAGTGGTCAAAGCTTAACATCGCACTTCACACACCTAGAAGTTGGGCAAAACCTAATTCATAACACACGTATCTTGTGTTTAATGACTTCAATGGGAAAAATACTGGGTCCCAGCTCTTTAGAAAGTACAGATTGCTTTTTCTTGAATATTGGCACCATATTTGCACATTACTTGACAAGAGATTTTTGCCATGTTTCATTAGATTTTTACTTTGACATCTATCTTCAGAATATAAAAACCATGAAAAACCACTGACACGATCCTGATCTAGAATTATTGAACCTTGCTCAGAAGAATGTCATCTTTCAAATAAGTTTTAGTTTTAGATTTAGCTGGTCCAAGCATTTTAAAGAGGATTTTCCTCTAGGCAAAATGTTAAAAGCTGGTTTTGAATAGACATATGGCTATACAGTTGCCTACAATTACTGAATATTTTAGTAGCCTGGTTTAATTTAATTTTTGCAAAATATTTTTAGATGCAGAACTTCTAAACCTCAGAAATGAGAGTCAGATAGTGAGTTTGCCTATGAATATAAAGTGTAATACACTTCTGTCCCAAAAGACAGTAATCGAAAGTCATAGTAACGATTGCAATCACAAAACAAGTATTTTCCAACAGTTACACATCAGTCGCCTGAGACAATGTTCCCTTCCTGCGTGCTCAGGATAGTGATTGGATTAAGTCAAAGACCACTGTGGAAGACAGTAACTTTCCAACAGGAATGAGCAGAAAGCATTATGGGATCCCTCTTGCAAGATGGAGTCCCCAGCCATCAACCACATGGTCTTACCCAGAAAGCTGTGAAATTCACAATGGCCATCTCACCACCTAGGCTAAATACTGGTCTGAAAAACAGTTCTGAAAAACAGCCCTCTGACTGCAGTAAGGAAGAGGGGAGCATATTGAGCCTCTGCTGTCGAGAGATGACTTTGAACAGTGTGGTAGAAAGCAGTTTGTTCTGCTAACAAATATCCCTGCTGCAACGCTTTTGCACCCTCCCCATGAGAGTAAAATACTCTGTTCACAGACAAGTGAATAGATGGACTGGTTCAAGTGGATGCTCGTGATAGTAAAAAAAGGTTTTCTGCTAATAAAAAAAACATTCACCCATCTTGTAAAATTGATACTATGTACTAATTTTCTAATTTTAGGAAGGTCACCAGTTCCATATTTGCCATTTTATGACCTAGACACTAAGAATTAAGTCAACCGTCATTTAGGAATTCAGTTACCCAATCTCACGAAACAACTGATCTCAGAAATGCTGAGTCATGAGAATGAGGTTATGGGAAGTATCAAGCAGAAGAAATTAATCTCACTTCCATTTTTCTGTTGTTCTTTTTCTATTTTTACATTCTCCTTCTCTTGGATCATTGAGTTTAATTTGGGGCCTAACTGATCGAATGCTATGCCTTGTATTATCATAGTGAGCTTAATGGATATAGCACTATGGTGTACAGCATTGATTGACAGTAATCAATGACTCAGCACTGGTACGTAACCATAGGAGATGTACTAATTTGTTGCCCATAGCACATCAATAACACATTTTACACAACAAACCAAACACTACACTTTGGTGTCCAAGGAGAACCTTGTCGTGTAACTCTCCAATCTACCTTCTACTTAGATACAGCGCTTGGGAGAACAATGTCCTCTCCTGCACTAGCACAAGGGGGTTTTAACTTCCCCATGTTTATTTGCAGTAGTTACATTCTTGCTTGCTTTACATCTACAGAGATGATGTTCTGTTTTTTATTACTACGACACATAATCTATACAATAAGAGGAAAGGGTATGTATTTTGTGGAGTAAATGGCAATGGTTTCACACATGTAACTATTCCCACTTACTTTTGTCATGATTTTAGTAGGTTTTGCATTCATTCATGTCAAATCTGTATTTGTCATTACTAAACACCAATGTTAAAATGGGAGTCTTGGCTATAACTCTTGAGACTATTAACCAGGAACAAGCTAAAAGTAAAGTAGCCCAAGTTCCCAAATTCCAAAGCAATGAGCCTATGCTATTAGAATGAGTGAAGAGGGCAGCAGTACACACCACTGTCTTGTACACTGTAGACATAATACCAGCCTGAGGCTTAGCCTGTTCTTCTCTACAGATAAGGGCCACCTGTGAGGCACCAGAGAGTCTCACTCTGCTGATCTACTAGCACCTAGTATGGGAACTGGGGGCATAAGGTGTAGATAAAGGGCAGATGCAGGCCCAGCTTAGGTACTGCTACGGCGCTGGGACACGGCCATGAGACACGCTGGGGTCTGACATTGGGAAACATTTCCAGATTCCGTGCTGGGGACACACCCAAAGTCTTAGGAAGCAATCACAGAAATGTAGGTCTGAGAGGGTCTATGTGGGGTCATTTCCCTGCTCCCAGGGAGCATCAACTATACCTAGATCACCCACAACAGGCATTTGTTCAGTCTGTGAAAAACCTCCAAAGACAGATCTGACAGCTTCTTTGGGTAACCCATTCTAGTGCCTAAATACCATTGTAGCTGTAGAGTTCTTCCTAAAATCTAATGAAAACTACCATTGCTACAAATTGCCTTTTGTTCCATCCTCAGTGGAGATGAAGAACAATTAATTGCTGTCATATTTATAACCACGTCTGTGTATTACAGCACAGTTTATTTTCTTTTCTAGACAGTAATTCTCCAAGCTGAGTTTGTGCCAGTAGCACTGTGATAGTAAAACCAATGAGTTGCCAATGTAGCAGGCATCCCATGCTCTGGCTGGTTCCCAGGCATGCACTTACAGCTTCACCTTTTGCTCTTACCATGAAGGCAGCAGTGGGCAGCAGGGAGAGCTCAGCTCCTCCTTGGTCCTCTGGGTGAAGAAGGCAGCTGAACAGAATATTAGTTCATAAAAGTCCATGTACAGGACACTCGGGGAATCCAGGTTTTCAACAAAACATACTCAGTTCCTGCAATCTATTTCATGTTTTCTTGTTACTTTTTTTTAAATTTTTTTTTTGCTTTCCATTAATCTTTCTCCAGTTTGTTTGTATATTTCTTAAAGTATCATGTATAAAACTGAATGAAGAATTCAGGCTGGGGGCTTATCACAGTGGAAGAGTGCAAAATAATTACCTCTCATCCTCTTGTATACAATACCTTCAAGTAATGAGTCCCAGAATGACTTTCATATTTCAACATTTTGTCACATTGGTGACTCATGTTCGTTTTCTAATTTGCAGTAGCCCACAGTTTCTCCTGCTGACTTAATTATTCCCTGTTTTCTATAGATAAATTATATTTTCATCCCTGATTGTAGGGACTTGCGCTTCTTTTGGTTCAGTTATATCTTACGGATTTCAGACCAGCTTGACAGCTAGTCAAACTACTTTCAAATTTAGTTCTAGCTCCCTCAGCCTGGGTGATGTACTAGAAACTTGGCAGATGATACTGACTCCCTCCATCAATTAAACTTTTCAGTTTTGTAAGATCTTTCTAGAGAAAGCTTTTTATTTTAATTTTTATTATATTACAGCAATTCTGCATACCTCAAACTTTAAAGTGTCTGTGGGTGAGTAAAGGCCTGTTCAGCTGATGGTTCTGCTCAACTACAATCTTCCATTTTCTCCTCATGTTTTGTTTCTTTAGTTCTCAAGTGACATAGACAAAACGCTCAAAGTGAGCTCTTCATGGAACAGAAACTTAAGAACTAAAACCTCCAAGGCACATTAGGTTAACCTCCAAAATTAAAATGCAAGCTAACAACTGTAAGTCATTTCACTGAGTTCATTTTCATTAATCTAAACCAAAACAATCCTGTTGTGCATTCCAGTGATGTGAAATGGTACACATTAGAACCAAGATGCTAGGTCTCCGAAACATCAATGTACCTACAGGGTATTGCTGAAAAGTTGGTCAGATCAACAGCCTAACTTATTTCAAAATCCAGGTAACTTTTCCATTCAAGAGAGTACTGTAGTCTATATACAGTGATATAAATATGTATCTGTTTTTTCTTCTAAGTGTTTGCTCTACTTCATGCCATGAATATGGTGAGATTCTAGAATGAAGGATAGAGATTTCATCATTTTGTTTTCTAACATCAAGTGCATTTCTCAGTTCCCATCATCCTTGCCTGATATATGGATGCATGCCAGTTTCACTGCAATCTTTTCTTCTGTACTCGTATTTACATGACTCCCTTCAAGGAGTTAAAAAACCCACTAAAATATGAAGTATTGGTGACTCCAGACACAAATTTGTCAGTTTTCTCTTCTGTACATGTCATACATATCATCCCATAGGACATACATTTTACTGACACAATTTAAGGTTTATTTGGTAAACAAATCATACATGCCAGCTGAGTCCAGTGATTTACATCATGTAAAAGTAGAACATCTTAAGCAACACATGTGCAATAAAAGCAAACAGATGTTTGCAGTCTAAGGACTGCGCTAATGGTGGTGGTATGGCAATGTATCAAAGGCAAAATGCAACGTAGCCAGAATTGCCCACTGGAGTGTTAAGCCCAGCTGCATAACTTTGAACCCACAACCAATAGGATATCCCAAACCACCCTGGGGTACTTTGCCATACTTAAGGTAAGAATTCATAATTAACTGCTAATGCCTAAACTCCTCAGCTAAAATGGGGTGGAATTTCTTGTGAAGGAGACAACAAAGATATGAAAAGTGTAGTAAAACAACTGCTCATTTTACAGAATTAACATAGCAGGAACACTATCGTTGTTTCATACGTAGTGAAATTAAATGTGCCCCAAAAAATCCACCTCAGGAGGCCTGATCTGAGGTTTTATGTGGAATTTTCCAGGCTAGGCAGCTATAAAACAGAAGTGTTAGAAATTCAGCAGCAGGAGCACATGCATCACTGGAAGAGCACGGTGGACAAGCCGTGACACTTCCAAGCCGAAACCCCAAGCGCTCTGCAATCCAGTGTGTTACCAACAATAGTGCTCTCAGCCTGTTGGAATGACTGGAACTATGCACAAGGTGTCAAAAATGGCATTTCGTTCATACCACTGAATGTGAACATCACCAATCCTAAATGAAGCTGAACTTAGTATAATGATGCCTAACAAAAGCAACTGTTTGTTTGGTTTTATGCCATCTCCCTAAATCTGTCATCCAGAGGACCAATATCAAAATGACCATTGAGTGAAACTACCAAAAAAAAAAGAAAGTGCAACTTAACACCCACCCCTCAAGGAAGTTTTACAAAAACCTGTAAAAGGAAGATTTCTGTTTGTTCAAGGAAAATCCTATGAATGTTAACTGATTTACCTAAAAGCACATACCAGTTGTTCCAGCTTCTGCGTACACAATCACGCGAGAATAGTAACTTTTTACTAAAAAAATTCAGCAGAGAATTTAGGCGCATATGAAATGGAACATGTGTTACAATCCCAGATATAGATACATTGGGAAACATACATCTGCTTATGTACAGACTTACGGCCTCAAGTATGTTCTGAAATATCTTGCTGAACGTATAATATATTTAACATGAAAAAAATTAATACAGAACCGCACAAAATTTGCCAATAAGTGTTTATTCATTCCCTTAATTACTTGCTACACCATCAAAAACTAGATTTAATATTAATATTTTTAATGAAAGAAAAAACCCACCAAAACAGCAGGGAAATATATTCTAAGCAGCTGGTAAACTCAGATCCTAACACATGTTGCATATTTTCAATACCTTCCTGTATCAGTCTCAAAGTAGTGTGTATTCCAAAACTCTAACTCTGATACATAGCTTTGAAATATAACTTGGAATTAACACAGAAACAAATAAATTCAAAGGATAAGCTTTCATAAATAAGACTACTTGTGAGATAACACAGGACTAGAGAGTTTTGGGGGCTTAATTTTCAGCCCAGTAGTTTTCTGAACTTTTCAGACTGAATAAACATACAAGAAGGCATGATAAAACTGCAGTTTCACATCTTCATCACAGACTTTTCATGCTTTACATTTCTCAACCCTTTTTAATTAAAATACATTTTTCCTGTCCTAAACAATTGCATTACACATTAGTGAATAAATATACAGATATCGCAGACTTCTTTTTCTAACCCAGGGCACAATTTAATGTTCTCTCATCTGAGAAAGTGCCTTCTTAAGCCATTCCTCAGCTTTACACTGTCCAGCTTTTTGCCTCCTTCATTTCATGACTCTTAAGCACATATGCTCACAGGAGCTGTAATGAAACGCTAGGCTAGAGGCTTCTAGCAGGGAACACAATGTCTCATTTTTAGGTTGTGGTTGCAGACTGCGATCATCGTAACTATATCCTCAAACCCAGTAGTGCAGCAGAGCCAAGCGAGGCACTGTGGTATGAGGACAGCAGCTGGACTAGAAAGAACAGCTCAGATTTGGAATGATATTTTTTAACTTTAAACTCCAGATACATTTACCGAAGGGTGCAACAAGAGGGACACGCAAGTTAAAAAAAAAACCAAACTCAAGCAACACAGACTTTTTGTGGACCACATGATCTCTGGACAGCAGCATTAGGCAGATGAACTGGGCAGACAGATTAAGATGCCCTTCCTGTAATTCCTTATCATTCATCTTCAAAGCAAAGATTTAACCTCATGCAATACAGTGAATGTTACAGAAGTGCTCTTGCCCCACTCTCTGGACACCCATCTCCCTCTTGCGTTATTCTTGCTTACAGCTCTGCAACTGCAGATGGCAATTTTCAATTAGGCCTGTGCTTCAGGGGAAATAAGGAATTTACCAAGGTCACTTAAGGGCAATGAAATCACACATGCCATATAAAATGCTTACACTACAAAATGATAGCATAATGGAATGGTAAAGCCCTTAACAAAACCCTAAAGGGAGCATGCAACTAGTACAGCATGTTCTTTTATTATTTCAAGCTCTCCAGTTACACCTTTGAAAGCCTAGTCTTTTTTTTTTAAGATACCAGTGAAAAGATACCAGAAAAAAAACACGATGTGCCCAACTGCCTCTTGCCAATGCACTCAGCTTCAAATTATATGCAAATCAGAAAGTGAAAGTAAGTATGAGGTGATGGTTTTAAGTCAAACAAACATACAAAAACTTTGTAGGATGAGCAGGTTACTAAATGTGAAAAACATTGAAGACATTTAGTATGTTCTTTCAGTTCTAAACAAAAATTTTACGATACTACATGCAAAATACATCAAGCACTCTCTGATTTAAAAGTGACAAATGAGCAATAGTTCTCATTAATTTAACCCATCAGTAGTACCACAAGGAGACAGAAGATAATTTTTCTTGAAGTAATCAAAGCGTTTGCCATACCTATAAATAATTTTGTGCTTCTTATCTCTGGCATACAAACAAAACCTCCAATTCAATCATGCATTAAACTCCAGACTGTCAAATTCAAGTATTTCTGTTTCACGTCAGTCTTGTCTCAGCTACACAACTAAAGACGGTACCATAGGTGTATGTGCAGACTTGCTGCGCTCAGTGCCTTTGCCTGGGTTCAGCGCATTCATTTCCAAAATATGCAATCCAATCGAATCCCATTACTGTACCCTGAACACAGCTCTGTTATTAAAACTGATATCAAAGAACCCTTGAATGAATGAAAAATTAATCTTTAAACAGGGTCACAATGAATGCTAGCTTTTTTTTTTTTTTAATCAGTGAATGAAACCTGTCACCTATTAACACAGATTGGAGACCAGTGCCTAGGGTAGGAGGCTGGTTTGCAGGAGCTCAGGCAGGAGAAGGGTCATTGTACAACCCAGCCATAGCTACTGGATTTTTCTTGTGATTTGCGATAATGCACAAGGTCCACCCCATACTTTAAATTGCTTTGTCTACTTTGCAATTCTTTTCTCACTGTAAACAAGGATAAAATTTCCCTCAGATATATGTTTCGGCCATATATCCTGGTCTGAAAAGAATCTGCTTTTTGTGCATCAGGCCAATGGAAACTCATGCAACACCACAGACACAGCACCAAGCAGAGGTAAAAAAAACCCCAGGGCAGACACTGTTTTTAGGCAAGTCCTGCTGTGACGCTGCAGGCTCTGTAGCCACACCGTTACACATGCTGTGGGTGGCAGAGAGGGGCCCAAGGCACATACTGCGGCTAAAAGGGATGAGACCCCACCACCACCCCTTGTCTCCCTGGCAGAGTCACACCCACAAAGCTCACTTAGGGGCGGGCTGCAGCCAGGACCAGCCTCCACTACCATGGCCACACAGATGGCTGCTCAGATCCTGGGGCAGAGTAAACTCATGTCAACCCAGAATATACTGTGCAGGCCTTGGACCAGGTTTCTACCTCACTTTGCACTGGGAAATCAAAAGACCATTAATGATTGCAGCATAGCTAGACACTAAGCTAATGGAGGCAATGCAATTTAGTGGAGAGACTCCAGAAAAGGTGATTTAAAAGCATGTTTCCCTGGAGTCTTCTCCTGCCCTTTAAATTCACACTTTGATTACTAACACCCCTGCTAAAAGTCTTTCCTCTGTGCTCCCGCTCAATTCACAGTAATAAAGGTTATCCACACAACCACCAGGATGAGACGCGAGACAAGTGAAACTTACAGTTCTGGTCTACCAGCCCTACTGTCTTTGCTGTGGTGACTTCCACCAAGACCAAAGATGTTTCATGACGATGAACCTGTTGGCTTCAGCACTGAAGCAAGAAGTGCAGGAACTTACTATCTACTTTCTTTGCAATGTCAATGCTCCTATAAGATTCTCTGTTGAAACCACCACGGCTATTCTGTGTCATTCCCATTAATACCTCACTAAACATTCAAAAGTCGGGAGTTTAGAAGTGCCTTGCATATAAATGAATGGGAATCTGTATCAACAGAAGTGAATTTTAATTCTGGCAGTTCTTTATTCTGAATGAATGTTAGCCAGGTAATACCATATTACTAATTTCAAGTAGACATTCATTCATAAAAATTAGAAATATTTAGAAGGAAGAGGGTTTTTAAATAATCATCATCTTCATTGTAAGCTTCTAAACACTGAGGCAAAGGAATGTATTTTACTCTCCCACTTTGGCTCCTAGGAAAGATGCAGCTACAACTCCCATAACTAGTACATTGACACACATGTACACATATAAATATGATTAACCATGAAAATTAGTGAAAAGCAATCATATGTCTATCCATTGCTAAGATCAGAAAAGCAAAATCATTCTGAAAATGAGCTCCACCTGTTTCTGACTAGTTCTCTGTACTTCATTTTTTTCTTAGAAGGTACTCAGAGAAATCAACTGCAAGTATTTTTCCATTTCCATCTTTTACACCATAACAGCATAAAACTTGAATGAACTTCTACAATTAACATGCTGATACTTAACAGTAACTGTCCTGAAGGTCTGCACAGCAGTATTCTTCCAACTAGAAAGCCGTTTGAAATAAGTTTTCAACTTTATTTTTCATTATGTCCTGACCAAAATCTTCAAGGAACAATCTCTCTCTCTCTGTGAGGATATTACCCAGAGCCTGTTGTAAAGGTTATCAGAATATGCAAATAATTCCTAAGAAACCTATATACTTGTTTTGAACTGGAGTAATCCCTATTGTAGAAGAACAAGTTTTGCTCCCATTTCCTAGAACAGTACCTGCAGCTTATTTTTTAACTCACTGAAAAAAATCTTTATTACTGCAGGAGCTCCCTGTATTCCAGCAAACACATTCCAGCTATGCTGACTGAGCTGCATTCATACACATCAAAATAAAGTACACCGAACCCCTGGGAACGTTAAAGGAGTGCACCTTTTACAAAACGTACATTTTAGGGTGTAAAAAAAAAACAAACCACAAAAAAACCCACAAACCCAAGGACTTCTTTTCCCAGACATAATAGGATCATAATATTGGGCATTTGCAGAGCTTCAGCCAGCTAACCAAAGCATCTCAACCTTATTTCCAGCCTCAGCTCACATCTGTGTTCCATCAGAGATAAGAAAGTTAGAGACTCTCTCCAGTAAAAAGAAGGTGCATCCGAATTAGAAGCACATGGAATGTCGGATAAGTTAAAGTAACTGTTCACGCAGATGCTGCTGTACACAAGAAGCACGCTTGTCCATTGCAGCCCTTCTAAAACATGCAACCCATTTTAGAAGGGAACCATAGTTGTAAGAAAGAGTCTCACCCCGGCTCCCTCCGCACTCTTAACGCTGCCACCCTCCAGCTGCGAGGATCCGCCCGACATACCTGCTTCTCCATTTTTCCCTCCTGACAGTTTTTCTTCTTTTTCTCCCGAAGCTGAAGAAGACGAGGGGGGAACGCTCCTTCCCGGGCGGGCGCCGCTCCGCGCTGCCGCTCCCGGTGCCGCTGCCGGGGGCTGCGCTCCGCCCGGCCCCCACCCCGCCCGCCTGGGTGTGGGCTCGCTCCGCGCCCCTCTCGCAGGCAGCCCGCAGCCCCGCCGAGCTCCTTTAAGCCTAACAGGTTTCCTTATATAGGTAAACACAAATTGCATTCCTGGTGAAAGAGGCTAACTGGCAGTAAGCTTAACTTAGTTAACTCCACAGGTACCAAATGGGTCTGAGCGCCTGAAGTTTGCGAGTGCAGCACTGTGAAGTGTCTTCAGAGGGGAGAACGCTCTCCTTACCGCAGTTTAGCACCTATGAAACTATGCCATTACTTAAAGCTATAACAATACTGACTACTATGTCAGCATTACATTAAACTCTTGATATTTTTACAGAACGCTCTTCTTTTAGCCTACATTTTACTCCAAGAAAAGTAGACAAGGTGACAAAGGTACGTGCGTGCACAATCTGATAGTGGTAAAATAATTCCAACCCTATCAGGCTTTTCATATAAAGACTACCATGTATCAAATGTTATGTGAAAAGGTTAGGAAACAAGGACTGCAATACTGACATCGATGGAAAGAAGCAGTATAAGAAAAACTTGGTTTTACTCTTTTCCGGTTCCTTTTCTATACAATGTAATGGTTAAGCTTCTGGTGATAGATCTGTCTTTGTCAGAGAGGTGTGACAGCAATATATTAACAGGCACGCCCCTATCTAAACAGAGAAATATAGAGATGGAGGGAATACCTAGAACAAGCATATACTGTACTCTGCAGAGCAGTGATGCATGGACTTCACATATTTTTTAATCCTCTTGCCTGCTCACTAACCCCCTTCTGCAAACACAACTTACATGTCTTGAAGAACTTCAGCAGGCAATTAATTAATTACGGGGAAAATCATGCAATATGTTTCCCTTTATTATATTCAGAGAAGATTCACCTGTTAATTATGACCCTTCTACAAGCTAAAACACTGTCAATATGCAGGGGGGGGATAGACAGCAAAAAGCATGAGGAAAGGAAAAAAAGAAGGAATAAAACAAATGATGGAGAAAACCAAAATAAAAAATGAGTGAAAATGAGAAAAGTTAAAAGATTTGATCAAATGATGAGATGTTGATGTTTAAAAACAAGTACACTGAACTCTAAAACATTTTTTTTTTCATTCTTTCCCCCAGAGCCTATAACTCAAAACAGACAAGAGACACAAATTTGGCTTCCTGGTGACCTATGGAGGGTTAGAAACAAGAGAGTACCACCCAAATGCTGGGAATTATCATTATCCAGTGGACTACAGCTTTTCTTATCCCCATGTAATATATGACTTAAAGATCATCAAATAATATACCCCACAGAAAAGCTATTCCTAATGACCATTCCTAATGACCATTCCTAATGGTTTCAATACTTCTTTAGTTATAATTTTCCTCCTCCCCTGAGGCATAAACATTCAACCTCATGATACTGCAGGAGCTTGGCTTAGAAGTTGAGAAAAATGAAAAGCACCACCAATAAAAGTTGTAAGACACTCAATAAATATATCTAAAATAGTCTCTCTGTACAATATATAGGGAATCAGGAATATGTGGCCAGGGGCTTGGTGTAATGGTCTTCATGGGACTCTTTCAGGACACATAACTCACTTGTGGCTTCACTGCATAAGAAAAGTATCTCGGCCTTGCCAAGTTCATGCTCCTGTGACAAAGCATTTGCGCTGGATTACACAGCCATGTATTCCCTTACCACCAGTGAGCTTGTGACCAGTTCCTGAATGAGTATCAGTTTTTTCACGTAAATCAAGCCAATTAAAATCCATCAGATTCCCAAAACTGCAACAACAAAGGAATTTTAAAAGGGCTATTGGGCTAAAATAGATGTTACTTCAAGTATGACTGACTTTCGGTCCTTAGGCTAGCACTTTTTCTATTAACCAACCCAGAGCCCACAATAAACATCCCATTCATTTATCCAAAACCACTCCCTCAATTAAGTGTTTTCCTAACACTTCTTCAATGCCTGTACATGTGCTCTCTTTCCCCTAGTTTTAAGCCAAACACTCAACTAGCTGTCGTATTCTACACCTCAATACTCCCTTTACCTCCATCCCTTGACCCAAACATATTGTGAATCAGTCGTGGGATTTAGGGTCATATAGGCAGGCATGAAATCTCATGCTTTAGTTGCTGGTCCTCAAACTGTGATTTCATTAGATTGCCAGCACAAGCATGAAAAGTTTCCCCAAGTCCTGAGTATGCTACCTATGTAAGAGAGAATCCCTTTACTTAAAAAACACTTGTAGTAAAATAATCATTTTTTCCTAAAACATAAATCAGAATGACATTTGTCTGTGCTTTCACTGCATGCCTCTGCTAAAGTGTTAACAGCAGTTAATTATTGTAATAGACTTCATAGTCGGATCTTTTTTATTTCTGTGAAGTTCTTTATTTTTTTAAAAAAAACTACATAATCCTGAAGCAATCCAGTTAATTCTTGAAGCTGAGAGTAACCTAGACTTATCACTTCCATTTACTTTGCTGTCACACGTGCATTATCCACAAGTAATGCCAAGATAACATTAATTACCCTGTAACCATTCTCTCCTGGTCTCCAGGAAGAGGTCTAGTAGGTTTGAGCCTGCATTCAGACTCAGAGTATATAGGAAAAGCTCTGGGCAGACCTCTAAAATATGTTATTTTTAATGTTAGGAATTAAAACATTCACTAGAAGTGAATGCAAGTTATGACAGTGTGTTATTTTCTTTGTTACAGTGCTCCAAGTTGTTTCCAGCAAAAGCTCAGCATTAAATAGACACTCTTAGTCAGTGTGTCATTAGCTTGTTTCCTGCGCACGATTCATACAAACCGTTTATGGAGGTTAGTTTAGTTCCTGCCATTTAGATAGTAGCGTAATGACCTTTGTCCAGCAGAGCCAAGAACGACAGTCCCAGGCAGAACTTCAGTGACTGATCAGCGTACTACTGTGTTTCTCTTTAATTCCACTTGCATGCCTTACTAGCCATATTTACTTCACCTCAAAAGATGGTTTATAAGAAATATTTTCTTTTATTAAAAGACTGATGGATTTTCCTTCTCCCACTTCTGCCCATTTTTTAAATACACAGTCCTGTCACTGTTTACCTTGCTGTACCAGAAATGGAAACCCAGTGTAAATTTCCATGGTGAATTTTGATTGAATGGAATAGATAAGTGTAGTACGCTAAGAAATATATTTCCTGTGCATACATTTCCATAATATATATTTCCTATATATTAAAAAAATAACGCTAGTCGCTAATCCTGCCACGAGTGTCTAAATATCTGCCTTGAAATTTTTTTCCCTATTAAAAGCTCAGAGTGGAACACAGCAGATTCAGTCTCCTTTTACTGAATTCTTACTCAATAACAAGGTTTGCTTCTGAAGTTCTTTGTAGGCTGAAATTATCCACACTTGAGCAACTCAGTGAACTGGCTAAATTTAGCCAGGTAAGTTTAAAGCAACAGAGATCTCTCAAGTTTCATTGCACAGCACCGTTGCCCCACAGTTTCCAGAATTAAGCTGTTAATGCATTCTCAAAGTTCTAATTCCTTCCATGCAATGGCAACACTTCCTTTCTCTTTGATATGGACAAGATTTCATACCTCATCTTGGTATCTGCATCTTTACATCTTCAGTTTCCCTTAGAGATGTGCATCACCGAGCACCCCACAATGCATGCTCTGTTCTTGAGGGGTGCAACAAGATCATTCAATCAATACCGCTCATTGTTTGTTCTCAGCTACGTTACCCAGTCCTCAAATCGAGTAACGTGCTCGGCTAGAATGGCAGCAGTGAGTACCTTACAAATAAGGTAGATTTAGTTCTAACAGCCTTTGTTTAACATACAAGTCTCCTAAAAGATGTGCAATGGCACATTGCATCTCTCTTTCCATGTCAAAAGATCTGTTAGCTTAAAAACCTAAAAACCTGAATATATTACTATTTCTAAGTCCACAAGTGTTATTTCTGCACTGCCATTAAAATAATTTATACACACAGAATGCTAACTTTGCTTTGTAAGATATTGGTGCAGTCTGCACAGCATTAACGCTCAGACTTTTCATTTAACACCTGAAAAAGCTACAAACAAAATGCCCTGGTGTAGAGTACAGCTTTCTCCGAGCAAGCTGACTGCTGGAGAAACCCAGCTGACTGGGTCTGGCTGGGATGGAGTTAACTTTCTTCATAGCAGCCAGTATGGTGCTGTGTTTTGGCTTTGTGGCTAAAACTGTGTTGATGATAACATACTAATGTTCAGCTTTTACTGAACAGTGCTTGCACCACCTCAATATGCAAGGTTGCCTTTTTTTCCCACTCTGCCCCACTCCAGTGAGTAGGCTGGGAGTGAGCAAGAAACTGGGAAGGGACACTGCCAGGACAGCTGACCTGAATTGGCCAAAGGGCTATTCCATACCGCATAATGTCATGCTCTGCAATAAAAACCAAGATAAAGCAAGAAGAAGGGGGTTAGCTTCCAAGGTGACAATTGTTTGGACACTGGCTGGGCATTGGTCTCCCTTGGAGGGTGGTGACTGTGTTACTTTGCTGTGATTCCCCCCACCTTCACCTATTAAACTGTCTTTATCTTGACCCATGAGTTTTCTCACTTTTGTTCTTCCTGTTTTCTTCCCCTGTCTTACTGGGGTGGAGGAGAAAAAGTGAGTAAGCAGCTGTGGGGGTACTTAGCTGCTGGCTGGGGTCAACCCACCACAAAAAAATATAGCAGTCTGAAATGCTAGGAGTAATCCTTTCATTCCTGACACATAGGTACATGCTGAGCAACTTAACAGCAGAGAAGTAGTTTTGGAAATGGCTCTTTACTACTCATCAGCTATCAGCTTTTGCCTTCTAGAAGATACCTCAGAGTGGCCTGTGTAAATGCTTCCATCTCATTTCATGGAAAAGTGAAAAACTGTCATGCTAAATTACTTTCTGCAGCGGCCCACTGAAGTCATTTGACTTCACCTTGAAATGCACGAGAAGTACCTAAATGGCAATTACACATCTGAGAAGCCGCTGAAGTTGTCTCTCAGCCACCAGTTCCCTGAGTATAACTATATATACACAAGCACGTCAGGCAAAACCACAAGATTTCCATGTAAGCAGGTATACTAGCAACAAACTTGGGACCGAGAGCTATGTAGACACAGCATGTAGTTTATATGCTCAGATAAAAGAAGGCACAGTGTTTTGATATGCTATTCTTTTCTCCCAACAAATGCAAAGTAAAATTAATGCAAGAACCTACATTCATTCAACATTCAGGCCGTAAATGAAAATATTCAAGAAAGAAGAAACCAAAAGGTTAAGTTATTCAGAAGCAGTAACTCACAATTGCACACGCTGTAGGCAGCTGAGCACGTACCTTATCTGGGGAACACTAGCTGTACGGATCAGTTAACTTTATGATACAACCTTTACTTTTTATTATTTCCTGATCTGGTGTTCAATTTTACAACCTTAATGCAAGTTACTTCGTTAATAAAGCATTACTTATAAAATTTGACCATATTACTTAACCTTTACATGGGAACAAAGATGTCAAAACAAGTTAAAGGCTAATGTCTAAGGGTATTATTTTTACCCTTGGGAAATGAATTGAGCTTTCTTCCTCATCAGTGTTTCAAAATGCATCATTAAAAGCTATGTAATACAACAAGTTACTATCTTTACCCTTGCACCACGTGCTCTTCAGATTTCAGTAACATGCTTACACTAAACAAGAGCTTTATGTTTTCATTAAATACATTTAAAACTCAAGGTTGTGGTATTAGATGAAGCAATTAGTGCAAGATCCAGCAAAAAGCTATTTGCTCCTGAAGAGTTTAAATGCTTTATCTGGAAAAGTTAATGAAGTAATTATAATGTTGTTATTAATGAAGATTAGAGATGGATTAAAATGGCATTTGGAAAATAAACCAGACAATTAAGTAGGCTTTCAGAACTGTGGAAACTCTTTAGGGTCCAGGGGAAAAATGCTCAGAATACCTATACTAAGAAGGACATTTGGAAAACACTCAGCTCTCAATGCCATAGGACTCCAGATAGCAGAAACTGTCTTCATGTCAGCATCAACATTGGGGATTGTAAGCACTGTGATGCTTAATGCTGACCAGCTGTGCCTGAAGCTTTGTTTTAAAGTCCTTTCAAGATGTCTTTAACTGCAGCACCTTCCATATTAAGCATACTATGCTAATGATGGGGCTATTAGAAATGTTCATTAGTATTTGAACTGACGCGACTATCAGATTGGTTGAATAGGTAACATGATCTTGAGCTACGTGGAGGAGAAGGATGATGCTGTAAATGAAACAGTTACTGTTAGTTGAATTTTTATATTGCATCCCATGTAATACTGCAGAAGGTGGAAGAAAGTGTTTGAACTGGAAAATCCTAAATGAGTCCAGAGACGTGGTCCAGAGCAGGTGTGGGTAGGAAAGGCAGTGCAGGACTGCACGTTCCCTTGTTTGGGCAGCATAAAAGTCATGTTGACACACTGTCCCTAGCACTTCTGGAGGACTCACAGCTTGGCAACTGCATTTCTTCCCAATGAATTCACTTTACCTGACTATAAAGGCGGTGAAGTGCTTAAAATTGGAGCTCAATCACAGTACCCTCTTCTGCAGTTTCTGGAAGAGAAACACCACAGTTTCTCAGACCCTAGATAAGTGGATCACCTGAGAGAGGTGCACCTCTCTTAACTGATCATAGAGGGGTGACTACACACCTGGCTTAGACACTTCAGTTAGGTTCCTTAAACTAGGAGATATGACTGCTCGCCAAAGAGCACGTGAAAGTAAGTTACATGACTAAGAAAAACTTGATTAAAATGGATAAGCAGATTATTTTGACTGAAACAACATTATTTGTTGGTAGAACATATGGACTAGTTTCGTCCTTAGTTTTACATAGTCCATATTTAGGCAGAAACACTCTTTGAGCCTAACCATCTGCCTAAAGACACTAAAACTTAAGGAAAGACAGGAAAGGCCAGGCAAAATTTTACATTCTGGGAGTTCTGAGTGTTTAAAGGAAAATGTGGGAGTTTTTCTTTACAGGTCCTTGTTACGTACAAAAGCTGAAGGACTGATCAACAGCAACTTTTGTCACAGGGTTCCCAGATCAGGGAGGGGAAGGAAATCATTCTACAGCACATAAGGAGGCATGTGTATATATTGCAAAACCAAATGTTTTTAATAAAAAGCGATCTGTCCCAGTTGCTACTTACAGTACACAGTGAATTATTTTTGTTCCAAAACTTATGGAAAACAACCAATTATAATGCATTTTTAGACTTTGTGTCTATACAAATGAAAATCAGAAATACTACTGGTATATAAAGAATACATATTCAAAGAACTGTACTTAAGAGTAGGAAGGTAATAAATCACGGAGTCGCATGACAGCTGAGGCCTCACTTAGGGTATCCTTTGACCTTCACACTATGAAGATGAGAAAGCAGCAAAGATGAAGAACATTAAGAAAGCTGCAAGATATAAGGAACAAGATGGAAAGGACATCTAGTTTAAACAAAATATGGAACTTTTAAGGAGTTTTTGAGAGAAACAAGATGAAAGCGGGAGACTTGATCACGGTTGACCATGGAGAATGTTCACCTAAAACATAACAAATTTAGATTAGATGTGGGGACAAACCTCCAAATTAGAGTTATTCATCAATGGAGCAGTCTGCCAAGAGAAACCTCTGAGATATCAGAAGAGGAAATACTTAAAAGGAGATTAGATAATATACTCAAAATAGTGCAGCAGATAAACCTGTAAAATATGTAAGAGGCTGGAGCGGATAACTTTCTTTCAGCCTATACTTCTGAGTCTTTGTTTAGGACTTTACATATAAAAATCCCTTTACAGTATTTGGCTTGCAATAGTAGGAAGGATCCAGTCCTGCAAAGTCTTAGTCATTTTAAGATTCCCTAACTATGCAAATAGCCTCGCTGAATTCGGTTTATTTTAACTTACTTCATATCATACAGAATGACGAGAAATATTCAAATGGTTCCCCTCCCTAACTGTCTGAAAATTATTTTAATGGTATCTGAAGGATTCTAGCTTAAGACCAGCAGACGGGAGATAACACAGGCAAATTTTCATCTACTCGAAAGGAAATATGTCTCCCCCATTCTTCCATTGTCCCCTGTTGCCCAAGGCTTGCTGCTGAGTGGTATTTGAACCTCCTGAAACTAGAGCCTTCTTCCCAAGGATTTTGTTACATTTATCCATAAACGTTCTTCTGGAGTAGCTTTTAAATGTTGTTAAATGGCAGCTTCAGGAGATCTATAGGAAAGAAAGGGGGGAGACTTTATCATGCCAGGCCACTCCACCATTATTCTGCTCTCCCTTGCTCCAACTGCTGCTCCTGTGGCACTCCCACACAGGATCTGCACAGCCGGTCACAAAACCAAGGCAAAGGAAAACCATTGCCCTGCCAAGATCCTTGCTCTCTCAAGCAGCATTTAACACCTGGTATAGCTGGGTTGGGGAGGAATTAAGCTTAAACTCACTTGACAAGTCAGCTCTCAGATACTTGTGTTGCAAGTAGCAGAAGAATAATCAGCTCTGTATACATGGAGGCCACCCTACCCTATAGCAGCATCTTCTGTAAATCAGACACCTGAGATAGGAAACATCTTAGCAGATTCTAGACATCCATGATACAGCTGCCTCCACTTCTGAGCTAAACGCTGTAGACTGCTGCTGTATCTGATGGAGAGAAATCACCACTTCCAGGGCTCAGTTCAGCTGAGCTATTTTAGGCATTTGCTTTAGGAATTATGCTCTGTAAGTGGCTATTTTTCCCCAGGGACTGTAAGGTGAACATTGATGGCTGGCTCAGACACTTTACCAGCTGATTCTCACCTTCAGATATTTATTTTTCTGTAGAACTGAGCGTCATCTTAGCAATTACTGCAATAAATTAATTTATTTTAATCATTAAGATATGCTGATGTCATTCAGCAGAGAAAAAACTCCTCCATACCCTTGGCTGGATCATGAATTAAGAGGAGATGCCATTATGGGCAATCAAGAAAGTTTGGCTGTTTGGTTATTTTGGCTAAGTGTGTTCATATCTGTAAATATTTGGTGGAGAGAGGCTGGCTGGTTATCTAACTTTTTAGCTTGTTTCTGTTTCTTTTGTAATTTTACAGGAGTGCTGTGATGCTTCTAACTCATTTGAGCAGAGAAAAGTGGAAAGCTAGAAAACGTCTTTTCCTTTCCCTTTCCCTTTCCCTTTCCCTTTTCCTTTTCCTTTTCTTCTTTTTCTTTTAATTCTTCTTTCTCTTTTTCTTTCTCTTTTTCTTTTTTCTCCTTCTTTTTCTTCTTCTTTTTATTTTTCTTTTCCTTTTTCCTTTCCTTTTTCTTTTTCTTTTGCTCTTTCTTTTTCTTTTCCTCTTTCTCTTTCTTTTATAAGTCCCTTGTGAACCACACTGCACTCTTCTCTAAGAAGCGGAAAACCAACAGGTCTGTGATTGTAATTCAGCTCCACACTTTGATTAATTCTAAAAGGAATTGGAACCATTCAAAAGATAAAAAAGAGTTCTCAGGTAAAACGTCTACAGAATATTACACAAACATGTTGGCATAATCCATGTTAATCACAGAGGCAGAAATAAATGCTCAATTAATGTCAAATACAGAAAAAGAAGTTTAATTAAATCTAACCATTAAGAAAACTCTTCTGCCTGTAAGCTGATCTATAGGTAGGAAAATGTAGTCACTGTCCTTGGGGTTCCATTATTCTGGCAACAACATCTACTTTTATTTCTTCCCTTTTTCCTCTATTGCTTAAACACCTCTCATTACTCTTTCTCCCAGTAATATTGAGGGTGTAATTGAAGGAAGAAGTGAACAAAATTGTTCAACCCCTTATGGAAAATGCTGCAGCACATATTTTCATGAATTTGGAAATACTACCAGCTGTACCTAAAAACTGAAGGTAGTTCCATTTTCTTTACAACAAGGGAGTTTTGAGTTTAAAACAGTGTTAGAATTACAGCATTTACAGAAGAAAAAAACAATTTTGTTTACTTTGGGAGCTCATAGGTTGGGGAAAACAGCAGTTTTAAAGGGGTATGTGTTTTTTATAGCCTGAAGGTGCCAGAATAACTTAAAATGCTTAGAAATCTGAGTGAGCAAGGCCAAGAAGTGAAGGGAACTTTCATTCCCTGAAAAAAGCCCTATTTCTTTCAGTTTTCTATGGCAGAATATAAGCTTTCTGCATGCTTTGGCACCAAAATTGATTAAAAAAAAGCTAACAGGAAATTTTGTTACTTGAAACAGGTACTCCAAAATGAAGCATCAGAATTTACAAAAAAACTTTTAAATACTGATTTCATTTTGCATAAAATAATTACTTCTGCTGTTGAAGTAGTTAAATATACGTCAATTAACACACCACAAAATGGAAATGAGTAAAACTCGCCCTTCTTTAATACTAAGAGGTATACAAATAAAAGAAGCCATGTTTCAAAGGCCTGTCTCCTCCCATTTGGAAGGCAGGTGCTTGAAGATGAGTTGCACTTTAAAAAAGGGAAAAAAAGATGCCTTCATTCTTCATTTACACTCTGCTGAAAGCCTGAAATAGGAAGGATAGTAATAACGGATGCTATGACCTCATCATCTGTCACAGGCTAAGCAGAAGCATGCTAGATCAGTACCTATAATGGTAGATTCATCTATGAAACACTAACATTTGAGGTCAGTCAATAATGAAGAAATGATGTGCATTCCTAGTGAATCAACAGCCCAAATGCAACGTCTCATGATCCTGCAATATTGGAAACATGGTATTTTAGAGCAGACAGAGAGGCAAAGCTTTAGCTGTTTACATTTATTGAGTGCTACTACTTATAATTATTTCATAAGGTTTGCAATATTAACAGTTATCTCAAGTGAAGTTCCAGTTCAGATAAATCCACTCCATGCACGACATTTCCCTTAAATTTTCAATCACACCAACCATCTTCCACTTCTTTACTTGAGCAACTATATGTAATGGCTATGTCCAACAAGACTCACAGCAGATTTCTCAGCAGTAAAAATCAGCAGGAGAGTCACTCAGCAACATTTGAAAATCTGATCTTGTATCAGAACTATTCAAAAAATGATGCTTCGGTCCACATCCAGACCACAAGAAAATTTTGCATCAGACCTCACTGTGCTCCCAGGTCTGTAACTTCTCCCACATTTCTACAAAGGAATTCCCAATATCCTTCTCCTCTTCAAGTCTTTTCCCAGCATACCCCCCCAGTTACCAGCTCTGAAAGAGATGTGCATTATCTAGCTGACTCAACGCACTGCTTTCTCCTGAGCAACCTCAGTACAATAACCTAGTAATTTAACTACAGATAATGCTGCTGGGAAGTAACATGAGGCCACCTCCTAGGAACTGATCCCTTCAAAATGTTTGTAGAAGGAAGGGTAAGCGTAGGTGGGTGGGGATATGTGTGTAGGCTTAAGCTGCTTATTGATACAAGACCAAAATACAGCTCCTTACCCTTATCTTTTTAGATATCTGCAACATATTTCTGTTTTGCCAGCAACAGGAGCAATCAATCACCCATGGAGTGCTGGTAGCTGGGGTGACCCCAGCTGTTTGTTTGTTGACAGGTTACTGAACTGTTTGGAAAAGATCTGATACTGCTGACATTCGCTTCACCTCTGCAGGGTTCAGGTGGCATATATAACATACATTATGGTTTCCTGTACAGCCTGAAAAAAACACCGCTATGAATGAAAAAAAATGGGGGTGGGGAGCACTTTTTTTGCTGTCGACAGCATATGAATTACAGCAGCAATGGGAAAAGTCTGCACTAGAGCAACAGACTGTACGATGGCTTCTTTTCAAAGTTATTTGGAATACCCTGAAAACTCTTTCCAATATTGATCTTATTTACAGAGGGTTATGTACATATTAAATGGTTGCTTGACTCAACCCATCTTGTCATATTTTCTCCCAAAGTATGGAAGTAGCAGACTGTTAGGCTCACGGACCGTTTAGGCTCAAGGTTTATCCCTGGGCAATGCCTTCAGGAAGGCTGGGAGAAGGCAGAACTTCCTCTGCTTTCAGAGGATGGTGGTGCTAACATGCAGGAAAAAGAAGAGTGTTATATACTGTTCTGTAGTTACTCATGTAATGATGACAGCTAGCGAGATATACTTCCCCTGTTAAAACCCAGAGGAGACTGTTCAGGTGGTAAACTGTGACCTCTCTATAATCATCCACAGTGCACAGTTCCCTGAAGTCCATGTGTTCCTGCAGTAGGTCGTACATATATTTACAAACTCTGTTTCTGATTTTTTTCCTTCTCAGGCCCCTGAAGATATGACAGGCCAGCTCATTAGCATGACAGTAAGGTGCCCCAGCATGTACAATACTAAGGTTTTAAGACATGGGTGACAGTAAAACACTAGTCAGTAGATAACAGAGCTATTCATTTTCTGTTCCCCTTTGGTTTGGCCACTGAAGGCTTTGGAGCTGGTTATGAATTCTTTTTTTTTCTTCTTTTTTTTAATTTTTTCTTCTTTCTGGTTTCTGTGGTATGAAGTATGTATCCCTTGGGATTCTTCTTCAGAAACATGTCAGCTTGAGGTTTCTTTTTATTTCCAGCAAACAAGAAGATAATTGAAACCCTTCCTGAGTTACAGCTATGTTTCCTGCTGGAGAGACTGACAGATCCAGCAAAGCACAGAGGACACTGAAAATGCAAGAACATTTTGCTGAGTTTGCCTTGTTATTCCCTTCATACTTTTAAAATATAAAGAAGCTCCCTGGGCCAGACTACAGGTCCTAAAAGGCAAATAGCAAGAGATACTTGAAAAACAGACAGGAGCAGAAACTTTATTTTTCTGTAGTCAGTGAAGGTGCCAAACCCATCAGTCTGCTGCACAGCACGCCAGCCTGGCTGCTGAGGGGCAAGAGGGGGTGCAGACCCCGCAGCCATTCACCACCTGGTTTCTCTGCTGAGAGTCATTACAGCCGGCTGCCAGTTGTAGCGGCAGGTTTGTTTGTGCCAGGAACACCTGCCCAGGAGGAGCGGTGCGGATATCCCCACGGCGGGGATTGACTGGCTTTCCAGCTGCTTCTCTGAGAAAATGGGGTCTTCTCTGCTGAGTCCTTTTATGGTGGGACATTCATTTCCTAGTGTATCTGCAATAAGCCTTACCCCATGGACCAGGTGGACATAATGTAAAGCCCATCTGTGAGACACGGCAACTACAGAAATCTGATATGGTTGTAGGGTATAATGGATTTTTGTCTGACATGACGGGATTGTAAGGGATGCTCAGGCTTGGTGCTGGTAGCAACTAGAGCTAGCTGGGGAATTCTTTTTTCCTTCATTGTAAATGGAAACGTGTGTATTTCTCAGAAACAAAAAATTTCCACTGAAATAAATATTTTATTGGAAAGTGTTTACCAGACTCCAGACAGACTCTTTATCAAATGAAAAAGCCAGCCGCTGGGTAGGGAATACAGACCTGTCAAGTCTGTATCCATGTTATGCCCATCTCACACTCCTCTGAAGAGGAATCTGTTGGCAAGCAGCAGCACAAATTTGCTCCCCCTTGGGGTGTCCGGCACAGAGCAGGGCAGCCAGAGCAGCAGCGCTGTGCTGGATGGGCCATGGGACTCTGCGGGAGCTGGCATTATAGAGCTAAGCTCAGCAAGGAGCTTCCACAGCATGGCCTTGCATGTGAGTATGCATCTCTTACATGATCGGACACCTACATTTCTCTGAGGGTTTGATGGGGGAACCTCAGACCCAGCCTTGGGTTTTGTCAGATTTGAGAAGCCTACAGAATAACTGGTACTGTGCTGGATAAGGTGTAAATTATGGAAATTCTAGATTTGAGTTCTCTACCAAATTCATAGCCAAGCTATCCTAACTACAGGTAAGATTTCCCAAAGAATACAACAGACAAAATACCATTCACTGTATTTTTACATGATGGCAAAAGTGCCCTGAAGTGCCGTTTCCCATTTTCACATTGAAAAGGAAAGGTCATCTGAGCATCAGATTATTTCTGCCTTACACTGGAGTTGCATTCAAATATGCATGCACAAATAAAGCATCATTACTCAATTCTTTAAGCTGCATTGAGTTATTTGCAAAAAGACTCAAGATTTTGTAATGCCTCTTTTAAGTTTATCATACAGAACTTCGCATAAAAGAGAAACAAGGAAAAAGAATATTGTGAAATTACTTGGAATTTTTTTACAATAATAAAGATTGCACTCTACTGTAAACTAGGAAGAGAAGAGATGTAGCTTTCACAGTCTCAGACTAAACACTGTGTCCATGTGTGTCTTTTTGGCTTCTGTTTAAAAAGGCTAATTGTTTGGAAGAGAAAGATGGAAAGAAAAGATTTCATAATTTAACAACCTCAGACCAGTGAAAAAACAGCTACTGCCTTTTGATTACAAATATAGAACTTGCATTTCCTAAATGTATGTTCTTTTTAGCCTAAAGTGTGCTATTAATTGCACAGCTTAATGTGTAAGGATGTGAGTGGATAATGCACTAAGAGCAAAATTGAATACATAACATAAAAATTAAAAGAGGGAGACAGGCCTGCACGCAATTTGTATCCTATCTACTTTTTGCATAAAATAGAAGGGGAAAGAGCGGGGCAAATTTTCTTTACTTTTTCTTCCCAAAATAAGAAAATAGTTGAGCAGTTATGTGACAGTAATGAAGCAACTTATCAAGTGGTGGAAGAAGAGAAGGGAAGCATCAGCTGTTTCCAGCAAACCTTTTGCTCTCAGAAAGTGTGTGAACACTTATGAAGCTGTTTGCTGACAGGACACGTTCAGCCAGGAAAAAATCTGTAGGAATCACTCAGTCACTAACATGCAAGTGAAATGTGTCCACAGCAGAAACAAGACAGAGTGGTTTGAGTGAAGTGCAAGTGCAGAAGCATCATTCCTGCATTTTAGAATTACAGACCAATAGTCACAGATATCATTGGAGTGGGCCAAGAGCTGAACTAGTCCTTGGCACCAGCTACTGCAATCTCAGGACTAGGATTTCACTCTCATGACTGGTGTTTGAGGTAGTCCAGTTTTAGTCCTGTGGGATCGCGCATTAGGTACACATGAAGCAGATGTGCTTTCTTGGGGTTGTCTACCTTTACCCAAGCCAGCTCGGGTGTGTAAAGTGTGCATCAAGCAAGAGCAAGCTTAGCTGCCCAGTTATGAGGCTTTTTTGGTGGGTTCTGCAATCCATGTTGAGATTGATAATGTCGTAACGCCCTCGTATCTGCATCCAGGCTAGCTAGTTATTCTTGCTGAGACAGCTCAAAGTGACAAGCTGTCATCATTTTGATTTCAATACATACTGTTGTCAGCCTATCCTTTGAAATATCACCTTTTTTATTGCTCTGGTACTTCACAGGTCACAGCTTCAAACATACATCAGGTATGTAATGCATCATCCTACATGTCCCCTCCAAAAGGCAGCAACATTCCCATAGAGGGCAACTACAGAATCCTGGTCTCCCACCAGTACAACAGCCTGGGATGTAATATTAGAGCTTAATTTGTTTTACATAATGAAGGCTTTATAGAGTTTAAAATGTACTACACATATATCCGTGCTGTGGTTGGATTTTATGGAAAGACTGCAGGGCTAGATGATAAAAAAGATAACACAGTTCCTGAGTGGTTCACTATAGACTAAATGTTGGAAAAATCTCTTTGCCTAAACAAGAGCACCATTAACGCTCACAGAGGGGCAAGAAGGGTGTGGAAGTCATATATGAGCAATAGAAAAAAACACCTGCCTCAAGGCACAAGAGGAGAAACACTGCATTTTATCATGAAATACAAGAGTCATTTCAGCACGCTGTGCATTAGGCAGCACCGTAATACACCGCTACCATTTAGATGCCACTGAAATAAGTTGTTTCCATCATCAGAGTGCTGGTCTACCTTCACTGCAGCTCCTTGCCCACTGCCCTGCCACCTTCAGGTCCAGTAATGAAATCTCATAAAATAGAGCAGACACTGTTTCAGACCACAGTGCATAAAACAGTCTCATGCTACCTGTGAACAGTTACTGGCATCTACAGGATACATGAACAGACCCAGTTAGGTTGCTGTAGAAATAAAGAACAACTTGGTCAAAGCCACTGAAGCACTAACAAGAGAGCTGGGACAACCTGTGTCACCAGCTAAGTGCCAGCCATCACCAGCTCCCTTCAGCCAGTGCCCGGCATCCGTGGGGCAGACGAGCAGCTCTTGCAGTGGGAGCTGCGGGTGCGAAAGCTCCTCAGTGTGCCGAGAGCTAAAATCCTGTCACCAGCTCAGCCAGCACCCCAGCCTGCTCCCTCAGTTGCCCCTCAGGTAGAGCTAGGTAGAGGTTTTTAAACCTGTTAATAGTAGTACTTCCTAACTGTCCTGTTGTGAGTACTTTAATTTCTCCCCAAAATTACTTCACAGACTACACATCTGTTATTGTAATTTACACCTTGGTGGAAAGCACACCTGGGGAGGCCGGGAGAAGCCACATATTTATGCTTGCTTCCCACTGCAATCAACCTGCTCTTTCCTCATTTTTTCTCAGCCTTCTCCACGTTTCCTAGCTTTATTTTCTGCTTAACTCACCTATTTACACCAGGAAGGAGAATGGCTGCAACCAGATTATTAGATTTAAATTTGCCTCACCCCACTCCATGTTGCAAGTGGCTGAAGAAAAGACCCTTCTCTGGGGCTCAGCTGTGTTTATTTTCCACTGCCTGCAGCAGCAGTAATGATGTCCCTTGGATCTCTCTATTTTCCAACCCCCTGGCTGCCCTGGAAAGCTGTGCCCCTGTCAGTCATGGCCAGCATGACGCTTGTCTTCTTTGGGAGGATGTCAGTGTGATTACAGGTGGTGGGGCAGCAGAAGATAACCGAGGCTCCAAAGGCCATGAGTGACGCCCCAGGTAGCAGCTCGGGGAGGGACTGGATGATATGAAATCCTGCTCCTCTTCCACAGCTACTGCCCTTTCCCTTATGGGTTCTCACAGCGGGAGGAGCTGGGTCCTCCACACTGCCCCCATGCATTAAAAATGAGCTCTGCGCCTGACATTTGCCTCCCTCATGTCTCCGTGGGGAAATTATTCAAGGTTTTCTGAAGTGTTTCAGGTGGATCAATATTTTATTCCAAAAAGGAAAAGGGAACGTGCAATGCAACAGTTTGGCAAGCAAAACGACTATATTGCTGTTAAATGTTTTGTTTCATTTTCCAGGAGAACTCACTCTCTTTACATACTTCTAATGAATCTTAGAGATGCTAACAGGAATGTTCCTCGCCTTGCAACATCTATCTCCCAGCAGACCAGGTGCCTCTTTTCACTTGGAGTGTATGGTTCTCACTGTCATTCTCAGAGCCTCATTGCTGCCAGCTTTTGGGCTTATGAATATCACTCTGGTTTTGCCTGTCTCAATATTTTCTTCGTTACTTGCTCAGGGCATTATTAAAAATTGTTCATTAGACAGCCCTCTGATACACAGCACCATGAATGGCTGTTAATAATGCTGAATTAATCTTTCAGCATATATGAATTTCACACCTTCCTGTACATAAGGAGAGGTCAGCTGTAGTGCTAGTAAGGCTTTCCTCATGACCATCTCTTAAAATGTATATTTAAAGTAAGTTGGTATTTGTTTCACATGTTTTTGGGAGGTTTTATCTGATACCGTCATACTATGTACCGTATAGTAATTTACTTGGACTACATTTGCTTCGGGGAGTCAAACCATCCATTTTTCACTCTTGTCCTTTTGACTGAGTGATTTGCCAGATGCGACACAGAGAACACAGAAGTGTATGACTAGCCTGAAAGAAAAACAGATGATCCATTTCTGGTTTAATCTCTCTTTGTATTATGCTGGAATATTTTAGCCGTGGCATAAAACAGATGAAGAAACCACTCCATTTTTATCCACAAAGCTTTTATGCCATCCTTAACAACCTCTGGGACAGCTTTGGTCCCTTGGAAGCTACCACCTGCTGGGGGAATAAAAGTACCAACCTCAAGAGGAACAGGTGTGCAAAAAGATCGGATGAGTAAGTAACCCACAGGTTTGGAAATCCCACATGTACGGAAGGAGAGTAGCAATGAATCATGACAATGACAAGGAGGATTGCAAAACCGAATTTGAGTATCTAGGGAGGTTATTCAAGGCCCCGATCCAACGCAAGTCTGCAGCGCTGCTGCAAAGAAGCAGTGCCTGCCTTGTGCTTACCTGGCACCAGAACTAGAGCCCAAATGGCCTCACAATGAGATGCGTCAGGGAAGCGGCTGAGCTGAAAGATACCTTTTCTGGTTGGATTTGCTTTAGAAAGAAGCATTCCTTGCCCTGCCCTCACCATGGGGCAGTACATACGATGGTACCAACACAAAAGATGTTGTGGGAACAAGACCTGTGGCCCCTCCTTGTGGTGGCTGTGTGGTCTTAGCCTAATGTAAATGACTGCACAAGCCAGTAATTGGCCTGAAGTCTCTGAAATTCCTTCTGTTCTTTGTAAAATTTGATACCAGTTGTGTGACAGAGAGAGAACAGGCAGATAGACATACACATATAATTCTGTATATACACATACAAAATTATATTAAGGCTGTTATAGACCCCGACAATCCCAAATATTTTAATTTTATAATACTACATCCTTAGCTCATACCGCTTCTGGAAAACAGAATATCAACCTTCAACTCCAAGTTCCTTTTTCTCCCGGTCAGTTTGTGAAAATACTGTAATCTCTGTGGACTTAGCTTCCCATAATGAATTTTATGTGATATGAACCCTTGTGTTCTCTTGCTTTTCTTGAGGGTTAGTGCTGGTAAATAAGTGACAACTAACAGTGAAGACCTAATTTAAGACCTCAAAACATAAATTTCATACTCTGCTAATAGAAATGGTTCCAAAATAAACAGCTAACCTTCACCTTGCTCATGGCACTCACTTCAACTGGTCTGTAACCATATTCACAGGAAAACTGTGCAACTGGAGAGACCCAACATAGTATGTAGCACCAGCCAGGGAGGGATACTGGCTCAGGTCCCAGAAGCGGTGTCAGCGTGTCATTCTGCTCAGACAAACTAGCATGCCAGGGAAGAGGACTGTGTGGCACAGGACCAGCGCTGCATCCCCAGCCTATGCAGCTTCTCATGTTAGACTCGCTACCCTGACATCTAAAGTCAGCTTTTGCTTGCATCCTACCAGTTTAAGAAATCCAGATTGCTTAGCTTGGCTGCTCTGTTCTCAATATTTTGACACACTTTATATCATCCATAAATTTTATTTGCACTGCTTTTATATTTACTTTTCCCATAATTTATAAAACAGTATTTAATAGTGCTGACCTGTAACTGATCTCTGCAAAATCCCATTTGAAATACTTCTATTCAATGATAAATCTTCCATGACACCACTTTGATATATACCAGCTACCAAGTGCCTAAATCCATTTAATTTGCACTTAATCAATATCAGACAGGGTTGACTGCTAATCACAATAACATGCAGTTCAGTGCTTTACAAAAGGCAGTTTCTGTGGTATGTAAACAAGTGCTTTAATCAACCAAACTTATCTCATCAGAGGAATGAAACCAGACCCACATGCCATAAAAGCTGGTTGACTCATATTCCCGTCTTTTAAATTTTAAATAATTAAATCCCATATCAGCATTCTGTTTTCATCCTTCGCTCTAGGACTGATGTCAGCCTGGTTGGTCTAATAGTTTCAGTCATTCCACCTGCCATTTACAGCAACTTGTATGGCCTTAGCACGCACCCTCCTGCCTGGAGCCTCCTTGCTGTCAGATAGATAACTCAGGTTTTCTGCCTGAATCATCTAATATTAATAGATTCATCCAGTTATACTAAAGGCACAGGCTTTTCCAAATTTTTCACAACATCCTCTCCTGAATATTTATAGCTGTGTCATTAATTCAAGTAGCATCATGGAAAGCAGAAAATGCTATAACTTTAGCACATGCAGAGATCCCAATGTAGCATGACTATCCAAAATCCTAGACACAGAAAAGCTTTTCTTGAAAATCCAGAAGAGTCCAGTATTTGCAGTTTTATAAGACATAGTGCTTGGATAATTCTCCTTCCACGACATCAGCACTGACGTGGGAGACTTCTGATTTTGTAGACCTGTGAGCTCTTGTTTGAAAACTCTTCAGGTTTCTTACCCAAAATGTGTCTTGTTGCTTTCTTGTGATAATCTCTGTCTCTCCCTTTTAAACATGCCTAGCTAGTATGAATGCACTGCTTAAGAATTATGCTACCAGACTGATGGTCAGAGAGACAAGGGAACTGTTATGAAGAAATAGAATGAAACATAAATAGTGTAGACATCCCCACTGCCCAGTTCCCTGCAACAGATCACAAAGCCAGTACTGCCATCCCATCAAATCTCTTTCAGGAGAGGAAAAAAACAGTGCAGGCAGGTCCCAAAGAGATGGACATAGGAAAAGATCCATAATTAATACCTAGATGCAGAAAACGATCGATTTCCATTACAAATATATTATGTTTCCTGGTATTTTGCGGGGTAAAATGCCATTTCTCAATTACACATTTGCTGCATCGAGCAGCTGTAGCTTAAGATGAATGGGAAATTCTTTTTTTGCTCCTTAGTGCTGACCTGAAGTTTTCTCTCTTTTTATACCCAGTTGTTCTGACAACAACGCTGAGTAATGGGGTTACTCAGGGGACTAGGACACCCGGGAGAATGTGTAACAAGTACTCATACCTGGTTTTCACAAACGGTCTCACTCAACTTCAAAATGGATGGGATAGAAACACTGTGAAGTATATGATATACAAGCAATGACAACAAAACTAAATCTTTTTTCTAAGTTGTTCTTGTCATAACCACAAAAGTTCTGTTGAGCAAAAAGTCTAAATTCCAGCTTAACATGCTGGAGGGCACAAGCAAAAGAAAAGAAGCTCTTATAGTGACAGACAGAAAATTAATTCCTCCCATCTGTAGGTATGCAACTCCACAGCAGTGACAGAAAACAATTGAGGATATTAGCACCTCATTTTCAGCTGTCATTTTAAAACAACTAGTCCATTTACTCTACCTGACCTCCAGTTATGTCAGATGCATTCAGCTTGCTTTGGAAAGATCCACTGAATATTTTCCTTTAAGGGCACTGGAAGCCCAAGAAGAAAAAGTTCGAAACATCTGAGAAACGTTTCTGTCATTTGATTTTCATAGAAGAGTGATGCAATGGTTAAAATTTAGCAACATAATGTTTAGTCACATATGCAATCTGGCCATAGCATTTTGAATTAACTGCAACCTATTCAAAATCTGGTATTTTCAATTAACTGGAGCTTATTCACATCTGGCAAGCTAGCAAACAGAGCGGGAGAGTGTTACAGCAGCTTAGCGGAAGCCTGCCATGAATACACATTTGGACAGCCTGGGAGAGCATCAGTGTCACTCTGGGAATGTTCCTGGCATGGTAAAAGAAAAACATCAAAGACATTACTGATTTAAAACTGCCTTCAAGAGTGCAATCTGTAGTGACAGGAAATGGAAAAATTATCCTCAAAGGGACTGCGAAGAAAGAGCTAGTCCAGCATGATAGTGGGTTCCACACATAAAGCTTATGTTTTGTCAAAAAACTCACTAAAGCAAAATATTGTGCAGTTTTTGGCCCAAATTCAGAAACAAGTCTTCAGGGCAGCTCAGAAACTGCAGGAACCAAATCAAGTTTGGAAGGGACAGCTCAGAAAGGAAGTCTTGTCATCCGCATGGTACATCTAATATTTTAAAAGGCTACTGTAACCTAGATACCAGCATTTAAAAAACAACAAAAGACTAATAAGGTCTGAAGATGGAACCCTGAAGAGCCACAAGAAGAAAAAAAGATCGACCAGAATAACTCTCAGAGCGCTCTGTCTGAGACTGCTCCAAACATGCCAAAATAATACTCATGGTAACCCAGCAGTGCCTCTTCAAAGTTGACATTGCCTTGGTGTGACTGATGGAATCAAAAGCTGCCAGTAAACACAGGGGAAGAAAAAGGACACAACTTTGATCCCAGGGTAGGCTGAGGACTACTATAGTCCATGAAATTACTATGCGTAATTCCCATGCATAATGCACAAATGCAAATTCTCATGGAGTATATATTATTGAGGCTTAATTGCAAGAATTAATTGACATAGGCTTTTGCAGTAGGAACATCTATTTATAGGATAGGTTTTTGTAAACCACGGAAAGAGGCCCTTAAGGTTCTTTACCAGTTTTTAAGCTGAACAACCTAGTTGCTAAAATGTATTTTAAGGAAACTGTTTTAAGTATTCAGGGACAATATACAGAGTAAATTTCTTGTCACAGTCTGAATCCTATTGCTACACAGAACCCTGTAAGAGCACTTCAGTACAATATATCATTCTGATTACTCTTTAGCAGTTGAATGTTGCTCCACAAAAATGAATTTCATATAGACAGGGTAAGACATTGGTTACACTCCATCTCAACTTGGCTTTACACTTTTGGGGCATTCCCCTTTGCCCTAGGCCAACCAGAGATTAAGTCCTTGACAAAGTTGGAGGACACCCACTACACTAAATTACATTTGCTTCAATTAACTCTTCCAACCCCTGGAAGTCATGAGGGTGGCACAAAAGAGCTATAGCAAGGCTGAATTTTTGATCCTGCTCCTTGCTGAGTCACACGATAAATTCCTATAGAAACTAAATAATATTTATACACAATCAGTTCCTGTAGTCCTGTTATGGTTTGGAGGCATCAAAATGGACAGCATCAACCAAGAGTCTAGGGAAGAAAATTGATTTTCGTGTATATTTCCTTGTGACTTATGTACTTATTTTTATAGCTCATGGGACAAAGTGCAGGTCTGGGGCATTTGCGGATACACCTTTGATTTGTTTGCCAAATTTAAAACGAGTCCTTAACACCCTTGGCTTTCCCATGCATCCAAAAGATCATTCCAAACAGGGGGCCCTTATGGGGATTACCACATCAAGAAATGCTGAGGAAGAAAAAGAGCATATACTACAAGATGGTGGTGGTGGAGGAGGAAGTGTGCATTTGGGATACAGACAGCCTGGAAAAGCCAAGGGGATCATTCTTGCTTCCTGCTGATAGTCAGTCTGTGCCAATGGCCGGAGCAAGTGGGGTTGCAGAGTGGCAGAGGGAAAGAGAATAGACGCTGCAGTGCTGTTTCAAGGGACATAGGAGCCTGGATCACATCTTGCATGTATTTCCACCTGGAAAATCCCAAGTAGCCAAGCTGTGTACATGAACTGGAAAAACCACAGGCGTGGGTGACTACTGAATGCCATAGGTAGCCAGCTCGCATGTTTAACAAAATAAGTCTGGACAAAGCTGATTCTTTGCACATGTGGTGAGCAGACAATATGCAATTTCTGCATTACTTAGATCTCTTGAAGAAATGGTCAAATTCCTCTTGTGTACCTAACAATGTCTCCAGTCATAAAAAAGGCAGAGGACACAACAGGAAATACTAAAAGAAAGACAAAAGCCCTTGGTCCCCACCAGTGAATCTGCATCTCTGATCATAACATCTTTTCTTGATATACTGAGCAAAAGACGGAAACCAGAAGCTACTGAGAGCAAATGGTACAATAGGTATGCTCTTCAACAGCATTGCTCTTGCAGTTTCCAGGGGGGAGATGTTGTACTTTGGGTTAAAAAAACCCTTTTTCTCACAGTACAAATAATACAGAACTCCAGGCCACTTTGCAAAGAAGTATATTCTGCTCTGTCTCACATTAAGTCAGCTTTTTCTAGTCAAACTGATTGGCAGCAAAGTCCTAGTTTACTCATTGGTTCAGGTGGTCTTTTCAAGTATCGTCAGCTGCTATGTTTTACCTGGTATCCACTTAAACCAAATGCAGATCTGAACTCCCTGACCTTTTTAAGGAAGTTTGTATACGAATCTAATTTTCTTATGCAATGCCATTTCTTCCTCCCCAGTGGGGAGTTTTGGAGGTGGGTATTTTTTAATGTTTGGGCATTTTAACATGCCTGAGCATGGTATTGTACTAGATCTTCAGACAATGAAAACATTATGAAAACTTTATAGGCATCATTCCCACCAGAAAATATTTTCCATAGTAAATGTTGCTGTTCTCCTACTCCAAAGTCAAACCACTGGTTTTTTTTAAAAAAAAAAAATATAAATGCCTTTCCCAAACAGTTGATGAAAAAGAATGAAGTATAGCTGTGTTTCACATATAAGACTCCAAAGTAAAAAGCTACCAAAACCTTTAAATTTTTCTTAGTGTTCTCATCACTGTACTTAGAAAAATATTCCACCACCACAAAATTCAGAGAAAATCAATTCAGCTGGGGAGAACTTTTGAGATCACAAGGGTCAGAGATACTACAAAAAGTAGAGATACATAAACTGGTGTAAATAGTACATGAATATTAGAGTATTACCAATTTTATACCAGCATAATCAATTTAAGAGAATCTTAATCAGTGTAACTGAAGTAAGTGTCGATAAAGTGCAACAAAATAGAAACCGAACTACTGTCCAGGCTAGCCGAACACATCTCCTCTGTCTCATCCCTCCCATACCCTGAACTTACTTACATTCCTGTATGCATCAGCAGACTGGATGTAGGATTAAGAGATTCAGACCAAATTGAAACACAGCAGGTCCTTTGAGTTTAGGTTACACTCTGACATGTATCTTCATACTTGCAGAACTGCATTTCAAGAGTACATGTACTCATTCACCTTTAAGCCTTTAAGCCTGCCTTCAGACATGCTAGCTGAGTACAGTCCTTTTGGCCCCTTCATAGGTAAGCTCCACAGATACAGCCAAGAAACCAAGAAACCTACTGTGCTCTAGTTTAGCACATTGTTTGGGTTGCTGACTCCGAAGTAAGCATTTGAAGAGAATTGAAATAAGCAGGTGTTTAAAAGCACAAACAGTGGTAACAGCAGGACCCCTTCTCAAACACTTCTGTTTCTACATTTACTGGGGACCCTCAGTTCCTGATAATTGCTGCTGTTCCTCAGAACATGCAAAGATGGATGAAGGATTTACATTGTTAATAGAAGTCACTGATGTCTTTGGTAGACATTCGAGTCAATATTGTTTCCTTTAGTTTACATGCTTTTTTCCCCCCATTAATTTGACGTTAGAACTGTGCCTTTCATTAAAACATAACTTTAAAGATATTTGGCAGCTCTTGAAATAGGCCTGTTTGGGGTAGTGTACATATATTTGATATAACTCATTACTCTATGTTTTTAAGCAGACTCTATAGGTATACTTTTTGCCAAGTAAGTACATCTGAAATATCTGTCATATGAGACAGCAATACCAGTAGTATATTATTTTGAGAGAAATATGGAAGCACATCTTTCCCAAATAGTGCTAGCAAATTTCATTCACTCAGAAAAAAAAAGCCCTTCTTATATTATAGTTCTTTTCTATTGTTACACAAACTTGAGGAAAAAGGGAAACTACATTAGACATTTTAAAATAATATGAGGGAATGACTCCCGTTATCTGAAAAGGGTTACAGCACTCCATCTTCCCTACTGAATTCAATTTTGACACAAATGTTATCAAACCTCGATGTTTCAGTACAGTGAAGTTAGTTGTCTCTCTACTTTCTGTCCATGTCACAAGAGCTCCCAAATAAGAAAATGACAGTCAGCAATCTAAAGTACGATGTAATATACTAAAAAAGTTACAAAGACTAACTTTACTTTCAGACACAGTATTGATTCTTTCAGGAAGGAAATGAACTAAATTGGTTTATGGAGAGGAATCTCGTCATAACATTCCCTATGTTGTGCCTACTAGGCATGAGATAGACAAGTTTATTGTGCCATTTATGCAGTAATGTATGTTGCATTCTTTTTTTTTTTTAAAGGATAAATATATATAGAGATAGATTGTATCCATGGTTTCATAATATTTTCCCTTCTTTATCCACATATGGAAGAGAAACCATGAGACAAAACTTACTAAACACAGCAGGGAATCTGATTCAGACTGGGACATAAAAGAAAAGTTGCCAGCAGTTACAAATGTTTGAGCTTTTTAGCCTATTTCCACCAAAGGGAATGCAGCAGAAGATGAGGACAAAATGGTTGAATTCATTTGCTTAATGTCAGCAGACATAGCGACTCCAAGCTGAGGGAGGCTGAGCGACAGACATCGCATGTCAGGAAGATAGTGAATTTCTCATACGTCTCAAGCACACAGACAAACTGCAGATTGGCAAGAACTTGAGGATATTTGTACTGCTTTGAAAATTAGGAATATAAAAGAAGTAACCATTGCCAATGTTGTTAACTAAAGGTACCAGGAGATATGGGCAAAAAATAGTTAACCCCGTTCCCCACCCTACCATTTTATACTGGATTTCTTCAAGCCTGTCTCTGCCACGGTTCACGAAGATGAAAGTAGACAACACAGAATCAGACAAAACCTCTGGTTACATCCCTGGTGGCTGCAGAACGGTAGAGGTGTGCACATTTAGAAAGTTGGAAGAAAGACACTGACACCATTACCATCATCTGAATGCTAACATTGCCAACAACATATAGCTGGATTGCAGCACCTCCCATAACACCTGCATGCTGAAAGTGAGCAATTTTATAAAGAGTAGAGCCTGCACAGACAATGATCTATTAGTCATGTTATAAAAATTTTAAGTGTCCTCCTAAGCACTTAGAGACAGAAGTCAGGAATAAATAAACACCTGAGAATTTGATGAGTAATCAAGTGCTAATACAGAAGGGCTTTCCCCCCGCCCAAGACTGTTAAATACTGTGGGTCATGTTATAATAGTACCATAGTACAGAGTTTTAGAATGATGCTTTTTTAATTATTATTTCTATGGTGAGGGGACTGCTAATTCCTGTCGGCTATATTTGGCCTTATTGCTTCTGTAGACTGAACTGGGTAAGAGTTCACTTAACAAATTAATATTTAGTTTTAACTCTCTTTTCTTGCTAGTTTGGGGTTAGCAAAGAGGTGTCGTTCTATTGGCTTCCACAGGTTGCTTTTGGTTTTGTTATTCTTCAATAAAATGTCTAGGTACAGCTCTGAGTGTTCTCTCAGTTTTAATGAATCGAGTGATTAAACACAGAATTTTAGTAAATCTACAAAGGAAACAGCAGAAAACTTCATGGAGGTGCAGACTCCCTGACTGCTAATAAAAATGCACCTTTAACAATATTTTGTCCAAGTTGATACCTGGAAAATAAGAGTGCAAACTACAATGCAACTTTAAAGAAATAAAAACCAACCCCCAAACCAAGCCTTCAAACAGGCTACCTCAAGAACAATAGCATTTGCCGCCTGGGATTCCTCTCATTTTTTCCCTTTTTTTCCATTTCTTCTTGTGCATGTGACAAGCCAAACCAAGAGGACGACCTCAGTGACTGACATGGTTCCCTGAGTTGCCCTAACAAATCCATGAGCTGACTGGTTAGCAAGTTCCAGTAACAGAATGGAGAAATGGTATGGTAGGATTTGTCATGACACATTTGGAAAGGGACCTCTGTTGCAAGAGGCAAAGAAAGTGTGCCTGAAACTTCCCAAAGCTATACATCATCCTGCACAAGCTAACATCCTCATTGCCTGATCCTGCACGCAACATTGGCAAGGGCCTAGGTAGAAGTCAGATCAGAGCAGTGAGTTGGCACTGACAACTGATCAATGCTGCAACCTATTAACACTGTCCTTGAAAGGCAGCAGTTCTCAGACTGCTTCTTTTCCAAAAATTTCCTGAGCTTTTAATATCCACAAGTTCTGTGCGTCATGGTGTTTCCATGCCTGCAGCAGTTCTGCGATCTCAGAGTTTCCCTGCAGCAATGCTGTGTGCTTCTGTTCTTCCATTCTGCTTCTGATGGAGATTTTGTTCTTCTGTTCCTGCTGTGCACAGTAGCTATATCCTCAGGCTCCTCTGTTGATAACCAATGGGAAGTTCAGTACATACATATTTTTTTTTTTTTGGTGCAAGAAATCTAATCCTCTCTACCTCTTTTCTTCATGACAAGGCCATGGTGTGTAACCTTTATCATTTCGGTATGCCAACCTTTCACATGCAACCATAACTGCCCAGTCCAACTCTGCATCAAAAATGAGTAGGAAGCTTAATCACATGATAAAGAAATGTCATCATCGCCATATCTCTCACTTTTTTTTTAAAGCACAAGCCTTTCTTATGTGGATAATTCAAAACACATTTTAGACTGTCTTTTGCCAGCTGGTGTTCCATAATACCTGTCAAGCTGGAGAACCCATCAATGATACAGCTTTTGAAGGTCCCAGAGTGGAAAAGAGAGGTGGCGGTCACCATTATTGATGTGACTGGAGGACTATAAGAGCTTGTCAACCATGACATGTCTGTGAATGGAAGTATCAGCAAGGAGATTAGCAAAAACGTAGGTGGACCAGCAAAGTTTTCTCTATCAACTAACATGACAGATTCAACGGTAAGAAGGATTTCTCCAAAGGAGCCAGACAACCACTGATAAGCTGCTAAAGTAAGTGTCAGTTGACTAACCAACAGGCAGTCCTTCTCTCCTGCCTCTTTCCTCCCTCTGTGACAGCAGTGATAGGAAAGAAAGGACCAAACCAAAATCGTTTCATTTTTTTCCATTAGGAGGTTCTCTGCAGAAAGCATTTGAAAGGGTCTTTGTGAAGAGAACCCAAACAAACAGAAGACAAAATGAAACAAAAAAGCAAACGAGCAAGAGACTACCCTTTATTAATAGTCCTTTCCATGCCCAAAGTCATACAATTAGCATTCTTAAAAAGAGCCTTGTCTTTGATTTTAATGCTGGCATGTGTTGGTCCATTCATGATGGCCATGTAGTTCACAGGTAGACAAAGTCACTGTTCTATTTTTATAGGTATGTATGTCCTTAAATTATAACTCACAGAACAGATGTTTCAACAGTTTTTATGCAGTGAGCATGTCACAACCTCAGTTGCCTCTTTGGACTCATTTGAGGCCTTCCTCTCCTTCATTTCTGGGAAACAAGTCACTCATAGCAGCACATTTCTCTAGGGTGTCAGATTCAGTGGTTGGAGTAACAGCAATAAATTCATCAAAATGTGCGTGTTAGGCTATGGAGTTGGGCTATTTCTACATGCCTGTTTCATGTACCTTGTTTTTCTATATAATTGCTTGAGGTGCTTGGTTTTATTTCAAGCCCATGGGCAGTCAGATGAGTTGGGTGGAAATTGTGTTGCAGAAGTGAACAGTCCTTCTGCTTCCCTCCCGACTCTGCTTGCAACATTTCTTCCAGATACTCACCCCAACCCTTCCCTCTTGCCTACGTGTACACCCAGAGCTGAAAACTACCTTGTTAGAAGAGGAGGCAATGGTTGGCCAGACACACCAGGATCCACCAGTAGCCTATGGCGCAATAACGGTTAAACAGCTAACAAAGCCTGTCACTACCAGAGGTGAAAGGAAGTGTGGAAAAGGAGCGGAAAACACAAAACCAGGAATTTACACATTGGGCCATTGGAAGACTGACTATATTTCTACTAATTCCCGTGCAATGTTAGCATACAGTGAACTGACTAGCGAATGAGTAGCTGAAATAGGTACATTTTTGAAGGCAGAGAGGGATTTTTTGAGTCAAGCTACAGCCCCCAGCCTGTGGAAGTGAGTCTGGAGAAGCACAGTGTGAATGCTAGGGTGGTACAGGCAAGCTCATGTATACCTTCCAGAGTATCTCCTACAGAGAAATACCAGCAGTGAATTTATACTGTGTACATACTTTAAGTTTTGAAAAGTGATCTAGAAATTAGCAGATGACTTGACCTGTGCCACTCATTCGTCATATGCCTTTCGTAAATTTGATTGTTGAAATCACTTCACCCAGCAGAAAAGTTCCCAGCAGCTTCAGTGAAGTTGGGACTTTATTGTAGATATGCTACTGTCATTTTTCTCCAACACAGCTGAGCACCACTTTTCAAGACTGCCAAACTGACTGTAGGCCCTGTATGTGAATTGAAAATGCTATCCTTTATTGTCTTGGTGCTTCAGTTGCCCAACCTTAAAATGGAGGTGGTATTTAAGCCTCACATGGTTTGCAAATGTCCCTAGTTACCCAAGTGTAATTTTAGTCACAAAAAGAAAAAGGTAGTTTTGTGGCTGGAGCAGATCTTCAATTCAGTCTGTTGCTCAGTGCTCCCACAGCTGTACCGGAGCAGTGGAGGTAGGAGGAAGGATCAGAGCTACTGGCAAATTAAATCACATTGATCATTGCAGCAACCAAAGTGTGTAAGCACAATTCCAATGCCTGTCACCGTCATGGTCTGGCTCAGCCCAAGCCCTTTATTATCCATTGAGGTTTATTGTACTTGCATCTGCAGTGTCAGTGGAGGCTTGTTGAATTCTTAGCATTTTCCATAGCAAATATCAAACGTATTTGAAAATACATGTCACAACTAGCAATATATATTTTAGAGTGCTAGTTTAAGGAACCATAATGCACACAGGAAATTGTGCACATACAATGACTTCAAGATACGCAGAGTCATTATAAGGACTACATTTTTTGCCTTGCACTTTTCAATTTATGCAATACATTGCATTGCCTTCAAAATTTGTTGAGCTGCACGTAAACCTGCTTGCTGGTTGATATATATGATATAAAAGACAATCCATAACAGGAATATTAGAACTTGGGAGTTATAATACTGCTCTGAGTATTTCTAAATCCCCAATAATTGCAGATATCCTATAATTTATATAACATATTATCCTGGTTTCGGCTGGGATAGAGTTAATTTTCTTCCTAGTAGCTGGTATAGTGCTGTGTTTTGGATTTAGGATGAGAATAATGTTGATAACACACTGATGTTTTAGTTGCTGCTGAGCAGTTCTTACACTAAGTCAAGGACTTTTCAGCTTCTCATACTGTCCTGCCAGCAAGGAGGCTGGAGGTACATAAGAAGCTGGGAAGGGGCACAGCCAGGACAGCTGACCCAAAGTGGCCAAAAGGCTATGCCATACCATATGATGTCATGCTGAACAAAAAACTGGGGAGGTTGGCGGGGGGGCGGGGCTGCTGCTTGGGAACTGGCTGGGCATTGGTCAGCAGGTGGTGAGCAATTGCATTGTGCATCACTTGTTTTGTATATTCTTTTATCATTATTATTATTTTCCCTTCCTTTTCTGTCCTATTAAATTGTTTTTATCTCAACCTATGAGTTTTACCTCAACCCACGAGTTTTACCTCTTCTGATTCTCTCCCCCATTCCCCCAGGGGGGAGTGAGCAAGGGGCTGTGTGGTGCTTAGTTGCTGGTCAGGGTTAAACCATGACACATTTTCAGTATATTTTTTTATAAATTCTCTTGAACTTAACTGTAGTTTTAGGACTGCAAAATATAATTTCCAAATATTCAACATAAACTATCCGGTATAGTTAGATTAGCATCTCTCTGCATGTTGAAAGTCCAGCAGAGTGGCTGTGTATGCAGTTACCCCAGCTATGTAACTGCTTGGTTCATGGCCCTTTCAAGGAGCAGGGTGTGATTCACCTCATAAGTCAGAAGGAAAGTAGGCACCAAAAAATGGGAAGATTCAGCCATACTCTGCAGAAGCTCCATCCAATCAATCTTGTCTCAGCTTTAGGAATGCCACTTTTTGAGCTCAGCAAACCAACAGTTTGAAAGTAGCCTTTCATATCTTAGAGTTATAAAGCATAACACTCAGACATGTACCTCATCAATAACATGAAACTGCCAAATGCTAAAAGCATTCACCTGAAATTAATGGAAAAAAGTCAATTAAAAAGTACTACATACCTGTTAAGAGCTCATATTTGATCTATATTTCTAGATCTCCTCACAGGTGTCAATAAACCAAAGCTTGGTTACACTACCTTTCTTTCCAGATGCCAGTTGACATTAATTAGAATCTGAAAAAAAGATTATAAAGGATTGAATGCACCAAGCAAATTCACTCAACTTTTGCCATGCTTGTGATAATTATACAAAAGTAGGTCACAATATCACTACCAGTGAGAAGAAATACTCTGAATGAATGAGACCTGTAAGGAAAATGGAAAGTTGGAGAAACCAAGTGAAACACTTTTGCTAGAGATAACTAGCTATATGGCTTCTTATAGAAGTCTTACTAGATATAAATCTATTAAATCACTTCTGTGGCTTTTTTTACCATGAATACTTTGATATAGGTATCCATAATATTATCATAGCATACCAATCTCTAAATTAAATGTATGCTGCGGACTCCACTGTTGACATTCTCAGTAGAGCCACACTGTTATTAGCAATTGCTTTAAACACATTGCAAAAGTGCAGTACAAATCAAGCCTTACTAAGACAGAAAAGTAAGATATGTCCTTGAATATGTCAACAGTAATTATTCCAAGTTTGTGGTTCACCAGCTTCAGCTAACTTTGTAGAGTAAGTATTCCATTAACTCTTTTGGTGGAGAGTGTGTTTGCTCTGTACTTAAGTTCAGCAGGAGAGCAGAGTAGGATTCCTAAATCAGTCATTTTCTTTCTTAAAAAAGGGAACATCTAAATATAGTATTTGACCACATTGTTTGGCAATCTAAATGACACAAGATTTCTGAAGTGAAAAAGCTATAACTTTTTACTCACACACGTAGTTTGCTTTATAACACATTTAAAAGATTTATTTTTTAACACTTTATGCAGTTATAAGCATTCTTCATCACAACATACTTTTAAAAGCCTCCTATTTATCACACGGGCTCTACCCAGGCAACTCTTCTGTCTCACCTTTTACACTTACGGTACCAAAGCTACACTATTTCCCTCTGTCAGCTGTAGAATGATATAAAACAACTGAAGCGCTGCAAGCATCCCTTTGCAAACAGCTTGACAAGTCTATACACTGGTTGAAAGTTACTAGAGCACAGTTTATTTTTAGGACAGCTTCAGTCTTCCCTATTGGAATTCCATTTATTACAGTCAAAAGAATACAGTTCTGATCACTGCAACCAATTAGCAGCTTAAAGTAAACAGAAAAAGAAAGGCTGAAAGACAGCACTTATTAACTTTATTTGCTTGACTAGGGGAGGAAAGAATTATCTAATGCTTCATCCATTTTTCCATTAAGGCCTAATTTAAGACATTGTATCATGAATACATTTTAGGAGAACAATTTGCAAGTAGAAATGTGTCTTCAAATGATTCGAAAAATAAGTCAGTTGCAACAACAAATGACTAACTACCCAAAGGATGTGGAATTCCCTTGTTTGTCACCACCTACTATCACAATTCATATACTTGCAGGGAGATGATACAGATACATTACATATGATACTGCACATATGATTATTTTTTTCTTTGTTTACAAAGTTATTTTCCTTTATATAAGAATAATAGAAACAAAAGACAACCTCACAGATGGATGAAGGACACAAGAGGGGGATTTCAGCAGAATATAGACACTATGTTCACATAAATGAAACCACCAAATGCAAGCCCTAATTCTGGAGGTATATTGAGGACAGCTCTCACCCACTCAGCTTCCTTCGATGCCTCAGCTTTAATATTTGATGTATTAAAGGGTGCCCAAAATGTTGCACTGTGTTGTTTGCTTTTAAGCTTGAACACAAATAGGAAAACAATGCAAAGAGGTTTTGCACACTGGAATATCTTGAAGATGCTCCTCTATACAATCTGCCAGAACACATAAGTGCAGGCAAATTGTGGATTAAAGGCTCTCACCTCAGTTTAACCCCTGGCTTGAGTATCCAATCAGAAGCCAGCAGGCATCTGAACAAGCATACCAAGGAAAATTAACTTCTAATTTTCTATAGGGGGCCAAGCATGGGTACAAACTGTTTAAGTGTTTGCCAAGCAGAAGTGTCCACTTTCATTGTTTCACTTGGAAAAAAAAAGATCCATAAGCTGGCATACACCCAGACACTTGGCAACTTGAAACTAGGATAGGTGATTCTGACTCCAGAGAAGTCTGAATTCCATTGTGCTGCCACTTTACATGAGGAGAATAACAAAATGTCATCTCCAGACCAGATGGCAGGACAATAATCTTCAATCAGAAGACAAAACATGACTTCAACTTCTGAAATGTTAATATCTAAACAATCTTGCACATTGATTTTTGCAGCTACAAGGAAAACGGTGTATCTTTCATAAGTCAACCAGCAAAATTTTAAACCTTTCTCAGGCATCTGTAACTTTTTATTAGATAGTAGATGAGTTAAGGAACTCCTTCTCAAAGATTTCCAATTCATTTAAACATCAGCCAATTAAAACATCCTAATTTGAACAAGGTTTATTATCCTTAGCCTCCTTCTTAGGCTATGAGATCAAAAAGAAGTATGTAGAAAACTGGTAAATAATCAGGGACTTACTCCTACCTCTCTTAAATTAAGTCATAACTTTACTTAAATTTAAAACCTTACAGATAGATTATTTTAAATGCCTGAAAAGTTAGAAAGTGTGCACACCTTCTACCTGCCTTGCCAAAAGGAATGATGTTAATAATCTTATATTTAATGTTGCACCTCTTTACTGGAACACTTCCATCATACTTTGCAAACTATATTGGAAATGTATCAAGTAACACTCCAGAGACTCAGCAAAAACGGCTTGCATAATGGAGGTTCCTTTCTCATAAACCTGGAGAGGACCTGAACTCTGCCGTTCACATGGGGACACTTCAGAATATTCTCCCTGAAACAAGAGGAAGCCTAATAAGGCTGCATATATTTCAGCTGTAGCTGGATACACACACATCCATATCTGTATCTATAGTTATGTCTAGATATAGAATCATAGAATACCAGGTTGGAAGGGACCTCGAGGATCATCTGGTCCAACCATTCTAGCACAATCTAGACGAGATGACCCAGCACCATGTCCAGCTGAGTCTTAAACGTGTTCAGTGTAGCGGAGTCAACCACTTCCCAGGGGAGATATTCCAATGATTGACTGTTCTCATTGTGAAAAATTTACCTCTTGTGTCCAATCAGAATCTCCCTGGGAGTAACTTGCACCCATTACCCCCTGTCCTCACTACGTGACTCCTTGTAAAAAGGGAGTCTCCATCTTCTTTGTAGCTCCCCTTTAAGTACTGGTACATGGTGGTGAGATCACCTCTAAGCCTCCTTTTCTCAAGGCTGAACAAACCCAGCTCTCTCAGCCTATCCTCATACGGCAGGCTTGCCAGACCCTTGATCATCTTGGTGGCCCTTCTCTGGACCCCTCCAGCCTGTCCACATCTTTTTTGTATAATGGGGACCAGGACTGTACACAGTATTCCAGGTGTGGCCTGAAAAGTGCCAAATAGAGTGGGATAATGACTTCTTTACCTCTGATAGTGATGCCCTTTTTGATGCAACCCAGCATCCTATTGGCCTTCTTGGCTGCAGCAGCGCACTGCTCACTCATGTTGAGCTTCCTGTCCACCAGGATATAGATAGATATACACATTTAGTCTGCATATGTAGCAGAATATAGATTAATATACATACACCTCATGGCTTTGTATACGTATCACACACATTCTCACAAACACTTGGCGTTTTAATACCATCCCTCATGCCTCAGCATGGTGCATAGGCTTTCTTAACCAATTCAAGTGCATGAAAAAAGTATGAAGTATCAACATCAAAATGATCTGGTAGAAAAGTAATCTTCTGCTTGAAAATAAACAGTATAGAAGATAGTCCTTTCTTCATGTTCTTCCTTCTCCAAAGGACTGATAATACCATGGCTGTGCAGCTTCTCTCTGCCTTGAGTTTCTTCCTAATTTTGCTGAGGGTCTCAAAAATAGATATCTGTTTTAAAGTGAGACTATGCTAAAGCAGCATTTTCACTGCTCAGCAAGTACTACTAACCAGCCCACTTACCAAACTTCCTTGCCCCAATTTTACCCACTTTTACCAGCTTCTTTTGGTGTGATCAATACAATCAATACTACCTTGCTTCATCACTACCACCACTCTCACCTCAGAAGTTTGTTTTTTTTTTTTTTACTTTCCCCTCTGCCAGCACTTCTTGCCTCCCCAGCTCCAGCTACTACTACTCTTGCCCTTAGCTTAAAACTTGTGGCCCCCAAAATGCACATACAGCTTTCAAAGCCACTTCCCTTTCCCTGGCATTCACTTTCAGATCTACCTGTCAGTAGAGAGCTCCTCAGTGACCAGCCCTCACCCTTCCCTTATGCCACTTCAAGCCACTCTATCCACCAGCACCCCTGTTCTGCCATCCCTGCCCCATGAGGCAGTGCAGTACTGCGTGCCACTACGATTGCAACTTCGGTGCCTGGTTCCCCAGTATTTAATGTTTGGCACTTTGTGGTAGACTGAGATAGACATCTGTCATGTAGGTACTTAAGTCTGAGCTCTTTCCAGCTAGAACCCATGGCCCTGAATCCTCAAGTCTGTAACTGCAAGTAAGCTTCACTTCTCCCTTAACAATTAAGGAGACCACATTGCTAATGTATGTGGCAGAGTGCCTCTCCAATGCCAAAACTGAACAGGGACGAAGAACATATGTAGTCTCCACACTAGAGAAACAATGGACTTGCCTGTGTCCTCCCTGTATACTACTTACAATCTCCAGGTGCCCACCTTAAGGTCTTACTGCATTCCACTAAAACTGTTAGGTTCGCCTTTTCACTGAAGTGCTATTCTTACTACTTTGTAACTCATTAAAATGGTTTTATGAAATATTTCTGGCACATGCACCCACGTCTCCCATGATACCACGGCACGCCCAAGCTGGCAAAGCATCGGAGTGTATGGGGAGAGGTAGGAGGAGGCAGGTCTGATGCAAAATCCATTGATGGCTACTGTCATTTTTTCTAATGGACTTATGTTCAAGATTATTTGGCTCATTAGAACAAGTGGGAATCTGCCACAGTATCCCTAATCTTTGTTAGCAGATGTCTGCCTTTGGACCATATGTTGGGTATAATCGCTTTCAGTTGCCATTTCTACTGCATGGTGAACAATTTGGCAACTACCTCCTCTCGTCTGAGAGGCATCTGGCACAGACAAAAGCAAGCCCCGTGGATTTTTCTAGCAAAGAGAAAGACATTGAAAACAAATTATGAATATCAAAGACTGTATCTGGGATGTGCTGATAGTGCTTCCACAGCTATTTGCATATTTGTCTTCAATTATTTAGTTTCCTGTATGCACAATTATTATAGGAAGTTCATAATATACAGAAAAATTGAGATATGTCACTGCACAGAAAGTGAACAATTTCATCGTATCATGATTTTCATCAAAGCAATGGTAGCTGTGTTGTTCTGGGGTTCAAGACTCCCCCCGCCTGTCGCACTGTTGTCACATACTTCATGCCACAATTTTGCACTTCACTGTCACCAGAATTCGTTGCTCTTTCTGTATCTTTTGGTCATGAGCACAAAAGAAGTAACAGAAAAAGCACCGAGGGAAATTTAGTGGAAAATTAGTAATTAATCTTTTGTCATTTTAAAGTCAACTCTGTGAAGTGTTAAATGTTTGTGATGAAATACATCAGGACTGAAACTGCTCACAAATATTCTTCATGGTCTCTTTTGCCACTTTTCAAATATTTCTTGGAATTTAGAGTTAAATTTCTTTCAGTTTTGACTAACTCTTTTGATAGATGAACATAAACCAAAACCAGTGTTATTCACACTGCTTCCTTCTACTTGGTCCTTATGTTCTGTGTCGGGTGTTATCATTGCTATCACACTATAAAAGCCCTGATACACCATCTATTTAATCTGGCAATGATTAGCAGTAATGTGTTCTTTAAGGCTTCTTTTTGTTTTAACGTGCTTTGTCGCTATAGGACTATTCCTTTCAGACACAATATACAACTGCATTTTGACACGTTATAAGGCAAAGCTCCAATTTGTAGCAATATAAATAAATCTTTCCCTTCTCTCACACAATAAAAAACTACTGTGTTGCTGGCATAGCTGTGAGTACATTAGGGACTTCTGCCAACCCAGCTATGCCAGCGACACAACTTACTTCTGCACATCTTTGACCAATATGATTATTATTCTGAAAGAACTGTGGTCTGTGGGAACAACTTCTGGTTAAGCGTTTCATTTCCTGATTGAGGCTCAAATTCTGATTTCCAAGCACAGTGATACAAATCCAGTATAATATCAAACTCCAGGATGATTCCAAATCCCGTGTCTATAGAGAAAAGTCACTCAGAGATTGCACACAAACAAAACTGAGAGCAGAATCTGAACTGCTGGTGAGAGAGCACCACAAAGATTCACTTGTTCAAAAACTCACAAATTGCAGGCAGACTTTACTCAGCATGAGTAAAGGTGGCAGACATATGACAATGTTTAAAACAAACACAATCACAGATGTTTTAATCAAATGGTGGTTCAAATTTAATTGAAATGAGCTTAAGAACTCTCAATGTCATTAATTGTTCAGTTCTGTATGTACAGCATGGATGGGAGGAAAGAGACACAGGCTGACGAAGGGCATATTAGAGAAAGCGTCCCAGGAGCTTGTTTCCTTAGCAATTTACAAAGCAAATGAAGGTAATCTGAAACTTCAAATCTTACAATATCTGCTTTATTACACTTTAGTTTCTTGTTACTCTTTTCTCATTAGAAAACTCTTTTAAACACTAAAACCTCTATATAGCTCCTTCACCTCTTTCAAATCCCTTTCTCTAAACTCTTAGGCACATATTAGACTTTAAACTTGGTACATGAATTAGTTCTTTGTGATACTGTCCCACAGCGGGTATTTTACTGATCTAATAAAACCACAATGAAATTACTGTACACAACTTAATATCGAAGCCCAATTATTGATTTTTAGGGCTTTACTTCCAACCCAAAAGTGGCAGCATGTTTGAAATCCATGCAACTAGATCTGCCTTTGGCAAAGAACCAGCCAGCCATAGCGACATACTGTTCGAACACTACATTTTCCTCCGCTGCTCCAAGAGCCAGGAAATGATGTGTGCGTGTGGGTACATATAGTATAGATGTCAGTCAATCATCCTCCACCTCTCTAATTATTTTTATTGAACCATTGCTTTTCAAACACAGAGATGCCAGGACTGTAAGAAGGATGATGGCATCTCAGTGGGGACATGGCAATAAAGTAATTTAGTACTATAATTTGATGTCAGTACCAAAGTGTCATTTCTCCAGATTGAAGGGCTTGGGAGGAAGCTTAAGTATCTGATACAACTAATAACACAACCCAAGTGGCCTTGTCTGTGCTACAGTATTAATTTCTACATTAACCTTGCTTCAATATAAGGAAATGTTTGAGAGTTAGCCTGTGAACATTTGTTCATGCAGGAGCTCACACCATAGTCACTGCATCCAGGACTGATCCAAAATAATTCCCTTAATTTCAATAAACTTGGAATGAAAGTGCAATAGTTCATTCATACAACTAATTGGTGGAAAATTTTGTAATATACTATTAGAGGAAGATTTCAGTGCTCACATAAAATGTAAAGCATAAAGAAAATACAAAGTAGTAAAGTAAAAACAATGCATAGGAAAAAAAAAATCCAAGAACTCAGATCCCATCCTGAAATGTATTCCCAAAGGAATAGCTTAAATTCTATATGAAACCGAAGCACTTATTTCCCTTTTCTTTTAACCTTCTGAAAACAATGGAATATGAGAAGAGAAAGAACAGCAAAGCATGTAGTAGGAAATTAAATAGAAGGAAGAAAGTGAAGCTAAAAAAATGGACAACCCTTGAAGCTTTATGGAACTCAGAGCTCTAACTTAATTTTCTTAACTTAGTTTTCTTCTTCACTCAAATCCCCTTATTTCCAAGAAACCTTTGCAAATGATTTGACACTTTTCCAACCAGTCTTTTACTCATTACAACATATTAATGTCTCTAAAGAGGCTTAGTTTTTATGTGAAAACAATTTTTGAACATGGATGGATTAGCAGAGAACTTTCCAATTCGTACAACAATTACATGCATATATCAACACAATGTCTGTACCACCTGCTTGCTACCTAGACACAGATTATTCACCATTATTTGTCAGCCTCGTGAAACAAGCAGCTGAACTACCTATGCAATACTCAAGATACTGAAAAATAAAGTATATAAAATGAATATATAAAAAGTGTTTCACAGATACTCATGGGAGTAGAAAAAAAAAACCTAGCAGAGGAGGACATTTTTCAAAAGCCTTTAGAAACCATTAGCAAAACAAATTGTCCTGTAATTAGGGTGTGCAGCCTAAAAGACATACAGGGTATCCATCTAATTATAATGGTTTGGAACAAATATGTAGCTGGGAATGTCACATGGTCTGTTCTGTTTATAGAAGAACTTACCCCCCCCAAAAAAGTTAAAATACAAGAATACATTTTGTACAGAAAGATGGGAGCTGCAATGACTCACCATGGGAAGAAGTAAGCAGTAAGCAGTAAGGTATGCTAACTACTATCTTTTATCAAATGACTCTTAACCTATGTTCAGTGCTTCCATTTGATCTTAAGGCACTGCTTTTTTGTCTTCTAAATACAAAAGCTGTCTGTAAACCTTTGAATACAATTTCCATAATGGACCCATCACACTATGTTGTATGATCTTAAATATTTTCCCCTCCTACCATTCTAGAGTCTGTACTGTTATTTTAGTCAGATGATTACATTTCCATACGTGAGGAAAAGATTAAAGAAAACTGAAGTTATATCTCAAATGCCTGTTCTCTTGCTCTCATTCATAATTCTATGTACAAACCATACCAAAGTGGATTCTGAGTCTGGAAACTCCCATATATAATTCTTTGATTAAGACTGAGAGTCAGACATCCTGAAACTGTCTCCAGTTCAAAGCTCCCTTTATTTTATAATGCTTATGACATTTCTTCATTACTTATAAGGAAATCATCTGAAGAACAGATATCTAAAATTGGAAATGGTAATCTGCTTTTGATGGAAAATCAGAGACCAGTAGGCTATCTTCCATATGCAACAGTAATACCGGTCCATCCATTCTGAAGATTTACAACACCAAGAGTGAATTAACAGTATTCTAAATGTAGAAATTGCCTCTCAAGTTCACGTAATCAGAGTCTGAATTCAATATACAGTTCCGTGTTGAGTAAGCAAAAATAAGCTAACAAATATGCAGCCTGTCAGTTCCAATGAACCCAGACTGCAGAGAGTTGACAGCATATAGTCTCTCATACAGCTAAGAAAATTACAGATTGTAGCATGAAAGATTACACATTGTTAAGCAGTGTCAAACCACATTGGCAGTTTTCACATGTCAAATGTGTAATTACATAAGGATTATTGCTAGAAAAGCACAAGATCTGGGTGATGTGAGCTAAGTGCCAACTCAGCCATTCATCTGAAAACATTTAGCGTATATATGCACTTTGGATTAAAAAGAAACTGTATTTCAGTGAATTTGGTTTTCCTTTTGCTGTTTTTTTGTGATTGTGGCTCTGGTGCTATCACTGATGCTATATTGCAGTCTCCAAAGGATACTCTTCCAACCTGAAAGCATCATCTTCACACAGAAGCTGACCGTTTCTGGCATGCCACACCATCACCTGTACACTAGCAAGGAACAGGATAGCCCCTGCTTCAAATTTCCTTGCCTTTGTCAGTATAAACTGCAATTCTATTTGGATGCTTACGGTTTGTTTTTTTTTTCCAGTGGTGCTATGAAAGAAATCTATCCGCATTCAGCTACCACAGAGTGGAGAAATGGAAAAGAAGATTGTAGAAAGGTGCAAATGGACCACTTGGGAATCAAGAAGAGCAATGAAGCCTGTCATAAGGCTGAATTTCATAAAGGTCACTGAGCTGGCTGACAGACCTCGCCACCATCTGCACAGCTTTGAAAAAACAGGCATATTTCTAGTGCTGTGACTAGCTGTGACTTTACAGGGACCTGTGAACTAATGGCTGACCTCAGGCTGAATTTTAATACCTGCTAGAAGCAGTTGCTTTCACCTGCTAGAAGCAGTTGCTATTAACTTTGTATTCAATTTAAAAAATTGGGAAAATTAAGCCAAAAAATTCATTGTAAGTACATTATAAGTAAATTATAAATGTAATTTATATTGTAAGTAAATTATAACTAAATTATAAATGTTGCTTTTAGGGCAAATAGATGGTAATTTCTTTACAGAAAGAACAATATTACGTCAATCAGAAGTTAACACAAACTAAGGAGAACCCAATCTTCACAGGTGTTATCAAAAGAGAAAAAAATACAGATTCAAACAATGGCTAGAAGCAGAACAATGGCTATGAGCAGAAAGAAAAAGATTGGGTCTAGAAACCTCTAATTTCAACATTAACAACATCTGGCAGAATTTTTTATGATTTTTTGATGAAGGAAGGAAATCTACACTTCTGCAAAATATTTCTAGCCATTTTTTCTGCTACTCTAGTGTTAGCCTGTTAATCCTAACTCAGACCTGGCCAACAAAACAATAAACACTCCTGTGCCTTCCAGCATGAAGCAAAGCAGAGACTATGACAGGTGGAAGCTACAAAGAGACACAGGAAAAATAACAAAAAATTAAAGCCATGCTGTTGACTTTGTCCTAACACTTCAAGTTAAATAGTGCAGGCAGGATTTTTTTCTCCTGTTCATTCAGTAGCTGACCTACCTGACAGCAACTGCATACAGTGGAAATACTGGGATATTTCAAACAGCATTTGCCAGCTAACTCAAAACAAGAACAGAGAGATGGAATTGCTCCACAATTGTTTTGAAAGAAGAAGCACTCCTATTGCTTTAACATGCTTCTAACTTGCTTTAGCTTATACAGCAGGAAACCCTTTTACAGCTTGTTGCCTTCAGTAGAGAATCCAAGACCAACAGCTTCTTTAAAAGTAACGCTCGTCTAAGAGGTCACTTCAGTAACGCCTTCTGTTTCATGTGGTTCCTGTGCCTCTGGACCATCACGGACTATATTACCAAAACAAACAGTGTAAAACTCATTGATGACGGAAAAAAGCAGTTATATATTCTTAAACATAAATTCAGTTTTGCATTGCTCAGTAGAATTCAGCTTCTGAAGCTGCGTTTTAGGATGTAAGAGGCAGCAAATTCTGCAACAGCGCAGAATCCCACATGTAGTTCAAATTTTGAGCATCTTCAGAAAACATATGCTTAATAGATAATGGTCATGCTTCACATACACAGAGACAATGATGCTAATTAGTTCGCTTTCACTTTTACTAAGTTTCACTTTGTTCACTTTTACATTAGAACAGTCATTCACACTTATTCTAGATAGCATCTGAATGATAGGCTGACATTCAGTAAATTTTTCCTTACAAAGTGAAATGCAGCTTTAAATCATGGACAGGAATTAGACTAGATATTAGGGCTTTGGCTGATAATCTGTTGTGGCTTGCCAACAGCTCTTATTAGAAGAAAATAAAATAGTCTGATGGAGTGAAATAAGAAGAAAATACAATGACAATGAAGAGCAAAGTGTCTAATCTGAATAGTGGGAAAAGGTTAAACTGGCTGTGGAGTTGGGATCTCCTGCTATAAATAAGGCTCTCAGAAAGACTCCACTTGCAGCCTGCAAGATTTTCCTTTATGGAGGCTTCCTGGAGGGTAAAACACTCCTGCTGTTCAACCGTGAATCGCAGAAACAATGTTTAAAACCATATAATTATTATATGGAGACATATAGGTAGTGCTGCTCTTTCAGGACAAGTCTTTTTCCCTGCTCCAAAGTGCTTACACACACCTTCACATCATACACACCATGGCCATGAGGCTGGGGCTCAGGCACGGAGAGCAGGCCTTAAACAATATAAAAACCTGCACTCAATGGACATGAACTCCATAGTTCCTTACTATTTTAAAATTAATATTTGGCTTAGCTCTCAATTATTTTCATCCTCTTCAGCATCCTCAAACTGTTCCAAAGAGCAGCCATCAGTCTTCTGCTTTTCCAAAGCTTATCATCCTTCCCACAGGCTTCCACCTTCTCTCGTTGCCTCTTTTGAGTATTACCAGTGCTACACCCGAACATTGGCGTTTTTCTAACATCTAAAATTATATATGTCATATATCTTTTGTATTAGGCCAGGGACTGATCAAAACTTGACTTACCTAGCCGAAGTCATGCTTAGTGACAAGGATTTGTTTCCATTCCCTGTTGAGAGGGGAGACAAGAAACCAGATCCATTTACCGAACCTCTGAAGAGTCTGAGCTGAGCACAGCAGTCAGAACTAGATGTTTTGATATTTGAAGAAAGCACTCGTTTAGTAAAACGGGAGCAAAACCCCAAAGGCAATTTAGGACAGTGATTCTTCTGAAAGGAGAGACTCTAGAAGACTTAAGCAATTTGTTACACTTCCTTCAGACAGACACTTTTAGTCTTTATTTTTTTTCAGAGAAAATTAGATCTTTGTAGTCTGGTAAAGTAATTTGTGTGTCTCAGGACTAGCCCAAAGGAACTGGGACAGAGCATGATTTTAGAAAATTAAGTTGAAGATTACCTAGAGACAGAGCTGATCAGAAACCAGTTTCCTTCTTGAAAATAATATTAATAATGATATTGTTTCCATTTGAAGCAACCTGAAAAGAAAACAAAACAACAAAAAAAATCACATTCATTGTGAGTCAGAGTTTTATACAAATTTTCACATCAGGAACAGTGAAGCATAACATTTCGGAAGCAATCTAGACTTTAATATTCTGCACAGCTGCTCTGTGAAACAGGCTTTCATTTTCAATCTGAAAATGCCTAAATTGCCTAGCTTCCCTCAGCAGCCTCTGAAGATGCCAGCATTTGCAGCTTCCTGGCAGTAAGACAGCACCAGTGGGACTGTTCCAGCTTCCCAAAATCAATTTCAGCATGCCCAGGTTCCCAGTCTCAAGTCTATAATGGGGGGTGGGGGGTGGGGGCTTCAAAAACTCTCATCTGTCTCCAGCCAGGATTTTCAAGGCTTTTAGGTAGGGCTGGAAGCTGAATCCAAGTCAACAACAGGACTTTCAGTCTTCTCCCTTGGAGACTGGTATCTTGGAAGCACTGGCCAGAGACCTGTCACAGTCTGCCTTCTTCAGCCACTGGCTTCACACCAGGGTATCTCACCAAGAACAGTGACCAGGTGCCACACAAGCCAAAGGGATTGGTCTACATCTCCAAGACAGGCCCACTCTGTGGGCATGCCAAGGCTGGCCACATCTTCTTTTTTTTTTTTGAGATCTATCTGGAAACAGTTCTCACTGCAAGGTAATACAACAGCAGCCATTCTCCAAAGCCAGTTTGCTGGGAAGGCAGGTGACAATTGCCCCTGAAATCCTGTGATGTTTTGAATTCATTACTTTGCATTGTATTAGTAAGCCGTTTCCTGCAAAGCACACTTTCTGACTGGCACTGCCTGGCAATGGTCTGAATTATGGTTTGAATGAAGATTGCCAAGAGCTTGACTCAGTTGCTCCCAAAGTATCGAGTGCCATCTGTGATGGGGATATACCCTAGGGTATCCCAGCTTTCAACTGCTATCCCAAAGTGCAAGGGTCTCCCATATGCCCATATATCCTGTATAATACCTGTGAACTGCACAGGAATGTGTATTCATTAGGGTGCCCAACAGGATACCCTAATGTGTAGGAAAATTAATTATGCCCAAATTGATCACTTTTATCCAGCATTGTCATGCTATCTCAGCAAACCATCTTGTTTTCCAAAAAGCATGGAAAGAGATTTACCCCTTTAATGATTTGTCTTCATTAGGAAAGCTCATCTAGTGATAACTAGAACTCATCTCCTTAGTTGAATTTTGTTACCATTAACAAGGTCTTACCTGTATTGACAGGGCAACCATGAGCAGCCTTCTCTCAGACAGTTCGTCTTACAACAAGTATTTCTTAGCAGCCATCACTTGAGGTTTTCAGTCCCATATGTTCAGACAGTGTTTGAACACCCCTGAACAAAGCAGGTCCAACCTGACCAGCTTGCTCAAGCCTTTGTTCAGTCAATGAATATCCCCAAGAATGGAGTTTTCACAGACACTCTGGGCAGCCTGTTCAAGTGTCTAACCACTCAGGATAAAAATTTGTATCCTCATAATCAGGATTTCCCATTTCCAGTTTGTGTCGGCTGCCTCTCCTATCACTGAAACCACTGGCAGAAATTCTGTCAAGTAACAGTAAAATTAAATGATTATCCTAAAGCAAGCAACATTTAGATGTCAATGCTCTTAGGAAAGCAGTAATTTTAGCAATGTTGTTAACTAATGCGTAAAATATAACGAGTACCACTACATTCCTATTTTCCCATATTATTGATAAGAGTTCTGCAAATGTTTGGTATTTCATATCAGTTACCTCAATGAAACTCATTTTTAGGTATGTGCTGGAGATTCATAGAAGTCTACATGTTGGAGATTTTTATGCTTATATGGCTATTTGACAATATGAAGTACAATTTTTTCCACATGTCACATTAAATCTTCTTTGTGGTAAAAAAAAGCCTTTTTCAACATTTCAGCTTTGGTCTAAATTCACAGTAGGATAGCATGAGATGCTTCAGAGAGAATTTAGCTGTAAAGAACTAATAGGGAACCAAACAATAAGACTTATCAGAAATTATCTAGTATTCCACATCTTTTTTTCCAGACTGTTTAAAACAGCTTAGACAGAATGGCAACACTCCTAGAAAGAGGCACTTCTGTTTCCTTTTTCTTATATTTAAATCTTTCTTTGTCTAATAATATTTCCTATGATACTATGCAGTAGTTCAGCAAGGAGATATAAGTAGCATAAAAAAAGAATGAAGTATTTTACACTAAGCCTTCTTTCGAATCCATGTACCAGATAACACTGCTCTTTAACTAAAAGTGGCAATCAGTATGAAGCAAAGTGTTAATTTATGTTTGGTTCTTTTCAGATACCACTAGCTATATCCCACTCCAACAGAAAGGTGACTGTTTGGTGACACTGTCGGTGAAGCAGAAATAAGAGACTGTGCTCTTTCAGCAAATTCTACAAAGAAGTTCTGGTAAAGGCATCTTACAGTAACTGCTTTTTTTGTGTAGTTTTGTGTTGCTGGAGAAGATGCAACCAGCATGCCCGGCTCCTGTGCAGAAGCTGCGGGAGGAAGCACCGGCTTCCCGATGGAGCAGAAGCGCAACGGGTAAGGCAAGTGTTGTGTATTCTCCTCTCATGCTGCCCCTTTTCCCACCTGCACCCTTTTGCCTTTCTCTCTAGCTGATCCTCTGTCAGGGCGCACTAAACCACAGCAACCAAGTGACACGCTACATCAGTGCTACCACCTCACAGGGCAAGGGATGCGCATGGTGCATGATGTCATTCCAACGAGAGCACAGCAGTCCTACTGCCAGTCAGGAATATCTCTTCTAGCACATCCTAAAATTTGTAAATCATCAGCCTAAAGAATTTCTGACAGATTACCTGGCACTTTTACACCCTTGATTAGAAACTATAAAGATGCCATAAATGTCAATATTTGATATGATTCGGGGGGGGGGGCATTCCCCCCCTTGCAAATGGTGAATGGTCTCAGGATCATAGTTTTGGGATCATTACCTGAATATTAAAATCCTTAAGTGAATGTGGCTAATAAAACAAATAATACGGTCAAATTTCCATGATGTTTGTCAAACTACTGTTCTGTTCGTGAGCCACATTCCTCTCTTTTTCTCCACTGCTCTGAGTATAAGCCATTTTTAGGTTTCCTTGCTCAGTATTTATAGCCCATATAAAAGCAGTATTGTTCCTTTACACATGATAAAAATATTTTAAGACTGGCAATTACATGCAATTTAACAGGTATCCTCAACAGTCATTGTGATTTGATAGAGAAACTAATTGTCCCATACTTCTAGCCCAAGCTTGTCTGACTTTTGCAAAGATCAGCTCTCATTAGTTCATGATTTCACAAGCTTCTATAAGACCTTGATGAGACTTTTTTTAAATAAAGACCCTTTCCAAACTCAACACTTATTTTAAAAGCTTCAGAGCTGGCTGACTTCAAGAACTCAAGAATAAATATAACAAACATAGCAAAATGCCAGCCACAGGCTGTAATAAAGAATTATGGAATTACAACTACTGACTCCCATAAGATTATTTCAAGTCTTCACGTATTCACATATTCTTCACATATTTCAGTTTTGCTATAAACACAAAGGACAGTTAATAGTTCTATCTCGATTTGTTTTCCAAATTTTAAGCATAGAGTTCTGCTGACAAGCTGAATTAACAGTTAAATTAAAACAAAACAAAACAACCAAACCATTTAAAAATTAACTGCTTACTTGGTTGTTTCCAAATTTGCCATAGTATCTGGGGATAAGTTTTCAGCCTGACCTTCCCAATTTATAAGCTCAGGAATTTTCGTGAGTGTCCAGATGTCTCAGAGCATCAGTTTTATAAGACCTTAAAGGGAAACAATATTCATACAGAGCTGCTTTGTTCTGTTGGAAAAATAAAAAAGCCTCTAATGGGTGTCTTATGTGCAACAACCAACATCACTTAATATTTGCAAACTCGGACTGTTGGAAGGTAGTTTAATATTAATTTCATTTTGATTAATTTAGTCATTGCTTTCACATTCTTTGTTACTTGTCTTTTGTGTGCTTCGTACAGTAGCCCAGTAAGTTACTTCGTGTTAATGAATAACAAATATATGTGTGTGCTGCAGGGACGTGGGACCCTCATGGAAGCAACTGTCCTATCCACCAGAGAGACAGAACTTGCAGACAGTAATTCATATCACTTGCATTAATCATCTATGTTCAAGACAGAACATATCGCGGCAGGAAAACTATGACATAGTCACCATCACGGAAACACAGTGGGATAACTCTCGTGACTGGAGTGCCACAATGGATGGCTATAAGCTCTTCAGAAGGGATAGGCAAGGAAGGAGAGGTGGTGGGGTAGCTCTCTATGTTAGAGAGTGCTCTGATTGTTTAGAGCTCAGCGAAGGTAATGATAAGGTTGAGTGCTTACAGGTAAAGATCCTGGTGAGAGTCTGTTGTAGACCACACAACCAAGATGAAGAAACAGATGAAGCATTCTACAAGCGGCTGGCTGAAGTCTCACGATCGCTAGCCCTTGTTCTCTTGTTCAACTTACCGGATCTCTGCTGGAACTACAACACAGCAGAGAGGAAACAGTCTAGGAGGTTCCTGGAGTGTGTGGAAGATAACTTCCTGACACAGCTGGTGAGGGAGCCAACCAGGGGAGGTGCCCCGCTGGACCTGCTGTTTACGAACAGAGAAGGCCTGGTGGGTGATGTGGTGGTTGGAGGCTGCCTTGGGCACAGCAACCATGAAATGATAGAGTTTTCAATTCTTGGAGAAGTAAGGAGCAGGGTCAGCAAAACCACTACCCTGGACTTTAGAAAGGCAGACTTTGCCCTGTTTAGGAGTCTGGTTGAGAGTGTGCCTCGGGAGACAGTCCTGAAGGGCGAAGGAGTCCAGGAAGGCTGGATGTTTTTCAAGAAGGAAGTCTTAAAGGTGCAGGAGCAGGCTGTCCCCATGTGCCAAAAGATGAGCAGGAGGGAAGAAGACGGGCCTGGCTGAACAGGGAGCTTTAGCTGGGACTCAGGAAAAAAAAGAGAGTTTACCACCTTTGGAAGAAGGGGCAGGAAACTCAGGAAGACTACAAGGATATTGTTAAGTGATGCAGGGAGAAAATTAGAAAGGCAAAGGCCCAGCTAGAACTTAAACTGGCCACTGCAATTAAAGACAACAAAAAATGTTTTTACAAATATATTGGCAACAAAAGGAGGGCCAAGGAGAATCTCCATCCTTTGTTGGATGCAGAGGGAAACATCAACACAAAGGATGAGGAGAAGGTTGAGGTACTTAATGCCTTCTTTGCCTCAGTCTTTAATAGTCAGACTGGTCATCCTCAGGGTATTTGGGCCCCTGAGCTGGGAGATGGAGATGAGAAGCAGAATGAAGCCCCAATAATCAAAGAGGTAACAGTTAGCGACCTGCTACTCCACCTAGATGCCCACAAGTCTATGGGGCCACATGGGATCCACCCGAGGATACTGAGGGAGCTGGCGGAGGAGCTTGCCAAGCCACTTTCCATCATTTACCAGCAGTCCTGGTTAACAAGGGAGATCCCAGATGACTGGAAGTTAGCGAATGTGACACCCATCTACAAGAAGGGTCGGAAGGAGGATCCGGGGAACTACAGGCCTGTCAGCCTGACCTCAGTGCCAGGGAAGGTCATGGAGCAGATCATCTTGAGTGTCATCATGCAGCACATGCAGGACAATCAGAGGATCAGGCCCAGCTAGCATTGATTCATGAAGGGCAGGTCCTGCTTCACTAAGCTGATCTCCTTCTATGACAAGGTGACCCACTTAGTGGATGGGGGAAAGGCTGTGGATGTTGTCTGCCTGGACTTTAGTAAAGCCTTTGTCACTGTCTCCCACATCATTGTCCTGGAGAAACTGACTGCTCATGGCTTGGATAAGTGCACTCTGCGCTGGGTAAAAAAGTGGCTGGATGGCCAAGCCCAGAGAGTGGTGGTGAATGGAGCCAAATCCAGTTGGTGGCCGGTCATGAGTGGTGTTCCCCAGGGCTCAGTACTGGGGCCAGTTCTGTTTAATATCTTTACTGATGATCTCGATGAGGGGATTGAGTGCACCGTCGGTAAGTCTGCAACACCAAGTTGGGTGGAAGTGTTGATCTGCCTGAAAGTAGGAAGGCTCTACAGAGGGACCTGGACAGGCTGGATCGATGGGCCGAGGCCAACTGTATGAGGTTCAACAAGGCCAAGTGCCGGGTCCTGCACTTGGGTCGCAACAACCCCAGGCAACGCTACAGGCTTGGGGAGGAGTGGCTGGAGAGCTGCCTGGCAGAAAAGGACCTGGGGGTGTTGGTCAAGAGCCAGCTGAATATGAGCCGGCAGTGTGCTCAGGTGGCCAAGAAGGCCAATGGCATCCTGGCTTGTATCAGGAATAGTGTGGCCAGCAGGACCAGGGAGGTGATCGTGCCCCTGTACTCGGCACTGGTGAGGCCGCACCTCGAATACTGTGTTCAATTTTGGGCCCCTCACTGCAAGAAAGACATTGAGGTGCTGGAGCGTGTCCAAAGAAGGGCAATGAAGTTGGTGAAGGGTCTAGGGATCAAACCTTATGAGGAGTGGCTGAGGGAGCTGGGGTTGTTTAACCTGCAGAAGAGGAGGCTGAGGGGAGACCTTATCGCTCTCTACAACTACCTGAAACGGGGTTGTAGTGAGGTGGGGGTTGGTCTCTTCCCCCAGGTAGCAAGCGATAGGACAAGAGGAAATGGCCTCAGGTTGTGCCAGGGGAGATTTAGATTGGATATCAGGAAAAATTTCTTCATGGAGAGAGTGATTAGGCATTGGAACAGACTGCCCAGGAAAGTGGTGCAATCACAGTCCCTGGAAGTGTTCAAAAAACGTGTGGATGTGGTGCTTAGGGACATGGTTTAGAGGTGGACCTGGCAGGTTAACGGTTGGACTCAATGGTCTCAGAGGTCTTTTCCAACCTTAATGATTCTATGATTCTAAGATAGGATGTATAGCCCTTTTGAAATGCTTATTTTCCCCGGTTACCTACAGAGTGTACTTAAATGAGTAGTTCAGACTATTTTTGTTGACCTAAACTGTAAATGATAGGGTTTTCCAGATAATCAGTGTTCCTGCCCTTTTTTTCCCCCTGAATATTTGTTTTTTTCCACAAATTTATTAGCAAACCTTCCACAAACAATATGTTTCTCAACTAAAGATTTTTCCAGTCATTTGGGTGCAGACTTCTTCACATTTTTTTCTAAATCTGTTCAAGTATACTAATACCAATTAATTCATTCTTTACTTCCTTTGGTATTCCCAGTACAACACAAGAAACTTGGAATTATGTCTCTATGAAACCAACATTACTTTGATAAACGAAGCATTTTCTCATTAGCAAGAAGTACTCATGCATATGATAAAATCTCCAACAGGGTTAGCAGCTGCTTATTAATGGCTGTTTGCTTGTTGATACAGTCATTTATGTTTAAACATGAGCCAATACATTACTGCAATGGGTATAGCTACTCCTGTGTTTTTCATTTCATCCATGCATATCAGATCATATTCCTGTTTCTTTTACCATTAGCACCATTGCAAACTGGGAGCCACTCCTATTAAACTCAAGCAACCACACCAGCATAATACTAGATAAAAATGAAAAAAGAGACAAAGCCCATATTTTTCATGCACATACATTTGCAATACATTATGGGTACTTTATGCTTTTCCTGTTCATTTTCTAGGTATATTTTCTGAGATCTGATATACTAAAGTGTTCAAAATGATATTGATGAATTATTCAACAACTCTCTTAACTGTGATTTATCTGAAAGCAGAAAGAATTCATCACCAGCAGAGCTAAAATAAACATGCTCTTATGACTTTAAGATTAAATTACTGACATAAACAAAATCTGAAATGCCTTCATATGGTACTCTACATGAACATCAGCAAAGAAGTGGAATATTTTCTTGTAGGGGATGTAAGAGTGCAGAGAAAGTTTCTCAGCTAAGATCATACCTGTTCTTCTTTCAGAAGCATAGTAGAAGAATTATGTATTAAAAAATTTCCTCTAGTTGTATTTCTGACAATAAATGGTGATATAAATTGGAATTTACAGGTATTGCTAAATGTTTCATATAAAGCAGGTAATAAAAAGGGCAGTTTACCAACGTTCTCTTGATGCCAGTTTCCAGCAACGAGTAAAATCTGCAGCGTATAGGAGGTATATATTTTTTTATTTAACTTTACCTGGTGTGCTTTTAATTGGCCCCTGAGGAACAAGTTACCAAGCAGTGAATCCAGTCATCCCCTGGGTCCTGTAACCAGGGGTACACAGTTTGGCTTTAGTTCTATGCTTCATCATTAAGCATCCGTGATGAATACACACACAAGATTGAAACACAGGATCCCTTTGTGCTTTCACTTATTTGCAAACATGAAAAGTTTATTTTTAAGCTCAGCATTGTATAGAGGGTCTTTTCTTTCTCTCCTGTCACATGAAATACCAGAGAGGGACGGTTATTCTGGAAGACCTTTTTTGTTACATGTGGACAGCATGGAAATTAATTTTGAGACCAAACATTTTAGGATTTGTAACAGGAAAAGTGCTAAACCATAAACCAGACAAAATTATTCTACCGCAGAAGAAGTCTCTAATAAATTAATTTAATTCTATTGGCTTACTTCATACTTATGATAACATAAGGAAATGTAGGACTAGTGGATTTATTATGCACTTCTAACCCATTGCACCTCTTTAAATATTTTTATAGATTTTCCTGTATGTTTCAAAGGAAAAATTATCACAGTTACACCTATAACTGTCAGATCTAGATCTGGCTTTCAGGCATTTGAGCTGTTTAGATCCAAAGTCTGAACTAAGTAAGCCAAACATCCAGTGGCTAGTGAAAAGTTATTATGAACTACAAAGTTGTTTTTTTTTTTCAAAACAGACTTTTTTTTTCATTTATCTTTCCAAAGTTTTCATAATATTTGTCAAAGCTTGATTTATCAAAACATAGCTACTGGTGGAAAAACCAAATATATATTTTTAACACAATTATTTGAAAATATTAGAACTTTTAAAGCAACTCTCTAAGACATTATTTTTGGTTACAAGTGCACATTAAAATAACTTTTAAAGTACATTTCTAGTTTAAAAAGTTTATATGTGAACAACTACTTCTCTGCTATATTCCTCAGCTACTTGCCAGAATAACCTTATCCACATGACTTCACTTCTGTTTTCATCTTGTCTCAACTCTTCTCAGACTCCCTCACTCTACAAATTTGAATGGCCTCTAACAAAAGTACTTTGATCTGGGATATTATTTTAGATACAACTGAGATATTCATCATAATAGCAGTAAGTACTGTAAGCCTTTTAAAATCTTGTGCAAAATCCTGCTCTTTCAGTTTCAAAGGCATCAAGATACTATTCCATTGCTTTTTTCATAACCTTCATCTCCGGTGATTAGCCTTGGGACACATAAGAAATACCTAGTCACTTGAAGCGTTAGATTGGCACATATCCTAGAACAGAAAATAAGCTACTTTAATTTCTGAAATAAGCAAAAAAGAGCAAGCAACCTACGTGTCTTAGACATTGCAAAATGTGGGATTTTATGTGATCTTTCTCCTCTTCTGGAGTGCATACTGGTGCACACATTCTCCTTCCAGCCGAAGTACAGATTATTATACAACAGAGGGCTTCAGAAGCAATGAAAAACAATTTCTTATGATATTAGCCACTACAATAGCATGCCTTCCATGCAAATATTTTCCTTTAAAGTTATTACTGCAAAATATTAAATACACGTTTAACTTTATATTCATCAGTAGTCACATTGTCTTCATGCACAGTCTTTGTAGGATTACAGCCTACATCTCTTTTCTACGGTTTTCATAGCCAGATGCTTCTCCTTAGTAATATACCCCTATAAGGAGACATTAGGGAAAAAAAATGAAATTTCTTTCTAAATGGATATGTTAAATGTAATGCCTGAATTGACAGAATGTTCTGTGCTTTAGAATAAAAAAAAAAGAAATGGAAGGCATGGAGAAGGTATACTTATAAGAAGATAATTTCAGTTAAATATATTTCCAAGCTTATATACTTAGTGAGTATAAATCTGTGGCAAAATATTTTTCTAGGAAGTTGAGAGACTATTTCTGGTTTAAGGCTTTTAAATTATTTTTCATTGGCTCTCAAATGCCTGATTATGTTGAATAATATTCCACCCTTCAAAAAGTTCCATCTGGTATCAGCAGAACAAAACATGGGAGAAAGCGTACTCCTCAATATGCAAGTAAACGTAACAAAACCGGACCTTTATTATGCACATTAATATTTTCAAGTACCTTTTTATACATACATATATAATATTAATCCTTACAATCTATCAGAAAAAATAATTTCAAAGGGGGAAAAGGAAACCTTCTGACAATGAACAGAAGACGTTTTCTAAATGCTTTGCTGACTTTCAAATTTTAGCATTTTCCAAAAAAATAAAAAGACTAAATCCAAATTGTTTTTTTCTATTTTTACAAGACCATAATAAGAAAGAGACAAAACAAAACCAACAATAAGCATAAAAACATTAACCTGACCAGAAAGCATTTTTGCCTTGCCTGATTTAAATTTCCGAAAGCTGTAGAAGTCCTAACCATGCTATCCTTAAGCTTTTGATTTGGACACATTCCAGAGCTTTACTAAAGGAGTTTATTGTTCTTCTAATTAAAATATTAAAATTAAACAAGAAGTGAGGAAAGAGAAGAAAGAATTTAAACCAAGAGTTTTCCAAAGAGGCCTCTAAGGACATTTTTTAATTTATTGCCCTGTGGCAACAAAAAAAAAAAAAATTGAGGGTTAGGACAATCAACCAGTATCTCTAATAGAGAGAGACTATGCAATACAAGTTAAACATAAGACATTTTGTCATCCACATTTTCTTGAAACAAATTTATGTCACCTTTTCCTGAGTTCATTGGGTTTGTTTATTTTGGAGTAAATTAGCAAGCCTTGCAGCTTGCACTTTATTTTTCTCTCTTAAGCAGCAGTTACACACTGTAACATCATTTTAAGGCGTCCTCTTCCCAAAGTCCATTTGGGTTGACATTTACCACTTGTAGATGTAACTAGAATTTACAACACCAAAGTACTGTATTTCATGATGAAAAACATGAAGGTCTTTATTTTAGGAGCCTCCGAACAAGGAGTCAGTTTGAATATGAAGCTGTCATGGATTTTATATTGTCTTTGCTGAAATTATCTGCTCTGGAATCACTGTTCAACAGCTGTGATAAGGACTCACAGTGGCAAAAGCATTATTTAAGGGAAATGTGAATCTCAGTGTGTCATACATTAGAATGGAAAGCATGAAACATCCGTTTATAAAAAGCTGTTTTTACTGTAAGAGAAGTAAATTGAAACTCAAGAGTATATATAACAGCTGTGATGCATTTAATGCACTGTTCTATCCTGTTTAAACTTGTTTTGAAATAATGTGCAAGAGTAGGTTACTAGTGTTGCTGGTTATTTGTCTTAAGGTAGTATAAACGTGGTTTTGACTGAAAAATATTTCTTTTACAGAATGATATCAAGTGAAATACTAGAACTACCATCTTCCTATGTTAAACAAAGTAAACCATGCCACTCTGAAGGTTTAATTTTATTTTTTTCTTATTCCTGGAGTTTATTCCTAATAACATTTAGTGAAAGAGAACTACATTTTCAGCATGAGTACAATTTCAGAAGTTTGATGGTCTTAATTAACAAGAGCTAAATGAAAGCACTTCACAAAAGAATGTAGCAGAATGGTATTTTTGCTCCATTCAGTTCAAGTCACTGCTGATTTAGAAGAGAGCTTGCTTTCTTTCTTGCATTCTTTAGCTAGGATTTGTGAAAGCAAATATGAATAACAGAGGAACGCCATTACTGCAGGTTTGGGAGAGAGCTGAAAGAAGCCAAAAGCACTACAAAAGGAAGCAATGCAGATCAGATTTCTGGAAGAATTATTTTTCTAACCACAGCTGGAGAGTTAACATTGAAAGCAAATGTTAAAAGCTTTGAACAGTTGTGTATCTTTACCTGGATTAGATTATACCATTGTAATAGGAAAATTAGTCAAACAAATTAATTCTGTGTACCTAACCATCACTTAAAACAGAAATAAAAGGAGCCAAGATGCACTTATTTTTTAAGTGAAATATTTACATTTAAGATACTGTCGGCAGTATTTTTAAGGTAGTTCTGCTGGAACTTTGTTAAGACTGGTTTGGAGACATGATATTTGCCCACCCTGTTGCACACTTACATCACTGAAAAGTATAGTATTAGCTTGCTTGGTCCTGCTTTTATACCCTTGGCTGCTAGAAACAGAGTTTCAAATGGAGTGAGCCCAAACCGGCTGGCTCAGCCATAACCAGCATCTATGAGGATGCTATAGAGTGGCTTCAAGAGAGAACATAACATAAATAGAGAGAACATAACAAATAGAGAACTCCCATTAGCTTCGAACCAGCCAGTATTTCACCCACTGAGAAACCCAACAGTAAAAAGCTGTGGTCAACGGTAAAAAGTCATGGTCTTTTCCATGGAAGTATCAAAATAATGTTTTGTTACATAATGTACACTCCTATAGGAAGTGTGGCAGAGTTTATGCATCTTACAGCAGAGGAAGAGCAATTAAACATTCATTCTAGATTCATGCTAGAGTCTGTTCCAAATAATCCAGCTTTAAAGGGAGCTTACCCATTCGAGTTGAGAGGTCAAGAGGGCCACATGTGATCCTTAGCACGACATTTCTCTGTAAACCACACTGTCTTGTAAACCATAATGTATAGTGGGCCACAAAAACTAGCACAGCTTTGCCACCCTAGTCTAAGAGGCTCACAAAGCTTAGGTGACCTTTTGATCCCCAGCAAGAGAGGACAGGCAGCAGAGCTATTAGTGCTATCAAAACCTATGATGTTCTTTTATAATGCCTGCAATAACAGTAAGGATACTATCTTTTGCACAGGCAGGGGATTTTGGCCTCTGGGATGACTTTACAAGAAAATTTAATCTACTGTCTCCATTCAGCCTATTTACATCATAATTTTTTAATAAAATGACCAACATTTTAAAAGAAAGCATGCATGAGTTAGACACTCCACATGATTTAGCAGCTAAGAAAGCAGCTTTTATTTAATTTCAGATAAGTAACTTGGTATCTCAAAAGCTATAATGACCTATCTTAGTTGCTTAAATATGAAAAACATTAGAGAATTTTGGGTAATTTAAAGGAACCACTATCTCAGGATTTCTAACAATGCAAAAACAAATGGACAAGCCAGACAGTATAATCCACTGCTGCTCATTAATGACCTCATGTCAGAGATGTATATATATACGTATGGGATAAACACTTGCTCTCGTAGGTGAGGTCTCAGGCTATATCTGACCAGGGAACTTGAGAATGTTTCCCTGCTTTGCATTTGGCTCCATGCCCCAGCCAATCTATCAGGACAAAACCTGAGCACAGAAGATCATTCCCCACTTTCCGCAGAAAGGAAACCCAAATACACAGGTCAGGCAAGAGCTGTAGCGATGCATGGACCAGAACCCCAGGGCATGCATGGTGTGCCCCAGCAGAAAAGTCTAGACGCAGCTTTGAAAGATTAGTAGGAGCCTGAAGAAAACTCATTCGGTCTGTAATGTCTGAAGTGCCTGTCAAAAATGAGTTTCCCCAATATCAGCTTGTCACAAAAATTACTCTCTCAGAATGCGGCTCCACAGTACGAAGTCTCAGACAAGCAAAGATTTGGCCATTAACATTTGAAAAATTCTTCAATATCAACTTTATAGTCAATGGAAAAGAAAGCTAGAAAACCTGGAAGACTGGCATCATGACAGGTACATCCCTAAATTCAGTGAGTTAAGCTAATTCAATTTTACCCTTCTTTAATGTATCAAGTGAAGAAATCTCTTAATCAGTGAAATACAATATTAAAGAAAAATAGAAGCTCTCATAATAACCCAGTATAGCTTATAAGATAACTTCACAAACCACAATTCTGAGTCCCCAGGATTTCCGAATTCAAAACCACATAAGTTTCAACTTTCAAATCATAATATTATTTCATTATGCTGAAATATTTAGGACCTTGCTACACTTCTTTTTCAATCTGGGAAACAGCATAGAAGAGAAAAGACAAACTACCTAAGAGGCATGAGCACAAAGTATTATCGCTCTGCACAACAAATAATAACATCACCATTTAAAACTGGCTACTTTGTGTGCATGTCAAATGAGACGATGCATGCAAATTTATAAATTAGAGCATCTGTTGGCAGTTTTGTTTCATTTTTACTCCTTTTTTCTAGTTATGTCCTGTGTCATTGTAACCCTATTACATCTCAAGTTATAGGGTTACTATCAACTTCACTCCAACACATTAAGGAGAAAAAGGCTCTTTTTTTTTTTTTGACATGCCTCTGAAAGAGTTTTTAATTCCTCCCTTATGTATATGCATTATTTATAAATATGCATTATTCAGTATCTAATTTGGACCAAAAGAATTTTCATGGATCACATTTATAGCTGCTCAGAGAAAATGACTTTGTCAGAGACACTGCTAATAACATCACTGAAAGTTATTTTCGTTGAGCAAGTGGTCAAAAACCTCAAAGACATCTGCTCAAGATACCAATGTGTGTATTCCCTGTATCAGGATAAAACTAACAGAAATCTAGGAATAGTTTCCTTAGAAATCTAAGGCAGATTTACTGAGCTTTAGTCAAATCAATATTATTGCCAGAACAAATATTCTGGATACATTGGTTTAGCAATTTGTTTCGCTGCAAAGTTCTGTTGGAAGATTTCTTGCTACAGGCTACCCCACTTATTTGCAGGAGTAAGTGCAGGGTTATCAGTTTTTCTGCTGCTAAATTAAAACAGGGGAGAAGAAGGGTCTTTCCATTCAGAAGAACATTCAGCATATACTGCTGAAATATGGCCCCCTTTGAAATTTTACTTCCTTTTTGCTTAATTTGGTATGGCTGGTATGAAATTTGAATAAAGCCATGAAAGGCTTCCACAAAAATCTATAATTCTTCATCAGGTGACACTTTCAAGTCTGTAAGCAATGGTTTTAAACCTCTTATTTCTCTTTTTTCCTTTTGTTAGCATACTGTTGTCAAAAACACAGGGGAATATATCGGTCTCCTAAAACCCCTAAGGAATCCTAGCTATTTGCTGAGCACACACAGCGGTACACAGTTAGCATTTGTCTTGTGTCGTGCATGGTTACCTCCCTTCACTTGCAAACACAGCAATATACTTTAGGGCTACATACATCTACACCCCACTATAAAGGTCTCTGAGAACTTCAACAAAGTGCACAAGACGTGATGAGACAGATACCCAATATGCCGTATAACTCAGTGACCCTTTGTAACTGGCACACATGGCCTTACGCTCTTTTTTCCATTAAGCAGCTCTCCTATAGAAGTCTGCCAGAGCATCAGCTAAATCAGCTCAGTCCTGATGCTTTAGTTCATTTCTGACCCAGGACTTTCAGTGAATTTTAGCTTGGATCCACAGAGCTCTGCCTTTAACATTAGCTCTGCTATTTCAGTCCAAGTGCAGGTTCAGTGGAGTGACTAGGCACGGTGCTTCAGTAGTTATCCTGAAAGGGTCAGTACCTAAAGGATGTGTCAGCACAATGCAATGGGTTATGGTGCAAGAGCCCCTGCTCCTGCATCAACTGAGCTTGTTCCAAAATTGGAAACAGTATACTCAGTTCACCCTAGTGAATTTGGCCGCTTTGCTCCTGGAACAGAGGCTGGCCGCCTTCCATCGCATCCTACAGTCCTGAGGAGACCTGCTACTCTGCTGTGAGGACTCACGGGTTTCCCTACAGACACTGGAACTGTAAGAGTCCATTACTTCTCATACACAATGTGCTCTGGCTCTGTGAAACCACTTTGATGGAGCAGTTTTCTCTGTCAGACCTTGCTAGGCAAAACAGCTAAACACAGGGGTGTGGAAAAAGTGTTGTCCCTAGCACCACAATCTGGACTCAACACCACCACCTCTTTCAGCGCTCCTGCTTTTTGCATTATTTTCTATCAATCACAGGTAGCTACAACATTTTCACACAGGAGCAGCAGCTTGGAGGATACCGCATCATGTGAAGGCATACCTAGTCTGTGTGTGTGTGTGGGCATGGGGCAATGTCAATAGTTCATTCAATTCTAAATAACTGACCCACTGTTTCTATCACCAGTTTTTAGGCAGTGCAGCTATTCCTGGTTTTGGCTTTTTTTTTAAAAAAGAAAAGTTAGCCAACAACAGCCCATGTTTCCCAGATACCATTTGGTGGTGTAACTGTGCAACTTCAGACTAGCTTCCATAAGTATTTAACTAATTTTGACTTTACTTTCTGCCAACTTGTTAGATAGGGCTACAGGAAAACTTGCACGTTACCATCTTTTCCTATAATAATAAGAAAGAATAGCCATTCTTTTTAGCCTTTTTTTGAGGATTAGGAGAAATCTAATTTTTAAAAGTGGCCCAATTATGTAGTAGCTGGCCTTTTTCACTATTTATTGCGCAGTAAAGAAAGAGTTCATCTTTCCACAACAATCTTCCTCAAATACTTCCCTCAGAGTTTTGGGACTCCATGCTACCAAAACATGCCCTCCTTACTTTCTCTTTTCTTTGTGAAAAGGTGAAAGCCCTTGGTTTTATACACTTATTCCTCTCTGTCTTCGCTTTAGGTGGGGACAGGAGAGAGAAGCAAGATGGACTGGACTGGAGCTGTTTAGTGTTAATATCACCATTGTTGCCCTAGTGTTGGCTTCTGCACTTGAACTGGAAGTGTCTAGCATCTTGCACAATGCTCTCCAGAGCTCAGACTACTAATAGGCAGATAATATTACTTTCCAAGAGAAGGATCTTCGCCTGCCACCTTGCAAAATTATGGACTTTGTTGGAGTCTTAGCTTCTTTTCGCAAAAGCTGGACATCGTCTTGGCTTGCGTTGTCTCAGCACATGCAGCTACCTGCGATGTTTTTGTGTGGAGCCTGGGACTAGCACCCCACATGCCTTGCCTCCTCCACCCTACCGAGATGCTCTGTAGACCCAACTCAAAGCCCTGCCCATGAACTCTATACAGGGACTTATTTTGCTTGACAGGTACTACTCTCTCTCACTACAGTCTCAGCATGGTTTCTGCTCTGAACCAACACCCTAACGCAGTGCATTTCTGCAGCAAGTCTCCCAGTGTCTCCACTTCCCGCGTTTTGTTTGGGTGATGGAAGCATAGATGCTGACCTCCTTGAAGTGCCTTCAGTGTGCTATTGGATGTTCAGTCCAAAGGCCCAGACTAGAGCTAGATCAAAGCAAAACCTGCAAACAGTGTGCAGTGCAGGCATCACATTGCAGCATCAACAGCTGAGCTCCTGTTAAACCACCTTTCTGGCTAACCCAGATACAGCCTTCTGTTACTAATTCTGATTCCAGCCCCACTTGGTTTCTTACCCAGGATTCAATTTAGCTCTTGCAGATGCAATAGCCTAACTCTTCATTTTAAATCATTTACAAACTGTTCTCAGGGTCTTTGATCTTTACTTAAAAGCATATCACTTTTGCTTAATTTTTTTGACATTCCACATTTCATAATATTGTTTCCTTCACCTGAACTGTCTGAAAAATCTCTATATGTCAAGTATTTCACCAGTAATTTCAAAAACAAGGTTCCCTTCTACTGGTTTCCCTTCTTGGTTTAAGCAGTGTTTCTACCTAGTCAGGTATCAGCAGCCTCCAGTTTCCCTCCAAGTTTCAGCAGGGCCAGGCTCAGCAGTGTCCCCATTTCCACAGTTCACACCAGACGACACTCGGCAGTTACTTAGAGGCCACAGGACAGACACCATCCGCCTTCCCAGGGTGCTGGAAGGGAGCAGGTCAGTGTTGCTCCAGGGGCTCTGCGAAATCCAGCATCCATTTTTGCAGACAGCCCCACCGAAGGGGCAGCAAACCAGCAGTTACGGGTTTGAGTGAGTGATGAAAAGGGAACCACTGCTCCCTTCCTGGTAAGATTTCTCTCTTTGATGATGACGCATCAAAGTAGGCTTGAGTCTCTACAATGTAATGCAGGAAACAAACCAAGCAAAGAAACCAGATCTTGGGAGTGGTGAAAGGTGTTTACAATCATCGCTCACCCCAAATAAAGGATCTGAGCCTTAAACTTTACCAAACTGGAGCGAGATGGTGACAATGCTTCAGCTGAGAGGGTGAGAAGGCCTGTCATGGGAGCCACGAGGTGCCACACCTCGCGCGGGACGATGCTGGAGGTGACAGCGCTGGCAGCCACACTGCCACCCTGACAACACACCAAAAGAAATGGGTCTCTGGAAAAGGCTGATGACAAGCACTGCATGCCAAGCTCAGACTCCATCCACTACGCATAGAGCCACAAACTATGGATGGATCATCTGCACTCACATGAGGCAAAATACTGATTAGCAGCTTCAGCTTTTTCAGTCTGGATCTCAATGGAGAAAAGAAATATGACAACCTAAAAATAGCTGTCAAAAGCACAAGCTGGAAGCCAGCATAGTGTCTGGGGTTGTTCAGACTTGTGAATGGTGTTGTGAGAGTCTAGGGAATTACAGAGCTAACTCTCTTAAGGCATTCCTCTTAAGGCAAAACAGTAAAACTCCTGAGATAGGAAATTGAAACATCAAATTGGAACCTAATCACCTCAGCAGTTTGAGCAAAGAGCTTAATACCTTCACTTTCATTTTATAATTTGCACTTGACTAAAAGGAAGATGATTACACATCTGTGTGACAAGAATTGATTGAGACAGTATAGGGAAGGAAGAAGTCAGTTTTGTGGGCTTTTTTAATTTAAATTTTTTCTTTCCTTATTTACAGTGACATACTGATTACAATATAAAAGCAAGAGCTGACATGCTTAGCTTTAGTAGCACAATGACAAAGTTTCCTCAGTTCACGTACCAACTTTTCTACAGCAACGTGCTTTATAGAAGAGACTGCAGCACCTCAATTAATACAGTTGGCTGAAATGCACCTCCCTAACAACCACCTCTCTACTACACAGTAGAAGAATGAAGAAATGAAAGCTCCTTGCCTTTTCCTATTAGTGAGGATGTCCAAAGTAAATCACAGGTTGCCAGCAGCTCTCCTTTTAGGGTCTTACCCAGCCTCATCCAAAGTCCCAAGTGTTTGCCTTCTTTTAGCTTTATTATCCCAACAACGTTGCATATAACGCATCTGTTCACAAGCTTGAATTAGCCAGTGGTGTGCTGACAACTCATCATGTGGCCAAACACAGTATTACCTCTTCTTTATTCTGCAGCCATGGCTCACCCCACAGTCCTCTGCAGGAGCACAAGACCTGGCTCCCACTGCTGTCCTCCCCATGCCATCCCCTGTGGGCACCATTCAAGAAGGGACTTGGTGTAACTCCATCTTGTCCATTGTCCTAAAACAGTCTCTGTGTTCAGGCTTTCCTAATTCAACAAGCATCAGCAAATGTTGCAGTGAAATGCCAGGATGATATTGCTGTTTCTGTTCCACTTCAGAGAATTTTAGGAGTAACCGCTGAAGTTGTGGAAATAAACATGGACCTTTTAAAAAGGCTTGAAAGACTGACTTATCATACTGCTATTAAATGTGGATTGACACCCATTAATCCACAGAAAATTGGTACAAATCTCTTGCAATAAGAAAATAGGTTGTGGAGGAAATAGCGGCTTTGCAAAAATTGAAACCTGTGTTTAATTTCCTAACAGGGAGATTTTATGAACCTGATTCCTATAATTAATGCCTACACACACGGTTCCCTGTCCTGAGCCCCATCCAATACAAACATTGTTTTTCCAGTGAGGGAGAAACCTGCATTATCTCCCACAGCAAGAAGGCCAAGCACAGGGCAAGAGTGCACACTACTCAGACGGTACAGAGTGTAGAAGACAACCTCGCTTTCTCTCCCTTAAGAAATGTAGATACTTTTAGTAGGCAGGTTTTAATCTAGGTCAAGAATGGGGAAACAATGGCATATTGGCCAGATATCACCTGCAAATTCATTTCATATAGCCTATGACATATTTCTTTCCTGACTTATATATTGTGCCTGTGAAAAGATTATACAGCTCTCGGCTAAATAAATAAATAAATAGATAGACAGATAAATAAATTTGGCAGGTTGATTTAGGTTTGCCCTTTTCTGCCCAACAGGGTGTCGCTCATTGTGTCTCGAATTGCTGTTGTCCTTCCTTCATCTTTCTCCTGTGCTCTCATTACTCCTTTCCATCGTATTTTTCCTTTCTGTATTTTCATTCTAAGCTGGATGTAACCCCGAAAACATTTATTCTCAATTTATCATTCCCACATTAAAAATGTTTATGCAAAGCAAATTCTCCCCATATTAAATCAACTTGTTATTTATAACATTAAACACTAGGTATAACAGTCTATCTTTAAAAAGTTCTAAAAACAGTGGGTTTTTCTTACAACATTCATTTGTCATTGACATTATCCCCATTACAAAAAGCAAAGCAACTATAAATAAACTAGTCAATATCTTAAAAGGGAACACTGTTAGAGTGAGCTATGGAGTGCTCAGTTTTTTGCTCCCGAGGCTATACAGCAGTAAGCCCCTCATTAAAGTTGTGTTTTCTGATATTTAAGTGAACTGCATGAAAATCCAAAGAGTTATTCCATGGCTTGCATTTTTAATACTTTATGCACTTGTTTGCATGTAACTAAAAAAAGCCCCATTCAGCTATTGTAGTCTGGCTATCAGAGAGGAAGCTCACCAAATACTTTCCTAGAGAGATGTATATTTATAAAATCAGTCAATCAGCAACTGGGTCTAGGTGTAAGGGACCAGATAATAAATCTAAATGTCTGAGGTCTGCCAATCTTTTGTTACTTTACGGCTTTGGGCAAAGTATTTCACTCTTCTTTATGTACCTATGTACAGTCATCTGTGCCTGCCTGCTACCAGAATTTAACTAATACCATATTAAATATTTAAATAATGTTCAGTATAAAAAAGTTCATTCTAGTGGGAGGTTCCAGCCAGAGATTTCAAATGCTACTGTAATGCAAACAGATCAGAGTTAAACTGAAAATATATTTGTATTGTATCCAGAACAACACCCCATCACTTTGCATGTTAAAAGACTGGCTCTTTAACACTATAATTTATTTAGAAAGGAAGGAAATGTTCTGCATAAGCAACCCACTCTTCATAAATATTAACAGTATTAACTATCAGGCAAGATAAATCCATGGTGCTGTAAGTGAACCTTACTTTAAGGTCAAAGCCGTCCCTCTGGCTATTGCTTGCAAAATGTACAAGACAGAGGAGTTGTACACATTTATTTTTTATACCCTATTTCTCTCTCTGTCTTTTTAAATTATTTAACTACCCTAGGCTCAAAACATGCACTTGTAGATGAGTTTACTTTCCAGGTGGCTTCTCCCAGCCTTTCTAATAGGAGGAATTCTCTCTTTGAAGCATATACAAACCATCATTTAAGTCTAAAGAAAAATACTGGCTAAGCGTTGTCAGTTTTATGATGCTGTTTATTACCAGCTATATCATCACAGTTTGAGGCAAGGATTACTTACAGGTAATCCACTCAGATCACTGCTATACCAAATGAGGACAGCACAAGGTTGTACTAATTTAACCATTTTAGTTCCAATATGCATTTCATGGGAGAAAACTCCAGAGTGAGACTAACATATGACTTTAATAAAAAATAGGTTTCTTTCAGCTCTTACATTGAGACCCATGAGATGAAAGGTAGGGAACCCAAATTACCAAGCTCATGAAGAAGCACATGGCAATTGGGAGCACCAAGCATCTCCTGAGTTTCTCCAAACTCTGCAGACTCAGGGTCACTTCACACATCAGCCCTCAGCAGCTCAGTTCAGTGAGATTAAAACCAAGTATTAATGAAAACACGAAAATAATGTCATACACTGAGATCTGCTCAGCCATGTCAAGCACATTTCTAGAAGCCTCTTCTAAAACGTGATAGAAATAGTAATTTCATTTTTTCAACATTGCTAACCTTACTTAGGAAGTAATGGACCCAAGATGTTAGGACACAAATATCCTGAGCACCTTCTGCTATTTTCCAGGCACATATTTTTCTAAACAGGTCACACACAGCCCCTGTGGCTCCCCGCGTAGTGTCACTGAGCACATCATGGGATGTGTGTCATGAACATCTGGCTAGTTCATGCCTTCAACCACAGAAAAGAGCTGAAACCCAAGTGAACTAGTTTTACAAACATTCCCGCAAGAGCTGCAGTACACAAATCACCGGAAGATTGAACTTTACCTGTAAGTGACAAAGAAATAGCAATTTGGCATGTGCAGAATACAACATGCTGACAAAAATAAAGAGCAACCTCCAAGTGGGAGTGGGAAGACAGACGTGAAGCGTTAATAAAATCTCTCTCCTACCCATCCTCATGGAAGAAATGCAACACTTCTTAGCAAGTTATCCCTATCTCTACAATATTTCTTTCAAAAAGAGTCTGTTTTCTTTAATAACTGGGATGAATACATTACCCATGGAGTCACTGGCATGCTCTCCTAGCGTTAACTCCGCTGTGCAAGCAGACATCTCGCACTGAATAGTTTAGGGGGGCTTATTTGGAGGAGGGGGGGTGGGGAGGGATAAAGAAAACTAATAACTCCAGCAGTCTCCTTCAATCATCTCCTAAAAAGGGTCAAAGTGCAACTGCCCTGAAAAATCCAGGCCAGGTCTAGCCTGAATTCCTCACATTTTCAGAATTCCAGATACAATTAAGAGACCAGTAATGACAGGGAAAAGCACTGACCATGTGCAATACAAACAGCAATTATCAAAACCATTGCCAAGTTTATATCCCATGGATGCATGCTTTCTTAAGTGAAATGGTACTTGGATGCATGCTTTCTTAAGTGAAACAGTACTGATAAGCGAAGCTGTGCCGGCTAAGGAAAGCAAGGCAAGGCAAAGGAGTTCTTTGGTGAGGAGCATTATCTCCCTTTGGCTGCCAAGCGGTGCAGGAGATTCCACAAGGCTGAAGTCATCTAAGCTAAGAGAAGGTCATCAGCATGGGTACGACACCTTTATTATCACCAGTTTCCAGCCCGAGAGGAAACAACCGTACCAGTTAAGGACTTATCTGTACCTTCTTCTAGGCTTTTCTACTCTTCTCTCACTCCTTCTCTAACGCGCATTATCAAAGAAAATACAAATAAAAAACCAATTTAGACTAGAAGAATCTTCTTTTTTTCAAAAAAAGAACCAGGAGAATTTCAAACATCTTGTGACTGCTGATGAGAACCTGAATAGAACATTTCACAGTACATGGCAAACAGAAATTTTTAATTTAAAGCATGTAGCAGTTTCATGAAAAAAATATTTCTGGCATAGGCTAAAATGGTTACAGAATCCTGCAAAACCAGTACCAGCCACATACATACTGATGTGACAGGAGGCAAGCTGTCACCAGCTGGAAGTTTCACTTGAAACTGACTGGATTCATACTCTTAAATTAATCTATATGGAGATTATTCATTGAATGCATTCAACTTTTGTATGTTATGCCAAAGAACTGATTTTCTTAATTGACATAACTACCAGGAGATATACAGTAATATATTAAGATGCTGGCTAGACTCCACATTTTGCATCTGTAAAAGGCAACTGAAAGAATTGCGAAAGGTACAAAAGAAAGGCTTTGAGGTATAGAAAATATCTCCAAGAGGCAGACGTAAAGACTGAGCTTACCAAGGAGAAGACTGACAGGTGACATGGCCGTAGCATGGATACGTCATGAGGAAAAATAGCAGGCTCATTAATCGAAGAGCACAACCCTCAGTGGTCAGAAGCTGATGCCAGATAAAGTTACATTAAAAGTAATCGTTTGTTTGGACTTTGTCAATCATCGAAAAAAAGCTATCAAAGCAAACCTTGCTTAATTTCAGATCAAAACCGGATGCCTTTTTTGGAAGGCATGTTTAACTTAAACAGGAAGCACTGAGTTCAACATGGATAACGGGATGAAGTGTAGCAGCTTGTGAAATACAGAGAGCAGACCACATTATCGCCTTCCAGGTTTAGGCTTTACAATTCCCAGTGTTTTTTGCTGGACTTCAGTCATGCGCTGCCATCAACAGTTCTTATGCGTTCCACAAGGCTGTCTGGACCTCCAGTTACATGCTGTGCTGCACTATACATTCTTTGCATGAACCTTTCCTCGGTCCATGTCAGAGGCAACTTGTTCATTCACTAAAAATCCATTTGAACGACTTTAGCAAAAAATAAAGACAAATAAATCAGCTGTGAACCCTGTGGCTCAGAACCTAATTTTCAAAATATGCGTAAGTTGGTGACATGAAAATCAATTTCCTCTGGAATGTGCTTCTCCTCAGCAAGGGCTGTTTCAATGCCAGTGTGCTCTCTCACATCATTGGGTTTGGCTGTGATACTATTAAATGGAAGTGGCAAGATTTTCTTTTCCTCCCACAATGGATAAAAACCTTCATTATCTGAAGTCACTGAGTAGGGTTTAAGGTCTAGGGGGTTTTAATAGCATTAATATGTGTATTTTGGAAGAAACAAGGCCTGAAATTTTCAACGTAAAAGCCAGGGAATATTAGATTACAGTGATTGAGAAAAGCAGTTGGGAGAAGATTCAGTCAGCGACTTGACAACTCAACTTCCCTAAAGCTAAAGCTGTAAGTGCAATTCTGAGCAGCAATGAACCAACCTACCAAAATAGCCAAAACAACCAACCATCAGTGGAGTTGCAAGGAACAGGGCAGCGGGAAAGAAAGCCTCATCCCTGCCATGGGCTCCCTGCCCCCTGAGGAAGGGGGCAACGCAATGCAAAATGCCCCCTCCCCCTGGGGCAGGCAGCGGGGGCACACGGGGAAGAGCAGGAGCGGAGCCCCCTGGCACGGCTGTGAGCCCCTGGGGAGCCGCCGCCGCTGGCTCCCACACACCAGCCCAAGAGAGTTTGTGCCGACAGTGCGTTTTCTGATGGGGCTGAGGGTCACACGTGGTGCCTCTTATGGATACTGGACATATTCTTAACCAAACGTTTGAGATGCCACTCTTCAGACCAGGTCACAATAAGAAAGAGTGGAAAAATGCAAAAAAAAAAAAAAAAAAAAAAAGAGGAAACAAAGAAAGAAGAAGGGAATGGGAGGGAAAGGAACATTTGATGAAAAATCTTTCCTGCTCTTCCTGAGCCCACAAGTCCTCAAGACCACCCTGGATATAAGTGAAAACATGCCAAAAAGAAAAGAGGAAATGCTTTTCACAGAGCGGTTACATTTCACCTCCCGGCTTTAGAAATGCCAGGCTGCCATTTTCAGAACTTTATATAAGAACATAGCTTTTTACCCTCAATTTCCATTACTTACAAATCATTTTCTATTAGCAATCCATTTTAAAAAATTGCAACAAAAATCAGCTCTCGGAAAACAGCATCAGTCATATCCATTCCCAGAGGCAAACTTGTTTCATCCCATTCTAAATCCTGGTTAGTAAACAAATCCATAAATCCATTTTGACAATGTCATCAGCACTGGCTTTTTGGGGGGAGGAGGAGGCTTTTGGTCAGGGCAAGAAACAACTTTAGAGGAATGACAGAAGCTTAAATTTTAAAAAAAAAAAAGAATCTGAAGTGAGAGAAAACATGAACTGTTCAGAGAAAAATAATTATAAGAACCCTACACCAACCTCAATTCTCTATAGCCAGCAGCATTTGAATTGGGCCTGTTTCCACCAGGAGTGAAGGTTCTTCCATATTCCATATGGGGAAAAAAAATCCCTTCCCAAGTACACAGCTTTGACGGATTTTTTTTTTTTTTGGTGCCAAATCCAATACAGAAAATCAATCATCTTCCTTCATGCGTCTGAGGGGAAAAATCCTAAGCATAGGAGTTTCCCTTGGTTGAGGGCAAGGAGGCAGCCTCAGCTACACAGCAGTAGGATCACACCACCTGCAATCTGAATGCATATGCTTCATGAGGCACTCATATGGGATTAAAACACATGCACATCCTACATCTTTTTATATGGCAAGGGGCTGCATGACATTTTCCATTCTAAAAGATTTGTGGAAGCTTTTATAAAAGATAGCTTCCTGTTTAAAAAAAATAGAAGTATTACAAAAACAAAAGTCCTGGGCTAGAGAAATCCCCTTTTTTTATGCCATGAAGTTTAGGTAGATTAGAAATTTTCACAAGTTTGTATTTGTCCTCAGTTGCTTTTTTAGGGAAACTCCAAGTCAAGAACAACAAATGAAAGAGAAACATTTGGATTATGCCTATACCAGTAAATGACACAAGGGGATGCTCCCAGGCACTGTAATTTGGCTGTGTGTATCATTCACTTCTGGTATGGATTTGACTTAGGCTACAGGGAACACTCTCAAACGATTTCCAGGCACAATTTGGAAGTTAACTTGGGTCCATTGCTAATAGGTGGTCTGCATGACTGTTTTGGAGGGTAAGAGTTTAATAGCATAGCTATGAGCTGCTCGACTTATATTGGCCTTAGGGCCAGGTAATGCTCTGGTCCTGTTGAGTTTACTAGTCTAGACTAAGTGCCAGACCAATGCTATTGCTAAAGCAAAGCACACTCTGCGAACAACACTGCTAGAGCAGCTCTTTCTTTAATCAGAAGATGCAAGTCTGCATGCTGAGTTATGTTAAGCTCTTCCCCCAGTCTCTCTCATGAAGTCCCAGTGGCTCCCACATCTCCTGGGAAGAGGAAGGAGGCGAAAGCTCAGTTCTCTGGTCTCCATGCCATGGACCCCACACGTAGCCCAAACCACCCCTTGGCCAGCAGTTGTCCAGCTTCACTGTTTCCCTTACTCCAAGCGGCAGAAAGCACAACAGGAGTAACTCACTCACAGCTTAAATAAAAATAATTACATATGCTAGGGGGGTGATTGCAGTTTGACAACATACGTTTACTTTTACTTTTTATACTAATGTTGGAAATTATGCACCAACTCTGGAAATTATGCACCAACCTTGGAAATTATGCACCAACCCTCTTTATCAAATTTATGATATTTTGGTTGATGAAGCAAATGCCTGTGAAAGTTATGAAATGCCACATTGAGATTTCTGTGCAAACCTTATATATGTACATCTCTGATGTAAGTTTCCTCCTAAACCAGTTTTTCTTTCCCTTGCAATTCCTCACTGCCAAATAAATGTATTTCCAGCTGTATCTGTGGGAAACAAATAGTGTCATGCAATGACCAGCTAGGAAATGCACACCTGTCATAAACTAAAAAGCATCTCATGGGATATATTGTATTCCATTCCCAACTTACTAAGAAAGGATACAATGGAAAAAATGGATTGGTGTCAACTACCAGATGTTTTCAAGCCTCTCTAATTAGGTAAGAATTAAACAACTGCTATGTTCTATATTATAGATATTTTGCAGATGTGTAATTCACATAAACATACAGAGTCTGATTTTCATTTACACTGAGGCCTCTTTACACTGCTTTGGCATCACAACATCACTTAATATTGGCGTAAGTTATTTACATTTGCATTTTAAGTTCCTTTTATACTAAGAGATATAACAATCAATTGCACATGAGCATATCAGGATAAGGCCCACAGTATGTTGGGGAAGACTTTAGCAAGGAGTCTTGAGGGACACCAGAAGGAAAAAGAAGTCTTATTCTCTTTTAGTATTTACGTTTCATGTAGAACAAGTCTGCTGAGAATGAATTAGGTTCAATTCATCTGTTCCGTACATCTTTGCAAATGTCATTGCATATTTAATTGTAGCTATGATTAATTTGCTTATGAGGAACACAAAATGTTGAGCTATGTTTTCCTTACCCATTCAGCCCTTTTCCTCAGGCTCTGCACAAACCCCCAAGCTGCAAAAAATTCAGGAAAATAATAATCAAGTAAATCCTGCTTGTACCAAAACAAGAGCAGTTTCTCATCTTCCAGATTAAAATAAGAGGAAAATTATCATTAGGTAAGGTAAAAGGGTAAAACTTTAGTAAAAAATCTAAGACTAAACTAAGTGAACTACTTCATTCTGCTCCTAACAACAAAAGGGAAAAAAAAAAGTTCCTGTGTTCTTTCATAATAAGAAAGCTGGTTTAGCTAGCTCATCACAGGTATCCTGAAGTAACTCATAGATGAAGAGCCATAAGATGAAGGATACTTTGGAAGGTACATATAATTCTGCTTACAGAAACTGAATATACCTTACTTGTACCTTCATCCCAAGTAATAATTACCAGAACTCTCTACAGTCAAATACACATTTCTAACCCGAATAATTAAGTGTTTTTGAAAAGAAAGAATATCCATTATACAAAGAACTAAAGACAGGAACATGATTGTCAATGCTGATCAAGCTTTTCTCATACTCCTTAGCCTCGGATGTCTGCATTAGTACTATGACAGCATCACAGTCCCTCCACTAGGGACTCTGCTGTTGGAAAGAAAAGCCTGATACACCATATGCTTAAAAGAAAGAATGCCTGGACTGAAAATTATCATTACTAGAAAAGATTAAACAAACACACATTCACAGTGTATCATTTTGCACTTGGAGAAGACTGAAGCATGGTTATTAATGTATTTGATTTCTTTCTCAGCGTTCCTGAATTATTACTTATCTTTTAGCCATCTGGTCTAATTGTTAATTCTTCTTAGAGATGGGCAGACATACTGTGTGCTTACAGTAACCATCACTTTTGGTAAGGAATTTTTTATTAGTATAGGCAGTATCTGTCTAAATGATATTGCACTAGTTGAAAGCATTTGTCCAAAAACCTAACACAACAGCACATGATAATCCTGATTAAAATGTTGCTTTTTTTTTTTTTTGCTATGTTACAAATTGCTCTGCAAAAAGTAATAAGAAAGTGGGCGTTAGTCTAAACTGACTGTTCAGCTATATTTGGAAGAGAGTTTTGTGAAATGCAGAGAAGTCTGGTCTGGATTCTTGTTTCATTTCATGTTCATTTTGTGAATAAATTCAAAATCACAAGGAGGGAATAGCTTTTACCTTACTTCAGTCTGCCGGGAGCATAAAGATGAAGGCTGCCACCTGTTCATGGACAGCATATGCAGAAGTAACCACAAATATGGCCTGACAGTCCAAAGAGAGCCCAGGAGACATCAACAGTTGGGCTACAAACACCATTGCAGTAATACAGGATACTACATAATGTGCATGTTACCCTAGAAATCACTTACATATCCTATTCTGCTTCGAGTAGTCTACGCTGTAGGACATTTAAAGAATGCCTCTTCCCTCCGTTTCTGCATTTCAGTCTCCATGTCAATCTGTGTTCTCAAACTTTATTTTCTTAAATTTTTTCTATCTTTTCTCTTCTTTGCTTACCAATTATCTCTCAATTTCTCTATTCTCATCCAAAATTTTCCTTAAGATTTTGTTCTACCACTTATTAACCCTCTTCTTTCTTCAAATCACCTTTCTTCTTTGCAGAAGAATGGGGATACTTTCATGCCGTGATGCAGTGTTATCCAGACGCACTTGAGCAGGCTCTGGACTGGACAGCCTGTGTCTGGATGCATTAGCATGCACTACCAGACTTGGTTTTATTTGCTAGCTACACCCCAGAGAACTGTTAGTGTAGCTCTGCTGCTTGTAGTGGCCAAGCCATGATGTTTCATGCTAGTGCAAACCTTGCTGCACCTCACTGCATTAGCACATGCTGAACACACCTGCCTCAAGTGCTCAGCCCAAGGATCACCCATGTATTTTCTTGAAACAATAAACCCTCCCAATCCACTCAGACATGAAAAAAGATGCAGGCTTTAAAGCAGGCTGAGATACAGGTCAGAGCATCAAAACAAAATACAGAGGTATCCTTCCCTCTAGATCTTTCTCTCTACAACACCAGCACTGAACAATTCAATACTGATAACAAATGGGCTGCATCCATCGCAGCAAGTTTTGACTCAGTGGAGACATTGAAGAGGGCACAAGACTGACAGCTGCAGGCTTCCTCACCTTTCAGCAGAGCCTGGCAGTTAGCTAGGATGTGTTGGTGAGATCTTGCCCTAGGAGATGTGGTCAAGGGGATCACAGGGGAGGTGGGAAGGGGCTGCTGCACCCCCATCCACAGCAGGGAGCACACCGAGCACCCCCACCTCCTGGGCTTCCAAAGGATGCTTCCAGCCTGGCCCCAGCTGTGCCTCCCAAGGCTTGTATGAAGACAGCAAGCTCCTGCAAGAGGAGTCCTACAGTATGGGGACCAAGCCGAAATACACAGCTCCTTCACAGGGAGCAGGAGCATTTTCCACTTGTCCAGCAAAGCTACATGTGTGTGAACCTGACAGACAGAGGAACAACTGGTCTGGAGCTGCTGGAAGCTCCTCACAAGCATCTGCATCACTGAATGGCTTTGGGAAATATCAGTAGGGCTGTATGGCATGGGAGCCAGGGTAATCTCAGTGGGTATTGAAGAAGGGGAAAGGAAGTTTACCAGCAGTGGCGAATAGTGGGGACAGAGACCTCCATCTCTCCCTGCTGTGTGCCAGCCCAACCGTCCAATGAAATATTCCTCTTTTCTACAGCACAGGGACGTCCCTGACCTCCCCCTATGGCCAGAAAGACCTTTGTGCCATAATTAGACTGTCCTTACCCTCCCACACACATTAGCCATCCTGATTCCCTCTCTCTCTTCCTCCTCACCATCCTGCCCATCCTCACCAAAGAAAGCATTTCCTTCCTCCAGTAACAGCCTCCTTCCTTCCCTTGGTCACCCCTCACACCACCCCTTCCTACGCCCCTGCACTTCCAGCAGCACTGGCACAACGGGGGAAGAGGCTGGCTGAGAAGTCCTCCTTGTACCATGGGGAGAAGGGAGCCAGAGCCAGGAGGGTCCCACGGGCTGGACTTGCAGATTCTGCTGCCCTACCAAAGACGAGCAGCAGTGACAACCCCTCCAGCAGTGCCCGATCCCCTTGGGTCTTCCCTCTGCAGCAGCACCAGCATCACCAGGCATTCAGTGAGCAGATACTCCTCCAACAGCCGTTCTTCAGCAAGAACACCACAGGCGGTCAACAGACACCGTTTCCTCATTCCCCTTTGTCTCTGCAACCCACTGCCTTAGGCAATCACATCATTTAGGGAGCCCTATGGTTTCACTTCCACCTACTCCTTTTCCCAGCAGCTCGCCAAGCCCCCGACCACCCAGCCACCTCTCCCCCGAGCCTCCCCAGCTGGGCCAAACTGCTGCTGGTGGCCCCAGAACGGGCCCAGCTTTTGAGATGCAGCAGCAACAACAACAACAACAACAAAACCACTTGCAAAGGGGTTTAAGTACATCTGGTCCTTTAATGAGTTCGTAGCATGGCCCCTCCAACACGACTGAGGGGATAGAAGTGAGCAGGAATCAAAGGATCCCTTTGTCTCATACCAGCACCAAATACAATATTTCACCAAACCTCAGCTGTCTTAATAACTTCCCTTCCCAAACACACCCTGGGCCTTGTAAAACAAAAAGAGTCATTAGACCATGGGCCTCACCTTAAGGAAGTTTACTGTTGATCTGTAATCTCTTGGTTTTTATCTTGGAGGAAAAAGCAGTGGCACGTCTGGAGGAACCTCTGTCTAAGTCAATCCCTACAGCCCTGTTTGCTTACCCCCGCTGTGTGCCTCCTCACGAGTTAAGCTGTAAACAAGCCAGCTCCCGCTTTCAGTACAATTCAAAGAAAGTGTTTGTCGAGTTGCACTGGGAATCTAAAGAGTCAGAGCAAAAACCACAGACTCCAGTCCTTAGAATGGGGAATTAAATGGGATGTCTTTTTATTTTTTTTAACTTTTTTTTAAAAAGAGCAGTCCAGTTCTGACTACAGCAATATTTTTATTCTGAATATTATCATTCCTACCACAAAGGAGGAACAGATGGAATTTCTGCTCGTGATTGTAAAGCAATTCAACACACTTATATTGACTGGGTCAATATTGAATTCCTGAGCCTGAATGCTATTAGTGAGTTAGGCCCTCTCAGAAATCCTCTCCTCCAAACAACAGTATTTCACGATGTGTGTAATGCTGAATGTCTGAAATGAAGCATTCAAGTGCAGAGAAGAGAGGGATTTTGGAATTTGGTCCGTGATTGTGAACACCTTTCTATTGGATTGGTCAATTATCACACATCACCTCCCAAGCGAAATAGATCACTAATCTTTTTGCATAAACATTTATCTTCATTCTAGCAATACTAAGCTTAAGAAAAAAAAATAATTCTGAAGCCTGTATTACTAAATCATATGGAGGAAGCAAAATACAAATATTTAAGAAAGATTGTTTTACCTAAGCTTGTTCAAACTGACAAAACAGGTGGATTTGTGAGAGCTAAAATTAATGTAAGCAATGTTTGAAACTTCTACTCAATCTACAAAATAAAAGTATCTTCTTTGTAAAAGGCTGTCGAAATCTTAAAAAAAGTCTGTTTAGCAAGTTCATCATGCACAGAACCAGAAGTAAAGGGTTTTAAACTGAAGCAAATGAGGTGCAGGTTAGATAGTGTGTACTGTGGAGCACTTGTAAAAGATTGCCTAAGGAAGCTCAGAGATCTCTATCAATGTAATTCCTGAGAACAGATTAGATAAATTTGGCAAGACTTATATAATATTTTCATCCAGCCTTCCTTGGCTCAGGAAGGAAAAAGTATTTTGTTCAGTGCAGATCACTGTTCTGTGTTATCACAGCTGTGGTATTAATTTTTAATCACACAGGATTTACTACCTAGCACTTAAGAAACACATATTGTCTGCTTGCATTTATGCAGCTTCCTTTCCTCATTTGACAGATAAGAAAACAACAGAAAAATTGTCTCATTATAGCCTTTAACAAATCTATAGTAAAATCAAATATTCAGGAGTTTCAGCTCCCATTGTCATATTCACTAATGGGGTGTAACAGTTCTTCATAACGGGCTAAGCAGACCTAGTTAGGTTCTAGAGGCATTAACTCAGAATTTACTTGCTATGGTTGATTTGTTTCAAACAAAGTATCATTTAAAGCAAGCTTTATTTGTTTTACCTATAGCAGCTGAACTTGCATAGACATTCCCTCTGCCATCATCTTGACGTCATTCTACTGACAACTTCATGAGTTGACTTTGATGATGCTACATGTGGCATGCAATGGAATAGGGAAATGAAGAATTCAGTTTTTACAGGAAAACTTGGGGGGGGGGGAATTTTAAAAAGGTCTTTTAGGGACTTGTGCAACTTTAGCACCTTAACTGATTCAAAATACATTTTTCAGATTTTACCACAGGCACTCATAAAACTGCCTAACATCAAGCCATTAAGAAAATAAAAATTGCCTTTTTTGATCCTATGCTTCCACTTATTTTTTCTTAAAAAAAATAATATAGGTAATAGGTGGAAGGCTTTGATTGTCATGCAGAACTGTATTAGAGGTCAACTGAACTGCATTTGTGTTTTAGGAAACAGAAATAAAAGACCCACTTTCAATACATGAAGTTCTTCTTAGGAATGGTTTAGTATTTCAAGAATCATATTTGATAGATGAATTGTGATAAAGTGTACTAGAAACAAAACACAGGAAGTTAATGATGAATGATGCACGGGTAATGAACTCGCAGACAAAAAGCCTTGAAAGCAAAAACTAAAATAGTGAGAATTGAAGAGCTAGTAACATATGGACATATGGAAAGTTCTGAGGTAAGATAAGATAAAATAAACCTGAAATACTTCGAAGTGTGCATTAAAGGCATGGAAACAACCTTCACTCTGCTTCACCACCAACATCAGTTTAGAGTCATTCTTGGCTATGTACACCCTAGGAGTATTTTACTGAAAAGTAGTTTGCTCAATTGAATGCTGGGAGGATGGGAAAACTCAGGATTTATTACATTATTAGAAACCTGAATTTCTTGGATCTGTCTCTTTGGCTACATTTGCCAAGAAGCATAATGCACTGGAAAAATAATGTGAAAATTAAGGAACATTTAACTGACAATGACATCATTTTCCATTTTGGTTATAAATATTTTAAGGTATTTCTAGGTTTGCTGTTACAGGCTTTTTATTTTAGTACCATCATCATATCCTATCACATAATATATATTAGGACGCACAATATATTTGTTTGCATAAACTGTGGTATATATTTCAATGCTTACCTTCAGCAGTTTTCTCCAGGTAACGAGTTAATCATAACTGTACCCGAGCTTGTACATTTGATCTTTTTTTTTAAAAAAAATTGCCTCTGCTTTAGGTTGTACTTAATCTAACTCCTTCATAAGACACCCCTCATTAAGAGTGACAGTAAAGGATGTTCCTAGGAGTACAAGAATGGTCTGTGTGGAAGCTGAGGTCCATATCTGTATGACTCAGGCCATACTGTAACAGTAGTTTTGGTTCCTGGGCTACACCTGGCAACGCTGAGTTAGATACTTAGGGCCTTAAGGTAGGAGGAAGAAATTGATGCTCAGAAGCAATATTCACACAGCCAACGTTATGGATGTTGAACTTTCCGAAGTTCTGTGCATATATGAGACCACAGTTTTAAACTCCAGAAGGGACTGAGCTCCCCCAGAACATGCCTATGGGCATGGGAGCATTGACTTACCCCTTAAAAATACTTTCATTTTTGTAATAAAGTCAGCAGTAGTGGTGTCCACCTCTTTGCAAGACATGGTCAGAGCATTTCTCCATTTGAGCTTTTTTAAGCCACACCTCATATTTTGCCAGAGACAGTCATAACCAGACATTCCGTGGTTGGGGGGAGAGACAGCCAGACCAACCACTTTCCACCCCTCACGTGGACCAGGATAAAAGGCTTGTATCGGGTAAGGGGAGACCCAACAAAAGAGCCCACCGTGATTCTGCAGCCCAGCAGCAGGGGGATTGACCTTTGATGGGAGGAGTTTTGGATCCCAATCCCACTTCCACAAGATGTTTACATATTTTAATCTAATAGTTTATTAATTCAAAACACACAAGCAGTCCCAAAATAGAGAGAAAGCCAATTAAATGAGATAAATAGCAGGCACCAGAGCCCATGAACTACAGTACTTGCCTTTAATTGTTCCTTTTGACAGTTTATTCTGGAGTGTTTGCATATACAGATTAGCTGACAACATGTAGGTGCCGGCTTGAATAAGGAGGAGCAAAATGATCAGTAAGGCTTAACATATCATAAATACATGGGGCCGCTTTTCAAGAAATGATCCTGAAAAGGATTCTTACTATGAGTCACTGAGACAGTAAGCTAGGAACAGTACACACATAAAAAAAAAGCACTCAAAACCAAACGAGAACAGGCAATAACAGAACAATAACATTACTGCAAGACTTCTCCTCTTCACTTTTTTTCGCTTCTTTCCAATGCTATCACTAACACATGAACATATAAGGTGCTCAGCTGTCATAGATTTCAGCAAAGGTTGTGTATTTTATCAAAAAAGCTAACAGTAACAAGAATGTGTATTTAAATAAAATTCAGGCCTTCTAACCAATGAAGAAAAGACAGAAAGATTTTTTTTTTTAGTATACCTTCAAAAACAGATCCTGGTAACAAAAAGCTACACTATAGTTCGTACTAGTTTAGTCATAAGACTATGACAAGAAATGGAGATAGGTGGGTATGGGGAAAAAAATTGATTGTTAGGCAGACAGGTGGAAGAAGAAAGAGTAATTAAGTATATTCCTCCTCATTTTGTACTCTTACGAATGAACGTCTGTGATAGTCTCCTCCAGTGGTTTACCACCAGGGGCAAAGTGGTACATCACAGCAAAGTAACCTGGAGAACTGTACTACACCCACAGGAGCAGCAGCTCGTGAAGAGGTAAGCGATCAGCTGAGGGACACAACGAAGGACATGATAATTCTGAAACCCACCAAAATTAAAATATGCCACTCTGTAAGATAATGTATTTCCTTAGGCTCTGCTGGGAAAGGGAGGACAAGAAACTAGCGTATCAATTTGTCAGCACAACCCAGCATCTGATCTATAGAAGTATTTTGACCTAGCACTGTACTTTCTCTCAGAAAGTCTCAATCGACCATGGAAGAAAGACCAAGTTCAAGTATGGAAACAGGAAGTCCAAGTTGAAACAAGACAAGCCCATGACAACCAGCAGAAAACATTGTATATACTATTTTGACAAAACACACTGAAGGGATTAAGCCAGGTGTTCTCCTCTGGTTTAGCTGTTGCAAGGGCAAAAAGAGAGAGGATTTATTACTGTCTAATCTCGAGCCAGTCTAACCTGTCATGCAGTAAAGGATTATTTCAGTAGCTGGATTCATCCCTTGCTTCCTGCCCTTCCCTTCTTATCTATCAAGCTCAAGAGACACCCTCTTTCATAAATTATGGTGGAAAAGCCTACCAGGAAAGACACCCGAGCCGCAGTGGAGAGCTGTTCCAGCAGCAGCAACAAGAGACAGGCACTGATTTGCTGTATTTAAGAAAGGAAAGCAGAATTAAGACAAAGACCTGCTAACACACATCCAGTGAAATACCTGTTGATGACCACGGTCAAATATCGAAGACCTGGAGTCTGGTGTCACAGGCTCTAGGCCTAATTCTGCTACAGAATGTGATGGGTGATTTGGTAATGGTAGCTGTGTCAATGCCTCAGTTTTCCAATCTGTAAAACTGTGATAGATAGATCAAGCTAATCTGTACAGTATTTTGAGATCTAGGGGAGTGTATGCTATGGAGAAGCTCATATTATCTTGCACTAACTTTGAATGGGAACTGGATTTAGTTCATGTTCATTTTGGTTGGTTTGTTTGGACGTGCCCAGTACCAGAGGCAACCATAAACCTGGGCTGTTTGGGACCTGACCTGGTAGAAAGCAACCTCACGCCCTAAAGAGAGATTTTACATGGTGCATGCAATGAAACCAGGCTCAGTGCATGTGCGTGTCAGGTTGCCCTACCCAGGCTTGAAAAGCAGGCTCCATCAGACTTTCTGAGCACGTAGGGCTTAACTGCACAGAAGGTATCTCACTCAGCACACCACAGAGGTGCAAGCAGGGGTCGACTGTGGCTTCGCAACTCTTAAGACCAGGACTGCTAAGTTTTGTTTCCCACAAATGTCCCAGCAGTCACACTTCACTGTTTCCCTTCAGGCTGTCCCTGACTGCGGTCCAGCAGGGCCAAGGGAAGGGATAATAAGGAAACTTCCACGGAGGGAACGTATGTTGTTACATAAATGCTTCCATAGGCCTGACTACTGTTTCCTGAGAAAGGAAACTCCATTCATCAAGTCTGTAATAAACTGACATCTCATCAGCAGGGGAAACAAGAGGAAGGCACTTGTGAAGGGAGAAATCTGTCCCTCTACATATACGAACTGTTTTCCTTTGCATGCCTAATCTGTGAGGTGACTAAAGTTTTACCCGCTAGTGCTATAATACTCACATGGGAAACATTAAGTTAAATATTACAAAATTAAAGTGTAAGAGTTATTGGAAACTAGAGCCGAGCAAAATATTAGAATTTTCATCCTGGGGGAAATTCTAATATTTCAACATTTGTTTTCTTCCAAAATTAGGATGGAAATGTTGAAATACCTCTTTTTACATAGAATGAACATGTTCTCAGCCACTTTGACATTAAACTGAATTTGACAAAGGTGTTACAACACCTCCCGGGAATTGTTGTTAAGGTACCTTGTACTTATAATCATGTTAACAAGGGATATTTTAGTTGGGTTATTGAACCAAAGCCGTAAAAAAAGTGCTTGGGGTCAGGCGGAACATTCATTTCATCCTTTTCTTCTTTCAGGTTATTTAACCCTTGTATTCCCTTTAGCCAAAAAAAAGGAAAAAAAAAAAGCAAAGAAAAAAAGAAAAAAACACATTTGTTCTATTCTGAAAGGGAAACAAGTTTTGCAGTAGAGAAGTCACACCATTCCATTTGTAAGATATTCAACAGTGTTCTGGATTTTGTGTCTGATCCTCAAAAATGGTTCTTTTTTTGGCTAAACTTCAAAATGAGAAAACTAATTTTGGTTCTCATGTTGTTGCCAAAACTCATGATTAATATGGTTTCAGCAAATGGTTTCAATTGATCCACAACTGAATTTATCAAAAAAAAAAATCACTGAAAAGATTTATCTCTTTTTCTATTATCTTCATTCTTCATAGGCTTCCTGGTTTCATTGCACACCCCCATAGTTGATCTTCAGTCTAGGAAGTTGAAATGATCTCCTGGAGTATTTCGACACTCTGACACCTGAGCAAGTAGCATCCTGGGAACTTACTATTTTTGTCTCTTCAGGAGGAACACTTCCTTTGTCCTGATATTGTGTTGCTGGGTGCCACTTGCTGGGTAGATCACTTTTGTTATCAGAGTATTGCTGGTATGTTGGCTGAAGTCTGTTGACTTACTGAGTGGAGGAAGTAAGAGGAGAATGGAAAAATCTCAGAAAAATGCCGTTATGGAGATGAAAAGGTATCTTGCTGCAATTAAATGCACACTAAGGCACTTGAGAAGCAAAAAGAGGGCACCCCACTGTACAGATTCTTTTTGCAGTTTTAATCAGACTAGAAGTTTTCCACTTACTCACAAATCATTCATTGATCTTCTGATGTTAGTTTAGTTGGCTGGTATTTTCTAGACATGAGGTCTCAGGCCCTATTTATTTAATAGAAAAATAGGGCCTGAGACCTCAGATGTCTATATACACACACATTTTTTAAAAATCCCTGTTCATATTTTTTTTGCTGTTCTCATACAAAGGCTAAAGGTTACAGTTTTGGTTTAAACATAATATTTTCATGGTTCATAAGAAAATCTGTATTAGTTTACATTTTTGGCAACTTTCATTATACCCTAGTGATTCCTAGAAGTCCTTGTACTTTCCTGCTGGTGAGAGATACTTTCCATAAAATAACACAGTATAAAAATAGTAATTATTAACTCACTGTGATGTATTTTGTTAAGGTGCAAAGAGCATATTCACAGGACTAAACTTATTCAGTGTCCAGTTTTGTGGGCATATTTTCCAGTTTAAAATTATTAAGTTGCAAAATGTACTTTTTAAGCAGTATTAGAAGTTTGACTGATGAGAAAGACAGGAGCTAATCCTACTTAGTAGTAACAGCCCCATATCCCTCATGTCTGACAGGCAACTCCAGTTCCGCTGACTGAGGATTTTAAAGGGTCTGTGCCCTGCAGAAGGGTTATACTGAAAACAGCTCTAAAAATTAGTTCAGAAACTCCCACTCTCTGCTCTGACATGTTGCCAATGTTGATACCTGCATAAAGTATTTTTGAAGGATAATGAAATTGTATATTCAGATACTGATGCAAAAGAACTTTTCATATCTTTTCTTCCAAAGGATGCCTGAGTTGTCACAAATGTGTAGATTCAGCAGATTCTAAATAATGCACATAGGAAGCCAGCCTCATATGTCACACACATAGTGCTGCTCAACTGAGTATCTTTCTGAGAGGGGTAGGGATATGATCTAGAAGATACCTTACATATATATAAAAGACTCAGCAACTGGAAAAGGTTAGCCACTGCTACGGTGAAGTTAAACTGGTCAGCCTTCACCCAGACTGCCTGAGCTTAAGCCTTGGGCATTGTGGATGAAGGGTGATCCAGCTTGAATTATGGGAATTATTCCTCAAAGCTAACTTCAGGTCCTGCATCCCTTCGCTGACTATAGGTGTAGATATAGAAGAGCAGCACTTGCTCACAACAGGTGTTTAACTTTATGTCCCTGAATCATACTGTGCAGAACCTGTTGCCACAAGCCTTTCTAAGGCCAAGGAAGCCTAGCCTATTGACTAGGCTAAGGAAGGCTTGTGTCTTTGCAAAAGATCCCTATGTCTTGCTGCTTTTAAGATGGTGTGTGTGCAGGACCATACATGCCCAGGTTGCGTGTGAATCTGTGGGAAGAGTACATGCATAGTAGTGTTGCAGGTGGGTTTGCTGTGGCTATTCAATATTGATAAATGCATTTTTGTCTTTTTGTAGAACTCACCTCATGAAAGAAATGGAATTTCATTTCTTTAATGCTTTTACAGTCTCTCAGGAATTATTTTCTCCAACAAGCCCCTTTTGAATGCCCATATCAAATTTATGTATTCTAAGATTGGAATATATTAATACATTTTCAGTATATATTTTAAACAAACTGAGAATGTTTACAATTTTATATGCCAGTCTTTACAAAACTCTTAGTGTCTAGCAGAAGTCCATATATTAAAGCCCATTATAAAACAAAAAGACATAACAGGAATAAATAAGGTTCTAATAGTATGAGATGTGTATTTTACAGAACTATACCCTCTAACGTATTATATATCTCACAACAAAAATGTTTATTGTTGATCAATTTTCTGTATATATTTAGCTCAGCCAACTTTCTAATAATTTCTTAAATTACTTGAAAAGATATCTACCAAAAATTACCTCCAGAGACATCTCATGTAACTTGCTACTTTGAACTAGAAAGCAGAGCCACGAGCAAGACTATGGAGCAAAAGACAATACTGGTTAACCTTTCACATAAAAATTTCACCCAGAGATCCAAAGCAAGTAGTAGTATATCCATTTCACAGATGGAGAAATGCATCAGCAAGAAGAAGGAGCATCAGCCTATATTCTTAGGTTTTTTAATTTCCTTTCCCCTTGGGCTTTCAGCTTGGATGTGTACTTCAATTTGTAGCTGCAAGGTCTACAGAACAGTGTACAGTAAAGTCAAATATTAAAGCAGATTAAACAGTGCGAAACAGTGAAGACTATGAATGGAGGCTCTACATTAAACTGTGCAAGGAAACACCGCAGAAGACAAGCTTTAAAGGAAGTTTGGATTATTAGCAGGATAACATGAGAAACAAAAGCAAATGCTGTGAATTAATGATGTCATGCATTTAACTAGAGCTCTGAAACGCTGTACCAATCTTAGTATTTTGGCTAGTAAGTGAAATGTCAAAATCAAAATCCATGCTCAGCAGAAAATCATCTGCTGCCTTCCTATCAGCAGAACTTTACATGCTTCCCTAGTAATAGTAATGACACATGTTCATCATAGACTGTGCGATTCTCACGAGTAAAAGCCCAAAGTCAATAGCTTCATCACACTGAAAAAGAAAAACTTACTATTGGTAGGCTGGACATGTATACTAGAAGTTGTCGTAACGTATGTACTAATTGTACTAATGCAGAGACCTTGCCACAGATTTTGAGAGAAGCAGAAGCAGACCTGAAATGTTTTAATTGGGACAATAAAAAGAACGAATACGCAACTATCACTTATATTCACGTATTCTATTTCACTTCTCATATTCCAGGTTCCTGTTCCTTTACTTAAAATATTTGCACTGCTCTAATTTTTCTTCTCTTTCTTTCTTTTATAACTACTTTGTCTGGACATGCTGAACAAGTTATTCTTATCTATTGACTTCAGTCTATCAGGCAAATGCTGAACATGCCAAAACAACTCATACAGATTGAGTTAGATAATGTGTCTGGTATCATATTTTGCAGAACACTTAAATTACACATGTAAGCAGACACATACTCTGATTTAATTTTTGAAATATATTCACTTTAATATGGTTTCCAAATTCAAATGTTCCCCCCCCCAAAGCATATGCCATTTAATCTACTGATCTTTATGTCAAGCAACTCTGAGTACAAAATGAGTGTTATATATGTTTTATATCATATCAGAACCAACTGGCTTGAAAATTTCTCCAGGGAGAAATGAGGAAAAAAATCCCTTGAAATAAAATAATTCTATGAATCTTGTATGATTCCTAATGAAGAATCTTTCATAATGATCTCATAACCTAGGTAATGTTATTTCTGAAATGATAAGCCTATACACTCAGCTTTGCAAGCAGTAAAAATATAAGCCAAAAAGGTAGTAAATTGTAAGCTCCAAAAGCTGAATTCCTGAATGAACCATTACAATAAAACTACACTTGCAGGAATGAAGTAAGAATATAGGATGTGTTTCATCTTTTAATACCCAGAGTTGAAAGAAGAATTGCTCTTTTCATACCACAACTTGTATTTCAAAAGTTAAAATACTCCCAGGGCAAGCAGTATGCAGTCAAAAGTCCCGACAGGTAGTTATTGGTATGCACTTAACACACCAGTTCAGACAGTAGTATATTCTATTTTTGGAGGAAGAAAAAAAAAAGGCAAATCTATGCCTCTTTTTACATGTCAAATTTCCATGCAATTAAGCATAAAAGACTTTTTAAAAAAATTTTTTACCCCTTTATTTCTCTAAAATGCAGTACCTTTCCATCTTATAACATTTGGAAGAACAAAACCACCAATACCATGTGTTGCGTGAACGATTCAGTGCAGCTACTCCTTTCTGTTCCAGTCAAGACAAAGCAACCTTGGGAAGCAAAAGCAGCTTTGGTAGCACCCAGATAAACTATATCCAGAGACAGAGAAAGCAACTGTGGCTCCCCAAACACAAATTCAGCTTTGAAAAGGCAATAATCCAAAGCATCAATGAAAAGGAGGTAAATATCTTGCCTCTACAACCCAGTTGGCAATTTCTAGATCTTCTAAGTATTGAGAGACAAGATCCTGTCTAATCCCTAAACTACCAATTCTTCCTCATTACTGAACAGGAAAGTACTTCAGCCTCCGCCAAAATCCAATTCCTCGACTTTTCACTACAAATACATCTTCCATTTTGAAATTCAGACTCTTCCTACTATTTGCATTTTTTTTTTTGAGTTCTTTGTGGGTATCGCTTAGACTTAGATTCCTCTTACTCTTAGCTTTTCTCCCATCCTCCCTCCTGTTATTTTTTATATAACTACAGGCAAGACTGGAAAGGCACTGTACTGCTGAGATTTTCAGTCTGAAATACTTCTGCAAGGCTTGATAGCATGCCCTTAACAATAGCAGTTATTAGGAGCTACACTGCAAGTGCTCATTTTCAGGTAACAGTCTGTCTAAACTCCTGTAAAACTGTTAAGTTATAAATCACTTCACTCTGTTATTATAAAAAAGTGGTAGCACACAATTAGCAATATAATTATAGAATTATTGCGCTCCACAAATTATACAGCCAGGCCCTCAACACACATAGCTGCAGGGCCCCAGTGCAGCCAGGAGATTTTTTTCTTCTAAAGCAACAGATGTGTCAAGATGGATTAGAAAGCTTTTTCCAGATGCACGATCTTAGGGATTTTTTCCTTTTTTTTTCTTTTTTTTCTTCTGCTGCCAAATCTGTTTTATCTTTTGAAATGTCTTCTCTAAGAAAACATACAAATCAAGATATGATTAAGAGGTAGCTGAAGGCAGTGAAGTTCAGGTTAGGACTCCAAAATTTAGCAAGCCCAGCTTGCATCTTGAAGTGAAGATGCTTGTGTGGTACTCGGCTAAGAGCCAAGATGCGAGCGCATGCTGGAAAGCGCTCGCAGCCCTTCATTATAGAGGGAAGCTGAAGGCCAGCTTGCTTCTTTTCTCAGAAGAAATCCCTCCAAACAGAGAACATGTACAACTTGCTCTGAAGAAGAGCAGAGTGACTTGCTGGCACCAGTGCTGCAGCTAAGGACACCCCTTTCTCTAGAGCAAGGCCCACCAAGACTGCCTGCCACACACTGGCTGCCATAAGACAATAAAATACAGCACTTTTCCCAAAAGCTTAGTTAAGCCTCATTAACTGAAAAAGGTCTTGAGACAAAACTGTTGGCTATTTTATATATGTACATAGTTGAAATGAGCAGTAATACCTGACTTCTATTTACAGGAACATAAACACAGGTAGGCAGACAAATTAACCCACAGACCTGCAAGAAAAGTCAGAAGTTGGTTACCTTTCACAAAAACTGACATTTCCAGAAAGGTATCGGGATCACCTGAGTTATCTGTTCACCTAAGACAATTTAACACACAACCATGGCCCTAATCACAATGTTAACATAGCAGAAAATATTTCTAAAACAGGATCTAGTCTTTTCTTTATAATAGGGCATGAGGGAAAAAAAAGTAATCCTTTCTTTTTTTGCCCTCACATGATCAGGCAGCTGCTGAAATCTATGCTCTAATAATAAAAGAGTGGGAGTCACCAGGACGGGTTTGCACTCTCCAAGAGCAAAAAACAAAAGCAGCAGCTGCTGCATCCGAAGCACCTTTGGTATCTCCCCATTTGAGACACGATGATATTTTGGGGGAACTTGAGGCAGGGGAGAGAGAGCAAAAGGAAGCTGTACAAAGTAAACAGCATTGCAAACGTGTCTAGGGAGACAACAGGTTAAAATGCAGAAGGATTTCCAGGCTGTAGTGGGCTGTGGATCTGCTTCAGTCAGAAGGCATCCTGTCTCACTGTCCGGGTTCAGTTTGCTACATAGCTGCATGCTATAATTAGTCTGATAGCTCTGCACTTATTTTAATGAGTAGCAAAGCAATGCTGGAGTTGCCTATAGCTGGACTGGTGTGTCAGCCTACAAATTACAGTTCTATTGCCTACACTTTAGAGTTATAAATCCTAAAGACCTTTCTCTGCAATTTGCTATTTATTGCAATTTTGATAATTTTATATGACCACCTTTTCACCAAACAAAAAATATATTGAAGAGTTTTACTAGTTTAAACTGGCTCAGCAGTTAAAAAGAAAAGCATTTAGCACTTCCACCGTGCTTTTCAGCGTGTGAGTGCTGAGCGAACAAGCAGGTATTCGACTGTTCATTTAGCAGACTGCTCTGCAGAGGAACGGCAGTCTCACAGAAATGCGTACACAGATGAAGAGATAATTTTATTAAAAGGAAGCAAATTCTCAGACTGCTTCTCTTCCAGGTATTTGCTATTTTTTTCTCATCATTTTTGGCAATGCCTGAAGAAAAGTGGCTTCTTCGAGTGGCTCTCCCTGGCAGTCCCTGTAGTACAGTGGCACAGCCCTGCTCCTGCAGTGAGCCTCCAAAGAAGGAGCTCAGGAATCTGCTCTTCTCCATCAAACTTTCAACGACCTTCACCTGCCCTTGCTTTCTGCAGTTCAAGCTCTCATCACTCTGGCACCCCCCCATATATATTTGGTCCCTGAGTGAAGGAAGAATACATGTCATGGGTATGATTGGGCCCCAAAGACAGATTTGAGAGAGGTTAGCACTGTGTTTCAGCTGTGGGCAGCTATTTAAAAAAGCCAACCCTAATGTGCCCCAGACACTTGTACCGTGACTTCCTATTTAAACCTTATCAGCTTTACCAGGATCCAAAATAGAAGACACCAGCCTTACTAACACGGGCGCCTTAGCGCTCCGTGGTGTTGAGCTGTGACTCCATCACTGATGAGGGGTCAGGCAGCAAGACTAAGTTTTCCAGGGAGCAAATCTAGACAGACTGCCTGCACCACTACCACAGATACCGTGGCATCTGCTTTCCTCCTCTGGCTTTCCAGTTCTCAAATATTTGTCAAAGTAAAGGTCAGTAGTAGAATGCTCTGTGTCTAGAACAAAGAAAGAAAAGCACATCATTGAACATGTAAATCCAGAGCTAACGAGAGTTAATTCCCTCTTAATTAACACCTCACCACTCTCTCCCCTCATCAAAAAACCATCAAGGAACTGACGTCCTGCTCTTGCCAATTCTTATTAAATTATCTGGAAGCTCACACCAGATTATCACAGTGGCTCCATCTGGTCATATAAACCACTCTCTCCAAGTCCTTGCCCTCTGGACAACTTGCCTGTTCCTACTTTGAGAAGAGAGGCAGCCCATCTCACACAGCCGTGGTACAGTGCCTAGTGGAATGGTTTCCAGCATTGGTGTACCCTAATAAACACCCACAGTCCCAACTCCCTGGCACCTGGCACTGGGTACCAGGGTGAGCTGTCCAACCCTGCCCAGCACCGCAAAGCGCAAGCAGAGCCATGCGTGACTCACAGTTCTTCAAGTCCTTTTCAGAGAGTATCTAAGCACTGGGGAGTCTCTTTGAGGAAACAGCTATTCATAGTTGTTATTACTTTCCTTTTACAAAATTCCAGCATAGAACTATGGATGCACAGTAGTTATAAAGGCAAAAAAACCCCACAGGTGGATACTCCATATCAGCAGGAGGAATGCTACTTCTGCCCTTAGGCAAGAAGATTGCCCCCAAGATCACGGGAGAAAAGACATGATTGGGATCATCTAAACCCAGGCATCTTCTCTGAGCTTGGACTGCAAGCTGGTACATGAGCCACAATCTCATCCAACTGAAAGGGAGTGACAGTGGCAGAAGGAAGGGCAGGGACAGGGAAGGTTTGCTCTACACCTTTCTAGGTCCCACTAGACCAGATTTTCTAGTCTTTCCTTGTAGAGCAGAGATTAAAAGATGTATCCCAAATCATGTAATGGTTATATGAAGAAATCCCAACAGTTCCCGGTGCCCTCTGTAAGCACTTTAACTCCTCTAGCAGTAACAGTAAAAAACCGCCTTAGAATTGCAGAGTGTTGTTTGCTTTTCACACTGCACTTCAGTAAAGATTATTCATTGTCAAGATTAATACTAACCAAACCAGACCATTTAGTTGTAAATTAGAAAAAAATGGTCATTATCTGCAAAGGGCTTTGTAACATCTTCCTGTGTGTCCTTTCTCACACACAGCTTGAGCTGCTACGTGCCTGTCTCTGTAAGCTTGGGGACAGCCAGCAAAATCCTCATGGCTGGCAGCTGTGCAGGCACGGGGATGCAGAACTCTGTACCTCCTGATGAGTTAGTTAAAAAAAATAAACCTAGGTGAACTGTGATTTCAGTTTTTGCCATGCATTATATTATTCCTGGCTAAAAACTTTTTTTTTCACTAATTACCCCAAAACTTGTTACTTTGAGATTTTTTTTCAAAATAATGAAGCTGAGAAACAATTTACTATTAGTCTTTCTAATTAATTAAATGTGGTAGAAATCCCACTTATATTGGAAAATTTGGCCAATAAATTAAATAGAGGAAGCTGCCAAAACTATATTTACCTTTAAAAATAATTAATCGGTCATACACACTGCAAAAAATGTTGGGAGCTTAAATTCTCTCTTCATAGCTTTTATCTTCAGTCTGCAACATGAGGTATGAAGAAAAAACCAACCCAACTCCTCTGCCCTCTGTCCCCTCCCAGCTTTCATCATTATTTACTAAAACAGAGTACAAGCAAAAACACACTGACTACCCTTGCACTTAGATTTTATTTAAAGGATCTGGAAGATAAAATTGATTCAAAACACTAAAGACAAATCTACACAGCAATCTGTCAGAATCTCTCCAGCCCAAACCCAGAAACACACAAGAATTAATTTTTTTCATAAGTTTTTGAAGAACTGGATTAAAGTTACATTTCACAGTCTCTCATTCCCATCTTTGCTGGGTGTGGGTGCTAGCCAAGACCGTAGGTCCAGTAAGTCCTCACCTGTAGTGAAAGCAAGTCCAAGTTCCCACACTGGGCCTTGCTCTGAGCTCCTCAGAACACCTCAGTGATCTAACCTTTGTAAATTAGCAATTCACATCTAAACCTGCACTTGCAACTTGCATTTTGCATCAGTAATCTACCAGATTAGCATGAGACCATGCAAGAGGATAGTTTGAGTGAGTTTTTCAGTCATGCTGGGTAGCTTTCGCAATTGGACATAAATGCCTATGCAACTGGGATTAACAAATGCTGCTGCTGCTGCTGGTTAACGACAAATCATCAGCCATTTTGCCTCATTAAATCTCTTCTCTTCAAACCCAGACAGGAAGTACAGTTAAGGTGGTCTCGAAAGCAGATATGTAAGCTAATTTTGAGTAAGAGGGAAAAAAACAGATGAAAATGCAAAATTATATGAAGGAAACTATTTTTTTAAATTGTCGGTGATTTCTAAAGAGTTTGACAATTCCTCTTCAAATTTTTCACCCTCTTCCTCTCCTACCTTAAGAGTAATTTAGAAATCTCAGAAAGAAATTTTAGAAATTTGTAGAAAGCTCACTTTTTAACTCAAGTCTGGAGGGAGATGGGTTTTCATTTAACATTTTTGTGACATTTCTTTCTATGAAAAAATGCCAAATATTCACTTCCTGTATTAGTTACTGGCATTTGAAGCCCATCTGCAAACTGGTGTCTAGCAATGTATGAAGGGAGAAATTTGCCCTGAAGAAGTTCAACTGAAGCATACAAAAACAGAGATTAATTTAAAGCTCTGAGATGAGTATTCCGGAAGCTATATGTTTTGATATGAAAGCCAGACTTTAATGCCACAAAATATGATAAATTTGTTTGCTTTGTCACGGCCCTTCCAATTTTTCAAAGCTAATTTGTAAAACCATTTTGTGTGTGGCCAAATTAATTTATTCCAATTACATTAGAAGAGCACAAGAGCGAGAGCTGGGCTGACATAATACATTCTTTTTAAATGACAAACAAAACTGTCTGACCGAAATTCACAACTCTCAGGGAAAAAAAAAAGGAAGTTGTAAGGAGGGAATGATATCTGCATCAGCACTTAGCAAGGATGAACGAGTTCCAGTGGGAAAATAAAGGAATGCTTCCTTTTCTAAAGAGAAACTAAATCAGAGTAATTTGCTTTGATGTTGATGGGAAATTACTGTATGCTTTGAAAAAAACTGGGACCTAATAGACTGCTATTTGACTGGAATCGCAATGGTCTGAATGAGAGGAGAGGTATATGTGAGAAGAGGGGATGGGCAGAAGAGGTCCTACACAACAAAGCACAGACAGGGTTGCCCCCAGTGATGTAAAAAGGAAACGGACAGCTGAGGTTCAAACCAGTTACCCACTGGATTTCATGGCTATTGTTTATAACACTTTGTAAAGATTATTTATTTAGTGTTAATTAAAAAATTCAGCTCTAAGGGAAAAAAAAGGCAGATGTAAAATTAATGTCTCTATAGAGATTGAAGTGGCCCATTTGGAATTTCAAAGGCAGGAAATTCATGAAAACTATCATGCAGTGGAACTGTCAAGCATTCACTAATATCAGCTACTTAAGGAAAATGCTCAGTATCTCAGAGGCAGAGTCTGCCACTCACTGCTACTCACATTTAATGGTAACTTATTCAACAATTCATATCCATGCACTCAACTGGACTACCCAGTATGTGAGGTGCTATTATTGAAAATGTTCCCTTTATTACCACAATATATTACTAAGTGCTATAACTAAGTACATACTGTAGTATGGAGTGTACACTACACACTCAAAAGACAAAACTGTTGCCAAGCTTAACATCTATGTGTTTCTTTTTTTTTTTTAATTTAGAAAAGAACAGCAAAAAAGCAATAATGAATAGGACTATAACAGCAAATTGTTATTTTTATTAATAAACTATCAATTTGATCCATTCTGACAGCCATGAATTACCGCTGGTTGATCAGTGTGGCCTACAGCTCCTCAGATGACAGATGTGAAGCAGGACTGAATTCTGCCTCAGAGCCAAAGAGAAGGATGAAACCTTACATTAGTTTTGCTTTTTCCTCTAGAATTAGCTAAAATAATTCTATTGCCATTGTTGCTATTCTTCTCTGACCAGCTCACCTTATTTTGGTATATTTCTCTTTCTAGCTTGCCTTTGGTTGTGGATATCATTCTGCCCTCTATTACACATAGGGATGGGCCAAGGAAAAAAGTGATTTGCCCCGTATTTGTTACTTGTGCTGTATCTCAAGGCACGGCATGATCCAGAGTACATAAGAAGTGCTGTTAGATTCAAGATGCTAATGACACCTCTTCTCCTCAGTGCAAGACTCTTACTTTGGGATGGTCTTGGAGTGCCCCCACTACTCCCCTTCTTGAAGGAAGGAGGAGCATCTGTCAGAACTAAGCCCATATTTTGCTGATTTAGTGGAAGCAGACTATGATCCCTGAATTCCTTTAGCAAACCCTTTACATTTCCTGTACACTTCTTTACTCTGATCTACCACATCCACGGGAACAGTGTACCCTAAGCTTACCAGCATCACCTTCACTCACTTCAACCCAGGTTTAATGACAAATACACAGGCATTTTTAGCAGGACTGTCTACTTCGCAAGATTTAAAGAAGGGGTTTAGATACAAGCACAGAAACAAAAGATAAATCAGTAAATCATAACTCAAAGAAAATCTTCAGCCATACTTAAGGAACCTCCTGCCTGCTCGTTTCAGCTCCACTCTGCAAGAACTCCTATCTTGCCTCTCCTTGCTGTAGGTCCTGGGACCTTGAATTCAGAGAGACATCCCTACCTTCCCAGCTGCCTCCTATATTCTGGAGTCAGATCTTCCTGCTGATTCAAGTGCCCCTTGACAATCTGTCTAGATCAGGTTTTCTGATTATTCAGCAGGATTTCTCCAGCCCCAGTTTGCACACAGCCATCCAGGAACACGTGATCTAAATATGAACACTGATGGGACTGGTCAACTTATGTGTTTAACGTCTCTCTCCTACTCTCCTTAGTCAGCCCTACTGGCTGACTGCCTCCACGCAGTCCAGATTACTCCTTTGGTCCACTAGAGATTACTAAAACACTCATATTAAATGTCATACAATGCATACATTTTGTCAAGCTTGTGATCTGGGTTGCTTGCCAACTTTCTGTGGAGACCACACAATGCTTTCAAATATATGGGAAACACTCTAAGAAGTTAAGAAGAGAAGTCCAGCTCTACAGGACCACACCGAAGATCCATTTAATTCAGAAGCTGATTTCAAAGTAGTGAATATTTTGGAACAAAGTAAGAGACAAGGGCAAGCAGAGAGAGATATTTCCCTTGTATATTCTACCAGTTCCTGGCACTGAGCAATCTAGGACTTCCTGAGCCAATGGTTGCCTCAGCAGCTTAATGTTTAATAGGCCTGGATGGAGTTTTCTTTCATGAACTTGTCTGATTGCCGTGCCTGGAAATGCTAGAAAGGCAAGCTCTCCTCCGGTCATTTGCTTTTACTGGGGTTCCCATGACACAGAAGGCAGTGAAACCCGTAAGATGTTTCAGCACTTCAGAAGATAAGTACCTGGAAGACAGACAGCTGGCTCAGCTTCAGTCTGGTTGAGAGCTCGATGGTGCTGCTAGATGGAAGAAAGCCTTTCAAGGTTAAGCCACAAGCCTGGAACTAGATTTTAACCGAATGCATCTGCCAGCTTGTGTTTACAAACCACTGCACATTCCAGGCAGCTTTCTCAGCTGCCAGACACCCAAGCAACAGCACCCAAAAACTTTACCTAATGAGCAGATGCATAATTTCAGAGCATGAACAGCAGTAGCCAACCTCATCCACTCTTTCATCACACCAGAGCTGAGCTCAGCAGAGGGACCAGTCATTAGTTTCAGCCAGCCTAACATGTACGGTTAAGGGTGTTGGGTTAAAGTCTAATGATAATGGGGGTGTAATCTACAGGATTAACTACCCATTGCAGAGTTGTTTCAAGTGGGCAGCATGAGCTTGTAGTTAAAGACCCAGCTGATCCAGCTACTGAAGACAGTGCTGACTAACCCAAACCTGGCACTCTGCAGACCCCAAGGCAGAATATGCCGGCTGTGGTTTCCTCCATCCATAAGACGGAGTCAGAGTCTCTGCATCTATACAGCAAGATTCAGATTTGCAAATAAACACACAGCACAGACAATAAATGAGACTCCTCTGAAGGGAAGGGAGCATACAAAAGCCCCTGAAGAAGTGAAGTCTATGTGGGACCCCATTCCAGGAAGGAGGATGCATTTTCCCCTCTGTGTAGCTGCAAAAACATTTGTGGCCATACAAAAAGCCTGTAGATGGACTTAGCAGGTCATGAAAAACCACTAAAAATATATCCTCATATTTCTGATGAAAACTTTTCTCCTAAGGCATACACCTTTTGGGAACCGTGGTGGCACCTAGACACTCACAGATAGATTTCTCAAGTCACCGTGTGGGCACAAAGCCAGAGTCCCTGAAGAGCTCGCTCTCAGATTCTAACAAGACAAAAATGCAGGAGTCGTCCAAGGCGCTGAAGGACTTGCCTGGAGTCACAAAGGCTCTAAATCACGGAGAAGAAAAGCAACCCTGTTCTCCTGAATTCCAGGCTAGTTCCCAATGTATGCAGTCCCAGGCTCTGCACAAAATTCAAGCCATATGAAGGACAAAGAATTATAAAACCTGAGACTAATGAAGATAAACCATGGACAATACTGGAAATAGGAAAGTAAAGTGGACTACATGGCATAAACTCAACAGGGCCAAGAAAATCACAGAGAATAATTTCTATTAGCACAAATAGATTAAATTGATATATATTTGTGCAATGCTTCTCCAAGAACAATTGCTTGAGTACATGCTGCAATGCAAACCAAATGCAACGGGAAATTAATTGTCAGACAAAAGCCTATAGAAAAAAATAGAAATAAACATACATATATATGCATATATATATTTAAAGGAATACTCTAGAGGTATCTCCTGGAAATCACACTTGAACTCTTCTTTCCAGGCTAAGCTTCTTTGTTCTGAAGTCAAGACTTTAAAAAAGCTATGCTGTGAAAAGCAAACAAAGAACTCACCCGTAACATTTGATTTCATGGGTAGCTGTAATTTTATTTTCAGTCCTTTCACACTCCTGCTAGATGGCTGCATTGTCCTCCTAGCATTTTTTCAACATCAAAAAAGCCTAAAATACCATTTAGCTGCATACCAGAAATTGGGTGGAGTGCTTACCACATCTTTCAGCTTAGCTTTCAAATATTTGCAGAAGGAACCACCTGCTTGTATATATGGAAACTAAAATCCTAACATATAGTAGGAGACTGTACAATACGCTCAGCCATAGAGAAGCAGTCTTTGTAGCATGATCCAAGCAATTGCAGGAGCCAGCTCACTTCTCAGAGTGCCAAGAGGGAACGGTTATAAACAGTGTGGATCGCTGCTGTTTACACGAGTCTCCTAAGACCACCATCCTCTGCAAGGTTTGCTATCGGTATTGCTGGAGGAAGGCAAAGGGACCAGATTAACTCTTCATTTTGGTGGTTTATCATCAAGGTAATGCCATTGGCTTCTCCAGTATGCACCGTTATGAGATACTGCAGACCTAAAATAAATCTGTTTAGGATTATATTGGGAACACCAAATTTCCATCCTAAAGAATAAAATTTCTGATGAAGACAGTCCCAGAAGGGCTGACCCTGCATTCTCCCAAGCTCTCCTTCATATCAAAGGGCTTTGGAGGGTGGCAATGCAAAAATGGATCCCAAGTGTAACTGATTATTTTCCAGTGATGGAAACTTTAAGCCTAATCCAAAAAAAGCACAGAGAGAGAGACACTGGTTTGGAACAAATTCCTGTACTGCATCACCCCCCTACATAGGAATTATTGCAGTGCCCTCATGGATATTTTTAATTCTCTTGTTATATAAAAACATATACATTCAGGAAAAATGGGAGGAAGATCCTCATTTTAGAGAAAGCATGCTGATTCCCAAAAGACTGGAAATGCACTTCAGAAGTAATTTGTCATAATGCAAATCTAAGCCATGGCTATTTTTGATGCAGTGACTGAACTCATAACTTATAGAATGAAATAGAAACATTTGTCAAGAGCTGCAAACCAATTGTTGAAAGGCATGCATTTGTCATGGGATGTTAAATATAAATTTACACAAGTGCAGAAGGTTTTGCTATGATGAGCCCTTTACAGAAATAGTTAATTAATGTTCAATTCAAGCTTCATTCATGGCAATTAGCAAAGCCCATCTTAGTAAAGTGTCTTTAGCAGCCAATATTTGTCATCTGGAGAATGGAACAAATCACATAAAACCAGTTATGAATATGGGAGTGATTTAGAGTTTATTAACAATACAAAGAACAAACCTGTTTTCTGTCTGTTCAAGGAATCATTGTAATTTGCAGATTGCAGTGCAAAATGAGATGGAGCAAAATGATTAATCTGTGAGCTACAGAATAACTACTATACATATAACAGATGTCTGCTGTGACAAGGGGCACATTACCTCCATGTTTATATTAAGAAAGAAGAGGGATTCAACTGTTTTATATGGGAGAGTTGTGGGAAAGATCTCAGAAAGCCCCCTATGAGAAGGTGGGGAATTATAAATATTTGCAAGTGTTTATTCAGGTGCCAAGTACAGTACACTGGTGAAACATGGCCTGAATGCAAAGGGGAGTCAGGGGGAAAACATCTGATCTAAATGTTACTGGATTCATTTCACTGGTATGGATGTTGACTCAGTTCATCTCACTTGGCCGACACCAGCCCTGAGCCAAAACTTGCATGTTCATTAACATCAGCTGTACAGATGACAGGATTTTTTTCCAGATAAAATCTTTCTGGAGAAAGAATACTATTAAAGGCAATTACTTCTGAATAATTAGAAACACAGGAAGCAGCTCATCTTCATAAAGGTGGGTGGATGTCAGGCTCTTTGGAGAGATGGCATCAGCTACCCTTCTGCTTTCCTTGTGCTAAGCTTTGGCTTCGGCAGCATCTGATGCCTTTGCTCTTCGCCCACCACCACCACCAGTTTGCAACACTAGCCTAGGTTCTTCAAGGAACATGAGAAGTCCATCTGCCTTTGCCAGGACAGCAAGAGGAAGGTGGGCAGTGCCACCTTCAACAAGCTGTTGCAAGGATTTGGTGCCAGGCCCTGTTGCATCGCTGGGGTTCTCTTTAACTTCTGATGGAAGAATGTTAAGTATTGCTGCCCTAAATGAAAAAAAAACCAAAAAAACAGCAAAGCAGACAATAGGCATAAAGGGTAGGATTCAGTTAGTCACCTACATAGGACTATATGTAGGTTTCCCCACGTGAGCTAGGTGCTTCAGGTCCCACCATGCTCAAACCACCTCATCTAAAAGGGTGGAGCTGTAACTGATCTCCTGAACAGCTCTCTAATCTCTATTGAGCACACTTTGCCCACATGGGGACACCTACATGTAGACATCTAAATGTAGGTGTCCTAATTTACAAACTAAATATACCTAAATTTTGTCTTTATGAAAAAGAGACTATGAAAATGAAGACACAGTGCTGCTGTTCATTGAGATGGGCCTTCCCTTCTCACCTGTACCTCTGAGCATCCAGAGAGACTGAAGTTTTGGGGGACCTGCCAGTGCTTGTATCCAGCGATTACAGCGTAGGGCACTCATATCCATTCTCTTCTTTGAAAACTGATCTCATCACATAAAAAATGGGGGAGTCACAACTGACTGTTTCTCTCCCCTGTTTAACAACTTTGAGCAGTCCAAATAACACACACTTCATTCCAAAATCTTGCTGTTTAAGTTTGCCCCCTAATGGGAAATAGCTCCAGTGCCCATCAAATCAGCTCCCTTTCTTCCCAACCATTGCCTGTGGGGAGGGGTGCTGGGAAGGGAATGATTTCAGAGCACACCCAGCTCCATTTACCCCCAGGGACACTGGAGGAAATGATCCCAATTAATTCGGCCTTAGGAACACTGTCATCTATACCGACACAGGAAAACCATGGGACCATCGTCAGCTGATGGTTCCTTCGCCCACTGCTCTAGGTGGCTGGTAAGAATTACTTTGCTAAATGATGATAAACGGGGGGGGGGGGGGGGGGGCAGAGAAGAAGATAAGCTCCAATCTGATACACCCTGAGGCTTCCCAAAGCCTGGCAAGAAAGCAGGATAGCAGCTGAGTAGCTGGGTATGCACAGTGTTGATTACCTCTGCTTTTCTTACCATTGATGGTGTCAACTTCCAATTTCATTTTAAACCACTTCCAGAAGAACTCAGAAGAATAAAAATCAATTTATGTTACAGTGTCAGAGAAAACTGGAATACATAATGTCCAACTGGGGAAAAAAAAATTTAATCAAATCTGCACCTTAGTTGAGCAGCGAGTAACTCATTGACTGACTAGCTAAGCATGCTGTATATCTGGGCACAAAAGATGTGTTTGTGAAATCCCAACTGACTTCAAAAGTAACAGAATCAGGTCCTTCAGAAAACAAACTATCAAATATACACTCACTAAAACCCACAGGCATAAGCGTATCTGTATTTATTTCACAGTGGTTACTGGTATAAAACTACAGTATAACCAGGCAGCAAAGCAATGTTTGGCTCACTCTCCATTAAGAAAACTGAGAAATGCTGTACATGTAAGATTTGTAGTATCTGATGCCTGCCAGTTCTCTCCATGCTTCTAAAACATAATTTTCAACGGAGACCTGGCAATCTTATGTATATGTAAACAGTCCCAAATTATATGTAGTGCAAAATGTGCCAGGATCAGAAAACAGTATTACTGAGAATGGCATTTTCCTACAAAATAGAAGTTATTTTTGAAGGGTTTCCCTTAAACAGAAACTGGAAGTGCAACTATAAACTCCGAATCCAGTCTCATCTCTAATAAGAAGCCATTGGTCCTGCATTGTCACAGTAGCACCAATTAAAATTCTCTTTATTAGAGATTATCATCACAGGATGCAGGAAAAGGGACACATGACACTCTTCTGTTAGACCTCTGGACATGCCACATGGATTCCTTTGGAGAGGAAACAAGCATCCCAGGCCAACCGACTTGAGCGGGCAGCCGAAGGGAAAGTGAGCCACGGTACTGCAGAACACGCAGGAGCCCTGACAGACGAGCTGAGCGCTTGGGGAATGTATAGGATTTCAGGACTGCCTAGGTTTGTCTTCTACACTGAATTTCATATAATATGATTAACAGAATGACTTGCAGCAAAAACAAGATGGCATTTTCTAAAGGAAACACTCAGTGTAGTTAAAATAACAGACTAGTCAGAGGAATGCAACAATCCCACTTACACCCTAATTCATCTGCTCTGCCTGAGAGTGTGGAGAGGTGAGAGGAAGGAGAGCAAGACTTCCAGTTTGCAAAGCAGGATATAAGCAAGGGATGGAGTATTGTGGTCTCCTACCGTAGTACTCTAGTGGTCTGCTATAGCCTTTACCGACACTGTGAACACAAAGGTCTACGCTTACTTTCCAAAATCCAAAACAACCACAACAGATAAACCTGAGGAAAAGCAAAGTGAAAAATAAACTTAAATAATTAGCAAATAAGAAACATCAAGGAAAAAACCCAAACTCTTCAAAGTGAATAGCTTCCTGACATACTTCAGCCCTAACTCCTTTTATTTTTTATAGGAAGAACATAGAAAGCAGCAGGCTGAAAAATGGGGAAAGAAGGAAGCAAATCCAGATGCCATTTTTCAGCTGCACTTGTCTGGAGCAGGCGTTTATACCGAGGCTAAAGGGTACAAAGAGCTTTCGGATCAGAAGACTAGCCTCTTCTGCACAGGTGTAAGAAGCTACAGACGCTGCAAACCAATTGCAAGGGCAATTCTGACTGAGGATGTTCACACGTAATTGGAGAAAGGCCTCTAATCATCTACAAAGCAAAGCTATGGAGCAGCCTTTCAAAAAGAGTAGTGGGACTAGAACTCAAGTTCGTAAAGACAAATTTCTCAGATGTAGATGATATGGCTGTCGAGGTTAGCAGTGGTCTGGACTACATGACTCAGGAGATCTTTTCCAATCCATATCTGTATGTCTCCACGTAATGAATACAATGAAAGATGGCAGCTGTGACACAAGGGCCGTACATCACCACCTCCCAGATTTTTCTGCTGAGGTGCCCTGCTCACTTGCGTGTAAGTAAATAAAGTAGATCCAGAAGGATATAAGGTAAGGTAATTCCTGTAAACCAGCAGCAAGAGGTTGGTAGGGAACTGAAACTTCAAAATTTTGATCAAAAATAGTTACATGGTTAGCAAAGATTAATTTTAATCCATAATGCTATTTTTTCCAGAACGCCAAAATTCATTAAGTCTGAAAGTCAAAATTTGTCAATTTTTTTTCAAAAATGCTTACCAAGCCACAAATACAGTCCCATTAGCAGTAGGTTCTGGGTACCCAGCACTGTAACATTGAGCCAGAAGCCTGAGTCCGAATTCTGGTGTTCAGCTTGGTCCTTCAAATCTTGGCACTGTGTGGGAAAGGCACTCCAACTCTAATGCTTGTACCAGTCCAACCACCTCTATGTCCTTCCCACAGGCACATTCCTCCCTCTGACAAATGGGGGGGTGTGTGGGTGTGGTAATATTTGGATTAAACTGATCCATCTGGAAGTGATCCAGTTCTAATCAACACTATTAAAAGAAAACCCCATTTTCCCCTCCACTGCCAAAAGTAAGCCTTAGTCTCCCAGATCATCCAGCGCTAATGAACACAGATCCATTTTATATAGCTATTCACGTATAGTCAGACAAAATGGAAAAAACAACTGCTGTCTTCCAACATATTAAAAAGATTCAAAACAGTTCAGTCCCAATCATCACATTTGAAAATACATTCACCACACTTGCAAAAATTTAGGACCACCTTTTATTTAATTATTTCCAGGAAATAATGGAAGATTTCTATTAAAAGTTAAATCCCAGGACCACTGTTAGCAGAATGCACAATGTATGAGATCCTGGTTTAATGCAGCTTTCAGGAGTTAGATTTTCACCATGCTTCAAGATGTAGTTTGAAACAAATGTCTGGTTATTAGTTGAACCCATTACTATAAAAGTGAGCAATACTGTTGCAACAGAAGATGTGAACAGCTGAAAGAAATACGGAATCATGAATCCTAAGCAAATAAAAACCTTTCATAAAGGAAACATTCCAAAATATATTTCCAAACAATGGTTGACTGCAACCAAGTAATTCACACCCCGTTGTGAAACAAACATTAATAATTTCTAGCAGACACTAGGGCTCAGAAGCAAACAATGATTTCCCCCTCCTTTCCCCCTCCTCTTCCAGGCTGGTTTACCAAAAAAGTGTGATTAAAAGTAGCACATATTAAGTCAAAGAACTGAACTCACTTGCAGCTCTAAGGGGAGAGTAGCTTACTAAAGGTATTTTTTCCTCAAATGCTACTTCTAGCAGAAGGCTCTTAAAAAAAAAATAAATCCACAGGCTTCAAAGCCAGCTTAACACTTCAAAAAATCGCTTTCTATCAAAAGTATTTTTGGCACGAGCTTTGGCTATTGTTTTCAGCACTCCTTCTTCCAAAGGCTGGTATGCTGTAACAGAGTGGCTGGAAGCGCAGACCTCACATAGGTGACAGTAGTTGTACACACTAATTTTGCAGTTACTTGGACTTGCAAGGAGCTCAAGGACCTGAGTGGGGATGATGTTCACATATGCTATGTGTTAAAATAGCCACCACTTTTGCTTAAAATGACTTTGCACTTCAGTGCAATTAATATTTTCCTGTTGAAACGATAGAACAAATTTTATCCTTAGTCAACGAATGCTTTAAGTTGTTTAAGGTACTCTAATAATGCTAATAAAACTCGGAATGTTAAAAGTCAAGGGTTTTTGCTAAAACTGGTGAGTGACACTTCCCAGTACTTTCTTAGACAGGTGGGTATGAGAAACAGCAATTAAACGTAAAGCACCTTAGGGCACAGGTCGGCAGAGGCCCCGCAGGCTCCCTTCTGGCTCTTCTGGTTTGTGCAGGTGGGTCATCCTTCTCCCCAGGACGTCTCCATGATTAGACGACTAACCATGTGTCTGTTTCCTCTCTGACATTATACCCAGCCAATGTCAAAGGGAGGGAACTAGCTCATCAGCAAACCTCAAGCAGATCAGAAATTTTTTAGGTCTAGTTAATCCCTGAAAAGTTTGGTCAATCTGAGAAATCTGTATCCCCATCTGGAATAAAGACCAGTCTGCTTATGGGCCCTAAAACCTCAACAAAAGCAGACTCTCCAGAGATTTTTAGCGTTCTTAATATCAGAGAAAAATTCAAGTGCAAATGCTTTTTTCATTTTTAATCATTAACATCTTCTGGTTGATGTTTTACCTTGTTATAAACACTGAGGCTGTTTTCATTTTACCTAACCCACTCACCTGTGGCTGAGGTACGAACTTCGGCATTTCAGAGGTTTGATTACTATGCAAAGATTGTGTATATTTTTTATACCATTTGCACTATCATTATCGGTGTGCACATCCTACTGGAAAAAAAAACCCAGCTGTGTTCTGAAGAGTTTAGCTAATGCTGAATTTCTCTGTTCAAAGAATAGAAGAGTTTGTTGAAGCCTGATGAGACTGACCCAATTTTACAGAAATCCCAAGAATCTGTTACTGCCCAGTAATAAAAGCATAACAGAAATCCAGTAATAAAAGCACTTCAGCAACAAAGTTGCACGTAAATGATTTTGTATTACGAGCCATTTTAAAATGCCATTCTAAAGCTTTTCCTTCTAAAACTTTCTCTGAAAGTTTTTGCCCAAATTAAAACTTAAAAATATGAGAGTTTTTATGGGTAGAAATTTGAACATTTTTTACTGTTGCAAATGGTCTGTAGCACCCATGTTTCAGCTGGATTATTTAAGGTTTCTACATGACCATGTTTGCTGTCTTCTTTGCTCCCTCTTGCATTCTATAAATAAAAATAATTCAGTTTTAATGCAGCCCATCCTTCGATATAATCTGTACGTAGCAGAGACTTTTCTATCTGTCTATCTATCTGTCTATCTATCTATCTCAATGATACTGAGAACAGCAAAGACTCAATTGGACTCTGTAGTACAAGTATATACAGCAAGGATGCTACAGAAAGTGAGAGATGACCGATGTGTTGCCTCTGTTGCATCATTCTAAGCATTACTTAAATTCTGAGGTTGAGGCTGTTGTAGAAAATTGGTTATTCTCTGAAAGAATTGGCCCCAGGAGTTTATTTTGGTTTCACTTAGGAAGCTGGCAATACAACTGCCAGGATGCTGAAAAAGATGTCTCTTCCTTTTTTGTCTTGCTTGGAGAAAGGAAATGCCTGCCTGTTAGTGGTTCTGATCAGTATAACATGGCTCCTCTGCTGTGAGGGGCAATAATGCCCCTCAAGACAGAGAGAATAGTCAGTCAAAGCCTGCATTAATATTTTCCCTGTAGATTTTTAGGATTTGTAACATTAAGGCAACACACCTCTGGCTCTTATACAAGTATCCTGAAAGTCACTACCACAGGCCTTCCCTCTCTTCACCACTTTGAGCAGGCAAACTGGAAATGATAAAAAGATTTTAAAGAAAAGCCATTCTGTCTCCTACCTCTGTGCATAATTCCCAGTTATTCCAGTGCAAGTTCAGCTTCCTTGCAGGAATGAAGAAGCAGCAGCTTATGGTCTGTGAAGGCTCCAAAGTAGACCTTGTCCTCCATGCTCAGAGTCCCCCATGACTTCTCCCTGGCTGGATAATGGAATGAACCCCAAGACAATCTTATTAAGAAAATTATTATGGAAGCCTGAACCAAAACTGCAAACAGGACTCTCCATGACTTAAGCAATACCCAAGTGTTTGGATGAACCAGAAACTCAATTTTCTGCTTTTGTCACTGAACACACCTAACCATACCAAGACCTGGCCCCACTGTTCAGGTGTGACAGAACAACCAAACAGGTATCTGTACTCTGCCTGGACCCTGCTTGAGGAAGTAGAAATAAAAAGCTTTAGAAACTTCAAGACATAGCAGGAGACAAAAGGCATTATATACAAAATTTGCACACCGTCGGGAAAAAAATAAAGGAAAAAGATATTTAATTACACACGCTTTAAGCCTCATTTGGGTCTTTTTCCTACCACTTCTCTCCTCCTAAACACTCAGCATGGAAATTAGGCTCACGCAGACTACTTACATCCCCATTTCATGCCATCCAAAAGTTCAGCTGGATTGGGTGTTCAAGAATATGTTTCTGGGGGGAAGGAGTTAGCACAATCAGCACTTGCAAATGGTCTACGGAAAAAAGAGAGAGAAATTAAATGGATCTCAGGCCCACATTTAGTGAATAAAATACTGAAGTTCCCTCACACATGGATGCCAAAGGTAAATTTGGCTTCTTCAGCTCCGCGTGTGTATATAGAAATATAAAACCACGCAGGGTTACAAAGTAGAAGCTATGCTATGTTTGCTTAATAAATGAAATATAGATACTTAAATTAAAATTAAACAGTCAAGTCTTTGTTATTGTAGTAGAGCCAAACCAGTGTAAAAATCCATAGAATAAATAATCTATATAATCCTCCGGATAAAATAATTCAAGAGAATAACTTATATCAACTCCAAGAATTTGCTTATGCCTATCTGCATGACTAGGTCTCCATCTTTAATTTAAACTGCAAATAGAATATGCAGTTATCTTCTGTAGGGCTTTGCAATTGCTTTTCTCTAAATTGGCTGAAGGATTCGGCTGCTCCTTCATCCGGATGGGACGAGATATGTCATACAGAAAGCCCCGTTCGCAATTTCAGTTCAGGTTTTCGTAATCAGTTTCTTAATAGGATTATGTTCAGGGTTCATTCAATTACCTCACCACAGAGCCTAAAGTTTTCCTTAGAACTATGCTTTACAGCAACACTCCTATTCTTGTTGTCACATGGAATAATGTTGTTTACTCCCTATGTATTTGTTGTTATCGGCACGCAGCCCAAATGACGTAATGCCGAGCGTGTCCTTAAAAAAAAGGCGGCAGAGGAAAAAAGGTAGAAATCTTTTCCAAGCCAAGCGTACAGCATGAAGGAGAGATACTCTGACTGCTTAGAAAATATTTAACTCACAACCCTCAGAAGCATGAAGCGTTAGCAGTCAAAGAAAGGGGAAAACCAGGAATAAGCAGGATCACACGTCTCTGAAATCTGGAGTTTCACTGCTGATTTCCATAAGAGGCGGAGGCACCTCTTTCTTTGAAAATCCCGATGGACGCTGACTGTAACCGCTCCCTCGGCCTGCGGCGAGCTCGTAAGGGCTGCTACAGAAAGTCCGCAGGCAGAAACCAAGACAAGTTTATTTTCGTTTTCTTTTTTTACAGGTTCTGTCCAAGTATTTTGACCCCAAACTTCTAAGGTTTAGAAAACAATAACACCGCGGGTCAGACTCTCGAGTAGTTACACCAGGTGCAAGGATATTGACTTCAAAGGCCGTGCGCAGCACGTGAGGCGGCGCAGGACTTCGCCCCGTTCCCTCATCTTGATAAAGAACCACAAGGCTTCTAGGGATTTTGAGGGAAACCTGCACAAAAATGCAGGTCGCTCCCCCTCCGAGCTCCTCTGGTACCTCCGATCCAGCGAACCCACCCACAGCTGGGCCCGCCTTGGACCGCACAGCCTCGCCGGCCCCGGCCGCTCCGGCCCGGCCCAGCCCAGGCCCCCGTTCCCGCCTTCCAGCGCCGGGCCGGGCGGGCCCTGAGCGCCGGCTGCCGCCTGCTGGCCGCCGGCCAGAGCCGGGCCTCAGCCGGTGAAGGAAGGAACGCTTATGGAGGGGAAAAAAAGACCAAAAAAAGCCTAAACACGCACCTGAAAAGTTTCTCCACCCCCGAGTAGTCCAGCAGTGAGGTAACAGATGAAAAGTCTGGGAGCGCTAACTCCAAATTTTTTGTTAGAACCATGAGAAACAGGGACTTGCACCAGTGTTCCCACCGCTCAGTGTGAGTTTGTTTTTTTTTCCTTGAAATTCATTCTCGGAGCAAAGATTTCTCCATAGGAAAAAAAAATATAACTGACAGAGCGTCTCAAAAAATTTGTTTCAACTAATCATTATCATTAATATTATTACACAAAACAACATAACACTTTTTTTTTCTTGTTGTTAACTTTAACACCCAAACTTAATGTGATTTTTGTCAGTTTAAAAGCCAGCATACGCCTGATCTTGCATAAGGGGAGAAACCAGCCAGCGCCTCATGAAATGGGTTCAGAGGTGTACAGTGGAGTTTGTCTTCCATTGCAGACACCTTCCACTTCAGCAAAGCACACGGGTGGGTGGCCCTTGCTTTTTCCTTTTTTTGATTTTCCTTCTTCTACCATTATAACCCTCCATAGCGTCAGTCCTCAGAGAAGGAAGCTTGACTCGGTGGTCAAGCACACCTCAGGGCACGCCATCTTTTCTCTGAGCACACTGGAAGGTGAGCTCAGCTGTGTCTGAGGACCTAACACTTCTTACACGAGCATGAAAACTCTCGGATAAGGGGAGTAAGATAAGAGGGTAGCAAGGCGGTGTTACCAAAGAGCAGTCAGAGTCCCAGCCCCACAGTGCTGAGCAGTGCACAGGAATAACTCTGCCTTTCCCTAGAGCATCCCTGGACATCAGCCCGCCTCTACACCCTCTTCAGACAATACTGAAAAAAACACCATCTCCTGAGAGGCTAAAGCAAGCACTGCACGTATTTCCTTTAAATGAGAGGCTCACCAACTGGCGCGCCAGTCCCGCAGGGTCACAAACCAGCTGCCGAGAGCTGCAGGGTGCAGGGAGGCCTGGGGGGCTCTGGCCGGCTTCCCCAGGAGACAGCCCGCCCTGGGGCAGAGGGCGGCCAGGGGCCCGGGGCTGCAGGGGGGACCCGCTGGGGTTCAGGCTGGCCGGGGGGGCATGCGGCAGCAGGGTGGAGGGAGAGGGGAAGGCGTGTTTTGTGCCCGTGCGGTAAAGGTAGTAGTCGCCCACAGTTATTGCAGGTATCGGAGAGGTTAACTTTGGGGAACTGTGCTAAGCACTTTCCGTGCAAAATTCGGTCTGCTCTGCCACAACCCTGATGACAGAAGAGAATGAGGGTAAATGAAGACATCCCTCACTAAATGTATGTGTTCCTGAAGTTCAAAGTGTTTTCCTAGCTCACTGAACAAATCCTCATTTGCTAGGACATTTCCAGTCACTTAAGTTGAGAAATCCAGGCAATTACTAAAGAGAGGGAAATTGGATTATTCCTGTATTTATCTTTTAGTAAAGCAAACTCTTGCAGACTATACTTAGTGACCTAAGAAGGGAAAAAACATGCAGAACTTTAGAAGGATTTTAAGTCCTTGGGGGAGAAGGGACCGAATCCTGACTGCCACAGTATTCTAACAGTATTATAAGAAAAAAAAATGCATCTCTTTAAATTCATTCTATATATTTTGTATTGTACCTATATATTCACTGGAAAGCATAAGTGAATCATAAAACAAGATATGTTATGGGAAATGCAGTGTAAAATATGCATTAGCTGGTTAAGGCTCACATGTCTCGTAAGCCAAAGCCAGAGACTGTTCAGTCTAACTAGCCATACCATCAGCACCAGCTGAGGAAAAAGGAGAAAATTTTATTTACATTAGATTTATATTATATAAAGCAGCTATTTTCAAGGACCGCTAACAATTTTAATATGACTTCCCTATACATGCAGGCCCCTTTACCCGCATTCACAATAGCGCTCACAGAGCAGGCCATATCTAAAGGCAGACAAGTTCACTGCAAGGACTGGATATATTCAGTGTCTTGTATGTTTTCAGTGAGTACAAATTTCTTACTGCTTGCTCTGCTGCTATACTGGAAGAAGTTTGTGAGGGCCAGATTTTAATGTTACAATAGAAAGACAAGTTAAAGACACACCCGGAAGAAAGTCTCAGTTTTCAGCACAAATTTGCACGGCCAATTTTAAAAATAAAAGCCTAGTGTTGCACGTGGCCTTGATTCAAAAAGCCTAGCGTTCAGTTGTTTCCACTCCAAAGAAGCAAAACATTTCATTGTCCTCTGAGATTTCTTACATATTATGTATAAACCTTCGGACATCACAATGAGTGCAATAAGCCAAGCATAAAAAGTAAACGATGTACATTTTGAATTGCTGTCTGCAGCAAGTGACCATGAGAACGGGTAAGAGGAATATAAGTTCTTCCTTCGCCTATGGTCATGCTTTTCTGCTTTCTTGAATTCTTTCAGATTATTTAGCAAGGAATCAATTCAAAATTTGCTGGAATAGATGGCTATGCCTCTAGGAACAAGCCCTGCTTCAGCATGGTCCAAAACATCTGAGATGAGGAAAAGAAAGAGAGAGATTTTTTTTTTTATTTGCAAGAACTGATTTCTCGTGCAAGGAATAGAGAGCATCGCTGTCCTCCTGAAGATACTTGGGAAACCCTGGCAGGGCAACCTGAAGACCTGTGCTATTGCTTTTGTCCATCTTGCATCTGAATGAGCACTTCACTTTTAGGCAGCATCGTGTGCCCTGGGATGGATATTTTCAGTTCAAGAGCTGGCCTAAATAAATAAAGAGCAGATCACTGAAAATTTTGTTTTTGTTTTCTTGGAAATAATCCCACATTTCATTCCAAATCAAGCAAACACTTGGCAGGACCTAAATCAAACATTTCAGTCAGAACTGGTGCTCCCCCAAACACACCCTCCTTTAGCTGAATGGTGAGGACCTTTACCCGAGGCATGGAAAATGTAGCTTCAATCCCATTCTCTAGGTAAGGTTATTTAATTTTTATTATTATCTGCCCTCTACATGCCTTGCCTTTCCAGGGATAAGGGTCAGCCAGGCACAGTTCCCTCACTCCCTTGTTCACATTGCAGAGCTTTGTGGAAAACACTGGGCTGTTGCCTTGAGGAGGAATTGGTTTGCGTCTCCCGCTCCCAACATGTCTCACCTCTCAGTGCATGGCCTATCGCATTCTTTTTCCCAACGGATATCTGTGTGTTAATAACGGATGGCACAGCACTACCAAGCCACCCTGAGGAAGATCTGTCTGGAAATACCCTTTAGCCTTGCAGTTCATACCCTGTCCTTAGGGGAGCTGGGGGAGGGAGGAGGCGGGGAAAGGAGGTGAAAACCCTGCTCAGGAAGAGAAAGTTTTCAAAACTGGGTCTTCCACATTCCTGCTGGACTGGCTATTGGGTAAGTTACAGAGATGCCTGACTCCCTTCTATTCATCTAGCATAAAACAGCAGAATGCACGCTACCCAGCAAGTTCAGACAAATAGCTTTAGGATGCCAAATCTGCATTTTTCCTTGAAGAAAATAATCCCTCTCCCCAACCCCGCTTCCAAAGGGATTAAAAAGTATCTGCCAGCCCATCCCTCCAGGCTTGCCTGTACAAAAGCAGCACTCCATAAAAACATTTATCTCTTGAGTCAGAATAGCTTTCCATCTAGTAAATAAAATATTTCTTGGTCCTAATAAAGAACAACAATTCATAGTTAATATCTTCAACAAGAACTTTTGATACAGTTCCAGAAGATAAACCTGCAACTAGTATCCTGGGACTGAGAATGTTACTTGTCTTGCCAAGTCAATCATCTAGTGCATGGCTTTGGAGAGTAAGGGAGATAATACAGACCCTCTGGGTAGGATTTCTTAAAATGGGCTCAGGGAGGAGCAGTTCTAGAGGCAGAAGGATGGGGGGGAAACTACCCCTTCTCCTCTCTGGAACAGCAGTCCCTGCCTGGTCCCTGAGCAGAAAGAACATTCATAGTCCATTCCTGTCCCTCACAGCAGTGACACATACATGCACTGTAGCTCCTGTCTCAGGTGAGACCCTTACCTTCCATCTCACCATCCTTATTTCACTCTGCTGAGCACAGGGTGGCCCCAAAGCACAACTCCACTCTGAGCAGTGTGAAAGCGTCTGGGGAGTTCATGGACAAGAAATGTAGAGGCGTGGAAAGCATGACGTATACAGCAGGACAGAACAGGAAAACAAAGATGTACGGAACACAGAGAACAGAGAAAACAAGAAATTATTCAGAAACAGTTTTGTGAGGAGAACAGATGGATTGACATGCTAGACAAAGGCTGCAGCAACTGTCCTTGGTACAATGTGATGGGGTTGGAGGGAGAAAGGCAATTGCCTTTCACTCTAGTCCCAGGAGGAGGTGTTTCACACAAAAATAGTTTGGGGGCACCATAGTATGAGAGCAAAAGACTTTTAACCCCTTGCCCAGCAGCTTCCTATGCAACTCGGTACTGAAATGAGTGTTCTTCTGGAAGGACTGGACTTCAGCAGCAAAGTGTTTGGAGATCATTCCTATGTCTGGCTACATCAGCGAGGGGTACTGGGTGTCCCTGTCATGGACACGTGTGCCACTGACAGTCAGGGCAGCAATAGGTCACTGGATTATCCTTTAGCCATGCCAGATGAAGCCAGAAAACACAATACAGAAGGCCTTCTGCTGCTGCATGATGTTAAGCACTGATAACCAGTTTCTGGGTGGGAGTCCTAGAGACTTTGGGGAGAGAAAAAGTTCACAGGATGGAAGAGGGCAAGCAAGGATTCCTTGGATAGGGGTGGGCTCTGAAAGAAAATAAAATGCTAATTTGTCCAGGTAGGTTAAGCGTAGGGATGCCCATGTGTCCTGGTTTCAGCTGGGATAGAGTTAATTTTCTTCTTGATAGCTGGTACGGGGCTGTGTTTTGGGTTTAGGATGAGAACAATGTCGATGCTAAGTATCGCTAAATAGTCGCTAAGTAGCGCTCACACTGGTCAAGGACTTTTCAGCTTCCCATGCTCTGCCAGGTGCACAGGGGGCTGGGAGGGAGCACAGCCAGGGGCGCTGACCCAGACTGGCCAAAGGGCTATGCCATACCATATGACGTCATGCTCAGTATATAAACTGGGGGAAGAAGAAGAAAGGGGGGGGACATCTGGCGTGATGGCGTTTGTCTTCCCAAGTAACCGTTACACGTGATGGAGCCCTGCTTTCCTGGGGATGGCCGAACACCTGCCTGCCGATGGGAAGTAGCGAATTAATTCCTTGTTTTGCCTTGTTTGCGTGCGCAGCTTTTGCTTTACCTATTTAACCGTTCTATTTTATTTTACTTCAATTATTAAACTGTTCTTATCTCAACCCACGAGTTCTCTCCCTTTTACCCTTCTGATTCTCTCCCCCATCCCACCGGGGGGGAGTGAGCGAGCGGCTGCGTGGTGCTTAGTTGCTGGCTGGGGTTAAACCACGACACCATGGTACAAAATGGGATTAAATGAAAAATCTCCAAACTACTGTAGTTGGCTGTTCAACTAGAAGCAGTACAGCTACCCCATCACAGTACTGTATGAGCACAGTAGATTTTAGTCAACTGATTAAAGAAGCAAAGCTTCTTACACTGTGCCTGACAGTATGCCAGAATTGTTACCAGCTGGACCTGATCTAGTATTTCCACAAAAAGCTGTGCTCTGTCTCGTAGATCTGCAAGGTAAAGCATTTAGCTTGTGAGTCTTTTCCCAATTCTCTGTTTCATAATCTGGATACACCCTAAGTATTCCTAACGATGTCTCCTGGAAGCATCTCCTCCTTTATGAGCCCTAGAAATCCACCACTGAAAAAATAGCTTCTTAGGAAGAACTACTGGTGAAGTGCTATGTTGAAAAAGTCTGGGTAAAAGAAGACCTGAAGAAAGATGAGCAACAGCCGACCAAGGAATTTTTTTTTATGTTCCCAGTGTCCCATGGCCACAGTTTACGGTGATCACCAGAGACAGTGCTTGGAGTGCTAGAGGGTCACAAGACACAGGGAACCACTGGAGAAAAAAAAAAAAATGTATATATATATAAAGTCAGTGCAGCATGAGTATTGTATTGAGCATCTGCAAGCAGAAGGAAGAGTGGTCATTTTTGCTCACAGTTACAAAGATCTGAACAGCTCATGACATAGAACTTCTGGGACTTGCACCCACCTTCATTTTTGCAGCAGTTCTTCTATGCAGTAGCAAAACCCCTTCAGGAGGAGCCATTTCCCCAGCCTCAACACAGTGCATCAGGGGGCAACTGCTCAGCTGGGATTCTCTTATATTCCCTGGCACTGCAGGGGTACAGGTGCTCCCACAGAGCCGGGTTCTTCTCATAGATGCACAGCAGCAGGATGAGAATGGTCACAAGCTGCAGCAAGGGAAATCCCGACAAGACATAAGGAAAACCTTTTCCATCATGACAGTGGTCAAGCACTGGAACAAGTTGCCCAGAGCAGTTTTGAAATCCCTGTCTCAAAACTTGATGGGACACAGCTGTGAGCAAGTTGCTCTAACTGTGAAGCTGGCCCTGCTTTGAGCAGGGGCTTGGACCAGATGACCTCTGGAGGTCCCTTGGCACTGAGCTGTGCTGTGAGAGCGCTCTCTGCTCTCCCCTCTGTCCTCACTAAGCGCAGCTGATCCTGGGTGGAACAGGGCAGTGCATTGCTTGCCCAGTTACACACTGGCCTCTCATACAGCTTGTAATATTTTAGCACTTAACTCCCAGTCATCCTGTGAGAGACGAAGCTTAGTTTGCTGAATCTCAAGCACCATCCATGAATGACCAAGGCCCCACTCTCCCCTCACAGGTCTGCACAAAGTGAGGGACCTGAACCTATGACTTGTGCTTCACGCATCACGCTTTGTAAACCCAGGCAGTCAAGGTAACTCTCTAGCCTCATTTCTGTCCCTCAAGGTCACATTGTATCCCTTGTCCATTTGATTCTCCCTTTTCATCACAGCAAAAACAGCAAGGTCTAACTGTATCTGCCATGTAACCGTCACAGCCCCACAGCAGCTGTGTGTGGCCAGATCACAACCACGCTGGGTGGAGACTTCCCATGTGCATGATGATGACGAATGATTTGCAAGTAGGAGAAGTCCTAAACTCCTGCTTGCACAACTGCTTGCATCCAAGGCACAGCTGAAGCAGCAGAGGCTGTTGCCTTGCCTAGCTGGACCTCAGGTGTTACTGAAGAACTGTTTAGATCTGTTCATCCCTCCGTATGCTCAGAAGATTTAACATTGCCTAGGAGCTCCCCTTGAAAATGCCAGGATTTGAGCTGCTGGCAATCTCTTTTCCTTCCTTTATCCCTGCTGAAACCTAACTGTGATGAATATTCACATGTTCTGCTGGATTCTCTCTAAGCAGTACTAACAGACTGCTTGAAAGCCTTCAAGGCTTCATTCCTTTTGATGTGGTTTTGCTGGCCAATAAAAAACCTGGATGAAATTACAGCCTGACCTGAGGCTGTGCAAGGCTTTGCCTTGTAATAATACATGCAATATCCTTACATGACCCCTATAATCTCCAGGAACTGATGCTTAAAATAAAGGAAAGTCACTCTAATGGGCACAGTTTACCTTAGATGTGAGCCATGAGGGCACTTCTTGCAATATTGTACTTATAAAGCCATCAAGTGCTTCAGATACCGCCTGAAGAGCACACAAAGGTCTTGGTACTGGTTCTCTCACAGCACACACACTTGCTTTATATGCATTCTTCTGAGAGCTGCGATCTCAGTTCTCCAAATGACAGTTTCTTGCATTCAGTCAAATGAAATGGTCAATATTACGTGAGTCTGATCTGGCTTGCAATGCCATCCTGTTAACATGAACCTCTAAACGGACTGACTTTCTTGGGCAGCCCGATCATTCAGTGTTCACTTCAGAGTGGCCCTGGTGTTAAACATGTGACAACAACAAGCAGAAAAACTGAAGCAGGACTTAACACCCTTAGAAAAGGTCCCGCAAACAAAGCTAGTTTTATGTCTGTCCTGCTGAATCTACTAGAGTGTAATGTTCAGAAAACATGAAAGGCAGCTTAGCACCCAGACTTGCAGAGAGAACTGGGCAATGAGGCTCTTTCTCTGGTTAATCTCTTTGTGGGAACATGGCCCAAAACTCTCACACTTTAAAGAAAAGGTCTACAAGCTCCGACATGCAACAGCTATTTGAGTTTTTAGCTGGCCTAGCTACGTGACTTGTGTCTTAGTTTACTGAATAAAAAGATATGCACCTAGACCAAAAAGCTGAAAGGCAAGGCCCATATGGGTATATTTAAGAAAAGCCTTTTTCCCCTGTCTGCTCCCTCATTGAACATCTATTTCACATGGGACAAGGTTGGCAGGGTTTGGGCTCTGGCCATGAGGAACTCAGCCCAGCAGCCTGTGTGCTGGGTGGATGAATCGAGGCATTCAGCACAGCTCTTGTTGATCCAATTATAATGGATTTACATTAACGTAGTTGTGCACTGAGCAGAAACTTTCTAAGTGGAAAGGTCTGCTTCAGTTGCCCCGCTAGCGTGTTTGCATATGCCTGCCAAATAAACAACATCTCCTGCTGGGTGATTGGAAACAAGTGTAAGAAGTTCTGGGTGTACGACACTAATCCTTACGGTATCATCTCATCTTTGCTCTACAAAGACTTCTCCGATCACTGGATCTGACATGGTAACACAGCAAAGCTGTAGTTGGCGCTGAGAGCTGGGTGCGTGGCCGCCCCGAGATCCTGCCTGGAGCTGGGCTGAGGATGGGAGGCCCCTGGGGCTCATACCCTGCCCACCCACCTTCTCGTGCAGAGTCTTGTCCTGCACAAAGCTTGCAGGCAGCGAGGGATGTGCTGTGGAGGGCTATCAGAGCAGTGGAGAGATGGAGACCCAGGGTGTGGAGATAGCGTGGAGCCCCAGGGCCCTGCAGGAGGGTGAGCATTGCTCCTGCTGCAGCCACACACAGCTGTGCGTGGCTGATGTTGACAGCTGCCATCAGGGGAAAAGTTAGGTGTGCTCCTCACGGTAGTGGTTACGGTTGCGAGGTGCTTGCTGCCAGGGAGGGCTGTCTCTATGGCTGTTGAGGAGACTATAGCAAATGCACCAAGCCACCTACAAAGATGTGGACATTCACCAAGCAGTAAAAGCATCGTGATTGTGGTTCACTTTTTTTTTCTCTCTCTCCCTCCTGCCAAAGAAACCTCTTAAGATTTGTTCAGAGGTAAACGTAAACCTGAGGGTCAGCACGAGTCAGCTTTTGGCTTTGAACACCGAGGCCAAGCCTAGCCCTACACTAGACGTGCAGTGGACTCCGCTACCCTTTTCTAATATGCAGCATTGCAGAGAAATGCCCTCCTCGCTGCATCTAGATGAGTTTATAGTAACACTAGGTATTAAAAAAAAAAAAAAGAAAAAAAAAGAGGGGAGATGGAACCCATTATTTAAATACAAATCATGTCCTGAAAACTCTGATCTTCTCTAGCTCCTATTAGCTTTGAGAGGTTCACAGCGGTTTACTGTGTACGTTGTGACATACCTCCCGCAGCCAGGGAGAAGTTATCTACATTTTACAATTATGAAATGAGCTCCGGTACAGCAAAGCATGGCAAACAAACCTCTGACTGCAAAGCTGCACTAAATTAATAACATGGCTTTATTGTCTTTGATGCCCAGATTTCTTTCCTTCCCTTATACTGCACTCAGTTCTGCCCCAGTCTGCTGGGTGGGGACTGATCAGACTTGACACTGGGTATCGCTCACTTGTTTGTTTGAAGGAAGAATGGTCATAGAAGATTTTTTTTTTTAATGTTTTCTATGAAAAGGAATAGAGGGGCTTTCTCTCTTCCCAGTCTCTTCTGGTTGCTTTTGTTCTTCCATTGCCATCTGCATCCCCGATGTTCCTTATCCGTGTGCTTAAGCTAATCCTTTGTTATTGGAAGAAAGGACAACTACATGTTCTCCCTGCCCATTCCCTAAAACACAGAGTAGAAAATTGCCTGAGGCTAGTATGAATATTAAACCAAAAAGCTTCTGAACAGCTCTCCTCACAGGGGTGTACAGACTTCTGCTCCCTCTTTCATACACAAGGCAGATCCAATAGTCCACGTGCGTATGAAGAGCACTGGGATTGAGGGGCAGAGCTGAGAAAGATTAAATAAAACTGAGATCCCCACAACAGCCACAAACAGGACACGCACCTCAGGCAGAGCCAACATGTTGGGGAGCTGAGCGCTGCCCTGCCCCATCCCAGCGTGACCCAGGAGTAACTCGGTTGCCCAGGGCTAATAACCTGCAGTGACAACTGGATGCCTTGTCATGGGCAGCGGCAGGAGCAAGGAATTTCCCTTACAAACACAGGTCTTTTTCTGGAATCCTTCCTTTCTTTTCAGCTCCTTCCCTTTGTCTTCATGGCACTTTCCCATTATTCCTGCAACAGGAGTGAAACAGAAACTTCTCTTACCAGCTAGGAAGGGGTAACGCTGCTTCCTTCCCATGGGGACTCTCCCAGAGGAGGAGCCCAGAGCCGCCAGCACAGCGACTGGGGAGATACCCTACCCTCTCCCTCCAGCCTGACATACAGCTGCCCCTGAGGGTTGGCAAGACCAGCTTCTCCCCTCCCTGGCAGTTATTTATACTGCAACCCAGGTTTAAACTTTGCTGCTCTTTTTTTTTTTTTTTGAGATGTGTGAAGCAGAGCAGGGTGAGGCGTGCAGTTTTTCTGAGCCTGAACTGGCTGGGAGCTAGAGGCCCTGAGCTGGCGCTTCCACCCAAGCTGCCCAGTGTGCAGGGTGCTCCCAACTCAGCTGGTCTGGCTCTCGAGGGAGAGCCCTTCTTTGCTGTCTGCAGGGGAGTCTGAAGGTGTCCGACAGGCAGCCCCAGAGCCTGAGGCTTCCTATTTACTCCCAGCACAAACTGTGTTGTTGGCACAGCGCGCCTCGAGCTTTCCCAAGCTCCCTGTGCCTTAAACCAGCATGGGCCATACCCACATGCCTTAACCCTTGGGGCTTTGGCATTTCAGTGCAACACAAGCCAAAACAGCTCAGGCAACCTAATCTCCAGCACTGAGCAGACGTCCAAGGGTCTCAGGGCACAGAGGCTTAGTGTAGGTGCTGAGTACTGGGCAGCACCGAAGATCCCTGTCCTTGGGGACAGGCACCAGCCTCTCAGCTAACCTCAGCTGTCCAGGTCTGCAGGAGAGACGTGCACACACCGCCTACCCTCCCCGCAGAAATCAGTCCAGCAGCCAGGCTCCAGGTAGTACAGGACTTCTGCTGCCCTGACCTCCAAGCCCCACGCAGGTGCCCACACCGACCCCGACAGGTTTAGCCCTTAGACCAGCCACTGCAGCTGGAGCAAAACCCTTACCAACAGCACAGCCCCCAGAGAAACCCCCTGCTCCATGACTCCCTGGGCAGATAGAGTCTGCCAGCATGGGCCTCCCCTGCTGCATGATCCAGCCTGAGCAGCCCCTTCCCAGGCAGATGGATAAAAGAAAATGGGAGAGGGCTGAGGAAGGCAGGACCTGAAAACTGCGCGTGGTCCATTGACGAGTGATGTGCAGCTCCTGCACTGCCCTTGGTCCCCTTCACTAAGCAGAGGAATGGGAGAACTAGATGATAGACACTCTGAGGTTAAATACACCTGGTATATCCCAGGAGTATTGTTCAAATCACCAGATGGCAGGAAAATACTGTGAAGGAGGGACGTATTGAAGGTCACTTCTTCAGTCTTGGCTAGTGCACAAGGAAGAATGCAGGAGCCATAAGGCCAGAAGAAAAGCAGAACAAAAGGCAGTGTGACTCTGTCCCAGCACTTGTGTAGCAATGCCATTGCAGCAAAGCTCAAAGCTCACGCACATTCTGATACCCACCTTCTCACCAGCACCGAGGATCAGGCAAAATTACCTGCAGTGGCACAGAGAACAAGACACAGCAGCTAGCAGGGCCTCAGCACACCTCCTGGGTTCCCTCTCGTGCTCCCACTCCCAAACCCCTCTCTGCTCCACCACACAGATCCTAGATGTTTCTAGCTGCAAATCTTGACTCTTCAAGGATAGGAAGGCTGAAGGTTCAAAAACTGGTCTGTCAGTGGCAGTCATAGGAAAACAGCACTCATTCTCCATTGCAAACTTTCTCTCTCCCTCTTTCTTTCTTTATTTTTTTATTGGAGGGTTTTTTCCTTTTACAGAGGAGTCTTCCAGCTCCCCAGGTCCTACCACTCATTTACCACTGTCAGCTCACAGAATCAGCAGCAATAGGTTCTTCTAAAATAACGTTCACCCACCGACAGCCCCAATGGGACGAGGCTGCTACTCCAGAGCTCTCCCTTCTTTTTTTTTTTTTTCCACCTCAAAGCTTTTTTCACAAACTGCAAAGTGGCTGATAACGCTGGACCCGAGGCCTTTTTGGGTTTTTAGGAAGATTTCAGAAGAGCCTCCTTGCAGCTCTGAGCTCTTTCAGAGCTTCAGCTCTCCTTGCTATCAGAAATCAGGCCACAGCTACACGATGTCAGTACCACCCTGGGCAAAAGCATAGCTGGTAACCTTTAGCTGGCTGTTGGGAGCTGCAGAAATAGCCTGTGGGTGTAAGGAAGAGTTTGTTCAGCATCTCACCCTTTTAAACCTTTTTTTAGGAGAAAAGCCAGATGCTGCTTCCATATTCAACACTCAGTCTCCCCAAAGTGATCATATGATTCTTGACCTCCAGTGAATGGTGTGTTTTTACTTCAGTAACCCTGCTTGGCAGGCTACCGCATACGTTTGTTATTTTCTGCATGAGAAAGTACTTTTCAGTCCAAACTTTTTTCTTTCTTTCTTTTTCTTTCTTTCCTTCTTTCTTTCTGGATGGATGGATGGACACTTGTCTACTCATCTCTGTGAGCTTGAAAATAGTAACCAGGGCTCAGGTGATCTTCATGATTGGAGCGCTTTTAAACTCTAAAGGAAGCTTTGATTTTTCAGTAGCCCATTTTCAAAGCAGACCAAATTTGGAATTTTAAGACGATGCAGTAAGAAATCTTCCTTCCTGACCAGGGAGGCAAAGTGCCCGAGCAGGGAGCAGCCCGTTGGTGATTACCAGCTGGGAGTTGTGCTTTCTGTGTCTATAAGCTGCCTGGTCTGAGCAGAGGTGGTTCAGCATCACAGGGTCCCATCTGGCTGGAGCAGCGGGGATGTCCCCGTGCCCTGACTGCAAGGAGGGCTTCACCTGCCAGGCAGAGGGAGCTGGAGCTGGTCTTGGCGCCTTGCCCAGTGCCTGCGCGGCTGTACGCACATCCGCGCTCATCCTCCTCTCCTCCCGGCACCTGAGCCTGAAGCCTTATGACCGAACACCCAGCTGCTGGCCGGGCTCACTCCCTCCTGGCGAGCAGCATTCAGCCCCCCCAGTACACGGGCGCAGGGAAGAGGAAGGGGCTGCTCGTTGTTTGGTAGGATGGGGCCAGGTATCCTCTAATCTTTTTCTGACTTCCCCCCCCCCCGATTTTGAAGTACATGCTTTTGTTTTGCAGGACCTTTTAAAATTCTTTTTTTATTAAAGCTCATAGCTACGCTTGGAAGGGGACATAGGGAAATGGAAAAGAAAGAGCCCCAGCAAAAGGAAATGGTGATCTGAGGCATCCCCTTATGTCCCCTTTGTTTAACAAAGACAGTGTTAAAAAAATGTTCTGTTTTATTTAAAAGTTTAAATAATCATTAGAAAAGGGTCCAGAGTCTGGGGCTCAAGACCTCACCCAGAGAGTGTGATAACCACCCAGCTGGAGACACTGCTCTCCCCTGCTCTAACACGCTCTTTCACCCTCTCCCAGTTGCAGTTCTGGATAGAGGTGGATAAAGACAGCTCTCCTCTTCCCTCCCTCCCTCCCTCTGCGACCCTGAAGCTACAGTGGCAAAGGCATTTGCTTACTCAGCAGCAGAGGAAGGACGATTAACCCTCATCTTTCTCGAGCAAGAATTTATCTGCCCGTCTCCATTTGCCAGCGCCTCTTGGGATTCAGCACAAACCCCTCAGCACAAACCCCCTCCCTCCTATATTTCTAAAATGCCCAAATCAGGTTGCTTTCATAAATCCCACATTAATTTCTTAATTGACTGAACGAAATAATTAAATCCTGGTGCTGTTCATGAACACTTTCAGATTAGCTGTAAACAGAGTTTCTAGTGAATAAATAAATCCCATTTAAAACAAACAAAAAACCAAACAAACAAAACCAAAGGTGCAATTCCAGACCAGGCAGTGCCTCTCCCTTACTTTCCAAAAAGCCTGGATTTCTTACAGCGCCCGGCAGAGCTGAGCATGCCGTCTCCTTGTGCCAGCCGCCTTCCTAGGCCCCCAAGAGCAGCGCTGTCTCTGCCAGCCCCACCAGCCCCAGGTTCGCCTGGGAGCCCAGGGAGTAACACAACATCGCCGTGGCCTCTGGATAAGTTTTGCTTTTCCCAGGAGCTGAAAGGTGTGCTGAACATCTTGCTTTCCTTTCCCCAGGCTATAATAATTTGTTGGCATTAGACAACGGCGTTATTAAATGCTCCTTCTCACTGTTGCTGGGATCGCCATCCATTTTCTATTTCACCAGACCCTTAAGGTGGGATTCATTTAACCAAACTTAGAGGGCTACTGTAGAGAGGTCTCTATTTGGGCAACTTATTTAGGCTTCCTTTATATAGGCAGTGGAAAGAAAGAGGCTCTTCTAGTAACCAGCCCTTCAAAGGGGACCGTCCTTCAAAGAAAGACTCAAGTAGGCTGTATGGATGGTGGCACAGAGGTACCTGTCTCTCTCTACTGAATGAAAAGGGAGCCTGTGAGTGACTTTTCCAGATGTATATACCACCTTTTGAGATGCTTTAAGCTTCAGAAAAATTAGATGAATGCTGTTCTGAGAGATGGTACATTTTATGACCCAGCACTCTGGGTGTCTACATGCCTTGAATAGCTCTGCGGTCTCTGCAGCACTGTCTGGAGGCTGAGATGCCTTCCCCTAAAGCGACTGTAGCACAGCAGTAGTTGGCTATTCTCAGTGATGTTGTAAAAGGGCTTACTGATGTCAAGATACTCTTTAATGCGACTGAGAACCATTTCCACTGCTTTGCAGTTCTGTGAGGTTACGGCATTGCACAACGGAGCTACTCTTTTCTTTTTTTTGGAAATGAATGCAAAGAGAAGGGAAAGAGAGAGGGAGAGAGAGGGAGTAAGGTGAGGCTCAGACATCCCGTGTGTTCTCCAGAGAAGAAGGAAGTCCCTGACGCTCTGCCAGACCAGCAGCACAGAACAAGATGGTGCTCCAGAAAGGCTGGAATTGAGGTTTTTGACCTTGACCGATGTCTGTGAAACCACAAAACCAGTAACAAAACAGGACCCCCCCCATCCCCAGACCACACAACCACAAATTCCAGCCCACTGAACCACGTCACTTCGACAGCAGAGATGCTCTGAGTGGCATTAAGCTGTGCCGTGGTAGCAGCCTAGGCTCCTGATGGAGACAGCAGAGCACTTGAGAGATTTCAAGCACCCAAGCCGGCCGTGGGACTGGCTTAGGTTTGTAACACAGAGCCGCTCTCAAGTGCTTGGCCGGGCTCTTGCCTACATGTTGAAGCAGTGAGCCCTGCAGTTGCATGAATAGCTTTAACAGGGCTAACTGGAGGTTGCTGCCAGAAGGGGTGGCCAGTCCCACCCTCCTCCTCTCCCCCATCTCTGACCCTGTCTCTTCTCCTCCCCTGTGCCTACTGCTTATGAAAGCCACTGAGATACCTGAATTTTATGTGTTCCTCATACAGGGTGAGTTTCAGCCAGAGCAACAAGCCCTGGGATTCCTCCCACCACTCCACGAGCTGGTGTAAGGGATGGGATAGGCGGCTGGGGACGAGGGAGAAGGTGCAACTTACCCCTCAGCAGCAGACCACGGTCTTGGAATGGACGAGTCAACTGTGTAACCACATCTTGTTTTAAAAGACAGCAGCAACAGTAATTTTTTAAAGTAATGTTTTAAAGTCTGAGCTTTTCCTTTTTTCCCTTGGCTCAGAGGCTCCCCACCACATTTGGCTTGTACCTAGAGCCGCACTGATTCCTCTCATTTTTTTATTTCTGCAACAGAAGAGAGAGGAGCATCCCCTGCCCCGTGGGCAACCCACAGGCACCCCGTCCTTGGGGCACCCACACCTCACCTCTCCCGGGCTCACCTGCGAGTGCAGCACACCCTTCCTCCCAGCTGGGAGACACCCCCTGAGAGGAGGCAATGCAGACCATCAGGGGAAAGAGGTTTTTCTTCAGTCCTTGGTACGAACCAGCGTAGTGCGATAGGAAGCGATGGGAGGGAACTGAACTGCAGGAGTTTGCCCTGAGGCCTCAGGAGGAGACCTCCTCTACCAGCTCTTCACTGAAGCAGAGGCCCATGATCCTTTTGCTACGACAGGAATCCTGCTCCCAAGGGAAACAGTCAGAGAAAAGGCTTTGATACCAGTACACTATGGACTAAAAGAGAGATCTAAAATGGAATAGCCCACACAGATTTATCAGCTAACATAAAACTAGAAACAACCTTTCGTGGCTTCATTTCTTGTGAAATATAAAAAAGACATCAAAAGAAATTATGTCACTGATTTCAGCCTGGAAAGAGGCACAACTAAAAACTGTTATGTCCTTAACCTGCTCGTGATAATTTTGCTCTGTCCTGTTCAAATGAAAATAACAGACAGAAATTATGTAATCTTGGCAAGTGTTACTTTAATTCATTGGAATTTATTCTGTATCTCTTTTTTTCCATGCAATTGTATTGAAATGTGTGCAGACAAAGTTGCCCTCCCACAGTCGTCTTGTTTTTTGTTCTCTGTTTTCGCATAAACTCCATATAGATGGTAATATACACGTACATACACATACATACAGAGAGGTACTGGCAAAAAGCAAGCTCTTCCTGAGGCTGAGTAGTCATTAGACATCTTTCACTAAAAACGTTAAAAATGTGCAGGTGCTTCTGTGTTTAGAAAGGGGTTTATAATTAAGACATGGACAGCTAGTGAATAGTGTCTTCTGCAGCAGGATTTACACTCTGCCTGGTTTATGAGGACTATATGGGAGCTTTAATTCCCTGTAGCGAATCAGTATCAAGCGTGGGATAATATCGAGGCAAGGTCAAATAGTGAAGATGCTTGTGAGAGCTCGTTTTTGTCCTTCCTCATATTCCACTATCTTTTTAATTTGGGGTGGGTTTTTTTTGGTAATAAATTGACACAGAGCTGCTGCAACAAGCTACATGCAAGAACCTTTTCCTATCACGTCCCATATCGAGACCGTGTCTGGAAAAACCTTGCACCCACCAGAAGAAGAAAGCCGAGATGTATTCTGAATGCAGTATTCATAAAAAGAGCTGGCCAGCCTGACGGTGCTACAACAGTCAAAGGCCAAATCCTGCCCCTTTCTACTTGGGTTGGGGCTTTTATCGTGTAACTTTACTTGGGAAATGGAGATATGACGGGCAGACTGGTTATGTGATGGATTTTAAGCCTAAAACTCAAGTAAAACCTTGGATCTTGTATATTTAAGTCGTATTTGAAAGTGGTCCTCAAGCTCCTAAGCCTTTTAAGATGTTTTTGACAGAGATACTCAAGAATGTAATAAAACACATCAATTTTTACATAAACCTTACTTCAAAAAAAGGAGCAAAAAATATGCTCATTATTTTGCTTAGCTTTTTATTCCATCATTATGGCACAAGACAGAACTTAAAGACAACATCACTGAATAAGTCTTCAACTTCATTAAAATTAAGACTAATATGTTTTATAAAATTCATTTGATATGATACACTTTCCCTTATCAAGCGGTAAAAAGAATTTTCTCTAGAATACTGAAGTACATTGCCACCTGCTGGCCATAAACAATTCTGCAATTTAGAAACGCCGGAACGCGTATAAAACAGCAACACTTAACAACGCAACATAGAGTTATTGAAGAAGTACTATTGACCCAGACTTTGGCACAATATTTATAGAAATGCAGCTGTGAACTTCTCCAAACGTCATCTTAATTTCTGAAACTCTGTGTGACTCCCTTTCCTATGCCCGCCTGCATTTTTTTTTCTTTCTCTAACTTTCTTAATGCTGAAGCTTTGTTATCTCAAAGGAAAAGCCATATTATTTCTCAGTTGTTACACGCCTCAATTTATTGGGTTTGGTTTTCTAAAATTTGGATTCCAGTTTATTGTTTTAGAACAATACATAAAATCACACATTTATAAATATATATATTATATCCTGTATACATAACATCTGTTTTCCTCTAGAATGGGAGGGCAGACCTTCGCACTACATCCTTAGCTGGTTTAGGCATGGCCTTGCCCTTAGTTGATTCTCTGAGCTCCTTCCTACCAGAATCTAAAAAAATATTTTTACAATCTTGTATCAAATTTTAATTCCGTTTGTAAATATATTTATAAGAAAAAAAATATTTGGTATTTTCCCCTGTCACTATTACCCTTATAAAATATATGGCTTTTCATGTTCCACTCTATTTTAGTGTTTTTCAATAGGCAGTGAAAAGAAGGACAACTTCCCCCTTTAACAGTTTTTTTTTTATATAAGCACAGAAACCAGCTTGTGCACTTTCTCTAGAATTCCAATGCATATCACGGTAATGTAAGTGCAGTGATTTTAAAAAAAGCAGTCATGATTGATTGACATCTGTATATGAAAACATAATATATGATTATCATACAATACCCATTACAGAATATACAATCATCAAAACTGCAGATATATAAATACATTTTTAGCAACATCAAAGCAACAGTTTTATCTTATACACAACGTATGCATACAGAGTTATTACACTAAAATTTTCATCTTGTTTTTTCCTCAAAAGCTTGCCGTAAAACAGGAACATACTGCATTTGTAAATGGACTGCTTGACAGTGCTGTTAAGAAATTAAAGTGAATAAAGGTTAAAAAAAGTATATGCAATTCAGCTGGTATAAGACAAACAAGCTCTCCCTGTTTTCCAATGTCACAGCTGTTTTCCTATGAGAGGGAGGCATAGGTATGCGTGGCAGTTCTGCAGGGTCCGATCATACAAGGGTTTCCGGGAGGGCATCGGGGTTATCAGCTGATAAAAGCTCCCAAATTTGCCACCTCTCCCTTTGCCAATCATGCCAGTCTGCCTCTGAAACATTTTTACTGTTCTGGCTGTGAGGTGCTGTGGAATAGCTGTGATCCGCTTGGCTGCGCAGGGCCGGCCGCTCCTGCCGGGAGGTGGCCTGGTCAGGGGCTTTGGCTGGCGGTCCTCCAGCTGCTCTGGTCCCTGAAGTTTTTTCTTGGCGTTGAAGTCTCCACAAAGAGTGCAACGTTGAAGAAACGCTCGATCGCTGTGACAAGGCAGAGCTTGTTTTTGCTGGGCCTGGGTAAGGGGGTGGTGGCCTCTCTTTTCTGTAGGGGGGCTTGGCTGTGCTTTGTGAACAGCCCGCATTCGAGTCATGCTCACTGAGGTCCTCCACACTGCTCAAAGTCAAATGCCGTTCTGACTTCGAGTGTGACAGGTCTGAACTCCTACTGCCGACTTCGACGTGTGGGTTACTGCACACCCGAGACACCGTGGGATGGAGCTGACACTCAGAAATGGCAGCAGTCGTCTGGCTCCTTCGCATGACCTGCCTGCCGTTGTCCAATTCGGAGGAGCTGCCCTGCCACCGAGGAGAATACATGGCAAGGTTCCCCTGGGAAAGAGAGCACGGTCCGGGTCGCAGCAAGCTGCTTTCGTAAATGTTCCCGTAAGAACCTGGGGGGCAGAGTCAGAGAGAGAACATCAGTCTGTGTAATCGTTTACGCGACGTTTAACAAGTTACTGCTTTTCCCCTGCATCACTCTGTAGAAGAGGGATGGGGACTTTCCTCATCAGGCTATGCGACTGAAGGTGGAACAGCCTCACCACTGGCTGAACCCGGTGACACAGAGCAGCAGCCCTGCATCTATCTGAACCATGTCGAACATTACCCGGTGACTCTAATACTTTGCTCTGACATAAAGCCTTGCAGCACTTAACATCTTTCAAATGCTTGAAAAGCAGGGGGCTGTTGTAGTCTCACAGTTCCTCTATGAGTTGGGTGCAGATGGGAGAAAAACAAAAGCAGGACAGGCCAGGGACTTGCCAGGACCATGCCGGCCAGCAGCAGGGTCCGCACCCAGGGTTGCCGACCTCACAGCCTGTGCTAGTGCCACTGCGGCGGCCGCTCTCAAATCCCCGCCAGGCATCCACCTTCCAATGACTTTTAGGAGACTATAGAACTACTTTTTGAAGTAATTTTAAAATGACTTTTTACGTGATCTTGTGGCAATTTGAAATGTCGCTGCATTTGTATAACCACTGTGTTTCTCTGTATTTTATTGAACAGCAACCTTTTAAAAGTCCAGCTCTGGACAATGCGAATTCTCCTACCGGTTTCACTGCAATTTCTCAAACCCAGGAAATTGTTAAGTCTTTCCTAGATTTGAGCTTAAAATTTCTGAAAAATAACTGACCTGTCATTGCTGGATCCTTGCAGCCACTTTTCAGCGTTGAATGCCAGGTGCCCCAGATATCAAAATGATCTTCGGAAACATCTAAATAGCAGTAAGAGAAGGAAGATGATGAAGAATCGATCCTTAATGAATAAGCAATTATTTAAAAGCATTCAAACGGAAGAGTAAGTAAGTTAAGAGGACATAAAACTTTATGTAAGGTATCAGAGTCATTAACGTATACTAGCATCTGGCTTACCACGCACCTAACACAAACAGATCTCAAATGTGCTGTTCACAGTTACTTGCTGTTTCAGACTCAGATCCTGTAATGAATTCAGTGAGCTCTGTATGGGCAGGACACCTGAGCTTGCTGAGAGAGTGGAATTTCCCTTAAGCCTTACTGAAGTCAGCAGGAGAATTTGCAGGAGAACAGGAGGATTTGGTCAACAGAAGGTAGTTCCTGTGCTTTTTAGGGGAAAGAATGGCAAAGCTCCCTCAGGCAGCCCCTGCCCCAGGGGTCACTGTAAGGCATGCTCTATCGACCTGCAGCATCACTTGGTTCTTACAAGGGAGTGCTGTCACAGAACAGAGACTTAATGAAATGCACACATCAGGCATTGTGCTGGATTATAACTGTTTCATGCCTTTTTCTGATTCCATCTGGCAGTAAAGGAATTTCCTAATTTGTCACAGCCCAGTATTGTTGTGATGCATATTAAAGTCCAAAAGATGGTTAATATGATAAAACTTCATGTAATTTCCCGTTTATAACATACTAAAAATTGGACCAAATTTTGAAACCTATTCAGAGATTTAGATGCTGAATACAGAAGATAAATGCCCATTGGCATTTATAAAGCATATAATTGAGATAATAGTCTAAATTGCATTAATTCCAAAGGGAATTAAGTGCCTAACCAGTACCTCTAAAATAAAATGTTTTTTAAAATACCACCAGTTATCTGCATCTGTAAGCACTGAAAGTCCTTAAAGTTTGTCTCACTAAATATGCATTTCATGAATGTAAATTTTTTTAAAAATATTTTTAAATGAAAAGCATCTTGAAGTGCTGGTGAGCTATCGGTTTAAACCACAGTTGTTTACAGAAGAAATCATTCAGGTGTGCACTCCCTAGATAGCTATGGAAATTATGGATTCTTGCACTAGTATTGCTAGGTGTGTAACTGGTAGCAGATGTAAAGCTGTGCAGCTCAGCCGTGTTCTCCAATGAGAAGGAGTTGAGATCATTCTTTTCAACTGGAGAAAATTTGTAGCTTGACATCTTCAAGTCTCAGATTTTTTCAAAGTCTGGACGATAACCTTGCAGGTATTACAGTCCTATGGAGCAGGACTAGAAATCAGAATCTTTGCCATGCTGTCACAGACAGGCTGAAAAGCAGGACATACATAACTCTATTTTCCTAAATAATAGCTCCAAGTTTTGAGAAATGCCATACCAAGAGCATCCCTGATAGGTGGCTGAGCCAACAAGGAGGACTGAGCACAGACCCTTCGGGCTCAATGCAAGGATGTTGGTCAGTCATTTCTCATAAGGTTATTTACACTATTGATTCTCAACTCCTGGTAGATGATAAAACAGAGCAGACAGACACTTTTCAATTATTTCAGAAACCCCCATCGGTCGCTGAGGAGGAGGAACACGAGCAGAGTGTACTCTACCTTTTCCAGCCTGTGATGCAGAAGAATCCTCCTTTGTCTTTGGCTGCAAATGTCCAACCAGCATGTACTGTTCAGGTACCTTGTACAGCTTATCTGGGCTGCGGGCAACTTCTTCTTGCCTTGCCATCAGCGAGCGCTCAGACAATACCGGGGAGTTGTTGTCGTAAGGGGAGACATCTCCGCTTGAAGCTTTGTTGGAGTCTGTGGAAGAATGTCTTCCTCCTGTGGAGTAGGAACCTTCTGACCGCAGCATCTCAGGGCTCCTGAGAAATTTTGATAAACAAACTACTGTTAATGAAAAATGCTTTCTGTTCACAGCTACAGGTACAGTTTGACATCATACAAATAAAATCACATACAGGAGTATGATCACAGCTGCTGAAATGAAAACACTTCAGAAGCAGTAGAGTGAATTTTCCATGAGTAAAACTTTTGCCATGAAGTGGCCAGCAGAGGCCACTAAAAATCAAAAGATGTTGCTGTCAAGAAAGAAAACAACAAAAAACACACAACCATACAGTTCACCACAGGAAATTAAATAGTGAATCAATTCCTTATGTTACCTTGACAATTTAGCTTGTTGCAACAGTAAATCTGAGGGCATGATGGGGAAGATTAGTTTGATGCTAAGCAGTATGCTAAACTCACTTTTTCCATTCTGAAGTACTACACAGTCAGAGAAATCAAAACCATTGCTTGCCTCTCATGCTGTGACAAGGATCCTCTTCTAGAGACATCAGAAGGTAAATATTCTGCAGGCGACAAGCAGGCGTATCTACCATACTTCTGGTGGGGGCAGCAAACAACTGGCTCTGCTGATAACTTCTACAACTTCTTTTACCCTTTCACCTTTACATCACCAACAGCATGGCCTGCATTTAATTTTGATACAAAAAGGCAAACAAAACCCCCACCAAAGTACAGCCGAGGCTCAGAGAGACAACTCTCATTTTTAAAGTGTGCTGGGAACACTGAGGGAGATTTCTTGAACTGTTACAGTTTACTACGCAGACAGGAGGCAATCCATGATTCATTGAACCTCCCAAAGAATATGTAAAAACACTGTGTAAACAAACATAACTTTTTTCCTCTTGGGCCACCCTAATTTGTATTTCTATTACTCATTTTTCATTTCTCTGCACCTTGATCTTTGTTTCTTAGATGCTCATCTTTTGCTTCTCTTGAGTCAAACACTTCTCTCAGTGACCTCATGTTAATATCTGCTCTAATTGCATGTGATACGACAGAGGCTCATTCTTGTAAACGTGTACTGAAAATAGTCAGCCCTTCTCAGAGTCAAATCCAAAGAGAACTGAGTGAGCAGCCAAAGCACATTACTTGTTATGGAATAATAACCCTCTTTCCAGACAAGTGAAATAAAACTGAAGAAAGAAAATAAAGAAAACACACAGTGGTAAGACAGGCTAGCCAAAGCACACTAAATATTAATACAGAAATAATGACAAAATTAACACCACTTTCAAGCTGTTGTTTTAATTCCTGGCCAATTTACACATCGCATGTCCCAAAAGAGAAAACATATACACTCACCATCATGATATTACGTTATTCAATATTCCTTTTTTCTTTCAGTATAAAAGCAACCATAAAGTGTTGGGAATGAATTAACTAAGTTTACTCCTCAGTAACTCCCAGCAAGAAATCCATCACTGAACTGATCCTGAACCTCAACTGGGGCCAACTCACAAAACCAGAGCTGACATTTGGCAAAGTAGAGCTGTCCCAGGCTTCCTACTGTGGTTGGTATGGTAATGTTGGGGAGTCGTTAAAAAAAAAAAAAAAAAACACTAAATCATGCCTCAATTATGTAACTTCCCATCTCAACTTCTCATCTGAAGATAAGTCCAAGGTAAATTAATCTATAAACAGCCACACCCTGAAGAGTTATTGTCTTTCAAGTATGTACGATGCTACCGCAATTTTTTTTTTTCTCTTTTTTTCCCCTTACACCTCTCTTTCTGCCCTCCTAAGTTCTAAAAAAACTTGTACAGTGAGTTAAGATGAGATTTAAGCAATGTCTCGGGAATTTTAGAAGAACCAGAAAGACCTGAGAGAAAAGGGGAGAATTGTTGGTATCTGTAGATTTCCTATGACCAAAGGTCTTTCCCTCCAGCTTTGTAGACTATACGTCATCTAAACCTCACTCTGCTAGCATACAGACATACTTAGCACTAACGGTGACACCAATAAGGCTTATCGCATGTAAATCTTTGCCGGATCAAAACCTAGCTATGTTGCACAGGGCAAAGAGAGAGGTGTACCACCACTTAGCCATGGCAAGGTAACACAAGGAATAGGGGAAAGGGAAATGGAAATGAAAGAATGTGGGAACATAAACTTGAGCTTTGTGAAACACTGATTTCATGTCTTACCTTGAACGATCTGTTATAGTCTATCTCTTCTCAAGACAGAGCTCCTGATAAAAATTTACTTAAATGGAAACTGTCAAGTCTTTGGAAAGATCCAAATGTTCAAGTTTCTAAGCTCATTTACAGTTTCTGCTAGTAAGCCCATGCAAATATATATATAATACCACTTTCAAATTTGTTTAGAAAAAATAGTTTTAAAAATCAAAGAAAATGCCTGTGGACTCTGCCAATCTTACTGCAAGAAACCATCAAAATGGATTGAATACTTTAAAGTTGGAAACTGGTCTCCTACATTTGCAGTTTTACGATGCTCTTCATGAACAAAATACAACACAACTCGCAAAAGACTTCGGCTTGCATCTTTCCAAATAAAGAATGAATTCTCACATATTCCTTAAAACAAAACTTTTGCATCTGTTTGCTTTATGGTTTGAGCTCAGTAGCAAATGGATATTTACTAAAATTCAAAATTCCTCTTCCCCTGGATAGCTGTGAGGTTCTCTACCCACACACTGGGGAAAAACTAAATTGGGAGGCAAATGTCAATATTGTGCAAGATACCCACTTGCCTATATGCAGTCCATGAATAAGGGCAGATTATGGTCTCCACAAAGAATAATAGAAGATTATGTATTATCAAATGTGAGAAATGGGAAGGCAAGCAAAGTATTTCCTAGTAGTTATGAACTATGTTAAGGAAAAGATTTAAAAAGTGGTTACGTACAAACTGAAAGATTTGAAAGCTGCAGAAGGAACCTGTGCCACATGTGTTCAAAAACAATATTTCAGATTCCAAAATGAAAATCAGCTACACTATGAAGCAGTCTTGGGCTTTCCTTTTTAACTGGCATCCTTCTGAATTGATGTTATCCACCAGAGTCTACTTGCATGGGTGAACTTGAAAAATGTTAATAATAATAATAATTACTTTTAGTGGGGATATTCCTACTTTTCTACTGGCATCAAGGTCACCAAAACAGGAAATCCCTTTCTGGTTTTGGCAGAAATCCTTTTCTGTTATACCTTAAAGCTTCTGAGTGGCAAAACAATTATGTCTTACAAGAGGCAAATCATACAGAGTGTGACGGCTTGGCAGCATGCAGGAGTAATTACCATACATATTTGAGCGACACAGGTGCCCCTAACAAAACAGATTATTATGGGATTATGATGTGGTTGCTACTGTAACAGGGTAGAGGACTCAATGATTCAGGGAGCCTCTGCAGCTTTGAAAACTGCATTTACGCATACTACATGGCCTATTGTATGGCTTCATCTTTGCACCACAGGTTAGGATGGATTAAAACCCATCATCACCTTCCAAAAACATTTGAAAATTCCATAACTGTGAAACCCATTTACTCTAAAAGGACTACCAACCATGATAAGCAATAAATAATCATAAGAAACAGATTTTATTTTTGTGTTAGTTTAAAGATGCTTCATCTTACAGCTGGAAACCCCAAATTCCATTGTCATCAAGCCAACACACAAAAAAGTTGGGAAAGTCATCCACAAGAGCAGACTTCATAATTGCTGCCAGTAGTAATTAGCGCTTTACCGTGAACGACTTCCATAAACTCGCTGACACACCACTCACGATGCTCAGCTCTTAAGAGAACCAAAAGATGAGGAACATCTGATTTGTCCTCCACTGGGGAGGAAAAGAGATTGTGTTTTCTCTGTTAGATCAGAGACAAGAAAGCATTTGTAATGACATCAAAAGCAGAGATGTGAGGGCAATTGCAGAAGCAGGACCTTCAGAGCAATTAATATGACATTAAAGTCTTGAAGTTGATCCCCCACTCTACGTTATGCAGCAAACTAGCTTTTCTGATGAAGATTGTCTCAAGAATATGTAAAGCTTTCTGTTCCACAGATCCTAACTTGGATCTTGAGTACATGTCCAGGAAATTTCCAAGAGTAGTAAAGATGTATTTTGGAGGCTCATTTTTGTCAAATCAAGACAAACATCTCCTTGTTGTCTGCTGCCTCACATTTCTCACAGGAAAAATAACCAACAAATATATAGCCTCAAAATTGAGATTATGTTCTGAAATAGATTAATCTCTTAAGAGCATCACACTCTTAGCAATAACACTAAGCAACATTCCCTCTAATTGCCTGGAATATCTTAACCAAGAAATTGCAATCACAGTGAAAACATATCTTATTAACATGAAAAATAAATCACTTACATGATAGCAGAGCAGAAGAAAAATAACAGATAGTAAGTTTCTCCTATCTCAGTGATACTTCATCTGCCCATTACTGAAAATACAATAAATGGGTACTAGTGTAGCTATATGTTCCTATTTGGTTTCGTAACCTTTTCTTACAAAACCCCTTTTGCCAGTTGTGACCAGCTTTGCACAAAAGATCCATTTTCTCCCGTAGGTGTGCATGCTGGCTGAAAAGTAAGGAAGCTCAAGGTCAAGGCCAATTAACTTAAAGAAAACAGGATTTAACAATAATCTGTTACATCCACAATGATTTGCCACAAATTTATGCTCAATTGATATGTGTAGCCACACATGAGATTCAATTTTATGTCTTTCTATTATATAGATGGTGAAATCCAGCATGAAGGTTTTTATTAGCTTGAGTTAGAAATACCATGATCATTCCAAACTGAGGGCTTAAAGAAAGAAGTCTCTACAGACTTTACCATACGTCATGTGATTTGCAGTGTCTCCCCTAATTGTGGTCTTGGCTCACGGCAACTGTGAAGCAAGTGTAAAAGACAGCTAACACACCTCTAATTATCCTGCATTTATTGTGATCTAAATATCTGACATGCTACGTGTCAGTCAGACATAAACTAACTGAAATTATTTCATGTCTGTGGTACACTAAGAAAACACACAGAGACAATTACCACAAATCAGATGATCTGTGATAATTTGCTACTGCATGTTATGTGTACATGTGGTTAAGTCAACAAACTAATAAAATCCTTTACAACACATGATATATTCTGCATGTATTTTTGTTTTTAATTTTTATAATTAAAGAAAGCTTTTTCCTCCATGTGTTAATTATACTATTTCTTTTACACCTCTTCCTTTAAAGCCAGGCACACTATTACATTACCTCCAACTATACAATGTTCAGAGGGAGAGGAAAAAAAATCATAGCTAACTGACTGTACAAATTCAATTTTAATTATACTCTGAATGCACTAGGCACTTTCCACACACACAGGAAGACAAAGTCCAATCTGTCCCAGATTGTTTAGAGTCTAGGAAACCTCTTAAAAATTACTTAAAGCAAGCTTGTCAAATTTTGTGATTTTTGGGTCTGACATATTGGGATTCACTAGAATAAAGGCAACGACTGTGTGTCCCATGAGAAAGCCAGGAATCCTGTTAATCCGAATGTACAAACTCATAGCGTTAAGGCACACAGGTGTAGGCATATATACACCATAAACAAAGTTGGAATACGTTATGGATCGTAACTGGAATAGTGACCGGTGTGATTTTTTTTCTCTTCAGATCTTTCACAAAGCATACAATTAAATAATATCCAAAGAGTCTCCATAAACCTGCTGTTGCAGCAGTTGACTTGTTCACAATGTCCTAATGTGTGTACAATAGGAAAAGAACAACAAACCCGTGATTGTGTTAAGGCACTCTAGGGTGTGTTTCAAGGATAGTGTAATACACGCCTCCTGTTACTGAAGACTACAACAAACCCAAGACATGAACCAGCAGACCACTAGAATACATCCTGTCAGATAATAGTGCACTGAATATTTTTATGTACATGTCATTCTGTTCTCTACAGCAGAACACAATCTTTCCTCTGAATCGGGAAACAACATTTGTCTTTAGAAAACACTGTACAAGAGTCATAATTTCTTTGGCAGAGTCTGTGTAACGGGGAGGATATTTCTACTCCACTGTAGACAGTGCAGAAGAGCTGTGGAAAACTAGAACCTTTTGAACACTTCCAGTAGGAGATAGAAATTCCCAGCAGAAACAGGGATGATGAAAAAACAGATTACTCACGATGACTGGGAAGCTTTCCTCCTCAACAAATAGTCCACAACATCTGGGTCAGTCTCTAATAGGCTAATAAGCACTTCATTCTGTAGGTCAGGGGAAACCTATGAAGAGAACAAAAAATACTTAGTTGGAGATTAATATCCTTTCACATACACTAATTTTGGTACTATGCTTAATCTAAAAGACCAAGTACAAGTACATTTGCAGAGAGTATATAAAATAAAGATTCAGAAGCTTCTACTTAAAAGAGAAATTTCCTGTAACAACAGGTGAAGTAGGACTAAAGATCGCTTTGTACAATGTCAAATGCTGATTACTGTTGAATAACCCATTGGTATCCAGTTGGGTATTGTATCTGATAACAACAGTGGGATTACTCATGTATGACAACCTCAAAAGCTCCAGTTTAAGGTCCTCACCTTACATCCCCATTCAAGGATCTGGGGACATTTACAAATTTCCATTCTAAGCAACTGTACTTCTCTTCTTTTAGAAACAATGTGAAATGTAATTACACAGGAAGGAGAATGTTTCTTCATATATTCTGTGGCATTTGACTTATTTATGTCCTTCTCATGTGGAAATTTCGTGGTAACTGTTCTATCTATGAAGTTCTTCAATTGCTTCATTTCAGTAAGAGCTGCCAAAGGTCAACATTTTTCTAAATGAAGCCTTATGAACATTTAATGTTCAGGTATCCATATAGCCAAATCCTGGGATCTAGAAGTATTTAAATTCCTGCTTATGCTCAATCAGAACTTGAGTAATTACAGAGTTCATCTGTCCATAACTCAGGTTTACAAGTAGGTCCTGTTGGATCTCCAGCCACTCTGGACTTCGCGTAGTAGCAACAGGCTCAGCCAGAATTTGTATCATCTTCTTTGGAGTTTGGCCTTCTGATTTGCTAACTCGCTCTAGTGCACTTTATATGGAGATGAACCTTCAAAACACTTGATAGCTTCAGCTCCTGCAGGATATAGCAACATCTCCTGGGCAGGCAGCAGGAATGGCACTCCAAAACCTGCCCAAGTAAACTTCGTGCTTCCAACTGCATTTTACATGAGTCTTATCAATCCTTCAGTGAGTTTGTCCACATCACAGTGGCACATTCAACTCAACCTTCAAAGCACTGAAACAGATGAAACCATCTGAGAAACCTGAACTAACAGCCCAGGTTCACTCATGACAGATGGAGCTGGAGGCAAGACAATCTCAGCAAGGGGTCATCAACTGTGCAATATGCTTCTGGATGCAATTTGTCAGAGCCTGAATCTCTTGACCTTCAGGTCACACTGCATGGGCCATTTGTTCTCCCTGACATTTCCTGGGAAATAGGAATAGAATTACTAATAGATTCCTCAGGGGAATACCTCAGTTTGGGAGGTATTTAGGGAGTCAAGTTACAGAAAAGGAGTGTTTCTTGAAAAAGGGAAATAATTTGAAAATAAATGAAGATATGCATAATTTAATTCGAATTGATCCAAAATCTCTATGAAAAACTTGTGTGACCATATATTCCTTTTTAAAAAAATTGTATTTAGCCTCTAGGCTGGAAAAATATCTTACTGATGGTCATTGATATACCAGTCTTTAAATAATCTCCTCTTAATAGGAATACATTTTTGGAAACCCGGTGTGCTGTAACTTCTCCGTTTAGACAGCCTTTCTACAGAGTAGAATAAATTCCAGATTAAGTTTGAGGGCAAAGCAGAATCCACATCTTTGTCTGTGTAACTTAGTATTCAGCTTTATATCAAGTTGATAAACTTTTAAGAATCTACTGAGAGGACTTTGTCAGAAAAATAAAAATATTTTTTCCATTATTAAAAAAAAATAAATCAGTCTTTCATTCCATAAAAATGAATCTGAAAAAGTTCCAAAAAGAAGTTCAGTTCCAGCTGAAAGCACCTGTGAAACCCAGACTTAATAGTTCTATTGAGTTATAGGACTTTTATCTGAGTGAATGAGGGCATACTAATCTATGATCCTTCAACTGGATTTGTATTGATGGTCTCCTTGCCAGCTCTCTACTGGGTTTTGGGTTTCCTCCTGTGCAGCAATTTACTTCAGTTTAATTAACTAACTTGCAAGTGTAGAAATTAGATGCATGTAATTATAAACTTACACTTATAGAGAACTGCTGTATTGGTACCTCAGGAAGATGTTACAGAGCTGCACTAACTATTATTGAATTAATTGTTTAACTGGCAGTTGTGGCTGAGTAGATGGATGAGAACTTGAAATTCAGGGACAGAAGGGAAGCCAAAGCACTGCTGAAATAACAGTTGTTGCAGCTGTTGAGCGCATACTGGGATGCATCAGAGTGTTCTGGGGTTGCCAGGACTCCAGCAAAGTAGGAGATATTCTGAGATTTTGGGGCTGGGTGCTACATAAAAGTCACAGCTATTGAGACACAGAAGGGTGGAGGGACCCTTGAAGTGTCTCCTTTGTGCTGTCTCTTGCTACTGATGTGGCACAGAGAGGCAGCATGTGCCTGCCTCTGCAGTGGGGAGGCCACAGTAGCATCTAATAGTAAAAATAAGAAATTTCAGACACTATGCAGTGCTTCTTTGCAGCAGGGCTGGATTTGGGCGCTAGAAGATGAAAATGCATGACCAAACTGCTCTTCTCCATCCTCCATGTCAAGTCAAAGCCAATGAGACAAAGTGTGGTTGAGCTGTGGCTCCCCGCATTCAGCTGCTGGGCATAGTTCAGAGACTGGCAAAGAACAGTTCTTTGTACATTCCCATAAAATGTTTTAATGCATCCCTAAGACTCACTGAAATGGATAAGAATTGGATATGAAAGGCCTTAACATCCTTAACATCAATGAAGCAAGGTCAGAATCCATCTTCTATATGAAATCCACATGTTTGCATGTTACTGATGTCAATGATAATTGCTTAATAAAAACAGTCCCCAGTATCCTGGGTTGTTCTGACAAACAGAACCTTCCTGACCCACCAATACGTCAGAATCATTCTGATATTGTGGTCTGGGTGCCACAACACATCCTGGTTTCCCAGATTTTATTTCACAAATGTTGTTCCAGTTTCAATGCTGAAGCCAATCAGAGTTTTATAGCCTCCCCATATACAAAAGTAACAGGGAAAAAAAAAAAAAAAACCCAAGCAGAAAAACACCTTAGCAGCAATGCACTTTATGTTATAGCTGTAGCTGAATGCTCAAGTCCAGATGTTTTTCTTTTTGTAAGGAGCACAAATGTCAAGTATAAACAGCAGTTCTGGTTTGGCCCCACTCCTATGGGTTTGGAAGATGAGTTGCTGCTGCCTGATTTCAAATGATCATAGTTTTATTACAATTACACATACAAATCTTTTCCTTTCAATGCATTACCAAATGATGCACTGGGCTAATTATCTTCAGAATACAAAGAGCCTCTCTGTGCTGCCGATGAAAATATGAAAAAGACAAAAGTAAACCCTGGCAGAAGCTTTATAAAACACTAATTATGAGCAATTCGACACAGTCCTACAGATCCAAGTGTCATGTGTGAGCCTAGATGTTACTCCAGAAAACAGGCAGAACTTGCCATGTTTGTTAAACTATGGCAATGGGAAGAGTGAAAGCACTCAGAGATGCTCAGCTGTTAGACATTTCTATAAATTTCACATCAACATATTTCAGCTTTCAAGAGAGTATCTGAGATAGGTTTGTCTTTCTCTCACATGCAGCTAGCCTCTCATTTTGAAATCTGATTCTAATCTCCCTCCACAATCTGAAAAGCTACTCTGGAAAACAAAAGAAAAGTCCTTTTTTTTCTCCCCACACTTTTTGTTTAACCTTCAGATGAAAATGCAAGCACTAAAGAGATACAGGAATAAGTCCGTCACAATTAAAAGAGACCATATGTAGGTTACTCTAACCCTAAGCCCCACCCTTTCCACACTGACAGGCGGAATGTGTGCCTAAGTATTATGCACTGAGATGTGGCTGTGCTGTAAAATGTTCTTAAACAGAAACAACAAAAAGAAAACTTCAAGTATTGCAAGTATTCTTATTCAAGTACTATTTTAAATTTGCTAGTGCCATCCACACTCTGGGCCAGCGGACCTTCGCACAAGAGTGCAATTCTGTCCCTTTCTTTTCCTGCTGTGGAAGGAAAAATAGCACTTAAAGTTTCCCCAAACTGTGAAAAGCATTAAAAAAAAAAAAAAAAAAAAAAAAAAAAAGATTGCTGAGTGCCTCACTGGAACAAGAATAAAAATAAAGCAAAGGATGTAATGAAAGTCAATACAGTGTGAGGGAAAAGACGAGAAAACCACAAAGAAGTTCATCTGAGGCTAAGACTGATAGGCAGGGCTCGTGACTGCTTTCTCATGCTCTTCTCCCTGTTGAAACCTGGTAGACACCTTCCCCTTGGAGTACCATGTGGCCATCAGTCCCACATGCCCACAGTCCAGGCTTGCCCATCTTCTCCCATCAAGGTATCTAGCACCCAGCTTTCCTGGAGCATTAAAGGAGGTTTCCAGACTGTTCTTCCTCTTGCTTTGGGAACCAGTCTCCTCAGTGTAACATACAGTGCTGCTTAGTTTCAAGAAACACCAACCAAAGCTATTTTCACCTTTTCAAGACTACTGGTTTTGTTAAGACATGTATGCCTACTAAAATGAAGACAGGATAGTGCCCACCGCTAGGTCTGACTGGCCTCTGCTACCCCAGCGCAGGGCTCTCTCAGGCACAAGTCATACTGAGCTGACTTAGAATTTTGTAGACAAGAAGAGGAAAAGGTAAAGCCACAGAGTGAACTGTCCAGGTAACTGCTAGGCATGAGGAATGTGATTTAACTAAGCTGCACCATAAGTAAGCAACATGTCCAAGTCCAAGGGCATCATCCCTTTTAAGAAGAACTTCCTCACTTCAGCAAGAGAACAGAAAGGAACTTGGGAACTACACAGATTTATGCTTTACTCCTCTTATCCAACTGACAAATGAGAAAGCTTTGTCCTTCCTCCCCATCCAACAAGAAAGTCTTTGGTAGGGGAGGCTGTTCCTTAAATTAACCAAGGATCTGCAGAAAAATTGGCTCCCTGACTTTCAAAACTGAGAGATGAAAGGTCATTTTCAGTCTTGTCTTCAAAACTAATGAGCAATGCTGATGCGTTGTTTAGTATACAACTGAATAGCCAACCCAATCATTTCCACAGACAGTAATCTTCTAAGGAAGATACTCTTATCTACATTGAAACCATTCCAGGCAAGATATAAGTACACATTTTTAATACTATTGCTTACTGCAAAGCGTTTTCCTTGATAGAAGACTAGTTTTTTCTAGCAATAATAATTGACCCTAATTTAATGCAGTTTCCACAGTTTATTTTATCCTAGTCTACTTTAACACCAACCAGGTATTTCCTCATTTAACCTAAAAATGCATAGGAGTAACATGAAGAAACATCCACCTACCATGAAAAGGGCTTCATAGTTTTCAATCATCTTTTGTACGACAGCTATGATAGCAGTACTCTCTTCAGCTCGAGCTGAGCTCTGAACTGAGAATTCTTTGTCTGTGGATTTCTGCTTGTGCAACAAGTTAGGGCCAAAGATGGTAGCCAGGTTAAGTGATGTCATTTTGTTCCCAGTAATCTAGAAAACAGAATATAAATGAGGCGGGGTCTCCCAGGTTCTAATGTATACAGATATGGATATACACGCATCTACACACAGATACACATCTACACACACATCCCTACACACACTGTCTCTCTCCTGATTTGAAGCAGATGCTTCATTCACCAAAACCAAAACTGAGTGCTAGTCAAATAAAAAGTGAACAATTTTTGGAAATGTTGAAACACCTTGTTTGGACATCTCTGCAACAAGCACTGTGGATTTTCTGGATATATTTTCAAATGGATTGAAGGAGTAGAAGGTGGAAGTGCTGCCTGCCCTTAATTCCCTGGAAGCTTGGCAGTGGCATACTTCTGAACCCAGGGAAACCTCCTTCCTACTTCACCACCTCAGCATATTACTGTCTCTTAGGACCAAATACTGAAAACTGTTAGCTTTCTCAAGTAGCACTCATGATGTGAAACAGATACAGTGAGGAAAAACACACTTTTCCATGTTTAAACAGTTTAGATAATTAAGGAGCATGCTTATTATTTTTATTAGTATTTTCCTGTCTTTTTGCTTGTTTCCTAGAACATGCCAAATGTTTACGTGTTGGGTGGATTTTTTTGTTTTGTTTTGTTGGTTTTTTACTTTTTTCCCACTTTTATACCTTTATGTTCAAAGAAGCAATAGTAACCTGATTTTGGAGGAAGTAGAAGGCTAGGAATACATACTAGACTAGACAGAAATTATCGGAAAAATATTTCATATAGGTTATTAAATAAAAAATTTCACTGTCATATTTGTGATTAGACTACTTTTTTCCCCTTCTATTCTTTTAACAGAGCAAAAAGCAGGGGTCATGTGCTTCCTCCCTGTGTCTCCACTTGGTTGCTATTCTGGGAATGCAGAAGAAGATGCCAGCAGTTTGACTATATAAGACTGTAAGTGAATTTCAGCTGTTGACTCAGTATTTCTCGCAGGCTTTTTTTAAAGAACAAAAAAATATCATGAGAGTTATTTTTCATTTGTTTCAGTTACATTTCAACTAATTAATTTAAAGAAAGGACAGGAAGAGGCACCAAAAAGAGGCAGTAAAAACGGCATTTCAAGAAATGAGTGGTACAAAACAAACCTTTTCAAAGTAGTATTTTAATTTTTTTTTTTGTAGCTGGTCATTTACTGACTACTCTAGTCAAAGTTACAACTGTGCACTGACTGCATCTGGTTTATTTTTTACAGATCTCAACTAGACAGCATAGAGATGACAGCAAAAAGAGCTGCTCCTTTTATCGGGGGACCACTATGTAATCTTGGAAAGACATCTGCACTAAGTAGGTGCATGGGCAGTCTTAACAAACATGTTGGCTCTTTGTTTAGAGACTCATCCCAGCACGACTGTGAGTACAGCACACTCCTTTATTTGCACACCACCATGCACCCGGCTGTTTTTCGGGTGACCTGCTTTTTAAACAGTGTCAGAGTACTGAGCCACCAAGGATGTACAGGCACGCGGTGCCTTGAGTGTGCCAGGGCCAGCCTCTGGCTGTGCCTGGATCTGCATGTGCAGGCTGTTTGTACAAACAGTGAGTCTTTTCTTAAGGGCAGCCTCAGGGCATCCTCTAAAAAAATGTTGTAAACATACCCACTGAAATCAACTGAATGACTAATTTTCATAAAGTGAGTCATTCATTTTCATCTTCGTGAGAGAAGGGCTTTTGAAAGAAATCGTGAAGAGGGCCTGTGTGCCAAAGCTTGGCTGTTTTCCTTCCAGTGATAGCAGTCTGATAAAATACTTTCTCTTGCTCTGTGTGCCTTTATTCACTTTATTCATTAATAGCTTAAATAATTGTGAGCAGAATATTGTATTATCTATAAAAGGTATCCAGCTGCACGTAATAGTCCTGATGCTTACAATACTGCCAAGATAGCTTACATAAATTTGCCTTGCCAAAATACCTGTAGCAGAGCTGATGTACTGCTAAGGGGAATGAAAATGCCTTTAATACAACTGTTGGGTCAAACCAACTCTCTTAAGCAGCATCCTGTAGCCCTGCAATAAGATCCTCTTGGGTACATTCCTGAAGCAACAGAGAACTCTCTGCAGGACCAGGGGGACCACAACCTTAGGTGGATTATACATGTTTTTAAGCACAGTAAAATTGTTACAGGCTGCTCTTTTTAAATGCTTTCCATCATGGTGGTGTAGTTTTTTATCAATTCCTTGCTGAGGACAAAAACAATAGCGTTTAAAGTGGATTTTAAAGTTAAATAGGCCTTGAAGTCACATGTAGCACATTGAAAGTTAGGACTCGAGGCAGAAATTCGGCAAAATTCTGTCTCTAAGTGCCCATTGTTAAAACCAGCCAACTGCAAAAGGTGTCCAAATTTGACAGAAGTCAGCAGGGTTTTCCATCTGGAAGACAAAATTCTCTAGGAGTTTCAGAAGAGTCTCAGAAGTAACCTCAGAAGTAGTCTCCGATGCAGTTCAGAGGACAGAGAAGTCCTTCCCACAGTTAAACTGGTACAATTTTGTCAAGCAGTGACAGACTGCATCCATCTCATTGAAAGTTAACAGAGTTGACACCTTTTGCAGAGCAGCCCACTAGTTCAAGCATTTTCCTGGTAGAAAATGGGAAGTCTGGATTTTCAGATCTTCTCTAGTGTGAACGGTGCAGATGCACGCGTGTGAACGCTCAGAAGTACAGCTCAGCCACACGGCTATGGGTGTTCTTGTCTCCATGGGATGGGCGCACTCCAACCTCTCCACTGAATTAGGTCCAGAATGCAACAGTAAGGAGGCCAGAGGGAAACCAGGCAAAGATGGACCCTGATTCCAACTAGTGATTAGCTCTGGCAGTTGCAAGGACACAGCTGGAGTTCCTGTCCTTTATTTTTCATTCTTCACTACCCAGTGCACACAAGGAAGCTAAGGGAACCAAGAAGTGAACTGCTATGTCCAAAGGTCATATAAGAAAGCAACAACAGAGAATGAAAAGAGAATGAAAAAGCATATCCTTGAATGCCTGACACTTTTCTCTGTGAGTATTTTTTCCATAGAATATAATAGGATAAAACAAGGGAGGATGGATAACATTAGATGTTCTTGACAAGGTCGATTACTCTGTGAATCTCCCAAAGGAAGTGGTAAATGCTTTACTGATTAAGTCATATAAAAATTAAACTTTCACAGCCCTCAGAACATCGTAAACAACTAAATGGCAAATGTGCAGGCAAGAATATGAAACCTCTCTCATCTTTCAGGGGTATGCCACCACTGTGTTTGTTTCACAGCTTTAAAGATCTCTTTTCAGATCATGAATTAAGCAAAGTCAAAGGACACAAGTGACCAGGACTTACCTCTTGGCCATCTTTGTCTGTGGTGTCTTCTGCATGGCCAGCCACTGTGGAGAGGAACTGCAGCAGCCGGTGTAGGGTATCGCAGTTACAGGGAGGTAGAAGATAAATGAGAAGCTGTAAGGTGCTTAGCTGTTCATCTGGCTCTAATACTAAGAGAGGAAAAAATACATTCTAAGAAAATCACTCCAACTAACCTAAAAGCAGAACAAATATATCATTCCCAGCCCAAAGGAAAGCATAAGAATAGCTTTGTGTAAGGATCGTTCTCCTTATAATGTCAGAAAAAAATGAGAAAACTCTAAGGAAATATCGGAAGTGTAACAAATACTGTTATGGGATTTTTGCCTTGCTTGGACAACTTTTTGCTCAGCCTATAAGAGAGCCAAATCCATGTTGCACACTCCATCACTGTCACTGCACACAAAAATTCTGCTTAATTTTCTACTTGCTCCCTTCATTTCGTTATAGCTACTGGTATATACAGGGCACCACTGGGAAGCATGCCAGTCAGGCTCATGCTTTAGCCATTTTAAATGAGTTTTCTTACAATTTCACATCTTGCAGAGGTACTGGGAGACTGAAAAAGCAACTAGAAATATAAAGGACATTCTGCAACCACCATCACTTTAACTCTCTAAAATGCAACAGTAGCCAGTGACAAAGGTGGGAGAGAGGCAGGATCTCAGACATGAGGGCTAGAAAGAATCTGGAAAACACATACCAGGCAGCAGCTTAAGCTTGAAGGGTCCAACTTTACTTTTTCCCAAATCTGTGAGAGTCTGCACTCAGGTCTTAGGCAACACATTTGGGATTACTTAATATGATGGCTTTGAGGACCATTAACTATGATGAAACTTGAACTTTTGAAGCCAGAATGGAATTTTGGTCAGTGAACACCTCTAAAAATTAAAAGCATTAATGGTGCTAAGATACCAGGATTCAAATGGGAGTCTGTCATCTGCTACTGCTGAACCAATGATGGGGTCAGGATTTAATAGATAACATGAATCACATCCTATATACAAATGCAAAAATAGGTATAATAAGCAAAATCTTTATTGTTCTAGTTTTCTGGGCTATACTTAGACAGTATGAAAACAAAAGAAAGACCTCAGCAAATTTATACTATACAAATATTTGGAGAAAATCAAGGCTAGAGTATGAAATGCACAGAAAAAAAGAATGCGGTTAGTAGGGATCAAAGAATACAAACAGGTAAGCTTTTGAAAATCAGTAAATCAAGATGCTGTAGAGCTCACAGAGAGTGTTGATGAAAGGCGTATAAAGTTCTCTGGTGAGAAGTGGGTCAGGCATGTCACGCAGAAATTCCTTTAACAAAGCGGCAACATCATGAATGCTGTGCTCTTCATCTAATACAACATCTATGCCCCGGTCAAACTCTTCACGTAACTGAAAAAGATTATGACACAAAACCACAGTCACTTATTGTCCAAATTAGTACATCCCAACACAGAAAATCTTTTAATATGCAGATTTACTCATTTTCACTTTCCAGATTGGACATGACTAGTTTTTGGTAGGGTCAAAGATATAATTCATGTCTAACTGCTGCTTATTCCATGATACATAACTTAAGGTTTGTACCGGACTGTAGTAAAATACGATTCTTTCTTTCCAGCTAATGTATGGCACTCTTTTATGAAAAAATGTGCCCAAGTAAATATAATTTTTGCAGAAATGGAAGATTAATATCAAAGGCAGAAACTAGGGAGAATAAGGAAAACTGCAAGAAAGGCTTTCTTATACCACCTTACTGCATTATCCCTAGATTTTAGGACCAGAAAGACTAAAATTGCATTTCATAACATTTCATAACATTTACGTTTTTGTATAAAACCATTAATAATAAGACAATGTTAATATCCACCAAACTCACATTTCTCTTGTGATTTAAGACTGTATTTAAGCATAAACAGTAAGCAGCCAGGTTCACTAAGACTTCATGGCATTTGTCCACACACATCTTGTTCTGCCTTCCTAATTTAGTTATATTCACTAAGTGATCATCATTAGGGAGTTAACAAAAAGCAAGCTAATACCATTACGAGGCATCGCTATTTTTTTCCAGCTACAGTCCTCAGACAAATTCCGTATAATTCAAAGGCATCACACTTCCCAAAGGCAGAAGAAATCCCTCTCCCACATCCGATATGCCTTACGAAAAGATAAAAGCCTGCCTTTCTGGAGAGATTTCCCAGCACAAAGAGCAGAATACTTTCTTCAGGCTGAGAGCTCCACCTTCTACTCTCTTTTTATTTTGAAAATAGTCAAGACGTTTTAAAACTATTTCCTGGGAAAAATTTGTATCTTTGCTAATATTATGAGGTATCATGATCTCACATATAACTTCTCAGAGAGTAATTATATCTAAATCTTACTAAACAAGAGGAAATTTGAGGTATCAGCTTTCTCTACCAGGATTATTACAGACATATCAAAAAGAAGAAAGAAGGTAAGTCACAAGCAAACTATGTGTCTGTGATAATCTGTGGCAAATCTTGACTGCAGGCAAATCTATCTCGAGTGTGTATAGTGTGGAGGACTGTAGAAAATACCGTATTTTCAGCTGAAATTGTGCTTTCATAATAGGTGTAAAAGGTATTCTATAAAAACTACAGCCTCCTTTCTAATTTATTAAGACTACTTTTAACATTATTAATATCACTCGTTACTAATAATGAATAATTATGCTATGAAGACCAGAACTTGTTCTTTACCTAGTATTATGCTTCCCCCCCGCTGATTTGTGGTTAAAGATTTTCCAGTGCCAACCTGGGGATTTCATTCCCAGCTCAATTCTACTCTTCAGACTGGTGGCAAATGCGGAACATCCCTGTGGAGCACCATAAATTACCTCCACCTAGAAGACTGCTTCTGCGCTTACTGCCCAAAAGCAGCTCAGGAAACAGATTAGCACTGCATCAGGAATTTGGACTTCCCAAATTGCTGTGTAAATCGTGAATTACTGTTACAGTCTTGAATATGGCACTTCTGATCTGATATTCTGTGAGACCTACAGAGATGTCCTAATCAGGTAATTAGGTAATATCAGATACTCATTGGTGAAACATGGCCACATTTCAGGCCCAGGTATCACTGCTGTTAAAAACTGTATATTTCTAAGTTTAAACTTTAGGTCTCTCAGACTTCATTCACAGGGAATACTTTCAGACTTTTGGAAAATATACCTGGTGTACTACAGCATTCACTGGAGCTTAAGACGTGAGAGTTGAGGACATCCGTGCTGGGAGAGAGAATGGGAAAGCAGAGCTTCAGCCATGTCGCTCTTCAACCTCAGGGTCTGGAGGTTGCTTCACCTGCAGTGCTGCCACCAGGTCACCAGGCCTAGCACAGAGGGCTGCACACCCTAAACTCGGCAACGATGCTCTGCTCAAGCACCTGTATAGTTTCTGGGCGCAAGCTGGTACCTGGCATCCCCATGTACCAGACCTACCACCTTGAGTCAACACTAGCTCAGGAATCTTTGTCCTACACCGCACTGAATGTGAAGGAGGTGGTTTGTAATAGATGCACTTGTTCCAGATTTTCTCTTCCTGCTAACTAACCCAAAACCCCGCTGGCACATGCATTTACTTACTTATGTGTTTATTGCAACAAACTACAGTTGAAATAGGACATTTTCTAACTGGGGGAGGAAGGGAAACAAAACTATGCCTACTTTCTACAGAAGAAAAACTAACGAACAGCTGCAAAAGCACACCAAAATCTGAGTACTGGGTTTGGCTTTCCATGGTTCAGAAAATGAGTGGAATTTTAATTGAATCCAGACTTTCCCATGTGTTCATGTTGACAGCATTTATTATTGTAACTGCAAGGGCCAAGCTGATGCTTCCATGTTGTTTAATGAAATACATTAGTTCACCTAATTCAATAAATTAATCCATGTAATAGAATACATAAATACCCAAATCTCTTGATTTCCTCAGCTTTTGAAAACACAATAAAAGAAAAATCGGTGAAAGTCATGGATGTTCAAAGTAAGGCTTAGTTTACACGTAAATTATACAAGCCCTCTGTTTTTTCCCCAGAGGTATGATGCAATTGTATGCTGAATGATAATATATGTTTTGACATTGAAGCTTGTAATGCAAATGACAGGCAACTTGCTTTTCAATACTTTATCTAGTTCAGTGTTGATCTGCCTCTGCAGACCATGAATGTTTTTAGCTTTGTGTTACACCAGCCACTCAGCAATAGAAACTGCTAGAGAATAAGCTACAAATCACTAGGCTATACTGTCCTACCAGCCAGAATCAAGTCAGTTTAGCTATTCAAGGTAACTTTCCAGAGCATCAAACATTATACTGTGTAGTTTTTGCAACAAAGAACTATTATTTCTGGGATCAGATGCAGTCAAGCTTTCTTTTGCTTTCTTCTGTTTGATCTTTTTGGTCTTATACTTCCTGGCAGGGGTATTTTCCTGTAACATTTTATTCCCTCCCTAAGCATCATGCAACCATTAAACACTCTTCTCTACTGCTCTAATTCAACATGTATTCCTGACTTCTGGGAATAAAAATGCAACATCTAGGGCTGAGGAAACACCCACGTCTGACTTTGTCTCTGGACCCTAACTGTATACTATCTTTGCTTTTCCAACATTTGGCTGAGACTAGGACTTGGATGGGTCTGCTCTGGCCTTCAAGTTTTTCAGGGGTAAAAGAAAGGTGATATTTGGGAGCAGCGATTTGAGGGTCAACGAGATGGTTCTGTACTTGCATATTTTCTCATACTGTGAGTTTTCCAAAAAAGATTTACAGTTTGGGTTTACTTTGGGAGCTTCAACTGTTTCTGAGATGAAACTAGCAGCCAAGATTTTTTTTTCCCTACAGTGTAACCTTTGGAAAATTTCATCACTGGAGTCTATTTGGATCCCCAACCCTGTTCTACTTCTGCAGAGCAAAACATACAGAGACTGTTAACCTGATGAGAACCTGACAAGGATTTCACCAACTGTAAAAGATGACTGGAAATGGCCTGTTAACGAGCCATCAAAAAACCCAATAATTTCACTGACCCAGAAAGCCTGAATTTCACCAGGTGACGGAGGGGGACGAAATCACTTAACAGAAAGGAATCAGGTTTGTTTGTATCATAGCTGATGAGGGAAAAGCGTATCCATATCCACTCACCTGTCTCACTCTCTTTTTTGAGCTTCCAACTCTGAATATTCCTACTGTCTGGAGACCTGCAAATGTAGCACATCAGACAACTTTTATTGTTTAATTTTCTGCTGAAAATTGCATTGAATCAAAGCAATCTGGGCTATGCATGTACTTAAAAGAATAAAAAAACCCACAATGTATTTCTCTACAAACTTGTACGTACCACACTGAGGCAAAACTCAGTTGTCCTGGATTAAGAAGCCATCCACTGTACTTTTTAAGGACCTCACATCACCTAACCTGCAAAATGGCATCTCTGTGACATTTCTTGTGATGCCATTTTGGTAGTGCCACTGCTACTCCATGAGGGACAGAGGTACGCAGAGAGTGAGGCACTGCTCAGAGTTTTGAGGTGGCGCCTCCTGGACTGACATCAAAGGAAAGAGGCAATAAAATAACTGAATACTTGGGCACTGAGCTGTGTCTTTGCATACAGGAAGCAGCTGGTGTTTGGGGTTACCTGCTGGCTCTATAGTGCCTGTCAAGACAAAGCTGAGAGTTTCCACAAAGGGACACAAGTAGGGCACTCAGGCAGATTACGAGAGGGGAGAACTCTACCTGGGAGTTGTGTGCAGTTTACAGTGTAGGAACAGCTACTATATAGAGAGAAAGCTATAAAGAAGTACTGTTGTACTTCAGGCAAGGTGCAGATGGTGTGCCTCTTGTGTCCTTTAGACTTAAAGTGATTTGGGAATGGGTATTGCCTGCTATTCCATAAGAAATCAGTTCAAATCTTCTTCTAGCCCTATAGATACTACCAGAATATCAAACAAACGGTAACATGGTTGTTGAACAGACATACTTTGCAGAGTAACAGAAACTGAAAAATTTGGCAGTAAATGCCACCTTAGAGGTGACATGGTCTTTAGCAATGAGAATGTGAGTGGAAATCCTAGAAAGTTAAGCAACTGTGTACATAATATCATTTTACACAGTTAGACATTTATTTGCAAAAAGGATGACATTATCTATAAGCTTTGAAAAGTTTGTGGTCTAACAAAGGCTACTCAGCAACATTAATTTTCTCTACTGACATCTAGGAGATGTAAAATAACCTTGCAAAACAAATGCCTTTTGACAGCCATGAGGCTACACTTGCTTGCTAGAGATGTGTAGCTTCACAGTGGTGTTTGGAGTTGCAGATTTTCATCAGAGAAATCCAGATAGGATTCTGCCTTTTAGTTTTTAGTCTCAACATGACACCTCTCTTCAAATATTCTTCTATCTTTGGTTAACAGAAAATTACATTGATGGAATAACCCAGGAATATTGGCAGGGAATCATCTGAGATGGAGATACTCACATTGGGCAAAAACTGGAGGCTGGTTACCAGTTCCCACACAAACATACAGTATTTGTTTTACACTGTGGGTCTGCAGGAAATCAAGTCTTTACAACTCTGGGACATGATCCCAGGGAAAACAGGGAAGGTGAACAAGGCCAAGGGCTTTTATGGATAGAATCATAACAATTTTTTGTCATATAATGTTCAAAATAATAATTTAAAGCATTTGTGAGAAAACCCTAGGTGATTTGCTGCTGAAAAATTGGCCTAAAGGACTTATGCATACAGGCAAGTATTTTCAGAATCAGAAACTTGGTCCATCATATAGCCTGGAATGATGTTGCTACAGGATTGTTGCTAGAACAGAAAGTCCTATATTATCCCTAAAGCCAATGAGCAAACAGTAGTGTCCGTCTTCTGCAATCTTTAAATTTCTCAAAGTCAACCAATCCTGATGACTGTTTTGTGGATGGAGGATTAAATTGAAAATCTAAGAACATCGGTATTTGCCCCAAATTATCTCAGATTATTGTGTTGTGGGATACTACAGTGCACTCCTAGAAAATGCACACAAAAAAAAAATTTCTTCAAAAGTAAACTTTAATGTAAAGCAAATATTTTAGTAAAGAATGTTGTATAGAAAAGAATCTTTGTTATGATAGTGGGTTAAGTGGATTAAAAAATTTATCACAGATGTTCAATTGACATAAAATCACAGTATCCAAAGGACAGCTGGATGGCTTTTTTGGCTAACTCAGACTCTTCTATGTTCTCCAAACTCAGCTATCCTTGCTTAAAGGGACGGAAGTCATTCATCTCGAACTTAATCATCCTCACACTTTTTTGTCAGCCATGGTATCTAATCTCTGTAAAAGGCTAACAATGACTCTCTTTTGCAGTTTTCCTTTATATATAGATATAAGCAACATGGTTTTCAATTATGTATTGTAAAAGCTTAGTATTGTTGTTTAAATTGCAGTCCCTCATCTGCAAAAGCCTTTCATTCAGAGTCAGTAAATGATTTCTTTCTGGTCAAATTAGGCATCAAATGCATAATTTGGTGTTGCAGTCACCATTACTTAATGGTTTGTTTATTATCTGGCCATGTGATAACTCTGTCTTCCTGTGGCCAAGTTATTTCAACTCTCATTAAGACTAAGACATAATTAGTCTTCTCAAGACGAAGATACATTGGGAGAGATGTTGAACAGATACCTTGATTAACTATTGTTTCTGCATTACATAAAGCTGGTGGGTGGTTAGTGTCTGGACGATCATGAAGACATGAGAAGAATATTGACAGGAGTTTATAATTCCCTTCAGAGAGAGCAGGCCTGAGCCCGAGGCTGGTCAGGAGGACTCAAGCCAAGGACAAACTGAGTAGCTAGCCTGCAAGCTTTGTAGTGAACGGGAAAAAGCTTCTTGGAGCTTAATATAATTTAGCATGGGATTTTTTTTTTTTTCTCTGAGCCTCTATCTTCAAATGCTGTTTCTAGTTAAGTCTTGCACTGTATTATAAACAGTTATTTTAGCTCTCACACCTTAAGGTCCACTGCTTGCAAAGAATGACTCCAGGCTGACCGGCACATTTCAGACTTTCATTCTCAAGGTACGGGTAAACCCGTGGGGTGTGAAGAGCTGCTCCTGCAGAGCTGAGCACTCCAGCACAAGATGAACGACCTCCAAGAAATGTCTCTTTCCCCATGCTGTATGGGCCAGTTTGCAAACTTGTAGCATAGATCCGTAGTTTGGGAAGATACCATCTAAGTAATTATTTGTGAGACAGTATCTTTAGCAAGAGGCAAAATAGGAGGGAAAGTGTCTGACTTTCAAAGATGTCCTTGCAAGTGGAAGTATATGCTTGCTTCACAAAATACGCATTTATTTATATTATAGTAAAAACATATCTGCCACTCCTGGGAAAACAAAATATTCTTACCATGCTTTTCCAAGTGCTGGCAGCAACTATCTACAAGCCGGGGAACCTGCCTGTATATAGGGTTCAGGCTTAGTTTCTTATCTCTTGCCTTGTCTTTCTTGCTCTGGGCTTCTGCTGGCAAAGAGAGCTGGAGAGCCTCTAACAATCGTGACTGATTGTCATCAAGATCTGTAATAGAGTCCACAGACATCGCGCCCTGTAAAATACACACACATGAACAATCAGTATGGCTAGAGAAATCTAAATGCCACAGGACCTTATCTAACAAAGACTTTTGCCTACCCACATTTTAAACAAACTGATATAAAAATACGATTTGCTACACAGGTTTTGTAAATTAATCAAGTTATAATACCAGTGTAATGGATGGGAAAATAACAATGGTACCAATGCTATTACTACCATACTACAAGGAATACAAATTAGAAATTGTAAAAAATAAATGCTTTCCACTCACTCAGCACACCTTTTTATTGTTGTAAGCCTGCATATACTGCAGGACACAGATGAATCATGGTCTGTGTATGCACCTCAGCAGTACAATATTTATGTGCGTGGAGATACATACACACTTTTAAACCTGATTCCCTACTTCTTCTGTAGCTTGGGCCATTGTATCAGTGAAAATGATGCAAATAGATTTACAACCATACACCACATACAGTTAACTAATAACACAAAAACATACAACTGCAGAGACTGAAATAATCCCATGTTATCACAGAACAAAGACACACCAGAGAAGTAGAAGGGTAATATTTTTTAGATAATTCTCATTAAAAATATCTATTGCAAATGATTTTCTTTCTTTCTGAAACGAAGGATACATTTTACCATAACATAAAATGTACTGAACAGGGATCCAGCATGTCATCGTAAGATATAATGAAGAAAATGTAAATTCCCATTGAAAACTGACAACTCTTAATTTCTTAAAAGCACACTGTTCTGCTGACAGGTATTTCATAGATTGCTGGTGAGATCTCTACATCTATTAAATGAGAACTGTAGAACTGCTAGGGAATTTCAAGCTCTGGAAGTATTTTCTTCCATCAGCCTAGACAACCGACTTTTACAAAGATATCCAACTCACAGGCAACTCATACAAAGTCCACTGAGATTTCAAATGAATTTAAAAATTTTTAGTTCGGAATATCTTTTAAAAAAAAAGCATCTAACTTATCAGGTATAGTTCCATTTCTTATAACTCATGGAAGACTTATAAATAAAACACAGTGAAATTTTGAGATTTTTTTGGACTCACATCTCTAAACAATTACTGGACCCTTTAGAATGCAAGTTTGACCTTGATTTCTGATGTCTCTTAGAAGTACATTTGCTTGATTCCCTTTACCATTTCCTGCCAAAAGGAAACAAAAAAAACCCCCCAAACTAAACAAGAATCTCTGGCTATGATCCATGTGTGTAAAATTCCAACTGCACAATTTTTCTTTTTTTTCCTCCTTCCTAAGAGTTTGGGGTTTCAGACATCAAAATTAGTTGACTGACACTGAAAATCCTAATGTCATCCTCACGCTGCAGCTCCCAGGCAGTTCCTGTATGACAGGTGCCCTCCTTTATACCCTGCCTTTACTGGTCCTTCCCTGTCTGCAAAGCATCCTTACCTCATGAATCATTATTATCAGAGAGTCACTTAAGTCGGATTCAGATCCCTAAAATAGATGTAAATACAGTCAGTTCGCCATTATCCTTGGGCATTTTATCAAAGTTGTGGATTAACTGGGGCACTGAGCTGGCTTTAGGAAGAGTGACCTTGAGTTCAGTGCCTAAGTACAGCACTGCTTGGCAATACCAAGTCCAGGCCAGCTCTGATTTTAAATTTCAAAGTGCACAGGAAAACACTACCAACATACTCCATGGATCCAGCTCAAACTCAGCCAGACCTATTAGTTTGGGCTCACCCAGACCTATGTGACTGCTGAGGAACGATGCAGGAGATCATGCACGTTGCTGCCCACTACTCCAGGACTATTAACACAGACACAGTGCTACTTGGACTGCAATGCCCAGCAACCGAAGAAAAACCAAGTTCCACCTACTAGGCATTACCTTTGCACATAATGGATCCCAGTCCCTGCTCCACCATGACAAGCTCAAAATCTAAACAAACTGGGCAAGTCTTAAGCTAAGCACACAGAAAAATGAAGGAAAGTGGAGATTAAAAAGGCGATGGAAAGAGCAAAAAGAAAATGAAGGCCAGAGGGACAGGTGAGGAATGAAGGTCAAATGAAGCTTTTCTTTACTTTTTAAGGGTTATAGAAGGCTTTTCTCATTTGAAAAGATGAGCAATATTACAGAGTATGCATGGGATCAAGTACTATCCATGGCAGATCCATTTTCACTCCATATATTGTGCTATTTGAGTAAAAAAGCAGTATGACTGAGATCCTGATACTTGAATACATTTTGGCTGCATTATATATATACACACACACACACACACACACACATATATATATATAAAAGATATTAACAGAGAGTTGGAATATTCTCTACAATAAGCACACAGAAATTGCCTTGCTGGATGACCAGGGTCTCAACTTCCAACTGCTGGGCAAAAATCCTACACAGAAAATGCAGCAACAGTGATTTCTGTCTAGCTCTTGGATGAGAGATAACCACAGCACTCATACTACGAGCTCTGCAGCCAGCATTACCTTATACCCCTTACTGAAAGCCTCAGCTGAGTGTTTGAAGACTCACTGGGATACACAAAAGTGAATGACGCAGTTGCAAAGAAGTGAATGGTACAGTGATAAACAATCCCTCCAATTTAAGTTTAAGAGGACTGCACTCCAGGTGTCTGTCCAGCATTTGTGTGAGAAACCGGCTGTATCAGTTGAATGTACTAATGATTTTTTTTTCTTAAGCATTTGCTTTGATATAGTTGAAAATAAACAGTGCAACACCACCCAAGAGATAAAAGATAGTGCAGGCTTCCTTACCATCCCCTAAAAAAACTCAGGGGAGTAGAGTAAGTACACTGATAAGCAGAAGTATAAAGGCCAAAGACAGACAAGATAATGGGACGTGAGTTGATATTTATGTTAAATAATTGACAATTCATGAAGTACATTACTGAATAACTGAGGTTCATTCCCGAGAGAACATGCCAGCTCCCTCCATGTCACACTGCTCACCTTGGTCTACTCTTACTTCTCTGTAGGTGAACCATGTGCTACTGCATCCTCATGACTACAGACTAAAGGCTCAAATTCAACACCCTGAAAGCTGCAATCCTGGTATTAACAAAAAAACAAACCAAACAAGCAGAACCCCCACAGGCTTCTAGGAACTTGGTCCTGATGGAGCTCTATCCCTTGGATGTAACAAAGGATCCAGGTACCTTCTGCTTGATGGCTGGTCAAATGTATGTCAGAGATCTTACCACACTTGGTGAAAAGAACAGCAGATGACCCATATCTGAACACAGGAATTATCTTTCCCTCATATGAAAACAGCTTCTGAAACCAATGGGTGTACACAGTGCACTTCTATTTTTTGTCACTGCCTGTGCCAAATTCTGAAAGAAGCTGGTGGGTTTTCCTTCACACTTACATCCAAGTGTACTTTGCACTTTTGTGTGAACACAACTGCCTGTTCATATGGTCTGGACAGGACAACAGATGTGCATTATGCATATATAAGAATGCAAACATCTTTAAATATCATGTCCTCAGCTATTTGCAGACAGAATGTAGACACTTCAAGCTCCAGCTGACAGCTAGAGGGAAAGAAGGCACATCATGGGGCTCTTCAATCTTCTCTTAATTTGCAATTTACTCCAGTTCTACCCCTCTTAACCCCGTGGCTTGAAGAGCCCTATATAGGATTTCTCTGAAGCAGGTTTTAGCCTAGGGATGAAAGAAAGTGAGGATCCTAAGAAAATATTTTATTTTCCAGGGTCTGTTCTTGTACCCCAAATTCTTTCTCAGATTACTTAATAGGGGTATTTATTGAAAGTATTTTATTATGCATTTTTTTCTCCCTCCATTGCAAACAAAATTAAAAAGCAGTAATTCTAGAACCTCTATCCCATGGTAACAAAAAAAAAAAAAGTAAAATCTACTACTGTTACTAGCTGCAGTACTGGAAAACTGGAAAGTTCAGAGCATAAAATTTACTTACAAGGAACAGAATCCTGCAAACAAATGGTCTACCAGGTACCTATCTTAGATGCAGGATTAACATTCAACCCAAACCACTGCACTGTGTTCTGCTGCCAAAGGCATCTTCATAGCCTGTATGCAGATATGTCCTTCAAAGAGCCTGGTACAAATTTACTCTGACAACTTCTTACTTACCACTGAGGACATGATCAGAATTAGACCATAGGGACTTTTATTAATATTAGGATAGGGGTTAATAGTTAGATTTATTTCCAAGTTTGTGGAGCTAGATTAATGTAAGCATCCATATAAATATCAATCACATAGGTTTAGTCTTCCCCAGCTGAAAAAATTAGCTTGAAGACAGATGGAATTTGTTAAATCTGAAAGACCTAGACAGGAGGAGGTAGATAAAGGGAGTGAACAGGAAGACTTCTAAATAATTTCCTGCCACTTTGTGATCTGTAACAGACTTGCACAGTCCGTATGATCTTTTCCCACCAGCACCAGAGAAAAATTTCCACTACAATTAGAATTTTCTGGTATTGACCAGGTCAGCTTCCACCTGAAAAAAAAAAAAAATCACCATTCGAACATGACAGAAGAAATATTCCACAATCCACAGACAGACACAACGGGGTTTTTTCCTGCTCCATCTACTGGCATGCGCCACATCATGATGGGTCTACTTACACGCCTTCTTGCTCGTGGTGCTGGCTCGGGTGTGTTAGGAGAAGTGGATTCGTTCGGTGTTTCTGAGGTTGAGCTAAGAGATGAGTTACTGCTTGAAAGTTCTTTGTTCTGCCTTTTAGCTCCGAACGGCAGGAGAAAGGCCACAAAATCTGAAACATCTTTTTGCTCTTCTCTCTGAGAGTCTTGCTTGAGCTTGTAGGCCCGGTCATTAGCAATCACTTGGGACAAGGGCATTCCAAAAGCCTGGGGAATAAATTCTGCAACAACAACAAAAAAATTAATATTTACTGAACATCTGATATTTATTTAGTAGAAAAAGAATTAAGTATTAAGCTGTTAAAAAGAAAAACAATCTGAAGTCCCTTTAAATATGTAATAATTCCAATGAGGTACTGGACTGCATAATAATAATAACAACATTCAAACAATAAAATAATAGTGGAGACGTGCCAGGTAATTGTAGCCCACGGTATCTGAATCCTGTTTCCAGTTGGATCATGCAAGATATACCACACAGAATCTTGGAGAATCACTTGGGAGCAGATCTAATTAACATCTTAACTTCCATTGAAAGCAAATGGAAGTCAGGCACCTTTGGCTACTTCTAGATGGTGCAGAGGGCCATCAGAGGTTCCAGTAACCCAATCCTGAGACTGGGGAGCCTAGCTGGACCATGCCACAGCTCTCTCTCATGTTTCAGACCCCTTCACGAAGTTTCTTTCTCACAAATGCTGCAGGGCACCAGAGTCAAGGGGTACAGGCACATGCACGGGTCTCATTACAGGTCAGGAGGGTATGCACCTACCTGTACAGGGAGCTTGAAAATGCATCCACTATTCAGACTAAGCCTTCAAGGGTATGCTTTTAATTATATACAAGAACTATAGTGCTTTAACATACTGGTAAGATTAAAACAGTTTAGTAGTGGTATATCAGTATAAAGGTCCTTTGTAACAGTATAAAAATATATATGGACATATAGAAATACAGGAGAAGACAGGTTTCTCTCAATTAACAAAAAGAACATAATCCCATCCCACATCAATATAACTGTAACGTACAAAACCAGCATATACTTCAGGTCTCAAAGTAAAATGCTCAAACCTTCTACAAAACAGAAAAATGCTCTAGTGAATCAGCCAACAACAGGTAACATTGACATTCTCATCATTAAGTTTCAAATCTAGACCTATCTCAGATTAGTAGAACCAAAATCATTGGGCCAGACTGCCAACCAGAAGTGTTTTGTGCTCAAATGGAATGAAAAAATAGCTATTGACTCTATTTATTCTGGTGAAAATGGGTGCAACTTCTACTATGTTCCAGCTTCAGACCTGCCTGTATCAGGAATAAATAAAGCACCAGAGATTAAAAGCAACTTTTTTTTTTAAGTATGAAAAAAGGAACAACAACAAAAAAAGGCAAACAAAAAAAATCCTTATATACTTATCCTCCCTTTTGCCACAATTGTCTAAATAATTAAAGGCCAAAATTCCTCCTGGGACTTGAAGTCTGACTATAACTTTGATGACACTTTCAAATTTTATCTAGGCTTGCATTATCATTAAGATTAAAGTAAGGCATTGAAAAGAAGAGTATATTTTATGAATCTTGAATGAGGACACTTAGCCTATCACACCAAAGAGACAAGGGCCTGTTGTTCTGATTTGGTGAGAAACATGACTGCTCTTTAGAAGTATGAAACGTCAACTAACTTTGGTGACCAGACAGAACTAAATCAGGAAGCAGAGCCTCACATATCAAGCAAGTCTGGAGGTGACCTATGAGTAGAATGACATCTAAAACCGTCTGCATTTAATTTAGGACAAGAAAGAACATCATCACATGGGTATTAAGCAATGCGGGGATTGCCAGTTCCAGGAGTCCAGAGTTAGACCTGTCCCTCCTGTACCCAGCAGAGTATGCCTATAAAATGATGAGAGAGTATGAGTATTAAAAATTTTTACTGTTCTGAATTATCTTCCCAATGAACATTTAAGATGACAAACTTGAAACGCACATATACAACTGTCTCCCCTTCTGCCTGTCTAACCGGGTACTTTGTTACACCTCCAGCATTCCTATTTATCTGTCCTTCCACAACATTTCCTGAGAAAGGCCACTGAGCCAAATGAAATCCTGAACGTGAAATATTTCTCCGCTTTTGGCTCACAGACACTTGTGCTTCAAATTGCGATGGGACAGCAGCATGTAGCCAAATGACACCCAACAGCATGCTGATGCCATTGATCCTACAGCACTAGGATCAAGTGGGACAAGATCAACAGGAGATGAGATCTCAGCACTGCTTCATTACAGGAATTTCATTAAAATGACCCTCACCCTCTCCTTGACTTCGTTATGTAAAGGCTGGTATTTTGAGATAGGTGTTGCTTCTCCTTGAAAACCCTCAGGTGTGGGACACCAGGTTTTTAATTGCTCTTGCTCAACATGCCTGTGTAGCAGTGAAAGGACACTGAACCTCTGCTCTAGGCTGCTTTGCTTGGGCCTCTTTCTCAGAGGACATGAACCGCTTCCCCGATTTCTCAATGTCTGGCAGAGATGGGGAGCTGGATGAAAACCAACTGGCTGATTTTCAGACTAAATACAGATGGAAGTGATGCTGGCTGGCAGTGGTAATTACATTAAAGAATTGGCAAAACCAGTAACTTTTTGCTCGTTTGTTGAAATTAAGAGAATTTGTTGCACACCCCGCAGATTGGCTACAGGCTGAAGTTCCCACCAAAACTAGTGCGTGAGTCTGCCATCAAGGGTGGTTGTGGGGAACATGTTTTGCCCACCACCCTTCAGAAGTATTCAATCCCAACAATTTTCTTGTTGGGCAGGTAATGTCATGTCCATTAGAGTGAATGCTAGCCCTTTTGACATTTCAGATTCATTTAAAAAAAAAAAAAAAAAAAAAAAAGAGTTGCAGTCGTGCAAAGTATTTAGCAACCCATTGATGGGGGAGAAAGGGCCCTGACTCAGATGTACGATGTGTAGGTTTGAGACTCTGGTCTCACAATCAAGCTAAAAGCTCCATCTGCCTATTTCCTGCTGTTGGCTGGGGATCCCTACTGTTGGAGATGTTTAATTTGTATGAAGAAAAGTTCTTTAGAGCAGGGGCTCAAACTTTGGTCTGTTGTACATATACTAAGTGAGTGCCAAAGCTACTAAGTTAGTTACTCTCTGTAAAACCAACAAAAATTTGATCACTTCTTCAATCATCAGAGTGGGCAGCTTAAAAAGAAATTTTGCAGAAAGCACCATGTAAAAATGTGAAACAACCTGGCAGACTGGGCAATCAGTGTGGAAACGCAGACTCATATCCTTAGCCTGAACAGCAGCGTACAAGGACTTGACTTTTGATCCATTCTCGTTTTTAGTGTTTACTGGCACAGGAGACAATTTGCTATTTTGGAGAAGTGCACGATTTCTTTTACCAGAAAGTCTATCTTGCAGCTGAAGGAAGTTTCTTAACAAAATTGTGATTGAAACTGGTTATGTTCCTAAGAAATCTTTCTATGATGGCAAATCAGCATTGTCTAATAAAAAGCAGCATGCCACAGAAAAACTCCCAGCCAGATCAAATAAGAGTTTCAGTGACCAGAAATCCTTTTCTTTCCTAATCAAATCCTGATATCCAGGATGTTGACCCATACGGTTAGCTTACTTGGCCTCATGCCACCCCGTCTATGTACAGTCTCGAAGACTTCTCTGAAGTTTCAGCTGGTGAAAATTGTGGTTTCCATCCCACAAACCATAGCAGTCTATTACGAACCAGTGAGGTCTATACTCTAGACCCTAATGGGACTGTCAATGTCAATAACGTGAGCAGCATACAATACAGCAACTTTGGATAGTCTCCTTAGCACTTTGGTGCTTTTTTCTTAAGTACAGCTTAAGTGCTGTTTTTGAGCTGCTAAAACCTTGTGACCAAGATCTAATGAGGTGCTTGTACTACATATATTTAAATGATAGGAACAGAGTGGGAGACAGCTCAGAGAATAATATGCTTTAAAAGGTATATTTAAATGGACTTAAAGGGTCTTAAAGTCAACTTCCCCAGCTAGCCAGACTGGGTAACTCCGTTTTGCTAACTGAAATTAATTACTTTGGATCTCTAGAGGGAGTGATGGAAGCAAGAAAATAAGGAAAATGGAAACCTCGATCCATAATTGGAACAGCAAAATTCCTTCCATCTTAAGGTTTGTCAAAACCTTGCACTGACTCCAGAAGACTCGACATAAGACAATGTTCTCACAGCCTCAGCTCTATGGCTAAAACTCACTTCTCCAGCTAGTCAGAGCTCACTGACCTTCAAGGAGTGATATAAGGCCTTTGCAATTACTTAGGCTTTTTCTGTGGGTAGGTCTTTGGTTTTTTAAAAAAATTGAGGGGTTCTTCAGTCCTTTAGTTGACTTCAGTACAAAATATGACAGTGTTGCTTAAAAAAACCTTTTGTACGCCTAGAGAGCATGAGAAACATTTTTGAAGTTTTCAAAAAAGCACATTGGGGTGCTGGAAAGGCTTGAGAAAAACACGTTTCTGATAAACTATAATAAAAAAGAAACTTCATCTATTCAGCTCTCTCCTTAGGCTATGCCAAGGCATTCTAACATCATGATAGGTTGAATTACTGAAGAAAAAATGCAAACATTAAGAAATACCTCTAAATTTACTGAGCATGACTGGGAAGTAAACATGGAAGACGTTTTCAAGAATTTTGAACTAAAGAAAAATCAAACATCTACTGCTGGATCTGCATATGCCACAGCGTTACCAGGAAGGCCTTTTCTTAGAAACTCCAGCATATACAGCAGCTCTGCTAAGGCCCCATGGATGAACCCGTCAAGTATTTACATTCCACACAGAAACAGCAGCAAAAGGGATGACTCTCAGTTGCTCAACAAATCACATAACAAGTAATTATTATTTCTGAGCATGTCCCTCAGATCACCTGTAGGGTTTACTGGAACCAAGGCAAAATGGAGCTGGTTAACTGATAAAATCTTCTAGGATTAACCCTTTCCGGGAGGCATCTCTCTCAGGAATGCCTGTGTGTACTTTCCAAGTAGGCATGCTTACGCTGACCCCCGTATCACTGGCAGGAGACGGATGAAAGGCTCCACTTCTGCTGCCGTCAAAATTAGCAGTGAATTTGTAGGGGAACAGTACCCAGCCGCCAGCATGCAGAGCATCCTGAGAATTTCTTATTCCAAGCAGCACTGACATTTATACTGCTCCTCCAGCCTGAGTACTGTTTGTTAGCAGCTAAAGCAAATGTTTGGAGGCATATGTAGACAGCACAATTGAGAGTCATGACAGCCATTAATAACAAGGAAGTTGGGTAGAGAAAAGCAAAGACACTGAATGATGGAAGCTGAAAATATTGCTTAAATATCTGGGTGGAGTGCTGCTCTCCTGTTTCGTCTGTTTACATCCGGCAAGTTTTGTGATATCCTGCTCTGGTGAGTCACTCAGAGATGTAAAAACAATTGAAAAAACACTTGTTTTAGAATTTTTCCCCTTTTAATGAGATGATGACAGATGTACCTGTCAAAAAGGACAAAATAAAGATATGAATCTCATTTAAAGTGCATTGAATCCTACTTTAGTGTCTTTGTTGGCCTTGAGAAGTATAACAGTTTGCTGAAACTCTCACTTAACAGATAGACAGGTTGATTGACTGACCGATCTAAATAAAACGTGATTGGACCAGGTCCTAAAATACGAGTGATTAAATCCCCAGACAGTCCTAGAAGAAATGAGTACCGTATCCTTTTGGTTATGCTTTTTAAGCACAGACACCTGGTGGGGTGGGGTGAGGGAGAACAGTCTTGGGCACAAATTGGAGAGAGGTGGTACCTCCCCAGAGAGAACAATACCAGAAGTCTACACCCTAGGGCGGTTCAGTGCACGTCAGTGCTGAAGGAGAGATTTTGTCAGGCAAGACCAAGGACACAAGTCCTGCCTGCTCCTTCTCAGGAACTGCCCACACACAAAGACACAACGCTGACTGCGTGTGCTACAAGTTGCGCAAGGGTCACACCTCATGTGGCCTGCAGCAGGGTCTCCATCGTGCATCCCTGGTGATCAGCACGGTGACCTTTTTCCCCACCTCTGTGGCTTCCTGTGCCAGGCACATCTTGGTGATCTTTGGCTGCAACCCACGCACAGGATCACACAGTGCCGTGAGATTGTCAGGATTAACCTTCAGGAGCCTATCTATCCAAAAAAAGACTTTTCAGGTAGCATGTATTCCAGGCAAGACCTAACAACATGGCCCCCTAGGCTGTTACTTGTGCTGGTATGTGGGGTCTCCCAGGCTAGGATATAGGAAACTCAAAATGTTTGGAATTAATTATATACTCGTCAAACTGCGACTGTGCTTACAAAAGTGACACTGAAGGTATGGCAATGCTGTTTGCATGAAGGCAGACAGAACTGATCTGTATAAAGTGTTCTGGAAATTGGCTTCTCTGCTTCCCCTACGACATCCTATGGCCTGGTCTCGCCATTTCCTTCTCACAACGGTGCAGCTGGACTAGTTACGAAAAAAAACCAACCACAAAAAACTAAAAAGAAAGAGAAGGAAGGCATTCCTTTTGGGCATGAGGACTAGGGACCTGCCCGGGTGGGTAAGTAAGCGCTCTCAGCCCTTTGTGTGAGCACACCCACGCCCACAGTGCGGAGTGTTTGTTTTGGACCAGTTGCCCAGTAATGGAAGATACTCTCTTTATCAAATAAACGGTAGAAATGCTGGTTAAAAAAACACAATGGAACAGACCAGCATAATGCTTCCAGCTTGCTGTGACACACATGCCGAGGGAGGTTAACTCTGACTTTGGGTAACACAGAGAACACTGTTCAGGGAAGGTGGTGGGGCTCGGCCACGATGTGAGCGTGGCAGGCTCATCCTTACGGAGACCAGCAGCATGAGGCCTTACATTTTTCTTTCCAGAGCCAACTCATCACCTAAAAGCTGGGCAACGCTGAGGTTGAGAGAGGTGCTGGTGCTTGCTGCTTCCCACAGAAAAACAGCCTGTGCCAGGCTAATGGCCCGCATAGCACAATCCAGCACCTTCCTGGTTGCTCATCCCCTCTGCTGCCATGGATTAAGAGTCTGCTCAGTGAGTATCTGTGGGGCAGATGATCTTTAATAACTCAGTAGGGCAGAGAAGAGTACACTAGAAACAACAGAAACCCCGAGAAGTAGGGCACCATATGCTGCTATCTGGGCTCTTTTTGCCTAATGTTTGCTGTTGGCAACAAGTAAGAGACAACATGGCTTTCTTTTCACTCCGCTAACACAACCTGCTTGGGAACCTGACTTCTTCCAATTTCCTGGCCCTCTGTACCCTTACTGACCAATCCGACACCCCTGCCAATACAGACGTCCTGAAGGAAGGAGAGAAATATAGATTCTGCTGTTTGAGTAGTGCTGGGGTATTTTCCCCTCAGGGGGTGCTCCTATAATATTTTATACATGAAGAGAGCATATAAGACATCTCTATAAATGAGAATAAGACAGTGGAAGATGGGAGAAAGAGGATAAAAGCAGAGGGGTATATGTTTGAAATGCCTGAAGCTAAAAGAAGCGGGGGAGGGGGAAGGAATTAAGAGAATCAGCAGAGTGATTTTTAAAAATGCTTAGGTACAGTTAACCAGAAGATATGAGCAATGCTGAAAAACAGGAAGTAGATAAATATATACAAGGATGAATAAGTACAAAGTGCTGACCTTTGCTGTGGGCAACAGGCAAAGTGCACTCAGAAAATCCATCTGAATGAAAACAGAAAGTATATCACAAAAGTTATCAACAGAATGGAGTATATATGCTATCATGCAAGGCAGAAGCACAAACCCCACCCCCCCACCCCTGAACAGAAATGTAACAGCAGAAAATAATATTATCTGCAAGTGCTCAACCAGTATGGTTGTGTAATTATCAGAAACAGAGGTCAGCTGAAATATAACGAGGCTATAAGGAAATCACAAAAGAGTACAGAGCAATGTAAGAAAAAATATTGTTTGAAAGATCTTTGACAACAGAGAACTTAAGAGGAATAAAGAGCAACCCCGGGATAAGCATTTGTATGCATCACCAAAGGAAGCTATCACATCTCAAGGCACGGCACCAAAGAGGCATTGGGGGAGTCATGGAAGTGCAATTGCAAAGATCCACCACCTTTGGGTGACACAACAAAATTAAGTCTTTGGTGAATTATCAAATCAATTTATTATTGCTACAATCTGCTACTGCAATGAAAAATGTGAGAATAAAAAGATAAAATGTATCTAAACTTTCAAAAGAGCTTCTAAATAGAAACTTTCAAAGGAGACTACTGAAGTCATGCTACCCATACGGGGGAAAGATAAAAGATCTCAGTGGATCAAAAATTTGTGAGAGATAGAATATTAAAAAAGAAAAAAGCAGTAAGTGGTTAGCCATTTCCAATGCAGAAGAGCACCCCACAGACTGCTATGAAGATCAGTATCTAGCAAATGCACTGAAAAGCAGGGAAGGTTTCGCACAGAACTATGTTGCTTTGCACTTTTAACTGCATGAAGAACTATGGGAAAAAAACTAAGGAAACTAAGCAACATGATGACTAATTAATTACACTGCAGCTAAATGTAATGCATTAAGAGGAACAGTACAAGATAGATTTTTCCCCAAAGGTGGCTATAAAATCATTAAACCTCTTCCTCAAAGACTCATTCTGTGTGTGGGCTTGGTCCTACATCAAGTAATTCTCATAACAAATGAAAGATTTGTTACTCACAACCCAACATGGGAAGCAACTGGATTTATCCAAACAAATGTGTCAGGGGACTTTCTGTTTTAGAAGGATTAATGCAAATATTTTCCATAGCCATTTTTAAACCAAGAAAACAATAATCACATACATGAAGTCACCAAACAAACAAAAATTAAAAGGAAAGCATTTTCTTCCTGACAAATATTTAAAGTAACTTTGAAGTGGGAATGTTCATTTTTTCAATGGAATTTCAAAGTTCCATCCTTCTACCAAACTAGATTACAAGGAATAACATCAGAGTAACCAAATCACTTCTCTTGTTATAAATTTGTGTGTTTGTGTGCGTGTCTGTGAAACTGGGGTGTTAATACTGAGTTTTACTACCACTTTTCCAGAACAACTTTTCCAGGAGGGCACACAAAATTAGACGCACAATTACTCACATGCAGAAAACTGCAATTTCAGAGACACTTTTCAGGTTTCAATGTCTAGACTTAGCTCAAATGGCTGCAAATTACAGGTCAAGTCCAGTGGATTAGGACCCAGCCCATAAAGCTGATTAGTGTCCAAACAAAAGAGTCTAACTGTATCTGTAAATCCATGTCACATGGCGTCTATTAAAACCCAACTGATCAGTAGCACTGAAGCATTTATATATTTTAAACAACAGCTATTTTCCTAGGGCTAAAAAAAGAAAAGCAAACCAACTGACTTGCTTGGGCAGGGCTGAGTTCACACGCTTTGCAAACTGAAAGAGGAGAGTGCAAATGCAGGTAAACAACTGCATCATGTTATCCAGACCACACTCTGCATGGGATGGTGAAAATGGGGAGGAAGAATAAGGATGAAAAGATGCAGTCCTTTAACTCCTCCTTTTCTCCCAGGAAATACGCTTTCAGTTGAAGAGATCTGGGTTATACTAATGACTAATAGAAAAGGTAAGACATATTTTTCAACTTGGAAATAAATACCTAGGCAGTACATCAGCTCAGTAACATTCTCCTATTCCAGAAAGTATACATTTAAGACTAAAGAAATCTCATATGCAAAACTAAGACCCAAATAGTAAATATCAACTCATTTTGTTTTACCTTTGTCTCTGTTCTTCTCCTTTCCTAATGAGTCCAGTTTCTTTCTTAATGATTTCTTCCTCTTTTGTCCATCTGGAAGAGGAAAAAAGGAAAAGGAAAAAAAAAAAGGGAAGTAAGTGAAGTGAAAGAATGCTGAACAAACTGCTGCACAAGCTGTAGGAACACGGAGTGAGATGGCCGTGGCACTTGGAGTCAGGAAGGGCGTGGGGTACATTTCACAAAGGCTAGGGACTGCCACAGTCCTTCAACCCTAAGGAACGCTGCTTTCTTCACCCAAATGCTGAGGTTGCACTGGGGAACCAAAATGTATCCCACTGCATGCTGCTGGGCATAGCTACACATGTGTGGTCACACAGCCCACATGGCAGAATAGAAAGTCAATTTTGAAGACTTAACAATGGAGATTTGTGGCTGGATGCTCTTCATAGCAAGGTACCATAAACCTAAAGGTACTGGTTAGCCCTCATCCATGGTCACAAGACTGTGATTCAGGTGTAGAGCTGAAGGCAGTATCTGAAGAGGGAGGATGACTAACCTCCAGGATAAGTTCTGCATACCAGTTGGGTGATAGCTGACCACCTTCACATGACCCATCTGATCCGAACTCACACTGGGAGCTTGCAGTTTGGTACAGCATGTACAGATTGGTTGAAGTGGATTAGAGTCTCAGAGAAATTATTGTTCTGACACTCAAGAATTAGGTGTTCTATCATCCAAGTTTTCACTAAGGTATTAAGGACCAAAGATTTTAAGCAACAGCGTAGGCAGGTTTGTTCTTGAAACAATTATATCAAAAGGTTGGCTATCATAATTTCCTTCAGCAGCATCTTTTATAATGAAAAGTCAACAAAAATGCATTTCATTTATAAGGTCTCAACAAATACCAGGGATTAAGACATGGGCCTGCTTTAACGTGTACCTTTTCAATTTTTTAAGTTCCAAAGCAATACAAAGGGTCTAATACAGGGACTAATACTAACATACACACTACTCTAACTACAGGTCAATAAACACGTACCTTTGCATTACTGGTTTTGTAACATGGCCAAAACTCAAAAATGAACACATCGTATCTGTGTTTCACTTTTATGGTAAGAAGGTCACCAAATAAATTGTCTCAACACGTTTTTCTAGCTATGTAAGCCAGTGTCTTAAGCGGTCTTTTACAGCAAGGAGCATACCACAGAGGAGTGCAGTGGATCTTTGTGGATGAACTCTCATCTTTGCAATTTGGGGCCACAAGAGAACACAAGCCATTTTCTCGTAGTTTTCCTTCAATTCATGGTGCAAGCCATGCCCAGAACATTACTCAACAGACAACTGGACAAATTCTGACTTTTCATAGCCAGTCAATATCCTTTTACTTTAAAATTAACATTTCTTTTTACCTTACATAACTGTGGTTTGATCCACTCCACTTGCATGCTTGAGCTCTGCACTTATTTACATCATATTTGTTCCCAGCACTCACTTAACTATGATACTCGGTTCCTGTGTCTTGAGGTAGATTGTCATTTGCTGGTTATGTTAATTCCCTTTTTCCGCACCTGCTCTGGTGAGAATTCATCTCCTTGAAATCAGGCTGACTAGAATGGATAAGGTATTCCAGATGAGAGTTCAGCAATATAATGGTGGTAATTCATTGCCTGATACGGCCTATGATTAGATTTTCCTTTTTTGTAGCCACATGACAGGTTCATAACTCAAAGTCATACTTTGATTGATTAATATGCCCAGTCTTTTCACACCTTCTGACATTTCCAGTAGATAAGACCAAGTTTATTACAGAAATTCTTCTTTCACCTCTTGGCAATATGAATAGTCAGTAGCCTGCTTACATAGACCTGACAGTACTGCTTGTTTTTATAGGGTTCCCTACTACCATTAGGTTTTGGTTTCATATATATAAAATTACTTTCAAATTATTTTGCATGTTATAAATTCAAATTACTGCTTCACAGTAGCATTCTGATAAATGACTTATTTTTCTTTGGAGTCTTAGAGCCTCTATTCTCCAAAGACCCATTTACTGATATTCTGACATTCCACTGAAGTCTACTGAGATGTAAAAATGAGAACAAAAGTCAAAAATGGATGTAAAAATACAGTGTTTTGCTATTATAATTACACAACGGCAACTTCTGGAGTGTTTTAGTGCTGCATAGTCAAATACAACAGAAATACAGAAAAAATGAAAACACTGAACACAGGAACAAATGGCACTCATATCCACATGGAAAACAGGTTAACGACTTCTAGGACCAAACTATCAATGCTTTCTCATGAACCTTGTTCTTAATGGGTGATTCTTTCAACTCCAACAGTGAAGTAATTCCTCAGTAAATGACAGGCTGAGACAACATTTGCGCATTTGTCTCTGCAAACCTTGAATTTTGGATACAAGTGATGCTCAGGCCCAGAGGAATGTAAGAAGGAGGAAGCAGTTCTGGAGATGGATGAACGAGAAAATACAGAAAAGAGTCCACTCTGTGCACTCCTGAGCAAAGAAAGAGATCGCAGAGCAGTAGAGGAGAGACACTTAGCTTGGGCAAATGGGTGCAGTTCCACTGAAGGCAGTGGAGCTACGACCACTTACCTTTACAGTTTACCCCACGGCAGGAGAAAAAGAGTTACATGTGAAAATAATAGAGAGGAATCTCAGTGAAAAGCTAAAGCTTAGGAGATCTGCCAGGAGGTCAGTTCCAGTTCTCCTCCTCCCCCAGAAGAAGACGTGATTAATTACAATCTATATTCTGTAAAAATAAATACATTTTGAAATGATTGTTGATTTAGGTTACATCAGGTATGAGCACTGCTAAAATATTCATAACATGCTTAAGGACTTGTGCAACTCTAGCAGTTTTACATCTTAAATGAACCCAATTCATAATAATAATGCTTAGTACTTATTATCTGCAGTGTTTTGAGAATATAATGAATATCTAAAGCATTCTTGGGAAACAGGCAAAGCATTATTACCCATGCATAATACCTACTGTACATTTTAAAATTAATTATCAAATATTTATGCAAAATAGTATTATATCAGCCCAAAGTGCTATTAAATAGGGCCTGCTATTCTCATTTGTGCTTTGGAAATGTTTAAACCACAAAGTGATAAATGCTGTTGGACTTTCATCCAGCCTTTTATGTATACAATTATCACTTAATATCTTCTTTCTATAGATCAAAGATGAACTGCTCCTCCAACAGATTCCACTCAAGAATATTAGCAAGACAAGAGAAGTACTCAAAAGACAACTGTCAAAGTGAAGGGAGCTGCATTTTTTTTCCTTATTAACCCATTCTGCTTTTTCTGAAGAACATCTGCCCAGGCAGCTGTGCAGATCAGTTGTTTCAGAGATGAACTTGGTTTGTTCAATGCTTATTAATTTATATGTTTGCTGCATTTTTCACTGCAATGCGTACGTCACTCTCTGGGCATCTATATATTAAGACTAGCATGATGAATATTTAAAAGAGCAAGAGTCTAGAATCAAACTCCTGAGTGCATATTAAATTGTTACGTGATCTGTTTTTCCAAAGCAGTGAGCACTTCCACGTTCAGTTAATGCCCAAAAGACTTTTCTATTTGAAAAATTAGTCATCTTATTAGGACTCTGTCAATGAACAAAGCCTGCAGAATACAAAAGTATTTGCATGATACACCCACTTTGGACAAGAATTGAGGAGTTTGACTTCTGAGATTATTATTTTTGAAGTTTTGGTTTAAGGTTGAATTTCATCTACAGTGTCATCACTAACACCATTTAACTAGGAGTTACACTCTCAAATCCCAGATTTTATATAGCCCATTTTAGGGCCTAAGCTTCACTCTAAGTGAGACCAGGGTTCTACAAACTAGGTAATAGGAAGCCATTTTCACTCTGAGGATATACAAATTTCAGCTCTAAAAGTTAAAAAAAGGAAGGAAAGAGAACTTTGTATTTTTTTATATGACAGATTGCTCTGTTCCTTTTCATAAGACCACCTACCAACACCACTTATGATTCAAAGAGAGAGAGTGCAGGCCAAATGCTGTTACTATTATTTACTTCCAGTACTGCTTTACTCATCTTAAAGTTATAGAAATCAACCCGTCTATTTGGTAGGTACAGGTGTTGCTCGGCATAAGCAAAAGCATCACAAATGAGGTATAGGGAATTTGTTCAAGAAGATACAGGTAGTGGCATGCCTGCAGTTAACATTCAGGAACTCTTGGCCACCAGTTTCATATTGTATCACTTCATAGCCACTATACTGTGAAGCCCTAATCCAATTTTTTTTCCATAATTAATGTATGTAGCAAAAAGTACAACAGCACCTGAGCTTTCTAAGTAATTTTTATGACACTAATTATTATCGTATTGGATTTCAGATGACGGAAAGTACCCTGGCAATAAGCTTAAAGTTAACCTGTAACAAAAATAGGATTCTTCAGCACCTTCTTTCCTTATCCATGGGCTTGTGGATTATCTATACAAATGGATGTTCCTTTCATGTTACTTACATGCAAGAACACTCTTTTTTGTTGATCAAAAATATAATTTAGAAACTCATGTAGAGACCTTCTGTTGCTTACGGGGTTACTGAGTAAAGAGAATTCCCCTCCCCATCTATTGGCAACTTCCTTTGCTTAAGAGAATTGTCTTTCTTGTCCATTTAGGGAAGAAAATTTGTCATGTTCTACAATTAAGGGTTATTATCACACAATATAAAGACAGAAGTTATGTGAGAGATGAATATCATACCTATAGCTCATTTATCAAAACAGAAACAGGTGAAAAAGTTGATATTGTGAGATTTCTAAAATACTTCTTCATAGTAGTTACATTCATGGCCATTTTCTCTTTATAGGAATTAGTAACTGGATCTAATTGCATTTAAAGAAAAAAAAAAAGTAGAATGTATTTTCTAAAAGTGTACTCCATTCTGTCTTGAAAATTACCACCAATGGCACCACAAAGCACCAAGTTTGACCTCTCTTGAGGACTTCTCAGCTCACTTCACTCATCGAGAGCAACTCATTGCCCAAGCGCCAGCCTCCCGCACTCAGCTTGTGAGCCGAACGTCAAGCTACAGTCTCTCTTGCCTGTGTGGTACTGCAAGTAATAGAGACTCTGCAATCAGAAAAACCTGCTAAATTCTGTTGACAGAGCACAACAAAGATGAGACTGCGCTTCATTCATTGGCAGTTGCGCTGTGTGGTTGCAATCGCTTCTTTGGGTCACTATACAAAGCAAATTTGCTGCTGAATGTACACTTGGAGCTGCTCTGCTGAAGAAGAGGGTGCTGGTTTTACTTAGCTATTTGTGCGACTATACATGTCCATCTTGAAATATTTATTTAGATTGACTTGTTGTTGAAATGCCCTGTCCCCACGCAGTAACTTCCAAAGCGCTGCCAGCTGCAGCACAGACGGAAGGTAAACAAGCAGTTTCAATGAGAGAACCAGGAGCTACAGATTTTGGCACATAAGGCGATATGAAAAGGGAAGGGCTGAGCCCACACGTATTTCCCATTGCTCTCTTTCTCCCTTTAACCTGTCCTTGGCAGTACACACACATGGAGATCTCCCTCAGCGATGCAGATTATTATACTGCTTCAGAAGCCTTGGACTATCTCCCTGTTTCTCACACTGCTTCTCCTTATGGCGTACGTTGCTCTCTTTATTTCCCTTTGACTTAAATCAGCACTCCTTTGTGCTTGTCAGCCTGCAGCTGATGGAAGAAAAGCTATATTTATTCAAGTGCCTCCCGCAGCTGCAGCCGTGACCTTCCAGGTGGCAGCCGGCTCACCCGTGCTCACCTCAGCCGAGGGAGCTGGGCCCAGGCTGCTCGCCACAGGCACCACAGACATCCCCGGAGGCAGCCTCCCTCTTCTGTGCTCCTTTCTCTGATGCAGCAAACAAGCTTCAGCATTTCCCTCTCCAGGAAGCTCCCGCTGAATGCGTTTATGGCAGAAGGAACAGCATGAGAAGGGCAGAGCTGAAGCCAAAGCCTGTTCTTCAGGAGGGGGGCTGCAGCTTCCCCTGGGCTGCGCACAGGCAGGACCAGAGCCGGAGCGTAGCAGCCCTCTCTGCAGGGGTGCTGCCTTGGCCCAAGCCCTTCTCAGGGCAACGGTGAGAAACTGAGAGAGGTGTGGGGAAAGCCGACTGCGCAGGAAGCGATGTTCTCAGCAATACACAGCGTATACAATACCACCACTTGAGAAAACCCACAACCATCAGACAAAAGCGTGCTTTTTATTCTCTTCCTCCTCATCCCACCAGACTCTTCGGTAACCTGCGGTTAGTGCATCTTCTGATACAGGCTTCAACCCTTCTGGGCTAAGGCATTACTGATTGTTAAAATGAAACACAGAGGAATTACAAAGTCCAAATGTGCAGCTTTAAGTGCTGCAGCTGCTGGAAGTTTTAATCCTGCATTATACACAATCTCTTTAGTGTGGAACAGTAAGAATTCAGTCATACTGGTACATGAATTAAATTATTTATCTAGGAAGTATTCGTAAGTTGCCATGGAACCTGCCTAGAAGGCAAAACTGCTGGAAACCTTACCTGCTTCAAAAGAAAGCTGCATCCCTACAGGGACCTGAGTTTTATTAATCAAATAACACTTCACAATAACCTTTTTTGATTCTGATACAAATTAAAAAAAAAAAAACAAAAACCAAAAAAACCCAAACAAAATTCCTCCTCCATAAGCTGCTTGCCAAGTTTTAATAGATTTTTGAAGCTGCAACATCTATTCTGAAGGCAAAGGTGATATACCAATTTATACCAGCTGAGCACATTATCAGTAGACTGTCCTGTCTTTTAGAAAAACACATCTAAAAAGTGTAGTTCCAAACTAGAATCAAATCTGTTAGAGTGAAAAATGCACCATTTCTATTGAACGCTATTCTCAAAGCCTATTTCTATCTGAGAGAGTCATGTCCCAACTTGCTGAACAAAAAATGTTATGTGTTGGAAAACAGCAGGATACAGGTATAGAGTGTAACTGTAATGAGATAGGTACAAACTCTTCACACACACACAAAAAAAAAGCTTACTTTGGACAATGCTCTAATTCAGATAGAAAATACTACTCAATTCCTGTGGACAGGGAATCCTAAGAAAACATGACATTTCAGCTCCACTTGCCTACACCTTCCCCAGCGTATATGTTTTAGTCTCCAACTATGTACGTTGGAAGAAAATAACTACTTTGGTATTTTGAAGTGTGTTCTTCCATGATTCTCTGTCGTGAGGGACTTGGGTTAACTGGTGGGCAAATGCAGGTGCAATGTACTCTAAGGGTGAGAGCCAAACCTCAGTACATAGGGGATACAGGATTCGGGCTCCAGAGCGAGGTCAGGGCTGCAGAAGCCACAACCATAAGGAGTTGAGGAGAAGAGGAGAAGAGCCAGGCAGGAGCCGCTTTCCAGTCCTGCCCCAGGCCACCGCACTCCTGCTGCGCAGGAAGCTGCGGGTCTAACAGACGAGCATGAGCAGAGCTGCACCAAAAGCAACCCTTAAGAGAATACAAAGAGGATGCCTGCCTTCAGTTTGTGCATGCTGTGTATAAATATCCTTAAAAGACCAGAATCTGTAATTATTTCAGAATTTTTCAAACCACAACACCAAAACCAAGAATAAAGTTCCCTATCTTCCCTTTAATTTGATTTTTTTTTAATGTATTCTTTAATCTTTTTGCATTTGGACTCTTGACTAGACATAATTGTGTTTGAAAAGCTGGGAAAAAAAAATCTTTCCAGCTATTTTGGCATTACTGGAGTGAAAAAATACATAGTTTTACGTAATTTATATACTTTTTACTTACCAATACATTTAAAAAGGCTGTATTACATGAACTCTGAGGAACAAGATATTCAGTGAGTTCTACAGAGGAAATGAAAAATCAAAACACTAAACTATAGTTGTTTTGGAGCTTATTGGTATTTGCTAAACTTTTAGCTGGACCTAAGGAAACCAACTCATTTTGACATGAAAATAAACAGTTGCTCAAACCTTTTGTTATGCTGGGATGAGGGAAACTGCTGCTGCTGCCATATATAGAAGGGACGATGGAAATAACCTACTCAAACGAGCATGCAAAGCTACCTGGAAGCCTTTAGAGGATTACAAAGGAAGGGCCAAATGCCCTTGTATGCCCTTCTATGGCTGTCACTCGTGAGTAGCAAAAAGCAGGTGCATCCCTGGAAAGGGAGAACAGATAAAGACGCAGGACGCCAGGTCTGACTTCCCTGAGCATAGATGGAATCAGATTCTCAACTAATACAAAGCTCTTCTTGCTTCAGTGCCTACATTACCCCAGGATTTGCTGTGTCATGAGAAGTTCCAAATCATAGCACTCTAATAAAATTAAAAAAAAAAAACAATGAAAACAGAGAGAGTGGGCCAAAGGGTAACTGGCTACACATTTTCCTCTGGGAAGGTCTTTTGCTGGAGCTCATGCCTTGTGTCAATATTAGAAGTAAAAAATGTCTCCAGGTATACTGAAATTAGAGGGGACCACTCCTTCTGTACTTCAGGGCAGTATTTGCTACATTGAGACTGATCATAGGATTCATGAAACAGTAACGTGAAGTAGCATGTGCAAGACAAAATACAGACACCGTATTTTTTCACATTGTAGTGGTATCTGTAGTGTGGCAGGAGTTTCCCTAAACTCAAAAGGTAGGTAAATTCCTAACTTAAACAGATTATGGTACATCAGGGACTTTGCTGCTGCCCTTCTCTCTGTATGGAAGGCACTCAGAAACCACGATGATGGGCAGAAGTTTAAAAGCTTTGAGAAAGACTGAACAACATCCCCTGCTTGGAGTGTTTTCATAACTGACAGTAAAATAGGTCAAAAACCATCCACACTACTACATCAAAACAACTACAGTAAAAGGAAATACTTTAGCTGTACTGAAAAAAAAAAACCCAAAACCGAAACACCAAACCCCAAACAAACAACAAACAGGAGCCTTGATGCTGTAGTTTGAGATAGGAAAAACACAAATAACAGCTCTAAAACTGCCTTCAGTCCACTAGGGGCAGGGGAAAATTGACTGTCTCCTGGCATCAGTTACCTCAATAACAAGTCATTTTATGATGGGGGGGGGGGGGGGGGAAGAGTAGTTTGATGCTGTTCCTAGTCAGTGACTCTTGATTTGATAAGAAGGAGAATTACCTTTAATCCCCACAGTCTGGCGTGGGCTAGGGGCAGACCAGACATTAAATTGCCGGCATTTACCTGGCATTGAACTTTTTGTGTATTGATAAGCTGGCTTGCACACCTGTACTGGCAGGTGAAGCAGCAACCAAGTTTCTTTACATCTCCCTTACAGCTTTTCCCCAGGTTGCTCTCGGTGTGAGCACAGGCTGAGCTCTTCAAATGAAGAGGAAATTCCCACAGTTCTCTGGAATTCAGGGCACTCGCCGGTGGTCACAGAGGTGGTTTGGGGCATCCAGGTCCCCACTGTCTTCTGACCATTGCTTTGTTGTTACGAACCCTTCATACAAGTCTTTCCTTGGACTCTCACCTTAAAGAAGGAGCTATGCAAGAAAATAAAATGGCCTTCATAACTTGCTCCCTCCAGGACTAATTAAACTAGTCCACAACATTCCTGCTCAGACCCTTGGTGAAGAAATGAAATAAGAGAGGACCCTTTAGTGCAAGGAAGTGAAATCACAGTGCAGAAGGTCTCTCACTGGACAGGTTGGTGGCCCCCAATAAATGAGATGCTATCCTTTTGAAAAATGACCAACGGATCTTCTTTCTAATAATGTTTCAGTGCAATAAGTATCTGTCCTCTGTATCATCAATCATCTAGTTTACATACTTTTTTATTAATAAACAGGAACAGGTGTTGAAAATGTAAACCACACAGATAAAAGGCATGATGAGCTCTGCAGAGAACACTTGGGTTGACTTTTTGCACAGAAAGAGAGTCACGTAGACATTTGTCTTATCTATTTTTAAAAACCTTCAGCAGGAGATTAGGTCTCCATTAGATCTCAAGGTAGCCTTTTCAGTGTAAAAGCCTAATACAAAGATATATATAGTAATGCAGCTCTGATAAAATAAATCTATCTGTAGTCACCTTATCTTTCCTAATCAGTATTTAGAGGTGTACCTTACACTTCTGGCACCAACCACAACAACTCCACTGAAACCACGCCTTTGAAGAAACTTTAGAAACTAACTCTTCTACCTAAGGCAAGAAGAAATCTTCATCAGAAATACTTCCCTAATGCACTTTTGAAAGGAGCAATACACATAACAGAAATAAATCTGATTTTCAACTGAGATCTGTAAAAGATGTATACTAGAAGAATACGTGTTAAAGCAAAGCTCTGCTGAAGGCAAGTAGAACATGGAAATTAGTAGGCTGCAATGTCAGTATTCTTAATAAAGGTTCAAAAGCTTCTCACATGGGATATATTTATTGGTATTTGTTCTTTGGCTTTGAATTGTAATAAAGCACAAAATCTTAAGTCACTATAGAATCACCACACACTTAATGTGGATTTTTTGCAAAGCACAGGACAGCCTAGTTGAGTGTTCAAAAACAAAGGGCTGGTACTACATCAAGTACTGAAGACAGATTTGGCAGAACACAATCAAGAATCCCTCTGTTACACTAATGTTCTCACAAAGATTTAGAAAACAAACAAAAAAGAATCAAATCCACCTAATTTTGTAAAACACAGTGTTTCAGAGTCTCTGTGTGTGCATTTTGCTTCCTATCACTGGTTCGCTCAGGCTGTGTGTCTGAACTTTTCAATTCAGCCAATGGTAACATTTTAAAATGGAAGCTGAGATTTCCACATGGCACACTAATACAGACAAAATACTGAATGTATTTATACGTACTCATAGTCAATCGCTATTTCAAGTGTACTATTAAGGAAATTACATTACATAGGGTTTTTTTATGTCTCAGAAATAATTTCTAAGCTCAGTGAGACTTCGCATCAAATGTATGCATGTAGCAGTCTCTGGATCTGGATTTATAAGAGCAGTACCCTAAACCCACAGCAGTCAACATCTAAATAGCAACTGCCCTAATAATGAAGACTTCTGGTCATGATTCCATCTCCAGTAACTATGTCTCATGACATTTGTATATGTAAATGTGGATTGTAATATTTCCCTATTTATCTTTGGAGTTTCAGCAAGATCTCTTCCCTTCATTGTGATACCCACTGAAAGACTCCTGCACAATGAACTCCGCAGCAAAGCGTTCCTTCAACATCCATCCCTGTCCCCATTCCCTTCGCCTTCACAAAACACACCTGCACGGCAGGTAGCTTCTTGGAAGTTACACAAATCTTTCTTTTAAAGGTGTTGCGTTATACACTAATTTTTCCATGTTCACATTAATGGTGCCATTGATTTCACCAAGAAGTCTAGCATCTTCTACTTCTGTTCTGTATTCATATAGCACTAAAGAAAATGCATGCTGCTTCCTGATCAAAGTTCCTAGTTATTTAGCAAAATACGAACTAATTATTAAAAAGACAAACTTTTTTTGTTTGTAGTGAGGTTTGTAGTAAGTAAAAACATTCACGTTTAAAACTATTAGCTTGTCTCTAACTGATGGAATAAACATGCTGAATAAAGTTTTCCTGACGTAAACAGGCATGTAAAACCTGCTATGTGATACAAGAAAATCTTGGAAATCAATTTGCTGAGCATTACATAGAGTCTTTCATAAAAAAACTGCCTCATAGCAAAATTGTAAAAAGGAACAGATCACTAAAAACTTTCTTAAGTTTTGAAGATAATAAATTATTTCCCCTGTTCTACCATTAGAAAGATTATGTTCTTGCAAGCTTCATGTATCTCCATTTTGTTCTTGTCTCAATGGTGGCAAAAAGTCAAATTTGAAAAAAATTCACAAGAAATTTTTGCAAATTTCCTTATTGGAAGAAAAAAAATTTTAAAAAAAATATTTTTTTTTGCTTGCTTATCTCCCTGCCTGGAAAAGCTTCTGTCACCTTCACTTTGACAAACTCCTGTGTAGCGGAGTGCAAGGCTGCGTGCTCTTACAACCTCCACCCTGCAGCAGCTAGGACTTCTCCTAGCTTAAAACATTAAGTCAATTTAATTTATTTTTTCCAGACTGAGACGTATTGTTTTTATTTTCCCAGGAGAAAAAAAAAATCCTCAGAAAAATGCACGTTTCAATGGAAAATTTGAATTTGGGGTGAGGGGGAAGCTTCCACTTAAAAATCAGCAAGATACAGAGTTTTCATCTCTGACCAAGTCTGACACAGCAAGTCTGATATAATATATCCAAGATTTACTAATGTAGCATAAAGGAGCAGAATTTAGCTCACAGTCTTGCTTGTCTTTAATGAACATGAACATTGATATATTGAAAGAAAATCCATGGGCTCACAGGATCATATTAGAGACAGTATTTATACGAGAAGAATTGGCAGAGGTTGGCATTAAGAGGGGTAGTAATAAGCCTCTTTACTTAAAAGATACACTGATGCTACCTCAAAAGCATCCAGTCCGTAATCCCATAGCTCCACAATGTACAGGCTACCGTTTACTTAGATCCGTTCCACTGTTACAACAGCCTATAAAGTATATAACATGGTCAGTGATTAAAAACAATGAGCAGTTTGGAGCCCTTGCATTTTTGTGAGCAGTTTGGAGCCCTCACAAAAATGCAAGTCCAGATAAAAATCATAGTCACTCTCAGTGTTAAGGAAAATGGATAATGAAATACAATGACAAGTAATGTACGCAAAAAACAGATCCAAAAAACTCCTCCCTGTGAAAGTAAGCAAGAAGCAGAGAATGCCTAACTCTGAATTTCCATTTTTATTCAGAGCTTAACTGGAACGTACTGGGGGCAAAGTGCACTAATGAGCGATAAAAATTCAGAAAGCCCAACTATGTATGTTTTCTTCCATTTCAGAGATGGGGTTGTCTCAGCACTCAATCTGTAATCAAGCACCCACTTATCCAGCCCTGCTCCTTCAAATTCACCTTTCTAAAGCAAGTCATACAGGAGACTAATGCTCCCTTCATGTAAGCAGATGCACAGCATCACACACCTGGCAGAACTGGCTACAAAACTTGCATGCAAAAATGTACAACAGCACATGTTCAAGCAGCATAAGCAATATCTTCCCTTAAATGACTGGGACTGCATCTAGGTTTCTAAACCCAACCTTAGATCATATTCATTACAACTAATTGAATGAACTGAAAACTAGATTTGGCAGTAAAACCAAGGATTACCTTCTCTCTCCCCAAATGTCCCAGTAAGTCTAAAAAAATCAATTCCCTCAGAAAGTGGAGCACTTTCTGTAATTACTGAAACTACTGTGTATGACCTAGTTGCTGTTAACAATAAGAAATTGTGTGGATATACATTCTTGTCATAGGTGGCATCAACACAGTCAACAGTCATCTTAGTAAAGGCAGTTAATCTCTTTAGAAATGAGTAGCAACACAGCTGTTTTCTGGCACTTGTTCAGAAATCCCCTCAGGTTCATCTATAACTTTTCAAAGAAATTCAATGGAAGAATATCATATACACTTTTGAGTAGTCAACAGCACCTCCTTAATTATTTTCCCAGACCCAACTTCAGGCATCAGTTCTTCTCCTTTATCAAGAAGCCCATCTGTATTTGGCTATGGAAGAGGCAAGAGGAAGGACGATGGAAACTCCCTGGGGGAAATTTCTAGCCCACAAGACTTCTATGTGCTCACAGCTCTAAGTCCTCTGCTAGCCACAACCCTTCCCCAGAGTCTGGGGGATTACACTTGATGTGATAACAGCACATGAGTTTTCTATTTTGCTACACAGACGCATATATGATATGCTGCTTTTGCATCCCAGGACAATACAGGCAGCTGGATTGTTATTGCAGTAATAATGCAATTTACCTGATGATACCAAGATGCTTACTGTGCAGCAATGTTGCCTGTGCAGCTAGAGCATAAGACAGTATTACCAGTGAGAAATATAACTGAGCAACTTCTGGAACTGTAAGAGATTTATTCATGTGAAAACATCAACCGTTTTCCATTATTCTTTGTTGACACTATGAAGAAAACATGTCCCGCTTGTGCTGTCACAAGGGACAAAGCAATGACGAATAAGAAAATCCATAAAACACAAAACATTGTTGATATATGGGGATTTGAATGGGGCCATTTCTATACAAAGAGGTAGATCAGAAGTAAAAAACTTGCTGTCAAGAAGATCAGAAGCAAAGATGTCATTTCTATCTGAGTTACTAGAGATATTGGCCCAATTTCTGCTTGTCATTGTACAGGTAAACAAATGCACGGGAAAACATATATTGCTCCTATGCTTCTGGCACTACTGAGATCAACAAAATTTCCTCAGGAGCGCGGTAGCGATCATGAACGTCAACATCAGGAGAGGTCAAAACTCAGATGAAAAGTCAGGACTTCACCCAACCTATATGGAATAACAAAGATAGCTGGACTCAGCAGACAGTGGTTACCACACCATGTTAATGACAGCAGAGAGGCCTCTCTCACAGAGGCGAGGAGGGGCTGGCTCTGTGGCACGTGGCAGCCCCAGGACACACAGTGCTGTAGGGAACTGGGCCTGAAAGATGCACAAATCCTGACTGTTCTTGCTGCATCCACATCCCCGCATTGTCCCTCCCTTCCAAGACAGGAGTTTTCAAAGAAGAAATGAGAAATTAGTACACGAGAAATCTAGGCCCAATAGTTCAATCTGTACAATTTTCTAGGTCAAAGAAAAAAGAAGCAAACAGACAGAACTACAAATTTCTAAATATTTGCCAAGCATCCAGTTTGGCCCTTATTTTCACTGAGATGCACTGCCATTTAGCATGAGCCACTGTTTACTAGTCTTTTGTCAGCTTACAGTCTGATGAACTTAATCACGTGCTAAATCACCTCCAAGCCAATTTCAGATAATACTTTTGAGGACTTTCATGGGATGCTCAAGCTTTCTATAACAATTCAGCTACAGCTTATCTACTTCTCTGACCACTGGTAGTACCTACATATTTTTCCCACTTCTCGGTAGATATTTTCCCCATTTTCACAACAACAAGAAGTCAGTGCTGGCGAGAACCTGAGCAGTCACAGTCTCTTCATGAATAAAGAGAGGTGAAAACTGCAACTGCGACCCCTGACTCCCAAATCCTATTCGAGTCCATACTGACAGGTTCAGATCATACCTTAAAACCCAGCCAGATGCTTGAGGAGTTGAATTAGGGCTGGAGCCCTAATTCCTCATTTGCTCTAACTGATAAAGCCCTGCAGTGCCTACCAGTGCTCCCAAACACAGGCTCAGTGAAGTGGGACAGGACTGTGAAAGAAAGGAGAGTTATAACCATGCGGTATTTAGGAAACTGCTCCAAACAAGCCTCATTCAATACCTCTTCTGCTCAAGAGCTACCTGGAGCCTATGAACAGAGGGGGAAGAAAAGGAGCTCCTCTCCTGCTTGGATCCTGGTTTTACTTTGAAAAACCTACCTGACTTGAGTTACCACTTTTTTTGTGAAGACTTGGGTGTAAAAGGTTCATGTTTTCTCACTACTTGCATACAAAGACACACACAATTGGAAAGTGACCAAGATGTATGCACATCTAAAGTGAATTTCATCACAGGGTTTTTTTTCTCCCGTTATAAAGAGAAGATTGACTTCCTGAAAATTGAGAAAAACACAGTATATTCTAAACAGCAGCTGTAAAGAAGTTTCACCAGAATCGTACTGTTGTGCCATTCAGAACATCAGGCAACAAATTAAAAATCTTTCACAGAGTAATTGGGTTGGTAGAGAAACTGTGCAATGCTTTGCTCAGAAATGATAGCCTCTTGCAATTTAACCCATTAACCTAGAGACAGCATAAACTATTCTTGCTATAGTTACTGGTGGCAGATGAGGGAGTGACATGGGAGCTGAGAAGGATGTTGATTACAGAATCTGAAAGACAGATACGAGGCAGAAAAACAAGAGAACAAGAAACAAACCTGAAGCATGTCTTACATATAAAAATAACTCCTAATCAATTTGAATTAATTTAATTGCCTACTGCAGTGCATTTGTAGCGTATTTTAAATGACATGCTGCTTAAATAAATTCTTGTGGGAGGTGGTCCCCTCCCTGTGACCACAGGATATTTAACTAAGAGATGTCAGTAATGTGCTTCATTAACGGTAATGGCTGCAGTACAGCAGAGGAGATAGATTACATATGAGGTATTACATTCTACGCATTCCTCTACAAGTGTGGGAATAGCCAGATGTGCCCTAAAAGTGCTAACTAACTGCACTTGCTGTGACAACAGGGCTTCTGAGTATGGGAGGACAGAAACATTATGAAGAAGCAACCAATAGTGGCATGACTGTGATTGTAAAGGTACGGCAGATGGTTCTGTACTCTGACTTAACTTCCAGGCAAGCATGTTTGGCACAAATACTTGACACCCGAGAACAATGAACTTTTACTTTCCACAATACCTGTGCCAGCAAACGTCTTTACTCAAATGCCTGCAGGAAGCAAACGCCCAGCAGGTACAAGCATGTTCTAATGTCAGTCATTCGCAAGTTTTAAAGAACACTCAAAGAACCACAAGCAATCCCAACTTTTAAAATTGCTTTCTGTATTTTCTAATACATAGATTATCCTACTAACCTCTGCTCCTGATTATTTTCATGCAGCATTCTCCAAAGTAGAAGCTGTAGAGCACATCTTTCTATGCCTGGATCTCTCCAGACCCAGCTCTACACATCACTTTTTCTCTTTTTCTTTTTTAAAAAAATAAAAAAATAAAAAAAGAGAAAAAGTTTAACAGCCTTCAGTCTGTTTTTAACTTGAGGCACAAATAATTGTGATGGAGTTTTACGTTATTTGTATTCCTGCATCCCAGGGTGCCTGAGCCCGTTTCACACTGCTATTCGCACTGCTAAAACTTGACGTTCTCCATTTACACAGTCCAGCAAATCAGCTGGATGGCTACCTGCACCCTCTTACCATACACTTTCATTCCACACCATTCAAGAGTGATAGGACCATGAGGTGGACTTCAGAAGAGTCTCTGTAAAGGGCCTAAACTGTAGTAATTTAAGAATATAGTAGATTCTTATTCTCCTGCCAAAGTGCTGGCACAGATTTAACATGATGGAGTGACAGAACGATTATTATTTACATGTATTGCGGTACGCCAAAATTGGTGCCACATTTAGAAACAGGATGGACAGTTAAGATGCACCTTAATTCTAGCTACTACCTTCACTTCCTTCAACAGATGGTATTACAACATTTTAAAACTCAGTTGCACTGGCTGTTCATTCACCCTGCATACCTTAGAACACAGAAAAATTCATGATCTAGTCATTCAGAGCAAGTATGCAGATATGAAATAATATGCCTCTTATCAGTAATCTCACTGGTAAATCTAATCTGAATAGCAGAACTGAATAGCTAATTTATTTCCCATCTAAACTGAAGCAAAAGATACATGAAATGATGGGGCCAGCCATAGAGATGAAACTGTGTCCTGGTTTTGGCTGGGATGGAGTTGGTTTTCTTCCTGGTAGCCGGTATGGGGCTGTGTTCTGGGTTTAGGTTGAGAACAATGTCGATGATACACTGATGTTTTGGTTCTTGCTAAGTACTTGCTAAGTGGTGCTCACTCTGGTCAAGGACTTTTCAGCTTCCCATGCTCTGCCAGGGGCACGGGAGGCTGGGAGGGGGCACAGCCGGGGCAGCTGACTCAGACTGGGCGGGGGCTATTCCATACCACGTGACGTCATGCTCAGTATATAAGCAGGGGAGTTGGCCGGGGAGGGGTTCGGTCGCTGCTTGGGGGATGCGCTGGGCATCGGTCGGCGGGTGGTGAGCAATTGGACAGTGTACCGCTTGCTTTGTATTACTACTGTTCTATTTGTTTTTTTTATTTTACTTTAGTTATTAAACTGTTTTTATCTCAACCCACGAGTTTTCCCCTTTTGCCCTTCCGATCCTCTTCCCCATCCCACCGGTGGGGGGGGTGAGCGAGCGGCTGCGTGGTGCTTAGTTGCTGGCTGGGGTTAAACCACGACAAACTGGAACCGGGGTTCCCGAGTTTGTGAAGTGACTTTTATTTTAAGATGCTTCACCAGAGTTTGTATTATTCTTATTTAGTTTTTATGCATGAAATTATACTTTTCAGACTCAATATATCTAAAATTAATTACACATTATATATTTACCCATATATATATGTGTTGTGAAAATAAAAACTGTTCTTGTGTGTGATCTGAACCTGAAGAGTCAACAGTTCCTAGTCTGAAAGCCCTGGCAGCACTGTGCCAAGTTGCCTGTGACTCCAAAGCATCTTGCAGAAGAAGTGTGGGTTGACTGGGAAGAGACCCTGGCTTTCCCAGATGGTTGGCCTTTCATGGCGGCCCCAGCAGGAAACAGCAAGGAGAACACAAAAATAGTATTCACTCTCCAAAGCTCAAAGTTTCTGAATATGAATATGTATACTCTATTGTCTTGGATGGTATTGCCTCCATGTACGTATATTCATCTTCTGCTGGAACTGCCACTGGCAGTTCAGACTGCCAGAAAATATCGCGGTGCCTTTAGTGATCCAGTTCCTCATATGAATGTCCTGTAACATTGTTTTCATATTGATGGAGCATTTTTTGAGGGACCAGGAGAACTGTGGTGGGGCTTGAAGAAGTTGATTGTATCCATCTCACTACAAACTGGTGCCCTGCTGTAATTGGCAAGTTGGACGTTGTTGTTTCTGGCAGGAGTTTTCTGCAGATCCTAAAAAGCTGATAAATACCCAAGCTGATGTCTTTCACATTTGTTCCTCTCCACACCATTGTCATTGACTAGACAACTTTTTTCTGCTTAACTTTGATTCATTCAAAAACTGGTCCTGTGGCATCACTGTGTATGTGCTGCCACACAGTACCTCTCCTCATAGCCAAAGGTGAGAATTCAGTGGCCACTTGTTATCCCTTAAATAAGTACACAACAACTGGAAAGAAACAACAGGAAAGCCAGATTTGCAGATGGTTGTATCATAGCACAACAGCTGTCTTTGCTAGGCTTGTTCTCCAGCCTACAGGAAACAGTGGAAACTTTTGCATTAGTTTTAGTGAGGTTTAGAGCTCTTCCACGGTAACCTAAGTACAGGTCTACTACATGCAGGTATCCTGCATCAGGATTCTGATAGCTGAGCTTCTCCTTTTCAATTGATCTCCTGTTCCTTAGGAGTTCAATGTTTTACACTGAAAATTAACGTGTTTTCTAGGAAATAATCACCACTGTCTTTAGGAAAACTTGGGTAGGATTCATCTTATTTGATGCAGATGTCTTCACTGTCTGTCTGACTAGTGATGCTTGGCTTCCTCCAGAGCCAATACAATACAGAGTGAAAAAGCCACTTGTATGGTATGATCTATCTGACCTACACAGATGTATGCTTTTGGATGTCAGGAAGTGCAAGAAAAGCCTTTTCCTCTCAACTGAGTATCAAGAGATCCTAGCATGAATAGGTCTGAATTAGTTTACCTACCCTGTTGACATCTGTCTTTGATCAGATGATCCCACTCCAGGTGGCCTGAGTTGGACATAGTATACAAACATTACTAGCCGTTTTTACATAGTTACTATGTTTAAGCAAAAATGAAATAGAAGACAGTGTCTGTGGAATAAACAATCTAGTGTTTTCTCCCTTTTATTGCTGTGATATGAAGTCAATGGCTTAGCAATCTAAACAGAGATGGTTTATCAGGCCCTTACCTTTGGGGATAGTAATCTGACAGCCCAGGTCACAGTCCTGCTGCAACTGATAAAAAGCCACTTCCTGCAGCCGAGCACGCTCCAGCTCCGAGAGGCTTTGAACGGGAACTGACTTCAGCCGAACGCTGCGCCCTGACATGCTGTTCCAAGTGAAATCACCCTACAGGAAATCAAATGGAAAAATATGAAGCATCATATGGTATGCACAGTTTAATAAACAGAACCATCTCTTTTACTGCTAGGAAAAACAACACAGGTCCTCTTTTCTAAAAGGCCATTTTCTTGGACATCCCTAGCCTTTCAAATATCTTTGTTTTCCTAAGAGCAGCATTCCTTAAAAGGAGTACAGACATGCAAAACAAAAGGTCAATTCTGTCTGAAACCATTTAACCAAGTATTGTTGCAAAAACATTAGGATTCCAGTAACCAAAAGCACAAAGCAGGAAAAAAAAAGCCCTTGCGTGCTTTTCCCAGTTTGCTTTCTTTGTACAGTACTCAGTCATCACTTCACTCCTTTCCCCGCAGTCAGTCGGGGATGTGGGCCTCCACAGGTACATGGACAACACGCATCTTATCTCCCTCGACTTGCTAATCCCACTCCACCAGACTGTTCAGAGAGTGCACAGGCAGAGCCCCTTCTCTTTTCTGACACATCCCATCCCCTCCTTATGACGATATTGTGTTTAGACCAAGATCAACTAAAGGACAAGCTGTTTCACATTTTTTAAAAGCCATAATAACAACGTATGTGTTAATATTTATACAGGAAAACAACATGAGATATGCTACATCTCTGTAAGGTACCAATTACGCTTGGAAAGCAAATCAAAAGCTTTAGCTGTTCTATCTCCCACCTGTGATAACATATACAAAAAGCTATTCTCTTAGTTAGTATTTAGCTTGGGCAAGAGAAGTAATCATCAGTCAGAGAGAAGTGCAAGCACACAAACAAGCTTAAAGGCTGACAATTAACTTCAAGCAAGAATTTCAGAATTCATCAAAGCATCATCAAAGAGCACATTTTAGCACTACAGGGAAAGAAAGAAGAATTTGTTTTTCATGCTAACCACGTTAAAAAATAAACATCAAACTTGTTAGTAGGTATAACCTGATGCAGCTGTGGATAATGGAAAAACTCTGATGTACATCAGCTGAGCTGTAAAGACAAATCCAACAACCTGCTCTTCATCACAACATGGCAGACTTACAATTAACAAACTTCACTCTCATTTTAAGTTCTCATTTTCAGTTTAAATTTCAACATCTGTACCCTCACTGCATGCTCATTTTTTCACCGTTCACCTATAATTCATCTGCTCTGCACACACAGCTGCAGTCAAAGGATGCCCATCGACTTTAAAAGACATTGCCTGAAGCTCCTTATTACAAAAATCAGTGTGTGTACATATATATGTGCAGACATACAACCTGTATATACATTTGTGTATACAAACACATACACGTACCTATATATGCATACCTGTGACTGTGTCTGTATTCACAAATATGCAGCACCATCCAGCAATACGGATCAAAGGAGTTACACATTAAACACCATTTCTTACAATGCATGAAGTATGTTTGAGTTAATCAAGGAAGGTTTTTTCATAAGTCATTAGGCAACCATAATAGATAAAGCTGTTACCTCAATGTGAACAACTGCACATCTGTACACTCAATGCATGTACTATGCTCAATATCTTTACGATATTTATGTATAGATGGGCCACATATGCAAACTTCTACGCTAGCCCAGTATTTGATTACTGGAATTTGTTCCTTCATTTTTTGCCTCTTCATCTCTTCTTGCTCTTCTAGTGCTTTACTGTTGATTAGCTAGACTCAGTAATCTCAAATTAAAGGTTTGCACAGTGACACAAGCCAAGCTGACTAGCTTAACTCAAGCAAAACCAAAGCAGCAAGAGTCACATAAACCTTATTTGCAAACTGCAAGTAAACATTTACATTTTTTGAAAAGCTATTGTCATTTATAGATAAAAGTGATAGAGAACAGAATCCACAACCAGACGATGTATACTAAGAAACTAATTCCTTTCCAACCCTGATAATGCGAAAGAAATTTTACAAGTACAGAAATATACAATTTAATCGTCATGAACACATGATGTACAAAATGTTCTACAGCCAAAATGGTACAGAGAGAGAAACATAGATCTTTCTAGTAGAGTTTGGGGGTATTTTATCTTACCAATTTCTCCAAGATGAGCATTTTCATAAACAAAAATATCACTGATGTGTCTACCATGAAAAATTTCAAACCGAGATATTTAATTTTGAAACAGGAATGGGAAGCAAAAAGGATACCCATTAGAAAACGTTGAGGTAACAGAATATTTATACTGTTTAGGACATACCCTGTTTCCTGTAGAGCACAAAAACCAAGGGGTGTGGGGGTCTTTTAGGAATTACCACAAATTAAATAAATATTTGTTAACTGAGTTTTGCATGGACACGAACTATTGCTCTTTTTTGGATAAAGGGCAAGTAATAAATTACCAAGGGCAAATCTTACTCTGGAGGTAACTCTGCATCCTCTGCCTTATCTCTGAGTTAGCTTTGTAACCGCAAGCAGTGAGCTGTACCACTGCAATGCCCAGCTCAAACATTAGCCCTGTCAAACCAGATGAACTCGGTGAGCCAGGGCTTGCTAGTTGTGGTACAGCCCTGCATTAATATTCTGCTTTAGAGAACCCAATAAGCCTCTTTGCACAGAGCTGTGCTGCTTTATATGAGCAGAGCAGCCAACTCAGCACTGGCTCAGGAATCCTACCCAGGCTAATTTCACCTTAATATGGGAGCACCCCACCTAATTTTTTTTATAGGGGGTCAAGGGTTTAAAACCAAGGGAAAGAAGAAAGCACCCAACAAGATTATGAGGGCTGTTCCTTGCAACCAGGTTTTTTATTCTGGCAGTCTGCAAGCTCCCAGTATGTCCCTGGTGCTCACTGGGTTGGCTCTGTCTGGCTAAAAACAGTGGAATGCAAGCTCTGTACCTTCCAATGCCACGACAGGTCACTGAGCAGCGATAAAGAATGTGGAATCACTCTGTCCAGTTGCTGCGCACTACAGAAGACATTCCTGTTTTACACATGATGGGTTTGATAAAATCTCTGCTAGGTCACATTAACATAGGTTTTTATTATGCTAATGCAACACATGACTAATTAACTAAAATATTTTTGGAAAATCATGTGTTAGGGCCAGTGGAATCTCCTAATCTGCTAAGTGAGTGAGAGGCTCAAGAAATGTTTCCTTGAAAAAGTCTGTTTTATTTGGCAAATAAATATCACTGTCTTCTATGAGCCAAAACACAGTATTTGGTAATTTAATCTATTCAAAGATTCCTATGCTTTGTGTGACACAAGGTAAATTAGAAGCCTCATCTTCCTTCTAAAGCACTCTACAATTTTATGTACAGCCTGTAAATTACTGCAAAATCAACCAGGCTTGGGAGAGGTCCAGAAAAGTCAAGTTCCCTTGGAGAATGGGTGCTGGTGCAATTACATCAGTCACATCTGCCTAAAGCTATTCTCCACTCTGTGGGACAACCAAAGGAGGGAAAGGACAGGACAAACATGGAGAATATCTTCTGTTTCTCTCTCCATATGAGGAGGAACATTTCATCAGCCTACTTCAACATCAGCCTGACATAGCTCCTTGCAGAAGCTTAAGAGGAGCAGATGATCTTTAAGCACCAAGTCAGAGTGACTTGGGTTTTGAAGTTCATGCCCTCCATGTGTGTTCAGGCATACATACACAGCTTCTTCTGCATTATTTAGATCGTAGGTATGACCTGCAAATGGCTCCTTCATCACCAAGAAGGAAAAAAATAAAACAACACAAAACCAGAGAAGAGTGCAAACAGAAATATTGCTCTGCGATAAAGTGATCAGCCTGATAGGAGACAAAGTGCTAACTGCAAAGGTGCTTTCATAACTGACTTTTACAAAACCTTAAACCAGACTAAAAGCCTTCTCTGGTTTCTTCTACCACCCAGTCACTTCTTTTCCCTCACAAGTCTCCAGCTTCAGCTGCATTTTCTCTTTGGCCCTCCCACTAACATCTAACATCTCTCCTCCACTCCACCGAGCAGTTCACTTATCGGGTAAGTAACTAAAATACCAGAGCAGATGACTCAGCAAAGGAGATGACTGATGAACTGCATCGTGTGCCTTTGAAGGATCTGTCCACTTTTCCCGTATTTCTTGACCACAGTCATAAGCACATTTTTAATAAGATGCAGACTACAGTTTTACCAATATTCTTTCAAGCATTTTTTTTAATGGGTTGGATGTTCAATGGCTTCAAAATAAACATTAAGTGGTACATCCTGACTTAAGTAACACTATGCACCTAAATTACTCTTAAGCATGTGTAGCCTGTTCTTGCATACCTGACCTCTTTCTCTTGAGCCTCCAACACACAGACTGTCAGATGTCTTTTAGTGAAGTCTTGTTCTTCTGTCCTTGGTTGACAACTACTGCATGGAATCCCAAATGTAGATGCAAATCTACAGGCGATGATTGACCTCTGTTGATCTCTGCAGTTTTAAGCCTTAGTGAGTAATGTGGATCGTGCACAGGGTGGGAAATAAGAATCCCCACACATGGCAGTTTTAGATAACACAAATTTTAATGCAAGATGGAGAAAGTAATTTTTATCTTATTGCATTATTGTTATTGTTAATGACTTCAGTCTGTACTCATTTAGGTAAATGTCATTATCAGATTAGCTGTCTACTTTTCATTAGTCTTTTGCTCAAATCCATTTGAAACCACTAAGAACAAACCCAATTATGTCTACTTGTTTTTCTCCTACCCTAGCAACACTTAGCTATGTGCTTGTATTTAGATGGGTCTCCACTGTAAAAGAATTCAGTATTTTTGCACACAAAAAGATGATATTGCAAATAGCATGGCAAATAGAGCATTACAATGTCTTAATTCTGTTTGCTTAATTACTTCTTTAAGCTTCATGAAACCGCATATCATTACCACTTTATAAACCTTTCACTTACCCTGGTCATTTATTTCAACTCTTTCTAAAATTATTTCCAGACTCCTGAGGCATAAACTCGCACAATTTGACTGTTGGTACAGGTAATCCCTCTCTTCCTCACTTCCCTGGTATTGCTGTTAGGATGAACCAAAACCAGTTCTGAAGTGAAAGCCAGTCACTCCAGTACAGCTATGTACTCTATCATACGAAATCAATGTACAGCATACTGTTCCTGGACAGGATGAGAATTAAGAAGAAGGGGGAAATAAACTATGTTAAATATCCATTTTAGCATTACATGCAGTTAAGGACCGCATGGCCAGTCCTTTACTAATGCCATCCTAGATAACCACCTGCAGATTAATGAAGAGTTAGGTAACAATTGGATGGTATGAGTGTGCTACGGCCTGACTCTCTCTGCCACCTTATTTCCAGATGCTCTTCCATAGCCAGTGCAGCTCTGACAGGCAGCACCCTGGTTTCCAGCTGGCATTACAAATTCCTGCAACCTAGGATGCTCTGGCATCTCCAAACACAGCAGGCGTCACACAGCTGCTCCCAAGGGACAGTTAGTATCATAAAAGAAGACAAGTCTTTCAGATTAATGAAACAGCATCTAAATACTAAATTCGAAGAAGCACAAGACTTGCTGCATGACATTGAAGCATTCAGAGGAAGATATCTGAACCTGGATGCACAAAGTATGGGGCCCCAACAATTAATCTGCATTAAGAAAGACTGACTTCATTAAGGTCGTTATCGAGGGTAAGATCCTGTTCCCCTTGACGTCAGTGGCAAACCTATTAATATAATGTCTCCACTAGGAAGAGAATAAGTACAGTCCAGATGGATCCTGTGTTACAGTTCGGAGCCTTGCACTAAAGTCACCTTACCTCATGCTATATTGTACTTGTGTATTAAATAAAGTATGTACAGAAAAAGCTATTAGTCTCATCAAAAAGATCACACTTAACAAAACAGTGGTTTAGATATCAAAACTATTTAATGGCAATTACTATAGCCATAGCGTTGCCAAAGACAGACACTTCCTCGCTCCTGACTAGCATCCTGTCTCATTCCCAAGGCTGAAAATCCATGTACTCAGGATCGGTACTGGAAGACAACCCCTGTGGGACACTGGAAAGCTAGTATTCCCCACAGGAGAGGCAGAATTCACACCCACAGCAGAAATACTTCATCTAGCAAGACAGCATGAACCAGGGCCCAGGTAAAGACACACACTTCAGAATATTACAACAGTGATTTCCATTTATCGGGGGCGGGGGGGGGGGAGCCCTTCTAACTTTAGTCTAAGGGTAGACAGGGATTGGAAGAATGAGCATGCTTTCACAGCAGTATTAAAATTGCTAAAATAAAGGGAAAAATATTTCCTGTTCTTCTACGATCAACCTCTCCAAGTTTTCCAAATGCCTCAGGATACTATTTCATGTTTAGAATACTTAAAAAGCATTCTCTTAAAAAAACTGATGTGTAATGGAGATGTATTTCCTTCCTTTTCTGATATTAATAAACACAAATGATGTACAAAGGTATTGCCTAGCAAAATATTAATCCCTAACATACCCACTCTGTACTGAACTTTTTTATACATCCAGAAAACCAACCTCCAGAAGTTAGAAAGCTCCATTAAAATGAACCAAAATACATGTTCAGATTTTCTGAATTTCTTACTTCAGCAGATACGAATATTTTTGGAGGAATTTATCCAGAAGCACAATTAGAGCCAGAAGGGGCCAAGTACTTTTTTGGAGGTGCCAAAATGGAGACGGAACACCCTAAAAAGCCTAGATGCAACTGTAAAATTACAGTTGAAATTTTGTCAGTCTTCACGTAAATAGATTTCTTTGTATTTTTGTTAGTAAAAGAGAATTAAGCCATATTGCAATACTGTGAATTTTGCTGCAGGTTGAGAGCACATGCACAGCTGTCACAACCACGACTGCATGCAGTAACAAGTTGAACTGCAGTAATTAAACCATCTGAGACCACAGTACTGGGCTACTGTACAAAATCCAGAGGCTTACTCAATCTCAACACAAGAGATCTGGGATAGCCTGGATTGATTAAGAGGAGAATTCTTATCCCTTTTATCGGTTCGTGTACTGTGTATTTTGAGAGGTTGGTGCTATGTTTTTCTCAAGTGTTAAAACAGTTTCCTGCTTCAGCAGGGATGACGTGAACTCTGCAAGCTAATGGCAGCTGACCCAAAATCGAATACAATAGCTGCACGAGTATTATTTTTAGTGGCAAAGCTGCCTTAAATAGACCCCGCTCCAGCTTCTGTGACCAACACAAATGTGCTCCCGACAGCCCTCAATGCTCAGCTGCTCATGAAGGTGAACAAGGAACCACAGCCCGTAATACACCGAAGACTGTCCTCTCACATCCTCTCTGAGGTTTCCTGTGCCCCAAGCCATGGTAAAGGTGGGCTCTGTCCCAAGGACAACCTTTGCTCAATACTGCAGGTTGCAGTATCCATTCATGCCATGAATGCCATCCATTCATGTTACACTCTTACTAAATGTAAAGATTTCCAATGATATTTCAAATATGAAATAGTGCTCTTTCTCCTAAGCCTAATGAGATTAATGTTACGCATATGAAAAAATAAGGCCGAAACTATATGCGAAATGCATTTAAACAATTTGGATTAAACAAATATAATCATACATCCTATTTGTAGCTTTACTGGTCCTGAAGTAGCACGTAACGCCCCAATGAAACAATAAGGATCTCTACTAGTACAGCACAGAAGTTAACTATTTCTGCATCCAATAATAAGTATTAATGTGACTGCAGTCAATGCTTTCAACAGTTAGGAGTGGCATCTATTTCTATTATGTTCAGTATAAAAGAAAAAATTACAACATTTTAGAGAGAAGTAAATGATCTGCTATTTGAAAGAGAGAATGCACATGAGAAAGCACACACTGTCATTTCCAAGCATGCAAAAATCATATCAGCATGAGTATTGTATACAAGGCTAAAAATATATATTTGAGTACTTCAGTTTACCTCCTGGATTTTGAGCTTTTAAGATATGTGTAGATTACACTATTTGACTTGAGCACACCGTCAGAATCTCATAATGAAGTCCAATAAAATAGTTAATTCCATGACTCCAAGAACTGGTATTTGACTAATAGTAAAGCCTTTAATTCAATACAAACCCCTATTCTTATTGTTTCAAGCAGTTCAAACCAGTATTTTCTATAAACTGATATTACTTACAGAAAGGGTTTTGGGTCTAAGGAAAATGAGATCTGTTGCACATGTGGAAAACAGCCATTCTGACTGCCTACATACCAGGTTTGGTTGGAAAACACTTCTAGGGTTTTTTTCTTCTTTTTGGGGGGCAGTGGGGGTGGGGGTGATTTAGTTGATAGGAACAAAATGCAAGACATCTCCAAATATTTACATTTGGAAGCAGAGTGAGAACTCTCAGTTACTCAGCTAAGACACAGAGGACTCAGGAAGAGGTCTGTACTACCTGGCTTAGAGCAAGAGCTGGAACCAGGCTTTACCCCATCCCAGGCAAATGCCCTAATCAGGAGGCTACTGATTACTCTAACATCTACCCCCACTACTATATTGAACCTTGGTAGACATTGCTGCCCCCCCGCTGCAAACTCATTATGTGAATGGCTACTCTCAGCGCTGACTTGGACACCCCCAACAGTAACTACTCACTCACTCCGTACTGCGATCATGGGTGCTCCCTCATGCACATTCTCTCTTTCACAGCCTGCGCTGAAGTAAATGCATTGTAGGAGCTCTTTACTTATTTTTGGAAGTTTTCTCTGAGTCATGAGTTTGTATCACCAGCCAGCAGTGTTGCAGGTGTTAGTGACATAGAGTACGCATGCCTCTAGGAGGCAGGGACAGGCGCCGTTCAAACATGCATAAAGTAAGCAGTTAGCTTTTAAGGATTAGGAGTTTTCACTTCATTTGCTACATAATCACACTACGCTTCCATTTTGGTTTTATCACTCTCACACTATGTTCGTGCGTGCAAACACTACGCTGTCCTACACACCGATATCAGGTGTAGCCTGGGAGAAGTCTGTACCATTAAGCGAGTTGCAGTGCTCTGCCAACCTACTCCAGTTTATTGGGATGGTGTTTCTTGCTTTTTTTTGGTTGTTTTCTTTGTTTTGTTTTGGTTTTGTTTTTTCGGGGTTTTTTTGTTTTTTGTTTTTTGTTTTTTTTTTTAAGATCTGGGATATCAAATTCCACCCTCATCAGCAGCTGTTTTGATGACTCTGTTGCTCTCCTGAAGAGCCTGCAAAGACAATTCTCTATGGAAACGTTCAGAAAATACAGAAAGTCTAATAATTAGGGAAAATATTGTGAGTACAAAGAGGTGGCTTTGCACTGACTAGCATTATAATTGCTTTTCATCTATGTAATTACTTTTCCTCTGTTTTCTCTGTATTGAAACAGTGCATGCTCTCTTCTTGCAATGCACAACAAAGGACAATACTTCAGCTTACTGAAAAGCACTACTTCAGCATTTCTTACAAAAAATATCCTGCTTGCACACATGAATCTGCTGATTTGCCATTAAGTTAAATACCAAACAAGAGTTTAAATATTTTTTAAGAAACCACCTCAGCTATACTAGAACTATACAAACTGCTCTGAATGGATATATAGCCAAGAGGTCAGATTGATGGATCAGTGTACATACCCGGGAAGACCACTAAAGGGCACCTTGATGCTCATCATTGTCTATTAACATGGAGGCTCATTAAAAATGTGGCATTCCAAAGCAGAAAACGTAAAATAGATCCACACAGATAAAACCACTGTGCTGCAACATCAATTTTCAGGAGACAGGTACATTTTGTAAACTGCCCCTGCAACCTGAGGCACCCCAAGTTGAAACTGTGTGCCTGCCAGACAGTCCGTGACTTCTTTCTTTCTTTTTAAGAAGCACGTTTACTTTGGACAGAGAAAGGGAAAAATAGCCCAAAAAGTTCCCACTGTTATGAAAAACAGAAACAATTGCTAAAGTTACAAGACTGAGCCAGAAGATGAACAGCTCTCGGTCTCTACTTTCTTTTACGCAGCTAACCCGAATTTAAAAATGCAACAATAACACAGTCACGGCCATAAAACCTGATGCTTACAGAAACTGTTATTTGCCAAACTGAACCTATGCAGCTGCAGCTGTCATGCCATCAGCTTTCAATAGCCCTTTACCATCAGCACATTTTGCTCACAGCTACCTGGGTTACATGCCCTTCATGCACAAAGCATACAGAAAAGGATAAACGTGTCACCACAGACTTCAAAGCAAGCCACCTGACGAAGCCACTCAAATACAAATCAGCCTAATTATGCAGTTTGGTTTTAAAATGTTAATGCCACTTCTCATTCCATAGTTTCAGTCCTCATGGTCCAACTATGAAAACAGACAAGGTCATGAAACTGGTCTGAAAATAAACAGTATTTGAGGGCTCTCGGTTTCTTGATGGATCTCCAGAGCCTGGTAAGTGGTCAGTAGTGCCAGCTTTTTCCCCCACTGAATCAAAGCGGTTCTCTTTTCTTCAAGCGTAGTTAAAGCACGAAAAAATTAAACCCGATGCCACTGTGAGCACCACATTCAGCACACCCTCCATCACACTTATCTCTACGCCACCATGTATGAGATTATTCAGTTTCCTTACCCATTAACTAAGTTCTCTTGCGTCTTCTGTGTCCTTTAGTATTTGATCAAACCAGATTTGAATTAAGGACCTGGATCCAACTATGCCATTTCATAAAATAAGAATAAGGTAAGAATAATGTCGTTGACCTGAAGCTGTGTACCAAGCGTCTGAGAGAGAGCCCAGCTGGAACAGCTGTGACTCCCAGGACACCTTTTGCTGCCAGATGTCATGAATCTTAGGGGGGGAACATCGATCTTTTCACTTCTCCACCTCAAAGCAAGCTGAGAGCCCAGCCCAGGGGAAAGCCCAGTCACACAGACAAGTTGTGACTGGGTTCCCTGCTTCTTACTCCAGAGGAGATGTTCCGAGACAGTGCAAGGAGTGATGAGGAAGGGGCAGGTCTCCCCTCAGAAATCCTTCTCCCCCATGGCTGTGCAAGCTCAAAACCAACTGTAACTGCCCAAACTCTCCCTATCAGGAGTAGCTGAGAGAGTGCTGGACGCAGCTGCAACGGCTCCTTGGAGCACAGCGAGGAGCACTCGGCGGTTTCTGCCTGACCTTCTCATGCAGTTAGTTTGGAGCTTTTTAAAACACCCTTGAAAACTTTCTACTCAAGCAGGCAGGCCAGCTATATTTATAATGTGGTTTTGACAACAGTAACACAGAGACTGAGCATTTTACACAGTTTGCTAGGGAAAAAAAAATCCTTGATAAAGGCGCTGCTTCATAAATAATGTCTGTCATGTTCACAGTCCCCATACACAATGCTGTCATCTACAGCGCGTGGGCTGGGAGCGTAGGAAATTTGTGAAAAACAAACAGTGAATCACCAATGATTTTGATGGCAGCTCTGCCCTACGTGGCATTTCACCAAGTCATCATTCAGAGCGACAACTTTGTTTCTCAGCTGGCACGACTTAGCACTTCATCAGATTGCTCACAGAACAGGAGAAACCACGGGCTGGAGTTCATGGCAACGGTAAGGGAGAGCATGTAAAAAAAAATTATTTTTTTTTTTAATAGATATCCACCCAGATGCTTCATGCACCTCTAAATCGAGGCAGGCTGAATAGCCTCCCACCTGCCAGGGTACGAGAGCCTGCACTCACGGCTCAGAAATGCACACAGCCCTTCCTGGCTCGACATCTTGGCCACCAGTGCCTGCCTGGTAGCAGCAAACATAGACATCGGATGTCCCTAATGTTGGAGCCTTATCCAAAGCCCCGGGAAATCAACACACAGGGCCTCAGCATTTTCAGTGCCTCTTCGATCAGACATCAAATCCTAAAATCATGCAGCTCCTCACCTCCATTTCCAGTCTCTTTCCATGCCACCACCCAGGGCTGAGCGGTGCTAAGGACAGCCAGCGTGTTGCACACTAAGCATCATACCATGCAAGATTTCCAAGGAAAAAAAACTGTCTTAGCTGCCAAGAGAGCTGAATAACCTTCTCAGAAAAGTACCGTCACTGATCGTGCTTACATCCCAACACAAACCCAGGGCAATGAAGTTAGATTTATCTCTCCCCATCAAAATGCTGTAAGCCAGAGATCAGTGTCCTGCTAGTCATCTCGTAATTATGCTGTACATTTGCAGTTCTTGCAATCTTTCTTCAAAAATAAGTTTCTTCAGCCCCTATGTCCCTTGTGCCATTATTCTTTAAGTTTCCTCTAATGAGCAAAACTCTGCTATTTATGTAACTGGAAATGGGGACGTGCTCCTTCATGAACCCACTCACTCCAACCATGCGATAAAGGAACTGCCATTTCTAGGCTCTGCACAACAGCTGCCCTGCAAGCAAAGCATGTAAAAATCACCAACCTTTTTTGGTGGCCTGCAGAAAGATAAAATAGAGTGGCTGTGAAGAATCCAACTAGCCTGTCCCCCTTGTATTTATGAGCTCCAGACAAGGTTACACTCCTTTACCTTGGATAAAAAACGTGGAACTATATTGGAACAATAGGTTCCAATTCCTATTTGTTGGAACTATAGGTTGACAGCAAGGGTTTCCTTCTCAGAAATTGAGGAGTCCAGCAATACTTGTTGAGTTCTGCTTTGAACTGGGGTTCTTCAGGTTATTCAGTAGCTAACAGTGTAGAAAAATCAGGGTCCTTTGGGGTACACTCTCTACACCTAGATGATCTTATTTTTATATAATTTCTATTAGCTACCAGTACATCTGGGGAATTATTTTTCCCCATTTCAAACTACTTTTTTCAGTAATGCACAGCTTTATATTTAAAAATACGCTATTCAGGATGCAATGTTAGAATACAAATTGTTCACAGTTTATGGAGAGGCTATATAAAATATACCCTATCAGCCACAAAAGGGAAGAAAATGAACTTCCGTTGTCTACTTTGGATTCATTTCTTCCCAGAGCACTCAATAATGTTCATCTTAAAACTTTAAACTGAGTTGGGCCTAAACTCTCGTTAAGAAACTGGTTAAGTGATTCTGATTTTGTAACTTCGCCATTCACAGATAAGCAGTATGGGACTTTTGATTTGTTTCTTAATTATGCAAAAATTCCAAGGACTTGACTCTCGATCTGGAGGGGCACAGGATTAGGAAAACCCAATTAGCAGGCAGCTGAGAATTCCTCTGGCTGATCTCTTGTTACACCAAGACCAATGCTGGCCACAAAAGCCTCACGGGACTGTCAAAAATAGCTTCGGAAACAGAATTGACCTAAAATCTCATTTTTTTCAGTGGAAAAAAATCAGGGTTTTGTCTTAAAAAATACTCATGAAAGATATGTGGAAAAAAATGATGGCTTGGTCAAAAAAGTTCAAAAAAGTCCGCAGCTAAGAAAGATGTTTTCAGTCCAAAACGCTCTGGTGGGCCTCGTGGGAGCTACGATTCAAGTGCCTTGCGTGCTTGACTACCTTTCCCCTTGTGAGCAGGGGTTCCTGTGACAGACTCCTTCCTTCACCACCAGGGATGGCACTGCATCATGACAGTCCCTTACGGCTCATTAAAAAGAACCTGAGGTGTAAAAAAAACGCTGCAGAATAGCTTCCAGGAGACACAGCAGAACTATTTTGAATACAAACACATTCCATTTTTGTATTTCTATGAAAAGTAATTGAAAAATGCTGACTACTTTAGCCTTTCCTGGATTCATTTTGAACTATACTGGGGAACCCCAAAGACAGACTGGGCATCCACAGTCATGCAAGGTTACACGCATTAAGTTCGGGTGATACAGTTCACTCAAAACCAAAAATATATAAGAGAAGTACAACAACCTCTATTAGATTTACGCTTGATGTGATCCTAAGACCCGTGAAAATATAGAAGAGGTAGCAAGTTGCATATGCAAAAGAGGTACTTTAATTATATCTGAGCTGTCTGGTCCAGTAACCACAAAACACCCCGTCTGCTCCAGAGACTGTCTGCCTGTGCCTCACAAACTCTAAAAAGCAGAACACAAATAAAAACCCATCAAATATATTTAACTTGTTTTTTTATCTCATGATTGTAAGTGTTACCTATTAGCAGAAACTGATGACTCCCAAAGAGATGACGTAAGTACTCTAACACGTTATATTAGGCTCTAATAAAACCTCTACAGTGAGACAGATTAAGGGAGAACGTGCAGCAACATCCCTGTTTCTAGAAAAGGAAAACCTCGGAAGGAGTTGCAGAGACTTTGGTAAGCTGATGGAGACTTGAAAGGCAATCCTGGAGGAACCAAAGCTGGGTTTGCTCAGACATGCTGGTGCTGCTGCTGCTGTAATCTCTGAATAGCGGGAGAAGAGTATGCTCTGTTTTCTCTCGAAGACTTCTGAAAGCAGTCTAACATATTCTGAGTCATTGCAATATCCTGAAAATCCCACTTTACAGCTTTGCTTTTATAAAAGCCGTACAGTGGATTTTCCCTTTACTGAAGTTCTAAAATCCAGGTGTGACGAGCAGCATTAGGTGCAGCCCACACCTCACCAGTTGTTGAATCACAAGGGCAAACTCCCATCTTTGGGCATGTTTAGATTTCTCACCCGCAGAAAGCAGAGCATACACAGAACTATGGATTCAAATGATGTTTTGGAAGATGATGCACTAGATTTTAAAAGAGGATTTGGTGAGAAGAGGGTGCAGCAAGGACCTCATCCAGCTCTCAGAGGGAGCAGCACGGGCAGGGAGAAGCTCACAGCAGCTCCTCGCACGTGCAACCAAGGCTCCAAGTCCTGTTTCTGAAACTTAAAGCTTAACAAGCACAGGCCCTGCTCCCAAAGCATTTGAAAAGACACGTCTCCATCCACAGTCTCCAAACAAAAGACATAAACATAAACAAACTCAGAGGCAGACCAAAATCCTATTTTTAGATGAATGAAGAGCATACAAGCTTTCCAATGTCCTCTTCTTACCCTCCTCTTCTATTTCTTCTCTTCCCTTCCCTTCTCCCCCATATGCTTTTGTTGGTGACTGCCAAATGCTTTCTGCTCCTATTTAAAATTCCTAATGGCAATCTAGCAGACGTCCCTGATCCAATTATTTTAATCTGTCTGTGTTAAGTGGCCACAGCAGCTGTTCACCTCCACTTATTGACATTATTAATACTGTAATTAAAATATACATTAGTCAGCTGAAAGATCCACATAAACCTCTTTGAATTTCACTTTTCGTTATCGATTGAGGAAAGTGCTTAGTGAAAAAAGAAGGAACCAAGAGTGTGGGCTTTAAGAGCCAGTAAAAAGGCTAAAAAAGGCAAGCAGACACAGGATGTTAAAGAGCTTTCACTGCAATATCCTTGTAAAATCAACAACTGCTTGCCAGGTTAGCTTTGCTGTTGGGTCTCACACTATTGCTGTACGAAGAGCTCCCCATCCCACAGACACATAACAGCACAGCATATTGCTTTTGAACTTTTATCAAACTCTACTAACATCAAAATACCACAGCATTTCAGCTCGCTGTCAAAGATTTCTGGTTACATAGACGCCTAGAGAGCAAATTCATTTTGAGGTTTACGGGATCTAAAGAGTTCGTATCTGCATTATGCCCTTTAATGACCTAAAAGAGATTATTTGATACACCTCGTTAATAATCGCAAAGTTTATTCAAGGGAAACTCAAGCCATAAGCCTGTATTTTGAAATAAGAGGGATTATACACTTCAGTATCATTGTAACATGCTTCTAACAGGCAGCAGGTGAATTTTAGCTGATTGCCTTGGACATACTCTTTGTTCTCCGAATCCCCAGGGATCTCCTACGGGAGCTGCTGCACACCTCCTTCAGAAGTCACACTCACATGCTTTAATGTAATTACACATACGTTCTCACATAAGGGTCCAGCTCTTCACAAAAGTCACCCCAGTGAAGCAGCAGGACTTTATAAGCTTAGCTGCAGTACAAAAATTTCCATTAGCTGAAGTTGTGGCTATTTGTTCAGAACCAGAGGAGGACAGAAAAAAACCTGATATAAATAAAGCTCTTTAAGAGCCTTTACTCAGGTCTGAAGAATTCAACAGCTGCATCCCATTCAAAAAATGGAACAGAATAAATATCCTCAGCAACACGAACAACTTTCCAGGGGCCGAGTTGAAAACTAGGTACGTTTCTAAAAAAGACATTGATTTTTTTAAAGGCATTTGTAACATTCTCACCTTTCACATTATTTTTACAAGTTAACTTCGTGATATTTAGTATTTGCTTTAAAGCTTTATCTCCAGGAGGTATGTGAAAGTATAGGTGGATCTCAGTGTATGTATTTATGTAAGGAACACATACGGAATATGTAAAGCTCCAGCTGTTGCAGAGAGAAGCCTTCAGGTGTGCTCTCTGCACTTTTGGAAAGTGAGAACCTGAGAAAAGGAACTCAAATGCACTTTTTAATTCCGTCTGATGATTTTAAAGCCATTTTCATCACTCCGGTTTTCTTGGGACCCGAGTGGCTCTTCCTTTGAAGCATGCAGCTAGAATTCCTGGTGTTCGGAAAACTGTGGGCAGCTCCCCAAGCTGCTCCTTCCCCAGGGGTAACTGGGCTGTGGCAGGACAGAGCCGGCACATTTCTGCTGGTGGCAGGTATCTAGGGTAACACCGTCCCGACTGCTCTCACCCCTGTCTGAACTTCTGTATTTGAGTCCCTAGTTACCCACGCAATGCAAATTGAAATTTGCCTCAGTAGTATTTTCTCCTAATAGAGCTCTGGGTCATACAGAAGCATTCAGTGTCTTACAGGACTGACACAATTCATGAAATACATGACCCTGGCTGAATGAATTATATACACTGTATACAAGAGATGTTTTGGTAAAGATGAATACAAATACCCAATAATGCTTGCAGACGGAAACTGAGGGAATAATAAAGAATGAAGCATCTGTTAAATGTATGACTTTACGTCTATTATTCCATAGAAGGCTACTTCCCTTGAACTTCTCCATTCAAACCCTCCACTGAATAAACATTAAACATGCTTTTCCTCTATGACTTTTCACAGCACAAAATTAATGAAAGAAAATGTTATTGCTGTTATTACTTTTATTGTTATTATCCATACATCATTCACTACAGAATGAAGTAGCTTATCCTTGAGGAATCCCTTAGACTTTGTGAAGTTTTACCTTTTCCATTTGACAGTGTAACTAAAGCCAACAATGGCAAAAGTGCCAAGTAATTATGGATGTTTGAAATGCTGACAGATGAGCTATGGGGTAGACCAGACCTACAGTGGGATTACTTTCAAAATACAAGCATCTCTATCTAACTAGACACTCTAAGTACCACTTCCAACCAGTGGTGAGAAACAGGAACTTTTGGGGAAGCCATTAATTTCATTTGGTTTACAGAGATAAGAATAAAACTCAAAAAATGCCATTTTCCCCACTTCCTCCCATCCGGGGAGGGAGTGTACAGTGGCCAGCTCAGAGGTATATGTCTACACTGTGGCTAAATTGCAGACGTATAGCGAGATGAGATTAATTCCACCCTTAAATACCATTTTCCCTGGCTGCTGAGCAGCAACAGTTTACTCCAAGCTCTGACCTTTGCTAGCAAGACAGCAGGAACCTGACGGCCACTTATCAGCGGCCACCTCCACAGCTGCTTGATAAAACGTGGGGTTTTGTGGCAAACGTGCCAACAAATTCCCCAAGGCTGAGCGTTCATTCAGCTGCAGCCCCTCCCATGGTCCCCTGAAACAAGTGGCTCCAACCAAGCTCAGTTGGACCACCACCACCATCACTGCACCAGCCCATCCTTACAGAATCCAGACCATGCCCCAGATGAAGCCGCAGCCCTTGCAATGTTCAGAAAATAGCTCAAGGTCATTCTTCATTTTACTAATTTCATGCCCAGCAGTGAAAATGTCAGCTGCAGAGGAACCTGCTTTTGCTTAGTTCATTGCCTGCTGTAATTCCCTGAAGTCCCATTGCCATTTATAGTGATGGGGCTGAGTGGAGCGTCCCTGGGAAGAAGGAGATCACAGGCTGCATTCTTCAGCTGCTGCAACAGTCTTTTCCCCTAGGAACTGGGCACACGCTGTGCTATTACGAAACAAACAACAGTCAGTCGCAATTTTTAATTATATTACTACTGGTTTTCAACTAATTTGGTGCCAGCCTCTACAAGAACAGTTTCCAGCACTACAAAAATTTACCCTGAAAATCATCCCAATGAGTTCTGTTACTAAGGACGTGAATTCCCACAAAAATGAACCGCAGATTTGCAGTAATTTCACTGAAAATAGGATCATACTTCCCCCCCGCCCCCCACAGTACAGAGCGTAAAATGCCAGATGAAGCAATAACATTCTCATCATAAACACTGATGTGTTGAACTTGAGAGTTGCAATGCATCATAGTGTTATGTAACTAACAGTGAGTATTAGAAACCAATACAAATTAAGAATAACAAACTTCCCTGCCTTTTACTGTTTTCTCTCAAAAAACACATCTGTAACCCAAAACAGGAAAAGAGCTAGAGCTTTTTAAAGTCCATTAGGGACTTGGTTATTGCCAGTCTGTCCTATACTGAAGGCATTCAGGCTTCAGTGGACTACATAGAGAAGCACGCAATAGAGAAATGCAAAGAGCATCCATAGATTGCAATGATATAGTTAACACTGTTCTCCTTCCACATCTTTTCCAAAATGTTAAAACTGCCTTCTATCTGAAAGCAAACCAGAAGACAATAGTACAAATACCATCCACAGTTCACACTTCCAAGAGTACTCTGTTTAAAAGCAAATAAACTCCTAAGTTGCTCTTTCCAAAACAAGCTCATTTTTTTTTCTACTAGTTAATAATTACAGAAGTATTTTCTCAAGTTTGTTGATGGTGGGAAAGAGAAGTACAGTTAGAGCATTATTTTCTTGTAGAGAACTGAAATAACACTTTTTCCAGATTTCCACAGAGATGTTCAGTGGAAAAATGCCCAGTATCCTGAAACACTTCTCTCTGGAAATTAATTTCACTCTTTCCTTCCCATATAGTCTTTTATGGATGTGCAGAAAAGCACACAATAAAACAATATGCAGTCTTTAAAAGCACATCGAAACGTTAATTTCTGACATCTGAAATGTCTATCTGTGAGGACCAAATTTATTATACAGTATTCCAAGCCAATAAAGATTTTCTACCAACCTAGAAAGTCTTAAGAGGATTTTTTTATATTGTGTCCTAGCATTGCTCCCCATGAGAATCAACAAGTTCTACTTGGATTAGTTGTTTTATACAAATAGTTGCATAACAAAGAGAGGAGTAAAATCCTGTATCCAAACCTTAAACTCTAAGGTAAAAGACCAAGATGCCAACTATTAGAGCATGACCACATGTCTCAGGTTCTCTTTTTTTTTTTTCCCCAATTCTTCTGGTAGTTACAGAAGTAATTCTAAGAGCCATCCATCATGTCTTTACAAAATGTGCCTACTTGTTTTTTCACTGTACCATGGGTGAGAGGATAAGAAGCATTTCAGGTTATGCAAGATAAACAGTTTTTAAAACTTTAGATTACCCAGACAAAAACCGTCTCAGAAACCTCGGGGAGAGAGAGAGGGCAGGAGGGAGCAGAATGAAGGGGAAAGGAGAAGGAAGAGGCACTGACCCAGCTCATCTATCTCACTAGAGAAGAGAGCCAGGATATGTTCCAGACCAGCTAATCATTTCAACCATATCACCTCACACAACCAATTTAAGTTTGCCTTGCGTTTTGCAATAGGAGCTAATATGTGATAATTGTTACTGAACTTAGCAATGAGCTAACCATCCATCCCAGCACCTTGTCACTGTCCCTATAGAAGGCTGTCCCTGCAAGAGACAAACAGCTCCTCTCCAGAGGGAGAGCTGACAGTGGGGGGGTCTGCAGCCACAGCCTTCAGCTCAACCCAGTGTCCTTCCCCTTAAAGGTGCTCATCTCCATCCTTGGGACTCAGGAGTGAGGAAGGTCATGAAGGCACACACTCAACCTCAGTTGTCACCAGTTTTAGATTTCTAACCGTGTTTTCCTATTTTTCTTCAACGTTTTTCTCTAGTCCTACTGCTTTACGGTCATTACTCCCCCTTCTGCCCTTCAGCCCTGCAGGACTCGCACAAAAGGGAAACAACTGCTGTACAAAGGCAAATGAGAAACTAAACACCTAGTAACATCACAAAAGAATACAACAATAAATCAGAGGCATGAAGAGGGAAACGGCCTGTCATTTACTTTCTGCTTAATACCTCTTCTGTATTACAGCATATAGGTATTTCAAATGCAGTATGATTTTAAAGACGATCGCGCCCCTTGTAAACTGAGTGTTCCCTTTTAACCCATGAGTCGTCTAGGCTGTGGTGCATTACCTGAGGCTATTCTAGAAAATGGCTGTCCAAGCTGTATCCCACTGGCCAGGTTGTGCCCCGAGGGATGACTCTTGTCCTGCTCCCAAACACTTCTGTCATCAAATAGCACAGCCTCTCAGCAGATGACTATTTTGCTGTATAATGTAGCCCTAGGCTGGCCATACAGACCTGTTCTAGACAACACCACGGATTGCCTTTGCAATCCCCAAAATAAAAATTTTTCTATTAAAAAATAAATAATTTTTTTTTTCTTTGCCCTTAGTAACACAAGATGCACAAAAAGCTTTTGATAGTCTACTCATCTGTGTACCTACAACTCCTTAGGTTTACATTATGTTGGCATGAAAGCAGCACAATTATGCTCGAAATAAATACAGGAAATTTTTTTATAACAAAATTCTTGAAAGGTCAGCTTGTAGTACACTGCTGTTGAAGAAAACACATTAATAATCAGGATGTTACCTCATGTTTTTATTTGAGTATCTTGTTTCATAATTTAGGACCCACATTTTGAATGTAAAAAATTACAGTTTGTTTCCCACTGACCTTACCACCAGATTTGCTCATTCAAGTTTGAATTAATGAGGCTATTGAATCACTTAGCATTTGTCATCATGTAAACACAGTCAGAATCTGCTCCTTTGCTCTCAGTGACACTACACACCTCCTTACAGACTTTTCTTTGTATAGAAGGTACCTTCTGTATAAAGACATACCTTCTGTATAGAAGATAAACTCCAGAGAGCACATGTGTACCTGGCCAATAGCATTATGTTACTACCTAAAGCCAAGGATGGAGAATTTATTTGCTCTGCTGACAGCCACCACAGATTTTCGAACTCCACAAGCCAAGAAACATTCATCCAATCCATCTTGTGGGGTTTGTGCTATGTTGGGTCTAGACCTGTTGTCTAAATCTTGGACTCTGCCTCCCCAGTAAAACAACCCAGGGGAAACCAGTGTGGCACACAGATACAGCTGGGGCTCTGCAGAAGACGTAAGGATATTAACATAAATTTTGGAAGCAGATGTGTGTGTGTTTGCATGCATATTCATATCTGTAATGCAACAGCAGTTTAAGAGAAAAATACCATACATTTAGAACAGCTCATTATCAAAACAGTATTAACAGCATGAGAATACCCAGTTGTTACAGATTGAGAAGCAGGAAAAAAGGCTATTACAAGCATGAAGACCTTGTAACTTTCTCCTATGCCCCCCACTTCCCACCCAGGCTGAGTTACTGTATGCCCCTAGGTGAGCTTGGGCAGCCTGCAAAATGCCAACCCTGCCCTGCTAACGCATTAGCAAACAAAACTGAAACAAACAAAAAAAACCTACTGAAACTTTAATACATTGTAACAAGTTATTACCTGTTTATATTTGCTAGATATTTAAAAAGTTTCCATACAAAGGTACCAACCCGGCTGGAGCATAAGGAGAGCCGTGCAGGATACGGTTACATGCTCTTTTACAAGGTGGAGTGTTTTCCAGTGGATTAAGAGCTAACCTCACCTTTCTAGTCCTACTGCGATAGTGAATATTCCCAACTGTTCTTGTTTGTACGGCACTGCGCTCTGAAGATTTTAGGGAGGTCTGTAAGTGGTGGTGGAGACAGACCCCACTGTCCCCAAAGGAGGTGCCAATCCTGACTGACAAGCAAGCACAGCTTCATGTACATCAATGACAGATGCTTATATTTTACAAATATTTATCAGAAAGTGTCTGACCCTCAGGGCTGTCCCTACACTTAACAGGAGACATGACAGCACCCACCCCGCTCAGACAGTGCTGATGGGGAAGCTGTGGGGTCTTACCAAGGCTCCCATCTGATCAACCCACCTGGGTTTCTTTGCAGGGAGGGGGCTGGTGTGCAGCCAGACTGTGCCCCAGGACCCATGCAAGGAAGCCAAGATGTGACCTTGGTCTGGTGGTACAGCGGCAGCCTCCAGCAGCTACGCACATGAAGGGAGAAGACACAAGTCTCCCGGGTCAAGGAGCATGTCTATGATCAAGCTTCTGCAGCTGAACAAGTGACGACGCATCAACAGCAGTGCAATTACTACCTGTGTTAGCACTGTTAACTTGCATCTAATGAAAGACACCATGTGCTAGCTTATGAACATGATGAAAGTTTAAATTAATATTTACAAAGCGTTTTGCCAGTCGAAGAGTGTATGTATGGTTAGCTACCTTAGCTCAGCCATCTGCCAAGCTTCAGCAGCCCCGTGATGTTCTTGGTATCGTGGCTTATTGCTGCTGCTACAGACAGTTGACCAAGACCATAAGGTACTCTTGCTCAGGGCTCAGGCTGAGAGCTGAAGAGTTGTGCGATTTCAGTTCAGGACAGCGAAAACCACAAGCCCATAACCAAAGGTTGAAGTTTATATTTGCAACTACACATGCCTGGGCTCATGCCCTGGCAACAACCCAGCTGGCAGGGAACGGCCTTAATCCACACTATTAAACTGCCTCCCTCTCCAAAGTGGCCACATCCAAATGGTCTGTCATGAAAAATCCCTGGCCTGTACTAACTCTATACTCAGGATCTGCTTTAGAGAGTTGGTCTGGACCTAAGCTACATCAGAGACACTGGTGATAACCCGACAGCACAGATGATCGAGCCCCAGCACCGGAGGATGCGCTCTGACATGGTTCAATCTCTCCATGTAGACACGGCCAAAGAGAGCAGAGCAGGAGGCAGAAGGGCAGACACACCTGCAGTTATGGCATTTATGCATCACAAAGTTACTCACACTCTGCAATATTTCCTAAGTGAGAGAAGACAAGAAGCTGTACTGTCAGGAGTAAAGCAAGGGGCCGGGGGGCGGGGGGGGGGGGCGGGGGGAGAAACATCTGTGTTTCTTTTTGCTTCCGTGGTTGTGCTAGACCTGTGCTGCCTACTGCCTGACCTTGGGAATGCAAATGAAAAAGGTTCTTGCCTGTGACTAATCAGGTCAATTCTTCAAATTTGTACAAAAAAGGTAATATTACATTTTGCATTTTATTTTTGCTGCCCAAGCTATGTGAAATATTTCTGTAAGAATGAACTGTGTGTATACCATCTAGTAGCGAAGTTTTAACTAATGACAAAAAATAACTAACATTTACCATTAATATCAGTGCTATACCATTAATTAACATTTACCTATGTTAGGCAAGTCTTTCCAAGGTACTCTCAGTCCTACTGGCTGGGTCACACTACTCTTAAAACTGGCACCAAGCTCCACCTGAGCTTCATCTAGATTAAGGTCAAATGACAGAAGACTCAATGTATCCCACATCAGGCAAGTCTATTTCTAGCTGATTTATACTTTTGTTATCATTTGATGCTGTTTCCTTATAAAGCAGACAGTGGGGTTGCCTTTCTAAAATTACCTAGGAAGTTGTACGTTCCAGCTACAGACAGATAAAGCTACTAGTATTATTTTCAGACAGTGGTAAGTACTTCTTTCACCTACTCGCTAACCCACACCGCAGGCAGAGGGACTTTATGTCCAAGCAGTTACACATAAGATGACGTGTGCTGTTCCGTGACAGTCAAATCAGTAAATCTCTCAAAATACAAAGGATATCTTTCCTTTGGCCTCCCTGTTGTATACGACTTGCAACAAATTTGACTGTTGGCAGTCCTTAGCACTGCAAGAGCAAGTAGCAGCGCTCTCCTTGTTGCACACTTTAAACCAGATTTTTCAGCTCAGTATAGTCTCCCCCTGCCCCAATTTTCATGCCTGCACAATTCTTTTGATACCAGAACAAAAAAAAAAAACAAACAAAAAACATGAAGGACTTGTTCTGACATGACAGGATCCCTGATGGCTACAGTTTCCCAGCTCCTAAGGGAAGATCCCACTGTCTCTGAGCCCCCCTCTCCTGGTCTCCTGGGACAAGAGAACAGTTTGACATTTTCCTCAGCAAGGGAAATGAAATAAGCAGGCCTATGATCTACCTGACTTATTTTCCTACTTTGAGAAGCATAAGAAGGAGCTGTTGCTGCCTATTTAATCTTTTCCCTTTAGCCCAGAGAAAATGATCTTTCCAAGGGAGGAGCCATTCCCCCCACTCCTCGGCAGGATAGAGAAGGCGATCCCATTACGCCTTAAGAAACGACAGCAGAAGGGATATTCTCACTTACCTCCACAGGAAGCAAAAGGGGATCAACAGTGTTTAAAACACTAACAGGCCTTCTGTAAGTGGACCAGAGCCGGAAGTTTAGGCCGCATGAGGATTTTCTTTAAAGTTCAGCTGCGTCAGCACAAAAAGGTACTTGTGATTTCCCTGTCAGTTAATGCAGATGAGCATTTTTCACGCCGTGCTTTTACCTCAGCTACCTACTACCCAACCAAACTCCTGTTCATTCCTTTCTTCTCCTACTTAACGCAGAACATTAACATCAACTTCTAATTAAAGAATGCTCACAGAACATGTAAATTATAAGCCACAGAAAATCTTTGGGTTGATTTACACTACTATTGCACTTTATTTTTCATGGTATGAAAAAAACAATTGTAACCTACTATGCCTTACTCGGCACTTCTGCAATGTTCTTCCTTAGTGAGACTTTAATGAGATTAATGGTAATAAAACTGAATGCATCACTTAAAAATTAGTGCATTAGCCTAACTTTTATCACCATGAAAACCTTGGATTCTTTTGTCCTGAAACTTCATACCAGGACAGCAGAAACACCATGTCTGGCAGCCAAAATACATACCTAAATACTTCAGAAGCCAAGAGCTTTATACATCGAAACTGAAATTTTAGTCATACAATTTTGTTTTCCGAAATTATTTCTGAATATTATCAAAACACATAGTTAAGTTAAGCTTGTTTTCATGACCTGACATAGTACTATTAGCACAGGACATGGCCTAAATTGGCTTACTGTAAGAAAAGCAAAATACCTTACTTTTCTTCAACTCCCAACTGTGATGATATGAATGATGGAAGACCTCAGGGCCTTATTTTTAAAGGCATGAAGTCATTAAGTGCTGGGAAATGAAAAGCCTTTCAGAATGTGATCCAAATGCAGGAATTCACCCATCCACTCTGCTCCTCCTCTTCACTGGGGCGAGTGAGGATGGAGATCTGGGTGCTCACTCTCTGGGTAAGGCACAGGTGACAGTTCTGTGATTGCTTAAAACTGTGTGCAAATAGATACTAATCCTCCTCCTCCAATATTGAATTTTGAATCTGAGAAATCTTTTCACTGAAAACCTATTATTTCTTAATGCAATGACAACAGGACAGGTTCCTGCAGTGGAAATATCAACTCCTCCCAGTTTCTTAGCCCTGCTCATGGCAGCACTTTGAAAGCATGACCTCCTTAACTTTGATGCACACTTTAGCCGAGAGGTCACTTCAGATAATACTTTTACCAAGATAAACACACCACACCATTCTAATAATAAATGACACGTGAATTATAAATTTGGCACAAAATTCTATACTCTGTGAACAAAATTACATTAAGATAGATAAAACAGCCAGGAAAAGCAGAAAAGAGAATTATAACTCTTGTGAGGGAGTGGTCTTCAAGGCAGCTCTTAAGTAAATATTTTTATCAATTTTTGTCTTGAAAGTCTCCTGTGAGGTTTCTCAAAAAAAAAACAACAAAAAACCCAACCCCCCAAAAAACATGAGAGCAAAAACTCAACGCAGCAAGAAGGGATCATGCACAGCTCTCAAATATTTTTGCAGATTCTCCAGTTGCTAAAATCTATTGTTGTTTTTTAAGGCTATGACTGCTCCCACATTCCTCTCTCAGAATCTACTAAAGCTGTGCTGTTGGCAAGTATTGCTACATTACTTTTAAGTGACATTTAGTCCTTTTGCTCTTGGTACTCATGAACTGGGCTTCAAAATTAAAGGGAACTGCCCGCAGAGATTGCCAAAACAATGGAGATCAAAACCAAAAGAAGTTCAAACATTTGTATTCTGTCTCAAGATAAATTCCAAAATCCGAAGGAATTTTATCACCAATTTGCTGTTCTCACCAAATATTTAATAATGAATGATCCAACTTTCCAAGCAGACTGCAGATTTGTCCTTGATATCCACAGATCATTTATTTTAATGCAGATCCAGATGCTAATACATGAGCATTGTTTTTTTCTGATATGATAGCCAAAGCAGTAGAAAAATGGAGGGGCTGGATCTTGACCACTTGCCTCCTAGGTGCAACATTTGCTACTCCAGTAAGTATTACAGTCACATTGTGACTACAACAGCAATTCAGTCCTCAGTTTTGTTAAGCTTGACAGTGAATATTCTTCTTACTTTGTGATGCAACATCAACCATACATATACTGAACTATAAAGTAAAATTCCAAAGGAGAGAATGAAGATTTAGCTGGTCTGTATGCTAAACGCTCTGACCGGGGTTAATTTTAGCAGACCTCTTGGGAATGCTTTTGTCTGATCCATGAGACAGTGCCATTGGCTAGGGAAGGAGCCTTGGTGCTGAAAGCTGCCCTCCAGCAGGGAGGGACCCCTTCAGGACCCACCTAAACCCCACATCGGAGTCCCCTTCCACATGGTTCACCACAGCATGGAGTGCACGCGGCCGGCCAAGCCGGTGGTCAGGGAGCCAGAGAGTATCCACAGCGCAGAGCCACACAGACACGTCCGGCACGTGTAGGGAAGCCTTAGCAAAGAGTCACCCATCTTGGTCTCAGAGTTAACATACGGCCTTTGACAGCTCTGTGCCATTACTGCTTTCCAAAGATTATCCTGCTTTCATGAATAGCAAAGGAAAAAGATTAGTACTGTAGATGAAAACTCGCCCTCCTGAGACCTGCAAGACTATTTGGTGTGCCATGGCATTATGTGCTGGAGTTGGCAGCCACTCCAGGCCAAAGGGCAGGATTTCTTTTCCAAAATCCTCCAATCTTATTAATCTTTCCACAGGAATGAAGCAGAGATAGCAACACTGTTTTGACTGCTAATGCTTCATGTAAAAATAAGCTCCTAACTACTTCAGACAGAAGGCAAATCTGCCAGTCAGCAAAACATTTAAGTACACGCTTAGTTTAAGAAGTTTTGCTATCTACTGTGTGCAACTATTCTCTTGAATCATAGATGTAGGCTGGGTTTTGTATGGACAAACTTGAGCTATCTAGCAACTCATCCCACCCATCCTGGCATCCTACAAGGGGATGCTTTGACCTAAAGAGGTGCTCGCTCTTTCTATTGACTACAGTGAGGTATGAGACAATTGCCTTATATGTTTAACTGGTGGATGAGAAAGCTCATGCTCGAAAAATCCTACCCATAATGGCTTATCAGTAACTCAGCAAGACAAATCTGTCACCGCTATATTCGTTACATGAACTCAAAGATTGTCAGCAAGACCCGGGCCAAGCACTATGTTACTTCAGAGTGATTCTACTTAGTAACACCAAGGTAAACAAAATACATCTTACAGTTCCCTTTTCTAGCTACCCCCCATCCAACACATCCTGGTTTTGTCAACTTCAGCGAGGAGGTAAAATATTTTCATCTTTTTGACATACTCATTCACTTCAACATACCTGGTAGCAGGAAGAAACTGATTCATTATTGAGTTACATCAGTGTCAGCCAGCTCCCAATGATGTAAAACCAGAGCACTGCAAAGTGAACCTGACCTCTGGTCTTCAGACAGAGAAGATTCATTTCAAAGCAAGTTCAGAAGATGAAACCACATCAACTATAGGGAATACCTTCAAGTGCCAGTCCTGGTTTGTCAGTCCAGAAAGTTGTTTTGAACATAGAAGTTCATGCAGTAAATTAAATTCTGGTTTTGCTGTATTGTACGACAAAGGAATTTGCCTAAAAATGTGAGATGTTCATGCATTTGTATTCAAGCAACTCCACAGTCACAGAAGCCCATGATATCCTTTAAATGAAGGGGAAAAAACAGAAAACACAAAAAATATTGTCCAGTTTTAGGGAATACTTTTTGCCTGTACCTAATCAGAAAGTTCAGAAGTGTTGAATATTTGGAAAAGGTTATCTGCGTAAGAGAAAACTTGATCATTACATTAGGAAAAGAGAATCACAGATTTTGGAAACTATGATATCTGCCCTTTTTCCTGCTTCAGTGTTTTAGCTAGTACAAAAATATTTCCCATTCCTCTAAGACCAGATGGCTTTAAGTTTTAACCTTGCAAACTGCAGCAGCAAAGTTGGAACACAACTGGAAACACAGAGGTTTTCATTCTCATGAAATGGTAATGGTTTTAAATTTTAGTTTCAGTTCACATCAAGTCCACAGCAAAACTTTCAAAATGTGTTACAGCAGGCGGTTCTGGGTTGGGGAAAGAGTGTCTCTATGTAGGCAACTCTAGACCAGAAACTTCAGGGCTTCCAGACTCTTGGCTTACCTGAAAGACATCCTAGTAGACCCTGTGGTTTTAAGACCCGCATCTTTGATTTGCCATAAATTAATCAAACTTTGTATAGAATCATAGAATCATTTAGGTTAGAAGAGACCTTTAAGACCATCAAGTCCAACCCTTAACCTAACACTGCCAAGTCCACCACTAAACCATGTCCCTAAGCACCACATCTACATATCTTTTAAATACCTCCAGGATGGGGACTCAATCGCTTCCCTGGGCAGCCTGTTCCAATGCTTGACAACCCTTTTGGTGAAGAATTTTTTCCTAATATCCAATTTAAACCTCCTCTGGCGCAACCTGAGGCCGTTTCCTCTTGTCCTATCCCTTGTTACTTGGGAGAAGAGACCGACCCCCACCTCACTACAACCTCCTTTCAGGTAGTTGTAGAGAGCAATAAGGTCTCCCCTCAGCCTCCTCTTCTCCAAACTAAACCACCCCAGCTCCCTCACCTGCTCCTCATAAGACTTGTGCTCTAGACCCTTCACCAGCTTTGTTGCCCTTCTTTGGACACACTCCAGCACCTCAATGTCTTTCTTGTAGTGAGGGGCCCAAAATTGAACACAGTATTCGAGGTGCGACCTCACCAGTGCCAAGTGCAGGGGGATGATCACTTCCCTGGTCCTGCTGGCCACGCTATTTCTGATACAAGCCAGGATGTTGTTGGCCACCTTGGCCACCTGGGCACACTGCTGGCTCATGTTCAGGCAGCTGTCAACCAACACCCCCAGGTCCCTTTCCTCCAGGCAACTTTCCAGCCACTCTTCCTCAAGTCTGTAGGGGGTTGTATGTTTTGTCACATAAAGTTTGAGCATTTTTTTCATGGAATGATTTTACTCAAATTGTTCTGTCTTCTTGTACTGCTGCATGCTGTTCAGCATGCAAAGGATATTGAAAACCTTCTCCAGAAAATGATGTCATCACAGGTATTACAACTGACTCAGAATGTAACAACATGATCAACACAATACTTGGCTTTGCCATCTGTTCTTAGGCAAGGAAATATGCTAAGCTGACAGACCTATGGATTATTGTTGTCTCCTTTTCTTCTTTGGAGGAAGGAATACCTTCTTTGGAAGGGATTAACACATTTGAAATGGTACCAGAGCCTGAGGAGACCCCAGGTATCACATTTCAATTTTCTTCTGCTTTTCTCTGTATACACAGTCCTCAGAATCTCCATCACTGACAGACTGGCATAGATATCGACTGCCTATGAATATGTATATAGAGGCATATTACTCCTGCACTAGTGCTTACATTTGTTACAACAACACCCAAATGCCAAGCATTTACAAGTGCTGCACGAAGGCACCTGGAAAGCGAAACACCCAAGTACCCTCATGGGGACACAAGTTAGGAGGAAGCAATAGAAACTCTTCCTTGCATGTTCCATAGCTGGAAGTCAAACACAAGGGAAGACAAGATATGAGGCAATACTCTGCGTGGACAGATATGGCATTGTACTGTGGCATACAGACACTTCTCCCTTAAACATCCCACATGAGTAAGTATTTTGCCCGTTTCTTCCGTTACGCTTCTATTAGATTATCCTCCCACTTGGGTAAAGGGGTATGTAACAAAAGAATATGCTCCCCATTTTGGAGAACATAATAGTGTTCTTTTGCAGTTTGAAATGATGCACCTCAGGAAATCACGGGAAAGACAAACTTTGGTCCAAGAGCTTTTATTATATGGTCTGGACAGCGTAACAAGGGCCATGCCTGAGAGCCGCTATGAGCCACAACAGAGAACACAATCAAGTGGGTTTCTCCATCTGTGCATCCATTCTATGTCTATAACTCAGTGGGAGTTGGCTACATCATCAACCAACATTACCAGAAATCCATCAAACTCCACAAATGCAGAGCCTACCACCTCTCCAACACACACTCTTTATGGTACTCCAGCATCACTGATGCAACTCCCCAGGCTGTGTCCAGCTTCACCAGCAGCACAGCACCAACTGAGCCTGCCAATGCCAGCTCAAACTGTACAACCGCAGGCGGGTGAACAACCAAACCTACCTGAGCAGCCTCAGCATCCTGCAAATCCCAGGCAACTGATGTGGCCCCAGCAGCTGGGAAATCCCTATCTGCCCACATACCCCATGAACCTGCTTCTCTGTCTGCTCCTAGACATGCCTCTGGAGCCATGGTAGTCCACCACAAGAAAAACCAAGAGGAAATAATAAGAAAGCTTGTTTTTTTCTCCCTCTCCCCTCAGCTATTATGGCTAGAGAGTGTGTTAGTTAAACCAGTACATCTCTCTGTGCAGTCACACTCTTGTCAGGTTGGAATTGGTTTTTATCAGTTTAGCTTCTGTCAGATCGGAGCAGAAGATCACATTTTAAACAAATTTGTAATTAAACCAGGCAGATAACTGTCAGATCAGATCTCTTACTGAAGATCTATCGTATCAACACAGTCTTGAGTATGTCTTGTCAAAGCTTCACGAAGTTACATGGAATTTCAGAGGAAGAAACGTTTATTAACAAATTGCGCAATGCTGTACAAAGGGAAGACTATACTTTGCAGGACCTTGCATCCTGCAGGGAAATACAAACATACTAACATCATGGCCTTTGCAACAGATAGAGTTAATAACATGCCCTTTTATGTTTAAAAGAAACAAGCATGCATTATAGTATGTGCTCACTATGTGATTCAGAAGGCAGGATGATCATAACAGCTTCTTTTAACAGTGCAACAAGCTTCCACAATTTTTAGCTCACTGCTTTTCTCCCCATTTTATACATAAAGCTCACTAATGCTTTTACTTGGGGAAAAGCCGCAAATCTCATTCTTTCTGTATCTCAGAACTCACGTCTTATCACCAGTGGAAAAGAGACAAAATACAAACACCACCACCACTGCAGAAGAGCTCTTTCTAAGGCTGGTTTTAATTTCATTCTTTTCCTTCTCTTTCAGGATTAAAGAGACCAGGAAATCGGAAAAAAAGCTAAAGTATTTTAGGCATTTTCCCTTGCTTTCAAAAATCAATCCATCTCCTGTAGTCAGCGGTGTTTGCCTTTATTAACCCCCCTTCTCAGTGAGTACTCTAACTGGAAAAAACAAGTGTGTAACTAGCAGAGACTAAAAATACTTAAAAAAAAAACCAAACAACCACAACAACATTTTTTGTTGAGCTTCGGATTTAAAAGATGAGCTTGAGGTCTTATACTTTGTACTGAAAATATCACAGTGATCAAGCAGAATAAACACGCTATCCCGAAAAACGGTCAAACTGTGGTTTGAAAAGTTATGATATACCAAGTTATAAAGACCATCTTATAACTTTAATCTGAAAAAAAGCACTTAAAATAGAGACATACCTAATACACACCATGAACTTGTACCGTGACTGAATTTGACTTCAGACACTGTCACAAAGTACCCTGTGCTTCTAGTAAAAACATAAAGAATTAAATCTCCATGGGCTGTTTCTAGTTTTGTTTTTACAAACGGTCTGAGAACACAAGGCCGTACCTTACTGCTTCCTTTACTAATGAGATAAGAAAGAATACAGTTTTTCCGTTTCTGAGAGAACTGAGAACTTAACTAAAATATGTTATTAAAATCACTGGCTTCACTCACGCTGTCTCACAAAAGAGTCTAAACCATTTATATTCCTGTAAAAAGGCACACTCACACAGGGAGTTATTAGCTATAATATCCTTAAATTAAATTTGACAGGCTTATACCATAAAAATTACCTCTGTTAAAGGCACAGTGCCAGATCACAGGCTGTACCAGCATCCTCAACAGACATACCTAGGGGAAAGGTAGGAGAGAGGTATTTGCTACCAATGCAGTGAGGACTGTCACTGAGCTGGCATGCTGGGGGAGGATTTACGCCAGACTTGTCAGAATTCACTTTCCCAAAGAGTCAGGAAAACAAAGAAAGAGGCTTCAATTCTTTCAGTAAAAAAAAATCCCTTCCCCGGACTGACTCAGGGAAGCCAGCACCACACTGCCTGTCAGCTGGCTTTGACAGCAAAAGCGCTGCCGGAGCTCTCAGGAAAAGGCAGCAGAGCTGGCGACAGCAAAGCAGTGATTCAGCCACCAGCGGTGAGCACTGCCCACTAAGAAACCCCAGAAACGGGTCTCAGCAGCGAGCACAGGCTAAGCCTGGGATGGATATGACCCGGGCACCCGCGCCTCCGCCGCACTACGCAGACGTCCCCTGAGACTGAGACTTGCAGAGACTGTATCTCTACACTTTCATTTTGCTTCATTCAACAGGAACAAAACCACCTAGAAGTGAGAAGGGCTCACCTGAACTAGCTGTCTCCATGACAAACTTGCTACAGAGGCATTGCTGTCAGCATCAGAGTCGCCTATACCACCTAGCTTTAGGTCTTGGCTTTAGGTCTAAGCATCAGGCTCTGGCCCTCTTCTATTCAGCATCACTGACAAAACCCCTCTCCAAGGCATAATTTTTTCTGTCCTGATCTCTGTTATGCATGATGCTAGACCTACTAAAGATTAGCTCTTATTAGCTTAATGGTCAAGGCAGCATCTCCTGAAGCCAACAGAAAGTCAGAATTCTACTATCAAATCCACTTATCTTTTCATCCAAAATATTCTATATTTTTAGAATGCATGGTCAAAAAAAAAAAAAAAAAGGCATTTTACTCTTTTTTTTGTTTTAAAAACCAAAGAAATTTAAGAATAACAATAACCACCTAGAAAGAGAAGGGGGGGAAAAAAAAAAGCTTTAGTTGACTCCAAACCGACCAATCATCTACTTTTCTAATCAAAGCAAAACCCAACCTTTACACTATGCTGCCCATACACTTAGATTTTTCTTCTGCATGTTGACAACATCTTTCTGCATGGATGCTTGCACTAGAAAAGAGTAAATGGTATTGAACATTTCAAAATAACTGTATGGCAAGTGTTGTTATTTAAAAAGAAAGGATTTTATGCACTACACTGGACGTTTTGCAGAGCCCCATTATTAGGTAACTCCTTAGTGTCCACTCCAGCCCTAGGAAGCTACACACAGCTCTTCTCAAAGTCCCACAGAGAAGAAATGCAGAGAACTGGAAAGGAGCTATTGTAGCACTGGGGATCATGCACATCAATTCAGCTGTAACTCCACCATGCGGGATTGCCCCACCACGTAACATGACACAAGCAGAAGAGTTTAAACATCTACTTGCCTCCCTTGAATTGGTACTGTATCTGCCTCTGTATCTCAAAGAAGAGATGACAGCAATGAATGTCTATACACAAAACACAGGAGACAGTTCACGCAAGGGAAAATGCAGCAGCAATGGGGGATGGAAAATCTCCTTTCTACAAGAGATTACTCAGGCTTCCTCTGTGCGTTGCCCAAAGCCATTGGGAGGTAGTCAAGCTACCTCAAATGGACTTCATCCGCCTACTTGGCTCGGCGCAATGCTATGCTGAGTTGCCAGCTCGAGTTCTTCACGAGCAGCAGCGCTGCCAGAACAACACTTGGTCTCTCATGGAGCAGAGCAGCCCTGGAGCAGCAGGGTGCAGCCTTCCCTCGGCTGGGACAGAGCACACGGGGCTGCCCCAAGGAGCAGCAACTGGGGAAAGCCGACTTCATGGAGACTGAGTTCAGTTCCATGAAGTGCAGGAAAATGAGCAAAGCAGTGAAAAATAAAAGGAGGCAAAGATGGAGGAAGACAATTAAAAAAGGAAGGCAAAGGGGGGGGGGGGAAGAGTGGGACCAATAAGCAGTATTGGACAGACAAAACTTTGAATACTGACTAAAAAGTTACTAACCTTTAAGCACAAGTAGAAGCAAGAACACTGAATTCAAGTGGAAAATGTTCAGCTTAATTTGTTCTTAAAGGTAATTTGCAAATTAGGATCAGGCTAATTGCCCTCATTTTCTTCTGAGAACCAAAGTGAGACTTTTAGAGAAATGAGAATCAGGAACTGGCATCAGAAAAAGGAAAATAAAAACCTAGTTCATTTGAATGAGACTAGAAAAAAACCTGAGGTGACAGCCCTCTGCATGTAGGCCAATGGACCTGAAGGGCAACGGACATCTTGCATATCAACATTTTGAGGGATCTGTACATCTTCTTACCTGTTGGCTCACTAGGAGATTTCCAAGGCCACAAGTGACAACTCAGAGCCACAGCCAACTGGGAAACATCTTGGCACATTAACCATTTGCAAACACAAGAAATGCATATCTCTGAATCCACACTTCTGAAAACCTGCCCCCTAAGAAGGAGATTTTGTAAAAGCAAATCAGCTATCAGTTAGATACCTGTATGTTATCACCTTGCAATGATTTATAGCTGCCATTTATGATTTCAGAAAGGTCCATTTTTATGATTAACCTGACAAAAGACATGAAGTCACAATTTAAGAGAATGGTAAGGGCAAACAATCTTTTTCCTTCACATATAGTCCACTTCTATAGAAATGCAGCCCACTATTCTAATGCCACTTGTTCCAGAAGTCCTCCCCCATGTGTTTACCATTTTTAAATTTTGAAAGCAGCATTTCCCACTTTTCTAGCTCCCTCCTGACAGAGAATTACTCTCTTGTTTCCTAACATATAACTAAGGAAAAACAAAAGATGAGCTCAACTTACCATCAAGCAACATACCCGCTAACTTCGAATTCCTTTCTCAGATAGAAAATGACACACCTGGATTTAAGTCCTATTCCCTCACCTCTACCTTTGCTATACAGCCTTTCATAGAGGAAGAGAGCGTACAGGCACAACTTATTTGCATGGAGCAGACAACTTGAGGAAGTTAAGAAAATCACCTGCATCGTGCTGAGCTGCTTCTTCTTCTACAGCTACCAACTTACTGCTGGAGAAAAAAGATAACCTCTATAAATACACAACGTATTTGGCATAGGACACTGCTGGAAATCAAAGCAGAGATAAGCAATGCCTGAAAAGACCTTATTTTCTTTAGCCACAGCCAATTGGCTTTTGCAGGAGACCATTAACTGGAAAAAAATCCTGTAAGAGACTGGGGAAGAAAAAACACAGAGGGGAGAGAATGACAAGAAAAGAATTAGGGAAAGCCTCCAGCAGATTGCAGGGGGCATCACACTAGTAACCTGCAACCTGAGAGAAGATGGAGGAGTTTCCTAAGATACAGAACCAAGGCAGGCTGAGATAGTGAGAAGTACTGAATATCCCACTAGAGACAAGAGAAAAAGGTAGATGAAACTTTGGGGAAAGCAAAGGGACACTGCTGTAAAGCAAAGAATAAAACAGAAAAGGAGAGCTTACAAAAAGAAGACGAAAATCAATGTGAGACCATATGAAATTAATTGAAATTCATCTAGAAAGCAAAACAGCTATGATTTCCCCTAAGGGATTAATATCTCTGTTTCTCTTGATACAAGTTCACATGCAAAGACTATTTATTATTGTTGCCTAAAAATTCCAGCAAAGTAAAGTACAAGTATTTTCAAGCCTAAAGCATCCATGGGAAATTTCTCTTCCTGACAGCTAAAATCAACCAAAGTGGTACATTTCAAATATCATAACATGACGAAAAAGAACAGCATGAAGTGGCTCAGGTATTTTTTTTCCATCACTCTTATTCTACCATCAAAGCCATGTAAAATGACTGAAAAACATTCTCTGAAAAACAACCGAGTCAAGAATTTTTTGGGGCCCCACAGGGATTCCCAGCAACTCAGAGCTGTTTGTGGAATGCAGCCGCCCTGGGAGGCTTCATCTCTTCACCGAGCAGGAGCGAAGGGATCCCATCAGATACTAGTTGTCCATAGATAATGTCACCTGCAATAAGATCAATCAGAAAACTATCTCCCAAGAGAAGTATCGTGCCAGTAACTTGACTGAATCTGCCTGTAATCGTATGTTAAAGAGTGGAAAATTTCCACAGAACTTAAAAACCTAGGGCTTAAAGTCCACTTAGATCACTGTAAACTGATTATGTCCTTGATTAATAAAGAGAGAGGAATGATTTTGAAGGCTTCTAAGGTACGAATCACTCCCTTGCAGCTGAGAAAGAGAGCAGCCCAGAGTTACAGCAAACACTAAGAGTCCAACTGGAACATACTGCTTTCAAAGAGGCAATTAATAGACCTTGACTGCAAGGTCAGCCACCCGCCTGGTTCCTCCCATCACACAGGCTCCCCTCCCAAACCTTTCCCAACCATGTAGGCAGCCCAGAAGTCAGCGATGGTCCACGTAAGTGCAACATCTCTATGAACAGAACCATTGGTAAGGTCAGGGCCATGGAGATTTCTAGACACAGGCTCTTATTTCACATGACTTAGTCTTTTATGTCTGTGCAATGAGTGTTATTTTAGGCCCTAGCGAGCTTCTCCTTAAGTTAATGGCTATGCACATACCATGATCAAAAAGCATGCCTCCTATTATTATCAGATCACATTTTCTCTGACATCTAGTTATGCAAAGCATGAACTCAGACAAAGTTAAGCATGGCACCAGGGAAAATCAATTTTAATGGTAAAGACTAAATGGCATGGGCAGAAGAGATCAGAAACATGAAGATCAAGGATGAGGAAGGAAGAGGAAATTCACACCTCTAGGTGGATTCCCCCAGCCCTGGTGAATGCTGAGGGGTGCGGATCAAGCTCCCCTTGATCATGTTTTGCAGAGACAGGTGAGGTACTTGTTCCTTTCCTGAGCAGCCCAGGATGGACCCAGCTGCTTAAAGGGTGTCTTCCTTTATCCTCTTCCATGGATACTCGGGCAAGATAAAACTGATGGCACTCAAGCACTCACAAAATAAAATGAAAGAGGGGCCTTCCAGAGAAAAAATGGGGAAGGAGGAAAACTTAGCTGACATTATAACCCACAAACAGAGGAATAGAGGTAAATTAGTATCTTCATTCTTCCTCAGCACAGGGCAAGATGTGTCTAATAAGACTCCCACTCAGTTACCAAATTTCTCCTCTTCTGAACTGTAACAGATGCATTCTGTGCCTCACTGAGCTCTCCTAATAAACACACACCTCTCTCACTAGAATATGGATAAATTATCTCAGTAATGTTTCTGGCTTGGTGTAATATGCTAATCTATAATGTTAACAGAAACGTACACATCACTGTCATCGTTAAAGCACTGCGCAAATACTAATTAACTCATCAATGAACACTGTGCCGGGGAGTGCTAACGTGGGATTAATATGTTCACGGGAACGTAGGCGGCTAATGCTTATGGTCAGCATTTAATTTATGTAGCCGATTTCACCTGCCAAGAAAGGTTGCTCCCTTAAGGCAGGTCATCCGTCTGCCTGCGAGGGAAGGGCGAGAACCAGGAAGCAGCGGCTGACTTGGCGCCAGACCCCACCTGACAGTGGAAAAAGCCGCTTCAGAAAAGCCTGGAATGGTCCCAAAACCTCCCCGCCTCCCGAGCCAAGCAAAGAGAGAGAGAAAACTTTACAATTTAGGTGGGATAATGCCAGAGCTGGCTGACATTTCAAGGAATAGCATACTAAATTGGAAAAGTAAACCTTCAGACACAAAGCAGGTCTGAGGCAACTCTGTGATGGTGGTGTTTAAAATTTATTTTGCACTGGAGTACCCTGCAAGCACCCAGCGAAAGAGTGGAGACCAGCAGGTGTGCACCCAAGCGTTCCTCTCCCAAGCCATCCACCTTCCCGCGTGTGCAGGCTGTCAGAGCCGAGGAAATCCATTTCTCATGCCACCACCTCAGCCAACGTGCCAGAGTTGTTATCATTTTGTGAACCTGATAATCTGGCTGGTAGATCCTGAAAGATAACAGATACAGGCATTGCAGCACTATATCTCTATGGGTAGACAGCTCTTGTTATTACCTCCCTGTGAGCACATCTACAGCCCAAGGTGGATGATCCACAAGTGACCAAAGTCTTAAACCATGATGAGATCACATCAATAAGCCTTTAGATTGACAACATGCATAGCAAATCAAGATTTTCTTCGTAATCCCATTAACTGACACCTTTTCAGTTTAGCTTTCTCCAACCTGCCACAGCCATCTTATATTTCCCACCACAACTTACCTACCCATTTTTGATGTCCAGTCTGAACAGACAGGCCACTCCACTGCCAAGCAGCTGTTTTGTAACACCAAGGAAACTGCCTGGGATTATTATCTAGCTGTAAAATCTTAGTCTGTGAAAGCTCCTGCAGACTTAACTACCAGAAAAAAATCTCCAGCTTCTGTTCTAAATTGATCTCCTATATAACATACCCATTAGCAGAGTTTAACCATCAACAAATAGTGCAGTTTAATTTGGTCTAAAGGTAAGCTAAGGAAGTTAGGTGGGATGGCCATCACCATGAAGGATACACTGTTGCTCTTTGGAAAAAAACGACAACAACTACATAGACCCAGGCATCTTGGTACAACAATGTCCCCCAAATTGCTTTCATTTCCAGGTGGAGGTGCTCTGTGTTGTATCTGCTGGGAAGAGAGGGCAAGCCTCTGATCATGGTACCTCCCAGTTTTCCTTCCTCCAGCCCAGGAGGACAACTGCTTGCTAAGGGAACCTACACTCTCAACAATGCAACTTTCCTGCTTGAGAAAGGGGGCAGCCTTGAATTAGCTTTGATCCACACCTCTGAGAAGAGGAATCTCATTGGAAGTATCAAAGGTTTTTCCACAGCCTCCCTTGCTTCTGCAGAAAAAGCAATGCCCAGGCAGTACAGAAGCCCTCAAAAGCTGAGAGTCACTACACTCTGTTACAGCCCAGCTTGATTTTCACCTCTGAAGAAGTTACCATCCAAATCAATCACATGAGTTCACAACAGTGTGATAAAGTAACAATGATTATTTTTGAAGAAATGAGTATTTTGACAATAGCTCAGAATTTGGCTTGCTAATGCAGATGCTCCATGGCAAACACATCTAAGAATGGGTGAAAAAATGGCTGCTATTTTTCCATAACTTGTGTTAGGAGGCCTGCACTTGCAAATTCAGGTGGCAGAGGCTGAGTTTGTTCATCAGTGAGCTTTAAAAGTACAGTTGTTGATGTTGTTCTCCTTATTTTGGTCTATCTGGTTTTGCTAATAGAATTCCCAGCGAGTGAGCGCAAACACCAGCTTCTCCTAACAGAGATGTGACATATTCATAAAGAGATGAATAGATACGTAACCACCTAGGCAGCACACACAGCAGTGAGAGCTATGGAAACTCGTTCACCCTGAGACTTCACGTGCGCACAGTCCGTCTGGAGACATCTCACCACTGCAGCACAGGCAAGGTGGCAGTGAGAAACCCACTGCTCGGCCGCGACGCATGGGAAACGGCAGAAAGGCAGAACAGGATGAAAGACTTGTCAGACCTGTGAACGTAAATAAGCACTGCTGTAAAGAAGTAGCAGCCCCTACGCAAGTGCTGTTGTTACATTAAATGCTAACTACGCCTCCTTGTAAAACTGCACGTAACTATCAATATTTCTGGCAAGGTAGATCATATAAATACTTAGAAACAAAGGCCAGGCCTCACTGAAAACTCTCCAAATGTCTTTGGGTTAAGAAATATTGCAGCCCTTTGTGCTGCAAGGTTGGACTCGCATTTAACACTCAGGGATATCATATATCAAAGAGAGCTTCTTCCTTTAAAGAGCTGAGTGCTTTTCTTAGAAAGCTACCAGAACTTCTTTCCATCTTTTTTTGGCGGCCTCACATCACCAAAAGTTATCATATGCAGACATTAGGCAACAGAGATAACACTCCATAACTCTCCATATACCGGACCGGGTCCTGGATAACAAGACATACTGCATCTGGTCCAAATAGGGCTGGAGCTGTCAAAAGTTTCACTCTCAGGCTATGAACACAGCTGATTCAACAAATTCAAAACCAGCTCCTTTTAGCAGAGCATCAATTATTCGATAACAAAAGTCAACATATCTCAGTCACCCCTTATCTGCAGCTAACTCTTTAACTACAGTCTTACGTAAGGCTACAGCTTACTCACTGACTCGCCAGGTTTAACAGACTACGTAAGAGCTTTCTCCAGAGGCTCCGGTGATACAGCGGCGTGCTCCGGCATCCCACGCTGCATTCCCACGTACCAGGCACTCTCTGGGCATCTCTGTCTGGAGCCCCCCCGCAGGAGAGTGGCCACGGCGTGATCCCGACGCTGCCAAGGGGGTGTTTCTTCATGGGATGTGATCAAGGAGTGCTCAAGGGAGTCCTCAGGGAAGGCACATCCTCCTCGCCGCAGCCTCATGGCACGACCTCTCCGCTAGCCACAAGACAAGGAGCCCACTGCATGAAGCCTCGCCCCTTAGGTAAGGGAGCTGGTTAGGAAAGGGTTGGACTCACCAGCATCCGCCTGGGAGAAGCCCTCGTCCCTGCAGTCTACAGAGCACCCCCTCTGCGTCTCTCTGAGCCTTCCCAGCCTGTCAGCGTTTGCACTGACACCTTGAGCATCGCCTCCCTGACCGCATGCTCAGCTCCCTCCCTCTCCTGCCTGCTGAGGGTTTAGCATCTCTCTTTGATGTCAGGCTCAGCCTTGGACAGGGTAGCCTGCACGGAGCCAGCCAGGAGACGTCTCTCCCAGTTGATGCTGTTATGTTCACTGCTATGGAGCTGGGTCCTACAGCCTGCGCATACTCTCACTGCTTTTGCTTTTTTTGGTTGTTCTTTTGGTTTCTTTTAAATATAAAAACGTTTTTACCCTTCAATTTCAATCTGTGCATTTAGGGATGCATTAACACTAAACTACAGCACGGAAACCCAGGCATGCCAACAGTTTTATACACTTCTCCAGAGCAGTCACATGAACGTGTTAACTGAATAAAATCAGTACAAACTAAATCGGATTTTTCTTCTACTTTATAAAATGCAGCAGTGCCTCAGGTGACCTCGTGCACCTCCCTTACAGAAAGACAAGTGCTAACACACACTTCAAAACATCAGAGAGAAAAAAAGCTGTGCTATCATAATTATGAGCTGAGTCCCAGCCAGGACAGCTTCCCTTTCAAAGGCAGAATTTTGCCCACTAAACTTAATGTTTATGGACAATTTTGTACATGCAGCCTCCTATCATTAGAGCTGAGCACCTGCTTTCATTGAAGAACCACAGCAAACCATTTGCTGGAAAACATGGACCATAAGTATTCTGTTCAGTTTCCCAAATGACAGTTTTCTGCCTTCAATAATGCTGAAGACAGGAGTGCTGCTTTTTGACAATAAAATATTATCAACAATCATATAAACTGAGCTTCAGTTCAACTCCTTTGGTCTATAATTCCATCAGTATGAAGGCAGAAAAATCTTTGGTTTAGTGCTACTTTGAAAATACTTCATAGTAGCTATTTCGAGCCACTTAGTAGGAATTCACTTTCAAGACAACTGCAAATAACTTCTTGTCGGGGGGGGGGGGGGAGAACACAGTGCTTTTCCTTTATGTTTCCTAAGACAAAACACATGTGCAATATCCATGCCCAAAAGGTTTTTAACTAGCACTAGCTTAGGTCATTAAATTAACCTGGATAAGACCTATCTGAATATCCTCACATATTTTTGTCTCAAACTTCCATTTTTACTGATGCCAGTGATGATGAATTAGTCTGACAAACTGCAAGTAACTTCCTTTTGCTTTCAAATTATACCAACATTTCTTTAGGTGAGAAACTTGAGTTTATCTAAAGAAAAGTCTGAAGTGGTTGGCTAAATGAGACACTGTAATACTCCAATCACTCAGTAAATCTCAAAGTTTAGTTCTTCAGACCATTTACAAATGTGTGCTGCATGCCTACACCAGCCAAGCGCCCACAAAACAGAAGCCCAAGAATTGTATCAAAAAGCAACAGCATATCCAGTTTCAGAAAATAATAATAATAAAAAAAAACCCCTGCATGCTCTCCCATGTCAGAGCATAATCCACACTATTAAGTGGGACAGTTATCTGAAACAGTTAAATACAGCTGAGGGGAGATACCAAACCTTCAAAGGTATGGGAAGTTTGCATACTGTATATGTAATCACTTGCTGACCATCCCATTATCTCAAATTTCAAAACGATATAAGCATAAAAATGTTGGTATTTTCTGTTACATATAGCTCTCCATGTCATAGGTACCCTTATCTGTTCCTTAGGAAATCAAGTATCTTCCTTTCACCTACACACTAACAATTCAGTGGTGCTGAAAGATGTCCATTTTGTGTGACTTAAAGAGCAGAAACAATGCACACCAATCAAGTACAAGGAGTTCTGCTGCTGTCCCTCTACTAACGCAGTGCTAGTTGGCAGTCATGGGATGCTGGCTGAGGGCAGTCAGATGCATTGGAAGAGATGAGAGCCAGCCTGGAAGAAGTCCAGACAGAACCGAAGAAAAATAAGTCTGGGTAGCTGAATCAATAAATTTGACATGAAAACAAGAAGGGACGTGGGCAGCAGTTGGAATAGCAGAGATAATCAAGACTGCAACACGCTTCTTAAGATAAGAGAGATAAAAGCAGGTTTCTATCACTAAGGGAAAGATGGTGAGATGTAAAGGAGAATATTGCAGCAGGATGGCCCTGAGGGAGCCTGAAGGAGCGAGCGTGAAAGACATTTGGAGATGGGGTTGGGTCATGGGGCAAGTGAATGAGTTAGAGAAAGAAAAACGATGAGCTGTCTCAACATCTAGGGAAGGATGCAGAAGGAGAGCGTTGCAGGAGGAAGAGAAGATTGGACAGGATGCTATGGGGAGAAAGAAGTTCACGTCACACATTTCAAATGTTGCAAATTTCTCTTGGGGTAAAAAATGGTCACTAGCACACAAATATCTAAAGAGAGCTTTCTCCCAGTCCTCCCTTTACTTCAAATATTTCAGTTATCTCTCTCATCTCACATAAATCCACAAAATGGCTTACTGAATGGCAAGAAGGTAGTAACTAGTCCTCTACTGAGTTTAAAAATGCATTAAATTGGTAGCAAATGTTTATTACTTTCTCATCCGTGCAAAAAATGTGCATGCTTCATGCACTGCTTCTCAGCAACTCAAGAGCAGTGAACTTATTCCAGTTAAATACCTCAGTGCCATTCACTTGAAAACCTCCTCTTAGTTCAGTCATAATTTTCAGTAAGTGCACAGTATAAAATTGTCATGAATTGTATCAAAGGTAACTTTTTTTTTTAAACCCCAAAATGAAACACAGGATTCAAACCTACAAACCTGGGAGCTCTGGTTATGAGTTGTTAATGCTCAAAATATTAGCAAGGACACCTGTAACATAAATCTTACTTCCAAAGAGCTAGGTAAACATGTTTCGTTCATGAAAATAGGGCTTTAACACTGGTGTAAAAATTGCATAACCTTGTATTTAAGATTCCATAATTGTTCACATTTACGTTTCATTTTATAAAGATGCTTAATGGTTTAATACTTACTCTTTAATTCAAATCAGTAACCTTAACTCTACTTTTAATTAATTAATTCTGATCATACACGGAAAACCCAAGGGGGAGGCAAAGTGCTATATAAGTGACCCTTTGCAGCCTAAGGCTTCCAGCAAGATTTCAAAAAACATAGAGTATTAGCCAAACTGTCTTCCCCTGAAATTCAGCTGTAAAATGCCCCAAATTTCACTAGTAAAACCAAAATCATCATTAAATTTAAATATGTAACCTTAAATTGGCAAATGAAAGCTCACATTAAGATACCTTTTCATATTTTAAAATGAGTGTCTGTATACTCTGGGACATGATGTGTGATTTCTGCTCTGGTATCATTCCTCCCAGATATTAGCAGCCAGCTGGGTCCTAAAAAAATTACAAGGGTTAAATTCTCTCCCTAGAGAGTAGTTACTGGAGCACATCTATGCCAGGGCTGGTTCTGCAACACTGCTGCAGAGTGGGCCAGCAGAATTCCCCTCCTGCCACGAGTTTTCATCATCTTTCATTTGCTCTAGAATACATCATCATTCCTACATTAAAAAATAATTCCACAGTAACCAAAGGGAGTTTAAAAAACTTTGCAAAAAAATAATCATGGTGAGGGGAAGGGAGAGGATGAGAAGAAAGGAAGCTATGAGATAAAGAAGGCTTAGCCCAGTGACATCCACATCTAACAAAATTTCTTCGGGCACAACAAGGAATGCTTTATTCCCTTGCAAAGTATACTTTTCAGAGATGCTTGAATCCTTGCTTTCCGGTGTGTAAATAGTTTCTTCTCTGCTGTCTCCATAAAGATCACGCAGTCTCGCAAATGCGGCTGAGCTAGGCAAACGAAGAGCCATTTCTCAGCTGAACTCATAAATTACTTATTGTTTTAATATACTGGAAAATTGGCAGGAAGCGGGGGAAGGTACATTAGTTACACAAGACTTTATACCATCACTTATCCTTGCCTTCCATTAAAAAAACGTTAGTTGCTGTAGCAACTGTCAAACCACACTCCGGTTCCTCTTCCTCCAAGATACAGAACTTCTCCAAAACACTCACATAGAACACAGTCCTCCCCCAGCCAAAGGACACAGTTTCTGGCTTTTTCACATTGTTTAAAAAAGATGGAGGCTCTCCAGGGAGCTGACAAATCCTTCGCAGGGATTTTGCTCCAAGGTACGCTTCTGTAGAGACAATTATCTGAAATCCTTAACATTCTTTTTTTTTTTTTTTGCTTGCCTCTACCTCTTCCCCCCCCCTTCCTTTTTTTCCCTTCTTTCTCTGCATTATAGAGAATGCTACTCCATGCAGCTTATTTCATCACTACATCTTCCAGCATTAAGCAAAATGCCTACACATCTGTCAGATGTCACTCCCTCTCTCATTCCTTCCCTCATTGGAAAGGCACGTGCAATGGGGACATCATCTCATAACACACATGCTGCAACATCTCTAGGTCAGGAAAGGCAAAGTCAAAGACATGTCTCCCACCCAGCACCTAAAGAGACAACCCCTCTCCACAACCAGCGCTTCTCATTCATTCCCACGGGATCCCTGCTTGGTCACTATGGAGAACAAGCCTTCTCTCAACTGACTGAAATTCTCCTCAACTGGACACATTTGAACAGAAACAACAACAACAAAAAAAAAAAAAGAGAGGCTAGAAACCACTGACATAGAGTCCTTGAGAAAACTCTGTCAGAAACAGGACAAATCACACACTACTGAAGAAAATCTCATGAGAAAGTGAAAATATATTACTTTGTGCACCGTGCCCATATTAATGATAAGCAAAGATCCCTGGGAAGCTCTTACATGTTCAAGGACACCACCCAGGGCAGGACATTTGCGCAGTAAAAGAGAGGTCCTTCCTACCTTCTTACCTCCCTCAATCCCCAGCAGCTCCATTCTATTTCCAACGACAATTTGATGCTTAAAATATTTTCATGCCTAATAGTTTCTAAAACCAAAAACATTTAACGCAAACAAATCTGTTCTCATACCTAATGGGATGATTATTTTTAATTGCTGTCTAGAAAAGATAGCATCGTAGTATTGCACAGATTGTATTCAGGAATACATACAAATTCTACTCTTCCAAAACAATTTCAGACTTGGATATACTTACCTTTTCCTATCACAGTAGTTTATCATAAGTTTCCTATCACAGTTTTATCATAAGTTTCCTGTGAAGTGTCTTGTAAACTGGGGGATTAATGGTTCCACATAAAATTATTTTTGTTTCTTCTAGAAGAATCTGAGCTACCCAGCCACTTCACCTTGCAGTTCGTTTCTTCCGTGCCATAAGCATCACCTTTGTTCCTCTCTACCAACACACTTGTTTCTCTGACAGAGCAAAAATGAACTGAAAATATACAATGTACTTGTTCTGCCTACACCAGCAGACAGTACTTGGGCAACTAAGGGAAGAGAGGTTAGCGTGTGTGTCCATACAAAATTAATTGCAAAGTAATATGCACACGCATACCCTGAAACAGCTTTCTATGAGCGTTTACAGTGGAAACAGTTGCATACTGGCCCAGCTACATAGCACAAACAAGGTCACTTGACTCCTGGGAGCAGTGACACACAACCACCAGTTTGAACCGATCTGTTCCCCAAGTTAACAGCAATCACTCCCTGCACTTAGGTGAGGACTGCTGAGGGATGTCCTTACTTGGTCCCAGCTCTGCCCACCAGGAGCAATAGCTGAAAGCAGGTATTGGTGGCTGATCTTCCTATCAGAAATCTCAAACCAGCTGACATTTTTTTTGCTGCACTTAAGAGATTGTTGGACTGTTCCCATACCCTTGTTCTTGCTCTGGTTTCTCTTTTTTGCTTCTTAGATACTCTAAGAGATTTGTTTTCCTGTGCCCAGTCCTCCTTTCACACTTCTACTGATAATGCCTTTCTTTCACCACACCCCTTATTTCTATAGTATCCCACAATTTATCCAGACTCATGCACTTGCATGACAAGGACTCAGGCTGCTATGCTAATGAACGCTCCTCAATGAAGTGCAAGATACTATTTGCTTTTTACTACCACTTAGCATCTGTAGATCTTCTGCACAGAATGAAGAAACACATGGCAGCCAGCAGCTTGAGGCCACCCTGCAACAAGGGCTGCTGCAATTTGCACCAAGGTTCCCAAACCAGAACTGTGAGATTTACATCCAAAAAAGGTGCAACAGAGTTGGGCCTCGTTAACTACAGTGTGCTTAACTATAAAGCAAAGCAAGTAATTTCATCCCATCAATTCACCAGCTAAGATCAGTCAGGAATCTCACCAGGAATCTTCATCCTAAGTATGAAAAATATCCATGCTGTTACGAAGCCATATGCAGGCATGCTTTCACAGATGTGTGTGGACTGGATTGAGAAGTTACTGACCCCAGAAATTCATTACCACTTTACAGCTGGCAAATCTTAGTTGAGCTAGCTGTTATTTAACATCTATGCTGCGTTCTGCAGTTGATTCAAGCCACCTCACTGATCTACATTAAAAGAGAAATGGAAGCATTCACACTACGCATTATGGTGTGTTGTCTATGACATCCATAAAGCATAGGTCATACAGCTGTAGGCAGATATTAAACTGCTCCAGCAGAATGTGCAAACATGCACTTTCTGTGCTAGAATGATATATGGGCTGATATCACCTGGATCCCTTCTGCCTTTGTATTCACCTTCCATCTTCATTTGTCTGTGACTCACCTTGCATGGGTTTGGGAGAAATTATTTTCAGAGTGCTGCTCAGTGACTACTTGCACATATATTCAAGTTTCAGCTCTGGGAGAAGCTTACGTGCGCTGTATGCTCACAAGAGGCATAACCACAAACTGCAAATTATGCATGCTACATAGACAGAGGCAGTTCATCATAATTTGCCTAAAACCAAAGATTACAAGTAGATGTGTTCTCCTTGCCACAGCCATACAAAATGGGAAAGATCGTTGCTCAGTGTTCAGCACCTTCTGCTGATTATTAAGGCTCCACCTGAAGGGTGGTATATTGTATACGATGTGAGCATTTCAGTGTTACTTAAGCTGCCCTGAGTGACAATTCTTGCAGCAGTTTATACCTCTAGCTCATTCCTAGACAGCAATGAATGCATCTGGGACTCCAGCACATTCAAAAAAAGTGACACATAGCTAGTATTACAGCCATTTTAACTTTTTTTTATTATCCCTATACGAAAATGTCCAGATTACACAAACCTCTTCAAATATTGCATTTTAAATATGATAGCCAGCTGACGGGAGCAGCCATCGAGCAAGAGGCTTCTTAATATTCCCTTAAATACTTCCTCTATTATCTACAGCTTTATGTTCCATGTTACACTATGAGTTTTATCACCCTTTTTTGCTGCTCCAATAGTATTTTCTGTTGCAAGCCTATCTCACTCTCAGTACCATACCTATTTAATCTGAATTCTTTTGTTTTAGAATAATGATAATGTACAAGTAGCTCTGCTTCATCAAATATTACAATATTTTACTAAAAGTTATTGTAAAGGGACATATGTTCAAGCCAAGTTTTACCCACATATAAACAAGGTGACACTTTAGAAACAGAAATTATAAAATGTGGAAGAGGAACTATCTAACCTGGCTACAGAGATAGATTTTAAAATACTTCTCTTTAATGTTTTTTATAACTTCATATTTTTAATTTGCGAGACATTATCTCAGTCTGCCTGTAAATAATAAAGTGAACCTGTTCTTTAGAAAAAGCAAATATTTGATAACGTTTTCTTCTGAGTTCTGCTTTAGCTGCAAACCAAAAAGGACCTCTTATCCTACATATCCCACTCCTGGAGCTGATTACTGGAAACTCATCTCCCTTTGGATGAAAAAAACCAGGGACTAAGGGAGAGAGAAAGAAGTTCATACCCATTTCCTGAGACAGGAAGCTTGAGTGCGTATGGCCTGATAGAAGAAGGAGGGGAAAAAAAAAAACAAAAAAAACCCTCAAATGTCTGAGCCTAGTAGCTTGGCTACCTCTGAATATGCACCAGGATACGGCAAGTTCCTCCTCCCAAAAAAAGCATGATGAGTCATACGCTATAGCACAAGCCTTTAGGTTATTCGTTTTTGTTTTGGTTTGGGTTTTGGTTTTTGGTTTTTTTGTTTGGTTGGTTGGTTTTTTTAAGATTCTAAATAAAAAGTTTTACAGCATTAAAGAAGAGTAAACAGCTTCAGGATAAGGCAAGGAAATGTAAGAAAGCTTAAGCTAGGAGGGATTTTCCTGTATGACCACCTGTGATGGTACTGAAAACGCAAAGAAAGTAAATTTCTTGAGAAAGAAGGAGGGTTTTTTTCTTTCATTCTTTGGATTTTCATTCTCCCCATTTATATGAGGAGCTGTTCCTTAAGGTGATGCATTGCAATTGCACAAATAGCTTCTACTCCATCTCCTTCAGAGGCAGTTTGTAAAAAAAAACAAAAAAAACCCAAAACAAAACAACAACAAAAACCAAAACAAGAAAACCCCACCCCTTACCAGTTTTAAAATGTTTATAGTAAAGAATATAATTTCAATCCAAAGAAAGTATTTCTGTAGTTGCAAGCAGAGTAGCATGCATATGAAGTCTGACAGACATCCTCTTGCAGATATCAATTACCATTAGAATATAGAAAGGTTTATCAGGAATGTTCAGAATTAAAAAAAAAAATAAATAAAAACATGTACTTCAACAAAGTGCAGTATAATCACATTTTAATAATAAAACCAACATTATAATGGAGGAAACTGCAAGATCTTGAATATTTATTGAAGAACTAAACAACAGTAATGGTGAAAGAAGTCAATTCTCTCTCTTTAGAGGAAGAAATCCAGCTCCAAGCTATGGTTAGGACATAACTATAGTATCAGTTCCCAAAATATCAGTCTTAATCAACAGAAAATTTCCCCACTCAAATTTAGTTTGGTACTGTGAGAAGACAGAAGGCTTCCATTATACCATGACATCTATGTATGGATCTGCCCATGCTTGTAACACTGCACATAAGAGCAGGAAAGCTCAGGCTACAACAGCTTGGACCCAGCCTGCCCAAACATTTATCTGGATTACTTGCCCTTTTTTTTTTTTCTGCCGCTCTGTATTCTGGAGGCTTCACAGCCCCTTCCCAGCCAGACGGCTGGAAGGACACCTCTTAGATGACAAAGTGCCAGCTCCCTCCCCATCGAGTCCATAGTGCACATCTGCTCAGGTAAGTGCACTTAGTGATCACTGGGTCACAAAGTAAGGGCTCCCTCAGCATCCATCCCATCCTACAGGTAGGCATGTTCCCGTTCCAGGACCAAGATGCTGGTGTCCCCCACCGAATCAGTAAGTATTTACCCATGGAGAAGTGCCTACACTTTGTTACTGTGATGGAAACACTGCTGGTCATGCAATAGAAAACTCCGTAACAAGCCTTGGAAAAGACAAAAGATCAGGCACAGCTGAGTTACAAAGCCTGAATCTGGTGGTAAACAGCTTGATAGTTATGAGGAGAAAGGGCAGAGAGAGTACAGTAGGCTTGGAAGAGAAGGAGGAGGAACGGTCTTAGAGACATTTCTGAATTAGGTTTGACTCACAATGCATTTCACTAAAAGGAAAATACAGCTTAAAAGCAAAAAGGGAAAAATCTCTCAGTATCTTTTACAAAACTTAGCTATCAGAACATCACTCAGTAATTAACACTGTTACCTGGTTATCTGAAAGCAGAATTTGACCAATGCAGAAGATATCCAGGTGAGCAATGTAGGCAATTAGAAATGATCGACTGACAAGCAATCTTGAGATGTTCAAGCATGATTAGCATTTGTTAAACATGGAAAGAGAAAGGAAGGTGAAACAGCACCATCACTATACTATCATATAATTAGAATCAAGCTGTGATGTCAAGATGTGGACTCTACTCGTGTACACACTCAAAAATCTAACATATTCTGAGCTTCGTTGGGGGAAACAAAATTCCAGAGTTCAGAGAGGAAACGACTTCATCAAATGTCCTTACTAAGCATGATTCCACCAGTCTTAAATTCACTATGAAACTATATATGATACATAGTAACTCCTGCCTTTTCTTAAAAATAATCCTCAATATTGTAAATAAAATTCAACAGAAACTTACCAGTCAGATGTATGTATATTGCTCTCTCTTGCCAACACACAAAGATAAGCACCAGAAAAATAGCTGCTTGTGAGAAATTAGCAACAAGCTTATTTCCAGAAACAAATTATTTTAAAAACTTCAGCAAAACTGCTATTTCAGTTCCTTGTCTGTAATCAAGTCACCCCAAACTGACATTGGATTAACCTACAGTTAACATGATCTTTAGAAAAATTAGGTTGTGTTAAAATATGTCTGCATACATATACACATACATACCTTATAAGTAGATATAGCATGTTGTATACAAAATACATCTGCGAATGTTTAAAGGGGTAATATTTTTCCGGCCATTCCCTGCTCCCCTTTGGACTCTTAGCTGCTCTTGGCATCTACTGCTCTTTCATGTTTCAATTGCTATTACAGTTACCATTTGAATTGCTGTCATGGATCCGGTCATTACAAGTGGGTTGTCCAAATGCTTAACAATACTAGTACTAGCAATAATAACAATAGTCTCTGCTGCAAGGAATAAAATTTTAGAGCATTTTTCACATCTGGATGGAGACATGCCATGAGTTTCTATGCGCAACACATTAATCTCAGAAGCCACCAAGCAGGCGGGTTCAGAGTCACACGAGCCTAGCATTACACTCGAGCTAAATTTCCTGTCTGAGCACAACCAATTCTGTCAGACAGAGATATCAGCAGAGACAGCAGAGCAGAGCCTGGTCTGTCTGTAAACACCCCACCAGAGCAGGAACAAGAACAGCAGCAGCAGCTGGACACAGCTGAGCAGATGGGAGAGCAGAGGAAAAGAGTGAGGCTGTACCAGCCAGCCTGACAGGCAAAGCTTACAGGGAAAAGAAAGAAAGAGTTTTACTTATCACGTCCCCAGCCAACACCATCTACCATTGCTTCCCTGTTCTGTTCAGAACTGGATGATTACTGTCATTTTAGTTAGATTTTCCATCCTAGCACAAAATCATCTGCAAGAGGTTTCTGAGTACTCAGAAAGCAGCAATCCACAGTGACTTCCAACCCCAGTTAGCTTTGATGAAGCAACCCCATTTAATGAAAAGCTATGATGGTCTCAGATTACAACAGGGTAACATTTCTGAGAAGGGTTCTCTCTTTTACTATTTCAGATTGTCTGTAAAGCTATTGCATTTCATAATCGACCTTTCACAGCACTGAAGGTATAAACACGTATATACTCACACGTAACGAATTGAGAACCCCCCTTAAATTATTCTCTGGGGAGAGAAGAGGGGAAAGAAAGACAGAAAGACAGACAGACAGAAAGACAGACAGACAGAAAGACAGACAGACAGAAAGACAGACAGACAGAAAAAAAAAAAAAAGAGGAAAAGAGGAAAAGTCAACAGTAGGGAGAAGCATCTTCAGAAGAGAAGCAGTAGCAAGATTTTCAGTGGCAACAGGAAAGAGCAGCCAAGAGGGAAATGGTGAGAAGTGGAGCAGCATCCTTCCAGCCATGCTTCAGAGCCAGCGGGCAGACACACTGATGCCTGCTGAGTTACCTACCTGTCCCACCATCTGTCTCTAACACGAAGGGTCTCACCTAAAGGGTCAGGAAGACAACAGAGCAAACAAGCTGTGCCCATAGGAGAAATAATCAATCATTGGAATAATCAATAATAATAATAAAGTATCAGAAACGTGAACTTTAAATGACTCAGCTGCACATTCACATTTTATCTTTGTGTCCATGTATTAACTTCTTAAAGCTAAATTAGGGGTTTGAGGGGGCGGATTTTACCTTAATACAAAATGTCACATAAAAATCTACTTCGGTAGTCAGCCTTCTGGACCGATCAAACTCCATGCAAGTAGTTTTATAAATGTATAGCTCTTGAAGACATGTGCTCTTACAACAGTCCTATAAACATGCTTTGTAAAACATTTATGTGGGCTCAGCATCTGGGCAAATTCACAAATAGACCTGCTAACTCCCTTCTTCCTGATGACCAAGAACCAGAAGAGGAAAAAGAAGAGATTCTTTTTAGAATAATAGTCTAGACAGTTCAAAAATAGCCTCTGTGCCCTTGCCAGGTGCAAGGGAAACTGGAAAAGTAGGAACCATGGTGCTTACTAAAACCAGAGTGTTGTTTTGATTGTATTTTTCAACCACACTTAACCTTCTGGATTTCAGCAAGGAGATTCATTCCCATGCAGCTCCTGAAGAAGGGTACCTCATCCCAAGGCTTAACTGAGAAGTACCACTGACAGGTTTCCAGGTGGCCTTCATACAGTGCAAAATCCTGAACGTTAGGAGTATTTGTGATGCCAAGTGGCAAAAGGTTTCAGAAGATGAGATGTCTTCAAGGCTTTAGCTCACTCTTTCCCCCCTGTTTGTTCCAACAAAAAATCCTTTTTGCTTGTTTGTTTATTTACGATGTGCACTCGACCTCGGGAAGGAGCTAAAGGTAGTAAGGGAAATTGCATTCCCTCTTCCCTGCCTTCACTTTTCAGAAAAAACGGCAAAGAAGAGTTTTTTATTCTTTCAAGTCGATGTGCATGTTCTGTGCACTCAGGATGACATTTCCTCAGTAGAGACATGTGGAGTTAGATAACATCAATTTATGTTAAATAATCTTAAAATAGAAACACACAGAGTGCTGGTTTTAGACATACTAGATAATGCTTTCACATAGCCTGGTTTTGCATTTTTGGGGCGTTAAGACTCTGTAGTTCTCCAAGCAGAGTGCTAATGCTGTGTACACACACTGTACCATATAATAAAGTAAGGCTGTGGCCATCAGATTATATCATAGCTAGACCCACTTCGAATTTATAATATTGAATTATAACTTACTACATGCTCAACACCACGGAAGTTCAAGTCTGTAAAAACTACCTCCACTCTGCTCTTACTGGCAGCTACAAGTATGCCGTTAGACAGTACTGTGGAGAGACAGAAGACAAATTGCTTTTTATCTTCTCTTCCCACACTTTTAAGTTATGATACTGTAGGTATGAAGACAGATCTGCAAGTCAAAACTGCTGAACAGTGGATCTACTTGATGCTTCTCCTGTTGTAGCCAGCATGTTGTTTATCTGCTCCTCTCCCAGTCTTCCAGCATTTTGTAAATATAGCAAAATAATGAATAAAAGACAGTATAGAGAAGGCCAAAACAGATTATGCTTGAAAACACCAGTGTAACTAGAAATAGAGAAAGTTCAACGGGGCAGGTTTTTTGCTTGTTTTGTGACTTTTTTTTTTTTTTAACTTGATGGTATGAATCAGCTCTAAATTCTTCCTCAAGGCACACCACTACAGCCACTGTCAGTCTCTGGCCTTAATTTCCAACAGCATACATGCAAGTCTGTAAACTGAAAAGCACTACAAGTGGGAAATACCAATGCTGGATGGAGTCCAGGTCTGATGATACAAACTACAATTAAACGCTTGGCAATTTAACAATGACAGCAACTACCTAAACACATTAAGAAATACCTTACAATGCACATGCATGGAGGGACATTTTCTGAAACTTTATAAATAGCCAGTTTCTTGTAATTTACACTCTCCAAAGAGCCTCTGTTAATGGTTCCTATAAAGCTCTGCACATACAAAACACATGAATTAAATGACATGGCCAACAGTGAATTTGTTTCGGGGAAAGAGGAAAGGGGAAAGGAACAGTATACTCAGTGAATCTTCCTCTTTTTACTACACTCACTTTATAGAGTAAGGAAATAGAGTGCCTATACATATAAATATATTTGCTAATTCAGAGAAGCTAGTCTTTTACTCTGTGTGATAAAATTCAAGCAAGAAGCAAAAGGAAAACAATAGAAAATTACGGAACTGGAAAAAGTGTTCTTGCTCCTCAGAAGAATATCTATCTATATTTAAAAATTACAGCTGCCTGAGTTTCACTCTAACAAGCACAAGAAGTTATCGTAATGCAAGATCTATACTTTAAAAAAATAAGCAAATGTGGCTTATTGGCCTAATACCTCTGTCTACTTGGCCTAGGAAGTGGAAATAACTCTATTATTTTCTAAAATGACAATAAACTACACATAGTATAGACTGAATCCTAACTTTGATCTAAGGTATCTCACCACTGTATTTATTTAAATTGTTATGTCATATGAAGAAACTCAATGCAACAGAATTTTCACAAAGCAGGCTTACAGAAATAACCTGAGGTAATAAAACAGGGTAATGCTGAAGGGACCAAAGAAAATCTTTCCAAGTCAATAAAATCTTACACCAGACTTGCAACCTATCCCACAAGCACCAGACTTCCTTGAAAAGATGGTATTCATCATCCAAATCAGGTTGCAGAGAAACGTTGTGTGTAAGATTAAACATTCTGGTATCATACTGACAAAGAAAACAGAAAAGAGAAAAAAAAATGTTTTGACCTGACAATCTTCCCCGTGATTCTGACCAGTTATTTATTCAGCCAAGCATGTAATCTAAAGCATCCCCAGTACTACTGCTGCACTTTTGTTGCTAATTACCAGAGAAATTGCATTTTGGCACCTAGTACATAGGTGCATAACAGATGATCTTTTCTGTTTCAGAGATCAAAATTCCACAATGAGTATTACTGCGCCAAGATAAGAGATCATGATTTGCAACCATGTTCAACTCAATCATCTTCCCACCGGGTGTTAGACTACAGCAAGTCAGCCCTGATGACGTCTTGCAGACAGACCTGAAGTTTGTAGCAAGACGAAGAAGCCCTCTCCCATGACACAGTGCTCAGAATGACACTTCAAAGCCTAAGAGGAGCTTCTCGTAATTTGAATTTTATACTCAGAATCAGACATCTCTGGCAATTCAGCATCAAAACCAAAAAGCAGATGAGGTATGGAAGCATTTCTGTTCCTGTAAGAGGAATACTGGGAATGAAGATGAATAATGATCATATGCATGGTTCCTTGCATTTCTAGGTCTTCACGTCAGTACTTCACTTAAGGTTTTGTATTTTTTCAGTCAGATCTGAGAGTTCCCGAAGCACTGCTTGCTTCTAAAACGCATGAATTGGCTTCCCTGGAAATAGCACTCAGCTGGAAAAGAACAAGAGTCATAAAAGTAAAAACTGCACCAGGGAATAAGAGAAAGAAATCCTTCGTGTTTACATTTTTAATTTATGAAGCACTTTGTTATCGTCAAGATTAGCATAGCATAAGAAAATCTTGGCGGGCAGACTGAAAAGAAGCCAATTTTGACAGCCTGGTTTTCCTTTTATTCTTTCATTCTACCATCTTTCCTACCTCTTGGTCATTCCTTCCCATCATCCATACCTTTAATCTGTACTCCACTTTCCACATCACCTCACAGAATCGCGAGCACTCTGGCCACCCTGACACTGCGTTATCCTGTAGATACAAAGCAGTTCAGTTTTACATACAGCCAGCCTGGAGTGGTGGAAGATGTGTGTTATCCAAAAGCCTAGACATTTCCAGAAAAACTTTGCTAACAGGCAGTCATCATTCCCTGAGAAGGATGTGCTAATTAGAACATGAGTACATTTTTGCAACTTCTTTAAAACATCGTCTCAAGAGCTCCTTCAGTTTTCATGAGGAATAAAATCTCCTCCTGCTTTTTCCAACAAGAGCTTTAAATCTACTGTTGCCCTCATGTAAGGTTTTCTACAGCCAAGGGCATAACATTTCCTCATATTGTTATTGATGCTCTGACTAAGATTGTAGCATTTGCCCTGGAAATATAACAGGAACTCATAGATTATATTATCTAAATTAGGTCCTTCCCCCACCACCACCACTTGTTTGGAGACTATCCCAACTAAGGCCTAACACAGAGTTCGCAGTTCATGCCCACTTTGGGCTATATAAACAACAGCAGATTTGCATGTAAGTAAATGCATCACAATTCTATACTGTCACAGCTTTTGATTGATGGACAGTTTGCTGCTTTGCAGTGAACTCAGTAACTGCAGTGAAGCCCCTGTGTTTTTAAGTCCAACCCATGATTCTACAGAAATCTCAATTTCACATTTTATTTTGCCTCTTAAAGTAGAGTTTGAGCCCTCAGAGTTGTGCAGAGAAGTTTGGAAATATGTGAATGTTTAGAAAACAAAAATCAAGAGAACCAAAAAGTACATATTTTTTAAATCTATCTCTCTATTTTTCAATCCATCTCATGATTTGTGGATGCTCTAGATTCGACAGTCTGGCTGCAGAGGAAGGAATTTTACAGAAATTTAAAACAAAGAGGTATGACAAGCTACAAGAAGGATGTAAATACACGCGTAGCTTCCTCTCTGTCAAAGCGTGGACTGTGCCACACTCATTTGCAGACCTTTTGATTTAAAAGGCAGCTGGAAAGTAAGACTTTTCTAAGGATCATTAGTTGTGGAAGTAATTCGCTGTTGGTTTGTTCATTTGTGAATCTTGTGGATATTCTCCCAAGTACTGAGGGAGGAAGCAACTGAAGGACTTCTATTATTTATAGTGTTTGAATGGGAGAGTTCTAGTGTACTATATCTGAAAATGGATATTTATGTATTAGATGAGTTTTGCCATGAAAATTAAACTACGTAAAAGCATAAGAAAGCACAGATTGTGTGTCTTTTAACATACAAGCAGAAATACACATCACTGCAGTATTGATACTTGGTGGGGGGACACAACAACTACAAGAAATTACACATTTCATTATCAGACTGTGGTTCTACATACATTTATGTCCAAACATATCCTTATTGATGCCACACTAAATTCAGGAAAAGAAGGTGCAAGTCACTGCAAATCTGGAATCTATAGTCTACTTCACAAGGTTCAGATTATTTTCACTAAGGTGAAAATAATAAAGTACAGGAAGCCGAGATTATCTCAGTGCTTTACAGACCATTACAAAAGAAGCAAAGAACAAAGGGAGAAAGAGTTAAACGCTAAGCATAAATCTTGTCTCTCTGGTTCCACACCCACTTATACCTGCTAAGCACTGCTGACTGCAGGACCTTTAGATCAGGCTAGGATGTTCCGCTGTTTCATTAAGTGGCAACCTGCGAACTGCAATCTGGCATAGCTGCATTTGAAGAAAATACATCCTTAACTCTTGTTGTCAAAACCCCAACCAACCTAACAATACATATACATACATGAAATAAATAAGCATTTGATATTCTCTGAATGAGCTACCATTTCAAGGCTGAGCATTGTAGCCCACAGTCAACTTCATTTCAAATTTAGTTTAGTGCATACATTCAACTGTTAAATGTTACGATCTCTTCTACCTTTTTGAGATGATGGGTGAATTCTCTTTGAATAATACGTCTTACACAAATGTGGGTCTCAACTTCTTTGAAGTCCATGGTCAGGTTAACTCTTTCCACAAAGCACCTAAAAGTAAAGCCATTGTGGAAAACAAGTTGTACTAAATATAGATGTAATGTAAAGAATGTCACTACATAACAAATACATTTTAATAAACACACACTTAAAGGGATAGTGTGCCATGTTCTTCCAACCTACCCTCTATTCCACAGGATTCTACATCTTCCTCTCAGAAATATAAAAAACAAAGCAGCCTGAAAAACATGTCTAGTTATTTGCAAAGTAGATTCACTGAGGAGTTATTTTGGATTGACACTAGCATCACATTTCCTTCTGACATTCTATAGTCTACTGTATTTAATCACAATCAATATTTATATTGCATAACTTTGATACACATCAGATAGCATGTCACAGCTCTGACATTATACTCAGTGTAGGCTGTTTCCATTTCTTCTTAGGATAACAATTCAGTCATCAAATGTAATATTAAGTAAGATTTTAAGACAGTAGATGGCATCACTTAGTTATTTTTAACTGTTGTACACTGACCATTTACTATGCAGCATAATCCATTTTTGAAGATTAGCAAATGGAGCTCTATGGACAGAACAGAAAAGTGACATTTCAAAAAAGAAAAAATAAGATATTACCATTTTACTGATCTGGTTGCCTTGATCTGTATTGAGTGGGCATCTTAAAAAAGCCCACTGTTTACCACAGCTGTGGCTGCCCTTTGATTCACCAGATACTTCTGAGCCCCCAGGTGAGCCTCCTACAAGCCACCAGCTGAAGGCATTCATATCTTCACTAGATCAGCAAGAGTAATGGCTGGCTTTCAGAAATCTGGCAGATGTGACTACGGTTTAGTGGTAATTTATAGACTCTTTTCCTCATCTGTTCCCACTGGGATTCACTATTAGAGCTACATCACACCATCAGGCACAAATTCACAAAATATTTTGAACCACTGTTAGAGGAGCTGCCCATTCAACAAATCAGAGTTAACAAAAATGGTGAATGCTAGAAAAGCTCTTCATGCCCATTCAGCATCACAGGGGAAATAACAGCCAGGATGAAAACAGACCTGGCTCTAAGCTTTGCGAGTGGCTGCAAAACAAGATCTGCTATTCAATCTTCATTTTGTAATTTTTTTCTCCTTATCTAATACATAGGATGATGTGAGAAAACGGCAGAAAGAGACATTTCCTTTGTGTATTCAGAGGATATAAAGACTGGAAAAGGTAAACTATAAAAACAAAGGCGTCTGTGCACAGGCTCAAACTGCTGCACAGAAAATGGGAATTCAGAGAAGGCAATGTACCAAGTCATTTTTCTGATCCCTTTTCAGAAATATAACAAAAACATTATGTTCTACTCAGGGTATTTAGAAACCGGCTGTCACAGTAGTTTGCAGGTGTTACAGCAAGAGTTCGTGATCAAAAAGGATTTATTTTTCCAGGTGCCATTTAGTTAGTATGGATGCAAGAATGCGCTGTGGGGATCTTGAGCTTAAGAGCCATCAGGGAGCAGTCAGGTGGACGTCCTTCAGCAGGCTGCGTGGCAAGGCTTGGAAATTCAAAGATGGTAGCCCATGGTGCAAACCTAGTCCAGAGGTGTTCCTGTGCTGGTTGATCCCTGGTACATGCCATTGCTAACTGAGCCCTCCTGATCCAAATACTATTCCAGAGAGTGCAACGGAGAGCAAGGGGAGGGTCACTTCAAACCTTGTGTGACAGAGTTGCGTGGGAAATGGGGAAAAGGCCATACGGAGAAGGGAATAAACCAGAGTACAGGAGAAACACTCTCCTCCTCGCCCACACATACGAAGCTCTGCTCTTCTTTACCCACTCCTATTTTTTCCTCTGTTCTGGCCTTTTTAAAAACTATTCAAAGAGCCATGCGGTATGTATCGTATGAACTCAGAGATGGCAGCCTTACAGGATATTTAGCAATTCTTTGCAGGGTTGCTAACAGTTTATCCTTGCTTGATGGATAAGTGCAAATACCCACCAGCATGCATGCTTAGTATTTAAGTGTGTGTTTAATAGCAGCCAGGAGCTTGATCTGAACATCTTCTCTCTATATATTAAGAGATTTTCAATGAAAAATGAATTATGAATACCAACAGGGCAAAGCAATTTGTGAAGAAGCTATAGATGTCTTCAGAAAAGAAAACATGACTACAGAGAATACTGAAAACAAACATCAGAACTAATGAAGAGGTTATAAAATCTTTTAATTTTATATATTTGTAAAGACGTGTCTTCTCCCTCGGTGTTCAGATCAGCATATTAGCAGCGCACTACTAAAGTATTCATCCTCGTTCTGCTCTCAGCCTAGGGAGGAAATAAGCTTTTTCAGCCACTCCGAGCATGTCATTATACTTCTGAAAAGCAAATAGAGCTCTAGGAGCTGTGAAGAATAGAGAAGGGAAGAAGGGAAGGAGTCAATCTCCGATACAATAAATTACAGAACCATTGCCAAATCTTTTTTCTTTTTATGGAAGTCACCTTCTGAAGTGTTGCTTCTGTGTGTTTGAGACAATAAAGGGTTAATTTTTTTCCCAGCCTGCTAGTGTACAAACTGAATGTCATTTTTTCTCTGTAATGGAATGAATTACACATAAAAATCTAACAATAATGTGAACCCAAACCAGGAGCACCATTACTAATGTCATGATAATTAGCATTTATACTCATTGTAGCCATATGCTTTCTGCTGAGTCAGTTTTGAAATACATGTTAGTCTAAAAGGTATTAGACAGAAGATACAAGACTAAATTTCTAGAGGTCACTGAATAGTCAGTAATGTTATCTATAGTAAATATCACTACCATAATGAAAAGAATTATATGATACAGTTGCCTACAGTAGCACAGGTAAGCCTCAGGTGATCTTGCCCTGTCCTATCCTACAGCTGCAGCTTAACAAGACAGATGATACGGGCACAGAAACCAAAAACCACAAGGCACTAACTCAGGAGGTCTGTACTCAGTGACACAAGTGATGTGGGGTAGACTTCAAATTTTAGGCGAAGCATATACATTTAAATACCAGAACATACTTTAATATTACTTAGAAGTCTAAATTACACACAGAGGTCTAGCAGGGCTTTCTAAAACAGAAGCAAGTCAGTTGCCTAAGCCCTATTGCAGTCAGTAGTTATTAACTCAGCAGTCTGTTTGAACACTGTAAAATGCCACTGAGGACTTCTCATACATTTCTGTGCCTAGGCATTTCCAAGGCCTCTAGGTACACATGCACTGGAGCCCTTTAAAATTCCTCAATACTGAAGCCATTCTGCCCCATTCAATGAATTTTGTGGAAACTGAATCTCATAATCAAACTATATATTATATTGTTTATGCAGAGACACACATACATAACCAGAGAAAAAACATTTTCTAAAATCACAAGGAAAGTGATAATGCCTACATTATTTCACATTCAGCTATAGCAAGCTTTTGAGTTAACCTATGTACATAAAGCATTATATTCTCCCCAGCTTGCTTCTGGCAGGGACAAACAGGTCTCCAGAGCTCCACTAGTTCCTACAATGAACCCCTACAAGATTCACTTCATGATTTGCCTTCCTGCACCTTCAGAATTATCTCCTTCCCAAATCCTCCTTCCCCCTTCTTCTGGGCTAGTCTTCCCAGCTAAATTCTGAATTTAAATAAACAGCAAGAATGGATGGTTTCTCAAGTGAGTAACAATCTACTTACACTTTTATCCCAATCTCAGCTGTCCTAGTTGGTTTGCAGACACCTGTACAGCAGTTGCCAACAGACTGGCTATCTCCTTGCTTCCTTTAATAGTGTGCAACTCAGAAAGGAGGAGGTAATTTTTCAGGTTTTCAGTCTTTTGCAGTGCTTTTAAACTGGTGGTGGGAGGAGCAGAAAGTCTCCCTATCTCGTCGTGTGAGAAAAAGCTAAAATTCCCATCAGAAGTGACTCACCAACATTAATCACATATACACCAGATTGAAAGGCACTCAGAAGATGAAGACCGAATCCCTTCCTCAGTTAGGCAAATGAGAAGCAAATTGTTCAGCACTATAATATTATTTTAACTGTCATATCGGTACAATTTCGCACAATAGAGCTGATGAATATAAATTTATTGTTTCTAGCACTGAACTCTCATAGAGAAGTGCTGTTGAATCTTTTGGAAGAACAAACAGCTGAGTAACATGCAACTTCCTTTCGTCTGAAATGAAAAAGTATCAATGTAAAGATTTTTGTATATAAAGACATTCGCTTCACTTACCACCTGGTTTATGCATTAGAATAAATATCCTTACTGCTTAAACAAGCAGATGCACATCAGAATCTTCAGTAACCAAATTACACTGCAGCTTGAAATACTGCAGCTTCTGTTTGTCTCACTCCGCATATTCTGAGTTTTATTCAATAATACTAAATCCAAGTACAAAAATCCAAAGGGTACTGTTTTGATTCAAGACTACGGCTAAATGTTAGGGGTTAGGGGGGTTGAAGAGAAAAATAATAATAATACAAAAAAATCCTACTATCTCTAAAATGTGGCTTGCAAATGAGAGGATTTATTTTCTTATTTAGAAAATGACAACAAAGTCACATTTGGAAATATATACATGCTACTGAATCTACAAAGCAGGGAATTTTCCCATTCATACTATGTATGCAATACTGCTCTATGTTCTTCATAAAGTGGACTCAGGCTTCTTGCCTTTCTGGTGTTTTTAATGTTGCCTAATATTAACTATCCGGCTCCCACAGGACTATACTCAGAATTACATATGAAGAATATTCTATTTATTAGCCATATCTATCTATTAGCCATAAAAACAACAATATAATTACAAAAAGTGAACTACACTCCTCCTATTTTTCAGGGAAATATTCTTATGACCAGGAACTAGATTATGATCTGTCATGGTCCTATAAATTCAGGATAAATCAAGTGTTGCTCTAACATTACCTTGGCATAAAAGAAATCAAGGCCTCATTGCAATAAAGCGCTTGAGCTATTGCCGAGTTAACAACTTCTATTGGCATTTAATTATAGTGTGTTTCCTGAAGCTAAGGCACAGCTTTAGCATGAGCAGGGCTACTCTGAGCAAGAGACTTATTCTGTTCAAATCACCACTGATCTGACAAATAGTTTTAAGATGTAGCAATATGTGAGACGGAAAACTGGCCAAGGATGTAAATTTAGCTCCTCACTGAATATTACAGAATACGCAACCCAGAAACTATAACTACCACTATCAATAATAAAAATACTTAAGTACATCCTACTTCTGTTTTGCAAACATAAGAGCAAACCAGTCAAATCTTCTTCCAGGTACATTTATAAATATAACAGTCTTGGTCAAAAACTGGGATCTGCTACACTTTACACACTCCTACATCTCTAGAGGAAATGTTTGCTTTACTTCAAAGCTTCAGTCTGTCCTAGTTCCTCGTACAACAAAAGAGCTTGCTGCTTTGGATAGACCGTTTGTGTTGCTTCTGGTGTTCCCCCTCGCAAATCTTAACAGTGAGTAAGCCTCCAGGAATGAGCCAAGTGATAATCTCGCTCTCTATGACATGGAGTATGGCTTTTTTGTATAAATGTGCTGCCTCAGAATTAGGTTACATACATTCACTTTGTGAAGCTCTTTGAGGTGGATTGCTGATGAGCCCCCCATTCTTTGAAAAAAATCAGTGGCTTGAGTTGGTTGTCCAAAAATTGAAGTACCCCAAACCACTATTCACTTCTGAGACACCTGGGTCTGCCTGTACTTCATTCAAGAAAACAAAAATCTAGAAAATAGAATCCCAAACTGACCATGATGCCACATTTAAAGGATCCCTAGTAATGTCAGTAAATTAAGTTAGCCAGTGAGAAAAGAGTTAAGCGGGAGCTACCCAGCAGGGTGAAGCTGCTACAGCACCCCGGTATAGACCCCATACCTTCTCTCCCTGTCGTATACGCACAGGAAGACAACCTTGCCCTAAAGGAAGCTCACACCAATCTTTCAGCAAATGTTAGGAGCAGGACCACGCTCATTTGTTCTGCTTTCACACCTTGTTTATCAAAGATTTTCTGCTACTGTCTTAAACTGACAAAAAGGATTGATGGAAGGAAAGCCCTTCCAGAGCCCCACTCAGGTTCACAACTTTTCTCATGTGGTTCCTAAAGGTATTTATTTTGCAGATTCAGTCAGTACTTAGGTAAAGCAAGAAAGACAGAAACGTTCCGATTTTTGGTGGCTAGGCTTTTTCACAGTATTTTTAACAGTCTTTTGACAAGTTCAAAAAGAAGCACTCCACAGAAAGGGTTAGAGACATCATAAGTTGCAATTGTCCCTGAAGAGTAAGTCCATGTTCTCTGGGTAAAGATTTTACATAGTAAATAACACGGAAGACTGGTGATAAAGTGGTTCCAATTGCTACTGATGGTCCCAATGCTATGCTATTGCAGTTTAGTGTATAAAAGACTGCAAGCCCTTGAAAAGTCATATTAATAATGTAGAGAAGTTCAGTCTAAGGAATATCAGTCTGGTTGTTAAAGATGATCCTATAAAGAGAAAATGAGAAGGTAAACCTTCGTTTCTCGCTAGATTTCGAGAGCATAAAAAATGACTATGCTTGATTTTATTTTAAAAATTAACATCTCTGCTCTCTTCTGTGCTGAGTAATAGAAATCAAGTGGGAATAATACCTCACATCATTCGAGACTTCTGATTATTAAGAACAAATCAACCGTGGTTAGTTTGTAAGCTAAGTTTGTAGCAATGTATACAGCATGTTGAATCCACAGAACAGCAGGGGGGACCAATCCACATTTGTGTGAAGTATCTAGCTCTCAATAATCACTCCAAAAAAACCCAAACCCAAAAAACAACCACCACCACCAGAAAAAAAAAAATCATTACCAGCCAGGGCAGGTATAAGACAAACAAGGATATCCCTGATCTTAGGCTATTCTCTAACCTAGTGGTTTGTAGCTTTTCCAAGAAACTGGAGTTTGAACCTCCTGCCAGACCACACTGGAGAACAGTGAACCTGAGTTTTCTGGGTCTTGCGCAGCCCTGTCTGGCACACTGGCAGGTCTGTGTGATGGCACCCGCTTCTTCCTTCCCATTGCATAGTGAAGCTTAGGCACACACTCAAGGATGTAGTTTCCCCTCCAGAAAACGTATCAGAAGTCTGTTATGACTTTGCAGCTTGAAACTTCCCTCCCTATTTTAAATTTAGCGACAAGGAAATTGTTTAAGGTCAGAAAGGAACCATTTGTAGAAGCAGGAAGAAAAGTCCACCACCAATCTCAGAGGCAGAACTGCTATTCACTGCACAACCATGAGTGCACGTTCAAGACCCAGGGCTTAATCCTTTCTCTTCTCCAGATGCTTTACAGCAACTGTTGTGAGGCAGGCTGGAAAGCAGTATGAAGCTTTTCAGGCTAAATTTCAAGCATTTTTCTGTACTCTTATGACTCTAATTCCTCTTTCTTGTCTGTTTAGAAACATACTGAGGTAATATACACTATAAATAAAACAAATGTCTTTGAAGAAGGCCTCAGATGCTCAGGAAGTCCTTTGCAGTTTGTGGTTCAGTCTGTTTCCTCTCGAGTTTAATCTGACATGTTGGCTTGTTAAAATCTGTGTGGTGCTTCAGGTCTTTTCAATGAGTCTTACTAAGACCAATTTCCCTCCCATTTAGACTAAATGGGAGTTTTCATCCATGTTATCTGGACTTTTTCATCTATCAGAGAACAAGTCCTAAATTGACAATGTATTAATATGGGGAAAACAGAAAGGGGATGATCTGAATACAGATACTCAGAAATAACAAGGTTATTTAAATAGAGAACTCAAAGGAAATCTGGGTCTCTTGGAGTCAAGAGGAAGATTTTATCTTTCACACTTGAAATTCATTTCTAGCCCTGTTATGCACACCAAAATACATGCTTGCCTTTGTTTCTACTTAACGGTACAAGGGTCTCAGAAAATTATGTCGGTAAACGAGAATAATGACCAGTCTTGATTCTAGTACAACGTGAAAGAAACAAAAGAAGGATCATGAAGAATTGCAGAAGAAAGCGTTGCATGCCTGAAGGGAACAATTCCCAGGAAGTTACGGAGCACCCAACAGGAGACTGGGTAGGAAAGCAACAGTCAGAGTATGAGACCTACGGAGGAAGGGCAGAAAATGTAAACAAGGAGACCAAAGAATGAAATAGGGTGTCAACAACAGACAAAGAAAAATTCAAGGCATTAGAAAATGAGGAGAATTTAAATGAGTAATCAGATGCAGGAAGGCAGAAAAGAAAAAGGCCAAAAGGAGTCATGAATAATTTTAAAAAAAAATGTACTATTGAAAATGAATGACAACGTGCTATACAAAACTTAGCAGCCTGTCAAATTTTAATTATCTTTTCAATTACTAATTAGGCCTTCTCATTGATTCAACAAATCAATTTCAAGAGTTTTAATGTTACTTTCCCCCCACCCCCTGACCTGCTTATCACAGTGGAGAACCAGAATCCCATCAAAGAGCAGAATGGGACATTTGCTGCAAGATAATCTCCGCCCCTTAATGCTACAGGAACCCTGAGTAAATGTCTATCCTAAATGAAGAACACGGCAGAAACTTCAATGACATCAGCGCAGTAGGATTTTACATGTGTTCGTGACAAATAAGCTTCTCTGAGAAAGCAACCTATCTAAAATGGAAATTATCTTTAAATTTTTTTTGTAGTCTTGATTGGAATAATTACTTCTCCAACCACACGAGCATCAAAGAGAACACAGGCAACGGGCATTAGCAGACACATGGCTGCATGATGCACAGCAGTGGTACCTGCACACGACCGTAGCAAGTTACACACATGCTCATTTGACACATCTCCATTTCTTCCTCCTTGCTCCCCAAACTGATTTCCTTTCAATCAAATAAGAGACAGAAAGACGCTGGTTGGGCTAGAGCCAGTGTTGTCACCTCTGCACCATCTTCTCTCCCTCCTCTCTGAGGAGCAGTGCTGGGACACAGGGAGGGTAGGAGGAAAGCCAGGCATTTCTCCCACAGCCTCGAAAGCAGCAGCAGTGGTTAGAACAGGACAAAGCTGTTAGTCAGTGCTGGGAACTAACGCCTGGACCAAAGTGCAAAGGAAGATACCTGGAGCTTTGCCCCTGCTCCCTTAGGGATAGTACACAGAACATGTTATTTACAAGCTACAGAGAAAAAGCCATTTGCACTGCTTTTACTTACGATGGCTTTCAACTACGTGTGTTAAATCTTAAAAAGATATAAATGAAGGTGCATTGGCCATGGGAACATTAACTCACTTTTGTATTACTGCTTTTGCTAAAATTACTTCAACAGGTAGTTTACAGACAGAGTCTTAAGTCTTTTTGCTCAAATTCAGTGGGAACATTTGTGGAATATGTGCCACAGTGAAATCACATGCATTAAAAACTGGACCCCAGTCAGCCATGAGCCTTTGATGAGATCCAATATATAGACAGTAGTGCTTACTCCGGAGCAACCTGGGAAGGCATTCTTTATCTCTTCTTTTATTTTAATTTTAGTACTTAAGACTAATTATTTCAATAATTCTTAATGCTTAAGAAAGAAGACAGTGGGCATAATCTCTTTTAGAGAATCCAGTGCTAAATATAAATGCCATTTCAGAATGGATATTGTTACAGATTAGGTATAATTAATATTATGTCGAAAATGGACAAAATTGAATTAAATCGATATTGTATATCTAGGTAACTGATAAAGTAAAAAATCCTGTTCACGGCTCCGTGAGAACAGAAGGTTTTCTGTATATTGTAGCAGTGCACAAAATGCACCAGAGCAAACAGAAAGATTAATTGCTGTACTCTAAAAAAGCTAAAGTCTGAAAGAGACAAGCATCGACTTCTGTGCTTACAGTCACTAAAAGGCAAGGACAGATTTTAAAGAGCAAAATTGGGTTTCAATCTGTAGTAAAAATGCTCAGAGTACCTGAAGTTTTGCTGGAAACAAGAGAAAAGTTCAAAGGCAAGCAAACTTCTGTTTTTGCAATAGAGAAGGCGGCAGTAAGAAAATTAATCTTGTGCATTAATCTTAGCATTCCTCACAAGTGACTCAGGCCTGCAGAAGAAAACATTCCCACTATCTGGTTAGAAGACGTCATGTTTCCCACATGGAAGGGAGAAGAGGAGCCTGAGCAGCGCTGGTTTTACTACTTTCACCCTGATTAATCTGTTTGCAGACCCTTCAACTGTTCAGAGTCCCAAACGGCTAAGGAAAATAGTTTCCATTTACCAACAAAAATTAAACTAGCCCTCACGTGTATAATAATCTCAAGTCAGAGCATTCCTAAGCAATTATTTAATGATTTTCAATTTATTACAATAGTCCTTGGTAAAAGCATCTTAGAACCACAAGCAGCAGCAAAGTAGAAGAGATGCTAATAACTCTGTAGCAATACGTGCTTACACGCTTAAGAGCTATAAATACATGCTTTACATGGTGACAAGCATAAAAAAAGTCCATCCAGCAATGAAGAGCAGGAAATACCCTTGGTGGGCTGGAGGAGTGAGAGAGGTCAGAAAGCCCCCTGCAGCACCTGAACCTCCACTGTTTCTTTTGTGCCCAAGCCAAACAGCTCCTTTTTTCAGTGAACGCCCGGTTCCGTCGGGAACGCTGACCGCACACAGTCCTCACTAAAAGCCAACGTAGTTACCAACTGGGGGGGGGGAATCACATTTCAAGGGTCAGGTTTGCAAAAAGGACAGTCAGTCCTGATGCTTCACTCTTAAACCCTCAACACTTGCAACAGAAGCAAGAACGTCCCGCTGGGAAGTATAAGACATAAGGGGAATTACAACCAACCACTTTCACAGCTGCTGGTGTGCTGAGTAAGCAGCTGCTCAGACCAGTCCTTAAAAAGCAGCAGATGCGGGTGTCCCAACTTATATTACTTCAGAGCACTGAATGACTACACTCATCATCCAGGAGAGGCTTGTATCATGCCGGCTCTCAACCCGCTCACCCTCCTCGGGATGAGTGCCAACATGCAAACTGCGACATGCAGGAGAGCGAGCAGGGGGCCGCCTACACCAGAGCTGGGTGCTCAGGGTGCCTGCCTGGGGGGCGAGGTGATCCTCAGCATCACCGCCTCACACCTGCATCCCGCGGGTCTCACGGGAGACTCCAGGTGGATTTGAAGATAGGATCAGCAGGACAAGCACTGAGCACTGAAAGCTAATTTACTGTCTTTATAAAATACATACGGGACAGCAAGGGAGAAGACTCAAAAATGCCTCCTGCAGAAGCAGGTAAAAAACCAAGAGGAATCAATATGAAAGAATTAAACTATACAGAACACTTAGGGTAAGCAACAGATTGTGATTTATTCATCCTAAAAGTATTTCCCAATACAGTTACTCAGCTGAGCTTCTGTTTTGTTTTTTATTAATGTGACATGAAAGTTGAATTCAGAATGATTTTTCTCTATTTTTATTTATACATGTGGGAACCATTTACAATTCAAATGCCATTTTTTACTGTGGCCCCGACTGAAGATTACCAGTTCGGCCTGAATAGTTTTTCTTTATCAGCTCAGGTCTTTCAGTAATTGCTTTTTCACAACCTAATGTATTGAGAAAGGACTAAGATTAGTGAAAATAATTGTATTGGCAACCAAGGAAGGCAAATTAGAAAGAACAAATATTTCAAGTTTTTAAAGCCAAGTCCTCTTATTATGAATTGTATTTCCAACTTTCTTCCACTTTCCTTTATTAAACATTATATTATATTCTACTGGAACAGAAGTGTTGTACAAGGATAGAAAACATTCTTTAAGTGTTTTCTCTCTCTCTCTCTCCATATCTTGCACATTAGATCAGCTGCCCCACTTCACAGCTCAGCTGAACAGTGGTAAAAAAAAAAGTGGAGGCAAAATAAGTTCGAAGAATGCCACCCTAAAACATAGCAGTTCTTTGCTGTTTCAAAGAAACTCAAGGAGTTTTTCCACTTCTCACACTATGGTAAATGATGTAATACAAAATGATGGAATTTAAGTTATTAACAGATTTTCCCATATATCTCCAATATCTCATTGTGGTTTACAAAACCCTTAATCATGCGTGGGTTTTTTGTTGTTTGGGGTTTTTTTTGGTTGCTGTTGAGTTTGGCACAGACAAGGACAGTGTGTCTTCAAGCCATGACCTATTAGAAGCTTTTCTATGAAAAAATAAAATAAAGGCTTGTTACTAGGTAAGCATTTAATCTGTCAACAGGTTACAGAGAAAACAACAAGATGAAAGTGAGACAGCGTGAAGTAAAAGAATTGTAATATATTAACTACATTAATTAGACTGATGAGTTTCCAAGGTGATTTTAAAAATGAATGCTTTCAGAAAATGTGTATATTACAGACTTTAAATTATATACGTGTAAATGAAAGACTCTAACAGTTATTTCAAGAGAGAATACAACACAGGAAGGGTTCCACCAGAAAGGGGGCCAAGGCGGCCATTCATTTGCCATTCATTTTTTATTTTCATCAATAGCCCACTAATTATCCTAATCTGCATACATGCTAACATGCATATTTACTAACTTCATAAAGACATTTACTCATTTCATCAACAGATCTGACAGCTTCACTAAAAGATTTCACTGTAAAGATAATATCCAGCAATAAGAACCTTAAATGTAGTTCACCCTAACCCAGCAGGGCAGAAATGGCAGATCTTTGTTTAGTTTGGAGTGACTGCTGCTCTAATGCTTTAGAGCATCTCAACCATATTAGAAAAACACCTCTCAGAAACTCACTTGCACGCATCGTCTAGAAAAACAGTAATAAAGCAAGCTGTTGGTCTTTAATAAGTGAAATAAATAAGGATAATGCCAGACATTCTCTGACTCAATAGAAAAACAGGGAAACTCAAACCACTGAGAAGTGAAGTAACATGCCACAAAAAGTCAGTAAAAGAGAAGGAAGAATACCCAGTTCTCCTGACATGTTACATTGGCCTCAGGATGGGAGATTCCACCTTAACTTGAAGTCCAACAGACTAAGTGAGGACAGCTGTAAGGTAAGATTTGTCGTAATGCCATTATTCTTTACAGGAAATTAAAATCGAGGGTTTCTTTGATCCCCATTTTAGACAATGAACTAGAATGCTTGGAATAGTAAATGTTAAAGAAGCAATCCTTACGTAGCTCCAGATCTTAAAATGCAAACTTTTTAAAGAGTTCTTCAGGTGTATTTCATGCTGTCAGTTTGGTTAAGAAGATACTGAAAACTTAAGAGAATTATTCTGCTGAAGTCAATGGGACTACACACACCGAGTTCAGTCACACAGGATTTTATCTTAATCTTTAATGCTGATAGTCCAGAACTGCCCACGTAACTACTTTCATGGTAGATAAAGACGAACAATATAACCCACATCTTGTATGACCATAGTTAACCATTACTCACTTCTTCCATTCAATGAAGATTGACTTCTTGATCTACAAAATCTGGTCACCTATCAAAACACAACCCACTTACTCTGCTGCTTATTCAGAGATCTCTTTCTCAGGAGTCATTTGACCTGCTCCTCATTGATCTTCTCCCTTTCCCTGAAATATTTCTAATCCATCTAATCTGCCTGGAGATTAGAGAGAAAACATTCTCCTTTCCCCACTTCCTCCTCTTAGACTTCTTGACTCTGTTTTATGTGCCTTCTTCCTCACTTCCTTTACACCCACTAGATCCTAGCAATGTATTAACAAAAAAGGACAATTACTTTGAAAGCACACGCTTTAACCTCTTAACTAATCCCACTATTACATTGCTTCCCCTGCTTCTACTCTTCTTACTCAAGTAGCATTTATTAGTAGTTGTTTGATTTCATCTTAGCTTGAAACACGCACAGACCAGGCAGCTGCTGCAGCATTGTCACTGGGTAAGCTCTGTGGTAAGATTACAGCCAAGAAGCCTATGCTCATGCTGCAACCCCATAATGAATATGAAATAGGTCACCCTTTAGTGACAAAGAAGCAGCCACTTTTCATGTATCACAGAGTAAGAGCATTTGTAATGGACAGTAACTACTTAATAACTAATATGCAGCAAACTAACATTTGAGTTTATTTTGCTGTAACTTGCTTACATTTCAAAAATGTAAACTCTTCAGGAAAGCTGTTTTAGGTCTTGCTGTCACTGACACTGAGGATCTTCATAGTATACATTTTCTACCACTACTAGCTGCTTTACATAGTCAGAGAAATGTAAAGGCATGTTTTTGCAAGTGACAACCAAACCTTTTACATTATATAATGGAAAATACAGCAGAACATATCCATATGATAAACTAATGTTCCATCTGGGACAGAGTCCATGAAACCTCTCAAAAAGCCTTGTTTCTGTTATTTTTTTAACCTCGCACAATCTTTCTTATCTGATAGTATTGGGTTTTTTATGAAGGAGACTAAAAATTAAATATTTTTATCTCATAAATAATGCAACAGAACTGCATTGTAGGTACTTCAGAGCAACTAAGGATGTTTAAATGCTTTTTTTCTAGGATTCTCCCTTAATTTGAGGTTTCAAAAGTTATACAGCATGTCAGCAAAAATAATGATCTGATAGGAATATTCTGACAGAAGCGCAGAAATCTGCTGCTGCCACATTCTCAGTCATTTTTTTAAAAAGCTACAAGACCTAAAAGAACATTTAATAAGACGACTATCATTTATTTTAGGATACATCTTTCCATACATGCTAACTAGCTCCTCTTTCTCTCTGTCGAGGAGCTAATAGACTACTTGGCAACTAGATGTGAATGAAACAAAATAAAAAGAGGTCTCCAAACATTCAGCCCTGCAAAGGTCCAAGTACCTGAAAGGTAAGAGGTTCCCTGGATGCTTAATGTTTAACAAGAACTTTCCATATCTCTCCAGACCAAGCCTAAAAGAGCTTTTTATTTCTTGGTGCCAACCCATTTAATGTAATCCTATCTCCTTGATTATGTGTATTCTGGGAAATGAGAGCAGTGTCCTGTCTTCGAATAAATCTTTACCTTTTCAGTCCACACAGTTCTCCCTATCTTTTCAGCCTATCATATACGCCTACAGCTCACTTTGCGTGAATTAATGCGACTTTCCCGTAAAAGCTGGCTTGAACATCATAAGTAACTGACAAGTGTTAAATAAACTCCTTGGAAAGCAAAGCTCAGGATGAGATGGAGACCCCCTGCAGCCACCCCACCTGGCAGCAAGAAGGCAGAGGCCCCCGTGGCCACTAGTCCCCACCACCCCAAGGACAAGTGAGACATTCCAAGGCCACGGCTCATGTAAATATTTTGAATGTCACATTCACGAGGAATCTATCTGGGCAGCTGAGCGCACCGCTGTCATGGAAGCTACTCGGAGAAGATGCAGGTTTTAGTAGAGCCAGTGCCTACTGCTTCCCTGCTCATGAACACTCCATGTAGTCAAATTTTCAGAGTTTTTCTCTCATTTTTCACGTTGCAGAGCAACATGCACGTAGAACGTCCTAAAAATCAGGCGGAAGAAAAACAATTTACAAGCACTTCTGACAGCACTGGCCTAAACAAGCTTGTGGTCACCCCTCAGCTTTCCTCAAACTGCACCAAAGGAGGTTGCCTGTGTTTCTCTTGAGCAAGTGGAGCAGCTTCAGACAGACCGCATCCTTCTGCTCCTTCTCTCTCTCCTCAGGTCTTCCTTCACATTTCCCCTTACTTACCACGGTCTGCCATTTTCTCGGCCTGCTAGCTCTCCTCTTCCCTTTAAATCCCACACGCCAGTAAATCAGCTCTCTTACCTCCCGCCTGCGTGTGGTGCCATCTTGTTGTACCTGTTTGGAAACCTACACGTCTCCCCTCATCTCTCACCAACTGCAGCAGCCTCCACGCGTCCTGGCTCCCTAAGCCCCGGCACGTACGCAACCCCAGCAAGGACGGGAGGAGATCGGGGGTCTGAAGGGAACCAGGTCATCGAGAACTGCTTTAAAAGATGATTAAGCAACACACATTTCCAGCATAGCTTCCCTGTGCGTGCATCCACCAGGTCCAGGGAGATAATACAGCTGAGAGAGACAGAGTCTCTTCTGGCCGGGGAGGCTGTCTGGGGGAGGAATTACAGAGCGAGGACAGGACTCACCCTCGGCGCTGGGCCTCTGCCAAGACGAGGCAGCGGGACGAAAGGACCTGACCTCTGAAACTTGCCCAAGGATTAAATGAGCTTCTTCACATCGTGTACAAATGTAACTGTTTTGATTGTGGTTTGCCATCCTACTAGACCGTAATAAAAGTATTTCTCTCAGCATAAACCAATTACATCAACAGCCCAACGCGTCGTGAGGCTGCGTGCACACTTCCCCCGCGAGCGTCTCCCCTGCGTGACACTCAGCTGTCACGCCGACCCCTCTTCCTACCGAGGAGGAACAACCCCCTGGCCCACAGGCCACTCAGGCACGGGCAGGCCACCACCGGCAGATTCTTGCTGGACACCGTCATGGTGCTCAGCCGGGTCAATATAAAGAGAGACGTTCTTATTACATGCAAAAATTTAGGATTCTTCACTTTTTTTTTTTTTAAATGATCAAAATCTCCTCCTTTTCTTCCCTAGCACGGCTGTCCTCAGTGACATCTTCTCAAAGTTAAATGTGAAGAGGACAAAGGGCTGGGCTCCTGCAGCATTACCAAAGGAAACAGGGGTGTGTGAGAAGAGGAGAGTTGTTTTGTCACTTCTGTGAATATTTTAAGTAACGGAGAGTCAAAAGAAGACATGGTAATATCACCTGACAGAAAACATCACGCTGCCTGAAGAACAAATAGTGATCATCTTAACTGACAACAGACGGGGCCAATCCCTTTACCCAAGGTGACAAGTCACAAGCAGAAAGCATTCGGCCTTTTCAACACCCCACCTCAAACCCTCCCGTTAGCTACACTAACAAAAGCTTATATTGCCATAGTACTTGTGCTCTCACAAAGGGCTCCTATTGTGCTACATTCAGACCTCAAAAATCTCTCATCAAGAAGTTCCCCCCCCCCCTTAGTGAAGCAGGTAACATGCGAGTACAGCTGCACACACTTGGCCATTTACCACACATACAGCACACGCTGACTGCTACCCCTCAAATGGCCCCGTGTCTGCCTGCTCAGTGTTACCAGTGAAGAAGCAATTCCTAAAGCAGAATCTAAAAAAAAAAAAGAAAACAGCTAAACTGAAAGCTTGTACCATCTGGATGATTTAACTGATGTATGCCAGAATAGCCTTTCTTTCATGTAATGATACATTGAGCCTGATTCTGTTAGTTATAAATACATCCAAGGTAAGAATAATCACATACACTGCCAGAGTAAAGAGGATTTTGTGTACATGGCAATCACCCTTGGTCACCTTGACTGAGACACTGAGGGAACAGCTGGGGTGGGGGGGGAAGGAGAGGTACAAAGTCTTTTGTAAAGATATAGTGGTAGAGTTAGTAGGGGATATTTAATATTAATTTCATTCTACTGATGAAGAGATTCTCGGATGGACTCAGGAACACAGCCACAGGCTCCAGGAAGCAGTCCCATAAGGGACAGACCAGGGAGCCTTCTCATTTTAAACTCCAAGAGGACAGTGGTACCGCAACAAATCAGCCTCTATGAGCTTCCAAATATCCAGTGGGATATGTGTGTTTGGCAATATAACAAAACATTAATGCCCCCCCAAACATTAGCAATGTGACATTGCTAGCTACTGATAGTCAAACAGAAACTTGTTCTTTCCCAGCTGGAAAGAGTATCATCAAGTCCTAGCTCCTAAGAATTAAAGGACAGTTCAGGTTAACACATAGAGAGGACCATACATGCAGAGTTCTCCATTTCATGAGCAGAAGACAACTTCCTGAAACATTTTCTGCAGGTTCAGCGAACGCTAAGCAACAAAAGTGAGCTTAAGTGAATACTTAAGCTACTGAGGCTACTGCATCAGTTATGAAGAACATCTACAGGGGGTCTTGCACGCAGCCAGAGTTGGCAAGAGCGGTAATGAGCTCCAGCGGAGCTAAGGTGCCAGAGGACTGTAAAATAGAAGTAGAGAGTGAGGTATCCACAGGTGTAATATTTTCACAGTAAGAAGAAATTTGAAGCCTGCTTATCAGAAGCAACTGTCCTTCACACGTGGGACAGCAATGGGAAAAACCTTTTAATGGGAGCAGGAACCTTTAAGGGGAACAGGAATTAAACTCTTCTCCTCCAACACGTCCTTATCTCATTTCATATATCTATATATTTAAGACCACGCTTCACACACAGGTACTTAGCTCAGTCCAGTTCTTGTAGATTCCTCTGTGGAGTACAGACAAGTACTAGCAGTTCAGTCCGACAACTTTGTGAACATCACATAAGATGAATACTGCTCAGCCTAAGTAGAAACGGTCATTATTAGAAAAGAGTCCCCTAAATCATTAATCATTTCTACATCAGCATATATAGCCCTGGCACATTCCTTCTTGTTGTGCACCTCCAAGAGCATACATTCACAGCTCAGAACAGGGCTATCAAGAGATGACAAGGCACCTCATCCTGTAAAACAGAAATATTTGGCTAACTGACTGGTCCCAAGGAGCATCCAAGATGAGAGAGAAGGCTCTCTCCCCTTTCTGCTAAAGAGTTCAGCACTCTGCTCCTTCCTCCCCCTTTCCTTTCACAGAGTGGAGATGGTTGGTCCAGCTAGTTTTAATCTCAGCTACTTCAGGACTTCAGAACTGGTTCATTCCCTTGCAACAGCTGTGCTCTTCTTCACTACAGGTACACATGGCTCATCACAACAGTCTGTGGTTAGAAGATACTACCAGTCTTCCATAGGATCTTACTACCAATTAAGTACTTTTTAACTCTCATTGCAAAGTCCATCTGCTTTTTGGACTGAACTGTTATTTTCCAGAAGTTATTTAATATTTAGAATTGCTAATGTATAGACTCAGGCATTTCTCTTTTCTATTCCTTATCTAGTTGCTACTATGTAAGACTGCCTGTTGAGGAACAGCTAAAGGCAAGTTTAATTCTTCATTATTCTGGTGAAGATTTGGAGCAAAGCAAGTAACTACCTTGGAGTTTTCATCCACCTACCTCAGGGCAATATGCATTTTTCAGGACTACACCACCACTCTGAACCTAAAAATGACTAAACTTTTTAAATGCTGTACATCTGAGATAACTATATCTGCTGGCAGCAAATCAGGGGAAGAAACAGTTTTACATGGGATTTTTGTATTCATTTAATTACTTTGGCTTGAAATACAGTGGCAATATTAGCTGTTTTCAAGGTTATACAATTTAAAAAGACTTAAAAAAAAAGAATTTAATTGTTCTTTTGACATCTTACTTTCACTTCGAGGTTGGGTTTCAAGGCTTCAGTACTTTTGAGCATTCGCCTATTAAAGGGATTCTTTCATGTATTGGCATTATATGGATAATAAGTTTTCCTTACTGAGAGAAAGGAAAGTGTTGACTGGAAAACCAAGCTTATCATTTTGACAGTCTTCTGCATTTAGAAAGGCAGAACTGCATCTTTGCATATGACAGAAAGTAATATTTAATGCCTTTTTAAAAGCACTGTGGTGTAACGTTGCAAAGAAAATGTTAGAGAGCATCTTTGATTTCCTTGCTTTTGTTTCAGAACATTATTCCCATTTGATAAAGATTTCACAAGATGTCTTTTATGTCTGCATGCAGGATTTCTTGGCCTTGAAACATGCATAAAGCTTTCCAGCTTCCTTTACTTCATAAACATGAAAACACAAAGAGGGTTGAGCTGCAATCCAGCACAACTTAAATAGGAAGCTAAGAGTAGTTACAAGTACCACGTCTGCTCCTGAATCTTACTAATTTTTGTTGGTTTACAAGCAAGTTTGTGGGTTTTTTTTTTTCCTTAATATGAGTGAAAGATCCACACTTAAAAGAGAGAACACTTGCATCTATAAACCACTCAGGGAAAGTGGTTATATAATAGCAACAGATCTACACTGGATTTTGAGAACAAGACCAATTCTTCTTGTGTCAAAACCTTCTGGATACTAGCTCACCTTCTGGTGTAAGGTAAGACACTAAGGTACCCAGGACAGAGAAAGCTTAGTACAGCACGAAGCTTGTGTATTCTTGTCTACACTTTGTGCACAAACTGAGCACAGGGCATTGATTTCAACCCTGGGACCATGCTTCCTAGCAGATCACTGCAGTTACATCAAGTAGCCACCATGAGGCCCACAAGCCAGCTACAGATGCCAAATGCTGCAAGAGTTAATGGGTAGGCAGATTGCCTATGCTGTACAAAGGTACGCGAGTTTGATGACAAGGTTGTCTGTCAGGCCCACATCATGGCAGACCTGCTAGACCTCTAGGGACACTTGGACATAATGCAAGAACTGTCCAGCATGCAAGTCAAATATAGCAGGGCCGCTGGGCTGGAAAACAACTTTGCAGAAAAGGTCCTGGTACTGGTGGACAACAAGCTGAGCATGAGCCAGCAACATGCCCTCACAGCAAAGGCAGCCAACGGCTTCCCAAACTGCATAAGCTGCATTAGAAAAAGTGTCACCAGCAGGTCAAGGGAGAGGATCTCTCAAGGGAGAACCTCTACGCAGTCTGGGTGAGACATACCTGGAATGTGGGGTCCAGTTCTGGGCTCCCCTGTACAAGAGAGACAGGGACTTACTGTAAGTAAGTCCTCCAGCAAAGGGCCACAAAGCTGATTAAGGGACAGAAGCATTGCTTATACAAGGGGAGGCTGAGAGAGCTGGTGATGAGAAGCCTTAGGGGGGTTTTATCGACATGTAGAAATACCTGATGGGGGGAGGAAGTACAGGCTCTTCTCTGTGGTGGCCAGTGACAGGACAAGAGATAGTAGGCACAGACCGAAATCCCGCTTAAACACATGAAAAAACTTTTTACTGTGAGGGTGGTCAAATGCTGAAACAAGTTGTGTAGTTTCCATCTCTGGAGATACCCAAAACATGACTGGGCACAGCCCTGAGCAACCTGCAGTAGCTGACCCTGCTCTGAGCAGGGTGTGGGACTAGACGATCCCCAGAGGTGCCCTTCCAATCTTAACTATTCTCTAATTCTGTTTAAAAAATAAAGAGAAAGAAAAAAGATAACGTCTAATCTTTCCCTGGTGCAAGTCATATTAGACAGTACTTGTAAAACTGGCAGGAATGCATATAGAGAAATATGTTTTTTAAGCCGACAGTGCCATTCATTGAAGTTTATCAGTAGATTCGAGTGAGTTATTACTTTCATTCTCCACCCTTCCTAGAGGAAGGAAAAACTATTTTAAACTCATAAAACTTCTTCTGTCAGATAAACAGAAACTTTTATCTACAGTAGTTTACCAACCAGCTGAGAAAATAAGTGGCAAAATATCATTTAGAAAAAACAAATTAGTACATCGTGCTATTCTCCTCAAACCTTCACTGTCAGTCTTGGCTTTTTAAAGAGTATTAACATGCTAATTAGTACATTGTTGAAATAAAAAGTACCTATTGTGATAAATAAGTACACCCCACAGAATATTCAAAGTTATTATGAAAACAAATTTATTCATAATTCAGAATGATAGCACACACTTTTTCATTATGCAGCATAAGAAAGCATGCTGGCTGCACACTTATACTCCATCTAAATGTGGCCAATAAAAATTGCTGCCAAAAGCATGAGCTCTCCTTTAGGGGACAAACGAAAAATGAAATAAGAAAGAATATAATAAAAACATTTGCCTGAGTACTCATTACCAAACTGCCCAAGAAATTAATAAGCTAATAAACCTTTCCATTTAAAAGAAATCTATCCCACTTAGATTTTATATTGGCACTATTTCATGCCAATGATAACGCTGAATCAAAGAATTTAGATTCAAATTTGAATGTGCAGTTGCCCAAAACTGCGTGGCTAGGGAAGAAATCCAAGGAAACGGTCTGTCTTTTACTGAAAATCAAAGAAAGAAATTCTCAAAATAAAACCTGACATTTTCTAAAGTCACAAAACAAGAGAGGTAAGCCAGACCATTTCTTCCTTTGAGAAGCTTTCGTTCATCTCACTGCCTTGAAAATCCTCCAGAGCAGAGTGGTATCTTCCCTTTGGACTCAAGGTTATTGATGGGCAGCTCCATTCAAAACCCACTAATATTGGCATCTGTCTAATCCTGAGACTCAACCGGGAACAGCGCTGCCCTAATCAAGTCTCTTGCCTTGCCCTCTTGCCAGGATGCTTTTCTACAAAAGCTCTGTCCCAACTCAGCACCTCCTGACTACATTTTCCCACAGAGAAGGATTCGAATTTGCAGAACTAGTTAACTGTGTACTCCATGACAAATGTGACACACGACTTTCACTGATGTCAAAACAGCATCAACTACTGAAGTTTACTCAATGCTAAAGGGAGGACAACATGAAAAGATGGCATGAGTCTTTATGCATTCAATTAGCCTAGTGCCCCTTACTAACAGAGGTAAAGAGGAGGAACTTGTCACCATTGGCAAGCATTTATCCACAACTGGATTTAGCTGCATCCTGTACTATCTGTACAGTGGTGTGGCATGTTAATAACTATTAGTAAAAATACTGAAGAGTCCTGTAAAGTAGCAAAGGTTGTTCTATCCTCCATGTCATGATGAATCCAAATGAAATCAATGCACAGTTTAAGAGCCACTATTTAAAGTCTGGTAATAAAGCCATTTCCAGAGGTAAAATGACACAGACACCTGAGAATGCTTAAGCAGTGCTGGAGTGTCTGACATACCAGCAATAGGGGGGGGAGGGAGAAGAGACTGCAGACTGTTTCAGCTGACTCCAGTGAGAGAAGAAACAGCTCCCATTCACATTAAAGGGATTAGGATCCGAGTCCTGCAGACAGAGCTACACTACAAGCCACACAGAAATCAAATATGTTTTAAAAGTTCCACATATAATAGGAGTAATGCCAAAAATTTTATCAGGATAGACTTCACTGCATTACATTTATTCATAGCCAGATCACAGCTCACAGCCTGTTACCAATGCTAGAGAGCAGCCTTGGCTAAGCCAAGTCCATTCCAGAGGAGTTTCACAGATGAGAAGATGCATTAAGGGATTTGACTTACAGGAATGAATTTAATGTTTTGCTAATCTAAGTGATACTGCATTAAACCCATGCTAATGCCTAAATTAATAAAGTTTAGAATAGGAAAAAGAAAACAAGATTGCTGTATCAGCTTGCAAAGCCGAGCACCTCATGCCCATTAACCTAACATACATTTCATAATACAGCCACACATTGAAGAGGAACAACGTTAAATCCAGTGATGGCTAGTGAAGCACAGTGCCTGGTGGGAGTAAAGTTAGGTGTAGTGTGCAACCTAATCACAAGAGCTTGCAATGGGAAAAGCCAGACCTATAACGTACGCAGGAAAGAATGAAGTTGTCCTAAAGCAGCAATAACATTTTTCACTTTGTTCAAAGGCTCATAGGATTTGCCTGCTACAAAATAACCATAAGCTAAGGAAGCACTCTGAATAAATGACAAGCAAATGAGCACTGTACCACTCAGTTCCCCATTAACAAACCATATACACTGAAATCCAGAAAACCTCCATCCCTGCATTCTTTAGCAATTCATGGAAGCCAATTACCAACTGTTTGTAAAACACTCTTCAGATCCTTCTTTGAGACCCTAGCTCAGCTATGCTTGTACAATAGGAATATACCACACACTCCCCAACCGTCTGAAACAATTTTAAGGCAAAGAAGCCGTGAAATGCATCAAACCTCCAGCTAATTTCTACAGAGCTTTGCATTTCTACTGCCATTTCTGGTTTCCATTTCACTCCAGTCCTTCTCATATTATTTAATTCACTTATTTAATGATTTATATAGCACCTATATCCTTAGCTATCAGCCATCCTTCTCATATAGCCTTAAAAGGACTTGTTTAGGTTGGCAGGGGGAGGGGGAGGAGAGGGGGCTCCTTCTGAGTGCACTATGTCAAGGTTGTTAGAAGCCAGCAGATCCTGGACTCCCAACCCATTGTTAAACGGCAAATTATGAAAACAGTCCACACGCTGTTTCTCACTAAATTCAGTTTTATGATGCTACCCGTAGCAAGAGATAGAATCTGCATTTTGGTAAGAAACAGTATGTGAAGTATTCTATAATTTTCACTTTAAAAGGATGCAAGAATTGCTGGCTCCTTACAAACTTGACATATTCAGCACACACACAAAAATTTAAACAAGTCCTTTTAAGGCTGCATAGCTTCTGTCTTTAAAAAAAAAAAAAAAAAAACCACCAACCCTCACATATTTGCTGGACTGGGTTGCTAGCACTTCCCAGGGCTCTTCTCTATTCCTCTACAAGAATCGAACCATGCTCTGTCCCCATACACATGGGGACAAAAACACCATCTCATTCCTCACCAGAGGGGAATGGACGGCTGAGTGGCATTTCTTCCACTTGGCAGAAACCTTACAATAAATAAATTTTAAAAATAATATAAAAGTACCCTACAAATGGTAAAAAAAGGAAAGCGAGAAAAATGGAATTGGATTAAATCACTGCACTAAAACTACAAGCTATTTTTCTGCCTCCATGACACTAAAGCTCAATCTTGGTTTTCCTAATGCACTTGACTACCAGTCTTTGTTTGCTTAAGTTCTGTGTTTCCTGCCTTCATGATAGTAATGTACTTTAAAGCCCAGAAGACTAATTGGTACATAGGATTTTATGTCTTATAAAGTGATCTGCCTCCATTGTAAATACACTCCATTCAATAAAAAAGTCTAGAGATGAAAATATCTTATAACTTTTTCAGTTTTTATGTCCTCCAGCACATTTTATCTCCATGGATACTCAAGGCTCTATTTTTCATTTATTCAGAGTGGAATATGAGCCTTTGAACAGATATACACAATGCTAATAGTCCTTACACACAGAAACCACCACAAATTCCTCAGTACAAATCTTTTTGATCTAAAGTAGTTCTTCTGTGAAAAACAGTACTTCCTGTGGACCTCCCAGGTCCTGGTCAAAACAGGTATTTCCTATTCCAGACAACACTTTTGATGAGAGAATGTGAGATGAGGAAGGTGAGCATCATCTGACACCTTGCTTCCATCGCAGAAGCCTTCTAATTGCTAACCTGAGTTTATTTATGCCTAGTTCATGATTCACTTCTTGTCATCACTGTGCTTTAACGGATGGAATTCTCTTTCTTTTCTGTTTATTCCCTTGATATAGTCACTGAGAATAATCACACCCTTCTCATCTTCCCTTTCGCTAGGCTACGCAAAGTTATTCTCCTCCAGTCCTCAAGATGAAAGCACCTCTATTTCCTTAAATGTTTTCTTACAATTCCTCCAGACATTAATTTATCTTTCTTGAACATGGGGTACTGGAAATGGACTCATATTCCCAGTGAAACTGTACCAGTGCTCTTTGCAATGGTATAAACACTTCCCTTTCTCTACCAAGAGTCTAACACCTGATATATTCTACAAGGCCTGTGTTTAGAAAAGACCAAAAAAAAAACCCAAAAAAACCCAAAAAAACCACACAATTTTCAGAAATGCAACAACTATCAAAGAGAAACATCAAATTATTCTAGCACAATCTGGCTATGGTAAAATTATGCTTCATTTATCTTCCATTCATCATTATTCCTTCTCTTTAATAATGACTTCCCTGTTCTAAAGCCTTTCACACAACCGATGTCAGAATAATCCATCTATAGGTGCCTGAGTCACATTTTTGCTTCTTCTCAACAGCAAGGAATATATTTGTTATTCTCCAGTCATATGCGAGCAGCTCCGAAATGACTGATCTATCAAAAATGCTTGAGATCAGATTTTAAAGTTTATGTGTCCATCCTCTATGATATTTTGAGATGTCTAATGAAACAGCACATGCGAGACTTGCAGAGAGAAGTAATATGCTTTACAAGAACAATCAATATAAGTTAGGAGGAAGGAAACATACAAGTGACTTTTGACCTTGTGGCATTCTTATGGTCATTTAGGGATGGCTGTCATACAGTTCTCAGGATCCAGGAAGATCAGACACTTAGGTTTTATTCATAAATCAGATTCTCTTTTTCAGGCCCTCACACAAATGATCTCAGTTTTAATACAGCACCTCCAATCTAATCATTGCTATTGAGAGTGGAAGCAGAAAATATATCTAGTTTTGACATCATATCTGGATTATTTCTAAGGTATACTGCACCTTCAACGCATTGTGGCTTCATTTCAATCCTCATTCTTATGTCTGAAGAACCTCTTTTATTTGCATCAATTTCCTCTGTAAAGAGCTCAGCTTGACTTTTGACAATTTTCACACAAGCCTTTAACCTCCAACCCACAGCTTGTGTTGCAGGATCTCTGCTTGCCCTTTATTCTGAAGCAGTTAATCCATCTGCATCTCCAATAAAACATTTTATGTGTGGTTCAGACAGTTTGGGGACTTTGTTTTGTTTTGGTTTTTTTAAAAAAAAAAAAAATAGTCATCTCCCCCAATCTCTTTAGTTTAGTTAATTAATTATTTCCCCTTGATTTCTGATTGTATTCTGTTCACCTTTCTATTTGAAATTAATTAAATGGTAAGCATTTGTTTGAGGACTGTTTTCTTAGTCAGCTCTTCCACAAGGTCATTCCTACATACCAAAGCTAAGGCTGAAACACAGTGATCTTTTCATTCAATAACTATTAGGAGAAGAAATATGTTGACTGCTACATCCAGAAATATCCTTCCTATCATTATTAATAGTATCTCCTCTAAGAAATAGAAGTTACCCATAGACATGTATCTCCCAGTAGTATTTCTTGCTCTAGTAACATTATGGACTTCTAGAGCAAAGCTGAACTTGGCATCTACAGCAGACTCCTAACACCATCCCACCGCACCTCACATCTTAAACCCGACCAGGAAACGTAAAGCAGGACAAGGGGGAGTGCATGGGGTCCTGCCACCACCCCATCAACCAGGAGGCCTTCCAGGCCACCAATAACTGCAATAACCTTCTCACCACCCCCACGCCATTCTGGCACTGCCTGAACAGGCTGGGAAGGACAACTAACGTAATTGTTTATTTCATACAGAACTCATCAGAACCCATTTTTAAAGTACTCCTAGTGACAGAAAAATTGAAAACTTCATAAGCTTCACCAAGCTTTTTAAAACTTCTTAAGTTTGCGGACCCCTCCTGCCAAAAAATGGTAGAGAATTAGCCAATCTGACCTAACAGAAGATTATCATCTACATTAGACAGATGTTTACAGATGGACAAGTTTGAAGACAATTCAATCCTGATTCGGCATTTCAGAAGCACCTCTCACCTTTGCAGTGTAACAAAGGCAGCTTGAAGCAATTTGAGTGCAGTTGTATTTATTAACACTTTGCATGAGTCACTACTTCAAAATGCCTTATGCTGTCCTTAAAATCATATCGGCATGTATTCCCTTTGAACATTTTGCTAAGTGCTACTAAAACTTTACAGCCCTGGGGAGAAAGATGTAGGAGAGAGCTGGCACACTTACACTTTAAACAATGAGGCATACATAGATCTGTTCCTCTTCTTCCCCATTCAGATTCATGACATGCAAAAAAAACCCCTTTACTTAGTGTAATGTCATCCTTAAAATTTTACAAGCATAAATTATATTTCCCCCAGAAAATGCAATATATCCCTGGTGAGCATGCACAGCACAAAGGGCACTGCTTAGCACAAAAATAATGATTTTAAATTTTAAGTGTAGCCATGTAAGAGAAGAATAAAGCCGATCTGAATGAAAAATGTATGTAATTTTTAAATTAACTCAGTTTGCAACAGGTTTTCTTTAAACAGTATGTACTGTTCTGTCTTTTTAATCTTATATCTTCTGTTTTCTCAAGTTTGGCAAAACAGGAAGAATAGCACCGGTGAAGCGCATGACTTAGGGAGAGGAAGGGGACTGAAGAAGTTCACATTATTTCTTCCAAGCTGTAGTCATCTTTGTCATATACGTATATTACGTTCCAGGCAGAAGTGCGATTTTCCCAATGACAATGTATCTATAACTATTGCTAGGCAAATGTAAAAGTTGAAGGCTTCCTTCAAATTAATCTATCCATATAAAAATTAGTTATTGCCACAGTAGTAGTGGTGCAAAACAAAAGAAATCTGTTCATATGAACAAAAGGTTTCCCCGCAGTAATGAACATCTTCACTTACTATGGTTTAATGTGGTAGGGAGGCATCTAAGAGCTTCTTCCACAGTTGCTACTCCAAGTGCCAGGAGTTTTTATACCCCCTGGGCTGCGCCAGGGGTACTGGTGCAAGGGCGGGGGGCTGCAGGGGCTGAGGGATCAGTGCTCGGGCTGCAGGACGGCTTCCAAACACAAAGGCAGAGGCGTCTCCTCAGCTATATCCCGCTCTCTGTCTCATATCAATACTTTGCCCTTTTCCTTCCTTTTTCATCCCCTGTAGCTACAGTTTGCTACCTCCTAACTCCACCTTTCCCTCTTCTGTCCCCAAAACGAGGAGCCATGCAAAACACACTTCAAGAGAAACTCCAGCAGAGTGAGAAAGATTAGGTGTGTGCTCAGCTTCCCCCTCCTCTGTCTGCAGAGGCAGCAGATCCCAGTCTCTGAGGGGATGCTTCTTCTGAGGAGCTGCACAATAAAGCTGATTAGGGCATCTATTTAGAAGATGGGAAATTTAAAAAAAAAAAAAAAAAAAAGCCATGAGTTGAAAAGGTCGCCAAGGGCGGTATTCATCTAAATGAAGAATGCTGCAATGTTGATGTCAACTGCTAAGCTTGGGCTCCATTTATAGTTGGGGTGGGGGAGGGATCAGGATCGAGGACATTTTCTCTTTGACTTCAGGCCACGATACGAGCTCCTGTCACTCTGCTCTCCCAGGCAGCCATTTGTTTCCACTGCGCATGAAGTCCACACCTGAAGAAAGCAACAAGTGCATAGGACAGTTCCTAGGTAGAGGCACAGAATAAAGATGTCCATCACAGCAAAGAGACAGCTCCCCTTCCTCAGCCAAAACAAAAGGAAAGGGGAAAAACTTGGATAAATACCAGGGCGGCAAAAGTGCAGTTGAAGCGAAAAGCTCATGTAGCCCCAAGAATAAATTTAAGGCAATATGAAAAGATGGCTATCAGTCACAGAGCTCTGGAAGAGCCCTTCAGCTGAAGGAGTGAACTGAAGAAAAACTACTTCTGAGACACAGGGCCTGCTGTGTTTATGTAAGGGATTACGCATAGCTGTGTGCAACAGAAAGGGGCAGGGATCCATGGCCCAGGAGGTCCCCCGTGTCTTACATTCCTAGATATTGGCCAAGTGGAATTTTGCTAAACTTTCCAAATATTTTCCTTCCAAAGAAATCACTTTCAAGCTTCAAGCAAGTATGAAGAATTACAGGCTCAAAGACTGATTTTCTTATAAAAAGTTACATCAAAACAGAACAATATGCTTCTTTGAAACCTTCGGGAACAGGATCAGTCCCCTAATTTGCCAAACACGTGAGTAATAATTGCACTAGCTTGTTTCCAGAGCGCTTCTTCTGTTTGCTATTGCCATTCTTTCTGAAGAAGAAACAGATTCTCGGGGGAACAATAATTAATAGACTCAGTCAATAGATCATTTCCTCTGGTCCCTCTGCAGTGCTAAATCGCATCAGTCTCCAGGAAATAGAGTAAAGTGGGAGTGCTAAAAACAATCTAAGCCTACTACAAATGAGGGGAAGATGTGTACCGAAGCAACGGGGGGCATGTGGATGTTTAAAGGAGCTCAAGAAAAGCTATTCTTTCTTTTCCTTTTTTTTTTTTTACCCCATTGTACAGTTTTCCTTGGTACTCAAGTTACACCTACATAGATTTACTAAGACTAGAAGTACATGTTTCAGAGGTCATTTAGGAAGTAATTTAAATGCATTTGAGAGGGTATAAACCTATGGGAAGTGTAAGTGAGCCAGGAAACTACCAAACACTCCTGACACATATATAAAAGCCCGGAAAAAGAAGTGGCCTGTAGGATCATCGCAGACTCCCTCCAGCACAAGGTCAAACAGCAGCCACAGTTTTGATCCCGAAGTAGGGAAGAGGTACACAAGCATGAGAAGGCAGCAACAGAAAGGAGGCTGTCAAAACTATTATACAACCTGAAAAACTTCTGGATAAGTTGTTTTTATGCAACAGATCCAGCCTATGTGCTGTAGAAGAGGCACCCTTCTACAAGCACAGCTGTGAGTAAAAGTCAAGTGCATCACTGTTATTACTGTATGTTCACCTATGCTTTACCTATACGTATAGCCTGGCCCCTAAATTTTTCTCCAAGTTGGTATACTTTTCATTCCCAGGACTAATGCAATTACTTCTGCTGCTGTCAAAACTCAACTTTCTGGTTTTTTTCTTCCTTCTTTTTAGTTAAAATTATTTTTGTTGAAATACAAAAGCTACCACTGAAAAGAGAGGGGTTTTAAGAAAAAGAGAAATACTTGTCCAAAATTCACAGGTGAGGTCTCAATAACACCAACACTGAAAATACCACAACAGTCTGTAGTCACAATTAGGTATTACGCCAGCAAATCTAGCCTTGCATCAGAACACGGCATGCTGCTCTCTTTTTTGCAGGATACAAGAAATGCCCATACTCATAAAGAAAATATTTCAAAATGGATAACTGAAGTTGGTCTCGGCAAGGTCACTTAAGCATCTTCTAGCAAGAGAGAGTTTTCTGTCTCACCCTCAAGAGACCAGCCAGCAAGCCTTGCTTGCTCTCTCGTGTGGTGGCAATGCTGATGACATTTGTTAAAGACCAATCATAATGTGGTGATTGGGTAATCTTGTGGATAACCTCAAGTGAAATACTTCCAGCAGAGAAGAAATAAAAGAACAGTATATGCAAACACAGCATTAAAATGCACACAAATATGCAACTAATACATTGCAATATATAGACACAAGAAAAAGATACAAAACAGACATGCTTGTAATTACAAGGGTCTCTTTTCCTAATGAAAGATCTTTTGAGCATTCCTCCTCGCTAACATGGTGGGACATAGGTCTGCGTCCTGGCTTGGCCTTCACTTACACGAGTGTGTCACCAGGGTTGTTTATAAGCCAGAAAGATTTACATGAATGTATAAATCAGTCTCCAAGTGTTGCTCTTCAGTGATGATGACCAAACAAAACTGCAGCTGAAGTCTTTGAGAGCTAACAACCTCCAGGACTAACGAAAACCAAACCATTGGTAATTAGTTGAAAAGACTCAAGATTCACCAAACACAAGAGGATAGGGGGGTTTTCAGCCCTTTTTTGAGTGTCAGCACAATTTCTATACAAGGAACTCTTTTAAAGTGTTACACTCGGACACAGCATGCATCAAACACTGGTGCACGCTGGCCAAAGAGGCAGTGGCCTTGCAGCGACTGGCTGCTACAGGCAGGACAGAGCTCAGGAAGACACCCAGCTAAACCATCAGTAAGACTGCATCTACAGTTCCCACCCAAACACCATGTTACTTTCCTCCTTTGAAACAAATGAGAACACTCCTGTAGCTTGTGGTTGCTCAGAGCAGCTGAATGCAGTAGGGCAGGAATAGTCCTGACCTTCAGCCTTCACTAGGTTTGCTTAGTTATAACCATCATCGAGGCTGAAAGCACCACTCATAGGGCTGGGACCATCTGAACTGCGTGCGGTACAACACGGACAAAAAGAACAATCCCAAATGCAAAGAAACCTCATCATAAGACATAACGATAATGGGTGACAGGGAATACACAGCCATTTGTTTTCCCGCTTCTGCTTCAAGAAGAGAAGCCCTTAGGAGATTCAAAGAAAGCTCATGTAAAAGCAACCTTGTTTGCCTGATCAATGCAATCAAAAAGGCCTGTTTCTTTATCTGCTTACTTGGAGCCAGATCGAGAAATTGCACTTAGAGTTAAATATTTGTCTAAATACCTAAATATGCACTGTGATGAGTCAGAGTATTCATTGTTGCCTTGCTCCAGTCACCCTGTTTAAGTTGCATTCAAGCTTGCTTTAAAATGGATCCACAAAGACAGCCAGAGGCCAGTTCAAGCAGAATTAAAGAATATGAATAGCAAGACACATTAATTCCTCATGGTAACTCCATTAACTGCAGATACTTATCCCAGAATAAATGGGACCTCCTATTTTCCCCCTTGCTTTTGCATCCTTACTAGATAAATATCAATTCTACTGAGTTAACAGAAAACTGAATAGTATTACCAATAGCTGAAGAAGAAAAAAAAGAAGTTTTATGCCAGAAAACAGCAAGATGAATCACCAAGAACATAACAAGGTTATTTGCGAAAACCAAGGACATACGTACACACTCCCAACACTATTATCTCTGAATGCACCAAAATGCATTAAATGCTATACAAACAAGCTATATACAAGCTCTGCTCCTATCAGTTTATAAATCTGATTTCATTAAAAACTATGGAACTGACATGCTCAAAAAAGAGAAGGGGCAACATAAAGGTTACCCTAATGATCTGCATGGTTGCTCAAACAGGGGCACACTCAGTTTCTGATTTGTAGTTAACTAAAATAGCTCTAAGTCGACAAGATACGTTTCAGATCAACAGTTTGCTTTCAAATGTTCAACTCCACCTGTGTGCTGATGGCCAGAGAGAAAATGTTTGTAATTTGCCTTTTAAAGCAAGAAACACATATTTTTAATGCTAGTTTCTCTAATACAGAATACACCAATGTGTCAGTTCATACAAAAAGAACTCCAAAGTTTTGCAGTATACGCTGTCAATGATTTTAAAGGAAATTTATAGGACATGCTGTTTTAATGAAATCAAGTACAGAAATAGGATTCAAATTTCTTCTGATCACTAGAGAATTACTGAATTCCTAAGAACTAAAAATACTGATAAAAGGTGTTTGACAAAATCCCATGGTTTTAACTGTAATAATTATATAGGACACAACAACGGTATACAAGGCACTCTAGGGTAGGAAAAAGACCAGTTATTCCACAATTCAAGTTTTCATTATAAGATATAATTTACTGGCTGGATTACTTGCAAAAAAAAATTACCAAAAAAAAAACCCCACCACAGATTCAAAAATCCCCTGAGCTTCCACAGAATCTAAAACAAACCTCAGAGGTACGAGTTAACCCAATAATGTCTAACAGATGATTCAGATGCCTATGTGGAAGAAAGAGGTACCATGTGAGGGTTTTTTGTGCTGGGGAGCAGAAAGGGGCGCATGAGGCTACACACACAGAATTATAATGATGCAGCAGAAGAGATGCCATGCATAAATGGAAATGGAAAGAGGAAATGGATAAAAACTTATTTTAGACAAAGACCACATAAGTAATTCTGAGAACACTGAAACCATCCTCACCCTTGTCAAGCAGCCACGTGAATGCTGGGATTTTCAGAGGCAATGACTGAAATCTGCTTTCAGTGAAGATGAAGCTTGTTTTACTGCAGACCTCAGCATGAGCAAAGTCGCAGCATTTCACAGAACTTCAGATACAGCATTTGTAACATATACTGTAAACAAAACATTCATCCATATAAAATGAAACCTTGACTTAGCCTGGCCTAGTGCCCTTAAGAGAAGAACAATGTTAGATAGATCAAGTTAGAGATTAAACATACAAGTGTCTCAAACACAAGACTAACACACACAATGTGATGACAATCCATGCAAGACAAGGGGAAAAACAAAGAGGGAATAATTTTAACGTCAATCTTCTACATCTTTGCAGCTGAAGCCCTCCAGCACAAGTGAATCTGAAGGGTTCAAACAAAAGCCCCCCCCCTTGCAAAATGACACCAGCAAAATTAAAGGAAATGTAATTAACAAAGGAGAACAGCATGCAGATCTCCATTCTAACAAACCTAACTTGGAGAATGCGTGTTAGCAAATAAAATATGAACACACACACACACAACTTGGGAGAAGTGGAAAACCCTGCTATTTCCTGTGACTTTTAGTGAAAGGGATGTTCTAATTTGCAAAACCTCACACATTAAAGTAAATAATTGTCAATAGCTAAACCCACTATATTTATGTTAACACCAAAGATGTAATGAAGACTAGAAAACTGATTAAAAAGTGTAAATATTCCACCAGAAACAATATAGGATCAGTTAGGCTGATAATGTGCTCAGCGCAGAGTTTTTATGAAATTGTTGTGGATGTCCTACAGATCGTCTGTATTTCACAATGGGTCATTTTCTCATTTTCTTGCAAGAGACAGAATTTAAGAGGACTTAAAAAAAAAAAAGCAACAAACAAAAAAACCCTCCTCAGGAACCTGTTACTAAAGGAAAGGAGTTCAATGTTTCTCCTTCAGTTGGAATTCCTTTTTCAGGCATGAATTCTACACAAAGGGCAAGTCATTGAAACAACTGGTACAAAATAAGCCAGAAGAAAGATATAAGTCAACTCTGCTTAATGGTACATGCAAGTTAAGGTAACAGGTACCATATTTATAGTCATAGATGATAACTGTAAGGTCTTCCTGGCAGTAATATTTCTTGCCAAACACTTTGGGGTTATGCTCAGAGACAGAAAAAAAAAAAAAAAAACCAAAAAAAACAGCAGCTTGCTACTCATCAGATGTGCTCTCTGTGTGCATTTCAATTACTCTCTATTTACTCTAGGGACAGAAATACTGCCCTTCACCTTTTTCAGCCCTGCAGAGAGAAAAGGAGTTGCAACAGCATTAAAAGAGTTTTGCTGCACAGTAACAATTACTGGGTATTTTGTATTGGCAAGACCACATGAGAAAGGAAAAAACCACAGCCTGAGGCTTCAGCTGGCTAAACGTACAGGACTGGCTCCTAGCAAAGGCATCTTTTCAAATTCAGCTGTGCAGACCTAAAAGTCACTGAAAGACAATAAATTTAAGATTCCAAAGCGTCATTTTTCCCATCACTTCACAGATGTCTGAATGCCACTATGGCATATTATATATATATATATACCAGATAATTAAAGAATTGCAAGGACCACTTCTGATGCCATGAATCACCTGTACTGGGACAACTATTCTCCATTAGAGAACTCACAGCAGGGATAATTTCCCCCCCCCCAAAAAAAAAATTAGCCAGAAGGTAAATCATCAACTGATCAGCAATCGGAAAGGACAACAGCATCTTTTCTGTAAATAAATGTAAGCAACTCACACTCTCCTTGTTAAACTTAGTAACAAAAACATTTGACAGAATATTGTACAATTATGGAGAAGGACTGCAGAGTTTGCTCTTTTTTACTCTTTTTCTCCTCTGTGATTCTGACAGAGAATAACTCTGCCCTGTTGCAACATTTTTATCATCTTAAATTCCCATAAATACAGAATTTGACATTGCTTCACATGGGCTGTGCAGTCATGCATGGAAAATCCCAACTAAAATGCAGATGCATTCTGGAAGAAGATAGGTTAAGGGGGGCAATGAATTTCTCAACTTTGCATTTAATTAGCCTGTTTTCCTATGGCCTTAGACTGAATTTCAGATTTACATCAACCTAAATCAGACCTCTTGAACACATTTCAGGATAACAACATGCAAAAAAAAAAAAATCCATAAATATTTATAGGGGCATTCATATTGATGCTCCTCATTAACTCCAAAAACAAAGCTTATCACTAGCAACTTCATTTCTTGCAGCCAGAACATCCAACTGCGGGCTCACCCAGCCACATGAAAACAAAGCAGCCCAGAACCAGCTACCTGCCAGAACGATGCACCAGCAAAATCCTTGCCTGAAAGAAAAAACTATGTGCCCTGAAGCTCAACAAACTGAGCAGGAGTTCACTTTCTGCTGAAAAAGAGGGACTACGAACCAGCTCTGGAAAACCCAGTGGCTTTAAATCCAAAACCGCCAGGACATGCAGAGAACAGGACTGACTCGTGACATCGCGTGGGAGTAGGTGAAACCTTTTGCCATTTGCCCCTGGATGGTTTAGGCTTTTTGTACATCACACGCAACTGGAAGCGAGGGATGCGATGCTCAGCTGTTACATGGTGCTGTAGCTAGCAGCAGTCTCCAGTGTTCCTCCCGCAGTCGCCCCAAGCGTGCAGCACCACAGCAATTCAACTCTTGAGGTTACAAGGACACAGGTCAGCAGCTCCCTACTAGAAAGGGTCATCTCCGACTCCTGAGTTGAACAGAAGTGTTAAGATGCACTGCCTGTCACCCAGATGATGCTGAGAGCTATGCAGGTGTATGTCAGACATATCTCCAGTGAAAATATGTCAGTGGCATACGTGCATCTTCTCAAGACTTGAAGATCTCGCATCGCTCACTAGAGGGATAGCTCCTGAGGTTCATGCTTACTTCTCACGCAGGTTGAAACAAAATCCCTCTGGTCATTGCCCCTACCCCTACCTTTGCAAGACACTGCAGACAGCACAAGTATGAGACTCAGCAGCTGCAACTCTGAAAGACATCCACCCTCCAGTAAAAAGCCAAGTCATGCTCTTTCTCTCCTACCACCTGTTTCTACCATTTGTCCAGATGTGCTCCGATGCTGGAACCGGCTCTGAACTCGAGTATGAAAGCACTCACAAGGAAAGACCGCAGAAACAGGCATCTGGGAGAGGAAGCAACCAGCTAATCAGGGGTTTCCCCAATTACTCAGAGATCTCTGCTTGCAAAACAACAAAATCTCCAATGTTCTGCCGCAAGTTCCTCAGTACCATACCCTGCACTAAAATAAACTACTCAATTTTATTTAAGATAACTTAAATGGAAATGGGGAATATTTCCAACGTTCAATATGTGCAGCTACAAAAGCTGACATTAAAGGGGTACATAATCACAGTATGCAAATATTAATGACAGCCTGCAATGATATAGGGCATGAACAATTTACCACAGAGGAAAAAAGGAAACATTTAGAGGCCACAGTACCAATTAAAGGATGTTTTGCCCAGAGGGTCGCTGGAATGTGAGACAATTTGCCAAGGGAAACAGAGGGTGTGGCCTCTGCACAAAGCTGGACCCAACATCTGTTTCAAGAGCCGGGATGTATTTCAGGAAGAACAGGACCAGGCTGCAAGTACCTATGGTTTTCTTCCCACACAATTTGTTTATGGGTTTGTTTTTTGGTTTGGTTTGGGGTTTATAGAGATAGCACTATTGCTCATTCAAGACCCCACCTGCAAAGCATAAATACATTTCCAAGTTTTTAAGCAAGCTTAATATCCATCTATCAAACAACGATCTTCAGATTCTTTTCCACAGCTTGTGTTTAAACAACAAAGTGCTTTGCAAGCCTCAGGATATTTATTAATAGGACCAGACTGGAAAAAATACAGTAATCTACTCAAATGAGAATTTCAGTCTGCAAGGATACTGAATCCATATGCCAAGTCACGTACAGATGAGCATAACAGGAGCTTTTACAAACTAACGGGCAAAAGGAGAAAATAATCCACATTAAACACCACCTAATTTAGGTCTCTAAATCAAATATGACTTTCCAGACAATGCAATCAACTTTCTTAATCTGTAAACCTTTGCAAATATTGTACCCTTATCAACACTGAAAGAAAATAACTGCAAGTTTCAGGAGATACAGACACTCAGGCCAAAGTTTGGGTGCTACACACCAAGTACCTATAGACATACCCAGCCATTCAAGATGCTTAATTTCAAAAAACTTGACTATCTGCAGTAAACAAGAACAGTGAAGACTGGCTGTAATCTAGTGGAATTACACAGCATGGTAGCAGTCATAAAATCATAGGATCATCTACCTTCATGGCAGCATAGCAAAGGTGATTGATAATCAGATTCAGATAAAGTAACGCACAAATATATATATATAAGATGTTATTTAGAAGTAAACAATTCAATTGTATGATGAAATATCAAACAGCCTTCAGTATCACTTCCAAAGATTCATTCACTTGCTTCAAAAATGTAAAGCATCCAAGTATGAAGTAACAGCAGACTATCTTACAGGTAGTTATGATCAGCACTTACTCTTCCTGCATACCTGAGGGCACTGTAGCCTGAACAAACCCAAACTTCACTTACGTTGCTTCTAGCAAGTGAACACTACTGCCATCTATTTAAGTACTGTTGTAATATTCAACTCCCCATTAGCAATTCCTAACCGTTTTTGATTTAGTAGAGGATATATTCAGGAAATCCTTTTAACTGTGCACTGTTGATAACGCTTAGATAGTAATCATTAGAAAGAAAAACATTACTTATTTTTCTTTTTGAGTCAGTCATGCCCGATAAGACCCAGGCATCTCTCAAGGGAGCACTAAGATTTGACACCCCTTTAGGGAAACCGAATGCGAACCATGTGGATTCGTCAGCCAAGGCTTGCTACAGAAAGGTTGTCAGACTCTTTTTGTAAGCAATACAATGCACGCACACCTCCTTTAGTCCCTAGATAAGAAAAAGCCATTTCACTGCACGGAGTGAAATGGCTTTCTATATTCTCAAATATAGAAAGGCAGGAACAGTGTGAAATTTGAACTCTGAATGCATCTTTTCCAAGCCACTGAGAGTTCAGCTGTATTTTTGCTGTAGGTACAGGTATCCCATTAGAACAAGAGCAGCAAACAGCCCTTGCACAGGTATACTGCTCAGTGAACAACAGAGGTACTGAGACAAATGAAAAGTTCAAAAGCATTCAAAAGACCCTGTAAGCATGTCATATAAAACAGACTGTTTCTGAGGTTTTACTCTTATTTGGAATTTAAATTCTAAATAAATTAAGTTTTGAAGAGCTGTGGCCAGCAAAACCACTATTTTTATGTCAACAGAAACAAGTATCACAAGCAAGTAACCTCCTTCTTTACAGTACCATGCAAAGACACTCGGGTATAAAAGATAACTGATGAGCAACTGAAGATAAATAAAAGTAGAACCAACTACCTAAATATATCTGTGATCTCAACCATCTACCATTTACATGGCTTCACTCTTCAGGCTGAAAGAAATGTAAAAAGCCGCCTGCAAATTTCAAGAAGGTTCTGGGAAACAGAACTGAAATACAAACTATGAGCCTGCAAGGGGAATATCGACCACATGGAGTCCAACATTTTTACTTAAGGGTAGTGCTGTATCACACCACCTTCACATCTGAAGATCTACTAAAGGTAAGCATGTGTTTCCACATGCCAGTTCTTTTAGCGAGAGAAGCATTTCTGCAGAAAAAATAAATAATAAAAAAGGACTGGACAAGCACCCTGCTCAAAAATCACCAAAAAAAGGGCATGACGGAGACTGAAATCCTCAGTTCTCATCTTCCACTTCATCTGCGTGGCTAACCTGAGTTCCAGGCACAGGTTGCTGATTTTGGCCACGCATGACCTCGCTGCTCAGGCAGACTACCTCAGTACTGTGAGCACAAAACCTCATCCATCCAGCAGCTTTACGAAGGACTGTTGCTGGTTGATTGAATCCCCTCTTGGAGAAGCGCAATCGGTATAAATTGTACCAGGGAAGTACACCGCCATATCAGAGCCAAATGACTCTGTGCCTCTCTGAATAAAAACCCTGAAGCTCCACTCAGATGGAGTTTTATTAAACAGCACAAGAACTGTAATTGTGCTGCAGTGATAGATTATACCGTGTAAAGACAGGCAGAGAAATTGAATTAAAGGGAAGGTTTACCTCCTTTTGTCTACCCACGGGGTGGCCACTTTCTCCATACTTTAGGTCACCTCTATTCCTGGCCAATATCTGGGGGCAGACTAATACGACCACATCAGTGCGGCTCTGCACCTGCCCTAGCAAGCCTTGCTAAACTCAACCTGCACCTGCCCCCATCTTTTTTCCTGAACACGAGAGAAAGGACATTAATACCCATGTGTGTGTGGAGAGCTCCAGGAATACATTAAGAGTTCAAGCGCTGTAAAAAATATGACCTGATCTGAATTGAAATCTACTTCCTGCAAGTTTTTAAAAGCCCGTGACACACAAGAGCTCTTTGCTTCCTCTCTTCCTCTCATCCTGGCTCTTCGGCGTTAACTCATGGCTGCTTTGCACAGCGGATAAAAGTCGGCTGGACTCACTTCAGATTCCATCAGTCCAAATCAAAGCTTGGCCTTGGTGTTCACTATTGAGCGAAAAATAGTGTTCATTTCCTATATTTATATATGCTCTTCAGAGATTAGCAATAAAAGCACTTCCAAATGTTGCAAAAGTGTAAGCATGAATCATCGCTGGCGCTGGGAATTTCACCCAAATGAAGAATGAAAGATTGGGCTCAACAGCGATCGGAAATCATATTCCTCCAGCAAAACGTCCAACATGCACACGGTCAGCGTAAGTCTCTGATGAATAAAATCCCAGAGTCGGATGCCAGAAATGTGACATTTAACCATTCCTCTACTGCTAACTGCCTCTTCTGTAACTTGCTTATCTGATCAAGTTGGAAGTATTCTTCACAATTTCCTAATTAGAAAACAACACCTACAGAGTGACTGAATTTTTTTTGCACTAGTTAACTCTGCCTTTGAGTACTTGGAATATGAGAAAATATGCAGCTGTCTCCTATGGAGCAGGGATGTTTAAATTACAGAACCTGGTGGGCAAGAACTTCTCATATCAAGCACTGCCCGAATCCCACAGCCTGTCCTCCGCCTCACCAAACCTGACTGCAAACATACATTACGGTTGATCTGGATATGCACTAGTCTTGTCTGCTCCTGTGCTGCTTCTTGCGGAAGAGCTCACTGGGAAGAGAGAGAAACCAAACAGTCTAGGTGAAGGCAGCACACTTATTAGTCCTGTAAGATAAATTACTTGTAGGATTTACTACAATCACTGTAATAAATGTGGTCTGCTTGTGGCACATAATTTTGTTGCTAAAAACCTGTGAGAGGCTGAAGGCTCAAGTCATCAGGCAACGTGTCTTGAAATCAGAAAGGCAAGCAACTCTCTTTAAAAGCGGGTTCTTGCAAAACGCAGGCAAGCCCACAGGAGGATGTCAGTGCTTGGGTCCTCCTCACAAAGAGATTTTTACAGTCTTAGCTTACAGTTTTACAGTGTCACCACCAATCTCGCTATTCCACTTTGAATTATTCTGTAATCTAATTTCATTATGAGTGACAATTACCATTACTACAACTAGAATACTGAAGGAAAATGTCTATTATCCTCTTTTTAATTCCCTCTGTGCTCCAGAAGGCATTCTGCGTTCACCAATGTCACAGTTTCCCTTGCAAACCACTTCTTTTCTTTCCTTCATCCTTCCATGCAGACTGACGGATTTAAGATGGTGAGAGCGAGCACCAAGTCGGGCCACCGCACCAGCAAAGGGTCAGATGGGCGCAGGCGGAGGCCAACACACAAGACAAGACAATGCCCCAAATACTGCTGGAGGCAGGGAAAAATGCTTCTTCTCCCAAAATACTCTCTGACATCTGAATGGGAGGCGACCGCATTATCAGCAATAGATTCAGAGGCTTAAACCAACTCATAGTTGTGTCCTCCAGGGACCTGCACATCCCCTCTGCTCTGGCTGCCAGAACTCCCGTTTTTTGGCCCCAGGGAAGAGTCTTGCATCTTCTCTGCAGATGAATCCCCTGCAGTACCCCACAGGTCATGGCAGCCACTTCCAAATCCCTGCTCCTCCCCATTTTCTCGTGTTCCCTGGTTAAAGACAGACAGTTTCCTCATCAGGGAAAAACGTCCTTTCCCTTCAGGGAAATCCCTTCTGGTAAATGTTTCAAGACAAAACAAGATTAAAGATGCTACGCCAAGATTAGAATGGCTATATCCAAACCAGATAACACTTCAACCTTCCTTGTCCAAAGACCACTGAGGGGCCGGTTGGTTGGGCAACACTCGAGGCTATTTTGAGTCTTTTCTTCACCTATGTAAAAAAACTACATTTCAAGTTACCAATGGATCTTTTAAAATAAAGTAAGTACAATATTGCTTTCTGGTGGATAAGTCAAAATACATGAAGCAGCTTTTAATTCCCCCTGTAACTGCTGCTAAGATGAAAAAGAAAAAAAAAATGAATTTAGGAACCAAGAGGAAGAAATCCCAAGTCAGGAAGGTGACCATCCCTCTTAATGAAATCATTTGAAAAATGTTCCTGGAACATTTGGAGATCTTAGTATCAGTTATAAACACCACAATTCCAAAAGTATCTTGTAAATCAGAGTGTATTCAGCTGGATGATTAGTGGGCAGGTAAAACTAACCTAGGTCTAAAAATTAAAGGGTACAGCTTGGACAGGCAACATACAGTGAGGACTGCCTCGAGACATAAGCCAAGGCACTCGAGTGGGGAAGCCTAGGAGATTCCCTTCAAAAGCATACTGCTGATCTAAACCAAGATGCTAATGCAGATGCTTCCTTACGCACTTTTACGAAGATCATGAAACTTTATTTATCAGTCCTGAAAAGCAGAAGAAAAGCCCACCACAGAAGTCACTATAATTTCTTCTGCCAATAAATTAATTGCTATTAAATACTATAACACTGTATAATTTTTATTTCACAGTTATCAAAACAATCCAAGAACTTGATTTGTATTTACACCACGCAATTATTCAAAGTTAACGAGAATGGTACTAAGTTACACTTAAGCAGTAATTACTAAGGCCTCAATCCAACAAAGCTCTAAAGTCTTAGGTTATCTTCAGGTCAACAAGCGTTTGTGTTCAATTAGGCTATTCATAGACTTCACATTAAGCGTATACGCGGATAATGCACAGCATCCAGATCCACGTTCTCCAAACAAACCAGTAACATCACCTGCAAAAATCACTTACCTGCTAGATGTATCTATGTGTTGTTACTTTATTATTGAAATACATCTTAAAATAGTGAAAAATATTTTAAAGTATTATTCTTAGGTGCACAATTTCCCCTTTGCTGCAATATACAGCAAAGAACAGTGGTTTTGCAAAAGTGGTAATGGTTATCCGAGACGACTGGCCATCCTGCTTTTTCCCTTGCATGCCTTCTGACCTGAACTTAATGCACGACCTGCTGCCGGCTGGGGGCAAGAAAATGGACTGATACCCAACTGACAGAAACACTAATGTGTTTGTAACTAGCAGTTAATGGGAGACTGAAAGGCACAATCACAGGAAGTAATAAAAGTTTCATGGAGTTCGCATGTGACGTGCCTGTCACTGCTCTCCTATGTGCCTAAATACGAACGGGGCTATTACCCTGTTAAAAGAAGAGGTTCCAATTCCTTTGATGTGTGATAACTAGCTTCCTGGTGAAATCACTATCGCTACTCATACATGATACACAATGGATTTACTTCTATATAACTTTTAGCCAACGTGCCATTACCTCTAAAAGCTGTAATATCACTGCAGTAGCTGAATGCACTAATAGCTACAGTTGAGTGGGTATAAGAGTATTTACAAAGGCAGACATTACCCTCCCCCTGAAAATACCCCAACCAACCTCTTCTACTCTAAACTGTTCACATAAGATTTAAAAAATAGGCATAAGAGAAATGTCATTTACTGGCCAATACCGAAGGAATCAAAGTGAACCGAGTGAGAAAAGCAGATCGCAGCGTATCGCACGAGCGATACACTTCTGAACCCATCCTTGCAGTGCTAGCAGCCGTGCTCGCCGGGACCAGAAAAGCAAGCCTGCTCTGACTGACAATTCCCACATAACTTCATCAGCGGCAATAAAATTATTCATTATTTACATGAGCGTAAACGAGAGCAGCATCAGACCTCGCATGCGATTACTCGGGCTAGCATTTATTCATGACTTCAGGAGAGGAGGCAGCTGGTTGCTCTTACGCGGCTTTTTTTTTTTTTTTTTTTTTCTGCCCGAGCAACCGAGAAAATGCTCCTAATAAGACTGGCAGAAAGGAAGTGGCTTCTCGACAGCACAACCTCTTGTGAAGGAAATAATAATATATGGTGGTGTTATCTCAAATGCAGCGGGAGCGGTGCCGGAACCGGTCACCGAGCGCACTTCTGGCGCTGGGCTTCCCGCCGCCGGCCCGCCCGTCAGCCGAGGGGCGGCCGCGCCAGGCGCCGCCGGAGGGGGCTCCCGGGGCGCCCCCCAAGCGCCTCCCGATGCGGGAGCGCCCCGCCGCCCCCCGGGGAGGAGCGGCACCGCCACGCTTCGCGCGGGCTGCAGCCCGCCTTCCCCGCCGCTGGGGTCTCCCCGCCGGGGCACGGTCGCCACCGGCCTCCCCCAGACCCGCTCCTCACCCGGGGCGGCTCCCGCGCCCGGCCGCGCACACGGACGGACGGAGGGACGCACCCACCGCCCGGCACACGTGGGCGCACCGCACCGTCCCCCGCGGCCGCGGAGCCCCTGCCGCCACTCACCGCGTAGCGCAGCGCCGGCTTCTCGCTGAAGACCGAGTCCCCCATGGGCGCGGGCGGAGGGGCCGCTCCCCCCACACGGCGCGGCGGCGGCGGCTGCAGCGGCGCTGGGCGCTGCTCTGCCCTCAGACGGCGGCGGCGGCAGCTCGGGGCTCCCGGCCGGCAGCCTGCGGCCCCGGTGCCGCTCCTCGCAACTTCTGCCTGCACCCCGCCCCCGGCCGTCCCCTCCCCGCCGCGGGAGCCGGCAGCCCCTCGGCGGAGCCGGGCGGCAGCGGGAGCCGCAGCCAGAGGAGGCGCTGCCGGAGGGGCGGCGGTTTCAGTCCTCCCGCCCAGCGCCGGTGACTCCCCCGCGGCGGGGCCGCTCTCCCGCCTCCCCCGCACCTGCGGCCGGCCCGCGGAGGCAGCGCTGCTGCGGGACGGGGCTGCCGCAGCGCTGAGGGGGGAGAGGGCGGCGGGCTCCGTGCTCGGCCCGGGCGGTCCCCAACACCCGCTCAGGGCCCGCCGGGCCAGCGGCCCATGGAGGCGCTGGCCCAAGTCCCCCGCCGCCCGGGAGTGGCGGCTCCAGCGGTCCCGTCCCCCACCCCCGGGGCACAGCGTCCCGGCAGCCCGCGCCGGCCCCTGGCAGCAGCCGGAGCTTGGCGGGGCGGCCCCGCTCCTGCAAGGGCGGACCTAAAGGTTCAGGAGAGAGGAACAAATAAAAATAGCTTTCTAATACATATTTTTTTTATAACGCGTGATTTGGGAGGACTGGCTCACGATTCTCCGAACACGTAGGCTTTGAAAAATTAAACGCTATTTCACAGCCTATTCATTATTTTATGAACGTGTATTTACACAAACTGTAGAAGATGAAACAAATTCTGAAGGAAAATGGCATTCTGCTGTGTTATAATTAGTAGTGACTTCTGTGTGACTTGCCTAGGGAGACTTATGGCATCTCCATCAATGGAAGTGTTTAAAAATACATAAACCTCCCTCAGCTGGGCATGACCTCAGCAGACTGAGGCTAGGGACAGCCTAGATGATTTCCTGAGCTCTCTTCCATCTTTTTAATCATTTTTCAATGCTTTGCACAAATCTTTGTTAGTGCGGTAACTCCCCCAGTTACTCTCAGTTGCTCTCTGAGGAAGTGGCCTTATTCTAGTGCTGCATGACGTATACGAAATTCATGAGTTTTACTGTTTCTGACCTACAATCTGGGCAAACGTAGGGCAGAGTAGATATTTGAGCAGTTGCAGAGCATGTATTGGAAAGCAGCACCCAACAGAAAGAAACCTTACATATCAAACATTTCAAATCATCAGCTTCTCCAAACCAGCAGGGGGAAAAATAGTTAAAAAAAAGGATCGGAGTGCCTGATTTTCCCTTTTGAAGTTCTGCTTTTTATTTATTTCAAGGAGATGGTTTCAACCCAAGAACTCTACGTATATCATATGCTCTGATTCCAGACGTTTTTTCCTCTGCTCTGCAGGTATGGTGCTTGACCGCAGAAAGCAACAGAAAAGCAGGCGAACAAGATTGGGGAGAGGCGTATAGGATTTCCACCCTCGAGCTCTATAGCATCACCACCTTCTTTTTGGCCCTGTCTTTTGACAAGGGTCAATGCAAAAGGAAATGCTAAACATCAGAAAAGGATTAAAACACAGGGCGTGTTTCAATAAACACTCCAAAGTGAAAAGAGTAGTATGGAGGTGACCAGAAACCCCCAAGTGGAAGGCAGAAAAGAAAAAGACTAGCAAAGGGAGAGATGCTAAACTTTGAGGAAACAGAGTAGTTTAGGAAAAGGGAGAAAACCATAAAGCCAGGAAGGTGAAGAATGCCCCAGAGGGAGAAGCCAGAGAAGGGAAGAACTAAAGGTGAAGTTTTGCAGGTTGAACTCGTCTGACCTAGCAATTCATTGCCACCGTAGAGTCCGGCTCCCGTAACCATCTTCATCCCCCACTCCCAGCCCCACGCTGCCACCGCCTCCCTTCCCTCTGTCTCAGTGCTTGTTGCAAACCAATTCGGCAACTGGAGGGTGCAATTTTCTTCCCATTTGGCAGGGTGGATCAGCTCTCCGAGGGAGGAGATGAGTGCCAGACCTGGCACAAGGGAAAGCAGGAGGTTATCTAGTTGGGAGCAGGGTACCGGGGGCAGAAGAGGAGTGTGCAGGGAAGTACCTTGGCAATAGTGACAGGTCCCTATATTGGTGCAGCTAAGATTAAAGATAAGGAATATGCAAGCAGAAAAATGTAGTAGAACTTTTTACGATGATGAGGAAAGAGTTACAGGCAAAAACTTACGGTTTGGGGAGGTGTCAACCCAGAAAAATGCAGGTTTACTAGATGCGGGTTTGTTCTGTCCACACAATATGAAAAATAGGGAGAAAAGATTTTTTAAGTATTTTCATTTATAAAATCTTAAAGGATTTGGTAGGTTGCAGCTATCAGAAATTTCATAGTACAGTTCAAGATTTTTGTGTACCTAGTAACAAAATTTAAAACTAATTGCTAATTACAGAAGGTGTTTTCAAAGGCCAGACCTTAAAACAAAAGCTTTCTTGATTTTGAAATAAGTTTTTGTGGCTGTGACTAGAAAGCTCGCTTAAACTGTATTTATGGTGGCCAAGGAGTCTATCTGACTTCAAGTTGCACAGGATTTGGAGCACACCCCTGGTCTGCAATGAGCAGTAACGGACTGAGCAGTACTACTCAGTTGCTTGCAATCATCCGTCCCTCTTTTAAGCCACTTAGCAACTGGGATTAACATACGGGACTTTCACAGCAGTTCTGACTGCCTTTTCCCCTTACACATTCCTTACTTAGTCACATTCATTTATGATTCCTCCCTGGTGTTCCTTCCAAATTTCCTTTCTCCTTTATTTACCTGATAATATGTACTTAAGGAATGCATGCAGCTTACTCTGGGAAGCGTAAAGCTTCCAGGTCACCTGCTCTTAACAGGTGATACAAAGCGTAGCTGTTAATTTCCTGCATATTCACTCCAAGGCTACTCAATTAAGAAAAAACAATACAAACCGGAAAATTTTCAGTAATTCATTTTAAATAATTTCTATTGGATGAGGTACTGCTTCCTTGCTTTTTTTAAATGCTTCCCATGATTCCCATTGTAGTTGTTTCTTACACTGCTTTAAGAGGCTGTAATGTATGCTTTACACCTGCAAATGTAGATTACAGTAAAACCTTCTCTCCTTCTCTCCTATTTATCCTTTGTTGTTGACAACAGCAAAGAAGAATGTACAATGTTTCAGCGAAAATTTAGTTGTTTCCAACACAGCAGCTGGGAAATGAGTAGGTAATTGAATTTTACTGTGCTGATCATTAATGAAGCCAGGTTTTGTTTTTCCAATATTACTCTATGAACCGAGTGCTTTCTCAACACTAATTGCTATTAAACAAAGGAAACTAGCTATACAGTTGCAGGCAGCGCACAATTATGAAACTGGGGAGAAGTGACTTCTCTACTTCTCTGCCACGACTCCTGGAACTGGTGACTCAAGCTGTCTGATGTCACATCAGAGGTAGGAAAAAGTTTCACATCCACCCTGTTACGGGAGGAAAGCCAGCTTGGTCCTTACGGCAGTAATGGATTTGTCTCTCCTAAATGTAAACATCTACAGTCTCCATCTCGGCTTATCACCCCAGGCTCCCCTAGACGACAGGAAGAAACCGACACATCTGGTGGACAATTTATGTCATTCCAAGTAGACATCTAAAATAGGTCACATAAATTGAAGTGCCTACTTTGCTCCAGTGGGAGTCCATGGCAATTAGTTCAGATGGTTGCCCTTCAGGCATCTGCAGTTAAGTGAGAGGAAGCCCACCTGGGAGCCGAGCTATGGGATCAGCCTTTAAATCTCACTTTGACTTTCAGAAAAGTCCTTAATAGTCTCAGTGTCTTGATTCTTTTCATTCCGGAAAGCAGGGGCTACCGTACTTAGCGGGTGAAGAAACAGTCGACATCTTCAGGTGAAAAAGCTTCAAGCAAGCACGAAGGTCTTGTTTTGTTTGACCTTTCTAATAGCACATGAATGCAGCTTCCACGCAGAGCTAACTCCAAATCTGGAAAAGACTTGCCTCTGTGGCTGCTGAACCAGGGCCAAGAGTGATACTGGCAGCACACTTCTTCCTCGGGGAATTAGCACTTTTCTTATTCTGGCCAAATGTTCATTTGGTCATTGCAAGTTACAGTTGAAGTCTATTTCCCAAAAAGAAGTGAGAGAAAAGATGACAGACAAGTAAATCAAATGCATAAAGCTCTATAAACAAAAACTAGGAACTAAGGAATCAGAATTTAAGGATAATACACTGCAAAAATCCTTTGTTCAGGACTAACTTCTTTTTTTTTCTTTTAAAGTATTTATTTGCTACCTATCAAAATATGTTGATAGTTTCTCACCAGTTTTTAACAGAACTAAGGGAAAGAGTACTTAATGCCCATGAAGAATGAAGTGCCATCTCACTCGCGGAGATGCTTTTTCACACCAGTGACATAAATCTTCTTAGACAAAAGAAATCCTATTTAGACAGAACTCGATCGCTGGAATTTCCTACATGTCTGAAACCCCTTTATACGAGATCTAATGCACTAGAAGAGCATGACACTGTTGAGCTCTCAAGGAGCACAGTTGCCCGAGTGTTGCTCATACCGGCAGAGAGGAAGTCAGTGCTTTATTCCCCGGGAGCAGCTACAAAGCAGCCAGTGTTCCCCAGCCACAAACACGCATCTTGTGCTTGCACCAGGTGGTGCAAGCTGAGAGGAACTGCACCCTGTGCACACCCATGTAATGCTGCCGCACCGTCCAACTCTGTGAGGCCCAAGAGGGCAAACCCGACACCAGATTACTAACCCAAACCTGTGAACTGTGCTGTGCGGAGGGACAGGAGCAGTTTTTCTTAGGAACGGCATCAGTAAGCACCTAGAGGAGTACCCTCCCCTCCACTCTTCCCCATGCCTGTGGTCAGCCAGAGCTGCTGCTGCCTGATGGGACACCACCTGGCAAGGAGCAGCAGCAATGCAAAAGTAGCCCCAGGGGAAGGTGAGACTCAAGACAACATGTCCCCAGGCCAAAACCAGCTCTTCTGGTAAGCACTCGGTATAAGAAACAGACAACTCATGGAGCAATCACAAGGGAAACCTTTTCCCTAATGAAAGTGTGTTAGCAAGCATGCAGGAGTGTGTTAGCACTGGTGTGTCACCAGAATTTCACTCAGGGATTTAATTCTAGCTACCACATGCAAAATTTTTTCATCCAATAAATCACTACACAGTTTAATTTATAGGCCACTGTGTATATACGGTATAATTTGTAGGCCAATGATGTTCTGTATGTGATTGTGCACATTACTGCACTACCAGTTAGCAGCTTGGCAAAGAAATTTATCTAAAAGACTTGTATTTTAGAAGCCGGTTAAATGACTTTTCATCCCTTATGGTTGCACGTTGGTCTCTATCTCCAGCATCAGTGAAAATTCACTAGAATATCTTTTTTAACTGAAACTCCAAACTACTAACTTGTAAATCAAAAATATGACCCTAGCACATAGCATAAAATAGGTTTTCAACAAAAATTAGCATTTACCCTGTGGGTCACTAGAATTCATTTGAGTTTTAAAGCTGCAGAAGAAACTACCAGTTATCCTGCCATCTTTTTCTCTCACGGGCTGCAATTTAAATAAATGGGACCACTTACAGCTTCATGTGAAGATAAGTGATAGATTTCCAGGCCTATTTTTTTTTTTTTTAATATTTGGTTTCCCTTGCTGACAGAGCAAGCTAAAAAGGCAGACAGGAATAAGGGGAAAAAAATGAAGGGGGGTGGGGGGGATGGAAGCAAACATAACTTCCAGGTTTAGAGTTTCAAAACAGCTTAAGGGGCTTAAGCATACAAGCCAAAAATCTCAGTGAAGTCTCATCTCTGTAAATGATACACATCTGGGAAAACAACAATTCACTGGAAGATTTTTCTAGTTTCTGAAAGTGGGTAGATCTCCATGTATTTCCTTCCCTGTTTATCTCCTTGCAACTCACGTTCACTGTAAACTGCATTACTGGGCTGAGCTCTCACTACCAATTATCCTTCTCCCTAAAATGTCTTCCGAGAACTGGAGAGGGAGAAAAGCACAATTTTCTTTCATTACATATGACTTTTACAGAAATTGCAGCTATATAAAAAAAATTTTAAAAACACTAACTTGAAACAAACCGGCTACAGATACATGATTTGCTCGCTCTGACTAGAGAGAAGAATGCTTATCAACAACGGATAGAAGCATAGGCTTCTATCTAAATTTACCATCTGGGTATTTGACAAGAATTTAGGAGGGGGAAGGGCTCTTTCACAAACCTAAAGTTTATTCGAAATTGTTTCGTGGATAGTATAGGATTGTTAAAATCCACTTAGTGGGCAGAATAATAACTACACAATAAAACCTCCCAAGAAGTAACGTGACTACTGTACATTTTGATTTAATGTTGTAATTCACCAACCAGTTTTGCAGTGTAAAAGTAATTATTTCAAGACTGGAACAAGACCAAGCCTCTTGTGACCAACAATAATAATATTCATAATGTTAACAAACCTCTTCAAATGAAGTCATTGTTTAATACGTTTCGGGCTATATCTGAAGTGGTTACAAACATCATGTTTTTGTAGTTGTCAATAATTTGGGGATCGTGTAAGCAGATGGACCTTGTGTTCTTCTGTTCTGGATTTCAACTGTAAATTAAAAGTCAGGGTATTATTATTGACAGTATTCACTGGAGCTGGTTGAAAAGCTAGTGTTCCAGTTGAGAAGGAACTTTGCGTTTCAAAATTTAACTTTCCTCCGATTGAGTCTAAAGCCAACATTTTAAAACTTCTTGTGAACTGTAAATTGTTATACTTTTTTGAGCCAGAAGAAGACAAATCATGAAGTAGTCTGCTTGGTTAGCAATGAGCCCGACAAAAACTCCCCTTTTCTCTGAGCCCTGGGGGAGTGTTCATGCAAACCGCCCTGGAGTGACAGTCCCTGGGAGGCATCCCAGGGCATCTCAACTCCAGGGCAGGGAGCTGGGAAGCCAGAAAGCCAGCCTGGGAATTCCTATGGAATTAGGATTTGCCACAGTCCTGTGATGCCCTGAGGTCTTGGCACTGGCAAACTGCAGGGCCGTGCGGTCTCCGGTGGTGCCAAGCCCTGGCAGGCAGCCTGCCCGGCAGCTGGGGAGCCCGCTGCAGAGCGCTTATGCCAGGCAGCCCGTGTTAGGAATGGGAACCCAGAATTTTCAGGATCACTGGATGGACTTAACCAAAGAGAACACTCTGAGTCAGTCCTGGGCCTTGGGCTGTGGGACAGCCCAGGAGGATTTTCTCACAGTCGTAAACCCAGAGTATCCGTGCAGCCTGCTTGTAACCCAGGGATAGTTTTCCCTGGATTGATTAGAAGTGGATTCAAGGAGTTGCTAATGAAATATTCGAAGGCCAGCAAATTGGCTTTTTCCACTGCAGCAAATTTCTACTCATTACTGTGATTAATGGCTTTTGAAACATTTCTTCTTTTGTATTTATAAAATGGAATCACATACAATAACCTCACACACTGAGTTCCTTATGAGGTATTTTAAACTTGTATATATGGCTGTCCACCGACTTAACAATGAGTATTTTTACAGTGTGCTCTAGCAATTTACATTCACCGTCTGGTTTTGCTCTGAAGAACAGGTATGGTTACAATTTCACTGTATGCAGTTCTGAGGGCTTCAAGCAGTGATGGGTTTTATTCAAGCATCATTTTCCCTGGCTATAAGTCCATCATTGTTTTCACCTCAAGGCTGCAGAAGCATCAAAGCAGATTTGTTTTCTAGTAAGAAACTTCAATCAGCTAATGATTCAGACATAAAAGTTCCCCTGACCTGTCATGACAGGTGAGAGAGAATATGATGGAACTGTCTTCAGCACTCAAAGGAGAGATGGGGAAATGCAGGATCTTAAACACTCTGGATGACTCTTACCCTAAGTCTGAAAACATTGTAAAATAGGTAAGGAAAAAAAAAAACAAAACAACTATGTCCAAGTGTTCCAGGTGGGATTCATCTTCAGATTCAGATAGCTGCCTGGCAGTGTCTATGCATGAGTTAGGTGTCTTGGTCCCCATTATAGTCACTGAAGACCTACTCTAATACAGACAATAGAGTCAAGAGTTTGGGACATGTCAGTCTAAAGCAGATACCATGTTTGATCTGCTGAATACATTTCCAGACCCAGCTGAGTACACTGACTACATGTGCCCACCTGTAGAAGCTGCCATTGCAGACACATCCACCTACAGAGGCCTACAACAAGCTGTGCTACCCAAAGGAAAGAATGACTTTGTTAAATACCTTTTGTCCAGCTGGCTGGATAGCCTGTTTCAGTGGTCACGTGTTGCCAAAATATAAACCAAAATGCACACAGGTTGGAGCTTGGGGAAGGGATCTGCAAGAAGGCCTGTCTTATATGTCCAGGCAAAATGGATTACTACCTTACCCAAGAGGATTCATGGACTAACTCAGTACTGAGCAGTGCACATTGCTGAAAACACAGCCCAGTAAACATACAGCAAAAGGTGTATTTATTGTGCTTTTGTTCTCCCCTGCAGTAGTCGTGACGACAGTTGCACAAGACGTGACTGCTGTGCCGTAAAGATGGCATCTCACTCGCACAAATTGGTCCTCATGCCAAAAGAGCTGCGTTTATCTGAAGGGTTATAATATGTTAGTGCTCACAACTGCTACCCAGTTGCATTCAGTGAAAGGCTAAATCACCCAGTGCTTGGGCGTCTGGTGCTCCCTGTTACCTGGAAACTGGAGCCCTGAGTGCAAGCACTGTTGAGAAAGTGATTTTAAAAAAGCAACAGGAACATGAAAGCACGATTCATGTAACACGTGCACCGTCGTCCAAGCAGCTTCTCTGCTTGCAGAGCTGTATTGTTTTAAGCTGCAGGATCCTTTACTGATGCAAGTATACTGAATCCCTTGTAGCTTGGATGCAGTTATTCCAGTATATCCCAAACTGGGGCTATTCCCTTTGCAGGGCTGGAAGGAAGCTGAAAGCAGGGCACAGCCCATAGCCTCCCAGATCCAGGGATCCAGAGGTGGTATAGCCTCAGCGCTGAGCAATGACACTTATGCTAATCTGGGAGGGGAAGATCCCCCTGGGCAAAATAGCTTGGGAAAGGCTGGGTTGTATAAAAATGCTGGCCTATTCTCAGGTAATTGTTTCGGAAAGAGGTAAGCTGTGAATTGAAAGCACTACAGCTATTCCTGAAGAATCCCCCATGAGCCTGCTCTCCTTCTGCAATAAGGACACCCGGTTCCTTTGTAGTTAAATTCTTCTCAAGTGACTTGTATTGCTCCTGCTGTCCTGGTAAGACTCACAAAAATGTATGTACAGAAAAGGCCTTGGAAAGATTCACCACAGTTTTACTCCAGCTTGATAATACCAGTGATTTCAATGAAGCCAGCATAGGGGAAAGCGAGATTAATGCAGCAATGAAGCAGATCTGTGCTCTTTTTTTCCCCTTTTTGTCCTTCTCCCTTGATTGAAAAGTTGAGGGGGAATCTTGGAAGTGGTCCTGTACACGATCTGTGCTCCTAAGCAGAGCCAGAATGCTGCGAGCCAAGTGCCGGGCTGAATCTCCAAACTTTTACTGTTTATGTTGAAGCTTATATTGACTGGCTGCAGAAGTTTCAGGCCACTTCTCCCCACACAACAGCTGGGAGGTATCAAAGCCCTTGCAAGCTATCCACCCATTCACCTCCAATTAAATCAAGTATCCACAAGATGCTGAGAACACCAGAGACTGTTAAGGAAAAGGAATTCACCCGCACAGGACAAAGAATTTAAGCTGTTTACAACTTTCTGCTCTCTAATGTTTATTACTCCACCCCCTCTAAAATCTGCCTCCATCGGCGGTACCTTGTAGCGACAGAGTTAATGAAAACCCAAGCCGCATTCCAAGGATGGCAATACAGAATGAGAGCGACCTCAGCATTGTTTTGTTAAGATCTCAAATTGCCAATACGGCAAAATGAAGTAATGCTCTCTGTCAACATGTAGTATGCTCTATAAATGGGATCGCCTGTTCATCTGTTAGTAAAACATGCAGAAAAGCACTATTTGATCAGCCTTAGAGCAGCTGACTGCTTGCTTTAACTTCTTCCTTAAGATTTATTTGAAGCATGGAACTGGTGAAAGTCTCCAGTGAGTAAAAAAGACAAAAATATATATTAAAAAAAAATATTTACAAATAGCCCTCACTTTATGTGTCTGGTCCTGAGTTAGCATTTCTTTATCAGTAGAATTAAAACAAAAGTTAGCTAAAGCACTCAATGATGAAAATTGATTTCCGTGGACTTCAGTATTAATTTTAAAAACTGTTATATCTTTTTACAAACAAAAGATGACTTTATTAGTTAACTTAGAAACCTCAGACAGGCTTCATAAATTTATAGACAGCTTCCAGATTGAATTTTGCTGATCCAGGCTTCTTAGGCGGAGTTTATGGAGCCAGACTTGTCATATGAGCTATTTCTATAAGCCTCAGGTAAATATACACAGGGTTCGTGTTGTCAGAGAAAGTGTTTTTTTCTCTTCAAAAAAATTTAAGTTAATCTTAAGCGAAAACATAAGTTCATTCAGTACATTTTGTATTTGTTATTTTTGATCCATTTTGGGAAGCATTTTTCTTCCACAGATCTACACTGCTCCTGCTTCTCTCCAACTCACTTTAACTCTTTCATTTCTTTTACCACTCTGCTTCACAGCCCGCTGCTCTGGTCTCTGAGCTAGAAACAGCTAGACAGCACAGCTGGAGAAAAGGAAACAGGGGTTTCAGGTATTTCCTTCTCCTTCTTCCCAACCAGCAGTGCTCATGCCTTCCCTTTCCTACATGTGTACTCTAACTCAAGTCTCATAGAAAGTTGGACCTGTCTTGCAAAATCAATTTAGAAGGGTAAGTTTTTACTCACATAGCTGAAGTCCTGATGTGGATGCAATTACAGGGATCAAATGAATATGTGCATAAAGCTCTAATTTGTAAACTCGATAGCCCAAGCAATATCTCTTATTTAAGATCTCAGTTTAATGATGATCTTTCAATAAAATGTCACGTGAAAGTTTACCGATAAAACTCAGACTGAAGTACTCAAAGACAGATATCAAAGTCAGGACTCAAAGGATCTGTAGCTTCCCCTTTAAGTATAGGTGTGCCTGGCAGCGAGATGGGAAAATGTCCCTCCCCCTGGTTTCATCTATAACATCTCTCCATCCACCATTGGTACTAAGCTGAAATTCACAAAGCAATTCAGGGTTTTTTCCACTAAATTATGGTATAGTATACTCACTATAGGTCAATGTTTGTTACTAAATTTGCTAAATCTTTCTGTGACAGAGAAGGTGAGAAAAAGACAGTGTTAACAAATAAAGAATGAAGACATGGATATGGCAATCCAACAGGGATGCCCAAACTTCTTGATCATTAGCTGGAAATGGACACCTTCATGTGACCAAGAGCCTTCATGTGACCAATGCCCCCAACTCGAGGGCCTGTTGGAGCAGGCTCCAATGCCTGCTGGAGCAGCTCTCAGAGATGAAGACACAATGGCCAGGAGCTCCCACTGCTCTGCTCTAGGACAGCACTAACTTGCACACACAGCTGGAGACCCAGTCGACCCAGCAGTGTTGCCTGAGTAATCCCTGTTGGCTTAGCTCTGCTCACAGCCAAGGATGCAGATCAGTCCCTGTGCCAGCACAACTTCGCTGCTGGCCTCACGATGAAATTATGGCACTTGAACTGTGCCACAAGGATTGGAGAGACTGTCTACAAGCCCACAAGAGACTCCAAAGAAAAGGAGAGCAATGTTCACGTGAGGAGAGACCCGAGCAGGTTGTCTGAGATGGAAAAGACAGGTTTTCACTTTTTGTTGGTACTTGTGAGAAGGCAGGCAGCAGCATTTTGCTGCTGATGGTGCCCAGGCCTGGTGTTGTTCTACAGATGAACACTCCAACGACAGACACGCAACAACAAAGTCATGGCTGAAAACCACCCGTGACAGACACGTCTGCTCCCTCAGGCTCCCAGCTGTACCCACACAAGTTCTCTTGTTATCCTGGGTGAATCATCACTGTCCTAACAGAAATTACTGATCCCATGGGTCCACAGAGAGAAAAATTTTTATGCTGCTCCTTATTTCATTTTAAGCAAAAGCATCTTGGTGTGCTTGAATGGTTTACACCAATAGTTGGAGAGGATTTGACTGATTCCTTGCTTGAACCATAAGCAGCCAGCTTTCACACATCCTGGTCTGTTGGTACCTCTGAGACCTACCAGCACAGTACAGTGATGAACAGATGGTTACGGTGACCTGTTCCATCAGCCTAAAGGGATCCAGAAGACGATGCCTGGATATGTCTGTCTACCATCTGGATTGTTCCGATAAATGGGATGATTTTTAGACTGCTATAGTTACCCTACTGAACTGTGAATGAATGCTCTTGGTATTGTGTTACTTTAATTCAAAACCATTGTGAAACATCCAAAGTGCAATACAAATCTCCCTCTTACTCTTTATTTAATCACAGGCTGCTGACCATGGCTGTGATTCAAGGTAGCAGCTAACTACTCACATAGCTTTGAGTATGTTTGCAGTCCAAAGACTGTTCGTACTTTTAGAGCTCTGTACATGCTTAAAAGTTTGTCTAAATCTGTCTAACTTGATTTTTTTCACTGTGATTCTTTACAAAGCCTTAGGGCAGTGTCGTGAATCCCACAGTGACCCCTGGAAATGGGATTCTTCCGGCTCTCTTGTGGGAAACTGCTCCTGAACCAAAGGCAGAGAAAGCTATGTGCCTCTGGGTGCTGTATCTGCTATATGAAAGCTGTATCTGCTACCTCCAGGATGACCTCAGGTCCAGCTAAGGGTGTCAGATGGAGAAGCCATCTCTCAGGCATATTATTTCAACTGGACAGAAAGCTGTGGCAGAACTTCACACAGGAAAACCTTCCATATTGCCCCCTCTGTCCCTCTGTCATGACCTTTTATCAGTTCCTCTGGATTCACCGCCGAAATACCATCCAAGGAGCAGAGTGTTTCACTTTGCACAGTGAAGTGTATAATCCTCCACAGTGAAGTGTGCAGCACAACAAATGCTGCAGGAGGTACCCGAGCACGAACCGCGGTGCCACTTGATGGAGGCTGAGAAGAATGTGGCAGTTCTGCTGCTGTCATGACATGCAGACTTACACTCTACCATTTTCAGTGGGAATCCAACCAAAACAAATGCAGGAGGATTCTCAGCAGCAGGGAGGAGAGCGCTCTGTGTCTGCAGCAAACAACTGGAGCCACCGATATCCCTCAGCCTCAGCTGCAGCTGGACCATAGCATTCCTCTGGAGCTCATGCGTTACTCGGAGCCTTTTCTGTTTATTTTCTTAACAAAGCTTTGTGGACTTTTAAAGTGGGGCAAGGGAGAATGAGATGTTCCCCTCCCTCAGTTTTAAAAAATCAGACTAAATTTTGTAAACAGATTAGAAATAAATCTCTATTAGAAATAAATCTCTATTAGAACCTTGCAATCCTTTAAGATCTGAGCTTCGTGGCTTTTTTGAGCTGACTCACGATCTTTTCATCTTTTAACTGTCACATTTTATTCTCAGTTGAATATTATTAAATGAGCAATTTATTTACCATTATGGCAAAATTGGTATTATTGTAATTAAATAATGAGATATATACAAAGGAAAAGAAATTAAGTTAATCAATGTTCTTTGGATTTAAATTCAGAAGTTAGTTAAATCCAAATACCTAAGTGAACTTGACAGTGTCTGTCACTTCATCTGCAAGTAAATTCTTGCTTCTTCCCTCCAGCACTGGAACATAAGGGCACTGCCAATATGAGGATAAGCACTGTGCATTATACAAAACAGCAGTACATTAATGCCTTGTGTTGTAATTGAAAATCTCGATTTAAGATCTGAAGAGCAATGGTAGAGAGGAGAAAAACTTTGTAGCTACCATTTGTAGCATAGTTGGTGGGATTTTTTTTCCAAGTGAGGTCAGGGAAACAGATTGGAGAACTACATGTACAAGGCTTCCCCTACTCAAGCACAATAGGAACAAGCCCATTGTTCTCCTTGCAGTTAATAAACTATGATGTCCTCTTCTAACTTAGGTTGTGCCCATGTCACTGAGAGTGGAATTTGTCTTAGTGGACTACAAAAAAACAACCAAGTTTCTCACTTAATGAGAAAACCCTGAAAAGCTATGGTATCTATATGATAAGTTAGACAAACAGTATATGCTGCTCTACACTTCTAAACACTCCTGCCACTGAGACCCTGTGCAGACTCACGATGGGCTTAACCCATGCGGTGGTGGGCTGCCACCAGAGGAGCGGTCCTGCAGCCCTCTGCTTTCCTCATGCCTGTCCACATGCTCCTGGTTTAGTGGCTGTGTGGTAAGGCTGCTACTCTGAAGGAAAATTAATAATCTTCTGGTGGATTAATCTTCTGTCAGATCAACTCCCCCTGAGGTCACTCAACTGCTATACCTGGTGCAGGGAGGAATGGATTATTACCAGTTGCCTTTCAAAAGTGGCCTGCAATTAAACAGGAGTAATTAAACACATTGTACAACTGTACATTCGCTCTCCTAAAACCCTGCATATTCGGGGCTTATTACTCCTAAAAGAGGTTACATTACCTGTTGTTTTCCCTTTCTACAAAAGGACAGGCCCTGTCAGCATGAGGGAGTATTTTTCTGTGCCATACATAACTCCATTGTGGAATTCACTGTCACAACTGTGAGAGCCAGGAGTGAAAATGGGTTTGAAAACCAAATAGGCAAGTTCCCAGCCATCAGTGGCTATTAAACAAAATCGCTTAGATTATTGTCTAGTTCAAGAAGACCCTAAATCACTAACCATCAGGAATGGGAAAACACACCTTATATCTTATACTTACTTCTTAATTTTTCTACTGTCTTCTACACTTTCTTTAATCACCATTTCTGCCTACCATAGAAAACAGCATTCTGGTGTTAGGGATTCTCTTCATCTCAGCCAATATGCCAGTTCTTATATTGATGTACCTACATCTCCTAGGAGTTTGGCACCTCATCTGTAATCCGTGAGTCCCTTAGAGGAAAATGCAGTGCTATCAGTAGCATTCTCGCCATGCCACTAGCAAAGGTCTACAAATGCTGAACGCCTCTATAAAGAGTTGCTTGCAAAACAAAGCCTGAAAAGGGGAGGAAAAAAGAGATCCATGAAGCTGAATGTCTTCAAAAAGAAATGTAGAGCAGGAAAAAAACAATGGCTGCAAAGACAGTTGCTTTTGGACCAAAGTGAAAAAATTAAATCAGTAAAGATGACATTTTTTACTCAAACAATAAATAGGAATGAATATTAAGAAGAAATACTAATTTTTAAATGAATGCATTTTAGATTTCAGATTTGATTTAAACTTCACCTCATCTATTAGCTTAAGCTTTTGCATGAAGATTCAGGTTTAGATGGATCAAGTTGCTCTGTGGAAGAGGCCTTTAGGGCTCACTAAGCTGGAAGGGATGTAGTCACAGGTTTCAGTACTGCTGCTCACCTGAGCCCCCGTTCCACGGGACATTAACCTGCCTTTCACTCTAGGAACCAGGATGCCAGGAAAACACATCTGCAAGTGAAAGCAGGTGCTCAAGAGTCCTCTTGAAGAAGGATGCTTTCCTGAACTTAGGCCCAGAGGATTGGTGTGGACTCGGCTCAGCAATACCTGCATTAATGCATGAACATGAAACACGGTCCTTTGATGTACAGACTCCCCTTAAGAGAACAAGACCTTCTGCAGGATGGCTCTTCTGACTTTCATTTGAATTTATCAGTGATGGGGAGAAGTAAAGCCAGGTGGAGCATTGTTTGACAGACACTCCCACCCATCAGAAACATCACCCGCTACCTTCAAATCCCACCTGAGCCCCAAATCCCACCTGAGCCTTGTGCACAGCCGGACACCCTCCCATCTCCCTGAGACATGGCCTCAGGGCAGGTGGCCCCTGCGCCTTCCCTGGAGCAAGCTCCGTGTCAGGAATGACAGCAGGCAAATTAGGAGCGGCATAGCTTTTACAAGCGTGTTACAGAGCTGGTCACAGAAGACACAAGGGGGGCAGGAGGAAAAGAAAGGATAGAGTCTGCAGACAGTTTTGGCACCCGCAGCCCATGGAGCACACTTACTGACCAGGAAGGAGAAAGTCAGTCCTATATATAGCAAAAAAGGCAGATAGGGTCTCTTGAGAAATGATCACTGCTTTGAAAGGTTAACACAAAGCAACAGCCTCGTCCATACCGTTCCATGGAGGCCACCGGCGGTTCCCACATTGCCCCGCTGTCACCACCCTCTCTGCTGCCTCGCCTGCCAAGTGCTCAGGCTTGTCGCAGAAGCCTCTGCGCGCTCTCCCAGCGAGTCCCGCTCACTTACTGCTGCTTTGACATGCAACACCCATGCACGTCTTGGCCGCTGCCATTTATGAGCATGGACTAGGAAGGAAACCTAATTGTTTGATTATTTTATAATTGACCACTAAATTTAGATTATTCAGGCTCACTCTCCAGAAGCAAAAGGGTATTTCCTTAACCCATCACACTGCAGAGTTTGCAAGTCAGATAATTGTGCAGTTTGCTGAAGACATGGACCTGAACTCAAGCCTGCCCGTTTCTCTTTAAAGCTATTTTTGCTCTGCCTAAATGCTAAGGGTTCAGAAAAGCTGTACAACGCGCACCACAGCTTTACTCCTCATTTTCCACTGACACATTTTCCTCCACCCTTCCCAGGAGTCCATGGCAGTGAGGTGAAGGGAAGGCAGAAAATGCAGAAGTTTCCCTTTTCTGCAGGGAAAACAGTTTCGAAGAGCCGCAGGGGATGGAGACTGCTCTCCCCCCACATATTTCAGAGCTGCAGGGAAGAAAGGCACTTTCCGGAGGAGAACAGAGCCACCCCACAGGGACAAGGGCTCCTGGTTGTTCTCTTCCCTCTTGCTGCCACGGCTGGGGAGCCTTTAACGTCGCTGTTTGGCCCTGGGTATCCCCACGGCGGAGGACGATTGAAGCTCAGAGGGTGAGGTGCTCTGCCCTCTCGGATGCCTGATTTCCTGACAGACCTGTACGGCTGTCATCTCCACCTCACCAAGGCTTAGCACCATTACACAGACACATCTTGCTTACCCAAGCAAAGCAAAACAGAGAGCTGGCTGGAAAAACCTTTAGCTTCCAACAAAATTTTGCTTCTGTTCCTGCCCCTAATGCAGTAGAAAATCTCAACATGTAGTAATTTGTTCTTAATTTAAGGGAATCTTCTGACAAAAAGTTACTTTTTTAGTATGGCAAGCACTTTTTGAGATAATATTGTGTTTCAATGAAGCCCAGTTTTTCCATAGAAAATAAAGTTTCCTTAGACCCACTCTAAGAACTAAGCTCATTTTGGGCACACCAAACTCCATGGGTAATGCAAATCCTTTTTTTTTTCTGACCGGTCTTACATATTTTCCCTAATACATAGTTTGAGTCACCCTTTTTCTGTTGGCTTATTACTTTGGTCACCTGCAGTAATTCTTTTCTTTCTGTTACTACTTTTAAAAATACCAACATTATGTTTTAAAATAATTTTAAAGTATTCCTAGCCCTCCTCTTACACTGTGTATTTCCAAGTCTACCTGCCTTCTCATGAAAGCTGGTCTTAAGCCTAAAGTCATTTTCCTAACTTTTTGGGCTATCCCTGTCCTTTGTTCACTGAAGAGGCTTTTTATTTGTTCTCTGTTCTTCCATGGAGTATTCCCAGTGTTGCCTATCTTGTTCAGAGAGAAATGATCACTCTGAGGACTTAAAAGGAAAACAAAGGATAAATATAACTCAGAACCATTACCGTGACCTGTAATAATCCAAATACATGTCCAGAGCGCACACACACACACACAGAAACCCCCACTGTATACAACCTGAAACTAAACCATACAATTACTTTAACACGCATTATCTGTGCTTCATGATTCTGTAAGCTTTATGTAAAAGTCTAAGGAGAATAGAAAACTAAGCCCCTATAGGGAAGAACTGGAGGTAATCCCGGATCAGGTGTAGCAGAAACATTAGGAACCTTGCGCAGAACAGTCTTGGCCTTTTTGCAAATGACACTGTGGTGTGTTTAATTTGTTATCTATTAATGCCCAGATCCTCTTCCCCATGGTTACTATACAACCTTTTTTTCTCTGAGTTTTGACTGATGAAATTTGGCTTGGGATTTTTTTTCCTCTCATTGACATAACTTTATGACGTTGGATTTCCTCTTGGAAGTTGCAGCAGGTTTTGCTAGAACTCTCCACGGCCTTTGGCAGTTTCCGTGCTCCAAAACTTCCAAGATTTGCTTCCACAAATTGCAATAACCATCTAGTTTAAAATTCCAGATCATTCATGAAAGCAAAATACAAACAAAATTAAATACGGGTTTACCCTTGACACAAAGGTATTTGCATAAATGTCTTCATTAATTCCTAAACTCAGTTTCAATTCGATGATATCAGCCCTGAATTTCACATCAACTACCTTACTAAAAAGCTTATGATGATTGCTTCAAAAATATACAAGCTTTGCAAAGTTTGCTCTGTTTTCTAAAAATCCATGCTCCCCTCAGTACATCAACCTGTTACCATCTGACCATTTACAGAATAATCTCTATATTTGCTTTTCGCTATGCTAGATATTGAAGTGAGACAAACTGGCCAGCAGCTCCCCGGGTTGTTTACTTAACTATTTACAAAGAGGGGATCTCAGCAGAAATACATGCTGATATTGCCCCTTATCATATCAGCTGAATGGCTCTGCTTCTCCCTTCAGGATGCTCCAGTCCAAATCTCCAGGTCTAGCTTATTTCTGAAGCGTTTTGCTTATCTGGAGACTCAGGAGTTCATTATTATGAGTAATGAACAATAGACTGCTTTTCCTCATTAGGGCCCTGCGCAAACATTGGCTTGGTGTGAGCTCCGGGGGCCGGGAGCAGGGAATGGTTCCAGCTGGGTGTCTCTCAGCACCAGCACTGCTTTCCTGCTTGTCCCACCAAGCCCCAGCTCATTCTCTGGGGAGCGTGGACCGGCGCCCCGGCCCCACTAGCCTTTTCTGAGCGACCATGCAATGGAAGGAGGATTCTTCGCCAAACAAAAAGCTGTTTTCAAGTCATGTTTGGCCACTTAGTAATTATTCTGCTATGCATATCGCATTGTAAAATGCGTTCAGCACTTCATAAGCCTAGTGGGCCAGTGGCAATACCAGAGTTAAGGACTTCTTGACGCCCAAGAACTGGCTCCCAGCTGTATCAAAGGCAAACCCCACTTCTACACCAGTTTACACCACCCTAAGGCAGTGCCAGGGGCAGGAACTCGTTCATCCAGCGCTGCTGCCAAACCACTTGCGCTGTGGAATCGCAGTCCAAAACATACAACGTTTAATCACAAAACTTGCTTAGGCAGCTGCTGAAAAGGAGAGACAAGTTGCTTACACATGCATAGTCCTGAATGACCTATCTTATGCGGACTTCCAAGATGCTTCATAAATATCATCTAAACCCAAATATTATTTAAACCATCTAAAAAGAAACCACATCTCTGACAGTCAGAGCTCCAGTTCACATGCACCAAGGCCATGAAGCGGGTACTGACATCCACTGTCCATTTGCTGCTCAGACGCAGGGTGCAGCACCTGCAGCAAGGAAAGCTGAACAACATGTGAAGCAACTTCTGGACCCCCATGGTTTCTGCCCCATACTTCAAACTAAATTAAAATTGCACCACCATATGCTCTCAGGCAGGGCATTATGATAACTCACTCCTGTTTCAGTTCATCAAATGCAGGTAAAAACATGACGCCTTCGTGTTAAGGGGCTTTCTGAATGCACATTTATTTTAGGACAGCAGTGTTATAGTCTCTAGAGGGAACATGGTTTTGAAGCTGAGAACACAAGACATCGCTTCTGATTGCTTGGAAGCCCCTGTCCTGAATCACAGCTCTCCCGTGGACGATGCAGTACTGCCAACAGCTCACTCCCCTGCTTGTGCACGTTTCTTTTTCTGTGCTCATCACTGAGCTATTACTGCTTTTCCCTTATGTTTTAACAAAAATCATAACCTTATTTAGCATTTTTCTACTGTATTCTTCTAGTTACTATGATGTTTTTAAAGTTTCATTTAGCTCTTTTTTTTCATCTCCAAAATATTGTTATACTCTGGAGAAAGAGTCTGATGTCAAGATGGGCCTTAGCTTTGAACCTGGGGTGGAGAAAATTTTGATACGCTTCCAGACCATTTAATTCTCTAGTCAGGTCTCTCGAGTAGCTGAAAAAAACAACTTTCCCAGGCCCTGCACGCCTGTGAGATGTAGGAGAGTAAAGCACCCAGTCTTTCTGAGAGGTAAGGTGCTGATTACACAACTTTCAGCACATCCTGAAAGTTGATTCCAAAAACTAATATTGCTTTTGGCGTCACGCAGAGTTCTTCACATAGCCTTTTGAGGAGAAAGCAAGCACAGGAAAGTGAGGGTTTTTAATATAACTTGCAAAGAAGAGAAGTATGGAGTTGAGAAATGAGACCAAACAACCCAAGATCCAGCTCAGATTTAGCCAAACCTCAGCCACACCATTCACGACGTTTTGTTTCTGTCCTCTCCATTCAATGTGGTCATGCATCAAAGGTCGCTCCGCAAAACCTTATTGAACTGAAATTGTTACACCCTCTCCACTAGCTAGTACCCATGGAGAAGGATGGATGTGCTGCAGAGCTGCAGTATAAACTGCTGTACTTGGAGACAAAAATTACTCAGATGCAAAAAGCTCAGAGGTGTCAAAACTGCTCCTCAGACAAAACTTCTTCTTGCCAAACTTATGCCATGAATGGTTCTAGGCACATACAGCAGGTAGGAAGACAGCCAGTCTTTCTGCAGTGTGAATAACTGAGACTGTAATTTGTATAGCTGATAAAAAATGACCAAAACTTCAGTGCACATCTTACAATGATTCTGTAGTTAAAATAAAAGTTGTTGGTATATATCTCTCCATATATATCTATATGGAAAAGGAGACAGAGCAATGCAAATTTCCCCTCTAAGCTGGAAGCAAAATTTTCTTTATTGTCAATTCTTTCCCTGCCAGACTACCATTGGAAATCACTCTGGCTTTCCTGAAAACATAATATTTTGGACTTTTCTCTTCACACTTTTCATATTCAAGCTATCCCAAAACAATTTACCAAGCAGGCCGACATGGCAGCGGCCGTATACCAAGACACAGCCTCCTGAATGCTCATTTTCTTGAACGTAAGGGGGACCTCGAGCCCAGACCAGGTGGGAGATGTCTGTGTGGCTGCTGGCCCCCCCAAAGCCAGCACCCACGCATGGTGCTTCCTGGCAGCCCGCTCCCACCTCTCCCCAGTCCTCACAGGGGAGCTCACCCCTCTCGGCGCCTCCTCCTCCCCTCTTGCTATGGAGAATGACTGTAAATTGGGATCACTCCACCAGCGCTGCCTGGAAGCCAGAGAAACCTGAAAACACATGGAGCCACCGGCTTTCCTGAGCTCCTTGCACTGGTGATGCTCCCAGAGCAGCGCGATTCCTTTAGCATTGCTGTGATATCAGAGAGTCCTAGGTGTGAGCGGAGACCTCTCTCTGCCAGGTGCTGCACAAACAGCATGAATTCGTAGTTTACTGAAAAAGCAACCAGAATGTGAAATGGACACTCCCTTCCTCCAGAGCAAAGGAAGGGAAAATAAATAAGTGAGATAGATAAATACAAGTCAGCAGAGGAATTAGCGTCTAGCCTAGAAAGTATTTCAGAAAAAGGGTGAGCCTCTAAAAATGATACCTTGAGAGAGAAGCACAGTTGCCAGCAATCAGACACTGTATTCCCATCAGGTTTAAAATGTTTTAACAAAATGCAATTCATTTCTTCTGTCCTGAAAGAACATTTAAGCATTGTTTTAAACAGTGGGAATTTTTCTCAACCTTCAACTCGTGCCTGTTTTCACCTTTGGCTTTGGAGAAACAGGCTCTACCCTTGGAGGAAAAAAACCAAACAGGCTCAAAAAAAAATGCCACCAGTTTCATTTCCAAGACGAAAGAGGATTTGTGATTGCAAGCAGGTCCTCTGGTCAGCACTAAGCCTTTGCAGCTAGAGACCACACGATGGAGCATGTGGTGCAATACAGAGGTGGACATCATTGAAGGCAGCCCATTGGCAACACATTACTGGGAACATTTAATCACCCTGCTGTTTTCCTGCATGCTCATCTCTATCAGGTATTTAAGCTAATATGGAGAGGACAGAGACCATATTCTTATGCTAAGCCTGTGAGGAGGACAGTAACCACAGGTGAGGCCAGACAGAAGTCTGGCTCTTGCCCAGGAAGATTCACCAGATGGTTTCTCAAGTCTGCATTTCTTCAACAACTAGACACCCAGGAAAGTCAGGAACACCATGGACTTCTCTTTTGATACCTGTTACTTTTAAGACTAAGAAAGATGATGTTGAAAAATGCATTTTCAAAAATGGAACAGAGTAAATCCAAGGAGAAGGACAAAATTGTGGTACCTAGCGAGGAGCTATCAATCAGCAGTAGAAACAGATCACAAAGTTTATTTAACTTGGTTTTGCTGCATACTTTGGCATCTGAGCCATATATTGGCTGGGATAGTTTTTTCCCAGGCCTTTTTCTGAGCATGTTGCTCCCAAGATGGTGTTCCTTAACAACCCAAGCCACTCATCCAGAGGCCTTTTCCAGCAGCAATGCCTTCAGAAGCATACGAGTCTGGAAAGTAAAGTTGCTTGTAACGATTCAACGTGTTTGTCTGGGACATCGAGGAGCTGGGGAACTCCTGTGCCTTTGATGTTCACAATGCACAGTCAAAAGGAATGGGTCTGCTCTAGAAGAACCGTCCCAAAGCCAGTGCAGCTGGGAGAAGCGCATGCCTCATAGGAAGCACAAGCACTGCTGACTTTTGATGCTTCTGTCACTTAGATTTTTCCAGAAATCTCTCCCAAAACAAACCCTTTTCTTTCCTTGTGTAAAACAGGGCTTGGCGCTAACAAAAAGTTTGATTAGTTTGATGTCTTCTTGTTGCCAAAGCAATATCAGACAGAAACTACCTGTTTTTTTCCTGAAGGAAAGCAAGTTCCAGAAGAGTTATACAGCACCAGCTTAAGAAAAACATTACCTTATCATGCAACTGATCGCAGTTTTTTATCACATTAGGTATGCAAGCTGTTCCAAACTGGCTCTCACAGTAACACTTGTAAATGGTATTAATCATCATTTTAGAATACATTTATATATCGATGGCAACCAATTGATTACTCAAGAGTTCAGTAAGCGAAAAAAAAAACCAACATTTTTTCCCAAGAGATAAATAGCTGGTGTCCAAAATATGTCATTAAAATACACATCCGAGCATTAAAAAATATGTTTAATAAAAAGTACTTTCCCAAGCCAGTAACTCTTAGGACCTAAAGTGTGTATTTTTGTAAGGATGGATTTGCTAATATAAGCATTTTTATTGTAGATGTGTTTTTATTTTTATTCACTGGTGCCATAGTTTGCACAAGCATCCATAAATCTTGCATGCTGTGTTTCTTCTATCCCAAAAATTCAGTATTGTACTCTTGAGGCTCAACATGGTGAGTACATCAGTGATGTGCTCAGCAGCACAGAGCACATTTTTGAATCCGCTGCCTATTTGCGGATGCCATTTTGCACCTGTGGTCATAAGGCAGTGCCACTGAAAGCCTCCAGAACCTTTATGCCAGCACAATTAGATGGCTATCTAGACCGCATCAAAACACGGGTCAGAAAGAGAGGTTCACAGGGATGCAAACTAACTTCTCATTTGCCTCATGTGCACGGACTGTGTTTGTGTATCGGCTTGTCAGCAGCGTTCAGGTGACCTTCAGCATCAACTGGACGCCACCTGATGAGGTGGTGCTTGTGAGATCCAATTAATTCTCCCCCGTATTTTGAACCTCTTCTCATTTACCTGTCAGTATCAGCAAGAGAAGCAATAATGAGGGTGGAGAGAAGAGGGCTCTGCGGTGCTTAGATTTGAGGCATCTCCCAGCACTTAAGGAGTGTCCCTAGCTGAGTTTTCCAGAGGGATGTCAGTCTGAAGCAAATAGGTGGTTGCTATGAAAGTTAGCGCTGCTACCAGCCTGTGCTTGTTTTCCTCACCGCCACAGCCTGAGAAGAAAGAGGTAAATGACTCAGCTCTCTCCATACGTGCTTAGTGGCATTTCCACCGTCCCTGCAAGATCACAGCTTTGTGACATGCCACACTTCAGATCACTGCTCAAGGAATCTCGGCCATCATGAAATCAGGCTTCTTCACCAAGACTTTCAGCTCCCAGGGCATTTCTACACTGAATATAATTAGCCCCATTTTAAAGATGGCAGCTGACGCAGGGAACAACTTGCAAAAGATCACACACAGGCGTCGGTCTTCTGTGGCAGATCCGCTCAATGCCAGGCAAGTACTTAAAGCACAAGACTCTCATCAATTTAAAACTGAATTTTCACCATCTCCTGTATTGGAAGCCATGCTGAAGAGTACTATTAACATTAAATTCAGCCCAAAGTCTTATGGTTAAAATAAATTTTAAACGGATCCTTTAAAAAAATACATGAGCAAATAACAAGATCTGCAATAACGCAGAGAAAATTAATTACCTAGGCAGACTCCTTTTCAAGTTCATGACTCATGCCAGCATATAAATGTCTGCGTGAAGCCAGCTCTTAATGCTAATTTTGTTGCTGTAAGAAAATTGTAACCTTCTCTGTAAAAAAATGAGTGCATACCTTGCTATTGATTTTTCAAGAGCCTGACTGGCAGAATGCTGTACTGTAACTGCAGATTTCTGCTAACGCTCTAAAATGTTTTGCTAAATTTTGTTCTTTCACCGCAGATAGAAGAGAACCCTGGCCATGCCGCAGTCGGCCTCAGCTGCACAGAAGTTGTGGTCACATCCACTTAACTTGTTCCTTTTTACTGAATATAGACATGGCAAGAGTATCACTTAATAGGTCAAAAATCCCATTCCATATAATGGCAATACCATGGTACAAAGAGTACAGAGAGTAGGAGTAAGAAAAAAAAGATGCATTTTTGTTAAAACTAGTCTGTGGTTCAAACCATACCCCCGCTTTGCTCCCCTGCCAGCAGCTGATGTGTTTATCAGCCGGTGCTGGCACTGGGTCGCAGCGCTGCGGTGCTGACGGGGCTTCTGAAGGAGCCGGCCCTATCTGCCTCCCTGAGACCCCTTCTCGGAACAACTGCCTCTTACCACAGAGTTAATTTAGACACATGAGCTACCAACTGTAGGTATCTGCTTTTTATATAAGAATTACCAAAGTGCTTCTTGGGATTTTTTTTATCCTAATGGAGCACAACTGGAGAAAGCATATGTGTCTGATACTCCACGTGCACAGCGGTGCTTGCCCACTCGGTGCCAAAAGCTACACGTGCCACCGCAAAAAGTACCCATTACTATGGCAGCATCTCCTTTAGGGATCATGAGCTCATTAAACTGGGGAAAAAGAAACGTGCGCGCACCAACACAGGCGTTTCTCTCCACCGGAGGCAGGCAGAGCCCAGCCAGCATGGGGAGGAGGGAGTTGCCACGGTGGGTGCAGCAGCACCACTGGGCTGCACCACCCCAAAAGCTGTCGCTTGTCTTTGCCCCCTTGGTAAATCCTTGGCAGTGGGCGGGATGTTGGCATCACGCTGACACCAGAGGTGTAATCAAGATGAGGACCTTGTTGTGGCGGGCCCTCTCCAAACACTTAGCCGCACAACATCCCTGCTGCAAGGGGCCTGAAGCACCTTGTCTGACAAGGCACTGAGCGTAGCAGAGGTTTTTGGCCAGCATGCTGAAAGCCGGTCAAGTGTCCTGGCAGCCCCTGGTGTGCCACAAGCTGCCTTCCCATTACGCAAAGCAAAAACAGTGCAAGAAAAAGGACAGGATAGGGAAAAACACCTCCTTCCCACCGATGCTTTCCCCTCCCTCGCCGGCCCCGTGTCTATGGCAGCATGGACGGGGAGAGAGGCTCAGCACAATGAAAGCTGAGGACAGGGGGAAAATGCAACCTGTCACCTGCTGCACCCAGCCTCACCCCAGACACTGGGCACCCAGCGGACCAGGTGTGCTGGTACAACTGGTCCAATGTTCATAGGGGCCCATGGAGCACGGAAGGGGTAGGAGGTGGAGGCAATGGGGATTGCCCCCCGTGCACTCCCACTGGCCCCTACCCCACACCGCAGGGTGGCCAGGCGCAGCCCCAGGGGAAGGAGAGATGAATGGAGACTAAGACAGAAGTGTGCGGGCTTCACTGTGTACTGCACAAAGCTGCACAACGCAGCGTTCGCACCCAAACCAGCACAGCTCTAAGCAGGTACATTTATATGATGCAGTGGCTGATGGTGTGAAGTCCTCGCTTGCACCTCCAAAGCAGCCCAGTCTTATCCCGAAGTGCCAAACCCCAGCAGCATCTGGAGGCAACATGGGCAGCAGCATCTCTGCATACTATTTCCTAGACAATGTAGACACAGCACTTACTTACTTACCTCCTTGTTTAGATGGCTGTGATGTAAAGAGGAGAAAGGGAGAATTCAGAGGATTTAAGGAGAAAGATAATTAGAGCATGTATTCTTTTTTCCAGTAAAAATGATATATTTGGTGCTTTTTTAGGCTAATTTTAAAGGTGAAATGTTTGGTTAGTCAACTCATTAATTCCTTGCATGTATTCTCAGAAAGTGAAACAGAACATGGCCAGTGTTGCCCTAGATTGATTTTATGACTTTGTTATTATTTTTCATTCATACCGCTGGCTTAGACTTACGCACATGCGGAACAATCAGTCAACTGAGCAAATATCAGCAGTTCCAGCTAAAGTGGAATAAAACCATTTGCTGGATGTTCCAATGTTTCTGCAGCAAATCAATAATAGATATTTAAATTGTTGTTTAGACTTCAAAGCTAAGATGAATGAGGTCATTCTCATTTCTTTCCTGCTGCTGTGCTTTCAGGCTGTGCCTTTTAAATAAGACCCGGCATGTGCAATTCACATCACACAGAATAATTTATGCTTAAAACCTACAGATCTTCTTTTCAGAGCGACATGTCAGCCATCTCCATACGATATGTTACATTGATTTGGCCTGTTCATCTTAATTGCAGCAATTGAAAAGCATCCCCAGCAGTCTGTTATGTGGCTTGAATACCTTCTTCATCATTGCATCCAGAGAACGTGGCACTTGTTTGCACTGACCACTCAGCATGCCAGGGAAGATCTATGGCACTGCAGCCTCCTGCTCAGGAACCTGTCCCATGCTAGACATCTTCCAGAAACCAGGACAATTCTGGGGCTTGCAATCAAACTCGCATACACTCATGGTCATTTTCTTGGTGTCCATTAATTTTGTCAGTGTTATTTCCCAAATACAAAGAATTTTGGTCTTTAGCTCAAGTCTATTGACATCTTATTAAATTTTGTGGGAAGCCAGAGAGAGAAGAGGTGGAGTACAAGTGAGGGGTTTGATGTGGACATGTTCTATAAAAATGTTATGGATGTATTTATTCAACTAATAGGCTCTTTGCTGGATATATTATTGGATATATAATTTACTTATTGTTTGCTGCTCTGTTCAAGATGAAATTTTTGGAAGGATTTATTCTGTATAATTAGAAGGGTGAGGGATGCATATTTTTTACTTAAAACAGGGATGTGGCTTTTTAAATACCTGAGAAAATATTTGCATTTGTAAAGCAGGACAAACATGAGAGCACAAATCAACAACAGCACTGCAAGTACATTGTCAAGGACATAGACCTTAAGGAGGCCATTTAGCTCGTGTAACCTAGGCCACACTTGGAGATTTACAATTGCAGAGAAAGGTTATATCCTTTCCCTCTTGAGCAATGCAAAAAAACAGAAGTTATTAATTTGTGTTTCTGAAACATGTAATGAAAACAAGACACCTGCAGGTCCCAGACGCATTCCATAATGACCCCTCTTTGCTGTTTTCACCACGCTGACTCCAACAGTATACCAACACCTCCTCTCCTCTGGGCCCACCTGCAATAAAGCACTGGGATCCTCTCTTTGATAGTGAGCAGGACCGCACTTCTCTACTGCCAAGAGATTACTAGCTCCACTGAAGCAGAAGCTGATCCTTTGGAGGGACGTGCGGCTCTGGCATGCTGCTCGAGCCTTCGCCCCGCAGGTGTTATCCAACAGCCGCAACAGAGAGGTGCACAGCTCAGCTGACATCTGCAAATTTATTTCAAATGTAAGCACCAAGCAGGCCTATTATGAAGAGAACACAGGAATTAGTTGTGCCCATATGTTGCTTCCAGATCTCTGGCGTGAGGTGACTTACCCTGATTGAAACAGGGAAACGAGCTAGGGAGCTGGAGAGATGAGTGGGACAAAATCCTTTGGCATAATTGATGGCTGTTTTCGCCTGACCTTCACGTGATGAAACTGAGCTCGTGACTCATTACATTAAATTACATTTCCAAACTGCCCCAGTAGAGCAGAGAAGAGCAAAAATATAACTCAGAAACTAAAAGCTCTGGTTTTCAGCAGCAGGTGGACACTGTAAGGGACCAGGAGAGGAAACAACAGCCATGGAAGTATCTTAACTTCAGCTAAGCCTACACTTTATTTACCTAACAGTATATCCCTTAGCAAAGGCTTTGAATTTCTGACTTTTAAATAAAAAGACTGGCAAAAAACATTCAGAATTGTAGAGGCAATGGATTCTTAAATAAAGATTCTTCAGCTCTTCACTTCTATCAGGTATCCATCCGTATATACTCAGCTGGATTCTGTCATATTGGTATTAAGAGCATATCCCAAAAAATCAGGACAGAAATAGCAACACTGTTATAACATCAGGCAATAACAAAAGAGGGAATTTAAAAGGCATATCTAGACAATAAATATATGTTCTTATTTTTCAATGGAATTTGGAGGTTTGTTGTGCTTTCTTGAGACAGAATAAGTGTAAATCAATACTCAGCTTTCGAACAAGTGAAGTCAGTGGGCATCCTAAATTCTGGTCAAAAACTCTATCTGGCCTCTGTGACAACAGTTTTACTGTCATGACCTATTATTGAAACATGGGGTTACTTTTTATGTCAATGCAGTGGCAAAAATGGAGTTTGCTCCCACACGTTCTGTGGGACAGACATGGGACATTTTTAATTATTTTTTGTAGTGTCTTCCAAAACTCAGTGGAAAATGTACAGCTTAAATCTTTCATTTCTGGACCGGTTAAGCAACTTTTAGTGTCTTAAGCAATCTTTGGTATCTTTTTTATTCTCTCTTAAATTACACAGTTGTAACGGGACAAACTTTGAATGAGAAGACAGAAATACAAATCCTCTATTCCCAACTGCTTCATGCAGCGAAAGAAAACGCAGATACCCACCTACAGAAGAAGGTCCAGACATGACTTCCTTCCCCTCGCTGTGTTTTTTCGCAGCTAATTACAAAAACAAGGAGCTTTTAAACCCAAGTTTAGTTACAATCATGTCAGCCTGTCCCAGTCACTACATTACGATCACGCTAATACTGTGCCCTTTCACTAAATGCTTCCATTGCCACTTTTAAAAATTTCTTTCAAATGTGAAGAGATTAGTCATCTTTTTTATTATGTCTTTGTATTCAAATTACTTTGTTTTCTTAACTGCTCTTCACAGATGCCATTTTTTGCTATAGTATAAAGGAAGCTAATGCGTATCAATCTATTGCAGTTAAAACCGCAGTTACACTCACTTTTTTGTCCTTGCTAGAAGCATTATCAGTCAACTTGCTTACATATAGCCCATGATTTATCTGCAAAAACAGCCCCAAGAATTCAGCAGCAATGGAGCCTACATATACATGTGTGAATAGATATGACATCAGCCTTCAAATCCCTCTCTTCCTGTAATCCCTTTGTTTTGATCCTCCATGTGGTTACTATACTAAAGCAACACATGAAGAACTCAAGAAAGATATCTCGTGTGCACACAGTCAGGGATATTCCCTGTCGCAAAAATGCTGTAGTCCAAGTGAATGACATAGACTGAAGCAATACAAACATGTTTTCTGCCAGATCCTCATTTTACTATGAGGTTAGTGGAATGGAAATTTAAGACACTTATTCATAAATATTCATTTCATAAAAGCACTCTTTTGGTAAGGAAAAATCTTTCTGAATGAAAGAAGGGCAACATTAACAAAATAAAGCACTGCTTCATTCTGGAAACAGGGTCAACCCCATGCTAGCTTTTTGTGTATGGAGATATTTGTGGCTAAGATACTATGACAAGCCTTGCACATCTTCAGTATCTTTCATTGTAATATCCCAAAGCCTTTCACTAACAAAGTTTTGACAGATGCTGAAGATGATAGGCAAACACAAATACTTTCATTATAGACTCATGCACAAGGACGTTAAATGGGGTTCTTAGCCACTAAGCCATTTGTGGCACAGCTGGAAAGAAAACCCCCAGTAATATTTGGTTTACCACTCTATCCAGTCACCAGTCCAATGTTTCCCTGAGGCCATTATATTTCAGTCCCTAAATTATTATTTCTCATTCTGTGTTCCTGATATTATCTTGATGTTCTTGGCATATGTTAATAACCCCCACAGGGCAGATAAACTGTTCTGATGGTCTCAAACTAATAACAGAAAGGTTCTTACCAGACGTAGGGGAGACTCCTCGGAAACCCATTAATAGTTACAGTAATTCACTCAGTTTTCCATGGATTTGTATTTGCTACAACATCAGCCTTGCTCATAGCATATTAACAAATGTCACGTCTGTTAAATCCTCAGTAAATGGTAATTTCCCCTCGATTACTGTCCAGTTTGACGTGCATTACTTCAAAGATACATATTGTGGGATGCAGCGCAGTAATGTATCTGCTGGGTTCAGGGGATGTGTCCAGCTCTGGGGCAACTTCCACCCTCCCTATTTTTATCACAGAGGCAAAATAAACATGTCCTTGTATTTCAGGCACCACTGTTCCCCTTACCAACCCAATCCTTCTTAGTATGGTCTCTTCTCCTGCCATCATAGACTTTGTCTAGTCCCAGAGAAAGCCACCGAGGTCCTCAGCTGCTCTTTCTCACTCCTTGCTCCCACATCTGCCTCTGCCACGGAGGCAGCAGAAACAGAAAACCTCCCCAGCCTGGACTTCTCTGCTCCTGTCAGCAGTGAATCATCCAGGACTTCTCAGCAACCACGAGCTAACAGCATTTCTGAGATGCAATTTGAATTCACAACTACAAAAGAGATGAATGCTACAGCTTATGCAGGTTTTAAACCTTTGTAGCTGTTGTCATCTCAAAGTACGCTCCAAGTCAAAAGGCTGGGTTTATATACACAAATATATACGTACATATATATATATGTATTTAAACAATGGCACAAACATTCTTCAAGGAGTATAACTGCACAACCCAAGCCTTCAGCTAACAAAAGGCAATGGATATGAAGTTTGTGTGTGTTCATACACAAATGACAGTTTGTATATGTTTACAGGGTTTTCTCACAGTGTAATTCTTACCACCTTGCCACATCATATCAGTGACTTTGCACAGTATTAACAGTCTTGAGGACGCTGGGAAAGCAGAAGTTATTATTAAAGTATAACAAGATTGTATTGGATAAACACGCATGGATTTATTTTACCAGTGCTGACATAAACCAAACATTTAGGTTTTAGGGCAGGCCAGTACATAGCAAATGAGCAGAGAAGGCTCTGAGCCTGACAGCCTTTGGACAAAGACATGACAAAACTGATGTTGTTTAAGTTCAGGCTTCCTACTAGCACTGATGCTTCAAAGCTGGAGGCTCCTGAGTCAGGGGCCCCGGAAAGGAGAAACAAAACAACCCCAGCAACTAGTCAGCCAGCAAAGGCTCATAAAGCCGCAGCCTTGATGACTGACAGCAAAAACGAAGAAAAAGTCCAGAGGAGTAGACAAGGGGGCCCTTGGAATCACAAACAACAAAGATAAATCTTTTCTTTCATACACTTGCCTATTTTTGACGAAACAAATGAAAGAGAAGCTGCCCTAGGATCTTGGTTCTGGATGACAGCCAGTATATTCCACATTTTAGCACTTTTTGCTCTGACTTAACATACAATATTGCAATTTATGGAAACAGATTTAGCAGTGTTTGAGAATAAAAGGAATGCAATTTTTTTTTGTTATTTAAAAAAGTTGATTTTGAAGGCAGCAGCCCCAACTCCAACATGAGTTAATGACAGTTTAAGTAGATGTATATTTTTTAATTGACTCAAACTATAATTAGGCAATTATAAGCAATCAAGTGAGAGCTGTTTAAAAGCTACTGGCCGCAGCTGTTAGCTACCTCACCTCAGCTGGAAATCAGCACCCCCCCAGCTGGGGGACTTAAGCAAAATCATTTTATCACAGCAAAGTGTAAGTGCTCACGTCTTCAGTTACTCAGCTGAGAAATCAGTAACTTCTGGGAGCAGGGCAGTAACTTCAGTACAGCTCCACATGGACCTGGAAAGGACATGTCTGACTGTGCCCAGCAGTTTCAGCTGTTCTTTCTCCAAAGGTGACCGTCAGAGTTTCTAGTTCATATTGCTACTAATATTCCTCTCAGGGCTGCCAAGATAGCATGCGTTTAAAATGCTGTTCTTCTCTGAAAAATGAATTTAATTAAAATGGTATTCAGGGGTCCCATATTCTTTGTTTCTCACTAATTATCATAACACATTTGTTCAGTTTCCAAGCTAATGGGTGCTTTTGCTAACTGCCAGCTCCCAAATTAAACATGGGATCTTAAATGCCAGGCTTTTTTTTTTTCTCTAATCATATTTCACTGCCACTCCATCTTCTGGGATTGCATAGTCTCTGCAAGGAGAGCGTCCTCCAAACAGCTCTTCGCATAAAACTCAGAGATGAGCCCTGCCAAGTGTGTCTGATGGAGCGCAGCACACGTCCTGGTTGCTGCGCTAGGTCTGTGGATGCAACAGCAGCAAGAACATGCTTTAGAGCTTAAAGTAGGCAAGAAGTAATCACTAAGAAATCATCAGCAGTGAGCACAAAACACAGAAAGCAGAGCTGTTAAGTGTAATTTGGACACAGCCACCTTCCCAAAGCAAGCAGTGCTTAAAGGTGCAGTGAAAATCTGCTTTCAGAGCAGCAGCTTTTGTACAGCAGTTCATCGTGTGGCTTTCTTGTTCCATCAGCTCTCCTGCAAGGGTTTCCAAGTTCACACTGATTACACAAACATGTTAACCTAACAAAAGTAGGATTTCTAACATGGTGCAGTCTTGGAATTCTGCATACATATTCTGCATACATACTGGGTCTTTCATACAAAGTTTTTGCTCAATACACTTGCTTCTTCAGGAGGAGATTTGTATTAGTTACTTCAACATATACATACCATATTCATTTGCTTCAGAAATGCAGGCTAACATGATAAAGTTATACCAGCCAAGCCTATCAGCCAGATCACAGTGAACTTTCCATGGAAACTCTTATTCAGAAGTCGAGAAGATTTAACTTAGCCCACTAGGAACAGTCAGTGGGCGCATAGATATTTCCAGTCTTTCCAAAAGGCTACCTTGATGTGTATGTAGCCAACAACCAACACAGAGAATAAAACATTTCAGACCTTGCAAATAATGCTGCTGTTCTCCCTGCTCAGAGACTATGAACTAGAGGAGAAGGTGCAGAGGTGCACAGAGTATAAGCTGGGGATGGACTGGGTCCCGATGCCACCCGTGTGCAGCGCTCCCACGCATAGAAATGAAAGACACTGCACAAAGCGAAAGGACGCACAGTAGATTTCTCAAAAGATCAGAGTGTAACCATAGTTGTAAAAGGTATTGTGTAAGTTTAAGGTTGACCATTTTGTTGCTGTGTATTGCTCTTCCAAAAAAAAAAGGTATATACTAATACATACAGCTGCAAGCTAGTCCAGGAGCAGCCTCAGCAACTTGTTCTCCCATGGGAAGTCCAAATAAGGTTCCCGCCATTCCCTCTCTGGGTTTGCAGAGGGAGCTGGCCCCCAAAGGAAAACTGCTACTCATAAGACCCTATGGATGGAGTGATGGGAGGGTGCAGGGACAGCGGACATGTAGGCAGGGGAGGACAGAATAAGGATGCTGAGGAGAAGGGGGTCACGGGAACCAGCACTCACATGTTCACAGAGGACACGACTCTCTTCAAGAAAAGTGATGGCTTTATCACTAGCAAATTAAAATAGCTCTCTGCTTTCTAAATGTTTCAGTTAATCTATCAGTCTGACATTTCCATAGCGATAACACAGTCATAATTGCCTCAAAAACACTGTGCACTCAATCCTTAGAAAAAACCTTACTGAAGACACTGATATAGAGCACAGACACACAAGTGCTTCAAATTATAATTGGAAAGATACTGCCCGAGGCCTGACCAGTGCATCCAGTTTCCGGACAGACGTGACTATTTCTAGCAGTTAGAGGTTAATGCATTCACAGCAGGTGTGTCAAAACACCCTTTCTAAATCGGTATAGTCCAGTAAAAACAGATCGAGTGGGGACCCACCATAAGGCAGTGGGTGGATTTCAGGAGGACTCTATGGATTGGGCTGCTCTGGAGGAAGAGGTTCCCCCTCCCAAGTGGTCCTTCACAGCCCTCCTCAGGAGGTGGCAGCCCCTTCAGGCCTGTGGCTCACTTGTTCAGCCAAGGACTTCCCAGCTCATGCCCGAATGATTCAAGCTAACTTAATCCCTGGCTTTTGGCTAACCTGGCTCTACAAGCAAATGTGAGGAAACACAAGGGCACGTGGATGTGTATAAAGGAACTTTTTTTTTTTTAATTAAGAATATCTCTCTATGCCACCATGAAAACTTCTTTGGCTAATCCAGATGATTTTTGATAAAAGTGGGCTAGGAAATAATCACAAAGACAGCTCTCCCAGCGGAGCTGGTGGGGGGATGGTATCCTTCTAGCAGGCCTTGTGAGTAGGAACATCTTTAGCCGTCCAACTTCAGAGTGCTTAGTTTTAAAACCACACCATTACTTTCGCCTAGATTTTTTCAGTGCAATTCTATGTTGCAGCATAAAACCTTTTTTTACAAATATAAATCAACCACTTGACCAAAGGAAAACAATAAATATTGCAGAATGCTCCAAAGCAGCCAACGGAGAAAGGGAAAGGGGGTTCAATGGATAAGGATGATTTTGAATTACCTCTGTGCTTCCTGGGGACTCACATATTCAGCTGCACTAAGTTACAGCACTCATCATGTTTCTCCAGAGCTGCATCCTGAGCTGGACACACTGCTTCAAATGCTGTGCCCCCATGGGAATGATTGTTCCACTCCAAGACGCAAAGATTACCTGGGAGCTGCTGCACATCCCGACACCCACAACCACAGCCTGGGCAACGCTGCCTGCTCTCCCAAGTCTTGCTCCTAATCCTACTGCGACCAGGTACACGTTGGCATTACCATCAGCCCAGTTGTAAAAGGAAGAATGAATGACCAGGCAGAGTCTGACACCAGGAGCTGGCTCTGCTGGCTTTTGTCTGCACAGAGATGAACTCTCCCCTTGGAATAAGCAAGGGAGACTACAAAGAATTTCAAAGTACATTTTGTTTACAGTGTTGTGACAGAACTCAAGATAAGTATATAAAAATCTCTAAGACCAATCTTCTTCCCTCTGTAAGTCCGAGAAATTATTTTGCTGCCTGGAAATACACATAATTATGAAGTGACTTTCAGGACCTCTTCCCCAAAGCTGTCTTTGAGGTTCACCTGATCAGGCCACAAGAGTAGAACAACCCCTTTGTAATAGCTTTCAAATCTCTAATATTTTCTCAAAACAAACAAAGGTACACATTCTACTATAAAATAATGTCCAGCTTTACAATCATTGCTGCTTTAAGCACACTGGGATAAAATGGATAATTTCCTGACTAATAAAAGCTGTATTATATCATGACAGATTTTGGTGTAGTGCATTTAAGACTAAGAGTCAGAAATATTTTCAATGTATCTGTTTTTAAAAAATCTTTTTTCTGTATCATTTAATTCATTACCAGGTTTTAACCTAGGAAAACGCTCTGGTTTCCCTTTCATCCCTTTAAGATAAAATCTCAGTCCTGCCCCATGAGATATCCCTACCAATCAGACTGCAATTATTGACCTATTAACATAACTAAAATATACAAGCTAGTCTTAAAAAAAATTAAGCAGAATTTGATTCCCTAATCCCACTAAAGTAAGAGACATTACAAACACTCCAGTGATGTTTGTGATGCTATTGCTGGAGGAAGAAACCCTCATGATGAATGCTGTTTAGTTTCAGGTGTCATGGTAGGCAAGGGTACCAAGCCTTTAGTACCTCTAGTTTGGGATAATGGCTTCCTTTCCTCTTCTGTAAAACAAGGTAAATAATATCTGCACCTCAGTAAGGTACTATGAGGCCTAATATTTTAAAGACTATTTAATCAGTATTGCTAGGTCTATTAAAATTATGCATACATCATTACAAATAGGGAGCAATTAAGTCACTGAACTTTTACTGTTTAAGTAGCTTTTATGATGATTTTGGCTATCCTTCTTTCAGCCTAACATTATCAAGAAAATACTGCCCTTCAGTCCACGAGGGTGGGCTGCTGAGGTGGGAAGATACAAAGACCAGAGTTGGAGACATAAGACACCCACACAAGGAGACAAAAGACAGCAAGTAAATCAGCAGTGTTACAGATGACTCATGGAGGTGGGGTCGGATGGAGAGCCAAAAGCTGACAATCCCTGTCAGCTCCTGCAAGGTACAAATGTCACATCCAAAACCAGAGAATCGACACAACCGTTAAGGCCCCACGAGAGGTAATGAGGACTCACCTGCATCCCTTGATATTTGTAATGCTGGCTGGATCACTTGGACATGGTGACTGAATGCCAGACAAACCAGTTGGAGACATGGTTTTGGTCGTTTTGTGTACACGGGTATGAGAGAGTGGGTGAAAGTGTGAAATTGTTTTTGTTTACCTTCCCCTCCCATAGAGCTCTGCTATGTCAGCTAGGTTCTGTTTCTAAAATGTTGCATCATTTGCTATGCTATGGCCTTGATTTTGTTGAGCATTATCCAGGTGCTATTATCACACAGATAGGAACTAAATGTGTGGCTGTTTTATAAGCAAAAGGAAAAGTCATTTTAATTTTGTGTATTATGAATGAACCCTCCAGATGCCATGTTGTGTACAAGGGAACCTAATCCTTTTTTGCGAAAAAAGAATCCATTTCATGTCATGTTTCACATGTAACAGCAACTGGAGAAATGCAACAGGGTCCATTAATGCACTGCTAGCTGTGCTGCCAGCAGTAAAGCCAGGCTTGTGTGCTCTGAGCAGCCCCGGTTGTGTACCCTCATAAACACAACAGCAACTTCTGCAAACGTACCAGCAACTTCTGCAAACATACCAGCAAGGAAACAACGGCACATGGTCACCAAGCTAGGAAGAACCCAGGAGACAATCTATCTGTCATGGCAAGGAAACCTGACCAGGCCACCTGGATGCACACATCTTCACGTCTGAACACTAGACAGACTACTGGGACACATGCACATTGGTGCTTATGAGAGGAAGAATAAGTGAAACTGGATCAATTTTAAAATAAATGAGATCTCTAAGGCATTGCATTGAGCTTTGCTATGCTGTTGGTACAATGCTGCAGCACTATTTCCTACAGAGTTGCTTTGAGGTATTGTATGGTATAGCATCTTGGTGTCTGGTATTGTTAGACTAGCAATAGTTGTATATGCATGCATTTTCTTTGGTTTTGGGGGGGGGGGGAGGAGGGAAGGGGGCAGGGAGGTTGGCCAATTCACAAATATGTGAATTGGGAAGGAAGACACTGTGCCTAATTACCTAGACTCTATAGCCCACTTCCATGCTAAGTCACTGAGGCAAACAACAAAATAAGAAAAAGGACTGGACATGCAACATGCATGTCCAGCATCAACATAAAGAATAGTTAAAGAATTGGAAGCCATACTGATTGATAAGAGTACAAATCATTAACCCACACCTGCCTGCTAAGGTGTCTAACACCACCATGGGGGGCCCTCGGTGCTGGCTGGTATTTAAAGTACCTCGAATACTGGATAGAACAGGCCTGATGTATGGTCCGATCCTTTGTTTCTTCTCACAGTAAACCAACTATGGATCCCCAAACCTTTTGTCATCCTTCTTCAAGTCTCCCTCCCCTTCAAGCAGAAACTTTCTATTTATCTTGAACCTACAGCTGTCAGAGCAGGAATGAAGCGTGGCAGCGGCAATGACATTTCAGGCACCTATCTGCACGCAGAATAAACTTCACACTTTTTGTTGCTTTGTAAAACTGTAGCAACAACTTTAGGGCTGTTTCTTATCATGCATGGTCTTTGCTAGTTTCTTATTAAGCATTAATTAATCACTCACATACCAGCAGCACTGAGCGCTGCTGAGCAGGACCCAGGTCATGATGTACTGGGTCCTACCCCGTTCTGCTGCAACAGAATGTCTCTGCCTCTTCCACAGCAAAGAAGTATATTTCTACAGCCAAAGCCAAATCACACCAGTTATTCCAAGAGAGCCATCACCAACTTTCAGTTATTGGAAGGACTTAAAAGCTACAGAGAAAAATTAGAGAAATTCAGAGCAACTTAATAAAGCTGCTGGCTATAAAGCACTTGTTAAGGCTGCACAGCAAAGCTCAGTCTGCTTCATCAGATCCTTTCTTTCTTTGCGTAGAACAGAGATGCATTTACAACAACACTCAAGGGAGCATTGGGAGCAAAATCATTCTTTGCTAATAGCCCACTAATCACTAGGATTGCTACATCATATATGCACATGCACAAAAATCCCCCACAGCAGCAGTGATGTCAGTGATGACTCTAAAATGTTGAAGCTAAAGTCTTCCAAGCTATGGTACCCCCGCTGTGTATACTTTGCTGCTGTTTCATTTACTTAACATGTCAGGGGGTGACGAGTGAGAACACGATTCCTTTACAGCTCAGAGGAAGAGGCAATAGCGAAGCTGGTAATGCAGCTGGAAGCACCTGTGAAGCCTGGCTGATGACCACTTTTGTAACAGACTGGATACATCATTTGGTTTTACCTTGATAACATGACTTGTCCGGTAACTACCAGGTGGTCAAGTGTCCCAGGAAGTTTAATAACTTCCAAGAACATCCCATTGTAAACCAGGGTCATACTGAAAACGACTCCACTTGTACCAAGAAGCAACTGTGAAGAATGTTATTGCACAAGCCAGGACTTTCTGGGTACACGTGTATACCCCCTGCTTACAGCAGATGCAATAAATCTGACATTTCCTGAAAGCACCAGACCTACTGGGTCTATGTGGGCCTGCCCAGCAAGTTTTGAAGTGGTAAATTAAAAACTGAATCAAGTCACCAGTATATGAACTCATCAGTAAACAGAGAAGCAGATATGTGGAGTTTATCTGCGTTTACCCACAAGTATGGCACTGAGACCAAGGCTCATGGAAAACACAGGATTTAACTGATTCTGTTGCCACACAATTACATGGCAGTTCAGTTCAGGCTGTGAGACACTTGCAAGAGTTGTAGAAAAATCCACAACAGTTACCCTGACAAAATTCCCCGTCAGGAAACAGTATACATCTAGAGCAACCCAGAAGCAGAATGATCTTGAGGACAAGTAGCGAGGTCGGAGCTGGGCCTCACCCAGGACTGCAGGTAACCAGAAATACATGGAGAATCGAACTATCAGAGTGATCAGTCAGTTGGCTTGAACAGAAAATGATTGCTTTTTTTTAAACACCACTCCCCCCCAAAGTAATCCTACATACAGATTTTAAACAAAAATTTCAAATTTCTCAACGTGCTCTTCTTTTCATTCCATGCACAATTTTAATTTGAAAACATATAATTTACAGGTGGTTCATTAATTTAGAGTCCCCGATGAATTATAAAAAAGAAAAATAACTTTCCATTTACTTAAACCACTTGAAAGGTATTTCATTTCATTTATGGTTGTTTAAGGTGCATTACTGTGTATAGTTTCAACAGCATCATTCAGGTGAATGTAGATGTGGAGCTGCATATGTAGTAGGTAACAGAGCTCATTAGGTGTTAAGAATGTTTCATTTTCTTCAGTCAACAAAATCTCTTCTAATACAATACTTTAATTTTCATGTTATAGTTCTTAGAAAAATCTCAAGAATTAGAGGTGTGCATGAATTATAAGCATCCATCTTATCCAAAAAATCTGTATTTCTGTCTTTTTTCCATTTTAAAATGGAGTGAAAGGCTGGAAATGTGACATATTCCACTGAATAGACATTTCTGAGAAATAACAGGCTGTCATGCCACCTCCTTGGATAGCTGTCACTCAGTATGTCAAGCAGCCTGCCTTGTTCATAGCCTACCTACTGCACTGGATGGGTAGGAGGAAAAAGCAGGCTTCACCTCCATCAAGAAATGCAACAGAATTGCATACATCTCCAGGGATACTTTGCTTCCAACGTACAAGATTCCTCTGACCAAACTCTCTCTTAAACATTGTGTTCAGCACATATGCACATATGGGCACGCACAGAGATGCTGTTCGGTACAGGTGAAAGTGCATGGTTGCCAGACCAAGCAAAATCCTTTTGAAATTATCTGTGTGAGGTGTGGGGAAATGATGATAAAAATGGAAAGCTGAGGGGATCATCTTTAGGATGAGAACACTATCAGAGCACATCTTCTACTCAAAAGACTGGAAAAACCTTGGGAAAAGCCACAGACCACCCTTGTAGACTTTTTTTCCCTATACAACAAGAGGCCTATAGATATAGAATGGAGGCCAGGCAAAGGCTGCAGAGGAAACAGTGGTTCACCAGAGTTCCCAGAGATATGGTTCCAGTTACAGCTAAAGGGGTCAGATTATTATGTCAGCAAATTACAAAAATCAATTCAGGAACAAAGCTAAGACTAATAGAATTTGCTTCTAAAGAAGCAAAGCTCTGTTATCCCCTCTTTGAGCCATTGTGCTCACAGGTAGATACAGGAACTTGCGACTTCTCTGGTGAGCAGTCCTGGAAATCGCACTGAACAAACATGCTGTTTGCCTGATCTAAATACTCTTCAACCTAATCCACGCGTTATTTTAACTGGCTGTTTTCTACTGTCATGGCAATTGGCAGTACCTTGCTACATCCAAGGCCTCTGCTTGAAGTTCAGAAATCTTTGATGTTCCACCCTACAGGAAGAGGGGTCAGCACATCTCGAGTGGGATAATGCCAATGGCCTCCTGCTGAGCCCAGGTGACCACGCAGGCTTAGTTCGCAATACTCAGACACCTGGCACATTTTCCTGCCATGGGAATCTTTTGTCTCGTAAGTACAAGATTATTGATAGAAACTTGGGTAAATCCCTAGCCCTTTGAGCTGCAAAGAGCGCTTGCAAAGCTCTGACTCACTGCATACCGGTGGCACAGTGTTTGAACTAGCTCTGCCGACAGCCTGCAACAACAGCAGAGAGGTGTGACCTTTGTCAGTTCAGAGCAATAGGCTGTTAATTTTGAAAGCCAGCAATAAATGAACGTCAGCTTTGTTAGCAACCTAATGAAATTACCAGAAATAAGAGGGAAGATCATGATCTGAAGTAAGCAGCTTGAGTATCTTATGAACAGAACTTATGATAACATCAATGGGTTTTTTTTTCAGATATTCCCAGCCAGGAAAAAGAATATTGAATTCTGCATCTCACGCCCAGTCTCCTACTATCACAAACATCCACAAACCTTCTGTAAATTACCAAAGCACACAGGCAGAAATAGGTAAGCATCTCCACTTCCCTCACTGGGAAGCTGTTGCAGAATTTTGCTCCTCTGATGGTTAGAAATTTTTTCTAATTTCTAGTCTAAATGTGTCCTCCTTCAGATCATCTGTTTATATACTCAGACAGCCCTTTAACTGAAACAGTCCTAAGCATTCCCCGATTCTTATCCTCCAGACAGGTAGTAATCAAATCCTCTCAGGCTTTGTTTTTCTAAACCAAACAGCCAAACTCTTAATCTCACCTCCTCAGGCACTCTGTTCCTCATATCGCACCACTTCCATTTGTCTGATTCATGAGATAATCCAGCTCCTTCCTTCCCCTTAAGAAAGGGATATCTTAATCCTCCTTTCTGTTGATTACAACACCAAGCTTTGAGTCATCAGCATACTTCATTAGTACAGGTCTTCTTTTATTCCAAAGGTCTATTATACTAAGTTGGTCCCAAGACCAACAGAAATTTCTCTAGTAACTTCCCTCCAGCCAATGCTTCCGCTTTCAGCACTAATTGTTGTCATATCCCCGTTAGCCAATTCCTTACTCATCTCAGATTTTTTTCCTACTAATCTGACTCATTGTATATAACAATTCTGCATGTAACAAAAATCATTAAGGTCAATTAAAGAACTATGCATCAAAAAAAAATCTTATTAAAGGAAAAGCTCAGGCAAATACTTCATTAAGTCATCTTCCAGAACAACTGGAGCCATAACAGAGTAAAAGCATCTGCTAACCGGCCTGTCCTCCAATGGGGACTACTCAGTGCCCTTTTCCCTTTCCCTCTGTCTTCTCCCCCTCCCAGTTGGAGCACAGAAAGTGAGTGTGAGCACAGCTTTAACCTCAGCTGTGGTTATTTCCATTGCAGCAGCACTTGTGCCAAAGATGATTTGGAAGGATGTTGGCTGCCCAGCTAAAACTGCTGATGAAGGTAGCTTTATGCCAACATTTGACAGTTTCCACTCAACTGACAGACGTTTTCTTCTGCTTCCACTGCTGCGAGGGCAGCCATCTCCAGTTGGGAGATGGGGTGGGGAGGGAGGGACTAGTAACCTCTTAGACTGCTGGAGCAGGGTTTGCCAGAGCATCTTCTACAACGTGCTAGAGACGGTATTTTAAACCGATCTACCTAAGTCAGAAGATGCTGTGAATTAAAGCCAGTGAAGGGCGCAGTTCCATGTTACAGGTAATGATGAAGTGCCACCAAGAGCTGCAGTGCACCCCTGTTCAGCCCACCACTGCTAGCACCAGCTCCTGCCTGAGCTTACAGGGAGATGATACTAGGAATTCACACAGAAGAAAACCTATCACTTCACTTTTTTTCAAAAGGTTGTTTCTCTCACTTGACCAGTTTCCCAGGAGCACCACTGCCAGTGAAGCAGTTTAAAACTTTACTGAAATAAGCATACCTATCAGGCAGTTGTGCTGCCTGCAAAACCAATTCTAAAACAGATTTAAATAGAAGCCGTGCAACTTTTTTGGTGCAAGTGGAGCCTGCAGGCCCAGATCATGGTTGGGTGTTCCTATCCCCAGCTGTCTAATTTGTCCTCTTGCCTTACGCTATTTTACCTGTAACAAAACGGGATGTGCCTCTGCTCAGATGGCCTGGCAGGAGACAGGGCTGGCTGAGTAGAATCATCCTACTTCTGACATCATACCAGCAAAATGCAGCAGGGATGTCTACTGGAGGATCTGGGTCAGGATGATTAGAGATGTAGCTACCAGTTCCTCATGAGAATGACTGGAAAGCTATCTTGGTCCTACATTAATCATAGGTCCATTTAACTCTTGCACCTGCTTCTAAAGAAGCTATGTAGTTTATATATGTAGCAATAAGGAAAACATGAGTCCTTGGTGAGACCAATTTCAGGTAAGTATCCTTAGGCACTTGCATATATCTTGAAAAACTGGGTTGCAAATCCTGGGGAATAAGCTTGCTGCAAAGATAACACGTTTTTTATTATTGTCTTTTTGGTACTGATGCTTCTCAATGCCTCACAGAACTGAAAAAAAAAAAAACCCAGCTGTAGAGGTTGAAATAATAGTTAATAACAAATTATTGTACTTAAGAAGAAAATTCCTGAATTCTTTGAATTCATTCTTATGAATCATCTCACCCAGATACACCAGTTGGTTTCCTGACAGTTCAGAGATAATGAGCCTCAGCAGTAATTTATTACCTGTAAGAAAGAGCTTCAGTACAGTGACAGACCTTTTGCAGCATGTAGCCTTGTGTTGTCTAAGATAGTGCACCAGAAATATTAAAATGGTCTGGGAGACTGAAACCATTGAACCTTCAGAATTAAAAAAAAAATCTACATTAGGAATGAAAATATTTCCTGTTTCCTAGCAGAACTTTAAAAGCACACATATACTCTAGGCAGTAAGTTTGCAGCTGAAAATAAGTTTTTCTCACACAATATGTAATTTCAAATGAAATATGCTAACATTTTCAATTCATGTGCTTCCTTCTAAAGATTTCTGGTGACAAAACTGTGAATGCTGTTAGCAACATTAGGAAGTCTTGCCATATCGCTTATTCTGTGTGTCTAAGTGAAAGACTGGAGCCACCCAAGAAGTGCAATAATCTCCCAGTACACATTATTTGAAGGGCTGTATTGTTTTCATGTAAAAGGGTGAAGGTGGAAAAGGTCGTGTTTATACACTTAGTGTACATTCTTGACACACAAACAGGAAACTCCTCTTAAAGTATTTCCAAACCCAGCTCCAAATAATATTCAATACTGTAAATCCTGCTCACATGTAATCCTGCTCATCATCTGAGATGAATCACGCTCCTCTGAAATAAGAGAAAGTCACCTGGATTGTCTTGCTGAGCAGCTACAAAACACTGTGAATTCAGGCTAGAACTATGTATGAAAATGGAAATTAGAAACTCTTATTCACATCAAAGCTTTTACATGAATATAAATGGCTAGAGCCAATTGCCACATTTGACACATGCAGCACATGGTGGACCCAGCAGAGTCCTCCAGTAGTACTTCCACAAGCTTTGCACTCTCAGGGGCCCCTATATGTCCTCATGCCACACATATTCTTGGTTTTATGCTATAAAAACATACTCTGGATGGCTGTGACATAGCCACCTCTTTTTTTCATACTTTGTTATTATTTTTCTTTGTGTTTTTTTCTTCTTAAATTCAATGTCCAAAGGCGAGAGGAGATGCAGGGTCAAGTGCTATGTGGTGTGGTGAATCCAGCCGGTATGTGCCAGTTAGCCTCAAGGCACATCTTGGTTTATTTCACCTTTGAACTAAACACAGATGTAGGCTTGGGGGCATATATACTGCAAAGCTAACAACACACAGTGTGATCCCTGTCCAGCTTAGGAAGGTCAATCTCACAACGTCAATCAGAGGATTGGACCATGGCACCTTCCACTTGACATATCCTGTACTTGGCCAAATAAGAGCTAGGTCCCTCTTTCTGTGGGCTAAATCTACACCCAAAGTCTTGAGTTAAAGCAACATGGAAGGGGGTCAAAAGAAGACTTGCTCCCATGGCCAAATGGACTGACCCTGCAGACCTGTGCAGCCACACCTCAACAAAATGAATCCTTTGGCAGTAACACCGGCATAAGGAATTTTGGCACCCAGCTCATTCCCTCCTCTGCTCAAGGCTGAGCACCATCAGCCCCCATGGGGCCAATGCATCTGCTTGCAGGGTTGCACTGTGAAACAGGTCATTCTGCAGCCCTGCCTAGTGCCCACCGATGCTATGGGTGGCAGCTTGGACCACAGGGGTAGGGAAGAGGAGGCGAGTACTAGAGGATGGCCCAAGTTTGGATATTTAACCAGAAAGCTCTGTGTCAGCACAGTTTACAGGGTTGAACTGTTCTCAAATCCCTCTGGCTAGAAAGTGTAGACACTTGGGAGGGAAAAATCCAATGTAAAAGGTGAGGATTCTGTTCCCCTCTCCCACATTCAGAAACTCTCAGAAATACCACCTTTATTTTGCTTTCCACTAACTCCATCGCAGAATACAAAACCTAGAAATATCTCCCAAGAAGCTGAGCTGCTGGTCCCTAAATTTTTCTCATTTATCTATCATTATTTTTCCCTATTTGTTATTTTTTGCTATCATTTCATTGCCTTCAATTTTGTATAAATATTATAAATACTAAACTTGTGTAAATATTTGTGATATAAATATTATAATTTACCATGGTAAATGATTTCTAAGTAAAAGCTGATCTCAATCAAGTTTCTCACATTAGTGCTGGAGACAACTGAAAAAGAAGAGGATGCTGTATAGAATCAGGCTTTGTTTTATGCAACATACCATCTTTTCTGTTCTGGACCATCCAGCCTTGCCAAGAGTGACTTCAGCTGGAAAATATCCTGGTAGGGAGACGTACTTGTAACTTTAGATACCATGAAGCACAAGTCTGAAACTTCAAATTTCAGCACTCTGTCCATAACAGTAAGGGGCAAAAGAACTCCACTTCAGCTGAAAGATAAACTTAAATAAAGCGAAGTAAAAATATTATTGCATAGTATTCCAGCTAACAAGCAGTAACAGAGAAACCAATGAAATGAAATTAAAGCAAGTTTAACTCATTTACAAAATGTGAAGAGAACTCAAGATTGATGAGAGGTTGAATAAATGTAATGAACTTCCCATTTCATGTAAGGTTTGCTTCTCTGGTTCTACATGCCTCAGCACTGATTGGATTTAACAAAATACCTCAAGAAAGACTGGTTTTCTAACAGCTTACTTTTGAAGAGTGTAAGAACATGAAATCCTAATCAATGGCATAGATTTACATTCCAGGTTTTTCATTAAAAAAAAAAACCAAAACCAAAACCAAAAAGAATAAGCATTTCAACTTCTGGATGTCTGGATTTTCAGACCTTCAAAGCTTGGTTACTGCCAGTCTAAACCTCTAGATATGTTAGTTTCCAAATGTCCAAAAGACTGCAAAAGACTAAACCTACCTGCAAATCAGAAGGGATTGACTTGTACACAATAAGTAATGCTTACTGCTTACTAGCACAGTACCTCAACACCTGAAAAGACATTAAAGCATCACCACATAAACCTACTAAGAGATGGCACCGTCATTCCTGGATCACACATTCTTTGTTATGCAGCTCTACCTCTCTAATGCAATTTCTCCATCTTAGCAAGTTTATCAAAAAGAGGGGAATCCTTTTGTTTAATTAAATCATGATGCTTTGAAACTGAATTCCATGAATTTCCATGCAATTGGGCTTCCCGACACTGAATAAAAAATATTACCTCTTTGGCAACAGAAGTCATAAGGCAAGATGTCCAGCTATACAATTTCTATTCAACTAATGGCTAAATGTCTTACCCAAGAGCTCAGTGGCAATTAAGACTGATGTTTCCTATGCTAAATGTGCTCCTGGAAAGTCCTCTCTTTAAGGGCAAGCAACTAATTTCTTTTTTTTTTTTTTTTTCTTAAAAAACACAGTGGTGGTCAGAACATGAGGTTTGGAAAACAGACCAGAAGTTATAGCAGTGAGTGAGCGTCACAGTCAGCTAGTCCAACAAATAAGCACAATTTTTGTGGAGAACGGCAGGAGCAGTGGAAGAGCCCTTACGTGACTGGAGGGACCACACAGCTACAATCTATGTATGAGAATACACCATGGCAGGCAATACTCAGAGGCAAGGGGGCTCACATCCTCTTCTTCTTCTTCATAGTGAATCCTCAGCTGGCAGATATCTGAGTTCCTGTCGTTGTTGCCAAGACTGCTGACAGATTTAGCATTGAGAAGTCACTGAGAGGACACAGGAACAAACCTGGCGCTAGAAATCAGGTTTCTCCTCCCAAGTGAGTGCTTCCTGCTTTGTCGAGGGGAACCTTACCCTGCTTTTTCCCCTACTCTTGAGTATTAACACTCAGAGACAGCTGTTCACTTGAGTGAGTGTTGTCCTCAAAGGTGAGCCTCAACCTCCTGACTGCAGAGACACGTCAGTTTGAAAGCGTCTGGCTAAGAAGAGCTCAACCAACCAAACTCCTGAAGTAGTTTAGCAATGAAAAATTAAGCACTTGCTAGTACAACTGCATTTGTGCCACAGCCCATTTGCAACAAGAACGTTACCAAAAACTGAAACATAGAAATTTGGAATGAGATGTTTCCTGAAAAGAAGCATAGTCCAAGACAAACAAATATCATAGCCTGAGGAAGTAACATATTGCAATATCAGAAAGAAAAAGATTAAAAGCTGGTGATTCAAGGGAAAACAAAAATGGTTTTGGTAGACATGGAAAAATTAATAACTGATATGAAATTAAATACATAAAATTATGAGGAATGTACAACACCAGTGACTGTTCTATAGCAGCAAGGGCAAGCAGACAGACCTCTGAGTACTTTTATCCATTGTTTTACAAGGCTCAAACAGGGCTGATGCCCCAGAATACAAATAACTATATTGCATCCATTCCCCAAAGAGCATACCATACCACCTCCTGGCAACAAAATGGGAGCTACCTTCCACTCCTGCTTTAGGGCTGACTCCTAAACACACACAAATAACCAGAAATGTCTCCACTACTGTCAGCAGGCTTTGAAATCCTGCAACTGGTCAATGCTGGCACATAATGATGGATATGGACTGTTTAGCATGATATTCATGTTTAACTTCCCTCTCCCATTTCCTCACTGCTGTGACAACATCTCACAGATAAGCAACATAGTGCAGTGCTGCTTGTGGGACATGTCACCTGCTCAGCCTGGTGCATCATGGTTGAAGGCAACTAACTTTGCTTCGTTAGGCAGCTCCTCCCAGCGCAGAGGCCATGCTGCTCCGCTGCAACAGGGATGCCTTCACTAGCAAAGCCCTCTAAGAAGTCCTCTCCAGAATATGGCTATGCATCCCCTGCCTTCCTCTGCTATGTGATCTCCAACACCATTACTTGACCCTTGTCTCCTTGCAGGTGTGCTCCTGCTGATTGCCGGTGCCCAGGAATGCCTTCCATCCCACATGCCAAAATATGGATCTGAAAAGACATCACAGAAAACTCACATCTGCAGAAGGGGCAACAGAACTAGCAGCCACCACGGGGCTCAGTCATTCTTCAGTACAAGAAGATGATGGTCATGATAATCATGCTGTTTGCAGCACTGTGATTTACTCCAACTTAGACACTTCACAGTTCTTTCCCTGTTGCTAAAAAGACTCCTAGGTTCCCTTGCCAACACTGGTGGTCGGAGGTGGAGTGGAAACAGGGAGGGCATAAGGGACATACCAGCGAAAGGCTCCTCCTTTGGCTGCCTAAAACATGAGTCTTGATGCTTCATAAAACCCTTTGAATAACTGTCCTGCCAACTGAAATGCTGCTGGCAGTCCTTTCGCAGGTCACACAATGGAAATTACATGGCAGGCGTGCACTGCTAGAAAAGCAGTCACCAGAAACATATGCCTGAGTGCTCTTACCACTCCGTTCCTCCACCTCTCTAGCTGCATACTTGGAGACAGTAATTCTCAATTATCTTTCCTTCCCAGAGCAGTATGAGATCAGTGTACAAAATGCAATCTCTTCACAAGAGGTTGCTCACACAGGCACGTCTGCTTGGCTATGGGAAAGAATACCTCTGTGTACAGGTTTGCCTATTTCCCACTGAGAGCCACATCTATGCCAGCTACAAATGAAGACATTTTCCCGATTTGTTTAAGCCAATTTTAGCGTAAGTGCTTCCTAAAGTGATGGTCACACCTTCCCATCACTTTTATATTCCCGTTCCCAGTCTCCTCCTCATTGCAATGCTAAAAATTGTGTGACTGTGTGATAAAGGAAATGACTTGCTGAAAATCCACCCAGTGTAAAAAAGAGGAGCAAAAGATGAGTTTTCAGCTGGATCAGTTTTCTGATTTAACAACTCGCTATGCAGCTGTGTCTTTACGGGGCGCTGACACAGAGGAAGCAGAAGGAACACCAACTGCCTTAAAGAAATCATGAAATTGCAACCTAATTTTGAAGTACTGTAACAGTGGCTGAAATTTTTATTGCAGGTGGGTCCCCAGAGCTCAGCGTATCAGCCCAGATAAGGGAGTGGTGCTACACCGTAACCTTCACCTGCAGGACCGCAGGGACGCTACAGCGGTCTGATGGGTGCAGTGCACACAGGGCCCCGGGGCTCCCTTCAGAATTAAGTTAAGGGTGTCTGTGTCATGTTATATTAATGGTGTTGTACAAAGGAAGAGCACAAAAAGGCAGTTATGGTTATTTGAAAGTCATGATACAAACACCCCTCTGAAAACAGCAAGGTCGATGGCCTGTGAGAAGCAAGGAAACTGGACCTTTTTGCAGATGTGTTGCTTTTGTGCAGCATTAATTACTCAGATATCATCATACTTTTATTTCAGGGAATGGTTGGCTCTGACATTTTTGCAACTTTCTTTTGTGTTTTTATTATTTGTACATTCAGAAATGGTTTTCTGTGAGGTCCATCGTTGCCTTATTAAATGCCTAATCCTGTAGGGCATGGCAGACACAATTATTAACATTAAATTTCATAGAATCATAGAATCACAGAATCATAGAATCATTAAGGTTGGAAAGGACCTCTGAGGTCATTGAGTCCAACCTGTTAACCTAACTGCCTGGTCCACCTCTAAACCATGTCCCTAAGCACCAAATTTCTGGCATTAAATTTAGCCACACAATTCTACCTGATGTTAAATTTTGCTTTTCTCTAATTTAGCTCGGATTGAATGACACAACAACAGCAGTGAAATTGCAAACATCCTAAAATTAAGCACATATCAAGATGTACAAAACCTACAAGGAAAACAATTTGCAGAAGCACTCACTTAAGAGACATGCCTGTGCCTAGCCTTGTGCCAAAGACAAGGAGACGCTGCCTCCACAAGAAGTCAAATGTGACGTGTTTCTTTTCTCAGCAGGAAGACTGTATCCCATGGGCAGACACCATCCAGCACCTGGGGCTCCCCCCACCCTGCCCAGGGCCCAGGGCCCCATGTCAGGGCCATCAGCCCCTGCCCCAGTGACGCCGCAGCAGGGCCAGTCTCCAGCTCCCCACAGCCCTGCCCTGCCTGGCCATGGGCCCCACCTGTCCCCATCCCCAGGGAGGTGCCCGATGCCTGGGGCTGGGGCTGCCCCGGTGCCCCCCGGCTGCCCTGCGCCTGGCTGGGGCTGGGATGGGCCCTGGCTGCCGGGCCCTGCCCTGAAACCCCAGCCTGGGGGAGCCCCTGGCCCCCGCAGGGCTCTGGCATTCAGGATTAAGAACCAGGGCAGGAGTACAAGCCTGCCAGCAGCAGGTCTGGTTTAAGCTTCCCACGTTCCTGGTCACTCGTTGCTGTATGCCTGCTGGAGGTTTGCAGGTGACGCCATTTGTGAGCACAGATCTGCCCGGCAGCCTCTACAGCGATAGAAAACGGAAGCAAGAGTGTGGGTTAAAAACCATTTGCTTCCCATCCTAGAAATGTCTTCTAGCAAGCCAGTTTACACTTCGGAAGATCCTGTGGTAAAATGAAAACAGCACCAAGCACCAACATGGCCTAACACTGGCGTGCTTACACACTAATCGCCTGCACCAGTGGACCACTGAGTTAATGTCAGTTCTCCAGTTCCCTGAACACTAACTTTGGTACCCAAAATGTGACCCCCAATAATTAGGGTTACAACAGCTCAAGTTAGGACTCTGGTGAGTTCACATTTAGAAAATTAGATTGTAACAAAGACCTATTAAAAAGGTGCGAATGCAGCTCCTCACTGATTTTAATTATAACAGTCCCCACAAATGTCTCCTCCTGTTTTTCCCAGTCTCCTTTTAACACGCTGCAGTCACAAGGGTGATGTGAACCGTGCTGGAAGGAGGGTGGCTGACAGCAGCGTTATCTCTAGGCTGGCCTCTGGATAACCCGGTGAGACGAAACTGGGAGGTCTGCCTGGGACTGGAAGCAATCTCTCTCCCTCCACCCTTATCAGACCATAAAATTGGGGCGTGCGGCTTTTTTGCCTTTCCTATTGTCTCGTACCTCCACACTGAACTGGAATGTCAAAAGCAAACGGCGTTACGTTAACAAGCGAGGGTTTATCAGCCGAAACGTGCCATAGAAACCAAAGGGCCCCAACACGAGGAGCCAACTCCTTTCAGCCAGAGGGGGTCGTCAGGAGGCGGATGGGGGTCCTGAGCACACCCACATGAGCCTCCCATCCCCCTCCGCACCCATCGTCCTGCATCCTCTGGGTCCCACCTACTGAAACTGAGGCATTGCTTGCTGGGCTTGTAGTCGGCTAATACACTGCTCCCTAACCTACTCTATGCTGAACCACCCTCTCCTCTCTGGTGACTCTGCCTTTCTGTTGCTTGGGCATTTTTAAGGCCAAATAGGTGGTTGTTAGTGTGGCTGGCTATAACATCGGTCATATTTTTCCCCCAGACGCCATAGTAGGTACCTTGTTTCTGTGCTCTCACCTGCTGTTTTATGAGTGGTGTCCAACACTGTAAAGTACTTGCTAAGGGGCCACTGAGCCAACCTGAAGGCTTGCTGCTGGAAAGCAAGGGGCTTCTTTCCTCCCTCCCCAGGACCAGGCAATGCTGTGCCTGCATTCCTCTCTGCTCTTCCCATATGGGCACCAGTGCTTGTCGGGCTCTTCAGTGAGCTGTAACTCATTAGGACAGCAGAAAGCTATGCCGCTTTTTTGATGGATCCATTATGTTTCTAAAATTGCAGGAAGAGGCTCATGAGAAGTCATAGAGGGATTTCTGCGCCCAGCCCTGATGCTGAGCTTGATTTCTGGTTGCACAGACCATGACAAGCCACCCCGGAAGGCAGGCCAGCTCCTTTCTGTATCCATGAGCTCATCTGAATCACTCCACCACTGTACTGATGCCAGGGAAGCGGCAAATACATCCTGCAGAGGGGAAAGTCCCAGGAAAGCCTTTCCTAGGCAGCCCCAGGTCAGCTATTGAAGCAGACCAACGCACTGACCTAGATTTAAAATGTTAGCCTGGGTTTGCACTGGCTCTGTTTTAACCAGGAAAGCAGCTCAGGGTGAGCCAGCTCATCGCGTGGCCTCCTGATGTGGCACAAGGGGGGACGATCTGTCGACGGGACATCCTGCAGGGACATCAAGTCAGAGCCACTGCAGTGCACAGCGGTCCCTCCTACACAGCAACCTGTCCACCTGGACACTCGTCACGAAACTCTCGTGGTTCATAAGCCCATGGTTAGCCAAATACAGTGTGCTCCTTTGCCACAAGGAGAAAAAGATGACTAATCCATTCCACTGGGAAAGAGCCAGTTTAGCTCTTCACTTTCCTCATGGTCTTAGCCTTGATGACTAATATGATAAACCCAGATTCTCAACAAAACAAAGTTTGTATGTGACTGGTGCACATCAGGGTCTCAAGGGCACATCAAGGCTGAACTTCCTACTTCTCTGTGGTAATTAGGTTTGGTTCTAGTAATTTAGATTCTCAAAGGGGTTCCTGTCCCTTATACTGAAACCGTTCGGCACTGAAAGTTTTCAGGCTCTGAAAGTGCAGTAAGAAGTCATAGTTTTTGAAACATCCAAGGGGTAGCTTGGTGCTTCCCAGACCAGTCTGAGTGAGAAGTGACTAAAAATGGTACCTCAGGGTTCAGCAGCAGTTAATAATCTGATACCCAAATTAAGTCTTGTTCACTTTGGGTTAAATAGCTGTTTGCCCTAGCCTTGCAAAGTCTTCCTGAAATCAGCAATGTGAGTTGGTTTCTTTTATTCTAATGAAAAATCAGTGGCACAGACTAGTCTACATGGGGCATTATTCTGGAATAATTATACATAAGCTAACTCAAACACTCATGCAGAAAACTATCCAGTGACAGCTACTTCTTACTTCACAGCTCAGTCTACCTTGTCTGGTAGAACAAGCTCGAATGCTGCAATTTTGTGATGAGGCCTGAGACAACTTAATTTCCTCACTGGCAAAATGAGGAGTTTCCAGTCCACTCTATTTCTGCCACCTTCTTCTCTCTAAAATGCTAGACAAATAACCTGGGTTAAAAAAAAAATGTGTACGGTTTTTCCTTTTCTTTGGCTAGGTTTGAGAGCTGAACTGGTTCACCATAAAGAAATACCAAGACCTGAGGGGAGGGGGAAGACAATGCAATTGGGTCAGGGAAGGAGGATCAAGTGAGGAAAGAGTGAGCCTGGCCCTTCTGGCAGAGGGCAGCTCTCAGTCTGGCCCACTCATAAGGTGACTTAAAAGCACTGTGAGCCAAGACCAGTCCTTAGTTAAGGATTTTTGCAGTCGCACACATGCTCACATTTAAGATGCTGCTTTCCCCAAGCCTTAGTTTTATTCACTGGTGCCAAGCTTAAAAGGTGATTCACTGTTGCATCATGGCAAGTGCATTGCTGTGCGCATTTGACAAGCAGAGTAATAACTCTCCTTTCCTCATATGATCCTAATCTCTGGTAAGAAACTGGAAAAAAACTATTTCCAGAAAATGACTATGATAAGTGCAAATACTTCAATGCCATTTTCATAGCAATGTGCTTTTAGCTATCATTAAGTCTGTGTGAGAAAAACAACCACAAAACTACTGGAGCACACTGAACCCCAGTTGGAGGTTTTACTGTATCTGTCATTTTCCATTGTATATTTAAAAAAACACCAAACTTTTTGGTATGCAGAACTGTTGTATTCAGAAAAGTTAACCAACATAATTCTTCAAGAAATGTACATGTACATAGGCTGATTTCTAGACACTGAACTAGTTTAATTGATCTCACTGCAATTATCCATGAGCATTAAATTTAGGGGTATGTAAACGTTTGAAAGACTGGGACCTAAACTAGCATGTTGCAACTCCTTTGGAAGTACTTGGGACCAAGGAGAAAGAGGAGGAACAAGTGAATAAAGAAAATATTGCAGACTCCTAATTTCCACACAAATCCTCAAGGAGAAAGAGAGCAGTGAAAACAGACAACTATGTTATGCAGTCTTTGGACAGTGATGTGTGTTCAGTCTAAAATGGGAGAGACGATCAATTTTAAAGGCCTCCTTCCTGGTAATATACATGTTCATCTTCATCAGTGTCTAAGAGAAATCAGTTTAGGCTTTTTAGTTCTGCAGAGAAGATTGCTATTCTAAACAGCGTGTCCTTCACAGCTCACTACTGGACTTGTTCCCTTAGGAAAGATCACATCGGTGCCAACTTCTTCAGTTCCACGCTTTTTTTATTGAACTCCACTAGGAACCTTTTAACGCCACTCTTCCACACAAGAAGGTTATGGAACAATGAAACATGGAAGAACATCCAGTGCTTGGGCAGTGAGAGAGAATGACACCAGGCTGGCCTGCTGCCTAATGAGAAACTAATTTCTTTCCAAAAGGGTACAACTGCCCACATTAGCTCACTATTCCCCCTCTCTCATATCTCTTACTGTTTAAGGAGATATAACTATGACCTTAGAAGATGGTTCTCCTTTGCCAAAAAAGCACTACCTATGATACAAGGTACTGATAATAGAAGATGCAAAAGAAGTATGGGACTCCCACTGATTTTGAAAGAACATAGATCCTTCCTGAGTGAATTAAAAATCAGATTGCCAGACAGTTTTAATTTTCTCATTCAAAGTCCTTTCTACCAGTATTTCAGATCTTTACTGGAATGTAAAGGATATTATTTCGGTGTCCTGGTGTTTATCAGCCACTGCTATTTTGCTCTTATGGTAGTCTTAAAATATATATTATTCACTGTATTTATATAAGGCCTATTGTTTTATGCACAGCTGTAAACCACGTGAGAAAATTGTGACTATGCATGATTTCAGTGTAGTCAGAATTCCCCCTGGAAACCTACTGGGAATCAGTGCAGCTGGAACTGGACTGATTTCCATCTGTACCTTTATTTTCTGTGAGGTCTCTGCTTCTCCAGCTGGAGGAAGCAAAACACATCAGGCTTCTCATCCTAAACCTAGAGGAGATGATGAGCAATATGTTGTGATTTAAGCTGGAGAGAACTCTCAGAACGAAGACTTACCTTTCACCTCACACTTCCACTGAATGGGGAGCTGAGCATTGACAACTGGGCAAGGGGAGACGGGAGAGAAAGGACCCAGGGATGCGAACTCAAGGACTCCATGCTACTGTGGGAAGACAGTAACAGGAGATGAAATAGAAGCTATGTGAGGAAAGAGATGCTGTGGGTGAGGAACTGAGGATGAGGACTGGTAGACAGCCATTTTGAGACAATTTGTTAGGTGTATCCAATGCATTTCAGGAGGCATTTCCTTAAGTGTATGAGCAGACAAATGAAATACTCTTCTTCCAGGAGGAATCAGAAAACAAGACAGACCAAAATACAGTTGAAATTAGGAAAAAAAACCCTTAGTTATGTAAAACTAATATTTTAGTCATTATTTTAAACCAATGTGTTTATATTTTGGTTTGTCTCATACCTTTCAAATTCACAGGCAAAATATTTATTTTTCACTACATGATTAATACTTGGTATTTCTCTGTCATGTGTTTGACTTTAGTACTACACATAATTTCTGGATTTAAAATTTGGTTTCCAAAGTTCTTTTGGTTTTGAACTTGCAATGGCCTCTGCCATCATCCTTTACCTCACAAAAGTATTTTGAAGATGTGTTCCCCAAACACTAAACCTACAGCACTTTAACCAGTATTCAGCAAGAAACTATTCTGCAGCTTAAGTTTTCCATCCAATTCTCTTTCAAACAGTGTGAAAAAGCATTCATAGCATTTTTAGTATTCCCTGCCCTCACAGCCCACATTTTACAATATTTTTGTTGGAGGCCAGAAGAAGGAAACATACAGCATAACCACATTGAAAAGAGCCATTTTATAGTATATAAAATGCTAATTCTGCTTCATCTGCCACAGCATATAAACCCTACTGTCTCCAGTCCAATGGCAGACAACATTAAAAGTGCTGGCATTTTTATGGTGCTTTCTATCTTAAGATTGGTGTCCTAAATTAGACACCCAAAATTGCTAGTCCCTATAGGAAAACTGGAACGATTTTAAACGAGGTGATTTGTTGCAGACCACCTTTTCTGGAAAGCATGCAGTAATCCATGCCTTTTTAAAGGTGCTTCAAGCTGGGCAAACAAAATCACCTATGGCTATTCTTTAATGCCTCCAGATGCTTGAAAACAAATGCAATTTTTCATTGACAAATTGAGTTCTTGAAGGCTGCAGCCCTATCATGCAGCAGTGGAGTATCAAGGGGGACAGGGGTGTATAAGATTAGGTTGATGGGAAAGCTATTACATATTCCCAAGTGCCCTGTTACAACTTACTCATGAATATACAGGGAATCTGCTAAGTCAGATTTCTAGACTTCCCTACCCCGAGGCTCCCAAGCGTTTTACTCACATGGGAAGGCTGATCTGTTAAACCTGCCTCCGGCTGGGACACCCTCATTCCAGCAGCACCGCGTTTTGCTGTGTAGGAAATTTCCAGCCCGTGAGAGAAAAAACCTGGGGGTTGCATGCAGCTTTGCCAGAGGGACTACCTGCACACGAGGTGTTCCTGCCAGGAAAAGCCATGGGTATTGAGGCTCGCACAGCTTCACACCCCAGCTGTGGCCCAGCTGCCTTGGCAGAGGTCTGGAGCACAGAGTTGGCTTCAGCCTTGGTTTGTAACCACAGAGCTAGCCTCTCCATCAACAGGATGAGTCAACTCATTTAATTCCTCTTGATAGATGGACTTTCATGCAATTTCACCTGGTTTTCTTTCACCCAGAAAGAAAAGCATAAACATTTAGGCTTTTAAAAAAATAAAGAGGGCCAACTTCCTGAATGGGATCCATGTGCAGCTCTTTTACTGCTACAGGGAAATGGGGAGTGCCATCTGGACAAACAACTTCCATCTACATAAACATGTCTCAGCGAGCGCAAGTCTCATGGGCAGGCTATTTGCCACCAACTTTCAGATTCACATGACCCTTCTCACAAACACTTCAAGGCCTTTAGATCAGGCGCCTCTGTTTGTTCCTGGCACAGCCTTTTGGTGCATAATCCCTCATGGCTGTGGAAGAAGGGGCTTATCTACACACCTGACTTTGGACTGACCAGCTCCATGCGACCCCAGTTATGGAACTGCTGCTGAGTATATGTGAGACGCTGTTGATTTGTACTTTTGACAGCCCTTTAACCCACCCCTCCCCTTTCCCAAACAGTAATGTATTTTAAAAGCTGTGTTCAGGTTTGGTTTTAACTAGTATATGCTGCTTCTTGCTGGGTCAGGACATGACAGTGCATGAAGGAACGGGGCACCCCAGACCTGCTGGAAAGACCTGGCACATTCTCAGGCTGACCCTTGGCTACAGGTAGTGAAACACGATGTGCCTGTCACTGCTCTGGTCTGTCACAGCTGTTCCCCTAACAGGCAGTAATACCATGAGTCTGTGCAGAAGGAGGATGGCTAAGGCCAGCTGCATCACTTGCCTCCTCTGTCCATCCTGGCATCACTGATGTCCATACTGGAAAGCATGATCAAGAGGAGTCAATGGGAGTGAGGCTGAGGAGGCCTTTCCATTCCCACTGCTCCCCTGGCATTACCTTCCTCTCCCCTAATCCCTCTCCCACCCAGTCTCTTCTGCAAGATCATACCTATCCTGCAAACAGTCTTGTCATTCCCTGACTCCCCTTCCTGCCCTTAGAGCAGCTCCTCTCCCTCAAAATGGAGTCAGGCTTATTCTTGCTGTGAGGAGCAGGAAGGAGGGGAAATCTCTGAACAGCGGTCCCTCTTCTTCTCCAGCATCATTCTGCTGTATGCCTCCTGTGTTAGGGAAGAGGTGGGGGAATGCAAGGTAATCTGTAGGTGTGCTAAACAGCTACAATGGTAATTGCATTATTAAAATCCTCTAATGTAAGACTGCCTAGAGGGAGGAAGGAGAACAGCTAAGCTGCCTACTCAGTACTTCTTTGTATAAACAAGGCCATGGAAATGTACACAGTGTACCATGGAGACTGGCTTATGAGAGCCTCCTTACAATCTCTGACGCTCGCTAGAGCTACATTTGCTCTGTTGTTCACTTGCCTTTTTTGTTTCTTTGTTCAGTGTTAGCTAATCACCCAAAACCAGCAGTTCACACTCAGTTACAATAACGCGTTACCTTTCTACCAAAACCATCAATTTCCTACATCAGTATTTTTCAAGAATCAAAGTCAAGAACCAAGAAGAGGAAGCTGTAAGAAAAAAAAAACTTTAAGCACAACTAAAGGAACATTTTATTGGTGCTTAAATGGAAAAAAAAAATTGCAAGAGAAAACCCAACAGAACTTTCATGTTGATTTTGTACCATTTTTACCAGTGCCAGGTAGCCACACACCTTTTTTCTCCTAACTGATGGCAGCCAGACTCAACATCTTCCTTAGGTAAGCCCTTCCTTCTGCAGGCCTCTCAAAGCATGCTGACCAGGCAATCATTTTGAAAGAGCACTATTCTAAAATAGAGTTCAGAGCTTCAGTAACCACCTCCCTGGGGACTCCCAAGCCTCGTCCCTAACACCACCACACACTCAACTGCCCTTGCTCCCTGTGCCGTTGCCATTCACGGTCAAGGCAGTCAGAAGCAGGGTCTTGCACCTGGAGGTGCTGCTACGGAGCATCCCATGATGATGCTTCAGCCTTTGAAATCAAAGCCACAGATCCTGAAATCCTTTCAGCCTGCTTAAAGTATATATTAGGGGTGCATGCTGTTTGTGGCTGGTGGCTTTTCTGGGTATCTGTTCATGCTGTTGTGTGGAAATGAAAAAAAAAAAAAAAAAGGTATGCCTGGAAGTAAAACAAGCTTGGACTATAGCTACAAAACCTGCAGTACAGGGACTGGAAGGCACCTCTGAGCCAGGAGTCCTGGGTATTGGCAACTATTGCAGTAATTGGTCAGGCCACAGTCACAAGCTTTCTGAGCAGACAAGTCTCTGTAAACCTGTTGCCTTTACTCCCATTACTTTCATTCTGAAGAGTTTCAGAGCCTCACTGTTTTGATGGCTGGAAACTATCTTCTAATTTCTGTCCTAAGGTTATTCAGAGCCACATTATAGCCCTTTAAACCTTCAGCTTAAATAGCTGTGCTCTCCCACTTCATCCCTAGTATTTGGTCCCTACTAAGAAAGGATAATCCTACCGCCTTCTCAATGTCCTTCTTTTGTGAGGCTAAGCAATCTAAAAATCTTTTGATCTTCCTCCTCCCTGATTTTAGCAGCACTTATTTGGATCTACTCCAGCCCTAGGTCATTGTACTTGAATATGAATGACCAAAATTGTACATTAAGTTTTAGTCACACTTTGTACAATGGAGTAACTCTTTTTCAAATAAAACTACACATGCAAATTAAGAGTTTTCCAAAGATCATAAGGTTATTTCTAAAATTAAGTCTCATCATAATGCTACAATGTAGATGTTATTTATGAGAAAAGGCATGCTAGGGATTCTATTGCAAGCCACTGACAGAACTGGGTCTTATTCTTTCATTTATTGCAGTCCCTTCCTCTCTTTAACTCAATGCTGGGGTAAAAAATTCTGTTAATCAAACTCAGGTATTGCTGTAAGTGCATCTGATGCTGCAGTATATAAGTATTGGATTTCTAGGTGAAGACCCTCTCAGTAAATCAGATTCAAACTACAGCTGTTATTGGTCATTAGTGTACGAGAATCAATTTTTTGGTCAACTTTTTTCTCCAAAAATTTCACAGCTATTGTTCATTCCATAAACAAGAAATCATCTTCTCTGTGCCATTCTGCTATGCTTCTGTTCCATCATTTTAAGTTTCCTTCTGAGAAGCCATTCCATGAGAAAAACAAAGGTCACAAATACCTACATAAACAATTATTTCCCATTCTTTGTTCCCCGTCCTGAAAAGGAAAATGTTGCTTTCATAATACTCTATGCCCAACCATTTAGAAGAAAGTATGACCAGGTAAACTATACTTCATTAAAAGAAACAGCTTAATGACATTTGGATGTGTCTTAGTTCACATTCCCTAAAATCCAAACAGTAAAGATGATAGTGGTAATGCTTATTTGTAGAATAATCTTCCTTTTGCTTCTAATGCATGAGACCAACATACAGATCTCCAGGTGTTTCCAAGATATTGATGTGATATTGATGCCTAACCTGCTCGTAAGGGTGGAGGTATGAAACAACAGTACTGATAAGACTCAAATATGCTCAGAAGGGAAACACTATGGACAAGTATTTGTGCATCTACTGTGAAATTTAAAAGTAGTTTCCATTTTTAACCCATTTTTCAGTTTTCCAAATTCCCCTACAGTAAAGCAACTCGTCCTCCAATGCATCCCTTAGAAATCTTCACAATTCTTTCTATGCTAAAACTGTTTTGGAGCAGCTGCGGCTTTGAGAAGGCCATGCAAATGCACCAATACCTGAAAGTCTAAAGATACCTTTAGGAGGACCATAGCATTAAAAAATAACTTTTCTATCTTATGAATAGGCCTCTCTAAGGCCTGGTGTGTCAGACCAAAGGTTGACTGGACCTCAGTCAGTTCCTCTCTCACAGTGCTACATATTTGCTACAAGACCATATAAGCAGTGGGCAAGTATGAAGTTATCCTTACACTGGCTTTCCCTCTGAGGTCCAGCAATGCAAAGTTTAAAGACTGCCATAAGTTATATTCAAAGTATTTTCATTTTTATCTATCTAATCCATTTTTAGACTCATTTATATTCTTGCCTTTCCTAATATCCTGAAGGAATTGAATCATGTGCTCTTAAAAAAAAGACTTTCTTTCATTCGTGATAAAATCTGCTGCCCAATATTCCTGCACATCCTACCCAGCATCAGAACATTAACTTTTACCCAACATCTACAACATAAGAAAAAGACATTCTCCCAGAAATGGCAGAAATACACAGAAATTACTGTGAACCAACAGGTGTCTTTACAAGATTCATGCAAAAATTTCCACAGATACATACGTGTACATATAGCATTTCTTTGGGACGTTGCTACTGCTGTGATATGGTTTGTGACAACAGAATGGAGGTACCAAGCCAAGACTTTGGCAGAACATATCCCACATAGCTCTTAACTCAGCAGACTGACCAGCATGACTGCACAGTGATAGAGAACTGTGAAGACCAGCAGTGACAGCAGCACTGGATGATGATAAAGACAATATTCCTCCAGGTCACTCTGAGGCTCACACCAATGCTCTGTGGCAGAAGTCAAACCTGGGAGCACCCCTCAGCATGAGAAGTATGTTGTGAGCCCCAGCTGGAAGGGATCTATCCCTGCAGCCAGCAGCTATCCAGGTGATGTCAATAAATTCATTATCACCTCTGTTGTCAGGTACAGCTCACTGGCTGAAAGGCAGTAACTGCTGTACCTGGCTAAGAAGCTGGGCAGAAGGTTAAACTCCTTCTCATAACCAAAGGCCTAAACTCGGCTTTCCTGGTTTATGCTCCTGCTGAAAGCTTGGTCAACAGAATGAAGAGATGTGACTGAATGCAGAGAAGTTGTACAACTGTGTGGTTTTGGAAGCTCATCAGTTAGATGGCATAGTCATGCTTCCCAACTTTCTGTTTTTCAGAGGGGAACTGCCTGCAGCAGTTTGCCCAACATCTAATGAGCAAAATCTGGGATAATATGCAAGAGCAGGAACTGAAGAGACTTTTAGAAATATTGGGCAGTTGTAGGGGCCAGCTGTGGGAGAAAAAGTGCAAGTTGTCAAGGAAATAGGTCATAGACACACTAGTGTTGCCACTTCAATGGCAAGGGCAGTTGGGGCTAGGAAACACTTTGCTAGACAGGAAATACACTTTTGCATGGGGAAAGAGAGGAGAAAAATGGAAAAGGAGAAGTTAGGTATAAAGAATGGAGAAAGCTGGCATGTTGTCATTTGCAGACTGACCAGAACTATATAAAGTTTTTTGGACATACAGTTAAAAATGCACTTGTTGGTTTCAGAAAACACAGGCAGTTGTTCCACGAAAACTGGAAATTTTTAAACTTAGGAAGAAGAGAAGCAAGTCATGGCAAGGAAGACTTTATCTCCTGTGGGACTGAGTATGGTGGAAACAATCTGCAAGTTGGCTGATTGAAATGGATATTCCAGTGTGGAGTGTTTACTCAGTTTTGCAGGGCACTGGTGCATAGTGCTTGATCTTCTAACACAGCAGCTGTGTTCCTCTGTAGGTTTTAATCCTATCACTATACAGAGCCACATGTTATCGTTTGCTCTACTGAGACTGCTCCAAGAAGTTAATTCTCCACAAGTCTGATTTCACATCTCTCGGTTGGGATGAACCTAATGTTTCCTGGAATTATTTGGAGCTATTTAGGGAGTGCTGAGAGAGTTACCTGATCATTTACTACTCTTGTCAAACAGAATACTTTCTTTGCTTTAACTCCCACAGACCAAACTAAAGTGCATTGCCAAACTGACAGATTTCTGTATGATCTCCACACGTGACAGTGCCTTAAGTACATAAGGATTTTGAACTCCTTGCAGCCTCGCTTGAAGCCTTTGAATCATGACCTCTGAAGTTTCATGAAAGAGGAATGCATGGACAAGATACTGTAAGAAAGAGAAGATAAAATATTTCCATTTCCAGCATGCAGACCACTTGGGAGAAGCTGGCAGTAGGGGGCTAAAAGCCACGCATGACTAGAGAGGTACTTTCCTCTACCCAACAAAGTGCTAGGCCATCTGCAGCTAGGAAAAGTAGCTGAAATACACCTGTTGAATTACGATGCAGGGAGAGATCACACTACTGGAGAGACTCACAAAATAGTGCTTTCAAAAGGACCATCCACTCAGGGGTCTCCTGTAACATCACTCATGGATAATGTTCCTCTCTGGATTGATTGGCAAGGGACTGCCATGCTCTTTGCAGGGCTCTTCACATTTCTCTTTCAATGTGTGGCAGCATTTCCTCCAAGAAACAGGTTCCAGTTCTTCAAGGGAAAAGTAGATATTGGATAAATTGCCCAAAGTCTTGCTCTGGGTGCATCTAGCCCAGTGACTTCATTTTAACACTTGAACAGTTACGAGCCTTGGCAGTGTCCAGCAGCCACCTGTCCTATGGGACATGCAAACAGGGCCATCAGCTCCAGTCCTGACTGCAGGGCTCAAGACCGCACCTCTTGCTACTGCAAGGGGAAGGGCCATCCTGGCTGCCTCAAGCACTAGAAAAGAGTCAAGCAACTCATGGGCACGCAGCTACCAAGCACCTAGATTGAGTCCAGGTAAGATGCCCATTTGAGTGCTGCCCATTTGAGTGCTGCCAACAATGCAGCTGCAAAGAATTTGTCTATGCAAGCCTTAAAGCAAACCACCCCTCCATAAAGCAGAAAGGGTGATGCTCCGAGAAGATTGCTTGGTGTTTGACAAACCCTTCCAACATAGCAGACACTGTAATGTGAACTAGAGGTAGTGTGATAGAAGGAGTCTTTGCAGGTAAGGTCTAACTGAGCTTGTGCTTCTACAGGCAGGAAAAGAGGGAAGCAGAAAGTATGTAAACCAGCCCTGCCTGCTTTCCCTCGACTCACCCTCCCACAAAGCACACACTTGGAGCACGGCTGATGCACAGGACGGACAGCCGGTGTGTCAGCTGCAGAGCCAGCACTCAGGGTCTGCCATTATTAAGCAATAAATTCCGAATACTATCCACTTGAAAAAAAGTTTTGGGTTATTGAGAAACTTCTTCAGCCTGGAAAAAGTTGAGAACTGCTGAAGAAAATGTTTTCCTTTAACAGGGTAAAACCAAGAAGCTGAAGTGCCCCATGCTAGCAAGAGAGCTGCTAGCAGCCAGCCAGGCAGAACACCACTCCCTCGTGTGGTCTGTGAATTACAGTTCTGCCTTCCCGAAAAGCTGAATTGGAATCGCCGTCAAATAGCGCTAAGCAAAGCTCTATCATTTTTAGCCAAATGGATACATCAAATGAGGGGCATGGGAAAATAATGATAGAAAAATCTAAACCCTTGTAGAGGGACTAGCCCATCAAAAACTTCCACTAAAACAGATACCACTGAACAGCACAGCAGGTGCCCAGCTTTTTCCTCCCCAAAGGTGGCTTCCGATGTTTTTTACTTTTTTTCTTCCAACAGAATATTTTTTTTAATTTTGATTGTTATGGGAGAACTCTAAGGTGGTCAAATAGAAACGTCTGTTTATACCTGTAAAAGGGAGAAGAAAAATTACAGTTTGGAAGCACAGAACTTTCTTCATATTAATTTTATCTGTTCTTCCCAAAAAATAGCAATCTTTGCTGTAGCTGGGTATCAGAAATTGGCATGGCTTCAAGCTTAATCCCTGTAGCAATTCTCAAGTATTTTGTCTAGTTCATTTTTCTTCATCTAAGGAAGTAAGGGAATCTTATTTCCCTTAAGGGAATCTTAAGGGAAACTTAATTTACAATCAAATACATCTCACTCTCAAATTATTAGAGCCTGTATGAATCTTTCCTTAACTTCTGGTAGAAGATGTTAAGCTTTGTTTCGGATTAATGGGAAAAGAAAGCAGGAGGGAAAAACTGAGTCATCTCATGCGTCCTCGTGTTCTGTATCAGTGAATCACTGAACACTCATTGCATCACAGATGTCCCGTGCAGCACCCAGAGTAACTACTACAGTTAAAGACGCATAAACTTGTGTACACTTGTACATAAACAAAGAAGAATGACGTTTCCTTTTATTTTACATACTGCATGCACACATTCCTCTAATCTGGGTCTAGTACGGTTAATATCCATATCATCGGCTTTCTTGAAAACTCCAGCTTCAATACTGATGAAACAAAACATTTTCAAATGGATGATCGCTACATCAGCAGCAAACATGCTGTAAGAGACACACTTCCCGCTGCACAGACCTCAGCTTTTTGGCCAGTTGACATGAATACATCTCCATCAGTACATGCTCTAAGCATGTCTCGCTGTTCCATTCAGAGTCACAGCAAAATGCCACGTACAAGCCCACAGGAAATAAGGAAAATCACCCAGCAGAGTTCTTTTTAATAAATGATTGTTGAAAAATTAGTTGTTATTCTACCACAAAGAACAGTCAGGAAAATCACCCAGCAGAGATCCTTTTAATAATAATTTTTGAAAAATTAGTCATTATTCTACCACAAAGAACAGTCAGAGACCACCTTCAGAGGAAAACAGTGTCTTTTTCTAACTCCCAATCATCACTTCTCATATTTATCCCTATAGAAAAATTGGAGCTTTTTTGTTTTAAAAAAACCTCACGTACACCTGCTAACTTTAAGGAAGCAGATTTACAGGCAAAGCTGCTGGCTATAGCATGATTCTGAGGCCACAGGCAATATGGAAAAATAAGCAGCAGAACCAAAGGAGCTCAAAAAAAAAAGCTGAAAAACTTTTTGAGTAGAGGACCCAGAAAAATCATCAGGCCTAGGGTTTGTTCAGGAACTGGTTTGCTAGCTGAAACAGCAGCGACAAGGCAAGAGATGTCCCTCTCAAGTCCATGTCTGCTTTCTTCTGGCCATGCCCATGCCGGGCTCCCAGTGGCAAGGCAGCCTCTCACTATCCCAGCCCTGAGCTCCCCCATCGCCCACACCAGGAGGGACCACAGACTTGCAATGGGGCTGAAGACATCAAACCTGGGACATGGGAAAACAGTGATGGAAAAATCCAAGCTGTTGCAGAGTGACCGGCAAAGCGCTCATGCGCTATGGGGTGGTATTTCATGAGCCTGCAACTACAGCTCCAAACAAGCCGAGTATACACAGCCATCGAGCTGAGTGGCCCCTCAGCATCACTTGGCTGGGCTGCATTTTCCCTGGGAGGATTCAGTTTTCCAAAATCTGGGCAGCGTTGATCCAGGCCAGCATATGACTAACAGTGAGGCTGTGAGCCACGATGGATGCTGTCTCCCTCGCAACACAACAGAAACAGTAAGATTGCCAAGAAACATTAAGTGGAAGTAATTTGATCTCTTTTCACCTGCCAAGCAATTACTTGAAAAATCAACTTGTTTCGCAGCAGCTCATGAGCAGATCTGAACAAACTCTCACCATGAGACCGGACACTGGACACAGGCAGCACTTTGGGATGGGATAATAACGATGGGACAATAATGATGTCAGGGTGGGCTGCTCTACTTGTGTTCAACCAGGGCTCATAGCTTGAGCAACTTCAGCAGCAAACCAGACAGGCACCATTAAACTAAAATCCTGCCCTTTCAGGTGAAGGCAACAGCGAAGGATGAACCAAAGTTATTGAACCTAACTGCTGCCTTCAACACACCGTGTTGCTTCTCTGGTGCCTTCGTTGCCTTCAGCAACCAGCCTGCAGCAAATCCCCTGCCACCGCAGGTGCCTCGGCAGCCTTCGGAATACCAAATAATACCAAGCACTGCTTGGTAATAGTTAGTAAACTGGCAGGCAACATGCAGAGTGCTTTACACCTCTGTGAGCTGCAACTTGCCAAACTTCTTCCTTTGTGAATGTTGTTAACCCCGGGTTTCCTGAGAATTTCAGGACTGATGGCATACTATGTGACTATGCCTAAAGAAACATATCTGACTGCAAGTTCCTAATTATATTGTATAGGTCATTTTAGAATAAATTCACTCCCGATAAGATCTCAAGATCTCAAAACCCAGTATTTATGAATCACAAGGAAAAAAAATCTCATATGTTTTTCTAGTTTTCCACCAGAAAACATTTTATTGAGTTTAAGTATGTGGAAATCGAGCTTTCTATCCTGGGAAAAATATATTATTAATAGTAAAATTGAATTAAAACTTTTCAACATGTTTCATTTTCTCTTTTGTATATAAGAAATCATGAATTATATAAAAAAATTTCAACGCAATACAAAACATTTTGATTGCTCTTAATATTTTTTTAACAATTTTCTTTATAAAAAATTGAAATATCTTAATTTTTATTCTAATTCAAAGGAAAAGCAAAGTTTTGAAATAATGGAATCTCATACATTATATGAACTCCATTTTCAGCACAATTTTTGTGTAATTTTAAAAAACTGGTATTAGTTTAATAGTAAGAAAACACAATGACTAGTGACAAACAGATTAAAATTTTAGATATCTTTGTAAAAAGTTAGAAATAAGAAAATAGCAAGACAATTACTGAATATAGAAAAGGGACAAAAATCTTAATTTCTTCTCAAAATGAGTGTTTTTACGTCTTTACTAGTAAGAAATTCTTATTTGCATTTTTTTGTGCCTCTGTCGGAAGCTGAGCATATTCCTCTTCTCCACTGGGTGGCATTACCACCTAGAGCTGTAGTATTTGACTGCCTGAAGTTGTTACAATGAAGTAAATGTCTCGCATACCTTTCTGATCTGAATCTATAGAATTAAACCAGTTTCCTGAGACAGCCACCTAAATTAGTCTGCTGATGTGCCAAACTGCCCCTTAGTCTTGTCTGATAGTTTCAGAAGGAAAACTGCTATAAAATAACTGGCTCTTTCAGCTTAATTTAATTCATACTATTGGGTTTGGCAATGTTGAATCACAGACATCTGTCAGCAAAGAAGAAATTCAAAGGGAAGGATTAATATAGTAAAAACACATGGTCACTATCTGTGAAACAGAAAGAAATACAGACTAAAATTAGATATAAAATAACTCGCAGCTTCAAAGAGCATTTGAGCTCTAGCAAAAATCAGGGTGTTCAAGCACCTAAGCAGTCCCAGTGAAGTGAGGCACGTGCTTACTACCTCGGTGAAGTGTGCTGGAGGTGTCAGGAGAAAATCAAGAGAGTGGATGTTATTTTGTCTGCTGCACGTGAACGAGACACCTGGGTTCTGCAAAGCATCCCACAAATCCCACCACCAAATTGCCCCTTCTTTCGCCATCCATGTACCATGCCCATTCTGCTCCTTTCCTTCCAGTAAAACCAAAGAGCAGGGAGTGAGGAAAGAAGCTACAAACCCAAGTTACATCTCAGTTGGCAGGAAGGATGCAAGTGGGGTGCACACACAGGTGCTGGGTTGGGAAAGAGTTTGGGTCACGGTTTAGACAGCAACTCAGTGCTACTAGGAAATGCATGGGGAGAAGGAATAACTCAGCAAGCTCTCTTTTTTCCCTTTTACAAAGTTAAAAGCAGGAGGTCAGAAATTAAAAGATGAATCCAGTAGTTATGCAAGAATCCATATATACTTAACAGGTAGAGGGTTAGATTACAGGATAACAAGCAAACAAGGTTTTCTGATGTTGTTAAGAGTTTCATTTTAACCTGGTTTGATCGTAAGTCTTAGACCACGATCCCTGAGTTCTGTTTGTTTGGTTATCCTGTCCTTCTCAGCCCACTTTCTCCACTCCTTTCACCAAGAAATGCTGTTGTTAATCTCTTAAATAGACTGTCTTTATGTGCACATGCCAGACCTAACGCACAGCAGGCTTTCATCCTTGAAGGACTCACACACACGTACGATAGGACAGGGAGCCTTGCACTTTTGGCATATCCCAACTATTTTATTGCAAAGTTCTGTTCTCATGTTACTCTCACTTTTTGTCCCAGGTCTTCCCTAGGCTCCAGTATCTTCACGGATGGGAGTATGAGCACAGAGAAACCTGCCTCAACTGAACCTTCTAGGAAAACAAAAACCAAACCAAACCCAAAACTTCCTATTTCTACCCCCACTTCCCCCAAATAAAAAATCCATGGGGTAGAAACTGTCCCAAGTCTTCAGTAGTGCCCTCTTCAGGTAATGAGAATAAAACCCCCATCCATCCTTCCTAAAACTAGGGCCTCTTATGTTGCACAGCACCTTGCTTCTTGTGCTTTTGTTCCAGCAAAACCCCTTTGAAAGGGTTTATAGTCCAGACAGAGAGGCCTGAGTGCGTCCAAGCTGGCTCCCACACAACGATGGGCAGCCACACATTCCTGTCCAGCCCCCCCTTTGCATGCACAACGTGCAGGGCCGCCCACGCTCATCTCCATGCATGCGCAAAGGGAAGCTCAAGACACAATGCACAGTGGGTTTCTACACCACTGAATTAATGTAAACATTTAGAAAAAGAGAATCCATTCTGCAGAATGAGTTCGTGGTACAATGCTGTCTACCCACTACTTCCTTTGCTCTAATATTCTCTCTCTGAGCACGTACTTACATTTCGGGCAAGAACTTGATTCAAGAGCCAGATTTGTCTTTCCCTGAGAGATTTGTATTTAAAACCTCCCCACAAAAACAAGGGTGGAATCATTCCTTCTCCTTTTGTTTCCTTTCAGCAGCCACATTTAACCTATTTTTGTCACTTCCACAGACTTCAGGATTTTTGTTTCTATTCATCTGTGGACTAGCTTCTGTAAGTTGTGGTCTTTGTCCTCTAAAAGGAGGCTGGAATAGGAAGAATGAAGTTTTTTCAAAAATGATTGTTCCTTTCAATAACAGCAAGTGACAGATTTTCTCTCCATCACCAAGGACAAAGTTATTTTCATAATGTTACTAATGGTTATTCAATAGTGACCATAAGAATACAAGAATGACTCTATTATTGCCAAATCCAGTTTATCCACTTAGTATTTCCAATAGTTCATACACCTTCTCCCACCTAAAGTTACCATTTTTTCAGTTCTACTAATTTAACTATTCATCCAGTCCTATCCTAACCCAGCTTTGTCACATGATCCAAATTATGAAAAAGAGGGGGGAGGAGGGGAGGAAAAAAAGGAAGAAAATGTAATACAAACTGTTCTCCACACATACACTTTTTGCAGTCCATTTTAAAAAATGCTTATTTCACAGATTTGGAAGAAAAGAACAAGTGAGAAAGTGAAAATGGCAACCATATAAGCCAAATCTGTCACCAACAGAAGAACCTCTTTTACTCAAATGGGTTTTGGATCACGCCTTATGAAGGTACTTTCTGTAAGTTCATCTCCATTCATGTATTTGGGCACTGGTTTGCCTTCCTGCTTCTTACCGTATCAACTACGTCAAAGAAGCAATGTCAACTAAAGAACTTGTTCGTATACGTACAGTAAATGCAGAGAAGGTTTCTCCTCCTCGTTTCTCGCTCCCAACAGCACGGGCTAGAGCCCTGCTGTGGGGCTGCGCTGCCGGGAGCCGGAGCCGGTACCGTCTGGCACCTACCATGGGTGCCACAACTGCATTTCTGGTCACACTGATGCAAACGATGCTACCCACCATGCTTGCAAAGATGTTGCTCATTATTTTAATGAGCATACAGAATGAGCAATTTTCAGCTCCATGTGCCACATCATGTACGAATTAGCAAGCAGAAAAAATGTCTTGCTACAACAGCCAGACTGACTAATTCATGTGCAGTTGCAGCTGCGCTGCTTTGTTCAAGAAACATACTTCTTGTCTTCTCTGAGAAAGGCTGGGTTTCAGATGCACTCAGGCCAGTCGTTCTGAGTTGCCTTTTTCCTCACGTGAGGGATTTGCAAATAATCTTATAGATCCCTAAGGTCTCTGGATACATGGACTATGTACACACCAGAGAATTTGCACTATTAATCACTATATTTTCTGTGTAAAGTAGACTGGCAACAGAGGACTTCATACACTCTTTGATTCTTTCTCTTGCCAGTTTATGGCAAATTCTGTCATGCATTTTTGGGTAATTTAAAAAGTACAGGAAATGTGTCCCACTTTACAGTAGATTTCATCACCAACAATGATGTTGGTGATGTCTATAGCCGTTGTCCATCTACATACTCTTCCTCTTTCTAGAACACCACATTGTCACCTCCTCTACTTGTTTCTTATCAATGTATAAACCCTTGTGCTCAGCTGTAGACAAACTTAAGAGTCACTGAAGGCATAGTTGGAAAATCCTGACAGGCAAGATCAGCTACAGCTGAGCTATTCCAGGACACGGCTACCTAGCAAAGCTGTGAAATGTCTTTCCCTGGAAGGTAAGTACAGGTTAGGCAATCTATTTCAGTGCTTCACTATCCTTATCATCAGAGAAGTACTGATGTTTACATGTCTCCCCTTCATTCTATTTTTGAGGGTCTTATTTGCTGTGGACACAGAGAATTACATTGCCTCTTTGCCTGTGGTTATGTTTAAGAAATGTGGAGTGTCTCTCCCACATCTTCTTTTCAGTAAATTAAACAATCCCAGTTCTTTCAGACTTTTTTATATATAGCAGTCTGTGAACTTCTGGTAGATCAGAATTAACTCAAGATGGCCCACATCGTTCTTGATGAGGGGTGCCCAAAAATGGACATGGTACTTTTTTGCTAACGCCTCAGCAGGGCTAAGCAGAGTAGGCAGATAACTTTGCAAGTCTTGGATGCAGCAGTCCTGTTTATACACGCTGGTATGGTGTTTGCTTGCCTTACAACGCATGCCCCTCTGAACCACAGATTAAATGCAAGGAAACAATAATCACTGCATCGTCCTTTGCAGACCTGTTGCCTAACAATTCAACCCCTATCATGGGGATGTGCCCTTGATTGCTGATAAATAAATACAGTATTTTGCACTTGGCTTGTATCTTATTTCAGACCTAGCTGACCAAACCAAATTAATTTTAATCCTGTTCTTCAATATTTGCAGAGCAACTCCCCTCTCAGTTTGGCATTGGCTGCATAATGAATAAACTTAGTCTCTACTCCACTTTCCAAGTCATTAATAAAAAACATTAATTCATTTTGGACCATGACAGATGTCTGACTCAGTATATAGGAGTGACCTCTTGCCCAGTATATAATTCCCATTAATGCCTGCACAGACAGACAGGCAGTTTACTGTGGTTATGGAGATACAGCACACCAGTCTCCCACACTTCCTAGGATTTTCAAGGCAATATTGAAATAAAGATCAGATCTACTACATTTCCCTTTCTTGAAAATGAGCTCTTTTCAAAGAAAAGCGTTAGGTTATTTTCCATTTCCTTCCATGTTTGTAATTAGTCTTTCCTTCAATACGTGTTTAAAGCCCTCAGGTCATACAGAAACTCAGTTAATGAATCCATATTGCCTAGACCACATTTTTCTACCTGTTCTCAAATGTGAGTACTACAATTCCTGCCCTGTGTTCCTTTAGGGACAGTCATCAACTTGACTGACTTGAGAGTCATTAAAAATCCTTTTTGCCAGGTCTACGGTTCCATTTACTTTAAGAACCTGGCAATAATCAGAGAAACACCCTCTGAATCACTCAGTCGAATTGCCCTCCTCTTGGTTGTGCTATTTTCCACTTCCAAGCCTCATTTCCATTAGTCCTCTTTCCTTCAATGGCCATCTCTGCAGAGCAAATGCAGTCTCTTATTTTATAAATAGCTAAAGAACTTTTACTATTGGCACATTTCTTTAACGGTAACTAAACAGGACTTGTGGTTTTTTACTATGGGTCTGTGTTTCTGACTTTGAAACATTTCTTTATTGATGCTTCTGTTCTTCTTTTCTGTTCTTTGTGAGAAAACTCACTGCTTGCTTCTAAGCACCTCAAAAAGGTCTTCGTTTGACTAGACTGAGTAGGCTGCTCTGCAACCATTTCTCCTCAGTTTGAAATACCACTTCCAGTTCCTCTGTAATGCTATCACTATTCACCAAACCACACATAAACCAGTAGTAACAAGTTCACTGGTTATTTGGTGAGTGTCTTTTACATCTAGGAATATCTAAACAACACTGTTAAACATCACTTGTTCCTAAGCCCATATCTGCTGTGATGACATGTGCCAGCAGCCCAGTAATGCCAGCTGGGGTTGGCACCAGCCAGAGGGGCTTTCTGACACAGGTACTGAGAGAGTGAAGAGTCTCCCTGGGCTCATCTCCATGAAGCTGTGCAAGTGTCTTTTTTGCTATGCCACTTACTGGCTTTTCTGCCCTACCTTTCAGACAATACACTGACATTTTTCCTTCAAGATCCATGCAAACAGCTTTCGGCATCCTGCCCCGCTCAAACGCAGTCCAGAAAATGAGACAGTGCCCCACCACCAAAATGCCGAAAACAAAAGGAGAAATTAGTATTAATATCAGTTCTTTTACCCTCAGAATGTCTTTCCCCCCAAAAAAAATAACTTCTGAATATCTCTGTAAGAAAGTACAAAGCAGAAATATTCATTTCAGGATGACAGCTGACTGCTTTCATCTTTCTGTCTAATGTTGTCTTCATTTTCTAAGTGAGAAAAACTCACACAAAGAAGCAGAATCTTGAGCGAAGGCATAACCATTTCTGCAGCATTCTCCAGCCAGCAGGAAAAGCTCCCATCGCCTGCACCCAGCACCCATGCCAGCCCACAGTCAGGACACCACCAGGGAACAGCAACATGAGTCAGTCCACAAATTCACTGAGTGGGGCTGGCGAGATGCTCGGTGACAACGGTCACATCAGTTTGCTCTTCTGGGCTGCTCAGAGAGTGATCTCTCCACAAAGTGTGTTCTACTAGATACACACCAAGTTCAGCGCCCTACCCAAAGGATCCCAGCAAGAGGAAAGCTTTCAAAGACAGCTCTATTAAAAGCAAATCACATCAAACACACTCTAAAGGACTTCCCCCAACAGCTGCCATAGGAACCAAATGTTTGGGGGACAGAAAACAAACATAAAGTCATATTAAATGCTAAGAACACTTACATAAAAAATATCAGAGACTGGGGATTCTGGATTTACAAAGCACTGGCCCAGAGGATGATGACAGGAAGAGCACTTATTGTCTGCCCCTCAGCAGCAGGATTCTTTGTTAATAATATGCATTTTAGGCTATTCTTATTTAAAAGTGAAATACATTTTTCAAGGATTCAAGCACTATAAGGGATGAGTTTGCAATTGATTTTTTTGAGAATCATCTTTCTTTTCTCAGGCTTTTTTGCTGACCTGATGTAGCGTTTCAGTAGCTTGTAACACTATTTTTAGAAATTATCCACCAGTGATGATTTTCAAGGAATAAAGGACTCTATACATACAAAGTCTTGCCTTTATATCAACCCCTTTATCTTGACATTTTGTGAAGCAGATATCAAAACACAGAAAAATACCCCAGGGATCTGTGACTCTTCAGTATGAAATGACCCTTTTCTGAAGCTTTTATCTTACAAAGTATCTCTGTTTCAAGAAAATGTTCATTTCCTACTCAGAGGCCAGTTCTTGTCATCATTTTATAAAGATGGATTTTGCAGCGCTTTTCAAAGCAAGATTTTCCTCTTTGCACTTTCTAAATTAAGCTAGTACTACTAGATGTTATCTGCAGGATATATACAGTACACTCCCTTATCGTGCCATTGAAAGTTTTCTTCTTAGATGCCTAATATTTAGTATCTCTACTCTATACAGCACACATTCACATTTTACTACATTCATGTTTTACTACATGGTTGCTCTTAGAAGTTGGGAATAACCAAAAAGACTTTTAGGCATTTCAGACAGAACAAGTAAAATGTTTCACTGATCAGCACCAGAAACTGAAGTCTGAAAAAATACAGGCTTGTGGATTACAGGGATTTTATGTTCCCACCTGCCTCCACTGAGTAGTGGATACGGTGCTACACTATGTTCTCAGGGCAGTAAGTCTGCTACAGCCACCTCGGCCCACAGATAAAGTCACTTACAAAGTCCTTTATTGCTCTAAGAGGAAACAGCAGTCCCCTGTCAAGCAAAAGCCCAGTCTCTTCAGCATGTAAAACAAGACCTCAAGGTTTCATGTTAGATTGCAGACAAGATGCCTTCCACAAACACAACTGGCCATTGTGGCTACCTCCTCCCTGAGTGGAAGGAATGCAATAAATGCCAATGATGCTGCTTTACCCAGGAGTTACCTTGTCCATCGAGCTTGCTGAAGAGTGCACTCCTTCCAACGCTTCCTAGTCATGTGCAAACCCCACAGGCATTCTGAAAATAATACAAAGAAGCCAGCTTGTGGTGAGGCTAAAGGGAAGATGAGATGCCTGAAGATGCACCATGTTCCGTCAAAGCAGAGCATTTGATTCTTGCAAGAACAGGGTAAGAGCGGTCACATCAGCTACCTGAAGAGGGGTTTCTTCCTGATGCAAGCCAATCCTTACAGGCACAGTCAGTCCCCAGAGTAAAACACCAGGACCCTCACACCAGGGAGAAACTAGTATCACTGCAACAGCTAAAGGTGATTTGGTACACATCTTATACTCAAAAATGATTTATTGGGGCAATAAACTCTTAAGCAATTTATCCTTTGATGTTTGGCTCACAGTTCCCACTGGAATCATACGTACTATGGAAACTATGATAGATAATCTGTTAAAAAAGTCCATCTGTTTCTTACGCAATGCTTCCAGCATGGAACCAAGCTTGAACTTAACAGATGGGTCCTTCTAGTATGGGATCATTTTGTGGATAATCCTTCTCCCAAATGAACTCAAATGCTTTTACATTTTCCATGAGCAAATCAGTGTTTACATTCAAGTTTCCTCTCTCTCTTCTTGGTGGCAGCTCATTTGGTAGAAAGCTGCAACATTTTAAAATGTGATAAATTCTGTATGAGAAAATGTTTTCATTGGATTCAGAAACTCAGGGACTGTCACAATAGCTCACCTGCAAACATGAGGGATAACCAGAAAGCTGCCACAAAGATTACAGCTATAGCACTAACTTGTTTGTCATCAGAAATCAAAGTTAAAATTAGTATCAGAGCTTCTTCAGAGTAAGTTCTGGAAGATAACATGGTAAAGAAAAGGGGCGATAGCAAGAGGTCTTGAATTATTTTCACTGTGATTACACGATAAATGTGTGCTTTCAAGTCTCATGAATAATCTCTGCAAAAAGAAGAGGACGAGTCTAAGCCTGGAAAATTTCCAAGTGTGTCCCTCTTGTATCCTTTCAGTGCCTCAATTTAACAACACCCACACATACACACAAAAGATCTACTTCCATACTAATGAGTAAAAGTACTTACCAGCAATCTAAATGAGACTTCCTTAATGGATCAAGGAGATTTAATCACATTTAGTCCATGAATTTAACATTTGGTAATTTTCTTGCCAGCATCGTGCCATCATTAACATCAGTATCTGTTTAATGACACATAAGTTCTTCTCGTAAGTGACTGAACTAAAATACACCATGATGAAAGAGCTGCTTTTAAGCCAGTCAACGTTTTGCTTCCTAAAAATGCAAGGACAGGATGAGATATCATTTTTTCTATTGTTTCTTAAGAAAATTTGGAGCAGAGAAAGCTCCCCAGGGAGTCCCCAAAGATACGGTGTTATCTTAGCTTCCCTGTCATTCTGTGCTTGTTTAACGTTGTTTCTAGTGGAGCTGAAACACCACTGCCAAACACCATGATTGACTCAGGGTCTAATCTTTCTCCTGAAGAGGGCAAAAGATGTTGTTGCTTTCCCTTACCACCAGCTTCCTATGGGGCCCAGCGTGGAAGAATGGCCCTCAGATTGGGACCCCTAAAAACCCACAAAAGCAAGGCTTATAACACAACAGTTGTCTGAGGAAAGACCAGTGTCTCTCTGGAGCGGCATGGAGAAGATTCAAAGCACCAGGCCAAAATCCAAGGGCCAGAGCACAACCTGACCCTGCCAGAGGTGAAATGGATTATTAGTATTAATCCTGGCCAGACTGTGGACCAGCTTTGTTGATATTTTCTTGAAGAAAAGTGACTGTTCTGTACATATTCCAAAAGCAAGGGACACACTTTATTTATTTTTGCCACTCTCCAGGAAGAGTTTGTTTTATTATCCCAAAGCCAGGGGACTAGCTTAGTTTCTAAATCAAGGAGAGAGGTTTATGCAATACCAAAGATTAAAGGGGGAAAAAATGAAACCCACCCAGTCTGCAGTGATCCCTTTCCAGTGCATTAACTCCTTTCCTACCAGGTGTCCTGAAGCTTCCTGGGACATAGCTCCAGAGAAAACCAGAGGATACGGGATGATAGCACCATATCTCATTTCCTTTTATAAAAATCTGGGACTATAGAATAAATTCCTTCATGAGAAAAAAACACACTGGCAGCGCAACCCATGCTGTGGCCAGAAACGCAGACACTGTGGCAGGTGATGACAGGACGTGGGCTGTTGAGCAAGTGACAGCCAAAACAAATGAGACCTCACAGATCTGTAATTAGGTCTTTAATATTCAAGCAAATGTCACAGCTAGTGTCTCTACAGATCTTCTCATTTAATAAGAAGTGCACGCTCCCTTATGAGAACAAAAAGGCACAAAGGATTTCTGAATTACAGAATAAAAAAAAAGCCATAATACTCACTTGAAGGAAAAGCATGATTGTTTCCTAGACTATAAGGCATGTACAGACAGTCCCTGAAATGGAAATGTTTTCTTAGACGAGTTTATAGGTCAACCAGAAGCCCTTCCTGAAGGATGACAAAAAGCATGGGGTCTTAGAATCATAGAATCGTTAAGGTTGGAAAAGACCCTTAAGGTCATCGAGTCCAACCATTAACCTGTAACTGCCAAGTCCACCACTAAACCATGTCCTCAAGCACCACATCTTCCCAGCAGATTTCATGCATTGGGCCTTCTTCACTTCCATCCACTTCCCAAACTCTAGTACTGGGAACAATCAAATATGAAATATGTGTTATTTACATAAAGTATTACAGGAATACGCATCCAGATGAAAAAGCCAAAACCAAACCATTCATTTGGATTAATTGCCATTTTTAAGAAGTCTGGCCAGGAGACTGACATGGGTAGGATTCAACCTAGCAAATCTGAGCTGGTCATCTAGATGCTTTTTATAGGCAAAGGCAGCATTGCCAGGGTACTACTCATCTCATCCTTTAACAGGCATATAAAGTGCTTCTTCTCTCCATTGGACTGACTGCTAAGAGACATCAGGGTGGATAACTCTCATGTAGACATCTACATTGCAAACATCTAGAGTTAGACTAGATGTAACTCTACTCGCCTACGACAAGAAATAGGGAAAAAAGAAGGGCTTGGGATGCGAAGGGTAGCAATAGATCATGTCGCAGAGTGAGCCCTGGGGATGAGCTGTTTTAGGAGGGACAGATTTGTGTGGCTGTTCCCACAATGAAGCCAATACATCCTGCTGGGACCAGACCAGCAGACACACCACCATGGTGGCTGCCTCCAGCCCGTGACATTACAGCAGTACTGGTTTGGCTGGACAGTGCTAAAATTAGCACTTTATTCCCACCAAGACCCAGCGTATTGGCTGTTCTCTCCCATGTGGCAGAACACTTTGCCCTCTTCCATGGAAACAAAAGATTTTGCTCCGACCCTCTGAGTGAGCAGTCTCCCTACAGCCTTATCTTAAAGGCACAGGCCTCCAGTGAGGAGAAAAGGTTCAGCAAGGGACACCGCCGAAAGCTTTGATTTTTAATGATTAAGGAATTCAGGCATAACATTTCCTACTCCCAGTTCCATTTTGTCCCTTTCAAATTAAGGACTGGATTTAATCACTGGCTTATTTTTACAGGCATTTAATCATAACGAAAAGTAAACAAAAAAAAAAACCTGGCGATGAGACAAGCTCTGCAGCCTGCCTTCTTCCTTACGCTGCTACAACTCATTACAAGGCATTTCAGTTCAGCTGTGAAAATGCCAGTACCTATCCTGATACAATGCAGAAAACTGCGATCATCACCAGCTCTCTGGACAGCAGTGAGAAGTATTTGAAATTTAAGACAAGGAAAAGACACGATTGTCCTTACAATTACAAGTAGCTATAGAAAAATATTAGCAGATGCCATTTAAAAAAAGCTCTTATCGCCCTCATCCTACCAAAGGTCTTAGAATTACCCTGTTACCCAATTCCGAATAAGCAGTGTTTTAAAAACACGGCGTTACTGCTTATCTGTTGCCCAAATCCAAATATTTTGTTTTCCTAAAAAGGGCCTGAAAAGCCAAACAAATCAACATCTTTAAGTTTCTGCTGGATGCTGGAAAGGATTTGAAGTTCAGGACAAACATGGTTCGTCACATGACAGGAAAAAAAAGGAAGCAGAATAACAAAATGCAACATCAGCATCTCCCTGGGAGGATCAGCATTTTTGCATCATGTTCTTGCTAGTTCTTAATTTCAAGCTGTGGATTTTACATAATAAATTTAGCATGGTCATTCTTATTAACTTACGCTGGGAATAATGAATTCAGTTCAATCAAATGACTACTTATTATTGTCATTGAACCCCTGATGACATAAAAGAAACCAAAAATAATACTTTGATGATATTTTAGGAATTTCTAACACTAAAGGTTTGAAAAGGGAAAGGACCAGAGACAGGGGAGATGATTTAAGAGCATGTCATCTAGTGAAATTAAAATTAAGGAGTATCTGTGAAATGGAGTTGAACCCCAAAATACAAAATGCAAGAGAAACAGTAACTTGAATTTTAGGAAGCAGATAAACTTTTCCCAACTCTCTCCCCTTAAGCTGTCCTTGGGGAAGCACTTGAAGCCGTCACACGTGGTGTCCTCCCTGCTGAGACTGGCAAAGGAAAGAGTACATTAATAAATACTGACCCAAACCAGCTCCGTCATCTGTGCCACACACCTGGGCAGACCCTTCCGACAGGCCACTGCTGGAGAAATCATAAGCACATTACACACTTCGAGCCCTTCCAAGCAACCCTCTCTCTGCTGCCCTTCTTTTCACCTTCCTTATGGCAAGAGTAAGGAGAGGCTGAATCTGGCATCGATATGTACGTCGCTTCTGACGCAGGCATGCAGCGTCACCTTTGGCTCTGCCTTGCTTCAGCAGTACAGTCAAACACCAGATACTGGTGCCTTTTTTACTGGTGAGGTAGCTTTACAGTCATATATAAGATTAACCAGCTCTTAAAAAAAGAAATCACCATTGACTTCTGGACACAGAGTGATACTAAACTCCACTGGGAACAAAAAATGAGGCTGTTATTGGAAAGAGAGCTGCACACAGCTGCTGGGTGAAATACTGAGGATGCAAGGCATAAACCCAGGCTGTTGGTGACAGCATTTTTCAGTGTATCCTCTGTGGAACTGGTTAAAAATGTTCAAATCACAGAGTTAATTCAGCTTCCAAATGTGACGGGTTTTTCTGCAAACATTTCCATGAAATACTTTCCTGTTCTCCATCCAGTTCTCCATCTGCATGGCAAAAGGGGTTGCTGTGAATATCATTGAGCAGTCATAACTAACCTTTGCTTTCTAGCTCACCTCTCGTCAAAATTTATCCTATCAAGTAAATGATTATTTGGCTTCAAGCTGATTGAAAAGGCCTGTACTTAAATACTCAGGACTCCTAAAAGAGCCTAAGAATTAAGGGAGGAACTAATGGCAGCCTAATGGAAAGTGACCTCTGCAGGATGGCAGCACCAAAGGGTAAAAGCTCTGATGTCAAAGACAACAAATCTCTTCCCCCGCCCCAATAACTTAATAAAATACATAACATAAAACCTGAGCAGCATTAAAGAAATATCAAGTCAAAAGACAGTCCCCATTCTGTAAGACACAGATCAGTGTACTGTTTGCAGTATGAACCCTCTAATGAAAAAGCACGCTTCTCGCATTGCAGATCCTAAATATCTATTGCTTCCAAGCAAGCCTTCTTGACTTCAGTCACTTTTAGAGGACCAGAAATGACTATTATTGGTGTGCTACACTCCCATTACCAGGAATGAACGTCCTCCGGTCCTTTCTGTATCTGGGTGGTGAAAACTTCTATCTTTTTATGCATTTCTTTAGCCAGGAAAGCTTATATGGATGCTCCATTTTTTTTGCTTTCGCCCTTCACTGATTTCTGCTGCTATCTTCCTACAAATTAAGGAAGATTATAAACATTTTAACTGTACTGGAAGATTTCCATTATTTTTCTTTAATACAAAAGAGTCATTAAAAGAGATAATTGCAATCTGCAAAAAAAGATGTAAATCTAGGACTGTTCAGCATCCTAATGAAAATGGAATCTCAAAGGAGTATGTTACATGGTTCTAAACCAGGATCCCTGTGTTTTAGGAGGAAAAAAAAAAAAGAAACCAAACAAAATCACACCAACCACAGCATTTTACAGTTACTATAGAATTAAACAGAAGGGCCACGGCAATTGCAAGCAGCTGAAACAAAGCATTCAGCAATACATGACAGATAAACTCAAGCTGATCCTTTCTTCTTCGTGTTATTAAAATGCAATGCACATGAGAACTATTTTATTGTCTGCTTCAGAAAGGTAGCAACACTAAATTTAAAATTTATGAGCACTAATAAGGTAACACATCCAGTTTATCCTCCTGTTCACTGTTAGTGTTGATAAGATCCACAAATGGGAGATAAGAAAAATACCACAGATGTAATAAAGTAAAAACCAGTGACTCACCTTGGGTACCAAGAGCTTGTGGGAGGAAAAAGGGCGAAGCTTAATGCCATTGCTAGACAAGTTTTGAGCCTTCTCAGTAACTTCTGCTATTTAATGTATGAGACATTGCGAAGCAAGATTATTTTTTATTTTCCTACACAGGAGATACTGCTGTAGCCACAAATGAAGGAAAGTGCATAGGGCATAAGAAGGTAGGGTACAATTTTAGTAAGAATTGGTGCAGGAATGTGACACAATACATAAACAAGCCATCTGGCCTTTTTGTAAGAAATTGTAACAAACTGTTATAGCTAGCCTCCATTTACAACAGTGCCAGCAAGAGCATATTTTTCCACTCTTACTGAGCATTATTATAGCATGCATTTATACAAGGTGGATTCAGATCCTTTTCTCCATGCATTCAATATTTGGCAAGTGTATTACTCAATAGCCTTCTAACAGCGTAATATGCATTAGATACATATATCCAGATACATACATTAGATACATATTACCAGGGAGGTGATAGTGCCCCTGTATTCGGCACTGGTGAGGCCGCACCTCGAATACTGTGTCCAGTTTTGGGCCCCTCACTTCAAGAAGGACATCGAGGTGCTGGAGCGTGTCCAAAGAAGGGCAACTAGGTTGATGAAGGGTCTAGAGAACAAGTCTTATGAGGAGCAGCTGAGGGAGCTGGGGTTGTTTAGTTTGGAGAAGAGGAGGCTGAGGGGAGACCTTATTGCTCTCCACAACTACCTGAAAGGAGGCTGTAGTGAGGTGGGGGTTGGTCTCTTCTCCCAAGTAACAAGTGATAGGACGAGAGGAAATGGCCTTAAGTTGCACCAGGGGAGATTTAGATTGGATATTAGGAAAAATTTCTTCACTGAAAGAGTAGTCATGCATTGGAACAGGCTGCCCAGGGAAGTGGTTGAGTCCCCATCCCTGGAGGTATTTAAAAGACGGGTAGATGCAGTGCTTGAGGACATGGTTTAGTGGTGGACTTGGCGGTGGTAGGTTAACGGTTGGACTTGATGATCTTAAGGGTCTTTTCCAACCTTAACAATTCTATGATTCTATCTCACAATATACAGAAATACTTCTGATATTGATGAAGGTGAGGTAACCTCCCTAAAATCCTCTATGCTGCTGCTGAAGTCACAGACAACGTTTCCTCATTACTTCACTGCAGCAAGTTCTGAAAGCCTACTGGAGTGACCACCTCCCTGACACAGCGTCCCCATGGGTTCGTTGCAGGGAGGTCAGACTGCACGGTGGAGGTCCACCTGAAGCACCTCATTCCTGCCTCTACAGGAGACTTGGGCTTTTTGCTCAAGACAAAATTCACATGCTTTCCATGGACTAGAACTTCAATGGACTTTCCATGGACTCCACTTTCCATGGACTGTATTTCAACTTGTTTTAGCAATCTGTGCAGTGCTATGAAGTGTACCCTGCGGTGCTCTCCAGAGATCCTACACAGGCTTTTTTTTTGCCAGCTACAGAATAATGTAACTCTTCTGAACCCAAGAGGAAAGATCAAAACTCCATCAAAATATGAAGATGGGAGATGCTAAGTCTAGAGAGGCCCCTCAGGTGCAAATCTAAGACTTGGAAGGATTAGATTTAGTTAGGACTGCAGTATTTATATGCTACTGGACTGCACTAAAATCATAAATATTATCATCTGTAAGACTGGTACTGACAGCCTACCAACAACGTGGCTGCCTGAGGTCTCCAGGCCTTTCAGCTTCCGCTCCACTCTGCGGAGCACCTGATGGTCTGAGAGGTGCTGGCGGCCGCACTCCCGCCAACTCCAAAAAAACAGGCACCTGCTCCCCATGAGCTCGCACCTCTCTTCAATGGATGGAAAGCTGCTCCTGGAAGACCCCTTTTAAACAGACAACCAGCTCTGGGGAGCGCAAAGGGCAATGGGGATGAAATTAAAAAGGAGTTGTAGAGCAGTTAAGAATCAAATTTTCTTAGGAGGACAGATTTTGCTGCTTGATTCTCATTTGTGTTTACACCCAGCTACATCAGCATCTCTGCTTCCTTGGGTAGCAACACATACTGCTCTGAGCGGTGAATCCGAAGAGATGCACTACATCATACTGACCCTCCTGAATGTCTCTGCTGATTAAAAGCTTCAAGTGAGAAGCCTTGCATAATTTTAGCTTTTAATTCTCAGGATAAAAATGAGAGTTTAAGAAGTAAGAAGCCTCAGGAAATCCTGAGTAAAGGATTTAGCTGTCATTTACCTTCAGTGTACCAGGTGCTTCACAGCTCTGATCCTACAAACAGGTAGGCAAGTGTTCATTTGTGATCCTCATTCTTCCCTTCAAAAGTAATGGGGACCGCTCTCATGCACATGTCTGACTGAAGTTCATGATATATATAAGGGTGAGACGGCTGGTTTCATTCCAGTGAGAATTTCAATAACTAAATTAGAATCAGCAGACTTCTATAATGCCCAGTTTAAAACAGTGACGTTCAGTCCCATATTTCTAAGAGCACAAATAAATACACTACAAAGTATTTTAAGAATTGACAAAATATAATACCTAGCTTAAATATGTGCATGCATGCATATGCATACTGACACCCACACACATACACAGAGCAAAATATAAAAATCCTAAGTTTAACAGATAACATATAACACAAGCAGCACAACCTAAGTATACCACTGAAGGCAACAGCAAGCTGAAAGATGGGTGGTGGCGCAATTGGCTGCCGGACAGGTGCGACTGGGGAGAGGGTGGCTGTGCCTGCCCATGGTGGGATGTGCTGCCGGCAGTCTGGCTCCAGCCCTGATGTACTGAGGCAACAGGAGACCCAGGTGAGCAAGTCACAGTCATGCTGTGCAGAGGCAGAGGTAGTAGCTATGCCTCCTATGGTATGCCGGGGATTTTGCTGTCAAACCAAAATCCCAACAAACAGTCAGAGCATCACCAAGCCTGATGGTGAAGGAAGGACTGACGGCTGTGGCAATCAGAATTGCTTGTAAACCCATCTCACTGAGCACACAAGACCCACCTCCACCCACTGCAACACCCCTGAATGCCACGCTGCTAAATGCCACGGTGGTGGCGGCAGCTAACGAGAGCATCTTTACGTGAGCCTCAGCCGTGGGGATGCAGCATTGGGCCATGGTAAAAAAAACAAACAAACAAACAAACAAACGAGAACACACATTCCACCCCTGCCAATCCCATCTTTCTACTCTCCCCACTAACATTAGCAACTGAATCTTTCCCACTCAACTTTTTAGCTGTCTGCCAAGAAGACAGGGAGACCAAATGGCATCCACCATTCATCCTGATTATGACGAAGAGGCTCAGCAAACCACCGGACTATCTGAAGGCAGCTTTTGCAGCACAGCAGAAGTGGTATGAGGTTTAAAAAAAAGGTTACATGAATCTCAATATTTTTCACCAGAATTTAGGGGAGAATGGGGAAAAAATAAAGCAACGCTGAAATAAAGGCAAAAACATGCATGAGGCCAGTAAGAAACTCCATTCTAAAATCTCAAAAAAAAGCCCCAACAAACCTTTGACCCTGCAGACATTTTACAAATGCAGAAACACTTCTGATGAAAAATAAATTGCAAGTAGTTTGCCTTGCTCTGCTCCATGTCACTCTAACAAAACATAGTTCTTGTTGACAACAGCTTTTTTTTACAGGCCTGGTGTTTTTCTGTGAGGAAAGACACTGTAAGAAGATGGTCTGAGAAGCTTAGATTTCTTCTAAGTCTTGAACTCAGGAGTAATTCACTTTGTTCGCTCCTCACCCTTGCTCCTCTTCTTCCACCCCCCCCTCCAACCAGATAACCTATCCGTACTTAAACAGGAAAGCAAGGAGGAATGGTAACGTCTTTGTAATTGTGGTCTTTTCTAAGTGTATTTATTTTTTTTCCCAGCATGTTTATTTTTAACTGCTTTAAACACTCAGCAAAATCACGTAATTGCTCCCAGCCCCGGCCTCGTGGTGGAGGCACCTCGCAGGGCGGCGAGGCCGGGCTGGCAGCGTGCGCAGCCGCAGTAGGGCTGAGCATTCACAGGGCTCGCTTGGCGTGGGACGGCGTCTCCCGCACCCCTCGCTGCTGGCAGCGAGAGTTGCATCCACATCTGGGACAGCGGCAGATGCTTCTGCACAGAAATGCTGGAAGAGGGAAGTCCTAGGTTCGCCTCCATGTTTGCTTGAAGAGGGAATTCCTATGTTCGCTGTGATGACAGGCATTTCGTGGTCAGTATCTTTTCCAGCTGGAGACGTCGGCGTTGAGGGCAGGACACCATAGCTGCAGTGGCTTCTGTCAGAAGTATCACCTGTGCTTTTTTCCTTTGGGTCTCAGTATACACTGTGAGATTCTCCTACCCCCACCATGGTCCCCTTCTCCGTCACACAAGCTTTTTGCCATCTCAAAGGCTGGCACCTCTTTAATAACATGTGAGCTCTTAGCATTGGGCTTTCACAGTGGCATTTACAGGAGTCAAAACACAAAATATGCAAGTTAGAAGCAGAAACAAAAAAAGGGAGAGAACTTCCCCGAGAGCAAACTGCGTGCCAGCCCACTGAAGTGGTCTCTCCACGTTAAAGCCAAGCTGCGCCTGTTTTTCGTCCCACTTAAACTTGTCACTGCCTTGCTTTCTAGCCTTCTAGAATTGCACTGGGTATGTTAGCCGATGCACTCTAAGGGACTTTTTGTGGGCGTCCTACTGTTAATAGAGCAATTTACTTCCCCTGCAGAATGTATCTACTTGAAAGCCCCTCACCAGGGAGGCACCTTAGGACGGCGCACACACCACCTCGGTGCTCTGCAGCCTTCCCCTGACTCTGCAGCCCTGCCAAAATTATCCTCCCCAAAATGACCACACCAGAGCTCTTCCCTGCTGTCGTCGCTACACCTGTCTGCAGAGAGAGAAATGAAAAAAGATGTACTCTTGCAGCTGGGGTTGCTGGAAAGCTAGAAACCAGCATCTCCACTGGAACTGAGTTGCAGGTCTCCAGAACAGGAGTAGTTTCATTCACACCACATGGAAAAAACAACAATCCAAAATAAAAGCTCCAAAAGATGAGTTGCATTAGCCCAAAAGCATAGGTTTTGTAAATGGAAAAGCTCAGAAAAATCTCATTTTTCTTGAAAAATGCCTCCATTTTTTCAAGAACTTTTCCCAATGCCCTGCAGGATTTGGCAGAAGGTTCTCGGTAACAGTGAGGGTCCCTGACGCCACGCTCCCCTCCAAGGGGGCACCTTGGAGTGCATGAGGATGGTTGGAGATGGTGACCTTTTCCCTCCCACCACAAAAACCACCCTTCTAGATCTATGATACATGGTAAGCTGCAGTGTCACCTCTTTCTCCAACAAAAGACAAAACTAAAGACAGTTCAGATACCACGTAGGCCAGGAAAAAGGTGACATTTCTAAACTGAACGAGACTTTAAAAGATGTACTCCATTTTTTTTCCAAAATGTTTTCATTTTGACAGACATTTAAAGATTTCTCTTTTGCTTCCCAGGTTGCGACCAACCCTGACCGAACTGTGAGAGGCTTCCCCTTCCACAAAGGATGTGGAACCAAAAAAGAAAGCAGGTGGCTGGCTTTCTCCAAGAGCTCTTTTCAAAGTCCTCTTTGCTATTCAGAAAGCCATGCTTCATGCTGATGACAGGCATGGGTACGGGTTACTACAGGTTGCCTTGTGCTACAAATATTCCCTGATTTTAGTTGCATATTCTTTTTAAAAAAACAGTATTTTCTACAGTGGCTTGTAATCTCAGAGTCTACAAAATTTACAATACAACCAGTAAATCTCAGTCCATTCTGTGTTTATTAGGAAGGAGGATAAAATATACAGTCTAGAAATTCAAGTCAGCATTAGTATGCGCTTTGCTACTGTTCTCGTGATCTTTCACTGGACAGTGTTATTCCTGAATTAAATACTATTTTTAAAAGGAACCTGTTGTTCTCTTTAAAATGTCATGCATTCTTTTAATGCCATATACCAACACTGAACAATGAAAACCATTTTACCCTTCTGGAACTCATACTTTAAAAATTTAGTTCTACAAAAATAAAGTAAATTGGAAAAAGCCGTTTCATCAGACATTTTGAATTCTAATAGGTTCACAGTGTTCACCTACCCTATTTGTGGGCTATAGGTACTACAGGAATATGTTCCTATGAACAGATAACATATTTCCACTGGAAAGCTTGTCCATTAGAAAGAGATTATCTGATAAATAAAAATATTCCACAATTATACAGTAATTAAGAACTTAAAAATTATAATGATTTGCCTGTATCAAAATGGTTTCATTTTATCAAAATAAAACACAGTTGAAAACATATTTTCTCTTGAAATGTTGGATTTTTAACTTTCATACCAGTTAAAGGAAAAGAAGTGCTATAGAAAGCACATTTCAGATTTCTGGCAGCTAGAAAGGAAACCCTGCTTTACACATGTCAAGTTACAGGCACCCACCATATCCTTTCATCGGACACTAAAACTTGTACATCCTCGCTGAAAATTTGGTCCCTGCCTCTAGTATAAAGTCTTCCAGCTTCTAGTAAATTATTTCATTATGCTTTTTTTCAGGCAAGTCAAAAGTCAAGGTCTATCAGAGATCTTTCCTCCAACCACATGCAAAGATGTGATTACGGCAGGGGGTTCAGTCTCTCACTGACTAACCAGCCGGACTAACCATGCAAACAAGGAGATGCCGTGGAGCAGAGGTGTTAAATGGACAGAGAGTAGAGCGTCCACATTGCCATTCACATTTCTGCTCTATTCCTCTAACTCTCTAGAATTTACTTTCATAGTTAAGTTTCAAAAGCCTATCGCAATACTAGATTTGCTACACATGGTATCCATCCCACTTTGCAGCTTATATAGTCTACCCATCCAGAGCAAGCAGCAAGCGGTGTCACACAAGAATGGCAAGATCACCATATGTTTCGGATGAAAGAGATGACCTCACTTGGGTCAAAGCTACAGAGAACTGGACCCATCTGGGGATACCTGTTTTGGTGGCATAAGGGATCTAAATTTCAACCATGCAACTGCTTGCTTGTCTTTTAGTTTAGCAATTTAACAGGAAGAAAATAAAATGTAGCTGTTAGGTTGTTTTTTTTTTAAATACTTCAAACTTTTCTCATTGAGGTTAAAATGAAAAGCAATCCATGGTTTTTCTGCAAGTCAAAGAAAATATTTCAATTTGCACTGAAATGGCTATTCCCTGGGCATATTTTCTAACAGCACAGGAAAGGGAGGGCAGCAGCTGTGGTGGTGGCAAGGTGCTAAGCTGTTGTAAGTTATAAGCTGTTAAAAGTACATAAATAACCATCTGGGCCAGGTCTGGATCCAGAGCAAGTGCCCTAACCACCAGCGCGTTGCCACTCTCACCCTTTATTCCTCGGGCTCAACAAATATCTAAAAGTCTTTTATTTTATTGTTTTAAAGGAACAAGATCAAAAGGAGAGATAAGGAGTAATATACCCCAAAATATCCTTTATTTTGCAGATCACATTACTCACTTAAGAGATGATTGATGTGGCTTCAAGCCCTCTTGGCCTTGAACCCATGCTTCATTATCATCTGTGAGCACCCTCATCACAGGGTAATTGGTAAAAGCAGAACAATTACCACATTAGCCTGAAACCTTTTTCCGTCCAAACCTATTCAGCCAATCATCCCGAATTTCCAAATAGTTTCAGGATTACAGAAACCACTTTTTTTTTGGCAAACTATTTTCCAAAAAAAAGAGTTCAACTCAGTTCTTAATGAAAAGTTGGAATGGCTGGCTTCAATACCCTCTATAAACTGAAAAGTACATTTTTGATGGTTCATGTGGATCCGCAAAGAATGTTGAAGTCCATAAAACCCACTTTCAGGTTAAATGTAAGGTTTTCTGCTCCTTGCTAAGATGAAACAAAATGACCGAGGAATTTAACGTATTTGAAGTTTTTTAATGTTTTTTAGGGATTCCCTTCCTAGGCAGAATTAAGGGCTCGAGCACATGGTTCATTACAAGAGTTAATAAGTTACTGTGTGTCAGCTGATCTGCGGTAACTTCTTCATACATATGCTTAGACCTAGATAAATGCAAAGTAATATGACTTAAATTATCATACTTTTACTGCAATCTAAACTAAATTGAATTACTTTGTATTTGCCATAGGCATGGAATATGTGCACGGACTCTTACAAACAGCTTCTTTACTAAACTACAGTAAACTGCTAAGCAGCAGTAATATGATTATGCAACTGACACCCAATCTACCCATTGCAACACTCCCAAACTCATTGCTTCATTAAGTTTTAATTGCTTTTCTGGACTGTAAATGAAATATTTAAAAGCTGTAATGCTTGTAATTTTTTTTTCTTTTCCCTCACCACATTGCTGATATATACTACAAAATTTCACTGCAGTTTAACAAAATTTGTCCTTTGCTATTAAGGAAGAGCGTTTAATGTTACAAAGTATACAATTACAAAGTCCCGGGGAAAATTTTCAGTTAGTGAGATGACTATAAATACAGAAATCTCATTACAAAGAGCTGTTTGAAACTTATACCAACCAGATCATGACAAAAACTGCTAAATGCTAATTTAATTCATACCCTATTTTTAGGGAGAATGCTAGTCTTGCAAAAGATACTAGTTACTCTAACTTCAGTCTTACAAATGCCTCCATGTGGAAAAAAAACACTAAGGAGGGTTTAAATTTTGTTTCTAAGCAGGTAGTGATATAGGAAAAGATGGAATGAAAAAGGGAACATGTTGAAATTATTAAAGCAAGATGGTCATAGGGAATTGACAGAAAAACAAACAGTATAAATTGAAAGATGTTTTTTAAAGACTGGATTCCCTACCCCATTGCAAAATTGAGTATTTTCTTTTGTGATGGATAAGGAACATTTATAAGAAACAGCCCTCCCATACACGGCAGCTGGCAGTCAAAAGCAAAACAGGTCTTTAGGAGCAGAGGAAGCCTTCTCCTCTGAAGGATCTCAAAGAAGACTGGATAATGCACACACGGATGTTACTTTGTTTGTTCATCTGTGAATATTCATACACAACACATAAATACTTTGCAAAGTTTGCCGGTTCTAATGGCTCCTTCAGCTTCCCGAGAATCCAAACTGTACAGCAAAGTTGTCCTCTCTGGCAGGCGATGCAGATTTCATATTTCACGTTCTACAGGAAACATCATCGGCAGAGTTACCACTCACAGGAAATCTTTCTGCAAAAGCAATCATCTTGCCAACATTCGTAATTTTATCACTACTCAGGCAATATTTGGTGGTTTAGTTTTAATTGGTTGTAGTCTTAATATCGGGAGTAATGTGAATATTCCATTATGGAAAAAAGTTCTGTGTCAGCTACTTCAGAGAAAATATGAAAAAAATGCTATTGGTTCCATATCAAAAGCAAAAGAAATGCTTTCCTTCCTTGCTTTTAGATTTCACTTTTAAAAGTCTAATGCACAACTGTAAAGTACACAAGGCTGCTAAAAATTAAGCCCAAGCACTTACACACTTTGAGCCAGGAGCTTATTATTGGATACAGAGGTTACCCACATAGAAGACGTAGCTTTTGCTCCACCAGAGGAAAACGTTCATGCTCAGAAGGGTCAGAAGGGTCTGAATATGCTTCCTTCCCTTAAAGCCCTGCACGCTGATGGGGCTGTGTATGGGTCCACAGAGGGGATCACTTGGCAGGAAGTAGTGCCTCACACATGGTCTGATTCAGGATGCATTAATGCTCCTTGGAGTTAAATCTCAGAGCTTGGAGCCACAAAATAAACTTCAATGCAAGATGTTAACAAAAAAGTTAGATTTTTACATTAACTGGATCCACATAATGCATTTGCTATGAAAATAAATGCCCTTATTTCTAATAATAGGAGAGAAAATTACAGTTGGCAAACTCGAGAGGCAATTAAGCCAGTGTTTCAGAGAACTCCAGATCACTGCCAAAACAAATATTCAGATAAAAGAACAGAGCTTCCACTCCCTGCTTCCTTATTAATTGTGTTTTCTTCTCTGGCCATTACAAATAGGTTTGTAAAATAAACTCCAAAAATATATGGGTCTCTGTTTTTTGATTTGCACTTGATTGTTGTTTCTGAGGATGCTACCCACTGCTGAAGAAGAAAGGATTACACTAATATTCACTCTATAAATAATATAACACAAAATAAAAGCCACTGCACAGCAAGGTTAAATGAGGACAACGTGGGAAATTCACAGTATAAGGGACTGCGAGGCCTCTCACTTGGCTTTCCAAGTGCAGGATATTCATTTCATTTTATTAGCTGATTAACGAGGTGTGTGGCAATTCATCTGGAGCTACTAAGGTCCTTTGATCCACCCTTCTTGCAAGCGCTCTCCCCCTAACAGACAAAAAAAGTTCTTTGTGGCTAAAATCCCCCCGCGTCCAGCGAGAGGATGCTGCTGGGGGCCAGGCTGGAGACTGGCAGCACAGCCCCCCATGCCAGGGGGAGAGGTCCAGCTGCCCCATCCACCCCGCAGGACCGACCACTCGCCCTCCCCGGGGCAGCCCAAGGGGCCGTCCCTCACCCGCTGGGCCTGATTCAGGGCACACCGCTCCTGCCAAAGCACACATAAGCTGGCAGTGTGCTTTCTGCATCTCAACCCATGTTTCTGTGAGGCTCTGAGGAGTCTCACCACTCCACATCTTGATGGGACAGGCAGCTGTTGCATGGGTATTCCTGAACATACATGCTCGCTTTGGGGAAGCCCTCAACCTGCAAAAGCCCTCTTTACCCTTGCACGCACAGGTATCGACAACTTCAATACAAGCAATTCAAAGCTTTTTTTTCCCAGGGAAAACATGGCCTCAGACCTATGTACAATTTGTACTGTTCAAGCCTATGGATCTCAAATACTAAAACTCTTCAGTTTGCTCTTGGGTGCTGAAAAAAACTCTCCACCCTGTGCCATAAGGGAGGCATGTGCAGAGCCCACTGGACCAACCATCCGTTATGATTGCCAGCAGAGGTCAGAAGCTGGACCCGATGACCCAAGGGTCCCTCTAATCTATAGGCTACAAAGGCCAAGGTTAAGCCTTCCTATGGTAGGGTAGAGTACACCATCCTGGCTGTGTGCAGCTGAGAGTGGGTACCTTGGTGTTTAGTTTGCAGCTTTAGAATGATAATAAATAGTACAATCTAAAGCAGACACTCTTGAAAGCAGAGAATGTCACAAAAGAGGCAATTTTTCACAAGTGTTCTCTCTTCTGCCATCTTCACTTTAGACCGAAACCCTAGAAGCTGTCCTTGTCTTGTGGCTTTGGAAGCCAGCTCCAAGGAACAGGGAACAGACAATGATGTGAACCGGGACGGAGCAGGGCAGGAAAGAGGCAGCAAAAGTGGTGTGATAAGAAGTAGGAGAGAGCAGCTTTCATCTTGATCAAGAGGAGAGCACAGTGTCTCTGGAGAGCAGCTGGGATCTCCATCTGTACCAAAAGACCGGAGGCATGATGATAGTTTCACAATGGTCTCTGAGACTGGGTGAGGCAGTCCTCTACGCCAGCTGAGCATCAGAGCAGCTGATGATGAGCTTTACAGTCAAATATCATCCAGAACTGAATTCTGTTTTCTTGTGCAGAGAGCGTGCTTCTGCTTTTGTAATCAAGAACCTAAGTTTTCTAGAATAATCGTATCTTACTTTAATCTTCTTCCTCCCTAGTAACAGGGTGATCTCAGCGGAATCAGAGGCACTGAAAAACTCAGCTCATCGGGGAGTGTGCATACATTTGGGGAGGGACCCAGGGGCCTAAGCATAACCATTTAGTGCCACTTCAAATGCACTTTGGGATATCTGAGGCTTCCCAGGGAGCTAGCAGAGTGACGCAGGCCCTATGCTCGACTGCCAACAGGTGGGACAGCCAACGTCACCTCAACTGGCGCCAAACACCTATGCACCCCAAACACCCCTCTCAGTGCCAGGGTCACCCAAGAAATTAATTTGAATTCCCAGAAGATGAATATGCATTTTTCTCTACCAAACTGGAAAGGGCGTTTTAAGAACAAAAATCTACCTACGGCAGGTCTAAACCCATGCCCTTTTGCCAAACAGCAGCTGGTGGGGAAATACCTTATGAGTTAAAGTTTACCTATAAGCATCATTATGAAGCTGTTCAGTTAAGATGGAGGCAAAAAGAGGGAACTCCAGTGGCATCCTGAAGGACAGGGCTCTTCTGAGGAGCAAGCGCTGCTGCTGCTCCTGGCTCATCTGGAAGGCAACACCGCAGCTTGCTCTGCTGGTGAGCTTTTGAGCCCATTAACTGGAAACTGATGCTGCTGTTAACGATTAAACTCAAAGCTAAGGTTTATGGGTACCTAGGTTTAATGGCATTTCTCACTCCCAACACCACCGTGCATGGCACTGACTGGCCTGTCACAGTGACTACATGAATCATTTTAAGTATGAGCTGTACACAGGTGTCAAAATGGTAACTTTCTGCTAAGAAATCAAATATACAGAGTAAAACAATAAAGGGACTGCAGTGTTAAAGATTTACATTAAAAAATTAATAAAAAGCAAATGCATTAGTTGAAGTTTCTAAAAGAAGTGCATCTTACGCTGTGTTTTCTAATAGTAAGTAATAGCGGATAAAGTGAAGCCAACAGGGAACAGTGCTAATAGCCATTTTCAAACAGAAATTTCATTTACTCAGTCCTGGCCTGTGTCAGATTAAATTCTTTTCTTAAATAACATTCAAAATTACCTTTTCCAGAGAGACTAAGACAGCAAAGGAAGCAATCTGAGGAAGAGGAAAAACATATCAAGTAAGTGAAGAGGGCAGATGCAGATGAAATGGAGCAGTTCCTCCACGCTGACGTTTCCAGACTGCAGCAGCGACTGGCCACGCTTGTGTTGGCTTTCTCCGATTTTATGTCTCCCCTGAGTGGTGAAGGGCAGGGAGAGGGGGAATCTATGCTGCACCTCCGGGGAGAGGCTAATGCTGCTCTCTTTTTCAACTTGTAGAGTACTTCCTGCAATTCCCACCATCATTTCCTTGAGGCACAATGTAACATTTTCCTTAGGAAATCACCTCTGCATCAAACAGGTGCATCTTCTGCGGAAGTCAGTTAACTTGTATTCCCTTGACAATGTACAGAACAGCATGAGGCAACACCTATTAATCCGTTCTCAAGAAGGCAAAAACTATCTCTAATTCTGGCCTGGGCTTATTTGGTAAGACCCCTGACACTTGTCAAAGTCACATGGAGCAGAAGCCCCACTCTCCATGGGATGACGTCCTTGCGGGAGGCTCAAAGCCGCTCTGTGCTGCCACAAGCAATCCACCCCCCTTTTTTTGCCAAGGTCTCTGCACCAAGATCACCGGGCGCATCTTCAGAAGAGAGTTAACACTTGACCACCTTGTTCTTCAGCTGCCCATGTGGGACTCGGGACCTCTTTTGGTTCAGGCTACCTACCTACCCCTGCCACCCTGGGGCTTTCCCCACAATCAACACCCCCTAAGGCAGCAGCTGCTCACCCAGGGGGGGGCTGCGAGGCTGGACTTCCAAACCGGTGGGGCCAGGCTTGGGTACAACAAGGTAAAGCTGCTCCCTCAAGACTTTCTAGTTCATATCATGTATGCACAACTGTAGTCGCAGCATCAAAATGTTTTGCCTCTCCACTTCTGTACCACTGAAACACGGGTCAGTGCACAAGCAGTTCTAAAAGAGCTGATGTGCCCCAAAATTTTCAAAATGAAACGATGTGCTTCCTCAACTCAGTGCTTTAGTTTCAAAATGTTCTTTGCATAAAGGGCAAAAATACTTGAAAGGCAAAAAAAAAAACCAACACAAAAAACTTGAAATTAATCTTCTCATTCAGCCTGAAATAAATATATTTGTTAATTATCATCCAGGATTCACTGAAACAATTTTGTGGACTTGACCCCAAAGGAATTTCTAATGAGTTTCTGGACATGCCGACAAGGCAGTAACATCCGAGGCTCACGTTCAACACTATTGATTTCCACTGCTGCTGGCGTGAGCTAGAGATGCTAAGATGTTATTTAAAAAACAGTGCAGCTACACTTACAAGCATTCCCAATGGTGCTTACAAAAAAGCACTAGCAGAAACAATTTGAGTTACTAAATATATTCAGTAAAACTCGCAAAGCATGCAAAAGCCTGCCTCGCAATGGCAAATGCCTGCTTAGTAACTGGATCAACTCTGAGATTGTCCTGGATGTCACTTGGTTTACAGGAAAGTGACATCTCTTAATGAGGACCATCAGTGGAAGGGGGTGGGGGAAGATGGGGAAGTGTTTTTTCATTTTATAATTATAATTTAATATCTTGAGATTACACTGATCGTTTAATGACTTCCCAGTTTGAAAACAGGATCCAGGAAGAGATGTGGCCAGAGGCAACTGTCGCATCTCATCTTGGATAAGCTCCCAGCTGCTAAAAGCAGCGCCTGCCTGGTGGGAACCACCTGCACACGCCAGGACGGGCCAAGCCCCAGCGTCCCTCATGCCTCGCACTGCCAGCAGGGACAGCAGGCCTGGGGACCCTTCCAGCCAGGGTGCGTTTGGGCTGTCTCTCTCGGTAGGTGCAGTGCTGCCAAAGCAAAGTACTCCAAAACATGGTTTAGGACCTCAAAACCTTGACATGAAGCAGAGAGGTCCATGAGGAATTGCAGGGCCACCAGCAGCTGCCTGCTGAGGTGCACTGGGAGCAAAGGGGGACCTGCCCGCCCATGTGGCTGTGTTCATCCACACCTCTCTTCTACCCAGAGGTTGATTTCTACAAAATCAGTGGGAACTTCTCCCTCTCTGCCGACTTGCACAAAATCAGAAGTTATTCACAGAGGACAGCGTAATTGTATGAGACTCACTCACACAGCAAAACAACCTAAAAATAAATACCTTTGGGTAGTTTCTATTTGTCCTTAGCTTTCAAGATATTTTCTGCAAGCTCCAACACACTATTTTTTTCATTTTAGATGAGAGCTGCAATCCTCACATACATACATCCCTCAGCAAGCATAAGCTTAAGACAGCCAAGAAACACGGCAAGAGTCTCCGCAACTTTACAACAGGTAGCAATGGGGGTGGACGAGAGGGGACGGTGCTGCACCATGGAAAGGCCTTTTCCAGCAGCAGAGGTCCTGGGGGACAGGAAGCAAACATGTAGGCAAGGCAATGGGAGCAGCAGGGGAAGAGCCACCAGCACCACCAACACGATGAGGCCAGCCTAAGTCACACCTGCACTGCGAAGCTTCAGATCTGAATGTATAGGAATGGCTGGGATATATGAACCTCTTCACCTGAAAAAAAAAAACCTCAGAGAAGCACCTATGTGGAATTTAAGAAGCATCAGCCCCCAAAAACGGGAAAAATAGATGAAGAAATAGTTGAAAAGGCAAGGGAAGAAAACCTGAAGCTGAAGCCAACATATTGCAAGATGAATGCATTTGCAGCCAAAGCCAGACTCTCCACTCCTCAGTGAAAATCGAGAGAGTTTATAATACTTTCAGGCGAATCAGTCCACCAGCCTGCGCTAAGGGCATCCAGCCTGAAGTTTTGCAATTCTTTATCTGCCATTTGTAAATGACTTGTGATTTATTTCTTCAGCAAGGAGAAGACAGGCCAATCTAAAAATAAGTTTTGTGAACAAAACCACAGAATTACATTCAGATCTTCAGCACTTGACAACTTTTAGGCTGCAGTTCCAAACCATCTCTTTTTCCTTCAGCACAAAGAAGCAGCACAATATTTTGCTGAAGCAAGGTCACATAATACATATGTTTGATAGATGCACATAAGTACATCCATTTGTCCCTACCACTGGTTATGTTTAAAACACTGTGTTTAGAATAACATTGGGATGCCTCATTTTCAAACAAGAAAATCCTAAATGATTAACGTGGCAAAACATGCTACTTGCGACTCAAGCTTTCTCTTCCACCTCGCCCCCCTACCTAAATAAAGCAAATACAGTTACTTTTAGTTTCCTTCAGAGGTTGTGCCAAGAACTGAAAAGTAATAGGAAAAGAAGTCTTTCTCTGTAGATTTTTATCAAAACAGTATACTTTCAAGCACAATGGTGTGCCATTATTTTTAAAGATTTCAAAAAAGCAAGCATCAGGGTTATTCTGTAATAAAACTTCCCACAAAACCTGGGTCTTTGTGTAGCAGTGACATGGACTGTGTTAGTCAAGGTGTGCTGCTAGGTCTTTCCTCCTAAAGAAACTCTATTTGACTTGCTGGAATGGCTATTTTAAATCTTTTAATCAGACAAAATCACAAAAATTTCTAAACTCACACACCTCTGATCATAAGTTTGCCTTTAAAAGCACCATACAGAAAGCCAACCTTGCCTGCTGTCCATGCACCCCCTGATATCATTGGTAGTACCATCGATGTGACAACAAGCCCCAAACGCTTCTACGCTTTCCACATATGCAGAGCTTTCAGCCCTGAAGCATTTACAGCTTTAACGGAGGCACGCTCCCCACAAAAGACTGGAAAAAGGGGGGTTGATACAGCTTTTTCCATTTTCAGGCCAGTTTTCTAAGGGAACAAGACAAATGCCCTTTTTCCTGTGGACTCAGCGGCCAGCATCAGCCCCATCCCACAGAAGAAGAAAGGTCTGACAGAGGAGGCGTTGGGTTCCCACAGACTCTGTAACATCCCTGGCTGGGGAGCAGAAGCCCAAAGGGAAGTGTCAGAGAGGGAAAAAACACAAAGCGAGTGCAGCACGAGTCCGCGCCACCCGCTGAGCTGCTCGTCAGCACACGCGTGCCAGCCAGGCGATCAAACGGGGGCCTGCGGGGTACGCCGCCTGTTCGCCCCCCGGCCGAGGACGATGCTGGCAGTGCAGTACCGGCACAGGGGAGGGGAGGAGCGCCACCAGAAACATCAGGGGACCAAGTCAAGCAGCTGAGGAGGAGAAGGGCAAGACTTAGGAAGTAACAGATTTCATTAGTTCTTCTCCTCATATTATTTTATTATTTATAAATAATATATATAAAACAGAGCAAAGCCCTGCTCTTTTAGTCTTTGCCCCCATGGCTCTGCACACTGTAAACAGCTACCCAATTAAGAAACAAAATCAAAGCTATTAAAAGCATGTGGGTGTGGGTATATGTATGCACCCCCAAGAAGCACAGTGCTGGCAGCGGCGATGTCCAGTCTGACCAGATGTGTGTGATGATAAAAGAGTGTGGCTGTATGTGTGTGTGAGCCAGGGAGACAGACGGACGCCCAGGGGCGGTGGGCTGGGTTCACTCATTAATGCAAAGCATTTGCTGACTCCTCCACACTCGGCAGTGCCAAAAGCTCCTCACCCAAGCTGCCAAACCTTGTCTCCTATCAGCAGACGCTGTCCCTCTACTATTTCAGTTTATAAAGCACCAATCTAGAAAGTGTTATTTTTCCTACAAAGCAAAACCCTCCCAGGTACCCACTTCACAGGGCAGCACTCGTTCAGTGACAGCTTTCCTCTGTCACGTGTGGTCAAGAAAACTATCTGACACCCCAAACCCTCTCTCCCTCTTCACTGTGTTCACCTCACTGCATTTCAGGAGTTTTAATTGCAGCTGCACCCCAGACCAAAGAGGCACCCCACAGCAGTGATGGCTGGCAGGAGTCCCCAGTGTATTTCCACATCGATGGGAAGTCAGTCTTTCTCTGGAGGATTGACAAATGAGCCCTATTCTCGCAGAAGCCAAATGTTTCATTTTAGGCATTTTATCTATGTAAACCAAACAGATAACAAGGAGAGCAAAGACCTTTGAAATATTTATTGATAAATTAAAGTCCTAAAGCTTTCTACTGCACAGCGATAAGCAGCAAATTCTCACATAAGATGCCAAGGCATGCGGAGCAACTGATCTTATCTGAGTTCAAAAAGAGTAGGTTTGCAAGCAGAGAAAGAAAGTAAGCAAAATTGAGCTATATACAGATTTAAAGATAGCTACTATATACCATGAAAGCAACATGCAATAAATTAATGTGACAGAGCATGAAGACTAAAACAATATGAAAGCTTTATCAGTCAAACCTAGAAACTATAAATACAGACTGATGTACTGATTGAATACTTTCTAATGGATGTACTATTGTCTCAACCATTTATGACAGTAGTCAAAAGTTGTATATAAATATGAAATAGCATGTTCTTTTTCAATGTGGATGAAAATCACCCTCTTTTTTTTCTCAGTTGCAAAGGTGCTTATTTTTCTCATACACAGCACGTTTGGGGAAACCAGCATGTGAAAATAAATGGCTTCATTTTGTTGCTTTGGTGTATTTAGCTTAATGAAAATGAAGCATGACTTAGCGTGAAGGTCACTGTTCAGTGTGTGCAACAGGAGAAAAATGAAGAGAGTGCTGGGACACATGGACAGAAAAAGGGACTTGATATAGGTTTGAAAAATAAGCCAGTGCAGTAGGATCACAGCAACACCAACATAACATGGGGGTCTGGATGGCGTCATCTCTCTAAATTTGTCACCATCTGAAGTCAAGAAAGGAGGAAGGGGCAGACAGAGGCAATGCCATGGTTCAGTAATGTCAATCACCTGTTCAATACCTTTTCCCTGAATCAAGCCATCTTCTCCTAGCTTGCCTCCTTCACAGCAGTTTTTAAAACTTGAAAGCTGAAATTAAAGCAACTTCAGATGATGAAAAAGCAACCGAACAAATGCAACAGAAAATAAACTGTCCAGCTCCATACACCGTAACTGCAGGGGCAGGTGCTGCTGAGGCACATGCACGTCTCCCCAGGTTATTCTGCTGCATCGGTCACTGTGGTATGCAGGCAACATTAAGTTTGTCGGTCAAATTCATAAGGGCATTGCAGGCACTTTGCACAGTCCACAGACATAACCTAGCCCTAAACTTAACTCTTTGACTTAGTAGGGAAGAAACTGAAATGTTGTATTCCTTACGTCTTACAGTCTTTGAACAGTCAGAGAAACAGGGGGAAAAGAGGAATAGCACAATAAAGCAATGGTACTTTCTATTCTTAGCTATCTTTTCACCTACCTTTTGCTAACCCACATGTAGGAACAAAAAAAAAAAAAAAAAACACCAACAAAACTCAAAACCCCTCACCACCATTGCTAAAAATTGCCTGGGCAAAATGTTTTCCTCTTGGAACATGACAGTTCTTTGAGCATGAAACATTTCACCATAAATTGTCAAACCCATTCCCTTTCGGAAGAAATCAGCCTGTTTTCCCAAGCCCCTCTCACCTCCTTGACAGCTCCTAGGCTGGCGGACCAGCTGTGCACATGGAAGACTGAAAACCAGGCTCCCAGATCTCATGACAGCCTAAGGAGCCCCACTGATTTCTATTTAAAACTTGATATATGCCACTGCTGTAATAATTTAAAATTCATCCTGTGGGAGCACTGCCTCCAAAATTTGAAACGCCCTTTAGAAAATATTTTCCTGCATCTTTCTTCCAGTGTAAATTATTGCCATTTAGAGTGCCATTACAACACAGCACATCTGGAGACTCAGCATCACAAAGTGAAGGCATCTGTACTCAACTACAGTCCCTAATTTCAAGGCAGTCAGTTCTTACAGAAGAACAATACTAATCTGGGCTGGTAATACTACATCACTTTTCACCACACAGGACTGCCTAGCAAACCACAAGGACATGTGCAGCACATGTGTGTCTGGGCAAGAAAGCAGCGGTCCAGAGTCAGCCCTAAATCCTACACAGATTTAGCAGAGAAGCATCAGGTTTTTTGACTCGCCACTGGCTTCAGTGAACCTACTCAGTTCAAGATACTAGTCAGAGTGCAAGACCAGTCATGCACACTTTTCTACCCGGGAAACTAGGCAAATTTTGGAAACCTACAATATGCGTTGCTGCCCTGATGGTCACAGAAACTGCCCCTGCCTGTGCTGGCTCTTCTTTGGAAGCCGAACTGAGAGGCACATGAAGAGGAGCAAGTGTCCCCTGAGCTGTGCTCTTTCTGGGGAACAGACCATTTTGTTTTGGTCGAGAAAAGCTCATCTCCTCAAATGGTGATTTATAAACCATCGCGGCTTGTAGGACCAGCTTGCACGGCCTCTAACTGAATGATTTACAATTTATGTGATGAACAGCTTCAGAGGTTTAAATATTTTACTGCAAAAGGTGCGAGAGTTGAGATATTTTCATTATTTTCCTCTAAAGTAGGTCACAGATGTCCCACTGGGAGGGGAAGTCCTTAGACAACAGCAAAGGACCTGCTGGTGCTAACCGTGGGCTGGAGAGACCTGTGGGTCATGTTTTACATTCGGATAGGGAGCCTGCCACCCACATTAACATCTCCCGGCCACGGCGCCCGTGCTTGTACCCATACATTAACTCCTGTTACAGCCTGTTATAGCCCCATAAATGGCACGGTGAGAAATGAACCCATGTGCCATTAGCGGCTGAACTGGGTGCCTGCAGAAGCAGAAAAGGCTGCTCCACTGGCCGGAGTAACTCCCTGGGGCAGCGGTACCTCACAGTGCCATTTCTGCTGTCACCCTCTCCCCAGCCCTTCTCCTCCACCACCTGACCCCGCCAGGGAAGAAGAAAGAGGCTGCTTGGCGCTCTTCTCCATATTTTCTCTCTGGGTGGTTTACTCACTCATGTCCTTATTATTCACAGTCTCGCTAAAATTCATTTCCATCCCGGAGACAGTGATGGTGGAAACAGATGAGACAGAAAGGAAGTTGCTTTTGTACCGAGAAGGAAAGACAACAGTCTCTGTAAACAGAGCATGATATTAACAGGCTGATGCCTGACGCTAAGCAAAAATAGCATCATCTCCAAGAAGCACTTAATTTGCTGTAAAGATCACCAGATATGCGAGGATCTTTGATCTTCACAATTATTCACCCGTGAAGCCTCCTGAGCTACATGGCCAACAGATTTCCTTTTGGGACAGTGATGGAACTTTTCTTTGGAAAGCGATAATCATGCGTCAAACATGTTTAAGGGCAAGAACTGACATTAAAAAGAAAAGTAGGAACCAAAACCAGAGTGTAATCAGTAGCAAAGTAAAAAATGAACATGTAAATGAATAAATGCAGGAGTTTAGGAATATGGAAGTAATGAATGCCAAGCAGACTATGAAATGCTCCTTTTCTGTCAGCATGCTGGCTCCTCATGAGAAACACAACTGGTGTTCTTAACTAGCTTCCCTTGTATGTACAGAAGAAGTGATCTCACCCACATTATACCACCTAGCGACAGTAAACCAAAGGCAACAGAGACGAGCATCACCAAAATACTTAGGTAACCAATTTTAGAAAATCTTGCTTCGTACTCTATAAAGCTCAGAGTCAAAATGCAGTTGTAAGCAGCCTACGATACAGACCCCCCCCCCAGTCAGCGCCTTGGCCAGCAGAAAGGGGAGCGAGAGGGGCTTGCAGCCCCTTCGTACACACCTAAACGCCCTTTGCCCCCTGCCAGCATTTCCAGGGGAGAAATCACTTCAACTCTGGCTTGCCCAAAGCACCACGGAGGGCATAACGGAAGGGCATTAGTTCCACCAAAAGAGGCGAACAAGTCTAACTGGAAGCATGTACTCGTTCCTAGGAAATAAAAAAAAAAAAAAAAAAAAGAACCAGAAAAGCCACTGGAGTGAAGATTGACCTTTAAAGACATCTGGAAGACACATACCCACCTCGGATCTGGAGTGGGACAAACGAGATCAGTTCGTGGGAGCTCAATATAATGATGCACAGAGAAAATCAAAAAAACGAGCATCATAAATCTTTGCTTCTTCCAACCAAAAGCAGCACTGTTCCGGGTGCAGGCGGGCACGAGGCACAAGCACAGAGTCACAGAGCGCAGATGCCCGTGGCCCTGGGGCTGGGAAGGAAACGGCCCTGGCACACCCCAGCACCCAGAGGTGAGCCTTCGCGAGCAAAAAGTAAACCTCCGGCTGAGAAGAAGCTGCGTCACCTTGCCCCAGGGTTTCTGTTATGAACTTCTTGTTTCGGAGAGCAGCAAGGCTTCTGACATACGGTTCAGTCCCCCTCTCTGCAGGGCTGCCGCTGGATTTTTAGAGGGGGAACAATTAGTCATGCTCCAGAAGTGGCCGATCCAAAGATAAATTTTCCCTCTCACAAATTGATTTTGGCTGCTGTATCTCTGAAAAACCCTAGCAAGTACAAGAAAAGGATAAAGGTAGAAAATCTGTTTTTTCATACTGCCTATGATTTGCTGTTTTTAAAATACTGACTGTGCATTTTTAATACAGAATAGCTTTTAATAATAACCTGTAACCTGCAAAGGTTCATTTCTTCACAGCTTGTCAGAAATGCTGAAACATTAAAATGAATATGGTACAGAGGCTCTGAATGTTATCATTTGGATTTAACTTAATTCTTACCACGTGGATTAAAGACTTTGTTTTAAAACTTGCTTTTATTTCTCTTTTAAAAAACCCTAAGAAGGGAAATTTAAGGTTGCAAATTAAAGCACTCAATGATATGGAAATGGTAAAGTGAGAATGAATTGCTTACACACTCCTAACTGTATTCCCTTTCTCACTTGCAGTAGGAGTCTGCAGATGGGTTTTGAATGATCCCATACTGTTTCTCTAATAATGAAATATCAGAATAATGCTGTTTCTAGGTTAGCTCAGTAACCAGAAGCATTAACTTCAATAGGATTTCCAATGTTTTTTAAGGTTGAGTATGTGTATATATGCATTTATACATGGGGGGGCATATGTATATACAGTATGCTGACTTGCTAGGATAAGACTAGGGCCACGTTTTCTCACCCTTAAAAAAAAAAAAAAAAAAGATACTCACAGTACATGTTAAAGTTAAGAGAAAATAAACCTGGGTGCATTTTGAGTGCAATGAGATTTAAAACAGAAATTACTGTTTGTTATCTGATTTTTTCCCCCTCCAAAACGTGAATCATACGATCTAGTCCTTTTACCAGTACACAAACTGGTTTGTTTTCTATCTCCAGCAGAAGCTATGAATACACTCCTTTTCTATTTCTGTTCTGTGTAAACACATTTTTCCCAGCACTTCCATATTTCAGTACGTGGAGGGTATCCTGCAAATAGCACATCCATGAAGCTGTACTGATTGCAATAAGCCATTTATATGGAGATCACTGAAGTCTGAAACCATGCGCTTTTCATTTTACCTGTACAGTAAAACTACTACACCCTGACTAGATTCAAACAGGACCTCAAACTCCAGAACATTCACAGCTGACTTACGTATTTGTGCTACAATTCACATCTAAAATGAGACGACTAGAAGCCATAATAATAAAATACTATTAAACTACAAAATACTGTCAAATTGCAATATCTTTTAACATAGATGTATTTATCCAACTGTAAACACATTTGATTCCATAATTATCTCAATATCTGCTGTAACATTATATTTAAACTTTCAACAGTGTTTATCAAATCAGAACGATCTCACAAGACCCTTCAGTCCTCAGAAATCACAGGCAGGAACAGCACTGTAATTATCTAGAATGCATAGCGGCTGTATAAAAACATTGCATATTCCATTACCGCCGTGCATTGCAGGTATGCCCAGAAGATGTAAATGTGTCTGCATGCAAAGGCAAGCAAGCCCCCGAAGGGCTGTGTCCCATGTCCTGGCTTACAGAAGAAACAGACACTGTCTTACACTGAACAATAAAAAGTCATAAGTATTCAGCACATGAAACAGTTTCTGTTTACATATTTATTATACATAGATACTTAAAGTGATAAGAGCAATATGATTCTGATACCCTATGGCATTGAGAAGCAAAGTATATTGTTATATCATGCCATAAACTGATTCTTCTGAATCAATGCGAAAACTGAAAAATTGCAGAAAATACCATTTTCTTGTACAGAAACTGTTTCAGTTTTCTTCCTGACAGGACTGCCCAGCATCAATATCACTATAAACTAAAACAAACAGTTCATCAACTTATACTTCCCCATTCCTTCGTGTAGGAGGTCAGGGGCTACTTTTCACTCTTTTTAAAATGAAAGCATATTTATATACAGTGTCAAGTGGTTTTTGTGTTGTGAAATGGATAAGGAAACATTTCACTTCTAAGATGCCAAATGCTTTGACTTTCCAATAATGTGTCTCCTTGTTTTTCCAGCTGGAATTATTCGCTGAAGGTGTACCTCATTTTTATTTCATGTTTAACCAAGTTCTCTAACACAAATGAACTACTTCTTAGTGAATTGGTTATTTTATTTAATACAATGAATCATGCAAAAATACTCAAAGTGGGTTCATAGGAGAGTGAGAAAAGGGAAACAAGCGTTCAGATCTCTTCCATGGCCTTTATCTAGAACTATTAGCTCACATATGGGTCCCATCTGCTTCAAACTGAGTTTAGGAAGAGTGTAAATAAATTAACATCATCTTTGAAAGCTAAGGGAGAGCAATAGTAAAACATGAAATACTGGAAAAGAGCAACGTCCGACTAGAAACTCTAAAGATATGGAAACAATTGTGTGATAATTTGTATATTAATTATATGATACAGGACTGCTCTAGAATCTCTTTCAGGAATGGCACTGAGTTGCCTTGACAGGGAGTCTGAGATATTTAGGATGCCTGATGAAACATGATTCGCCTCCTGAGTACGTTTCTCCAGTGATAGTGACACTCTTTGGAGGAAAAAATATTGTTCCTCTTTGGGGAAAAAAAAAAAGCTACGTATACAGGAATAAGATCTACCAGCTTTTCATGCCCAATAGAATCATAGTTATCATACTGATCTATGTAGAAAATACAATATTGCTAAACCAGTTGTTATGGTTAATTAATCCAAGTCCTTCTTGTTAAAAACAGATGGCACATGCAAGAATAACTAAACACATTCTGGAGGGTATCTGATGAGAAACTCCATTATATTTCACTAGTTTCTTATTTATACAGAGCAATAACAGCTGGACCACAAATAATTACAAAATATAAACAAAATGGAAGGCTGAAAGCAGAGACCAGTTCATTACGTATACAGACAAGTATTTTTATGGGGTTTGAGAAGATTTCAGCTCAGGATTCTCCTGGTCCTTACACTAAAAAAAATCCTAAGGAAAAAAACCTCTTTTTGAAACATCATCTGGAAATATATTTGTGAAGAGAGGTAGCGTTTTCCTGAGTTCCTGTAGTGTTCCCGTGTGATTGTACTGGGCTACTACCCATTTATCAAGCCTTTTGTGATGGCCCGATTGACTCATTACATATCCTTTATTTGTCTAATTTTGAAGGTCTGTTAAATGAGAGCTTGGAAAATGTTCTAATAATAGTAATGCTGACCTCAATGTCCTATAAGATAAAATGCCTGAAATGAAAGAAAAGCCACAGAAGAAGGGAAATTATGAACTCTGCCGCCTGCCCTGAAACCCTCACCATCAACAAAGGCAAAGAGGGCAGCTGGGCTGCGCAAGGGGGGAAACAGCAAAACATACCACCACCACTTGAAAAACATAGTTACACAGCTGAAAGGCAGAAAGTCAGAGATGAAGCCTATCAGGGCACTGTTCAGCAGCTGTGGCTGATTTTCACATACAAGGGATGGGAAGGGGGAAGCACCAGAGACAGGCAGCAGAGACATCAACAGCTCCATGATACTCATCCATGACCGTGCAGCCTGCCCCTCTGGGAGCTGCCACAGTGGTGACCGGGTCCAGTGCCACTGGGACACACCGATGGCATCACATACACCCTGGCAGCACATACATCCTAGCAGCATGGGGCATCAGTTTCCCCAGGGTGCCCCGGCACCGCGCTCTAGTGCAGCAACCCAGCACCAGCCCAACATCCCTCATCCAGACGTCTGCTGGTGCAAATCCTATTGCCTCTCACATTCCCGATACAAAACCACACCAGCATGCTACAGCTATAGGCGCTCTGCCAATATTTCTCTCTGAGCCATTAGTGCCCAGGGAATATGCCCCTGCTACCCAGGCAGGGACTGCTGCTGGAAGGACAGGCAGGAACCATGGTGTCCACCACGTAGGCAGGCAAGGCTTGCTGCCCTGAGCAAAACCAGGGCACTGCTCCAAGCCCCCTTCTCACTCAGGAAGTGAAGAGGACACTGGAAATAATTGCTGAACTTCATCCCACTTCAGTCTGGAACAACACGTACAGGCTTTCAGCAGCTATGAGAGCTCTTACGCCTTCTGCACAGCACTTCCAACACTTCCAAATAGGATCCAATAAAATAACTAGAACAACTTCTTGGGAAGCCCCAGAATTACCATGTGATTCCTTAGTGAAGAAATCTACATTTCCTCTTCATAATAAGCATTCAAGACCTCACAAGATGGAAAAAACAATGTCTTGAGTTGAGTCCTCTCTGGGATCATGTGTCAGGTCATAACCTCAATATCCTTCAGCTTTCAAAAGGGGATGAGCTTACAATTTAGCCCTTTTCCTATAAACTCCTTTTAGCTTCCTTCCTATTTCCCTTCTCTCTGAGATACATATTTTGAAAAATTGAACTGCATGGGTTTCCTGGCCTTACCTGAGGCAGGCATCTCCCTCTGCCTCCACCCTGCCTGTAGCCCTGCCTCCTTATTTGGCCAGCTCCCAGGAACGCCAGGGGACAACCCCACTGCTTTCCTTCTCAGAAGCGTAAAGAAAGGAAACTTCATGTGAAATGGGATACTGGGCCCAAAACAGATGTTCCTAATACACTACTACTGTATTAGGATGGATTAAACACTTCGCTCTCCCTGTATCCGGCAGCCTGCCGGAGTCGAGAGCTCTCCAGGTTCCCAGAAATATTTCTCCATAGCAAACACTACCGCAGCAGGATTTGGGCTATAAGGAATCAGTCTGTGACAGCCTTCAGTCAGAAGCAAAGACTGATGTGAAAAGAGCCAAAAGGAATTTTCGGGGAAATAAACATTGTAGAAAAAAAAATGAACAAAGTGTGTGCAAGACTTATGCAAGAAACTGCAATGATGGGAGCCACACACGATGGGAGGCTACAGAGAGTATGCAATACGTTTCTCTGAGTTAGAAGTCTGCTTTAAATCCCTTTTTACCAGGAACTGTAGTTTTGCATTGATTTTCTGTGATCACACTATAACAGCATTATTATGAAAATAACAAATTTGCATTTACAAGACATCTGGAAGAATTACCTTCTCCAGTGGGCCTTGATGGGAAATTCAGGCAATGGGATATTTTCATACTCTTACTACCATAAACACCAAATCTGTGAACTTCATAGTCACCCAGCTCAGCATTAATGCACTATACCAAGACACAGCTATAATTCTCCCCTTCACAACAGCCTCTAATTTCCAGTGTACCCTGTCCCATGTAAGCTCAACAATAGTTTAATAACAACTGTCAGCTGTTGCTGACCAAATCCTCCTTCATCCCTTTCCAAAAGCAGGATAGGCTATTAGGGACATGAACATGGCGCACAAATAAAAGCTTTGGAGCAAAACACATGAAGGAAAAAATCACTACATACGCATATTTGGACACAAACTCACTTTCTCCCCATTGCGCTTTTGCATTGCCTCACAGCACTCCAATTACCTTTTTTTTTTTTTAAAAAAAGAAAAAAGCTCTCTTTTTCTCCTCTCTTCTGTTTTGTGATTATCCCAAGGAGCTCTGGAACACCTCATTATTTCCTACCTGTTTTGCCTGCCTGCGCTATCTCAGATTTCTGTTTAAAGATTAACTCCAGTCATTGTCTGATGTGTTATGGCATCTTCCTAGGGATGCTGCTGGGGTATGGCCTTCAAAAACACTGCACCCCGCGCCACTGAGCAGTTGAATATTATACAAGCACGGTGTTCCTTTATGTCTGCAAAGAATTAAAGAAATACCAAACTATTGCAACACAGGCTAAATATACCCTAAAATCAGATTTGGGATGCAAGAAACTAGCTGGGCTGTGTAGCAGGAGCCCCGTTTGCTGGGGCATTTCCAGTCCCAACGTACTCATATCTGGATTAAACCTCGCTCGCTGCACTTTGCTGCCTGACATGGTGTCTCAATTGCACATCTGAAACAGATGAAAGCCTGCCCTATTCCCACTACTACAAACTTCAGGTATTTTCTTCCCAGCACTTTGGCATGGGAAAAAGAAGATCAGCTACTTGCTTCCTTGCTCCGCTATGATGTCAAAACAACCTACCAAAATCCACTCCATCAGCTGCATGTTGCAAAAATGAGAACTTAAAAGCTCTGCCTCCCTAAGCATTAATGTTGCCTGCAAATTGTTATCTCTCCTTGAGATAACGGTGCACTTCAGGCTGCCCAGGAGAGAGCTGGGGGAGCGCCCGCACCTCCCTGAGAGCAGCCAATGCCTCAGCCTCCGTCAGGAGCTGCAAAGGGAACAGGGCGATGTTTCCTAATTAGGTCTGGAGCTAAAGCAGCTGAGCTCAAATGAGTAACGACCCATGGGGTTAGATGGTGGTCCCAGAAAGGGTCTCCATGACGCAGGGAACAACAGCAGTACCTTCTGCTATTTCCTGAAGTACATGCATGAAGGAAATTCAGATGTAAAGTAAATGGGCAAGTTCTTCTCAAGGTGAGGACCTGCGTTATTTATGGGTTTAGCCAGTATGCTACTCTGACTCTCACTGTTTAAGCAGCGATTACTGGATACAGGGGAGCCAAACAACCTGGAAGCACCGACAGGAGCTACGCCAGCCTCTTTGGCTTTCCCAACTCTTACTTAACTTTTGTAAGCCAGTAGCCCTGCTTGCTCACAGCCATCTCACCAAGCTGTAGTGCCCATCCAGCTCTCTTTAGCCAGCGGCGCAGTACAGCTCTTGCCGCTCTCACCTTCTCTTATGCCAGATCCAGCCATCAGCTAGCGCAGAAGCCAGCCTAGCCCAGCCCAGCCTGCCTGGAAAGCCCGGGCTGAGCAGCTGGCTGGCACGGCCCCTCAGGCAGCCCCGGCGGTCGGGGGCAGCCCCGGCGGTCAGGGGTCATTGCCAAAGCCCAAGCCGCTGAACAAAGCTTTGCCGCCAGGAGGGCTTCTTTTAAAAACAAACGTAAAATGTAACATTTCAGAATAAAACCTTTTTACATTTATAGAATCCATTAGACTTGTTGGCAAACCTCCCACTGATTGCAGCAGGGTGCCAGGATTTTACCCTTGATATTTTAAGCAAAAAACCAAATAATTCACATAAATAAAATGAAAAAAGAAAAATCATGCAACAACCAAACAACAAAATGAGAGGCCCTCTGAGGATCTTCTCGTAGGGGCTATCAGACACCCACATACCATTGCAACGTCTTCGTGAGGACCAACTGCTGTCTCCCGTTTTTCTTCTTCAGCCATGTAAACGCTATAGGGACATCTCCAGAGATAGGAAACCATCAGTCTTCCCCAGGGATCCTGTGGACATTTGATGTAAAATGGTGGTTTCCTGGGAGTCTTTACATGGAGGCAGGAGATGCTGCTGAAGGGACTGAGCAGAGCCGCGTATCGCCCAGCCCGAGCGAGCGGGCTCCGGTGCTAGAGACAGCGGCTGATGAGCTGGTTCCTGGAGATTTTTTCTGACTACAAGTCTAGACAGGAAGCTTGAAAGAAAAAGAGTTGCTTCATAGGGGCTGGGGATTTATTTTTTCCTTTTCAATTAAAAGGATATGCCTTTTATATAATATAATATAATATCTTCTATATAGAAAAGACAATCGGAGTGACTCAGGCACATTAATATTTGTTGCTGTCTTTTTCCCATGACACAATAACAGCTATTAATATTTTTTAATTGCCTAAGTCTGAACTATTTCTGAAACATGACACAGTAAATTTTCTAGCTAAATGCTATGTTAAACTAGAATTAAGATTATGTTAAGATACTAATTAAGATAATTTACTTATTATCAGGAAGTTATGAATAGAGACGTAAGCAGCACATTTTAATTTCCTCTGAAAGAAGTACTGTTACCCATAAAAAAATCAAATCCAAGTGGCAGTAGGAACCTCCGTGCTCACGAGCTGGCATTTACATGGGGATCTGAGCCCCTGATCTCCTTACAGTGTGATCGGCTTTCTTTCCCCTTAGCTAAGAGATCTCTGGGAACATTTTCAGGTCTGATAAAATGTTACTCCTTAAAAAAAGGAAAAAAAAAAAAGGCAGTATCAAGAGAAAGAAAAATTAGAATCGAGAGAACTGGTGGTTATAAAAAGTGTATCACAGCTTCGACTGCTTCTTACCATGGAGCTGGAACTGTCAGTTTCTTGGACTGGATTACAACCTCCACCTGTTTTTTTTTTTTAAACAAGAAGGAAATTTTTCAGTACTAAACTGTTAAAGGAGGTCAGTGACAACAATCACCATTTCCACTATTTCAGTCATTAATAAGTGGGAAGAAGCTAAAAATGACATTTGGAAAAAAACCACTTCATATACCAGTGTTCTGGGGAGTAGGGAGAGTTGCTAGATCACAGTTGGAGGAACAGAAGCAATAGACAAAATTCAATTTGTGAGATTCTCCAGCTGCAACCCAAGTGCAGGCTGCAAAGCTGCAACTGGGGAAAGAGAACCAAATGTCAGAAACCAAAGGGTGAAAGGGCATCACCACAGTGACATTACCAGGCCCTTCAAAGGCCTCCACAGGTATGGCTGATTTACATCCTTAATTACCACCTTATTTATGCACTTAAGCAGGTTAGCCACATAGTCCCCACACATTTGATTCAACCTTGACTAATATCTTTGGCAGTCCATCCTTGACGTCTCTGCCCATGGCAGGGAGGTTGGACTAGATGATCTTTCAAGGTCCCTTCCAACCCAAACCATTCCACGATTTTATGATCCTATGATCTTCTTACCAGCTCATTTACTCACCTTATAAAAAATACCACTGCAGTTAGCATGCATACCAGTAACCTACAAGGCCAGCCTTTCGAGCTGGCCACCAAGCTCTCCCAAGTGGAGAGCAAGGGTAGCTCCATGCTGGGCACAGGTGGCTGAGAAGGCTTTACCACTGCAGTAGCCCACAAAAAGCATGCTGCCAACCCTACTTTAAAACCCACTTTAGTTCTACTTGCAAAATAGATGAAAGCTGAAGTGCTGCAACAAGCCAAGAAAGTACTGGTGTTTTTTCGGGGCACTGTTATTATGTAGATAAGAAGTGGAAAAATATGTTGTTTACTATAAGTTCCACTTCAAGGACACTTTTTTTAGTCATGTCTTACTATCTAATTAATAACCACATTGAAGTTGCTGTGCTGAATCAAGGGCAAGTTACAAGGCAAGCAGCTGTAACACACATCAGTGAAACTGGAAGCCAAGAACTTTTTTTTTTCATATCTCAGAAGCAATGATTTTTTATCAAGTTTGGCAGCAAAAGTTTGTATTTCTTATTCAGTAGTAGTAGAAGATGCAAGGTCAACACTGGTATAACCAGATGAAGAAAAAAAAAATCTGACATTAGAAAATCTGGTTCACTATTTGTTTGGGATATTTTAAAATAGCCAGTAAAAATGGCTTCTATGACCTTAAATACATTTTCAGCATTAGCACACACAGATATAAAGCCTCAAGAATCAGTGTTCAGTGCTGTGGGGCAAGAAAAATACTACTGAAAACTGGCTGTTTAGAAAAGTTTCAATAGTAAAATATTTCTCCATTGTAAATTTTCTGCAGTTAATAAGTCATTTACAGGAATACTGTAATAAGTTTTACACAATTTGACTTACATGCAGGTGGAAGTTCCATAAAGGAGCATTACTAAAGGCTATATGAAAACAATTCCATTAGAAGAATTCATCTGAACATAATAAAAGGAATCTTCCTGGAAGAAAGTCATTACGGTGCAGACGACCCACCTGCTCGTAATATGTATGATGAGCTAAGGCAAAATTTAGAATAACACTGCTTGCTTCCTTCCTTTAAAAGGAAAGTATGGACTTTCAAGGACTTTACTAAAAGAGGATGAAGCAAATCAATACCACTCTGGTAAAATGAATTCTTTAACAAGCTTATGATGCAGGAACTCTCTGCCCAAGGAAAAGGGTCGTTTTCAGGATGGACATAATCGGTGGAGGCTAATTTACAACTAGATGACAAGGCAGGCTATCAGGCATCCTAGATGGCATTTCAAGCCAAGACAAAGAGTGTCAATTATCACACAGGTCTTAATGCCACCTGGTGAAAGTCATGCCAGCATCTTTACTGATGTGCCACATCCCATGTACTAGAGCCAACCGGGCACCTCACAGTGCCTGGCCCAGGACAAAGGGCTCCCTCCCGCTCCAGCACTACACAAGCTTTATTCAGAAAAGGGGTTTGTGCATGGGATGATGACAAGCATCGATCACAAGCACCTTGGTCCTGCAGCGTCTGCAAGCATAATTAAGACCACTTGCCAACGGAGGTGCTGGGTTTTGCTCCGCAAGGGTGCCTGTGCTTCCTGCTAGCCAAGACAAGCACTGGTCCTCCATGTGGAAAGAGGGCAAGGACTGAGCAGGTACTGTGACTCTGTTGGTGGAGAGATTTTCCTCTCTGATGTTTGTTGTTCCCCTTATCTGTTTTTATCTTCTTGTTGCTACTGCTGCTTATCAATACGTACGATTTCCTTATCGAATATCTTGCCATGTGGTTTAGTCAAAATAGATGCAATCAGCAATAGTTACTCAGTTTAGCTTGACATAAATGTTTAACGAGGTTCACTGCTGGGCCACATATATGTTGCAATATATGTATATTTTATAACATACATCCAGCTAAATGGGAGAAAGAATAAAAAGATATGAAAATGAATAAGAAAAGCTGATCTAACAAGGCAGGTAAGTTGATTCACTTTGATCTCATCATTTCTGCTACTCAGAAGGTTTTTTTTGGTCTTTCTGGCTGTTCCACCTACCAACTGGGCACTCAGTGTGAGTGAGCCACTCAGCACTTCTCCCTCTGGAGAAGTTTGAGCAAGGCTCTGCTGGGGGGTGCAGTCCTCCTGTTCCCCATTCCCACCTCTGCAGCCCAACAGCTTTTCCACCACAGCAGGTGGCTCACACTATACAAGCTTACGCAAAGATCAAGGGTTTGAAGGATTGAGAGTCTCCTGAGTCATTCCAGATTTTCTGGGGTAACTCCAGCTACACTGACAGATGAGAATTTGATCCTCTGTCCTTAAAGAGATTAGTTTTACGAAGCAGTTATGCAATTCAGAAAAATGAAAGCTATGGACCCACATTCTTCTTCTCCTGTTTTACTGTATTTAGCCAGCCTGTCATAATGCTGTTGCATGTGATAAACAACTGAAATGTTCTAGTCCACCAAGGGCATTTTGTAGTGGGAGTGCATGGGCAATTGCTATTTCCATATATGATGCAGTGTTTTCAAACAATGTAACACCAGTGCAAAAAGTCAACTTGCAGACAGAATTTAAATGAAGTAATTAAAATGTTCTGTATTGCAAAAATTCCATCAATCTCAAAATTTAAGGCTGCCTTCACAGACGTTTGTGCTTGATGAATTCCCATAATCTCTTGAATAGGCTTTTTCCACATATCTTTGCATAATAGAATCAGGGAATTAAGTTTCTATCATTCCAATAACACCGAGATTTTGCTTCAGTCTTTTCAACAGTGGATGATATATGTGTGCTGCATATCACTACCATCTTCCTGAGCTTCACAGAAGTATGCTATGAAATCCTAGAGTTATCTTCTTACAAATGTATTTTTGTTTCACTAATCTCTGCTAAAAAAAATGAAGAGCAAGAAACTCTACTAATGCTCACCTCTGACTTTCTTTTCCCTCAAGGAGGATTTTCCTCCTTTGCTTACAAGAGGTGATGCTCCCTCCTCCTGAAAATGGATGGGATTCTTGGTGAATCCCACGTCATCATAGGAGGGCAAAACAGAGCCACAGCACGTCCCTTCCTGCAACCTAATGCCTTCATGCCAACTTTCACCACCCAGGAGGCTTCAGTACTTAAGAAGGTGTCCACAGAGGAGACCCAGAGGTCCCGTGGAGAGGGGACAGTGCTGAAAACAGGTAACTGACAGGTGCTGCCAGATATCTGGGACATGGCAGCAGAGCAGGACAGGAGATCAGCATCTCCCTCTCCCTTCCTCGCAGCCCTCCTGCTCTCCATCATGGCCCTGACCTCCATGCTGGCATCCATGAGGACTTCTCTGCAGGCAGAGCAGGCTGTCCCTCTCCGTGAATCCAGCACACAAAACTCATGGACACATGGTCCCAGCTCCTTGTGGAAGTTCTGCCACGAGTGACCTGATCGCGATGAAGCAAGGACTTGAAACAAAATTTAAATGGAAACAATTAAGTTTTATGCCCTGGAACAAGTTATTAATTGTAGTCAACCAATGTTGTAAGCATAGTAACTGGAGACAAGATAGACGTTATTACTAACCATCTGATCCAATGCCGTGCCCTGAGTCTGAGGCTAATCATGAAAATATTTCTCTCACACCCACTCACTACAACAACAAATGCAGCCAAGTGTAATAAATTTTTCTTTTTCTGTTGATCTGCCTATGGCCAGAGTTTGCTGCCTTGCAGTTAAGATCATTCCAACAAGAACAGTGTAAATCCTTCTCTAGCTGCCACATTATCAGTAATTACACGGCTTGAGAGTTATTTTGCCTGGGTTTACCACCCAGGAAGCCAGTAGATAAATAGAAGCAGTGGAAAGAAGAAAAAAAAGGTCAATGCATTAAAAATTGAGCACAGCCAGGTCTTTTAAATAAACATATGTACTTCAGCCTCCCACTGGCAATACACAATTTTTGGAAAGGTTACACGCTTCACCTGAAAGTCTTAAAGTCTTAATGGAAGTGCCAATGTGGCTCCTCTGCTCCACTGTTCTCCTGGGCTCCGACTAGTTCACCAAGCTAACAGTGTAGCTATGTCTGATCTTATGCCTCTGCCTCCTCATCTGGCCTGTTCTGACCATAGCATATTTCATCCATGGGCATCAACACATGCTTAGGCCCAAGGCAATGCTGTCAATCAGTATCGCAAAGCTTACGTCCGCCAAACTTGCCATGCTTTACTTACCAGTGCTCTCAAGTCCTTCTCCACAATGGTCCAACCACTAATAGCCTTCTCCTCTCAAAACCAGTCCTCAGCTATTTTCATGGCCACATCTCCTCTTGAGAAGATTGGTTTGCGGCTGTAGCAATTCAATAATTTCACCAAAGGTCTCCAAACCCATTTGTCAGAGCTTCCCACAGCCTCGACTAACGTTCTTTGACCATTCCCCTTTCCAGAGCTTTTCTCCATGAATTTAACGCTTAAAGCAATCTTCTATCCATTCATTTTGGACAATACAGGTGTTCAAGTAACAAAAAAAGGGATTAGTGTGGCAATATATTACAGTGAGAAACTCTTGGGGGTATGAAATGCATTACGAAGGTTAATCATCTACCAGCTAGCACAAGCAGATCTTTTATGGCATTAAACTGCCTTTACTAACATAAAATGCAGTGCTGGAATGTAGCAAATGCACCAAAGCACTGCAAAAGAACAACTTCATATCCATAAATACATATTTTCCACCCCAAATGAAACTATTCCTTCCCTCAAAGAAACAGATGTTATGGCAAAGCTGTCTTCTCTTTTAGGACTGATTCTTTTTGTCAGTTTAAACCTTTTTAGCTGGTATACAATGACTTGATTTTGGTCGGTCACTGCCTTAACATGGAAGTGGAAATGGAAGGAAAAATGAAATCTTCATGAGATGATGAATCTTAAACACAGCAGGGAAAAGGAATATTTTGTGCTACTCCTGTAGAAGCAGTGACAAAAGTATGAAGGAAATAAAACAGCTCAATTACACAGCACCACTGAAAGCAAAAATGTTATGGTTTAAAATATAACATTGCTCAGTATACTACTTTGGGCTAAAGTGATACAGCAAGACAAATATTTTAAAAATCCTTAGTGTTCTCATTTTATTGTATTTTCCCTTTGAAATTCCTAAACAACACCACTCACGATTAAGTAGTAACACAGTGGTCAGGAAGTATGCCTGAATTATTACAAAAACAATATTACTTTTCCATTTGTCACTTGCAATAAAGTGAGATGATACACTAAGATCATTGGTATTTTCTCTTAAATTCTGTTTGTGGTAGCTGAAAATATCTGTCAAACGCAGAAGTGCAGCACACGGTCAGCTCACATGGCATGAAATGTCAACTCTTTCTAGGCCAAGCAGATGCAAAGACAGAGGAGTTTATCGCTGAAGTCTCAGAGGTGCAGCGTTGCCTGCCTGAGCCTGCACGCTAAGTACTCACAGAAGTGTGAACACCATAGATTTTAACAGATATACTCTGAAATTTGCTAGTGATGATCTACATTTCAGTATGAACCCTTTCATTCCTAATCCAATCATGAAAAACACTATCAAAATACAACCAAGAAGAGCCTTTGGCCGCAGTTCCATGATACCCATCCTGCACACTGCTGATTAAGCCAGCAAGAGACATTTGATACAGACCAGGAACAGACACACAACTACATTTTTGTTAAATAATGGTTTTATGCGGCCTGCAGAAGGCCAGAACAATACCTGACTCACAAAAATCTTGTTGGCACAAGGTTAACCCCCAAATTTTGGAAGAGCCGAAGAAGTCGACATTGGATGAGTGCTTTGCTCCACATGGCCTTAGCATTTCTGACCTGATAACCAGGACCAAGAAGTTAGATGGATTTCTGATGGACCTTGCATTTAGTACGAGGAAAACAAATCTTGCAACAGCAACTCATTTAGAAAGAGAAAAACTTGTTAACCAAGGAATGGTCTTGCCTTTGGAAAAGTTGCTAAGGTGTTCAATATACTCTCCGTGTTTCCCATAACTAGTCCAGGCTGTAATTGATAAATACCTTATGAGATTAGAACTGCTCACTCAGAAAACAAACAGAAATTCAAATTTCAGAAATACGCAGAATTAAGGAAACGAAGATTTGACCAACGAGCGGGAGTAATGGGGAGGACCTGCCATAGCCATTCGCCCTCCTTGTGTGCTCATTCAGGTCTGCGGGAGGCAAAACAGTTTCCTCCACTTTTGCTATGAAGCGAATCGCTCCACTCTGATCTCTCATTTCAACACAAGTCAGAGTGGGCCATAACGCTCTTTAACGCACCACTATTAACATGTTATTAAGGCCCCAAACGGCATGTTTTTAAGGACATTTCAGGTAGGAACTACCATTCACTGCAGCAGCCTAAGATCATTGCTAATGTTCAGTATGCTCAGTAGTCATTTTCCATAGGCTAACACTAACAGAGCTAAAAATAGCAATGTGATTTTGGAGAAGGACATTCTCCAATGTAAACAGTTTATAAATTAAGGGGTTTTTTTTTACATTGGCTATGTATCTTCAGCACAGCCAGTTAAGTATGGCACAAAGCAAACTGTCCATGAAAATAAGGGAAACCCTTCCATATTTTCTCAGGCTGCTAGAAAGAGAGAAAAAGGACTGAAATTGTTCTATTTCCTGCCTGTGTTTGAAGTGTCATTGGACTGAACTCTGGCTAACGTCCAGGAATCTAAAGTCCCTTCTTTGACTAAACATATATTTTCTAGGATGGAGCTGGAATTAGACCACAGCTACATGTTTCAGATACCCTGCCTTTAAGTTACGAGCAACGTATTACAAATTACTCAAATATCACTCCTCCCCTGCTAAAAAGAGCGTGTAGTAATGATAATTGAAATGCATAGAACAGATCTACAGATTTTTATCTGTGGTATGATCAGTCTAAACTACAAATCCAAAGACTGTCTTCTAGTAAACACCCCACCTTGCTGTAACTTCACTAGGGGCATATGCGTATAACTTAGAACACACAGTCAGAACAGCATGTGGTGAAACAGAAGAAACATATGGTTTGCGGTTCTTGCCTATGCCCTATTTGACAGTTGTGGATTTAATAAAAGCTAGTTGTCGTAAGTTAAATTACTGGTGCAAAACCAATCAGACATACTTGGGCATGTGCACATGCCTGCATGGGCAGGGATCCAGATGCACGTGTGTGTGTGTGTGTGTAGGAGACATCTGCACGTGGTACGTGTGTATGCTCTCTTCTCTCACTGATGCTAAGGGAGAGCTCCAAGGTAAAAGATGGCAGTCACTGAACCATAGGGAGAAACAAGGCTGGGCAAAGGCAAAGATAACGAAGAAAAAAGAAGGGAAATTGGAATACAGAATAAAGGGAGGAAATGAAAAACTGACGGTACACATAGCAGAAGGATAAATCTGTGGCTAATGTACAGGACAAAGAGTCCTTGCCAAGCACCATGTGTAACCACAGTCACATCTTCCCTTATTATTTCAGTTAATATATCTGCCAAGAGAGGGAAATACTGAGCTAGCACAGGTAGGAAAGATCACATGAAGTCCTGGAAGAAATGCTGCTGACTTGCTGTTAGCTCTAAATAAACTAAGTGTCCCAACCTTTTTGGTTCAAAAGCCAAATAAAGCCTGTTATTTTGAAGAGGTCAGAGCTATAATGAACACCTGTCGACAAGACTTCTGCCCTATTTCACTCTGCACCCCAAAATCACCTGGGAGGGTCCAGCTCTCCCCCACTTCTTCCTCCCAGCCTGCAAGTGCAGCCACGGGGAGGCAGGGGGATCGCTGCTGCTTGGCATGGACCTTGGGTGACAGGGGCCAGTGGGGACAAGTGAAAGCAGTCCCTGGCCCATCCATCCTTAGTGGGAGCTAGGAGCAGCAGTTGTCCCTGGCTGCTCACTCTCAGCTTCTCCTTTCCTTCTCCTACCACGAACGACTCAGGGTGGCGAGGACACAAAGCCATCACCTGCAAAAGCCTTTCCTGGACAAGAATAGCTCCACTAGGGTCTTTTGGCCACTTCCACAAAGAAGCAAGAGTTTGAGAAGGCCACAACCCCTTCTCCCTCCCTTCCACCTGGTGCAGCAGGGGAGCAGCCAAGCCTGGCAGGGGTAGGGGCTGCCAGGCCCCCGGCTCACACTGCAGCCATGGCTGCAAGCCAGGCAGTGGCCACAGCACAAGTGCCAACACGCTGCAATAAAGTCCCCATAAAGGACTCTCCTGATGCAGTTCGGGGACCAGATTTTCAGACACAATGAATGCAGTTTTTCCTCCTTAAGAAAGCTGGCCCAAGGGGCCAAAAGTGATAACCACCCAGCCCTAAGTAAAGGAAGCCCCAGCCAACCCAAAAACATTTGCTCGCTTTCACTGCATCCCCAAAAATATCTGTTGCTCCAGAAACTACTTCAGGCTTCTTCAGAGCAGCTGGCAGATCTGAAAGCTGTCTTTCACATTTCCACAGTATCTCTGCTGACCTAGCCAGCAAACCCATCTCCTAATTTGGTAGCAATCCTCTGGCTTCTCCTGCTGTGGGGTGCATGTTTGCTTGCAGCCTGAGGAAACTGCTGTCAGGCAAGGATCTGTCTCAGCACAGCAAGGGGCAGGGAAGGAGTATTTCTAGGATGATGAAACCTGCACCCCAGATGTCTCAGACCCCCACAAGGTAAAAGAGTAAGCAAGCATGAAAAGACAATGAGCAGTTAGGTATGGCCCAGACCGCAAACAAGACCCCTTTAAAAAAAAAATGCAGCAGTGATACCTACTTTTGCCCCACAGTGTGATAAAACACAGATCTTCCTAACATTTTGGGGACAGGAACCTCCTCCTCCATCTCCGTCTCCACCCCTTGGTTCAGGGATGCCCTAGATTCAGCTGTAGGTCCTTGTCTCTCAGGCACATGTGCTAATATCTCAGCTGGCCTAATAAAAGGCTGTAATGGGAAACACCTCAAATTTGCAGCCAGGTTGTCACAGCACTAAATCAGGTAGAGCAGAAACCTGAAGCTAGCTCCCTCATACCCAGGTGAAGGGGAGGGAGGGGTTCATTACTAGTAATTCATGGGGGTTTTTTTGCTTTCATATCCGTATTTGCTAGCAGGAATCCTACCTTAGACCCAAGAAAGATCCTTGCTGAATCTTCATTTTAAAAAATACACATTGCAAAAAGTTTCTGCTTGGATAAATTAGAATTTTCTGATACAAAATATATTTTAAAAAATTTGCAATCACCTCTACAAAAGCTTCTCCTTCTGTACTCCCAGTCCCAGCATACGCTCTGCAAGTGTGCAACAGCTTCAGGGTGAGAGTAAGTTTTAGTGTGCTTCTCCTACAAGAAGCACATCCAAATGCAAAAGCAGAAGGGAATTCTCGCTATATTTCAGCTGCAAGGATCCTCTACACAAGTACTGAGAACTAACTGCAGAGAGTCCTGTTTCCCCCACGGGATGGAAACATAAATTCCAAATAATTCCAGGTGAGCCAAAGAGAAAAGGCATCCAGGCAGAATAAAAAATTCCAGCTGCATGCTGACCGCAATAGAAATCAAGACAACTGTTCGAAGAGCTGTGCCAGGCATCCAGATGCTGCTGCTGGCATCAGAAGATCTTCCACAGTCCGATAGCAGCTGGTTCCAGAGACTGCAGCCAAAGCCTGAACATAAAGAAGAGAAGTGAAGAGAGAGAAGAAGGGAGAGAGAGAGAGAATTGACAGCTCACCACCCAACCGGCATCCTTCCTTCTACACAGGCACATGCATGCCAGTTACTAATTACTGACGTTCATCTGGAAATTGAACACTTTCATATAAAAAACCCAAGTTTGACACACTAGTGTACCAGAGCCTATGACCTTGAGATGAATACGACCAGCACCTGCAAAAACCTCACTGCTCATGTAGGCAGGGCCATTGCAGGCAATTCATTAGGATACCTGGATGAGAAAGAAAGACTGTCTGACTAAGAAGCATGGAGCCAGGTCCTCTCTTAAGTCTTTCTTTACTTCTGCATAGTGTCCTGTGTTAAAACATCCACTTCTTCTTTGGTTACTGGAGCAATCAGGGCTACCCAAATATTCTGTGTGTCTGTACCTATCCCCCTTCACTTCGAACTGCTGCCCATCTGCTGCTGCTGACACCCTCCTTCAGCCTCCTGGCACGTGCTTTGGGCACTGCACCAAAAAGGTGCCTCAAACTGAATGGCTGTTATGCATAAAGAAATTTAAATGCTCCTATTACTAACTGTCCCCGAGGATTGCTCTCCAGGCACTTCAGATGAGTTTTTGGCCCAGAAAACATAAGGTGTATATGCTCTCTCCACTCTAGTCTAGTTGAGACTGATATAAACAGGTCACCAAAAGGTAAGTGCATTAAGTTTCCCCCTCTACTCCACTCTTCCCCCTCTGCTCTCGTGAGACCCCAGCTGGAGTTACTGCATCCAGCTCTGGGGCCCCCAGCACAAGAAGGACATGAACCTATTAGTGCAGGTCCAGAGGAGGGCCACAAAAATGACCAGAGGGATGGAACACCTCTCCTATGAAGACAGGCTGAGAGAGTTGGGGTTGTTCAGCCTGGAGAAGAGAAGGCTGCAGGGAGACCATACTGCAGCCTTCCAGTACTTAAAGGGGGCTCATAAGAAAGATGGAGAGAGAGATTTTACCAGGGTCTGTAGTGACAGGACAAGGGATGATGGTTTCAAACTGAAAGAGGGTAGATTTAGGTTGGATATAAGGAATAATTTTTTTTACAATGACAGTGGTGAGACACTGGAACAGGTTGCCCAGAGTAGTTGTGTATGCTCCATCATTAGAAGTGTTCAAGGTCAGGCTGGATGGGGCTTTGAACAACCTGATCTAGTGATGTCCCTGTCCACAGCAGGGGGGGCTGGACTAGATGATCTTTGAAGGTCCCTTCCAACCCAAAACATTCTGTGATACTCTGATTCTAAGTGGTACGTGGACTCGGCGGAGAGAGGTAGGGACTGCCAGAGAGTAACTTGGAGGATTTGAGTTAGGTGTCTGCACTTGAACAGATTTCAAGTAGCCAGAGTTCAGTTGCTGTTGTGACATGTGGTAGAAAAAACTGTTGTGGTTCACAAGCAGATGGTGGCAATTAGCTATGACACTATATTCAAGTTATGCTGTAGAGAATGAATTAAGATGGAGCATCACCAGGAGGCAGAAAACACCCTCTGAGATGAAAAGGTTACGGAGGGAAAATTTCAAGGGTGGATAGCGTTGGAGCACAGCTTGGCCAGGGGATCCCATTCCCAGGCTTTCACTAACAGCATCAGTAAAGCCAGCTCTTGTGAGAGAGGTAAGCTTGTTCTTAATATGGGATGTGGACTGTATTAACAACAGGATGGATGTTCCTCCTTCTCACGTTCAGAAAGGGATGCAACAAATGCACTGTTCCTGGTAAGGTCCTTAGTGCTCAAATGACCAAAAAAGAAAAAGAATACGGCCATTGTTATTTTTCAGTAAATCTACTTCAATAATTTCTCTATTAATGTCTCCATTAAAATTAAGATCCTGATATCCTTCATGCAGCCATAACAGACCAAAGGTCTAGGCTGGCCCCGTATCAGGTCCCCAGTACCTGGAGACACCTGGATTGGAGCACAAGCACGTAGCAAGCACAGCTCTACGGCACACTTCTCTGCGCCACCGGCCCAGAGCAGGAGCTTCCCTGGCTACCTCCTCATCAGCAACTACTGCAACACCAGAGGGGCAGGCATGCAGAGCAGAGGACCTGACTCTATATGCCTGTTCTGGGGGCGGGTATTTTGGAATAGATCAGACCAAATGCCTGTTTGCAAATTAAGCACATTAGGTGTGTTTCTGAATGCATCTTTTGGGTGAGCTTCACCTAAAACGAATCCTACTTCTGGGCCCTGAGACTGCTCCTGGGCAAACGAAAGCAGAGGACGCAAGGATGGATCAGGCAATTGCTTCAAAAGCTCTGTTTCTGTTCTGTTCTTTATTTCTTCTCTACAATTTCTGAAAATCTATTTGCATTTTTAACAGCTACTGAACTGTACAAAATTATCTGCTATAAACCCAAGGTCTTATTCCTAAGGTGCAACAGATTACCTAAACCTACTGTCACCGGTGAAAAAGTAGACATCAGAAATCAGAACTATGCCCAGCTTTTTCTTTTTTCTTTTAAGGATCAGGTCACAATTATGGTCAAATATATCCCATCCACAAAACCACAATTAATCCCCCCATCAGATTTTCTCTCAACATTCCAGATCACCAGTGAGCTTCAAATGAGCCACTTATTTTAAATAAGTGTCTCAGAGGAAGATGTTATTTTCCTCCACTTCGCAGAATAAAAATTTTATAGTGGGAGGCGCTGGACAATCCAGACTCAGTGTGGTGAAAAGCAGGAAGAGTAACTGCTCTCCTACTAACAAGTTCATCACCAAGTTAAGTCTGACTGCTGGCATCTCTGCAGGACTGAAAGGTGGTCCTTTACACCACCAGAAAAGTTTTCCAAGCTCAAACTGCATCAAACTAATCTCGTCTTGGGAAGAGTGGGCCTTCGAGGCAGAGGCAACACGTATGGTTGTTCACAGCTCCCAAGGGACCCTGGAGCAAAGGGACAAGGTACGGCAGCGATCAGGCTGAACGACACGAATGAGGCGCCGTTAGAGCTGACAAAAAGCATATGTGCTGGCTCACCAGCTCTTTGTGGGTCTTGCCTGCGTGCTTCAAGTGCATTTATTTTCCTTCTTGACCAAACTGGACCCTCATAAAAGACGTTATACATCAACCCTGGCCTAGATACGTTGTTCTGCCAAAAATACATAAACTCTTTGATTCCTCTTGTGTCTGCTCAGCAAAATAAGCGCTGCCACTATAGATGCAATGATAGTATGCCTCATCAGGTTGCACTAAGGGTGCTAGGACAAAGGTGGGGAATGAGAAGACAGGTGAGAAAGGGGCCAGAAACCTCTGACTTCAGGGTAGTGCTAGTTAGAGCACCTGCCACCTCAGGCCCGAGGACTCTGGAGTTGATGGCTTCACAACAGACAAACTATACTGGAGATGGAGATGGGGTCCTCAAAGGAGCCGGCCAGCAATCCCATCTAGTCAAGCATCTCCCAGAGCCCGTCTTGCTTTGGTAAGACTTCATCACACCTAAACTGCTCTAAAAAACACCAACTTCTTCAATCAATTTGATTGTTCTAATAAACTTTTATATTTTGAATTCATTCTAGTCACAAGAATTTAAAATTATTGAAAGTATTCCTCTGCCCATATACAGTGATTTATGTGGGTTATGTATGATTGAGAAGTTTCTTACAATAGTGTCCCCTTCATTTATCACATCTTGAATAACTCATTTGTAGCCTTTGCCTAGAAATAACAGAGCTATCCCCGTGCTAATGCTGATAAAGCTTTTCTTTATATGATCCTAGATTTTCTTCTCTATTTGACATTATATACACAGGAAAGAAACATGGACAGATACATTAAAATGTACTAAATTAAGGAATTACAAGGAAACAGGAAACAGGTTTTCTGCAGCTTTAAATAATAGCAACAAAATGTGGTCACGTCAAAGCAAAGCCCAGAGCAGGAAGACAGTCGATTCTGCATGAAATTAAACAAATACGCAAGGAATGAGGCCTATGAGAAGGTCCAGTTTTCAACCAAGGATTCAAGTTCAAAGGGGAGGCAAAGTGACAGGGCATGGTTCATAAACTTTCTCACACCCATGGAGGGTAAGAACTGGTTGTAAACGGAGGGAATAAAAAGCATCTAGCAATATCCTACAGAACAAATTGACTATTGGTAGCAGCTAGCTGAAGCAGGGCAAAAGCATTTAGAGACTGCAACAGATATTAATATAATACCTCTACCTCTAATCTGCAGGCTGCACTATTTCCTGAGGACCATGTTTATCACAAACTGATGTGTATTTTGCTTTTGCTCTCTCACCTTCGAGTTGGGATCCAAAAGGACGTAAAGACTAAGAATGGGAAAACATCCATCTGCTCAATTTCCCTTTTCAGTAAGTCCACCCGGGAAAATTAATTGCAGCCCAGTTTCAATATAGATACCAAAGGATTGTGCAGAAAGGACTGGGGGGGGAATAACTGGGAAAGAAGTAATCCAGTAATTGGATTCGAACATTGGACCCAGCTCACAGACCTGATGCCCAACACACACAAAAAAAGGAGCAAACAAGGGCAATAAGGAATGTCAATGTCATGTATTGCCTGAATATTCCAGGCACAGGCCTAGTTATTTGTGAGCATACATTGTTTTGACTAGATGCCCAACTACTATGTAAAAACGATGATAACTTTAATGAGAACTTAGTGCACTGTACCATAAATGCCAAACAAAGGTACAATATTCTACATATATTTTTCTAGTATTTTATTAGGAATATTTATTTTAAAATTGAATCAGCCAAAACAAACAGCTGCCCTGAATCTCTTCCAGTACATGAGCAATCTTCTTCTAATATTTACCAGATTGCGGGTTTGCCTTCAGAGAAAAGGAACAATAAAAAGTTCTATGTTCTGATACAAGAAGTCACATGCAAAACGCTAAGTGTCACCTCTTGTTGCATCATCCCCTATGCTATATAGGTAAATTCCTCTCCCATTGGAAACATCTGCATCCCATTCAGAGGCTGAGAGACCAGCCTGACGTTTCCGTCAGACAGCGATGGCACTCATCCCAGGACAAGCAGGTGATTTTTTTCAGTCTGCAGCATTTCATGATGGCATTGTTCCCTACCAGTGTATATTTGCCAGCTGCAAGCGATAGCATTTCAAAGTGTGAAGAAAAGAACTCAGAATTAAGATATTACCTGATGCTGTATATTTTTAGAACTAGGTCGATAGTTATTTTAATTTAGGAACCAAGGAAGTTTGAGCAAGATGAACTTGGCCAATCAGTACAATATGTATTCATTACTTTTTCATGTCTATTGGCTTAGCTGCCTAGCCCTGCTTTACCACTTTAGTACTGAAATGAAATATGTTCTGCTGAAGCAGATAACGTTACTAGATTTTGAGCTTCAGTACTAGCTCCATCTAGTTAATCTGCTGTGTCAGAAAAGTAAATTACACATGTGCTCACAGGTGTGCACATAGTGCATATAAGCATTTATGTATTTCTGACCCATAAAGCCAAACTTCTGCTTTTGCAGGTTACTTGTGTCAGAAAAAGAAACCACAATGGAGTCGCACGTTTGTCTGATAAAGCCCAACTCTCTTACAAAAAGCATACAATGTCCTTTTCCCTTCTACACAATACAATCAAAGAAAAGAGAGTTTCTTTGGTAACAGTTCCCAGCCCTATCCTGCCAACACTTAGCCTGAACCACCCCTTGGCCTCAAGTTTTTCTCCACTGATCTTGTTCCTAGTACTTGTTCTGATTTTGTGCTTCGTTTCCTCATGCCCTTTGTTTCCTAATTCCCTTGACCACTCATGTTTCCAACATACTGTCTTCCCATCCCAGGAATTGTATTCAGATGACAGGGGATACCTCTTCTGCCTCAACGTTAAACTTCTATGCCAGTCAAAGGACAGGATTTTGGGGAGCAGAGGCTTTCAGGCTTTCAGTTGTTTTTATAATGCCCTTCTTACTTTTACTATGAATAAGATAAGTCAAACATTTAGTAAGTTTTCATCCAGGTCTACAATAACACTTCTATTCAGTATGAAAAATAGGAAGCTAAGGGAAAAAAAGGAATCAAATTTTCAAACAGGTTATGTATCTGATATCTAGAGCCAACGTATCTAACAAAAATTAGTGTAAGTGTTCATTTGCTTCTAATGAGTTTAATTTTGTACTTAAAAAAAAATAATCACAAGTTGTTTCATTTTAGCCACAAGATGCTGGGGTAGATACAGAACAGTTGGCCTCACCGGAGGTCAGCCTGGATCATCATGTTCTGTTCTTGCCTTAAGGTCTAATACATTCTTCTGGAATAGAGCAGAAATGAATCTGAAGAACATGCAGGGAAAGTTTCTTTCTGTATCTACATTTGAAAAAAAGAAAAATGCTAAAGCAGAAATATATACTGTTGACTATTGCCGGTCTATTGCGAAACATACATTTTAGTCTTCAAAAGTCTCACTGCAGAAAGGTCCCAGATAGGATGGGAATTGGCGTAACTCTTCTAATTTGTAAAGCAGATTATTTAACATTTAAGGATTTGATGTCTCCTCTGTGATTTTTGTATGTTATGTTCACACGCGTTATTGCCCTTTTGTAAAAATAACTTTATTTATTTTTAAAATATAAACTCTGTATGATGAACAAAAATAACAGGGCCTCAGCTGGATTTCCTGCCACCCCAATTCCAATGCTGAAAGATGTGGAGGAGCAAAACCGTAACAATTGGATATGTGCTTAGATTTAGCAAACGTGGTGAGAGAGGGGTGGCAATGGAGATTGCATTTCATCAAATGAACTCTTGTCTAACATAAATATAAAAAATTTTCCCTGGCATCCATAATGCAATAATGACTACAGGTTTTCTCCATCATGCATTCAATTAATCAAAGAAATCTCAAGTTCAGTTAAATCCACCCTGGTTTTAGAAAGTCAAAAGTTCATAGTCCAATGAGGACATCTCTGGCACTTGGAAAGTCCTTCATATGCAACCCTCCTCTTCATGATTTGCGAACGACACCCTGGGAGGCAGTGGAGTAGGAAAATGGACCTCTTTTGCTTCACTATATGTACCATGAAATGGCAGTAAAGAGTAGCCATTCAAGAGTTTTTAGAAAATGAGAACAGAGACTGAACACTGAAAATTAAGGCAAACTACAAAAACTTCCATTCGCCATTGTGTTAGCCATAAAATAAACTCCCTGTTTTATATCAGCTGATTCTGCAATGCTAGCACAAAAAATCAAGGGCAGCACAAACTTCCTTCGATAGCAAAGGTCAGCAGATACTACTGAGAACAGATGCACCAGGAATAAGGTAAGGAGATGCTACTGTCATTTTTGGAACTATATACAAATCCACCATCACAAGCATGTAAGAAGCACAGTTAAAGAGGAAAAGTAACCTGCAAAAATCACATTGCTAGATTTTTTATTCAATTATTTTCTATAAACTGCTGAAACTTGGACTACACAATTATTTGCCTGAAGCACTATGAAAGAGCATTAGGCATCTTCTACTTCAAATGAAGCTACTGCACCTCAGGAAAAAAAAAGGAAAAAAGGAAAGAGAGATACTTCTGGCCTAATATTCTGTTGGTAAGCTGGCAAAATTCAAAGCCTTGTCAGACTGTGGTGAGCATCCTGTAACAACTTGGTGTATTTGGGGCTCCTTTAGAAGACTGCTTAAGTAGGAAGTTAAGACCGTGAATTTCATGAAACGCCATCTGTAGACACTCAACCTGGGGGTGGGGGGGGTTGTCTTTTAAAGCTGGTAACATGCTCCCTAGGCTATTGATTTTCACAAGTATTTTGGACTAAGCATGTGTCAGTAACAGACACGAAGCTGCTTCCAACTATTATGAAGAGCAATGCGATTAAACAGAAAGTCACTGTTTTCTTGATTCCATTATTGGCTATTTGGTAGGAGAGCCACAAAACAAAATTACTGCTGGGTCATAAGACAAAGCTTCTTAACTTCAACTGTAAATGTCTGGGTTTATTTAATACTTAGAAATGTGATGAAACCCCAGTAGATAAATTAAATACTGCAGGAGGTTAGATGAACTACTGCACCAGCGTCCCTCAGCACTGTCACCTTCTGTCCTTTCTTTGCTGCCTGTTGAGGTTGCAAGTGCTTGGGGCGGGCAGAGCAAAATAAATCCCGATGCCTTCTGATCTGGAAGGCTGTGAAGCAGAGCACTGAAGAGGCTCAGATAGCTGCCAGCTCCTCTGTCTCACACTTACAAAGCCCCAGGGAACATTAGCCTACAGCACCTGACAGCACATTCAGAAATCCATATATATATATAGTATGTATATTATATAACAGGGGCAACGTGTTTTTGAGATTAAAAATATTTACATTACAGTTTTAATATTTCATTTCCTCTACTGAAGTATCTACGTTATTTAGAAACCAAGACCATTTACACACAAAAAACCCAGCTGTTGTATTTGGAAAGCCATCTCTCAAACACCATAATGTTAGTGTGAGCACAATTCTACAGAGAACATTTTTCACCTCACCTAGTGTTTAGCTTTAAAAGTTTTCATAGGAAAAGTTGTGGTTTTTTAAAGTAACAACTAGCGTACTCTTTAAAACTGCTTATTTAGTGATAAAACATATTTGTGTACGTGAAATGGTGACATTTGTTAGCTGTCTTGGTGCTGCTTTGTTTTGATCCTATTCACTGTAACACTATAAGGTGCTTCCCATCCAGGCTAGAGCTACTGATGCCGAAAGGTGGAGTAGGACTTCATGTGCAGTTACTTTCTGCACAGCCCTGAAAACTGGACATTTTAATATTCGATTAGATTTCACAGAAAGAGTTAACCAAGTGCTTCACTCCAAGTGCAAAAAAGTAGACAGTATAGCAAGAGAGACAGGTCACATAAGGACTATTTGCCAGGCTAAGCTGAATATTTGAGGCAGTACATTTACATGCACTCAGGAGATGAACATTTGATTCACTTCCACTACTTACAGCACACTATAATATAGTAATGATTTTGAAAAAAGGGCTAAAAATGCTCTGGAAGTGTTACTGTCTTTAAGACACCTGTTACGAGTTTTGACAAACTCATACAAAACAACATTAACTTACACAACACATACACTGCCACTATGGTCTAAAGGCTTAAAACAGAATAGTCCAACATCGTGTCATTACTCATGAGTTGCAAAACCACAAAGGAATGATGTTGTTTATCTTAAGTGACTGTCACTAAAAGCCTTCCACAAAAGTAGGCTGTCAAGCGTATTCCATAAGTCATACTGTTCGGGGAAAGTTTGTATTAATCTCTGTAGTCACATCTCCAGCGAGGAGAATATCCAGTCTGCAGTGGGCACCAAAAAGACAAGGTCCACACATAACCTCTGCAGCCCCAAGGGTTGTTCCAAGTTCTTGGCACAGTGCTCCTCCAACTAGGAATGCTGCAAAGCATGCGCGAGGGACAGCCAGGTTGGTCTTGCAGGAGCCATCTCAGGTTGAGACACAACAGCATCAGCCATATTGTCTATGTATTGATAATATCCTGGCCCCTCATTGCTGTAATGAGGGTAAGGGGACAATTCATTGGGCTGCTTTTTCTGTCCATTCTCCTATAAAGCTATGCTTCTTCATTTGTGAAATCTAGCTTTAATGTAGAGAGTAGACTGTTGTAAATATAAATTACACCTCTGTAATATTTACCCTCTATTTATCTCTTCAGTATCTACTTTAATATTTCTTCTGCTGTGCATAATACAATAATGGTGTGAAATGCCTTCTCTCAGGATACATCAGGTCTATAAACACATCGTACAATTCCTTTGGGAATGGGGAAGTGGGGAGTGCTTGTTTTCTAGTATCATGAGGCTTTCTTTTATAGTCCTATTAATTCACAAGTTACCAGGCTTTAAATCTGCCATTATTCCAATACTGTATATTGGCTGTTCTGCCCCTCAAGCTACTGCATCCTTTTCAACCTTGTAAGAGAATAAAACTCCACATTTGGGAGAAGAAAACATTTCTGTGGACAAAGGGTAAGGAGGATGTTTCAGCCAGCAAACAGCACATTAAAAAAGTCAGTCATCTGACAAAGATGTGTTTTACCTTTAACTGCAAATGCTACAGTATTCTCGCTAAACACTTCTGCATACTTGACCAAAGAACTCAGAAACAAGGGAAATAATAATTTAACACAATTTGTAAGATTGTCTTCATGAACTGATGATGTCTTTGGTTTGAAAGGATGCTTTTTCTAAGTGTACGAATAATAATATTCCCCTTCCCTTACACTTGACTTTCCAATGAATAGATTTTGTTTTTATCTGAGTGTAGCAAAAGTAAATTAAATAGACACAATATGCAGGAGGCTTTCAAGCTTTTGGTAGACTTATTTGTTCAAATAAATATTCAGGAAAACTTCAAATTACTGAAAAGAGACTTATTAAAGATAAAATTATTCCTCCACAATTATAGTGACTTTTACTTAACATAGTTACTCGAAAATTCAGCAGCTCCCATCCTCATTGTGTGAAAAGCCAAGACTGGAAAACACGTTACAAAAGGGCAGTTAACATACTGCAACTTCATGAAACTTGGAAGAACATTGTTTCCTGCGATGCTTTACAGTTCCAAACATATGTTTTTGTTGTGATATTATGCTTCCTCAAGCCTTTTTTAACCCTAAATTACTACAGTTATTTAGCAGTATAAATAGAAGGATGGGAAAAAACCATCAAACAATGCAGAAGCAAGTTCTGTGTGCCTCTCCCATGAAGCCTGGGGCCATCTAACTGGAATGGCCTTAGAGGACTTCATGCCAGCTTAAAAAGTTAAAGCTGTTTAATCCAGTTTCATGTAAGGATAAAGTGGCTGGAAATAATGTAGTCATAACCAGCTCCAAGCAAAACCTCCTGTCCCTCTTCCCATAAGGGTGATAACACTGAATCTACCCCTAAAAAGCTGGTATCACACGAACCATTCCTCTTTAGGAGAGACAGGCAGCCTCAAGAGCAGACACCAAAGACACCGGGCTGAGAAAGAACAGATCTGAGCCATGAGCTGGGAGTTTTTCTGTAGCACTGTGCCAAGTATGACATCAGGCTTGAACTACAAACAAAGCTAATAATAGTTTCTGATCTTAATTTACAAAACAGAGTTTTTACACATTTTTGGAGTCTTTCCAGATTTGAAAGATCCACAGAACATAATCATTGCCCAGGAGAACACTCATATTCCTCTCCAGCCGCCACCAGAACCAATTAAGCAAGTACCACTGCTAGAAACAATTAATTGCTCTGCATCTGGTGAATTGTCCCACAAACATTCAAAAGGTCCTAACTATTGATTACCAACTGCCCAAGCCCATTATCAATAGGAAAAAAAAAACAAACCCAAAACCAATATTTGGCCTTTAAAAAGGCCAAGTTCCTGCTTCTTTATTTCAACCCAGTGTCCTCTACGGTAAAAAATAAATAAATCCTTACAGGGTTTTCAAAAAATGCTATCAACACAGAAGTCACTGGGTAACCTCCTTCCATTTTAAAAGAAAAACTGAACAGGCCTGACAGTCCCACCAAGGACATAAGAGCTTTCAGCTCAACCTCAGTTCAGGTTCATATAATATGGTCTCAAAGATAAAGAAATAAATTGTTGAGAAAAGGTCAACCAAGAAAGCACTGAAGCCATGACAGCAATTCTCCTTTCTCTAACAGCGACTCTTCTGGTGTCAATACATTGCTTTCAGCCAACACCTATAGCAAGAGCCAGCAGGTGGAACAAACTACTTGAATTATTTTACTTCCATGGAGCAAGACCATGCACATCAGCAACCACCACAACTCAATCAATCTTCAGTGTTTATAGTCATGGGCTCACACATTTCAGCTGCAGAAAGTATTTGGGTAGGTCAAATCTGAGGACTACAGTTGACGACAGTGCAGCAGATGGTTGGCATTTCAACTACCTGCAAGCATTCCCATCATTATGTATTGAAAACTGTTCTGATTTCAAGACTGGCTCACTGTTTCAGGCTAAATGATGATATCTGAAATACAAATGGTTTAATGGCTCATCATTCAGGACAATCTTACTAAGCATGAACCAATACACCTTTCTGGTGACGTTATTCCCACGATTCTGGCCCAGAGCTATTTCACCCTACAAGATAACCAACCAGTGCAATGAACTGAAAAGGTCACCTTGGTTCAACTAATTTCACTCCATTTTGGGCAGAAGGCCTTTCTAATTTCCCCCTAAATGCAAAAGAATCATGATTTTTAATATCTGAAGGTCAGCCTACCTTTCATCCTTTCCTTCAGTTTTAGTCACAGATTCAGCTTAGGGGCTTGTGCTTTAATTTGAACCAAGTGTTGAATACTTGAAGTTCTAAAAACAGATCCTGAACTCAGAATTTCTAATAAGCTTACTTCCTTTTCTTTGAGCTTTCCCTCATCAATATTTTCATTCTATAAGAGACCACTTCCAGTGCAGTGAAATTAAACAAACTCAGTAAGAAACCAGACTCTGGCAGGGTCCTAGGAGCTGTTACCCTTAATCTATTAGATAGTAAAAGACCACAGTGCCCAGGCGCTCTGCTCCTCTTTCATTCTGTTTATAGATCTGGGGTAGCTTCTCTGGAAAGCATATAGCAAGTACAATCAATATGGGGAAAAAAAAGTCCATTATTCTTATTTCTCATGAAATAAAACTTTTAAGTCACTCTTAAGAGTACCAAAACCTGACAGGAGCAGCTTAATGCCTGCTTAACGCACAGGTATGTAGAAATGCTCGTCAAGCCACGGTGGTGAGACGGCAGGTGTGAGTGACTTTGGCCCAGCACCACCATGTGCCGCCCCATGGCCCACCACAGGGAACATGGCCAGGGACACAGGAGGAGAGAGGTAGGAGCATGTTCCCTCCTGAGCCAACGATGAAGGGGACTACCCAAAGCAACTCTCTCTGGGAACTACCCAGAAGCCAGACGCCTATAATTCATCACTTAATTCTAACTGTTTTGCAGAGCAGGCTGCAAAAGAGCTAATTAGCCTCACGAGCTACCTAAAATGCTGAAGCAGGAAGGAAGAATTTGCTTTAAGTGTACGCTTAGTAATATGTTTTTGTGATTTTAACTTTTGTAGTGACTTCATTCCATTCCTGTAAATCTGTGTTTTGAGTAAACATGCTTTAATCATTAAATCTTCTCAGTGATAAAGCTGACTCAGAGTAATATGACACACACCAAGACCTCTTTCTTTCCAGGGTACCGAGTCATCTTTCCAGGGCGAACCCTTTGCTCTCTTTGTTTCCCACTGAATAGCTCAAAGCCTTCATGAAAGCCTCCCAGCAATCTGCCACAGGGGTGCAAGGTTCTTGCTACAGCTTTTCAAAAGCTATCTGCCTGTGCAGCCCAGCCTCTCTGAGCAGTGTGAAGACCGTGGGAGAAAATCCCAGAACTTGAGCATCAAAAGAAATCATATTTACATTCAGCTTTCCAGAAAAAAAGATAAACAATGTCATAACAAATATTCAACAGGGTCCTTATGGAAACAAGCATGCTGTACACCTAAATCCCAGGTACCACCTCACCCATGTACAAGTGGTTTGGTGCCTATCCCGCCAGTTTGGAGAGGAATAGGAGGGGAACATCTCACTCGAGACACGCAGCCTGAGCACAGAGCCTCCTCATTAAGGTGGCTGATTACCATAGACACAAGGACCTTTCCAGGACCAGATGAACAAGCACAGGGACCCCGGTACATTGCTGGTGCCAAGGGAGCCCCATTCACTGCTCCCCAGGCCACCACAGGAGGGGGATCAGCCCAGTGGGGCTGGCACCCCCGGGAGGGCTGGCCCCGGAGGCCCCCTCAGCTGGGGGTACAGCCTACGGGGCATGGGGAAAAGCACACTGGGAATGTGCAAGACCCACCAGGGAGTGTTTTTAAGGGGATTGTGGGAATGCCTGAGACTTATGGGGTGTTTTGGGGGGGTGGAAGGTGGGGAAAGAGAGGGGTCAGGGTGGACTGGGCAAGAACAAGCCTGGGGAAATAGAGGGGAAAGGGGATAACAGGGGCCAGTCACACATAAATACATTTCTGATCAGTGTCTTACCATGCCCTGTGCCCGACCAGCATGATGCCTTCTTGTTAAGCTCTATTTCCAGCTCTTTTCCTGGGTAAGGGGCAGCCTATTCTGCCTGCACGTGTGTGTACAGGCCTCTGAGTGCAGCAACTGGAGCCAGACTATGGGCAGAGGGGCCCGAGCGGCTGAGGGACCAGCAACTGCAGTGGGGCTCTGCCTTGGGGGCCGGCATGCCCAAGTGCCACCAGCCAGAGAGACTGGGATCCCAGGGCAGCTACAGACTAGACTGAGTGTATCTATATGTGCATGCATATGCTATATATGTATGTCTATATAGATGTGCTATATAGATGTCTATAGTTGACTTTCATCTTAAACAGCAGGAGAGGAGAAACAGGATCAGGCCATCTATGCCACTCATGTTTGTGTGACTGCTGTGTGTCCTCTGTCTGTGTTGATCCATGTGTATACATAACCATGTATACACACACACACACACACACACATATATATATACAGTGTGCAGGTATGCCTATCAGGGATAGATGCTGGACCTGGGGACATGGAGCCGCAGCAGTCTCACCTCTATTTGGCTGGTAGATTCTTCACCCCCTCGCCCCATGTACTCTCTTGAAATGCTACCAGACCTTCAGAATGTATTTTAAAAATCATTGGGATAGCTTAAAATGTAAAATGTTGTTGGAAAGCATCAAACAGTTCTGAAGACTGCATCACCAGATAGCAGCCTTAATCATAAAATGCTTTTTGCAGCTCTGCGTGATATCACTGGATCCAGCTGAGGAATCCTAATGACTACAGGAGGCTTGAAATGTCTTTACACAGCAATTTGCGATATTTTGCACTGGCTTACGTTATACTGCTAAAACGCTTACAGTCTTTTAGCATCTCAGAAAGTGATCAAAGAATCATCCTTCTTTCAATGCTGGATTCTTGTGAAAAACAGTTTCACCACCTTGATCATGTATATCTGAATGTTGTTAAAGAGTAACGTACATAAAACAAGGAATTGGACCAATTCCAGTTTTTAAAAGCTATATATAGGTAACTAGGAAAAGTTCAGGAGTCCATCCTTACCAAGAAAATACTACAAATATGCATTTGGGGAAACTGTTTCCTGCTCTCTGAGAAACCATTTCAGCTGTGGAGTACAATGAGGACATATTATAGGCAGGAAAATGCAGGGACAACTTATTCACTGGCTCGAAGGGATTCGAAAAGTCTAGGAAAAATCAAAATGAGGAACCAGTCTCCAGTCCCTTGATCCTGAGAGTGAACTGCATTTAGAAATCAGAGGTTCACTGCTAAGTACTAGGTACTGCTTTTCATTACAGTATAAAAATAGAAAGGCTCAAAATAGAAAAAAGAACAAATTCTCTTCTGTTACGTTCAGCTTGAAAAAGTAGTAAGCTTTGGTTCTCAGTGTTTACTGTGGATGAGACAAGCTATACCACAGGAGCTGGAGTAAGCTGTGAACACGGAGAGTTTTGAGATCGTGCTAATTTCTTGTGGGAATGGGGGTTCTTTGGTCTAAGTCCAGCTCCTGAGAAAGGGTTTGACAGAAAGTTCACTGTAGTCTCTCTCTGACTACAGATAGCTTTACATCAGGTCCATCACTGTAGCCTCTCTCTGACTACAGATAGCTTTACATCAGGTCCAGAGGACCATGCAACGTGACTTTCATCTACAGAGCAGGAACTCCAGGACCTGATGGGATACAGCTGATGAGAGCAGTCTCCGTCACACGCAAGATCCTGAAGGTAGCAAAGGATATTCTGCTACTGGCAGAAAGGCCAGAGCATGTGGAAATGCAAAGCGACACCAGACGAGGGTTTTCATGTTCCTGCTGCTGACTTCTGCACTGGTTATTGTATTCAACAGCAGCCACAAGTTTCTTCAGGGTCCGTGAATTAAAACTCTTAGGTGAGAGATACAGACTGAATCCGGACATCAAAAACATCACAGATCACTAGAGGTAGCCCTTTTACTAACACACAGTATGAAGCACTGCAAACAGGAACAGACATTTCCCATTTAAGGCTGTGGATACTCAGGTATTGTGAAACAAAGTCTAAGCCGTACCTTAAAAATGTAAGTTAAGGAAACAGAGTCAGCAAAAGAACTGAGATTGCCTGAGTTCACGTGACTGAAGATGTACACCTGCAATCCAGGCTTACAACCTGCTGCCTTGTTGTATCCGTGGTTGCTGCTTAATATTCAAGAAAGAGAAGTGGCAACAAGACCTCCTATTCTTCCTAAGGTTCTCCTTCGCGAAGGGATGGTCTCAGATGGGCACAAGTCTCCCTTGGGGAGGTGGAACAGTGCTTCCCAGAGGGTGAATTGAGCAAGGAAGAGATTGATATTGAGGTTAGTTTAGTTTGCACCCTATTTTTTAACTCTGTCCATTTGAATATAAACAGATTTTTACTTTACTTCAGTTTGAGTGAAGGAACAATTAAATTTTTGCTAAGAAACACACACATAGCATAAAGCAGTTACACCATGTTTTAACAATACCTCCACTACAGAGGATAAAAAAATGTATGTTTCCTACAAAAATAATGGCGTGCATTCATGCTGAGGTTGGTTCCCAGTAAGAATTTTCAGTAGTCTAGCTCAGGAGGTTAAAATTCAAAAGTAAGCTTTTTACTATTTATGGTTTGTGTTTTCTCATTTACATTGCACTCAGCCTTCAAAGAGACAAGGCCAGTCAATTCGAGTTTCAGTCACATCACAGCTATGTTATTGTGCATGGGTTTCCAACACTAACAAAATTGCTTGTATCCAAAATAAAACTGTTAAATGAAATTAGGAAAAATAATTCATGTTCATAGCAGCAATGTAGGTATTCACAGCCGCTTAAATGCTCTATTTTGCATTTTGAAAAATGAATTTGGAAGCCAAGCTGCGTAATCCTGTTTCTTTAAGAAAATTTGGATTTGCCATACTAAATGGCACAAATAAGCATTAAATATAAATCACATCTGTTGCACTTATCTGGTTATTTTTAATCCTAAAAATGCAAATTTAAATTGTTTGAAGGCAAAGTCACGTTGCTGACTGTTGAAAAAACAGCTGTGTATGGGTTTCATTGGGCGTGTAAGCAGTGGCATGGGATGGGGGCACGCTGGGGACACACGCGCAGGCAGGTCACTCCACAGGGTGCTCTCACGTGCCCCATCACAGGAAAATGTTGAGCACTACTGTTTTAGACTGCTCTGGATATGTTCATTTACGTTAATGAGAAGCTCAACAGCAAGGGGGAAAAAAATGCATGTTTTCTACAAAAGCTATGAAGAAAACCCCAAATTCTGTGTTCTCCCCGTGGAAGAGGAGCAGTAAGTTCATGAGAAGTCCCCAAACATGCCTCATGTCTTCATATGACAGGAAACCCAGTTAGATACAAATGCTGACACTCTTGTGTGCTCTATCCAAGATGTTTCAGGTCATGAAACAGACATCTCTCAGCTAAATACTACACTCATTTTCACAGGACAAACCGCAGCTAATCCCATCCAAATGGGAATGTAATCTGCTTGAATAAATAAGAAGTAAAAAGAAGAGCGAAGCCAAAGAATAACAAGCGTTTCCCAGGGCTGTGTGTCACGGCTAGCTGAGTATCTGAAATTGGGGTTGCATCATTTATACTGCATACTCTGAAAAAGACAAACTGTGCCCTGTAAGGCAACATGGACAAATGTCTTGGGACAAAAAACTCCATGGGCTAAACTGTGATTTTCTGCTTGCTGGAGAGTGCTCTTTGAAGTTATTGCATATTAATTCCTTCTGTAATTGTATTCACACAGGCGCATGCACTTACATTATGAATTTTTCATCTCCTTCTACAGCACTGAGCATTAGCCACAGCCAGAGCCAGAATGACCAACTCCACGGCACGCAGTCCGACTAGTGCAGAGCTTCTTGAGCAGCACGCACTAACTTCTAGTGATGCCCAAATACTGCATTTCTTAATACTTTTTGCTGTAACCATTCAAAATGTTTCAAATGGCTGCAGTGGAGCCTACAATTATATTGCCACTATTCCTACTGCAGAGTGATTTTATATCCCACACAGAATTTATGGATATTGCAAAACTGAACTGCAATAGTATGAGTTTCATCTCTAGCACAAAAACTTCTCACCGCGTAACTTAAAGATAACATATTTGGTACATATAATGAGAAATAAAAGCACGGTGGGTATTAAGTGCCTTCCCGTGGCTGAGGTATTCGGCCGTGTGTCACTCTGCAATGCCAGCTGTGCTGACTGCAAAGGTTATGGCCCCTGGCCTGCCCCGGCTCCCTGTCATCTCCCCGTCATTGGAGATTAACGCCTGCCCTGGACTGCTGGCTTGGCTGCTCCCAGGAATATTCCAGCCCCTTTTGGGCAGAAATAGACGCGTTAAAAGAGCGCAGTACTGGAAGCTAGCCTGGCTGACTGAGACTTAACAAAACGTGGGTCCCAGAAATGGCTCTGCCAGCTGCCTGGGGCAGTGCCGCACCGGTGGGAGCAGCCCATGAGCAGCTGGGACACTAACTACCCAGCCTAACACTGCAGATCTGGCAGATTTCTTCCATTTAGGTATAGTTTTTAAAGAAACAACCTTTTAATATGTATGAAAGGTAGAATGATCCTTCCCAATACATCCTACAATAGATCTCCCTGGAGACATCCAAAATCCACCTCCCTACCTCCTGCTAGATGGCCCCACCTTCCACAGCAGGGTCTCTTCAGAGGCTGGGTTTAGGATGAAGCTATCCTAACCTTGTGCCTCCAGCCCTCTACTCCTGTTTTTTATTGTTTCTATTTCTCCTTCCCCGTGAATATTCGTGAACTAGCTTTTATAACTGTTCATGTCATCCCAGAAGCAATTTAAGTGGAAACACATGTGATTTTTACCATTTTCCTTTGTCACAAGGATCGAAATAGCCACAGGGAAACCGCCTGCAGTGTTATCAGAATCAACTTGTCTGCAGTTTGGCAAAGTTCACATGCTGGCAAGTCCTGGAGTTGTCTAACGGCAGAATCTGGAAAACAGTTTTTAGCCCAGCACATCTGGGAGAGAGCTCCTCCTGAAATCAAAAGAACTACAGACATTTTTATCTAAACTTGAATTCTACCAGAACTGGTAATGCACGTGTCTTACTCCCTCAGCTATAAAATATAGTCTCACTTTTTTCTGAAATGTGGACCTTGTGTAACTTCACTCAAAATCTCCCCAAATAATAAGATCTGAAAGCCATTAGAATAACTCGTTAATTATATAACTATGTAAAAAAGAGAATAGAGCCTCCCTTTTTGCTCAGCAGCAATAAATATACGCAGAGATAATATAAGGACGTCAGTGCCGCTGCGATCTATATAGGATTCCAAATATGCCTGTAACCAAAACCTCTTTAAAGTACAACCTGGGTTAAATAAACAAAGACTGATCACAACTGCTGCAAGCAGCAGTGCTCAGCTGAGTTCAGTCACTGCATATCCAAAGGTCTTGCTGGATGAATATTCAAACAATGCATTCAAACTCATGACCTTGGACTCTGCTAAAGAAAATTCCAGGAGACCTCCGAGGTCTGATCCTCCACGACCTCCCTGGGAAGGGAATGTAGAAATTAATGACCTGAAAGCATAACACAGCAATCTGGAAGAAAATATAAACCATACTGAACAAGAGTTGTGAAAAAGGTAAATAACTGCAAACAGCCATAGAGCAACTTTGACAGATATCAAAACCACAGTAGGGGCAGGGGAGGAGGGGAAGGGAAGAATATAAAATTGTAGTATCAAATGACAGCACATAATATGCCAAAGAAAAACTTTGTCAAAAATGGATATAAAACTCCGTGCGCATACTGTGAAATTGTGCTGCTGTAGCCAAACTGGGGACCAAACTACATGAGAAAAGAAGCCAAGAGTTGACAGTACTCCCTACTCAGAAGGGCTGTGCTGCTTAACACGTTGTTCAAGTACACTCATTATCTAGAAGAATGAAATACTAAAATGAGTACTCTTTCCTTAGTAGCCAAAAGCACAGATTGTGCAAAGATCTCAAAACAGAAAAAAAGCCTTTTATTTTTCAGTATCAGTGCTTACCTCGGCCCTACACAGTCCAAAAGCAACAAGGGAAATTTTTCCTTCATTTTCAGTTGTTGTAGATACAGACAACTGCATCCTCTTGCTACGTAGGCACAAGACCAACGCGTTCATTGACTTGCATCCTCCTGAGCACATAGGCTGTGGTGTCATGGGATATCTAGACAAAAGTTGTATCTATACTGCCTGCTTGGCCAGCTCCAGCCTGGGGCTCACACTCTGCTACACACGGTACCAAGTCATGACCCCAAAACAGAGCCCCCCACTTCTCCCTGCAGTCCCCGCTAGCCCGCAGGGCCAGTTTCAGAAATGCACTAAGGGCAGACCAGTGAGCCACTGTCACAGAAACAACGCTTGAGGGGTGGCTAAGGCTTCCCAAGCAATTTCTTCCCAGCACCCAGAGGCACTGCTCCTTCACTTTATTCTTGGGACACATGAAGAGAGCGATGGCCTCCCCAGCCCAATGCCAGCTGTCTCAGAAGGACTTAGGGGACACAGGCAACTCTGAGCATATGGGACACCCACACTCACACAGCCGATCCCTGGGAGGCAGCACAGCATGATTTTTCATCCCACCCATCCCTGCCACTTCCTTGCTTACTTCACGGCTGACTTGGGTATGAGCACAGAAGTGGTTCACTTGCTGAAAGATCTCAAGCCTAGGGCGTTCCTAGCCACGTGCTGGAAGAGAAACTCATGGTCATGACATTGTCGAATAAAAGCAAAACAGGTAGAAAAAGGGAGGGCACAAGGATGAGGAAAATAAACAAAAGCTGCATGATTTCTTTGCATCTTTTGCATTCCATCTTTATAGTGGAAGGACATTAGCAAATTAACACCCATACTTACTCTTTCCCAAAATATACTGTTGATAGCTGAAGATGAGAGAGAGCAGAAATAATGACAGCCAGGTATGGTTTCCATCCAAGGATTCTGAACAATAGAGGTATAAGTGACTGACAAGATGGATAACTATGGCTTTTACTTATTTTATTTCTAAATAGATCTATTTAGACAAGCAGACAAGTGGTTATAACTCAGCTACAGACAGTGTATGACATCCTTAGCACCCAGAAAATCTCCCCAAAAGAATAAAAAACAAACTTTTAGAATGTGAAAATCTTATTTACTATAATCTTATGTTTTCATATTGTATTAAAAGAATTTATATTAAATTCAAACAGTACACATCTGCTGATGAAGATTGTGAGGAAGTTAAACCACTGAACTGGAGAACAAACTGCTTAAGGACCTGTAGGATGCATCGAAGTGATAAGCCAGGAAAGTGGTTTGCTCAATCACAAACTATTTTGTTGATAATAAAAACCATTTTCTTCAGTTCGTCCCAGTTCAAGAACTAGTTCATTTAAAGGCTAAGGAACTGATTGGAAGAAAGGATTTTTCCCCTCCATCCAAATCTATAAAAACTTGGTAGAAGAGGCTGATATAGCCCTAAAATCTGAAAGAAATGGAAACCCAGAACAGTCCATTCAGACACCTATGTAGTCCTACCTACAGATACTGTCCAGGATTTCTAACAAGTTAATAATTCCCTTAGTTGTAGACACAAAGCACAGCTTGCTTTTTCAAACGTCCAGCATACCTGATGCAGGCTGAACACACACTACTGCATTTTGCAGTCTAATTTCATGTAAAGGCAATTCTGCTCACATGCTCCAAGACTGCTCCGGGATCTGAATCCAAGCTCAGCGAGTGCAGGTGATAAACCGGGTTGTTTCAACACACACTCCTGATCCAAATTAAAATGATAATTTTGATGCACATATAGCATTGTTTAACTGATTGTCTGATAATTCCCTTAGTTTCAACAGCAAAACATGGTTTTAGCTGCTTTTCAGTGCTTCTCATACATGTAACAGTATTATTTAAACAATTTTATAACACTGATTTTCTGCCTCGTGAACTGAATTCCAAGAAGACATCGCCACAAATAAAATATGGCCACATGCTGCATACATCATTCACCATTTATAACAAGTGTATATACGCAGTTTGTCAGTCTGAATAGCAAAAGAATTACCAAATTAAGGGAAAGATTATATTGCCATTGACACTCAACACATGAAACAGCTATCAATCAATACAAATCAGTCCTGCAAGGCAACTAACTATGAAATATAATCCAAACAGTTCTCTATCAAATTCCTCGCTTACTAATTAAGTACATGTTTAAAATGAATGATTAAAATCACTTCAGCTAACCGGCCTGGACTGCAAACCCAAACATGATTTAAAGGACTACTAATAAAAACATAATTGAAGACCCAGACAAGAAGCAGACAAGGGGTTGTAACTCAGCTATAGACAGCATATGACATCCTTAGCACCCAGGAAATTACCCCAAAAGATTAAATAACAAACTCTGAGAATGGCAAAAACATCTGAGGACAAAACACAACCGAATACATTAGTTCTTTCTAGTTTTTTTTTTCTACAGTTTCTAAAACTGTAATTTACTCTTAATGAAATTACAGGTGCTATTCACACCTTTGTGTTTGTATTTTCCAGATAAATTTTACAGGTTTGGTGACAATGGTGACATTCTTCTCTCTTCCTTGGTTAAAGGGAATTTTGCTTGCCTGAATACCCACAGCACACGTCTGCAGCTACATTTATTTTAGCAATGTAGTGAGGCAAAGTTTGGATGTTCACATACCCATGACAGACAAAAGAAAGCTTTGTGAAAGCTTTTTGCTGAGAGCCCCCAAATCACTTCAAATTAGCTACATTTTCTCTGGGAATCTGTTCCTTATTCCTGAAGGCTGTTTGCAACCCAGAGTTATATTATCCTAAAGAAATGAAACCCATTTTGAAGAGTCATGGGTGAATGCAGTTTCACAAAGAAAGTGAGCCCCAATTCAACTAAGCTCTGAAAGCCAACCGGGGACCTCAGGGAAACATAAGGATGGGGAATAGGAGAGGACACCTCACCTACTGCTATCATTAGCCAGGGAAGCATGAAGCATTTTGAATCATCTTACTGGAGCAGACCCCAATAATCTGAAGCAGAGTGGAAACAAGATATAGAAGACATCATTGAACGGAGACTGAAGATTTTTCAGATTAAAACTAAGACTCCTGGCCTTCTGAAGGCCCATGTTTATACAGATTGTGCTGAAGTGGGTGGAATTTTAATCATTGCATTTGCAGCTCACCATTAACAAAGCCAAACAAAACAACAAAAAAAAGCGACTGCAACAACTCCACATTTCCACACATGTATAGAAACTGTTATTTTTTGAGCATTCCCAGAATTCTGACCTGGATGGACTGGCTTAAAAAAAAAAAAGCATACTTCTCTTTCAGCCTTAGCATTTTGGCCGTTGATAAGTGCAATCCTGTATGAGAGGCCACCTAACAAGAACACAAAACTTGCAAATGTAAGCGTTCAAAACTGGAAACTTTTGATGATGAAGTTGCTTGTATAACTTTGACTCTAAACTCCAGTGGGAAGTAGTCGTTAATTATACAGTCACAGAGAATTTCTCTAGCATGACACTCTATGCATTTTTTTCCTATAATTCTAAATATATTAATGTTGTTGCTGGAACAAGCAGTGGATACACAATCACATGCAAAAAATGAAAAGCACCTGTGAAAGTCACATAATAAAACCAGTTACATAGTGCTTTCTTCCTAATAAACAGAAGAGCCTTAAGGATTTAAGAGGTAGCCAATCTAAATCTTCAGCTAAATCAGCTCCGTGGAGTACTTCTTCAGCGACAGATTCAGGAGCTCCTCTGCGCCCTTGGGTCCAGCTGGTTCTTGACCCTACCCAGGGGCAGGACCTGGGTTTGCACCAGACCTGCTCCTCCCACTCCCTTCCCTCTTTGCTTCTACATGAAGGGAAAAGAGTTACACACAAGGGAAGCAACATTCAACCTATTCACGTGGCTTCTCTATCTTAGCAGATGGGGATCAGCTCCCCAGCACATCCCTGACCAAAAGTGGCACTTATGTCGAAATGCACCATGTGCACGTCTCAGCTGGCTGGTCAGTACTTGGCAAGCCAAAGCTCTTCTTCCTATGCTAGAATGGCACTGGATAGGAAGATATTAAGCTAATTTACTAAACACAAGCTTAAAGAGGACTTTGGAGGAAAATATTATGCTCTAGAGCTTCCTCAGATGTGAGGCCAATAATGAATTTTTATTTTTGTCCAGTTTTCACACATACCATTCAGCCTGCCAAAGCCAAATGTGGGAAACATTTTGTCCTTTATTTCGAACGTACACAAATTATTCATGCACGAAACTATACAGGAATACACACATGTGCAAGAAATGTATTCACAATGTTATATGGGGGTAGTTCTTTTAAACCTTGTCTTTTCAGCTGCATATTTGTTTCTGATGGCAGCATATACAGATGAAATTATATAGAAACATCAAAATGAGTGATGCCCTTCAATTCAAGGGACAGTTAAAAACATACATCCACATAAATCAGATTATATAGCATCAAAATAAATGCCCAGCACTTAGAGATAAAATCTTCTCATGAATTTGTGTTGCCCTACAGATCCTCAGTTTACTGATTCATTCTGGATATGCGTAAAATACACATTTTTTTATATCAACTTTATCTGTTTTTTATCCTTCTCCCAGGAGCAGAGGAGGGCAGAATAAAATATTGCTTGTTTATATAAAGACAAAATAATCCATATCCTGCTGAACGCTACTTCTAACATGAATGACATGCCAACTGTCTGCTTCCAAGGTGTAGTAAGGCATCTAAGCAAAGAAATGGCATACACCATACAAAAATGGCTAAAAATATTTTGTCATGAATACTATCTTATAAATGTATTCATGTGTTAATTCACCAGTTGCCAACAGCATAACAGATGTGCCAATAACCATACACATTCACCAACTCTTTCCCATTCAGTATAATTACTGATTAAGTCATAGGAGCAACACGCTTTCTAAATGAATGTTGCTTATTCCTCTCGCAATATGAATGAGTCTCTCTATGAAGATCTGTCTAAACCACGAAGTACAGAGTCATCTAAAGAGCAAATTAAAGAGAAATTAAATAAGCCTGTGGATGTAGGAAGTCTGGAAGGAGGCAGATCACATCTTACACAAAAGATTATCAAGAGACTTGTGCAGGGACTTACTGGAGTCAGACACGGCATTGCCTATGGAAGTAAAACAGCGCTGATTGATGGGACAGCTTAAACAAATATTCACATGAAACCAAAATTTCCAAAATGTTTTTTAAAGAAATACAGTAAATATGAAACAGTGTCAAGTAAAAACAAATCGGGCCCTTATCTCACCGGCGCAGTTGACATTGTATTACAGCTTCCCAGCAGGTGTTCGTGTTAGATTAGGCATGGTAAGATCTAATAAATACAGTACTCCCTACTACGGGAAGGCAAATTAACTGAGAAAACAAACCCCAATCACAGACAGAAATAAATACCACCAAGCGGAGACTGCAACAGAGTCCTGACTGACAGCATCGCACTATAAACTTTTTTAATAGAATATTAGTTTTCATTTTATTAAAATAAACACATGTATTAAAAATGGACCATGTGTTGTGATTCCCTGACAAAAAAATTATATTACTTCAGTCCCAAAACAGGCACCAGGATACCCTCTATTATTTCAGTATAAAAGACCATATTTCCTTCGCGAGCATTACATGACCAACCCTAATTTTAAAGCTGATTTATTTGTGACCTTTTCCTGTTAGGAAGAGCATGGTGTTTACACATCTGTTGAAACACCATACCATTTGCAAAGTAATATTTAATTGATTCCATGAGATGTTAAGATGTGCTTTAAATAAAACCACCACTGATAAAGAAACCATGCCAATTAAAATCAGCATGCTGCTTGATAAAGCTTCATGTTCGTTGGCCATAGCAATCTCTCTAGTTTAAAAAAAAAAAATAAATAGCAGAACCGGCTACAAAAGTGTCTTGATTTTCTGGCTAGAAATATTTCTCTTACAGACTAGTGCCTTGCACTTTTCCAAAGCAATCAAAGCACAACACTTTGAAGTCTAGCACATTCTAGCAAGATAAAGGCACCACAAATATGAATTAATTCTGCATGTGAGCAGTTCTCTCCTGCTATGTCTATGAGCAGATTTCAAGCCCAGGATCAGAAATCAATGGAAAGCTGATACACATGCCTTTAAGGAGAGCCGATTGTTCCTTTAAAATTGAAAATCTTATTTTTTTAAGTAGTTTAAAGAGACTCATCAAGATGAAATACATGTTTTAGTTAATTCTAAGATTCACCTTGGCAAATGCCATTTAACATGAGGGAAAGATTTAAAATCTTACATGTTAAATATTCACTGAAGAGTATAATTTTTCTCATCCTATTTATGGAATTCCATGTATTTAAGAGAAGGAGAGTGAAAAGTGCTTTTACATGTCTTAATGCTTAAGCATATTCCCATTTCCCTAATTTCAAACCTACCATTTTCCTGGATGTCCAGAACTCCATCACTTCTACTCTTTCAGTGAAACAAGCTATTTTAGAAGCACAGCTCAACCACCTCCTCCCAGGCAGTGATTTTAACACCAGGCGAAGCACACCTTTACAGCTCAGCTGGGCAGGGGAAAAAGGTGGAGGAGCAGCCTACTGGGTACCTTAACTCACACCTACTTCTGATGAAGGGACTTTCAAGCCAGTCTTGACAAGGTCCCGTAGGTGAGACAGCACACGCAGTGCATGCGGGCACTTCAGAGAGCCCGTGGGTCCCAGGGCATCCCACAGGGCAGAGGGCACAGCCTGGCATGTTCAGCTGTCTTGCCAGTGCCACCAATACTGCAGAGCAACCCTGTGGTGGCTAAGCCCGGGCATGCAGAACTGCCCCATGAGCTGCAACTGCTGCACAAGGAAGATTTCTGTGTATTTACCTCCAACACAACAAATCTAGAGCTGTCAGGGCAGGCTTCACTGCATCTGCCGCTTGGTCCTTTGCGCTGTCCTTTCATGAGATGTTTGTTCAGGTAAAGGTAAATCATTAGATCCCTCTTGGTAATGGCTAACTACCAGGGCAAGGACTTCTGTGAAAGCCTCCTGTGCCCTAACAAGGCTGAAATATTGAGCCCTGGCTTCAAAGTTGCCTGTTCCACTCTCAACTTCTCATACAAAGATCTAATCAAGACACAGAAATACCCATCTTAGAGGGCAAAAGATACAAATTCATTCATCTTCTCAAGTAACAAGGTCACCAATAATTAAAGCCATGTTCCTGAACTTGCATTTCCAAGTAAGATATGTGACCTCTTAAATGGAGAATGGGTCTTCAGCTTCTGGTGGTTTTGTTGTACTTTTTTTCTCTCTTTTTTTTAACTCAGTACTAAAAAGTGGCTGCTGCAAAACCAGTTTTTACTCAAGTAAGTTTGTCTCCCATCAAAGCAAGTTCTCACAGAAGTAATCCCTGTTTTGGGGAGGACGATACAGTTCCGGAGGGCACCAGGATCAGGATCAGGACCAGGAACTGTACCATGCAACCTTGGCTATAATATCCAGCAACTTCCTTGTGAGATGTTATTAACCACTATACAAGGTGGAAGCTTGACAGTCTGTCTCCAAAAAGGTATTGAACAGAGAACATGAAGACACCCATCCAAATGAAAGATAGTGTCATGCTTCGGGGTGCACCTCTCCTTGTCAGGGGGCTGAGGTGATGAAGAAGACAAAAGCTGTGCCCTGGTCTGTGCCCCACAGGCCGCTGCTGTCCAGTACTGCGTATGTGCAGGAACGGGGCTCCAGTGAATGAAGCGCCTCCAGAGTACTGCGGATGGTTGAAGGTTGGTTTGCCCTTCTCAGAGAGAAATAATACAGAAGGTATTTAGAGAAGAGGCTTACAATTACTGATGCTGACAGAGTAACAGTTCAGAAGTAGTTAAGTGGTCATAACAAACAGGTAAAAAGATGTGCATGGTTAGCAACACTGGAGGAAGCTCAGCACAACTGTTATGTATAAACAACCAGCAGCCACTTTCTCCTACCTCATCCACACCTTTATTAAAGCACTGACTCGAAAACTCGGTGTTTTCAGATAGCATTACAGAGCTAAGTTTCAAGGCAAACATATGTAAACACCTGTTAGGTAAGTGTTAATAATTCACAGCAAGATGCCAGCGTTCCATTAAGACATTTAATGTGCAAAGAAAACATTGCAAAAGGTCCTTGGAATAAACTAAATAACTTTCAAACAAAGGGAATTACTTAGCCTATCAGTATTGTTCATCAAGACTTTCCTTTTGCTGCTTTTTAAAAAAAATGGTGTTTCTGCCTAGAGTTTAAATTTGTATACTTAAAACCATACACATAACCTCTTCCCTTTCTGACGACGATGCCTCTGCCTTTGCCAGCTGAAAGGGCAGCATCCCCCTCTTGTCCAGTACCAGGCTTCAGTAACCCACCACAGAGGGTGGTACCTTCACAGCTACCACATCTGTCCGGTAACTGGTTCATAAGGTGCACCATCCCCACGTGCTCAGCAGACTGACAGGGTCACAACACCACTGCTCAGGGGGATCAAGAAAGAAGATCATTAGGACACCTCTTGGGAAGGGGAGTAACATTGCCCCAGGCAAGGGGCTGTCAGAGAGCCAGCCAGGTCCCAGTTGGGACAGGAGACAAGTGGGGTGGTGAGGTATCACTACAGGGGCAATAGTTGAACTTGGGTTTATGCTTCACGTCCCGGTAATCTCACTCGTAAAGGCTGTCAAACTCCTTTCACAGTACAAGCATGATCCAATACTCCAGTAAGGTTTAGCATGTGCTAATGAAACAAACTTAGATACTGTAGAGACAAAAGTAGACTGATGATACTTAAATTCATTTATTTTTCATTTATTATTACTACAGTTTCCCAGTACCTGGTAGCCTCTCTTCAAGAGATTATTGGGTTTTATTAGATTTCTTAGCTTAGTCACTGCAGGACCATGGCTGCACTACTTTGGGACCCAAGGAGACCCAGTGCAGCAGCCCTGCACCATGTCGGCTTCCCAGCTTAGACCAGAGATCTTTACACCATGCTCCACTGTGCATCTAGACAATACTCTCCAGGACACGGGGAAAATCTGATGCCTGTGGAAAGGGAGGCAGGAAGACAACAAAGGTCGGTCAGTATATGCAGTATTCCTCCTATCACTTACCACCAGACAGGAGCTAAAAGAAGTTATATTTATACACAAATTGTCAACACACAGAGCCTTTTCAATACAAAACCCAGGTAGAAATCCTATGCAGACTTCTATCTTCTCTAATGGCTATGGCATTCTTTTTCCTCGCCTTTCCAACGCAGTACTGCTCCACTTATATTCATCCAGAATGCTCTGCAAAGGCTATTTGGCTTTGATGATGTCACCTTTTTCTATGTAGCCTTCCATTGCATCTCAGCCTGTTTTTACATCAAGCATTAAACATCTGCCCCCCCCAACTAGTCCCATCCTCTCCATCATCCTCATCTACTGCCTACATTCATTCCACCTTGTCAGGACTCCGTTACCCAGTTTTGTGCACTGGGAACTTCACTCCTTCTCCCCTCATTCTTGAAGAAATTACCCCTAAATATCTGTATTACTAACCTATTAATCCCATGGCTTAAGACTCTCTAAAACTTAGCAAGGGCAAAACATTTGTTTGCCGAGGCCACTAAATATCACAAAACAGTCTCTGTACAATTCCTGGTGCAACTGTGTCAGCCATCCCAGTCCTTCCTCCCCAAATCTCTCCTGCCCTCCCCAGCAGGGCTTTGCAGTCTCTCTGCTTGCAAAGGCTGTGGCACCCTGTCTGAGTTAGATCCAGCACGAGAAGAGCTCCTGCTTTCCTACAAATGCTTTGGTTCTATTTTAATTAAAGGGGCCAGTCACCCTCTAGCACAGCAATATGGTTATTAAATGCCTTTATCTCAACCAAAGGACTGTATTTCAAAAAACTGTAAGGAAGCCAGAAATAAATAATTCACTGCAGGAATCTCGTTCTTTTCAATTGTAATTCAAGTGACATCTTAAGCCTGCTATCTTCAGCTCCAAAAAAGGTATGTGGCTAAATCTCATGCTGAATGCTAAGTCCAAGTAGCTGGACTTTGTCCAGAAGGGTCTCCATGATCTCAAAGCACTTAGGAATGGTGTCCTGCCATCTGAGACCATACGAGACCGTGTAGCCACCACAACTGTGGTAGCCACCACAGCTGTGTTAGCCACCACTACACCGCTGTTCCCATGTCTCTATTTCCAGGGTACAACAGCTCTTCAACCTGCCAAGCAATGAGTGCCCACTCTGTTCCCTACACCAGTCATCCGGATAGAGAAGACACGATGTTTCAGAAGACAGACAAGCTGGTGTCTGTGGAGCACGGGCAATATGGACCATGCAGTATCAGCCCCTTTATCTCTACCCACTCCTCATGCAGTGGCACCTCTGCTGCAGCCTTCGACAGCCTTGGGGATACGGGAAGGATTTCCTCCATAGAAAGCAAGACAATATCCAACTTCCAGCCAGTTTGTCAGAGAGAGTCCCAAACAACCAAGCCCTTGAACCCAGCATCTAGACATCAGGGTGCCTTGTTTTCAAAAGACTGCCAGAGAGGAAGCTCTGTTTGAAAAATCCAGCTCTGCAGCATAGCTCCCCAAGTGTCCCCTCCAAGCCAGCTATCACAGGGACAGAAGGAGTTGCCTAAGAACAGCAGATCTTCCCTTTTTAATTCTGCCACTTATGCCAGATCCCGCACTCTACAGCAATCACAATTTCCATTTACCATCACAGTGTATAAGCTGGATGCTACTGGATTAAAGCAATAAAGTGCATATATTTGGAATTTAATAATGTACTGATACAGCCCCAAGACATGTTTCTAAAGAATAAGCAGATACGCTGTCACAAGCTGAAAATAACAAATCATAGTAGAAGGCAAATATAATATAGCAAGTTGTGCTAAAGCACATAGTCATCACCATAAAGCAAGCACAAACAAAACATGAACAATATTTACAGAGATAACTTGAAAGTGTTACTGAAATGAGGAACAGCTCAAGGAGACATATGGACAAGACATAAGACCCCTTTACTGCTAAGAAATGGTATTCAGTTGTGTGGAAGACCTCATCATTACAGACAACTTCCTCTGGGAAGGAAGAAGAAAGGAAGGAGGTTCTAATTACTGTAACAAAAAGTAAGGATATAAAAGATCTACAGTAAGATTTCAAAAACTATCTAAACAATCTAGGAGCTTGAGGTTTGTCTTCAAAAGTGAGTCAGGGGCTTCAGAAAATCTCATCGCTAGAGATGACAGTGAGAACTATTCAGGAAGTGCAACGCACCATGGCTGCCGGTAAGGACCACACACCGCTGGTCCAACACCGACCTTTCATCTTACCAAACCGCACCAGAGGTGGGAGCTTCTCTGAGGGCCAGGTGGCACGGCGGGCACAGTCCGAAGCGCGGAGCAGTCCCAGGACAGCACCTCAGGTGCAGCTCTGCGGGGAGGAAACCAGGACGTCACACCGCGAGTGACACAGGGCAGGGACTCGCAAGCAGGAGTCACAGCTCTCCTTTTCCCAGCAGTGCTGGCACTTCAATGGCAATCCTGTTTTCCAGCCTTAATGATGTTTTACTTCGCTACTCATTTCTTATGCTGTTTCGGTCTTCTCCCCTTCCTTATCTCCTTTTATTTGAACCATGCAGCTGTAATCCACAATCACCTTTCTTCTCTTTTTACTTTCTTGTCCATTCAAGGAAAAAAGTACTTATCGAGACTGCAGAAGGTTATGACCCCAAGCCATCAAGGCTTCGTTTTACTGTGGGCAAGATCCTTCTGGCAGCCCAATTTCATACTCAATGCTGGAGGCTGCACCTGCTTGACAAAACCTCTGCCAGCTAAATGCAGACTTGCCAAAATCGTTTCTCAAGAGCAAGAAGAGACACAGGAGATCAGATGTTGACCAACATACTCCAGAAGCTCAGAAAAGCCCACCGCTGCATTGTAAACAGCAGCAGATTATGCCCTGTGCTCCTTTTAAATAGCAGCGTGGAAGCATTTAGTTCAGGAAGCCAATTTGGTACCAGCTTTTTCCGGGCTGTGTGGCCTCATCTGCCTATTCCAGTTTAGTTTAGCTTTGACTGATCCCAGTTACATAACTACACCCTTAAGCTCATAAGTTGTAAGGTCAATATCAGGTTAAACTGTTGCTGTGTAAGACAATATAGGCAAAGCCTGAACTGTCCTACTGCCACACCTATTTTTCTGTGTCTCTGATGCAATTCCCAGCTACAGCTCGGCAGGAGATTTCCTTTCCTTCTCACATACCTCTTCAATTTTTTTCCTTCTTCTTCCATTTCTCTCCCAGATCATCTTTACTTTTTCATTTTTACACTCAGGAAGATGACAAAAATGAAAGTGAGAAAAGCTAAATTGACAGGAGTGCTTCTGTACCATCATTTTACTACAGGCATTTAACTGAAGTGTTTTAGGCAGTACATCATATGGCCTGTCATGAGCACATTGAACTACCATGACACGGGGGAGGAAAAGATAATGGTGTTTTGCCAAATGTTCAATATATTTAAACCTAAAGTGAAATGACCCACAAAAGCAGACAGAGCTCAACTTCAGAGCATGTCTGCCCCAGTAGCACGTTGTCCTGAAGGCAGATACCTTATAAGCCCTGGGCTCCCTAATGCTGGAATATGCAGGCAGGCTTGGGTAAATGAGCTGGCAGGAAACCTACCTGGCAAGTAGTTACTGAAACTTCCCTGCCAGTCAAGATCATGCCAAATCCCTGCTGAACTTCTGCTAGAGCACTGTCAAGCTGTCTCTGCAAAACACTTGTATTTGAGAAGGGTTTGGTTGGGGCTTTTTTGAAATTCTGCTGACATCTTTAAAAAACCCACTCTGGCTTTCTTTGCATTTGTGAGACACCAGCAGTGTAGCTGCAGTGTAACAGTAGGGTATGCCTCACAGAGCATTAGTGCAGCAACAACTTTGGGGAATGATGCAATGAAAGAAATCACTCTTCTTGCAAGCCTGCTTCAAATGTTGACGCTGGAGAGCATCTGTCGTGGTTTAACCCCAGCCAGCAACTAAGCACCACGCAGCTGCTCGCTCACCCCCCACCGGTGGGATGGGGGAGAGGATCGGAAGGGCAAAAGGGGAAAACTCATGGGTTGAGATAAAAACAGTTTAATAACTAAAGTAAAATAAAAAATAGAACAGTAGTAATACAAAGCAAGCGGTACACTGTACAATTGCTCACCACCCGCCGACCGAGGCCCAGCACGTCCCCCAAGCAGCGATCGAACCCCTCCCTGGCCAACTCCCCTGCTTATATACTGAGCATGACGTCACGTGGTATGGAATAGCCCCCGCCCAGTCTGAGTCAGCTGCCCCGGCTGTGCCCCCTCCCAGCCCCCCGTGCCCCTGGCAGAGCATGGGAAGCTGAAAGGTCCTTGACCAGTGTGAGCACCACTTAGCAAGTACTTAGCACTACTTAACAAGAACCAAAACGTCAGTGTATGATCAACATCATTGTTCTCAACCTAAACCCAAAACACAGCCCCATACCGGCTACCAGGAAGAAAACCAACTCCATCCCAGCCGAAACTAGGACAGCATCATACTTTCTCCAGTAACCCATCAACTTCTGGTCAGTCAAAGGTATGTTGTAGCACAAGGGAAGAGAGCAGAGTTTTCATTCTACTGTAGAAAGAAACGATACTCAGAGTCACAGAATCACAGAAAAAATTAGGTCAGAAGGGACCTCTGGAAGTCATCTGGTCCAATCTCCTGCTCAAAGCAGGGCCAGCTGCAAAGTTCAGTCAGGTTCCTCGAGGCCTTGCCCTGTCAAGGGTTGGAAATTTCCAAGGACAGAGATTCCAGAGCCTCTCTAGGCAACCCATTTCAATACTTAACCACTCCTGCTGTGAATGGGGTTTTTTCCTTAGATCTGGTCAAAATTCCTCTTGCTGCAACTTGTGACTGTCATTGTGCAACTCTGAGAACACCCAGCTCCATCTTCTTAGCCCCCATCTAGGTAGTAAAAGTGGAATTACATCCCCCCTTATTCTTCTTCAGGCTGAAACAAATCTCAGCCTTTCCTTGTGCATTAAGCACTCTCATCCCCTAACTGTCTTGATAGACCTCCACTCCACTTGCTCCAGTATGTCAGCATCTCCCTTGCACAAGATGTGGACTCAAGGGCCAAGTCACATCCCTTGGCCTGCCAGTTACCTTTTTGCTCATACAACACAGTATGCGGGCATCTTGTTCTCCACATTGCATACCTTCCACTACTCACTAGCTTATTTAACTGGTTTTCCTCTGATCCATGTGAGATGGTGGAATTTAGCTGCATTTGGGCTAAAAAAAAAGGCAAGAAGCTCTGTTACATAGTTCAAGAAAGAAAAGTATGTTCATCTGTTACATTCACTCTGTCTCCATTGAGGAGGGGTTTAGGAAACAGAAAGGTCTTTATCTGAGCCTTGACAGAGCGTAGAAATGGTATTTGCTCAGACCTCAAGCAGAGAAAAGGGGCAAGAAGCATTTCAGACAGCGTACCAGCAATTTTTCAAACATACAAATGTACCAATATAAATCTTACTAATTATTCTACTAAAAAGTTGCTTTAAAAGCCTCCACACAGGTTGACTGCTAATTACATCACATGCCTTTAGTGAATACAGAATTAAGGCACATTATCCCTGAAAAAAAGTAAAACTTCTAATTGTGTTTATCTAAGTAATTTGGCTGCCTAATTCCCCCAGGTGGCTATGCTTTGGTACCTGCTCTCTAGCACAGTCCACTTTGGATACAGTTTGCGAATACGCTGTCCCTTCTAAAGACATATGAGACGTGTCCCCATGGCGTGCTGCTACAAGAGCTGTCACTAGATGCAGAGACACGAACACATGCTTAAGAAACAGTAGTGAAGCAATGAGCAAAAGGCACACCATATTTTGTCAGCAGGAATGTTATGAAATAGCCACAAGAAAACTCAACCATATTGTTCTAATTTAGGATAGAGTAGATAGGGTTTTATTTTGGAGCATGAAAATGTAATCTATCCCAGTCTCTCTTTCCCCACCACCCCTTTCAAATAACAGCCTGCCCTGTCATCCACATTAAATTAACAGCTAAACATAGTTGACTTCTAACTAGGATGTTGCGAGGATTTAGCCTTCCTATATACACATACACTTACAAAAGAAATTGTGGTAATGATATTTAGATCAAACTATTGCCCAGAATCCTTTTAAAATTGAGGGCAGGGAAAAGAGAAGAGGGATTTCTTTATGACTGAAGAAGGATAAATATGATACATATGATCAAAACAACAAAATTGGAGACGTTATAGCAGATGTGTTAATCTGCGTTCTTTAGCTTCAAATTCTCCCATTTCACGTAAATGTCAGCTTGTCCCAGAGCCTGACGGCACTGTATAAATAAACAATCGCGTATCTTCTAAAAACAGAAGATGTTGAGATCTCTTGGACAGTTTGCCCAAAGACTCTATTGTGCCTAAACTCTTATGGGAATACAATTCAGAAAGGTTTATTCAATAAATTAAAAGAAATACCTCCTACGGGAAGCAAAAGACATAACAGAATGAAAAACATTTCCTGTAGGAGGAATATTTTTAGACTTTTAGAGAGAGAGGCAAATGAAAACTGAACAGAGCACTGCCAACTGGTTTCTCACCACATTACTCTCAGTAGGGTGCAACTCAACTGAAATTACCCTTTAGAGAAAAAAGAAAAAGACAGTGCTCAAAAACTATCTTGCCGTATTACAACAGTGGCAGAAAACAAATAGCAAATAAAACCTGAAAATAGCAATGGAAAAATTGTATTAGTCTTCCTCTTACGAAATCAGTTATAGATGTTCAGTGGAGGTACAATCCCATCACTGAAAATCAAATCCAGGAAGCCAGTCCTTTGGAGAAGCATGATTCTGTGGCAGTGCAAAAGTAATCTTAATCACACTATAAAAAAATGAATATTTAATTTGTCAGCAAAGTCTGTATCATACTCTGTACCTTACTGAAACCCACTTTGTCCATTTATGAGACAAAACTTTTATGAGAACAAAAGGACTCCTTAACATTGACTTGGCCAATCCAAATAATAGGCTACAGCTACAGTAAAGCAGCTTTTTTTTAGTATGAACTTCAGGTGATGAAAGCAAGAAAAAGACACATTATCTTCCTTTTTAATGTTTGGCATGGAGGATAACTGAAGATATACATAACAAGGACAACTAGAAATGGATAAAAGACAAGCCCAACCTGAAAAGGTCCAAGTGCATGAACAGGAACTCATAAACGAACAGGGGAGAAAAGAGAAAAGCGAAGTCTATCCAAAGTCCTAGCAGGTTCTCAGCAGCCACAGGGAGAGTTTCTGCATGGGACTGAGTCCTCATGTGCATCCTCACTAAGCACAATGCCCAGAAATCTCTTTTTGACCTTACGCTGTCAGAATCCTCATGGAGAAATACCGTAAATCAGAAGGTCTTTGCTTTGAGAGGATATGGAAGAGAGCAAGTAAGAAGATCCAGAAAAGACAGTTCTGGTTTCACAACTTGGGAGGCTGATGGAAGCTGTTCCCATAGCCAGGACTGTGGGGATGATGACCCAGGGATAAGAGCTTTAGGTTGGGAAGCTGGTGTTTGTATTTACGGGCCAGAGACACAGTACCTAACCCACCTAGCTCCAAAAACACAAACACATGGTACCCAACATCTGGTTCCAGTACGACAATGTGGTGAGCGTCAAGCACTGGAAGCTCGTCAAATCCTTCAAAAACACTCTTAACTCTCCCAGGGATTTAATAACTCCTTGCTGCCAACCGGAGTAGAACAGATGTGTAACTTGAAATAGCCAGTCTGTACACATTTAGGAAAAGCTGAAACTCTACCGGAGAGCTTGCACATGCATTTCCATCGATATGTATTATTGCTACAGTATAAGAATAGATAAAAAATAACAGAAATTATTTTGAACAAGCACAGTTTAAAAATCTGCACAAAACAATAGATACAAGAGTTTTAAAGGGAAGTGAAGTAAGTAAAATTCCTAGGACTGAATGATAACTAAAGGCTTTGCTTCCTACCTGATACTCTATTTTGACTAGTAGTATTCACCTGCCAAAAGTAAAGCACACACTTGAGTACTCTGTCAGACTGAAGTCTGAGAGCCCAATACCTTGCAAAATTTGACAATGAGTCATAATGTCAAATTCCAGTGAAGTCTGAATCTTGCCCTTACCTCCTTATTGCCCCCCTTCCAGTTTCCATAGCTGAATGGAATATTTGGCCTCTTCTCCCACCATCCAGACACCCGGTTCAGTTAAAAACCAGTGTAACCTAGGATGTACAAAAGCTGTATTTTAAAATATCAGCTTAGTTCCAGTGACCCTTACATTCTCAAATACTACGCCACATCACCAGAAAATCGAATATGAGCAGCATTATATCATGTTTAATGAGACTAAGATAGTATTGTCATTATAACCTTAATTTTCATTACCTTTTTACATGAAGATTTCAACTCTGCAACACTGATACGATCTAGTTACTCATATACCAGCATGAGTGTTCAGCCCTACTTGCTCAGAACTCCCTGCTGGTTTCCATTATGATATTTACATCTCGAAGGACAAAAAAGGAAAAAAAAAAAAAAGTGCTTAATACCTATATGCTTATACAGCCACAATACCGTGGAAGAGTGAAGAGAGACTCCTGAAAACTTCTCCACCTGCAAATTGTCACAGCCGCAGTTCTTGTCATACAAGAGAGTCTGCAAAGCTAAATGTGCCGCAACTCCATCATGAAGTCAAGACAGCAGCCTGGGTTGTTGATATTTTAGAGGCTGCTCAAAATTACTTTTCAGATTCATTTCTATTATTTTCACAAGTTCTTTTCCCATTACTTAAGCAATGCACACTTGGGGAGAATTCTGTCTGTCCTAGTTGTCAACTCCCATATTTTCACCAAATGTCTTCAGATGTAATTTAGTTGGTAATGGGAAGAGTGCATTTGCCAAATTCAGCAATGTTGAATATATTTAGTTACTTTTAATGGCATTCCTCTTCATACGAGGCCCACAACATTTCTGCCCACCAAATTTTGCAGTTACAGAACTCTTACAGCATTGACTGGGATGGACTTGGGCTGAAACTAATCTGTGTGTTTAGTGCTTCAGGCTGTCTTATGGAAGAAAATAAAGCAGAACAGTTTAGCAGTAAATATCAGCACACAAAGTTTTTTACTTTAGAAACCAAAAACCTTCCAAAATACAGTTCTCACACGTCATGAAAAAGTCTCCCTCAAAGGGAAAAATGCAAGTTAGCAATTTTGGGGAGTGTCCATTTTTTTTAAATGTTTGGAGGAAGACCAAAAAACCAAGGTGACAAAAAGCTGTTTAAACATGCTAGACCCCCATTTTGCTTCCTGAACAGTCAATGAGGGCTCTACACGGGAATATGTTCAAACCTCTCTTCCATCCATATAGATAAATGTGTGGGTTAGGTATCAAGGTGCTTAAGAATAACAGTGAGCTCACATTTAACTTAAGCTATCTATCACTCTTCAGACATCATTATGGCAAAAAGATCAGCTAGTGCTGATGGGAATTAAATACATTCCCTGTGATTCTTTCCCAAAGACGGACGAATTTTCCATGTCGTGGGGAAACAATTCTAGAGCATCTCAGCATAACAAGCCACACAATAAACACAGGCAAATGCAGAAGCAATGAAGTAAAAAATATCAGGCCAAGAGCTCAGCGAAGATAAAGCCTGCAAGACTATGGCAACTGGAGAGCAATAAATCTGACATTTTCACAAGAGACTAAATGTTGAGGAGGTATTCCATTAAAATATTTGCATGTATAGGGTTAAATTACTTTATTGGGGAGTACTGACCTTTAGACTTTAGATGTGAACTATTGCAGCCTTCAGCGGTGGAGCATTATCCCCAGTTCCAAGTGCTGCAGCTTTGTTTTTACAACTCGAAAGCTTCAGCTTAACCCCTGGTTTGACAAATGTGCTGTCACATCAACACCACTTGAAGTGCAATGCCTAGTGAAAACTGGGGAAAGCATGTCTTCACTTATGCATCTCATCCTAGATCTTTTGAAATTGATGCAGTATATATAATTCCATTTCACGTTTTCTTCATGCATCCTAATGAATAGGAGAAAACTGCCTTCTTTCTCTTGCTTCTGTAGGTAACCTACAAGTTTCAGAATATGCACCCATCATTGCTCACAAGTTGAATAGGGGAAGGAAAAATACAGAAAAGCTCTCCCTCCTCTAAATTTACAATGAACAGGTTCTGCTTCTGCAAACTTGATTATGCAATCAAGTCCTTCCTCTCTCTAGAACAACTTGTCCCACTAACCTCGAAGAAAAATACTCACTTGAAGCACCCAAAGATAGATATCCATATGGGAATGTGACCTCTCGGTTTGCCCAATTTTATAGAATTTTGCTTTACCCTTTATCTCTGAAAGTATTTTTCATGTATGTCCTTCCATCAGCATAGTTTTGAAACAAGCACTGGCTGTAAAAAAGCAGAAAGAAGTAAGCTAGCCACTCACAGCAGCTTGGAAAAATAGGGTTAAAATTACTTTGCAAAAAACAGTGATGCTCATGGGGAAACCTTGGCAAGCAAGGAAATATGGAAAGAGGGAATCTGAGACTGCCTTCCCAATGGATTTAAACTCTTAAAGATTCAAGCAAGTGAATTAACGGAAGCTGACCTCCCAAGGCAACTATTAGCTGAAACTCGTGTTGTGAGCATTCACTACTTCCGACAGCCATGCCCTAAATTATCACTCCATATGACTCAAACAGAAGTTATAAAATAATTTAGCTAAACTAATGTTGTTCTGATATTGCAGATGACCATCTCCAACATCCTTGCAGCTAGCCACAGCTTGGCCGGCCGGCAGCCCAGGAGACACCAGGATGAGTCCTGGCTTCTCCCCCAAAACCTGGTGAGGAACCAGGGCGACCTTCCCTCTTGCCCCATGGGAATCCCCTCGCCCCGTTGTGCTTGACAGAAAGCCTCCCTGGGCGAGCAGGCAGGTCGATCGCAGGCTGTGCCAGGAGGAGGAAGAAGTGAGGAAGGGCTGAGCCAACCACCCACAGCAACCCCAAGGCGCTGAGGAGCAAGCTGCAAACTCAGGATGGTGCCTCCTGCTTCCCGACGGCCAGGCACGCAAGCGGGAAGGCGGCAGATGTTACGTCACCATTACTTTAAAAACAGATCTGCGCAAAACAAGCATATTAGCTGGAGATGTTAAAGTTTAATTAGGCAGTAAGACAGGGACTATGATAGCAAAATAATCAGGTCACATAAGTTTTAAGTGTGGAGATTTGGTTTATCATAACAAAGAGATTACTCAGATACATTCACATGATTTGCCATATTTGTTATACACATGCTGTGGCTTTCCATTGCTGTCATTAGGACAGTAAACTAAGAAGAAGAATTAATGCAACTTGAGGCTTCACACAGATCTATTCATTTTGAGGTATTTTGGACTTTTCACCTGGCAAATGTATTCCAGCCAGTCACTGTAATCATCCTTAACTTGTACAGGACTACTCACATACTTAAGCATAAATGTATGACTAAACGTTGGCAGAATCAAGGTATTAATGTATCTATCTCTACATATTTTTACCACCTTTTTCCATGATATTTAGTTTACTTAAGAGTGTCACTCGATCTTATGAAACACTTAATGAAAGCATAATAGTCATAACAGACACTTTTGTAAGTGAAAGTGAATTTTCTTTAAGGAAAACGGATTAAAAGGATAGCTGAGATCTGATGGGAATTGAGGATGAATGCTTTTCTCCCTTGTTAAAAATCCCCCTCGGCTTTGCCCTGCTGAAACCAGTGGAAATGTTGTCACTGATTTCCACAGACCCAGGAACAGGTTTTTTACTTAAGCCGCTTATGCACGAGCAGATAATAGAAAGGGGAAACAATGCTTGTCAGCGAAGTAAAGCTCTACTAAAAATAATATTTACAATTGTAAGATATTCTTGTGAATAAAATTACATGTTGATAAAGAAAAGCCAGGTCACCTGGGAGTGAGAGACACCTCTGTCACATGACACTTCACATCCAAAAATCTGTGGATCCAAGAATATATGCCTAACACCTTTCTTTGTGTAATAGGTGTGACCTGCTGCTGAAACTGGAAATCCCCTGTGCACTCTGGCATTCCATTAAAAATTATTTATGAATGGCCGCGTGAACTGAGCAGCAACCTTTCCACCCCCAGGCCAGCAGACAGGGTTGTGGTATAAAATGCTGAAGTCAAAGAACTACAATAAAAAGAAGGTAAAACAAAAAATCCATCCTTCTCCTGGCCTCATATCAAAGCCATTACGTAAATTTTGGCCTCATATACAGAAATCTCAGATCAGCTGGTAAGGGAGCGCTCGGTGCAGGCTTTAAAACCTGAATGCAGCCGGCCCAGGTGCTCCTACCCCTGCAGCCCTGCGACACCGGGCTGCCCGAGGGCAGGATTCGCATGCTGCAAACCACGTCTTCACCACGGCCCTCCAGACGCCAGCGCACAGATCCAGCCCGGGACAGGTGAAGGAGCTCCTGCTCAGAAGTTATTATTTTGGGAAGTTCTGAAGAGAAAGTCTCCGCTGCGCTTTTACTTCTCTCTACTGCTTTAGAGATTAAGGTAGGAGGAAGAAAATAATTCCCACATATACCTCCTAAAATATTATTTTTAGTGCATAACCGTGTTGCTTGCACAGTAGCTTTAGAGAAATATTTTCCAAAAAGTGCAATTATACTGAAGATGTTGAAATGAAAGTAAAGAAAACAGGTTTTGTAATGCATATCTCTTTTATTCCCCAGACATTAGCTGGGATTTTATTAGGATATTAGGATGGGTATTTCTAAATACTCATACCAAAACCTTCCATGCTCATTTTTGGCTTGCAGTCATCTATTCAGTTGTCTTTTACAGCTGAGTAAAATCATTGTCATGATGTACTTCATTTTTCAAGTTGGAAAAAACTGAACGACAGATTTCCTATTGAGAATACAATAAATTCGATAATGGGACCTTTTAAAGTTACAATACTATAAATAGTTATTTCCTTTTCACCCAGTAAAATGTGGGTTTTTTCACCTCCTCAAGCACACTTGCTTTGCCACAGCTAGGGTGAAGCCCCAGCACCAGAGAATCTTTCACTTTCTAAAAACCAAACAACTCTTTTTCTAACTAAATCCTTTATGAGCAAAGCTGTTTTATGATAAAACCAAACTGAATGAACATTAGGATGCATGCCTGCAATGAGAGGGGAAATATGATCAAAATTATGCATGTGCAGTTCCATTTAAAATATAGATTAAAACCATTTATACGCGTCATTGCTGATAGTTATAACTAAGTTAATATTTGTATAATGCCTTGCAAATAGAAACTCTGAAACCAGACATATAACCATCAGGCTATATGTCAACCGATGTACAATGCCACAAATTCACAGTGAGGATGTGGACCCACCGCGGCAGCCCGGCTTTCGGGTGCAGCCCCACCACCGTGACCGCTGGGCCGACGACTGCGACAACACTTGTGCCCAACGGAGGGCTCGTGGAGAGGGGTGGCCTGGCCACCTGCCCAGCCCGGACACGGGGACCTGGCACACAGATGCGGATACTAGCTTGTCCTGACAGCACTGCGCTCAGACATTCCCAAAACTATTCTCTTACATCAGAATCGCATGTTGGGTTTTTTTTTCTAACATAAAGGTGATTTTTTTTTTTAAATTGCACTTACACATGTGTACCAGTTACTCTAAAAATCAGACCTCACCAATAGGAAAGATGCCTCCAAAATACAAGACTGCACTTTGTTAGCGTAAACACCCATTTCTTAAATGTATGAAAGATACTTACCCAGGTTCACCTGCCAAGTAAACAACAATTTGTCAGAGAACAGCGCTGTAACATCACATAAAACTGCACTGAATCAAATTTAACTATAAATTACATCACAATGTAATGCGATCATGTTATTAATAATATAAACCCCCCCCCAAAAAAAAGTTTTGACTATTTAAAAATGTTAGATACACACCAAAGTAGGAAAAACAATTGTGCTTTTGAACTTGCAGTCTGAAGGTGTGCTGTGCTACATTGGTTTGACAACACACAGACCTGCAAAAAACGCCAGGTAAACAAACCCTTACGTGCCCCGAGTGTCCGACACCTTTGCATGGACTGAGTGAAAACAGGGAGACCCACTTACGTTTGCGGATCAGAGCCCATGCTCTGAGTCTTGGACTCAGTCAGGAAACTCTGCATGGGAAATCTTACGTATCTTATGCTTCTTGATGTTCCTTATCAAATCATAAGTGGATAAGCAGCCAACTTACCCTTAATTAGTGTGAGCATCTAAAGGTCTAAAGACCCACTGACTCACTGGAGGTTTTTTGTCACTGACACTGCAACCCCTCAAAGTTCTTTGAAATCATGAATTTTTAACTATCTTAAAATTCAAGCATCAAGATGAAATATTGCTAAGAGTAACTTCTGATCACAAGACTTAATCCGCTTTTGAAAACTGCTCAAAATCTTCGCTGCCTCTTTCAACTTTAGCTAGCATCATGCCTGAAGTCACCACCCAGGTGCTGACGCTCCATCTCAACTGACAGCTTTTACACCCCAAGCTAGCAGGGCGACACAGGGGCTCATTTGGGGTGAGAGGCAGCCTTTGCCCTTAAAAACAACTTTGCGTAATCTTGTGCCGTGACGGTGCCTCGTTTGGCTTTGGATGCCAGATCACTGTGTAAGGTTAACGATTTTTCAAGGACTTCTGCATCCCACTGAAACAATGGGGCTGTTTTGTGGATAGATCTGGTTAGTATTGGCTATTGATACTAAATACATCTTAAATGGGAATGGCAATAAAGCGAAAAGGCTGCCTTCTGACCCCAACCCCAAAGCTCCAGGAAGCACTACTAAACAGTTAAGTGGGAAACCTAAACACCCCAAACAGGATGGAGAATTTCTCCAAACAAAAACTTTCTTCTTCTCCCGCTACAAAGGGCTGTGCGCAACTGACTTGCCGAGCAATCGCTATCAAGAAACAATGCCACATTCTTTGAATACATTCGTCCAGATGGTATGATAGCTGCAGCCCAACACCGACGACATCCAAGTTAAACGAATAAATATTTGCATTGCAATGTTGGATTTGTCTTGGAATACGATCGCTCCTCATGTGGTTTTGACACATGTGCGTTGTCAAATAAATCACAGATCACTGGGTGTGCGCATTAAAATTAATTTGTCTATCTTGTTAGAAGGCATCGCATACTTTGGTTTACGAGGTGTGAAACCGGGCGGGGAGGGCTTTACATGCCCGGGACAACTATATAGGGAGCCCGTCCAGGGAACATCAAACGCCGCCGTCCGTCCCACCAACGCCGCGCATCCCCGCGCCGGGCGCTAACGCCCCCGCCCGCTTCCCACGGCGGCCTCGACGGCACCGCAGCCACCGCCCGGGGCCGTGGCCGTGGCCGGCCCTCCGGCGGACACGCATGGGGCCGCGCCGCGCACGCACCACCCGGAGGGCGGAGGCGGCGCCTCCGCGGGGCCGCCCCGTCCCGAGGCCCGGCGGCCGCGGGGCTCCGAGGGGGCGGCCCGAGGGGGCGGCCCGGCGGGGCGGGCCGGGCGGCGGCGGCGGCGCGGCGGGTGCCCGTCCCCGGGGGCGGGCGGGCGGACCTACCTCGGATTTCCACACGACGTACGCGGCGGGGCGAGGCCCGGGCGGCGAGGGCTGCCCCTTCCTCTGCTGCAGCCATCGCCGGGGCGAGGAGAAGATGCTGTTGGCGGGGCCGGGCGGGCCGCTCAGCGCCGAGGCCGAGGGGGTGCGTGCCAGGAAGGGCAGCTCCCAGCCGGGGCTCCGCTTCCCGCGGGGGCTCTCCTCGTCGAAGAGGGCGCTGCCCGGCGGCGACCGCTCCAGCGGGGTGCTGGGGGTGGAGAAGGAGGCGCCGGGGGGCGGCGGGGCGCCCCGAGGACCGCGGCGCTCCCCTGGGGGGCTGCCGGCGCCCCGCGCCCGCGGCCCCCGGCCCGCGCCCTCGCCCTCCTCCCGGCCGCCGCCGATGATGGCGGGGTCGAGGCTGCGCGTCTGGCGGAGCCTCCGCTTGGAGAGGCTCTTGGCGGTGGCGGGGGCGGCGGCGGCCGGGGAGGAGCAGGAGAAGACGCTGCTCAGCAGGCTCTGCGCCGACATCGCGGCGGCCGCTGCCCCCGGGCACGCCGGGGGTGGCCGGGGGTCCCGGGCTCTCGGTGCCTCTGCCTCCGGCCCTCGCCGCGGCGGCGCGGAGCGGCGCGGCTCCCGGGAGCGCCCTCCGCGCCCGGGCTCAGCCCCCGGCGGCGCGACCCGACGGCGGCACCGGGGGGCTCATGGCGGCGTCCGGCGCTGGGGCTGCTCCGGGGCTGCCGCCGCCGCGGTCACTTTGCTGGGAGGGAGAGGGAGGGAAAGGGAGGAAAAAAAAAAAGTTACGAGAGAAAAGGGGAGGGAAGGAGGCAGCAGCGGAGCTTTTATCTCGGCTCGCCGCGGCCTGCCAGAGTCACTCCCCCCTCGGCCGCGATGCGCACGGGAGCCGCTTGCCGCACCCCCACCCCGTCGGGTCCCCGGGTGGCGGGACCCGCCTGCCGCCCCCCGAGGCGGGGAGAACCGGTCCCGGTGCCGCCCGACGCCGGGCGCCCACGTCGGGGCCGGGGCCGGGGCCGCGGCGGCCGGCAGCCCTACCGGGCTGCGCGGGCAGCGGGGCTGCGGCTCCCGGGTGCTGCCCCGGGCGGCCCCGACGGGGCGCTGCGGCCGCGCTAGCGCGGTGCGGTGGCGTTTTGGGGAGGGATCGAGCAGCGAGGGACGGTTGTTTTTCGGAGCGATCGTTCCGGAGGCGCAGCCGGGGAAAGCCCCGGCCGGACCCTGCCAGGTCCAGCGCCGCATCCCCGTCCCGCCGGCCTCCGCTGGGGAGCGGCGGGGGCGCGCTGGGCTGCCGGCTGTGGGACTCCCCCATCCCCCGGCCGGGTCGGGGAGAGCTGGTGCCTTCAGCAACGGGCAGGGTGCTCGCAGTGCACAGCACATGTCTGTAGGGCTGGCGGGACTTCAGCGGATCTCGACCAGCAATTACGTTCTGGCCCAAGTCTCTCTTTCCATCCTGTGCCAATTTGAGAAGATGGTCTTACACATTTAGCCACAACAGACACCCACTTTGAGGGCACGCTCTGCTGCTTCCATCTGACAGTCTGTGCAGAACAACCCCATGAAGAGGCACGTGGACACGAGTCCCACAGGCAGCATGGGTCACCCAAGACCTGCAGCTGTTCTGCCGGGTACCTCACAGCAGCAGAAAAAAGGAGTGGGATCAATGAAGCTTGGCCTCCCCAGGACCAATAACTACACTTGCCTGATCCTCTGGAGAGACTTTCTCTGCCCTCTCTCTCCAAGCATAGGCAAGGAAACCTTTATCAGGAGAAAGGAACAAACATGGGAAAGCCAAAACCGTAAAGAAACGCAGGAACCAAACGCATGCAGAGGAAGAACACCGCACAGCCCCACGCAGGCTGGCAGCCAGCCAGCCGGCTCCTTCCCCACCTGGAGAGGAGGAAACAGTCCCTCAGCTGCAGGAGCTGACTCCTGCCCCCCTCGCCCAGCTGGGAGCACTGAGTCCCCTCCTCGCTGGAAGCATCAACAGCGATGCTTGTCGGGTTCTTTCTGGAGGCCCCGCACCATGGTTTACTTAGTGTTTCAACTTTATTAAGCTGCAGGTAACCGTTAGCTCCATGGGTCAGTTCAGATCTGTCGCTCTGTTGTCTGTGAGGAATACAGCCATTAAATTTTTCAAGATGAAAAGCAAAACACACAAACACAAATCCTGTTTTGCTTCCAGACCTATACTTTCATTTATGGAGGGAGTAGAAGACGCCTAAGGACAGACTAGCTAAGAGCTCCAGTGCAAGTCTTGAAATCTCCTCTGTCTCAGATGAAATCACCATTAGACTATTGATTCCATGGGGCCTAAGCATCCTTCTTTTGACCCGAGAAACCGTCAGCTCCACAGTCTCCCCAAAAGTATCACAAACAACTCTTAAAATTCCTTAGAAAAAGACTGGCTATTTTGAAAAAAAGCACTTGAGCACAACACAAGGGTTATTTTCTCCTCATGCTGCATTTTCTCCTCAAACCCTAGTGCAGGGTTGGGTTGTCCTCCCAGGCGTCCCGGAGCCCATGCAGGTAAGTGCTCCGTGGCAGCATTTTCTTGTTTCATCAATAGAGGGAGTAGACAGTTCTTTCATTTGTGGCATTACTTAAGGTTCATGAAGAGAAACAGCACACTAGCCCATCTGCTTTCAAAGGGAGGTGTTTGGTTTTATGTAATGTTTCCAAATGGGATTTTTTTTCTCCATTATTTTTGTCTGAAAAGGAGCTTTTCCCCCTTATTTTAATAAACTGTTCTGTTGCCTAATTCCAAAGCCTGCTAGTTCCTCCACGGCTAAGGTTGCAGCTGTTTCTGTTTAAAGCTTCATTTTGCCTCCTCATTAATGCCTTCAATAAGGTCTCATGCTTGAGACTAAAAAGAAGGTCTGAAGCATAAAACAATGATCCGAGTTTGTTTCTGCGGTTCTGTGCCCATGCTAGCAATTTGGTTGGGAGAGACGCGTCTGCAGTACAGCTATACAGATGTGTGGCTCCAAGTATTGACTTTTTTTGTCCTCTACAAAAGTATCATGGGAACATGAAGGGACGGGAAGACATGAGGAAAAAAGGCAGAGGGGGAAATTCAATGCTGTAATCACATGAGGAGCAGATAGGGCAATCACGCCTGCCTCCAAAATCTGCTGGAAATGGTTCCTGCCATTCTCCGTAAAGGTGCATTGCCCCTTTGAAGGGCTGATACTTTTGGGCACTGCCAGCAGGCAAACCTCCAAATGCAGACTCAGATCCTTGGATGCCTCACACACAACCTGTGAAAGGAGACGGAAACGATCAGATAAGCGCAATGTTAGGATCATAAGTCAGCTGACAAATAACTACTCTAAATGAAGTGGGAGCAAAGTGTTCTTATTTCCAGCTACTTCAGTCCAGGTATTACTATTGCCCAGATGGTTTTCTCCATGAGAGCCCTCATGAAAAATTGGAGTATAGTTTTCATGAGACAGAGACCTTGGGAATCACCACAGCTGCGATTCAGTGAGTAAATACAGCATACGTATAGAGATGCTTCGTGTAGACAACTTCACTACCTGTCTTAGCTGCTGTCTGTATCTTTGGGGGGCAACAGCAATATAGGCACATACTGATTATTTTTTAAGTGGCTGTTTATTATCACTATGAACTGCATTATTGTGAGAGCTGGCAGCACCGCCCATGCAGCTAGGCTCCAGGGCTCTGGTGGGCACTGCAAAAGCACAGAACAAAGGCAGTCCTAGTCCCCGAACCTTAGCGGTAACCTCCAGCCACAAGGTATCGGCTGTGCAGCCATATATGCAGAGGAACAGTGAGACAATACTAGTTGATCCAATATTGGTCATCAGCCTTTCTCTTCCAAAGCAAAGCTGTTTGTGTAACTGCTGCCCAACCGTAAGGTTGCAATAGCAGTCAAGGAATTGGGCAGTCCTTCTTGGAGCTGGGGGTAGCAATATAGACAGTGGATATGCTGCCTTCTGCAGCCAGAAAGGCTTTCCTAACAGTTTGCACGGTCATATTTTTTTACAGTGAAAGCTTGAACCCAGTGAGGATGTTTATTCTTTGTTCTGTCTGACTGCCCATCACCACGATATGCAGCAGTCAGCAGACATACTGCAATGTGAAAGATCCCTCCTCGGCTTTTCAAGTCCGTATTTCTGAAAGCGAGCAAGAGCGATATGGATCTATAATGCAATAAGAATTCAGAAATATTTTGAGGGATGAGTGTCTTTGACAATTATGACTTTCCAGTCATCAGCTTTGTTCTGAAATATCTTCAGTCTTAGCACACAGAGCAGGAATATAGACACGTTCCCTGGGCATGCAGGCATGGTGCTTGGGAAGCCAAAGCTCAGCTGTTGGTGAAACTGGCAAAGGATGTCAAGGGCAACAAGAGCAGCTTCTACCAGCACAGTAGCAGTGAAAGAATAAACAAGGAAAATGTGAGACCTCTGCTGAAAGCAGCGACTTAGCGACTTAGTGACAACAGACATAGACAAGGCTGAGGGTCTAGAGCACAAGTCCTACAAGGAGCAGCTGAGGGAGCTGGGGTTGTTTAACCTGGAGAAAAGGAGGCTGAGGGGAGACCTTATCGCTCTCTACAACTACCTGAAAGGAGGCTGTAGTGAGGTGGGGGTCAGTTTCTTCTCCCAAGTAGCAAGCGATAGGACGAGAGGAAACGGCCTCAGATTGCACCAGGGGAGATCTAGTTTGGATGTTAGGAAAAATTTCTTCACCAAAGGGGTAGTCAGGCACTGGAACAGGCTGCCCAGGGAAGTGGTTGTGTCCCCATCCCTGGAGATATTTAAAAGACGGGTAGATGTGGTGCTTAGGGACATGGTTTAGTGGTGGACTTGGCAGTGTTAGGTTTACGGTTGGACTTGATCTTAAGTGTCTTTTCCAACCTAAAGGATTCTGTGATTCTACTTGATGCCTTCTTTGCCTTGATCTTCACCAAGAAAGTCTCCCAGCCCTTTGTGCCTCAAGGAGAAAATAATTTGTCAATAGTGGAAAAGGACCGAGTCGGGGATCTTCTCTTGAGGAGTCCCAGCCCATGCAAGTCTGGGGAACCAGCTGGGATGCATCTGAGGGTGCTCAGAGAGCTGGCTGATGTCACTGCAAGGCCACTTTTTACATTTGAAAAGTCATGGACATTTGGAGAGGTACCTAATGGCTGAAAAAGGCTAAACGTTGCACCTGTCTTCAAAAAGAGCAAAGACAATCCAAGAAGCTACAGGCTGATGAGCTTCACTTTGGGCAAAGCACAAACGCAAGTTCTCTTGGAAGCCATTTCTGGGCATACAGAGGAGAAAAAGGTAACTGGAAAGACCCAGCATGGATTTACCAAGGGTAAATGATGCCTAACCAACCTCATCACCTGCCGTGATCCATGGATGATGGGAGAGCAGTGGATAGGAGGCTTTTGGCACGGTCTCCCACAGCTTCCTTGTTGAGACAATTAGATGAGAGAAAACCTGATTGGATCATAGTGATTAATCGTTCGTACTCTACCTGGAAGCTGATTACAAGTGAATCATAGAATCATAGAATCATAGAATTGTTAAGGTTGGAAAAGACCCTTAGGATCATCAGGTCCAACCATTAACCTACCACTGCCAAGTCCACCACTAAACCATGTCCTCAAGTACTGCATCTACCCGTCTTTTAAATACCTCCAGGGATGGGGACTCAACCACTTCCCTGGGCAACCTGTTCCAATGCATGACTACTCTTTCAGTAAAGAAGTTTTTCCTAATATCCAACCTAAACTTAGCCTGGCGCAGCTTGAGGCCATTTCCTCTCGTCCTATCGCCTGTTACTGGGGTGAAGAGACCGACCCCCACCTCTCTACAACCTCCTTTCAGATAATTGTAGAGGGCAATAAGGTCTCCCCTCAGCCTCCTCTTCTCCAAACTAAACAACCCCAGCTCCCTCAGCCACTCCTCATAAGACTTGTGCTCTAGACCCTTCACCAACCTCGTTGCCCTTCTCTGGACACTCTCCAGCACCTCAATGTCCTTCTTGAAGTGAGGGGCCCAAAACTGAACACAGTACTCGAGGTGCGGCCTCACCAGTGCCGAATACAGGGGCACTATCACCTCCCTGGTCCTGCTGGCCACGCTATTCCTGATACAAGCCAGGATGCCATTGGCCCTCTTGGCCACCTGGGCACACTGCTGGCTCATGTTTAGGCAGCTGTCAACCATCACCCCCAGGTCCTTTTCAGCCAGGCTGCTTTCCAGCCACTCCTCCCCAAGCCAGTAGCGTTGCCTGGGGTTGTTATGGCCGAAGTGCAGGACCCGGCACTTGGCCTTGTTGAACCTCGTACAGTTGGCCCCGGCCCAACAATCCAGCCTGTCCAGGTCCCTCTGCAGGGCCTTCCTACCCTCCAGCAGATCGACACTCCCACCTAACTTGGTGTCATCTGCAAACTTACTGAGGGTGCACTCAATCCCCTCATCCAGATCATCGATAAAGATATTGAACAGGACCGGTCCCAACACTGAGCCTTGGGGAACACCACTCGTGACCGGTCGCCAACTGGATTTGGCTCCATTCACCACAACTCTCTGGGCTCGGCCATCCAGCCAGTTTTTAACCCAGCGCAGAGTGCACTTGTCCAAGCCGTGAGCAGCCAGCTTCTGCAGGAGAATGCTGTGGGAGACAGTGTCAAAGGCCTTGCTGAAGTCCAAGTAGACAACGTCCACAGCTTTCCCCTCATCCACTAAGTGGGTCACCTTGTCATAGAAGGAGACCAGGTTAGTGAAGCAGGACCTGCCTTTCATAAACCCATGCTGGCTGAGCCTGATCCCCCGGTTGTCCCACACATGCCGCATAATGGCACTCAGGATGATCTGTTCCATGACCTTCCCCGGCACCGAGGTCAGGCTGACAGGCCTGTAGTTCCCCGGATCCTCCTTCCAACCCTTCTTGTAGATGGGTGTCACATTTGCTAGCTTCCAGTCATCTGGGACCTCCCCGGTTGACCAGGACTGCTGATAAATGATGGAGAGTGGCTTGGCAAGCTCCTCCGCCAGCTCCCTCAGTATCCTCGGGTGGATCCCGTCTGGCCCCATAGACTTGTGGGCATCCAGGTGGAGGAGCAGGTCAGCGACTGCCACCTCTTCAACAGCTGGGACTACGTTCTGTGTCCTATCTCCATCTCCCAGCTCAGGGGCATGAAAACCTTGAGGATGATCAGCCCGACTATTAAAGACTGAGGCAAAGAAGGCATTAAGTACCTCAGCCTTCTCCTCATCCTTCGTGGCCAAGATTCCCTCCACATCCAACAAAGGAGGGAGATTCTCCTTAGCCCTCCTTTTGTTGCTGATATACTTGTAGAAACATTTTTTGTTGTCCTTGACAGCAGTGGCCAGTTTAAGTTCTAGCTGGGCCTTTGCCTTTCTAATCTTTTCCCTGCATAACCTCACAACATCCTTGTAGTCCCCCTGAGTCACCTGCCCCTTCTTCCAAAGGTGGTAGGTTCTCCTTTTCTTCCTGAGCTCCAGACAGAGCTCTCTGTTCAGCCAGGCCGGTCTTCTCCCCCGCCTGCTCGACTTGCGGCACATGGGGACAGCCTGCTCCTGTGCCTTTAAGACTTCCCTCTTGAATAACATCCAGCCTTCCTGGGCTCCCTTGCCCTTCAGGACCGCCTCCCAAGGGACTCTGTTAACCAAACTCCTAAACAGGCCAAAGTCTGCCCTTCTGAAGTTTAGGGTTGTGGTTTTGCTGCCCCCCCTCCTTACTTCTCCAAAAATCAAAAACTCTACCATTTCATGGTCACTGTGCCCAAGACAGCCTCCGACCACCACATCACCCACTAGTCCTTCTCTGTTCGTGAACAGCAGGTCCAGCGGGGCACCTCCCCTGGTTGGCTCGGTTACCAGCTGCGTCAGGAAATTATCCTCCACGCACTCCAGGAACCTCCTAGACTGCTTTCTCTCTGCCATGGTGTATTTCCAGCAGATATCTGGTAAGTTGAAGTCTCCCACAAGAACAAGGGTTAGAGACTCTGAGACTTCAGCCAGCCGCTTGTAAAAAACTTCATCTGCTTCCTCATCCTGGTTGGGTGGTCTATAACAGACTCCCACCAGGATATCTCCCTTGTTGGCCTTTCCCCTGATCTTTACCCATAAGCACTCAACCTCCTCGTTACTTTTGTCGAGCTCAAGACAGTCAAAACACTCTCTGACGTACAAGGCTACCCCGCCGCCTCGCCTTCCTTGCCTGTCCCTTCTAAAGAGCTTGTAGCCATCCATTGTGAAGTTCTTCAGAAATCTATCTTGAGACCTGTCCTGTTCAATATCCGTATCAATAGCCTGGAGGAGGACACAGAGTGCACTCTCATCCAGTTTGTGGACAACATCAAATTAAGGCGTACAGTCAACACACTCCAGGACAGGGCTGCCATTCAGAGGGGCCTAGATAGGCCAGATGAATGGGAAAACAGGGATCTTACGAAAGTCAGCGAGGACAAATGCACTTGGTGTCGACTAACCCCCTGCATTTCTATGGGCTAGGCACTGGCAGGCTGGGGAGCAGCTCTGATGGGAAGGACCGCAGGTGCCCTGGTGGCCAAGAGGCCAAACATGAGCCAGCAGGGAGCCCTGGCAGGGATGAAGGCTGACAGCATCCTGGGCTGCATCAACAGAAGCATAGTCAATAGACCAAGGGAAGCGATGCTTGCCTTTTACACAGCATCCAACAGACCTCCTCTGGAACACTGTGTCTAGTTTGCGTGCCCCCAATTAAGGAGGACCTTGATAAACTTCAGCAAGTCCCTTGGAGGGCCACCAAGACAGTTGGGAGCTGGAACATTTGCCCTGTGAGGAGATGCCAGGAATGCTGGAGTTGTTCAGCCCTGGGGAAGGGAAACCCAATAGCAGCCTTACAGTACCTGCAAGGAGGTTCTCAAGAAAGTGGAGCCAGGCTCTGTACTGAAGTGCAGAGTGAGTGGATGATAGACAGTGGTCATAAACTGGAACAGGACTGCATCTAAGGAAAAAAAAATCACTGAGGATTATTAAGCATTGGAACAGGTTGTGGAATCCCCATCATTGCTGGTTTTCAAGACCCAACTGGACAAGCCACTGAGCAACGTCGTCTGAATTCAGTTTTGATCCTGCTTTGAGCAGGAGGTTAGACTAGAGACCTCACAAGGTCCCCTCCAATTTGAATGACTCTGCAGTTCTAACCAAATATGAATTTTGGATTAAAGTAAAGAAAACCTTAGCCTTCAGAAAATTTTCAGAGATTTTGTATAAATGCGTATCACCTGACTTACTAGCAAGCCTGCTGCATGGGCAAGTTTTGGAGAAATTATGGTGTTATTGTTACTTCAGCAATCTCTGGTGTTACTAATGCCCCATTAATCTGGAATTAGAAGGAGATACTGGACAGAATTTAAAATATTTAAAGGCTCATCACAGTTGTACCTGTTTTGGTAGCATTTTTTAAAAAATTGTTTATCAAAATAAGAGTGTATTTGTCTCAAGAATTAAGCAAAGTCTATTTTGTTCAGACTTCTGAACAAATGTCTGAAAATAAGGGTGAATTAAAATAGGAGCATTTTGCTAGTCTTATTTCTTTAAAATTTATTAAGCATAAAATAAAGCAAAGCCACTCTTTTACCTTACTTTTTTCTTACAGAAGAATTCCTAGCTTTGTAATTCCTGGGATTTGGTTTTTTTTGTACAAAAAGACTTGTATCTAAAATTTTTAGCTCTTCCAGTCTTTCCGTGAAGACGGAGGAGCTGTTATGTTTTTTACAGAACTTTTGCCTCTGTTACAGTGGAAGTGATCTACGGGCATTTCAGCACAACGTCCAAAGCTGCTTCTCCATAGGAGAAGGTGCTACAGAAGCGTTTGTGGAAGCAGCTGGGGAGTGGGTGCGTAGCTTAAGTCCACACGAGGAGCCAGCACCCAGCTTTGGCTCCTGTGGTGTTTCACCTTCAGCTGGGTGGTGACCCAGTACTGCGATGGCCTGGTCCTGTTCCTTCAGAGGCCACCCTGTGTTTTGGCAGTGACCTTGGTGAGACGCGTACGGCTGTGCCATGCTAACACAGAAAGGGTTTTGACGTGACTAGGAAGGAAATAGCCCGTAGGGCTGCGTCTCCCGTGAAGTCCTCGCGTTCCCCTGTTTCTTACCTGGCACGGGACTCTGCAGGTCAGTCGCCGAGATGCTCTGAGGTGTCTTGGCAAGCGTGTGCCCAGAATGGCTACTCAGCGCTTAGCTAGGACAGCTGAATCTGGGAGATAGCACCCTTAAAAAAAAAAAAAGCCATTTTCTGTAAAAAGATGCTCATTTATGCTGAAAGGGAAAAGTAATGGGTTGTCACTCCTCCTCCAAACGTTTGCTGTACTGAAGCAATATTAATGACATGAGTGAGTGCTACTGTATACCTGCTATACCGTACTCTGTGTGTGTATGTAGTTTACTACATAGTGTATATATAACTATATATTTTATATATATAGTGTATATGTATAGCGTGTATATATAGTGTGTATATAGAGAGACTATATAGTTCTATATATAGACTATATAGTTATATACATTTTTTCTTAATATCTAGAGAGAGTATGTATGTTGTATGCTCCGAGCCCAGCATTTAAGCGCCAAACAGCACCAACCTGTGCGACACCCCGGGGACGGCTTACCCGCCCCGGCTCACGGCGGGCCGCCCGAGACGGGCACGCACGGCCGGCGTGGGGGCAGCAGCGGGCTCCCACCCCGGCTCCGGTCGCCCGGGGCCGGCGGCCGAGCCGAGCCGAGCCGTGCGGGGCCGGGGCAGGGGGCGCAGAGGCGCGGGGGGGGGCAGAGGCGCGGGGGGGCAGAGGCGCGGGGGGGCAGAGGCGCGGGGGGGCAGAGGCGCGGGGGGGCGGGGAGCCGGGCCCCGCCCCGCCCCGCCAGGCCCCGCCCCGCCGGGCCGTAGCCCCCGCCCCCCGCCGCGCGCCCTGCCCGCAGCCGCCGCGCCGATGCCACGTGGGAGGCGGCGGAGCCGCCGTCGGCGCCGGGCCGGAACCGCGGCCCCGCTGGCGCTGGGGACGGCCCTCGCCGGGCGCCGGGAGGAGGGGAGGTCGCGGAGCCCCCGCGACCGCGGCGGCATCGCCGAGACCCGATGGGTGCTCGGCGCGGTGGCGCCCGGCTCGCGGCTCGGCCTCCCGGGCCTAGAGGCGCTGGCGGCGGCGGCCGGGCCTAGGGGCGGCTCCCCGCCCTGGGCGGCGCCCTCGCTGCTCCAGGTGCCGGCGGCGGCCCAGCCGGCCCCGCGGCGGGAGGGCAGCGACCTGCCCGCCGGCGCGCCGGCCACCCTGGCCGTGCTGCGCCTCCAGCCCGGTGCCGAGGGCTCGGCGCGGGCGGCGGCGGCGGCGGGGGCCGCGCCGCGCCTGCGGACCGTCTACGTGAACCCGCGCTGGCTGGAGCGGCAGGCCGCGCTGGGGGCGGCGGCGGCGGCGGCCAGCCCCTGCGCCGAGGCGGCGGCGGCTGCGAGCGGCGCGGCCGGGGGCCCGGCGGCGGCGGCGGCGGCGGGGCAGGGCGAGGCGGCGCCGGCGGCGGCGGAGGCGGCGGCCACCCCCTACGTGGGGCTGCGGCGGCCGCTGGGCTACCAGCTGGCCAAGGCCACCAAGGAGCGGATCTGGCGGGGGGAGTTCATTGACCTCTTTTCCTTGCTCCACACAGAGCTGGCCCCCGAGCACGGCCCGCGCCCGGGGGACACGCTGGACCAGTGGGTCTCGGCCTTCCTGGTGTACGCCAGCGTGCTGTGCGAGAAGCACCCGGCGCGCTGCGGAGCCATGTTCAAGTACCTGGACACCATCCGCAAGCTGCACGCCACCTACGGGGGCACCTCCTGGATGAGCTACGATGAGGACTTTCGGCGGCGGGCGGCCAAGGACCCCAGCTTGCCCTGGGGCGACGTCGACCTCGACCTCTGGATGAAGTGGATGGCGCCCCTCAAGTCGCTGGTCAGCAGGCAGCCGCGTGCTGAGGGCGAGGCACAGGCCTCGCCGCCCCCGCCGCCACCCGCCTCCCAGAGCCCCAAGCAGCAGGAGGAGAAAAGCCAGGTGTGACGGGCTGGCGGCCATAGCGGCTGGGGTGCCCTTGAGTCGGGTCGGCAGCTCCCGCGTCACGCGCTGACCCTTCGCTTGCGCTAACTGTAGGGCCACGGCGTCGTACCTGCCGGGGCCACGTGGGAGTCTGGCTGGCTGCCGTGGCGGGTGTGGGCATGGCTGGAGGAAAAAAGCATGCTCTCAGCAAATAATTGTTTGTAGCATTTATTGTTCTGGCCACCAGTAGTTGGGAACCCCGGTAATTCCCTCCCCCGGTATATAATTGCATTTTCCCTAAGATGTCGGAAGAACGGTGTGTTTTTTCTCCTGAGTTGTCTTTAAAAAATTAACTTTCTCAGCAATAGAGATACCCATATGTAAGACAAAGAGTACGGACTCTACAGTTACTATGAGAGCATGCAGTAGTTGTAGGCTGTGTGGGAGGCCAGAAAAATCGATGTGAATAAAGAGGAACTTGAGTATGAATGGCCACAGCTTGCAAATTCACTCTGATTTGGAGATTCAGCTGGGTTTGAGACTCAGTAGATTTAATCCACGAGTTCTCGCCTTTTTGTGGCAAAAGATGGTGGGTGTGTTTAGGAGAAGTGGGGAAGATTTTGTGTATGTCCATGTTTTGCTTTCAGTGTAGGCATTGAGTCACTGAATTGGCGTAACCTGTGATGTACACGGGCAGATCTACCCTCTCCGCTGCCTGAGCTGTGACAGCGAGCTCAGCTGGTACAAAGGGCTGCCTGCCTATATTAGGGGTTTTGCTGCTTCTCTTATACTGGTGGCTGTAGTCTCTCAAATCCCCAGCGCAGAAAATGCTGAACGCTAAACGTTGATTTTCATGCCAGCTGAATGATGGTAGGGAGATTCTGTTACATTGGCTATATTTATTTCTAAGCAATTGGGTTTTTTGGACCATAGGAAGAACCTTTGCGTTCCTGAAGGTTTTTTGCTAGCTCATCAGATGAGATGCTGTGCTGCCCAGGGATTGTCAGTGCAGAGGAGTGGCTAAATTCTTGGCCTCTGTTAGCCTGATCTGGAAAGGGAGGACCCTTTTTCAGGGCATCTGCGAGTGTTTGGTGTGTCACACCAAGTCCTGACTTGGGTACCTATCGAAAGTGATTTCTCTGGGCTGACGCGCAATAAAGACAGGGAGCAGACACCACGCGGTGGGTAGTGTAACAGGTCCTAGTGCAGGCCTTGTGCCCTTGGTGCCTTCTGTGGTCAACGCTCTAGATTTATGCAACTTGTTCCAATACCTCTATTTAGATTTCTCCATTCTCAAGAACAACAGCTCAGTTTTTGTTTTGCTGTGGATCTTACGTGAGCACCAGATGGGCAATGGCTCATAGCTTTCATCTCATCCAAGACTGGATCTTCAGCTTGTCGTGTGTCCTGATTTTGGCTGGGATAGAGTTAATTTTCTTCCTAGTAGCTGGTACAGTGCTGTGTTTTGGATTTAGGATGAGAATAATGTTGATAACACACTGGTGTTTTAGTTGTTGCTAAGCAGTGCTTACATTGGTCAAGGACTTTCCAGCTTCCCATGCTCTGCCTGGTGGACAAGAAGCTGGGAGAGGGCACAGCCAGGACAGCTGACCCAGACTGGCCAAAGGGCTGTTCCGTACCTTATGACATCATGCCTGGTGTATAGACTGTGGGAGTTGGCCGGGGGGCAGCAATCGCTGCTCGGAAAAGGGCTGAGCATTGGTCAGTGGGTGGTGAGCAATTGGATTGTCCATCACTTGTTTTGTATATTCTTTTATCATTATTATTATTTTTTCCTCTTTCTCTGCTGTCCTATTAAACTGTCTTTATCTCAACCTGTGGGTTTTACTTTTTTTCCCCCAATTCTCTCCCCCATCCCACTGGAAGGGGGAGGGGGAGCGAGTGGCCGTGTGGTGCTTCATTGCTGACTGGGGTTAAACCACGACATCACGTTAACGAGACTTGTAACTTCTTCCACAGTAGCCGATCTGTCAGTGCAGAGCTTTGCACTGTTGTCTGCTGAGGCACCAGAGGTCTCAATCCCCTTTGGTTCCATGGAAATTTCCCAGTTGATTTTTAGCAGTGGCATTGATTTTTACCCCCTGCATCTGGAAGAAGCAACCTGAAATTGTGTAAAGAAAAATTAAACGTGTTTATTTTAACTAAATAGTTTACGAAATACCAAAAGTTTAATGTTTGTAAAAACAGGAGTGCTTTAGCAGCACAATGAAAAGCAAAAGTAAAAGTTATGCAATTGTTCGGTGTGGGTTCAACCGCCTTTCTATTATTAGAGCAGCTTTTAATTGGTGGCACATAGTCTCTTATAACTGTTTAAAAGAGAAAAAAGTCCGTAACTGAAATAATGGCTTGAGCAGCTGTTAAATGTAGATGAGGCCTAGAATAAAGCATGAGTTTATCATTGGCAAGGCAGCAGCAAGGAAATGTTGCTCTCTTGGAGTTGACCTGTGGGTTTCTCCTGCACCTCCCCAGCTCCTTGCAAGCTCTAATTATGTTGTGTAAAACTACTTCAGAGAAGTAAGATGTGACTTTGCATTTGGGCAAAAGAATCAGAGAATTAAAATGGGAGAGAATAGCCTCTTATGGGCTTACAGCTTTGGCCAGAACCTGAGCTTTTCCACATTCATGCTGTCAAGAGGAAGAGCGGGTGTTTTACAAAGATCTTTTCTCCCAGATTGTTTGAACTGGTTTTGTTTTCGTAATTTCAAGGGATGTCATTAGGCGGCCTGACTGGATTTCATTTCCCCTTTCAGTTGAAGGGTTCTTAAATTTCAGCTTGCTGTAGTGCCTGTGTCTCTGGTTCTGCAGCTCCACAGAAAGTTAACCAGTAAAAACAAAGCCAAGGAAAACAAAGTGTCGCGTTTGAAGCTAGCTGTCCTTTCTAAGGCACCAGTGAAGAGCTGTTACTTTGCTTTACACAGGAGAAACAAAGTGAGAAACCCTAGTTTTAGTTTGAGTGCAGTAATTGGCGCCTATGTAGGATAGCTGAGATTGATTCCTGCAAATTTATGTTTGCGTTAACTTCAGACAATTCTCAATTTTTTTTTTTTCCAGACTCCATGAAAACAGAAGGCCAGTTGGGATGGCAGTCAGACTAAGTGGGTGAGTTTATATCTAAAACTGACTAACTTTGGATTTTAAATATTTGCAGATTTGTTAAATACAGAATTTCTTATTGGTGCCAACAGCCTGACTCCGTTGGTGTTTAAGTGGAGCTCTGGTATTCTAGTGCATTCTTTTACCTCTGCTTCTGTTGCGTTGCAAGCTGTGCTAGAGAAGACGTAGGATATTCATTTTACCCAATCAGCAATTGTAACAATGGACTACAAACCTGCAGAGCAAGCCAGTTTGCTGGAAAACAGGAATTCCTGCAGCGCAGCACTTGTCACAGACTATCCAAAGAGGGCAAAGATTCAGGAAGGTGAATAAATTGAACATTGGCTGAATGAGGTCAGGAACAGTCTCCCGGAGGAGAGCCCTGCCCCAAAATACTACCTTGAAAGTATAAGCCAATTTAATGTGCAGATTAACCCTTCTCATTTGAGCAAACTTGTGTGCAATCCTGGATCTTTGCAGATCACAACCGGACACTTCAAAAACCTATGTACTATATTTGTTTTTTAAAAAAATAAATCATAACTTGTCTTGTTACAGCTGTTACTTTTACCATTTCATTGAGAATATCTGCAACATAAATGTATATTTGACTTGAAACAGTATCATACACTTGGTATATAATAACTCAGGTTGTCAACAGAATTATTCTGTGAGGCTCAATATCGCCTCTCCATTCTTCTCTGAAAAACGCATTAATCATTGCTGTCATTGCCAGAAATAAGTTATAACCCAATTGTGCATTACAAAATTCTTGATCAAATAATAGTAATTGACCTAAATTATTATTCTATTTTTATCCTCGTAGAATACTTAAGATCCTGTGCATCAGACTAGACCTTTGTAGTCTGGTGTTCGTGAAAATCATTTTCGCTTGTTGACAGTTTAATCATTCTACATCTCAGTATTTTGTTTTCTTTTCCTTTTCCCTTGCATACTAGGGAGTATGATCAAGGTAATACTATGATCCAGTAACGCGCATGATGGTAAGGGTATGCCTTTAGTTGTTTCAGGAAAAAGCTGCCATTATTTGCTCTCCTTTACCTTTCTTGATAGTTTCAATAATATGCATAACATGAAGTGTTTGTAAATTGATATTAAACTGTTTGTGACTTCACCTAAATAAATTTTTATATAAAAATGCTGTTCTTAGCCTTTTTTTTCTCCCTCCTTTGTTCTTATATTGCCACTTCCCCTTTTGTAATCACTTTTTTCCATCACCTGACCTTTTATAAAATTTCTGGTTTTCAGTTATGAAAGCACAACTGAGTCTTAACTATCGACAGAAAACAAATCAGGCTTTGAAACTTGCTTTCAATATTTTGCATAAAGGCTTAATAATATTGTAACTGTAGTTGTCGTAGCTTAAACATCTTCGACAGTTGTTGAGACAATGATAGGTATTGGGCCTTAATCTGTCTGAAAATGAAATAGCCGCTGTACTGAAATACCAGTATTTTAATGGCCTCCAAACCGGGACTCTCATCCAGTGAATGCTGAGTTGTCTGCATTCAGCACAGTAGAATATAGAGCACTTTTACAGATGGAATTAAAAGTTATAAAAATACCTTTCATTTTTGAGAAGGGGCTTAAGCTCAATAATCAGATCACTCGTGCCATTTTTCCATCGTCCTGTTTTCTAAAGAAATCGGAACTTGGTTACTCACTGGCCCATGCGGCGTCTCTTCACCATCGTTGCTACACGTGAACCGCTGCAGGCATCTCCTCCCGAGGAAGTGCTGTAATAGTGGCAGGATTTGGGGGGAGGCGTGGGAAGCAGGGGATGTGGAGCAAGGGAGGATGAGCAGACGTTGGTCTCCTCAGTCCCGCTGATGAGTTGCACAAGTGTGGGTCTTAACCTACTGACTCAGAGCAGCAAAGCAGCAACAGTTTTGTTTTTCTTGTCCTATTTGGGAGCAGTGTACCCAGCTGGAGTCTGAAACACTTCCTAATGTTCTTCGCCAAGTCCTTCTGCCAAGAATTTGTTGGGTTTGTTTGTTACTCTCTCCAGTCTTCATGCAGTCTGGTGCCCTTCCTGGCACTGTCACCTCCCAGTTTCCTGATTGCTACTGGTGCTGGGATGGACCACCCTGTCTGCGTCTGCTGTAGACAATGCCAGGGCTCTGCCTTGCTCTCCAGTGTCAGTGGCTGCTTTAAAATTGCTGCCTGCTTTCATAAAGAAACTTGCCTTTCAAATTATTAGCAGTGGTGTTTAAAGACATGTGGGACTTACCACCACCACCACCCCTTTCTTTTTTTTTTAATTCTTCATAAACTTGGCCTTCATCACTGTCTTTGAGCCACCCAGTAATTTCACTGAGTTACTTGTGCATCCTTGCTTTGGGGTTTAGTCTTGCATGTGTGCTTTCCCCTTTGTTGCTGTGCTGTAAGCTTCTGCATGAAATTTCCTTATCATTAAAAGTGTTGGACTTCAATGGGTTTCTTCAAATTCCAAGAGTTAGTTACTGTGTGGGTTTGCCTATGCCATTGACGCTGGGTGAATCTTATCTTTACAGCTCCTGATGTCTTGTCCTTGTCGAGTCAGCCTGCTGGCTGTGTTGAAAGGGTGGTGCAGAATTGCATAGCCTCTGTTCATCTCTGATTTATGGGTAGATTTGGTGATGATAAGCTAAAATTGCTGTCATTTACATAGTATGGCAGGCAGCACGGAGATGCTGAAGATGCCTGCTGTCTGAAAGCAGACATTGAGGATAACCTTTTAACTAAGTGATGTGTGAAGGTAGAGCACATGCTTGGTGAGAGGCTTAGCGTGGAAATGAACCATGATTCTGTTATTCAGTAACTGTGATCTGCAGGGGAAATCAATGATACACAAGAATTATTTTTTTAATACCATTTCTGTAAGTCCTATTACTTGGCATGGGGGGGGATGTCCTTTTTTCAGTGTTGGTGCAATTTCTTATGCTTTTCTCAAAAAGTCTTGAGCATTTGTACAAAGTTGCAGCAAAGCTTTTCACCAAGATGGATGGAATTGCCAGTTGGGAATACTTGTAAGATGTGTGGGAATGGATTTGTTTGGGAGGATCAGCATCTTACAGAAAAATAGTTTTCTGTCAGTTAACTAGAATTAAGTAGCAGGTACTTTTGGGGGGTAATTTCAGACAAGTTTATTGTTAGGGATTTCTAGCAAGACAGCATTTTTTTTCACAGATATGATTTTTCATTTCCTGGATTGATAGGCATTGTTATTTCAAAAAGCAAATTAAAACCAGTGCAATGTGACTCTTAACAGCACAAAACGTGTTGCAACTTGGAAAGGGATAAAGCTAAATTACATGTCTTTGAGCAAGCTGTCACAGCTTGGGAGTTTAGAGTTGAGCTTCAGCAAAGGTAGAGTCAAATAAATGGGATTTCCAGCTTCCACCTGTGTGCAGCAGTGGGGTTTGAGATATCTGGAACATAAGAAAAATGAGACAGTGTTACTACTCTTCTGGCCTTACTGGTATAACGATGTGTCTTTAAAGGTTAGATGACAGCAGAACATTGTGCATGTGGGGTAGCGTGTCACGTCTGCAGTTGAGCAAAATTATTACTTCTGAGCTCTGATGAGATCCTGTCAGTTATTCCATGTGACTTCCAATTTAAGCTTAAACCGTTGCTTTCCCATCTTCCTTTTTCTCCCATCATCTCACCAACTATTGTTTTCTTCTTTATAAAATCTGGGGAACACAGCAAGCATGTCCTGGGGGCCAGCCGTGGGATCAGGCAGTGTCTGACCCAACTCTCTGCGTGTATGGAGCCTTTCATCCCCATGTAGGTAGTTCTGCCAAGTTGGTATGGTCTAGCACGGAGAAATATAGTATGTGTCTAAGTGTGGCTGGATGGAGTGCACGCAGGAGACTACCCAGCTGCCTGCAAGGCTCGTGTGTTTTTGAGAAGCCGGTGGCGTTGGCAACAGGTCTTTCTGTCCAATCCCATGGTAAAATCAAAACCAAAAGCCCGGAGACTGTTGTAACCATTGAGGCGAGGGATGTGCGGCAGTGCTAACAGCCTAGATGTTTGTGGAAATGTTGCCTGGTGAAGCTATCAAACTTTTTTTTAGGTCATACGCTTAACAGGGACTGCAACAATTGATAATGTCTATGGGAGTGCTTTTGGCAGTTCTTTCTACAAAGAGATTGCGTCCCTGAAAACTTGGCTGGAGAAATGATAAAGCTAGATCTTACTTTTCCCCTCTTGTTTTGGCACTCAGGTTTAACTTTCACCCTAGCACAAAGTTCAGTGTGCATTAGTCCAGCCCAATACACCACACAAATTTTTATCCATATAATCTTCTGGGTCCAGCACTCTTTTTTATTTTTTTCTATTTGTTTGGGTTTTTTTTTCCCCTGGGAATTCTTATCAAAACCAGTTGCCATCTTTGCAGTTTGGCACTTTACTGGGCAATCCCCTAAATGGCTGCTGAGATTTAAAAAGCAGGAAACTGTTTACAATATCTTACATATTTGTAAACTTGAAATATTTCAAGAAGTACTTTTACCTTTTTTGGTGGTTGTTGTTCTTTCGTTACTTCAAAGAACACTTTCTTCTTCCCAGTGTCTCAGTGCTGCTAGTATTTCCAGGGCAATGTTTACATCCAAACAAAATCTATTTTCTTTGAATTTTGTAATTGCAAACATTTGTGTCGATAAAATCCTTTCCACAAAACTCAGTCGCTCTTTAGCTTAATTTTTTTGGTTTTGTGCAAAGTCTAAAACTCAGATCACATTCAGTTTTCAGTGTTATTATTTTCTGAACCATGCAATATGAGTATTGTATCTGCACCTACATCAGCAGGTGTAGAAAATAATAGAATCATAGAATCGTTTAGGTTGGAAAAGACCTTTAAGACCATGAAGTCGAACCGTTAACCTAGCACTGCGAAGTCCACCACTAAACCATGTCCTCAAGTACTGCATCTACCCGTCTTTTAAATACCTCCAGGGATGGGGACTCAACCACTTCCCTGGGCAACCTGTTCCAGTGCCTGACAACCCTTTCGGTGAAGAAATTTTTCCTAATATCCAACCTAAATCTCTCCTGGTGCAACTTGAGACCATTTCCTCTTGTCCTATCGCTTGTTACTTGGGAGAAGAGACTGAGCCCCACCTCGCTACAGCCTCCTTTCAGGTAGTTGTAGAGAGCAATAAGGTCTCCCCTCAGCCTCCTTTTCTCCAGGTTAAACAACCCCAGTTCCATTGGCTGCTCCTCATAAGACTTGTGCTCTAGACCCTTCACCAGCATTGTTGCCCTTCTTTGGATGCACTCCAGCACCTCAATGTCCGCCTTGTAGTGAGGGGCCCAAAACTGGACACAGTATTCGAGGTGCGGCCTCACCAGTGCCAAGTGCAGGGGGACAATCGCTTTCCCAGTCCTGCTGGCCACACTATTCCTGATACAAGCCAGGATGCTGTTGGCCTTCTTGGCCACCTGAGCACACTGCTGGCTCATATTAAGCCAGCTGTCAACCAACACCCCCAGGTCCTTTTCTGCCAGGCAGCTCTCCAGCCACTCTTGCCCAAGCCTGTAGCGTTGCCTGGGGTTGTTGTGACCCAAGTGCAGGACCCGGCACTTGGCCTTGTTGAACCTCATACAGTTGGCCTCGGCCCATTGATCCAGTTTGTCCAGGGCCTTCCTACCCTCCAAGCAGATCGACACTTCCACCCAACTTGGTGTCGTCTGCAAACTTCCTGAGGGTGCACTCTGTACTGAGCCCTGGGGAACACCACTTGTGACCGGCTGCCAAATGGATTTAACTCCATTCACCACAGCTCTCTGGGCCCGGCCATCCAGCCAGTTTTTAACCCAGTGAAGCATATGCCCATCCAAGCCATAAGCAGCCAGTTTTTCCAGGAGAATGCTGTGGGAAATGGTGTCAAAGGCTTTACTAAAGTCCAGGCAGACAACATCCACAGCCTTTCCCTTATCCACTAAGCAGGTCACCTTGTCATAGAAGGAGATCAGGTTAGTCAAGCAGGACCTGCCTTTCATAAACACGTGCTGACTGGGCCTGGGTTTATGCTGACTGGGCTTATTCATTCTGCTCCCCATCCCTGTCTTCCAGCGCAGGGGGCTGGGTACCATGAGAACAACTGGTCTAACTATTAAAGGCTGAGGCAAAGAAGGCATTAAGTACCTCAGCCTTTTCCTTGTCCTCTGTCACTATGTTTCCCCCCGCATGCAATAAAGGATGGAGATTCTCCTTATCCCCTCCTTTTGTTGCTAATGTATTTTTTACATTAGCATTTTTTAATTGTCTTTTATGGCAGTAGCCAGATTAAGTTCCAGTTGCGCTTTGGCCCTTCTACTTTTCTCCCTGCATAACCTGGTCTTAAACCTAAACAATTCTATGATTCTATGGTTCTGTGTCTCCCATGGATGATCCATGCAGTGCTAAGCAAAAAGATTTTTTTCCCCTTAAAGCTGGGGAATGTAGTTTACGCAAGTACTTAACGGAGCTGCTGGGATTACAAATGTTAGCAACCCTGGATTCTTGAGAATAAAATAAAGATCAGTTCAAGGTGGGGAAATCTCTGAGGGTGCCTTTGCTCAAGGCATGCAGGTGTCTGTCTTGCTGCACTTGGTGTGACTGTGCACTAATGAGGGACTTGAAGCAAGAGGCTTCTCAAAGTGCTGTGGGTTAGGAGGAGAAGCATTTCATTTTCCTTCTTTCCATGTCATTTTCCTTGTCCTTTCTCCCTCACCAACAGTCTCCTAAGCCAGATATGTGACTTGGTTACCAAGCGCTGGTGGTTAACAGGGGAAATCTCACTGGCATTACATTGGATTGTTGGGAGAAACAACTGACTGTTCACATCTGCAAGAACATGGAGGTTTTCCAGAAGCAGCACAATAAATTTGGTGGTATTGAAGGGCAAAAAAAGTGACTTCAGGGGACTCCATCTTTCCTTCACTTTGCCATTTAGGAAAAGGAGATGCAGATACACAGCTTAATGTGGTATCAGCTAGCAGAAAAGCAATGGGTAGAGTATCTCCATGAGGTTTGGGACCAGAAAGTGAATGTGCACATTGTTATTGCTATTGGTGCTTTGTAGGCCACTGTATGAGCAGAAAAAGGAGCCCTGGCCAGCAGGTGAAGCTGGCCAGGCTGCTGGTGTTGCTGACCCACCAAGCATAAGGCCACTTCACAGAACTGGTCATGGAGCTGTGCAGCTCAAGGAGGGAGCTTAACAGATCACTGTTCTTCTTGTGCCTTAGGATGCTTAAAAAAAAAAAAGAGACATAAAGTTCTTTCATTGTATAACTGGAATGTGCAACAAATAATAACAACACATCAGCTACAGTTGCAAATGCTTTTTGAGAGGAGAGTGGGTGGTATCTGGTATGCACCATTTCCTAAAACACGCATTTTTTTATTTTAAACATTTTGATTGCATGCAAACAAAATGGAATCAAATTGAATCTTTCAATACAAACAAGGTAGAGAACAATACAATTTACCAGTGTGTTAAGATTACTTAAAATGTTTTGTGACTTTGTTAGTGAGCATTTAAGAACATTGGGTTTGTTTGGGTTTTTTTTTGTCAGTGCTCAAAACATTGAAAACACAAAGTTTTAGCATGTTACAACACTGTTGAGAGCAGCACAAGTTACTTGTGGCTCTGTACTGCACAGAAGTGTAAGTAATCTTGGCTGTTCTCCATCAGAAGGGAGACGAATGGATAAGCATATCCTTTACCTGCCTCTTGTATGAGGGAGCTGTTAATATGGAGTTGTTTACAAAGTGGAGAAGCTGAGAACAAGACCTTGGGTCACCTGTTTCCCCGCTGGTTCACAACAACTGAACTGCTGGGCTCTGAGATATGTGGTACTTTTTTGCTTTTCTTGATCTCTCCAGCCCACAGTCTCTGAATGAGCAGTTTCTGCACAGCACAGAAATTAAGAAACTTATTTTTTGTGTTTTTTTCTGGTGTTCCTGCAGCTTCAGTCTTGACACCTTGTTCTGTGAAGCTGCTGCAAGAGGGAATCACTGGAACCAAGAAACAGGTGAGGAGGGCTGGTAGAGATGTTTCCTCTTGAGCATAAGAGAAGTGCAATGAATGCTACTAAGCTTTCCAAAGTCTGGGAAATGTTGGTTATAGCTTTGTTCATATCTCACAGTGGTGGAGGACCAGAAAAGGTAAACCTGCTTATTGCTCTAGCTTGTGTTGCTGTCGTGGTTTAACCCCAGTCGGCCACTAAGCACCACACAGCCACTCGCTCACTCCCCTCTGGTGGGATGGGGGAGAGAATCAGAAGGGTAAAAGTGAGAAAACTCATGGGTTGAGATAAAGACAGTTTAATAGGGAAAGCAAAAGCCGTGCGCACAAGCAAAGCAAAGCAAGGAATTCATTCACTACTTCCCATCGGCAGGCAGGTGTTCAGCCATCCCCAGGAAAGCAGGGCTCCATTACATGTAACGGTTACTTGGGAAGACAAACGCCATCACTCCTGAATGTCCCCACCTTCCTTCTTCTTCCCCCAGTTTATATACTGAGCATGATGTCATACGGTATGGCATAGCCCTTTGGCCAGTCTGGGTCAGCTGTCCTGCCTGTGCTCCCTCCCAGCTTCTTACGCACCTGGCAGAGCATGGGAAGGTGAAAAGTCCTTGACTAGTGTAAGTACTATTTAGCAAGAACCAAAACATCACTGTGTTATCAACATTATTCTCATCCTAAATCCAAAACACAGCACTCTACTAGCTACTAAGAAGGAGATTAACTCTATCCCAGCTGAAACCAGGACAGTTGCCTAGCAGTGTATGACAGCAGCCCCTGTGTATCATCGCAGAGTGGCATGGGCATGGGATGGTTTGGCTGTGGTAGGAGGAGAAAATTATTTGACAAAACATGTCCTGGTAAGATGGCTGACTCTGTGGCTTAACCTGGCAAACCACAAGAAAGTAAAACATACTTTACCTCTCTTTCAAAACACAGAAGTGACTTTCTTGAGATGAGAACGTTGCCTTGAGCACATGGGCCTGTTTGATGGAGCGAGTGTTTTAAAAATAGCGTTGCAAATGCTGGGCCTGGTCAAGCAAGAACCTGAAAGCTTTGAAATGTTAGCTCTACATAGTTTCATCTGTTAGTTTGCTCTGCTCAAAACTACTGGCAATTAAGCTAACTGCTGTATTGCCATTTTAATGCCTGTGAAGTTCCACCACAGGTTTCCAGTAGTGTTATTGATTAATTACTTTATGAACAACAAGCAAAGGACCTGTTCTTCTGATTTGGTTTCCCTCCACCCCTGCCTGTGGGAGAAATGCCATTGTGAAAAGGAGAGCAATGTCAGACATCATGGTGAAAGCTAGAGTTATTTAGGAAACTGTAGAGAATGCCATTTACCTGATCCTCCCTTCTTTGTTGCTGCACCCTTTGAAAATAGGCAGGACCGGAGTCAAAGAGCCAACAGGTGGGCTGGTGGAGTGAGCCCTTTGAGAGGGCTAAGGATGGGAGAGTTGTCTTAATATTTAGTTAATGACCTTCATCTGTGATATCCATTTTAAGGATTTGGGGGATGTAGGAAACACAACCACATGCACAGCACGTGTGTGTGCACACCACCTGCACACCAGGACTCCAGAACAGGGATGAAGTTTGGGGCTGGCTATAGATTCCCTGCTTTTCCTCCTCGCCTCTCTGCTCCCGTGCCTGCCGCGGAGGCTTTGGCAGGAGGAAAGGGTCAGTTCACCAGCCACGTTCCCCAGGACGCCTGGGCTGGGAGTTCAAAAGTGGTGCTGGAACAGTTGTTAGTGCTGCTGGGAGAGCGGCGGGGTGAACTGTGGCTGAGGGCTGGTGGGAACGATATGGAAAATTAAAGTCGTGCTGTGCTGGGGCTGCACCATGATTGCCTGAGCTTGTCTTGGTCCGGGAGCTGATGGCAGAAGCAGGAATTTAGTTGACAGCTAGAAAAGCTGAGTTTTACAAATTTGTGTGTAAGCATGGGAAATTGTGACTATAGAGCTACGTGAGGCTGGAGAAAACACAGTCAACAGCAAATTACGGGAAACACACTTTTCTTAGAAGTCTTTTTCAAGCAGCAAGGAAATAGCAAAGCCTGTCAGACTTTGCTGCATGTCATGCTGAAGACAGTCAATACTGAGAGACGGGTCAGAAATGATACAGATGCATTGTACGTGTCAAATTGTTGAGTGTGGCATATGAATATTTCCTCACTCTGATATTTCCTATTGTGGTTTCCACTCCAGTCTTTGTCCTAGAATTACTTTTTTTTTTTTTTTTTTAATAGGAGTTCCCAGGGGGCTGTCAGTGGTGGTGCCCTGTGTAGAAATTTTTGTTTACAGCCCTCTGAGATATACTCATCATTTATCTTCCATGTGTGCTACTTTGCTTTTATATATGCTGGATTTTACCTACTGGTGTTCTGTGTAGTCTGACGGTTTGCCAGGGCCCTCTGCAATTTCTCAGCATTTCCTTTAAAGATGGACTATCCAGCCTGCATAATTTTAAAATATCCCAGCATTCCTTCCAATCTCTTCTGGATGCAGGTGCTTTCAATGTCTCTAAATACCTCTGCTAGGTAGTGGGTAAGAGAAGCTCAACTTCCATGTCCTCGAGTTTAGTGTGTTCCTCCTGGCAGGTCTCTTGTCCTCTGAGACACTGTGCTGTTCCTTACAGTACAAGCTTCTGCTGCTCGTGTTTCTAAAACAAAGCTTAGCCCTCTGACCTTGGATTCAGCATTATGCAAAAAAACCCCTCTAAACCCATTTTGTTTACAGTGAAGCTGCTCCTACTGCAACTATATAAAAATTGCTCCAATTTTTTCTCAACAGATGGGCTCCTTATGTTCAGCATCACACCTGTGTACATCTATCTATTATTACATTTATTTATAAAAGTATTTCCAATCAAGTGTTTTCATTGTTGAAGATGTTATTTTAACAAGTTGCAGCATCAGAAAAGTTGTTTGGTTTTGTTTTTTTTTTTTTCCAGAAAACAGCAATTTCTATAAAACAGAAAAGGTACTGAAAACCCGTCTCAATTATTTTAAGATATTTTTGCTCCTTTTTACTCCATGAAAGGAAAATGGATTAATGTAGGAATTTGCACAGAAATTTCTTTCTTTTTACTGCAAATCCTTGGAAGTACATTATAATTGTCTTGCCACGCAACTTGTTAATGCTTAAAGGTGTGTGCGCTAATGAAAAAAAATGAGTCTTGGCTTTTACATTAATGGAGATGGCCTACTATACAAGTGGGATTTTTCAAAGCATTATTAAATCAGAAATTTAAAATCATTTCTCATTTTTTTTTCCTTAGAGGATAACCGAATTGATGTGAACCAATTTCTGAGACTATATTTGTAGCACTATCTTTAGTTTCTATTTTGGTGGTCAGGCTTGGAGCCAGACTTCTTTTGTTAACTTGGAGTTTTTCTGGCACAATGTAAAAATGGTTGTTTTATTGTCCCTAACATTTTGCAAAATCTCCCTTTGGAGCAGACTTTTCTAAATTAACCAATGCCTGTGCAGTTATTTTCTACTTCTTACAAAACCACAGCTGAAAGGAGCAATTAAAAAGCTTGATTGCCACTTTAAACTTGGAATTTCATCTGTATTTAACAGGAAGAAACTCTCATTTCAAGATTGTTTGCAGCCATTTCCCCTATCACTGTTAATCGTGTTTTTGGGTGTGCGCAGACTGTAGGATCTAGCGCTTAGGGATTTAGAAATTATGGGCTTTCATACAACTGATTCCAGATGGTGGGATTTTAGCTTCGGACACTGTCTTGCCTCTTCCCAAGACATAACTTATACCAGCCATCCCACGATCACAGCATGCTGCCTCTAGAGAGGCATTCGGTGTAGCTAGGCTGTATTGTGCCACTGTAATGCTGCACTGAATTTCTCTCATCCAGGCTTTTAAGCAGAATAATAACAAGCCTTCCCAATACTGATATAAAAAGAAACACCTGAAAAATCCCCGGAGCTGCAGACAAGAAGCCCAGGAGAGAAAGCTGAACCCATGGCATGTGCCCGACTACGGCACTGGCATGGCAGACTCCCTGCAGCTTCCCTGTCACTGCAGGGGAAGGGAGATGCTCAGTGCAGAGGCAGCTGAGCTGATCCTGGCGTTAGGTACCGCAGAGCTGTGGCAGCATCCCGGTGACGTAGGTCTGGCGAGTCCAAGTCCCTACGCGGTGCTAAACTGCTTGCTATAAACAATGCCTCCAGCGAGACAGAAAGACGAAGGAGGTGAACTGCTGCTCATCTGTCACTTTTGGACAAGGCAGATGTCCACCTCTGTAGTGTGAGCTACAGGGCCAGGACTTTACTCACAAAGCATTCTAAGCATACAAGAGCATTGGATCCAAGTCACACCAGACCAAACTGCACCAATGATTAGATCTGCATGTAATGCTGTCAACTGCTCTACAGGAGGCCAAAGTATTTTGCCTGGCTACCTTTTTTCCTCTTCCCCGAAAACATAAAGGTAAGTTTACATAAATACATAAAACCCACATATGTAAATATAAAGCTAATTTCATTTTCAAGTCTTTAATGAATGTCGATGGTCTGCGCATAAATAAATAAATAAATGGCCACATGTGTCTGTTTCATTCAAAGCCACATTTGCAATTCAGAAATGTCTCTTGGAGCCATCAGACTTTCCCCAGCTCTCAAGCAGAGAGGGAATCTTCTGTCAGGAAGTCGGCCGCCTCAGGTGCTGCACTACCAATAGCTGTGGATGTGCGGCATCCACTAACTGCAACAGCAGCCCCTGTCTGAAATTCGGGGTGGGGGGGCAGCTGCTACCTCACCAGTGCACCACAGAGCTTGTCACATAAATTCAAGGCGCCTCTTGTTGGACCAACCTAGGTAAGTGGAGTGAGGACAGAAAACCAGATCACGAACAGTTGGTAAGACACAGCATCTTTTGATTGCTCTCTTGGTGCACATCATTCTTGTATCCCAAGAAAATTTCCCTCCATCAGAAAAATAGGCCCTGTTTTAAAACAGGATGTATCTTCACATGCACAAGGATGGGTATCCACTAAGCTTCAATATAAACTTCTCTTTCCTGGGCAATAGAAGTTCTCATCATCCTCCTGGGGCACTGACAGTCTTTTCATTTATTGCTTTTAGATCTCCCAGCAGACTACAGAGCAAACAATGAATGAGTACTTTGATTTTTACCAACTTTTAGTAGATGGTATGTTTTCAGAAATTATTACACAGATTGTCCTTCTGGCTGGAGAAATGAGTTCTAAAATATTGTGGAGCTTTAAGAGGCAGAATTCGTTCTGAGGACAACCATGTATCCTGGGAAAAAGATGGGAAGAGATAAAAAAAATAAATAAACATTTGTAATGGAAATGGTGAGTTAGTAGCTGCCCAAAGTCGAAAGCAGAATTCAAGGGTATTTCTTCGCATGCATGTGCAGTAGTTTGATATCTTAAATCAAGAGAAAGAGCACACAGAGTCCATCCAGTTTTTCCATTAACTGCCTGCATGCTCACATCCAGCTAACATTTGTGTTTTCAGTGTAAACAGGAATACTGTAATGAGGCCTGGCCACCCAATGGACAATATATTGAAATGGTTAATTTGATATATTGTTAATTCTAATCTTTTTTCTTCCCATTACATTTAGATACTCATTTTGCTTTCAAGTTGAAAACTTACAAATGTGGAGGCTCTGCTGTTTGATTTTAACCATATACACCCATACTGCAGCTCACCGATAACTGATAAGTCTAAGCATAACAGCATATAAACTAGGCTGAGGAGTTCCAAGTTAGAGCATTAGGGATGGATCCATCCTCCTTTCCATCGTTCACAGGTCAGCTGAGGATTTCACTGGTGCGGGAGGATGTATGGCTAATGTGAGTCAGCAAAGCTGGCCCTATACAGCGCTCGCCTGGCCTCCTGCCAGCATCAGAGACATGCCTGCTGAAAGCAAGAGGTCACAGTTAGTGCACCACTGAAATATGCCAGTTGTTGGCATAAGGGTCCCTACTGCAAAGCAGTGTAATTCAGAGCAGCCCTTGGGATCCGCTTGGCAGCAGCCCATGGGTAAGAAGCTGCTTTGTCATTCTCTCTGGGATGTGCTGAACGAACCCTTAGCTGAGCAATGCAAATAAGGCACATTTCCAAGTCCTGTCAGTGAGTTACAGTGCAGCACTGGAAACGTGGCGCCGGTCAGTAACTGTGCAAGCTCCTACTCTGCCCTGTGCAAAGAAAGAGATGTGTTTTAGCGTGCCCTGGGGAGGGGTGAACTTTTGCAGCTTGCAAAGTACCTGCAACTGCTCTGGCTGAGCGTCAGGCTGATTTTTCAGCTCCTTAAACAAACCAAAAGATTAAAAGAAAAAGCACTCTCAGTCTGTCTGAGCTGACTTTTTGTTCTTCTGATAAAAATACTTTTTTTTTTCAGATTAACCAAAACATTTTTAGAGAAAGTTGGAGGCGGTTACTAAACCTAGCCCTATTTCTTACTGATAAGGAAGAGACATCATTTGAGAAGGCACCTTTCAAGGACACCATTTGCTCCTTGTCAATACAGGCCTATGATGCAGGATTTTTTATTAAATCCGAAGTATGCCTCTTCAAAAGTTTCTTCTGAGCTTTCTATTCTTTACACATACTCCCTACGCTGTTAGTTTCTTTCCTCCTGTGTTGTTTATCCTTGCTTTAATTTCTAAAAATTCTTTTTATTGTGAGTCAGATTAAAAAAAACCCTGTGAACTTTCTTCCCCTTCCTGATGGCTGGGCCTTCATCATGCACCCAGTCTCCTACGACTGTCTCCTCATGTTGTACTCCGGAGCCTCTCTGCGCCCCATCTCCCTATAGCAGCATCCTCCCCTTCTCTCCCTTCACCCAAGGCTCTGCGTGCCCTCCCACTTGCTCTTTCCTCACCACACCTTTGAGTGCCATTAATGTGCCTCTCGTTCTCGGTTCATCCTCACGCTCTCCCTCGCTGCAGTCCCTCCCCAGGTCCCCATCCCGGCCCCCCGCTGGCATCCCTGCCACCTGCCTCCGCTCTCCTCTGGAGCCCCTCAAACTAGGAGACTCTTTCCCGCTTCTGCTGCTGTTTTGTTTTCCTTCTCACCCACTGACACTCCTAACTCAGCAGCTTGGGACCTGGCTAAAAACAGAGCGTTGTTTTTGCAACAAATAAATAAATTGATCTTTAAGGTGCTCCATGGCTCTAATCAGCAAAGAAAAGGTGGAAATACTTTTGGCCTCATAGAAATCTCAAAGGTAAAAGGCGATACACTGTGGGAGTAAGGAGGACAGATGAAGTAAATGATACTCAATTTTGCAGCCAATTTTTTTGTTGCTTGGTACTGCCATTGTTCAATAATCTCCTTTTTCAGTGTGTCCCATATGCCTGCAATACTGCCTAAACTGGCTTAATTTTTCCCCTTCTACTTTCCAGCCCTCAGGTCTCCGGCTCCCAGGCCCCTGTGCTCAAGAAATGAAACTAGAAACTCTCTTTCAAACCCATTGCTTTTGCTCAATCATTGTAACTTCTGTTGGGCAAGCTGTACTTCCTCTGAGAGCAGGCCTTTTTGTTTCACATGCCTGAAAGTCAATTAGCTGTGGCCTCTCTCCCCAAGAGAAATGTGCTATGTTGCTGTTGCTCTCAAGTCTGCTCCCAAACACTACCGGTCCCTGCAAAAATGCATGTTCAGCATGCATAGTGTAATAAAACTACTGCCTAAAACTGGCTTGAGCAAATGCTGAACTCCAAGTAGTTCTGTGCTGTTGTAGCACAGCCTGGGCAGAGAGAAAAAAATACCTTCGAATTAACTTGACTGACATAACCAGTCCCCCTGTCGTTACAGAGTGATGATAGTTCCTGCTTAGTTGCTACGGTGTGCTCTAGCACGTAGGATTCCCAGTATGTACTGTGGCCTCATTACAGGAGCAGCTATAGGACAGGAAAAAAATCCAAGCAAAACAAGAACTCATCCCCTCTGCAATCTCACTTACAATCTACTGATGCGGAGCGCTGGGGCTGCATGGAGTCCCAGGGAAGCAGAGACTGCTGAACCAGTATGAAATGCTGCAGACAGCTGCTGACTGGTTTTTCCGACGTTGACTATTCCCACAGCAACCTACAGCCTTTTTTTGTGACTTCAGCAGGTCTCATGCTGTGAGTCTGTAGCCAGAAGCACGTGTGCAAGCTGGTGAATGATTAACTGGAAAGATGAGGTAATGCAGTTTCACCTGTGATGTGAAACCTCCTGGACTCCATAGCCATCTTGATAAGGCCGGCCCCACTCGGCCTGGCAGGAGCACGCCTTTTGAAAGACAACGTAGAGAAGCATATCTCAGGAATCAAACTACAGGTCTGAAAAGGTCTGAGACACAGCTTTGTGAGCAGCTTTTATTTTTTTCCTTCAGTCACAAGCCTTAGCATGGGTATGACTTTGGGAACGGGATTGTTGTCAAGAGAATTAGGAGTGCATTCAGATTTGCTACTAGGAAAAAGAAACCAGCAGCAGACTGTGCTAACAGAGCATTGCAATTAAGCCAGGCAAAAACAAAAACCAGACCGAAACACTCCCATATCTTGAAGCCTTTGAAATCCCAAACTACATCTAATTTTTCTAGCTTAAGCAGATACCACTGTTAGGTGCCTTAGCTATCTGCCTTAGGCTGAGGTCATCTTCCAGCCGGGGCTGATCTCATGACAGGTATCACATCACATCACGTGTTCCTTCCCTGATCTCCCCAGGGCTAATAATACATGAACAAACCAGTAACTACACTGAAGATTTCTTTCAAAAAAATACCATAGGTGCATCAGTTTAAAAATTAGTTAAGATGTGGCGCTGTTAAATATAAAATGCTTTTTCTTAAAAGCTAATGTACTGCTCCTTATTTGTGGGAAAGTCACTTTTACAACGTTTTACTGAATGAGATTAAGTCAAAGCTGTTCTCTTAAGAAATGAAGCACTCTTTTAAAACCAATTAAGTTACCCAGTCTGTTTCAACCTGGGGGGAGCAAAGCAAATGAGAGAGTGACTTGAGCCAAACCCCCTGACTTCAGAGGGAGTTTTGCTGATTTTTGGATTAGGTTCTCCTGTTAAAAGTGACATAAGTCATGGTAATGGACACAGAAGCTGTGCTACTGAATCACCTGGCAGCACAAATTTGATGATATCAGACGTGAACACCTCCGCAGTATGCTGAATCAGAGTGCAAAATATGTTATCTATGTCGGTTTTATGCCAGCCGCTGGAGGATAAACAATACCTCAGCCAAAATAAGGTGCTATAATACTTTATATAATACCTTACGTATGCCTTGTATAATAACAATTCAGACAGACTATGCAAGTCGCTAGGACAAGACATACCTCCTACCTACATTTTTTGAACCAGTATGAACCAGCAGAGTGAGTTTGTCCAGCACTTTGCAGTCCGTGCCTGTTAGATACGGTACGAGACACCCTAAATCATCTTGTCAAACCACAGCCTAAGCACCTAATAAAACAAGCTATTTCACACAAAGTTTCAATCTCACAAGCACAGTCATGCAGCTGAAGTCTCCTCTGAAAACACACGTGTGGTCAGGGGAACCCCTCTTGTGCTCAGAATTAAGCAATTAGCTGAGAAGTTGCACAAAAGAGGCATTAATCCATGATTTCCACATTTCAGTTTGGCCATAAACCTGCCAACGTTTAGCTAATACCCCAGAAATCATTCTGGGCTGGAAGGATATCTTTCCACCCTCAGCTGGAAATATTAAAGAAGACAAAGTTTTCTGCGTGGTGGGATCCAAACACTGGTGCTATAACACATTTGTGCAATCTCTGCAGCAGGGTTTCTCAAGAGGTTCATCTACCAAGAGGTCCAGAGGTTCTCAGCAGTACCAGAGACGCACCTGAAAATATGAAAAGGGCACAACCTAGAAAAGTGTTTTCCTGTCGTTAAAATATGAAGCGCTGTTCATTCCCTTACTTGGCTCTTTAATAGAAGCAGCCAAATATCAGGAAGAATGTTTACATATGCCTCCACAAAAATCAAGGACGCCTTTGCAAATCATTTGCACCAGAAATTGTCTATTTGAAAAATGCTGTCCTATTTATAACAACATCATCTGCGAAGAGAATCGGAGTTCCTGGGAATATTATTGCATGCTTAAATGACACCTGAAGCAACACAGAACTGTGTTGGGCTGAGGCTAAATATTTTGGAAACTATATTTTTGGCTGTATTCAGCGCTGTTAATTAAGAGAGCTAATCAGTGTGTTACAGAAAGTTTTATTATCTTGACAAACTCATTTGAGATCACTACAAAAGAAAATACATGACAGTGATTTAACCACAGCAAGTCTCACAAAAAATCAGATATTTAAATTAGCTTAAACAGAAAAAGCATCCTGAGGAAGAGAGGAGATTTGTTTTCATAATAGGGTGGAAAAGGTAATCATCTGTCTCCACAGAGGCTGTAAGCTGTTGGCAGTAAATATTTAACAAATAAAATACAAGCTGGTAATCAGTTTAGTGCTGTGCCTTCACCCTGAAATCGTCTCTGTGAACCCAACTTAGAGCAGAACATCACAACTCACGGCACCCAAGCTATGGCAAAGCAATGCCAAGCTGGAGCGAAGACAGAGCATGTTCATGTTAACAGGACACAGAGCTTTCCCATAATAAGGAAAACTAACCACTGTACAAGAAAAAAACCAGAGAAGTCCTGGAAAAGTCAGGTGAAAGCTGCAGTTATTCATCAGGTCCTGTTTCCCTGCATGAGAAGGGGGCTCGGCAGTGGCCTCTTGGCAGGAAGGCCGGGTAGAGCTGCAGTGCCCATAGCCAGCTGCAGCATCCTCAGCGGGCTGCAGAGACTGCAGTACCCTCAGCTTGCCTGTTATGAGATGAACAGGCTTCAGCACTTCCCTGGAAGTAAACTGTAATAAATAATAGCCTCTTTAAAATTGCAGATAGGCTGTATATTCTTTTTTCTTTGCCTGCTCTTAGATTTCACTTCAATGTATCGTTAAAATGTGGGAGATGACCGTAAAGCAATCAGATAAAGCATTTTCCTTACCTCAGACTGTGTTTAGCATTGGAATGACATGCTATGTTACTGTGGAGTAAGGACTGCATTTGTTTATTCACTGAAATATAGTCAGTCTAACAGTATTTGTGCTCATTTGTCAGCCTTTAAATAACCATGTCTTTTCCCATCTGTTAGTTTTTCTGGAACTTGATCAGTAAAATGTCTTTAGTCTTCATTTTTAAGTTCATGCTCTACATATAGACCATATGGTTCTTATATATTATGCTCTGTCTATATGATGCTCTATAGGTATAAATCAGTTTTCTTGTATCTCCTTTTCAAAAGGTACTTTAAAAAATTCTCAGGAACTTTTTTCTAGTCCTTGGTATTCTCTGATATGTACAAGATATAAATCTATGCCACTTTCAGTAGCCAAGGCTATTCTGCTTAACAGCTTAGTATACATGATCCCAAGAAGTTTGGACATTGCATGAGTAGTCTAATATAAACAATTGTCTTCAATAAATAAATTAAGTAGAAATATAAAAACAACAGTGTCATGTAAAGTGATTTAGTTTACACAGGAATCTAAGTGCAAAATGTCATCCTTTAGATGCCAAACACTGTATTAATATGGGATAGGAATGAGCCACTTACTCCAACTAGCATCTCTATAATCCCAACATCCTGTCTTTCCAAAGTCAGTAATGGAAAGAGCAAACTGCTAGGCTGTTGGAAATGATCCACTTCATAGATTATTCAGCCTTTCTCAGCTCTCCTCCTGTGTTACTCATAATCTGAGAAGACCCCAAGACTCACCTCAGTCTCCACTGCCCACCAAGGAGATTCCCCCCAACACTAACCCTTTTGGATTTGCAGGTTTTGTTGCAAACTCCTAAGGCAGCCCTTGTTTGATGCTTGATGAAGGAGAATCCTGCAGCCCCCGCCAGGGTCCCTGGGCACTGAGATGCTGGGCATCACAAGAGCAGACCTGGACCAGGGGTTAGGGCCTCTACTCCTCTGGGGACTTGAAGGCCTCTGGTTTGCCAGCCACCTTCAGTCATTCTTAACTGACACACGCAAGGAAAATAAGCGTAACACATCTTATACACTTGATATTTGGCTGCAAGATGTCTCATCTATTGCTTTTTTCTAGCAGGCTGTCATGAAGATTGTCAGCAAAGATTTTCACATTTTCCCCAGACTTGGGCCCAGTGTTTTTGCAAGTTTCATCCTGGCCTTGGGCTCCCCAAAGCGGCTACTGACTGTATACTGACTGTATTTCTACTTTCCCTAAACTCCTTGTGATTGACTTAATTAGGACATTAACTTGTCCTTTAATTCCTGGTGACTTCTTTTACTCTAATCAGTGAAACTGCCTCTTACTCAAGCCCAGGGGAATCCAGACCAGTATGTCCTGACACTGTTCAGGCACAGGGTGTCCACTAGTACCTGAACTTACAGACAGGAGAAAGCAACCTATACAGGGCCATCAGAGATGTCAGGGGATACCTTGAATACCTTCAGTTCGGTTTTACAACCCCTAGTACACTATGCATGGATCAAAGAAGGACTGATGAGTACTTGCCAGAGAGAACAAATGGGCCCTTCCTATTTTCACTTTACCACAGAAAATTGTTTTTGGAATAAGAAATTATGAAAACAAAAGCAGACCCAGCTACCTAACCAATAAAAAACCAGCGGTTATATCTGTGCCTGCATTTGCTTTCTTAAAATTGCTGCCACGTGAGGTGTGTGATGAATTGCTGACGGTGCCAGGACACAGCTGGCACAACGGGGCAGGTGAGGGAGGTGTCGATTTGCATGCCCATGCCTGGATTACACAGAAGCATGAGGGACTGAATCCCACAGGCAGGCGCTGCACAGGATGTAGCAGGCAACACTAAACTTCCTCATGGCAAAGCACATAAGATCTAGCACAAAAAAACACTGCCACCACCACCAAAACCCAAAGCAAACAGAAAAAACCCAAGCAGACAAAATGAGCAAAAGACCTGTCCAGCTGTCTTCTGTGCCTGTTAGCATGGCTGTTTGTTCTGCCCCCTGGGTGTCTTGAGACACCTGTGGCTGAAAGCAGCAGAATACCAAGAGCCTCCCACATCACCGCCACTGTCCTGTCCCCTACAGTCTGGGCACCATCCTCATTTCTGTTGTCCTGCCCTGAAAACAAATGAGAGCCCCAGAGAAACTGGGCTGAGAAACTTCTTTCCCTGGAGAAACTGGAGAGCATTCAGGGATGGTGTTCACCTCGACTTTGGATGTGATAAAGCAGGCGCCTTCAGTGTTGTCACACTGGTGCTCCCATGGCTTCCATTATTTTCCTTGGCTTTTGTTTAGGCCAGCCTCAAACACTGGGTCCCTTTATTCCTACAGCAGCCATAGTGATGCATTTTCCGACATGCATGCTGGCTGGTATGGCTGCTCATGGCCCCTTTCATGGATGCTTCTGCCCAGAATCCGTGATGGTTCAGTGCCTCTGCCCAAGCTGAAGTGGATCGAGCCATGGGAACACGATTCCATCCCACACAGCCTCCATCACAGCTGGCTCGGGCTTGTTGGGTGCTCTGCTCCCATGCGGCATGAGTGATTTTGGCTGTAGTTGGAGTTGAGGTGACTTGGCAAGAGGCACAGGGAGGGAAAGAGGTGCAGGCCCACCTTGGCCCAGGTGAGGAAAGTCTCACAAAGGGCTGACAAAGATGTGCCAGGCCCAAAATGCTGGATGAAAGTTACATCTTCCAAAAGTTTGGCTATCTTTTACCCAGAAGAATCACTGTGTTAGCAACATGCTGGCATTTGCAGGCCACCCTTTGGTACCGACGAACCAAACTGCTCATCTTCTGAAGCACTGCCTTCAGCTCACCCCTTGCTTCTGTTCTCCCTCTGACCTGACACATCACCTTGCCTTCCTGCACTGCTGTCCCTGAGGACCTAGACCCACTTAGCTAGATACGCCAGCAGCACCTTTGCAGGGATGCACAGGCTGCTCTTTCATTTGGATGCTGTCAGCTACTTATATGATTTGGCAAAAATTAACCTGGTAATAATCCATGTGATTTTTCCCAATGGAAAAAGTTTTCTAACTTTGAAGTTGGGCCTTTTTACAACTTTTGCTATAATCTAATGGAGTAGAAAGAGAAGCTGCAATTAACCACATTGGCCACTGAGGAGGTGCCACAGCTGTTTCACAGTTACCCAATATCCTTCCTCAAAAACATGCCTATTCATAGATAAATTTGGCTGGATCAAAGCTATTGTCACTGACTAAAAGATGTTTCTGCCCTGGCTACACGGTGCAGGAGCTGGCTGATGATCTGCCACAGGCACTAGCCCCAGCTTCATGGAGGATTCGCACTGCACCGTGGAAGATGCCACTGGAACTGGCTGTTTGCCGGTCAGAAGGGCATCCCCTGGGGGCTGGCATGAAGAGCTCTGTGCTCAGCGCTTATGGAAAAGAACCAGTGGAAAAGATCTTGCTTTTGCTAGTGATGAATTAAGCATTTCATTGTTACCATCCATCGGTTAGTAGTGCAACTCCAGGCAGTCATTTCTTGAGTACTTTTACTGTATCTTATCAGCTCACTTATTTTTCAAACAGATGATGGCAAACTATTTTGCTGAGCTGGGCATTTAGATATCTGCACCATTTTGAAGTCAAATGCAAAACCCATGCCTACTGATAAAAACATGATTTGAACTGCTGATGCCTGATGGGTCTGATTTAATGTCAGTTTATACTGGCCCATTCACTTGCCTGCAAGTACAAGGGGCTCTAGATCAATACAAGTTTAGTGAGTGTAGCTCACTTTCTTTCTTGAGATCTAATCATTAAAAAGACAGGTAGTAACAACAGGCTTCACAGGAAAACCATTCAGTGCTTTCTCTTTCCCCTTATTAGGCAAAAATCCGTTTTTCCCATCTGTATTTTGTTTTGTCCTGTAGCCAAGTTTTTTATTCTTTCCCATGGTTCAAGGATGATCCCCTGCTGCCTTTAGTCTAACCAGTCCATTAAATGGACACATATCAAAGTGTTCCTGTAAATCTAGATTAACCAGGGCATATGCATCTCCCATTTTCCAGCTTGTCCCTAAATTTCTCCAAATTATATAGACAGATATAATGACAAGAAGGACAGCTAAGAAGCTTTCTGTTTCTAAAAGATGAATTTGTCTTAACCTTAAAGATTTAGGCCAAACACTGAAGTAGATACTAATATTTCAATGTGTGTTAATACTCTTTGCTGAATAGGAACTGAGTTTAGCTTGTGCTTCATTTCCAACAAAAGAGGGAACTTCAAACATGGGCTAATTATGTGTTTTGCTGAATTTTCAGCCTCCAGCAAAACAACCAAAGAACACAGGCAAGCCCACCATCTGAGAAGCTTTCCTGCTTTCTCTTTTCAGGGTGCGCTACTGCTGCTTAGTTGTATTTGCAAATGGTAAAACAAATTGCACTGTTCATTCTTTAGCTGAACCATTCCTCCCTGGGAAAGGCTGGTTAGTCCAGAGCAAACTGACTAATACCAGAAGGCAGAAGAGACAAGAAAGAACAAAGACGCATTCACTTAGCACAAAATAAATATGTTGAGAAAAGAATTACTCAAGGCTTGGAAGAATATGAAAATACATTTTTAATTCTCTAGGTACCAGTGACAGCAGCTTGAGTAATAGACAAGAGGAAGTAATTGCTTTAATTTAGCATAAACAATCCCCTAAATTTTACTAATAAAACATAGTGGGAATATTTATGTTATTAAATTTTTAATAATAAAGCTTATATCTAAAACTGAACAAAAGAAAAGAAAGCAAAAAACATCCCATTAACTGGGAAATTAATTTTAGTTGTACTGAAATAAATTTAAATATTAGGTTATTAGATAGGTTTGATTGGGGAAAAAAATCACAGAAGTATCAGAGGAAGAGAGTTGTTACTCGCAGTTCATTGAAGAGAACTCACTTAAGGTGGGGCAGACCAGGGCTATGGTAGTTCCTCTACCTCAGATATCTCAATTCACCTCTCCCAAAAACTGAAGAACTGCTGTGGTCACCAGCTGCTGGACTGGGCTAGAATGACAGGTTTTCCTCTTGACACTTTTCATTCTCTGTGAATAATTAAACATTGCCTGGAGCAGGGGTAGGTCCAGGTCCTGCCTCCTGGGGGAAGGACCCAGCCACCAGCCTGCACAGTCATTCCTCATCACTTAGTCTTTTTTTCACAGTAGTATTTATACACAGCAAAACAATATTAAGAGAAGCCTGAAGGAAGCTCATTGTGGACTACTTTATGAATTGAATGTTGGGTGGTATTCTAAGAAATGGGAGAAAGTCTCTGGCAATGAGAGAGCGGGGAAAACAAAAGCTTTATTTTTCCACTCCCATTTTCAGACTGGTTTGCATAGCCTTCCTTATAACTTAATTAGGACAGACTGAGTGGGCAGAAGGGATGGGGAACGTGCACTATATTTCTGAACTGGTTTCCAAGTTGCTCAGAGCCTGGAAGCAAAGGAAGGACTGAGAGGGTGAGGTTTCACACCACAAAGGCATAATTCACAGAGATCGATTTGACTCCACAAATTCTTTCCCACACCATCTGCTGCTCACCACTCTTAGCCCTCGACTCATAAGCCCACCTCTGACCTCTACCTCATGCCAAATATCCTTCGTTTTATAATCGTGGCCAGGGCTATTGTCTGTCCATAATAATTTGTCTCAGCTTGGGAAGAGAGGAAGAAAATGTGGGAAGACACACAACTGCTCCCAGAACTCCACCCCTTCCTACACTTATTTTTCCAAAAGCCATTAGTCAGATCCTCACTTTGAGGACAGCAAAGGCCATTCATGGTTATTTCCCATGAAGCCAGGACCGCCACTCCAAACTAAAGTACTCCTTTGCAAATATGCATCACGTGGGGAACAGCGTGGAGGGCTTCACTGTTTCAGAGAGAGTTTTCTTTCTGAGCACTCAGAAAAATGACATTCTGTTCCAAAGTAACTACATGCCAAGTTTCAAGCTAAAGCTATTTTGGGGTTATCCAAGCAAGCAAGAAAAGAAAATACACATCCCCAAAATGTTTTAACTACAGAAATTTATGCTCAGGGTCTAAATGACTCGGGAGATGCCTAAAAGACTTTTGTGAATGATAAAAAAAGTCACTTAAAAGCATATGGGTCAAATAAAGCATGAAAAATGTCAAACTACTGGACAAATCATAAACACATGAAAATGTGAATTTAAAACTTTAAAATCAGCCTTACCTCCACCATTATTTCTTTAATGAAAATAATAAAAGTAGATTAAGTTAAGAAACAATTTCCTCAATATGGATTTTGCGATGTCAGTTCATTTAGAAATAATTCAGAAGTACTCTTATCATGTCAGATGAAAAACTGTCCAGAATGCTCCATGGTAATATATCTTCATTATAGCAGGCACTGTTATTTGTGTCTTCCAAAGGTTACCTTGGTAACTTTTTTACACTGTTGTTCCACAAATTGCATAGTCCAGATCCTGTTGTACTAGAGACAGGATAAACCTTTCGGGAATGCTAAATCATATTTCAATGACACTCTGCGCCTTGACTTTGGAAACTTTGCTTTGTCTGACTTGTTCAATGCACAGGTACAGAAGCAAAGGGAGGAACAGAAGGTGTTGACTGAGCGACCTTACAGAATAAAAGACCATATTGTATCTTGTTATCTCAGGTATTTCTTTTTTAAAGTCTCTCCCCTTCTTTATACTTTGGAATAAGATGACCATGAAAAATAGAGCTTAGCAAAAGAACGGGCATACAAAAAGAAAGACTTTACTGTATCAGCATATCAGCTGAATGTATGCAGTATGTTTGGCAGCATGAGGACATGCCTCTCTTTGCAAAAGGTAATTTCATAGTTCAAGAGGAGAAGGTGCAGTTTGCTCACCTGTACTTCACAAACATTTCTGACTCTTTGAACAAGTGCACAGGGTCAAATTTTTGTATCAGCCACCATTTACTTTAATGAATTGCCAATTTATACTCTTAGAGCTACATGAGGAAAAATCTTGACCCTGTGCATGTGCTCACCCTTCCCTTTCTGAGTCATGCAAAAACCCCTACATCCAAAGAACATCATTACTGGGAACGTTGCACTCCAACCAAGTGAGTGGGAGGTGTGGGGAGCTGAGGGCTACAAGGGGAGACCAGAAGCTGTGGCACGGGCAGGGTGGAAGTTGCTTACATGGAATTTCTTTTGTCAGGAGTCTTTCCTGAGCACTACTAGAAAGCCTCGGGAAGGTGCTCTCAAGCTTCTTATTTGGAAAGCTGAATGGGAATGAAAAAGAGGCTTAGGTGAAAAAGCAGATGCAAATTTTGTCACTGATTTTCCATGCCAAGGAGAGATATCAGCCCATTTCTTCATAAAACAAAATGTCATTTCATGTTTCTGCACCCCACAAAAATGGGAGGTGGGTGGGAAAAAGACCTGAGGAAAAGCAAATGGTTGTGGGGGACAAAAAACAATACAATGGAAGAGGGCAAAGAGTCAAAACCATTAAAATAGGAAATGGGGGGTGGAAAAGAGCAGGATTGCTGGGGTTACAGAGCTTATTAAAAAGGAAAACAAGAGCCATGTGTGCATCCTGAAGTCTCCTCCAAAAGTCAAGGATTTCACCTCAGTCTCTGCAGCTGCCTGAACTCAAGGACTTTTCTGTAGACCACATGAAGGGACCGCCTCCCCGCAAGCATCAGTACCCCGGGGAGTGGCTTCACAAAGAAGAATAAATCAGAAAAACACTCCTCTGTGCTGTCGGCGCTGCAGAATGGAACAGGCTGACTTCTAAGGCAGTGCTCCTCATACCCTGGGCAACCTGCTCCAACAGCTGGGGGGATGCGCACTGGTGCGCAGCCCAGCCGTGCTCCACGTCCAGAAAACAGCTGCTTCTGCCCTCCAGTTGGGAGCGTGGAGTGCCCTCTGCTCTGTATGGCACAGGCTGTTTCTGCTCAGCCACAAAATGTTCACCCACCTAGCAGGGATGGGAGTTGTTCCCTCCCCACTCGAATTGCACCTGCCCTCTTACACTCTGCCTTGCTCAGCACTTCTCTGGACACCAAGGCAGCCATAGGCTCTGTATTTTCTTTTTCCTTTCCAAGCTCCTGACTTCGGGACAGCAGCTTACTGCATTATTTATGACGCCACAGTGCAAAGGCCAGGAATAAGGGAGGTTTGCATTCCAAGAGAGCCATTTTTTTCCCAAGAAAAGTATGCACAATCCTAATGCCCAAAAAGAGTGCATTTATACCACAAACAATTCACTTCCACAGTATGTGGTATGTATAAATACCTCATTTCTACTTCTTCCCCTGTAATAGCAATGCAAAATAATGACTGACCCCTGCAAGAAAACAGCAAAGTTGTATATATTTTCCTTATATTTATCCTGTGTGGATGGGAATGAGCATTTGTAAAGCCTCAATGAACACCCATTGAATTACTTGTGATTATGAATATCTCATCCTTTTTTTTTTCCAAATACTTCTGCAGCTTCATTGACCCCACTCCACTGCCACGATCAAGCTTCTCTCAGAATAAGTGTGCTCGGAGTCTCCTAAGAGTCTTGGGCCATGGAAGGGCAAATCTGAAAATAAAGCTGCAAATCCAACTGAAGGCCCAAGGATTGCACAGCCTGCTGCCTGGATGCCTGCAGGCTTCATGCCTTGATGCCAGCACTGTTTCACACTCCATGATTGCTGCATGGTCCATTTAAACCAGAAAGGTGCGAAAGTTAGCTTTAGTTCCCTGCTGGCTTGAAGTATTCTTACCATTTTACAAGACAGAAATCAAGGCAAAAACACTGAAGCCAAATGTAATTAGGATGTCCACCGGGAGTTATTTAAGTCTTTTTTTTTTTTTTAAGAATATGTGTTACTACATGTTGTTTGTATTTCAGCCCAAGCTTCAGCTCAATTTTGCTACAGCTATAAAGTCTCAACCCGTCTTCAGATCAGCCTCCTTGCTGCACACACAGCTGTGCCAGGACAGCTGATGGTGGTGGGGAAGAAAACAGCCAGCAGCAGAAACTTCTTAAGCTGCTTTAGGGAACCCTGGCCTGAGACCTTCTAAAATTAAAGACGTCTCTACTGATCACATGCAGTATAATGGGTTTTGCCCAAAGGACTCTAAAGCTATGTCTACAGCCCTAGAAAAAAATGGGCCTGGAAATGAGCTTAAGCACTGGACTGCTAATTGCCCATTATGCTTAACTGCAAGCATGTGTCCTGGAAAAGGTTTCGCTCACGTCAACTAGGGCTGTCCCGGACAGTGTCCAGATCAGGAGACGGTGCGTGTGCAGCCTATTCCAGCGGGCAGCATGCACCAGGCAAACGCCACATCAGCCTCCCTCCTCTCCCCTTCCCGTGCCCAGCATCATCTTTTTTCAGCACCCTCAGACTCCCCAGGGCACAGAGTACATGTTCTCAGCTTCGTACTATGAAAACATCACTCCAATAAACTTTTTTTTTTGCAGGAAAAGAAGCAGCCAACAAAAAAAGCACAACCATACTAATGGTTGTGTCTTAGGTCCATGGAAGGGAAGTGATTGCTTTGTAAGGTGGATGTGGCCAGGTCTTGGCACTTGGCCAGAGAGCAGTCCTTCACTTGTTTTATTTGGTCTTATAAACATAGCCTAGTTGCAAAAATCTGGTTTTACCTTCACAGGGATGCCAGAAGGCACTCTTGTGACACCAACGCCACCATCCTGCTGAAATCCTTGAGGGCCTTAGAACCAGCAAAGATTTTTTTTTTTTCATGCGTGCATAACAAATGTTAGCTTTGTCCCTAGAAGCAACAATTGCTTTGGCTGAAACTTCTCAGTTTGAAACAGATACCCAAACAAGAACATCAGGAGGAATGTCCTTCATAAGTAATGATAATCTCCCCATCTGTAGCATATGGAAGCAAAGCCCTTTTTTATCCCAGAGATGTCTGTAGCTTTACAGTAAATTAGGTTTGTTTGGGGTTTTTTTTTTGCTTTGTTTTTATTTTTAAGATCTCACAATTTTATCACGTTGAAGCAGGAAGTACGCTTCATTTAAGTGATGTCAAGATTTCTCTCTCGAGCTGTTTCATGGGAAGAATCCTTCGTTCTTTTTCTCTGTTTAGGCTGAAGGTTTATGAAGCCAATGTAAACAGCAGAAATGAGTGTAAACACCGGGGATTAACTTTAGGAGATTTGAAAGGAGCAGGGTGTGCCTCAATAAAATGAAGCAAATGGTTTAGTATGTCTATATATCTCTATATATAGTTTAAAGATACAGGAGAAGTGTGTTCCTCTTCTTAAACATTTACCATTTGAGCTTTCTGAGGATTACCTCAAAGAATCAAGGATAGCATTATCTTGGTGTTCAAGCTAATTTTTATTAACTTCAGGGAGAGGACAACTGGGCTATTACTTCATTAAATGTGCAGACACACGTTGAAATGGTATTCTCTGCATTGCAATCTAGCAAGATTGTTATGCAGTAAAATGTTCTCAAAGGGTTATTGTCTACTGCTTGTGAGCCCTGCTTTGATTCTAACTGCCTCCTCCGCTCCCTGTAGATGTCTTCTGCTTCCTCTGAGTGTCCTGTAATATTAATGGGAAAATTTCCATGATGCTAATACTAAAACTACTGGTTATAATTCCGTGTGAAAAATGAGTGGGCAAAAAGGAAGAATGTCACTCTGCCAAAAATAACTTATTCTCTTCCCCCGATCAACTCCAAAACAAATTATTTTGTTTTCTAACAAACAAAATATACAAGAGAACCTGCACAGGTGATGGCTGTTAAATATAGGTTTAGGAAGAAAGTTACACAATCTTAAGGGATTCCAATCTGGGCAATGTGATGAGAACATCATGAAGCCAAAATACCCTCAGAATGCTTAAACATTTCTGCTTGCAGTTTCCAGCCTGAAAGAATGAAGGAGGAATTTTAAGGAAAAACTCATTGCAGGGATAAAAAAATATTGACTGCTTAAGTATAACTGAAGTTTCACCAGCATTTATAAGAAGCATACTAACACTGTGGATGCTGGACTTCATACAAACACCACTTGCCTCTACTGCCCTCAACCGATGTTCCTTCCCATTCAGTGTGTGTGGGCTAAGTACTGGGCCCGTTAAGATGACCCAGGTAACTACATACCTGCCATCCTAATATCAATCCCAGGCAAAACAATGAAAATCAGGGAAGATTCAAACAATAACAACTAACACGGCTATGTATATTACACCTTGTCAAACTAACTGGGTATGTCTTCAGGATGTTACAAGTTCAACAATTAAAAATATCCATATATAACAGACTTTCGCTAAATGTCTTGCCTCTTTTTGACCCAAGCAGTTAGCCAGTATTTAGGATAATACAGTTTGTTCACTTTAGGAGAAGCTGTTGATAGAATTGGTCTTCGTTGGAAGCAAAGCTGTTTATTTATTAAACGCAAAACCTCAAACACAGCATAAGATTCCAGATCACTGCTTTAGCCCCCCCCTTTCAGCCGGGACTTTGTTGGAGACCCTCCCTCTAGACTTCTTCTTTTGAGATATAATCATATTCATAGGGCTCACTCATGTCTTATGTAGTACCCTCTTCTCCAGACAAAAAGAAAACATCAATGAAATAGGTAGGGAACCCCTCAGCCAACGTGTCTTGCAAATATGTGTATTTTGCTTGCTGACCTGCTGGTGTTTGAGAAGCACCTTTATCGTTTCTTAGAGATTCTACATTTTATGGTATAATGTGATTTAGACCAACCTATAATTAATACCTAATTTACTATTAACTATAAGCAGTGTGTGCGTGTATCTTTCTACCATTGCTTCTGGAAATTCACTTTTGCAATTTGTGCTCTGGATGTACAAGACCTTCACTACATCCTTAATAGTCAACTTGAATGACAGTACCTTGGAAACTCTTTAGTGGAAACCTGGACAAGCTTGATTGTTTTAATCTGTTATTACTGACTGATTGAAAATCGATCTGTGTGGTTTTCATACCTGTGTTGATTTTGGCTGGGATAGAGCTAATTTTCTTCATAGTAGCTAGTATGGGGCTATGTTTTGGATTTGTGCTGAAAACAGCGTTGATAACACAGGGAGGTTTTAGTTACTGCTGAGCAGTGCTTACACAGAGTCAAGGCCTTTTCTGCTCCTCACCCCACCCCACCAGCGAGTAGGCTGGGGGTGCACAAGGAGTTGGGAGGGGACACAGCTGGGACAGCTGACCCCAACTGACCAAAGGGATATCCCACACCATATGACATCATGCTCAGCATATAAAACTGGGGGAAGAAGGAGGAACGGGGGGATGTTAGGAGTGATGGCGTTTGTCTTCCCAAGTAACCGTTACACGTGATGGAGCCCTGCTTTCCTGGAGATGGCTGAACACCTGCCTGACGATGGGAAGCAATGAATGAATTCCTTGTTTTGCTTTGCTTGCACGCGCGGCTTTTGCTTTCCCTATTAAACTGTCTTTATCTCAACCCATGAGTTTTCTCACTTTTACCCTTCCGATTCTCTCCCCCATCCCACCAGAGGGGAGTGAGCAAGTGGCTGTGTGGGGCTTAGTTGCTGGCTGGGGTTAAACCACGACAAGACCACAAATGTATCTATGTATTTATGACATATTCTAAGGCGCTGTCACTTTTTTTTGCCTGCAGGTGTGGCAAACAAGAAGTTACCGGTATAACGAGATGCCTAATAACAGCAGACACAGGGGTAACACAAAGGTTACACACATTGTGGTAGTGAAAGCTCTCTGCACAGAGCAGGCTGTAGGGAGGTGTTGGCCGCTTTGCCCAGCAGCCACGCAAAGGGTGACAGGTAACTTCCCAAAAGTCCACCACAGCTCTCGCTGGCTGCTGCTGCCCTCTGCCCCCAGTGAGGGCCCGCCGCCCGCCGGGCAGCGCCGCGGCCTGCCCAGAGCCCTGGCTTCCCACTGCCTCCCCACATGGGCCCAGGCACCACCTGCTGCTGCGGGCACCCCTCTTCCCCGGGCAGCCCAATCACAGAGTCATAGAATCGTTAAGGTTGGAAAAGACCTTTAAGATCATCAAGTCCAACCGTTAACCTACCACCGCCAAGTCCACCACTAAACCATGTCCTCAAGCACCATGTCTACCCGTCTTTTAAATACCGCCAGGGATGGAGACTCAACCACTTCCCTGGGCAGCTGTTCCAGTACTTGACAACCCTTTCAGTGAAGAAATTTTTCCTAATATCCAATATAAGCCTTTCCTGGCGCAACTTAAGGCCGTTTCCTCTCGTCCTATCTCTTGTTACTTGGGAGAAGAGACCGACCCCCACCTCGCTACAGCCTCCTTTCAGGTAGTTGTAGAGAGCAATAAGGTCTCCCCTCAGCCTCCTTTTCTCCAGGCTAAACAACCCCAGCTCCCTCAGCTGCTCCTCATAAGACTTGTGCTCTAGACCCTTCACCAGCTTTGTTGCCCTTCTCAATGTCCTTCTTGTAGTGAGGGGCCCAAAACTGAACACAGTACTCAAGGTGTGGCCTCACCAGTGCCGAGTACAGGGGCACGATCACCTCCCGAGTGATACCAAGCGTGAGACCAAGACTCGCTCTTCCCCAAACCGCTGCGCAGAAGGGGAGGAGGCGGGATGCCGCCGCAAATACGCCTCTTTGCGAGAACCTCCCACCCCTTTCCCGCTCGGGGCGAGGGAGCCGCCCGGCTCGGGGCGGCCCCCGCCGCCGGACTACAGCTCCCAGCATGCCTGGCGGCCCCGCGGCGGGCGCGGCGGCCCCGCGCCGCCTCCATCTTGTGCGGTGGAGCCCCGGTCGGGCGGTCGCTCTTTTTCCCCTCAACAAACTCCGGTAGTTGCGTTTTTGAATAAAAACTGCGTGGCCGCGGGGCTCTCTGCGGTGTGTTTTTTGAGCCCGCAGTAAGGCAGGCAGTTGAAATACTTCCTCGAGAAACGCTTAGCCCTCAAGATCTGGCGGGGCGCGCTTTGGCAGGGGGAGCCTGGCAGCAGGCCGGGGTCTCCCTCCCCGGCTGTGCTGTCTCCTCGAGGGTATCCTCTCCAGGCTCTCTCCGTCTCCCAGAGGAGCTGTGAAACCGCTTTTTTTTTCCTGGAAATGATGCAGTGTCCTGGGAATCTCTTAAAAATATGCAGTGGGTCAGCTCATGCCCTGGCTTGTCAATGTTGAACAAGCCCTGCTCCGCTGGATGCTCCCAGCCCTCGCCCCTCTCCCTGTTCCTCGGCATTTGGGACATTGAACCCAAAGACACTGCGCCTGATAGAGCCCTGCTGCCTTCAGTTTCTTTTTTTAACAGACTTGCTGGATACAAGTGAAGATTTATATTCCAAGCTTTGCTAAATCTGATATATCTGCTTATGTGCTGCACGCGGCAGGTACAACTCATCACAGGCGTTGCACAGGTAGTATGTAGATGCACACACACAACCACCATCTTCCAAGTGGCCATTACTTTTTTTTTTTTTTGGTTTTGCACAGCCACTTGGCAGTCCTCGCTGTGGAGAATTTGTTACCTTTGAAAAACCCATGTTCTGCATTTAATCTCCTGGTAGACTGAGTGTCCTGGTTTCCGCTGGGATAGAGTTAATTTTCTTCCTTGTAGCTGGTACAGTGCTGTGTTTTGGATTTCGGATGAGAATAATGTTGATAACACACTGATGTTTTAGTTGTTGCTAAGTAGTGCTTACACTAGTCAAGGACTTTTCAGCTTCCCATGCTCTGCCAGGTGCACAAGAAGCTGGGAGGGAGCACAGCCAGGACAGCTGACCCAGACTGGCCAAAGGGCTATGCCATACCGTATGACATCATGCTCGGTATATAAACTGGGGAGGAGCTGGCCAGGGGGCAGTGACCACTGCTTGGGGACTGGCTTGGCATCAGTTGGTGGATGGTGAGTGGTTATTGTTGTTGTTGTTATTATTTTATTTCAATTAGTAAACTGTTCTTATCTTAACCCACAAGTTTTCTTACTTTTGCCCTTCAATTCTCTCCCCCATCCCAGCGGGAGGAGGAGGGTGAGCAAACGGCTGTGTGGGGCTTAGTTGCTGGCTGGGGTTAAACCACCACACCTAGGCATTGCCTGGGCAGCACTATCAGAGGGCCAGTTTCTCATGAACATGCCTGCCTTTCTGTTCTCGGGGCTCCCTCTGGGTGGATCTTAGTTAAGCGCAGCCCACGTCCAGGTTTTTAAAAATCCGGCTAGAGCAGGAGCCTTGGTGGGAGATCTGGCAAGGCCAGGGATCTGCTGGCAAAGATCATCTACAGCAAGGTGGCTCAGGGAGATAAGGGCGGATGCACATGTGCACATGTCCGAGTGTGGGAGCAGGGAGAGGGGAGACAGGGCACCAACGGGACCTCAAACGTTGTGGCAGAGAGCTGTATATATGTGTTAGGAAACCTAAGTGAGAAGAAATTTGAGTCAAAAGGCTTGAGGAGTAGCTTGGGTGGGAGCCATGGAAGTGGGCTGGGGTGAACTAGGAGAGGCTGAGATGACACGAATGAAGACGCAGAGTCTGCAAGTGGAGACCAGTGGGGAGGAAGGGGGAATCTAGGAGGCAGCGTGGGAATACATGAGGCTGTGCAGAAATGGTGGGAGGCTCCTCTTGTGTGAGTACTCAACACCAGGCTGGAGGCAGGGACACAAGCACAAGTTTGTTGTTCTCCTTCCCCTGCCTTGTTTTTTTCCTCCATTTTTTAAAGCATGGTGGTCCCTTGGAAGCAGCTTTGTTCTGCAAGTGTCCAGCACCATTTCCCTTTTCTTTAAAAAAAGGGAATTCAGTAACACTTTCCACAACTGACATTGCATCCATACATTTTTGGAGTCTGTTTCTTGGCCTAAGCAGCAGTGAGCTCTGAACAATTTCAGGAACACTTCCTTAATTTTCTCACACTCTTTCTCTTCCATCAGCTGGCTTCTCTCACTCCACACTGTCTTAGCAGCAAGTTTTCAGGTTTTTCCCACCACCCCCACTATAAAAAATAGATAAGTTTTGAATCAAAAGAAACTGAATTCGGTCCATCCTATCCCAGGGAGCAGTCATCCTCTCAGAATCTTGTTTTTTGGGCATCCCCTATCGCCTTTTCCCTTCAGAAACCTTCTGGTAATACACTAGCGGCTCCCTGTTCTTTCCCATGGCATTCCTGCCAGTTTCCAGCTTTGCTATCAGCCTCAGAAACTGGAAGAAAGGAGGATTTAAACTTCTCTCCCCATTAGCACCGGACTAGTATATGCTCGGTTGCAGAGTTGCCTTTCTCTGTTTAAAGTCATCCACCTCTTGAACAGCTTTTACAGAAAAGCAACTTCAGAAAGGCTAAATAATCACAAATTAGCTGGTCTTTCTACATGGCTGGCTAAGCACAGGCGTCCTGGCTCTGTCATGGTCTCGTGTAAATCAGAAATGCAGAACTGGCATCAAAACTGTAATGGCCTGAGGGAGCATCTAAAAGCGTTGTGTGGGAAACTGCAGTATTCCCCTGACAGAGCCCCAGCCCCTTCCAGGCTTCAGTCAGCATGAAGTACACGGGCAAGAAAAACGTGAATTGATTTTGATTATTTCCACTATTTGCCTCCTGTTTGAGACTCCAAGAATTTGAAATTGAGTATTGGAAAGATAAATCAGGCTCTAGGTAATTGAGTTTCTAGTCCAACACCCTATTTATTTCTAGTTTATTTTCTTGCAGGCAGGCTGAAAGAACAATGGAGAGGAAAACAAACCCCGAGGGAGGTTACGATGTAGGAATAGCCATCTTGGGAGTTCAGGCCGGTTCTCTGCTTAGCGGAGAACACAAGATAACAGCGTAACGAGCGGAACGGCCTGGTGATGGCTAGGGGAGGCGGCAAGGGGGAGAAGGGCTGCCGCTGCCCTCGGGGTGCACCGGCGCCGTCCGGCGCGCCGCTCCGCAGCCGGGCGCACGCCCCTGCTGACGGGGCCGGGGGCTACCGCCAGCACCGCCGGGTGGCTCCCCAGGGCCGACAGCCCTCGCCTCTCCCAGCCCAGGCTCCCCTAGCCCAGGGCAGGCGGCCGGTCGGCCGCCCTCCCGCCCGGAGAGGCGCGTCCCCTCGCCACCGCCCCTCCCGCGGCCGGTTCTCGGCCCACGCGTGACGGGCGGCGCGGCGGGGCGGGCGCAGGAGGGGAGGGGAGGGCAGCCCAGCCCAGCCCAGTGCGGCTCGGCAGCGGCCGCCGCCGGCTGCCGCTCACCCGCGGAGGGCAGGGTAAGGCGGTCGCGGCGCCGCAGCTCCCTCCCTCCTGCCCGCCCGCCCCCGCCTGAGGAGCCGCGGGGGCGAGGGGCGGGGCGGGGCCGGCCGCGGCACCTCCCCCGCGGGGGGGGCGGGGCTCCGCTCCTTTGCGCCATGATGAACAAATGACCTCGCGGGGAATGAAATTTAAGTTCCACCGGGGGGAGAGAGTTCTCTGCTTCGAGCCCGACCCCACCAAGGCCAAAGTGCTCTATGATGCCAAGGTGACGCGCCGGGCGCGGCGCTGCCCGCCCGCCGCGGGGCAGGGGCAGCGGCAGCGGCGAGGCGCGACGGGCGGGAGGGAGGGAGGGAACGAGAGCGGGGGGGCGGGGCCGGCGCGGAGCCCGGCCCGCTGCCGTTGCTGCCGTTAACGCTCCCCGCCGGGCGCTGTGCGCGCCTTCGGTCGCTCCCCTTCCGGGCGGTGGGGGAAGCGGCCGCGGGCCCGGCCCGGCCCGGGCGGGGCGAGGCGAGGCGGCTCTGTCGCCAGCGCTTGTTGCGGGAAACGGACGCTGGCCCGGGGAAGGGGGAGCAGGAGAAGAGGCCGCGGGGCGGGAGCCGCCCGCCGCTGGCGGGCTGGGAGACAAAGCGAGGCGGTGCCCATCCTCGCCGGGCTTCTCCTGCCCGGCCCCCCGGCGGAGCTTGGCTCTCCTCCCCCACGCACACCGGCCCCTCCGCCTGGGGGTGGGGGGTGCGCGTAGCAGCTCCGTAGGAGGCTGTGGGCTCTCCCCGCCGCGGGGCGGCGGCGGCCCGCTGCCCGGCTGACAAAGGGGCGGTGGAGCCCAGCCCCTCGGGGCCTCGCTCTCGCGTCAGGTGGAGAGCGGGGCCGCCGGGGGGCTCTGGAAGTGTCGGACTCGGTTCCCGCCTTCCGTTCTCGGCCGAACACCTGCAAAGTAATTCTGAAATCTTGTTTTCATCCCTGCACTTCTGTAGCGTAGCTTGATTTATCCTCCACCCTGCACTCCTACCCTTGCTGCCCGCCCTTCTGCCTTTCGGAAGGGTTTAAATGGTACCGATGGTACAGGAGAGTATGCAGAAACATGACAGCAGGCAGTGAGTGGTGGACCATAAGTGTTGCAGTAAGAGGTCACTGACTCACTTGGGCCTGGCCTTAAGAATAGTGACAGTAATTGTAGAGCTTTATATAAATATAATATTGTTTTGGAGTATCAGTGGGACATGCAATAATTTTTTAATCCTAAGTCATCTGTACCTAACTTGTGAAGAGAGTTCTGGTTTTGTGTTTTGTTTTGTTACAGAGAGGGGTGAAAAGGGAGGTATTGCAACTGGGTTCCTGACCAAATTCATACTTTTTGCTGCAAGTTTGCTTGTTGTGTAGATCAGTGTTTTTTAAACATCTTTGATCAGGAACTCCACCTTCCTGTAATATTTTGGGCTGCTCTTTTGTTTGTACTTGTATTCCTATGTTCTGACCACCCCAACAGCTTTAATTGCCAGCCCTAGAGGTAACCTGAGTGCAAAAAATAATACTGCCTTTTCTTCTTTACTTTCAAATACCGCAAACTCCAGCATAACTGTCCTTGACTCCATCAATAGTTCTTAAATGCTGGACTCCCAAGTTAAAACATTACTGTAACTACTGGGTGCATCTGGAGATATACGGTCTATCGGGAGTCCAAGTGCAGGCAGAATGATTCCTTTGTTATTACTAGTTCTGATACTCTTCTTAACGATCCACCTGAAATGTCTTGAGATACAGGCCCTTTCAGACTGGCCCATTTTACATGTGCGAAAGGCAGGAAGAAAACAAAGGCTCAGATATTCACAAAGCCTTTTAATGTTTTGTGGCTAAGATTCAGTGTTCAAGAGAGCAGCGTTTCTGAGGTTTATATCTGTAGAGCTCTGTTGTCTCCTGCTTTGAGGGCATGAAGAGACAGCACACGGGAGAAAACGTTAGTAGCCCAGATGTGTATCTGCATATCTGTATTGTGATACTGCATTGTTTTGTGTCTCCCTTTGTGTCTTGAAAGCATGGGATATTTAAGGACAGGACAAAGATGGTTAGCAGCCCCCAACTTTAAATGTGCTCATCAAAAAAGCTAGTTTTTCTGACCATTTAGTATAATGCATATCTTGTGCTTATATCAATACTCGCTGACAAAATTATAGGTATATTTCATTTCCATAAATAAACATTTTTTTTTTCTTTGTGCATAAATCCCTAAATACTGGAAAGCTTACTTTCTCTCAAGCTTTTTAATGCATGCTATTAAATATTTGTTTCAGATTGTTGATATTGTTGTTGGAAAAGATGAGAAAGGCAGAAAGATTCCAGAATATCTGATCCATTTTAACGGTTGGAACAGAAGGTAAGAACCTGTATGCATGGTTTCAGTTCTTCAATTTCATCTCTTTTATTCAGCAAAGAAAAGCATTATCAGGAATATTAAATATTGATATTAAAGAATATCAGAGGACTTTGTTTGCATGAATATTTTTGGTTTTGTGAGTGCCTTTAATATACTTGCTCATGTTTACACATTGGTCTGTATCCATAATTTCAGTGGATCAGTGTGATAGCCATGAGTTTAAACTTTATGGGATATCTGTCTTTGGCATATACTTGTGGCTCCTAGGTTTCCATTAATAAAAGGAGTTTATACTTTGTTAAATCTAGACCTGGATGGTTTGGTTATCAAGGCCAGTACATGAGTGGAGTCTCTGACTGTGATCTATAGCATGTGTCAGTGCTACAAACTCTATTGCATGTTAAGTCAAGGTTTGAGAGATTTTAGATAGCAACACGAGAGTTGAAGTCGCGTGAATACAAAAGGATGCAAACCTTGTGATACAGATGTTACTTATGAATGACATTAAAAGAGTGCTTTTTAGATTTAATGTGTATTAATTCATCAGTAATCATGAGTGGCATATATTCATAGCTGTTAATAATTTTCTTTTGGCCTATCCTTAGCTGGGATAGATGGGCAGCTGAAGATCATGTTCTTCGTGATACAGACGAAAACCGCAGATTACAGCGTAAATTGGCACGGAAGGCTGTGGCTCGCATGTAAGAAATCCTTTTGGTCTCAAAATGAATGAGAGATTAATTTTCGGATTCAAACAGATACATCCAGGTGACTACAAGTGAGCTTGGCCTCTGAGCTCATGCTGTAGATGGTAGATATCCATTCAGTACAGCCAGTCCATTCTAGAAAGCTACTCTTCTCATACTAAGGTAGATACCTACATATTGTTATTAAACAACACTCTAAATGACTAACACTTAATAACTATGTTATTCTTAACTAATGCTGCAAAATGCCTGTGTATTGGATCTACATCTTCCCAAAGAAATGTAATTGAAAAATAACTTAGGAAAACCTGAAGTATTTTTCAGCCAAAGGCAATAATCTAATATTGGTTGGCCATGGCTTGAGGATCTGCTTGAGACCACGAATATGAGGTAATGTACGGACATTAAGGTATCCACTCTCAAATAAGCATTGTCCAAATTATTTCAACATTAATTAACGAAAATAACTCAAACATACGTTTCCTGTGCATTTGCATGTAATGTAATTAGCTAGGATAAACAAATAATACTAGCCAAATTTCAGTGAACCATTTTATGTTCTGTAGGAGAAGAAAGGGAAGAAAGAAGAGACGTTGCAGGTTGCCTGGTGTTGACTCTGTATTAAAAAGCCTTCCTGCTGAAGAAAATGATGAGAGTAGCGAAAACTGTGAGCTTCTTTTCATTCTTTGATAACTGGCATGATGCCTTTAACTTTTTGAGCTAGGGGTACAGTGCATACTGTAACTTGCTATTAGGATGAAACAAGAGTATCACAGTCGTATTTGAAATATATGGAGGCAGTCATATGAAGAGTGAGCACTATGTTTCATGCTAAGCATCTATTAAGATATCTCCTTTCTTTTTGTGTTCCAGAGGCCTTCCCTTGTGTCATTCTAATTAGTGATTTCAGAGCTTAATGCTGCTTTGTTTAGTGTAGTCTTAATAGGTGCAAGAAGCCCTCAGTTTTCTTTGTTTCGTATTAGGAAACAAGTCACTTTCCCTGCTAGTGTTACTACATATTTTAGGGGGCAATAAGATTTTCTTTTTCCTCGGTCTACTTGACACAAAGGTCTGTTTCTTGTCAGCTGACTTGCTGATTTCACTCTCAAGCCAGCTCTTTCATTTCATAGCATTTTTCTTTGCAGCTTGAAAACCAGCAGGAACACTGGCTGGCAGTTAACTGATGTTCTGGCAACAGTTGCTGTACAGATCCAGACCTTTTGATTCATACATTAATCCCCTGTTCAGAACTGAAGTCCAATAAAAATGGAAAAGATCTGTGAGTGTTCAGAAATGCAGGGAGCTTTTAAAAGTGAGTGTTTTTCAATTAGAGAGGATGCAAGAATACTTCCTGTAAACTTCTTGTCTTACATGTTAAAAAAAGTTTATAGTGTGCTGTAAATAATACTTGTGTGTTTAATTCGATTAGAATTATTCATCCTCATTAAATATAAGAAGCTAGTTATGGGTTTTTTTTGTTGTATGGGTGGGTTTTTTTTTTGCATTGAGGCCTGAAATTGCTTGTAACCTCTGCAATGTAATAATGTGAGATAAATATGTGAAATCTCTTTTACACAGCTATAAGTAGTTCTTCTTCTGATGACAGTGATGAAGGAACAGATGAAGAAATAAAAAGTGAAGAAAGTGACATAGAAGAGAGGACAGAAATGGTATATTTATGAGCTCGTTAACTTAATAGAATTTAAACATCTGTATCTGAAACTCTGGAAGAAATGAAGTAGATGAAATACAGGCCACAGCTGGTTATTTAGCTGGAATTAAAAGCATAATTTTCTTACTCCTGGTGCATGCTGCGGTTGAGTGTTTGAAAATTATAGAAGATGTCATATTCTTATAGAATTCTTTGATATTAATCTAAAAATACCCATTTGTTTCTTTTCCTCTCTTTCTACACATAAGGCTTATGTGGAGAAAACATAGCAAACTAGATTATCCAGATTTGTGGGTGCTGTAAACTTTTACTGGTCTATGCAGGTTGGACAAATCCTAATAGCAGCAGGATCTTTCTGGCTTTTGTATTTTACTGTGAAACGGGTGTGTCAACTCTGGTCTTAAAATGTAGAAGACTGACTTCAAGAAAAAAGCATTTATTTTTCTCTACATTATTGAAAAGAAAGTACAGTGTAAACAGTTTTTTGAAAAGTCTGTGGAATCTAACTACTACAGTGTGGGTGATCTGAAGCAGCAAAACCTAAGAAATTTCTGTTCATTCTTTTGTGTTAAGTACTTAAGCAAGTGCTAAATTAAAAAAAAAATTAATTTGCAGATGACTTCAAAGCAGTGTTGTTAAATTGCTTACAGTAAGGCTACTATCCACTTAAATATTTACTTTATATATTTTATTTTTGCATGACAAAACTTGATTGTTATATTATATCCTGACTATTGAAGGTCTTTTTCACTAATATTCGTAAGCACAACCAATATATTGTTTCTTGCACTGGTCTGTTGCAGAAAGAAGAACAAGACACTCACACAAAAAGGGACATGGAAGAAAGAGCAATAAGCATAGAAATTCCTGAAGTCTTGAAAAAGAAGCTTGAGGAAGACTGTTACTATATTAATAGAAGAAAACGGGTACGACATAAAAGCTATGAAATGAATGTGCACGGGGGGGTGGGGAGGGCATCAGAAGTAGTTCTTGCGTATAACAGCTCCTCGTTTTTTGAACTTTATTGCAAAAGTGAGCTTAGACAGTATAAGGAAGAATAAAAAGAGTATAGGGAGCAGACCTCTATAGCTAAAACAGTGAGTTGTCATTATATTTAAGAATGTAACATTTCAGTACCCAATTGTGTTTTAGAGTGCAGATTGTTTTTTAAAGCTGGAAATGTAGTAAGCTTGTTAACCTGACCATATTTTTGTTTCTCCCGATGTTTTTAAAGGATTGATCAAAAATGCAGTTTAAGGGTTCAGATTAATCACTCCTGAAATAACTTCATGCAATAGAAACTTATTAAACTAGTCAGTACATTACAAGCTCCTGTTTTAGCTTGGTATACTTAATAATTGTTTTTGTAAGACATTAATTTGTTGTTTCCTTTTCAGCTAGTGAAGCTTCCTTGTCAGACAAATATAATAACCATCCTGGAATCATATGTGAAACATTTTGCTATTAATGCTGCTTTTTCAGCCAATGAAAGATCTCGGCACCATCAGATGACTCCGCATGCTAATATGAATCTTCATTATGTGCCACCAGAGAAGAAGTAAGTAATCTTTAGCCCAGCGCTATTGTCACAAGAAGAATGACCTTGTATTCCATGTTCTGTTTCAAGGCTGTTCATTTCTGTGAGCTTATACTGTGATGTATGTCTGTTTATGGGGCTTAAAATATTTGACAGATACCTATAGTACAGTGACACTGACCATTTGTTTATCAGTGAGAGAGTCCCTATAATCTGAAAAGTCATTATGCAAAAGCATCAATGTCCCCTTTGATCATGTAAGTTATTGTGAATATTGTGACCCGTTGTGGAAGGATGTGTTGCTGTTGTCTGTGTGAAGACTTCTTTGAGCACTGAGAGGATATCTGATATGAGAATTCCCTGCTTAAATAAAACTGAACAGGTTCAAATTTTATAAAGGATAGAAGTTTTATATAAACACTTACAGAGAACTCCAAGTGCAGGTGATTTTTTTTTTTTTTTTTTAATTGACATGTCATCTTAAATCCTAGAGTCAATATGTAGGGAAACAGTGTGTATAGTAACACCAATCCTGTTTATGAAAATTGATTGTGTCTTAGTTGCTGTTTTCTCAGCTGAGCTATGTATTCTTCTCCCATGCTACAAATGCAGTGTGTTAACCCTGCGTGTTTGCAGTGTGGGTTTTTTTTCTCTTTTATGTTAAAGATTTTCACTATTGGACAAGACTGCTTCTTTATCTAAGTCTACAGTGGGGTGAAATCTTGTATTTTATCAAAGAGAAATCTTGACTTTTGTTACCACATTCTATTTCAATGGTGCATAATTATGCTATTCCTTGCAATATTTTGGTCTATGTGAGTGTCTTGACTTATATTGATGTCATGCATTATTTGACAGATTAATGATACTTTCCTTCTTTGTAATATAATCTCCTAAACAAGAAGTTAGGTGAGACATTAGAAATATTAATGGAAGGTTGTACGCACATTATGATTTTTAGAGGTGTATGTTTAAGTGACTTCCTCAATAAAGAAGGTGCTTTAATAAGGAAAATGTGATCCATTAAGTAGGAGAGATTCAGCTGACAACTTTATTCTATTGCCCTTACTGCTCTGACACAGATGGTAATTGACCTTCTCTGTTGTGAATAGAATTTCTGAACATGATGGTCCCCTGACCAAATTTATATACAGTGTTTAAAAAAAAAAGGCAGTAGTTTTAGCAGGTGGTATGGAATGGTAATATGCGGTATGGAATTTCTAACGTGGGTCATTGTGGCAGAATCAAATTACTGTTACTGTACACATGTATGCACTTGAGATGTGAGAGATGAATACCTTCATAGATGTGAGAGGTGTTGGAGGTGAGCTGGACTCAGTGTTCTTGGTTCTGCTTGTAACAGCACATCTACTCACCACCTAGCGCCATGAGTGTTTTGCACAAGCCCAAGACTGAAATTCCTAGTAGCCTCTAAATGTAGTGCTTTGCTTACCAGGAGCAGGCCATTGGAAACTGATCTCTAATGCAAATGTATCTGGTTTTGTTGGTTCACTGAATATATCTTAAGCACAGCCTTAACTGCATCTTAGCAGCTATAGATCAAATTCTGCATATGCCTTTTAGACAGAGAGTCAATCTATTGAGTACTTACTTTTTCTGGGAGGTGCCTCTTTTTTGAGCCTTGTAAACTTGGAAAACCAAAATAATGCTTACATGAAAAACAAAATAACTTTTATTTACTGTGAAGTAGATTTTATTAATGCAGTACATAGTAATACAGAACAATTGTATGATTTTGCTTGACCTTATTAAGCAGACTTTTAAAATTTATATTTGTCTGAAGTTACCAGTAGCAATCACTGTCTCTTTAAGTATACTTTTAATCAATCGTCATTACTTAGTGATGAAGTCAGCATATTGTAGTTAAGACGTTAATGATCTATATTAAAAGGGAATTTCCTACAACTACACTGAAAAATTTTGACATGCAACTTTGAAATTCATAATCCTTTTTCCCCCCCTCCTCTAGCGTTGAGCTATGTAAAGAGATGGTGGATGGGCTGAGAATAACCTTTGACTTCACACTTCCATTAATTTTGCTCTATCCTTATGAACAAGCTCAATTTAAGAAGGTGACTTCATCAAAATTCTTTCTTCCCATCAAAGAAAACTCAGCAAATACTAACAGGTAGGTTGGGTATATGGAGTCTAATACTGCTTATCTCCTGAGGAAAATGCAATAGAATGTGCTTATGTGTTCCGAATAGGATGATTTCTCACAGACTATGACTTAAAATTGTCTTGATAAAAAGTTGAACTTTTCTGTGAATTTCTTGCCTGAATTCAGAGTTATCTGAATTAACTATCTGGTAACTTCAAAAGGGGGTTTTACTGACTGGTCTAGAGTTACGCTGCAACTTTGTGGGGAAAAAAATTTACATTGACATGTAAATTTGTGTTCATTAACTTTTAAATTTGAAAATAAATATACTTCTGGAAAACACTATTTAAAAGAAGGCCTCATCACTTTGGTAGTTATTGGGACGAGACTGCCTAATCTGAATAAGTATTTAACAAGATCAGTGAAATGAGAAGAATCTCTTTTGGGGCAAGAGCCCTGATCTCTTCACGTCTGTAAAGCTGCCTTTATTTCCTAGAAATCAGGAGGAGCTTTCCCCAAGTCCTCCTCTGTTGAATCCGCCAACACCTCAGTCAACCGACAGCCAGCCTACAACAGGGGAGCCAGCCACGCCAAAAAGACGAAAAGCTGAACCTGAAATTCTGCAGTCGCTGAGACGTTCTACACGCCATAGCTCTAACTGCGACAGGTTATCGGAAAGCAGTGCTTCCCCGCAACCTAAACGACGGCATCTTGAGACCCCAGCTTCTATGCCAAAGCTCTTCTTGCACTTGGAAAAAAGTAGGTTTTGCTCTTTAAATTTTTGCTCTAAACAACATTTTAAGCCCTGTTCTTTTTTTTTTTTTTTTAGTGCCATGTGAACTGAATGATTGAAGTGGGAATTCATTACTTTCTGTATCACTTATTATTATCTCTGAGGCCTTATACCAAAGGGAGAAATACAAAGCAATATTCTCAGTACTTCTCAACAGAATTCAAGAAGCTGCTTTTCTGTAGCCAGCTTTAGGATAGCATTTATTGAATTCCAGTGTTTAAGACTTTAAACATTTTAGGAGCAGGCCTTAGTTATGTTTACTGGCTTATAGTGCCATAAAACAGATAATAAAATTTATTTCTGATTTTTTTTTTTTGTTTTTCTTTCTGTTTTGAAGAAACCCCTGTCCATAGTGGATCATCTTCACCTATAACTTTGACTCCTAGCAAAGAGGGGAGTGCGGTTTTTACTGGCTTTGAAGGTAGAAGAAACAATGAATTGAATGAGGTAACAGATTTTTTTTTTTATGTTACTGTCCTAGATTCAATGATTAAAGGTTTCGTGGACCTTCAGAGTAGGGCTATGGAAGAAAAGGTTTTGTTTGTATTACTTATTTCATCTTTGATTTTGAAGTTCTGTACAGACTAAATTATTTATGGTGCTATAAAGATTTCATAACCAACATTTTCATGTTTTATGTTTAGGTTTTGTCCTGGAAATTAATGCCAGAGAATTATCCACCAAGTGATCAACCACCACCTCCCTCATATATCTATGGATCTCAACATTTGCTACGGATGTTTGGTAAACTGATGAAAAACTCTGGTCAATCAAAATTGCTTTATTTGTTTCCTCCTTTTTTTTTCCATATCTGTGTGATTTTCTGTTTGCTTTATCACATTTAGTTTTACTCCTGGAGAAATTTATTCTGTTTAAAACTCTTAGGCTGTTCATAAATTTGATTCTTTTACGGGCTCTCTGAGCCTTGATTTAACAAAAGCAAACAAGCATTACTTGCAATACACTATCAAACATCATTAAACCAAGCAGCATTCACTTTCTCAGCATGTTTCTTTTTAGTAAGGCTTTGAAAGATCACTGAGTAAGTTGCAAAGAAAAGTGGAGGCTGCAGGGAGAAGAAATTTTTATATACTTCTTTTCTGTATAGTAGATGAAATCGTTGGAAGTTGCTTTTACAAGAACAGGTGTAAACATTATTTCTCTTATTTACAGTAAAGCTACCAGAAATACTGGGGAAGATGTGCTTTCCTGACAAAAACCTAAAGGCTTTAGTAAAACACTTCGAAATGTTTCTGAGGTAATGTGACACAATGTACCGCAGCACTGTTTGCATTGTTACATAGATCTAAGTGTCCTGGAATTACAAAGGGTTTTTAAAATAAGATGCTCATTTTCCGTTACTACAAGACTGTGATAAAATTAATATAAGATTTTAATAATAACAATTTGAATAAAGATAAGATAGGATTTTTGATTCTGTAATTCAAATTGAAGGGAACCTGAACTCCCTACTTAAAGTTTTGATAAACACAGTGGTAGAGAACTGAAGTATAAACGTTTGTTTGCTAGTATGTATAGAATGACAAGTCTGACTTGGTTAAGAAGCATGTTTTATGAAGAAATACAAACTCTGCATTGTTATTTTTGAGAGCATAATCTAAGAGTTTTGATGTTGTATTGATACTGGCAGGGGGAGAGAAACTTGTGGTTTAGAACATGTTTTTAATTATGGTAGTTTTTTTAAAGAAAAGTCTGTCCTAATTGAGCTTTAAACAGGAAGGTTTCTCTGTTATGCAATGCCATGGCTTGTAGGGGTACCCAAACTCTTCTTGACCATACTAGCTCCACAGCTGGAGTCAGTATGGTCATACCTGCACCATGATCAGCTTTGTTTGTCAGGTACTCTCGTTAATATCTCTGCATGACGTTGTAGTGGTAGTTAGATATCTAGTGTGGCACTGTATTGTGCAGCATCAACACAGTAGAAAATAAATTTGCCAAGGAAAACTTACAGGAGAAAGTGTTGTAAATGGTAAACATCTGGAACAAATGTGGAACTCCTAACTTAATTTTGGTCAGACACTTAAGTAGCCACATACTGAAAAGTAACATAATGTGGCACTAGCATATCAAAAGTCTTGTTAGAGATCAGGGAGATGAAAGCTTTGAAATGCTTTTACTTTAATTGTTTATTGAAAATAAAAGATCAATGTCAAAGATAAATGTCAAAGTTTCTACAATACAAAATTTTTCTCTTGTAGCATTTAATTTTTAAGTTTTCTACTGATTCCTTTTTACATCTCTATTTTGTCAGATCCTTGTTAGTATTCAAAATATCTTTAAGTTAAGCAGGACAGCATTAGTGCTTAATGTTGGAAACCTATTTTTACTTGGAGTGAACATTATTTAGGGTGCTTAATTCACTGTGGACCCAATCAGTTTTTATCAGACCTCTGCCTGTTCAGATTCTTCTGTGTTGGTCAGAGCAGGTCTCTGCTCTTTAGCATCTTAAATGCAGTTTCTTCATACCCATTCTATGGATGAGCTGTGGTGGAGTGGAATAGAGGGAAGGAGGAAACATGTCCCCCACTCCCATACAAGTAGGGAAGTGAATTAAACTGAATGTTCTAGCAGTAGTATCCATATGTGTCTCATTTTTTCCATCTGACCATCTTGTTGAAATGTGTAGTCATCTATAAATAGAAATTAAAAAAAAAAAATCAGAAGATGTTTCCATATCAGCATTTTTAGGTCAGATAGAACTGTGCTTTTGAAGCAAATCTCTCAGTAGTTCCTGCTTACCATGCTTTGTGTTGCATTGCAGAGTGCTCTGAGTACACAAGCTGGATTCTTTCTGGAAAACACTTAACCAGAAGTGTGCTGCAGTGCTAGGGGGCATTCAGTCCTCAAGACTAAACTACAACTAAAGCAAAATGAGCCCCCCAAGGCAAGCATAGTGTGGATAACTCATATGTGGTACAACAAAATATTCGAGGGCTGTGTGTTTTTTCAAGTGCTTTCTAAGCCAGTGTCATGTATGTTTTGTTGATGCTGTTCTCAAGGTTTCTTTTCTATGCTGAAATAACGATTTCTAGGGTTTTGTCAGAACTGGTCAAATTGAGACCCTTCCTGAAAAAGCTTCCAAGTTACAGTTGCTGCTGTAGGAAGCATTCAATCTTAGGTAGTTTTGTCATAAATATTCTTCTTAGACTGTTTTCCTTAACAGGTATGCTATTGTGTGTTCAAATAGGTAACATAGAAACCAATGCAAATTACTAGTTTGTTTTTTTTTCCCCAACACATATTCATGGGGCTTTAGGATGACTTTCATTTGGGTATTTCTTTTTGTCCCATATGTCATTGAAAGTGGTCAAACAATTATGTTTTCTAGAAACTTGTGCAGACTTGATTTTTTTATCACTTCTGCATTATCTGTTTCTCATCACAAGAGAAAACTTGAGGCTGAGGTGTGTGACATCTTGTACTAGCTTTTCAATTTTCAAGTTCTGTCTTTTCCTTTTCCTTAATTTCTTTTGGTGAATTGCTCTTGAGTGACAAGCTGAAGTACTCTCCTTTTCTTTATTTTACTAATAGCAGACAAGGGATTGAAGCTGTCTGTTTGCATTAATAAAACTGTTTCTGTAGAATAGTCCAAGCATAAGTAGTTTATGTATTTTAAAATAAGACTTTCATGTGGTACACAACTGATTTAGTTCTGGCATGGATACTGATTTAATTTTGAATTATGATTTTATGGCTAAAATTTACAGTTTCATTTAGTAGTTGTACTATTAATCTTATGTGGGCTGAGAAACTGAGACTTACTTAATATAACACTTTTTCTGGAACCTTGGATTATTGAGTTTAGTCAGTACTTGATAGATGCACTAAATTCACTTTGAGATGCTACCTGGGTAATATTTTCCAGTCATGCCCTCAGATTGCTGCTACACAAGATTGATCTCAGTTTCCCAGACAACATATATTTTTAAGGGATGTATGAAATACATCCTTTTGAGTTTTGTATTAAGTAGAAGCTGTACACTTTGTGCTTAATGCAGCTTTCTACAAGTATGCATAATGAAAATTTCTTCATGGAGAATAAGTTGATTGCTCATTTATAGAATTTGCAGAAATAAAGAAAGTTTCTCAAATTAAGTACAAAACTTGTAGTCTTCAAATTATTTAGGTCTGAAATGATTCATAATACTTGGAGAAGAATAACAGTCTGAAATGGACTTTAGTGACAAACTCACCAGTTGGTTTCACTGAATTTCACTTACAGTTTGAGTTTAGTCTTCAGGAGCAAGCAGTGGAAGCTAACACAGTAACTAGTAACTGATAATCTTACTAGCAAAGGACCCCTGATTAAATCCTCCTGCCTGTTAATAGTTTTTGAGGTAGAGTAAATATTGCCTTTTAACCAATTATATTATTTCAGCCGTATTTTTAATAAAATGCTGTATGTGCTGTATTACACGACTTCTCTGTATTGTGAGGTGCCTAGCATGCCTTCAGATGCTGCTTAAGTGAAGTGATGAGAAATGATAGGCAAGAAGGTGCCAGTTTTTGTTTTGCCATTTCCATTGATTTGAACACAGCCTTGACTTGTGAAACTGTTTTGGGATCAGAGGTCACTTCTCGGGACTGTTGACCAATAGGAGATACTTAAAAATTAGGAGAATATAGCATGTCTGTTTTTAGAATAGGAAGACCCACCTTCACTGAGGTAATTTCAGTCAATGTTGTTTGCATCTTAGGAAAAAAAGCAAAACAAAATGGTACAGCACTTCAGAAAGCCACAGGTATTTTGACTTTCATGAAATACAGAAGAATGAGTAAGTGATGAAATACTTCTAAACTAATGCTTCTAAAAATTCTAATACACTTTTCCAGATGAGGCCAGTATGTAGTATTTCAGATTATGGAAAACTACATTCTTAATGGTCAAAGACTTTGGTTTTGTTAAAAACCCACTGATATTTCAAACTCGGTATATCCTGTAAGTTCTCTTTCATTTTAGATCTCTTTTTTTTTTTCCTGATGTTTTACAACCTGCTTGTAACTATTGTGCCACTCTGCTCCATGGATAGAAAAGTATTTAATACTGTTGACTATTTTATGAGAAGGAAGCCAAATGAGAATGTGACCAAATTAGAGCACTGTGATAATTAAATGTGTATATAGAAAGATGACGAGGTGTTTGAAGTAACCTTAAGAAATAGATCTCTGGTTTTGATAGCACATTTTATTATATGTAACTGCAGTGGTGAATTATGACCACTAGTCTGTGCTAATGTGCAATTAATGAGAGGTTATTAGTGGCATTCTGAGAATGAAAAAATGAAGCATAGTGAATGGAATAGAAAACATCTTTATTTAGGTGAAGTTGCTTGTGACAGAGTTCCTGCTCATTGTGACTTAATATTGCAAGATGGAAACTCATTAAAAATCACTTTTTGAAAGACCACAAAGAATGCAATTCTGCTACTGTTTTTTATATTGATTAGGGCTTTTCTATTTGCTTCTCAATTTTGGGATTAACCAGTTCCTTGACAAAAAGTGCCTGTGCAGCATAGCAGTTATGACATACTGGAAAACTTTATGGAATTGGAGCCTAAATGTGACAAAATCAAGGTTCGGAGTGTAAATGGACAGGTGTGGGTTTAGAGGCACAAACAGGTAAAGGAACTTCTTGTTAAAAAGTTTTGAAACACTTTGAAATGAAGGAATTCCGATTGCACAGTGAATGTATATGCCTTAAAATAAGGTGTATCTACTGTTGTATTTGGGTTTTGCTCTATTCATTGAATGGGTAGAAAGGTAACTGCCATTTTGGGTCCTCTCAAACTTCTGGTGCCTTTATGTTGAATGCTTTTTAGTCAATGAGTTCCTGGTATTGTACAGGTTCTTATTTTCAGTAGGCTTTTGTTGTCTGGTTGGTCCGCAGAATCTGCTCGTGTGTGCTTATTGTTCTTGACTAAGGTTTGATTGCTTTGCCAAAAACATTTCCTGAAACTGCACCATGTGGATTGCTTGTCTTCCTTCTGCTTACCAAACCAAAGATGCCTGGGTATTTGAATGAGCATATTCCTAATCATAATAGCAGAGGTTTGGATCATGCATCTAAAGTGAGACGTTGCCCAAAATACTTTAAATGTGTTATGGTAGCATTTTTAGAAGGCAGCTCTAGGAATTGATTCTGGGATCTGTGCTGGCCTTGCCAAATGTGGGTCTTCATCCTCAAGACCAACCAAGGACTCCTGTATTGAGCTCTTGTAGGACTGTTTTCCCAAAAGGTCTACTAGAAGTTACCACTTTTAATTTTCACTCAATCAGCCTGATTACCGGAAATTGTGTTGGCAGCTTGGCATCTTGGGAGTTCTCTGCACTTGCCCTTTAAAGGCCAAGGAAGATGATCTCAGTTTCTGTATGTGGATGAGTGACAGGAGTCCAGTCAACAAAATAAGCCTATTTGTTCCTTTGGCATGGTTCTTGAGACACTGGATATCAGAATAAACATCTGAAACTTTTCACTTCACTTCTTCTGTTGACTGCGTTGGGGTTATGATGAACTTTGTGTTGGCGAGCTTTTGCCCTGCACAGCCTTCCAGATGAAGACTTGCCTGTCCATTGGAGGGGGTGAGGGGCAGGTGGTGGCATACACTTTTGTGTGAAACAGCCTTTTAGCTTTCAAATCCTGCATTTGAGTAGTAGTCTAGGAGAGGAGATAGCTTCTTAATCTGCAAATGACATTTCTGTCGATGAGGTGACTCACAGAGTTAAGACCCATCATGGTCTTTAAGCAAATTCCTTTAGATAGATCATTAGTCACCTTTCAAACAGCATCTAGCCTAGGCCATTGATCTCATCAAAGCATCTGCTTATGTTCTAAAACTCTGTAGTGAAAGTGTATAAGATGTCACCTTCCTGGAAACTTTTCCTTTTAAGTCTGTATTCTTATACCTTTATGGCTGAGGTTGTCCTTCTTAAAATTATTAAGGTTTTCCTTTCTTCGTAATTTTCACACTTTTCAGGCTGTCCCTGAGTTCATTCATGTGATGGTAGCTGATGTTTAGAAGAATGTTTTTCTTCATGCAGATACTGTTCAGGTAATAGCTTGTGTTGACCCTGCCAAGATAAGGATGTTTTCACTACCAGATGATGCTCTTAAAGCTCATATTAATTCAGTGACTCTGAGAAACGTTCCTGAGATATATATGTCAAGTGGCCTTTTAGCGTGGATAATGATAGTTTTATGCCTCTTTTTGGTAGATCTGCCTGCGTAACTCTTGGCCAGATGGTAGTATATTTGTGAGGCTATTGCTTGGAGTCACCTGAGGTAAGCTTGCTTACAGACTGCCACACTTGAAGATCAGAACATAGGAATACTTCAAGCTAAGTTGCCCGCATGTCTGTTTCCCTTGTCTCCGTCCCTCCTAGTCCTTTCTGAAGTGTTGGTCTTCTAGGAACCTGTGGTAGAGAGGGAGATAGCTGCATTGTGCCATATTACCTCTGTGTTCTGAGCATGAGTGTAAAGCATAAGTATTCTTTTTGTGGATGCTCATGATGAGAAAAAAGTGTGCAGTCTTGCATCAGGATGTTTGTGTGGATTGTGCATCTCAAAACTCGGTTACTCGTAAGCAGTTTCACTGTGTAGGTGTATGCATGTGAACTCTGTAAAAAGTATAAAAATGAAAAAGGCAATAATACAACAGGTGACTGAATTTCAGATTTGTAAGTTGAAAGTAATGAAACAAGTTGTGAATAGCTAAATAGCAACCTGCTTTCTGATCTATAGCTGAACATTGGCTCTGCTTGCTAACAGCTCCCTCTGTGTTTAAATCTTGGCTCATGACTTGCAGGTGCCAGTGTAATTGATCTTTGTGGTATTTCAGCTTTTCCAAGAGCAAAGCATTAGTGAAATATCCAGTAGCTAAGTCTTATGAGACTCCTAATATTTCTGTGCCAGCTTTCTGCCCTGCAATGTAGTTTGAATAGAAAGCAGCTTCAGAAGGCCACTGCTCTTCGTATACAGATATACAAGGGATTGGTACAGAAGCTAACCTTGTGTTTTTTGCCTGTTTCCTCCCGCTTCTCTGCAGAAAGTAATTTGTATTTGCTAGCTCTGGGGTATTTTGCTTTTCGTAACTGTTACGTTAAGACAGAGAAATGTACATCTGACTGCATGCATTCTGCCTGCCTTTTCTTTTTTTTCTTCTTTTTTTTTCTTTTTTTTTTTTTGGGTTGTAGCTGTGCCACAAGCACCTCAACTAAAATTTCTCATCTTTACCAGCTGTCACTTTAGCTTGCACCAAACTGGCATTTATGACTGATGATCTTAAGCAGAAGTCAGGAAATTTGCAAGAGAAAATTAACCTGTTTCCCATTACTTGCCCTTAGAATTCTTGGAACTGTCAGCTACCCAATGTCCTCTGAAGGTTCCTCTGTTTTATTGATGTTGTTTTAAAACATACCCCCCTTGTATGATCTAGCACTTGGTACTGTGTTTTACAGAATGTTGTCCAATGACACTAAGAATTTGATTGGCCCCTGTAGGTTGTTTATCTCTTGAGGTCATTAATGTGTGTTAATGAAGAATTATTAATTAAATTCCATTTGCGGCTCATCTTAATCTTGTGCAATCTAAGTACATTAAAAGTTAGACTCAACTCTGTTAAGTTTTAGGCCTCATCACACTCACTTCATACCAATCCCACATATCCCAGAAAGTGATTTGTAGCTAACTACAGAGGTCATAGCAGATGATGACTCAGGTATTTTCATAGAATTGTACAATCGTTAAGGTTGTAAAGGACCTCTGAGATCATAGAGTCCAACCTGTTTTATTAGCTTCTAAGTTGCTATAATTTCAGTACTCTTTTGTAGTGGTTTTCCTCAACTAAGGTGTGTGTAGTGCAAATGAATGACGTGTTTCAGTGAAGATTAGGAGGATCCGATTGTGTGAATTGGTTTTGTGTTTCCTTGGATTATTTTCTAAGGGGTATCTCTATCTTACGGGGGGGGGGGGGAACAACCAAAAAAACCCAAACATTTTATAAAGTATTAGAGCAATCTGTGGCCTGGTAAGCCTAGAAAAGGAGGTGGTGAATGGTTTTAATGACAAGGGCTAGTAAATCACTAAGTAGTGTGGTTCAAACTGTATTAATCAAATACTAGTGGTTTTAATCTATATTTGTCCTATTTTTTAGTTCAAGAAAAGAATAAAACTATTTTTTTCTGGTTCGTTCTTTTGCCAAAGTTTAACTAACTTGGATTCACTGCTTAGTAGTTGCGTTGATTGTGACTGTGTTTTATTCTTTCAGGGGAAAATATTTCACTGCTATTTTTTTCATATATTTAAATGCCTTTATTTCTGTTAATAGGAAATTGGTATAATGCAACTGTAATATGGTGTAATACTAAAAACATTTTTTTTGATTTAGCAAAATAGTTTCCATAAAAGTGTTGATTTTTTTTAATTATCTCTCAATCTTAATTATGTAATCCTTTTTTGCTTTGTACTATTTAATAAATTGGAAGCTGCTGTTGGACCCAATGAGAAACTAGCACGGTATGAATACTTATAAGTAAAAAGTATGCTAAAGTGTTTAATGCACTCAGGACTGCGTGAATAAAGACTGTGTGGAACTTCAAATTAGTTAGCTCTTACACATTTATTATGATAGCTTCTGTGGTGTCAGCCTGTGGCAGAGCCAGCTGGATCCTTGCTTTAAATACAAGAGAGATCTTTCTCACTTTTGGCAGTACCTGTCCAGCTGAATATTGCCAGAAATTATGTGCCTGATTAGACACTGTTATGGGTCATCTAACTGAGCCTTTTCTGCTCAATTCCTTAGGTAATGTTTAAAAACAAAAACAAGCTGCCATTTGATTTTCTGGAAGTGTATTAGTTGTTCAGCCAGTTCACTTGCATGTCTTAAACCTGAAATGTTTTGCACCAGAAACAACCCTAGGTCCCTCTATACTGTTAATTACAGAATTCCTGTGAAATAAGCAAGTACGGCGGAAGTTGACAAAGTGCCTTCTAAATAAACGGTGACACATTGAAGGATTGATTTCTCATAAAGCTTATATTTCTCACTGCTTTTCCTAGAATTCGTAGGATGTAACCAGTTATTCTTCCAGTTTAGCACTTGTTTGATGCCCGTGTTTAAGTACAAGGATTGTGTGTGGGGGGTAAAATCAACCTTTTTTCATTTATCTGTGGTTTTGTGCTATAACCTTTCTCTCAGTAATTAGTATATTCCTGATTAAATTTAGATTGCCTTATATAGAGAATCTTGTCAGTATTCTTTGATGCTTTGGCTTTCTTAAGATCAAATGACATGCCTAGTTCAGGCAGTGTAGCTGTCAGTGAAGTTGGAGAAACACTGACTTTAATTGCATTCACCTGTATATTTTTTTTTTTAAATTTGGACTTTCTATGTACAGAGTATTGGTCATGCAAAACTGGTATTTTAGCTTCGAATAGTGAAGTCATCTCCCTAGCCAGTGGTTCTTGAGAGAAACCAGATTCTGCAAATGACATTGTTTCCTGTTGTTTCTGTTGCTTCCTACCCTAACTCAAACAGGGAACCTGTAGCTAACATTTTGCCATGTTTATTGATGCCGATCTTTAATATCCAGGTATTTTTGAAGGTCTGTGGTTTTTTCTGAACTACAACTTGTGTATTTCAGTGTTTAAGAACTGTTTTTTCCCTTTTGCTCCCATTTGTGTAACCAGTGTCTTTGTATACCAAGGGAAGAGCAGAGAGCTTATAGTCATTTTAGCTGTTTGTTACTGGTGGTAGTAGCTGCACTGTTTATTTTCATTTTCAGTCCTAAACCAAAGAAAGAGCTGTATGTTAGCAGAGCAGGAAGACATGATAAAATATGTGGTGCTTGGCTGTTTGAATAATATTTGAAGGCCAGCTTGCAGAAATCTGAAATTAGGGAACTGGATTTGCAAAGCATGCACATTTGTCTTTGAGAGCCATATTTAAATCAGATACTCCTGAGGGATGGAGACCTTAAACACACAGACACATGAAAGAAGAAATCATAGCTTTACTTACCTTAAAAGATAGTTTGACTTAATGGTTACTGGCCATTTGTATAAGATACTGATGTAGTGATAACTGAAAATTCTGTTTTTGACATAAATGAAAATAGTACACTGAGCAGCTGACTGACAGAAGTTGCAGAAAGATCACTTTTTTCTCCTGTGATAGTTCTGCGCATTCTTTTCTGAGTGTGGCTTCGACTTTTGGATTTTTTTTTTATTCAGCTTGAGAAAATGTTTTTAATGCTATTTGGATTTGAGAATGATAGGGGAAGGCTGTTTCTCACTATGTAAAACTTGTAAAAATAGGGCAAGCCTTTTGTATGCCAAGTTTCAAAGTGTAATAATTCTTAATTCCCAGGCTGTGGTTTTGCTGAGCTTAAAAATTAATTTGAAAATAGCTTTTCTCTTAAATGTTTCATGTCTGTTCCTTTGTTGGTGTGCTTTCTTCTCAGGTTTTTAGCAGAATACCATGATGATTTCTTCCCCGAATCTGCTTATGTGGCTGCATGTGAAGCCTACTACAGTACTAAAAATCCTCGGGCAATCTACTGAAGCTATTAATAAAGATTAAATGCTACTATATGTAGCCCATGACAATGCTATTTTGCCACATGGCTACAAGATGAAGATGAAAAAGGAATTAAAACAACTTCTGGAGTTGAAGAAATAGGGAAATATCTTCTGTGATGGTTGGATTACTTAGGAATGCAGAACTTCTTTTCAGAGATGTGTATGGACTGCCTTGTGAGTTGCTTAGAGGATTGAATATAACTCCAATTCCAGATGAGTGAAGAAGCCTTGTTCTGACTTCTAATGCATAGGACTGCATAGGACTATTAAAGAGGAAAGGAGGCAAAAGCAGATGCATTAGCAACAGGACATTTTCATGAAGACAGATCATCATGCTGTGTTTCATTTTAGCTCAATCTCTCCAGCCTAAGAAATAAGACTTGACTACACAGTTACATGAAGAGGATGCGTAACTGGTATCTCATGGACTTTTTTCCTCTCAAATTGCACTTCATTTTTTGGAACTGTCATGATAGAAAAGATTGCTTAATGTAAAGGTGTTTTTGCTGTTTGGCTAGCATGACATCTGCCTCAAGAATGACTTTGTTGCTTGAATGGAAGATGTGTTGCTTACTTTGCATTTTGCAAAGGTATATAAAGCTCTTTTCATGGTAAGGCTGCCAGAGTTCCAAGGAAAGCATACATTGCCAGTGATTCAACATTTACCTGGCAGTAAATGATTTCCAGAGCCATTATGAAAGAACTGATTTTCTACAAGTAAGCAGAGAAGTCAATAAAGTGATGGCAGTTTAACTGGCAAACACTTCTTTTCTTAATAAAGTTCACAGTGGCTGCTGTGTAAATGTGTGACTTTGACTGTCTAAAACATCTTGTTTGTGCTTGATTAGTATTTTTAAGGTTGCTAAGTGTGCATATAATGAGAGGTGGGAGCATTGACAACACAGGGAGAGAAGCCCTTTCTGTATCATTGGGTTTTCTTCTACAGACTTGAAGGATGTCTCTTTAGATGTTTTTAAACACTTTAGCTCTGGAAACAGGAATTCAGTGAGAACTGAGTTCTTAGAAATCTGACAACACATTCCGTAGAAATTAATTGAAGTATAGTTCTTGTCTTGACTGTCATCAAATCCTTGTCCATGACTTAGAACTCTGGCCTTCAGAATCCTCTGCTATGTCAAGACAGACAGAGATTTTAAAAGCACGGAGAGAAAATAGGACTCAAGGCTGATAGACTACTGCATTAATCACTCTGTAATCCTTCCTAGTTCAGAAAACTTCCATTAGAACACTTACCGGTAATGCAAAACTCAACGTATTCCTCCCATATTTGCAGAAACTAGTAGTTAGGAGGAATCATCTTTCAAATGTAAACAGCAAGCTTAGTCTAAAAGGCCAAAGGAAATCTGAAATCTACTGTTGACATTCATTGTCACTCACTTTTCAGAGTGTACTGGTGTGTTAAAGCTGTTGAACTGAAAAGATAAGGATTACCTTGGTTTTAGCAATTTAGGTTCTGCTGTTTAGGAAAAATGTCTATAAAGATTCTGTTAAACTTAATGGTTGTTTACGAATGTTTGGCATGGATGCATGCAGATTTGGTGATCATTATACTACTCTTTTTTAATGCATTTCTATTGTACCAAAAGGACATTTGTAAGCTTTCATCTTTCTTGAATTATAGAAGTTTTGAATCTCTAGCAGAATCCAAGTACCACAAAATCTACTTTGCAAACATGTTTCACTCTAGGCTTAGACCCTGTTTTTCTAAAAAGACAATTCAACAAAATACTAATGATTATCTAACAAGAGATTAATCTTGGAATACTGCCTGAAACTCCATCGTTAATCCTTTCTATTGCAGGAATGTTAGAGTGTGTATAATATGGCAAATGTGGTTTTGTTCCACTGTTGGTACCTATGAGTATAAGGCAAGTTATGAACAGAGTTTAAACCTTATTGTGTGACTGTGTTTAACTGTTAAAATGACAATTTCTGCATGCAGGGGTTATTAATACTGTCAGTATTGCCTTGTCGATACATTGTGATGATTCTCAAAAGACATGGGGGGAGGGGAGGGCAGAATTCTGAAGGTCCAGTTAGCGTAGTCTTTATGTGAACAAACATTTTGTAAAATTCTCTTGAAGCTGCTGTTGGATATAATATTGCAAACCACCTTCCTCTTATAATAACCAAAAAACTTTTCTCAAAAGTAGCACCCTTTTGTGCTTCTTGACACTTTTAATTGACGTGACTTCCCCAGACACTACGTCTTTGAATTTGAAAAGTTGAGGTTTATATATTTAATTACAGTAATGTGCATCTTTGACATCCTCCTTCCCTACTGTCAGTCGTCTTTTACTACTTTCCTATTTTTATACCTGATTTTTTTTTTTAAGCTGAAGCAATGCAAAAGACTTGCACAAACTTGAACTAGATTGCTTAAGAGAGTAGTTCTTACTAGTCTTAAAACATAGAGACTTACCAGTGTGGCCCCCAAAATTCCCTTTGAATGGAATATTCAAGGGCTCATGTGGCTAGGGGAAGTTTAATCGTATAGTTATACTGCTGGTGTGAATCTATAACTCTTCGAATGTCCTTGACTGATCAGATTTTTGATGGGATTCATACCCATCTGAAGTGATGAAAGAGGTGTCTGCACTTTGCTGTTTGTCATTCGTTGGGTGCTGTTTGCAGAGCTACTCCTATCAATGTTCTCTAACCTGATTCAGTCAAAATGGCTTACGTTAGCTGAAGAAATGCAAAAAACTGACTGAAGCAGGCTAGGGAGCGTTCACATGAGCAAGTCTGCCAGCAGACTTCAGAGACAGTCTCCTGCAGCGGAGGAGCTGAGTGGAGAAAGCAGGTTGATGGGCAGTAATGGTTTACTCTGGCATAGCTGTTTGCATAACTCACGCATGCTCTGGTTCCAAATGGAAGGGGTTTTGTTTGTGTATTTAAGGAAATTATACCAGTGTAATTATAGCGCGTACTTAAACTGGTAAATCTCTCTGCTGAAGGCAAGTCCTTGGAGTAGGCCGCTCCAGCGTTAGGTGTGGCGCAGGGTTTTGAATGTGACCATTCGTGGGAGAAGGATGGCAGCCTAGGGGTAGAGGCGGGTGATGCAGCTGATGTGGTGCCTAAAGCCTGCTGCCTGTAACTGCCCGAGGTGCTCCGTCTGCACAAATACCACTCGTTCCACTGCCTGCTCGGACTTCAGCGACGCGGAGGTACCCGAGTAACTTCACACTGTGCCACAGAAGTATGAAACTGACTGTATGTAAAGTGCTTTACATAGATCGTAAAGACTACCAAAGAAGAATATATTAACAGACTATAATATTCTTCAGTTTTATTCCTAATTTTAAGCTTCACTTTGTATCTATCATACTTGGAAAAAAAAATCATACTGTTCTTTCATGTGCACTATCTAGAGTTGCTGCGTTGCCTTTCATTTTGCTACTGTGTTGCTGTTTTTCAAGCTCTGTTAGAAGCTCCTGTTTCAAAGCTCGGGCTTTCATGCAGTGTCCTCTTCCGCTGAGAAGCCCAAGGCAGATGTGACCAAGTGCTAATTTAAAGTATGTTCCGTGTCCCGTTCTGAAAGCAACGTTATGCAGGTGTTAGGGTTTCACTGGGCATTTGGTGTGGGCTAACGGCGTGTGTGTGGTCAGCCCTTACGTCGGAAATGTTTAGTGGGAACTTGTCAAACAGTAGTGCAGGGTGGCCTTGCTCTGGATTACGGTGAGAGGAATGTCTGCAGTCAAAGAGGAAACAAAAAACTGATTGGAAATAAAAAGCTGTTACGGCTTTTCATGTTTGCATCATAAAAAGCATTATCAAGACATTTGGGAAATACACTGGGGAGACTGTTATTGGAGTTAACATATATATGTATATATTAAATCCTTCATTTCTTGAAAATTGTACATGTTCCCCTCTGGAGACTTAAGCATGTCTCCCAAAAGCATGTATGCTGGGGTGGAAATAAGCTTTTCAGGGCAGGGGGGAGGGAAGCAACATGTATTATCCCTACATGAGTCTCAGGTCAAACCTTTATTGTGGTAGTTAGCTGTACAAAAGCACAATGCTGACAGCCCTTGGACAGACTGCCACATCTTCACTTCTGGCCTGCTGCATGTTCAATTGCTTTTAACTTCTTGACTTACAAACAGAACTGGAAAGCAAATTTGCACTTCAGAGTGCACAAACTCTTACTCTCTAAATTCAAGGAGAAAATGCCGAATAGCCGCAACACAAGCATACTTACGCCAAATGCATCAAGAAATATATTTTTGTCCTGTGTACTGTAGAATCTCCTTTGTGATATGAGGTCATTGCATTTAATTGCATTAACAAGTCAAGTTACCTTTTTTCTGTGTAAATACATCTCAGTGTAATGAGGTTCCCTGGAACAACGGTTCTAGATGTATGTTACTTTTGTAATGTGTTTGTCCATAATCAGTACAACCTTGGTGTGTTTACATAGTCAATTTTTTCACTTGCTTATGAAACAATGAATTTGGAGAGATTTTCAGCTTTTTGTGTAGCTGCATCGTTTTTCTGTATGAAACGAGTGAATACAGGTACTGTGCTTCTACAGTCAGAGGTACCAATGCAGTGTTTCTGCCTCGATTTTTGGTGGCTTTTACTTCAACAACACCCCTCCTCCAACTCCCAAAACAAAGTTTGGAATATATATATTGCCTCGGGAAAATGCTATCAGCAGTGACTGAGTGGCAGATGTAGATGCTTACTAAGATCTAACTCAATGCATCCTCCCTATTGCATGCATTATGTATTTTCCCTTTCCAATTCATATAGCAGATGACTTTTTTGCATTAAGGCTAAGGATTATAGCAAGCTGAATAAAATCAGTGAAGTATAAACACGTGCCCAAAGATGAAAAGGAGAAATCTGTTTTAAAAAAAAAAAAAATGCAAAAAAAGTGCATGTTGTTCCTGTATGTCAGTTGGGAGTGGTCAGTCACATCATGTGAAGTGGATGACGTCATCATAAAGAGAATGAACAAACCTGTGAGATGCAAACTGATAAATCCCAGCACTAATACAGACCTTTAAAAGTGTCTGCTAAGGAATGGAGTACTTTCTCTACCATCTTGTTGCTAGAAATGGTGGAAGGTTTTGATTGAGAATGACCTCCCCCCCCCCCCCCCCCCAAATACAAGATATTGGATCTACTTCTGGGGAAAGCAACCCAGGTATTAAAGTGTTGAATCATACAATATGTTCATGGGGATATTTCAGTGCGATGCCAGAAAACAAAGTGTGTTTATGTAGCAAGAAATGTAGAGATAAATGTGTTTAGTTCCTGGCAAAATGAACAGCAGGCATTTCCATCACAGCAGTAGTGTACTGGCTGTGCCTCTAATATCTGTGAATGTTGAGTAGATGTTCAATTTATTAAACTTTTTCTAGTCTTTAATTATAAGCTATTAATAATTACCTATCTAATGATTAAGTTATTAATCTTTGAAGTCCTTGAAACAAAGGTATCTCCCAAGTATTTTCTTACTTTACTTCCTTTCTTCTTTTCTTGCTTATATTTTTCTAGTAGTCTAGAAAATTACAAAAACATGCTTATGAGATTTGTGGAGAGGAGGAGAATGGTTCTGACTCAGACTAAACAAGTTGCACATAGTTTTCCGAAGTGTTTAGATGTTTCTGATTCATTTTGAGGTATTAATCATCAAATGTGTGTTAAATATAATTAGGATTTTATTTGTAGGCTTGAAAGTAGAGCCAAAATGAAAGTCAGGTGAATTGAATGGTGTGAATATCTAGTCAAGTTATCGGATAATTTAAATATGCCTGAAATTATTTCTACTCTATGTATGTCTATGTTTTCTATTTTAAATGTGGCTCTCCGATTTGTCTTGGTTACCTGATGCCAAGTATTGTAAATGAGGGCCTTTCTCTAAAGTGTAAAAATTGATTAAATGTCAACATGAGTGATCAAAGTATCAAATTTTGCCATCAATTTTAATTTAAACATACGAAATGCTACCATCCCATGTTATGAGCAAAGAGACATTCTACCCTTCTTTTTGCAGAAGCTTCTTAGAAACACAACATATGACAAATCCGCTGTCACATGGCTGACCTGATGAAGGCGTCGGTCTCAATGGCACGATGGCGGTGACCTGCAGCTCTTCGCCAAGTGCCTTCAGCCGGCACAGAAGGTGCTCACCATGTTCCACTGGTGGGCTGGGGGCATCAGTAAGCATGCCGTGAGAGACTCCTCAGACAGAAGAAACCTTCACAAGTTGCCTCTGACACTTGTATTTTAATGACAGCAATACAGGGAATGCTTCCATAGTTGATAGTAAGAATTTTCATGGCTTTATAACCTTCTGTTTTGTAGGCTGCTGAGTTAAGAAACCTAACATAGTTCTGTTGAGGTTTCACATGCATGACTGAGTAGGAGGTAGATTTTACTAATTGTTTTTAATCAGATTAATGAGGAATTTATTTTCTGTTGCTGTGAGTGACTACTGCAGTGATATAACTTCTTTGGCATCAGATTTGTGCATTTTTAAAAAAAGAATCTATTAGAAACAGTATGAGGAGTAACTAATTGGACATTTCATAAAGATTTTGCTTACTGGCAGATGGATGATATGACACATGTAATGTATATGCAGTATTGCCAACTGTAGGCATTAGAAATCATGAGTCAGACCCTTAAAAGTCTTGAGAGTGATTAAGAAAATGTGAAGATTAACTCCTGTTCTTTGGGCCCCTAGGATAACATGAGTCAAGCTTACGACAAGTCTTGCTCGAGACTTCAGAAAAGAAAACTGAGTTTTTTGGCTAATCACATGTCTTTTAGAGTTGGAGCTTTAGGGGAAAAAAAAAAGGCACAAAACCTTGCAAGACTGGCAATAAAATGATGATTTGGCAATGCTCTAATAGAGCAGGATGCCATTAATCTGAAAATAATCAGAGACTGAATTTATTTGTGAACATCTGTGCGAACATAACACAAGCCTTGGATAGCAAGGTTTTCCGGGTAGGGCGCTTATATCTGCTAATCTACAAAACAGTCTGCCTCTGCCAGAGGCATAAATCTAAATGTCTAGATTTGTTTTTTTTTTCTTGTTTGGAATGACTATTAATAAAGTGAGAGAGATAAATTGTTTACCATCATAACAGAATTACCTTGTGCATGATGATGAAGTTGATGAAATCATGCATCAGAAGAAAACAGGAAGCAAGATGAGAACTCCACTGTATCTACCCTGTATGTGCAAGACTAATATGTTGTTTATGTTGTTAGACCCACTTGTTGAATTATTTGTCTCTCTGGTTGCAACGAGAGAGACAACAAGTTGTCACTGTTGCCTTAGGCCCAGCTCTGTCAAAGACAGGAGATATCTAAAGAAAAACCTGGACGGAGGTCAGATCTGTGTAAGCCAAAGGGAGCAATCCACAAATCCTATCTCTTTCCAAATCTAGTACGGCAATCTGTATGGCTGTAGTGGCCCAAGTTTTTCCAGTGAAGTTATTTAAATATTAAGAAGCTGAACTGAGCTTTTGGCACCTGTGTCAGGTTTGCAAGGCTGTACAGACTAAGCATCAGTCTTTGCACTTGCATCTGCTGGAGGATGCATGCGGCGTCTCGCCGATGGCAGTGCAACCACATTACAGCAAGAGTAGCCACTGTAACAAAAGTTGGGAGGAGGAGCAGACTGGCAAGTTCCTTTGACAGGCTACTTAAAATGTTGATTAGGAAGTGGGAGATAGGTTTTGACAGCTATTCAACCTGAGAGGTTTTGCCATGCACTCTACAGACCTTGCTGTGTGAGGCCACCTTCTACATTGCTCGTAACACTGTCTCACTGCGCAGAAAGGGCAGTGAGAGCCACAGACCTGGAAGGAAGAGTTTTCTTCCTCCTTGAGCTGGAGAGTAATATTTCCACTTACTTGTTCTGATTTCCCCTTACAGCTCTTGGATTCCTTTTTTGCATGCCTTGTAGCTTCAACAAGAGAGGACAGTCTTGCCACCAGCCTGCTAGGAGATACTGAAGTAATTTGTCTGAGGAATACTGGGCCCAGGTTGTGAGCTTTCTGAGTGGATCAAAGTCCCACTACAAATCTGAACTTTTGGTTTCTTCTGGTGAAAACCAAAAAAACCCTAAAACTTGTTCTTTCTATTGCTGCTCAAGCAGGTAGGGTAGGATTCAGCCCAACCAATATAGAGGATGGCAGCTGAGATATCCACATCTGAACTTCCTCTATAGTCCTTGGACAGGAGAAATACTTCCAGGGTGTGACTGATCTTGCCCTGAAGCAGGTGTATAACACAGGCTATTGAGCTGCAACAACGCCATTGCTGCCTTTGAGGTGGTGGCTAGCAGAGGTGACTTATTGTGAGGCCGTGTTTGGATTTGGGAGAATAGCTGGTGTATGAGCTGGGACCGTGGTCCATACGGTGCTGTGAAAGGGTTTGAGGACAGCTGAGCTGTGGGCCACCATGTGGGTTTAAGAGGCTGGATGCAGCACAGGGTTTTGTGTGGCTTTGCTTAGAATTAGCAGTAGGTTGGTTTTCAGGCCATGAGTGAAGCTCTGATGAAGATGGCTGCAGGGCATCGTGAAAAGAGTTGTTTCTGAATATACATTTTTCTAAATATTTTATTTCTGTTCTGAAGTTTGAGGCCACATAAATTCTAGTCTGTTTGACACTACTTTTGTCACTTGCATGGACATTTAGGCTGAAAAATGTAACACTGCATTTTGAAGCAGGGTTTAGAATTTCTCTGTAATGCTCTTTTTTTTTTTTCTTTTTTTCTGCCTAAACAATGTTGAAGCCATTTTAGCCTGTAGCTATGTTTTAAAAAAAAAAAAAAATGCAGTGACACTTATATTTGAGATCAGATGAAGCTGTAGAGTGTCTGGAGTGAACTTAGCTGCTAATGTGCTCAGTTCTCTTCCAAATAGACTTGTGAGTAGTAGTCAGAGCTAACAAAACTCAAAATCCCAATTCTGTTTCCTTAAGTCCATCTGGGGCACGTGTGTATTGGGAGTAGGTGAAAGGAAATGGTAAGAAATTGGGCTTCCTGCATTGAAGGAGGGACAAGGGAGACTTGCTCGTCAGGAGTCGAGCACTCAGTGAGTGCCCCAGGAGAAATGGTGAGGGTGGCATTGCAGGGGTGACGATGGGAGTGGGTTATGGAGCGGAGAACATCCAGGAATGCTGAGGAACTGCTCAGAAATATGGTAAACAAGTGGATTTTGTGGACATGTAATACATGCTTTCTAAACTGGGATGGGTGTAGGCTTCTCTGTCACTATGGATGAAATGATGAAAGGTCCATAAGGACAAGAAATTCATTTTCTGGGATAGTACAGGTGCAATTAGATTAATATTCAGAAGAAGAATGTAGTCCCCCACCTGGGATTTAGACTCTGGAGCAGAGGATGAAAACTGAATCACCATATGCTGCTCAGTCTCTGTGTGTAATTTGGTAGTTGTTTCACTAAATAATTGATTAGATAATCCTTCCTGTCAAGTAATCGGTTTGGGGTTCACTCGAGGAGAACTAACATGAGGTCCATCAAACCAGAGAGGATTTTATTAGGAAAACCATGATTAAAGATTCAAACTTTAAACGAGGACTTCTTAATTATGCTGTCCAAGTGCAGAGGGAAAAATATTTAGTGTATGGAAAGATTACAGAAGACTCCTGCGGACACCTCCCTTTTCCTTGATTTCATCTCGGAGCAAAACAGAAAATTCACATCTTCCTCTTAGAAAAATGAATTTGACAAGTCTTGTGGATCTATGAGTGGCAGACATGAAAGCATAAGAGGCAAATCAGTCAAAATATTTTAAAAAAACTTTTTCTCTCCCCTAGTTTGACACCACCATTTCCTTGACTGCAGGGTTGTGTTAGGTATTTTTCCAGTTATCTTGTAACATTTATTGTGCTTTAGCTGAAACGTGCTCGAGGAAAGTGAAGTCAGCACCTTTGCCTCTGGTAAATAACTTGACAATTGTTAAGTACAGCTGCCTGTAAGGACAGGGAGATGTGCATAATGTCCAGCCCTGAATCCTGGGGTTAGCAGTAGTCATCGGCTAGTCGGAGTGGAGCAATTTCTGTACTGTCATCTTGTGGTGACACTGGACGAGGCACAAGATGATCTGAACAGCAAGGAAGGGTCCAGTTGATGTGGATATCAAGAATTTTCTATGCTCTCTGCTTCATGGTGGAAACGGTGCTATTTTAAGAGAGTGTTATTGTAGAGGAGAAAGATGTATGGGACCAGTATTAGACTTCTTTATGTGATGTTTAATTAATTAATGCTTAATGCTTGGCTGGAAACATTAAAGAATAATATTTTTTTCCTAGAAGAACACGAAGTTACCCCTCACTTTTGAACTTTTATATCAAGAAAGCATTTATAAGGAAACATATAAATATTGAGCTAGTTCTCTTTCCATCTTACCTGGAGGAAGAAGAAGAGATAAGGAATAAGAATTTCAGGTCCTGCTCTGATAGTAAAATATCTGTATCTTCAAATACGCAAGAGTAAGCAACTGTCATTATAGTGAGTGAAAAGTAAAATTTTGTTATGCTGTGGACAAGTTCTATATATCCCAACTTCCATACAGTATGTATAGAAGTATGCTATGTATAGAAGCATGCTATGTATAGAAGTGTACAGTATGTATATTGCCTTTACAGTACAGTAAGTACGAAAGTAATCATTGTGTAAGCAGTCATATATATGTATAACTAGATATGCTGCTGGCCACGTGGGTTGAAGAGAAGCCCAGCAAACTTGGTTCCTTTCTTTGATTCATTTGTACTTCCAGTAGATAAAAGAAAAAACATTCTGCAAAAATTTGAGGCATTCCACGAAGGGAATCCAATTTAAAGAATTTTTTTAAAAATACACGGGGATAATTGTGGTTTTAATACAAAACTGGCTGAACAATCAGAAACCAAAATACTTATGAGTGGTAAAATAGCAAAGTGGAGGTCACTGGGGATTAGTGTTGAGCCCAATACTCACTTCTCTATAAATGACCTAAAATAATAACAGAAGAAAACTTACACATCAGTCAAATTCACAGATGGTATCAAGAGGCTGCAAAGAAAGCAGAGACAACAGATAAACCACCAAATAAACTAAAGAGTTTAGAGAAAAAAGGAGCATTCAAGGACAAGATGTAACTTTGACACATGTAAGGTTCTTTTGTGGATTAAGAGAAGGCTAAAAATGCAAATGTATTCTCAGAAGCCCATGGACGCCAATTTCATCAGGAGACACAGACAATCTTATATAAATGCGCCTCACATTGTGTAACCGGGGGCAAATAGTTTAAATTGTTTTTTAACAGCAGTCTTTGGTCTCAAGTGCACGCTCCGTGCCTGAGGGAGAGGCATCCGTAACCATTTTGTTTTACAGCAGAGAGGCTTCAGGATTTTGTTTTCAATCTGTTGGAAAGAAAGCAAAACTTTTTGAATCTGTTGTTCCCAGTTTTGTCAGTGCCTGTGTTTTAAAAGAATAAAGTTTGGCTGGCGTTTTGTTTTGCCAGTGGCGGGAGACTCTCCCTTTAGTAAAAGCTTTAACAAAAATCAGCGTGCCTGTGAAACTTGTTGACTTTGCATCCATCAGTGATGTGGCAGGTTGGTACGTGGCTAAATGTATCTCTGTCCACCTGTGTGTGTTGTTCGCTTCCATATCTACAACATAACCACCTTGTTTTGATTTGGCACACCTATGGCAGGGTGGAAAAGCTGTTGTATTTAGCAGAGGGCTACAAAACTGCACGAGTTTGTTATCCTTAGGTAAAGGACAAGCACATAGTATTCTGCCAGATGAGCAGGTAGCCACAAAATAGATGACCAAACTGAGTTCTGGCTAATGAAGGACATTGCCCGAAGAAGGGGACCAGTACTTGTAACAGGAAAAAGCTTTTTTTACAAGCAGCCTTTCTTTGATTATCAGAGAAAGACAGCTGTAACGGCTGCAGGGACAGGAAGAGATGAGGCTTCAGCAAAACCCTGGAGTCTCTGCAGACATTGAACAAATCCAAACAAGTGGTGGAAAAACTGAGGCAGTGATTCAGATGTTATTTTTTTTATTTGTTTTTCTATAAATCTTTGTTTCCTGCACTGCCTGAATAATGTGATTTTTTTTTTTTTTTTTAGACATCTTGGCAAAGTTTTATGTGCTTCTATTTTCACGGATCCCTCAAAAATTGAACAATAAACCAATGTACCTGCAAAGGCAGATGCATGTATCGGAAACTTGGAAAATATTTTGGTGGGAATACAGAAGAAAGCAGGCTGCAAAATGAAGATGCTCATGGTCTGAGATGATTGTTGTCATCCTACCAAGACCTCACTTGGTAAGGGTGTGCCAAGATAATGTCTAAGGCTACGGGCCATCCCTATAGCTGCTATATGAAATTGGGCAGTTAATTAGGAAGGGCTTATTTTTGTTTTAACTGACAAATAGTCAAAACAATGTTGTTGCAAGAATGAATGTGTCTTTGCATATAAATTGTTGTTATCTGCAGGGCAGTGGGAGCGGCTGGTGGAGGGGAAGGCAAGTCTGGTGGCTCAGTCTGGAGAGCCTGTGATTCAAGTCTGCCATTCTGGTCATATTAATTATTGGTCTAAATTCCTAAAAGATTGAGCTCCCCTAAATGGGAATGAAAAATTTAGCATCTTAAACCCCAAATTTTGATCTCTACTCCCCACTCCCTAAGCTAATTCTTTTCATACACAGATTTTCGTACTTATATTCAGTGAGTATTTAATATTTTGTTTCTGTGCACACTTACAAACAGCTGTTGGAGCCGCAGTTAGAAACCAAGCCTCTGCACTTCTGATTGAGTTTCCCAGTCACTAGTTAAAGGATTAGGCAGCTTCTCTCTAGTCCGCTGAATCTTTAATTACTTTTTGCCCAGGAATACAACTGTAACAGGAGGGGAGAGGAACATCCTGACCGTAAAAGCTGCAGCAGGGTGGTTGGGATAGCAAGTGAGGTCTGTACAAAATAATTTGGTTAAAATGGAAGCCTCCCGCTTTCCTGTCACACAGGTAATGACTTTTCTCTGTGTTACACAGGGCCCAGTACAATGTACAGTTGCAATGCAGGAGAGGACTTCAGGCTAGAAATCCCAATCTGATGGTAATCATAGAATCATTTAGGTTGGAAAAGACCTTTAAGATTATCAAGTCCAACCGTTAACCTAACACTGCCAAGTCCACCACTAAACCATGTCCCTAAGCACCACATCTACACATCTTTTAAATACCTGCGGGGATGGGGACTCAACCACTTCCCTGGGCAGCCTGTTCCAGTGCCTGACAACCCTTTCGGTGAAGAAATTTTTCCTAACATTCAATCTAAACCTCCCCTGCTGCAACTTGAGGCTAATGTTATAACTGTGACTTGGGCAGGTGTGGTCCCACGCGTGGCAGGCTGTCAGATGGGTGCCTCTCCGCAGCATCTCTTGGTGAGCCCTGGTGCCTCCCAACTCCCGGCTCTGCTTGTTGCGAACTTGGTGTCTCGGTGCCTAGGCTCTGGTGGTGTCTCACCATCCGACAGAGGTGGCACTCGGCAGCCAGGCACCGAGAAGGCAGATACTGTAATGCTCGCTGCTGCAAAACCTGAATCCCTTAACACATCTAACCCTTCGGTCTCTGACTTACAGAGCAGGTAATGGTGTAGAAGGGATGTTAAAAATCAGTGAGTTACTCAGGTAATGCAGTAAGAGAAGGGAGGTGATGATAACAGACCTGCACTTGTGTTTTGCTCTTCATAGCAATGGGATGTCTGCAGGATGGGATGGAAAGTTCCCCCATTCCAGAGGTGCCACCTTGTCCAGTGTAAATACTTTTTTTTCCTTCTCAAAATCCCTGGCTTGATCCATGTCTCCTGGGTGCTGTGTGAACTGTGCCACGTCGCGTGTGGGGTGCCCACCCATACTCACCTCCCTCCTGATGGCTAGGATGGAACATAGGCTGCAGAAGAGCTGCAGAGGAGTGGGGCTGGTAGGATGGATGTGGCCCAACAAATCTGCTCATCAGCCAGCACCCAGCATTTTTGAGGCAGAGATTATGAATGTCGACCTTTTGTATGTTTTCTGAAAATGTCTGCTGTAAGACTTCCAGTTAATCGCAGTGTTTTAGCAGGTCGTAAACATAGACTTTGTGTAGGTACTCAGTGCGGCTTGCTTCTGCATAGCACAAGCTGCTGCGTGATGAGCCTTATTTCTGCAAACCTCTCATAAATGTTTTGTTGTACATTTTGAAATGTACTTAATTCTACAATAACTATAATTCTATAACTTAATTCTATAATATGTTATAGGAACAGTTTGATCACTGGCTAGCTGTAGGCGGTACAGTTTTTCAGTACAATGGCCGATCTGTTGTTGAAATTATAGTTTCACCTCTAGTGATAAAGGACTTCTGGATCTGTCGGCCTGAATGATTTCACATGCCTTTTGGGCCTACAGCTGTTAATAGACTTCAAAATCACCAGTTTGATAAAATGACTCAAGGAAGATCTCTTTATTGCAGCTTCATTTTTCATATTTTGTTTTTCTCTGGTGATTGTAGCAAGTCTGTCTGCTTTAAATTTAATTAAAGCATCTTAACTTGGCAGGGCAACGTAATTTCATAACATACAAGAGTTTTCCAATATGAAAAAAATTAAAAATGCTTACTGTAAAAAAAAAATCTTATTTATTTCAAATGAAATGACAGACTTTTCTCATATATTTAACCTAAGTTTTAAATCACTGACTTAGGGGTTAACTGTATTGCATAATTAAGCAAACCCTAGAAGGTTCCAATTATTTTACTGGAACTACAAATTTATTTCATGCTTTCTAAGATGTTTTCTCAATATATTGGCTGCTTCTTATAAAATAGCAGTTGGCGGTACTGAGCAGTGATCCCACAGTAAATCTGAGTTAATCTATATTCTTCAGAGATGTACTGGATTGTTTTTAAATGATGCATTCATGCCAACGCTATCATTTTGCCATAATTACTGGATCATGTTGTTACAGGGCTTTCTGGTTTTTATGAAGTCACTGCCTTTCAGTCTAAGTGTATCACTATCTTAATTGATCTCAGTATAAAAGCTGTCTATGTTTTTAGAGTTACAACAGTAAGCACCCTGACATACAAGCATACGATCCTCTTGTTTCAGAAAAAATATCTCCTTTTCTGAGTATCTTGCCAGAACCTCTTGCAAAGTGTGTAGAGTTATCAGAATGGAAACGTTAATAGTTTGCAGAAGAAAATGTAAGATGAGAACGTGGTCTGTCCTCCTTCAGCTTCATTGTTGAGTTCCAGCAGCATGAAGGCTTTACAGCATACTTTTAGCTTTTCTCTTTTGGATTAAGCACAGTCCCAGATGTCCTGTCAAAATAGCTAGATGGTGATAATTATCATGCTTGTTAATTACCACCATTTTCTGCTCCATAAATTATTGGTCTTCCACTTTCTCTTGTTAAGCTTCATTCACTGAAACACAGCCTACCATTTCTTACCTCATGCCTGCTGAGAACTAAGAGCAAGCATGGAGTCAGCTGAGCTGAGGAACGGTAATTCATCCCACTGCGGAAACACCATCAAACGATGATGGCTTTGCCCTTTCTATGGGTGATGGTTGGGATTGAGAGAAAATTTTCAAAAATTTCATGCTGTGTCAGTGTCTGAAATCTCAGGTTCACAAAAGCATTTCTCTTCAGTTTAGAAATTTCAGACAATCTCTGTTTTTACCTCTAGGTGATCTCCAGCCCTGCTGAATGTCCTGAGCTACGGTAGTTTGATATTGCTGGTTCTGAACTCTAAAAACGAGGTCTCCAACAAGTATCAGAAAGTGAAAGAAAAGTAATTTTACCTTTGGAAATGAAAAGGTATTATTTTTTTCTAAGCTCAAGTCTTTCCAAGCTTTGTTTTCAGTATCAAGTGCTATATTTGGGGCTTATAATGCTTGCTCAGTATCACAAATATATTGGGTAATTCAGCTGAGTAAGGTAGAGCTATCTAGAATGCCACCACAGAAAAGTTGCTAAAATAATGATATAAATACAATTTTGTGTGCTGGGTTTTTTTGGGTTTGGTTGGTTTGATGTAAGACCAGTTCAAAGATTGCAAAGCCTAAGTGGTCCAACGTTGTCAGTAATTTAAATGTGGCAGGAATCACTGTCTGTGCTTCCTTCAATGACACTCCAGCTGGGATGCTGCAGGTGCATGCAAATATCATAAATATTGCCTTGTTAGGGTGAGTTACAAAAGACTGGCCAGAAGAACCAGCAGACTGACACTGGTGGGCTTGATCTTTAAATGTTTGCTTTTTGAAATACTGCCAAATGTAGAGGAGTATCAGAAAGGGTCATCATTGCTGAAGTAACAACTTTGCAATGATTTTTTTATTCCAAAGAATGCTGTGGGAAAAATTTTGGCATAATGGCAATTACAGAGTTCTACTTCCTGATAATAATAAATGCAGAATAAAAAGATAAACTCGGAAAGTAATGTTTGAAAGTACTTTATCAACACAAGATATTCAAGGCAAGAAAAAATTGATTTAAATAATGGGAATTGATTGTCCCATTCAGTGAAAAGTCTCAGAGCAAATAAAAACTACAACTTGGAGAGAGCGAGCAGCTATCCAGTGCCCACTTTGCCCTTTCTTTAAGTAGGGTTTGGGAGTGCCCTTCCTCCCACTGCAAAAGTGCTCAGTACTACACGAATATGTTTTTTTGGTAAGGTGCTGTGGAGAGATTCCTAAGCAATACTCCTGTCTTGAGATCTCTGGGCTTACACGTTTGCATGCCTGGAATATTGTCTTATCATCCTCGCCTTTATGCAAAGTGAAATGAAGCATTGGCTCAACTTTAACTTAGCTGCAAGAAAGAGTTTTATTTGTAAGTGAAATTAAGTTAATGTATGCACTCTGGCATGTCTCAAGGCAAGTGAAGCTCTTTGTTTTAGACATATTTACATAACTTCCTATGCCTTTTGCATCTTGTTGTCATTCCACCTCATATTTCTACATTTCCTGTACTTCAGAGAACACACAACTGGAAAATAAAAGCTAAAAAGCTACTTCACCGTTAAATTAAGATACTACTTCTGAGTCTTAGGGGAAGAGGGTGCATTTTTTCATTTTGCTTTGTAGTCTTGACTTGATTCTTTTCCACACTTCCAAAGACCATGTTCTACAATTAAATTCTTAACTAAGCAAGAAATTAAGGTTTGATTTTGGTGGGATTCTGAATTTATTTGTTTGGTTGGGTTTTTTTTAATGACTTAGCGAGATTGATAAAAATTCTTTATCTGTTCTCATGCTAAGAAAAAACAAACAAGCAAACAAACAAACCCAACCTGAAAACCCCAAACAACAAAACAACAAAACCCCAAACCATTTCATTTCAGCCAGCCCATGGTTGGCATGCGTGTTCTGGCCACCTCCCACTTTTCCATTACGGCAGTGCAGTTCCGGCAGTCTAATGCACCCTGGTCATGGGTCTTCTTACAGCTGGATCACCAGCACAGGATTGAATTGAAGCTGGGCAATGCAGCATTGGGGAGAAAACCGAACTCTTGGCAATATGAATGCTCCAGCAGTTGCCACTGTTGGAGCTTGTGAAAGTGATAATGTAAAGTAGAAAATTTCCAGCCAATTCTTAATAGTGGCAGTTGTAGAATCTTAGTTTTGCCTTTGGATCTTGGGAGGAGTTGAGGAAACTCAGTCTTACGCTACCAAATACAGCAGGGCTGGGAGAGGCGCGATTCTCCAAGCACCTGTGGGAAAGCAAAAAAAAAAAAAAATCAACAAATGCAAGCTCATTTCTGGAGGACAGGCAGGTTGTGCTGGTTACAGTGACTGCCTTCCCCAAGCAAGAACAATGGAAAGTGGCTCATTAATTACAGCTGGAAATATTAAATGTGAAAGGCTGCCAGCAGAGTCAGCTCAGGTTTGTGACAATGATCATTTTACAACTTGCATCATGTCGGTCTCCCAGCAGATTCTCTCCTACTCACAGAATAAGTGAATAGGTGAGTTCTTACAGTTGCCAAGTAGTTTTGGGCACAAGGTTGTTTACTAAAAGTATATTTGGTTTCCATATTCCTGGACCTAGTTTTAGCTTGCCTGCCTCGTATCAGAACTGTGAGATGATTGACCCCCATGTTCCTGCTCCTTGTTTGCACTTGATAATGATACAGACTCAACCCTGGGGCTGAAGCAAGCTGACATTACAGTTTCCATCTATCAAAAAGTTAAGTACCACCTTCATGAGTATTATATGAGCAGACCGAGGGAACAAGAGATTTGAGAAGGTAAGGAAGTTCCCACAAATGCCGACAATGTTCCCACCACTCGTAGTGTGGGCAGGGACCCGTTAGAGTGGGACAGAAACCAACCCTGTTCACAAGGAAGGTGGGTAAGTGACAGGATGTACTCATTGCAGTGAGACGATAAAGCAAACCCCAAGCCCCTGAAGACCAGGTGGAAACATATGCTGTGATTGGGAAGTCATTGAATATTTAGGGCCAGAAAAGTAGTAGAGGAAAAAATTAATGATGTTTCATCTAGTAGAAATAAATAATTGCATTAATAAAAGACACATCTTTTATTCCAGCCTTTGCAGGTTGTCAATAATAACATATTCTCTCATTTTTATTGCTATTTTTTAATAACTCTTAATTTCTAGAAACAATAAAAGTGTGTTCCATGTTTTGATTTTAATGGAAAACAGGACAATGGCACTTCATGGAGTAAAATATTTTGCTTTAGGACATGTCAATTTTTTTTCCTAATTAATTTACAAAATTTTCAAAAGTAACAAGAGATTCTTCGTGCTTTTGTTTGAGAGTATCTAAATAAGAGACCTGAACTGCCCCATTTGTCAGAAGTGTCGAATACCTTTTTTTATGACCATCAGTCCTGTGTAAAGGATATCAGCATGGACATCTGAAAATAGAGATTCTTAGAATTATAACTTGCCTTCCATAATATCACTCTACACTTCTGCAGGAACTCTGGAACCATCCTCAAAAAAGTAGAGGAATTAAACTGCTATGTAAGTGTAGCTGCAGATGATAGCAGTTGCTCTTTCCTTGGCTGCATTTTGTTATTTTGACCTTCTTTAGTTAAAAATATAAAACATGAGTTGGTTTGACACTATAATACATTGCTATAGTAGCTCCATCATAGCAGGGTTGAGACCTGCAGAGTGAGCAGAAGCGAAAACTTCAATTTAGATAAATGAAGTACTTACGTGCAACAATGCCTACAACAATAATGTTATGTGAGAATGATAGCTAACACTTATGGTACAATTTTTATGAAATGCATGAATCATCTGTCTTTTGGGGAACCCGTTGTAACTTCCTTCTCCTGATTCTGTCTTAATATAGCAATTTAATTTCTGTTTCTCACCTATCCTCTGGAGAGGAAAATAGTAGCAAACACCAGTGTTTAATAATCACAGCTTTCAGAAGGCAATATATGCGCTTCAAAAGCGTACAAATAGGCTGGGAGCGTGCAGAGTTATGAAGGAGAGAACAGTGTGTTCCTCAAAATTTGCAAGCACCCGTTTGGAGGGATGCTGCGGAGCAGAACTGCCACGGAGGTTGGCACCTTGCAGTGACTCGATCTGCGTGCCAAGGCTTACCATGGATTGTTCTGGACCAACAGCTTCCCCGGCAGTAGATGCTATTGAGATTAGTCACACAGCTTTCATGCTCCATGCTTCAGAAAGATCCTTGGAATGTGTTCTGGCTATCAGGGGAGACGAATTTTTGGATGTGATGCTTGCCTGGTGTATAGCAATCTGGGCAGAATGGACACCTTTGGATTGCTACAGTTCATCTAGCAATTGATTTTATCTGGAGATAGGATTAGGGCTGCCAAGACAGTTTCCTGGCCCAGTTACCATTTACAGTGCGAGTTCTCCCTGGAAAACCAGGCAGGCATGTTTGGGGATGTCTTCAGTTAGCGTAGGGTGCCATGTGAGTTGACTATAGTTTGATCAGGTTGTGTGTGTGTTTCTTTTGTTTATGCCTGCAAATAGACCATATGGTCACTTCCAGATGAAAAACCTTATTGAAAAACTCTAAGTACTTCTTTCCCAGGAATACTGTAAAAAACGGTGAATAACCCCCCATTGTATTTTCTTTTTCAGAAGGATATTTTCTAATGCTTTGTCCAGATTGAACAAGGAAAACTTACCAATTCTTTTAATTTCCTGTTCCCCATGCACTAACGTAATGGTTAGCAAAGTAGAACAAGAATTGGCATAATCCAGGAACGCTTGGCATTACAAAATCCCAACAGGGCTGAAATCTCAGCAGTCTTTTCCCTTAAGAAAAAAAGCATAAATTTAAAATCAAAGGAAGCATACTGGAACAAAGAGTAAGTGTGGGCAGAAAAGAGTTGATAGTGCTTAGTGCAGTGTAACGTTTTCTGGACTGAACTGGTTCAGATTTCAGAAAATTCTGAATGGAATTTGGGCATTTATGTTGTGAACCGCAAAGCCTGTGGAGTCAGTGTGGTCCTTCTGTTGTCCCAGTGGTCTGCGAATTAGGGACTCACTGGTGATCTGGATTAGCCTGGCTGCACGTGGAAAACATCCTCTCACGTTCAAATCCCATTTCACCTTTCTCATGTCTCATTCTCCCTCATTCTCCCCTAAAACCCATTGCCTATTTAAGAAGTATAATGACAAGAACTGCAAGTAAGCCTGTGTTTCGTGCTGTTTAATTTTTGATGTGCGGAAAAGACAGGGGTGACTAAAAGGTTAGTGAATAAAGTCTCAGGTTGAATGTAACTGGGTTTCTCTGATCTCTGGTTGGACTAATCAGAGAAAGTACAGTTCCTTTTTGTTTAGCACCTTTTATTGCATGACTTCAGTGATATTCTCAAAGCATGTATTTGAGACAGTCTCTGCCATGCCACTGCTTCTTTAGAGCAGATTTCATTCCACTTTGGCGAGGAGATTCAGTGTGCCTAACATCGGTGCTCAAATCCCTCATGCTGTCAAGAGTGAAAAATAATCCCTTCCCTGTGCCTTCTGCCACATACACAGATGTACAAACACACCCTGGGGCAAAATCCTGAGCACGCTGAAATCCAGCAGGGCCTTTAAGGTGGGGATGGAATAGCATGTGTGTGTATATATAGCTATATATTTATGTAGTATGCATCTCCAATATGAGGTGCAGGCTTTATTGTAAGAAGAAAGAAGAGAGACAAAGTAAAAACACAGCTGGTAATTTGTTGTTTATACTGATGAATGAAGAATAACATTAACTGGCTATTGCTAAAGTTATTGGGGGGAGTGTTCTGCTTATCATTTTAATATATTTCTCAATTTCTGACTTTCGATTCATTTTCTCATAAATAACACCTCTTTTTTATATGCTTAAAGCTTCCAAGTGAAGCAAGATTCATTAAAGATGTCCAAGGATGTTGATCCTCACGCTGGCCAGGGCTTGAGATAGGTGGGTACATTAACCCTAAAGCTGGGTGTTGTTCCAACCATTACTCCATGGCAGAAGGGGTCACCAATTGTTACGTCTTCAAAATGGAGTAAATGCACACAATGAATTTGCACCGTTTTGGGCTGGAATAGTTAATTTTCTTCATAGTAACTTGTATGGTGCCAAGTTTTAGATTCACGATGAAAACAGTGTTGGTAACCCAGGGTACTGTTTTAGCTATTGCTGAGCAGTGCTTACACAGCATCAAGGCCTTTTCTGCTCCTCACCCCACCCCACCAGCGAGTAGGCTGGGGGTGCACAAGGAGTTGGGAGGGGACACAGCTGGGACAGCTGACCCCAACTGACCAAAGAGATATCCCATACCATGTGACATCACGCTCAGCATATAAAGCTGGAGGAGGAGGGGGGAGGCGTTCGGTGTCATGGCATTTGTCTTCCCAAGTAACCATTACATGTGGTGGAGCCCCGCTTCACTGGAGATGGCTGAACACCTGCCTGCCAATGGAAAGTAGTGAGTGAATTCCTTGTTTTGCTTTGCTTGCGTGTGCGGCTTTTGCTTTACCTATTGAACTGTCTTTATCTTAACCCATGAGTTTTTGCACATCTACCCTTCCACTTCTCCTCCCTGTCCTACTGGTGGGGGAGTCAGTGAGTGGCTGTGTGGAGCTGAGCTGCCAGCCAGGGTTAAACCATGACAGAATCAATTTCACACACTTTCTACAACAGTAGATGACATGATTAGCTCAAGGTTGCAAAATGAGTCAGTAATGGGTGCTGCTATCTGTTGGGATCTCAACTATTTAATCTATTGAGCTATCACAGGCAAGATTCTTGGCCCGAATGGTTGGCAGAACTGTGTTAGTAGGAAGATGACAGAAAAGGACACGATCAACTTAAAGGAAACATCAGATTCCATCAGCTGAATCATTTCACAAAGAAAAACTGATAGCCTAACTCCTGCCAGCTACTTACTAAAAATAAAGTATTCAATGTTGTTTATTAAAATGCAATCATGAAGTATTGCCTTCTGTTCTATGCCTCCATACTAATAAGCAAGATTATTTAGTAAATCAACTGCTTCCAACAAACAAGAGCCAGCTAATGAATATGAAACCCCTTTTGCAGCACTACAAAAGATTATCCAAAACAGCAAACATATCTAGAGAACAATAGAACATAGCTGTTTCTACTAGCATTTCATTTGCACGGATGCAGTTGGCAATTATTTAGAAGTTGTTGACGTTTTATAAATCTATTTGTAGTATGGTATACTGAATATTATGAGTTTTTTAAAAAGTGTGTGATATAATTTGCAGTGTGCTTTAGGGAGGAATTAATTCTTCATAGCAAAGCTAATGCCTTCTTCAGAAACATGTTGGTAGACCACGGGTACAAAGAAAACTGAGAAACAAGCATAATGAGACTGCAAGACCACCACAGTGGTGGCATCACATCTACATTTCCATTTGCTCTCTTTTATCATGTAAGTTTTCAAATCTAAGGGCTATCTTTATGATTTTCCCTTTTTGCAGTACCTAGCAAAAGCAGGTTCTGGTCCAGAACCACCTACTTGGAGTACAGCTCAGAGAACAAGCAAAAGGAGCGGGTGTTCCTGGCTCCATATTTCATGTATCCACCCTAGAACTGCTGTTCCCGGCAGCTTTGCTCTAGGGTCAGTTAAACCTCAGACATCTCATCTGCTTCTACGGGTCGTAATGCTGGATGCTTTTGAAGGATACTGGTCATCAAGCTGGAACTGGGCACCCTCATCCAGCCAAGACGGTGTCAAGAAGCAAGAAGGTCTACCTGGGAGAAGATGTGGTTAGAAGATAGGTATGCCACCTGAGTGGTTAAAAATAAAATAAAATGTTGCTTTCAGACATGGATCATATGCACACTTATGCACTGATTTCAGCACTGTCACAGACACATACAGGGTCAGATGGTAGGCACATGCTCAGCAGTACCACATACTCCAAATCAAATCTGTCACCTAAGATATCAATAAGATTGCACTAAAGCCACCCACTGGCCTGTAGTGGGGTCAGATAAGCTCAAGGATGAGTGTCAGTGTGGCAGGAAGCAATGTACAGCTGTGAGACCCATGGGCTTTCACAGAGTGGATTGTGGTTGGCAGCTCCCCATCAGTCTTATCAAGCAACCCACTGCAGGAAAGGGCAAAACCCTTACAGAGGGACCTTCTGACTGAGCAGGCTTCAGCCACATGTTATTGCTGCAGAGGACTCAGGCAAAGGGTTCCCTACAAACATCAAGCAGGGGGCTGCTTGGGCCAACCTCACAGGTCATGCAGGAGCAAGCTTTCTCTGACCAAGTTCCAGGGTTTCCCAGGGGCTCCTGTCTAACTTGCAATTGAACTGGATGCACACAGAAAGAGTTGAGGCTTCAGCATCAGTTTGTACCTGAAGGATTGTAAAGCTTTTATATAAATCTAATATAAATGAAAATTCAAGAAAAGCTCTACAGACATCAACCTCTTCTTTGTCTTCCTCCATAGACCTTCTTTGAGTTAATTCATTCAGAGTGAATAGTAGATGCCTTCACCTTGCTACTGTTGTGCAAATATATCTGTCTGCTCTTGGCATGGTTGCTTCTGTCTCAGCTAAAACTCTAGATTTTTTTTCCTTAATATCACATTGTGGATGTCCACCCTTCAGCTAAAGTTACTGTGGGTGGCAGTATTATTATTATTACTATTATTATCATTATTATCCATCCTTTCTCTTTTATTACTTTTTACGGGCAGTGGCTCTATACAATGGCTGCATCTGAGCTAGTTACTCTGGGCTCCATTGCAGTGCTTGGAGATGAAGTGTGGAGAAGAGGTATGTTAAAGTGTGATTTGTCTTCAGCATAAGATGGTGAGTCAGCTAAATGGATCAGATGTAGGGAGTCTTGGGCAACCAACCCAGATATACACAAATTTACACTGTAAAATCTGAAGTTAGATGACATGAAAGCCATTCTCCATCTGCAGTGACCACTGTCTACCTTGTTATGTTCCGCTGTCCCATTGCTGTGTACGTTTCTGCTCCTTCCCATCTCTTTCTGCCAGTCAGTTGTTTCTCTCTCTTGTACTTTGATTCTATAATTCACAGAGCAGAGAAACTGATACTCCAATTTTTGCACTATGCCAAACACACTGGGACTCTGGCCTGTAAACAACTCCGATACAAATTACTGTAATAAGCCTTGTTAACAACACGTTCCCATCAGGAGGGTACTTAAAACACATTTATAAAACTAAGGATGTGCTTATGTTCCACTGAAGACAATATTACCAAGGTATACATTTAGACTTCAATATGTGCTTTTTTTTTACCCAGTGATGGCTTGTAACTCAGTTGTCTGAAACAGTTGATTTAAAACTCTGCATCAGCCCTGAGGAAGGGGGAGCCTAGATTGCTTGTTGTAATCAGGAAAATTACCGTTTGACTACTATTGACATTTCCTTGGCACTTCATCACCAGGGTGCGATTGCCCACAATCATTCCTCGCCTTTCTATTGCATCTCATTCCAGTCAAGGATCTCAACATGTTTTACAAACGGCACCAGATTCGGTAAGAAGCTGAGTGTCTTGGTAGTTGATTGATTAGCTGTCTTCTTAATAACGTCTACCCTTTTTATAAAATCTTGGCTTTCACATTAAGGCTCAAGTTTGATTTGGCAACAGATTTCAGATTCATTCTCTTTATGCAGCTGACAGTAACTGTTCCTGTTGTTAAGTGTGGAAACCAGAAGTATGTTATTTTGAACCCTTATATTTAATGTATAGTGCTCGGGTTTGCAGCCCTCTGCGCAACGTGTAGTTCCTATTTTCACTGGCTTTGACAGAGCTGAGCCAAAAAGAAAAGGTCCACCCTGTTTCTGCAGGTTTACGACACAGGATGCAAAGTAGCAACGAGGTCTTTAGCACGGCGATGGTTTAAATTGGTTTTGTCATCAGTTATTGTTTCTAAATGACTTCCATTTTTAAGCAACTGTAGGTAGGGCTTATTGATTGCACTGTTTCTACGATGCAATGAGATCTTACAGTCCAATTAAACAGTGTTCCCCAGCAGCGTCTCTCTGAATTTTTATGCAAACTGTTACACTTACAATATGAGAACAAGCTGCGTAATTGGGTTTTTCTCAAACTGTCAAAACATTTAGCAATCCTATCCAGGCTGGTGCTGCAATGTTGCTTGCTCACTGAAACAAAACATCGTGTGTGCAGAGGGAACAGAAGTGCAAACAGTCTATACCAGAGGTCGCCGCCTTCTGCCCCGAGGTGATGGGCGATGGAATGGGAGAGCTAGCATGTCTGGCTGGGTCTACTTTTTAAATGTAATTCTTTCTATAATTTATCCAGAGTAAAATATGTTTTATAGTCTTTTAATATTCCTTGCTGTGCTACAGGAAAGACAGGTGCACAGAGGAAGAGAGAAACAGCCTGGGAAGTTGTGGGTTAAACTGTTGTCTCCTCCATCTACTGATTGCTAGCACTGTCAGAGGCAATGTGTTTTGAGGTTCCTTCAACACTTCAGTACTAATTTGTCTGCCATTCACACATGTAGATATTACAAAAAGAGAAAAAGCTGCTTAATAATGTTCCTTGCATAAAGGTTTAGAAAAAAAAAAATCTGTTCCTATAAGGAAAGGTTAAAAATCAATGTCAATAAAAGAAAAAGTACAACAATCATACAACTATTCTTTGAAAAAATCTTATTAAATTCTCTTTTATTTTAGACTAAAAGGAAAGCAGAGCTTTTGATAGATTAATTAGAAGCTGAAATGTGTTTATTACCTCCTTTTTTGTATCTTCTCATTTGTTGTTGATCAGACTGACTCGATCCGCTCATCTCATCTTTGAGCTCATTTCATCATGAACTGATGAAGTGCTTGAAAGAACCTGTGATGCCCGATAAAACCATCTTTCTAAAACTTTGTTTAGGACTCCAACTCCAACTCTCTTTGTCTTGGAGGAGGGGAAGGCTTAGAGGAGAAAGGAGAGCTGCTTTCCACCTGCCGATTTCTGCCCACCTTCCTGCAGCCTGACTCACCCATCCACTGAGCAGAGGAAAAGATTACTCCAAATGAACAAAGGCAGCCAAATCTGTCCTCTGTAAGGATACTTTAATGAAAACAATAATTTTGTTGTTCAGGACTTAATCTCCTCTTCTCTCACTTGAATTCAGCTTTGTATATGTGACAGAATTATTCTCTCAGGAGCAAAATACAGAATTGTGTGAAAAGTGAGTGCCTGGTAAACACTGAAACAATCCCCTAGTCAGGAGGAAAATGTCACATTTATGATTGGGCTACAAAAAGGTACATAAAATTCAGTGTGTCAATGGGCATGGCAGTGTAATCTCACCCGTTGCTGTCTTGTTACTATCCAGGAAGCTCAGAGGGCTCTCTCTATTTTTCAGAGATACCGAAGATGCCAATCTAATGAGACAATGACTTGACAAGAGACCACTGGTTTACAAAATATGCACGATCGGGTTTTCTAGCAATCCTTCAGAACTAAATTGAGTGCGGCACTTCTAAGAGACATGGGTTGAGCCCAGCCTGGGAGAGCCCCACTCCATCCTCGGGGTACGGTGGGGTCAGGGGATGGCGGCAAGCTGGGCACTGAGCTGGTCTTGCTGCAGGTACTGCATTTATCATTTCCATGTGTTCCCTTTCCACCAGCTTTACAGGGGAGTCAGAGGCACATCACGGTGTCTGTGTGGTTTTTCTTTCTCTCTTTTGGGCTTGGAAAAGATGGGATTTCTCTGAGCAAATCCTCCTCTCCACCAACACAGCTACATTACAGATTCAGATAGTGCCCACCTGGAGGATAGACCTGTGTCGAGGGGAAGGGAAAAGCAGTGTTCCTGGTGCTGCTCTTTCCCCCAGCCTGTGACCTGTGAGAGGGGCAGTCCACGCAGGACTGAGGAGAGCCACAGTGGCACAGAAATACAGCGTGGCGCTGGCTGTCCCCGGAGCTGCCGATACCCATGGGCCACCACTTGCACTGTCAGCTTCTGTTCACCGACACACATGCGTGCTGGCAGCACCAAGTTCACACGTGACACAGACAAGTTATGCCTGACGTGCTGTTCTTTTACTGACAGTTGTTGGGTTTTAATGATAAAAGTCAACTGCATTTTATCTTTCCTCCTCCCCAGCTAACAAGCCTCAAAATATGGGAAGGATTAAAAAGCAGTAATATGAGACCTGATATAATTTTACCCATATAGTTCAATGAAAGAAATGAAAGCTCAGCTTCACTACAGCTGTATGTAAAATACAGCTGTATGTGGGGACCTGAAGTGCAGCCATGCTAATAATAAAAGCAACACTACTAATGATTTACTCCTTGATTCCTGGCTTTTCTGTATTAGGTTTCTCTTACTAGAGATAAATGAGGAACCCAGAAAGTGTTTCACGCAAGAGAATGTTTTGCTTTCATGGAGGTATCATTTGATGTTGGAAGTAAAGTGCTATAAATGATAAAAAATTGAGGTATGTTTCTGGTTAAAAGGTAAAATCCAATTCTGTCTATAGGATGCTGACTTGCTCTTCGCTATTGTGTGACTTTGGACAATTTGTGTCTCTCCCTGTCTTATTTCTCTTTCCACCTCCCATCTATCTAGATTGCAGTCTTTTGTGGTTATTGACTACATCTTGCTCTTGTACAGTGCCCAGCTTAGGGGAATCTCAATTCCAGCATTGTGATTCAAACACTGAAAAAAAGAAAATTCAGTAAGCAGTGACCAATTTTCTCCTCTCTGATACTGACTGGGTTAAAAAGGTTCGAACTGTGAGCCTGTAAGAGCTGCAAGGGAGTCCTCTGAATCTGCATTAGGATTTGCTATTGCACCGGTGACAGTTCTTTTTGGGCAAAAACCACACGTCCAGGTCAGTAGGGACCTCATCGAAAGGTGACATCCAGAGGAGCCTGTCGGTAGCTGTAGGAGGCACTGTGTGCCCAGGAATCCCTACCTACAGGCAGGGCACCCTGCTGCTTTCATCCCCCGACATGGCCTGCATTCAACTTGCAAATTATAGCCTGCACCTCTGTTGGTGCCTGAGGGAACACCACAGACTGATGCTGAGCACTAGCATGTGCCACCTCCCAAATACTTTTCTTTCCCATCTAATTTGAAAAGAACAAAAAGCTATTGTATCTTTGCTCTCTTAAAAAAACAGACACAATACAACTTCTTAAAGTTCCTTATGTCAATTAAAATGTATTTTTGAAGCCTACCTGTGAATGAAAAGCTCATTAAGTTCATGGTGACCTTCTAGATCCTGAACATCCTCTGAAAAGCCTTGCAGTGCATGCAGATAATTTCTTTAGAAATATTTCTCATTTGATTTATGAGAAAGGAGATGTGCAAAACCAATTTGACTAATTACAAAGGTATTTCCTTTTCTCCTTTATCTGTGAGAAAAGATAAGGTTTCTTTCTGGTTTTGTTCTACCTTGTTACACAGTATGAAAATTAACAAAGTTATTCTGCTATACCTGATACATGACACCTTTTGTTTCCATGCTTCATTCACAACCTTTGCTTTTCTACAAAAGATAACGGAAACATAGATGAGAAAGAAGATAATGGATATTGTAGCTCGCGTAATTTCTGCTTTGTTCTTCTGAAGACTGCATGCGCAGGCACAAATGCTAATTATCTTAAAATTAAAAGGAAATCTCCATACCATCTAGATTTACTTACTACTTGTCGTTTCCATCTCCTTTCCTTAATGTTTGAATGTTTCCTAGTATTAAATGTGCAATGTTTACCTCCTTGTATGACTATTCTCCCCCACCGCTCTCTCGTCCCTCCCCCTGTCTCTCCTTCAAGGGTGTCTTTGAGGTTGGAAAGCAGAGGATGGCTGACACAGCCAGTGCACTTAGACTGGTATTGCCTGTGATTAATGGGTGATCTCAGGCCAATATCCCATTGGATTTCTTCTGTTGACATTGGTCCTTCACTTGTGCCCTAGCTTTGGTGAAAATGAAACCTCACTTTTGTTTCTCTGTGCTTTTACTGAATATAATAGCAAGGAAAAGGGATGTATGGCAGGTGTCCCTAAGCACCCAGTGAATTGTCTATTCACGGTCATCAGTCTGAAGGTGAGGGTCTGTAAATGGAGCCCAAATCTGTCTGACTACCACTGCATGATGAGTAATGTGTACCACTATCTGCTCCCCCCTGCCTGGGAAAGGGTAGAATTGGGCTACAAAAAGTGTAGGAATATCCTTTTCCCCCATAATTCTCCTCCCTGGACTGCATAGGCAGGTTTGCAATCAGCAGAGGCTCCCCAGTAGGAGTGTGGTTGAGCCAAAGAGAATCTGCTATTAGGTATTCTTCAGGGCTTTTTATTTGCACAAGCTCTAGGAAGGGGAGAGTGTACTAGAGCATGCTCAGGGCAGGCGGAGCTTTTTAAAATGCCTTTGGGTTGGATGTTTTTCTTTTTCAATGGGAAAAGGAAGACTGAATTGGATTTTTCTGATGTATTCTTGTAAAGACTTTCAACAACAGGCAAGCTGGCTTGTTTGTCTTTTCCCTTTTCCTTCCTTTCTTAACTATCAACTAGGTTTAAGATAATGAGGTTTGCATACAATTCTTTGATGAGTGGCTGTGCAACATGTGAATTGTCAACACACGTAGCCTGCCTGTGTGACTCTGTTGTACATCACGCTCCTGCTTGCAAACCCAGCTGCAGAAGAAATTTCCAAAGAAAGAGCACTGAGCAGCAAAGATGCAGGTCTATAAAATTCACTGGGACATAGACCAATCCATTGCCAGAAAAGCTTGCATATCGTTGTAACTCTGTTTATATGAGCAGTCCCATGAGTTTCCATGGAATCACTCTTGTAAGTCAAATTAAGAATATGAATGCATCTCCCTGAGCTGTGTTTAACTTTCCTTAATTGTCATGACCAAATTATGAAAACTACTGCAACACAGTCATATACCTAAGCAAGGGGATATTTTCAGATGTCTAAGATGAAATAACATAAATTTTCTTCCTTTCACTTCTGAATATCTTCCCCTAAACCATCTGAAAGAGATCACCTGCATTTCTGGGCGGTGATAGCGAGAGGAACGAAACCACCTCTGATGCTGTTAGAGTTAGTGGGGACTGTGGCCGTGCCTGAAGTGGGCAGAACTGTCCCAGGAGGGGACCTGTACAGCTAAGGTATTTCCTGCAAGTCTCAGTGTAAACTGGCTTTCTGGGATAGAAGCATTATTATACTTCCGGACTGACATTTACTTTTAGAAAATAAGCCTCCAAGGAGAGAGAACATTTTGGTATTTGCTTCCTCAGTGTTGCAGTCTTAACTGCAGGAAGTTGTTCAAAGCCACAGAGCCCCTAGGAGTGACTGGTGACTGTCCCAGCAACACTCAAGGAGGCTCGAGTGTCTTCTTGGGTTTCCTAACTTTGTAATACATGTAGGCAAGAGCCGATACATTATCCAGACTCTAGGATTCACCAGCCATCTGCTAAAGACTCCAAATACTAATGCAGTGTGCATTTTATGCAATGAAGTGCTCCTAACTCTGCACTGACTGCTGTTTTGGATACATGGAAGATGAAGCAGCAGTAACAATTCTGGAGGAGTATCTTAACTGGGAATGGGGGGCTTGCACACTGAGGGCTCAGAGAAGCCATCTGGTCTCCCACTGACAACCTCCAAATTAATCTGTGCCCTAGTGGGACAAAAGATATTTGCATTGGTGCCAGCCATGCCAGGACTTTCAGACTAGAAATTAAGCATGAAGTACAATGCATCCAGAGCCTTCGTTAGGTGAAACAAACAGAGGAGTTGATATTTTCAATAATAATTGCAAAGGACCTTGCAGACTGTACGATCTGCTCCAGGGAGGGTTTTCTCTCATTCCTGGCAGGATTACCCACACACCTGGCAGGATTACCCACACACCCTCTGCTGCAGCAGTGCATGGAACGAACAGATCTTGGAGGGCGGGTCTGGAGCTCCGTGGCATGTGTCTCAAAAATAGGCTCAAATCTCTTTCTGCTCCTGTTTGATACTATTTATGTTAAGGCAAATCTGGATGTATAATATTGCCATAAATAATTGAAGAGCTACAGGCCCTTAAAGTGTTTTCTGTAATGCACTCACAACCATTTGGAATTTCAATATGAGAATTGTCGAAACGTCTGCAGTCTCCTTATTTTAGATGTGGGAGGAAGAGAGAACACCAAGCACAGTCCAGCTAGAGAGGGAAACAGAAATGCCGTCAGATTAAAATGATGCTGTCCAAGATCTTCCGCGCTGCCAGAAGTACCTTAAGAAAGAGGGATTAGACAGAAGGAAGAGCTACCTTTATATCATGAGTTCAAATCTGTGTTTTGGGGCTTGGAATAAGAACTACTTCCAAGGTAATTTGTGGCAGTCCAGGGGCTGCTGTCATATAGCATTGTGTCGTCCCTGAGCCTCTGTAACACCTCTGGTGCAGGGCAGCAGTGCCCCAGTCCAGGCCCTGCTCACTCTCTTCATTACTGTTCACGCTGCAGTTGTACCTCAGAGCCTTGGCTATGTGTCATGGACTCACAGTACCAAATGGTGGTCAAAGAAACATAGAAAGTCCCATTTCCAGGCTCACAGTTTTTATATACACCAAGAGACAGCCAGGAGGAGGTGGACAGGCAGAAGTGGGCAATGCCCAGCTGGGCTAGCACTGTAATTTCTGCCGTAGTCTGAGTGCAGTGGGAAGCCCCTCACTCCTGGGTATTTACCCTTGAAGGCACTGCAGTGAGCTGGTTTCCCCTGAGAAGGCTGCCAGTGATTTCCAGCACAGTTTGCTTACAAAATATGTGAAAGATCTGGTCACCTTGCAGAAGCAGCAAGCAGGGTGCTAATAAACTTCCATCCTCAGGCTCTGGTTCTCCGGACACCCCAAGGCTGTGGCCAAGAGATGGATACTCTTCCTCTCTTTCTTAGGATGTCTGCCTCCTTCCTATCTGCAGTGCCCCTCTTGCTCTGCCTTTTCTACCCAGGATGCCGTGTAGCCCTACCTCACTAGGCATAGCATACATGGATTACTTTTGATGGTCCAGCCACGAGCTGGCCTTTTGATGGCCCAGCCATGAGCTCTTGTTGCAGCGCCACAGATTTGTCTAGCAGCGTTTTGCCTGCATGATGGGGCTGGTGCGCAAAGGTCCTGCACATTTTCCTGTTTTGGACCAGAGCACAGCTGAGAGCTGTGAGTCCCTCAAGCCATGGACTGGTCTTCAGCACCAGGAGGTACTGAGCAGTTAAGATTTTTAAAAGAGCTTCCTCTGACAAAGAGTCCTTTTTTTGGTGCAAAATCTTTCCTGCATTTTCTACCAAATTTGAACTTGTTTTCTCAAAGAAAATCTCTAGCCTCTTTAAATTCAGTTTGTGCTAGAGGAGAAGTGTGAAATATATTAAGCAGATGAAAGAAGCCAAACCAGTGTAGGGATAGACTGTTCAAGGGACTTAAATTCTAACGATAAATTATTTAAAACACTGAATTTGAATTTACAATATCCCTTTAAATCATTCTGTGTATTCCATAATTGGAGGTAAGACTTCCAGAGACATTCAGCCTGCTCCCCTGTGCTCAGCATCTCTCTTTCTTTCCTTTTCTTGCTGGCTAAGTACCTGACAGCTTTCTCCCCCTCTCTGATCATGCTACATTTAAAGTTCCCTTTAGGTGGACTTTAAACTCTTAGAAAGCGAGTTCACAATATTCTTCTGTACGCAAAGACCTTCTCCTTGTTTCTAAAAGCATTATATGGTTAGCCCCTTCCAGACAGAGATAAAGAAGGAAAGGTATGTGCTTTATTCACTGTGTTGTGTGAGACTCCCCTGCTAGCATCCTGGCTTGATTCAATACCGAGTGGAAGACTGCTGCTGTTTTCCTCATTTTTCACTTGAGAGGGGAATGTGGATACACACAGAGCCATGCTCACGGTCTCATCTTCCTTATCCCTGTAGTAAATTGGCCTGCTTCAGAAAAAGAGGCTATTTTTCCTTATCGAATATGAGTGTTAGGCTTGGGATCCAAGGCTCCGCTTACTGCCTTGGAGAGGTTTTCCGTCTGCTACTGAAAGTGCTAAATCCTACACTTCTGCTAACTGGTTGGAGGAAACACCATCCCCCAACCGTGTGGGTTTTAAAACTGTTTTAATATATTTTTGAGTGCTTTAACACTCTCCCTTTTATGTGATGGGCAATCTCTAAGCCTGGATGTTAGACAAAATATCAATAAAACCCACTGCTTCTGTTGAAAAGAAAACCTCATGCGGCTTCCTGTGCAGCCATTGCATTTGTAAATCACTCAGGGCACATGACCTCTTAACCGTATCTTGTTTCCAACTCGCAAAATGATGAAAGGTGATTGCTCGCCGCCGCTCTCCCCCCTTCTCTCCTCTATGCGATTTTCCTTCCCCTGAGTTGCTCTGACAGAGTAAGCCCAGCTTGCACCAGCCTTTTCCAGCCGAGGGGCAGCAGGCGCAGAGCGGCTTCATGCGCTCCTTGCTCCCGTGAAGGGCAGGGTCGGTGATTTATTCCCGTCTCCATCATGGAGAGGGACTTTGGCGGTGGGAAAAAGCAAACCCTTTGCATTCCTTGGGACATCAGAGGAGTCATGGATGAAGAGGAAGAGGAGCAGTTTTGCCCGTGAGTAATAACGCTTATTTTGGTAGCCGCTTTCCGTGTTGGCAGCAGATTCACAACAGAGGGAAGCTGCGGCATTGAGAACTGCCCCTGCATTATGTGGGGACAGACTGAGGTCCATGTGTCCCTCAGCATGCTGGGGTGTGCACACAGCAGTCGGCCTCCAGCCCCCTGAGAAGGTGACCTCGGCAGAGGACAGCCACGATGTGGGCACACCTTGTGCATGTGCAGTGTTGCAGGGGGCTATGAAGTTTTTGGGAGCAATTGAAAGAGGAAGAAAAATCAAGCTAGATGCAGTCCTGAAAGAGCAGATAGAGAAGACAACTCCAGGCTAACTTGTATGCTAGTACACATTTAATTTCATAAACGGCTGTAGGAAAATCTGTTTCTTTCTTATCTTAAAAGGTCAAAAGTCCCCTCCAGTATAAGAGAGTAGAGAGGACTTGTTTCTACCTAGATCCTGTGTCTTTTGATGTTGAAGACCAGAATACACAGCTGCAAAAACTGCAGCAAGGAGAATGGGTTTGGAGGGGTGAGAGAAGGGTTGGCACGAAAAAAAGATGCTGACAGAATTTTAGCCTAACATGGTGACAAAGTAAAATTTTGCTTCAGTTTTAATCTTTGATAAGATGAGCAGTCCTGGCTGAATTTCAATACTAATTGGAGGTGTCTCTTTTGATCATCGTACATACACCAGACTCCAGCAAAATCTTTAGAACTGCTTGACAGTACACAAAGATATTCAGATGTCCTTTGCGATCAATAATATGGGTATATAAACAATCAGATTTTTTAAGTGGAAAGGATGTTTTTCTGATACAGCAACTGTCAGGTGAAAACCTGTATCTCACAACAATTACTGACCTCTGATTTCCTTCTACCTGACCAGGCTTCCCTCTTCCCTGATGGGGCTGGGGTATGGGACAAAGCTGGGCTGGCTCCACCTGCTCTTTATTCCCTTGATCCTTGTAAATTCAAAAGGATTTTATGGGGAGGAAGTTCTGGGTCTGGGGAGGGAAGGGGGAGGGGGGATGACTTCTCTGCATGCTTTTGGAGGGCTGTGTGTTGGTTGATGTGCTGCTGTACAGTGGGCCATAGTCTTGGTCTTTCAGCTGTGACTGTATTAACTGCACAACAATGTTCCTGTTTCTTTTTTTCATTGGGAATCAAGGGAATGGGAAGAATTGAATCCTTTTCTCTCATTCAAGGTATTCCTCTGAGTCAAGCTCGTACTCAGGCTTGGCAGATGCACTTGGACATGGGCCCCTGCCTATTTGCTTGTAAGGCATCCTATGCTTTCCTGTTTTGGGGGACATGGAGTGTATCTTTGTCCCCCAGGAGTAACAGAGACCAGCCCAAGAGCTGTAAACTACACCAGCAGTTTGTTAGGGGCTTACTATAAGCAGGTACCGCACACATTGCAAGGGCACTGGTCACAACCTCCTTTCCTATCATGCAGCCCTGCAGGGCAGAGAAATGTATCAGGATATATCCCAACTTAGAGCCGGGATAAATTACCCCATTAATCAGCCCCTCTGGTGAGCTTTGTGGGAACAGGAGGCTTGAGAGCTGCCCCGCAGCACCCACTAGCGCCAGGGCCCAGGCTTCCCCGTGGGCACGTGGGAGAGCTGCCACGGCAGCTGCTGTTCCCCCAGACTGAGGGTAACGCTTTGCTGGTGGCCATTTCACACAGAGAAAAAGAAGATGTATTTGAGAAAAAAGAAATTAATTTTGCTACCATACAGACTGTTCTTTCATTTACCCTAGGAAGCAATGGGAACAGGAACGAGATAGCACAAACAACATCAGCTTCTCACAAGAATAATTACACTTCCCCTGCCATTATAAAGAGCAAAATAAAAACCTGTAAAGGGCACCATATAAAGAAAGACAACAAATAAGGGAAGTGTGGATACAAATCTTTATAACAGTGAACACTGCCCATTTCTTATCATAATAGTCTATCTTTATTATTGTTATCAGTTTAGTCTCAGCTAAAATAAATCTTGAAGTATGCATTTATACTTGCACATGTGGCATGCTTCTATCTTCCCTTCACAACACAACATACAAGGTCCATTCAAATGGCTACTAATGGCTGAAAATAGTGAGCCCTAATGAGATATGTAATAAGCTATTGGTACAAATGCAACTTTCTTTTGCAATCATGTGGGTATCCTACCAGAGGAGGTCAGCTCCACTGTGTTTCCAAGTCCAGTGAAGAACAGGCGTGGGAGGTGAAGGTACAGAGGATTCAGTAGGCTTTACCAACTCTTTTCATAACTCTTTTCATGAACATTTATATCACACATTGAAATGCCATCAAATAGAGTTGCTTTTGACTCCTGTTCTGCAGGATAAAGCATCTTAAGATGCTGAAGTGACTGTAATGTTCCACTTCATTCAGTTTGGTTTTTTTGTTTGTTTTTAAGCTGAAAATTAGTAATTTTAAATGGAATGATCTAACACTCATTGAGGTCACTGCTGGTAGGATGAACTCTGGCAGTGACATGGCTTGTTTTTTCTCTTTCAGTTCTAGGGTAAGTATTATTAATTTCATACGTGAATAGAAACACAGGAGCTGATTGACCTTCACACTAGGAGGTATATGTGATTTGTTAGCTGCCTGTGAAACCTTTGGCTCACTGAGACTCCTGCTCCACTTGCAGTGAAGCTTCCAGCAGATGTTTTTGATGGATTTCAGGGTGGTGGAGCAGTGGTTCAGTGGGCAGTGGAGCCGGTCTTATGCTTTGATTCCCTGAAGATTTGTGTCTTGAGGTTGAATCACCATGTGGACACTGGTTCAGCTTGGGTGGCTGTCATTTCTCCACCTCGCTGCTTCTTTCCATGAATCATGTTCAAACCAAACACCCTTGATTCTCCTGCTGCTCTGTCAAATCTGCTCAAAATTGGCCAGCAGCTTCACAAACTGTTAGGAATGACAGGTAGACATACAGATAGCAATGCTAGACAAGCCTTGTTAGGAAACCATAGTAGATATGTACAGATATCTCTAAAACAGATTACTTTCAGTTGCAGCATTTTATGTTGGTACTTGCTCTTTGGAGGGGAGGTGTATGATGTGTCCAGGCCAAGCCCTAAGAAGTGCTACGTACCTTCAGTTCCTGTTAAATTCCACGTAAACTCAGTCTTACTCTGCCCCTTTCAGGCTCTGGCCAGGGGTTTGAATCTGGCTGATTTTCTCCAGAATTGAGGCAGGTGCTATAAGTTAATTTGGGGGAGAAAAAAGCAACAACAAACCCCCCCTTGATTAAACACCTCACAACTGTAGTGACCCCAGCTGTATTGTAAACGATATGCAGACTTGTACTTGGCAATAAGAATCTTCTAGAGCTCATTTGACCATTTCCAAGCTCACTTTGGGGCAGATGCTATAAAATGCCTAAAGCAAAAAGGGCTTCACCTGGGGATGTTCTGTCATAATATGATGGGACTTGTGATTGTGGCTGCAGGACGAGCACCATTTTATTTGGGGAGGTAGAATGGGTATTCCTCAGCCTCTCCAGTAATGGTCCCTCACCTATCAATCAGCAGTAATTAGCTACTTCAAAGCTGGCTTGAAGCAGTGTTATGCGTGTAATTGTATAAGGCCCTTGAGTTAGGGACAGGTGCCCAGGGCTGATAGGCAACAGGAGGTCGGGAAAGCAGGGTGGGAGAGAGGGGTGCTTGTGGTGAGGTGTCTTGTGCCCTCCCCAGGGGGCTGTGGGGCTGCTTCTGCCGTGGCAGGAAGGGTGTCTGGGGCTCAGGCAAGGGCTCACGGAGGGAAAGAGAGAAACTTTGGCTCAGCTGGGCCTGGGACTGGAGGGAAGAAGGCTGAGAGGCAGCATGGAATGTTTGATGTTTGGATGTGCAGTATGTTGCTCTGCAACTCCTGCTCTTCTAAAGCTGAAGGTCACCTTAGATTCAGGCTTGCTTTAGATTTGGGTCAATACAGGAATTGTCTCATCTTTCCTTAGACCATTGGTGGTTACATTAACCAGCTGGGGTTTGTCTGAGAGCCTGCATTTTGCTACACACCCCAGCTTGTGCCGCAGAGATATTGAGTCTGGTTTGGAAGCTGCAGGAATGATGGTTACTCAGAAACTTGTGGTATTTGGATTCTGGTACCACAGTTAGTGTGTAGATGCCCACTTCAGTCCCATACAGTAATATCTTCTTTTTTAATGAAGAAGAGAGTGCTTGTGAATTTGTGAGGCAGGCAGGGTGCTGTGGGACAATGGCAGAAACAGCCAGCCTCTCCTACGGCCAGGTAGGTTGCTATGGTGTTTAGGACTAAGATGAAACAGAGAAGGAGGAGCAGCTTTAGGGCTGCAAACTTTTGTTGTTTGAAATCAGTTTAATAGCAAACAGGGCTGTACACAAGCCCTGATATTCATGACAGTATTTTTTACTAAGTTTGATATTCTTAGCTTTTCAGAGAATAAATGCCTGAGATCCCTCCTGGTAGCTTCTATCACAAATGTGTTTGAGCAAGAGATTATTTTACTCTTTTAGCAGGAGAAAAAAAATTCTAATTAATTTTACCTGTCAGCAAGCCAACTGTTAATTCAGAATCCACTGAGAAGCTTTTGATTAACTAAAAATTGTCCTTTTATTAAGCAAATTAGAGCCATTCAAGCAGCACATGAGACATTTGTAAAGCCACTATTGTAAGTAACTTACTGAATGACTTTACAATAAGCAGTCGATTTGCCAGGAAGAGGAGACCATTTTAGTTTCAGTAGGATTGGGCATAGTCAGAGGTATAGCATCACAACTTACAGTGAAGCTAAACAGCTGTACTGCTCAGGATGTTCCTAATTATTTGTTTCCTGTATGAAAAATCTGCTTCTTGTACATTAACACTCAGGAATGTTAAAATATGAATTAAGAGTAAATAAGCTGAACTGCATTTAGTCACTGTGCCAGCACTCTCAATCAGAGTTGACCTTAACTCAATTAAGCAGAAATTATTTTCAAAGTGATATAAACTAAGTGGTGTAGTAGAGGCAGCAAGCTATTAGATTGCAAATTATTATGTATGAGGGATCTGCAGTAATTGTCAATGATTCTTAATATATAGCAAATGTGAAGTCATTCAAGCTAGAGTGGTGCTAGGGCAGAGAGTACACACTGATGCCTATGTAGGAGCTGGCATGCAATAACATGTTACCTCGAAAATTGTAGTCCAAGCACTAAATCACTCTAAGACCTTTTTAATTCTATATGAGAGCATCTGCAAGATAATTTAATGAAGTTTACCTGCACTGCCTTAAAAATGGATTGGGATTAACTCTGCTGACTGCTGTGCACAAGCAGGTTGTGGTATGTGAGCGGGATTCTGGAAGCAGCCAAGGGACAGCTGAAATCTGTTCTGCCAGTTGCCTTAGGGATGTGCTGTGGCGCAGGGGATTCGGGGCCCCCTTGGGAAGGGAATTGCAGATGTGGCTGAGCAGGGAGTGCCCTCTGGATGAAGAAATGGCACCAAGAAATGCCTCTGCTGTTGAACTTGTGGGTGTGAGGGAGCTGGGGACTGCCAGCACTGGTGCAAGCTGGCAGCTCATAACGCCTGTCAGGGTGAAAATCCCCAACACCCAAACCAGGCTCTAAATGTCTCCGTTCCACATCTCATTCATTGCAGTGGAAGGTGCCACCGTGTCCAGCTCCAGATCTAATCTGGCAGTGCAGCTTCAACTCGTGTATTACATTTTCTGTGAGTAATGCAAAGGGCCTGGAAAACTTGTCTGCATCTCCCACTGACTCCTTGGCACACTTCCCACTTTCCCTGTCTCATTTGGCATTTCTGTTCTTGCTCATAATGAGCATTCACAGAACAACAATAAAGAGGAAATTTGGTGAAGAATAAAGGTAAATTTATTAAGGCTAGCAAGTGTGGAGAAAGCTGATGTGTGCTGTGTCTATAATTTTGCCAATAACACTGTGACAGAAATAGCAGTTTAGGGTTTGCATTCAACTTATGCATCTGCATTTCTTCTCTGTTGCTTTGCAATCAGACTAACAGCCACTACGGAGACCATCAGTGACAGCGATTACATTATGACCTTTTAAAGCTTACTTTGAAAGTAAAGATTTTTATCCTGTATTACCGATAATTGCTGACTGAGTTTAATACAATCCTCCCAGTGCACTGGAACTGCAGGGTTTGTGATTTCCATTATTTAATAGATCAAGTGTCTTGGCTGTGGGGGAGACAAACTATTGTAACAGGATCTTTGCCATTTGGTGAATTTCAGATTTCCTACCGAGATGCTCCGTATTTCCTGTATGCCTCTGCTGCCCCAGTCTTGCAAATGACATTACCCTGCTGTAGAGTATAGCCATGTAAGGGGTGCAGTCAGAGACAAACTTCAAGGGTTTTCCAAAGCTTTGTGCTAATGAAACTCCAATTTAGTTGTTTTATCTCCAACCAATCCATGGGAGCAGAGAGCAAAAGGAGGTACATCAATCCCATGTTTCAGCCCTCCATGGTTTGCCCTTCCCTGGCAGCTCTATACTGCATGTGGCCCAACAGATGTTTCATGTGATGGAGGGAGAGGACACCTGTAAAAGCCATGACAGTGACCTGTGTCTGTGCAAAAATGCTTTTGTGCATACCTTGACCATTCATGTGCCTGACTTGAATATCATGGGTAGTGTGTTAGCTTGGACTTGTGACATGCGTATGCCAGACAAAAATCTGTTGAGCACAAAATAAAAGCAGAATCAGATCGTCAGCTCTGTATAAGCCAAGCAATTCCAGCATACCATTTTGGAAGGCTCACTGTCTAGAGAGATGGAATTCAGATGTAGACCTGTGTCTTACATGTTTCCTGCTTTATATTATAGGGGACACTAGCATTAATACAGTCCTAACAAACAATTTGCTTATAAACAATGAAAGGTACCACAGCAATAGCTGGACTGTTTTCCCTGGGGAAATCCTGCCAACCTGAGAAACACTTGGGAAGGCAGGCCTTGTACATTTTGTGGCTACTGAACAGGAGAAATGGACACTTGGGCTCCTTCAGCAATGCATTTCCTCCAGGGCTGCAGCTTAACCTGTCTCCCAAAATGAGCACATACACACATGTGTGTATGCGCATGTACCCCATCACCCTTCCCCCAGTCAGCTCTCCTTTTGGGACAGAGCGAAACTGCGGTATGGTGGAGTGGTCATTCCTGGTGCATATGCCAGGGGCAGGATGCCTTTGCTTTTGCCGTGTGCTGACCCAGAACAGGGTAAGAAAGCCCTCTACAACCAGGGGCAGCCAAAGCCACCTGGAAAAGATGCTGTGGTCATGGTAATACCTTGAGGAACCAGGATGAGCCAGTTTGTGTGAATTACAAAGCAGACCTTCAGTGAAGACTAAGAATGATCCCAATGATTTTGAAATTCAGGTCAAATTTGGAAAACTTGGGTTTATTACTTTAGGTTTTGCATCCCCTGAATGCAGGCCAAGATGGGCTGACTGGGAATGACTGATCTGCAAAGCCAATGCAGGGTGACTTCGAGTGCTCACTGCAACAAAAGCGGCTCTGAACCCTCATCCTGCTGTTTATCTTTTAGATAAAGGTGTCCATGCTCACCTTATGGTTGATGGCAGTTTGTTTCCCCCATGAAGCAATTAGCATACCAAACCTGTGCCAGAATTACCACTTCTAGGAGTCTTGTGGGGATGTGCTTTTTCACCTACTTAGTCCTTGGTCTTGGTTGACGGGACAGCTGACACTTTGCCAAGCACGCCAGTGGTTCTGGATGAGACCCCTCAGCTGAATCATGGGGTCACTAATAGTAATAGCTCCTTTTCACTGTAATTCCTGCTCTCAGCATCAGGGGAATGGCTCTGTATTAACAACCTGAAAGAGAAAGCCTTTACAGCCCATTCCTTATTGGTTTGCCGAACTAACCAGTTCTCCCAGATGATATTAATACCCCTACAGTGTAATTTCCTCACTGAACAGAGAAACAAATATTTTTCCACACCTCTGCTTGATAGAATCCTGTATAAACAAGCTGGAAAGTCTCATCTCTTAAATTTTCTAATGCAAGAAACTTCTGTCATTTTCTGAAACACTGAAATTGGGCTCTGACCATTAGATCTAACAATTTTAATGCTTTTATTGTACAGTCCTGACATCCACCCTTTCCATGTATTTTCTAAAAGAGCATTAACTAGATGCATGGGAGTTATGAAACTAGTCAGCTAACATTCGAAGCAAACATTTTAGCAGCACGCCCCCACAGTTTTCAGAGGCTGAACTTTTGTTTCAGCTGTGATGTTATACAATCCTATTTCCATGGCAAACTTACAGATACACACTTGTCAAAATTCATGGTTTATTTAGCAAAACTGTCGAGGCACATATGTGCCATATGCATTCTCCCATTCTTTACAGATATGCTTTTTAAAACAGCAATTTCCTGCTGCAATTAAGTCTGTTGCTCGGACTTCAATAGATGTATTTGGCATTGAAAGGGAATCTGGCTTGGATCCCTCTCACTAAAAAGAGCACTGGTCAAAAAAACCCACATGTTCTTCTGCTGTTCCATCTCCTGCCTATTACAGCCTTTTAAACATCCTCTGTTTATTTGATATTTTTTTCCCACCCCAGTATTTATCCTATATGCAGAAGGCACTCTTTCCCTGAAGAAAACTGTACCTAGTAGTTGCACACACCTTAATATCAAATATTTTGAGCACTGTCTACCCATGAGTCTCAAAGGTCTGTGTCTGTTAACTGTTGTGGCATCCCCTTCATACAACCAGGATAAGCACATGGGCAGTCTGAGGACTAAGCGAAGGAGATACCTGCTTCTTCCAGCACAGAGGTGTGGCAGGCAGGCAGCAGGAGGTGGGATTTTGTGAGCCCTTGCCCTACCCTGTAGACAGAGGTGTCGCCTCCTTGGAGCGATGGAAAACAGCAACAGGCAATGGAAAAGGTATGCTCAGGCCTTGGACTCCAGTTGAGCACGATCTGGGTATCTGGTCAAAACACAGAAAACTTCATGAGGCACCAAATTTTTTTGTGAGAAAATATATATATATATAGTTTGGAAGTGTTTTCAGTATGGAGAAAAATCCCCCTCCTGCCTTTGTGTCACTCCTGTTTCTTTTTCCTCATCCCCAACCATCACCACGAGCTCCTGGCTCTTTGATCTGGTCCCAGTCTCCTCGCCCAGCTAGGATGCATCCCACCCTATCCCCAGAGCTCTGGTCCCAGCGAACTCACACCTTTGCTTCCAGTTGGCTGTCACACTGGTGTCCCTCTCACCACTGTGGTGCCATCCTTGTCCCTTGCCTTCTCCCATTCTGCTATTCCAGCTCCTGACCTAGTACTGACCTCCCCTCCTCTCATCTTGGTACCTCTACCCCTCTTTCTCCCAGGCTCCTCACACTCTTCACTATTAATTATAGTTGCAACCATCCCTGGCCTCCAGGCTCAGATGTGTCTGGCTTCCTTTGCACATGGTGTCCTGAGACAAGCTGGTAGTTGCCAAAATATGGGAAATATAAGCAAAGCTCCCTGCTTCTCATCCCAGTGCCTGTATCCACGACACAGGGCAACACTGTGCCATGGAGCCCCTTGAAGGTGTCCTTCACATGTATGCCGGGGTTTAGCTGCCTAGAAAGACAGCAGTGAGACAGTGCAAATGGAAACTAGGCTCTAACAAGAGAAAGCACATTCTTGTAAAGGATGACGTAAGGCTGCTTATTTGGAGGATTATTATCAGATCTGCCTGTAACAAGGAAGCCCAAGAAACACACTAGTGAAAAAGCAAGGCGCAGAACTAGGAAGTCCCAGCTCTAATTTTCCTTGCTCTGATCACTAGGCTGACATAATCCTGGTTGATTGTGTGAAATGTCATTAAGAATGAGTGGTGAGCCTTTTCTCCATTTGCTAATCACTCCTCTACCCCCGACATTAATGCAATGCATGCTATCAAGCCATGATTTAACTCTGAGCCAGCTCAAAGCCCAGCCACAGCAGAGCCAAAATGAATTTCAATGCCCGAAGGACAGAAGCAAAATCCCTTCCCTGTCTTTGCCCATGGTGTGGGGAAGTGGTTTTGCACAGTGGGAAAGCCATTCACATTGGGAGAGGAAGGGGAGAGAGGAGTAACACGAGGAGGGGGCTGTGCTTTGCTCTGCTCTGCAGGAGGGATCACTGGCCGGAGCTGGGGGAGGACACCTGGGAGGTTGCAGGGGGATGCATAGGTCACTTTTATTTTTTTCGCACTGAATCACCCCAGCACAGCCTTCCCTTTCCCCCCTCTAGCTTATTCAGTTGTCTCTCCCTAGTGGCAAACTGCCCGTCTTCACAAAAAGTCCCCTTCTGTACAACAAACACCACTCAGTCCTTCACCTTCACAATTTTGCCACATGAGGGACACCTGGGATGGCGTAGGGGAAGGAGAGGGGCTGACAGGGAAACCCTGGCCAACTGGACTTTGATTTTTTTTTTTTTTTAAAGAAAAAAAAAATATTAGCTAGCTACAGTGAGAGTATGCAGAAAGCTGTGGTAGGAGAGAAGCCCCACGGGGAGCATTTGAAGCTCTAGTGGATCACCCATATTATTCAATATAAACACCTCACTACATGTTGAAGCAATGAGTGACTTTGGGTAGCACCAGACTGCCAGCTCAGAGTATTGAGGCTGGACTCCTGGACTAGGAAGCGAGAGAGTAGATGCTTAATTTGCTGGACTGATACACAGGAAAATGAAGAGACCTACCTGAATTAGACAGATTGCAGCTTTTTGCTGCACCACATGTAACAATCAAGGTAGGATATACTTTAAAGTAGTCTATTTTAGGGCCATCAGTTCTCTCTGTAGTATCTTTGAACCTTCCAATATGCAATTAGTAGCAATATACACAGCAACCTTCAAGTAACCTTAGTTTTGCATCCTTTTCAAGGCTTAAAGTTTTTTTCCTAGTTTGTTTGGTTTGCTTTGTTTTTGGAGAGAGGGGAGAGAAGGTAAGGAACCAAATGTTAGTAAGATCATTTGGAAGTGAAAGAAATGTGCGGTTGTGAGGGTTGCCTGTGACAGAAAGGCTTCCTGAAAGGGCAAGCTGTTAGAGCACTTCAGTAATTTGCCTCTTCTGTGAGGTTGTTAAGTAACCAAATCCTTCAGCTGAAATTGCTCTGTCCCCACTCTCGTCTGTACCACCATACAAGGTAAATGTAGCTGTTGTGGTAGTGGGTAGATGAAGTTTCTTACTTGACACAGCTCGAGCTTGATCCACTTACTAGTAATAAATACTGAAGGATAAGATAAATACAGAAGCTAAATTGGATAGAAACCAGAAGTATTTGCCAAGTGAAGTTCCTTAGTTTGTCCCAGAATAAATCAAAGGGCCTTCTGAGATAGCTGTCAGAGGTTCAGAATTAGACATATCCTTTCAGTGAAATGAACATAATTTCACAGATTTCCCCCTGCTTTAGAAGGTAAAGCAGCAGCATTGAGGACATGCAGCCGGGAACAGTAGTCCCATTCTCCCATCACTGCTCTCTGGGGGAACAGGCACATTGATTATTCCATTTCCACCTGCGCCAGTACCCTCATATTTCATCACCCTCCCTTGTTTCTAGACGTGTTATGTGTTGCCTATAGAAGTATATGGCTCAAACAAGGTTTCATCTCTCTGGCTAGCTTTTCTCTTTTGCCTGCCTGGTTTTAGATGTCCAGAAACTTAAAGCTACATTAACACCTAACAAGGTTTAGGCAGAGTTTGCTTGAATTATTCATACAAAATACTGTCTAATTCCTTCTTGAATTGATTTAATTTATTCCTCCCCTTGCTAAATGTAGAAAAAATACATGTATTCTACAACCACTATTATTAGTAGCTCAAGCTATATTCCCTCGGATTGTGATTGCTTGAATATCAGACTTTTTTCCTTAGGAATTAGTAGTAGGTTACATGCACTTGGCCTGAATCTTCATTGCTGTGCCCTACACACAGGACAAATGGCTACATGTAGAGATAATGGCCTTATTCCCTCTTGTTTTAAGCACATGTGTGAATCCAGTCCCTTGAAGCATGCTCCCAATTTGTGAGCAATCTGTTCATCCATTCTTTCAAATACAGTACTTTTCTTCCAATGCCAAAATTTGAAATAATGGAATTGTCTCATCTGACTCTTTTCTTAGTCTTTTGTGCATGTAGCCACCTATGCAATTATTTCATTAATAAAAACCTTTTTCCAGAAAATGCATTGTTCCTCCTCACCTAAAAATGAATTGGAATTTCCTTTATTCCTGTCATATGGAGAATAACTGGAAATACATGCATAAGTTTTAGCACTGAAATATGTACATGGGCAAGTTTAAATAGTCCTTTTCATGTCAAAATTGTTGTGAGTGACCAACCTCCTTTACTGCAGGGGTTGGCAAACTTACGAGAGCGTTATGCCAGATTTTCAGTTTCTTTACCAAATGAGCCCTTATACCTTACATGTCATCAAAACACCAGCAGTCACTTTGTTAGTCATAAAAGACTTCCCTCCCTGAAGTGCTTACCATTTTGTCCTGAGATCAGGACAGAGAACTGTGGCATAGAAGCAGTAATGGAGGAAAATGGAGAAGTGAAGCCAGATTTGTTGCACAACTAAATACATACTAAACAATAACTAAATACATGCTGAAATGAAAGCAGTTAACATGAACGTGAAATATTTGCCTTATTCTTTTTCTTCCTTTTTTGTCTCTTTTTTTCGAAGCAACCATTTATTTGTGTTAGAAGGACACAAGTACGTAGGCACACTAACTAAGAAAATGATGGAACCATTAAAAGTACGTTAGCATTTATGAAACCATGTAAGTAAAAGTACCAGGATGCTGAATCAAATAAAGATAACAGAGTTAATAGTTACTAACAGTTACAATGGGTAGCTTTTAATATATTTTTATTTAACTAGTATGTATCTAGCAATAAGTTACATCACTTATAAAATAACAGGTTAAAGTAACTATGGCTATATAAGTAGTAGGTAACATCAGTGAGTCTTGTACAGCAGTGTTGAATGTGTAAACATATGCAGTGATCAGTTTAATATTATCATACTCACATACACCCGCAAACAACTAGCTTAAGATTTATAGGTGTTTATTACATTGATTTAGCAAAAATGTTTGTTTGATGCTCTTTTGTTTTCATAGATAAAGTGGCTTTTTTTTTTAGGGTATTTTAGGTGTGTTTTTTCCCCCTACAGCTTGAAAATTTCTTTTCCCAGAAAGTGTTTTGGAAAAATGGGTTTCCTTTGGCTGCTATGGATACAAAAAATGCTTAAGTACCTCTCAGGAATCTTTTTGTGTTCTTCAAGGTAAGAAAGTCAGAGGAAGGAGTTAAAAAACAAAAGTGCCATAAGCAGATATAGATTTTACAGTCCTTCTACTGGAACGCAGTATCATCCCAGTGGAAGTCATTAGACTTTTTTTCCTCCATATATAATGAAGGACTACTGTGACTCATTCCTGAATTGTAAATGAATTTTTAAAACCTTTCAGAGCCATGGTCAGGGACATCATAAAAACCAACAGCTCAGGCTATCATTTCAACCTGCAATTCCTTAGCAAGGAGATTATACAGGTCAGCTGCTGAGTAAACCCTGTTTATGATCATTGAACTTCAGGTCAAGTGTATTGCTAGGAAATTAATTTTCACTGGAAATTTAAGTGCTGATGAACAAAAATGAAAAGCAATTATGACCAATTATACCTGTATAAAGCTAAACATGTCTTTTTGTTGTTGCTATTTTAAAATATTAGTGACCAGAAATCATCAGAGATAAATCAAAATAATTTCCACAGGTTTCTTGTCAAAGTTCCTGCTATCTTTCTTTTTCTCTCAGCTCTGTGGGTTGGAAAATGACACCATGTCAGTCTTTGTCACATAATTACATTACTGTATTATTGCCTTGCTAGAAGTGGGAAATCTTGTTCAAAGACTACTGTCAAATATTGTCCTTTCCAGCCTATTCTCACTTAGCCTCTACTTTTCAAAGTAACTGTTTCTTCTAATGTGATTTTATCCTTTTTTTCCACCATCTAGTCAAATAACAGCTTGGTAACCTGGAGAACAGTGGACAGAAGACTGCATGTCAGCTGAAGCATGGTATCCCCTTCCCTGCACCCTGCCATAGCTTAATCTTCCTTGTGTGTAGCTCACAGGGGTGTATCTCACCAGTGCTCTGAAAGGTGGGTATCACTTCTGAGAGTCAGGTGTCAGGTCAGGCTGGAAGTGGTGCCAAGGGATCACAGGATGATGATATTTTTATTCCTTTCTGTGGCTCTTGGAAAGTTACTTCAACGTTGTGTGCCTCAGTTTCTGCATCTGTAGCAAGCACATGGTTACTGATCTCACAGGACTGCTAAAACTTAGTTCATCAACAGCTGTAAAGCACACTGTGCTCCCCAGATAGGAAATACAGATATTTTAGAAGATTAAATTGAAATACTTGTAGAATCCTTTAGAGGTTTTAAATCCTCTACTCCATCCATTAGGAACATCAGCCTGCACAAAACAGTCCCTAAAACATCACTCAGTCTTTTCATGAAAACCACAAGTTCAAGCACCCTAGTTAGATACCTTGTTCAGAAAATATTCAGAGTGAAATCTTATCCCTGCTGAAGTGAGTGGCTAGGGTTTTGTTTCCGATTAGATTTAGAGTCTCCAGACAACAGAACGCTGCTCATGTCCTTTGGGATCATATTCCATTGGCTTATTGCCCTCACGGCTAAAAATCTTCAGTTTGGAGATGGCATTTCCCAAAGGAGTCTGCCCATTCTGAGCCATCTCTTCTGCCTTGTAATTGAATATTAAATATATTCAGAAATACATTTAATAACATCTTGTGGCTGCTGGTCTTTGCAAAAACAATAACGTAACTATTTTCTAATAATCTGAAAGCATATTGCCTTTCCAAACTTCTCAGTTTATACACAGGAAAGAGCTCAAAGCGATGGAAAAAAACGACCAGTCTTATTCGGAGAACTATAAAAGTGGTTTTCAAAGGCTGATATTGAGAAAGTAAAGGCAATGGAAAAATGAAAAAAGAGTTTATTAGGGGATATATATCCCTTCTGTGCAATATAATTCTTGAGTAGAAGAAAGCAAGTGTTTCACTCTTATTAAAAGAAAACGAAGTCTGGATGCATGCTTTCACTTCCAATAAGATAACACTGACCTTAGGTCAGCAAGCACTATAGGAATATAATTTTTTTCCTTACATACAATTGGATGCAATTTCAGCTACAGGGGTGCGGAGACGGGGGAAGGAAAGAAATTTTACAACACTTCAGATGTTATCACTTTCATCTCCTCAAGTGATCCTGGATTTTAGTGACAACAGGTGATTGATGTTACAATGTTTTAGTTAAATGCCTGGGTTGTTATGCTGAGAGAAGTCCAGTCAGCCGTAGCTGCATTGCTTCAGCGAGCAGAGCTTCAGTGAATCTCTTTCGCCATTAACAAGCTAGGCTAGACCAACCTATGTCTCCATGCATGAGGACTGAGTTCACAACAATAACATAGCACTGAAATCTGTTTTAAACCATAGAAATTTTACCCCGACCAGTCTGAGTGCTAGATCAGATCTTTAGGGCATGTTGCTTCCTTTCATGCTCTGTTGCATCTATGGTGTATGATCCGCATCTTCCCATCTGTTCAGAGTTGAATGGAGGAGTCAACTTCTGCTCCTTAGGGAAGTAGAAAGGAAATGAAAACTCGTAGTGCTTATGTTGTTCAGGATGGAGACTGCCTAGAGTAACTTCTTTGTTAATCATGCAGCCTACGAAAGGGACACTAAGAGACAAGGCTAGCAGCTAGTGAGAAAAAGGTCTTGTGGCTTGCCTCCTGCCCAGAAGAACCAAGTACAGGATAGATGGCTCGCCCTCATGGGGAGAAGGAAGCTCCTGGCAATACAGAAAGGAGGTCGCTCACGCCACCGAGAGGTAGTCTCAACAGGACACTTCATCCACTCCCACTTCTCTGCCTGCATCCCTGAGATGTTCTCAGGCCAAACCCTCAAAGTCATGTTTTATAGCTCCATACAACTGTTCAAGCTGGTACAGCTTCATGTTTGATGATTTTTATTTAATGGAAGTCAGGAAACATTAAATCTCTGGTTACAGTGGTGTACCCATGTCTCTTAAGCAATGAAAGTAGTATGGACAATTTAGTTCAGCAAACCCTAAAACATGCTGGATCCAGATGGATTTTACTGCTATATTTTAAATCATTCAACAGAAAAATGCAGTTCTTGTGTCTAAATGCATGTCTCAGTCCCTTTGAATCCAGTAATAGGTCTCAAGAAAGTTTTGCTGATGATGTGATTTCAAAGCTGAGCGTGACTCTACCTCCTGCCCCAATTATCAGTTTCTTTAATAATTCAAAATCCTTGCTAAAATCCTGACCTTAGAGATTAATAAAATGATCCTTTATAGCCTTTCCAAGTCAGGCCGATTAAACACAGATTTGGCACAGACAACCTGAGAAACTTCAGTAACGTTATTCATTTAGCTAACAGAGTTACCGCCCCTGCTGACGCACGCCCAATTAATGCCAAGAAAGGCATCTGATCTGGCGGAAGGGGACCGCTTGTTCTGTGCTCTCTATTGCCTTGGATTTGGTCCCAATTTAATGATAACATCACTGCATTTCACTTGAGAATTTTAATTATTTTATGGAAGCGGGTAGTGGTCTGTCCAGCTCACAAGCCTTTCTGAGGTCCCAGATGACAGCAGGTGTTTTGGAGGAAGGCATTCGTTCGCTCCACTGAGAGCACCTGAAGGAAGAAAGGCTTCTTCAGTATGGCAGCGGGTGATTAGTTTATACCCTGCAGCAGGAAGCTACCCGAGCTGAAGTATTTTATAGTTACAACCAATGGTCTTACTCATATCAGCACATCAGCTTTTCCAGACCTAGGCTCTTCTGCAACCAAGCAGCGCCAACTTATCTTAAACCTGCCTGCAAGCCGCACCAGTTAAACTGATGCAACCATACACAAGACGACAGATTTAAAATTAGTTTTTTGTTACGCTAGTGTTTATGAATGCCAGCTGAGTCACCACAAGCTGAATTTAAACCAGTTTACTAGAGTTCATACCTAAAATTAGCATGGTTTAGCCAAACCAGTTTAAAGCTTTGCTGCGAGGGCAATGCCGACTGAGTGAGTCGTGCTGCGAGGCAGCCAGGGAGGAGGGCCACGCCGGGGGTGAGGGGACACCTCTGGCCATGGCCCGGCTCCCTCTGCCCAGCTGCCCATTGCCTCCAACACATCCCCAAGGCAGAGATGGCGTGGATGATGGCCGCGCCTGCTGCTGGGTAGGGGCTGCAGGAGGAGGAGAGCAGGCGGTCTGATCCCAGGGGCCCCTCCCCGAGCCCCCGGCAGAGGCTGTGGGGCACACAGGAGCTCCCATGGCAGGGATGGCTGGAGGCTTCTGACTCCTGGCAATGGCAGGGGCCTGTCCCTCCACCCACAGGCCTGCAAGGAGGGTGGGTGCCCCACGGCAGGCAGGGGCAGAAAGCTGTGCCCGGGGAGGCATCCCAGACCCACAGCAGCACCAGGAGGAAGCAACAGGCAATGGCAGAGGGAGACCCCCCGCTCCCACAGGGACACAGGCCCCTGTCTCCCAGCCTGGCCCACTGCCGGGGGCTTGGGCAGGCCCTCGGGCCTTCGCCCCACACAGGCACCTCTGCCACAGCCAGGGGAGGGCCTAGTGCTTTTCTGCTGGATTCTGCCACTGAGGGGAAGGGGCTTTAGCTGGCTGCACAGCTGCTGCCAGTGACAGATTTGGCTTTTACGACCACAGGACCCACTTTGAGAATTGAGGATGGCTTTGGGGGCACCTGACAGCGATCTCCCAGTACCTACAAGGAGGGCACGGAGGAGATGGAGTCAGGCTCCTCACAGCACTGCAGGGCAGGAGGGCGAGAGGGAACAGGCACAAGTTGAAATGAGAGAGTTTCAGGATGGGTATAGGCAGAAACTGTCTCCGCATGAGGGAGGCAGTGGAGCAGGTCACTCCAGAGGCTGTGCCATCTCCATCCTTGGAGGGTTTCAAGCCCCAACTGGTCCAAGCCCTGAGCAGCCTTGTCTGACCCCAGAGCTGGCCCTGCTTTGGGCCGGAGGCCTCCTGAGATCCCTCCAAGCCTGAATTACCCCATCATCCTACAATAGTCACTAAGTGTTTTTAAACCAAGACAACTTTGCACATACAGCACATTGTACTTGGCCTTTAGCCTCAATAAGGTCTTGGGGCAGCAAATTATATAGATTAATCAGCTAACCATCATTTCAGTCAGCTTTATTTTCACTCTGACTTTGGTTTAAGAAAACAAGACAGTTTCATCTTTGCAATCCCATGCACTTAAGGCAAACTTTCCAACACGCATGCTTAAGTAAGTAACCTGTTTCTGAAAGTGCTGAGCTCTCATTAGCTGTCTCTTGAAGGGAAATTATTGCCAGCTGAGCACTTTGGAAAACTTGATCCTTTGTTTACCCACCTAAATAAGGCTTTTGGACCCTAATTTTTGGCACATCTTCTTCAGTATCTTGGCCACAGAAGCTTCTATGTGTTCTGAAAAGGCAAATTCCTTCCTTACATGAAAGGTGCTTTATTATATCTGTGGTATTATCCCCCCAAGATCAAAGAGAGCACCTGGCCCATTGAAAGTCTCACAGTAAGAGGAAATCATTACTTCCAAGCACAACCACCAGTCTGCTAGCCATAGACCTCATTAGCAGAAGAGCCAAGATCTACCATCCTTATTAATCACTTGTGCTAAGATGTAAGGGAATATTATATCTTAAATGTAAGCCTTACTATGTTTGTCTAAAATATTAAATTTTGTGTATACTCTATTTTTAGTCATATACTATCTGTAAAAGAAAAGACCTTTTTCTTTTCCAACTTTTATTTACATGTCTGATTTGTTCTCTTTTTGCAGTAAATTAGTCACTAATTTAATCATCTTTAAGATCCATATGCTCGCCCACACCATCTTTCATATGAGTACAATGAGATAAAGATTATTATTTGCTGAACTGGGGTATAATTAAACATTCTGAATTTCAATTATTTCAAGTGATTACAGTGAGAGATCACATGGTGTCCTGCAATTCAGGGAGATAATTTTTTTTTCATTTTAAATGTTTCAGAATTTTCTATATTTGTCTTTTAATTTAACTTTCAGCCTTTGATAACCGGGTTTACTTACATTCAACCAGTAATATACTCCACTGAAATGAAATAGTTTCTTTTTTTTTTTTCCCCCCTCCTATGGCCATATTGGCAAGTTTCACAGCTGAGCAGTATGACAAATACCATATGTTCACCTTCGGGCCACTGTGTTATTTGTTGGTAACTGCATTTCCTGCTGCTGTAGTTGCTCTGTGAAATTAAGAGTGACTATGACACTTTCCCTTTATTACCTTATGTCATCTTATGTATATAGGCAACTTTCTAGAGTCACTGCTCCATGAAATGGATAAAAGCATGTGTAGATTCATATTTTGGATTGGTAAAACACAGGCAACATTTGAATTCTCAACAGAAATGAAAAACATTCTAATCGGAAAGTTGCCTGCAAAAAATTCAATACCTTTCTGCCTTTAGTCATTCATTTCAGCCTATATTGCTTATGAATCTAATGAAATGCTAGGCTAGAACTCCATTTCAGTATGAAATGACTCAAGGGAATAGAGTAAATGTCCAACTTCATGAACAACGTACGACAAAGCTATAGAGCAAGTCCTTTGATTAGTTTATCTAGCGGCTTGTAACTTTGCTTTTGAATAAACAGGGGTTGTCAGACTGAGGTAGCAGAAGAGTTTGCTATGAATATTCATGTAAACATGCCTGTCCTCAGCCTAACACAATTTGATGGAGCTTTTCCTCTGCCTTGCTTTAATTGACTTTCTTAATGAGTTTTTGCTCATTTTTGTTTAAAGATTCCAAGAAAGAGGGCATGGAATAGCAACTGACCAAATCCTCATTCCCTACAGACCAAAATAGCTGTCAACAGGAGCTGAGAGTTCAATAGAAAGGCAGGATTGAGCCTTACATTTGCTAGTCTTTGTGAGTCCTGCTTCCCTCAGGACCACAGAAGAAGGGCTGACTAAGTAAAAGATTGCAGCATTCAAGAGATCCTTGCTGTTTTTAATCTTTTAACAAGTGGTGCAGTGCAGCAAGAATGAACTTTCTCTTACTCACTTCTAGGCTAGCCCTGGGCCAAAGGGTTTCCTTCCTTGCTCCACTGCCTCTAGAGAAGCTCCTGCTGGTCCTCCTCCATCCAGAGCATGAGCTTTCTCTCCTCCTCTGATTGGGAAATCTTCCTCAGGGCTTCAGGCTGATTCTTCCTTCTCATGCTTATATCCTTCACCAGCTGCAGCCACTCACTGAGGTGCTCACCTGTGGATGTGAAGCAGCTCACTAGTTAGCAGCTGCACTGGAAGTTGACAAAATTGCTTTATTAGGGGTGCACTCTTGCAAGTTAGTAACAGTGCTAACGCTGTAAGGTAAAGGAAGAGGAGAAAAAAATAGAAAATCAACTTCAAAGTTAGCAAAGGTGTTATTGCCATAAGAAAATCATTGGCAGGTTTAGTGTGGGATCTTGCCAGGACTTTGCAGAAGCAAGGGGAGAGAGTTAAAGATACATAGTTGGATGTAGTCTATATGCTTAAATAGTAATAACTAGTTCAGTCTGCACTCATGAGGAGGATTTACAAGGTGATCTTCCACCCAGTAGGAGTTTCTTTTAGGAGGTATGTCTGCTCTTCCTACAGTGTGTGAGGAGAATTAACACCAAAGAACAGAACCCATAAAGGCCAAAACAAGAGCTGTCTAGGGAGCAACTAGCCATAGAGACATACAGAGCTGTAGATCTGCTTCCCTCCAGTCAGTGTTATTTTGGGCTAACTAGAGATGCCTTCGCACCTGTGAGTCCTCTCCAGGAGGTGGCTTCCAGGGAAGCCAGGACAACTCTTTCTCAAAAGAAGAAGCAGGTGGTGTTCTCCTTTTGTGGAAATGTCCAAGAACAAAAATCAGTCACTCAGATGTACTGGTGGCACCAATTCTTCCTTGGTTTTGTTTGTTTCTTGCTTCCAGTGAGATGCAGGACAATTGTAGATAGAGAGGTTTCAGTCGAAGTGGGGATTTTGATGAAATTTACACACCTAAATTCACGGCTGGAGTCCTGAAAACCTCTGGTTTATCTGCTACATAGTATTAGTAGAAAACTTTATCAGAGTCTAGGTATTGGGTCAGGGACTGTTCCAGATTTGCTCATTTATATGCCTAAGACTCCCTCAGTCTTAACAGAAATACTCTGGGCACCTGATTCTGTTGCCAGACTCAGAAGCAATTTTCAGTGCTCGTCCAATGCATTTGGTTACATAAAAACATGCCTGAAGGAACAGGAGTGCTTACTTGGAGCAGAAAAACCCGTGTTTGGTCCCTCTTTTGCCTCTCTATCTGCCCCACTCCCTAAGCTTCTTTTTTAAGTCTGAGGACCCTCAAGCCTACATCTCTCAGGAGAAGCATCTTGATGAGAGCCTGAAGGTTACTCTAAGATGGGGGTATTCTTAGTTGTCAAGGAGAGTAATTAGCATTTAAGTATATAGAAATGGAGAAAATTAATAAGGGCTTGTCTACATACAATGTTCTTCAATGAGCATAATTAAAATGTGTTAATTTTATTGTGTGGTGGTGTTGAAATCCAGAGACACTGCTTGATTTGTGTACTTCGTGACCATCAAGGGAACAGATCAGGGATCTGAACCCAGGCTTCTCCCTTCCCTCTCTCCCAGACATGCCTATGAGCATTTGGTTAGGATCATACTTTCTCATGCTGCCTCTGTCTCATTCATGTACCTTTAAAGATGTAAAGGAGGTAGATGAAGTCTTTAAATGGAATTATTTTCTTGTGTGCGTTTTGACTACAGAAAACATTGGAAAGAGCTGTTTTCCAGCTAATAAAGCTGAAACCTTGTGAGACTGAGGTGTCAAAAGAAGAGATGTTAGAACAAGCTGCTATATTAAGCAGTAGCGTATTTAAAAGAAAACTTGGCTGCTGCTCCACCAAGTATTCTTTGGAAACACAAGAACAAAATGGTTGTGTTGTTAACAAAATGCACAATGTTATTTTAACAGCAGACCTTAGGGTAGCAAATTTCAGTCCTATCTCTAACAAAGGCTCTGTGGTAACTGTGTGGAAATTATAAACAAGTTTGCCTAGCATCAGTATTGAGTAACAGGATGAAATGGTAATTAAAGGAAGTCGTTAGAAACCAATAGGAAGATGAAGATACATAATACTCACAAATTGTCATAGATGCTGTAAAAGAAAGTAATGTTTTCAATCTACTGACAATTTATTGTACATGCTAGCATAGTAATGTCTAAAGTAAAACAATCTGAAATAATTTATTTGGACTTTTTAAAAACTACTTTTGCCAAAATTCCTGAAGTGGGGGCTGTTAAGGAAATTAAGTAATCGTGAGGTGAGAGAATTATGATTATAGAATGGCAAGCCATAAAAAAGCAAGGAGTATAAATAAATACCCAGGTGCCATGCTGGCAAAAGGCCAGCCAAGTGATGACTGCAGAGCTGCACTATGAATGCTGTCAAATAAATTTCAAATGACAGAAGAGCTCACCTGAAGTGCAATAGAGCATGAAAAACACCTAACAAAGGGACCTAACAAAGCTAGGTAAACTGGCAGTGGGATGATAGATGGAATATGTCAACAAAACAGTATGATGGACAATATTGCTAGTTTTAAAATGAAAAAAAAAAACAAACAAAAACTTCGGGGTGGGAAGGACCTTAAAAAAATTCACCAGTGTTCTTTATCTGCAATGATGGTCAAAGTGTGATTGGATGCCTAAGTGAGAAGGTAAGTAATAAAAATAATACTACATTGTATATGTAGCATACTTCATTACACATTTATAAGGTATCTTCAGGCATAGTGTGTGGGTGCATGGGTGGGAGTGCGTAAGTACATCTGTGAACATATATGTACTGACATAAAATATTGGCTTATCTACAGAGTTGAATTTGTATAAGCACCAGTATTTAAAAAGATAGTCCTATGAGTCACATGTTCTGAGCAACGTTGTGATGTTATACCTCTGAGTTGCCAATACTTCAGATATTCTGCATGGGCACATATGCACACAGAAACATGCACATGCATATTTCTGATATACATGTAAAAATATTTTCCATTGTTTCACTGCCCTTTATAACATTTTAGCTGTTTATGGACTCCTTACAGAAATGATTAGAAGCCATGAAAGGTTTCCATAGGAATATAAACTGAATAGACAGTGACTCTTTGTTTCAGAGAGGAGATAAAGAAGGGTATGAAAGGTATGTGAAATCATGGTACAGAGGAGGGCAATCAGGTGCTGTGTTTAAGGAGATATTTCATGCAGCTGAAATATAAAAAACCTCAAACATACACAGCTACTCTTCCATTTAGCACTGAATTACTGACCCGTAGAACTTACTGCCATACCATAACCACTGAGCCCAAGAGTTTAGCAAGATTCTCCAAGCAGTTAGACAGTTGCATCAATAACAAAACCATTGAACTATGCATCAAGTAAAAAAGAAATTAATGAGCAGACGTGGAGACAATGAGGCTTAAAATGATATTTCCTGTAGCAGCAGGGCTTTTTACAGTGTTTCTTGAGTGTTTTGAGGCACCTGAAAATATATCTGGTAAGCACGGGCTTGATGTGATAGGTGTGATTTGGCAAGGCAGTTCCACAGATCCCAGTTTTGTATGTTTCTATAACTAAAGGTGATCTCTGTAACTTTGATGACTGCATTTCCATTGTTCTTTGATAGCAACAGGATATGTTATGCCCCAAAGAGTGATCCTTCAGACTCCAGTAAACCTCAAGACCTACAGATCCAATAAGAACTAAAGTTTTTCAGTGCCCTGCAGTAGAAGCTGAGCTCTATGCAGCATAATGTGTTACATGACAGGTAACAGTAGGGAATGATGAACTAAATTCAGGGTACGTAGGAATCCCAAGTGCTATTTCCATTGCTTTAAAACTGAAAATCATTCAATTTGATCAAAGATAAATTGCATGTCCATTTTGGATTCCTTAAATAATATATATATAAAATAATTAAATAATAATATATATTTCTTTTAATGTATTTTTTTATTTAGCATGTCTATTGTTTAGGCTCAATTTTAATACTTAAAATCATATGCTTTGAAGCGTAATACTAAGTATATAATGTTAGACTGAGGCACAAATGTACGAAGGTCATTTAAGTATCACATTTGCTGCTAATGCTAAACCAGGAACAGGTATTTTTCCCCATAGATAAATAGAAAAATAATGCATTGTGACACACATTCTTTTGTCATACTCATTTTGAACAGTATGTTTGCAAACGTTACAAGTGGGCACTCCCAAGCAGATGACCTCCATTTATTTATAACACTTGAGTATGAAAATAAACCAAATCTCTTGAAGTGTCTAACATGCTCAGGAATTGTAGCTGCAAAAATGAAGGAAAGGTCTACTCTGTCTAGACAGGCCTATGTAAGTAATTTTTTTTGATCTCATTTTGCATGTTAAAACTGTAAGCCTAGCTGGCTGATTTAGGGATGGTTACCTCTGCTCAGCATGTCTTTTTAAGTGACTAGATGCTCCTTTGGCTGGTCAGTATGGAGACTGGCAGTGCCTGCTTTCTCCTACGTGTGCAGTCCTTAGGATCAGGTACGCCTGCCAGTGACAGCTTTCATTCTGGTACCGTGGGCTGGTGAGTGAAGTGCTTGGAAGAGGACTGGTGGCTTTGGCAATCCTATGGCCTACGTTTGTGTGCTGGGGTTGTTGGCTTTTCTTCCCCCTTCCTCTATTGAACTTGCTGGGCAATTTTGGCTGTAGCTGCCTAAAGGAATGAGACCCACAGCTGGTGAAAATCACTGGCCTATTAGAGAAGAAAGAACTTGCAAGTATCCTTGTCTAACAAAAAACTGCAGTGTTTCTGTTTTGTTGGGGTTTGGGGTTTTTTCCATTTCAGTAGGAAACAGGCAACCCACTCAGGGAAAACTAAAATCGAAGCTTAAGTTTAGACACCGAAGTCAATCAGCTACACATCACAGATCCACAAGAAACCAGGCTGCATTTGCTCACTGCTCATGGGACTTTCTTTTTTTTTTTTTTCTTTTCTTTTTTTTCAATCCATGGTTTGAATAAAAGAGGCTAAGAGCAGTCTTATCTGATTCCACCCCAGAAAATTTTGGATAGATTGCTAGGAGAGGGAGTCAGAATAGCTTTACTTTCTCTGCACCCAGTCCCTTGGTGTTTTTTTTTTTTTTTTTCAGCTGAAGTGAAATATTTGATGTCAGGGGCATCCTCTCTGCCAGCATCCTTGCCTTCCTTGTACTGCCCCTATTGCCCCAGCCCTACCAGATGCTGCTGCCTTCTCTCAGGCTGCTGCCAAGAATCAGAAGAAAATCTCTGAAATGTCTTGGGCATATTTGTTCCCATTCGGTAGCATGTTCACCTCCTCCCTACATCTCTTTACAAAGGTAGCACTGATACTTCTGCATCCCAATCCCACAACAGTAACTGAGTAAACCCCAGAGTGATCAAATGATTCAGTAGCTTTGAGGCCAAGTTCTCAAAACCACAAGTGCTGATCTATGCAAGGCTGGGGTCTGGAGATTCTTGCTCCCACCTGTGTCCTCTTGGGCACAAGATGCAGAGCCGTTCCTGTGAACAACTCCTGATTTTAAGAACTGGAACAGATCAGATCCTAATAACAAGCATGTGGTTCATTCACACAATGTTTAGTTTTCTTTCTTAACAAAGCTACTTCTGCATAGTGCAGCGTTTCATTGTAAAAAGTTCATGTAGTTCCTGAATTGTAGTTCCCAATGTGTTCTGGAGCAGCTTTGCTGCAATCACCGGAGATTGCCCTAGAGGAGGAGCACTGTAAGCTCAGGCAGCGCAGTATATAGAAAACAGCACATTGATTTCATAGAATCATAGAATCATAGAATGGTTTGGGTTGGAAGGGATCTTAAAGATCATCTAGTTCCAAGCCCCCTGCCATGGGCAGGGACAATTTCCACTTGACCAAGTTGCTCAAAGCCCCATCCAACCTGGCCTTAAACACTTCCAGGGAGGGGGCATCTACAACTTCTCTGGGCAACCTGTTCCAGTGCCTCATCACCCTCATAGTGAAGAATTTCTTCCTTATATCTAATCTAAATCTATCCCCTCTCAGTTTAAAACCATTACCCCTTGTCCTATCACTCCATGCCCTTGTAAAAAGTCCCTCCCCATCTTTCCTGTAGGCCCCCTTCAGGTACTGGAAGGCTGCTATAAGGTCTTCCCAGAGCCTTCTCTTCTCCAGGCTGAACAACCCCAACTCTCTCAGCCTGTCTTCATAGAGAGGTGCTCCAGCCCTCTGATCATCTTCGTGGCCCTCCTCTGGACTCCAACAGATCCATGTCCTTCTTATATTGGGGGCCCCAGATCTGAACACAGTACTCCAGGTGGGGCCTCACGAGAGTGGAGTAGAGGGGCAGAATCACCTCCCTCGACCTGCTGGCCACGCTTCTTTTGATGCAGCCCAGGGTATGGTTGGCTTCCTGGGCTGCAAGCGTACATTGTCAGGTCATGTTGAGCTTCTCATCAACCAGCACCCCCAAGTCCTTCTCCTCAGGGCTGCTCTCAATCCATTCTCTTCCCAGCCTGTATTTGTGCTTGGGATTGCCCTGACCCATGTGCAGGACCTTGCACTTGGCCTTGTTGAACTTCATGAGGTTCGCATGGGGCCACCTCTCAAGCCTGTCAAGGTCCCTCTGGATGGCATCCCTTCCCTCCAGCATGTTGACCGCACCACACAGCTTGGTGTTGGTGGCAAACTTGCTGAGTGTGCACTCAATCCCACTGTCCATGTCACTGACAAAGATGTTAAACAGCGCTGGTCCCAATACTGACCCCTGAGGAACACCACTCGTCATCACTGGTCTCCACTTGGACATCGAGCTATTGACCGCAACTCTTTGAGTGCGACCATTCAGCCAATTCCTTATTGACCTAGTGGTCCATCTGTCGAATCCATGTCTCTCCAATTTAGAGACAAGGATGTTGTGCAGGACAGTGTCAAATTTCTGTTCTTGTTGCCTTACTTATTCTGGGCCATAGCAATAAGGTCCAAGAACTTCAAAAGCATGCCTGTAACAACTGTTGCCAGATAGAGTAAATCAGTCACTCAGTGGCTGCTCTGTACAGCTACATTAGGGCACTGAAGTAAGAATCATGTTAATTTGCTCTGTATTTGTGTGAGAACTACTTTATATTCACTAGGGGATCCTTGGCTTTTTGTTATTTCAGCTTTCTGCATTTGAATGTATATCTTAATATTGCCTTACAATTTTGTTCCTAACCCTGAAAGTGTGCTAATTGATATGCTGCTTGCCTTTTTGGTGACTATTTTGATCAAGAATCAGCAGTAGATGTGAATATTTTCAGAGTGAAAGGGAGTTATAACTCTCTCTGTTACTGTAAAATTTATTTTTACTTTTTAAATTTTTCTTTTCTCCCGGCAGCAGTAAGCTCTTGAAAATGGCTCTTGTTGTTCACCATCAAAATAACACACTGCTTACACTGGTGGTTATTCATCACAGGCTATCATTTAAAATATTATTTGGAAGGTGAGCCAGCTGGTTCTATTTCATGCAGGCGTTCAGATTTTTCCTTGTATGAGTAAATACGCAGTTTCAGGAAAACGCTCTGAATTGTTAATTTCTGGTGTGCCAGCCCAAGAGGCTTTAGCAGCCTCTGAGTTGAGCAAGCTGAGTAAGCAGCAGGAGAGGTTGCTCTCCTCCTTACTCTTAGGAATCCATTCCTAAAGGGGAGCGGCGCTCTGGCAGTCCAATGTGCGTGTCCATGGAGAGCTCTCTAGAGCATTTGACCTTCTTTCTTTCAAAAGTATGCTTACGGGCAAATAAAGCAAGAGTCGTCTAGAATATTTGCAGATCCAGCGACACTGATTTCTTCTTCAGTGGTTGTCAGCTCTGCTGGGGTTGATGTCTGGGGTTGCTACCGCTCCAGTGTTAGTACTGGACGCAGGAGTTACAGTGCCATACGCCAAAAGGCGAAAAGACTTATTTTGGCCCATTTGGGCCTATGAATGACAGTGAGGAATTTGTTGCCTTCTTGCAGCTTTCCCCTTCTTTCTTAATGTGTGTGCTAATTACTAATGTATGCTGCAGCAAATATTACTTACTCTTCTTCCTCTCTCAGGGCAATTTGTAATTCATAGAGGGTTGGGAACAGCTGGAAGGAAAGGCAGTGATCCTGAAATTTTCTGGGACTAAAGTCAATGATGTTTTTATGGTCACCTAAATTTCCTGGGAGTATTTTGTGTTACATTAAGTGGCTGTTATGCACTGATGAGCATGCCTAATGAGCGTAGCCACTTCCTTCTGATAAATTATGGGAACAAATTTGAATGCTCATTAACATATATAAAGTAGCCCTGTGCGAACATTGTAAAGAGTTCTGCAGGGTACAAAACTATCACTGTGGCTTACCCTACTGTTTGGGTCTGGGTTTATCACTTGTCAGAAGGAGATCAATCTAAATGAAAATAAATAAATTGCTTCTTTCTAATAAGAGAACCTGTATTAATATAAAACTGATTTAAATGCCCATACCCATGGGCAGTTTCTTTTCTGTCAGGAATACCATTGAGAAGATATGGAGAGAAATAACTGCATAAATCAGCATACTAGTGAGAGGAGAGGTGGGGAGGGCCCTCTGTGCCAGCGACACACTGAACTATGTAGAAGTGTCACCTTGCTTCATTTCAGAGGAGGCTGGGGTCCTTGGGAACAGCGAGCTGCTCATGGCCTTTCCACGGCCACCACTTGTGTTTGCTTCTTTAATATGATCCCATTTTTCTATAGCGACATGCACATTACACTATTGTAATATTTATTGTTGCCATAAGCTGAAGTACAGTCTCTTCTAGTCAAAGGAATATTTTTCTTCCAGGAAAATTCAGCAGGTAAGAGGTTTTTAATCATAATATGTAAAATAAGTCAAAAGGAGTCATTTCAAAAAGTAGTTTTTGATCCAGTATAGCCTTTTCCCAGTAGGTTTGATCAGATAACTGGTTGCATTAATTGGTACTTGGTGTAGGAAGAGACGCTAAATACTTCTGCCTGTCAATTCACCCAGATGTACAGAATAATCCAAAAAAGCACATGCAGTAACTGACAGCAATGAATTCTGAAACAGCTAACAATCATGAATAATGCAGTAAGGTAAAAAAAAATATCATGGTTGAGAGGTAGATCACAGGTTGTTCTACTAGCACCTTCTTTAAATGTAAAGTGTGGTTCATAAATGGAACTTTTCCTGTGAGTTTCACTAAATTAGACAATAAACTATGAAGGTAAGCTTACAAAAGAGTAGTATCAGTTCTGAAACCTTTTAATATAAAAAAACGGGGCCTGGGAAGGAAGTTCTACTAAAATGACATGTCTGTATTTGAAAAACAAACATTGTTTCTGTGCTGACTGTATGTATAACAGAGACAGATTTCCACAGATTGGGATGTAGATGTATTAAAAATGATGCTCCTGCACAGACTACCTCTTTTGATGCAAAAACTACGGAGGTCCGGTAGAAAGGGTCCCAATGACTTCAATGGACTCTCATGAGGAAATATTTTCACATTCCCTATCTTGAGCATGTAATTTGGCAACGTAGATGATGCCAGTATTCCCTGATACTGGCACGTTATTCTCTCTTGTTTGGTTGTAGTTTTGGTAGAGTTACTATTTCTGCCTGCATACGTTTCTTTTTCGGCTTTGTCAGCTTAATGTAAGACTGCAAAAATAGTGGTACTGGCTGTTGCCAAATGTTCTCCAACAATGACCAGAAGCAGATGCCTAGAGCATAAAATAAGAGTATTTCAAGCACACTGTGCTGCTTCCCCAGGGTATTCTCTTAGCCTCCGACAATTTACAGCTCAGAGACTGAGCTCAGAGTTGGTGGCCCTGTATTCAGTTACACTCAATGGGTGTCTCTTCCATAACTTGCCCATCTGTACCAGGAATCCCTGCCACCCCCTCTCTACAGTTTACTGTGAAAACTGTCATAGAATCATAGAATCATAGAATCATAGAATCACAGAATCATAGAAGTGTTAAGGTTGGAAAAGACCCTTAGGATCATCAGGTCCAACCATTAACCTACCACCGCCAAGTCTGCCACTAAACCATGTCCTCAAGCACCACGTCTACCCATCTTTTAAATACCTCCAGGGATGGGGACTCTACCACTTCCCTGGGCAGCCTGTTCCAATGCCTGACTACTCTTTCAGTGAAGAAGTTTTTCCTAATATCCAACCTAAACTTCCCCTGGCGCAGCTTGAGGTCATTTCCTCTCGTCCTATCACTTGTTACTTGGGAGAAGAGACCGACCCCCACCTCTCTACAACCTCCTTTCAGGTAGTTGTGGAGAGCAATAAGGTCTCCCCTCAGCCTCCTCTTCTCCAAACTAAACAACCCCAGCTCCCTCAGCCGCTCCTCATAAGACTTGTTCTCTAGACCCTTCACCAAACTTGTTGCCCTTCTTTGGACACGCTCCAGCACCTCGATGTCCTCCTTGTAGTGAGGGGCCCAAAACTGGACACAGTATTCAAGGTGCGGCCTCACCAGTGCCGAGTACAGGGGCACTGTCACCTCCCTGGTCCTGCTGGCCACACTATTCCTGATACAAGCCAGGATGCCATTGGCCCTCTTGGCCACCTGGGCACACTGCTGGCTCATGTTTAGGTGGCTGTCAACCAACACGCTCAGGTCCTTTTCAGCCAGGCTGCTTTCCAGCCACTCCTCCCCAAGCCTGTAGTGTTGCCTGGGGTTGTTGTGACCAAAGTGCAGGACCCGGCACTTGGCCTTGTTGAACCTCGTACAGTTGCCCAACAATCCAGCCTGTCCAGGTCCCTCTGCAGGGCCTTCCTACCCTCCAGCAGATCCGACACTCCCACCCAACTTGGTGTCATCTGCAAACTTACTGAGGGTGCACTCAATCCCCTCATCCAGATCGTCGATAAAGATATTAAACAGGACCGGTCCCAACACTGAGCCTTGGGGAATACCACTCGTGGCCGGTCGCCAACTGGATTTGGCTCCATTCACCACCACTCTCTGGGCTTGGCCATCCAGCCAGTTTTTAACCCAGCGCAGAGTGCACTTGTCCAAGCCATGAGCAGCCAGCTTCTGCAGGAGAATGCTGTGGGAGACAGTGTCAAAGGCCTTACTAAAGTCCAAGTAGACAACATCCACAGCTTTCCCCTCATCCACTAAGTGGGTCACCTTGTCATAGAAGGAGACCAGGTTAGTGAAGCAGGACCTCCCTTTCATAAACCGATGCTGGCTGAGCCTGATCCCCCGGTTGTCCCACACATGCCGCATAATGGCACTCAGGATGATCTGTTCCATGACCTTCCCCGGCACCAAGGTCAGGCTGACAGGTCTGTAGTTCCCCGGATCCTCCTTCCAACCCTTCTTGTAGATGGGTGTCACATTAGCTAACTTCCAGTCATCTGGGACCTCCCCGGTTGACCAGGACTGCTGATAAATGATGGAAAGTGGCTTGGCAAGCTCCTCCGCCAGCTCCCTCAGTATCCTCGGGTGGATCCCGTCTGGCCCCATAGACTTGTGGGCATCCAGGTGAGGGAGCAGGTCAGCAACTGCCACCTCTTCAACAGCTGGGACTACGTTCTGTGTCCTATCTCCATCTCCCAGCTCAGGGGCATGAAAACCTTGAGGATGACCAGTCCGACTATTAAAGACTGAGACAAAGAAGGCATTAAGTACCTCAGCCTTCTCCTCATCCTCTGTGGCCAAGTTTCCCTCCGCATCGAACAAAGGAGGGAGATTCTCCTTAGCCCTCCTTTTGTCACTGATACATTTGTAGAAGCATTTTTTGTTATCTTTGACAGTGGTGGACAGTTTAAGTTCTAGCTGGGCCTTTGCCTTTCTAATCTTTTCCCTGCATAACCTCACAACATCCTTGTAGTCCCCCTGAGTCACCTGCCCCTTCTTCCAAAGGTGGTAGGTTCTCCTTTTCTTCCTGAGCTCCAGACAGAGCTCTCTGTTCAGCCAGGCCGGTCTTCTCCCCCGCCTGCTCGACTTGCGGCACATGGGGACAGCCTGCTCCTGTGCCTTTAAGACTTCCCTCTTGAATAACATCCAGCCTTCCTGGGCTCCCTTGCCCTTCAGGACCGCCTCCCAAGGGACTCTGTTAACCAAACTCCTAAACAAGCCAAAGTCTGCCCTTCTGAAATTCAGGGTAGCGGTTTTGCTGGCCCCCCTCCTTACTTCTCCGAGAATTGAAAACTCTACCATTTCATGGTCGCTGTGCCCAAGACAGCCTCCGACCACCACATCACCCACCAGGCCTTCTCTGTTCGTGAACAGCAGGTCCAGCGGGGCACCTCCCCTGGCTGGATCGCTTACCAGCTGCGTCAGGAAGTTATCCTCCACGCACTCCAGGAACCTCCTAGACTGCTTTCTCTCTGCTTTATGACTCTTTCAGGAGTTTGTGAGGCAGGACTTCCTTCACAACGTCCATGCTGACTTGTCCCTGATAACCCCAAAGTATTCACGCATCTCCTGGTCTGTTCTTTATTATAGTATGTAGGTAATTTCACCAGAAAAGCAGTTTAGTTTTTTACTCTGGGTGCCTTGACCTCCTTCAGAATTGTTTGGGTTTTTTTTTTAAATAGATGATATCTTTGGCCCTCTCCAGTCCAGAGGGTCATCAAGGAGCTATGTTGGACTGTCACATAATAGAATAGCCATTTCCCAGAATGCAGTCTTCATTGTATTACAAAAGGAGAAGAAGCATCAGACTGCCATGTCCTGCCCGCTATAGGGAGAAGGTGAATATGTAGATCAACTTTTAAAAAATAAAGATAAGCACACAGAAAAGTGAACTGAGCATAGTAGTGTGTACCAAGGCTTTGTGATACAGCAGCATCCATAAAGAGCAGCCCTCAGGAATGAGCTGCCTTGGGTTTGATTTTTACGCACACAGGCCATGCTTAGAGTCCTTGCACTGTTTTCCAGAGCTACATCTACACCGTCAAATAAAAGAGGAGCTGGTTTCAAACCCAGTCCAAGCGACAGGGACTGGGTTTACGCGTGTGCTGTGCATCAGCAGCCTCCCGCAGATCAGGGCTGTCTTGCAGACAGCTGTTGGGAGTGATCCAGAGAGGAGCCAGGGGCTGAGAGAACAATTAATCTGTGTGGGCAATCAGTCATCAAGCTTGCTCCCTGGCCTTGTTTTATTTAGGAGTATAGAGGCACTCAGTGTGATCCTTCTAACAAATAGGAACAGCTTGTAAAAGGATAAGAGAAACAAAATGATTTCTGAGTAAATAATCTGATCTAGGGAATGATGTAAACCACTAGCAGAGGCAATTCCATGCAGCGTGAAATCATTAACGTTATGTAAGAGCTGAGAGCATTTGGGAACGGCTGGTGCGCTTGTATCGGGACATGGATCGTGCTCTTACTGACATTTAGCATCCTTTTACTCCTGGAGCTGGGGCCACTTGAGAAGCTCTGTCTGAGTAGATTGTATTTAGGCTGTAATATTTTGATGTTAACTGAGCTGAAAAGGGCTCTCCTGATGAGCTCCTTAATGAAAAAACAGACAAATCTTAATTTTGGAAGGAGTGACTGCACATATCTTTTTGAGCTGACTCCATGCCATGGAGTTAGATCTGAAATGCAACCTAAGTAAAAATAAAATGAAGACAGGTGGGAGTGTTTCTGCTTAATCCACCAGTCTAAAAAACAGATATTGCTTTTGGTGGCTGAGAGCTGTAACCATGAGTGGTGCAGAGGAGGAGGGGGGTGGGGGTGTGAGTGCCTTTCAGGCCAGCACTCCAGATGCTGAAATAAGCTGTAGTTAACATTCATTGCTTTTCAGGCTGAGGTTTCTTTCCACAGGTTTTTTTCCTGAAGATTAATTAAAGGAGATGTTCTCATAATATGGGTCCTATTTCCCGATACAAAATCTTCACTGTTCCTGGTCTAAATGGTAAGCATTAGCTACTTAATACCAGCAAATTTCCCTGTACAGTATAGCTTCCAAAAGCATAGCAGACATGCCTCGTTAACCAAATGAAATATTTCACAGCAATATAAAAGCACGTGATTGACACATAGCGTGCAGTCAAGGGAAATATTATCCTGCGAAGCTTTCATCAGTGTGACACCGAATGCTGCACTGTGCAAAGTTCAAGTAACAGAAATAATGGGCTTCATTAGAAGAATCCAGAGTACACTGATCTGGCACTGATGAAAACGCAGCTCAATGCTAGCTAAAAACAAATGGTGGTTATTTTGTTTCCTAGTACCAAAGCATGTTGTCTTTTAGGCCTCAGAGTGCGGCCTCCACAACCTAAGAGAAAGAAGGCGTTAGCTTAAAAAAGCTGGGGTTTACACTGCCCAGGAAATCGCTCTTGGATCTTGCCCGCCCTTACAACCAGCCCAACAGACCTTTTCTCCCCGCCACGCTCCTGGTGCGCCGTGCCACGTCGCTCTGTGCAAAAGCAGCCAGGGCACCCCTCACCCAGCAGGACGCAGCTCACTGCCCCGGAGCAGAAGAGCTGGGCAGGGAACTGAGCTAGAGAAAGGTGCTGCTCACTCGATTAGAAATCAGCGCCCTTTTGATAATGGTAGTCAACATTATTATTTGCGTGCAGTTTTAGTTTCCTTGGCAGCTCAATAACTGCACACTTTTTGGCTCTTCCAGATGTACTTCAATCTTTTTTTGAGACGCCTAAGTTTGAGAGTGTCAAGGATTTTTTTTAATATGCATTTACAATCCTTTCTGAACATAGGTAAGTGAAAGCTGTGTAAACCAAAGGGAATGCAGCCTGATAGGATACACAGGGCAGTGTTTATCTCAATGTAATTTTCAATCAATGGAACTACACTTTCATTTCAGGGAGATAGAGAAGCTGTTATTTTGGATAGCAACAAATTCAGGCAAATGGAAACTGCAAATGCTCTTCTGCAGATTCAGACAACTGCAAGAGACAGGCTAAGACTGTTTTCATGAATATTATTCTCTTTTAAATCAGTTGCAGTGGTTAGCTGCAAAGTACCTCTTGGGTACTATGATTTCATTTGTTTCAGAGCACAAATCAGGTGTATTTAGCTAATCCTCTAAAATTCAGCTGTATTATCTTCTTTCATTAGCCTCTCTAAAATGCATTTTTACTGTTATATTTTAAAGAGGATTAATCTTTCATAATATAAATCACAATAGTCTCTTTAGTTATGGCACATCTTAAGGTTTACACAGCTTAAACTATTTAAATGTTGATTTATGTTGCCTAAATTATTCTATTAGAGCTGTTGAGTGGCTAAGAACGACATTAGGATTATTTTACTGTCTGATGTGTCGGGTACGGATCTTGTTGAAGACCTGGTTCTTTCTCGGTTATTGTCCAACATCTCAACCAGTCCTTATCTTTTTCTTAAAAATTCGAGAACAACTGTGATGGATGTAAAATAATAGGAAATCATTAAGTTGTTATAAAATTTTATTTGCAAAAAAAATCCCAGCAGATGGACTCTTTGTATGTCACTGATATCTGGAAATGCTAATGAGCCTTATTCTGCCTTCTAAGAACCTGAGCACGGGCTGTCACTCAAGCGTATCTGAAATCCTTAGATTTCTTTCCTCCATGCTGTCATTATGCTACAGACATTTATCAACTATTTTTTTTCTCATCTGATTTGAAATACACGGAATACTCTCACTTCCAGAAAAGACTATTACGGTGACTCTGCAGAAGCTATCCTGTTTTGTAAAATGCAATTAGGGTTCATCTGTGAAACTCTCAGCAGAGGTGTCCTCTCTTTCATGTGCGTCCTGTTTACTCTGACTCACAACTTCCACTCAGAGCGAACTACGGAGGCTTGGCACAGAAAACAGCAAGGAGACCAGTAAGCTGGTGTTGCTTGGGGCAAAATGAGGACATGCATGTTTTTCTTCAGATGGAGATTTTAAAGTCATTGCAAGTGGTTTACGTATAATTCCTTGGATTTATTTAAAAAGTTGGGTTTAATAGGTGGGTGGGGTTACAGCAAGAATGAGGAGTCTAGTCATAGCTTTGCCACTGATTTTCTGGATGATCTAATAGTCACATGTCAGAACTTTCAGAAGGGACCTGGCATTTGGGATGTCCCAGTTTAGGGTCCTATTCTTGTTTGTTTATTTTTTTAAAATTTACTTTTTATTTATTTAGGAGGAACATTTAAAAACACTGCCTATTTATTTTAGGTGGAAACACAAACTGATTCCTTTGAAACAAGCTGCGAACATCTTAGCCCAGGCTCTTGGTGTAAGAAGGTATTTTTAGAAATTCCCTTTTTGTTGCTTACTTATCCATATTATGGACACAGCAATGCTAATCGTGTAAAGCTTTTGCATCTCCTTTAAGGACACTTAGCTCTGCTTCATCTGAAATAGCTATAAAGCTGTGAAAGCTAAAAATCAGGTGTTCCTATCTTTTGAGCCTACAGTCAAGCATTTGTGCATCAATTTGCATTTTGAACCCATGCATGTTTCAGACTGGTTCACAGTGCACTGAGAGTGGAGGCAGATATGAGAGGTATCTTAAGGACAGCTTCTCAGGGCGCCAGTTGGGTGCTCCTCCAATGATATTGCTCATGAGTACCCATTTGACTACACGTTGCTGGCAGGTGCAGTGGAAAGGAAGAGCATCACAAACCCTTCATCTCACACGCTAGGGCTGGCCAGTGCTGAGCATCCAAGGACATGAATGCAAAGGAGAGAAAGGGGTATGTAATCATTACACCTGTGACTCTGCCAGCCTCACGTTCCTACCAGCTCGCCAAGGGAAATAATTCACTTCTGAACGTGCTAGCACAGCTAGGTCAGGGTAGCATAATAGCAATTCCTGAGGACATGCCTCTTGAACCTCAGCAAATGGAAAACTTCAGCTTCGTTGACCTTCTGGTGCATCCTGATCTTTGTTAAAGAAACTTCGGTAGAAAGTTCAATCAAACAGGCAGTGACTGTATTTTTAGTTTAAGCTGCAATAGAGAAAAGGAGAGCACTTTGCCAAGATCTTCATGTAGGATTATTTGTTGTAGCCTGCTCACCTACGAATTACACAAATTGTCTCCTTGTGAATAATTGCAGTCTAAAGAGGGTGGCTTCAGCAATTCACACTGGTGTGTTAATTCCCAAATTCAGAGAACTCTTGGGTGGAGGTTGGGGATCAGCTGTTTTGGTGGGAAGGACTTAACCCGTAAGGCCTGTGAAGGCAGCTACACAACAGGAAAGTGAAAACCCAAGACTGAGATTTGCGGTTGGAAGCAAAATTTAGAAAGTACCGAGGAATGTAGGCTATTTGGGATCCCTAGGGGGATGTGGCTGAGGAAGACAGAGGCACCTGAGGGCAAAAACAGTGAGCACATGGTAGGTGCTTTACACTTCCTTGCAATATCTCCTACTACCTACCCTTGGAGAGATGCTCCGGATCAGATTGACTGCCTGTCTGCAAGCTAGCTCTGGTGACTAGATAAGCAAATCTGCCCTGGCTCTGAGACTTTCTAGCAGTCCCTTCAGTAGGACTGATTTTGTGTAATTCAGATTCTGGTTTAATGCAATTCATGTGTGAATATGTTTGTGTGAGGATGTAAAATCAGACACAAATTACTGTGTTCACTTGGTCTCCACCATAGAAGAAGGCACTTGAAAAGGTGTGAGAAAAAAGGAGCTATATTTACAATACAGCATTGCATCATTATATAAAGTCATTAATTAGAACAACTGAGATATCTAACAATTTTTGAGAACTTTTTTTTAAATGTGTCAAGCATAAAACAGAACGGAAGTGATGTGAGTTAACTGAACTAAAACATCTCACAAAAGGCCTATTTAAATGTTATTGTAGCTCTTGATATTTAAAGATATGATCCTTATTGGTCAGCTTTGGTTAGCCTTTAAGCAAAACTGAGTTTTGTTTTAACGAAAGGTATAATATTAAATGCTTGTTGCACAGTTTGTTTGTTGTATATTAACAGTATGTTTTTATTTAATGTGTAAAAATGATAGATAATATTTAAAGAAGTATTATGTAATTACTTCCTTTCTTGTAAACAGTGGCCTGAATGGTGCTGTTCACTAATTCAATATTTAACATGGTTTAATATAACTTCTAATTTGAGTGGAGTTTTCTTCCCCTCTTCGCTTGCTTCCCAGCCACATATTTTGTGGAGCTTTAATATACAACCATGTATCTGCTATATATCTGTCAATGAAGGCAAGGTCAAGCAAGCACAATTTAGAAATAAAAGCAGTTTGTGGTTATCTGTGGGAGTATGTTTCATGCTCTGGATTCATCCTTTGCTTGTCTCCCAAGAAAATTCTTGCATCTTTATCTTTGCAATGGATAATTTCACTGCATTTGAGGAGCAGGCATATAACTATATTCCTCACGACAGAATATTAGTAATGTTAGAGATACTTTAGATCCCAGCCTTCTAGATGAGGACAGAAATCTTGCATCTGAGCCTTTTCTTCCTGGGAAGTCAGCATAGAAATTGGAGGACAGGTACCGTGTCCTTGTGGTAGCCAAGTTAATTCTTGAATTCACTTGATGCAACACTCCATGTTACACAGAGTTTGTTACAGGCTCAGAATATTATGTTCAGGTAAGCACAAGAGGCTGTACCAAGGGGACTTCTGAGACAAGAGCAAAATGTCCACCAGTAGGGAATGGTGTCCCCTGCTTTTAGGGGACAGAGCATGCTGGCTGCCTGCTTTGTTTACAAGCTGTATACTGGTCTGCCAGTAAGGATTATGCATGTATCTTGGGACAAGCAGGACTTACATCCAGCTGAAAGATTTCCTTTTTTTCTTCTGTCCTTCCAGCATAACTGTGTTTATTCAAATGCTGATTAAATTGGCTGTTGTCTAAATGAGAGCAAGATAAGGATGCCCACTAAGGGCAATGAAGCCGTCACCCCCTTTCCAAGTAGGAAGCTGTGTGCTGTTCACTACACACTCTTAAATCCATGCTATTTCTTCACAGCTTCATGGAGATGTGTAGTCCCACCAGGACCAACTCTTAATGTCTGCTTAACAAGTGAGGAGTCTGGAGCTTGATGCCATCTCCCATCATGAACCTGCTGTGTATCCCTTGGAAAGTCTTAAGTCGCTGCAATGCCTTCCCTGTATTTCTGTTAACTCCTTTAGTTAGTTATCTCCCATAACCTGTCAGTCATGGCTAATGATATAGTAGATGCCAGGGAAAATGGATATCTGTCCTCAGAAGACTATCATTAATCCATCAAATCCACTGAAGTGTCTCTCCTCTGCGTTCTGCTCTGCATCTATATTACACCAGGCTCAGGAAATCTATTGTAGCTGGGTAAACATGAAAATAGCTTTTCCCTAGATTTTTATAATTTCACTCAGAAATTTAAAAGCATAAATAAATCTGTTTTTTTTGGGTTTTTTTTTAAAGTTTGTGGAACAATTTCAAGTTTGAGGAAAAAAGACAGGGGGAAAGGTGGGCTATGGATTTTGTGTGTGTGTGTTTTAGTAGGAATAATTTCAGCCCAGACAGGTCAGTGGATCACATGACTCTGTGAGCAACCAAAATGGCCAAGGAGTAAACTCTAGGACACCATTGCTAGAACAGTTGTTATTTCCCAATACCTTGCCAGGTGTGAGTGAGAGGGGAGGCAGGTCTGTGTTGGCTGGATCTGGAAGAATTCTTCATAATAAAGCTAAGTGTCACAGCAGGTTAAGCACAATGAAATGACATGACACTCTCCCTTACTCGTAATAAGTAACCATTAATAACTGACCAGTTAATTCAAATGCTGATGCCATATTATGGGAGCTAAGATGGTTCAAACTAGTTATCATACATAGCAACAATTCATTTCTCATTATTTTTGCTAGTTTACGTGCAGTGCACACATTTGTGTGATTCAAGGTAGTTAAAAGTCAAACATTTAACAGGAGTGCCTTTACTGAGGAAAGGTTTCAATATTTGATTTTTAAGGCACCCTAAAATGGCTGTTTCAGGTTTTTTTTAATTTACTTTTCTTTTTTTTTCACTAGGAAAGTTCACCATTATACCTTCTATTTATTCTTACAGATTAGAAAATGATGCAAAGTTAAAGTGAAGATGGGAAGTGTTATGCTGCACTTGTTAAAATCTGCTGGACTACGATGTAAGCAGAAATAATGAAATGTCTACTTTAGGCTTTTGCATCTTTTTTTCCCCATCTTTTACAAGGAACTCCAACTGGCAGAGATTATTTATTGCATTCCTTAGCAGTCTTTAGAGAGTTTATAGAGAACAGTGATGTTTCAGAAGTGCTGACTGAAAATAATACAGGGTTTCACTTGTCTACTAATTTTTATCTTTGGCTTTTCTAGTTCTTCTCCTTATAATTTGCACAGCATGGTAAGTTTTGAGACTTCAATTACGACACCAATTCTGGTAACAGCTTTCTCTCCTTGACTGGACATAATGCTGAAAAAAGGGAAACATATTTTTCTTTTAACCTGAAGAAAATTAAGGTCCTTCTTTTCAGAAAGAAATTAAATATACACAATGTATGTTTATGATGATTGAGAAAAAGAGACATAGCTCAGACCATTGCAATATTAGGTATTTGCATGTATTAAGATTTAAGCAGGCAAATATCTGCATATTACATTAATAAAGGAGATGGCATTCCCCTGGGTTATCAGTCCAGTCTCGACAATGGAAGTCACAGCATGGCAGTAAACATGTGCATGAAACACCTTCAGAGAAAACAGCTTTTTTACTCTCACCCCTGCCATCCCTTCTTTTTTTTTTTTCTTTTTTAATATTGCTGCTGTATTTCTAGCGAGCCCATGAAAAGACTTAATAGAAGGTATTCAAAGAAAGCATGCATAACCCTACCTTTTCGCTGGAAATTCGGAGCAAATCCAAACTAATTATCCCAAGAATAAAAACAAAGCATTGTTATTTAGCTTTTTGTTTCTTTTCTGGTGGACAGTGGAAATTGAAGATTTCAGCTGGGTACAACATGGCCCCTTTGCACTGAAGAGAGTCATTGATCTGTCATTTTATGAATGCCAAGCAGGCCCTTTTAACACCCTCATTGGCCAACATGTTAACATGCATCTTTGTGTTGTCCAGTGATAACACAAAAAATAAATAGGATGTGGCCACCAACAGCAGTAAGTCATGGGCTGCCTTCATCATATAAGCTATAGGCTCCTCACTCCTGGAGCAGTGGTTGCCCCAAAGGTGGTTATTTGCACTAGAGATAACTGGCAAAAATCTGAGGCTGTGATGAATATTGACTGCGCAGCCACCCATCACAAGCCATTATCAAATGGCAGGGGAATGTCAGACTCTAAGGTGCACACACTGGAAGTCCAGTATCAATTTAGATTTAAGACAGGACAGTTGCAACAGGCTCTCTTGTACCAAGTCCTTGCATACACAACATTTACTCTTGGTTAAGGATAAAAGTTAGAGTCAGTATTTAGGGTATACAGGTGAAAATTCAAGCTGTCATGAGCATTTTTGGCAAGAACAGACTAAGATGGGGACTTTCAATCTACATATACACAAAAGAATGTGTATGGAAATGATGAATCCAGCTGGAAGAGATTCTGCCTCTGAACTAAGATTTGAACAGTTTAAAAAGACAGTGGAATTGCCTCCAGCATATATTTGCCAATGATGGTTTTCTTTACCTTTTTTTTAGAATTTGCAAAGCCCCGAATTAGTTGTACTTTACTTCATTGTTTACACAAGACAGCCACTTGTTGCAGTTGAGTCAGAATAATCTGAAAATAGTCTTGAAGGCAGAGCACGCCATACCAGTGTCCAGCAAATACTGCCATGTCTTTTTGCCATCTTAATGCAAAAATTGAACGTCACCCAACCTGTGAGACTGGCCTTGTTCTCTTTGCTTGGTTAGAGCCAGTACTGCTTTACTGTGCTTTTAGGGAATAAACCAGTCAAGACTTCCAGAGACCGACGTTCTGGCAGCTGTTGGCAATACCCAGCAAAATCGCTGGTATTCCTGTAAGCCATGCATAATGCTGTGCATTGGAGAGTGCCATCTACTGGCACTTTTTCCTCCCAATTATACCAATATGAGTGCCCTGCAAGAAAGAAGCAATCTCATGGTGATTCCTAATTCTCGCATTTCTAAAAATGTTTACAACAAGTCTGTCAGACCCAATTGTTCCTATGTAGTGCAGCATTTTTTTTTTTTCATCTCTTCTTTAGACCTTTTGACCTATCTCTCCTGCAGGAAATTTTATAATCAACTTCCTAATATGCATGACAAATCTATTATTAAATAGGCAATTATCAAATTACAAATTATAAAAAGATCATATTATGTTCTATTAGTGGTTTCTAATGGAAATAAAAGCTACAACAAAAGCTGATGAAGGTCAGTTAACATACTGAGTATGACAATTAAAACCATAATCAATCAGCAACTGTTACCATTTGCAGTTTGCAGTTCCATTGTGATGAGCCCTACACGTCTATGCAATATTCTGGATGGATTTTCACCTTTTCCACACCAAATAGGCCACTAGAATATTCCATACACCCCCTGACATTTTGCAGAGCAGTTTCTGCTGCCAGTTCAATTGTGTTTTTAACAAAGCATTCAATGTTTTATGGAATCTGGAAGACCTCTTTGGCCTACGATGTTTGAGTTCAGAGCATGCACTTGCTTCGCAACAGAGTAATCATCCACTTTGTCTTATACTTGGGACTGAGCACAACCTCACCCAGTCTGCAGATGGCGCCAAGCTGAGTGGTGGAGCTGATACGCCTGAGGGAAGGGATGCCATCCAGGGTGACCTTGACAGGCTTGAGGAGTGGGCCTCTGTGAACCTCGTGAGGTTCAACAACGCCAAGTGCAAGGTCCTGCTGATTGTGCCCCCCTACTTTGCTCTGGTGAGACCCCAACTGGAGTTACTGCGTCCAGCTCTGGGGTTGCAGCACAAGAAAGACATGGACCGGTTGGAGCGGGTCCAGAGGAGGGCCACAAAAATGATCAGAGGGATGGAACACCTCTCCTCCAAAGAAAGGCTGAGAGAGTTGGTGTTGTTCAGCCTGGAGAAGAGAAGGCTCCAGGGACACCATACTGCAGCCTTTCAATATATAAAGAAGGCTTATAAGAAAGATGTAGCGAGAGATTTTTCCCGAGCCTGTAGGTACAGGACAAGGGGCAATGGTTTTAAACTGAAAGAGGGTAGGTTTAGATTGGACATAAGGAAGAGGATAGATATTTTTATGATAAGGGTGATGAGACACTGGAACAGGTTGCCCAGAGAAACTGTGGATACCCCATCGTTGGAAGTGTTCAAGGCCAGGCTGGATGGGGCTTTGAGCAACCTGATCTAGTGAAAGAAGTGCCTGCCCACAGCAGGGCGGTTGGACTAGATGACCTTTAAAGGTCCCTTCCAACCCAAACTATTCTATGATTCTACAATTGTATACTTTTCACGTGTATTTGTACCTATCACTAAGGAGTATGTATCATTTTGGCATCAAGGTAGCTGAATCAAAAGCATTCTGGGACTGCTGTACAGCAATAAAAATGATCTTAAAGATATAAAAACCTTTTATTTCCATGAAGATTGAATGCTAGTGTAGTAAGGAACAGAGCTAAAGACTTAAAAGTTTAAAGGATACATAAGGTAACCATGCCAACATTATAATGAAATGCATTATTACCGATATTAGAAAAAACATTGGTGATGCTAAAAGAAAAAATATTTTTTCAAAACTTGGAAAGTCTTTCTCAGCTATGCATTACTCTGTGATTGCATGCCAACAACATGTTTAAGATTTATTCTTCCAGATGTAATGAGGCGGAATAAGTTTCTTTTACTGTGTAGACAACCTCAAATACTTTCAAGTTTAATGAACTTTTTGAATATTTCATGCTGTTGCATAAGAGCATGCCAACCTGTTACACATATGCTTCATGTATAAGCTTGATGTGGCTTACAAGAGTCATATACAAATCCTGTATCTTGACATTGACAGTTCAGTCCTTGATCCTGAAAGTACATCACATATCCATTTGCACAGCACAGGGAGATGTTTGTGTGACTGTGCTACCAGTGCCCCTGGGACGATCATAAGGAGTAAATCACTGAGAGTGAATTAGTGACATAAGAACAAAGGCTATGTTTGAACCTGTTTGATCCAAAAGTAATGTAGATTTTATCTAAAAAAGTGCACACAGAAAGTAATCGCTTCAGCTCAATGCACCTTTACAATGGATACTTCTTGGGTTTTAATTAAGTATGTATGATTCTTGGCATCACAAAGATCTTTTCCATCCTTGAAGATATTTAGGGTAATTTTATCTAAGACAAGCAGAGTGGATTATGGTGGTCTACAATCTTGTTGTAAAATGAACAAAGGCAAGTTGCAAGCTGCTATTACTTGCTCTACCTGAGGAGAGACTGGCTTAATGGAAAATGTGCTTCGACTGGGGGAAAGCATAAAAATACAAGCATGGAATAAATGTATAGCTTACTAATATTTGGGTTCTTTGTAGAGCTCTGTTAACAACATTCAGTAGAGGCCACCCTGCACATGTAAATTCTTCAGTGTGTAGGATGAACTTGTGTGAAAAGGCTTCACTTTCTTTCTTTTAGATAGCACAAATAGCACTGAACAACTCTTTCTCGTCTCTAAAGATGTTTGCAGTTGAAAGTTTACAAAAGTCCATGAAGCCTGAGGTTTTTTTGTTGTTGTTGAATTTCTGGAACCACTAGGTTATATGTGTAAAGGTACAGCGAGATGTTTCCCAGTGCTAGGCAGAAATGAAGACAGCCCTGTGAGTGATTCTGCAGAGGCACCCACAGCAGTGTGCTTATGAGCAATGAACTTGGAGGGTTGAGGGGGTTCTACCTGCTTTCAGTGTTGCCTGCTGTGCTGAAGCTTTATGGGTGTCTTATTGATTTGCTAGCCCATAGGATAGCACAGTTGACCAGAGATGACTTCAGTCACCTCTGGTTTGGGGAAGGATTAGAGCAGTGCCATTTGCTTTGGGGCCTTTCTGCAGAAGTCTGCAAATCTGGTGTGCTCCACCTGCCTCATCTGTCCATTCAGAGGTCCTGTCAAAGTGCACCTGCACCCTACATGTGATGTGAAGTGCATACCCACATGCTTTATGTGAACAGGGATCTTGATGGGGTCTTTGTACAGCTCCCCTTTAAGCAAGACGTGAAGCAGGGGGAGGATCTGTGCTGCAGCACACTGCAGCTGTAGCCCCCTTCTATTTTGGAAGAAAGCACAAAAAACGAAAGGTAGTGATCAATTATCGGTTGGCAGGTCTTAGTGAGGGTTCGGTGGGGGACAGTATTCTGGGCACAAGTGCACTTGGGCAACCACATTACTTTGGCCTAAATTTGTCCCTGTGGTTTCAGTCAGAATTGATATTGTTCACTTTGAAATTGCTGTGTGCTGCTGCTGATGTGCACAGCTGAGCAGCTGCTCCCTCTCAAGACAAAGGAGGCTGCACTTCAGGACGTGTTGAAGTGATTTCTGATTGTAAAGCATTTTGGGGTCCTTCAGACTAAAAAGCATTTTTACCACTTCTGCAGCTACTGGTGTAAAGGGAACAGACAAAAAGTCCCCTTGAGCTGGTACAGACGAAACTTGACTTGAAATAGAACTTCAGTAGTTCTGGAAAGTTTCCATTCTTCTTCTTCGTTTTAATCTGTAGACTGTAATGGCCAGGGTTTATACATAATTCTCTTTAGGGCATGCTCCTAGTGTAATTAGTGACAAAACCTGACTTTAATTAATGAGTAAGATAAGGCTTTAGGGATGGTCATGCAGCAAAACTTCTCAGCCTAATGAATTGATTTCCGTTGAATTGGCTATAAATATAATATCATTAATAATGAATTGGTTCATTGTAAGGATACCAGTAGACACTAGAAATGAGCAGATGTTACTTTTTTTGCCTTGGAGGCAAGTATGAAGGGTTGTTTCCCCAGTAAGTTCTTTAACGATGTTGGCAGAATTTGTAATGAGCAATGTAGCAGTCTCTTGGACAGAGATAAGGAGCAAGTGATTTATAGCTGTGATGCCTCCAGGTCTAGTTAGAGCAAAGGTCCTGCAAATGGACCACCTGGTCACTCATCCTATGGAGGAAACAGCTGAAGGGTCCTAAAATATTCTTGCAGGCACTGTCTCTTTAATTTTCCTGAAAATTTTCCCTGCATAGATAAGGGGTAGGTAAATGATGAAAAGGTCATAGAAAGCAGCAGCAATATTAGAGAAGCCAAATGACCAAAAGTAATTATTTGATGAGGAGGCTGGAGCTGGCCCCAAGCAGTTAATTTCAACACTCCTATTTCCCTGTAGACTCCACTGCTCCACACTGGGCAAGGGATTTCTAAAATGCTACACTGCCACCGGTGGTGTTCTCTTTTGGGAACTGAAGATCCATAATGCAGTGCCCGTTCTTTAGAGGTTGTGATTTTTCATTCCTTATTTTTCTTATTTTGTAGACTAGGTTCTTTCTAATCACATTCAAAAGTCCGTAGGACACGTCTCCATTTACATTCAGACTTCTAATTAAGGACAGAAGAAACCCCAAAACAATTGGATGGGAAAAATCAAAATTACCATTTTGATTCTCATAAATATTCTGTGAGCAGCAGCCAAACCCTATTCACTGTGGATTCTCTTCCAAATGAGCTACGTTCAAAAAGCTCAAACCTTGGGAAGCTCAGAGGACTGGAGCTTCCCATTCCTAACACGAAGATGACAGAAACTTTGTTTTACTCTTGCATAGCTCAAGGAATGCTCCAGTTACAGATGAGGAAGGATTCATGCAAGTCGCTCTTATGGACTTTGTTTTCCAGATTAGCTGCAAACCAAAGTAACTTTACATACGTGCTGACATATAGGTGTTGGTGCATAAACTTGCTTTTACAGGAATCAAGAGCTAGAGCTGTGCTCTCACGCTGTAATACACCCACTGCCACAGCAGTCCAGTAATGCTCTGTTGATTTCTTCCTTCATTAGAAGTCTCAAAAAAAATGCCCTTAGAATTGCATCTCCATATTCCTGCCAACAAAATCCACATTTTCAAGCCCAAATACTTGTTTCTTATGTGGAAAGGATCGATTCTGTGAACTGCAGAAAAATTCACAACCCCAGTGAATTCCACTGGATACAGTAAAGTGACTAACATTCATGAAAATCAGGCCACTCTCATACAGATGTTTGAAAAATAACCTAAGTATCTAATATTTAAGCATGCTTGTTTCAAAATGCTCATCATTAAAATATGTCTCTTTGTAGGCAGAGAGAAAAAAATGTGGGTTTGGTTTTTCAAATATGGCTTCCAATTGAACCTATCTAAGCTGAGCCTGCAGTTCTGCCCCAGAAAGAAAACACAAAAAGACTTAGCATGGGTAAAAAAAGTATGCCTTCAAATATGGAAGTCCAATTACATTCCCTGGGTTCCAGTCGCTATTAGCAACTGTGAAGAATAAGGAAGAAAAATAGGTTGATTTTCATGCATTTATTTAGATTTAGGGAAGAAAAAAAAAAGACATCCATCCAAGGCTCTACATTTCTACTATCATTAACCACACAATAAATACAATCTCACAACATTAAACCATCACTTCAACAGGAACTAAACCAACCAACCAGCTACCTACAGGGAGTCCTGGAGGACAGATTAAGAAGTAAAATAAGTACCTGTGAATACTCTGGAAAACAGGAAATCTCCACTTTCCAGTAGCATAGCACTCCCACTTCTAGCCAACATGAAGGGCAAAATGCTCAGCCAATCTCGTAAACTCATTATGATACAACATTGAATATTTCCTGCCCTGATTATTTTGTTACATTGTTAAGTGGCCAGTGTTATTCTGGGTGGCAAAGAGAACTTTCTGCTTTAGAAGGAAAAAGAGAGCCTGGCTGACCATGCTAACAGCATCGGACCAAAGGTGAGGGACATGCGGACTAACTTAGTAGGTCACTGTGGAAGTAAGCTAGCATGCAGAAGCAAAGATATTTAGTAGAGGTCTGCTTCAAGACACAAGAAGAGGATGTGCACAAGTAATAGGTTGCATTTGTTATGCACTTTTTGCATATGTGGGTAGGTTTTTAGGTATTATATGGCATGTTGAATGTATTCATAATACCATATATAATAATGCAAATGAAATATTTACCTTACCCAAACATGCTAATGGCCCAAGGGTACAATATCACGTATCCAGAACTGATTAGTGCTGAATGCTGCAGCAGGAAGATACAAATGCCATGCGCAGTCAGCTATGCCACACCACACCGTGGGGGAAAACTACCTGGCCACAGAGGGTGATCAATAAATGTCCAAAGCACCAAGACTGATAATGTTCTGTGCAGCTACAAAATATATCCTCGCATTCTTCAGTTGTTTTGCTACCAATTTTGGCACACTGAGATATGTAGCGCCAGGGAAAGGCACCCTCAGCCTTCCATGCAACAAAACTGCAAATGTAAAGATTTGCTTTTTCTTTCTGGTCACAGTATTTTGAAGTCAAAGATATTTATAAATAAACCTCTTAGTCTGGAAAGGAAGTAGATGCAGCTATGAAATAATTATTAGAGCTATAGTAAGAATTCTGATCCTTATGAAGGAATTCTTCAAAGGCTCTACATTAACAAAAGAAAAAAAACCCTTTTCATATATTTGTCTCTGCTTTTGTAAGTTTTATGAGAAATTGATAGGGTTTCATTATGGGAAGCAGTTTTTGGATGTTAATTCTCTGCTCATCTGTCTCCCCAAGCCCCTCAGACATTAATTAAACTTTTATAGCCATTCAAACTAACATCTAAACATTCCAACTCAGAGCGGCTTAAGTACAGCCTTAGGCTATATCTGGCCCAAATCCACCAGAATGGCTCTATGCCTAATCCTCTGTTCCAGCTATTGACTGTTCTTGACCCCTTTTTCTTTTACTTTTATCATCTATTATCTTAAGGGGGCTTATTCTGCCCTGGTCCAGTTTTGTCCACTGGCATAACAAATTCTTATTTTTTCTGTACCCGTCATTCCTGTGGCCAGCTAGTATTCTTCCCAGTAACACTTTCAGAGACTTGAAATATCTTGACAGTTTGACTTTATCAAAGTTACACAACGGGTGATGGTAGCTATTTGAGCTTGTGCTTCCAGATGGCATGGGATCAATAGATGGGATGTGACTCACAGCTAACTAGATATTTGGCCTTTGAAGCGCGATGTTGCAGGTCCTTAGTAAGTGTTTCATGCCTTATTGTTTTGAAGGGAACTGCATGCTGATATTTGGTGAGGGAGGGATGCAAACCATCAAAGCTGAAGAACATTTGGGCTGAGGTTTGCTGTTTGAGTCCTAAATTTGTCACTATCTCCCACTACATTTTATAGCTCCAGCATCTAGATGTGCTATGACTTATACAGATGTCTCAGCTCCCATTAGCGTCAGTGGAGCTTTAGAGAGTGATTCAGCGACTTTTGGGAAAGGCAAACAGTTATTCAGATACCACTGACCATGGGAAGTACATCTCCACTACATATATTTGGGCCTTAGACAAGCAACACCTACCTGGGGACACCTATATTGTAGACAGGTAAAATTAGGTCAGCTCTGTTGTATGCAGGTATAAAAATCTACCTACACACAACAGTTGCATGAAAAATACACTTTAATGGAGAATCGAGAAAATATTTTCCAGCACACGGAAGATCCCTCAACTATTCGGGTAATGTTTTCTAGACATATGGTTAGCCCTCATTTTTTTTGCCAGTTGAACACTATGGAGTTCTTCAGATTTAGTAACTCATTCACAAAAATATATAGCAACAAAATAATATTGCTCTCTGGGACAAAGCCCAGTTTTACTAGTGAGTAATTCAGGTTTGTGATAGAAAGCATACCGCTTCATGTGAAGACACTGTCTCTGGCCACCAGTGGCTTCCAACAGGAATGGGGAGAGGGCTGTGATACCCATGGCAGTCAATAGTGCGAGAGCATTTCGGATTTTAGAGAGTACTAACAAAAGGATTTTTCCATGCACATTGCTTTATTTTTGTCTCATTTTCTAAATCTTGTTTTTGTGTGTGGCAGAGATGTCCCTTGTTTAGATGTTCCTCTGTAAAAAAAAAATCTCTGTTTTCCTTACTTGTCAAAGTGTTTCTTAAAGTGTAAAGTAATCGATGACAGTATCCATGATGCTAGATTTCTGAGGAGGGCATAAGCTCTTAGTAATATTTAGTAGTTAGTGTTGGCAGTGGGACTTCAGGCAGCTGTACTACAAGGTCTGGCATCCCTGAATGGGAGGATGAGGCCGGGCCGGTGAGAGGGCACCCAAAGGAAGAATGAGTCCCTGTGCCTGAAGGTCCACTGCCTTAACTTCGACAAGAGGACAAGATCTCACCCAGCATTGTAACAATTATGTTGAAAGAAATATTAATGATTGTAATGTTAAATCAAATTAAGCAAAGTCTTAGGTATTCAGCAGTTATGGAGAACTAAGAATACTGACTGAAAATTTGAAAGCTGAATTCAAGTGGCTCAAGACATTTTAAATTAGTTAACACGCTGACCAGCAGTTAACAGATACTCGGTACTCCATACCACAGGAGTGAAACTTTGTTATAGTTAACAGTGGTAATTATGATTGCTCTTCAGGTGCGTAATCATTACACTTCATTAATCACATTCAATAAAGAGGTAGTGCTATTTACTAGTACTGGCTGGGAAACCTTAACAGCTCCACTCCTTAGAGATTATTCATATCCCCAAAAGCACTATTACCCTTTTTACTCCAGGCTCTTACCAAAGCAGGAAACCTCAGGTTTAATGTTTTGTAGTTACATTACCAATTACTAGATGTGTCAAGCAAACTCTCCAGTATGTTTTAGTACCCAATATTGGAAACTGTTTATACATAAAGCTAATAGTTATGATTATGTTTATTGCTCATTCTACATTCAGCAAAACTTACAGAAATGAGGAGAGAATGTCTTTGCGTGAAACCTACTGGCCAAAAGCTACAGGCAGCTCTATTTAAAAAGCTTGTTGCTGAATCCGATTTTCTAATCAAGAACAGGACGTTAAATTTGCACAGTAAACGTACTGAAGCATAAAGAACTGGTTATTTAGATCAGTCTTCTGTTTAGAAGGGGAGGGAAGTCAAAGTGTGTGTATCGACATAATGCAATTTTTATGAGGGTTGAGTATTAATCCTGGATCCTGCCACTTTGCAGTTTTGATGTATTAAAAAAGCTGTTAGATAAGTCTGGTGGTTGCCAAAGCAAATTAATTAAGAAACTATAATATTTTACTTGTTTCTGGTAAAATAGCATGAAGTTATAAAGTGAACGCTGAAAGATTTTCCCCTCCCCCCTAATCCTCATTCATTTTCGTGAAGATTAATGATGAAAGATCTAACAGAGCCTCATTAGGTGCCAAAAGAAATGGCACCTATGTTAACATCCCTCTAGGAGCCGCGGCTATGACTCCAGGAAATTAATTTATAATTCATTCTAATATGGTTAAGACTTCTTAGTGTTTCTTCCTGGATGTTACAAGACAGGCTCTAAATATCAGAACTTGCAAAAACTATACAATAAATAAGATCAAGCTGTTCCTTGCACCAGAGAACTAGTATAGAAGCTGGTTTTTTTCTCTGCTTTCTTCTGTCATCTTCATCTTGCTTAAAATATACAGTAAGAGCTCTGGCAGTTGGGATGTAAAATGACTTCTTGATTGTAGCATATAATTAAAACTTCCCTTTCTGCTTTTTTTCCACATCAGTTTATAAAGGATCTACTTGAATTTGAGGCAAAAAAAAAAAAGACATCTGGCTTCATGGCTTTGTGTGGGCTGAAGCTAGTTATATTCCTTTTTTAAATATATATTTGTACTGAGTCAAGCCTAAAATAATGAACACTCCTTACCCACTAGAATATATTCCTTCATGCTGAGAGGTGAAATAAATTCTGCCATGATCACTGAAAACATGCCAGAACCATTATTGCACATTGCGCTACTTTGGCCCATTACCGAAAAGATTATAGCCCTACACAAAAAAACAGCTTTTCAATATGAAAAAAAATCAACCACCCCAAACCCTTTTCTTCCAGGTCCTGCTAGTGGCTTTACTTAAAAAAATAAAACAGGTTAAGACCACTACTACTGCTACTGCTACTACAGCATGTTGTACGAGAGACAGAGTTTGTAATAAAACCCTGCCTATTTTTCTAGAGCACGCCAGAACTACAGGTTTCAAAGTGCTGAAAACATTTTTGCTGGGTCAACATCATCACAGCCGTGCATTTATACAGTGCCCTTGCGGAGAGTCACAAGGGTGCTTTACAATGAGGCTCATTAAAAATGATCAATATTTAAGAAACGTTAAAAGGAGCAGCAAACATATTTCTTTGATGTAGTTTTAAATGCTGGAAGAGACCAGGCAGTTTTAAAAAGGTGGTGGAAAGTTTAAAAATCAAATGGTGTAATTAGAAAAATGCATGAGTTCTTAATGTCTTAAGGTCATAAGGAGGGCAAACAAAGCAGCTATCCGATTCTGGTGGCAAAAGGAAGCTGTAAAACACGGCCGGTGAGAGCTGATGAGGTAAGCTGGAATATAGACTCCCTCGCCTGCCATTACAGGTGGCGGGGATGGAGGGGACTCCCTCGCCTGCCATTATGCTACACCAGCAATGGAGCAGCTCCTTGTGCTCAGCGGTCATGCAGCGTGTGCAGTATTTGAGAGGGTTTTTTGAGAGAGGTTTATTTTGAGAGAGGTTATTTGAGAGAGGTTTATTCTAAATCCATTTCCCAGAGTAAAATAAAAGGAAATGAGGAGGTTTTACAGTCTGTTTCAAAGATGGTTGTGCTTTAAGTCTGTCAAGCCTTGGTGAGCATTGGTCTGGACTGGGTGAATTCAGGTTTTGCCAAGCAATAAACTCGATCTTTCAGCAGCCTTTCTAAACTGTTGGGATTGGGATTACGATCTCTCAAAATATCTAGGCTGGCTCCTCCGCCTCGACCATGCTGTACCCACCTCCTCCGCTGCCTCTGTGGTGCAGCAGCAGCTTATCCCGTGCAGGAGCTGTTGGGGTTGAGACACCTGAGGGATTCACTCGCTAGTACCTTGTAGCTGTGAGAACGGGCTTTGAGCTGCTTTTGAAACAGAAAGAGAAGAGACGTCTGTTGGGCAGCATCGTGTACGGCTCTTGAGGAGGGAGGAACATGTCAAACCTCGAATGAGCTCTGAAAGCAGTCAGGATGGGGGCCGTTCAGCACTCCAGCACACAGCAGCTGGCAGTGGTCCCTGAGGGACCCCACACCCCAGAGCGAGCTCAGGAGGTCCCCTGACACCACACCGCTGCCACAGCTGTAGCGGGGAGAGGTTTAGGAGCTGACTGTAACAAACCCATACACACCCCAGTAGCTCCCTTTGCCCTGGGGGAAATCATTTTTTTTAGAGAAAGGGTAAAATTTCTGTTCCTTTACCAACTTTTTACTCTTATGTAGAGTTGTCAGTAACAGCAGTGTTACTAATTGCTAAATAAGCACATGTAAACCAGCCAGATTAATACTCTCTTAAACTGGAATGCTTGCAACAGCTACACTGTGTTGCCAGGCAGCTGCCGGGTGCTGGGCCATGCAAGGACATGGATCTCTAACGAGCAAAGTGGTTTCACTTCTACCCTGTGCATTTTGTTCACTGGCACTGCCAAAAGGCAACCCAGCTATGACAGGAGGTTTGCCCCCTCAGTGGCAGAGCTCCCCCAGCCTGGCGGCCCACAGAGCTCGAGCCACATCTGCAAATTCAGCCCCACAGGAACAGGCATTCCTTACTGTCACAAAATGAAACTACCATTAAAACTACTATTTGCCATGTGGAAAGGGGAGGAATAAAGGATGAAGAGAGGGAAAAAAAAGATTACTTTCTTTCCAAGCAGTAAGGTAAAATAAATGACAGCAGATGCATCTCCCTAGAGTAGTGCCACTCAGAAGTGATTGCAGCTAGACTTCCCTGCTGCGGCATGCCGTGCCGTGCCATGCCATGCCATGCCGTGCCATGCCGTGCCATGCCATGCCAGTCCTCCATCAGCCAAACAGCGAGCAGGCTGCAGCATGTGTTTCTGGGCCACGTGGCCAGATTTCCCTTGCACGGGGAGGGGACAGGGCTTGGGCATGCTTGGACTTTCCAAGATGTGGAGTCTGGAGATGGCCAGAGCACTTTGTAGGGAAGTCTCCCTGACTGGCAGCACAAACATAGCAAATTAACCCCAATGAATTGCAAGCACACAGCTTAAAAAAATCTGGGACCGAGGTAACAACAAGCACACCAGTCTTTATTTCAATCTGTGCGAGGAGGAGAGCAATATAAGCTGTACTGAATGATCATAATTTTAAGCACCTCTTGAAATTTTTAAAACTCCTCTGGCTCCTATCTTGAAGGACATGTTAAGTGGAGAGCTTTTCTGAGCTCTTTATAGATTACCACATACAGTAAACCTTTAAATAACTAAGTAAGTGTCTCAAGCACATGGAATCGCTATATTTTGTGGAGGCTTGGGCCTTTACCAAATGTATTCCTCCATCAGGTGGGGGGCAGTTTATAAAAGCTAACACACTTTTAAAAAAGATTTGAAGTGACAGCTTTTTGCATGCCCATTATCCAACAGGTCTGACCGCTCTCTCCTGCGGTGAGACTGACAGACTGCGTGCGGCAGGGAGGAGAATGAGCAGGGAAAGCCCGTGAGAGCTTTATTACCAGTTCCATTCTACGTGTGCATGCCTGGCTTTCCTCTGCAAACAAGGGATGATTTCCTTTTAATCTATCACTGCATTTTCAAAGGGTTTCTTTTCTACTTGAAATGTGACTGCGAAAAAATGTCAAGTTTTGCTGAACAAATTCACTCCCTGTGTGGATCCAGTCACATCTGCTAACCACAGTGATGATGCATTAGCTAGTTCTCAGCTGAAATGTTCTGGCCTTCATCCAAAGTATTTTGGTTTTCAGCCTAAAACCAGTAATGTTCAGTTCTAGAATGTAGTTTTTAAATAAAAAGAAGACATCCCCCCCCCTTTTTTTTGTAACGAAAGCAAACACTTTTAGCTCTCCATTTTTGTTCAGTAACAAATATGATTTTTTGTCAGAAGGTGCTTTCTGTAGAAAATTTTACCAAGCTTATCACGTATCAGCTCCACTTACAGCCAGCAAAGCAGTGCAAGCTATTAAAGCTATTAAAAGGAAATTTTTTTTGGCTGTTCTGAATTTTGGTGTTAGTTACTACTGCATCTAAGTAGTCTTTAGCTGAATAGCATGAGGGATGGGAAGAAGTGTTAGAGGCTGAGAGGGAGAGTTGGCACGCATCACAGGGAAGAGCTCTAATAGGGGACTGCCATCTTGGGCAGCAGGACCATCTTGTGAGGAGGCAGCATTTGTATCTCAGAGGCCATTGCAAGGCTCGCTACTTATTTAGCAGAAATTAAGGTCTAGAAGGAATGGGAAAAGTGATGTCCAACAGCTAGTGTCTGTTTATTGCCTGCCTGTCTGGCTGCCTGTCTTCTGGGGTGTTACTGCAAATAATCACTTGTCTCTGCATATTCATCCTGTCTTGGGTAGCAAGGTTTTCCTGTAGGAATGATAAAGAGCCTTGAATGTTTCCCATAACATTCACAATTTCTACCTTGGCATTTCAATATGCCTAAGAAGATTTTTGTCATCAACTCTGACGAGCATAAGTTGGAGTGTTAGCATTTCCCTTGGACATAGACACATCTCCTCCTAATCGCCACACTACTTGAGGAGTGTGAAGCAAGCAGGAGAGTTCCTCACACGACAACAGATCTTGGCACTGATGCTTAGAGGAAGATTTATATCTCTTCACAAGACCTCTTAACAGCCTGCAGATTTGAAGAAGAGGAACAGAGGCAATAGCATCTTTTGTAGAGAAAGAAATACCATCCTTCTCTGCGGAAGAATGATCTCATGAACAACAGCCAACATAGCATGTTCTGCTTCCAGTCCATATCTTATCAGCTTGGCAGATTGCAGATTGCCCGCAGACATCATGTCTGGACACACCAGGGAACATGGCAATCGTCTTATTGCATTCAAGCATGCAGCATCTTGAAGTGTGTGGCTCTGCCCATGCCGGAGGTCAGGCTTAGAGGCTTGCTGGCTGAACAGCAGGTAAGCTGAACAGCCCTACGACTGCCATATATGCACAGTATGTATGCATCCATCATTGCAAATGATGCAGGAAATCCTGCATTCTCACACTGAATCTTGGGAGGGATAGCAGGTATATCTGCTACTTATGGAAGGCAGAGAAGTAAAACTCAGATACAGTGACCCCCCAAAAACCAGAGAGGATACCAGCAAGAGAAAATCAATGTTAATAAGAAATAAGGAATACAGAAAAACAAAGTGCTGGTTTGCAAAGGAGAGGGAACTGTGGTTAGGCAAAGAAGATAGGTAGGGTAAGTACAAGTTAATTTAGAGATATACTGTATTGGACCTTACTTTCCTGCCACAGCAGTTCTGCAACAAGTAGCAGTTCAAGGAGGAGGAGAGTTCAGACATACTCTTTTTTAGCTGCTGCCATGATTGGAGGTCACAGCATTAGCACCCTGCCTCAGGGAGAAACCTGGATTGTGACAGTGCAGGGGAGATACAGAGCTGGCTTTTGGATACGCCTCCTTTCTGAATCTTCTTTGGAAAGCTAAGGAGAGGTGGAATATCTGAAAAAATGTTTCTAATACAGTTTAAGAATTTGAAGTTTTGAGATCGCTGATGATGTGGACATAAAGTTTTATAAGCAATTCTCTGACAGTTCTTTAAGCAATTCTGTGTCATTGGAATAATACACTAGTAATTTATATAGTTTGCTCTAGCAAATAAGGCTCAAGAAAGGATTCCACAGAATGATCTGTAAAATTGTCATTATGAAACTTGAGAACATTTTTATTCCTCCATCTAACATTTATTTCACACCATAAAAGTAGCTTATGTTCCTCTGATGGGTTTTGCATACTAGAGACATCATATTGCATGTGGATACTTTCTTAAAAATATGAACGTAGCTCTAACTTCTGGAGTATTCTCAGCCCTGGAATTCAAGCTTCTGCCAAATTTCTAGCCATCTAGCAGTTTTGGTTGGTTGTATTTACAACCAAATGGGACCATAGATTTGTCATTGGCATCAGTAGGAGCACGGTCAGTCAGACCTTGGATTACTGCAGAACAGAACGCTCATTTGTAAACAGATGCGCACTGACTTTGATTTGACTTTGGATCAGACCTCTGTGGAAAAATATATTCAGCAAGTGAAAGAAATTCACCATTATAGTAAAGTCATTTGCTCACCAGCTGTTAAAAATAAATAGCTATACAAATGATGTGCCATAAACTAAGACTACCGTTATGCATAAGAATGTGTCTCTTTCTTTGACGATTGCTCTTTGTTTCGTGATAAGGTGGTGAATGTGCATGTCCTTAGGAAGGCTTTATCATTGTCGGTGACATTCTTTAGTTGTGCTTTTATGAGACACCAGTGCCACCCAAAATGCTTTCAGGTCTTCAGTAAAGGGTAACTGTCATTCTTCTTCCTGGAATACTTCTCCCAACTAGAACAAGAGGCATGCAGTTGTATGCAGCACTCCCACCACCTCCCAGGGAAACAAAAAAGTTTATCACTGAGGCAGCATTCACGTTCCGTCCAAAGCACACATAACCTAATGGAAAATGTGAAATAAGCTGAATGACATGTAAGTGAAAAGCTGCATTGTCTTGTCTGAATATGGAGAATTTTAAGTAAGATAAAAAATAATGGTGCTGACCACTTACGTCGTGTCTTTTGATTAAATTCCTTGAAAGAAATCTTTATATATTTTACCTTTGTGAGATATGGCAGGTGAGTACGTGTTTCCATTTTGTGGAGAAACAAACTGAAACACACCGAAGTTGGGAGTTATCCAGCTGTGTACTGAAGTACTTACACAGAGGTGTGACTGGAAGGCAAGACGCCCTTTGCTCTGATTCAGTAAGCACTATTTTCCTTCATCTCACCCGGTTTCCAGTAAGAAGTTGTTCAGTAAAGTGACTTACAGAGCCTTCTGTTTGAATTATTTGACAGTCATCTTTGATATTTAAGGTGTGATATGTGACTCTTCATGATTTTTATTCGTATGCAAAATACAAAGTAGCACAGCTGAAAAAGAGAAATTTTAAAAATAAAAACATCCTACTTTGCAATATTCAAGCACATACCGATTTTTTTCCTTAAATCATTGACTGCAAAAACTTTTCTATGTCAAGAGCTGAAGGAAGATAGAAGAGGAGGCATTCATCACTGAGCTTTATATACAGACCTAAATTTCATCAAGGCCCTTGATAAATGTCACTTGATTGCGGGTTTCTGCCTACCTTACCGTATGTGCTAGGAGAAATGCAGTGTAACAAATTAAATAGGAAGATGAACAACTTAGTGAATGGGAAGCATCCATATGAGAAGCTGTCATACTGAATAGAAATATTAAGTGGAATCCCATAGATTGTTGGTAAGCGCTTGTACCTCTGACGCACGCAATACATATGAGCGATCCCAGGGAAGGCATGAACTGTGAACTGGTTCATCCTCCGAACAGCATAGAAACGAGAAAACTGATGAGCTTCAGGTGACATGGGAAGGGATTTCACTCAGATGTATAACTGGTTTGACATAAGACTACTGTCGTTTCACTCTGAGAGATTGGAAGCAATAAAAAATTACTAGTGCAATATAAAAGGAGTTCAAACAGAAAGCTGAGTGCTGTGTGAAAAACCTGGCAATAGAGTACATAGCATTTGTACTTGGGGAAAAAATAAACTCACTCGGATTTCTTCTCTCTCTCAAAGCACTAGTTATTTGTGAAGCCAAACCAGAGAATCTTGGCTTCACAGGCATTCGAGCTGATGCCAGGCTGTAATGATCTATGCTTACTGTATGTACACACAGCATTAAGAGAAGGCAATGTTATTCAAATGAGCCTGTGGTTTACTAGATGAATTTAATTATTTCTGGTTTGGTTTTGCCCCTAGGGGCTAGTTTTTGATGGAAAAAATTCAATATTAGTACTTAGATGACTTGCAGTATACAAGCAACACTGCTGAGAGCATACCAAAAGCGGTGTTCAATTATAGCTCAGTGAAGTCAGTAAGGACAATGAGGTTACATCTGTTATTCACAACCTTCAGTGGAGAAAACTAGGTTGCACATAAACTGAATACATAGGAGAACAGAAGATGCTGAGATCAAGCATGGGTACAATTTTGAGTGGAGACCTACAGCCTCAGAGTAGTTTTTCCCTACAATAATTTCTCACAATAATAAAGAGAGAAAGTTCACAATCTCAGCAAAGTCTGTAATTCCAAACTTCTCACATCTAAGGTGTTCACAGCCAGCTGTTTCAGTGGGAATGATTTTTGGAAGGAACCACTGCAAAAGTTTTGTAAAGGAGACTTTTTTCCTGCATTCCACATTAAAGCTCCTCAAATTGTTAACTGCTTTTGAAAATCAGCGCTATCAGCGGAAAGCAGAGGGAGATACTTTGTGGTTTAATAGAGTGATAGGCAGTGATTCAAAGATAAGTAAATCCTTGTACAGTCATGAATCCCAGGTTAAAAAAAGCTAAAACATTTTCAAGTTTAGCCAAAGGAAAAAGCAGTATTTATATAGATGAGGTCTGGCAACTGAGCTTTACTTAGGCTAAAGAGCATTGAGATCAGTGCTCACGTAGATTTACAATAGTACATCTCTACTGGTACACACAGTTGTTAGTAATTAAAAAAAAGATTATGTTTCAGCTGCTGCTTTGCCTGAATAGCTTCCCAGGCAAGCACAGGAATGAGTGGGAGAAGGAGGTGTGCAGCAGAGGGCTTTTAGTGCTGGTGGGAGATGGCCTAGCTAATGTGTGTGCACTTGTGTGGTTACCTAAAATAGTAACCAACCCAACTGAGCTAATATGAAAATGCTCTACTGAAGGGTTAGAGCATTAGAGTGGAGAAATGTGCAAAAAAGGTCCCCTCCTTCCTCCACAGAAGGTGCTGCCACATACAGATGTGTGAGAGAAAACGCCGATGCTTTCTCTTGGTTGCTGTGGGATGGAAAAGAGATGAAGGAGATAAAGTGAGAAATGCATCTCTTATCCTCTGCCATGTTTTGTTATAATGGAGCATCTTCACATTTGCAGGACCCTTTGTGACTGAGGCACTGACCAAAAAGCCATGTGGAAGAAGAAGCACTGGCCAGTGAAGACCAGTTTGTGGCCAGTATGTGTCCCCTGTGCCACCAGGTCCCTGGGCAGCCATGTGGCCTGATGAAGGAGTGCTTGTTGCTCTCTCAGTCACCTTGTAGATGGCTCTGGGAATGGTCAGTGAGCCCACCACCCATACTTAGGATCACCTCCCTCATGAAAATGGGGTGGCATTTTCTGACATTGCCTTTATACTAAAAAAAAATGCATAAGAAGCAAAAATGGTATTAAAATGAAAGACATGAGAAATTAGCCACTCCATTAAAAGTCAAATACAGGGAAGTTAAATACTTGTCCAAGATGTATCTTTCTACTGATGATTTTTGTCTGACTTTGAAGTATTTTCTGGTTAGTAGATCGACCTGTCAAACTGAGTGCCAAAATACCCTACACAGCCTTCCAGCATGGGAAGCATCTCTGTTAACAAATCTATCCTGAAATTTGCCTTCCCTGGAGTTGAGACTGACTTGGAAATGAATTTTCTCCTTCACCTTACTCACTTTTTAGTTGCAAGTGAATTGGCCTACGAGACTTTTCACAAACTCTTATAAGTAATTTAATTAGTGCAGTTGTTCAGCTCCTCACTGCCTTTCTTCCTGTTCATCTTTGTTTGATATGGTTTCCCTTTTGTTACTTAATGATGCTTTTGGAATCTCCCATCCAGCTGGGAGGACATCACTTGTCTGGATATCTATCTTAGTTGCTACAAACCCCATCATATTTACAAAATAGAAACATGTCTTTTCCTGGCAGACAGGACAGTGCTGAGTTACATCACTCTGAATATGCATGAGTTTAAGAACATCATTTTTAATGCCATATAACTTCCACAGTAGTCATTATTCTGATGTCTGAACAAGAATGATGAATATGGCTCATTGGAAGTTCTTGGTATAAATTAGGTATACTCATAAATAAATAAGCTCAGGGTATTGCTATGTCTGGATCAGGTGATCTTTAATTACGGCTTGTTGGGTTACTGGAACTCCAAAGTATAATTTCTATGCGTATCACCTTTAGCCCGATTACCGTTTGTAAGAAGTGTTTACAATTTGACTGGGTTGTCCATTAGCCATTTTCAAAAAAGGAATGTTGCTCGTCACCGCTGATGTAACGTGTCCGTGCTCAGGCTCTGTGCACAGCAGTCAACAGTGTGAGCCTGCGCGACGGTCCTGCAGCACACGAGAACTGGACATTCGCCTTCCCAGTGACACGGCTCTGGATATACGTTTCAGGTGCCACAGCAGCTCAGTCACTGGAAGGAGCTAGTAGCCACTGAAAAGGACAGACAGTGACTGGCCCCAGCTTTATTTTAAACAGACTGGCGTTGTCAGTCATCGTTGGAAAACCATCTGTGAGCTGCTTAACCTTGATTATAATCTGTTTCTCCCAGTTGCTAAGGCAACTTTGTGCCAAAACGTGTTGGGGTGGATATAAATCTTCTGGTGGGACGTGACTTCTTGGGTCACAGTCCCAGCTCACTTACAGTAGGGTGTCAGTTTTTGTTTGTTCAAGGCAGTAAGGAATGTGTCTAAGTTAATTATTACTTGGGATTTCTGTACGTCTAAGACTCTAAAACAGAAAAACATTGTTAAACACTTCCGGCAGCACCAAGGCTTCTCTCATTTTCCTTTACATAGCCCAGATTGATTCTGCCATGCATATTCACAATGAGTTGTATCTAATTCTGCACATGGGATTATGTCATAGGATCTTATTGGGCAGGTGCAAGGTTGGAAAAATACAATTTAAATTTTTGTCTTGATTTTACATTTCCCAGTAACTAAGGAATATGTATAGCAATAACACTTGTTGCAACTCTGTAGTGCACCTGAAAATCAGTTTGTTTGCTTGTTTTACTGATCTGTTTACTGGTTTTAAGATGATAAATAGTAGCATATGAAGAATTTTCCTAAGGATGTCAAGTGCTTTATATAGCTTTGTTGATATAACATGAGTGCAGAAAAAATACTTGATTTAATGCAAACATCAATAAATACAAGTCAAACATAAGCTGAATGTTAAACAAACACACTGCAATTCCAAACAAATCATAGATACAAGATTAGCTCCATCACTGCTCTCCTCCAGCTCTGCCCACTCTTTTCAGTGAGCCTGGGACTTGCCCACAACTCCAGCACTGTCAGTCTGCCCACAGTTACTCATCCCTGTCTTTTCCACATCTCAGTTCCTTTCACTAACGGCCAGGGCTGGAGACGAGCTTGGAAGGAGAGGAAGAACCCACTTTGCAAATGAGAAACACTGTATAAAAAGTTTTGACGGGGGTTGTAAATATCATAAACAATGGGAAGAGGACTCTTGCCGAACACAGTCAACATCATGGTCTACCTGAAATATCAGATTATGCTCGAACTCAGTGTGTGGGTCTTAATCATAGAATCATAGAATCCTTAAGGTTGTAGTGTGTTGGGGTTTGTGGGGAGGGGGGCTGTTGGGCTTTTTTTAAAAATTATATTCTATTATCCTATTGCCAGAGCATGTTTTTCACACAATTGCTGGTAAGACTATACTTTCTGAGACGTGAAAGTTTTTCTTCAAAAAACCTCTTTCCAAACCTCTCAAAAGCCAGTGTCAGTCACACTGGCAAGCGTAATTTTATGGAGTGCTGCATCAGGACAGCAAGTTTTGGTACTGGCAGCACAGTAGACCAGTGTAACACCAAGACCAGTTTACATCTTGCTTTCATGCAATTTTAATATAGAGCCTCAGGGGAGGCTCTGAGACACAGACCTTCATTTGAAATATAAAGTTCAGGATTCCTCCTCCAGCTCCAGCTCTTCTTTATTGTACACAAAGTATTGCCATCTGCAGGACCACACACTGAATAGCTGAGATGATAGATAGATAGAAGATGGTAAAGACACCACTTTGGCGTCCACCTGATTCAGTGCAGACATCTGACTCCCAGCTTGTCACTGTGAGTTCCTTTTGTAGTCATGGAGAGAAATGGACACTTCTAGGCATTATTCATCTTATCTGTAAAGCAGCCGGCTGAATTAGGTCAGATGAATCACATCCTAGAAGCCTCTGTGGAAGCAAGCGATGGGTGACTAGCACAGACAGCCAACTGCACCATAGATGCCTGACGTTAGCTGAGATGAGTCCTATTTATGAGGGTTGTTGCCAAGATCAAGTGAAGCTATAGATCAAGAGTGTGTCTAGGTTAGCTATTGTGTAGAAAAATTCACCTCCTTCTTACTCTTAAATAGGGTTCTCAATATTTCTATTTTTTTCCAAACTGAATTTGCCTATCATGCTACTTAGTAAGTGTCCTATGGTATTGTCACCATACATGACCCACTGATTACTTAAATAGAAACTTCTACGTATTGAAATGTCACCAGACCTGAGTCACTGACAAGACATGCAAAGTTCTCATTTTTTAATAATTCCTATAAAGCAGTAGTTAATCTTCTTTCTAGCAGCACAGTCAAATTGGCAACTTATCAGCAATATTCTATGTATTCATTTATTTAGTAAGCTTGCCTTCGGCTTTACAAAATGGTATTGACACCTTATCCTTAGAAACCACGTTGCAGCCAGTGGAGTGAAACTGATGTAGAGTAAAATGAAGTGCTTGGCTCAACTGTAATGTAACCAGCCCTAGGGACAGGGACGAAGCTTCACCTCACCTCAGTTTTGATGGCTATCCCTACTCTTATGATGGGATTCATTGGACCCAAACATATTGCTATGAAATCCAGATGCATTACATCCTATAGGTGCCTTAGTCTGTTCTTTGATGATTTAGGAGCCTTGGGTGAGGGTGTTAAATGTCTGCACTTGGTAAGATGGGTCCCAATCTTGCAGTTTAAATGGCAAAAAGTTGGACATGACAGTCAGGGCGGAATTCATTTTGTTGTGAGTTCTAGGAACACTGTTATTATGGGTTTAGTTGATTTTTGTCCTTTTTTTTTTTAAATAGCATGGCATCTTTTCCAAGGTTAATGTTATAGACATGTTCATCCTGACAAAGTCAATCGTATTAAAAACAAATCCTGTACTGGAATTACCAGTTACATAACCAATGAAACCCTTTATTAAGGACCAGTTGTCGTAACTTCTAGCGTATATAAATCATCGTTGCTCTACTGGTTTCAATGTGTGTGCATCAATTCATGCCAGATGAGCATCTGGCCCTAAATGTTCAGTACATGCTTCTCAAGATGCTATTAAGAGTGTAGTGAGAGGAAAGGATTATGTTAAATGCTGGTTTATTTCTGTATTGGTTCATTCACAAGAGATGCACTGAGAAAAGCAAATAAATTAACATATGTCCCTTTTTTTTTTCCTCCCTAGTTCTTTTAGTGTTCCTCTTGCTGGGATTTTAGAACAGGGAAGGCCAGAATGGGGAAACTGCTCGTGTTGAAGGTTGGCTTCTGGGACCTATCTCATTTTGTATCATGTTATTTCTAAAAGGATCTACTGAATTCCTTCAGAGTAAAGAGTTTGAACTCAGTGTCTAATGGTACATGAATAATGTCAGCAACATGCCTTATATAGCATGGAAGAACAGCGAGGCTGCTATGCAGAATAGTAGAGAATCTGAAACATGAGCATGGAAAAGATCCAGTTAAAACACATGCAGCAGGGAGAAAACATGAGAGTGTAAGTGATCAGATTATCTAGCTTAATTGCACATGAGAGGAAACCATATGGGGATCATCATCCCTCAAACTACTTCACAAATATTGCCTGATTAATCTTTTAGATATGTAAGCTTTTACCCCTATTTTGGAGATGTGAAAACTGACACAGCCTAAATAGCTGCTTGAAAGCCTGTTGAATTAGTGGGAAATCTCCAAAAAGCACTTGCTGAGTTTGAGATGAAAACTTGTATTTTCAGAAGTGGCTGCTGGTTACAGAAGTCCAATTAGTGATAGCTTGTACCTGAGCTTTAGAGGAAATTATCATCTGTAGCTAACCCTTCAGGATGATGCTCACTTTGAAAATAGAGCCTTACATGTCTCAAGCTAAATACTGAATATCAGTAGCTATGTTTGAAGACTTGTATCTCCAAGGTCTGTTAGCAATTTGCCCATCACCAGCAATCAAATTAGTTTCAGTGCTAGGATCTGAATACAGAAATGATGCCCAGCCACATATTTATACCATACTGCACTTGGAGTTTTTCAGTATCCTGAAGATTTTTTACTCTTAGATTATGTATTCAAACCAACCTTGCGATTACACTTGTGACAGGTCTGCTTAGCCTGAGTCAAAGCTTACCTTAGGAAAAAATCCTGTCTGCTCTTTGCGCAAGTGGAGATGTTCACCTCTCTTGTGATCCCCAAGAGAAAGGCCAAAACATAAATTTGCAAATAGACCAGAGTGTCCTGTTGGTGTGTAACAGGCCCTGCAGACACTGGTATTTCAACAAGGCTGGTGCTGGGTTGTGCTCAGCCTCTGTCCTGAAAGTTAAGACTCTGGATATCCATTGGCACTTCTTAATGGAAATATTCAGAATGGTCTCCATTTCTTTTCTCCACCGCATGAAAATATAAGTTGGGCAGTACAATAAAAACCCAGCAGGTTGTCAGCTTTGCATTGGCAAAGGGGCTCTGCAGCCCTGGCGTTGATTTTCCAGGTGTGCCCTCCATCCGCTGCAGCCACTGCACTCCCTTCTCTCTTCCGACATCTTGGTCTTCCTGGGGCCTGCAATGAAACGTCCTTGGCCTTGGTCATTAGAGTTTAGCTGAAATGATCTTTGCTAATCATTATCTTCAGCAATACTAGCAGTGTTTACAATCCAGCTATCTGGACTTCTATTCTGGAGGAGCTTTTCCCCCCGCTGGGAGAGACCACACTTTGTAGTTTGGTCCGGCCAAGGTGAGAGCTGCGGGAGAGCAGATGGGTCGAGCTTGTTAGAAATGTGGGTGCCATTTAACTAACTGCTTTCACCACATCCATTTCCATGGTGACTGCCTTTTATGCCCAAGACCCACATCACTGGCACTCAGCTCAATGACCAGATCCATCGCTTTTCCCTCTCATTTTGCTTCTCTTCATCTACTTGGACACAGTGGTTCCTGTCGCCCACTGCAGTCTGGGGGTAAGGGCTGGTGTGCTCTGCCACAGCTTCCCACGAGCCTGTTTCTCCAGCCTCACTGTACCATCTGGCCTTGCTCCTTCCCTGAACAAAGCCGTGCTCGGTGCTGCGCTTCTGGAGTGGGGGCATCGGGGGGCTGGATGATGGAAGGAGAGGGAGTACTCCCTTTGATGTGCTCAGCTGTCATCAGACTTACTGAGCTGAAGGTTTTCTTCATGCAGGATCACTGGGGAATAATTTGTTATTCCTTCAGCAACTGTCTTACTACAGCTGTGTTTAAAGTGCAGTGCAGATTGGTAAGGAAAAGTTGCCTCTTTAGATAAAGAAACTCTGTTTCTCACAGGTGTTTGTAAGATGCTTAAGTTCTGGAGGTGTAGGATCTTTAAAAAAGACCCGCTTTTCAAAAACTAGAGGCCTCCTCCTCTGAAAATCAGAGGTCTTCACTCGGGCAGAGGAAAATTGAGGCACTGAAAATGATTATACTGTTGCTTTTGAACACCTCATTGGGTTCAGTGGACTGGTTTGTACTGTTCATCTTGTGATACTTAGTTGACAAAGAGTCTTTCTCTTACTGTCACTTCTTTTTTGCATAAGTAGAAGAAAACTATTTTGTTACAAACCCAAAGGTTGTATTCTATTTTGTGAATACTAATCCCAGCAACAGCAAGAAAAACGAAGCACAACTCCACCTGTCCCTCCTTACACCAGAAGACACTGACACATCGTTAACATTAGGCTGAAATCGCATGTCACACTTGCTGTATTTTACAACAGGCTGCATAAAAATACTTTTTTATATTTGTTAAGGTTAATCTCAAGGCTTGTTTCAAAGTGAAGCTGCACAACAGTTTTAAAAATTGTCGTTAAATCATTACAGCCCAGACCATGGGACTGCAATTTTCACATTGATCCTCCCCTGTCAGCGGCATCGACATGGACTGGCATGTGGGAGCGTCACTGCAGCAGAACCCCGCCGTGTCCCCGGCCGCTGGCCAGTGCCTCTGGTAGCTCTTAACCAACAGCAACATTAGCAGTTTAATAGCCGATCTGACGTGGAGAGCTGAAGTGGGTGAAGCCGAGCAAGACATACAGAGGAGGGCTGTATGCGTGTACGTATGTATGCAAAGGGTAGAGCAAGAGAAGAGGCACAGATTTGCTGACCAAGACTGCTGAGTTCCAGGAGCAGTTCTCTTTGCCAGCCGCTTCCATCGACTTTAAATACAATGGACGTTTATGATAATCCATTGGGAATCTTTACCGTGATTCAGTGAGTAAGCTAATCCATCTGTACTTCATATTTTAAGTTAATGGGAATATAAATATTTAAAAATGTGCATACTTTGCAAGGGCAATATGGTTTAAAATACTCACACTTTTGTGCCCTTAATGATAAGACATGTTTTGAAATGACTTAGTTAAACATTGAAAATAGTTTGACCTTTGAATTAAACTAACCTAAGTAGCATTTCAACAAATGGTAACACAGACATCCTAGATAATTTATTGAAAATGCCATAGAACTGCAGTGAACTTCAGAAAGTGAAGAAAGGAATCAGGCATTTTCTTTCTCCAAAGAATGCTGACACTCTGAGAAGTTTTAAGAATCCTTAGCTGTTTTAGCAAGCATGTATTTATTTCACAAATGTGTTTGAAAGATCCTGAAAGTTATGAAGCTAATTTCCCATTACACTGTGTAGTATGTTTGTCTTTAAAGAATGAACTCAGATAAATTATTCAAGATTTCACTGTATTGTATGTATTTCGGTTCATAGCACAGGAAATGTTTGTTTAAAGTGTGTCTCACTGCATTTATTTGTCAAAAGAGGCTGTCCAAAACTTAGGAGAGCTGGGAGTTGGTAAGCCTGGATTCTGCTTCCAGTTCCACCAAAGACAACTCTTCAGCCAAATACACATTAGGTAATTTTTTTTTGTCTGTGTTTCTTCATCTCTGAAACGGGCGTAAAACTAGAACTTACTGAATAGCATTGTGGAAGGAAACTTAAAATTTGCATTATCCAAATCTTCAAGAATTATAAAGCTTTGGACTCAGCTGATTCCTTTTTACTTGAATAGAACTGTCTTTTCCCATGGAACTGGACTGCAGCTGAAACAATCTTCTCTGGGTCTTCCAGTAATGTTTTTTTTTTTGTGACTTATTCGACTTTTTTTGCCTCTATTTAATCTTCCATAAATGACACAAAATAAGATAAGCCCAAAGATATCTGTACATTTTCATTATCCATATGATCATAAGGTTTATGTATCTTTTCCGTCTGCATTGTTTCCTTTTCATTACACTTTGTCATCTTCATTTATCAAGGCAAGTTTTAAATTTATGCTAGAAATCCTTTTGAATAGGGACCTTGTCTTTGCAGGTCTCCAATGAAAAGGCTAGCATATTCTGGAGCACATTAAAATAAATGCTAGAATTCTGGATAGTTTCTTTATCAACCTAAAGTCCATCCTTCCTCCTCTCCTTGCACTCAAAGGCAGATGGGCCACTGCTGTGGGGTCAGCTTGCCCCCTCATTCTGGATGCTGCAGATGAATGGAACTGGGCAGACTGAAAAAAGAGAGAACAGAAACAGAGACACAAAAAGGATAGCAAATACAGAACCATATTCATAAATACTTCCCTTTCCCTACCTTCCCCTCTCCAAAGACAGGAAAACAAAACTCGAGCCTGGAACAGACAATGCAGTTGGAATCCAAACCAGCACAATTCCAGGAGCAGCGGAGGGATGGCCGCTTCAGCTCCATGCACACAGGGGACCTGCTTGGGGTAATGCTGTTGTTCTTGGTCTCCCAGAGGCTCCAGATACTTTGCCTTTGAGGCCTGTTGAGCTGGTATGTAACGCAAGGCAACTGCTGCCAGTTCAATGGGGCATAGTAACTGAAGCCCTGCAGGAAGATTTTCCAAACAAATTGATGGAAAGATAGGATCATCTTACTATATACTCCTTCACGTTTCAGTGGGGCTGAAGTGTGTTTGCAAATTCATATTTTTTCAGTAAGGGTTAAGGGCACTCTAACCCCAAAGCCTGTGTGCAATGGGTACAGTTATTAAAGTTCATATGCACCAGAGTTATGCTCAGCAGGCTTAGAACTGCTCATTAAATGTTTTTTTTTCAAGTGTAATTCTTTGAGTACATTACGTCAGAACAAAAGATGCTTGGAATGAGTGGGCAGTGCTTGTGCAGGCTCTACAATAGAGCCATGAGTAAGAAGGAGAGCTCTCTATTATGCACATTCCCCTTGAAACATGAAGAAAGCTGGCAAGTCCTGCACAAGCATAAGTAATACCGATGAGGAATTTGGAAGCTTAAAAAGAAAGGATATATTCAGACACAGTCATTACAGTCTCAGTTCTTAGATTATGTGGACCAGGAGTGCCAGGGATAAAAAAGGGATACACAGTGAATTAAATGAGGACTCTTGTATAGTCATGAAGCCCCTGTATTATCTGTTGCAGGACCAGAATTCAGTCATCAGAGAGGTAGGCTGAGCTTTTTCCAGAGAATCCAGCTATCTCCCTGGAAGTCAGTAATATAGCTCCCTAACTGCTTGTGAAAAACATACCCACAAAGCTTGATTAGGCATATGCTCCTTGATATAAATGGCTGAGTCTTCATTTCAGTAAAAGCCATTTATCTCTATAAACAACTGTGCTTCATTGTGTTCAGAATGGAGACAAGAAAAAAAACACAAAAAAACAAACAAAAACCCCCAAAGAAAGCAGTATATGTCATCATCTTCCTCGCAACAGTTGAGCAGTGAGGGTCACATCTGTACGTTGGGGTGTTTTTCTGATTCTGTTTCTGACATACTCTTCTCTGAATGCCCATCAAGCTGACTGTGGAGTGAGCTTGCAGGAGTTTAAACAGAGGAATCAGCTTTTTGGAAAACAGTGCTTGTGGTTTCTGTGATTTGCCAGCAATAAACATCTCCCCTATGCAGCCGCACAGTGCTGTCCCCAGAGCACCACTCCTGACTCATGAAGCGTCATAAGAACAGACGTCCCTCCATGGACATGCTTGGAAAATGACAATCTGGCAGTGATGGCCTGAGCCGAATATGCTTTAGGAGCCAGTTAGTACCAATGTGTGACAGAAAAGGCTCGTAATATCAAAGGGCTTCAAAATCAGTCATTTGTACTGCTCATTTTTAAACTTTCAAATTACAGAAAGTATTTCCTAATTTGAATCTCTTTGAGAGACTCAACTATGTAACAGAAAAGCAGGCTGTAGTCCTAACTTTTCCAATAAAGAAGGAAAAAAAATTCACTAGCAGTCATACTGGTTCATCAAACTTAACAGTCTTGTGTTTAACCCTGTACCGACAGTGTGAGCAGCGAATGATGCTTTTATTAACTCTACAGTCAGAATCTCTTCCTACACAAGGGATGTCCCTGGACCAAGACCACTCCTAAGAGATCCAAAGACGTGTTTGCTTTAGCAGTTTAGTTCAGACTGGGAGTGTACTTGGGAAGCAAATATCCTGTCCCTGCATTCTCAGTGTGAAGTGGTCTTGGAGCACACAAACTGGATGCCTCTCTGATGAAACCAGAAGATGGGGTCCAGCAAGGCACCTACTATACCGCAACCACTGGGCATTCTGTGTAGGGCCCAAACGAGGGCTAGTCTGAAGTAAAATCCTGAAAATGTGTACAGGGTGGCCCTCAGCTCCTCTGCACCCACTGTTTCGCTGTATAGATCCACTCTAATTATGCTGTGCTACTTGCTAATGCAGAGATGCTCTAGACTTCTAAAGGGGCCAGTCAAAATCAGGCTGGCATTGAGCCAGATCAGCTATTAGCTTGCCAGCCTTTGCAGTAGTTTGCATTGAGATTATGGAGAGGTGCCGAGCAGGAAATCTATGACTGCAATGTGGGTGGTGTTTAAAGCAGTTTTTAGCTTTCGGTTTCCAAAAGAGTGGTCTTAGTGACTTTTTTTGCTGCTAGATAAGATGTGTTGTTCTCTCTTTTTCTTTTTTTACACTGTGCTCATCATCGTTATGTGGAAGGTTGTGTCAGGATAGAGCAAGTTCTAGACAATGCCAGCAGAAAATGGCAGTAAAAACCGCTGTCACAAGCCATCCACATTGAAACAAAGGCAAGGTAGAGCAAGTGTTACAAACACTCTGTCAGAGAGATCATCTGGGTGAGGTAACTGGATCCGTGACCTTCCTTAACTCACAGGGGATCTTTTCTGCTCAATAGGGCCCTGAAATAGCTGACTTCTGGCTAGATTTAAATAAGCCACTTGTAAATAATTTTGTCATGTGTACTGGGAGGGAAAAATTCTCGCTGCAATTGATTTTGTTCCTGTAGTTTCACAGCATTTTGCCACAAGCCTTCAGTATTGACAGTCTTCCCAGACCTACAGTGAATTCACAGTGGCTGCCCTAAATGTCTCATGTCTGCTGTTTTCTCTTTTCCTGCATGTTGATGTTGAATAAACATCAAAACCATTCCTATCACTGAAATATTTGCATACTGTGGAGAGTCTCTGAAAAGGTAAATGGATAAGATTGTTCTGTGACCAACTCTGTAAAAGACACTTTGCTGAAAAGGTACAGTTGGGAACAAAAACCAGCTCACTATTATCTGAGTTTATGCTATGTTTGTATCTACTGGAAAGCTTATATTCATTTTAAATGGTTGGATATTGAGATTATGGAATCTTTTGCTTCAGTCAGCAGTTCCAATCTAGCTAAGAGTACTGTAAGTGATCATGATTATTATCTCACATTAGCCCATTGGCTTGTCTTTGTGGAAGGACCTCAGATATAAGCCACTGAGCTCTTGTTGGATGGGAACACAATGGTAGTCTTTGAGCTGGTGACCTACAACCGAAAGCCAAATAAATCATTATGACAAGTGCTACTTCTCTCGAAAAAGGCCAAGGACTGATAGCCTTTGAAGAAGGCCACCTGGCAAGGTGTTCAGTGTTGGCCCTGCTTTGAGCAGGGAGGATGAGAGGACGTCTTGAAGTCCCTTCCACTCTGAATGACTCTGTGATGGTGGTGACAGGACAGTGGAGAGGAAATATGCTAGAAGTACCTTATGGAAAATAAGTTTATGTGACTCTCAGAAGTCCTAGATGTGTCATTTAAATGTAAGCCAAATACTGGTTTATGATGTTGATGAAATCAAGAGAGCTGCAGGCGATTACAGTACAAGCATGAAAGATTGTATTAGTGAATCAGATACATGGTTAAATTGGCAAAACCACATTTTGGCTCCTTCCTCCGTGATGTTCTTCCTTCCATCTTAATACCCAATACTTGACACTGGCAAAGAATGTAGTGGCAACTTCGGTCTTGACAAAGTTGGTAAACAGAAAAGGCATTTTTTTCTTCCATACTGAGAGTGGCCAGCTATTTGTTCGTCTCTCAAATTAGGAGACCCAACTGCAACACTTTTCAGTGGTCTGGAGTGTTTAAATGCTTAATTGGTGCAGCTGCAGAATATCCTCAGTTTGTTCAGTTTCAGTTTGCAATAAAATCTCAGTATCAAAGCTTGCCCAAAACAAGCCAGCTCAGGCTTGCAAGGGTCTGGATGTGGCAGAGAGGAGCTTAGTGTGGGTTGAGACATGCTGATCTTCAGCACGACAAACTAGAGCTCACTCAGAGCAAGTGGGGGTAACTCTTCTCTGCAATCCACCATGTAAACATATTCTTGCTCCCCTTCAAGTCAATAGCATGTAGGTATTTTTTTTAAAGAGTTGTCTGGCACCTACCTGCATCATGAGTCACTTTTGATAATGTGCCTCTTTGAGCCCAGTTTTCAGAAGTATTGATTGCTGGTGCTTCCACTGACAGTGAGTCTGGAATGGAGGGCTCTTATCTGCAGCTCTGCAAATTGAGCATCAGATGTTTCTAGTGTTTGACAGCAGAATCGGTGGTCATTTTAAAGGGTTCTTGCATCTATTTCTGTGATTTCACGATGTTTTTACTGCAGAGCTGCTGAGAAAGGAAAATATTCATTTGCATGCTGCAAAGAATAGGCAAGGAGCCAGCTCTGTGCTATTACAATATCTGATCTTTGTAAGGCAAACATCCTTCTGAAAGGAGCTAATGTTTCTGTCTATTCAATTCTGATTCACAGTTCAGCACTTTCTTCACTCAAACACCCTGGGGAAGATTGTTAACTGTATTTTTCTCTTCTCCTTTTATCTTTATTCCTGGATTAAGTGAAGAAATTATTGGTTCATGTTACAGTCCTTTTTTCCCCTTGCAGTAAATCTTCTGCAATATTTTTTGCTAGCGGTATGCTGCATGTCACGTATACCCCTGTTAATTTCAGGCTGAAATTGTGAATTATTTGCATGAAGAACACTCACGTTGCATGGTATGAATCGTATCACAGGAAGTACATGTTGTTCACTGATGCATATGTACACGTATCTTCAAAGGCACTAGGATGTGCTTTTCATCAAAACCAAAGAATTGCTCTAAAACAGTTCATAACAAATGTATTCGATTAACTTTTTCCTTCTGTTTATGAACACAGATCATAATATTTAATATAGTCATTAGTAAAATCTCAGCAGTAATTTTTTATCTGCTGTTCACTTGCTGCCTATGCATCGCAAACACTTCACAAAAATCAAGTGACATGGGTCACAAGGTGTGGTTTCTTCTTTCTGAGAGGATATGAGTGACTATTAAAAGAGACTTTTCTTCTGTGAATACAAACTTGAAAATTATTTTTCTATAAATACCATGCAAAACACAATTCATATTTATCACTTGTATTCCCGCCAGGAAATTTAATTGCTGTTCACAGAGAGCAAGTATGGAGAAGCAATTTCATTTAAATATTTAAACCTTTCCAGTACGTGCTTTATATGGAAAAAAAGAGAAAATCACAAAACTCTTCTAATTGGAAAAACTTTGTATTTATCAGCACAAAGGCTAGTCATGTCCTTTTCATCAGTCAGTCTGCTTATGCTTTCTCTAACACAGCAGTTGCCCTCTACACCTGTAGTGTCCGTATGGACCCCTTGCCTTTCCAGATGAACAGACACAGGAGCTAATTATTCTTGCGATGATCCTCCAGGTAAAGTCTGGGGAGCATTTTGAAAGCACAGCACAAGCCTCTCCCTGCTGAACCAACATGCCTGGTATGCTGAAATGCTGAATAAATAACTTCCCTCCAAAATCAATGCATGTTATATATTACTCCTCCGTTTAAATAACATCCTGTTTATCTCAGGGCTTCAGGGTTAAAGCTGTGTAATGTGAAGGCAAGTTATCCCTGCGTGGTTTCAGGCTTCATTTGCAGCCCGGCTAGGGCAGCGCAGGTTATTCAGCAATCTTATTCTTCCAAACGCTTCTGCTTGGTCCCGCTGTGGCTTTACTGACAAATTCACTCCACTGTGAGTGACAGTCCACAGCAGCTTCAGGTAGGGAACTTAAGGCCTTACCAGCCAGTCCTTCCTTCCAAGGGGAGGTCAAAGCCCCCGCGGCTGGTCTAGAGCCTCTCTACTGCAACCACCCTGTGGAGCTGTATCGGCTGATGTACCACCATGCTCAGGCTGGGGAGGAGGGGGTTAAGGAGGCTCGGAGCTCCTGGTTTGGGGCTGCTGTTGCAGATGTGGCTGCCCAAGCAAAAGCATCTGAGCCTGTGTGGGTTTGTCTGTTCTTACCCCACTCTCGGTCACATCTTTCAGCACTGCTAGAGGGGGCTTGTGCAACAGCTGTGCCTCGCAAGCTCAGCTTCCCAGGGTAGGAACTGCCAGATTAAAAGCTTCAACAGTTCTTTTATGGTGCTACAGCAAGAGCCTTTTGCAGGAGGGACAGCCACTTCTAAATACCTGTGTTTCCACAGACACATTTTAGCAAAGAGGTTAGAGCTGCACAGCTTGTCTGGGGTCTTACTAAGTGCCTGGGATCTGGAGTGGGGGCAATGGGCTGCATTTCATTACAGGTTTGTATTTCAAATGAGATTCAGTTTTCTTTTACAGCAAAAATCCAGCATTAATATTTCGTTAACATTGATGTATTGAAGCTGGAACAGCTTAATGGATGCTAATGATCTTTGTATAAATGGAAAAGACATACGGGTGCTCGTCTAGTTCCAACCTTGACCAGCTGCACCCGGTGGCGTAGGGGTGGTGCGCTTAGGGGATACGAACAGGTAGCATCGGCCCTCTCCAGAGACAGTGCTCAACACCCCTGCTTATACTGACACAGGAAAACACCTCTCCAGCTGTCAATCCTTCAGCCTTCTACAAGGGGAAAAAATTCCTGCGGTTTATTGTGACTACATATCAGTTTAATTGGTGTTTATAACCAAATATTTTAGCCACATAGAAAATAAATTTTAACAGTCAAATATAACATTGAATTGAAAAAAATACAAATGGCACTAGGAAAATTGTATCCTTTTCTGTGTAAAAGCAGCGGCAGCAGCAGGGAGAAAAATGTCTCATGCAATTTTTTATTTTCAAGGTTGCTATTTACTTATTTCTAAACAGTTAAGCTTGCTTTGAAAGGCTACCTTAAAACATGAGGAAGGAATGCATTCTTTTCAAGATTTGCAGTTTTATTCCTTGCTGAAGGTCATGAATTTTGGCTCTGCAATTCATTGACCTAGTCAGGAAGAGACTCTCAAAAAATTAAGCAGTACTAAGCAGTCAGTGCATCCCTGAGCATCTATATAGGAGGGAAGGTTTCTTATAAATTAATTTTCCTTGTCTCTAAGAAGCTTTCTCTCTGATTCATATGGGTCAAAAAAGTTCCTCTCATGAAAACAATTTAGAAAATTCAAAGGTAATCCAATTCTAGGCTCTCTGCCATCCAGGTGCTTGTACCCAGCAGGAAAAAAATATCTCCTTAATCCTTTTTTTGTTTTTATAATTACTTGTTTTTCTGCTTCCCAGCAGTTCTTCTGTTCACTACAAAAGTTACCATATCCAATTATACGTTTTTGTCCTTGCTTTTAAAATCTTCACATCTTCTCAGTTATCTATTAACACAAGATTAATCACTTGATTAATCTCAGATTTTTCTTCTCATCTTGCACAATGACAGCCACCAGCCATTTGGTGGCATGTTCTTAGATTTTTGTGCAGCCAATATAGATGTGTGACTGCATGAGGAAAAAAAGAGGGTAAACTGGAGAGAAAGCAAGAGCGAGAACATTAGTATCGCATTTAGCATGGTAAATGCCGTGGCATTTTGGAGACCAGCTTCCACATGTGATCATCTAATAGCTTCTGATCTACGTTGCTTTGTATTGCATTTTTATGTAACAGAGGCTGACAGGAAGGGCACTTCTTGGCAGTTAATGATCACTGTCATTGACCCAGCCAATCAGTCAGTAACTGGAAATATCTGACCTTTATGTCTTCCTTCCTTTGACAATTCTCTTTAATCATATATTTTTTTAACCTTTCCTGTTGGATCTAAAACTGTGTGTTTGATATTAATGCAATGTGCCATACTACAATGAAGAGATTTTTTTTTCCAGACTGTTCCTGACAGTTATTGTAACCAAAGGGAAAGCAAGATTTCATTCTGAAAACTCCATCGTATTTACACTGTCTTCTAATGGTTTCTCTTTCCCTCTCTTACCTTTGCTGGAGCTGCTATCGCTTCGTACTGTCCACAGCATCTAATCTTCAGAGTTCAGTTCAGAAAAAGTCCTGGATTTGTCAATGATTGTTTGCTTAAAGTCTGCTACAATATGGGTATTTTAATCTAGGGGATTTAAAGGTATCCAAACCCAACTTTCGCTGACAGAAATACACCGGTTGATGAATACTGTAGCCTTTCTTTGGGAAGAGGTTATTAACAAAAGTTTAGTTTTCAGATTACTTAGGTTTTATTTTTTAAGCCATTGTGAGTTTAAATGTTGGCATGAACAGAAATCCATTTGTGACGTTCATAAAAGAACTTTGGTTTCTAAGCCATTTTTTGAATAGCTGCATTTATTAGAGTAAATATTTATACACTTCTCATCAGGGAGAAATGTTCTGATTTATTTAGGCACATAAATACAAAATGGAATCTCAAATGTACTAAAAGTGTGTTATCATCTAATCATTTTCTTTAAAATCATATCTAGTCAGTAAAGCACTGATGGCCATGCTTAACTTGGTAGCCCTCAGTGTTGAAGCCCAGAGCTCAAGTCAAGCATGGGTGCTACTGCTCTGACCTGCCAGAGCCTTAGAGTGACAGCTTTGCTCCCCATGACTGAGGCTTGGAAACACATTAGCTATGCAGCCAAGCACAGCAGACATGGGGCAAGTTCAACTCAGTGACCAAATTGATTTCCATGGTCATATTTTGTTATGTCTTCTGCTTAAGCCTGTAATACTATTTCATATATAGCATAACATACACTGTAATCCACAAGAAAAAACAGGCCAGTCCAAGGGCACTGAACCAGACCCTTTGTAAATGAAAGGTAGCCCAAGTCCAATGATTTTAATGGCCAGCAGTCTCTGGTATTCCCATTAATGTAGTGCCTCTAGCTGGAAGGATGCAGAAAGGTTAATGTTTGTTAACAAATTCTGGTCTTCGTTTGATGAAACACAGAGCTACTCTATCCTGCCCAGTGCGGAATCTCTGTATTTGACTCAAGCATCACAGAAAAGGTTAGAGTTGTTTATGAACTGTATCTTTAAGCAATAGACTTTATGTATTATAGCATTCAGGTAGGTTTGGACAATATTTCTAAACTGATATGGAACTTACTTCTTGATGCCTTTTGAATTATTGTTTGTGAAGTGTTTGTTGAAATTACTATGCTTCAGTGAATCAGTGAAAAATCATCTATTGCTGAAAAACCTGAACACCTGAGATACTACAGTAATTTTCTATACTGAAAACAAGCATTGGTATAGTACTCTATGAGCATTGTGCCTGATTATCTATAATAAGGTTTTGCCCTCTCCAAAGCACCACTAAGTCTGGCCATTAGTATTATGAAAAGAATGATTAACTCATTTGCATGAGTTTTATTATTAATCTCATTCCCTCATAGGAAAAAAACTTGCTAACAAACTCTACTTAGTAAAATAGTCAAAAAAGCATCTCAAGATTGTATAATTCACATTTATTAGTTTATTGTATTTTCATCTTATTTCCTGTTGTTGGCATTAGAGATCTGACTGTCTATTGTATTGCTTTCTGCACTAGCACATTTTTCCAGCTTTCCGATAAGTCAAGACTTCTTTGAGCATCATATCAAAATTTGGTTTATACTTTATATCTAGACACAACTAATTATTCAGGTATAGCAACGCTAACTACTATGCACATAAAAAACAGGAGGGAGATACATATTCATGTATATAAACCCAGATTTTTTTGAATGCTGATTAATCTATTGAAGAGTCTTGTGTTTTTTAACACTAACACTGGCAATTTTTTTTACCTTGTAAGCTTTTTAAAAATTAAATAGCCTTTTTTTTGATCTCACATTCATCCTGAGATTCTGCTGAACCACTCACACTTAGACGGTGGTCTTTGTCACTGTCTGTTATATAGATGCCACTGGCAGATAAACTGCTGTCACAGCCGGGTTAATGTAGAATGCAGCATGCACTTACATTTTATTGTCTAAGATATTCATAAATACTTGTACTTGGTCAATATCACTATCTTTAATAAATCTGTACTGCAGGCTGTACATCAGTACATTTAGAAAAACAGAATTAAAATATATGGGGTAAATAAATATGACATTAGGCCTGTTTATATTCTTATCACAACACTGAAGTTATACTTACTTTCTGAAGAACAGGATGCCTCAGCCAGGCTTCCTCAGAAATATCTTGGTTTAGAGAGGGGGATCACAGCATTTGTAGAGTGGGAGAAGATGGATAACCAAGAACAAAGATTGTCTGGGGGAGGAATACAGCCGAGATACAGCCTCTAAAGAATGAGCACAGTAGAACAAAACCAATTGCAATTTATTAGAAATAAGGGTGGTGTATGAGAGGACTGTGTAGCTAGGAAACTCACGGTGGTCACTTCTACGTCACCTTTCAAGCTAAACTCAGCTTTGCACAGACTAAAATTCATGTATGCAAGGTGAGCTGGCCAACCTGGGCTTTGCTTGCTGTGTGGAGATGTGCTGGACCTTGGAAGGGCTCGCCCAACACATGAGGAAGATGTCTGGAGAAATATGAGCCTCTGCTTCTTCCCTGTAGAACATCCAGACTAGTTGATCCTGACAGTAGACCGTTTTCTGCCTCTGTGCTAACAGTGGTGGGGAAAAATCCATAGGCACCCCAGAGAACATTTAGTTGGCGGGCCTGCCTGTGAGAGTGTGCTCTCATTTCTGGCACCAAGCAGCCAGTGAGCAAAATGAACTGATGTTCAAAATACCCAGCCTCTTCTCACCTCTAGAAATTCGGGGAACACGGTCTAGTATCTTGCTTACCACACAGATCCCTGGCTTGATTTGCTTGGTAACCCTAAGCAAGATGCCTATCCCCTGTCTTCAGTGGTGACAGTTACCACGATAATTTCGTGAAGTACCTTGAGACCGGTTGACAAGAAATGCCACCCATGAGCTGCCGCTAAATAACCACACCAAAGCCTGCCTCTCCCCTCGCGCGGGAGAGCGGTAGGCACTGTGCCTGGGTAAGGGGACGCCAGGGAGCCAGCTCCAGCTTGCAACTCAGCTAATTAAATATTAATGAAACCCTTTCAAAAGAGGGAGTTTTGCTTCACACTTCCGTACGTTTAAATCCAATCTGTAAATGTTTGTTTTCCCCATTTTAGCTCTTTAATTTATTCCTCAATTTCCTAGCCTTCGAAATGATAATAAAATGTACTAGATTTGAAATAGAAGTCTCCAAACAGTATTTTGGCAATCTGTTAGGAGTTGCAATACCTATGGATTACCCTGTAAATCTAAATTATTGGCACTCATGAGAGATTATTTCCATTTACTTTGTTTTATTGTGTAATATTTTGCAGCTATGGCTGCAGTGCTGTTATTAACTTGTGATAGTTCTAAACCCTGGTAGGTGATTAGATCATTTACTATGTAAAATTCGGGGCTCCAAAGTAAGATGGTGCTAAGGAGTGGAGCCATCGGAGTCCCAGCTGCTCAGCCTCTCCAAGGATTTGACTCCTACCTTATTGGATAAATCTCAACAGAATTTTTGTTTGCTACTGGAAACTAACCATTGGTTACTAGCATTTATTTTTTATTGACCTGCTATAACAGAGATAAGATACAGAAAACATTGCCACAACACAGGACGATTTTAATTTATACAAAGAATTTAATGACAGGAAAACAGTCTTTCCAGATACAAAGGTAGTTTACTCATTGTAAATGTGCTTTTAACCATTTGGAAGGGAAGTGTTGTTCCCTGTTGAAGTTGATTTCTTTTCATATTAGCATGAATCACCTTGTATCTTAAAAAAATGATACCTTTATATGTTAAAATGACAACTGGCATTGGTGAAGGATAATCTTGCAACTCAGTCATTCAGGAGATGTGGTGTTGCCACAAATTCACTGCTGATCCTCAGGCAAGTCATTCAATTATATTTCTTGCCTGTAAAGTGAGATAACTCATCCTGCATAGCTAAGGTAGGATTTGTCTTCTTTTTTTTCTCTCTCCATATTCTTGCGCATTAGATGGTTCTGAATATCTTCACTTAGGAAAAAAAAGTAAAACAATATGTTTGCTCATGAAGCACCCAAACAGACTTAATCCAAAAATTTTGAGAATTGCAAAGTCCAGCACACCAGTTTCCACAGGGAGGAGAAGAAGAGGACAGATAGAAACTCAGTCACTCACTGCAGGTTGTGAAGATTTTTTTTCTGGGCAGCTGGAGCATGGCTGAGATATGCCTGCTATCAAAGCCTTTCTAAGCCCAGCAGCAGACACCACTAATGTAGGCCATACTCATTGTTTCGGACATCTTCAGTACTGATTGGGGTTGGTAGTAGCTTGAGGGTCATGTCTCTGCAGGGTTTTATAAATGCAGATGGTCGCTGTAACCACATACACAGCCAACACCAGCTTTTTCAGTTAAGTCAGTGACAAAGATGGAAGAAGACTCCAGAATTCCTGGTTCCAAGTCCTGCATTTAGCAGAAGATAAAACCTCTTCCCCTAGACACTCACAATATTTGATTAGAAAGTATAAAAATGTATTACTCCTGCTGTGTTATGTCTATTTGGGGCTCATTTAATGCATTTTTACTGTCCTAGCCCAATTGATCCGGATATAACTGAAATAAAAAAGCTATTTAGAGAGGCAGGTAAATGTTACGTAAAACGAGAAGCATGCCATCAAGAATTTCAGTTCCTTCTAACCTACCCAAAAACGTTGGAGGGAGTATTCAGCTTTTTTTCCCAAACTATCACTTCTGGCTTAGGTTTCTGACCAGAAGTCAATGACAGCAGTTAATTCAAATAACAATTTGAACAACAATTTAGAGGAGATGTGAATTTAACTCCCCACCGCCCATACATCTTATGCTAGCAGAATGTGCAATGGAGGAACTCCTCTCTTCAAACAGTAAGTATTCTTATTTGGTGGGTATGCTTACAGACTGATGTAAGTGTTTATCTTAGTACCTTTTTTTGCTGTTAAGCCAAAGTAATAAATAAAAATGCCTATAAGCTATACATGTACAACTGCTATTCTAGGAGCTGTAAACAGAAAACTCTACAAGTGCAGTTAATTTCCCTCACCAGACTCACTAGTAGCAGCCAAATATTTCAAAAGTAAGTGATCACAGGGCTTAGTTTTCTGTATTTTAAGGAAGCCAGTTTAAGCTATATTTAAATAAGGAATGTAACTTAAGGAGTTTGGCAAAGAATCCTTAAACCACTAGTCCTTTTGAAGATCTCATCTGATCATTTGCTCCTTCTGCATTTTAATGGCCACTTGCCAGAAATTTAGACAATTGCCCCCTTCAGTACCTTTGTGCCTTATTAAGTTCTTTTTCATCCTCGTTATTCTAATAGGGCAGTGAGGTTACTACTCATCTATGGGAACCCTCAATTTACCTACATACCCCATGATGGCTAATTGTAGGCAACTACCCTCACCAGGGTTGACTCAAGGCTTCTAAGTCATATATGCAATGGGATGTCTCAAAGGAGCCAGTGTGATGACACATGTTGGCAGAGAAAAGTGACAGGGGGCATGAAGGAGACTCCTCGTGAAATGGCGTTGCAGCTTCTGCTGCCATCAAAGATGGGAAATGTGGGAGAGCCAATTTGGGATATCTAAACTGTTTCTTTTTTTGTCCCCTCACAGTACCTACTAGTCCACATGCCCTTTGCTGCCTTTGGCAATTCTCTGTTCTGCCTTGACCTGCAGCTAGCATCACTCCTCAGATGTCTTTTAGAGACTGAATGTGTGAAAAGTGTATATCTTTAAAGCCCAGTTTTTCTTTTTCTATTAAGGAAGTCTTTGATACTAATAGGTGTTTGGGAAGAGATGAGATGCAGGTTGTTAAAAATATTTATGGCTGGAGATACTGTGATTTATAAGCTCTATGGCTAAAGGACTCTCTTCTTTGTATTCCTTTTTCATCTTGATAATGTTCTTTGAATGCATCCTACCCAGAAGGTCTATGTCCTTTCTGCTGTCACCTCCTGGGTGTCTGATCTACAGCCCCTGTTCTACCCAAATTTTCCAACACAGCTCATGACAGCAGTTGTTGGCAGGCCTCGAAACAGAAACTTTTTATACACTTGGACATGCTATAATCATTGTTTTTGTGGTAAAGAGAGAATCTTTTGGAACTATCATCTGGAAGTTTTTATTTTTCCAGTAAAAAACATGTTTGCACTTTGATTTCTCTTTCATAGCAACACAGACTTAAATATCTTTGGATTATTGTATTTTTTTTCCCAAGGAGGACTCTAGTTATGTTTCTCATTGTTTTTATTGTTTAATTGAGTAATCTAAAGAAGTTTATTTACTTATTACATGGCGTGGTCTAATCATATCACTGGGCAGATTGAGTTTAAAAAAAAAGCTAATTTCTCATTATGTGAACTTCACATCTTTGTAAGGAAAAAGAAGAAAAATATATAACATGAATTACAACAGAAGAGCAACTGATCTTAAGAAAAATACAGGAGGTCAGCACAGGGACACTTTCACATACTTAAAGCAACAAAGGGTGACTCGTCCAAGCATTCTGTCTGCTCTTCAAAATAAAATTCATATGATCAGACATCCATGCACGGTGTGGTATGTGTCCCTTGCACATTTTTGCCAGTCTCATCAAATGAGTAGCTTGCTCAACAAAGACAAATCAAAAAAAAAAAGAAAATTTCCTTATGCTTCTGATAAGGGTGTTACATTACCAACATTTGCATCAACATTGCACCAGGTTGAGATCTCATCAGAGCTCACAAAACTAGCTGAGCCAGGTCTTATTGGCAGGGAGATGGCAAACTTCCAGCAACTCCCAGGTACTGCAGAGTTTAGCGGTGATTAAAGACGTGCCACTCCCCCTCCGAGCCAAGACCATGACAGCTTGTAAAGCTCCAGAACCAAGCTAGGAATATAACGTCAGCTTTTGGACACAACGTAAAACTGAAGTCCTGCCCACACATGGTTATTAAAAATCCCTTCAAGCCCTTGGAAGACATAGTGTGATAACTCCTTTGTCCTGGACAGATGCCACTTGGGTTTACTCCCTCATCTGACAGCTGATGTTCCTTCCGCAGCCTCCAGTGAGTGTGGTGGTCTGGTTTTGTGGACAGGGCTGGTGGGTGGGAACTCTGCCTCATGCATGGCTTTCATTCTCTGCGTGCCCAGTGTGATAGTGTGCTCTTCAGCTTTCAGGCTTGCTAGAGAATCCCAGCAATGAGAGCATGCGGTTAGAGTTTAACGAGGAAAATAGATAACCTCATTACTTGAGAAGCAGAGCCACATAGGAGGTTTGTGGATTATCCCAAACTTTTGCATATAAAAACTGTTTACCATTCCACTCAATCACTTCAGTACTGACTACCTCTTACTGTTATGACCCTTAGTTTGTTTCAGAGATTTTTTTAGAATATGTGAGGTTAACTATCCTTTGAGCATGCTAAAGTTCCTACCCCCTGCAGACTGGACTTAAAAGGTTACAAATCAAATGGTAGAAGAGCATGCACAGTTTGCATTGATGTAAATAGCATTCACAGTCATAGAAATGAAGTACTTTTTATCTCCTGACTGCCAAACTGGATAACTGAATAGTTCAGCTCTATAGTTACAGCATGGAAAGTAAAAGCTGTGAATGGCAAATGCTCTGAGGTCTCTAAATCACCTAAAGCAGTCTTTTAGTAGCTGTAAGATGGTTACAGTCTCACCAACTGCATTACAACCAACACTGTGTATTCAATTGAAAAACTGGGGTTTGGCAGTTGCTTGCGCAATATAGCTCCAGTTTGCTGGCCCTACTGGATTTTGGATAACACAATAAAGCTGTCACTGGTTTAGGAATATATATTGCCCATTCAGAGCTCCAGGACAGTATACATTAGGTAGAACAGAGGAAAGCTTTGCGGACTGGCTGCACCGTTGGAAAAAATTATTTAAAAGAGCAGCAATTCAAAGCTATAAAACTGTTTAAGATGTTACAAAAAATATGATGGAGGTCAAGTAGTCAGCAAAGTGATTCTGAAATCATCCAAGGTATAAAAAAAAAACAACCCCAAACTATCACCATGATCTATCTGCACTTCATCATCTGGATATCACCACTGAATTCACAGACAGTTGCTAGAAGGTCCAAGAGTAATGTGATAAAATAAGAAAAGGAACGAAGGTTTGGATTGGAATATAAATAATTTTTTTCTAAGTTCTTTTGAAGCTGATGTGGAACAAATTGCTACCTGCATTCTCTCCAGCCTTACCAATAACAAACTCATAACAGAAATAAACAATACAAAAACTAAGTGAAGTAGAGCACTGCTTTCCAGGCCTCCTGCCCTTGATCCCTGCAAACACCAGGAATCACTCTGCTTCTCTTCCACATTGTCCGATTAAAAGTTTTTTGAAATTGTATTTCACAGCTTCAGTGTTTTGAAAATGTTGTTACCCTCAGTTCCTTTCAATAGACAGAAAGAGAGATCTCCAGAGCACCATTCATCTCATGCTAAGATAGGCATCTAAGACAGGTCAGCAAACGGTCTTCTGAAGATGATTCTATTAACTATAAAGGGAGAGTAGACTTAGATATCTAACTTTTAGAAGTCTTTAATTAGACAAGATGATTTTCTCCCATCAAGCTACTTTTAGACAACATATACTCTTTTTTTCTCTCTATTATGATATGAAATCTCACATTTTTTCAGTTAGAAAAATACACTACACCCCTGCTAATTTTATAATTCTGCATATAGTAAGATGGACTTTATTCTTATTCAAACTAGACTGAGCTTTAAGTTAAACTGTGATCTACAAAACGAGTCTTTCCTTTTCCCCCCACTGGAAATGCCAGAATACTACAGGGGCATTGCTTTCTCTCTATTTCCAGGTGTACCTCAAAGCAAAAGTGTCTGAAAAATCATGAAAAACACTGTACTTGTCACATTTTCAGCTCAGGTTCAGAGATTTCCAGTTCATGTATGATTCAAAGAATCATCTAAATATTAGGATGCTCATCCAAACTAAAATGAAATTTCAGCTTCTTGAGATTCATCTGTCATTGATGATAATGATGCCATGAAGAAAAACCCAATTATCCTGCTAGAGATGAAATACTGAGAATAACAGTAGTAAGAATGGCACTTACTTACAGAATTTACAGTGATGCAAGCTATGAGCTACCAGGGAGATGAGCAAGGAATGTGGGAGACATTTCCCACTATTCATACCAGGAGCTATACTCTGCTCCTTGCTGAAAACATACCCCTACTCTGCAGTATGCCGAAAGTCAGATACTGTCCACCCCAAACAATTGCATGTTTCAGTTCAAATTGCTCATCGAACGGCGATACCTCACTCATTTCATGCTCCTCACCCTTTTCTCTGTATCACTCCTTTGTTGTGACCCTTTCTGTCAGAGATGTTAGTTTTAAAGCCAGCATGAGATTAACTACATAATGCTCCCCTTTCAAGCCTGCCTTCTCTTTATCTCTATCCAGCTGAGCTCGACACCGGGATGCGCCAAGCCTCCCCCGGGGACGGCAGCGACTCCCTGTAGCCTGTTTGCATAACAGCTCACTCCTCTTTCTAACATGGCCACAATAAAAAGAGGGGCCACATTGTTTCCAGAAATAAAACAGATTACTTTAATCCTAAACCTACTGCAGTGCCAACATAATAATTCCCTTTTTTACCACATGTTTAACCATTTATAAGGAGGTTAAAATAGCTAGTCATTTGTTTACATGTGATTACTGTTTAAGGAACAGTCCTCAGCTGGGTTTATTAAAGGTTTGGTTTTTTCCCCCCAGTTTGAACAAACACATTCAGAAAAAAAAAAGAAGTCAGAAGACTACACAACTATTTGCTAGTCTCCTTAAAACACCCATCTTTAGAGTTTTCTTTCATTCTGCCCACTGGTTCTCCAGTCAACCATTACTCAAAGGTATGTGCACCTTCTTTCAAGGAACTGTTATTACTACATTTTTCCATGAAAGCCTGCATCTGCTCTCTTTTCTGATTAACCAGCTAATTGACACCTTCTATGAGGAGGCTTTTTCCCATGTTTTTTCCCTGTATTTTTACTCTCTGCACAATACATTGATTTACTCGTGTTTCCATTATCCCATGCATTTCTGACTTCTTCCCTTCAAGCTACACTGTAGTAAAACAGGACAAATGCTGCAGTATTGTCTCCTTAAAATAGAATAAGACTTTAACATGGATGCCATTTACAAGTTAAATCCACCTCTCTTAACTTTTCACCTCTATAACCTAAGTCTCTAGTAATCTAGAGTCTCTGTAAACTAACCGTTTACATTCTGTATAGTCAACAGCGATAGGAACTTCCAGAGGGTAATTTATCCCGAAGGCAGGTGCTCAAGGCAGGCACCTGCAGAAGATACTTGGTCCTACCTCATTCATTGAGTAAACTCAGAACCTTGATGAACCGGCTTAAACTTGACATGTGACATTTGGCAGGCTCAAGTTGCAGGAGATGAGATTTACCCAATGTGTCTGAATACTGTTAAGAACTTCTAGTCTTAAAAAAAACCCAGCTGTTTTCAGATAATCTGAAATGATCTTCAAGTGAAATGAGGAGCGCTGGATCATTTATCATGTTTTTAAATTAAAATGAAAGCAATCACGGATGAACGAGTTCCCAGTGATTACAGAATTTTGTTTCCATTTCTGTGTCCTTTTGGAAAGATAATTGCTCAGACACTGGAACAATGATTTAGTGGTAGCTTTGATTGTGCATCACCCAATGATACCCTGTTTATATACAGAAGAAATACATATATTTATTATGGTGATAAGGTGTTGCTAAGTACTGCTCAAGCTTCATGACTTGCTGAGGAGGGAGAGAAGAATAAAAAAAATACTTGTTTTATCTCACACTTCAATCTACTTCTATGTATCAATTTTATCCTTTCTCAAATAGATTTTAAACTGTCAGCTTTCCCAAAGTTTGGAACTGCAAGCATGCAAAAGCAATGTTTCACATGATATATGCAGAGATATCAAAATTAGTTATAAATATCAATTCACCTAAAAATTCACCTGCTGAAACATGCTGAACATGAAAGTATCAGTAGATTCAGGAATTAAAACTTGGAATGGATTCCATAAGCCTGTTCTAAAGATAAGCTTATTTCTACTTTTGCAGAATAACGTAAACTTGTACAGATGAGAAGTATGTGACATGAGTTAGCTGATTTTCATTTGCCATATACATTTACTGCATTGGGTTTTCTTGATGGCTTCCTCCCTCTGCCTCTCACTTGAGACCTAGAGCAGGTGCTGCGAACCTAAATGCCACTGAAAACAGAATTACTTTTGACAGCAGGATCCTGCTTATGCACTGTACTTGCTGTGCCGTCCTATGACGTTGTTGGAACATTTCCTTATCTCCACCCCTGTTGCCTTTTGACATGTGTATGCAAGATTAGAGCTAAGAGAAGGAAAATATCATCTAGGGAATATTAGCGGGTGTAACTTTTGGACTGTTTGAGTAAAGGGATATCCTTACTTTCAGGTCAGCAAGCGAGGAATACAGTGGTTTTAGGATGTAGAGTTTTCAAAAGTTTAACTCTTGCATTTGACAATTGAATGGTTGTAGTACAGCATGTAAATACTGAGGGAAATCTTGCTCCTTTAATGAAATATGCTGTGGCTCATGCCAGTGATCTGTATATAGAGTATAACATGAGGAAAACTATTTTGGAATTAATCCGGTATTATATGGGGAATCAGCCAGGACTCAACAGGACACCAGATGCCTCCAGTTGTCTCCCCAAAATGGCTTCTGCATTTTTAACTAGTGGTGAGCTCTTTTTCAAGTTAGTGCTTTATCCCCAGGAAACCTGATTTATGATGAACCAACCTGAAGATCATGAAGTCTCAGACCACTGTAACCATGTTTGTTATCCATAAGTAGCAATTTAGGTTTTCTGCTACTCAGAGATAAAAGAACATTTTTATCAGCTTGTGTGCAGAATTTGCAAAGCATATAGGAAAAGTCCCAGGTCACAACATTATTTACTTAGTGTTGCAAGTGGAGTCCCCTGGCAGCAAAAAGAGCTGTGATATGGCATGTTCTTAATATTCCTCTCTTCCCATCCTTGTTTTGTCCCCCACAGCACTGTAGGGGAAGCTCTCATACCCTTTATATAAATATATAAACATATTTATATATAAACAAGCACGGCTGGGTGCCTCCCTAGAGTGCCTGTACGCTAATGCCTGCAGCATGGGGAACAAATAGGAGGAATTAGAGGTGTAGATGCAACTGCAGGGCTATGATCTCATGGGATCACAGAGACATGGTGAGATCGTTCACCCGACTGAACAGTTGCGATGGATAGATACAGGCTCTTTGAAAAGGATGGCAAGAAGGATGAATTACGCTGTATGTGACAGAGCAGCACAAATGCATGGAGCTCTGCTATGAGATGAGTGACAAATGAGCTGAGAGCCTTGAGAGGGTCAGGATTAGGGGGCAAAACAACATGGGTGGTGTTGTGGGTGTCTGCTACAGACTGCCTGGCCAGAAAAAAGTGGTTGAGGTCTTCTTCAGACAACTGGAAAAAGCCTCATGTTCACTGCCCCTGGTCCTCATGGGGTCTTAAACCACAGTGCTATCTGCTGGTGTGCATTGACAACAGTTGATTGATTGAGAAGCTGATGATGGGAGGTGCTTTGCTGGATGTCATACAAACAAGGAAGGGCTGGCTGGGGGTGTGAAGGCTGGGAGCAACCTTGGCTGCAGTGACCATGGTGGTAGAGTTCAGGAACTTGAGGGGAGAGAACAAAGCAAAAACCAGGATTACAATCCTGAATTTCAGCAGAGCAGGCTTTGGTGTTTTTCAGAGATCTGCTTGGAATAATCCCATGTGATACATCCCTGGAGAGAAGAGAGGTCCAGGAGAGCTGGTTGATTCTCAAGGATCACCTTCTCCATGCTCAAGAGTGGTCCATCCTAATGAGCAGGAAATCAAGCAAAGGCAGTAGGAGGCCTGTATGGATAAACAAGGAGCTCCTGACTCAACTCAGACATAAAAAGGAAACGTACCAGAGGGGGAAGCAGGGTCAGGTGACCAGGAGGAATAAAGAGACACTGACCGAGCATGCAGGGATTAGGTTAGGAAAGCCAAAGCCCACCTGGAGTTGAATTTGGCAAGTGATGTGAAGAGCAACAACAAGGGCTTCTGCAAGTACACCAGCAAGTAAAGAAAAACTAGGGAAAATGTGGGCCCACTACTGAATGCAGCCAGGGATTTGGAGAAAAAAAGAAAAGTGGAGAAGGCTGAGGTACTCAATGCCTTCTTCCCTTCAGGCATGAATTGAAATAAGAAAAAACTTTTTTACTGTGAGGGTGGTCAAACACTGGCTGCCCACAGAGGTCGTAGAGTCTCCATCCTTGGAGATATTCAAAACTTGACTGGACACAGCCCTGAGCAGCCTTGTTGACCTTACTTTGACCAGCAGGCTTGGACTAGATGCTCTCCAGAGGTGCTTGCCAACCTCAGTGATTCTGTGATGCTGTGACTCCATCATTTAAAATTTTAGTTTCGTTTCAGTCAACTGCTATTCACAACTCTTCTGAGTTGGTGAGGCATTCAGTCTTTTTGCTTTGTGGGGAAAGAATGGGAGAGGACAATGAAGAAAGCCTAAAAGCCAAGTCAGACATGTTTTGGGAAGAGACAGACACAACTCAAGGCGAGTCTAAAAGAGACTTCAATAGCAGTTAAAAGAAAACTTGTTAAATATCAACAGTCTCACAGTTTCCTAAAGAAAGCCTGGTAGGGGACAGGGGAAGGAATTTTAGCTAAAAAGAGTAGAAAAAATAATGCAGCCTATGCATTTCATGTGGCATTACCCATGGATCTGAGCAGGTTTCATTCTGACTTGGGACCTAGCTGACAGAAGGTAACTTTTACAGAATAAGAGACTTACCATCCATTGGGACAGAAAGTGATCCATGTTGTTGGTATTTTAGATGATGTCTCATAATTTTCCCCAGTGCCTTCATATGGATATTGAAAAGAAAGCATGATTGATGTAGAACCTGGAGGGTCTTCATATATTTGCCAAGTAAGACAAAGCAGGCCATCAGTACTCTGATTGTATTTTGTACGGAGGATGTTTTCCAGCTCAGTGCTTAACCATTAACTTCCTCAAGGTAAAATAACTACTCAGCATGGTGAATATATTGAATGTTGTAGAAAGACAGAGGAATCTTTAAATGGGCAAGAGTAGATCATCCATCACTGCAGCCAACAGTGTGCCTATTCCAAATCCTGGCCTGAAATTTGACTGGAAGGAGTCCATGAGCCACGTGGTGAATAAGTTGGTTGTGCACAAACACAAATCAAAAGTGGTGGGAGTGCAGAGGTGATAGAAGAACAGTAAATAGCATCTAAAAAAGTTTCAGAAATTTGCATTACTAAGTCTGCATTCTCAAAGTACTCATTTTTTTCCCCAAGTTTCTTTTTTAATAAAGAACTTAATGTCTACTACTGAACGGATGCCTGGGGCCAGATAACTATGGAGAGAATCTGGAAATATAAAAAACGTATCTCCATTTTGCAAAGTTTCTGACTAGACACAGTGGAAAATAGCAAATATAGTCAATAAAAAATACATATACTTTAGCACTTCCTTGGCCTGCAAGGATAATTTATGGGCTTCAGTATGAAAATATGGTGTAGAAGACTTTCTTGGACAATAAAGCTTTAAAAAGAGGATTTTTTTATATGTTTGGTGGAGACATAACCACTTCTGTTGCATATAAATATATATACCTACATACATATACATATGTACATAAACACACACAATGATGTATGAAGGTGATATTACAGTTAGGCAATATTACAGTAAGGACCAGTGATCAATGCACCACAAAGACATAAAGGTATGCCGCTAATGTTGTTTTGAAGTTGATGGAAAAGAAACAGAAATGGTAATGCTAATCAGCCAGATGATTCAAAACATATAATAAAAATAACATTAATGAAAGGTCAAACCTTTGCAAAAAGAACATTACAAAGCTCTTGAAAAGAGCTCTGGGACTCTCAACGCCTCAACTGACTCTTGGGAGATAATCAGGAAGGATCAGTCTTACAATATTTGAGTATGCCAAATGAATAAACCAGCTTTGTTACCTACATTGACAGTATTTTTTTTAAGGTCAAGTGGAATTGGAAAAAGTTAGGGGATGCCAGAAAAGTATCCTCCAAAACAGATTTAAGAGTTTCCAGATTTCAAAATTGTTATCAACAGCAACATTCACCATGTTAAAAATCACGAATATAACCACTGTATTCCTTACTTTCTGACCTACTGTGGCCAGAACAGGTAAATTCATCTCACAGCTATCGATACATAGAGTTCTTAAAACTAATAAACTGATCTCCATAGTTTACAGCTAACATGCTGAATGTTCTTATAATTTTTTTCAGCAGCAAATTCACATAAAGCATCACACCTTTCATCCACTGTGATTTATTTCACACTACTATCAGATTACTAAATCTATATGGATTAAGATCCAATACAAACTAATGCCAGAATATAACAAAGGATAAACCAACAAAGGAACTAATTGGAATTGCTGGAGTAGCTACTTTGCTGTCTCTACACTAAAATTAATCCAAACCCTAGCTCAGAAGCACAATCTTAGAATAAAATAATTGTGTAGTGACTGCACTCTTATCCCTGTTACAGCAATCTTATTACAGTGCTCCTTTAGGTGGCATTTATTTAAATTATTTGACAGTAAATATGAAGAGGGATAATGGGTAGAAAGTATTCGCAAAGTATTTTCTCACAATATTACTCTCCTTTGATGTCTGTCTATCTGGTGAATTTAGAACTTCACTTTTAATATTATTTTAATTAATTTAGAGAAAGCTCTTTAGTCTACTATAATACAGTCAAAATTCTCTCAATATTACAATACTAAACTTCCTTCTAAAGGGTATTGTATTTTCAGTGTTTTTAAATCACATTGGTCTAAAACAAATCTGCAGTGAAGCATCTGTCTAATCATGTTCTTATAGTCACATAGAGAAAAATAAAAATAATCCCCATGACTCCAATTGCTTTTCTAACAAACTATCCAATACTTAAAAAAACCCCGAAACTTTACATAAAGTTAGTTTTAATGGGATTCTGGAAATTTTGGTGTTCTTACTAAGAATATTGACTATCGGAGCCAACTACTGAAACTGTGCATTGTTCAGTAAATGTCTATTTTATTTACATTAGGATGGTGTGAAAAATATCAGCCATGGAAAAAAAGAGTCAGAGTCTACAGAGATCTTATTACAATGTCAAAACAAAACATCCTTCATGTAAATTATGCTAGCATCAAAATATAAATTATGACATAGGAGTGAATGGAGAAACTTTTAATCAATGAATGTAGAAATCTGGATTTCTTTGTCTCTGCAGCAGCATATAGCTTTAGTAATAGCTATGCCTATCCTTCAATTGGCATGCAATTACCAGTTCACTGCTTCTGGAACAAATAAGCTCCAGAAGATTACCTGTGATAGTTGAAATCCAGGCTGGGTATTTCAGGAGGCAGACTGACTTGGATCCTTCAGCTCAAAAGTCTTATTTTATTCTTGCAAGTATTCAGAGTGATAAAAGGAGTGAAATCTCATTTTCCTGAATGCTTTTACTGTTCTTATTGTGTAAAGAAGGTGTGTTTTGAAGTTAAATTGTAAATTGCAAGGTTTACATCTAGATGCCAAGGATGTCTGCACAGGACCAAGCATGGCAGCATATGTTCCTGTTGGTGAACCTTGTATACATCAGTCATGCAATTAATTTAGACTGCATATAAACTCATAAAACCTACAGACTAAATTACTGGAGTCACAAAATCAATTACAGAATAACAGCATAATTTTTTCTCTTTTTTTTTTAAAAACTTCTGGCCTTACCTTTACTGTTCCCACTGTGTTGAGACAATTCTTATACTACAACATCCTTATCACCTCAGACTACTATACTTGATAAAAGAAATACAAAAGATCTGTTTCTTATTGCTTCCTTGAATTGTTGAATTTCTGTCCACCTCAGTGACCTAAAATCTCTGACTAACAGATTCCAAACTCTGTATAGTGATTGCTTATGATCTGATATGAATAACTTAGAACTAGAAACAGATGCTGTATCTCAAATAGTGTGTAAAATTGTGTAAAAAGTTTGTGCCTAGTTCCGGCAAGTTGTGAGATATCAGGCTATATGCCTGCATTACCCTGATTTATAGACAAACCATTGTTGATATTTGGGGGGGGCTTTCAACTTGTATGAGTAATATTTTCTCTGTCATCCCAAGGACTCTGCTTTGTAACTAGGCAACCATGCTATAGAGAGCAGCATTATAGTATAATTTTTTAAATTCTCTAAAAATGCTATAGTTATTTCTCCACATTGTTATCTAAATTTCTCTAAAATGCTGCATAAACAAACAAGTCACTGGTTTGTGCCTTTGGATTATATTGTCCATACTGACTATATTTACCTATATTGTGGGTGATCTTCATAGCTTACTTCTGCCTTCAATCCTTGTTAGCTATTACCAGTCATTCCTTTTTCCACTTTGTGGGAGCAGATCCAAACAAAAAATACGATCAGTTGTTCTTCTGCCTCAATGATCCTTTTGTGTAGGATGCTGCGGAGCTCAGCTTGGTCATTACTCCTTTTCATCTGAGAGGTCATGAGTGTTTTGAGCTGTACTGGCACCACTGGGCTAATGACTCTTAACTTGGTGATTTCTCATCTAAACAGTATTAAGGTCTTTCAGTTTTCCCACTGAGTGGGCCAAAATGGGGATTTCAGTGGGAAGTTCTGTAACATATTTATTGCAAAAGATAGAGAAAAGATACTGGCAGGCTGCTGATAATAGAATTTGTATCTGTTCCTCTACCGTGTGAATTTCATTATCAAGCAGTCAAACAAAAATTGCAGAAGATCAATCAGAAGCAGAGGATAGCAGAGGTTTGTAGCTGATGTCTCAAGTGGAAAGTGCAAAGTGGGATGAATTTGGATGTATGGAATGAATGTGGTATGAATGTAACATTAGAGTTACCCCTGGCTTTGTTACCTCTGAATCGGATTAGACCAACATAAATCTCTCAAAGCTACTACTCTTGTTTACTGCCCAGAAGCCTCCACTGGAGAAGTATGGCTGCCCACATATTTCTGTGGATGGACTTGCAAAGAGTGTGACTGCAAATTTGCACTGTGCACTCTTATGTAAAATGTCTGTCCCTAGATTACATTCGAAGCATTACATTTGACATAAAGAATCATTTAATGAATGAATCCTGGTGATGAGTCTTTTTAATTACATGAGAATCAAAATTATACAGAATTACAATTAAATGCAATACATAATTTGCAATGGATACTATTAAGCCTTGTGCTTCAGGGCTTAAGTCCATCTTTGTTCAGGTACAGGGACGAGACTTGCATGTGTGTTTTTGCGTATGTGCACAGACATCTCCCATTTGCTATTACGGGGTTCCTTGCAAGTGTAACATTGGAACTGCCAGAGAGAGGATACTGGGTCTGGAGTCCAACCCAGCACACCAATCGCTGATTTCCCAGGCTTCCCTAATTCCTCTGCTTTTAAAGCAGAGGTATTAGCAGTGCTATTACAGGAGTCTTCACTCCCCTCCCCAGGTAAGATCAATGTAATGTGGTGATGAAATCTCTATCAGCTGCTTGAGATTACTCTGTGTTAAGCTTCTGCCACTGTTTCTATGGAGGAACTTTCTCATTTGTAGCACTGGCAAAACACTAGTTTGCATAGAAGTATTGAACAGGCAGTGCTTCAACCAACACACGGTAATAACATTATGAAGTAATGAAAGGACAGTTGTCCAAGAAGCCAATTTACTGTAGTAAGAAGAGATAGATGAGTGCACAGAAATTTGTACTGGATGCATAAGGTGGATTTAGTTGACTTCATAACGGAGATTTAGGCAATATTTTATTTACTTCTTTACACTTTGTATGTATTCATTTAGAAGATTGACTGGTAGATATCAGAAAACTAACTCACTTTGTCTCCTAAATACTGAAAGGGAATAAAAGAAGTACTTCTTTACCCTGAAAGTGCTCTGAGAATTATCATGTGTTTGTAAACCTGGTTAAAATATAAAGTTTCCCATATTACTGTACCCAAGGTTGCCAGCTCACTTGTTTATTTTTCATCTCACCATATTTTGTGGGTTTTTTCCTTACAACCTTAATTTCTTGATAAGTGTGATTGCCTGAAAGCTTCGATACCACTAAATGCAAGTTTCCAGCCCTGAGGTTTGCAGATGAAACCTTGAAAGCATTAAATGAGAGCTCTTTACAAGCTTAGAGACCAGAAAAGAAACAAATTACAATGTACCACTTTTTAAAATCTTGCTTTAAAGTCAGCCTCATGATGCTTTGGGCTCTGATCCATCATTTCTGAATGTTTGAGCTGATAAGATCAGCATGCTGCAGTGTATAGACACAAATAATCTGAGTTAATGGTTTGTGCCTAGGCTTCCTTTATTCTAGGTTTTCCCTCACACACATTTCGTATCTGATTTCGTTGGATATTTTGCCTGAATCAGACCATTGGATCATAAACTCTTCAGGTCAGATATCTTAGCAATCTCGGCAGTCTTTTGACCACACAGTCCTTCCATGCTCCAATTACAATTTAAGTTACAATGTAAGTAATAACCTTAATAAACTTGCCAGAGCTCCTTAGGAGCTCTTTCATCTGTATTTAGCTTTCCATTTAAAACTATATCTCCATTTAAATAAGGCAAGATGTTTTGATTTGAATTCAGTGGCAAATCATTCCAGTTTGCCCAGGTATGTCTAGACTTCAAATGACTGCAGTCTTATTACTGTACACTGTATCTCCTTTGCAAACAGGGCTGCAATTATTTTAATGCTAAAAAGAAAGAATGAAAAGGTGAAGAAAAATGTATCAATCCATAGAGGACTGGACTAAAATGGATACAATGCCTACAAAGGTGTAACAGCATGCAGGAAGCCAGATAAAAGTGCAATAATGAGCAAGCGCCAAGAGATTGGGAATCTCTTTTGGCAGGATAGACTGTCTCAAACAGTACTGAGCAATGATGGTAAAATTGCACATGACGGTGTGCACCAACAGCTGAGTGGGGATTCAACTGTGGAAGGGCCTGTATTTGGTATAACAGGTACTTCTCTTAACACAGCTTACATGACCATAGTCCTCTGTTCCTGTCCTTCTACTCTTCAGTTGACTCTGGTTGTCAAACTGATGAATGGTGCCAGCTTACCTCAGCATAGACACTACCTGAGAGAAGCAACTTAGGAGCACAACCAGTGTTGAAGAAATGAAGACCCGCCCCTATCCCTACCCTGCTCCCCCCCCAAAAAAAAAACCCCAACCAAAACAAACCAACTCAAACAACCAAACAGTCAGACTTTAGATGGACAGAATTGCCCTCAGGAAATGCTTGTAGTCAGTCTTCACTGGCTTCACAGGGACCTGGAGAGAACTACAGTTATAAAGTGACTTTCAGGTAAGTAGAGTTTGTTCCTCACAAATAGGTGGCAAACATCTTAAGCAGGAAGTTGATGTGGGTAGTCATGACCCCTACTGTGTGATTCTAATTCATCTTCATACTGCAATGGCTTTTTGACAATTTGGCCATTTATCTGGCAGAGACATAAGAGGAATGGGCCCTGGAGGATGACGAGCATTACTGAGTTGGCCTGACGTATAACCAAAATAATCATTCAAGTGGATGGTCTGATACAACTAAAGATATATTTTTAATTTTGTATGCTTAAAAAAACCTAATCTTTTGACATGTTCTCAAACTATACTAAACCAATTTAATCCTCAGGCAGTGTTAAAACAGATGTCGTACATCTCTCTATAGATGTGTTTCTTTAGGCAGTCTTAAACTGTGACACTTGGAACTCAAAGGCTGGGGCAGACTTAGCTTGGAATTTCATGGGCATCTGATTTATTTCTCCAAAGCATGCGTTGTGCTCTTTTTAGGAAGAGGGACTTCTTGAAGGAAGGGGAGACTGTTCCTTCCCTTAGGGCTACTGAGAGCCCTCAAAAAGAGAAGGCTCAAGAGACTGCAGGATGGAGTGAGCAAGACCATTAAAACAGGGAGCCTGGAGCGCATGCACGGTTTGAAAGACTACAGTGAGGATGAGAGAGCAGCCCAGCAGGCTTTAGAGGTGAAGGGGAGAATTTCTTGAGGACCAGAGCAGACAACGCAGAATTTGCTGCCATTGAGCAAGCTAAGTTAGCTGCAATCACGGACTACCCCTCGAAACACACTGGACTTGGAAGAACTCTGTAGAAAACTTAATTTCTCTGTATGTCTTCTTTTGGTTCCCTTTTAAAAAGCTAAGATTTAGGTTTTAGTTTTCTTTGAGGAACTCATAGTAGAAGGCCTTGGCACTTCCAGCTCAGTGATTTGACCAAATTGGGATCCTGTCATGAATGTATGGCTAATTCCTGGCTCAATATGAGTAGAATTTTGGCTCATATTTTGAAAGAAACTTTCCAAATAAACACAAAGATGGGTTGACCAAGCTGTCAAAAGTACTTTTCATATAATAATGCTACAACATATTACATATGCAAAAAGTTGTTGAATTTTAAAAATCTTTTGAGGATCTGCTTTCTCTTGCATGCTTGTTGTCTATATTCCCTGACTAATATTCTTAATTAATTGTCACAGCAACGCTTTATTCTCATTCAGTGTCTTGAACTGAGGAAAACAAGAGCCATTATGCAAACTCTGTTAGTATCAGCCCCTCTGTAGACTGTAAAAGGATTTGAGGTTGGTTGTGAATATTAGAAAAAAGTTAATTTAAAAAGAAAAAAAAAACCCTTTGAAATAAAGAGATATGGTAATTATTAGAAATGCATATTGAAATTGTACAATATTAGATCTGCAAAATGTACCCACTGTTTAGGTCTTTGAACATTATATAAAAAACAAACAAAATGGGATTGCACATTCAAAAAGTTTGAACTAGATGATCCCTAAAACCAGCAGATTACTCTGCTGTGTCATAAAGATATCAAATACTACACACTAAGATCCAGACTTTTACAGCTATGCTGTTTATAATTTGCTTTTCTATGCCCTGCCACAAGAAGCAAAGAACATAGTCCTAGTAGGGTATATTACCCAACTTTGAGAAACATAGGGCTTGCCCCGTCAGATCAATTACCAGTTAAATCCTGTAGCAAAAGTGGGGTTTAGCATTTTAAAAGTAATCTGGAGGAGTTTTTTTAGGGTTTTATCTTTTAATCCTATGGGCAAATACCTCATGGACCAGTAAAATTTGAGTGTTTGCTTGTGTAAAGTAACAAAATGCAGACATGCACTAACCTAACTTTGAAAGAATTGTCCAGGAAAAAAAACACTATTGGCATATTGTAAACATATAGTTGTACTAATCTCAGTAGAGAAACACAAGAAGCCTTTAACAGAACATTTATGTCATCTTAAAACCACTCATAAAGCACTCATTGGATTGATTCAAATCTACAGCCACAGTGTATTTCAGGGAAAATAAAGTGAGCACCACCTTCCTTACTGCTCCTCTGCAAGAAAAAAAGGAAAAATCTCATTTAGATCTGTGTTCCTTGCTGCATGAAGCAGCAAGCTTCTTGGCAATTTCACTGATACTCTTCTGGCTGCTAAGCTTCAAAACAGTTCTGAACCTCAGCCATTTCATGGCAGTGACCTGAAAATACCAGTGCCTGTCGTTTACATGGAACAAGTCCTGATTTCTTGGACCCTACTGAAAATCCATTCACCTGTAACTACTGAAACTAAAGAGATAGGGCAGGCACTGGGAACTCGTGTACTGATGTACGACCATTTTTCCACAGGCTTTGTGGAAATTGTGTTAGGTTTCTTTTTGCAAGAGCTAGGAATATCTGGTAAGTATGTCACTGCTCTTCCATGAAAAGATTTACTTTTAATTCCTTTTATTATTACATTTGGATGTAAAATGCTTATCAGTAGAAGATCTGGCTGCACATCACAAAATTTAGATCAGAATTAGGCAACCATTTCTGTGACAACCCCCACGTAGCACCAAAATAGCTACTCTGAAAAGGAGTGATATGAGGCAGATGATTAAATGTCAGTGAATTCTAAAGACTGTTTCTACTAGGGAGCACAAAGAAAGTGATCTTGCATTGTGCTCTAAAATGTCTCTACCCTGTTAAGCTGATCTGCACAGACTGATGATTCTTATGCTGTGCACCAGCTCTTTGACTCCCCCTTGACTCCAGAAGGTGTGCACGTCCACTCGTGTGGTCAAGGTGCATGATCTAGGCTGAAATGAGCTCCCCTGGGGAATGCTCTGCAGCTGACCTCCTTGCTTTCAACTTCAGGACATAGAGTGCTGCAAAGGGGTAAGGGTAAGACAGGTCTGAGATAATGAGCATGGAGACAATACAGGTCCTTAAATTTCACCCAGACTGGAACTGGTAGCCGAAGAACAGAGTACAGGTGTGAAACACTCTTGTCAATGTTTCTTAATGAGCTGGGTAAACAGATTTCAGTTAGCAGAAAACATGGCATAAGTGCCTTCACGCACAGATTACTCAGCCATGCCATAGGCCACTTGCTGGTGGGTATTAGAATGCTAGTTTTCTATTTCCTCCTAACTGAAAGCATTAGGCTTGTACAATGTAGTAAGTAAATAGTTTACTAATCGCACTGTATTTACAGAATACCTCTTATCAACTGCGATGCATTTCTAAAAATTGCACACACTTTCCTAAGAAAACTCTGTGAACTTTATGGCATGTTATTGTCCCTTTCAGCTTCGCAGCTCCCACTGATTCCCATGATAATTCCCCTCCAGTATTTATTGTTAAGCCACATTAGGGACTTAGTTTCTGTTCTAGAAGCACTCCATAGCCTGAACAAAATAAAAATCTGCAATGATTCTCACCAGTGGTCACTTGAATAAACAGAAGTGCCTTGAGCATGCAAGACTCCTTATCGTGTTAGTCAGTATGCTGAGCAAGTAACTACCTTACTGTATTTTATTCTGCAGATTTGCAGTCTTCTCTTCTACTTGTAAGAAACAGCATTCTTAATGCAAGCCACATGATATACTTGCCTGTACACATCTTGAATACACACAGTTACACTGAAGACAAACCCTGATCCACACAGGCTGGCGATTCTGTTGGTGCTATGGTCAGGAATAGCACCTGCAGTGCGATAAACTTGCCTAAGCGAAGAGTAATTACCCACCGCCTGAGACCTCGCATATAATTCATGGGTCTAGATTTATTAAACCTGCAATTAAGATCAAAAGAACACACTTCAGTGCATAAAATATGGTGTGTATGATCTTTAAAAATATAGGCTGAAATTTCAAAACTACAGGCTGAAGTTTGGCTCTTCAGATACTCAGGCAATTTTGTATAAGCTGCTTGGTTTTTAGAAGTAACTAGCAATTTCTTTTTCATTTGTGAATGTTTAGTATTACTGACAAGTAGGCCACCTATCTGCAAGTGCCTAAATATGGACTGAGAAAACTAGGTTTTGGCACCCAGATACAAACACTGCGTCTGTGAAGTTTCTATTCATTGTGAAAATTTGCTTTTTTTTTCTCCTCTGAGTGTAAGCTATTTTGCTCTCATGAAATTGCTTTTTTCCCCCTCAGCTCAGATGGTTGTAGATATTTCCCAGGAAAATCCACACAGAACAAAAGTTTGCAATGTTTCTTGAGTTTCATGGCAATGTCCTATTCTGACAGGGAAAACAAAACAAATACTTTGTGTTCATAGACAGACAAGGTGGCAAATTTAAAAGCCATAACTGAAATCATATTCTGGTACTGGCAAATAATAATAATTAAAAAATATTTCTGAAGATTTTAAACTACAGACTATTAACAAAAATAAAGGCTCCCCACCCCAATATGTTTCTAATATAACCATCTTGTCCTTGGTTTGTTTCAATGATGTCTTAATACAAAATAGAATATGCCTCTGTTTTTTAAAATTCATTGCATATGTGATCACTTTAATCCCACCTGAATAACATAGTACATAATACTAGGAAGAATTCAGTGGTAGTCCTGTTTTTTAATATTTTATGTGTTTTAAAATGCATACTTTGATCATTTTCTCTAAAGTTGCCATAAAATTTTCAGTCTGAAGACTATTTTGGTTAAAGTATGAAAAAAACTGATGGCAGAATTCAGATTTGCCTTGAGAAAGGGTGGATGAGGTTTTACTTTTCCCTCAATTTTCCCTTTCTTGTAAATACATTTTTTGCACACTTACTTGCACATTAACATTTCACATTTCTTTTTTCTGATTCATCTTCATATATTTTCTTATGATTTGTGAAATCTTATTTATTCAAACAATACTTAAACACACGCTTAACTTTGCAGTTGTTTCAAGTTCTATTTTAGACTAAGTGATGCCTTGAATAGGCCTGATCTTATGCCTTAAAGATTTTCTTGAATTGGGTCTTTTGTCAGTACAAGAGCCACTGTAGATAACTCTGCTCTTTCCATATTCTGCTTTGAGTATTACATACATATGCATTATAGAAAAGTGAATCCTTTTTTATGAAGACCAGCTTATTTTAAAATAACTAATGCGTTAGTATTGTCTTACTCATTGAAGCAGAAAACATTACTCTCTTTATGTTGCCTAAGGTCCCCTTCCTTATCTTGATCTCATCTGCATATTGCAACATATGAAAACATTTTTTTAATATCAGGTTCAATATGCTGTAAGACTTTTCAGTTCATAATAGCAACCAGTAGTTTTTGTTAACCGTCTTTTTAACCAACCTGGTATAGGTTTGACTATGTATGCCTGGCTTCAGCAGAATTGTTGAGCCAGTTGTAATATCCTTGCTTATTTTGTTCCTTTAGGCTTCTAGATTTATTTGTTTCTTAACTGGCAAGAAAGAAAATCTTATCTGCTATTAAAATTTTCAACCATCTATGATTTAATTTTGCATTTGTATGTGACTTGTCATGCTACCACACTAAATTATACAGCAAAATTGAAAACATTCAGTGCTTAAGAGTCTGCATGGGTCAATAAAAAATATGCCTGATAAAACTCTATTTGATAAAGGTGCCAAAAATGATGTGCAGAAGCTGGGTGTATAGATTCAAGGTAAGCAGGGGGATTTCTTGATAATGCTGTAAATGTGGACACAGAGAAAATCTGTAACAGTGGCAGATGGACTTGTATTCAGATAGTAAGCACCAGGATAAAGAAATGGACTCTAAAAAATGTGTGTTTTGAAGTTTCAAGGCTGAAAAAAGAACGTAATGGTTTAAAATACAAGTAGCCCCGAGTACTACAGAACTTACTACATGACATAGTCATAAGCAACTATCTTTAGAAATAACATTCACTAAGTACCAGATCACAAAGACAAAATATCGTCCTCTGAAACTTCACATCACCAGCTATGTATTAACACCTCATTACTCAATGGATTTTATTATCACATTCCTCTAAACATTGTTGCCATTTGGATATGAGAAATATCATCAAGCACCGCAGAAAAATCGTAGAACCTTCAGCTGTTATCTCAGGGGGTAAAAAATCATTCCGACTTGATGAATTTAAAACCATCTTGAAGGTGAGAGACAGCACTTCTAAGTATCTTTTTAAGATTCCAAATCATTAAAAAAAACACTTGACTAGCCTTAAAAAAAAAAAAAAAACTATAGAGATGGATTTCTAATTTATGTGAGAGGAAAACTCGTGAGACCTCCAGAAGTATTAAAACAAATACTGATCCTCAGCCATTTCCAGAGGTTTCATATTATGTCTTTGGTTTAGGATTCTACCTGTCTTCATTTAAATTATCTAGGACCAAATTTTACTAATCTTGTAAGTAATAAAACAGATATTATTGGTCCAACTGCAGCACTAAAAGTTTTTTTGTGCTGTGTGGTATCCAGGAAAGCCCAAAGCATGTTCTTCTGGTGAGTATTCAGTGTCCCAGAAGGAAAAATGAAAAACTTTAAAACCCAGGAACACAAAAGTAAATGTTTCGTCATGTCATTGATAAAGATATTTACATTGCATCTTTGTAGCAGTTTCCCTAGGACCAAAACAACTATGGTATTCAAAAAATTAAGTCTTCACAGTGACCTAACTGGTTTTAAAGTTAACACGGCATAACATTCCTATGCGCATCACATATGTTTGTCATTTCCTTTAGAACAAGGAGTGTTATGAGACAGACTCCCTTCTCTATAAGTGCATATGAAACTGCCATACTGTATGAAATTAAGGCTTTTACTGGCTCACAGTCTACACTAGGATATCTACGATTACACAAAACATTAGTATTAAGTGTCCTAATTGGATTACTTTGGGCAAAAGTAATAAAAAGGTAATAGTAGACGGTACCAAAGCATCCTCAAAAAGCGGTATTTACTATGCTATTCTAAAAAAAGCCAGCTAAGAATTCAGCCAGGAATTGATGTCAGATTCCTGCTTTAAGATTAGGAACTTCATGTTCAATTATTGTTTGTTACTGAGATGCTAAATACATGTTGTTTTGCTGGCTTTGGCTGTCTGTTCTCATTCAGCATTTACACGTACCTTTGTCACCTTCAAACGGGTTTTATTTCACCTAACTTTAGACATCTCGAAGACAGTCCTCTAGTCAACAGTAGGCACCTAGGCTTCCTCTCGCTGGAGTTGACAGAGAAAATAAAGCACCTGCAAAATGCGATTTATGTCACTTGTTCTAGAAGGAGGTGGTTTGGAGTGATGGGTGCCTGTCCACCACAGAGGGAGGGTATGACTAGCTGAGGTTGGATCCCTAACTTTTGGTAGTTACTGAGAAGAATCCCACTGTAGTAACTCAAAGGTAGAAATGTACGTGCAAGAGTTCAGTCATGACATTGTCTAGTTGATGTTCCTGCAAATGAAGACGTAATACCAAAATATGATTTCAATGTACAGGTGATAGCTCCAAAGCCAGTCCAAACTACATATATCAACATCTACTCTTGAAACAGAACAATGCCTACCACCTTGCTTCTTTGGGTCGGCAAATTTTAATCTTTTCCTACGGCTCTGACATAGTTTTATATCCAGTTGCTGTGACACCAGAACCCAAAGAACCACGAACTGAAGTACTCACTCTCATACCCCAGTCTCCTCCCCCATGTGTGACTGTCACATAGCAGAGCTCCAAAAAGCTACCAGTATTTAGCGCAGTTGAAAGAAGCACACTTGTCCAGGTTCTCTGTTCACGTCTGCAGATCTGGGAGTAAGACTCCTGTGATACTGCTGTTAATGGACCTCCAGGACGTCGGCTATTCCAACAGCATCTCCACAGCCATTCTGGAAAATTTGTACTGTTACAATAGCTTCTGCCTAGGAAAACAAAAATATAAAAGTAGCTATAAAAATAGCAATACTTCATCTATCTATTTGGAATGCCAATGAAAGAGAAGATAATTTCAGCTTCGTTTAAAATTTTAATGACTTTCCATAAAGCCCTATCATTTTGGGTACACACCCTGTGTTTACCATACTGATGTATTTATAAACAACAATCTTTTTTACCTCTTAGTCTTTGTTTTGCTAGGCAAAGCTCTTCCAGTCTCCTCTCATAAGACCGACTCTTCATTACCTTTAACACTCTTTTAGCATCCTCCTGCACCTGCTCTCATTTTTCTCAAATGTACTTTTTGAATAAGCTGAGTACGGCACTTCTGATCAGATCTTATGCTTTCTGCTTTTCCATATATCTCTACTGGAAATACCTCAGTCAATATCTCCTAGGATCATGTTTGCCTTTCCACCGAAAGACCCTGAAACCACAGAAATTCTAGGGACCCCTTAGATCTTCTTCACTTCTCTGGCTCTCACCACTACACTTGAAGGCACCTTCATGTGACAAGCCTTGGAGCATAAAGTGCTCAAGACAGGAGCTTTGTTTGATACAGAACATATGTGCTTAATTTTATATATGGTATATTATTTCATCAGCTTCAGTTAGCTTTGTAAGGTCTTGGCCTATCTCCTCAGTCTATAAATAAATAATGACAGTTTTATAAATAAATCAGTTTCTAACCAGCTGAAACTGTGTTATCTTTGTAACTTTTACCAATCAATAGAGCAGCGTGAATGACAGGCACAGGTTCTGCAGTTTTAAAAAAAAATCTGGTGTAACAACAAATAAATATAGTTACATGTAAGAACCACATAAATATTTTGATGCACTAGCCTAGAATACTTCATACAGCATTTCAGAATATGCCCAAACTGTTTACATCCATGGTTGGCCAGTGTTTTTTAGCTGGTGGTTCAATGTTCTCCCAGTGTAAATAGATGATCAATCATTCTTTGTTGTTATTGTTTCAAAGAATAGTTTGAAACCCAATTCACAGTGAGTGCTTGCACTGCCTGTTCTTTTTGTTCTCTTATCAATACAAGTTTTAATATTAAAAAAGTGCATTGTATTCATCTGGCTGCTGGAGTCCATGTGTTGGGCTCTACTGCCATTTCTGAAGTTCTTGGTTAGTGGGAGAGTGCAGGTGCAAGCCTGCAGAAGAGTCCGGAATTCTGTAAAGGCAGAAAGTAAAGAGCGTATCAATCTATTCCGTGAACAAAAACACAAATAAAAACACTGAGGTGGACAAAATCCACTCCCATGCTGAGAGTTATTGTATTGCAGTGTAGAGCTTGCGTGAAGATGAATTTGAATTTCACCTGCCTCCCTGTTCTGCTCGCTCACAGGAAGCGTATGGATAGCTGAACTCCAGTGTCTCTTTTGAAGCCTGATGGAGGGCAAAAGCGTAAGGCAGCGTGTCTCTACTGTTCTTGCGTCAGGATATCTGGACATATCACTTTTCCACAAGATGTGATATGAGGAATGCTTGATTTTAATTACGTTGCCACGAACCGGCCTTGCCGTGCTCCTGTCACAACCAGGAGCGCTCCATTCCTCCAAGTCTCTTTTCTGGCGTGGGTTGAGAGGCCACAGGATGGTGACAACGGCCAGGCAGGAGGTTTGAGAGCTGCTGCTTGCCAGGTGCCCACCACTGAGGAGCACCCAGCGCGGGGGCTGAAGGCCCGGGGGCCCTTCTCCGCCCCGGCGGGAAGCGTGGAGCAGGGCGATCGCTGAGGGGGGCCGGCCGGCGGGAGGAGGGCTCTCCGCTTTCCCCAGTTTTTGCTTTGGAGGACTCCGCGCTACCGCCTCTTCGCAAGGCTGGGGGTGCTGCTCCCCGACTGGGGAGAAGCCGCCTGCTGCTCACCGGGGGTGCCTTCCCCGCCTCGGGCGTGCCGCCCCCTGCCCCGCGGGAAGCGCAGCCGTGCCCACAGAGGGCAGCCCCTCAAGCCCCGACCCCTCGCCCGCCGTGCCCGCCGCCGCGGCTCCAGGAGGCCCTGCGGGGAGCCCCGCGGCGGCGGGCGGCCAGGCCCCTCGGCCCGGCCCGCTCCCGGCGGCCGCAGCGCCGCCTCGGGCTGGAGCCAGCGGGCGGCGCCCGCCCGGGCCGCCGCCGCCTGCGCCCTCCGCTCCCCCACGGGAGGGGGAGACCTCGCCGGCGAGCGGAGAAGCTCCCCCTTCCACACCCTCCACCCTCCTCGGGCCCCCGCCTTCCTCCTCTGGGGACACTGCGGGCGGCGGAGCGCTGCCGCCTCCCCCCCTCAGCCTGCCGGTGCGCGGCGGGGGCCCGGGCTGAGGGCAGCCGGGCTGAGGGCAGCCCTCCCGCCGGGCAGCCCCAGCGCCCTCCCGGTGCCCAGGGCAGCCCTCCCGCCAGGCGGCCCCGGCGCCCTCCCGGTGCCTCGAGGTACCCCGGGGAGGGGGCACGGCAGGCGGAGAGCGGGGCGGGGGGGAGCGGAGGGGGAGGGCTGCGCGCCGATGAACGCTGCTCCTGCGAGATGCTGCACGCCCAGCTCCCTGCCGGAGGCGGGTAGCAGCCTCTGCCTCCGCCGGCGCCCGCCTTTGCGAGGGCTGTTGCTGCCGCTGGACGCAACCTTCTCCCGAGATGGAGCTGCTGCCGCCGCTGCTGCTGGAGTGAGCGAGTGCGACGGGCAGAGCTAGCCGGCTGCATGGATGGATGTGTTTAGCTTTGTGAAGATTGGGAAGCTCTCCGGGTAGGTGCTTGCTGCTGCCGCCGCCGCTGCTGCTCCGCGACCCGCGGGCGTCCCGCGGCTGCCCCGCGGCTGCGGGCGCTGCCCCTGCCCGGCGGGGGCGGGAAGGGCTGGGGGCTGCCCGGCGTGGGGAGCGCCGCCGCCGCGCTCTACTTCCCCGGTGGCGGGGCGGAGGTCTGGGGGCCGGGGTGGGGCGCCGGGCGCTCGCTGCCCCCCGGCAGCTGCCGGGGCCGCGCCGGTGGCGCTGCGCGGGATGGGTCGGCGCCCTCTCCCTTCCCGAGGGGCGAGGAGGGCGTCCCGCGGTGCGGCGGGAGCGGCGCCCGCCTCGAAGCGGCGGCGTGAAGGGGCGAGCAGAACTGTTCGGGAAACGCCAGGGCGGCGGGGGGAGCCGGCGGCGGGGCGGGGGCGGCCGGGCCGCCTCCGCCGGCGCGCTGCGCCCGGCGGCCACCGGCCGGGCAGCGGGGGCGAACTTCTGCGGGAGCGGGGCGCCGCCCGGGCCGGGACGGCGAAGGGGAAGGGGCTGGCCTGCCCTCCGCTCCGCTCCCCCCGGCCGCGCCGGCCCCTCCGGGAGCGATATTTTTAGAGAAGTGGTGAAATCATCGGCAGATCCTGAGCGCTTCCCCTCTGCCGTTTCACACCGCCATGGGTGCCGGGGCGCGAGTGGGTTTGGCGTCTCCTATCCCTTGCTCGTAAGGCATGTACTTCTCCTTGTTTAAACGGGTGCTTCATCAGGGTTATTTTTCTTTTTTCTTTGCTTTCCGAATAAATCTTCCTTCTCAGGGCCTCGGAGTTGTGGTCTCCGTCCATAGACTGTTGCGTTCGCAGCTGGCTGCCAGGCCCGAAGCTGCATAGGTGGATCAAGAAGCACAACAGCCTGGGCTAAAACGTTCTCACCGTAGTTAAATGTAACTGGAGGTGGCCCTTCTCTGTAGCGGGGGAAATTGCACTTTATCTCAAAGATGCAGTATAGAAGTACTCGAGTCGCAGGATTTTTTTCAGGCTTCTGGTGCGGATAATCTTACTAAAGGATTTAGCTTTGATCACAGTAACTAGGAGTGTTTCGAATTCTTACGATTCGGTGGTTCCTACACCATAGTTACCGTATCCCTTTCTGTTTATGAAGCGCATGTGAGGCTGAAAGTGGCTGTTGTACAAAAGGGAGAAAGGCCTTGTTAAGGAAATACAAAAGGTAGCTTGCTCCAGTGACGCTCAGGTAGGGAGCTTGTCAAAATGACAGATGGTCTTTAAAAAACAAATATTGCGTGGCTGGAAGTTAGAGAGTGCCACAGGTGCAGGCGTAGCCTTTATCCCCCAAAATTCCCACCATTGCACCTGGCTGTGATTACAGCTCTGCTTGTGGAGATGCCAGCACGGAACAGCTGCTATCATTCAAGCACATCGTTGTCTCATCCTGCTCGCAGCAATTTTACACGATGTGACGGCTACAACACTAGCAGCCCGCTCGGCTTTCCTTGGGTCGTGTTCCCAGCTGATACCACTAGAGCTGCAGCAGCAGTAGCTACAGTGGAAACTTTGAGGAGAGGGAAAATATGCTCACATAGATAAGGAGCAGGTAATGTAGTATGATATTTCTTTCCAGGTAACTGAATTGCTTGACCTCTTCTATTTGTCTGGAAACCGTGTTTTAGAAAAGCTCCCAGATCTTCATGTCACACTTGAGCTAGAATCAAAGGGAGAGAAAGGGATATGCCGCTTGGAAATGTTATTAAGTCAGGTACATGGCAGGTTTTTTTATATATATATATATAGAGTAAGCTTCTGTCTTTGTTGGTGTGTTCAAAATCTGTAGCTTTCTGCATACTTGAAGACACAGCTGTTGCCAATGCTGAGATTTGCATTTAAGTAAAGGCAGATCATAGCATTTCTCCAGAAGAACCTGAAAGTTCTTATTGAAATGAAAGCCCAAGTTTCAAAGCTTGTATCTGGCTTCGCTTGGTTCAAGGATGTGAAGTGCTTAGGGACCGAGTTCGTCTTGTAGATTGCAGTAAATCATTTCTGTACTGAGTTACTCCTTTTGTTTCTAATTTTCTGGTTGTTAAACGACCTAATAGTTTACCCAGGACTTTACTTGCTGTTTCCTAGGTAACAGCTAGGTATCTGTTCCAATTTTAGGAGAGCTTCATGGAGCAGACAGGTTCCAGTGTAAACCCCATTTTTAATCCCCCTGTGCATTTGGGTTGAAAAACTAGTTTGCCTGAAAATTCCAGTTCTTTCTTTGCTGTTAGAAGTGAAGGCCTTTCTGAAAGAAAGCAGTAAGATGATAAACAGTATTTAACTGAGAGTGTGATCTTGCAGGCAGATTACCTACAGAAAGTTGCGTTGAACTTGGCTGGTACTGAACGTGTTTATGACTTTCTTTTTTGATTTTATTTTCCTGTGCATTCAGATCTCATTTTAGGCTGTAAGTCAGCTATTACAGTTGTAGTTGGCAGCCTTGATTCTGCAGGCGGTGGCGTGGATAAGCTCTGTTATGCACAGCTACTGGGAGGGATACTTGTTAAAGTCATGGTATAATTTTAATGGATGTGGTGAGAATTTAAATTTTGCCTTGATCAATTAATGTGTAGGACTTTTTATCTAGAATAAGCTTAAGATGGGGTATAAACTCTTAGAAAGGTGGCTACTGGATATAAAATTTTACATAGCATACATAAAACATTATTATGTTTTAATTATCTGTGTGGTTTTTTTATGTGGTACCTGTGTGTGTAGGGTCTTTTAGAGACTCTCACTTCTGCAACTGCTTCAACAGTCATCCACAGTTGCTGGGTGAGTGGGGAATATGGGCGTAATCTGGAAAAGGGATGTGTGCAGAAATGGAAGAGAATGCCAAACTGGTTTTATGACAGGTGTGATCTTTGGTAATCTTTTTCTTTCCTTGCCTTTGTAGATCTGTCGTGTTGTGTACTATGCATCAAATATAGATTCTTCACAGTAAAGTTTCTCTTGATTCCTGAAGATTGGAGATAGCCATCTGACATTAAAAACAAAAATATCGTGTAGAAATACCGATCACGCTTTCACTGATGTAGCCTCTCTCCCACCCCCCTTTTGGAAATTCACCAATTTAGTAATGATCTGGAATAATTGTTTTGGTATAAATCTTGTGGTGTCATTCCCTGGAAAGAAAAAAAAATAAAACCCTTTTCTTGTAATGACTTTCCAAGTGTAGAGAATGATTGACAAGCCTTGTTCAGTGGATCAGTACTCTGATGTGGAGCTGTACAAGGCAGGTGAATATTTCTGTAGTGTAGGCTGCATAAGCGTGTATGGTGTGGTAGTGTCTGTAATTTGGGAGGGAGGATTAGTAGGATAGATAAGGTGCACATAAAAATTGCCAGATTAGGTTGGATCAGAAGTCCGTCTTGCTTGGTATTCTCTCTTAATTGCTTTTAGCATCTGCTTGGGGAAGGAGTAGAACGAGCACAAGTATGGAGCAGTGATTCTTTAGCATAGGTATCGGGAGTGGAGGAATGATGGTGCTGCTGTGCCGAATATGAAATGGAGCATTTTCAGATCTAGGTAAATCTGAGTAACAGGCACAGTGTCAAGTTTCTAGTTCGTACTGGATAGATGAACTATGAAACAATAGGTCAGAATACCTAATGGAGGTTAGCCAGACTTTAAGCCTGTATTCATAGAATATATTTTTAATTATAAAACCTGTTTATTGGGAATGACTGTTTTTGTGATGTCTGTAGAGGTCAGTTCTATTTCAGAGCTTTCATAGCAGGATATAAAACTTCCATATGGGAAGATGGCTGGATGGATACCACCTGAATGTGACTGAGTGGGGTTGTGACCCTCCAGAGTTGGGATGCATAGCTCCCGTGCCCCTGCTACTGTTTGTAGCTCTGCCAGATAACACTAGATAGAAAATGACACGATTGTCCCATGAGTGGCCATCAGTCTGTAAGCTGTGGCAATACTGGTAAGGGTGGGTCGGACATCTCTGTCACACAGTTATCTTTGCGGGAGGAGTTCTGAGCTCGTGCAAGCCATTTGTCACCAGAAAGGATGCCTCCCAAAAGTAGGGCTGCAGTATGGGTAAGAAAGTAGACATCTGCTCTACCTCATTGCAGCTGTTAAAAGTATAACTAATGGAGAGTTAACTCTGTATAACAAACAGGAGGATACCAGCAAGACTTGGACCCATCCTTACCAGTGATACTAAGTTGTGGTATGTGGTAGGTAAATTGATCATACCTGAATCTTTACTTCTCTGCTCAAGTTTTGCGTTGCCATCTGTTATTGTTGAGTTTAGATTTATTCCATTAAAAACTGGATGTGAATAGCCATATCCCTGCTGTACCCCTTGGAACTGGCTTGAAAACAACAACAAAACAATCCTGTAACCCTGCAAGCTCTTTTTTTCAGAGTGTGCTCAAATATGGCTTTTTTTTTTTCCTGTGATTATGCTAAACCTAAGACTGGGTTTCTCACTGAGGAGGAACCTCTTACGAAGTCCTTTTTCATTGGGATGGATAAATCTCACATTCTCGCCTTTTGTGCTTGTCTTTCCATAGCTGGGTATCTCTAATCAGGTAGATTGACTTGGTACCTGCACAAATGTTTGGGCTTTTGGGTTCTTACCGCTTATAAAAGTGAAGTAAGTCTAAACAGACTCCAAATCGCAGTCTTACATTTGTTGTCTTGTTTTTCAGCCTTTGTAGCCCTGTGCTTGGTCCTGTTCTCTCCAGATACTGTCTTTAAATGTCCTGCCAAAGTGGTGTGAAAGGTCCTTTCCTAGAGATGTCTTAAAATCTAACAAACCAGAAGCTGTGTTTGTAGATTATGAATGGTTTTTACAGGGAACAAGGTTGCTTCGCTTCATGGTTTAGTTATTTTTATGTGGCCAAGCAGATCTATGTTTTCCAGATTTAAGGTTCTGAGATTAGTTGGTCTGTTGTTTGATTTTTTTATTTATTGAGGAATTTGAGAAGATTTTGGGATGCTTATCTATCTTTTCTTTAGTTTATCAGAATAGCATCTTTCTTTACCTGTGATTTTCCTCGTCATGTTTTTAGTTTGCTGTGAGGTTTAAAAAGCCACCTTAATGGAGAGACAATTAAAAGTGTACTTAAGTTACTGATGCTATTTTACATACAATTTTTGGAACAATTTTTATGAGTACTCTTTGAGATGACAATATCATAGCTTGTAAGTTATTTTCAGTATTTACAAAAGACTGTGTCAGTAAGAAAGCCTATGATTATCCTTTTTATGCTCAAAGGAGGTAATTTAATTCTAAAAAGGATTTTATTATACTGTATGATAATTCAAATAACGAAGAATTCATTTCACCTTTTTTTCTTCAGAGAACTGCATTACATTTAGTGAAATATTTGTTTATTCACATTACCTTATATTTTATTATTCGTCTGTTTTGTTAGCTGACACACATGATAAAGACACATGCTTTAATGTCTGTGATGTTAGTAATGTTGTATGTTGTAACGGCTTCAGCAGTTTAGAGATTTATTAAAACCACTCCTTATATTATGAACTGTTGTAAACTTGTCAAGTGGCCAGTGAACGATGATGCAGCTCTGCTAAATATGTATGTTCTCTAAATACTGTTTGCGTAGTGATACAGTGCTTAGAAGATGTAACCAGAAGTAACCTTGTCTATGGAAATTTTTGAGAAAGCAAAAAAATAGAAAACAAACTCCACAAGTAATGCTTTTATTTCTCCCTCTTCTACTACTTGCTAAAGAAGACGGAATGAGAAATTTGAGAATGGATGCTCTGATTTAAGAACAATCAAAGCATGTGCAGATTCAGTATAATATTTTCATTTCTAGGAAGATTGGTCTTCCATTTGTTTTTGGTTTTTTTTGGAGGACTTCAATCTGTGATGTCAAATCCTTAGTGACATGGTTGAATTGAGAATCTTGGGATAGTTTCTTTTATAATTGCAACTTGCACCAATGTTCTTGTGTGTGCATGTTTAATTCGATCTGTTAATATTCTCATATGGTTTGAGAAGATAGATAGAAAAGGTTAGGTTTTTTCTTTCCTCTGTATTTGCTGGTACCAGGAAAAGCCTGAGGTGTTTTATATTTGTTGTTTAGGTTTTGGGGTTTTTTTGCTTGTTTGTTTGTGGCTTTTTGTTTGGTTGGGTTTTTTTTGAGAAGCCTGCTTATCTTTTTCAGTCTGACAGATGCATGTGTGAAATTTCAGTTACATTGAAAAAAATTCCTTAACCATAACAATAATACAAAATGAGGGTATGTTTCCATATTTTGCAACATTCTAGGTCATTATGGAAGTGCACCAAGCTGTTTGTAGAAAATACAAACTGCGACCTGAAACAATGAACGGATAATACATGCTCTCAGCTCTGCTGGTAACGTGGCAGAGAAGGGGTATTTTACTGCTCTTGACAGTGTTTTCAAGTAGTTATGTCAGTGCATCACAACTTAGTATCTGACTGATGTGAGGAAGAATTGAGTAAAGTCATGTAGGAGCCACCATCTCCTATAAAACGAACTTTCATCTGGGAAGGATCTGTAACTGTTGAAGACAAATAATGCAAAAAATCAAATGCGAAGAAGGGAAAAGTAATTTTGGTTTCAAGTCCTACATACTGTGTCATGCATAAGTAGCTCTGTTAAAGCAGGCGAGACCACCTGGGTACATGAATTCCTCATTTTCATGACTGTTTGCACATAACCTATTTAGACCTACCACAGGATGGAAACTTGTGGTGCTGATAAGATATAAGTGTTTAAATATTGTAGGGACATGCCTTGTATTATCAGAAGTCCCTTCCCATTCCAAATTGTACCTAAAGCTGCTTTTTATAATCATGAATAATTGTGATTAAAGTTTTCTGAAGTACCTTGAAGAAATTTGTGAACTCAAAAGGTTGTACATTTATTGAAGGTACGTTTGAAGACTTTTAAAAGAATCTGTGAGACTGTTTCTGGTAATTATTCCATTGACTGGAAATGAAGCAAATAACAGTGACGATAGTATAAATTTCAGTAATTAATTGCATGTTCAAATCCTAGTGAAATCAACAGTGCTTAAAGTCTAAACATGTGAAAGTACATTGGAGCTAGAAATGTGAAGTACTCTGGGACTCGGAAATCTCTCTGACCTAAATCAGGACCTGGTGTTGTAGAAGTCTCTACCAGTATTGCTTTAGTGTGGACTCTATAGAAACTCCCTTTAATAGGTTGATTATTGGGTATAAAACCAGAAATTTATTTTTGTTAGTTTTAATAACCAACAATGAAGAATTTCAGGGGGGAAAAAAGAAGTTCTGAATGAGTTAGAACACTGTGAAGAAGTAGAATGAGTGTGGTGGAGGGTAATGCAATGCTGCATCCTATTAAATATTTTTCATAGGTGACTTAAAATAGGAGAGGGAAGTGATAAAAAGCTGGTTAGTATCTTTTAAGAAAAGTCCCTTGTGAGATTTATTGCTTGGACAAATATAACTTCCGTTGATAGTAAGGAAAACGATTGCTGATTGAGTATTTTCACAACTATTTTAAGAGTTAATAGCTTTAAATGAAACACTTGCTTTTCTTTTTCAAAGAATTCTATTATTATAAAAGCATTTTCAGCAGGTACTGAATGCAAGCTTTTTCATTTTAATTATTATAAATTTAATGAGGGGAATTCCCTAATATCAGTTTTAGCTATGGGAGTTTGGGGAGATAAGGTTCTGGAGAATAGATGTATATCTTGCAAGGTTTTTAAGAACCATTGGTAAAAAGGAGATTTATACAGAGAATAAAAAGAAGGTGGTGAAGACAAAGAAGGAATATTTGTGTTCTAAAGTCAAGTGTTGAGAATGAATCCTTTTATGATCTTCTGGTTCTTGATAGAGTTTATTTTTGTGTTCTGCTTGAAATTTTTGAAACTTTAAGGAAAAGAGACTTGGGATATTGGAATGTATTATGACTTTTTGTGTTTTTTTTAGAGATATCTATAGATAGAAGAAGTATGTATGTATGGATTGATGAAAACTACTTAGTGATTTACATTAACAATCAAAAAGGCCAAGAAAGTGTCCCTTCTGTTCTTCAGAATTTATTTCTGTGTATGTACTTTTTTGTTTGGTTTTGGGCGGTGGGGGAGGGAAGACATAATTATTGAAAATAACCTTGTTTGGGAAGAAAATGTAAAATTAGTATTTGTAAAATTTTGTAGTACTGATTAGTACTGATCCCTGTTTAGGATTAAGATTTTCCAGAGCTTTTTGCATGATTTAGTTTTAATTGTTCAGATGAACTGTCAGTCTTTCTCATGTAAGTGCCTACAAATTTATATAAAATACTTTTCCAGCATTATGCAGCCCGTAAGGTTTTGCTTACCTTGCTTATAGATTTTGCAGTTTCACTGTTTGTTTTTAATCTTGAATTTGTGATTATATTATCTGGATTTGGCAGTACTCATATGTTTAGAGAGCAAAATGCCCATTATTCTATGGTAGTAAATGCTACCAGAAGCACTAACAGTTGCACCAGCCATCTAGAACAACCTGGGCACGTGTTACAAGTCTGAGCATGTGCTCTGTAATTGACTGAAATAGAGTAGTAGAGAACTGGAGAAGAAATCTGGAAATAGTCCGTATCTAAGAAGATTAGTAGAGCCAGGATGCTTCATATTCACCTGAATGCCTGAACAATGGCACTGACTTTGGCGTGCTCTAAATGAGACTACCACAAGCCTGATTTTCTTGAAGCATCCATAGCAGGAGCTGTAAGAGAGCGGAGATTGCAGTTGCACAGAAGAGCCTGCCCCAATGGTGCTAAAGTTCAAATTTTTCTTTGTTTATGACGTTAGGTCTTTATCGCACAAAAAGTGAAAAGTTACTATGGCACTACCTTTAAGGCCTTGCCTACTCTGGAAAGAAGCGGGCTGTTTGTTTAACACTGCAATGTGTAACAGGTTGTACAACTTCAGCACAGAAAAGACAAGTGTCACTTGTTTTGACTGTGCGATGTGACTAATCATGTCAAAATGTAGCTTATGTGTTCAGGTAGAAAGGATCAAAATTCACGTGCATTTTTTTTTTTTATTGACATTAGGTTAGAGATCATATGAAAATTGTAATTTAAAGGCATCTGCTTTTCTCGATTTTTATTTTTTGCTTGCTGAAAACCTCAAATGATGTTGACCAAAATGTTAATTTTTATCTTTAAAGAAAAATCATTTTTTCCCAGGGAGAGAAGCAGACAGTTTTCTCGTGAAGTTGGCTATCTTATCTGCCCAGGTTTTTACTTTGCATTATGTATTGTACGTTACCTGTTGTGTTTACAAGGGGTGCACTCTCTTCTGCCAGGGCATAGAGTGAAGAGGGATGGAGAAGAACTGTGTGTGGGGAATGATCTGCACTTGACTGTTCTGCTTTGAGGGCAGGGTGAATAGGGGCTACAGCGTGTAATAGGGGAGGAACGGCAGAGGTAGGAAGAGAGAAGAAATTGGAGAAAGAAAGTTAATGAATGTTGTATTGAATGAGGGCTTATTTGCCGTGAGTGAATTGAAGTAATTGTTCAAGACTAGCAGATCTTTATGTGAAGATGAGCTTGCATTGTTGCCTGGGTAGGAGTTTATTTGCTTCATAAGGCTTGTTGAATTAATTGGTTAGATGTGCTGTAATCTGCGTGACTGCTATTGAAAAAAAGGAAGAATTCACTCCAGCATTGCAACAGAAAGAACTATCTTTTTTTTGTTGAGTTTCTTCTTGAAACTCTTTCTTTCTCCAAGGGGTTTCTGGTGGCTGAACTTGAACTAGCTCAACACATGAAATAACAAGGTGGTCCCTATCTCCCTGTGTATCTGCTGCTTAAGAGACACTAATCGGGATGGTGGGTTTTCTCAGGGTGAAGCTCATCCCCTTCACTTGATGATTGGTGAGCCTTGTGATGTATTTTCCCCCTGAAATCCAGATAACTTGACTGCAGAATCTATAGTAATTGGAGAACGTGCTTATGTTTTATTGTGGCTTAAAAAAAATCTCCAAAACCAGAAAGCATTTGTTTTTTTTTTCACTGGTATGGGGAAGAATTAGGAGTAGGCCCTGAAGTGCTTTGAGGGGGCACTTCTGTAATATGGTCAACCTGGTGTAACTGCTGAGGGCAGGAGGCCTGACGAGACTATGGGGTCTGATCTCTGCTTTCTTCTGTTTGTTTCCCGCCCCCCTCATCTTATTCCCTGCAGCCCTTTATGTACATCTTACACCATGGTGAGCTACTTCAGGGACTAAAACCACTAGAAAACTGGTTTTGGTATGTTTCTTTTCTGGTGGTATAGATATCTAAACTGGCCTGGCAGAAGTGATTGGAGCACGTTGTCTTGGGGAGCAAGGTGGAAGGTGAGGAGGGAAAGTGGGGCTTTTGGCATCTGATCAGCTCTGTTACGTTGCACCACAGTTGGTGGTGGGAGCTGCTGTGGGAGACTGTGGAGATGGAGACCTCCATTCAGTTGCCTCTGGGAACTGCGTAGTGGGGAGGCTGCGTGAGAACCCCACACCCGAGAGAATTTGGGGAGAGGGGGGTATCCTGGAAAAGATGGGTTGGAGGGGAGAGAAGCCGCTTCAGCCCCTCTGAAACTTGTCAGATCTTTCCTAGCTCCTCTGGCTTCCCTGTCTCCCACCTTCTCCTGCCTTCGGAGCCTGTTCTGCTGCCTTTGAGTGACTCGGCTTTGCCTGGGCACCTGCGAAACCAAGTGCAGGTTCTGAGTGCTAAATGCAGCTTTTGTTTATCATCGTGCACGTCCTGATGTATCAAGGCGTTCCACCCCTGCTCCCATGCCATACAGTCTAAAGACACTGGCTTCCTATTAGTGTGAATTGTTTTAAAAAGCAGATTTCTCTTCATATCTTTACCTTACTAGGCAGGAGGGGAGAGCAGTTGTCCAAGGGATTAATTTTCCTACATTGCTTGTAGAAGATGAACTGTCTAGGACAAATGAGAGGTGGTTTAATTTTTTTTTTATTTTATTTTTTAAATAATGAACATGTGTTCATTCATAGCAGTAAGTTTGTGGTTATATCCTTTTCATGTACATGTTTTCCAGGTTCTGGAAGCTGTCTGAAGAGATAAAACATTTCTTTTCAAATGCTCTATTTCTGAACTTGGAAAGAACATCTTACAGAAGCTAGTGTAGTGTGTCTGTGCTGCTTCTGAAACCACAAAAAATAATTGGAGACTATTAATGGCTTGCTTTTCAAATGCTCTTAATTTCTAAGCTGGAAATGGAAGTTTTATAGGTGCATTAATTAGCCTGAATTTTTAATTCAGCTGAACAATGTGGCTTTCTCTTTTTTAAAACAAACAGGAGTAAACTGCAAGGAGTTTCCATACAGTGGTTTTTAAGTTCCTGCTATATCTTCTGTCATTCTTTATATGTGGCACTTCAACAGCTCCTTCCTTGTCCATCACTTTCATGCTTTGCGATGTTTACCTATCAACTCTATCACATCATTGAAAATGTGGGCTAGAGAAAGTGGTGGTTACAGGGATCTTAAAGGATGCATCTAAAGTATCAGTCTAAAAAAAAACCCACAACAAATTATTCTATTGAAAGTTTTTGATTAAGAACTACTTTATCTCTTTTGGCTTGTTTTTTTAATTGTCTAAAAATATAGTATATCAAGGGAAGTACTGTCAGGATGCACAATTAAAAGTATTGTGGTTTTTACTCTTTTCCTAGATGGCTAACATCATGCATCTGGATGACTAATATTTAGTATGTCTTAAAGAAGACCAGTTTATAAGTAATATTCTCAGAATACGAACAGTACAATACAAGCCTGTTTTGCTTTAGTTGACATGCTTGGATAAAAAATTTCCAATATCTTTATTTTTCATGCTGAATATATTGCATATTTGTTTACTAAAAACAAAGGTTTTTTTTTTTTCAAAGCAAAACATTGATTCTTCTTCTCTTTTGATGCCTTTAGTAGGCATTAAGGTACTGTGACAGGCGTTGTTGAGGAAGGGATATTCCAAAAGGGCAGTGGAAATGGCAGTGTGGAAAGCTGGTAGATTCTGTGCCCCTGCAAATTGTTTCTATACTTGTCCTATTGGATTCAAGTTGTCCACGGTGCCTGGATGTGCAACCTGTCGCGGTGATTATTTAATAGATTTAATAGTAGCCTACTGCGTAAAGGGTAAGGGAGGAACCTTTGCTCTTCCAGATGTCAGTGCAAGCTTCATCCTTCATCTCAACAAGAGTACTTTGTATTTATTTAATGGCAGAATGTTGGTTTGCTTTTTTGTTGTGTTTTCTGAAGCTCATCTCAACCTTGTAGTGTTCTGTGGCTTTGAAATGAATAGACAAGTGTATGCTTGTGGAAGTGTTTCCCTTTCCTTTGTGTTCATTAGCCATTATTGTCAGAGTTCGTCCTGTTTTCTCGTGTTACGTGCTGCTTCTCAAAAACAGAAATTCTGTTTTCATGTTAAATGTTTAAAATGTTTCTTTCGTAGGACAGGATAAAGCAGCATTAGTTTGATTCCCCCCCCCCCCCCCCCCCAAATGATTCATAGTTCAGCGCTGCAATGAGCAGCCTTCTAATTAGAAGACACAATACCTGTCCTACTGGGCATTATCTCAAAATGGCTGAAATTGATTTTAGCTGCATAAAATATTACTGGATCAACACATGTTTACCAAGCTGTAATGATAACAACCTGCTATACATTTTTAGGTCTGCTTCCCTGTGCTGATGGAGTGCTTCTGAATGTGACAGTTCCCAGGCTTGGCAGACCCTTCAGCTGGGATGTAAAATCTGCATTACATTTCCAGATGACATGATCTATTCTCCAAACTGGCAAGCTTAGTCCCACAACAGTTTTGAATAATTTGCTGAATAACCAGCGTTAATAATGACACAGGAGTTGCATGTTTGGGGTTATAGGGGTGTGTAAATGCACCAATGTGCACACATGCTCACTCAGCTTACTGTACAGCTCCTATAAAATATGTATGGAGAATCTCTGCTGTATAAATGTAACAGTCATTTGAAAGGCAAAGACCATGTGTTTCCATTCTCAAGTTAGGCTTTCCTATCTCATGCCTGTTGTGTTGAAAGTTATGGTTGTTCCACAGTAGAAGAAAAAAAAATACTACTTCATCTCTGCAAGTAAGTTATTTTTACAGTTTAGTGCATGGTGACTTGTTTAGTATTTTTTGACATTTATCGACACATACAGAAAACACAATCGGACAGTGATAATGATGGTGGTCAACTGGATGGAAAACTTACCCCTGTAAGCATCAAGCACTGACTCTGCTTGGGCTTGATGTAAATATCAGATCACAGAATTCATTTGTCACCTGGTAAAACATGGGAGAGAATTGTTATTGCAGAAGAAGCCACTAGTTCTGATTACCTAGTTATTGTGTAGTTCTTTTGATGTCCTGATTAGAGGCGGGGGGGAATCAATTAGAGACAAATTTTTTTATTTTATTTTCCTCTTAGAAAGAACTGTGTGTTTGTCGTCTGGTTGTCTATAAGCTAATGAATGCTGACTTCCAAATGAGGATGCCAAATCATCAGCTGTTTTTGAAATTTAAGACTGCCTTTGGCATTACATTATACCAGTTATGTATTGGGCCTTATTTAAGAATTTTCTAAAGGACACCCTGTTTCCATGTGGAATTGTCTTAAAATATGCTTTTCTAGTGCATAATTAAAAATACTTACACACACTAAAATTAAAAATATACTTTACCTTTTGGTTTTAAAACTGTCTGCTTTCCTCTGTCCCGTGTCCCTATAGTGATTCTGATTGATTGCAGTGGCACTTGGTGGTGACAGAAGAGTGGATCACCTGCAGTCTGCTCAGCTTGCTTCTGGATTTAGCCAAGAGTCTGCTCCCTTGGATGGGAACTGCATAAGCATTGCCGATAGACTTTCTCCCCTACCCCCCCTTCCTTTCTTTTTTTTTTTTTTCCTTCTGATTTTATCTTAAACAGGTCAGAAAATCTGGGGAAATGCTTTTGCTGAGAATGTTTAGTGTGACATGTCTGTTAGTAATTTGGAAGGAACTTTTCATGCATGTTGCTTAACCATTTGCAAAATAACCCCTTGTATTTTCCTGTGTTGTGGAAAAACCTGTCAGCATTCAGTGGCAGCATCTAAAAAACAGAGTGTTCATCCAATAGGTAAGGAATGGACTTGGCAGTATTTTTTTAAAGAATTATTTTGTTTCCATTGTAATGGGGAATATATTATAAGATCCAGTGAGATAATCCACTCTCATCTGGAACATTGTGCTTAGTTTCAGGTACTGTTTAAAAAAAAACAAACAAAAAAAAAGCTGGAGGAGAGGAAAAACTTCCACATACTGGTGAATTATAATATTTGGGAACTGATGAAAAGAAGGGGACTTTCTTAGATGTATACAAACCTAAATTTTCAGGTGAGGTAAAGTCGGGGATTTGATTTTTTTACCATTTTTTCATCAAAAACTTTGGACCTCCAGAGAGCACTTTAAAAAAAAAAAAAAGGGCAAAACAGACTTAAGATAGAGAAGTTTTATAGAACAGTGTATCCAACAAAAATGAACCCCAGTTCAGTAGTTCTGCTCTTTGCAAGCTTTAGGTACCATCAAGAGTAAGATCTTTTGGGAACTTTATAGTCTGATCTAGCATAAAATGTATTAGAATATACATTTTTGTGGCATGTAATTTAACTTCTAGCTGATGAAATTAGGCAAAAAGGTTGAAAAGTCAGTCTAACACAAATTTCAGCTGTGTTTGGCCTTAGTACGAATGTGTGGATGAGGTGTCATGGGGAAAATCTTTAAAACAGTTGCATTTTTGCAAGTGTTCTATTCTGTTTGGGGGTGTAACATATTACTACAGCAAAGAAAACATAAGCCTTACAGCTTTCATATGCTTCATTGGGAAAAGTGTCTTCTTATCCATTTTCCACAGGCTGCAGTGCCTAACACTTAATTCTTAATATAAACTGTAATTTAGAAAGGTTTACAGACTGTAGCAGTCTGTATATGTCGGTAAAAACAAAACTGAATTTTATCGCCATTTTTCCACTCGGAGAGGGTAAACAGTAAGTAAAGTGTTGAGAATCTGGAAGACGTGCTGTTGGTCAGCTGAGAAGTGTTTGTTGGTAAATTATATTACGATGACTTCTGTTTAGATTTCTCCAGGATTTTTTCTGCAGTTTAAATGTTTGTTTATCTACAGGAATTACAGAATAAATCGTAAAACATGGAGGGCAAGAGGTAAGATACCTACTCTGGAGTGTCCCTACATTTGCTATTTGGTATGTAAAAGTGAGCTGCTGTTAGCTAGTTCCATGTATGTTACCTTGCCTTCTGTGCAGTTTTATGAGCACTGTTTCTGGAACTGTCTACAGACCATGCAGAATCATTTGCTTTTGAACAAATCTCTCCAGAAACTAAAACAGCTGTATGCTAAATAAGATTTGATAGGTGGTGAGGCAAGTGTGTAGGTGAACTCTAGAGCCCATTTGCCGTGACATGTGATATCTTCTAAAATTTTGGTGACTTCCTAAGCTTCAGAAAAGTCAAGTAACTTTGTTACCACAAAAAAGCATCTTAAGGTATGAGAATTTACACCACGTTCCTGAGGTTATTGAATGTTCCAGACCAGTTCATGTTGGCTAATGGAGAATACCAGATGTCCCCGATGAGCAGATCTGGGAAACCATTTGGCGGTAGCTAGTAGAAAATATTATCAGGCACAATGATGTTGCAGAATTCCTGCCCTTCTTTGGAGTTTGTGCATTTCATATCCTCTCTGAAGGCTATAGGTCTGAGCCAACATCTGTCGCTCCTGACTACCAGGCATTATGATATTCCAGGGAGAAAGAATTTAGTTGCAAATGCAAGAATGAAAATGGAGCTGTGAAAAAATATGATGTCTGACTGTTAAGTAGTTGTAATTAGCTGGGGCACCTGCCTAGGAAAGGGAGTGCTTGGTTTCCAGCCCTGTTCCCTGGGTTTAGCCGTGGCTTTTATTCTTTCACATTCTCACACAGTCATGCAGAGCAGAGACGGGACTTAGGGCTCCCAACAGCCAGCAGCTTCTGCAGCTTCTCTCCAACACTGCCTCATTCTGTTAACAATTCCCAAGTTGTTCTTGTGGACAAAGGTGCCTGAATTATGTTCCTCCCTCCCTTCCTCATCCTTTGCTTCTGTCTAGTCCCACTTTGTAGCATATATCCTATGTGTTCCAGAGAAAACCATAGGTGATTTCACTTGCTCTTTTCCCACCCAGACTTAACATTTCCCCAAATATGTTTATTATAGTCAAAAATTTCCATTTTGTTGTAAAATAAAGCCAGATAAAGTGTTCCAAATCCAGCAAGACTCCAAAGAACATATATTTTGACAGCTTCTACCACAATGACTTAAGAAGGCTATGCTACTGGCAACACTGGTTTTCTCAAAATAGACCTCCACTGCAGTACAACATTATGCTGGAAAAGCAAGCTACCATGCAGTTGGCTTTTTTCGCCCTTCCTTTTCCTCTTGTTCTTTGATGCCAAAGTCGGTACAGATAAAGAACCTAAGTTCTTGGTTTTATTATGAAAATACATATAAAAATGATTACAATGCATTCTAAGGTTGAAAATTAAGGCCTTTTATGCCAGACATATCCAAATATGAACCTTTAACGTTACTGCTTTTTTTTCCTTATGGAATGTGCCGGTCTGTTTGTTCTGTTACATGTGATGGTTTTCCAGAGCTAAAATTAACATTAGGATGGGCTTAAAAAATTTGCTGGAAGCTATTTTTGTGCTGTACTTGGAAGTTGAGTACTTGGTCTTTTGTGTTGAGCAGTGAAATAAGATAAATCACTCTCATGAATACTGATCTGGGTTATTTCTATAGTGTGTTCCACTGCAGCGAGCAGTAACGTGCGGGTCAGGAGCTCATTCTTTATGGCTCTGTGGTGTTTTTTGGGGAGGGGGGACTGCAAACTCTGTTGGCTGTGTTTGGGTGGTCTCCATGTCACCCTACTGTGGTTGTGCTGTATGCTTGTAAAGCCAGAAGAGGGAGCACAAATGAAGACCTTGTTTCTAAGGTGCGATGGTTAGATCCATGAGGCTAATCTGGAGCCATGGAAATAACAGAGGTCACACATGTTAAGTGAGAGTGCCTTACTCTGTTAGACGTGTGTGCATAAGGAGCATAAATAACAAGCCTGGTGTTGGCTTGAAAAGAGAGGAAAGGGGCAAAAGCAAAAAGACTAGGAAAAACTGTTCTTGGCATGAGGACTTTTAAAGCAAAAGCAAATTATTATGTTTTAACTTCAAATAACAGGCTTAGTAAACCATTTAAGTCCAGTGTATTTGGTTTGTAAGATCAGCAGTGTTTCTCATGAATCAAGAATGATTTCTGTGTCATTGAGCAGACCAAATACAGCGGACGTGTGAGACCTTTACACTTGATAGAGCTTATTAAATGTGGTTTATTAAATATAGCTGTTGGGTCTTATTGTAGGTCCTATAGCATGTTTGTAAGGACTTTTTTGCTTTTCATAAGCATGCTGATTTATAGGGTTGCTAGTTTTCAAATATCTATATATATATATTTAGATGTACTTTTACAAACTATGTATTTTATTATTATAATCTGCAAACATTTTGTGATGAGCATAGGTAGCATTGAAACTAATCACTAATGACAAATATGGAAGGACATTGAGGTGTTGATTAAACTTTGCAAATTGATCTCTTTGATGTAGGCAATTGGTATTTTGGTTGCAAAGACCTGTTGACAGATACACAAACTGCTTCCTACTCAAATTAGGAGACCTTTCAAGAGCATAGTCTTCTCCTGAGTGTTTCTGAGGTTTTTAACTTTGGTTGTGTTAGCTTATTCAAGGAGTGTGATATAGCTGCATGATATTTTGAAAAGAATAATTAAAAAAGCAGAGCCACAATCTTATTAGCCTCTTGCATTCTTTGGGTTTTTTTTTTGTTTTGTTTTTCTGTTTATTGTTGGGGTAGATCTCCAAATTTCATGTCTGCAGCTATTTGCTTTATTACCTTAGATGTGCCATTTCCAATGTTATGCTTGTACACTTAACAAGCTAATCCGGGAGACTAAAGCAGAACTGTCATTTTGAAGCTACTCAGCTGAAGGCTCTTTGAAATCAGTTTAGAAAGCTCCAAGATTATTTTTGTTCCCTTTTTAATTTTTAGAGAAGATGTGTTGACATGTTATGCTGTTAGTGGTCCCTAGAAGGGATGTTATGGAAAGGTTGCCTCTCACAAGTCCACTGGAGGTTAGACCCCAAATGGACATGATTTATATTTAGGAACTATGCCAGTATGAAGCAGACTGAGGATGACTTAAGGATGTCCCTTTTCCTGAGACAGATTTTTCTTAAACTGTATAATACTGAATTTAGTGCTTAAGTGAGGAAAGATGATCCATTAGAACTGCAGTCCGTGCCAATGTTGCATGTTATACCAGAAAGGCACCATTAAATCAGGAGTGCTAGAATAATTCTTGTCTCTTCATATAGCTTGCTTACTGTCACTCACAGAGGCTTCCAGGACTGCGGAGTATTTACATGTGCTGTGCTCTATAAAAGCTGCACTCCTACAGTGTGATCATCTCCTCTTCCTGTCTACTTGGGTTGCTCTGTTAGAGATTAAGGAGGAGGTGATTGAAGCATAAATGTGAAACCATTTCTGTGTGTTTGTTTTCCCCTTTTCCCTTGAAGAGGACTGAGGCTATGAAAGATCTGCCAAGTGAGCTGCCAAGTGATATATCAGTGGCCCAAGGATGGGCCACTCCTCCCTCAGGATTTCTATATCCCATGGCCCTCGTCCTATAAGCACTTTGAGGTTCACACGTCAGGAAGCATTTGATCATTCCTATAGCAAGATAGTGCTGGGCTAATGACAGCAAATGGTGGTGACGCAGGTTAATTTCGCATCCTTTAGCAAGTAAATGAAATAGCTTAAAAATCAGATTATTGTCACACTGGTTGTGCTCATGCTATATATAATGTTTTAGAATCATAGAATTATAGAATAGTTTGGGTTGGAAGGGACCTTTAAAGGCCATCTAGTCCATCCCCCCCTGCAATGAGCAAGGACATCTTCAACTAGGTCAAGTTGCTCAGAGCCCTGTCCAACCTGACCTTGAATGTTTCCCTGAATTTTGTCTTAGAAGATCCAGAAGACAGCCTTCAAGTTTGTGCAACGTGATGGTACCTTCAAAGTACTAACTTAGAAGTAACTGTAGTTGGGTAATAAAACGTTTTGTTTATGAGAATTTATAGCTGTCAAGGTTGGTTGGATGAGAAGGGATAATCAATGGGCTGGCAGCTTTAGAGTGAGCTTTGGCTCCCATCAGGTCACAATGGAATTGCAACTCCCAAGTGCTTCTTGAGGGATCTTGGAGAAAAATCCTGGTGTTTCTCAAGCTAAAAGATAAGAATGATGCATGACAGAGGTATTAGATCTTCTATAGTCTTTTTTCCCTTTTCTTTCCAGTGTTTTCTGAGAGAAGAGAGTTACCAGTTGTCTTGTTCTTAAGGCATCCAAGTGAGGATTCTCTGAGGAGTAGTAGGTTGTGTGGATAATGCAACCATTCTCGCAGCTCTGGGTATATGAGCAAATTCTGTGAACTTTTGTTGTCTCTGCTTGAATACACATCGATTTGAAGGGGTTGTGGAAGCTGACTAATCTGTAAACTGGGAATGTACTACTTGAACAGGGAAAAAGGTGTGCAGTGTAATATTTGGGCAATGTGTTCATGCTCTTTCCTGTCTTGATTTATTTCATTAGTCTGCTGGCAACCTTGTACCTGTTTGTTTTGATGGCCTCTATTGATCACCTCCTTTTTTTAAATGGCAGGTTCTTGGATTTTTCTAAAGATCAGTATGTAGGTAAGTTGAGCTGTTCCAGAGTCGCCGCTTTTCTGTTATGCTGTATGTTTGATAAAGCAGTTCTAACAGAGTGATGTGTTCCTGGAGCAAGTTAACACCAAGTTGTTAAGTGGTTGCTTGACATCGTCTTCCACTTGCAGCTGAAGAAGACACGGGTGCCTGTATGGCCCCAAATAGCTCAAGCTTGTTGGGCCCTTATAATCAGTGCCAGTGTTGCTTGTGTGCCCTTTCCCTTTGTCCTCTGTAGGTCAAAATGTTTGGGGTCATTTTAGACTATTTGAAAAGTAAGTCTTTTCTTACTTAATTACTACAGTGAACAAGCAGATTTGGAGGGATTTTCTAGAGAATGAGGATGCAGAAAGATGTGTTAAGATTTTGTAGATCTCCTTTGCAGAGACAGATCTGGTAGGATCTTGTAGGGAAGGAGTGAGTTGGATTGTTGTTCTCCTCAGCTGGTGCACCTTGAAGCTGAAGAGCAGCTTTTGTCTGCAGTCCTGCTCTAGGCTAGTAAAGCAGCACTATTGTTTTAATAAAATGGTTTGCCTGAGAATTTGCAGCATTGCTTTACTTTCATTCTCATCTTCACACAAGAACAGCCAAGCTTCTGTGCTCTCAATTTAAATTCTGCGTTTTCTCTGGCTTTGAGTTGGAAGTAGAATGTGTGCCTTAAGCATCCATTCTTTGCTTCTCAATCTTATTTTGCAGAATTAATATCACTTAAGTTAAAATGATTCAGACCTTGCCTGGAAAAATAGCTTCGTGTTCTGAAAAAGGCCAGGAGTCCACTGGAGATCTTGATGAAACAGCAATGGGGAAGGAGTACTGAAGACAATAGAAAAGGCATTAATTTAGTGCATGCAGAAAATCCTGTGGTTTAAATGGATTAGTATTCAAGGCACAACTTGCAGTGTCTCTTTTTTGATCCTGAATATATATAGTAGCAACATCAGCTATAAGCACGTAGAAATTGGAGTTTAAGACTGAATTAGTAAGATGGCTGAGGAGGAAATAGCAAAGCAAGTGGAAATGATGAGACAGAGGAAAATGACCAGCAGGGAGAAAAATGAAATCACTTATCCTTAGAAAGAGTACACCTGTTCTTGTCCTGCTTGTACTCACTGGCAGCAGCCTTTTAAAAGTAACTGCTATAAATCACCTGAACTGCAATAGGTTATGCTAAATTGCTCTGGCTTTTACAAACGTTTCTTGTGAGATCTTGCCTCAGAAGCGTTCTTAGGCAGAGTACTGGTGAGATGTGCTTGTTTGTACACATTTTTACTACCACTTTAAAAAGAAATGTTGGCAAGCCCTGAAAGAAGACTAATTACAGCTTTGCAGTGGAGATCTTATTGCAGTTGTGGATGACATTGCCTTTTGTTTTTGGAGCAAAAAATAGAAATTAGTGTGAAACTGTTAAGCAGGAAGCAGGGACTGCATTGTGGCAATGGCTCTTAAATTATTACTTCAAGAATGTCACTTGCTGGTGATTCAGGATACAGCGATGACAGGGGAGGGTTATTCCAGATGGATGCAAAAGATTAAACAGCATGCAGAAGAAATGAGAGAAATAAATGCGTGTTTGGGAGAGAAATAGCAGGGACAGAATGAGTGTTTAAAGAGAATGAGATAAAAATCAACCCGTTCCTCAGTTTTGAGGCCAAGCTGGCACCCCCCTGACTCATTAAACTGTTCTTTTGAATCCAGAAATTGGCTCTACAAAATGTCACCTCATCAAACAGCAAAGAGACCTTAAGAGAGGGTCAAAGCCAACAAATTATAAGCAAAAGCTCTAGCTATTTTAGTTCTGCCTGTTCAGTGTAGCTTTAAGTTGGAGGCTTAATTAACTGTCTTTGTGTTTGCTGACATTTGTATATATGCTGTATTTCAATTCTTATTTGGCATCAAGCAGGATGGTCATTTAATCTTCATGTATACAGAAACACAGAATGGTTGAGGCTGGAAGGGTACCTCTGGGAGGTCATCAGGTCCAACCCCCTTCTCAGAGCAGGGTGAACACACAGTAGGTTTCCCCAGGACTGTGTCCACTTGGGTTTAAAATACCTCCAAGGGTAGAGACTCCACAATCTCTGTGGGCAACCTGAGCCAGTGTTCAAACACCCTCGTTGTAAGAATATATTTTCTTTGTTCAAACGAAATTTCCTGTAAACTTGTGCCCATTGCCCCTTGCCCTGTCACTGGGCACCACTGAGGAGAGCTTGGCTCGTCTTCTTTACTCTCCCCATGAGGTATTTATACACAGGGATATATGCCCTCAAGCCTTCTCTTCTCCAGGCTGAGCAGTCCCAGCCCTCTTAGCCTCTCCTTGTTTGTCAGATGCTCTTAACCATCTTTGTGGGCCTTTGCTGGACTTGCTCCAGTATGCCCGTATCTCTCCCACGCTGGGGAGCCAAGAACTGGACCCAGTGCTCCAGGTGTGCCTCACCAGCACCAAGTGTCAGGGCAGGATCCCCTCCCTCAACCTGCTTGTGTCACTCTTCCTAATTTAGCTCGAATGTAGATATTTCTGTAAACTGAAGTATTTTATGAGGCACGCCAGTGCTTCTTGAGAGCTTTCACCTCAGAGTTGTCGTGCCATAAATCAGGCGATGCTGTGTGAGCCAGCAGTTTCCCCTGGGTTGCCCTGCTGCTCTCATGCCATGTGTTGACTCTTCAGGTAGCTGAGAGAAAGCAGCAACTTGTGGTTTCAGCTTCTGCACGTCCTCAGCTGCCTACAAGGCAACTGCAGAACTTGGACCTGTTCTTTGGAAGAGGGTACCGGAGGGTGTGAAGTGGAGGGATGTCAGGGATCTGGGGGAGGCGAAACACTGATGCAGCTCAGCACAGGCGACAGTGCTGTGGAGGGAAGGATTTGCATGACTTTGTCATTTAAAATTCTAATGGCCTGTGAACTTATTTTGAGCAGTGCTGGCCTGCCTGTGAGCAAATTTTTACTTATCTCAAAGTACCTGGAAAAGACTTGAAAAATGCTTATTCATTTGTGATTTATTGCAGTATCGAGGCTTATATCCTAAGAGTGTCCCTCTGGGCCAGACCAGTCCATTAACTTGTAGTATATTTGCTATAGGCTTCTGTATTTTTTTTTTTTGTTTAATTTTTATTCATAGCTGGTATGCTTTCCCTCTTAACTCCTATCTTCATTGGGACTTAACAATGTATTTTTGTCTTTATTTTGATTTTTCTTTTTATCAGTCAGAGTTCTGTTTCTTTGCTTTAAACCCATCCCAGCAAAAAAAATCCCCCAGGAAAATAGTTGAGGGATTTACAGAAGTGATCACTCGGGTTTGCTTAGAATTGGGAGTTGGGTAAGAAATTTGTCCAAAACATTCATTTTTACATCTGGAAGAGAAAGATGCTTCTGTTACTCCCTTCCTGGTTTACTGAAGGATTTATGTGTTTGATAGTTGCCAAATGCTTACATTATGATGTTGGTGATGTAAACCATGGAAAGAAATATTACTATTAATGAATTAGCAAAGATTAATATTGGAAGCAAGAGGTAGAATTTTTTTTTTTTAAATCTGTATGAATTTTGTAGAAACTACTAAACTTGTAAAATATTGGCTCACTAACTTCTGAATGACATCACCTTTCAAAGGATGACATTTAGGAAATCCAACATACTTCAGTGGAAATGTAAGAAAAGCAGTTTATTGAGGTATGTACATTTTGATAAAAAAATAGATTTTACTTTTCCCATTGTAATCTGCCTCTGTTTTTCTCACACTGATATTGGCATTTTGAGAAATAACTAGGAACTTCAGGAGAAAGCCTGTGATATTTAAGCTTCATCATACAATGCTTAAACAACTTTGTCAGTCTGAGTAAATCAGGTGTAAGATTTGTTCTCTGGCTCACAGTTAAAATGAGTTAATGAAATACAAATATTTTGTTTTGCTGTAGTTGAGGTTCTTGTAAATTATATCAGCATCTTAAAGTACTAGGCTTGGTTTTACAATTAAAATGAAGGTGTCACCTTAGCATAGGAAAAACCTGACAGAAAACTTATTAAAGTGATATGAGATCTAATAGCCTAGAAGAGTGCAGTTTTGGCTGCATTAACCACGCCTTGGTAAAAATGAACACAAATGCATTAAGAATGTGATATGATAAACCCTTTCTGCAAAAAGGTTTGTCTAATAATGTTAGCAATGTTTGTATCTAACACAAGAAACTCAAACTGATACGAAAGAGACGATCTCATACTGGTACATAATGAAGCCTTAGCCTCTTCTTTTACCCAAAGACAGGAAGTATTTGGCAAAGGTCTTAAAGTCCAGAGTATAAAATATCTAGCACTGAAATATGATTTTTTTTTTAAGACTCCCATTTTTCAATAAGAAAAAAATAGACTTGGTGGGGAAACCTGGAAGTGGTGTATGATAAGAATGTCCATTTTTTTTCTAACTATTAAAAACATTTTCTGCAGTGCTCAGTGAAAACTAGATTTACTCTGAATGAAGACTGAGAAATTTCTGCATATGCTATGTCAAAACTGGCAAATAACAATGCAGAGCAAAATGTTGACAGAGCAACTTTGTCTTTACTTGCGCAATCTTTGTGGAGGTTTTTTCCCTTTTTTTTTTTTTTTACGGCACTGCTGTATTTCTACGTGTGCAGGTGGATAGTGCTCTGACAAAGATCAACTGCTCAATATTTCATTTTGCCCATGACACCTCTGGTTCAGATTACTTGCGTCCATATTCTGCAGCGTGTGCAGAATTGCTTGTTTCCTCAGAGCTGCTCTGTGGCACTCTTATCATTGTATCTGCATAATTAAAACTATAAAGGATTTATTTTACACTGCTGCTGTAAGATTAGACAGCTTTTTATTATCTGTTTACAGAAGGGGAATTGAGGTATGAAATGATTAAGGCTGAACCACTTGAACATCTAGGTCTTCGTATGCAATATGGGACACAAATATGATTTTTCATGGTGCTGGACATTTTTGTAGCCCTCTCCAAATAATGAGGACAAACCTGTTGGTTTGGTTTTTTTTTTTTTTTTTTCCTCAAGTCTGGCCTGAAATTTATTTTAAAAATATTAATTTTCCGTTGTTGTAGGTAAATGCAAGAATCCTCCTTTCTGCCAGAGATGGTTTTGTGCCAGTGTTAGGCTATCTTCCCTTTATGTGATCAGCACGTTGTTACCTCTGTAGTAGTTGCACCTGCTTAGCACATCTGCAGTAAAAAGCCTCAATTCAGCATCTGCAAAGGACAAGCCCCACAGCTGTAGCTTGTAGGCACTTTGGCTTAAGTGATTTGGGAGATCCTGTGCAGTAGTCATGCTTATTCTGTGGACCTAGATTTTTTTTTTTTTCTTTTTTAAACCTGTCCATCTGGGAAATGCTGGCATTTCATATTTTGTGTGTGTACAGTTATTGTATATATATTCCTTGTTCTGGGTGGTAGGTTTGTTTATGTTATTAAATGCATCATCCATTATATGGAATAACAGTAAACTTTTCATACGTCATATATTGAATCTTAAGATCCAAAATGTCAGCAGTTGGCTGTTACCTTCTGTATCTATGATTGAGAGAGAAAATGTAGGAGTCTGGTGGACTTCACAGCTGTTCACAATTGCATCTTTTGACTCCAGGCTTCTCCCAGCTTTAGTTTATTTCCAGCTTCTGCCACCGCCAGAGTTCTTCCGTCCTGTCCTTCCCCCTCAGCAGGTATCTGTTTCCCTGACACTTCCACGCTACTTTTCGCTAAGCCCCGTTTGTGTTGGCTGCCTCTGCCATCTCGTTTCATCTCTGCGTGCCAGCGAGCCGCTGTTGCAGCACTGTGTGCTCAGTTCTTGTGCCATTCGCTGCAATGGCTCCCAGTCAAGAGGATGAGCACCCATAAGTGAAATCCTGCTCAGCTGCTTCAGCTTACAGGTGGAGCACCCTCAGCAGCCCTCTGGGACTAGTGCATGCTTTCTTCAACAGATGCATGGACAGCAGGTAAGGAAGGGTATGAGAGTTCCCTTTTTATGCAGTCAGGAGAAAAGAGTGCTGCAGGCCTCCCCAAAAGGATGCCTATCAGTAAGATTCTTCCCTGCCAACTCTTTTTTTGTTTTAAAAAGGCTGCTAACTTAATTACATTTTCAGGACAACAGCAGACACGCTGGTTCAGATCAATGAGACTGGTTAGCCTAGTTAAAAAAAACTGTATTTACCTTAGATAGAATTAAAAGTCTATAAACTAAGCTGTGTGCAGTGAAATGCTAAAGTACTTACTGGGAAGTAAGGGGAAAGAGTATGGAAAAGCACAAAAATACTTCTTGCTTCTGAAAATCAAACCCGGAAGAAGGTATACGGTAAGGATGGAGAGAAGCCTGATATATTTCGATGTATGTATGATGGAAATCTGCAGTAAAATACAGACTCTGTTAAACATGAAAAACGCTGCATGGACCCTCTCTGCTTGATTTTTTTTTTTTTTTGTTGTTGTTGTTCCTTTCTGAGAAGCAAATATTTGAATATTGCCAGGGGGTGGCAGTTACTGGACCAACCATAGTGATACAGCTGATGCAAGAAATAAGATTATTCTGCTGCACTTTCAGTCCATCTCTTGTTTTCTGTTTCCATGGATATTTCAGATTCAGGGAGGGGGGTAATGTAGAATTAGCATTTCCCAATGTATGAATAACTATACCAGAAAATTCCTATTGAGCTTGGCAATTCCTTTTAAGGAATCTGCATTTGTAGCTTCAATACCATGTTGTTAGCAGTAGGACTACAGTGATTTATTATCCCTAATGTTTTGCAGTGTACAGTAATATGATTTAATAGCACACTATTCTGAATTACAATACAAAAGTTACTGGTAGCATCCTGCATAGGGCAAAACTTAGTGAAGGCATTTGGCTTTGAGTTCAGTTGGTCGCAGTACTTAATTGTGGCAATCACTGTACTTCCTCTCACTCTATTAAAAAACAATACCTGTTACTGGAAAAATATTGCAGCACATACAATGATTGTTGTGGTGTTATACATGTTTAAAATCTTGTTGAAATTGAAAACTATAATTACTCAGTTTTATTCACAGAAGCAGGTTTTATCTTTTATTACATAAGTATCCACGGATCTCAGAGTATGTTCTGTGACCTTATGGGGTTATTTATCTTGTTTCTTGCATGCACTAGAGCTTGTGTGCTTTAATCTGTGTTTGCTGAGAAGCTGCCAAATTGCCTCTTCTCTTCTGTGCCAATCTTATCTTTTTTTTTTGTGTAATCCATGTTCTGATTGATGTATTAAAGGTTTTGTAGAAAAAATGTGAACCATCTGTATCAGTATTTGCTTATGAATCATATTTTATGGTATATTCGTTAAATATATGTTAAGACCTTATAAACACTCAGCTGCTGCATATAAGAATCCATACTTAACTGAGTGTTTAAATGTACTTTAGCATGTTAGGATGGGTGAGATGTGGTGCGTTTTTCATGTGTGTGTTCCCTTGGTTTGTTAATCTGAGGCTTTCAGGTCCAGCTACGTAAAGCGTTGACAAATTGATGGAGATTAAATAAATCTGATTTATTGAATTTTCTTGTGTATGTAAGTAGGTCTGAAGGACTGAGAACAACAAGGGAGTTGCTTGTGGTACAGAAAAAGTCTTTTGAAACACTCAAATAACTAACTGTCACTGATACAAGATCTGATTCTGCACCAGAGAACTGGATGAAAAAAAACCCATTGACTTCAGCGTCGCTAGGGCTTGTGTGAATGAAGTCAGTGCCAAGGCTTGATGACAAAACAGTGCATCCAAATTGCACTTTCAGATCTTAAGTACTGATGAAAAAACAGAAGTTCACAATTAAAAAAATTATCGGGAGACAGACTTCTTTCCACAATTACATCAATAGCAGTTTCAAAACTATTTTGCTGCTTAAGGTTGCACACTCTGCTGTCTTTCCCCATATGAACACTAGTGACAAAAAAATGGCAATTTTATCCTGAGTTTGTGAAACATTTGCATAGGCAATTTTGAAGCCAGTATTGCTGGAATATAGCTGTCTAGGTCAGGAAGGAAAGATAGTAGGACAGACGAGGTCGAAGACATCACATAGAACAATGATACATTAGTTTATGCTGAATTATTTCAAAGTGCCATCTGGTTGTTAGTTAAGACTTTGCTTAAAACTTTTGTGAGAGGCAAAATGTTTTATTCTTTGTTAAAATATAAGAAAAATGTGTGTTTTGAGAACTATTGAAATTAGCCAAAATATTTACTGTGCATATACACATGTTAATGATTTCCCCTTTCTTTCCTTATTTATAATGTATGTAGAGAGTCTTCCTCATTGATGTAGTTTATTATGCTATAAGCCTCAGGTATAATCACAACTCCTTTTTTTTATCATGCTGTACAAATAAATTCATATTTTTATAATAAGGCAAATATAACTCAGTAGACTAAAATATTGATATAAAAAGCTGCATGTAGTTGGGAACAACATTACTTTTTCCCTAGAATCTTGGTGTCTCTGATCTCCTGTAATGTGCTTGTTTTCTTTTACTGCTTTTTCGACCTCTGATTTTATGCAGGTTGTGTGAGGACATACTCCAGTTAAGTGCACTCTGTTCATGAAAACATGATAGTGTTTCGGCCCCATACACTGGTGTGGGCAAGGCACTGGGATTCAAGAAAGATGTGGGCCAATTGGCTTAGGGGAAGAAAACAGCTAATAAGACATCTAAGAAAAGTGACCTTTTGAGAAGTCTGAACGAATCGTGCTTATTTACCGATGGGAGAAACAAATTTTCAAATATGTAAAAGACTGATGCCAAGAGAGAGGCAATAATCTGCTTTCTAATCATAGTGGATAGGACAAGAAGCTTAAACTGCAGCAAAAAGAATGTGGGTTAGACATTAAAAAAAAAAAGGCAAACAGAAAACAAAGAAAAGGCAAAAAACTTTCAAGTGGCAAGAGTTGTGAGCGCTGGAATAGATTGCCTGGAGACTCTGAGGAACAAATTGAACAAATCTCTGTCTGGATTGCCTTGGAACAGGGCTTGGATGACCTGACCTCTTCAGGTCCTCTTCTATGCCTTTTTTTTTTTTTTTTTTTTTAGGTTAGGACTTGTATTCCTTAAGGATCCATACCCTCTGTAAGTCCAAATTTGGTATAAATATATGATACTCTGAAGTTCCCAGTTCTTTATTTGCAATAAAATTTTGCAGGTCAGTAAGCCCCCCTGTCCCATAGCTGTTTGTATTTTGGTATTTACACTCTCCAAATTGTGATCATTTTTGTGCTGCTCCTGCTTATTTATGCTGGAGGAGTAGCTGTTCACCTAATGGAACGGTTTCCTACAAAGCAATCAAGAAACAATTCCGTTTTAGAGGCCAGTTCTGCTTCTTCACTTAATCTCTTTTCAGATACACCCTCGGAGTACAGGTGGTGTTAAGGAGGAGATGAATATCTGGAAAATGCCAGTTTAGGGGCATAAGATGCATTTACATGCAGTCTGGGAATAAACTTGCCGCCTGTGAGTCAGCAGTGTCAAACAACTATGCAGTAGAAGAGAAAATGATAAAATAAAAAGGACAGAAGTGACAAAATGAGTGCAAATTATGTAATCAATGTTTCTTCTTTTATCTAAATAGTTATTTCAAACCCATAATGAGCTTTTCCAGCCAGCAGTAACATTTTGAAGTATTATATTAGTAAGCTTTCATTGAATTTTGTTAGTTTTGATATAGCGTTAATTTTCAGTAACGTGGTGTTAATATCTAGATGACATCACAGCTACTAAGTAGCAGAAGTACTGAAAAAGGTTAAATAGGGATTTTAAGTATGCATGAAAAGAAAAGCCTTTTTATTATATGAAATGAGATAATATGAGGGAAATGTGTTGTTGTTACAAGATGGAGATGCCTTGGTCCCATGTAGAAAGTCTGAGTGACTTACCGAAAATGGGGTATCTGTTTGTAATGGAGCTGTGTGATCCTCTGTGGTTTATTACTGCTAATTTATTTATCTTGGCACTGATTCATATGCCCTAGCAATTTTAAGGTCTTGCAGGACCATTACATCATATGGGTTAAACTCCGTGTAATATGGGCGCTTTCAGACCTTATGTATCTACCTTTGTATTAAGCTAGTACTTGCCATAGAGTGCATCTTCTGGAAGTGTTTGGTCTTCATTTACAGACGTGGAAGGACAAAGAAGCCACATTTCACTCTAACTTCATCAGTAGTTAATGATCCTCATTGCTGAAAAATGTAATTAAACTCTATTTCTAATATGAATTTGTCTGGCTTCAGTTTCCAGGCATTGCCTCTGGTTTCTGCTTCAGAGCTCCAATACTTTATTCTTGGTGAGATGTTTATACTCTCTAATGAAGTCACCTTTCAATTCTCATGTTCTAAACTAATCAGACAGCTCTTTAACTCTTGCTGTAAGGCATTTTCTCTAGCCCTTTGTTATTACTGTATCTATACAAATTGTTTTGGTTGTATTTTTAAAAAATATTTAAAGGAGAATGGCACATACAGTGTTAACATCTGCCTCCCCAATGCAATACCACATACTAAAATCAATACTCTCGCTGTTTTCCTGTTGATTTATTGAAGGATTGCTCTGTACCTCTTCATTTCTGTGTCATCCTCCTAGGAGTGCAGGTTCACCTACTTGCTCACTGGGAATTTTTTGGAGATGTTCCTCTTCGGAACATGCAAAGACATATCTACAGAATACGTTAGAATATTTTATGTCCAGCCATAAACTTTATATTTGCTGGAATAAATTAATTGTGCCTGAATAAACCCAAGTCATTAAATGATTACTCTGAGTGCTAACCTTGCTGGACAGAATTTTTCAGATTTTTTTTTCTGCATTTGTTGACAGATCGGTGGTGAAAATGCTGAATACAATTGGATCTGGACCTTGAGTAGAAATGAACTTTCACAATGGCAGTTATTTTTCTGAGTTTATATGCTTAATATGATCTGTGTAGTGCTTTTTAATCAAACTGTTGAAAGTGAAGGCTCCTCCAACCCCCTCCTATATTTCCTTTTTAGAAAGAAAATAGCAGATGATTGATTGAGAGAGCTTGCCTTCCATAATACATCTTTGACTTTCCTGAAGCCTTTCATGCAAATTTAGTGAAATACAAGGGAATATGATAGGCGCAGTGCCCAAGGGCATGGGCTTTTTTTTGTTTAAAAAAAATACATATTTGTAAATTGCTACTAGTTGGGGTTCTCCTGTATTTGGTAGTATTAGCCATACCATGACTGCTGATGACCAGGCGATCAGCTTCCAGTTCTGTGATTAGTTCATGTTTGACTGTAGGAATGAGATGCCAAGCAGATACCTGGGATGTAGGATGCAGCAATGTTTGCATTTAAAAAGTGATGATAATCTATTTTCATGAGTTCTAATGATGTTTTTGCTGCTGATTGCTGGAGATCTCTTGCAGGTATCTTCCAAACTGAAGTTCCCTCTGATCAGTTTTTATTTCCACATTTTATTTACGTGTATTATCCTGTTTTCTGTTTTGACTTGGTTACGTGCAGCACGTCCCTCTTGGTAAGAAGCATGGTGATCCATATGTTTTTACGTTCAGAATTATTGATAACTTCAGAAATTCTGATTGGAGACAAGTGTATTTTGGGGTTGCATCATCTGATGTCTGTTGCTCTAAATACGTTTGGTCACTTGCATCAAACTTAGATGCAATTTACATTGATTTTTATGGCAATAAGATGCCTCAATACTTGGGGAAGGCGGTGGCCCCTGTGTATTTTAACTTCTGGTTTAGCGTAGGTATTTCTAAGTACAGATTTATTGCATGGTTTGGTGAGCTGGAGTCTGCATTATCACTGTATTTCTTGATCACAAGGAAAGAGGAAATTTGTAATATTCTAATCTGACCTGTGTAAAACATTCAGAATACTTCCCTGCATTACTGCATGCATCAGAGCTCATATTTAAGAAAGCCACCTGAAGCTGCTTTTAAAAATTGGCCTGCAGTCATTGCAATGGCTAACTGCCCTTGCTTTAAGAACAAAAAACCCATGAACTATTTTCTCTTCTGAATTTGTCCAGCTTTAGCTTCCAGCTACTAGGTCTTGTTTCACCTTTGCCTGCTCTATTGAAGAGTGAGTTTGAAGCTTTTGTTCCCATAGGTACATACTTACAGGCAAGGACTCAGCTACTCAGTAACTTCCTCTTTGGTATAATAAATAAGTTTAGTGTTTTGACTTGGTAGTAAGAGATGGGTTTTTTTAGTCTTAGTAATTCTTGAAGTTCTTTTTTGTACTTTTAACATTTTGAATTGTGGATGTTGGTGGGGACATATGATCTGTCATACTGGTGCCAAATAGAGACATACAGTGATCTCTATTTTTAACCCTCTTTCTGTCTAGACATCTAGTATGTTATGACAGTCTTCATGCCTATCTAATTACACACCATAATTTCCTGAAATTCCAACACTTTTATACAAAATTCCCTTGTATTTATTCCTAAATAAGTAGCTTTTCATTATCTTTGTTGCCTGTGGTGATGTCCTTCAAATGCGTGATCCAGATCTGTCAGTGGCGTATCCTCTTTCTGTTTACCATTTCCCCCTGTCCCCCTGCCAGCTGTGGCTTGTATCAGCAGCAACTGTTTGTCTTCTGGGTCATTGGTAAACTGTTAAATAGCAAAGGGCCGAGAACTGTCCGTGGTGGGTCCTGCTTAGTTACAATTTTCTGTTAAATAATGTGTTAAATAATGGCTTTTTATAAAATTAATTCTATTACATTTGTAAATGATTTGGATTTTTTTAATCAAAATGATGAGTGGACAAATCATTTGTCTTTGCAAATGCCAGATATATTGCATCAACACTCTTCTCACGTTTAGTATTGCATTCACTTTTTTTTTTAAACTGTATACTTCCTGTGTACATACATCAATTTTAATGCTGGCAGTCACATATTCCGATCTGTTCATGTAAATAATTTTTTAAGAATTTAGAGTCTAAAACTGCTGTGTCTCAAAACTAAGATTAATGAGGAAATCCTCGTTCCACTGATGTTCAGAGCAAAATTGCCATTGACTTCTGTGGGGCTCGTATTTTACATATCTGGGCCTATGTATGTGGAGCCTGCAAAACTGGAGACTCTAAATAGCATATACATCCAGCTTTGTTGCTATACTTCATATAATTTATTGAACTGTTTATCTAATACTAATCTAGGAAAATAATAGGTCTCTGCCTTTCATGCTGGCCAACCAACGAATAGTGTCTTAAGAAATATTTTGCTGTTTTAAGTATTTGAATGTGCTGTCTGAAATTGGGAGACTTTCAAAAAATGTTTGCCTTTCCCTTCTGTGCTGAAAGCTACCTCATCAGTCCTTTCGTGCAAACAAGAGCAAATGGGATTGTGTTAGTAATGACCACTATAAGGTCACTGTAACAGTGCCAGTGCCTAATTGGGTGTTACAGTCCCTAAAAAGTTGGACTTGGCAAGTTGATTCAGGGCAAAGCCGTGCCTGTACTGCCGTGGGGGTTCAGTCCTTGCGAAGGGCCGTTTGGCATTGCCGGGTGAGCTGCCCGGAGCTGTCGGGGAGACGGGTGATGCCAGGGATGTGTCTGCTGCCCACCCTTCATGGGAGGTGGAGGAAGGAGAAACTGTGCTTGACGTACCTCTAGAGGGTGCGGGCCAACTCCTTGATGGCCAGTTATGGGAGCCCGTTTCTTGATGGCAAGTACACTGGTTGTGGTTTGGTCTTTTTACAATGTGTTTAGGATGGTTTCCCCATACTTTGTGTGGCAGCCTACAAATTGGGAGGCTAGGGTTCAGCTCTTCCTTCAGCACAAGTGGATTCAAACCCACATGTCCTTCTTGCAGAGAAGACCCTGCTGTTGTTTATGGGCAGATGGAGGAGGGAGGGAAGGAGGATGCCTTCTGTTCCTTCCTCTGCAGCTGGAAAATGGGCCATCAGAAAGGCAGGTCTTGGAGTCAAAGGGAGAGCAAACCTATTTTTGGCATGCAGAACACGCTGATAGTTTATTCAGTGTACGTGTAATATGTTTATTTAACAACCAGTTTTAGTTTATATCTTTGACTATTAAATCACTTAAGGTTTGTTATCATATTATAGTTCTGCTTTATTGCAGTAGTTGCTCTTCAACTGTAAAATGTAAAAGCATTTTCCCATTTTGCAGCATTTTATGATGGTCGTGCCTTTTTTAGCCCCACATGTGAGTAGAAAGGCTTTTTGGGTTTTAGGGTTATCTTCTTTTTTTCTTTCAGCATCCCTGTGGATAATCATCACTCTTAAGATACAAAATTATATTAAACTCAGAACACTCTTTCTTCCTCTGCTTTTTAAAAATAATTTCTACATGTTTTTATTACTTAACTTGCTATTTACAATATTTCCTATAGATTTGTTATTGATACACTTCATCACTTTTTAAATTTCATAATTGCTAGTTTGTGAGTCACTACCATTAATTTCCCAGTTGTGTTGTGTTGGAAAAAATGTTATCCTCCTACTCTTACAAAGACCTTAAAGCAATAGATACAAAATATGTGCAGCCTCTCCACTCATCTTTTGTTTCTCATATTTAATTTTTTTTACCTGTTTTACAGTTTACTTGTAATCATACTCCATGTTAATACTTCACCACTAATTGCTTTACTAGTGGGAGTCACTTTTGTGCTTCCATTTGGATCGATGCTGACTACTGAGACGGGTTTATTGTGCAGAAAGTAGATGTTTAAGTTGTGGGGCTCTCCCTTAAACGCCTCTGCCTGCAGGAAGGAGGTAGAATAGGAAAACGCATTTCATTCAGTTAACCCCAAACCTCATTTTTTTTCCCCTTGGTGTGACAACTTTGGCCGTACCTGTCTTTGGGACGCTGTCAGTCCCATTTGCACCTACAGCTCGGCTTTTACGCTCATGTATTTTGTGCTCTTCCCCCACATTTGGATGTAAAGTAATGTGTTATCAACATGCAGCAGCACATGAATATTAAGAAGTTGGAAGCATGAGTAACATTAGTATAAAATGAAAATGACCAGAAATGTTTGGCTCTCTAGTTTTCATTTTTTTTATCCTTTTTTCAGTTGGCCCCGCTATTAAGCGTATTGAAACGTATTACCAAATTTAGCATTTGATTTCTGTGAAAGACTGTTTGCCTCAGGATTCAGCTGTAGCTTGCTGCTGGAGATGTGTGCTCTGAATGCCTGTATTTGAGTCATTCTTAAATACACTGGAAAAGCTCAGGGAATGAGAAAGCTTCAGCATTGTCTCAGAATAACTTTTACTCTATGGGTCCTCCTCCCACCTTATGATAAGTATGGATATTTCTGTCATCCTGGCTTTTTTTTTGTTGCGGTGTGGGTTTCTTTGTGGGTTTTTTGGTTGTGGAGTTGTTTGTTTTGTTTTAAACTTTTGTGCTATCATTATCTATAATATCTGGAGGATGAAAGAAAACCTTCCAGTTGGGAGCAAAAAGTCTGATACATGCAATGAGATATTGTTCATAAACTTTCACAGAAAGATCTGTTAGCCCATTATTTATAAACTCTGGCATTAGAATTGTGTTTAAAGGAACAGTGTTTAAATTCTTATTTCTCAGATAATTATGATCCTGGATGTATTTCCAAAGCTCAGGCTTTGTCCATAATATGCACACAATATTAGAGCGTAATATTTATTATGTTTTTGTAGGTCCGGGCGGGGGGGAGAAAGATGCAAAGTAAATGTAGTGAAGGCTATCTAACTGATTTCAGCAGTTGAGGGATGAAGGAACATTTTCATCTTAGAGGCTGTGGGTTGAGTTTGTGAGGAATGTTTCTGGGAGGAGAGTAAGTATAGACCAAGATACCTAATGATTCAAAGTTTGTTAGTAAAAACCATGTGGAGAAATTGCTAATTTTGGGCTGGTAGGTCAGCTCTGGCAGTTCTTTACAACCTGACAAACTTGTTTCTTGCTAATTGTACATGTTCCAATTATGTTAGAAGGAAATTTAATTGGAATCGTTCTAGAAATCTCATCCAGTAAGGAAGAGTTAGGGAATACAGAGTTTTAAAATTGATTTGTAGCAGCAAAAGATAAAGCAGGGAATATGACTCTAGGGCAGTTTTAAGTGATATGGTGATATGCCAAGGGAGGCAATCTGGGCATGGTAACTTCTCTCCAGGCTCTGCTGGATTCTGTACATCTGCAAACCCCCTGTGCCTTTTCTAGGCATCAGGAGTGGTGTGTGGTTTTTTGTTTGTTTGGGTTTTTTTGTTTGTTTTTCTTTTTTTCAATTTTCAAATTCCTCTTGAGTTCAGCTGACAAAATTGGTTACACTGCCACGGTGCCAGGAAGGCTCGCAGGGTTGTACAGGTATAGGCAAGGCTGTGGTTTGGCTTGCTGTGTTCGAGCGGTGATATGGCAGGAGAGGACCCAGGCTGACTTTGGATTACTTATGTGTTTGTGGGAGGAGATTTTTAGAGGAAAGAAAACATTATTTGCAGCAAATCTCTTTGTACACGTAGGGTCGGTGACGCAGTAGAACCTCCAACACCATTAAATCTTCTAAAAATAATTTATCAGAAGGAGGTTGTGTATCTCGTACAATTTCAGTAGTCTGGGTGCTAAGGTGTTTTGCTGTCCTGTTTAGAAAGGAGAGCACAAAACAGCTTTGTAGAGGTGTGACAGAGGTACAGGATACCAACCCTATGCTAAGCAGAAGTTGATTTGATTTTATTAATGTAAGGGAAAGCATTTTTAAATGCACTGTTTGAATCCTCTGTCTTGATTTTTGATTTTTATAAGATTGGCTAAAAATTAATGACAGTAGATAATTCAAACTCCCTTGGGTTAATGCCTTTTTCAGAAGTTATCACCCATTAACTAGGAGGCATAGGAGTGTGTCCATGCTTGCCTACTACAATGCTGAAGATGAGTTCACTGAAATCAGAGGTGAGCAGCCTAAGTGCTATGATTAACTGGCTCTTGGTGTAGCAGGAGTTTGTGTGCTCCTGGAGGACGGTGACCCGTGTTGAGAGGGTGACTGTTCAGTCTGGGCAGTCTTGCCTCTTGGAGAAGGCAAGTATCACTAGCTGGCTCATCTGTAGTCCTCCCAAACTATAGGAAGTTGGTAGCAGGTTCATCTCAAGCTGTGGTTCACAGTTCCTTCCTCTGAATGGCACATGGTGGGGATTTGGAACAGTCTATCACAGTACGCTATTTGAAATACGTGTTTTAAATTACTGAGCCATAATTTAAATCTCCCTGAAGCCAAGCATAGAGCTCCATAGCTATGCAATTTTCTCTTTATATAAGTTCCTTGCTTTCTCCTTTCCCCTTCCTCCTTGCAAACAAAATAGAGAATGATGAACACAATTGAAATAAATGTGCTTTGGGAAATGGAAAGCAGAAGTAGATAGAAAGCTCTTTTAGAAAAAGATCAGTATTATAACTGAAACATTGGAGTAAAATGTTAACTTGTTTTTGCAAAATGCTGTCTTAAAGTTGGCCGCTTATCCAAGAGCAGAATAAAGAGCTACCTTTTTTGGACAGTAAGTCATCTAATAAAAGAGACTTGTATGACATACTGCTTTTAACTGGTAAATTGGATAAGCAGTTATAGTTTGTCTCAGGATTTAAGTAAGATTTATATCACATGTTATCACTAGTAAATATATATTAAGGAGACATTTGTTTTGATGCTGTGTAATGCAGTGATTTGCATGGTATGCTTCCTCCATTACTGCTTCTTTTACCCGTTCTTTTACTGAATTAGAATCGCTCAGGTTTTGTTACTTCTATTCATTCAGGATCATGAAACTCATTAAAAGAAATACATGTGCATACATCATAGTTAAGAGTGAAGGCTCTTATTCTTATATTCCTTATACCCTTTTTGTCATATGTTTTAAAGAAGCAAGCAGCAGAAAAGAGATCAAAATGAAAATTGGGAAGCAAGCAGCTAAAATACTTTTAATGAGAAAATTTGAATTAATAAACATACTGTTTAACTGAATTTTTATTTAACACCAATCTCTATTTAAGTGTAGTTTAAATGTTAAGAATAGGTAAATAAGACTAAAAGGGAGTATGTTTCATAAATGTAGATGAGAATATAGTGAATATATTAAGCGCGGAGGAAGATAACGGAGAAAAAATTAATTGAATTTTTTTTTTGTACAATGAAACTCTTAAGTAAATATTTGAAGCAAAGAATAAAATTCAAACTCTTAAAAAAAAAAATTCAAGTGCTGGAAGTCTATGAGTGTAAGAGCACTAATATACCCAAGAGAAGGCAAGACAGGAGGGGCTATTTAAAAGAAATGCAGAGTTACTACACTAATGTTAATTTGGATATATCTAATGCTGGGAGTGTAACAAAACAAAAGTTACCTATGGAAAGCTTGTTTGCTAGAGGAAGCTTTTACTACTAAAGGCAGTAGTAGAGGAGAACTTGAACAAGTACATTAAAGATGGGCTAGAGAATGTTCAGATTTAGCCAGGTACATCTCATCTCAACGTGAGGATTGTATAAAGGAGAGGAAGGTACCTTTGCCTCTTTGCCAAGGGGAATTGAATCTTTACCTCAAACTGCTCTTGCAAAGCTGATAGTATTTTTTAATTTTTTTTTTTTTTTTAGTCATTAGTCAGATGCATCAAAAGCTTCCCATCTCTCTTACAGCCTATGTCAATAGTTTGAACATTTTACCGCAAGCAGGATGTTTTTCACTTTCCATTCTAAAACCTAAATTTTGTGCACATTTTAGCTCTACCTACTACAACTGCATTTTATGGTAAGTAGTACATTCGACAGCTTTCAAAGTTTGGCCCTAGTAAATTTGGTCTCATCTTTGACAAGCCTAGAAGTTTGAATGCCCTGTGTGTCTGTGGTCAAGGCATGTTAGGCGTTTCATGTATACGCATCTGTGTAAAGTTGTGAATTCTTTGACCTCCATAGTGCTCTTGTGTCAACTGGCTGCCCGTTAAATTATGAAATGCTGTGTGGCATGTTCCTCTGAGGAAATGCGTTGCCTCACTTCTGAGTGTATTAATTCTTTTTTTATATGAATAGCATCAGAAGCTTTAGTAATAAATAGCCAATTTAATTTGCTCATTGATGCACCTCTAGACAGATGGCATTGTTCTTCTTTTGACCAATACATTATAGGAACTGTGAGACCTAGTGATTAATTACTATCAGAAGAAATTTAGTCTAGTTATCTATAGATAAATCCTGACATGTTTGGCCTCTGAATGTGGACTTTTTTCCTGGTACTTCCATTATGGTGTGGCAGTGGAGGATCTTTTTTCTTGTGCATACGTAGCTTTCTGTCTTGATTCCCGTTTCATAACGGATATTTGTATCTATTTCTTTTTTTTTTTTTTTTTTTTAGCAATTCAAACTGATGCCAAGGTACCGAATATATGTATCTGATACTTCTAAGTAGCTTTGTTTCTGTAGTGTTTGGAACATAATTAAAAAAATTCTCATATGTGGGGCTTTTGTATGTGCTCATTCGTTGTCATGTGTCTGAACGAATAGTGAACTTACAGAATTTATAAAAAAATCTTCTACGTTTCTGAGGGAAAAAAAAAAAAAGGCCAGTGTAAAGTTTGTCAACACTGATTATTGCAAGATGACAGTGAAAGTTCAGCTTTGGTTGTGTTTTTCCTGAGTATAAATGAAAAATTAGGTGTCTTAATTGTGTAAGAGAACGATAACAATAACTATTCCTTATGTTAGCCAACCCCCTCAACAACGACTAGTGCATCACCATAAGAAAAGGAAAATGCTGGTTAATGCAGGGCCTAATTCTTTTCCCACCGTGCTAAATTTCTAAGGCATATTTTTTTTTAGAAACTTAGAGAAATCAGTACAAATTATTCTCTTCTATGGCATGTGTGCATGAAATAAAAAAAATTTCATGCTTTTTCCTGTTAAGTATTTCATGTTACATTCAAAGTTGGAGGAATAAGAGGATGAGATCTCCTCTACAAAGAGGATGAGTACATTTACAGCAAGAAGTGAGCTATGTAAATGGCAGATGACTAGTGTTGTTATTAAAAATAACATAGGACTCTCGTGTGACAGTTTTTGTATTGTTTACTTCATATATCTTCCTAAAAACAGAAGTGAAGTATGACTTTGTTTTCCTCCTATAAACTTGCATAAGATAGAGCAGGAGAAAGCATTTTCAGATAAGTTGTTATTACTTTTGCTTTCATCAAGGTGATATTTACAGATGTTGCCTTAAATGCTTATGGAATTTGGAATGTGTATCAGAAATAGGGCAGTAAACATATTTTTATATATAAATATATGTAAAATATATATGTGCAATTTCATAGAAATCAAAGTACAAACAATTTGCTGAGCTGAGGTAATGCTTTAAGTATTTTTAATAATGCAATTATTAAGCATTTTACAAAACTAGATAGAATTTAGATATTAATTGCCAGAAGATGACCAGATCATGAAGTTGCCAGATGGTATAGGGAATTAGAATAAAATATACCATCTGTACCTGCAGAACAATCAAACTATCTTGACATACAGATGCAATTATCTTTAGGAAATATTTGAATTAACTTATGCTGCGTTACTGGGCTTGAAGGGAGGTTATGTTGGGTAAAACTGCACCTTGTCTTGCTTCAGATTAGAAGATAACTCTGCTTCCATTTGGCGTTTTTTTTTCCCTACCAATTCACATCTACTGAAATCTTCCCCTGCTTCTAAAATAAGGTTTCCAAACTGACTAGAGAATTTTGAGTGCCCAACTTGCATTAAGATCTGCTTTTTTGGGAAGGAATAGCTGCTCCTTATTTTCTGAAAATTGAGCTTGTTTAAAGTGATGTAAGTTGAGTACATGGATTTTTTTTTTTTTTTTTTAAAGTCTTTTCCCTTGACTGTCAATGTATAAAAAAACCCAAAACGTTTCTACACCAAGATTTGGTACTGCCAAATTAATTAATTTCTGAAAAGGACAAGCCAGGTATTTTTCCTGTCTGTTCAGGAGTTGATGGATTGTGAAGGACATGTGAACATGGTCATCGTAAAGTAAGCGCTGGACGGTGTTCAGTGTGAACACTTCTCCTTACGCCGTTGTGCTCGGGGTGTGGACATGGAGGTGCACGTGTGACAGTGCCCTCCGCTCTGCGGTCTGATTGCCCGGCCAAGAGCAAAACCACCTTGTTCCGTCCCCCCGATGCTCAGCGTAGCACCCGTTGTGTGACAACAAACCATACATCATTTGTTTTGCCTAAACCTGTGGGTGCTTCCTGATCCCAAAAGATGGCTGCGGTGCTGTGTGAGCCGTTACCTGGAGCCATTAGGTGTCACAAGAGCCAGATTGGGACAGTATTTAGGGACTCTTTTACACCATAAAGAACGTTCAGAAGTCCTCAGGAAACATCGCAGTCTTAGCCCTTATATTATGTAGACATTGCCCGGGCTCTTACTTTTCCTGTTTGAGGGCTCTTGGAAGCCCTGGGGAGTAAGAGATCATTGATAGTCCTTCAATGGAAAAACAGGGTGGACCTTTGGTCAGCATGATGACATCTGCATGTAGTCTGCTCTTCCCTCATCCATGTCTTTTGGTGGCAGACTCAAGTGGGTGCCAGGGGCACGGAGACGAGCTGGCTTGGGGAGAGGGCTGCGCTGCCTGATCACAGCGCTCTCGGCAGCAGGAGGTGCTCAGCCTTTTGCTGCCTGGTGCTGTTGTGTGAAGTTGGTCCTGCTGGCCCTGCCCCAGCCCACCTGCCCTCGCCACATTACCTTTCTATGGCAGGAGATCTAACGCATGTAGCCAGCGCCCTGCACGGGGTCTGGAGGCTTGAGGAGGAAGGCAGACACAGGCATGGGAGCAAACCCTAGCTCCTGTTTCGGGAGTTGACGTCAGCAGTGGTTACCAGCCGTCCCTATGTGACCCGCCTTCTCCATGAACGTGCCTGCGACTGCTTCAGCCTCCTCTGCGGCTCTGTGTACCTACGCCAAGCCTTATCAACAAACAGCCCAAGCGTGCTCCAGAACGACATAAAATAATGTGCATGAATTGCCCTGGTTGACCTTACCAGGTAGATAAGTTAAACCTTATGGAGATGCTTATTCCCTTTCACCATTAGATGGAGCAAAGAGCTGTTCTCCCCCTCTAAGCCTGAGAGCTGAAGCTTAAGCTCCTCCTGGGAGTGAATGAAGCCTCACAACTTCCAAGGGATGTGTGTTTGCTTCAGTTCAGAAAAATAAGGTGCCCAATGCAGAATCCCAGTGTGTTTTACCATCTATTTAAAATTGCAAAACTAAGTATGTGGTAAATAAATACAGTCTGTAGTGAAGCAGCTTTTACACACAAGGTCAGTCTTTCATGCATGATTTCTACTTTAGCGCTCTCAGCTCACCTGAAAAATTCAGCCAAAATGATCAAAGGGATAAATAATCAAATACTTCTTTTTAAGATGTGAATTTTTACCATCAGGAGGTGAGTATAACTGATGCCCAAGACTTAAATTATTAGCCTACTACATTGAGAAATGTAGTTCTTGTGATTTGCAAACTATTTTCCATTGGAGCATCTTTACATGCTGTGAAGCTATACTTGATATCTTGTTTTGTGTGATAGCTGCTTTTTTAAAATGTACTTATTTCTCCATTAACTCTTGCTATTCTTTGGGTGTTTGTAAGGGGGGAGGGAATGAACATGGAAAGGAGCAGGATGAAAGCCTGCTTGTGCCTGGCTGTGGTTGAAGTAGTCTGTGTTTTTCTGTATGTGTATACATGCCCCAGTGCATTGTGTTCATTTTGCAAGGACAGTTGCTTGATCAGAATCGTATTTCTTTCTGGCTATTTTTTTCCCCTGAAGCTTTAGTTGCATCTGGTAGGCACGGAGTTGTTTATGCTTCCAGTTTGGAACTGAGAGCCAAGTTTGGTACCTGGCTCCTGGCTAAGCCTTTCCACTCTTGGTACCTGTCAGTATGTGGTTAGTTCCTTCCAGTGCTTGTGTTTTTCCTGTTTGTGTGAGTGTTTGGGGGGTTTTTTGTTGTTGTTTTTTTTTTTTTTTTTCCTGTGCTGAGCACGTATTTGACCATGAATATTTGATTCTGAAATAGTTATTCATTTGCAAAGCCACTGTAGTCCCATACCTACAGCACATCCTGCAGACGGATTACTGTAAAACTGACTTGAGGTATTCAGTGTATGAATAATGGTCGAAAGTAAATCTTGCTGCGTTCAGCTTGTCATACCTTATTTGCAAGTGTGAGGTCACACTGTATTGTAATAATTCGCTAGCATATTTTTCTGTTCATATTACATAGCATTTATTGAGATGGTATTACATCAGACGTTCCACATTTTTTTATGAGGTAAAAGGGTTATGCCTTTTAACAAGGCATTAGATACAATTTTAAGATTACCTGCCTTAATATATATTAAGTCGCTATTCTTGGCTGTTTAGTTAGTTCAGTAAGAAAGGGCATAATTACTTACAGTTTTGTTTTGAGTAAAAAAGAGATAAGTTGTCTTTTCTTTGCAGTCTTAATGGTGGTTGAACCTCTTTAGGGTTGTGAGACGTCTGTGGCAAGGTGGGATCTTGTTCTGTGGAGGAGATGAAGCTGCTTGGTGAGCTTGCAGCTAATGCACAAAGCTCTGCAAATTTGTGCAAAGCAATTGCAGGAGAGAGGGTCTTCGGAGAATGAAACAAAGATGATGGGATTTCGTGCATAGTTCAGTGCTTGGACATAATCTAGTTCATTATTGTGTTGACTGTAAGTACTGTAGAAAGATCACTTCAGGCTTACCAAAAGTAATGCGGTCTGCGGATAGCTCTTTTAAATAGAAGCTTCCATTGCAAACTCAGATTTTAAGTGATTTATCATTCTGCAGAGATTATTAGAACTGCAACTCCTCCAGCTTTTTACAATACCAAACATTTAAAGAACATTCAGGTTATTTGCTTATTCATAGGGAAGAGTCAGTTGCCTATGATTCACTGTAGTGAATATTCAGTCTAGTCCTTCTCTCCCTCTCCTTGTCCTCTCTTGGAGTCTAATGGGTGGTTTATTTCATTTCAAAGTCTTTGTGGATCACCTCTGCATCTGTAGCTGGCCTCTCATAAGTAGCAGGAACACCTGTTTGGTGATGCAAACAGAATATTGTAGTATAGTTATGTAAAATTAATGAATGTGGTTTTGATCCGGTCTTTTTATAAACAAAAAGTATTATCCACTACTAAATACTGAAGGAAATAAAATATTGAACTAGATTAGCAAACACCAGTAATTCAGACACCTTTCCTTTCTGTAGTAAGAGCTGTGCAAGAACTCTTTTGGTTTGGCAGGTGAACTGAAAAATCTGATTTTATACAGTTTAAAGCCAGAATTGAATTTTTTTTTTTTTTTTTTTTTTTTGTTCTCCTGTCTGTGAATATTTCAGACATTTCATGCTGCGGAAACAGCTCTTCCTCCATGCACAGTATGGTGCAGTGGCCAAGGCGCTCATTTAGGAACTCCAAATTCACATCTGTTCTCTAACATGTTTTGAGCAGAAATTTCGTAAATGGTTATCCAGTGGGTTTTTGGGGGTGAGTGAGGTGGGGTTTCTTGTTAGTTTGGGTTTTTTCTTGTTGTTTTTGTTTGTTTGGTTTGTTTGGTTTTTGAAATTGTGCTTTGGGAGAGGGGGTGAAAATTAAGATGTAGGTATTTGGACAACTTGATCTGGCTTCATGAAAGTTTTTAGAGTGGCTGAAACTGCATATTTCTTCCAATGTATTTGTCAAATAGTAAAATGACCTTTCTATCATTAAAAATAACTGTGTTCCAAAGGTAGCTGATAACTCTTTACCCTGTGGGAGTAAGCCTGAGAATGCCAAAATTATTTGGCATGGTCTCTCTGTTTAAAATACAAGCAATCCTTTTAAAACTTGTGTGTTTTACTTATAGAGACGTGTTAGTTTCCAGTCATGTTTTTGTTTATACATTATTATTTATGTAATAAAAGCAGTACTACATCCACAAGCTGTCTGTGCCGTATGTGCATGCTGTGCACCTGTTGCACTAAAAGTAGCAGAAATTTTAAAGACTTACACACTTCCGGTAATGTAACAGGACTCTTATGAAAGGGATAACCTGATATGAAACATTATTAGACCATTTGTTATAACTAGCAGCGAGCTGGGGAGCTGTGTTACTGCTGAAGTAAAGGCTTCTGACATGATGTTTGCTTGCTAAAGGCTCCCAGTAGCCACTGGCCTTGTGCAGTCTGTGGAGTGAGGCTTGCCAGTAAGTACGAGCACATGGTCACTGGGAGGAGGCAGTGTCTCCGGTAAAGCCAGATCAGCTTCATTTTATCCATAGGAGGAGATGTTCAGATGGTGGAGAACAGTTTTTGAACAGTCAGAGGGCAGCCAGTGGATTTAGTGTTTATTTTGATTTTGAGTTTAGGTAAAAGCTAATCTCAGTACTGCTTGTGACAGAACAATAAAATGATTGTGAAATGTTCAGCTGTTTAATGGGCATTTTCTAGCTGCATTCAAAAACTCAATTTATTTTCATATTGTGCTTTTCTCTGTATGTTTCCTGTATTAAAAATTGGAAAAAATTCTTAGCGCTCTCATTTCCTCATTTGTTCTGTAAAAAAAGCCCCTGACTTCTGCAAAACATCCTGGTAAAAACACTAAACATGATTTTTATTGAGAATTCCAAAGTTCAACGCTTCTTTGCATAATAAGTACCCATGGTTGCTTTAATGAAATAACCTGAAAAATCCCTGAGCTTTGAATAACAACGTAGAAGGACTACTTCTCTTCTGGGTTTCTGCTAGCCTTAATAAACCGATGTGGGTGAAAAAATGGAGGCAGTGTCAGGTAGACATGTCCAGACTGACAGCAGTGTATCTCTGTTGACTACTGTTAATGACAGCAGTGGATTAACTGCACGGGTTTTACCCACTGATAGAAGCTGGGTCTTTCTGATTTTATGATACGTAGAGGTTATGTACACTGAGAACACTACTGTAAAAGAGTGAGCATGGCTATGATAAGAATGATAAGAATGATAAGCATGAGTAACTTTTATTAAAATTACCTTTTTACCTCATTTGTTACTTGATTTGGGCCCTACTGGAAATCTCCATGCCAGAAGCTGCCAAAATGTTTCCAGTAGGATCTGATAGATCTCAGTATTTTGCGATCCATTGTTTCTAAGAACTGTGCTATAGGATGTATGCATTTTATCCCCAGGAATTCAATCTATAGTTTGCACAAAGCTACAAAAAAATCCCACCCTCCTTAAACTGAAGGAAAGTGAACATAAAATGCCTTCTTATCTGTTTATTAAAATACTTATTTTGATTTCTTTTTAAAAAAAAATACATAAGGAATTCATGATATTGGTTAAATGTATGAGCTTTTGTGTACACATTTCTGTAAGGATCTCCACAGGGCGAATGGCCTTTATCCACAAGTAGTAGACATGTTGGGTGCTTGTGTGTTGAGTGCTTGTGTTTGAGAGATGGCCCTCTGAGCTGTTGCTAGTGGTTTGAACACAAGGTAGGTCTCAACATCAAGAACCTCAACATGTCCTTTCTGCCTGCAGACTTTGGTGTACGAATGAGAGGAAACAGGAGCTATTCTTTTGTACTGCTATCAGAATTAATTCATCTGAAATGTGCTGTGCAGGTAAAATTATCTATTAGCTTGCCTCTGTTGGTATTTCCTATGAGAACTGTTGCCTACAGCTGGGCAGAGAGGTGCAGAGGGAGGAGAAAGACTACTGATGTAACAGAAACGTAGGTTTACTGTGCAGTTGACCTGAATTTTAACGTTTCCTGTGTTCTTGTCCTCTCACCCCTATTCTGAGTGACATTGCTGTATGGGGAATTGTATGCCATATATGTCTGCAGAGGAGGTATTGGCTCTTAAATACCTGTAAATAGAGAGCAGCCTCTTGGATTATAGCATGGCTGGATGAGCTGTGGAGCATTGAGGAATTGCAAAACAATACCAAACTGCAAAACCGGGATTTTTTTGTCTCTTGTCCAAGAAACAAAAAGGGTGGATTTGGGTGTTTGGTTTGGGGTTTTTTTTGTTGTTTTTTTCTGTTTGTTTTTTGTTTGGTTGGTTTTTTAAATGCATCTGTCATCATGGAGAGAGGGCAAAAAAACCTTCCAAACATCTGAAATCGCTAGTATGTGCTATTTGTCAGCTTGCTCATTAATGCACTAGAGAAGGACTGAGCTTTTAGGTGGGGGGAGAGGGAAGGTTTTGACACTGAAATTGGAAAAGGCATTAATATTGTGGCGTAAGTGACCTCCTTTCATAATGGCTTCCATACCTAAGAGATGTAGTCAATGGAAGAAGCAATAGATTTTTAATGTGTACGAGCATAGCCATCTACTATAGATCTAAAAACCCGTAGGAGATTTTTATCACTGGCCCCAAAAGTAAGTCCTGGAGCACTACTGCAAGTTACCGTAGTGATGCCTAATCAAAGAAATCCTTCTGAGCCACAAAGTGCTTGGAGGCGTTGAGATTTTTTTGTTGTTGTTGCTTTCTTTCCAAGGGCTTTAAATGTGTCTGTACCTTTGCAAAACAGCCATGAGCACCTTCCAGACCTGAAGAAGTTGTGCTCTTTAGGACGAGCTAATTTTGGAAACAGAAAAAGTGAGTAGGCTCCTCGCGAGAGGAAGGATTTGAATGGCCAAGCTGGAGCTGGCGTGCAGCCCTGGTGCTGGCAGGGCCGGCTCAGCCCCGTGCCCTGCGCTGGGGCGTTCATCACATGGCGAGCTGGAGCACTGCCAGCTGAGGCCCTTTGGAGAGAACAACGGCCTTGTGAATGAGTGGGAACACCATGGAGGAGTTGGTTTTTTTTCCCTTTACCTTGTGGAACCTTTATTTCCATTGACTCTGTATTTGGCCCAGCTGTGGAGATGCAAGCTGTTGGCAACGTGCTGGTCTTGAAAGGAAAGTGCAAGGCAGGCAACAGGCGCTGGTTATGATTTGCATGTTACATTAATTTGTTTATAATATTCCCTTCTGAAGGTCTGGGCACATGTACAGGCCGCGTTAACAATGTGTGAACAAAATGTACCTGGGAATACGTAAGCTTTCCTTGGTCCACTTGTAGCAAAAGCAGTCTAAGGAGAATGAGGCAGTGATGAAATGAAGATAAGGGAGCTCAGGGTCAGAGCAGTGAAGCTGTTGGTGAGATCAGCTGGTGCCCATGCTCTGTGTTCAAAATGGCCATGTCCTTTGTGATGATTTCACTTTGCTCTGCTGGGGATATATACTACATTTATGCACACAGAAGCACGCGTTGTAGCTTTTGAGTCTTTTTCATGACGGTTAATGACAGTACATAAGATAGGGTGAACTTTAGGGTTCCTCCTGAGGTTTGTAAATGCTCCCTGAGGAATTTGTATCTAAGATTTCTGTTCAAGCTGTCTTAATTTTTGATGATGTGAGGATCAGTGTCTTAAGTTTGTTTCTAGTAAATTTAAAGCTTTATCTTCTACCTGAAACTTATTGGGGGCATTCCTTTTAAGGACACAGTGATTTCTAGGTTGGTAACTCTTGAAGTGCATGTTGTGTTGAGAATATTTAGAATTCCTTCAAGAAAGAAAAGGAATAAGCCTTGGCTTACAAAGTCATTCTTGTTGTCAAAGCCCTCTTATTGTCTCCTTTGTCCCACCTTCTCTTGTACAGCCAGCCTCGTTATTTTGCATTTCTTGGCTTGGTGAGTTCCAGTTTCATTATTTGTGCAGCTCAGGGCTGGCACTCTTCCACTGCCATTAAGAAGGTTATTTGTAGACCTGCAAGCACAAAACTTTGTTTTGAGGACAGCCTTGCATTTAGTTTACTCTTATTTTCTGTAAGTCAAATCTTCATGAGATGGATATGTAATATCTTTAATTAAAGTGTCTTCTCTACTATTTTTGCATGTTTATCAATTTTGTGCTTGGTTTTCTTCAGGTTTCTCATCTGTTACTTGATCTTAGATGTTTCAGCCTTCAACATCAAGAGCATGGCTTTTTCTTAATTGTCCTTTTTTTCTTAAAAAAAAAAAAGTAGGTTGGTTACTAGTAAGACAAGGAAGGTCTTGATCCTAACTGTGACACTGGGAGGCGAAGAACAGTTTCGCTGGTACTTGGGCCAGAAGCGGTGTACGTGAACCAAGGCCAGTCCTATGTGATCAGCTGTCAGGGTTAGCTCTGACAGCAGTAATTGTGTTCTTTTTGTTTGCTTGTTTGTTTTTTTTAAGGCCATTACTGTCTAAGAAACATCAGTTTCTTAAACATCATCAGCCCCTTCTTTCCATTTTTCGTAGTCCTTGTGTGATGAATCACAAGAATCGTACATCACTGAACATGCAGAAACTCTCTGAATTTTTGGTTGTGAAATCTTGTCGGAGTGGGAGAGTTCGGACCCGGAGTAACGATGTAACCTCGATGCGAGTATGATCATTCTCCTTTATTTCAGATAATTACAAGGCTTATATAGACAATCAGCAGAGCACGCGGTAGCAATATCTATATGATTGGTTCATTACATGTGTTCACGCGCTTAAGACAGTTATATGATTGGTACAGGGTTGCTGTTCACGCGAAGAGGTTCGTTAGCACATTCCGGACTTAGTTGTTGTCTCTTATGTTGTTTGCCAAGTAGTCCGTTGCTGTTCAAGGTCAGTTTATAGTATCCTCTGTGCTTCTTGATACACTAAAAGCAGGATTGCTCACACTGAAAAGATCATGTCCCTTCTCACTTAGCCATTCTCCCACAAAATCTGGCAGTTGAGTTGTCGGTCTAGGTTTGTCTGCAAATCACGATCATGACTAAAATTAACTACCGTGAATGTAATGAAACAGACTGAAATCTAGCTTAAGTTAGAAGTAATAAGCTGAACATCAGAATCACATCTAAAAGTGATTTGTGTAAGGTCTGTATAGGCTGGGAAGAAAAATGTTGCAATATTCCATAAAATTTCCCAATCTCCAGTCATTACATCTTCTCAAGAAATTGAAACCCTCATTTTTTTGATAGCAGAGTTACCTTCTGATAGGGAAACAAAAGTTGTATCATGTGATCTGCATGATCAGGCCTGAACCCTATATGTTCCAGAAATGGGAAATAACTGTGTTTTCACGAGTTTCCTGCCATCTCAGACATTAAATAAATCTCACGCTTTTTCCTAATTATGAGGCTTGGGAAATTAAAAAAAAAAAAAAAAAGTAAGAGGCCATGACATCCTTTCTTTGTAATCCACGATCTTAAACTTTTAAGATAAATGCCAAATTATCATCAGATCTATAATAATGCTCCAATAACTCTTGATTCTTAATTTCTGCTGTTCTTTCCACCAAGGTTTTTTTGCATTACAAAATGAATGGCTTTTATTTTCTTCTTTTCATTTGGCACGTCCCTATAGTATTCATTTGTTTTATTAGTAAATCAGCTGAACTGCAGAATCATAGGAAAAATGTCTAAGCTGAGATTTGAAAACACAGGTTTTCTCTCAAAGTAAAAAAAAAAAAAAAAAAGCAGCCATATTTCACATTTACTCCTTTGTCTAGGGCTTGCCAGATGTCATGCAGAGCTTAGGAAAAAAATATGCAAAGAATAAAATGCGTACTGATGTACCTGGGGAATGAAATAATTGCTTCATGTTATTATGGCTGTTTACTTAATCAATATGTTTGTCTCAGTGATTTTCTTGATATTCTTTTGATGGATGCTCACTAGATTCAAATGACAGCCAGCAGGTATTTTTCCCAGAAGAACCAACCAGCTTTTTTGGCAAGGGGAAAAAAAAAAATTCAAATAATTGAAGCCAACTGGCACTGGCTGGAGTCATCAAAGACTGTTAATCAAAGTGCCAAATTTAGTTCTCTGCCATTGTTGTGAGCTATTGCTTCTGTACAGCAGATTTCACCCAACTGTCCCAATTCAAAGTCGGAGTCATTGGTAGTCACTATTAAAATATAATTATCTGCTGTAGTCCTGAGTATTTATTTTCTTCAGTTTAGTAGTTTGTGGTGCAGTTAGGTAGGCATAATGGATTAATCAAATATTCCATTTTTCATGGACACCTTCTTGTAAGGCGTCTGTGCAGAGGGATGTGTTCTGTTTAGGGAGGATGTGTGCGTACACACAGAATCCTAAATAGACATTTGAAGAAAAGTGTCATGTGCCTAGTGTGACTCAGACTGTCATTAAGTGTGTAAAAGCTTCTTTCATAATCTCTGTTTAGGTATGAAGTTTATTTTTTGAGTATTTTTTTTCCCTCTAGCGTAAGCATATATGTTAGAAAACGTACTTTTATTTCTATGAGTTACTCTTTATGATCAACAGTCTTCCCTTAGAAAAGTATGTTGTATAGCAATGACTCCTCTACAGGAATGCATTTTAATATACTGTTAATGGATACTTTTATATAGAAACTTAGGAATAGAAATTTATTAGTTCCTTCCTTGGATAATTATGGAGATAGATCCTTCTAATCTAGTTTCCTGTTACATGAATATACCACCTTCACGGTTTCCTCTGGAAATTGTTACCCTTTAGCTGACTGTTCTAATTATACATCACAGTTATGTATAGTCATTTTACTTCACATCATACTCATCCTCTTTAGAATGACTCTCATGGTTCGTTCACATCTAGACCATTTATATAGATGTAGCAATGTTGCCATTAAGTAGAAATCAAATTCGTGTTTTTTCTTGAGTTGTGCACATACAAATAGCATGTTAAGTTTTCTTGTTCCTTTTTCAGGTTTAGTGTGCAGAGGTGCATGTTTTGCTGTATTTTGGTGTCTTGCACAAAGGATTGTTACAAAATATAGAAAAGAAAATGATTTTCACAGGGCAATGCTTTTAAAACCCATGAGTTCATATTATAAAGCCTGAGAACTATGTGAAATTTTCAAGAAAAGTAAGTGTGATGAAGGGAATATAAACAAAAGTTGAGGGATGTCAAGGAAAGCATCTTAAATAGTGTGGGACCATACAAAGTAAGGGTATAAAAGCATTTACAAAATGAGCAAAATTCGGGTAGTGGTGTTTAGAGAAACATAGTTAATTAAAAATCCCTTTTCTTATATGAAATGGGGGACCTCAAATCAAGTGATAACTTCTTAAAACTTTAAATATGTGTACCAAATTACTTGCTATTAGACCATTTATCTGAGGTAGGGTCTTGTGAGATATGAAGTGTTAGGTTCAAGTTTTGCTCTGCTGAAACAGGTGGCACATCCCAAGTGGTGGGACACCAGTCACTTGTGGTACAAGGGCAGAGCAGAAAGCTGCCCGTGTTTTGGAATGCAAACGTATTTTCCAAACGATGTTCCCATCACGTGAACGTGCTTGCTTTCTTTTGGAGGTCCCAAGAATTATACTTAACAAAGAATGTCAAGGAAAGAAAAAGAATTCTTATTCACTATTAAAAGTATTTGGAAATCTTATTTTTCAGTCTTCCTTCCTAGCTGTTTGCACAGATTCATCATCTGGAGTACCTATCCATTCCTCTCCCAGTATGCAAGTAAGTACAAATAATGTAGTTAATTGCAGTGTTCCCAAGGAGAAGATACTGTTCTTGGTCCTTGGCTTTTTTATTTTTATTTTTAATGTTGCCAGCTAGCCTGTGTCAGTTCATATATCTGCTTTTCTCACCCATCCTAGCCTCCTACGCTGTAGATCGGGCTCTTCTGCTTCCTCTGATTGCCACTTGTGCCATCTGCATCTCATGCATCATGGGTTTACATGGGCAGAGAAAGGGATGAGGCAGGATTCCATAATACAGTGAGAAATTAGAATATTCTTTATGCTTAGTAAAAAGCAAACATCCTGCAGGGAGGTGTAACAAGATGATAGTTTTATAGATTTTGTAGGAGTAGTTTGATTTATGCCTTCAACCACAGCAAAAAACCTAAGTGAATGTAATAGCAGAAGAATCTGACTGACATGCAGCTCTGTCTCTCACATACCATGTTATTCCTCAATATTTGTGAGAAATTAAACTGTTAAATACTTTCAATGAAGAATTTATGTATCAATACTTGATCATATGAGTCTTTGGTCTAAAACATTCCAAAATGAAAGATGTGGGAACTTCCAAGCTTCAAATGAACAATCAGGACTCAGGGAAAGGTGGGAGGGATGGTAATAATAAAATGGAATGAAGAATGTGATGCTTAACCATTCGGGCCTACTCTCCCTTTCTATAAAAGGAAAAATAAGCAAAGATACTTGATTGTCTTCTAGTATGGTGGTGAGTAAAATACTGTAAAATGAAAAAAATATTGGACAGAGAGAATGTGTGCTTTAACGGGAGCATTTTGAACATAATGGTAACATACTGCTGGAAGCCTTGGTAGTTTTATAAGTGCCAGCTAGTTATTAGAGGAATAAGAGGGGAATTTTCTTTCATGTGTGCACTTTCAGCAAAAAGACCAACATTTGAAGAATGTGAAGAAGAATCCTTTTTCTTTCCTTGACTTTCTTTGTTAAGCAAAGTTCTTGGGACTTCCAAAAGAAAGCAAGCATGTTCATGTGATGGGAACAGCATTTGGATAATACAATTATATCATCCTCCTGCAAATCCTGAATGTTTATTTTATGTTTTTTTTGGTCTTATTTAAAGACATTAGTTTTTCATATATTTAAAAAAAACAAAACCCACAACAAAAATGTTTAATATATATATTATATATAATATACATATATATCAAAGTTGTCCATAAAGACACCAATGAGTTAAAGCAGTGTTTAAAACCTAGTCAGTGGTGCTTCTTTTTCTACCAGAAGTCAGTTCCACTGCTCAGACCTTGACTTCATCTAGAAGTCGATCTGGAGTTCCCTGGAGATCATATATGCCAGTTCAGGGTGAAATGGTTTTGAGATTCTTTCTTTGAATTCTGCTTTGCTTTTTGTGCAGCATTGGAGTCTTATGGATTGCTTGGCGATGATTTCTTTTTCTTGTTTGTTTGTTTGTTTTTTCTCTCTTTTTCTTTGGGGTGGGTTTTTTTTTGAGTTGTAGGAGAGCTGCAATATGCCATTCCTACCCCCATCCTCCAAAGAAACCAGAAGTCTGAAAAACATTAATATATCAATTGTGCTGTATCCCACTATCTTCAAGTAATTTCCCAACCCCAAGTTAGTATTATAGAATATAAAATGGTTTCATAACTTATAGGAAAGACTTAAGCTTCAACTCCTCGTCATCATGATCTCGTCTTTGTAGAGCAGAAGCAAATAGTATTTGCTTGCTCTAGAAATAAAGGGGCTCGCAATTTCTTTGCTCCTCCTTCCCATATAGCTGCTAGCAACAGTAGTTAGAGCAAGAAGGTTTTTCTTCTGGCTTCTAAGAAGATCCAGAGGAGAGGAGAAACACCATTGCGAGGTCCTTACCAGGAATGAGGGATTTAACTAGTGATTTCAGTGTTGTTTTTTTTTTTTTAGTTGAAGGAACTAGCAGTCAACAGCTTTGCTACTATTGACAGAATGTTCTTTGAGCTCTGAATGCTGTTACGAAACTTAAACCTTATGAAAAGATCACAAGCTTTTGGGGCCAAGGCTAAACCAACTTGCTGGAAGCCTGGTGCGGCTGGTGCTGTATCCTTTGTTCTCTAAGCCTATTTTGTTACAAAAGCACAGAATGGCCTCCAAATACTGTGATGTAATTGGATGCTGTTGCCTTGCTTGACACCATCACTGAGTTTGTTCCCCTCAAGTCTTTGCATTTTTTTGTATTTTCTGGCAAGTCTAAGTCTGCAAGCTGTACTAGGTTCTTGTAAAATAATTAGTCTTTGCATTTGAACTGCATGTGTGAGTATGGGAAACACCAAAGAGTAACGCGATGCTTCCTGTCCTGTTGGGGACTGTTCTTTAGCTGTGTTGGCCAAGGGTATCAGAGCCTCCATCCAGATTATCTGTATTTCATTGCCCTTAGTCAAAACTAGTCTCGCAAATAAGGAAGTCAGTGAAGATAATGATGATATAATCAGGCTTTAACTTTATAAATGCAGATTGGTGGCTAGATGACATACTATCTGCCACGTCTTGTATTGAGGGAAGCCGAATTAGCTATATCCTCCTTTGTTTCCCAAATGTAAACTTTTGGGTATTTGTTCTTTTTTTTTATTAGTGACAAACTTCATTCTCAGACTTCAGTGCTGTTATTCTTGCTTCTCTCAATCAGATGAAGTATCAGTAGAGAATGTAGTCCTTCAGGTTTGACCAGTCTTATTTTGCATATAAAAATAATCTTCAGACACAGGGAGCCACAAAATGCATCACTTGCCAAGAAGCTCAGGAGCTCCTGCAAAGGACTCCTGCAAAGGGCTGCGTCTGTCACAGGGTCTCCCGTGGCTGGTGGGAGCTGAGTTCCCAGGGACATGTAATGCTGTATCACTCACAGCAATTCTTCCTTGCTTCCCAAAGTAGGATCCCACATTTGCATCTGTGTTTGCCACCTGCACTGCAGGTTTGGGGCAGCTTTCAACAGCTCATGACCACCTCTAATAGTGTGTTTATATGTTTATTATTCACAGTATGTTGCATTTCAAAAAGCGAATCAGTGTAACAGAGCTTGAAACTCTTCAGTTATGTCTCCATAATAAGACACAGCTGAAAACATGTATAAAATTAAATGTGACTGTCAAAAAACATCTGTGTCTTACAATTTTGGATTCTAGGGGAAATTCATATGGCTTGGCAGTTAACTATACAGCACACTAATGCAGCAGAATTAAACCTGAGAAAAATAGTGGAGTCAGACATACAAGAGAAAAATCACTTTCAACAGCACTGCAATGCAGATGACAGTTTTTCGGAAAATATGAGTGCAGAGGCTGTTGTGGTGATAATCATGTGTTGTCGAGCTTACTATCCTGTCACCTGTTTTTTTTTGTTTTGGTTTGCGCTTTTTTTTCCCTAGGAGTTTGCATTTGTTGCTCCTCTTCATGCTTCTGTTAACTTTTATGTGTCATTTTTGAAGGCATTTAGCAGCTTGAGCTACCAATAATGTGATTGGGAGAGGTTTGTTGAGATGCCTAGGTCGTTAATCTGAATTTAATACAATACAAAAGAGAATAACCTTAAGAGTTGTAAATAGTCGAGAGAGATTATGTTCAAAGAGAGACTGCATTTTTTTGCTTACATGTAAAAAGTGTTTTCTGGGAAATATTTTGTGAGGTTATTCAGATAATTATTTTTCGGGTAGTAAGTTAGAACAGAAATCTTTACTTACGTTTCTTTGGCTTATGTAAGCAAGTTCAAGCTTTACCTAGTATATTTTTTATACTTTTGAAAGCTATCTGTTGAAAAGTGTGAGGACAAAATAAAAAAAGCCAGAGAACTGCTCTGGTACTCTGATTAGTTTTTAATAAGGGCTATGCTCAACTGTCTTTGCAGAAGCATTACTTTCACTTCATATGACAGACTGAAAACATTAAAATATATCAAGTTTGAAGTAATACTAAATCATATATGGTGCTGATGAAAGGCAGTTAGTACTGTAGTAAATTCCTACCAATGCACAGGGAAATCTGACCAGCGACTCCAGAACTGAGACTCCTTTTTCCATAATGCAATCTCTTTTTGTTGGAGGGGAGGAAGAGAATGGCGTAAGAAGAAGAAAAGCCTGGGGACTGTAAAGTCCATACAAAGCAAATAATTTTTTTTTTTTCTTTCTAAAAAGCATCATTCAGATAGTGGGAGTGAGAGGTATGAAAAGTCTTTGTACCTGGCAGCTGTTTGATGAACAGGCTGTCATTATTTCTGTTAAACTGTTGCAAATTTTCTGCTGGACTCTGAATGTGTAACTTTCAGCCTTTGGCAAGCGAAGATGGCAGTACCCCTTTTGCTTCGGAATTCAAACAATGAATGCAGGCATTCGGAAAGTTTTGCTGTATTACGTCAATGCTCTGTTATGCTGTCTATACAGCCTCCCTGTCCTTTCAAATTAGTTGAAAAAATACTGGCAATGCCTATTTAAAAAAAAAAAAAAGCAAACCAGAAAAAAAACTCAAACCAAACAAAAAACCCAACCAGAAACCAGAACAAACATATTCGTACATGCAAGTGGTGAGATATGGACTATGTGATTTTTTTTCTCATGTTAGTGGTTTGTGTGTTCATATGTGGAGATATGCTTAGAAACGTCATCAATCTATGTGCAGCGATCAAGTTTGAACTTGTACCTCCTTGCATAGCAGAAGGCCTTGGTGTGGGCAAGGCTGAAGATACCTGTTGTTTAGGGATGATGTTTTTAGGTTTTTGGTGGGGTTTTTCTGGTTGTGTGAGTGGGGGTTTTTTGGGTTTTTTTTTTTGTTTGTTTGTTTTTTCCCCCTCCACTTTAAGGTAGGTATGTCCTACATGGGATGGTACTCCCATATTCTTTTTTTCTTTATACCTCTGTACACCTCCAGTATTTTTCTACTGTACTACATATTCTGAACCCAAGAAATTGAATATCATCAGTAGGAAAATCTGCACGCTACCGAAGTGTGCAAAACTTCAACTTGTGTTGCAGGTGCAGTAGGCATATGGGGCATGTATAATGATTCCTGTGGTATAAATCATTGAGTAAGATATAAATGTGGAGGCCAGCTTGTCTTTGAGTGTGGTGCCTGCTAGGTGGCATCTGCCCACCTCACCCCCTGTAATCAGATGGCTGATAGTGCAGTGACTTGTCACTGTTTCAGGTCACAGAAAGAGGTTCTCTAAGTTAGGAATTTAGGGTTCTAAACAACCAGTGAGTTAAAAACTTGCATCCTTAAATTGGATTAAAGAGATGTATCCTTTCTAAAAATCAATCTTGTGTGATCCGAAAATCTTCTCATTTCTGGAGTTCAGTCAGTGTAGGTTCTCCACACTGTTTTTGGTAGCTGCTGTTCTACATGCAGCCTGACTTTGTGGACTGGGACAGCAAATATGTGATATTTGATGGTAGGGTTGCCTATATGCTGAAGGTTGGCCTTTTTCTTATCAGTGGAAGTGTGCTCGACTGGCTTAATTCCTCCCTTGAGCCCTAACAATGCACACGGTCATGACCTGAAATTCGGTTTAACAGCGAAAAAGGTGCATTGATGTTGACATCTATTTCCATGGTTGTGTCAGCCCTAAGATCTCTCTTGTATTCTAATGTTGTAAGAGAGAATCTTTTTTTGAAGGTTTTCTTTAGCCATCCTAAATGATTTTTCATTTGTAGCTGAACATTTGTCATAATGTGACCGCAGTCATTTAAAAAAGCTTTAAGAAACCTTCCTCTTTTCCCTATCTATTCTGAATATTGCTGTAGGATATTGAATGCTGTTTCTGTTACCTTAGTAAATATGTTTTGAGGAGGTTTTGATCAATCATATCACTGCTTTCTGGTTGTCCTCCAGCTGCTCGCTGTGTTTTGGAAATCTCTCCCTTCTGTGCTTGTTTATTTTGAAAACTAGAAATAAAGGCCACTTAAATTCCATTAGCAGTGTCCTGTTTTGCTCTCCATTTCCCTCTTGATATGTTTACTTTGCCTGAGGATGTCTGAAAAAAATAATTTTGTAACATTTAACTCTTACATTACTATTGCACAATGCAACTCTTTTCCGATGCACATGCTCTCCTTGTGGGGCATTTGTGCCGCATTGCCAGGCGGCACTGAGCTCCAGCCTTATGAGAGCCACGTCCTCTTTATGTCTGCAGGATGTTTATCCTTACTTTTTTTTCTTTCTTTTTTCCTTCTGGGTAATACTTAAAGCTATATTTTATTTCCAGACTGATATTCAGAAAAGCATGTGTAATTGAACGGTGTGGTCTAAATGGTTAGAAGTGCAGAAGTTATTTTTAAGCATCTGTTTTGGACCTCGGTTCATACTTAATGATATCTGAAGCATGTTTTCCAGAAGGACTCTGTTAGGATGGTTTGCTGTGTGGAAAGACTGATCATAATCTATTGAAGAGGAGGATCCCTTTCTCATAACTTTTTCTATTCAGCAGCATGGCGAACTATGTAAAAATTTACATAGTGCTGTATTAAAAAAAAAGTTGCTCGTTTGTTGTTTTGCAGTTTTCTTCCCCTCTTAAGATTTGAAGAAGAGTTCTTCCTTGACTGAATAAGTTAGAGACACTCAGGCAGCCATTGTTTGGACACAATTGTTTAATGGGAACAGTAATAGAAAGAAAAAAGAAAGCTGCTCCCTTGTTTTAAAAACAAGCAAACAAAACGCCAAATTAGTATGAGATCACTTGATTGTGCAGTTGATTGTCAGACATAAGAAGTGTGTTTGACTTATTTATTTATTACTGCAAATTAATGAATGAATTTCAGTTTTGCAAATTTGCTTTTTCGTAATTAATTTCTAGATTTTTGTCAAAGCTTCCCTAGATTTTGTTTCCAAAAGTTAAAAGCTTTTAAAAAAACAATTCATGAAGGTTATGAATCTTCATATTTCAGGATGAAAGACAAGCTATATGTCTTAAAAATATAAAATCAGGCTTATATAGAGAAAACAGACACCTTTTGCTCATTTGTTTAATTGAATGCACTCTGTTGTTTATATATTTTTCGTGTATTAGAAAATGCCTGAGACACTTCAAGGTAAGATTTTTAATGCATTGCCAAAAAGATTTGCAGGATTTGTATAACAGAGTGTGTATTTTAGGAAATGTCTGGTTTTAATAAAGGTTACAGATCTTTCATTTAATGAAGTTCACAGTAAACTTGCATAGCAGGGATTATATTAAAGCTGTATGTTAATGTTTTTTCAAAGATTTACACCTGGCTAACTGTGTAGTAGCAAGAATGTTGTGACTGGTACAAAATTTCTAAAAGGAAAAAAAGTATTTATTTATTTATAAGAACTACATCTTGACAAATTTGGATTTTCAGTTTTGGACATGCCTTTTTTGTCCAAGATTCAAGGAGAAACCTGTGTTCACTGAATCGGCTAAGTAAGTAAAGAATACATATCAATAACTGCAGAGTTTAAGACTATATTTCCCCCCAGAGTGAGCATTTTTTTTGTACAGTTAAAAGTTCAGAGAAGAACCAACATAGTATAGTATGAATATATAGTATATAAGAGCAATATGTAGTATAAAGGAGCAATTAAGGAGCAATTAAGTAAAATTATAGTATAAAAGAGCAATTAAGTAAATTTGCCTAGACTTTTCTACGTATGATCAGGATACTCAATCAATTTTTCCTCAAAATGAAAGTTTTATGGAGATTATAAACAAACGTAGCTGCCATTTAGAGAAAGTCTAGAAACTTTTACAGTTTGAGTTTTACCTTATTTTGACAAGTGACAGCACTTAGTTTTTACTCTCCTCAGTTTTGCTCACGTGAACACTCAGAGCAAGCTGATGTTGTGGTGGCTGAGTGGTTCATTGCTGTTACTCTGTTTAGTGTTAGCAGGTAGAGAGCAAGGTGCCTCGTACAACCCACCTTGCTGATGTCTCCCTGGCTGCCCCTCTGCCACCCCATGGGCCATGCAGCCATCGTCCCATGGGTGCTGCGGAGGAGGAGGAGTGCAAGGGCAGTGGGCATAGTGAGCCCCTGAACTGGCCCGCGTGGTCCCTTTTGGGGGACTGTTGATAAGCTGTGTGGACAGAGTCCAGCCTGGTTTCCCAGTGGCAGGCAGTGCCTGTGGTGGGGCTGGGTAAGAAAAGCCCTTTTTATTTTTTTAAATTAGTTGGGCTGGTTGGTGAAATTGGGCAAATGAGACTTGGGAGACCGTGCTGGTTACCTGGTGAGGCACGCTGGCTGCTCTCAGCTTTCTGCTGCTTCAGGGATCGAAGATGATGCACATCTTACTTTGCCAGCCTTCTTTTGTTAACACCTTTTTATTATAGAATCATAGAATCGTTTAGGCTGGAAAAGACCTTTAAGATCATCAAGTCCAACTGTTAACCTAGCACTGCGAAGTCCACCACTAAACCATGTCCCTACATGATGACTGTAGTGTATTGTTTGCCATGCTAGATGTATCTGTAATTCAGAAAATGAAACATTTATATAAACTTTGTGTGCTAACACATGATCTAGGAACAATGTGGACTGCTTTCATAGTGAAGTAGTTCTGCATCTTGTTTGTTTTTCTTCTAGGATGAGAATGCTTGTGAGAAATAACATCTCATTTCTTTAATTCATTTGGATGTAAGTTACTTTGGAAGAAGGAGGATAACAACAACCTGCAATTGCTGAAGAAAAAGGGAAAAAATGTAGAAGAAAAATATTTTTAAGAAGAATTGAGGGGGTTTAATACATTTCTCTAAAAATAGGTTAGATAAAGTATGTCATTCTGCTCTATTTCAGTCACATCAGTTTGTTTCATAGATTTGTTTTTAGTCTCGGTTCCTTCAGGCAGAGAAATTTAAGAAACATGAGATCATTGCACCTCTGAAGGTAGGCTACCATGAGCCTTACAGAGCCTTGCAAACTCAGTTACCATAATACCTGTATCATCCGAAGGAAGACTTTTGGGTGGTTGAACTAAAACAGCCTGTGATGTAGAATGTTGTTCTTGACTCCTTTAGGAAGTTAAAATGAAGGTGGAAAGAGGTAGTGGCATGGGACAATGGACTAAACCTTAAACCTGCCAAAGAAAGGTTAGAACAGCCCTACTGATTTCTGTATCCTCTTGGGATGCTTATACTCTTGGGGGGAAAAAGGTACAATAAAGCTAAAGTAGCTACAAAACTTACTGTAGTTGCTTGCATAAATTACAATCATAGAATCAAAAAACAGCTCAGGTTGGAAGGGACCTTGAAAGATGATCTGGTCCAAACTTCCATAGGAATGGGAGCCTAGATGAGATTATCTAGCATCCTGCCTAATCCAATCTTGAAAACCTCCAGTGATGGGGACTCTACCACATCCCTGGGGAGGTTGTTCCAGTGAATAATAGTTCTCACTGTAAAAGATGTCTCTCTTATGTTGTGATGAAACCTCTCCCGGTACAACTTGTACCCATTGCCCCTTGTCTTCTCTCTGCGGCTCCTTGTGAAGAGAGAGCCTCTGTCCTTTTTGTAGCCACCCTTCAAATACTGCAATATTGTGATGAGGTCCTCCCTGAGCCTTCTCTTCTCCAGGGAGAAAAGGTCTAACTCCTTCAGCCTTTCCTCACAGGGCAGATTCTCTAGCCCTTTGGTCATCTTCGTGGCCCTCTGTTGGACCCTCTCCAGTCTGCCCACATCTTTCCTGAATTGTGGGGACCAGAACCAGATGTGCTACTCCAGGTGTGGCCTTGAACAGCACTGAGGAGCGTGGGATGATCACATCCCTATCTCTGCTAGTAATACCCCTGTGGATGCAGCCCAGGATCTGATTTACCTTTGTTGCTGCAGCAGCGCACTGCTGACTCATGTTCAGCTTGTTGTCCACCAGGCCTCCAGGTCTCTTTCAGCATGGCTGCTCCCCAGCCACACAGATCCTAGCCTGTACTGGGCTCTCTGGTTATGCTGTCCCAGGTGCAGGACCTTGCACTTGTCTGTTAAACTTCATACTGTTCTTGCTAGTCTGCTCTTCCAGCCTGTCCAGGTCTCTCTGTAAGATGGCTCGCCCTTCTGACGTGTCATCACCAAACTTGGTGAGGGTGCTTTCAATCCCGTCATCCAGATCATTTATGAAGATGTTCAACAGTGTGGGGCCCAGTATTGATCCCTGGGGGACAACTTGTGACAGGCTGCCAAGCCTGAGTAAAAACCATTGATCACCACCCTCTCAGTGCGACCCATGAGCCAATTTCCTACCCATCTCACAGGCTGCCCATCCTGTCTGTATCTTGCCAGTTTGTCCAGGGGAAGGCTGTGGCAAACGGTGTCAAATGCTTTGCTGAAGTCCAGGTAAACAACATCCACTGCTCTCCCTATGTCGACAGAAGATGTTATTTTGTTGTAGAAGGTGATCAGGTTAGTTGGCATGATTTGCCCTTGGTAAATCTGTGCTGGCTTTTCCCAGTCACCTGCTTGATTTGGTTCATTACATCTAGTTGTTTTGTGAGCAAGCTGAAAGCCCTCAGGTTGCACAATTTTAACAGTAGAGGGGATTAAGAAAAGTTACCTCAGAAATTGTTCTGTGAAAGTTAAAATGGTTCAGTGTTGGTAGGGCTCGTTAACCTTCCCTCCAGTCCGTTTTTTCTTTTTGAAATGTCCTTTGTAAAAATAAAAAGAAGCTTTCCAGCCTGTGCTTGATACATCAGATAGACTGGCTAACCGTGGAGTAATGCTGTGTGGCACCTGCTGAGCAGGAAATAATTATGTTTTAATATATCACAGGAAAAAATACTTAGGTGCTAAAAGCAGAATATATGACATCTGTTCAGTAAACAAAAGACACAATTACAATATTTCAGAAAAATATCAAGGTGATAGCCAAAAAGAATTTTTATTTATTATAAAAAGCAATTGTGTGGTACACAAGGTAATTTGGCATTCAAATCAGAGTACTTTTGAGAGAAGCACATGCATAAGAAATAGCAGGAATTTTTTTAAATCTCTTAAGGCAAAGAGAAGCTACTTAAAGATGAAAGCGTGAACCAAGGTACCTGTCCATAGTGGATATAAGATTTTCTTCCTTTTCTTCTTACGTGTTTTCATCTTGCAGAAATGAAATCCTTTTAAAAGTTATTATGCTTTAGTATAAATACAGTGATATATACTAGTTTATTAGTAGTTACATCTCTGTTTCTGGTTGTTTTTTTTTCTTTATTCTGTCCCAGGGCATTAGCAAGAATACTTTTTAATGAGTAGATGAGGGACTAAATGAACACAAACTGTAGTTCTCTTTTTTTGAGCAAGCTTATTTTCTTGGCAGACTTACTAGATTCCATATGGGAGTGAAACAAACCTCATTGTTTTGCATTTGGTTGAGACATAACTCTTGTAGGATAATCGGTAGCTTTTGAATAAAAGTCTTGTGCAGAGGAGTTTGCTTTTCAGGCAGAGGAAAATTGCAAAGCCCATTTCCAAATATCATATGAGTTCAAGAAGTTGAGTAGTTTTCTTTAACTTCTAAAGCGAACCACATGCATGTGACCTAGGTACATGGTTACGAAGAATTTTATCCAACTGGGTTTGTCAAAAATTGGTCTGGTGTCATAAGACCCTGCTGTGTTTTTTGGGGAGGGAGGGAATTCTCTCCACGCCCATTTTCCACATGGTTTTATGTTGCACTGGAAATATTGGTTTATTTTCTTCGAGGTGTACATAAAGTGCCAATAATAAGAAGTACAAATGTATGGTTGAAAATGTGACACTGGTAACATTTTGGATTTTGTTACCTCCATTCAGAAAGTTCTTTAAAATTTTTTTCTCAGCCTTGTGCTTATTCTGTCTAGGTGAGCTAGAGAAATTCTTTTTTCTTTATAAACCTTCAGTAATCAAATGGACAAAATACTTAATATTCTGCTGCTCCTCTTCCCAGAGACTTTCTCTAGTGAGAAACTAGACTAGTAAATGAAGCAACTGGGGTTGGGAGATAAGAAGTCCCAGAATGGGTTAAATTGACTAGTGACTTTTTCTCTTTGTACTACCTGAAATGTCATGGTTGTAAAAAATCTACTGAAGAATCGTCCCTGAAGAAATAAAAATGACAGAATATTCTCACTCTTTGAACTGTGGAAGACATCTGGGGGAGGGGGCAACACTCTCCTTGCTGCTGCTTCACTGTAAACCTGCAACAGAAAGGGTAACTGATTTTCCTATGATTTTCAACAAGTTTTTGTAGCTACCTCTTTTTCTGGGAATGATGGGAAGGATCCCCAGGCCAGAGCAAATTAAGTTTCCAGTCCATGTAGAAATTAGCTCTATGCTCTTGAAGATTACTTCAAAAATCTCTTTCCTAACATTAAGTAAAATCTGCATCCATTTAGTTCCATATGCATGTATTGTTTCATTTCCAGTTGTTGTAATGTTTTACGCTGTATGACTAATATTGTAGTTACAAAAATAGGAAGAAAACAAGCTTGTTAGAAATTGCATATTTTCTAGAGCCTAAAGTGAGTGACCCTTGTTTTCCCTCCAAGCTTCTGAAAAGGTCTGCAGTGACTCTTCTTTGTGTGAGAAAATTAATGATGGTCCTGCAACTTAAACTAAGATGCAAAAGAATCTGAACTAAGATGATACATGGGATCAAATTTTAATCCCCCTCCCCACTTTGGTCCAGAAAGCAGGTACTTTAGTGTATATATTTCTTCTGTGCAGTTAATGATATCAAGCTTGCAAAGCTTTATGTTCGATTGGTGATAATGGGCCGCTTCCTTGAAAAGGTGAGGTGCGTGAAACCAAAACCTGTTGTACGCTACATAGAATAAATATGTGAGTGATTCTGTTCTTTGAAATTATGAGGAACTCTATGTTAATAGAGTCTTACTGTCATTTTTATTGAGCTTCGTTTGATGGATTTGCCCCTGCTTGAATACAAAAAGTAGTTTTCAATTTGCATTGAATTTTGTTTTACACGATCCCTGTTGTGGCAGGTTCCCTTTAGATGCTATAAAACACATGGATTATAATAGATTATTACTTACTGCACAGTATTTTGGTGTATGCCAAAGTCCTGCACTGCTGAGTTACATTTTGAGAAAATACCTGATGTTATTGTAAGATAACTACTATTGTGATTGTGGAGTGCTTTGCCTTTTTAATGGTCCTCCTGTATTTACTCTTCTGAATCATTCTCTTTCTCTCTCTCTCTCTCTCATCATGTGCATGTGCTCTTCCAAATTAAGTCAAGGGTACTTATGAGAACTTAATTATGAGATGAATAAACTGAAGCATAGACTACGCTAGCAGAATTGTCAGTAGCTAATAACAGTGCAATGCACATGCCCAGGACTGGCTGAGCAGCACTTCCCCTGCGCGCACTTCACAAGCTGGGGTGCCTGAGCCTGATGACCGATCAAGGTTGCTGCATTTCCTTAGCTTTGGGTGGGCTCCAGCACTCCTGCTTCCTATGTTTCTTGGTTTCTGTTGCCCATCTACAGACGTGGGGCCTTACAGCGTAGGCAGCCTTTTCTCACCTGTGCCCAGCTATTCAGACTCTCGCGTGCTGAAGCACATCCTTGCCTGGAGCTCAAGCATTTTAGAAACAGACTGAGAACAGACAAGAAATTAGCATCTAGTCTGAGGTAGTTTGGCTAGTTTTGCATAGTAATCTGTTTAGTGAGGTATTAGCAAAGGATGATTTGTTGCTTTTTCTGTGTCCAGTGCCTATTTTTGTCTCTTCCTTTATTCTAAAACAGAGTGCAGGCAGTTATGTTAGGCACAGTGAATCCCAGCCCCTTTGTTCATACTTCTGTGCTCCTTCAGGAACGTGTGTTCCCTTGCAGAAACAGTCAATCCTTACCTTCAGCAGTGTCAGAGAAATGCAGGTGCAGATACAGTCATAAAATAGGAATGGGTATAGGACAAGGGTAAGTCTGAATTTGCAATTTGACACACATACAAAATCCTTTCAGTGGTTTGCAGAAAAATTACTTCTGCCTCAAAGAGGCATGATAAAAAAAACCTTAGTTAAATTAGTTGGGTTCACCAGTTCTGTCTGGGCTCATTCTTTACTAGCCTTTGGACTAACCAAACAGTTCCTGGACCTGGTTTTTGTCTGTGGTTGTTTTTAAGACTGAAATGATATCATGTAGCTGGGGCTGTAGTTTTTGTTGTTGCTTGCTGGTTTTAAATCTCTTGTTTATAATAAACCCTTTAATAATCTGAAAGATGGCAGTCATCCAGTGTTGGATTTGGGTGTTGGGTACTTGTGAAGGGAAAACAGGAGCAAATTATTCTTAGCTTGGGATTTTCTGATGAGACAGTGAAATAGAGGATGAAAAGAACCAGATCTATATAAAAGTGGGGGAACACGGGGAATGTGCAAGGGGAGGAGAGATGAGAGGAAACCTGGTGAAACACGCACGGTCCTCAAGAAAACGATTACAATTGCCTGTTGTTCAGGCTTTCTGCTGCATAAGGCCATGGGAGCTGGTGGAGCAGCTGCTTGGCAGTCTGGGGGGCATGAGACTGGGTGGCAGTTCTGTACAGAAATAGAAAGGTGCTTTTCACTTTGGCGATGTGCTCTGTGAAACTGCTCTCCAGCAAAAGTTCTAAAAGAGGATAAATACGTCATGTGTGGCTGGAAGTGACAGCGTGCTTTTAGCATGAGCTGCAAAAGTTGCAAAAGTTGTTATCTGAGGAAGAGAAACTTGCCAAGGTACCTGGACTTTCTACTGCAGTCAGTTTATATATCAAATATTATGTACTGTTATCATGGGAGGAGAGTCAGCAGAGTCCAGGCTGGTTTTGACTGAAATGAGCAGTCATAGGGTCATTCAGGGTGGAGAGGGAACGCGGGAGGACTCTAGTTCAACCTCTTTCTCAAAGCAAGGTCAGTATTGAATCTGAGATGCTCCGGGCTCTGCTCCAATTTAGGTCTTTGAGCAAACTGTTCCAATGCTTGACCGCCCTTGTAATGAATTTTTTTTTTTTTTTTTTTTAGGGTGGCAGTAAGGAATAATGTGGCGCACGCGTAGAAGTTGGCAATAGCAGGCAGTCCATAGCAATAGCAGAAGAGTGTATGTAGCTCCTGTAGCTCCAACTGTAGAACTAGGAGGCAGTTGACATGGTAAATTGTAAGATCCCCCCTGAGATCATGTTACAGAGCAGTTTCACAAAATAAAGGTCGATGTCTGTACAACTCTGACATAAAAAGCTTGCCTCTGTGAACACAGACTTCATGTGCATAAAGATTTTGAGCTAACAGTGTCCTAGTAGAAAAGCCTCAAAAAATCTGTATGGACTGACGTGGGTGCCACCACCTGGCTTAGCTCGTGGGCTGTGGTTCGCTGCTGCCTGCCTGGCAAGGAGCAGAATGAGCCAGGGCACCTTCAGTGCTGGGTGCTGATTCGGGACAGAAACCTACATCTGGAAAAGTGATAACATCTGCTGGGTTTGTTGTTTTTTTTTTTTGCTAAATATAATTTTCAGAGAAAAAATATAAATATTCATTTAAATATGCATCTCAAAGGGTTGTGTAGAGAATCACAGCTGGCCTAATGCCTTCAGGAAAAAAGTGTATTGCCATTGGTTTCTGTACATTCATCTTTTAGCTGATTTCTTTAAAAAAAAAAAAAAGCCTTAATATGCAACCAGTTGTGTAAATACTGTTTGAAATGTTGCTGTCATCAGTATATTTGCATATCATCTTTATTTATACTGTGTGATTGCTGACAGCTTCATTTTTTCTTCTGATAACTCCAGTGAGTTAGCTAAGGCATCTTCATGTAACAAAGCTTTTCTTCTGTTTGATCGAGCTGTCACCCTAGCTCTTTTGGTCAGCTATAGCAGAGGTAGCACAGGGCAGGCAGGCAGAGAAGTCTGTGTTGGTGCTCTTTCCATTCCTTTTGCTGTTTCATGTTCTAACTATTTCTCTTGAAAAACAGTGCTGCCTTTTGGCCTCTGTTTTTCTTCTTCTGAGTAGTTCCAAAGGGTAGCAAGTTTCACAGGTTTTTTCTTTTTTTTTTTTTTTTTTTTTTAACTATATGGTGACCTTTTCTAGTCTGAGACAGCATGGCTACAACTCCTGATTTAGAGAGCTCTTTATTCTCAATTTGTATTAACGTGCCTCTTAGCCTTCTCTCTGACAAGCTAACGAGGTTATATGTTTTGGTGTGCTCATTGTAAAACATGCTTTTCAGTCCCTTCAGTCATTCTCGTGGCTCTTTTCTGAACCTACTTCATATGTGGGCACTCAAATTGGATATTATTCTCTGATACTGTCTTGGGTGACCTGCCACAACAACAGAGGTCATACAATCTCTTTAGGATTCCAGAGTATAGATTCAAGATTAAGTTTACTAATTTCCCTGAAGGTTTTTGTAGGAAGTTTTGCTTAGTTGGTTAGCTCTTGTGATCCCTAAATCTTGCTTAGAGGTTTTTCAGACTGAAGTTCATCAATCTTTAAGTGCAGCCTTTTATTTTTTATTTTTTAAATTTTTGGTAAATCTGTGGTTCTTTACTTGAGCCTTGTTTACTGAAGTCAAATTACTGTCTTCAGTGATCCATACCACTGATTTTTTTGGGCTTAATTATTACCTGATTTTGCATCATCAGATAGCTAAGTAGTCTTTTTTTTTTTCCCCCCCAAGTAATTTAATGAAAACCATGGAGATCCTAGGAAGGTGGTGTGTTGGTAATCACTACTGGAGAACTATTATCAATCAAATTTCTAATCTTGCAATTTGGAATTGGATTGACATAAAATTTTTCCTTATATCCATACTGTATTAACTATATTCTCCTTGGATAGCTTTTTTAAAATGATTTGGTGCTAGTTGCTTTAGCTACTAATTGTAATATATTAATACTGTGTTTTCAAAGTAAAAAAAAAAAAGGCACCTAAATGTAGAAAAGTACTACTTTTCTGTGTTATTATTGTAGCTCCATCACTTATTAGTGAATCCGCATACTAGCGTTGTTTTTTGTAAAAAACACACCCTTCCCCCCATGTTTTTAGCCTCACTAGCAGTAGGTTTCTCTTTTGGCCTCTTGAATACTTTTGAACTTAAAATTTTATATATAACAGAAAGGCATGTTGATGAGGAATCTGTTTATAGATGTCATGCTTGACTGAGCACGTAATTATTTTAAGTTTAGCAAAACTGGTCATTTTTAAAGGACGAAGAAAACCTTTTTTTTCCAAGTTGAATTCTAGTACAAATCCCTTTTAATACCTTTTGTGTTAGTGGTTTGGGGTTTTTTTAATGCTATAGTTGATGAATTAAACTTTTTTTTTTCTTTTACAAAATGGCCTCAGGGGTGTTAGAATACAAGTCACTCACCTTAAGTCCTCCCACTTTCAATACCCAAAGGTGCTGTAACTTTTAAGAAGAGTAATGCTTGAAGTGCCCTGTTGTTTAGTGTAGTTTTTGTTGTTTGCAATAAACACAAGTTATGTTGAATTCTTACTTTGTAAGCAGTGCAGGTAATTAGTTTCAGAGTTGTTAATTACTGTGGAAAAGACAGTGATATTCTGACAAAGTTCCCTACCTCTTGTGCACAGCTGATCCTTCATAATTAGGCTGTAGGCATTGACTTCATTTTCCGAACATGAATCTTCTTTAGAAAATTTATACTAAAAAATATCCAATTCCAGTCCTACTTATGCAGTATGCAGCCCCTCAGTGTAGGCTTTTATGTAACAAAATAATTTCTTCTTCATGAGTCCTGTGAATGGCTTTAATGGTATTTTCTCTTTTTGGTAAGCGTAACAAGAGTTCCATGTTGAGAGAACATGGTTGGGTAGGGTTTTCCTTTCAGTAGCCTCTGCTTTTTGCCTTCCTCCTTTGGCTTACAGTATGAAATGTATTTCAAAGAGTGTGAAATGGATTTCAGAGTGACACAGTTGGAGGTTGGTTTGTTTGTTTGTTTGTTTTTCCTGTTCAGGAGTGTTTTGAGTTTGCTGTGAGGCAGATAATGGAGCTGTGCAGTTAGCATCCAGAAAGATGGTCACTGAGGGGTGGGCTGACCTTGCTACTTCCTGGGTCTTAGCTGCAAGAAGGAAAAAAGGTCCCAGGGCCGGGTTAAGTTTCAGAAACTGAAGGCCTTTGAGGTGGTGCTCTGGTTAGGGCATTGTCTGCTCTCCAGCTGGAGTTGGGGTCTAGCTTTCTAAATAGGCATTTCTTGCCTTCATGTCTTGAGGGCATCTGCTGCTTCTTACCTCCTTGTAGATCAGTCACCTGAAGTGCATGGATGTCTTCCTCAGAAAGCTTAAAGGACTCTGCTATGTGTTTTGTGGAGACAAAGGATCCCATCCCACAGGCACGTAGAAAATTCATCTTTTCTTAATGTAAGTAGTATCATTTGTTATCTAGTTACAAGAAAGTGAGTAGAATAGAAAATGTCTATTGAACGTTCTTTCGGTTAATGTTTTAATTTTGATGTCCTGACCTTTTGGCTTTAATTTCATTTTGCATTAATGATGTTCAGGGAAAATGTACTGAATATACCGAATGGCTGAATTTGGTTGCCATTCCTATGTCATTTTGCCATATTAAAAGTCAATTTTCAGTCTCTTCATCAACAGGTATTGAGTGTGTCTTTTAGCAATTTCAGTAATGAATAAATACTTTTTGAATCCTCAGAGGGTAAAATTCTGTCTTGCTGAGATAAGTGTGAGTTTTATATTGAGTGTGTCACCTTTGAGCAGTGTGCATCATCATTGTAGCTTGGCCATATATAGCACATGAAGGCAGCAAGCATGTTACCTCTGTTCCACAGAGACTCAAACAGGAGGTGGTTTGCTGAAGGTCACCTGGCAAGCTGTTGAGCAAGAGAGAAAACAGCCCACAGGTTTTCTGCTCAGCCACATTGTCTAACTTTGTGGAGAGTGCTTTCATAGCAAGTGGCAAATAGGCAATTTGACAAGAGGCAAATAAATGCTTTCCTACATTGTTAGACTTTTGAGTACTAAGGTGTCAGTTGTTACAGTTATGATGTAGTTAGCAAAACCTGAATTTTTAGCGGAGCAGTGTGAATCCAGCAAGACCAAAATGCAGTATAAAGCATCCTTGCACAGGAAGTCCTAAAAATATAGATATTCTGATACTGACATAACCAGAGGAATGACTGATAAGCTGATAGTTTTTTAAAATCTTGCTCATTCAGGTTATCTGCAACCATCTTGGCATAACTTGAAGCTATGATAGATCTGGCTAGATTTATTCATGATTCTTTTGTACTTGATAATAGATCTTAAGCCCAAAGTGATCCAGAAGAACTTAAAGTTAAAATACAAAATACAAATGTATTCTTCCAGAGTTACTTTTTGAAGAATCTTTTAAGCAGGGGCAATTATAAGCATGAGGGAATGATGCCAGTGACTGTTACAGCTTAATTTAAAGTCTGTTTTGAAGAACTGAATGGTGTGATTGACACTGCAGATAACATACTGAGCTATAATTCACTTCGTTGTATTTAAATAATGATTTCTGCTGTTTAAAAGGAGTTATTCATTTCATTAATCTACATGGATTGACTGTGATGTCATGGCTGTGAATCTAAGTTATGTAGCACATTTATTATTAGGAGCTTTGTCATTTTTATTGTGACAATGGGAATGAGGAAGAAGACTGAAGAGGTCAGGATAAAAAACATAATGAAGTCTCCAAAGACTGCTTGTGCATGGCGTGGGAGTGCTCTTCAACCAGACACCCCGTTGGCTTTGTCATATTTATTATGACTTTTTTTTTCTTTTTCTCCTGTCAAATTCAGTGTCTCTGAACTGTTGGGGAAAAATTGCCTGCTGTGGTGATAATAAAGTCTTTGCATATTAACTGTCCTTAAGGTAAATGGCTTATGAACTTTTGGAACAAACTAAATGAGTTGTTTGATACAGGGGGGAATGGATGTTTGTGAATGCAATAAAAAATAGGAAGTCAGTGTCAAAGACCCCAAATGAAGTGGAATGTTTCTGTTAGCACTCTGTATTTGCTGTATCTGGGACCAGAGGTATCATGAAGCTGAGGCCATAGGAAAGTCAACAGCAAGAGCTTGCAAGTTCTGTAGTGTCAGCTCCACATGTCACTTTTTTGGAACTGATTAGTACACATCAGGAGGAGGCAGTGGGAGGGGAATCAGGGTTCTGTGAAGGTCTGTGTTCAGTGTAGCTGGCCAAGGAAAAAAGTAAGTATGGAAATCAGGCACTCTGTGAGGATGTCATGTAATTACAAAGTGTAAACATCACACTAAGTTTAGTAGAAGCTTGGTAGAAGTAACAGAAATAAGGTATTGATGTATTAATGTACTGGTTGGAAGTGATTTAAAAGGGAAGGTAAGAGAGGAGGTGACAAATGCAGCTCTTCTGATAGAAGGAACAAGGCTACCTAGACAAGGAGACTGGGTTGTGAGGGACCTGACAACTGGGAACTACTATCTGCTGGCTGGTGAGAATGTGAATGGATATGGAGCTTGCTCCTGCAGAACTGAAATCAGGGCAATACCAGAGCTCGGATACACATTTGCTGAATCCCTTGACAGATTCTCTCACAAAATTGTTTATACTTTATTTCATAGAGGTATTTGCTCAGATTGGAGCAGGTTATTAGTCCTCCTGTTGGCAGGTCTATGAAAATATATGCCCTCTACTTTGATTTCTACTTTGGTATTGTTCACTCAGATTACCTGAACTACTCTGAGCCCTCTTCTAATATGCTGTGATTGAGATGGATAAAATGGTTTAGAGAAGGGAGACTACAAAAAACAGGTCTGTAAGAGGCATTAGTAGTTGAGTATCTCTGTTCATCTGCCTTCTCCCTTTAGCAGAAAAATGTACCAGCATTCCTCAAACAACAAATGCTGAAAGAGAAATGTTTCTGGAATGGATATTTTCTGAGCAGAATGAAGAGCAAAGAGCAGGAGTTGGTTTCTTCTCCCAGGTAGCAAGCAACAGGATGAGAGAAATGGGCTCAAGTTGTGCCAGGGGAGATTTAGATTAGATATTAGGAAATATTTCTTCATGGAGGGAGCGATTAGGCATTGGAACAGACTGCCCAGGGAAGTGGTGCAATCACAGTCCCTGGAAGTGTTCAAAAAACGTGTGGATGTGGTGCTTAGGGACATGGTTTAGAGGTGGACCTGGCAGTTAGGTTAATGGTTGGACTCAATGGTCTCAGAGGTCTTTTCCAACCTTAATGATTCTATGATTCTACGATAATTATATATACTTTTTTTTTTCTTAACTTCGTAATGTCTGGACCACTCTTTTCTGGCCAGCTGTGATCCATTTTGGCTTTCATATGATCTCTTTCTTTCTTCTCTTACTTAAGTCAGTGTGTGTCTGTGTGTGTGGGTGTGTGTGTGTGTGTGTTTGTGTGTTTTAGATGATTGACATTATTGCCTACCTGGGGTTAGTTGCTGTTTAGTGATGAAAGCATTCCATTTCACTTTCTTTTGAGTCTATAAGATGTTTTGACTAACATTCCCACTGTGTGTCTTATTTTTCTGTAGCTAGTTAGTATACAGAAGTATACAGACAGGGTGTGTAAAACTGAAAGAACCACCCTTAAAATCATTAAGAATTAATTGGGATGTTCATAGCCTTATGGGTTTTGCAGCTTCACCGACCCTACTGTTCCCTTAATTTGAAACTGTTTTCTCCATCTAGTGAAAAATATTACAGATTCATGAGACATACGGTATCATATATGTTTTTTGATTCTCCCTTCCTTCATGTTCTCAGCCTCCAATGCACTGACTGCCATTGTCTGTTACTGATGATTTTACCCCAATACAAATGCAGGATACTAAGGTCTACTACGAGTAAGTTATGTGTTGTAGGTTACTTGTAAGGAATAGCGGAAAGTAACTTTATTTGAAATGCAGTCTCATTCTGCTTTTCACTGCATGTTTCCATAGGCACACGTAAGGCTGTGCCTAAACACAGGAGCAGCAGTAGTAGTGCTTAGAAAAGTACAAATACCTCGTTAACAGAAGGTGTAATTGTAAAAGTTCAACCTCACTTAAGAAAAAGGAAAGAAGAAAAACAAAGAACCCAATAATATAGAATTAAATGGAGAGTGTTGACTGACAATTAGTATGCATCTGTCTCCAAATTTCAAGCTTACTCTTGTAACAAGCAACACTTAAAATGACTATAATAGTACAAAATTGGAGGAAGATAATGCTTCTATCTTTGTTTGTTTATATTCTGATTTTACAGCACTGTGGGTATAGCCATCCTGTCCTTTTATACACAGACAGTTTGCCTGCTATTGTTTGTGGGAGTTTTTTTTCCTTGTGGAAAAGCAGGACATAATGTTTTCGGAGGAGAGAGGGAGGGAATATGTGTGTATATATATATTTTTTTTTTTTTAAGCCACCACAAATCATCATGTTTATGAATTGCTATCTTTCAAAATTGAAAGGCTTTGCAGGCAGACCATGATTATCTGAAGCATTCTATTTACTGAAATACAGAGCAGGTGAAGCAGAATGTGGCAAATTAGAGGTCCTAAATTCTGTGGAGCTACTAAACATTGCATAGCTGAAATCTCTTTTTCCTTTCTTGTACAGCTGAGTTCATGTATCTGGAAAATCTGCAGGACAGAAGTCTGCAGGTGACATGAACTGAATTGGTCTCACCAGTTGAAGCAGTTCAGATAAACTGATTTGGATTTTGTCTTTAGGAACAGCTGTTTGCGTGAGCAGAATGGATTGAAACCTGCACAGTGTTGAACAGATTTTGTTAGAGTATGTATTTAAGGTAATAAATGCTGTTACTTGTCATATATTAGAGAAGGAAGAGGAATCCTCTAAGTGATGAAACTGTAGGTTAGTGTTAGGAATACTAAATAAATAAATTAATAAGGCCTCTCACTTTCTGGAGGTTCTGATCAGCTACAACGTGTGGGGGGTGTGTGTGCTCCTTTGATTCATTTTTACTGATTGAACGTCTGTGTTGTGTGTCTAATTTTGTTTCTAGCCTTTTTACCTCCACTCACCTTTTTGTGTGAAAAGAATGAGATAAATATTGCTAATTGCTTAATACTTATGTCTGCTAAAAGACTTTCTTAAGCTGTCAGCAGTGCACAAACATCAGGGAAAGTTGAAATATTAAAGTGCTGCAACAGATTTGGCAGAAACCAAAGCCTTTTTCTGGTAAGACTTTTTTTTAACTTCACATTAAATAAAATAGGCCAGAATATAGCCAGAAAAGTGTGGAGCTATCTCTTTAATATGAGTGAATCTTTAACCTAATATTTATATTTTTCTAGCAACATAACTTATTATGATGGTACCCACTTTTCCTGAAACTTTAATTGCATATTCATCAAGGAACTGATTTGACAAAGCACTTAAGAATAAGCTTAATTATAAGTTTGTGAATAGACACACTGTCATTAGTTTTATTTTAAGTTTATGTATTTGTTGTGCTCAGTGGTTTTGTTCAATTGGAGGTATGAAAAAGACTTTTGCTTTCCTACATTGTTTTTTCCTTCATTGTTTTTTCTTCTGAGGAGAAAAGTACATGGACATGAACCTTTTTTACTTGGGACTAATTTTGCGTTGATTCTATTCATTTGCCTGGTTTTCAGTTTTTCTGTAACAGTGGTGTCACTGAGCTGGTGGGGAGCACAGAGTGGGCAGACACCGCGCTCCTGAGCGAACAGGACACTTAAAAGCTGAATGTGCCAATTTGATACCACGCTTTTAGCATTAGAGGCAATTTGGCAAGATCTTGTAAACAATTCTGTTGTGGGATAGATTTTCAATTGCAAACACTTTGCCTCTAAAATCTCGGCAGGTTTTTTGGTGTGTGTGGGGGGTTTTTTTTGGTGTTTTTTTTTTTTTTTTAAACAAGCTAACTTCAGTCACCTTAAATGAACCTTGTCAGGACAAGGGGCACCATTTTCAGTAAGCTCACAGTAACAGCAGTAAAGACTAGGTAGTCTGAAACCAGTTCATGTCTCTGGTATTCTCAGCTGGAGAATAAAAACCTGTAGTAAAGCGAATAAGTCTTCAGAGTCGAAATGAGATTTTAGTTCTGAATTAATCTTTGCTACAGAAATAGAGGCTTGGCTTTTGATCTTCCTAAGGGACCTCTTTAGAAGTAAGAGAGCTTTGAATTCTGACAGGTGACTGACAGTGAAGAAGAGGCATGATGAAGCTTATGTTCTAGAGAAACCTAGTCATCTGAAAGGTCAGGTGAATTGAGGGTGGGAATAAACATTTTCCTGCTAATGCATTTTTAAAACATAAGGGACGTCAGCAAACAGTGCTAGAGAAATGGATTATAGATGTCTTGAATTGACTTATGAGTCATTATCTGATGGCTCTTTCGAAGACACAGAGGGAGGAAAAAGAAATGATGCTATTGCCATATTCTAAAATTCAGAAGATTAGATGATGCCAGGGAAATGGTGTAAACACTGATTGCAGCAATTTTTTTTCCGTCTCTTTTCTTTAGATAACTGGAAATGTTGCTTGAGAAGTTTTGGCACGTTTGCTGTCAGAGATGATGAGTTTACAGATGCTGTATGACAGGGTGCTAGCAGGTGAATTACAACACCTAGACTGGACGGTTTGAGATGGAAAGTTTCGCGTGGTATCTAGGACAGTGATTCTTATCTCCTTCCCCACCATCCGCAAATATCTTAGGATGTCAGATAATCCAGCCTGTCATATGCCTTCATGAGGCTTTTGTCACTTCTGCATCTAAATTGATTTCAGCATATACTTATGGTAAAACAAGTGCTCTATTATAAAGAGTTTTAATTGTAAAACTTTGGCGTGAAATGTTTAGAGAGTATTGTAAACCTAGGCCAGTGTAAAATCTTCCTGTGGATGAGAGCAAATTCTGTCTGTTTTCCATCTGGAGCACTCGGATTTGAGAGGTTAAGCAAGTTGGCCAGTGTGATGGCTATGTGAAAGAGGGAATAAAATAAGGGAAAGAAAGGAATGGATCTCCAATTCCTTGTTGAAATATTGCATCTAAAACAACGCGTGATTTTCTTTTGCCGATAATAGTTTATAGCCTGTGTCCCTTCTGTATCGCACGCATTCCTGTGCTTCCGGTTATGTTATTCCAGCTATCTGTTATAGTGTAGGCTGAAGAAAAATATTTTCCTTCTCTTATCTGTGCTTTCAAATTCGGTATCTGTCCGTTGGGGTAATTATACTCAAGTAGCTTTGATGGTTGTGCAGCTTCTTGTTTTGGCTATTTTTAAAGGCCGATACCTTGTTCTTTTTGCAGGCTTCACGACTACTCAGCTTTACACAAAAGAGACTGTGTTTCTTTGTGATGCTGCTGCTGATCCCTGACAGATTGTGTATGTGTTTGTGGCCAAGTTTAGCTGAGTGAAAACCTGGCCTACTTTCTAAAGATTTTTTTCAGGCTGTAACAAATGTGGCAAATTTGGAAGCAGAGAAGATTGTTCAGGATGCCTTATTTGGATGCCAATACTTAGAGTGTATTCACAGATCATTAGTGCTTCTTAGCAGTGCTGGAGTGCACTGGGTAGCTTTGGTGCTGTACCCGAGTATCCTTCTTCAACCTCACCCGCTGCTTCGTGAGAGCATGTGTCATAAGGGAACTGCAAAGGCTTTCCTCATAACTCTTTGCACTTCAGAGACCGATAAATCATTGTCTTTTACCATACTTCCTTGCAGGGCAAAAAAGTAGAATGTATATGCTTTTGTTCACAGATTTTAAAAATTTTGTTGTTAAACATTTCTTCTGCTCAAAAAACATAAGTAATTTTGGTTTGTCTTAAAGCAGTTAAGAAACACTTCTGCTTCATATCAGGTGACTAAAAGGCTAGAAATGTCCTAGACCAGATCCCTAATTCATGTAAGTTACCACAGTTTGAATAAATTAAGTGATAATAGATTAGACTGAGAATCTGAATTGCTCAATACTCTGTGCATATTTTTTTAGTTATATGAAGTCCAACAAGTCTGTTTATTCCATTATCTCTCTCAACGTGGGGGGATGAATGAAATCTTTCAAACTCCTGCAAAGGATTCTTCTGGTGTCGAAAGCTTTCTAGCTTCATCTGTGATGGATATTGTTATCTGAAATACCTTTTTCTGTAATGCCTAATTGCACATTTAATTACTAACACTGCCATCCTGCTCTTTTAAGGAAATAGGACAGACCTACTTTTTGTTCTTAAATGGTGCTGAAAGGCTTCTGGAGGTTCTTCACAGGTTTTTAGGAGAATTTCAGAATTCTTAGGTTCAGCCCATTTTAAAAGACTTTTTGCTAAAAAAGGACATGTTTTCATCTTTATGAGGTATATCTAATGCGCCTTGTAAGGAAGATGTGATCTACCCAGAAATAGCGTACAGCTTTTATAAGCTTTGATTACGCTATGGATTTGATGTTGATTGTTAGTATAGATTCTCAAGCTGCATTGTAACTTCTTGGCATGTAAGTTACTCTTTCTTTCAGGGTTGAGTATTTTACTATATTAATCCTTAATTTAGACTTTTTCCTCTGTAATTATTTCTTTTTCTGCTCGAATTCAAGATTTTCATGTCAGGTACATTGATGAATTGTGTCAGGCTATCCAGTAAAATAAAATAGTGCCACATCACAAAAAATAACCTACTTGAGATTTGATAGAAATACGGATGATGATAAAAATTTGACCTCAACTCATTTTATAGGTAAGCATAGATAGACAGGTTGTATTGGCAATGTTATAAGTGACTGTAGCTGTCAGTATGTAAACTATGCTAGAGGGGATAGCTGGCTGTGTCCTAAGTTTATGTTTGCCATCTGGTAGCTATTCTCCTTTGTTGTTTTTCTCTACAGCTTCATCATGTGCCCTGCAGCACCACAACAGCAGATCCAGCTCCTTGTGACATGCTTTCCTGCTACAGCACAAAGTCGCAAGAGCATGCCGCTGGGCCTCAAAATTGTTTTGGATTTAGTTAAAGAAATAAGTGTTCTAATATTTGCACTTGACAATGATACTGTTTTCTGTGCTCAGGTATATGAATTAGTGCATGTTAGAAATTAATTGTTTTCCCCCACTTTTTAGATCTCGTATGGAACCCTACTTTAACCAGGTGTATAGCTTAGTATATCTTTTACTTGAGTTAAAATAAACCTCAAAAAGATGAAATGTACCAGTAAGGTCCACCTGAAAACTGTCATTATTTCTGCCTCAAGATTTGTCAGGAGGTTGGATAATAGGATGGTTGGAGTAGCAGATGGGAACTTTTAAAGGCTGGCATTGCTGTGCTGACTGGGTGTACTGACTGTAGTAGGAAGGAGCTCGACCTTAAAACAGCGCGAGCTCTCAGAACGGTGTCTGGCAGATGTGTAAAAGATGCTGATTGATATGGAGGGCAGCGCGCCAGGCTTCTGCTTGATTCGGAGCTGTCTGAACTCTAGTGCTAGTTCAACAGAGCAGGTATTGTGCCACACGCAAAGTCAGTCTACTTTAACACAGAAAATGTGTTTCTATAATCTGAGTGTATAAATACTAAGAGTATATATAGAGGTTTATAAAGATTTCGAAAAAATATGCCTCACTTATTACTGTGCTGAGAAAACATACTTTCAAATGAAAAAAAACCATAAAAATATTTATTGTATACCAGTTGTCAGACCATTGTGTCTGGATCTTGGTTTCCTTTTCCTTGAAGTGTAAGCTGTTTATTTAAAGAGGGGTTTTGGTGGTGTGGTTGTGTGTGTTTGGTTTGGGTTTTTTTTTTTTTTTGGGATGGGCTTTTTTGTTGGTGTGGGTTTTTTGTTTGTTTTTGGTTTTTTTGTTGTTGTTTAAACGGTTGGAGAACCTTGGTGTGTAAAAAGTGTGTTTTCATTACTTGGCCATGTTTTTGATAGTTCCGATCTTACTGCTATATTCTTAATTTGTGGAAGCTTGGATAGCCTTTGTATATCTGCTCCACCATGCCCTGACATGCAACGTGCTGGTTTTGGTTGGCAGATCATCTGATACAAAAAAAATCTTCACGAAATGACTGTGTTGCAAAGTCCTCTTTTCCTCCTCATTTTTACCATTTGTGGATGACTTTTGGATATTCTTAACATACGTGGTGTTCACCTTTGTGTAATGCCCGATATCTGGTGCCTTTGTTAATAACAAGACCCTATAATAACGTGTATGTTTCTTATTATGATTCAGGTGAGTTTTAATCTTTGGTATTTCTTTATTATGTTGCTATTGCAGAGCAGTCCAGAACTTTGGCTTTTTTACAGCTCATTATTTCTTTCAGGAGAGAGAAGTGAGAAGGCTCTAGTGTACTGTTGACTTGAAATCTGTACAAAAATACAGCTTTGAAGCAATAACTTCCTCAAATAGATTGCCTACTTGGCAATATGGGATGGATCTGTCCTTTAATACTATTAATTTGGATGAAGCATTGCTTAGTTCAGAAAGTAGAATGCGAACTCTAGTGCCCTTCTCAAAACTCAAAGGGATTTAAATGATGATTACTCATATTCTTGTTGTGAGCCCGTCAGTGTGCATCTACTTTAATTGTAAATGTTAGGATTAGAAAAAAAATACTAATCTTGCCCTCACTGGATCTGTCATGGAAACTGTATATTTTTAACTTTTGAAAACAATGGCCTCGCAGGCTGTGTGCAGATTTACACAGGATTTCACAAGCAGTCACAGGCTATGCAGAAAACAACTTGGCTTGGGAAAGTGTTGGTCCTATGCAGGAAGTCCCTTGTGTGACAGAATTTGGTATCTTCACCTGCAGCTCCAGAAGGAAGGTATAGTGCTCTTATTTCATTAAATACAAATTCTCAGTCTAAAACTATTTCTTTCTTGAATATCCTTAGACTGAGATAGTGCTTGCTTGTAATTGCAGGAGGACACAGTGGCTTATTATCACTTTAACCTATATTAGCACTGTTTTAAAGCATTGTATTAAACGGTCTCCAGAAGTGTCACTGAATATGTATCTACTGATTGAAAATTAATAGTAGGGGATAATTTCTCATTTTACCTGAGCTAATGGTGAGACTGACTTTAGTAGTTTGAAAGTGTTGGAAATAGCATGTGATGGTGTCACTTCATTCCCTATTTAAAAGTTTCTTTTCCTGTATCTGATACATATGCTCAACAGTACTGTAATCTCTTTGCAACTTCTCTGAGAGTGGCAAGGGAAAAGCCAAATGCTGCATGCATTTGGTTTTAGCTTCTTGAGTCTAAGACGACTTCAGTTTCAGATCCAGGTAATTGCTCTTTCTGTCTTGTCTTAGGATGGATTATTCATTATCTTATACATGAGCATTGCCAGTCTTCCTAATTAATACTGATCTGTTCTACGGTATGGTGACTTTTTTTATTTAGAAAGCAGGCTGAAATTCTTTGGAAAAGGAGAGTGATAAACTGTGTTTGGAGGAGAAAAGGCATTGTCATATTTATGTGTTGTGGGGTTTTTTTTTTTTTAATCAAACCCTTTTTTAGCAAATTCTGTTATATTCTGTTTATATGTGCCTCTGAGTGAAATTAGGATTTCTAATTATATTAATTGCTGATATATTTGGCTGGAGATGGTGCTTTTTTATTTTATTTTTTTTTCTGAAGGTACTGGATTAAAATATAACATTTAAGAAAACTGTTTCAGTTTCGCATCCTTCTTTTCATTGCAGCCAGCTCCGGTGGCCAACACCAGCTTGAGTAGAACGTTTCTCTGGGTATAGTGGTATTTTTCTTACAAATTTAAATCTCAGGAGCTAGACAGTTATAATGGTGCACTTCAGAGTGAGAGCCAGGCACAGAGGGAGATGCTTCAGAAAGAACATTCACTTAATGTGTTGACGTGCACAGGGAAGTCTTTGATTCCAGAATCTGGGGAGAAGAAACATCTGGTAATGGTGATGATTGAATATAACCTCTTGGGGACAAATTCTGCAGGCATGAGAATTTGCGCCTGTCTGCTGACTTCTGTGGAAAGTATTTTGGTGTAGTTGGATAGTTTGTTATTTCAGGTAATTCTAAAATACTTACGTATTGTAGATACTTCCTGAATACATATGGATTCTACACCCAAATGTATTTCTGTAGTCCTCAACAGTGGAAATGAAGGACTATTTACTGCTGTATGTTTTCCAGAAATGTAAGGTTTTCTTCTTGCAAGCTGTTATTCCTTAAATTGCACTTAGTCCATATTCACTAATCTGTTGAATATCTTTGTATTAGTTTTTAGCTATAAGAAATGAAAAAATATGTGGGCCTTTGTTCAGAAACATACTGCTGTTTTGAATTGCCGAAAGCTGGAGCAAGGATTACCAAAAATTAAAGAAGAAAAGAGTGGGCAAAATGAATCAAAGTTTTTGTTGCACTAAGCCCAGAGAAATCCCCCAGAGCAGGAATTTTAAACCTCAAAGTTTAATACTTTTGTCAGCATGCAAATGGAAATACTACAACTAGTGTATTTTCACTGGAAAAAGGAGGAAAGGTACTGGTTCTGGGTCTTCTCAAGAACATGCTCAACAGCAATTCATCTTTTTTCTCCAAACGTTAAGCAGTAAAAGCACTGCAAATAGCATAGTCTTTCAGTGGACTGCAGAGCACAAAGATGAGCAGTTGTATGTGCTGACTAAAAAGCTTATGTTTAATGTATCTGTAAGAGACAGGGATATTGGTTTTTCTTGCTCATCTTGGAGCAGACAGTAGAATATTATGGCTATTAGAAAATGCTGTATAACAAAGCTTATGATTACGTACTGTCTGTCGTATTTTTCAGTAATGTAGAAAGAATTGCTGACCTTCACAATGTCAAATGCCTTACATTAGTACAATGATGTCTAGACCCTATTCTTCCAAAACCTGCAAATACTCCAGTGGGTGTTAAGTATGATAGAGTACTCTGTGGAAGTGAAGAAGTCATTACTGCTTCTGGCAGTCCCGTGGTTTTCTTTTAAAGCTTCTTAAATTGAATAAAATTAAAAACCTTTGAGAAACGGTACAAGCACTGCTTTTGTACGGAGAAATAGAGGAAGTAAAATGGGTATGACAAAAGATACACTGCATATGAAATGCCACAATATAGAGCATTTCAGGATGTATGACAAAGGAAGATATAAAAGTGGATGACAGCGTAGATCATAAAAGCGAGTGAAGGGATGTAGTTTACAGAAGGTGATGCAAAGCCAGCCTGCGGAGAACATCCACAGAAGAAATGTTGTCCAGCTCACTGCTAGCCGTACTCGCAGAGTGTACCGACCAGCCTTAACTGTTGTAGGTAACTTCAAGTACCAAGTTGTATGTGGTGGCTGACAGTTTGAGCCAGAGGTTCGCGTGGTGGCGCACGTGTGGTGGCAGCTTGTGTAAGAGGAGGGTTTGTTTTGGGGCGTAATACAGCTTTTTGGAATTTCTCATTTCACTAAGTTGCTGAAGGTTGGTAAGGGCCAAGGAAAGTCGGCAGAGGAAAGAATACTGTCTTCTCCCCCTCCAGTTCTCTCTCCCCACCCCCTTCTCCCCCACAAGGGAGAGTGCAAGCTGAAGGAGCAGTAGGCTAGTTGGCTTGACTTCCTTCAAGAAAAATACTGGAGGAAAATAGTTATGCTGTTTGAAGGCTCCTAGAAGAAAACAGCCTGATCAAGAACAAAGCACATTAAACCAAGTCAGTCTATCGCTGTGTTTCAGAAGAAAATCAGATGCAGTAGATGCTTCCTCTCTTAACTTCCAATATGACTCTTGATATACTGTAATGAACATACCAGGGCAACCTGAATTAGGTGACACAAAGTAAAGCAGAGTAAAACTGGAAAACTTCCTTCCAGTTGTCACCGGTTCACTTGCAAACTGGAAGTTTTGCAGAGGTCTGATGTTGTTCTGCATTTCTGTGAGCAGGCTGAGTGATGGAGTACATGTACTCTGTTACATTTCCAGGTGACATTTCATCCTTAAGGGCCTTTAAGGATAGGTTAGACAATTGTCAGAATGATGTAGGCAGAGCTGATCCTGCCTTGAGGAAATAGATGTGGCCAGTAACCTTTTCCAGTTCCAGCCCATTTCCCTGTTGCTGCCTGGCTCCTGCCCGTTCTCTGTCTGACAGCTTAGGGGTGGGGAAGGGCTTTATTTGTTTGCTTTGGTTGTTTGTTTAATATTCTGACCCTTCAGGGAAGAGGAAACTTCTTTTCCTATATTTTTGCTTTTAAGCAGAAGGCAGCATCGTTACACTAATCTGGGCCTGTTGGAGCTTCGCTAGAAGCACCTTAGCTCAGTCCTTGCCTTCTATCGAGATGGAGTATTGCTTTTGGAAAGGCCTCTTCTCTAGCATGTGCATTCTAACACTGAAGGCAATTGCAACAGTTTTGTGTAACTTGATGTAGTACTGGATTGCTGTGCTAGAACACTGTGCTTTATATACATGCACCATAAAAATGACTTGGTTGTGGTCTGGCCTAGAGGGTACTACAGAAATATAATTAAAAAGTCATTTGAACATGGTAAGACTTGCGTAGGCCTGTTTTCTAACATCACCTAAAGAAGAAATAGTGTTTTGACTGTGTGTCTGTCCCCTCCAACAGACCCAATTCTGGTTTCTTAAAAGGCCATAAAAACCCCACTAAGCTCATGGACATTGTCTGTCTTTTTAAATGCCTGAAGTGTGATTTGTATATCTGTCTTTAATTCTACAAATATTTTGGTCATCATTGTCTGAAGTACAATGGCATTTCCTAACAACAGGTTCAGCATACAATGTGCCATTCCTTAATTATCCTCTTCTCCCAAAATATATGCAAGCATATATAACTGTTACCCTTCATAAGATGCATGGTTCAGTATTACTGATTCCATTGGGCCATATCAACCTGGATTACAAGGTACATGGTGACCTTTCTCCAACTCTAAATAGATTAGGTTGGTGGCTTACCACTGGCTTGGAACCCTTCTTCCAAATGTGCTGTCCTGGTCCAAGCCAGATGTGGGCTTATATTTTATTTATTGTCATATTGAAAGTGCAGAAGCAATTCAAGTTATTGTACCTTATATCTGAGTGATACAGAAGTATCTGTAATAATAATTAAAAAAATAATTACACATTCATTGAAATACTAGTGAAATGTTGCTTATTCCTAAATACAGCTCCATGGTCTCTTCCCATCTGAGTTTGCAGACTTCATTGGAAGGCGCTGTGGTATAAATAGACATAAATTATTTGCTGTCAGGCTAATAACAATCTTCTTGGCATCCCAATATATCTCCTCTCCCCCTCCAAACCATCCCATCTTATAGAAAAAGCATGTCATGAGGGGTCTTGTATTTTTATTAGGAAAACTTGTTATGAGAAAGTTGGTGCAAATTATTCCTTTTTTCACTATGCCAGTCTTTGTTATATATGCCAGAACATCTCTGCTAATTTTCTCATGTAAGAATTCAGGAAAAAAAAAAATTAAAAAACAAGTTTCAGCATTGCTCAGCAGAACTGCAATGGTTGATGCTATGATGAAGGTTCATATTTTAAAAAAGATTGTAATTTACAGAGTATAATAAATAATTATAGTTGTGTTACAGCTGTCAACACAAATGAGCAAAGAAAGTACACTTTGCAGTTAAGAATCCTTTTATGCTATTTGTTCTGGAACTTGTTCACAATAATTTAATAATTCAATGTTCGTCTTACTAGCATGAATTGAATTAATGAGGGTCCATTACACTGTATTTCGCAATCAAAAGCTGATGAGAAGGTGTGCCTCTTTCTCTGTCATCCTGTGCTCTGACACGCTATCCACAATACTCCTGTGTTAAGTGTGGCAGAATATAGATGAGCATAAAATACACAGTAAAAATCACCATTTCAGCTAAAATAAAAAGTGACTCTCTTATCTGCTTAACTAAAAGTGGCTTTTATTTTAATTATTCATCCTCTTAACATATAGGATGGCTAGTCTAGCTGGTCTATAAGGCCCCGTCTTGCATAGCCAGGAGAGGCATCAGTTCATCTGCTGGCTTGGCAGTGAGCAGGAGGTGGGACTGCCTGACCTCCAGGAGCCACTTCAACCCCTGAAAGGCCATGCATCTCCACAGAGCCCACCTGCCTCCTCTGCCCGAGCTCCTGGTACTCAGGAGCAGCATCTGAGAGCTGCAGCAGTGGTACCCATGCCTATCGTGAGCATGTAGATGTGGCTGGCCTGAAGCCTGTGTTGCTTCTTGGCTTTTGGTGAGCAGAAACGAGAAGAGACAGTAGATGAGAGACAAAGGAGGTGGTGGGAGAATGGCAAAGGGAACTTCAAAGCCATGGAGAGATCCCGAAAGAAAGGAGACAGATCTAGATGAGAAGAATTGAAGGAAAATTTGCTAAGAAGACAGGAAATGAATACGGGGGAAAAGAATAGGGGTAAGACACTGCATGAGTGTGAAGAAAAGAGACTGTGGTTGAAATCTGAGGAGAGGCTGAAAGGGACTGACAGCTGGTTAGAGGATGAAAGCTGGGTCTCTACAATCACAGAGTATGGATGAGGAAATTGTAATGTGCATGTTTGAAGTGGATTTCAGCTTGAAACCTTGTTAAACTTAACCTCTGATTTTCTGGCTTGCTGTTCAGAGCCAACGCAGAATATTTGTACAGGTTCCTGGATGCTGTTGGCTGACATTGGGGTCAATCCTCATTATTGGATAAAATATACCCTTAAAAACATATGAGCTGTTGAAAACTAGCTGAAAAAATAAAATTACTAAAATCCTGGAAAATAGGGAGGAATAAAGGCTGCAGTAACAGGAACATGGAAAACAGAGAGGGAAGTGAGCAAGACATAGAAACAGGCAAAGCAAGAGAGGAGCCTGCCTGCAGAAAGTGATGGGAGTTGGATGAAACTGTAATGAAAGGCAGTAGTGTGTTTTCCTCCATCCTGTCATTAGTGTGGATGTTTTTAGTAAAGCGGCAATGGCAGGTAGTCATGGTTTTGGTCTGTTGCGTAGAGACGAGGCCAGGAGACTGATAGTTTCTCCTGCTGCCTCTTTGTACAAGTGATGAACAGCCAAGTACTCTCTGCACTTGTGTTTTGCAGTTTTTGGGATCTTACAGGTGGATATGGTCAGCTTTGCTGAAGACATGTTTCCATTCATTATTTGTGATGTAGGAATTTATTGAAAGGAAACCATGAAACTTCATCCAGACTACCTGGAAGCTAGACCATGATTCAGTAGCAGGTTTTTTTCCCCATTCATTAGATAATAATGTAAAGGTTTCAAAACTGCTTTACCCTTTCCCTTTGTCCTTTAAGTGCTGGTTTCGCAAATGATCTTAGCTCCAGTTCTTGGTGACAAATTAATTGGTCTGGGCTGTCATGTAATGATGCTGAGGTGAGCAAAACCAGTGCAAATACCATGTAACAGAAAAATGTTCCAGTACCTGTGTTTCCTCTTTCTTTATGCTTTGGAGAACAATGGAACATGCTGGGGTGGAGGAAACATGCCCTGGAAGAAAATGCCTGAAGAATGACTTTGTATTCACACACATTTGTATGTCTTTATTCCAGAAACTATGTAAACATATATTGTGTGTATTTGTAGTAAAAAAGCTAAGTGAGAATTACTTACAGAAAAATCTAGTGCAGCTCTCAAAGTGCTGCTCTGAAGCAGGCTGTCCATGGTGGTTTACTTCTCAGGAGCTTGAGGTTTCCATTTGAGCCTGTGGGAGATGGCAACTTGTTACAAGGGATTGAGATTAGAGATATTGTTTGTCTGGACAAAGGAAGAATCAGAGGTGGCTCTTTTCATTCTTGTTCGCTAGAGCATCTCCAAAAACCTGACCCATTTTAATTAAAAAAAAAAAAAAAAAAGTTGTGGGGGAATATCCATGGCAACCATAAAGGCACTTAGCGCAAGAACAGTTCCTGTTAAGATTGTATTTTGTGGGCTCAGATTTAAGTTGAAGTTTAGGTTGCTGATGATCTTTATGCCAAAGCAAAGGTATGTATATTAAATATTGATGAAATACTGTACGTTGTGAGCATAGTCTGGGAGGACGTGGCCTCCGTTGTAGTGCAGGTTGATGCCCATCAGCTGTGCCCAGAAGCATAAGGATTTGAACAGATGAATCTGACTGAGAGAATGAGATATGTCAGAGTCGAAGCCTGGATTAGGAAAGGACATCTCAGCCTGGCTACCGGGAAAGAAATTCTCACCACTCCTTTTAACTGATCACAAGTTACTGTTCTTATTTTTTGTGGGCTTGAGTGTGTGTCCGTGCTGTGCTGCATTACCAGTTGAACACTGCTTCGGCGTTGCTGACTTCTGTTGCAGGTATAATCATCTCTCTCCGGTTAAAAGACAGGAGCCACCAAGGTTTGGGCTGTTTCTTCAGACAGGGCAAAACGTGTTCACTGGTTTGTTTTCAGAGGCTGAAGTACTAGGGGTTATTTCTGTGATGGAGGACATGATTTTTTAAAGAAACAATTAGATGAGGTTCTGCACTGATGCTTAGGATCTATTCTGGTTAATTTTGAGATACACAACATGGATGTGGATATACATACACACGCATTGCTTTGCAAATTTGATTTTTTCCCCTCTTTTGCAATCTCATGCTAAAACAAAATTGGTGTCTTTAAAAATGTTGCTGTATTTGGATATGATAGATTATATCATGCATAACTAGTTTTCTGGGACATAGATGAAGGTATCTGCCATCTCTATTTTACTATTGCTGCCAGAAACATAATACAGAATCTATTTATTTTAGTCATGATTTTGATTAAATTTTCTGCTTTCACAATTTATACACGGCTGTATAACTTGGATGTACTGCTGCATTTCCAAGTAATAGACCTTCTAAAATAACATGATCCTCTCTCATTGTACAGTCCTGTATCTGAGGCTGACAATTGTTTAATCGTTTTATCATTTTTTTTTAATTGCTGCTTAGTAGTAACTTCTTACTTGCAGAGTGACTCTATCCTGGGGAAGGAACTCTATTTTAGTGCCTTCTGTACAATGCACAAAAGAAAAGGTGCTTGGTCAGGTAAACTATTAAGGAACTAGTTTGTATTTAATAGATCACATTTACATTATTACTTAGTGCAACATATGCCCTTAAAGCTACAAAAAGAGGTAAGCTATATATATTATGCTGCTTTAATTGAAAGCTATATGTATTACTAACCGAGTGTTTCGAACTTGTACTTATTTTAATAAAAATTTAATTTTAAATTGATTTTTTTTTTTAGTAAAAAGAAAACTGATAATCCCTGCAACAAATTTTAAAGCTCAGTTTCAAAAAGCCACCTGTCCTCAATAAACCTGAAAAAGAAATACTATGTAAACAGTATGATTACATAAATATTGTTATTTTTGTAGATTTACTAACTTCCTTTCGGAGACCTGAATACAAATGGCCACGATAAAATGTTACTGCTTTTCTCCTAATCCACTTTGAAATTTTGCATATTACTAAACCTTGCAATGGTTTTACTGTGTTTGCGCAGAAAATACATCATTGTTGAATCGAATGGGGTTGTTGGCTGAGTCGTAAGCCACCATATGATTGTGCTGTCTGTATTCCTAGCTCAAACTCTGCTGTTGCTTTCAAGAGCACGGTACTAACTTGTTTCCTAAAAAAATGACATAAAAGTGGCACACAGCGACTTGGTTTCTTAAGTTATCTGTTGCAGTTTGCTTCAGGCAGAAACTGTTTTACTCCTAACCCTTTCCCCCCCCACCTCAAGCAGTATTCCCCCCCTTTCATTTCCTGTTGTCTTTAAAAGAATTGGGGCTCTATTTTATGAAAATGCTAACAAGGTCAAAGTTTCAGAGGTGGTATTTTCTTACTGTCCGTATCCTTGCCTTATATAGCAAAACAGATGCTTTGCAATTCTGAAGTGCAAATGGCTTTTAGCCACGTAACTGGGCTAAGGGGAAGACGTAATGGGCAGGCTTTTTTCTGATTTGTGTCTCTATCCGTTCCCTCTTTTGTGCATAGTTTTATCTGGAAGGCAGTTTGCCGTCCTGACAGCAAAGGCAGAGCGCAGCGGGGTCAGCCAGGTGGCTGCGGAGGGTGGCAGCCCTGCCGGAGAGACTCCATCACCTGCAGTGCCAGGGCTGAATGGGGCTGGAGCAGGTTGCTAAGCAGAGCCCGTTCTTTTGTTTTACACATTTGGGTGTGTTTGTTTATTTAATATGCCGATGTTTGGAGAAAGTTGCAAAGGAAACTACCCTAAGGTAGTTAGTGCTCAGTTCCTGCATACATTTCTGTGCAATACATGATTCTTTAAAGTAAGTGGAAGGGTGTAAGATCAGTATCTAGACAACTAACTTCTGTAATGCTCTCAAAATCCTGAACCTTGCTCGTGACTCTCACACCTCCTGTGACAGCGCTGCTTCTCTGATGTGGGAGAACGAATTATTCCTATTCCATTTAATTGATTTAATCCTCATTTTCCTTTTCGAAGAACAGCAGTTGCAATACATACCTTACACTTTATTTTCTTTCTTCACTGCTCAGATCCTAGGTGTGGTTTAGGGTTTATCACATTATTTTGAATAGGAAGTAGGTTTAGATAAGTGTTCCGAAAAGCGATTAGAAAGCAAATACTTAAGGCGATATTGAGCAGAGAAAGGTGTAATCTGCAACTGTCAAAATGTTTTCAATATGGAAGCATGTATCCATCATGATTTTATTTTCCCACAGAAAGGCTAACTAAGGATGTTAAATTCACAACTCAAAGAGAATGTCTTTGAGTAATATTTTGCTATAAAAATATCATTTTTATTAGAAACAGTCAAAAATATTAATATGTTTCATAATATATTTTTATGGATTATTTTTAGAGATGATATTTTTATGAAATATCTTTGTGATAGTCTTTTACAATGACAAAGTCATCTAATGTTTAACACTGAGTGTTTTTAGAGGCTTATTTCCATAAATGTGTTTAGTGACTTGTTCCGTGTTAAAGACTGTATCACAAAGAGTTCAAAAATTAAGTTGCTAAAAATAATATTTAAAAATAACTTTTTTTGTTGAGTATTCTCTGAGGTCACAGGTATGCCAGTGAAGGATGAGTGGTGATCTGTCTTTGCAAAGTCTGCATTAAAACTGCTGGAGTTTTTTGAGCTTTTCCTTCTTGTATTTTAAAAATGGTTACAGAGATGACTTATCACTAAAGCAGAGACAATTTTACTGGTGCCAAGTAAAGGTGTGTGATCTGTCCATGATGGTGTTTGGTGTTCCATAGTAACCTGCATGTTGATGTGAAGAAGCAACTGAAAAATTGCAAAGGCTATCTCGTCTTTGCAGGAAGTGGAGAATAATTTTGTCTGCTGAAATAACTGATGAAAAGATAATTTTTAACTCACAAAACAGTGTTTTGGATTTTTTGCCATAACGCTAAATAATTTTCCTCAGTGATGGGGAATTTCTTTAAACCAAATGAAAAATCAAAATACAGCATTTTAACTTGTAATTGCAGTGTACTTTTTTGCATACAAAGGAGGTATTTATTCCGATAAATGCAGTATGGCTTTTATGTGATTATTGAATGAACTTCTCTTGATTATAAATAAATAAAAACGTGTAATCAAGGGGTTTTTTTTAACAATTAGCTGCTTACCTGCATAAGTGTGCCAGATTTTTTTTTTGGGGGGGACGAGGCTGCACTGCTAAAGCTCTAAGGGTTTTAATGTAGGGATTTTTCCAAATGTAAGCATATCTTGACTATGATTCATTCAGTCTTGTGTGAGTATTATTTATTAGCCCTTCAAAGGACAGGAGCTGGAAGCTTCTAATAACAAAGATATTCATAGATGTATTGAAATTCCAGACCTCCGGGGCCAGGGTGCTGTGCCAGAGGGTGGGTTAGCACAGGGTGTTTAAAAAGATGATGCTCAGCTCAGATGTCTCTTGTCCTTACCTGCGGGGTGGTGGTGGTGCCCTTCCTTACACCTGTCTTCTCCACATTCTTTCATTTTTGCAGGTATTAAGTGTTTTTCTAGTAAAATGAGTTGGAAACTACAGACAAGTTAAACATGTTCAGTGACAGAGAAATTCTGCAAAGGTTTGGGGACAGATGTCAAACTGGGAACCAGGCTTTGCTTGCAGTGAAAAGAAGTCGTTCTCGCGCGCGTGTGGAAGACTTGTTCCCTCTAGCTGTTGGTGCCCTTCCCCTTTCTCTCCAGCTGGGGATGGGAAGCATGAAATCAGCTGGAAAACTTTTGTTTAACAAGATGGAAGTGCCTGGTGACTTCCTGCTGAACTGTCACGACCTAAGTAAATGAAATGCTAATTAAAATATGTTATGAAAATAAGATCTAATGTAATAGAATACTAAACCGTAGTCCTTAAAGATACAGAACTTAGCCTTATGTCACATAATACCTGATACAGTAATAAAATACTTGATCAAGTAATAGGATATTACTTAGCTAAATAATTATATAAAATAATGGGGACTGCAAGCAAGGTTTCTGGAGGACTGTTCTGTTCCATGTCCTTATCTAGAGGACTCTTTAAGTATTTTGTTTAAGTCATTGCAAAGAAGATAGAAAGATCAGTAATTACTACGGAAAGAAAACCAAAAATAAGTATCTTGAGATGATGTGGATACAAGCTGGGGTTTTGTAAGAGGAAATAACAAGTATTAGAAGTACATGAGGGACTGGCAGCAAATGATAAACTTATGCAAGAATCGCCTAATGCAGGATTTTTTTTATAAACCTGAGAGTTAAAGATTAGATATGTAAGCATTTACTGCTGATCTTTTATTTAAGGCAAAACTATTTGTAATTCACAATTCTACAGGTTTTTATTTGAAATCTTACTTTAGACTGGTAGTGATGGATTTGGATTTGACGTAGCTTTAGGACAAATGGGTGAAATAAGTCCACCTCAAGAAATATGTCTGCCTGTGTCCTTCTGGCATGAAATTATTGTACCTTTGTGGCTTGACTTGGACTGACTTGGTCTGTTCTGTTTAGAAAAGAAGGTGGTAAGATGTGCTAGAAAATAAGGCATTGGTCCAATTGAATGATTTATTCTCTATTTATTGTAGACACTTTGTAAAATTAATTCCTCCAGTGTCCTAGGGTTAGGTTCCTGGAAGCTTCCTAGTGGTTTTGCTCATATATGAAGAAAACCTTAGCTTTTATAGTTTTGTGGCTCACCTGAGCTACTAAAGGCATGGTAACAAGTATGTACTTTGTTACTTTGCTCAATGTTGCATGTAGTAGCATTCAGTCAGACTCCTCTATTTCCCTGTCTCAGTCAGCTGAGGATTATAATGACCATATAGCTGATGAGTGTTGTAACTGGTACATTGATGAGAGTGATTTAATGGTATTTGTTCTATCTGGACATTTCCTACAGTATTGCAGTGATACCTTGTCATTTTTTTTCTCTGTGAAAATTTCAGCCTGTGAAGGTATTGTCAAAATGGTGTGGAGGCAGATTATGATGCTTCCCCTGCCCCCATACATGTTGTATAAAGGGGAAGGTGGGGCATCCTGGATGAACTACGCTGGATTAATGCTTGTTTCTTTTGGGCATTTTTTGCATCCATAATATTTGTGGCCATTTTTAGATGATGGTAACCTATGAAATCGATCATCAAAATCCAAAGCACGGGTCATGATGGATTCTGTCCTTGCAGTGCTCCAGTATGCACTGTCTTGAATTCAGTATTGTGGAGCAGATGGTTACAACTTACCTTTCTGGTGCTGTCTTAATAGTACAAAATTCTTGTATTATAAAAAAAGAAATAGTTATTTGCTACATCTGGCTCAGTTCAACTGCCCTAGCTGCTTCCTTGTTTCCATTCATGAGTTGGATTAGAGGCAAGAAGTGGCAGGGAGAGGTGGTTTTCTCTGTGAAGCAGACTGCAGACCAAGGAGCAATGCAGGGGCAGCATGGTGCCCATGTGCACAATTCCTCTTGACATTAATGGCCATTACGAATATAAAGTGAGGCTAGCATGCAGTGATTACACATGAAGAGCCAAATTATTATTGTTAATGATGATGTGTATACATTTCAGTGAAGGCTGGATTGCTTCTAATGGGTTTTGTTTTCCTTTGTTCAATGTGAGGTACTTCTGGCTCCTGAGTTCTTGTTTTAAATAGGATTCCCATCTTCTGCTGTCTGTGAAACATTATTCCTGGTTTCTCTCCATTGATTTATGCAATTTTATTTCTGCTGTTCCTTTTTTTGTGGTTTTTTTGTTTGTTTGTTTGTTTTTTTTGTTCTTCAACTGTCAAAATAAGCATCATATTTTCACATGTATAACTTGCACCATATAGAACCTATGTAAACTATGAGGGGAGGCAGTACATCGAGGGAGCAGTTGGTGAGTAATGATGGATCGACAGCAAGGGAACTGGGATTTTAGAGGAGCGAGGGAAGAGGAGGAAAAGCATTCCTGCTGCTGGGGCTGAGCGTGCCCAGGCAGTTGGGAAGGTGTGACCATGGCAAGGGGACTGCCCTGGGAGGGGTGCAGCTGGGAGGAAGGATTTTGAGCTCTCATTCAGGTAATAATGTCCTGGATGGCATGCATACTTGTACTGGATTCCCCAGGTGCAGCAAAGAAAAATCTCTGAGGAGTGGTGAGACTTGTTGTCTGCCAGTTCTGTTTTATTGGCATATGGTGTGGTTTCACCATACATATGATGTGGTTTAGATGTATACTGCTGATGAGAGAAATGGCCAAGCTCTTTTTCCTCCCCATCCCTAGCTCCTAGCTGTGTTTCCTTAGACCAATTTGTTGATTCAGTAGAAAGCTACTCCATCTCCCACCCTCTCTGACCCCATGCACCCCATGTTGACACCCCGACTCTCCTTCATTCAGTTATGGCTAGATTGCTAAATGCAGCACAAGGAAGGGCTGCCCAAAGGGACTATCCCTTTTGGTGGCTTTCTGAGTTGGGTAAAATTAAACACACAAGTCTGTGTCCTCAGCCTCTGACTCGGGTACAACACAGTGCTGTGTCCAAGTTCACTGCAAAGAGGGCATCCAGTAATCAGATGGGATCTCAGGTGAGGAGTGGAAGTTTGCCTGATGTCTACCAAAAAGGTTTGTGAAACAGGTATAATCGTCACTGTTCCTCTATGCCGAGGAAAGCTCCTCGGGCCACTCAGGAAAACAGTTTGCAGGTCTGATTCACTGGTGAGCGACAGGCCTTACTTATGCACTTCCTACACTTCTGTTCCTCTCTGAGTTTCTGTATGCAGCAGTCCAGCCCGAGATACCCTCTGGGATGCTTCCCACTCCACCTTCTAATGATGCTAATGGTGAAACCACACGACAGGTGATGTTTGGATGTTAGCTTGCTCATGGCAAAGAAGAGAGTATGAGCAGCCAAGCTTCAAACAACTGCCATTTAAAAAAGAAATTAAAAAATATCCGAATGTTTCATCTGGAGACAAAGATTTAGCTGTTACATTCAAGAAGTCTTCATTTGCTGCAGAAAACTAAAAAAAGAAATTGAAGAAAAGTTTTGGTGGTTTGGGTCAGTCTTTCCCATGGACAGAGCCCCGATAGGCTGATTGCCATGGAAATGAAATCTGTTAGAAGTGCTGTTGGTGAATCTGAATGGTGTGTATTGTTCAACCTGTTAAGTGGAGCTTTCAAATAAGAAGATAACCAAAATAGTTTACCAAGAGGAAAAAATAATGGGGAATTAGTCGTATGTCCCAGGGAGGCTTCACGAAGGATACCCTTCTTCTTTTCCCAAGTAAGAGATGCGCATTTTGAACAGAAGAGGCATTTTAATGTTTTCTTGTTACTTGTTTATTTAACTTCAGTGTGTGTCTCCTAACAAATCAAGGGGGGAGCCATGTTGTGAGTTAAACTGAAAATCTCAAGATCAGACGTGTGAGTAAACCTAGAGGGATTTGGTCCCCAAGACATTTCAGAGCAACTCTATTGAGTTAATTTCATTTATTTCCACCTTTTCGAAGTGCTTCATTTAGAAGTTAAGTGAGGTTTAACTCGGGCAACTCTAGTTTTGTGTAGTCATCACTAGTTTATCAAGTGTGGACAGTACTTTCTAAAAGATTTTTATTACAGCTTTAAGAAATAATTTCAAGATATGTTTTTGTTTTCTTTATTGTCTCAAGACTCAGAGGTTTCCAGTGGCCTTCAGGCAACTGCTTAATTTACCTAATGCATGTTATGGTATTGAAAAAGTGATCTCCATCTCTGAAAGGAGGTGCAGATTAAAGGCTAGGAATAGCTGGCGTAGCAGTTGGTTTGTGCTGATCCTTTTTTCAGCAACCACCAGCTTTCTGACAACATTTAATATTTGCAGCTGTTCTTAATAGGGTATTATTTTATATGGCTTCAGTAAAGATTTCCTTTCTTTAGTCACAGTGGAAGAAGAGAAATGTTACAGTGCATTTATTTTTCCTTTCGGTTATTTCTTGGTTGTGCTAAAAGATGAGCACGCAGTGCGAGAGGGAAGGATATTGGGAACAGAACTGGGTGGGAAAGGATAGAGACTACGCAACTCAGGGAAGAGCATCCAGATTTGGTCCATGGGGAAGAGGGAGATAATTATGGCAGGAAGAGAGAGGTGTGAGACGGTGAAAGTATGTTGGATTAGGAGCTCCTTTGGGGTATGGAGAAGCAGAAGGTTGCATGCATCTGCTCATGATGCATACAGTTTGGCTTTTACCCATGTATCTTAAAGGTTTTTTTCGACAGAGAATTGGATTCACTTTGAAAATGCTAAGTAACTTTAAAAACAACCCACCCTTTTTTTCCCTTTTCTTTCTGAAAAGTGCTTTGCAAGTCTGAGTTTCTTCTAGGTATGCTGCTGGCAGAATGTGAATCCTGAACCTTTAAATCTGCAGCGCAGACCTCTTACAGCATGAGAAGAAGCAATTTTGATCATCTTGGGGAGTCAAGTGCTAGAAAAAAGCTTGATATATTGTTTCTTTGTATTAAAACTGTGTGGTAGGCAATAGCACAATAACGGAGACCAGGAGCTGAGTTTGAGCTTCAGGTCTGGGAGATGAGTGCTGTCTGTAGGTTAGCAATAAAACAGCCAAAAAAGAATTACCTTGCATGATCAGTCCAAGAGTTTATTAATTTATTGGCTTGGCAACAGTTGCACAGAGCTGCTACATGGGTGGGATAAAATTGCTTTAGTTTATAGGGAAGGGTGAGAAATCTCTGTTGCAAATAAAAGGCCAAGGGGAACCTAGAAACACAGTTAAAGGAAGGGCAAAAGATACAGGATAATATCACACAGTTATTGAGCAAAGATGGTACTTGGCTTTTTTGTTGGATTTTTTTTCTAATTGATGTAATAATTCATTCAGTGAATGTTGTGAGTTCAGGATTGATGGACAAAATACTGGCAACTACAGAGCTCAACCCCACTTCTGAATCACTTTCAGGAATGACTGCATGTTTTGTTCTCAAGTGACGGTTTGGTTCACCAAGTTAACATCATCTGCCTGGTGTAATTGCAAGAATGCCATAAGGAAATGACACTATACCTTTCCTAAACAATAACAGAGCTGGCATACGATACGTGAATAAGATACTCTTAAGTCCACCCATGCTCACAGTATTAAAATGCCAAGCCAGGTTTGGACTTAAATACTTGCTCTTATTTTTTGTCTTAGTTGTATAGTTATGGTCTTAGAGAGTTAGTAAAGTTAGTGATGAACATTTTATGGAAAAAAAAAAAAACCCTATTGTATTTCAGAAATTATGCTTGACTAACTAAATCCAGTGTTACTAAGCAGGCAGGAGGCAAATGCTGGTTCACTCATCTCAGATGCTCTGAGATTGTAACAAGTCAAAGGATGCTTCCTCCATACACCCCAAGTCCCCCTGTCCCAAATCTCCCAGCTGTGCTTAATCTTGAGAATCAGTAGATTATTCAATTGCCTTTTTATTGGCAAAGATTAGTTTAAAAAGCCTCAAGAAGTCACCTCCTTGACCAAGCAAAGTTTGAAGCTGGCTTCAGAGAGGATCCTCCAGATGGAGGCAGATGGGTCAGTGTTCCTGTGTCTTGGACACAAGGGACACTTATTTCTTGAGCTAGTGTTGTGTTGGGATAGCTGTTGAAATCGGGCTAGGAAGGGTTTCCTATCACTGTTCTACATGCCTGCAAGTGATAGGGAGTTTGCTTCTGCTTGTGTGAATTCCGGGTCCTGACCATTTTATTTTCTGTATTTTTGCTTGAAGGATAACATTGAGATTGAAACTTTCTGTTACTACTAACTAAAAGTATGATTAATATAGGCCTGATGCTTTGACAGAGGGAAAAAAATCCCCAAACCAGATGCTAGTGTTAATTGGACACTGAATCGCTTGAAGTCATTCATTAGCCTGTAGGTATGCTGTTTCCAATCACCTGCAGTTTCATTTCAGTCAGAAAGTGATAAGATAATCTTTTTTTAATTAAGGTGACATTATAAATTAACCTGTCAATAAATGGCATTAACTTTTTCAGCAGTGCAGTTACAAGTGGATAGATTCGTAGCACTGTTCTTTAGCCAAAAGAGAAATATTGGATCTAGTGCTGAGTTGTTAAATACTAATGAATAATTTATTTAATGAATTTTGTCTTTCTCTGTTCACGGTGTGACTGGCAAAGCACTAGGCTTCTCCAAATGTTCCATTGTTCAGAATTACTCTGATTTTTGGGGCCTTATTGCTTTGATTTGCTATGCAGGTTGCTAACTCCTTTGCCGTATTCTGGACTGCGCAAGTACGTTATCTGTTAACTTCCCCTGATCTGGCTGAGAACCATTTTTGTATTACAGGTTTTGGTGGGGATGCGTATTGGTAATTAGTTTTTACATTCAGTTTCTGTGAAGCTTAACATGTGTGTTCGGCTGTAAACCTAATTGTGTAAATGATCACGAAAGTGAATGTGCAGTGGCTCAGACATCAAAGTGAATTAAAAATATGTCGAACTGCAGAAATATTTCATACTATGTCTGGTTGGATTCAGGTTATTATTCTCTTTTAAAAGATTAATAGAACTTTTGGAAGAAAAGTGAACTGTTTCCAAAAGCATTACTGGAAGAAAATTGGCTTTCACTGCACATCTACTGTAAAGAAATATGTAATAAAATTCTTTCCAAGATTCGTAAACGCTTGTACTCAGGAGTCAAAGCTGTGGGTCCAGCTGTTTATTACTGAACTGTTGATTGCTGAAGCAGCTGTCTTTAGAAGATGCTCTGCATGTGTAGTATCTTTTGACCACATTTAAAAACAAAACAAAAAAAAACACTATGAAGTATTCTGGTGTACTGTGCTGCAGTGAAAATGAAATTCAGAGTTCATGGAAGCAGGGACTGTATTGGGATGGGACTTTTGCTGGAAGTGTTGCTGAGATCTGAAGAGGTAGTCCTGAGGCGTATGTGGAGTTGGTGAGCGTCATCGCTGCTCTTGTTCGTGGGCTACTGCTGCATTTCAGGCTCCTGTGCTCCTGCTGCTGGCTTGCCCCATGCCCTGCAGTAATCTGGTTTGCAGAAAGACACTTGACATTTTAAGAATTTGTTTTGTGCTTATTTTTCTCTGTCTGTCATCTTCTGACATTTGCACACGATTTAAAATTGTGATAGCAGTGTCCTTACATCTTACTACATCATCTGCTTCTTGAAGGCTACCAAATCTGTTTCTGTTGGAAGAGATTTTGTTGTGTCTTTTTTCTCCTGCCCTCTAGTAGACAGTTAAGTTTGGGGGTTGTTACTGAGGTCTGAGGAGATATTTTTCCTTTCAAAGTGTGAAAAAGAGAGGCACATGCAGGAGCTCATGTATAGACTTGGACAGAGGCAGGAGAAAAAGGGCTTTGGTATTCATTCCTGGACCTCTGCTGGGAACAGTTGTGGGACTGAGGTCAAAGTATTTCAAGTGCAAATGTGGTTTGCTTAGTCCCTGAACATACAGATTGTTTGGCTTACCTGATCTGTCACAGACACTGGCTTTTAACTGGTCTTTAAAATCAATTAGTGCAATAATGTTTATGGCACACTGGCTTTTACTGAAAGTCTCTGTCCTGTAGGAAACCAGGACCCAGGTCCTGAATGTACGTGCTTTGAGCAGTAGTCAATTATTTGATAGCTGGCTTTTTTCCTGCTAACTATTTCCATGACGTATGTGGTGTTACCCACAGGCATATTGGGATGCTGAAGTGGAATTTTTTTTTTAATTACCATTTTTGATTGATTTGAGAGGGCATGTGGGGGGCATGAGGATCTACCAGTGAAGATTAAAAAAAAACAAAACCAAAAAACCACAAGCTGCAAGGATCTGAACAGTGTGCTTCAGTTGCATTTATTCTCCCTTTGCAAAATATAATAATTACTTTTTAGTTCTTATTTCCTGTCTGAATAATTGCATTTTGTACTCAAATGTGTGTTCTTCTGAATCATTCTCTTCTTAATGGACTTTCTGCTTAACTGCATTTCTTCTTCTGTGCCCTTCATAGTAACATAAATGTTTCTATTTATCTCCTGTTCTCTACTTTTTGTATATTCCCCCACAGTTCATACATTTGAGCTCCCACTTTGTTTTGCCTGAGTTCACTAGAGGTACCAAAGGCTGTTGATTTTCTGTCAGTTGGAAGTTTCACCTATTTTAAGGAAAACTAGGCAAATTCTATGTTACTGTATAATACTGTAGCAGTGAAGGCAGGAGAAGAACTAATATTGCTCAGGGACTTCCAAAGGATCTGTAGCCTCGAGGAAAATGTGGATTAAATAAAAGAAATATTTATTTTTTTTTACATTTCTGGTGGTGGTGTGACTCACCAGGAGGCAAGAAAAGAAGCTGATTTTCCTTCAGCCTCTTGCAGAGGCTGTGTATACACTTGGCTTAGGTTGTTGAATGGTAAGTAGAAAATTAAAGGTTGGCTGGTGTGGGGTTTCATCCTAAGTGGAAGAAGCTGCTCTCAGGTCAAAAAACCAGAGAGCAGGCTGTGTTCTCAGGGAGGTACGGGGGAAATACTTTGCTAGATTTTGTGCTCAGAAGGGAGCGAACCTGGTAGCCCAGTGCTGGGGTAGGCTGAACATCAGAAAATGCTTCACTTGAGAGGTCTTCTCTCCCTCTCTGGCAAATAGATATTCTTATCAATTTAAATTAGCACCATTTTAGCATCAGAAAAGAAAAGGAGTTCACCCTTGGTTTTGGCACTTGCAAATACGAGTGCAAAATTATTTTCTTAGCATCAGGGACGGTTTTGCATGCTGTGTGGAGAGGTAGCTGTGTGCTGGTCTGCCATCAGCCCCTTTTTCATCTGTCTGTTGCTATTGTCAGGCCAACTGTAGGAGTCTTAACTTCTTCTGATTTTATTTCTCAAATATTCAGCTTGTCTGGCCTACCGGTTAGGGATTTTAATCTTGAAAACCAAAATCTTTTCAGCAGGAGAGCTTGGGTGTACTTTGAACTGCATATGCCTAAATGAAGGTCTGTGGCTTTGGTGGATGGATGTGTTTTGGCTTTTCATGGTTGATTTAGCTGCCAGCCTGAAGTTACTAAATGAATGGAAATTCTCTGAAAGAGAGAGCGTGCCAACAGGCAAGCACATATTCTGAGCTTCCTCATTATGCCAGACAACAAAAATGTTGTGAAGCTGCATAACACTTGCATTGTGATTAGTTACATCACTTATTCATGTTCTGCAAAATAAACACATTTAGATGGCCGACCATGACAAGCATTTCAAGAAGTAATGGTCTTTAAGCGTCAGCAAAGACATAATTAAGCTGAACATTGAAAAGAGCTTCACAGCTGTGAATACAGTTAATCAATGAAATGGGTTCTCAGAAAAGCCAGTGATGTTCCACATCAGTTTTCAGTCCTATATTTTTGGGTCCAAGAAGAATGTAATTAATACTCTACTGAAGGTGGTAGAGACCAGCCTTCTGAACCTCGATGTGGACAGTAACCATCCATTAACCCACTGCCTCTGAAGCCTTTTGGGGAGATGCTGTGCTGTAACCCTGCTGGGGACGGGGACGGGGAGGGTTAATTCACAAGGTGAGATAATTTCATGGCATTTATAGGAAGAAGGATTGCTAATAGGAAGGTGGTGATGGTGTGTTCAGCAGTGACACAGTGCACAGTGGCATGGCAGTCACAGTACAAATCCTTGGGCTCTTCCTTAATAAGAGGAAATGTAATCCTACACAAGAAGAAATTTTATGCTACTGTGTTTTAGCTATGAATGCCTTGGTCTTCAGAGCATTCACTCTGAGCCTATAATGTTATAGCCATAGTTACAAACCTTAATTGCTTGATCTCCTGGTTTTACAAACACTGGTCTTGTGACAGCAAATTGATCAAACTCTGAGGTTTCACTTTCTGCATGGTGGTTAAGCTGACAGAGTGAGCCACAGACAGGCTGCTGTCATCTGAGCAGGTCTGCTAATTTGGGGTTGTTGGAAAGGGACAGGAGACATCCAATGGACATCCAATTGTGCTTGCTTTGACAGCACATATACTAAAATGGGAACGATACAGAGAAGATTAGCATGGCCACAGTGCAAGGATGACACGCAAATTCATGAAGCATTCCATATTTTAAGGAAGTGGTCACGGCACCAATCCTGTCAGAGTTCAAGGAGCATCTGGATGCCACTCTTAGTCATACGGTTTAGTGCTAGGTAGTCCTGTGAGGAACAGGGAGTTGGAATCAATGATCCTTATGGGTCCCTTCCAACTTGAGATATTCTAGGATTATATGATTCTTAGGAACAGCAGGGAAAGGTAAAGAGGAAAAAGGTTGGCAGGGAGTGAAGTACAAGGAAACCACAAAGCAAAATGGAAAAGAAGAAATCACATCGCAAAAGGAGAAGTTAGAAACGCTAGCAGAAGTGATGGAGAAAGATATTAAATAAAGAAGGAAAGTAAAGGTGAAGAGGAATGCAAATAAGTGAAAATCAAAGAACCAGATTGGGAGAGGAGGAGTGGAAGAAGACAGTGATTTAATAGTGGTACACTTTATTTAAAAACAACAAAAAAATGAAATAGCAGTGATAAAGAGCATCTATCTATACCAGCTGAGGAAACATGCAAAACCCACTATTGATAAAATTTCTAATATGCATATTAGCAGATGCTTTACTTGGAGTGCTTTATGTAAGCCATAGGCTTACTGTGTCTTGTTTACTGACCCTTCCTTTTTAAAGATAGCTTGGGGACAGTGGTCTGGCAAGGTGAGGATGATAGACCTGGAAATCCTCTCTCCCATTCTGTATTACTACACATGTGCAGGTAAGCTGGTAGTCTAGGGTGGTACCAAACCTTTACCATTAGATGCAGGATGGATGCTCAATAAGTGTCTGTGCTTAAATCCCTTTAAGTGGCTTCACCTCCCCACTCTTCCCAAGCAGGACTTTTATAACCAGTTTTGTTCTGATAGAAATTTTGGCTGTTTTTTTGTTTTTTTCAGACTCCAAAGCCTGACATTGTTAGGCTTTTCTCCCGAAAGATGAAGACCAGAAAATCTTGAGTTACAAATAAAGAAATGTTACGTTTTGCTATGTAAACTATGTATGCAATTAAAAAAAAAAAACAAAAAAAACGTGGGCAGAGGGAGAAGAGCCATGTTTCTGGATACTCATGGGGATACTCATGGTAAAGTGGAAAATCCTGACTTGTCTGAGTTATCGTAGCTCCACTGCTGGCATCTTTATGAATCAGGAACAGAGGAAAGAAGTCTGTTGTATCTTTTGCTTTTCAGTTGATTTGTAACTACTTACACCCAACTTCTCATCTCTGTTGTACTCTTACCTTGGGTAAAGTGAAGAAGTAGAGTGAATGCATTATTGTCTTGAGGAATTATGATGCTTCCAAAGAAGCGTGTGATTTGGACAGGTATACAGCGGTAGAGTAACTTTCTCTCTGACCAGTCCTATTTATTGCTAGGAAAAAACACTTAAAAGTTAAAATCTGTGGTATTTCAGAGAGTAAGATGTCTAAGTGCTGTTGAAATTCAGTGGGATTTTGGTGACTAAGTTAGTTTTTGAAATTTTTGGTCCTTAGACTGACAAACAGATCTGTAAATGTCCCCTTTCAGTCCTTTGTTTTGCTTTGGTTTGTGCTGTCACCCGTCTCCTCTTCATGTTTTTGAACAATCACCCTATAGTAAATCAGACCTAAATAGACGTATATCCCTAGATAGAGAACTTCTAGTGGCTGTATGAGAATTAATGTAGATTAACAAAGCGGTGAACTTAGTTTTCTCTGCTAGTTTAGGTTATACATTGTATTGCCTTTTGAAGAAGTGCTTTCCAAGATCACCTCTTTGGAGAAGTCTTTCTGTCAGTCCTTTCTGTTTACATTTGGTGGACCACTCACTCAGTTAAGTGCTGATTTGGTGATCTAGTAACAAATTTCTGTGTGTACAATTGATATTTTGGGGGTATTCCTTTGCAGCATGAGAATTAGTTGGTTGTTCCCCTCCCCCCCACTAGCTATATATTTTGTCAAGGTTTCGTATGAGCCATCAGTACATATATTCTTGAAGTTGAGTTTGTTTTCTTGTTAACTGGGTGGCAACCATAGGCAGTCAACATAATCTTTTGAGTTTCTGCAGACAAGCATGCAGTTGCTGCTGCATTGGGTGGAATCCTTGGTTGGTACAAGTAGGAAAGTGCAATCTTACTCACTTATTTGTCGGTGCACAGGATCGTACATGACCCGGAATGAAACTAGGCCATGGCTGGGGCCTTCTGCAGAGAATGAGCACGGCTCTGACAGAGATTGGAAGTCCTAAAGTGTTTTAGTCCCTGTTTTACTTCCATTTGAGAGTTAATTGCAGAAAAGAGGATTTACTTACAGGTTTTAACTCAGTTGGTTCAAGCATGGTAAACAGAGCTGGGGATAATAAAACAAGTGCTGTATTGTGCACATGGGTGGCGCTTCCAGTTTGAGGTCTCTGACTAGTGCCTCCTTATTGCACCTCTCTGCTTGTTATGACTAAAGGTAAAGCAGTTGAAAAGAGGAGTTTCCTCAGTAGGCAAAATAGAAAAGTCTCGATCTGAATACAAAACACCTATTATTTTTCCTGGAATTATTCAGTGAGGGACATATTGGAAAGAGGGTAACTTCTTAGCTCAGAATAAAAATGAACAAATCAAATATTGAACTACCAGGTAGCTGACATTCAGCTCTTAGATTTTTCCCTCCTACATGCATCTTATCTCATATCTATAATGTTAATTAAGTTGTATTGCAGTCAGTAGTCTTCAGCAGATCTAATTTCCATCAGATGGAATATATGTTCTTCAATCTATCTGTCTTCTACTTCAGATAGAGAAGAAGGGAATATTTTCATTTTCTGGGTTTTTTTTTATTGTTTTTCTTGGTTTATTGGCTTTTGTTTGGTTTTTTTTCCTCCTGTTGATTTGGGGGGAGGGGTGTGTTTGATAAATGGATGCCTTAAGCTTTCACCCAACCTCCATATTGAAAAACCACAAAACCCCCAAATTTGAAGAGGCAATAATTAACTTGCAGCAGTCTGTTTTGAATAGAAACAAACAGGGAACTGGCTGATACTGAAAATCATACTAGGTAATGAAATGTTGAATGAATCTGAAAGGTGCACTGCTACCTAGAAAGCCCTTGACGCTCTGTTTCCCCACCAGGTAGACATTTCCTTAAAAGAGTATGGAGGTACAGTATACATGGAATTAGCAACTCTGCCTGTACAGAAGGAAGATATTTTAACTCTTCATTGCAAGTGAGAACTGCAATCAATGAAACAATGGGGGGGGGGAAAGACACCAAATGAAAGTGCTGGAGGACTGGTTCAGCAAACACTTATGCAGATGGCTATCTTAGGTGTAACTAATCAACCATACAAGTCTTTGCCAGCTTCAGTGTGTATTGCATAAAAACTCAGGATGAAGCCAGAAGGCAGAAAAATTAAATCTTGGTTCATGCAAGAATAGTTGATAGTTTATTACTCTGCCTTTCAATTTGAAAATGTTATATTTATAATTAATATAATGCTCTGGAGTCCATTACTTTGTCATAGTTTAAGTTTCCAAAATTATGTCCTTAAATCTACAATTTTTCTGTAATACAATTGCTGTGTCTTTGCCTTCCTGTGGCAGTGCTCTTATCGTAGATTCCATTGGGGATTAAACAGAAAGAAATGAGATTCCTTGTCTTTATTTCCAAAAAAAGGTGGATTGCCATCTTTACATGATGTTATCTTCTATTCTTCACTAAAATACAAGTAGATAATGGAATGGCATCAACAATAGTGGATAGAAGGACTCTGAAAAAACCTTCCATAATATTTTCTTTTTAGCATCTTACTCCACTGCTGAATGCTTTCAAAAACAAAGTTGGTTGGAGTTGTGTGTCTTCCTACTCTTTCTAAATTACCAACAGTCTTGTTTGATAAACTTTAAGGATCACCAAGAATTTAAGCAGAATAATTTTGTCACACTGGGGATACTGTCAGTTTGGCATATCAGCCCATAAAGCCCCTGACGACTTCCATAACAACTCCTCAATACAACGTGCCCTGTTGTGTTGCAGCTATTAAGAAAATCTCGTTTCTAGCGGTGTGAGACCTTTCTGAAACTCCTGCCATGCTTCACGGGGTTATGTCAGGGGGGATCCCTTCTCCAGGGTGCTGAGCAATCAGGGAGATCAATCCAGGACAGTCAGCCGGAGATATGTGGTGTATACCAACCCCCCCCCGAACCAAATGGTCAGACACTCCAGAAAATTCCCGGGGTCAATCCTGGAGCATAAGTGGTGATAAAGAGACAGTGTTTTAGTAAGGACATAGTGATAGAATGAGAAATACAGTGTTAAGAGGAGTGAATATTAGGTATATAGTGAAAAGAATAAAGGGAAACAAATAAATGGAAAAAGCAAGGAAGATACAGAAACCATCAAGATGAGTTATATTTTTAAGGCTTCAGTTTATTGAACTTTTATTGTTTTAACAAAGACGATAGTGAAAGGTATTGCCACAGATAGCGCTTTTCTTGAACTCAATATTTCTAAGAGATTTTCATTTAGAATGGCAGCATCTCTGGCCCATTATTTGTAACATGCATCTTTATTATGACTAGGAAACCATATTTTAAAAGAATAACTTTTTCCTTCCTTGCTGTCTTGGAATGGAAGATCTTTGCAACAGAGGCTTCTTTCCTACCGGTGTAGAAGGCAATTACTGCGTGGAGAATGCTTCTGAAATATAAATAATGTATTGATAGGAACTGTAGAACCATGTAGGTGGAGGACTAGAAAAATTGAATGTTTGCCAGGCTCTTTTATTATTTATCAAAGCTGGTGAAATCTAGTTGTCACAGCCCAAGATACTCAAAGATCTCAGTAAAAGCCATTCTTTTTGTAAGTCATGTTTCTTTAACCAAAAATTGCAGTTGCACTAGTAATGTTCTTTGAAAGGTTGCAGGCTCTAGGAAGTTGGTTATGGTTTTGTAGTTTGTTTTTTGTTCCTTGTGGGGTTTTTTAAACAGATTTTAACCCATGATTTTTTTCTGACAAGTTCAGAAATTATAAATTTTTGTCATATGGAGCTCTGATACAATAGACAAAATAGCTATTTTTAATTAAAAACCTTGTTTGTATTTTTAATTAAACTACCAGGTTTTCCTCTAAGGACTATAGAGCTAGTTTATAAAACGAACTTAGCTTTAGGCACATTTGAAAATCCAAGCGCTTAATGCTTTTGGAAGCCAAAATAGTTTTTAAATCTGGTTGTTAATAACCAGGAAGTTAGCTGTATGCATTATTAGCAGAATTTTTTTTTTTAATGCCAGTATCACATATGAGCGCTTGGGGTGGCAGGGTTGATTATTTTTTAAATAGCCCCAATTGGGTTATAATGTATGTGTGACTTATAGTGTTCCCATAGAGTACTGAACATAAATACAAGTGTACAGATAGCATCTGGCCATAAAAGAAGCGGAATGGTTGCAGGCATGCTGACAAACGCTAGTGAGAAGAAAGAGCGCCCTGTAATAAAATCTCATTGAGGATGCAGGAGTATGTTTCAGCATTAGGCATTCTCCTCATGTTTCACATAAACGCATCCTCCTCTCACGAGAGGAGGAACAGTGCATTTGCACCGGCTCATTCAAATTGAATGTTGGTAGAAGAAGAGTCTTGAGCAAACACTGAACAGTCTGGCATTTTTTAAAGACAGGAGAAAGGTTAAGCTGTCTGCTGCTTAAACTGCTGGTTATTGGATATTTATTTGCTGACCTTGTGTATTGAAGGCGGTGAAAGCATCACTGACAAGATTTCGGATGGCTGCATAGCACAGGTCAGGACTGTATTAAACTAAGGCTGTTTTTACAATAAAGTTTAGATCTTTATAAGTGACTTAGTATATTTGTTTTATATCTGAGGATAGTTAGATTGTATTTTGCTGGGAGATAAAGAGGGTAGGATGTGCCTTCGCTGTATCCTTTCCCTTTCTCTCTCTGTTTGACAGCACTGCAGCTTTAACTTTGCTTAGAGCTAAAGTAAATGAGAAACTTCACTAGATATGGCATTTGCTAAACCAGAACATTTATTAAAAATAATTGAAGATAGACTTCACTATGAGCGTTTTGTTTCTATTATTTTTGTTTGCCGTTTCAAAAATAACGTAGAGCTCACTGAACCCGAACTTGCTAATTTTCTCCTTAATGCACTGAGTGGCTGTGTGGAGGAGAGCCACAGTCACCCTTTTGGGTGAAGCACAGCGTCATCTTGCAGTGCCTTAGGCATATTTTAAAAGCAGCACTAGGTACAGAAAGCAAGCAGCACTTTATAGAAAGAAAAGGTAAGGCTATATGTGCACACTAGATTTAATCTTGCATTGCTCTCACAGTGAAGAGATTTAGAAGAACCAAGAAATTTTTATATTATTCTAAATTATTCACCTGTTTAACTCTCCCGCCCTGCGATAGACACACACGTGACCACCACCTGTACATATAGCTGAATATCAGAAATAAATGCCTTCACTATTTCAGAAGGGTATCTGTTTAATGGTGTCTTAAACATTAAGGAAAGTCTTGTGTTATAAACACTCCTGAAGTTTTTTTTTCTTTTCTGTCTCTGCATGCATGCTCTCTCCCTTTTTATTTCTTTTAATTTTGAAGGCACCCTTTCCAGGGCTTTAATGCTGATTTATTATTTTTATTATTTGTTTCTTTATTTTTCCCTGTCTTTCCCAGAGATAGGCTAAAATGTCTTGCAAGACAACTGCTGCAGTGAAACTTTCTGTTCACGGATGTGAAGTCTTGCTTGTTTAGTGAAAGTAGTCTGCAATATTTGCTTAAGGGAGCTGTTGCTCTGAGATGATGTTCAAAATAAGAGTGAATTACTTAAAAAGTGTGTGTGTATGTATTTCATTTATGTATATAAATATATGCTGTAGACATGGTGTCTAGAACTGGTTTTGATTTGTCTATGCAAAACAGACATGTGTAGTAGTTGTGTAAGTGGCACTGCCTTCAGCTGGCTTAGACATTCTTCCATGGACATTTGGGATCAGAGATTCCTACAGGAATAACATGAACTCGCATGCAGCTAATTTTGGGGTTGACTGGCTCCGTTTGGATGATTTACTGTAGAGATGCTGTAAGTGGTGACGTGTTTTGTACGTGCTTCATCAGGCAATTTGAATGCATTAGTGGTGTCAGGTGAGCGGCAGAAACCAAGTGGTCCTGCTGTCATTACTGGTAGTAAACTATGCACTGGATAAACAAACTTCTGAAGTCTATATGGCATTTCAGTACTACAATGTGGTGGGGTTTGTTTGGATTTTTTTTTTTTTTTAATAGGAAGAACAGTCTTGCACTGGTCTGTGTATGCTTACTGTATGGGCTGCAGTGATACTGGAAATCAGAGTAAACCTGGAATCATAAGATTGTAAAATGTGCTGCAGAGCTAAATAAACACTCTCTGTGAGTTTCCCAGGTGTCTATTAAATAGGTTTCCAGAAGGTGTGGTTTGACTGTATGATTGCATGAAAGTATTATGTGAGCAGCACATGGCTTAATCAGTCCCGCAAAGATTTGTTCAAATACTCTTCCCTACTGCCTCTCTTGTGGCAGCTTATTGTGAAAACCCTACATGTTATGTTCAGCTTCCAGTGAAAGAGGCTGCTATGGAAAAAGGCATGACATGAAGCCTACCGAATTATTATGGTCCAAGGGGTTGCTTTGTTGCCCCCATAATTGTCAGATGCTCTGGATTTGACTATATTTGGTGCTTGGTACAGTGGAGAATGCCAGGCAACTCTGTAATGTGCTAGTGTTTGGGGGGGGGAAGTGATGCAAGCTGAGACTTGCACCACTTTCAATACTGGTCGAAAGGCTAAAAGACACTAATGTTTCCTAGGCTGGACAGGCTTCTTACTATTCCATACACACAGTGGGGTTTGATTGCATTCAGTTTTATGCTGTTAAATGCATGTCAGTTTGGGGGGGGATGTGTGGTTTTTTTTGGTTGTTGTGGGTTTTTTTTTTTTTTAAATCAACCCATTTTGTACTCTTTGAAAACTGGGAGTAGAATCCAAGTATTATCTCAAACATTAATTAACTTTCAGTACCAGAAGATAGCTTCTTGCTCTTCTGAAATCTGATGATTAATGCTTTTGTTTACTTCTGAGCGATATGTTGTTTGTCATGTCATTGCTGAAGTCCCATTCCTTTTCTAAAATGGGTGTTCTTGGCTTTGCACAGGCAAATGTTTCCTTTTCGCTGGCAGAACTGCCTTAGCTTCTTGTCCAGAATCCAAACAGAGAATGGAGTTTAAAATTTGAATTAACCTTAGAACAATATTTAACAATTAAAGCTTAACACCGAGTTTCAGTAAGTTAGAGTGATTCCTTTCTTCTGACTACCTATAAGAAAGATGAAGGTGATGACAGCCCATTTCCCTGCATGTAAACAGGGTGCTTTCAATAGCGTTAATTAGCTGATTCTTCTGATAAGCTCAGAGGGCTCTAATTCTGAAATAATACCAAACTAACTGGTCAGTCATCAGCTCCACATGTCCATCTTTCACTGGTGAACATTTTAAACCTTTGTATTCTAGGAGAGCTGTCAGCCAGTTCTCAATCAATATTTACAGTATTCAGCTTTCTCGGACAACATATAGACTACCTCTGGGTATATTATAACATACGCCACCTGCAAGTGAGTGCAGCCTCTCACTGGTCATAGAGAAATGCCAAAGGGGCTGCGTGGTTACCCCAGGATGGCGATAGAAGAGTTATCCATTTATAGAGTATATGTCTGAGCTGTCCCAGAGAAGACCCAAACTGGTACATTAGAAGAGATGGAAAGAAAATCAGAGTTAACATTGTTTTGGGAAGGGTTCATCATTATCTTTTGGAAAGTGTAACTTCGCTGCTGATGCCTATGAAATTGTCCATTTATAGTATTGTGCTTTCATGACAAGTTTATAAGTTGGTGTTTGTATGCTTACATTGCAAGTAGCATGTCTGCTTCTGATGGATGCCCACTGAATGCAAAGGCAGACTCCGAGGAAAAGGGCACTCGTATGCTAAATTTAGTCAGCTGGTTACTCATTTTGCAGATGAGGAAAAAACAAATCTCTCTTACTGGGATGTTGAGGATAGTTAGCAACTCAGAGGTTTTCAGAAGCTCTAGTTCAGGGGAAAATACAGGTATCTCTAGAAAAGTAATAGGAAATGGTAATATACAGAATATTCTTAATGTACACTATTTTCCTAGTTACAATTTAATTCAAGAAGGAAAATATTCAGAATTGAGGTAATAAATGTGGTATTTGAAGTTGCTTTTTCAGTTCAAGCTGTAGTAGTTTGGGAAAGTTCTTGTCATTTTTCTACCCATCTGACAGCTGCGTACAGGGGAAAGGCTCAAAGTTGTGCTCGTGCTCTGAGAAGGAGTGAGCTCAGCCCTTACTCTTTCGGGTGACTGGTCAGTCAGCTTGGAGGTGGCCATGAGCTGCCTTTTTGCCCAGCTGCTCTTATGGGAACAGTCTCTCTCTAGGGGAAGAGAGGGTTTTTTTAGGGAACGAGAGGCAGCTCCATGGCAGAGGACAGCTGCTTCTGCGGAAGAGCCTTGGTATTTGGCGGAGAGTCTTCCTTTCAGATCCTGAAGAACAATTTTGGATTGTAATTTCCTTTGGATTTAGAGTGTTACTATTACTCTGTGAAGAAGGAACAAGGTCCTTGAATTGATGCAGTCATACTAGACTACTGGATTGTATATTTGGTTGAGTACATGCAATATACATCAGTCAAACTTCATTGAAGAGGACGCTGCATCTATTGGAAAATGCTGTGAATGAAATTAAAGGGTAATTATAGCTCAATATTTTTTTACATAGAGTTTCTAATAAATTGAAAAGTTATTTGCCAATGAAAACAGTTCATTGAAGTTCATGCTTTATGTGTATCAAAGGGATAAGTCTATAGGTGTTGTGGAAAGTAGCAACAGTACAATGAAGTCCTTGCTGCAGATCAGGTTGTCTTGCATCAGTTTTTTTCTTGGTCTTTGAAAATCCTTCTTCAGTCATGTTTTTTGTCAGTTTTTTGTTAGACTTTTTCCCACTCAACATTTAAGATGCAGAAAACGTAAATGTCAGTTCCATATTAAGGATTAGCTTCGGGCTTGGAGAAGAAAGCATAAAGTTAATTGAAAGGTCATAAATAAATTAGTGCTTTTCTTATGTGTGTTTGTGCATATACTTTTAAAAATCTGTTTGTAGAGAAATAAATCTTTAGTTTCTAAAGAAGATCGGAATAAACTTGCTACGCTTGTTGCCTATCTCAGCTGCAGTCTGTAGGATTATCCAGTTCTCAGTTACTTGAGAAAACGGTTACACAATTTCAGGACCTGGCTGGATTGCTTCAGAAACAAAAAAGACATGCCATATTCAGTGCTAAATGAAAAGAAATTTCTAAGAATTTTAGCACCTGATATCAAATACTTAATAAAAAGAAAAGGAGAACAAGAGAAAGTGATGTTTATTTCAAGCGAGGTGGCATTTCATGAAAAGTTTGTGGCTCTTTACGGTGCCATATCTTGGAACAAGTTTGATTTCTCAGTTTCAGTGGGGCTATATAACCTTAAATGATTACCCAGTGAAAAGAGGAGTTTGTTCAAGCCCAGAAAAGTGTTATGAAAAAGCATTGGGTTTTTTTTTCCTGTTGCAATTTTTGATCCCCTGGCACTACATTTTTCTTTATTTCAAACAAACAAACAAACAAAAAATCCCAAGCACGTAAAAGGGAAAGGTATTGAACAATCCAAGAGTTATAACGTGAACGGTGCATCAAAAGCTTGAAAGTAGTTGATAGCATTCTAAGTTTGGTGCTGGCTGCGCTTAAATGTGTGTAAATGCTGCTAAACCACATAGAGACAGGTGTGCATGGAAGGGTTTGCAGGAGTCGCGGCTGAGGTGCCGGAGGTGCCATGCAAGACCTGTCTGAAAAAAAGTTCTGTGGGAACTCTGCATTCAAACAGTTACTATTCAGACCCATCAAAACTCAAGGATTTCTAGTAGCAGCCTGTAACATACTTATATACCCTGATGTTGTAAATACTATTGTGCTTTTGAGTGAAAATTTAAATGTAGAAATTAGCCAAGTGATGATTTTTAAGCTATAAAACATATATGCTGTGTTTACAGAAGTAGTGAGCTAATGCAAAAGCATGTTTTTGACATTCAAGGTGACTTTTTTCTTCGAAGTTGTAGAAGAAATGATGAAAAGAAACCATAGCTTTTGCTGTAAATGCAAATTTCAGAAATATTTCAATTTTTGCATAATATGATCATGTGAATAAATATAATCTTAGGAGCACAATAATTAATACACATCTGCCATTTTAGAAAGAAGGTTTCCAAGAGATGTTTTTAGAATATGTTTGCTGTTAATTAAATATCAGAACTTCTTCAAGCACTTACTACAGTTAAGTTGCCTCAGTCATGGTGAGCAAGTGATCCTGACAGCTCTGAGTCCCATGGGAGCACTGTGCAACCTCAGACTCCACAGGACCGCGGGACAGCAGTGGTGTGTAACCCTTCTGCTTCAAAAACCAAGGCATCGGCAGCTGGCCAGAAGCGGAGAACCCTCTTCTGGCTGTGGCAATGGTGATATAGTTCATGGGAAGCAGATGGCACTTCCACCAAGGCAGAGGACAGGGACGGTCCAGCCATGATGTAGGGTCAGTAACATAATCTCGCATCACCTCCTTCAATCCCCTGGGTCTATAGAGTGATCTGAACTGTAATACTTCTAGTTATTTGCAGTCACTAGAGCATCTCATTGGACTACAGTGACTTGGTACCATTTAGAGCTGGTATTTAAAATTTCATAAAGGCGTAGGCAACGCAGAGGTAGTGTGAGGGAGCACTTAGTTCATGTGAAAGGGCTTTACCAAACAAAACTGCACTAAACTGTTGTGTGGTGCGGACATTTTAGATTTTGCAAAGTATTTTGTGTATGATGTGCTATAAAATGCACATGTGTGATTAGCTACAAAAAGTTTAATGTGAGGTTAAGGAGTGAAAATTTTATGTATCTTAGTTGTCAGCCTTCTTATGTTTTTGTCAGAGCTTTTTCATACACTGTTTCCAGGTGCAGTCTCTTTCCACAGATTCATAGTTAGTTGCTGGTAGGTGGAAATTTTCCTCTAATAAATGTCATCTTGCTCCTATTTTAATAATCATAAAAAAAGGGGAAAAAAAAAGTTTATAGTCTAAGGAGGGACATGGCTTTCATCAGGTGGTGTTTTTATTCCTCTATCTTGGTAACTATGAAATTAATATTGAGCGGGTGCTGTGTTCAGAAAACAAATGTTGAACATAATTCTATTTTGAATTAAAGTGGCACCATGCTAGTGTGTATATCATTATCGATACTCTCTTGGGTCCTGTTAAGCACATATATCAATGTTCTGGACTGCAAACCCCTTTTCTGGGATACTAGAAAACAGTAATGGGGAATATATGAAAATGATGAAGTAGAAACTGGCTTTTCTTAGTCTTGTAGCCATGCCTGTTATAAATAGGTAGTGACTATACCAAAGAAATCACTGTTCTGCAAGGTTAAATTTGTGAAAGCTTCAAGGCGTTTTCTTTTTGCTGAAAGTCTATTTAAACCAATTATTTGAGCAAGTCTGCAAAAACTATTAGTAGTTCATAGAAAGGTATGGATGTCCAGCCGATTTCTCAATTGCCCTTGTCATAAGCTTTTCTTTCATCTGGGCACCCGCTACGTATGGTGAGATCATGGCTTATTGCCTCCTTCAAAGGATGGATTGAAGCTGTGGTGATAGCTTTGCTGTAAAAACAACAGCCAGCTGTTATGTTCTGCTCTGCTTTTGCAAGGATTTCATGTCAGATTAAATTGCAGATGATGAGGATAATGGATCCAAGGAAAAGGAGTTGGGGGGATGTTGTGGTTTAACCCCAGTCAGCAATGAAGCACCACACAGCTGCTCACTCCCCTTCCTCCTCCCAGTGGGACTGGGGAGAGAATCGGGGCGGGAAGGGGGGGAAGTAAAACCCGTGGGTTGAGATAAAAGCAGTTTAATAGGACAATAAAGGAAGAGATAATAATAATAATAAAAAATAATGATAAAAGAATATACAAAACAAGTGATGTACAATGCAATTGCTCACCACCCACTGACCAATGCCCAGCCTGTCCCCGAGCAGTGATCACTGCCCCCGCCTCCCGCCAGCCAACTCCCCCCAGTTTATACACTGAGCATGACATCATGTGGTATGGCATAGCCCTCTGGCCAGTCTGGGTCAGCTGTTCTGGCTGTGCCCCCTCCCAGCTTCTTGTGCACCAGGCAGAGCATGGGATGCTGAAGAGTCCTTGACCAGTGTAAGCACTGCTCAGCAAGAACCGAAACATCAGTGTGTTATCAACATTATTCTCATCCTAAATCCAAAACACAGCGCTATGCCAGCTACTAGGAAGAAAATTAACTCTATCCCAGATGAAACCAGGACAGGAGACTTCTTAATGTATTTGAGCTGAGAGATGACAGAGATGGCAAATATAAAATAAGAAACAAGATAATGAATTGAAAGAAAGGTTCCTCTTCAAAGGCTGGTGGCATAACCAGATGAAGCCAATATGCATTTGCAACTGAAACTTGTATGTTTTATGTAGATTGTGTGTTGTCTGTCTTCTGGTGCATTTCTACTTCAGATTGCAAAAAAAAAAAAAAGTTCTAGCCTTCCATGAGGGTTCTGGGGAAAAAAGTCAGCTTCTTCAGAAAGGAATTAGTATCAAGGGATTATTTATATATATGCATATACACAAACACACACAGACGTCTTGGTGGTGGGACTGGGAATTATTTTTGGCCCTCTTAAGTTTTAAATACTTCATCTGTGAACAAGTCTTCTCTGGAGTCAAGTTGGTTTGTTTTATATATTGATGAGTTATACCTCATAACTGTCTGGCAGAGCTAAAGTGCAGTTATTTACATCTCTGTGCTTGTGTTTCATTTCTGCTCTGAGCCAAAATGCTGAACCATAACAAATCCACAATGCAGAACATTTTTTTATAAACATTGAGCACAGTAATTTTGCGAACTGGAATAGAGTTTATTTAACAAAGTGCTGGAAAAAAAAAAATAGCAAATTCATCAACCCAGGCCCTTTATTCCCATCCTACTGCAGGGGGGCGTTTCCAGGCTTGGCAGAGCAGGGTTCTGGCTCCCCACTTCAGGAGCATGAATTTTACTGAGGATAAAGGTTGGGCGTTAATGTATTAAGCTTGAACAGGCATCTGTTGTTGTACGCAGTGACCATGGACAATTACAGTTCTTCTTCTGTGAACCTGATGCATTGTGTAGACTTTTAAAAGCTGTATTGACAAACATGTAGTCAAGATAATTAGCCTCTGGAGGCTTCATTGAGAGACACGGGAAAGCAGCTGCCTGGTACTGTAAGGACATAGGGTCCTTTGCAGCAGCAGCGTAGCACTGAAGTTCAATTCCTGTGACATAAAATAAGATGTGTAATTGCATTTTGTTGTATTTTATCAACTATTTGCTGACGGCAATGTGAATTTCTGATAGACTCTGCAGAGCGTGAGGGAGGATGGACTTTCCTGGTAGTGGTAACAGTGGTATTTACTGAGGCATCTCTTTGTTAGCTCTGAGCCATTAATAATGGTGAGTGATATTTAGAAACACAAGCAAAAAGATGGTTTTAGACGGGGAGGGTTTAGTGGGAAGCAGGGAGGGAAAGAAGAAATAGTTTTTCTGTGTGCTGTTGTATCTTCTGAAGAAGGGCAGGATCCATTTGCAATGTGAAAATCAGGCTGTAGTGTGAAATAGGGCAAAAATGGGTTTCCAGCTTTTAACTAGATTGTTTTTCAGTGTACAGAGTCTGATGTGGCTTGTCCTTGTCCATCCATGCACACGAACACCTTTTTAGAAAAGAATAAAACACCCCTGTCAGCAGCTGGACTGTTCCAGGGGTCCCATTTCAGCAGTGCTATTGAGAAAAAATTGCTTGAGGAAAGTATGGGAGTGAAGCCTGCTCATCCATAGCTTTACCTGTGGGTAGGATCACACCTTTTCATTATGATTTATTTTTTCCATTATTTTTGGTTGAAAACTTAGGACTCTAGTGATATTTATGCCGATTATAACTTCTTTCTGTAAACTTTTTGCTTCTATTCTTAGGTATTTTGTACTGAAACATGAAAACTGAAAGGGAAAACTTACAGAAAATGTAGAGAGCTGAATAAGAGTTTGACTAGACAGCTTGTTTGAAATGTTGAAAAAATGGATATGAAGACATTAAAGCTGAATCTAGAACTTTCCAGCTTGGTTTCACGGTTTATTTTAGTTTATTTTTAAACTTTGATGGAATTATTACTGTTTGTTATAATTATTATTTAAGAATAAATATTCTAAAATGTTACTGGATGTGAGAGGGGGGAAAAAAAGTTCCACAGCCATTTCCAGGAGAACTTTAATTTGAATAATAATTTTAATAGTGTATCTTTGAACTTACCCATAACTGAGACTGCACCAGAGTGCCTGGCATGACAAATAATTTTCAGCTCTGAACCAGTTTCAGTTTGGATTCATGCCTGCTACATTTTCTAAGTGCAGAGAACGAGGATATGTGACAAGAATTTGGGTGCAGGAGAGCAGCATATCTATGGTTTGGAAGGAACGGTTGTCTTCCATAATGTGAAGTTTCTTAAATTAAATTGGAAATTAAAATCTGAGCATTCAATTCCAGTACTGAGCTTTCCTGTTTTCAGAGAAGTGTTTTGATTTTTTTTCTTCTTATGCTTTGCGCTTGCAAACAAAAGAGGAGCTGCCTGCCGTGCTGGTATGAAGTAGATGAGAAACAATTTTTTTATCTTTTTCCCAGTGAATGAAATTCTGTCAAAAGCTAAGTAAGAAGCTGGAAAACAAAATAATTCTTTCCTCATTTTTTTTTGCTTCATCTTAGGAGCTATTTGTTAGAGGGTGATACTGAGTAAACCATCTGGGTTTGCAGAAAGTATTTAGGTTTTTTTTTTCCTGTAGTTGGCCATTTTAATGTAAAATATAGGTGTCTGCACAGTGACTGTCAAAAGCCGTATTTCTGGTGTGTTACACATGCTTGCCCAGGCTCTACAATCCTTGCTTGTAAATACAAAATAGCAATTGTAGACCATGATACATATGTATATATATGCTTTCTTTTAATATAGAAACTAAACTCTGACCTTTCTTCTGATGTGTTGCCTTACTGGCTGGCGGCTGCCTGGGTGATCAGGATAAGATTGGGGCCATTGATGTCAGGGAGCAAGGTCGACCCAAGCTGGTGTCGGTTTAGGGTCATGTAATAAATAGCTATGATTTGTTCCTGGGAATTTTATGATTGCAGAAAAATTATAGGGCGACACCAGTGGTTTTTATTTGTTTGTTTTTTTTTTAAACTTGGTACTATTATTTTCTTTTAGTAAGTGCCTAGCAAAATACTACCTGGAAGACACAGCAGTCTTGAATATTATTTTATTTATTACAAGGAGCAAGAGCAATATCCTCCCCAAACCTCATTGTTTCTGTATTGAAACCAGTTTAGAGCTCATTACATGGCTTTGGGCAGCTGAACTACATGGTGCGGGAAGCCTGGTAGCGTGGTGTTTGGTACCCTTGCAGGTGAATGCGCTTGGCCCCTGGAAACATGACTGTCCAGCCTTGGTGAGGACTAAAATCCCAGCATTTACCGCGCTCGTTACTCCCGTGATTGACCAATGCTGCCCTGCTTCATTTGCTGTAGCAAACCCTAACCTTACCCCTTCTTGCACAAGTGAAATTATGTCTTGGTATGGAAAGTGTGTTACCTAACAGCTGCAACTGGGCTCTTTAGAGATGAGTTTTGGGTCTGCTCCTGTTATGTCCATACAAATAAAAGGAGAAAGCAAAATCGGGTCACACATTGTGCTTTCTCCCCTTGGCTGAGCGGGCCTTGGCAGTGAAGAGACCATCCTAGTTAGGGTCAAGCAAATCTCTGTCGCAAGGCAGGTCCAGATGTGTGTTTTCATTAGCCTGGCTTTCTGAATCTGGCAATTTTTTCTGTAGCTACTGACGCAAGGCCAAAGATCTTCAGTGGTCACAACCTTTTCTTTGTAGAAACATATTAAAACAGAATTAACGCACAACCTTGTTAGATCCAAATCCTGAAGTTGTTGGTTGCAATAAAGGTTGAATAACATGACTACCTCTTACAATGTTTGCAGTTTCTGTTTGGGAAAAGTGGGATATCTGTCTGTCTCCTTACCTAGCCATGAACTATATAGCTATAAAAAGGCATTAAAGGTATTCATAATACCCCCTATACTGTGACTGGTGTGGGGTCAAGTCCTGATCAGAGGGAAATGTAATATTTACTCTTAATCTTTTATGTTTTCTTTTCAGTAGTGTGTCATTACCGAGCAGTCCTGAGCAAAGTTTATTATTTTAGTTGATCTGCTAGGTTTTGAGATAAGTACATCAGGTGGTATGCTGGTTTAATGAAGGCAGCTAAGGTGTGGTCTTGCACAAAACTAGTTTAAATATCTCCTTTGCCAGCTTCCTGGGTTCAGGCTCTCTTTCCTCCAGAGCTTCACCTCTGCCAAGTGCTACGTTGCTTGTATTATGGTGATGTAAAGGGACAGTAGGAGTAGAGGGGACTGCATTGTGCTGGACACTGGCAGTGGAATAACAACCAGATTGCAGTATTCCCCTTGCTGCTGAAAGATCAGTGGTTCCCGTTATATCCTTTCCCGATTAAACTCTTAAGTTTATCAGTGGCATTTACAGTATACTTTGGTAGCCCATGTAGTTTTCAAAAACTCATTCCAAGCTAGATACTGATGTTCTCTAAGTCTTCTCTCTCTTTAGGGAGAATTAAAGGCAACTTCTGTGTGAATTGTTTCTTGACTCTTCTAGCAAGAAGGAACTGGACGTACCTTGTTTTATTGTGCTATTGAAAAATGTGGAAAAATAACATGTAGAAGCAGGGTGAAAGTGTGGCTAACGCATAGCCATTACATTTCAGAGATTGGACCCTTTGAGTTTGGTTGGAACTTTTTAAAGATTTTTGCTTAGAGGTTTGTGAACGCAAAGGCACATAACTTGCTATCACAAGTTGGAAAGTGAAATTTATTGCTAAAAAAAATGATGTAAGCTGGTTTTACTCAGATGAATAACTCGATCTAGAGAGGAGTTCTCATGAGAAGGTTGTCACTGGAGGGGGATGAGAGAAGGAGGATCTCTGGACCTCTTACGATATTTTGGAAGAAAGATTAAAATAAATGATTCATTTCCTTGTTTATGGTCTCAAAGCAGAGTTCAGTGACCTCCCAGAGTCTGCTGTTTTCAGCAGTGAAATCTCGCCTTTACACCAAGGGTAGTAGAGAAGCTTTGTTCAGTGGTATGCAAGGAAGGCAGTGTCACAGCATAGGGTGATACTGGTCTGCCCATTTATAATCGGGGCTTGTCAGCCTTTTCAAAATGTATAATATGGCTAAATGAAGAAACTTCAAACCATCAGGTCCAACAGAGCTTTTTTTGTAGGAATCTGTGTATTGTTGTTTGTTGTTCCTGCCATCAGTCCTCGTGGTGCTGTCATATAAATCAGCAGCTGATGGGTCTTTCTCATTTATATCACTTGCAGCAATTCATTAGCTCTGTCTTATCCAAAGGGCTTTTATTTTTGGCTTCACAGTCTTTTAATGTGTTTCTTTCTGGCACTGACCCATGACTCTGGGTCTGTCTCTCAGATCCAGCTTGAAAATGTGTTTTCCTACAGGGTATGAATACAGTGGAAATTCATCCAGTTTGTCCAGAGACTTACACCCGAGACTTGCTGGCATGTCCTGTGGACTTGGACTTCTTTTGGAATGATTTCTTTAGTGAAACTGCAGTATGAGAATGGTTGCTAATGGCTTTACAGACAGAATAGACTTTAATAGTAGATTTAGACATACTCCTCTTACTGGCTAGTAGGTGCATTACATAATTTAAAAAGCACGCTATAATACATTGCAACATGGGCATCTTGCTAACAAGAGCTGCCAAGCTTCAGCGTAGAGTTAAGGTGCTCACCGACAGACTCCACCACAAATTTCTTCTCTTGATTTAATTTATCTTTACCTGTCTGCTCTATAACTTAACTGCATTATGAAAAGCTTCCTTATCTTTCTGTTAGTAGCAAGCTATCCAGTAATAGCAGACTTGCACGTGGCACCGATGAGTAAGTATCATGTAGGTAAACTAAATATATTTAGAGGGGTGTCTCACAGTTGTTAACATGCTAGATTTAGAGAGCAGGAGCTGAGTGATGGATTTAGGTAGGGAGGTGTAGGAGAGTGTGCCTGGAAATTTGAGTGAGGAGCAGTAGGTAAGACAGGTCTTCAGAGACCGTTCTCCTTGCACATCCCATAGTCAAGGGAGAGAAAATGGCTCTTCCAAAAGGGAGTTCACTGCCCAGGCCGGATGGCAGCTGCTGCATCCCACTCCTTAGAAGAGCCTCTTTTTCTTTGTCAGCAGTAGATCAAGCTAAAGGGGACAAGCATCACTAAACCAAAGGTTGCTTTTTTGAATACCTCCCACAGGCTCTCCAAGGGCAGCGTTCAAGTGAAATATGTAAGAAGCACTTAGGGTTTCTAAGAGACATTGAGATCCGTCTGCTTTCTCTGGGTTTGCTTGGATCTCAGAAGAGGGAAGAAACAGTGCAGTGGAGACGTGCGGATATGAGATCAAGTGGTGAAAAAAACAGAATAAAAAATATATTACTTTCTTCTGACACTGGCTGTCTTGTCTGTAATATCCTTCTCCATGCTGCAAATGTGTCTGAAAGAGAGTGTTCAACAGCATTGAAAACCTGGGTTACTTAAAAAAAAAAAAAAAAAAAGGAAAAAAAAAAAGGAAAAAAAAATCTTTGCTCTAAGGAGTTTAAAATTCATTGTCTGTTTAAAAAGCACAAGCAGAAGGAGGGAATAGGAGAGGACTGGTGGGTGTGGGGGTACGTTGGAAGTAGGACTGCAGAAAGGGCATCTCTGCCTGTCAGGCTTCTGAAAAGGCACCTTGGCTGAGGTGAGTGGTGGTTGGTTTAGGTGGATGTTTGCTAAGAGAAATTGTATCGTGAGGGGTAGAGTTACAGTTAGCTTGGCTGGATGAAGGCTACAATACGACTTTGGTTCCCTCTGTTTTCACACAAACTCTTAGTACTACTTAACATTACTTGTGGTTGTTGGTTGCCTCTTCAGTAAATGAAGTGCATCTTTGCAACCCCCTTAGTGCAGATAAATAATGTTCCAGAGTTTTCTGTCTGAGACTGGATCATTTCACACTCAAGTGTGTTCACATTTCCCATGCAGATGGAGTCATCGGCAGCAAGCGTAATTGGGTAATATTTTTGTCTAAATTGATTTGGTTTTCGGTTTCAAAGAGATACCAAAACAACGTAGTAAAGAAGCCCTTCAGAATCTCATTGGATTTCCTAAGGATGTAACATCTCTGCGATCTGTTCTTTAGGGATAGCTCGGATCTTGTGAAACATTTTTTGACACACTTATTTTTTTATTTTTTTATTTAATTTTTATTTTAAATGTATGGCTTTGTCTTCAGTTACAGAGCATCTGGCACATTCTTGAAACTGCTGTATTCCTGGCCAGTATGGCCTGTTTGATGGTAGATCAGAATCGGGGATGCAAATGGCTTCTGTCCAGTAACCTGCTTTTTCCCCAAATACGGGTAACAGCTGCTCGGGCACTGAACCTCCCTGCCAAAAGCCAAATTTCAACCATCTTGCTGTGGTTTGACAAGGATTTGGCAGGTGCTGCCATTGAGGGGATTTGTGGGGTAGGTGGAAGGCAAGAGGGGTGAGAAGTGTTGCCTCCTGATCCCCAGGGATGTGGGCAGCTGGGTGTGCGGGCAGGGGCGAGGTGCCTGGTTCCTGCTGGGGGAATGGAGTGCAGGGAGGATGCTGCATGCTGGGATGTGCTTCCTGCACTGCTAAGATTGTGAGCATCCAGACTTGAAATGGGAAAAGGGAAAAAAAAAAAATCCCAAATCCTGTTAACAGGAAAAAGTAAATGTAGTGTCACGTTGTGGATAGCCCTGTACCTCTTGTTCTTTCAGCGTAACTAGAGATTTCATTTCCCACATCATGTGGCATGCCTGGGGCTCATGATCATGTGTTGTTGAAATTTAAGACAAGATTTCTGTGAGATGTCTCTTCCTACCATGGTGGTGCTGTCACTAAGCAGTTGTTCCCTCTGACATCTGGCTTGTCCTTTTAATTCCCATTCTGCTCACAAGGCTCTGCCAGCTGGTGGCCAGACCTGGAGGTATTCAGAAGAGAGGCTAATGTGCAGGGTGTGACCTGGATGGATGTATTACTGAATGTCTCCTGGACAAAAAATGACTGGAGATGGTCCTTAATGCAAGAAGCTATATTGCTTTGCAGCTGAGGCAGTTGTTGGGTGGCAGTGGTGCCTCTTGTGGTGAGAAGAGACCAGGTAATCTGCTTGTTTAATAGTTACCTGTATACCTTTTAAATAACATTGCAAAACTATTTGTTCTCACCAGAAATTCAAAATCTGGAAAGCAGTAACTAGCTGCTTGGGTGAACACTTAGAACAAAGAAATATTATAGGCTGCAAGTTCAAATATATACCAAGTTGTCCTTTCTCTGTGTATAATAATAATAATAATAATAATAATAATAATAATAATAATAATAATAATAATAATAATAATTTTTTAAAAAAAGGGGGAAAAACTTCTCACTCACCACAAGGTATACGTGTGGGGAAAATAGATACTTAGAGGATTTTATTCTCTTCATCACTCCAGTTCAAGAAGCTATGAATTTTCCACAGCCTTCACAGCAGTGGTAGTATTTCAGCATTTCAAATGTCCTTTTTCTTCCATCACATGCCTTCCAGTGTCACATTTACAACCAGTATTGCCAATGGAAGTGACTGGATACTGTTGCTTCTCATTTCCTCCCAAAATGTCTATCCTAAATTTGCCTTCTGAGAAACCTTGGTCCTGCAACTAAATACTTTGAAACAATGGATGCAAAAGGAACACTTTATACCCAGAGACAACCACTTGGCTCACCCATTTTTTTGGGAGTTACGCTCTGTAGCGTTACCAAGCTGAAGCAGGCAAACATTTCAAACATGTTCCACATTTGGGTGTTGCAAATAGTTCCTCAGACAGAAGGAGGAAAACAGGTTTGGTATAATCCAGTTTACCTGGCAGATTTTTTTTGTTTGTTTGTTTTTCTCTTGTCAAAAAAAACCACGCTAACAACTTGAGCAAGATGTGGCTAGAGATGGGTGGCTTCTATACGATATCATAATGATTCTTTAGTTTGAATAAAGGTGCCATCTGAGAAAAAACATACACGGAGATTTCTCCTTGCAGTAAATCAGCATTTTCTGTGCACAGCATTTCCTTCAAAGATCAGTTTTTGCATCTACCATCAGTTTCAAAACCGATTATAAGGATATAATCCAACAGGTTAAGCCTTTGCTATATGGACAAACAGAAATAAAAATGTGCCTTATTTTTGTTTGTGGGATGTTCTCTGGGCAGAAATGAGAGTAGGAACCAGCAGTGTCTTCAGGAGCCATTAGCTCAGGCATTTGATCAGTGGCAATAGGTATTCACAGATGTTAAACCTTCAGGCATCCCTTCACTCCATGTTTAACTTCTCTGAGTTTCTGTCAACAAATTTGTAATGAGTAGACAATTTCATTTGACCAGATTAAAAAAAAAAAAAAAAAAGGGGCCTACAGGCCCCTTTCTAGGAAGCTGTTGTGTAATACTGGTGACTTATATTATGTGGCGACAGGATTTTCATTAGAGTAAAAAGCCCTGCATCAGGTCGCAGGGCTGACAGACATCTTTCAAGACAAGATGCGCCGGGTTCAACAGGAAAAAAATATCATGAGAGAAGAACTGACTAGTTTAGTTTCTTGATGGAAATCAATGTCCTTTTCTTTAAAAGAAAAGAAATTTTCTTCTGTATTACTGCGAAAGTTAGTGTTTGAAATACTATTGCAGCGTAGTTATTACTTGGCAGCTTGGCTTGTTCTCACGTTACAAGAATGATGCTAATAATTCCTGTTGACTGCTGTGACCTCTGCTGGAGGGAAGAGAGTCCATTTTCTTGTAGCCCTTTCTCTCAGAGCCTGGCAACACATTCTCTATTTATTTATTTACTACTTGTTTGTTCCCTGCAGCAAATTTCCCTACCTGCCAGGTGGCTGAAGTGATTTGCATACTTTGTCATTTATCTCTTGTCATAAATCCAGTTCAAAAACAAATATCTGATGAAATTTTAATCTTAATAAGCTTTCCATTCTATGGTGTGTGCTTTGTACACGTCGTGTGGCATAATTTATCTTTGCCTATGAATGTCTGTCTTAATGTTTCAGTCCACAGCTACATTTCTGTTTGCACCTTTGCCTCACACTGCATTAAGATTGCGTTTGTACAACATGTCATGCTTTGAGTGTCTCAGAGATGTTGATGTCTAAGTATAGATTGCGTCACCTTTCTGGGTGCGTACGCTGAATCTGCAGTCAGATCTGCTTAGTATGAAGTCTGCTGCAGTTGTGCCCCTGTCTATTTGGAAACCACTGACAGTGAAGTCATTTCAGAATAACAAATCTTTGGCTTCAGACTGTAAGAATAGCTACGAATTAAATATTTCGCATTCTTAAACACTGTAAACAGTGGCTTACATTTTGACTGTATGCTCTAGTTTACTAATTAGTTTCCTCTTTAAGGAGACGCATGCTCATGTATCGTTGTTTTGGAAACCATAGTAGTTTTTGGGTTTTGTTTTTTTTTTTTTTACCTGAAGGACTTTTTGCTGAATCTAAAGCAGGCCTGTCATGGCTTCAAATCAACACCCACCTTCACTATGGTGGCTCTGCCTCAGAAGGATTGCAGTATGGAGCAGCAGTGAGCACACCTATGCCTTATTTTTACAGGGACTCCAAAGCAGTACATTGTAGCCCTGTTGTGCCAAACAACCCAAACATTTTGAGCTCTGACCCAAAAAGCATGACTCAAAATTACTTTTGCTTGATAGCTCTCATCAGCCTAGGAGGAGCTTACTAGAGGCACACGTGGGCCCAGGTGGTGTTAGTTCTCTGCACATTTGTGGGCCCTGTTGTTGTGTTTCGGTTGTAAAAGAAGCCTCCTCAGATGGGGAAACATGTCAGCAGAGCGCTGGGGTTTGGGTGTGAGTGGGAGGCTTTCAGGGAGGAGTGTGAGGTGGAGTTAGTCTCTTCTCTGTGCAGCCTTTGGGCTTCTGTGCGTGCTCCTTTCTTCTGGTGAAATGGCGTCTTTCTGTGCCATCCTGGCTGGCTGTGGTGAGACAGGCACACAAACTGGCTGTTGCAGTCACAGCTGCGACACTGACAGAAGAGAAAAATAGCTGGGACAAGCAATAGGATCCACTTGAAAGATTGGGTTTGTGTGTGTGTGTGAGGGAGGGAGCTCAGGGTTTGCTGTTTCTGTCATGGCTCTGGGGGCTGGAGTGGCACCAAAAGTTGATGCAGAACGAAGCGTGAGGAGAATAATCCTAAAGAGGAAGGGTCTGGGAAAAGGGAAGGCATCTACAGAGCATAAAGGAATTTGGGAGGAATAACAAATGAAAAAGTCTAGATAAGCATAATTTTCTTTCTGTTCAGTTAGCCTGTGTTTTAACAAACAGCACAGAGGAATCAAGAACATCCTTATTTCAGAAGGTTAAAATCTAAGCTACTGTACTGGGCAAAAAGAAGATGGTTCCAGAAGTGGTGTTGAAAGTCTTTGTCTCTTGCTGTTTTTATTATTTAAAGCTGGATGTCCTCATCCTGTAGTGTCTTACTAGACTTTTGCTGTTCATAGGAGCTATATCTGTGTCTCCACCTTCTCTTGCTGCTTGCTAGAAGCCCTGGCCCATGCTTGCCAGGCAGATTTTACCAGGCTTGCTCCTTCACGTCTAAAGTTTTGCAGCTTAGTGAAGGAAAGCCGCTGGAACTCTTGGAGACCACCGCGACCATGATGTTGCACTTGGAGAGGCATCTATAAACCCAGAAGCTGTGGTTGTCATCTTTATTAGTACACAAGAATTAATTATAAAAAAACTTCTATGCTATTGAAATTAAAGTTATAAAAGCAATCTCCAAAAGTGGAAACAAATATAACAGTGGAAAAAAAAATCTAATAGATTTTGAAAAATAAATGTTTTACAAATCCCAACCTTAAATACTTTTTTTTTAAAATTTTAAAACCTTTCTTATATAAAACCTTTATCCTTATTCCAGGGAACGGTGGTATTTGAACATGATGATATTTACATAGTAACGTGGCAGTTATTTCCTTTTCCTACAAGATTGATTTAAGTAACATTTCTATTGTCTGGTAAAAAAATTCTGCCTGCCTGCTTGACATCTCCTCTTAAAAGCTTCTGAAGACCTTGTGACAAAAGGCAGTCTTCTAAGAATCATAATTACCACTTATGCATTATAAGATTCATTCTACCATGAACTTCAGTAGAACAGAAGAAATACAATGGTTACTGAAATGAGAGTGGTAATGCTTAAAATACATTACCTCCACCTCTTTTTTTGGGAGGGGGGCTCTTCCTGTAAGCCCATCTCCAACATGCATACTGAGACAGCACTCTTCTGTAGAAAGTGTTTAGATACTCTTTCACACTTGCAGAAGTACTTCCCCTTATGCAGAAATCTGAAATGCCAACGAGTGGATTCCTTACAGCATCCATAGAAACAGGTTGCGGTAGCATTTCCGTTACTGGTGAAATGCTGGAATGCACGCAGATGCAGAAGCAGAAGAATTTGGATCACTCGTTCTTAGTGTGATACAGAAATATCTAGATGGCAGCCAGCGTGACTTTAGTAGTGCCAGCAGCGCAACTTTAAAGCATCTTTTAAGAGCAAAGTTGGTGTTTGTTTTTTGTTTGTTTGGTTGGTTGTTTTTTTTGTATGATTTGCAGTGTTTTCTATTGGCGTGTGGTGGATGTTACAGACCCAGGTATGCAGTCATTGAGACTGCTGGTGCTGCCTGCTTTTCTCTGAACTACACCTTTATGGAAATATTCCCAGGAGGATAACAGGAGGGCTCTTTTCTTAATGGGGAAGGACTGAGTTTCTGCTTAATCACTGCAATATTCCTTAGTTTGCATTGTGGTTTGAAGAAATATTTCCATAGGTCTGCCCTCACACCAACCAGTCATGGGTATTTTGACTTCCAAAGAGGATTGTGTACTTGCAGAATGAAGGGAAAACATTTCTCAGGTTTAGTTGTATAGTTTGCATAGGTTGGTTTGGTGGTGTTTTGTCAAACTGCAGAGACAGCATAACTAATATTCTTTTCACAGGGGAGGTCTGCAAATGCAATCTTGTATCAAAGAGCCTGCACTAGGATAGAGTTGGAAAGAATGCAGCCTGATTTGCTTTGGTTCACCTGCCAAAAATGTTTCATTTGAAGACTTTCTTCTCTAGAGGATAGGAGGAAGGTTAGTGATAAAGCCTGATTGTTTAGTAATTTTCTGCCTGTTAATCCATAGAAGTCTATTCCCTTTTTAAAGATGACAGCAATAGTTTATTTCATTATTTTTACAGTAGTTTCTGTTCAGCTAACATAATTTTGCCGCTCAACTCCAGGAGACTGGGACTGAAGGATAGATTTGCCCATCCCTTTCTTGAAACACCTGCCCAACTGCCATCTAGACAATTAAGTTTAATGCTTGCTTCTCAAGTATTACTATGGCTTTGGGTAAACTGATACTAGACTTGAAGCTTCCCTTTGCATCTACCTAGTTACCGTTGGTTAGAGCAGGCAATCTGACCTCTTCCAAAACTGAATGGTGAGCTGCAATTTGACAATTAGACTTGTCAGGAAAAACATGTTTTATGTTCAGTTTCTTAGGCAATGATAGGTTGGTTTATGTTCTCCACCTCACTCTATAGGGCATTAAATAATGTTGTACTATCACCTTCCATTCCTCATAAGATTATTTTCTGGCTTCAGCAGCACAAAGGCTTTTTGTGGTGACTTTTGAGAGCACCTGATTGAAGTTAGTTAGCTTTGTGGCATCTATTAAAACTAAGTCTCAGTCATTGGCTAGTAATAGCTGACATGTCAGAAATTATGACCCTGAACCTTCAGTTGTTAGCTAGGACTTCAGCAAGCATGACATATCTGATAATGAGTACTGAAGGAAAAAGTAATTAGTGTTTCTTGAATTTTATTTATAAAAAGGACTGCATGGAGCAACCTGACTTGAACCTGCAGGCTTTCATTTCTGTTTTTCTTAATAAGGTTTGGTGGTTTCTTTTCATTATCTAAATTATAGCTGTTGAGGGGAAAAATCAATATAATTTGCTTGTATTACATCAGTTGCCCAAATCCCACAAAGGTCCACATTAGATTTGTTTTCTTTTATATTACAGCTAAAGCGCCAATCAGTAGATTTGACTCAAGCTTTTTTATTTTTCATTTTTTTCTTCATCTTACTATAAGCTATATCTTGGATTAATTCTACTTTGAGGAATGTGGAAGATGTTAATTTCCCAAATAATGGGCTATTGAACCATTTAGGCTTGGTAGTGGGCAGTATTAAATTAATTTTTGTAATATTTCTAATGTGGGGAAAATATGCTACATTCTGTAAGGCTACATTTTCAACTTTATGGCAGCAAATCTGCAATAATTTTTTAATGCTGTTGGGCCATTTAGATTATCTCTTGATAGAACTGAGTAATAGATAAAACTGTCCAGCAGGAAGACTTGGATTTTTAGCACCTGCTTCATCGTCTGTGTTTAGGCATAAAACAAATTCTGATTTATTTTTTTTTATAGCAGCATGTCAGAAGAAGGGAGTTAGAGAAAGTCATGTATTTTGGAGACATCCTGTATCTTTCCTCCATCGTGTAGAAACAAAAAGAGCATGTTCTGCCTATATGGTCTCAATAGTGCCAAGCAGAGTTTAGAGGAGAAAGGAATGGAGAAGGAAATCAGGACAATATTCATGTTTGGTGAGTGAAATAAATACATGCTAATAGTTCAACTGGGATTTGGCAAAACTAGTTTGCTGATATGGAGGACGTATGCGTGTGTGGGGGTGACTTCTTAGCCTCGTTTCCAAAGGGGAAAAAAAAGCTTACATAACTTCGCTGCCTGTTTCTGTGCCTGTCACACATTTTAACTCATTGTCGAATGTGTTTCAAGCTGGCCAGATGGGTGGTGATCTTAGTGGTTCTAAAATAGTCTACCTCAGCTTTTAGCCAAGAGGACCTATGCTGCCTTCCCTGGCGCTTGTCTTTGACCCGCTTTGGTAGCAGAGGGGCAGTAGGTGCTTGCCCACAGCCCCAGGCAGCTGCCATGTGGCTGCCCAGCCGGTGCCCGTGCGGCGCTGGATTAGCCCCAGCTTGTGGTGCGCTCTCTCACTCCCAGCTATCAGGTCAAATTAACCTTGGTAGGTGTCCCCTGCCAGTTTTTAAGTGTTGGACTGGGGGGAGGTTGGCAGATGAACACACAGAAGGCTCCATCTCTGTTCGTGGCTGTTTGCCTGGGCTTCATCGGCAGAGGAGTAAGGATGATTGCTGGCGGGGGGACTGTAGGCTGGACACCTCGCCTCACCGAATTTGGACCCATCCTATGAAGATGCCGTGACAAGCATTAGTGGTTTGTGACTTTGCGGGACAGAGCATCCTGTTTGCCAGCCAGATCGGTCACCTGGGGAGGTCTGCTGCTTGCCTGGAGCCTGGATCTGTGGTGTTGCAGAGAGGCTGCCATGGCTTATCTGGCTTTCTGACTGCTTCCCTGGCAGCTTATCTAGACAGGCATCAGTGAAGCGGCCAGGAAAAGCCTTCAGCAGATTGAAGGTGACTGTAGTGCTCTGGGGGCAGAGGTGAGAAGGACGGGTGCCCGAGTGGCAGGCTCCTCAGTCCTCCCACATAAGGCTTGATTTTAATGAAAACTTATTGAGATGTCAGGAAAGAAATAATACTATTGTGCAAGAAGACTGGGGACTTTTAAAGAAGACCCACTTAACTAGGCAAGGAACTGCTTTGGGAACTGAAACTCAGAAAGGCAGCAGGCAAAAAGTGGAGCATAGAAAACCAAGAACATGTAACAGAGGAGTACAAAAGCATAGCTTGGTTGCATAGGAATGAAATCAAGAAGGAAAAAAAAAAAGGCTAGTTAGAGGAAAAACTAGCTAAAATAAAATAATAAGGGATTCTTAAAGTAGATCGATAGCAAAGGGAAGTTCAGGAAAGCTGTAAATTCATCGATGAATAGGAGAGGCAAGCTAGTATATGACGGTACAGAAAAATGGAAGCACTAAATGCCTCCCCTCAGGGAAAAGCCTGTTCCCCTGCCTTGGTATATGCCAGCATTTTTTTTTTGAGAAAGAGAGGCACAGCCAACAGCTGGAGAGCAACAGGTTAGGGGCCACTTGGAGAAGCTGGATATATTCGGATTAGTGGGACTGGATGGGAGCTGCTGAGGGTGCTGAAAGATCTGGCAGATGTGAGACCACTACAGAAAAACTGCAGTTGAGGGAGGTCCCCAATGAATGAAACAAGGCTGACATTTTACCCATCTCTAAGAAAGGCAAGAAGGAGCATTTGGGCAACTGTAGGCTGGTCAGCTTCACCTCATGGCCTGGAAAAATCATGGAGTATATTCTCATTTCCAAACACGTGATGAACAAGAAGACAGTCAGAAACAGTCAGCATGGATTTAGCAAGGGCAAATTATGCTTGACTCACCTCATTGCTGTCTTGGATGAAATGACTTGCTAGAGGGGTGAGGGAGAGCAGTAGATGCCTTGAATTCAGTAGGGCTTTTGTCACTGTCTCCCATAGAGGTTTCATTTGGAAGCTGAAGAAGTATGGGCTAGGCAAGTGGAATTTTAGATGGATTGAAAATTAGCTGCTGAAAGATTAGTGATGCTTTACGTCCAACTGGTGGACCTTAACAAGCAGGATACTCTAGGGGATGATACTGAGGCTGACACTGTTAGGTTTTCATCAACAGCCTGAGTCATGAAGCAAGATGCACTTTGTGCAAATTTGCAGATATGCTGAATTATGTTGTTTGACATGCTGGATGGTAGAGCTTCAGTCCAGAGAAGGCTTATAAACTCTGAGGACTGGGACAGCAGAAACCACTTGAAGTTGACTTAGGAGAAATACAAAGTTCAGCACCTGGTACAAATTAACCCCATGTGTTATGTTGAATTGAGCATGAGCCATAAATGTGCTCTCATTGCAAATATGGCAAATCAGGCACCGAGCTACACTAGAAGCAGCACTTCAAGGAAAGTTTTTGTCCCCTCTACTTAGTGTTTGTGAGGCTGTCTGGAATACTCCATTCGGTTTTGGAGGCCCCCCACTTCAAGGGGTAAGTAGAAGAGTTGGAGAGGGACCATTAGGAGGCCTAGCAAAATGATGAGGGGCTTAAGGAATGTGGCTGCAAGGGAGAGTTTGAGAGTTGGGCTTGCGTAGTCTGCAAAAGAGGAATCTGAAGAACAGTCCAGTAGCAGCCTAAAACTTCTTGAAGGGCATTTACAAAGATGTTAAAGCTGATCTCTGTTCAGTAGTGGCAGATGGCAAAAAGAGAGATGTAATAGCACAAATTGTAACTTGGGATTGAACAGTAGGGAGGAACTTTTTTCTGTGGGGGCAGAGCAGCACTGGAAGAGGTTGCCCACAGAAGTGGTTTAATCTCTGTCCTCAGAGGATTTTGAGACTCATTTGGACAGAGCTGTGGCTGACTTGAACTGCTGTTAGCAGTGGTTCCCAGTTGGGCAGCAGACTGGGCAGAAGTTTGTCCCAGCCAGCACTTCTTGGATTCTGTGAAGTCTTAGAGATGGTGTCATCATCCCAGATTTCACAGATGACTGGAAAAAGAGCTTCTTCACTCTGGATCTTTTAAAATGCTTTAAAATCATGTACAAAAGGATGCTTACTCTATCAGTATCAATATGCATCCCCTGTAGGAGTGTATTTTTGGCCTTATGGAACTAGGCTTTGCATGTGGATCTCTAGTCACTGTTATCACTTAAGCTGAAATAAAGCAGCTCAGTATTTTTACACCTGAGCTATAATTTGAAAAGTTTACAGTCACTTTTTTATTGGAGACATGGATGATTTTAGCACAGGTAGTTTGAAAAGCTGCAAGTATTGCCCATGTATTCTCAGCTCATCTCTTCTGTTAGCGTAGACTAGATAAGGGTCTAAAGTCCTGAAAGAGTGGCCCATTTGATAAGTACTGCCTGGATTCAGGCAACCTGATGAAAACACATGTAATTCCAAGCTTGAATGCCTTCCGCTGTGCTACTGCTTAGTCTCATGGTCTGCTGCAAAGAGAGCATTTTGGTTCCATTGAGTGATGGTCAATAGCAGTATTTTTATATACTTTATCTTTGGGAGACTAAGGAGATAGTCTGAAAGTAAATGTATCACCGTCTTTTTGTCCTCTTTCATGTTTCAGATCTGTCTGCACAGAGCGCTCTCTGTGTGTGTGCTCACATGCTTGTAATCAAATTTTTAGTGCCTTGCTTATTTTTCTTTCTAACTCCTGCTCATATCTTCACAAAAGCTCTCTGTGCACATGAAATGATTGGGTGTATGCCAGTACAATGTGAAAGCAATAAAAAGATTTTCACGACTTCTTTAAAAGATTAAACAAACTGCGGAACTTCCTATCAGTTTATCAGGCTTCCTTTTTAATCTCATCATGATGCATGGAGCCTGTTTACTGCTGTAGCTTTCATTAGTGTTTGTGCAAATTTTGTGTTAAATCCCATCAGTAATAATCTAGTTTTTATCAGCTTGGCAGTTACACTGCTTGGAATTTTCTGAAGCCATTTTTAATAGCTGAGGAGTGAGGAATATCTGAAATACTCATTTTAGGGTGTGCCTAAACTGTAGTCACACCTTTTCCGATACCACTGAAGTAATTAGCTTGCTTGACAGTAATAGTGTGGTTGGTTGCAAAATCATGTGCTGCTACCATTGATGTGGTTATTGTTACAGGTGTGGACTTAATGTAGGGACTAAAGGAGCATACGAGCGATGTAGCAAGAAGCCTAGCGTGCAGGGGTATGGTGGGCATGTTGTGTGAGCTTTGCGCATGCAATTTATGCACCTGGACTGGAAGGTGTGATGCATATGCACTGACCAGTTACACTATGTATCTCCATAATTAACTCGGGGAGTCAGGGAAAGCTTTTTCTCTTGGTCTTTGCTTCTAGAACACTGAAGGGAAATGTGGAATACAGGCATATACCACTTGCAGGTGGTTTTGCTGTACCACCCATCATTGCACCATGAGACCAAGGCTGTACCTGTCTGGGAAATGTTTATATCTTCTGTGTGTTTGCATGAAGCGTAATTATCCTTTTGAGTGCAGGACTGATATTCCTAAGATAGACTCAGGATCTGACCTGAAAGTTAACTGGAAATTATAAATGTATGTGTTTAGATGTATTATTGATGCATGATGACTGAAGTCCAAAACAGCCGTGAAACATGATGTTTTAAATTGTCTCTATTTTTTGAGCTGTATGCCTAATGGGAGAATTTCTAATGATGACGTGGCAGCTGAGACAGCATATTGCTAATATTCTTGATCACTCTGCTCCTATGACCAAGACGACTGACAGCTAATACCTATTTCAGTGGTGATTTGTGTAATTTTGGTGTAAATTCTCTATGAATCAGCTTATTTTGCGAAGCTAAAAGTTATCAGATAAACAGTTCTGATTTGGGATGGTTGCTTTTTAATTGCTATGCTTGCTTGTGTAGCAAGTTGAAGGAGAGCACTGTCAAGTTTGAAAATTAGGGTCATCAATCTGCTTTTGTAGAAGCCCCTTCTGAAAAGCTGATTTTTTTTTTTTCCAGTTGCTCATAGTTCAGGTGTAAACAAAAATTAAAACATTGTCTTATGTTCTCTAGTACCAAACCAAGATTGATTATCTAAACAGTTGTCTGTTGAATACTGTTGCATAAACTATTAGTAAAATTGGTTCACACATAGCAATGGTCGATACAACAACTTGCAAGGAAGTTGCAAGGAGTGGTATGCTTGATGACTATCTGGATTGAGGAAAGAAAAGATGTAATTTGATTTTAAGCTTAGATTTTTCTTGTGGAAATGCTACTGAAGGATATGTCAGCTTTCTGCTTTTCCTCTTCAATTTTATCATCCTATTGTCACTTTGCAAATGAATTATGTAGTTTTAAAAAAAATTAATCAGCTCTGTTAATAATGATGTAAGTCATAAATAAGAGTCAGTAAATGTTATAAATGTCTAAGTCACTAAGGATCCTGAATCTCATTGGCTTTGGCAAGAAATTTAATATGTGGTCTTCGGCTACATTAATTTGTTTGTAGTCCACAGTCTGTTGGTGTATGATGATTTTACTTGCATAACATAAAATCAACTGTGTTATTTATGTGAACCTATATTCAGTACTTTAGCTTCAGATGTACGTGACTGCTTTCAGTATTCACAAGGAAAAATCACATAACTGATCGCAGTTTGAGGTTAATGATTTCAAACCTCCAAACTTGCAGGTGAATCATCTGAAACAGTGTAGTCCATCTTGGTTTCATGTACTGGGTTGTATTTTGTATTTTTGAAGTGACACACCAGTTTCAGCACTTTTCTTGGGTAGTTATTTGATGTTATCATCTTATATAGTAAAATTACATAACATTATTAACTAGATGTTCATTTGGTAAGATCTTATGCATAACGCCAGCTTTTGCAGTTCTCGTGGTTTAGGATCCTCAGGTTTTGCTGCACGTCTCAGAAGATTCAGAAGATTGGCTGCACTGTACAGCCAAAGTGCACAGAGTATAATTTTGTTTTCACTTGTGCATGTTGCCTGGTTGGCACTGTATCTAAGTGCCTCCCAAGTAAAATTACCAGTAGTGAAGTCCATAGTAATGACTGACTTTGAACTTTCTCTGACTCCTGTAGGACTTCTTTTATTTTGATGAATATTTTTATCATTTTAAAAATGAATGTCATATCAATTGGGAATGGGAGACGTGTGTAGGAGATGGTCACTGTGTACACTAAAATTTGGAAAGTTCAGGCTTTTCTGTCACAAACACTGGAGTAAAACTGCCTGTTCCCTACAAAAGGAATGATGAATTCCAGCAAATACAGAATTACCTTCTGATTTTCCTCAGTTCATGTCCTCTTTCATATATGTTCCCACATTTGAAACTGGAGTTTGAACTCTGGCTCATTTTACTGGGCAGAGGATGATCTCTATGCTGGGATAGTCACTGGGTGCCTTGTGGCTTTATTTTCCCAATTTTTGCTGAATGAAGAGTGGAGCTGTAAGAAGCAGCATTCTTTGAAAACAACTCAGACAACATTTGGAGGATAAGAACGCAGAGCTGAAAACAGCAATTTTTAAGCACACAAGAGGAATTAGGTTGCTGCATGATGACTTCTGCAAGCCAGCAATACAAAAACATATATTCGTACTTTCCTGTCTCCTCCTTGGGTTACACACATCAGCGCTGAGTTAGAAGTTGTTACTAATGCCACCTAATACATTGTAAAGAGACATAACATTGAGTGCATGTATGCATAAATTCATATGCTGATGTAGCTTGTAAGTCTGTAGTAATATTAAAATACAATTTAAACAGTGTTTAGAAAATAGGTATTTTTTTCCCCCTACAACAAGGTACAGAAGGTCTACTTTGTTTTGTCTTGTCTAATCTAGTTTAGATATTTTACCTTTCCTTCCTTCATTAATCAGTATGAATATGGAAAAAACTAATTATTTCAGTGAGCTAAGTCTGACTAAATCCTGTGATGCAGAACAGCATGTGAAACTGCTTGTGCCCATCCATTACCCAGACCTGCAAGAGAAAAGGGAAAAAAAAAAAAAAGCTTGTATATCATGGATTATGTTTTGCTTCAGGCATTCTCTGACCTACTGTATTATGATTTGGCAGCTACATAAAAAAATTAAAAGCTATTTGAGTTCTTACCAAATACATTATATAAAAATAGAAAATACTAGTAATTCAAGCTATGGAATAGCTTTAGATGGATGATTATTCTGAAGATTTTAATAGACCAATAAGAACCTAATCTAATTGCATGTTGAAATGAAGTTAAATATTTTCCAAATAGATTAGAGAAAGGGAATTGCATTTTGGCAGTGTGGTACAACACCCTTCTTTCTCATTGAGCACACACATTTAAAACCTATATAATTTTGACTGAATGAAGCCTCCCAAAGGAAATAAATATAACCAAACGATTATGATATCCACGTTGCCCGCTTAGCGAGAGGATCACCGACTGTAATGCACTGTCTCTTCAGTCTATCCGTAAGAGCCAGTTACCTCTTTGTTTCCCAGTTACAGCCTCTGCAAGACATCTGGTGGGGTAAAGGCAAGTCCTGATTGAAGTTTAAAGAGGGCCTAACCCTAACAAGGGCTCAGGGGTACATTTGGGACAGTTGCGTGAACACCGATATCTGTGCAGCCAGCAGTCAGTAGGGACAATGATCCCTTTTGCTAGTTGATGGAACCACCAAAGCATTTTGGTGCCTGTGGAGCAGATGCTGAAGGACAGAGGGCTGCAAGGGCTGTCAGGGATTAATCCCGTCCTCCCTTTAGACCCTAAATGAAAAGCACTAGAAGCAGTGATTTAGGTCAAAGCTTTTTGGTAACAAGGCAAGTCTCGGTGAGAGCGTTTGACTTTCAGATGGGTATGGCCTCCTTGATCTTGTCACTTCTTCAGCTATTTCAGGTCAGTACATGAAGCCCACACTTCTGACCTGCGGAAGGAGGGCACACCTCACCTGGGTGAGGTGTGAATATGGATATGAGGTGTGAATTTGGATATGAAGTATTCATACTGTGAATATTAAGTACAGGGCTAGGATGTGGCTGGGGGGAGAGACTACAGCAAGAGCAATTTCAACCTTCCCCCTTGCAGCTCTAAAAGATCTCCTGCTTTTGAATAATTCTCTCCTGATCCTTTGCTTCTGATTTTATTTTCTGTTATTACACTTAAGATAAATGTGTTGTAGTTTACACAGTGGACATAGAAAGCTGTGTTTTGTTCTGTGCCTGAAATGGCCTAAGGGTGTGCTTTGACAAGATGCTGAGAAGAGCTAATCCAGGTACCGCAGGTGCAGGTACAGTCTCCTCCACGACCAGCGGAGCTGGTTTGGTGCTCTCGTGCTCGGTGCTGGCTGAGCACCCAAAGTGCCACGAACACTGCAGGACTTTTGATGAGAGAATTTATGAACTTCTCTTACACCAATGTTCTGAAGGTGTCATTAGAAGAATTGCTGAAACGTAGTGTGTGCATTTCAGGCAGGGAGATATGAGGGCAGGAAGGGAGATAGAACAGTTCTCTTCAGATGCCCAAACTTTTGCATTGAAAACTTGGTAATTTAAAAGATCTGTAACCCTGAGGGACTGGTTAAATGCACTATATTGCCATGCTCTTTAAATATTAAGATAAAAAAATACTCTTTTCTCTATGCTTTATGTTAAATGTTACTTTAAAGAGGAATAAGAAGAAAATGAAGTAGAATGGGAAGAAAAAAGAAGTCTTGAAAGCTTTGTATCTTTTTTTTTTCCCCCCACTTTTGCATGGGATGGTTTCTCTGGGAATGGTTTCTTTAACCAGTCTGCTACTGTATGTTTCCACATAGATTATTTTCAGTTTAAACAAAAAAGGTGAAAAGAAAAGCCAAAGTGTGAAAACAAAACTTGTAACAACTTAGGATGTGTTTGTGAGGAACAGGGAACCTGGGAAGAACAGTTCCAGGAAAAGAAGCATATTAATTGTATTAGTATAATTATATTAATAATAGCAGCAGTAAGTGGCATTAGTTACTCTAGAGTTAAGTGTGCTCTTATTTTTACATATGCTGGTTGTCTTAAAAAAAAAAATTAAAAGACTTTTTTTCTTGCAAGATTATCAGTAGCTTAGAAAAGTCCTTCTATTTACTACAGACTACAGATTTGAGAATGGATTCTTTACTGCTCATCTTGTCTTTATGTCCTCACCATGACCTCGCTGGCTAAAAAGAAACCCAACCAACCAGCATGCCTAATATTTAGTGGTTAATAGAAACAGCCTATTCAAGCTGCTTTTGATTACTTAAAGGTTAAGAAATAAGTTTGGCTAAATTTCATAGGAGCCCCATCTTCCCTCTGCCTATCTCTGCCAAAAAAACGAACATGCAAAAATCAAAATTGCCCTAAGTTCAGTACTAAAAAACAGGTCAAAGTGACTAAATTATTTTTCTATTTAAAACTGAGTCTTTTTCAGTACTTTTTAAAAATATTGCTTGGGGAAACATGTTTTTTTAGGGTTTTTTGTTGTTGTTGTTGTTGTTTGTTTATCTTAACTCTGTCCTGGAAAATACAATGGGCTAGATAACATGATTAACTTCCTGGAAGTCCCTTTTCATTTTTACTTTTTCCATTTTACTAATATTCTAAATTTTTGTCTATTAAAATGACGTATGTTGCCCAAGAACTTGAGAAAAAAGAAAATAGTGAGAGAGAAGAAAGAGGAAACCTTTCTTTGATTCATGTGACCAAAAGAAAAATATAAACTTTTTACTTTTCAGTGGTTCACTAGAAGCTTTTCTGAAAGCTGCTTGCATAGGATCTACTTTTTTTTTTTTTTTTAGGTTACTAAAATTTTTAAGATGAGGGAATGAGAAGGATGATTCAAAGAGGATTTTTTCATCCTGCGATTTTGTGCCTTCATCTGAATTTTGAGTTATGCATTTATAATTTTTGTTTTACTAAGGGTTTTTTATGTTTGTTTCAATGAGGCCCTTTCTAAAAACAGTAAAATAAATGTGCTTTTCTGACTTAGTAATATTTTTGGGGGGTAACTTTCAGTATGCAAGTTGTGTAGGTAGAGTGCTGCTGATGACACCATGTTCACGAAGGTACATTTTACCACTGATCTACAAAATTTAAGAAGTCCATTACTTTCAGTGTGCTTGACTGATGTGTCTACGGAAACGCTTCTATTCAGCATATACCAAAGGTATTGCAACAGGTTTATTAATATAGCAAAATAATTTTATTAATACTAAATTTTAAAAAACATATTTTCATACTAACTGTCAATGAGTGTTGTTAACCTTAGCATCTAAATATTCAAGTGTCTGTATTGCTTATTAGTCTGTTCTCATGTTTATATTTACCTCTGTGGAAGGATTAGTAATTAAAGCTAATACCTTTTACTAAATAATAAGGAATCAGAGTATGTCAGTGTAAAATAAAACTGCATGGAATAGATGAATTATCAAAAATATTGATTGGCATCTGTGGTTTTATTTTACCATATTTATGTTCTACAAATTTTGTGGTTTCAGTTTTTTAAAAGGACTAAGATGCCACAGTTAAACTACTTGCACCTAAATTGTGCATCCTCGAAACTGTTTTTGTTCTTTTTCCATGCCTTCACAAAGAAAAAACTTATTTTGCCTAAATTTTAAATTGTGTGGTTAAAAGTTCAGTTTGGGCTAGGTCTTTATTTTTTTTTTAATGGAGCGTTTAATCTCCAACATTATTCTTGTCTTAGAAATTTGCTACCTCCCCACTGCTGCAGGTAGCGTGGTTACCGAGCTTTAAAGGGAAGTTCTCTGCCTCCCGCTTAATGCGTGTGCTGGTAGGAAACCTTGTATGTACGCTACTCAACATAATAGTTTCTGCTTCAGCAGTCAATTGCTATCCCCTTGGTGACTCTGTTTTATTTCAGAATTCAATAGTATGCATTTCTGTCCAGTTTTAGTAGCACTGTCAATGATGAGCAGGGTGTATAGTCTGCTGTAGGAGAGCTGGCTGAGAAGATTTGTTTTCTTTTGTCGAAGGGAGGACTTCGCACACAGCCCCAGCATGTAAAACCACAGCTGGCAAGTGGCTGAAGAGTGCCCCTACTCTCCAAAGTTAGCTCCAGCTTCTTGGAAGAGGTTTCAGGGAGGTATTTTCTCTTGAAGGGGGGGGTGGGAAATGGCTGCAAGGTTATGGTTGATATTCTTTCTCGGTCTGTTCTGACAAATGTTATTCCTGCTGTCACCCGTGGCCAAGTATTTAACAGAATTTCTGACTGCAGGCTCAAGAAACATCTTGCAAAACATCCACTGAGATCTTTTATTCCCCAGCACCGGAGAATTTTAAAGCAACAGAAGTTCACGGATACAGACAAAAGATTCAGTTGATTCTAGGCTGAATCTGTCATGAATGCAAAAGTAAAAAAAGTAAATATGTTCATGTAGAACTGGAAATGGTGTGGGATGAGCAAGCTTTTATTTTCCATGCTGTTTATCCTCTTTTCTTATATTTCATAGAAAAAAGTTCCCTAGCCCCTAACCGAGGGCGAAGTAGGACTTCAGATATTCTGGGAAGTTCATCATTAACTTATGTACCAATGCAGATACCCTGTGTACAGATGTGTATTGTATACCCATACTAGTGCAGACATGGGCTGTAGATTCCCCCATCTTATTGAAGAATGATAAATGTATTAGTCAGAAATACTGAGATTTTTGCTTGTAAACAAGTGGTGAAACAACCCATTATTAACTAAGCTACATACAAAGTAAAACCACACTTTGTTATCAACAGATTGCTGTATTAATTAAGAGTATTTTGTGTGCAATTCATACTTTTTCATGTCATTCTTCAAAATTGACTAATTGAAGAAGAAATGCCTGACCCTGCACGATATGCAAAGTATCTTGTGAACTCTGGCACTTACCACTTAAAAGGACTGCCATATGCTGTACTAAGGAAAGCCTAATGCATTTAGACATGCTTGATTACTGGTTTTGTTTAATGATGTTCAACATACACGTGAGTATAAAACAACAAGAAAAATGCTTTTATTTGTGAACATTTTAAAAGTTTTCTACTTTAAAAAGTTGCCTGTTAAAAGTTTTTGATGTTACAAACTGATTTTGAACTATCAGACCCAAACTTCTCCTGTCTCCTTGGAAAAACACCTTTTTATATTCTTAAAAAGAAGAAGAAAAAAGAAAAGTAAAAAAGAAAAAGAAACCCCCAAATAGAAACCCAACAGAATACAAGACCCCCTATATAGACTAAATGGATAATTCTTTTCCAATGAGTTCAGGTTTTTTATATATTCAGGTTAATGAACAAATACAAAAAAATTACTAAATAATCCCCAAATGACCTGTTGGCTCAATTGCTGTTGAGTAGTGATAATTCTAAAATTATGTGTCACTCATCTTGCCTTCTGACACTTCAGTTGCCTTTCCTTTTGAAGCATGAAAATTGAATGTTTTCCTTTAACTTCCTTGTAAGAAAGTGGAGAGGAGTGCGGTAGCGTTGAGGGCTGGCATGCTTGAGAGCGCCACAGAGCAGTTGTGGAGCAGCAATCAGTCTTGCATATTGCAGTATCTAAGTGGGTAATGGTGATTAATGTTCAGCGGGATGCTGTGTGCTATAGAAATGATGCCTCTTCCCTTCAATCTGTATGCGGATAGAGTCTCGTGAAAGCTGTAAGAAAATCAGGATGACTTGCTTTGGCACAGCCTTGTTAGCACCAGGATTTCTTAATTGCAGATTGTGTGTGCTGCTTACATGTTTTTTTTTTTAATTTTTGGTTGTTTGGACCCTTGATTTGCTCTTCTCTTTGCTGGAAAGTGACTGAAACGGTGAAAAGTTTTGGGTTTGTGGGGTTTTTTTTTTGTTGTTGGTCGGTTGGTTGGTTGTGTTTTTTTGGGTTAGTTTTTTTTTTTTTTTTGAGTATGGAGTGGAGAGAGCTGGAAAGCTGCTGCTGCTGTGTGGGTTAATTCAAAGAAGACTCATTTGCAAGGAGGGAAAGCTAGACTGTATGAATGGTCTGTTGGTTGGTATTCTTTTTAAATACACCTGTATGCATCTGATGCGCTCTAGTATAAAAGGTGATTGTTGCAAGTACGTGTGCAGTCTGTCTAACATGCTTTAACACATACATGTAGCTGGAGGGATTAGTTGAAATGGGATGTGGCTGCAAAATCAAGTTGTTAGGAGAAATCTTTGCCCAAAAAAGCAGGTTTTATGGTGTTTTATTGTGTTGAACACTGGAATCTCTTTCTGTGAAGAGCTAAAGAAGCTGGAGCCAGCTGAGGAAGGAGCCAGGGGGAGCTTAGGAGCCCACGAGTGGGGAACCCAACACCATGCAGGAGCCTGGCCTAGTTGGGGAGACTTCTCTGAAGTTAGTGCACGATGTCCTGACCCCTGTGGCGATATACGGTGCTTGGCTTTGAACTTACTCTGGTGAGGACCATCCAGTGGGACTGGAACGTTGAAACATTGCTGTTGCCCCAGGTTGCAGCAGCTCAGCAGAGGTAATTCAATTGTTGGAACCGCTGTGAGCTAATGCGTGAGTTACCTGTTGGTGAAATATGACTGCTTTAATCCACCCTTTAAGAAAAGATAACATTTTAAATGAAAATGATTCTTCTCTTGATGTCTCTAAATTGTGGAAGAAAAAAAGCCGAGCAGCTGCCTGGCAAGGCCGTCCTGTTGATTTGCAATAGCTAAGGTGTAGTAATAACAGTGTGATGGGATCTGCTGCTTGCAATAAATATTCAAAGTTGAACAAGAACAAATCAGCCTGGGGAAGAGATAATCAGGCATTTGACTGTTCCAGAAAATTGTTCTATATTGTTAGTAAAATAAGTAACATGATATTGCACTGAATGGACTACAGATTAGTTGTTTTAAAATCACTTAAGTAACAGAATAGTCAACTAGTCAAATTTTTTTTCAAAGTTGTCTGAGGAGCTTTTTGAGACTGTTTAGGCTGTTCTGGTAAAATCAAATTTTAATACTGGGAATATGAAAAAACTTAACAATGCACCTTAAAAAAAAAATCATATTGGTAGGTACTAAAGTGATCCCATTTATTATATTCTTTCTGTAAAACCTTTACTTAGAACGACCAGTGTTTGAAATCATCACCTTAGCAGTGAACGTGGCACGCAATGAACTGAAAACTGACTAACTAATAGTTTTCAAAATATTAACAAGAAGTTGGTGTTGCGGGGGTGTCCCAAGAAATATGCTGTTAGGCAGTCTTGGCTGAGGGCAGCTTGGTAGCACTGGTGTCACAGAACATGAAAAGTCCACGATGTGACTTGGTTAGCTGTCATTGTGCCATCTACGGCAGGCTGTTGTACCTTGGTGGCCTTGGTGTCTCGGCACTGTTGATTGCAATCACATGCATGCTTCTGCACAGCAGACACCATTACCCCCGTTTTGGAATGAAGCATGTTGATCGCTCTTATTTCATCCACTATATGAAGCCCAAAGGGACCTTTAGACCTTGTATTTTGATCTCCTGCTTGCTGCTGGCTGTTTAAACAGGCCGTTCCCTGACCACGTCCGTAATGTGTATGACTGAGGCCTGTCCATTTCAGAAGCATATTTGTCCTCCACATCCTTGGGAGATACCACAGTTCTTCCCCTGCTTTTACTCTTGTTTTATAGATGAATGCAAATACTTTCTCTCCTTTCTTTACATGAATTTGTCTGACTTCAGTGTCAACTTTTGGCTCTTCTTGTTGTCTTGCACTCTGAGAATGAAGAGCCCTTTCCAGACCTGCTATTACCTCTTGGCATTCGAGTCACATAGGTCTGCCTTTTGTTGGTGAATCCAGTCACGGTGGCCAAGTCTCACGGACCCGCTCCATCTCTCTTTTCTTTGGATACGGTTTGTGGCTCTCTGCTGTGTCAATTGGAATATGGAGATGCAAGCTAAGCCCTGCGTTTCGCTATCGATCTCCGTGATTCCCTCTGCAGCCGCAGGTTGCTCTTCCCTATCTGTGCACCTGAGCCTCGCGGTTGGTGCTTGTGGGCTTGTTTTGTGGGGAGGCTCGTGTTGCCCTCCTGTGCTGCTGCTGCCTGGAGAATACTTTGTTCCAGAACTATTCTGTGTGTCAGACTTTAATTCCTCATCCCTGGATGCTTTGGCTTGTGTACCTAACCTAAGATTTCAGTCAGCTCTTGAAAAAGCTTTGTTTGAATAGCCAAAACCACTAAGCAATCCCTGTGTCTTGGTATGACTGCCTTGTCCTTCTCATTTTTGCTACTGCATCCATTGCTTTCTCATCCAAAAATTTTTGTCAGACTTTCGTACCCTTAGAGCTGCGAGATACCTGTGCTTGAAACACATTACAATATAAAATAGAGGTTGAAACTGTTCTTTTATTTTTGTTCCCAGGGAACCCAGTCAGTGAGATGGTAGTTCAGTGATTGATTCAGCTTTATTTTTCATAGTGAATTCCAAAGTGAAACCAACCTGGAGATCACTACCTTTTGGTAAAGAAGTGGTTATTTTTCTGCTAAAAGGTAATTCTCTACATGTGCCTGTGCACACACAATTAAAGTTTTGTACAGGTTTCTATGGTAAATTTTGGTCAGAATTTTACAACTTTTGAAATTTTAAGATTTTTTGTAAACAAAACCATCACACTATCAAATAAATGAGGATTTTCCAAAGTAACTCAACATTTTTTTCTGGAAGGCTTATGAAAATGGAAACTATTTCCAGGCTTATGTAATGGGAACAATACAATTAAAAATAAATGAGCCTAGTCTTTTTTTATTAGTTCAACATGGTATATTTTTAGTTTTCTGTATTTCTTTTAAATACTTCAGTGTTTCTCTCTGTAGAAAATGTCAACAACACACCAATTAATTGTTCTACTGAGTAAAGAAGGGTAGGCTTTTTATATATGAGCAGCACCAAACTGCTACTATATATTTACAGAAAATCAATGAGAAAAATTTAGCTAGAACATTGTCACTTCCCAAAGGTAGTTAAATTTAATTTTCACCAATCAAAATGCCAACTTGATGAATGTATGTTAGACTATGTATATCAAACCACGGAGTTAATTATACTAATACAAATCACAGATAAATAATTATGTTAATTATATAATATGCCTACTAAAATAAGTTTGGCAGACCTTTTCTGGTTTTTTTAATAGTAGTCTGTATAATTTGGCTTTACTTGAAAAGATGATGGCTTCCAATAGCTCCTGGCTTTTAAAATCATAGTTGCCAGCTCATTGTTCTCCAAATTGCACTTGAGGGGCTTAATTCAAGCATTTGTCTGTTCTGTGTCAGCATCTCCTTTTCAGTAGGTGAAAATCTTAATGCCCTTCTAGATATTTCTTTGTAAAACACACTGATATTGTGACTGTTACTGCTTTGTCCTTTTCTCTCTTAAAATACTTGTTAATGTGTTTTTAATTTTTAAAATTTTTTTTTCCTCCAGAACTTGCGGAGTATACCAAAAATACACATTTTGTCACTTAAAGGTTAAAGCTTTTCAGTGCACTGTGCAGTACGTTTCCTCCTTCCTCTCACATGCATCTCGCCACGTCTGAAGGCTGAGAAGTTTTCCCTTAGGAGGTGGGCACCCTGGGCTCAGCACCCAAAACCAGCAGAGAGTGGGAGCTGCTCCAGCTGATATGCTATCCATGTTGCCCTGTCCAAGCAATGGTGGTTTGGCCAGCACAGCTTCTGAATTTCTCTCATCTCCCTTATGACCAGAGCCATCTTGGTGGGATGGAATGTGGGCCTTTCCTCCCAAGGCAGGGGTGGCTCTGCGGTCAGACCAGGCTGTTCAGGGCTTGGACCAGTCGGAGCTTGAAACCCTCCAAGCATGGGGATGGCACAGCTTCTCAGGGTGACCTGCTCCACTGCCTCACTGTCATCATGGAGAAACAGTTTCTTTCCTGTGTTGGGGTCCAGAACTGGACACAGCATCTAGATGTGGTCTGACATGTGCCATGCAGAGGGGAACAATCCCTTCCTTTGATCTCCAGGCTGTGCCCCTGTTCGTACCTCCCAGGAGCTGCAGGATGCCTTTGCTGCCAAGCACAGTGCACACCATCGCCTCATCCAGGTCACTAATAAAGTTAAACTGGACAGGTCTCAGGACAGACCCCTGCAGTTCTCCACTTGGCGGTCTCTGGGTAGACTACAACCCACTCTGAGCCTTACCATCCAACAAGCTTCTTACCTGTCTGGTTTAGCTGTGCACCAGTCTTCTCTCTTTCTCTGCAGTCTTTCTGGAGACCGTGCATATTGTTAATAGTATTTATAGTTGTACTACTTTTCTTTTTTTCCCTTTTTTTCTGATAGAGACCCTGTACACACAAGGCACACAGAATGGGCATGACGTAGTAACCCAGCAAGATTTACCCAAGAGGGTTTTCCATACTGTGGCTCCCATGCTTGCCTTTCACCAAATGTGAACTGTTAGTTGCTGTAGAGTAAGTGGGATAATTAAATTCCTTCTGGAAGAACAGATCACTGTGATCACTCTGAGGTCCTGCATCTCATGCTTAAGCTACTCAGGCTATAATGGAGTTTAACAGCCTTTATCTCCGCAGTATATTCTTTTAAGTAGATACCAGACAGGCTTTACTGAATTGGTACTTAGATTTATTTTTCTTGGTTATCTGCTATTGGACTCCTGTGTTTTGTTCTGAGGAGATGGAGAAAGCTGTGAAAGGCTCTAAGATGACATGAACTTACACATGAACTTGAGAGAAATGCTGTACTTTCTGTTTTTTGACAGTGCAGACTGTAGTGAGAGTTGTGTGCTACTGACACAGTGCCTTTGAAAAGGTGAGGAAAGGATGGATTTGGTCTTGTTTCTCTCTTTAATGCCTATTATAGTTATAGCATTGGTATGAAAAAAACAGAAAAATAATGGTCATGCTCTCATTTTATGATTTCAGTTCCTCATTTCATGAGGAAACGACTGAATATAAAAACATTATGGTTCCATGACAAGAAGTAATGGCAATAATTTCCTCGACTGTAGAAGTCAGAAATTTTTTATTATGAAAACAAAGAGAAAGAAGAGCCTAATTTTTGTACAGTGGTAAATGTTGAATAAGGGTTAGATTTATACAAGGTTAAATAATTCTGTAAACACATTAGCTATGACAATAGATGCAGGGACCAGGGCTTGCTCAGTCTGGAGGAGAGGAGACTCCAGGAGGACCTACCAGCAGCCTGCCAGTACTTAAGTAAGCTATGAGAAAGGCAGAACCAGGCCTTTTACTGATGTGTGTAGCAGGAGAATGAGAGATTATGGTCATAAATTGAAGAAGGGGGGGTTCAGACTGGATATAAGGGAAAAAAAGCTTTATCATGAGGATAATTAAGCAGTGGAGCAGGTTGCCCAGAGGCTGTGCGGTTTCCATCCTTTGATGTGTTCAAGACTAAACTGGATAAAGCCCTGAGGAGAAACCTGGTCTGACCTTACCTTGACCAGTAAGTTAAACTAGAGACCTCTGGACATCCCTTACAGCCTGAATTACTCTCTGATTGGGATAAGAACGTTCTTTATGCGAGAATCATATGGGCCCAACTATAAATTACATGAGCATTTGGCCTGAGTGAGATCTGCAGTCCATGCCCTTTGAAGAGGCCAGTTCCTCCTTTGAAGAGGCCAGTTCCTCCATAGCCTTTGGTCATCTTTTCCTCCATGTTTAATAGATGCTGTTTTCCACCACACTAGGTGTAATTGGGTTCTGATTTTTAATGCATTAAAAAATAAAAATGAACCTCAGGGTCAGAATTTGATTCTGCCTCTCCATAAAGTCAGGGTAGTTCAACTCAAACCTATCTGGTGCCAGACGTTAAAACTGGGAGCGCTGGTTTTATCCTGATTTTCCCAAAGAAATTAGATCTATGTGATTACAAACCAGACAGTGGAGAGCAGCAGTGTCTGGGTGGCCAGAGGAGGACAGCAGTATCACATTGGGGTCCTACTGCAAATGTAGCAAGAAAAGCTCAAGGTGTGAGAGTTTTGGTGTGGCTGAGAAGCTCAGGCAGGAGGGCACTTGGGACAGTGGGCAGAAAAGAGAGAGGTTAGGGGGAATTTGGGGGTTGTATGCTCCAGTGGGAAGGGCTCAGGGGCTGGAGAAGATGTTAAAATTTTAAATTATTTATTTGTTTTTACTTTAGGAAATACAGCATCTCTAGATAGCAGGGTGCAAGCCTCAAAGATATGAAGTCCTGCAACATTCAGTAGCTTAACACCAACAAGTTCAAACAAGCTTTAAGTACATTAGGAATTAATTGAACTGAGTGAATTTGTGGAAGTGAATTATGCCGAGACCTGTGTTTGCTCAATGGTGACACTGATTTACTTTCATAGACTTTAAATTGTTATGTAATGGTTAGCCTCAGCATATGATATATAGCAAAACCATTAGTCGTTATTATAAGGGATAATTTCATGTTGAATGCTGTGGCAGTTCATTTGATTCTCAGCTGGTATCAATTGCTGTCAATTCAGAATTCATTTTGTGTGCTTTTTTTCATTGGTTTTACATTGAGTGCATCTCTTTCTTCATATTAACCATGTCACGGGCTTCTTTTTCACTTCTTTCTCAGGCTTCCTTCGTTGTTAATTTTAAGTACAGCTTTGTGCTCACTCTCTCCTGCTAGTCTTTCTGTGTAATTTTTCCCTTTTTATTATTCTTCCCAGTGTCTAGAGATACAACGGTAGCAAGGAATTTGGGTAAGTTTTTCATCATCCAGAACAAAGAATTTGTTGACAAGAGAAAACAAAACCCAGATGCCTTCATTGTCTGTGATGCTTGTAATTCTCAGGACTCTTATTGTAAAGTTATCATGGATCTGTTGTTATTATTACTATTATTAATAATACATTCTTCTTCTGAGTTTCTCTCCAGAAGACAAGCTTCCTCAGCTCTTTTTATATCAACTTCTCATGCTGCTTTCTGTGTTGCAAGAGCCACTTTCTTCTTCTTTATAGCTAACGATATCTGTTTTGGTTCATATTCTTAAAGAAAATATTCTTTTGCATCAGTGGTACCTGTTAATTTGATTCCAAAATTGCATACCTCTTAAAGATAAAGCATAACTTACCCACTTAGTGCGCATGCTTAGTGAATTATGGTACTTCTATCTTGATTTGAGGGAGTAATCCTGTAATTTGACATTTTTAAAAGCTGGGTCCTTGAAACACTTCAGTCTCATCTTGCAGAGCTGGAGGTTTATAGATTGAAGGAGTTAGGGGTGGTGGGAAAAGTATATTATTTGGGGAACTGCATGATTGGGACCCAGAGTTAACCCTGCTTTGGTGAGGACAGTTTGCTGAAAGCCTTGGCCTGAATTATGTTTTCCTTGTTTATGCTGCAATCAGTCTGTGTCCTCACTCGGACTTTTTGGCAGGCTATGTCTTTGCTGACTTTTGAATATGCCCTGAACTGAGCTGTGTCAGGATCTGACCCATGAGGAGACTGGAATTTTCTAAGGCAAGGAGGGCAGGGCAGCCTTGTCAGGTTGTGTGGTCACAGGTGATCATCATCAGCACTTTGTTTTGGCAGGGGGCCAAATGTACAGGCAGTTAACAGTGCAATACATAGGCTTGCATATGCACATACTCTCACAAAAACAGACTGCTTTAAACTGAGATTACACCTGAGAAATTTTAGCTTTCTCATAATGTGAAGCATTGCAAAACAGGGAATCAGGACTTTGCAATCTGGTTAAGATCATCATGCTGTCTTCATGCTATAGTTTTGATTTTACTCTGCTACGTAGAGTTTTGTTTGGCTTATGGGCGGACACATTTCCTTTGAAGTGCGTAAAAGCTTACGCCATGTTTTGTAGTTAAAAGACTGCCAGCAGCCTGTTCAGATTTTTAATAAAGTTTTTTTTGGTAGCTATGTGAATTGCTCTGAGGAAAATATAAATGAGTTTTGAATAAATTAGGACTATCATTCTGGCTTAAGGAAATACAGAAACATAGCCTGTAATTGTAAAGCATTTGCAGGTCATAGAGGAGCTCGTTCCTGACCATCAAGTATTCTTGCACAGCATAGATGCAAATGGCTCATTACTCCCTCAGTAATATGGAAATTAATTTTTAAAACATTGTAAGACTGAGAATTACTGTTTCATCTGATTATTGATATATTCCAGCTCTACATCTTACATCTTAATTTTTTATGGAAATTTGTTAATTCCTTCTCTAGAAACTGTTGCTTTGTGGCAGAGAGTTGTAACAATTGTCTTGCTAGTGGCTTGGTGATGATGTGTACTCTGCCAGCCTCTTCTCACCTGTACTGTCCTCCCCTTTCCAAAGGGAACCAGTCAGCCTGCTTTTATTATTAATTTTTGAGCTTTTCCAGTATTCTTGATGGGATGTGGTATAGCATCAATATAAAAAGCTTTACAATTACCACTGATGAGAAGAAAAAATACTGATTCTGAGAAAGAACCACTTTGAGGCCTTCCTGTAGGTGCTTCAAAGCGTCATTTGGATAAACTTGGCATTGGCACAGACTTTCTGGTCAAACTACAATAGATGCCATGATTGCAGCTGTCCTGGAAATACGCATGGTTGTATTGCCCCTGTCGGTGTCAATGCAATTACATGTACTTCTGATTGTGAAGGCAGATCACAATTCAGAGCACTGGAACAAAATAATTACATAATATGACTCTTGCTTGTTTTTATTTTTTCATTATCCGTGCTTGTGGTGTTGGGATTTGTCACATTAACCGGTCCTTGCAGCTGTAAACATGGCTTTAATTGACTTTTGCAAAGCGTATCCAAATATTTTGAAAATTGCCAAGCATTCTCTCATTTAGAGTTACTGTTTTTTGTTTTTAAACTAACTAAAACTTGAAGCAAGTTTACCAAATATTTTATGGCATTTGTTTTTTGAGTTTTTGTCTTTAAAAGTCTAAGATTGGATTTTCAGTCTTCTGCAACAAGTTCATCATTAAGAAGAAAGGTTATTTTTCCCCTCTTGCAGAAGGTAAATGTCTAATTTGGTTTTTGGATGCTTATTCACAGGTCTAATGTGCTGAATCTGTAGTAGTAGGTCTCATTTGATGAAGCTTTCTGAACACTATTTTATATATGTGTAATAGTAATGACATGATGCTCCTAGGTTTGAGTCCCAACTCATTAAGTGGATGCCTTGGAATTCTAGCTGGGCTATTAATTTTTCATGTATTTATACAGTAATGAATGATTAATGTGTGTTCCTGCACTAGAGTCTAAGATTTTGAAATGGGGAATAACAGATGCCACAGCATGCTTTCAACTGTGAAAATGTTTCCCAGGGGAGCACTGAAACCTGAAAGAGTGAGCAGATGAAAAATGAAGAGTTAAATTAAAGAAAATGCTTTAGGTTCTTGTCATTTGAAAACAGATAACAAATATTTTAACTTCCCATGAACATTACATTGTTACCTACAGATGTAGGAAAACCTAGATGTTTAATGTCAGAACATTGACGTGTCAGATAAGATACTTCAAAAACCTTAAGTATAGGTGGGGTTATTTATTTATTTATTTAGTCTTTGCATTCAAATGAGCTTCAATGGGAATTTATTCAGTTGGTAGCAGGGGAGTTACTTTACCAGTAGTTCCCTGCTGGGAGTTACTTTAGCAGTAGTTCTTTGCTCCCATCGCCTTTGTGGAGATGCTGTTAGGTCTCTGCCACTTGAGATGGGGCAGGGAAGCAGCAGTAAGAGCTGTGTCTGATGTAAGTCTGCTCTGCTTGCAGGCTTCTGAGGCAGGGACCACGAAATACGCACCCGTACAGGGCCAGAAGCCAAAGGCTGCAAATAAAAGAGATAGCAAGGACCGGGATGCACTAGGGGATGGTTTGTGCCCTTGTGCCATTCATTCTCCACTGCTGATGGCAGTTTAAAGTCATTCAGTTCAGAGGTGTGTGAAGTGTGTGACTAATGCAAAGGGCACAGTATAAAGCAAACACAAATTTGTTTGTTTCAAAGTGCCATTACAATAAAGTGCCTTTCCCGTGCTTAGTCCTTTGCTATTGTTTAAGTTGTTTATATTTTTACAAACTCACAGCATGAACTTTTACAAGTTACAAGGTCTCTCTCGACTGTACCTCCTGTGAAGGACTTGCTAGATGATACGTGCTAAAGTACTATTGATGCTAGAGAATACCAGCCCTCAAACTGATTCTTGCACTTTATTGAGAAGTACATCAACTCCTGATTTGAGAAAGGCTTTCTGTTAACGCCATTTTATTTGGCCGCATTGTTTCTGCAGGAGGTATGTGCTCTACTCTTACCATGTTTACTTTTAGAGCATTTTTACTCTTTCAGCTTTCTTTGGTTCTAAGTTAACATAACAAAATATAGAATCTTGTTTGAAAAATTATACACTCTCACGCACACTTAGAAAATACTGTCTCTGGTCTCCTGACTTTCTTATCACTTAGAGGTTCTCTGAGACACCTCTCAACATTGGTTAAACTAAAGTGCTTCCTCAAAAACATGCTTCTTCCAGAGTGCTGCCTTGCAGGGTGGTGCCTCTTTGAAGCTTTATTTCGCTGTTGGAGCCAAGTGGGCAACTCAGTAGCATGTTACTTCCTAAAACTGAATTGTATAGATAGTATCACAAGTTCTCAACCTTGCTTTCCCTCATCAAGGCTTCCTTTCTTCTGAGGAGCTCTCTGGGGGTTGCAGCTTCCCTCTTCTGCTCAGGAGTAATTCCTCTTCTGCGTCTGTCTTCAGTCTGCTTTCTGGGAGTCTCTGAATTGCAGCTGTAGCGTAGAGCAGTTTCATGCACACACATGCACACAAATTTGTCTTATACTACCTTTGTACTTAATATGTCTTCTCTAAATATGTATAAAATATGTATCTGTTACCTTCTTACATTTCATAGGATTGAACTTCAGAATCACAGAACGGCTCAGGTTGGAAGGGACCTCTGGAGGTCATCTTGTCCAGCCCCCTGCTCGAGCAGGGACACCTAGAGGTGGTTGCCCAGGACTGTGTCCAGTCATGTTTTGAGTATCTCCAAGGATGCAGACTCAATCATCTCTTCATGTGAATGAAATCTAATTTGTCCTTTGAGGGTACTTCAGTACTAGTGGAGATTCAGGGTACTTCTAGATCAGTAAATGTTTTCTTTGATATTCACTGTATGTCCCAAATTTGATGCATTGTAAGACTGCTATGATATTTTATACATAAATGATGTGAGGATTTACTGAATATAAGCTGTTGAACTCTGTTTCATGGCTGTGGCAGAGGGTTTTCTGGATGGGCACGGTGACACTGTGATGGGGTGTGGGAAGGGCTCAGCACCTGTGGGGAGGCTCCAAGGGAGGTGAGGAAGCTGCAGGAGATAGGGCATGCAGGCTTCTCCCTGCTCTCTCCCCGTCTCTAGGACTGCATTATTCTCTTCTCATCCCTAATCCTCCCTCTCCAGATCCACAGGTGTCCTGCCTTCCAGTGGTGTGTGTGTGTGTGTCCCAGCCTATGCAGATGTGGCTGATGGACGATGTGGTGTGCCAGGAGCAACACGCACGGCTGGCTGTGGGCTTAGGGCAACCCTTGAGCAGCTCTGCTCTACCCACAGGGTACCAAACCCCTGGTAGCCCCTCATGGTGTGGTGTGTCGAGAGTACAGCCCACAGACATGGAAAGTTTCCAAGTAAATTTTGTCCTCCTCTTCCCTTCTCTCCTGATCTTTGCCAGATTTGTGTGCTTAGGCCACAGAAAGAAGTTGGAGAATTACTTGGGTTTTGCTTATCTACTGAAGTAAGAAGCAAATGCAGCTGGAGATGCCTTGGTGTGGTTCACAGGGTTGTTTTGTCTTCTGGAAGTGGAGAGGTGAGGAACTGTTGTGAGATGCTGCTTCTGACTGGCATGGAAAGCTTTTGGGTCTTGCCACTTAATTTCTTCATGCTGCAGTTTTCCCACCTGTAAAACAGGTGTGGAGAAAATTGCATTAGCAAGGATTTTATGAGGTTGAATTTCATAAGGTTGCTAAGCTGTTTTGGGATCCTCAAAGTGAAATTACATTATAAAGGGCAAATAAATAATCATTTGAGCGCTTTGTTTTCCAAGGCAACTTAGTTTTAGGCTAAATAAACTTCAAAGCTGATGTGTCACTAGGAAATAAAAGATGGCTGAAAGCTGAGGAGGTTATTGAGCCAAGCTGTGATGAATTAACTGAATTAGTGTGAAGTAATGGCAAAATGTCACCACATTTGTAATTACTTCTTTACAAACTTGAGGGATTGTGAAATTAATGTCAGAAGTAGGATTTTTGCCAAAGAATCCCTTTGCATGATTTACATTTCTTTATGGGAAAATAGCTAGTGCCCCAAAATGTGATGAAAATGTGTAAAATACCACAAAATGAAATCGAGTAAAAATTTTAATGTGCAGGTTTTATTCTCTTGTATTCATACACTTTCCTTTTACAAACAGAATAAAAATACAGATTTACCAGTCATGCATATTAAAATAATTTCTGCTGTGAGAAGTTTGGTTTTTTTCAAGGGTTCTTTGAGGATTAGGCTCCAAGTTATTAATCAGATGTTGCCTCAGTGATACACAGGTGTTTACTGACTGAATGTTTTGCTGGGACTGCCTACGGTAGAAAGTGAAAATGCAATAAGTAAATACTCCAGTGCAAGGAATAAAATTATTACAAAAATTCTAGTGGAAGTCAAGGAGCAGTCTTTTCCTGGGAAATAATGTGGGGTTTCTGGCAATGGAAAATTTCCCACTGAGCCTTTAATTTGACCTATTGGTATATAAGATTAGCCTGTTTGAGCCAGGTGATGAAGTCTCCAATTTCATTTCAGTTGGGAGAAGAAAAAGGCTGTGCAGCAGAGCTCAAGGAACCATCTTCTGGTGCACTGTGCATGGTCATTGTTTTTCAATCAGCTGTGTAGCTGCAGTGTGTGCCCCTGCTTCTCCATCGACGTGCTGGAGGAAAGCCGGGTGCGCTGTGTGTGAGGAATGTAACAGCTTTCCGTTGGGGTTTTATTAATGGGATTTTTTTCAGTTGCAATATGAGTAAATACAAGCTTCTGGTACAAGTTTCTGGTAAGGATAGCAATCAGATGAAGGCTACCGTATATATTCTTTTCTGTCTGACAACTGGTGCAAGAATGAGAAGCAAGGTATTGCTATCGGCATGTCAGCTTAATATTCGGGGGGAAAAAGTGTGTAGAGCCTGCAAGAACTGGCTGCTGGGCACAGAATCTCTTGTCTGGCTATATTACTATAGATGTCATTTTGTGGTACTGCTTAACAGGATTTTTCATAGAGATGGCTATATCTGCAAAAGAGAATGAAAATACTAAAAGTCAGTGAGGTTTTATTGATTGCTTATTCTGTGGAGGTAGTGTTGAATGCTATATGATTAGCCGATTTAAAAAATAAACGGATAGTTCCAAGAAGAAATTAGGTGGCGCGCACATCAAGAAAGTAAATGTTAATCTCTTGCTGTAGATGAGCTTTAAACAGCCTCTGCTCTTCTGCATATTTGCACATTATATCTTAGTGCCAGACAAATGTATTTGCTATTTCTCCCTTTATTATTGTTATTATTATTATGTGATTATACAAAAAGCTGTCTGGATTTTATAGCCTCTGACTTTGCTGCCAGCTCTCTTTTAATTAATTCTGTCATCTCTGTTATACATTGCTTGAGTAGAGGATGCTCAAGAAGTCAGTATTGTAGCCTTTCAGGGCTATTGCTCGTTGCCCTCTTCTGGTGTCCCTTACAGATGATAGTGATGCTGTACCTGTAAGAAGTTTTCAGGGTTATTTTTCCTCTGACAGAGTTTTTGCTGTAATAATTCTGTATTTATGCTTCATGGTGATAGGCACAGTCAGAACTTTAGTGTTAGTTTTGCCTCTTAACCTCTATGGACAGGGCCTATATCTGCGTTACAGATTAATTCCCAGAGCTAATTAAACCTCATGAAACATGTTTTTCAAGTCTGGCAAAACTACTGCAAGTGAAGATGGAATTGCATTGGCTGAGTGGCTTAGCTGAAACTTGTGAAGCATTCAACATCTGTGTGCACGCCGTCTTTTGTGGTTTGGGAGCAGATTTATTCTTATTTTTCAAAAAGGGGGCTGTAAGAAAGCAACATGCATTTGGTGAATAATACTTATGCCTTGAGGTGATGGGGTGGCAGTAGTTGACAATAAAGAATATTCAAGTGTGGATCAGAGTCAGTGCTTGAAATCTTCCAGAGGTCTGAAAAACCGCTCTGTCAAAAGATTCTTCTCCTGTTCAACTCTTATGGCTTTCCCTTTCAATACAAGCCAGTTCAGAGTATAAATGTTAAGGCTTTCATTCTCAAGATGACATCTTTTTGAAGCGTAAATGAGATTTGTATAGCCTCTGCTAGATACATAACATTAGTTTTGAAGAGTACACAGGTGACTATCAGCAGATAGGCAGCTGATAATGCTTGCAGACTTAATTGCTTAAAAATGGATTCACATCATCCATGAAAACCACTAATAATTCATTTAGCCGAAAGCTCAATGTGCAGGATCTTTCAAAACTGTCTAATGACTCAAGGTCGTCTTTGAATTTCAACTATTTTTTTCTTAACCAGATAAGGATCTTAGATAATATGTTAGTCTTGCATAATTGCTTTATTGCAAGAAAAATATTTCTGGAGGATGTTGTTTTCTTTTGTTACTTCAATTTTCAGTGTAATCCTATTTCTGCCACTATATAGAAACTAATATAGAGGATTTTTTCTTATGACATTCACAAGACACAAGATTATTTGGACTAAAGAAAAAGCCTTATTTGCTGATTCTAAGAAGGCATTAGTAATTTCAGATGTTGGTGCATTCTACCCTCCTACATTCTTGTATTCAGTCAAAACTGAATATATTTTCATATGAGACCTGCAGGGACTGCTGTTCTTGATTTCAGGCCACAAACAAAAGTGCTGAGCAGCCTCAGTTCATCTCGCTAATGAGCATCTCTTTATGAATGCATTTTGCTTTATTCTGCTCTCAGAGCAAGAAGTTTTAAGAGCACTTCATCTGGCTTTGAAGAATGTCACTTAGCGCTGGTTTTAATTCCTGTTTGCTTTGGTATAAGGTAGTGTTAACTTTCGTATTTGAACTACGAGGTTCTTGAGTTGCACATGTGAAATAAAACAAAGAGCAATACTCCCGAGATTAATTTTAACGCTGGGAGTCTGGTCTTTTGTAGAGTCCCTCTGTAATGAGTGGAGAGAAGGTGGCAGCTCCTCTAGGAAAAAATATGTTCCGCCTTCCTCTTCTTGCTTGCTCCTGGAAGACATCTCTGTCCATTGAGAGCAGAGGAAACCTCATGAGATTACTCTCCTAAGGCTGGTTCTTTTGGATGTTTCTCAAAGTGTTACTTAATAGTTAAAAAGAAGACAGATGTAAGAGAATACTTTGAATAGCAGGACACCAAATCAGTATGCTGAATGTATACCTGCATGCCAATTGTTGTATTGTAAATGCAACATACTTTTACTCAAAAAGAAATTGCTGTGCATTAAACAACTGTATTACTACAATTTAGAAAATATAATGCATGAACAGCCCACCTATCTTTTCTTACACAGGCCTCAATGAAGATAAAAAAAAAATGTCACTGTACAATAGGTTTCATCAAAAGCAAAAAAGGGAATCGTATTTTAGTTCTCTAAAATCTCTTCACAATAGAATAACCTATTGTAACCTGAGGAATTTATATCCAAAACTTGCATGTTAACAGAAGAACATGGGAATCTATACAGTGAAAATTTCTGATGCTTTTTTGCTCTTATAAACAAAAAAAAAAGGAAAAAATCAGTACAATAGTTTAATATGTGCTGAATTATTGACATAGTCATATTAAACAGTGAAGACTGTTGGCTTTTCATCATAAAATTTCAATAATTACTGATTTTTTTTTTAAAAGCAACATCTTGAAGCCCAGAGTTATGCTTTATATTTTATTATTTTTTTCCTTTAGTTGCTGTCGAATATAAAACTGTATAATATTGCCAATGTATTCCAGGTTCTGCACCTCAAGCAAAAAATGTAGTTTCAAGTTATATTTTGAAAAAAAGGAGCTGAGATTTCTATGTATTACTAGAGGTTTTTATATAGCATTTCATTAATAAGGAAAGAGAATGTATAATGACACATTGCGTTAATTTGGCATAATTGCGTTACTCAGTGGTGATGCACCTGGTGATCATCTAAAACATATGTTAATGAAAGTTTCATAACTCTAGAAATTAGGAAGTTGTTGCCTTTGCTAGAACTGAAATTAGATCCAGAAAAAAATTAAACTGTCCCAAAAATAAATTACATCTTTTTGATACAAGACAGTAGCATCAAACAAGCATGTGAAGTGAAGGTTTCCCAGGGAAAAATATTTCCATTCTTATTCTTTTAATTGTAGGTATTTGAAAGCCCTGAACTTCTTGAAGTAGTCTTGGCATGATGAGTTAGTTGACAGAGTATAGACTATGTAATCAAAATCCATATCAAACAGTTTATAGCATGTTTTCTACATTTTATCATGAAAATAGTAATGCATATGTCATGGAGAAGTTTATTAATTTGCATGAATAAGTTTGGCTGGATTGTGAATGCATCATGCCATGGATGAAGACACATATGGATTTGCTCTGTACAGGTCAGTTTGTTTTGGGCACGTATTTTTCCCTTGTCCCACTGTAATCCCATTATCTCTTTTTTTTTTTTTTTCCATAGATAATGGAGAGTTGAGTGGGTATAATATTGTAAATAAGAATTCTTAAGAACTCTGTTTTAATGCAGTTTTTGTAAGATGGTAGATAGAAGCCAAGAAAGTATTATATTTCTTCTATTTTCACAAAATCTAATGTGTTACAATTTAGTCTTCCAATTAGAATAACAGCCTAAGTTGTGTGTGTTGTGCAGTACGTACCTAATCTCTCTTCTCTCCGCTGCTCTGAACTGGATAATGAACAAGATATTCTTCATCCCCATAACTGCCAAATAGGCCAGGGATTAATGTCTAGCAATAAGTACCCATATTTCATTCAGTGCTAAATGTGCCAGCGTTCAAACTCTGAAATGCCAGATGCCTTAATGTTTGGGGTTTTTGTTGTCGTTGTTGTTCTGTTGTCCAAGTTAAAGATGGAAGCGAGGTGAGGTGGGTTTGTCTGCACTGCTCTCGGTCAGCAGAAAGGTTCGTTCACTCAACCACAGTGGAAGCTGCGGCTGTCCATCAGCCTCAGCCCCTCTTGGTCTGCCTTGGCTCAGCCTCCTTTCCCTGTAGCAGCAGTGTACGATAGCCAGTCTCTAGGCATGAGATGGCTCTTTTGTTTGGGCTTTGTATTCCATATTTGTATTTTTTTTTAAATTTAAAATATTTAGAATGAAATTATAGTATTTTGCTTGGAACATTTTTTGACTGGTTTCTTTGAGCAGCTTCAATATGGCAGAAATGCAATGTGGTACATTTGAGTAAAAGAGGTAACGTAGGGCACGTTAGAATAAAGAATATTTTTGATAAAAAAAAGAAATCTAAAAATGCTTGACATTCAGCTAAAGGATGCTGCACTGTCTCGATTAACACAGTGCTTGGTTTATTTTCATGCAACATTACATTGATCTGCTCAAATTTATTGAAAAATAGGGAAGAATAGGTGCAGACTGAAGTATTATGGCATCTATTACATTATCATCTGAAGTTTAACAGTAATTTTACAGCATGAAGGGATAGCTAATGCAGGAACATTATGAAAGCTTTCCAATGAGTTGACAAATATCATTTCTGCAAAATAATAAGAGGAAACTTATGCTTTTTTTATCCAGATGCACTAGTGCTGTCAGTACCATCTTTCTTAAAAATATTACTGTGCTTAGAATATAAGATGGCATTAGAAGAAATTACTTGAAATTCAGAAGCTCATATGTTTTTCTGTTTAATGGGTAGTGTTCGTATATTGATATTAAGGGCTCAGTTATGCTATATAATCAAATTCAAAGTAACTCAGCTTCCAACTGGTTTGCTTTTAAATAAAGTAGAGTTTAATCCAGTGGGTTTATCTGATTTCCAGGCAGAAAGTAATTTGGAAATGTTTGGGTTTCCATGGCAGATCTGAACTGTTTGGAAAAAGTCTGACACGAATGTCGGAATGATTATTTTCCGGTGGCATCAGAAGGGCATGGGCAAGGGCTATTCTGTCCTTCAAACAGAGCAGACTGTCAGTAGCCATGGACAAGTTTTAGCAATTGTGGGGACAAGAATATTGGGATTCTTCACTGCAGCCTCTAAAATTGGGTCGCAGATTGTATGGAGAGAAAAATTTATAGTCTTTGAGTAAGGTGTTTATATTTGCAACCATTCTGTAACTCTGTGCCTAGAAGGAGGAGGAATCTGAACTGAAACATTTGTAGTGTTGCCTATCGGGATTTATGATATATAAATATTTTTGAGAGATGAAAGCTTACTGAACTAGGATTTTCTTCCTGTTCCACTGTCATATCATCTCTATACCTCCCTTCTCTGTTTGTTTAACAAAGAGTAGTCAATCCTATTTCTTTTTAGCGGGAAGTGTAACTTGAATTTTTCTTCCATCTCTGTGCTTTATGCTTTATTCCCTTTTGACTGGTCCATATTCTAATTGGGAAATAACCATCCTTCTCTTCACTGTTTTTCTCCATGCTTCCCCTGGAGCCACCTACTAATTCTGGGAGCCGCACAATTTTTCAGATGTGCAGTTGTTAAATTTTAACTCAGATTATATCTGAAGCAAAGAAAGACTGGCCTGTTTCCCACAGATCTATGCTGACCTACCTTAAGAATGTCTTAAATCATCTTATCTTCTTTTTGTTTAAGCCATCATTGATCACCTGGCAAACTTTGTGTACTAATTTGATCTTTTGATTTGACTTCATGCACAGTTAAAAAATCTGCACTCATTCATTTCTTCATTGAGCCTATATTTTCTGTTTTACCTGTGGTTTTTTTTAACGATCTCTGGGTTAGATTTTGTGTCTTAAAGTGATTCCCCTGGCTAATTACCTGGTTTATAATGATAAAAAATGTCCCCCATTTTTCATTTGAATTCATCTAGCTATCATTTCCAGCCACTGACTCTCATTACACTGTTTTCTGAGTAGATAGAGATCTACTATCAGAAGTTTCCTCAGGAATGCATTTTTACTTTAAATTAAAAAAGAAGGCAGGGGAAAGCTATGGAGTCTGCTTTATCTCTGCTTAAGTCTATCTCCTTTTGGTTTTCATTTTAAACATGAGAAGATATCTGGTAGGATGCGAAATAATGAGGTGCTTTAGAACTTCTGCAGTTCTTATAAATGATTATTTCATTATTGTTTGTTGATTTTCTCTGAGATGCATCTATCTGCTGAAAGCCCTGGTACCTGCCACCCTAAGCCCCTATGGCAGGTGTGTTGGGGGGTGCATTTTACGTCAAATTATTTTATTATGCAGAGTGGTTCCACAATTTCTCTTCTGCTATCTACCTCTCATTTCTGTCATTGATGCCACTATAACAAGTTTAGTCCCAGCTAAACCAAATAAGTCCCGCTGTCTGATAAAAAGAGAAATGAGGAATGCGGTGCCTGAGGGAATATTTCAGCTTGTCGTTCCTTTCCAAAGAAAAATGTCTCCTTGCTTTACTACTGCTTGAAGAACGGAGAAGAATACAGAATGCCCAAGATTAATATCTCTTCTGGTGCATCATTCAACCGTTTCCCTTAACTTAGAAATAAAAATTTCGCTGATGATATTTCATGCTTGCACTGCTTCTTTTCTGTGCAGCATCTCTGCATGACTTCATGCAACTCAGGACAGCAGCTTAAATATGGGGCTGCAGGCTGGCAGGGGGCTGGAGTTTGATGCATCTTAGATATGCTTTAGGTATCATTTTCAGATGAAAGATGAGTTTGGAAGAGAAGGCTTTAAAAATCTCAATTAGGAAAGTATATATCTATTTAGAGAAAAATGAAGACTCTCCAAAGTGCTTTTATAATAAAAACAGCCACCTTTTGTAAGTAATCAATAGAGAATTGATGCAAGAATTGATTCAAGCACGTACCTTTTTGGAAAGCAATACAGTGATGTTGCTGTATTTGATATGGCTTGGTACTGTTGTAACTGGACTTCTGATCTTCTACCCAGCAAACTGAAGGATAAAAGCATCAAAAGACATATCTGGAAATACAAATGTTTCATCCAGTATGAGACAAATTATCCTTATCTTAAGGCAGGCTCTTGGCGAGAAAATTACAAATGCAACACTGTACTTCAGTGCCCTTGTATTTGGGAAAACAGCTCTGCGGGCAGTCAGGGAAGAAAAGGTCTGTGCTCCATGGGAGGTGTTTGGGGTGGTTTTGTTTTATTTGTGTGTCTGTGTTTGTTTTAATGAAGATTTAAAACCTTTGCACCTAGTTATTTACTTTCCACCCCTAGAAGGGTGTCCAGGCCATGCCACATCTGCTGTTGTGTTCCCCACACCTCTCATGGCTTGACAGAGGCTAGGGGTGTGTGGCCACCACACAGGGAGGTCACTGTTGGTGCCACTCTGCTGTCACCAGGGCCTGTGCTAGCCCTTCTTACTAGATGTAAATAAAGTGTGTTCTTCAGCTTCAGGGAGCTTTCAAAATTCCATGACTAGACGTCTCAAAAATATGACTGTGGCCTCTGTGAAGACTTTGTCCTTGTGGGATCCAAGTATCATTTGTTGCTCCTTATTGCCAAGCAAGATTTAAAAATGGATAATTCATCTGTTCTATTACAGTATACGGTTTCAGGGTATTAAGAAAATTAACCCTGAAAGAATGACACTTAGCAATAGCAGAAAAAAGTTCTAAAATAATCTTTCCTGATACTTTTAAAATCAGCAGCTTCAGGCTTTTTCTTGAGGTTCCTCTGAAGCCAAGCAGTGATTCGTGGTCCCACAGCATGGGGCTTGCTGGTGTCCATGCTCCAGGGACAGCAGGTGGCACCTTGCCCTGGGGGACTGGTCCATGGGACAGTGTCTCACCTGCCAGCTCATGGCCTGGCCAGTCAGCCCCTGCTCCCAGGATTTTGCTGGACCGCTGGGTTTGGGAGTGAAATAATCCTTACGATAGTGTCTTGAAAAATGGACCTGGGTGTCTCACAGTCATTAGGACATAAACTAATGTTTAACATGCCTTTTCATAACAGGAACCCTGGCTGAGCTTGGGGTTTCCCCGATTTTTGATTAGTTTCCTTGGATTTTGCTTTACATTCCCTTCCTAGACAAATGGAGGAATGAAAGGATACGCCTGTGTATCCCCCCACCTCTTTCTTTCTCCCTAATTAACTTTGGTCCAATGACTTTAAACTAATTACATCATCTGAGTTGGTGCTGAGGAAATAGAGAGACATTTCTCATGCGTTGAGTTCAGTGAAGGTACAAACTGGGTATTTTTCTGGCAGAAGCTGTTCTCTTACTTTTTCATATGCTAATAGAGGGTTTAGTTTCTCTCCTCTGCCCAGTGCTTCCAGGTAAACGAGTTTAAAACATGTTAACTGGGCTAGCCTTGGTAGGTGCAATATGCACTCAGACGGATATCTTAACAGCTGACAATTTTTTTCTTAAGAATATATGGGATTAAATGTGGCCCAGTGATACAACCAATGGCGTACTTAGAACAAGTGTTGGGATTTCACCCCACTAACCTTTCTGGGACTCGAATTGGTTGTTACGTTCCCAAAGCAGTGCATTTTCATTCCTGGTATTTGTTTTCCTTATGCATCTCATGTGTTTACTTACAAGGTAAAAAAAAGCTACCGGACTCAATGTGTTATAATAAAAAGTGAGCACAGTTAGCCTTGTTAACTGGCTCCCTTGCAAGAATTTTTGCCCTGTTTTCCTTGTTTCTCAACTACAGATTAAACTGGTGTCCTGTTTTTGCTTCCTAGATGAGTACTTAAGACTAAATAAGCAGTAGCATTTTCCAGATGAGTGTAACTAAGAGGAGGCATGCAACAACTTATGGTAACTCATGGACATTCTCACTCCCATCAAGTTCAATAAATTTGCTCTCATGAGAGAAGTGAAAATTAGGTGTCTAGTTGCTTTGCTGGTGGAAGATGTGGCCATATGTCTCTTGGGGCGCTGGCAGGCCTTCCCAAAGCATGTAGTGATTAGAGAATTCTCTCTGGTGGTTGCCTGCATGTGGCTCTGCAGCAGACATATGTATTAAAGTAATAGTTGTCTTTAGAAAGTTTATATCCGTAAAATCTCAGGATCAATAAGGCATATAAATTCTTGCAAACCTTGATCTGTGTTTAGTTTGCAATACTTTGAAAATATTTGATTACCGTTGGCTTAATCTTTCAGATACCACTTGGTAAATATGATGTATGATTTTATGACAAAATTCAGCGTAACAGTTTCTCAATTGAACTTTTTTCATATGGAATATGTTACTGTCATGTTTAAGATTTATTTTGTCTATTTAAACGGTGTTGGAATGTTTGAAGTTTCATCATCCTGGGAAGGGAGAAGGGGAGCTAGGAACAGCTGACTCTATTTGGGAGTTAAGTAGTAACTCACAACGCCATTTTCAGCCCTGGATTTTCTTTTTTCTTGTTCTGGAGTTTAACTGGCTTTCAATTCTGTTTTCTGTTCAGCTTGTTGGGAGGACAAGCCCTGAATTATGGTATTTCCTAGCCCTCTGCCCTATCCCACTCAGCACCTGGTCCTGCAGTCCTCTTGTGGGAACAATAAAGAAGGATTTCTTATGGAATGAGCTCTGGTAATGTGTGTATGTGCGTGTATGAGCACACTTTCACGTGTTTGGGGGAGGCAGGGGAAGAAGGAGGTGATAAAGTAAACTGGAGTCACCATTTCTCCCAGTCAATGACTGAAGGACACTGCTAATTTATCTCTAAAAGCCTGTTTAGAATTTCTGAAATAACATTTTATGCCTTCTAGATGATGAAGCAGACCCTGATGAACTCATCCACAGATGACTCAGGACCTGGAATAATTTGATAAAGTCTGATTTGAGAAGGAAGCTCCTGCAGTTTAATTCCCTGTTAGAGAGGAAGCAGTGTTTGTAGCCGTCTCCATCTTACCTGGAACAGCTCTGGCTCCTCTGTGAAGGGGAGCACTTCTCAGAGAAGACTCTAGCTTGGAGGACGGATACTGAATTGGTTTGTGAGTAATGAGGTTCGTTCAAGAGAGGGAATCACAAATTGTGGAGGCAGCTGTGGAAGCAGGTGAGGGATTCAGGCTGGTGAGAGGGGTGCGGTGTGCGAGTGGGTTGGGAGCGGAGCAGGAGAAAAGGATGACGGACAGTGTCCATGGGAAGCTCCCCAAGCAAGCAGAGCCGGGTGAAACAAATGTGTGCCTGGCTCTGGCTGTGTGAGGAGTCAGTAGAAGAGGAGATCAAGAGTCAAATATGATTAGTGTGGCAAGAGGGACGAGATCAGTTTAAATAAAACCAACTAAGAAAATTATCAAAGAAGCCAAGATTGCAGTTGGAAAAAAGCTTCATAAAGCATATAGCAGAGCAAGGCTGTGCCTGCAGGCCTGTGCTTGTATTAGTGGAAGTGTTTAGCTTTAGTGCCTTGGGAGGTGTTAGTGGAAGAGTTGCACCTTGGAACTAGTGTGCCTTTTCCCTGCTTGTCCCCCTTTGCTGCCACCTCTCGAGGGAAGGGACTGCGCTTACCCGCAGAGGGAGGGGTGGCGCAGAGGCTGCCCTTGCTCCATGGCTCGCTGCTTCTGCTCGCTGCTTTGCAGCTCTCAAAGCCGGCTGCAGCAAGGGGGGAAGGAGCACTGAGCTTGCCGGTTCTTCAGAGTTTGTGGTAGTCAAGCTACAGGGTCAAGGAGGGAGAAGGAAGGTGAGCGAGGGAGCCAAGAAATATATTCAAGGATCATCGTGTTATGCATCTGTGCAACTGCAAATTGTTTTGTGCACCGACCGAGTAACAAAAAACGTAGAGGTGTGGCAAGGGAAATTTGGTATCAGATGAAGGTTGCATTGTTTGAATGGAGAAAGACACTGTTTTATGACTCTGTGTGCAACAAAGCACATGAGGTAAATATGTCACTAAATGGAGAAGCACTTTCCTCCTCAACAGACAGTAAATATTAATGAAGATACAGGTGGCGCGCTCAGAGGCACACACACAGAGAAGAAAATATAAAAGGAAGTAGAGCAGTTATAAAAAGCGAACCCTGGAAGAGTGTGATGGTTGCCTTCCCGGAGGTTTTTGGCGGGGGGAAGGTGGAGGAAAATGCAACAGCAGCAACAACAAAAGAAAATCACAACAGGGTTTTATAAACTCCTGAAGAACTGGGAGACGAGACTGAAGGGAAGTGAGCAGCATCCTCTTTTTAACAGATAAAAGGGAATGTGCGGTAACAAGCAATATGGAGGTTTGATCTCTTTGCTGGTGACATTTTTGTGATTGATTTAGGGCAGTCCCTATGCGGAGGCTGTAACAGGCTGTGCTAGGTCTAACTACGACATCTTACGGCTGCTCTAGGGAAGCAGGCCCCGAGGGCTGGCAACAGGGGAACAGGTTTTGCTGTGGTAAAAACAGCTCAAAACTTATTCATGGGGCTCAGGGCTGGATGTCAAGGACAACAGACATTTCAGTTCAGTGGCTGCCCCATGCTTAAGGACAAATGCCTAACCAACAAGTCCTTAACAGAGGATGGTGACCCAGAGACCAGAGCTGGGTAGGAGGCATTTTCGTTTAAACCCAACGCTGCCAAACGCAAACTCATGTTTGGCTTTTGTAGGGAGGAAAGTTCAGGTCACTTAAGTGAAGCTCTTACCCTTTCAGAGCAAGGCTGAAGCTTCCCACTCATGCCCCACACTGCTTCCCGCTCTTGGCTGGGGCTCAGCCTGTGGCTCTTGTCACCTCACAGGGCTCGTAGCAGGGGAGGAGGCTTTTTCTCAGCCTGTTGAAGGAGGAGCAGAGAGATTGGGAGGATCATCGTGGTTTGCTTTCCCTGGAGGCAGGCTGTTGGGAGTCAGATTTTTCTCATCGCTGCATCAGAAGGATGCAGCTGAAGGAAGGCTATCGCCAACTGTGCCATGTTTCATGGCAGGTGGTGGTCAGGGTGCAGAGAAGTAGCAGCAGAGAAACTGTGCAGCTCTGCAGCCATTCAAAACCGTCAGCAAAAAGCGTACTCTGTGGATTGAGTTACTTCTTAAAGGCATGATTGCAAATGTCACCTGTTTCAGAAGGGTGGTGCTTTTTGTTACCAGGGCTCTTTGAGTCACCATTGCCTCTTGATGTGGCAGCTGGATGCAGGAGTAACGCAAGTTGTTGCTAAACAAGGCCTGGCTACAAAATGATGTTCCTACTTAATAAAGTCTTTAGTGAAGGACTCTCATGTCACTTACATTTTAGCTATCTAATTGTACTCTCATTTCAAATGGTATCTTTTAAAAATCCTTTGGTGTTACCAGGGAGATTGGCTGGCAAAGGATATAAAAAAGCATGTCTGAATCTGGGAGAGAAATTAATCTAGATGACAAATTTTGAGATCTAGATTTTAAACTGTATCTGGGGGAGGATCACATCAAGTTTCCACTGTCCCGTAGTGTAAGAGCTGATCTGCTTTACTCTTTGAATCTGTTGTGTGTAGTTCATCCAGAAAGAAGAAACTTACAAGTCGTTGGCTTGGCATCTGAAAAGAAATCAAGGTGTTGCTTTGAATAGGAACCTAAGAGAGTAGCTGCAAGAAGTCTGCAGCAGGGGAATGAAGGAGAGTCCGTGGAGATTTACAGAAGAAGCAGGCACACAGTTTCTTTAAAAAGTTATACTTTAAAGGATAGGATACAGAAAAAGTCACAACTGAAGAGGGGCGTAACACCAGCAAAGACTCTTTGGCAGCGAAGTACTCAGTTACACAGTGGCTTAATGTGTGTGTTGGAAGAAGTGGAGCCTTGAGCAACATATGCTGAAAAGAAGAGGTTGTGCAGATTTATTAATGTGACTTATTTCTCTTTCATTTTGATTCTGTCTATATATTTTTTCCATCGCTGGGTAAGCAATGCAGTATTCGGACTTTCTGATGCCTTTCTACTATATACTTGAAAATTTGTTATGCCCTCTGCTAAAATTGTTGCTAGACCCCTTGCAGCTTTTAAGAAAAGAAGCAACACATTTCATTTTCTGTCCCTTGGTAAATAAGAATTGGAAGGATTTTTTTTTTTTTTAAGTTTGTGATTTGGGGTAGTAGAAGTAGATTCTTTAAAATGTGGTTAAAAATAAATACAGAAGGGCAATTAAAAGTTTGTCAGATCTCCTATTAATAGGACTGGTTTAAAAATCATTATGCATGTCCTCTTCTGCCATGGTATTTCATAGTTAAAATTTTTCTTCCTCTGCTTTGAGTCCTGGACACTTCTTTTTATATCAGAATGGAAGTTGTCATAAAAAAGCAAGATGCTAGGAAGCTTAATTAAAAGACATAATCATGAAACTTGTAATAAAATCAGAGGTCCTAGCTCTAAAATACTGAAATCAGGAAGAAGAATGCCAGTAGTGAAAAGCTACAAACATATGGGTGAACTGAAGTGTGGTGGGAAAGCAAAGTACTTTGCAAGATGTGTATTTGCAATACTTCACTCTTGCATTGTGTGTGTGTGTATATATCTTTTCTCCTTTTTACATGCAACTATATATGCTTATTCATCAGTTGGTCCTAAGACGCTTAAAGAATTTAAAAAGTGTGCAAACTTAGTATTTGACAGAAAAAGGGATAAATAAATCATGTTTACGTATTTTGGCAGGAGTATAATCTCATACAGTGTCCTGTAAACTTGTAGGCATCAAAATGTTCCTATTAATGCCACAGTAGATCACAAAGACCAGTTTGAAAACCATTGCACTCTGCCTACTTGGATTTCAAATGTGCCTATGTGTCTGCCTGCCCTGACAGAGCTGATGACAGGGAAAAATTGCCTGGTGGTGACTTTTAAGAAAACAACTTTGTTTTCTGAACTCTCTCTTAAATATTTACTTTCAGGGAGGGAAAAGAAAAAAAAAGTATATTGTCACAGATATATGTCTGTTTACCTGTTTAGGAATGAACATCCTTTTTATACATAAGGTAAGTCAACTTCATGGCTTCAGGACTCTGAATCAACTACGTTTAACCCAGCAGTAGAGTTAATGCTGTTGCAATTCAACTTGACACACTCTAAATATTTACCATCCAAACCATCGTGTATTGTTTCTTTGTGCTGTCAGTTCTGTGGAGCTAATTTTACGCTGGGTGAGATGCTAATGTAGACGGCAACATTTCTGGGCATGTGCTGCACTCCGTTGCCTGCTGTCTCAGCACATACCTGTCATGAGCTTCAGAAACCTTCCTGCTGGGGAAAATGAGAGGACCGGTTGTGCCGTGGAGTTCAGCAGCTCCACTGAGTTAGGTAGTAGAGTTTGTCGTTGATCATACTCCAGGGGTAAAAACCTGACCCCTTTGAAGTCAGCAGTAACATTTCCGCCACCTTAGATGGGACTAGAATTTCTCTGTATCTTCTCTAATACTGTTGTGAAGCTGTAGTTCTTACGTGTAACTTCTGTCCTCCAAAGTGCATTTTTAAAAACAGTATACTGTCATTTGAGAACAGAATATAATCCTCTTATTTAAATTATAAATGAGAATAACAATTTTAATATTAAAAAGCTAGGCATGTCTAAATTTACTCTGTTGGTGGGGTTAGTGATAAATTGAAGATTTAAATGTTTTAAGGTATGACCTTTAAAATAAAATTAACTAAATTATTCAGCAATAGTGTATTTGCTGACATACTCATTTATTTTCTCGGTCTCACATTACTTAGACTTAGCAATAGGTTTATAAAACCTGGACCTAGGTAATTTTAAACTTAGATTTATCTTTCTAAATCATTGCAAGCAGGTTTTTAAGGATATTGAAGCATCTAAAGGTTCAGGTGGGTTTCAACAGGAATATAAAAAATGCCACAATGAATAACTCCTGTTACCAGGCACTTTTTTGCCTGTTTTATAAATAACTAGGCCCTTATGAACACATGTAACATTTCTGAATGTCTTTACAGTAAGTAAGCTGTCAAGTTCTGGCTCTGTGCTTCAGAAAATGGGTGGAAGAATTAATACATTGAAGAAATAAAAATAGCTCCGTGAAGTATAATAGAGTTGTGGGTGGTAAAAACAGCCTGCTGACCTGATACTTGGGCTAACGCTTGCCAGCAAAGGCTGTTTTTCATGAAACAGCAGTGCCTGGTACCCATCCCAGGCAGGCTCCAGCATCCTCCTGGCCTGCCCCATGAGGTGTGGGACTCCTGTGACTGGCTGGGTGGCAGAAAACCTCGGGGCTGGCTACTGCGGGGGTCCGGTAGGGCTGAAGCAGCATGGACCTCAGGGTCTGCCAGGTCACTTGGCGTCAATCTTGCTGCCAGCCAAGACTTCAGGCTAGCAGAATAGGTTTACTTTATTCTGTCAAGGAGAGAATTAGAAATGGATTTGCAGCAATGGAGGCAGGAGTGCAAAAAGATAAAAGCTAACACGCGTGTGACTCTCGAATCAAGCTTGGTAAGGGTTTTCTCGGTTCCTTCCGTCTACAGTCACTCTCTCAAGTAAGATACATTTGTGCAAGAAAATAGTGAAAGGATGGCAAGGATGATCTGTAATCTAAAGGCTTCTATAAAAGAGGAGATTAAGTAATTTAAGAACCACACCTGGGGGAAAAGCTGGTTTGAAATGATAGTGACTTATTCCCCAAGTTTCGCTGCTGCCCACTGTAAGGGACTTTATGAGGGCTCAAGCTGATCTGGGTCTGACTGTCAGTGGCCATTCTTAAGGTCATTTTTCCTTCTTCCCTGGTTGAAATGGGCTCCTGCAGCCTCCCACTGGCACCCCAAGCTTCCTCTAGCCTGGCATGGGCCATCTCTTCTTGTGGCCCTTCTTCTGCCAGGGCTTCACCCTTTGCTCTGGGGCACTGGGCAACAGAAGAAGAGCGGTTTTGTTTGCTTCCACTTCCCAAAGCTTCCTGGTTTTTGTATTCACTATATTTCTTGATTTGTACATTCTCCTCCCCTTTCTATTTTTTGGTTGGTTTTTTTTTTTTTTCCTTCTTCTTTCTTGCAACTCAGGAAGGTGATTTTGTTTTGCAAATCACATATTCTCACTGAATAATCTTTAAACCTGTAGCTCACTAGTTTCAGAATATCTTTTGTGCTGAGGACATCTCATGAAAGCCATACGTGATACAGCTGATGATGAGGCTGGGACCAGTTCGATTGAACAGTGTCCCTGGCATACTCTACTGGTGTGAGGGGACCCAGTTTACAGCCTGTGTTGTGAAGCTATTGGGAGACAATACAATAGAAGCTGGGACAACGCGTGTATCACCTGTTAAATGGCTTAAACCTACATGTGTGGCGCTCTTTTAACAGCAAAAAGGAAATACAGTGAAGGGTAGAGCTGGCTAGGTGACTCCAGGCTTTGCAACAGCAGTTTCTGCACTGAAAACACTAAAGTTTATCTCAGAATTGCATTGACTATTAAACTTTAGTGTTTCTGTATGCTCTTGCTCACATTTTCCTCTATTGATACTGTGCTTAATTTCATTCCTGTTAGCAATGCAATTATTAGCAAGCTCTAAGAACTGCAAATGTAGAGAATACATCAATTCAAAGAGCTGAATTGCATCTTAATATGTGTGCAGGTGCACTCCTCGGTTGGAACATGCAGCTACAAGCCGCAACCAGATTCATCTTTATTATTGTAGGAAAACATCCAGAAGCCCTACAACCTCGTGTCAGAAAACAGTATTAAACCCGTGTAAGTCCCAGAGTCCCTCTAATTTTCTGACTGCAGGGAAACTTTCATTTTCTGCTGCAAGTTCTTTAGGAGGCTGCTTGTCAGTGGCTGTAAGTAGGTTAGCTGAACCTGTTGTACTTCTGCCTGTATCCTTTTCCTTAGCTATCACTTGCAGATAGCTGAGAGAGTTTTTCTGTTACTTTCCAGTAGCTGTCACAGTGGCGATGTGGTTGCAGCTTGCCAGGATGTATGCAAGCATGTATGCAAGCATGTATACCCATACTCCTACCACGGTGTACGACCAAGGACTGATGTAAATTGGAGGAGGAAGGATTTAGGTTAGGGGGGGTTTTGTGTTGTTTCATTTTTAAGAACCTGTTATTACAAGAAATTTATGAGTCCATTTACCCAGGTACATAACTAGCCGGCTTAATATAAAATATTAGGGATTTAGATGGCTGGAGCCTTAGTATTCCAAGACCTTTTTATGCAACAAGATCTCACAATTGCATTTTCTCTTCTGGTTCTAAAAGTACTATCTACCTTTAGAGTGCTTTTCAGGTGATAAATCAAATTAAAGAAAAAAGTACATTTTACATTACAGGTTTTTGTTTCACAGATTTTATCTTTAAAAATTGCTGGGTTAGGAAATACTGATAGGAAAATAACAAGGATATAAGCCAAAGAACGGCAAAGAATAGAATAAGCAAATTTATCTCTTTCTGTCTTTTGTTTATGATTAATAGAATAGAGTAATAGAGTTCAAGTATATAAGATTAACTCCAGGCAACTTAGTTTGCAGTGTAATACCTATTTATCACATTGGTATATGTGATATAAATATGCTGAAGTGCTTTGAGCAGGAGGTTGGACTAGGTGACTTCCTGACGTCCCTTCCAAATGGAGTTGTCCTGTGATGCTGTGACACATTCAGGTTGGTAGCCTGCTGATGGAGCATGAACGCTGCTGCCTTAGTGGTCAGTGAGAGCTTTTGCTGTTGATTGTGTAAGATGAAAATGGGCAGTGGGCCCATTGGTTTTGGGCAACTGGGATTAGAAACGACATTCAAGTTAAACTCTAAGCCTTGCTGCTAATCTTAAAGGCAAACAAAAGGAAATGGCGCAGCCATGTGAATTCACTTAAAAATACACCTTTTTGTTTCTCTTTTGTAAAGCTTTCACCATTGCTTTAACAGCTTTGTTTCTGCGGTTCCATGCATAGCTGCTTTGGATGCTCTGCTGCTGTACATGACTGGGTAATCATAAAATCAAAACAACATGATGGAATGGATAGAGATGGGAGAGAAATAGTAACCTGGAGATTGCAATGAGGAATGCAGCATGTAAAAAGAGCACGAGGGATACAAATGATGATTAGTAATGAAATTTGCTTCCTCTTCAGTGGAATAACAATGAAATACTATTAATTTTCTTACTTTGTTTTGGCTGCCAGAGAGTTGTCTCTTGCATCCAAGGGCCAGCGGGACAAAGGAGGGAGGGAAAAAGTAAAGCATATATTGCCATGTACTGGAATTACTTAAATCTTTGATTGTTGGCTCATCAGGGGATGGATAAAATGCTGCTTGGCTACTCCTGGTAGCCTAGGAGCAAAAGCTTTGGCAAAAGACTAGATTTTCTGAGCCTCTGGGATCTAGAGGGTACAAAAATGTGTTTTAACCCATTTTGGAAGGCAAATAATAAATTGTCAATTCTAATACATTCAACTTTCACACTATTTATTGAAGAAAACATAACATTTTATGTAAACTGCAGGCTAATATCATAAAGAGGCAGAAAAGTTCCGATTTTTAATATGGCTTTGTAATCATAAAATGCTATAGTCCAGAAAAGTAGCTGTATGTGTACATAATTATTAAAATGTCTATAGCGTTTCTGTTCCAGCTACAGACTATTTTATGGTATATTATGGTATAATGCTTTAAAAAATTTAATGGGAAGTGATAAAATATTTTAATTTTATCTTTTCTAAGTCACACAGTCCCTCTGTTTTGAACCCACAGTAACTTTAAAAGCTGCCTTTTCTGATTCTTGTCCAGAACGGTATTCTCCCTGAGAGCTGAAAAGTATAAATCGCTGATAAGCCAAAAATATCTGAATATTTGGATTGATAAAGAACCTAAAAGCAGATTTTAATTCAAAGTTGACAATCCTAGGAAATGTTACACTGATGTGATGCCTGATGTCCTGGTTCTGTAGCAGCTTCGTTGTCAAATTACATCCTGTGGAATGGGAACGAGAGACAGTTTGACATCATACCGTGTAGTTTGTCTGCTGAGAAAAAGAGAGGTCAGGTAATGATAGAAGGGGCATTGGCAGGAGCTTAGGAGAAGACTGTTAATTCTGTATTCTGCTGAGGTTTTTCAGACACAAATTTGAAACTAAAAAAAAAAAAATCAGTGATGATTGTTCCTGGCTACAGTGTATTGTAAGCCATAAATACTGGGAAAAAGTGATTCGAAGATGACGGAGGTTAGTGTTACTGGTGCTCGTTGTGGTGGTATTCTTGGGCAGATGGGGTTCTTGTCATATGTTAAAGCTTGCCCTGTTTTTTGTTTTCCCTTTTTCAAGACCAGTTGTAACCAAGAATTTTTTTCCTTTGCCTCCTGTCTTTCCTTTGCAACTTTTCCCTTTTGTAGCTCCTTGCATGGAAATCAGGGATTTCCTTGGAATTTCAGGATACTACAGCTTCTATTGGCATGTGTGTTACCCAGTGGAGAATGCAGGAAAAAAAGAGTCTGAAAATCATTCCTGAGCTTGCATCTAGATCAAATAGCATGGAAACCAGGTCTGTCACTTGCGGATGGATATTTTACCCAGCTGGTTCTAAGCTCCCCTGTGGTATGGCCTAGGATGTGTTAAAGGGACTAGTGATCTGAGATCACATCTCTCCAGTGTTGAACTCTATCTGCACAGCTTCGATTCAAATGTTCAGTAAGTTACATGACTTAGTTTTTAAGGAATCTTTTTTTCTTGCATTCTGTTGATATGCATAGTTAAGTGTTGCACATGGCCCTTAAGTATCTAAGTCCTTAAATTACATTTGAAACATGACATTTTGGCTCAGTTTTGTTGGCTCACACTTTGTGGAGTCATTAAGGCTAAGGAAGAAAGTTTAAAAAAATATAATAATTGCTCTTTCTCATTTGTTAAGGTTTTACATGTGCCTTGGTTCATGACATAATTCTGCAAAGTGTTGGTGGCTTCCTAAGAATGCAACTGCTTCAAATTTGCTTGGTTTCATAAGTAGATTTTTGTTTGGAGTGCTTTAAATAACTCGTATCTGGATGAAGGCTTCTTACCGCTGGTGAAAACTTCTGACTATTACGCAAAATGCCCTTTACTTACATTATTTCTCAGTAGGTTACCATATAAACCATAATTTCCTTAATGGAAAAATACAAAGGAGCTCAAAAGAAAAGAAAAGAAGAAAAAAAGAAGAAAAAAAACCCTCCAACCTTCTAGCATGATAGCAGTAGAAACACAGGCTCTGCAGATGTTTTAAGAATGTAAATAGACTGCCCAGCACAGGTTTATGTGGTCCTTGTCTGAAGTTTTTTGTAACTTTCCTCTGGGTGTGAAGTATAGAAAAGTACATGGTACAGTTAGTCTTTTAATAGGGGGATGAATATTTGTTCATATATTGCCATTTTGAGAATTTTGGTTTAAAGCCAAGTGCAATATTGAGATTTTTTCATCTAGAAAGCAGAACAAAAAACCTTGAACTACAATTATGTGCTTATATACAGTATTTCAAATAGAGTTAAACCTAGCAGGCTGGTTACTTTGGTATTGAGATATCTGATGAATGGACTTGTTAAAGGCCGATTCCTATGTTGGTTGATTTATTTCTTATTGTTCTCCAGTGAAAAGATTTATAGAATATTTCTAACTAATGATTTTAAGGGTTTAGGGAAAACAAGCTAAGCCAATGATCAGTGGCTACATCTCATTTCAAGGTCATCAAATTTGTCTTGTAAGGAGAAGACTCTTGGGCTTTTGGAGCTGCTTCTGAATCACTGGGCTGTGATGCTGCTTATTATTTACTAATTTCTGGGTAGGGAAAATAATTTCAATAACTTTTTTTTTCCCTCCAAAATTAAGAGGATAGTATTAATTTAATTTCGTTTACAAAATAGGTTTAAGATAGGCTGCTATTATTTAATTTTTTTGACAATTTCTTTTTATTTCCCAAGAAATTAAAAGGGAGGAGAATTCTTCATAGTTGAAATCTGAAGAACTAGGAAATATATGAGGGTATTTTCCCTCTTCTCTCTTTTTTGCAGTACTCTCTTCTTAATTAAGATTCAGTCAGATTTTTCTGTTCTATTTTGTTGATGGAGTTCATCTCGAGACCTAGTAAGAGTTGCTACCAAAATCAAGCACTAGGAGTTTAGGCTTTAATTCAGCTTTAGAAAAGCAATTTTGTTTTCTTTTTGGCAATTCGGTCCTCATTCACTGCATCCTTCTGATGCAACTTCATTCTCCTACAGACAAAATGTCACCTTACAGCAAGAGCACGCCGTGAAGAATTTTCAAGTGTCCATAGGCCTGAAATATGTGTGACATCTTTATAGAAATAGGAACCTCCCATAGAAATCATCTCCCAAGAAGTGCTTGAAAATTTTCTGAGCTGCTTTTTCTGGTGTATGACTATACAAAATTTGTCAGCTCACAGCAGGCAGGTTGTATTCATATTAGGCTACTGAAAAAATAGAAAATTTGTTGTGTATAAAAATGAGATTCCCTTTTGCTTTTCCGACTGCAGTGTGCACAGTCAAATTTTAATGAATACATACACCTCAAACTTTCATGGCATGAACCGAATAGCTATGTAATAGTAAGAAAGTATACGATGTATTGTTACTTTTATCTAAAATATAATTAAACATTGCATTTCCAGTGTTCTACTCTATGCTATCATAAACTCTCATTATTAGTAGCAACGCATTCAGTGAGCTAGACAGCATCTCTATTGCACAACTTAGGGGACTTTTTTTCCATAAGGCAGAAATGGCAAAACTCCTGTTCTATTCACTGAAACGTAACAGTGAATCATGGCTGCACTTTACTGGAAAACTCTTAAGAGGACAAACATTCAGTGCGAGTGGAGGTAACAACACTTTAAAGGAAAAAATAAAAATCTTATGTAGAGTAAAATTCAGTGTCTGATAATAGTTGTCATTTTGTCAGAGATAAATGCTGAAGATTGCATTGTATGAAAAATGAGTTTGGTGCCTGCTGTAGGGGAATGCTAACTATGATATGGTAAGGTTTTTGCAACATATACAAGTTTGAGAGAAAACAAACCCATTTTAAAAAGGTTTTCCAGAAAATTCAGGAAGAAATACCAATAATCCATTCCCTAAATGAGAAAGAGCCAAATATGCTTCATATACATTTTTTTGTTTCTTTGTTTGTTTGGTTGGTTTTTTTGTTCTTGAAATACTGAGTAAACCTGAGAAGGCCTAAGGTCAAAAGACCCATTAAAACAGAAAAAAAACCCAACATCTCGCACACATCAGTTTTTAGATACTTTTACTTTCTAGCGCACATCAGCATGAAGCTAAAGCGTCATATACAACAGAAAGTCAAAGAGCCTTTTACAGGCATCCAAGTCCCAACCATTATGTGCTGCTTTGGGTACTTTCTTGCTTTTGCAATACAAGATTCTGAAGGGGAAAGTAATTCCTTCAGGACTTTGAATCTCTAATGGGGTCAGCGTGCTTTCAATGAAAAATCCTGGCAGGCTAAAAGGAAATATAATAGAGACTTTTTTTTTTTTCCTATGTAATGGGGGCACATATTTAATAATAATGGAAGTATAACATAGAGGGAGAAGACAACAGGGAAATGGAAGATGTGACCTGTATCAGTTATTAAAAAAATCACAAAATCAACCAACCAAACAAAACCAGAACAAAACAAGCAACAGACATGGAAGTGTGTTTACTGGACAGCAGTGACTGTAGGGTATCAGAATGCAAGAACATTTTTTGCAAAAAGGAAAAACTCAGCTGCTGCTGTGGCATCAGATAAAAGAAAGGAAGCATCCCAGGACAGGCAGGGTGCCTCAGAGAATGATGAGACCTTGTCCCTTTTCCAGGGCACATGGAGGTGGTTAGCGCCTGGAACAAACCAGCATTGCCTCTGCCTCACATGGTTTGTTTCATCCCTTGTCCCAATGTGCGCTCTGTACTTTTGTTACCTTGTGTCATAAGATCTTTAGTTCTGGGACCATAGTGGACAACTGTAGCTCTTTGAGGAGCCACCACTCAGTACTTTGGAGCTGTCTGCCTCTACCTAGCTGAAGGCAAAACCATGTGCCGTAGGTACTTCTTCACTGCACTGTTTGTGTACTTGTATCTTTGGCCATGTGAAGTGGAGCAGAGGGAGGAAAGCCAGAAAACAATTGTGGAAGGTTCATGGTGAAAAATGGTCTATGTGTAGACCATTAGCACAAAGCTTGTGAGGAAGTAACATTATGTTGTTGTAATTTCAGATTAAGAGGAGACATTCCTCATACAGCCAGTTGTGTAATGGGTACGGTGTAGATTTTGAACAACCAGTGGTTTTGTTCTGCATCGCTCTGCCCTGCCTGTGACCCAGACAGCAGTCTGGAATTGATGCTGAAATGATGGGAGCCCATAAGGGGACTCCTCTGGTCATGTGGAATTGCCCATTTTCCCCCCACGAATACAGCTGCCGCTGTATTTCCCTGCTTGTCTGGCAGGGGAGCAGTCTTTCTTGTGACTGCCAGGAGATCCCTGGTGAAAGGGATCCCTTACCTTTCTGATCAGCTACGTGGCCATGGGCCCTCGTTATCTCATGACTGGCAGCAGTAGCAATGACTGGTGGAGGAGGAATTCATTTGAGTGCCTCCTATTCTCATCCTAGGCATAGGCTGTCATTTAGAAATCTCAGTTTTAGGCACTGAGGAGATGAAAGCTAATGTAATCTGTGTTAAAAAAAAAAAAAATAGGCTGACAGGATTTTCTAGAAATGTATCCCCCCTACTGTATTGTAAACTGGCATAGAGGAGTTCAGTATGAAGTTCTGAGTTGTACTTGTTTTGTTTTTTTTCTGCTCCACTGAAGGATTTAAAGATTGAGTGGATCCTTTAGCATCGTTGTTGGTTTGGAGTAAGAATGAGTGGTACTTTCTCAATTATTCAGAATTTCACAGCATCTGTGGTGGAAGACAGGAAGGGTCAGGGGTGGAAAGTGCAGAGTTATTTGCTCCATCAGAGTTTAGGGAGTAGTTACTGCCTAGGTCCTCTTGCTAAGAAAGGGACACTTACAGCTGGAGACAGTTTCTGAAGAACTGGCTGTCGTGGTTTAACCAGGACACTGGCCCAAGGCAGCCTGGCTTTAGTTGTAGTCCTAGTATATTTTCCTAGTAAGAAAAATATAAAAAACTAAGAGAAGGTACTATTTAAGACCAGATTGAAAGGGGGTGTGGGGTGGGTGAGGGGTGGGTGTCTTTTTATTTTCTGCATAGCATTTGTGTTTATCTGATGATGAGTGATCCAGGGAGAAAATTCAGGACAAGCCTGAAAGGTATTGCAATGTTATTCTACCTTTGCCCAGAGTATGGCTGTGTGTTGCAAGATTATGGAGATGGACAGGTGTCACAGAGCAAAAGTATTTTTCTAGCACTTTGTTCTTAAGGTTAAATAAGAAAAACAATCTTGGACAATGACTCTACCTTTAATATTTGTCTTAATTACAAACTTGAAACTTCAAGCTCACTTGTGGGGTAATATTCCTCAGGTTTCTTTTAATTGAAACAGTTTCTAGGAGTTCAAAAATAGTACATGCTTATATGAGGACTAAAAGCCCCTTGCTTTCTCCTCCGGCAAAAGACTTGAAAGCATGCAGGTTGTAGAATATGAAGGGTGTCTGACACTGTGGGTATCTGAAGTCATTAGGGTTCCCTCTTGTACTTAAGTGATTTAGTAATAGGCAGCCCAGTATGATATTTATTTATTTATTTATTTATTTTTAGCACAGTGGAGTGTGTCTGGGGCAGTTCATTTTCTTCTCTTGTACTTCTGATAGGACTGCTTCTGTGGGGGTTTATAGGACTCATCTGTGCAGAAACAGCAAGCCTTTCGGTGTCCTTGATCTTGGATCCAGAAATTATTGTCCATCACATCTGTCCTATTGTACAATGCCCCTCAGGAGAGTTTCAATAGCAGGGTATGATGATTAATCTTGATAGTGTAGCTACAAAGTCTTTAAAACTTTCATTTTCTCATTTTTTTCAAGTTAAAATGGTAGGATGGAGGTACGCTTAGTGTGGTAGTCTTCTGGGACAGGAGTGGGTGAGAACTGGATTGAGAAAGTGGGTTTCTATTCCTGAGGCAGTGGAAGATTAAATATCATAGAGAGACCATTATTGAACTCTGCTTGTGTTGCAGGCATGTCTCTTACTCCCAGGTAGACATGCCCTGCAGATACTTTAGGTGTGGTGTTTTTACTTTTAAAAACTAATAATACAAAGTGTTGTGCTTCTGGTGTTCCTCTCAGTACCTCCTAGGGATCGTTGTGGCTAGACTTACCTCCTGGGGGGGTGCTGTGGAGCCCCGCTCCCTTCATAATCAACTTCTGGGAGTGTAATGTGGCTTTTGTTCAGGTTGTCTTCCTTTTATGATGGGTTGGAGAGGGACTGACTTTGGTATTGGTGTGTGGGAGGTAGAGAACTGGAAGTACTATGAGAATAACCAAGATATTAAATGAGACTATTCCAAAATACTAAATAACCAAGTGGTAAACACAGCATTATACTGTGAATCTTCATAGTACAACTTCTGTAACTTTGGTTATGCACTGCAGTTACAGCTGTGTTGTTCAAGGATTGCTTTAAAAGAAGATAAGAATATAATCCTGCTATTTTAATCCAGCAGAGGAAATCCAAGGTAGATGCTTTAAAAGTTACTAATAACTAAAGAGGAAACATGCATAGAATATTAATATTTCAAATTATTTATATTTAGGGAAATTATACATACTCCACAAACAGAGATTTTACACAATTATGAAGATTTCTATCAGAAACTCTGTGGATAATTTCAGCCTTTGCTAGCATCTGAGCTAACAGATACTCATTAATAAAAGTAACACTTGGAGACAATAAGGTCACAGGATAAAGAAAGATAAGTATTTTTTTCAGCCGTGTGTTAGAGGGGGGTTTCCAAGGGGAGCTTCTTTATTTGGGACTTTTTTGAAGTATGTACCAACTTGAAAAGTTGGTAGGTTATCTTAGAGATCAGATCACTGATGCAAATGGTAACCAATTGATAGGTTGTATCTGTCCCAAAATTCTAAAGCTCTTGAGATTAAAAAAGCTCATTTGGTAAATATAGTGTAAAGTTTCTCACTTAAAACTAGTGGTACCAGGATCTTGGAAGGTGTTTGCACTTGGTTTGGTGCTGCTCTTCAGTGTTTTGGAAGGGGCTATAGAATGGGGAATAAATAATAAGGTGATAAAAATTGCCAGTTTTATTACATTATACAGGAATTTAAAGATAAGGGCTCACCATTTGTTGCAAAGGGTTGTTCTGAGGGTGATGTAGAATTCATCTCCAGATTCCTATGCTTGAAATTCAAATTTTGGTGTCTACACGGAGTGAGATGTCAGAGCTTCAAATTAGAGTCATTGGAGAGCTAGTGAATACAGGTAGAAAGTTTGCAAATTCAGATGTCTGCTTTAAACTAGAGCTGAATCACTAACTCTTCACTGAGACCCTAAATGCCAGAGATAGTTAGTCTTCAACTCCTTGCGATACCTTCTTTTGGATTTCTACCAAAGAGGCAACCTGTCGCTATAAGGACTTATCAATCCAGGCCTATGAAGATGATCATTTTGCAAGGATAGCCATCTCCCTGAGGTTGCAGGGAGTGGGAATGAAGGTCAGTATGACCAAGGCTAACCAGGTTTCTGTCTTCTTCAAATCATTATTAAAAAAAAAAAAAAAAAGGAGGATTTCAAGGTTGCTACTACCTTTAATTGCTGTTTTAAATCTGTCAGCAGAGTGGAAGTTGGGATTCTTGGGCAAGGGAGTGAAGACTACTCCAGTGATAAGGCAGACCTCCTAACTCTTTGGCCAACTTCATTCCTAAGGAAACAAGGATTTTTGTATCCCTTGTCCATGGAGAAGGGTAGACGTAAACATGATGTCTATCTTTGGGGTGGATAGGCACTCTAATCCTATACACTGAGTGTTATGCCCCAGTAGGCACTGAAAATTCTAAATAAAGTTGGGGCACTCCATTTTAGTCAAGCACTTTCTGTCTTGTCTTTGCCTGAGGACTATCTGAAGCAGGCAGTTTTTGTCCTGCCCTTAATTTTTCCTGCCATGTGGCCATCTGTGAGGCCATGGAATAGGCAGAGATGAGTCTGGATAAACTAGCCGCTAGTTCTAAGGTGATCCAGTTTACTTGCATTGGCACAAGAGCAACTGTGATGTGAAGTAGGACTGTCTGGTGCTGGGAGGATGGGAATGCTGCTTTTGTGTCAGTGCCACTTTATGCTGTTTTAAAATTGCAGCCGAAGAGCTTCATTTCCACCAGTTCAGGGAAGCACTATGTTTATAAGAAAATTTACAGGTTTGGGCTATAGAAGTGATACAATTAAAGAGTCTATCAAGATTTCTACAGCAAAGACCTATTGAGAGGAATCTTCAGTTGCTGGTTAAAAAAATAATTTTGGGGCAATATTACATGCTTATTGTCTGAATCTGTAGATGCCACTTTATTTTTTTATTGAATTTTCCAGAAAATTTAAACATTTGATTTTTTCAATGTTGTAACAAATGAGTAGTGTTGCTTTCTGCTTTCAGCATTAACACTATCTAAACTGCTCTGGACATTAAGCTCTAATAGTATGGTTTAAACATTCAAACTCTTCTAGCTTTGACCTTTGAAAAAGAGGTGGGATACTATTACATACTTTCACTTCTTGTTTGTACCATGGCTTATGCTGAGTATGTTCTGCATACCATGTAAGTTGCATACTGCTGATGTCGAGCGCAGGAGACTTTACATATGAACTCGTGTTTCAGTCATGCCTCAAGCACAGGGCAGAAATAAGGCTGACCTGAAGTTGTTCACTGTGGTGCAGCTATTATATTTTCAGTCAGAAGGTCCCTCCATAGGGCACGTTGGTTCCTTACACGCTGCTGCAGTGATTCAATGCACTGATGGTTCAACACGAAGCAATTCAGAGGGATCAGATTTTCTACTTCTGCAGCAAGAATGTCAAAAGCAGGTTGATGGGATATTGTAGCTAACTCTGCCTTGTTTTCAGACCTCTGCTGGCATGAGGCTGGCCTACGCTTTCACAGTGAAGTTTGCCACCTACGAGCTGTGCTGCAACAGGCACTTCAGCAGCAGGTCTGATTGCTGTGAGCAAGCAGGGGCGGCAACGGACAGCAAGCAGCAAGTTACAGTGGTCCCAGTGCTTTCTCTGCAGGCAGGCTGGCTGAGTTAGAAGGAGCATTTTCTTTATCTTTCTGGTCTTTGGAAGTGTGCACGTCTTCCAGAAACCTAGGCAGTCTTGGTGTGCTCCTCCTCCTTTGCCTGTGAGGGAAGGACATGGCAAACAGTGATCAGTGAGCTGAGGGATTTATCCAAGATCACCTGCAGGGAGGTAGGATTTGGACCAGGATCTCCCATGGCCTGATAATCTTCCTCACCACCGAGGTATCCTCTTGACTTAAAGCCTGCCAAGATGGCTTTGTCCTTCCCTGAGGTGAAATGCCTGACCTGCTTATGGTTTCCTCCAGAGACTTTGATATTCCTTCTGGCATTTATCTTGTCTTTGCCATCTTTTGCCCCTTGTAGTGGCCATTGAACAGAATCCTTGCAAAGGGGAATAATATTCAGCAAGTGGATGGAGGTGTATAAAAAGAAATATTTCAGTTTATTCTCTCATTTTTTTCAGACTGTACAGGCAGCTGGGAATCACCAGTGCTACTCACCTTTGAGTGCAAAAACCTTGTTTTATTGTTATGACATGAGTGTTTATTATTGAATTGTGCAATGACTATAGGAAACATTCTGTGAGTATTTGTTTTTCCTGTGTGTGGAACCACCTGGTCGAATTTGCACACATCTAATGTAGGTGTATACAGTGTCTCAAGTGCTAATTTCTCTCCCACTGATTATAAGAAAGTCTGGAGGACTAGATCAGATTTAGACATATCTATAGTTAAGTAGGACAGTTATTACCCATCATATATGATAGGTTCTGACACCATTGATGTTTTAAGGGCTCAAAGAAAGCTTTCAAGGGAATTAAATTTACCTTAAAATCCACTAATGTTATAATCCATACAAAGATGAGCCCTTAGTTTGAATGCAGAGAGTAATAGTATTGATCATCACGACTGTCCTGTGCTCCTACAAATTATCTGATAATAGAAGTTTGATGTGCTTTATGTGGGAATTTAAATGTCGCTGTACCCATTTTACAGATGGAGAAGCTATAGCACAGAGGTTGTGAAACACATCTAGTTAAAGTGAAAATTGTTAAATGTATGAGTATCCCTTTATAGTCCAGATAAAATAGGTTACTTTCTACTTTATTCAGTTAACTGCAGTGTTTAGGATCCCAAATACTCTAAAATGTAGTTTGAAGTCTATAGATGTAGTTAAGCTGTCATTCTTAGATTGTAGGATAGCTCTCATCTAAAGGAGGGGACCACTCTTTCTCCCTCTGTCAAGCATATGGAGAAATAGGAATGCTAAAGCTCAACTTTACATGAAACTGCATAAGAGAGTGTTGAAAGTATTTGTTTTCTTTCCTCAGATGCCTGGTTTTTAATTCATTCCTTTGATCAGGAATGGGTTAGTTGCATTTATCTGGGGAAATGTAGCATATCTGACATTTGTGTGTTTTGTTAGCCATAAGTAACTGTAATTTTATTAAGATTTCTAGCATGTTCAAATATTAGACTTAAGCCCCGTCTTATGGCAAATACCAGTGTTTGAATATGCTAACAGAAATGTTTTTCTACTCCTTGAAGATAGAGTACTTAATGTAATTGGTAAATCAGATGATATCTAGCACTCCATTGTAATGCTCTACTTTACATGTAAATTAGAGTTTGAAGCACCATATCTTTTCTCAGTAGTGATTAATCCTTGAAATAAAGGGGGAGGGGGAAGTAGCTAGTTTGTTTTTAATGATGCATTCCCCCTTTGGGAAAGATTAACTATGTACAACTTTGTTGAGTTTAGCAATTCGCAATGAATTGTTGAGTTGTCCGTGGAGACCAATTCTGTTCCTTCAGAAGAGTCTTCACCAGGTTACATTGCGCTCTTTTTCTTTAAAGGAAATGAGTTCTTACATCTCTATCTAAGGCAAGAGTTAGTAAGTTCCTTGCTAGCATTTGAACTTAAATAACGCTAGCAAGTAAAACGAAGCTGTAATATGTCTGATGGGTGGAGAAAAGGCAAAGAGGAAGAAGGCAACTAATTCAAAGCATGCTCTTATTTTGTTTGGTTTTGATTTGCATGTCTAAATTTCAGATTGTATTCAGTGTTGTGTGCTGATTCATCTTTGCCTGTCGGTGATGCACTCTCAGCTGGTCTTTAGCATCTTTGGTTGCCCTGCCTCCTTTTCATGCTCTTTCTCTTTTTCAGATTGTACATAGGTATTAACGACTTGATTAATTTTGCTGAAAGACCTGTTTGTTGCCTTTTGTACCTCTAAGTCCCACAGCAGAAAGTGGGAATGTGCAGTAACATCTAGCTTAACTCCTGCAACTGAGGGGTAAAACATCAGTGCAAAAGTTGGGGTTTCCTATGGGAAACTGTGGGGGATTCTTGCTAGCCGTATCTTTTTTGTGTATGTAGTCAGTAGGTGGCATCTCGCAAAATGTTTCAGATCTAGTGGGGAAATACTGTCATTTGGGAGTGCTGCTGAATCTCCCTTAGTTAGGTGAGCTGTGTAAGCTACTCCTTTATTTAAGATGGTATGACTTTGCCCTCGCTCAGAAGCGGGAATACTAGCAGAGAGTGCTCGAGCAGTGATATGTAACCGTGTGCTCAGAGATACTGCAGCCTTTTAAAAGTTATTTGGAGGAAGAGCTTAATGGATAACGATCATGTGCAACAACACTTGCATATTGAATCAATTTAGCGTCTGTATACAGAAGCGTTACAGTCTTCCTTTGTTCCAGCATATGAAACAAAAAATGGTTTGCTAGCAATGAGAGTGGGTGTTGATGTTCCTTCTTGTGCCAGGTAGTGCACCATGTGTGTGATGCGCAGCCACGTGGTGGGATTTTTGCTTTGGTTTGGTTTGTTGGGGTTTTTTTTGGCTAAAACTGTACTGAGAACTGGCGTTTGACCACGGGATGGTGATGAATGAAAATGCTCTCTGTTGTACTGAAAACTATTGCAAATGAGTATTGTGGGTGTGGGAGTGATTCACCTGCCAAAGGCTTGGGCTCAACAACCATTAGAAATGACAGTGTATCTTTCCACTTACTGGGAAAATATTACAAATATAAGTAGGCCTGCTAACCTGTTTTTGTTTGCCTGGGTTTTGGTTGCAAATTTCACAACTTTGAAAGTATTCAGATGCCAAGTGAATGCAAAATAAGTAAATTGGAAGAATAAATACAACAGACAAATAACTTTTTTTTTTTTTCCCCTCTGTCTTTTTTCCCCCACTCCAAAATTGCAGCCACAGGAACAAGTCTTCAGGTTGGCCTCACCCTTCAGGGACCTGGAGCTTGAACCAGGGGACACCTTATGGATGGGAGATGACGGCAAACAGAGATGGAAGAGACTACTTCATCAAGTAAGTAGACAGTGTGAGCTTTGCAGTCTGTAGCACAGCGCTGCAGCCCTGCTCTTCACTGTATCTCCTTGGAATCCTAATTCCTGCTTCAGCTCTATGCAGTTAATGTTCAACTGTTTTGATGTATTGCACAGAGATAGCTCTGACTGTACTTTACTGTGCCTTGTTTTGGTACTTGGTGATTTCATTTACCCAAGAAAATGCTGATAAGGGCCTGTAATTCGTTGAGGAATTAAAACAAATGTCATTAGCAAAAAAAAAAAAGAATTAAAATGCCATGTTTAAAGAATGAGGCAAAAGGTCAGTTCTGACTGGGACTAACAATTCTCCATCTCTGCCATGTCAGCTCTTTTAGTTTGTCTAATATATTCATTGTATTGCTAATGAGAAAGCATGTATTTTCATCCTGTATAGTTAATATCCTAATTCTTAGATTTCCCATAGTCCTTTAGCTCTGAATGTAAAGGTTTGCAAAATAAATGTCAATGTGGATGATGTGATCGTAAACAAAATTGTCTTTTCTTTTCCCGGTGAAAACTGTGCATAATTTTCTTTAAAATCACTTAAGAGGCTTGGATAAAATACAGTTTGCTGTTCTAGCAAATGTACTCTTACATGGTTTTGCAACTTCTTTGCTAAAAAGGGGTGGTGGTGATGAGTTAGCAGAACCATTGCTTGATTTTGCAGCATTAGTTGCTTTGGCTTACATTCTATTTTAAGGCTAACATTTTGATTCCGCTCATGTGCAGAGTTGGTAGTTTTTTAATTAGTATTTCATTTTAATGTTTATTAGTCTGATTAGAAAGTCGTAGATGTTTTAAAAAGTCTTAGATGAGAATTACAATTCTTTAACACAGAGTAAAAGGATCAGACTCATTTTAAATTGGTCATTAAAAGCCCTTAATTCACTCAAGATTCTTCATCTGCAAAACCAGAGTTGTACAGTGGAAGAATGAGGATCCCTGTTAATCTGCTTTCTCCTCCTCCCCCCTTTGCCCAGGGTGTGTGCCTTGGCTTCCTAGGAGGCGTTTGCTTTTGGAGCCCAAGCAAGATTTGTAACAGTGTGGTGTCCTGCAGGCCTTCCAGATTTAGAGTGATTTCAGACCTGTCCAAATTGGAGCAAGTTGTCTGGGTTAATGAGGGCTCAAAAGCTGACTTTGAAATGTCATTTTCTTCCTTGAACAAGTATTTGTCATGCTTTGCATGTCTGTAAGAGACCGGGTGCAGCGCTGGACAATGTGAAGCTGAATGCCAGGCACAATATAACTGTATTAGCATAGGTTTTCTGCCTGAACTAATTAGGCTTGTCAAGAAGTATAGGTGAGCCTCCAAAATACTGTGCAGATGTGACTTTGCTGCTTCTCTTACTCTAGTTCGTGAAGGGACCTGCACACCTTGGGTGTCTGTTTTTTCTGCAGACTGTCGGTATGTGCTCCTCTGCGTGACTGAGATTCATTTGAACAATTAATGTCCTGCTTCTGAGGACAGGCACCACATTTGATTCCTCCTCTTTTCTCACTGGTCACATAATGGGATGCTGCACTTGTTGTGTAGCTATAAACAGCTGCGGCTTACAGAATGCGGTGCATTAGTACTCATTAATTTTGCAATTTGGGAATGTTTTCTAACTCTCAGTAGCTAATGATTATTTTGTTTATTTTTTGGATTGCCTTTTAGTACCTTAAAGTGCCATATCCCTCTCTTAAATGCAGAAAACTACATCTAGGAACAAAAACCCATAATAGGCAGTGCCAAATTATGCCTTAAGTAATGTTAGGCTTGTTGTTGTCGTGGTGGTGTTGTGTTTTGTTTTTTTCCCATGCTCTTATAATGTGCTTGCTCTCTGTTCTCTTCGGGGCCCTGGTCTTTCTTCCATTTTTATCTGGATGTGGATAGCAGACTGGGGGGAAAAAAAAAATAAACTGCTTTAATGGGTGGAGAGAATGAGACCTCCAAGGAAGCTGGTCTGCAGAAGCCTTTGATATTTTGTGTCAGACTTTCTTACCCTCTGATATTTCTGAGCAGTCTTAGGTGCAAGTTGAACAATGCTACGTATGCAGACTTTGCATGAGTTATAGTACATATTCTCGTATCAAATGTTTTAAAGCAACAGCATTAACTGTAACACGTGCACCAGCCGTGTCTCCAGAGTAGTAATGCATCTTACGTGAAATGACAGTCCCCTGGGATGCATTAAAAGCCAGTAACTTCAGAAATGGAACGAAACCAGGAAGCCATTTGGAACCATGTGTTGCTGTACCGAATCACCAGCTATCCACCGTTACTCATGAATGTCAGCCTGATTAGCTACTACGACAGGACTGGGTAGTGATGTGACATATATCTTCATTTTAGAAGAATAACCAAAGACTGAATACACCTAGTGACTTTGCCAGCGATTCTTCTGTGGAGGTGTATAGTACCTGTCCTTACAGTGCCTGTTATTTGTCCAAGGAGAAGCCCTCTCTGGCTTTCAAAATGACTGCTTTTGCAAATACTACCTGAAACTACATAAATGAAAACACTATTTACTTCTCTTTCCTTCGTTTTTCACCCCTGGATTTTAGGAATGAAATTGTGAGATGGTTGTTGACAGTTATATCAAGAAAGGCAGGAGAGAGATCAATGAGAGAGGATTTCATATTGTCTCCGAGGCTTTTTATAGCCATACAGATTAACAAATTGCATCACACTGAAAAAGCAATTCAAATCCTTCGCTTGGTTTTGATTAAAGATGTATAAACCAGGTATTATCACAATGAAATGTACACATGGATTCTGAACAAGCAAATAACATAATTCATAGCAACATTAACTGCTTTTTAGCTAAATAATTTACTTAGTGCCATATGTACATATCCATTCAACTGCAAGCAGACATATTGTAATTTTGAAATTGTGGGAGGAATAGAGCATTCTTTTGGTGAAATGGAAAGTAATTATATAGTGTCGGTGCAAATGCTTTAAGGCGTGAATGGGAAGAGATGTTTATTCTTTCTGCTGAAGCAAATTTGGTTTCTTTCAAATCTCTGAAAGCCCCTATGGCCTGAGCTAATCAGGGGCAGCTTCCATCGCCAGGCAGCACTTTTGTAAAAGTGTGAGAAGAGCCTTTTATCAAAATGTTTTGAGATGTCGCTATCAATTCGTTATCTCTTCTATACAGATGGCATGACCGGGGTCATTTTGCAAACCTCTAAAATACTTTTTCTTAAGTTTAGGCTGTGGTAAATTAAAGTTTCAGAATTTCACCCATTCCCTTTTAACTTGACAGTTTTATTTGAAATAGCCTTATGAGCTAAGAAATACATTTCACTACAAGAGGATGGCAATCATCTACTATTCTTCCAACATGTTTCTGTACTGCACAAGCTGTATTAAGCTGGACCTTTAGTATGAAATAGTTTACAGTGTATATTTAACCATTTTAAAGGCGTTTTCTTCGCATTTATTATATATGCTGTGTTGTGTATGATTATGAGAAATTTCTGTAATGCTAATTTGAATACAACCATGACACTTATTAAAAATGCATTTGGTGTGAATGTAGGGTTTCAGGGAGATGGCATGCAAAGCAGGAAGGTTTTGGCTGATTTTATCCACAAAGGGTTTAGTGTCATGGCAATCTCGGCTCGCTTAAGTTGCCACTGCTACGATCTTACTGATTTTTGGACCTGTACATTTTCACCCTTTCCCTTGTGTCAGTCTTCCTGCTTGCCAGACCTGGAGGGGAGGTGATAGAGCGAAATAAACTGGCAAAAGCTAATTAAAAAAAAAAAAATCAATCCTACAGAAAAAACCCATGAATTTTATGTCATTTTAGCTCCCTGAGCCAGTCCTCCACATGGTCCGGTAGAGTTGCAGAATAGTTTAGTATGGAAGAAACCTGTGGAAGTCAGCTGGTCCAGTCTCCTGCTTGGAGCATGGCTAATGCCAGGTGATGAGGAGCATTGCTGACACACAGAAATATCTGACTGATGTGGGAACAGGGTTGCAACAGACTTTTGTTGGCTTAAGCTGCCTTATAGCTACACTCTGAGGTGCAAGTTGAACTAACATTTGCTGCCATGAAAAGTCATACCCTTTTCATTCCTATTCTGATTTAATTCCTGAGGTATACTTTAGTATTTTTGTGGATCTGGCTTCTATCATTCAAATGATTTTTTGAGATGTCGCTTTCACGAAACATCTCGAAATGATTCGAGGCCGCACCTCGAATACTGTGTCCAGTTTTGGGCCCCTCAATTCAAGAAGGACATTGAGGTGCTGGAGCGTGTCCAAAGAAGGGCAACAAGGTTGGTGAAGGGTCTAGAGAATAAGTCTTACGAGGAGCAGCTGAGGGATCTGGGGTTGTTTAGTTTGGAGAAGAGGAGGCTGAGGGGAGACCTTATTGCTCTCTACAACTACCTGAAAGGAGGCTGTAGAGAGGTGGGGGTCGGTCTCTTCTCCCAAGTAACAAGTGATAGGACGAGAGGAAATGGCCTCAAGCTGTGCCAGGGTAAGTTTAGGTGAGATATTAGGAAAAAACTTCTTTACTGAAAGAGTAGTCAGGCACTGGAACAGGCTGCCCAGGGAAGTGGTTGAGTCCCCATCCCTGGAGGTATTTAAAAGACAGGTAGATGCAGTGCTTGAGGACATGGTTTAGTGGTGGACTTGGCGGCAGTAGGTTAACGGTTGGACCTGATGATCCTAAGGGTCTTTTCCAACCTTAACAATTCTATGATTCTATGAAATAGAATAGACTCTATAGATTCTATGAAATAGACCAGAGACTGTGAAATAAGATTAACTGAAAGAAACTGTAGCCCTTCCGGTGTAGACTCAAACCAACAGTGGTCCCAGTAAGGTATAGTCAGTTATTACATTCTTAAAATAATTTTTTAGATGGGTCTGTTAGGACAGTTTATTGCCATATCCTTATTTGCAAGATATGCTATTGGTCACATTTACTTTAACTCTTGCTATTGCCTTAAAGAGGATGGCAGGGTCTGACTGTTACCAGTTTGGTTTGCTCCCTATTTCACTCCAAGGACCCTGACCATCTGTACTTCATGCATATTAGCTTACTTCTGTGCTCCAGTCTGGGACAAACTGAGCAAACAGCTGAGACCCCAGGCAAGAAATAAAAAGAAGCACACTCAGAGATCAAAGCCTGCAGCATTATGCTTGGCTTGAAACCACAGGTCAGTCTCCGGAGCGCACAGCAGAGCTGGGAGAGACTTACTCATTGGAAGTCTTTCTGAATCTTGTTATGTTAGTATGACGTGGTTGCTATGCTAGTTGAAACTTGTCACAACATATTTTGGTATCCTGAGCGCCTGCTGTTTTTTTTCACTGGTGCTTTTGTCTTTAGTAACACTCAATTCTTCCAGACTTCTTCCAGGCGTATCTGGCAAACTTAATTCTTTTTTCTTCTAAGGTATGTTATCCTGCATGTAATATCAGCTCTGTGATTTTTGACTTGTGAAATCATTACATTTTGGTTGTCCTTGCTTGGCTTAGTAGCTATGCTATTCCTGGAATATGAAATTCTTGAATGTCAGCTTTTGACCCACACATAAAACATAGGTAATGTGTTTGTGTTCTTTGGTAGCTAGTGTAGCTCACAACATCCTAAATTCTTAAAGCATACACAGTACAATATTTCTTTACAATACAGCAGTGCCATGATATTCTTCTATACTCAAATACTTACCTAAATTTTCTTTAGTAGTCTTCATCTTATTCTTTCAGTGCTTGCTGTGCTTAGAAGAGGAAACTCATTCATGTTTTCTGAAAGGTGGAGTTCTTCTGTGTGCTGCGTGCATCCTGTCTGGCCTGCATGGTCTTCCTTGTACACCCAGTTCTCATAGCCAGCCAGCTGTGTGGAATGACAGAACACAATCATTGATGATATTAATGGCATATCAATCAAGCATCCTGCTTATTAAGGGCCACTAATTTATACCAGATGCAAAACTGAGGCTCACAACCTGCTAATCAATTTACTTCAAAATAAATAAGCACAAAAGAGGATCAGACCGTTCAGCTTTTTTTGTTTGATTTAAATTTACTTTTATTTTTATTTCTCTTAGTATATCTAGCCCTACCCCAACCTTCTTGTCCATATTTTCTGCAGGTCGTACATGCCTGTAGTTTAGTCCTTTCTCAGAATATTTCTCTGGGGTTTGCTCTGTTGGAAGGTTCTGAAAACAAAGGATATAAAATATAGTGAAAGCCTTGATTGTTGTTACAGTGTTGTCCATCTTCGTGGGTTATGAAAAGGCTGCTGTTATTTGTACCTTAAGACTACCTTAGTGCATAAGGCTGTAATGAAAGTTTGAAGCCACAGAAGCCACCTTCTGCCACTTTACTGAATGAGTTACATTCTGTTATCTCCACGTACAGAAACAATGTTGACTCGATTCACTGGAGGATATATGTGGCATTCACAAAATATGAGCAACACTGCCGCTGCTGCTCCATCCTCCCTCAGCCAGCGTGAGATCACTTGCACTTATGCAGGGTGTCGAAAAAAGGATTCATTTCCTTCTTTTTCCAGTTCAGGTTAGGGATGTGAATGGAGGCAGTCCGTATGCCAGGGTAATGCCTCAAGCCAAAGGCTGACTGTGGTGTGCCTCTTCAGGCATCTCCACTCCCAGGTGAGACGCCGAGGGAACAGGCAGCGGAATTGCGCTCTCTGGCCCACTTATTCCCACGTCCCTAAAAGGGACATCCAATGAGATTGAATGGCAGGCAGTTTAACAGTGATAAAAATAGTACAACCTATATAATTAGCAAATATAACTCTCAGCTACAGGTTACAATAAAACCTAAAATGCTTCATAGGATTCAAATGTACATTTGCAATGTACATTTGTAATGAGACTTCCACTATTAAATTACATAGGATTAAAAAAAAATTAGAGCAGATATAAAATCTTATGTTTCAGACAAGCGGGTGAGTCAGCTGCTGACTGCCTAGGGCTAGGACGAAACTTCCTGTATTAATCAGGTTATTCTATAATTACAAGGTTTCTTGCACCTTCCTCTGAAGCGGGTACTGAGTGCTGTCAGAGAAAGGATACTGGACCAGGCGGACAACAGGTCTGATTGGTATGGCGATTCTTGTTTTTTCTCTCTCTCTTTTTTTTTTTTTTTTAAATTCCCTTGTCACTAATATGGACAGTTGATAGGAATAATGTGCTATTAGAAAAGAGTGCTACTGTGCTCCTTTCAGACTGCATACAAATTTGCTTTCTGTTGCTAAGGGTTTGACCTGCTCAAGGACAGGATTGTATGGTGGAAGGGGGAATGGGGCTAGAAGAGACAAGCAGTAGCAGGGACACACAAACACAAGTGACTGTTTAAAGCAAACCTGAATAATTAGAAAGGAGAAGAAGGAAAATTATATAGGAACCTGTTTGTGTCAGTAGTCTGCCCAGAGACAACTCAGGCGTATGGTGAAAAAGAAAGTATTGCTAAATCAGCTCAACCTTCTGAAAAGAAAAGATGATTTAACAATCGTCCTTCCTTCACAGAGAACTGTTGCTCTAGCCATAAATATGGCAGGCATAAATACGACAGACAAAATGATGTTAATATTGACTGGGATAAATCATTGTTATAATGGAGGGAATAATAGCAAGGAGATGCTGGTTTGTGGGGTTATTTTATTTTGACTAGACCATGGAAAAATGGAGAGTTTGTTGCATTGTAAGGCAGCTGTACCTAAGCTATTTGGTGTGCAGTACCTCAGGAGCTAGCCACAGCAGCGTGGCTCCTTCCCTATCTCCTGGCTTGCCCTTTCCCAGTCGTCTCTGCACACATGTGCAACCATCACTTGCTGAACCAAGAAGATTCCTTACACTGGAAAGGTGAGGGGAGTTATACGAGAAGGTATGAATGTGAGCGAGACTACTCAGAAGAGAAGCAGCTTTTTGCTCAGTCATTAGCCTTGGGTTGCCTGATGTAATTGTACCTAAGTGGAGTACAGGGAATCATGTACTTCGGGCCTCTGCTACAGTAAAGTCAGTGTTTCTGGTCTAGTCCCTGGTGTTTTCTTCAAACGCAAACTGGATGGGGCTGATATGGAATTCAGAGAAGTATTGCATCCTGAAAACTGTTATTCATGCGTGTTTGAAGGTGGATTAGGAAGCAGAATAAAACTTCTGGAGCAGAACATGTATAGAAAGAAAATCAAGGTCTCCTAACCCAGGGCCACAACGTACAGAGGGGAGAAGATGAAATCCTCATTACTCTTGGAGTTCACATGCTTCTGGGTAGATGTTTCATATGTCATAACAGCATCTCATCTGTCCATTGCAGCATGTAAATGCATGTGTAGAAGCAGTGCTTTGGTACACCAAGCTACCCTTCCCAGGAGCGTAAAACAAATTAATTCTTGTAAACAGTTGTGTGAGAATGATAGCCCCAGTTGGAGTCAGCTTTTTCAAACATCTCTCTTGTAAAACAGAGTGTGGTCCTTACAGAATTGGGATTAAAAGCATCAAGTTCTGGTTCTGCAAAGCCATGCAGGTGGTTGGAAGAGTAGTGGTAGTGGTTTGTAGGAAGCTGTATGTCTTATCTCGGGTCATGTGCTGGTATCCCCAGTGATGCAAACACAGAGGCTCTGCATATGAAATAGAACCAGGCTAGTTGAGAGTCCTTAAAAATAAAGAGGGGAAAACAGCCCCTGAAACATCAAAAAGGTAGAGTAATCCTGCAGGCTGTACACTGAGGCCTTAGGGGCCAGAAGCTTGAAAAAATAAATAAGGCAAAGCTGTCTGATGCTCGGTGATGGAACTGGGACCTTTCACAGCAAAGGCTATGTGAAAATTTCCCCAGAGCTTCAGTTACGGCATTAAGAAAAAAATGTGCTGGAGCTGGTTTGTAGAGCAGAAAAAAGGGGTGAGAATTAGCACAGTATATTGCTGCTGTTTGAATAGCACAGCTGAAGTACACCAGTTCATCATAGTCTATGTACAGAATTTAAAACAAGTTATCTAATATGTTATGCCGTGCCAGAAAATACCATATTGATGATGCCTTTCCAGCAGTCATTCATACACTAAGGAACTGCATGCTGAGGTATATGAAAGCCAGCACTGAAGAAGCTGTATTTATCCTTTTGGCTTCATTTCTGTCATATTAATATATTTACAGCTTTCTATGAAGAAAATAAAGTATAAGCCTACTGTAAAAGGTTCTTATCTGGATTGTTATTGTAGAACAGCAAGGTAATTTGTTTTAGAAAGGCAAGATGATGCTACCAACAAAAGCTTACTGAATTTTAATTCTCATTGAGGTTTTAATTGCCCTTCTTACAGTAAAATATTGCTTAATTATACTCAAAATGCTCAGCTCCCAAATACAATGCTAAAAATCTTCGTATTATTTATGTTGTCATATATGTATAAGATTAAGGTGAAGAAATAGTTTAACTGAACTCAAATTAATCTAGTCACTGACAACAACATGACTCACTGCAATATTTTGAAAGCCATTTATCTAATGTTCGCTAGGATCCTGTGCCGTTCCACAGAAAAACTTCAATTTAAAATAAACCAATCAAACTGTGTGGCTGCGCAATTAAATATCACCATGGTAACAGGGATTAAGCACACAAGGTAAAGACCTGCTGACAGTGCAGAGATTATTTCAAGTTTCTTACTCTTCCAGCAGTAGCCAAATGAATTTACATTTTCTGTATCCAACATTGGAAGACGTAAAATGAAAGAGATTGAGGTACTTGTGTGTCATCTTGGGACTTCAGAGAATGTTTTCCTGACAGGGGAAGTAATTAGTTGGAATTACAAATAGGAACTCAGCAGACAGATACGAATAAGTATTTGCTCGTGGGATTTATTTAGCATTTCATAATTAAAACCTGGAGAGACATATTATTTAGGATACAAATAGCATGGAAAAACTTAGCTATAGTTTAAGAAATTGAACAGAATAATAACACCATTTTGCTTTTTATTTTTAAGTGAACTTAAGTTCACTTAGGAATGATGGTTATTTGCAGCTTTTCTATAAAGTAACATTTCTAATGTGTAATATACATATAAAGTTATAGTGCAGATAGATGTACTGATATTCACTGAAGACATAGGATGATGTTTTAATCAATCCTAACGTGTTTCTCCTTGTCTTTGGCTTTTTCGTGTATAGTTATGAAAAATACTGGAGATGCAAATCTGCCGATGTGTGGAGTTTTCAGCTTTTTGTGGTGTGGTTTAGGGTTGGTTTGTTTTTCTATTTTCAGATTGGCTTTTGATTCGGTTGTAGGAGAGCTATTCTGATCACAGTGGTATGGTCTCTTACTGCTGCATAAAGCTGAAATACCTGGTCTGAATTGGGAGCCTTAATCCCTACCTTGTTTTTTCAGCAAGTGTTCAGTGTGATTGGGGGCTGTTGTAGTCACGGGCTCTTTGGTCCAAGAAATGCCTGCCAATGGTTTTGGGCTGTGCTGATTTTCCAAGAGATCAAATTTATGAGGATGTTTTCTGTCACTCTTTTCTGTCAACCTGTGAGAAGTGGAAGTGGAGCTGCCTTCAATGTGCAAGCGATCTGCAGCAGTTCCTCCTGTATTAGGCAGATGTAGACTCAGTAGTGCCTCTGCTTTCTGAATATTTGGTCAATGTTTTGAGCTCACAAGATGTTGAGATCAAGGTGTATGCTTCCCACCAGTGCTTACTGGTCTGAGGTTGGTCTTGGGATCATGCTGTTCTCGTTCTTTGTGGTAGGATGGACTTTCCACCCTCGCAGAGCAGATCTGCTGCTTGGAAAGTGTTTTAAGAGACCTAGTGGTAGATGGGCCCACAACTGCACCTTTTCTGTGGGAATCAGAACTCATCAAACCTCTCAGTGCATTTTGGTGTCTGGGTTTGATTATGGGAGTCTATACAGTCTTTGGTTCCCTATTCATTTCGAGCATACGCTTACGTCTCTGTGTATAACAGACAGGTTTTTTTAGCTCTGCCTTTATGAAAAGATGTTGCTTCAGTTTTACTAGTTGTCTGACATCCAGTTTTGTCAGCTTTAAGTTAAAATGTCTTTCCTTGCATGTTGAAATGGAATTTGGTTTTTTTGTATCTTGCCTTTGTTAAAGATTCTTGATAAATACTTCAGTTATATGCAAAAATCATTGCATCTGGCAAGTTCCTAAAGGGGGAGATGAATACCGAGCACATTTTGTAGGAATGAGTGTAGAAAGTATCTGTTTATGGTGGCACTCTTTTGTCATACAAAAATGCAGAAGCCCTGTTAAAGTTAGCTCCTGGCATAAGCATCCAGCAAATGTAGAAGGAAGAAGTAGTGAAATATTGATGAAATGTAAGGTAAAATCAGAAAGTCAGGGATATATGGGAGAAGTTCCTTAAGAAACGGCTTATGAGATACAGGAGAGAGTTTCCTAGAAGTACTGTATTAGATAGTGCTGTCCCTGGGCTTGATCAGGTGGGAACAACAGAGTTTTACCTGAAATCTAAAGAGGTACTTCATGTTTCTCTTCCTGCTTATAATCCCTTTTGTACAGCATTTTCTTTTTTGCTGCTGGGTTTATTGTTTTTGTTTAACCCAGTTAGTGCCTTGAGCTGGACAGCAGAGACTTGGCAAAAAGCCATACTGATAAAAGACATTTTGGGTTGGGCCACAAGGGGTTGATTCTTTTAGCTCATACTAATGACATTTAGAGATTTTGTTGCATGATTCCTGTTGCCAGCATCCTATTAAAATGCAGTTCCACCATTTTAACAGTGTACTAGGGAATGATGAGCTAATGGTCACCATAATAGGAAACCATAAAGAGATTAGCTCAACATCGGTGTTACGCACTGAAAGGTCGCAACTTTCTGATTGGGAATCTTTTTAGTTAAAACATATGTATAAAAAATAGGGGTTTCTGTGCCTTCAGATACAGGCCAGGATTGTGGCTAGGCCTTGAAAAGGACTTGGTTACCCAGAGTGTCACACCATGACTAGCCAGAAGTTTCCAAAAGGCATTGAATGATGCCCAGTCAGAGGAATCCAAACATCAGTATCCTGAAACTCCGTTTAAAAACAGTCCTGTTAGTTTCCCCGACTAGAATTAATTAAAGCAAGTGCAAGCTAATGGGCAGATCATAGGACCAGCTGCTTTCATGGCGTGAGCCTTCAGGAATACAGTTCCTGAAGGAGGAACCCTATCACCTGAACATAATGGGTAATAGCTGCACAGCTGCTTTGTCAGCCTTGCCTCTGTGACTTGCATAGGCAATTGAGCCCTGCGGCGAAAGCCTGGGCGCTGTTAGGAAGAGTGACAGGACAAGGCTTTCTGTAGAGCTGCTTGGAGTGGGAAGCTTGGTTGGGTTGTCTTGTTCCTTTTCCAGAAGCTGCTTCTTCAGCAAGCTATACTCGGAGTCAACGGGGATTTCCCTGACATCCTTAGAAAGAAAGGATGTCACGACTCCACATGCTCAGGATCTGGCAGCCTAAAACAATTTAGCCAGGTAGTGCTTAGCTTACTGATACTGTTATTTGATTTTGTGCTCAAATTTAAAGAATTGACCGGCTGAACCTCCAGACAAGTTTGCTCAAAAAATCATGGGTTTGGTGGTTGGTTTTTTTTGTTGTTTCTTTGTTTTTATGCTACAGGAGCATATGAAGTCTGCCACCTAAAACCGGGATCCTCATGTGCTTGGTGGTTATATTTTAATTAGCAGATGCTAGAAAGACATTGACTTTATTCTCATTTTTGATTGCAATGCTGAAGTATGGTAAGATTAAGTGAAGTTTTCAAGGAAGGATTTACTACCACCCTCTCCTCCCCAAATCTCTGTCAAAACTTACGAATTGCATGCAAATTTTTTTCGTAACTACATTCAGTGACAAATTAAAAAGCTAAGCAATCCACATGTTGCCAGGCTAAGTGTTGTGCATTTTTGAAAGTCATAATGATGTTTTCATGTAAATATTAATGATAGAAAAGTGATTTTCTGTAGAGGCTTTGGCTAGATTTACAGAGAATACAGCACAAATGCTTGTGCTACATGGAAGAGAAACCAATACGCATTCCCTACTGAGCTTTTAAGTTACTTGGACTGTCTGCCATTCTCAGGCTGTCATAAAGCTCAGCATGGACTATCTCAAAATTTATTTGGCTTCTCAAGCAGGTTTTACAACTCAGGCTGATCTCTCTGCTGCAACAGCTAAGCTGCTACTGGCATCTGACTTTGCTGCTTTAAAATTACTTTGGTATATCTGTGCAAGATAGCAAGAGCAGGTGGTCTAATGGCTGCATTATAGACAGGCTACCATTTTCAATAAATCTGAAAATTCTTGGTTTTACTGGAGAGCCAAATGTGGATATATATGAGACTAAGGGGGATTCTCAGGAAAGAAACTCAGAAGGAAAGGAGAGGCAGGCAGAGAAAGTCACGAGTGTTTCATTCCTTATGACAGTACCAGTTTCAAGATTCAGCCTGATGGCATAGAGTTCTGAGTATGATACCGCATGCACACATATATGTGTGTGTATATATATACACAAATATATATATATCTCCTCCATTTGTACAATGATTCTTGCTGATAATAAGAAAAGAACTGTAAAAAGTGTGTTAGGTTTTTAAAGAAGACATTTTTAATCGCCTGGGTTTATACTCTAGTTTATAAAGTCTCAAATCTTATAGTGATGTGCACGCACCTGAAAACTGGGGGAAGGGAGGCATAATCAGCTGAATAACCCCATCAGGAAAGACATTGCAAAAAAGCAACAAATGTGCAAGGAAAGGTTAAAAGGACTGACCAACACAGAAAGCTTCTTGCAAAGCAGAAACTAGAGGGCTGAAGTGAGATTTGCACAAATTCAGCCCGAGTTGCTTCTTAAAAAAAAAAAAAAAACAAAAAACAAAAAACAAAAAAACCAAAAAAACCCAAACCTGTTAAAACACCTTGGAAGTGGCCTTTATCCATATAAAGGATAAGCAAAGGAGGAATGGGGGATTCTGCGTAGAGAACATACATGAATACAGTAAAATTTAAAGATGCGATTGAGGATTAATAACAAAATCTTCCCAATTATCTACAAGTAAGTGTTCAAAATGACTGAGTAGAGGAATCTTGGCTTACTAGCTGAATCGCTGAGAGACATCCAAGTGTTGTCATTTGGGTATGTCAATGGTAAATGCCATTGTGGAGGTAGGGAAGTATTATTAATTGTGGGTAGACATGTTTCAGAGGGGGGATTCAAACTGTAACAAATGAGAAAATGCTGTTAGGATGATTAGGGGAGGGAAAAAAATCATACAAGGGGAGACTAGAAGACGTAGATTTGTCTAATACAGCAAAACTAAGATCAAGAGGGAATAAACACCAGGAAGAAATGAGAACTATTTAAGACAAAAAATAATTTGTGGCAAAGAACTAGAGGGACTATATGTTTATATCGCAAGGCAGAAGACCCTTAAACGTTAGAGCAATGGACTTCATTCCCAAGCTTTCTATTATAGCACTGGATTGAATAATCCAAAATGCGTTTACGCTGATGATTGGTAAATATTTAAAGGAGGTTATATGGTAAAGTTTATATGATACAGTGTAAAATAGCAAGGGATTGGAGGTGATGGCAAACCAGATCCCTTCCATTCCTATTTTCCTGTGAGTCAAGTGGCACTTTACTTGTTTCTTTAGCACGTAGATCGTGAAATCTGAGCAACACGTTTGCAAACCAGACTTTAATCCACTGCGTGCCCTTGGAACCATTTGCAGATATTCATGAAACACATTTAATTATCTCTGTTAGAGAGATTACTCAAACCAATTTAGATTACCACATAAAAAGTGGAATAAAGACCAGTGTTTTTAGTAAGCACATGGGTAATAGAAGTACTTAAATGCAATGATATTCAGGAAGATGATACTATTTGACCAGGGTTTTAGATAACTGCATAAATGCTCTTCTATAAATGCTGTCACAGAATGATGAGTTATAACTCTATTTAAAAAAATGCTTTCATTGAAAGATAGGAGAGGAAATATTTTTTCTCAAGTGTTTATACATAGTATCAACAAAATGTTTTTCTTTTTCTGGAAAATGGACATTGTCATCAATCTTATTAAAATGGAGAACACTGAAGTGGGCTGCAAATATAAGGACAAATTCAATGAATCAGCAATATTTCTTGCTGGCAGTTTTGAGTTTTATACTGTTGTCTGATAATAACCAGGATGAGTTATTAATTTCATCAGGATATATTGGCTGTCCTCTTCTGCCCACCTATATAAAAAAGTAATCGCTAGTATCTGATATCATTTTTTTTAAGTGCCATTTAGGGGAATCCAGTTACTTGTGTGAACTTCTCCTAACTATGTTAAATATATTAAATGTTGTAAGGGTAAGGGCTGTGACATTTTTGAGTGAGTAGCCTTTTAGTGTCAATAATATAAATGGTAGTACTTTGAAACATGCTAGTTTGACAGCTCTTTAGAGACTCAAAAAACAACAATTTCAATTCATTTGGCATGTAGATGGCATAAGTTGCCAAAGCCTCTGTTCAGGCATCCTGCATAATAATAAAGTTGTTCTTTCATCTAAAGCTACAAGTTACCTTCACACAGGTTGTTGGTTTTGGTTTTTGGTGGGTTGGTTTGTTTGTTTTAAAGACTCTTATTTTCAGTGTTCAATATCAATAGCATACTTTTCTTGGCAGTTACAGACAACAGTTTCCTTGAACAGGCCCATCAACAGCTTGGGATGTTGCAGCACAGGCCCTACAGTATCTGCACAACTACCCAAGGAAGAGCTGCACTTAGAGCACATTTCGAGGAAGTATAGATGTAAAGTAGTGTCAAACAAGTGATGGTATTGGAACAAGACAACAGGCTATGTATGGTCAGTGTGTTCTGGTGTATATTTTACATGCTGCACCAGACCGCCTTTCTAACTGGGCCAATGTCTTTCCCTCCTTATCCTAATGTATAGAATACTAACGCTCTTTAGGAGTGCTCAGTCCTTTTTGTTCTTATCCCATGTATTTTATATGTTAATGTTCCAATTAAAGTAGCACAACTAAAATAATGCTAGTCAAATGTGGAAGATACTTTAAGAGAGGACAAGTTGGTGGCCCTCTAGACCAAAGGGGATTTCTCACATCCCAGCCTGATAGCGTCAGGCTGCTGCAGTTCCCCATCCCCAAGTCCAGCTCACAGTGAGGTTGAGCCTGCAATCCCCATGCGCGCACATGCGTGCACGCACACACGCTCTGTACAGACACAGCCAACCACCAGAGTCATGCATACAGGCAGCCAGTGCCTTTACGGGCACCGCATCAACACAAACAGCATGCACATAAACATGACCAGTACAAACGGCCTGATCCTATTCTTACGCATCAGCAAATCAGGGTGCTTGCTGTTGGGCCATGCATACACATGCACACACAACCTCCCCATATATGTGCAGAAACGGGTCTCTCCAATAGCTGATCCACACCTATGTTCTTCCCCACCGCAGACTCTTGGCCCCAGTCTCTCCAGTGTCACACCCCTGATTACTTTTCCCCATTGGTTCCACTTCTGTGACACCTGTACCTAAATTTGGAGTTGGTGACACCGTCACCTAGATACCCTCAGCCTTACATAGTAAGACCGATATAGTCCCCTCGGCACCGTTGGCCTTGCAAGTTCTGCTCACCAAGGGTCAGCGGGGTTCCCCTCCGACGTAGTCATCTTTCACGTGGCTCCCCCTCACCTGCCTGTGAAACGCAGCCAGCCCTCACAGTGCTTCCTGTAACTTTTGGCACTTCTCACTCTGCCGTGTGTTACAGCCAGCTGTTTCTCTTGACATGCTCAGTAGCTTTTCATGGTCGATTAGCTGAACCTCAATCTCTCTGCCCGTTAAAAAAAGAAAAAAAAAAATCCATTATGAAAACTGAAGTTACTGTGTTTACTGTGTAGTCCTAGGAGGTGTCAATTCCAAATTATGTCAATAACCATCAAACTGGGAAAAAAAGAGTGGCACAATATATCATAAAGTAGAAGAGAGGTTTTAGTCTCCTTTTTTCAGTGATGTTTGGATTCTAATTTTGCATTATAACTGTTATACTCAAATCCTTTTTAACAGTACTTCAGGAACTCTAATATTTTTATTTATATGTGCTTTCTCTCCAGCAAATGAGGATTGCTGTCTAAGCCAGGTAATGTAGGTTTTTGAAAAGATATACTGCTTTATGCATGTTACAAAATCTCAGAAAAACTGGAATGAAATTACCAGGCTCTGCTTGGTCTCCTTCCCTTTACAAGGGCTGCTAAATATCTCTTATCTGCAGACCCTTTTTAGCTATTTGTAACTTTACCATGCTTTCCTTGACTGAGCTGAAATTTTTTGTTCTGCTTGCTTTTCCGAGACCTAATTGGTATTTTGAAAAACATCATCCCTTTCCTGGAAAAAGAGAAGTTGTTTTGCCAAAGGTCATTACAAAGCTTGGTTCCTAGTCTTTGAGACAGATGTTTGAAAGGTGACCCACACATCACCTTTCAGCCAGGGATGTCATTTCTGATGTTGCTGTGAAGTTCTCCCATGTTAAGAGCCTTCTGAAAATTTTAGAAATTGCCATGCTGAGTAGAATGTGGAAACTGAAATCTCCAAAAGAGCATCCACACAGCATGTCCAAAAGTTGCATGGCTAAAAGGAAGTATGCCAATAATGACTGCATAATGGAGGCATCAGAATGGAGAGCTGACGAGGAAGCTAGGGAAGCGTAGGGACAATACAGTTTGAGGAGGAACTAGTGTGAATGGCAACACTTGGGTTACCTGAGTACAAGACAGTCATTAGGAAACAGAAGAGGAGGAGGATTAGGTGGAAAAGAATTGATCTGACAAGAAGTTGGGATGTGGAAAGATGGCGGACAGAGGAAGTAACAAATGACACTTCTAATGTTTTTTGTAACACAGTGGCATTGACTCATGATCTGGTTATGACCTGTAATAGTCCTTGCTACAGTTCTGCAGAATTTGTTTCCTTAAATATAAAATGATATTATTTAGTTGTCCTGAAATGTGACTGCTAGTAGTTAGTTCTAAAATATTCATTTTATGCTGTGTTGCTACCTTTCACAGAGGTGCTGTTAATATATTGATTATGTATGCCACTGCTACTGGCAATGTGAGGCCACAAGATGAATACAACAATACAACTCTCCTGCACAGACTACATTTTGTTGTATGTTATTATAGACCTTTAATTATAATTGTATAAAATCCGTTCTTGAATTTAGACATCAGTTGTCATCATAGCAAATAAAGAGACAGTCTCTGCCATAAGTCAGCTTAGCTTTATTAATGTCAGTAGAGTCCCACTGATTTACAACAACAGAGATGACACAAAAGCACTTGTTATATTTTACTGCCTCTCCCATGAGTTGTGCTATTGCAGTGTTTCATGACTCCTAGAATAACGGTTGATATTTCCCCCCCCCACCCTCTTTTCCTCTGTTTTCATGGTTTTGCCAGCCACTTGAGCTTGAAAGTATCCTTCCTTAATTTAAGTGTAGAAAAGGGTTTGGTATTGTGATGTTTTTCTAAAGCTATCGCTGAGGCATTTTAATTTTTACTTTTTAGTCAGAGACAATAGTCAAAGTGTGTTTGAGGCTTTTGTGAATGTTAAGCTGGCTGCCTGTAGCCTTTCTGGCTTCATTCTGCCATCAAACACACTTAAATGTTTATGGCTGTGAATGGATGTCCTTCCAGCCCCATAGTAGAACCCAAACTGCAAATAATTGAACACCTATTTTGCTTAATTAGGCCTGCTGAGTTCATTATGGGGACGTTGATGCACTTCTCTTAGCTAAGTGTGTTATGGCGTTGTTTTGCTGGATCGGGGTCTCAGTTGTGACTCATGAAGAAAAAAGACCTGGTCAAAAACCAGGGATCTGCCTGCACTGCAGTCACAGCCATAGTTGCTGTGAATCCTGTGGTCAGCATATCCCAGTCAGCCTTAAGTGAGCTGGCTTGAGTACCAGTACAAATCTTGCTATGGCAGGACCAAGTTTAGGCTGATGTGAAGCTAGGCAGATTAAACCTGTGCTGTGCTGTGCTCTGCAATGCAGCAGCCAGGCTTCGCACGACACCCAAGCGCGCTGGCTGAAAACTGTATACGTTTCAGACTTCTCACAGCTCGCTACTCAGATCTTCACTTATCTAGATAGTTGTCCTTACTGATGGGCTCAAATTTTTAGCCTGACCTATCTTCTGATGGAAATACTCTCTAGAGATGTAGTGGTCTTTTCTGCATGGGAGAGTCTCATATTTTGTTACAGTTAACAGGCTCCATGAGAACTTGCAGCTATATTCTGTGAATAATTGTTTTTTCAGCTTGGTTGCTAGTTTGGATCAAATACAATATAATGTGTGTTACTGTTTCTTCTCTTCCTGGTTGTTCCCTGACTGGAACAAAAAGTACTCCAAAATTCACTTTCTTCTACACAAAATAGCCCGTTCAGAGCTAAATTCACAAAACTGCCTGAAGACAGGAGACTGCATTTGCTTTTCAAAGTGATTCATGCCTTCGTGTTGGCCAGTTTTGTCCTCTGCCTGGTGAGGTAAGCCCATGATTCTCGTTTCCTGTGCGAGATCACCCAGCACTTGGCATTCCTGGTCATGATGGCACTGTTTCGTGTTGCATAAAGGTGAATGAAATGCTCACTGAAGCAGAGGTGGGATCAAGTATGACACTTGTCAGATGAGTCATTCGGCCTTGCTTCAGCTTGCATGTGGGTAATGTTTTGATGAGAGTTGACCGATGGACTTTACAGTGCAGCCTTATGCTAAGCAGGTAGCAGTCAGTCTTCCTGCGGTACCACGGGAGTTTGCTTGGTGCCCAGACCCTGGGAAGCTGAGGAAAAAGCTGTTTTTTTCCTGTCCCTGAGATTGCTTCTCCTGGGTAGGAGTCAGTCCAGTCTGAGTCCCAGATACTTTTCTGCTCTGATGATACTGAGTTTTTAGCTCCTTTCCTGTTGATCCCCAAGACAACACTTTAGCAAGATCAAAATCTGTACTAAAACCCACAGCAGTTAAAGTGGGACTGGCTCATTGCTTTCTAGGACTTTGGTTTTAGGGGGGAACTGAGGAATTGCATCTCAGTTGTCCTCTCTTTTATACTCTTCTATGGGGAATATTAGGAGGCAGAGAGCAGCTGCGTCACTTTTTATGGATACTGATAAATCAAGAAAAATCAGTGTTGTGCACATGTAGCGAATGTGAAAATGCTGTAAGATCTGTTCTGACTTCTAGAGAAATCTTCTTTGCTACAGAATAAGCACTTGGTCTTCAACATATTTCTTTGAAAACTCTTTTTGGAGATGAAATAATTATTTTGCCATTCAGTGAAGTGGAACAACCCCCACCTTTTAGACTGAAGGCAAGAGAGGAGTCTGAAATGATTAGAACAAAGTTATAAAAATTATCTACCTTGCAGCAGACCATAGTTTATTTTAATAAACCTTCTATTGCGTTAAAAGATCTTGGTTTTAATTTCTCATGCAAAATTGCTTATAATTCAATGATTTATTCCACATATACCCCAAAATATTTTTTCAAAATTAATGTTGTGTAAGTCTTTTTTTACCCCGAACACTTTATTATTTCTTCATTTTCCACATTTGTTAAGTTGTTTTTTTGGTTTTTTGGGTTTTGGTTTTTTTTTTTTTTTTTTTTAAAGTAACCACTAATTTTGCATGTGTGCTATAAAGCCTCCAAGAGGGCGGTTCAGAGCTTGTGAAAGTGTGAAGTGTTTATCCTAAGAAAAGAAGCACTCATCCCTAGACATCTGAAAAATCTTGACCTGTGGTCAAGCATATCTTAATCAAGGTAAACATGAATAATAGTAATAATAGTTATTATTTTTTCTTATTCTGGGTCCAAGTATATAGCTAATGGCTAACACATACCAGTACTTTTTGTTGCCAGCATCGTGTCTTTCCTTAGGGGATATAGTGTTTGGGAAATGAAGTCATATATCCCATATCTGATTTATGTTTGTATACATACATACGTATATATACAAAAAGCATGGCCTTTCTTTGGGGTAGTTAACTGTAAAACTAACTTACAAATCCTTGTTTGGCCTATAACGAGCAGCAGCACTTTGCTCATACACTGTCTTATATTTAATCTGTTTTATATGGGTTTTTTTTCCATTCAGTTCTGTTTATTTTATAAAAGTACTTTGGGCTGTGTTATCTGGCATATATGGAATAATGCAAGCCATTTTAAAAATGTGTATCTAAGGTTAGAGATGAAAATGTTATTAGATACTATAATGCTTTGCATTTGCAGTAAGGCTGTATTTAGAAATAACAAGTAGATTTTTTTTGTTTAGCCTCAGTACTTTTATTACCCAACACCTGTGAGCAGAAGCATGAAATCTCTATGTTTTCATTATAGGTTGCTCAAAGGCATTTAATAGAAAGGCAGAGAGTATTCTTTATCTGCTTGTTCCCATGTTTAGCATATACGTAGTAAAGCCTTACAGGAAAAAGTAATCAATCCGAGTTATAAATTAGTCATTTTTTAGTTTGGTATGAGAAAGATTTTTTTGCAATATAAGCTTTGGGTTTTCCCTAGGAAAAAATATTTCTTTATAATGCTTATCTGTGCATCTAAGTGAGACTGTAAGTACAACTTTGCTGGCTCAGACCAGAACTCTGTCCAGCCCATATTCTTGCATCTGACACTGGACAGTATCTAGCAGCAGATGCTTAGGGAAGGAGTCAAAGAAAACTTGGCTGGCCAACCTGGTAAGAAAAGCTTTAAAGTAGGAAAGAGGGGGGAGATTCCGCAACAGTTGAAGCGGTGGAAGTGGCAGGCGTGCCAAGGGCCTCAGGGTGATGGGAACAGAAGGTCCATGGCAATCAACAACACAAGACTGAAGTAGAATCACCTGAAGCACATAGGCATGTAAAAAAGAAAGTGCCTGCAGGACAGCCCTTATGTGGAAAGCTCTTATGCCCTTTCTGGGGAATTACGATGCTTGGGTGCCTCTCTGAAATGCCCCACACTAAATTCCCACAGCAGGGCAAACAAACAGGAGGAAAGTGTGTGTGTGCCTGTGTGCAGTTACAGGGCTATAACCTCATCGGGGTCATGGAGGCGTGTTGGGATAGCTCACAGCTGGAGTGCTGCAATGGAGGGATACAGGCTCTTTGGGAAGGACAGGCTGGGAGGGTGAGGAAGGGGAGTCGTCCTTTATGTGAAGCAGCAGCTGGGAAGCAAGGAGCTCTACTCTGGGGATGGGTGGTGAGCCAGCTCAGAGCTTGTGAGTCAGGATTGGCAGGTAAACCAACATGGGTGTCTGCTAAAGGCCGCCTGCTCAGGAAGAAGTAGATGAGACCTTCAGACAGCTGGAAGTAGCCTCACATTCACACATGTGAGGACCATGGGGGACATGAACCACCCTGGTACCTGCTGGTGTGCAACATGAAGCAACACTTTTGTGGCACAGGTGATCAAGGATCCAACAAGAAGAGGTGGTTTGCTGGATGTCATACCTACAAACAAAGAAAGACTAGTTGGGGATGTGAAGGTCAGGAGGAGCCTTGGCTGTAGTGACTGTGAGATGGTAGAGTTCAGGAGCCTGAGAGGAGGGAGCAGGGCAAGAAACAGGATCACAGCCTTAGACTTCAGGAAAGCAGGCTTTGGCCTGTTTAGGGATCCGCTTAGAAGAATCACATGTATCCTATGGCCCTGGAGAGAAGAGCAGTCCAAGAGAGCTGGCTGATCTTCAAGCTTCTCCAAGTTCTAATTTGGTCCATCCCAACAATCAGGCAGCCTGCATGGAGATGAACAAGGAACTCCTGACTAAATTCAGACATAAAAAGGAAGTCTACAAGAGCTGGAAGCAGGGACAGGTGACCCAGGAGGAATACAGAGAGACTGTCCAGTTGTGCAGGGATGGGGCCAAGAAAGCCAAAGCCCACCTGGAGTTGAATCTGGCAAGGGATGTGAAGGGCAACAAGAAAGAATTTTACAAGTACATCAGCAGGAAAAGACAGACTGGGGAAAATGTGTGCTCACTGCTAAACGGTGCAGGGCCACTGCTGAGAGAGGACACAGAAAAGGCTGAGGTACTCAATGCCTTCTTTGCTTCAGTCTTTTCTGCTAAGACTGGCCGTTAGGAGTCCCAGACCCCTGAGACCAGAGGGATAGTCTTGAGCAAAGACAACTTGGGCTTAGTGGAAGATGATCAGGTTAAGGAATGCTTAAACAAACTGGATGTAAACAAGTCCATGGGGCCTGATAGATTGCACCCATGGGTGCTGAGGGAACTGGCTTATGTCATTGTGAGGCCATTCAATTATCTTTGGAAAGTCACGGGAATTGGGGAAGGTTCCTGAAAGTAGGAAAAAAACAAATATCACTCGGAGGAGGATCTGAGGAACTACAGGCTGGTCAGCCTCATCTTGATCCCTGGGAAAGTGATCGAACAACCAATCCTGGAAATTAGTTCCATACACAGGAAGGACAAGAAGGTGATCCAGAATAGTCAGCATGGATTTACAGAGGTGAAAGCATGCTTAAGCAACCTGACAGCCTTCTAAAATTATGTGACTGGCTTGATGGATGAAGGGAGAGCCGTGGGTGTTGTTTACTTTGACTTTAGTGAGGCTTTTGACAGTCTCCCATAACATCCTCATAGACAAGCAGATAAAGTAAGGGTTAGATAAGTGAGGTAGATGGAAAAATGGCTGGATGGCTGAGCCCAGAGGGTTGTGATCAGTGGCCTAAAGTCCAGTTGGAGGCCAGTCACTAGTGTAGTACCCCAGGGGTTGATACTGAGCCCAGTACTGTATAACATCTGCATTAATGAGCTGGAGGATGAGTCAGAGTACAGTCTCAGTAAGTCTGCAGATGGTAAAAAAAATGGGAGGAGTTGATACCCTAGTTGGGTGTGATGCCATTTGGAGGGACCTTGACAGGCTGGAGAAATGGGCAGGCAGGAACCTGGTGAAGTTCAAGAGGGGGAAATGCGAAGTCCTGCATCTGGGGAGGAACAACCCCACACACCAGTACAGGTTGGGGGCTGACCAGCTGGAAAGCTGCTTGGCAGAAGAGGATTTGGGGGTCCTACTGGACAGCAAGCTGACCATAAGCTAGGAATGCACTCTCATGGCAAAGGCAGCCAACAGCATCCTGGGCTGCATTATGAAGAGTATTGCCAGCAGGTCAAGGAAGGTGATCCTTCCTCTCTGCCTAGCACTGGTGAGGCTACATCTGGAATGCTAGGTCCAGTTCGGGGCTCCCCAGTACAAAAGAGACATGGACTTACTAGTCCTATGCGAGTCCCACGCCAGGCCACAAAGACGATTAAGAGACTGTCATATGAGGAAAGGCTGAGGGAGCTGGGACTGTTCCACCTGGAGAAGAGAAGGCTGAGGGGGGGATCTTATCAATGTGTATAAATACCTGATGGCAGGCAATGGAGAAGAGGAACCTAGGCGGGGCAAGAGGTATGGGGCACAAATAAGAGCACATGGAATTCCACATGAACACAAGAAAACACTTCTTTTCTGTGAGGGTGGTCAAACACTGGAACAGGTTGCCTAGCCTAGGGAGGTTGTGGAGCCTTCATCCTCAGAGGTATTCAAAACCCAGCTGGACACGGTCCTAGACAACCTGCTCTAAGTGACCCTGCTTGAGAAGGCGGCTGGACTAGATGATCTGAAGAGGTCCCTTCCAGCTTCAATTGCTCTGTGATTCTGTAACTTCCCTGATACACCTTCCCATCTTCCAGCAATCAGTTAGTGTGAGGCTTCCTGTGCAGAAGTTGTGCTTAAAGGATGCGTTTGCGTTTTGACCAGAAATGGGTTGACTGTTGTTAGAAGTATTTAAAGGGCCATGTTTGTGAATCTTTCTACACATGATACTTCTACTAGTGTTGCATGTAGAGTGAGACACGGGACGATGATAGATTTAACGCCCCAAAACTTCTGTTATTGAAGCTTTTATTGCTGTTGTCAATTAATTTGTACTAAAGCTGCTACAGACTTTCTCAATGAGATCCTATTCTTTAGACACCATTGAGTTGGAAGCCCCTGTAAATTAAGCAGTACTGCATGATGTTTCCAGGGATGAGAACTTGACGGGGCCATACAGCCAAATTGTTAGAATGGTCCTCGGCATGCTTTTGCATGTGCCACGTTACACTTTCCCAAATAATTCCTGGCCATAGGTTGGGGTTTGGCGTGGGCTGTGGTCTTTTCCCACAAGGCTTTTTGGACATGGCACCTTTTGCTGTGAAGGTTAAGAGAATAACTACAGTGAGAACTACAGTGCAGTAATAATGTTGGCACAGGCTGTTCTGTGCCGCTTGCTCTCAGTGCCAGGGAGCAGCCTCTGGCATGATTAATTTATTACTATTGCTATAGAGACAGAAATGTTCTCAGGCCAACAGTGCTTGCATATTATTTGGAAATACCTAACAGGGAGGTGGGGGATACTGGGAGTCTTTTAGTCCATTTCCAGAACAAGATTGGTTATCTGTTGAGAAATACCTGGGGAATGAAAAATGAGGACGTACTTGGAGAACACTTCTATCTTAGTAAAACTCCATTTTCAGTTTTCACTATATATGAATATCTATTTTTGTCGGTAATCCAGCTGGCTGAAGTTATTTTTTGCCAAAGGAGCATTTCTGTTTCCTAGAGAACCCATGTTAAAGCAATTATTTCCTTTCAAGGCTTGATAAAGGATACTTTAAACACATGCTGTGTAAACTTGAAAAGGTGCACCATGTTGTCATTGAATCTTACAAAACGTATGATGTGTAATGTTATTACTAAGCTGCTTGGGGCTTTGCATTGGTTAAAAATTGTGTGGCAGCCCACAGCCACTGTGGCCATCCACAAAGGCGATGCCTGTCAATGGCAAGCTTTGGCAGGTAAGAGCAACAGTGCTGACAGGAGCAGGTATACTTAAAGGAGAGATTTATCATCTGAATGGCAGAGAGAGACAGTGAATAGGTTTGTTCTCAAGCTTGATTTATGTGCCACTGTATCTTGCTTGGCACCTTATTGTTATAATGAATTATTCCTTTAAAGTTGCTTAGAAGACCTTAGAAATTCCTTTAACATATGCAGGCATGTGTTGGCTCTGTATTTAGTCTCACGATTAGTTATACTATACTTGTAACAAACACAAGCAAATCAACAGGACTTTTCCATGGAAGTTAACCCTTGCCATTGAGGCAGAAAATGCCTTCTCATTACCTATTAGTTGTATTAAAGAGGATATCCAAAATATGGCTGTCTACTTTTGATTGTTGTGAGCAAGGTTGTGGCATTTTACACTTTTGATATGTGAAAGTAACCAAATCTTTTGTAGCACCACGGGTTGCAGAGCAAAGGGGCGTAGAAACTTCATCCATCCAGAAGCTTTAGAGGGGTGTATAGAAAGGTTCATCTGCTTTCCATATATGATTTATTATGATCTGTAGCTTACTTACTGAACAGATCAGCCAAGCAATACTTTCCAGCTGATATGTTCCGATATTTATGGTTGAATTTAATCTGATCTAAGATAAGGCAGGATAAGCCTATATCCAGTATATTATCCACTATCCAGTACATTAAAAACAATGAGTCAGAAAAGCCCTCCCTGAGAAACAGTGAATAAATTTGTGCTGGTAGTGTTTTTGTAACTGTGATGGGTCTAGAAATAGAAGTGAGGCAGTGCTTGCTAGCAGAGATAGTATCTTTTACTGGGATGACAGAGGTAGTTTGGAAAAAACAAAACAAAAACGTGCTTTTGGGCCACAAGATCTTCTGGTTAAAAGCTTGCCTGTTTTTTTAGCTACGTAAACTGCTCTAATAACTTGTTATTAGTCAAACCGGTACTCAAAGTATTTTTTTTGTGCCTATAAGCTTATCTTTTTTCATTTACTGCCATTCTTACAAAAGATACTATTTCTGCCTAAATAAATAGGTACAGTACAGCCTTGCTGCTTTACAGGATGCCTTCCAGTATACCAGGTCATGAACTTGTTACAGGCAACATCATTCTTTATAGAGCATCCATAAAGAGGTTTGGTTCGTGAGGATCTGAGCACGCCCCAGAAGTGCATTAGGCAGTTGCTGTTGGACTTTGGGTCTGGTTTCCTACATACTCGCTCAGGGGACAGGCACATGCTGGGGAGCGTGCTTCTGGGGTTGCCAGTGATGCAGCTGAGCTTTGCTCCTGGAGCTGGCTGGACTAGGAACCTGTTTTGCTGCACTATATTCAGATAGACACAAAAATTATTTTAGAGGTTTCAACTAGTAGAAGACACAGGGGAGATGGAAGCTGGTTGTCTTACAGCTTCTCCTCAGTGGATGTGCTTCCCCACAGCTTGAGGACCTAGCTCCCAGTCAGTAAGATCTCAGCCCTAATTTGAAAAGACTCCAACAGCTTGCTGCTAGAGCCAAGGACATCAAATACCTGCACTACCAGACTTACTGCTCAGGCTCAGAGGACACCATACAGTGTGGGCTCAAACTTGACTCTATATGCAATGCATGCTGTATGTAGGCCTTCCAGCTGATGAAGGCAGCCCCCAGGGGAGCTGCCTATCTCATCATCTCCTGGACAGCTAAATTTAAACACTGGCATGGTGCTCTGAACTCATCAGCATGAGTTCATTCCCTCCTTCAGGACCACTGCAATACAGCCTGCCTGATCATGGCATAATTGAGAAATGTGGAAGTTTGTGTGGAGCAGGTGACGATGAAGGCAGCATGTTGGATCTTCATTTGCTGTTTACGGCCTTTGTGGATACCATGAAATAAGTCGTCTCTATATTCTTCTAAGACTCTAAATCATTTGAGATGGAGGTAATTTTCTTTCCTGAGATCAGGTCATTTGTCCGTGATTTCACTTTTTTGGCACAGAAACGTATACCGCAACACTTAGCACTTACTTGTATCAAAGTTGAGCTTTCAGAGTCTGGTCCAAAATTAGGAAGGACAAAGTACTGCATCAGACCTTGTTGCTTTCCGGTTCAAGCACAGGGTGTACTTACACAAGATTATTAATATGCAAAAAACCTGAATATGACTTTTTTTTTTTAATATAGAGTTATATTGGATGGAGGACAGCACTTTAACATACTTAGTAATACTGCCCATGTTGCTTTGTGCTCAGCCCACCAGCATCATCCATATGATACAATAATTATACAAGATAAGCTTTATTGATGAATTCAGATTTATATGATGGATCTCCTTGGTTTGTAGACTCATCTGCTTTGAAGTTTCTTCTGATCAATCATTAGCTATTCCCATATCTACACCTACTGAAGAATTCTGGTTTTATCTTTTAAAGGACATGTCTTTCTGGCTCAAAACCCAGCCATTTTATTTCTTTAGTTTCACAGTTTTTATAGTACAGTCTGTCATCCAATTTAATATTTATCAGTTGTAATAACTGACTGCCAGGATATTTTCAATATTAATTCCGGGTGTCTGTGCACTGGATAGTCCTGCATTCAGAATTACTAAGCAGACCATGCAGGCAGACACTTTGGCTGTAACTTGTTTGCTCATTTATATACAGAAGAATGGAGATGAATAGCTAATTTTGCTGCAGAGAGTTGTCTGCTCTGAATCCCAAACGCTCCATATTTTGTAACTCCAAGAGCCTGATCAAACCATTGTAGCAGCCTTCCACAGGCAGAAGGGATTAATTGTTCCAAACTTCCTTTTCTTTCTCCCCCCGCTGCAACTTTCAGTAAAAGAGAACCTGAATCATGATTTAGAAAGCAAATTAAATACTTCCAGCATGACTGATGTAAATTTCTTCTAGGGATTACACTGGAAGTGTAGTCTTGCCTGAAGATCCAGAAAGGAAAGGACATGCAAAGGCAAAGGAAGGCAAGCACCAGCAGAGGATCTGGATGTGCAGTTTTTCCCAACCAGATTGTGCCACATTGTTTTGGTGTAAGGAATTGAGTTGACCCTAACAGCACATAAAATGCAGGTTTATGCCCAGCTGTTCAATATGGAAGCTGCATTGCAGCCTCAATTTTACAAGAGCTATGCAAAATGGGAATGAAAACTGAATCTTCCAATTCCCCTTAGTTGCAGCTATGAGATCTAAGAGGAAGAGGCAGATTTCGTTCTTGCAGAAAGCGTTCAGTTCGTGCTCAGGTTTTATTTCATCTGGCAACATGTACGCAGTGGTAGGGTTGGATTAGTGACGACTTTTCCTCCAAGGATCTAGGCTCTACTGTAGAAGATTTGCCAAGCAATGTAGTCATTGTAACCATGAGAAAAAAGGATGCCTGTGGCTGTACACTGGGATCTGTACCTGGTGGCTGTACCTGGGCTCCTGGGTACTGGAGTAATTAGAACCCTTTAAAGTTAGAAGTTACTTTGGTCTCGTTACAGTGAGTTTATAGTGCCTCACCTACATTTTAGTGGGAAATGTCCTTTCAGTGTGACCAGAAGTACAGGGAATGCAGGTTGATCGAGCACATGGAGGACAGCAGTGTTTGATGGATGGTGAGAAAATAACAGTTGCCAAGGCTCCTGATGTTTTTCTGCTTCCCACAAACACCGCCTTTGTCTTGCCTGGGCTGAGTTTCACTCAGGTGTTACTATAAGTCAGGCTGCCAGTGGACTCAGAGAGGAATTAAATGTTGATGGATGTTTGCACTAAGCTGTAAGAAAGCATCCTGGTAGGAGAAGAACAAGTTGGGTTTTTGTCAGTCTCTGGGAGGAGGCTGGAAGGAGGTTATGGAAGTTATGGAGGTTTCTAGAAAGTTTTCTTTGTAGTTTTTCCTGCACTGAGAGTCCGCGATGTCATGGGTATAACATGGAGCATTCCCAATACTCCAGAAGTTTGACTGTGAATTTCCTCTTGGCAGTAGTGACACTTTTCCCACGCTATACACAATTAAAAGGAATTGAGGGGCTTGCTGATGAATGGCTTCTCCTCTGACTTCATCTCTACCAACTCTCCTTTCCCATTCCTCCTTCTGTTGCATGGTTTGACTGTGGAAAAAAGTCATGCCGTACTTGGTGTGCTCATGTTCCTTGGGTTTTTTCCTCCCCCATCACTCTTCAAAGACTGTATATATGGTCTGTGGTTTGGTTGGTGCTTGGGTTTGTTTTGGTTTTTGTTTGGTTTTTTTTTTTTCCTTTCCCCAAGATGGTGCTAGTGTGTCACCTACTTATGAGGATGGGATTCTTCTTTCACACCTGGGTACTCTAAATTATTGCCAAGCATTTACCTATGTTTTAAAGAGAAAAACTTAGAGTTTATTTAAAAAGTGGTTTCTTTTTCCTATCCTTCTCTCTTAGGAGAACAGAAGAGGAAATTTCATTGAAGAAGTGTAACAGAAAGATTTATTGCAGAACATTTTCTATTTTTTCTGCAGTTGCAATTTTTTCTGCTTTATTTTGTAGGTTTGGTTTTTTTTTAATGCTTTATGTATTTGAATCAGGCTAAAATCAGGAGGTAGAAATACACTTCCTACAACTGGCACTAGAATAACCTACATAACTCTACAAAATATGTAGAAGCTTAAATGAGACTTCTTCTAAAACACAGATTTTTTTTTTTTTTCCTGCTATTTCACCTATAGCAAAACTATAATGGTCAGACATAATGTCCCCTGAATTGCTGATGCTTTAGTGGATCTTATTTTTTCCACACCAGAGAATAAATTGTAAACCATGTTCTACAAGGATATGAATCTGATTGAAAATGTTAAAAAATTTCCAACATTAGTTCCTTATGGTTATGGAGATTTTGACAGTACAGTGAGTAGGTTACTCATCCATCGCTGGAGAAGACTTGTTATTTTCTCTTGACAGATGTTTTAATTAATTTTAGAAAATAGTGGAGTGAGCTTTGCCTTTTTTAGTTCCAGTTGTTTTAAACCAGTTATGAGAACATATGAATCCTGTTTCAAAACAGAACTTAGAGAGTAATTTTATTTCCAGATGAGATAGATGTTTTCTCTCCTGCCCCCAAATGTGAATTATATAGTTTTTGAAGTTAAGCTGCTTGTCAGAACTGAGTAAAACTTCTCTAATTAATCTTTCTGAGTTCCTGATTTCTGGAATAATAACAATTTGATTTGCATATTTTGTAAAATAAAAATGCTATATGATTAAATGATGAAAATTGGTTCCATTTATAGACTAGACTTTATGCGATCTGAAAATATAAATGTTGGTTGTCTGAGTAACTAAAGATGCGAAGGAGTGTTTTTCTTTTGAGGCATATGTGCTTCCTACATATGCTGACCTCTTATTCTATTAAAAATTGGTCTACTAACTGTCCAGAAAGTGATTCCCTACTTTCACTTTGTAGGCTGTGACAGGACTAAGAAGCGCAGAATTTCTGGAGACGTCAGCAAAGAAGGATATTATATGTGTGTGTCTATGTACGTTGCCAGGAGGCTCGCTGAGCCCGCGCACATCCCCAGGGTTAGGGTGTGGGGTGACGTGAAGGCATTCTGACCTCAGGCTGGTGGCTGAGCTCTGAAAATAGGGGATGTCCTGGGCTGGAGTCAGCATTGCCCTGGAGCTCCTGGTCATACAGATGCTTTAATGCAAGGGTCCATCAGAGCCTGCAAGCTTAGAGCAGCGCTGCTGGCAAAGTGTGATTTAAACAGCTGCTTGGAAGTACCGAGGGCCTGGCTCCCGTATCAGCCAAAGTGTGTTAGGCTGCTCTGACATCAGTTTATATGCCATGTAAATGAAAATACAGGCCTCTGGTGCCCCTGGAGCAGCGGGTTCAGACCTAAGTCAGCAGGTTTGGCTCGGCTCTTCATTCCTTGGTGGAAATGCTCTTTACATTTACTTTTATAGCAGACATTTAAAACCAAAGTTCATTATGCTTTGTGTGGACACTAAGATGAGGCCACAATATATTTTGTAAAGAGTTGAGGGTTTAACTGATTTAATTGTGCAGAGGTTTCCCTCTTTTTTTTTTTCATGTCTTATGACATGCAGTTTAAATTCTGCCCTGTGTTTTAAAGGCCACTATGTTTCAGTGATGGTATGTGAAAATTAAAGTCCTTTGGGCCAGGAATTGTGATCTAACTATAAAATGTTATTACAGAATACCCTGTTTAATTGAGACATAGTAAATTGGGGACTTCTTCACTGGAACATTTCCTACAGAATTGATTTATCCTGATGGTAGAGACTGCAGCTTAATGGGGGGATAGTACTGGCCGAAATTTAGCTACTGCCATGTAGTCAGATCATGTCAAGGATGATGTTTAAACAAGTGTGTATTTCAGCACTCTGTTATTTTCTGTTCTGTTTTGGTTTTGTGGTTTTTGTTGTTGTTGTTTTTTTTTTCCCCAAAAAAAAGCCTTGCTGAATATAGTATGGCCACCGAATAGAATCATAGAATCGTAGAATTGTTAAGGTTGGAAAAGACCCTTAAGATCATCAGGTCCAACCATTAACCTACTGCCGCCAAGTCCAGCACTAAACCATGTCCTCAAGCACCACATCTACCTGTCTTTTAAATACCTCCAGGGACGGAGACTCAACCACTTCCCTAGGCAGCCTGTTCCAATGCCTGACTACTCTTTCAGTGAAGAAGTTTTTCCTAATATCCAACCTAAACTTTCCCTGGCACAGCTTGAGGCCATTTCCTCTCGTCCTATCACTTGTTACTTGGGAGAAGAGACCGACCCCCACCTCACTACAACCTCCTTTCAGGTAGTTGTAGAGAGCAATAAGGTCTCCCCTCAGCCTCCTCTTCTCCAAACTAAACAACCCCAGCTCCCTCAGCCGCTCCTCATAAGACTTCTTCTCTAGACCCTTCACCAACCTTGTTGCCCTTCTCTGGACACTCTCCAGCACCTCGATGTCCTTCTTGAATTGAGGGGCCCAAAACTGAACACAGTACTCGAGGTGCGGCCTCACCAGTGCCGAATACAGGGGCACTATCACCTCCCTGGTCCTGCTGGCCACGCTATTCCTGATACAAGCCAGGATGCCATTGGCCCTCTTGGCCACCTGGGCACAGTGCTGGCTCATGTTTAGGCAGCTGTCAACCATCACCCCCAGGTCCTTTTCAGCCAGGCTGCTTTCCAGCCACTCCTCCTCAAGCCTGTAGCGTTGCCTGGGGTTGTCGTGACCAAAGTGCAGGACCTGGCACTTGGCCTTGTTGAACCTCATACCGTTGGCCCTGGCCCAACAATTCAGCCTGTCCAGGTCCCTCTGCAGGGCCTTCCTACCCTCCAGCAGATCGACACTCCCACCCAACTTGGTGTCATCTGCAAACTTACTGAGGGTGCACTCAATCCCCTCATCCAGATCATTGATAAAGATATTAAACAGGACCGGCCCCAACACTGAGCCCTGGGGAACACCACTCATGGCCGGTCGCCAACTGGATTTGGCTCCATTCACCACCACTCTCTGGGCTTGGCCATCCAGCCAGTTTTTAACCCAGCGCAGAGTGCACTTGTCCAAGCCGTGAGCAGCCAGCTTCTGCAGGAGAATGCTGTGGGAGGCAGTGTCAAAGGCCTTACTGAAGTCCAAGTAGACAACATCCACAGCCTTCCCCTCATCCACTAAGCGGGTCACCTTGTCGTAGAAGGAGACCAGGTTAGTGAAGCAGGACCTGCCTTTCATAAACCCATGCTGGCTGAGCCTGATCCCCCAGTTGTCCCGCACATGCCGCATAATGGCACTCAGGATGATCTGCTCCATGACCTTCCCTGGCACCGAGGTCAGGCTGACAGGCCTGTAGTTCCCCGGATCCTCCTTCCGACCCTTCTTGTAGATGGGTGTCACATTAGCTAACTTCCAGTCATCTGGGACCTACCCGGTTGACCAGGATATTTTTCCTTCCTTTTAACCCTGAACCCCAGAGCAGCCTGAGCCTAAAAGTGGCTGACACTTAGGAGCTACACCAATTCACATTCACTGCCGATGGCTCAAATCCATCCTTGTTCTTAAGCTTAAGAAGATAAGTAAGTAATGAACATATGTCAGAACATTAGGCTTGTTTTCTTCAAGTTCGGCCTGTTCTATGAATCTGACCAGCATATGTACAGAAAGTGAGATTACAGTTTGTATCTTGTATTACAGTAGGCTGAAAATATATGTAGTACCAATGACCAAGATTTTGTTTTAATTGTACTTGGTTGTCTGAAAGTCTGAGTCTCTAAAGTCTTTGTTTCAGTATTGTGTTTAATGTTAGAAATGCACCAGTGTTATTTTTCATCAAAAAAAAAATCAACATTCCAAAATACTTTTTGCATGTTTTCAGTTCTGAGATGTTGAAGGCCTTTAATTATGTTTTTCATGAGATTGGGCTTTGCAGAGTTAATCAGCTTTTAGATTTCAGAAGGGAGTGATGTGTTTGTGGCTTAACTAAAAAGCAATGCATCTGTAGAATTGTTCTGAACTCCAAAGTGAGGATTGTCATAGTTTGGAATTAACTGAAAACTGTAAGTCTGATAGAAGTTAATGATAAATACAGAAGTTAATGATAAATTCTCCCTGATACACAGAAGGGCAAGCTCTTGTAGACCACTGGAGCTGTTGCAGTAACACTGGCTGTGGTTGTGCTCTGTAGGTATGCTCCTGTCAGATCTGATGGGGCTGATTGTGGCTCTTTTTTGGTGCCCTGAGTGGAGATTGAAGGGAAAAGTGAGTTCTCAAGACGTTGCAGAATTGCACGTTATTTTTATAGAAGTCTCAAAGATGTTGATCGGAGTTCAAAGGTGAAGCTTGTAGAACTTAATCATCTATTAGTAGAATTAATTTTTAGAAAGTTCTGACATTAAGTATATTTATGCCACTTAACTATCTCACATTCTTTCTTAAAAGTTTATTACATGTATAAAGACTGCATTTTTCATGATTGTGCCAATTATAATTCAATGATAATTAAACTTGAGTTTTATATGCTCTTTTTGAAATGCAAAAATGCTGTATTAAAATCTTCGTATTTCTGCCTCATCAAAATTAAATGCCTATTTAGAAACCTTGTTAAGCTCTAATCTGTATTATGTACAATAGGAAGAAGAGAAAATAATGAAGCAACATGTGCTGCATATATTGCAGAAGAAATTTCATTCCTTAATTCAGTCATTTGTTACATTTTCTCAAAATGGTAAATTTGTCTTAGAAATTAAAAAAATATTTGTGATAGGTGAAGAATAGTAGAAGAGCAACATGCAGTATTAAAAGAGAAAATGTCTCCAAATACCTTTCTTCTTTGGTTTTATCGTTTTGCTCTGCTGATGAGACACTGGGCTGTGACCATCACTGTGTAGACAAGAGTTACACAGCTCACTCTGCCTATTCGTTTCTCGTTTTATTTCAGAAGACGTAAAGGTTTGTTTTTCTCTGTGGGAAAAGAACACAATTCCAGTGTCTTAAACTCCACAGGAACTTCACCTAAAATTATAATTCCTGTTAGAAACTGCTAAAGTGAACAAAAAGTTTGGCTGCGTTGGCAGATTGCATAATAAATATTTATATTAAAATGTATCAATAATCTCATATATATTTGGTATATTAGTAATATTAGTAAAGTTAGGTTAGACATTGGCTGATTATTAACTGGCTCAATAAATTCCTGTGTTTTGCATGTAGGATATTGTGATCAGTATTTGTTACTCTGTTGTACTGACTCAGCCACTGCCTGGTACAAAGCATCCCGTCTTCACCTGAGTATACACGCTTCTCCTTTTCGAGTCCCTAACATAGCATTTTCTTTCACTTTCTTACGCTTTGAAATCAGAGTGCTTCACTGAAACCCGTGACCTTCATTCCACACTGTCTGAACTCCTGTTCTGGCACGTTTAGTTTGGCTGCCTTATTAGGAGCTTCCACTACCTGTTTACAGCGAATTGGGACTTCTCGAGATGAAGAGGGAGATGTGATGTGCTGATCAGCCTGGCTGCAACTTCCATTATAATTTAAACACTTGTGTTTGACCTTTTTCTTTACCTGTAAGTAGGGGGTTTCTATCTGAATAGGCTTCCCTAGAGCAGTTTAACCCAAGGGGTCTGTTTTGAAAATGTCGAATGTTGCCTTTTAGCTCCTTTACCTCTTGAGGAAGCTTGCTGGTAGTTACGAATGCAAGGAGGTAATGTTGTTTTGTACCTCATTACCATGCATACTGTCCTTAATAATATTTATATAAATAGTGTCAAACATAACAGATTAGTAGTTGGGCTTTTTTTTTTCCTAAACAGGTAAGTAGAAATTACCCACAGGCTTTAGTGAAAGGTTTTTGGATGTAATGAAGCTGAAATGTGATCACCAGCACCCCTAATTTTAAGGTATATAAAATACCCTGTGGTTACTAGAACTGCTCTCACTTAGAAAGGTTAGCAACTTACTTTGAAATGAAAAAGTAGACCTAAAAAAATCATTCAGCAGTGTTGTGCTGAAGTATAGCCAATAATCTATCAGGAAAAAAAAAAAAATCAAACGTACCTGATTTTTTTTCTTCTTTCTATATCCCAAGTTTAATTTTCACGTGACAGCTCTATCTGGCAGCCTCGCCTCCCATCAGTGCAATCTGTCATTCTAGATTATTTCGATTAAGTTCTCTTTCTCCTTTTGCATTTGCTGAGGAGTCATAATGGCACACTCCTAAATCATCAGCCAAGAAGGGTAATCCTCTCTGTTTGTATGTTGTTAAAAGAAAGGGGAAAGAAAGAGGTGGTTTCTCTTTTCCCCTCTCTCCTGCAGGCCTTCTCTGGAGTTGTTACAGAATTAGAAGATTTGCTTTGAAGACTGACTGTGAAGACTCATAAAATGTGAAGGCTTGATTTTGGGGCTTTTATGAGTTATTATGAAAATCTTTTAGAGTCATTCTATACACCTTGGTTGCTTGTAGATCACTTTCACTTTACATGAACTCACTTCTGCCTGGTAGCCAGAGAAGGAAAAGCTTTTTCTTGCACTGTTTGCTTCAGTGCAGATGTTGGATTTTTTTTTTTTTTTTTCACCTGAAAAAGACTGTGTTTTGCTGAAGAGGCGATAGATGAAATGGTGGGCTGATGTGGTACCACCAGGCTTTAGTTCAGGAGCCCTCCAATGTAAACTGCGAAAAGGGATGAAACCAGTGAATAATTCAGAGCCCTTTCTGTGACATGCTCATCCATTCAGTTGCTGAAGGAATGAGGAAGGTTAGGTTCAAAGGAGAAACGAATGTGTTTTACTTCTGTTGTAAGAAAGATATGCTTATAACTGTACTGAGCTACCGGGAGTTAGGCAGATACAGAGATGTTGAAGCAGGGGCTTTGGTATTTCAGCTGTTTGTTCATGCCAAGCCCAGCTGTACCAGGGGGTTACAATTGGCACATTAAATCTGGATTCTATCTTCTTACCGCATTATCAGGGTACCCACACTTAGCGTTTACAGAGAATGACACGTGCGTGTCAAAGCAAGCTTTCAGCATTGCACCAGACCAGATTTTTTTAGTCAGGAGCTCTCCTAATCTAATCAGCACCTTAGAAGCTATTTCCATGGTGTTTCTCCTCCCCTTTCTTTTTTTAACATTTCAGTTGGACAAATTGTTCATGTTGAGTTGGAGATGGTAGCTCCTTTTCCTCGCTGGATGAGAAACACTGGCGGCCTTCAGCGTAGGTCTGTGCCGTTTGCTGCAGAGCTTGGCTAGGCAGGAGCTGACAGATCGCTGCTGATGGGGTTAGCATGAAACTTCTCAAAAGCAGGATGAATAGGAGTTGTGCGTTCTGTTTTCCAGAGGACACTTTCGGCCCAAATGAATTTATTGTGTATTTGCAGTTCAGTAAATCTGCTTTTTTTCCCTTGCTGTGTCTTTAGTTGTAACAGGGCTTATTGATGCATGTATAGAAGATAATGAAAAGCTACATTTCAGCTCATCTTTAAAGGCCTCAACGTAGTTCGCTATCCTACATGGAGTTGCTCAGACCACATAAAGAAAAATGCCTTTTGTGGGAAAAAAACAAGATGTACTTCAGATCCCACCTCAGTAAGTGTGAGAAATTCCTGCTTTGGAGGAGAGCCAGTAATTCTAACAAAAAACAACTCACACGATTTCCTTATTGAAGGACCTGAGCCAAGCAGGCGGCCAAACGCCCTGCCTCCCTGAGCTGTACCACCAGCCCGTGCTGAACACATGAGAGCCAACTTGCTGAAAGGCTCCTTCCAGGAAGGAAATGCCAGTGACTTGGTGGGGTCCTAAATCTCTATTCCAGGAAAAGGCAAGGCCCAGTTGGTGGTGCACTTGGGACCCTTGGCATAACCAGCTGATGTTAGTCCCAACCTTTTCTGCTGCCTTGCTCCCTCCGATGGTGAGGTTTCCCTGTGCCCACGCAGCTCCAGCACAGGGCTTGCTCTGGAATTGCTTGTGGGAGGCAGCTGGCTCTTCAGCTACAGTCTAGTATATATGAATAATTTGTGAGCTTCCTTTGGCTATGAAAACCTGCTCAAGCCAACAGGGTCGGCAACTGAACCTCCTTCCACTTACAGGCTTCCAAACTGGGAGCATCTCTGCTGAAGCCAGCGTCACCCTGGTGGGAAAAGGTTGCCAGGAAAAAATACTGGATGCAGAAATGCCATTCAGTACAGTGTGTAGCAGCATAATTACACATTAAGGGGGGGGCTGTCAGCATGCATTATAAGCCATATGTGTACAGGTGCAGTTTAGACATACTCATCGTCAGTGCACCAGTGTTGGCTGTACATTTCAGGCAGTGAGGAAGGCAGAGGCTGGCATCATGCTCTGCTTACAGAGGAGGCAATTCCAGCATTCAGGTGGCCAGTGTTTCTGGGAGCTCCTATTTTCTTCCTTTGGGAGAGATTGTCCTTTGAGATTGTTTTTCTAACATAGTCAAGTGTTGAAAACCTTTTTTTTTTTTTTTTTTTTTCCTATTCTTGTCCTTTTTTTGTTCTGTAACTCATCTTGTGATATTCATAATTCTTTTCTGTAGGGTCCCTTCGTATCTTTCATTCCCATCTTCTGTGGCCCTTTCTTTGCCATGGCCAGTTTTCACCGAGATGTTTCTATGAAATTTCTGCTATTTGGCTGGTGCCTGAAAAGCCCCATCTCAATAGAGCAGGCAGGAGACTCAACGTTCATCATGAACAGAGCTCCAGAAATGCTTGTGGCCATTCTGAGAGAAGGAAAATAAAAGAGAACAAACAACTGCTAGTCTGCAGTTGGGGCTTGAGGCTTATTTCTGTGTCTTTGTGGGATTCAAGTATAGAAGTTTGCTGTCTTCCCAATATATAGCATTCATGTACAGTATATAGAGATTGCAGAAGCATTCACATATTACACATGTAATATTTTCAATATGAGGGTCCTAATTGTCATTGTGAAATACACTTTCATTGTATTTCTCCCAGTGCCTGCCTGAAGCTGAGCATAAAGCTTTTTATCCCTCTAAATTTGTATTCATGTCAGTTTTATTCACTGTGATTTTGCTTCACTTTGTCTTGCTTTAGATTACACATCATGCCCGGCAGTGGAGGAAGAGTGGATTTTGAAATTTTTTACGTGTCAGATTTCCCTGTATCCAATTTTATCAAAAAGCTGTCACCAACTTCTTCTGAAACCAGCAAACCTTTTTCTTTCTAATTACATTTTTACCATATGTTCATCCAGATGGCATATGCCAAACATTTTCTAGGGTGCTATAAAATGACCTGACTTTAGAGGATTTAACTGCTGAAGAAGCTTATGAAAAAAATAGAATTGACACTGGGGCAGAAAAATAGTCCTAGAAAGAAAGAAATAAAAAAAAAATCTGATAAATCTTCCCAGTTATATTTTGTGCCTGTGATATTGAATTCTCAACATACACACCTGCACGAAAACAGTGAAAATGTAGGAAATATTTTATTGAAGTGTTAATAGTTGCCTCCTTTTGGAAAAGCTGAAAATAAAACTTTTGTCTGTTGAATATGTCTAAAAAGAACTCTGGAGCTGTGAGCGACTCTGGTTTGCTGCAAAATGGAGCAAAAAAGAGTTTGTCAAGCCACCAGATTCTCTGTAAAGCAGCAATTTTACTCAGGAATGGAATAACTCTTTGGGCACTTTTTTTCTGAAGTGTCATTTCCGAGTAGAAGACAGATAGAGTTGATGCATGATTTTGACACTTGTGTCCTAGTTCTTAATAATTCTTGTGGGATTTCTTGGAGACAATAAATTAACTTGAGATATACTGAGAGGAGCCAGGAACTTGAGGAGAGAAGGAAGGAAGAAGATTATTTTTCATATTTAGCTACTAGTTAAGATAAATAAATGAAGGTCAATTTTTCATGTTCTGGAGAGTTTTTGTATTTCTTCTCACCTATGACAGTTTCCTTTTAACTGTCATTGTTGTTTTGATAGTCTTTCCAGATTATCAAGGGGAAAACTATAAAATACCCTCATGTTATTATCAGTTTCCATTATATTGTCTCAAGTCTCAAACCATTTTACTTACAGCTAATTTCTGAAGACAGGTGATTGAGTGAGAATCGAATCTACTTTGTTCTGTTGCTGCAGTAGCTTCTATGACTTCCAGTTGCAAAGGAAGTTTTGAGTGCACAACCTGAGGCTCTTAATAGAGTATGAACCAAGATGTAGTTTCGGGCCAGGATGTGCAGTCTCATGGTCTCAGGGATTCAGATGCTCAATTGTAAGTGAAGGTTTGTTTGGTGTCCTTAACTTGCATAGGTCTTTTTGAAAATCACAACTACAATCAAAAAAGCAGATCCTTCACCTCCTCCGAGTTAATGAGACAGGATTTTAAAAGTGCTCAACAATTTGAAGTGGTTTTGTTATTTCTGAATTAAACCTTTGGTAGAAAGTCCTTATCTCCATCCTCCTCTCCCACTTCCACTCATCAGCCTGTAAGTGGTTTAACATTTCCACAGACTCTTCTCCATCATTGACCAGGATTACACCTGCTGTGTTTCAAGTGAAAACAGAGTCTATTTTGTAGTTAAATCAATCTGTGTACCAGAGACATTGTAACTATTTAAAAGCTAAGGATTAAAACCCTCAAGATTGACAATTGGTGGTAACCTTTGAAGTAATTGAAACAAGCTGTAATATGGAAATACAAAATGAAACACCGAAATGCAGCCTGTCTCCACGTTGTCATGCAACAGCCATTTGATTACGGTTAAGTTGTTCTAGTGTTTGTGGGCATGCAGCTATATTAAACTCACCTTGAGGTATCACCTGTTCTGCTCTTTTTTTTGGATGTCATTGCAGAATGGAGCTAAAGTTGTTCGGGTGCCTTTGTTATGTATTTCCAAAATAATGTTTTTTATAACCAGGGTCGCTGGATTGGTGCCGTAGTTTTCAGTTTCTTAGAAGAGTTAAACCCCTAAGTATTTTCCTGTGGAAATGCAAACTCCTGCATAACAAATTTCAGCCTGCTGGGGACAGGCTTTTCTGAGCTGCCATAGAGAAACCTCACAGAATTAGCCCACTAGTCCCTAAGTGTTAGGGAGTGTCACATCAAAATCCAAAGGCTGAAAAAGCATTGTGCTCGGATACTTTGCTTTTAATTACTAATACACATTATTAAATCAAGCTCATTTTAATTACAGTCTTTGTTTAGATATTCCTTGGGTTATTCAGCATGTAATTTGAATGAAGAAAATACTAAGAAGGTTGCCATAGAAAGTGTTACCAAGTTAATCATTGTGAAGCTAATGATCTGAAGATTCTAAGTGCCAGCCTTAAACCGTACCTCCAACTTTCCTGAGCATGAATTCAGGCATGCACTTGTTACGTTATGCTCCCCATAATGTCCTGGGCAGCTGAATGGTGTTTGCAGTGCTGGCTGCCTTGTCACAGCTGGTCAGTGTTCCCCCAGGTACTCTTCTTTCCTAGTTTTCTCCCTCCTTCACTCACCGTAGGCCCCTTTGGGGATGAGTGTGCACACCAATGTTATGCCACCCTGCAATGCCTCCATTCTGCTCTGTGTGTCGGTGCATGCACGCTCAGATGACTTCTCTCTGGTTTCCCCTGCTACCCTCCCTTTTGAGTAGAGTAATTGCCACTGAGAGGTTTTAAGCATAAGTACTTGGAATTACACTTCTGCTATGATTTTCCATAGCTGGTAGTTTATCTCTCACTTGAAGCTGGTATATAAAAATCTCGGTTCAAGAAATTCTCTAAGAATTACTCCCCTTAATAATGGCAGCTATCTCCCACTGCTCACAATAAGAGTAAATCAGAGAAGATAGCCTTTTGTAAAGCAGAGACTCATCTCAGTCATTGAAAATGGTAGGAAATAAGTATCTCTTTGAAAAGGTGATCTAAGGGCAGCTTGTGTTTGTGTATGTGTAAGAACAGTTCATACTTAAAATCCTAGCCTTTTCCCTTTTCTTCCATTTTTCCTTCAGAAAAATAAATCTTTAGGTATAATCTAGGCACAGTACCATCTAAACACATTTTTTACTGTGTTTGAAGCAAATAGGAAGTTTGCAGTGCTAGAGTTATTCTTTATAAGATGTTTCACTGTTTAAGTGATGCTCTGTGTAAGGTTCCCCAAGGTGCTGTTTTGAGTCCAAGTTTATTACATGCTGGTTTAGAACTCTTAGCATAGTTATTCTTCAGGAGTCAGTATTTTCCATAGCTGAGACGGAGATCAAATACCTCCAATTAATGCAAAATTGAAATTAGCCTTGAACTATGGTACTACAACTGGCATCTCAGTAATGGACTAGCCACAGGAGGAAGTGGGTTTGTCAACGTACCATCACACAAAGCTTTAAGTATTCATCTAATCTCTTCTGGGATCATACTCATATATCTTGCTGCTCTCTTGAAATACACTTCCAACGTACTGAATGATACAAGAATATCTGATGCAGCAAGCTGTGGAAGCGTGAGATGCAGAGCCTTTTTAGTTGATGTATTTGAAGGTGGATAACCTTAAAAATCCATAAAACCTGCTGTGCCACTCAGAATCATGATGGACTGTTCCTTGCTGATCCTCTTGCTTAGGCTTTGAATAACTGATGCTGTGCTGCTACAGATTCTCAGTACAAGCCGATGCAATGGCTGGAGCGAGGCATCCACTAGCAGAGCGGCTCTTTTGAGCAAATCTCTATGTGTGCTCTTAGAATTTGTTATCTGAAGTGCAGCTGTTGGTGGGGTTTTTCGGGGGTTGTTTTGGCGTTTTTTTTCTTCATGATTTAGTTTTCAAACCAGGCTACACAAGTGCTTGAACAGAGAGGATGTACAATGGCAAGAAAGTCATTCTCAATGGCTCGAGCGGTATTTTCAAGTTGCTTGTTAATATGGCATTTCCTTTTTGGAGACAGCATCAGCTCGTAGTGCCCCAATTACAGAAATGGAAACAGCTGTTAGGAAGAAATGATTAAATAGAACATTTTAACTTTGTGGGAAGCTTGGTAAGGCTGTCACCTGAAAGAGGTGACAAATGCGGAGTTTCATATTCTCTACCACAGCAAAGTTCACAAGCTGAAATAGTTTTTGAAATACCAGTGACACCTCAAAGTGTCCCATTTGAAAGACAAAATGTTTGAATATCTAGAAGCCCAAATAGGAGTTGATGGGGAGGAGTGTGGCTGGGAGGTCTTGAAGATAGATTTCATAAAGAGTCTGCATAAAACACTCTGGATTTTCTAACAGTTCTTTTGAATAAACAGACTAGAAAATTATCTAAAATTAAGTGACAAAAACTGGAGGAACAGGAGGAGGAGAACAAAGTATCACATGTGATGCTCTACCTAGTAAAAGAAAATATATTTTCTTGGCTGACTTCACCTTATGCAGATACTAGGAGAGCACAGAGATATTCTCTCTCTCCCTCCTATTTTTGTAAGGAAGTAGCTTCTGCTACCTCTGATCATATGCATAAAAAGGCAGCATGTTACTCTTGGGCAGACTGAATCTAGTGATAGGGATAGAGAGTTTCTTTGAACAAAAGCCCTAGAAAAATCCAGTCATGGGAGTAAACTCCCGCTGAGAGTTTACTGAGATTTTGCTGCTCTTCTGTGTATCAGTAATAGAAGCAGACCATGGAAAGAATGGAAATCGATGTTATGCCCAAGGTGTACGTGTTGGGGAAAGATCAGAGAAGTTTTTGTATGTCATTGGTGCTGAAAACAGATCTCTGAATGATGCCTTTCTCCTTATGGACCACCAGTCTGGAGTTCTTCAAGGTATTGTATTTGAAAGTGCAAAAGGGGCAGGAGGTGAGAGCAACAATTCTGGTCGCATGGGACGTCCCCTAACTCTCATGTTGTAACATGTTATATGTAAGATTATCAAGGATATGGGAAAATCACTTGCTTTTCATATTGTTTATTATTTATGAGGAGACCAACTTTCAAACTGATGATACTGCCTACTGCTGTAGGGATATCTTTCTCTCTGATGCCCTTTGGGGCATTCTCAGGTTGGGCATCTGGCTGTTACCTTTCTCAGAGCAGGAGCCTGTGCCCTCCCTGCAGATGGGGTTGGGACTTGGCTCCCTTTGTCTACTGCCTTTATCCACCAAGAGCTGGAGTTAGCTCAGCACCTGCAGATTTACCATCTCTTGAAGATAAAAAAAAGACTTAACTCTCTAGGGTCTAGAGAACAAGTCTTATGAGGAGCGGCTGAGGGAGCTGGGATTGTTTAGTTTGGAGAAGAGGAGGCTGAAGGGAGACCTTATTGCCCTCTACAACTACCTGAAAGGAGGTTGTAGAGAGGTGGGGGTCGGTCTCTTCACCCCAGTAACAAGCGATAGGACGAGAGGAAATGGCCTCAAGCTGCGCCAGGGTAAGTTTAGGTTGGATATTAGGAAAAACTTCTTCACTGAAAGAGTAGTGAGGCATTGGAACAGGCTGCCTAGGGAAGTGGTTGAGTCCCCATCCCTGGAGGTATTTAAAAGACGGGTAGATGCAGTACTTGAGGACATGGTTTAGTGGTGGACTTGGCAGTGGTAGGTTAACGGTTGGACCTGATGATCCTAAGGGTCTTTTCCAACCTTAACAATTCTATGATTCTATGATTCTATGAAACAAATACCATCTGACCTCTGTCAAGACTGCAATAACCTGACATCACGAACTGCAGTGTGTCTTCATGCTAAGCTGACCCAGGTATTGCAGTGGTGACCAGGTTTCCTGAAAGATATAAGTTCAATTAATGGCATTTGGAAGGCTATGACACTGGAGTGGTCTGTTTGTCTGTGTAATCGGCACTGGGAATTGGCAGCTGTGATTCAGCGGGGAGCTCTAGGCATTGGGTGGGAAACACAAAGTAGCTTCCAGTTCAGTCTGCATACAGCATCAGTCACATTTCGGTGTTTATTAATGTTAATTTAGAAGTCTCTATGCTTTCAAACCATGACCTCTTTCATGGATATGCCATGTTGGATAGCTTTCATCCTTTTTATTTTCTGCTTGAAAAATCAAGAGCTTTCCCTCCAGCCATGAGAATTTTTTCTTCTAGTTGTACCTAGAGTAAGCTTCATCATAACACTGTAGCTGAAAGTAAAGTACTTTAGGAATTGCTGATAAATATTTTTTCTTAATATCTTTTTTTTTTTTTTTTTTTTTCCCCTGGAACAGTTTGGAGTGACTTCGGAGAGTTTACCTGAGTAGTAAATATAGAGCTGTTACCCATGCCTTAGGTAGTCTGTTTGAGAGGACTCAGGTCAGAAACTTGCTTAACATTTTAGAAAACCAAATTTAAATGTGTGTCCTCTCTTCTTGCAAAAGACTGGCAGACTCTAATTGTTATGTTTTACATTATGAGTAGGTCACTCTATTATTTTTCCCTTCCAAAAAATGAAGGATGAAAAATTCAGGCACAGATGACAAAGGCTTTATTGTTGGGTTATTTTTCTTTCATATATGGGATATGATTAAATGTATGCTGTCAAAGACAGACCTCTTTATAGATTGATACTATTGATTAGTATTTGACACCTGCCATCAGCATTATTACTTTATGTATAAGAAAATCTAACCGAAACTTACTAAGTTGATGTTTTCGTTCCTATAGTGAGAACATTTCAGGTATTCATCTCATATCGTTGCAGAAATTGCTTGGCTCAAGTAGATACCACAAAATCATGTTTTAATGATTTTTTTCCTTTTTCCATCTTTTATTTTTTTTCACAGTCACATGACACAATCAGCCACATTTGAAGACCCTCGAATAGAGAGCTGCCAAATAACCCCTCCAGCCCCTCGGAAAGTGGAAATGAGGAGGGATCCTGTGCTAGGATTTGGGTTTGTGGCTGGTAGTGAAAAGCCAGTTGTTGTACGCTCAGTAACACCAGGTATGTTTTCCCCACCTGACCCCAAAAGCAAACTTGGACTTAATCTACAGTTACAAATTTGAGTACTGTTAAAATATTCAGGCAGACAAAGTAATGACAAATATTAGGTAGGATTTTTAGCCTTGTATTACTGAGTATTTTCCCTCCTTGCACTCATTTTTGAACGTTACGTAAATGTGTTAACAAAAAAACAGTTTTAGGTTATTGCTCTGAGCCATTACTATTGTTTGCCTGAAAAAAGTTGACCCACTTCATTCAAGGAAAGGTGGTCTTCTCCCTGTTATGTTTATATTGGTTTGATGTCACCTTCATTGCCATTGAATCAGTGTTTTCAAGAAGTATATTGAGTTGCAAAATTAAAACTTACATATTTTTCATTCTTTTTATCATCAGCTTCCCAAGGAGAAACTATAGTTTTCTAACTATAATATTTGGTTCTAACTATAATATTTGGTTTTGAAAAAGGGGGTGTTATTGCTGTTTGGGGTTTGGTTTTTTTTAGTGAATACTCCTGTATAAGTATGTGGCAAAAAGCCAGGTCAAAATAGATCCCTAAACGTCTTACCTGGAGTGAAAATTAGTGATGTTTGTGGTATTTTTGAACTTACAGGTGACCAGTCTCCCAAATAGCAGGCTCCTGCTCTCTATGCTTAAAAGTTCAGTTGTTACATAAAATTGCCTTGGAGCCAAGGGCAGGGATTTGACTTTGCTCCTGTTCGATATGTTCTCTAGAACCCCTGCAGAGAACAGAGGAGAGGCAAAATCGACTTTGTGAAGTTCTGATGTCATTTACCCACGTGTGTGCATTGATTATGTTTGTATTGCTTTCAGATGAAATGAGCAGTGTAACTAATATTTGAACGAGATCCAGACAGTTCTTTTCTCCCAAGTTAGCCTTATTAATGTAGTTTTATGTTAAAATTCAGTTTGGAAAAGGTGTTTATTATATTCTGTTCCAAGTGAACAGGAGAACAGATGAGCTCAGGACAACATTCTCCTACATGGATTTGTATCCACTTATGCTGGATATATAAGTGAAGTAAAGTTTTGAAACCAAACAGAGGAAATGAACAGCATTAGGTCAATTGTTAAATGAATTGGTTTTGATACTGAAACATTTTAAGACTTTATCTTCATATTGGTAACATTATTGGGTTTCTTATACATCATTGAAGAGTTTAAAGACAGAAGACTAGAGAGGATATATTTTTTCACTCGCAGTTGCGATGTGACACCCTCTTCTGGGCATGTAATCGTGCTGAGAAGCAAAGTATTATGTGCATATTATAAAGCATAAATAATATGCATTTCAGCAGTGTCATAACCAAAAACACATAGACATGTACATTTCTGATTGTATACTCAGACTAATGCTAAATATCTGTGTCTAACTGAAAGTGGCAATGCTTTTGGATGTATGTAAAACTTGTGTTCACCAAGTCGTAGGAATGCAGGGGAAAACAGACTCAGAGACTGGAGGTATAGAAACTTACTGTCTTCAGATTGAAGGAAACAGGTTTGTTTTGTCCAGACCAGAAAAGTCAGAGGAGAGACTTGCGAATGACTTTCAAATATGTAAGTGATGTTTCATAGGAAAGAGGAATAAGATGTTGTCCAGTGTTACTTTGCCTGGGACAGGAAACAATGTGTTGCAACAAGGAAGATCTGGTGTAGCCACCAGGGAAAAAGACTTCCTGATCTCAACAGTAGTTAAACAGGATCATTTATTTACAGGAAAAGGAGTCATCCTCAGGGTGGTCTTACAAGAATATCAGAGAAACATTGATCAGGGATGACTAAGGTATGGTTGATCACACCTTAAAGGGTGAATTAGGTACCTCTTATGGGTCCTTTTGGCCCTCCAGAAAATCAGGCCCTTATTTTTAGGTTGCTAGATGTGGGTTTGGAACTTAACTTGAGGAAATTCCGTAGAAGCTGCTAAGCCACTTGCTTTCAAGATTTTCCTGGTGAGAAAGTACTGGTAAAGTCAGAATAGCGTTAGTGTTAAACATGCCATTAGTTGAAGAAAAAAACACTCATAGTATGGGAACAACAGAGTGTGTGTGTGCATTTACAATGGTCTGCTAACCTGTGGTTTTTTTTCATTTGTCTCCAGGTGGCCCCTCTGAAGGAAAGCTTATACCAGGGGATCAGATCATAATGATTAATGATGAGCCAGTCAGCACTGCTCCAAGGGAGAGAGTCATCGACCTGGTCAGGTAGTTGATGTCCTGTCACTTAAACTATGAACCCAGTGGCTTATTGCCTGTGCAGTCATTTGATAATACAGCAAGTCTTGCCTTCTCGTGGCTGAGAAAAGAGAAAATAATGTTACTTTAGTCATAATGAAGAATGGTGAAGTATTTTAGTATTGAAATGAAGCGTCCTCTTAAATGTCCTCTGGGTAACTGAAAAAATATAATAAGATATTGGAACAGCTCCAAAATACTTGGGTATCAAAAGAGGAATAGTATTCTCCTGGTATTTATTTTTGGCATGGGTTGTTGAAAAGATAATTCCTGGAGCAAGGCAGCTCCATTCACTGTGGCTCTATTTTTTTTTTTTTTTTTTTACATGAAGAAAGTTTAGTCAGGTCTGACTTAAGTGAAGAGGAAAGAAAATGTGGCGGGGTGATTTTTGAGAGTGGATGGGTGCATGTAAACGGGAATATGAACACTCAAAGAGTGTGTGGGTGGATTGCAGGTAGGTGAGTTTGTGTGAAAAGAGCAGGAAGGGCTGTGTGGATAGGAGGCAGAAAACAAGACAAAAAAGTGACTGTGGAGAGTGCAGGAAAGGAGAAATGTCAATATTTGTAATGGGATGTAGAAGGAAAGAAAGGACAGGGACTGACATGCTCAGATTGTAGAAAAAGATGTGATGTGGTTCACATAATAAGATTTGCATTTTGAGTAACAAGAAATGTTAGTGTGTTGCATAGAAAAATGACTAGTAATTAAAAAATTAAACATAAAAATGATGATTTTAAATTACAGTAGCCTGGTTGCTGGATACCAGTTTTGTTCCTGTATTTTCCTTCTCATTGGTGTAAACTCTGAATTGGCGGGTCTAGCTGATTCCTGGGAGATACTCAGGTTTTAACTGTGCAGGTACCTCTCCTCAGAACTGGTAGCTGTCAGTGTTGTCAGTGTTACCCGTGTAATTTTGAAAAGTCACATTTGTTTCCAGAAATTTGGGCAGGAGGTGCCATGATAGTTGTACTCCTCTTGCAGATCACAATTTGAGCAAATGGGTGCTCCTTTGCTGGGGATTCAGCTGTGAATTAAACTTCCAAAGGAGATACAGAAATGGAATAAAGATGCCAGCAACACTGATGCCTTTACCTGTGTTAGGCGGGTCTGGACAAAATACGATACGTTTTCAGATTTAAAAAAAAAGTGTTAATCTGAAAGTCAACTAACAGAAACACAGCACATTAAGAGGGGGCTTCGACACTCTTGGTTTTTGTGATAGAGACCTCATGAACTGCAGGAATTGTCCTGATCCTAATAAATTTCAGTCCTGTGCTCTGTATCGACGATCAGCATAAGCGTCACAAATGGGTCTTAAATTCATTTTTGATGTCTTTGTTTCTTCATAAAGCGATCGTATTGCAGTCTTCATTCTTTCCCTGATTCTTTGATATCTAAGTAATCAGAATTAGGATCTCTATCTCATTTCTCTGCTGCCAGCAATATGTAGTAATAACAACAAGGACTGATTAGGCCTGAGACAAACTGAGTTTCTTGTGTGGCTGATTCTCTGTCTGCCTTCAAATGAGAAACTGAGTAAGAATGTCACCCTTCCCAATTATGTTGACTCCATAGGTAGTGTCTTAAATTAAGTGTTGTTGCATTCCAGGGGAAGCTTTTGGTGACACTTTTCATACACTAATTCTACCTCTGCTCTCAAAATCTGTCTACCGTTAGGACTTTGACAGAGACTCATTCTTTGATGAGACTAAGAGTGAAATGTATTGGGGTTGTATATTACAGCATTTGAAATGTAGAGCTTTCTTTTCATGCCAGTGGGGACACCTGGGATGATTAGACACTGTCACTGTGCAGTCCTGACACCACAGCAGAAGCAATTCTTTACACCAATGAAATAATGAATCCCTTCTCTATAATAGAAGATTTTCATATGGGTTAGATACATCTGCAACTTTGAAAATACTTGCTTTCAGTTTTCAGTGTGCATGGAAGCTATTTTGAAATCTTGTTTTCCAGCTGGTAGCAGTGTATCTGTGGTCACCAATGAGTATGTTTTAGATGCATATGTTAGGCAATGGGCATAATCACAAAATCCTAGAAGAACTGAGGTGGGATTTCTGGAGGTTATCCAGTCTAACCTCATGCTCAAAGAGAGCTAGTGTCAAAGTTACATGTGGCTGCTCAGCACTTGTTGAGTCAAGTTTTTAATATCTCCAAAGATGGAGATTTCACAACCACACTGGGCAGATGTTTCAGTTCTTAACCAGTGGCTTTTCAAAGATAATAGAGAGCAGCTTTTACAAGACATGAGCCAACTCCCTTGGCAGCCTTAGATGCATCCCATCTAGGCCCATGGACTTGTGAGTGTCCCTCTTGCCTAAGCAATCCCTAATTCAGTCTTTGTCTACCTATGATCCCTAAATTCTGCCACTAAGCTCAGGGACCAGGGTGGCAGACCTTGCCACTAAAGACCAAAGCCAAGAAAGCATCAAGTACCTCAGCTTTTTCAGTGTCCTTCATTAGGTTGCCCACCCCATTTAGCAGCGAGTTCCTATTTCCCTTGGCTTTCACTACTGATGTAGCTGTAGAGGCTCTTCTTGTTTCCCTTCACATCCTGTACCAGTTTCAGTGCCAGCTGAGCTTTGCAAACTCCATCCCTGCCTGGGGCTTCTCTGTTTCTCCTGTGTAACATCTCTCCATTTCTGTCTCTGGTTGGCTTCCATTTTGTGCTGGGTCTTCGTCAGGCATTCCCTGTGGAGCCACACTGGTGTCATGCTGTGCCCGCCCGTTTCCTTGCGGATTGGAGTAGACCGTTCTGGCACTTGGAGGAGGCTCTCCACAAAGATCACCCAACTCTACTGGGCTCTGGCCTTTCAGAGCTGCATCCCACAGGACCTTGCCCACCAGTGCCCTGGACAAGCTGAAGCCTACTCTTTAGCTTGGACTCCTCTTCCTCCTTTCCCTCAGGATCTTACACTGTACCATCTCATGGTCACTGCAGCACATCAATGAAAAATTGATATTCCAATACTGTATTTTTTCTGTGATTGCATGGTCTTTTGCTGATTAGGTATAACAAGGTATGTTTTATATTCATGATGTGAAATTCTGTGGCTATTTTTATGCAGCATTCCCTCAAAGCTTTTTGTAAAGTCAAGAAACGATTTGTCTTTATAATTGCAGAGTGTGGAAAAAATTAATCTGCTTTCAAAATACAGACATAAAGATCATACTATGCCAAACAGAAAAAAAACAAACTGCATGAGAAGAAAAAGGCAGATTTCATAACCAGATGAGCATCATGCTTTAATAAGCTTAGCAAGACTCAAAACTTCCAAGCAAAACTATACACAAATGTTAGCTGTTAAGTCCACCTTGAATGTTAAACAGAGCTTTTAGTGTAATGCAATATTTAATTGTTTTCCAAGAAAACATTGCCAGGACATTTACTTATGAAAAGAGTTATGCTATTGAAGGAAAAGATAATTTCTGCTACAGTCTATCTTAAATCCAAAAAATAAAAAAAGATTCAGAATGTCCACCAAGAAGGGTATCTGAAAAATGTCAGTTAAATCTTTTATCATTAGGAAAAAGCGCATTCTTAAGCAATAAATTTGCTTTATTTCTAAATTTTCCACAAAATAAGTCAGAGCAATTTTTTTCAGATCATTTGTTTTTCTTCAGCTCTTTTCCTGTCAGCTCCAAATTCATTGTGCACTTTTTACTCCTACAGGGTTAGAAATAGTTAGACTGGTCTTTTAAGCAAGTCTCTTTTTTGTAACAGTTTTACTACAGGAGAATGCAAGAAGATAAAGGAAGCACTTAATACAAAAATTTTCACATTGTCTCTTTATTGCATTTTAATATTTTAATTATGTGGGGGCTTTCTAAACATTCATTACTGAAAATAAGCTTGCTTAAGTAGAAAACTGTATTAAAGCCACCTCTGCTGACTCCAGGGGGTACTGAGCAGGAACCTGGTGAAAGATTTTGGTTTGTTTTTTAAGAATTGAGGGATGCTGTTGTATCTTAGGAAGTCTCAGGTCTGGAGGTTATCAGGGATATTAATTATAAATATCCCCTATAGGTCATTCTCATCCGTCTAATTCTTTCGGCTCTGCTTTACTGGCAATATTTAATTAGTGTTCAAGTTGTCCTTTGAAAGCCAAGGTTGCAGAAATACGAATACAGTATGGTTTGCAGACAAAGTATGTATGGACTCATTATTTCTGGGTAATGTTCAATGGCTTTTGCACCATAATATGTTCTCCTCAGCTATTTTCAAGCACAAACCCAGAAGTCATGTTTGGGGTTTCCCTTACAAAGAGAGGTCACCGTTATGAGCATCACTTATGGCTGCATTCTAGATGTGTTCCATTCAAGACAGAAAGTTATTGAATTTAGAAAAAGAGGAATAAACAAGCCCGGTTTTCTAAATGTATGGTTACAGTCCAGGCAAGGAGCAAGCGAACAGAATACTAAAGAAAGAAGATGTATTTGAAGTGCAGTCGGTTCAAAATGGTAGCAGGAGATACTTGTCTTGGTTTTCTTTTACTGTTGATACAGATTCTGTGACTTAAAGCTTTTCACACGTACTTAACAATAAGTACATTGAGATAACATTAAAGTCATTGCACAATGTAGCAATTTTTTGCTTATTTGAAGGTGAGCAACAGTGCAAAACTAACATTAGAAGGTGTATTAATGTACTGTATCAATTAATTGGTTGTTCAGAGGTACATGTATTTCATTATCGTTGGTTAATGTTAACTTTGTATCTTCTTAGGAATCAGTTTAACCAACCAAACCTTCCTTTAAAACACTTATGGAAATATATCTAACAAATAATTTGCCTTATAGTATGCTTATAGGTAATTTCTATAACATGAATGACTGACTTGATTATCTTAGATTGTACTGAGTATGCATTAGTCTACAAGGATCCCAACATACGTAAAATGTCTTTATTTAGCAAGATATTTTACTGACATTTTAAGTGACACACAGATGTACTGCTTATCCCATAAAGCAAACTCTGAGCCGGGCATGGTAGTGGTATTTTGTTCATACTTCAATTAAAATAGTTTTCCAGGCAGCCTGTGAGGAGAGATGGGCACCTGAAGAGGGTGATCCATCCAAGATACTTGTTTTGGAATAAACTACCCTGTTGCAGAAAGCTTTATTTATGCATTGACTAAAGAAGGAGCACAGAAAACTGTCTTAGAATAGAAACCTGACTTCTAGGTTGCTAAATTAGGCTAGATTAGTCCGTTCCTTGAAATTGTAACAGCAGTAAATTAGTATTTGACGTCCTGTGGAATTCCACTAAAAGACTTTAATTGAAAAGTGAGAACTGAAAAAGGTGAAATTCATTAAGGGCTTCTCTTCCTTGTTGGCTCTGTTTTCTATTTAAGAGAAATGACTCAAAAACCTTTCTGAAATAACTCTTGCTTTGGCAAGTTAATGTCATGGCAAGTTTTCATCAAGAGGATGTGGAGGCTTCTTTCAATTCTGCCATAGAATTTCTGTTTTAAATTTGTATTACCATAAGACTGGAGAGAAGGAACCCTCCAGGATTTCAGGCTGTGTGTTGCATTTTAAGTGCTAACATGAATTTAATCAATACTGACCCTTCTCACCATCGTCAGGGAGTGGATGAGGATTCTGTCGCTGTCATTTGACTCTGTGTGTGTCAGGGGACCAGTTTGCCTTCTCTGCAGCATCACAGCTAAATGCATGTGCAAAAGGGAGCTCAGTGGCAGTGCCTGTCATCGTCTTCTCACAGCAGCTGAAAATACCACTTTTCAAATGTAATTTCTGTCTCTAGGCTTAGACTGTTTCATATATTGGATCAAGCAATTTTCGTGGACTTAATATTAAAGACATTCTTTCTTCATCAACATCACAGAGAAAAAAAATCAAGCATATTAAGTCATTAGCTATGATACTGCTTAGCAACCAAGAATCTTGAAACCTGCTTTTCCTGAAAAACCAGTCATGTGGACCTTTTAATCTGAAGGTACTCCATTATACTCCCAGTTTGGTATATCAGTTCAGAGGCTATACCCATTTTGTTTCAGGTCTTGATCTATGAATTGCTAGTGTTTTGTTTTTTAAATACATAATGCTGAACAGAGGAACAAAACGTTGGACCAAATTATCTGTAGAAGTTTTACAAGTGACATCAATGGAGATAAGCTTTCTGCCAGGGCATTTAATTAGCCACCTCCGATCAACTGGCCCAAGCATAGAGCTGGGAGTTAGGATATGAGAACTCAGTTCCTGTCTGACTTGAGGGAGTTGTTAGATGTATATCTCCTACCTTTTGAGGTGTTTCTGCAACATAATACAGAGATAACTTAAGTACTTTAAATCAGCTGCTGCAATCTAACTGAGAGAGCACAGATTTAGTATTGTCTACCCTTTTTTTTGGCTGCCATGGTGAGGTGCTTCTGGTACTTGAGCTAATATATCGAGAGCTAATTCAGATCTCTCTAGATTTTAATTATTAATCTCTACTATGGTTTCAGAAATGCTTGCCCACCTTTTCAAAGGCCTGTAAGAGTTAAGCTGAGTTAAAAGCTGTATAGAGATATTACTTGTTACTGTTAAAATCAATACCAACTATGGAAATTGTTCTCTTTTAAATCCATTACGTCTGTGAAAGCATGCAGTCTCATATCCTTGCTCTGTTCTTAGCAGAAAGTTGGCTGACATGGTTTAGACAGGTTTTATTATTATTTTATTAGCTCAATAATTCAAATGTTTGGAATGCTGAGAACTTAGTTTATAAGTTTCTTTTCATGTTCACCATGGTGGATGCCCCCTGGAGTTAGCAAGTCTAGGGTCTTTTTGAAATTCCAAGGCTTGATGTGTCATCTGGTTGAAGTGTTGTGTCATCATCTTACTCTGTTATCCTCTAGAAAGAGGAGTCAGCTGTGATGAATTTCAGGTCAGCTGCTCTGTAACAAGTTGCTTTATGGTAACTAAATGCAAGGATATGGACAGAGATGTGCAACAGCTGTGCTCAAAACACAAGCACCTGTACAGAATGCCTTCTTCAGATGTGAGCCAGCAAATGTTGCTTTCATTAGCTTGTTCTGATGAGCAGGCTTACCGCATTTCATACAACTAAACAAAAGCCTTGGCTTGTCTGCATGGAGGATTTGCTTTGAAGCCAGATGCACTGATGTGAATGTTTCAAAGTAATTGTTTCCATGTAAAGTCATACAAATGAACACCCAGCTTTGAGCTTATTATGGTTAACCCTTCCACATGATGGATTTCCGCTATATTGTATGCTCTGCAATAGATGTTTGTCCTTCTTTGTGCTGTCGCTGCAAGCCCTGTACATCAAAGGATTACTTCCTGCTGGAATGTGTAGCAGGAGGTACCTAAAAATCTCATGTTCTGTGTTTGGGGCGGGGAAAGTTAGAGAGGAGGTGTCAAACTACAGAAATCTCATGGTTTCTCTTTCCCAGCCCCATTATCTGTCTCTTTTGGGATGACATTTCCAAATCGTAAAAGATTATATTGGGCAAGCCAGCCCTCCACATTGTGCTGTTGGTACTTGAATATTCTGTGGCTTATGTGGATGCCTTGAGGACATTACTACAGGACAACTACACTTACACAAGACAAGCACTGTGATATGGAGCAGTTTAATCAGCAGAAAGCAGAAAACAGGGAGGAAGACATGACAGAGACAGCTTCAGGAACTTGCTTGGGAAGTGCCAGTCTGCGCAGAGCAGTTTCTGCACTTGGAGAAGCAGTATGGGCTGACAGGAGAGGATTGTGCTGTGCATCTGGGGCTGCCAGCAAAGAGTGGCTGTGAAGCAGGAAGATGACAGAGGTGCCTTCAGCACCTCGTGCACAGAACTCACAGAGCAGCTCTGCCCTTCCCGAAGTGTGTGGTTGCCCTCACTGGGAAGTTTACAACTCCCTCATCCTGCCAGTCAGTTGCTGACTGATTCGGCACATACACATCAGCTAATGAAGCTATTGTAATGGAAAACATAGCCATTTTTGAGAAGCTATGATAGTTGCATGGTATAAGGCCTGTGATGCTTTGTGAAGGCTTGCGTTACACACAATGTGGACAGTGGTGGCATCAGCATTCCCTTTTATCCTGAGACAGTGCTGGACATTTGGGTCATAGAAATTAACTGGTGTTTATCTGCTGCCTTAAATAGCTTCAGGATGAGAGGAATACTTCTTTAAAAGACTGAAAGCTAGATGGCAGTATCAAGCAAAAGGCTTGTAGTTACTATGAATTATACCCAAATGCTGTATTTTGATAGAAAGACAGCAAAGGTGATGTCAAGAGCTGGGAGGTATTTTTTTTGTTGAGACGATATTTTTATGGTTTTGTAAGTTGACCCTTGGAGGTTTGTGTCTGCTACAGGCGCCTTGTATCAGCGAAAGGCAGAAAGATTTTAATGTCCTGTTTTTAAGGAATGCTGTTTCGGGGGTGGCAGTTTTATGCACACCAGTGTTCATAGGAAATGTAAAAGGTAATTTAAACTGTTGAGAGAGAAGGGTGAAAAGACTGACCAATTTGCAATGTCTTGTATAGTTTCATGAATTTGAAATACCTTTAGTCTTTAGCTGTTATTCTGTAGAAGCTCCTGGCAGTGTCTGCATTTGAAGGGTTTTGTGCATTTTACATAAACTCATCTGTTTGTCAAATGGGAGAAAATAAAGCTAGCATAACTGTTAGTGTGGTGGCTATGTATGTCTTTTTTTATAGCACAGTGAGAATGGAGGGGGAAAAAATGCAAAAATGAATAACTTTTAAAAAATCTTGAACCATGTAATTGGAAAATATGAATAAATGGAGGTCTTAAGCCCTTCTCCTTGGGGCTGCTTAGATACTATGGGAAGCTGGCATGTTGAGTGGTGGTGTAAGCCTGTGTTTGCAGTTAAGGGAGCACTTTTTTTCCCTGTCAAGGTGGAAGCAGCCCTCCCTGGGGTGGGAAGAAGATAAGGAGAGTGACTGGGAAATGTGTAAAACCCTACTCAGAGCAAAGTGTCATGGAGAGGTCTTGGTAGCTCATGATCCATTGGTATAATGGTGTAATTTTAATGAATTGTGTAATGGAAAGCTGATTCAGGATTTCCTGAAGACGGGAAGACCTTTCTCTGGCTCTTTGGCGTGCTGATGCTGTGTCTTTCTGGCTTCCTGACTCTCAGAGTTAGTTTTTAGTATCATAATCCTATTTACTTCCCAGACTACATTTAATCTATTAAGTAAAATAAAATGAAGAATGGTGCCTCCTGAAGCTGTGTGCGCCCATAAGGTGGCTGTCCCTCATAACATTAGGATCCGGTTACAATGGCTATCTCTACCCTTCCATTTCATATCCCTGCTCTGACAGCAATGTTTCCTTTCAGTCAGCCGAAGGCATGTGGGGGTGACAGTGCTCAACACCAGTAACTTGTAGTTTGTCTATGGAACTGGAAAATCATAAAAATAGAGAGAGATGAGAAGTACCTGGCTGAATAGTAGTCTGACAAAACTCTCCCAATCCAAACTTGTTTTGGATTCAGAGATATCTAGACTTAATTGTGTTGTAAGAAAATTGGATCTGGCTCTCAGTGCAGTTGACTTTAAATTTTTATGACTCGTTTTGTGTTGGCAAGGCCTAATTTTTTTTTTGAAGCTTTTTCAAAAATATTGAGAAATAAGATCAAAAGGCTTAAGATTGTCATTAGCAAGTCCTTTCTCTTTCCTGCTTCCCTCCAATAAGGATAATTTTGTGACTCAGAATCTCTCTTAGCAGTTGGTAGTATAAAGTAATTGGAATAGAAATGTTGTAGGGACTTCTGTGTTGGTTGATGGACTAGGAAACTTAGAACACAGAATTAGATCATATTTTTAATTTAGCAACAGTACAGACAACAAGGAGTCCCGAAATTGGCAAGAGACTGAGTATCTGCATCTGACTTTATCTGATATGCCCAATCAGAAGGTTAGTTAAAAGGGAAGGGGAACAGTTTTACATATTCTAATTCATTAGTCCTCAAAGTGAGATTCTTCAGTTAAATATTACCACTGATTGGAATGACTCTGGGTCATAGTGGAAGGTCAAAGGACAAAAACAGTTTCTCATTAAACAAAGGCTCTGATAAAAAAAGTAATAGAAAATAAAAATGGCTAAAAATAAATTCACCTTCAAAAAATATTGAATGCTTCAAAAGGCAGCTTAACACGGTAGATTTCTGTGAGATTTATTAGTCAACTCTTTCTGGTTTGATTTCTGATGTGACAATTGATCATCTGTAATTTATTACAAGCAACACATGAAAAATAGTGTAAGAGAAGCATTTTAGCTTCCGCTTCAGCTTTTTTTAGTCTTTTTCCCAAAGATACCATTCTCTGTTTGACTTTTTGCTTGACTTGAAACATCCAAGTCTTCACAGACCTCCTGGAAGCAGCAATGGTAATAGGGGAAAGATGAATCATGTATTTCACAGCAGGTGACTTCCAAAAGATGTTGGTCTTAGTCTTACTTTGTCTTCATCTGAGAAGCCAAGAGAAACTGGTTCTGAGAAACCAAGAAGTAAGAAGTATCAAAATAGAGACTGCAAATACCAAAACAGAGACTGCAGAGAAAAGCCCAGATTGCCATCAATCTCTGCTACCCCAAAGGCATATTTCTTACGTACTATGTGCTGAAATGTTAATTGTTCCATTAGCTCTTATTCCTCTTCATGCAGACTAAAGCTTAATGTATTTTACTGACTGCACAAGGGAAGATCCCTGCAGTCCACTGTCTATATTGTTAAATAAAGTAATCCAGCTTGGTTGGAGGTTTAGTTAAAACCGAATTTGTTCAGCTTACGAATCAAACAAGACTCCAGGAGAGGCAAAGGTCCTGTCATCTTGTATCATAGAACTTACCTATTTTATGCTGATCACTTCAGCTTTTCACCAGGTCTGTTACTCAGAAAGCAATACGCAAAAAGGCAGTTCTTCTTCTATAGAAGAAAATTGGTTGCTATAGCAGTTTTAAATCCTTGAGGTCTGTATTTCATAAAATCTGTAGGAGTCATGAGTTTTGATCGTTGCACTGAAATCTTTGTTCCGTACATTGTCTTTCTGCTCAATATTCTTTTCTATGCATCATTACAGTGTGCCTGGGACTTAAAAGGAAAATATCATCTGCCTAAGAGTTTATCAAGAATAATAGCAACAACCCTCAATTTTGGAAGACAGCAAAAAATTAAAACTATTCATTAATTGAGTTTGCAGTCCAGTTTCTTTTTAATTTTTATCTTGTGCCATTCTCCTTACTGCTCAATTTTACATGGAAATTATACTTTTGTGACGAGAAATACCCTTTTGTTCTGCATTTTATCTGAAATTCTGTGTTCAAAGCCTTTAATTAAATATTAGAACAAATGCCTTAGTAAAGATACCGCTTTTTTCTCCTTAAAAAGTATTGAAACAATTTCTTAGTGTTCTACACCAATTACAGTCATGTTACAGTGTCCAGCAGGCTTGTTGAGTTCATTAGTAATTCATACAAACTGCCTTGGGTTTAAGGAAGGAACTGTACCGCATATTGACATATGGGAGTGAAAGAAAACTCAACACACTCTTTTGCAACCATTTTGTTATTGGAGAAAGAGGAGGGTGTATTGTTTATGCTCTGAGGTACATAGACTGAGGATACAGTTTGCTAATGTCTTAGGGCTGTTTATTGGACAAATAACATATCATAAGCATGCAGTATGTCTTCTGCATACTATGTTTTCTGCATTTGTATGTATGCATTTGCGTATGTTTGTATGTGTGTGCAGACAGAGAGAGGAATGTGATTCATAAAGCTTCTTTACCATGGATTTGGGATGTGTGTGTTACTTAGAAACAAGAACTTGAGGTTCTGCAACTCATTTAAACCAAAACCTTATCATGACATTATATATGGTTGTACAGCCAATCTGTTACAAGGTGAGTTGTGTTAGAGAGTTTTAAAATATTTATTTGAAATATTTCCTGTATCTCTACCTAAAAGTGATAAAAGTGCCAATTCTGACATCATTGTGATTCTCTCCACTATTAGAAACTCATCTCATTTCTGTTCTACTAGGAAAATACATGTTAAAATAGAGAATGATGTGAACATAGGGGGTTTTTATAACCCTTATCATTTTATGAGTATTACCAGTTTTATGGTTGTTTTTTTTTTTTTTTTTAGAATATCAGTGTTCATATTGTATACAGGTTAGCTATGGATATATGTATATATGCTGCATACATTTTTCTAAAGATACCTAATACAGTTAATTTAATCCCTTCGGGGATTGCCTTACCCACAGGAAAGGCTGTGGGTATCCTAAGGCTTTTGGAAGTCAGGCAGCAACAGCTGGAGCTACAGCTTCTGTGAGATGTTGAGGACTTCAGGAGGGCAGAGCTGGAGGTCAGCATGATCGAAGGCAAGGCTGGTACTTCAGGCTGACAAACTAAGCATGTCAGTATTTTATAATGGAATCATAGAATAGTTTGGCTTGGAAGGGACCTTTAAAGGTCATCTAGTCCAACCTCCCTGCAATGTGCAGGGACATCTTCAACTAGATCAGGTTGCTCAGAGCCTCGTCCAGCCTGACCATGAATATTTCCAGGGATGGGGTATCTACCACCTCTCTGGGCAAACCATTCCAGTGTTTCACCACCCTCATTGTAAAAAATTTTTTCCTTATACCTAGTCTGAATCTACCCTCTTTTAGTTTAAAACCATTACCCCTTGTCCTATCGCTATTGGCCCTACTAAAAAGTCTGTCCCCATCTTTCTTATAAGCCCCTTTTAAGTACTGAAAGGCCGCAATAAGGTCTCCCCACAGCCTTCTCTTCTCTAGGCTGAACAACCCCAGCTCTTTCAGCCTTTCCTCATAAGAGAGGTGTTCTATCCCTCTGATCATTTTTGTGGCCCTCCTCTGGACCTGCTCCAACAGGTCCATGTCCTTCTTGTACTGAGGACCCCAGAGCTGGACGCAGTACTCCAGGTGGGGTCTCACTCAGAGCAGAGTAGAGGGGCAGAATCACCTCCCTTGACCTGCTGGCCACGCTTCTTTTGATGCAGCCCAGGACACAGTTGGCTTTCCAGGCTGCGAGAACACATTGCTGCCTCATATCCAGTTTTTCATCCACCAGTACCCCCAAGTCCTTCTCGGCAGGGCTGCTCTCAATGCCTTCATCCCCCAGCCTGCATTGATACTGGGCATTGCCCTGACCCATGTGCAGGACCTTGCACTTGGCCTTGTTGAACCTCGTGAGGTTCATATGGGCCCACATCTCGAGCTTGTCCAGGTCCTTCTGGATGGCATCCCTTCCCTCAGGCATCAACCGCACCACTCAGCTTGGTGTCATCTGCAAACTTGCTGAGGGGGCACTCAACCCCACTGTCTATGTCATTGATGAAGATACTAAACAGTACTGGTCCCAATACGGACCCCTGAGGGACACCAGTTGTCACCGATCTCCATCTGGACATCGAGCCGTTGACCACTACCCTCTGGATGCGACCATCCAACCAGTTCCTCATCCACCAAACACTCCACCCGTCAAATCCATATCTCTCCAATTTAGAGAGAAGGATGTTGTGGGGGACCACGTCAAAGGCCTTACAGAAGTCCGGATAGATGACATCTGTAGCTCTTCCCTTGTCCACTGATGTAGTCACTCCATCATAGAAGGCCACTACGTTAGTCAGGCAGGACTTGCCCTTGATCATAGAATCATAGAATTGTTAAGGTTGGAAAAGACCCTTAGGATCATCAGGTCCAACCATTAACCTACCACCGCCAAGTCCACCACTAAACCATGTCCTCAAGCACTGCATCTACCCGTCTTTTAAATACCTCCAGGGATGGGGACTCAACCACTTCCCTAGGCAGCCTGTTCCAGTGCCTGACTACTCTTTCAGTAAAGAAGTTTTTTCCTAATATCTAACCTAAACTTAGCCTGGCGCAGCTTGAGGCCATTTCCTCTTGTCCTATCGCTTGTTACTGGGGTGAAGAGACCGACCCCCACCTCTCTACAGCCTCCTTTCAGGTAGTTGTAGAGAGCAATAAGATCCCCCTTCAGCCTCCTCTTCTCCAAACTAAACAACCCCAGCTCCCTCAGCCGCTTCTCATAAGACTTCTTCTCTAGACCCTTCACCAACCTAGTTGCCCTTCTCTGGACACGCTCCAGCACCTCAATGTCCTTCTTGAAGTGAGGGGCCCAAAACTGGACACAGTATTCGAGGTGCGGCCTCACCAGTGCCGAATACAGGGGCACTATCACCTCCCTGGTCCTGCTGGCCACGCTATTCCTGATACAAGCCAGGATGCCATTGGCCCTCTTGGCCACCTGGGCACAGTGCTGGCTCATGTTTAGGCGGCTGTCAGCCATCACCCCCAGGTCCTTTTCCATCAGGCAGCTCTCCAGCCACTCCTCCTCAAGCCTGTAGCGTTGCCTGGGGTTGTTATGACTGAAGTGCAGGACCCGGCACTTGGCCTTGTTGAACCTCATACCGTTGGCCCCGGCCCAACAATCCAGCCTGTCCAGGTCCCTCTGCAGGGCCTTCCTACCCTCCAGCAGATCGACACTCCCACCCAACTTGGTGTCATCTGCAAACTTACTGAGGGTGCACTCAATCCCCTCATCCAGATCATTGATAAAGATACTGAACAGGACCGGTCCCAACACTGAGCCCTGGGGAACACCACTCGTGACCGGTTGCCAACTGGATTTGGCTCCATTCACCACCACTCTCTGGGCTCGGCCGTCCAGCCAGTTTTTAACCCAGTGCAGAGTGCAGAATGATGAAGTGTTGATGAAGCCATGCTGGCTGTCTCAAATCACCTCCCTGTCCTCCAGGTGCCTTACATTGTTCCAGATGGAGCAAAAATACTGCTGAGGATACTGAGCTACCCTCACTATGCTGAAGCAAAACCTCTCAGCTTTTTCTGTCTTTATGGTATATCCACTGGGGTGCGGCGGACTCTTGTACTTCCAGGAGTTTACTAGGGAAGAATTTTGGGGGCTGTATCATCAGAAAACTTCTGCTGGTGCGTTATGAAGCCCAGGTATCCACCCCCTGGGACTGTGGACCAAATACCATGTCTGCCCTCTGATAAGGGCCATGTACTCATCCTCGTCTGACTCCAGCCCCTGGCACTGTGCACTGAAAGAGCAGTGGTCAGCTCCTGAGCAGGCAGAAACATGTCTTGGCCAAGAGAGTGGTGGAGCCCAGGACCTGCAAGAGCATGCTTTCCAACCCCTGTGCTGAGAGCCTGCGTGGGCAGGGTGCAGAGGGACCTTTGGGGAATGGGACTGTAAGATCAAGGAAGAAAGGCGAACTGTGGGAAAGGGGAGGTGATTGAGGAGATTGTGGGAGAAGGTTACATATAGGGCATGAAGGTTAACATACATGGTGCCTGCCTCTCAGAGACAGTCCTGCTATCTGTTGTGCCTTTTGGCTGGGGGATGGCATTCCTTCACGGTCCAGTCTTTGTGGGCTGACTTCCTTGCAAGCTGTTGATGATGCATAGCTTTTGGTAGAGCAGCCTCAAAGAAATCCTATGGTGCCTGCCATCTTGTAGTTAACTGTCTGTGCAGCGCGGCGTTGCAGTAACCTCATGCTGGGTCTTCCCACCTCTAGCTGATGGCACCACTGTCACGTGGCAATAGCTGGCCAAATTCCAGAAGTTCAGAAATTTAGGGAAATGCCAGTTGTGCACTGGCATTGCAAGGCAGGTGCTGTTTCCCAGCACAGTGTGTTGAATATGGCCTCTGGTAGTAAAAGTTTTGCTTCAGAAGAAGCCTGGCCAAGGTGAAGTGCAGGGTGGATGTGCCTGTTGCTCAGAGCAAGTGAATTAAAGCCTCGTGAGCCTTCCTGTCTTGATCCCCTTGGCTTACAGAACTGAAGCTCAGCCTAGGATGAAACTACCAGAGGCTGTTAAGAGTCAGCATTTCATGCCTCAGCTTGCCATTGCATTAAATAATTCAGTGAATCTGACCTTTCAGAGCAGTACATTGTAGCTAACAATGAATATAAAAAGGATATAAAAAGGAAAAGACTATCAAGTGGGAGTAGGGAGGCAATATAAACTTTATATATAACCATAGAAGGTCTGTGGTGCTGTCCGTTCCTGAAAGTGTGCCGGTAAGTGGACGTAGTTTGGGAAGAGCAGCAAAAATGAGCCAGAAGTTGTCCCTTTTATGAGAGACGTAAGAAGCTCAGCCTAGTTAGGTTATTGCAGGAGAGATCAAGATGGCTTTATCTGAATGTGGACATCCAAACAAGGAAGAACTTGGATAGCAGGCACCTCTTCAGCTTTGCAGAAAAGTACAGTTCAGCCCTAAGAAACTGCAGCTAATAACACTGAGAGAGATGAGAGTGAGCGAGCTGTGATCATTCTCTGTCATTTCGACTCCTTAAAATCTTATATCTGTTTGGAAAGATGTGCTGTAGCTCTGGTAGAAGTTAAGGCCTTCACAAAACATCTACCAACTGTGGTTAGTGGGGGAGTTCGTGTTTTGCAGGAAGTCAGCTATAAGTTGTGTGTTCGTCTTAGGATCTTTGAATGCATAGGAGTAATAAAACTGCCCTATCTCATACCTGAATTCTGACTATGAGCAGCTCAAAAAGCTGTGCTCAGTCCCTGTGGGATTATCAGCCCTTACTGGGAAGGTGTGACTTTTCTGGGAAGGTGGCAAAGCGCGTAGCCCCATCTTCCAGCAGTAACTTTCTGCTCTTGGGCACTTGCTCGGTATCGCCCATCCCCATGTTCTGCCTACCTGCACTTATCATGCAGAGTGTCTTTCAAAGGCTTGCCTACAGCTGGATGTGTTCTCCTGCCTTGCAGCCTCACCAGATATTGATGCTATGCAGGACATCTTTTTTTTTTTTTTTTTTTTTTTGAGGTGTGCGTTATTTCCCTGGAGCTAGTGAGCTGGTTTTTGAGTGGAAGTCAAATGCAGCATGATAAGCAGTTAATTGTCTGGTACACAGTGCTGAACATACACAGTTTACAGTGTGTTTCCTTCAGCTTTTAGTACTAATTTTTTTTCTGCATTGAATGCTTGGAAAAGTTCTGGTTTGGCAATTATAGCTCTGAATGTCAGAAAAAGTAAGAAGAAATAATAATTTGCTTTGGTTGTGCTGTGGTGATGAGTATGGCCTAAGTGCCTTAATCTGATAGGATTTATGGATCTAAGACTTAGTTTTTATTTGAGCAACAGTTTATTTACAGTAGGGATTAATTACTCCTAATGTCTTGATTAGAAAGATGACATTTTACCAAAGGGCAGCATGCAGTAGGTACTTTGAATAGCTACTTTACTGCACGTTTTAAAAATGTATTCATATATTACACTCCATATATTTCATAGAAATCATCTATTGAGTAAATAGTAAACTTTAAAAAACTGTTCCAATATGTGCTTGTATAAGTGCTTGATAGATGCTTCTGAACAGTTAAATTGTCTCAAGCAAAAAATATTGGGATTTTGAATTGCCTGCTGTCTTCATAGTACTCTCTTCGTGACAGATTAGCAATATCTCCATGAGAGTTTTTCCTTCAGCTGCTGCTTTAGAATAATTACAGTGCTTTTGCATATATGTCATTAACAATGAGGGGAAAAAAAAAAGCTCTTGCCAAGGCCGTTAATTTAGATATCTGATGCATGAGGCAGGATAATATGAATTTCCCAGTAGGATACCGGTTGCTGCTCATAGTGCAGCACCAATGCACTGTTCTGTTATTTCAAAGAAGGTAATACCATTATAGACATGGATTTTTATGCCTAGCTTAATTTATAAAGACAAGCGTCAGTGGCTCTTCAGTCAAAAATACATTTGTTATGATAGCTGTTTAACAATACTGTTATTATTGTAAATAGAGTAACAAAATGCAGCATTTTACAATTATTAAACACGATACAGTGGTAGCGATAGTGCTGTTTCCCCCTATCCTGCCAGTGCCAGGTCTATTAAAACTCCTGCCCATTAAACAGTCAAGTGCAAATAAAGCAATTCTACAGCTTTGATAATTAATTATTTTTATCTATCTGAGATAGATGATGGATTTGGTTTTGCAGGCACAGAGAATAATGCCCGTTTTAATTTTTGTTTAGAGACAGCTCTGAATATGATTAATATTCTGTATGTTGAATCTATAAATGATGTGTCCATAACTGTAAAAGCTAAAATGTATATTGCCTGTTTCTAGAAATACTTATCTTTTACTTTCTGGGAAGAAGTGGCTACTTCTTTCAGACTTTGTTAAGGAAAACATTTGACAAAGATCTCTTAAAAGCGACAGGAAAGGTGTTGCTTTGCCACCTGTGCTTAGTTTTCTTGGGAACTGCAGAACGACGTTCATCCTCCAGCAAAATGGGTCTGACCCAAAGTCTGCTGAAGATGGTAGAAATCATTTGATGGATTTCAAGGGGATTTGGATCAGGCTGTTTATGGATTACCCCATGGATTACTTGTAGTGGCTCTACTTGTAGCCTGCCAGTTTATTTAAGATATTTCTGTCAAATGTAGGAATAGCATGCTTTAAGAAAGCATTCACCTGTTTGATCCTGGTAATTCAAGGAGTGGTTTTGTGACATGCCATTCCTGGTGGCTACCCATGCCAGCCAGTGCAGATCCCTTGCCCATCACTCTCCCTAATTCTCTCCTTTCACTTTCCCATCACTCTCCCTTCTCTGAAACTGGGTGCCTACCAAGGGCTTCAGAGAACAGGAAGTGAATATTAGATACTTCAAGCAGGCCAAAACCATTGTTAAGGTAATGCTATATATTGCAAAACAAAACCACAGAGGAGCAAGACACTGGAGGAGTTTTTAGTGTGTTAGGTTTTATGACTCTCTACAAATGACAATAAATGACCGTTGCAAATAAATGAAACCATGTAGAGGTTTAAAAAAGTTTTGTGGTTGTTTTGTGCCTCAGTAGGATGGTCTATGCACTGGCTTTACTCCCATTTTTTCACTGCATCACCCTTTGTTTGCACCAATTTCACATCAGCGTCTCTGGGGCAGGGTGCAGAGGTGCATGGGGCGTAGCGAAGGGCTGTTGTAGCTTGCAATGGCAGCCTTCAACTTTGCATTGTAGCTACAAGAGAAAACAACACTGGATATTTTTTATGTAGTTACTGAACAAGAGAAGGCAGCTGGAAGTCCTTTCGCTGTATTTCTCTTATGATTCCAAATTAAGCTGTTGTTATGAGTCGTGGCGTTCCTGTGAATGGGTGAAAATCCCAGCCTTGTTTAAGTGGGAGAGCCCAGTGCTGTTGATTGCAGAAAGAGCTGAAAATCATGAGCTCTGAAAGACCAAAAATGAGAAAACAGAAGATCCACGGTTTATCATAGCTGGCGTCATGGCTTTTAAGTCATGGTAAACTTTGATACACCATTATTTAATGCATGAGTTTGACAGCACTGAGATAAAGTTTCTGATATAAATCAGTTCATCTTCTTTTTCCTGAGGCTGTTTTACTACGAAAAGAGGTTAGAGGGGGAGGGAAGGGAGAACATGCCCAGGAGAGCTGCCTTTTGCCGCATCGCCTCTGCTACTTCTGTCTTCATCCTCTTCTTCACAAGTGGTACGTGTAGTTTAACCATTTACCTGATAGATCATAAGAACTACCTTCATATGCATCATCATTCCCTTCTTTGCAGTAATAATAATAGTAATAATAATAGTAATAACAGAAAAGTTTTTTAAATCAAATTTCGTTGTTTTTCATGTTTCTGTTTTTACTGTCCTTAAGTTAGTTGGTTTAATTTTCTAGTCCTCAGTACAGTGTTAGAGCTGGAAACCCAAAGCAGGCTGAATCAGAAATGTTTCGCTATTTCAAATTCTGACCTACTAAAATAGAGCTTAAATAAGTAAACCAAAATATGTGGTTAATTCATAGCGCCCTTCTTTACAACATATATTTTAATGTGTTTTGCAGTGAAATCCTATTCCTTCCTGAGCTAAGGATTTTGTGAGGAGGAATGTGATTAGATTCAGGACTTACAGTTACATTCCATGTAACAGATATTTCAGTGGTGATTGCTGAAGTTCAGAACTTTGATAACAAGCAAATGTCAACCAAAAATGTCAGTACTGTGTGTACTGGGTAACCTCTCAATGTGAGCATTATCACAAGCTTTTATGAAACCAGTTAATCACTTGGAAGGGGAATACAACAATTTAGGAACCACCAGACCAAATCAGATCCAAAGTCCATTTATTCCAGCATTTTGTATCTGATAGGACCAGCTCCAGTTGTTTCAGAGAAAGGTCAGAGAGACCACACAATGACTTGTTTACAGAATATTCTCTCTTGGGGAAGATTTATTGCTACAACCCTTTTAATTAGAAAAAGCATAAGCATTTTTTTTCCTCCCTTCATTTTTCTACACAACCCCTAACAGTCCTGAACACTCTTGGTAACTTCTGGTCTTTTTTCCCTTAAAAAGCAGCACAACAGGAACCTACAGGTTCCTGTTTTCCTCTCTTCTCTCCAGCACACTGTAGCCTACAACATTATCTTCCCTTCCTTGGCTGTACATGTAATCTCCTTAATGAATATATATAATATGGATTCTTCAGGTGGAAATCAAAGACTTACCATTGTCTCCCCCTTTCTCTTCCACCTTCCCCGCTGTAGTGCATAGGAATGACTCTGTGTGAGATCTCACTCTTATTCTGCAAAGGGGAAGGACTTACAGGTTTCCAGAGTAGTATAATTTTCCAAATTACTTCTTAGCAGATGAACTGGAGGTAGGTGGCATCTGAAGGAGCTGGAATATTTCCCAGCCCAGGAGACAGGAAAAAAAGACCACAGGTTGAAGAGGAGCTGTCTCTTCTGCCCTTGTTCCTCATGGTGAGCCTGGGGGGGCAGCCGGGGCAGCCTGCCACTCCTTTCATCTCCAGGGAGGGAGATGAAAGGAGTGGCAGGTCTAAAGTCAGTGTAACGTAGCTGTAGGAATCCATAAGCATCTCCAGTGGCTGGCTTTGTGTAACCAATGAATTTGGATGCAAGCCACCAAAACATGCATCGCCTTGGGGACACCTGGGATTTTTTATCCAGGGCCAGTAAAGGAAGAGCTCTTGAGGCATCTGCTCAGACAGGGACACTGCTCCGACTTACAGCAAGGCAGCAGCAGCACTGCGAGTGAAGTACGAAGTCACCACCGCATTTGGCAAAACGTTGAGGTGCATCAGGCTGAATAAATAGGTTAATGATATTGGCAACAGCAGCATGCAGAACAGCAAAGCAAAAGTTAGACATTTGGTCTCACAGGATGAAGCAAAGAACTAGGAGAGTGGTTTTTTTCTAATTGCCTTTAAAAATGCTAATAGTACACGGTTCAAATGCTGAAATTCTGGATTTTGAGGGGCAAAGATCCCCTTCATAGGTGACCTTCCTGAAACTTCCCTTCTGGAGATTGGATCTTCAGAAGAGCCACAGGGAAAGTATGAACTTTGAACGTTTCTCGGGAAGGTGCAGCTGGGGAGAGGGTAGCAGGAGGAAATCAAACAAAATAAATCCTCTCAAAGCTCTCTGATCTCCCTCCTCCACTTTTCTTTTTAATGGTTAGCTTTGAGAATCTGATTCTATAAGGATACTTCTCTCCCCTGCCTCTTTTCTTTACGATTTTGTGGCTGTTGATCCTTTGTAGACTAAGAGCTCATGCCCTGAGATTATCTTCTAGCATCACTGAAATGCAAAAAGTCAGTATAGGACAGAATTAGGGAACAAAAAATATTTTGAAAATAAAAAAGAAAAGGATTTGCAAGGTTTAAAAGATTTTTAATAGTTGGATCATTTTCTGTAGGATCACAGATTAATAATTTTGAACTCTTTTATTTTTTTGTTCTTCTCTTGCCATACATGACATGAGGAATTAGTGAAATGCATCTGGCCAGTTTTGTATCTAGTTTGGGTTGCAGGTGATAAAAATGCATTATTGGTGTTCTGTGACCGATCTGTTTAGGTCTTGTTCTTGCTCTCATCCACTTTTTGCTGACAGATTCAACCTAAAGGCCAAAATTATGCATGAGGATGACCTCTAACTGTTCTCCTCACTTACAGGTATGTGAAAAACTACTGACCTGTAGATGTGAAGAAACGGGCAGCCAATACTCATAATCTAGCACTTTGCATCAACAGTAAATGTAATTTTAAAATAATGGTTTAATTTGCTTTTTAAAATCACATTTGCAGTCTAATTAGACTCCAGAGAAGTCTCCAAGTTGCCCAGAAAAATTACTATGTGACTACATAATAAAGAGTATTATGTCCATTGGAACATAGGAGATGTTACGGTAATTTCTGTCAGACTGAATTTTGACAAGTCTATTTTTAATCTTGCAGTTTGGCATATAGCCTTTAAAGAACATGTATCCTTTGCATGCTAAATCCTGTTATGTCCCCTTTGAGAACTGAATTTTAATGTGCGTCCTTGGAACAAGGAATTTATTCTTGCACAGATAGATCTTTGTTGGTGTGTACAAATGAAGAAGATAAGACTTTTGAAGCTTTTTTTTTTGATGCTTATCGCGTGATTGCAACTGAAGTGAGGGATATCTGTGGTGCCCAATAACTTCATCAACTAGCTTTAAATGGAAGTCCTCAACATACTAATGAGGAAACAGAAGTATAAGCTGTTCAAGAGAAGAATGGGATGTCCACCCAAGAGAACTACAAACCCCTAAGGTTGTTTTTTATGGGAGTTATTTTGTAAAAGGGAAACCTTGATATCGCATACTTTTCAGACTTGTCGAAGTTGTTTTGTTTGCTTATATGGGAGACATTTTTATGCAGCATACTCGAGTTGGCTCAGACTACAAGAGCCAGGCCCGCGGTGTCCAAAGCCAGGTAGTGGAGTTGTGGTGCCTGAAACCCTGTGTGCAGTCTGCAGAGCAGCCTGTGGGTTGATCTGTACGTCTGAAAGGCCAGGGTCATTTTTCAACAATAAAACTTCTCCCATACCTGATTGAAAATTCACCTCTGTGAACTCCAGCAGTTTAAAGTTGGGACTTTAGCCCAAGCTAGTCGCCTGTAGCCATGCTGAAGATGGGAGAAACTTTGCAACTCTCCCTCTGATTACAGAAGGCGTCTAGAGAAGTACTCTAAGCTGTGGTATCTCATGCCATTAGACAGCTCGAGGTGAATCTCGCCACTGAAGTGCTGTTAGGAGGGGTGCTGGGGGTGGTTGGCTCTGCTGGCTGGACTGAGCCTTTCAGCCATGATCTCTCACCTCGGCCCATTTGCAAGTCACAGGCAAGCGTCTCTGCACTCCGTCCCCGAAACCTGCCGGCAGTGAGCGCAGCCCCACGGTGATGGTGCTGGCTTCTGCCCAGAGGAGATGGTTATTGACAGGCTGATTCAGAGCTGCAGCCAGAGGTAGCAGCAGTGGTGTGCCCTCACCCCTGGCGTATAATGCCTCGTGCTTAGAGAGCACTGGCATAAGATGACTCGGCCTGCTTAAGTGTTTCGTATCAAATAATTGCTCGATACAGTAGAGCGGCTATGCTGGGAGCAGAGGCTGTGGCCTTCCCGGGGCAGTCTCTGTGCCAGGGCACGGTGTGCTCCCTCCCCAGCACCGCCGGTCTCGAGCCCCTCTGTGCAGGGCAGTGCAGCTCCAGCGGGTCCTGCCGTCTGCAGGGGGGCTCAGCGCTGCCCGGGGAAACAGAATCACCCTGTTAAGCCACAGGGGATGTAAATCTAGCTGAAAAAATACAAGTATAGCAGATAAATTATTTAGAAAATACCTATGAACTTAATTTAGCAAGTCACATGAAGTCACTCCTTTCTTCTTTTTTCTGTATACCAGTATCCATCTTTCCTCCTACCACCTTCTGGCTGCAGCTATATGGTGGGTTATGTATTCGCCTCCTCCATGAACAGCTTCCCTTCTCTCCCTCACTGTTTTCCTAAAGAGCAGAGATACGTTTTACTGTCCTTCTCTTCAGTCCTGACTGTTACCCACAGCTTCTAAGGAGCAGGAGAGGACAGTGACAAAACTGGTTAATTTTCACTTTATTTTTTTGCTGCAGCGCAGAGCGTGGCAGTGCTGCAGAGGCGGTGGGCTGGGGCTGGCCTGAATGCAGCACGTGTGCGAATCGTATCCCCGAGTGAACTTTAATCTGACTGGTACGGATAACGAAGCACCGGCTTGGCTCTGCAAGTGTGGGCGTTTTCTGGGGGGGAATAACTGGTTCTGAAGAGAGCAGGATCGTATTTTTACTGCTGTTGTTGCCCATCGTATCTAAACTAAAGCTCACATCGGTACGTCCCACTGCACTGCAATTATGTCTTCATTTTCTCTGTGGATAAAAGAATGCAACTGTTCAGCATTTTATGCTTGGTTTGTGTCTGCAGGGTAATTTTCTTCTCCCCTTTTCAAGCACTCCTTCCCCCCCTATATTTTGCAATATATTTGCATTTATCAAGGCAGACTTTCTGCTTAAGAGTAATTTAAGTTTTATCTACGTGCAGTGTACATTTGCTTTGTAACTTTTCAGTGAGACTTGTATTAGTGATTCTTTGTCCCAGGGAAAATGTAAAACAAATGATGTAGTTCCAGTGATACAAAAGGGGGAAAAAATGAAGGGTATAACAGCGTAAATACATTATTAAGTTAACGAGCATAAATATTTAGATGTATTAAATGAAAATTAACAATATGATTTTGAAAGGTTGGACAGAGCTTTAAATAGAATAGATTTTTAAAGTCATATCTTATTGATTTTAGCACAATAAATAAATACATCCTTTAAAAAAAAAAAGAGTGTGAACCTTTGAATTTTAAGCATTCTGGATACATGGTATGTATTCATAGCAGGACTTTTTAATAAATAATGTAATTTAAGAGAAGCAAGTGGTTAATTGGCTGGCAACAATTCTGACTCAATTTCTCCTCATATCAGTCTACATCTTAAATATATTAAATAATGTGTGGGGCCATATATAGCCAAACAGTTTGCACGTCGGGACTGCTGCTGTCTGAATTACTGTGCCACATGCATGGTAGCTAAAGAAGAGTAGCCTCTTTGGCCGCCCATCCAAATCATTATAAAATCACATTTGCCATCACTTATACTGCCTCAGTGGCACATGGATATGTCTTTGGCATCTGACCAACCAATTTTCTATTCCAGACTCAGTAAGCAAAAATCATTCTGCATTAGTCTCTGCAGCTCAGTATCCATCAATTGTCTAACCTTGCAGATATAATAACAATAATAATAAACCCTGCAAAATTCAAGCCACTGACCACTGAAACTTTTCTTAATGAGGAATTGAATGAATCTTGTTTTGTCGGAACATTTATGTCTTAAAACTATTTCAGTCAATCTTTAATTATTTAAAACACAATAATAGCAATGTGTTCCATAACAAAGAATAGAGGTGCTCTTAGATTGGATCAGATAGTCTTGTTCAAAAAAAGCACATAAGACTTAAAAGCAAAAATAATAGTGTTCAGGCATCTGAAAGAAAACCACCATTTACTCTTGGAATGAATGTGTTTTTCTTAAGGAACAATAATAAAGCCAATAATATTGAACCAAGAACAGTATATAATATAGTGCTTGAAAATACAATATTCTTCAGAATTTGAGGGCTTTATCTCATTTCTGAATGCATCTTCCTCTTCTTAATTTCTTTTTTTCTATTGGCTGGATTACTTAGAGCTAAGATAATGTCTGTGAAGGACTTCTGACACAAAATAGCCCTATGTGAATGTTATGCATTATTAATAAAAACTCAGATAACTCTCTAAAACAAGATGCTCCTAAAGCATTTAACATTTAATCAGCAAAATTTATCTGATGTTCTCCTTTTTGAAAAGCATTAAGGAAAAGAAAAACTTGAATAGCTACAGGAATGAAGGATGTATGTGAACGCCTCACCTTTCATTACTACATACACAGTGCCCTAACCTGAAAGTGAAAATGCCAGTGCCGTACAGAATATGGATAGCAGCTGTAATGATTTCTGATGCTTCAGTACAATGAAAATGAACCCCTGATCATAAAAGATTATGGTTAATTTGTCACATAATAAAAATATCTTTAAGATTTTCTCATTTTTAGTAATCTTTCCTCCTCTTTAATATGCAACTCCCATAGATCTCTTTTGCAATCTTATTGATACAGGTGTTGCTCCTCTACAGTTTCTGACATCCTCAGCTATCTTTTATTTCACTTCCTTATTTCCAATTTAAAATGTGATTTTAGAGTACGTGATTTCCTTGTATCTCAGCAAGGAACAAAACGTTTATACCAGTGTTTATTTTAACTCATTGCCGTAATTACTTATTCAAAGTGTTCGGCATTAGATAATGCATTTTATTGAATTACTCTTTTTATTGATCTCTTAACTGCCATACTATCTAGATTGACCAAACTTCACTGTGCAAAATGCTGCACCAGCATATACAGTAAATCTACTCTGTCCAAAGTATGTCCACCTATGACAAAAATCAGAGGAGGGAGAGACTGTTGGGAGAGTAGAAGCACTAATGAAGCAATATTTGCATTATATTAATACCAGTATATCAACTGCCTAACTTTTGTCAAGACTTGGTAGGCAAGGAAGAGCTCCACTAGAAGCAGGGTTTTGTTGTGGAAGGCAGCAGCATCGCTTTGCGGGCTGCCAGAAGATGCTGTGACCATCACAGCAAGCGCACTTCCCTTCACGTCCTTTCATGTCATCGTGGCCGTAAGCAGTCACTTGTCAGTCCAACTTTGGTTTCATGGTTTGTGGCAGCAGAGCTGCACCTTGCTTGTTCAATCACCAGTGCGGTTTTAACCTGGACATGGAGTTATATTTCTGTGAAATTAGCCATTAGGCGTGCCATGAAGTTTTTGTTGACTTCTGTGCTAACTTTATGGCATTTGCTGAAGGAAAGACAATACCTGATCCTGTATAAAGTCTGTTTTATTGAAGTTTCTGAGCATGCTGGTAGTGATAGACACTGTTCACGCACTGCTCCAGAGCTGTGCAGTGTATGGCCACAGATTTTTCAATCCGGTACTGGAAGCCTGATTCAGTGTATTGTCAAACCATCACCATAGCTGTTGGTCTTTTGCTACTGATTTTTTCCCTGATGCTGTGTGACTATTCAAAGAATTATTATTTCTCTTTTAGTCTTTTTTCCCCATTGTCCAGGTGTCCTCATCTAAAGCATGCTGCTCTGCCACTTAAAACTAAGAGAAGTAGCCCAGCATCAATGAAGTCAAAACTTTCACTTCCCATGGGGCATGAGAGGTCTGCTGCAGCCAGACTAGAAAGAAAAATCATTAAGTAAAGGGATAATTGTTACTTTCTAACATAGTGTCGGCAAAAACCAGACATTAAAAATAAACCATTAGAAGAGAGAATTTCTTTCCTAAGTGAAAATTTACGTTGTGTCTCTTTGAAAGAAACAAAACCAAGAAACCAACAAGGCTTCATTGTGTGAATATTAAAGTTACATTTGCTCTCTGAAACATCCTTTTCAATTGCAAGATCATACTGTTAATCTCTCTTTTGCACTGAGACAAGTGAATAACACTAGTTTTCAGGGTTTGGAAAGTTACCTCATCATTTCCTTCCGTCCTTTAAGCTTCATTATTTTGTCTGTTTCCACCATTGAAGTAAATATTCAAGTGGCTATGTGACTGCATCAAGATGTCTAAGCAACTGCTGGAAATTCAGTAGAGCACAAGAAAGCCTCTCTTTATCTAATTCAGATAATGTAGAGGAACATGTGGGACCTGTACAGAAAAGCACTCAAGGTGTTGTAATCCTTTTCTTTCCGTCTCCCAGGTAAATGAACTCTGAATCCAGTTTGAACATCCAGATGTATTTACAAAAATTTAGAAAATTAGGAGAAAGTTGTAATTACATTTAGCAATTTTCAAATTAGATTTTGCTGTGACCATGTATGCAACTGTAACAAAGTCCTGATGGCTCTGTTTTTGAAGGTTGAAGTTAAGAAATGATAGAGTAATCAGAATAGATTTCATAATCATTGCTAGGTCTCTGGTGGCTGCACGAGAGAACTGGTTCATGCCACTGTTTCAAAGCATAATCTACCATGTCAGCATTGGGTTGGATTTTGTGGAACAGTTAGAATTTACCATGTTGTGCGTTTTGTTCTGCAACCTCAGTGTTTCAGTACAGTCCAAGTTCCTGGAAGTCCTCAGTAAGTATGTTAGTGCAAAAGATAAGTGATCCCAAGTTAATTGCCTGGGTTTAACATACTTGAGTGTGTGCAGTCGGCAGCCGTTGCGTGCCTGCCGGCTTCTGCATGTGGGCAGCTGCAGAATGGGAAAACAGAATTGCTCTTAGCTCACTTAGAAACCCTGTCTGAAAGGGCTCACTGAAAATGACCACAGAAATGCCATTTTAAAGTCATTGCAGTCTGATGGAAACAGCATAGTCTGACAAATAAAGAAGAGAAATTTTCAGGAGGGTGAAACTGCCCTTTCCATGGTGAGACCACCCTGTTCTGTAACTATTTTGCTTTGATAGTATTGTATAGTAGCTCCATAGCACCATTCCTAAAGATGTCTCATCAATAGACATCTTGGGGCTGGCTTATTTTGCACTTTGTTCATTATACTTTGAGAATTAACTTTTCTTTAGAGCTTCTGAGGCTTTGGCAGTTAATGACAGGAAAACTAGCACTGAAATGCTGGCCTGGATGAGTGACCTGAGAGACTAATATTATCCCGCTTTATCTGTCTTTGATCCTTTAAAACTAATGTGCAGAAAGTCTAATTAGAAGAGGACAGCTGAACAATTAATTAATAGGGGAGTAAGCACTACATTTTTCTCCTTGGCAGTATGGTATCTTCATGCAGCGTGAAGTAATTTATGCTGTGATCGTGTGGCAGTAGCATGCTAACAGTCAGACTTGGTGAATGTCTCGGTCCATCAGATATACATGCATACCCATCTGGCTCTGAGTTTTTACACTGGCCAAAATGAGCAAATACTGATTCTGTTGGAGTAGACAACTCCAGTGTTAGTAACTCCTAATACGTCCTCTACTCCGTCTTGAGGTTTAACCCCAAGTTCTCTCAGGGGATGAGGGATCTCTGTAAGTAGGAAAATGGTTGCCTAAGGAAGGCAGCCCAGTCAATGTAGAGTTTTCTGCATATTGCTGATATTAAGAGTTGCACTCTAGAATTAATTGAAGGCAGATGCAGTAAGAAGGATCTGGGAAGACATTGTGTGGTAGAGGACTGCAGGTAAAATTGCTCAGCAGTTAGATAGCAGCATAATGCTGCTGTTGATATTCAAGCAGCCTTACCAAGGCACTCTTGTACAGCGTGCACAGGTATTTACTGTTTGACTAACATTTTGGTAACACAGTTACAAAGATCATAGCCTTAAAGTTGAGAATATAAGCAACTGGACAAGTTTGGGTATTTGTGGAGAGGAGAATTATTTTGGCTAGAGGTAAATATAGGTCTTCATAAAGCACTGAAATTCAAGAACAACTTCTTTATAGGGCTCACCTTGCCACAGTGCTAATAAAGGAGAAAACAGAGTGAATTTGGTACATATGAAAGCTTGACAGATGGACAGCCTTAGAGAACGGGAGGCTTTTTTATTCTCAAAGCCTTTACTGCAGAGGCATCTGAAATGGCATCTCCTGTATGAAAGCCTGCCAGTGTGCCACAACCCTGATCTGAAGGGACCGCTTCTATCGGAGGAAGCAAGCGTAATTCAGTCTGCAGACACGCTTGCTTCTTGGCCCCTTACGGAGACTGCCAACAAGGGTTCCAATTAGTGCCAGCTGCAGACTGTGACAATTTTAAAGGCTGACTTTCACACCATGCCAGACCTTTAAAAGAAAGAAGAACATTTATATAAAATGCAATTTGCTTTGACAGTAATTTTCTGTATGCTATTATTGAAGTTATTTATGTTCGAATCAGAGTATCTTTCCTGTCAGCTGTGTTTCTGCTGCTGTTTGATCCTGCAGTGCAGTAATAATCCCGTGCTTATATCTTTTATACTTTATGTGGCAGTGGTCATTTCAAGCATCTATTACCTGCACAGTTTTTAGGGCTCAGACATTCGAACAGGAATCCTGTAAAACTCCCAGATTCTTGTGCAGATTGCTTCCGCCGCTGCAAGTCCTCACGTATTTAATGGCAAACTTAAATTTTAAGGACCTCGTGAAGCAGCAGGGCTATTCAAATGAAACTGTGGGGTTCAGGAGTTCACAAGTTGAAGTTGCTTGGATGTCAAGAGTATTTCACTGTATTGACAGTGAGGCTAAGGGCAGGTAATACTATTAACAGTGGTGGAAGAAGCAGCCACCAGCTTTCCGAATGTGAGTGTGATCCCTCTGCCTTCTGATACCAGGGATTCCAACATGTCCTCCTTATCTCCAAAAATAAGACCTGAACACCATGGTCTTTGTGTTCTGTGCTCTGTCATCCCAGGAAAAAACAGCATCTAACCTGATACTCCCATTCATCTCTTAGCTCGTTTCTCATGTGTCTGCCCCCAAAGCAAGACCTTGGCCTCATGTCCCATCTCCTCTATCCATAGATCGTGCAACCTTACTCCTCCTCCCCAAACTGGGACCTCACACCTCACCTTTGTGGTAGCGTGCCTTATTTCATGAGCCTTTTTCTACGTCTTGCTTGCTGCACTCCTGCAACTGTCTTCTGAGATAGAGCTGGGGAAGTAACGCCATGCGTGGCATACTCTGCCTTGCCTGTGTAGCGTGATGGCAGGATAGTCCATATCTAGCTGCGTACAGGATCTTCAGAGAGACTTCCCGGAGGACAGTGCAGCCAGCTGGACAGGCAGAGACTGAAATCCCACTGCCACCCTTCAAGCAGTTCTTGTGCCATGTATTGGCAACCTCTTGAGAAAGTATATTTTTCTTTGTTCCCCTAAAAATTGTCTGGAAAATATCCTCCTCCTAGGCATGGAGAGGTCAGATTCTTCACCTGCTGCTAACACATTTATCTATGGGCAGATGTAATCAAGAGTCCAGAAGCGATCTGCCCAAAGTAGCATGGCTTCCAGCCTAGTTTAATCTATTGTACTTCTTAGTTAGAAGCTACTGAGTCATGGAAACGTTGCCTGTAGTTTGTGTGCTGCAGTGTTGCCTTTTGGAAACAGAGGGGGAAGAGCCCCACACGTCATGGCTCTTGCTGGAGGAGTTCTCCAGTGCAGAGGAGCTGGACTGTGTGGGCTTTTAGCTTGTGTGTTCATGTTTGCACAGCGCTGCTTTTCCTGTGACAAAAATAGCCTTGGGGAAAGGCATAATCTTCTTAAAGCCTCTCTCCCCTGTCCCTCTGCATTGTTTCATGGGTGTCAATGAATACTGAGTTTGTCTGCTAGCTTATCAAGGTTCCCCTGGTCCACTCAGGCAAGTTGGTGTCATTGCAGGACCTGGAGGCACACTGTGGGGGGCTGCGTGATAACAGCGGAGGATGAGGCAACACCGGGTTAAAATGGGTCTGCTCTGTCCCACTGAGGTCCCTCCAGAAGATGTCTCTGGCCCTGGAAATAAATCTAGGCAGACCTCTGGGGCAAACTGTTCTTTTCCACAGGAACTGTTGCTCATGATAAAAGTCTGGAGAATTGAAATTTGGAGCTTCTCTAGGTGAAGATAACTGCTGTAGAACAGGTTTTATGTAAAAATGTATATACAGCTCAAATCAAAATGTTCCTTTTGTAATAATTTGAAATGTACTATAGTAGAGTGACTTTGCAAACTCTTTATTCATTATTACTGCCTTAATCTTCATAATAATGAAAGATATTCAAATGCTGAATGATTTTTCTCTAGCCTAGATGCTAGAATTTGAAGATGAGTTCCACTTTCCTTAGCTTTGAATAGGGCATTTGAGGTAACCTGTTACATTTTGTAGTTAGTTTTTGACCCACTGATTTCCATTTCCTTTCTTCAAAAATGTAGTGTGAAGCATACTGCAAATCATGGCATCACACTCCATAATTGTGAAATTCAGACCTTTGTCATCAATAGTGAGACTCAAAGTGAAACAGAGGATCCTGAAATAGCAGAGAACAAAGCATTTCAAAACAAGAGTTTCAGAATTTGATATTTGGTGTGAGTGAAACAGAGATGTTATGGTGAAGAGAAAGATTTTTCTTAATTGCATTCCCTGTAAGTGATATTATGTATTATATGTCAATTCCTAATTTGTTCATCTTCACTGGGAGAGAAACCTAGTACTCCTCTGGTACGTAAAACTGCTAAAAGCTTTTAAATTAGCGGAAACAATAATTTTCTGTTCTCAGTTCTTACGAGTGAGTACAGGTAATACATATACTTTATTCATATGCTATATTTGCTGTAGGATGCATACAAAGAACAGAGACACTTATTCAATATGGCTCAGATACTGGGAGTCCCCCCACGTCCCTTGTCTGCCCTGCATCCCTTCCTCTCTTCCAGCTAGAAGGAAGCAGAAGAGAGACAGTGATTTCCAGCCGCATGTTCACAGAGAAAGTCAATGGCTGGCATTGTAGCTGAATGTTAACGGCTCATGTAGCCCGAGATGCGTGATACTTAGTAATACAACTTTAACCTTTATAATGCACTGTAATTTGATTCTTGAACCATCTATATTCTCTCCTTGTTACAGCCTAAGTAGCTGTAAGGAGTAGGGAGAGAGACAAATATAATCACCTTGCGGGGCACGGGCAAGGACAAAGACATGAATCACTGAAATTCCCATCGCAGTTTTCAGATTTTAGCCTTGTTCTCACCATTTGATTCTATTGTCAGGAAATGAAAAAAAAAACGTGGTGATATTTTATTGTGGTGTTGGTCTTAGCTGGTCAGATGGCAGAGCACCCATAAAGTCTGCAGCTGTTGTCCGAGCTTGAAGTTGCCGATGTTTGGTCTTGAGGGACTGTAAAAAAGTATGTGGACTTAAAAGAGAAGTAATTAGGTTGTGGTTAAGTGAGTACGAAAGGTAATAAAGTATCTGGAATATGTACTCTTTTTTTTTTTTTTTTTTGTTACTTCAATCACATTCTTGAAGGAGGAAAGACATTTCAGGGGGAAAGTAATACTGTAGGGTTTTTTTTTAGCCTTTGCCACTATCTTTCAGAAGTTGTTTAAAAGAAGTAGCTCATGCTTAAGTGTGGTGATGTACCTAGTTTATGTAATCTAATCTAAACTGTTTATATGTTCTACTGTTGCACATGGACGTACGTATGTACACATACATCTAAGCTATAAAACATAGAGATCACAGTACATGGTCAGTGATTCCATTGTTTTTCCATTACTGTGATATATATAATACATGGTACAATTGACAGTCTCCAGTGTTGTGCAAGGTTTAGCATTTAGATATACAGGATTTGCTTACAGTATTGGAAGTAGAAAGTGATGTGCTGTGGTATGGAGTTTTGTCATCGCGAGTTGAGAAGGTTTTAAAACAAGTGGTGGAGTCGTGACTGAGTACTGCAGATCAAAAAGCTGCTGATTAAATATTTATTTCTCTTGTAACTGTGCTGTGTTTTGTATGTAGTATTTGTTTTATAGAAGATGTTTTCTCTAATGATGAGGGGACTGTCCATGGTGCTTGACACCTGCTTCGTGTGCGTGTGTCCTGGTTTCAGCTGGGATAGAGTTACTTTTCTTCCTAGTAGCTAGTAGAGTGCTGTGCTTTGGATTTAGGATGAGAATAATGTTGATAACACACTGGTGTTTTGGTTCTTGCTGAGTAGTGCTTACACCAGCCAAGGACTTTTCAGCTTCCCATGCTCTGCCAGGTGCACAAGAAGCTGGGAGGGGGCACAGCCAGGACAGCTGACCCAGACCGGCCAAAGGGCTGTTCCGTGCCATATGACATCATGCTCAGTATATAAACTGGGGGAAGAAGAAGGAAGGGGGGGACGTTCGGCATGATGGCATTTGTCTTCCCAAGTAACCGTTACGCGTGCTGGAGCCCTGCTTTCCTGGAGATGGCTGAACGCCTGCCTGCCCATGGGAAGTAGTGAATGAATTCTTTGCTTTGCTTGTGCGTGCAGCTTTTGCTTTCCCTATTAAACTGTCTTTATCTAAACCCATGAGTTTTTTCACTTTTATTCTTCCGATTCTCTCCCCCATTCCACTGGAGGGGAGTGAGCGAATGGCTGTGTGGTGCTTAGTGGCTGGCTGGGGTTAAACCATGACAATGTGTAATGTGCTTGGGTCCAGATACTCCAAATGTCCTTATTATAGCCTCAAATGTTGTATGAATGGTCCAGGGTCCAGCATCCTTCCAATGCAAGTGATTATCCTGTAAGAAACTCTTGTCCCCAGAATAAATCTTTTGACCTTTTGGTTTAAAAAAGCTCTTGTTAGTCTAGGATGACTCTTGCCTACACTGGCACCTGGACAGGTTTAATCCAAGAATAATGACAAGCTGAAAAACATTTTCAGGAGAAGCTGATTTTCTTCTTTAAAGGCAACTGTCTAAGGTAGCTGGACTGCAGGAGGCAGGGGTGGTGGTAATCTTATGTTACAGGAGAAACATAAATTAGTGGGTTGAAAGTAATTGAAGAGGTCAGTTGGGCATGGAGTAGTTATCCCAGGGCTACAGTTTATTCCATAGCTAACAACTGTGGGCTTTTCTGTCTACTCGTATGCCTAGATTAATATAGCGGTGGCAAATTGGATAGATGTGGATAGCATAGATATGACTCTGAGATTCTTGAAATAAATTACATTTCTTATCATGCATTTTCAGCTTCCCAAAAATGTGGTAGGTAGAATAGAAAAAAAGTAGAGAGAATCTTGTTAGCCAAAACGGAATGGAGGTTGCCTTTTTTTAAACTATAAGCTGTAAACTCTTCAAGAATAACAATGGAGAATAATACAGAATAATTGTGGAGATCTCCAAAACTGTAGCATACAGACCTTAAAAATGAACTGTAAATTTTCAGAAATATGAACACTGTAAATCAAGGCTGTTTCATGATTGAATAAATAATTTCTGGCATTTAACTTTGGAACATGTTTTATCGAAATGAAAAATAATTGTGGGAAATTCCTTAAAGTCGTTACAATTTTATCTAAAGGGGATAAAATTATGCTGGTTTGTGGCAGAATATTTAATTTTGACCACATGTAGCTCCTCATTAATTTTTTTTAACTTTCTAACTCAATTTTATTTCTGTTGTTCCAAGCACAGATAAGCAACCAAAGCCTTCAATCCCTCCTTTTGAAAAGTCTACTTATACTCTTTTAGTGTAATGATATGAATATCTAATAAGAGGAGTAAAAATTGAAGCTTAACAAATTTTTCTTTAGTTAGGTCTAGTTAGGTTTAGATATTTGGTCTGACCTTGCCCCTTGCATGACTGATGGCTTTGACAGAAGTAGAATTTACTATCCCAGTTGGCCTTCAGAGATGTATTGGCTTCATCAAGTATAGCCTGACTTTCCAGACCAATTTTCTGACTGGGCCTTCAGTCTCTCCTCTATTTTCTTTGCTTTTTGGCTTTTTAAGTTGCATATCAGTGGTGTTAATATGCATATAAGGTGACACTGTATAAGACCAGTACAGTGTGATTTATTTTAGTTAGTTCTGCTGAACAGGTCAAGCATACCAAATCAGTTGCACTTCAGTTAGCCAGGCAATAAATCACATAAATAAAGAATTAATTGTGTTTGAAAGTAGTAAAACCAACAGAAGATCAACTCCATCCCAACAAAATGGCAACTGACCTTTTCTTAGCTAATAATGCCCTCAGCAGCCACCTGACCAACAATGTAATACAAGAGAGATCGACTCTGATTGGCTTCTTTTCCTTCTTCTTCTGCTCTACCCTTACTTTTCCCCAGTTATCCACCTCCCCCAACTGCCCACCAATAGTCAAAGTATACATTTGTCATTTATCTAGACCACTTGATCATATCAAGATTCCCAATAATTTCTTCTCTTTATCCTGTAAATCAGTTGGGTTGTTTTAGAGCTGCTTATATGTTTTCCATTTACTAGTTTCATCCTAAAGAACAGATGTTTAATTTTAAAGAAAAAACTTTCTTTAGCAATCTTGTGAAAATGTAAAAATTCTAATGGGGGTATTCACCAAATGTTAATCTTTTTCCACCCATTTAAAAATGTGAGCTAGAAAAGAAATGGGGGCTAAATTTTGTCCTTATTTTTGTTCTGAAAACACTGCTGTCTTCAGATAAATTTCACAATAAGTGTACAAGAGCTAGATGGTATAAAAAGTCACTTGCATTTGGAAAGTAGGTGAAAGAAATTTGTAGTCTATATAGATGCTGAACTGATGGGATTAATCAAATGTTATTCCATTCTTGCTGGAGAAAGCCATTATTCCAGCATGCAGGTCTCTGATGAAGCAAATATTTCATAGTATAAACTGTAAAGTCAATTCAATTTGTTAGATTGGAAAAAACTTATTTTTTAATATCCATTGTTATTTTGGCATATTAGTCATCTCTGTAGTTCTCTGCTATGTGATTGTAATAAACATTTTGCCATATTACTGCCGTTTTCTCCATTAAACAGAAAAGCTGGTTATCTGTAGTGAATAAAAGTATGAATCTTTACTTGATTTTACTTTTTTTTTCTTTTTATAGAAGCTGCAAAGAATCAATCCTCCTTACTGTTGTTCAACCTTACCCTGTAAGTATTGTCGGTGTCTTCTGAATTAGTTTCCTAGCAACACAGCAGCTTTTTTTTCTGCCTATATTCTGTCTGTGTCTCTACCTTATCTGTGCAATAAAAAGAAATAAGTGAGATAAGGGCTCTGTCTCTTAAAGGTGATGTTTAAGACTGTGTTACTGCGTCCTGCACTCAAAGACTGCATTAGCAAGTTAAATAATAACAATATCTTCAAATTCATACTAGAAAGATGGGTAGAGCAGGATGCTGAGTTCTGCTTCAATTTCTGATCTGTTGCAGCTCCTGGGTTTTTCTTGATTCTGCCTCGGTCCCACAGAGTTACGTTTCTGTGTCAAACCATCTGTACCTTAGGCAAGGGAGGGCTCTGTCTGCATCTCCAGCGCAGGGCATGTGGAGGTGAGGGGAGAGAAGAGACAGACAGGCGATTGCATCAGGCTGGCTTGAAGGGACTGGGAGAAACTGCAGCCCACCTCGGAGCTGGCTGATGCGACGTGCCTTTGCACTTCGCTCAGCGGTTTGTGGGAGTGGGTTCGTGACCTGTCAGCTCAAACCCATCTCCCATGAAAAAGGAGAGAAGCCAAGCCAGGGGAAGAAGCACATCTCTCTCTTCCCATACATCTATGCACAGCCTTGCGTACCTTGCAGGCTGCTGAGGGGCCTCAGCCATGCATCAGGAGTGATTTCAGATTCAACAGGTCCATTCAGCTCCCTGTTGGCTAGGCTGATACACAACAGTTTTGCTTAACACGGGATAATTGCATCCTTTTCACCCAAGAATAAGAGATGAGATGGATTTGACACAAAGATGTGAAAACAAGTTTATCTGATGAAGCTGCCAAAATATACATCTTGCAAATGCAACTTGGCCAGTGCTGTGTGGCTTCATACTACTCATTAGCCTTTCTGGCTAGTTTAGAGGTAGTCGTGTAGTTGTGCTGGTCCTGTACCCTTTCTAGAAGCCAGTCTGCACAGCAACTAAATCCTGGGGGGAAAACACGCATTCTGCAGCAAAACCAGGCAGCGGCTGCCACGCTGCAGTAAGACCACTGGCAGGAAGGTGAGTTGGGATCTGGCTGGCATCAGCCACCTTAAATGAAAATGCAGGCATGGTCTGACTAAATAAAGAAACCTAACCACCTTTAAAGCTTGCTGGATTACAGCCAGTGGTTTTGATCACAGGGAATATATATAGTATGGGGGAAAAGAATTCCTCACCCACTTGCCTTTTTTATGCAGGTTGCCTTATTTCATCCATTGATAGGCTTCATTCTTTTCTTTAAATGTCAGGTGAAGAAAGGGCATGTGCTTTAGCGCAGGTATGCGTAGCCCTTAAAAGTGGACAGTAAGGTGTAGTACTACACGTCTGTGAGGTGTTGTGGCCTGTTGTCACTGTGCTGCTGGTATGAGAGCAAGCCTGTATGCACTGAACGTAAGGGAAGCTGAAACCCAGATGAACTGAGCACTCCATGTTCAATGGGAGGCCTTACAGCACAGGTAAGCCTTTGACCTGGAGAAGAAGGAAAGTCATGACCTGGTATCTTCCCAGTGCTTTCAGTCCAAGCCCTGTTTGAGGCCTGACAAGGCAGAATCTGCTCCTTTCATTACATAGCACCAAAAGCTAATCAGTAACTGAACTACCTCTAGATGTCACTGAGCTAGGAATAGCACTGAAACACTTTGCTGTCCTGTCAGCCATTTGGGCTCATCTGCCCATCTTATATGTGTGTTTGTATTGCCCCATTCTGGCACATCTGTCAGAGTCCCCCAGCTTTACCTCAGCAGACAAAGCATATGTGTTTTCGGGGGTGATGGATGCTTTATCTCACATAGGCATGAAGATTGTCTCCCCAAGAATGTCCACAGAGCAGTCAGAAGATGCGATTGATGTATGCATATCGGTGCTAGCTTTAGTTGACTGATTTTTATCCCAAAGTCGGGATGCTTCAGTGGCATGAGTTTAGTTGGGAGAGCCTCAACTGCAGGACTGTTGCACCCTGCAGATCTCCTTTGGTTTGTGCACTCTTATTGTACCTCCTTATCTGTCCATACCAGGGTCTTGTTGATTTGTAGCATCCTTGCCATATCACTTTCAAGCCCAAGTTTTCCTGCAGTGGAAACAAAGGTGTGTGTAGGGATGGGGAAGAGCTGGGATGCTGCCAGTGTGTGCAGCCAAGTTTGAGGCCTGAAGCAGTGCAGGGTCCCTCAGTTTATGCAAACTCTGGGCTGTGAAGTCTTCTGAGGACTCCTGAGTTGCCTTGAACATCTGGCCCATGCTGGCCCTCATACTGCCACAACATTACTGTCAGTAGTGCCTGAGCCTGTTAGGTGACATCCCTCTCAGCTCTGCCATCCTGGGTGTTGCTGCACTTTGGCTGTGTACCTGTCCTGGTCTTCTGTGCAGGGGGTCCTCTGGCAAATACATTTTGCCTTACAGTTTGGAAACAATATTTATGTCTTCAAAGATTATGATGCACATGTGTTTTCCCCTTTTCTTTAATTTTGCCTCCTCCATTTTTCCTTTTACTATTTTGCCAATAAAACGGGAAAGATGAAGTAGAAACCAGACAAAGGAAAAGTAAGAGCTTTTAAATACAGACTGAACTTCTTCCCCATTCTTGGCAGAAATACATCTTTACAAACATTTCATCAATCTCTCTTCTCAATGGTGAACCTTTTTCTTTCTATCATTGCATGAAAAATATCTGCCAAGATGGATTACCAGAGTGCTGTTTCTTAATTGTTTTTATTTGCGCTATTTAGAGTGTGTTTTGTTTTCATGCTTTCAAGTAACCATCCTTTATGATTGCGGGTGAAAGTAGACGTAATCTAGATTTATAGTACTCTCTAGTTCACTTAGTACTTTTTGAAAGCTTTTGCAGATCATTTTTGCTTAAGTGCATTCAGTTTTGTTTAATGCTTAAACTCATTAAAATTTCATTTTAATTATGACCAAAACAAAGCATTAGGCTACCTTTTTCTTTACATCAATCTACAAATCTCTGCTAGGTTGATATCACCACTGCGCATAAGTAGGTCACTGAACAGCTAAAGCAGTTGAAGCAGTTCAAAGTTTTGATTTCTGGAAGGATGGCATTTGATTACAATTTCTGACCATTTTATTCTGTAAATGGACTATTGTTCTGATTGTTGCCTTATTAAGTTTTAAGCATTACTCAAATCAAATAACTTGCCTGTTGTGATATCTGTTCAGATTTTATGTCTAGAGATCATTTGATAGGTTGCTTTCATGATTAATCTCTTAAGCTCCTTGGATGTAGTCCAGGCCCAGCTGAGATCTGTGGCAATTTTGCTGTGCATAAGTTCAGTGATGGGAAAAGGATAAGATCTTTTTCTGTTTTGAAAGAGATGCTTCTTGTTATAACACAGTTACATGTCTGAGACACAACGTTTCCAGAAAAACTACGATAAATATCACTTATTTATGGATCATAATGATTGTAGCAACAATCTTATTGAGAGTCTCACAGTATTTTTCATGCTGCTTTGCCTTCTGGAGTCATGTAACAGCAGCAACTACCATATCTAGACTTGTGGTTGTAAAGAAGGATGTAAAAAAGAAACAGGTTTGCAACAAAGACTTCAAAATCTAAAGTGAAAAAGACTACCAAGGTGTAGTTTTAGAAATCATTTGGAAGTCAGACGTGAGCGTTTTGAACAAGATGATTTTCGACTGCTCGAAGTTGCGAAGTTGGTGTAGAAATGCTGGCTTTTTTTCTTTGAATGTGTCCATTTTTTACAGTCATCCTGAGGACCTTTTCCACTGCATAACTTCCACATCAACTTTTTGGTATGGCAGTTCCATATATAGCTTTAATCCTACGCAGGAGAGGATCACGGTGTGGTTGACAACAAACTTGCCATCGCTGCATTGCCTCCTGGAAGTGCCGGCTGGTCCATGGCCGCTGTCCAACCACTCTTTGCTGTTTGAAGCAGCCTGCTCTCATGTCAGACCTGTGCTGCGCAACCTTTCTTCCATCTGTGTGTTGTGCAAATCCCAGTGAGCCCTGCTGCTCCTGACCTTTCTTCCTGGAGGCCTCCTCTTAGGCTATATGGATTTTTCTGGAGTGTAGTTGTACGAAATACATGATCTTTTCAGCAGTGAAGACCGTGAGAAAATTCAGTGTGAACTTCCACGTTAGTTGTTTCAGCAAAGTGGAAAAGAGCCCCTCCACCCTTCACCCTATCCACCATTTTCTCCTTGTAGTTCTCCCTGCCCACCCACCCCAGTTACCATTAGGTCTCTTTTCCCTCTTTATTAGCCCTTTCTCCCATCTCAGATGCATTATCATTCATATAGCCCTTCATTTGTTCATTTTAGCCTGGGTTTGTATGGGGTGAAGGTTTCTTTCATTCTGAAAGGTCCTCATCCTTGCAGAGATGTGGGGCTGAAAGTAGTATGGCATGGCTGACTTTTTTTGTACTTTTCTGCACTTGATTAAGAGCAGACACCTGTGTATAAGAGGTAATCATGAATGTAAAGGAGTAATCCATGAATGTAAAGGGCTGAACTTTGGAGAGGCAGAATCCCAAAAGGCCAGTGGAGGGGATTTTATGGAGGACCTCCACATTTAATAAACGCAGATATAGATGCCCCAGGCCCATCCAGTCACAAGATGAGTTGCAACGTCTGGACATTCCACAAAGTCTGAAGCTGACCTGTGGTTTCACTCATGGGTTTTGGGACAATCATAGTAAACTAGGCTGTCGTTTAGTGTAGATGGAATGGATTGGATTTTCTCAATGCCTGCATTAAAGTGAGGTTTGGCTATTCCTCACCTTTCAGGTACATGTTAGATGTGTATGGGACTAATGATCAGACTGATTACCATCTAAAAATAGTAAAATATAAATAATGCAAATAGTAAAATATAATTGTCTATGATAGATCACAAGATTTTAAGAGAGAACCCAGATTTGACCACTATTTCAGCAATTAAATTTGTGCCAAGAGTTTAACAAACAAACAAATACTCCTGATGATGATCCATCAGTGCCCTGTGGTTATAACAAATTACTGCATGGTAAAATTTCTCCACATTATTGCTTCTGTGTCCCTACCTGCCCTTCTACAATGCTTTTGTGAGCCAGTGTAGTTGTTTCAGCTGTCCTCACAGCTATGAATGGCAGTATTTAGTTTGCCTTTGGGCATTATGTACTGTTCCACTTAATAAATTTAATTCTTCCTCTTATTCAGATTTTATTTGCTTTCTAAATTTTGTCTCATGTAATTGCCTTTAGGGATGGACCAAAAAGTCAACACATTTTTGCAGTCATGCAGTTTTTCCTTGCTTCCTAACAAACATAATATTTCATATTAAACTAATGACTAATTTTAAGTAACAAAAATGATTGCATATATACAATTTGTGGCTATTTAAAACTTCAGTATTTCTGTCAGATTTTGACACTCATTGTCACAAAGCAGGTTTTCTTTTCGCCTTGTGACTGTCCCATACTGCTGCCTTGTTTCATTTCTTTATGGTAGCTCAGTACTACACTATCCTCTTCTAAATGCTAAATCCTTCTTTTTCTTGAGCATGAGTAAAGGTTTTGTTGTTCCAGCACCTCTACCAGCAAGAGCGCTCAAAGGGGCTTTTGCAGCAAATAAACACCATTTCACTTGGAATCTCCCTCAAATTACAGTTTACCTGCAAAAGTGGACGAAGTACTAGACATTCTTATTTTCATCAAAAAAACAGTTTCCCTCAAAATGAAGGATACTGTTTTTAAGAGCTATCTGAAAATGACCTGCTATAATGCCACTGGCAAAAACAGGATCTAATTTTGAAAAGTCCAGAAAATGAGAAAAATAACATTTTCCAGAAAGCTTCCTCTTGTTATAGTGATCTCTCATGTTTTGACCCTGCTGATGGGATGCCCATTGATTGCAGTCCCTAGTAAGTAGGGTTTAAAGGAGGGTCTCAGTCTTCACTATTGTTTCCTCCAAGCAAATCTCTATGCAATGCTTCATTTCTCTTGTTAACAGTTTCTCCAGGTACAGTTGAAAAGATCAGCTGAATTTTTACTGAATCCTGTGTAAACAAGTAAAAATTATTTAAATTCCTGATAAATTTGAGCTTTTATGAGGAAATAGTGCTTAGGCCACACAGTGTGAACTTTGTGGGTTTTTGAAGTATTTTGACTCCTTGTTAAAATGTGTCCCCTCATTTTGCAAAAGTCACTCTAATTAAGCTGTTTTTATCTGTGACAATGCAAATACTTCAGTTGCAGTGATAAATGTTCTGCATTAGTGTAAACACCTCCTGCTTAAGGTCATTAACTGAGGATAATGGCTTCCATTTGGCTAAAGATGGAGTATCAGAAACAAATGAACCTAGCACTCTGGGAATCATTAATTGATAGCATTCTTCACCTACAAACCTGAAGACATTAAAATAGAATAGAGCAGCACATCATCTTTCTGATGCTTTGACAAGCAAGTTTCAACAATCAAACCCAAGTGTTTTCCTAGGTATTTGCCGCACTCTTTTGAAACAGTTCCTTTCTCAAAGAGAAAATGTCAAGTGCCAAGTTGATGCAGAGGTAGAAACAATGAGATTGTGCAATTAAATGCAAAAGCTGTGCTATTACTCAAACCTTTAACCAGCAGAGAATGTTCCCCCAAATACCTGGCACAGCTGTTCTAGTTTTTCTTACACCCCTGGTTTATAGTTTGAAGCTTTTTAGAAAGCAATCTGCTTCCAGGCTCACCCAGAGTGTCTGGCAAGGGGCCAGAGTCCTGACCATGTTGCCCAGGCAGAAGTGAGAAGGGAGGGAAGCCCCATGCTTTATGGCAGACCATGGTGTGCTCCCCTCGCTGTGCAATATGTACGTTAAACCCCGCGTCCCGGAGGGGTTCTTGGAACTTGCATATGTTCAGATCTTTCAGTTGTGTTGGACTCCCGTATCACATTTTTGCAAGAAAATAATTTAAGTGTTTATGCCCCCCGCAAGTGACTTTTGAGGTTGTAGAGAGGAAAAGAGAGAGGTTGTAGAGAGCAACAGAGCCACATAGCAGTTTGCCAGATTTGCTGTATGGGAATAACCTTGCCAGAATCCAGAAGGAAGTTTGGCAGTCTGCCTGTGAAGAGAGGCCAGACTGGTGACTCATCTGCAATAAGAGCAAACAACTGTAAAAAACCTCTTCCAGCAAGAAGAGTAAGTGAAAGCCACTCTTTTCCCCTTGCCTGTACAAAGGGGAGCCAGTAGCCTATCACTATAGCTGTGCAGCCCCGTGGCAGTGGGAATCAACAGATTGCAGTCCATTACTTGGTTGCCATATAGACTATACCCCTTACACAATGCAGAAAGGGACTACGTGGAGAGAAGGGAAATTAGAAAAGGCATGTGTAGAATTACTATATTCATCATGGTATTATTGTATACTATGTCTTTCTAGGAATTCATCTCTAGAGTACAATATGTAGGCATGCTTCTTCAGCGTTTCCATGTTGCGCCTTCTTGCTGAAGAACTGTTTTGGGTCCCCTGCCCTGAGACATTAACTTTTTTTTTTAAACTTTTTTCTTTCTTTTTGGTGGTGGTTTCAAATCTTCTGGGGGACCTTCTGCGTTTTTCAGCACTGGCTTTGGAAGCTGAGCTTGGTTTGATCATGGGGTTGAATTTTCTGTCATTTACTGTTACTGATTAAAAAGATGTATGGTCATAGCTGCTAGAGAAGAGGTAAGAAAGAATGAACTGTAAAAGTGAAGAAGCATTCATTTTTATTTCTTGATTCTATTTTGTGCTCCAGGAATTATCAGATGGCTCTGATATTTCCTGGGAGAATGTGGCATATTTCATTCCTTGTTCACTGGTTGATACTGAGCCTATGGTAATAGTTACCACATTTTCGATGTGATAATGAATCAGTGGCATACAGAAATGAGGTAGAGACTTCTTTCTGCTAATTACTAGAAACGAGGCTTCTGCATCACAAGAAAATAACTTTTCAAGCCGTTTCAGCAGGGATCAGAGACAACGAGGGCACGTGGCCTTGGACTACTCCATCACTCCTGCAGATTGTTAGTTGAGTCAAAATTTGAGTGATGGTGACACGACTTGCTGTGTTTACAAGGACTGCTGTCATGCTGCATTGATAATAGGAAATTATTCGAGGATCACTGTCACTGATGCCGGCACTAATTTCTCAGAGGCAAAGCAACATGAGTTAGTCTTTTCAGTATCCAAAACTAGTAAGGCCACTTCTCAGGAGTTAGAATAAGATTCTGAAAATCTTAATTCACATTTTACTGAAACAAATGGACCAAAACCTGGCCCAAAGGAGCCCAGTGATTTTCAGCCAAAGCCAGAATTTCTTCTATTGCCCATTATCATGGTTATGGAGTTAGGCAATGCCAGAAGCACTGTGTTTGTAACTGACATAAGAATAAAACTACCTTGCTTCTGAGGCTGAAAATGGAAATCCTGTTGATAGTAAATGTTTAATTTCTTACTAAAAATGCGTTGTTAGTCAAACTCCTCAAATGGAGAGAGAATTTTTTTCCAAGGGCTGAACACTTGATCACAGGGGAATTCATTGAATAATGTAGTAGGTAAAAGTCAATTAGGTCCCAGAAGAAAATCAGGAATGTTTCTAGACTTCTAATCCATGAAGTCCCACAAAGTGTCTGATCTATTGAAGGCAAGCCTTGCACAGGGTTTGTGTAGGGAATATGTTCAGGGGAAGCCTGCTGGCCTGCAGGTGCCTTTTGGTGGTTCTAACCTGTGTTTTTAGGTGGACTAATATAGTGAGATGCCACTGCACTTGGAGAGCTCTCAGGCACTTTTTTGGCAAAGGTTGCGTGTATATCTAGTGGATCATATATTATGCAAAAATTTTCCATTCAGTGTTTGAGGGAAGGGTCACTGGCTGGTCACTGGTCGGTGTCCGTTCATGCAAACGAGTTTGGTTGACAGCAGTCATTGTGGAAGCACTACAAGGAATTTGTATGTACACCGAGAGCCCTTCTCGTCGCTCCAGTCTGACAGTGGGATAACTTTCAGTATGTGCAGTATGCATCGGTGATTCCTTATGTGTATGTACATATGTATTATGTCAGGAAGCATTATGATTTGACTGTATTTCCATTCTTCAGTGAATGGTATGAAAAGTCTTGCTGTATACATGGAGTTCCCAGTGTGTGAGAAATGGAGAATAACTGAAAAAGGAAAGATAGGTTTTAACTTGAAATTGTGTGATATATCTTGTCATCATTTTTCCTTCCAGTCTCCTAAATCAGCTTTTATTAGTGCTGCAAAAAAGGCAAGATTGAAGTCCAATCCTGTCAAAGTGCGCTTCTCAGAAGAAGTAATTATCAATGGCCAGGTGTCGGTGAGTATTCAACTATTTAACCTCAGGAAGGACTGAGCATTTCATCCAAAGGTACGCCTCAGGGCTGGAAAGCGAGGGAATTATATGGTAGGAACACTGGTGATAGGCTTGCAAAGGGAAGGGTTTTTCTGTTTCTGAAGTTCTTGAAAGATGTGTTTTTAAAGTCCATTGGGCCTGTAATATTGTGAGAAATTTGTCCCTTCTTAAAATATAGTCAAAATGCTGGCGAATGCATTTTGTGGTGATAGCACATAGATGTCTGTCTTTATAGTCTTGATAATGTTTGTTTGGGGTTTTTTTCAGAGCAATTTTGTAGTAGGAAAACCCATAAACTCAAGAGAAGTAGCATGTCAGGAAAACAGATTAACATTACCTTACAGACCTCTTTAAAATTTGTTTTATCTACTTGAACTTGTTTCCGGCCCTCGGGCAAAGTCAGCTTCCCTTTGAGAGGCACTGAACTCCTCCTTAAACATGAACTCCCAGCTCATTTTCATAATTTGCCAGAACATCCTTCCACACTGATGTCTTTATCCAACTCTCTTCCAAACGTAAATTGATACTGCATTGTGTCAAAAGCAATTTCTGCTTTTTTTAAAAAAAAAAGCTTTGTTTCCCTTCCTTTTTCCTGTTTATTTTACTATCCTTGTTATGAATCGTCACAATTAAGTAGCAATATTATATGTTACTCTTCTTAAATGATGACAGATATTAGCATTTAATATCCAGCTATAAAGAGAATGTAAAGCATCTTGATTGTAATTCTTACCAATGAATCTGCAGTGTCCGTTTTGTAGACTGAAGACACTAAATAGCTCAGTATATTGAGAGAAACAGTAATCTATTTTTCTGTTTTATTGAAAATGTTTCAACTTTAGAGGTAGCATTTATTGTCAGAGAGAGAGGGTATTTAGGGAAAGAAAATACTCCAAGGCGGACATAAAATATATGTGAACAGTTATATTTTTCCAGGAAAGAGACCTATAGAGTGCAGCAGTAATGAGCATGGCTAGACACTTGCAGGGCATTGCTAATTCTGCTTTCAACTGGAGCCAACACACTCCTTTTTAGTTGTTACCTTTCCTTCTGAATGATGTCCTTCTTTATAGAACAAGATTTAGATTTCCCTTGTTACATGTTGTAATCTGATTCACTAATTTGCTTGGCAGGAAACAGTTAAGGACAATTCACTTCTTTTCATGCCAAATGTTCTGAAGGTGTATCTTGAAAATGGACAAACCAAATCTTTCCGGTTTGACTGCAGCACTTCAATAAAGGTAGGCTAGATATACCTTCATATGCAATGCGAAGAACGCCAGTTAACTCTCTTTAAGACCTTCAGTAGTTATAATGTACTTGGAATGCTTTAAGAACAAAATTACTAGTGTGTTCAGTTGGGGCTAGACTCATAGTTCAGAAATTGTGAGGTTTTGGTCCATTTTTCTGCTGCTGAAAACATATTGTATTGTCAATGAAGAAAAAAGTAGAAGTGATCATTTTAATGTGCCTGGGGTGCAATTAAAATTGTGTGGTCCTATTGTTTTGATATGCTGCCAAATACTAGCATGATTTGTCAGCAAAAGTCAGGAGCTAAGAAGATTAAGAAGTTGGTTGCTAATTGAATTTCATCTAGCTTGTCATCCAGTGAACTTGGGATGGGATATTGTAGGGGTATGCTCGTGATAAATTGCTCATCTCCATGTAATGCCATCTATGCTTTCCATAACACATTTCATGTAGAGAAATAAGGAGATGAAGCCCTGGCACACAACTGAGGCTGCTAGGGAGTGTCTGTGACACTGTTCCACGTAGGTTCCTAAACCAGAGGTGTTGTCGGTGTCTGTCTGTGAGTGCCATGGAGTAGCGTAGTAAGCAGCACAACTAGCACTGTTGGGCATGCTGCTAGTCTCTCAAGCATTTTTGTTTGGGTGAGCTAGTTTTAACACAGATTGGTTAACCAAATCTAGTTCACCGCATGGTAGCGTGCATGCTTGTGACACTGAGACAAGAGAGATGTATGGGTGGGAATGATCAGTGAAGGCGTGAAGGCTGGGGATGCAATTTTCAACTGCACTGCCAGCTTTTGCTGGCTTTAAGGGACTGTAAAGCTATGCATATTTGAAGAAAGGCTGCTTTTCTGCTCACTGTGATTCAGCAGTACGCTCAATCAGTTAGAAAAGCAAGGAGAGTGATTTACTAAGGTAAACAAGAGGAAATTTACTCTAGTCTGAAGGCAAAACAAATATTGAAGTTACACTTACAATGGGCTGCAGTATCTGTTTATAGCTCATATATATACCTTAGGCATAAATTGATCTAAGTCTCCACTCTGCAGCCATGAGATACTGAATTCCTTCAGTCCATTTGAGAATTTGGTTGGGTGAAGAATTAGGAGACATGCTTCATGTAGACAGTGAGGTCTCCATACCCTTCTAAGGCCCACGAGCCCACTTTCCAGTATTTTCTTTTATGAGCATAAAAACAACCAACCTGTTCCAGGATATTTTGCCTCTGAAGACCAGTCTTTGGCCATCACATTACATTAGTTTTCAGTAGTTCCATCATGAGTGTGTCATGTGCTGTAAGACCATATATCTAATCTGAAGTCATTTGCATAGATACCCACGTGGGCTCAGCGACGTAGCTGTACTGATGTTGTAAGCCTGCTTTGACCTTAGTCATTCTGACTTTTTGTAGGAATAATTGCCTTTGCATCTAATTCAGGCAATTATATATTCCATAGCCTGCACAGCTATATAGTGCATATTCTTGCTTGTACGTGTGCGTATATTCCTCATTGTGGACGGCTGGATGCGGATTGCTGCTTCTTTTCCTAAACTGAGGTGAAGTAGACGTACCCCAGTTGAGTCAAGGCAAACACAGTTTTTTTCCACCCCTAGCAGTCCAGTAACTCACCACTTAACAACGAGGGTGCAACCAGTGCCTTACCTGCAGTCCTCGCTTTCCTTATTGCTGGGAGGCAGCACCTGGGCTGACTCTAAGTTATCGGATGAGAGGATAGGCTAGCAAAAAATTTAGTTTAGTAATTCAGTGCCTGTGTACCTTAGCATCATATTTTAAAAGGTCCAAGACAGCTAGCGGAAAACAGTGCCATTATTTTACCTCCTCTTAAAAACTTATATTTAATATTATGTCTCTTCATGTTACTATTATGCCCCTTGTCTTTGAGCATAGTTTAAGAGTATAAATAAAAGTAGATTTAATGTGTAAGCAATAAATTTCCCATTAGTCAGAATAGTATAATATTAACCTCCATTATTTAGAGTGGTTGCTTGCAATCCATTAATACTGTCTTATATTCTTTACATTGTACAGAGTTGTCCCCATCCTCCTACATACATTTTTCATCCTTCCACCAATTTGGTGTTGATTTTCCATAAACACACTATAATTGATCAATTAATCTTCCTAAACTGTGTTAAAACACTTGGATTACAATTCGTCATGATCTCCTTAGTAAGTCCTATCCATCTGGATACTTACATATATCTAAAAAATGTTTTGGATGGATAGAAATGTTTTAATCTTTTCACCAACATAATGTGAAACTATTTTTAAATGATGGGTTATTATGTATTTCTTTTTCCTACTACATTCATTAAAGCAAAAGATACGTTGCCAGATGATATTAATACTCTGCATACATTTACAAAGTGTTATATGAAAGTAAAGTAGGGATTGGTTGTGAGGAGGTTTGTTTAGCTGTTATTTTAGAAACAATTGTTCTCGATTGATTACCCTTAGACATAATCCAATGTGAAACAAACTAAAAAATGTCTCCAAAAATGGGTATTATACTATAAATTAATACGGTCCCTGAATTTAGAGCTATTTTTCTGCACAGGTATCATCATCATTGACTTTTCTGTCAGCATTTAAAACTCAAGACTGTTCATTAAACACAAGGACCAAGAAGTGGACTTAAAAAAAAAATGCTTGCCGTAAGAACAGTTAAAGGCCATTCATTTAATTTTTTTGTTGAACATATAAATTTGGTTTGTACTGCTGGGTGGTCCTGCCCCAAAAGTAAGTGAAGAGAAGAGCGGCAAGACTGTCTCTCCTTTGCTGATGGAGAGGTTTTATTTCCAGGGAGACAGAGAGATATGATTTAAGGGCCCCACAAGCATAACTTGCATGTTAAACTGCACAGAAAGTTGTCCATTCACAGCAATCCAATGTATATATTTTTCACGTGCATGTCTGACACCATCTCAGGGATGTTCAAATATAAAGGCAATGATTTTTCACTGGGTGAACGTGTGTGATGTCCTATATACTTGTTCAGAACAGGCACGAAACACGACCGTCCTCCGGTTTAACATCGGGGCTTCTACCCTGTGCTGTGTACATGCACGGTGTGTGGCAGTGAAGATCTGGGTCCCAAGCGCTTCATGAATTTAAGCACATTTTATAAATCCTTTGTTAATTAGGATGTCATCTTAACACTCCAAGAAAAGCTTTCCATCAAGTGTATTGAACACTTTTCCCTGATGCTGGAACAGAGGGTTGAAGGATCTGGAACGAAACTCCTTTTGCTACATGAACAGGAGACTCTAACTCAGGTTTGTGTAATGATATGTGAAAACAGATGTTAATGAGACTGATTAATCAGTAAATTATCCATCTTTTTAATTACTCAAGTGAGTTAACTGCAAGATTTATAGTTCAATATTTTTTCATATCATATATGGCCTGGCTAATAAACGTTCTCAATAGCTGGGAAATCAATGGTAACAATTCTGAGAACCACAGTCTGCCCAAATTCCCTTAAAAACCTTACTTTGATCTTTGGTTCCTATCTGATTATACAGGTCTGTATCTGGGTCACAGGAAATAATACTCTTCTGACGTAGCCAAGTTTGGCTTGTTTATGCGGCGATACATTATGTCACTTCAGTGATGATGAATTGTGACCCAGAAAATGCTGGTGTGACTTTCTTCCTTAGATCAGGGAGGTGTGACTAGAGGTAAAGTTGCTTCACAGTTCCCAGCAGAGGACTCTGATTTTAGCTGCTTATCATTTTGCCAAACTGTTTACCCTGAAATTTTCCATGATATTTCTATGTTTCAGGAGAACATTAATATTTTTTAAATTTCACCTACATTTACAAAAAAAAAAGAGAAGTGAATTCTGAGATGAGATGGGGAAAAATATTTAAGTGCCCAAGTTCCCTTGATCATGTAACTAGAGTCTGTGTAATGGTATGGAGGAACTTCATTTACCAATTAATGGTCTTTCTAGCATTTTCCAACTTCTAAGCATTTGACTTTGCCATGTTAACATTCTTTTCTTGTGGATATAAGCTACCCAACGAATGCACAATATCCAGAAGTACTCAATACTGGCTCTCCTGGCCTAGCTGTCTCTCTTTGAAGTAATTGGTAAAATTCCCATTGAAATCAGAAGGATCAGAATAAACCAACACAGTGAGCTTATGAAAATCCCATCCGGAGCTTTTATTTATGCATACAGAGTATGCTTAGATACTTAGGAATGAGGTCAGAGACAACGTGAGATAAACACACATTTTGAAAATTGTTAGCGCAAGACAGCGACTTCATTGGAGATTTTTAAATTACAGTTTTATCAATTAAAGATGGTGATCATAAAGTACACTAACTCTCTAACTACATTAGCCTAATTGAATAAACTACATAAACTACATTATTTCTCAGGGTTTCTTCTTTGAAGTTCCTGTAAAATCAGCAAGACTTTAATTTGCCATTATAATGTTGCTGCTGACCATGACTTACAATGGTGTTATTGGATTGTTACCCTTTCATCCAATTATTCAGTAGCTATGCAGTGGTCCCCCATGAATATACCCAGATTATGGTGTTACATGCTTAACAAAGTTTTGCTGACCAACAAGCAAAGCGGTCTTTTGCATTTTTTTAATGTATTGGGAGAGATTTGTCTTGGTTGGCAGTCTAGGGGTAGGTCTCTTAATCCAGAACAACCCAGGAAAATTCAAAAGACCCAATTTCTCGCAAATTGCTAGTGGGTTAAAACAAGCAAGAGAAAGGGAGAATAATAGCTGCTAAACTGTACTTCACCTGTCTTCTCAGTCAGTCTAAGAAATAAAATGTGACCTCTTCCCAAAAACCTTCTAGCCCGTCTCATTTATGAGTATTTTGGTCCTGCTGAAGCACAGCTCAGTTTGTATTTCACTTGGCTGGTTTTCATTAAGGTCTGTTTTCTCTGTCCTTTCACTCTGGTTCTGAATGAGTGAATTCTGTTGCTTTGAGGATGAGTTGTATTGGGCAGTCATGCCTGTATGAGTCTAAAAGTCTTTCCACAAGATTATATATATGATGTTCTTATGTGAAGAACTTAATAAGGAGCCTGTGGCAAAGCTCCTTGGTGGATAGAATTATTTTTCTTGCTACCACGTGATTCCGCAACAGGGTCACAGTGCCCGAGACTACAGACTATGTTGCATGACCAGGGTTGCCAAGCTCTGATATGATTATTGCGCTGTCCTAGGTGACCCAGAGGCCAAGCTCGCATAAGATGAGATGTCTTTTCAGGATTAGCTTTGTCCCAAAGGATCCCATTGATCTTTTAAGAAGAGATCCAGTTGCTTTTGAATATCTCTATGTACAGGTAAGTGAAAGCACGACCATTGTTAGCGTAAGGGAGAATAAAAAGATAGTTGCACTCAGTGTATATATAGATTTATGTCTTCACATAGAAAAGTGTAGCTGCAGTAAATCCTGTTTTTTATTTCTGCTGCAAAAAGCCAATTAATCCACTTGGGGAATGTGCAAATCTTCATCATCTACAAAGTCCCCTTCCTTCATAAGTCTCTCCAAATAGTAATGCTTTGATATCTTTCCAAAATATATTTGGCTTTAGAAAAGAGTCAAGCTGAAGTAATTGCTAATACTTATTTCTGGTACTGTAATATCAGACAGAAGTGATGTCTGAAAAGCAACTTCCAGTAAAATGGATGAGAAAAATGATGTACAAGCAATGTTCTTCTCCTGGGTATCTCACTGGTTAGAATCCTGCTATCCTGAGTCCAGATACACTGATACCATCCCAACACTCTTTGTAAAAGAGGATTACTGTTCTCCCCAGGAAGGATGAAGAGAGCTTAGATCAAAATGCTCATGCCTTCTGCTCTTTGGCAGAAGTCCTTGTGTTCTTCAGAAGTGCCCGTACCCTGGTGAGCATCTGAACACCTCTGAGAGCAACAGTCCTACCTTCAGCATGGTCCTGCCTCTGAGTTCAGGGTTACTCTTCAGGCAATGTTAATTTAAAAAAAAAAGGGGGGGGGAGGACTATAACTTATTTTTAGTGCAAGATTTTTGAACTTGATGCTCCCTCTACTGGTTCTTTGGCAGAGCTGTAACGACGTGGTTCAGGAAAGATTTGGACCAGAACTGAAATATGACATTGCCCTGCGGCTGGCTGCATTACAAATGTATATTGCAACTGTGACCACCAAGCAAACTCAGAAAATCTCCCTCAAATATATAGAGTAAGTTGAGAATACAGTGTGTTCTTTAAAAGTGAAACATTAGGAGTAACTTATAGATTCTTTAAGATTGTTCCTTTAATATTTCTGTATGTATGCACCAATTTTAGGTTCATTCTTTGTCATTGAAATTGATTCAGGTGTGTTAAGAGCTGTATGGACTACACCTTTTGGTCATCTATGTAGGCATGTGAAATAGCTTATAACTGTAAATAAGATTAAGTCACTCATTTTCAATGTTTTAATGGTCAGATCTAAGTTTATATGGTCTGAATCCTAGGGTTTTAGTAGAGATTATTATAGTAAGATTTGGATGATTTCTTGGTACAGACGATTGTAGGGTCTTAGATTCCACCTGAAAGATTTCTTAGATACAGAATTATCCCAGTAGGCACCTGTTTTATGTTAGACAACATGTATTTGTAACTACCAATAAAAAGAAAATTTCCATAGTGCAACTGTGTGTACATCTGCTTGGATTTAAAAAAAACAAAAATTAAAACCAAACCACAAACTTTGTTGGTTTTGCTTAGTTTCCTTGCAGAATGCAAATAATAACTGTTGCACACTCAATTTTGTAGTTTATCTACCTGAGGATCATGTTATATTGTATTATATTAATGAATCAGCAGAAATAATTACTTACAAGTGAAGAGTAAATTTCTGTCAAAAGGGGCGCTTCAAGCAGAAAAGAAAATCTGGTAAAAGGAGAGGGACTGGTTGTTTTGGGGGGGGAGGGGAACAAGATACTGGTGACAAAGACAATGGTTGACTGCTTTGCATATTCAAAAAAAACCCTAGAAAATAAAATTAAATCTGACATAATGTTGTTAAATCTTCTGTGATTTTAATTCTATAATGGTGCTTGCCTATGTAATTAAGTAGTGTTTAACAATACAGCATAGATTCTAAATATAAAGAAATTAAACTTCTTTTCTGAAAGGCATGATGGAAGAGATAGAAGGGATAGAAGAAAGATTATATATCATTTTAAAGCATCTTTCTTATAAGTAATATGTAGTTTGACTGTAGAAAATAATGTGTTATTGCAAAACTCTGGACTTGATCAACTCTCCTGTTTTCAGGCGTTTATTCACTTGGCATCATAGTCACCAGTCTTTAGATAAATAATCATCACAGGAATGTGAAATTAAAGATATGCGTTTTATTGCAGAAAAGAATGGGGATTAGAGACTTTTCTTCCATCTGCTGTGCTGCAAAGCATGAAAGAAAAGAACATAAAGAAAGCACTTTCACACCTTGTCAAAGCAAATCAAAACCTAGTTCCTCCGGGTAAAAAGGTATTATATTTGCATCTTAATGGAAAGTATGTTTTAAAGAACAGAAAGGGTGGTGTGCATGGGAAACGTTTAAAATTAATCCTTCGGAGAAACACCTAGCCATTATATTTTCAGAGAATGTAGACAATTTAACTTTTGGTGCTCAGTACAACATAGCCAAGAACAATTAAAAATAATTAATTATACCCCAACTAAACTATCTTCTTACCTTGAGAATGCCAGAAAACTGGTTATTAATGCTTCATGTATGATAAAGATACATATTTTTTAATTCATTTAGTGCTTCCTATTAATGGCAGACTTGTTACAAAAGTTATTGTTCTCTCTCTGATGCTCAGATCTGAACCACATTAACCTATGGGCCTGACACAAATGCTGTTTTTCAGGATTGTTTTCTGTTACGCTGTAGATGATGCTCCTTACACTAACTGACCCTCCTTGCTATTGTAAAATGCTTTTCTTAGCACTAAGGTTGAACTTCAGCTGGAAAAAACATGTAGAAGACAATGTCTCTGAGAAATGGCTTTGTTACACGCATACAGCTGAGGCTGGTTTTGGACACCATAATAAGGTTTCTTTATGCAAGACATCTAGTCTCTCTTTGTAGTCAATGGAGAAAAACAGGCACTTCTAGGGAGCGATTCATCCCATCCCACATTAGGAACCAAAAATAGGTCAGATGACTTGTGTCCTAGAAATGCCTATTTCTCTGCATGGACTATAAAAAGAACCTAAGAGCGACTAGTTGAGACATAAAATGAGTTGAATCCTGCTTCATGACACCTTGTTTCTGAACAGAAAAACCCCAAAACACCTAGTGCCTGAGCTAAGGTTCATTGTGATCAGCAGAAATCCTGCTTGGAGGTTTCAGATCACATCATGACTGTGAGCATAGCTCTGTGTTTGACCTGCGATGCTCAGGAATAAAGGCCACCTTTTTGACTGAAGCACTGCACGTCTCCTGTACTGCTGAAGCTAAAGCTAAATAATGTCGGTTGCTTATTGTTTATCCTGGTAGTGTAAATTTGGGGTTATTTTTGAAGTCATCACTGCTGCAGGCCTTGCAGGTGATGACAGTGGCATACAGTATCGGTTCTTGTTTAGAAGGGAGGTTGCAACAGTCCCTTCCTGCAGCAAGCAGACTTTGTTGGTTTTGCTTCATTCTTTTCCATTGGAGCTTTGGAAATGTGTGCCCACCTGCTTTTTTAGCAGGTAGGTCTCAGAAACAAAGCATCTGAGCTCATCGTCACCTTCTGTCTCACTTGTAGGTACTAACGCAGGAACTGATTTCTTTCTGGGGTCTTCTGTCCTCCGCATGAAGGGAAGCCTGTCATTCTCAGGGTTCTCCCATTTTTTACAACCCCTGTGTATTTCCCCACTAACTGAACATCTGGTGAAGGAAAGGGGAAAGCACTCCCACTAGTTGCTCTGCTCCAGATTAATTTCCTCCTTGGTGTCTAGAAAAACCTTAGAATAGGGGCTCTTAAAATGCTGATCAAGACCAAATAAGATTTTGAATTAGAAATGTAGTGGCTGAAATGAGAATAGCAAATGAGATGAGCTTGTTTTATCTTATCTTTTAAAAGTCCAGATATCAGGATTTCCACCAGGGAGGTATAAGGTTTGCATCCAGACTGTTTGGGTGAAATGAACTGTTTCTTGTTTCCATTCAGTTTCATAAAATATTTCCAAGTTGTTTCTTTTTAAGTAGGTAGTTTAAGCTCAGAGGAGAAAAAGGAGATAAATTATGACATGTATTGCATGATATGGTCATATGTATTGGTGTACTGTATTCGGCTTTCGGATCTATTCCCTACTAAATATAGCAGAAGAGTTTTATTTAAAAAAAATGGGAAATGCAGTAATGAGGTGGAATAATATGCCATATGCCACAAGTACCTAGCAAAATGTGATACATAGAGCTGACAAAAGCAAATTCTTTGTTCTCTTTCTCTGTATAGGTACATAAATGTTTAAGAACTGATGGCGATTATGAATGGAAAGCTGCTGTCTAGCCTTGAAATCCCTCAATGAACAGATGTTTAATTTGAGTAGTTTAACATTTTCCCTTCATTGGAGCAGTTATGATGTTCTTGCAGTGCTCTGATCTGCCCATACCCGAGTCCTCAGTGCATTTTAACTAAACAAGCAAGATTTTAATTTTAAGAATGAAACTGTTTCTCCTCATCTGAAACTCAAGCATCTAATGATTTAGTTTCAGGCTCTGAAGAGCTGTTATTGCAGTCCATTCTCCTTACACTACACAAATACATTTTCTTTCTGAATTTGGTAATGTGATGATTTCCACCACTACCTCTTACCCCTGTTTCTCCTTCTTCAGCTATCTGCTCTGCAAGCCAAGGTGCATTATCTAAAGTTCCTCAGTGATCTACGATTATATGGAGGTCGTGTTTTCAAGGCAACATTAGTGGTAATATTTCTCTTGAAATAGTCTCTCTCTTCTCTTAATTTTTTATCCAAATATCTTTTTGCAAAAGATGGACCATATAATTTTCTGTAGCAGTTTAGGTTCTATTCATACATCTAAAAAATAATTGTGAAATTGAACCTAATCACTTTTTTTTCTCTTAACCTTGAAAATAACATTCCTGTTACAATTTGAATTTTTACTGAGGATTTAGACATGAGTTAGCACCCTTTTGGCAAATAACACCATCCAATTAACTATAGAATACTAATATTATTAGTCTGGAAAACTCTTGATGACAAAGATTTTTTTTTTTTAACAGAAGCAGATTCCATCCATCTATCTGTCTATCTGTCCACCTTACTATCCATTTAAAAACTACAGTACAGTCAATATCCAGGAGCAGATTCCTTTACTTTCCGTTTTTTAATTATGAATCAAGTATGTTCTTCTATATCGTATCTTCTTAGAAAAACATAATAATCTTCAATGTAGAAACGCCATGCAAATGTAGCTCCCTGAAAATGAAAGAAGGCAGTGGCAGTTTCTGTCACTATGCAGTACCTATCATGTCTCTTACTTTTGCTTTTTTTCTTTTTCTGCTAAAGCAGGGAGAAAAGCGTTCAGAAGTGACACTGTTAGTAGGGCCACGGTATGGAATCAGTCATGTGATAAACACCAAAACAAACCTGGTGGCTCTCCTGGCAGACTTCAGCCACGTGAACAGGATTGAGATGTTTACAGAAGATGAAAGCAGTGTTAGAGTTGAGCTGCACGTCTTAGATGTAAAAGTAAGTTTGTTGTTGATTTACATCGGTATATCTTTAAATAACAATTTTGTGTTTATTTGAGTATTTGATCAACCTATACTGTCCTGAACATTTTCATGCCAATAATGTTCTGAGGGTGTGTTTTTAGCTTTTTTTGTGGTCAGAGTGCATGTAGAGTATAGCTTGGGCATTTGAGGCACTTACAGTGTACCAGACTGGTACTTTGCAGCACTTGGATTCTATTCTGATTTTTCTCTTGACTGACCCCAGGCAACTCACTTTGTTGTTGTCTTCCTTGATTTCCGTGGTGAGAAGAGGTGATGATGAAACTGGCCTTCTTTTGAAGCTCTTTGAGCCCCTAGAAGCTCCTGCTAGTATAACAGAGAATATTATTACCATTAGAGAATCGCCAGCTGCATCAGACCAGTGTCCCCTGTAATCCAGTGTTTTATCTGCAAAGTTCACTGCAAGTAACAGCGTAGTGATTACCAATGAAATAAACTATAAAAAGGCAAGGTTTTTTTTTCTTAGCCCTTAAGTTAGCCCCAGTTAAGTATTTTACCCTACATAATATATTCATAGATGCTCTTTATCTACCTGTAGTCATTTCATTTCTCTTGAATCCCGCTTAGCACTGTGTCTGTGGCATCTAGTGGCAATGAGTGTAGTTTTGTATATTATATTGTCCTGGTTCTTCTTGGTGTGTTTTCTATTTGGTTTTGAAGTGAAAGAGCATTAATCAGGATAATCAGAGATTGAAAGAAGAGTTCTCATTATACTTGAAACTTAAATATTCTATGGAAATAAATAGAGCCTAACAGTTCTTTTTGCTTACCCAGTTATACACAAAAAACATACACAAGGAATATTTTACTAAGCTTTTGCTTTGAATGCTTTATGTTTATTGACCTGGAACTGTTTCCCTGTATTTAAGTTAATGAAAAAAACATGGCTGTAAATTAATCTAGATACTATTTGACAGCAACTTAAGAGAAATGTACAGGTTGGTGAACACAGCATCTCTTTCACTTTACCTTTCACCTTATCACCAATGATAACACCTGAGCATCTCAGGCTACTTTACCTGCATTACTGTGCTAAACTTGTAGCCCTCTTGTGAGAAAGCTGTTATCCCCTTTTTGCACATAGAGAAAGTAATATAGAAATTAAATCCTTCCCATCTGCTTGTATGTAAAATGCGGCACTGTATGCCATAGTATTAAATATCACCATGATGCTGTGTTGTTTTATATTACAATACTGTAACTGTTGTATTGCAAACCATGTATATCCACATCTCCTTGCATTTTGACACATGCAATCTTAAACCCAGAGAGACTGGCCTAACATTAAAATCACAAATCTAGGAGGCTCTGGGTGGAATTTGACAAAAAATTGCCTCTCTGTGGGGCACAAGTAGGGGTTGTCACTGTCCCCTGTGTAAGAGATGCACACGTAGTTATTCTCAACTGATGTTTTCGTGCCTTGGCTTACCCTAAGGTAGCAGGTTCATGTATCCAGATTCTGAATATGTCATATATGCCAATATTTTCTTAATGAATAAATCCGACCAACCTGATCTAGTTGTAGATGTCCCTGCTAATTGCAGGGGGATGGACTAGATGACCTTTAAAGGTCCCTTCCATCCCAAAGCATTCTATGATTCTATAATAAACAGTTTGGATTTTTATTTCATTTTTGGTTCTTTTTAATGTCTTCTCAGGCATGTATCACTTGGCAGAAGCAGGCAATAAAAGTTTAGCTGTCACAGGACTGTTCAGCAGGTGAACAGTAGTTCGCAGCACTGTTTTCAGCAATCTGAGATTTCTGTGGAGATCATCCATTTCTGTCAATCACTGCAGAAAACTTGAGATCAACATAGCACTTCAAATGTTAGTTTTTAGTAGTCACTCAAAAGAATAGAGATTAATTAGTCCATTGTAGGTTTAATAATTTATAGTTAACTTTTATAGCTATAGTTGAATGCTTTGTAAGAAGCATGTATTGAATAGAACCTCAAACTGTAGCACAAAATACTTTAAAGAAAAAAAATGGCATAAATTTTTCCATGTTGCTGAAAACTGTTCATACAACATTCAGGGCACCCAGGGTATTTTGGCCTAAGATGCTACAGCACAGGCATTTAAAAAATTATCAGACCTGTTGTGGGTTTGGTAGTGAGCTATGATCATCAGTTATGTTTTGGCCACAGCCTCCATCAGAACCAGTTGTCTTTTAAGTAGTAAGGGGTTGAGTAAGATGGAGAGCCATCCTTGTTGCATGCAGTGTTCCTCCTGGAACAAATGATGCAGGTCCCTGCATCTGTCTTCTGACAGTGGGTTCTGCATGCTAAATTATGATAAATTGTCACAAATGTCCACATAGCTATGAGTCACTACAAACTGTGAGTGACAAGATGGGTTGTCTATGGTGTTAATTTCTATCTGTGTACCGTGGTGAGGGCTTCATTTTTATTTCCTCTCTAGGAGTTGTAGAGGCTAACCACCTTAAAATAAATTTGAGAAGAGCAGCTTTTGTTGTTAAAAGCTACAGAGACATGAACAAAAGTTTTAGGCAAAGAAGTTTATATATTGTGGCAAAAGAAAAAGGAATTAAAGAAAGCATGTTTCACATGGATGTCTCAGGTCAGATGCTCGCTAGCCTGGCAGCCATAGTTTTTGAAAGCTCTGAGGTCTTTCATTTTACTGTTAGGTCTGACTTTTTTTTCTAAATGCTTCGAGTTTGTTTTCTTTGCTGATCTCCCTTCTGAGGATCTTTCTCTGTTCTCTTTGTCTCTGTTTGTCTGCTTATTTTTTCATCACTTGTCTTTTCAGTAATGCCAGGCCCCAAACACTGAAATCTTTTAAGCTGTCATTGTAATATTTGCTGTCACTGCCGTGTAACGATAGCTTTAACCTCACTACTGTATTTTCTGAACCTGAATTTTCCCTGACTCTGTTTGCTTCCCATGTTTTGCTTCTTTACATGTGCTTAGGGCATCTCATCTTCTGGGAAGCTGCAGATTCCCATACTACTGCAGGACTCCAGCACCTGATGTACCAGGTTCTTAGCCCTTGGCAACTTCAGAGTAACAGTAACCAGTGCTTTAGCAAGAATAATATATCTATGCAGGAAAAAAATGGAACAAGAGTCTTAAAATGGTTAGCTTCGTTCAGAGAGCAAAATCAGCTGTTAAAATGTTCAGTTGGACTTCTACCTTACTGCAACTCCAGTCTTTTCTAAATGTTTGATACTGTTTTATGTTGTTAGTGAGGAAAATAAGTTCTTGTGTGTATTTTTCAATGTGGTGTTTGTGATGTAATTCCTTTTGCTTCCATGTAGTAGTATTGTCAGCAGGTAAACAGATTGAGGAAGAACAACCTTAACTGAGACTTGGTTGTATTCTTCTTAGCCTATTACTCTACTGATGGAGTCATCAGATGCAATGAATCTTGCTTGCCTAACAGCTGGATACTATAGACTGCTGGTTGACTCAAGGCGCTCAATATTTAACATGGCCAACAAGAAAAACACAGGGAGCCGAGAAACAGGTATTCATTGCACAGTATGTTAACGATGGTCCAATGTATATATCAGAAGCCAGCTTAAGCCAATGCACCTCCAGATAAATACAAGGCTATGCCAAATGAGATCTGATTGCTGGCTCAGACCTAGCACCACAGTGTATCAGTTCAGCTTTATAATGTTCTCATATTCAGCCTATGATAGCATCTTAATGGTAAAATAAAGCAGGTGATGAAAGTCTTTCATGCTGTAGTGAAACAGATGCATGCTCGCTGTGAGTGTTATTATTTTATATGCATATATCTTTTGTAAGAATACATATGGTGTTGGAGAAACCAGCTGGGGATTTGGTTTTGTGTTACTATTCCTGGAATAGCATTTGTACCTAGCTGAGGCTTAGTTTTGTACTAAAGTACCAAAGTAACACTTAAACTTTAGGTCATTGAATCAACAGGTATTTAACTTAGAGCACAGATGAGTCTGAAAGTGCTGTTCTGAAGTGTTTGATGGCCCAGCTGTCCTATTCAGAGGGTTTGTTGCTCAGCATTAAAAAGTTATTATTTAAAAATTACATGACTTTGCTCTTTGGTTTCACAATGTTGATTTTATTTCACCATGCTATAGGAGCTGAAAATAGAGGGAAGCATAATCTCCTTGCTTCTGAGTGGAACTGTATACCAAAAACTACCACTTTCCTGGCTGAAGGAGATCAAGAGACTCAAATGTCCTTTGCTGATCCAAAACAGAAGGCTCTAGATGTTTCTGAAAGTCTGTTATGTCAAAAAGAACACAGACATCTGTACATAGAAAATACTTTTAATTCGGGTGGATTTGATCAGCATCTGGCCAAGCAAAGTGACCCCACTGAAGCAGAAGAAAGCAGAAATTTTAATCAGCCTTCACTGCTGTCACTCTCAGGTTTGGAATCTAGCAAGAAAGCACAGGATTCCCCCAGGGGAGCAAAAGTTTCCTTTATATTTGGAGATCACAACTTGGATGGTATCAATCCTCAGACTCTTGGCTATGAAAGGCTTTTGGATGAAAGTCCAGAAGTGCTAGAAAAACAAAGAGCCATTTATATTAGTAATGCCAATGACATTAAAGGCCTGGAGTTGTCACCAGATGCTGAAAGCATTCAATTTGCTACAAATTCTGTTTACGCAACTATAAATGATGGTAAAATATTTGGAGCTGCGGAAGGGATAGAAGAGCCTTTGCTGCATGATATTTGTTATGCAGAAAACACAGATGATGCCGAAGATGAAGATGAAGTAAGCTGTGAAGAAGACATTATGGTAGGAGAAATCAATAGGCCTGCTCTTCTCAGCCTTTCTGGTTCTAGTGATGACATTATTGATTTGACTTCACTTCCACCTCCGGAGGGTGATGATAATGAAGATGATTTCCTATTGCATACCTTAAACATGGCCATTGCTGCTCCTCCGCCTGGCTTCAGGGACAGTTCAGATGAGGAAGACTCTCAGAATCAAGCAACGCAGCCTAGAGACAACAAGGAGCAAGCCAGTAATCTAGGCAATGATGACATTCCAGTGTCACTTATCGATGCTGTCCCTACTAATACGGAGGGGAAGTGTGAGAAGGGGCTAGATGATGCTGTAGTCTCTACACTTCAAGCACTAGAAGCTTTGGCTGCCTCAGAGGAACAGCAAACGAATGACAATTCAGGTTCTTTCACCATAGTTACATTTATTCATTGAAAATCATTCCATCTCATCCATTTAGCTTTGGAAATACTCCATTTCATGAGGGTTGGGGTTTTTTTGGTTTTCCTTTTTTTTTTTTTTGCCATCATTTTGCATACATCATATTCCATATTATTTAATGGAACTACCATTATGTTACTAAACTACCTGTCCTGGGAACTGTGCAATAAAGTCAGAGTATTCTTACCAAGCATATTTTTGTCTCTAACATACCCCCTTTGCTTGTCACTTACCCAGGTGCTTCAGCTGCTATTTAATTGACTCTTATTTTTTGTGGCTTGCAGGTGTAGCTATCCTGCGAGCATATAGCCCTGAGTCATCTTCAGATTCTGGCAATGAAACAAATTCTTCTGAAATGACTGAAAGCTCTGAACTAGCCGCGGCACAGAAACAGTCAGAAAACACTGCACGTATGTTTTTGACCACAAGTGAAGGCTACCAACCCCTTGTGGAAGAGCAGACTGAATTTCCCATTGCTAAGAATCAGGCTGGAGGGCCAGGCATGAAGCCCTCACAGCCTTTGGCTGGTCGTCAGGCTGCAGAGCTACAGTCAAAAGTTGTGCCTTCAAAGCAGATTCTTCATTCAGATAACATGGAAATGGAGCCAGAGACCATGGAAACAAAATCTGTCACTGATTATTTTAGCAAATTGCATATGGGATCTTTGGTATATTCTTGCACTAGTAAAAGGAAAAATAAGATGACAGACAGCAAAGTAAAAGCACCCTCTGATGGCAATGCTACTGTGAAAAAGCAACAGGGAACTAAAAAAGCAGAGACTGATGAAGATCTAAAAGCTAAATTTGGAACTCTTTCAGCAAGAGACAGTCAACGCCTAAGCACTTTTAATGTGGAGAGAACTGCCTTTCGCCAAAGATGGTACGGTGCCGATGATGGGGCAGCAGATAAGCCAAGCTCAGAAACAGTGAACGGGAAGACTTTTCCAAGAGTTCCTGTCCTTGGTAAAACAGAAACTGACGGTAAGGATGAAGTGGATCCTGAGGTAGATCAGGATGATACCTCGGGGCTTAGCCAAGGTGAAAACTTTCTGTCAGATATGACTCCCGTGTCTTCAGCCAAAGACCTAAATGATGCAGAAGATACTGATTTATCTGCAGATGACCATCCTTCAAAGCTTCCAGAAGCTGAGCAGAGTGTGGCTAGACTTTGTGAATATCACTTGGCTAAGCGCATGTCATCTCTGCAAAGTGAAGGCCATTTCTCACTGCAAAGCTCTCAGTGCTCTTCAGTGGATGCAGGATGCAGCACAGGCAGTAGCACGTGTGCTACCCCCATTGAATCTCCTCTTTGTACCTCTGATGCTAAGCACATTATCTCTGACCCATCAATGAAGGGCATTGCCTATATTCCAGCAGATGAAAGAGCTGCCATTCTTCCAAACCATGGAACAACATACAAGGACCTGCACCAGCAGCCTGAAGCCGTGTGTCACAGAATGACGGTGCCTGTCGTGCATTCAGCAATTAATGCTGAACCACTGTTCGGCACTTTGAGAGAAGGATGTCATCGGATCCCCAAGATAAAAGAAACTACAGGTACAGCAGTAATAAAGCGTTTCTTATGTTTGTTTTTAAAGCTACATGTTAAGGTTGAGGACTAGGTGTGATGTTTGCATTACCTTTACCTGAAACTACATTGTCAAGCTGTAGATTAGACCTTCGGTTTATCTATTCAATTTACTTGTACGTGTTGAGAGGTTCTTACGAGTTGCTTACAAAGATTAATTTTTAGTTTAAAACCTCTCATTACAGTTAAAAATATTTTGGGGGACATTAATGGAGAGGCCTCTCTTCCACTCTTTGGAAGCCTCTCCAAAATCCATAGTCGTTTGAGTTCCAGGATACTCGTTAGATTATGAGATGACTTCACAAGGTATATTAATGTAGAAGAGGAAAAACTGTGATTCATTTATTATGTATCTTATATGGTATTTTAGCAGATTGTCAAAAACATGCCAGCACGAATAAAAAGCTCTAAATGTAAGGATGAGAAAATGTCACTATCTTATTAAGCATGTATTTACTTCACCATCTGACAGTAGGTGTTTCCTTAAAGAATAATTTACATATAGAACCATTACCACATTTTTAAGTTCCAAATTCAAGAGGTTTTATGAACTTACTGTTATTAAAAAATGCAGTTTTTCAGAGATAGCACTGGAAATGCTTTCAGTTGGGTTTTAAATGTTTCCCTCTTCCTGGGTTGCAACCCACATGTAGCAGTAGTGTGTGAATGCATGAAAATCCCAAAGTGGAACAGACTAGGAACAAGAATGAGGAATGTTATTTCTCTGCCAAAAAAACACATAACTAAACCAAAATTACCATGAATACAGTTTTCCGTACCCTCACAGGTATAGTTAAAGAAGGTATTTTAATCTGAAAATATTCATCTAATTATTTGATAGAAAATATGCAATCCATATGTTGAAGGAGATTTAGGAAGTTTTATAGATGATTTTCTATTCCTTTTTTTAAATGAGTCTGCTGTGGTGGAATGAACAACTGACTATTCGTAAGCTGTAAGTTGTTGATAGATTGAAATACAAAAGACATGAGGAACTAGCAATGAATTTTTTGTGAAATATTTTGAGGAATGGAGACCACTGGGAAATACCAGGAATCCATTTGTCCTGACTGTTAAAGATACTTAAAAGTTCATTCTCTGAATATTGTCAGGGTGATGCTTAATTATTCTGTCTGCTCTTCTACTACCCCTAGTGTAGCTTTCACAGAGCCTGAAAAGGGAAGACAAGGAGGCATGCCTACAGCTTTTCCTAGACAGCCTCTAGCTGACTCCATCATGCTATCATCCATGCTATCAGAATCAAAGGTGCCAAGTCAAAATCAAGACTCTTGTGACATTCCCAAAGTAAATCAGGCTTGTGGGGCAACAGTTAGTTTACGGCCATATGACATGATAGGAGGAAGCCTCAGGATGCCGCACAACAGGAAAGTGCTGAGACGCAGCAGCAGCATCATTGGAGGATCTGCAGGCATTGAGATGCTGTTTGAAAAGAAGGCAGCCGCGGCCAGCTTGAAATGCCTGGACATCACCCGAAGGGACGAATCCAAATCGGAGAGAAGCGTGGAACTCCCCCCAGGCAAAAAGCTGTCAAAAAGTTATTCCCAGAGTTGCGTGTACGTCAGCACTGATCGGAAGGACAGTAAGAGGTGTTTGGGCACAGGCGCCAGTCAGAAGGACTCCAAGCAGTGTCGAACGTTGCCCTTGCGGAAGCTGGACACCAGCACCTGGAGGTGTCGTGGCCCCTTTAGCTATTGTTTCCTAAGCAGAGGAAACGATGACAATGATGATGAAGATGATGGAGACAGCCATCAGCTCTCATGTCTTTTCGAACCACAGCTCCCGTGTGAGCTCACAGAACCAGTCGGTCAGTCGTTTTCCAGTGAAAATGAGCAGAAAGTCTTGGAGTCCCCGAAAGCTGCTGAGCCCCTGCAAGATGAGGCAGTCACTGCGCATGAGAAGAGCAGTGCTGACATCCAAGGTGGCCAAATTGATGTGAATCTCAACGATGTGGCCTTCGATGCACGAATCGCGCGAATAAATGTGATGAAAGAGAAGACGTATGCAATGCCTGATGGATTTATTGCAGCACAACAGGATGCCAATGAGCTACTCTCACTGGTCCGAGCAAGTATGGGCAAGAGAGAAGATTTACATCCAGAAACATATGACCTTAAACTTTCGAAGTACAAACAACTGTTATCTACGGAATCGAGACAGTTGGGAAGTGCCTGCAGGAAAATGGCCATGGCTGATAAAAGCCCTGAGGAAATGCTTTTAGCTATGACTTCCAGCTTTCAAGTACTCTGTTGCTTAACAGAAGCCTGCATGCGTTTAGTTAAAGTCATGAACTCTGAAACACAGCAGCAGGAAATTATAGCTAAGATAGATGAGGTTGTAATAAACTACATTTGTCTTTTGAAGGCTGCAGAAGCAGTGTCAGGCAAGACCTCCAGTGATCCTAGCATTAAACTCTTGGCTCGACATTCGACTACCATGGCCGCTATTGTAAGCACACTAACACGTTCTCTTAAAATGCTTTTAAACAAATAAAATACAAAAGTCACTTCATAATCTACCTTTGCAAAGCCATACATAAAAAACTTTTATTTACTGTATGTGTATGAACTAATGTAACAAACTCAGCTTTCTCTGTATATTTTGTTATTTTATATAAAATAGGTATGAGATTAAAAAAAAAAAAGGTTAAAATACTGAACACTGACAAAAGTAATGACCAGATCTGTCCTTCTGTTTATACAAAAACAAAAGCCAAAAAAGCCCTCTCCCCAAGACCAGAAAAATGAACAGAAAAAAAACCCCATATAGGAGCAAATTGATGTTTGGCTATTTTTCATATAGTCAAATCTATGGTTGTATGAAGTGAACTTTTAAAGCCTGTTATGTCAATGAAGTTGTTTTCTGTTTCATCCAGGTTTTCACTTGGAGAATGCTCCATGTTTAGAAATGAGAAATTAAATCATAATGTATATAACACAATATTTAATGTTTTAAAATTATAATTTTTAAGCATTGAAAATAGCAAAAAGACATTTAAAATCCAAGAGACTATTATAACTTACTAGAGAATATATATATAATAAATGACTCTTTTGTTCATATGGCCTGAATTACCTGATTCTTCTTTTCTAGGAAGTTCTATATTTAAAAAAGAAAAAGTACTGAAAATACCAACTTCAGAGGGTATCTGGCGTATTGAACATTACAGTGTTGCATTTCAGATAGTGAAGGTAACTGTGGAAGACGGAGGACACAGAAATCAGTGTCATTGTCCTTTCTGAAAAGAAAGTTTGATGCCATACTGGTCAGACCAGAATGTATAGGGCAGGTCTACACCCTCCTTTCCCTGGTAAATAAGAGAGAGGACCATCAGGAAATTCCTGTGCTGTTTACTGTTTCATCATATATCTATGGTGCATTTGAACAACATGAACTGCATCTATTTTGTTAAATATTTTATACTTCATATTTTATGATTCTGAATGTTTAACTGTAAATAAGTTAGAAATAAAATGAAGTTTTCAGAATACAATAAATATCTCTGAAATATTTCCAGCCAGAGACAGTTCTTCTCTGAGTGATGACAAAGGCAATTTGTGAGTAATCTCTCCCATCTGAACTTTTCTGGAAAACATTTTGTAGTCTTGCATTTGAGAGGCAGCCAAAGCAAAAGCTCTCAGTTTCACCTGGCAAATAGGCTTTCACAAGAGCATCTGTTAAATTTTTCAGTCACCGAGGAGCAGCAGTCCTAGTGGAAAGTGCAGAATACCATTCTCCAAACTGGTGTAGGTAATTTTCATCTGTTTCTCATAATGTCACATGCAAAGAGTATAACTGCTCTGTTTTGAATACTTACCCGTTCAGCTGAAGCACATGTGAAGCTTTCTCTGCTGAACTAGAAAGAGTAAACCAACAAAATTAAGTTATTGCCAAGGAAATATTTTCTTGCGTAGAGTGATGCACTTCACTATGAAACCAAGACGTGCTTTTCCCTCTGACTGTAGAGAAACATCTCCAGAAACACAGTATGAAAAGCTTAATCTGTTGTCCATAGGAGAAAAATCTGGTTTCCTAGACCAATTCACTTGGCATGTGGACCCACTCTCGAGGGCAGCTCAGAGGTAGGCTGCAGGCTGAATTACATCGTTGGTAGGTGACAACAGCCTGTCTCATGTGGTGCTCACACTCAGTGCTCTCATTTTGGCAGCCCTGGACGTGGGGCTGTGTGTGCCGCTCTTTTGCTGCAAGCACCAGTGAAATTCTTTCTGTGGTTTTTGAGTATTTCATACTGGCGAAAAATATGCTGAATTGTTGTATTGGTACATGTTCCTTCACTGTTTTGTGAGTTTATTTAAAAATGTCATCAGCACTTCAGAAATACTAAGTTTCAAAAATAGATTTAGGATTGTCACAACTAAGCATCAAGACAGATCATAGGGATGTGGCACTTTTAGCGTTGCTAGTCCAGTCCTTTTCATTCCACTCCATTTCATAAATTGATCTAATTTTATTTCGAAGGTAAGTAGGTTTTTGTCCTTACTGTTTAAGAACTTTTCTGATTGTAAACCTGCTCATTTTGCTCCCTAAGTTTAACTATGGTCTTTTTTTTTTTTTTGTGGCAATATTTTTTAGGATTAACTAGTGGGTTTTTTCCCTCTCCTTTTTAATGCATTTTCATAGAGTCATAGTATAATTTGGGTTGCAAGGGACCTCTGGAGCTCATCTAGTCCAGCCCCTGCTCAAAGCAGGTCTAATCAGATCAGGTTGCTCAGGGACATTTCAAGTTCGACACCCTGCAAGGATGGAGACCCCACAACCTCTCTGCGCACCTATTGCAATGTTTGACAATCCTTATGGTTAAAAAAAAAAAATTCTTTATGTCTCATCAGAATTTTCCATGTTCCAACAACATCTGTTGCCTTTCATTGTATCGCTGTGCACCCTTTAGAAGAGTCGGGCTCTGTCTTCTCTGGAATCCTTCCATCAGGTAGCTGTAGGCTACAATAAAGTCTCCCCTGAGCCTTCTCTCCTCCAGGCTAAATAAACCCGGTTCCTTCAGCCTTTCCTCGTATGTTGTGTGCTCCAGCCCCTGACCAGCATGGTGACCCTCCACTGGACTCGATGGTGTGACTTCAGAAACAGCCACCATGTTTCTGTCTCAGATTTGATAAATAGAATCATCTACCCAAGCTCTCCAAGTCGCCTCTTAGAAGGCAGCTTCTCTTTCTCCCAGGATTTCAGATATCCCCATGCAATACCAAGTGAATGTCTTTTTCCTAATCTTTCCACACAAAATTATATGCAGGTTTTTAAATGCTGCCTTATGAGGACTTTGTACAATGGCACAGCTGCTGAAAATAATTTGTCTGTGGTCTCCTAGAGTCACATGGATTCACAGGCATATTAGGTTGGTGGCTCACAATCGTCCTTTGTCAGTAAGTATTTTCATCTTTCTTCTGCTTGTCCTGTCCAGCTAAGGAGATCCTTGGATGATAATAGAGATAACTGTTAGTAATTCTAAAGTGTATGACCTTGCACATCAGTTGCTACTGAATTATAACCTTTTTCTGTTAATCTTAAGCATTAAGGTATCTTTGTCTTCCTGTGCGGTATCCTAATTGATTTCTGCATTAATTGTATGTCTCAGCTTCATGTCATCCAGAAATGTCACCTACTTCTTGCGCTAAGTCAGTAAAGAAATACTAAATAAGATACTTTCATCTAGAATATACTATACTTTTATAAATTTTGATATATACACTGTATGTTTAGTGATTTTTTAACTTGATAAAATGACAGGCATCTTCATGTTTAAGTCCCTGAGTTCAGGCTATTTTCTAAAATAACGTGGCAAAGTTTGCCATTTGGAAATTAAGAAAAAAAGCTGCATACCTACATTTCTTTTCCTTCTATTTAATTGAAGCTCCGTTAATGGATGATCTTTGGAAGATCCAGAATGCTCTGTGATGTCCTCACTGCTCACCAGAGATGTAATACTCTCTCTTACACTAGCACATTATTGGAAGCTGAAAAATGGGCTCCTGAGTAACTTTGTCACTTACGCAATTTATATCTAAGAGAGACCCTGTGACTGCACTGAAATCCAGTTAAAGTTAGCAGTATTTTATCAGGGATGAATTTGGCTGGATAGGGTATAACTGTAGCATTGTAGCAGCATATGTTAAAAGCCAGAGCCTCATTGCACTAAGCACTGGTACAAAGGGAAAACTTGGTTCATGTCACAAGTAGCTTATTGCTGAGCATGAGGCCCTGACATTAACCAGTCTTTATAACTTACCACTCCAAGTTCAGGAGTAGTTCTGCACAAAAAGGAAGTGATCACAAGCTTCCACTGTGCTACCCATGGAACAGCCCTACTGTGTTTTCAGACCTAGATTTGGCCAAAGCAACAGAGAGGCACTCACCATTCAAAAATAAAATAAAATAAAATAAAATAAAATAAAATAAAATAAAATAAAATAAAAATTACATTTTCCTGTAGGTGTTCTCAAGGTGAAATGTGAAATTTTCTGTCAGTGCTGATGGAACTTGGGAGACACTGATGGGTGAAAATTCAAGGGACTCGATAAGAGCACTCCCTTTGGAGACTTTGAAGCAATGAGTTCTGAGGAGAGCAAATTTAGGCTCACAAGATCTGGGAGTGAATCTCTGATTTCATAAGGAAAAAAAAAAAAAATAGGCAAACTAACCTAGCAGCCTGTTTTACTATAGTAAATGTAAACCTTTCAATATTGATTTTGAAGTGCACTTCTATTCTTAAAAGAGACTGTGCTATCAGTGGCACATTTTTATGCAATAGGCCATGTTTAGTTGCATTTTAAAGTTAATTTTGTCATTCTGAAGAAATAAGTATTTATTTTCAGCCTGCAGAGTTAAGGAAACGTAAAAAGGAATGTGCTATGTCTCCTGCTCCACTAATAAAATCCTCTAAATACTCTTTTTTTAAGCAGTTGTCATGTTGCACTGGGTTTACATGGACCTTATTGCTCAGGTTTGAGGGATGTTTGCTCTGTACGGTACCTGCACTTGCAACCGTTTTCTCTTATTCTCAGCATGTTGTATTTGACAGATGTTACCTAGAGCTACTGCAGTTTCTCACAACGGCCAGCCAAGTTATTTCTTGTTCATTTAATCTTCATCAGTGTCTTCTTTCAGGGTTACCTTTTTGCCTTGTCTGATCTGTGAGATTTGAATTATATCTTGTCACCTGTCTAAGAGATACCTTTACTGCCTCAGAATAAGGCATGCTCCTGTGTGATCCCTTTGCCATACCTTTAAAAGTGGAACAGGAGGGCATCAGAAGCTTAGACAGTGGCCTGAGAATCCACAAAAGCCTCTTCACATCTGTGAGGCCAAAACCACAAAACGCTAATATTGGGCAAGTTGGAATACTTGCCACCATTCTTGGCACCAGTGGAGGGCTTTCATTCTGACGCAGCCAGAAATGGTTGTCCTAAGACTTGTGCTCAAGGAAGCACTTCCCCCTAACCTTTCCATGATGTTAAGATGAAGGCAGGACCTCTCAATCTAAGTGACCAAGGGATTACGGCACAAACTCCCTAAGTCAGCATTGCTGTTCCTTGAGGTATGAAAGCTAGCTATCTCTTGTGGTAGCAGCATCAAGGTATTTTCCACTGGAGAACGACCCTTACGTTTTCTCCAGCTTTCCCAGAAGTAGCATTAGAAGTATTCGCTCCGGGTTTGACAGTCTGTTTCGGCGACAGGATCAAACAGGAACTGGCCAAAGGACTGGAAGCTTAACATCAGTATCATGGAGTTCTACTTCATCTAAACTGTGTGCAAGGCTTTCCATCGTCCCTAAAGGTGTCCACTCAGGTGAGGACTTCACCACTCAACTATCCTTTTTTAAACCTGTTAATGTGCAGAGGGTGTGCAGAGGTTTTCTTTCTCTCTTCCAGGATTTGATTAGCCCTTGGCAGAGGGGCACAGAGAACTGGACTCATTAATTAGTAGTTCATCTACCAGGCCCTCCCCAGCTTTCTCAAAAACTCTGTCTCAGCTCTATCAGTGGATCAGGAGTGGTGTCTCTTTGATCTAGATCAATTTGTGTCCCACAACACTAATCTCACTCCTGAACACTCTTTCATGTGTCTTCAGTGCTTTCATGAGAGTAGTTCAGCAATCAGGCTGCCTCTTGGACAATTCCCTGATAATGAGGTTAAAGCATATTCTCCAGGACCTTTGTTGCCCGTTTCAGTCAAGGTAAGGCAGGATGAAGGATGCCCACTGCAGTGGTGGGGCAGAATTTTAATATCAAGGCCTCATCCCTTTCTCAAATAGACTTCTGCTGCTACTCCTGTGCCTGTTATTGCAGAACGTGGGCTGTTTGGCTCATCACAGTCTTGAAATGCTTTTCTCCATGCTGCAGATGCAGAAAGACTTGCTCTTTCAGCACTCCTATTTCTCTCTAGTCAGAGACAGCCTTATAAGTAATGGAAGGGAATTCACACTATTAACTAGGTTAGGCTTTTGGGTTGATGACTTTGTTGGTCGTCTTTCCCTTCCTGTCAGTTCAGACTGTTCCGAGTTACCTGCTCAAACTGAAGCAGTCTGGTCCTTTGTTGTAAGTTCCTTACCCTTATTGAAGTCAATTTAACATCCGTCTCAGCCTTGAGCTCTAAGATTATCGAGATGTTTCCCTCTGCCAGGTCAGTGAGTTATGGGAATTTGAATTTGGTGTTCCACGTTCTCATGGATTCTCCTTCTCCGTAAAGATGGCTTTCTTTGTTGTCATCTTCTCTGTTAGAAAAATGAAAGAAATTCATACCCCTGTGGTTGTTCTTTCTTTGACCTTGTTCTTCAAAGACAGACCATATCTTAAGATGCAGCCATCATTTTTGGTGAAGGTAGTGTCCCAACATCATTTTGATTTATTTATGTTTTCCTTCATGTTCCTTTATGCTTCTAAGAAACATGCCTTATTTTGTATCTTTAATAGGAAAATAGCTCTCTTTGTAGTCCAGACTTTCTCAGAACATACAGACTGTGTATATCTCTGACAGATCCAGTGGTTATCTAAATGGATGGTTGGGTGTTTCAGTATTTGCTATAAAACTTAGGAATTGATACTTCCAACTGAGTATACAGCGTCTGTGAGACTTGAGTTACTGAACTGCTATATATCTACCATTCTTTCCCCAGGCACTGTGCCATCTCTGATGAGCTGCCTCAAGAGCTGTCACAGCACTTGGTAGAGTCAGTCTAGAAGTGCTGTTTGCATGAGGGACATCAAGAACCTCTGCTAGATAATTTATGGCAGGTAATTGTATAAAGTTGTGCGGTGTGAACAAACGTGGATATTAATTTGAGAGTGAAAAAAGGAAAGAAGACATCCTGAGCTCTATTAGCAGGGTTTCCGTCAATGTTTTAGATGGTGCCTCTGTGGCTGAGAAAGAATTAAAATGGTTTATGGCATGCTATGTTTTTTATGCCGTTGTGCCAAAGGTGATGACAACAGTGTGAATACCTCCTCCATGGTTACTGCAAAAGGAAAATCTCTGCAGTCTGGAGTGATAAGGTGTAGGTGTACCCTCAGAACAGATTTATTTATAGACCATGCATCCTAAAGAAGACTAATTACTGGTAAGTTATGTTTCTTTCTTGAAGGTGAATTTCTATTCTCTATTCCACCTGTGAATTACCATTAAAGGATAATAGGACAGCAGTCTGTATCAAAAAAGATGGAATTAAGCTTATAATAATAAACAGTATTATTGTTGTTTCTTACTATAAGCAAAGGGCCAAAAGAAGGTAGTTGCCTCTAATACAGTATTTACAGAGAACTAGTAACAACAAATATAATAAAAAACATTTTTACGTCGTGATTTGATACAGGAGACACTGAGATGTTACACAATGTTTTTTACAGTGTTTTTCAAGTTGCTCTTCAGAGAGAAAAGATGTTTTCTAAATCCTTTTTGGCAGTGCATTGCAAGATTCTTCCATATTGCTTATGCCTTTAAAATGACAGCATGGGGTGACAGTAAATGTCATCAACAGCTTTATCCTTGAAAGTGTTCTTTTTCATGTGCTAAACTATAAGTATATATGTAGGATAGGTTTGAAAGTGGTGTATTTAGATGTTAATGGTGACAACCTGAAGGCTTCAGCCAATGCTCCAGGCTTTGGTTTCAGTAGAAGTGCTGAGTTCCTTAACATAAATTAGGAAGTCTTCTGGTGTCCATGGAAGGATGTGATCTTAGCACTACCTCATGGGAATCCCATTTTCCAGATGTCCAGGACTGTTTTTGCTGAAAGAGATGCCAAAGGATCCAGTTTTACTTTGATTCTTCTATTGCCTGTGAAATGGCCATAGATGCAGCCAAGGATCTAGTGTGTCCCTGAGTTGGCCGTGCAGAGATCATGGATGCCTGAAGAATTTCCTGGTCTGTAGTTTTGCTGAGATTGATCATCCTGTCGTCCTCTCTGCCATTTCTGATACCTCTTGAATCTGCATGGATGGCCCAAAGAACTGACAACCTTCAGAAAGAACAGCCCCAACATCAAACTTTTCCTAGTACATAAATCCATGCCTACTTCTCGAGCTTATCTTCAACTGCTTTCTGCAGTAAGACGAGGAAACTGCTTATACTGCCTCTCTTAGTTCTAATCCAAAGTCAACATGTTTCAGTGGAAAGCTTTAAAGCTTTCTAGCCCCATTGAATACTTATTTTAGGGCTTCTGCTACAGGTCAGTTCTACAAGCAAATAAATTACAGGCACAAATGTAGTACAGCTAATTGTACGGCTGACTTTCTCCTTAATAATGCTGAACCATCACTGCCTGAAGCAGCCAGATGTACCTTATAACTTAGTCCAGTTTCAACAGATGTATGTCTCTGAAACATAGTTACCTATGCAGGACACTACTTGGATTAGACACTTAAATACAAGCTATTTATCATACTAAATTTTGGCTTTTTGTAACTGTGATTTCAATTTTCTTTCATACATTGCAGATAATTATATTTAATTCTTCTTGCTTTACACTTTTTTTTTTTCACCAGACCATGTTATTTCCTATTTTATTCCTCCCTTCTTTCATTGTTAACTTTTGTACACTTGAAAATCATGTCTTAAAGAGAGGTACTGGGTATGTTTCTCATCAAGGATGCTTCACAGGGTTTTGCTTTTAAAAGTAGTTGCTGCCTTTTGAAAAGGAAAATGCAGCATCTTCTCTTTAAATCACTGAAACAGAATATTAAAATCTTTTATACATATATGGAAGAACTATGAGAGCAAGGCAGCAATGCATTCCTCGAGGAGTCAAGAAGGATAAGTATTCACCAGAACAAATGAGGACACGCCTTTCAGCTGCTTTGTTTGTACAGTGATTGGACTTCAGGTAAAATATGGTGTCTGGAAAAAAAACCCAGCCTTTGCCTTGGAGATGCTTCTGTGGAGATTCCTGCCAGCATGCCCTCCAGAAGGAGAAAGTTGCATCTGGTGGAAAGGTTCAGGGACCTCCACCAAAACTCAGAGAATGCCGTGAGAAACATTGGACAAGTGAAGCGTCTCTCTGGAGGCAGCCTGCTCAGCCCACATGGCTCTGCTTGTGGCATGAAGGTAAGATTTCGAATTAAATCCTTTTTCACATTTTATAAGGTCATTTCCAATGCTGCTATTCTTCCTCCTGACTGAATTTCTCCTGCCAGTCTTACTGATTTAAAAAAAAGAATAGTTTTGAATGTTTTCCCTCTCCTCTCTTGCTGTATGAAAGACCCACATAAATGAGTAAATTAACTACTGGATGAAAAAAGAAAACTGATTCTATACAAAGGCTTGTCTTGCATGTGCAACAATACATCAGTATAGTCGGTAAAGTTTGAGGGCTCCTATAACAATTGTAATATTATAAGTAAAAATTGTTAAACTTAATTTTGTGTAACTGAGTTACCCACTGACAGCTTATTTAAACAACATCTGAAGATACTGTGGTCTCTATTTTTTTTTATTTGCTAATTTTTTAAGCTTTATTTTTCCTTCCCTGCTTATTCCAAAATGCAGGTGTCGTGGTTTAACCCCAGCCAGCAGCTAAGCACCACACAGCCGCTCGCTCACTCCCCCCACCCCAGTGGGATGGGGAAGAGAATTGGGAGGGTAAAAGTGAAAAAACTCATGGGTTGAGATAAAGACAGTTTAATAGGGAAAGCAAAAGTCGTGCGCACAAGCAAAGCAAAGCAAGGAATTCATTCACTACTTCCCATCGGCAGGCAGGTGTTCAGCCATCCCCAGGAAAGCAGGGCTCCATCATGCGTAACGGTTACTTGGGAAGCCAAACGCCATCATGCCGAATGTCCCCCCCTTCCTTCTTCTTCCCCCAGCTTATATACTGAGCATGATGTCATATGGTATGGCATAGCCCTTTGGCCAGTCTGGGTCAGCTGTCCTGGCTATGCTCCCTCCCAGCTTCTTGTGCACCTGGCAGAGCATGGGAAGCTGCAAAGTCCTTAACTGGTGTAAGCTCTACTCAGAAAGAAACAAAACATCACTGTGTTATCAACATTATTCTCATCCTAAATCCAAAGCACAGCACTCTACTAGCTACTAGGAAGAAAATTAACTCTATCCCAGCTGAAACCAGGACAGCAGGAAAATGCAGTTTTCTTTGCAAAGCTCATTGAAAAGTAATCTCATTTAAAATTACATTCTTTTTCCTGAATGTCCTTATTTGTACTTCACAAGTTAAACATGAATACGTTGGGAGTCTTTTTCCTTGCAGAATAATTTGCACCATTTATATCTCTTATGTCCAGAGGACCTTTGGATTGAAACATGCCTTCTTCACTGAGTCTAGTTGTATTTTCTCAGTACAGACAGGCAGCACCAAGACCCATCTTAAAAGCACCTGTGGTTTTGATGGTCTGTCTTTGTAGAAGGCTGTTCCAGAACATCACTGATGTAAGGTTTAGGGACCTGCTTTTAATTTCTAACCAAAGCCTAGGATAAAAAGCTAGTTATAATACTACATTTTTATTTAAATAGTTCTCTTCTGTCACTGATACTTGTACATCAAATTCCAGATGAGATCTGACCCATCTTTATAGAGTGGTATTATTACTTCTCTATCTATGGAAGATTTCTTGTCTGGCACGTCAGAGGATCCCGTTTGCCTTTCAGGCCTGAAGCGTACTGGTGGCTTAGAGTCATTCTGTGAATTACTAGTATGCTCACTTCTTTCTCCTCAGTCAATTAAAACTGATGAACTCCTAAGTTACGGTGGACCTTTTTTCTGTCCCCAGGGTAGAATTCACCTTGCTTGACTTCAGTTGTCTAAATGCCAGATATCAGGTATAAATCACCTAAACAATCTCTATAGTCAGTGCAGGAAGAGAAGGAGGAATCTCCAGAGGCACATTCAAAGATGGCTGGGATAAATCACATCCTGGATGTGCTTTTTTCTCTCTTTCTGTTGACAATATAGAGAGCCTAGACAACCAGCTCAGTCTCAGTGATGAGTATAGGGAGACGAATATTCCCCCCCCCATTTGTCACTGTACTGTTTTGAATTTTAATTCACATCAATTAGTATTCATCAAGGTCATCTACTCTTCACTTTTGCTAGTGATATCTGATCATCACCGAATTGATGATGCCTCCGATCTTTGAGTCAACAAGGTGCCTTGAAAGGCATGAGGCACATTGTTTCTCGAAAACAAATTCATTCAAATCAAGTGATGGGTGGCTATTTCCAGTATCTGTTTGAGGATGTTATTTAGCCAGTTAGGCCACATATCCCAGCTTTTTAGACTTTTTCCTTGTTTAATTGTTTGCCGCCTTCATACTCTTAATATTTTGCTTAAAAAGTTTTAATATGCTGTGAGAATTTGTAGGAAAGTTTTGTCAAATTTACTGTGACTGGATAAATTTGTGTGGTCACTTTTCAGATTTTCCATGCTGAGTAATTCTGAACTTATAGAATCATAGAATCGTTAAGGTTGGAAAAGACCCTTAAGATCATCAAGTCCAACCGTTAACCTAGCACTGCCAAGTCCACCACAAACCATGTCCTTAAGCACCACATCTACCTGTCTTTTAAATACCTCCAGGGATGGAGACTCAACCACTTCCCTGGGCAGCCTGTTCCAGTGCCTGACCACCCTTTTGGTGAAGAAGTTTTTCCTAATATCGAACCTAAACTTCCCCTGGTGCAACCTGAGGCCATTTCCTCTCGTCCTGTCCCTTGTTACTTGGGAGAAGAGACCGACCCCCACCTCTCTACAACCTCCTTTCAGATAGTTGTAGAGAACTTGGCTTCTTTTGTTTGATCTTTCTGCTGATTTAAGACTGAACAGAATATGAATCCCACCAAAAGTGCTAAAGAACAAAGCTACAGCTCAATGTAGCAGCACACAGTAACGAACAGTTCCAGAACTCCTAGTAATATGAAAGGCTTACTTTGAGTTGCTGCTGCTGAATATTGCTTGCTTAAATGCATTTGAGGTTCTTGAATCTCATATGTTTCTTTTACTGGATAATTAGTGGAATGTGGTTAGTGAAACAGGAAAATTTAGGATTCATTTAAACAACTGGAGATGTTTCTATTAGGGATGTTCAAATGTGAGCTAGTCATGCTGGGCTCCCTTCAAGCTGGAGAGAAGTAGGCACTACCAGATGCTACTCATGTCACTTGAAAGTAGACATCAAAAAAAGGTAAGTGGATTCACATCTTGGAAATGCCCATTGCTCTCTGGTGAATTATTAGGGCAGCCAGAGATAACCAGCTCGTATGTCTGTGCTTGTCTTGTAGATGTTTAAAGTTGTATGTTCTTAATGCCACCAAATGAAAGAATTCAGCTGGGAAATTATAAGGGTATTGAAATTTATTGATTCTGAAAGTCTGTGAAGCTTTCTACATTTTTCTTTTTTTTAACATCTATCATTATTTTCATGATGTTTTCCCTTCCTACTTTTATGTCATGGTATCCCATTAGCCCTTCTGAAAAGCATAATCAAGCCAGTAGAGGACAGCACGGATGAATAACTTTGATATTACTCCACAACTTGGTGTTGATTTTATTTTGTCACCATCATGCCTATATTCATTCGAGTTGGGATGTACCAGTCTTCTCAGTCTCTCTGAGTGAGCCCCAGCACTGTCTTCCAGAGCCCCTTGTACACATACAACACACTGCCTCCCTAAGCACTGCATACCGTCAGCGCTGGAGATAAAGCAATGAACTTTGGTAGCCTAAAAGGGAGTGTTTAGGTTCTGTATAAATATCAATATTTTATTTCGCACCAAACTTGAATAGCAGTGTTTAACAGCACTTCATAATTGTTCATGGTTTAACAATAGATCTTTCTGAATCCTCATTAGTATTTGTATAGAAATTACATAAATTGTATTTTGCAAAATTTAGAGTGGGCAGGATTCCTAACTACATCTTTTCTCATCTTTCTAAATCACAGATCAAGTAAATTGCAGATCAGTATCAATAAATAATGCCAGTAATAAACAGTAGAAAAAAGGCAGATGGAGAATGTGAAATATTATTTCAAGAATAATGTCATAGTTTTAAATGAGAAGTCAAAAGTCTATTTCCCTTTCCTTAGGCAAATGCCATGTTTTTTCTTAGAACATATGTTGATAATTTGGCAGAGGTTCACAAAACCTTCGTGTAGTTCTTACAGTATGATTCAAAGGCTGAGGTTTTGTACAAATGAATCTCACAATCTCAGATGGGCCATTTCATGGGATTGTAACAGCTATTTGTTTACACTTGTTGTTCAGGAGGCACATCAATTTCCATGAAAGTACTGACATTGCATATTCACAGCATTCGTTAAATCTCTTTCCCAGTTCAAAATGGCCAAGTATGTATCTACCTGAAGGTTAAACTTTTTTAAAAGCTGTGAGTGTGTTGACAAAGAGCAAAGTACATTTTGATGGTTTTAAAATATTCTGCCAGCACTTCAGAAAAGAACTACATCAAAAGCGATCCAGACACGTTCACTCTTTACTTTGAATGTGCATCATCAGTGATGTCAGTGGGACTCTAGTAAAACAGTTGTTAATTAACTTATGTCCCTTCCTTTGCCACTGCAGAATAAAAGCACAAAATGTTGTAGGAGCAACCTGAAGAGCAAACATTAGTTTGTTTGTTTCTTTATTAATAATTTATCTAGAAATGTTAAAGATATTTTAAAGTTATCAAATTCTCCCAACCTGTGGCAACATTTTGAGGACTAGACCCCATCAGTCTTGCTCCATCTGGATCATTATGATACATGAGTTACTGTAAGGCTTGCTCCTGCAAACACTTGACCTAGCACAAGTTTGGTTTTGGCTGGCAGCTGAGAGTGACAGAGTCCTTTTGAATTACACCTTTGCAAACAGAAAAGAGAGAGGCTGCAAACCTAAAATGAAATTAATTTGAATTCTTTAAAGTTGTTCTATGAGCTCTCCTGCAAATAGACAATCAGAACATAATGGTGGTTCTTACATGAAGATCAGAAAGTAAAACAGACCCTAAAAAAACCAACCCTAAAACCTCTTATTATTCTTTTCAAATTTAGAAGAAACCTGTATGGAATAAATATTGAAAAATAGATATTTCAACATCCTTAATTTATTAAGGCCAGTTCCTTTGTGTTGATAATTTTCCTTTAATTTAAAACAATGGCCACCACTTGCCTGTTTAGATTTCCCCATTTGCTCATTTCATTTAGTGAAAAGTGTTGAAGAGTCGGAACTGAGGTTTGTTTTACATCAGGAAAAAACAGAGGCTTTTTGAACTTCTTGTGTTCTCCAAGGGGAAAACTCTATAGAATGCTGTAAGCCATCCTAGAAACAGCAATATCGAATTTCTTTGACAGAGAAAAGAGTAGAATCCCATTCTGTACAGCCATATCTGGTTACTACCTTCTTCCTGTATCTTTTCTTTCTACATGTCCGGCTTCATATGCCATCCTGGTGCCTGTGCATTGAACAAGAGTTCTACAGAAATCATGCATATGGGAAAGGGCAATATAAATTTTGCAGAGGCAGGCAGGTTTAATTTTGAAATGTCCTAACTTTTGAGTGCTTGACTTAGGACCTTCCTCAATTTTTTTAATTAATTTTTAAAATTATTTTCTAGAGTTAAAAAACCCCAACAAACCCCTTTACATGCTGTATCGATATTCACACAGGTTTTGTACTTCCTCCTCCTGGATAGCTGTTCTGCAACCTTGCTCCTTCCATAACTAGAAACTTCATTTTTATTTCCAGATTAAAATAATACTTATCTTTTTTGCAACCAGGGCATTTAAGCAGTTCTTTTCAACCTCTGATAGCATCTTTCCACTTCACATAGAGGCAGGTTCCCTCTGGTTTTCTTTAGCTAAATTCAACAAGCTCTTTTAACATTTTGATATAGGAGATTCTTCAGAATCTACTTAATCAGGCCATTGATAGTCATCTATCTCTACTGACAGTACCTCATATGTGCATAATATGACCTCATTTACATTTTTCAGTATCAGCATATCAGTAGCTCCTAATCATTCTGGCATTGATTAGTGCCAGCAGTTAAGGTTGTTACCATTATCTCTTGACACTGCACATTTATCCCACTTCTAATTACTTCTAGTCCCTAAGGACATCTGATTTTTCCAAAATTTTATCCTGATCTTCCTCTCTAAAAAAAAACCAAACCAAACAACACAGGAAAAAAACTCCAACAAAATAACACTGCTATAAAAAGGTTGTAGAATCCATATTAAGTACCTCAGAAGTAAGTTCACTTAGTGTAAAGAATTGAAGACTGAAAATTTCGCTTAATGAAAAGTTCTGAGGAGTTACAATTGAGATCCATGTTTCTCAGCATGGCTATATCACTGAATGGACAATATTGTTTAATTTAGCTGACCAAGATATTTTTACACTTTTCTAAACTTCTTTTGGAAACACTAGAGACTTGCAGGATAATAAAAGACAGAAAAGAAAGGGAAAAGTAACAATATAATTTTCTACTGTGAAAATGGGGAACAGAACTCCTATGTTGAAAGCCAGGCCCATAAAAAGCAATGGATGTCACAGGAGGTTCTTTCCCAGTCACATGAGGTCATCACTCGAAATACATATGCTACAGACTAACAGGTATTATGTCTTCTGAACCCCACAAAGGAGAGCAATACAGGAGCTCAGCCATAGGGCCTTACTCCTGCAATATCTGAGATGCAGAATCACAGCATCATTCAGGTTGGAAAGTCAAGTTGCTCTGGGACCAGCTGATTTTTTAGTATCTCCAAGCATCAAGATTTCACAGCCTCTCTGGGCAACCTGTTTCAGTGTTGGACCCCCCCAAAATGAAGTAGGTTTTCCTGTCTCTAATCAGAATTCCCCACGTTCCAGCTTGTGTCCGTTGCTTCTTCTCCTATCATCATGCACCTTTGAAAAGAGTCTGGCTCCACCATCTCTCAGGAGGTGGTTGGCGACAGCAGCAATATCCCTCTCAGTCTTCTCTTCTTCAGGCTGAACCATCCCAGTTCTCTCACCCTGTCCCCTTCCTTCGTGTACCTGGGAGTTCAAAGCTCTGCACAGCACCCCAGAAGGGGTCTCAGAAGTGCTGAGCAGAGGAGGAGGGAAACACTTGCCTTGGCTTGCTGGCCACATTCTTGCTAATGCAGCCCAGGATGCTGTTCATGTTCAACTTGTTGCCTACCAGCAGCCCATTTTCTACAAAGCTGTCTCCCAGCCAGTTGTCCCCTGGCCTGTCCTGGTACCTGGGGTTATTCCTCGCCAGGTACAGGGCTTTGCCTCTGTACAGGACCCCAGTACACAGACCAAGTGAATCCGCTGCTCTTAGCCCAGAGGTGCTGCTGTTCCCGAAAGCCCAGCGCTTTCATGTATCCTTGTAGAACAGTTCACAGAATATGTGAGCACTTTTAGTTAACAGCCTGGTTAATATTTGTAGCCAGTGTTCATCATTATGTTCTTTTAAACTTTTTGTATCGTTTTTCAGTCTTGACTTGGAAGGTTTTATCTAGAAGATTTTATCTTGGAAGATTTTATTTAAGACTGGGTCTTAAATTAAGACTGGGATGAACTTCCAGAATGTCTCATCAGACTGTAGAAAAGATCTTATTATAAAGGATGGGCATCTGGAGCTGTGTGAAGACAGAGCAGATGTCTTGCAATTATCTTAAATTCAGTATGCCTTTAAAAACAGGCATGCCAAACAGCTGTGCTAGGTCAAATGAGAAAGTCACATAACTGTAGATGAAAGTTGTCATGAGAGTAATATTAATAGTATTTTTAAGCTGGGGACATTTCTGTTTCACAAATGGCAAAGAAACAGAACAATGAAACCCATAAACCAAAAACCCATCAGACATACATGAATAGCTTTCAAACTATTTCAATGTTTCAGAGGAAAACAAAGATACAGAGTTTAGGCAGTTCTCAAAGAACTGGACTTTGCCTGGAATGTGTCAAACCCCAGTTGAGCAAGCAGAGACAGGGAAGAAATGGTGACATAGATTAGGAGATACCTGAAATCCTAAAGAGAGAGTTCCCAGAGGAAGTGGAAAAAGACGACTAGCATCGTACTAGCAAAGCAAGCTGTTGTCGCCTTTCATTCTTAAAAATAGCACAGACTAGGAGCCTCAGTGAGCGTGCCAGTCCTGGCAAAGCAGAAGTATTGAATACAAAGATGACTTTTTTCAAGCAGATGAAACACTGGCAAAGCTCGAAGGTGGGGAAAAGCAGACCAAACCAAAAAGTAGGATGGGAGGTTCAGACTTGAGGATGGGGCCTCAGTGCCATTGGAACCTCTTTGCAGCATTGAATTGTGTGACCTGTCGAAGTAGAACAGCCCATTTTCCAAGCAGGATGGGAAAGAAAGAGACTAGAAATAATTCCAGTATTACATAAAAACTCATGCCATTTTTTCATGAAAAGGTGTGAACTAAGGCTAGGGGATGGGTAGAGGCAGGGACAGCCAATGTGTTCAGATTGAAGGGTACAGGGAACTTCAAGATCTCTGCTGTATTACAGCAGTGTCACCAGCAAGCATGGACTGCTGAATGGTAACTCTCAGAAAAAAGTCTTTTTGAAGAGAGGCAATACTTTTTTTTTTTTCTTTCTTCTCATTAAAAGGTTTCGGATTTCATCAGGAGAAATCAAGTTATTTTACAGTAATATTGAGTCTTTTATTTGATTTTCATTGCCAAACTCTTAGTTTTAGTTCCCTTATACATTAAATACCTGGCCAAGTGGAACTGAGAAGAGACTTGTGTGTCACAATTCTACACGAGTAAAATAAAACTCTTTCTTTTACAGCAATGCATTTAAGCAAGGCACATGTCAAAGCATTAAATGAAAAATTTGTTTTCTTTTTGTCTGCTAAATCAGGTAATATGAAAGCTAGATAGCTTACTACAGTCAGTCTACTATCTTTAGATTTCAATTGGGGGGAAAAAGAGAAACAGTGCAGTAGTTTAGAAATATTTTTAATATGACCTCAAGTCTTCCAGAAGTGAAAGCAGCAATCAAAGTGAAATCCAGTGTTTGAGTACAGACATTTTTCTCCTTTCTGCACTTTTAGTTAGAGCAAGAGAAGAAATGAAATGGAAATGGGAACAAAGAATGAAAGATAATACAAAGTATAAAATGATCAACAGAAAAAAACAGCAAGAAATAAATTGTCTTGTACCCAACTTGAAATATTCTATACTCTTTACTGGAAAAATGAATAGATATTTGTGTGGATTTCAAAAGTGCATGTATGTGCATATAGTTGCAAATAAATCTTTCCAAGACTGTGATTTCAAAGATGTGCTAGTCTTCAGTCTCAGTAATTGTGTAGGTCCATTAGGTGCATTAGACTAAAGAAGGGAGGGAGAAAGAGAAGGAAAAAACACTTCAGTGGGAAATAAAAAGAAAAGTTGATTCTTTACTTAAATATTTGTTTCACTGCTGCCATGCTAGATTAGACCTACCCAGTTCACAGCAAGGGAAACCATTTAAGCTCTACTGTTATTATTTTCTCTATATGCAGCTCACCCTAACGGATTGCTGCAATATCACTCTCTGACCTCAAAAGATAGACCTCAAAAGATAAAACCCCATCAGGTCAGTAGAACATTTTTTTAAATCTCAGTAGATAGCACAGAAATAGTTGTAGCTGAAAAATTTGCAAATTTAGTTTTTTCAAGACTTTTTATTATAGAAGGAAAATTCACTTGAAACTGGCAAATATATCTCTGATATTTTCAAGTTTGATACTTAAATCATTACATGACTTTTAACAATAAGCACACAGAAATTAAGAAAAGTAATGTTTTTAAATTATTTTGGTTTTAGTTACGTAAAAAAAAATCTCTGGTGATAAAAGATTAGAAGATAGAAATTATGTTCTTAAAAGACTCAAAAATCTAAAGTTAAATTGTGGTGCCACTTTCAATTGTCTTTTCTCATTCCATATTGTCTAAAGCTACCCAGGAAAAGTAGATGCTGCCCCAGTTTGAACACGTTATCATGTAAGCAGCTGCATCTGCACTTGTTAGATATATTTTGTGGCTTTATTGAGATCTCTTGAGTATGTACAAAATGTGAGGAAGAACAACTGATGATTCTGGAATATATCCTAATTAGTTTTGAAACAAATATTCACTTCTGTTTCTTCTGTGCAAACATTCAATCAATATTTGATAGCCATATTGACAGCCTGGTATTTTTAGTGGCTTGGCTACATTAGAGTAGTATTGTCTCAGTCTGTCACCTTAAGCTTTTCAATTATTTGCGGAGTCTCAGATAAGCTTGACTGAAAGACTTAATCTTTTTGTTCATGTATTCATTAAAGATGGCATCAAAATCAATCCTTCATTAAGATCTGTTGAACAAGGCCAATGCTGCTAGAGAAATGTAACGCTACATCTCTATCCGGTGTGAATCAAATGCTTAATGGGAATATCTTCTCATTGCTAATGTATGAAAGGAAAATTAATCTTAGTAGACCCTTATCAGGTTAAACAAGCAAATCAGAAGACCGTTACGGAGCATATTTATCTTTCTTCCAAGAGCTTGAACAATCAAGAGAAAAAAGCACAGAAATCACTAAAGGAAAATCCTAGAAATAATATTGTGCATGCCAATTATGAGAGTGATGGGCAGATCTGAACTTTCTCAAAGCTCATAGCTGTTCAGAAACAGATTTTAGCATCTGTTTCATATCAGCCTAAATGGAGATGAAGTGGAAAGCAAATATTTAATATGAGTCTCTGAATCTCACAATAAAATACAAAAGTTTGGTATAGATTATTTTAACTGAATTTACCTTTGAACATGTGGGATGAACTGACTCTGCTTATTCATTTTGTTACTTATTCTGCTGCCACTTCTGGACCAAAAAAGCCTCATTCTAAATTCATAGATGCATCTTTTGGCACAGAGAAAGACAAGGAGATTTGGTTGTTGCATCTGTTTATTTTCAGACAGAACTCCAGCTACGATTTTTTTGCATTAACACTCAGGGTGGAATTTGTCAGACAAATACTAATCATTCCACCTTCACTTTACAGGCAACAGAAAAACAAGGGGCAATTCTGCAACAGAATGCCTCTCATCCTAATGAAGATGTCTAAAAGAAGCCATATTATTTGTGCCCAAGAAATGCTGTTTTTTTTCTCCACTGACTCTAAATGGGAGCTGTGTAGGGGGTCAGGGAGGCTAGTGCAGTCATAGAACTCTAGTTTGTAAATGTGTAAATGTTGATGAGATGAATCCTACCACTAATAGCAGTTTGCTTTTCATTTGCAGGAATTTCTTTACTTTATAGCCCAGCTTTCTTTGAATGGGCACATCTTGAAATCTTTGGCTGCAGCCCAGGTTTTGGAGAATTTTCAGATCTAGGAAGACAGGGAAAAATCTTGTATTACATTTAACAGCAGAAATTTTATTGCATGACTTTAAAAGGAGGGAAAGCATAAAAATCAAACAAACAAAACAAGAAAGCAGGATTCATGTGTAAAGTTTTCTGTGTTGTACAGGCCATTATACAGGTGTTACTCCCTGTGTTCAGCTTATATTACATATTTGAGGTTAAGTCCTGAAGTTATGCAGTTAAACAGTTAGATGCAACCCTTGAATACTTCTACTGACTTCAAGAAATCAGTGTAATCCTCTGTTTTCAGTGCCTCGCCTCTTTCAGTTCTCATTTTTCTAGCAGCATTTCAGCTCCTATTTTTAAGTGTCCTGGCATAAGTTCATAAGGCCCATTTCAGTAGAGAATCACTAAGTACTCTCCAGCCTATTCTTTAATATTTTAGTCAGAAGTGGCATCCGTCATTAGCTGTGCTAAACACCTCATCACAGGTCTTTATTAGTGGAAGTTGTGACAAAAAAAAAGCACTCTTGGCTTTCCAGCCATTACCTACCAATAGTTTTCCCTCTCTGTTAGACACAGTCCAGTATTGTCCTGCTCCACTCACTGCCAGCATGCTCATGGAAACATTCTTGTCAGCCTTCATAATATCTTGCTCACCAAACCTCATTTACTGCAAATATCAGCAGCTTTATAATGCAACTGTTTGCCTCCACCAAGCCCAGCTCTGCCACACTTGCTTTCCTTGAATGTTCCTCTTCAGCCATATCATCTCAATTAGGTGGAGGGCATTTGTCTAAGTCCAGACTTTTCAGGTGGAGGAGCCTTGCTGCTTTGGTTAGTTCGGTTCTTTAGATGTATCTAGCACTGGAAAAATATTTCCATCCACTCCGTCCTGGGGGCTGCTATTCAGAGCCCTATTCTTTGGGTGGCCTGCTCCAGTCTATGCTCTCTGACTGCTGTGAAAATCAGGAACGAAACTGAGAATAAAAATAGTAGTATATTCTCATCCCCAAGGAAAGAAAAAAAAACAAACAAAGAATTTAATTAACTCCCGCTTAAATGAAAGCACAGAGAAACATCATCTTCAGGGTATGCCCCAAAAGTTCAAAATAATAGGAGTAACCACTTTAAAAATGGCATTTGAGAGTGAATTCCAGAGAGAGGAAAAAAATCTCCTTTTGTAATATGTAGAACCTGAACACCTTTGCCAATATTGACTGGTATTGCGAAAGGAGAGACATGGATGGTCCAAAAAAATGGCCCTAAGTGCATTTCTAAGTCAAGAGCAACATCCTAAATTCTATTTGCAAAGTCCCAGGTAGCCCAGGAAAACTGTGGAGCCCTGATGTCACCAAGACAGTCAGGTAATGCCCCCTAATTAGGAGGATGCCACAGTTTGCATCAGCTCCCTTGGCCCATAATTTTGAGGGACACCCTAAAGGAGAACAGTCTAGAGACTGTTTGTATACAAAAGTGTTGAAACTGCCTGGCTAGCAAAGGCAATTGTCCTGGTTACTATTGCTACCATCTGTATTTCGTAACAGCTGAAGGTCACCAACTGGGAACTGAATTAATGAGAAAAAAACCACTTCAAACAAATAACCCTGCAAAAAAGAAGATCTTACTCTTGTCATATCCTCTGTTTGCTAGCCTGATTAGGCAGGACGGGCCTATTTCAGCAAATTTGTTCATATCCTAATATAAAAGAACATGTACAGAAAGTCATTGTAAGAAGCAAAAGATTTAGGACTGGGCTCATTAGCACCAGGCCCCAGGTTTCTCATTACTCTCATGAGGTCTTTCTGGTGGTTGATCTAGGAGTAAGAATCAGCTGTCCTTTGGAAACACTCAGCAAGAAAAATTCTGACCTCAGTGTATCCTTCTGCTGCAGCTGCAGGCAAGTTACCACCATCTCACCGATGTTACTGAAAGTCGGGCATGCATTTTACAGCATCAACAGAAGCAGAAAGCACAGAGCCCAGGCCCTTTGGAAACTCTGCTATTGATTACAGAAGTGCAGAACTTCACCTTTAATCTCTATCTGCTTTTAAGCGTGTCTCCAGCAATGAATGTACTGTGTCATATCTGAAGTTTGATAAGCTGCTGAAAATCCTGGTATGTGGTTTTCATAAATTCATTTGAAATTCAAATTTCAGTTGAATAACTGGTTTAGAAAAAATGTATTATTCTGCAGTGCATTGTGTGGCAATAATTATGTGACAAATTTCAAGTTACAAAGTGTAAACATTTTTACTTGAGAACTCTGAGGATGTGCTCATATTTTGTAACAGTGCAAGTGTTTCTTTTACCACCATCTGACTTGGAAGCAATTAATGGAGTTTGTTCAGAATATTCTGGGCAAAAATTGGATCTGAGCAGATACTAAACTCTAAAAGTGCATCTCTCATAACCTAGAGGTAGTCCTGAAACAGGTTCTTTCACAACCTGCCATCCAGCTTTCTCCAACCAGGTCAAATGTTAATTATTTTAAAGCTATGCAGTGGCATACAAGGGAAGAGAGCGAGTGTGTGCACATGGCAGGAGCTTGTTATCTGAGATACTAGGATAGGAAGCCAAACCCTTGAATACTGTTGATGTCCGTTCCTGATTTTGCCACTGGCTGATTGTATGATCTTGAATAATTTATTTAAACATAACAAATTAGAAGGCATTTAAGGATTGAGAGGTAAAGGCTTTTAATAATCCTTCGAAGGAAATTTTCAGTCGGTGCATACACATACAAACTGATGTCTTATCAGGGATTTGGCAATACCAGATGAGATGCATGTGAAGGAAAGCAATACTAAATAAATAGTTCTGCAACCAATCCACATTCAGTTGTGCTGGATTATTTCCTCATTCTAGAAAGCCAACCTTTTATTACAAAAGTACAATGTATAAGTGATGTCACTTTATTTCCTGAAAATTCCCTTCAAATTCCAAGAAAGAAAAACTATCTGTGCAGTGAAAATGGATGTGGGAAAAGTACTTTATTCTGGAGAGACATTTTAAGCAATGGGAAAGAAAAAGGGGAGAATGATTTTCTTCTGGTTGCATTTAATTTCCCACAGAATACTTTGTAGACAAATGACTGGGGCCGTAACCTTAATTGTTCAAAACTATTAAGCAAATTAATCTGTGAATTTATTTAGAAGTACATCAGGTTCTCTCTTACAGTACTGGGCTTTGAAAGTTCACAATAGGTTTCACATGAGAAGCATGAGACTGATGCTGGCAGTCAGTTTATTTGCTTAGGTTGGGACAGGAGCAAGAAGAGAAACACTGCAAATGTTTACTCTGCATAAAATAATCACATCCATTAAGTCTGTGAGACTGGATCAAATCACAGAAGCCTGTAGTGTTGGTGAATTGCTAGTTATTCTCTGCAGAATTATGGGGAAACATTAATGACTAACATTTTATTAATGCTGTTAATTTAATAATTTCAAAAAAATTAAAGGTCAATAAGAATTACTGCCTGTAACACCTAGAGGGAAAATAGATTGAAATTGTTTTGTGTGATTCATGCTTTTTTCATTAAAATTCTCAATCTACTGTAAAATCTGTACAGGTATAAAAGCTGTGGGTGATCATTTAATACACCAGCAGAGCATCTCAGATAGGAATTTATATAGTAAAACCATTTTAGCATGCATTCCCTGAGAGATTGCACTGCTCTCTGAGCCTGGGAAGTGCAGCCAATTCAGTAGGTGGCTCCACACCTGGCCAAGAAAGGAGCTTTAGGGGCAAATCCATGTCCTTCACCATTTCATCTTTTAGAACTGTCAGTTCCATTATGCTGAATTTTTCTGCTGTTAAAATGTCACTCTTAAAAATACTATTTTGTGAAAATTGTTTAATTCTGACCTTTGAAAGCACCCAGTCTCTCCCTCCTGAGATTCTGAGGCTTTTTGTTTTTTCTTTGGTGTAATTACGACCAGAACTGCATTAAAAAAAAAAAAATGACAACACAGAACAAGACAGACAACGTCTCCCCCACACACACTTTTTTCCTTGGAAGAATAGAAAGAATCAGAAGAGAAACATTTCTCTATGGAGATGGGAGGGTGTGAAGGTTTGTTTTCTGATTTTTGAAATTCAAGGAAGTATACATGCTTTCTTTGTTCTAACAGTAAAAACAAGCAGAAGCATGCACCAGTATGTATAAGATTCAGTATTTGCAAAAAGTAGTAAATTCATTGTCTGCACCATCTTAAAACAATTTATGAATAAGGGTCAAATTCTCTAAATAATTCTGCTAATAGGTCAGGTTTAGAAACACTGACTGGGAAGAAAGCAGACTTGTCTTCATATTTTTGTAGTACAGTAGTCAGAGCTATCATGTGGTGAAATTCAGATTCATTGTTTCTTGTGTTTTTGATGAATTTGAACCTGCTTCGGATATAACCACAATATGTGTCCCACAGTTGCTCCTGTGACAGCAGTTCTATTTTACACTGCATGCTTGAATAGGAATCTCTGGCATAGTGGATGGAACATTATATCAGCTCCATCCATACATAACAACTTCATTTACAAAATTAATTTGTTCTGTTTGCATGTAATTTTCCTCACTCCTGTCCCATAGGATGTGTCCCTTGGACAAAAGAGCCCAGATGAATAGCACTCTGGAATACTTGTGTTCTTCTCACTTTATCAGTGTTCATAAAGCTGGTTGGGTCATCTGAAAACATTTTGGGTGTCAATAAGGGCATAGATGAGGGCTTCAGAAGCAGTATTACAGAGCTGGAAAGAACATAATTTTTTTTCAGAGCTCAGTTGCAATTTGTTGGATCTGAAATGTAATTTGTTGGAGCTGAAATTAATAAACGTGGAAACTTGTGAGAGAATCAAGCTAGACATTTATCAGCATGTTGTTGCCTCCAAGGAGAGATCTGGGTTCCACAGAGGAGCACTGGGCATTCTGCATTTGTGTCTCACTGAGTCCATCAAAAAAATCATAGGTTGTAGGTAAAATTTGCTTCTTTTTTCTGCTTATCTTGCAATTTGAGCCACAAAGTAGCTAATTTTTAACTTGCTACAATAAATAAGCTTGCTGACTAATTTTACTTTTAATGATCCCTTTAGGCTCTCAAAAACAGGCATTTGACCTGCTGAATTTCTGTGACCGGAGAAGATAAATAATACAGGCGAGTTTAAAGGGCTTAGTGGTGTAGGGCTTTCTGCTATATTGTGGTCCAAGCAAGTGGTCTGCAAGTCATTGTTGAGAATGAGAGATAATATTTTTTTACTGAAACCTAGGAATGGAGGTTTCAGCAGTGTTTGTCTTTCCATTTTTGTTTCCCTTTTTCTCTTCATGTGTTTTAAGAGAGTCTCTTTTCCTTTCCTTTTTGTTTTCATTCCTTCCTCAGTCTCTGCACTGTGTTTCATGGGTAACAGAATTACTTTAATATTGCTCTTCTTTTGTTAAACATGATGTGGACTGAGTACTACTTGAATCTGAAATGACCTTTGAAGAATAACAAGCCAGTAGGTTTGAAATGGGCCTGAAAAGATCCTCTTGGAGATGATCCAGGGTTTTATCATCTGAATCCTAAATACTGCTTCTTTTACAGTCTCACAAGCTACAGTGCCAGAACATCATAGGATGACAATGAGATAAAAAGCAATTGGGCCATTCTAATCTGACTGTGGTATAATTATATACATAAAAATCAAATTTAAATATTTGCTTAAAATAAAAAAATAGGTAAGACAATACAGTGCCTGAAACTGCCTTTGGTAAACCACTGAAGAACTTCTCCATGTTCCCAACAAACTAAATTAAGCTACTCACAGCGATAAAATTGGATTGACATTTTTATCTTAATCTGAGGCTACTTCCAGGTACGAGCCTTAGGCCTGCCTGCAAAATAACAAAAAGCAATAATATTTTGTTCCTATGTATTCCAGAGGCTTTTGAAGGCCTTATGAATGTTCATTTAATAATACTAGAATGTTTTTGCAAAGGGTAAAAAAAGAAATAAAAGTTGCATTCTCTTCTTGGTAGGTCCTCTTCCACATCTCACAGTTCATGCCTAGCCTCTGTATACTTCATCTCTATAGAGGTGAGACAAGTGGCAACATCTCTCTCTATATATATATTTTGCCCAGTGCCCTTCTGCTGGGTGGTCTGGTGACTGGAGGCAGAGTTAGCAGGTTGTGTAGGAGAAGGAACAGAAGGGATACATCACCTTCCCCTGGTTTTAAGGATATCGGGGAAAAATAAAGTAATATTGTTTGGAGCTACAACTCTTCTGCAGCGCTCTAAGGATTATTCTGTTGTTCAAGGAAAAAAAAAACTTGAAGAAAAGCAAGCAGATTTATAAAGCTGTGTGGTGGCAGTGATCTTCTACTCCTCCTTCAGGATCTACAAAAAGCTGGGACCAATTCCTCCTACAGAAAGGCAAGGCAGGTACCAGCCTCAGCTGAAACACTCAAATTTAACAGGCGTGTTTCCTTCTCATTAGAACACAGCACACTCTCCCTAATGAGATAATTGGTCTGTCCATGTCCGTTTGTGGAACTGTTGCATTTGATTTTCATTCTAGGGGGAGGGGTGATTTAAAGACCTTAGCTAGACCACATAATCTTTTGCATGAAATGCCATAGTTACTCCAGAAGAAAATAATGAAATTCAGGTCATGATAGCTGTGTCTTATGTAATGTCTATAACGTACAACTTTTATACTATAGATAAATGGAAAACAGTAGCCTTGTCCTGTAGACCTTGCAGTCAAGAATTTAGCTCTGAAACTGTGAAAAATTGAGATATTACCAAAGCATTACATCAGGTTGTAATTTGTTTATTTAATGAAAAAAGATTGCATATTGCCTTGCTTCTCTGTCTCCCTTATGGAGTGTTACTGAAATGGAATATGCATGCAGCTGTGATCAGACCCAGATCAGAGTACAGAGCACCAGGCTACTGTGTGAAGGGAAAATGATAAAAATGGAGGAAAAGACACACCTACTCTGAAAGTGAAGAATAGTTGGGAATATCTGCTGTCTACCAGGAACCCCGGGTTCTCTTCTGAAAAGCTGTGTTGTAGCTGGTCAGTCCCCAGCATGTACTGGTGCCTGGGTTTATTGCTCTCCAGACGCTGGCCATTTGCCTTTTTTGAGGTTCATGAGGTTCCTAGTGGCCCATTTCTACAGCCTGTTGGGGTTCCTCTGAATAGCAGGCCTGCCCTCCAGCATATCAACCACTCTCCCCAATTTGGTATTGTTCATGAACTTCCTGAGTGTGCACCTCTGTCCTATTGTTCAGGTTATTAATAAAGAAATTAAACAGCATTAGCTCTACTATCAATCCCTCAGGCATGCAGCAGGTAACCAGCTGCCAGTTGAACTTTGTACAGTTGACCACAACCCTGTGAGCCTGATGAGCAAGCCAATATTCCACTCCTTCCTCTCCTTACAATAACGAACTCTTCTCATTCACTTTCACTAAGCTTGCTTCCCACCTTTATGTTTTCAGTCATTTTCTGGTGAAAATCAAATTGAAAATAGCCACTTCACCAGTAGCTTCTTCTAGTTTGCTTGGTTGGGGGCAGGGAGGAGTTGGAGGGGGGACAGAGCAGGGGAGAAATCATTTCCGTAAGAACTTCCTGGAATAGCTGTGCCTACACTAGGAGATTTCGGCATGCCTGAGAGTACTGCTGACCTTTAGAGCATGATCCTTTATGCTAACAAACTGTTAATCTGTGCCCTGGCATGAGCTTGGCCCTTTTAGCTAGTGCTTTCCCCAAATACTTCTGGGGGACAGTTCAGCAGATCATCATTCTGGGGGTCATTACGAGTAGGCAGTTTGCATGCAGACACTGATTTGGAAGCTAAGAGATTTTACTTGATTACATGCTACTTTGCCTCAGTGCAAAGAAGAATTCTTGGATGTGTTTCATTCACTGGTATATAAGATTGCTGTATCTGTACATTTGCTTTTTCCAATAGATTTGAAGACTCCATGTAGCATTAGAAGCCTTTTGTAGGCTTCTGCTGACAGTTTGAAAAATCCCTCCTCCTCCTGATTTTTTCAGATTTTTATGGTTAAACAAGCCTGCATCTCATTTCTTCTTGAGCTTCACAGTCAGTCTATACATTCTTGACATGAACCTTAACAGTGTTTCCATTGTCTCGCATTTTTTCTCCTTAGTCAACAGGGCACATCTATAGACCTTTCCCAGTCAAAAGGACCTTTTAACCATTACAGCCCTGATTTCTGCCTTTACCTATTCCTACTGGTAATGGTGGCCATGATTCGACTGGACTTATTGAAGTTTAGCTCTTCCTACCCATAGCTAAGAAGCCTTACTTAACCAATGATCAAAACATGTTCCAAGACACAACGCTGGAAGTAACTTAAGATATTCTGATGATAATATTGATATCTCAATGGGGGATTGAGAGTTCACACCACCTCAGAGTTAGTTGAACAGCATTTGATTAATGTTTAATGATTTAAGTATTTGAAATTATGCATTCTGTGCAGTTCTAAATACAGATCTTGTTGAGTTTTCACTGGGAAAAGAAGAAAAGTTATTGAAAATAGTACTTTCAAATGTTACAGTGTTTCAGATGTGGTAAATCTGTGAACAGGGTTCTAGAGAGAGACATGTCAGGTTAAACAGATGCAACTGAACTTTATCACCAAATAAAGATCTTCAAACTGTGGCACAGAAGGATTTTATAGTACTGTACTGAGAATGGGTCTTATTCCTCCATATAGCAAGTCAGATCAAGGGCTGGCTCACAGTTTCTTTCACAGCAAGTAGGTGAAAGGCAGTTTTGAGAGAGCTGGCAGAAAGGGTTTGGAGTGCTAAAAGGAAGCATAAGGGGAAGGTTGGCAAATGTCAGTGATGTTCTGGAGTCTGGGCAAGCCGGTCAGGCCATGGGAATTTGGAATTTTTGGGGTGTTAACATGTTGGGTGATGGACAGAGAAGATTTAGGTGAGGATAAGTGGGATGTCAGAATGCTGCAAAGTCTTCAGAAGGCCTGCTGAGACACAGAGGAGGAAACCCTCTCTCTCTTCCCCACCCTATTTTTAGCTATTCCTGTGCTCTTGTGACCTCTTCCTTCTTTCTCAGTCCCCTGGTACACAAGATTCATCAGTACCACCAAAACAGCAGGGGAAACAGAGGTCTGGGTGACCAGGAGGTGAGGAGTCAGGCTATATATGCTGCTGTCAACAGCTGTCTGTTCTATACGATTGTATGTGTTAAGCAGCAAATGTCCTTTTTCCTTTTCTAACAAAGCTAAATGTTAGGTTATGTCATTGCCACCAGATTGCCAAGGCTACTGATACAGAATATTTGCTCATGGAAATAATTTAACTCCACCTTTCATACCGAGAGAGAAACCTTGCCCCTTTGTTAGCACTGGAGTATCCACTGGCAAAAGCTCTGCTGCAATTGTGTCCATGGGTATAATGACAGAATTTATGGAGATCTGTGAAGGTTCCAACTTAGCTACTCAAGAGGAATATAGGAACAAGATAGATAAAGGGGCAGCGCATGGATAGTTTATTCTTTTACTTCTTGAAGAACCCAGGAGATCTCTGTTACTGCGAATTTCACCTTGGCAAGAAATGGCCTGAGTTTTCGTTCATTTCTTTTTAACCACATACGTACCTTATTTTCCTTTTCCTTTGGGAGATGGTTCCTTAAAGATGAGCAGGAAACAAGCTTATAGGACTTGCAGAGGGAAAAATTAAAAATCTGAAGATTTTTAAAAGATTTAAAGATTTTAAGGAAGATTTTAAAATACAGTCATCTTTTGATATAAATAATACAAGAACCCTGCAGAATGATTTGATGAAAATGGACCTTGAACACAAGGCAACAAGTATATAAATATACGCAGCTTTAACCTTCTTCCAAATCATAAAATTCCTCAACTGCTGCATTATTATGCATTTTATTTATGAGTAATTTTATTCATTGATATGCTTCATAGAATATTTTAGGGGAGCTTCATGAGTAATTTGAAGTCAGGATACAAGACAAGATCAGAAAGCAAACCCGTGTAGTACTTTTAGGATCTGTTATTATTATACCATTACGTTGAAACAAAACTCCTGAGAAATGTATAATGTTTTAAAATAATTTCAGAAAGAAATATGCACCGACATTGTACTTCAATACTTATTCCTCTCTGCTTAGCCTCATAATAGAAGTGAACATTAATGTGTGGATGGTTTGAAGCAGGTTTGTATACATATACTTTTTTTTTATAACTCTTTTGTTTGTTTGTTTTTCTGGTAAAGGCTCCAGATTTTTTAGCATGTTAAAGTGTCAAAAGTCTTTGCAAGACCTCATTGATGTAGAAATGCTTTTTGGACCTCTATGACCAATGCTTTCAGCTTTTGCAAAGTCAAACTTACATATATATACTTGAAAGTTTCTAGTTCCTTCTAACCTTGGAGGAAACATTTAGAGTGTGAAGCAAATGTCCTCAGTTGTACAATTGTCAAGCTGTGTGGGAATAGCTGCTGTATTTTTAAGTCTGTTTTAATAATTTCTTTTTGATCAGATATGAATTTTTTTTAAACGATCCATGTCTCATAGCAATTGTGATATCGCATTCAACACTTAAGTAGGTCTACTTTAAAATAGGAATGTTCTCTACATATATTTCATCCTTACAAGTCAATGACCCTTTCACTAAGGTGGTTAGCAGTCCAACTGGCAGTCTCAGTGGGCCCATGGCAGTTCCTACTTTACATAACTTGGGAATGCAATCACCACAGCAGTCAGTGCTAGTATATTGACCTCTCACTCTCCTTCCTTCCACTTCATGATAAGTCTGTAACTAATCATGTGGGATGAAAGAATTTATTTTTAATGAGAATGAAGCTAATAAACATAAGCCATTGTAATTTCTCTCTGGAGTAAGAATAAAGTAAAACCCAGTGCGTGTCATCCTGAACATAACTAATGAAGCTATCATTGAAATCCCCCTGGAATAATGAAGAAGAACCAAATATTAGTGATGTAGCTTTCATTTGGTTTGATTTGTATATGAATACAGGAAACATGAAGAAACATTTTGAAGGTGGAGTGACTTATGGTGGATTAGGGGTACCAAGTCTTGGCATGTTTCATGTAATTTTTATTTCTTGGTACTTGTTATGCCGGTGTTAGTGAAATTTGATTTGCACGCCTGTCTTTATCTAGTGAAGAAAATATTTTTCACATCAGTTTTGAATAAAACACACACCTTTTACAGCTGTCTCAAATAATAACACTATGGTGAGGTTGATTTGGCATTCTTCAAAATATTTATGGAAAAATATTTTTCCACTCATGCCAAATCCTTAGTTAGCATTTCAATAATAAGTCTAAATACTTATCAGCTGGAAAGAATACATAGGTAGGTAAAAAGTATTTTCTGTTGGGTTTTTTTTTTGTTTGGTTGGGGTTTTTTTTCAAAAAATATTGCAAAAAGGTTTAAAGAAGCTGCCGTAGAGGACTTTTTTGAATATCAAAGAAAATCACTTAATTTGAATTTGGTGTCTCTCTATCATTTTAGTTTGTGAGTACAGCAAAGTTGTAGGGATACTTAATAATTTCAGATTCAGAAAAAAAGTATTTTTCTCATTTTTAGTTCTGCTCTACTTTGTTAATCTTTTTGTATTTTTGTCTGGTGTTATATGAAGATTCTACCCCCATTTCTTAAATAACTGGCAGCATTTATAGCAATTATACTGTGGGAATGGGAAGGGGAAAGGAAGTTTTGACTCAGTAATAGATGGGCTCTCTTTCAGTCCTGGTTTGTTTTTAGAGTATACTTCAGATCTCTTCCTTTCGGTGTGCTTGGGTTTTTTATCAAGAGGTAGTTGATAATTAATGGTCCACATGCAGATCTTGTCCTGACATGGAATATTCACTCAGATGTGGAAGCAAGAAAGTCTTCTTGGGTCCCACTGCATAACCACAGCCAGAGAAACAACAAGAGAGCTCCTAAAAGCTTCCCTTAGCGAGTTTTACCCAAAGCTGATGGCAAGTCTATGTAATCTGAATACATCATTTTGCTTTTGAAGTAGCAATAGTACAATAATGTTAGGAGAAGGAGCATCACAGACATCACAGCAATCTGTCCTGTGACTTTCAAAATAGATTAGGGGCTGTCTGCTTTGAGGGAGACTTTTCTTTAGTTTGACTTGGCACCCTGGATTTCTCTGGTGTCAGAACACAGGATCATAACAACGTGACAAAAGCTATACTGGGTCAGGCCAAATCTGACAGAGATATCTGACATTCTGCCTCTGACTACAGCCAAAATCAAATGCCTGTGTTTGTGAAAGTATGATATGAAAGACTGCAGTCTCAGGTCATGATCTCTCTTCTTCTCTTGTTTGCATCTCTTTCCTTATCTTTTTCCAGTCAAAAATGTCCATGCAGAATGGTATTCTTTTGGAAAATGTGATTTGACAGAATTGAGACACGGCATGGCGATGTGTTGATTTAGTAGAAGATCAGAGTGAAGAATAAGCAGACAGGCTTGCAGGCTAAGCTGGAGCCCTATGGCTGCCCAAACTTAGAAACAAGATACATAAAAGACAAGCTAAAACTTTCTAAATTATCCTGAAGCAGAATGCATGAGCTTTATTCTTGCAAAAGAAACTGAACTCTTTGACCTCTTATCTTGAAATAGGCTATTTTTAAAGGGATAGAAAATGGTTTTCTGGACAGTTTTGGTCTTTTGCCTCTGATATCTGAATGGATGATATATATTGATCTGCTCTTTCCACCTGTTTGGCACCGATATGCTTCTTTCTCCAATAGTGCAGTCCCCAGAGATTGTGTTCTGTGAAGCAACAGCAAACCTGTTTATATACAGACTTACAAAGAAATACATAATTCCAAGATTAGTCTGCTGTCTTGCCATTATTTATTTATGCAAGTGGTAACACAGAAGATGCTGAAAACTGGTGGTTGACTAACTGGAGGAATCAGAGGTAAAAGCCCTGGTACTAGAGGCGAGATGAAGTTTTCAAGGATGAAGATGATGAGCTAATGTTCCTTTGGAGCTCGGGTGGGCAGAAAGGAAAAAAACAGTGGAAAGGAATTAAAATAAGAGGTATTGTAGAAACTGGAAGTTCTGTAAACAATTTAAAAAGCTTTGAAACAAGAAAGGAATTAAACAAGCATATGGTTGTTTTCCTAGAAAAAGTTGAGAAATTACCTAAACTAAATCTTTGTGCAAAAATTAAAATGTTTCATGATTCACTGGGAAATCCAAATTGAAGGACCCTAGTCTAAACTCTTAGGACAAAACAAAGGGAATCAGATTGCTTCCTATTAAGTAAACTTCCTTCAAGTTGGAGCTTCCTAACAGAGATAAGCTGCAACAGAAAATTAAGGAACTGAGACCCCACCTTGAGAAGGAATCAAATGTGTAACAAAGCTGGCTGGACAACAAGATTTTAAGACATAACAGTTCTTGAGGGTTTAGAATTTTTTTTTTCTCCATGAGAACCCATTGCTGGGTCAGTCAAGGTCAATTTATCATTTACTACAGAAGAAAAAAACGCAAATGAAAGAAGGTGTTTTAACTTACCCAGTCTTCAAAACACTTCCATAATGGGCATAAGTGCTAGTATGTAGAGTCCAAGAGAAGTGTTGACCTACGAACACAAAGTCATGACTATATGATGACATCATGATGTGTGAGGATGTATGAAAACCATCTAAGTGATGAAGCATTATATTATTGTGAAACCCATAAGAAAATCCTGGCAGTGACAAAATCTAGAATAATAGTAGCATTACAGAAAATGAGATTTATAAAGGATTTTAAGAAATCACCTAGTCTGGCCCTTTCCTCCCTAGCAATACCTACAGTACCTACAAAAATACTTTCAGTAGATCATTTTCGCTACTGTTATGTGGCAGAAAATTCATGCTCGGGACAAGCCGCATAGCCCAGATGGTACCTTTTTAGATATGAGAATCCTAAAAGGTACTTTGTAAGCTATCTGGGAAAACTGCAGCATTATGAGGTGACATATACACATAAGTTTGGTAACCTGTCATAACTACAAGAATAACGAAATGATTGCTTACTGCAGTTGAAACATAGTCATCAAAGCTCAGACTGGAAAGATAGTGACAAGTTTTCCAGGCTTCTCAGCACCAAAAGACATTTTCTCTTGCTCGATTAAAGGCAGTTTAAGAGAAAATCTGTTAGAGAAGAAGAGAACATCACTATGGAGATAAGTAGGGGGCTAAGAACAGTCTAGGCCATTGATGTGAAAATGTCCTGATAACAAAGCATACAGTGAACAGTTAAGTTTATATAACTTCCAGTTTGAAAAGTCTTTCTTTTTTCTCCATTGATCATGCATTGTATAAGGTGCCACTTGTTAGATGATGATTAGAGCTGAGAAAGGTGTGTTATGATGCACATTAGGAGAAATTTATGAAAGCTGTTTGGCTTAGCATCTTCCCTCAGAATAAATGTAAGAAGCTTTTTTACAGAATAAAGTAGGTGAAGCAGCAGGAGCTGTATCTGCTGACAAAGAAAAGTGGAGCTAAGTGATCAAAGAGATTTCAACAGCGGCTGAATAGTACATCATAGACCTGTGGATCTGAAAGAGAAGCAGCAGCTGAAATATTCAGTATTCAGAAAATATCCAGAGGTAACATTAGAAACAATCACAGAAATTGGAAGCCATAGAGCAGAGTACAGAAGCAATGAGGATCTGGAAGACAGCTGGGAGGGAGATGACTGGAGCTATGTAGAAGTTGGGAACATTGAGGGCAATTTGGGAGCAGTGGGTGGCCAAGACCATGAAGAACATGCGAAGTTATTGGGTGGTAGGAACAACTATAGGGGTCTTATGGCAAAACTTTATGCTTTCTCAGTTTCTCTCTCATTTATCAACTTTGTATGTTTTTATACTTGCAGGATAGAACAAGCTTTGGAAGAACCAGATCAGCATTTGAAGACAATAGAATCACAGGTCTCAAAATGCAGAGATAATATGTTTGGACAGATGTGACTGTAATGCTGTCAGCTGCTGCTGTTCCATATCAAGGCCTCCAATATTTGCTGTTTATTCTTCAGGCCAAAGCCCTTGGAGACAAGTGATTAGAGACAAATATTAGCTTTCTTTTTTTTTTTAAGGGAGATTCTGAGAAAATCTTGAAATCATGACCCAAATGTACACCAACAGTTAAAAATACACACAGCAAATAAAAATAGCCTGCAACTGTTTATTTTAAATCTCAGATTTTTCATGATCAACTCTTTGGAGACCAGAGCCATGATTTGCTAACATCTGACAATTAAATGCTCTAACTGAGGGCAGAAATTGGTCAACGGAGTCTTTTGCAAATTATAACTGTGAAAGGAAGGAATGAAATAGCTTGATATTCAGATTGTATTTCCAGAGACCCAACAGGGATTTTGTCAGTTCTTTTAAAAGGCTGGCTTTTTTTCCCCAACAGATATTCCCCCATAAAGATATTTTGTAATTTGGAAGAAAAAAAAAACAAAACAGTGAGAAGTCATTGTGATACAAAAACTACAAAAGCTCTGGGTTACTTTGAGTGATGTTTTTTCAGAGTGTAACAATTTTTAGTACGGGAACTGTAAGGAGAGTCCTGGAGTGAGATATATGGTAAGATCTGCAAAACTGTGCACTGCAATGAAACCCAGATGGGCGAAAATTTTTCAGTTTTATGTAAATCAGAGTCTCTTGATAGTCCAATTTCTGCTTCTGCTATTTTAAAGTCTCTTATTTTTCCTTTGCTCTCATACCTTTGCTGGAAGGGCTTTCTGTTGCAGGAGCAGAATTACATACGCTTTCTCAGGTCCAGCTGACTAGTAATTGTTGCAGTCTTTGTCCTGGCTGAACTGACCAATACTTACTGATACCTAGTTACCAGGAAACAGCATTTTCTTGTTCTTTGCTGATTATTACATCCTACATCAGGCAAGACTGTTTCTACCCGCAATGTGATGGTAAGAGGAAGAAAGCAATTTCCCGTTGAAAGTTTTACTTTCTGCCATTAGGCAGGTAGTTCCCTTACTGTTCTCATTTAATTAAAAGAGGGGAAATAGTGATTTTTCTTTTTCTCTAGAAAAGTGCAAAGCTTCAAGTGGTGATGACACAAACTTTTGAATTCTGATCCCCTATTTTAGTCTATCACAACCAAAGGAAAGATAATCGTACTTTGCATGTCAATCAGCACCATTTCTTTTGTATGTCACCCTCCACAACTAGTTTTAATGCCTGCAGTTTCTATATTGTAGCTACAGGATAAACACTAATTAGCTGTTGGGCACAAAAGTCTTTATTGTAGCTACAGGATAAACACTAATTAGCTGTTGGGCACAAAAGTCTTAAGTGGGCTGAAAAGAATTGTCTGGATATCCCGCTAAGCCAGCAAATAGAGGCATATATACTAAACTGCATGTGAGGACAAGAGTTTTAACTGGATACCTTAGGAAAAAAAGAGAGCAAGTCAAGACATTCACCAAGTGAGCTAGTTCATTGTAGGGCTCAGTGCTGCCAAACGTATATAACAAAAAACCTCTTGGCAGCCCAAGTTGTTTTCTTGTCTTCTGCAGATGATTTCAAAAGTTCTGGTGTTGTTTTGCATCTACAGTGAAGTATGGTTTTCCTTTATTTCATTATTTTGAAATTAAATTACCCTTTTCTGTCTAGCACTGCTTTTAGTTCTGATAATCCTGAGGTCATATCAGCAACTTTTCTTATTCACAGATTTGAAACCTGCAGTCTTAAAGGACGCCAAGATCTCCTGTAACAGAAGCTAAAGATTTTAGAATAACAAATGTTAGAAATCACAGTGAAATTAGGACAGCTGGCAAAATTCAGAGTTGCAAGTAACTCAACAAAATGTAGCCTACAAAATTAGCTATTGAAGAAGGTGTACGAACTGGAAGAAACACAAGCTTGACTTTCAGATACTATTATGAGCCTACAGTGCTGACAGTTGAACCCGTTTCTTTTTAAATACATAAGGAGAAAATACAAAAAGGGCAAAAGGGTGAGTGGGCCATATAAACAGACTTCATATGTTGAGGCTTTGGCAATGTGTCCAACACCGAAATAGATTCTGAAATTATGCTCTGGTAAGTCACAATACTTATCCATAAGCTGTGTCCCCTGTTTATATTGCCTCTGCAATGATGCAATACTTAGCAAGAAGTGTCCGTGATTTGTGGAAATATCTGGCTGGATGGCTTAGACCATGGAGAATGGTAACATGAGCAATCCAAACTATTGAACCCTAACCCCTAACCCAAACCGTTTGTTACTCAGCTGCTGGCTAAAACATTCAGGACATATATTTGTTCCTTTTGGATTTATTTTTTTTTTAATGGAGAAAGTTCTTTGCAGAAATTCCATTTCATCAAAAATCCAGTATTGATTTGAAAAATTACTTTGATAGGACTTTTTGACCATCTCTAAAACTGTCTGTAGAGATGAACTATGCAACACTGGGGTTTATCTGGTCATGAATAATCCCACTGATGGAGCATTATCAAACATACATTCAAGACCTTGGTCCTCAAAGCAAAGGTTTGCTTAAAGCAGGAAAACTGAGGTGGTTCTAAAGTCACTTATCCAATGCAATTTATTTGTTTTTATACATACGAGCTAAAATTATATTAGCTGAAAGCAAAGGTCTTTTTGTCTTTGTTCAATCTTCTGACAGTGGTTTGTACGTGAGACCCTATTTCTAAGCAACAATAGAGAAAAACAGACATGTTAATAGAAAATGAATGGTGTATATGGAGAATCGGCTGCAGGTTATTCAAGAACAGCTGTGGTAGCTGAAACTAATTAGATATCTATATCATATACCTAGCTATCGCTGTATTTGGCGATTGCTTTTTTAGGTGGCGGTGTCACCTGAACCACACATGCCCACCTGCGCAGGTAGCCAAACCCCCGTTAGGATCTTCACTTTGTCCCTCTCTCCAAGCACGAAAGGGAAGCGGGGGCAGAGCTCTGCCCGCCTGAGGCGAAGCCCGGCCCAACCCTGCTGCAGAGGCCGGGGGGCAGCCCGCTTCCTGGCAAGGAGCACGGCCCGCACCAGGGCACGGGGGCTCGGGCAGGAGGAGGAGGAGGAGGAGGAGAGGGCGGCCCGGCTCCGCCCGCCTCCCGGCCCGGCTCTGCCCGGCCGAGCGCCGCCCCTGCGGCCCCGCCCGCCCCAGCCCCGCTAGCGGCCGCCGCGCTCCTGCCGGCGGGGCGGGGGCGGGCCCGCGGCCCCGCTTATTTGACCCCGCGCCGCGCTCGCCGCGCTCTCTCTCGCCCTCGCCGCAGCCCCGGCCCCGCTCGCCCTCGCCCCCGCTCGCCCTCGCCATGCCGAACATCGTGCTCTTCAGCGGCAGCTCCCACCACGACCTCTCCCAGCGGGTGGCGGACCGGCTGGGGCTGGAGCTGGGCAAGGTGGTCACCAAGAAGTTCAGCAACCAGGAGACCAGGTGCGCGGGGCGGGGCGGGCAGCGGCAGCCGTCGGCGGGGACCGGCGCCCCCCCCCCCCCCCCCCCCCCCGGCCCGGGCCCCTTTCCCCAGCAAGCCCTCGCCAGGGGCGGCCGCAGGGGTGCGGCGTGGTTAGGTGCGTCCCGCCGGGTCCCCCAGCGCTCCCTCCCTCCCGGCCCGCCCGCCCGCCCGCTGCCGGCAGCGCGGCGGAGCTGTCCCGGCTCGCTCGGGCTGAGCCGCCTCGGGAGCGCTCCCGTCGGCAGCTCCGGCGCCGTGGCGGGGAGAGAGGTGGCACGGCACAGGAGCATCCTCCTGTGGGGTGGCGATGGTATCTGCGGCAGGCAGCCTCTCTGCAACATGAGGTTCGTCCCGCTGTTCGCAGATAGTTAAACCGTCAGCTTTATCTTCGTAAGGATAAAATCATCTTGATTTTATGAATGACAGTATCTTACGCAGTTTTGTAAGTAGGTCTGTGTGTGAGTGGGTATAAGAACCGGCTGGTGATGATGGCTTAGACACTTGAAAAAGAGCCTGGGTTAACTCACACCTCGGGATTTGTTGTGACTGGGCTTTATTTTGTATCAGCAGCCAGTTGTGCGTGTGGTGGACCATTCCAGCCGCTCTCCTTAGGCCAAGACTGTTGGTCCTGCATGAGGGTAATGCAGTTGTTATGACAGCCTTGGCTTACTACTGAAAGTGCAGGTGTATTAGGTTCCTGGCCAGCCAAATGCAGAAAGCGACTCTGATAACAGGGAAAAAAATCATGTGAAACCGTGAGGATGGCTTGCTCACCTTGACTCTCTGAGAATGTGCTTGCCAGTGCTTTTTCTACCAATTATTGCCTCTCTTTACTAGTTTGTCATCTTAGCTTTCTGACCTATTTTATTTACTCATTTTTAATGAAGATTTTTAAATTGAGGTGACAGCTGTACGTTCATCCCGTGAGCTGGTAAGACTGTGCAACTGCTTGTCTATATAGGTGTATGAGACTAGGCTGCCCGCTGATTCTGAAACACACGTCCCCTGACTATAAGTAGTTGGCTAGTCTCTGAGGTTATTGTATGTTTATTTTCATCTGTTCTTGTTCTGAATCTCCCGAACAAGCGTGTTTTCATTGCTTCCTTTGAAAGATTAACATGGTGTATTCTAAAATTGCTCTCACAAAGCTTGTCCTTCTATTCTGTCTACGTTTTTGCATTCTCAGTTTAATTGCTCTTGTTCTAGTTATGCTCGCTGGCATTACTATAAACCCGCTTCCATTGGTGTTTATGCAACCTAATGTTTGCACACTCTAACTCTTCTATTCATTCCTGATTAAATGAAGGTTTAAATCTTCTCTCAAGTCTTTCCAGCCCCATACTCACTTTATTGCTCTTTGATCTCTTTTTCTGCATGATAAAACTTAACTTGTGTATTTGGTTGCATGACCTTCTTGCTAACTTATGTCTAATTTTTTTTTAAATGTTTGTTCTCCAGAGACACTTATCTTTAGTTCTGCTGTTTGCTATGTTTTAAGCAGAGATTAATTGATTTAGATTTCATCCAAGGTAGAAATTTATCTCCAAGGTTTGCATTTTTATTTTATGAGGTAAGTTAATTAAATTCTAGGCTTCAGGATACAATAATCTCTAGTCTATCATTCCACCTCTTTTTCCAGGTGTGCCATATTGGCTTCTGCCATTAAACAAGTAGGTAGTGATGACTGCAGCCTGTCAGTGGTTTGGCTAATCTAGTAGTGCCAGTTTATTTTCTTAGGCAAGTAGGGATGTAGTGTGGTATAGATATGAGGAATGTATCTAATCTAAACGTTATTTCTGGTTTCTTCTGTTGCAACACTGAAAGGTTGACACTGCTTTTATTTTTCTTTCTTTTTTTTTTTTTTTCCTGAACTTAAAATGCCTTAACACTTTAAATCCTTAAGTGTTTGGTCTTGTTTTCTTCTTTTACAACTTTATACTTTTGAGATTCTAAAATGAAGTTCTCGTTTGCCCTTCAGCAAATACAGTTGTACCCTCTTTGTAATGTTTTAAGTGGGTAATCTTTTCAATATCCTTAGCAACTTATTTCAGGATGTTGGCCTTCTGGTTTTGTAGCCCAATGTTCTTAATAAAAAAATCAGCAACAGTAATAAGAGAATTCCTCAACAATGTATTTCAAATTAAACTACAGCTAAAGTTGATAAGATATTTATGCTGCAGTGGTCCTTTCCTGAGGCATCTGGATTTTCAGTCTGTCTGTATAGCAAAGTTTCTTTGTGTATGTATGTAAGCAAAAATTTATTTCTTCCTGTATAAAGATAATCCAGGACAGTCTTTTTTTTTTTCTTATTTTTGTTGCATTTTTAAATTTATAAACAAGTGTATTGGCATTACGAAATACATTTGCAGTGTTGCAGAATACTAGAACCTGATAAAGTGCTCAAAGAGCCTTAAACCTTCCCAAAGGCACTCGGGCAAACCCCTGTGCAAACAGATAAGCCTGGGCCTGAGGGTCAACAAACTCTTGCTTTGCCAAATCTGTTAAGTTAGCAAGTTGAAAAGAAGATTCACCTTTTGTTTAAAAACTCTGTTTTGCCGTTTGCTGCATTCTCTTAAATATAAGTGTAAATTCTGTGTAAATTAACAAACGCATGTGGCCCCAGGCTTAAATCCTTGTCAAAGGGTCCTAGCTGGAAACCCTTTACTTGAGAACTGCAGTTAGTCTGGCTTGCTGAATAGAGTGGAAGGAAGAGTCATTAAATATTTTGCGTTATATTTCAACTCAAAGAGGCTTTAGGTCTCAGTCCCAATCCTTAGCAGATATAAGTGGGTTTGATGAACTAAAGTTGTATCCTGAGGTTAGCCAGGGATAGGACCACCGCTGATAAGCACTGTAGGCTAAATGGGCAGGTAAATTCCCAACTTCAGAACATATTTTAAATGGGAAAGGCTTCTCTTTAAGTTATACTGAGACTAGCTTATCTAGCAATATTCCAGTTCCCTTCTGATTTAGGCATTCAGTGTTCTCGCAGATCTGTAACTGAGAAAAGTAACGTCTGTGCTAGAGGGAGGGAAATTGCTGGTAGACTCTACCACCATCCCATTTTTTTTTCCTCCTTCCATCTAAACTGTATGGAAATGCTTTCCTTCAGCTGACTACCAAAGTCAAGCAATCCTAACTAAAGCAGCGAGAGAGCTCCTCAATAATATCTGGTTGTGGAAGATAACTCTGTTTAGTATTTAAAGCTTGCATGTCAGTTAAGTGCCAGCCACAGTGTCATGGTAGGAGTTTGGGTGGCACCACCCTCTCACTTACCTGGCAAAATGTTAAGGCTGCAGTGGGGGCTTGGTCAGGTATCTTCTTCAACCCTCACAAGAAACCATCATCAGTAGAGTTGGGCAGGCTGGAGAAAGAAGAAAGGAATAGAAATCCTTTAACAGGCATGGCTGTTGTAGCCTCAGCATCATGAAACACTGTTTGACAGACATGTAAGAGAAGCATACAGATATTAAATGCTCTGAAGTTTTTCATAAAATTGTCTTCAAATACACTGAGATGGCATTTAATTATAGTTGATACACAATTAAATCCCAGTGCAGGTATTTTTGGTGAGTCAACTGATAAAAAATTATCATTGAATGTACATTGCTTCTTAAATAAATATATTTTCTTACAATATATGGTATGTTTGCTTCTCTAAAGACTATTTATTTTAACTCTATCCTTGAAATGCTTGTTATTCTCAAAATGGAGAAACTGGAGTCACAGGTGGCATCCTCTTGCACACATCTCTCCCAGTGGAAGTAGTTAGTGCTCCCACCATGAGCTTCCTTGCTTCTTCCTGTCAGATTCACTGGCTGAAGTGAGTCCTCTTGCAGATCTTCTCGACAGATCCATGAGGAAGGGAATTGAAGTCCTGCCTGGCACATGTGAATTTGGAGGCTGCCTACCCGCAGCCTTGTTTAGCTGCTGAAGCTGGGTTGTTTCAGAAACATCGACTTAAGTGTATGCTGTTCAGCTTTTACAGAGGAAAATATGGGTTGAGTACAAAGGGACCTTGTCCGCTGTATGGGAAAAGCTGTGTTGTTGATATGAGGGCCATTTGTTTGTAAGTAAATAAATAAAACTGGTACCTTGGACTGAAATTTAATCTTGGAAGACAGGGAAAAAATAGATGATGTTTTCTTGGAGAATTCTTACAAAGATGGATGTGAGTCTCTATTTCACACAAAGTGGGGTAATGAAAACAGTCTGTTCTGTGAAGTAAATAATTGAAAAAATCAGGAACAAACCTGGAAACTTTGATGTCAGTGCTATATATCAGGGATGCACAATTCAGCACTGGGCTGTAACATTTCCCTCCCATCTCCCCTTCATCATCCTCCAACTCTTCTACTGCAGTTGTCTCATCTGAGATATGACCTCGCTCCATCTCCTGTACCCTGGTTCCTTTGGGTTCAGCTGCTGTGGCGGCCATGAGCTGTATCACCCTCACTGGAGTAGATGGTTATGGTGTTTGCAGACCCCTAATTGTGGAGTAAGCAAACTCAGATGATAAGCTGGTGTTAAATCAGCTGAAGGTGGTAGGGATTGGGGATGTGCTGGGTTGTGAAGTGTCTCTTCATACTGCCCAGCTGCTGAGTGAGTGATTTGCAACCGGGGTTGTGCTCTGCCCAAGGCAGTGGAGGTAGCTGTTTCCCTCGCTCCCTGCTCGCTTACGCTGCCGCGAGCAAGGGGAGACTGGAGAAACAGATTTTACCAGTTTGGTTGAATAAGATAAAAATTGTTTCCAAATTGCATGTTGTGTGTATTTTGCTTATATAGGGAATTGAAGATGCAGCAAATATGGTCATTTATCACATTGTTCACTGCTCTGAACCAGAAAAGGCCCAAAAATGCTTTGAAGCTTTTGGTTTGAGACTTCTACTTTATTGACCTTGCTATATACTGTGCACTTTTTATCTTTAAGTAGATGCTAAATGCTTGAAATTTAAAAACAAAAAATGACCTATGTGAATAATGGCTGACGATCCCACATGTCCTTAGCTGCAGAGTTTGGTCCTCAGCCTTTGAAGACTCTCTGCATGTGCTCAGGCTTGTTAGACCTTTGTTTCCACATTTCTGAGGGTTCCTTTTGGACTGCACGTGGCTCAACCCAGAGCTGCTCAAGTGAAGGTGTTTTCCTCTTGCGCTGGCAGGCTGCGTGCCAGAGTGGAGGGTAAGAAGATATTTCCCATCTTGTGGTGCTTATCACACCAGTGCCCACCGTTAGGATGGGGCAGTTGTCAATGAAGATCTAGTTGGGGGTTGGTCTCGGAGCTCTTAATCAACATGGAAGAGCCTAGAGTTGAGGGGAGACCATGGGTGCCAGGAGATAGGGGATATCTATAGACTTAAAACCAGCTCTGGCATTTTTATTGTTTCTTTGTTGCTTTGGGCTTTGCTGGTGCCCACTTTGTTATAGAACGTCACAGCAGTTGAAATATTTGCCCAGTAAGTTGGAGGTCTTGCATTAAAAGACTTTACTCCGCAAAACGCATTCCCAAAAGTAAGAGGTCAAACACACCTCTCTGCTTAGTGCTTTCCATTTGCTGGGTTTCAGTGAATTGCAAATTCAGCATGTGGATTTTTTTGATCGCTTTTGAGATATTGATTCTTTTTGCACACTGTATGAGGACGCTAGACCTTAAATTTTGGCCTCTGCTCTGGTTATTAAAAGTGCCTGAAGTATATATCTGCTTTATTGGCACCTAAATTGCTTGAGAAATCTTACTACTTGTCAGCATGGCTAGAAACATAATCTGTTGTAGTTATTTAGAAAGGTACATAGAGCAGTTTTAAGTGCATGATTTGAACAGGATCCTAGTTACGGATTTACATTATTTACCATTTTAGTCTGGCTCTGCATACTTATTCCCCTGCTTTCCCACAACTGTGTTTTTGGTTTGTGTTTTTTTTTTTTTTTTTTTTTTTTAGTTAGGATGAACACATTTAAAATTTCCATCGCTGTAAGTTCTGTTGAGAGCGTACTATAAATCCAGCTCAGAAGGAGCTCAGCCTGCTGTTACTCCTAATTTTGAATTGTGCTTAATGGATGCTTCAGCCATTGAAATATGTTTGCAACGTAAGTGGGTTTTGAGCCTTATCCTCAACTCACAGTAATTAGTCTATCCAAGTTTCTGCTTATTAAATTGAACTGTCAAATCAATCTTTGCAAGATGAAGGCAGATACCAACACTCAAACTTGTTTTTCATCATGTCCTGTCTTATGTGTATCTTTCCCAGCTAGAGCTTTGTGCTTGTGGATTCCAAGCAACTGGTTCAAATAAAGTTAATTACTTTTGTGGGCCATTAAATTCTATAATTTTTATTTCAAAACACAGTTGTGTGGTGTCAGGGCTTTTAATGTACAGCTTCTGTTGACTCTTCTTGAACAAGAAGTTTATTTAAACTGAGTGTTACCCAATAGCTGAATTTGATTAAATTGCATAAAACAAACAGAGCTTGTAATCTTGAGGCAAGAGCTTGTTCTTGTATCCTTCCTCTGTGTCATGGCTATGTGCAATTGTTTAAATAACCCCCCAAACAGTTAATTAGGCCATGATATAGATGGCCTGAGCGGAATTTAGTAGTAATGTTAATAAGGTAACTGTCACAAAGTTTGACTGCTGTTAGCTTAGTGTTCTCTAATAGATATTTGAGGTACAATACTTCAGATATCTGATACTGTAGTTAATAGTCTCTTATCATTTGCCTGTTTATAGCTGAAGGGGAAAGAAAAAGAAAAAAAGGCAAGCCCAAAAAAACTCCCCCCCCCAATAACAAAAAAACCCCACCCCCCAAAAAAACCCAACATGGTTAGTACAGGCTATGTCTGATGGAATACTTGCAACGTAATGATTGGTTATCTTTTACCGTGTGGCCCTATGAAGGTAAAATAGGCAGCTGTGTGTCTGTTGGTTGAGTCTACACAATACCTCTCAATATCAGTCTTTGAGAAGGTAGACCATAAGAGATACTGATCTGTTGCACAGCGGTCTCCAGTTGTTTGGGAGAAGATCTTTGTGCAATAATTACATTATGCTATTCTCTGGCACGTTTAGCTGGGTTACTCCTGAGTGCTATGCAAGTATTAATTTAAGCTTGATTTATTTTAGTCTGCATGTAACTTCTGTGTCCACTAGAAAAGGTATTTCTATATACATATACACGTATATTCACATTTCTGTGTGCCAAATAAGTATGTCACTCTGGCCTGAAAAGCATAACTAAAAATTTTTCAAATGCACCAAGAGTGAAAGTAGTAGCATTTTCATTTTCTAAGTTGTTTACAAGATGAAAAAGTTATGGCTAGCCCAAGGTCATTGAAAAGATAGTAGTTAATGGCAATGGAAGAAGCATCACTTCAGGTCCATTGTATTACCCAGATCTATATTTATCTCAAAGTATATTCCCTGACCTTCTGAAATCTGTTATTTCTTAGTGGTGTGCTTAGAAATGACTGTTTTTTTTAAAGAAGCAAAACAACTCCTGGTGTTATAATTCAGTGTTCTTTGTGTATATAATGAACATTAAGATCATGTAGTTTTGTCATTCAGCAAAGTTTTTTCCTATTATGTAATGTGTCTATGAAACTAGTGGTTACTTTTTTTTCCCCAAAATAAGTACTACAATCTTATTCTGCCCTCCTTTGTCACTCCAATAACATTCTCCCCTGAAAATCGATGGTGTTTTCTTCTTAGTCTTTTTCTACTTTCTTCTCCTTTGTAGTGGTCCTAGGTTAATTTCCAGAACTGGAGTGTAACTTCACAGTGTTGGCTTGAAAGAGGTACCACAGAGCTTTTGCATGTGGTGGTGGTCTTCTTTGGACCTATTCCAAAGGTGTGATATGTGACAACACTTGTTATTAAGCAGGTCTGTGTAAGTGCCGAGTCAACTGGCGATTATCAGTTTTCAGAGCCCTCATAATAATAACCATGAATCTATAACGATGACTGAGGCTGCGTCCATAAGCTAGTGGGTAGATGCTTTACTCAGAACTGGATTTGTGTCTTCAGAAGCAATGACAGGTTTCTCTATTTATTTATTTGGTTTGGTTTATTCTTCTGGGAAGTGGAACTCTGATTTTCCAACACCAGAACTGTTTTTTGTAGGGCTTCTAATTAAGCCTGACCAGTTCTTCCAATTATGGAACATGCTTAGTGTCTTGCTGAACTTAAGTTATGTTGACCAAACGTTTTCTGCTCCAAAAAGAAAAATAGACTAAGAAAATATTTTGATCAAAACAGTTTTCTCTGAACAGCCCTATTCCATTGATCAAAAACTTGGACAGGGAAGTAACAGTTTTATGAACAAAAAATTGTGTCTTTGTGCCATGACAAAAGCCTCCAAAAAGTTTTCTGGGTTAACACTGACATACCTGTAGATGACACTGTCTCTGACCACCTCTGTCCTTCCAGAGATCCTGGTGTTTGCTAGATCGTTTGCTTTCTTTTGGCCTTAAGAAATCCTGCTAGTAGCATGCTTAGGCAAAAAATGTATTCAGTTAAGGAGAAAAATTAACACAGGGTCTTTTTATAGCTTGTTTGGGAGTGCAGAGGAGTCAAATAGGGGAGCTGAGGGCATCAACTATCTTGATGGTAATAAATCAAATGTTTGCATATCATTAAGATGTTTTTAAGCAGTAAATTCCTTTCTGTGTTTTGTAGCTGCAGAAAGCTGAGTCTTACACAGCACCCTGAAAGCTGATAAACGAAAGTTGTTCAGACTGTGTTTGACTAGAACAATCTTCAGCGTTGAAGGACCCGTCAGAGAAATTATTCTACCCACATCTGGGCCATTTAGATGGTTTCCAGCTAGAAGCTTTTGCTTATTTGTGTCTTGGGTAAAGATGCCTTTTAAATAAGGTTGTAGCGAGGTGAGTGTCGGTCTCTTCTTCCAAGTAACAAGCAATAGGACAAGAGGAAATGGCCTCAAGTTGCAGCAGGGCAGGTTTAGGCTGGATATTAGGAAAAACTTCTTCACCAAAAGGGTTGTCAGGCACTGGCACAGGCTGCCCAGGGAAGTGGTTGAGTCCTCATCCCTGCAGGTATTTAAAAGACGGGTAGATGTGGTGCTTAGGGACATGGTTTAGTGGTGGACTTCGCAGTGCTAGGTTAACAGTTGGACTTGATGATCTTAAGGGTCTTTTCCAACCTAAATGATTCTATGATTAAATACTACCTGCATCAAAATACTTCCTTAAAAAGGGCAATTATTTCTCTACAATTTAGATGTTACTAAATTCAAGAAACTACTGCATTTTAGAAGAGAGAGGCATCAAACCACACCCCAAAAGCAGAAGTCTGGTTAAAATTTAAACCATGATGTCCAAGTAAAGTATTTTTAAAAAAAAAAAAAAAAGAAAATCTTAGAGAAAAGCTAAGAGGGCTGGTCATCAACAGCTCACCATGACTCAACAACTCTCATGTTGTGTCAGTTGTTCTATTCACTCTAACTGTGCTTACATACTTTGGCTCCTTATGATAGTATCTAAGAGTTATTTTATTCTTCTACAGATTTCAAGGCAAATTCTGGCACTGATCACTGCTCACACCGCAGAATTCAAAAATTAAATAAAGCTTATAAATAAACAGGAAAATTAAAACAAATCAGTTGAATGTGGATTTTTTTCAATTCTAGACCCAAGCAAGAGAAATCTACTGTTCAACCACACTAACTTTTCACACCTGTTACTCCAAAACTTACTTAAACATTAAAAACAGCAGACTAACCTTCATTTTTCCCTGAATCCATGCACAATGTACAAAACCCATAAAAGACTTCCTAAATAATGAGGTGATCAGACCTTTCAAACCCTTGCTCTACTAAGTTAGTCTTAATTATTAAACGCTAAAATATTTTGGGACCTTATTTCTTGGCCATCTGGGCACACTGCCAGCTCATATTCAGCCGGCTGTCAACCAACACCCCCAGGTCCTTTTCCACTGGGCAGCTCTCCAGCCACTCTTCCCCAAGCCTGTAGCATTGCATGGGGTTGTTGTGACCCAAGTGCATGACCCAGTACTTGGCCTTGTTGAACCTCATACAGTTGGCCTTGCCCCATCAATCCAGCCTGTCCAGATCCCTCTGTAGAGCCTTCCTACCCTCCAGCAGGTCAACGCTTCCGCCCAACTTGGTGTCATCTGCAAACTTACTGAGTGTGCACTTGATCCCCTTATCCAGATCAGTGATAAAGATATTAAACAGAACTGGCCCCAATACTGAGCCCTGGGGAACACTGCTTGTGACCAGCTACCAACTGGATTTAACGCTATTCACCACAACTCTTTGGGCTTGGCCATCCAGCCAGTTTTTTTCCCAGTGAAGCATATGCCCATCCAAACCATGAGCAGCCAGTTTCTCCAGGAGAATGCTGTGGGAAACGGTACCAAAGGCCTTACTAAAGTCTAAGCAGACAACATCCACAGCCTTTCCCTCATCCACTGAGTGGGTCACCTTGTCATAGAAGGAGATCAGGTTAGTCAAGCAGGACCTGCCTTTCATAAACCTGTGCTGACTGGGCCTGATCACCTGGTTGTCCTGTACATGCCACATGATGGCACTCAGGATGATCTGCTCCATGACCTTCCCCAGCACCGAGGTCAGGCTGACAGGCTTGTAGTTCCCCAGATCCTCCTTGCAGCCCTTGTAGATGGGCGTCACATTTGCTAACCTCCAGTCAGCTGGGACCTCCCCAGTTAGCCAGGACTGCTGACAAATGATGGAGAGTGGCTTGGTGAGCACCTCTGCCAGCTCTTTCAGTACCCTTGGGTAGATCCTATCTGGCCCCACAGACTTGTGTGTGTCTAAGTGGTGTAGCACATCGCTAACCCTTTCCCCTTGCATTATGGGGGCTTCATTCTGCTCCCTGTCCCTGTCTTCCAGCTCAGGGGGCTGGGTACCATGAGAACAACTGGTCTGACTATTGAAGACTGAGGCAAAGAAGGCATTAAGTACCTGAGCCTTTTCCTTGTCCTTTATCACTATGTTTCCCTCCACATCCAATAAAGGATGGAGATTCTCCTTAGCCCTCCTAACGCTCTAAACTTGGCTCTGTTGTTTCTGTACTTATCATCTAGGTTATTCTTTAAATGGTTATCTCCTTGGGAGATGGCAAGGACACAATATACAGACTAAACCAAAAAAAGCAGTATCAAATTTAATAACATTCTGAGCTGCATCAGTGCTATAGCCATAATTACATGTTGGTTGGTGCTGACCTTACGAAGCTGAAGTAAATTTTAGACTGGCTTATATTAAAATAGACTTTGTACCAAGGGAACAGTTATCCAAATTACTGTAAAAAAGTCTTACTCTAAATGGGGATAAACCTGTGAAAGTTTGTTAAAACAAAACTTTTTTCTATTCTTTAATAATGCTTTGCCAGTAATTCAAATGTTTAAATGGTCATCTCCTGCTCTTTCAGTGTAGAGATTGGTGAAAGTGTGAGAGGAGAAGATGTGTATATCATCCAGAGTGGCTGTGGAGAAATAAATGACAACTTAATGGAACTGCTCATCATGATCAATGCTTGCAAGATTGCATCATCCTCCAGAGTGACTGCCGTAATTCCATGTTTTCCATATGCCAGGCAAGATAAGAAAGACAAGGTAGGTAAGAACTGTGTCATTTTGGAAGGCTTTCTTTCAGCTTGTTCACTTGAAATTTTTGGAGATGAAACATACTTTCACAAACATTTAAGTGATTTAAAAGATTTGTGGGGTTTTTTTATCCTTTTTTGGTAAAATGTTGAATTGTATCATCTATAGGTGAGTGAAGTGAGACAATAAATTTTTGCTTGAGTTTTGATAATTGACACGCCTTCAGTTTGAAAAAGTAGGTACATCCTATATGTGTGGTATATTGCAGAGTACTCTGCTAGCAAACCTCACCTTATGGGACTGTTTTTCCTGCTTTTTCTAGCTGCCTTTTTTTTTTTACCTCTATACATGAAGAGAGTACACCCTTTTAAACACTTTAATTGCATGGAATTAAGTCATAAATTTGAACTGCTGTAACCATTATGTAGGTGGGTTTTACCCTATATGGTTAAACAGAGAGCCAAATGGAAGGAACTGATTAAATCTGCAATGCATAACACTAACTAATAAAAACATTATTTTATGCTGCAAGGCAGATTAAAAAAAAGGTTTTATATCTGTAATAATTATTTTTATTGATGCAGATCAAAAATTGTATGGAAACCCCATAAATACTCTTCTGATCTCAGTGCCCTTTTCCTCAATTTGGTCTGCCATAACTGATGAATATACCAGTTCAGCCAAGTTGATAACACAGTAGCAAACTCTCTGTGGCAAGTGAGTTTGATTTTAAAAAATACAGAACTAAAATTTCCTATCTCTACTATACATACAAAACCCCTCTAACATATTATGTGAATGTTACTTTTACTTAAACTCACTTGAAAAGAACTAACAAGAATAAATGTGAACTTGGCTTTTAAGATTGGATTGCGATGGTGGTCTTTTTGGAAAATTGCCCCTCTCCAATACTTCCCATAAATGGACTGCCCCCTCCCTTTCATTTTGGGCATCAAGCAAACCATCCTGAAAGCCTCCTGTTGTTTTTTACATTCTTTTATATAAAACATAACAAGACTGAGAAGTAATGCAGAAGCTAAAAATAATAGCAGATATTACAAAATATGTAAATGCTCAGCCTGTGATGTCTGAGAACAAAACTAAATACAGAAAGGTTATTTTCTAGTATACTTATTCTTTAAGTGCAGGCTCTCTAACACCATACTAATGTTATCAAGACCCACTTGTTATACTTCCAAAAACAGAATTCAGGAGTTAGATAGTAGCTCCCTATTCTTTACCTACATCTTTTAGAACTTCATTTTTGCTGTGTTTTGTATTGAATAATGCTCTCCCTCGATCAGGAGAGCTGAAATACTTCTTTTTATCAAAAGAGCTTGAAAGGGAAGCAGTAAACATTTTGTTGAAAGGGAAGGAAAGCATCTCACTATGTTTTGATTTCCAAATTCATACTGGAGGATTCTGCTGGACCATCCTGTAAGTTCTTGGTGTGGGAGAAGGATGAGTTTTCCATGCATCTAAGTTATGCATTGTCAAGGGTACCCAGAGTCCATGTGGTAGACTCCAAGAGACACTTAAAACCCACCATGCCACCCAGAAGCATTTTGTTTTTTGGAAATGCCATCTGAAGATGGATAGCCTAGGAAAGTGATTTTGATTAACAGAGATTTTGAGCATTGTTCCAGACTGTTCTCTGGGTGTCACTGAGTTGTCCTGCAATTCTAGGCAAGCCATTTCTTTTTTCTTTTTTCTTTTTTTTTACCTCTGTTTTGCAATTGAGAAAATGTTTGCCATCTTTGGAAATTAACCTTGGTAGTTGACCTCCATGTTGCAAAATAAGCTATAATATAGCTGTTAACATTGGGCAGCTTATTGACAGGGAGTTTTTCCCTCCTGCTGTTGGATTGCATCACATCACTTGGTCTTTGACCCATGTTGAGTGCACAAGCTTTGTATGCTGCCTGAAGTGTCAGTAAAGTGCCAGCCATTTTCTTCCTATGGTTATACACAGATTTTCTTCTCTCTGCTGTAAGATATTGCTGTAGTTTGCTTGACTATGAACTGAAGCAGTATAATCTTCACTAGCTGGATGCTGTTTTCTGGTTTGAATTTAAGTTGTTGACTTTAATCCATAAAGAACTAAACAGGCTGAGTCCTTGCTGCTTGAAATGACCCTGTATTCTTCATGCCTCTGTTGCAGTTATGATCACTGAGAACAATGAAAGTGGTCTTGATTTATTTATTTAAGGAAAGGGCCTTGCAGTAAAAAATCGTATTCTAAACAAGGCCTGTGTAACTTACTCTGGAAATTTTAGCATTAAACCTGGACTGACTGGCTTTAAATGAGAAACAGAGGTTTTAAAAAAAAAAAAAAAGCTTGCTGAGATGCTGAGAATTGTAGAAAAGTTGGTAAATTAATTTAGACACAATCAAGCGCTGCCATAAACTAGAATGTTTCTGATACACAAGCTAGCTAATTTAAAATTAGTTCAGGTGTATCTCTGCTTTGGCCATAGTTGCATTTATGCATCCTTTAATTATGTTAACCTTCCAAGCAGTGGGCAGGACACATTTATGTAGGATGCTGCAGAGATGCCTTTGAGATGTTAGAAGTAGAGTGACAGGTGAGTTTGGTGTTCTACAGCTGATGTAACTTTGTTTTTTTGATTTGTAGAAGGGGTCCGTGGAGCGTTGGGTAGGTATCCTTTTTTTTTTTTTTTTTTTTAATCTAACACTATGCATTTCCATTAATATGGCCTTTAAGGGTGAAACTTACTGGGTTACATTATGTATAACTGGGAACGTTTTCAGTTTCACTTCTTGATTTCAGTTGTGTTTCACCTAGGCCATGACAGTAATCCTGTGGAATAATTTGCTACTAGAAAACTCCTAGCTTCTAGTTAAAAATTTATCTGGACATTCAAGATAATGGCTGTCAACTTCTGAAGCTTCAAAGCATATCTCATTTTGAAATGACAAATTTAGGTAATACATTAGTGAACATTCAGTATCCACACACTTCACAACTGGCTTTCTTGGAAGTGAAAGTTCCAGTTATAAATCTTTGGGGTTTCTTGGATTTTTTTTTTTTTTTTGGTTCAGTATGTATGTGATGCATTTTGAGCAAGACAATGTAATAAGATGCTTAAAGGCAACAGAACTTTAATCTTGATGGACAACTTTTACTTTCAGCTATGTGTCCTTTGCATACTTGTGAGGTTGTTTATATTAGCTTTGTGGATTGCCCCCTGCCCCTGGTAATTTTAAGAATTGTGAATAAATTTGTAATGCATCACAAAGGAAGAAATAATTTATATAACTTGTTATATGTAAGCGGGGAATTTGCTTAGGAACTAAAAACTCGGTGATTTTTTTACAATTTAGTTTCTGTACATAATGTAATGTTGTGTTTCACACTAATAATTCTAAAACTAATCTCAAATTGTGTCTAAGAATGGAACAATGAATACTGTGAATCTCTTTGTGTTCTTGCCTCTCTGATCAGAAGCAAACCTTACAAACCTCAAGATAAAGAAAATCTTGAGTTCTCATCTACCTGTGTCATCCAAGTTACTGAATAATGAGGCCAGGTTATCTGAGGTTCCCATGAATATACTTCCTTTGATTTTAAAATAATCTTCAATCTAGATCATATTGTAGCACAAAACTCATTTTCTATGCAAGCAATCAAATCTTAAATCCTTTTGAACATTTCATGTGTGTTTTCTTTTAATGCACAGTTTTGTGTAAAGGAAACTGTCAGATAGCTGCAAACTTCATTTGTCTTAATCTCCTATTAGCCCATTCTTGAGAAACAGGTATTGGTGTCTGGCTATCTTTCCTTCCAAGACCCTCTGTCCACCAACACGTAGGCAATCTGTGATGTGTGCATGTCTGCTAAAACAAGTTACCTAGTGGTAAAACCTTCAAGTTCTTCCTTCTGGGAAGGCAGCCTGCAAGGCCAGCAGCTGAAAGAAGTATCAACTGGTAACGTATACATTAGTATTTGATGCAGGAAAGTATTTTGGGTTTTTTTTATGATGGTGAGACTCATGATATTGATACATGAGACAAGCTAGATGGTATTCACATTGAACAGAAATGGAAAAAAATAAAAGCAAAATTCAGTATGCTGGATGGAGTGGAAATGGCAAACCACCTTCTGGGAAGAATGTAATTTGCCTTTAGCAGCTAGCCTGAACTAGTTACTTATTTCTACCAGAGGGGGTGGTCCTGGTTTGCCATCTTCTTTTCTTTTCTCTTCCATCTGAGCTGCCTCATCTGGCTGCTGTGGGTTCAGACAAGTCCCGGTGTGCAGCACAAGGGAAGTGGTGGAAGTGTGTAGCCTGGGAAGAAGAGATGGGACAAGCAGGGGAGCAAACCTCTGGTTTCGGCATCCCCTGTTAGTCCAGCTTAGCTGTAGCATCAAACCAAATCTTTGCAAAGAGCTGATAAGAGAACATTGTGGTAGAGTCAAAAGAGTGGAAACTGAATCTTTGTTTTATTAGATGTTGCCAGAGATTTGAGAATATTTTGAAGCCCAGCTTAAAAATGTCACTTTGTACTGCTAAGATGAGCTGAAGTGATCAGGAATTTGAATGGCATGAACCAAAAGTTTACTACTAATAATAAAAATATCCAGACAGCTTGGACCTTACAGAACTGACCTTAAATGAGAAACAGCATAGTCCTCAGTAACTGGAAAATCATCCATGCTGAAGCCCTAATGATAGCAAACTCTTACGGAAGCTACATGCGTCTGAATTGCAGTGATCTAGGGAAGTGCTAGCTGTTGCATATATCTTCTGTGTATCTTACACAGACCAAATGGTGGTGATGTTCTGTGAAACACAAAAACCAAACAGGATGGTTTTCAAAATGAAGAATTTCTGTAATGATGATGATAAACTTGATCCAGCCATAAGAAAGACTGCAATATCTCAGTTTCTTTTCTGGAAGTATGTTGGCAATCTGCAGGTTAAAACAGAGAAATGCTGAGTTTCCACCTAAATTAGCAAAAGTTTTGAGGAAAGTACTGACTCCTTGATACGACACAGACAGAAAAGCATCCAGGTTAAATTGGCAGTGGTTCAACTTATCTTAGATTATGCCCTTGAGCATCAGTAGAAGGAGAGCAGAGATACTCTGTAATTGTGTATATGGAGTGGAGGGAGAGGGCGTTCCTAGGAGGCTAAATAAGGCTGTTTGATAAAGCAATGTAGCAGGAGAGAATATTGTGCCAGCAAAAAAAAAAAAGAGTCTGACAGTGAGATGGAACCTCTGAGTTGCAGTTCTGCCTTCATGCTAATGTTATTGCCGGCTATTAGCCTCATTTAAAGATTGGCAAAAAGAAAACAGGAGGTTTTGTTTAGTATTTCTGTTACAGAGAAAGCTGTCTAGGGCAACATAGCTTTTTTCAGAGCTTTAAAAAATCTGAAAAAACTTTGGAGTTGCTCAAAAAAAAAAAAGTGAGGTATCCTCCAGTCATGATTTTCCATCTTCTCTTTTTTATGTTGCTGTTTGTTCTGCATCCTTGTCACTTTTAAAAAGCTCTTGACATTGGCATTAACTTTGCTAATTAGATTTTTGCTCTTCTTTTGTTCTTTCCGCTTCTCTGGTTTTTTTTCATTCCCCCTGTCCCTTTTGGGAATTCTAGACTCCTAATTGCATCCAACAATTAAGCCTGAATTAGCAAAAAAGAATAAATAAATAGGCTGGGGTAGAAGACCCCTGCCAACATGGATCTGTTACAAGCTTTACTGTATCATGAAGAAATGCTTGATACTAACTTTGTTTTAAAGCAGTGTTTTCAAAAGTTGGGTTCACTCTGCCTTCAATCTCTGTTTTTGGCCATGTTTTTTAGAACAGGATAGTTGCTTGAGAGCTGGATGTAGGGTAGTGGCTTAGAGAAATGGAGATTGTCTGCCTTTCTGCTGTAGAAAAGCTAACTGAAAGTTTTGAATAGAAGAACTGGAAAATTATATCGTCAATTTTATCTGCTTGTTAGTCTAATTACTACAAAGCATTATTAGGCAGACTGTGCAAACTGATTTAGATATTCTTAAATGTTTTGCTGAGTTTCAAAACCCTAGTATCGAGATTAGCTATTGACAGTCTAGTTTGGCTAAAGTTCTGGAGCTCTTCATATCTAAATTCCAAATAGTCTAAAGGAAAAATCAAAAAAAGTAGCTAATTTTCTGACTCCTTGCATTTAGTCGAAATCTTTTTAAAATTTAAACATTTGTGCTTTATTCCTCAGAGTCGTGCTCCCATCTCTGCAAAACTTGTTGCCAACATGCTGTCAGTTGCAGGGGCTGACCACATCATCACCATGGATTTGCATGCTTCTCAGATCCAGGTAACTATCAGTTCTTACTAACTGTGGCTAGGAGCTCTACTGAGTTAGTGTGAAAGGCTAATATTAATTCTCTGGTTCTTCTCATTGTTTTGAAAGGCTATGTACTAAGTGTAATTCTTGGGGTTCAGAGAAAGTCTCACTACCTGTTTCTAATTAATTCCCTTTTTGAAAGAGACCAGCTTTGATTTTATGCGGTGATTTTGCAGGCACTTCAAATACTTGTGCATTGGAGACTTCAGTGGCATTTGCCAAGTCTAGTGTAAGAGCTCCCAGAACACAAAATATACTGGTTTGGGGCAAGTTCTCTTAATCTTGGCCTGGTCAGAGATTATAGAGAAGTGGAGATGGAGGCTGTCAGCCCTTAGCTGGCTTACTGCTGAACCCAGCAAATCACAAAACTCTTGCCTCAGACACAGAGCAGACATTGTTTGTCATTCCCATGTGTACCTCTTTTCAAGATACCTTGTTTTTTCTAGAAAATACCTTCTCTTCCAGTTCTGGTATTCTGTTTAATCAGAGTTTCCTATTATGCTAGAAGGCTGTCATGCAAATAAAAAGCAGTTTTATTTGTGGTCTAACACAGATTTCTTGTCGTTACAACTTGCACAAAAAGAAAGATTCCATTTCTGCTGCTCAAGTAATGCTAACTTGAATCTTCCCCATATTGAAATACTACTGTTCATGTCAAGCAGTTGAAATTTATGGAGGTTGAGTATTACTCACTGGATTTTTTTGAGAGCTTTTCACAAGCATGAATTTACTTGACTGCCTGAAGGTGATCTTCTTTTCTGATTTTTATATCATTTGAGAACAGCTATTCTTTATTTCACTACTCTTGGGTGAGATTTTGAGAGACCTTAATATCTGTCTAACTTCTGCTGCATTTGATAGTAATATGAGAGGGCAGAATTAGGCCAGTGTAAAATACTAATTAAAGTTCTACCATACATGAAAGGCAAAGGCTTGATTCTTTCCCTGTGTCTTTGTTCCAGGTAAGACATAAACATATATTCATGAAACTCTTTTTCTCTTTTGGACTAGGGTTTCTTTGACATTCCAGTAGATAACCTATATGCAGAACCTGCAGTGCTGCAGTGGATTAAAGAGAACATTGTGGAGTGGAGAAACTGTATCATAGTCTCGCCTGATGCAGGTGGTGCAAAAAGGTACTATACAAGCCTAAAACTATCCATATAGTTAGTGGTTAATGAACTAGTTTGTCTAGTCATCTTTTTTCCTCTATGAATTGTGCAAGATACAGGGTACATCACTGATGAATCCAACTGCATTGTAAAAACAGAGCAACTAGTTCTTCCAATGTTGTTCATGCTTGAAAACGTCCAAGAGCTTTCTATACTCTAAAGAAAATCTTTTTCTCTCTCCCTGGATATGGCCTCATTAGCTGAATCCCTCCACAGGAGGGAAGAGATTTTTCCTGCTGCTTGCTTCTTTAGTCCAGTTGCTGCACCTCTTCCTGCTTCGCTCTGGAATTGCCTAAGTTTCCCTTCTCTGTCAAAGCATATGGCCTATCCCCACTGTACCTGCTGGCATTTAGGTAAGAGCTTGCTTCAGTCGTGTTTCTTTTTTCTTTACGTTGTTGCATTCCAGCTGTAAACCTATTGACCCCAAACTGTGCACTGTGAATACTAGAAAAAGGGAGTGAAGTTTTGTTTTGAGTGGCAAAAGGTGAAAATAGAAAAGTTAGTTCATTGGAGTGTTTCTTCATTTGCAGCATGCATTACTCATTTAGCAGACTTTAATCTTTTATTTGGTATTTATTGAGTATAAACTAATGCAAAAGCTCAGAAGCACGCTGGCTGGTGAGGTGATAACGCATGCCATTGAGGCGAAATGCTTATTCTCAAGTTTTATTGGTCATGCTGCTGCTACAAAACTGAATGGGAATAAAGGCAAATGAAGTACGGATCCTGTAAGCCCATAGTAATTTAAATGTTTGGAATGCAATATGGGGAAAAATGTGAAAGACTGTCATAATTTGATTTTAATTGAAGTCCTGGGGTCTGTTGTGAGTGTTCATGTTCTAATAATTAATAGGGAAATAAGACTGATTAGAACTCCATTGTTGTTCCTGTTTAGATTAATCAAGTTAAAGATGTGAAGAATATAAACTATAGAAAGCATTATAAAATTCAGATGACTCAGTCAATTAAATTCCTTTGTTCATATCTGGATAATTCTGTTTTCACTGTTGTTTTTTGTGGTTTTTGTTGTTTGTTTTTTTTTAAACAAAACACAGCCTTTGCTTGGAATTCAAGTCAGAAGACAGCAATTTTTCCCCTACCAAATATTTGTATATTATCAAGTTGATCATAAGAGTTTATTTTTTGAGGACCACTTTCACTGTATTTAAAATAGATAGTTAGTCTATCTTTGGTACCTTTCTGTTGTAATGCAACCAGGCAGTTGCTGGTGAAGTAGGGGAAGATTGTTGCTTTCAATAAATTCACAGCTTCTCCTTCACCTCCAGTAATGTAATGTAAAGAAAATGGTTTGGCCTTTCCATTTAAAACGTTAGACCTTCAAAATAATACTTGGGTTAATGAAAAGTGAATAGAATGTGAAGAAAGTTTGTCTTAAAATTTAAATCTGTAAGCATTAAAGAAATTTAAAAAAAATACATGTTCTTGCACTCATTTAAAATATCCGAATTCTTTTTTGTTTCTTACCATTTGCTTGGTTTTTTCCCAGCTTATTACATTTTGTGACTGAAATAAGGCATGCAAATTCTATTGATATCTTAATGCCTCTGAGGTATTGAGACTTGCTATGAAATTACACTATTGTTCACAAAAAATGCCAAAACACTTGGGTTTTTTTGTTTATCACCCAGTTGTTGAAATACAGTAACTAACAACTCCTTCATATTTAAGTGGTAAAGAAACAAAACTGTATTCTCTGTTAACTGTGCACATTTATAACCTTGTTAAACAACATTCTAAACGTATTCTAAAAAGACAGGCTACAAGGTTGCGCCAGTGTAGAAAAAGCAGAGTATTGTTTATTCCTGTGTCTTTATACCTACCAGCTCTAGTATATTAAAAAGCCTGAAAAAAAGCAATCAGAAGTCTGTAACAAATTAAGTTTGTTATTGGAAGTTTGTCTGGCCACCAGAGGTCACCCTTAATAGTTTTAAAAGATCTTTGTCAAGCCGATGTATTGCTAAGGGAATTAGTAATGAAGTAAGCTACTTGATTACTAGTCAAGTACTGCTAAAAGAATTATTAATCACTATTAACTTACTTGTTTGTTTTTTCCCTTTGGTTTGGTTTCACATTCCTGCAATGGTATTTTCAGTTAGGATGTTAAAGTGCACGCTACTGTAGGCTTAGAATTGAGGCTACCTCTACTTTAAATTATCTAGTGTGACTTTGTATTGCAGCAGCTTAATAAAAGCTTGTGAATAGCTGAAATATTTTCAAAGCCAGGCACTTAATAACAGAAACCCAAAGTCAATTCAATAAAAAAATCAATTTCTGGAGTATAGCTTAAGACACTCTGGTTGTATTTATTAGCAGTGAATTAAGATTGTTTCTAACTTGTCTCATTACTTGCAAAAGTTTGTGCTAAGGTAATTTGAAAGCCAAGAAACATAAAAACTGTGTTTTATGACAAATACACATGCATGGCTCTGTTCTTTCTTTTAAAATAGTTCTCTAAATGTGGTGTATTTCTTCCTGTAACTTAGGGTTACTTCAATTGCTGACAGACTGAATGTGGAGTTTGCTCTCATTCATAAGGAAAGAAAGAAGGCAAACGAAGTGGACAGAATGGTCTTGGTTGGTGATGTCAAAGACAGAGTAGCAATTCTTGTCGATGATATGGCTGATACATGTGGCACAATATGTCATGCAGCAGACAAGTAAGTATTATTATGACAGGCCCACTGTCTCACTGTACTGTAACCTGCAGATAGCCAATGAACCCAGTTGCTATATCCTGCATGCTTATAAACCAACCTGACCTCTGTAGCATGAAGTCACTCTGATCCTTGAGTCTCTAGGTCACAGTCCTGTGATCGAGCTGTGTCCTTCTTTAGAACGTGGAATTGAGAAAATATTTACAGAAATATATTATCTGTAATTTAGAAAGAGGACAGAATAAATAAAAAGTCATATAACTTGGAAGAGACTTGGGCCATCTAGTGCATTTTTCAGTTCCAAGGCAGAAATGACAGATAGAAAATCATTCTCTTAAACCTCATCATGGAGCCTTTCCACTCTCCTTAGGCAATCTTTCACAAAGCTTTACTAGATTTAATGTTGCAAAGTATTTTCTCCCCAGTGTTCAATGCATGTTTAATATTAATCTTTAATGTCTAACTTCAGTATAAAACTACTTGTCCTTTTCATCCAGGGAGGTGAAAATACGTTTTTCTGTCTTTTGTCTGGAAGTTAGTTGAAGAGTGTTCTTATTCCCCTCTAGACTAAGTAACTTCAGTTTGTTCAGTCTTTCCACGTGGTTTCCAGACTTCTGCTCTGTTGTTGATGCCCATTGGGATTCTTTACAGTTGGTCCACTTCTTGAAGTGGAGCATGTGAATGTAGACCCACTATCTCAACCGAGGCCCTAGCAGTGCTAAGTAGAAAGGATTACTTTATGGTTTTCTAGTTGGCTTTATGCTGGTACATTTCAGGGTAGTAGTAGGTTTTTTTCCACAGAAGTTGGCATTATTGGCTGCACTGGACTTTGGTAATGTCTGTAGCCTTTAAAAAAAATTGCTGATTCCTGAAATGATTAATTCTTCCTAAGGCTGTGGCTTCACAATTCAATATGTATGGCAGTAGCTCTAGCTTCAAAAATCGTCTTGTCAAATTGAAGAAATGGACTAAAATTCATAAGAACAAATGTGAGGTATTAGAGATGAGCGATACTAGACTAAAGTGCTCCTGCCTGTCCACTTATATCCAAACATGTGCTACCAACTTTGGTTTGGGAGGTCAAGGGCTGCAATCTAAACTTGGCCAGAGTCCTGAGGTTTTAAATCTTCCATTCAAAAATCTTGTATTTTGATATTGTTTATAGCAAAGCCCACCCGCATATGATTGTAAACAGTGCACATTGGAAGTGGGAAGGAACTGCTGAGGAGCAAGACATGGGAATGTTTTAAGTTGATCTTGCTGAACATTTACTGTAGCATTGCTACTCTTGGATGTAATCCTTTCTAAAGCTACTACGTGTCAGTTGAGGGCATTTTGAATTTACATTCCAGTCCAATATATTTGTAGACACTATGAGAGTACCAAATAGTCCAAAACATCCAAAACAGGTCCACGTAGTGCTTCCTGCCTGACTCTATTTGAATCATAGAATCATTTAGGTTGGAAAGAACCTTTAAGATCATCAAGTCCAACCGTTAACCTAACATTGCCAAGTCCATCACTAGACCACGTCCCTAAGCACCACATCGATACGTCTTTTAAATACCTCCAGGGATGGGGATTCAACCACTTCCCTGGGCAGCCTGTTCCAATGCTTTACAACCCTTTCAGTGAAGAAATTTTTCCTAATATCCAATCTAAGCCTTTCCTGGCGCAACTTAAGGCCATTTCCTCTAGTCCTATCACTTGTTACTTGGGAGAAGAGACTGAGCCCCACCTCGCTACAGCCTCCTTTCAGGTAGTTGTAGAGAGCAATAAGGTCTCCCCTCAGCCTCCTCTTCTCCAAACTAAACAACCCCAGATCCCTCAGCTGCTCCTCATAAGACTTATCATCCAGACCCTTCACCAGCTTTGTTGCCCTTCTTTGGACACGCTCCAGCACTTCAATGTCCTCCTTGTAGTGAGGGGCCCAAAACTGGACACAGTATTCGAGGTGCGGCCTCACCAGTGCCAAGTACAGGGCACAATCGCTTCCCTAGTCCTGATGGCCACACTATTCCTGATACAAGCCAGGATGCCATTGGCCTTCTTGGCCACCTGGGCACATTGACGGCTCACATTCAGCCAGCTGTCAACCATCACCCCCAGGTCCTTTTCTGCCAGGCTGCTTTCCAGCCACTCTTCCCCAGGCCTGTAGCGTTGCCTGGGGTTGTTGTGACCCAAGTGCAGGACCCGGCATTTGGCCTTGTTGAACCTCAGTTGGCCTCGGCCCATTGATCCAGCCTGTCTAGATCCCTCTGTAGAGCTTTTCTACCCTCCAGCAGGTCAACACTTCCACCCAACTTGGTGCCATCTGCAGACTTACTGAGGGTGCACTCGATCCCCTTGTCCAAGTCATTGATAAAGGTATTAAACAGAACTGTCCCCAATACTGAGCCCTGGGGAACACCACTTGTGACCGGCTGCCAACTGGATTTAACTCTATTCACCACAACTCTTTGGGCTTGGCCATCCAGCTAGTTTTTTTCCCAGTGAAGTGTATGCCTGTCCAAGCCATGAGCATCCAATTTCTCCAGAAGAATGCTGTAGGAAACGGTGTCAGAGCAACAGGGTGAAGCTTAAGTGAGCTAGACCTTACTGTTGGTTGTTTGAAGTAAAGATCATCCTGTAAGTTTACGGTCTTTAGTTGCTGGCTAGCTGTTTGCATCTAGATGAAAAGGATGCAAAAACACATGGTAGAGGGATTCATACAGTCTTGTGTTTCTTTTCACTTTGATGGAAATTTGATGGAATTTTGCAGAGATGTGCAGTTGTTTGCTAGCCACATACTAATCTGCATCAGACTCCAAAGTGTGCTTCTGGGCTGTGCCTTTGCAGATGAAAATCAGAAGTTGCCTAGCCAATGATTTTTTTTTTTATACTCCTGTGCACAGAGGAAGTTAATTTCTGTCAAAAAAGAGGCCTTTATTTCTTTCCTGTTATGAAAGAAGCATTTCTTTATTTACCTACAGTGAATTTCTATAGAGCAAATACTAAAACTGTCAGAAACCTTCAATGTATCTGCAGTGTTCACTAAGAAAGATGCTTTTGCTTGAGTAATGCTGCCTTATATCATGTTCTTGGCATGAAGTAGTGCTTTTCATTAATGCCAAATCTAGGTGAGATGTACTTTGTGCTTAATTAGACTTGCTCAACAAAATACTTTGTAGACCTCTCTTTATCTTAGCAACCTAGATGCATATCAAGCCAATGAACTAAGAAATGTATTTTCAGATACAGCAGATCAACTTACTTAAGTACACACCCTTGGTACACACTCAACCTGTCATAGTGCATCCTCCTTATAGGTTGCAGCTACTAAATGTAATATTGAGAATGACCAGAAAACTTTGATTCTGTTGAGTCATTCAAAATGAGATGATGTTTCTGTGGTTTTGTCTTTTTTCCTATCTTACTGTGCTTATGCTATGATCTGATAAAATACCACTCTTCAGGGCTTCCATTTGTAAGACTAGAAAAGCAGCTAGGACATAGCTGAGCATCTGGAGGCAGAGAGGTCAGTCAAAACCAAATTAAGTGATTCTGATTCATTCACAAGGTGTTCTAGTTCTTTGATTTATACTTTTTTTTTTTTTTCTCCTGTGCTGCATCATTTCACTGCATGCTTGGATCAGCAGCATGTCTTCCCACAACCTTGCAGTAAGCTAGGCTTTTAGTCATTAACTTTTCTTCTTCCTCAGAAACTCTTTCCAAGCAGAATTGTTTGAATTGCAAATGAAAATAAATGTGGACAATAATGGAGGCACAATGGAGTTGTGAATACTGCTATCCAACCTACTTTATTTTGCCTGATTAAGATAGAAAACTTGTACTGGAATTCAGTTGTATGTTGTGCTGATATGGTCAAAAGTGCAGCATTTTAGATTAGTATCGCGGCTACTGATAAGAACTTTTTTATTTAATTAGCAATTACTTATTATCTTTTGTGAGACTTATTCATATAACCTGAAAAAGTTTAAAATTCTCTGAATTATTTTGTAGATATTTTTATCTTCCTGTAGCTTCCAAGAGGAATTTGTGTGCAAAATGTATTTTACAGAGATTTGTATCTGGCTTCCTCTATAGCCATGTATGTAATCATGTATCACAGCATACTTTTCCTTCGTGTTCTACAGGTTAGTATCTGCTGGAGCTACTAAGGTTTATGCCATTCTTACTCATGGCATCTTTTCTGGTCCTGCTGTTTCTCGGATTAATAATGCATCGTTTGAGGCCGTTGTGGTAACTAATACAATACCCCAAGAAGAGAAAATGAAACACTGCCCAAAAATTCAGGTACAGTGGTGTTTTTGTGTCTTCTGTTTAAACACTGGGTTTGTATTTTACTGTTCACTGATGCTAAAATTTGTGCCTTGAGAGGAAAATAATATTCTAAAATGCATTGTGCAGCTTTGTTGTTTGCAGAACATCTAGCTAAAACATGCCAAAGAACTGTTTTAAGGGGATTCAGGTAGTACAATAGAGTATAGCAAAATATTTGGTGTTTGCAACAGATTGAGTAAGCCTGCCTGTGGAAGAGTGTCAAATGTAAAATTGGCTGGGTTTTTGGTTTGTTTGGTTGGGTTTTTTTAATCAATATTAATCATACAATATTTTTATGTAGGAACTTAAGTTAGTTATGTTATTGTGGATGCCACAGAAACCTTAGACGACTTCATTTGTTTGGTTTTTTTTTTTTTTAAATACACTAATGAAAATGCTCAAGATAACAATGAATATGTTCCTTTTCAGAAACCAAACTGAAAATACAAAGCTGACTTATGTCAGTAGCTTTTACATGAGATTGTTCTGGGAAGTCATGTGTCCCTTTTGGAGTTTTTCCTTAGTTCAGAGTGGAGGAAAGCATAAAAGATTGGGTTTTTTAATGCAATATTGAATTTTTAAAAAGCTTAAAATTTATTTGTGTTGTGGTTTAACCCCAATTGGCAACTAAGCACCACACAGCTGCTTGCTCCCCCTCCTGCTCCTGGTGGCATGGGGGGAGAGAATTGGAAAAAAAAAAGTAAAGCCTGTGGATTGAGATAAAGACAGTTTAATAGGACAGCAGAGGAAGAGGAGATGATAATAATAATAATAATAACACAAACAACAACAATAAAAATAATAATAATAATGGTGATAAAAATATACAAAACAAGTGATGCACAATGCAATTGCTCACCACCCGCTGACTATTGCCCAGCTCGTCCCCAGGTAGCGATCACTGCCCCCCAGCCAACTCCCTCCAGTTTATATACTGAGCATGGCGCCATACGGTATGGAATAGTCCTTTGGCCAGTCAGGGTCAGCTGTCCTGGCTGTGCCCCCTCCCAGCTTCTTGTGCACCTGGCAGAGCATGGGAAGCTGGAAAGTCTTTGACTGGTGTAAGCACTGCTTAGCAACAACTACACCACCAGTGTGTTATCAACAGTATTCTCACACTAAATCCAAAACACAGCACTATCCCAGCTGAAACCAGGACAATTTGGTATTTATTGAAACAAAGCAAGCACTTAAAGGGTATACTTCCCTTAAACTGTATTTGTGTCAAGTGGATGCTGGCATCTGATGGCTAGAATAATTTCTTTTTGACAACATGCCCTGTGCTAGAAGTCTTCAGCAGTATGTCTGTGCAGCAATCTTATTTAATGCTTTCTTACTCAATTTTTGAGTTTGTACTTTGTATTAATGCAGTTCTTATGTATATGTTAAGTACCTAATGCTTTAATGTCATTTTACTTCCTAGAAGAGGTAAGAGAGCACAATGGTAAATTGAATATTTGTTCATATGTTTATAAACTGTATAGTTTATTGTTCTTGGAATGCTGTAAAATTTATCTTGATTTTTCTTTCAGTTTATTGACATTTCCATGATCCTGGCTGAGGCAATTCGAAGAACACACAATGGTGAATCTGTGTCTTACCTGTTCAGTCACGTCCCCTTGTAACTGCAGGAGATTGCCTTGCATCTTTGCAAAGGTCTCTTCAGCTAATGCTGTTGTTCTTAACAATGCATCTCAACCACAAGAAATTAGTATCTTTGTACAATTCCAGAGCTTGTATGTTTAATTATTATATTTGTCCTGTAATTACCATTTGTTCTTTGTAAATGGGCAATAAATCTCCATCTTGCAGAAACTTTGATTCCTTTGAGAGTCTGGAAGTCTTGTGTGTTGCATAATTTCTCTTTTATGTGTCTGTCCTCACTTTCTGCTAAACTGCTGCTTTGGATCCATTTTTCTATACAGAACTACAAACTGTTCATAGAACTTAATGGGATGTATGCATGTAAGATCATTTTCTGTGTTAAGCTAAATGCTACAGGCTTGAGTATCTTGTATCTATTCATCTGTCAGGCAAGCAGCTGTTGGTTTTTGTTTTGTTATGTTTCACTACCATGAATAGTATTTTGTAAGCCCTAACAGACTGTAAACTTCATGTTAATTTTGAGGAACAGTTGACACATACATAGTATTAACTGTGTTTCATACACTTTGTGTTCTTTTTTCCACAAGATGTATGTGGCTGCTGTTTTTTTTGTAAAGCTCTCATTACATTAAATCGTTTGCTTAATATCTATTCTGTGCAATTACTGTCTTCAGTTGTAAGATTAATGTGTCAGTATTCCTGGGATGATTCATTTAATGTGTTTCAATAATAAGGACCAATCTTTAATCATGAGCAGTTTGGTTTAAATTTCATTTTTTCCCCGTAGTTTTTGACATTCCTTGATTGTAATCATATGAATAATTTCATAGAAGTTTTCCTGTTAATATTGTAAAGCTTCACTACGCAAAGTCCAAACAGCAAATTTAAACACACATATTTATACAAGCTGGTCTCTACTCACATTTAGTGATTAAAAAGTACCTGAAAATACTTTTTTTTTTTTTTCAAACTGCACAGTCAATAGAGCTTCAGGTTTATATTGCAAAGTACCACAGCACTTTACTGTGCAGCCAGTGAACTATGGTAGACTAACTAGTCTCAAATACTTTAACATTAAAGAACGAAAATCATTATGAAAACAGTTTTGCCTCTTGTATGCTGAGAAAGCTTACGGTTAAGTACTGGTAATGTGGTCAGTAATGGATTCTGGGGGAAAAAAACCAAATCTAATATTGTAATTTTAGGTCTTTGAATCCTTCTATGAAGTGTTTTCAGTCTTCCTGCTAGAAAGGAAGAGTTTGTGTGTATTAAGATAGTGTTCCTGCACCTAGATCATGGGAAAACTCGGTTTCCTACCTGTAATTGCAGTTGTTAATTACAAAAGCATTTGCCATGCTTGAGAGATGTTTCTTTACTGTGGAGCCTTATTTCATCCTTCCTTGCTTATTCTGGGATATATTTATAATGATACAATGTTGTATTATAAAATGGATTTTTCCATTCCATTTAGGACAGTCTTCAGGCAGGTTATTCTTTTGGTTTCTCTGAGAATGAATCTATTTTGTCTTTATATGGGGGTTTCTTTTTCCTATATGAAAATGGGTAAAACAGAATTTCACCTGTACTGCTTTCAGTGATGAATACAGAAATGGAGTGTATAAGATATTGTGAAGAGAATTCAGTTCAGCCACTAGTTCTCAGAGGAATTCCTTATTACAGTTGAGTTTTCAAAAATACGTTATATCACAATGAAAATGAATTTACATTATTGTTTTATTCAGTAAAGAATTTTTTTAAATGTAAGATTACTTAACCTATTGTCTTAAAAAATATTACTTCTCAGTTAAGTTGTTAAATCCAAGTCTGTGGCCACATAATTATACCAAAGTTTAGACCTTATTACCATGCAAAAGGTATACAGTACTTTTAATGCACAGTATCAATTCAGTTGTTTTATAGATCAAATCTTTGTTTTATAGATCAGATCTTTGTTACAAAAAGCTGAATTGTTTGCCTTTACTGTGCATAAGTATTGTACATAAAACTTACTTGTACCAAGAGATTGCTTGTGGGTTTATTCTTTTGATACTCTTTTGATACTCTTTTTTTTTTTTTTTTTTTTTTTTTTTGGAGACCATGGCCTGCACAGGTCGAATAGGGAAGAATGTAGGCATTGATTCTCATGCAACCCTTGCTCATAAATCATGCTCTAGCTGTCTTGGCCATAAGGATGAACTGTTAATCATACCAGACTGGTACACATCTTTATAATAAGATCATCCTTCTCCTTCTTTTTATGGTCTGACAGAAGGGACACAATGTTTAAATTTCATTGGGAGTTTGAGTTAACACTTTATGAGCAGTCAAAGCATATGCTTGTCTAAGCCATGAGCAGCCAGTTTCTCCAGGAGAATGCTGTGGGAAACGGTACCAAAGGCCTTACTAAAGTCTAAGCAGACAACATCCACAGCCTTTCCTTCATCCACTAAGCAGGTCACCTTGTCACAGAAGGAGATCAGGTTAGTCAAGCAGGACCTGCCTTTCATAAACACATGCTAACTGGGCCTGATCACCTGGTTGTCCTGTATGTGCCATGTGATGGCACTCAGGATGATCTGCTTCATGACCTTTCCTGGCACCGAGGTCAGGCTGATAGGCCTGTAGTTCCCCAGATCCTCCTTCCAGCCCTTCTTGTAGATGGGCGTCACATTTGCTAACCTCCAGTCAGCTGGGACCTCCCCAGTTAGCCAGGACTGCTGACAAATGATGGAAAGTGGCTTGGTGAGCACCTCCTCCAGCTCTTTCAGTACCCTTGGGTGGATCCCATCCGGCCCCACAGACTTGTGTGTGTCTAAGTGGTGTAGCACGTCGCTAACCCTTTCCCCTTGCATTATGGGGGCTTCATTCTGCTCCCTGTCTTCCAGCTCAGGGGGCTGGGTACCATGAGAACAACTGGTCTGACTATTGAAGACTGAGGCAAAGAAGGCATTAAGTACCTGAGCCTTTTCCTTGTCCTTTATCACTATGTTTCCCCCTGCATCCAATAAAGGATGGAGATTCTCCTTAGCCCTCCTTTTGTTGTTAATGTATTTATAGAAACATTTTTTATTGTCTTTTACCGCAGTAGCCAAACTAAGTTCTAGTTGGGCTTTGGCCCCAGTTTTCTCTGTTCAAAACCTCACAGCATCCTTGTAGTCCTCCTGAGTTGCCTGCCCCTTCTTCCAAAGGTAATAAACTCTCCTTTTTTTCTTGAGTTCGAGCCAAAGCTCTCTGTACAGCCAGGCCGGTCTTCTTCCCCACCAGCTTGTCTTTTGGCACATGGGGACAGCCTGCTCCTGCATCTGTAAGATTTCCTTCTTGAAGAGCGTCCAGCCTTCCCGGACTCCTTTGCCCTTCAGGACTGCCTCCCAAGAGACTCTATCAACCAGGCTCCTAAACAGGCCAAAGTCTGCCCTCCGGAAGTCCAAGGTGGCAATTCTGCTAACCCCTCTCCTTACTTCTCTAAGAAGTGAAAACTATCATTTCGTGATCGCTGTGCCCAAGACGGCCTCCAACTGTCACATCACCCACCAGGCCTTCTCTGTTCACAAACAACAGGTTCAGCAGGGCACCTCCCGTGGTTGGCTCACTCAGCAGCTGTGTCAGGAAGTTACCTTCCACACACTCCAGGAACCTCCTGGACTGTTTCCGCTGTATTGTATTTCCAGCAGACACCTAGTAAGTTGAAGTCCCCCATGAGAACAAGGGCTAGTGATCGTGAGACTTCTCCCAGCTGCTTATAGAATATTTCATCTGTCTCTTCATCCTTGTTGGGTGGTCTATAACAGACTCACACCATATCTGCCTTGTTGACCTTCCCCCTGATTCTTACCGATAAACACTCAACCCTTTCATCACCATCATCAAGCTCTAGACAGTCAAAACACTCCCTAACATACAGGGCTACCCCACTGCCTCTCCTGCCTTGCCTATCCCTTCTGAAATGTTCATAGCCATCCACTGCAGCACTCCAGTTGTGCAAGTCATCCCACCATGTTTCCATGATTGCAACTGTATCACAGTTTTTCAGCTGCACAATGCAGCTGCAACTCCTCCTCTTTGTTGCCCATGCTGCATGCATTGGTGTAGATGCACTTCAGTTGGGCTATTGATCCTGCCACCTTTTTTGGCAGAGAAGCCTTAAGTCCTATGTGACTGTTTTCAAGAGCTTCCATGGTTTCTAACAGAAATATCTATATTGTTTATTTGTAAAAACATACATAGAGGGAGAAAGGAAATCAACCCATATCAATTGCAGTCCATGAAATTAGGATCTAAATAACCTCTGTTGAGTAGTAGCCCTCTCCCGTAAAAATGTCATGCACAGTTTTTTAAAAGGCAATATCAAGTCCTATAATAAATGACCGTACCATGTTCCATGGTCTCTAGAAGCCCATGAATCGACACACTTGCATGTTTAATATGAGTCTTGTTACAGTTGCTTGCTTGCCCTAATCTTAAGCCTTTATTCTCTATGGAGCTGCTTTCCTGCTATGTGATTTGGTCGGGTCCATCAGTGTCTGGGTTCCATGTTATTCTGTAGAAGCTGCTCCAGTGCTCCCTCAGTGCTCGTGCCTGAGAATGACTTCATAAACCATGGCAGGATTACCTACATGAAACTTTTGAAATTGAGGTGGTCCTGCAGGCTAGTCATTTCATCACTAAGAAATAGGACTTGAGGATATCCAGTTCACAAGTGCTCAAACTCCTCTGAACCTGCCAGTTGTGTGATTTGCCAGCAGTTCCTGCATTAGCGTGCATCACCACTTCCAGCATCACTGCCTTAGCACTTATTATCATCATCATCCCTCAGAGGAAGGCAGCGATGCCCTCTCTGGCTACCCTGTCTGACTGACCCCTTAGGAAGGGGGAAATGGGAGAGGTGTAGTTGCATTTCTGACCCTGGAGAGCTTGGATCTTATTTCAAGTATTTCTGGATGCCTACTGCCTCCCTTGAACGTAACTCACTTTCAGTTACATGAAACAGGGCAGGTGCACGGCAGTGGGCAGGCACATGGCAGTGGCAGCATGGTGATCACCCAGCAAAAAGCAGTCTCCCCTGCTTCTCCTGAGCTTCTAGCACCTGATAGAATCAATGCAGCCACACAGACAGAACTCCTGTTCAAGCGTTTGACCACTCAGGTTGCTGGCTGTGGGCTGTGTGAAGGGATATGACTTGAGGTGGAAAGTGATTGTGAGCAAGACTGTGAGAAGTGTGACCGGATTGATGAACTGCTCTGCTTGGTCACTGAGCTGCAGGAGGAGGTGATCAGACTGAAGAGTATTCCTGAGTCTGAGAGGGAGATGATTGATCAATGGAGCCATACTCTGCCGTCTATGTTGCATAGAAGCCAACTCAGCACGGCCACTACAGAGGCAGGTCCTGGATCTGCTTTGTGCCAGGAGGAAGGCAGTGTCACAAGGGATAATGAGGGGTGGAAGAAGGTTACAACATGGAGCAGTAAGAGAAACCCCTCCTTATCCTCTAAGTTACCGTCTAAGATACCCTTACAGAACAGGTATGAGGCCCTCAGTACAGTAGATGCAGTGCATAATGAGAAAGAGGAGGAACCTGTGCAAGCAGTCTTGCCAAGATCAGAGAGACCGGACCCTCATAACAAAACCTGCATTAAGACCAGCGCCAAGAAGAAACAATGGCAAGTTATGGTCATTGGCGATTCCCTCCTGTGCAGAATGGAAACACCTGTTTGCAGACCGGACCCTCTTTTCAGGGAAGTTTTCTGCCTTCCTGGGGCCCAAATTAGGGATGTCACCACAAGACTGAAAAGCCTAGTTAAACCTTCAGCCTACTATCCATTTCTGCTCTTTCATGTGGATACAAATGATGTCACAACAAAAAGTCTGAGGTCAATCAAAAGAGACTTCAGAGCCCTGGGAAGAATGCTAAAAAATTCAGGAGCACAGGTAGTATTCCTCCCAGTAATGGGGGAAGACCTTGGAAGAAACAGGTGAGCCCAGGATATCAATACCTGGCTCCAGGATTGGTGCCTCTGCCAAAACTTTGGGGTTTTAAACCATGGAAGAGCCTTCGAGAGACAAGGTATGTTGGGGCCTGACAGGACCACCTGTCCCGATGAGGAAAATGAGTCTTTGGGAGTAAGTTGGCAGGGCTGATCGAGAGTTTTAAACTAGAATCAGTGGGGGGAAGGGGATACCAACAGCACTGCAGTAGGTAAGCCAAGGATTGGCATGACATTGCCAGAGGGTGGCAGTCCTAGTGGGAACATTTACACTGCTCCTGGGAGCATGGAGGTCTCAGGAGTGTATCTGAAAAGCACACCAATGCACATAGTATGAGAGAGAAACAGGATGAACTGGAAGTGTTGGTCATCTCCCAGAGCTACGATATCATTGGTATTAGTGAGACTCGGTGGAATGAGTCACACGATTGGAGTGCTGGGATGGAGGGCTACAGGCTGTTCAGGAGGGATAAGCAGGATAGGCAAGGTGGAGGTGTCGCACTATATGTAAGGGAGAGGTTTGATTGCACAGCCCTTACACAGAATCATAGAATCGTTAAGGTTGGAAAAGACCCTTAATATCATCAGGGCCAACCGTTAACCTACCGCCGCCAAGTCCACCACTAGACCATGTCCTCAAGCACCACATCTACCCGTCTTTTAAATACCTCCAGGGATGGGGACTCTACCACTTCCCTGGGCAGCCTGCTCCAATGCCTCACTACTCTTTCAGTGAAGAAGTTTTTCTTAATATCCAACCTAAACTTACCCTGGCGCAGCTTGAGGCCATTTCCTCTCGTCCTATCGCTTGTTACTTGGGAGAAGAGACCAACCCCCACCTCTCTACAACCTCCTTTCAGGTAGTTGTAGAGAGCAATAAGGTCTCCCCTCAGCCTCCTCTTCTCCAAACTAAACAACCCCAGCTCCCTCAGCCGCTCCTCATAAGACTTCTTCTCTAGACCCTTCACCAACCTAGTTGCCCTTCTTTGGACACGCTCCAGCACTTCAATGTCCTTCCTGAAGTGAGGGGCCCAAAACTGGACACAGTATTCAAGGTGCGGCCTCACCAGTGCCGAGTACAGGGGCACTGTCACCTCCCTGGTCCTGCTGGCCACACTATTCCTGATACAAGCCAGGATGCCATTGGCCCTCTTGGCCACCTGGGCACACTGCTGGCTCATGTTTAGGCAGCTGTCAGCCATCACCCCCAGGTCCTTTTCAGCCAGGCTGCTTTCCAGCCACTCCTCCCCAAGCCCGTAGCGTTGCCTGGGGTTGTCGTGACCGAAGTGCAGGACCCGGCACTTGGCCTTGTTGAACTTCATACCGTTGGCCCTGGCCCAACAATCCAGCCTGTCCAGGTCCCTCTGCAGGGCCTTCCTACCCTCCAGCAGATCGACACTCCCACCCAACTTGGTGTCATCTGCAAACTTACTGAGGGTGCACTCAATCCCCTCATCCAGATCATTGATAAAGATATTAAACAGGACCGGCCCCAACACTGAGCCTTGGGGAACACCACTCGTGACCAGCCGCCAATTGGATTTGGCTCCATTCACCACCACTCTCTGGGCTTGGCCATCCAGCCAGTTTTTAACCCAGCGCAGAGTGCACTTGTCCAAGCCGTGAGTAGCCAGCTTCTCCAGGAGAATGCTGTGGGAGACAGTGTCAAAGGCCTTACTGAAGTCCAAGTAGACAACATCCACAGCCTTCCCCTCATCCACTAAGTGGGTCACCTTGTCATAGAAGGAGACCAGGTTAGTCAAGCAGGACCTGCCTTTCATAAACCATGCTGGCTGAGCCTGATCCCCCGGTTGTCCCGCACGTGCCGCATAATGGCACTCAGGATGATCTGTTCCATGACCTTCCCCGGCACCAAGGTCAGGCTGACAGGCCTGTAGTTCCCTGGATCCTCCTTCCGACCCTTCTTGTAGATGGGTGTCACATTAGCTAACTTGGTGATGATTGGTTGAGAGCCTCTGGGTAAGGATTAGGGGGATGGAAAACAAAGGAGATGTTGTAGTGGGTGTCTACTACCGATCGCCCGGCCAGGATGTAAGCACTCATGAGTTATTCTATAGGCAATTAGGAGAAATTTCTGGATCAGTAGCCCTTGTCCTTATGAGAGATTTCTACTTCCCAGACATCAACTGGGAATATCATACTGCTGTGACGAGCAGGTCTTGGAAATTCTTGAAGTTTGTAGGAGATAGCTCCTTGTCACAAGTACTCAGTGAGCCAACTAGGAGAGATGCCCTCCTAGACTCGCTATTTGTGAATAGAGAAGGACTCGTGGGGAATGTGATGGTAGGTGCCTGTCTTGGCCACAGTGATCATGAAATGGTTGAGTTTAAAATTTTCACTGTAATGAGAAAAAAAGGACAGCAGAGTTGCTACCATGGACTTAAGGAGAGCAAACTTTAAGCTATTCAGGGAGCTACTTAGCAGAGTACCCTGGGAATCTGCTTTTGAGGGCTTAGGAGTCCATGAGTGCTGGTCAGTCTTTAAGAACCACCTTTTAGAAGCACAGGAGCAGGCAATTCCACTCTGTCGTAAGTCAAGCAAGCAGGGCAGAAGAGCAGCTTGGCTGAACAGGGAACTCCTTGTGGAGCTCAAGAGGAAAAATAAATTGTATGATCTCTGGAAGTGAGGTCAGGCTTTGCAGGACGAGTACAGAGCTGTGGTTCGTTTATGCAGGGAGAAGACACAAAAGGCCAAAGCTCAATTAGAGTTGAAACTGCCCAGTGTTGTTTCAGATAACAAGAAGGGCTTTTTCAAGTATGTTAATAGCACGAGGAGGTCTAAAGAAAACATTGGACTGACACTTGTTGAAGATGGTCATCTGATTAATAGGGATGAAGACAAAGTGGAGGCATTCAATGCATTTTTTTCCTCAGTCTTTAATAACATTCATAGACCTTGGGCTGCACAGTCCCCTGAGTCAGAGGACCACAAGTGTGGGAACAGTGACTTCCCATTTGTGGACACTGAAAATCTAAGGGACCAGCTGTATCAGCTGAATGTTCAGAAGTCCATGGGGCCTGATGGGATTCATCCCAGAGACCTGAAAGGGCTAGTGGCTGTTATGGCAGGACCCCTCTCGATCATCTACCAAAGGTACTGGGGAGGTCCCTGCTGACTGGAAGCTAGCCAATGTTATTCCGATGTACAAAAAGGGCATAGAGGGAAGACTCAGGGAACTACAGACCTGTTAGTCTAACCTCAGTTCCTGGAAAAATTATGGTGAGGATTATACTGGGTACAATTGAAAGGCATTTAAAGAATAATGCAATCATCAGGCACAGTCAACATGGGTTCACAAAAGGAAAGTCTTGTTTAACTAATTTGATAGGTCACCCGCCAGTGGATTAAGGGAAGGCCGTGGACATAGTTTTTCTGGATTTTTAGCAAGGCTTTTGATACTGTCCCTCACAGCATCCTTCTGGACATCCAGCTGTGGGATGAGTGGGTTCATGGTGTCCTGGACGAAGAACTGGCAGAAGGGCAGAGCTCAAAGGGTTGTAGTGAATGGGGCTACATCTGGCTGGTGACCGGTCACCAGTGGTGTTCCTCAGGGGTCAATTCTAGGGCCAGTTCTGTTCAATATATTTATCAATGATCTGCATGCAGAAGTCAAATAGCAAGTTTGCTGGTGATACCAGAGAGGTGCTGTTGACTCTCTTGAGGGACAAGAGGTCTTGCAGAGGGATCTGGATAGACTGGAGGACTGGGCTATGATTAACGGGATGAAATTTGACAAGTCCAAATGCCAGATTCTGCACCTAGGAGGGAGTAATGCCGGGCACAAGTATAAATTGGGAGAGGAGTGGCTGGAGGGCAGCCCTGCAGAAAGGGATCTGGGGGTGCTGGTCGGCAGCAGGCTCAACATGAGCCAGCAGTGTGCCCTGGCAGCCAAGAGGGCAAACCACATCCTGGGGTGCATCAAACACAGTATAACCACCTGGTCAAAAGCGGTGATTATCCCGCTGTATTCAGCATTGGTGCAGCGTCGCTTTGAGTACTGTGTGCAGTTCTGGGCCCTGCAATGGACATGAAAGTCCTTGAATGCATCCAGAGGAGGGCAACAAAGCTGGTGAAAGGGCTGGAAGGCATGTCCTGTGAGGAGCAGCTGAGGACTTTGGGCTTGTCTAGTTTGGAGAAAAGAAGGCTGAGGGATGACCTCATTGCTCTCTACAGCCTTCTGAGGAGGGGAAGTGGAGAGGGAGGTGCTGAGCTCCTCTTCCTCGTATCCAGTGACAGGATGCATGGGAATGGTTCACAGCTGCACCAGGGGAGGTCTAGACTGGACATTAGGAAGCATTTCCTTACTGAGAGGGAGGCCAAACACTGGAACAGGGTTACTAGAGAGGTGGTCAATGCCCCAAGCCTGTCAGTGTTTAAGAGGCATTTGGACAATGCCCTTAATAAAATGCTTTAACTTTTGGTCAGCAGTAAATCCATCAGGCAGTTGGACAAGATGATCGTTGTAGGTCCCTTCCAACTGAAATATAGTCTATTCTATTCTATTCTATTCTATTCTATTCTATTCTATTCTATTCTATTCTACTCTATTCTATTCTATTCTATTCTATTCTTTGAATGCCAGGCACCTTTGCTTTCAGCAAACAGTTTTAACCTGTTGTAAACACCAAGTGCTCAGTCTTGGCACTGGGGTAGCCTGGGGTAGCCTCAGCTTTCAGAAATGGAAAAGTCCATCATCTCCTTGATGCTAGTGGCTCCCTCAGTCATTTGTCAGCATACTGGTGGTTGGGTAAGCTCTCAGCACAGATCTGTGAGGGTCCTCTCCCTCACCAGAGCTCTGAGAGCTTCCTCTGCCCTTGTTGTAGGACAGTCTTCTCTACTGTTGTCTTCCATTCATTGTTTTGGTTATTTTTAGTGCCTGCAAACACATTTCTGCAACAGCTATCAGAACGGTTCCTTCATTTTTAAAATCCCTTAAGGCTTCTGCAAGTGATTTTGTTACCATTTCCTCAATTTTGCTATCCATTTCTCTTTGTGGTTCTTTTTGTACATCTGTCTACACCGGTATAAAGAGTCAACTTATGTATTTCAAAAATTGAGCAACTTATCTCTGATAATTTCCTGGGTAAATTATGCAATGTTACACGGAACATCATAGTAACCATGAACACTTGGGGTTGTATCATAATTATTGGTTGGTAAGAGGGTTAGCACATTAGAGAAAAGACATTACTGCAAGCCTTTAAGACTTCAAGTAAACTACCCAGCTTTAAGATAAACACAGTAGAATCCTGATTTTGATAAATAGACTAAAGCAACTTGCTGTAAGCTTTCATTTAGAAGAGAAAAAAAAGAAAATGGAATGTTCACCAGTCTAATTTCAATTTAACTGAAAACCAGACCAGTAGATGAAGGATCAAGGCAATTAAAGATTGCTGGTCTACTTTAAATTATATTGGTTGCTGATAGAGGAGGCAAAATACACGCATTGTTCCCAGTGGGTGCTCCCCTAGCACGTGGCGCAGTAGGAAGTACTTTTCTGCTTTCGGTTACTTTGCATTTCACTGGAGGCAAAAGAGGTTTTGCACAATGTCTGAGGGAAACCTGAACTTTTAAAATCAGTAAATCAGTGACTTTCTGTGCCTCTGGAAATCAAGTCATAGTTCTGAAGTTCTGGACTGCTGAGCTCCCCTGCATTTACCCCCCACCTTTTGAAGTGAAATACTGCTGTGTTTTGCTTCCCACATTTCTTAGGTTAAAAAAAAAAAGCAATAAAGCACTCTGCATTTCTATTAGCATTCAGCTAAAGTTGCAGTTTCACTCTGCACGGAATTGAAACTCCTATGCTCTTGGCTGGGTGACAGTGAGTTCCTAATATGAAAAAAATTAAATCAACCTTAGTTCAAAAGAAAAGGCAAAGCGTTGGTACAGCTATTAAAATTTCCAAAGTTTGTAGGTATAGATTGCAAGGGAGATCTCCAAAGACACTGAGCACCTGTCAAAAATGACAGGGTTGGGTGACTGGACGCTGTGCTTTAGAAAACCAACTTACAACCAAAGTGAGTGGGCATTAAGCATCTCATGTTTAAGAGGTGTTCCAGTGTCATATACCAGGGACGTGGTTAGGCACTTGAAGAAATCAACTTTCACAATCCAGCTTGTGCCAAGTCATTCTCTTATTTCACAATTAATCAAGCACATTTGCTTTACAATATGGTGAATAACTATAAATGCGTGGAAGCTAACTTTCTCTTTTGGTGGCATACAATCTGTGAAATATTCAGAGTGGAATAGCTAGTATGGGGTGTTTGCAACGAATGCTTTCCTCCTACCAGAAATGCATTGAATGGCCTTGCAGAACACCGCAGGCTTTCAGTGAGATGTCTGCATTAGTTCTAATAACCCCCAATGAAAACCTCAGTCCATCTGGCGTGAAAAGAAAAGGGGGAATCGTATTTCATTACAGTACTATTAGTAATCAGGCACAAACGTGAGCAATATAGTCCTGAACCTATAGCGAATTCATGAGCCCTTTCCCAGACCTTGATTAAAATGCTAATGATACTGTATGCTTTCTTGGTTTTGTTTATATCTATGTGACTTGGCCACTAAACCTGGGGAATTTTAAAGTATGATTGCAAATTCTTTCCCTGTTCATTCTTTGGGTTCCAGTCTTCTGAAATGGGTTCCTCAGCTCCACCACAGCCAGAGAAATTATGAACTGCTATTTAAAATGTAAAGAAAAGTATGTAGGGAAAGAAGACATGAAAAAACCCACCCCACCTAATAAATATCCTAATCATTGAACTAGTCTGTCCTGCTAAGAATAGAAACTTCGAAGTAAAAAACTCTCAAACAGACACCATGTTCCATGAAATGCTGGCTTGTCACCAGCTTAAGTCTATCCATGTCATCTTTAACTTGGTCCCGTCTACACTCTCCCATGCAGTTTTCATCTTTTTTGTATGCTGTTTCCTATGCCCTTACCACTATCCTTTTTTTCTTGGTTTTAGTACCCTTCCCTGAAGTCCCATTCACTTAATAGACATTTCTTCCACAAAGTATTCAGCTTAAGAGATTTGTCCCAGTTCTTGAAGTTATTTGCAGCAGAAATGTACCCCAAATAATAACAACAACAACAACAACAACAACAACAACACAACAACAACAATAATAATAATATTACTAAACTTCCAAATCTAAAATATTGTTAACATCAATTAACAATTTCTGTTTCTGTTTGTGCAGGTTACAGTAAGAAAGGGAAGGGGGGGAAGGAACTTGAGCTTCTGCAAATCTTAGTTTTCTGAAGTGAATGTTACCCCTATGTAACACATTTGCTCTTAGCTGATTAATCTCATGCTCTTCTCACCAAGTATTTTGCAATTGCCCTCCTTTGGGGTTCCTCATGGCATGGATATTCATCTTCTTGGAGTAGGTCTTATTATAGTTCTTTATGGTATGACAGTGTAGCTAGGTAAAATACACAGTTTGAAATTAAAACTGTGTTCGAGTAGCAAAGAAGAGAGTAAATTGCATCATTTCAGACCTCCCTATTTCAGACCAAAATGAAAAAACCCCCAAACTTTTGTCACAAAAGCACATGGATGTATGAGTCATGTGAGAATTTGTTTAAAAGGGAAAAAATAAGAGTACTCGGTTATTTTTATGGGGGGTGGAGGAGTCAATGAGGTACTGTTGTTTTATTTTTAAGTACAAATGTTTGAGGAAGTAGGTTGTAGCAGTTGTTTCACATTTAATTATTTCTCAAGTTGCAGTACAGCTGAAGAGTAGTGATAGAGTAGTGATTACCGCTGTTTTCTTGAGTGAGTTATGTCATGGTATACTCTTCTCTGCACCTGAGCTGAACCAGTGGGGACCTCTTTTATGCTGTTTTCTTCTACTCTGATTTACAGTCTCCTCCAGCAACAAATTTGCCAGACCTGGAAGCACACAGAAAATGGTAGGTTAAACTTTCATTTTAAATTTGCTCTTACACCTCTTTGACTGGTACTGTTGTGGAAGACTTTCAAGAACGTATTCTCCTTTTCTGCTTTCTAAATATTCCAATTTGTTACTGTGGCTAGAAGCTGCAATACATAACGACAGGAAACGAAAGCATTCATTTGCGCTAATACTAACTGGCTAGCTTTTATTTGTACTCCTGTGCTACAGAACAAGTGTAGTAATGTCTTTTCTAATTGCTTTAACTTTTCAGGTGTTCTTTTTTCTCTAGCCTTTCCCTCTTCCACCTCTTAAAACACATACAGAACACCTACAGAAAAACTTCCTTCAGAAACACCTAGCTGTATTGTTGCTGAGTATTTGAAGAATACCCTAAATCATTATGGGTTTGGGCACGTGCTAGTTAATATCAGCACATCAGTGCTTTTTGGACTTCTTATAAAGCCCAGCATAGATCACGGAGAGAAGGACAGTTCACATGCATACTCTCGCTGTACTTTTAAACTAGCTTCTCATTGCAAAGACATTGCACAAGTCAGCGTTGCTTGTTTCTTCTAAGTAAAACAATCTTTTTTATTTGTTCTGATACTATAATAGACACAAGGTGTTACACATGCAAATAGTTAGATACAGCACCAGAATGTAACAGTTGACAGTTAAAATAATAGCTAATGCATTAAAAGGGTATCAGGAAACAGAAGGATATACAAAGAAATGAAGCACAAAGATGGTAGGAGCTAGGCTGACTCTGCAACAATGCTTAGGTTCCTAAAAATATGACAATCTGTGAGAGTTCAAAATCTGAGCATTGTGAATGTCTCAAAAGGCATTTTTTGACTTCTTACGAACCCTACAAACGTATTTGTGAAGGCTTTTAAGACCCAGATTCATTGCCCCTGGTTTTAGGCAACTAAAGCTGCAGTGTTAGTCTCTGTGCGGTGCGCAGTCAGGCAGAGCTCCCTCCATATTCAGAACTGAGCAGTGCCTGCAGAGGGGCCTCTTTCTCTCCTCTCTCCTGCTCTCTCTTTAATGTCAGTGCAGCCTGGGTTGATGGCAATGAATTGAGGACCTTGGGTAAGTGCCTAAAATCAAGTGCCTGAGTGCAGTGGCCGAGGATGAGTTCATGTAGAAAGTTTGTGGCGATCTAGACTGCAATCTCACCTTGCCTGGGTCCTGCTCTTGTGCTTGGACAGAGGGGTTTAATTTGGTTTAGCAAATCTTTAAAGGTTGATTTTAATTAACTTTTCCTCAAGAGCAGCAAATTTGTGGTTTCACCCCCAGTTCGCAGCGGAGGTTTTCCTTCCTTCTTTTAAAGGAAGACAGGCTGCTGGAGTTTGATCCATGGTGGTTGTCAGTATTTCCCTCGGTGGCTTCAGGTACCATGTCTGTGGATGGCAAGGGTCGGCACTTCATGGTCTGCTGTGGCGCGTATCAACGGATAAAGGTCAATGGCATCCCTGTGATGGAGCGACATGTCCTGCAGTGCAGAGAGTCTCTGCGGTTTCCCTGCGACCCCTCTGCCGCGCTCCATGGGCTTCTGCCTTGGCTAATGACCCTGGCCCCTGGGGTACGTTGTTCTGGTAAAGCAAGAGATGGAGGTAGGCAGGAGCTGGGGTGCCATGGGCCATTCAGTTAGTAGAGGCAGTCTTTGGTTTTTTATTCGTCTAATGAAGTCTTTTACATGCATAATATAGCATGTCCCTTGGAAAAGAAGGAAGGCAAAATATTTACAAGAACATATCCAGATTTTTCTTTGGCAATGTCCCTTTTCATTCAAAGAAAGACCTTCAGTTTTCCGTGTAATTGGTATCATCACTGGTAGAGTCCTTCCTTCTCCCTCCCACATCCCTGCTCATATTAGTGGAGGAAAAATTTCTAAAAAAAAAGCTAGGGTGGTGGGAAGAAAGGAATGCATTTTATCTTCTCCAAATTGACTCCCCACTTACTCTGATTATTCGCATTCATCATTTTCGTCCAAGTGCTTTTCTATGTCAGGAAATCAGAAAAGTTAATCATCCTCTAAAGTTGATTGGTTAGACCGTACTGAAGACACTGGTGAACTGTCTTATCCAGTGGCCTCTGTCTGGGTGAGTTGCCAACGTGAATTGCTATAAACCAAATGAAGGTTATTTTGATTCTTAAGAAATGACTTCACAAGAGTTGAAAATGATGAAATGTGAATTCACAGGCGTGGCCTGGTTAGCCCAGGTTAGCTTTCCCTGAGTAATCGTATGAATGATAGTCATGGCTACCGGCCAGGACTTTTAGCTACATTGCCTTTTTTCTGAGGATCTGCTGAAAAGAAGAAAGCACCATAGCACTTCCTGACAATGGGAAAGGAAATCATGGTAGAGGAAAGGGACAGGGTTTCTTTGACACTGACTGCTGCTGAGGAAGTAGCTAGCATGTTGTGAAATATTAGAAGCTTACTGGTCTTCCCACAATGCACACAAATCTATAAAGGAGGCAAGACCACAAAGACTCGACAGACACAGAGCATGTCTTGGAAGGTTCTTTAAATGACTGTAGGATTTTGGCTCTGATTCTTTACTGATTATCAGTCTTTTAGGGGACATGCTCAATCTTAAATCTGACTTTGATTTTCATTTTTACACTTTGCATTGATACAGTGCCCTCTTGGCCCTCTGTCCTTACTGGACGGTGAAAATGCAAGCTGGTATTAAACCACATGGAAGTATAGCCATTGACTGGCTTAGGTCAACCATACATCCATTCTAACACTTAGCAGAGGAAGAAATCTTATGATAATGTGAAATTCACGCTAGGCAATTGCCTGTTAGCCAGTGTGGTTTTGAAAATTTACACTAGCTTTTAAGCGACTATAGATTTTCTCTATCTTTCATATGCTTCAAAAAATTATCTTCATTCATTTATGCTATTACACAGTAGCAATCTGCTGGATCTGCTAAAAAACCAGAATATTTGCAGAGACATAGCCTTTAATCTCCTGCCTTGTCATTTTTTCAGTAGATTTTTTTTTTTATTGATTCATTATTTAGAGAGTGATATTTATCGTAACACTACAATAGCTAGTGACAAGAAGTAAAGCAAGCATTTGAGGAAATAGCAACATATGCCTTCCCCAAATTTATAATCCTACCTGCACATCCACTTCTGGCCAGTGGGAGAGACAGGACTCTAGGTTAGCAGTATCTTTGGTCTGCCCCAGTACATGATTGATATGATGGCCGATGAGATGTTTTCATTGCATCAAATTAATACCTCCCTATTTCCTTATTTTTAGGTACCTCGTGCAAAGATGTCAAATGTGTTGCTGTTTGTCTTGCTCTTCCTATTTCCGATGCTGCTGTCAGGAGCTTGGTTTCCCAAAAGTTTACCCTGTGATGTTAAAGCTTCTGAAGGTACTGTGACAGTAGACTGCACCGATCGGCGTCTCCTGGAAGTCCCCAGAGGGATCCCTCCAAACGCTACCAACCTTACCCTGAGTATTAACCATATCCCCCATATCAACCCAACATCCTTTGCTCATCTAGAAAACCTCGTGGAGATTGACTTCAGATGCAATTGTGTGCCTGTCAGAATGGGGCCCAAAGATCATGTGTGCACCAAAAGACCGAAGATCGAGAATGGCAGTTTTGCTGCCCTGACAAGACTGAAGTCATTGTATTTGGATGCAAACCAGCTGTCGGAAATACCCCGGGGTCTTCCTGCTACTTTAAGTCTGCTGAGCCTGGAAGCGAACAGTATCTTTTCTATCCACAAAGCCAATTTGTCTGAGCTAGGAAACATAGAAGTATTGTATCTGGGACAGAACTGTTATTACCGTAATCCATGCAATGTTTCATTTGAAATTGAAAAAACAGCCTTTCTGGAGCTGAAAAAATTAACAGTACTCTCCCTGAAGTCTAACAACTTAACTCATATTCCACCCAATTTGTCATCTACTTTAAAGGAATTGTATATTTACAATAACATGATTCAAGTGATTCAAGAACATGATTTAAGTGCCCTTCACAACCTAGAAATTCTTGATCTAAGCGGTAATTGCCCACGTTGCTATAATGCCCCATATCCTTGTATTCCCTGCCCCAAGAGCGCAATTGAGATACATGCAAAGGCTTTTTATTCCTTGGAAAATTTAAGAATTTTGCGACTTCACAGTAACTCTCTTCAGAGCATACCCAGCAGCTGGTTTAAAAACATCAGGAATCTCAAAGAGCTTGACCTCTCCCAAAATTTCCTCATAAAGGAGATTGGAGATGCTCAGTTTCTGAAGTTTATCCCCAGCCTTGTAGAACTTGATCTGTCCTTCAATTTTGAACTGCAGATGTATTCTCCGTCCCTGAATCTGTCTAAGACATTTTCCTCCCTCTCTAACCTGGAAACCTTGAGGCTCAGGGGTTATGTCTTTAAAGAACTGAGAGAAGGAAATCTGGATCCATTGCTCAGTCTTAGAAATCTAACAGTGTTGGATCTCGGGACTAACTTTATTAAAATTGCTGACCTGAGAGTGTTCAAAGAATTCCCAGCTCTTAAATTCATAGACCTCTCAGTGAATAAAATTTCTCCTTCTTCAGGTGAAAGCAACTTTTATGGGTTTTGCTCCAATCCCAGGATTTCAGTAGAGCAATACAACAGGCGAGTATTACGAGAGATGCATTATTTCAAATATGACGAGTATGGGCGAAGTTGCAGGTCCAAAGACAAAGAGGCTGCTTCCTACCAATCATCAGTTAAGGAGGAGTGCCTGAAATATGGAGAAACTCTGGATTTAAGCAGAAACAACATATTTTTTATTAACCCTTCAGACTTCCAGGGACTTAGTTTCCTCAGATGCCTCAACTTGTCAGATAATGCAATAAGCCAAACTTTAAATGGCAGTGAATTCCACTACTTGCCTGGATTGAAGTATCTGGATTTTTCTAACAACAGGATTGACTTGCTATACTCAACTGCTTTCAAAGAGCTAAATCGTTTAGAAATTCTAGACCTGAGCAATAACAAACATTTTTTTCTGGCAGAAGGTGTTTCTCACGTGCTGAATTTTACGAAAAACTTGCCCTATCTGAAGAAGCTGATGATGAATGAGAATGAGATTTCTACCTCTATTAACACAGGAATAGAAAGCCAATCTCTTCAAATTTTGGAATTCAGAGGAAATCGTTTAGACGTTTTATGGATGGATGGGAATGCTAGATACTTGTCATTCTTCAAGAATCTGACCAGCCTGGAACAACTGGATATTTCCTTCAACTCGCTCAGTTTTTTGCCTCATGGTGTTTTTGAAGCTATGCCTCCAGAACTCAAGATCCTCAACTTAACCAATAACCGGCTGAAGAGTTTCAACTGGGGAAACCTCCAGTATCTGAAGAAACTAGTAACTCTGGACCTCAGCAATAACCTTCTGGCTACTGTTCCCCGAGAACTGTCCAATTGCTCTTCAACGCTCCAAGAACTGATGCTCAGAAACAATCACATTCAACAGCTAAGCAAACATTTTCTGAGAGGCGCTTTTAAATTGAAATACTTGGACCTCAGCTCAAACAAGATCCAAATAATTAAGAAATCTAGCTTCCCTGAAAATGTCATTAACAACCTGAGGATGCTGCTATTGCATGGCAATCCTTTCAAGTGCAACTGTGATGCCGTGTGGTTTGTTTGGTGGATCAATCAGACTCAAGTGACTATTCCTCTTCTGGCCACAGACGTGACCTGTGCTGGCCCAGGGGCACATAAAGGAAGGAGCGTGGTTTTCTTGGATCTGTATACCTGTGAGCTGGACACCTCGTATTTGATCCTGTATGCTCTGTCAGCTTCAACTGTCCTAGGCTTTATGGTGTTCACCGTGACGAGCCATCTCTATTTTTGGGATGTGTGGTACAGTTACCATTACTGTGCTGCCAAGTTGAAGGGCTATCAGCGCTTATCTTTCCCAGATGCTTGCTACGATGCTTTTGTTGCCTATGACAATAAAGATCCGGCTGTGAATGAGTGGGTGCTGACAGAACTGGTTGAAAGGCTGGAAGATCAAAAAGCCAGACAGTTCAATTTATGCCTGGAGGAGAGGGACTGGCTCCCAGGACAGCCAGTCTTTGACAACCTTTGCCAGAGCATTCAGCTGAGCAAAAAGACCATATTTGTGCTGACCAACAAGTATATTAAAAGTGGCAGGTTCAAGACAACATTTTACATGGCCCACCAGCGGCTTCTAGATGAAAAAATGGATGTCATTATCTTGATATTTCTTGAGAAGGTTCTGCAGAAGTCCCGCTATGTCCGGCTGAGGAAGAGGCTGTGCAGAAGTTCTGTCCTGGAATGGCCAACTAACCCTCGATCTCAGCCCTACTTCTGGCAGTGCCTGAAAAATGCAATAGCTACGAGCAATACCCTGGCTTACAACAAGCTTCTCCAAGAAACTGTTTAGTTCTACCCTTCCCGGTAAATACTGTTATGATGCACAGTGAGCAAGAGATCCTAAGCTTCATTTGGAGAAACTGTCGAAGTGTGAAGGAAAAATGTAATTGTGATATTGTACCCCAAAATGAAATGCACGATTAGTCCCAAAGCTGATAGTTCACTTGTTTTACTATGACAAGATCTAACAGAAACTGCTGCCAGCACAGAGGTTTAGCTGACACGCACCTTGCTTGGCATTGATTGCTGCCCAGCAAGAGAAGATGCACTACCCACTGGAAGTCCCTGGTTTAGAACAGAATCACCACTTCCAGCTTTCAGTTCACTGGAGGCCTCCAGCATCTCCCGTGGTTGGGTCAAGTGTGGGTGAGACACTTGCTCAGCTTTCTCTAGCACACAGACTGCTGGGAGGAGTTTGGCCGTGCCTAAAGTTGCTGCTGTTCAGATCGCTGTTGGAGTAAATGTGATTTTAATGGAAAATGATAGTTTCTGTATTTGGTGTATTTATGAAAAGCAAGAAAAGCATTTGCCGACACATTCGTCTCAGAAAGTGCCCTAAGCAAAGCTCATGCTTTGACTTTAGGAGTTGGGAAAATGTAGGAATGATTACCTTCTCATCTGGGGCTAACAGCTGCTGAGCCTACCACTTCTGTCTGAGTGGGCAACAGCCCTAATCGCAGGGGAAAGGAAGTTGTGGTGGGACTGCTGTCAGAGGCTCAGATGTGGCCTGGGAGCTCTCCCACTGTTGCATGGTCGAAGAGCTCATAAATCTGAAGAGCCTTTGAAGAACGCATACGGGCTAAAATGGGAAGGTATGTGAGAAACAAATTCAGAAGGGCTTGCAGGCTGTGGGTCAGAAGGGGTGACAAGATGAAGGGAGTCCCTGTGCACGGAGCTCCTGTGTGGGATGGGGAGCAGGGCAGCAGATAGGCTGAGGGAGAGGCACAAGGCAGATGGAGAAAATCAAGTAAAACAAAGAGGAAGTAGGAAGAGACAAAGAAAGGAAGGTAAACAGAAAAAAAGAGAAAGTGGACAAGGTGGAAAGAACAGAGAAAAAGACAGCGGAACTAGGGCATGACAGAAGTTAAGAAGCATGTACTGACAGTTTCCAAGTAACCTCTCTCCCTCTACCTTTCCCCTGCCTCCTTGGCTGCTGGCTGAGCTGACTCCTCCCTGAGGCCTCAGCGCTGCTCTGCAGTGTTGTGCCATCAGCTTTAGGAGCTGGGCTTCCCCGTTTCCACCCAGGTCCTTGTGAAAACCCCTTGTGTATCAAATGGGATGGTGTTACCAGGTCTGGCCAGGGCTGGGGCCTGAGGACGCACTGAAGGGACTGACTCGTCTCCGCCTGCCCAGACTTTCTCCAGAACAAAACACAGTCATTCGAAGTGCAAAACATGTAAGACCAAGTCTTACAAGGAAAGCATCCATCCCACTGTTTCTTTAGCTGTACTGTGGTGCTCCAGGGCAGCCTCAAGCCCTCCTTCTCCTTGTTCCCCAGGCAGGTCCCTCTCCCACAGCAGCTGCTGAGGCACCACTAAAAACCTGAACTGGGAACGGGTCTGACTTTAGAGACATCCTGAAAAAGGGAAGAAACACTGCTCAGAAACATAAACACTTGGGCCTGTTCTCCACTCCCATTCACAGCACAGCCTCCTCAAACACATGACTATTTCAGCCAAAGCCTTTTGTAATGGCAGCCTAAACCTCTGTGCATGACACGGGTGGGCTCTCTGCTTGCTGTGATGATCTCTGTTTTGGGAGGAGCAGCGCACTCTCACCTTGCCGGGCGCTCCTGTCTGCAGAGCAGTCCGGGCAGCTTCTTCGCTCTCTCTCAAAGCCCTTTTTCTTTTCTGGCAAAGAGTCTTGGTGACAGCTTTGGCTGACGGGAAACTGACACTCTTAACTGCTTCGAACCTTCTGCAGCGATTGTGCCCTGGTAGAATTCTCAGGGTACAGGATGGGTAAAAAGCATCCTAAACCTCAGAAAGCCAGCCTTTTGGCTGTTTTGGGTGCTAGTGCATGGGATTCCTTGGGAAACTGCCCTCAGAGATAAAGGAGCGAATGAGAGCTGGGAGATATTTAAAGAAAGACATTTGTCTTAGGGTGCAAGAGCTCTCAATCCCGATGTGCAAGAAGTTGGGAAGGGGGAGCAGGAGGCTAGCTTGGCTAAGCCATGACCTCTTAGCCAAACTGAAACTCTAAAACAAAATGCATAGGCAGTGGAGGCAGAGATACACATCCTGGGGAGATTATAGGGATATGGCCCAGGAATGCAGGGAGGGGATCAGGAAAGCCAAGGCACAGCCAGAGCTGAACTTGACTAGGGATGTAAAAAATAACAAGGGTTTCTTCAGGTACATAAGACAACAAAGATGAAAGAAAGTGTACCCTCCCTGACGAGTGAAACAGGAGACCTGGCTACAACCGACATGGAGAAGGCCGAGGTACTTTTTTGCCTCAGTCTTCACCATCAAGTGCTCTAGCCACACTGCCCAATTCACAGAATCCAAAGGCAGGGACTGGGAGAATGAAGTACTGCCCACCACAGGAGAAAATCAGGTTCGAGACCATCTAAGGAACCTGAATGCAAGCAAGTCCATGGGACCTTGAGATGTATCCAAGGGTCCTGAGGGAACTGGCAGATGAAGTTGCTAAGCCACTATCCGTCATACTTGAAAAGGCATGGCAGACTGGTGAAGTTCCCAGTGACTGGAAAAGGGGAAACATAACCCCATTAAAAAGGAAGACCTGGGGAACTACAGGCCGGTCAGTCTCACCTCTGTGCCTGGCAAGATCATGGAGCAGATCCTCCTGGAAATTATGCTAAGGCACATGGAAAAGAGAGAGGTGATTGGTGACAGCCAACATGGCTTCACTAAGGGCAAATCGTGCCTGACAAATTTGGTGGCCTTCTACAACGGGGTTACAGCATTGGTGAAGAGAAAGGAAGAGGAATATTGGCAAATTTATCGAGTTTTTACGGTTTTTGTGAAACGGTCAGAAAAATGTGCTGTTTACATTACTATCATTATTGTGGCACAAGAAGAATAATGAATGAAAACTGGCAAGAAACATCCTTACTTATGGCATAGGTTGATATAATATAAAATCCTCTTTTGTCTCTTTGATCTCCCTATTTTTAAGAATAGGAGGAACTTGCAGGTGTCTCCCTGTGAGAATAATTTATGTTAGAAGGGAACCTCTGGAGGTCAGAGCAGGTCTAATTTCAACATAGCATTAGCTTGCTTAGGCCCTGGTTCTGCAATAAAGTTGGGGTGCTATGTGGCAAACATGATACCCTGTAAAGAAACTTCATAATAGCATCTTTAAAAAAAAGCTCTGTGAAGATCAGGAGCCCTTGGTCTGTAGTACATCACATTCTGGTGCAATAGGCCCTCCAAAACAGTGAACATATTTTTTGTCTTCTGAACAACCCCTGCCTTTTCATTTTCTCAATCTTGTTCTGAAAGTATCTGCCCGTAGAAATAAGCTCTGGGATAGGTTGTTCATCTGAAAAAATCAGCCAAATTTCTCCATTTACTCTGAACAAGATATTCAGGTCATTCAGGTTATAATTCTTCTCAGTTACCTCTGGAGGAGCTCAACTTCATCGAGTATATATGGAAGTTAGCCTCCTAATTTGGGAAGATAAATTGTGTGTCTAAATGCAAAAGACACACACATTAATCCACCATTATCTCCAGGAGTATAAGTGGGAAAAATAAAGCACAGAGAAGTCAAATAATTTCTACTATGTCCATCCGCTGCTGCTGAAACTGAAAAGGGAATCAGGATATCCAACTTATAAAAGCAACCTGCATGCATTCCTTGCTTAGTGAGCACTTAGAGGTTATTTATACATGGGATTATTTAATTAGAAAAATAGCCAAAATTGAGAATCAAATGTGTACATGGTGAGAAATTCTTAATTTGGGTGTGCAAAGTGTGAGACAGTAGGAAGCCCTACTAAGTTCTGTAAAACTGAGGTGGATTTTTTTGCCTTGGTGGGCGAGTATCTTTTTTCCAGATATACAGTCCTCAGCCAAAGAAGTGGTATCACAATAGCCACTGATCTAAATCCATGGCCTTACCTCTCTGCACTTTGTTTTCCTTTATTGTTAGTGATATGGCAAAATTCTGAGCAAAAGCAGACCTAGGTAACTGAGCTTTTTTTTTAAGAGAAACATCCACAAAAATCAAAAACATCTTTGCCAGTGCAAATTCAGAAACATTTAAGGAAAAAAAGTCTTAGTCTTTTTCTAGCAATGGCATTATTGAAGGACTGACAACAGATTTATATAATTATGGAAAAGCTGGCAAGTTTGCAAAACAGAAGGTTTTTTGCATTTGGTTTCTAAATCTTTTTCTGAATATTTTCTTTCACTTTACAAGCTAAGTTCCAGTCTCATTGTCTTAGCTGTTGGGTTTATCTATGTCATACTCCACATGGTAATATCTGCAACTCTGGCATCACATATTTTATCAATATTTTATTAAGATTCCGCAAGAGTGAGAGGTTCTGGAAGTATGTGTTGCTTAAAAATACACATGCACAGTCTTGTATTTTCCTACAGATGTAGTACTTTTCAATTAAAGAGAGAAACTGGCAATGAGACCTTTTTTGTGAATGTCTTCTTTTCCTGCCCTAATTTTTTTATGTTTTTGCTTTGCTAACTCAAGAACTCAATTGAAATCTGATTTTTAACTGACATCCCTCAGTGGCAAATTGCTCTGAGTGTACAAGAACAAAGGAAAAAATTCCTGAAACGTAAAACAAGGAAGTTTTTACCTTATATTCTTGTTTTCTTGTTTGCAGATGATTCTTCCCCATCGTTTACCCAGAATATTTGGGATCCACAAGTCTATATGGAAGAATTATATTCATACAAGATTATGTTCTTGAACATTGCAGCTGAATGCTGCATTCTGTTCATAATAAAATCTCTTAACCTAATTACCTAATCACCTTGGACTATGACTTATTTTTAGTTCTAGTATTAACCTAGGAGAAACTCAAGCACTAAGTTGTGTTCTTGTTTATCTATCCTGAACTCCCATTCGTGATGCAAAAGCAAGAACTTCCAAAAAAGAATTGTATTGACCCTTGCTTCTTTGGAAAAACAAATCTTAAAGCCCTTCCATAATTCCCTGTGGTTTCTCACCTCACACGTTCCTCTAAGATGTTCCACAGCATCACTGTGACAGAAACTATTATGTCCTAAAACCCACCTCATGCAGCAGTGGCATCAGATCATCAAAATCCCAGAGTTGCACGATTCGTCTTTGAAAGCCAACCAGCAATTTGGGCTGCTGCAAGAAGAGGAAAGAGAAGTGATGTATAGCCTATACTTAACTCCAGGAAACTTAGACACCAGTGTGGTGAAAGAGGAAGTAGCAGCTAGTGGCTTTGCTTCCAGCCTTCTGATATCGCTGGAACCACATTTTCTGTTGTTTCACCCTGGATATCTCCTGTAATTCTACACGAATTCTAGAACCTGGTATGAGAAAAGATGAAGCCCCTCATGTGGATGACCATCTTGGTTTTTGGTTTTGATGTGCACTGCAGTTGGGTCTGGAAAGGGAGAGGGAAGGGTGAGGGTGCTGCCAGCGGGTTGTAGGTGGGCATGTCAACTCAGCTCAGTGGTGGCTGGGAGAGGAACACGCTGCACTTTGAAGGGTAACTCTAAGTTTTGTAAACATTGTGAAATGTCCCAGAGTAAGTGATGCACATAAAGAATAAGTTATGATGTGACTTTATCTGCATAATACTTATGCTCCATCCTACTCATCCTATTTTCTCACTTGTTCCAATTAAGAAAAGGAATAATGTTTCAAGCGTGGGCAATGCTTCCTAAACACATTCTTAACGACCAGGAACAATGTCTGTAAGAGCCTTCTCAGTCACAGTTGCCACATGCATTTAGGGAGTAAATCAAAGACAACAGATTCCCTCTTAGTACTGCTCCTTCCCAGACTCTACTTCAGCTTCCCACAGCTGGCTGTGAATGAAACCCTGTTTTGAAGTGAGATCCAGCCATAGAAAGTGCCAGGCAGAAAAACTAATCTTCTGGACTACTGACATTTTTTGTTTTGAATTTTCCTGAGACTGACGTGGTTGTATGTGTGTGTATGCATGGGCTCTGAGGGGTGATGTGCACCCTCTCCGTCTCTAACCCCACTCCCAGAGCAGCTGCCAGCAAGGGGGCAGCTCTGCAGGTGGCAGAGAAAGAGGAGCAATCACCTCTGCAAAGAGTAGCTGTGGTGGAGGTCAGCTTTGCAGCTAAACTCTTCTGCGGCTCTGCCCTTTGATCAGAGACACTAATCCCAGAGCAGTTTTATATGTACATATATATATATGTACACACACACAAAACCGCTCTAGCTTTAAAAAAAAAAAGAGTCATTTTTAATGTCACAGACCACAACAAGGATTCTTCAAACAACCCCAGTTTCATTTATTTTTGTCAACAGCATACCAAAATCAGTTAATAAATCTCACAGAAAGAAAGAATGTGGTTTGTGTATTGAAAGGAAAAAAAAACCCTTAAGAAACAGAACTTTTAAGGCAAGCTAAATATATAACTAGCTCTAAAGAAAGAGGAACCTAAGAGCACAAAAGAAACGTATTTTCTCAAAGTAGTATTCTATTCTCAGGAACAAAAAAAAATTACCAACAGTCTGAGTCTGGCACTGTTCTCGAGTATTTTCTTATATTAGTAGTTTTACATGCAGTGAGTGACTTACTAATGTACATTGAGAAAGAAGTTGCTTCTCTTGGATAAGCCAGCTCTTCTTTTCAAAAAGAAAAAGAAAAGCTCTCCTTTCCTAATCTCTCATGGCAAGGCACTTCGAACCAGTGCGGGTGATACCATGAGTGAAGGAGCAGCAAGGGAAAAGGGCAGATGCTCCTCCACTTACTCCCTCTGTGGGCAGCTAGCCTGCATGCCAAAATTAAGAGGGAGCATTTCAGGGTGCCCAAACCCAAATCCTGCCCCAAGCAGCACCCCCCAGGAGGAGCCAGGCTGTTCCTAGGGAGTCCCAGGGGAGATATCTTCCTCCTATACAATCCTGCACTGGGGGCTAAAAAGGAGTAGTGTGAATGTCCTCACCTGTCGAACTCTTCAGTCTAGACTGTCCTTTCATGAGACAACCTGCTGCAGACTCCCAAGTGCTCTCTGCTGTTGTTTGATTTGGAAAAATAAAGCTCACAGTTTTGGCCACCAGGCTCAACCGTTTTCTCATACCTATCTACACAGACTTTTCTGATTCTGCCGCAGGGCAGAGGGCTCAGCCAGGAGTTTAAAGGCAAATTTGGCACAACAGAACCTAAGCCTCTTTGGCAATCCTCCTAGCTAGACCTCTTTGGCTGGAGGTAGGGTTGCCATTTCACTGAGTGTAAGCTCGAGAAGGATGAGCAGAGGCAGGGATTGAAGGACAAGGGAAATTCTGCAGACCCAAAGACCACCTAAATGAAAGATGAAGTAATCCAAATATCATGCAAAGAACACTTAATACCTCATTGCCTTGTGAATCTATTATGTTCTTTCCCTCTCATTTCCAAGTCTTCCTCTATGTGTCCTTAACTGGGATTTGTTGTGATTTGTTTTATAATGCATAGTGTGCAGGGAAAAAAAAAAGTCTAAAATTATATTAACTCCTGTTCATAAATTCCTGATAATTAAAAGAATTTCTGATAACTTCTCTCTCCTTCTCTCCCTCTCCCTCTCTCTCTGTGTCTTGTTCTCACTCTCTCTCAAAATATTGTCAAGCCTACAGCAGAGCACAGTAGCTGTTGTGGCTTAGTATTATGAAGCAGTTATTTTTCATGGACAGTAATGGAAAATTTCTTGTAGTATAACTGAATGGAAAATGCATGTTGGCAGAATGAAACAATACAAATTGGAGCATGACTGGAATCTGAATTTGGTATATTTCTGTTCTTGAGGAAGAGTATTGTTGAGACAGTTCTTAATGATTCCTCACATTCCTCTGCCTGCTGATCACCACATGCCTGCCCACCCATTAAGTGGACATAATGATTTTACTTCTTATTTTTCTTAATGTTTTTTATTGACCTCTTCCCTTATCTCACTTTCACTTCCTGTTTTACGGGGGCTTTTTCTGCAGAGCAAACAAATTGACTCAGCATTAATCTCAAATGTCTATATTCTCTCTAGTCATTATATTTTGCCCTCATTTTAGATAACAAAATAGCTCATGCTAACTATTCAGTATGAGATATTTTATATGCATCTATATGCATATGCATTAAATGAAAGCATATCCCTGAAACAGCTTCATGTCATTTTACAATGATGCAGAAGACACACACCTATATTGCATATCCAGACACATCCCTTCATCTCACTGCAGTAAAACCACTGCATTAGCTGCCAGCAACTGTTTGTAATTTCTACAAGCAAACTGTTATCTCCTTCAGCATAAATCCATATTTAATCTTTTTTTGTTAATTATGAAAGTGGTTTGGGTTATTTTTAATTTGTGTGATTGTGCGTGACAGCGTTGTGTAGGAATAGCTATGTTAGAGAATTGCATTATGTTTCAGGTTTGTTGCTGCATGTGATCCAGCTGTTAATGTCAATAATTTTTGAATTATCAGTGTAGAGGACTTCATAACATTTTTCATCACTAAAGCTTTTCCTTCAGGCTAATTCTTAATTTCCTGGAGAGGCTTTGAAGGCTTGCAATAGCTAGTGCCAATGCTTCCTACATGTTTTATTCATGCAAAGGTGTTTGCTTGCCCTCAAGTCAATGACCAGAGTGCAATCTAAGTTCACCTTGGTCACTTTAATACAGACTATGAGCACACTGCTTGGTCTGTACTACATGATTAATGCCTTACTTTAGTATGTGAAAAGTAGCATCAGCAAGCTTTGAGTTTAAGCAAGGCCTGGAAGAACTAGAGAAACAGTGCGTCCTAAAATCATGACATTTTGAGGGTACTGAAGAGACTTCTCAAGACAATTTTAGCAATTTTGAGAACCTTTAGATTTTGAGACTGGACTGGAGTTTGCACATTAAGCCCAACGAATCTAACCAGGACAGGTCTCCAGCCTTTGTATAGATTAAATGCAATTTTCCCAAATTTAAAAAACTTAAAGGAACTGCATCTTAATGACAATGATTACTGAAGACAGTACCCAGAGACCTTCCACGTACTGTTACCCGGCTAAGGCTCATGTCCAGCAGCATCTTCTCCATTACAACACTTTCTCAGCACCACAATCTTGAAGGACATCGGTGGGGATTAGAATCAGTGCTTTAGTGACCCCTATGGAAAAATCTCTTCCCACAGAATTTGGGGGTGTCCCACTCTCACAAACCTGACTATGTTGTCACTGTCACACAGTAACCTGACCCGGGTGCCATCCTGCCTACCCGTACCTCTACTGCACCTTGACTGGAGTCATAGTGCCTCAATGATACTTTTCTATTTGAACCTTGCTCTCAAAACCCTCCTGTTGAAATGCATCCTTAACAAAGCAGACTTTAATTCTGACTCCCCAAAATACCTGCTGTCTGCTTTCAGAAACTCAGTGTTGCAAGTGCATCCCTTTTGCATTTGATTTCTTCATGTGGGTGATAGCCTCTGGAGAGCTTGTACAGAGTTCATCTGCTCTGGAGAAGCAGGATTTATCTTTCAATTACCAGAAGCAAATCTACTCACAGTATTGAAACCTCTCTCAGCACTTATCTCTAAAATCATTGTAGTTAGAGGAAGTCATCATTGAAGTCATTATATGTTAAAGGGTGGTTTCAAAGAGCAAAACAAAGCACACATAAACTTCTGTTTACCCTTAAAAATCTAAATGTCCTTGATCTTGGTCCAAACCTTGTTAGAAAAGCTGACATGTCTGTCTTCAAGGAATTTAATAACCTCACAGATCTATCCCTGAAAGAAAATAAAATGTTCCCACAAACAAAGGAAACTGTATTTTTGTTAAATATATGAGAAAAAAGGCAACTTGACAGATTACCTTTACAGCTGGAAGTAGAAAACCAAGTCACATGCATCACTAACATGTTCTGATAGTTGAAAAGAGCAAATGTACTATTCAGAAAATCAGCATTGTAAATCATATCGTAAAGACTTGAATTTAGGTCTAAAAAATATTTTCTTCATTTGTGCAAATCAGTTTAAAGATCTTAAGGGTACAGCTTGTTTGAATTTGTGTTCAAAAGTCCTTGGTGAGGCTTTTAATGACACTGAATTAATCTTTTCACTTAATCTGTAATATTTGTATATCTTGATGAATTGGATTTCACCAGTTATTTTGCATTTAAAGAATTAGATAACCTTGAGGTACTAGACCTCAGCTATAACAAACAATACTTTTTGGTGGCATGTTTGGAACAGAACCTCCTATTTATTGAAAACATTCCTGAAGTAAAGATTTTAAATATAAACTTGAATGAGATTTCCATCAGTAACATCTGAACTAAGAAGTTCTTCCCTTCAAAAATTAGGCTTCAGGGAGAACTATCTCGTTATTGTATGCAGAAATGGAGACATGTATTATATAGGATGATTTAAGCACCTCAAATACCTGACACATTTTAACTTTTCTTATAATGGCCTTCTACATATCCCTCTGACAGCATTTGAAAATCTGCCAAGGAGCTTAAATGAACTATATCTCAGTAACAACTGAGTACACACTCTCATCTGGGAAAAACTTAACTACTTTAAATCCATTAAGCTGTTTGATTTAAGTCAGAACTGATTACAGATAGCTATACAGTTAAAGACTACTATACAATTACACACAGCTGCTTCACACTCTGATTCTGAGATATAGCAAAATTGCTAAAGTTTCTATCGAGTTAACTAACAAGAGTTGCAGTCCACTATATCTAGAGCTGATTTGTAACCAACTGCAAGCCTTAGACAAGAAAACATTCCTATTGGAAATTATACACATTCCCTTAAATCAAAAGGGAACTGTTTTCATTACATCTGTTCAGTCCAGAAAACTAAAATGCCTATTTTGTGATTGTATCATCTGCATTAATTCCATCAACCAAGCACACACATTGCGTAGGACACCCAAGAGGCAGCGGTGACCCACCAGGAAAGCACTGAGCTTTCATCTGGCCTGGAGGAAAGGGGAAGAAGTGGGTCCTTCTTTGCTCTGAGGGAAGAGTCTGGAAGCTGGGTATTGCCATAGCGAGCAGCTGGGCACAGCATGTCTGGATGGCAGAAAGGCAGTGTTTGCACGCACAAGAAACACGTGAAAGGTGCTGTGGCTGTGGCCCTGTGGCAGCTGCCAGAGGCACCCCTGGCCAGGAGGGAGTTATTAAAACATTTTTAATTGGCCACTCTCTATAGACTGTGATTAAAAAAAACTCAATGCAGGAATGTCATAAATTTCCATTTTGTTGAAATTTTATGCTGCCATTTTCAGACATGTGCCTGTTAGGCTGCTGTATGCAGCATTGCCACTGTAGTCATCTTTCCTCATTCCAGTGCCTACTTTAGAAGGAGAAGACTTATTTTTTGGAAGAGCCATTTTGTCTCGACCAGTTGCAAAGGGACTCATGAAAAGGTCAAATGTAGACATCTGTGTTTTACGGAACGAATCCTACATCAGCGGTACAATTTATCTCTTACATGGGCACCTAAGGCTAACTGCTAAGCTTGCTCACAGCCCACAGTTGGCAAACATCTGTAATGTAAAACTTCAACCAAGCCATCTAGGCAGAGCCTCGTGGTGAGTGTCCCAAACACACACTGTGTGTGTGTCGTGGTTTAACCCCAGCCAGCAGCTAAGCACCACGCAGCCGCTCGCTCACTCCCCCCACCCCAGTGGGATGGGGAAGAGAATTGGGAGGGTTACAGTCAGAAAACTCGTGGATTGAGATAAGAACAGTTTAATAATTGAAGTAAAATGAAATAGAATAGTAGTAATAATAATAATAATATAATAATAATAATACGATAATAATATACAGAGCAAGGGATACACTATACAATTGGCTCACCACCCGCCGACCGATGCCTAGCACGTCCCCCAGCAGCGATCGCTGCCCCCCAGTTTATATACTGAGCATGATGTCATACGGTGTGGAATAGCCCTTTGGCTGGTCTGGGTCAGCTGTCCTGGCTGTGCCCCCTCCCAGCTTCTTGTGCACCTGGCAGAGCATGGGAAGCTGAAAAAGTCCTTGACTAGTGTAAGCACTACTTAGCAAGAACCAAAACATCAGTGTGTTATCAACATTATTCTCATCCTAAATCCAAAACACAGCACTCTACTAGCTACTAAGAAGAAAATTAACTCTATCCCAGCTGAAACCAGGACAGTATCCACCCCTTATTCCATACCATATACATCATGCCCAGGTCTTACACTTTCCAATACATTCCAATTAATCAGTACCACTTTTCCAGTCTTTTGATATAGATATATATATATATATACACACATACACACATGGATATAATTTCCTTAGTCTATAGGCTATCCCTCTAAAATGTTGAGTTCATTTAGTCCATGACTTTGGGTTTCATCTGTCCTAATAGTTCTTCAGGGCAGGAAAGATGGTGTGTGGTGTTGGATTGTTGCATGCTGAAGCCAGTTCTGGTTCCATCACTGCTGCACTTTGCTCGGTTTCCTCGAAGTTCATTCTTCATTAATTTGGGCACTTCTTACTGTATACTGTTGATATGGCACATAGTAATCATTGAAGTGATGACATCCAGTATTATATAGCAACTAACATTATACAATTCAGTTCATTGGCTATTTTCACCCAAAATCAAATCCCCTTGAGGTACACATCGGACTTCCCCATCCTCTCGCATCACCCACCAAGTGCACCCAGGTCCTTGAGCAAAAGCAATCCCACGGATGGGTTTACCTCTGCCTGAGGCAGGAGTAACCCAGACTGTCTTCCCTGTTATATTTTTTAGGTGCACTACAGGGACTTTATCTCCCTCTACAGTACGTAAAAGTCTTGATTGGGCAGGGCCAGCTCGATTGGCAGATCCCCTAGTGTTGACTAACCAGGTGGCCTTTGCTAAATGTGTATCCCAGTGTTTGAATGTCCCACCACCCATTGCTTTTAGTGTAGTCTTTAACAGTCCATTGTATCGTTCTATTTTCCCGGAGGCTGGTGCATGATAGGGGATGTGATATACCCACTCAATGCCATGCTCTTTGGCCCAGGTGTCTATGAGGCTATTTCGGAAATGAGTCCCATTGTCTGACTCAATTCTTTCTGGAGTACCATGTCGCCATAGGACTTGCTTTTCAAGGCCCAGGATAGTGTTCCGGGCAGTGGCGTGGGGCACGGGATATGTTTCCAGCCATCCAGTGGTTGCTTCCACCATTGTAAGCACATAGCGCTTGCCTTGTCGGGTTTGTGGGAGTGTGATATAATCAATCTGCCAGGCCTCCCCGTATTTATATTTGAGCCATCGTCCTCCATACCAGAGAGGCTTGAACCGCTTGGCTTGCTTGATTGCAGCGCATGTTTCACATTCATGGATAACCTGTGCAATAGTGTCCATGGTCAAATCCACCCCTCGATCACGAGCCCATCTATATGTTGCATCTCTTCCTTGATGGCCTGAGGTGTCATGGGCCCACCGAGCCAGAAATAATTCACCCTTATGTTGCCAGTCCAGATCCACTTGAGCCACTTCAATCTTAGCAGCCTGATCCACCTGCTGGTTGTTTTGATGTTCTTCAGTGGCCCGACTCTTGGGTACATGAGCGTCTACGTGACGTACTTTTACAACCAGGTTCTCTATCCGGGCAGCAATATCTTGCCACAATGCGGCAGCCCAGATGGGTTTGCCTCTGCGTTGCCAGTTGCTCTGCTTCCATTGCTGTAACCACCCCCACAGGGCATTTGCCACCATCCGTGAGTCAGTATAGAGATATAGCATTGGCCACTTTTCTCGTTCAGCAATATCTAAAGCCAGCTGGATGGCTTTCACCTCTGCAAACTGACTCGATTCACCTTCTCCTTCAGCAGTTTCTGCAACTTGTCGTACAGGATTCCATACAGCAGCTTTCCACCTCCGATGCTTCCCCACAAGACGACAGGACCCATCAGTGAACAGGGCATATTGCTTCTCATTTTCTGGCAGTTTATTATACAGTGGGGCCTCCTCAGCACGTGTCACCTCCTCCTCTGGTGATATTCCGAAATCTTTGCCTTCTGGCCAGTCCATGATCACTTCCAAGATTCCTGGGCGACTGGGGTTTCCTATTCGGGCCCGTTGTGTGATCAGTGCGATCCACTTACTCCATGTAGCGTCAGTTGCATGATGTGTAGAGGGGACCCTCCCTTTGAACATCCAGCCCAGCACTGGCAGTCGGGGTGCCAGGAGGAGCTGTGCTTCAGTACCAACCACTTCCGAAGCAGCTCGAACCCCTTCATATGCTGCCAATATCTCTTTCTCCGTTGGAGTATAGCCAGCCTCGGATCCTCTGTATCCTCGACTCCAAAACCCTAGGGGTCGACCTCTAGTCTCCCCCGGTGCTTTCTGCCACAGGCTCCAGGTAGGGCCATTCTCCCCGGCTGCAGTGTAGAGCACATTCTTTACATCTTGCCCTGCCCGGACTGGCCCAAGGGCTACTGCATGAACTATCTCCCGTTTAATTTGTTCAAAGGCTTGTCGTTGCTCAGGGCCCCATTTGAAATCGTTCTTCTTCCGGGTCACTTGATAGAGAGGGCTTACGATGAGACTGTAATTTGGAATATGCATTCTCCAAAAACCCACAACGCCCAGGAAAGCCTGTGCTTCCTTTTTGCTAGTTGGTGGAGACATGGCTGTGATTTTGTTGATCACATCCATTGGGATCTGACGACGTCCATCTTGCCATTTTATTCCTAAAAACTGGATCTCCTGTGCAGGTCCCTTGACCTTACTTTGTTTTATAGCAAAGCCGGCTTCCAGAAGGATTTGGACTATTTTCTTCCCTTTCTCAAAAACTTCTTCTGCTGTGCTGCCCCACACGATGATGTCATCAATGTATTGCAGGTGTTCCGGAGCCCCACCCTGTTCCAATGTAGTCTGGATCAGTCCATGGCAAATGGTGGGGCTGTGTTTCCACCCCTGGGGCAGTCGGTTCCAGGTGTACTGCACACCCCTCCAAGTGAAAGCAAACTGTGGCCTGCACTCTGCCACCAAAGGGATAGAGAAAAACGCATTAGCGATATCAATTGTGGCATACCATTTGGCTGCCTTTGACTCCAATTCATATTGAAGTTCTAGCATGTCCGGCACGGCAGCACTCAGCGGCGGCGTGACTTCGTTCAGGCCCCGATAGTCTACTGTTAGTCTCCACTCTCCGTTAGACTTTTGCACTGGCCATATGGGACTGTTAAAAGGTGAGCGAGTCTTGCTGATCACTCCTTGGCTCTCCAGTCGACGAATCAGCTTATGGATGGGAATCAGGGAGTCTCTGTTGGTGCGATATTGCCGCCGGTGCACTGTTGTGGTAGCGATTGGTACCTGTTGTTCTTTGACCCTCAGCAACCCCACAATAGAAGGGTCCTTCGAGAGAACAGGCAGGGTAGACAGCTGTTTAATTTCCTCTGTCTCTAAGGCAGCTATGCCAAAAGCCCACCTGTACCCTTTTGGGTCCTTGAAATACCCTCTCCTGAGGTAGTCTATGCCAAGGATGCACGGAGCCTCCGGGCCAGTCACAATGGGGTGTTTCTGCCACTCCTTCCCGGTTAAGCTTACTTCGGCCTCCAATACAGTCAACTCTTGGGATCCCCCTGTCACTCCAGAAATACAGATGGGTTCTGCTCCTTCATAGCTTGATGGCATTAAGGTACACTGTGCACCGGTGTCTACTAAAGCCTTATATTCCTGTGGGTGTGATGTGCCAGGCCATCGAATCCACACAGTCCAGTACACCCGGTTGTCCCTCTCCTCCACCTGGCTGGAGGCAGGGCCCCTCTAGTCCTGGTTATAGCATTCGTTATTCACTTCTTGTACATGTGAATCGAAAATCCCTTTACTAAGATCGGAAGCAAAATCAGCCCTTCTACTTTGTCTGGGGAACTGCTCATTGGAAACTGGAGCAGCAATTTTCCTGGAAGAACCACCTTTTTTTCCTTGCAACTCACGTACTCGTGCCTCTAGGGTCGAGGTAGATTTTCCATCCCACTTCCTCATGTCCTCTCCGTGGTCACGCAGATAAAACCACAGGGTGGCCCGTGGTGTGTATCCACTATATCTTCTCTCTTGAAGAGAGGGACGCTTACTCCTAATGGCTGAGATACTGGTCTGTACAGGTGAGGAGTAGGACATGTCCTCTTTGAACTGCTGGAAATCCTGGGACAACTTCTCCACAGCCGAGATGCAGGCCCGTAGGGAGGAAGAGAGACTTTCTTCGTATTGTCGGAGTTGGCCAGCCAATTCATCCACCGTTGGTCCCTCTTCATCTTTCCAGGTCATTATTGCCAATGAGTTTGCGTACGATGATGGTGCGCTCCGTACAAACTTCCGCCACATGGGTCGTGTGCACTGGACTTCATCTGGATCTTTGGATAACTGCTCATTGTTCAGGTCATTATGAATCACCTCCAGCACGGCTAATTCCCTCAAGTACTGGATACCTCTCTCCATGGCAGTCCACTTGCCTGGGTGACATATAAGATCTTCCTTGAAGGGATACCTTTCCTTCACGCCTGACAGGAGTCGCCTCCAAAGGCTGAGGGCTTTTACCCCTTTTCCAATCACTTTGTCAATGCCTCCTTCCCTAGAAAGAGATCCCAGCTGCTTGGCTTCCCTACCCTCTAATTCCAGGCTACTGGCCCCATTATCCCAGCATCGGAGCAGTCAGGTGATGATGGGCTCGCCTGGACGACGACTGAAATCTTTTCGCATATCTCGCAGCTCACTCAGGGATAGGGATCGTGTGGTTACTGTCTCGTTTATGGGTTCTGCCTCTTCCTCCTCCTGTTCTCTTGATGACGCTGGCTCATCATCAGCTTTTACTAAACGAGCTGATTTCCTTGTATATTTTTTCTTCTGTATAGGGGCAACTGATACTGGCACGGGTTGGTTCTCTGGATCAACCGCAGTGCCTGTTGTGGGGGCTGGCGCAACCACAGTGACTGTCGTGGGGGCCTGAGGGGCTGGCGCAGGGGCTGGCGCAGCCACAGCATCTGTCATTTTGTCGTCAGATCCAGAGACCTTCCCTTCCCCTTGTGGGTTCTGAATAGTGTTGAATAGGGCTCGGTAAGCATGGGCCAGGCCCCAGCACGTTGCAGTGATTTGTGTCTCTCTGGAGTTGCCAGGGTGACAACATACTTTTTCCAAATACTTTACTAGATTTTCAGGATTCTGCACTTGTTCAGGAGTGAAGTTCCAAAACATTGGAGGTGCCCATTGTCCCAGGTACTTGCCCATGCTCTCCCACACACCCTGCCACTCATAACTATCCAGCCTTGGAGCAGATCTCTGGATGATATTCTTAAGGTGCTTATTAACCTTAGACAAAACTGAAACAATATTCCCAAGAACTATCAATAGATATATCTTAACTACCCAAGGATGCTCAAGATACTGAAAAGTTGTTGCAATGAAGGACGAAACATCATAGAAGAAAACAACAAACGTGCTATTCTGTATTTCCTCCATAAAGAAGCTCTCAGAGGAAGAGGTATAATTGCCAAGTGTCTCCATGAGGTGGTACCCGAAGTACAGTAATGGCTTCACTACAGAACCCAAATACCAGATAGCGCTCAAGGTCAGTGTTTTAATAACAAATCTCCCAGGCAAAACATCACTGATCACTGCAGAGCACAGCAAACTGCAAAACCCAACACCAATTTTTAACACGTACTGCAAAAACAAAAGCATGGTGCAAATCAGGTAGACTAATACCGAGAACAGATGAATCAATATTATGATGAGCAATTGTTAACACATACAAATTCCTTACCACGCTCTGGTTAATCTGTTATTATCTCAAACCCTTCGAGCCCCACGTTGGGCGCCAAAAAGGACTGTCGTGGTTTAACCCCAGCCAGCAGCTAAGCACCACGCAGCCGCTCGCTCACTCCCCCCACCCCAGTGGGATGGGGAAGAGAATTGGGAGGGTTACAGTCAGAAAACTCGTGGATTGAGATAAGAACAGTTTAATAATTGAAGTAAAATGAAATAGAATAGTAGTAATAATAATAATAATATAATAATAATAATACGATAATAATATACAGAGCAAGGGATACACTATACAATTGGCTCACCACCCGCCGACCGATGCCTAGCACGTCCCCCAGCAGCGATCGCTGCCCCCAGTTTATATACTGAGCATGATGTCATACGGTGTGGAATAGCCCTTTGGCTGGTCTGGGTCAGCTGTCCTGGCTGTGCCCCCTCCCAGCTTCTTGTGCACCTGGCAGAGCATGGGAAGCTGAAAAAGTCCTTGACTAGTGTAAGCACTACTTAGCAAGAACCAAAACATCAGTGTGTTATCAACATTATTCTCATCCTAAATCCAAAACACAGCACTCTACTAGCTACTAAGAAGAAAATTAACTCTATCCCAGCTGAAACCAGGACAGTGTGTGCCATACGACTAATACTTCTGGGGTGGGTCAGGCTTACTGATCACGGGCTGATTGGCTACTGAGGTTTTTTGCAGGAAATCGGATGTTTCCCAGTGATGTTGGAGCTGTCGCACAGTTGTGACACATGCTGTACACGTGTGCTATAGATTTGGCTGGTTGCCCTGCACCACTTCATATGTGCATCTGAGACTGACTGGCTAGGGATAGTGCACATCCATAACACCCACACAGCTACAGAAAATTTTTGGTGTCCTTATATTTAAAACTGAGGAGGCAGACCAAAGAGAACAAGCCTATCTAACTGACAACCTTACTTCTTTCCAGTAGTGAGACCCCTCCACCACTTATGGCCAGCCTCTGCCTTCCCCGCACTGTGCTGGGACATGCCTGCAAACAGCAGTTCTCCATTCCTGAGATCAGCCTTTCTGCAACCAGTTCCTCTCCGCTGTCTGCAAGTAGAGATGATGCTGGAAACAGCTCTTCAGTCAGGCTAGTTACCCTGTGGGTAAGAGCTCGTAGCAACGAGCTTGGGATGGACATTGGGTCTGATGCAGAGCAGTTCTGCCCACAGGATTACTCTTTAACAATCACAGGTTTAAGCTTTTTTAAATTCAAAATTATCTCTTCACCATTGCAGACCAATTGTGCACCACTACACTTGTTTTCAATTTATCTTCCTTCTCCTCTCTCCAGAACTACAAAATTGTAAAATAACTGGTTCCTGTTTCTTAGTTTTTTACTCCATCTTCCCTTTAATCTTTCTTTCACTTCCCAATTCAGACAGTAGCCAATCACATACTCTTAAAAAACCTTGTCCCCTTATTTATTCTGCAGGTTGCTTGATACTGTCATGTTTTAATTAATGTATTTGGTTTGGTGCCTAGGACAGCTAGAGAAGGAGATTTTGACATTAACTGCTTGTCATCAGACATTTTGATATATTGGAAAAGATTTACTGAAGGCAGATTTTATATCTTCTACAGTGATGTAGAAATCAAATTCTTGCACATGGTTTCCATGGACATGATGTTTACTGCAGGAACATGGGATAGTTTTTCAGTCAGCCTACTCCAACTAGTGAGGTTTCACAATTTTTGCAAGTAACAAGTTGGAATATTTCACTTTTGGTTTAGATAATTTTTTTAAAGATGCAGTGATCTTTTAAAGATATGAACAGAACAATTCTATTAAGGCTTTAAAATAATATTTTTCTTTTTGTATTGAACAGGCACTGTCAAAACCAGGGGGACTGGTATTCAATTTCCCATGCATTGCTGCTAACATTTCCATCCTTTTTTTTGGAATGCCATCAGGGAACAATTGAATTCACAGCAACAGAGACAGCAAAGGGCAGCAAAGGAGTGCGCAACATTAATCTAAACTGAATCCTAATGAAGTCAATGGTAATTTCTCCATGACTACAATGGCTCTGAATCAGGTCCTGAGGGGCAGCTTTATAAAGTCATGTAGGTGCCAGCATTTTTGTAAATCCCACTTGATACCTATCTGCATGTTTGGATAGCTGAATAGTAGTGAATTTCTGCACTACCAATCAGATATCCTTATGTCTCAGACAAGGTCATATGCGTCTGCTGCTGCAGTCTGCGTTACACCTTGTTGAAGCTGCTGGGCATCACCACTTTATTTAAAGTGGTTATGAGAAGTCACTAAACTCTTCCCTGAAAGTCAGCAGGTAAATAGGACTCTCCAACCACCCATCACTGATTTCTACAAGAAAGGCAAAGGCAGCTTAGGAATTTCCAACTACTTGGAAATAGATGCTTTGCTGAGTATAGTCCTAAGCAGGTAGGTGTCTCCGCATGCATGAGTGCATGATGGGGAGAGGGAGAGCTGAGCAGTGTGAGACAGCTTGTAGGAGAAGCCTACAAAGGCAGCAAGGGCAGCATTGTGGGATGGGGAAGGACCCAGCAAGAGTCTTTGCAGGCCTTGACCAAGAGGACGCTTGTGCTGAGAAAACGAAAATATCTACAGTGGCTGGGACCATCTTTGTTGCGGCCAAGAAAACAAGACTTTGTCTATTCTTATGAATAAATCAGAATAAGAAAGTGCCTGACTCAAACATCAGGTTCTCCAGTTATCTGGACTAACCTACAGAACTTGAATTTCTGGCTAGTTGTTTGGATTAAGAGTAATTGCATGCATTTTGCCAATGTAGTGACTAGTAAAGGGTTTATTTGTCCAGTCAGTTCCTTTTCTGGCACCTGCCGTGACTTCATCTGCAATACAGTTACAGTACACTTCCTTCCTTTTTCTTTTCTGAATAACTTCGGAGATCAATTGTTGCTATTTCCTTTGAGTCTTGTTGTTGTTTATAGTTAGTCTGTCTAATTTCCAGACCTTTTCCGAAGCATTTGCTTTCAAGGTCATTTAGACACTTGCTTCTGCTTTTGGTTTGTTTTCAACATGTGCATTTGAACAGGGGATATGTAGGCAGTCCCTGTTCTGAGAGCCACTCTTTCATCTGTAGCATGGTCTTTGTGAAAACTCCATGGCCATATCCTGACTGCACAGGGGGAGAAAAGATTTGGTTATACACATCAGCACACCACTGGGTTCCCACTGTGAGGAAATCCAGAATTGCAGCCAGACAGGGAGGATTGGTGCCCTCCAGCAGGTCCCCAGACCTGGAGGGGGAAGGTATGTGATACACTATGGAGCACGCCTGCCCCTGGCTGTAGGCAGGGACAACCTGGGACACATATGGTCTAGATTATTGGTGATGAAAATTTGTTTAAGCTGCTGAAGGCAAGGCACTGCTTTGGTACTTGATGACATTCTTTTCTTCAGGTGGCCGCCCTTGGTTGGCATCCTCCTGTGAGTTAGAGTTGACTCACCTCTTGCATGGCATTGCCTCCTACTGTAATACAGTGGGAGCCACTCAATTGCTCAGTAGGTCCATTTCTGGAGGATGTTGTCCCCTGGCTGATCAATATCTTTGTCTATTTTCATGGGGAGGGACAGTCCTTAAGGCTTTTGTCTGTACTTATAATTTAGAAGGCTTGAGCTAGCAGTACCATTTTAATATTCTGGTACAGTGCTTTTCTGGTTTGGCATGCCTGCTTCATATCATTTTAACCTTTTTTTTTTTTGTAATAAAGTCAATGTCTGACAGGGATTTTGAATGAATGAGTCTGTGTTTGACAGGCAAGTTTGATTAACCCATTTGTGCAAGTTCCCATTTACCTTAACTGTTCAAGCAGAACCTTGGCATAAAACTTTGATGAGGTTCATGATTTTTGTTGGCATGCAATAGACCTTCAAGATGTTCCAGAGTGAATTGCACTGGCAGCTGTCAAATGCTTCCACAAGCCCAGATAAATTTAAGTCTCTAAATACTTTTTGAAATCTGCCTCTAATTGAACTGGGCTCCACAATTTCTGGATTTAAAACTTGCTGCCAGTTTTTTCTGGATTTAAAACCTGCCCTATTTAAGGGCGTAAGATGACTGTACTGATTGGACCATCTTTTCAAGTTTCATACCATAGCTCATGTCCATGAAACCCAGGATCATCTATAAATTGCAGATGCGTGGATCACATGAAATCACAGGCATTTCTGCTTCAGCCTGCCACATACCTTTCCCAGACCAAATGATAAGTACTTATCAGTATAGGAAATAGAAGACAAGCTTACAAATATTATTTAATGACATGTTGTAGCAGGATTTGCGATACTAACCCCAAACCAGAAAAAAATACAAAAATAAGCTCAAACTAAAAATCTCCTACATTTCTTTTTATTTTCTGCTTGGCTAGAGCACTGCTGCTGAGACAATCCTGTTGCCATAAAACTTCCCCTCACACCCTGAGCAAACAGTGAAAAGCAACTCTTTACCCCATTTTCATCAAACCATAGCTCACATTCAATGTAGAATATTTTTTAATAGTACGAAAATACTATCCTGTGCCCTCAGAAAGCAGATAAATGCTAACACTCCTCCCATCAGAACACAAATTTGGTGGAGCTGCTTTGAGTGTCTGCTTCAGTTTATAATCAGAAGAGTGAATTCCCTAATGTTGTCTGAACTGAAAAGATACAGGAGCCTGGTTACTATAGCCGCTGAGTATTTGGTTAAGTATTCAGAATACCTGTCTGCACATCAGGTTTATGAACCTTGTTCAATAAGCTAGAAGATGTTGAAGATAAAAATTGAAAAGAGTGAAAACATTTTGTTGTGACAATTTTGAAATGAAACATCCCAATTCTTCATCTTGAAAAAGACTGTATAGAATGGGAAAGGAAACAACCCCCAAACTGCTATTACTGTTCCAATAAATATGTCCTATTAGATTAGTTAGTGCAGAGGGGAGCAGAAGCAGCTATTCAGGAACAATTCATAATATCCTGCACCCTTCGCTTCCGAGAGCTGTGTGTTGACATACCCATATGCAGAGGAGGGAACTGAATCCTGGGCACCACAACTCAACTATCCTATTGGCTCTGTTACTCCCTTCAAATGCTGAGTCTGGACAGAAATAAGGGGAAGTGAATCTTTTCTGTCTTTGCTAAACCAAGTAGCAAACTTGGATCAGTCACAATGCCTTTTTGGTGAAAAAACAACTGCTCAAATAGTAAAGCCTGCCCTTCTACATGAAAATTTGAATAGCTTCATGTGTGTTAGTGAATTTTTTAGGCATCTGTTTTTCTTCCTTTAGGAAAAAGAAAAGTGTACCATCCCACAAAGAACAGCGCTGCTCACTCTTCACCATCCACGCAGAGTTTGGAGTCACCAAGTGCTGCTTACAAACCACCCCGGGAGGTATTTGCACAGAACACCACTTACTCCTTAAGCCAGGACTGCTGCTGTCAGGTGGGAAGGATGCTGCTGCTGGAAATAAAATGAAAATGCTACCACTTCACTACTCTCCTCAAATGGAGTCAAAGTGCACCGAGCGAATAGAAGCAAAGATGCCAGAACATGACACTGATGAAATTCTGTCTCCTCGATAGCCTCAGAGAGGAGTCTGGCACAGAGATGGTCTGTCCAGCCGAGGCGATGTGCACAAGGTTTCTTTCATTCAAAATCTGAGATGCCAGAGGTGCATTTGGGAGTGGGAAGAGGCTATTTTGGATCTCTCTCCTGAATTTGGTGCTTACATCACAGGTGCAGTTTAAGTGCCCAAGAACTAGCTCTTGGATTTCACTTAGTATACTGCTCCCTCTGAAATGTAAATTTACGCATCTCAGTACTTTTAAGGATTTGAGCCCAAAGGTAAATTGCCTCTGAGATTCCTCTGCTTTAGGAGCAAGCCAGTAAAGTTGTCCATGTATGCAACAAAGTCTTGTATCTGTGGCTATCTAATAATAACCACAGTGACTTGCACTCTGTAAGCTTATGCAGCCTTTTCATGTTATGGGCACCCAATGTGGTGAAAAACTCCCTAAGGAGTAGGAGCATGCAGTGAATGACAAAATTGTCTGCCTTTGCAGTGGTTTTATGCTGTTTCTTCTAAGCAGTTTACCAGAATATTAAGCTCCGACAGGACCTCCCCCAGTTTAGAGCCGACCTGTCTCTTCTTGCAACAAGTGAATAAAGGCTGATACCAGAGCCAGCGTGGCCACTGGGTCACCCTGGGCACTAAACCACAGCCAGATGCTGCTGGCACTGCCTGGCCCAGGTGGGGAGCTGCACCAGCTGCCTCTTTTATCTCCCTGGGCTGCCTGCAGGCAGGTTGCCTTTGCTCTGCCCCTCCTTACGAAACACTGCCTGGAGAAGGACACCACCGGCAGCAGTGGCTCAAGGGATCGACATCTATTTTCCAACAGCATGCTCAGCGATGCCAGGAATTCGAGACATTGCTGAGCCCGACAGCAACCACACCTACCATGAATTTTACTGCTGGGTAAGTGGCAGCAGCCCTGGGGATATATTTAGCAAAGCCTTCACCTTAATGAGCAAACAGTTGAGAACAACTTCTGCTGCTGAGTCCCGAGCAAGCCTAGGTTAAGAAGTCATCCAGCTAATTCAGTACTGAAAAGAATAAAAATTGTTTGTGTGTGGTTTTTTAATGGCTTGATTAGACAGCTGTGTACTTAGACTGAATGTTGATCTTCTGTTTTTCTGAGATTTATACATATATGTCACCTATCCTACAGACCATTCCATAAACAGAACACTTCTACTAGTCTCTTTTGATGCATTAAATGCACTTTTTTTGCTAGATCTCATAGGATTTTGAGTGGAGATTGTATTCTTCCACTAGTTCATTCTTGCTGTGGAAGTATCTAGAACAACGTATTTATTAAAGCTTTTGCTTATTGCTCGTTTGGCTTCCTTTCTTTCTCTCTCCCCTCTGCCATTCATCTATATTAATTTATTTCCCAACTTTTACTATCAGCATTTGAAGAGTTTTAGGAGTTTATGTGCTCCCATCGTTTTTCCTATGCTTTTTAAAATCACCTAGAGGAATTCCTTTCTGTGTCTTTTCTGATAATTTTCACTTTAAAATTTGATCCTTGAAAGCCGCTTTAATAAATACCTCTCTTATTCATTAATAGTAAACCACCTCCCATTTCAGAGTACATTAAAAAATACAGGTAGCTGAAAAGTATATTATGATTCTAAAAACATGTAAGCATATAATTTTTTTTACATTAAGATATTTTAGCTGTGTTTATGAAGACTAATATTGCTTGAAATGTTACTCAGTTGACTTATCTGTTCATTCAAAGAGCTGCAGTTTATGTTCCAAAAAGCTCTAAACACAGTTCCATTCTCTATCTCTTTAATAAGATTAAATTATTTGGGTTTTTATGGTTTTTGCTGAAGATGGGGTGTTATCCATTTTCACTTAAGTCCATCCCTAAGAATTTTTAAACTTCTGGCTTCACTGTGGACAAGCCCAAGGACTCAGAATGTACCCTAGTATTTCACAGGTTTCTAACCATGGTGTGAACAACTATTACAGAGTAATTTCCCTTGGTTTCCACTGAAGCAGGTAACACAATGTGGAAGTCCCTTGGTGCATATTGTTCCAGAGGGTTTTGCACTTTTTTAAACAGGCTTTGGAGAAAGTCCTAACAAGCTATTTCTGGCTAGTATCCAGTGCAGCTAATTGCTATACCATGTCCTTGAAAACAAAGGAATGAGGTGAAGCTGAAGATATTCCTCTGGAGGGGATACATGCTTTACTTCTTCATAGGTCTCTGCTTCAGCAATTCATGTCCAGTAGATAGATGTCCTTCCTCAGATTAGACATGATAATGTAGCTGAATATTTTTAGGGCAGGAAGCCACAAATATGCCCATTTCTTGTCACAGGCTGTATCTACAGCAGCATATTTGTTTAGACATGGAGTGAATGCAATTGGAAGCAACTCTCCCACTTATTTGTCCTTGCTGTTCTTCAGTTCACAATGTGGAACGGTCTTGAAACATATCCTCTGGTTTCCTCTCAGCTGAAACAAAGCTGGAAGATATTCTGCAGGAGCACAGCTAACGGGCATTCAGTCTAAGGACTAGACTACAGCATCTCTCTAAAATAAACCTCCCTAAAATGCATATAATGTGGACAGTGGGTCCTCACCACCAACTGTTTTGCTCTCCAAATGATTCCTGTTGTACCAGACTATGTGCCAATGTGACCGATCAATCGGTATAAGCAATGTTAAATGCTGCCCATGAAAACAGTCCAAGATAATATTCATTCCTTTAATGCAATCTTTTTAACCTCGGGAGGGAAAAACTTATTAAACCCGTAAACAAGTAGAATCCATGATATTTATAAAGTAGCTAACAGTTTTTCTTGTGACCTTTTTATAAACGCATGCTTCGTGTAATTAAAAATGATCTAGAATGTGATTATTAGAACCATAGGACAGAATTATCATATTACTGCTGTTATTAATGGGCCATTCATCCAGCTGTTTTCTCTTGAGAAAACCTGTTCAGACTTTTTTTCCCTTGAAATAAAATGGCTGCATCCAATACTATCTGTTTTGCTTGCTCTTCATGATCCTCATGGACCAGAAATCTTCTATTACCCCACAAAACTACCATGTACTGCAGAAGCAGAAGTCATCAGTTCTTTCACAGTCTTTCACTGAAGCTTGAAGGTATTAACAATAAATGGAAATAAATGATAATGCTGTCACTTTGATACTTGCCTATATTCATATCAAGGCAGTTTCTGATGACATCTTTCAGAAGTTCACAAATCTTAAAGAATACCCTTAACCATAATGTGTCAGGTCATTCCTATCCTATTCCTTTTTTTTAAACTTAACAGAATTAGGGAAATTTTACATCTCAGTAGCAATCCGCACAAAGTACCCAGGGTTTTTTCACCTCCCATTGCTTCGCTAGGACTAAATGTCAGCAGTGCTGTTTGCACCACCAGGAGTTTGCTCAGGGAATTCCATTTACAGGCAATGGAATGTATGAGCGAGAACTGCTACTACAGCAATCCCCATGGAAAAAAAATTGATTCAGGAGATGGGGCTTTTGCAGGTCGCACTGATTCAACCATTCTTTCTTCTTTAGCAGCTTTACCAGAGCACCTCTCCATCTGCTCTCCTCAGGACAGAACTTTACCTTTGCTTGACTAAATAAAGAGCATTAATCGATGGGATTTAAATATACTGTTCAATATGGAAGCTCTTGATCTAAGCAGGCATTATCTGAGGTGCTATAATGCTCATTTTGTATGTGAGTCCTGCATGGGTAACACTTCCATCCAAACACTTGCTGGCTTTGCAAAACCTTTAACAAATTAAACACTTGAATTCTTACCAGCCCTTCTCTAACTGTTGTACCTGCCATCTGGCTTCATAACATGCCCCAGCTGACTGCTTTACATGTTACATTTAATTACTTAAGGAATGAAATAGCTTTTGAAAAATTCTTGCAGAGTTTGACCTTTCTGGATGAAGTTATCTTTAAATTTTGAGGAAAAAAAATATACTGACAGTATCTAAACTTCACACAGTCTTTTTCTTCTCTAGTATCTTCAAAAATGGTTAAATCTTCCGTGTTATGTTTTTGAAGACCTATCTGAACATCATTCAAAAAGTCTGTTTCCCTAAAAAAGTCAGGCTTTTTTATTCTGGGTTCAACTATATGAAACAACCCAACTTGTTTCAAAGTGTTAATAATGTCCCAGAAATTAATTTGCAAGGTGTCACCTTTAGGACAAGATAAGCCTAGTCTGTTACAATTTGTTGGGGAAAAACTCCATTTAACTTTGTGAAAAGATGACTAGTTGAGCCTTTCATGCACTTGCTAGGACAAAAACATGGACTATTTATTTTGTCTGCTCTCAGACCACAGCACACCTGACCTTGCAAAGTGCTGGATCTGTGCTTCAAAAGCATCACTTTCATTAACTCAGATCAGTTTAAACTCAGATCAGTTAATAAGCTTTGGGGAAATTACCTGATTGAATTTGTCTACAAATTGCATTAGTCAGGCTTTGAATGGCACTGAATTCAATCTATGTGATTTCAAATATTTAAATCTATCAAACAGTATATTGGATTTTACTTTAGTTTTGCATTACAAGAAGTTAGAAATCTAGAAGTACTAGACTTGAGCCACAACAAGCAGGACTCATATCTCAGTTGGCATTTATGGAAAATCTCCCTTGCCTGAAGGTTTGTAGCTTATGTTGGAATGCATTTTCTACATGTGGAGACGAACATCCAAGCAGAAATCCTCCTGAGGAATCAGCGTTCAAAGGAAACCACTTCAAAGTTTTATGGGGCAACAGATAGATAAGGGAAAGACACACATTTTTAAAGCATCTCAATAACCTAGCACATCTTGGTATATCCCACATTAAACAGGTAACAATCCCCACTGAAGTGCACTTACTATGCTAGTTGTGAAAAGCAACAAAGTGAAAGCTTTTGACTTAACACCCTTCAGTGCATTTACTCGTGTGATGCCATATGAGCAGAGTTTTGGCCTTATCATGACTGCTGATGTTTCACCCAGAGACTCCTGGCTCACCCTGCTGATAAGGCTTAACAGGATTTCAGAGTTTTTTGTGGGATGTGCTGTTGAAAAAGGCTGTCCTCGGTACCTTGATCATGCTAAGAGAGTCAGTCAACCTGCAAGGCTTGAAAAGACATATAGTGAAAAAGCAAACTACAAAATAATGACTTCATCAAATGGACACAGCCTGCAAACACCTTTATACCACAGGCAGCAACAACAGACCGCTGTGCAGCTCCGTGTAACCATATAACCAATAACCCTGTGGGGGTCCTACCTGGCGGACCATTGCACGTGGAGGAGATAGATAGCGATCCATGCAGCAGTTGACCTGAGCAGCACAGGCTCGTGCTATGCCATGCTGTACTACACGTATGACTTGACCTTGAGGACTGTGCCATGCTGCCCACATCCCTTGCTGTAGGATAAATGCAGCTTTGGTTGTAACTAAAGAGCCTGTAGGCAGCATCCACTTGTCACCAGTGATGATGCCACCAGCACGTCCTTGATTTTATCTTGAAGTGAAGCAGCATGTTTTCATATAAACATCCTTTTGTACCACAGTAAAAATGATGACTAGAGCTGCTTTGCTTCTAAGAAAATGCTACAAAAATGCTAAAGACAACAAGCTGGTGGACCTCACCATGGATGGGGAGTTTGGGCAGTGTGCCATCCCATGGCCAGAGGTGTGTCTGATGCTGTATCATTTTGGGGTTCTCAGCATCAGAAGAGACATAAGATGTAATAACTTGTTATCACTTCTTGTGGGATATTAATAACATGGTTAACTTTCTTGAGAGTGCTTGTGCCTTTCTTCCTGGGATCCAAAAAGAACCAGCACCTCCTGGGGCCAAACAGACACTATCTATGCTGGTCTGCAGAGATTCACACGATTTCCTATTTACTGTTATTAGCATCATTGTGACAGCAATCACAGAACATTTATTTTACTGGGATGCTCGCTACACCTACCACTGCTGCCCAGTGAAGTGCCTGGCTGTATGTCCATGGCCACACAAAACACTCCCTGCAGCACACACATTGCATAGGACACCCAAGAGGCAGCGGTGACCAAGCTTCACCAGTCTCTGATCTGGTCTGGAGGAAAGGGGGAGAAGCCAGTTCTACTGTGCCCAGAGGAAAGGTCCTGGGAGCCAGGCACAGTATGTCCAGGCAGCAGGAAGGCAACGCTTGCCCTCACGTTAGGGACAACACAGCCAGCTGCTGCTTAAGAGTGATACAGGGAAAGGCATCACCTTAAGGTTCAAAGAAATTTCTGCTTTTAAGAGTGTTTACTGCTTATGTGTAGGACATCTGTTTGCTCGTTCTGAGAGACCCAGGAGTACTCTCTAAGCCTCTCTACCCTTTGCCTTAATCATCTGTGCAATGCAGATAATGAGAATTGCTTTGCAAATCATTTTGTATCTGTAAAGTGCTTTGAGATAATGAGATAAAAGAGACAGGGAGCCTCATCTTGCCAAGAGGAGATCTGTTGGGATCTCCCAGAACAGTGCCTAGTTAATATTCAAGCTATTAAAATTATTGATGAGATATTGCTGTTGATCATTTCAGGTGATTCTGTCCTTCTCACACTGGCTGCATGCAATGACTAGAATCATTTTCTGAGGTTTGCTCCCCCTGTGGGCCTTGGTATTCAGCCACGTCAGCTATGGCTTTATTTGGCTCTCTTCCCTATGTGAAACTATCACAGAAGTTGGCTGATCAGATACCCTGGCATGATAAAGTTAATTACTTCCAGCCCAGCTGAGGGGAATCCTCAAAGGGGCCTAGGCATATAAGCCCCAAAAGACAACGATCTTTAAGGCAACAGCCAACTATGGGAGCTGAATTCACAGCTGTCAGTCAGGTTTCTCCTACAGAGCATGGGACAGAGAAAGGCACCTTAAGGTGGAGTTCAAAACACGCAGCACATTGAGTGGAGGCATCCTTATGCTGAGCAGCAGGAGATGTGCCCTGGAAGAGAGGCATGCTTGCAATCCTGCCCACCTCCTGCGATTTATGCATCTAACCACCAGTCTGAGCAGATGCTGGAGTGTTTATGTCTGTTGAGCTGAATACAACAGGGCCAGGATTGATCCCTGTCCTCATGTCACTGGCAAAAACAATGAAAAAATGTTTTTTTGATTCTTTTCTGATTAGAGGGTGGGATTATGCATGGTTAGTGAATTGCAGTTAATCACTTTAGAGTGATTTTTTTTTTTTATCATTAGTTCTTGATCTTCTTTCCTTCCTTGGGGTCTGTGGCAAATCCCATGACTTGTGACTTTGTCCTTAGTTGGGTCTAGCAGAGTAGGAGAGACACTCAGAGGCTTCATTCAAATTCCTGGTGAAATATGGGTGCAGTGGGAACAGCTTGCCTTGCATAGGAGCAAGGGAGGGGAGGGAAGGAAACAAATATTCACCTTCCTTTGGTAGCAGAAAAACCTTGCACACACCCTGCTATCAGGGTGGTCCTGGAACATTGCATCCAGCCTTTGGATGTGAGGTATTTAAACCTCTGGAGGCTGGCCAGAATTCAAAGACTTGCATTTTCTTGAGGGTTCTGGGTACATTTCCATGATGCAGATTCTCTGTTTCAAGCTTCCTCCTGAAAGCTGGAGTCTGCTTTCGTCTTAGTTCTCTCCTGGGTCCAGTGTTGCTTAAGCATCTCCATTCCTTGAATCCCACTAAAGCTGTGACCTTCCTGGCTCTGCAGGTAACATGCCATGATCCCTGCAACGATGGCAACATCCCACTCTTTTCACTAAAAAAGCAAAATGAAAAATAGTATACGTCAGCAGAAATCATTCAGCTCCCAGAAGGTGAGGTCCCTCTTTCTTGTTCATCTTTCCTTACGTCTCTGTTAGTCTATTATTGTTCAGGTAAGTAAACAGAAAGCCCATGGATTGCCTTGTCTGACACCGCAAAGCTAAGCAGTCAGCTTCTCATGCTTTAAAAGCCTGTCTGCTTCTTGCGCTCTCCTAGCTTCTCTGTCTCTGTCTCTTTTATGAGGCTTTATAAACATCTCAGTGAGCTGCATCCTCACTGATGGACTCACTAATGATACAGCCATTTTCAGAGTAAATGCTATGAAAATAACTTCATAACATCAAACATAATCATAAGCAATATAATTTCCCAAATGCCACCAAAATTGAGACTGGAACAAGTTTCAGACATTGAAGCATCTGGGCACTTTCTTTCTCTAAATAGCTTGTCCAAGGGAAGGAAAAGAAAAGGAGCTGTTAAAGCTCTCTGAGGGTGGTGGGAATAAATTATGCAGCTCTAATTATGTACAAAGCTACAGGCTTTTCACATAAAATACATAAAATTTACTTATATTTTTATTGATAATTAGTATAGGCATTTCAAAGTCATGCTTATCTTATTTGCTAGCTCTTCACTGGAAAATTGTCAGCATTGCCCTGGAGAACAATATTTTAAATAATCAGGGAAGTTTCTAGAGGTGTCCATTGTGTACTCTATTTTTAAGACCTATGAGCGCGATAGACATGAATGTACGTGTACATAAGGAAAGCTTGGGGCTGGGGTTCATTGGGCCTTATATAGATGTACATAAATAGTTAAGGTACTAAGTAGGGAAGCGTGGAGTTGTGTGGTCCCAATGCTCAGATCATTTCCTCTCCTTTGTGCTTTACCTCCTGAATGGGTCGCCAGCTTTGTGATCTCTCCTGGTGTAACAGCTCATCATGCTGCTGTGTCCCACTTGGCCATATTTGTCATCAGAACTAATATTCTTACACCAGGTAACTATAGAAATGACTCTGTTAAAGTCAATGCGACTTCCAGTTACTCCAGAACAAACACTAGAAAACCACAGATCACTTCTGTCTACACGCTGGCCCCTCTGGGTCAGTTGATCAGCAGATGACAGCTTCCAGTTTTGCCATTATGATCCATATATCTTTTGCTAACTTTTATTGGAATGACATTTTTTATGGCAGAGAGATAAAGAGGATGAGTATTTTCATTTTTTAAAGCACATGCAATGCTGCCAAGAATTTGAGAAATTGGAGGCTGAGTCTGCTCTTCCTTAACACTGATTTCTAGTCACACATAGCTTTGTGTGTGTGTGTCATTGGAATCAATCTCACAGCTCCTGACTGGAAAATCATTGCGTTTCTGGAAAAAATATTTTTAAAAAATGTATGCCTTTAAGTATTACACAAGCTGTGATTGCCTTATGAAGTCTCCCAGGTAACCCTGTCATGGTGAAAAACATAAGAACTTTCCAGTATTACTTAAAAATATATTTGTTTACACAACACTGTATTTTAATCAAATATTGAGTGCTGCCATTGAAGCATAGCAATCTTGCTTTCCAGATATTTTTCATCTTTGTTTCAGACTATTCTAAAATGCAAATGTTTTTGTCAAATATTTTGATATGTTTGGTTTTTTCTTGATATTTTTAAATCCAGTTTTATAGCATTTTATTGCATTCCAATTGCAGAGCACAATCTTCTCTGTGGTCAGACCAGTTGCACAGCTATTATAGCACCGCTTAATCACAATTTTAGTGACTATCTTTTGATGATAGTCCTTTCATCTCTTTCATCTCACATTCTTCCCCTTTTTTCTTCTTCTTTGTAGGTTTCTCTATCTGAATCTTTTCTGCAAGATTTTAGTAGCTTCTTTCTAGCCATATGCATGTATTATTTTGCATAATAATGTTCTTAAACATTTGCTAATTTTTTTTTGGCTTTGTCTTTCCTCATAAATATTATTGTGCTTCAAAATACTGTTGTAGTTTTGAGACTGGTACATCTCTCTTTCCATGATACTTAACCTTCCATCCACAAAAAGGAAAGGAACAAAGCTGACCAGGGAAATAAAGATGCCTGAATGCTAGTGCTACAAATTTGATCTGGCACATTCAGTAAGAGCTTTTTTACTGTCTTCAACTGGTTTTGGAACATTATAATAGCAATACAAACACATTTCCATATGCAAACATATAAAAGTAACAAAAGTCTGATCAGAGACTCTCTTTCAGCGAGATGAAAGATTTCTAGCATTTTCATCTTCCATTAGCAATAAATCCTATTTCTGTTTAGTAGCCTCTATTGTCTGTGCTGTTGGTATTTATTTAGGGAGGCATCTACAGTAGCAATGAAAACCCAGATGAACTCTGCAGTCCTTGTGCTGCAAAGACCTTCCATGAATTCAAATTCAATTGCTAGCCTCTCTGTTTTAAATTGTGTGGAACAGCAAAACTGAGGTCTTAGAAAAATCTCAGTCCATGACTGCATGTATTTATGACATGACTTTTTTAAAGCTAGTGCTAATACCTGCTAACAGCAAAATCAAATTCTCTTTTTTAAAGGAAACTTGAATGCCTCAGTCATAAGTCTGTTATGAATCGTACTTTGATATTTCCAAAATTTTGGCTGCGCCTAAGTATCCAAAATACCACCAGTTAATGTTGTAATGAACAATTCCTCTGTCATTCTTGGCTGTCATATGCATCACCTGAAAGGAGAGCATAGAGATGTAACTGAACTGAAACTCTCAGGCAACCATGGGAAGAAAGTTTTAGAAGATTCTTTTCAGGGCCTGAACAAGCTGATGAAAATAAATCTAGACAGGAACCACTATCCAAGGCAATTGAAATGCCTCATGATTTATGCAAGAAAATGGTGGAAAGTGAAGATGAATATTTTGCTAACTTAGCAAATCCTAAGGAATTGCTGGCTGATGAAAAACATTTATGTAAAATACCAGCTGGGTTTCCATTTCCTTTAACTACTCTGAATTTGAGAAATAATTGCACATTTTCCGTCAGCAACTTTTCTTTCAGCACTTGCACAGTGGCAGAACTATTTGGAGGAGACTCAGCTTTACAATAATCCCTGAAGGGAAAAAAACCAAACCCTCAAAGCCCCTCAAAACAAACAAAATCCCCTAAAATCCCAACCCTTTCTTCACAGAGCATTGCTTCTCCCACGCCTCGTGACCATACCTCTCTGTGAAGAGCCTCCTCGGAGGCTGAAGCAAACTGCCCCTTCCCTGGGGGACCCATGCCTGGGGGCCAGGACCAGCTGCCCCCAGGCAGCATGGGGTCCAGTGGGGGGGCCCAGGCCAGTACCCAGGACACGGGTGGCATTGAAGCCTCCCTCCAACGAGACCTCCCAGCTGGCCTTATGGCTAAAACCTGCTCCCCTTGAATTCAGCTACTCAACAAAAGATAGGGCCGGGGGGAGTTTTTACTGTGTGTCATTTATAGCTTCTTGACTCATCTTTTCATCGTGGAAGAAAAGTGCAATCCCAGGTATATAAACATGTCTAACTACTCCTGTAACCTGCTTCCCTCCAGTAACTGTATTTAAGAGGTTTGACGTTCAAGGACTTCATAATGAACAGCCAAAGCCCTTCGGAAATCTTAAAAATCTTCCTACCTGCAGTTTTGGAGTCCTATTTATCAGGCAAGTTGATCTCAGTCTTTCACTAAGCTAAGTACAATTTCTTTGTCTGGCAGCAAAATATCACCTTTATCACAGGGTAGCAACAACAGTGCTATTAGTAGGAAATCAGTCAGAAACAGATACAGACCTGGAGTAAATAATATGCCCTTGCCAGAAGATAAGCCCAGAAATGATATATCTTTGCTGAAAACTCCATGCAAAATCTTTGATAAATCCTTCAAAGTTCAAACAGTGCTTTTCTTCACTGACAAACAGAAATTTGAAGGCGTTTAGAGGATATTATGTTTGAATTTGTCTTTTAATAGCATTAGCCAAGCTCTGAATGGTACCAATTTTATCTTCCAACCTAATTTGAAATATTTAGATTTCTCCAGTCATAAACCGGACTTAGTTTCTCATTGTGCTTTTCATGAACCCCCTACTTTAGAGGCATTGGATCTTGGTGAAAATAAGCAGTACTTTACTGTGGCAGGGGTAAAACATAAACTGAGTTTTATCTGTCTCTTTTTTTAAGACTTTGAAGGCAACAAAACAGGATTTAAGGAGGTCTACCTCAAGGGTATGCACATGAATAAGGAAGTGCCAAGAGGACAGAATGATGGTGGAAGCTCTCACACTTTTTTGGAAATCACATGTGGATGTCTCTCTGAAGTGCTATACACCAATGCCCACAGCATGGTGAACAAAAGGAGGAATTAGAGGTCTGTCTGTAGTTGCAGGGCTACAACCTCATCAGGATCATAGAGATGTGGGGGGACAGCTCATACAACTGGAATGCTGTGATCTTGGATACAGGCTTTTTGGGAAGGACAGGCCAGGATGGTGAGGTGGAGGAGTTATTCTGCATGTGAGAAAACATGATGAGCTGGCTGAGAGCAGGCAGGTCAACATGAGTGACAGTGCTGTGGGTGTCTGCTATGGACCACTTGATCAGGAAGCAGAAATAGATGAGGACCTCTTCAGACATCCGGAAGGTGTCTCACATTTGCACGTCCTGGTCTTCATCGGGGACTTCAACCACCCTGATATCTGCTGAAGGCACAACACAGCGGGGCACAAGCAATCCAGGTTGTTTCTTGAGTGCATTGATGACAACTTCCTGGCACAGGTGATTGAGGAGCTGACAAGGGGAGGCACTCTTCTGGACATCGTACTTACAAAAAAGGAAGAACTGGTCAAAGATGTGAAGGTCAGGGCAACCTTGGCTGCAGTGACCATGAGATGATGGAGATCAGGATCCTGAGTGGAGGGAACAAAGTAAGAAGCAGGACTACAACCCTTGTCTTCAGAATAAAAAAACTGAGGGTGAAACAGGTTGCCCAGAGAGGTTGTGGAGACTCCATCCTTGAATACATTCAAAACTTAACAGGACACAATCCTGAGCAACCTGCCTTAGCTGATACTGCTCTGGGACTAGATGATCCCAGTGGTTCCTTCCGACCTCAGCTACTCAAGTTACTTGGCATTTTGCACTCACAGAGACTATTTTAGTCAGCAACTCTCTAGAAAAGCTAGTGTTCGATGGAAACCATCTCAGCTATTTATGGAAAGATGGAAATAAGTTACGTAGATCAATTAAAAACTCTTTGTAGTCTGGTGTATCTTGACATATCCCACAGGAAACTTCATAATATTCCCTGCCAGAATTTCCTTGATGGTCCACAGCATTTATCCAAACTATTTAGAAACAACAGTGAACTACAGTGCTTTTTGAATGGAAAACACAGTGCTAAACCCTCAAATAAAGCATCTAAGCCGAAAAGCAAAATTTTAGGTATAATAAAAAATAAATATCATATAATTATAGTAATAATAATTTATATTATTAAAATATATGTATAAGAATTTTGCCAACAGCATTCCCTCCTTTCAGGTACTTTTGCTTCAACATAACAAGTTATCCCAGCTTCCTGATGGACTTTTTTGTGAGGGCAGCAGTGTAACTTATCTCTGTTTTTACAGTCACCTTCATGACATAAAGCAAGCAACCCTCCTGTCTAATAAGTTAAATTATTTAGTGTAACTGGGCTTCAAAGGGAATCCTTCTGAATGTGCCTGTGCAATTCCTGATTTCTCAAAATGTCTGTATGTAAATGTTAACGTAAGCATCCCATGACTGGCAACTGATCTCATGGATGCAATACCAGAACATTAGGCAGGTTAGAGCACAGTGAATGCAGACCTACATGCCTGGATGAGGTTTCAGCAATATGTTGCTTTTTCTCTTCTTTTATTATTTTGACTGTTATGATAGCCCTGCCTGACAAAGTCCCTGACTCTGCATCCATGGCCACACAAAACACTCCCTGCAACACACACATTGCATAGGACACCCAAGAGCCAGGGGTGACCAACAGGGAAAGCACCGAGCTTCAATTTGGCCTGGAGGTAAAGGGGTCCTGCTGTGCCTGGAGGGTGGGCAAGGCTGAGGGCCTTGTCTGGCAGAGTCTAGAAACAGCAGGGCTCATAGAAAACAGAAGCTAGTACAGCAGTTTTTATACAGACTTCATTGAGTGATGGGACAGAAGAATCAACCTTCGCCTTAAACCGCTTTATCTGCATTGAGAAATTACCTGAATTGTGAAGGTAGTTGTAATTTCATTGGAAAGTAGTTTTTGTATTGAAAAGACTGCAGAAGTTTGGAAGAGTCAGAAACTATAAAGCTTTGGCCTGATTTTATGAGAAGTGTGACAATATTATATACATAGAAGAACGTATCCATAAATGTTATAATATACTGGTGATTTGGGGAAAAACCCCCCAAATATTATGGATTTACACTGCTTAAATAGTTATGATCTCACTTCCCAGTGGAATTCCTAAATGTTTTTTGCCTTTGTCTATCATTCAATTAAGTTATTCTTCCTCTTTCATTATTAATTTTGAAATAATTTTTTACAGTTCAAATAGTTCCCTGTCCACCAAAGTACTCAACCACCTGCTTGTCTTTCAGTACATTTTCCTGTCTAATGGAAACTGGATTTATGCTTTCTCTTATTTAATTCCCTGAAGACACAAAAGCAGTGGTTGAAGTCCAGACTTTTCATGGCTCATATCACCAGCTAAGTATCATTTATTTAAAGTGATTGAAATAGAGCTATTTAATATTAGACAAGAAACACAGAGGAAGCACACAAGGAGGCACTTAGGGGCTTCATCAACAGACATGGGTTTGCTCCTTAGAATATTAATTGCGTTAGAGGAATACAACATTTCTCTCATAAGGGAGACACTTCTGTCTTCCCCAAAGAGGATATTAATATTCCTAAAATATAATCTTTCTTTTTCTCCTTTCTTGATGATAACCTTATGGACTTCAAAGCTGAATTTAAGAAAAGAAAAATCATTTCCATACAAAATCAACTTCTTTGTGCTTGTCTTCTGTGGACTTAGTGGAAAATCTGCCTGCAATTGAAATGGTAGATTAGCTGGGACACAGTTATGGGTATGTGCTTTTGGAGACTATTTGAATTAAATAATACATATAATATAGGCTGCTGCTAAACTGTTACACTTCCAGGGGGCGCTTAGTTTTGTGCTAATTAGAATAATTAGCTCATTAATCTCTTTTTCACAAGCAGAAAATGTTCTCATGTGGCATTGTAAATGCTTATGTTGGCTACATTGACTCCTCTACAGTCAGAGACAAGTTTTTCCAAAAGGGACAGACCCTAATGTTTGGGAGCACGACCATCTGCATTGACTATAAGGGCAGCCTGAGAATTTGGGCAGTTAGTTACCCTTGATCTTAAAAGCAGTGAGTGTGATTTTTCCTCCTGCCACCTCACTGCCTGCTTCAGATCCTTACATTATATAAGGCGTTGTCCTTCCACCTCCATCATCTGTGGTTCATTCCCAAACTATTCACAAGGAAAGAGATTTTCAAAAATTTTCCTACTTCCCAAAGGCTCCCTGGAAAATCTGAACCAGACTGAATAGAGAAAATTAAATTAAGATTAGTAAAGAAACAATGATAATTTTGAAAGTGATTTAAGAGTGATGAAATAAGGCACTAAATCTATACTTCCCTCAGCTATGTGGAACTAAAGCCATGCAGTTGTGACTTAAATTTATCCAACACTTGAAAAATTTGTTAAAAGAGTTAATAAAGTGGTTTTCTTGCTATTTTGCTCCTTATAGTTTGAGCAGTGCAGAAACAGGCTTTTACCTTGCAAAAAAATCTGAAACACTAAGCACTTATTCCCCCCAAAATATGGATAATTTGTCAAATCTTGAAACTTTTTATAAACTGAAAAATCTGGGACAAACTAGCACAAATATTAATGAAATAAGTTATCATTTAACTGCTTGATTTTAAATCCAATCTTTACAAAACTTTTAGCAACAAAATTGATGAATGATTTTAAAATAAAATTTCAGTTTGATGCCAGAATGTGAAATAATTTAGTTTTGAAATTTCAGATGTGCCACATCTACAACATCAAGGCTTTTTTCTAAACAAGGATTTGCCAAAACTACAGCATTTTCACTCTCTATTTTCACCATCCATTTAAATTTAACAAAAAGCTGGTTTCAATGAAGAAATTAACTCTTCCAGCTTCAGGGAGTTTCCACAAGTAGTTTCATATTTTATTTTCATTTTGTTGCTAAAAAAGAGGTGGTAAAAATAGACCAAGTATCATTATTTACATACTCTTCTATCTTTAATTCTGGTGATGCTTAATGAAAGCTTGAGAAATCAGAAACTTTCTGACTAATTTTGCTGTGAGGTATCACTACTGGTAGCTGGTAGAAAGGGAAAATTCCCCAGCAGTTCTTGGTGCATTTGCAATCTGCAAAGAGATCCCATTTTAATTTTCCTTCAGTGTTGAAGTTTACAGCCAAATGAGTTAAAACTAACATGATTGTGTATCTTTGTTTAACTGTTGGCCAGAATGGACCATTGGACTGGGGATCCTTGAATAGGATTTTCTCTATGATGCCATTAGTTGTAGTAGCCTATGCATCAGTAATATGTTTACCTCAAAGTAGTTTGTTCCCTTTTCAGTGGAGATGTTGTCCCTCTGGTAGACTTTCTGGAGCAAGACATTTCCACAGGCTTCTGTCACAAAATCCATGCTCCTGTGACTGGCTAAAGTTCTTTTTGTAATTGATTCTTTCCATTTCTTATTTTTAATTATGGTTATAGGGCAGTTCAATAATGCATGCTACTTAATGTCATCCTGTGATGCTAAAAAATGTAAAATCTATTTCTCTAAGCATCGCTGATAGCAACCACATAATGAAACAGGTAATGGAAAGATCTATGCAGAGAAAGCCATTTTCTGGACACACCAGTACTGTCATGTTAGCCCTAAAGAAACAGAACTCTGCTGCATATTCTTCAGTACCATCTACTGGTACAGTGTCAAAACTTGCAGTTTTCTTATAAACATTTCTGTTAAAAAAGCCAAACAGACTTTTGGGTTTGCTTTTGAACAGCCTTTTTATGAACAGCAACTTGGGAAAAATTACAATTTTGAAACATGCAGAAAGAGTTCTCATGTACACAACTGTGTTCATGATTTCTGGTCCCTAATGATTATATATTTCTATTGCCAGATAAATGTCCTGTTCCTATGTTGTATTTACTGTCTTATCATGCTTGTAAAGACAGTGAGATTTACCAGGACATCATTCTTGGTCCAGACAACTTTAAAAAATCATCTTCACATCTAAGAAAAGAAAGTAAAATACCAATTTAGCAAATATCACTACTTCTGACTTGCCTTCCTTGTGGTTTACTCGCCCTAGAAGCAGAGCTTCGCCCTCTTTCAAAGACTGTTTTGACTGTCTATATCTGGTTTGTAAATTCCACGTCACTCCTTCAACCACTCAGAAGAAAAGGATGTTATATTAAAGGCCATCACAAACCAGAAATACTCCACAACAACATAGACTGCCAAGTTTTCAGATTTCATCATAAATCCTTTATCATCAGTGGCAAAAGCAAAAGTGTGTAAAATACATCAATACCTTATAAAAATAATTTCCCTCAAATATACTAGCAACTGATCAAATTACATTATTTTTACTTATGTTTTAATGTGACAAACTCCCATCAGAACAAATTATAAAGTCAGTCAGGGGAAATTCCCTCTAGAAATGGCATAAAATGGGCAGGTTACACCGTGCAGCTCTGGCCTTCTTTCATAAGAAGGAGAAAAGGCACATATTGGAAGCACATCAGTATTGCAATCCAGGCAACAAAGTTGGAGACAGTGGAAAGTTATCAGCATTTCTCAATTCAGACAAAATAACAGAGCAAAATGCTTTTTGGAGATGACTGACCCTGTTATGGACAGCTTGTCATGCCATGTTGGGGCCACAAGAAGAAGACATTTACTCTGTGTAGCACATGCAGCTATTTTGGCTAAGCACACTCAAAGCTTTGCATGGACCTGCCAGACCCTGGAGGTACCATGACCAGACCACCTCTTGGAAGACCTCTTTTGGGTGATGGAAGAGTTTAAGGTGAGGTGGCCATTCAGAGGGGAAAAAGAAAGGGGAGGATTTTCAGGGAAACGTGCCTGAATTTTGGATTTGGAACATATTAGACAGAGCCATTTCAGACTGGGAAGACAAATTGATTGCTGCCCTTTTTGCATATGTAGTCTGCACCTGGACTACAGAGCAGGGGAACTGGCCCACCCTGAGAGGCTCACACATTTTGACAGCGGGTGGCTAGCAGGGACTGCAGAACTGCCTGAAGACGAAGATGTTTATGGAAGTGTCTCAGCCCAGTACCACAACATGTAAAAACGATGGAGCTCCTGTCTATGTAGCTGTGGGTTATTAATGCTAGCTGGAAATTTCCTATTTGATATGTTCCAAATCCCAAGCTAACCAGCAGCAGTTGTTGTTAACAAGAAGCTTGTGAGCAGAGGTAACAGATATTTATGATGGGGTTATAAAAGTGCTTTTCAGGTTTTTGCCATAAAGAACATACCTGCCCAAAAGCTATTCCAGTCAAAGCACAGGGTATCCAACCTCCTTTGGGGCCCCTTAAGGAGAACGTGCACCCAGACTTAACCCTCTGGAGCCACTGGTGTTTCTGCCAGAGCATGCATAATGCTCTAAAAATGCAAGTGTGCTCCTCTCCCTGATGATGAGATGTGTTCTGGAAAGGGCTATAAGCTGATCTCTGGTAGATTTTAACACTGACAAATGCCATCTACAGGGAAGGCCCCAGAATTCAAAGGCAGAGGCTCTGCTTCATACTGAAGGGTATTCCCATGACTGGTGGGTTACACGTTCTTCCCTCCGGTTATCCAGCAACAGGGGTTATCCTGCCTTCCCACTGCCACCTGTACATTGGGGCCCAGGAGCTGGGTTGGCAGGACAAGGATGTGCTTGAAACCTGGGGCCACTTGAAAGGAAAATCGAGGATTAAACACTGAATGGGGACTTACAAAGTACCGTCCAGCTTCCCCATGGTGAGAGGGGAGAGAGGTAGGATTTGCCAACGTGGGGAATTTCAGATGGCTGCAGAGAAGCCACCCTCTGCAGCCAAACTGAAAATCTGCTTGCAGCCAGAGGCAGGTAACAACAAGTACCTTCAGCGTGGATCCAGAAGATGCCAAAAGCCTGCAGCTTTGCACCACAGTTACTGATCCTGAGCAGGATGCGTGTGAGCATGGGCTTGCATGGCTGACCAGGTGTGTGGGCACACTGCACATGGAGTTGCTGGTGGGCACCTCCTGCAGAGGGAGCCTCTGTGGCCTCATGGCAGCTCTGCAGCCAGGGAAGGGGCAGAAAACACTGTGGCCAAACATGAACCAGTCTCTACTGACACTGTAGACTTCTTTAGGGGCTATAATATGGACAAAGTCAGCAATAGGCCTAAGGGTGATTCATCTGTGTCGTGGTTTAATCCCAGCCAGCAGCTAAGCACCACGCAGCCGCTCGCTCACTCCCCCCACCCCAGTGGGATGGGGAAGAGAATTGGGAGGGTTACAGTCAGAAAACTCGTGGATTGAGATAAGAACAGTTTAATAATTGAAGTAAAATGAAACAGAATAGTAGTAATAGTAATAATAATAATAATAATAATAATACAATAATAATATACAGAGCAAGCGATACACTATACAATTGGCTCACCACCCGCCGACCGATGCCCAGCACGTCCCCAAGGAGCGATCGCTGCCCCCCGGCCAGCTCCCCCAGTTTATATACCGAGCATGACGTCATATGGTATGGCATAGCCCTTTGGCCAGTCTGGGTCAGCTGTCCTGGCTGTGCCCCCTCCCAGCTTCTTGTGCACCTGGCAGAGCATGGGAAGCCGAAAAGTCCTTGACTAGTGTAAGTACTACTTAGCAACAACTAAAACATCAGCGTGTTATCAAACATTATTCCCATACTAAATCAGCAGCACAGCACTGTACCAGCTACTAGGAAGAAAAATCAACGCTGTCCCAGCTGAAACCAGGACAATCTGGCAAGCTTCAAATCCCTGCCAAAAGGGAGAGTGGTGACAGAGATTCTCAACTAAAAGACTTTGCATCTGCTTTAATCCCGTTCTTGGGAATGAATAGATTTACCTGAAACGTTTTAAGTTCACAGCCACAAAGCTACTGTACACCTAGGAAACACCAGCCAGAGACCTGCCACTTGGTGCAATTTTGGGGAACTGGAAAGAAAACCACACAGAGGAGAGTTCCCAGCAGCCTAAACATACAATGCTGCTGTTTCCAGCTGGAGCGCACATTTCTTGTGCCAGGACAACACTGTCCCTCTGAGCACAAGCGATTCCTTTCTCCCATGTTAACCACCGCCAGGTTTAACAACCAGTCTCTGCATAACTATTGCTGCTATAAATGAGAAAGGCAGAGAGGGACAAGAAAAGCTTCTCTTAGGAGCATGGGCACACAAGCATGTAGGCCCTGAGAGGACATGAACGTGGGAAGCAGATGATGGTCACGATTGCCATCTAATGGCCAGATATCAGAAAATGGAGACTAGGGAGAGCTGATACAGCTGCAAGGCAGTGATGAGGAAGGGTGAAGAGGCAAGGGACTCACATTAGAAGTGCAGGCTTGGGGCTGAGCCTTACTGACTGCTCCTATTTCTAACTGGAAATTCAGTTTGTGGGATTAGCATCAGGAAATGGCAAAGGGTGTTTAGATTTGACATGGAACTTTCTATTGAGCCCTGCAAATTATGTGAACAGCCAACCTGCGTTTATTGTATAGTTACATATTCTTTGCTGCAGGAAACGTTGCAGAATATCTATATACTTTTGGCTGTTCTTTAGAAAGTAAGAAGTGGAGAAGGAAAGAAAGAAGACTTGTTCCCATTTATAAGGATGCTGCAGACAATGCACTTGGTTAAAAAGTATTAACCACTCACCACAGAGAATCTGTGTTTCTTTCCCAAGACCTCTCCAGTGTGTTACAAGATGGGGAAGAGTTTTCACCTGCAGAGTGCAGTGTTTCCCTAAAAATATAATAGCATAAATGATCATCAACAACATCGTAAAAGGCACTCTCCCATTCTGTGCAGAAGCTGTTTTTTGCTAAAAACAGCCTGTAAAAAACAATTATGTACTCTTAAAGGAGGTGCATTTAATAATGATCATGCTCATCAGGGAAATTATGCTGTAAGGTTCATATATGCCTTGCTGCAACAATCTAATTACAGTGACACTTTCTGGCAGCATATCTATGTTTAACAAAGAGTGCAAGTATTACATTTAGCATATGAATAGACAGTGAGACTAATCGTGTGCTTAAAGTCAAGCAAATTATTAAGTTCCTTTGTAGATCATCCTCATATTTAATATCCAAATTACTGCCAGGATTATTACCTTTTTTTAAAAAAAAAAAATCTATTCTTTGTTTAAAAAAAAAATTCTAACAATTTTGAAACACCTATCTACTTCCTTGAAGGAGTTTCTTTTCACTGGTTTACCTGGAGCACCAGCAGATTGCCACTATAGGTTTCTCAGAAGTGTTACGTTGAGATTAATCCTTTTTTTTTTTTTAAGTTGGAGGGGAGGAAAAACACTAAAAATTTTCTTTTGAAAAGAAATATTACTCACAAATTATGGTGTCTGTTCAATGAACATAGTATATAGTTCAAAAATGCAGCCTAAAAACCTTGGGAGCAATCCTTCAGGCAAATGGAATGAGTAAATACAGTCAAGCAAATGAAAGAAAAACACAATTGGCCTCCACTACAGCAATGAATTTCACATCCACTTAACCTGTCATGATGTAATTTAATAAGAATTCTGCTTGGACCAGATCTGTACTTCTGCATCTTGCAAATGTGCGTATAACTGCCCTGCTTAAGAAATTAAGACACAAAGAACATTGGCCGCACTCACCAAAAGATCAACCATTTTATTTCTGGTAGCCCTTCATCCACACCAGAGCAAGACTACATTTCTCCCTGGCGTATCAAGTGGGAGATGCGCCTCCCTTAATTTTAATGAGTAAATTGGGCTCCAGTTATAGTCGACAGTGAGAAACAGATAGTTCCATAGAGGATTTATCTGACTAGCTGTAGACACTTACCATAGGGTCTTTGGCTTTTGGAGATGCATATTTCTCTTTATGGCTGCATAGAGGGAGCCTGGAGTGACTAACTTTAGGTTATTAACTATTTAAACAACTGGCTTAAAGAAAATAAATCCCAAACTTATCTTTAAGAGCTTTTATTTAAGGAACTATTTGGCTTAGTATGCATAACATTCCGGGGGGGGGGGGGGGCGGGGAGAAAAAAAGAACCTCTTCTGCACTCTGTATTTCACTTTCAGTTTCTTTCTCAGAACGGATGGGGGGAGCCGAAAATGGCAGCTCAGCCAGCCTCGCTCAAAGCTCAGTGCGACAAGGTCACACAGAGGTGGCGAATGAATGTACAATGAATTCAGCAGAGTGCTGCTGGCTGCTGCAATTCTGAAGGAGTCATGGAAGCAGAGAAAATGAAGAGAAGCAAGACTTTTTGCTTAGAAATGGAAAGAAATAAAAGTATTTGTGTTTGGTATTTCATACCTTGTTATTTTTAATTTTGTAACTATTTTTAACCATCATTGTACTTTCAAATCCAGTCTGGTATTATTGTTAGAAAACTAAGAAGCAAGCGAGAACAGTCGTGCTGGCAACTATATAAACAGTGACAGACATGCCAGAAATTTTTCTGTGGGCAGAGGAAGAATCTGGCAGGTATGCAAAGAAAAAAAAAAAAAAGAGACAGTTAGGAATGTGTGAGAAGGCTTGGAGAAAAAGGGGGATCAGGCAAAGAATGGCATCCATGAAAAAAGACAAACTGGGTTTTATTTTATTTTGCACTAAAACACAGAAGTATATGCACATGAACACACACACATACATTCATAAAACTGTATAGCATGGTGATAGTTTATTATATTGAAATTTTTGGGTTTTGATTGCCTGAAGAAGGTATATTGTGACCTCTAAAGTAAACTCAGGATTCACTTTTGTTCTCATGGAATGACAAGAGCTAAAGAAGCTTCTTTCAGTAGAAGTGGATACCCATTGATCCTGCAATAATTGTACAGAATTGGAATGAACACAGCAATATGCTTTTTAAAAAAATAAAGTTCTAAATTTCACAGTGCCTTATAAAGCATCACCTAATATTCAAACAGGTGTGAGTGGACTGGGGTAAGATGATGCGCTCCATATCCTGCCCTGAGAATCACTTACTGCCTTCACAAGATGAAGTTTTCCCTGTAAGAATTAAACACTGGTTTCCACCATATCTGTTTTTTCCTGCGGCAGGAACTGCCTGGATGACACCACGGGGCAGTTGTGCTAATTTTAACTGCAGCTTCAATCAGGATGTGGAGCCTTTCAAGGATCTCACCAGCAGCAGGCTGTCTGCCTGCGAGTGTGATTTCTCCCTACAACTGGATAGAGAAAATACAGGAATATGTTTAATCATTTGCCTTCATATTCTAGCAGCACAGAGCATTTAAGTATTTTGTAACGGAACAACTCATTTCCTCTTTTTTTCAAACACCTCATTCCCCCCACGCTGCCAAATACACAGGAGAAAGTGTATTGTCCTGCGAGAGGCTGTGAGTAAGCTTTAAAATATGGATTAGGGAAGAATAAGCAAGTATCTGTTGCTTCATCTGCCTCAATTATTGGCATCTGTTAATAAGATCCTTATTCAGATGGTGTACATTTCTGATCGTTCCCTTATCCATATCATCTTTATAATACGAAGTAAACAGGTTTACATGCTGGAGCACTTCGGGCCGTTTCTCAGCAGCAGCTGCTCCTGTGGTTATTCAGCGCCCTGTGTTTGCTGCATGGCAGCAGCAGCCTCCGTGCTGCCTCTGCCAGGGGGGTTCAGTGCCTCAGCTGAGGAGTGAAGCCACGACAGACACCACAGAGAGCCTTACCTCACAAAAAGAGGGCTGAAATTTGGTCCCACCTTTGGACCTCAGTGGTACAATCTCTTGCCTGGTCTTGGTGATCCTTGCCACATGCTGCCATTTGAATCTCTGTCCAAATGGAGGGGAGAAGCCAGTCCCTTGACCCAACTCAGAGAGCTGCACCTAAAATCATGGTTATTGCACCAATCCTAAGATTCATCCTTTGTCCTTGCTGAAAGACCCGCTGACTTCAGGTGACACCGTGGTGGGACACAAGCCCCTCGCTGCCGTGAGTGGAGTGAGGAGTGACTGGCGGCTGCAGTTTGGTGGTGGACCAGGCTCAGCTGTGCTGCCAGCCAGCAGGAAAGTCTTACCTTATTCCAGGCCTTAGCAACCAAGCTACAGAAAACGAATGCAAGATCCCATTCCACTTCTGTGAGTGCTGTGGGCTTAGGCTAGGTTGGGCTCACAGATGAAACGTGGCAGAAAAGTTTTTAAAAAAACAACTTAAAAAACAGAACAGAGCTTGAATTAAAAGGCTGCATGGAAAGGTCTGCTGTTCCTCCATCTTTTTTTCATGTTAATAGGAGAATTAACAACATATCTCTTCAATAGTAGTATTATCAATATTTGTGGAGCCACTACCCCTCCCGAATGGCTGCAAAGGACCAGACATAAGGCACAGAGAAGTCTTGCCACTCAAGGATTGTTTCTGTTAAGATACAGTATGTGGCTCTTCATTTCACAAGAAAGACTTCCATTAACACCATCGTGGCCTACGTGGGAAAAGGATGTTCAGGGCAGGGGATCAGCATTAGCTCCCTTGATTCATTTGTGCAAATTGTACTCCTTTCCACTCAATAATACTGCACAGACTGACCCAGGCTTACGACCTAAGTTTTATACTTCCTCCTGAGCAGCTGATAACTAAAACTATCAGATGATAACGTGATCCTGCCTCCCTACAGTATCCAGAGCCCTTACTCAGCCCAGTGATTTACCTGGAAAATGCAGGAACAGGCAAGAGTCTTAAGAACCCCGTATAACCTATTTCATGTGGGAGCCTCATCACTCAGTCAACAGATCCCAGGTCAAATTATCAGATCCGCTTATTGTCTACTTTCAAGTATCTCTGAGTATCTGGGTAATTAAGTGGAGTGGCTACTAAAGATGGGATTCATCTCACCTAATATTAGCTATTTAAAAGTTAAGTGGCTACTGTAAGGTAGTCCTTTTATACTCCCCTACAGTTGATGGGATGGCAGGGAGAGGAAACTCTGGGGAGTGACTCATTTCCCTTATCCTCAACCTCTGTCCTTGGATGGGATGAATCACCCAAGAGATACCATTGCACTGATTGTGGGAAGATCCTGGGCTACAGCTGCAGATTGACTTTAGGCAGGATGACTCGCACCCTCTGTGATGCATTCAACAGCAGTTAGGGCAATCAGGGAGCATCCATTATTTCTGCAAGGGAGACTAAGGTTTCCAAGCCACTTCTGGTTTTTTGAAAAACACTGTGTTCTCCAAGCTGCTAATAACGCGCCCCCCCCCAACCCCTTTTACCTTGGTAGAGTTTGGTAGAGAATCAGACTGCTGATTGTTCCTCTTAGTGGACACATTTCATATAGGTTTCCCATCCTGGCCGTATTTCCTCAGTTTGCTTGCAAGAACATGACATAGCAGCTGTCTCAGGGGCCTTAGTGGAGTCAGGATATTTTATACCTATTGCTTTCCCCTTATCCAAAGAAAGAAATTGGATTGGCTTGAATCCCTGTTGGCAGTTCTTTATCATGACATTATCTTCCGGGTATTTAATTTTTTTCTGAGGTTTGAAGTTAGGCTGTCAGGTCTATAATCTGGTGTTTTTCTGTATTCCACCATTTAAAAATGGGTATGGTCTTCAACCTTTATTGCTTCTCAGAGACCTCTCTTGTCTTTTCCACATTCTTTGAAGAACCCCTTATGCCTAAGTTATTACTTTGCTTTGCTCCATAAATATTTTAAGTCAAATTTCATCAGAATGATTCAGCTTGAATACATCTATCTCAGCCACACTGTCTAAGCCAATCTCCCCTTAGCTTGAACTCCACTTCTGTCTTCATCTGTCTAAATTAATGTGATTAAGTCCTTGGCACAGTTTACCTTTTGGAAAGACTAGAACTAAAAGAGACTTCAAAAAGATCTCAGCCTTCTCTGCCCTATCTGCTATTCACTCTCTCCCCTCACTTAGCAATGGGCTGTGACATCCCTAGGACATGCCTCTCATAGAAAATGCTGGGGGAATATGAGGGTGAAATTATGAGATATAAGACTAAAACATCTGAGTACTTGTGTAACTTTCTTCCTAATTAGCTGGTTTTTACTATGTTTTATACTTTAAACAGTAATGTTAGGGGCTGATAGAAAAAGAGTATCTTTCAGATATCAAAGCAAACAGGACAGATGAGTGCAAAATGCCAAAAGTATATCCTCAAAATTCAGATCATGTAAATCTCAAATAGTGAGCTATCATCTCACCTATTTTCATGGATTGCTTTATCCCATAGGGACCCAAAGGCATAAGGTGTTTTCTCATTTAGCTTAAAATTTCTTAGAGGGGGCTTAAGTTTTAGCCACTCATATTTACTCAGAAGTTTTTGTTTCATGAACATGGGTACTCATTGCTCTGTCATGGCCCATATTAAGGCAGACGGGCCTTACCAGCTAAATGAGGGAGTGGTAGGGAATAAGACCAACAACCTCGTGAGAAAAATCCTAGGAGGTACAGCAATTATCTGGGGAATGGAATATACTGTGGTTTCAAACCAGGCCCCTTCTTGCCCCTTGTCCTTACCCTTGCACTCATGCTTGTGCGATGTTTCCATCCCACCATGGACTGGGTGAGGGGTGCACATCAGGTTTAAGATGCTCCCTTGGGATGTTAGAGTAAAGTTTTAACCTCACAGGGGCTGAGTAGCTCCATCTACCCGGAGGCTGCTACATCCTTGGAAACCATGGTGCAAAGAGCAGGCACTAGCACGTGCTGCACCTCTGCTCTGCAGAGGGTCAGGGGACACTGCAAGTTGGGGAGCGAGGTTCTCAGCATCCCTCTGAGCACCAGTGGAAGGGGTGGAGGAACGGACCACCTGTGGGAAATGCCTCTGGTCCCTCCATAGTCAAAACCAGGAAACACGATTACAGACTGCATCTTCCCTTGCAGGCTTCCCGAGCTGCCCATCGTAGGCTTCAGAAGCGTGGCAGCGACATTAAGGCAGACTTGTTTTTTTCCCCTGCTTTCCAGCCTGCATACTTAAATGTTCAGTGAAGCATTGCCTATGTTGGGCATCTGAATTATGGCAGACTGGATTTCATCCATCTAATGCTGCTGATGTATTTGTAAAATCTCAGAGGAATATTGATATTAAGCAACCACAAGAGTGCTTTAATACATCATTTGAAAAGTGGCAGATTTATATAAACTATTTAAGATGCTGAGAGAAAAATTATCCCAAATTCCCATTTATACCAAGTCATTTTACAGTGTCTCTTGAATTCTTGCCCAAAAAAAGGCTCGGGCCAAAAATTTGTGTCAGAAAATAATTAATCCGTTCTCCGAGGGAGGCTGATCACTCTCACTTTCTACTTCATTCTTTCTCCATTACCAGCACCTCCTTTATCTTTCATTTCTTTCCTTTGTCCATTAATTGAAAACATACAGTAGCTTTCTCTCCCCAAGACAGTTTTGACTACAAGTATCCAAAGTAGTCTCTGATCGCCCCATCTCAGCTGATATCAAACCCCCTCAGGCCTCCTTCTAGTCTGGTGGCAATAGAGGGATGGGCACAAAATTGACCTATTTTGGCACCAAACTACAGGACAAAGGCAAATGCTAATGGAATACTAATTTAGATATTATCCATGGCACATCTTCGCTTGTGCAAAAGATATAATGGATGCTTTTAAGGTTTTAAATTCAAGGTGAGTTACTATGGAAGCTGGGTGCAGATGGACAAGTACCCAGATTAATAAGCATAAATGACTTTTTACGCTGGCTGACTTTTCATGTTATCTTTCCCTGATTTCAAAAGGGGCTTTGGATGTCAGAAAGAAGACTCACAGATTCAATGGCTGAAATAAAAAGAGCAGTCCCATATGTGACTTCTTTGTCTGTGGCTAGTTCCAGATATAAAAGGAAAAGGCTAACCAAACTGCCGAGCTCCAAAAAATTTCGCAAAGCATTTCATAATGGCATAGGATAGTTCATTTTGAGCAATCCGTTCATAAGTGCATTAATACAACTCATGCAAAACTCCACTTGGCCTTACCTCAGCAAAATAGTATCCCCTGCAAATACCCACTTGCCCAGTCTATATTTCATGGTGTTATTTCTTTTCTCCATAATGGTGTTTTATTTGTTAGTCATTACCATTAAAAGCATGGGTTTAGGGCAGGTAAAAAGCAAACACAGATGCATGCAAGGAGGGAAGACTGGTTTGAACTGCTCCTCCACTTCAGGAGAAGAGAGGAGAGGAGAGGAGACAGGAGAGGAGACATGGGGGTTTTGACAGTCTGCAGCAAGAAAGGCTGCTTGCTGCCTTGTCCCATCTCATTCAGGAGCTCTGCCCTGTTACACTCAGAAAAGGGAAACAATACATGGGAGTGTATGAGCAATACAATAGCAAGCAATAAATCTGAAAACCTCAGCATGCCATTAAATGAATGACTAGTTTACTCTCATCTGGAACAACTGCCTAAGCATTCAATAGCAATAATATCACTCTGACTAGACAAGTAAGTCCTGGGTAACACCAGACCTGTGACTGAACGGTGGTCACCGTGCTTCCCTCCATTCTCTACCTAGCAAATACGGGCACCACACAGAAAGAGAGGCAGTCTCCAAACCCATGACAAATGTCTGTCTGAAGGGAACCTGGCTGGGCTGCACGTGGTTACTCTCAAAAGAGGATAAGAAAAAGCATCCTGGTGAAGATTTAATAAAGGAAATGAATGGCACATAGAGGAAAAAGAATAACTGGGAATATGTTTATCACGTGCCCTCATGCAGCAAAAGTGGATCTCCAGTGAGAGTGGAACACCGTCCATCTGCAGTTGGTAAAAAGATTTCTTACACAACTGAAAATTAACTTTGGGAGTTCTTGTCACAAGATATCGAGGGGAAGAGTTTGCTAAGACACAAAAAAGGTTATGAAGCAAATGTGCAGTTATGTTCTTCTGTTCTCCTGAAGGAATATAAAGCCTCATGCTTCACTCCAAATGACAGTGGGGTTTCCACATCAATAATGGATGTGGAAGCATCCATAGAGCAGTCTTTGTATGGACCCTTGCAATTCTCCCATGTTGATCACTTACTGTACTCAGACCTGAATATTTACCACCAACCTGTTTTTCCTGCTGTTTCTAATCTATGGCACTATTTTTGCCTCACTATCTGAGTTCAGAGTCCCCATAAGAGTTCTCTCCCATAGGCTTTTTTTAAACAGAAGGTAGTTACTGATTCTCTTTTATCCTCTGCTCTACCAGCTCTCTTACTCTAATGTGTTAGGACGCAACATCTTAATATTTTCCAGAAGCAATACTAACACATCATAGAGTATTTTCTGAGCATATGTTAAAACTCCAATTATAATTCAGCTAATGAACCCATATAAACCTTCAATTAAATAAAACGTATGCAGTCCTGCCTACCCACCAAAGTACTTGCCTAGCAGTTGACTGTAATGGGATTAAGTGGATTCCTAGCAGATCTGCCTCTTCAAAGCTTTTGGGGTGACTTACCAACTTACAATATTGCAAATTAAATCAATAACAAGTGGGTGCACCTCTCCCCGACTGCAGGTTCCCCATCGCTGGGTCCCCAATTCTGACCAAGAACAGGAAACTGAAAAGCCTCAGCATTTCCTCTTGACTGATTCCCTTCACACTCTTTGCTCTTCTCTCTCCCATTAGGAAGAAAAAAAAATCTGCAAACGGTAGGGTTTCATCTTTGGCTTTGTTGTTTCTTATTTCAAAAAAATGGACAAAATTAGTCTTCAAAATCTTTGTTTCACCTTCAAAATAAATTATCTTATTTTCCAAGTATTGTGTCAACAGCAGCTGTCAGCAAAGTCAGAAAATCCAAAGAAAGTTATTTATGGAGCACATAACCATGGAGTTGGAAGCCCATATACTGTAGATGGTTAGAGGATGCTGAAGCAATTATGCCTAGTAGCATGGGCTGAAGAAATATGTTTGACCAAACACCAACAAAATCTTTTGTTTCTTGTTGAAGTACCCTATGGATTCATTCAGATGGCCAACAGAATATACTCCTGCTGCTATTAATAAAGTTGCATTCTAATTTTTCTGATAACCTTATATTATTCTGGGGGAGGATATATAATTTTAGTTTCCTCATATTAGGGAATTTTAGAAAAAGAACATACTACCTAATTATTAGCAGTATTCCCTTAACACTCAGAGCCTTCCGCATGGCACTGTGTTGGAGTTGCAAACACAGAACAAAATGATGGGTTTAGACTCACTGCAGGAATTGGAGCAGCTGTTTTGCTCACCAGCAAGTGATAAATGAAGCTCTTGCTAGGACTCTGCCCAAGCATCAGCAGGAGAGAGTCTCTCTAGACCAATGTAAAGCATCACTCACTCAACAAGAAAACCATCCCACATTTACAGAGTTCTAGTCTCTTACTGCCTTGAAGAATTTGAAGCAAATTTGAGACTTTTTAACTTTGTAGCAAAGGTGGTGATAGCAGTAAACTGCATTTGAACATTAAGTTTGTGCATGAAACTACAGTGTGGTCTGTGTTTCAATTCAATATAATTTTTTAATGATGGTGAAAATTTGTGGCAGGGTGGATGCTCCTGGGATGCAGATGGGAGAGTTGAGCAGACACTGGGCTGTGCCTCTGCCCTGCAAATGGCAGCACATACTGCAGCCCTCAGTGCTCAGGAGCAATGGGATGCTATAGGATGATGAATCTTTTCAAGAAATCCATTTTGGCTGAGGAGCCTGAATTTGCCCTCTTAAATAATTTTGCCTGTGTCAGTAATCCATCCAAATAGAAATGATTCTTCATTGCCCTGCTGCTTTGTTTTCACTTTAGTGGAGTGTAAACTGGACATGCTACATTAACCATTATTGCCTGGGTAGGATATTTTTCAGCAAGGTAAAAGATGTTATTCTGAATCGCCCTCAAGCTAAGAAATATAACTAAAACCATGGAGCCAATATAACATAACCTAATAGAATATTATACATATACTATAATATTATAATACTATATTACATTATATAATGTAATGTCATAGTATACTGCATGTTATATGTTGTATACCATATATCATATACCATATATCAAATATCATATTACATGTTACATAATATATACATGTGTGTGTGTTGTAGGTACATATACATATATGTAAGGATTCTCATCACTACAATCTCTGGCCACATTTTCAGAGAGATAGTGGAAACAATCACATTTTTGAGGGGTCAGGCTTCCTAGCGTGTGTTAGCCATGGTCTGAGCAAGCACTAAGGGATTCCCAAGTGATTTCATTTCTAGATCTTTGATAAACTTAGTGAAGAATAAGACACTAGGTACTCAAAGGCACTGAATTCATGTGTCTGTTTCAGGACAAGTATGTATCTTTTCTGCTGAAGCTGCCCTTCAATATCTAAATCTTGTGTTTCCTTGAAGACCGCTGTCCGATCTGTGCAAAACCATGGCAAACACAAGTAAAAATTTGATCCCTACAATTTATACACATACAATTGTATTTCTGCCAAGTAAGCCAGTGTGGGAGGACTAACGCTAGCAGATGTGGTGTGAAGTTTATCAGGAGAAAATTACCCCTTATGGGATTTGTGACTGTGTCTAAACCAACAGAGTAACGTCTATGCTCGGTGTGTATTGCAGAGCCAGACATGAAATTTTTGATGTAATACATGGCTCCCTTCAACTGCCGTGTGCAGGCGTGGCTTCATTTTAGACCTGGAGCCTTGGAATATTTCTGCTGTTATTACAAGTATCGCAGATGTGTAGCATTAAAAGTGTGTGTCAATACAAACCGCAGCCCACTGGTGGCAGCAGTTCTTTACTAGTGGACAAAAGTCTGCTTGAACAGCACAGGGTCCACAGACATACCTGATTTATGGGGAGAAAACCAACTTTCACATCTACTTCAATCTACAGAGCTGCTCCTCTTTCTCATCCCATAATTCTCATTCTCTCAAGACTGCAGCTGTGAAATAAAACCTATATTACAAGTGTAGGAGACTAATCAGCAGAAGATAAAGAGGCTACGCCTATAAGTTGAGATGTGTTCCCTTTGGGAAGTTTGATACCATCCCCAGTTTCACATCCATTCTGTTTAAGGCGCATTGAATAACTGCAATAAATGGAAGTTGGACTCAATCCCATCCTTATTAATATCAGTAGCAAGACACCCATGGACCGAAAAATTGGAAACTACATATTTTTGCTCTTTCTGCTCCGTGTGATAGTTTGCATTCAGGTGCAAAGTAGCTGTACCCCTCTCTGCAGAAAATGAGCTCTGCCTGCCTGCCTGCCTGCAGTGACACGTTTTGGCAATAATCCCACTACGTCAACACCTATTAGTGTTACTGTTGTTGTTTTTCCTGTGCAAGTGTGCAGAAACTTCCTACCAACCTTAAAGCTTGCCAGGGAATGCTTTTGTTTCTGTTAGACATAAACAAACTTATACCTTGTGATAATGAGCAAGAGAGAGGTGACACTTGAGCAAGCAGATGCCACAGACCCTGCGATGGCCAGAAACTGTGAGTAACTCTGAGGGCTCCTCTTCCTGCAAGGGAAAATGGACTCTGCTCCACCTGTCCCTGCCACTGCGTTTTCCTGCCAGCAACCGCGTCCTTGGGTGCATTTCTCTAAGCCTGATACTTTAAACACAAAAATCACAAGCTTTATCAATCTTTAACCTCTAGCACTGGTCCATACCCTTCTGTGTGGAATAACTTGAACGCTCCTATGGGCAAAGTGGTGCTTTCCTGAGGCCCCTGCCCACCTGCCTTAATTGCCCCAACAGTAATAATCGTCAAGATTAGATTGTCTGAAAAAGTGAGACAAGGACAGGCCTGGGAAAATCCTAAGCACCTACCAAGCACAGGGTTCTTTTCAACCCACAGGTCCTGCGCGTGTGACTGCTTCAACAGACGTCCCTCCCAGTCCCCACCTCTGCACTCAGACATCATAACTCTCCTCCCCCTTGAAAGAGAAATGTGAGGGCAAAAGTCTTGAAAGTTTCAGGAGCCATGTGGGTGCCACGACAACCTTTTCTGCCACACATGTCAGTGGGATGATGAAGCCTTCATGCTGCAAGAGCTGTGCCTTTCATCCTCAAGAAGCTAACCCCCCCAACACACACACACTCCTAGTCCCTGCCACCTGTGGAGTACACCAGAGGCAACTAAAATCCATGGCTGTGGCAATCACAAGAAGCACTTCTTCTCCCTTGCTTTTTACAAACTGGCACTGTGAAGAAAGCATCACATCAATAAAGATTAAATGACTGGATGTGCTTTACCCCAACAACTCCATCCTCCACTCCTTATCCAGTTGAAAGCTCAAATATCAAGGAGGTGAGTCGGGTTTTGAGCAGACCTGCTAGCAATTTCTACATCTGGTTGGGTAGCAAGCTTAGTTTCTTCTTTTTTTTTTCCCTAAAAATAAATTAAATTAAGAAGGCAGTAGTGGAGAAAAATAAATAGATTAGATAGATAAACCCACAAGTAAACTTTGAAAAATCTTGCCTGCCTACAATCTTACAAGAGACAAAAGATTGTTGCATTTGTATGGGTTTGGGGAGCTGAAAACACAAAGGAGCTTGATAGCTGAATATGCTTACGATGGTTTTAAAGCGAATGCCTCAGATATGGCTAGCAACATTCAGCACAAGTGGTAAAATCCACCCAAGAAAATCAACACAAAGCAATAAACCTGGGTTGAGTTCCAAGCTGCCACTAGTTTAAAGCCAGCTCAGAGATAGCTATATACGGAGCACATAGCACAGGTGTGGTCTCAAGGGCAGTGCTATTTTCCAAGCTAAATAAATTAATCCTGCTGTGTGCTCATGCATAGTGACTCATGCTGCTCTTCTATATCACATCAAGTTATGTCATGAGAATGTCAGCTTTGGAGGAAGGGAACCCCACTGTTGGAACGACATAATTCACCTAATTAATGACATCAGGTACACTTTGTTGCTCTGCAGTACAGGCATTCTGGGGATGTCCACTGACGGGTATCTCTGTGCTCTTTCTTATGAGGAAGCGGGTGGGCAATCCCCAAAGGGACTGCCAAAGCCCATACAATAGCTTGTATGACACTATTAGTTTGACACTATTAGCCGTCGTTTCATTCTGCGTGTGTACTTTGATCATCCCTTTTTCAATGGAATTCCGATAAGAACAGCCGCCTTGTCTTTTGTACATATGGACTTGTTTGTATGTTGAATATAGACCAGAGTATATCTAGCTTTATCTTTGCATTGAAAGAAACTCATATTCAATGGTGACATAAAAATCCGGTCTCTCCATTTGCCTGAGATTTCTGTTTGTAAGCTCTGTTGACATCCATGCACATGCTGTATAATTAGCAGTTTTACTTAGGAGAAGCCTGAAGTTGGAGGATCAAGGGGTTGCTGAGTTGCACTAGGAAAAATGATTCATCATGCTTTTGTGATGCATTATGCTGATGTTGTCACTTACACACTTTCAAAATTATTATTTTTACTCATATAAATGAGAAGGAAGAAAAGTTGCTGCAAAATTCAGAAAGTGATGCCAAGCACTTGTGAAACTTTGGCACAGAGATGCCTTCTTCAAGCAGGAGATGTGCTTGGGTATTGTTTTCAGTTCTCTCAGGTACTTTGCAAATCAACCACTGTTTCCAGAGATAGCTTTTAAACATAGTGTTTGCACATGCATCTGGCAGCAAGGAACTCCAGCCAAAACAAGTCCTTTGGACACTTTCAGTTCACAGACCTTTGCAAAATATCCCGTGTGAAACACGTAAGACAAATAACTAAAAGCTTGGTGGCTCCCTGCAAACTTAAAGAAATGTTTCTGCAAGTTGGAAACATTCTTCTCTTGCTTATTCTTCATTTATTAAAAATTTCAGAACACAATGACAATAAATTCTTAGCATCCCTCAACATCTGGAAACCAGAGCTGAAGGCCTCCTCATCTTCTTTGCTTTGTTATTGACCGTATGCAGGCAGCCTTCCACTTGAAGTATCAAATAGCCTAGCTTCCAAACTGTTGCTTTGCCACAGCTTTCTGTGTGCATTAAAAGAATGGCTCAACGCTCTTCTTTTATTGTTTATGGGTATAGGGAAGGCAGGGAAAGCAGAGTCAGGCAGATTGGTGTGGGAGAGGAGCATCTGCTACTCCAGGGTATTTAGCTTCAGTGCAGCAATCTGAGCTTCCTGATCTGGCTTCTCCTCTCCCACAAGCACTACTTGCTTAAAGTCCTGACCTGTTGCAAAGTTCCCTTTGTCAAGCACAGTAAAAAAGGAAATGCCGACACTTGTAAAGCCAATTAGTGCCAGTATTTGTCCAGCTAGGACAGGCATTTTGCCTTCCCTCTTCTGAAACTGACCTGGCGGGGGGGAAATGGGAAGGCTCTCCTTTTAAACACATTGCTCCCTGAATCAATTACCCTTGTTTTTTAATTGTCGATACCATTCAGTGGAATGTGACACACCACAAATATTATGCTCTGACATTTGAACAACTGAACACCCAAACCCTGATGTCACTGTCGACACCTTTCTGCTGCTGGCAGGGAGGTAGTGCAGCAAGAAAGGACCCAAAGGAATTGCCTCTTCACTTACACTCTTGGGATCACTGCCAGCTCCTGTTTCCTCTAGCGGTATATGGAGTGAGAGAAAGCATCCTCTCTCAGAGAGTCAAGCATGTGAAAAGAAGATTTCACATGTGAAACTGAGACCTGGAAAACAATCACTTGGCTTCTCTTCCTTTAATTTATTTTCCATATGATCGAGAAATTTACATATAGAGTTTATTTTTATCTTACTAGTCATCTGATGTGCCTGGGATCCCATTATGAATAATAAGCTGAAATAGGAATTAATCTTGGGTGCTTTATCACACAGACATTTCATGTTCCCCTAATTACTTTTCTTTTTTCTTTTTTTTAATAAGTGCATAGACTCTATGGCAAAATTAGCATAAGGTTAGAAGATTTGTGCTCCTGATCATGTTTCAAAACATTCTTTAAACAGAGTTCAAGGAAAAGCCCGCTGAAGTCAATCTGAGATACAGACGCTTTCACTGACATCTGTTAATATCTGATTAGACCCCCGTTGCATGGCCTTGAGCAAGTCTTTTATCATCACATTTTCGCAAATGGGAGCAGTACACACTTACCTGGAAAAAAAGCGTTCATGTTTTTTACAAGGCTTCAAACATGGACATACAAATGAGACGCAAGAGCCATGGTTTACTACTTATTACCTTTCCTACTACGTGAATTTCCTAGAAGGCAAGAAAGAACTTGCAGCCTTGCTCTAGTTCAAACCCTCAAAGGTGTTAGCTGAAAACTATGTTACCGAGGGTCCAATTTCCTTCTTGCAAATGGGATCAGCAATGTGCTGAAAAGTGCTCTCCTTTAACGTGCAAATGACTGAGAGAGTGCACGTCTAGCAGGGTACTACACCACCAAATATTTGTTGACTGATTTTTTTTTAAATAATCATGGTAAGAAACTGCTGACACAAAAACCAGTAAAGCAATAAAAAAAGTAGAGCAGCTCATCAATATCCAAAATAAGAACTCCTAAGCTAGGTATCCTTTACATCATGTGGCCTAGGACATTTATTGAGGATGCCAGCTCTGCCCCATCCAGGTTCGCTTTGGAGGCTGTTATCCCCAGAATTTATTTGACACGGGGCAGTCTTGTATGAACACGTACCTTCCTCGCATTCTCCAAACAGCAACAAACAGAAGCAAACATAAAAGGATATGGAGATATGCAATTTCTGTAGCTATACCACTAATACAAAATGCTATACAGAGGATTTACTTTTACAGAAATTAGCCTATGTCCTGCCACCGAAATGTAACACCCTCATTTTGCTTCAGCGGAACACCACTGTCTTCATATATGTAGTAAAGTACATATGACATTTCTAAAAAACTGTGACTATCTCAGTATTAATCCACCAGGAGACAGAGGAAGGCAGAGAAGCAGCAAAAGTGTAAATCTTTTATGTGTCTCCGTCTCTTGGAACTATAATTGAATCTAAACCCAGCAGAGGAGCCTGGTTTGCATATAGCGGCAAAGCTCCATCTAAGGCTGTGGGTTGCACTGATTTCAGGGATCTGTGGCTCTGTCCCAAAATGAGCAGAAGCGAAAGAAAGCAGTACTGCTACTGGACAAGAGGCTTCTGAAAAATCATATCCCAGTCCCACAAACATTCACTGTTCTTAAATTTCAGGAATGCATTTCCCTCACTGAGGTCAGGGCAATACTGATTTGCTCAGACACACGGGTGAGCGACTGCAGCAGCCACAGAGGAGAATAATTCTAAAGAATATTTATATTAAATTTACCCTCACTTAAGAGGCAAAAAAATCTCTGACAAAACTGAAAAGTCGGAGGCTGTAGTACCATTGGGGATGCTGATGAACTGATCATCAGAGAAATTTCACAATTCCTAGTCACGAGGTTCAATGCTCAAAAGTGTCAAAGCAGTAAAAGGACATAAACTCATTTTACAGAACTTGCTCAAAAGCTAGCAGAGTTAGCCAGTAGATCCCTCAGGAATGCTTTTAATGCTGTTATTATAAAAATCTGTAAATATTCCCAAATTATAGGATATATTCCTTGCCATTTCTTTCCTAAGCGATTCCTTTGGCCTCCAGTCTCGCACAGTCCCTGGCTCACAGGAGTATTTTTAGCTCACACCATCGCTCTCAGTGATCATCTCCGTTTTGGGGGTGCTCATGGACTAGAGGAGGAAACCAGACTTTATACACCACACCTCCAGATGTGAAGGAGCTCGCCTTTAGGAAGACTCTGGGCTGACTGGAAATCCTGGTTCACTATAGCAAGTATTATCGGGATTGCCATGGGGACAAGATTTTACCTCCTTGACATTACAGCTCTGGAAAGGCTATGAAAAATGGCTGGCCAAGGGGGAGAGGACAGCCACAAAACAGAGGAAGCAGCATCCCCAGGGAATTTATTGAAATGTATTTACAGTTCTCCTTGTGTATATTAATACTGTTTGTGACTCAGGGCTTTTAATTCATCAGCAATCGCCCTTGCATCAGACACCCTGCTGGAGGGCAGGGAGCAAGGAGCAATACGCTACATGGTTTCCGTACAGATGTCGCAGAAGCAGCAGAAATGAAGTTAATTCCCAGGCGCCGGCTCCTGTCCCACCTCACACCTCGAAAGCAAGCGAGCCCCCGCTCCCTGGCAGAGCTGCTGCCAGACAAAGGCGCAGAGATTTCCCCGACTCCTGTCACTCAGCCGCACGCACATGCACAGATACACCCCCCTGCGTCTGTCGGTACTTTCACGTGAATAATTCAGTTTATTACCCAACGCTGTAAATGCAGGAACAAGAGTCACCCCTGCCCTACACCCCTTTCCGCCCCCCTACCCAACAGCAATCGCCCGTCCAGCTAGATTATGCTGGTTTTAGGACCGATTGCTGCATGGGGCTCGTGGTTTGAATTCCCCGAGCGAGCCGCTGGGACATCTGGAGCCCTGCAGGGCGGGGAGCCGGCAGGCCTGGCCCCGGCCCCGGCCCTCCTGCCCCCGCCGCAGGCAGCCGGGGCCGGGCGGGAGCTGCCTCGCCGGGGCCGGCCCGCTGCTGGGGAGCGGGGCCCGGAGGCATCTGGCCGGAGCTATTGTCTGCCGGACCGGCACCGCAGCATGGCCTGGGGGGGTGCGTGTGTCTTTCTTTCCTTTGCAGCAGGGTTGCAAGGACAGCACTGGGATTTTATTCTTTCCTTGCAGCAGGGTTGCAAGGACAGCATTGGAATTTTTCTCTCCCTGCAGCAGGGTTGCAAAGGCAGCGGGGGGCGGGGGCAGCTCCCGCAGCTCTGAAGGAACCAGGGTTTCGTCTTTTCCTTCTAAATGCGGAAATTTGAGTAACGTAATCAGCGAGCTGATATTGCTCAACCGGGAGAGGGGCACGCACAGAGCTGGAGCAAAACCACCCCACGCCTCCAGCCGAGCACAGCGGCCCGCCGCTGCGGAAGGTCGCCGGCTGCGGCCCCTGCCCCTCTGTCCCCCTTCCCCTGCCCCACTGCTCCCCTCCTGCCCCTGCCGCTGCCCCTGCCCGCCCGCGGGGCGGGTGCCGGGGGACCGTGGGCAGCGGCCGCCCCCCGTCCCCGGACCCTCCCGGGGGTGCCTCCCGCCGGCCGGGGCGGGGACCGGGAGCGGGAGCGGGACCGAGAGCGGGGCGCTTTTCGGCTGTGCGGGCGTGCCCGTGTGCGTGTAGCCGTGTGTGCGCCTAGGCGTGTGCGCGGGGAGGGGGGAGAGGGCTGGGCGGCGGAGGGAGGGGAAGGAAGCGGGGGGGGGGGGGGGAAGAGAGAGAAAAAGGCGGAAAGCGGCAAAATGGTTAGCGGGTGACATCACCGCCATTTGCATAGGCGCGGGGATAAAACCGCCCCGCCAGCGAGCGCCCTTTATACTGGCGTGCGGAGCGGCGGCAGCAGCGAGCGGCGGGGCTGAGCATCACCGCGCGGCGACACCGGTGGGTCCCGCCGCCCCCCCCAACCCCCCCCGATCCCCCCCGGGCCCCCCAGCGCGGGCAGCGCGAGCCCCTGCCCGGCACCGCTGCCGGGGGGCACCGCGGGCAGGGCAGGGCAGGGCGCGGGGGCTGTTGTCCGGGGGGAGGGGGGGCTATTGTTTGGGGGGGCATTGTCTGGGGGCCGCGCCGCTGCAGGGCGGTGGCGTGCGCGCCGGGAACCGGCTTTGTTGCCGTCCCAGGGCTTTATTTTCTAATTATTTTGCCCTTAACGAGTTAAAAACGCGGTCAGCGCCGGGCGCTTCCCCTCTATTGTACTCCGCAGCGCGCAAATACCGGGAGTTGGCCCCGGCGGCGGCTGGCGGCGAGCTGCGCTGCCTTTGATGCTGGATTCAATTAACGCTTTTTTTTTTTAAAATGATTATGGTTATTATTTTCAAATACGGCGGGGGATTAAGCGTCGTATTTTCGGCGTGTTTCGTTGAGTTCTCGGCTGCCGCCGCGGCGGCGGGGCTCCCCGCCTTGGGTGGGGCGGGCGGCGGGGGGGCCGGGGAGCCCTCGCCGGGGGTAACGGGCTCTCCCCTTGTGTGCGCAGAGTCACCTGCCAACATGTCCGACAAACCAGACATGGCCGAGATCGAGAAATTTGACAAGTCCAAATTGAAGAAGACAGAGACGCAAGAGAAAAACCCGCTGCCTTCAAAAGAAAGTGAGTGCGGGCAGGCGGTGGGGAAGGGGAGGGAAGGGCAGGCAGGCAGGGAGGGAGGGAGGGAAGGAAGGAGGCAGGCAGGGAGGGAGGGAGGGAAGGAGGCGGGAGGAGACAAAGAGGGGCGGCAGGCGGGAGCGGGGTGCCGCGGGTGCGGGGCGGAGGGAGGGCACACGGCGGTGGCCGTGCCAGACGGCGAAAACCCGAACCCACCGCGTAGTAGCGCTTAATTTACCATTATTTACGTTTCTATTTTGATACACGTATATTTTGGTACATATATTTTAACAAATTATAGGAATTGTCATGTGAATGCATTGCAGGTTCTCGATCTTTATTTTTTTTTCTCCTTTTCTGTTTTTTTCCCCATTTTAGCAATTGAACAGGAGAAGCAAGCGGGTGAATCGTAATGAAATCTGCCCTTCCAAATTATGCACTGTACATTCCACAAGCATTGCCTTCTTATTTTACTTCTTTTAGCTGTTTAACTTTGTAAGATGCAAAGAGGTTGGATAAAGTTTAAAATGACTGTACTGCCCCTTTCACATCAAAAAGAATAGAGAGAACTACTGACACTGAATGAAGGCGCTGCCTTTCCCTCTGCCTGTCTGGCTTTGGTCCTGGTGGCATGAAAGAGCTTGCATGTTGATGAAAGAAGAACTTGGGTGGGACTACAGTAAACTAGAGTAACACACGAATAAATGCAAAGCTGTACCGAGGTCCTGCGAGCTGTAAAATGCAGTTAATCGAGTGCCATTTTTTTTTTTGTTCAAATGATTTTAATTATTGGAATGCACAATTTTTTTAATATGCAAATAAAATGTTTTAAAACCTGGATGGTATTTATGTCCTCTATTTGGAGAACTGTATCAAAGGATATGAAGCATAAAAGCCAGTACTGAGACACGGGATACTATAAAACCTTTGGAGATGACTCAAACCTCAATCACCATTCTCTTTTTTTTTTTTTGATACGTGCTTTCACCATTAGATAAATTTGCGTTCCTCGAAGCTAGCTTTTAGACAATTTCAGTAAAAAATTGCATGTCTTATAATGTTACCATGTGAGTATATCACTTTAAATATTTCTTCTTCAGTATTTTATGTACAGATAACAGCAAAAAAATTTGGCTACGTTTGTTGCTGTGCCCCGCCCATGGCATAGCTCTATTAGTAAGAACTGTTCTGTGCTGTTGCACAGATTCAACCTTGGTTGTATAAATCCATAATTGGTTTAATTAATAATTAAGTCTTGTTCTGCTGATACAGTATTTAAAGGAAGATGTAACTTGAATTTTAAGCCCAAGATTGAACATCAGCTTTTTAATATTCTAAAGCTATTTTAGTGGCTTGCGTCTCATGCAAATAAAAATCATTTTGCTGAAATGTTAAGTCATGTTTTGAACACTTCTATAATCTCTTAATGGCTACTTGATCCTAAGAATTTGTATCGAAGAATAAAAACCTCCAGTTTCTTTACTAATTCAAAACTAACCATTTGGGGGCAAAACCCTCACGGTAACTTAAAAAATGAAGATGACCTTAAATCCTATATGCAAATAGCAACACTCCACATTGCTGGTTTATGGCAGTTCATTCAGGCCTGGGATACTTTTAGGTTATTTTTCCTCAAAAGACAGCAGGTAAAATCTGTGATCCAGGGAGGTCAGTAGGAGTTCACTATAGTAGTCACGGATTTAATCCATTACTTCACTTTGAAGTGAGTAATTAACATTCTGGAAGAAAAGGCTATCAGCCTGTAGGAGGGTGGTGAGCATGGTTCTTCAGTGCCTTAGTTTTATCTTCAGGGTTTGAGCCTGTACTCATTTCAGCCAGTTCCTATAAAGCAAAATTAGTCCCTCTGGGGAAGCCTGAGTTTTACTGAGGCTGCTGACTTGGGGCGGGTCACATAGATTTGGGGTTTCATCCTACTGCATCTCCTTAGCAGCATCCGACTGCAGCAACAAACCCTGTCCTTGAGTTTACATCAGTGAGGGCAGTGGGGCCCCCCTGCTTGGAGGTTTGGTGGGTGTCCATGCTGCTGGGGAAGGAGGAGCCCCGAGGTTCTGTGTATTTGTTGGTGCAGTCCCCAGCCCTCCCAGCAGTGGAAAACTTGCAGAATGGAGTGTTTGATGAGAATCTAGGATTCAGGCCTGAGACATTTTGATGCAGTCCATGAGAAGATTTGGGAAGTCCTGGTGGCGTAAGGACCTCCAAAGTAATTTAAGCCGATGAGTTCAGGAATGAAGTGAACCATTTCTTGTGCTTGTAAATGTTTCAAGCTTTCATTTTATTCCCCATATATAATGGGACAGGGATAGAAAACCTTTAGCTGAGTTTCTGAAAAGTTAATTAAACAATCAACTCCCAGCTACTGATCTTAATCAGGTAACACAGGATGTAACATGACTAAATTCAGAAGTGTACAGTCTGAACTGTACGTGCACAAATAAGTAGAAGCGAGCGCTTGCTTACTGTGGATTCATCTATGGGAAGAAAACCAAAGCAATACATTTCTGAGAGAGGCAAAGCATGAGATACGCGTTGCTCGGCATAAGTCAATGAAAGCACGGGCTGTAAGCCAGTGTAGCTCAGCAAAACCGTAATGAGATACGAGGCCTCTGACTTCAAAATCACAAGTCATCCAAGTGATCAGAAGACAGACAGTGCTGGCCAAAGGGTACCACCATCTGCGACGTGCCTGGGGGTCTCGGGCACATGATAAGAGCTGGTGAGCCTCAGATCTGTTTTCAGGAGATACGGCAATAAGCTACTACTACTGTTAGGAGCTCTGTTTCTGGGATCAAGGACTGAATAAACCACAAAATCAACTGGAAAGTAAACCTTCCCGGTCAAATTCAGGAATTGCTGGAGCCTGTCATCCCTTACTTTGCTCCTTGTTCGGCTCTTTGCATGTATTCAGAGAAAATCATCACAGATATTCACCATGCTTTGCATAGGCAATATTGAGGTGGTCGCATATGACACCTACTTTACAGCAATGCAATTGATGGTATGAAAAACGGAGGCTCGGATGGATCGACTGTAATACCCGGGGCTGTGTCTGCGCTGGTTGTTGGCTGTGGCTAATAAAGGAGATCAGTCTCTTTGGTTGTCAGTCTAGAAACTTTCATCAGCAACAAATTGACTAGAAAAAAAAAATACAGCCCAAAACATGGTTATGAAAAAGGGTCATCAGAAACAGAAAGGCACATAAGGTTTTTGATCTCGCACGCTGTGCAGTCACATTATCTCAGCCCTATGAGACGAAGGCTTTACTGTGTCTGGTGTGCTGCCTCCCCGCCCCCAGCAGCGAGGCAGCTCCATCCAGGCTACGCGGTGAGTAGCGCTGCCCTCAAGTACTGAACCAAATTCTTCCTTTCTCAGTATTTAAGAAAAGATTTTCTCTCTCTTTGATGCACCTCCCCAGATATCATTAGCTATGCATATATTGGACAGAGAGCATATGCTAATGATAGCCAAAATAGATCGTTGTGGTATTAAAACTAATTACAGAAATGTGGAGACTTTAATGCAAGCATTTTGGTCTTCTAGGCTATTTTTGTGCAACGCTGAATGTGTGATAAAACACCACTTCCCCAGTAACCCTTTACTTCCCTAGAAACAGTGTAGAAATGAGCAGTTCCTATTGTGTATTGTAATCATATATGGCTGCCACATACAGCTGCTGCACAACATAGTTTTATTAATAAGGAACCGTGCGCTAACCCAAACATTGTATAAAATACAATGAGCACATAACACAGCGTTCAGTGCAATAATGCCACAGGGCTGATACTAAAAAGGGTGTGAAGAAATAAAAAATGCAGCTCATGCTTATTCGTTGATATACCGTAGGATGACTATGCAAAGCAACCTATGGCAGTCTTGGCAGAGCTGCCTTCCGTGAGGTCATCCGATGCGCCAGCTTTGTGCATTTTCAATTCAACAGGCAAGGCAACCGAATTGTAAATAAAATGGGCTATTTTGTTAATTTGGAGAAAGGCAATTCCAGACAACATTTATCCATTAGTTGTACACTGTCTGACAGATTAATTTGCGATTGTCCCTGTGATATGATGATTTTTTTAAAAAGCTCTGCTCTTTACCTATTTCAAAATTCTGTGACTGATGACAAGAAAGAGCCCATTTTTCTCTTTGTTTTCAGTTGAAGTTAATGACCTGAATTCCAGTATTGCTTTTACCAGGTTTTAAAAATGTCAGACCCCTCTCTGACTTTCTCTCCTTCCTGCTTAGAAGAAAAAAATTTCAAACATAGTGGGTTCTGAGAGATGTTTAATTTTGCCTCTGGGTTAACGAGCCTTCAGCATAATGGGAGGACAGCAAAGATACATTTTTTTCTCTTGTTTCTGCAATCATGAGGGCCACAACATTCCTTTTTTCCTTGTAATCAAAAGCTGAGGTTCTCAGGAGATTTTTCAGTTTCCTGGAGCTTGGGCTTTATGAAAACTGTCAGGCACGATGAGATTCATGCAATGTAATGAGAACTGGCAACTGGGAGATTCTCCAACCACTGCTCCCTCACAATAAGAGGATGCTGATGGCAAAGCGCAGTCAAATCTATAGCATTAGTTTCAGGCCATGATATGCAAAGAATGGCAGAGTGAGGCTGTAAAGAGTAAATATCTTTTTTTTTTCCTTTTAAAATTCAGAATTCCGATGGCCTCAGGTTTTCTGATGGCTCTGGATTTATTGTTTACCTAACATAGATTTTTCATTCACCAGTATTTTGCAAATGAACTGGCGGATTTACTCTAATTTAAATGTATTACCAGCATTTAAATAGTCCCCAAATCTTCACAACATGTTCAATCAAAACATTGTCTTGGAAAAAAAAAGTCATCATTTCATTGACCAAAAGCTTCTTGGTGATGAAGAAACTTTTCCCAGTATTGTCATTTTAATCATTTTATCTTTGGCATGTGGTCCAGGCCTTGAAATTTTGGGCCTGGAAACAATCTCATGTGACTTTGTGGATATAGCATATTCCGTAAACAGACATTTGCGGTGCCCTTTGTTTGTGTAATATGGATGAATATTGAGTACCCTTACAAATTGAATAGAGATGTGTTTGAAAATGAAGGGGGGGGGGGAAAGAGGAATGCATTTGCATGTTCTATGATTATTGCCATGAATAATTTAGTTATCCCTAGTCTCTTCTAGCAGTTTGAAGCTACAGCAGCAACATTCAGGTCTCTAAAATAAGACAGATGAACTAGCTGAAATCTACTTCTCCCTAGACAAAAAGGATGAAATTCAGGCTCTCAGATGGTTCAAATCTCATCTAATGTATTTTACAAATTTTCATAGATATTAGTTTATGTTTTATTTCCTATAATGTCACTTCCTTTCCATCTGACATATAACTATATATGATATGGTTTATATTACTCAGGTATAGCATTTTAAAATGTTTTGAAATGGAGAACTATTTCTTCAAACCGTCACTTGCAGCTTTGGAATTTATCTTTAAGGCCCTCTGCACAGCTAGAGTTTGATGCAAGATGATGTAGAGAATTTTGGAGCTACGTAATAATCTGAAAAATCACTTGCTGGATTGATTTTTCATGCATCTCAGTTCACCTCACCTGCTCTGTATCATCTGACCTATGTAAGAAAATTGGGCCAACAGAGGGATATTCTTCATCCTTCCCCCCAAACTGAGCACTGCCTCTCAGAAATGACATTGACCCACTGTGCAGTGGGAATAGCAGTCAGTATTATATACGTGACAAGATCTGATGTGGTATGATATTTCCTGTGGGACATAAATTTCAGCTTTTTGGCAAAGGGCTCATAACACTCGCTTATCACTCTGAAGAGTCCTAATTTGGTATTGGACAACACTATGGATGAAAACTAATTTTAGGTCTGCTTTAGAGGCTTTTATGGTGCTCTCTGAGATTATACAGTTATAATTATCAAAACCAAGGTGTGAACCAGGTAGAAAAATAGAAAGAAACCTTCTCTAACTCATTTCCAGGATGTCACATGTGTGATTTCATCACTTACAAAGGATGTGGCCATATCAAACTCAGACAATAAAAAGAAGATACTAGTTTACACCCTGGTGTCCAGTAAAGTTGGCAAAAGGAATACCTGTTTGGACTTTATCACTATTATTTTTTCAAGGTATTACGGTAGCACCTTGGTGCCTGTCATAAAACTAGGAATATGAAGATGTGTGTAGTGAAGAAACTGTTCCTGCAGGAACAGAGCTGACTCATGGGCACAGATTTGGTAAAATCAGAAGTCTGAATGGGGACTGCCCGCAGCAAGCGTGCCTGAGTTGTACACGAAGTAGACCCAAGGCTGCAATAGCCTATATAGTCTGCCTTGAAAATCTGACCGCCTCCCTTCTTGCCAGATGACTGCTTCTGCCAGACTTCCTATATGCAGCTGTGCCTTTGCATGCATGCAATGCCCCAATGATTTGGTGTATCCTCACCATTTGGTTTATTACTAAAATTTAGCTTTGGTTTCTAGGGTTGGCATAGGCAGCTGATCCTCCACTGAAGAAAAGAAAGCCCAGAGACGAGGACTGAGAGAGAATCGCCTGAGAAAAGTCTATTCTTTGCATTGCACTTTTTTCTTAATATGCGACGAGAGCAACCAATGGTGAGGAAAAGGAAGCCATTTCAGAGTGACATCCCCAATCAGAAAAGTGAACATGGCCCTGAGCATCTACATTCCCAAAGAGGAAACCATCTTTTCTTGATAAGGAGCCTGATGCCTAGGTCTTCAGAAAATCTTGTCCTTAGATTAGGTCAAAGGCTAGAAGGTCCCATGAGAAGTTATCACAGAGGGCATATTAAAATGACTTCCATGAGAAAGCAATACACAATGAATGAGCTTTATACAAACATTCCTATTCCCTAGCAGTAGCAAACAAAGCATTACAAGAAATGAAGTGAGTTGATGAAGGCATCAATGATTTTAGTCCCATCGTAACGTTTCAGCATGAATTAGGAATAAGAAAACTCCTAGCAGCTGAGCTATACCCCACCGCTCTGACATGTTAGGGCAGGATAGATGGATCCCAGACAGTCTCGTCTCCATAGCTCGTGAGTACAAAAGCAGCTCGTGCTTGCTTGGATCATGCAGAGAATGTCACTCCCAGGAAGATCTTCACGTTTCTTTAATTTTTTTTTTGAGCAACTTTAATTACCACTCCGGGAGACACACAAGAATCTGCTGCCTGCTTTGCTTGTGGTAGTTGGCTTGCCAGCATTAAGTGGAGGGGGGAAGGGGAAGCTCTGAAAACGAGTGAGGCTATTATAGATGACACCACTTCTCAGCATGAGGAGTGAGTGTGATGCCAAGAGGAATACAGGTGAAAAACCTTTCTGGGAGAGATGCAGCCTTTTACAGGGGTCCATACATAGGCTGTACGTACCCATATACGGTTGCTTCCCTGATGCTTTGCTTGTTAAAGTCATCGCTGCTGTGTGTGGGAGGTGTGGGTTACACTGAGAAATGCCAAAGTAGCTCTCAAAGTCCTTGCTGCATTTTAAAGGTTAAAACTAGGAACAGTCTGGCATTCTCCTAAAGGCCTTAAATGGAACAGAGCTGTTTAATCACATGCATTGCAGCATGAGCACTGTCTCTTCTACATCCTTTTCAGCTGGACTTTGTGAGCTGATAGGCACAGGGTTTGTTTTCAGCAAAGGCCACGCTGTGGCTATCTATATACGGTTTGCACTCTCTGCGATCAAAAAACCAGCAGACAGTGTTCTGAGACCAGGAATGGTTTCTCACAATTTTAAATTTGTAGCCTGAAAGGCTCCTAAATGCATATTTACGCATAATGCTAATGGAGCCGTTGGATGCTCACAGCTTCCCGTGAAATTTTCCTCCTTGCTGAAGTTAAAGGCCCTGTGAAACGTTAAGGTGCTGAGCAGGTGTGCTCTCCTTCATTTCAGTGAGCTTTTTAGGTGTTTAAGGCACTTGCACATCAGGCCATTTTTTATCTGAGTGCCTAATTAAGGGTAATAATGTAGTTTTAGTCTCTTGCAACTCCCCCCAGTTTATGATATTAGCTTGGATGGGGCCTCTTAGGCAGGACTCTGTTGCAACAAGCACTTCACAGAAGGAATGGGAGTATCCCCTCTCTTTGCATGACATATGAAGTGCAATTGCATATCTCAAGGTTTTCTCTTCTCACTATCTCCTTTCACATATTCTTATTTTTCACTGAATCCTGTTTCCTTCCCTAAATTTGTTCCCCTCCCTCTGGATAGGCACCCTAATAATACCACTGTTATGTGCCCAAGAAGCTTGGTTTTCTCTTTAGTCCTCACTCATCATACCCAAACTGTGGGTGTACCACCCCTGCCAGCAACTACTCCCTACTTTAGCTTATATGTCTGACTCCATTACACAGTGTAATAGTCTGCCAGATTGCTTGGCGTCTCCAAATCTCTCACTCTCAGCAGGAGCCTGCTGCCAACTTTTTGACAGTGGGACTCCATCAAATATCTTTTGCCTGAGATGTCTGTGCCTTTAAAATACTCCCAGTAAAAGCTTCACTCTTCCCTTTCCCCTCTTTCTGGAATGACCAAAACCAGTCCCTCAGAGCTGATCCAGCAGAGGAAGCAGAGGCATGTCAGCAAACTGGAAGGGTTAGGTGCTGTGTAGGCTGCCCATCAGGAAGAAAGAGCTCTTATCTAACCTTTATGCAGTCCTTCCCCTTGTTCTTCTCAGTTTCACAACAACAAGTTTTAGGGTTTTTTTAACGAGCTTATTTATTTCTAGTGCTAAGTCCCTAGACTTATCCTCTTTCATGCTGCTAGCCAGCACTGGGAAGGTTAAAAATGCAGTCAGTTACCAGTGGCAACATACTAGTGTTGTAAATCCTGCCCACACATCTTCAGATCTACTGACATTTGAAACATCTCGGCCTTTTCTGTTAGCTACACCAGTGTAATTATGTCTCGGTATATCTTTTTTCCCTACATGTCATCCTCCAGGAGTGCTCAGACAAGTATGTATGAGGGATATATATGGAAGGACAAAGAAAGAAGGAGGCTGAAGTTACAGAGAAAGAAAGGCAGCCATTGCAAATCGTTCTCTGGGGGTTTTGAAAGAGCAATATCACATATTAATAGTTGCAATCTAATAGCAGGTTATTGATCCCTTTAAATTATTTTAGTATGTCGCCTGTGAGATGCAGGTCAGGCTGAGCCAGTGAAATCAATTACATTTTATATCAGTACCGTATGCTTATCTTGCACAGCAGGGATGCTGTACGTCCTTGTCAGCAGTGCCATAAGCTAACAAGACTGTATGTAGCAGGACTGTCATATATGCTAAGGCAAAAATGTATGAAATCTCCATGTGGAGGCCAGTGAATTGTTGCTTCTTCTCATTGGAGTCAGCAGGGAGAGGAGACAGCTTTGCTGTTGGTCAGGATTTGACCCGATGCAAAAGTGGCCTGAATGAATGTGAGACCCCTGTGTTTATCACACACACACACACGCATGCAAGATGCGATTTCCACATGCAGTGTGCTTCTAAATGCCGAGAGAATAAGGCTTGTACTATTTGGTCGAGGGTTTTCTGCCCTGACCACTGCCTTGCTCAGCGGCTAAGACCACTGTTATTTCTGCAGGACTTTGTGGGAGTCCACCCCAGTATGGGCGACAAAACAGAGCCGCATGTGATGGGAAGGGCGACCATGACTTCAGCTGGGTACATCCAGGAAAGCAGCAAGCCCCAGCTAGAGTCTTGCCTTTGGCAGCTTTTTTGGCGCAGCCCCACAAAGGAGGGCAGGGACAAAGGGCCGTCCCCTCATGCCCAGCTCTGGCCAGTGATCTAGAGTAGCCGGTCATTTTTGTTACTTGCTGCTGGGCCAGAGACAGCAAGGAAGGGACTATCTGGAGCACTGGTTCTCCTGGGACAGAGCATCCAACCCATCATCCTTCACACAGAGCAGTATCCAAAGATGCATGTAGCGTTAAAAGACATATAGGAAACTGGAGTACCATGTAGTACTTAACATCTGTTTTAAAATTCCCTTTTATTGATTTTTATACAGAAGTAATATAGCTTACACCAGTGCTGTATTATGGGCATCTTAATCACATGTCTTCGGGCTTGGTATCTTCCTAAAATGTTATCAAAGTTAAAAGAAAATGGGCCACTGGAGAGAACAAACTAATAAAAGCTTATGATTATGAAGAAATCGCTAGCAGTTTACACTCTCGTCCACTCCTGTGTGGAGGGCTATTTACGGGATGGGCATGCTCCAGGCTGAGTAAAGGTGGCAGTAACCAGTGGGACTAATCACATGAGTAAATGCCACACTGATGAACAAAGATTTGGCAGGATTAAGTACCCAGTTCTTCTCTGCTCAGATAAATCAATTTATTATGTGATCAAGGCCTGTGCTTTGGTCTTTGCAAATGTGAATTATTTGTAACACCATGCTGAATTTCAGCCATATACACTGAATTCTTTCAATAGATTTAATTAAGTCTGAGAAATTATCTTTTGTGATATGTTTTCATGTTAGTGGGCCCTTATAGATTGCTTCTTCCATAGATGCAGAGTGTAGACTTTTAATCTGGTAATGGACTGTCCACTGCCTTTAGCCACTATTCTTGCTTTTGACAGTAACAAGGCCATTACTACAAATTCAGCACAATTTATTGCTTACATAGAAGGGGCATATCGCAGGCAGATGTTCCTTCCTCATATGCAAAACAATATTTCCAGTGAGGCAGACAAACTTACTTGAGCACTTATGAATTTTCAAACATTACAGTACTTGATGGACAAAGAAATATCTCCAGTGTAATTTTGCAGTATCCGATTTATTAGAGTGTATACTGTGCTGCTTAAGGCAAATGATATACATATAAGATGAAAACTGGCTGTTAATTTGCATATACCGTTCCTGGTAATATTTTAAGAATTACTATGTATTTGACCAAGCTGACAAATATTTTTGATGTTAAACCATGCTTCAGTTTTATCTCAACAAGCAAAGAGGTATTCAGCTAACTACTGCAGACATCTCTATTGACTTTAAAAGGGAATTTGTCTGCTAATTTTGGTCTTTCAAATTACACAGAAGTTAGATCACCAAACCAGCCTAAAATAGATGGTGCAGAAACCCTTATAACAAGAACCTGTTATTGCACTCTTTGTTTTGTGGGTTATATTTCAAATACTCAGCTGGACTAGCAGGAGGTGGATGGATCCATGAATGGAGCTTGGAGGAACTGTGGAAATTTATATCCACCCTGAGCCTTGACACATCATTTACTGCCTGGTATTACTAGACTTGGTTAGGAAAAGAAAAGTGCCAACACGGATAGCCTTTTTTACAAGCAGAAAGAAAAGAATGTTCCTTCTGTGGGAGTAATTGCCTTTCCTGCTCCTCATCGCCATCCCCGTCTCTCGCGGGTGAGGAGGCTGGTCCCTGCTGAACAGCAGTCCTTCCTTGCCTCATCGCTCAGCAACCGGCAACACGCTCACCAAAATAAGAAGGCAGCCTGAGGCTGCACTATCATGGCTTAGAGAAATGTTTCATTTCTAGCTCAAGGTTTTTCTGGAGCTAGACAGAAGTTACGAAGCAACACTTAGACACATAAGGTGCCACCTTTTGTTTCCTCTAGGTCCTACTGTGTTCATTCTTTGCTTTTCAGACATTCAACCATATGTGCGTTATCCCTTAAGGCAATGATGATTTTTGAAAAAACCCACACTTTTAACTCAGTCAGTAGTTTAATTGACAAGAATATACATACTTTACCACCTTCAGAAAGCAGGCACGAATATATGAGAATTAAATAAAGTTTCGAATAGGCAGTGGTTTTGTTATTCTCATCTTTTTATACTTTGCTCAGTTGTGACCAGCGATTTTGTTTCACAGTAGGAAGTCATATCTCAACAGCAAAATAATAGGACTGGAAATGAATAACTGCCTTTTTTCCTGTGGTATCTTGAGAGCCTCTAATTTCACCTCGCTTTTATCACCTATCTAGGTCTTCTGGTTAGTTTACCTTAATGGTAAACATTCAGTCATTTTAGAGCAGCAGTGGAGCTTGTACCATACAAATGTACACCTTTGCTATGCAGTATGCTCCTTTGATTTATGTTCTTGATATAATTTCAACAGGTACCAATTTTAGCTAGAATTTCCATCTTTTAGAAGATAAAATTTGGGACTGGGCAATGCCTTGTTTTTTTCTCTTATGAAAACTGAAATTTATAAATGTTATTTGGTTGATTACAACTTTTTACTTCAGGGTGAAAGCATAAAAACTTAGTCCACTTTAGGCAAAGCAATCTTAGTAAAAACATGATAAAATATGTATCTATCTCATAAATCCCCCATGAAATGAACCAAATATCAAGGGCTGTTACTGTCATTAACTTCTTGCTGTTTTGATTTTCTCCCAGTAACTTAAAAGAACATTAAAACGTGTGCATGGCTGATCTCCCATATAAAAAGATCTAACTGATGGTCTTAACTTTTTTTTTTTTTACGATCCTGTGCAATTGTTTTAGTAGGGTTATTTCATATAGGTCTGTATGTTGGGTGAAAGCTGCATTTAGGAGCACATGTATGTAAGTCCCAGAGAGTATTAAATTTAAAAGTTCTAAGTATAGACCTTCATAGCTATGTGAAGCATTTATAGGACAATATATACCCTTATATACCCTGTTTAGCATTTGCCTAGCCCTGCTGCCTTTATGAATATGGTTTTCCTCCTTCTTTATCTTTCACTTCTTGAGTTCATTCCCATATGTTTCCTGATTTATAGTGTTTCATGCTCTGCTCCTTTGTGTTCGTCTGTAAGGATAGACCCTAGTGCTCCCATGAAAGAGAAGGGTCCCGGAGCATCCATGCAAACCAGCTGAGGGAGGGGAGTGTAGTGCATATCTTGTAATTAAAAAGTGTGCTCAGAGTGTTAACAATATCAATAACCAGTGTTTCTTTAAAAAAAAAGGGGGGGGGATTTTAATTACACTGCCACCTCTCTTGTTTAGACTGTCAACTGCCCTAAGTGTCTGGACTATCTTTTACATTATGTTTACGTAGGCTCTCAGAAACCGGTTACCTTGCACAGGTAGGGACAGATCTGCAAAAGTATCCAGTTCATTCGTATGCATGTATGCATTGAAACCCTGGCTTTCAGTAGGAGTTCGAGTTGTTCTGTAAAGTTGTCCTTACAGAACTGGACATTTAAAAATTGAGCACAGGACAAATTTGAAAAAGCAGACCCTATGGAGTCTACCACGCTGTTCCATGTGCAGTGGGATCTGTAGGTATTATGGTGTCTTAGGAAATAAGCATCACCTCACCTCTTCCAGCAGGTAATTCAATATAGGCTTTATTCAGTGTGTACGTAGGTCAATTTTTGTCTGTTCATGAGAGGCTCAGCTCATTTCTATATTACAGGGCATTCTCAGATCCCTTCCTCTTTGTCCCTTTGTTCACAGTTAGCAAAACTTCCAGTTACTCTATGACATTATTGTGTTACTTCTGACAAAAACTAGCTCCTGTAGTCCCATTTTGCATGAGTTTTTACCTGAAACTTCCCTATTGGTTTGGTTCTCATTAGCTGAACCTATGGATAGGTGTCTCCAAAGTAGTTAGAAATTGATTCTCTTTGATTGGGTAGTTGTGTTGGATATTTTGCCCTTTGTTTGATAAGGCACAGGCAGCCTTATCACACATTTTTATGAATCATTAGCCATCAGGTTTTCATAATACTTCAAGTGAGCATACTGGGAACTGTTTGTCTGTGCACAGATTTAATGAAGCGAAAGAGGAAATGCAGCCCAAGACCTTCAAGCTGACAGAGTTCTCCTTAACAAGAACTTTGTGCTTGGCATCTCAGACCCATAATTTTCCACCTGGAATCCTGGCTAAAAAAGTACTTTAGAAAACCAAGCATTGAAATATGCCTCGTGGGGTTCTGTGGCTCTGCTAGAAAGGTTTAAAGGCGTGCAAATTGAAAAGGATTTAAAAGTCCCTGCCTTCTTTCAAAAGTCTCCACCAGTGGCAAGTATCCCCGGCAGAGCAGCAGCGTGTAAGGAGCATGCTGATACAGGGACCGGAGCACGCAGGAGGGCACACAGCGGCAGATGCTGGTGCAATGCCAGAGGCAGACCGGCTGCAGCTCTGGCCCCTGGGAGCAGCCTAGCAAGCAGGTTTCACCCATTTTAGGTCACGCTTACACGTTTAGTGACAAGCTAAGTTTAAGTATTCCCACGTTCTCCTCCTTCTCACTCCTAAACCCTGCTGAATTATGTCCACGCTAGCGCCATTTCCTCCACTGAGCTGGCAGAGCTATTGGTGTGGGCACATAGTGACCCCAACTGAGATGAAAAACTGCCACTCAAAACCATTTTCTTTTCTGTCAAGAGCATTTCCCTGCTCCAGCTCTCCGGGCAGTTGAATGAAGACTTGTACCAGCTCAACAGTGAGGTGTGGGAGGGAAGTGGGGGGAGAAGGACTGGGGCCCTCCAGCAGTAACCGAGGCTGGAAACCCCATGAAGCTGATGTGCCTGCAGTGCTACTACAGCTTTCCACATTAGTTGAATGGGAGTTTCCACTTTCCTCCTTATTTTGTTCTCTGAAGGTGCTAAACAGTCAGCACGCACTCTGTCATTTTGGCTATTGTAATGCTGAAGAATCTGGGGACTCTTTGATAAATAATGAGTATACTTATCTAAGTATACTTATAATAAGTGACAGAAAAGAGAGAATTGCTGCTACTTCAGCCCATATCGTTCCTATATGCTACCTGCTGGGTTCATCATTAGATCTAACATCCTCCTCTGAAATAGCAGAAAGAGAGGCTAAATATGACAGATTTATTCTGAACCTCCCACCAAGATGCTAATTCCAGTTTCAGCAGCTATTTGTTCCCTTGCCTTTGGCCTGTTCCTTCCTGGATTTGCCATTCCCTTCCTTTCCTGTGACATGGGGCTCCACACCGCAGGGAAGGAGAGGTGGCAGTCTTTGGGAAGGAGTTTAGCTGACTCCAGAACAGCACAATTGGGTGTGCTTTGCACCTTCTCTGGCCTGCTAAGCACGTAATTTGCACCCTCTGAGAAGTGGATTCTCCTTGACTCCTACTCCCGTGTACTCAGCGAGACTTGCTGACATGTAATGTATGGCTGCTCGAGTGGGGACCACAGGACTCGGCTGACTCAGAGCTGTCAGCTCCCTGCCAAGGGGCAAAATGAGAGGTGCGAGTTACAGAAGGTAGAATTCAAAACTACGCTGCTCATGATAAATAGCAAGCTGAGCCTGCCATAAGGCAAGCAGATGGACGCAGTGCCCTTTGGTTCTCTCCAGCTACAAAAGTAATTCTTTTTTCTTGAGTCATGCCTAGCAATGGCACAATTATTTTTGGACCACCACCAGGACATCACTGATATAACGATCATGTCTGTGGTACAACCGCTGGCAATTACTTGTGGCAGCAATATGTAGCAGTGTGTTCAGACCCATTACTTTTTATTTTTAGATGCTTTCACAGCTCAGCTTAAAATTTTCTTATTGTCTAGTAAGATAGAGCATGACTCTGTTTGAGTGCCAACCTGAGATACGTTAAAGGACTCTGAATTTTGATAAGTACCAAAAAGCTTCTCTGTCAAAGATAACCACATGAGAAGTCAGTGGGATACTCCAAATGCACATTTTCTCAGTACTTTTGTCTGGACACCTGGGTATATTTCATAGACATTGCTGCCTACAGTTGTGTACTTTGTAAACATTTACTTTTCTTGGTGTGTTATTCAAGGACTAAGCTGGTATGAAGCTCATCAATATTGATGTGATGATGATTGTGCATTATTGTTGTGTATTGATTGTATTAATATGTGTTGGCTGTGTAGCATTATTAGAAATGGGACCCTGGGATGCATCCTGAGAGACACTGTTGGAAGGGCTAAGGGTGAGATCCCAGCACTTAATTTAGCTGAGGTCAGGGGTCTAATTCTCAGGCAGATCAGTGCATGAGTACAGTGCTGAGGCTCTCCATACAGCCAACAGCGAGAAACATTTCCCTCTAAAAGACAGGGACCAGTCTAAGGTTTTCCATTACTCGAGACAGGTATATAACTGCTGCCATCCTTTTCATCCTCCTGTACTCACCTCCATGTGGGCTACTGCTTACATCCTTACCTCCCCATGAACTTTGATGTCTTACAAGCGGCCAGTGCCACTTCTCTGCTTCTGTGGTCTCTCATGAAGGTGATTTTATTGTAGAACAAGCCATTAGGAGATGCTACGTATTGTGGTGACTGTTATCCTTTGCTGGAATTTATTTACCTGACAGATGACTGCAGAAAATGTCCCTGTCATTTTAAGATCTACAGCAAGAATTCTACAAGAGGCTCTGGTGCTGATTTCCAGGACACTTGGGCAGGATTACAAAGCTCTATTTTCCCCTCTTCCCCTTGACACCAGCAGTTGTGACATATGCTCAGCATTTGACATGGCCGCAGCTGAGCAGCTCCCCATTTAGATCTGGGCTGCATCTTCCTCCAGAGACACAGGTGGAATCTGAGCCATCTGTCTAATGCTAAATGCAGAGACAGTCCAGGGACTGTGCCCTTATATGACTTTTTCTTTTATTTCCTTTAAATAAATAGATTAACCATTCTTGATCTTCTTGCAAGTTTGAAAACAATGGCGGGTTGGAAACTGCAGCTGGGAAAATGTTTTGGGGGGCTCTGAAGTGCAATAAGGTCATTCACATACTGGAGCACATCCATTAGAGCGCAACTAGGGACTGGAGTACATGATATAAGAGGAAAGGCTGAGAGAGCAGCTGGGTTTGCTCAGCCTGAAGCAAACCCAGCCTTAATGGGATGTTATAGAGAAGATGGAACCAGTCTTTCCACCTACAAGTTGCAACTGGTTAGATATTGGAAAAAATCCTTATGACAATCAGGATAGTCAAACACTGGGAACAGAGAAGTTGGGGAACCTCCATCACTGGAGATCTTCAGAGCTCCAAGGGCCCCGAGTATCCTGATCTAACTGCAAGCTTGGCCCTGCTTTGAGTGGGGTATTGGAGCAGATGACTTGCAGAGCTCTTTTGCAAACTAAATTATTCCATGATTCTGTGATAATTTAGCTCATGGCATGAAGGCAGAAAACTAGCAGCTGCATGTTAGGGGATAGCATGAGCACTGGGCAGCAGAAGCCATATACAATTTATATCATATGGTCATCATGGCATGAACTATTTCCCTGCTCTTTCACCAGGTGGGTTACTAGACTAGAGCTACCACACCAGATCAGTGCTGCAGTGCTTCTTGTAATGCATTGGTTGGCTATGGCTTGCAGTACTTCCTTTTCTCCAAGGAGTGAGATGAATATTGGAAATGTGGTGACTCCTCTGGCGTTATTTACACCAGGCAGGCAATACCCAGTCGCATAACAACATCAGTTGCATTCATATGTTGTTATGTGCGACTGTACCCTCCTGCAGTGACTATGGGAACACCAGCCTCAAAGACAACTGGGCAGTTCTTCAACTTTCAGCATTTAAAAGCTTGAGAAAATATTAAGGTGAACAAATGTGTTACTGGCATTTCAGCATTCTTACCTGATGTGTTAGTATCATTTTTCATCTGCGCAGTCCCATAATGACCATCAATTCACTGCCAGTGGCAGGGACATCCTTCTGACTCTGATGTTTGGAACAGAGAAGATCCACCAAAAAGACCTCACACACTCAAGGAGCTAATGACACCCTCTCCTGCCCAAGGCTGCAAACCCAAGCCTGTACCCATATCAGCCAGTGTCCTTGACCTATATTCCTTCCGCAGAGATCCTTGCCGTGAGATGCTGTGAGCTTGTGGAGTCAGTTATCATTTGTTCTTAATTTAAGAGATATTTGGCCGGAGTTGAGTCTATCTATCTCACAACCTCTCAAAGCTCCTCCCAGCCTTATTTTCCACAGTTATGTTGTATAAAACATAAACCAAAAATACTAGCTCAGCCAGGCTACTGTTTAAGGGTTTGCATAAGGGAAGGCCATGAAATGATGAAGTCAGACAGAGGCCATGATGAGAGAACTTTGGATGTGCTTGGAGGACAATGCATATAATCTGTTTGTTATAAACGCAGGAAGTCTTTACTGACTCAATAAGTGTTCAGACACCTGGAGAACTACATGTGATGCAGGGAATATTGCAATTTGCACTGGAAACCAACATTTTGTGCTGTCAAGCTGGCATATGTAATTTTATTGCACAACAAGACAATGGCAAACAAGTTCAAAACCCTTGACCTGGAAGTCTAATAAAACACAAGAACTGATACAGTATCAGACAGTATAAAAAACGATAAAAAAGATAAACACGAAAGGGGCATGGCTTCATAGAGGGATGAGTCATGGGTAATTTAAGGGACCCTGGAGTGGTTTCTGCCAGTTCCGTCAGGCACCTCGGTGAGCAACACCTTAAACCCTGCCACCACTTCTGGCCAACTGGTTCAAGAGCTCTTCTGCTGGACGGGAGACAAGCAGATGAGGAAGAAACCCACCTCGTTGGCTGTATTTAGCAAGATGAGTCAGGCTGTGCTTCTCTGGAAGCACCCCTGTTTCACCTTGTTCATTGCAAGGGTAGGAAGGTGACTTTGGTTCGTGGCCACACTGTGAGGGTGGTGACATTTGGCCGGGCAAATGGCTGTGCGAGCATGGCGGGGTCCACTGGCACTGCTTTCAAGATGACTCAGAGGCTACAGGGTAGGTGCGCAGTGAATGTTGCAGCTTCCACCAAGCAGGGTTTTCCCTCCATGGCGTTTTGGTCCCTGAGCCCATGGGCGTAGGCTGTGGGCTGTGGGCTGTGGAGGTGGGGTAGCTGCTGCAGTGCTGTCCCCAGGCAGGGCGCTGCCACCAAGTCACCACCCTCCACGCAAACCGTGGATCCACCAGGCAATAAACTGAGTAATATCTGATATGATAAACTGAAGGCAAAAGCCAACGCAAATAACACATGGCTGTATCCGGTGCTCCCGGATCTCCTTACTCCTTAATTCCACCAGAAAACCTCCATGGGTATGGTGGTCAGGACCAGGCTTTGAGCCACCCCTTAGGTGATGATGGGACTGGGTGCTGCCACCAGCAGCACTGCAAAGTCTTTGCTTTTAAACTTTTGTCCCTGAAAATGCTGCTGCTCATCTTTTAGGTGCTTATGGGATGCAGACAAAGGTTGATGGTTAACCTCAGCTGTCTTGTGCTCATGGTAGTAACCGCCAGTGACGTTTATCAAGGTTTTGCTCTCAAGCACAGGGAGCACTGAAGTGTGACAGGAAGCGAGGAGAAAATATGTGCAAAAACAGGAAAAGGAGGGGAAACTGGGTGTGAATTTAAGAGGCAGGGGCTGCACTGAATGAGGCTGAAGGCCAGACTGAGCCTCAAGGTGGAAGAGGTGAGGTGGCATGTGATCTCAGATGAAATGCAGACAGTAAATACAGGCAGCAGTCAGGCTGTCCTGTCCCTTCCATCAGCAGTGCACTTCTCCCTGGCATGAGGGTGCCACACAGGTTTGCGAGGAGATGGGGCTGGGAATCTTTATTTTCATCCTGTGAAAATGTTTGAGGTTTCAGAGCTGGAAAGCAGCCAGCTGGAGGATGGAGGAAAGAGCCAGCTCCAAAGTGGCTGGAGAATCCTAGCTTGGGTATGGGAGTAACCCTTCTCTGTAGACTGGTACTTGGAAAAGATATCTGGAGGATTCAACGTTTTCTCAGGAAGAAGAGTTTGCTGGAAAGTGTCCTTGCATAGGATCGGCGGTAGTTGGAGAAAGGCCGTTCCTCTGCTCATTCTCATTGCAGGGACTTGCAGAGGACAATCTTGACACTCACACCTTCTTCCCAGAGGCGCATATTTGATCTCTAGCTATGGCTTGGGCAGAACTCTGGGGCTCCGCATGTCTGCACGTGGCCTCTGAGGAAGGCCACGAGCATCCACAGAAGTGGGGAATGACCAGCCTTGCCCCACATATCAGCTGTGGTCATGGAGCGATGATCCTTCTAAACCTGGCATACAGGGTTGAATCCCAGGGAATGGGATGAGTCCCAGGGAAATCAATAAGCCCTAATTTCCCAGAAGCCTTTCATGTAAAAACTAAGCAGACGACGCTAAAAGCTTTTCAGTGCAGAGAACGATGAATGCAATCCGTTGTTGCTGCTGCCATTACTATTATTACTATTAATAAAGAATCTCTCTTTCTTCCCAATAATTGCCTTTGAAATGTTTCCCCCGCAGAAGCTGGATCAAGTGCTTTCCCAGAGAAGGGGATTTTTCTGACCTCCTGCACTGTGGCGTGTCAGGGCAGTGGAGGCCCTGCCCTGCCAACCAGCAGCTGAGGGGGAATGGCTCTCCAGGCATCCTGCTCCCTAGGGCTGCTCTCACCAGCACTGTTCCCGCATGTGGGAGGGAGCACCGCCGACCTGCAGCAGAGGACAAGAGTGTAACCCGTCCTATAGACGAGGATTTATTTAGTCCAGGATTTTGAAATGAGTAATGCAGCAGGCACACCCTCCCACGCCTCAGTCCTGTGGGAGGAAAAAACCGAAGTGCCCCAACACATGTGGGGCTGTCCTTGGGAAAGGGATGGATTTCCTCTTGCTGCAGGCTTCCTGCTGCAGTTGTAGGGTTGTGCAAAGGGAGGCACCGCACGGCCCAGCATGAGGCAGCGGAACAAAACTGCCATGCGTCTCAGGCACGTGTAGCTGCACATTGCTATCGAGTCGTTCTCGCCGTCTGCTTGCCTTTCTGCTAGGAAAAGGTGCATTGAAAGCAAACCCACTGATTTCCTGCAAATGCAGTCATGCTGGCATCATGCTTTGTTGGAGGCATTGCTTGTGGGGCAGGAGGCATGCGTGGGGGACAGGAGGTGTGCAGGCACCCATCTGGGACAAGAGGGACATCCCCTCCTGAGCAGCCTGCAGGACATGCCCTAGCAGCCCCACTTGGCACCCTTCAGCCTTACTTAGATCCCTACAATTCGGTCTGAGGCCTGCTCTGGCTTACGCCACTCGTTTGTGGTGCCCACACAACCCAGAGCACCAGTGTTTCAGCTCTGATCGCATTCACTGAGCCCTCGCTGAGCCCTTTTGCACTGGGAAGCCCGAAGACGGACGCAGCGGAGGGGCTCACAGCAGCTTCCTGTGCCAAATGGGCACTCAGCAGTGAGTGATGGGACTCAGACCCTGGGGTGTTCGTATGCATCCATTGGTGCTGCTTACACCAAGAAACACACTAATAGGCACTCTGCTTCCAAGGTGCAAGACTAATTTGAATTCCTTGAGACACTGACCTTTTATGAGACAGAAAAAAAACGCCATAAGTAACAGCTTTGATAGCATTTAAAGCTGATGTCCAGCTAGCAGTACACATCCCAGCAGAGCTTGCTTGAAAATGGAAAATGACTGCGTTTTAATTTAATTTTCATGTAAAGAATGCTAAAACTACAGTTTTTTAAAGCAGTCCTTCACTCAGTGTTTACTGCTTTCATGCTCGGTGCTTAATTTCTTTCATATCTTAGTTGGTTTTGTATCAATTGTAGTGTAACCTCACTTAGGCAGGGGCACATGAGGCACTTTGGTCCTTCCACCACTTTGCTCCCTAAGTACCCTCAGAGCGTTTGCTGGAGCTTGCACTGCATTTTAGCCAGTTTCAGCTCAATCGCAGAATCCTACTTTGTCAAGTAAAACTGTTGAGACAAGTCTGAGACGGCTCAGCCTTTTGTTTTCATACAATACAATGTGGAAGTATATGCACCTTCCCTTACAAAAAAAAAGAAAAAAAACAAGGAAAAAAAAAAGGAGCAGGAAGGCAAAAGAGATGTTTAAAATATTTTCCCAAACTGCACAATGATGAGCGCTTCCGGGGTTAGTGCAATCTCTTTCTCTGGCCAAACATGGTAAGGAAGTGACTCTGTTCCCCACAGCACAGGCTTGCAAATAGCTCCTTTCAGCAGCCGGAGGAAGTGAGAGACGGCTGCTCGTCTTTACTGCCGCTAGCTTGAGTTCAGAGAAAGCCAGCAATCTGCAGAGACGCTGTATTTGTATCAAAAAAAGGAGGAAGTGGTTAAAAAATTGCTTGTTCCAAAGATACGTCCAAATCACCAAATTGTTCTTCATTTACCCTGAATAGGAAAATAAAAATGCAATCAAGTTTAGAATTTCCATAAAAAGGAGCCCAGAGCAAGAAAAGGGGCCTTGCCAGCCACCCCCTAGCCCAGAGCGGAGATCCGAATGCCTGGGGCAGGTGGCAGCCCCTCGCTATCTCCTAGGCTTTCCCTCCACCAGTCTCATCTTGCAGCTCACGAGCACAGGAACAGGGCACCTAAAATTTCCACAGAGCCACATCCGTCCCCATTTCTCACCTGGGGCTCAGCAGCTGCTCTGACCCTTTACACTAAGGCTGCACTCTCTACCCGAAACCAGCATTTCACCAGGGAAAATGAATCGGAGCACCCTATCGCACGTATGTGCACCAGCGTGTTTCGCATGATCTGGGAGCGGTGTGGGGAGGAGGAGGGGGGTGGCTCATTGCTGTGGCTTTTCCCTCCTCCTGCCTGTGGCTCCTGCTGCCCTGCCATGTCCTCGGCAGTGCAGGCAGCAGGGTGCTGCCCACAGCCGCCTTCCCCGCACTCGGCCCCACGCCTCTGAATTTGGCCACCTGAATTGCTAACTTCAATGGTGTTAATCTGTGAACTGGATCCTCCCCACTTTGTGAAATAGATGAATGGTGTATATTTTTACCCACACAGTGTGAAAAGGTTCGCATTCACTCATTTTCACTGCACTCACTTGATTTCTGGTGAAACCTGCCCTGAGCAGAGCAAGGGCTTTGGAGCCGCAGTGGTTCACAACCACAGTGGAGAGGATCAGCCCGGCTTTTGGTGTGGCTGCAAGCACACCCAGGGACCCAGCGAGGTGATGCCGAGCTGGCAAAGGCAACCAGAGAGCCCTACACCTGGTAGTGACCCATATTAAAATCTCGACTTGCTGAAATAAATGCCAGCTGCCTCAAAAGGGGGGGAGGCAAAGCTTCAACTCTCGGGCAGAAGGTTTCCTTGGCTGTAAGCGTGTTAAGTTAAAGCTCTCTCTGCATCAAGTCACTGAAGGCATGATCTTTTACCAGTAACAGAGGTCTGTGAAGGCAGGGGAGGAAAGAAAATATTAGGAGCAGTGGACTTTGTTTTGCTTGACAAAGCACCGTCTGAAGCAGCGCAATATGCAAATAATAAACTTCTTAAAGAGAAAAAGGCTGGCGGGGGAAACCTGTGACCGCTTGACAGGAGGAAGGCTGAGGTCTGCTGATTCGGACCCTGTATCTCAGCTGGGCTCCGCTCGGAGCCTCCCCGCCTGTCGGGAAAGAGCACTTAGCAATGTTTCTGAAAGATAGGGAGAGATAGCTTTAGGGACAACAGAAGGAATACCCACAAAAGTCAGCTCCCTATTTCTATCCTGTATTCAGGGCTGCCAAACTTCATAGGCAACTATAAATCTATTGCTTTCTAACCATAAAACTGCCTTTTTGTCTTTTAATAGGAAATGATCTGAGAATTTCACTGAATGGTATTTTTAGATAATTTAAGAAAAGGCTGTTGATTGTAGACCTTCATAAATGGTTTAGTAAATAAGTATAAAACTGAACAAAAGGATGACTTGATGTTTTCAGTGGCAATTTGGCGGCAATTTTCACAGATACAATAGTGCTGCATGCAAAATGCATTTCTTTTCATATCGTGGCTGGCACGAATCAGATATCCTACTGTCTTTTTTTTCCTGCAAATTCATCTCAGAAAAAATGTGTTTTGAGTATTAATAATGAAATATCAGAAGAACTCATTGGCTAATGCTCTTTGCTCCCATTAATAACAGCTTCTGGGGGTAGTTCCTCATAACTGAATAATGGATTGATTCCTATACCAGATTCCTGCCCCAAGTTTTTTAAAGGTAATTTATGACTGTAATATCCTGTGAAGATTAGCTGTTTCAAAATTCTCACACTTACAATTTACAAAACCAATTTATTTCCAAGTCTTACAAAAAGAGTGAGAAATAGAGGGGGGGTGGAAGAAGTTTCGATAAATATCTGCTATATGACAATTTCCAAGGTATTCTTAAAGTATATGACTTTCCTTTTAAGTCATATTCAGTAGCTGCACAATAGCAGAACAATCGTTTTACCAAAGTTAAACTTTTTAAAGATATTTACTCAATTCAATACTTTTTCTCTGTTTTTTTATTCTCATATTTACATGTTATTTACTGTTGCCATTAATGCATTTGAGAAGGCATTATTCTTATCATTCTTGGTATTATTTATATTGAGTAGAGATAGCTTGGCTTCAGTCATTCTAGAGTGCACCAGAAAACAGGCAAAAATTATATTTATACCTCATAAGTTCTCATTTCAGTCTTCTGACTTTTAATTTAAAAGAATTAAAATAATAAAGCTTCCTACATCAGCCTTGCCCTAGATTATAAGAGGAGGTCTTGCCTTCACTATTACTTCTATCAAAAGCAAAAACCTGTGTTTCTAAACCCTGCAGAATATTTTACTGAACACTTGTTTTCTGTGCTTTCTGTAAATAACTTCATGGGCCCTGAGCATTGCTGAAATTGTAATTGCAAGCATTCATGTAATGAGGTGAGTGGGTTTCGCACAGGGATTACAGTGGGGAGCAGGTGAGCGTGTCAAGGGGAGCCAGGATGAGCGAGGTTATCGGTGGCATTCTTCAGGGACGTGTTTGGAAACCAAAGTGATCTAATTCTTTCATTATTGACCTTGGTACAAGAACCTGGTCTAAGCTTAAGACATTTGCCAGTAATACGAAGTGGCGCAGGGTCACTAATGCTGAAGAGGCCAGGAGTGTCATTCAGGGAGGACTGGAGGACCCTGTGAATTAGAGCAATAGGAACAGGGTGAATTATAGAAGCACAAAGTGCAAAGCCATGGGCATGGACTCACAAGAAGCAGGGTCCCTGTGTCAGAGGCAGCAGGGAGGATAGGAGGAATGTGGATCGGTGGCTGAAGATCTGTGAACCACCAGTGTGATACTGCTGGGATTCAATCTCTAGGGACTGTGAGGAGTAGGACTGAATGGCTGGTGTAGTCCCAGGTGCTCCTTTTCCAGTCCTATGTTGCTATACTTCTATGATGCATCAATCCAAGCATGTTCAGAAGAAAAAAGGAAGCTTTAGTACAACTATACAAGGCATATGTATGAATACCTGGAGAATATTAGAGTAGCTTTATATTAAAAAAAAAAAGAATTTAAACTGAAACAGGAGCAGAGAAAAGCTATGAAGGCGATACGGGAACTGAGAGTAACTAATGAGATGAGATTACTGGATCTTGGCTTATCTAGCTTAGCAAAAAGAAAGTTAGGAAAGAACAGGATTACTTCTCCTAAATACATTATTCAGAGAGTGCATGCTAAAGGGGAAGAAACATGATTGAAATTAGAGGATAAGGATAGTGATACAGGCAGTCCTGGATTTAGAAACTAAACTTGTGAAACATCACCTGCCAGCTTCCTCCTTAATGAGTAACCAGTTTTGGGAAGATGTGTGAGGGGATTTCTACCTTTGCCTTTAGCCTGAGAGGCTGGCCACAGTTAGAGATGAGAAGTTGGGTGGGCACTGCTGACAGCTACTTTGGCATGCCTTGCTGATTTACTCAAGGTTAAACTAATTACCTGAATTAGGACCATAAACAGATTTTCCCCTTTGGATTAGGAGGGACTACTGGGAGAGGGAAAATGCAAACTTTGCACAAATAGAGGGGAGAAATATCTATTGGCACTTTATAAATTCACTGCTAACACAGGCACCCAGAATGGTAATGCTTACACTTGATTTCTCAATTTCTCTGTAAATCTGTAGGACTGGCCCTTGTATTTGAATTAGGATGCTGAAAAGGCTTTCGTGGCTTGTGGGGAAGGCAATGACCCATAGATTGGGCTGGATTACACCTCTCCTCCCCGTTACCTGTGACTATAGGGCAGTGGTGGACTCAGTCTCAGACAACACTGAGCTCTGGGTGCCTGGTCCTCCAGAAGAGTTACTGCGGTTGGGACACCCTGTGCTTGGGACACCCTGTGCTTGGGGTTTGTGGAAGCAGCAGCTGGGGAGCCTGCGCGTGGCCCCAGGGTGAGCTGGGTGAGGGTGCGCTAGGCTAGGTGCAGCCTCCATGATCCAGCCTGCCTGCTTGTCTGTAAGTAATTAAATCATTCAAATAGAGGGCAGTCCCATAACAAACGATGACTTATACTTTCTAGCGCTCTTGGGGTTTTCTCAAAGATATCACATAAAAACTGAACTGGCCTGGTCCTGTGTAGCTTATGAGATAAGATGAGCTCACACATGGTGATTGCCAACTTACGTGCAATGAAGCGCACTAGGAGAAGCACTCGAGCAGTGAGCCCTTTTCAGGGCATCTACTCTTCAGACACAGACTAGAGAGAGAGGTTTGATAATCTGTATTAACAGACTGGGAAAGAACTACATTTTTTTCTGCTGTAAACACAAAGGAATGGCGAGAGTCATTGCCAACGTGAAGAGCTAGTGATTATAGAAATGGAGCATACCTTAGGAGCTGAGACTGGAACTGTTGCTCTGGATCACCCTGTTAACCAGCTCATTCACCATGCTGCTTGCTCTTTCTTTACCTCCCTCTTCTTTCAGGAGGTCAAAATCAGTTCAGTGTGTCTCTAGACAGGAGATTTCATAAAGAAAAAGAAAGACCTTAAAACATAGTTCATTCCTCGGTGAGATGTGTCCTATCTTACACATGTCTAGCTGAATAGCTAGGTGGCTGAAAGATATTATTAGGAATAATTGCTGGTGATGAGCAATTGCAGACTACCTTTTAAAATGTACCCTTGTATGGAGGCAATATTGGCTACAAAAAATAGGGAAAAATAATGCTTTATAGATATTTTTAATGAATGCACTCAGCACTACAGTACAATACATACCAATGTAATAAAAATGGTATTTTGCAATAAAAATTTAGTCTTTTTTGAACCTGCAAAATATTATGCTGTATTGCAACAACCATTTGCAATATGCATCGCACCGACTCCCTGAGCATCATTTACATGCTAATATCAATGCAGCTTGGGCTTAATTCATTCTATTTCAGCTTAGGTTGAAAAGATTATTTTTTCATCAGAATCACAAGCAGACAAACTCATAAGAATATTAAAGGATATTCATGAGTGCCAAGAGGAAAAAAAAATAAATGTGGAAGAAAAGGTATTTTGGAGTGACTTGCTGAAAGCAGTGTCTGAATTTCTGTGGATAAGTGTATACGTCTTCCGGATGTGCAAATTGTGGCTGTTATTCTTTAAAGTTCTCCTATTTCAGATGCTTATACCTGCTAAAAAATTAATTTATCCACAAAGCTTACTGTTCAGTTGAAATTTCACAGGCAAGCACCTATCTCAAGAAAGATTCATTATTTTTTTAATCCAGCTACATTTTGTAGTGCCACTATTTTATGTGAAGTTTGCTACCCTTGTTTTACACAGTGCATTCAAAGAAGCTGCATATTAGCAAGGAACACTGTAAGAATCTCAATGACCTGATGTTTTTCAGTGCTATACTTAAAGGTAGTCACTGGACTCTGCATGTCAGGTTTTGTTCCTTCAGATTTGCTGGGAGAGAGAAGTCTTGCTAACTTTCATAACTGTAGACGTAAGTGGTGATAACGTGCAAAACTGGAGTCAAGTCTGAGAGTGGATTTGACAAAAATGTGGGTGTCTGTGCACAGCACCATTTTACTTCACAATGAGATTTTAATAAGGTGTTCTGAATCATTTAGTGGTAGTACGGAGAATTTCTGATTGATAAATTTCAAGGGCCAAGTTCTGTAACAGGGTCTGGAGACTCTGAATGCCTAATTTGCAACAGTTTCAAATAGCCGAATTTTCACTGCGTTACCTGTCCTGTAGATCGGCATCCTCCTGGGCAGGGTGAACTAGCCCAGTGCATTTTTTCTGAAGAGGATGAGGGGGAGCTTGCACAAACCGTCTTTCTACATACACTGTGGAGCGCAGGGAGCAATCTGCACTTTTGGGCAGGGACAGGCAGCCAAGGCAGTGCCATTTCAAAGCAGAACAGCTGTTTGCAAAATGAACATCTGTTCTTAGATTTTTTTTTGGGGGGGGGGGAGATGAGTGCATGTCTGCAACATGTAATATAAAGGATACAAAATCTGAGGCAATGAGCTAACTAAGGGGTATGCAATGTTATGTCTTTGATTTTGTCAGTCGAATCCTCATGCCTTGGGCCTTTTTATACTGGGCATTGAAGAAAACACAATTTACAATTTGTGTTGCTGCCTGCCTTTGCTGAGCATTTCCTGGCAAACCAGCACCACTGCCTGTTTGTCCAGGATGGATGGAGGGTGAAGGAGGCTGAAGGAGGCTGACCCATCTGGGTCACAGTTTTCTTGGTGTCCTCTGAAGGAGAGCGGTGAGTTTGTCCATCACCGCTCACTCCTTTGTGAGCTTTTCTGCAGTCTGCACCTGACCTATGGAGACAAAGAAAAGGCTGCTGGATCAACAGCTCAGGACTAATAATAGCCGCTGGGTAACCTTGAGAGGCTGTGGTACACGCTTACCCTATACCCCGCTGCCCTCCCCCTTGCTTCGTTTCGCATCCTGCCTGAGGAGCCTGGTAAAGTGAAAATCAACAGGCCCTGGGCCCTGACAGCCAGATAATCCTGGAGCTGCAGAGGTTACTTTGCAATGGGAGGCCCTGAGGGCTGTTCCAGCTGGAGCAGCTATGGGACCCTGAAACAAAAGCTGAGCGCTATGGAAGTACATGGTGGGGACAGGGAGGTTGCCTGCAACTGCCAGCTGTCTGTGGAGTGGGCTCAAGTATTAATTTCCTCAGAGTGCGAAGGATAAAGTAAAAAGGGCATCTGCTTCAGCCTGGCTCAGACATTATGTTTTTCCCATCTTTTTTCTCCAAATGATAGAGCAATGGTGTACCTGCCTGCTAAAACAGGGTGCCAAGCACACGGTGTGCGAGTGAAGGTGGGCCTGCTGCTCTGGCACCGTGCACGAACACTGCCTGCGCTGCCGGGCTCCCTCTCCTGCCCACAACCCCGGCCAGGAGCTGCAGCCGTTGCTTTTGCTGCCACCAGCAGTGGTACTTGGCTGTGATATACCTGGGAACCCACTTTTTCATCCATCCTCCTGGGATTTATGCGATAGCCCTTTTACATCTCTGCCCATGCAGACAGTCAGCCTTAAAGGAGAGAAAAGAAATCCAGCTAGTGGGGGTGACTGCTTTTTTTTTCTGTTTGTGCAGCCTGAGAAGTTCCCACACACAGTAATCTCCCCAGCTGACAAAAAAATTATGGACTGGACTGGACTGTATTAATCTGTGTGAAAGCTAGAAGCAGCCACGTCTTCACAAAGACTTTCCTCAGTGTCCACAGATGAGAGCAGGGAAGACCAAAACTCAAGAGCGGCTCTGAACTTTAACTCAGCAAATGTTTAAGCATGTGCCTAACTTTAACTGCTCAGATAATCCTGTGCTTAAACTTGCTGCTTATGTTGTCTGACTGTGGTCAAAAGGTCCTTGGGACTCTTGATGAATGAGGACGAGGGTTATTCAGGGAGCTGAAAATAATAGGTTGGATCCTGCTTACCTAGCTCAGTCGTGTCGTTCCATTCACGGTTTGACTGCTCATATAAATAAAATGAATAGGATCTGACCCAGGCTTTGCACCTAGTTGGAAATAATCCCTCTTCTGCGTTTTGAGAGCAGTTTCTCAGACAGCTTTTATTTGTTCGGCCTCTGAACAGACGGATTGCCTACAAACCCTATCAAATCCTGATTAAATTGTTGTGTGGGAGTCAACAGGTACATATTAAAGAGGCTGTGAGATTACTTTCCATCCTGAATGGCAGCGCCATGTCTAATTAGAAAAAGAGAAATGAGGCTGGAGGAACAAGACACAGAGCTGCAGCAGGAGCTCAGATGGAGCCAGGGGAGAGAGTACCTAATGCAGTCTGCAGACCTTTGACCAAAGGCTTCAAGGTCTCCTCTGAGGATTGATTAAGCTGCATCTTTTATTTTCCTTCTGCCCGTTTTTCATGCAAATTGAGGATGCCGTAGGAGTGAGCAGGTGGTGGGTCCTTAACATGGCCCAGGCGAAATAAGAAAAAGAAAAAAAAAAAATTCCCTTAAATAAGTGCAACAGCTGTAAGAGGATTTCGAGCTGGAGGATAAGGAAGTTCTGAAATCTTAGAATAGGAAGGAAAGCCTTTATTTTACTAGCTGCTGCTGGTTGTACATCCTGTTGTGACCCCTCTGCAGTGTTTCATAACAGCTTGGGGACTGCTAAGTCTAACACTGTAATGAGGAACAAGGATTCCTAGTTCCTCCATGCTATCTGCCAGAATTAAAGGTCTCTTTTGCCTGGTGATGACACAAATTCTAATAGGAACTGAACAGAAAAAAGATGGGGGGCAAAATTCCCCAATGGCTGAAGAAAATTACCATCTCTGTATCCCCAGAGCTAGGTCTCATGTACCTCAGTGTATGTCTTGAGTTAAGCTCATGTGGTTCCTGGATGGAAATGGCCATGCTGATTTTCAAAGGGCTTTGTTAAAGTTGTCTGCACAGCCAGGTTCTGATGTGTGCTGACTGTCAGAACAGAAAAGCAAGGACAGGATGGGAGGCTGCTGATGGGAAGGTAGCTCTGAACCATACCTGGGAGTGGTGTCATCTCGTACGAGCTCCTCATGGGCTGCTCTGCCAGAGCAAAGCATGTAGACTCCGATATGCTGTAGCCCTGTCTCCAACTCCTCTAATGTGCTATAGGTGACCTTTACTGTACCCTTGAGCTGTGGCCAGTGGAGGTGGGGAAGGGATGGAAAAGAGAAAGAAGGAATTTTTTGGATAAAGATTTTCTTTGCTGATATACACCATGGTTATGCATGCACACACAAACTCAGAATATTGGTTAAATTCCCATTGATTCAGCTTCCCAAACATATATGGATGTCTAATTCTCTGCCTAGTCTTTTGTACTAGCTGAGCAGGAGAAAAGGACTACAGCCTAAAGCACTGCCAAAGCCCATCTGCAGACCTGCAGCTCTGCAAGAGGCGTGTGGGTAGGAACGTAGTATTTGCACATTGATAAGGCATAATAACTTTCAGAGTGGTTACTGCAGTTTAAGCTCACAGCATTTGTAAAGTAAATCTAGTTAGGCTTTGTTCACTAGCAATACACCCACACAACAAATAATACGGTAAGTGGCAATAAGATAAAATCTGGAAATGCAGCTGTGGAGAAAAATAAAATGTGTGTGGGGACAAGCAGCACATAAGTCATACAAGTAGTTTTGAATCATCATATCGGTGGGGAGACATTTTGGATGGCTGTACTTTATCCTACAACACCAGTGAGGCAAACAGTTTACATAGCAGATTGGTTAGCGAGTGTCCACTGAAGAGATGATAGAAGACGCCCAAAGAAACTAAGAATTTGGCAGAATAAAAGATTCTTAGAGCACAGCTTGTGATGTTTACCAATGTATTTGCTCCATTGAAAAGCTGTATTTCAACAGAGCAATGCTGTTTGTCTTACGAACCTAAATTCCTAAGCAGAACAAAACAAACTTTTACTTTCACAGCACAACAATTTCTTATGTAATAGGCCATGGTCTCCAACATTTATCAGATCTTTGCACTTCCCTCCTTTTACTCTTCTCCCCTTTCCCCTTTTTTTGTATTAGGAAGTGAATTGCATTCCATCTCTAAAACAAAATCATTCTTAGATGAGATTTCCCCCTCTGTATCTAACAAACCTTTCCTGATCAAAGTTATACTAAAATTGGTCTTCTTCAGTAACGGTTCAATTTGCAAGGAAACTGCATTTCTCCACAGACAACCAATCTCATTTCATTAGAAGAAATCCTGATCTTCTCCAGCTTAAGTGCTGTGAAAAGTAATTACTGAACTGCCTGGAAGATGGAAATTATCTACTCAGAAGGTTATTAAGAACATATGTTATACAGGCTTCACAGGGCTACTCCACCCATATACCTTTTCCTGACCTGGATGGACAAGCTGTCATCATCAAGATTTCCAGCAAAATTGCCAGCCCCTGCCAGGGGGTTGAGTGGTTGGGGGTTTTGGCACAGTAGGGAATCTTTCCATCCTGTGATTGAAGTAGTAGTATTTTATCCCTTCTTGGAGACTCTGGATGGATCACAGCTAGACAGAAGGGCAGAGCCCTGTAGCACAAGAACAACAGACAGGTATGTCTCGTGACTAAGCTCAGATGCAGAAGACCTTACCTTCTTCTGCTGTGCTGCAGGCAGCTTAATATCACCACTGAGTTCCTTTGAGTGTCTGGGGCAGTATGAGTAATGTTTGCAATGCAGATGTAGGTCATGTGCTTTAATGGTATCTAGTGCCTTTAAAGCCACAGTAAGTAAGGAGAAAAAAACAATCGGATTATGAAGTCAACTGCTTTGCGTGGACAAAGCAAAACACCCAAAGTAGGCTTTTGATCTAATCTATACCTTCCATGTCATCTTATTAGATGAATTAGAAATTTTAAAAGAGACAGTCTAAACATGGATGAGAAACCAAGATGGAAACTCACTTTCATTTCAGGTGAAGATTTGAAAGCAGACATCCACCAGCATGATCACCTGATGTGTCTTGAGAACAGAGCCAAAAGTAGGTTTTTATCTCACCAGGCCAGAAGAAATTCAGAAATCTGCCTTTTTCTAGCAAAACTTTGAGTATGTTAACTGCACCTATTTTCAGTCTGAAGGGAAAGGTTTAATGGAAGAATTTTAAGGTTGAGAACCAGGGCCTGACTGGAAAAGCACAACTACATTGTAGGGTTAAACTTTCATTCACCTCATTTACCCCTTATACCTTTCTAGTAGTGGAAAGAGTCCACCAGCAGAACAGAGAAATTTAAACAAGATGAAAATTCAGAGAGCTAAGTTTGGAAATGACATAAGAAGATGAAGAAGAAAATTATTACAGACCTCTTCTGTGATGAGAAAAAAACAATGTGAAGCTAGAAAGAAAGGACAGAGATGGAAGGATGTGAAAACAGTCCTACTGTACCTACTTGGTCTTGGGGAATAAAATCCTTTCAATGAGCAAAGGTGATTTCCTGGTTTATCTCAGCCTCTTTTTGAAATTCAGTATGAGTTATTTTACAGCAGTTCAGTTCCTGCCACAGACTGAAGTTAAAAATTAATGACTTATGGGAAGCATACTGCTTATGGTAGAGAGTGGAGCCAAGGTCAGGACTGCTGCTGTACCAAAGGACCAAGAATCACCACCTGGATTTGTCCCAGCACTGGCTCACAGCAGCAGGAGAGTCTGGGAAGCCCTATAAACCTTGCCCCACACAGACAGATCCGTCCCACCTCCAAGAGGAGCACTGTTCTGAGAGGAAGGGACGTTGTCCAGCTGAATTGTCATGCTTTGATTTAATGCTTCTCTTGCAACTTCTGCCATCAAGGCTTCTGTAGCGGCTTAGCTGTGATTGAAGCTGTGTGGGGTGATCTACTTGGGTGAATGAGAGTACAGGCAACAGCTGTGTTTCCCCAACATGAATGTTACCAGGTAAACAGCATCTTAAATTGGCATGGGCTTGTTGAAAGCTGGCTTAGGTGCTACTATCCTGCACTGCAGTCAACCCACCATTTAATACTGAATCAGTCCATAAAATGTTTCCAAATGCTTCCCAGCTGGGCAGTGTGTAGGAGACAATGTCCCCAGAACAGATATATCAACAGGCCTGTACAGATTCTTGATGGGCTGGGACTGCTCTGTGGTTTTCTGCTAGCTCAGGTGGTTTTCTTAAAGGGATTACATTCAATGCCTGCAACAAAGGATCAGTCAGAGCCTTTTATAATACATATAGAAAAGTCTCAGTCAAAACTACTGAGGATGAAAATCCATTTGTCAAAGTAGCTTTGAAATGTTACAGGTTCACCGTTTTCTTCTCCAGCACATAAAATGGGTGTGATATCATTCTAATTTTTAGAAAACCTGAGAATGGGGGGTTGGACATATATAGTTAAAAAAAAAAAAAGAAACAATGAAATGAATGTTTCCTGGCAAAGACCAGCAGAAGGATATAGCTGCCAAAAGAAGAAGCTGCATTTGATTAACCTTTACAGTCAGTATGTACCCATGACTCTTCATTTGTGTCTCATTGCAGCAAATGCATAAAAAGGCCCTGATTAATGTGATTGCTTTAACATAATTTTTATTTGTAACAGCCTCCAAATATAAATCTGCATATTCAGGACATCTGAGTGCCAGTTATCTTTCTGCCCTTCCCGTAAGTGCCTTGTGGAGGCCATTCTCTCAAAGAATGGGGAGTGGCGTGCACTGGGCTGCAGATGGGGCAGCAATGCCTCTCCTCCCTCCTACAGCTTTGCTTTGGCAACCCTATTTCTGACATGCCCAGCCACGGTAACGAATGAGCGTGTATGAGGATGGAAGTGTGAGAACTGTGTGATGGGAGGTGATTTACGATGCCTGGCTGTCTATGTGATTCATTAAGTAAGCCTCTCGGAGTAGGGCAGACTGCTAGGAGAGTAGGGCAGACTGCTAGGAGAGCCGGGCAGCGCCAGGCAGAGTTGAGGAGAGTGGCTGCCCCTCTCTGGGGGATGGCTCTGCCTGGTCATGCACTCATCCATCTTTCCACACGGAGTGCCAAGCACCAGCCTTAAATGATGGCTGCAAATGGCGTTCGCTTTTTTTTTCTGTTTCTCCCAAACAACCTTCTCTTCCTTTCTTTCCTTCTCCCCTTAACTGCTGTCTTTCCTGCATCTGATTTCCATTTCTTGAATTTTTGCTTTCTTCTTCTCATTAACCATCTCTTTTCTTCTCTCTCTTTCACCCCATCTCCATCGTCTTTCCCACATCATTAATTTCTTGCTATCACTCAGCCTGCGTGCTGTCTCGGCCAGGTGCCTCTGGCTCTGGAGTGAGTCTGGCAGTGGGAGCAGGAAGGGCAGGGGGCCCTGCTTGCAACAAGCCCTGGCCCAGCGCTGGAGGGGAGCATGGGGCAGCAACAGACTCACTGGTGCACCCACACCAGGGTCTAATCACATACCCAGGGTGGGCCCTGCCCAGATTTCGCATTTGAAGGTAGCTGTCTGGTCGGAGCTAGGCATCTCAACTTCTTCTCCGGTCAATGTGGAGAGTCTAAGGGAGGTGTCTAAGGTAGGAGGGGTGACTCTTCCTCTGGAGTTGCCCATATTTCCATTATTGAGTGACCTTAGACAACCAACTTTGACTAGATATCCAACTTCTAGATGACTAGGTCTGCATAATAGAAATCTCTCTCTAGGGCATAGAAATTAATGGAGGATAAATAATTCAGATGGGTGGATCATAACTAATTTACCCTCTGAGAACTCAAGTTCTATCAGCTCTTTCCACTAAAGGTCTTAGGGCATTTCATTAATTTTGCACAATAACGACATATTATCATACCCTTCTCCTATAGGTGTCTGAATAAAGTACTATCACTTCCTGATATTATCATCTCATGGAGCTATTCCTGCGCTAAATAGGTAGAGGTTTTGTAGGCAAGTCCCACTGACAATTCATTGTATGTGTCATTGCACAAACCGTGAATGAAGTTTCTCAACTTTCATCATCCGATGAGTCCATAACATACCTGTCCCACAGCTCAGCAGCCCAGGGCGTGGGGAGGTTAAGTGATTTACCAAGTTACTGCAGAGTTGAGTGCTGGAGCCCAGACTCTGGCTAGAGTGGTTTGGGGTTTTTTTTGGAGCACAAGTGACACCGCCTTCCAGAAGGAGAGCTGCAATTCAGTATTTATTATCTTACAGAAAGAGCTGTGGCTGCATCTGGCTCCCGCAATGAAAAGCTGGCCATTTTCAGAAACGCTGTAACTAGCTGTATTAAGCCAAGGAGGAACTGGAAAATTTGTCTGTCTGTCTGCTAACATAGAATGGAGAACTTGTATTCCAATCTGTGAATCCTGATCAGGGTCAGATAGCAACCTGTTCAACCATGTTATCAGCAAGGCAATTGTAGGCATGCTCAGAGATGCATTTCTAGAGGTGGAGGAATTTAAAACAGTTAAGTATTAGGAAAAAAAATCCCTAAGAGTCAGGACCAGTGGGGTTTTTTTTCAGTGTAATTTTGGATGTAGGTACCTACATTCTCCCTAAATCCTAGATGTATTTCTTCAGAACTGGTCATTGGCCAGTAAAGTATTTTGTCCTGACAGTTGTGTTAAAAATTGTATTAAATATGTATCAGATTTGGGATCTGAAACTCACTTGCATGAGTTTCTCCTCTCAGCTCAGAGCAGCTGAACTGAGATGCACCATCTCTCTAACCACAGTATTTCCCAGCAAGATGAAATAATCATGACATGAAGCCAGAACTGAGCCAGTATGAGATTGGGGCCTGATGTTCTACTTTTGTCTGCCAAGCAGCATCCTTTCCTTTCACAGGCCCTCTTCTGCTGGTGGATAGGAGGTTCTTTTTCTCTAGTATCTGTTGTCACAGACATGGGGCAACTTCTGATTCAGGCCCAAAGCTACAGTGAAGAGCTAATCTTAGTGCTGGTGTGCATCATACAGCCAAACTGCATTATTTGTCAGGAGTGTGTTCTTGGAAAGTGCAACTGTTGGTGGAACTATGGATAGAAAAGCCATTTTTATCATAAGATTTAGTGTAACAGAGGGAAATGCATGCAGGGACTAAGAAAAACATGCAATATAAATGCACAGGCACAGGATATATGGTGTGGAGGATGGAAAGGTGGGAACAGGATCATTATTAACAGGAGATGCTGTTTTTTTCAGAACAGATTGCCAATATGAAAGACCTTGGTTGCTTCATCTATGAGACTGAAGCACCAGTACAAGTCTTTTAGTGTGAGCTCTCTTGAGATCTCTTTTTGAACAGTTATATTTTTGTTGCATCATCATGCCTGAGATGCATTTAAGTATATCAAAGGTGCCAGATGACAGCATGGTGCGATAACAGGCAGCAGAGCAGGGCATAAGTGACTGGTGATGGAGCTCCAAAACAAGGGATGGAGAAGCAGCAGAGAATTGGGCATTACTGTCCTGGGGTTAAATGAGATACAAGAGAGAGGATGTTCTTCTGATGAGTACGACAACTCAGTGAAATGAAAACCAAAGAAAGGTTTGTCAGCTCTAATTTTAACCAAAATTTTCTTCCTTGCTTTCAGAGCACAATACCCAGCATATGTAATTTTGTGGTTACATGCAAACAGTAAGCATGCTCTACAGTTGGTTTCAGTAGAGCCCATCAGAAGTCAGATCTCCACAATGCATATCTGTGTGTGTGTGTTTGTATTCCACAAGCAAGGAAAGATCCCCATTAATTGCTGTGGGCAGACTTGTGGGCAGGGACCTGCAGGCAATGGGGAGATTAGCTCACAGGCAGCTCCTTGCTTTGAATAGAGTTCAGCCCAGAACAACTTCTTGAGCGTAATCTGTTTAAAAAGACAAAAGACAGATGCCTCATTTATGTCAAGAAATTTTGTATTTAAACTACGCTTCCAAGTGAAATGTGCCCTCGAGGAATCTCTCTGGTGATGTCAGACACTCATATGCCTCGTTTCTACAGAGGTGGTGAAAATGGAGTAGAGAATGCTAAAGCAATCAGGAGCCTTCCCCCTCGCACCGCCGTAATTACCGCACAGAAAGCATTACACGTTTGTCTCCTCTCCCTAAAGCGCTGCTTCATGGCACTCTTCACATGAGCAGTGAATTTCCATAAGTGAGCGGTGACCTACATTCGAGGCAGAAGCCTCGCTGCCTGCTTTCGGAGGGTGCCCTGGCTGCCTTCCAGCTCAAGCCTGAGATTCTCAGCATTTCATTTCCTGGCTTGTCCTCATCAGGTTCGTCAGGGACCGGCTTCACTGCAGAGCATCTGCATGGAAAGGTCACTGCAAAAAGAAGGGTTGGAATGTATTTTTGTGGTAGGCTTAGACACTAGTCTGACATAAGTTACAAAAATATAGCCTACAATGAACACAAATGAACGGGTAGTGAAGAAATTAGCAGCCTGGTTAAAATCTGTGCTTGTAAGAATCAAGACTGAGATTCAGTCATAAAATGTTTTTTTCAAACTTTGGCAAACTCTTGCCATTAAATGAGTTATTGAATTAAAAGTTTAATGTTTGCCATTGATGTTTCATCCTGCTCTGTACCTTCACTTACAGATGAAGCTGCCAACTTGTGAAGCAGTGTAAGAAAGAGTGTTGAATAGCCAAGCAAAACTGTCATTGCAAAACCTTTTGCAAGGACAAAATGAGAGTGTGTAAGCTGTCTGCACGATTAATTTATTAATTTATTACCTCAGTTCTACAACACCAGCAACCCAGCCATGAACTTCCTATTTCTGGTTTGGGTTTTGTTCTGCAAGTGAAGCCGTTGTTCAGAGGGCTGCAGAGAGTCATGGTAGGAACCCATGAATCACCAATATCTTTCAAAAGGAAGCTCTGCTCTAAGCGTGGCTGTCCCAGTGGTGTGGTGGCATGGAGACCAGGCAGAGGAAAACCAAAGCAGAAATTGAAGAAATAAGCCAAATCTGCTCAGAGAGAACCATTTTTAGAGAAATTCAGACCAGCTGTTCCTTTGGATTCACAAAGCACAACTTGACAAATACTTCAGAATAAGCAGCGCTGGCCTCACTAACAACTTCCACAGCTATGAGAGAAACTGAATATTAGGACATGTTGCCTGGGCTCCAGAAAAGAGATCACCCTTCCAAGTTACCTCTGCCTAATGTGAAAATGTCCATGGGCCAGGGGAGAGCATTCCTGTCCGCTCTGCCCTGCCACACAACGTAACCACGTAGAGTGAAAGGGGAACAAAATAAAAAGAGCAAGTCAAACCATCCACAAAAAAATCCCCCAAAACTTACAGCCCAAGGACTGAAAATTCTGAAAATCTGGCAAACCAAGGGGAACTTCTCTTGACTAGTGAACAAATAGGGAAGATATGGGAATGAGTTGTTAAGGCTTTGGTAGGGCTAGTTCAGACTTCAGATCAACTGGATCTTGTTTCAGGCAACTGACTTTTTTCTTTGACACAGACACCAGAAATGCTGACACAGCAGAATGAAAATAACAAATGACCATGACTTCACAAGGATCCTCTTTCCCAGAAAGCTGGCTACTTATTGGGAGGCTGCTGGCCGTGGGGAAGTACTAGCCTTTGTTCATTTCAGTTTTTTCTTAGCTTCAGCCAACTGGGGCAACCATATGTGAAGCGACTTCAGCATAAAAATAGATCAGGAGTGATACGAATAACAGCGGTGATGGGAAGCTTTGAGATTTTGCACATTTTGACTCCCAGCTATTTCCCTTAGCCAGGAGGGATTTCCCACCTTATTTTGCAGTAACCTCCCTTTCCAGAGGGCCTCATTTAGTACTGCTCTGCCTGACCGAGGAGAGCAAGCCGGGACTGTTTTGGTGGCCGGTCGGTGCAGTGGTGTCCCTGAGCAGCAGTTGGGATGCAGACCGCCTCTGGGCTTGTGCTGGGGAATCACACAGGGCTTGAGTGCGGTACGGCCGAGCAGTGCTGACCCACCGTGGCTGGGCTGGTGCTGGGTGTCCCTCCCAAACACCCCCTCTTTCACTTCCATTTCTGCTTTCATGGTTCCAGCGCACCACTGTGTTTTACTTATTTCTCTGTCTTGCTCTGTCTGCTTCTCCTTTTCTTTCCTCTCCCTCATCTCTCCTCCACTTGTTTTCTCTTCTTCATCTCGTTCAGCGTGTGCTTCACCTCTGCTCTTCTTCAAAAATTGCTGCTACCACCCTCCATTACCAGCACTCAGGAATCCTCACCCTTCTTGGACACTGAGCAATGTTATGAGCTCAACCACCGCAACAAAGCTGGTGGATTAACTTAATCCCTGAATTTTTTTTCTGATTGCTGTGCTATACAAAGGGCTGTTTTGGGCATGAAGATCTAAGGCTTGCCAGCTGTGCTTTACCTGGAGTAATGTAGCAGCCAAACCTACACCATGCTAGCACCAGCTTCTAGGTCCAAAGCTAACACTGTGCTAAACCGGGATTTTAATCTGCAAAAAACAAACATAACTGCAGAACTGCATTGTCCAGTGAAGAATTCAATGTTATCATTTTTCATGAAAAAGCTTGGGAAACTGAAGAACAGCACTCTGCCACCAGGCACAGCATGAAGCAAGATAAAGACAAATGAATAGTACTGGGCTGCTTTCTTTACATAATTGCCTGGGGAAACCACCTAAAGCAAATTTGGATGCTAAAAAATGTTTGGAGGGATAAAAATATCAAGCAATTTTTAGTTCCAAAAAAGATGCCAATAAAAATATCAAGCAATTTTTAGTTCCAAAAAAGATGCCAAAAGATGAAACTTGACTATTTTCTCAGTGCTTAAAAATGAGTCTGCTGAGGTTCCATCTCTCCTCTTCATAATGTGAGAGTAGAAGCTTTTCTGAAAGAAACAACATGCACTTGTGTCCTCTCTCACCATTCAAAACAAGAAATGCTTCTCCTAAAGCGGAAGCACATCTTTCACCTCTGGCTGTAAATTGAGAGGTCACGTGTTGGTATCAGCAACCCATGCCTTGATGTCATTAAACCTTCTATTTCCTTCCTATCCAGCCTGCCGGAAACCTTTCCAGGATAACTGAGATGACTGAAACACGACTCTAACACTAGCATCCCTTCATCACGCTTGGATAAATTAAAAAAAAAAAATTATTAAACTGAGAGCAGGCATTAAATATCATTAATAAATATAGACTGCACTAGGACATCAAAAGAGAACTCATCTAGGAAAATTCCTAACATAAACTCTTCCTTTCATCTATTTTGGCTTCTTAAAGGGAAAAAGAGAAAAATTTGGTAGGTGTCTTATTTTCTCTTAAGTTGTGATTATTTTTAATCAAAACCAAAAGCCTACTCAGAGTGCTGACGGGATATGAGATAGACCAGTTGTTCTCAAAGTGAGGAGCGTAGAATAAATTTGAGATGGAAAATCCATCTCACCTTTGTTTCAATTTTTTCTCCCCATCTCTGGGATCCTTTTCCTCTTTGGTGGCCATAGGATGAAGGGACAGAAAAAGAGCATGAGGAAAGCTCAGGCTTTGCATGGCACCTTCCCCATGTGATGGCATGGCAAGCTGAAGTTGGGGTCACAAGAGCTGCATCAGCCCCCCACTGCAGAAGGGCCCCCACGGGGCCTGTGCCTGGCAGAGGAAGGAGCTGGTGGGGTTGGGTGGGGTGCAGAGAGCTCCTGCCAGCAGCAGGGATGCATGGCACAGGGGGCCAGGGCACCAGGCTGCGCTGGAGTTGAGTTCACTTTGCCAAAGCTGGTGATAGAAGGAGTTTAAAATGCTTTTCTTTAATACAGGCTTGATTGTTACAAGGGTACATTGTGAATTTGTATCCCATTAGTTAATCGGTTTAAATGGATTGTACAATCTGAAGGAAATAAAGAGGCAGGCGTGGGCAAGACTGCAGGGTGCAAATCCATGTTACAGCCAGCCAGTGCTGAAAGGGGGATTCACTCTTCCTCCTTTTCTCCTCTCCCTTGTGCCAGCACGCTGACTGCAGGGTGCTAAGCTAACCGCTTCCTTTGGTACAGTGAATATTTTACCTGTTTTGTTCCATGGGGAAGCAAGGCACCTGGAGGATGCAGGGAAACCACTATTCTCAGCAGTAGCACACATGGACCAGGTCAGCCAGGATGCAAAACTCTACCCACCTCAAAAATGTCACTCTCTTCATGAACAGCCTCTCTTCTTGGGTCCACAGGGGCTATGTTACAGGCAGAATTTGTAAGAGTTATATAGTTTCAGGTGTCCTCATAAAGTCAGTAACTACTCAGTTTGATTAAAGAGCTTAGAACGCAGTTCTAGGCTTGTTCAGAAAAGGAAAGGAACAGTATCTTTTCTGCCTCTTGCTTGCCTACTTCCTTTATGCAACTCACTAATGTGGCTTAAACACGGTGATAATGATTTAATTGCCTACACACTACCTGTTAACACTGATTAAAAAAATCACATCATTCTTGGGTTTCCTGCATTGAAGTCTGTGTTGCCCAAGTCTTGGCCTCAGAAAAAGAAAGGGAAGGTTCTTTTTTTCTTTTATAAAATACATATAATATTAGGACAATTCCCAGGGACTTGAGCGGCCAAGGATATGTGAGGAGAACAGCAGTGCAGGGGATTACCGCTAATGCTGTTTGCTTGGATCCTGCTTCTCAGACAGAATTGCAATTTTGCACGTGCCCGCCTGACACACATACAGCATCTGATGTGCAAAGCCAGGATTTGTGCATGCACATCCCTGTTGCATGAGGAAATGGAAAACTTTGCTGAGACATAAGATTCATATCACATGCAAAGCTCTAATTTCTGCACTAGCCACAATAAAGCTAGCTTTACATATGACTTTCCTGAGTGCTTTGCAGGCTAGAAAGATAGAATAGTACTGTCAAGAGTGGTTTGAAGATTTCAGAGCAAGAAATTCAGTGCCCAAGGATTTAAGAATCATTATTGTACACAAAAAGCCTGACAAGTGTGTGTGGGTGGGAAGGAAAGTCAGCCTGTTCCTTATGCAAAATCATGATCAATAAGAGCAGAGAGGTGGCTGGGGTGTGAGAAGGGGGTTACATTGTGAAGAACTGGGATAAGTGAGACAGCAAAGCTTCAGCCAATATAAATCAGTTCAGATCTTAATCATCACTGTATACCACAAGGGCTGGGGAGGAAAGAGGCTGTTTATCCCTTATTGCTTCTCCCTCCCAAACTGTCACCAGCTGCCCTACCCTTCTGCTTTAGGGGCACAGCCCTTACAGCCCCTTCTTCCTCTTCCTTTATCAGATTTTACCATGGGTTGCCTTTTTCCTGGCACACCATTTTGTCTGCGTCCCACCACTTGCACCCTGGTGTGACTACATAAGCAAGTGCCGCTACCAGAGCCCCATCTGGTCTATCCCAGGCCCACCAGCCCTCCAGGCCTCCTCTCTGAGTTGGGGTGCATTTCCTACAGAGCCCACTGCTCTCTGGTAACAGGCTACTATGCAGCTCTTTGAATGCACCCTTAAAAATGTCCTTTGCTGTGTTGCCTACAAAAATCTGAACTGCAACAAGGAAATGATACCTTCAGCTTGTTGTGCTGATTAGTGTTGCCTCATTTGCTCTCTTATTTGATCATCCCTGTCCACCTTCTGCAGAGCTGCTACTTAATGGGACCAGGAAAAGCCTTTAGTAAGCTCTCTGATTGGAGCCATGTGTAGCAGAAACCACAGATGAGGCTGCTGGGCACTACATCCATTAAACTTACAATAAGCAGAAATATAAAAACCAATATCAAGCAACATTTGCGTTGGTCTGTCTCGATTGATCTGTTGCAATGAGCAGTGCCTCAGCTGTTCTGGCTCTTCACAGTTGTCTCAGTACATGGTAGCACAGTGCTCAGGCCCCATATGCTCTGGTAAAAATGTAAAGTATGCAAGTACGGCCCATGTTACAGGTTAGCATTTATTCAGGAATCAGTGAGTACACTCTTTAGATTTCTCTTGTGATAATCAAATGAGAGGTCACAGATTGGGAAGGCATTCCGGGGAAAGTTCAGTCTACTGGCCCCGTCTTGCTTGTTCTCCTGCTTCCTTCCCAGTCTGTAGAGTTGTTTTCTTCCCTTTACCTCTCAGATGCTTTCTGCCCTGTGTCATGGTTACACCTGTCTTCCTGGGGGGTGACACGAACATGTGCAAAACCTCCTGGTGACAGTAAGCAGAACAAAGCTCGAGAGAGCACGTTCCTGTCAGCCAGCTGGGCATCATCACACAGGTACTGTGGGTGTAAAGCCCGGTGCATTTTCCGTGGTGAGCTTCTGCTTCCCTGCTTTGAAAAAAATCTCCTCTGCCGGAAGCAGAGTGTTGTGTTTGCAAATGAGAAATCCTCCTCTCCACTTTTCTCATCTATTATCAGTGATCTCTGGTGTGTCCAAAGCAAAACAAACCCCAGAGAATAAAAAGCACTGAAAATGCTGCTTTAGACCACAGTCGTCTTTTGCAGTTGCTGACTGTCAAGTTCACAGCTGGGACACAGCCTGTATTTGTGGCCAGCCCTCGTCACTTCCTCCGCAGCTCCCCAGACACTTCTGGGCACGCCGGGGCGCACTGGGGACCGTGCAGGGCTCTGCGGAGGCGCTTAGGGAGGTGCCAAGAGTGGCCGGTGGGCACCCACATGCCCCTTTGCTGGAGACGGCGGGGGGACTTCCCTGGGGGTGCTAGCGAAGGGCAGGGTCCTGGGGACCACAGGCAGTGGGAGAGGAAGGAGGGGCTGAGCACTGAAGGCAGTGCAAGCAGCTGCCCCCCGGAGACAGCAACAACGAAGCCAACAAGTGGAGCTTGCTGGAGGATGTCTTATGAGCTGTTTCAGGAACTGGCTGTGATTTTAACAGCAGTTTTGACCAAGGTAGATCAGTTACTTCCAGCACAGCCCTGGCTTCTGGCTCTGCAGGTAACTCGGCTGATGTCTATGCGTAGCAGACATGCCATAAAGACACAATGACACAGACCAGACAATGCCATAAAGAAGGTGCCACCAGTGCTGGAATGGGAAACTGGGGGTCCTTGTCTTTAGGTACATTGGCCTCAATGTAACTCAGTCAATGCATGCACCCTGCATGGAGTTGGTGCACTTGGACCCTTGTATCCCTGCACGATGCTCCTCTGGATGGCCACTATGCTGGGAGTGGAGACACAGAGGGAAAAGATCCCAGGAAAAACAAGAGGTTAAGGATTATCCAAATGGTTACAAGGAAACATGGAAACCAAGTTCCCAGACCACTTCCCATTACCTGTCTCCAGCCTGCTTGAGGAAAGCAGTAAAATCCCTGCACAAAGTAGTGTCAGATACACTGTTCTCTACTGGCACCGGAGATGACTGTAAACCTACAATGACCTGGTTTAATATCTTTTCCAAAGTATTTCTTGTTGGCTCTTCTTGTTAGCCATTTAAATGCCTGCTCCCTGGTTTGGTTTAGAGAGGTGTTCAGCGAGCTCTCCTGGGGATAAAGCAGCCTTAGCAGTGTTTTGCATCCAAACCAATGTCCCTTCCTCTACCATCATCACCTCAGGATTACTTCACAGCCAGCAAAAGCCAAAAGCCTGAGACAAAAGTGATGACAGCAGTCTCCCAGGCTGACATGGCCCAAGGGCTTGGCAGCTGGGCACCAGCTCGCCTGTGGAGCAGGGAGTGGAGGAGTTTTCTCCCATGGGGTGGCCCAGTGCTTCAGGCATCTCAGAGGACATTTCTGCTGCAGAAACACAGAGTAGGGCTGGGCCTTTCGGTGGCTCTCCCCAGCGAGCTCAGGCTTGCCACGCTGCAGGGTGATGCTGGGTGGGCAGTGGTCTTGGCCGGTGACTCCTCTCCTGGGGAGCAAACAGCCAGCACCACCAAGCACATACGTGTCCAACCCTGTATATGCTGTCAAGGATCCATTCAAGAAGGGATTAAATGTATCTGAAAACATCATTGCAGTGGTGAGTCTGCTACGGTCCTATGTAGAGAGGCCTTTTTGTTAAGTACTGCCAGGAGAGGCATTTACTTGTTGCTTGTATGTCAAAAAACATCATCTGTGCTGTGGTCCCTGCAAATTCATCCTCAGCACTTTCCTGCTGCTTTCCTCTCAGAAAATATTTTCCCAGCGCAAGAGATCTCGCTTCATTGCCTCTATTCCACAGAAACAAAACATAAACAAAAGCACGACATAAACATGCGGGTCTCCTGTGTAAAGCTCTATCAAGCAGTGCTCCTGCTCAGGGCTGGGTGAATCACCCTGAGCAGGGCTGTTTCTAAGCACACGCTGTATGGGGTTTAAAGCAAAATAGGAAATACCTGTGCTTCAGTCTCATAATAGTCGTGCTTGAATCAAAGCAGATGATTCGTAGCCAGGGTCAGGTTCACAAGAAAGGGCAAGGTTGCTAGAAAACCATAATGATAAAGCTTCCTGTTCTTAAAGATGGATTTCAACAATGATTATTGCTGCCTCAGAGACGGAAATGGATGCCTGCTAGCTGAAAAGTACCTTACTAGTTCTCTCTGCACTTGTGTGCCAAAAAGTCACACAAACAAGTGACTTGTGCTGGAAATGAGAGGAGGCTTCCTTTTGGAGTTTTCAGCTACAGCAAAATTACTACATGCTTGCAAAATTAAGGCTGCTCTGTTTTTTGCTGTTATGCAAACTTCAGGCTTTCTCCTTGGCAACACAGAGTGCCCTTAAGAGCTAGAAGTGCTCAACGTCTTATGACTTTATTTTCTTTATATACACAATGATTAAAACAAAAGACAGCTGTTAATTTCAGGAAGAAAGCCACCACGTAATAAATCTTTTGTGACACACCAAAATAACTCTCCTCAGGCAGACACAATTTAGCATAAGAGTTGTCTGCATTTGGTGCTACTTACCATAAGAAGATATTCTTTTATTTCTAAATATATGGGAAAGCATGCTGCACATTACAGAGCTGCCACTTATGTTACGGACAGAAAGTGAGATCTCACTTATTTATTTCTTCTTAAATGACACTTCACCAAAGGCATGATGTGCTTTCTGTGTCCTGAAACAAGTACCCATCAATTGTTTTTCACCAATGTCATCATGTGCTTTTGTGATACAGGTGACAGATTTTGTGTTTGTTCCCATTTTGCTGTGAATCAACTTGAGTCAGTCAACCAGAAGAGTCTGAATCACATCTTTGCTGCCAAGGCTCACCTTTGCAGTGCTGGGAGAAGCGAAGTAGGAGGAGGTGAAGCACTGGGTGTTTTCCTGGTTATCCAGCCCAGAAACCATCATACTTTACTCCAGATTGGAAGGGTTGAGAGCAAGCTGGCACATCGTCAGCTCCTCTTCCACCTTGCCACAAGCTGTCCCTGTGGTAAGCATCTGGTTTGCTTCAGCGCCCTGAGGAGCACTGGCGATGGGCCCCTTCCCACAGCTGGGCTATCATGTAAAGCCCACACTTGTCCTTCCTAGGGAATTAATCTGCACTACGCATTTGAATTTGAAGGGTAGCCATAAGACTGAGTGGACACCTGGAATAAAGTTGGCTTTCATTCACTCTGCCCTGGTTCTGACTGGAGCAGAATAACCATCTGTAATTGATAAGAACAGTTTTAATACAATCATCTTGTTTCAAAAGAAGGCATCCACCATGGGAAGTATTCTTTAGCAGCCACTGTAGAAGTGTTTCTTCAGTCAATGCTTCCCCATATGTAGAGCATTCCTTGTTCATACCCACAAGGCTCAGGGTGACTTGAACGCCTGAAGCACCGTCAACACCATCAAGTGTTCCCCCAGTTGCCTGAGAGTGTACACCCTCACAGGGCCATAGCACCACAGAAACCGATCCATAAGACAAGCTGATGTGCCACCACTGAATGATGTGGCATTTACTGGGACAAACACATTGTGGCAGAAGCATGCAGAATTTCATTGCAATGCTTTGACACCAGCTCTAAAATGCTGAGATGTGAAAGGGATCCTGCCTGGATGCATTAGCTCCTTGACAAAGCAAGCTTTGCTTTTGTTTTGAACAACTGGTCTGGAGAACAATGAAGCAGCACAGAATTCAGGTAGCTAGAAAATGCTGAGTCAGCCTTCTCAGTTTAATCATTTCTCAGGCTCTGCGGGTAAACTCTGTGAAAATCTCTGTGGATTTTGAGGGAGGTAAAATTTTATATGCCAGGTGTTGTAGAGGATTTAGTGATCCTTCTTCTTAATTTCAACAATGCTATAGAAGGTGGTATGTACAGTTCTTTGTTGGGTCCCTCCTACATGTCTTTGTTCTTGGAGGCTGAAGATAAATTCAGAGTCACCTCGAATCTCTTTTTTTTCAGGGTATTTGTTGTACAAGTAAGTAGGTAATTTGATACAAAGAAGGTACAAAGAAGATGATTTACATAGATTTTATATTTTAGAAATGGGAGTACTTACGAAATGGTGTGTGAATTTGGGGCCTTAGCTTGTCTTCAGAAATGTCAAGTTTGAAGTTTGGATGGAGCTAGGTGCACTTTTCAGACCACTTGTTCAGCAGATGAGAAATATGGGAATGGATAAACCATTTAAGAAAATATAGAAACAAATTACAATAGATCTTTCTCAGGTTTGTTTGCTTTTTGAAAAATGCCTTTAAACTGGTAGAACTCAGATCAGCTTCTGAGAAGTTTCTGTGCATTTAGAACCTATTCCAAATACAGGCTTACGTATTCTCATGCTAAAACTTTACAAAACCCGCTGTAGGATGCCTGCACTTTCTTCTGGTTTTATATCTCTGTAGCTTATCTCCTGATTGTGGCGTTACCACTGATTCACATTTTGAGAACTGGATAAGGGTCATTCATTAAGTTCTTGCCCCACTTGTACCATTTTTTAAATGCCTGGATTCAGTCAGGAAATGTTCCTTTCCACACTGGGAGCACTTGGGAGTTGTGCTCCTCTTGTCTACAGTGAAGAACGGGGAAAAGTAAGGAAGAAAAAGGTATGGCCAGAGCACCTGCAGCTATTGGAGCAGTTCAGGGATTATGAAGTAGATCATTTCAAGATGCTGTCTTTTATGCTGGGAATGGATGTGAGGCCAAACGTCCTAAGGACTGTGGGAACTATCAAGGCAGTTTAAAGCAACCTTTGCCTGTTTATAACCCGATATAGTCCACAAGAATGAAGGAATTCAGCAACTATTTATAAGCATGCCTATACTGCTAAGTAAAGGGAAAGGAGAGAGGACACACAAGACTCTGACCCTGATCACCTACCCTGCCCCATTGCCAGCTCACTGCCTAACCCTGGTTTGGGCCACTCCAACAAGAGAAATCTGCTCTGGAGAGGACCGTGAGACTTGGCTTGGCGGTGGGAGAAGAATCCCTGGACATCTTTTATGCAGTAGTAAAGACACGGCATCTTGACCATCTTGCCAGATTCTCCCACTCCCTTGTAACCTAAGCATATTTAAAACGAAAAAGAAAAGATTAATTTAGAACATCTAAAACGAACAGTAAGACTGTAGTTCAATCATGCAAGGACCTGGTCTTTTTTGTTGAGTACCACATAAAAAATCCAGCTGGTCCATGATGCAGAGAACTGATCTGGTAGAAAGGCACTCCGTGATTTGGACCAGATGACCTCCAGAAGGACTTCGAGTTGTTCCCTCCAACCTCAACTATTCTGTGATTCAAATGTCTGTGAAAATTTCTGGAGGGTTAACTTTGTCCCAGAAAACTCTATGCCTCATCTGGTGTATGCTTGTCCATGCTGCTCTAATTTTGCCCTGAGAATTTCTGTTCTCACAGTTGGCATGGCATGAACATAATCCCAAAAGAATGAGATAAACACCTTGCTGGGAACCATGCCTTGTTCAACAAAAACACCATTTTTTACCTAGGCTATGTCCAAATCACACCTGATTGCTCGTGTATATTTCTGATATTGATCATCACAGGATCATGGTCAGAGTCAAATGGGAGCTGCAACTTTTCCTACCAAAGTTAGTCAAGGCCCCAAAACAAAGTAGCCAGCCTGCTTGTTCTTATAAAACACATTTGTTTCTCAGGTATGAGCCAGTACACTGTATTTTCTGCTGTGCTCAGCAACAAACTCGACTAAAGCTGACAGTCGTCCCATTGCTGTCACTTGTCTTTCTAGCCACCAGACTTCAATACCCTATAGCCATGTTCTGGGGAGATGGACTGAGGGCTGGGACTTTCAAGCAACAAGATTATTCTAAAATAACCTGTTCTGAACTTATGACCATAAACAGACACATGTGCACACAACAGGAGGCCAAGCCTCACTGGAGAGAGAATAACACCAAAAGACATTGACACAGCAATCAGTCTGGCTGAGTTTTTAATAGACCAAGACCCTGGTTTAGGAAAAGAAAAGAAGCCTTTCTGCAGGCCATGCACATCTCTCAATACTCACCTGGAACTCAAGAAGTTTGGGGTGGGAACAAGGCAGTTTTGCTTCACAAAGAATCCTGGAAGGCCTTGGAGACAGGCGGAGTGAGATTATATTTCTTAGTAGTCTTATTTAATATAGTTGAAGGAAGATGTGTTGACTCTCTAATATAAACACTTCAGAAGAAAACCACGATGGGGCTAGAGTGTGCACTGCAAGCTGGGGCTAAAAACTGCTTAAATTTTGGGATTCTCTTCTCTCCTACCCTAAAGATCCTGAATAGTAATAATACCAATGTACTTCTGATATGTGTCTCAGCCCACTAAGATGGTGTTTCCATTGGTTAATGCTTCGAAATCACCAGCAAAATTTGTAATTACTGCCTAGTTGTGACCTGGCTGCTGGTTCACTAGAATTGGGTAGGACCAAATAACTCTGTCCCAGCTGACCTAGCACAAGTGTGAAGAACGTAAGAGCAGTAGAAGAAACTTTTACGCTGGGATTTTAGAACAGTTACACTGAAGGCAATTGCGCACCATTGGGATAAATCATGTTTAACACAGGTTAGCTGAAATGAGCTACAGTTTGCCATGCAAGCTCTGAGGTGTGAGAAGGATGGCAGCCCATTAACATTCATTGCATCCCCACTTTTCATATTCTTAGGTATTTTATCATGAGACTCTTATTTACTTTTACACATAAAAGTAGTTTTGTGGTTTTGTTGGTTAGTTTGGTTTATATGTAAATGATCTTTTACAAAAGACACTGGTTTGTTTTTTGAGCATTTAGAGCTAGCTATTTAAGCCAACAGTTTGGTTGTACTTTTGAGTGATAGTTAGTTCAGCAAATTAGTACAACTCATTGCATATGAAGTAGAGAACAAGCAGAGAGATTTCTCAGTCATTATGAAGAGCGTGTTACGTGTAAGGTGCAGCCCAGGCTTAACAACTGAGGGATGGTCAAAACTTTAGCTAGGTGGAAAATTGCTCAGACTTCTAAGAAATGGGAGTGAAATGACCACTTAGGTAACCCAAGCTATTTTGGTGGTCTAAGCAAAAAAAAAAAAAAGTAAAAGAAAAGAAAAAGGGATCCACCAGGATTCCTGACACACTGTTCCTTTAATAATATGGAAAATTATGGAATTATGCAATACGGAAACCAGGCTTATTTCAAAGCAAGGCCAAAACAACGAGAAGTGGAGCCCTGTGCTAAGGGCAGCCTGAAGTCCCAGAAGGGAACTGCCTTCATCTGTCACAGATGACAAGCTTAGTTTATCAATGGGAAGTTTACTTGAGAGGCCAGTAAGTAAAAGACTCCTCCAAGTCATTTGCTAATTTGGATTAAGGAGGGAAATACTTTAAACTCTCATCATAGACACCAGCTGCAAGCCCCTGCTAGGAGAAATTCAGCAAATTTTCTTGTTCCAAGCAGCAGTGCCACTGCATGAATCCTAATGTTTGGACTGTGAATTAAGAAAAGGTTGCTCATTTGACATACGGCAAACAAAACATCATTTATGATCTTACTTTAAAGTGCCCAGCAACAGGTTCTCATCCAAAGTTCATGCAAATCCCGAAGCTGCTAGAGCTGCATAATTATTTATTTCACAAGGAATTAGTGGCAATGGAACTGATTTTCAAGCAATGAGAATTTGGGGTTTCTCCACAACTTTGATTTTGTTATGGGTATTCGTCTTTTAAAAAAATATTTAATGTGCAGATTATTTTGCAGTGAAAGCAAAACTCTCAAGCACTAACCAATTCTGAACTGATGAGCAAGGAGCAGTTTGATTTCTCTTCTGCTTTTAGCAGCCTCTGGGATTACTTTTGCTTTCAGAGAGGCAAAGTTGAGCAACTATTGCAGGGTATTCATTCCCAGCACGCAACCTGTTTTTAAAATTCAAGCAAACATGATTCCCCCCCAGTGTCTGTGAATTCCAGACATCCAGCTGGGTGCTGCTGATAATGAAAAGGAACTGACAGCTACGTCCCAGCTGTCCCGACGCAGAGTCAACTTCTCTGTTTCATAAAGAGAAAACCAGCCCCAAGTCTTGCCGGTATCCAAGGGGGAATGAAGTGATTGAGCATCAGAAATGGTGTCTGGCATAGGTGAAAGGGTATCTGGCACAGGTGAAAGTAGAATAGTAAGTGGGAAAGAGATCTTGCATTTTCATGGCTGAAAAAAAGCAATCAGCCTTTTAATGCTGAGTAAAGTATGAAGCGATCCATCAACTTCACATGCAATATATTTCCTTTCCATTCACATCCTTGCCCAGTATACTCTTCTGAACCAAAATATTAATGTCGAGGCTGGATGCACCACAGAGCATGGTGAGAGGATTATTTCTGTGGAGGCAGAGCAATACCCCTCCAGCAGCGCCCGGCTTCGGCAGCAATGAGTGTTCACGGGTGTCACTCTGAGCATATACAAGTGTGGTTCTTTGTTCCATCAGCTGCTCTGCGTGTGACAGGGGGCTGTTTTGGAAACAGGAGTTCCTTGTTTATGCTGCCCTGAGGATGAATGAATATATCCTTACTGAGTAAGATATCCTCATGTTAAAAGTCCAGCCTTTCAGCCATGAAGAGTTAAAATTGCCATAGCCTTTTTAAAAGAGCTATTAATTTTGTGATTGCATTTTTGTCCCCTCCCTCCAGTTTTAGTGAGTAGTATGTGCCAGCCCCGATGTTCCTCAGTGCTTTGCATTTACAATTGTATGGAAACAGCAGCAGTCACTTATGTATGCTCCTGCCTTTCTTCCCTGTCAACTGATTGCTGTTCTTAAGGCACACAGTGCAAACCTGCTAATCGTAAAATCATAGAATCATAGAATCGTTTAGGTTCAAAAAGACCTGTAAGATCATCAGTCATAAACTTCCCTGGATGCACTGTCCTTACGAGTGAAGGAGGTTACTGCTGGGGCTGCAGCATCCCTCAAAGATATTTGCAGCCTCAGTTTGCTGTGCTGAAGCATTTTTCTATGTCAACTAACTCTTATTTTTTTAAGCTTCTAAAAAGATGTGTTTCTGCATCTCCTCTCTCCAGTCTGTGATCCCAGTGGAGGAATTTTTGCAGGGCCTGATTGCCTCTATTTCCTAATAATTACTTGCTAATTACCTTTTGCCAGTGAACATTTGCTAATAATTACCACAGTGGTATCTAAGAGAACACTTCCTCCTTGTAAGAAGTAAGATATCTATAGTAACCATGGAATAACATCTGGTATATAGAAACTTTTTTAATATCAATGCAAGTTAGCAGTGGATTTAAACAATCTGCACATGACTTTTTAAGAGGCAATTCAGCATACATGCAATCAGAAAAAATATTTTAGACCAAAAAAACAAGTTTTCCGTGCCCAATTTCATAAATGTTGCCTTTCCTTGACAAAGGACATTGTTTCCAGTGTAGTCTCTACTGCTAAAGGTATTTTAATATTATTCTACTTTGATACCTGCCATTAGCACATCCAGATGAATTAAAGCAAACCAATCCACTGCCACAGTAAGTTGTAGAGGGGACAGGTGACGCTGTGGGATGTTCCCACAGAACAACCACACTGCTGACAGGCATAGAGAAATCTGGGGAAAACTGGCCAGAAGCCAGGGAATATGGCTATATGGCCAGCAGTCCTTCCTACACAGGTTGTTGGCTGCATCATAACCTGTGACTAGTCAATGTTACCAGAGCTGTGTGAGCTGCTCCTGCAAGGTGTGTAGCCCAGCAGTTGCCTCTTGTCTGCTGGAGCACAGAGGGAGAAAGGAGGTTCAGTGGGCACTCAGAGCCGGAGAGCCATCATATGAGCATAAGTTTAACCTACATATGTCCTTTCCTAATCAGAAATGCTCTTTTGCAATTCCTCATCACCATTGCAGATGCCTGGTTCCTGTGGGGTAGAGGGAGGAAGTTGGATTTAATGACTGTGTCTCAAAATCGTGTTTGGCTTTCATAACATTTTGTCTTTACAACCCAACAGTGCCCATTGAGGTCAGAGCACTGCATTCACTTTCACTGTACACACACTAACACAGACTGAGGAAAACATCTCTCTGTTGCAGGCGAGTTTTTTATTTTTCTCCTCCCCATAATCATTTTAAGCACCATGTAATCTGTGGTACAGAAGCACATCTACTTACGTGCAGGCTGGCAGAGCTCTGAACATGTAGTGCACCCAGAAGAAGATGCTGCCACTGCTGAAATAGTCCTTTCAGATCTTTGAACCTAAATTAAGCTTGCAGCTTTCATGTAATTTGCTGAAGCTTATTAACCATAATCTCATTTCTCTTCTGTTTCTTTCTGTTATCACTTTACCTGTGCAGCAGAGCTGATGCATTGATATCAACAAGAGGAACACTGAGGAACAGAGATTTATGCCACAGAACATTTCCCAGACAGCGTTGGCAGGGTGACTGAAGGAGCACAGGTGAATGAAAGACAAGCTACGCTAGATTAAAGATCTGAGCCTACCATCCTGAGGTCAAAATAATACCTTTGTTATTGAAGTTATCTTGCATCTGTCAATCAGTCATTGTTATCCTACAATGCATCAGGAGCAGTGCAGATGCAATGTGAATGAGGAGAAGAGAAACAAAACAACAGGTGAGGAGCCCAGGTTTGGCAGCATGAGACCCCATTAGACACCTAAACTCTGATACAGCTGGGACCAATGTGGAGCTATTTGAACACAGGTCACTGAATTCTTCCCCCAAAAGACGGCATGGGGCACTGCTAGGGTCTCAGATTGAGTGCGGTGTGAGGACTGGTGTTGAAAGCCTGAAAGCAGTGAGGCTGCCAGGGCTCACCACAAGCATGCGTTAGAGGAGTCTCTCTTTCCCTGCAACCTGCTGTCTCCTATTCCCCATCTCTAGTATTGTGGCTTTGCACTAAAATACAATATGTATTGGCATTTCAACATGGGAAGAGGGACAAGGAACCCTTTCTAATAAATCCACCTCCCATTCATCAGGATTGAAAGTAACCCATGGGAGGAAAGGAAAAGTCAGGATGTGGTTGATGATCATGGTCTTCCCGAGGATGCTTTACACAAATAGGGTCAAGGTGACACTGTACATGTGAAAGAAGAATCCAGGGAGACAGTAGTGTCCAATATCGAACAGCGGGGACAAATTTTAGTAGAGAGTTGCAGTACACAATTATGAGTGCACATTTGGTGTCACCTACTGAGACAAAACATTCCTGAGTAGGAAAGGAGCAGAATTTTTTCTATATCTGTCCAGAAGAGAAGTCACTCAGACTAAATACACTTTTACACAGAAGAACTGAAAAACAAGTTAATAAAATTAGTAATGTGACCTTTATCTCTAAAGCACTAGTGACCTTGTTTGCATTTTTTTAATTATGATTTTTGTGAATTTATGCATCACTTGAAATTATTGCAAAAAGAATTTGGATACACAAATTTTACCTTACTTGCTTGGAGAAACAGTTCTTACATATAGCCTTTGTTTAAATAGCAAGGCTAACAACCTTAGAGGATAATATTTAATATATTCCTTGAATAGATGAAATAGCCACAAAACCACATAATGATCAGACAAATCTTTTGTACAAATATGACCTCCTATGCGGAATGTTATTTTGAATATGATTATTTATTTACGCAAATATTTACAGTGCTGCTGAATTCTGCAAAGATTCATGTGAACTAAAACCTACTTGTGGAGTTGTTAACGAATGGGAAAATAAAAGTGGCTTTAGACACTGCTTCAATTAATGAGCTGTCTTATTTCCAGAAGTACTCAAATGCCATATTGTTACATTCACCAAATGCATCGAGAGGGTAATAACAGTGATTAATGAGCTATAGCAAGTGACTTATTAGAAGGAACTAAATATATCATTCTTGCTGACTCTGAAGGAGCACCTGCAAATATTATATGGGAGACTGTGAGGTCTTAAGTCTGATGTACTGCTGAACAAAGGTTGTACCCACCAAAAGGCATCACTGAAGCTGAGAAGATGTCTTCTGGATCACCACACCAGTATGGGTGAATGATGATAGTGGTCCCAGACTTGAGTAGAGATAAAGGAATCATTAGCCTGATACCAGTTTGGGGATAAGATGGTAAGGAAGAGAAAAAAAATCCAGAAGTTTAATGACAGAAAAAAAATTCTTAGAGCCACAATCTATGAAAATTCCCCAGGTGAAGAGGAATTCCCATCTTTGGGGTAAATAAAACAACTAGTAGGTATGTTGACATGAGCTCACCTGTGCTGGCAAGAAGATGGTGAATACCACCAAATATTTGGTGATATCCTCTAACTCTAACACTTTTGTGATTCCACAACTTTGCTGTGACATCCAAAAATCAAGGTTACTTCCTATAGGCATGCAGTACCTCAGCTTCAACATGAAGCAAAAGTTACCAGAAGAGACTATATTTTTTTGTGGCTTCTCTCTGTGGTTTCTCACTCTTCCCTGGACTACCAAGAGCCTGCAAAGTGAAGGCTGAGTCAAGCCTTTGAAAAACATCTAGGTCACCACCCAGCAAATACACCAAGGATCTTCTGAAGAGAAGCTTAGTAACCCTGCTGCATCAAGCGTTTCAGCTGCAATAACGCAGAGAAATGTAGACATACCTGGGGATAGGAGGATGGAGAAGAAAGAACTCCTTCACTTTCTCTTACTCTTTCCACTCTGAATTTTGTATTTTTCATGGGTACAGGTTTTCTAAATGCAAAGGAGCCGCCTCCCTCATTCTCCCAAGTCATGCTATTGCCTATCCCAGAGCTACAGGCTGTGATGTCTTCTTCCCTCCTATTTGTTTTCAGCTGAAACAGAAGACCAGGCAGCAGTATGAGGCAGGCACACAGAGGAGCAAAGCAAAATGCTTTTATTTTGTGCCCATAGCTTTTAATTAAGGCTCCAGCAGGAGTTTTCTGCACAGGGACCGAGATCACCCAGTACAAAACTGAGAAGGTGGGACGTGGGGAATAATGAATCCTAAACCACACAAAACTGTATTCATGAAATCAATTTGGGCTACGGGGAGGCTAGGGAGCATTATGGAAATGAGGTGACCGAGTAAAGCAATGTCTAAAGACCCAGGAACAATGGGCTCTGCTTTCCCAATCTTGTCTGGGAGGCAAAAAGAGCCTCAGTGGCTGTGGCCCCCGCATCTCCCTTGTGCTGGCGCAGCAGCTGTCCCTGCACAACAGGAGATCTCCCCTCCGAGCGGTTGACCCAGAGAGGCGATTTCTGCGTGACTGAGCGTGTACACATTGTGGGGGCTCTGGCAGTCCTTTTTTTTCGTGGCACCGCAACCCCAAATTGCTGTTGACTGCCAGGCTAAATAATTTCTCCCTCTCTCTCTCTCCCTTGGCTGTTTATACTCTCAGATTGTTGTGGACAATTACCAGGGTTTGCCTTGGTCATTGTTTCACTGGCTGTTATATTAGCCCATATTTTGTGCTTTCAAGTTTTCTACACATGCCATCCACTCCACTTCTTGTTTTTTTTTCAGAATTTCCTCTGTTTTGTCTGAGTATTTTTCATACAGAAGCATTTAAAGCTGTGTGCAAGGATATGTTACCTACCATACCATTTTTTGTTTGAATTGTGAGAGCAGGGCAGCTGTTAAACGCTTCAAATCAACATTAAATTTATTGCAGAGTGTCTTAAAATATGTTCTTGACCACTTTTGGGCTATCTTGAAGCAGTAAACCCCAAGTGTGCTTACCAGTTGCCAGGCAGAGGTGAACATATCTAGCAGGTCCTGACTGAATTTTAGGTTGGGACCCAGATAAACATGATTTTGGTCCCACTCATGCCCTGTGTACCTTGCTTCCCATGGAAAGCAGCTGGACAGGGGCACAACGCTTTCCCGCAGACCTCCCAGTGGGGACAAGCAAGGGGGCAGGACTGCAGGGCAGAGGGGCTAGCACAGAGCCCCTCTCATGGAGGGCTCACGGTCTTAGTGCATACTGAAAGGGGGAAGGAAAATAAAGGGAAGAAGACAATAGGTTATAGCAACACATCTGTGGGTGGTACAAGTGGGTGGTAGAACTTTAGAGCCCAAGCTAAATATTTCTTATTAACATGGTGTGACTGGGTATTGTCAAAAAGTTTAACTTTGTAGTGACTGCTGGCAAAATATTTGGGAGTGGGGTGAAGAAGAGGAAAATGCTTAACTTACAACCTAGCACTGCACAGCAGTGTGTGATTTGAAGCATCATATAATGAATGGACAAAGCACAACATAAGACAACGCCTCAAAAAAAGAGAAAAGATTCTTAGAAAAAGAGATGTAAAATACAACATGGTTACCTGACTTAGCCCCAGCTTATTCAGTTATGACCAGGCCCAGATACATTAAAACATCTGAAAGGCAAGCCTTATTTAATGAAAGGCAACCAGTGTAATTTCAGCTGTGCAACTGCACAGTCATACATTGAGGCTGTCCTCAGTGTTCTCTCCTGGCTTGATGGAAGGGATAAAAGCAGAAACAGGAGCTGAATGTAGCAATTTCTAGCTTCCCCTCTAGCAATGAATTTCAAACTTTTGACTGGACGAAAGTGTAGAGGAGTCCAGGGCAAACATACCTGGTGGTACCCCTTGACTCCGAGAACTGCATTTCATTCACAGATTTTTTTTGCTAAACTTCAATCCTATCCCGTGTCCTTCTCCATCCTGCATGCATTGTATACAGGAAACTGACTGTTGCTTGGAGAAAGGATGAGAGTGGTGAAGTGATCCTTCAGCTCTTCCCCAGCTCCTCAGGTGCTTTCAGCTTCCTGCTAACAATATGGAAACATCATTTTTGCTCTCTTTATTAGAAAATCCAGCAGGGAATATTGCCAAGTTTCTCCAGTGCTGGAAACCAGAATTTTGGTTCAAATCCAAAACTGAAAACAGTTTTGTGAGGTCAGCCTAGGTCCCCAGAGAGTTGGTTCCTCCCGCTACAAACAGAGAAGAAAAAAGACACAAACAGCTGCTGTAACCAAGAGCTCACCCACGTTCCTACATAACCTAAATGAACACAGCTTGTCATAGGTCGTGCTAATGCCTACCCTTTTTGTGACCAAACAGCTTGGAGAAAAATGTTGAACTGAATAAAAACTAAGCCGTAGCCAATGCCTGGTTTCCCAATATATATCAGCCTTCTATTATTCAGGTAGTTTCACAAAAATCTGTTTCCTATAGACTTTTGTCCTCTGGCTGATTTATGTCTAGTGAGGTTCAAGCTCTGATTAAAGCGTTGGCTTTAAGTGGGGTTTTCACAGCTTCCTCTCCTGTGTATTCACTTTGGTGTGATAGTGCCTGACTTTGTAAGCTCAGACTGCAGCCTTCCTCTGTTACACCACAGTTAGAGCCTTTCTCCTCCACTGACACAGAGCCTTCTCCTCCTAGCCACTGGCTTTCATGAAACATATTTTGTTGATGCCTCTGCCCCTCTCTCCAATTTTGTTGGCACCTGTGAATGGGCTCAGACCTTAAACAGACGGGCAGAGAGGTAGACAGAGTGATAGACACAGACAATGTAGTTGCACAAGTGTTATTTCCTTTGGAAACCAGACAAAAGAAGAAATTGTCTCAAAGTGCATTTTACAAGCCTGCCTATTTTTATTCTTTGGATATTTGAATCCTCTGTGTCCAATCTGAATAAAACACATTTAGCATGATGCTGTTCTAATGGGAAATCAAACAACTCAAGCCCAATGGCTATGATGGAAACAAATATTGTTTCATATATTCAACTCGCCAGAGGCCTACAAACAAAACAGGAGTAGGTACATAGATGATATTAATAACTGAAGTCTTTTTTTGGGGCCTTCCAACATTTTGAGCTCGCTGTTTCCCTCCTGTACTCACATACAGTGTCTCTTTCTTTCACTTCTCTTGTGCTTCGAGGGGCCTCCATGCAGGGCAAGTCTACCTTCCAGCTACAAGCTGTTGGGATATGACCCTCCCCAAGACCTAGCAATGTCACACGATGAAGGTGCTCCACTTCGGAGCCACTCTTGCCCTCACCCACCTGGAGGAGAGCCATCACTGCATCTTTTTGGTTTTACTTAGAGCTGGCAAGCACATTCACCTGTTTCAGGCTCCCAGAGCTTAGTCAGGCTTTTTGCAGCATTTGGACCAAATCCAATACACCTCTGTAGCTGTGGATACCTTAGTACCCTGTATTTTCAGTGCTCATCGTGTGTGGACACCATATATAATTGCATATGTGCTGTATTAGCAATACAGCTTATACGGTACCATTTTGCTAGTGGGAACATTGTGCAAAACTACCATCTAGAAAAAGTACCATAACTGTATCTTCATCTGTGGGAACCAAATATCAGTAGGTGATAAACCATGCTTTACTAGCGAAGCTTTGTTCAGTAACAGAGATAAACACAGATTGGAGACAGACTCCATGCTATTTTTATGAGACATATTATTATTTTGATACCTTCTTCACTTAACAGTCACAGAGGAACGACAGGATGAGTGTTGATATATCCATAGTAATATTATGTCACATATTAAATCCCTGCCAACCAAACTGTGAAGTCAGGCATTACTATTTCAGATGTACCCTGACTACTATAAAAGTTAGTAGTTCTATCTTGGGGATTAATGCCTTTTCTCCTGAAGAAGTTAAACCTACTTATGCCTACTTTTCCCTAAAAAAAATTATAATTTTTCCCAGTGATACCAAAACCAGTTCCTTTCCTTGACTGTCTTGCATTTTTGCCAGATGAACTTCTTTGACATTAGTGTTCCTGTGAAGCAAATAGAAAACACCCCTTCTCCTTCTCTTAAATAATTCCATCCCTAAACCATGCATACTTTCATCGCATATTTTTGGTAATATCTGAGAATTAGCCAGCCGGGTATCTGTTAGCAGACCTCCAAGAACACGCCCTTCAGTTGTGAAAAGAGCTGGGGAACACGCTGTGTCAGCCACCCCATGTTAACAATCTCAATTATTTTATCCAGCATCTTTTCTGCTCTGGTAATAACAATCTGCGTTTTGTCTGTGACTTTGACAGGGTTTTGCTTGTTTGTGGGTTTTTTTTTTTAAGTCACAGCGCTTCATAACAATCTCTAACTCTGCATTTTACTCCCCAGCACTTTCATCAAAACCTCCAGAGTGTGTGCTGGAAGCACAACATTTTCCCACTAGCCTTCTTTTGATCAGAAATTCATACTTTCAAACTGAGAATCACCTCTCTGTTCACCAGAGGCAAGAAATGATTTACAGCCAGGTTCATTTAACAGTGCCTTCTCATAAGCAAAGATGAAGCATTTTGTGCACGAGGGACTAAGGCTGAAGTTGCCCTTTCTGGCCTTGCTGGTTAATGCCTACGCTTTGCCAGAGCTGTGATGCACAAACTGCTACTACCGCTGTTTCCAAAGATGCTGGGGACCCAGAGACATGACCTGCTATGCAGCATAGTTCCCTTCAAACTCTTATTTTCCTGTGAAAAACCTTTGGTTATGAAAGGAACCCAGAAGGGTTCCCAGGGCAGAGCTGCACAGCCACATCGCTGCACAATGTTTATCCAAGGGCTCCTGCCAGAGCCCTGCTGATGCCTCAAGCACTGAGATATATTTAGCACCAGTCATCTCTGCAGAAATGACTCCTATTTTGACTGGTGCAAAACGTTTCCTTTTTTACTTCCTTTATTCTTTGGGGTCTCTTTGGTGAGAGGACCTGTTTTTCTTCCTGGGGTGGCCAGACCCAGCTCTTCTGCTGCAGATGGCGAGGCGATGGGACTTCCCAGCTTCTCTCTCAGTGCCTGTGTGAGGGGCATACATGCTGGCACTGTGGTCCTTGAGCTCAAACATTTCAAATGCTTCCTCTTCTGTTTTGGCCCCACGTCTATCAAATGAATGCAAACTCCTAAAAAACATCAACAGACTGGTACATTCCAAATACAACAACTGTTGCTTCCTTCTCCCCTATGTGTTGTCGCTGCTTTCAGTAATGCTGAGCTCACATAACGCCTTAGTGAGGACAGAGAGCAACACGGTCTGTCTTGAATTTCACTTGTTTACACCCTGCTGTCTGTGGCTTTTCCTTCAATGTCACTGTCATGGGAATGACATTATCATGGACCAACCTCCAGCTCAAAAGGAGGAAGAATGTGCATTGTTTTTACACTGATAACCCAGGCGTCTTCTGCTGCAATGTAATCCACTGGTCCCAGGCAGAACCCCTTAGTAGGGGTGACATTGCCGTCCTTGCCCCCACAACATACATACTCTGTGGGTGTCAGTAAACACTTGCAAAACTTTATCAGCAAACTCACTTTCTACAGCTTTTCCCCAAGTGTTGGGCTTGGCTGCTGTCTCCCACAGCATATTCAGCTTTTCTGGGTGGACTGCAACTTGGACTGCAACTTCAGGACACTCGGGCCTTTCTCCTTTACATCCCTTTGCTCATGGTGTTTCAGGCTCTCTGCCTCCAGGGCAAGCACACTGTCCATCCTCCACAGGGTAACATCCCTTGCTTGGCATGCTCTCACTGCTTGCCCAGGAGCAAACACGAGGTCTTCCAGGGGGCTTGGTGTTTGGATGCAGCCCTTAGTGTCAACTAGGTGTCCTGCCAGGGGCTGCACCAGTCCCTCCAGTTCATCAGCTCAGATCTCCTGCTTTCAGTTGCTCATGAGCATCTCTCCCTGCTCTCTGGCTAAGGACAAACAGCTTGTGGGTGTACAGCATGCTGCTGGTGTCCATGGCACAGCCTCGCACAGTCCTGGTGGAGCTTTTCACCAACAGATCTTGATGGCTGTCAGAGTCACCGCTACAGGTGACGAAATGGAGGAAAAGCAAAGGGACTTGGGTGGTCCAAGTGTCAATCCTCCATTCACGCCACAGTGCTGCCTCCCCTGCAGGCACATCTAGGACAGAAATGAACCACAAGTTTCTGATTCACTGCAAAATTTCCCAATTAGTTGATATGGAGAGATTTGACCTCAGCCCAGGGCTATGCTATCCTCCAGGCAAAGGATGCTGTGATCCCAATTTCTGTTTGTTCTGCTCACGCCACAATTTTTTCTATTAGCCAAACAACTAAGTGAGGCAAACAGGCTTATTAGTGGTAATGCTGTCTACGTTTTCTGCAGAAGTTGGTATTACCTGCCTCAGCCTGTTGTGTGTGGGAGGGACCTGCTGGTCCTGCTGTGAATAACCACCACTGGTTTTGTGTAGCTGAGCAGAGGGCTGAAAAACTAATGATAGTGAGAAATGTGCCTCCTACCCAAAAGAGAAGGTGCAATCTCTTGGCTTCATTTACGTAGCTACCTTCAGAGCTGATCTTGACTGCAACTGTGTTCAGTTTTTAGTAGTAGCACCAGAAAGACATTTACATAAGCAGAGCATCCAGACGCAAGAGTAGCCATATCTGACAGACCATTAAATGGAGTTTTTTATGGGAAAGTGTATGTATATGCAGTTCATTAGAGTTTGGGGGCCAATTTACCTCAGATGTCCCATAAAGAAACAAAGCAGAGCTCTCTACCATGAACTTTATGTATGATTATATTATTGAACCATCTTGTTGCATGAAAATTCAATTTATGTTTTCCACATAATTTATTTTCCATTTAAGTGGCTTTTTAATTACTCTCTAGGTGGCAAGCAAAATAAAATATAATTTATGGCACTGTTAGTAACAAATCTATTGTTCATTTTCCTATGGAGCTGAACACACTAGCAAGGTAATTTCAAAGTAGCTTTTATTCAGATATCCCTGACGTTTTCCAAAGAAAATGTGTGCCAGCTCGAAAGCTTGAGAGTGAGAATTCATCTTTCTTTTAGCAACAATTCACACACAAACACATGAAATGCCCTCCCAGACAAAAGGAAAGGTGCTTGCAAGGCTTTTGGAGAGACTGCACAACACAGGAACACAACAATCAGTAAATTCCTCTTTTCAGGTCATTGGGATTTTCATATGGCAACGATACACTTTTGCTTCAAAGAGGAACTACCACAGGACACCAGACATGAACGAAAATCAGCATGAATGGATAGCAGGCTATTTATTTGGAGGTCATACTTCCCTACCATCATTCAGCACAATGAAGTTACATGTAAGTTAAATAAATTAAATACATTTCTCATTCGTATTTTTATGCGTAACTGCTCCGCAGTCCCCGATACCATGCAATCATGTAATGAAAGACAGATGCTGCTATAAAGAACTTGCAGCCGAAACAAACTATGCACAGAAATGTGAGACGTAATAGAGATGCTGAGTTATCAGATCTCATTAATTTAATGTTTGGGTCCAGAGCCATCCCAGCAAAATTTTATCTGAAGTGCTGCAATTAGGAGGAGAATCACCAGGGGCCCCCTGTAGAGCTGATGGAGAAGGATAGTCCTTGCAGAGGGGGATCTGGAGCTCAGTTTAGCACCAAACAAAGGAGAGGTGAATCCAGCCCTGGGTGCCTGGCCTGCGTGCTGAGCACAGTGGCAGGCTTACCACCCACCGAGGCTGGTAGGGGAAGGAGCAAGCCCGTGCCCCTGCCTGGCTGCCACGCTGTGTTATGCCCTTTCTACTCTCCCTGAGATGTCTGGATGAGGGAGAGCTCCAGCTGTGCACTTGGCAAAGCTTGGTGTCACCCCTCTCCTGTGGGTCCTGTGTCCCAGGGAGGTGGCGACCTTTCTCCCTTGTTTGGAGGGTGCTGCTCTGGGCATCCCAGCTGGAGCAGGGCTCTGCAGCCTGCCCTTCTCTGGCACGGTTGCACGGGAGTGTGGACAAGGCGGCAGTGGGACACCCACACCACCATCCACCACCAGCCATGTGTCGACTCCACCAAAGCTCCTGCTGGGCACTGACCCCCATGCACATGAGTGCAGCAAAGCCCAACACACATAAACTTTCCAAGTGATTTTACTGTTTTTTTCCACTCAGCACTCAACAGTTGCTGCATGCCCTTGATGCTATATTTGGTTGATATTCTGTATCTTTATATTTTCCTTTTTTGTTGTTGTTTTTGGTTGATGCTATGGAATGTTTTCTGAATCATAAATCCGCTACTCAACACTCTCGCTTTGTCCCCCATGGAACAATTTTTATCTAAAGCTCCATTACTCTGTATTTAGTAACAAGAGAACTGTGTACCCATCATAACACCATAGCCAGCCCACAAGGCTTTTGTCTTGAATAATGTCCAGAGTTACCATTTTTGGGATGGCCTTTTTGATTAAACCTAGAAGTAACAGCTTTGCAGATAAAAAGCACTCGACATTTTCTGTAAACCAGGTAACATTCAGATATTTTGGTGAAAGATGTGTTATTCATCAAGATTATGGTTTATGGGAAGACAGAAATTATTCCTAGAATTTAACATTTCTAGTGATTTCTTCAGGTAGAAAATATGTATTAAGAAAAAGAAAAAGTATGTTATCCTCAGTCCTTTTCAAAACAATATTTGGAGCAATAGTTAGTAATAAAGGGGTTTAAATCCTGAAAACAAAATTTAGCATTTCTTTTTAGGCCAAATAAAATATTTCTTTTCTACCAAACACAACTTAAAAAAAAAAATCTCAAAAAAAAAAAAAGTCATGCGACTTGAGAAATGTCTTTTAAGTGTGATGTGATTCAGCCAGCAGACTGAAAAATGCACAGCTCTGGTCTTAGTCTGGGCATCAATAACTGATCTAGCCTCAAGAGTGACCTCTGGAAATCTTGGCTTATAAGCCTGATATCGTAGATGTGCTATTGGTAATATAATAGTCAGTACAGACTACGCTGTACCTGGCACTGCAGAAATCCTTCACAGAAGACATGCAATGGCTGGTAAAACTATAGAAAGCTGTCACTTATTCTAACCCAAGCCTCAGAAGAAGACTTTTCAGCAGATGTCTCAGGCATGAGCTTACCTGCCTTGCCTTAATTTTTCCTGTGTTATTAACTCCCTCTGTTTAACAGATCAAGCATTACTAATTTTCTCTCTCCTTTAGATCTCAGAGGAGCTTGGATGCAGTTGGAAATGGAACCAAAGAGAAAAATCATTAACAACAAAAACTGGAGAAAAAAAATGAAAACTGCACCATCGACTTGATAATGCCAACTATGGAGATTTTACACCTTTGTCGGGGCACCTGGTGCTGACTGTGGTGGGAGACTGGGAACCGACTAAGGGGGTGACAGGTGCATTGCACCCCACAATTCCCTTCAGCCTGTGGAGCTCAGAGGTCTAGCCTGAGGACCGTCCTGATTGTCAGCCAAGCTTTCCCCCAAAGAACAAGCAGTGTTGGTGACATCTGTGACTCCCCAGTGACAAAAGGACAAGTCAAAGCCTGGTGTGCCCTGAATTCCACAAATCGTCTTTTTTTCTTGCCTGCTTTGGGCAGGCTGCAAAGAATGGGGAAAAGATGCTGGTATTGGTTCTGGAGGAAGTCCTACAGACCAGCAGCCTGAGAGCCATCAGCAGACTGGGATCCAGCTGGTGAACTGAACCTTGTGGAAACCGAATCCACAGAAGATCCACAGGGAAACGAATTCCTGAAGCTGAACACAAGCTGATTTTGGGAGTATGTTGCACACTAGAGTTAAAATGACACTGCTCTAGGGTGCAGATAACCAAGGTTCAAATCCCTGCATCATCTTTGATTCACACAGGGGGCTGAACCTGAATTTGCTAGATCGCAAAGTACTCTATCTGAAACGATTGCATGCAGCTTTCTCAGTTTCTCCTTCTGGAGTTGTTCTCTTGTGAGTAAATAATTGCATATGAAGAAAGAAGAAACGAGTCTCCAGCCCTAGGAGATGAAATCTTACCGCAATTAGGAGTGAGATCTGGAGGTGTGCTGGATCTCCAGCATCTTGACTGTGCACTGTTGACTGTCTCAGGTGGCTAGGTCCCAATCCCTCTTGTTTGACAAGGAATCGCTGGGCCTGACAAGTTACTCAAAGTCATCTCAGAGTGGATGTAAGTTTCTGAGTGAGCAGAGTGGTATTTTCTGATGGAAAGTATTTGCAATTGAAAAAAAAAAAAACACCAACTGGTAAACTCCAGGTATGCTACACATGTGTATTTATGTGAAAATTACGCATGGATGTTTTTTTTAAAAAAAGAACAGATCAAAAGTGCGTGGCATATCTCATGAAGACTTCACTTCCAATGAATTCAACTGGAATTTCCCAATAAATTTAATTGAAAGTAACACTGAACCACCAGTGCTTCTTTTTACTTATTCTGCCACTTGTACATTGCTTATTTCTTACAATCAAAGCTACTTATTCCTGCTGTAGAAAGAGAGAAATGGAGAGCTTCATTGAGACCGAGCTTTGTATTAGCAGCTCAAATAACTTCAGCTTTATGAACATGTCAATCATCTGTTATAATTCTATTAGCTAGTTTGCTCTGGCTCTTTGCTCTGTTTGGGGTAACCAAGGCACTTTAAAAGCACCTCCATGAGTTAGAGGTAGTTTTTAAAAAGGGTTTAGTTTCTCAAGCTTTCCCTCCTTTAAAAGCATAAGACAAACCAAAAAAACAGCGTCTCAGATTGCCCCAGGGTGAGCCATGCAATCTCACCGGACAGTCTTCCACAGCACTCAGGTACTGCACTGATGGACTGGAAGTGCTGGGAGCAAACCCTCGGTGTCCTGGCTCCCGCAGGCCCACCTCCACTGGTCACCCCACCTCACTCCCTGCCCAGGGCCAGTGCCTCCTTTGGATTGGTTTTGGGCCCAGCCCTCAGACCACATGGGGAACTGAGATCAGTCACAAGATCGTTTTTCATTTCTGTTTTCGGGGTTGTTAGAGCTTTCACTACTTCTGAAATCTTTCCTGAGAGGGAAGAAGGCCTAGCTAGGGATAAAATAAAAGTACACACAGGGAAACAGAATGAGCTTTTTCTGCAGAATTAACTCAGTTTTAAGCAATGGAGACATTTGGTTTTGTTCTTGCAATTAATTTGCTGTGAGCGTACAGGAACCTGGGATTTGACATGTACAGGAATAATCCTATCCTGACAGACCTGACATAATAAACCACCACATTCCTGTGGTATTACAAAATATGTAAATCATTTTTAGAGTCTGTTTTATTATAATCTTTCTTTCTGGTGAAACATCGATGAGTTATTATTCATAACGTAAACTGACTTGGCAGTCCAAACATCTACACATAAAATTCAACGATCTTCACATATTTTAGCGAACACTGAGGACCAGACTGAGAAAGCATGGGAAAATATTGCCATTGGCACTCGTGGGTCACGTTGCCCCCCTGCTTGTTAAGAGACTGCTGACTGAAAAGCCATTTCGCTTTCTTCCCTCCAATCAGAGGCAAAACACCTGGCATCATGTTGGAAGGGTCTTGCAAACTGCAGCCTGAGGAAGAGCCTGATACAGCAAGTAACATTTACCGTGCTCGCAGTTTTAAGTTCCCACTTGGCTGAATTAGGAACCAATTTATTCTTTGGATGCACCAATGCATCCAAAGCTCAGCTGCTCTGATATTCATCAGTTGTGCTCTACTTAAAGCCTAGCTGCAGTTATCTGTGACCAAGAACTGGCAGGCATATTGAAAGCATCCTCGTCATTTGGGAAGGTTGATGTGACCCAGACCAAAGCTGGCTGGGAAAAGGGTGGTGATACTCTGGCTGGGGAAGCAGGTGTTCTCCCAGGCCATATCTGAACTTGTACTTAGTGCTGTGCCTTGCAGTCCCGACTCCCCATGCAGCCATACGGGGGGTCTTGTTGAAGAGTACTGCTATTCCTGGCTGCCCCGGCTTCTCCTGGACACTGGCAGAAAAAGAGGGAAGGCTGTGCATCCCAAAAGGCAGTTGGGATGCAACAGCATCACTGGGAAGTGCAACCAAGCATTGTGGTTTCCACGTAGCCCCTCAGGGAAGACATCAGCCATTAGGCATGACACCCGGTGCTCTGGTATCTCCATCTTGTCCCAGCTTTGAAGAACATCTTACAGCTTTCTATTCCAATGGTTACTTTCAGTTTGTTTATGCTGACAATCATTTCTTAGCTCCTCAGCTTTTCCATACTTTTTCCCTTCTTTCTGTCCTTTTTCTTGCCTCCAGTTGCTATTAATTATGCTTTTAGAGCTACTGCTTACCTCCTGTGAATGTATTTGAAATTGTATTACATATTCGACAAAAAGCTGCCTGACTGCCTCTATGGGGTGGGCTCTGTGGCTTGGCTTTACTGTGGTGAAAACTAAAGAAAGGAAAAAAACACAAAGACTACAGAAGGAGCTTCGGTGTCCAAATCATCCTTGCAACGAGGCAGGAAGTCTCTCTCAGTGGCATGCCGCAGGCTGTTATGCAGAGAGCTTGCACAAGTCGTTTAGAAATTAGAAAAGAGCATCATGTGCTTCCTGTGCAGATCTGAAACTGGAGAGGCACTTAGCTACCCTGAGCTCCTGCGCCAAGCTGTGGTGGGGGCTCAGCTAGCACAGCCTCCAAGAGGGGTCAGCTACCCCTCTGTAAATTCTCCTCACTCCCACCTCCCTTTCTTCAGTACGTAAATATATTTGGGGCACCTGCTGGCCCTTCTGCCTGTACACATTTTTACACTGTTTGAACAATTAAACTTTTAGACAATCAAACTGTTCCTTCTGGAAAACTGGACCTGATATGTTGTGTCTTAGCATCAGTTACAGACCTGGAGGTCTTCTTGTACTAGGCTTTTTTCTTCCTCCAGTACTTCTAAGGCAAAATAAAAAGCAGTGAAATTAAGCTAAAAAGACTTCTCTTTTGTTATTTCTGCTTTGGGTTCATCATTTTTCAAGTTCAATTCCAGTATCTGTCATGGTGGAAGCAAAGATATCTTTGCGATATCTGAAGACTGATGAATCGCTCGGTTTGGTTGGGAAGTATGCAGTTAGTGATTCTACAGAAAATACAACCAAGTGGCAGACAAGTGAGCTCATGCATAGAGCTTACTGGCTATTTAGCTCCTAGATTCGCAATTCGGAAGCTGAAGGAGCTGAAGCTTAGATGTAAAACTACTTTCCAAAAGCCATGAACCTTTGAGACAAGAGGGCAAATTTTCAGGTGTTCTGCACTTTCAAGTGGAGCAACTGTAGCCAGATGTCAAAAAGTGCCAAATCCTCAGTGCCCTCAGCTAGATTACATTCATGGACACTTGCTTCTGGTGTGGCAATGGAAGATGAGCCTATTTGAAAATGTGTCCCCAGTGACGGGACTGGGCACTGTAAGAAAAAACCTCTAACAGAGAAAGAGTTTCAAATACTAATTTGGAAAACATTTGAAAGTCCCTTTTCAATGAAATATATCTTCTTTTTCATCAAAATGGTGTTTTTGAGGAGGAACCCTAGCCTTTCATAGTTTTCTTATGGTTGTCAGAAAACCCCAAAGCCCAAGGTTTTTTCAACAAGAACCCCAGTTGCTTTTCAAGTAAAAATTTGGTAACATTAAATATATGCCTTTGCTAAAAGCATACATAGCAACATATAAAAAATGTTTTATGCTGTTCCAATCTGTTTCATTATTTTTCTTATACTGATAAATATCGTTCCCACATCTTAAAAAAAAAGAAAGAAAGCAAAACTGTAGACTCCCCAAACCATCTCTGCATGGCCACTGTAATCTCCGCTATCAAGACTCATTTTTAACCCTCAGCAACTAGCTGAGCATGACAATTAGAATGTAATGCATTAAGAAAGGCCCTTTTGAAAGGTCCCCGTCCCCAGCCAGTGCTTCCCCATCTTAGAGGGATTACAGCAATTATGATACGGGCTATTGGTTGGCAGCGGAGGGGGAGAGGCAAGAGTGAGTATTCATAATCCTTAGTCCTTTCTTTGGCCTACGCGGAGTGGGAGGAAAGGTGGATTTTGTTTCTTTGGGGTCCCATTGGATAACAGTGAGGAAGGAACTGGCAAGTCATGAATGTGTGGACTGGGAAGCGCAGGTCCCTGGCACACCTAAAGAGGTTTCCCGCTGCTCCCTGGAGCTGACTCCGAGTTTCCAGACTGCAGCGTTGATCCCGCTTTGCCCAGCACCCCGGTGGAGATGAAAACAGACAAACCACTGGGAAGAAAAGCAGGTAAACAAAGGACCATTTGCAAATTGAAGTGGCTCTCTTTCAAATGCATACCAAAGCTGGACAGGAGCCTCTCTGATAAATTTTCCCCTTTGAGAGCTGTGGTGTATGGCTGCATAATCTCACTAGCTGTTGCTCTGAAAGCAACTATAAATGTCGGGTTGTTGCAAGAAAACCCACATAGGTTTCCTGTTTCTTATGGTTCAAGATAAAGGTTGCACACAGCATGAGCTCATTTCTTTACAGCACTTGTTTTCTAGCATGACTAGAGTGAAGGATCTACAATTAACTCAATTTCAAGCAGCTTATAACTTCTCAGAATAATTAAAGTCATTTGGCACAAATGGCCATGCCACCAGAAGCTGAAATGCACACATCTGTGGGAGGTTTTGATAGAAAGCATTGTCCCACCTCCTAAAAAAAAAGACAAGACACGGGTATCTGTTAGTGGGGCTCATAAACTGACACAGGTTGGTTTGCAGCCTCAGTAAAATTATCAACATGGCCATGCTTCAGATCAGAGTAAAGGCTGGTAGCTAGCTGCCAGAATCTGGGGAAGAATATTGCTCACACTGCCAACCCAGTGTGGTTTGGTTTTTTTTTTTAAAAAAAGGGGATCTGGAGGAAAAGAGAATGACATTGCAGCATAGTAGTCTCTCCGCTGCGGTGGATTGCATGCCCTGCACTATCCTCTTCTAATGGCTTCTCTTTAGCTTGTTCCCCCTGGAAACAAGAGGCGCCTCAGGGATGCGAAGGAGAAGCAGGCATGAGTCAGTGTGTGTCAGCACGGCAGTGGCCGCCCTGCCTGCCATGTGCGTGGATGGATCGGAGCAGCCGCTAAGCACGCTACCCACGGGGGAGCAGCTGTGGCAGTGCAGGGACGGTGTGGGCTGGGGAGAACTGAGACGCGGCGCGCGCCGGCAGGGACCTGCACACACACGCTCACCTGCACGGGGACCTGCATCGCAGCTAGCTCTGATGTTCAGCTACGTAACCTCGTACCTCAAGCTGAAGTCAAGGAAGTTGCACTGATGTAAATCGACCTGGAGATATGAATCACCTCATCTCCCGTCGTATGAAGTCCCACTGGGGATGCTGCTGCCGTGGCTTTGAGGTTTGTGCTTGTTGGTGCTTCAGGTAGGGCACAGAGAAATACAAGGGACCTGTACTGGCACGTACCATTTCAGTATCTCCCTTCAGCTGACAGACCAAGCACCCTTCAAAAAATGCAGGCAGGAGCTGGCACTCCTTCCAGGAAGTGCTGTTCTGAGGAGCTGAAGGAGATGGCTGTCGCTTGATGAGGCTACAGAACCCCTGGCACCTTTCCCAAGCAGAAAGCAACAAGCAAGGCTGGGGCTGGATCACTCAAAACTTCTGTCACCACAAGCTTCTCTGCTCTTTCCTACCATGAGACAGAAAGGCAGTACCACACCCGGCAAAAAAATACCAGTTCCCAGAGACTGATAGTTGAACATACCCCGAACCGCTGGTGTAAGGAAAGTTAGAGTGAGCCCCTGAGCAAAGCAATGCCTACCTCAGCTAACAGGAGAACAGCACTTACTCATCCGGTTTTTCTAGCCTGGAGCCCCCGAACCTGAGAGAAGCATCACTTGGACCTGTTACCAAGCGAAGGCAGCATTACTCATAGAAGCATGAATTTTTCACCTCTGCCTGGGTGGAGGGCAACCACATTTACTAAGATACCACTGTGCAGTAGTGGTATGTAGTAGGTCTGCTGGTTGTTTTAACCTCTATGGCATAAAGTCCTCAAGTAAGACCTAGAGTTTGCTTTGGGCTTTTGCCACTAAATTTTACCTACAGCATCCTTCATGGGATAGTGAAAGCATGCATACACTTCACTGTGTCTTTCTTGCAAATGTTTAAATCTTTAAAACAAAGTCCAGAAACTCTTGCTCAGCTGCCCCCTAGCTTAGAGGCTGTTAAATTTCACAGATACCTTGCTTTATCACTATGCAATTCTCTGAGTACTTCAGGTCGTAGTTCCCTCTCTGTCCAGAAGTATCCTAGTCCTGATCAGACTGAGCAACAGGGCACCTGCCTGACCCCTAAGCCCATTTTAGAGTCAAATCCAAAGTGTTCCTCCTCCTTCCTCCCCTGAGAAAGCCAGGCCAGGCAGGTTTTCCTTGGACATGCCTAATGCCCACCAGCAGCATCCTCACAGAATTCAAATGCTTCATTCATTTAAAACACTTATGCAGCAGCTACAGCTTCCTTTTGTAATAAATTCATGTGCTCTTCCTGTGCTCAGGGCTAACTTCTGCCTGCTTTTCCCAGACATTTCCCTTTCTCCTCACCCTGGCAGATTTTGAGGGATTTCTGTTTTTACCTTGAATTCCTCTATTCTTGGTGAAAGTTTGGTTACATCTGCCCCAAGTACCTGTGCACCTGCAAGGTAAGTCCAGCCTTTCATTAAAGACTGCCAGAGGACTGTAATGGATGTCCACAATCTGATGCACATAAGCTGCAGACTCACTCTGCTCTGCATCTGAGACATCCATGGCAGCCTTTTCTCATATCCAGTTTGCTCCTTAACCTGAGGGAATTCCCACTCACATTTTCTTGACTCCAGGTTATTCAGGATAGGACTACTCCTCTTCACTCCCACTGATAAAGCGAGACCACTACAGAGATTGAAACGCAGAGGACGTGGCCACAGAGAGAAAGTGGAGGAACTGAATTGAGTCTACCTTATACAACACGCAAATAGCCAGACCTTTAGTTATTTAAAATACATGGGGGATGGGGCATAACCACACTCTAATTTGCTGGCAAGGGTTAAAGTTTGGTGTGAAAGTAGCAGTTTCTTGGGCAACTCATGCAGTCTCATCCTTTTGACTCACTGTACATCTCTTCTGTAGCCCGCACACAGGTAACTCCTCTCACAGGACATGGGTGGCTGTGCGAGCATGGCAGGTGACCTCTGCTAAACCTGTCACCAAGGCACAGAGGCACTCCTACCATGTGAAAGGATGTGCCACCATCAAGTAAGATGGAGGATACCTGCACACTGGTCATGGGATGGGTTCCTACCACATCCTGCTCCTGGGCCAAGGCTGCAGCCCAGGGCGCAACCACAAAGAGCAGGCAGCAGGACTGACCTCACTTCACCTGACCCACGTCCTGCTCCGTGATCACTTTTGGGAAACCCCTGGCAAAGAGGGCAGCCATCAGCAGGACAGGCCAAAGGGGAATCTTGGCAGATCAAGCCTGACCCAAGGTGAGCTGGGTGTTAATTTTTTTTTAAAAAAAAACAGTTCACCTCCGGATGTAGTAGTTTAGACGGTTGATAAAAGTGGCTTTGAAGTAAGTTTTTAGTTTCAGGTTACACCTAGTGTGATAGGAGAGAGTGCTACTGTGGAAAGCAGCTATCCTGCTCCTCCCTCGTCCCTCCTGCCAGTTCTGGTGTGGGCTCCAACAGTGGCAGGGTGAGTCAGTTCAGCTGGCTGAGCTGGCAAAAACCAGCCGTGCAAAACAGGCAGCGGGGGGAAAGAAAAGGATCATTTTCATTATCTCAGCTGCTACATCCTCTCATCCTCTAGCCAGACAATTACCAGGTCCAGTTCAAGGCAGAAGGAAAGGCCAAGAAGCAGGACCATTTGGAAAGGTCTCCTATTAGCTGAGGTGTAATGCAAAACCACATCCTCCGGGGCCCGGGGAAGGGAATGCAGCAGCTGAGGCTCAGGTACGCCGGTCCTTCTGCCAACCCTGCTGTGGGAAAGTCATCTTTGCCAGCAGGGCAGGCACATTTTCAATGTCCATGGCTGTTTGCTCAGTGATCTCCTATCATAGTCTTCAGCTTCCCGTGTGAGCTCCTTTCAAGAGGTCTTGGTTCAGCTGATGTCTCAGGGCACTCAAGCCACTGCAGCAGGAGACGTTTCTCAGTAGGCAGAGGGTGGATTTTCGAGAGACGGAGTGGCTGGTGTACATTTCCATGTACCGATCACTACGTGATGCTCTGCAGAGGTGAGTGATAAGCTTGGGGTTTTTTAAACAGACACGAAGGTATGTGGCTGGTACATCTCTTACAGGGTAGGGGACAAACCCATCACTGGGTTACACAAGAGCTGGAGGTATAGTGCTGCACAAAGGTGCAGGGGACATAGGCTTAAATCCTAGGACTGCAGCTTAAGTGGAGAAGACAGAAAAATAGTGCATCCAGAAGGAAATGTGGGACAAAATAGAGGTTCTATCAACAGACTTTGGCTGGGGTGGCTTGCCTTCTGGGATGTCCCTGCTAAACCTGGCCAAATACAGAGATACCAAAGAAAGCAGATGGATACTGTCAATGTATGCTGCTTCCTGGCTGCACTGTTCTGCTCTCTGCAGACAAGTCCAGGTTTGGTTTTTTTTTTTCCAAATGCCATTTTAGAAGTTGGAATTTATTTTGTACTGCACCAGAGTTTTCTTTGCTAAGAGTCGATTCAGCTCTATAGCACATATAAATTGGCTTCTTAACACTGATAGGCGCACTTTGTGCATGTGTGTTTTATTTACATATATTTCAAACTTAACTGTGCCTGACAGCAGCCCTGACACAAAGAGATTTCCCAAATGCTAAGGGTAATCCAAAGTCACTAATCACTTTGGCAAATCCTGGCTATAAGGGTGCCTGATTTAAAGCCCATTAAAGTCAATGGAAAGAATTCCCCCTGACATCAGTGTCCTTCAATCACGCCCATAAAATTCCCATTCATGTCTATACAAGTTACACAAGCATGGGGATGATGGGACAGGGAGCAGATGGATGTCAGACTGCAAAAAGTTGCCTAATAACTGCTGCTTTTGCTTTCAAATCAAAAGCCCATCAGGCTCTCTGGGTTTGTATGCCTCTGCATTCATCTTTACTTTTAAGGATGGAGACCTGCTATTTGTTTGGCACAGCTTCCCCCTGTACACAATGCTCTGCACATCTTCATATACCTGCATAAATACAGGTAATGAAAACCACAAGCTTCATGAGGTTGCCTGGCTTCTGAGGACAACTATGGGAAGGCAAGAACAAAATTACAAAAGCCTGAGGAGCCCCCTCTTCCCCAGCCCTGCCCTACCCTCATGTGTCCTAATTGCTAAAGCAGAATTTGGTTTAAAACAGAATTTTCTGTTTGGTAGGAAAACCCACTTTGTCTCTACACCGAAGCAGAAACCAGTCCTCTGCCTGGTAGTGTTCCCCTAGGCAAGTGTCTCCTCTGTCGCCCCCGGGGAATTGCTTCCCCACTTCTGCAAGACCACCAGGGTGAATTTCCAGTAGCAGAAAGGTAGGAGGACAAACTCTTAAATGAGAAAATATTGCCAAAGACTGCTTTTAAATGCATGCAAGAACATGATGTCAATTGACATGTCTTTGACATGTTCATTCATATTGCACCAGCACATTCAAGCCTTACTCATCTTCTCTGAGTTCTGTTTTCAAGCGATACTTCTCCACCAGTACCACTGAACCCTTCTGTTATTTTCCTCAGATGGCACTTTGTCATTTGTATAATTACCAGGAAGCTAGGTCCCAAGAGAAAAATGGAAAAATATAACCCAGATAATCATGCAGAGTGAGTGAGCGTGTCCCATGTGTCACCCACACTGCTCCATATATCAGAATCAGCAAGGGAATCTATGCATCAGTCGGTTCATAGGCAGCGCTACACATCTTCCTTCTTGGGCTACCAGACTTCAGGTCAAAGACAGCAAAAGATTAAACCTCCCTGCCTAAAGCTGACAGAGCTCAGCCTTCATAATTTAAGATGCTCTGAAGTTAACACCTAACCCTTTCATTCTAACTGCAAATAACCTCTCTAAGCAACTATGATGCAATTTAGGAAGGAACTCCCCATATTAGGCATCAAACTTGCTTCATTCCAGAAACCTTAAATCACATCAACTAATCACAGGCATACTTTTCACCTGAACATTAGTTCTCTTTTTTCATTAAAGGAAATAGCATCATCTTTGCTGATTCCCATGCTTGAAAAGAGAAAGGGAGAGCCAGCTGGGAATGTCATCTTTTTGGCTGATTCGTTTCTTCACCTAACTCCTCATCTTCCTAAACAAACATCTTTCATCCTAGGTGTGAAAAGCAATGCATGTGTTTCTGCTCTGCGGAAATTGTATTCATTGCATTAAAATAAGTCCCAGCTATGAAAATGGGCAAGGTAACTGGCAAGTGCATGCCGTATATAAACTGTCAAAGAGAATGGACAGAAAAACCATAAAACCATGGCTCTGGTTTTACTGTTTCTCTTTATCAGCATTGTTAAGCCATTGTCCTGCAAGCTATCTGTCTATATTTACATAGACAGATACATCTATGTTTTAAAGTAAATTATTTTGAAGAAAGGAAGAAGCTGCCAGAAAAAAAGACAGACAGACAAATGATTGTTCACTTCTGATATCTAGTAAGTAAACAAAGACAGGAATACCTCCTTTCGTTCTCATTTTCTTCTTTCCAGATACAGAACTTCAAAGAATCACCCAATTTGCAGAGATAAGTCTGTCTTTAAAAGCAAGTGAAAGCCTGTAATCAAGAATATGCAAGTTGATTAGTCAGGTTGGTACTAAGCTTGGGGAATGAATTAACTCTGCTGCCAAATATGGGCAGACTTTTTTCCCCAGTCTGATTTAACTGGTTGGAAATGTCATATTAAATACACCCTTGCTATTTCAAGGTAAGCTTGAAATTTGTAATGTGCCCTGAGTCTGGTCACAGGAGCAAAGAAAGATCTTGCCCACAATATATTAGTGCCTATTACCCATCTCTAAGGTTTGTTGTGATACTGAATTCTCCTGGGCAGCTTTCTAAACAGATCTTCTACAAACGGTGACCCTCGTTTTTCCAGGAGGAACTGATGATATATGGGTCAAGAAGCCATAGGACTTAGACAGCTCTTTCCCTCAGCCACTTCCTGATGTCGACCCAAGTAGCACGCCAGTGTAGCATGCCATACAGTTTTGGGTGTTTTTCTGTGCCCAGACAGTGGGGTCTGACCCTCCACTCCACTCCTCTGGTCTCACACAAGTCATTTGCCCCTCAGCAGTGGAGCCTACCTGCCAGGAGACTGGCATGTGCCTGCATCTGATGTTTCTAGGGAAGCCACTGCTGTGAACCTTTCCCCTTTCCCTGACCCCATCCCCCTTTCTATGCCCTCCTGATTCCCAGAACTTTCAAGAAAATTCCCTCCATTTCCCACAACCTCCATTTGTTTTCAGCCAGCAAATAATGAACAGGAAACCAATGAGCAATAGCCATTTATTGTTTCAGCTACCTCAGTGCTTTATTACTTGGCTTCCCAAACAGGGAGCCTGGTTTTCTTCAGTCCTCATTTCCTTTCTGAAATGGTTCTTATAGTTCCTCCTCCCCTGCTCGAATCCCCCCTCTCCCTCTGCACCTGTGGCGGCAGCAAGTCCGGCAGCCCCACACCAGCACCCGTCCTCTCCCGCCAACCCATTCCGAAAAACGCATCCTGCCAGCTCGGGCCCTGGTCTCACTGCTGCATTCGCCAATGTTTCCTATCATTCCTGCGTGTCCCACATTGCTCTGCGTTTTCCTTTTGCTTTGGCATTAGATCTGCCTGGGGAGAGCGCCTGCCTGCTAATAGCAATTTGCTCTCTCTGTCATTTGCAGTTCAACAAATGCTGGCTGGATGTATTCCTGATGTTTCGCCTAACGTGCTGCCTGAAAGCACATGGGCTAGAAACATGCGCCCGCAGACACGCTGGCTGCACGAGCAGAGGAGGGCTGCAGCCAGCTCCTTCCTGCCATTGTGGAGGAGCTCTGCCAGGCCATGGCGGCGGGAGGTGCCCAGACAGATTTTTGGGTTCCAGGCCAATGATGTTGAGCCTGCAAACTGCCCTCCCTTCCAGGAAGAGAGCACGAGTGACATTGAAATACCTCAGCATCGCCAAGCCTTGCTGTGGAGAGCAGTGCTGTTCCTGGAGGCAAGACGCCGTGCTTCCACACACATGCAAGCACTAGGTCAGCAGCCAGCAGTGAGGCATGGGGCGGGGGGCAGGATAACATATGACAGGAAAGCAAGGTTAAAAACAAAAGGAAGGGGAAGTGTTGGAGCAAAATGTCCGATTTCCATAGGAATTTAACTGTTTAGTCCCTCGAATGCTGTATTGCAGTTTCAAAACAGTGACATACACTTTCTTGGTGGGCAATGGCATGACAGGAGCTGACATCTATATTTAACAGTAACTATTTGTATAGCATGGACTGGCCTTGTTCCACTATGTGCTGAACAAACACAGTGGGTAATAGTGCCGGCTCCAAAGAGGTTACATGACGGCTATAGGAGATGAGGAAGGGAAAAACACACGTGCACAAGGGCAGGTTACTGACAGCGCACAGATTCCTCACCGAATATCTCAGTGCCTGGTCTTCTCAACGGCATTGCCTGTGCTTCAAACAGCCAAAAGGATTGTAGTCTTATGCATGGTGTTGTGCTCTGCCACGAGGTCAGCAGTGCAATGAAAGAATCTCCAGTCCTCCATAAATTGTGATTTCTGTGATCCCTATCACCATAAAGCTGTTCCACCCAGCAAAGCAGCCAGACTGGGAGAGGCGGCAGGACAGACTGTCTCTTTCCCCTCTCTAGCGATGACGCGTGATCCTGCCCGGCTGAACAAGGGCTTTCCCATCAGGAAGCTTAGGCAGTTAACATGTGGCTATGTGGGACTTATTTTTACAAGACAGATGGAGCCTTCAGTTCTCATATATGTTTTAATATCTCATTATTGTTTATATGAGAAATTAAGTGATTCTTTAAATTGAGGTCCTTTTATTTCAGGGACAGACACTGCCAGAAGCAATAACGCTTGATAAGTTGTGGGCAATAACTTGATCTTGGAATGGGGACAGTTCACGCACTCTTGAATTTTACTTAGGTCAGATTTAACTGTCTCCAACTAATACCTTTTTATTTTTTAAGGCAGAGGTTCTGCTGTAGGAAACACATTCTTTAATAGCGAAGGAGATCAGCCAGTGGAACAAATGGAAAAGGAGAATGGTGGATTCTCTCTCTGGGTCTTCAAACTACAAAAGATACACTGGCCAAAAGTGCTCTGAGGCTCAAAGCAATGGAAAGTGGGAACATTACAGTGGCCTGTTTTACAGGGGAAGCCAGACAAGATTTAACTTCTGTGACTTTCTCCTCTCTAGCTCCTCCGTACCTGCTCTGTACATATAATATGTCTCTTTATCTTGGTATAGGTATCTGCCTCAGAGCTGCAGGATGGCAGAAGCCAAGTGATGAAGCTGTGCAGCCCCATCACAAGTGACCGTGAATTGCCACAGTGCCTGGGGCTATGGGGAAGGGTCTCCAGCATCCTTTTAGCTCCCCAGTACCTCTGCCCCTCTGATACAACTCCTACAGCTGTAATATCTGAGGTCCTCACCGTGTGCAATAGCCCCATTTCCTTGGTTGTTCTAGGAGCAGGAAACTACTGTGAGAGGGCTATGAAGCAAGGGACAGATGCTTCTGCCTATGCAAGCAGCTGCAGACAGAAGCTCACTCATCCCAGTCTTCATGCTGCTCAGGTACCAGACATCTGCCAGCCCCAAAACCATGTCTGACTTAAGCACAAGCAAAGGAGCATGCTGTGAAGCAGGGTCTATCAGTTCAGATATAGCAGTGCACTAACACAGCTGCATGGCTTCCAGCCCAGAGCTGGCTCTCAGCTGGCCAGCTCAGGGACTGAGTCAGCTACCCCACTTCACGTCCTGCCTGGAGCGGCACAGAAAACTATGCAAGGCCTGTGAATCAAACCCAGCTTTATTTCAAACTCAAGGGGTATGCCATGCCCCTTTCTCTGTGGGACAAGGACTGCAGCCCTGCAGGTAGCTGGTAGGCACTCCCAAAAACTCTGCTCCTGTAGCTCTCTGCATCTGTCTTGTTCTGGAGACATTCCAGCTCCTCAGGAACTGAAAAGCAAACCTGTGTCCCCCCAGGAGCACAGAGGCATGCCAGTCCCTCTCTCTGCAACAACACCTGTATACAGGAACAACAGCATAATATAACTATGCCATAGCAACCCACCAATAAAATAACTGGAATGGCAAAGATAAATTGTTCATGAAAAGCTAATAAAGATGTGTCCTTGTGTCCTAGGAAACGAAACTAGATTGGAAAACAAACCCAGTCTTCAGGAGCTGAGATCTGAGTTTTCAAACACACTTATTAGCCCGTATAATCAATAAAGGGTAGGTGCACTGTGTGATTTGCTCAAGGTTGTTTGGGACCTCTTTGTCCAGGTATGGACAGTAACTTCACCCAAGGCAAAGTGATTGTGAGCTATTCCAGCCCTAGCCCTGCCCAGGAAAGGCACCTGATGCCTGTATGCCAGGCACTAACCCCTCTTCATCCTCCAGAAACTGCAGGGCCTGCTCTCCACACCAGCACAGGGGCAACGGAGCAGGCAAGCCCCTGGGGAGGCAGGAATGCCAGAGATGCATTCAGTAGAAAAGGAAAATCAAATTCAACCTGAAATGGGTGTTTCTAGGAGCATCATTCACTTGCCACAGCAATAGCCCAACCCAGTAAAATGACTTGGACAATCTGGATGCATGCCTTATGACATCTTCCTCCTCCCCTCCTTCAGGGAATTTTGTAGGGAGAGATGATACAGTCCTATATGAGCTGCCATTAGGCTGCTCTGTGATGTTCAGGAGAGCACATTTTTCAGTATATAAATGTGCTCACTTTTCAGCACATTTTCATGTAACATATGTGCAGTTATCTCAGAAGACTCATGTTTAAATCTGCATTCCTCTGTGTGCAAGGTACTGTTTGTCAGGCTAATGCTGTGCTTTTAGTAGATAAAATACCCACTGTACTAAGTGGAATGGCAAACTTGTTGGAGACTTTAAAGAGGGGAGAGCAGAGGAGGAAAGGAGAATTCTATCTTTCTACTAGCGCCAAGGACATTTGTCCTGTGGATGTTTGTCCTCTGTGGAGCCAATCTGCCCTGGACAGAGGTCCACAAGACTCCTGAGGAGTCAATGAGGCACCTGGCACTGAGATGCTATGCCTCCACATCAACTCTGAAACACACAACAAACCTGCTGGCACCATACTGCCAAGGACCTGTGGAGTCCCTGAGCCAACAGAACAGACCGGCGCTAGCAAGAATGATGCTAAATAATAGTAGTATCATGTCTTTTCCCTGCTCATTGACAAATTAGTGTCTATGTAGCTGTGTCTATATAGCTTTCATGCCCAAATCACTATGCTAGTTAGGAGGATAATTTTTAGATTTAGTTTAATTCAGTACGAATGAGAATTTGGAAGTACAAGACGTGTACTACAGAAGCAAAGCTTATTCTCTTCTCATATGGGAGTATCTTAGACTACCATACACACTTCTGTGCCACTTTAACTAGACTGAGCAGCTTTCTAAGATCAAGAGAAAGTCTAGAATGACAGTCTAGTCAGTAAAATGTCAGATTTAAAAAAAATGTTAACCTCCTTTTTTTTTTTTTCTTCTTCTTCTTTCTTTGGCAATAAGCTCTTCAAAGGTTTCCTGAAACCCACCCTTATTTCTAGCCATCCTCCCCATTGTATGGCATTGTCAAGAGCTTAGAGTTAGAAGACCCACTAATACCTGGATGTGGAAAATCAAAAGATCTGATTGATGTACAGTACTTTCTGAAGATGTATTTATGAGATGCATCCACCGAGAAAAAGCCTAAAGAAGAGCTATTTACTGACAGGTGTCGAGGAAGGACTATCCAATAAATAACATCATCTGTAATATGATTCTGTAATTATGCCATACTTTAAAGAGACAGCCATGAGTGACAATTTGCAAAGTGATAATTACCATGAATGTGTCTACTCAGGGCTTGGGGAGAGCTAAATTGGATGCTAGTTGCTCAGGGGAAAAATTGTGGGTGGCAAATGTGGGTGCCATTGTGTCTGGTCAGGCAGTAATATTTCCTTATGCACTCATATTATCTGACATTTTCAATACTTCAGAAGCTTTATACTTCTGAACTGCTTCATGTGGTCACCTAATGGTAGTATTGCCTTAAGAAATATTCACATAAGTAAAAGCAGGATAAAAATTAATCTAAAATCAGTTCGATAAATTTTAATAGATGACTTCAAGTCTACAAGTATCTTGCTACCTATTGTATTGCCATCAAGGACATATTTATGTTTTTATAAAATGTAGCTTGCCTTTGCTTGCTAGTGCATATGAACAATTGACATATGATATTTATAAAGGGTTGGAAATCAGCTTCTATTTCCTCAACACTAAATTTGGCTTTATGCTTGATGCATGACTTACATCTTCTAGAATCACCTGTTGTGCTACAGCTGATAATAGTTACTTACACCAGTAAGCAATAAGAGTGGTCAGTAGGAAGCTTTATTTAAATTTTTCAATTTTCAATTTTGTTTTCGGAAAAGTTCAGCTTAATTCAGAAGACTGTGTTCAGTATGTTTAATTTCAAGTTTGATCAATTTTAGCCTTTCCTATCATGTTCCTTAGGTACACAGGAACAAGCACTTATATTTTGCTTTGGGCTGGAGTTCCTGAAGGCCAACACTTTCCAAATAAGACCTATGAGAAGGTCTTATCATTAGGGGAAACATAATGTGGTCAAACTGTTTTCCAGGGAAAAATAAGAGCATCAGGCTCCAAAACCACATCACAAGGCAATGGACCTCAACAGAGAAATCCAGTTCAACCCTCAGGTGACCTGAAGTGGAGCTCATGTCAATTAAACAGACCAAAATTAAATACGTGGATATTTTGGAATCAAAATGTTTCAGAATATTTCTTCTTGTGGACATTTATTTATTCATTCTTCTTAAAGACAGAAAATAGCAAATTCAACACTTGTATTCACTGGGGAAAGAATTTAGGAATGAAAATGCTATTGATCTCAAGAGACTTAGTTGCTCAGGGGGGGCATTAGGCAGCAAATATTTTTTGGATGTTGGCCTGAGTTCTTCAAGGATTCTTCTGATGCAGTATGAAAATTAAAAACACAGTATATAGCCAGGGATAGATTTAAGCGATAACACTGCAGATCAAATAAGGCTTCAAAGTGTCAAACTTCGCAGACAGAAAGAATGTGCTAGAAAAACAAATGATAGCAATGAATACCGTTCTACAAACTGCTGTGAAAGAGATGGAACCCATCATAATCCCTGAACACTAAGGAAAATAAATGGTTCTTATTTACATTTGATTACACGGAAAACTCGACTTATTTAAATAATAATCATCTGGTCAAACTTCTAAAAGGGAAAGAGGGAAAAGATATCTAATTCCTGGGGTGTATCTGCTTGGCATTTGCAGGCAGTCCTGAGCTGGTTCTGCTCAGCACAGCCAGAAGCCCCGTGGCTATGGTTATGACAATGTCAGGCCTAAATTAACACACCCTGCAGGGGGTCAGTGCATGTATTGCTATGGGCTGAGCATCTCACTCACCTGCCTACTCAGCTGTAGCCATCTAAGCGTGTGAGCAGTGCACACACGAGCACAGACCTATGCTTAGGTGGCTTGGGAGAGGCTCAGGTGCCTACATGCATGCTATGTGCCCATGCTCCTGCTATAGTCTTGGAGGTCCAGCCAGTACAGTCCAAGGGGTCTAGAGCCCCCTTTGACTTCACCCTCAGGTGAGCACCTATGCTTGTGCCCTGAATCCCTCTTTAGGCTGCACTGGCTGAACTGATCAGAGCTCAAGTCTGTTGCTTGAATTTAAGTGTTCAGTGCCATTAGGCAAGCGAGAGTAATCAATGTCTTTGGCTCTGCCAGACGTTGATACAAAGGCAACTAATCAAGCCCCAGCTCTCCACTGCCTACAGCAGGAGCTTGTACACCAAGCTCACAGCACCTACACTGTAGTCAAGTGAATGCAGGTGTCTGAACCTGGTGCTGAGGCTGCCAGCCTAGAAGAAAAATCTGGAGCTATTCATGTGAGTAACATGTTCTACATGTGTTCGTGTGGATAAAAATTGCCTGGTCAAATGAATAAAGCAGCGGTGGGAGCTCCAGGAGAACTACTGTAGGGTTGCACCCACATGCATGGGAGGAGGATCCTGTTTAGTAAGTGGATTAGGCTTAGTAACACCATTATGGGGCTCAAGTGTTAATAAACTAATGAGAAAAAAATCTGAGCTGAATTACCAAAAGAGTCATGTCTTTCATCCCCCCTCTACCTGTAGCCACTGAAGGCCCAAGTTCTTTCTCACTTATCCTTGCTGAGGCATACCTTCACCCACAGTTAGTCCCACTGAGACAGAGGGAGATACTAACTAATACAATTGATGGTGGCCAAAGTCTGGCAGCAGGAAATCAAGAGGCAGAATTGTCTCAGTCAAACTGGCTGCTTTTGCCAAGGGAGTGGATGGAACATCAGGGTTCTCTTTCTGGGTTTATGGTTTTTCTGATCACAGGGTCAAAATTTAATTGTCTTATCTCTAAAATCTATCTGGTTTTAGGACTAGATTAAACAGTTATGTGCCTGAATTAAGGACTGGAACTGCTAATCATAATGAAACATACATAGACTTAAGACATGAAGATAAAAACTAATAAATAGCTCTAAAACAAAGGAAATTCCTTCATAGCAATTATTTGCTTTTTGAGGCAAGAACATTGCTTTTCTTGAGTTATTGTTGAGACACTGGGGCACCAGCCAGACAAGAGGTGCATTCAATACTTCAAGCAAATTCTGTGTGACCTCCCTGTACAGTTTTGCAACTGTCCCTTCTCACACAACTTACTTTTCAACTCTTCCCCAGTCCTTGTTCCCTATTAGCCTCTTCAGTGTGGTAAGAGTGTGTGCATGACTCACTTCACTTTATCAAGGTCACATTACTATGGGGAACAACCTTGAGGTAAGGAGGGGAGACAGAGGTCACCAGGCAGAAGAAGGGTGGGCAGACAACCTCAAAGTGCACTTGCTTCTCAGGGTTAACGCTTCCTGCAAAAACTGTGTGAAATTAAATTTTTTCCCCTTCCTCTTCTCTATTCCTTCCCCTGCCCCCCAGCCATGACCTTGACAAATAACATGGTATTAATCTCAGTTTGCATCTTCTCAAAATTTTGCATTTAGTCTATGTCATGTATGATGCTTAGACTCCCATCCTAAAACTGTACTATGAACCACTTATGAGAACTGATCCTGCCAAAAGCTAGTCGGGAAGGGAAGGGAAGGGAAGGGAAGGGAAGGGAAGGGAAGGGAAGGGAAGGGAAGGGAAGGGAAGGGAAGGGAAGGGAAGGGAGAAGAGAAGAGAAGAGAAGAGAAGAGAAGAGAAGAGAAGAGAAGAGAAGAGAAGAGAAGAGAAGAGAAGAGAAGAGAAGAGAAGAGAAGAGAAGAGAAGAAGGTAACACATTTTTTGGTGAACCAGCTCCCTTGAGCATGCATTTAGTCAACAATCAAAAAGAGAGTGCAAGGATTTGGATGTATAACTAAGTATGGAAAGAGAGCTGCAGAAATCCTACATCAGATTGGCTGCCACGTGAGACAAGTGGGACAAACTGCTCATGGAAATGCCTATATCTCTCCACTAACTACAGAAAGAACCTGCAAAACTATCTTAGGCTGGACACCTACCTGCCAAACAACCTGAATTAGGTAAAATGAATCCTTCCCCTTGAAGCTACACGTGTTATTGTAGTTAGTGCCGGGGTCTGGATCCTGCCCAGATTCCTTACAGATGCACAAGTGGGATCAGAGGGAGCTCTGCATCCTACTGGGGCTCTGTCTCTCTTCACCGTGCTAGTTAAAAATCCTGTGCACAAACTAATCATGGAGTAACACCTGGCCCATTGCACAGTTAATTAACTTAGAAGGTACTGGGACTATTTACAGTTCTTGAGAGAGTCAGATCCTTCTTGGCAGAGAACCAGGAAAATACTTCCTGCTCTGCTTTATTTGCAAGCATTGGCATGAAGGATTTTTGCTAGCAGAAGCAAGTCCATGTTTGAACATCACTGTGCAGTTCTACTATTAGAGCTCCAGCTAATTACTACTAGAGCCCAGCTCATGTTCCTCAATTAAAAAACATTAATGCTCCGGGCTATAAATGTCTGCAACTGAAATCACAGTTCAGCTGGTGGCAGGGATTCCTAATACCCACAGAGTCCCATAAAACCATGAGGATGTCTACTGTCCCCAGTCTTGCACCTGCTTCTGGTGCACTGAACAACTCTGTCCTTGGTTTTTCTCTCGACTGGATTGCTTCGTGCTGGCTTGTGCACGGACACTCTTAAAAATGAAACCCTTTCAACATCGAAGAAAACCAATTTAGATGTAATGATCTTCCATTAATACAAGGTTTAGCCATGTCTAAATAGCTCATACCTGTTTGGCTATCAGGTATTGCAGTGAGGCTCTGGTTTTAATCACCAGGAAGGCTTCCTGTTATAGTTTTATGTTTAGCTTTGAACAAAGGAATTAGGATTCCTCGCACATATGGTCACTTCCCACTGTGTTCTTGAAACACAGATGTTTTGTCCAGCTGCATACTCATATGGCTGCTGGCACTCATTTTCTGGAATGAGTTTTGTTCTAGTATAACAATAATACATCAAAGTGGGCCCACCTTTCCTTATCCATTTCGTAGAACTGGCCACTTTTGAAGGCTGCATTTCCCACCAGTCAGGGGAAATGCAGGTGCCTAAAGAAAAGCTTGCTTCTGCTCTACCACCAGGATGGGATGAGGATAAATGGATTTCATCCTTTAGACTTCCAAGCTTCACAGAACTCCTCCTCATGTCCAGGACCTATTTCTACTGCAAAAACTGTTGGGAAGATTTACTATTAGAGGTTATATGCTCTGTCATTTTGCCTTTTTTTTTTTTGTTCACCAAAATGACATTAAAAACAGTAAACAAAAAGTCAGTGGAGGACTGTGTTCTTGCATTGGACCCAGATAGGGATAGAAAGGCAATGTGACCAGTTGGTAATGGTGTAGACGTGGTTAAGGCTTCCTTATGCTGGTGAAGTAAATCAGGCAGCTGAATTCTGCACTTGCACTCATCTGGAAGGCTGGGACATGAGCAGTCTGTAGCAGGGGGAGTTACAATAGTTGAGGCATGAAAAATACACTGCTACTTCTTGTGGCGTCCTGCATCCAAGTGACCTGTGGAAGAAGCATGTGTGGAATGGCAGCTAAATCCTAAATCATTTGTGTTCTATTGCAATGACATCTTCTATACATACTGCAAAGGGGCTATATTAACTAGGACAAGGAAGGAGAGAGGAAGCTTTGTATCTAAATGCTTTGTGGCTTCATGATGTTTCACCAGAACTGCAGCACCAGAATCTGCTTGAATATCCAGGGCAAATATTGCCTGCCCTGATCAGCTGGTGGCTGATGCACTGTGGGGTGTTTTCTTACACAAGATGTAAAAGTAGTCAGCAGCAATGGTTGCTGAGATCATTTGAATCAGCCTTAGAACAAGATGATGGAGGAAAAGCCATCCCCAAAAGTTTATAGGACAAGTATCATTTTACCAGGGACATTTCTACAGTTTGACTCCCCCCACTCCTGTATTTCTGCCCAGTTATTCACCAGATCCAGCTGCAGACTGTAGTCTATTGTTATGGGGATAAGCTGACTGCTGCATGCCAGCAACTGATGGCTGTCTCTTGCACAAGCTCCTGAAAGAGGTGTCAAATGGGCTAACAGCTCCTCCAGCATCTGTACAGCAGGGGTGGTGTGACAAGACAAGCCCCAAATCTTGTTCCTTTTACATCCAGACATTGCTGAGGGAAATGACAAAGCAAATTCTGTTTTTCTCTGTATTCACAGATATGTTTTGTCATAAAAAGACTTGAGGTATCCAGGTCCTGGTCTTTGGCCATGTGACATCCCAAAGCTAGCAGGTACTTTGCCAGTGCAATGTCTCCTTCATATGTTTACAAGGCAGGAGACATGAGCTTTTCAAAGGTATTTTGCTTATAACGAAAATGTATTTTCTGCTAGTTTTTCCATTCCTTGTGTTGAAAAACCTTACAGCTATAATGGGCACTCTGTTTAGTATGAGGCGCCCTTTAAATAAACGATGTTCATTTTAGTTCCTCTCGCTACGTAGATAAAGTATATATTATCCAAAAAGCAAGTCAGCTTTCATTATGGTGACATGAATAAAAACACAAGGGAACATATTACTCTACCAAACCCCAGAACATAGGCAGCGAGCTCTGCGGAAGGTTTTTGTTTCAGATTTTAAAGGACCAAATATTTCAACTAAACCTCTGGCTGGAGTTTGTGTATTTACATAAATTCCTTTTCTTTCCCCTGGAGCCTGACCCTGTTTCCTGAGGCTTGGGTGAGGGACAGGCTTGCTTTTTCTAGCTTTTGAAAGGCTTGTCTCTGCACTCCTGCTTTCTTATTAAATATAAATCAGAGACCCTTAAAGTCAGTCTGCACCACTTCCACTTGATAGAAGATTCCTACTTAAAGACCCTTTTCTCTGTCCTTAGAAATGAGTGTTCCTTAAATTACATGTTTTCATTAACAAATCACTTGCATAATACTAATGCTCCCCATTCAAATCCCTATATATCATGTGGCTTTGAGACTGCAGCACGCTGGGGTCTTCTGGCTCTATTATTTATGTCTCTCACATATGAATAATAACTCTGCTGATACAAATTCATCTAATGGAGGCAACTTTATGCTCAATAAATATTGTAAATGCTTGCTGAGTATCACACGCAGTAAGAGTCTCCCCATGTACTTCCCACCAAGGGAGAGGAGCTCTCTTGTGCGTGGAAATCACTTTAAACCTGGCTCGGGTTTCAACCTGTCACTCTGTGCACTCAAGTGAGTGCAAGCCCTGTCCTGATACAAATTGGAAATGAAAGATGTTGACAAAAATTTCAGCTATGTGAGTAATGATTTATGACTGGTTTTGCCCAGGCACCTCAACAATGTTCGTGAATAAAGCATTGGGGTTTGTGGTTGCAAATAACTTATTAGGAGGACAATTTCAATTTGATTAGAGATTACTAAGAAAAGAAAGAGGAAAGGCCAGTACATTTCATAAATCAACATGCGCTTCTGTTTCCCTCCTTTAAATATCTGTGGCAACGTAAAATTTGGGTCATGTCTTTAACCATAGGCACCTGCCAGTAGCACGTTGCCAATGCACAGTGCTGCTGTCAGCAGATTGTTTCTGCAGGGTTTTGGAGCACATTTCATATATTTAAATAGTTTGCTATGTGTGACTGGCAGATGTAGTTTCACTGTGTAGCTATTACAGAAGAGTAAAATTTTCTTGTTTATTGTCTAGCTGTCAACCTGAAGCTCCTTTTATCATTAATATTAAGCATAATAGTTTGCACTGTGACCACATATGAGAGTCCCATTTTTGGGTTGAAACCCATCATGATGTCCAAATATGAAAGACATTCACATGATCCTGTAAGCTTTGTGAATTTTCCCTGTTCTGGACTGTCTTTATTATGTAGAGAATCTTTTATTAAATGATAATATGATAGAGAAAAGAGGGCCTGTTGTAGGCAGATGCTACATGATACTGAAAGGTGTTGTAGAGAACTCCTAAAATATCACTCTACCTCTGATAAGAACAACAAAATTTCCCTTGCCTTCAGAAAATAAAATTAAAATCTTTGAAATAATTGATGCATTCGTGTGCACCCTTGAAAATATGGCCTGTCCCAGACTTAAAGCCAAGTGTGTGCTCTTAAATCCTAGCATTTCTGTAGCTGGCATCTGCAAAGCCAAACACCAAAAGCCCCACCCTGCAGGAAAATGGTCCCCCCCCAGACGCCCTTTCATTCCAGACATACCCATTCAGACACAGTCTTTTAATCAGATCAGCCCTTACAATCTTCCTTTCACATCACCATCCAGTCTGTCGCGCACATGCAAGCCAATTTTACACTGCAATTGTCCTCTCATTTCTGAGCATCGCATCAGCCCCATTTTCACTCTAAAAAGCTAAATCCCTTTTTGAGGCGCCATGAAGCTGAGAGAACTTTATATAACCTGCATCTTGAGGAGGCAGCAGAAGAGGCAATTACAGCAAAGCACAGAAGCTCCTAGAAGGAAGATTTCCTTCTGCTTTGACCTCTGTTTCCACCATTCTTCAGCCCCAGTCTGTAGGTGCAAGAAGGCATAAGTAGCTCTAAAGAGCAGTGGCAGATGTAAGGAAACCTAAATACTCTGCATGTGATCCTGTACCCCACCTCTAGGAGATGCAGACCAGAATTTGAAGGGAGACCTTAAAGTTTTTGGTGCCTAGAGCCATTTTTGCTCACTTTTTGAGTCCTGGTTACAAGAACAGTGCTCAGGAGGTTTTCACGTTTCTGCTTTCTACTATTACAATCAGTGAATACTAGGATTCCTTTACAACCTTCTGACCCCTTTATGTGGTGAATGGGGTCCAAATTGGGACAGTGACCCTCGTTCCCAGCTTTGCCATTTTCTCCTTTGAGAAACAACCCTGAATGGCTTGTTTGTCTAATGTGAGCATGAAATATGGCATGGTGTAATTGTAGGTTTGCACACTGGTATGGCTAGTGACTTAATCAGAAACTGGGAACACTAACACTGCCCTGTGGTATATTCCTGCCAAGATGTAGTCTGAAAAACACAGATAAGGGAAATCATATGTGATGGATATGCAAAGAAGTTTTCTTAGCAATAACAAGCACATAAAAGCTCTCCAACTGGTGCTCTAACAAGGAAATAGTTGATGAGAAGTGCTAATAGCGCTGAAGGAGTGAAATCAGAGAGCGCCTAGTAGGCAAAATAAATTACATGAGCAAAATAAGTGTCTGTTTTAAGCAGTCTCCAGATTATCTGGGAGTTTGAAAACCTTGACATAAATGGCTTTCTTGACATCATCAGCATACCTTCTGCTTAAAAACACCAGTGCTACTCCTTTGTATTTTAGCAACATTTCAGTGCAGTTCATAACATAAAAGAGCAGTCACTATGTGCAATTCTGCATTGCAGTCCTTCTGAAGCTCTAGTCACACCTGAAAATCCAAGCAGTCCTCTTGATCCTGGAGGGAAATGAAGGTCTCGAGAGCCTGGAGTCTGCATGGTCATGACGGTGACAGCAATGGCAACATGCTGGCTTCAGACAGCTGGTGTATGAGATCAGCTGTGGGGCGCAGTGGGGCTACGCAACCCTAGGGAATTGGAGCAGGGCAGATGTGAAGGACACAGCTGTAGTCTCGTGTCTCGGGATGCTCCCTGGCCAACCGTGCCCCTTGGCTTCCCAGTAACCTCAGCAGGAGTGCCCACAGTGATAAATAAGTGTGAACCATATACTTCAAACCTATTGCAAAATGTTGGTTTGAGTGAGCTGTACTGCTCCAGAAATATTCTTCAAAAAATTACTGAGGCATACTTCTTGGTTTAGTGAGCAGCTCAAACTGTCTGACCATGTATGAGATCCCAGGCTCTCCATCTTCTCAATGCTTTTCCAGTGACCACAGCCCAGACTTCACCACACTTGGCTACTGCGGGTTAATACAGCTATGTCATGTTCAGCCAAATCAGCTGTCACATCAGCTCTCCATTTTCATGCAAAGAGCCAACAATAGTTATTTCCACTTGCAGCACTCACCAGCTAAATCAAATTTTCCACTAATATTTTAACACCAAGGTCATTTCGTTGACAGTAGCTAAAGGAAGCAAATTCTGAATCCTAAATAAACATTTTCTATGACACGAATGGGATCCTTTTGTTTATGCAGTTCACATTTAAAGCATCCCTAACAAATCATCAAATCTGTGATTTCTTTTCTGGTATGGATAACCTGTCTCACATTGTAAGCTGCCTCTTTCACTGCATCCCACATTAGAAAACATTAATTTAAAATTTCACTTTTCTGCAACAGCACTTCTATGTATCTGTATAATTTTTACTAATTCAGTGGCTATGACTGGAAAGTCAGATGATTTCTTAGTAGAGAAATACTAATGCTCTGTTATAGCAATGCTGATTACATTACTGATGTTGGAGCTGTGCACAAAGCAAGCATTGTGCATTTTTTGTCAACTTAAGAATGGTAAACAAAAGACCAGATTCTGTTTAAGCAGATATATACTAGTAGTCATCTTAATGTTCTGCCTGACCGCTGCTAAACTTAATGATAAACAGACTACTAAATTAGGTGGATGTCTCTTAATCTCTTCTGGCAAAAATGTTCCACTCTGTATAAATAATTGAATGCCCAAACAGGGATTTCAGTCTAACTATTCTGTCTCCCAAGCGAGTGCCTTCCCAAGTGAATCTCACTTTCTTCTTGTGCGACCCAATAGCATTTAATTATTTATGCCAAGCAGAACAGTTTAGCTAGGAGAGATTGCAATAGCGTGACTGTCTACCAGTGCTCTACAGCTCACAAATTCCCGTGTGCCCCTCGGGGTGAAAAGCCTATACAGTCCTGTCCCTGCTTCTGCATGGGGAAGGTATGGGAAGAGTGGTTACACTGCATGTGTGGGCTTCCCCACCACTGCTGCGTTTAAGGTGGCATTGCATTCCTTTTATCCTACTGTAAGTTTCTGCACTGGGTCCCAGAGGCGAAGCAGCCAAGGTTTGTGATTCCCACTTGTGCTCAAGCACAAGCTGTTGGCAAGGATGGTATATAGATGGGTATATCCACGTGTAGAGGTGACAGCATAGGTACCTTGGTGATTTCACAGACAGAAACACGGACCCTGAGAGAACTGACGTGCTTCTGTGGTTATGTGCAGCCAAGCAGCAACGCAGGGATGTAAAACATCCATCAGACTTCTGAATCCCCCTGGGGATCTGGCCCATGACTCACAACGCTGCTCAGATACTGACTCCAGTGCATATTTTCAGCACGGGCCCTATACCATGAGTAGCCACTCAAGCTCATTAGGGGTGTTGAATGAATTAGGTTTTACTTGACAGGTGAAGAAAGAGGAATGTGGCCCCTTCTTAAATATCACTAATCTCATTTATCTAACCTGTCATATACAAATATTATCAATAATATTCTACTACATCAGTCTTGGTGCAACAGAACAAAAGTGAATAGAGCTGAACCAGAGAAGGACAGCAGCTGGGTATGTAGAGCCATGCAGTGGCAGCATTTTCTGCTTCCATTTAGGTTACATGAACAGTTAGTTTATTTTCTAATTGTCTTTGTTCCCTTGTAGAAGAAGAGATCAAAAGACAGCAGATAAAATGACCCCAGTGCTTTGATAAATTGGTGGGTTTTTTAACACGAGCATTTTAGTGGCGGTTTACAAAAGGTCTCAGCACTGGGCTCTTTGGCAATTTGGTGTTAAAAGAGAGAGAAAAAGAAAAGGGATTGGTTGCAGGGGTTTTTTTCTCTCCTTTCCTTTTCTTTTTATATTTTCTTCCCCTTTGCCTGGTTCTTGCTATCTAACCACCACTTCAGGTCTGTTGAATGCATCTAATGAAAATGTTACTAATACTTATTGTCTCAACATGCCTCTCATAAAAATACCAAAGTTACCAAACAGAAATCTATAGGACTAGACTGCAATTCATCCTGTAAACTCATTATATGGTGAGGGAGGGAGGGAGCTTTCTCAGGCGATGCCTCCTTCCCTTCCTGTGGAGGGGGAAGGAACGGCTGCTCCGCAAGGACCTGGCACAGCCACATGGATGCAGCCCATGCCAGAGGGTGGCTGGCACAGCTCCCTGCCTCATAAGCGTGATAAGGGATGGGACAGCCATCATGTCATTGAGCTTTACAGGCTGTTTTTCATAAACAGACCTCACAGATCTGCCAAATCCAGGTAGTGCCTTTTGGTGCCGGGCCAGAGGCTGAGGTTTGCTGTGCTCCTTTCTCCATGGCCATGCTGGTCACCAGAGGAGGCCACAAGCTCTACATAGTGCATCCCCCATGTAGCATGGGCAGGACGTACTACAACTGCCCAGAAGTCTCCATCGTGGCCTGGCACCCTGCCTTGGACATCCCTCCTACTGGTGGTTGGTGGTGTGACAGAAGCGCACATGATACGTGGGGACAGACCAGGTAGGAATAGCACGGTTCTCCTGCCCCATGCTGCAAGCAAGGGGCCTGTGCTAAAGACAGTCTGAGCTCAGGCAGGTCATCCTAAACTTTGCTCAAAGGCTGCACCCAACTGTGGCTATGTCACATAGATGAGGGGCAAGTTCAAATCTGTGCACCTACTCAGCATACAATATAGATGCAGTCAAGGTAGCTCTATATAAATAACATTTAAATAAAACAAAGCCAAAGATGCTGAGCTTGCGGTTAAATATCCTCCTTTCACGCAGCAAAGCAAAGAGGCGACAGCTTCTGCACGTCACTGTGAATAACGCTCTGTAGAAGCAGCCCTCACTTCCTCCATACCGGAAACAAGAACGAGCCTAACACTGGAGTTATTTTCTCTTTCCCACCTCTCTCTACTAATTTTTGGCTATGGGCAAAGACCTGAAAATCAGTGGCATGTCTGTCTTCTTCCTTGTGCTGCCCTTCTATAGCACACATGAGAAGATATGTCACTCTTTACTCGCGAGGCGATACACCCGTTGCAAGCCTGCTCCCTGCTCTCTGGAATACCTATAAGGCGGGAAATGCAATTAATTCTGGAAGGAATCCTTGCAACTGGCAGGCAGCCAGAGATAGCAGAGCCGTAATAGCTTTTGGGCAGCCACAGCACAGAAATTACAGCCATTCACCAAGGACACTCCCTCTGAGCTTCTGCTTTCTTGAAGTAATTGCAAATAATATCACTTGGATTCAGATAGCTGGAGGGGAAACTCAGGCACTGACAAAGCATGAAACAGCCTGGCCTGAGACCTAAAATAATCCTGCGTAAAAATTCACAGCTGCCCGTTGTTAAAAATAAAAACAAGACCATAACCCCCTCTGCTTTCCATCAATGAATTTCCTTTTGTTCCCCTGCCCCCACAGCCTGCCCTCCCCTTCCTGCGCGGCTGCCTGCGCCCTGCTAGACACCCTCCCTCTGCCCCGCAGCACCCCAGGGACAGGGTGACGCTGGGGTGACAGCAAAGGCTGGCTGCCTCCCCACCGAGCCACCACTGCTGCTGCCTCCTCGGTGGGGGACTGCGGTGTCCCACTGACAGCGGGGATGGTGGCCCCCGATACGGGCAGCACCCGCAGCTGCTCTCATCACCTGCGTTTTCGGCTCCTCCGAGCACAGGCCATTTCAGCGCAGGGCATCCCTCCCCGGGGGATGTCACCTGCTCAGATGTGAGGCGTCTGGCTGTGGAGAGGTGGTGCAGAAACAGCCTGCGCATCCGGCCAGGCGCTGCGTTGTCTCTTCTTGACGGGTTGGCTGGCATGTGGTTTCACAAACAACATGGCGTTTGGCAGGAGAAAAAATCCAAATTTTTACTGACCTCCTATCTTCCTTTGCCTGAAAGGTCTCAGCAGAAGAAAGAGATTCAAAAGATTCATACATTTGTTTCAGTATTCTGAACTGAACATTGTGGCTAAAATAGATGATGGGAAGCAACCAGGAAGGAGGAGATGCAACAAAATCCAGCAAGAATTAAGGTTAATAAATAATGCCAATTCATTGATGGACTAGATTCTGACCCTTTTCTCACATTAAGTAATGTCTCACTCCATGAACTGGCCCATTAAACTAGCCATGGAGTAGGATGCGATGCCTCATGAAAAGGAGACTGCTATAAGAAATCTGTGTTATGACATATAAAAACAAAGGTCATACGACAGCACCCTGACAAAAGGGCCTTGCTGAGAGCGAGAGGCTGCTCCGAAGATGGAAGGCTGGCAGAGTCTTATCAGAATATCTGCCCATCTTGTAATTCATATTACAGTAACCCTAATGGCAGCCAGACCAAAACTAGAGCTTTGCTGCCTTTGCTGTTGCAGATGCGCACAGTAACCTTGCCTCAGAGCCTCTGTGATCCAAACTGATAAGAGACATTGGGAAGAAGGTGTGTGATGATACTCTCCTCTGTATAAGGAATCTCAAAACCAGCTGGGATGTCCTCAGTCTCGTGACTGAGTCCTGCCTCCTAGCTCAGCAACTTCCTCATCAGATCATTTTTTCTATAGAAATACATCACTACATCTAATAACACCTTGCACTTCTGTAGCCTCCTCTATGCAAAGATCACAAAATAGCTCCCAAAGGAAGGCAATCACCTCACTGAACATGACCATCTCTGGTGCAGACATTTAAGCCTGAGGTAGGTCACAGCCAGCAGAAAACCAATTAATACCATCAGTGGAACACTGGCTCCCAGCTATACAATGGGATTCACCTCATGCCCCAATGACTCATGAGGCACTGGAAAGAAATCCTCATGGCATTACGTATGCTGAATGTCCCCAGAAGCCACAGGCAGCCCTGCTCACAGCGGCACTGGTGCAGTCCTGCTGGGCAAGGCCAGGAGAAGGTAAGGTGCCCGCAGGGAAAGGCTTTGCCCCCTGCTTCCCTGGAACTGCCTTGGAGCAGAAAGCAGGGGGAGCGGCTTATTTCAGAATGACAGGTTTGGCTAAACTCCCTCTTTGGCTGCTCAGGAGACCACTGTTGCACCTCCCGTCCTCGTGTCCTTGTGACTTCTGGAAGCCGCCAGGCACTGCATGTGTTCCCTGCCTCCACCTCTGCTCCTGGGCTGCAATCATGGTACAAAGGTAAAGAAAAGAAGAGACTTAAAGAGCCCATTTGGCATAAACAAGAAGTCACGGCGACTGTGTATTACCCAAATCAGAGTGGGTAACCTCTTCATTAGTTTTTATCTATACGGTTGTGGTGCAGATTCCTTATCTAGCAGGCTGTCTGAGAGATGGTGGTCTGCCTCCCTACCCACAAGACTCGGTGCTGGTCTCCTGCTCCTCCATACTTTGAGCACCTCCCTTACTGCAGAAAAAGCCTTCCTTTTTACTGCTTAACTCTTTGGTGGCAGATGATGTGCATGAGACGGTGTACACGCATACAATGCACACAGTACACACACATCATTGCATACACATGCCCCATGTAGAAAACCAAGACCCAAGGTTTACATAGTGGCATGAAAAGTAAATAGCTCCCCACACAAATAATATATGCTGTGTGCTTTTCTCTGCCTCAGTTTCTTCGCTATACTCAGACATCACTGATTCAGGGCAAAGTGTCTTACAAATTTGCCTTTACAACTCATGTTTTGTATTTGCTGAGTTCAGGGACCCTGCCGCAGCTCCCCTTTCTAAATGCAAGCTTGTCTTTCCCATCTTCCTGGCTAAAGCTTCCCAGTTGTTTCTGCAATCCTTCCTTCTGATTATCCACTAACACCTGGCTTTGTGCTGCTTCTGGTAACTTTCCACTCTTTTAAACCACACTCCTCACAGAGAACCTGGAAAAACTGGTTTGTGTAAGCTTTAGGTAACCCTTTGTGCCAAGTGTATTTCTAACTCAATAGCTGAACATTATGGTTCAATAGCCAAGGATTGTTCCCAGCAGAGGAGTTAAAGAATATTTGGGGAGAAAAGGAGAGAGGGGAATTCAGACTTGCAGTTACATTTGGCTGAAAACATCCTATAAAGTTTATGTTAAGATTCATATCATATGTCTAGAGGGGAGCTATTTTACAAGGAAGTGCACCAGGTGTACTAGCATGTCATTGCTAGTTAGAAAGCTTTTCTTTGGCTTGGGATTGAGCTGTTCCAAAAACAGGTGACTGGTGGCAGATCACATGCTTGAGCAGTGAATCATTATTAATACTGTTATTAGAGACAAATGATGCACTCACAGTATAGAGGCTGGAATAAGTCTGCATAAACTATGCGTGGAATGGTGCCAGCGGAGACCAAGTCCTGCTGTGCTTTTACACTCCTGAGCCACTTGCCTTCACTATCTCTACTTAAACACAAAGTCTGAGTCAATGCTAAAAATCAAACAGAAATGTTACCCTATCTACAGGAGATATATTTGTCTTGGTCAAACAGAGACCGTTCATTTACCACAGTTTGCATCATTGTAGAGGCGAGCCCAGCTCCCTGGGCACTTGGCTACAGCAAAGCAGCCTCACACAAACCCGTCCTTCTGCTCTAGGAAGCCGAGGGCTCACAAGGAAACACAGCAAGAGGTTCACAGGATGTTGGTGAAGGGATGTCTGCGTGGGATGCAAGTAACCTACAAAAGGCTAGAAATACACTGGAATCAAGGCAGGAAGCATCTGTGGGGGTCATTAAGGAGTCATGGAGAACTCAACCCATTTGACGTTCTCTGAGTCAGGAAATTTTTAAATGAAGTATAGGGCCAGCATTTCACTAATAATATGTCTACCTCCTTCATTTTATTCTTCTGTCATTGGTACTGCAACTGGTCAAATTAGATCCTATGTCAAGCAAACTATCTTCAAAACTATGGAAAAAATGAGAAGCAGCTTGGATCTGAAACACAGGGGAAATCTAGACCTGTACCCTACTTGCTTGAAGTTTGAGTACTTTCAGTCTCATGAGAAGCAAATGGCTGGGCAAGCAGAAAGCGGATTTAAGATTCATGGTAGGAGTGTGATTTGGAGGAAGTCTAATAGCTATGCAAGTAAACCTCTGTGAAGTTCTCTGATATGTTTCAAACAGGACACAAAAATAAGTGAAACCATCCCTTCCCTTAGCCATTGGTTTTTTTTACCTTTAGACTCTTAACCTTCCTAATTTAGACCTTTTCAAAAGGTGACACCTTTATGGGCTTGCTTTTCCTCCCCATTCTGTCCCATTTTAATCAAGCTGCAAGAACAGTAATGGCTAAGCACCAGCACAGCCCACCACCCACTCCTGATTCTTCTGTGCAAGTTGTTGCATCAATGACCAGGCTGTAACCATCAGTATTTGACTCTCATATTTTTAATTTAAGAAACATGCCTTGGCATTTTTATTTCTTGATAGTGGTGATTTCTGTATTAAGTAGTACTGTTGTTGCTCAGGGATAAGCTGTCCATCCTTCCAGTACAATTAATGCCAGGAGCCAAGCAGTCTTTATCTGGGACAAATGAGAGATATGACCTGAAATTAAGACACAGAAAATTCAGGTTCCGCACTCAGCTCTGAGTGAAAACTATTCGCTAGAAATTAACAAAGATTGCAACAAACAGTAAATCCCTAGTCACCTTTAAAAGAAATCTGGAGAAGGCAGCAGAAAATGTATTGAGCAGAACAAGCCTATGCTGAGGTCAGGATGATCAAGTACATTTTTTCCATTTCTCACTTCCATGATTCTGTAGCACATGAGATCACCTTCCTTTTTATAAATGATATAAACTTCTGCATTGGCTATTGTTTCCCCAAGGCCCAAACACTGTGCATTTCTCAGTATTGATCTTAAGTTAACCCTGTGCTGAGAATGTGTCCTATATTTGTTCAAGTTCTTCCATTTTTGATTCCCTGGTTAGAACTATGTCAGAAATGGATTTTTCTCCTTGGGTATAGTGCAATCTTCACTATATAATGAAGACATTGTTAAACCAGCAAGACTGTGCATATAGGAAAAATAAATTAAGAAGTCAGTGAATTATCATGGAACCTGTCAGAAAGCCTTTTAAGAGAAGAAAATCTATCAAGTAAGCCTGAGAAAGCATAAGCTTTCCCTCTAAAAGAAAGGGCTTCTTTAAACAAGGCCATTAGAAATCAGCAGCAATGGCACAGAAACAACAACAGCATCTCTAAGGGATGTAGTATCGCTCTATGTCTGCAAGGGCCATCTGACTTGATAAAAGCTTTGCCCAAACTAAAGTCTTTTTTTTAAGACTTGCAGAACAAAAAGTACGAATCAGGGAGCCTAAAGTGATTTTGCTTTGAGTATATAGCAAGAGTGACAGTATCTATGACTTGGTCTGTTTCTGAAGGATTGAGAGTTTTATACCTCAACTAAATAAGTGGGAGGAAGGTAATCGACTACATTCATTAGCTGGTATTTAGACAGGACACATTAGGTAGCATAGACACAGAGAACAGACACTGAGATCGGGGCATAGCAGAAGAGCAGCAACTCAGATGTGGCTAAAGCTCAGCATGATCAAAATTGGTTTGGAAATAAAGGTGGTCATATTCATAATCTGGAAACTAGATTGAAATCAGTTAAATAAAACTGGTGCTGAGTAACACACTCTTCCTGTAAGCTAATAATTTTGGTTTTGTTGTTGTTTTGGCTTCACAGGGGGCTGCTTTGACAATAGGACTCACCCTGATGTCTGTAAATGCAGTTTCAGTATCTGACCTATGTTAGCTGCTAAGCCAAGGTGGTGACACAAAGGGATGGGCTGCACTGCAAGAAGCATCTTGCAACACAGCACTCAGGACACTTTGGGGTCAAGATCAAAGGTAAAGCTTTAGCTTCAAATCACAGGCTTCCCATTCACATAAGATGTCTTGCAGAGAAGTCTTTACTTATTCAGTGCTTCATTCATTATATAGCCTGTCATCTTCCTTAGAAGTATAAGTTCCCATGATAAGCCTTTACAAATATATCTGATAATTAAGATACAATCATTACTGTATTTAAAATGCTTCTTCAAACAGGAGAGTAGGAATAATTCACAAATCAGTATTCCTTGGTCTATTTCAGAGTTCATCCTTTGCAAAGCATGGCGCTTGGACCTGGAATAACACCTAGCAGACTTTCAGCTCAGTTGCCAAACATCATCACAACTGCTAAGGGCTATTGCTAAGGGCTATACTGACATGAGAATGAAGCGCCCACCTTTTCTTTTCCACTGACTGCATACTAGTTGCTAGCCAGGCAGCCCCAGACAGTGGACGGGCTAGATACAGTTTGGGAACCATAGATGCTAGTCTGATGTCAGCCACAAGTGTCCTTAGTGCCCCATCATAGCATATTTAGCTTGTGCCAGAGGAAAATACCCCTTTTTGCTCACAGTCTGTGCAGTGGTACTGCAGGTGGGTAGTGGAAGAACATTTACAAACAGCAGGATATACCTGCAGCATCTGAAAATAAGAGCTTGGACCAAAATAAAAACAAGAACTACAGCCTTTCCATGAACAATATAAAATCCAAAAGGAAATGTACCTTTCAGAAATGATTGTTTGCCTTTATAGAAGTACATTTTGCATCTCTCAAAATGCTACAGCCAGACTAAAATTCTAGAAATCTGATGCAATATCTGCTGTCTCAGTTCTCTGTCCCATTCAGGGATATACTTAAACATCTTAAAAACGTATTTATCAAACCTAATATTTATGATACAGGACTCTAGCTTAAAATGAAAGGCTTGCCATTCACATAGCTGCATCTTGCAGAGAGCTCTTTATTCCGTGCTTCATTCATTATGTTGCACGCGGTAGTCATTACAGGCAATTGTCTGCTAGTGCTACCCACACCTCAGCTGTTTGTACAATATGAGTCACTTGCTGTGAGCTGCAATTCCAAGCAGAATTTCTTCATCCTGCAGTAACCACATACTTTGTTCCAGATTACCTCCTCTCCTTTTGAGTAGGCAGAATTAGTAAAGTACAGTTGCAATTAGTGACAATGCCATTTGTCCCCAGGCTGATAATTTTTCTTAAAGCATTTATTCTTTCCAGTACCTCACATATTACATCAATAAAGCTGCCGGAGTACTGAATGTAGCGTGTAATAAGCACAGATCACAGAAGCAAGATGCATCTCTCCTGCTGAAAGGAAGAATATTGGCCCACTGGAGTTTGATTCAACATGTAAAAATATTTCCATGCAGATATCATGCAATTTAGTCTAATTCCACTGCTCTCTCGTAAAAATAACTTCCTACTTTATATTGGGAGGGAACAGATTATTCTGCACCTTTCTCTTTCTCTCCCAGTGCTGAAGGACAATGCTGGAGGAAAACAGACTATGCTTTGTCCTTTTCCTAAAACTATCTATTTGCAAGGATTCATTCTAAAAATCTGGGTATTGGAGACAGCAGACTATCAGGCAGTTCATCTTCAGTGTCTGCTGTTTTCTTTTCTACCTTTTTTCCTGCTCTAGTTTCTGGTTAGATGCCATCTCTCTCCCTTTCCATTGACTCCAAATTTAAACAAAGTGGACAGGTGTTTTTACTGATCAAATAATTCCTAACACCTCAGATAAATGGGAGGGTGCCTTTTCTTACTTTCCTCATGAGTAGAGCAGGGTAAAATACCTTTACATCCTTCTTGTGAAGCTGCATTTCAGCTCTTTTATGATACTCTGACTCAGACTCAAACAGTATATAGAGTTATGTGGAGTTAATACACATCATGCCTCTTAATCCTGGCATCTGTCCTCACACGGATGCTTTTGGATAGCATTCTTTTAACCCTGTGGGGAAATTAGAGAAAATTAGCAATGGCTTTGTGTGACAAGCCAGATGATACAAACAACTCACAGTGCTCAGTTGATCTAAATGTTTCCTTGGGCTTTTTTTTCTTTCTTTTTTTTTTCTACTCTGTTTGCTACAAAAGCGATATTTGAAAGACAGATTTGCTCATGTGAAAAACTGAACCTGAAGAACAGCAATCTGTTCCCAGGTGGCAAAACGCACCCGCCCCTCTGAGGCTGTTGGGACAGGCCCATGAATGAAACTGTACTTACCCACAGATAAGGCTGAAACCCAACCTGGAGATTTGCTCAAAACAAGGCAAATTGAGAGTACAACTCTCATAATCTCTACCAAAGTGACATAGTGATGAGAGGAGCAGTGCTTTATCCGCTGTTGATCTTGAAAAGCATGTTGGCTGCAGAATTGCCACAACTTCATCAGTTCATTCACTTTTTTCCCCTGTCAAATCACCCACGGATTTGATGCAGAACAAGCATGTTCAGCAAGGACAGGTGGCTTTTACCAGTGTATCTCATGTTCCCAGGCTGCACACTGTTCCTGTCTTTAATCCTCTAAGGTAGGGTGGCAGTACCTCACACTCGGAAGTAGATTCAGAGAAATAGAAGAATGAAGGAGGTTTTCTTTCCAAAAGTCACATCCACAAGGGGAATTATAGCTGTGCAACATACAGCTAAACCAAGTGCTCCACTGCCATTGAAAAAACTCCTGCTGTTGCTGCTGCCACCTACGTGGCACCAGGGTGGCAGAGCCACTTTCCTCCCTGTAGAACCTGCCCAGTCCATTCATCGCTGCCAATGTCCCCTCCTGTAGACCCCAAAAGCAAAGGCCCCTAGCCCAGGGGACAGGTCCTGCCTGTCACCGGATCTTCACAGCTCCCCAGAGGAGCACTCCCTCTGGGCAGCCCTCAGGTGCTGGTGAGTATCAGCAGCGTGGGGTTGAGCATCTGGGGCAAACAGCCTGCTCCCAAGTGCAGATAAAGTCATCCATCCACAGCCCAGCCTGTAATTACACCAAGGTTCATTCTTCTCGGTAGCTAAGGTGGTTTATCTTGCGTAATGAAACCAAGCACAAGTTAGCTCTTCTGTTCAGAGCTCCTGAGGGGTACCAGTGCCTGCCTCACACCAGGTTCGTCATGTTAATCAGAACCATAAGCCCTGCCTGTGGCTTCTTTTGCCTTTCTTACCCTGCAGTCATGTTACAGTGCCCTGGCACCACTGGGCTTTGACATCAGGATAGCCAGGGACAGCTACCACATGGCAAACCCAGACTTTTTTATTTGGGCATGGAGGAGAAAGCAGACTGTGACTTGGAGAGATTTTTAATTTGGAGAGTCACTGAAACAAAACCCACCAGTGTAATTAAAACTGGTGAGTCCTTCCTGGCCCAGTCGCGGGTAGATGTGAGGCACTGTAGGAAGTTCTGTGGGCTGAAGTTGTGCACTCTGTGGACAGATGTGTGCTAGCTGCTCATGCTGATGGGTCCGGGTGGTCCCCTCCAGGTCACTTCTGTGAGGAAGAAGAATTGCTGGACAAGTCAGATGTTGTCTGATGCAGTCACATCTATTTGCAAAGACGACAGTTCCAAACCTCCTTCAACCAGCCCTCAGCCATAACAAGTGCTCCCAGTTTTACTTTTCTAAGCCCATACCATCAGTCCTGGTGCAGCCAATGCTGGTGCTTGTTTTTTGTCTCTCTGTTTCTCAAGCATTTACTTTGCCTGTGAACAGGGAAAAAAACCCAAAACTAGGCCTCATTCCCCCTTTCTGCCTCCCAGCATCAGTGAAAACACTTTACCCGCAATACAAATGCAGGAGTAACCTCAAATATACTTTTAAGTTTAGGCAGCAATTTAAGTGTGTTTTGGCTATGGGCCAAGCTGGGCAGGGAGGGCAAGATTCCTCTATCTCACTGCAGATATTTACAAAGTGGGCACTGGTATTTGCATTAGTCACTTGGACTCCTCTTTATAGCAGAGAGGAACAAATATTTCCAGGGAAGGATTCATCTGACCTACTATTACACTGACCTATTATAGGTGAGATTAATCATACCCTTGAGATGTACTTCTCTACTTCATTGCAGGCGGAGCCTAGGGGGATTAGCTCAGCTGCGTTACAGACATCTCGGGTCATCTGAAATGAACCTGTGCTAGGGAACTAGGCCTCAGATACAGCAGACCTCAGACATCTCTTACCTACCCTAATGCTGCTGAGGAGTCACCTTTTTGTGTTTTGTTTATGCTCCCATAATTTGCTCTATCTGTTTAGACTGGTCTGAATACTATTAAGTCTCTGGTGCTTCCATACTGCTTTTTTTGTGTCCCCCGACAGAGAAGGCTGCATTTATCAATAGGGTGAAATGTCTGATCCTTACCTAGACAGGTTTGTTGTGATGCTCTGGTGGCACGTGAATGTTCCTGGGAACCAAGAACAAAAGGTGACAGGAAAGTGCAAAGCTAGCATGGTCATTACTAATGTATCAGGTAACGCAGCACAGCTGGTAGCAAGGGAGAGATGTCCCCTGTGTAACTAATGACTGTCCCTGTAAATAATCCCTCAGGGAAAGGCCCTCTGCACCTAAAGGCTTCTCATTTCTGCCATTTACATTGGTTGGCTCAAGAAAACATATTGCCGTTCCTGACATACCTTTCACTGCATGTACCCTTAGGCCATTGCAACTGTAATGACACTATACTACTGCTAAATCTTCTGGATGTGACCACACCCCCAGTGCAGGATCTTTTTCTCAGGAGCAGAGAAGATGGAAGAAGACTGTCCTGGTTTCAGCTGGCATAGAGTTAATTTTCTTCTTAGTAGATAGTAGAGTGCTCTGTTTTGGATTTAGGATGAGAATAATGTTGATAACACTGGTGTTTTAATTGTTGCTAAGTAGTGTTTATACTGGTCAAGGACTTTTCAGCTTCCCGTGCTCTGCCAGGTGCATGAGAAGCTGGGAGGGGGCACAGCCAGGACAGCTGACCCAGACTGGCCAAAGGGCTATGCCATACCATATGACATCATGCTCAGTATATAAACTGGGGGAAGAAGAAGGAAGGGGGGGACATTCGGCATGATGGCGTTTGTCTTCCCAAGTAACCGTTACGCGTGATGGAGCCCTGCTTTCCTGGGGATGGCTGAACACCTGCCTGCTGATGGGAAGTAGTGAATGAATTCCTTGCTTTGCTTTGCTTGTGCGCGCGGCTTTTGCTTTCCCTATTAAACTGTCTTTATCTCAACCCATGAGTTTTCTCACTTTTACTCTTCCGATTCTCTCCCCCATCCCACCGGGAGGGAGTGAGCGAGCGGCTGCGTGGTGCTTAGTTGCCGACTGGGGTTAAACCACAACAAAGACAAATGACACTCCCTACACAATGCTTGCAAGGAAAAGTGTGTGCGGAGGCAATACCGGGGGAACAGCTAGGTCTTGGGAGCAATAGTGATTACAGGTAGAGGCCTCTCTTCATCAGTTAATTCACTCAGAGGAAGAAAAAAGTACTAGCAAAGGCTGGGACAGAGGATGTGAGGGAATTGGCATGTGGAGAAGCTTTGACTGTTGAGAGAAATACACATTTCCATAAGCTCCAGACTGGAGCATAAGCTGGAAAACTTCTGCTCAGGGCATCCTTTGATGTAGTTACTGCAGTGTGCAAGGCATTGCCAAGCCCAGCACCACCAGTGCCCACTGCTCCTTCTTTGGGGGAGCATTTCTGATCGCGCTTATTCACAGCAACATTGAAAGACCCCATCAGGGTAGATCAGTAATGCTCCATCATGTGCACTGCACACAGGAATATAGCAATCCCTGCCCGGCATTAGCTGTACTAATATTGCAAGGGAGGGTAACGTGGGCAGGAGAAAGCCCTGGTTCATCCTCCCACGGCAGCTCCTTTACCAATACTGTGTCCCAGCTTCAGACACCCTCTCCTGTCCCCTCTGCAAGCTGGTCCTTGCTCGTTGCTGTAAAGCCTCCCTAGAGCTCAAGTGATGGGAGTTCTGCAAGAGCAACATGGCTGGTTATGAAAGAGTGGCCACAGCAACTAACGAGATCACACTCCTCAGGCACCCCTGCAAGGATTTCTCTTTGAAGAGCAAGACTTTTAAGCCATCTTGCAATAAGCTGCATTAGAAAATACTTGATACTTCCTAACAGTTTTTTCTCAGCACACAGCTTGTTGGGTTTTGGCACTTTTGATCTTGCTTGATTATTGGTTTCCATTCTACCAGCAATTTTACTCTAACTCTTCTGGTTTTGAAGTGCTTCTTTGACAAAACTTCTCCCTTGATTTCATTACACATCTTTCCAACTTTAATCTCTAAATGAGTTTGATGCAAGATATTTTTATCTGCTGGTGTTTATGAGTCAAGGGAGTCAATACGTTGAGCTTTTTTTTCTTTGCTGTAAAATGCCAATTCAATACTTCTAGATTCGGTTTTGTGTTTTAATGGAAATCCTAATGTTTTGAGGAGCTCTGCAAGACTAGAAGATGTAATCAGTAGCCATTGAGAATAAATGTTGCTTGTAAATAACATCATCCTAGGCAGTTTTCCTCCTCCCAGGAATTAAAGAGGAAGCAAGATGCAAGATGTAGTCCTGTCTCCATAAATACTGCTTTATTTCAGCTTATTTAGAATACCTTGTATAAGTTTCAGCATCTATATTTCTTCACCTCTATGGAGATTACAACAAAGCAGCTGTTAGCAGAGCTTGCCACATGTTTCCTGATAGAGTAAAATGTCTCCGTGTGTGATGGCTCAGCTTTTCATCACTGGATTTTTTATTTGTTTTTTTTTTTTTTTTGTAGAATGCTTTTTGCCTGATCACTCTGAAGGGAGAGAAAAAAATTCTGTGCCTAGATAAACTCAGTCACACTCAGAAATGCTGTCAGCAGCAAGAGCAGTGCAGAACAATGGCCACAGTGGGGGTCATGGTCTTACTCTCACTGTACATACCCACTGTTTTGTGCATCAACAAGTAAGGAGACTGGGTAGACTAGACTGGATATCTGACAAGCAGGTTATACTTGGATGAAGAAGACAGAAAAAGGAAATAGCATTCAACATTTATTTTATTAAATTGTCCTGCCTCCTACTTGTTGATTCACCAGAAATGGTTGCAAGAGTATTCTGATGTCATCGCTGTCCTTGCAACCTTAAAAAGTCTGGTTATCCAGGAACTCAGCCATGAGGAGGCAATAAGTAAATCAGTGTGGTGTATGTCTATATTCAGCCAATGTTGAAACTATATGCAGTTTGACCTCTAGCACAGTTAGACACAGACACTAGATGTGCAGCTAAAAACAGATGCTAGCACTGAATTAATAAAAACCATGTCCAACAAGAATCTTGCCAATCACAGTGTAAGAAACGGGGCCTCCAGCAAATTAAACGTTATACAGCATGATATGGATCTTATAAGGCTGTCTGCCCCCATGTCAGGGCGTGCACGCCCCACTGCTTCTGAGCTGGCGAGTGGAGGAGGTGGAGACAGCGTGGCCACCCCACAGTGCTCTGGTGGGGTCCTCAGCCCACCCAGACACATGGCAGCACTATTGCAATGTGGAAGCTCTCGGCATCTGGAAGTGACGCTGTGCAACTCGAAGGGAAAAGAAGTCAGACTGAATACCTACACCTATTTCTGACTTGCGTGCACAAATCTTTTATGGTCCCCCTGCCCCAGCTATATCAGCTGGCCTAAAAAAAAAGCTTTAAACTTTCGTCACAGGGCTTGCCTTTAAGTCTTTAGGCCATCAAAGCTCCATCAATACTATTGCTCGAATGGCAGAGTCATTGTGCACCTTTTTTAATTAATGGGGATTGCAGGAAAAAGTGTCAAATGCCAGGTTTGAAATGCCATTATCACCAGAAATTCCTGAACTGACCATTGTTGTGGAAAGAGACAATCAAATCGAGACAGCAGGAAGCTGGTGGTAAGAGCTTATGGAAGAATTTCAAGTGTCTAGTAATTTCTGGTGTTTCCATTTTTAAAAGGTCTTGATTTTAAGAATATGCAATTCCTCAATGTCCAAATTTCATGAAACTTTAAAAACTCTAGATGAAATACAGTAAAACTGAAGCAGTGAGAGATCGTATCCTTTTTTAAAAAAATCCAGTCAATATTGCTGCAGGTGTACATTTGTTCTTACTACAGAACAAATGCAGCTTTACTAGCCTGAGCAACTCATGCACAGCACTGCCCTGTGCCAGAGAGACATAGGGTTTTTTCTCCCCTGAACTAAAAGAACACAATACCTAAAATACTGTTGGGGACAGGTGTTGTATTCATTCTAGAGCTGAGAGAAGTGAGGTTACTGAGTATGTCAGTGATGAAATTGGGAACATTCATCCTGACTCCACACTTACTTTATAATCATCTTTTCCCAGTTCAAAAGGCAGCATCCAATTTATAACTCTTTTTGAAGAGGTATGGCGTACTCTTTACATCTTCCACCATTGTCACACCAGCACATAAACTGTAGCAGCAACATAGCTGCTCTACTGCAATTATCTACCATTGCTGTAGGGGGCCTAGTGAACATCCATCATCTGACTCCTAAAATACTGATAAACACATTGTGGTTCTTCAGTTACTAGCCTGAGAGAGTGTTTTGTAAATGACCATGCCTGCAGGTATGGATCCTTTAATCAGCGTTCCCTTCTTTGTTCAGCCGGATGCTGTGGCTGTGTATGTACCCCACAGAGAGGGTGCGGGAGGTGCAGGGATCCCTGTGCTGAAAGCCCAGCAGATGCCACCTCCCAGATGCATCGTTTCTCTGTAGAAGCACTTTGTGGAGGGCCTGTGGAGGTCTGTCTGGGCTGTGCTAGTCTGCATAAAGCTCCAGGTGCCCCAGGCAGCATGCCCTGCTCATACCAGGGGCCAGGTTTTAAATTTGCTACTTACATGCAGGGCAGCCTGTTCTTGAGGGCAGCACCAGAACCATTCTTGGTATAGAGGGAAAAGAGAATTAGAGGAATATTTCCCACCCTCCTAATCATCTTCTTAGGTCCAATTGGTTGGAAACTTCAGTGCAGTTACAGTAGTTTATGTCAGAGGGAAGGCAGGTGCCTACTCATACCTACCATGCATGTGATAATAGTCAGGGGAACAAAGTGTATTCTGCACTTGACAGCTGTAGGGAGGGAAAGGGTTCAAAGCTCTTGCCTGACTACTTGGGGATGAACATCGGAACTGATCTCTAAGGAAGTGATGGTATCTGCCTTGTGTCGATGGAGCTTTTTGGTCATTATTCCGCTGCAGCAAGAGTATTTTGTGAAAAGGAAGAAGGAAATATCTGTTCTCATCCCTCTGAGGTTGAAGGCAATGGGAAAACTTGACAAGGACATGAAGACACATGAAACAGAAGCACGGTTAAGATTTTCCAGTTGAACAGTTCTGAAGAGTGTCTCAACTGAATAGTTTGCTGAATGGTCTAAGAGATGGAAACGGTTTTCCCTAGTCTTACTAAAGTTTTGGCAAAAGAACACATTTCACTCACTTTTCCTAGAAAGGAAACAACTAGCTCAAGATAAAGTACAAACGAGAGAAGCATCCAAAAAGAAAGGTCATGCATATGAATGTGCTTACTGATACTCTATGAAATGGTTACGGTATAGAAAATATTTTTTTTTTATGATTGCAAAGAACTTATATGAAGCTGTACTCTGCTGGGTTTGGGGAACTGTTGAAGGTCTAGGAGGAGTTCTGGACAAGTGAGGGATGCTGTACTGGTATTACCTGGATTTACAGCAGGGACTTCACCTTCACTACAGGTTTCTCTCACACTTAATCTTTCCATAGAGACTTCCCACAGATGTTCATCCACCTTCACACCAGTGTCAGAGCTACATAAAGTTCGTTCCACCATTTTATTTTGAAATTAAGGTTAGGCCATGAAGCTCTTTTACTGCATGTCACTGTCATAAGACAGATGTGTTGAGTTTTTGCGGAAAAGTGCACCCACACCACTTTGAACATCAGAGTCCTCCAATCCTTTTCCATATCTGTACATTAACCAGCCTACCCTTCCCATGTTTTGACTCCTGTTCAGACATGCCATGTCCTCATGTCCTTAAATGAAATGAATTCATGTCTGCAGCCACATCCCATCCTGCCAGCTTTTTCAGGCTTGGCAGAGCCCTGAAGAAAATCCATCTGTGGACCAGATTTTTCCTATTCTGAAACTCTCCAGTTACTGCACTGTTAATAGCTGTGGCAATTATTTAATATATCCAGAAACGAATAGTGATGCTTTTATTTAATAACTCTACCTTACTGTCTGATTAGGCTACTCTTAAAGTATTTCCTTACTAACCAGATTACAAAGAGGGTTACTTAATTTTTCCAACTGACAGTTAGCATGTTGACACTCTCCCTGCTTAGTAACAGAAGTCACATGAGATTATTAAGAGCAGGAAGCAAACACATTTCTGTGAAGAGTGAGAGCATGGCTTTGATAGCCATCCTGAAGCAGAGTCTCATCTCTATTGACTGCTCTCCTCTAAGGTTTCTTGCATCAATGACAGCCCTCTCAAATTTCTCCAGCTCTTTTCAGATCTGATCTGAAAACCTCTTTGCACCGCAGCTAGCCAGTTACCATTTTAATCTTCTCATCCTTTCTTTGCACACTCTCAAAAATACTAATTAAATCAGTAAAGCTTTTGGAGATATAATTTGGAAGCACAATGCTAAATAAAACTGCACTGCCCTTGGTCTCATGCTAAATTAGGAAATTGTGTAAAACTGGCAGTCAAACAGAAGGGTATTAGAACTGCTCTTATCTCAAACCTAGAATAAGGACATCATTAGGGATGGTTGTTGCTGGGAAGTCAGTGCTTGTCCTCATTTTAACTAACAATACACTACAATACCAAATTTGAATATGCTGAGAGCATGAATGATCTAACAGTAAGAAGGGCACCAACTATTCTCAGTGGCTTGAATGGAAATAGCAGGTGTCTGGTACTTTTCTGGCCCTAAGACAGTAATCAGTCACAGATAATTGATTACTTTCAGATCCAGAAAGTGATTTGCAAAGGATTATATTTTCAGTGTACCGTACTAGCTTAACATTAGCTGCACAGGACGAATCAGATTTCTGAAGTACCAACCACACAACCAGTCATTTTTGATCGTTTGAGCCATCCCTGTACCCAGTACAGTCGTATGTTCAAACTTCTGGGCAAATACTAATTATGCCTTCTAATTGCAACACAGCTGCTTCCATTCCCTCTATTAAACTGTATTCATCCCTTATTATTAAACAAAATGTAGGGCAGGAAAATAGATTGAGATTTTCCTATGCATCTGTCTCTTTCAGGACAAATTCCTTTCCTGAACAAGTACAGCCATGTCTATAATCATAGATAATATAGAATATCACAAGACTACTCACATTCATTTTGAAGACCTATCTAGCAGTGAATTATCTCCTGTTTTGTCAAAACGAGCATGACTGCACATTAAGCACAGTGTGAGTCACAGGCAGAGCAATATGGAAAACTGCCCTTTTGGAGGCTTATCTAGCTCCACAGAAGTGCCTGGAAAGAACCTCACCAACTTTAGCAATAGTTTAAGAGCCGGAATCAGTTACCAAGAAGATAAGCACTAATGCACTTAGCAAAATGCAATGAGTTACTGAGTCTGGAAAGCAAACAGGTCCTGCCACAGCAGCACCAGCACAGACCAGTCCCAGCCCTTTTCCTGCCAGCCAGACACTGGGAGAGGTGCTCGTGCAGGGCACTCCAGGAGCCATTTCACTCTTTAACCCAGCCCATAATCATCCCAGCAGAAAAGGTGGCCATTTTTCTGCAGGTGAATGAGTTAAATCAGCTCACTTAAGCTCACCTGTCAGCTCACGTATCTCGACCAGCCCAAGAGAAGGATAGGTGGTGGGGATGAAGAAGGTGGGGGTGTGAAGGAGGGGAAGTGAGACTGCCCCCACTTTGGTAACAATCAGCTCTTAAATTGGCTCAGCTACATACGTCCTGGCAGCCTCAGTTCTCAATCTAATTAAATGGAGATAACCAAGACAGTTCTCAATTTTATCAGGAGAAAAAAAAAAACAAACCCTCAGAACCTGTGAGAAATTGTTTACAAGCATTGGTCTGATGCTATCTCCATCCCTTCTCATTGATTTACCTATAGAAACGTATACAAGGTCATTCACATGAATATCCATGGAAAAATATCTGTCCTAGCAAAGGACTGTCATAAATATATTCATTTACGAGAATCAGCTAGGAAATGACCTTTCACGGAGCTGATGGTCTCTTTGTGAAAAATGCCATTTTGTCTTTCTCAAAATTGTTCTCATCAAATTCAGGGAATAATTTGTGCTGAAATCAAATGCCAAGGCATGTTCCTGGGAAGCCTTGGTTTAACTCCAGATCCAGTCCCTGAACGTCTGTCACCGTGGAAAAAGTGCCCCCTACCAGGCAAGGCAGCTGTGTTAATCCCTTCCATGCCTCTTTTGCCAATTAGGTTTGAAGACGAGTCGGGGCAGATGCTACACCCCCGTGTATCCTCTCTGGAGGGTCCATCGCTTGCTTCTTCAGCACGGGGTGGATGAGGAACCTACCACTGCACAGATGGGTCCCTGTGGGCAGAGAAGGGCTCTGCAGCCTGGTCTCCCAGATGCGTGCCCTACCTGGCAGGCCCTTTTGTAGGAGGTATGTTTGCATTTCCTCATCCACTCTCTACATGATGATTAAATCTGGCCTGTCTGTTCCAACAAGATTTTCATCAGAAACAACCTGGTTAGGAAATGAATGGCTTTGTCTGAAACTGAATGAAATATTTTGCTCAGCCCACAAACTGAAAAAAAAAAAAGAAGAAGAAGAAAAAAGAGCCCAACAAATTGAGCTGAGATGGACTAAATTATTTTTTCCCCTCAATTTTTTGGTTCAGCCGTCACACTGAAAAATCAATTATTTTCATAGCTCTACATCAGTCACTCCTATTTATAGAAATTCTAGTCATACAATCTGAGAACAGATTTCCCCTGCTGTTACATTGGCTTTAACTTCCAGGGAAGCCAATGTAGATGAACTCTTTGAGAAAAATAAGTCCCTGGAGTAGAGAGCCTGACACTCCCCTACCATGAATAACAAACAGCAAGTGTTAGAACGATTAGTCACAGTGAACAATTTATGGGAAATAACCACTGATTGAAATTTCCTTGCTTAAAAGAATTCAGAAATCTAACCAGCTCTAACTGCTATAACCTGTTGAAAGGACTTCTTGGTCTTTGACAGTAGACAAAAGTGTGTGCTGCTCTAATTTTCCTAGGAGGTTTTACATGGTGCAACCCCCATACTGGGTATAGGGTTATCTGGTTATACTGGTATAGTTCATTCACTTATGAAAAAATGCATTAATCTATACAGGTTAGGCAATTTAAAACTGATATGTGGTTGGATTTTGTTTCCTGCACAGCCTCAAAGTCAACCAAAATCAACAAATACCACATTGCCTGTCTGTAACAGCTCTCTTCAGGCCAGTACCACATAAGCCTTGGTATTTCCAGTGAAAAATTATTGTATTCCTGGGGTTCAGAGCATCCCTGGAAGTGCATTTACCCATCTGCAGCCCTGGCAGATCTCAATGTTTTGTAGAGCCTCCTGTTAGCCTGGCTGGCCTTGTAATGATGGCAGCAGGCAGAACAGATAGCTAAGGCCCCTCTGGGCTCTCCTGTCTCTGAAGCAGATGGGACTGGTGGTCACGCTAGACCAGGCCAAGGGCTGCTGCCTACCAGAGACAATTTGTAGGCCAAGTACCAAGTCCTGGGGTCATTGCTGAAGCTGCTTCCAGGATACGATAGCAGTCATTGCATGTGCAGCTGTGTTCAGAGTTGTATCACTGCAAGCCGAGTCCTCTCATAAAACCCAACATTCCCCCAGAACCACATTTATGCTGGTTTATAGCCACATAGAAACCAGGCCTAAAAGCTTATGTAAGTCATGTGTTGTACTTGTGTTGGCTTTCTATTTGTACTAATCCATGAGAAGAGGCTTAGACCTCAGTCTAAGAATGGCTTATTTTCTATTATTTTCTATTGTTCTATTTAAAATTAAAAAAAACAAAAACAAAAAAAAACCCACAAAGCATGAAACTCTCCATTAAGTCAAAGAAGGGTTGATTATGTGGCCTTTTGCAGCCATTCACATCTTTAGAAGTTGCCTGCTCAGTTTACACTGGTTCACCTTCCTCAGAAGGCAGTCCCCCTCTTCTGAAATACGTTTGAACTGAGAACTTCATCATGGGCAGCTCTGCATAGTGAGCAGGAAACAAGCTACCTCCATCAAATGATTTATTTTGTTACAAGTAGCATACCCAGAAAGCATTACACTGGTTGTGCCTCTGTCAGTCATTGCCCAGAGGGTTCAATTAGTGCTGGGGAGTTTACCTGCTGACCTTTCATTTTTCTCTATGCGTGGATTTTCATTCTGACTGATGAAGCCACATGTCAGTATAATTTCACCAGCATCTGTAAGAGGGTGCCTGCTGCAACCTCCACCTTACATTAGTCTCCTATGCTTCTCCTTTGATCTTTGACTGAAGCATGCCACACCATCAAGCCAGAAAAACCACCCATTTCCTTCTTTGATCTGCATCCTCATGACCTGATGAGGAGAGTAAGTCTGCATTTTATAACATTACAGCCAAATCCCTTGTGTGTGTAAGTCACTCCCATGGGGCTTTCATTCAATAGGGCCTGACTTATGGGAATTACACCTTACCTACACCAGTTCAGCCCCTGCCATGTCTGGAGTTGGACAAATAACTGACCAAGACTGCAACCGTAATAATGTGGTCTATCTTGCATAAAATGATCAAATGAATGGACAAAAGTCAACTCAGTAGGCTAAAGGTCAGTCTCATGTATGAAATTATTTGACAATATGTTAAAATGCAGTCACAAAATATTTAAACACAAGCCTACAATAGCCTCATGAGGGAAGGCAAGTTCATTTTGGCTTTCTAGAAGAAAAAGAGTGGGAATATCATTGTTAGAAAATATGTCCTTAAAAGCTTATTCCCATCACCTTAAGAATGGAACAACTGAACTGAACAAGTAGGGTTAAAGGGCTTATGGAGCAAAGGGATAGATGCTGGGATGCAAGTTAAATTTAATGTTGTGTGCTATCTGTCTTAAATTCCCCCTATAAGTTCGCTTGGACAGTGTTGGTGGGTAGTGAAAGAAGTTGTTGGGGTCTCCTTAGAGATAGTTTCTTCGTTTTATTCTTTATAATTTATTTACCACCCTTGCCTTATTCAGGTTTTTTTTTTTCTTAAGATGTCAGTTTTGATGTCAGGTGACCTCAGATGGCAAGGCTCAGATTTTTAAGGCTACTTGGACTGTTTTCCATTTAGCTCTGCAAGACTAAGTAGCTTTCAATGGGATATAGGAGATGAAATGTCCAAGAAATGATGAAAATGGGACTCAGTTGTCAAAATCACTCAGGCCATGCAATGTTTTTATGATTTGTGGCTTTAAGAGCCTTTGGAAATGAGACCTTGATTTTGCTTTGTGTTAATACAACACCCACCAAAAAGGGACCCTAGTCTATGATTGCTGCTGCTATGATACAACTGAAAAAAAATACTAGCCTATATGAGAGAAGTTTTAAAATTTAAATCTTAAAGGTTCAAGTTTGTAAATAAATAAAGACTAAAAGGCAATGCATTAATATTTTTAAATCTTGAGGTCTTAAATTTTATATGTCATACTTTGGATGTCTGATTTATGAATTCTGAATGCTTAGTGTTAAGCAATCCTGCTTTGCAATGATCAGGCTGAGGTTCACAATGGGACTGAGGTGGGTCAAGAGGAAAGCTACACCTAACTGTGAGTTCTGATCGCACCCAGACAGAAATAGCCAATTCAGTTTTTCCTTGGCTTTTCATCTTTGTAAAAGTTCCCGACACATCTCTCTTTCTGAGCTGGTCTCAGACCAGATTCAAAATAACCAGACGAAATGCACAACCTGAAAATTCAGTGATATTCTGCCTCATCCTTCCAGTTAAAAACACCTTTCTAAGGGTGTCTTACAGTGCAGTTTGCAGAACACCTAATGAGTTATTTCAGCCAAGCCAGTCCCAGCTTATTCAGTCTAGCCAGTTTGCAAATCAATTATCTGGCCACCACCAACATTGCTGCATCTAAAAGTTCTTGTAAAAATCTCTTTGAAATGGTAACCCTAAGCTGGGGTCTTTCCATAGCTTCAAAGACATGATGTCCCAATCTGAATTCCTTTGAAATATTTAATTTGAATAATAAACTAGCCAAGCACCAGCATATTCAGGTTGTTATCAGATAGCTCGGACCAAGAAACTTTGAAGTGTTAATTGTTTAGCTGGACAAAGCTGCAGACTTTACTGGTTTTGCAGGAAGCAAAAATTAACCCTTTTACACCTTGCTGAAGAGAGACATTTTTAATAAAGGACTGAGAAAAATCCTAGGCATTATACCCAAGACCCAAAGTGTTGACAGAGATGTAACAGGAAAAAATTAAAATCCACCCATTTTCATTCTTTATTTCCACAGAAACAATCGTTAGATCCCATGACTACATTGGAGACAACAAACTTCGCTTGTGTAGTGACCTGCACATGGAACTTCTTGTTCAGTCTGTACAGCACAAGCAGCAGGATGAGCTGATATTTATATGATGCATGCACTGAAATATGTTGGAATCTGTTCTTGGCTACGCCATTGGCTTGATGGTGACCTTGTGCCTCTTGGAGGCTCTTCTCTTTGCCGCCGGTTTGCTCTCTGTAAAACTGAGATGATATCATCCTTCTCTGTGAGGTGTAAGGATGAAAAAGCTCAAAAGGGAACGTGATATTATTATTCATGATGATTTGAAATAAAGAATTACAGGGACACACCTGTGTATGTAGCAGAGGGCTGCTTTCCTGGGGTGTTTCAGTGGAATTTGTTCTTTGAGAAGTTCCCACGTGCGGGGCATTCGCCCCTCCTTCATGGCCATCCTTCATGGTTTCCCCCATTGCAGACTTCAAGCTGCTCCAGCTGAGAGTGGGTAGCAGTAACCAAGGCCTTCCCACAGGGAAAAGCAGACAAAGAAACAAAAACCACTCACATGCTGTTCCTTAGCGCAGCCCTTGCTGTCTCCCCTCACCATACAGCTGCAGGGGCTGGGGTGGGGGGCCTGCATGGGGCATGCATGGCTGCCGGTGCCCGGGGACAGAGAAATGTGGATCAGTGCCCTTGCTGTTATGAGCTTGGCCAGCTGTACTTCTGAGACAGAGCTGTTGCTAGTTGTATAGCACCTTGGCTGTTGCTCTTGCTTTGTTTTCCCTCTTCTCTGCTGACCTGCCTGAGACAGCAGTGTATGAAATTGCGTGCTCTTCCCAATGCCTTTCACCCCCTCATCCCAGGAAAGCCCCACCACCACCACCCAAGATGTCACCATGCTGAAGTTCTACCCCATTTGGCAACCTGCACAAAGCCATTACTCACCTGATCTCACTAGGAAGCAATAAACCCTGTCAGGAGTATTGCTCAGACAAAAAATTGGCCTTCCTCTTCTCTCCCTCAAAGCAGTATCATTTGGCTTCAGTGATCTGACGGCATCTTTGTCCACACCAGCCTTATTCAGGACAATTTGGAGGGCTGTGCCCCACCTTAAGTAGGTCTGCTAGTGTGAGTAGCAAGGAGTGCTACACAGAGAGATCGCCAACATTTTTGCTACCAGACGATCTGCTCCAAGGACTCAAAACCCTTGTGTGAACCACGGTGTAACTGGGAGTCAGGCACAGCCTGCTGATGGCTCTCACAACACTGTTACCATTTGTCTTGTTAAATGACAGATTTTTTTCCTTTCAGGAATTAACTCAGTTTAGTCCCAAATGATCTGGGCTTGGATTTCTTAGCGTGTCCTGTCATGACACAGTTGCCAGTTTAATGTGGTCATACAGCCAAATTGGGAAAACTCTTATTTCTTGCAGGGAACAGTATAGTCTCCCACTGCTGCAGTGTTTTTTCAAAGGAATGAAAAAACCATTATTTTCCTTTCTCCTCCCTCCGTAATACCATCTGACAGGATGCAGAGTTCACAATTCATGACTCAAGTGACCTCTATATTCCCATTACCCAAGGCTCCATCTTAGGAGATTTGCAGAGCTGTGCTTGTATCTAAAAGCAGTTTCTAAATCCTTGAATGGTACTAGTGAGGATTAATGGGAATGTCACTTTCCAGCAATTATCAGGAATCAAAATGTACCCTTCTGCAAAGGGCTACCACAAGGCCTAGACATTTTTAAGGATTAAATATGCAAGAATAAACTCTCAGTTACTAATGGGGAGTTAAAAATAGAAGAGATTTTGCAGCCCAGTAAATTACTTTGGATGACAGCCTATCCAGAGTCCAAAGTTTTTTAAGTATTTCTTTGGAAAAATGCATACTCTGTTTACTTGGGGAACCCAGAAGAGACCACTTCTGCTGTACTCCACAGGCAATTTAAAATGCTTACGGCTTGTGAGGGCATACGTTATAGTCAAGCAGCCGCAGAGATGTGTATCTGTATATGACAGACAGAGAAGGATGAGTGAAGAAAACCCCAAGTGCGCTGCTGTGGAGGGAATGGAGTGGCAGCAGCTGGGAACAAGGCAGCTCGAGCCTGCCCGCAAGCAGGCAGGGGTAGAGGTGGGGAGCACAGCCAGCAGAAGTCAGCTCCCGTTTCCAAAAGCTGGGAGCTAGGGAAAGGCAAACTGCCTGGCCCAGCACCAGAACGGCAAAAATCCTTTCCTTCCTCTTTGAATTCAAAGGAATAAACACAGCTTCACAATTCACAGCGCTGTACTATTATACCCAGTGCATTTTTGTATTCGTATTGATGTTTGTTGTATCTATTGGAACCTCGTGAACTAACTTTTTCCTCACTTGTATGACCTTTTGTTACTCCTGCTCGCAAAACACATTCAGTGTCCGCTATGGCCTGGCTTCAATCATCCCTCTGGGCAATGGAGAGAGTTCAATCAACTGCAATAAGATTTGGACGCCATCATACAGAGTACAAAGAAGAATACCTGGCAAATTGTGTATGTGAGCCCAGAGCCAAAAGGAGACTCCTGCAGCCCGGGGAGTCAGTGGCATACCTCCCTTCGACTTAGGGGGTGCAGAGCCACATCTGGGGCTCCTCTGGGAGAAGGAGCCATCAGTTCAATGAAGTGCCATCATGAAAGCAGAGACCCTTGTAGTCCCTCTGGTCAAAGTGAGTTACTCTCTGCAGCAAGGTGTCTCCCAACTGCTGCTCCCGAACATGCAAAGTGCAGCTCACTGACATGTCTACCTCTCACCCAACTTCTTTATCTGACAGACCTCTGGGAGAGGTCTGTCACGTGGCAGGGAAGGAGTATGTGCTACATGGCGGGTGAAGGACTTCAGTACCCAGGTTTGCATCTTCTAATAGGCTTTTCAATGTGCTGGCACCCACAGGCAGCTAAGCAGTGGCTTGCTCCTGGTTGTACCTGGTTGTCTCCTCTGCCAGCTCAGGTATCATGGGACTGGAATCGTGGGGGAGCAGGGTCATGTCGGTCAGCTGTGTCAGCTGCATGGGACCGTCAACTAAGAAGAGGTGGCAGTGCTGCAAATATCTGAGATATGATAAGTCTTGAGCAGTCCCTCGGCAGGGCCTGTCCCCCAGTTTTTTGTGTTTGCATAGTGTAGATGCACAGCACAAGGAGCCATAGCACTGGAAGTCAGGCAGCTGTATGGTGCGGGATCCCTGGAGGTGTATGCAGTGTACTTGCAGGGAGGCAGGAGCAGAGCAGGTTTGGGAGGCAGAGTGTGAGGTTGGTTTGGCAGGTGAGATGGAGTTGGTCTTATGGAGTAGCAATGGGGGTGTGAGAGAAAGGTGGAGTTAGCAGACAGGGTTGGAGTCAAAGTTTGGGAAGATCTTTGGTTTTGAAAGGAAAGCATAACAAGATTTTGAGAGTGTTTATTGGGATCTTGAAAGGTGGCCGCTATAGTGTTATGGGGGACTTTTAGTAGAACTTGAGTAGGTTTTATCTCCATATGCAGATACTTCCAGTTTTTGGATTATACCTCAACATAGTACCTGAGGTGAAAGAACTAATACAAACATCCTAATACATGCAAAAAGATAATGCTTCTATAAACTGTCTTTGCTTCATCAATAAAACAGGTTGTGATATAGGCACCTGGATAAACTGCAAAATCACCGTGAAAAGGAAGAATGCTGTGTGAATTCACTAAAGTGAATTTCCAGGGCTCTGAAACCAGAAATGCAATAAATTTAGAAAACCCCAGCAGCAAAGGTACCCCAGCAACGCAAGAGGGGCATCCCATCTGACCCCAATAGAAACTTTTGTTACCTGAGCTCAAATCAACTTGTATAATGACATTGCAGCTTCGCTGTAGCACTGTTCCTGGGAGACAGACCTCTTGTCTTTTATTACTCATCTCATATTGTCACAAATGTTTTTGCAACAGCTTACTTGTGCTGTAATTAGGGAAAAAAAAATCCAAGCCTTTAGAGTGGGCTGGTCTCAAAGTGCAGACTACAATGTGTGGAGATTCACAAGCCCTGCAGGCCACTAAATCAGAGCTCACAAACCAGCTTTGTGCTGACATGATTTATCTTCCAGGGCTGACCTGCTTGGATATGATTTTATAATGATGGCAGCCAGAGATGTGAACAGCAGACTAAAAGAAGCCATTCACACCGGTGAATCCAAGACTCAGTATTTATTTTACTATAACCCCAGCACCAATCTGTGAGATAGATCTAAAATGCATGCAGGTAGGTAATCGGTTCGGGTGAATCAAAGGTCCTACATTTGTCAAAAAGGACTTTCCCCCTCCTCATTCCCCTCTAGTAGTTAAATATTCTTAGAAGAAAAGTCTAAAACAGGGACATCAGATGCTGCAATGACTGGAGATGGTGGATAGTAAGATTGAAGGAAGTACCACATGCATGCCCCAAAGTAGCTCACCATGGAGTGCATGTCAACATTGACCATAAGCATCAGTAAGGAATACTGTACATGTAATTTTTAGCACAAGTGTGTTTGCAGTATTCAGAGGCTGTCTGGCTGTTTCTACAATGCAGGAGCCAGTGATAACTCAATTTTGAGTGTTATAAAAAGTAGTAAACCACCTCCACTAGGGTCATTGCTGTGGAAGTATTGCACATTATCTTTTTTGAGGGAAATGAAAATAAAGGTGTTGTTCTTCAGAAAGATGTGCTTTCTCAATAACGAAGTGTTTGTTGTGTTGCTTTGTTCTGCTTCAAATTCATTCCACAAAATTTTACTTATGTTGTAGGAATTTCATCTGATACTGACAGAAACATGAGCATCTTGAAAAGCTTAAAATAAAGGACGGTTTTAAAAGTGGCGCATGTAGAAGGGGATTATTTTTTTCATTAGTGAAGGCAGATCTAAACCACCAGAACCACAGCAGCCTGAAACCCTTGTGGATTTTCAGATCCTTGTTTTCTTTTTTGAGAAACAGAGAAAGAAAGAAAGGAACACAGAGCTGAATTCAGAAAAATATAACTTTGAACCAAATATGCACTACTTTTTATTTGTGGGCATATGAAAGAATTTAATCTTAAAAAGAAAGAAGCAGCAACTCTAAATGCATAGGTTCTAAAAACTGTGATCATCTTCTTTGCACTGAGATGCAGATGTTTTTACTACAGTATTATGTGGGAATTCTATAGTCCACAGAGAGATGAAAGATTACCCGTGTCACACAAAAATGTATTTCACTGGCATCATAGAAGCTCTGTGCTACTTATAGAAATGAATGTCATAAATAGGTTTTGAGCATCAGATAAGCACTGACTGTCAAAGCATTCAGATACATTTCAGTAGTCTTTGCTCAAGCGTATTCAGAGACCAAATTATTCATATAAGGAAATGCCTGTTTATTGCAATGCTCCTTATTGTTTCACATTGAAGTCTAACTAGTATAGAGAATAGCTAGTATAGTCTAGCTAGTATAAATAAGGAAATGCTTTTTAAACAGTTTTACAAATGCTTAAAGTAATAAATGTAATCCTTCAGCTCCACTTCTGCATGTACTTTAGCCTCTAAGGTTCAGAAAGTCAACATAGAACAAGCAGCCATGTTAAAGAGCCCTCTTTAAAGACATTTAAAATATTGCTGTGCTTAGTGCTTTGGGAATAATTAAGAATGAAAAGAAAACTTTAAAAGACATTTAACCTGCTTGCTTTCAACACAGTGTTTACAGAAAACTTGCATCCTCAAAAAATTTGTTTTTTCAGATGTGCTTGGTTAATGTCTATGTAACCATTTACTTGTAATTGGTCACAGAAGTCTAGTAATACAATTTCTCTGCACCAACTGGATGAAAGTACAAACTCTTACAGAGCTAATATCCACATGGGTAAACTTTGAATCCAGCATCTGTGAATATTTATGAAGGCAAATTTGAATGTTACCATATTTACTCTGCCTGTAAAATACGCAAGCCTAGCTGTCGAAAATACCTTTACAAATTCAAACAAATATTTGAAAGATTTTTTCTTTCTTTGGCTGTAGTTGGGGCAAACCTGGATCATTAGGCAGGTGCCATTACATACACCAGCTCTGAGACCTTCTCCAGACTGCAGTCAGTCTCTCTGACCTTGGGACCTCTGGCTGGACAATTTGTAATTGGGCTCCAGTCTAAGCAATCCATTACAGTAAAGAATTAAACTACTTATGCTGCCATCATGACTGGTTTAAAGAACATTTCAATGTCCAACTAGTAAGGCTGTTACCCTGCTTAGAAGAGAACAGTGTTTTACCAAAAAGATAATCAGAGACACGTTCTACTGAAAGGTGATCTTCACCAGGGAAAAATTTCCCTATCTTTGACACGGGGTTTGGAATTGGCAAATTCTGAAATTTTACTTTCCAGTGAACAGAGACCATGCTCTATGGTATCCTAGGAGTCTACTGGTGAAATGACTCAAACGGCAGGATTATCAGATTGAGAGAATTGTCTCAAGAAGTGGACCATACAAGACAAGAGTTTCCCTCTTGAAAATGAAGAGGGAAATGAATATTTGTCAAAATGTGTTTAGAGGGTGATAGAAGTCCAACAAATCTGAGAGTCCTACTGTCCATGTGAGCAGATCAGCCCAGGTACATTGGGTCCAGCTACCCCAGGGTTTCTGTTTGTGCGCAGATGAGTTCTGCATCACATCAGTGGTCATTCTGGTGCCATCCAGGTGCAATGGGCATAATGTGCCCACTCGGGTATGTACAACAATCGCAACATGTTCCAGATGTGCTAGACATGGTGAACACAGACAGGCTCAATGTCTCTTACACAGTGAGTCCCATATGCCTAGGATAAATTGGTCTCATTGTGCATGAGATGTGGGATGCCAGGGATGCTAGGCATCCAAAAATATGGTGGGTTACTATTCAAAGCAATATCCAGCGTGTCAGAGTTGGTTGGCAGGAAACTGTTGCAGAAATACTAACTAAGGAGAGTTCAAAAATGAAAAATACTGCATAAGACTCCACAGCTCCTCAATGAAATTTTCATTTTCCCCTCCTCAAGACCATTGCCACTTTGTCTCCTGGGGAGTGTGCACTGTAGCTAGAAAGCCTGGAAAATGATTGCAAGTCAAAGACCGTTTTCACAAAGACAATTTGCAGAAAACAAAGAACAATAACTATAATAAGTGATTGTGATAGAAAACCCTGTTTTATTTTCAAAGCCAACACTCATATCTTGTTCCATAATGCAGTTGCTATCAATTGCATATGGATGAGGAGATGGAGGAAACCAGAAATGAGGCAATCAAGTACAAAAAATTTTATGATCTTCTGAGAATTTCTATCAGTTTTTCAGTTTGTTTTGTAAAAGGATGTGGAATAATTTCAAGTGACAAAAGGCTATATCCTAAGTTAGGATTGATACTGTACAGCAAATACATACAACAGAAAGCAGATAACTGGAAAAAAGAAATACTCTTTCTGTATCTGAAGTCCTTCTGCCATAGTGATTGCTGCAAACATTGAGTAAACAGTAGCCAGGAATAGCCTGATCACATGTCAGAGCATCCCACTTTCATTAACGATCCTTCATTGACATTGTGCTTTTTGAATTATTTTGTGCATAAGAGAGATGCACTAGGAAAAGTTGACTAAAGAATAGTTGGAAGAAGTGGATAATTTATCATAATTTTGTGTGCTATTTTAAATAAATACAATTTTACAATAATTAGATTTCCATATTTACATGTTCTTCTCTCTCCCAGTGGTTGTCTCTTGCTTACTGCTGAGGCTCGGGTCCTTCACTGAGCTCTATGCGTGGAGTGCATTTGTGCCTTCCTGAGCATGCAGTGATTAACATACTCTGATTAAAATATTTCTGACTTAAAAAACCAACCACAACCCAAGCATCTGCCCAAGCACCCCTCAGTGCAAAACTGGAAGATTAACCTTACTTTCAGGTAAGAAATATGGAGAAAATTTTAAAAGAAAAAAATAGATGCCCACTGATATTTAAAAAAAAGACTGAATCTGGTCTGTAAAGCAGCTTAGCTGCCTAACTTCCATGGAAATAACCTGTAGAAATATCTTAGCAATTCTCTGTCTTTCCTCTTCCACACTCTCTACCTTCCAGGGAATTTGATATCCAAAAAGCCTTAGAAAATCCCAGTTGGCTTCTATCTTGGCTTTGGGCTTAAAAATATCTCTGAACGTTTCAGCCATGCCCATTCGCATTTGTACAGCAAATAGCAGAATGAGACCTCAGTCCTCTGCTCACAGTCATTCATTGTGGTGGAAGCAGAAAGGGGAGCAAAAGAAATGCCACTTATTTAAGGGAATGGGGCTTGGATGGGCTCACAGCTGTCTAATCAACAGCTGCAATTGCAATGCAGCTCCATATGGGCTGGCACGCAAGGCTCAAGTGGCAAGAATGGATCTCGCTCCAGCTTTATTGTACCACCAAACATTTTGATATGGGTTCCTCATTAACCAGTGACTGATTAATGGCACCTAATTAGAGCAGGGGACAGCAATAAGAATAGAGTGGTGGAGGAATTAGATACCACACAGCGTCCTGTCGTACTGCTTGCCTTGCATGTGTGTTGGTTAGGGTGACTAATAACACAAACCTAGGAATTAACTCTCCCAGCTGATGCTATTGTTTCTGGCAGAAAGCTCACCTGTCACAAGGATTAATTCAATCTATACTGTTATTTAGTCCGCAACAACAGATGCTCATTCAGATATCTCGGCAGAAGAAGATGGCTCCACTCAACACCAGCACTCGCATGACACCCCAGAACGGTCATTTCGCTATCAGCTTCTGGTCCTCAGCACCCCTTCACATCTAGTGCTCTGTTTAGATGCATTTTATTTTCTGTGTGTGTGTGACATTTAAGATAGATATTTGGCAATAACATCTCGAACCTTCTGGGGAAATGCAGAAGATCATTATTCAGATGAGGAAAATGGAAAGTTGAAGAGAAACAAGCGATTTGTTCTCCTCCTGCCACGTCTCCCCCGCAAAAGCTGCCTGCCCAGCCATCCTGTCCCTTCAGCGGAGGAAGTGGGACTGCCAGCAGCCCGTTTTTCCACAGTGGTAAATGTCACTGCCATCCTTTGACCAGATCCTCAGCTCCCCTCAATAGCTGGCTGCCAGCCCACTGAGCACAAAAGGCCTGCTCCATCCCTTGCCTCCTCTGCCAGCCCCAGAAAGGTTTGGCTCGGCTGAAATCTGTGGAGTAAACCCTATGTGAGCGAGCAGGGAAGCAGGCTTGATATTATCAAATGACTTAAAATGCCCTAGGCCTGGCATTTGGGGCTGCTGCATTTGGTGCCTCAGCTTCAAATTCTTCTGCACGTCTGAGATGGCTGTGTACCCCCATGGCAAACAGATGGGATTTTTGTGGGCGATAGTCTGCTGGGCAAGACCCAACTCATGAGGGATACTGCTTGAGATCACATGCTGATTCTTTGCTTTTAATAAAAATAGTTCCCAGCCCAGGTGCTGGGCTGAAGCTGGAGCACCAGGGATATGCCACGTATGCTGAGCAGCTCCCGGCACCCCTCACGTGTCCTCCTTGGCTGGGATGCTTTATCTGGTGGGAGGAAGCTTTGGGGACCGAGAGTCTCCTGCTGAGAAGCCATTGGGATAGGAAGGGATAAAACATCCCATGGGTTTTGCTTGGAGAGGCCCTTGCAGACTGTGCTATTTAAGGAGCAGGGCTCAGTTCCCCTGGGAGACTCGTCAGTCCATCCAACAGCCCTGCACTGTCCCTGGGAAACCTCCTAGGTGCATGTCCCGTGGATTACTGCCTGCCAGATGGGGACAGGGTGGAAGGATATTGCAAAAAGCAAAACTGGATTTTTCCTTCCTTCACAGCAGGACATGGCTGAGCATGGGAGAACTAGAAAAGGTGCAGCGAGCAAGATGTGTGATTAGATGTATGGGAAGGCAACAGTACTAGAAAAGACTAAACAGGCTGAGATTGCTGAGGCTGGAAAGGAGTCAAGGGGGAATGACTGAGGTATATGATCCTAAATGATCTGGAGAAGGTGGGTAGGGAATAGCTGCCCCCTCCTGCCTCAGCACAGAACTAAGGGCACCCTTTGAAATTAGCAGGCCACAAGCTTAAAACAAATAGAGGAAGTCCTCTTTCACACGGTGGAAATTAAACCATGGAACTTATTGTTACAGGATGCTGCCAAGGCCAAAGCCCAACTGGATCCAAGGAGGGTTATACGAGGGTTACGCCAGGGATGGCTATTAAACCTTGCAGCCTGTCTCAGCTCAGCAAGTCCCCAAGGCACTGGCAGCCAGACGCTGCACCAGGAGAGGGGAAGGATCACCCGAGAATGACCCGCATTTCCTACTCCTAAGTGTTTCTGGGAATGTTAAGGAACTCGTTGTACCGGGCCAAGGTACAGGCTTCACTGTACCGGAGACAGAGCACAGGGTCACCTGCGCTATTGTTCTGACCCGGTCTGGCCATTCTTTTGCATACGTATAACAAATTAGGGGCATTGTCTTCTGAAGTGAACAGAGGCAGGTAAAGAGTTTGAGAAAACATTGTGCTTGCCAAAAATACCTTTCAGGGGACTAAAACTGCTGTGAGTGATTTAGCCTGAATTCAGAAAATAGTCTTATTACCAAAGAAAATACATGAAGAGAAGAACCATGAAGTACGAGAACCACTCATTTCGACTTTCTTGAATGAAATTAATTTTTTTCCAGGAACATCAGCATGAGCTAAAATCCTGACCTTCTTAAAATTAATTGTAACAAAATAAGCATTCTATTAGGTTGAACACAGTTTGTGGGACAGCCTTGAGATCTTTCTTTTTTGTGTTGCTAAAAGGAAAGAGAGAAGCTATAGTAAGAGTGACTGCTCTGGGGAAAAAGAGAATTTGCACAATTCCTTTGTATTTGTATTTGTATTTGTGATCTCCCTTTTTGTGCTGGGAATTACAGTCATGTGCTTAAGCGTCTAACCTTGTCCCTTGTTTCTGGAATGTCTTTTATGGGAAAGATGCCTGACACCGAAAGAGTTGTCGCCAGGAGTCCGTCCCAGCACAACCTGGAGGAGCTGCCATGGGTGCTCAATTGTTGGAGCCTCCCTCAGGCATGGGCACACGAATGCAGGGCAGCAGGAGGCTGGGCTAGCAGGGCTGCACATCTCTGGGCACCAGCAAGCAAGAACAGGGCTGGCCAGGGAGCAAGAAACCCAGCAGCCTGGCACATGCTGAAGTAGAGCCATCTTTGCTCCCAGAAGCAGGGGATTGCAGGGATTTCCTGAGCGAGGTGAGGCTGCAGCCTCCTCATCAGCCTCCTGCCTCCAGGGGTGAAGACCCCTCCAGGGGAGGCTGCGCAGGGCCACGAAGCTCCCTCGCGCGGTACAGGAGTCCAGAAGCAGAGGGGCTTCCTCGGCTCACCTGCCAGTGGGGCCTTTGATGAGTACATTGCTCTTCGTGACACCTGCACTGCCACCCATAGCAAGCACCAGGTGTATGCATTTTGCAGGGGAGAGACCAAGGGATTAAAACTTATTTTTACAGAGTGAGGAAGGCTGCCAGATGGGCTGCCAACCCACCTGGGAGCCAGCAGCAGCAGCTGGGGGCCAGCAAGTGTCTTCTGGAGGCCTGCAGGCATATACTGAGGATATGAGCATCTGGGGAGAAATCCTCACCTTTGTTTTGAAACCACAGAGAGGTGACCGACCCCTTATCCTTTGGTGTGAAAGAAGAAAGGTGATAATTCAATCCTCCAGGCAAAAGATGAGTGGAAGGCAACATGCATCTACACCAGAACAACTCCTGAAGGTATTCCATTCCCATTATCAAAATTATCAGCCAATGCAGGGCTATCAGACCTGGAAGAATCACCAGGGTTTCCAACCTTAATTACCAGCTGGCTGAAACAATGACATAACCAATGGGGGGTGAATCGCATTAGTAGTCATATCCTGAGAAGAAGAACCGGATGCAAGTATCCTACTGAACTATAAACTACTCATAACAGCACTCTGAAAGAGTATTTACAAACACACTGCTGTTCAAAGCTGGACGTATTGCTTCAGAGGAACTGAGGAAACCAAAACAAGAAAAGAAATTACGTTGACAAGTGGGTTTTACTATAATGATGCCTTTGTTAAGTCTGTAAAGAGGGCATCTGTTGGTACCATCCATTATCCATTGGTAAGTAGGGGATGGGGTAAATTGGTGAAACAGTGGAATGATCCAGTTCTACATCAGCTAGCAACGTCATGTCACTGGAAAAGCCGGAAAAGCCAGAAAAGTCACAGGTTTAGCTAACTAATCATGTGGAGCCTTGTTTAATCATATTAAGGCCAAAGGGATCCTTCCATTGACTGCAGGAGGCAATAAATCAGGATAGCAATTAACAAAAAGCTGTAGCGTCTTTGCATTTGTTAGTCACCACCAAGCAGATGAACTTTCTCCATACTCTTCCCCCTTGAAACCAGAGCACGGTGCTGAGTGCTCTGGCTGTCATCCAGCAGAGCACTCTGACACGGGTAATCCAGCCAAAGCCCACAGGGCAACTCAGGTGTTTAATGGTAAGCACATGCTTAAATGTGTTGCTGGATTAAGGCCAAAAGGGTTAGCACCTTGCAGCCTGCAGCTCTTTGGAATCCCAAGGACAGTATTGTGATATACTGTGTGGACGGCAGTTGCTCAGCCCATGGGTCACTGGTGGTCCCTGGGATACAGGGAGGTCATCTGCAAAATGGCATCTGCTGTGGCTGTGTTTTGAGCTGTGCTCAGGGTTTACTGCACACATGCAATGGGAAAGCAAACAAAAGAAAACCAAACAAAAGAAAACCAGAGAAGTTTAACCTGTTTTTTTGTTTGTTTGTTTGTAAATAAGAAGCATTTGGCAACACAGTGTTAAATGATCTGAATTTTCTCAGTGAGGGGGAGGTTTGTCATTGGATTACAATTTTTCAGGCATTTCTGTTATCACAAGTAATTAAAAGTCAAACTGTAAATAATTTCCTGTTGACTGACTAGTCACATGCCGGTCAAATCCCTGGGGAATGTAGCTGTTCCTGTAAAAGAAAGAAGAAGGAAGCCTCAGTGGATTGTGAAAGCAGGTGAAAAAAATTCAGAATTATTCCTTCTGCTCCCAGAATAGTAACCAAAATTAGACTATGACCTTTCCAGAGTGATGGGTGCAATTAAGGAAATCAAAGTTACTGTTATATCTCCGAGGCAAAAAAAAAAAAAAAGTTTTGATCACATTTACTTCTTTTTATAAACCATGAAAACCAGGATGTTCAATGTTTAGACTGATGCTCCCTCTGCAAAAGAGGAAACGCACTACCGCACATAAAAAGGAATATGGGGCAAAAAAACCCCTGAATGAAATATCAGCTCCAATATAGCTTCGTGATGTCTTGGCTTTCATAGTATTCAAATATAGAGGTTATTTTCACCTCCTCCGCTGCCTCATGAATTCCCTCAGGCACTGTGATTTGAGCTTCAAACGGGGAAAAAGAAAAAATTCTTTTTTATCATGGAAGCTGATAAAATGGGCAGAGACAAGAAAAGCTCCTTTTGTTCTGATCTTTCAGGCCTCAAAACATATTTCAATTAATTCAAATATGTACTTAAACCTCTTACAAAGCAACAGTATACACTCTATTTACCTTTTCAAAAAAAATGCATTTTTGTTTTAATGTTACATGTATAATGTTACATCCTTTCTGGTATAGAAAAATGTTGGTTTTATTTAGAGAATGTCTGTTATTTCTGTCCTCTGTTACATGTTATTTATTGAAGCTTAAGCTGTTACGGTCTGTTATATAAATCCTTCTTAGCACATGGATTATTGATTTTATAATCCATAATAACACTGTCTATTCTGTCATCCAGCTGCTAGCCATAAACACTAAAAATACACATGCTAAAATTTGTTGTGAGGTTATACTCAGAAAAAAAAACAAACCAAAACAATTGACATGGTCAGTGAATGGCATTTCTAAACAAATATTGTGATTTCTTTCCAAAAATGCCTAAAGGCAGTACACCATATTATTGGATTTATGGTCTCTTAAATTTCAGTTTTAAAAACAAAACAATTCTTCAGTCGTGCAGACACCCTTAAATATTAAGCTTGTTTTCATTTTGTACTTGCAATATCATTTCAAGTTATTTTCTTTTTACAGTTTTGAGGAAAGTGCTTCTTCGGCTCAGGTTACTTTGAAGCGCTCAACCAAAACTGTAATGTGGGATAGTTAGACTAAACAGGAAAATTTTTGCGGGGGTTAAGATTCTGCACCTGGCACTTAATCTCTGCCATGGGGAAGAGATACAAGCCTGGATTTATAGCGTGGCCTGATTTTGGGGCTAGCTTGTGATCCCACCACCTGCCCAATTTCAGATTGCTCCAGAGCAGGTCTGGAAGACACCCCTAATCTGTCCATGTGGGCAGATTTTGCCATTGGAGGGGATATTGCCTATCGGAGGGCTGATGCTGTCCCTGCAGGGTCACCCGTGGGAGGTTAGACATCTTTCTGTTCAAACCCGGGGCCCCTATGGGTTAATGGGGTGTTGCAACCTGCACATCCAATTTTCAGTTTGGTCCCAAATCTGGATTTCTTTGCAAATGCAGGCTAAATGTAAAGTCATCATAAAACTGAGTAGAATTAAGGTTTTGACAGTAAGTCTGTGCAAGATTTCAGCTTCACAGAGATGTGAAGGCGTACTAAGACATCTCCTAACATTGGGTCCAGCTGTGATGCTGAGATCATATGTCCGAGCAGGAGTCAGGCCACCATCCAGCACCACGCTCACTCCCCTGCTTCTGGTGCTCTTAGAGTTAAAGAACAACCTATGAGCTCAGGGAAAAAATCGAGCCATCCCAGTGAGGATGGGCCAGCAGAGAGGCTGTTGTTTACTTACATCAAATCCAGGAACTGGGTCATTTTTGAAAGCCTGAGGCTGCACCTCCCCTGTGCCTGGGCTTTGCAGCTTCCCTGCTCACCCTGGTAGCTGGGAGTACCTCAGGGAAAGCTCTGCAGGAGCGTGATGACCCTTGCGCTGGCGGGTTTAGTTTGTGCCCTGTTGCCCACTGCTGGGCATTGCTCGGGGTGTGCGAGCCCCCAAGTGCCATGCAGCATCCTGAGTGCCAGCCTGGGAGCTCCCAGCAGGACACAGCTCCTCCGCTCAGCAAAGCCTTGTGTCAGGGTAAGAGCAGGTGAGGGGTTCTGAGAGTAGCAATTTCTCCTGGGTTTCCTTCTGGGGAAGCACAGATAGCTAATTTGAAAGGTGCAGTCAAAGCTTTAGCAAACACTCAGCTGAAGTTCCAGTAGTAAGTAAAACTGAAGAGACTACACGAGTCTGCATGAAATACATTTAAGTTTAGAAAACTTATATATCCCAGTCTTATCTGTAGCAACATGTGGCTGTTGATAATGCCTGATTTACTCACATTATTTTTTATTGGCATAGCTGTTCCAGTAAGTGCCTCATAAATCATTTTTGGTTGGGGAAAGTCCCTAAAATCACTTCTACCCTGGAAAAGATCCAAACAAGGTACCAATTTTTTTTCCTGCATGTACAGAGATAATTTCTTCTGGCAAAACTAAATAGCTGGTTAGGTGAGTCCTGCCCCTGGCAATCAGTTCCCCTCTTCAGAGGCAGTTTCTCCTTGCCTGCACAGCACCTCCAGCTCTCAGTGGTTTCCAAGCCAGGGGTCATTGTCCCACCATCCCTGCGCTCTTGTAGTGCACGTCAGATCTGGGATGGGGCAGCATAGGACTGGTGAAGGATCATACAGATGAGACAATCTACAAAAGTTTCAGATTGTTATTTTTCAAATTTATGTGAAGTTCATTCATCTTTTTTTGTAGGGAAGAAGGATATGTCTTCACAGCAAATGTACACGCCTGTCCACTCGCACTTTGTAACTTTTTAGCCCATCTATTTCAGCCATATTTGATGGGATGGATTTTCATGGGATAATGATCTTAAATATGTTAATTTTCTAAACGTTTCAAAAAAAGGCATGGAAGATGGACCCTGTCAGTTCTTGTACTGGGAGATGAGTGAGCTGAACTTGTATTAAATGGCAGAGAATTCATACAGGAGAGCTATCATGACTGCTATAAATGTAAAAAATGCCTCAGTTAGAAATTGCACTGCATTAGATACCTGAGACACAAAGCCTTAGGAAACCAGGCATCATTAGTCCTGGTGCTCAAGGACTTGGGCATTTGGGAAAGGGACACTGGGGAACAGGCTTACGCAGGGATATTCACTGACTTGGGTTGATATGTCAGGAGATTGGCTCTGCTTGTGACAGATGAGGCAGAGGCAGTTGATTTAGCACTTTAATATACTATTCTGTTTAGTGAGAAAATTAATACTTGTAAAGAATGTATAGTGGTTTTGGTGGAGACTTTTATACATCTACATAAATACTGCCAAGGTTTTTTAATCAAAAATACACGTATATTAGAGAGAGACCATATTCCCACTTCTCATTCGTAATAACATGTTTATATATCCCCCTTAGACACATAACCATGTTTTCCCTGCCAAATCCTTCCCTCTACTTATGGATCAATTAGTATTATTTCTATACTGCCCCCATCCATATTCTTTCCTTTAAAAAAATCACAGAAGAGGAAATAAATCACATAAAGCCCTCATTCACCATGGCTGTATCACGATGGTTATGTTGCTATGGAAACACCTGTGTGAAGAGACTATGATGCTCTTGGAGATTAACATTTTATCCCAGATTTCCAATTATGTCATCAGACTGGATTTGCAGTGGTGTAAACTAACATAACCACAAGGAAATTAAGTAATTTATAACAGGTAAAGACCTGAACTGGCAATTATTTGTGAAAAAAAACTCTAATAAATTGCATGATGGGGAAGCTGAATCTAAAACTGCTGCTGCCCCATGCATATTTGAAAGGGTGGGTTAAGTTCTGCTCGAATCACCCTGGAATAATTCTTATTTCCTAATGAGTCCTAGGATTCAAGGGAGCAGCTGAGAAGCACACAATCTCTGACTTAGGCTGAGTTTAAATAGATAGGATACTAAATGCGGTACTGCGGTAGCGGTACGGCTCTCAGACTACACTGGGGCACGGGTACCTGCGCAGGTTGTCCTCACTGATGTTTGTGCATGCTCAGGCCTTGCCATGCTCAGTCAAGCTCCACACTGTCTTTCTGGGCATTTCCACATACAGCAGCTGTTCTTCCACTTGTAGGCTGGGCCTCCAAATTAGCACAGCCTCTGTGCTTTGCAGAGAAGCATTTCCCATGCCGTTGTTCAGCATGGTCAGTGTCCCCTCAACCTCCTCAAAGGCACTCCAGGTATGACTGGGTTGTTTTCATCCCCCTGTTTCTGCTGGTGTCATGTGCTGAGTCACAGCCATTGAAGGTATATAGCAGTAACATATCTGCAAAATATGTTACAATGTTTTGTGTAGTAGGTGTTTTTTGTACTAGCAAAACAATTGCATTTGATATACAGCACAGTCTCTCAAGAAAAGATGACCCCCCCCTTTGCTTTATTGTGATAAACTGCACAGCCTTTATGGAAGAAAAGTTCCCTCAACACCACATATTAAAAACAATTCATATGTAGGAAAACATCAAGGATATAAATTAAATTGAGAAATGTGGTAGAACTATTAAGAGGTTGAAAGTAAAATGTAAACAGTAAGAGATGGGGCACAAGGCTTAGTTATCACTTATATGAATGTTCTGGGGTTGGTAATAAAGCAGCATATTAATGACATCATCAGGGTCAAAGCTCTTCAAAACAGATGAAAATACAACACTTCTCATATGAAGCATGCTATCAGTTCCTCTTCAGGAAAGGTTCAGCTATGTTATTAAAAATTATCATAAAAAAATCATACTGATACCTTCTAAGGACATGGCTCAGTATTTTCAAAGCTGAGATCCCAAAGTGAGGAACCTGAAGCAGAAGTGCTCCATCTTTAGCCTCCTGGCCCCATCCACCCTCTCGCCCATGTATCCCAGAGCCCAGGCTGTGAGTCAACTAGGGAGCAGGCTGTGGGCTGGACCAGGGGCCAGGCTGGAGGACCAGTCTGTCTGACTCCACTTAGCATCTCAGCCCATCCTTGCTGTGTGAGCACAGGATTGCTCTAGGGCAGACTGTTTGGCTTAGCAGGTCCAGCAAAATACGGAGTTGTGTGCAAAATGCATGTATGCTTTCACGTCTCCTGAAATATAATCCAATATTACATATATGCTTGAATATAGTTGTAGGTACGTAGTACTAGGATCTGAGTTTGGATACGCTGATGTCATTGCATAATTCCATACTTTACAGCACCCTAGCTTATCCGTGTCTAGTAAGCCCTACTGAAATGGGTGACTCAGGTCTGCAGGCAGACCCTGAGGATTAACTCAAATCCAATAATTGCAGGGTGACTCCACCTACATCTATGAGTAAAACAGTCTGTCCTGAAAAACTTAATACACAGACCTCCTTCAGAAGCCAACAGTATTTAAGGGACACCAAATAGGGTTGGTTCCAATGGTGTCACTTGCAAGAAATAACCTTTTTACCAATTAAACTTGAAAAATTGAAAGTTTTAAATCAAAGGAATTAGTTTTCCTGTTCTGCTTACCCAACAAAACATGATTCTGCCACATCTTGCTGTAAATTATGTCCAGACTAAGTGCATGCCATTATTTTGAACATATTTCTTTAAAAAAAAAGAGAACAAGGAGTGGGAGAGTAAGGAAGAATAAGCAGAAATTGAAAATGAGGAGAGAAACTGTGGCTTTGCCTTGTTCTACTGCATTAGGCAAAAAAAAAGTGACAAAGATGTTTCTTGTGAACTATGTTGCATATCATTTGCTACCATGTCTGATAAGGGAGGTGATCACAACAATATGCCCTTTGTGTCATCTGGACTGGACAGGGACTGGTAGGAACAGGGAGGAGACAAATTATTTGTTTGCAAGCCAAAGTGGTGCCAGTGCTATGAATTTATAATTGAAGTCGTACGAATGGGGAAAGCTCCTGTCAGATTCTGTAGACCCCTTTGCTTTCTGTATAGATTTCTCGTCTGCCTGCACACCAAATTCAGAGCTGACGTTGTGGTGACTCCCAAAGCAAACATGTAATTTCTCCATCAGACTGGTGACCTTGTAGGAACAGGGGATACTAGCAGCAGACTCCAGAAGGTTATGGGAAGTGGTTCACATTTTAGTTATTTGATTTATCTCTAGCAGTGATAGTAGAGCTCATTCTCCTCTCTATTATAATCCTGTAAATTCAATGGCAATTGCATTTATTAACAATGTAAATAAAGTAACTAATTTTCCTCATGGCCTTGGTCTTGAGTTCAGATTTACATAAATGGATCCTTGTATTTGGGGAGAGTACCCTTCAGTGAGCCTACGAAAAATTATCTGTTTTTTCTTGTGAGAGACTGACTGTAGGACTGGAGATTGGCTTTGTATTTTGGATATTATCAGTCCTATTCAGCCTGAGGTTCAGATATTAAGTGGAATCTTTCGCAGATTCTCAGGATGCGTGATAAATTAAATAGACATTCATAAAATGTCCAAAGTTTAAATTTAATGAAATATATAATGTGTCCACATAAGATATTTACTTTACTCAAGGGCAATTAAGATAATGATAATGGAAGCTGGATAGTCTGCTACTTTTACTAGGCTTACTTTGGTTTTGAATCAATGCTATTCTTACCAAATATAGCATCTTACTCCCAACATTTCAACTATATATTTGAAAGAAACAAGTCATTCCCACTAATCTTGGAATGCACAAAAAGGACATGAGCAAAATGTTAGAAGGGCTGGGAAATGTTATTTTCATCCTGTCTTTTCCGTATTGTTGTCTGCACTAGGATGATCCCTCCTTCTCACTGACACTGTTGGATGAACTCTTTGCAAAAGGGCATTTCTGTTTCAATAGCGACTGAGTGATATGGCCAAGCATGACAGTTTAGTCCCTGCCAAGTTTGTATTTTCAGCTCAGTGGAGAAAAAGAAAATCCTTTCTTTTCAGCTAAGGTTCTCAAAATATTTGTTGTTTCCAAAATACAGCCAGCATGATCCATGTTCAAGCCATACACAAATGAAAGGATAAGTGAAATCACCAACCTGCAAAACTTTCACCAAAACTGCAAGTGGGGAAAACACTTGCCTGATATGTGCTGGCATGAAACAGCTGCTAGAGTGTTCCCTTCTTTCTGATGCTAGCGCATATTAGTATTCCTGCCAACCGCAGAGTAATCTCAAGGGCACCTTGAAAAAACAACAAAAACTGTTTAAAAATTCGTGGTAAAAATACCCCTCTGCCAAAACAAAAATTGTTACTATTGCTGGAAAGGGTTGGTTTGTTTTCCTTTTTTAATTAATTTTTTTTAAAAGGAATTAATAGTCTAGGGATTTAAAGGGAAACAAAAATAGGGTTACATGTGCTCACAGTATGGCGTATCTTGCCATCTCAAAGGTTCCCAAACAGTTGGTCCGCAGAGACTTGACAGGTCACATAGTTTTAACGCTTCCCTCTGTCTCCTACTGCTAAATCTCATTTGTAATAGCTAAAAATACACATCTTGCTTTCCTGGTATAGCTTTCCCATGTAAATGGACTCGCTGCTGTTATCCCAGGACTTGATGATGTTCTGCAGGGTGGGAGGATAGGAGATGTAATTGCCAAGTGGAAGAGAGACAGTTTCTGAATGGAAGGGGAGGATTTCCCCAAGATAATGTTTCTATTCAGCTGGAAAACGATCAAGGACCCTATGACTAAATAGTATTCAAAGTGGCTTCAGGCACCTCTGTGAAAGGAAATCTGGCTATCTGGCTGGGGAGTTAGGCTAGGCCGTCCTCCTGAGAGGCAAGAAAGGGCTGAGGTCTCTGTGCCTGCTGCATTTCATGCATACGTCCGGCAATCACTGGTTAAAAAATTGAAGCAAGCCAGAGAATTAGGAGCCCTTACAGAGCACCTCAGGGAATGCCATTCCCTGAAGGGATATTTAAAGTGTCTGCTCTAATCAGCTCATTCTTGTTTTTAAATATTTTGAGGACACAAGTATCTTGTTCCAATAAAACACACCAGTGACTTTAAAAGATGCTTCCAGTGACACCCACTATTTTTTAGCACACAATTTTGCTTTATCTTGTTATTGGTTATAATGACCTTAGACTTTCCAAAGCACACCCCAGGCCTTTGGCAAAACTGTTTGTATGCACAGAAATTTCTATACGAATAATGTCCGTTTATCTCCATGAAGATTTAGTGCTGTCCTTTGCAAGAGTGTTGCTGGGGAAACAGTGACTCTTAGTCATATTTTACATGATGCCTAGAATTAATTTGTTAGCAATTCAGACTGGATGGCTCTTTCACTTGATGCATCTGTTAACAAAGTTCTTCAGATAGATAATTTATCTACACATGTACTTTGAACAAAACAGAATCACATATTAGACCTTGCTGACAATTATTTTCCTTGAAAGTGATTTTTCATTTAATGTGCCCAAAAAGCATTACATTTGGTCATTCTCCTAGAGACAGTGGTATAAATAGATTTATTAATATCTCTTAATCTCAGTTAATTTATACAAAAATACCTGTATTTCTAAAGAATGTTCTCTCTCAGGAGTTAGGTTGATTGCACTTTAAAGCATTTCTTATTTTATTACCTAAGCAACATGTGTGGAGGGAAAGAATGTGTAATAGCTTACTGCTAAGGATGGAGTTGATAGAGATGGTGTGAACATGAAAATGAAGTTGTATTCATGCATTCAGTGAAGGAAAGTAACCGGCATTCAAGTGAACTAGAAACTGGCAATCGAGGAAAAGTCAATCTATGTGAACTCATCAGCATCAGACAGAAACTGGTTATTGATTGTTTTGCTTCAGATCTGGATTGTACAGATTCATGATGGAAGAGACTCCCCATATTTTAATCTCGCCATGAATCTCACAGCAAGATTAATTGGGTTTGAGCTCATCTAAGAAAAGTACACACCAGTTAACTGGGTCTCTGAATCTAACCTGCAGTTTTAGTCAAAATATCACAAACTCCGGTGGCAGGGAACACTATCTTCCCCTGAGAAAGTGAGCTACCATTACCCTCTGAGTCAAAGTAGGAAAGGGCAATGAGAGAGTTTCCAGCAAGTGGGGGGAACAGCACTAACTTGGGGAGGTAGCAATGTATGAGCTCTCTGTGTCTTAGTACATGGATGTAAGGGCTAGGAAGAGAGGAGAAAAGGGAATTCTGAAAAACAAACCAGTTGAGCTGGAGAACTGCATAAAAATGCAGTTTGTCTTTCAGAAAACCAGATGAAGATGGCCTCGGTAGACCTCAACTTTCTGATCACAGGGACACAGGTAGAATCACCTGTTCTTTCCGCCACATGACTTCACTCACTAAACCACCTTCAAGCTTTTTATAGACATCCCACTTCATAGCCTGCAGAAGTTTTTCCTATCATGTAAGGTAAGAAAACTTTTGCAAAGGTTTGCAGACCACACCCAGCTTAAAGGCATCATTCACAATCAAAGTGAGGCATCTGCTTTTCCACTCAGGCACTTCACAAAAAATTAAGTACTCTTCCAAATAAGGACAGTCAGCAGAATGAATTGCATTAGTCTTTCATCTCATCTAGGTAGTTTTCATTATTAAGCAAAGACTCATTAGCCTCTTACTACAAGCAGGTATCAATCACTGGTGCCAAGGAGTTGGATTAAGGACACTTATGAACTCCTTGGCTTGCACCCAATGTTTTTCGATGCCCTCCAAGTAGGTGCAGTCAGGAGCAGGGAAATTTTACAGCTCATCCAAAGACTCTCAGTGTTTCAGAACTGTGAAAACAATGCTTTCTCTACAAGACAGTGTTATAATTTTTGTAAACGTTATTTTTAAAAGTAGTATACTAAAAATAACACAGTACAGCCTAGCAGCAGACTACTCATTTTAGTTCCTTTATAAATGTCATACACTTTTCCAAATTAGAGAAATTTTTGTCAGTCCAGAATAACTGAAAAGGTAGTTCGAGCTGGTTTGGAGACGTGTATATGAAAATGGATCTGACTCTACAGTTAAAAGCTAGAAGTCCAGAATTTGACCAGATACAGTCCAGCACTACAAATGTTAGAATTTTTTTATACTGACTCCTTGGAGCTAAATATGCAGATTTAAGCCTTAATGAAGCCTACAGAAACCAGTGGAAGTTTTTCCACTGGACATATTCCTAAGGCTTTGAAGAATTTAGAGTGCAAGTAGAATCAGATAAAAGAATATGGATGCTGGATTAGGCAAGCAGCAGATTACAAAACAGCATTAGCATTTGCCCTTTGCAAAGGTTAAATTATGTTCCTATCTTAAATATTTCATTGCCTATTCATGCTCCCATGAGGACTATCCATTTAAAGATTTTGGATGAAAATGGCAACAGGACCAGAATACCATCAGAAGGAACTTTTAATTTTTTTTCTGCATAGTATGGTAGAACTTCAGGGCAGACATCAGAAAGAAATAGCTCAGAAGGCTGTTGAAGAGTCATTGTCCTAAGCAGTCCTGGAACCAAGCAGAATGCTCCACCCAGTGATAATTTAAAACTAAATGGAAGTGATAACTTTGTATTAAACTCTCCAAATTTCATGAAACTTGCACCTTGCTTCGTCCCATTACAAAGACAGTGCTCAGAGCAGCTTCAGCGGCCAGTTTTCTAGAGTGCACAAATCTTTTAAGAGCAACTAATCTCTTCGTGCATTTTCTTTCTTAAGACACTGCAAAAGCAGATGAAGCAAAATGTTCCTGATCTTTTTTTTTCTATCTGAAACTCAGAGGAAGTTTTGGGATATCTGGAGAGGAAGTCCTCCTGTCTCATATTAGACATCTGCCATGTGGATATATGAATTAGTCACCCTAGACTCTGCATGTAGTCAGAGACAAAAAATGAGTTCTTCATCCAACCTCTCTTGAGCAAGTACTATAGGATATGTGGAATACTACTACAGAAGTATCTGTTTCTTTCCATTGATCTGTGAAGAGAGTAGAGGCACCTGGCTCCTCTGTAGACACCCAGACTGCAAGACGGTCACATTGTGTCAGATGAATCCTAAGCCAGGCTGCTCCGCTCTCCCATTAACAGCTTTGAGGCTTCAGTTCTTTCTTGACCTTACACAAGAACCATTTTGCTGGTGATTCAAAACAAATTAATTTCCCTATGAAGTCCAATGTGTCAGCTAGTGTGAATTAGCAAAGCCTTTACAGATTAAAAAGAATCTCACCCACCTATTTTTATGGGCCACTGGTCCTTTTTTACAGCTTCAACTATGCTCAGAATTTCCTGTGCAAAAAATGAGTAAATATAAAGGAAGGGAATGTGTAGATACAGCCAAGCATGGGCATGTAACCTCAAGTTAATACTGCAAGTGTGAATTACCTGCCAGAAATATCTTCAACTCTCATTCACCATAAATACTCTTACAGACCACAAACATGTGGTGAATTTCCTGAACTTGATACACTATGCTATCACTGAAAATAAATAATATTGAATAATTCTAGATTACTCTCATAATCCCTTTGCAGGGATTCAGAATAGGAATCTCACAGCATACAGTGGACATCAAAAAAGTGGAACCAGAGTACAGATTTCCAGAAATGGCCATTTTTATGCTTATAAGAAACATGACTGGAACAAGCATAACTGAATGCAAGAAATCACATGCAGATAGCAGCCTGGAAACATCTGGGAAAAAAAAGCATAATGGAAAATAAAACCATATTTTGGCACTCAACCACTGCATTGCAGAGACATTCTTTAAGATTGCATGCAAAAGGAAAAAGCAAGTAGTAGTATACAGTCAAAATAATACATTGAAATATTCATTTTTGCCTGTTATTTGATACAGTTACAAACTTCTTTTCATGGTTGTTTTATGCTGTTAGAGCACGCCACCACTACATATATTCTCACTATAGATGTGTGGTAAGTAACCATTATAAAAATTATTCTATGTTACCATTATAAAACTATGTTTTAAGAGGCAGAGTATTACTTTTTTATGGTAAATAGGTACCTCATAAATACATGAGAGAAGAATATCTGTAATTAACATTGTCCCTGCAAAATAATATAGATAGTGGAATTGCAAAGCAAATCAAATTGTTCTGGCATAATGGAATAGCTATTGAATTGTAAGGCCAAATTAGAGTAGAGAATTGAAAACCAAGGAGAAGATAAAAATAAAATTAGCAGCATGCTTATTAAAGAACACATTTGGTAATAAAACGACTGTGTGTAAGGTGGCCATCAGGCACCCCCAAAGCTGTCCCTTCTCCAGGCTGACCCAGCCCAGCTACCCCAGCCTCTCCTCCTGGGGCAAGTGTTCCAGCCCCACTGCCTTGGAGGCCTTCCCCTGAGCTCCCTCCGGCTTGTCCATGTCTTTCCTGCATTGAGGGGCCCAAAACTGGATGCAATACTCTAGGGGTGGCCTTACAAGTGTTGCACAGAGGAAATAAATTGCTTCCTTGCTCTATTGAATATACTTCTGTTGATACAGCCAAGGATGGTGTTAGCTTTCATCATTGTCAGGGCTCCCTGCTGGGTCATGTTTGGCCTAAAAGCCACCAAAACACCCGGGTCCTATCCAGAAGAGCTGCTCCCTGGCCTAGCCCATACCAATGCAGGGGGTTAGTCCATGCCAAGTGCAGGGCTCTACATTCGTCCTGGCTGAACATCATAAGGCTCCTGTTGGCCCATCTTTAGTGCTGGTCTGGGTCCCTCTGGACGGCCACCCTGTCCTCAAGCATATTGACTGGTCCCACCAGTCTGGCTTCATCATAAGACTTGCTGAGGGTGCATTCCATCACATCCTCCAGGTCACTGATAAATGTATTAAACATCTAGGTCCCAGGACAGACCCCTGAGGAACTCCACTTGTAACCAGTCTCCACGTGGAGCGTGAACCATTAACCACCACCCTCTGAGCCCAACCATGCAACTAGTTTTTCAAACGTCTAGTAGTCTGCTCAGTTACTGCTGTTATAATTACTATTCTTTTCAACAAACCACCTCTCTCTGTGATTTCAGGACCACCATTGCAGATCTGAATAACAAAAATTAAGGCTTGCCACTACTTTTTACTACTAGTGACACCCCATAAAAAACACAGGTGTACTGTTCGAGACCAAACGGTAACTTATTCTCCCTTCAGCAGCAGACCCATTCACCAACCTTCCTTTGCTGAATTCTCATGGATATAGCTCACTGATGCATTTTTGCCAGAAGTAAAGCCAGTTTAAGACATTCTTGCCTCCTTTCCTACTGCCTCTTAACTTCATTACAATGACTTGCTGCCCCTTGGCTGTGTTGGTACTGCTCTTGGTGGGACCGACTGAGGGGGCAGTAACAGTAGTGTGGAGGTGGGACCTAGAATGAAGGTGGGACAGAAAGATGGAAATGTCTGAAACTGGCATTCCACAAGAGTAAAACATACCATTGAATACTACATACTAGCCTTACTCCTGGCTTACCGAAAACAAAACCAGACAAACAAATACAGTGTCTATAAGGTGATCTTCAGCTCCCAGGATTGTTTTCCAAATCTCGCCTGGTGACAATAACGGTAAATATGAACCTCCATCCTGAATTCTTCTGTTCCCTGTAGCATCCCTCCAGCAGCATTCAGGTCAGAATGTAATACAAGTGCTGGAAAGCCCTCCAAGTTTGAGCTAATTTTCACAGAAAACTCCCCAAACCAAATGTTATTCAGGCTTCTGGACAGGACATTGAATAGTGAAGCTGGTGAACACACAAAAAAAGCATGACATCATTCCAACACTTGTATTTATTCAACTCTCTCTGAGGGAACATTTGTGTCTTTTCAATAGTAAGGGTGCCACGGCTCTCAGGAGGGACAGAAGCTGTTTTCTCAACTGAGGTTCATTTCTACTCTTCAGAAATGCCCTTTCAGTTCCTGATGGCAGTTACGTGCCAAAGGGGCCCCGCAGGCCTTTTTGGAGACTGTCACTGGTGTTCGAGGAATGTTGGGGCATTTCCTTTCCCTGAAATGCCTCCTTCCATTTCTTGAAACTGCTAAATCATCTCTGCCAATGATTTATACCTGGAGCTCATAAAATTATTCTGACTCACAAATCATTTTCCATCCCATTGGACCAAACTGGACCCAGGAGGAATGATCATATCCTGTGGCTATGCTTTCTGAAGAAAAGGCTAAGACAGAGAGATAATATTACACTCTTTTCTCAAGCAGTCTGTTCCCCTGTATCCCTACAACATTTTCAGCTGAAGGCCTCTTGGGGTTGAAGTTTTAAGAAGCAAGGCTTGTCTACCTGAACAGCTCTTTCACATGACTCAGAGGGACACTCTCAAGTCCATATCTTTTCTTTTAATTGTATACACATTTTTCATCAAAACGTAACCTTCATTAATGTGTGTTAGTGAAATAATGATGACCTTTCTTGAGGATAAAGAGAGTTAGGGGAGACATTGTTCATTTGACAAATTAAGTGCCCTCCACACTCGTTCCTTTGTTGTAAGCACATGCGTTTGTGGCCAGAAGGGTTTATTCATGGCCTGAATCTAAAGTGTGTTATAAGAGAGACCTGGCGCAATGTTAAAACATGGCAATGGAAGGACTCCCAAGTAATGGAAAGATCAGAATCAGAGACCAATGAAGATAAATTAGATTAAGCTGGATGTGGATAGACTTTCTTTCTACACAAAAACATGCATCATTTTCCTTACAATAATTCATAGGCTATAAAGGGAAATTCAAGCATTTTCTAGTGATGTGGAAATTTACTGCTTTATGCATACAAAGAGAATACAGTTTTGTGTGTCCAAGGAGCTGCTGAATACCTTTTGTGTACTACTCCAAATGCTAGAGACGGAAACAGAAATATCACACCGACAACGTGTGCAAAGGGAATTTTGCTCAGTCACAGCCTGACATGTCACTGGGTTACATGCAATATGCTTGCACAGTCAAACTGCTTGACAAGAGTCGAGCATCACTACTGTAGATGAGCCATTAACCTCCTTAACACTTAAATCCATGATTCCATGCATCCTATATTGGAGAAGAGAGGAGAGGAGAGGAGAGGAGAGGAGAGGAGAGGAGAGGAGAGGAGAGGAGAGGAGAGGAGAGGAGAGGAGAGGAGAGGAGAGGAGAGGAGAGGAGAGGAGAGGAGAGGAGAGGAGAGGAGAGGAGGCAGAAGTTGGTTTTATGCCACCAATCTGCCAACTCAGAGGATGCAGATTAACGTTATGTCGTGGTTTAACCCCAGTCAGCAACTAAAAACCACACAGCCACTCACTCCCCCTCCCCCTCCCAGTGAGATGTGGGAGAGAATTGGAAAAAAAAAGTAAAACCTATGGGTCGACACAGTTTAATAGGACAGCAGAGGAAGAGAAAATAATAATAATAATAATAATAATAATAATAATAAGAATAAGAATAAGAATAAGAATAAGAATGATAAAAGAATATACAAAACAAGTGATGCACAATGCAATTGTTCACCACCCGCTGACTGATGCCCAGCCTGTCCTTGAGCAGCAATCGCTGTCCCCCAGCCAGCTCCCCCAGTTTATATACTGGGCATGATGTCATATGGTATGGCATAGCCCTTTGGCCAGTCTGGGTCAGCTGTCCTGGCTGTGCCCCTTCCCAGCTTCTTGTGCACCTGGCAGAGCATGGGAAGCTGAAAAGTCCTTGACCAGTATAAACACTACTTAGCAACAATTAAAACACCAGTGTTATCAACATTATTCTCATCCTAAATCCGAAACACAGCACTCTACCAGCTACTAGGAAGAAAATTAACTCTATCCCAGCCAAAACCAGGACATGTTAACATCCTACCTACCCTTTGTTGCACACCCATGATAAGGACCAGAACACAGGGCTTGTTACATATTGTAGGATGAACAGAGAAAAGAGTGAGTTGGAAACAAGGGAATATCTCAGATAATTCAGATTCCTTAAAAAAATAAAGCAAACAACAATATACTGCTCAATTATAGCAATAAGTACAGCTATGGAGGCTAACATCTCTGCATCACACATGTAAGTACTGTAAGAAGCAATTACGAAGAGCTAGGAAAGTGCTTCCAGATATAACAATAGTTTATTAAAGCCCATCTGGTGGTAAGCCAGCAAGAGGGAGTGTCAGTATGTGCACAGAGAAAGTGATTAAAACATAAACAGGATGTGATGGAGGAGGTGAATAATCTAAAAGAATCATAGTAATGCAGAGTTTCATTAGTTAGCTTTTCTGGTACAGCAGCTATATTTTGCTTACTGCCAGCTGCTGTATCCCTCTCCAGCCCAAACATACTCCTGATATTTAACTGTAAGGCTTGTGAAGCATAATTAGTGTTTATTAACTGAATGACACAGAAGGGAACAAATTAGAAATCTAAGGTCTCAGTGGCCATCCCACTGAGGATAGGAGGCCACTAACACCTGACAGGTGCTAGGCTATGCTCCCACATGAGGTGATGCATGCATGGATATATAGTTCTATAGATCCTCTCCCCTGCTTCCCTCATATAGACTGAGGTGACATCCACCAGCTCTTCCTGCAGAAGCCCTAAGTGCCCAAGCACACCCGCAATAGCACCTGACTTTTCCAAATTCTCAAACAGAATAACATAGCATGGAAACTGCTGCCTGTCATGACTGGGTAAGCTATGCCATTACTGCCCATTGTAGACAAAGAGGAATTTTCATTGTTCACCCAAACAGCCTTCAGAGACTCACATTAGCATTCATGATCACCATTTTTGCACCTTTTGTTATCTAACACACATCAGCCCCAACGTATGGTCTTTCTCAGGTATCCTCATTCTCTTCTTTCCCCTTATACATAAAATGTGCCCCCCTCCCCCACTCCCCCATAGTCAGTGGATGTCTTGGATGTTTTTTGAGCTCTCCACAGGTGTCATTTCTTTCACCACTAGCCTTGACCAACTGTCTTGTGGCACCATTAAAAGAATAATCCTCATCACCCATGCTCACATCCCCAGAACTGTCTTTTTGTGCCTTTAAGGCCTGTCTTAGACTCTTATTAAGTTCTCAGCCATCATTTGCATGCAAAAAATGTTCAATTTTCCTCTTCTCTCCTTCCACAGGTAACATTATTCTAAAAGTTATCAGAAGAATGTCAGCTATCTTCAATTAAACTAAAACCTATCATCATCGCCACATCTTGTTGTTAAAGGAGGTATCAAGGCTTAATGGAGATGGATGCTCTCATCTCTTCCCTTCTCCTGTGTTCTGCTGTTGTACATTTTGTCAAAATCCATCTCTCTTCTGGCTTTATGGTGTCCCAGTGATTCTACTTTGGCATGTCGATTCTGGCTGGGATCTGCACTTGCATCCTTTCTGCTTTTAGACACACAGATGCAAGGAAAACAGTTTTCATAAAGGAGTGCTTACATCTGGGTTTAGGCTGCTTACAACAGCAGCAGCAAATATTTATCACCAGCACTTTAAAGGGAGTGTGCTGCCTCAGATGAAATGTTGAAAGATTGTGTAGAGCTCAATAAATCCACTACATTAAGAGTAAACTATTCTAGTAATTAAAAGCATTTCCAGGGATGAAAGACCATAGAAAATGTCTTCTACCAAGTTAATTTTCATTCTTTTCCACTTTGATTCAGTTGAGTGTAGCTAAACTAAAGATATAAAAGGTGGACATAGAGGGGAAGATAAGTCAAGAAGTGACTCGTAATGGATCAATTCTGCACTGACAATTTGCAACTAATCAGTATTTATTACTCATTTTGCAAAACTGATCTTCCAGCTTCAGTTCCAAAGCTATAAATCTGATTTTCACTTTAAAGATTGCTGAAAAACACAGTGTAAAAGTTTATCTTCACCATTAAAAAGGTAACTAACACCGCTATCCTGAGATAGAAAAGCGGTGAAGTCAAGGCAATTTTAGTTTTAGCATGAGGCAAACTTGCCAAGGTAGGCCTCGGGCAGGAACATAGAGCTGATCTTGTTGTGATAAGTGTCTTCACTGTGCTTTTATACCATGGTAGTTCACACATGTTAGTTATCATATTGACTAAAAAAAAAAAATAAAAAGATGGGGAAAAATAGAAAGAATAATTTATAGCAGAGGAGCCCTAAGGAGCAGCATCGCAAATGGATTCTCACTTAACTTGTTCCTTGCCTCTGTTAATTTATTTTCCATCCATGGGCTATCAGTGTATCAAGGGAGCTGCATGTGCCTAGATCTACCCCAGTAGTCCAGTAGCAGTAAAATCGTTAATAATGTGTTCCTTTTTTTTCCATGTTTCTGAGTGACCTATGATGTTTGGCAACTCTGTATTCATGATTCACAAAAAGATATCTGTCCAAGGAAAAGCTATTCCCCTTCTTCTTGCTTCAGAACACGTCTTAGATTTTCTTTTATCATGATTCTTCTCCAAACAGTTTTCTGTGGGGGTGGGGAGGGTGGGAAAATCTGTCTGAATGCCGTATGTTTGCTGAGAGATCGTTACAGCATGCCAAGATTTTACAGGGGTGAAAATATTCCAGGAAGTTGTTATTTATCAATTCCCAAGGAAATTAGCTCACAGAATACAAAAATAAGCCCTAAGTAAATGAAAGTAAACAAAGCAATAAATGCCAAGGGGCATGTCATTTTGCTTTTATTTTCTATTTCTGCTATACCAACACAAAAAACATCATCAGTTCTCTGTCCCATACGAACCCAGAACTGTGCAGGTTGCTCTGAAAAACCTCAAATCGGAGCTGTAAACATGGAGCCTAACAGCTCCTGCAACTGTTTCTTAAACAGTTGGAAATCATTGCTGCTTTTCATCCTAGTGTTACTGCAGTTCCACATTACCTTGGTTTTTATCATTTAAAATTGCACTTACAATTTCATTATAATGCCGAAGCAGGGAGTTTCTTGTAGTGTTTTGCTTAAAGCTCCTTTGATGACTGTTTTGGGTTCATCAAGGGGGTGCTTCTCTCTTTATCTTAAGGTTCTGACTCAAGTTCATGGAGCAAACAGTTGAGGCACTTAAAAAGTCCAACACTTCACACTTCTTGTTATTGCCTATGAGTCAAGGCAACATCTCCACAAAAGAGTCAACAGAACTGGACACATACCCTTGCTGCAAGTGCAGCTCAAATACTCCATTTCATGGTCTGGTCTGCTTTCATCAGCAGTTTAAACTAATCCACCTGAATGTGAATTGCTGCACCTGCTGTGTGGTCTCCACTGGCTCCGTAGGTGTGCACTGGGAAACTGGGAACTGTAACACGGGAAAACACCCTGGAAAAAGTTGCTAGAAATCATCCTTCATGTTGGTAGTACAGCTGGAAGATCCAGAGCAGAGAGCTGGGACTGTTTCACCTTGCCCCACAGCGTGTCCCAACCTGGCCATCCTAGCATCATGGTCTTACACAGATATAACTGCCTCCCTGCCTGACACTGTATATATTTTACAGCCTCCTCTTGCCATGGACTTGGTTAAGTTAGGGAAAAACTCAGTGTAGTTGCCTTCCAAGGAAGTAAATACAGGAAGGTCCTAGAAACCGTGGGTTATTTTTTAACATGTTCTCATGGCAATCTCCATGTGGGAATTCAGCTGGCCAGAGATGTCCATACAGCCTCTCACTAAGCTGCAGGCTGTGAGATGAGTGGGCAGGGCTGTCTTGCCTACATGTGTGGAGAGCCCCAGCAGGGACAGCAGTCACGGCACAGGGGACCAGTTCACCCCTTTCTGCAGGGCAGCACCCTCCAGGATGCTGCTGTCCCTGGCAGGAGTTGCACATCCAAACCGAGATGCAGCAGGAGGCAGGACTGGCACCAGTGCCTGAGGTGCTGCTGGATTAGAGGCTGAAATTTGCTGCTGCAGTACAGGAGACTGCCACAGACAACATCCCGCTTTCCTCCTTTTCCCAAGAGATTAAAAAAAATCATCCGATGCCTGTTCCCTGTGATTCACTTATTGAAATGCCTTTGTCGATTCTCAGGAGAAAGAAACAAGATCACTAGAGAAAGGATTGCTCAATGGGGAAAAAATTGCACACAGGAGAAGTGGAGCTGGAAGAGAGGATGAAACTCTGTCACTGCTCTGTCCTTCCTGTAGAGCTTTGTCCTGTCACATTTTAAAGAGTATAAAAGAGGAATGCCTGCTGTGGGAAAAGGGATGTAAGACAGTTACATTTCTCCGTCTTGATTGGCTACCACACATGGGCGGACAGATGCTTCAAAACAATAGTGATGACATCTTGTTATTGAGGCTCATATCTCCTAAATATCCCTGAAGTAGGTAATCTATGAAAGTATAGAAGCAAGGAGCCGAAAAACTTTTCATTTGCTGTGCTATAATGAGCTATCTGGGGCATGTGATTAGCTATATGATAGTAGCACTATTCAAAAGATGGCTTAAAGGTATTCAGTGGCTTAGAAGAGCAACAGTAGCCATGTTGCCAGATGATACGCAGAACTCAACGACAATTTAAATGAAACAATTTTGGGAGGAAAATACAGATGCAGTAACACAAAACAATGTTGTGACTACATTTTCAAAGAGTATTGACAAATATCAAACTCTCTCCAAATCACACTGGAGCATTTTGTTTCAGACATTGTATTCCTCAGCCTGAAATTTTTCCCAATTTGTCCAAAAGTTATTCACAGACATTATTTCAGTTCCTCCAACATGTTTCTTATTTATTTTTTAGGCACTGTCAGTAAACCAGAAGAATTCATTTCTTGCACAGCTTGAGCCATAAGCATCCTGTGAGGTGCCAAGTGAGAGCGATGGGTATTCAGCATCTCATAGCACAAAGCCCAGCAAGTGTCACATTTTTGAGTGGTTTCTTTTGGAAACTTGAGAGTTTCTCCTTGTGGTTACTGCTGGGAACATGATAAAAGGCAAATGAATGTCTACAAATAAAAAATTACCAAGTCAGCATGAGTCCTTTCAAGGCTTTGGGTTGGCCTCAGCTGTAGAGTTGAGTAGGGTTGGAGGAGCTGGGCAGAGCCATTTGTCAGAAGCGAGAGACAGGGAGGAGGCTGTGAGGTATGTGCAAAAGTTCTGGGGAGAAGAAGGGTGTCAGAGAAGGATTAAAAATAACCTCTGTGGGTGGTGGAGGAACTCAGAACACCATAGGTTTGTCATTAAACTAAGAACAAGCTTTTATCCCAAACTGGTCTTGTGAGCTATCGGTTTGCTTAGTTTTGTTATGAACCCTCCTTCTCCTCTCCTAAGGATGCAAGCTGATCAGTTAGTGAGGAGGTGGTTTCTCTGGCTGAATAAGAGGCCAAAATTTCTAATTAGCTCCATCTTCTGCATTAACCAGCTTGGGCATTAACATTGATAAAATTCGCGCTTGAATATCCCTCAAGAAGATTGTTCTCCTATTTAATCAAATGCTCTCAAATTACCCACACAGCAACGGTGTCTTAGTAAGGGGCATATCCTTTACCATAATCACTTCTTGCTTTGTCTCTCACCAGTTTTGACTAGAAAAGACATTACTGCTATGGAGCATGAAACCACAAGAACTTACGCAACACCATCACTCAGCACAGGAATGTTGCACTGTGCCACGCTGCAGGTCAAAGCAAGCCATGGTGGGTACCGCAGGGGGACCAGGCAGCAGCGTGGGCAGCTCCACCGGAGAGAGGAGCCCTAAAGAACAGGAGGCTAGCCTTGGGCCAATGCTGTCTCTCCAAACATGGTGAGGGAGAGGGAGAAAATATTTTAAATCAGCCAGCAAAATGAAAGCATTGTAGAGCTGGGAATAGATGTGTGCCCTGCACCCTTTAAATGGGTGTCAATATTCCTTTCCTGTTATGTCGTCTTGAAAGCCAAAGCAGATTTTTTTCCTGTGTTCAGCAGATGCAGCTGAGGATCCATAGGGCTGTGTGGGCTCTGCACTTTCATGGGTACATGCACATATGCACACACCTTTTATTTTCTACATTAATACTGTATAAAACTCACAATGCAGGGTGCTGCTGAAAACCACCGCGTATCCTCCAGTGCATACAGCATATTCAGCCATCTTTAAACACTTCTACTCCTGTTACCTTAGTAACAGCCCGAGGGAAATCCCTAAGTAATTAATCAAGCTGCTTAAGGTTTCTTACGAGGGAAGCTGTTGTCTAACTTCTTTCTCATTGCTGGCAAAAATTCTATAGAAAAGAAATAGCATGTGGTCTGATTTAGGGAGCTGCCTTTGTCTGTTATATGGAGGAAGGAGAGTGAGTGCCCATGTGTACCTTGTTAAGCCATTTATTTGGCATGTGTGTACATGCTTAGTAACTGATACTGCAAGTAATAGCTGAAGCATGAACCTCAAAGGATTTTGAGGTACAGCTGGCAGGCTGGATTTCTTCAAAGATTTCAGTGTCCCTTCTAAGAGACCATCCTCGTTTCTCCCTCCAGTGCCACATTCAGAAATCACTTCAAGGTTCACTGATGCATAACCGAGTCAGACTGTAAGAAACTTCTATGATCATTTAGTCTGAGTTCCTGAACAACCCATCCTATAGAAATTCACTGTTTTGTTTTAATTTTTTTTTTTTTCTGCAGAAGGTGGTATTTTTCCTTTTTACACTAAAGAGCATAACTGAGCCTGCTAGATTGTGGCGACCATAAAGCCTGCCTTACAGAAAGACATACCTGTTGATCCTTTCCCCTAAACTCTTAATTCAGAGACACACTGGAGAAAACTCTATGAGATATGGATTGTCCTTTTTTCTTTTAGGATAGCAGCTAACATAATAATGTCAACCCTTTTTCATGGTGTGGATCACTAAGGATTTTTCCTTGGAGCTGTGGTTCTGTGCAGAGTGACTGCAAACCAATTTGCTTTCCTGAGTTACCTCCCAAGGTCATGCAGAGGAGCAGTCCATGGCCACCACAACAAGTGTGACTTTTCAGTACAGCACTTTTCCTTCAAGAGGTATAGATACAACAACAGCAAACACCCCAAATTCTTCATGGGAACTTGCATCTTGGATCATTTTTCCTTAGCAAGTCTTTGCAGACTCTGCTGGGTGAGAGACAGATCCCACCTGAGGACAGCCAGCACCTGGAGCTTAGGGCATTGACCAGGGAAGAGGACGATGGCGAGTCAAACCCTTGCTCATCCTGAGCAAGCTCAATGCCTTGAGCTTCACCACTCAATATCCTCTCTCATTACGCTCAATACAGTGATACCAGCTAAAGGATCTCTCCCATGTATCATAAGAGAGAAAAAAGCCTTGAAAAAAGCCTTTGAAAGCCTTGCATTGTCTTTGGATGGGATGGGAAAATTTCTGAAGTCTCAAAAATGCTCGGAGGAGGAGATAACAGCAGCAGATGCCTTTCTGTGGCCTGTGCCATGCCAGAACGATGCTGTTTAACCTCATTTTGCTTGCTTTGTGTGCTGAGCCTTGACAGTACTGGCCCCCACACTGACCTGCATGCTCTGCTCTTTAAGGCTCAGAGATTTGCATCTGTTTCACCAGCAGACACCATTTTATTTTTTGATTAGTCAGTCCTGGAGTAGTAAAGCACTTTATGCCTGTTAGAGATAATTTCTAACATCAATGAAACTTAAGAAGCTTACTCTAATAGAGCAACAGACATCTGAAATTTGGCAGGCAAATGCTACAAAGCAGGAAAAATATATACCAGTAAAATAGAGTTATCAATTACACTTAAACATTATAGTAGTGCTCAGGGTCTCAGCTGACCTGGCAGATGGGCCGGCTGCCCTCTTTCCCCCATTTGTGTAGCATTTTGAGATCCCCACAGTTCCCTCTCAAAACTCTCTCGTGGCTTTCCTCTAACAAAAATACAGCTCCTTATACTAAATATAGCTGTGGTAACTCTCAGTTTTCTCCTCCCATTTTCTCAGAGACTCATTTCTGAAATACTAATGGTGAAAGCAAAACACAGCATATTTTCCTCTCCCCTAGGACTTTCTCTGCCTTCACACTGCTATGCTGTGCCTGAACTAGTACATTTCTTCTACTCTCACCAGTCTTCTTGCTGGTTATGACTTTTGTGGCATGGCTACAACCCTGTGGAAACATTATGAGAAGGTTTCATTTTATAAGCAAGTTACTTAAGTGGGGGATTCACCCCACTTAATTTTATCTGTTTCCAGTAGCTAGTCTCAGTCACCAAAGTGAAAGAGAGACCTGGATGAACATGGATGATGCACCTTTTCATCCTTTGCCTGTTTCTGTTCTCTGACTACAGAGGAGACCTTAGTGACTAAGGCATAAGGGGCACCTACATTTCAGGTCCTTCAAGTTAGGTGAGATGAACCTCATCAGTGAACCCCAGGGCCTTTAGGAGCCTTCCCTGAGACGACACATTGCACCAGACATGACTTCTAATTATTTCACACCTACCCTTCAAGGATTTAGTCCACTCCGTTCCACACTGGTGGAACAGGTGTTACAGTAGCATAAAAATATACAATTAGAATTAATAACTATAGCAACAGGTTTGATGTTTATGTTTCATGGTCCAGCTTAAGGATAGTTTTCTGTGGGAGTCATTCTTAGAGTAGACTTTTCCTCCATGAGTCTAATACAAAGGTCAAACATCCATGAGTTTCAGAAGACCTGCGGTCATTTTGCTGTCATCTGAAACTGGAGTAATATATATTCTTAATTGGGTTGTGTATTCCCACTGACCTCCCATATATACAGGGATGTATATACACATTCACAGGACTACTGGTATGGTGATGCAGAAAACTATCTACGATTAGCAGTATCGGCTGCTGTCTGCTAAGGGCAGTTCACCTATGCTCAGACTGGCCTGAGAGTTGTCTTGAAAATGAGTCTCCTTTGCCTTTTCCTTTCCCTTTTTCTTTTGTTTTGATCTATATCTCACAGAAAGTGAAAGTGCTCGCTTTTGCACTCTGCAAATGAGTACTAATGAGGTCATTAAACTTTGATGACCATCCATTTATGTAGCACACCTTTGGACAAAGTTACGTTTCAGTCTTAGGGGAAGGCAGTTTTGCAGCTCCAAACGCCAGACAGATTGTAGCCAGGCAACGCTTTGCTGGGCAGAAGGATCGCTCAATGAGGCTGATTAGGAATTCACCTGATGAGAGATTAGAAAGGAAATTAAGCATTTTGGAATGAGAAAGAGAGGAAAAAAGAAATTGAAAAAGAAAAAAAAGCCATCAGCAAAGACCCCTCTTGCAGGAATCAGCAAGGCACAAAGGAGAAGTCAGCAGTAAAAGGAGGGAAAATCAGGGCACTGCACAGGGCTTTGCTCTCAACATGAGAAAAGCCTTGGCCCACTGAGGAAACTGAAACAAGGAAATCTGTGTAGGTTTTGTCAAGATACCCACATCTCCTCTGATGACTATATAAAGAATGATCAGAGCCTTGGCAATTTTTCGGAGTTGGTGTGTCTATCTGCTTTGGCTAGCACACTGTCCGAGAGGAGTGGCTTGCACACCAGCACTCCAGAAATCATGAGTTCTTGCAAGAGAAACCGGGATGTTAGCAGGCAGGAGGCAGATGCACCCTAACATCCTATTTCTGTGAAAGGGTCACAGGCAGACAGACAGACAGTGTCCAGCAGTCAGGCAAGGCAAGAAGGGGCTGCAGCAGTTGGAGAGCTAAGAACTTGCCTAATTAGGCCCTCTGGATTTTCATTTAAAGCTCATTGAAAACAAATGTCTTTTTGTTCTTTTTCCTGTAGGGATCAGAGGATTAGTTCCCAGGCATAAACTGTGCCTTTGACAAACAAAAGAAAAATCAATACATAACATGACAGGGGTCTCACGAGTGGAATATGAAAACACGGTGCATCCCAGCAGAGGCTGCTTTTGCAGAAGTGGCTAGTCATCGACCTTTGCCATCCTGCTCTCAGAAATGTGATGTAGGCTGTGAGGTTTATAATGGAGGATCACGAAACATCTTGATTAAAATAAGAATGTTTATTTTTTTCAGGACTGAGTTCAGGGGAAAAAAGACTCTGAGCGTCTCAAAATGGCTGCAGCTTTCCTCCAGCCTCCTTCTCACAGACCTCGCCCATGTGCGGCTCTCCCTGCAGTCATTCCACTCCTCATCGATTTCCCTTTTCTCTTCCGAGTGTAAATCAATACGTCTGCAACTGGAGGTAAAATCACAGCATCTCTAATGAGGAACATGGGAGAGGCTGAGTTCCTAAATCCTAATTCAGAAACCCCCTTGAAATAGCCTTAATTTTAAGCGTGTACTAAAATACACTACTGTGAGTGATCTCAGTGAAATGTGTGCCCTTACAGAAATCGCGGGATTTTGGGGAACAGATCCAGAATTAATATCCTGGGGAAGGATCAGCACCAGTGCCACTCAGGCAGCACTGCTGAATGTGTCTGTACCTGGCATGAGACACTGCACACATATCACAGCTGTGCAACAATGATTCACTGGGACAGGCTCTGGGTTAAAGATTTCTCCCCTAACTAAAGACAGACATCCAAATGGGAGTCTTGGGCAAGTTAAGCTCTTTGCTGTCCCTTGTAAATCTCATACAGGATCTTGTGAAGCCACTGAAAAAGCATTTATGTGAAAGAAACACTTAGTATATCCTCTCTGATAATGGCTTTCCATTGCCGTTAACTGAGTGGAGTTCAGAGCTGGTCTTCTAGGTGGTGGAGGAGAAGCGTAGCATCCCAGCCCCAAAGAGCTAGTTTCACTAGTCTACCCCCAACCAGTAATTAATTGTAGCAAAATAACAGGCCTATTCAAATAACATCCACTCCTACATCCCCAGTTAAGACACATAGTTAAATGACACTCTAATCTTCTTTTTCATCTTACAGTGTCCTCACCTACACACTTGGAAAACCAGTCTGGCTGGAGTTCCTGGTGTATCTCCATCTGTCCACTGACCTGAGACATTGTCCCAGGGGCACAGTCCACCAGTGCAATGCATTCACATCCACGTACTTGCTACGTGTGCACTGGGACATGATGAACTTCACTTGTGGAAAGAAATGCTGCAATAAGGTACCTTAAGGGAGAAAACTGTCTATTTCCATTCTGACTCACCTGTTGAAAAACATATTCAGAAAAACACAGAGGTCTGATTCATGGGCAGCTAAGTATGAAGTCTTCAGAAATCATTTTAGGAGCCTTAGAGTACAATAGGGCTAGGCAAGTGGATTTCAGTGGTCAGCACATGCGCTTGCATCTTGGAATTGTGTGTGTGTGACCCCCAAGCTGATGAAGAACCGCTACACAACAAGGCAGAAAGGCCATGCCAGAGGAAGAAGCTAAAGACCACTCCAGAGGAAAGGGAAGAGCTGTTATTGTGAGATGCGCCAAAAAAAAAAAAAATCAAAGGAGGCCCCCAGAGGTGCCTTAATTGTAGTTGAAGACAACAGTAGTGAGCAAAAGAAAAAAGGATGTGAAGAAACAGAATATCCAGGTGAGACTCAAGTTTCTGAAATCAGTCACCACTTCTGTATTTGATGTTTTCCATATTCTTCAAAGATAATGACACATTTAACTAGAGTACTCATCAAGTCTACAACCACATCTACATTTGTTTATTTGCACATTCATGTTTTTATGACTCCAGATGTTTTTGTCTCACATATCCATACTTGGGAGTCACCACTGAAGCTGGCGGTACCGATTCCCAGCCCATACCCTCGCCTGCCCCACCAGGCATCTGGGCCAGCAGCAGCCTGTTCTGCCCTCACACATACAGGTGTAAGAAACTGTTCCCTGTTTCCGCAGTACTATTTTCCCCGTAGATGATGTCAGCCGCAAGACCAAGCACCAGCTCCTAGTATTGCTGCTATGCAGGTGAGGAAAGGGCTGGCCGCCAGGCACCAAGGGCCTCCTGTGACTGCAACACATCACCTAACCATCACTCAACTCTTCCTAGCCACCTCCTAGTTAGGAAGCAATTCAGACACTTAAACTTTAGCAGCCAGTGACACTGTAGATGCTATTTTTGGTCTGAGACATTCAAATGGCAAATACAACAAGGAATCTACAGAAGATCTGGGCTCTTTTGGAGCCAGAGAAGATTAGCACTAGAATAGCACTATATGCCCACATTAGGCCCTTTCTTACTGTCATGAAACTTCCATTGCCCCTCTCTTAGAAGGTGGAATGAGTTTGTTGCAAATTTATCTGACAGGATCTTGTATGTCTTCTGCAGCAAAACCCTAGATTTAGCAAAGATGACACAGAATTTCTGTGCTGTATTCACTGAAAATGCTGATTAAAGAAAAAACAGAGGAGTGAAAGAGAACGCCCTGGGGAAAATCAAAGTTTTTCATCAGCCTGTATGTTGTTTATCCTGATATTAATTGTGATGTCTTTAATACTGCCCACATTCTAAGTTTGCGGAGTGCCACTGATTTTCTCCTTGATGAGATACAATTACATCTAAATTGTCTGGTGGAAACATGTGAGCTTGTGCAGCTGGGCTTGAGAGCACGTGCAGACATGAGAGGCAGTTCGATACCATGGAATAAGATGGATGCATCTTCTAAGTGATCAAAAGTAAAATAGCTCATCATGGTTCTACTTAAATTGCTAGCTCTAAACTCAGGAGGTAATAATCCCATTGAGATGCATGAGATTGTTCACTTCCCAAAGCTGCGGCTTCATGCTTTCTGCAAATTTGGTAAGACATTACTGTATTGGTTTTGCTCAATTCCCACATAATCCGCAGGGAGGGAGGTGGAGTACAGTTCCATGGCAAGTCACCAGAAGCTCCTCCATGTGAAACAAGACCTTAACACATGTATCCCATTGTTGACCCTGGCTGTCACAAGATGTACCATACCGTGCCTGACCCTGACCTGTAGAGGCCCCGGGGTCGTTATCCACCTGCATGGGTAAAACCTGCCCTTGAGCTGCCGTAGACACAGATTCGCATAGCATCATGTTGAGGCATAGTGATGCCTTCCGCAGGGGCAGGACCTTTCAGCTGCCCACCACCACGATGGGCTGAGGCTCTAGGAAAAGCCTTTCTAGCCATTTTCTGAAGCTGGAGGACTTTTTGCCACAGCTGGGTTTCCTGGCTCTGAGCCCTCAAAAGGGCATTTCCTGGGTCCCCATAGGCAGCCGAGAGATGAAATCTCATCAAACAGCAACAACATGTGTATTACCTCCTTCCCAAATCCTTGAAAGGACCTGCTCGGTGTAGATTCTGTGGCAGCTCTGCCGCCTCACTTCACCAACACACTCCACCAGTTGAAAACGCAGCCGCAGCTGAATCCGAGGTCACTGCTGCGGTCCTCTGGATGGGTTTGTCGTGACTCTTTGTTGTTGCTGCTGCTGTTGGCAATTCATTTCCTCCCCCGAAGGTGACCGCAAGACATAAATTTACTGTACCCGTTAATTCACTGCTACTACAAGGGCAAACATCCTTCTCCCTTCTCCACGCCCACACAACCCAGTTATAGTCCATCTGTGTGACTGATCCCCTTCTGCCACAGCCCTAGTATCTGCTCTTCCCACTATAGCATTTCTTACTTTTTTCTACGAAGAAAAAAGTATCTTCCTGACATGTTCAGGAAGATAACTTTCTCGTGTCTGCCACCTCCCCAGCTTTTACTCTCCCCACAAAGTAAATATGCTTCGCACTCCCCCAGAAGGGCACAATAGCTGTGAAGAAACAAGTTCTTTTTTCTTAGATTTGGCAGTCTGATACTATAAGTACTCGTGTCTGTTTTTCCCCCAGTGAGAAAACAACTGCAAAGTGGCTAAAGCTGCCATGCTGGCTGGCTGCAGCTCATGGCATACCTGCATCTCTATTTCTAATTGGACAGGTTTTTCTCAATGAGGTTACCAAAAAAAACCACTGCAGAAAGAAGAGGAAGTGTTCATGGTTTGAGGTTGGGATTGGTTTTTTAGTCTCTTTATTTCTGCCTGTTTACCTGCTTTTGGTGACAGGTTGGGGCCGTGTACAGTCACAGCAATGGAGAGGGTGGCACGTGGCATCACCACCGCACTCCTGGTATGTAAGCAGAAGTGGTGGCTGAGCAGGGTGGAGGCTGGAGAAGGAGCTACAGCTGCCTTCTCCCCACCGTGTACCTACCCCTGCAAGTGGAAATGCAGGCATACAGCAGGGCAGGTTTTAAGACTTCTTAAGGAAACCCTAAGGTAAACATGAAAGTTGCACTCTGGTCTCACCTTCACTTCAGTCCTGCCAAATAACCTCGGTTATGTTCATCCTCTTTCTCTCCTCATGCCTGTCTCGTCTGTTTGGCATGCAAGCTCGGCAGAGAAGATCTGTGCCTGTGTCACCACTGTGGTGCAAATCATTAATACTCATGGAAGCAAGAAATCTCCAGGGATTTCCATGTCTTTGCTGGTGTCCCTGACATCTGTAAAATGCAAAGGAGGTGCAGGTTCTTGCCAGGGCATTTGGGAGCGCAGAAATGGTGAAAGATCATATCCTTCACTCCGTTCTGAAAGGCTGTGGCTGATGGAATTAACTTTTAATGACAGACAATGGCACTTGTCCTGGTTTCGGCTGGGATGGAGTTGGTTTTCTTCCTGGTAGCCGGTATGGGGCTGTGTTTTGGGTTTAGGTTGAGAACAATGTCGATGATACACTGATGTTTTGGTTCTTGTTAAGTAGTGCTAAGTACTTGCTAAGTGGTGCTCACACTGGCCAAGGACCTTTCAGCTTCCCATGCTCTGCCAGGGGCACGGGAGGCTGGGAGGGGGCACAGCCGGGGCAGCTGACTCAGACTGGGCGGGGGCTATTCCATACCACGTGACGTCATGCTCAGTATATAAGCAGGGGAGTTGGCCGGGGAGGGGTTCGATCGCTGCTTGGGGGACGTGCTGGGCATCGGTCGGCGGGTGGTGAGCAATTGTACAGTGTACCGCTTGCTTTGTATTACTACTGTTCTATTTTTATTTTACTTTAGTTATTAAACTGTTTTTATCTCAACCCACGAGTTTTCCCCTTTTGCCCTTCCGATCCTCTCCCCCATCCCACCGGTGGGGGGTGAGCGAGCGGCTGCGTGGTGCTTAGTTGCTGGCTGGGGTTAAACCACGACAGCACTTAAAACAGGAAAGAGGGAGTGGTAGGGTTGTTTTTCCCTGCTACTTTGGGAGCTGCTACTGGGCTCATCCTAACACTTTACAGCCTGGTTCATCATCTGCGCCCCAGTCTGAAAGCGAGGGAGCCGTTCCACGCTGTGCCCACAGGGCTGGGATGTGCAATATGACCTTTACGGACCAGACGATTTTGCCTCTTCAAAAGGGAACCCACAGGCCTACTGTAACACTTTTAATTAACTTTTTGTGCTCAGAAATTCTCAGCTGACTTTGAAAGAAATAGGCCAGTTTACACAAGTGATGAATTTGGCCCTAAGAACATAAACAGTTATCTCAAAAATGTCAGTCTTCAGTAATTTCTCTGGACATGTCCTCACAGTGAACTAGACAACACCAGAAACGATCTCAGCCTTTTGAATGTCAGTGTGGGTGATGAATTAATTATCAGGAATTGTACAAGCTTTTGTTAAGCATAAAAGATTATTTACAGCAAGCTATTTTAAGTTTGAGCCGCAATGGGAACAGTCTGACTCACCTGCACTGCCTCTTATAAAATCAATCCAAGTATCTAACATGGTCATCACCTTTGTAGATGTTATATGTGGAGGAGGAATACTTTTTAAAACTTGGCAACAGCAGTTATTAGCTGCAAATATGATCCTTCCAGGAGTGTTTGTGTACTGAATTTATTAAGGTTATTTTAAACTTGGCTAACATCTTCAGCATCCTCCTCTGTATATTGTGCCTGTCTTTATCCAGGAATGCAGCTGGACTTGTCATCCTGGTCTTCAAGTCATGGTAACTCTGTACAACCAAATCTATAAATGTAAGTGGAGTTACGATAAAGCAGTATTCACATGGTGATTCACAATTTAGGGTATCAGCTCATTTACTTTGACAATGCCATTTCCAAAGGCCTTAGTCAAATGAAAGCCATTGGTTCTGAAGAACAAGAGAGATGATTTTTGCAACATTGTTTGATGGTTTTGAGGTTCGTATTTCAGGAAAACAACGGAGGACATTTGCTCAAGGTGCAGCTTTGGCGGGTCCCTGCCTCCTGTAGATGCGGAGCATTGAAACCAGCCCGTTGCAGTCACAGGCCGGGCAGCGGCGTGCAGCGAAGCTCACCACAGCGCAGGTTTCTGTATTTCCTGCTTTAAGTGTTCTCAGTCGTACACATCTGGTCTGCCCTGCAAGCGAATCCATATGAGTCATCACAGCAATGAGTCGCAATGAAAAGAGACGGGCCTTTATTGTAGATGGTAATTCTACTGACTTAGAGGAGAGAGATACAAGAGCCCTTCATGGTCCTGTATTTCAAAGGGAATGTCTAAACAGGAGAAGTAGGAATTTTACAGACACACTGAGCAACTATAAAGCCAATTTTTCTAAATTACCTAGAAGCATAAGTATTGGCAGCCAGAGATATATTTAACCCCTCCATGTTCTCCCCCAATTCTTTCTGTTATTAATCCCATACAAATGAAACACATGTACATAATCCTGCAAACATCTCATTTAATTCAAATCAGTATCTGTTTCCTTTTAAGGCAAACTGAAATATGTGCTAAAGATGCAGGACTAATTTCTTCTGTTGGAAAACGTCCTTTTCCCCCGGCATGCAAGAATATTAGCTGATAATTTTTTTCTTCTTCTTCAGTATGGCATGCTTTCTTAAGTCTAACCTTCCTTCTCTGTGTAAAAAGAATTATACACAATGCAAACAGATGACAATTCTGTCTCTCAACTAGTTTTCCTGTCAACCATTTAAAAACAGAGTTTCCTTTAATGACGGTCTTGGTCACCCAGCAGCATAGTTCACCAGAATGGTGCTAGGTAATCGTTTCCTGAGAGTCATTTCTGTCTGTATGAGAGTGCTCAAATCAAGTCTGACACGCAGCCAGATAAGCTAAGACACATACGAATTTTTTTTATTATCGTGTCCATCTGAATAACATTGCAAGAAAGATGCTGAGCATCAGGAGCATTGCAGTCATGAGAAAGGATGACATCCCCAGTCCTAAGTGGGATTCAGCTTGCAGGGCCTCTGCATTATAGAAAAGGGAAATGTAGCCACAGCAGTGTTTCTCATTAAAGCCATGGCCCTGAGAACAGCTATTTAACATAATTTATTTTGGAGAGCAAAGAGATCAATAACTCAGAAACATCTATTTGCTGTTTTTCATGTCTCCCATTCAGTTTGGGAACATACTTATTAACCTGAAGGTATTTAAACAAAAACCAAAGCAAAACAAAGCCCACAAAATTTTACCCAACTTTATTTTCAGGAATCCAGAGAGCGATCTGTCAAGGGAAACAACATCTGTTTTGAACTAAGGGAAGGCATGTGCTACGCGTGAGTGCAGCTTGTCAGCGCCACGTGACTGAAATGCTCTAGTTCGGGTACGTGACATTTAACAGTCCTTGAACGCAATGCACACATCGGTGCATGCACCCACAGAGCAGGCAATTGGAGCACTCGTAATGGAGAGGAGAATATATAAATAATCTTTCTTTATATTTCACAAACCATTCAGACAAAAGAAAAAGAAAGGGGCTTTGTACAACAAAAGAAAGCAGAGTAAGATAGGAAGAAATTGCCAATAGAGCAGAGTTAATAGCACAAGTTGTCCTTTCTCCTCTGGCAGTGCTGTCTTCCATTATTCACAGACAAGAATCAGAGCAGGCATAAAACATCATCAAGTAAGATTACTATATGCTGCACCTGACGGTGCAAATTACACCTAAACCTCTGGGCTGTCTCAGCTTTCGCAGTACAAGCCAGACCTTTCCTCTTCCTATTTTAAAGATACCACTGGGCCATTTAGAAAAACATGAGCACTGCATGTTCTCATCTGCTACAGCCCCTCTTCTGTTACCTATAATAAAGTTTATATATCCAGGCCATCTGCTCTTTTAGCAATTGATATTTGTAGGGATAAATGCAGCAAAAAGGTGTTTGAGAGAGAGATTTCACATCATGCCCAAGTGTGCAATTTCTTTGAATGCTGAAAACTGCACATAGGCAGCTACTGCTAGAAAAGCCACATGCACAAAAGGAAGAGAGAGGGCAGAGTAGAGGTAAGTAAAATTAATTCCTTGTTGCTTTGTAATGACAATGAGAAATCAAAGCAGATACCACAGGAAACTGGAGTTACTGTGGACAAGGTGCCGTGCCTGGGATGGACAGCATCTCTCCAGAAACATGGAGGTGAACCTTGATGTAGTGGTTGAAGATGATTTTGGTCCTCATCCTTCTGGTGATTCATCACCCTCTACCCATCTGCTCCTCCCGTGGCAGGGCTGGCAAGAGATCCGCACACACTAGTGTCTCAGGCAAAATCCAGTATTAGACTGAAGCAGCTTCATCAGTGATTTGAGCTCAGGCACTGAAGCCCATGGAAGAAGACTTCCTTTCGCTGACTCCAGGACAGTGATGACCCCTGGCAGAGGGGCAGAGCAGGGACTCTCTCTTAAGCAGCCACTGCAAGATTTCCCACAGGTGATGGGCCAACACCCGAACATATTCTCCCCAGCTCAGACCCCAGTCCACCTATGCCTGTTTGAAGGGATGAGCTTCTTATCCCCAGTGTTTGAAGCCCACAGGCCACTCCTGACTAAACACAGAATATTTGTTGCTGCAGTATAAATGTATACTGAAAAGCCAAACTGCAATTCTGTCGTGTTCAGCTGAGGTCTCAAAAACATCAGGTCTGGTCCAAAGCCTGTGTAGTAATAATAAGAGTAACAAAGAGAGTTTTATAGGCTTTCACTGGGTCTAGAATGAATTACATGTTGTTATTTATGGGAACAAGCTATTGAAAAAGGAAGGATAGCTGCCCTGCAAGAACAGTTTTGTCCTGGTCACCTGATTTCCTAGACCTTTTCGACCAGTTTGGATCAAACAGCTTGCAAAAGATGTGAGGCAAAAGGCTTTCTCCACACAGCTCTGACGGTTCCGTGCCCACAGACAAACCCTGGAGCCCCCAAGCACCCCACACAGGTCCCCAGCTCTGTCGAGTATCTGGCCGACACTGAACAGGTGGCTGCGGAGCCTTCTCAGAGCCTCTGTGTTTTGAGCAAAAATGATTTTGATTTGCCCAGTTGCTAAAATAAACATTTTCTCTCACCTCCCCAATATCCACTAAAATGGAAATTGGACTGAAGCCTGGTATTATGTATAATCTACAAAAGGAAAAGCAGGCTTCTGAAATTATTACACATCCTCATTTTGAAGTGTTATGCCTTATTTCACACCACAATCAAATGCATGCTGCTGCTTCAAATTTCAAGAGTAGGTTGAACAATTTAAATACACTTGCAATCTGTATTAAGTAGGAGAAAAAAAGAGAAGATTGCATATTTATTTGTTTCTTTTGCTTTCAGCTTATTGCTGGTGCAGTGTGACTGACTTCAGCGTCTAACATGATTTTGTGCCAATAGGTCTGTTACTTTACTTCATCTGTTCTCCATATTTGGGCTATATTTGTGATGTTATTTGGTGGAAAAAGATACGTATGTACATGTGTGTGTATACATATGCATACATATCTGTTTCTATGCATCCTTTTCCCCACTTATTAGTCTTCTAAGCCGATGGAGAGGAAGAAAAATTGTCTGGGTTTTTTTGTGAGGCTGCAGTAATTAGAGCTATTGCAATTACAAACAAAATAGAGGGTGCAGGCCTTTCATGGGTCAGACACGTCTCTGTGGCTGTCGTATGAGCACGAAAATAGCAGCCTCTGAAAAACAATAGGCTTCTCAGCTACATACAAGGCTATTTTGTGTCTGGCCAGTGCTCAGCACTCTTTGCACTATGGGCAACAAGCAGCTTCTTCTTTCCACAGGTTTGGACTTTGTTTTATATCCTGATTGGCACCTTCAGGCATTTTCCTATTAAATAACGTTGTTGATGAGCACAGGCTCTCTGCAAGACTAGCACTGTTAGGGATATTATTCAAGCATGGGAGGAGAGGTGCAGTCGTGCAGTGGCTCAGCCCTCTCTACTGCTCATTTCTACTCTTCCCTCCTTCCCTAGTGCTAGCCTGAACTCCAGTGGGACCTGGTCAGCCCAAGATTGTGCCCCACACCCCAAGGGCTAATTAAAAAAAAAAGGCAGATTCACAAGATGCAATGGATCTGCTACACCTTTTGGTACAACAAAGCACACTGTTATCACAGTTGTTCCTTGGGGTGCAAATGCAAGGGGGCAGAAATGCACCTCTTTTTACAAGCAGGTCATAAAAACCCACCTGGGGGGTGTAAGCCTGTGGGAGCTGTGAGTGCGGGTGGGTTTGTGAGGGTGGGGAAGCCCCACACGAATGCCTGCCCAGGTCACCTCATGGCAGCTGCTGCAGGGCTGCCACGCAGCCCAGAGCGGTCCAGATCCCCGCTGGCAGACCAGAGCTGCCGACAGGTCCCTGCAGTCCCACCCCACCTCTGCAGAAGAAGAGCAAAAAAAAGCTGACAGAGGCTCGCCACGCACCAGTGTCTGACTGATATGAAGTCCAGTACCAGACTCACTCAGGTGGATCTAATTCCCCACTGCGAAGTATAGACAGACAGATGTGTACAAAGCAGCATGAAATACACCTGGGAGGAAAGACCTTGTTCCTGCTCTCACCACCATGTGTGCAGCACGGATATATGAGCAGCACAGAGGTGACCGTCAGATGCATCACTTCCTCGGTGCTTGCGAGGAGGTACCACGCATATCAACTACAACGTGCAGGGCTACACCTGCCCCAGCGGCGTAACTCTCCCAGTGGCTGATTCATGTGAAGTGGTTGGGGTTTTTTTCTGAAAGCCCAGCTCTGGTAGTGTATGACATAGACGAACTTCTGGTTTCACTTCTTTTAAAGTACAAGTCCTGTTTTGGCTGAGAGGTAGCTCTAACTGCAGTGTGAATGATGGGGAGGGGAAAAAAGGCAGCCAGGTAATGCAAGTGCAGGACGTAACTGGGAGCAGGACCTCCCTCTTGGGTGGTGCTTCTGGAGCAGACTGGGTCACCAGGCTGCCTCTTTCCCCAGGGCTGCCCTTCATGCCATAAGTAAATCCACATCCATTCTGGGAAGCAGTCTGGGGACTCTTGTTATTTGCCAGTCACCAGCTCCCAGAGGGGACATCTTCTCACGCAGAGACTATTCAGACCCAGGGGGTAAGCAGAGCGGATGTGCAGGGTGATGTGGCTGAGAGACCCTGCCTACAGGTGAGAGGCCGGGTGACTCGCTCTCTGGAGAAGTACAAGGTCCAGCAAAATAGACGGGCTGTGCTCCGGCTGGGGAAGCCAGACCCACAGCCGTCGCAGCGTCCTGCAGGTGCTGAGTTCTGCGCACACACACAGACACACACTCCCCCACTCCAATTTCTTTTAGAGAAGCAAAGGCTAAGAAAGCTTATAGGTTTGAAAGTATTGCAATAATAATCTGTTAATAGAGATAAGCCATTTGAGTGTTGATTTCCTCCAAATCTGTTTATCCACCACTAGCATTCAGTAAAGATAAATGCTTATAATATTTAAAAGTGAGAGCTGTTATTTTATTGTATTGGAGGGAAAGTTCATTATATGTCATTAACTGCTTATCTTGGTTATGGGCTTTGAGGTAGTGTACGGTGTGTGAGGCAACATGCCTGAACCCTTGGGAGATCGGCAAAGACTAAAGACTTGGCAACACTCTAAAAAACTCCTCAGTTTTAGGTAGTAAGAGTAGTCAAACAATCCAACAAAACTAATGAAAATTAAATACGAAATCTGAGCTTAATTTCAGCTTAATTTGAACATGGTTTCTACCTTTCTTTACCAAAAATGTACAGTGTCTGTCCCAGTCCAGTGCCTGGGCTTTAAAAAGGCTGCTGGAAAATTAAAGAAGTTTCAGGGAAGAGCTACAAAAGTGATTCCTGGAAGCATGCCAGAGAGATTAAATTAAACTCAGTCTATTTAGTTTATCAAAGAAAAGTTTTGCAGACCATTTGAGCAGGTGCAGACTTAGAGGGAATGGGAGAGGACTAAGGAGGATGGAGCCCACTTTCCCAAGCCTTGCCTGCCCCACGGGAGCTCACGCATGCCCAGAAGGGTGCTGGGCCATCCCACGCACCCCTGGCCATGGACAGCTGCTTCATGGCCTTGGGGACCAGGAGAGAAGCTGTGGGACAGAGGAGCAGCAGAGACTGTGAACCCAGGCAGTAATGTAGCAAAAGCCAGCAGCTGAAGCCAGAAAATGTCAGACCACAGATAAAGCAAGTTCCAACACGAGCGGCAACAAGTCACTGGGGCAGCGTACTTACTTACAGTTGTGTTGGATTTTCTGACCTTTTATTACCATAAATCAGGCTTGGGTTTCTTTCATTAAAGGTACAAGCACAATCAGAAATTATGGTTTGGACAAAAAAGTGATTGAATGAAAATCTTCAGCCTCTGTCACGCAGAGAGCCAGCACAGAGGGTTGTTCTGATCTGTACAGCCTGTGAGTCTAAAGCATTCCTTCATAACAGCACAGGCGGGTGCAGCCAGGACAACACGCAGCGTATGACCAAAAAGAAATAATTTATTCTCTGTGATACAGGATGAATAGATTTTCACCCCATTCAGATCCATTTTTTTTTTTAACCATCCACCATATGCCAGGAACTGGAGAGGAGTGTGCAGAGCGAGCCTGCATCTGCTTCCTCCTTCATGCTGTGCATGCTTTTTATAAAAGTCCTTCCCTGGAAAGTGGCAGAAGGCACCGCCGACAGCACTTCCCAGGGTCTGGGTGAACACTCCTGCAGAGGACGCATAGTGCGGAGAGTCAATGCAAACGTGCGAGAACAAGCTGCAAGACCATGGCATAGGTGGATGCATCAGTGCCTCCCAGAACAGCTGGAACAGGGAAGGTTGACAAGCTGAACATCTTCAAAAATGAGGAGAAAGAAAATTTTCAGCTTGCTAATTCTCCTGTGTGGGAATAAATAAGTAAGAGTCTTCACAGTGAGTTGGTTCTGGATCCAGACAATCCACCTTTCTCTCGCTGCTCATGAGCAGGTTTTAAGAAGAGGAGGATAAAGCAAGTTGTGGCAAAGGCCAGGTTTTATTACAGCATTGTTTACTGTGCAGGCTATATTAAAATTGTGGTCTCATAAACAACACAGACAACTATCGCCTTTTTCTTGGCTGGAGTATTCACCCAGCTTTACCGAGATCTCTGCTCAGGGCCAACTGGAAGCCATCGAAATATTAGGCTGCTTTGTTTATTCAGCTTTTAAATTTCTTCAGCTTTTATCTCATGTCATTGCGCCTTATGTCCAGTAGTTTTTATAGGGTGCTTGCAGTGGATGCACTTGTATGTGTCATAGTTGTTTTGAGTAATGATGGCATATTATTGTGCTTATAAACATTAGCTTGCTTGCAAAACTGCTTCAAAATTCACCATCAAAGAACCTGCCAACTCACTGTTTTCTTTATAAAGCAATGATGGTATTAGTACAGCATCAGCAAAAGGAGTGGCGTATCATTCATAACGTTCACACTTAGTTCAGGCGACTAATTATAAACAACAAATACTTCAAAATCAATTTGTCACAGACTTACGGGCACCTTGTCTCGGGCGTTATAGCCCATTTCCCCTGGCACTTCCACAACATCGGTGAATGGGAAACTCGTCACCCAATAAATTCTGCAATTATTCTTCAACCAGATCTAGAATTACTACTTAAGTGCATTACTATTACTACACAATAGATAGGATTAGGTCATCAAGTTTGCTTTCTGTGCCCGGCATTGCATGTATGACAGGGTTTATTTTCCAAACAAAAGACTGTTTGTCAGTGTTACTTTTGCTCTAATGCAGGCAAAGCCAACTGTATAAACACAGAAGTATTTCTGTACCACCTAGCTGCTCTGTGGTGCTCTGAAGTGGAGAGGAGACGGTCCTCTCTCAGCTCCCAAATTGCATCTAGCGAGGCAGCGATTCGCACTGGAGAGCCCAGCCTGGCTTGTCAGTCCAGAAAGCATTCTAGGGGAGTATATCATGTCATAATTTGTTCAACCAAGTTTCCGGGCACCAAGACAGACAGATGGTTAATTCCACTATTTTTTTTTAAAAAAAAGGAGGAGCGCGGGGGAGGGAAGTCCCTTGGCACCAGGCTTCTGGCGCAGCAGGCTGAGCCCCAGCGCAGCAGTTGGGATTGTTGACCCAGTGAATGTGCCCAAAGATCCTTTTCAGCCGCACAAAACCGTTCAGTTTTGCCATTAGCATATCAGAGATGGAGCGGTGGTGGGAAATGGTGCAGGCGACAAAGCCGGGAGCACAGCGGCTTTGTCTGACTGCAGCTTAGGAAGGCAGAAAAAAAATGATAATTGGCCATTTGCCGTGCAGTGACAGACAGATGTTGACATTTTTCTCCCTTGGCTGATCAAACCCCACCCTCGTCCCCGGGTCCGGAGGAATGCTGCTGGCTGCCCTATTCAGGCAGGCTGCTTTCTGCCCACTCTCTGGAGTGACAGGGCCGACATTTGCATACAAACAGGTATAGCCTGCACAGAGAAAATTGAGATGGTGAGAGAGATTGCCTCTGGCTTGTTTTTTCTTTTTTCGTCACTCTCTAAATCGGATCTCCAATAAGGTTTTAATTCCGATTCAGAAGGGAAGGCCATGTACATCAGTTAAATGCTGCACCCTAGATCACCTTTGCCCCATGGAAAATCTATGGGAAGAGGCCAACCTGCCTCAGACAGCCTTCCTTCGCCTCCTTGCCAGAGAGATTTGGGGCCCCCATAGACTGCACAGAGAGTTCCTACTCCTACACACCTTAGAAATCCCAGAGGGAGAAGTTCCCAAGCTCTGTCAAGCCAGGGTCTATAAACATGCCCTGCTGCTTTCAGCTCTGCTTTCCCTTGCTTCCTCCTGGCAGTAGCCGTCAGAGCAGCACTGGTGCTGCTTCCTCCTGGCCTGGCTGCACACAAACACTGGGCAAGCGAGAGGCGGGATCTGAAGAGGCGACGTATTTCTTGGTGCAGCATTAAAGTCAGCCAGCATGCTCAAAGGACAACTCGGCATCATTTCCATTTGCTACCCAAATCACAGATTAATTGCTAAAGGCAGAGCAACTCCCAGTTCAGTGCATGTTAGACTTTCCCAAGAGCCAAGCAATATTATTTTTTCTGACGTCAAGCTTAGTTGCACTGAATAATTTATCTATCACTTTTCTATATGAAGAAAGGCTGCCCACCTTCACGGTTGTTATTCTGCAAACTTTTCTCTATGCAATAACCCTTGCTTCTGTAGCAGCACTGGGACAACGCATGAGGACAGCATGCTCAGTCATGAACACTGCCTAGGAAATCTCTGTGAATGCTTGGCAGTGTTGCAGTCAAACCCGGCTGGTCAGAGGTAAGGCTGAGCCTTGCCTGGCTCAAAATCACGCACAGTATCCCGACAGGCCCAGCAGGGGAGAGTGCAGTGCAGTGCAGATGCCAGCATCAACAGCAAAGGGTAACCAAGCAGTGTGTACTACTGACATGGAGCTATTTCCCATGCAGTCATCACCCTTCTGCTCTCATTCATCAAACTGACTTCCCACAAGCTGGGCTTTCACCCAGCTTTTCGCTATTTCCAGTGACAAATCATGATTTCACAAGGTTTCGGTTCTGCTTTAAAAGGCCATCATGAAGCCTCCACCTAATGCTTCTGTTTAGAAAATGCTTACGAGGGCAATGAACCTATTAAATGCTGTTTAGATGCAGACTGGAGCAGAGAAAGTCAAGTCCACATTTGAAGTCCATAGCTGAGCTTGGATTTACAGTTTAATGCTATCAGGTTTGGCTTCTTATAAGATCAAGGGCCCCGTCCTCAGCCTGACTGATGAGGAGGAGATGCAGTCTTGCTCCTGCTGGCCATGTTTTCTTAGGAGTGGAGAAAACCTCGGCTTGCAGAAAGGGTCTTTAGGCCATTCTGCATTTTAGAGTCAATTGACTCACCCAGCCTGGACAAAGCGACAAGAGAGAGCTAATGCTGAGCTCTGCTAACTCATGCCTCAGGCCAGGCTGAGCCACTTTCAGAGGCGAGAAGCCTTAAGTGGCCCCAAACATCCAGGGGTAGGGGGAATCAGGACTGTCAGCACACAGTTCAGCTCCTAGCTCAGCAGGTACTGGGGTCTTGGGAGGGTCTTGAGATTCAGGGTTGGGGTCTAAACCCACATTTAACTTCAAAGATTTGTGCATGGTTGTTAAGTCCTTCATTTGTTTACAGATATAATGCACTAAGTGAACATAAAATGAGACTTCAGTATGTTGGTTAATTATTTATTGTGAATTCATGTAGTTCCTAGTAATTAGCCTAACCAAAGTGCAGTGGATATGAAGAGTCATCATTCTTCTGCCTTGTCCCAAAGGAAAGACACAACCACAGCTGCCATTCATCATGGAGCATAGATCTTACATGCACAATATTGCTTTGCACACACACCTACAATCATGGCTTGGAAATGAGCTTTTATTTGCTTCAGACGCACAGGGTCCTAAGAGAAGTTTATTCTGCTTTATGCTTAGTTCTTGCACTTCTTACTAGGGACCTGTAATGCAAACATTTTCCCATGGAGGCATTACTGCATGGTAATTATTCTACACCAGGATACATGCTCTACAGTTGAAAGGGCCCCTTCTCAGCTGATCCAAAGCCTGGGCTGGATCAGACTCATAACTTCTTATCTCATATAAATAGTGAAAATATGCCTTGCTCTGCCCTACAGCACCAGGATTATTAGATTCTCAGCCACAGAGTCACCCACTACAAGAGGCTTCATAGCAGTTACAGGGGTCCAAATTTGGCCTTGCAGAATTTTGACTGTGGGAGGAAAGGGTTGGGAAGGAAAGAGAACTCTGACTCGAACCCACAGAGAGCTAGGAAGGCTCAGAAAGGAGTGGGAAGCTTGAAAGTTAACTGATATTCAATAGTCACTGAATCTAAATGAAAACTACTTTTCAGCTGTGATGGAGTCTATTATAAACAGTGAACACAATCTCCTTCCCCATTGACATCCCAGTAGGGGTATTTGAAGAGAACACTCATATTTTCCATTTAAAATCATAATCTTAGAGTTCAGTCTAGGTTATGTTCTGTGCTGGGATGGGAATATTTGTACTTACACAGTTTATTGATCTGGTCTTAAGTTATTGTACTTAGAAAAGTAATGAAAACAGGCTTTAAAAAATAGAACAAGTAACCTTTAATAATCATTAATTTTAAAGCGATATCATACAATTCAAATTAGCAATGATACTGGCCTGACACCTAAATATAAGTTTAGCTAGAGATTTACAGCTGCCTTCTGTTCATATTAATAAGCCAAATTTACATTCAAGCAAACCATACTCCCCTATACAGACTCAGACACTGCAGCATCTACTTGTTTTTTCTGAAAATAGCTGTAAACAAGTATGAGAATCTGGACAAAAAGGTGGTCAAGAAAACCTTCTTTTAAAAATGTCTTGCAACTGTTGACATTAATGCACCTTCCTTTTACACCTATAGCAATGCAGTGCAAGAATTCCTTGCTTGATATGCGCAATAAAGAAATGCTGTGCTCTTCACATTGCAGTGTCAAGGTTGTGTTATGACCCTATATTCATTGTATATGTCATCTTGCTGCAAAGGAATTAAATGTAAGACATTTTTAACGAGGGTAACAGGAACATTAATAGCTGGCTTGATCTGAATTCAGATTAAGGAAGAACAATGGCTGATTTTTAAATAAGGGGCTGCTAAAGAAATCCCCAGATCAGCTCCTGTGCTTGTAGGAAATCTCTTAATACTTGCTAAGGGGGAGCCTTGGAAGATCATTTAAAATGTGGCTGCTTTTCCAGGGCTCACCTCAATCATGCAAGGCTCCTCCGCTGCTGCTGTGTGCATTCCCAGACCTGCCCTCCTGCGGTCTCTCCCTCCCCACCCCTGGCATTACGCAGACTCCTGCTTATGGGGAAGGGCCCGGGGAGGGTCTCTCTCTGGCACTTTTGATAGGAACAATCTTCATTTGGCAACTCCTCCAGCAACTGCTCGATTTTGTCAGAGATCTGGCCTGACAATACATCAGTCCATCATCTTCCCCGAACCCCTGTACAATTTAGCATTTCAAGTACAATCAGCGACAACCGGGATGAAAAATGTACGGTGCTGTTTCTTTTTAAGGTGGCCTCCTCAATGTGCATTTTTCAGGCACAAAAGCCTATTTTTAGCATAGGATGTGATCTGTGGCTTGAAAACCCTTGGTTCATCAAAACCCTACATTTTCCTTCTTCGTGGCGATGCAGCATGAGGAGTCGAAATCCCTTAACAAACTCAGTGCTGGAGGGTGGAAAGGCAATGAGCACACTAACATGGGAGAAAGCACTTGCTACACTCGATAATCAATGCCCAAATGCTGGTGGAAGATAGTTAAATTATCATACATGAAATTCCCGTCTCCCTGGAGATGAGTTTTTCTCCTGAGGAGGTAGGAAGGAGCAGTCACACTTTGAAGCATTTCTGGTACATACATGGATGAGATTGAAATCCGCACAAAGAGGACTCCTGCAGCAGAGGGTCGAGTGATTTCCACTGCAAGGCACTGGGTACAGACAGGCTTGGGTGGTCAGGCCCTCTGTAAGAAAGCCTCCTCTTGGATGGGACAACAGAGGACTATTTTCTATTTTCTATTTTCTATTTTCTGCTGTATTCCATGAGAGACCATGGGCACAAGAAAGGTGTGATGGCTGAAGAGGAGAAACCCAGACAGCTCTTCTCAGCCCCATGCTCCTACGACTTTCAGCAGAAAGGTCTCCAGAATTGAGCTGCTGAAACAGTGTGGTGACAGGAGAGAGGTCTCACTTTCCATCCGATCCACTTGTCAGCCTTTTTCTAAGAGGTTCCTGCTTTACAGATATCAGCTCTAGTTGGAGCCACAACGATGTCCAGTAATGGTTTTCTTATTGTGTCTGAGAAGCAGTTTTCCCTTCGCGTTTTCCATCATATTTACACCGACCTGTGACGTGGGAGATTTTGAAGTCCACAAAGCTGAACTGTGAAAACCAGAGTCTGCTGGAAAAAGAAATCCCTTCCAGCGTAAGTGTATTATTCTCCTTCTGGCCAAATGGGTGAGGAAGTGAGAGCTGCTCTCATTTTGATGGCAGAGATCCTGCAGGTGCCTCGGTGAGGACAGGAGGACACACAAGCCCTGCTCGGGCACCTTTCTGAGATCCCAGCCAAGAAGAGAGCTGCTTCATACAACTGCTGAAGTAAAGAGCACATCCAGATTCACTTGTCTTCATGGCAGCATCTGCTAGAAAACACATGCAGAGCTAAACCTCAACTGGAAAAAAATATTTTTGAAGTTTGTGAACAAATGCCATCCATTCCTTAATGGCATTTGCCTGTTAGTAACTTCTGGAATAAGAAATGTTTTCATTCTCAGTGTCTGCATTTTCTTCCTCCCTTTTGAGTCAACAGGAATTGAACCTGTAAGTCAAAATAGCTTTCTGTCTCGAAACAGACTGAGTCAGTACCGTAGTTTTAAAGAGATAGGGGAATGCTATTGACAGTTATGAGGCAAGAGATAGGGAGAATTTCCTGAAAAAATGGGTTGCGATGCCATAAAAGATATACTGTAGCTTCAGAGCAAATCTTCACTTAAAGAAAACGTTACTGCTGTACGAATCAACCAGGCTGCTTCCACAGCCACTACTGCTGTGAGAATCTTTGCCTTTAAAGATGTAAAATGCTTTCTCACTTCACAGCTCTTGCATACCACTAATGCAGGAGCAAAATGAAAGGATACTGTTCTGCCTTGGTGTTTTGTACTATTAGCTCTCCCCCTTCATAAAAAGATAGACACTTTCAAACAAACCAGACTACTGCCACATGTGTATCTATGTTTGAATCTACTGTGGATGTGGAAAATGCATTTACATACATGCATTGAAATGGCATCTGCGCTGTGCAGAGCAGTGCTTGTGACATATGTAATGGGAGAGAGATTGCCAACACCCAAAGCATCACCACTAATTTGTCTACATCATTCTTCAGAGAGAAGGTTAATTTTGACACTGATCCAACAGATTGTGGAGTCAGTCAGTCTTGTTCATTCCACTATATAAAATGGCCCAGAGGAGGTGTGGCAGAGGCAGTAACCCGTGCTGGGATCATGCTTATGGCACTGGTGTCCAGACCACTCATCAGCCAATGCAGCCGTGCCTGGGGCTGGCCTCACAGACATGACATTTCCACTGCTTCAGCTGGCTGAGGAAACCAGGCTGGTTGGGTCAGCCTTAAAAATGAGGGGCAATTTAGCAGTAAAGGTGACATCTGTTACACAATGAAAATATTCAAAGAAGCAGTTTGGAATTTGGGATAAAACAATTTAATTTTTTCCCCACTTTACATCTCTTCTTTTATTTACTCCCTGCCATCTATAAGGACAAACTGCTCTGGAAAGCCAGTCACTCCTAACAAAACTAAACTATGGAATGGCGTGAGAGATCAGAAGATTTGGGGTCAGAAGAAATCAGGGCAACAACCTGGACACTGAGTAACCCTGGGGCAGGCAATGCCAGCTGGGATCACCTAGACAGTGACTCGTTGCGCCTTGCTCTGCTCACTGAGCCGACCAGAGAAACAGCACAAGCCCACGCAAAACACCCCAGCTGAACTCAGACAGCGAGAGAGGAAAACCAGCAAGGAGGCTGAGCCCTCTGGCTTCTGCCTGGACAGGGGGCTGTGTGGCAGCACCCCTGTACCCCAGAGTGAAGTGGCTGGGAAGGTCGGACAATCCCTTTTCAGTCAGGTCGGAAGGACTCCAGGGGAGCTCCCCATTGCTTTCCTGTTCATGACCACACTCCAGAGCTGTCTTCTCCTTTCCCCAGAAGCACGGCCCTGGTCCACTCAATCTCATTTTATCAGTGCTGAATGAAATCACAGCTGGTTTAGATCTAAGGACCTCACGATGTGTTTGGAAGGCAGACAAGATGCTCAGCAAAAAAAACTGGTGGGGAGAAGAGGAATCCAGAAGCAGCAGCAATGTTTAGGATGCCTTATTTGGTGAGCAGGCTGCAACCCGCAGAGGCTTCAAAGAAGATGAGGCTATGGCAATCCCTCGGTCTGCATAGATAATGTCACCTTAGGCTGGAAAAAGAAACCTTGCCCATTTTGATATTATTCAAAAAAAGGTCCAGATACCACTTTAAAGGGAACTTTCCAGGATGGAAATATTTTAGGCGCTCCACATTGATTACCAAATTGCACTTTGGGTGATGAAATGCATTGGAAATTTAAAATTTGACATTTTTTCATTATTTATTGCATCTGCTTTTCTCTACTGCCATGAGGTTAGGCAATTAAACAAAACAGTTTATCATGGGGTTTCAATCAATTTTCCTCTCAGGTTCTCATGCATGGAGACTATGTTGAAGTGCTTAGCTTGTAAATACTGCAGGGTAATGTTTATTTGTTTAAAAGTGCTTTCATAAAACCCTGGAATGCTTTGTTAACCCTAGATCACTTATGAATAAACAACCATCCTCAGATTAAGTCTTCTTCCATATATATACTATGGTTTAATCCTGTACTTAAAAGTGACTTTATAAAAAGTCCTATGATCCTTCAAATGCTTCTACTAATTTTTTTCTCACTAACCAACACACAGAGGTCACTTCTCTTCCTCTGCAGCCACTTTTCCATAGAATCCACTTCCCTCTTCCCGTTTATTTTTAATACTAGCAGTTTCATCCACAGGAATATATTTGTTATGGAAACAAAGCCCTATACTGTTGGAAACCAGAAACGGCTCTAAAAGGCAGTTGTGCCGCAAGAGCTTCCTGTCAGAAAATAGGTACAGCTTTAGCAGCAACCACTACTGCACACTGGCTTTGATGTTGTTCAGATTTATTTGCTTATTTTATTTTTTCTTCATATTTATTTATTCCATCGTAGTGCTCAGCTGTCTGAATGAGCAGCAGGGTTATGTCCATGAGGGCTGCCACCATGGCTGGGTGTATGGATGCTTTTATCTTGCTCTATGGTCAATCATCCATGAGTTTGTCAGTGTGTAGGTTGGTACGTATCTTCTGGGATATACGTATCTTCTTTGTGTCCTAACATATCCTTGTCCACTGCTGCTGGCTTCTTTTAATGCCAGAAAGCTTTGTGAGCAACAGAATTAAAAGAGATTTGGTTCCCCCATCATGTATTTTAATTAATGTGTTTGTTAGAAAATTAATAGCCCTGAGATATTTCTGCCAGAAGAAATTGGCCAATGGATCTAGGTATGAAGGATACCTGCGCATAGAAAGCACGTCTGCATCGGGCTGATTCTTGGTAGGAAAACAAACTGAAGATATATGCCATGTTTCCAAGCCCCTCAGACGATTAGTCCCCTCACAGTCAACCCTGCCCCTCTCCTCAGCAGACTCCCCAGCCCTTTTTGGGTGTCCGTGGAACGAAAGCCTGAGGATTACCCCCTTCCCGTCCACTCTCCTGGGGCTTCCTGCAGAAGTGCCATGTGGGAAGGAAGACGCTCCAGTTGCCCAGTGACACAGCCTGTGCTCTGATATCACAGCAGTCCAAGGGCTGCCAACTGGCTTGTCTAAGGAGACCAACAATACCTCTCACTGATGTCTTCCTTCCAGAAAGAGGATCTGAGGAAAGGTGAGGCTGGCCCATCCTTCCCCTCTGCCATTGCCCCGCAGTGCTGCTGTTAACCACCATCAGGGAACGAGGGCACTGGGACCTCAGCTGGGAGCAAGAGCTGGCCCCATCGTAAGCCCAGCAAGGACCCAAACGTTCTCTCAGAGGGAGCCCTCAACCACTTGCCTCACTCCTTGATGGCCACTGCTGGGGCTGGTGTGTTAAGCCACCAGTGTTAAATTGCAAAACACTGTTGAGGAGGGAGCACCAAGTGGACATGAAATCATAAATTCAGGTGGCAGTTTCCTTTTTTTTGCCTGATAAAGTTACCACTGTGAGGATCAACTGCCCATTACTTGGTGAAAACCTTTCCCGAAATGCAGTTAATTGCAAATAGAGATGGGAAATGATGTGCTTCAGTCTTGGATTTCAGCGTCCTCCTCGGTTGACGCTGCTCAGATAGCAGGCCCTGCTGTGGGCCACCTCCTTGTACAAACGCGCCTTCATGCAGCTACAGAGACAATGCGGAGGAGGTGTCCCAAAAGCAAACAAAAAAATGCTACAGTGAACGCGCTGCTGCTGTGCAAGCACGAAGGCCAAAGGCTGCAGCACTGTCAAACGCGTGGGTGTTTTGGTGTCGCCACTGATGTTTTGGCAAAGGAAACGCATGCTCTCTGCCTTACGGCTTTCTATGGGAAAGATGATTGATTTCCTCCTGAAACTGTTCTGATACCCAGTGGTGGTTACCTGAGAAAGCCTCATTCATAAACTGTGGGTGGGTAATCGGGGAGGGGGAGAGACCTGTTTTTCCCCCCCATAGAGAGAAGGCTTTTACAGTTCAGCTTTGTTCTGGACTAAACAAGAGGAACAGCACACATGTGGTCTTCATTAGTGACGCTCCTTTGAAATGTCTCCAGGTCCTTGGGTTGTAACTTTAGCACACAAAGGGGTGGGGGAGCGAGGAAGGGAAGGAGGGAAGAATCAGGCTGCTGGAGCCATCCCTCTGAAATCCAGACATGGACAGACTTTTTCTCTCCCCCCTCCCCCCCCCCCCGCTTTTTTTCTTCTTCTTTTCTTTTTTTCCCCTGCAGGCACAGAATTGTTCTTAACCTTCTGAAGTGGGAAAATATATTTCAAAAAAAATCCACTGCTCTTCTGTCAAAGGAAAACCAAGATGATAATCTCTTCTAAATTACAAGCATTAAATGATAGAGTGGAACAGTTATCATTTCATTGCTCTTTATGCATATGTGCTTGCATATATGCTTTTGTGGTCACGTGAAGCCTGTGAGTCTCCAGCAGCCTGGAGTTTAAAAAATGCTTTTGAAGGAGTGGTTAGAGAGCAAGCAGGAGAGTGGGGACTGATCTGGCAAGACGAAGTAATGGATGTTGATTCCTGCTCATTAGGAACCATGCCACAGAACTGCAGCCTGATCAACGTGCCTTCCCTCTAACTGCCTGGTGCTTCCTCATGCTTTAAAACTGTACACCTCTTCTCCTTCCTGGGAACACTAATGAAGAAAGAAGTAGTTTGGAAAAAAGCCATACAAACTCTACATATATTATTTTTCCATGATTGTGCCTATCAATTAATAGCATTTGGATTTCAGGCCCCTTAAATTCACAGCTGCACACACATGGCTTTCCATACCAGAAATCAGTTAGAAATTGATGAAAGCTAAAGAATATTAGGAGAAAAATAGCCAACAGCAAATCCAAAGTGTGTCAATTAAATCCAGGGGCAATCTGGATTCCCCTCTGCAGCCTGTGGGAAATGAGAATATGTCACGGCACTGAGAAAATGACATCCACATTTCTGGTAGAGGAAGGCTGCTGAAGCATCCTTTTCACATCTGAGTGGTTTTGTGAACATCAGTGTGTTCAGCTGGCCAGATGTAAAGCATGAAACTCTCTCTCTCACACACACTCATACACTTTCCCTTTTGTGCTGCCTCCCCAGGTAGCCTGGATTTCCCAGGTAATGGACATTCACGTGAGAGGGACGACAGCTCTGTCACACAGGCTGGAATAAAAAGCTGCTGAAGTGGGAGGCTCAATGTGCATAGGTGCAGGAAGGCAACAGCCCAGACCTGCACCAGAAACAGCCATACTTTTATGGCTGGGCCTGAGAAGACCATCAGGTCAGTCTACAGGAAAAGCTTCTCTCTGTGCAGTCCTCACCATAACTGCTGAAACAGAGATATTTCTGCCCAATTGAAAACCACTGTTGATGTTCACAGGACAGTGTACTCAGAGCTGTGGTTAGCAGTTGTAAGCGGGGAGTTGATGCCTGGGCTTCTCCACAGTCACCCAGTCCCCAGAAGGTGTTTTGCCTTTGTAGTCATTTTTGTTCATCCTTTCCTTTCTACCAGTGCTACAATATACAATATACCAAGGGCCTACAGTGCTGTAATAGCACTATTGCCAAAAGCACAGTCCAGGCACTGTTTAACAAATGACACTTGTACAACAGCATTAATGCTATACTTTAGTGGTTATTATACTTAACTGGGCAACACTTTTTACCTTGCCTACATAAGGATTTGCCATTTAAAATCAGTAGAACATCATTCAGTTTAGCATATAAAAATATTGGGGTCTTTTAGGCTAAATCACATAGCATTGAAGTGGATCTTGGGCAAATGTCACTTTGGTCTGCATCTGCCCAGCACTGTGTACAGATCATGACATGTCCTGTCCTCTGCTCTTCCTTGAACACAGGGCAGAGGGGCTCCGGCAACTGGGCAGAACTGGGCAAGTTCCCCATCATCCTCCACAGGGCTTCTTGCTGACTGTGAAACAATCGTGTGAAATGCCAGAATGTGCCAAGAAGGGTGCAGGAGTGAATGGTACAAGCTATTTCATGCTCACAATATATTAATGCAAGAAAAAATACTTAGTTGGCCTTCATTAAGCACAAGCGCTCACAGGCTAGGTATTAAGATATGGGAGTCACCTCCTTTGGTTCCTCTTTCTGTACATGGTAATAAAATGCAGGAGGATATTATTCTCCCTGTGACCCACAAACTGTTACCTATAAAATGAAATACTGAAAACTCCTTAACTTTCAGGTGGGCAGATAACCTTCTTTAAGTTATAAAAAAAATGCTTAGAAGAATGGGTGTAGTGTTTTGAAGCATGATTATGACTAATCACATATTTTAGGAAATCAGTGCACAGACAGCCTCACTCTAATCTCCCAGCAGTTTCACAGCCAGGCAGCTCTCCCAGTTGATAACCGGGGAGATCAGAATCAGGCCCAAGACAGTCATTTTTATACCACTTGGTATCCTAGTAATGGCTACAAAAAGGGAATATAAACCTTTTGTCTCTCTACTTCTACAGACACATTTCCTGTGTATTTATTGCACTCCATTCACAGGTATTTCTAAAAGCCTGGGATCATTCCTGCCCCTGTAGCTCTTTAAATACTCGTTCGTGGCAGAAAAACAGCTCTGAACAACACAGGGTTGCCATTGCCTGCTTCTTATCTCACCTTCCCCAGCCTAATCCTCTTATAATGCCATTGGCTTCAATAGACATATCCCTGATTAATGCCACTGTAAATAAGATCAAATCAGACTATAGCCCATGTTGTTTTACGAGAAGACATAGAAAAGGCTGAGGTACTCAACAACTTTTTTGCCTCAGTCTTTACTGGCAATCTCTCTCCTCACACCTCCTGAGTCAATGGGCCATTTGATGGGGATCGGGAGGACAGAGGTCCTCCCACTGTAAGAGAAGATCGGGTTCCTAACTACCTGAGGAACCTGAACGTATATAAGTCTATGGGTCCTGATGAGATGCATCCCAGAGTCCTGAGGGAATTGGCTGATGTAGTTGCTATGCCACTCACCATGATACTTGAAAAGTCATGGCAGTCGGGCGAAGTCCCTGGGGACTGGAAAAAGGGAAATATTGCAGCCATTTTTAAGAAGGGTAAAAAGGAGGACCCTGGGAACTACTGACCTGTCAGCCTCACCTCTGTGCCTGGGAAAATCATGGGACAGATCCTTCTGGAATCTATGCTAAGGCACATGGAGGACAGGGAGGTGATTCAGGACAGCCAGCACGGCTTCACCAAGGGCAAGTCCTGCCTAACCAACCTAGTGACCTTCTATGACGGAGTAACTACATCAGTGGACAAGGGAAGAGCTACGGATGTCATCTATCTGGACTTCTCTAAGGCCTTTGACACGGTCCCCCACAATATCCTCCTCTCTAAATTGGAAGGATATGGATTTGATGTGACTGTTCAGTGGATAAGGAATTGGCTGGATGGTCGCATCCAGAGGGTAACGGTCAATGGCTCGATGTCCAGATGGAGATCGGTGACAACTGGTGTTCCTCAGGGGTCCGTTCTGGGGCCAGTGCTGTTCAATATCTTCATCAATGACACAGACAGTGGGATCGAGTGCACCCTCAGCAAGTTTGCAGATGACACCAAGCTGAGTGGTGCAGTCGACATGCCTGAGGGACGGGATGCCATCCAGAGGGATCTGGACAGGCTGGAGAAGTGGGCCCATGTGAACCTCATGAGGTTCAACATGGACAAGTGCAGGGTCCTGCACTTGGGTCGGGGTAATCCCCGTGGGGGATGAAGGGATTGTGTGCAGCCCTGCCGAGAAGGACTTGGGGGTACTGATATATGAAAAGCTCACCATGACCCTTCAATGTGCTCTCGCAGCCCAGAAGGCCAACTGTGTCCTGGGCTGCATCAAAAGAAGCGTGGCCAGCAGGTCAAGGGAGGTGATTCTGCCCCTCTACTCTGCTCTGGTGAGACCCCACCTGCAGTACTGTGTCCAGCTCTGGGGTCCTCAGCACAGGAAGGACATGGACCTGTTGGAGAGGGTCCAGAGAAGGGCCACAAAAATGATCAGAGGGATGGAGCACCTCTCTTATGAGGAAAGGCTGAAAGAGCTGGGGTTGTTCAGCCTGGAGAAGAGAAGGCTGCGGGGAGACTTTATTGCAGCCTTTCAGTACTTAAAGGGGGCTTATAAGAAAGATGGGCACAGACTTTTTAGCAGGGCCAGTAGTGATAAGACAAGGGGTAATGGTTTTAAACTAAAAGAGGGTAGATTCAGACTAGGTATAAGGAAGAAATTTTTTACAATGAGGGTAGTGAAACACTGGAGCAGGTTGCCCAGAGAGGTGGTAGATGCCCCATCCTTGGAAACATTCAAGGCCAGGCTGGACGGGGCTCTGAGCAACCTGATCTAGTTGAAGATGTCCCTGCCAATTGCAGGGGGGATGGACTAGATGACCTTTAAAGGTCCCTTCCATCCCAAAGCATTCTATGATTCAATGATTCTATGAAAATAGTTGAAGATAGCCAACTAAAATCTTCCATTCAGTAACAGAACAAGAAATCTTCTTATTCTAAGTAGTCAAAAAGGTTTGCTTACATAAATTTCAATTACCAAACAGGTAAAACTGATTAGTATCAATACACACCCAAAAGTCAGTAAATAAATTAATACAAGCTCAACATGCATGATGCTATTTTGTTTCAGACCAGGTCACTAATGGCCACAGACACAATTGCGTGTTCACTTTTGAGGTGTGATCACAGACTATGTGGGCACTCCTCACTCGTTTACAATGTACTATATAAAACAGTGCTGTACTCCAACTGTGCTGTTAGAGCTCTTGCTATCTTGGTAGTCCAAGTGGCCCACTTCTGAACGCACATGGGTTCCTATAAAAAATCTGTGTGTTTGTCAGAGCCTCCTGGTGCAAAGGCAAGGAGATTTGGTAAGCCAAGGGCTTAAATTCGTGTTGTGAGAAGTAATAAAGTAGTTGACCATTTTGGTCTGTCTTTGAGAGTGAAGGTGCTAACCATTCTTTTGATTCCTTTCCTGTTGCATGTAAAATAATCCAAGCAAAACTGAACACATGCTCTAAAAAAAGGATCCAATAGCAAGACCTTAAAAGTTAAATCACAAAAGTTCATAAAAAAAAAAATCTGCCAGTGTTGCTGCAAACTGCGCTGGCCGCCAGATACCTTTTTTTTACTTTTACAGAGGATTATATCTGTAGCGTGCAGAGGTACACTTTAGATTAGCACGCACTCAGTGATGAATCATTTTATATTTCAGAAAGGCACATATTTCTTGAGATATGTCCACATTTCTGTTTGTATCAGAATATCGATGATGTCATTTCTTCCCTGTGTTATTTTGAATATTTCTGTTGCCTAGAGGGACTAGAAATTGCAGATGCAGTCAGAGATTTTTTTCTGAGTTAAATAAACATTTTCAACCAGTTTGAATTTTGGTTTCATGTTTCAAGTTCAAACTGGTTCTTATGTTATCCATATGTTTGCCCACTCTTAACAATAGAGACTTTCTATAAGCTATATAAATTTCCTTTAATAAAATGCTCTGATCTAAATTTTTTGTAATGTGACCACTGTTATCGCATGTCAAATTGAAGGTATGTTATTTTCAGACAGTAAGGGCTTAGCACTTTCTCAGGAACTGATTGTGTCTCAAGCTGGAAATCTGAATATTATGAAGCACTCTACAAAAATTATTTCTTCCTTCTGTAATGGGGCTGTTCATAGTAGAAGCACAAAATTATTACTTTCTCCAGGCATTTTGGAGGCACTTATTTTTACTACATGGTTCATGATATGCGTAACATTTATTTAGTGTTTATTAACCTGAAAAAAATATATTCTTTAGTAAGCATTTTGAGACCCACTGATAGAAAAACTGCTACAAAACAGCCTGGAACTAATAACAATAACAATAAGCTGCCAGTGCCAAATAATCATTCAGATCTTACCATCCCATCCATGAAAACAGGAATAACAACATATGAACCCATTCATTGCTTTCTATACTTTCATCATGTTACTCATGCTGACTTTTTCTCTGTGATAAAACTACCTCAGCCTGCCTAATGTCTCTCTATGGGACTTTCTCCCGGATTGGAAATATTCTTGTGTTCTTTCCTCCTTTCCCTCTTCTGCATGGTCCCCAGGACCGAGCACGGGGTCACAGCCATGAGTGAGCCACTGCTGTCTCTACAATATTGTCCCATTATAATTTCAGTTCCAAAGTAGCTGTATTGAATTTATACAGCTTTAAAGGTCTAGCTTTTTAACATGCCACTGCATTAATGGTGATAAATTGAAGCAAGCCCCTAAAGAAGGAAATGTCAATGTGCAAAGGCTTGATCAGAGGTATGGAAGGGCTGGGCATGTGAAGGCATCTCACCTCCTCCTCTCTGCGTCTCTGAGGGAGAAGCCAGCTGAGCATACATACAGCAGAGGCCCTATATCTGCTCCCGTAGCTGCTTCCCAGGAAAAGACACCAAATGTACAGGGTGATTAACTGGAGAAGCTGATGCTGAAAGGGACCCCGTGAGGTGAGGAGAGAGGTTTTGCTGTGGTCTTGGTCTTGATTCTCACTCACACTACAAGGGACCTTTTATACCCCAAGCCTGGGTCTTGGAGAGGGTCAGCAGAATGCAGAGTTTTTGCATGCATGGCAGAGCTGAAGGGGATACATGTATGGGAGAGAGAGCAAACAGGAACATGATGAGGCACTGCACTGTTTGCCTTTACAATGTACTGTCAACGGTGGCCGCCTGTAGGCAGATGCCAAAATATTGTTTTCTAATACTACTCAGAAATGAACCTGCATTTTTCCTTGTTTAAATTGCCTTCAAATGTGGGAAAGAATAGTTGCCTCCTGGCTGCAAGTGTGTTAACTCAGACAGTAATAATGTTGCTAACCCTCAGACCTGTAAGGTTAGTTAAAAATGTGAGCCCTGCAGGTTTGGCTGGGTTAGGAGAATTAAAGGATCCCTTATCTGTGATAAAAAAATCTACTTATTTACACGAAACACATAATGCTCAGTTTCCTTGAAGACAGCAGGAGTCAAAGAGCAAAAGATTACCTCTTTTCTTGCTGTGCCAAGGCCCTTTCACAGTCAGTGCTTTTCCCAAAAGCTCTCTGCATCTTCCTCTAGATGATATTCCCAGGCCATGTTTTCCACGTGCAGTGTTGCTGCCTTCCCTCACTAACATGTCTGCTGCTTCACCTTCTTTCCTTCCTTTTCATTTACTCATGAATCATCATTAAACAACAGCCACCAAAACACCATATGCTGGGGAGATGTCATTGCTTTGGACTGCGTGTTTCTGTGTTGGGGCGGAGAGCACAGCGGTTTCTGCTGCCTTGTTCCACAGCGATTTTGTAAGCTGTGCCTTGACACCATCTTAAAGGATGAGGTCTGCACCTTTCCACTTGCATTTTTCACTGAGGTTTGGTGCAAACCAGCAACCGGAGTCTTGAAAACATCTAATTCATGAGTTTTGTCATCGCTGGACAAACAAATGGAACGGCAGGCTGTTTTCCTATGCTACCTGAACCCCTAGCTGAACTGCAAATAGTGTTTATTCTGACAACAAGCTGCAAAGTGCAAGACTATGTTGTCATAATTGGAAGATCAAAAGGTAGAGGAACTCTGGCACATTGGCCTTCTCAAGATGCTGCTCACAGCAGCAGGCTGAATATATTGGATTACTTTTTGCCTCTCTTCTAATTACTGTTCTGTGCTGCATTACAAAGCAACAAATGAGGCATTGCTCCCTTGCTGGTCACATTTTACTTGACTGGTTACAACCATTTGACATCATAAAAAAATAAATACAGCAAACCAAGAAGCTACATTGGATAAGTTAATTATTTTTAATGAAAAAGGCTACTTTGAAAGTTCCAGAATCTCCAGGTTTGTGACAGCAACTGCACATAAAGATTCTTTCCTTATGCAAGCAACAGTAATTTTTATTTACAGTGTGTACCTTTGAGGAAAGGATTCCTTCTTTCCTGTTTCTCTCTCTCTTTCATTAAAGACCACCTGAAGACAAAAAGGTTAAAATATTTGAAAGAAACCTGTGTCAGTCTCCTTTTAATGAACTGTGCAGGCTCCTTTGTGGCAAGATAATTTCAATTATACAGAAGTCAAGCTTCAGTGAATTCTCAGTTCTTCTAAATGAGGCAATGCTGCAACTTTCCAGGTAGTGATTTTCTGATCCCTGAGAATTGTATTTAGATACATAACTCAAAATAAAAGCTCCCATGAGTGTTGATGGCTGGTTCTGCAGCAGTATGTTCAGCATCCCATATATATTACCTTTCCCCAGAATTCTAGCAAATGAGGTCACTGGCAGAAATGCTTGTCAGAATACCAAAATGCAAACAAATGCTGCTTAATATTCACAGAAGGCAGATTTTACATTTGGAATTGATAGCATGCACACAAGAGACCCGATTCCAGATGTTATGCCTATGCAGTGAGAGGAAGAGAAGCGTAAGAGAAGTGACCTCCACACCAAGTCAGATCAGCTCTGAACTGGACTGAATGGTTGCAACTGAGTACTTGCAAACATGGATTCTATTTGGTGGAACTGGAATATAATTTTTGGACAACAAATGACAAAATTGCAGGCAAAAGGAAAAAGTTGCAAACAGAAATAAATAGATATAATGCAAGTGAAGATTTATTTGGTGATGTGAACTTTTAACTGCAACTGAGTAAATAACGTAAGAGGATTCTAAATGTTCTTCTTCATGTTGTAATTAAGGTTTAATACCAACCAGAAATGAAAGACATATTGCTTTAATATAACTTACAGGAAGACAATGTAGAATGTGTTCAGATTTAGACTAACATAATGAGTATATCTTTTGGCAAAGGCTCAGTGTTTGGGCTACAAGATGCTTCAGAGCAAGAGGCTTAGCTCAAATTTAGAAGCACTAAAAGTTTTCAAGCATTTTCAGTGTGATTCTGGGCCCTGACAGCCTGAGTCTATGAAGATCAGATGCTGTGTCTATCTTGTGAGTGCTGTTATGAAAAGACACTAGCATTGACATGAGAACTGAAATGGAAACCTTCTGCTTTAAAGGTCCTTTCAACCTGAGTGATAAAATGCCAGAAAAAAAACCCCTAAATTGGCCCAGTAAACCCAAGTTCTTGAGACTTGTAGGGGTCTACATTCAAAATTCTGGGATGTTTTCATATTATAAATACCAGTTGCCCTCATGCAGTGTGCAGCAGACAATAAATAGCCAAGACCGCAGTAGCCAAGGAATTCCCAACTCCAAAACATGCCGCAGGCTATACTGCATCCACTCTTGTGCCCAACAACTAGGGGCAGCAGTGACTCTGCCCACAGGACAGACATAAATTGGCAGCAAGAGCTGGAACATGTAACAGGAGTGGCTGCCAGAGTCACCCATGGTGCCAGCAATCTTACAGAAAATGTGCCTCTGTCAGAGGGAGCCTGCTGGGCTACACCTGTTGCACCAGTATAGCAAGTCTCTGTTCCCAGAGCCCACTTATTTACAGTGAGAGAATGGAGGACAAAGCAAATTAAACACAAATGAAAAGAAGTGGGAAAGAGTTGAAATGCATTTTGTGTGCCCTCATAAGCAGTAACGAAGGGAGGACAGAGACCTTATGTCTATAAAAGACATAAGTACTCATGGACTCTGGGAAAAAAGCATTATGCACAACCTCCTGAAAAGGAGATGTGGGAAAGATCAAAAAACAGTAGCCATATTGCTCCCCATTTGGAATAAGCCCAAAGGAAATAAACGCAGCAAGTATATTGAAGCAAGCAACAGTTCTCCTGCCTTGTTTTCCACTTGGAGGGAAAACCGCAGTGACCTGGTATGCACAGAGCATCCTTAATCCTTCTCTGGTCTTGTATTCAGTGGACAGACAAAGCTGCATCAGGATGAATTGGCTTCACACTGGTGAGAGCTTGTTCGCTTCTGAATATATGGTGTTCACCATTCACTTTTGAGGCGCTGTGCTGGGGCACTGTTTCTGTGGCTGACTCTTTCCCTAGCAGGAGTATATATTCTATGTGTATGATTACTGTTCTTTAGTTACTATCTATCTGTGATAACCAGCTAAAACCCAACCTTTTTCTCTCTAGTCAGTTTTCAGCCAAGCAGTTCCCTCCAGTTTGTTTTGCAGGTACATGTACACTGCCAGCACAAGGGAAGGGCACAGGAGAGGCCAGACTGGAAGGCAGGGGAAGGACCATGGCTGCTTCTTTTGTCTGCAGTACTGTTTCATGCCTGCTTAAAATGTTCACCAAGTAACGGCCTGTGCCTTAGGTTGTGGTTTCCTTAGCTGTGCAGGGTATCTAATGGCCCTGAAACAGGTAAATGTACCCTCCCTCCAAATTGTCCCGCTTTTTTCTTTTCCTCTCCCATGCTCTCGGCTACATGGTCCCACCTTAGTCTTTGTACCAGCTTTGGGGCTCACTGGACCTTCCATAAACCAATCCAGTTTGTTCACTCAGCACAAACTTGCCAGATATGGTTTATGTTGGGTGGAAAGAGGGAGCTGATGAGCTATCTCCACTCGCAGGTGGTCTGGCCAGATTCAAGGCAAGGGAAGTGGCAGGATCATTAAGATGAGAGCAGGACTTGCCAGTTTTGACAGTGGGAGCTTAAGTTCAGTTCACTGCCTCTCCTGAAAACCTTAGATAACCCATGTAAAGTAACACTTAACTCCCAGAAGTATCTAAAATGCAACCACTGCCTCCACTTTGAGCCAAGGAGCTGACTTACTTTGGGCTTCTACCCCTGCTCAGAAGTATTCAACTCTGAATCTAAGCAGGGATTAACCCAACTGCAGGACTGATTTTCAGCAGGAAGTGGCCTCTTCATCAGGTTGCAGAAGCAGGCTTACAGCAGTGCTTAGGGGCATAGTTTAGAGGTGGACCTGGCAGTTAGCTTAATGGTTGGACTCGATGATCTCAGAGGTCTTTTCCAACCTTAATGATTCTATGATTCTATGATTTTCTTGTGTACTCTTTGACTCCTGCACTCTTTTATTCTTGGTTGCATAGCGGCAAATAGTCTTCTCTTTGCTCAGGTGGCTATAAGTCCTGTATGGAAACCTTGGAGTCAACCACTTTCTGGTGGAAGACAATGACAAGTAAGGTCTCTTAATTCCCATAGAAGAGTCATTGTTGCAAAAAGTCTTCCTCTTTCCCATACTACCCTCAGAAATACTTGAGCATCTTGAGTTACCCAGTCTGCAGCCTGGAGGCGGCCATCCATCCAAGGCCCTCAGTTCCCCCTATGTCTGTCTTTAGCCCAAGCTGGCACTGCATTGACTCATTCCATCAGATCCTAACCTTAATTTTTCTGCACAGAGGTGCCATCCAAGATCCCTGCTCTGTTTCATTACTCAAAAGTGTTACAGAGTTCATGAGGTTTTGAGCCTTGAGAAAAAATTAATTAACCTACTTTTTAGTAGTTTGGTGAAACTCTTTCATTGTGTTCTGCTGGAATTCTCCTACTTGCTGAAAAGGCATCCACTAATGATAAATTGTAGAGGACTGCTGTTAATGGAAATCTTTCTCTTCAGCAGCACAGGCTAGATGGGCTGCACCAAGCTTGCATCAGCTTTTAACATCCACTTCCCACAAACTATCAATGCAATGGCAAAACCTTCAAGGCACTTAGTGGCTTAAGCTGAGCAAATCCAAAAGCTCAGCTAAAACTCTGGAGTGAGAACTGCAGCTAACATCACGGCTTAAGCAGAAAGGAATTTTGGAGCTGAGGGTAATGCCTCCTTCTCTGCAGGGGAGAGCACTCCTGGGGATAGTGCACAGACCACGGAATGAACTTCCTCAGGAACTTAACAAATGACCACAGCAAAGCATGCTTTTTTTTGACCTTGCTCTCTCTAAGGTAAACACATATCACCATTAAAAGACAGGAAAAGAAAAACCACAGTAAAAGCCTAACTACCTTACTAAGCCAAATCACCATACTGAAACATAACACCTCCCCTGAAGAAGAATGGGCCCCACATGATGGATTTCAGCTGCACCAAGGGCACAAGTGTAACAACTTTGACATTACAGAGATGAAGGAGAAGCAAGGTAAAGCTTCATGCAATACCTCTGCATGAGTACACCTGCAGTATCAGATTTGAAGGGATGCAGATCTGCACGTATGTAAGAGTCTCACACACCATAAGAATCTGCAAGTTTTAAGAAAATGAAGTCACAAAGCACACACTAAGTTCACAAGCCATTCTAATAATGCTTTGCCTTGAAAAAGGGTGCTTTGAAATGGCCGCTGTGCACAAATAGAATGATCAGCATTTTTCTCTAGTGCACTGTGGAGGAAATATAAACTCTTTCTCTTCATTGCCAGTATTGCCAGTATTGACTGTATATAGGCTCTTTGAGATGCAGAATCTTATGCCTAATAGGAAAAACCTTATGCCTCACCAAGTTCTATCTTACTACACTAAAAAAACCCCACCATTAGTCTCCTTTGTTTGTTCATGGATAACAAAGCAATTTCTCCTTTGAAAATAGAAAAGTATTTTTTATTTGAAAAAAATAAATCTCCAGATAAATGGATGAATGACAGTGTGAGGAGACTGGGAATTTGGATACGAACTCCTATTCCTTGGGAAGGTTTGTGTTAGATTGGGCAAGAGCAAGTAAAAAAGAAACGAACACTTTAATTTGTTACTGGAAAACAAAGAATTTTTACCTTTTGGGTTTTCTGTTTTTTTTTTCTTTTTTTACAGCTGCAGCTGTATACAAGAGTTTCTTGCTTTCTATTGAACAGGTGTTGACTTTTGCTAATGGATTTGTATAGCCATATTCTGTCAACACATCAGTATTACTCAGTGTTTCAAGAAATGGACTGACTGAGACTTGGAGCCACATTCAGAGACACTTTAGTTCAAATCTGCAACTGCTTTTAAGATGCCATATCTAAAAGCTCCCTTCCAAGATGCTGGAATGTGAAGTATGTGGGAAATGTTATCTTATTGGCCCCATGTCTGCCAATGATTGTGAAACAGCTTCATTATTCTGGGAAAAAACAACTATGATTCCAGGCAAACAGAGATTCATGTAAACTTGTTAAACCTTTAGGGAATACAAACAATACAGAGCCTGGAGAAAATCTTTAATGCTCCATCATGTGAAGATAGGATTGGTGTGAAAGACTGCCATTTGTAAACACTTCCCATAAAAACATGCACTTAGAGAAACCATATATCCAGTACAGCTTGTTGGACCTAATTCATCTTCAGATCATTTGTTCTCAATATGGCCTGTCTTCCCTGGAGATAATAGACTATTTCCATTGTAGTGTGCACATACATAGGTGAGAGAAAAGAATTGGATGCTGAACCACGGTGGCCATGTTTATCTTGCACTGTAGTTCCTGGAGGCAAAGTGGGGTGGTATCTACCCTGTGTGGTAGGTGTGTACTATAGTACAACCTCTCTTGACTCAGCCTGGTCAAAACACATGGAAGCTCTCATCCAGCCTGTGGGCCTTTCCAAGGAAATAAGTGTAGCCTTGCACACACTTAGAGTTAGAAACTCAATTCTGGGTGCTTCTCAGGTCTTCATTTCAGTCACTTCTAGATGGCCCCAGAGAATGGTATAGTAGGTACATCCACTCTGAGTCATGCAGTGCTTGTGAAGAGATATTAGCTGTGGAGCTAGGGTTGAGGGTTACCATACTTCTGCCTGGGAATTTCCAGCATCCTTTATCACAGAAGAGGTAGATTTCCCTGACAGACACTCAAATAAATACTTCTGTAAAAGTATTTCCTTTTCAGGCCAGGTGTAAAGCAAATAAGCAGTGAGATTTTTTGCTCAGAGAGATAATGCATGTCTTAAATGAAATGAACTTGTCTCTGGGCATAATTTTAAAGTTCTCTTAATATTTACACAATCAAGTAAAAGCTATGTTATGCTGTGGAGTTATTTCCATTTCAGTAGTCTGATCTTTTTAGTGGTGTTAGGACATAATTTGGGAAGTTTCCCAAGTTTGCCTTGAAAATCATGTTGAGCTCCGTATCTGCTACACAATGTCAATACACAATGCATTACGTATATGCTGGTTGCTGGCCAGCTGGAATTTTAAATAACTAGTTCAGGGAAAAGCAATTTTGGTGAGGGCTGGCCACAGCTGGCTTGACATTAGACTAAATTTTCAGGACTTAGCATTGCCAAGCCTCCAAAGTCTTAAAGACTTACTTAACAATATTTTAAACTTTGTCTGACTCAACAGCTTCAGAAAATAAAGTGGGAGTGAGGGATCCTAGCATGTCAAATCCCTGCATATATAACTAACTCCATATATTTAATTTGCTTATTGAATACATTTATTTTATACTATATCTGGTTTTTGCACAATGATTTCAGTGTCATTCTTATTCTTGCCACAAAGTGAGTGTGGTAGCTTCCTTGAACAGATGTGACAACCACATAATGTAAATATTGCCAAATGTTGCCTCTTGGCCTTTGGAAGACCATTAAAAGAATATAAATCTGCAGAGAATCATGTGGCAATACAGTGTAACTAAGCTTGTAGTACACTAAAAATGGTCTGGATTTGTCAGAAAGAAGCTGTAATTGAGAAACCAGAAGGTAGGGTGTTTCAATCACTTTTTGCACATGGATATTTCACTCCCAAATACACGAATGTATATACTAGTAAGATTTTCAGTGATTTAAAATATGGCCCTGCAGGAAATAGTAGTTGAAACAGAATTATAGATCACTGTTTTTCAGTAGGGATTCTAGCACCATTTCCAGCTTCAGCTTAATTTCACTTAATTCTTTAGGAAAAAGTCCTATTTGAAACCATTTGACTGGAATATGTCAAACAAAGTACAGTGTTTATAAAGATATTAAGTTGTTCTAACTTTAAAATAATATTCCTGCATTATACAAAACTATCTGTAAGTCATAAAATGTTGGAAGGAAATCAGAACTCTATTTCTTTTAGAGATTTGTTCAGGAACAGTTCAGTACAGGTCTGGATGCATCATTTTCTAATTACCTCTGGTGAGCAATAATATTTAAAAGACTTCCAAATAATACTACTTTTCTCTCCTACACAGTTTATATCTTCAAATGTTAATTGATCCTTTTAAACCATGAAGGAGATTTCAGAAAAACTGTTGTCTTCATCTACAGACTGAGTGAGAAACAGGTATATCTTCCAGTAAATCAATAACCAAGCTGTGACAAGAATTCAGAAATTCTAAGCTCAGAACTTGGCAGATGTCTTCTGTCCAAAAGGACAGGAGAAAAAAAGAGCTGAACAATACATCTGAAAATATATTTCAAATATATTCAACAAGAGATACACGGTGACTAAGAAAGCAATTACAACTAAAGCATGTCAACAGTTAATATTTAATAATTAATTATTAAAGTGTGGTATATCATTTACTTTCCCAACAGTGCATCATAAGATCTCACAAAAATCAGTACATCATCATGTAGTTAATGATGCAAAGAGCCTTAAATATGTCTTTTCCTAACTTTTGAATACTTGACTCCTGAGCTTTTAATATTCTTACTCCAAGACCTTATCATATAACATGAGCACAGAAGGAGAAGTGATTGATTCAGGAAGTTACTGATGCAAAGGAACTGTCAAGATTTAAAAAATATGCAGTCATTTACGTTCATTAGGATAACCATGAAAATTTCACAGACAAACAAAAGTTACATGAGTTCTCATGTGGATGGACATGTCAACAGCAACTAGGTGAAGAAGAACTCCTATCCCTCTGCTGCCCCTCCAGCCCATTCTTCCTCCATGAGGGTAGCTATCGCTCCAAGGAGACTCTGGGTGATCTCTGAGGAAGATTCTGCTTCCTCTCAAAGATGCAAAGGTGATGCAGTCTCAGACAGGGTAATAGAGTAGCTGGAATAATCATAATTTTAGAACTTTTCTTAGAGTAGATCACATCTTCGTGCAGAGATGGTATGATGCACACTTCCATTTTGCATTGCAAACATCTTTCTGACTTACCTCAGTAGCTTCCTTGAGAAAGTAATATTGGGAAAACAGCAAATGGGCTTTTCAGTTTTTGCAAGCTTGATTTAGCAGTGAAAAATAAGGAGGAGAACCCAGAAGCAGTGTCAGAGTGCAATACTCTCTGACCAGGTTCTTTTTGATATTCTGCACAAAGGGGGTTTAATGTTTAATACCACATTTACAGATCTGAAGATATTTGATGTTATACAGGATTTTGATTTAGCAGAGTGATACAGCAATGTCCTGAAATCAGAATACAAGCACAATATAGCAATTGCAACATACAATTGGATCACAATACACATGTGATTGATTGCCATTTCCAGTCTCCCTATGCCCACTTTCATGATGTTGGGCATCCCCAGTCACTGGGAAAGAACACATGGGTTGAAGCCAGTTCAAGTGTGTTGCTTTCTTTGAAGTTCATTTTATTGATCGTCCAGTTTTTATAGTCTATGCTGAGCCATGTATACACTTTCCCCACCCTGGTCTGACTAACTCAAGAAGACATTCACACTCTTTTGATTAACTCAGGGAAAACTCAATGTATCAGCTGATCCACTCAACTGATACAGCCATTTATCAAAAACAAAGGCCACCCTCCATTCCCCTTTGTGTCGAGATGAGTTCAGCTGTATGTGCAATAGCTGTGGTCACTCCCTACATTCTTCCCTGAGCTTCATGAGCACATCGCCTGTCCCCTGAGCCTCCTTCCATTGTAGGGGTTTGTCCATCAGTCACAAGCATACGATGCCAAAGAGCTCTTCAGAGATTATCAGCAATTGCTCCATAGACTACAGCTAGCAAATGCTTTAAAAATCATAATTGCTCAGTGCCATGAAGCCAATTCCAAAAAGAAGGGTCAGGCTTCACTTGAAAGTGATTTTGTAAGTTATTCTCGGGGGACAGGGAGCAGAAAGAGAGAAGAGGAAGTGTAGAAAGCAAACACCCTCCTCCCTTGTCCAGAGCATAAGCATTTTTTTTTCTAAAATGAAGTAGAGAAGAAAAGTAATTGCATGGAATACTTTTCCTTTTTTCCCCTCTTGTTTCCATTTTTACCTAACAAATGCATTTAACATAATCATGACTCAGGAAAAATACGCTTGGACTCCATAAGTGCAGTATGCCCCATTTCCTGCAGCTAGCAGGGGATATCAGGTTTCTAGCCCTGGCTGAACAATGCCCACTGCATTTGGCTTCAGAGGGCTGAAACAGAGTGCCTGTGCTCTCCGTGATGCTCTCCCCATTTTCAGAAAGGTTGGTTTATGCATCGCAAAGTGTCCTTATACATCACACTAAAAGAGCAGAATCGTACTTTGGTGTGTGCTTATACAGCAGCTTGCCCAGAGGAAAACCCTTAGAAAGAGGAATGATACTAACATTTGCTAAGGTTGGGACTGTTAGAATATTTGGATTTTTAGATCTAAAGCCAGAAGAGAACACGCAAATAAAGCATTTTGGTTTGGATCAAAATGAATTAAAAGCTTCCTTTTTCTTGCCAAATAAAGTGAAAACCAGAAAGTGGATGGAACAGTTGAAGGTTTTCCATGCAATCTAAAAAAAAAAAAACCTGATTTTTTTTGAAAGACATTTGTAAGAAAGGCAAAAGAACAGAAGGTTTAAGTTTATAAAACCGTTGGACAGTAGCTGTAATCTTGCTCAGTAATTCAGTGATTTTTAGACTCTGCCCAGGGCTTAAGAGATCCAGGTCCATCTTATTCCCTGCCTGTGGCAGTTTGAATTCAGCTCTCTTACCTCCCAGAAAAGGATTTTAACCACCAAGCCATAGGATATATGCTGGATTGCTTCCCTTCTACTTCAGTCTTTTTAGGTTTGATCATGCTTAGTCTTTTCAGCCAAAAGTGGGTGAAAGTAACACCGTAGGCTACTGGCAGGAGTCTTAAGGTGATGTGGCCACAGGTAGTGTGAGGAAACTCCAGCCCCCAGGGCTGCATGCGTCCCCAGTTCTGTTCTAGCTGAAAGACTACGGAAGGCGTGAGACACCAGATTCCTAGTTCCCAGTCACTTGCAGCTCTAACCACATACCTAAAGCAGAACTTTAACCATAGAAGAGCAAAAGTTTGTACACATGTGTTTACACAGCTGAATAGTCCACATGTGTGGTTTTAAAGGCACAAAAAGGATTTGAATCCAGCTCTCCCAGATGAAGAATGAATTGGTCCAAAGGGACATTCAACTGTTTTGTTGTTTTAGACTCATTTTTAATAGCCAAAAGTAATGATCCAATTCACTGTCAAGTCTTAACTTTTTTTCAGGAAACCATATTTTTCAGTAAATCATTGAAGAGAGAGTAATTTCCTCCAGTTCTATGTCTGGCATTGTGCTGATATGGAAAATCACATTGGACAATGCATTAGAGAAGAATATCTGATGGTTCCAGAAATAATGATGGAGAAGAGAACATAATGACAGCTGTTTTATAAGCTTCTCCTTGATAAATAGGAATAGGTAATATAACAAGGTATATATATCCTGGTCAATAATTTTCATGTCCTAGCTATCCATCTTCTACCTGGGAGAATATTGACCCAACGGTCTTCCCCAAAACCCAAATATTGCTCTTATTCTGTATTGTTATCAAGCTAATTAGGGAATAGGGCAATTCTCCCACTTCAGTACTTCCATCTGTTTCTGATTTACCAGTTCCACATATTATGAAAATGCGCCAGACAGCAGCTCCGTCCAATATGTTTCACGTTCACAGTATATATATGAAAGATGGTTTAGTATCAGTAATTAAGCAATTACTGGCCTTCATTTTAGCTCAATATTTCTTCTGTGGAGGGGAAAAGCTCCAGCTCCTGAACAATTTGTCACAATGACTCTGCAGCATGCATATGGCATAAGGAAAATTGCATTTCAGCCCCGCACTGGGCCATGCCAGTAAATTGCTAAATGATAAAATCCTGATTCATATAAAACAGTCTTGTTTACATGATTATGTTCCTAGAGGTTTCAAAAAATATCTAGATTGCATCATGCTACATCTTATCCAAATATTTAGTCAAAGGCAGCCCCTACCTCAAAGAGCTTATACCCAACACAGACAAGAGAAGGAGTAGAGGAGGCTATAGCATGCTGGGCAGTGAGACGCCAGGCAACAGATTTCCCCCAGTAAGCAAGAAGTGTGTGGCAATGCCTCAATCCCAAGTCATTGCTCTAATGACAGAAACATCCAGCTGCCTACAAGGCTAACAACATTTCCAGCTATAGTTTTCTGCACACAGTAATAGTTTAGGTTTGAAGAAAAAAAAAGAAAAGAAAAGGAAATACCATGGATGAAAAATATGGTCCATTGCTACATGACGCACATGAAAGAATATGCTGTCTTTCATAGGGCTGGAATGAAATGGTAAACCAAATCATTGTAGAAAAAGGAAAAGACACCTACGCAAAAATAGTAGTCAATGGATTTCTGGAGTCATTGCTCCCCGGGGTTGGGAGCTGTCCCAGTCTTACTGGTAGTTTTCTGTCATGGGTATAATGAGGGATCAGAATGAGGCAAAATAGTCCACAAAATGCAGCGGTTTTATAGGTCCTATGAGGAAGCAGAGGAAATGCCTTCATATAATAAGGCAGGCTACACTGAAGAAATCAGGTGACAAAATAGAGACCTGCTTAGAAGCCTACACTCTTCTGAAACAAGAAGCACTCTTTTAAGTTACAGTACTTACCCTTTTTCCATTTCTATCACCTCAGAGCACTGAGTATTATATGATATGTTCCAAGGGGCATCCAATGTTTCTGGGTCATACAGGATACTAAAATGGCCACACAATTAGATTGCATGGTATACCTTATCATCAGCTGATGCAAAAAAAAACTAGTCTAAATCATCTGATGTTGAATTTTTTTTTTTTAAGCCAAATTGAGACATGAAGGAATTCTTCTGCATCTTCTACCCCACCAACTACCAATTACAGTGAATACCTTGTAAGGCCCGGGACAGCCCAGTGGGTCTGCAAACTCAAACACAACTGGTATTTGTCAAAGTGAGTACTGTAGTTATTAGAAGTACACATTCCTTGTAGATGTCTTATCCATATAAGGTATATTTTTATCTGACAGTGGCATACTAATAAATATCAGGATTATGCAGTCCTCCAAATTGCAAGAGACCACCTGAGTAGCTATGCTTACCGAAACATTACTCTCAAAATAACCACATTTATTGATGTAAATGGCAGTCTTCATTATATTGTAACAGAAATAGTGTGGCCAGAAGGACTAGGGAAGTGATCGTCCCCCTGTACTCAGCACTGGTGAGGCCACACCTCAAATCCTGTGTTCAGTTTTGGGCCCCTCACTACAAGAAGGACATTGAGGTGCTGGAGCGTGTCCAAAGAAGGGCAACGAAGCTGGTGAAGGGTCTAGAGCACAAGTCCTATGAGGAGCAGCTGAGGGAACTGGGGTTGTTTAGTCTGGAGAAAAGGAGGCTGAGGGGAGACCTTATTGCTCTCTACAACTACCTGAAAGGAGGCTGTAGTGAGGTGAGGGTCGATCTCTTCTCCCAAGTAACAAGTGACAGGACAAGAGGAAATGGCCTCAAGTTGTGCCAGGGGAGGTTTAGATTGGATATTAGGAAAAATTTCTTCACTGAAAGGCTTGTCAAGCATTGGAACAGGCTGCCCAGGGAACTGGTTGAGTCCCCATCCCTGGAGGTATTTAAAAGACGTGTAGATGTGGTGCTTAGGGACATGGTTTAGTGGTGCTAAGTTAATGGTTGGACTTGATGATCTTAAAGGTCTTTTCCAACCTGAATGATTCCATGATTCTATGCAAGAGCCTGATTCCACAAAAGTAGCTGATGTTCATGCTTTCCAAAATTTTCTTTAAAAAAAAGTTTATTTAAAAAAACATATTCAGAAAACATAGTCAGCATCTACAGACTGCTTTGGATTCAAAATGGGAAACCTCCCCGAAACTGAGAAGTGAAGTTTTTCACCTTTGTATGTGAGCTCCCCATTCAGTTGATGTAGCGTAAGATTCTTGAAGTTGCTCTCCTAACTCCATATTTGTCCACCAGTAGGAAAAACCCAATTTGCAGGGGCTCTGGATACTCACGAAAGCCCACTGCACTAAGTATGCTTAGCAACTTTTTAAAATCAATTTACATTTTGTCTCTACTGAAGACATGTCATATTGGCATGCACTGTGGATTTACTCACAACAACAAAAAAAATACCTCCAACATACCTACAGAAGGACACTGTGTCAACATTAACTCACTGGGTCTTTTTTTTTAGTGCAAGTACATCTTTTGTTCAAACAATCCTATTTATTTTGGAGTACCTGGTGATAAAGTAAGCTAGAAAAGTAGAACTTTTAAAACTGTGGACCAAATCAGCAGAAGCACACCTTGCGCTTCAGTGAAATATGGCTACAAATGGTTTACTCCCAGCTGCAGCGGTGTCAGTGGAAGAAGTTTCAAACCCTGCTCCTAGCTGCTTACCATTGCCTCTCCATGCAATCCACCAGCTGCCCCATCTGCCAGCTCCACTGCCATCAACGGCTCTCACCTGCTTCACTCAAAATAAGTCAAGTTATTTAAATACCTTAAATAATAGGACTTAGAGTCATTTGGACTGACATGGGCTGGGGCACCCCTCCACCATGGCAGCAGCAGCCTCCAGCTGAGGAGCAGCAAAAAAGGAGCACCAAAGGCAGCACAGGGAGAGGCAGGAGCAGAGGAGGATGCTTGCCCAAAGCTAAAGTTCCCACTCCTGGGTTTAAAAGTATTTCAACCATTTTATTGTTGGAAGTCCTGGACAGAAGAAATGGCTGTAAGTCTCCTCTGTCACGTGACTTTTTATATTGGGTGCTTTTTAAAGAAGCATTCTACATTGCAGAAATTTTTTTTTTAAAAGTTCATAAAAATCAAAGTGAAATACTTCATTTTTGGGTGGTTGGATGGAAATCAGAAAGTATTTGTGGTCTGAATGACTCCAAAGGTGGGGTTTTTGGTTTTTTTTTCCTGAGTTGCATGAATAAGCAAATGCATAGTGACTGTTTCCTAAAGTTCTATGTCTTCTGTGGTCTGTAGCTGTGGACTCCTGTGCTTTTGCTGAAATCATCTGTTTCCTGTAATGCACACAGCGCCTTTCTGAACAAAACTGTAGGATTCATCTTGGAGCCCTGCAATTCTGAGTGCATTACAGAAGATGGAGCCAAGCCAGGGACCCTGCTCACAGTGTGGGAATGAATGAGATTTGGTACTACAGATCCCTCAAGACAATGCACAGTCGTGATCTGCAGTTCAGTGTTGAAATGAATCAACACAAACCATTGTGATACTTTGAATAAGTAAAATAAAACATTTCAATGAACTCCAGATTTATTTATTTTTAATAATATTTTTTCCTAAGAATTTTAGAATTTCCATTCTAAGGAAGGTTTTAAAATGTCTGGATTTTGTCCTGTTGTGAAATGAAATTAAATATTGAGATGCCAGCAATTTCTATGGCAACTCTAAACTTAACATGGCTCTAAACATGCATAGCATTTTTTTGTACTATATTGAAACACACTCATGGGTATAACTGCAGATGTGCCGGGACCCATACAAGACTAATACCTTCAACTTTCCCAAAAAGCCACTTGATGACTATGTAAGTATGCAGCAATTCCTATGGGGGATATTTTATTCAGTATCGTCAGAAAGAGTTTTTCTCATTTATATTTCTGTATCTTGATTCCCATGCACTGTAATCCCAATTGTAAATACAATCCACCTAGTTATAACAAAACGTCTTTGTAAAGCACACATAGTCTTTGTTTCAGGGCCTGATGTTAGAGAGTATAAAGGCTACATTCAGTGCACTCCAGTCTGCAGCTGGAAAAATGGCTGGAAAATTACTTCCTGGCCCAAAGCCAGCACTAAGTTTGCTCAAGACATAATGCAATATGGGACGTGCAAGGCTCTAATCCATATCTGGTTTTAACCTGAAATGGGGAAACCCCACTACTTCCCTATCTACAATTTGTTACCAGTCACTTATTGACAGCCCAGCACATAATGACCACATTGCCAGTCGGGGTCCTGAGGGCACCCACATGGCCATCCCAGGACCGTGTCTCACCCTGATCCTCACCCATGGACCAACAGCCCATCCCAGCCTTGGCCCATCCCCATCCCCAGGGAGGTGCCCGATGCCCAGAACTGGGGCTGCCCCAGTGTCCAGCAGCTGCGCTGCACCTGGCTGGGGCTGGGATGGGCCCTGGTTGCCAGGACCTGCCACCACCCACCATGGGGAGTCCCCGACACTCCCAGCCCCCAGGGAGTCCCCAGCCGCAGCGAGGCCCTGGCATGACCATGCTTAGTCCTTTTGTGAGGCTCTTCAGATTGTAGAAAAGATGACTGATAAAACATGCCATTTTCACCTGCTTCTTAGAGTAGAGTACATATGAAATCACTGACTGAAAGCTGAGCCCATTTCATGTCATTGTACCCCAAAGAAATGGAAAAAATAACAATTTCAAAACAAAATATATTGATTGCTTGGTTATATTTGCAAAGAAAAATGGGCAAACCAGAACAAGAGAGGGTAGGTCTCATCCTAATATATATTCACAGTTAGAAACATCACCTGGTTTGTGAGATCTTAATTTTGAATCATAGTGGAGATTATTATAACCCCTCTGCAAACAGCTGGGCCTAACCAATGGGCTGTAGGACATACTAAGGGATATCTCTTGTGGGCCTTTCTAGTACTCCTTATTTATTTATTGAAGCAGAGATCACAACCCAACTTGTCTGTTGGCTCTTGTTTCCTCTGTTCACACTCTAAGGTTAATGTCCTAACCATCAGGCTAGAGGGTTGACGAAGGTCAGCATCTCCTCAGCTTTGGGGAATCCGGCTCTGATTTTATTAAAATATAGCCCTCTCTTGGGCCTAATGGATCTTTATGCATCCAGAACCAAACTTATCCTGAAAACGGACTAGCATACGGGATGTGCACAATTGGTTGGCCAAGCACAACTCCCTTCAGCAAGGGGAGACAAAGTGTCCTGGAGACAATAACACAGTGACTTTCCTCTACACAGAGGAGAAATCCTGTAGAGTAGAAAAGGCCACCTCCACCTCCTGCCTCCTGACAGCCCTCCAGAAGAGGGACTGGTCTTGGCCTCCCTCTCCTTGGTAGAGTGTGGCATGAGCTGCTGGGGCACCAGCACAAAGGAGCCATTGGCCCCAAAGAAGGCAGTGATTTGTATCTAACACCTGAATGGGACTGTGGGGAAAGCGAGTGTGACTTCTGAGTCTCACCCTGCAAACACTGCGCTGGAGACACAGGGCCCAATTCAATCCCAGCATGGGAGGTGGGGTGTTGACACCCCATTTGAGTTGGGACCACCTTTGCTGATGGCCCAAGGCTGTTCCTGCTGGGTCGTATTCAGAAGTTCCTCCAGAAGATTGTCACTGAAGCCAGGTGTGCCAGGAACAGGGCCCTCGATGACCCTCATGCTCCCACTGTGATGCAGGGATGTCCCTCGGGCTCTTCCAGTCTGGACACCTCCCCAGCCCCAGAATAGTCTCCAGCTAGGGTGCATCCCAAATCAGGAGACCTCCAGGGCCTGGACACAAGGAGGAGACCACAGGCATCCTCACCGACAAGGATCCTGCAGCCCCAGGGTCTCCCTGGCAGTTGCAGGGAGCTTCTGATGAGGAAGTCAGGGAAGAGGGGCACAGAGACCACTGCAGACAGCTGTCTCTGCAGAGAGCACAGAGACCCAGGAGGATAACGTGGAGGCAGTGGCCAGTGTCTCTGAAGACAACAGTGCCCACAGCCCCTTTGTTCCCCACAGGAGCAGCAGGTTCTTGCCTGGAAGTTGCCAGCTCTGCCAGAAGAGCAGGGAGAGCAGTTCCCAGGCCATTCCCACGCCAGCAAGCAGCAGTCACATCTTCAGTGCTAGCAGGGGCCATGGGAGCAAAAGCAGACTGCCAAAGAAATGATAGGTCAGTCAAGCCTTACACTCGTACAGTCCTAGGAAGAGGAGACCAGGGCCCTTCAGGCCTCACACACAGCCCATGTCCCTTCTTCCTCTGCTGCAATGTTGGCTTTCTGCAGTGGAGGGATTAGTCCTGGTATCTTTTATAGGAAAGCAAATGTTCTGTCTATCACAGTGCTGCAGTGACTATTTAGACTGGAAGGGACCTCAGGAGGTCTCTAGTCTAACCCTCTGCCCAAAGCACAGTTTGCTCTGGGGCCAGACCAGGCTGCTCAGGGCTTGGTCCAGTTGGGGCTTGAAACCTTCCAAGGACGGGGATGGCACAGCCTCTGGAGTGACCTGCTCCACTGCCTTACCATCCTCATGGGGAAGCCCTATACCTCCCTATACCCAGCCTGAACCTCTGTTATTGCAGCTTGTACTCATTGTCTCTTGCTCTCCCACCCTCCACTGCTGTGAGGAGTCCGGCTCCATCTCCTCCATGACCCCTCATAGGCGCTGGGGGGCTGTTAGGTGCCCCAAAGCCATCCATTCTCCAGGCTTCCCCTGTTTTCCCACAATATGCAGTGCAGGGCTACATCCTGAGCTCACCACCAGAATAAGCACAAGGAGGATGTTTCCCACTGCCCCCACCACACACTACCCTGCCTTCAATTCACATCTAGTCTGAGGCTGCAGGTTCCCAACACCATAAAAGACTTCACCCTGACATTAAATGTTAGAAAGACAGAAAGATCACAGAATAATTGTCATAAATAAATCAAAACCCACTACAAAGCATGAGATATAATTGGAAGCAGAAATCAAAGGTAGGTCAAAGGACAGGGAAGAGGAAGCTTCTTCTCTTCTGCACTGAGCGAATTACATGAGAGTGAATTACCACTTAAAATGGTTTAGATGAGAGAGCAAAAAACAGAACTAATGAATATCCAGGTCACTAAGGCAGAGATCTGCTTTAGAATAATCTAAAATTTAACTGCATTCATGATTGCATTGAAAAGATTTCCAAGGCCATGTAGTAGTACCTACCTGTACACAAGCATTGAAAACATCTGAAGAAAACTGCTACGTGTGTGTGTTGAGGAGGGCAATGGGAGGGGAACATCTATGGCCCAGGAGGGGGATTCTGAGCCCTTCAGGTTACATGTTACACCCAGTATTACACTTGCAGATGAAATTGGTATCTGAGCACTACCCAGAAACCTGCCTGTCTGACGGACTGCTACGCCATGCAGATATGTGTAAGCTGCCTGCAGCTACAGAAGCAACCAGCCAGGTCAGCTTCAGTGGAGTCCCTCAGTATCTACGCACAGCACATGAGAGCATAACCACGGGGGAAGAGACACCTCCATGTAGACAACGCAGAAAGGAGAGGGAAAGACAGTAAAAAGTTGTGCATGTGTAAGAAGTGACTCCTTCTTGAAATACTTCAAATTCTGGTTTCACAAATCTGTAATGGTAGTGTCCAGTCTTGCAGCAAGAGATGGTCAGGTAATGCTATGCTGATGTGAACACTGCCACATTTAGCTCCGTAATAGGAGTGGCATGAGTGGCAATATAACGATGAACTGATCAACTGATGATCATGTGCTCCAGCACATGAGCGCCTCAGATAAGCTTTGTCCCCTCCAGTCATCCTCTTTGATCCATTTAATGCCCAGAGTCTAAGACAAACATTAGAAGCTTCTAGTTCAGAAAAAAAAATAGCAATGTGACTGAAAGGCACTGACACTTGATTTTTTGAAGACTAGCTCCAGATTCCCTTCCTCTATGGATGAGTCCTCTTTGGTGTCAATACCTGTATTACAAGATTTTAAACCAGCTCAGATCACCAAGGAGGAGTAATTGATGGGGGAGTGGTGTCACAGATGAGTAGGAAAAATCTTTGTAGGAGATGGAAACAAGCAAGCTCAATGGGGATTTTGCATAAAATTTCCCAAACTCAAGAGCTAATTCTGACTAATCGGAACTCTTATTTCTGTAGGAACTAGCTTAGAAAAAAACTCAAAATGTGTCTATTTTTAAAACTGTTCACTCTTTGCACTCCAGTATGAGGCTTCTGTTAATCAGCCAGTGGGGGGGAGGGGAGAGGTATTTCAATACATCATTTAAATGAAAAAGTTCTGGTCTGAGGCCAAGAGCTTAAGAAGAACGCGATTTGCAAGCTCACTTACTACTATGAATATATATTTCTCCTATTATTCTTGGTTATTGTTTCAGCTCTGATGGGGCTAACCCTAGCTGAACACTAGCCAGGTTGCTGTATTGGGACCGCAAAGATAGACACACGAGTTTCATCTTCTCTTGGTCTACTGGTCTTCGTCCCATCCTAGGCACCTCTGACACACTTCTTTTAGATAAAATATGGATATCTGTTATCTCTTCACAGAGATGGGGCTAAATGGCCCCTATGCTGTCCTAGGCTGTCCTAAGCTTCCAGACACTGCAGTGATTTAAACACACTGAATTCCTTAAATCTAGCCTGCAGCATGCTGGATTTACATGTTACTCTTCAGTGATACAGGACAGATGCAAGTTAACAGATGTCCAAGATATATATGGGTTTCTAAATACAATTACCCTCTACTTCAGTTAGCACAGGAAGGATACAGAACTAGACAAAATAATAAACACACATGCCTCTCTTCCTTCCCCTGATTTTTTTTTGATATGTCAGAATCTTTTTGTCTCTTCTATCCGAACTGTGTGTGATTTGGGGTGGTAGTTGTTCTTTGGATCCTTTTTTGAATATTCTTGAATATCTCTCTCCTCTTTACACTGCCATTTTTCTTCTTCCTTGGCTAATCTTACTTTGAGAGAAGCATTACGTTCTCTCGTTCTCACCTGCAAAAAGTCCTCAGGTTTGAAATCACTTTCAGTTAAAGGGTTGCAAAATGACATCCAATTCCTTTGTTCTGCCTCAGGGAGAAATTCCACTGCTCTGAGCTCCAGCTCCCTGAAAAGAAGTCAGACAAAACTTACCCTGGCAAGCTTTAGCTATTGCATTGCCCCATTTAGTTTCATTTGAATGAGATTTCCTCAGGTTAATGACTTTCCATTATTAGAGCTGTGTCATCATCCCATTGAATTTCAGCCAAATATGGCAGTAGAAAGACAGTAGTGAAGGCACCCAGCGCTACATTCACACCGGAGTTTGAAATCTCACATAGAAGCTCCTAATTTAAATTAGAATTTATAAGCTTCGCATCGACCATCTCCTCTAGTTCGTCATAGTTACTTTTAATTTATTTTGTGCTTTTTAAAAGCCCAGTCTTTACCACAGCAACAAAACAACAAGGCCATTGCCATACCTATCTATTGCTAAACTCAAACTCGGTTATACAGACATGTTGCAGCCTAATTAAACCCGTGGGTGCCACGCTCCAGTGCTGATCAGGGATGATACTGAACTCGCTAGCCCAGTACTTGATGGGATGACTCAGCCCAGGACAAATGCTTAGCTAATGATAAGGGCAGTTTGTGTTTGTTTGATCTTTGATAAAGTGTTTCAGATCATTTTTCAATCACACAATAACAACAAGGCCATTCTAGGCAAAACCAGGTACTTCTTGAAATATGAGATTCTGCAAATCTTGAAAGCAGATGAATTACTTTTGCTTTAGGAGAGGAAGAATACAGCTACAGTAAACTAGTTATGGGTGGGAGGGAGAGGTCAAAGGAGTAAAAGAGATAAAGCACTCTTTTTTAATTATATTTTCCTGTGAAGTCAACAGTGCATTTTTATATCATGGTTCTAATACAACAGCAAGGAAGGGACATAATCCAGAGTACTAGTGACTTTGAAGGGATGTGACACCATTAAGCGAATTACAGTTTTAGTGGTGATGACATTTATTACCTTGGATTTGTAAAATGACAAAAGTTACTCCAATTATTAATACGATAGTACAGTTTTGTGCACAAATCATCACATGAAATATTGCAAAAACCTCAGTCCAGAAGGGCTAAATCTGCCTTCAAAAGGCAAACAGTTGGGAGAGTTTTCAAATAGCTCTCTTGATAGCCTTGTAAAAAAATTGCTGGAAATAATGATGGATGTTTGTCATTTTACCTGTTGCAAATTATCTTATTGTAACACCTTGAGACCCCAGTTGACATCACAGCACTGAGCTGAAATGACAGTAAAAAACAACTATCACCCCAAAACCATACACTTCAAATAGAAAATAGCCTGGAAGAGGAAAGGGAGTCATTCAGTGATGTGTGGTAATGAATTCCAACTGCACTTCTCCTCTGACAAGTTACATTCCCTCATTTCTGCTAAACTGAAAAAAAAACCCCACTGTTTTGTGATGTTTTTTCTTTCAAATATTCTTACAAGGTTTGTTTTTACAGGTCTTGCTTAATTGTAACTTTTCAGTATTAATGATAGATAAATAAAAACAACAACAACAACAATAATAATAATTATTATTATTATTTCTGGAATATGCATATTTTTCTTCTCTTTTTCATACTATAAAGAAACCCCAATAGAACAAAAGAAAGTGTAATACTTTGGGGAAGAGATAAAGAAGGGGACTATTTTGCAAATAGCAAATATTTTAAATATTACATTTTGAATACAATAAGGAAAAATGCTATGTGAAAGTTCACTTTTACCCAGAAGCTGTATAAAAATAGATATATAAAGCAGAATCACACATATTTTAGAGCAATTTATTATCAATAACAAAATAAAAAAACCCCACAACAATTACGTTGATCTGTAAAGAATAAATAACCGATGCCGGTCTCTTTTATGCTTTAGGTTATTTTAATTTGAAATTATCTTTGAAATCCATAAAAAAGGCAGAACCAGAAAGGATATACTAACCATCTCCTCAGTGTAGTATAACAGGCTTACTGTGGAGCTGTAATAGAATAATCCATTTTTTGTGAAAAAAAAAAAAAAGGTGGTAAATTGGATCTACTTTTGAGTAGTAACCAAACCTATCATTTACAAGTCTGTCTGTGTGTATGTGGAGGGAATATTTCATGTCATATATATCACATCAATTAAAACTGCTAAATCAATGAAAAAATAAAGCATTTCTCCACTTTTTTAACTATAGTATGTAAAGTGTTAAGTGCATACTGGAAGCACATCTTGTTCGCTTGTTTGCTTCAGCAGATGTGGTGGAGATAAGAAAAAATAAAGCAGAAAGATTAAAGACATCTTTGCTACCCTCCCAAGGTCTCCTTTACTGCTCTCATTAACTGCTGTGTTAAACTGGCTAAAAATGTTTTAGGAGCTTAATGGAAATGGCTTTTCATAATTGTTCTTCTTCTCTAAACTTCCTCTTACTTGAAGTCTAAATAATTTGGAGTGAGAGGAGATCAGAGGCAAGTCATAGGTTAGGGATTATGAGATTATCAGGGCATCCGCGGGAGGGTATAATCCTCAACAGGACGCTGCAGGGGAGATTTCTCTCTCGTCGCTCTGTGTGACCACACGGAATCCCTTTGGGCTCCCTCCCCTGATTGAGCTCAGGCATTTCTGTAGGTCCCATGAGATGGCTGATTTCTGTTGCAGGGCCTCAACACAGTGCGCCCACCTGACTAATAAACAAGTCACAGCAATAAACAAACTACATGGGAAACAACAAGATGAACAAAAGCAGGAAGTCCTGCTTCTTTGTGTGTGTGTGCAATGGCTATGCCTGTAATGTCAGATTAATTTACGTGCTTTTGGACATGACAGAGTCTCATTACGTTATCTATTCCTATTCTGTGCAGAAATTAAATACTCTCAGCTTAGCTTTACTTTGCATATAACTGCTTGACTGATTAAACTCATAAAATTTACTAACCACAGACTATCAGCAATAGAGCAAAATTGGTGAGTCATCGTTCAAAATACCATGGTTTCAAACTCGAATACGGGGCACGAAAACCAGAGGGCGTGGAAAGAATGCTTTCTTATTACAGGCTCTGTCCTTTGCCTCTGCACTGGCTGGTTTTTCCACAGCTCAGCAATACAAACCTGCCCTAAATGGACCCTGAGACTGCCCCTCCCTGACAAGAGGAGGGTACCAGGCAGGACAGGGGACAGGGCTGAAACATAATCAAGGTGGCTGTGATGAGACTGGGTGATTCAGGAAGAAACACAGAGCTGCTCGCCTGACCTTCAGCCCAGTCATGGTATATCTGGTACAAAGATCCATGAATTAGTTTTAAACAAGTTTGCTTGGATGCAGAATCAGCCCTAATATGGAAACGCAGAGTTCCCTGGGATGCTTACCACTCTATAACTTAAAAAGAAATTACAAATTATTTGGAATTCTGAAGCAGGAGATTAAGGCCCTTGGCAACACACACTGGGAACAAGCTATGATGTGTCCCATCTTGACTGCTAACGGCACTATGTATTATCTTGGGTCATGCAATACAGCAGAACCAGATGGGATGTGTCACCATTAGTGCATAGCAAAAAGCAAACAAAGGGGTTTGGAAAAGGGGGAGAAAATATGCAGGATCTGACCAGCATCCGTGGTTCTGCTTTCTTGCAAAACCATCAGATGTTGAAATATAAAAGAGAAAAAAAAGGTAGTTATATCTTTACTGTAGAAAGGGTAAGAGGTCAGGCAGCCCACAATTATGTAGATGTATCAAAATCATCCAGGCTTCAGAATATGTATTCCTTTCACCAGTGGCCCATGTCTGGAGAGATTACATTACCCAAGGTTCTAGCCTTATCATTATTATTATCTCTTTACTGCTTATGCATGAGAAAATATTTTGCTCCTATTGCAATTTTTGTTTACCACAAGGCCTCACTGTGCAGAATGCACTGCAATCCCCATCCAGCACTGACAGACTTGCAAAGGGTCAATTCCTCCAGAAATTCTTGAGGAAACAACACACATCATTGTCTGCTGTTCTTCTCTTTGCTTTTTAGTCACATACTGCCTCTTCTGCTCCCTATTTTTTCTCTCCTGTTGTTGACCCAGGCTTATGCCCTGCCTTCATAAAGCTGTTACCCTCTCATGTCCCTATCTCCTAATACTCTTTATCAGCAACAAACAGAATTTTGCAAGACTCATTCAAACTGTGATAGAAACAATATTAGTTGTCATGCAGGAGTTTAGGGAATTTTCTGCATCAGAGCCAATCTTTGTTGGAGAAGAAGGGAGAATGGTCCTAAATTTTTTGCCATGAATAATTCAATACTTTTACTCCATTTTCTCTGAACTGCCACATTGCGTTTAGCTCTGTTGTTCATATAAACCATATAAAAATAAACCAGTTCTCGGTGGATTAATGAAATCAACACACTGAATGAAATGCACAAACTCTGATCTGTTTTTTTTTAAGACAGTGGAATGTTTTCCAATGGCTTCTGCTGGCTTCTATTCTGGGCAACATCAGACGTTAAAATGCAGGTGGACTGTAAAGTCTTTATGACAGAAATACCCTCCTTCCATGTGACTAATACAAACTGACCGTGACCCTCAGCCTTCATTTGTCTCCTGTTCCAAAACAGACCATGTGAGTAAGGAGAGGCCAGGACACACAGCCAGTCATAGGATAAGTAACTTAGTCAGAAAACCCTTCAAAGCAAAGGAAGCCTTGCAAAGGCTAAGTATGAAATACCACATATGATATTGTAACTTATTTATTTTTCAAGACTAAAACTCTTCAAGCAGGATGCATAGATTGTCCATCAATCACTGAGAAGGGAAGTTATCTGCAGTGTTCCCTCTATTACTAGCACAGGTGAAGTTGAGGTGTGTGGATGAATCTAATCACTCTGTTAAGTTTTTTGTATATAGGAAAACTGACCAGGTATAAAGAGTGAATGGATTCATTTTCTTCTCACACCTGTGACTATTCCATCAATCCACTTAGAACAGTATCTCCTTTCAGTCACGCTTTAGTACACAACAACAGCAGAAGCTGTACTGCAGATCAGTTCCAGATATTTTCAGCAGTGTCATCTGGTCACCAATGAAAAAAAGTTTTCTGCCCTACTCTTGTCTACATTATGCTCAAGATGAACAGAGCCTTTCTCTTCCACTATAGATGGTAGATAATGCTGGCCAGCTGAACAGTTCTAGTTCCCGCACAGTTTGATTCATCTGAGAGTATTTGCTCTGGGAATTGAGACCCTCACTCTTTGCACTTGGAAATAATTCTTGAATTTGGGATAGAGCCATCTGTTTCCAAATAACACCATTCTCTTTATGGGGACCAACAAATTATTTCTGCTTGATTTCCACAGGTCAGCTTTGAATTTACACAGGCGATGAGAAAGGATGCATTATTATGCATAAATGTCTGTACCTGCAAGTCTTCATTACAGAGTAGAAACCAGCTGCAAGGTGATATTGTTTCCATTTGAAAACATTCCTAACAATTACTCAAAGGAAGTGCAGTGATTTCTGAGGAAGTGATCATTTGACTACATTCTAGAAAGCATCTCTGAACAGTATCTCCAACTACTGTCTGTTTTGAATCACATTTTAGAATAAAATCATCAGATAGACTGTAGTGAGAGTACTCCAGAATACTTGGGGTCCTGTATATGCAGCATACATATAATGATTTACCAGGTAAATTGTTAGCATACAATCATCTCTCTGTCATATAAGAAGGTCAAGTGGCCAAAATAATGCAGTTAGTCTAAGGCCCTGTCTTCCGTGATACTGGGCCAGAGACTGGTTATTCACAGAACAGCTTGGATGGAGAGCTCCCATCTTCTGCATTTCCCCTCTTTTGGTGTTGTACGTGACCTATGTCCAGCTGTATTTCAAAAGATGCCTACATTTTAGGTATATGAGAGACATATCTCTGATAACAGGATGGGGGCAGGCCATATGACTCTTGAGAGAGTATGTGACCCGGCCTGCACAAATGATTTGGCATTACTAACCTAAAGGGCTGTAACTGGTCATTTTTCCAAGCGACTACAGCTTTTTTTCTAACCATATCACATTTCCTAGTTGGATCAGTTTCCAAGTTTGCGACACCCTGTGGCCTCGCCCCCATCTTAGAGCACACCTATCTGATTGTACTCAGTATTTTATTCTTATTTTTATCCTGTTGGCAAAAGAGTCCTGATGTGTACTCAGATTTGTACTGATGGACTACCTGCCTATGCTTTTGCTTGGTAGAAAGTTTCATCCTTAAAATTGAGTTGTAAATGTAGAGGGATAGTGATGGATTTCATCTATCACTGAAATGGATTCCCTTTATAAATATATTCTTCAATATTGGAAACAAAAGTGCACTGGGAAAGGAAAATGAAAAACATACTCAAGTGATAGGGAAACATAATGAGATAGGCAAGTGGAGTTAAAAAAAAAAATCTTATCATCACCTCTTTCTTTTCTTCAGATAAGAGCAATTTAGGTTGCTCTGACACCAAGGGTATAGTTATATCCTTAATGATAATATCATGACAGAGTATGGGTAGGCAAATATATCTGCAGTCTATGGCCTCAAGATAATTCACTCCAAGCAAAAGCAGGACTAAGAAAGCCAGGATTGTACTGTAACAAAGAACTCCATGACAAGCTTGGTTTTGCTATCCTGGACCTCGCCTTTGCACTGATTCATAAGATCTGTTAGTACAAATGTGTTATGGCAGTAAGACATAAAATACCACTGGTCAATTGACTTTTGGTAGCATTTCTGCAACTAAATATATCCATTTATAAAAAGGCAGGCACCTGGGCTGGTCAGTGGAGGGAGACAGTTACTTCTAAAAGATATTCACTGTCCCCTAGGTTAGGTGTCCAGCAGAGGCAGTAAGACAATAAAAAACCCTCAGTGGTTTTCTAAGGGCTACTTACCATCAAAAGTTTGATCCTTCACCACCACAGAAGACTAAGCTCTTTGACTGGTAGTGATATAGGAGAGAAATTGCATAGAAGACAACTAGAGGGAACTGGAAACCAGGGTGTAGCAAAGCAAGCTATGATCAGTGCCAGGGTACAAGGCCATAGGGCTGAAGGCTGCAAAGACAGAAGGAGGCATACCGGGAACTATCAGTCAAACAGGCATGGGGTGGGCTTCTTTCTGTTGACCTACACCCTGCTGACTCTGCTGCATTAGAGACAGGAAAATATTTCATTTCACAGATTTTCATCAGGCTGTTGTTAGCTCACAATTTAACCCACAAATTGAGGAAAATGAAGCATCCAAAGCATCCTCAGCCCTAGACTTTCAGTTAGGAACAGATTCCTCCCACAATTCCTAGCATGAAACTAGGCAAAGATAGTGCTTAGTATTGTCCCTTTTTAAAGGCAACTGATCTTAATAAAGACACCTTACTGTAACATAAGGAAGCAGAACTGTGGGACATCTTTAACGAACTATATAAAATTGTTTGCATAATAGTAGCTCTGATAAAAATGGATCCACCTTACTGAATATATAGTGTTTCCAATGCTTTTCTTCTAACGGATGTTTTTCTCAGGCCTCTACTCTTGTTGAAGCTTTACTAAATTAATTATCCTCCTTGACTTGATTAAAAACAGTCTATTTTTAAAAACTTTTAAGTTGTCTTCTTCTTCTGTGGGGAACCCCTCCTTCAGCCATAATCAAACTCACTTGCTTCAGGCAGGTTGATGGTGGGTGTGCAAAGCAAATCTGTTCCAGCCTTCACAAGGGCCCAGTAAGAAACCTGGGTCTCCTCTCCACAGGCCCTTCAAAGCCAGTGCTAGGTCATGCCACTCAACCTAACATTTTTTTAATATCTTTTTTAAAGCTGCTCTTCAAAACAAAAACAAAGTGAAAAGGATGGCTCAAAAGTTAATGTAAGCCATATTTCCACATTTTTGCTGAGACTAGCTATTTCCTCAGAAGTGGAGTCCTGCAATTTCCTCAAGCTTCGACTCTCCTTCCTCTGGGGTAAGAGTTTTCCCTGTGGAAAAATCTGTCATTAGGCTGAATTTCACCATCAGGTGAAATTTGGTCAAATTTGATTCTCCAAATCCAATCCCTAAGGAAATAATTTACAAGTGAGTGAAAAAGTACAGATGGAGATGAGCCCAAATTGCTAAAAAAGTAATTTCATCCTATACATGCAATCCCCTTTTCTTTGTATCTCAGTTCGTATGGATTTGTACTCTCATGCCCTTACAGAGTTAAAGACCAGCTGCCAATGCACTCCTGCAAGGCTCACCCCTAACACAACCATTCCCAGGGAAATGGTAGGACAAATGTCTGGGAGAGGATGGTCTTAGTCTGTTCTCCATGACATGCTATGGTTGATCCATCCCTGTGCCCAACTCCCCTTTCTTTCTGTTGGCTGCTGAGCTGACAATTCCTGCATACCAGTTCTAAAGCTAAATGCAGTGTAGTTGGAGGCGAAAAAATGAGCTTGTCCATATCAGAGGGAAGGAAAGAATATAAATTGAGTCCTATCAGCCGTCCAAAAAAAAAAGAAAAAAACCACCAGAAATTAACAACAGTCCCCCCCCTGCAAACTAAGAACTGAGTGGGCTTCAAGCTGACCCAGTCAGACTCCTTGCTTTATCAATAAATTGCATTATCTCTGCCTTGATTATTTCCACCACAGAGGGTATCTGCAAGGTTATCAAGACCCAAGTGACTTAATAAGATCACAAAGACATACAGCTGATAATTGTTTTCTGACAGGTTTATGTCCACAACTGATGCGTCTTTTAAGGGTTTGATATTTTTGCAGACAAGTCTAAGGAGAAACATATGCTGTGCCTTATCGCGTGTGGAGTCTAGGGTGGTACGGGGGAGAGGCAGAGGGGGAGGTGGCATTGATTTGAAGCAAGGAAACCCCTTCTTGTCACTCAGCCTTGAGAGCTTCTTAGGGCCTTGTTAAATACACTGATAAATGCATATCTCAGTGAAGCTCCAGGAGGACTACTTCATGGTAGGAGATTTTATTTTACAGATTGCCCTCTAGACAAGAGAAATCTGATTTCTGAACCTACACAAAAGGCTCACTATGCTTTGTGGGTGTATTGATCTGGCAGCACTACAGCAGCTGTGAGCTCAAATGTCTGTGCTGCCGGCATAATCAGAAACATGCTACATGCAGGATGCAGCAAGCTTCAAGAGCTTAACAAGCCAGATAGGGGGCCTGCCAATTCCTTTCAGGGCTAACAGCAGGGTAAAGAAGCGGTATATATGGGGAACTATCAAAGCTATTGCAACAAAAAAGGGTTGAGGAAATGACTAAAGAAAATTAAAAACCACAAGAAAATCCCTGAAAGATACAAAGTACCGGCTTATTCACCTATCGTACAGATATGTTAGCTTTACAGTACTCACGCAAATCCAATATGCAGCCCAATTACAGTCTGAAAACCAAAAACCTCCTTTCAAAATGTCTGGGTGATATCATTGTACTGTGTTTACCTTTCTCATATTTTCCAGCAGTCATGAAAGCCCTCCTGTGTTGAGCAAAGCTTTTTATGGTAGGAAAGAATCTGCTTGGTTATTCTTAATGTTTTTCAAGAATCTTTCATCATAATAGAACATCATACTTTTGGCTTGTGGATACATTTATATATTATTTTTATCTTGATTTCAGTACATATACGTTTTCTCCTAATGGCTTTCTGGTAAATGTATGAGCTGACTTTCCACAGTTCACATCTTGATACAATAGTTGTACCTGACATTTTCTGAAATGATGGGTTTTGTTCAGGCAATAACACAGTGCACAAAAGAAAGGTAATACTGGTGGTTTATAGCATCTGTACTTGGCTTTGAGGTTAGTAAGTCGGTCATTAACATATGGTCTATTCTTGCAAATGCTCACACACAGAGCGCCTTCAGGCGTGCGAGGAAGCATAATGAACCAGGAGCTCTTCCTCCGCATGACTTTGCAGAATGCCTCTCGGTTTTCTTTTTCCAGAGACATACCATGGAAATAGAGGCTGAAAACTTGTCTTCTGGTCAGAGTTAATGCTGCTGGAACCATAAAGTGTGCTTTTGTTTGCTCCTTATGCTTGTTATTTGTGAATCATGTAAAAAGTACAGTAATCTCAGTTCTGCTTTCTCTTCTAGTATGTGAGTTTTCTAAGTGTTCAGTGAGCATGCTTTGTTAGGTAGCTCCCACCACTACACTTTCATAATGCTCCGAATCAATCAGGCTTCTAAAACAGCTTTTGTTTGTCTTTCTTTCGTGTAGTTAAATGTAGAAACTACTTCCATAATTTTAAATTAATGAAAAGGAAGGTTCCGAGGAGAATTAAATTTAAACAGGGAGTGGGAGCAAGTGGCCCTGACCACAGTGGTAACATCTGGAAACCAATAATTATCTGTTGGTAGCTGTGCAATTACTACAGAGAGTACCTACCAGTGAAAATCCTCAGTAATGCATCACTCTTCTCTGATGGCTGGGTCATAGAAAGCATCCATTAACAGGAACACTGGATCTTATTCATCCAGGAGCACCAAGATGAATCAGACCTAACTATGTACAGAAATACATCATTCCACTATCTTTGCTTTGGTAATTAAGAATTTAGAAATGTAGATGTATTAAGTAATTTAGAAAGATAGATATATTCACCACACAGCTACATAAACCATTCACATATTCATGGAACAGCCTACCTTCACTCTGAAAGACAGCTATGACTCATTTTTAAATGCATTTTCAAGCCTTAGGTGTCAAAATTGTGGCTGTCAGCCACAGAGCTCTTTTGAGCTAACAGAGCCTTCACCAGTAAGCTGCAGAGCCCACAAAGCCAAGTCACTAAACCTTTCTGTTCTCTAGTTACTCATCTGCAAAATATGGTCACTATTGAAGACTCATTCTTTAACGGGTAAGGCATGGGTAAGGGAGAGGGCTCCAGAGCTCCAGGAGGCCTTACTCAGGAACCACCATATTTAGAACTAATTTGGACAGCCCTGAACATGCCAAGCATGCCTTCACTTCATTTCCACCTCAGAAGTTAGATATAACAATATCACTTCTTCCAACCAAGAGCTAGAGAAGGGTGGCAAAGCCATGGGATTTCTTCATACCTTCGGTATCAGAGAACTCACAACCTAGGGCAGGTAGGGCCTTCCTCTAAAGAGGACCCTGTATGCCTTCATCAACTCAGTAAGGAAGTCAGACACTTGCTTCAGGAGGACTGCTTCATGAGACATCAAAAATGCAGGTGGACTCGATCTCATTCCAAGTTCTACTTTACTTCCGCTAATGGAAAAGTAGCATTAGCTACAGACAAAAACCTTTCTTATTTTACACAGTCTCACTCATGCCCATACTACATCTAGATTTTGGTCAGAGACAATGGATGCAACCTTTCTTATTGCAAAAGTATATGAAACACCAGTTCAGAGTCAGGCACAGTTGGGCTGCTGATGGGCAGATAAACGACACTGCAGTCTCTCCTCTCTCGTGAGGCTGGAGTACAAGTAGCACCAGGCAGAGCGAATGGAGGGATGGCTCCAGCCTTCTCACTTCTTCCACTTCCCTCTGATAAGCCTGAACCAATGCAATTGTAATAGCTACCTGTTTAGTTAACACACTGTTTCATCTGTCTCTTTTCCTTTTCTGTTCCTCTCACTGCCTTTCATCTCTCACTACATGTTGAAATCACTAGGTCATTGAAAGAAGGATTGATATTTATTTTGTGTTTATAACATCTAGTACTGTGAGGTGTTAAATGGCATCTGTAGGCACTTTCAAAAAACAAGCAAGTAATACAATGTCTTTTGAGCAATTACTGTGACAGTGTTAATACATATTTGCCCCTTTGAACAAAATTATGCTTACAGAGCAAATGCAATTCACTCTAACGTGAATGGTGGCAAATCAAAGTAAGAGGAGATTAATATTTCAACTTGGCTAATCTTAGTGACTCAAAACAACTTAAGTCTGCTCAACTTTCAGTACAACTGTTGGAAATCATTCATGTTGCTTTCTACCTCTTCTCCAGGTTTCTTTTACTACTGAAATACCATTGATCCCAGTGCAGCCTGTAACAACAAAGGCTCAGTTGCACTGTACTGACACAGAGGCTTCTTGCTCTGACTGGGGATTAAAACATATGACAACCAGATATAACCCTAATAACAGCATATCTTTACGTATGAGAAGTGCTATAAAGATCTGACCTAGATGCAGAACTTGGCTCTAGTATTTAGAAAGCAGTGGGCAAGCCATTTTAAATCTTGAAATCACAGACATCTTTCAAATCGTTGAGAAATGCAATGCCTTTGTCCTAGATAATAAAAGAATTAGGATTTTTTTTTTCTTTTAATTTGATACTATCACAAAAAAAGTTGCATTTGGGACAGTGTAAACTGGGGAAATTCACAGGCTGGTCCAATTTGTGGGGCCTAACTTCACAGCTGTGAAGACAGCTGTAGCAACAGACTATCTTTAGGTTCAAATACAGGTTTGACACCCATATTACCTGATACTTCAAGCAACTAGATCTAAAACATCACATGAGAAAACACCATGACTGGATCCATTTATGACAGTGACTACACAGATCTGAAAGGAGTAAAAACGATTGATGAACAAACTTCTCTATTTCATTGTAACTATTCCAAGATCTATAAATGTGGAAGCAGTGAAAAGGATTTATCCAAGAATATTTTAAGCGAGATCTTTAGCACATATGTTCAATAGAATAAAGTGACTGTCCACTAAACCTGCTCTAAATCTTGTTCTGCAATGATCTATACAAACCTACTCTAAAAGTATGGTCTGTAGTTATCACCCTTTCAAATGACAGCCATTCACAGAGAGAGGGCAAATGCAGGATATTGCTTTATTTCTGCTTTATTCCTTCCCTAGACCAGGCAAAGCACTTCTAAAAGGAAAAAGGTAAAAATATTTATTTGATTCACTGGGATTTAAATGTTTTTCCAGGAGAACAGTTTCCAATTACTATTCTCTGTTTGCAGAAATGGGACTGTCACTCAGGGGTTGCCCGTGATTTCGATTGAAACTCCAACAGTGACCAGGAAATAAAAGACTTCTAGGGAAAACACTGATATTCCGGGCTAGCCAGTTTCCCTGCAGACCTTTTCTAGTTTTATATCTGGTTGTTGTTATCTAGGCTTTTTTTGTTCAGATCTCAGCATCTGTTATGTCCCTGCACAAGCACACATTAAACTCTTCCTTCTACAATATTTTAAGTAAAGACTCTTGCCTTCCAGAGCTTTCTCAACATTGCAGCTCAAATACATACAAAATATCAGACAAAGCTGAAGATTGTGCTCTTAAGTTTTTGACAGTTTTGATCAAGGCCTTCCAGGTCAGCAGAATTCAGAGCTTCTTCTTCTTTGCCAAGTTTAGGACCTGGTCACAATGGCTTATCACCAATTACGACCCATCAGTTAGGTCCTACCATTTAGGTAGTGGCAGCTGATATGAATGGCATTAATCTATATTCTGCCCCTTGAGCATTATCCCTGAAGTCTTCAGTGAGAACTTGACAGACCCATTAGTTAACAGTGCAGTCATGGCTTCTTAATATCATTTTGGCTTATTAATTAATGAACCATGTAAATCACGTTCGATATAGGGATGAGGTAGCTTCAAATCAAATCAGTACGGAGGTCAAGGAAGGAAGGTGAATAAGCTCCAGGGTTTTGCAGCCTTTGGCTGTGTATACTTTCTCTTCTCCTTTGACATACCTGACTAGTTCATGCAGCCAGCACCAGCAGGGCTGTCTCTGTCAGCATGGAAATAGCATGAATCCCTCTTCGTCTCAGAGAACAGCTAAGAATGACCCCTGGAACAACCTGCAGAAGTAATGTTATCAGAAACCACCTTGTTCTTCTTTCCCAATAGCAAAGGATTCATTGTGTATCATCTGACCACTTGGGCTTGGAGGGGATCCGACAAGAAGAAAGCTTTCGCTTTGTGCTATTTGCTCAGCCTAGGGCCAACGACCTACAAAAACATGGAGTTGGACACATTGTACTCTTCAGTCATTCAAAAAAAAAAAAGGCAATAAGCACATCCATCCAAGAGGGGAATAGCATCCTCATGTATTGCAGAGGACTCAAAGCTAGCAGATCTACTAGGGCATGCCACTAGTGAGCAACAGGCTCCCTTCCCCAGGCTAAAAGACAGAAACTAAAAAATAAAGCCATAGGAGAAAAAAAAAATAGAAAAATTAAGCAGTACAGATTGTGAATTATGAGGCAAATTACAACAAAGGCTGCTATGGTTATCACAAGTACAGCGCAAGAAACCATGTGGAGCTCTGAAGGGGTCACTTGGTTGACGGGAGCTCCGAGAAGGGTCTGTCCTCTGTCCCACTGCTGCAGGAGGGGCGCAAGGGGAAGGCAGCACCACTGCAAGGGACACTGCTAGCTCCCAAAAAGTCTCCTGCCTGAGAGGCTGTCTGCACCCTGGCTCTCCTTTACACTGCAAAATTTATTCTGGTGAGAACAGACTGTGAAGCCAAAAAGGGGACATTATAGGAGTATGCAAAGTGGGAACGCCTTCACCAGTCCCAGGCAAAGGTAACCCATAGTGGAGAGAAGCAGGCATGCAGGCTGTTGTTGTGTCAATATTTGTTTTCCCTGAATGCATCATCTAATAAATATTTTCCTGGAGTCTGGCTGATCCCAAGTTCTGTCTGGGCACCTTCAGAGCACACAAGTTCAGGTGCTGAGTGTGACTCACGGCTGCTGACGTGATCCCCGTCAGCACCAGGAAACTGCAGTGCAGGCCAAGGGAGGGCGGATCACATCGCTCATCCCGTGTGAGCGATGTCCCCAGCAGGGCCATAAACCCCAGGGAGCTCAGGGCATACCTGAGATATCATTAGCTAGGACAGCCTATACGTAATGAAAGCTTGACTCTTTAGTCTCAAGCCATTCACAGGGCTATTTGACCAGCATAAAAAAATCTCCACTTTTTTGCCTTTTTTTTTCCTTGCTTTTTTTTTTTTTTTTTTTTTTTTTGAGAGCAGTGGTGGTTGAATAACTGGACTGGTAGCAAAAACACTGAGTTCTTATAGTGTCTTTGCCAACTTGTTGTGTGACTGACAGCATGTCATTTCACCTTTTTGTCTCAGTTCTCTAGTGGTATATGAGGATAACAATAGTCCAAGTGGTTCTGAGAGACTAAATTCGCTAATGTCCTAATCCAAAGCCCATTGAAGTCAATGAAACAGCTCTCAATTACCTTGAAGGGCTTCAGGCCAGACCTTGCTTATTCAGCATTATAAGAAGCATTTGAAAACCCTTTAAACAGTGCCATATGTGTGCAAAGGTATTGGTTATTACAGGACTGAAGAACAAACTTTTCAACTGATACAAGTACACATGAATAATACCTTTTCACAGTCTCGTTTTTAGCAATCTTTGCTCCTTCTGAAAAAAACACCATATAATACATATAACGTCAATACTCACAATTGTCTTCAATGTTCTATCAGACAAAGCACTTATTCTGTTAACCACAGACTCTTTTTAATTTGCAAAAAATGCAGGTCTGGACAGATCTGAAGGCAATGCAGCCATGTACAATAGCTGTCATTCTTTAGCAATTTATGGTCAGTCTTTGTAAACCTTTGTAACAGGTTTCAGTTGATTGACAACTTGTGGGGCAGAGCCCCACAAACAGGTTTTAAAGCTCCAAGACAGACCCAATTTTCTTTGATAAGATTAGATGCCGCAGTTCAAGATGGCCCTATGAATAAAAAGCCATCATTTATAATGGTCTATCTACTGTTACACTCTACAGAGACTGACAAACTTTACTGAAGCTCTGGACTGAGGTCAATAATCTCTTAGATATGTTGAGAGCCTTTAAGGTCATAAGGATCAATCTGATGTCAAGGTCAAGGTCTTTACTGCATCCGGGTAATTTGGTACAGAAGCTCAGCAACAAACTGACAACAGACAGAAAGCACCGGTGCTGGCAGGGGTGACGGTGTTGAAACCTATTCTGTTCAGGCAAGAGCAGGAAAAACCCACAGGCTGGGCAGTTCACGTTGAATAAAACAAAGAGGAGAAGGGAGAAAGGTGCCATTTTGAAAGCACTTGGAAATGACTAGCGTTAAAATCCTGGCCTATGTGATATTTCTTAAATGAAATCATTTTTGGAGGAAAAAAAAGTACAATCGGTGACACTAAACTCATTTAGATACAATGAAATTATTTGCTTAAGTTACAGACCAGAATGAAAAAACTAAGTCAAATGCTTCAGTGTTTTCTACAAAAAGGTGTCCTGTTTCTTCAGTATGTAATACTTTTGTGGCAAACTTTCCCTCATTGTTATTAGAAATCTTCAAAATCTGCTTGAAAAGATTTTAAAACATCAGAAGAAAGCACTTTCTGTTGAAGTGAAACGTATTATTCAGAACAGCTTGCTTGTCCCTCTGCATTTGCAAAATGATCAACAAATTAGAAAACAAAACAAAACCCATCATTCATCCAGTCCTAATAAAATAATTGCTTAACACAGTTATGCTCGAGGGTTCGGAGTCCCCAGCAGTTACAGAGTATTAAAAGAGAGAAAGTGGGAAAGATAAGGTTGCAGGGGAACTCTAACCCAATAACCCAGACATTTTGCAGGCAGTAAATGCTGAAGTATTATCATAGTAATTGACATCACAAATGCTCCAAGCTAAATATATTGATTGCCAAGGTCAGCATTTTAGGCAGCAACAGCAGACGTCCTCATCCATTAGTCCTGCAATATTGATTTCAGTCAGGAAAATAGAAGCCAGAAAAAGGAAAATACTTGAGCAATAAAATGATCTTTCTCTATCTTTGTCTTCCAGACATAGGAACAGACACCCTGTTCAGAGTATGTCAGCACTTATAGGATTGCTGAAGACTCATATGGATTTCCCATTCCTCAGCTTATTCAAACATGCATTTGTATTCAAAATGGCTAAAAAATGACCACTTCAAATGTAGAAACCAGACACCAGACAAAGGCATAGCTTTGGCTTTATCTTGCTTGATAGAGCAGGATGTATCTCAAAACTGTAATTTTTCTTCTTAATACCATTAGAGAAGGTACAAAGAAAGTGCTTTGTAAATGAAACCTGTTAAGTGCCAAATGCTTAATTATATAGCAAACACCAACCATTAAGAAAGTCTCCCAAGGCTAGAAACTTTCTTTAAAATTGCTTTCTCAGTGATTATTGCCTCAGCTTTTTAAGCTGTATTATTTTAAATGAAAAACAGTGTGATTAAACACAATGAACTAGAGTTTATAAACTTGGACAGAAGTGAAAATTTTTCCCAAACACTTAAACAATTCACAGAATGTATTTTTTTAAGACAGAAATAATTGTCCGTGCCTTCTTTGGCTATGTGTGTGACTAACTGTTGTTCAATGCTAACTCATATCACTGGGTGAAACCATGTTGTAAAAAGGTGCTTTATGAAGATGACTATAATTATTTTCTAAATCCATATCTAGAAGGCAAAGGTAAGCATGATTCTCAGAATAACTCACTCTCCAGGAGTATGATCTTTTTTTTTCTTTAATAACATTCCTTGTTCCCTGCTAGAAATACTTAACTTTGTGCTTTTTTCTGTCACACAGAAAATTTTCAGGAGGAATGTAGCAAGGCTAGAATGGAGTCTCAGCAAACCAACGGCTATTTGCATATGCGTTTAGTGGCCAAAGACAGGCGGACAAAGTACATTAGCTGGCATCTGCACGAATAAAGCCATGCAGCAAGAGCTGCAGCAGTCATAACTACAGCAAGCAGCACACAACTGAAAAATGATGGTTATATCCCAGGAAACTCGGAGCACATAACAAAATACAGCATAGCTGGAAGTGAAATTGCTGCCTTTCGATTTGAGGGTATGGTAAGAAAAGGTAGCACATTAAGTGGTTATATAAAGTAACACTGAGCTTGACTTGACTATTTTTGGTCTCAGTGTTTATGTCTGTGAAACATCGCATGTTTTCTTTTTACTCTAATCCAGTCACAAAATTAGTCCTGCTTCAACATGCTTGTGTACCATCACATTACAGCTTGGAAATTTCCATTGTAAAGGAAGGTAATAAGCCTTACATTTACTTTGTCTCTCTCTTCCTTCCATTACATATTAGCAGACTACACACGCACAATGCAGATACAGATATTTCCCAGAGGAGAACACAACAGCTCAGTATGACCACAACTTGGGCAGCAGCAGAGGGAGGAAATTTTTGCCAAGAACACCAGGAAAAAGCGCATTGGGAACCATTAGGTTTACGCAGAGGAAAAACACATTGTTAATGCGAATGACCAATGCAATAAAACACTGAAACATATTCCTTTATTAGTTTGTCCCCTTGGGAAAGTTGAGGAGTGAAGCCACTCACTTAGACTTGTATAAGCAGTTCTAAGGCTCCCAATCTATCTGAATCTGTCCTAAGAACTTACTTATTTAGAGAGAAGGAGGGAGGGAGAAGTAGAGGAGGCATTACTAAATCTTCTTTTTTTCAGAGGACATCAAGCTTCAAAATAATGGTGGAAACAGAATAAATTGAAGATGCTGTCTACAAGGATGGGCATAAGCAGCTCAGTGTCTGCTCTACCTGTGCTCCAAAGCAGCCAGGTGCAAGGCAGGGATGGTCTGTACGGTCCCAGTGCCTACACATATAGCTAGCTTAGAGCAGAGGTGGAAAAACCACACAGCTGCACCCATTTATGTGCCAAGGTCCAGTTGCAGCTGGTAGCAAGTTGCAATGGCTGGTGCAGAGGTGTGGCTACAGCAGGAGAGAGAAGAGAAGCTCTGCCTTCAGGGAGAGCTACAGCACTTTGGCCTGGGCCATGAGCATAATGACCAGACTGAGATAGCTTTATTTCATCCTTCCTCAAGGTCAGAGCTCATGTGCCATCCCTGGAGACCAGTGCTGATCTAAAGAGGAGGGAAATTAATGGGACATTTAATTTCAACCATCTTTAGGACAAGGTTTTCCATAGAAAAGATGTTTTTCTCTGGTCCTTAGTAGTCACAGTCTAGCCACTGGTTCTCAGCAGTGAGACAACTACCAACTGCTCTGGCTAAAAAACCAGCATCACCCATGGAATAGTGGTTATTTTTCAAAATTGATTTTTAAGAAGGAATTTGAAAATAAAGAGTGATAGATCAATAATTAAAGTGGGACAGCTACCTTACAACACTCATCCCTAACATGAGCAAACAAAAAGGAGTAAAAGAAAACTGGCCAACTGCTATAGCTGGCCTACATGTTAAATCCAAAAGAGAAGCCCCTCAATACATAATGCTACAGTGATTTGTATTATTATGTAATCTCCATTAGGTATTGATTTCCAACACAACTGGCAGGACTCAGTACAAAGGAGTCAGGACTGCTGCTTGTACATAGAGTCAGCAGTTCCTGGCTTCCCTTCTCTCCAATGCTCTTAAATGAGATAAAGCTGTCCAAAGTTTTTGTTGTTTCCACTTTTATGCTATCATGGGCCAAATAATCCTGTGAAAATCATCCAATCTGCTCTCACACCAGATTTACAGCAGACCCTCAGATGACTTTGCTTATACTTTCCAAATGTATGTCTTCATAAAGGAGAGCAAAATTTTATCCACTGTACAGAAGTTCAAATTACCAACAGACAGAAACTAGCTGCCCTCTTTGCCTAATTTGTCTGTCAAGTATCAGGTTTAGCAGTTCAGCTCAGGTGGAAAAAATCTTGTAAGACAATTCACAAGTCCTTCTTTGTCTTTAGAAAAACTTTAAGAGAATTTTTAACCACTTCCCATTTCTCAGAGAGTCTAGATAAACAACATAACCATCAGCAGTATTTGCAAGTGAGACCAGTAACAAATGATTAAACATTTAATGCCTTTAAATTGGAGCAATTTCCTTCAAGAGGAGACAACATTCACTTCCCTGGAGCAATTGGCTTAAACAGAAAGCTCAACTTTATCAATATTATAAATTTTTTCTACCTCTAACTGACTGCAAGGTAACTAGAGTTAGTGGAGCCCCTAGCCTAATTTCATCAGGTACATATTAAACCAACTTTTCAAGGACAGAAATATAAAAATGTATTAATTTTGTGCACATCACAGCAGGCTGAAAGTCCCAGAAATCTTGTCTCTACTATCCACCAGAGTCCTGGCTGGCTGAAGTCTCACAGTGGCTTATTACTGTTTTCCCCTTTTACTCACACATCCTGCTCTAAACCAAATGTTATCGAACAACGTAAAACTCTTTTTTGTATATAAAAAAGGAAAAAATTACTTGAAGCACAGTGAATGACAAATATTGGAACTGAATGAAATTAAAACCTAACACACAGTCTACGTAGCTGCAGGTTGGTCGGCTCCTAGGGTGGACTGGGAAGAGCAAACATCCTTTGAGAAAGACTCCCGTGGAGATTCAAGGACACTTGAGGAATACGCAAGTACTGGAGGAAGGAGCTGCGCAGAAAGCACTCCTAGTAACCACAGATTTAGCTCTTTAAAGATACAAATAAGAGAACAAAATATTCTAGGCTGCAGTCCTGCCTGCTAAAAGAGGCATATTTTTTGTCAGTTCTTGCACAGAGCTAGATTTTTATGTTAGCACTCGGGTATAACGCACGTCCTCTATAAATATCAGGAAATGTCTGGGTCTTTTTGACAGTCATTATGGACATTGACCACTCATTTCTGGTTTAGAAAAATGCTAAGCACATATTGAAAAAATAACGCATATAACTTGGGAAGTAAACCAATATTTTTTCAGACATAAATACCACAAACATACCACGACTGCAAATCCAAACACGTTTGCACCAGTTACTATATAGATATGGATATTGATTCTTAAACTCTCTTTCCCTAGACCAGACTCTGTTGAGACTAAAGAGACTACATTAATATATGGGGACAGTTTAACCCAAATCTTTTAAAGGACCGGCTCACACTGTGACAGCACCTAAAGAACAATCTAATCATAACCATGCTGTTATTCATGGAAAACAGACAGCCCTTTCCTGCCATCAAACGTGAAGAAACACTGTAGATGCAGCGTGAGCAATTGTCTCCCCTTGTGCAAAAGTGTCATCTGTCAGCCAGATCTCGGAGCAACTGAACACTGAGTACTCTGGTCTAGTACCGCTTTCACAGATAAAACAGAACAGGAATTGAAAAAAAAACCAAAAAAACAAAAAAACAAAAACCAGAAAAGGTACTTGAAGTGTCGGAAGACAATTCATGTCTAGCCATACAAATTTCTCTGCTGACCCTCTCAGACCGACCTAAATAATTTATTTCCACAAGTATAATGTCACTGCACATCAAACACATACTACGGTTGCAGGAACTAGGCCAATTCTTTCCCCGTTGCCCTTTTCCATCAATCCCATTAGCTTTCCAGCACATCAGGTCTCTAGTGCAGGAGATGAGTATTTGGGCATTACCATGCGCCTTTGTCCACCCTCCCTGACAAACTGGGATCTCACGGTCTCTGGGAGTATTTATGTTTGCTAATCCATTGTGGATTGCCTCTCTTTTGTTTTACACCTAAATATGATACTCCCATGGAAACTGGATTAGTAGGAAAACACCTTTTGTAAAGGAATTCAATAATTCCAATCTTTATTCTTAGAAAATGAGAAAGCCACAGAAACAAAGGCATAGATTATATTCTATTAGGGGTCTTATGGTGAAATATTCATCTATAAATTCATGTTTCCTTGTGTCAAATCTATAAAAAATAGCAATTAATATTTTGTTAGATACTGCACTACAGACACTTGTGCAGAAATAGCGTGAAATTGTGATCTGTCCCCACATAAAATTGTGACAGCTTGTATGACACACTAGGAAGATATTTTGATATCAAGAACAGAAGCTATAGTATCTGACCCAGGATCTGACTAAGTGGAATGACTCTCTATGCTTTATTTGGCCCTTAGGTTGGACTTCAACCCAGCTGACTAGCAGTCAAATAACTACACTGTTATTTTTGATGACTCTACTATCTTAAATTGATATTGAAAAAAACCCAAACCCAAAACAAAATAGTTAGCAGTCAATACAGTATGTTAATCCCATGCTAGCAAAACAAATCAGCTCCAGTGTAACCAGGTGAGTTTAAAACATCTTCACATGAGATGGTGGTAACTTTTTTATCCATTATAATACAAATACAGATACACATCTGGTCACAACATTTTATGTAGTCTTTGTAGTAGCACTAGTAATGAGTTCTGGTTATTCTGCTATTCTTCCAGATAAAATCCTTTTCATTTTATTTCCATTTTCCTTCTGCAGATGAGATTCTGGAACATGGGCTTCCTCTGCTCTGAAGAGCACCACTGGCAAACTCTGTCCCCTCTCCAGGTTTGCTTCTGAACATCTGCAATTCAAGTTATAACAAACTGCACCTACAAATTCACCAGGATCCTCACAGTTCTAGGAATCACATCAGCAAGACAGAGGAAAGATTTTAAGAAACTGGAGAAGAAAAGCAAAATGACCTGCAGAGAAAGCAAGGCTCAGGGCTAGAGGTGAAAAGGGTCTCAAGCATTGCGATAATGAATAGCACAACACCTAGTACTCAGGTGCCTGGCCCCATCTTGAGGCAGATGTTTATTGTTTGACACAACATGAGGAACATGAGGTACCTGGGAACATGACTCAGCTGTGAAGACTGTGTTAACAGTTTTTAATTAGATTTTCTTTTTCAAAACAACTTCTTTGCATGCTGGTGCAAGAAAAAGATAAAGCTGTCTTTTTTCTAACAGACTGAAAGCATATCTCTCCTGGAAAGGTATGAAATTCAATATTTCTGAACATCACAAATGAGCTAGATTTTTATACTAATTAAGTGGGAAGTCCTCAGTGCAGGACTATAGCACCAGTCTTGCTCTTTTTCTCTGGTGTCGCCCACTCAGTTGCAGGGTTAGAAGAGGAGCTCGCACACCCAGGTCATTCACAACGTGCCTGCTAGCACCACACACCCCTCCACACTCAGAGGTGTCAGCCATTCCCATGCTTGTGGCAACTTACTATCTGTCAGAGCTAGAAGCCAGTAACTAACAAGTGAAAGTCAGCGAATAAAGCTTGGCAGGGCTCTTTACTGCTGTGCTGAATGAGATGGCTGGCACAGCCTCTCCACCACAGGGCAAACTGAGAGAGGGTATTGGTGGAGGTCAGAGATCATTGTGGAGATTTGAAGATCATACAGTTCATGAAGCTATGAAAGAGTTGTAAGTCATCTCTAAGTCTGAAGCATGCTGAATTGCTTTGAAATAAGGGCTACTTAAATAAATACTATTATCAGGAAGTAATTTTTTTAATTGATTTTAAGTTTCTTTGAGAGAAAAAAATATATTTGCAAACAGATGGTAATGAACTCCATTTTAAGCAACAGCTTAATTCACTGCTTCAGGTTCTGACCTCCTAGCTCATATGGGCTAGTCACTCCACAGCAGAAGTTTTGTACCTGAAGGCTCCTGCAGTCCAGAGCAGTAAGGCGGTTTGAAGCAAATCGTCTACCTCGCCCAATTTACCATGCATTGGTCCAGTCTGCAGAATGCCCCTGGTACATGTAAACCAGATTCCTTTCAGAGGTAACTGAACCAGAACTTCTACTCCAGATACTTATTCACATGCAGATTATTGCAACCCCTGATGGGGGCACTGCGGTCTGAAGTAAGCCACATCACCACTAGGTCTTGTAGCATTTATCAAACATGCACAGACCTAAGAAAGGTCTCGAACCATCAGGACCCTCCCGCAATGGCCCCCACACTGCATAAAGGACTAAGTGCTGCATGTGCTTCCTATTTGCTGATGATTGGCAGTCCTCAAGTCATCTTTGCTGCTCCTTCTCTCCCTAAGAATTAATGTGGCTGTCTTTACTTAATGTATCTTCTATTGCTCTCTCCCCCCTTTGCTGAACCCCTTTGTTTCTCCCAGTGTCCTTTTTATTACCCCCTCTTTCTATTGCTTTCTTCTATAATAATGGTAATGGCAAGTTTCAACATCACCAAAAATCAAAGCACAGCCCAAGCCCAAGCTCTATTATAAATCTGCACTGTAAGTGCACTGAAAGTTTCTTGAGCAGCTGCACAAGCCCGTGCCAGACCCAGAAGGCTGTTAAGCTCCCTGTGGGCTGTAAGAGGATTGACAATCCATGCCACGATAAATCAGGTGACAAAGCAGTGCTCCTAAACCTCTGTTACACCACCTCTCCCCCACCTGCCACAGTGGGCAGCGCAGTGGACCACTTCCATTCCTAGTTTTGGCATACAGATGCATGCATTCCATACCCTAACTCACTCCTATGGCACCACATCCCTTGCTAGCGCAGAGATTGCTGTTCCTTGCCAGCAGTTTGCTCTTGAGGGCAGCTCAGAAAGTTAGAAATGAGGGCTTCTGAGCCATTGCTTCTTACAAATCTCTCTTAGAGAGACAGCAGGTTTTTGAGGAAAAAGAAGTAAAGATCCTGAAATCATTTGGATCGACAACAGATTAGGAATATGTCAGCAGCACAGACAAAAAGAGAATTAGGTCTCCCAGGGAGCAGTTTTTAAAAAGTAATTAATTTTATTCAGGAAAGTAAATTCAGGACAGTTAAGAAAATTCATGAGATTTTGTCCTTACAGCACAGGAGGTTAAAAGAGAAAAGACACCTGCCTTATTAAATTCAATCTCCAGAGGCAGTTTGCAAAATTATTAATTATACAAATACATTAATCAGGAGAGTTCTGTGTCTTCTTTGACTTCACATGACCATTCTCATGTGCCAAAAATGTAATTTTTTCCACAAATATAGAACCATCAGCAGCATGCATAAGTGCCTCTATTAAAGACAACAAGACCTCAGAAGTGGGGAAAAGATGGACAAGTGAAATGAAATAGCCAAGAGTGTTCACATGGGTCATGCTGGCTCTCATATACATCTCCCCACTCCTTTGGCAACAGATTTAAAAATTGAAACTTGAAGGCATCTAGCAATATCTAGTAGTCATTTAAGCTAAACAAACAACAGCAGAGAGCATAATCTCTCCTCCTCTTTCCTCAGATTAATCTGATTTACTGCATCCTCTCACAGATAAGCAACACCTAAGGTGCAGCTAGTTGTTCTTAATAAACCTGTTCTGTTTTCTTATGGTTTTGGCTAGGAAAATTGGTTAGGCTGCACCTGAGACTTGGTTTATTTCCCATGAGAGCAAGTGAGGATGAGTTTTTCTCAGGTTTTGTGGGAATGGCTAGGTTGGGATTTCCAGCTGGTGCCAGGTCCCCTCTGCAGGCCCCCAGCACTATGCCCTCTTGCCGGTGCCCACTCCCCTCCTGCAGCCCTGGCTGGACATCCTGGAGCTGCTGCAGTCGCATCCCCTCCTGGGGCCAGGCAGGGGCTGCAGGGCTGCTCATACACACAGGCTGTTCATAATTAACCATTACGCCCTAATGGGGAGGCAATGAAAGCCTTCATTGACTCCTTTTGGACAGTGCTGATGGTGAGAGGAGGGAGGTTAAGGGTCTACCCTGGGAGGACATGCAGAGCGCCCAGGCCTCAAAGGTGTCCTTTTTGGTTTCTGCTTGTCTTTATTTACTATCAAACTAAATGGAATAATAAAAGGAATAGTAATAATAATGGAACAAGAATGGAGTAAGAATAGTAAATCAGTAGATGCCTTGACATCATGGGCTAATGTGAAGAACAGTTCTTAAAAATGCTGCTGCTTTCATACTGATCCCCATAGCTGCCTTTCCCCAGTAGATCTTCTCCCCAGGTGCCCTGCGTTGCTTTGTGGCACCTGGTCTCGTTTCAGCAGGGCTGAGCCCAGGCTCCTGCAGGCTGCCCTTGCCTGGCCCTTTGCCTCCCAGTTGGGCAGGGGGCTGTTCTCAGCCCCCTCCCACCCCAGCACACCTGCAGCTTCCCTGCGTGATGCTCCAGGTTTCCCCAGCAGATGCAGCCCATGTAATCATTTCCACAAGAACTTCTTGTTTCATTTCCACGACTTCCTCCACTTGATGGAAGACAGGGATGATCACTGCTAATGTTAACATCTCACCGGGGCCTAATGTTACAAACCTCCCCTTACACGTAATGCTACACTTCGTCGACAGTCCTTAGATGAATAATGAAAATTTAACCAAGTAAAGGAATTACAAGACGAGGCCCACAGTGAGTTTTATAAACACAGTAAATGCCTTAAATTTTCTACATCAAGTCTTCTGTTATTTTTTACTGTGAAAATACGGAGATCGCATGAGCCAGGGCAAATGGAGGTCACAAAGATTAATATAGAGATTTATCATGTCTATAGTATACAAATGTACATTCTGGATGACCCAAGAAGTAATGAAACCTAACACAAAAGTACTCACAATAAGGGAATTTTGATACTTTAAACAGCTCTGCTTTGTTTTATAATGTTCCATTACCTCACAAATAATGTAGCTGTCATAACAAATAGGAACAGTGATAGATACTAAGAAAAGCTGGATGGTGTGCAAGACTGCGGATACAGCTCCAGTGTTCAGATCTGAATTGACTTTAAACTTAATATTTCTTGGATTGCTCAGCCCTGGCAAGGGCCGCTACAGTATTTCTCAATTTACAAATCTAATCTGTATGAAATAGCATATAGTAAAATGTAACATTGCGTTGACCTGAGCACAGTTGTTTAAGACCGTATATGGTTTTTACACAGATGAATCCGTGTGGTTAGGTTTCTATTTGGAAGACTCACCCAGACCTCACAAGCTTCTCAAATACCTTTAAAAAGCAAAAAAGGAAGAATAAGGTGGCCCACCATTTGCTGGTTGGATGCTGTCCATCATATCTGCAATGAGAGCCATCTGATCTCAGGCTCAGGGCAGCTGCTGTAGGCAGCACTGGCAGCACTACCACTTGTTAAGTGTGTTTAGAGCAGGACCCATTTTCAGTTGATTAAGATCAGAGGATGATAAGCTAAATCAGGCTGGGAGGGACGCAGTCTACCCTCCTGCCCAAAGCAGGGCCAGCTCTGGGGTCAGACCAGGCTGCTCAGGGTTTGAACGAGTAGGAGGTTGAAACCCTCCAAGGATGGAGATGGCACAGCCTCTCAGGGTGACCTGCTCCACTACCTCATGGGGAAAGTTTCTCCCTATACTCAGGCTGAACCTTTCTCATTTCAACTTATGCCCATTGCTTCTCACCCTCCCACCCTGCACCACTGTGAGGAGGCCAGCTCCATCTCCTCCGTGATCCCTCGTCTGTGCTGGGGGCTGTTAGGTGCCCCAAAGCCATCCCTTCTCCAGGCTGACCCAGCCCAGCTCCCCAGCTTCTCCTCATGGGGCAAGTGCTCCAGCCCCACCACCCTGGGGGCTCTCCCCTAAGCTCCCTCCAGTTCGTCCACATCTTTCCTGTGTCAGGTCCCAAAACTGGACTCAGTTATCTAGATGTGGTCTGCCGAGTGCTGCACAGAGCAGGACAATCCCTTCCCTTGATCTTTGCACAGTACCCCTGATCACACAGCTCAGGAGCTGCTGGCTGCCTTTGCTGCCAGGGCACCCTGCAGGCTCACATTCAGCTAGCTGCCCACCACCACCTCAGGACTTTCCTGCAGAGCTGCTCCCCAGCCCCTCTGACTCCTAACAGTGTCACTGCAGGGGCTCATCTTTCCCAGGTACCAGGCAAGTATCTGCCTCAAAGAAAAATGCTTCAGAACATTTCAGGTAAACAATTTTAACTGTTTCTGTGAACAAGGAACAAAGATGGTTTTGCCCAAGTTTAAAAAAATCCAGCAACATTTTTTTCAAGCAACAGTCATTCCTCAGTTCTTGGGATCCAGGGTATGCATTTTGCCATCTTCTGAAAAAAGCCCTAATTGTAGCCAAGCTGTCTGTGAAGAATTGCAGGCTGCAGAAGGTTGAAGGGTAGCACGATCAAAATGCCAGAATGCTTTTGGCAGAACAAGCTGTATCATGAAACCAAAATGTTTCATTGAGAGTTGAGTTCCTGCACAGCTCTGCAGAAATGCCTCACTAGTCTGTAGCACTGCACTTTAGCTAGGCAATCCCTCCTCCAACCATCCTCACCACAGCGCTGCAAAGTGCTGTAACCTGGGCAAAACCTGGGCAAAGGGTTTGGAAGGGTATAGTGGAGGTTTCCTCATTTTCATGCAAACTGGATTTGTCTTGACTAGAAATTCTCTGTTCCTCCTGGTTTCCTTTATTGCATATGACTGAGGGCTCCTAATTCCCTGCAGCACCCGCTTCAATGGTAGTTCAGCCGTAAGACACTGCATTTTATTTGGGCTGGAGAAGTGTCATTCTTGAACATAACCAGGGGATTTCTTGCAGAGACTTGAGTTTCATTAGAGAAAGGAAACCATCACTCTAAAACCTGAGAGGAAATTGGCTGGGCATTGGCCAATGCTGGTCCAGCCAGCTGGAACTGAGGGACATCAGCCCAATATCAGCAGAAATAGCACAGGTTACAGAAATTAGGTCTCTGGCGTCAGGAGCTCGCACGTGCTTCAGGGACTGCAATGAACGGCTCTTAACCCACAAGGGACAGACAAATCTGGCTGAGGCTGTTGACTTTGGTCAAGGTAACAGAACGTTAGGCTGTGTACATAGGCTCTGTGAACATTTATTTGTGATGCTGGGAAACATGCGTAGCTTATCCTAGGGGTATCCTTCTGGTATTACTTTGTGACATCTGCTGCGCATGTGCCCTGCTTACACTGAAACGTTTGGGTAGCCAACTCAAGCTCTCAAAAGTTAGGAAATGCCAAAACTCATGCAATTCTCCTTCACCTCTCTCATGCTTGGGGTCATGTTGTCTTTTACTGCCTACACATCAACCAAAGCATTAATTAGTTCAAGCTATGCAAATTGTTTTAAAAAGCTAAAAAGCCTAGTTTGCAATTTAAAATGGGATCCAGATGCCCTCATCACTTCAAGAGAGAAAAAAAAAGGCATTAAGTGGTAACTGGTTTTTTGTGTTATATGGCACACATCCAAGTCGAACTTGCATATAAAAATAAACCTCATGAGTTCATTGTTCTGAACTTACAGCCAAATGTCCTGTTTGTCTTCTGTTGAGTTTAAATGTTTTGTGACTAAGTTGTATAAAACATACTTTTCAAAAAAACCCCAGTAACAGTAACTAGCGAAATCTCAGTAATACAATGATTCATTTCTTTGTACCGGTCTAGCCATTGCACAACCTTTGGATCTTCTGATAGAATTAATGAAATAGCCTAAATATTCATTTATTTCCCTGTTCTCATAGAAACTCTGACAACAATGACTCATTTCTAAGAATTATTAAGTCCCTGACCATGCAATTCATACCGTTCTCTGCAAGGCTCCAATAGCTAGCACATTGTACTGTAAAGAAAGCTCATCTGAAGGACAGATTATTTTTGTTTGTCAGCTTCACTTTCTTCGAAACAGCCAGCCTTGCTTTTTCATCACAGGTGATTTGCAAAAAAACTTAAGCATCATAAGTCGTATGTTCTGCTGTGGTGAGGAAAGAATTGCATTTGCTCTGCCAAACTGGAAGCATGTGGGATGAATGCAACCCTGCTGCAAATGGGGAGGGACCCTACAGCCTAGCACAGCAATTGTCTTGTACGCCACAAGAAGGGACAACACACCAGCGGGGATGGAGTGAGGCAGGTAAAGCCCTGACAGCCTCTCTCCTGACCCAGGTTGGTCCTTCCCTGACTTTTAGTGCAGTGTACGGCAAGAAGGACTTCCCCAGAACAACTAGAAAAATGAGTGAAAACAGCAACTGACACAAAAGTGTCAAGCAAAAAATGGACCCCTCACCTCCAATCTGGACACATGCCCTGTCTAGGTAATTAACCCTTCATACTCATCATTTCTCTGGAACTTTTCCTTCCAGACCTTTTCAGTCCTTAGCCTCTGGGCTGAGATCATCAACAGAGGTGACAGTTGCGCTAATTTTGATAGTACTTTGGTGTTCAAGCAATTGCTTCGTGAAGCAACCTAAGAAAATCAATCAGCTCTGTCCCATGGCAGGACAGCTAAGGGACATCACTTACCTCCTCAGCAACACAGTGCTTGCTAAAGGAAACACAATGAATGGCTTCTCCAGCTGAAAGCGGTGAGGTGGGTACAGCTCATGAGGGTTTTGCACCCTCAGAATTACAACGCAAGAGCAGAAAAAGATACACCAGCTCCACTATCTTGCACAGTCATTTTCCATCGTAAGGATGTGGTAGCATGCCTAGCTCAATGGTGCACAACGCACAGTTGAACAGAGAGACTATTTTTGCTCCCAGGGTTTATCAAGTAGATGTTGGCAGGTGAGAAACAGATGCAGAAAACACCCCACAACTGCCACCTGCCAAGTGACTATCAAGCTGTTCTGCAGCACTGAAGACCAGCTCTGCCAGTGACATTCATAAAGAAATACCCAGAATTATAAAATGATTCCTAGGCTGCATGGACAAGTCAAGAATCATAAACAGTTATCTTTGATTTCCAGATTACACCAGAGAGTAATGTGGAAATTGGGTGATGGAAGAGAAAGTTGCACGGGGTCAACTAATTCCTTTCCAGCTACCAGGGTAGAAAAAAAATACCGGTCTTCCTTCATAGAGCAATGGGGCATTCCTGCTGCAACCCCACCAAATCAAATGATGGAACCCATGGAAACTTCAAAGGTTTCATTTTTAAATGACTGCAAAAGAAAATTCAACCATATAAAGGGGGGAAATAAATAATAAATAAATAAATAAACTTAAAAAAAATCCTATCAGTTGGTAATGATGTTCATTTAGGTAATGCTACATTTAAGCGTTTTGTATCCACATTAAAGTTTATTTGTGGCTTTCATATAAACATGCTAGAGCTGTGGGTAATAAATGATTAGTAAATCACATATCCATTTACAGACACATTAGAAAACTAATTTACCAGTGTAATAGAAACTAAAATGACATTTGCAGGGATTTCTCCCACTCTCAAAATCCATAAATACAATCTAATTGGCAGCTCTCAGCTTGCACCACAGCCCACAAGTTCTGGTGGGACTGTCCTGTGAATAACCATCAGCAGGTCAAGGGATGGAGGGCAAGAGACAAGGGGCACCAGTGGAGTTCATTAAGGAACATGAGATTGAGCATACACCAAGCACAAGACGTTCCTAATGAGCACATACATCTCTGCATGCGCTGTTAGTCAGACTAGTAAAAAACACCCGGTAAGAAGTATCTTCAAGATCAAGAGCAGAACTGAACAGTGAGCTTTGTTACTCCTATGAATGATGCATAGAAGTGTTTTGGAGCAGCTTTTGCTCTTGCTATTATTAGGCCTTACTTAGGTATCATTTAGGTGTACAAAGTAATTTACAACAGGCAGAATTTGTCTAACACAACATAATTCCTGTCACATGGTGCTGAGAGCACAGGAGCGGTGGCAGTTTCAGTACAGTAAAAAAACCTCAAGAAGGCACCACCTGGGCTCTGTGCTCTGACACATGATTGCAACGTCCTGCCCATTGCAGCAGATCGCGTGGGTCAGGCAGAAGGAAAGCATTTTCACTCAATGACCGAATGCAGAAAGGAAAAGTCCCATGGGTTTGATCCTGATGCAGTAAGAAAAGGTAACGTCCAAGTTGGAAGTACAATTTAAAGCATGAACACTGTAATTTCAGTATCAGCAGTATAATTTAAACTCCTCATGGACTGCAAGCATTGTTTTTGGCTATGGTTAAAACTAGGAGATGAAATGGAAAGACTAAATGGAGGGTAAGTTACCAACTAGGAATGTCCAATGCGGACAAGATATCTAACTAGTTTTGTGGTGTGTTGATGTGGCAGCTTCTAGCGTGCCTTAGAAATCCAAAGTGAGGGTGTCTGAGACATCAGAAAACAGTTGCTGTCAGCTGAAAATACAGAGCTTTTTGTCCAGAATGTGGGCTGCTTGGCTGTATCTACTGTGGTATATCTATTACAGTGCCAAGGAACGTTCCTAGTCCCTGAAACTTGATCATCTTATTGTTAATTTATTAGAACAGTTTCTGGCAAGCCTTCGGCACATCCTAATATCACAGTCCACAGGTGTGGTTTGGGAGTTAGCGCAGCCCAGAGACCATTCCCAGCTGTCTGTTTGCCTGCAGCCACTCTGCACTGGGGGGAGAGAGAAGGTAATAGCGTGGAGGTGGCTCATGCCCTGCCAGCTGCTAAGAACAGTCCCAGGAGTGTTTAGTCCGGCGGTAGCGATGTAGCCCTTGTGTCCTGAGAACAGTAAGCCAGCTGGGAAGAAGTGGGGTCAGATCAAGAAGTTTCATTTCAGATTTTCTTCTTGCCACCACTGATTTTTTTTTCTGGGAGCCAAATCTCTGAGGAAGAATAGGTTCCACCTCTTCAGTTTGGAGTGCTGCATCTGCCCTTGGAAGTGAATACATTGACCATTTGTGGTTTAACTAAGTAAAGATGTTCGACTGAATGATGCCACAGGAAAGGTTTGGACTTAACGTCTGTTAGTCAGGCACAGGGAAAGTACACAGAAGATGGTATGGCCACACCTTTTTCCATTTTTTTTGCATCCAGCCTAGATCTGCCTGGTCTCTGGCATGTAATACAGGACAAAATACAACACATGCAGTTTCTGAGAGGAGTCCATCAGGAAATTGTTCATTAACATGATGCCAGTCTTTTGTAGGATAAGACTTGGTATGGCCAGTCCCTGAATTCAGTGCATCTCATGGCATTGACACATGGTGCCCCTTTATATGTTTCTGGTTCACGTGACTCAGCAGGAGTAGTTTGACAGATCATGAGAAATCCAAAGCTCAGCCCACACAAGACGGAGCCACTGCCGACAGGCTTGGAAAAGAGCTCGAAGCTGGCAGGGTTTGCGCTGACCAGCCAACCAAGACTGTGCATCTGCTCTCTGTTCATGGTTTACAGCTTTTTATTGCTTTTTATAGCAACAGATGCTTTTAGTGGCAGCTTTAGCCACACCAGTGTTTTCTCACCTCTGCTTGGTCAAAAACGTAGACTTTCCTTTCAGGTGTGGATCTTGCTAATGATGCCCAGGCTGTAGCCATCTCAAGAGGAGGTCACTGCAATATTTTTGGCAGAGAAGGGAGATACACATTGCATTAAAACTATCTGAAGATGGAAACTGACAACTGTTTGGTGATGGATGTCTTATCAGAAGCATGAAACCAGTGATCTGCAAGAGGGACCAATTACCTTTCCATATAAATTATTGCTTCTCTCTCCATTCCTCCTGCAGAAGGCTGAGCTGTAGATCTCAGACTACAGGCAGGCAGGGAGACCCAGCAGCAGGCTACAGTGCTGGAATTCAGCCTGCTGCTTTATCTAAAATCGGCTGGTTCAGTATATACAAGTCTGCTGACCTTCAAAACATGTAATTTCTGAGATTTGGACAGAGGTCAGGAAAAAAAAAAGAGTTGGGAAGGATCTAAGGGAGAGGGTATTCTTACCTGATTATCACTGGGTGGTTTTTTAGGGTTCATCTTTGTAAGCTGTTGTCTTCTGTTTTAGAACTGTGTACAAGTCTTTAAGGGATGAGAGGAAACTTTAAATGATAGTAGAGATTAGGAGAGGTACAGTTTTTGGTTTGGGTTTTTTTTTTTAATTCTCCTTAAATACAGTGGACAACAATGAAAACAGCTGGGGCCACACTAGAGGACATACCAGACTGAAACAGGGGAAGGGTAGTAGTTTCTCAAGGTTTCCTTCATTTCTGTTAAGAAACATTGTAGAATGTCCTTGAAGAAAAGACATCAGTGGCTTCAGAGCAGCAGATGGTTTGAGCTAGATGGACAGATGCAGCAGGGATGTGTCTAGGAGAGGCTGGCTGCTGCAACAGTACAGTAACATCCCCCAGCCTCACTGCTGTTACATGCTGTAGTGCACATGTATGTGCGCTCACACACACACACAAATGGCAAAGCTACAGTACGCTCACAATGTCTCATACTTCAGCAAACCAACCCTCGAGCAAGAAAGGATAACAACCAACCATGCAGCAAGGTTGCTACAAGCTGTTGGGGTCATTTGACACCCACCCCAGTGCCTGGGCATCCCTTTCAGACACAAGGGCTCAGGGCAAATGCTTAACTTGGCGTACAAAGAGTGAAGGGAGAGGATTCAAACACTCACATCTGTGCTCAGGGACTAGGTGTGGCTTTAGGATAAAACATAAAATAATGAAGAAAGAGATATTTTAAAAGTCAAGCTTGCATTGACTCGTTTTCATCTCTCTGTCCTGTTCTTTCCTACTTACTTCATCTTTTCCGATCAGTAGAGATTAGATACATAAATAAAATTTTTGGGCTGGAACTGATAACTAGCTTGGCAAACATATTTGGATGAAGGCTTTTTTAGGCACATTGTAAATGTAGAATTCCTGCAAATAAATGACAGGAAGGACTTTGAGGGTCACTTTCCTCTTGCCATCCCTTCCCTTTCACATAGCAAGACATGGCATGTTTGCTCTCCTTGTAGCCAGGGCGGTATATACAGCCCAGTGGCAGCAAGCAGTGGGGGACTTTCCATGGAAGTCCCCTCCACAAGGCACACAGCACATTTCGGGGGCTTGAGCAGGCATTGACAAGCAGCATCCTGGGGGCAGCTGCAAGGGTTATCGGATTTTTCAGAACATGGCAGAGGAGCATTACCACAACGGGGTCACTGTGTCACTGGTGACCGCAAGAAGTAAAATACAGCAATTTAGTAAATTATCTGTACTCCAGGATAACCAAAACCACATTTTCACTTAGCATATTCCCTGAAGTCTCTAATTGCTCTTCTCCAGCTTTTTACTAGAATAAACACTTTTGTTAGTAATGTAAAGGAAACAATCTGTCTTTGGGTATGCTTTTTTGTTTTCTTCCAAAGGCCGTCCACAGGGACAAATTAGCCTGATCCAGAGCTAAATGGTGCCCTCATTTGCAACAGTGCAACCCCACCGACTCCAGAAGCCTTTGATTTCTCCACCTCCCCCTTGCGGGAAGACTGGAATAAATTATTCAAAATGCCAGCCCCTTTCTTTCCTTTCCACTGCTGTGGGCGAAATGGGGCTTGAAGTGGACACCTGCTCTTCTGGAGCTGTGAGACTGAGAAAAGAAGGGAAGGGAAAGGTTAGAAACAAACTCATGGCCAGGGTCCATATAAATTAGAATCTGGGAATTAAGAAGGATTCACTGGATGTCACAAGCTTTGTCTCCAACAGATTTTCCCCCACCCCGATGCACAAAGACAGTTAGCATTGGTCAATAATTTAGCCCAGGTGTTGCAGATGACTGACAGCATGTGCCTTTGTCCAGAACAACAAACCGTGCCAGCATTACTACATATCCTTTTAGGTGATCAGTGGAGCAATTCACACAGCTAGGACTGCCTATTGATGGGGAGTGGATCATATGTTCGGAAACAAAGTTAGCCACACCTTAAGATCAAGTAGTCCCATTATATGCTAATTAAAACACTAAAATATCTTGTGACCTTCACGTAATATTTCCCTATTCATATCCCCTACTGCACAATCTGTTGAACTCTATGTAAAATATTATTAGGAAAGTTTCTGATTAATTACTAATATGTTGCAATAAAAACCTGTTAATATGCTTACATTGGGCTTTCTGTTATTAACAATTAAAGAGGAAAGCTTCTCTCTCATCCCATTGGAACTGAGGGACAAATCCAACTTCAGAGGTTCCTGTTTGTGTTCCTGTTTTGTTCTCTCATTGCTCCTAGCTTTACTAAAATCATTTTCTCAGGCGAGTGCTACTGTAAATGCTCTTATAGGTACTGCTAATGACTCATCATCATCCCTCCCAACTACCTGGCTGTACCTCTACGGGCATCACAAGAGAACTCTAAGGTGACTGAAAAACAAAACCAATACCAGAAAAATAACCAAGTTCTGATCATTTCCAGTCTGGTTTGATTTCCCTTCTTTTTGCATTTATCAGAGGACTGGTATATACCTCTGCTGAAGGGGAGATGTGCTGTGGGTGGAATAAATGTGAGCAGGCACGGATGGGATAAGGTATACGCAGCATCTGCTCACAACATGAAGCCAACCTCCTGGCCCCTCGGCAAGACTGCTTTCTTACATCCATGCTCATCGTGGTGATACCTGAAGTCTCTTTGAGGACGTGCCACTATGGGACCGCTTCCTCCATCTGACCCTAACTGAACACAGCTATATGTATGGAGGTTTAAAATGCAGCATAGTCCATAACCAGTTTCTTTCCAAGATCAACTAACTGAGGCATTTATTTTCAGCTATATGATGCCTCTGTAAACGAGCATGCTGGGAAGAAGACAGCATAAGCAAGAGAGGAGAGAGATGGAGAAAGGGGTAAAGAAGGCTTGGGAAATGGGATTTTGGAAAGGAAGGGAGATGCAGAGAGAGAGAATCATGTGGAAAAACTGCCTGCCATTTCTCTGAGAGATGGATGCTGCTCAGCAACAGCACTGATCCTCATGCAAGCAGGCAATGCAGTTACTGCTCACTATAAGAATCTGTCATCAAGCAGGCAAATACGGAAAAAAACCTACAAAACTTTGTACCTTTTTTATGTAAGGTTTTCGGGGTTTTTTTAAACAACTATGTTAGGGCCCTTGCCTGCAAGCTATTGTTGTCCACAGTGACTCTCCATCTGTCTCAGATGCACACAGGGAAGAAACCACATTCATCATTATTGATTACTTTTGGTCTTGAAGGGCTTTGTAATGGAAAGGCTGATGTCAGTGTAAGACAATAGATATGGTGAGACCTTCCCCAGGCTTCTTTGTTTAGGCTCAGCGGGTGGGTCAGGCACTTTGTGTATATGTCTAAACCAAACATCAGTCAGAAACCTGCCATGTCCATGGGGTACAAAAAGCTGGTATCTCAATGCGTGAGAGAATTTCACAGCCAGGGTCAAGTTTACTTTGAAGACTATGTTGTGAGGGGAGAAATGCCTTGGATTCTTAATAGGACAAAAGTCACTGTTGTTCATTTCTAGGGTCTCAGATTGTCTTAAAACTAGAGATAGGATCCAGAGCTGTGTTGCAGCTGGGACTTTTACATTATGAACTCTCACAAACACTGGAAATCACCTATACTCACTGCTTGGTTGTAAATGTTCCCCATAAAATCACTGGGCAAAACTACTGTTGAGAAAACCCACCATACTTCAGCCTATAGGAACATCCTGGGATAAAGAAAGATAATATGCAATACTAAAATGCAGCAGCAGTACCGATTTCTGTTGACATTTTTGTGCCATCTACTACAAGAACCCAGAGAACAGCCGTGGCTAGATTCCTTGCATTGTAAACCAATGCAGAATCAAGTTTAAAAGGCTTTACCTTTTGCTGTTTTGCTTCCAAAACAATTACAAAAAGTCATTTCATTTGGGGAAGGCAAAGTGAGTGAGAAATGGGAACGACTATTTAGAAACACAGAGAGAGATTAAGCAAAGATATTTCTTACATAAATTGTTTTCTTTCCTTCCCCCCCCATTGTTCTTTATATAAATAAACCCAGCATATGTAACTCGATTTAACTTCATGATCAGTGAAAGCTTTCAACCATTTCCTTCTTTCTGTTTCTGATTTTATCTGAAAATAAAACATGGCATTTTGCTATCTTGATATTTCAGCTTAGACAACAGAGCTCCAAAGGAGATCCAACAGTAACAAACACTAATGGATAACTCTCTGTGCTGAAGAGCTCAGCTCTCTCTGCAGAGAAATAGAAATCATCTAATTAGAAATACAGATCTAGCTCTTGCACACTTCTAGATTATCAGCCTGAGATTGTGTGAGTAGCTTGAGCTACTTACACAGAAACTAGAGGAAATGTGGAAACAAAAAGAAAGCTGAAGATGGTAACCTAAAGACCTACCTTAATTCTACCTGCAGGTCAGTCAGCTAAAAAGCTGCCTGTGGAGTAAAACAGGCTCTCAGTCAAGAGGAAACAGCTGTAGTAGACGTTGTATCGGTTTTTTGTGAGTTGCACTTTCCAAGATTCATTTCTGAACTATATCAGTTCACTGAAAAAGTCAGGTTTCTGAAGACTGCACCACCACCCCCAGCAGAATATTAGAAAAACGTAAGTAAACAGTGTTTTACTAACAGCAGCTCCACGATTCAGAATCTCTCCAGCTGGATTCATCAGATGTTACAAAGGTTTACCTCACTGACTGACCAGCAAACTTCCCGTATTAGAGTGACTTGCTATGTCATGGGAGGCTCTTAGACCTGCACTAGCCTCCCATTCAGATGAGGGATGTGTCTGCCTCTCAGAAGACAAAGAAGGGATCTGCAAAAATGGAAAAATTTTTAGGTAGTTTAGTAGCCGTTTAATCGTGTTCATACAGGGTGTTCTTCTCTGTGATACTATCTATGCTATGCTTGGCCAAGTGCTCCCACTCACATTACCCCATGGTAGTGGCTAAACCAGTATAAGGAATAAGCTGTGGCCCTGTCTTTAAGCTTAGCCATTCCTCTTCAGGCACTCTACTATCATTGTGAAACTTTCTTGGAAGAACAGTGAAGCCAAGGACTCCCAGGCTAGCATTTAGATACTTGCATCCAAAAAAGAAATCTGTACCAAAAAAAAAATCTCCCAAAGCCCATCTTTAATTGGAAGTCCGTAATGACAGGCACTTTTGCAACCATGCCTACCCAAAAGCCATCTTGACTCTTCAGGGCACCTCAGCACCTTGGCACTTGCAAGCTGTCAACCTCACTCCAAGTATGGTGAAGCTTCCAAGGTTTTCATCAGTAAATGAAATGGTGCATGGGAACATTTCTGGCCACTGGGATAGGTTTGTCTAAACTAATAACTCTGAGGATGACCCATGGCATGAGACGTGCCCACATCAACCAGCTTCCCCCCAAGCAATTCCTGAGCGTGGTTTGGGAGTTGGAGGGTCTGAGGGACCTTTCCCAATAGGCAGCATGCATGCAGTCACCCAGCTGCCAGGTGAAAAAATTTGCTACCATAGGTGTGGGCTATTCTGTGGGCCAGTTGACTTCAGTGCCCAGGAAGATCTTCAATTCATTTAATTTATTAATGCAGACCTAGCTGAAGGCAGCCCAATCCAATATATCATTGGGCTGACCTAACAGCGGTACTGATGTCAGTGCACTGACACCACATCAGCATGCAGGAAGGAGTGATAGATCGACAAAGTCAGGGAAAGAGAGTAAGTAAAACAGTATCTGCATTTAGCCTGTCACCTAGAGTGCTCCCATGGTTTGGTGAGTGGGTTCTTGTTCCTGCTGAGGAGTTGATTGTACCTTTTTATCTAATGACTCTTTAATGGCTATATATTCCCCCAGAGCTGGAACAGGAAAACAACTGTAATTGTGTCACGACATAACAAGCTCTATGAAGCTCGATTTCCATTTGAAGGGAAGAATTTTTAATGATATTTATGAAGGACAAACCTCATGCAAGCCATTAATTGCTCCACTCAATGACTAAAGAAAGTAGTATGTAAGTTAAATATACATTTGAAAAAAATATGGATGAATCAACACTAAATTAATTTTTAACAATGGCAAACTTCCAGGAATAGTTAACTGGTTAGGCTGATATGTAAGATAACAGAGGCTAGTATATCCAAACTAGAGCTGGATAAAATTTGAAAAATAAATGAAACAATAATTCTCCCAAATACTGAGTCCAATCAACTGAAGTCACTAAAAAATGTATGCTGATTCAGCAAATATTTAATCTCTTTAAAAAGGGGAAAATAATATTTCGTTATAAACAAGCTCAGTGGTTTAAAATAAAAGGTAAAGCTGCCCAATTTCTCCAGAAAGTAAATTAAGCTTTATGTATCAGTTTATTAATTAATTAATTAAGTTTATTCAAGTTTTAATTTTGGCATTAAAAGATAAACAAACAAACAAGCCCTAGGATTGTCCAAATTGAAAAAAAAATTAACTATTGTACATCTTTCTTTCAAACATGCTAATGCAGTTTAATGTGATTTTTGGAATGTGTTCAAAGCTATTTTTGGAAGACATGGGAAGACTAAGACATGGGACATGTTAGATTCCATTTCAATGTACTCAGAAGTTTATATTTGCACTAGATCTTATTTTTATCAATTAATTCTTTTCCATATTTTTTCAATGTTCTAAATGTTTTTCTGGTATTATTTTTCTAGGGTGTTCATCAAAACTGCAAAGGAGATAAATTGTGCACTTAAATGTTCACATGCAATTCCTACAGAAAATTTTGTCTGTTTTTATGGCATCTGTTATTGTAATGTCAGACACAAATAAATATGATATCCTTATTCTTAAAAGGCAGAGACTTTAAGTGGTAGAGATCTGAGAAAAAGACTAAGACTCAGAATGGAGCTATCTGCAGACTAAGGTAAGGGTTAAAGGAGGGCAGAATAAAACAGGTGAGAGATCTCTCAGGATAATTCTAGAAGAAATAGGAGGCACCACAAGGTTTCCAAATGCAAAAACACAGCTGCAGTTATAAGATCATCTTTCAGTCAACAATATATTTGACTCTGCTTTTTTTTCCCTTTTTTTTAAACATAGACTTAAAATTCCTACCTTTGTCAAGACACAGGCTTGAACATGTTCACCTCAAAATGATGAGAGTGCTTATGTGACAAGATGCTGCTTGGTAGATACAAAGAATGAAAAAATAACTTGTAATAGAGTGCCTGTGATTTTAACTCCCATTGAAATTGAATATAAGCATAAGTGCAAGAATTTACTTTTCACATTGCTTACCTAGAAATATGCTAACAAGAGGTAACTAATTTGTGTGAGCTCTTCCAACACAAAAACAGAAGGAAGCTCTAGTTGTGCTCCAAGATAATTCAATAACTGTCAATGAGGACAACAAAATTGATTTTGCTGAGTTTGCCTCACAGTAAAATTGAAGTACTTTGTCTTCACTGAGGTTTTTTTCAATGGTATAGAAAAGCACATTATCTGTCCTGAAGTACAAATACATCTCTTTCCATAAAAACATTACTTCTGTTTTTTGCAGTGAGTTCTGAAAATTATATATCCCTTCCCATGCTTTTCCAGCCATTATATTGATTGCTACATAAAATTACTGAGTTATTTCAGCTGTCACTGTCTTTTGAAGGTTACGCAACTTAAAATAGTTAAACTAACCTTTAGTTTGACCTTTGTAAGCCATCAAAACATTCTTGGAAGCAGCTCTGTTTAACCATTGATGATTTTTAGGCATATTTAAAATAATATCTGATAGCTGAAGGCCGGTGTCTCCTTTGGGAAGATTAAATTCCACTTCCCACACAGTATTTTCTAACATTTTTAAACTTTGAAAATAAATCAGTCATTGACTGAAGAACGTTTTCTACTATTTATGAAATGAACAAGCCAAGCAAGCAAAAACCATTCATTAGCTACCAGTTTCCTCATCCATTTGACCCCCACAATGACAGATTCTTTACTAAGGAATTCAGGTATTGTATACACTCTCAAAAGCAGCCCGGAGAAACAGTTGTGGGAGTGGATGCAGCCCAAAAACATGAGGTAACAAACCACACTGTGGAGGGGATGATCTAGTCATCAAAACATGAGCCTTCATCCTTTTAACAAGCTCTGGAGAAAACAAGCAAAATTGAAAGGGGGACCACAGTAGGGCAAGAAGAAGGGAATCCACCTGAAATGCTGAATATTTTGTTCATATAAACAAAATAATTGCATATTCAACATTAGATATCAGGTAGTCAGGATGCATTCTTGTAAACTGAGTAAAAAAAAAACCACCAACTTTTAGTTGGTCCTGTGCGCAGTGATTTAACAGGAAGGGAGTGGTGGCCCTTTGCAGAGCGGTGATCTGGAACTGTGGACGTGGTGGAAGGAGGCTGGCAAAGGTTGCAGGCTGATGTCATTGCTGCCTGACAATACTTTCCTGGCTCCCCTTGGTATTTCTCTTGGTATTTCTCGCTGGACTGACTATGTTCCACTTGTCACCATTCCCTGGATTGCACAGCAACAAACACATGTAAAATTAATTTTCTAATATCACATCTTTAACCCCAGAGTGTACAAGGCTGGATGTCCTATTTTGCCTTATTCTAGTGCTATTGCTGACATTATGTCATTGTTCCATTTCCCATCCATATAAGTGAATTTAAAAGATTTTCAAATAACACCATTAAGCACCGATATACAAACATTTTCAGAGAAGAAGAGGCTAACCAAGAGTCTTGTTCCAAAAGGAGCCTAAAGAAGTGTGATTTGTGCCAGAATATCACAGCTTCACCAGACTCTGCTCTGAACTCAGAAACACAATTTTCTGGCTCAGCCATAACCATGTGCTTAGTGCTGGGGCAACAAGACAGCTTTTCTAATGCTGCGTGCTATGTAAGGCATGAGATGAGAAAGATAGTGATCTCTTCTGGTCTCCCAAGCTATAAAGCTCTCCACAAAAATTATCTGGAATAGTAAAATTAGGATATGATCTTCAGGAAGGTTTAAGGGTTATTACACATCCCTGTTTGTCTTATAGCAGAATTTCCTCTTCTCCAGTCCAAGACTCCCATGTCTCTTCTTATGGAAGAGAAAATATCTCAAGGTTAAACCCTACCTGCACTGAACAGGAGAAGATGTCTTAATGAGACAGATGTTATGAGGAGAAGAGAATCATTTTTCATCTTTCCTCTCATATTGAAGGGATTAGATGATAAGGTGAATAAATAGAGCTACTAGATTTTCATGCACTGTTACTTTAAACATGTTTCCTTGTATACTCTGTGCTAGCTACACCTCAGTGATTATTAACACAGGACAGTCTCTCTTCTTGCTCTCCAAAATGTCCCGCAAAGTCATCTATAGCTTCTAGCAAAGAATAAACAAAGCCTGAACAATGACTTCTGACAATATGAGTAAAGTAAAAGAGAGTTTGTCATTTTAAAGGACAGGTTCCTTTTGTTTATTACCAGTAAAAAAGATGTAAAGGAGTAAGAAGATAACATTCGATCCGGTAAGACATCATTTCCATTTACTCTTTGCTCTGTGCGGGTGGGGGGAATTATGTGCATCAGGACTTGCCAGTTGAAGTATGGTGCAAGGAATATGATTGTTTTTCTGTGCTGTTCTCCTGTATACACTAAGCTTGCCTGCCAACGAGTGTAAAACTGGGAATTTGCTGTCAGGACGGCTCATGTGGGCAAGCTGAGCTGCACATGCAAAGCCGTTGTGTGTACAAAGTGGCACGATTTTTGGCAATTCTAGCCCTGTCCTATAGTTCAAACATGGAGACTGGGCTAACAAGTTCCTACTTCTTTGCTGCCCCCTGTCTCTGCTACATTGATTAAAGCCAGTGTTTAAAATTGGACCCCAATTTCTACAGAATGTTCTTCACATAAATCCATCCACCTTAAAGAGGCACTTTCCTACTTGGAGGAAAAGCAAGAGGCTGCTGCTGTCACAGCACGTGACAGTCTTTGTTCCTTTTTTCCCAGAGGTGTTGAAACATTTTAAAAGGATGGATACACTCAATGGCTTTTAATACCCAGATGGCCAATGACAATAGATATCTAATTCAAAACCAGAGGTATTTGTATTTGAAAATGTTGGGCTAGTGGTTTGAAATGTGTACTTATGTACGTAGCTATAGATGGCCCATAGCGAAAGTCTGGAGGCAGAGAAGTATAGGGGTTTTACTTGGTAAAATAATTTTCCCTCAATTTGTATTGAGATGGAGCAAAAAAGTTACTGCTACAGAGGCAAGTTAATTCAGCTTTGGGTGGGAGTAATTGGGTTTGGCAGGAATTCTATTAGTGCTGAGTAAGGGGATGTAAAACAGTGTGAATTATCTTGGGTTGCAGTCCCAATGGAGCTCAGATGCTCCATTCTCCATTCTCTGGCTCCAGTGCTGCAGAGTTAACACTGAAGAGAGAAAATACAAAACAGAGAATTTTCCACAGATTTGTCTGCAACCAGTTAGTCTGATAGCCAAGTAATAACTTTGGTATCTCAGGTGTGTTACCGCTTCTGCAGAACAGCTTCTCACATACAGAAGCCTTAGTGCTCAGGCCTCTGCTAGGAAGCTGGGATTTATTCTTTGTACACCAAGGGTGGAGTATCAACAAGCTGGATAGAGCTGGGCTGTTAAAAGGAGTTCGTATTGGCTGGAGAGCAAATAGATTGAGCTTCTTATTCATTTTGGTTGCGTTTTAAAAAGCAGGAGGAGCACCATTTAGTCTACAGGTGTTGTCAAGCAGAAGTTCTTCAGCTGTAGGCAGATATTCGAAGTGCTCTAATGGAGCTTTCTGGCCAATGTGCCACCGCATGACCACAGCTGCTGTACCGGCACAGGGGCTGCCAGTTAATTTGATCCCGATGGAGTGAGTAGGTCAGTCATTGCTAATATCACACAGTTGCTCTGCATTCAGTTGTCACCCCAGCACAGTCCCATCCCTCATGGAGCCATGGGACCCTTGGGGAGCCATTGGCTCATCCTGCCTCTGAATCGCTCCTGGAGTTCTCCCTCCTCTTGTCATCCTGGACCACAAGGCACATGCCTTGTAGCTGTTTGCCACACAAAGATTTTAGTATGTGGCTTGTGAGCTCAGGAAGATGGGCTGCCTCAGTCTAAAACAGTCACTTATTGCAGGGTCACAACATACAATACAAGCAAGAACAGCTACCATGAGACAAGCTGGGTTGGGGATCCAATGCATTGGCTCTTCTGAGGCAATGTGCACACTCTTATCCCATGGTTAATGGCAAGAAGCTGCCCCACTTGCATGGAAGGATCAGTTTCATTGAGTTTCCTCACAGAGGATGACTGCTGGAGTAGCCCATAGGATGCACCTACCTTACCATGAGGGAACTTCCTTTCGTGGCCCTGCCGTAAGCACGTGGCAAAGGACAGATAGGTTTGAGTCTACTACCTAAAATCATCCTCCTTACCAGAAATGCAGAGCTCTGAAATCACTGTGATGATCAATACACTACAACTGAGCAATCTAAATACATATCTATTCCAGACGGGTGAACTTGAAAATGTTTCTTGTGACCTTTCTCAAATGCCATTCTTTATCGTTGCCAAGTAGAATTCCAAGCAGTTTAATCAGAGGAAGATTTAGAGTGGTGATGGATGTGTTTGGGGGCTATTACTATTTTTCAGCTTTGAGGATCTTTTTCAGGACAAGCTGAGCAATGTTCTTTAAGACTCCTAGATGTTTGATCAATTCACACAGTTGTTCCCCACATCGCCCTCATCATATTAAAGAAGCTGCAAGTGGCTTTCTGTTTTATTTCAGTCCAGTGGCACACATTTCATCATGTCATGCAAAGCACCAGAGAGAGGCAAGCGAGGCAGTGAAGGAGGAGAGTGAATTCACTCTACTTGCCTAAGCCCACAGGTAGGTTATGCACGTCATGCTCACTGGAACATGACCCAGCACAGCACTGAGGTGAAGCAATTTAACAGGTGGTAGAAATGCAGTGATGTGAAGCAAACACTATACCAGCGATTTCAACTTGTGTTTGCATGCACAGGTGTCATGGTTAAGCCCTTCCATTTCAGGAGGCACTCCTGATCCTAAGCACCCTTCATTTATCAAAGATAACGAGCAGAAACTGTGAAATCAAAGTTAGAAGCTAATTGCTGTAACAGCCCTTCTTACAGACAAATTGCTGATGATACTCTTTATCTGTCTTCATCGGCCAAAAAGAACAAAGCCAGTTCCAGCCATGGCTTCATCCCACATTTAAGCAGCCACAAATGCTTCTCCTACTAGCCAGCCATCAGACAGGTATTTGACCCCACAAACCTGAGAGAGAACAGCTGTTCAGACATTAAGCGGACATCTTCTCCCCATAACCAATTGGCGCACAACCACAAAGATGCTTTTGGTATCTGAACTCCAGATTTGAGCCCTGTGGATGTCAGTCAACACACTCCTGAGACGGCATCACTGTGTGCTCCCAGCCAGGCCATTGGGACACTCGGAAAAAGCAGTTCATGACAAAGCCCTTCCATCTCCCCTCTCCACATGTGCGTTGAGGAAGTCTTTTTTTGTGGAAGGAGAGGTGGGTGCCCTTCTCCACACTGCAATTGTTTTTCTGAAGCCTTTACAGGTTTTTACAGCAGGAAGGAGCTTAGTGAGCCTCTCCTTTTAGACTCTGTATGCCTCTACGCTGAGGCAAGGCACTTCAGGTGGCAGGCAGGTAATTCACAATGCAAAGTGGCTTCAAAGGTATCTTTTTTTTTTCCTTTGACTTAATTCTGAATCCCAGACTTGTTAGGCACTTAACAACCTAGGAGACAATACATGCTTCTCAGCTGATGCTATCAAAGGCAGACAGAGACAATTACTCTAGAGCACTGGGAGCAGTGTTATTATTTAAAGATAGTGTTAAGAGGAGCCTGCCATGTGAATTCTGTTCTGATCATGTCAGTCAGTCATTACACTAGCAGAGAAACCCTGGGAGCTGTGTTTGTGCCATCTCTTTTAGGTAGATTATGCTTGTACAGTATTCTGTCCTCCTGCTTTGCTACTGTAATAGAAGATACATTAAGTTGAACAAAAATTAAGGTAAAAAAATGTTTACTTCTCTTGGAGATGGAAGGGAAAGCCATGACAGTAAGCAAAAATGCATCATGCTTACAGAAGCGCTGGTAAATCCTTCATTAGAAAAGCGCGTGTGATTCAATACCATGGTGTACGACGCACTTCCCACGTAAGAGTCTCACTGGGAGCCACTGGCTCCAAATGAACAGCAGCAATTCTGCTGAGCCAGAGAAAAAGAAAAAGACTAGAGAATAATGCTAATGAATTACTTTTAAAGGCATCTGTATTTCTTAACAATAACTTATGGGGAACTAAGCTTTTAAACTGAGTAACTGCATAATAAATTGTAAGCATTTTACTACTAGGTAAAATAGAATTGTTGTAGAGTTTGTGATGGTTTCATGGCTCATGGCTCTGTGATCTGTGTAAATTACAAAAGATGGAGAAAAGCAGTTCTTTCTTGTAATCTATATCGAAATGCAAAGCATCATCTAATCAGTGAGCAACATGTAAAGATGGCTTAGTAGAGATGGCCTTTCCTGAGAACACGGAGTGAAATCGAGCTTCATCTATTTGATGAAGGGTTTACTTGAGGGGGTTTTTGTGCAGGTTTCTTTGTATTTACATTGAGAACAAGTCTTGAAGAGCTTACTTTTAAGCATACAAAAGGAAAACTTCATCTTGCATCAAGTTCTTTATGACTGGTCACCCTCTTAAATCACGTAGCTAGCTCTCAACATTTAGATTTGCATTGTATGTAGTGCACAGTGTGGAGCAAGAGCAAAGAGCATTCTAGCTAGAGGATGTAGTACACAGGAAAGTTCTCCACCTGTACCTTTTTCTTCTGTCTTCGTAACAGCAGCTATCAACCTTATGCATTTCAGAAGGACTGAGAGAAATGATAAGGTTTTTTGTCCTCTTATGAATTTAAAAAAAAAAGTCATTTTCCCAAACACCACATAAGTATCACTCAAAACTTTACAGATGGTTAATAATGGACGTGATATTTTGCAGCCTAGTGTTTAAAATATCTCCCACCCATTTTTTATTCATAATATGTTTTTGAAGTGAAAATTATGGTTTGCCAAAACGATACTTTCATCTGCAAAGTTCCTGATTTTATCAGTGTTCTCCATGTTTACATCAAGCCTAGAAATATCCATTTGTTCTATTCACACTCTCCACTTTTTTCTTTCATTCACCAGAAGGAATTTGCATTTGCACCAGAACAAATTAAATCTAAGTTTTCCCTTTTCCCCTCTAATTCAGTGAGCAAAAGAAAAAGTAAAGAAAAAAGAATCATCTTTATTGATCAAGGATTCATTATAGATCTTTTTTTGTGCACTCTCAGAGTAAATCCATGAGCCACAGGAAAAGGTGGGTTAAACTAAACTGTCTTGTAGCCAATGGAAAGCCCAGCTGTGCTGTGCAATGGTTACAGACAAAGAGCAGCTACCATGATTTAAAAGGAATTTGCCATGTCAAACAAATCCAGTTTTGTTCTCTGAGACTGCAAGTTTCATTCAAAAAGCAAGTAGGAAGATTTCATACTCTTAGGTAACTGCCCATCACATGATTTCATATTACACTTCTGCCATTCTATACTAACTATAGGAAAAATGCAATCCTATAAGCCATCACTGGAGCACATGTTAAGTTGATTAAGGACTGGTTGATTCACGTATCTATAAAAAATAGTGGGCAAGCAGCAAGTGCAGGATCATGATTTTCATTAATCATCTTAAAATAAGTTCAAAATTGTTGATAAAATATGCAGGTATCACAAAGGTTAGAAGAGCAGTCAGAGCAATTTGTCTGCCCTGTACACCATGCCCAGTCAAGCAAAACGTGTTTTCAAAACAAAAGCTTGGACAGCTGGGAAGAAAGAATGGAGATCAGCGTCCGCAATGGGGAACTGCCTCGGGGCTCTACAAGACAGCTAATTGAGCAGAACAGCTCATATTTAAAAGCATAAAAGATTTTTGGATGAAGAAACAGGGAAATAATAGAGTGGCAAAGAGACAGTACTTTCTCGGCAGATGTCATCAGTGAGCTCATTGCTAGAGCACGGTGTCCTTTGGGGGAATGCACACTTCAAAAAAAGGAGGTTGAAAATCTGCAAAGGGCTTAGGAGAGAATGGTTAAAGCAGGAAAATACAGCTGTTAGGTGGAGACTGAAGAAACTTAATGTATTTAAGTTTATTCTAGAGGTTAAGAAATTACCTGATTACAGCCTATATGCATTTACAGCAAGGAAGAGATATAAAAAAGTAATGCCTAATGAGACACAGTAGTTGGAAGCTGAAATTCAAGAAATTCAGCCTTGAACTATAAAGTTCAGTGAAGGTAACAAACCACTAGTTATTAGACGTATAACAGATGTATTCCATCACTTAAAGTTTTGAGGACAAAAGTGAATGTGGGATCCAGTTGTCCTCGCGTAGCCCCCTGTGGAGCATGGCATTGCTGAAATAAAAGAAAAGCCCAGAAATGGGCTTCTACTTGTCCACACCACCAAACCCGTAGCTCACTCCCTGGCCCTGCTTTGGACCACTCCAAATAGGTCTCTCTGAAACAGTACACGCTCAGTGTGGCCAGTTCACAACCACACTCCTGCCTTCTGCAATACCCTCAGCAGAGAAATCGGTACAGTTTCTCTAATGGTGATGGCAAATTTGCCTCAGTTGAGGAACTATTACATAGAACAAATAAATCCATCAGTTCTGCTCACAAACAGTTTTGCTTCCCTTAACTATGCGCATACTAACTCTTTCCCCACTACTTTATACTACTGCACCCTTCACAGTTTTAGCTTACTGCACATAATATGCCAATTCTGGCTACCTCCTTGCAACTATTCTGTTGATCATCCAGGCAATAACAAATTCAGGATGATTTCAAATGCTAAATAAAAATGCCTCTGTAGCAAGGAATTTGATGCTATACAAAATATTGACTGATTCGATATAATGTATAATAATATATGTTATATATTATATGCTATATTTCCTATCCATATGATTTATTTATATTTGTATGTATATTATGTATTTTATATATATAGTAATATATATATGTAATATAATGTGTTAGATAAAACCTGCCAAGAACCTTTCTCTGCGCAGGAAACATGACTCATCTTGTTTTTGCATGGTATCAAGAGAGCATTTCCTTTAATGACTAAAAATTTATTAATGATCTTCGAATCATCCAAAGCCTCTGCAAGTAAAAATGTAATTCCATATAATCGCAAGGCTTCTTAAAAGAATTTTTCTTTGAAAAATGCAAGCATAAAGGAAATATATTTAGAGGCCTGTAAATTGTCTGAATTACAAGGAAACAACTTTTACATGCTTTCTTTTTAGCCCATTCCCAGATGCCTGATGGTCCTCCCATGAGCTCCATGAATACTGATCAACAGTCATTCACACCTGACCCCTATGCACTGTACTGTACCATCATTAATGTTTCTATGCAAATCATCTTGATCTCAGGTGGCCATTAATCCCAAAGTCACTGGCATGACAGATCGTGAGAACTGAAACTCAATTCTTTGAACTAGCATGGGGCCCTTAATCTTCCGGCTGACACGCATTGTCCTATAATTTCTTCCTCCAAGAGATGATAGCCTATCTTGTGAGTCTATACATTTAGATATATAATTGGTGGGCTGACAGTATGATGGGGCAGGATATTGGAATTTGTGTTACTAATTGTTTAAGGCAACAGGCAGGATAATAATTCATAACATGGTAGGGATAGTAAAAGTCATCACAAAATATATTAGTTACTAGATGTGGCTGACTGTCAGAGCTGGTTGGAGTATTTTATTCCATTTGTGTTATGGCAGATACATATCACGACAGAGAAATGTCTTGAATGCCTCAGCCTGCACGACTTCTATTCATAGCACCATAGAGTGTCATATAACGCAGACCACATTTCTGGCCAAATAATCATAGTGTTCACTAGTATCAACAAAGCTCAAATTCACAGGCGTAGAGCTATAAAAATCCAAAAATAGCAAATATCTTCCCAGCATGCAAATAATAACTGATGTAGCTGGCATCTTTAATTTTGTAACACCTACATCTGATTTACAGGGACGTCTCTTCTGAGTGGGGAGCACTCCATCCAGTAGTGACGCCTGCAGTTTATGATTAGTTCTGCAGCTCATGAAACAATTTAGGAAAGTTGGTTTCCTATGAAATTGCATCCTTCGTTTCTTTATTCCTCCGCCACTTATGCAATAGCCCAGCTCTGCCCCTAATGGGTTTGTTGCTGTCTCCTCACTATTGCCCTGAGGAAAGAGCTTAGGCAGTGCTGGCTGGGCAGCCCAGGGGCACATGCTGGCTGGCCAGTTGGCTGAGCTCTACCTCCCTTTCTTTTCACAATAGCACAGATGTGTCCCACCTCCTCCCAGAGCAACAATTTTCATAAAACTTGAAATACATAGACTGTAACGACTCTGAGACTATTACCCATCCGACAGTTTGGAGTTAAAGAGGCCAGAGATTTAGTACGATATGAGGGAAAGACTGGGAAGGAGTTGGACAGACGGACACTGTGATCACATAAGTCACATTTCCTTCAGAAACCATGCTAGTAGTTTCATGGGAGTGCAAAAAGAGGCACAAAAAATATTCCTTGACTGTGAAATTTGCCTTACCAAGGCAAATCATGCTCTGCTTGATTTATCAAAATGGAGACTTAGACGTAACATGGTTACAGTGAATAAATGCTCTCACAGGAGGAAAATAAAGATTTTTTGATGCAGTAGAATAAACTGTAACAAGAACCAATAGTTTCAAGCTGTAAAGACAGATAAATCTGAGGAAATAAGCAGGTTAACAATGAAGATGATTAATTTCTGGCATATAATGGGCAAGTTTCAGGTTTGGCATCCCTCAGTGTGCTCAGATGGGGGACTGGTGACCTTACCATAGGACACGATTTGGTCAGAGACAACACACCAGACTCCGTGTACAGACTGGCTAAGTAATAATTGAGAGTCCAAATCACTGAAAATGTCATTTTTGATGATCTTATGGATCTGTTGGACTTTAAAAGTCATTGAGTAAAAAATTAAATGCCAAGTTAAAGATGTCTGAAATCAAGATATACGATGTGACAACCTTCAGTTATGAGTACAAGGGCTAGTAGTACACACCATTACTGAATTATAATAGCACATCTTCCTTTCTCCCTTGTTGCTGAAGTGTCATTTACAGGGATTCATAAACTGACTAATGTATTAAAAGCCTGAAGTTTTGGCCACATTAGCCATAGAAAGACTCTCACAAAGGTCAGAGCAAACATTGCAAGAATGCCCATATTAGAACATAACTTTTCCATTGTAACAAATCATAATGCTGCAGCTCACAACAGCAATAAAACTGCAATGCTTATAAATCACTGCATAAAACAGAATGATTTTTTTTTTTCATGATAGCAAGGCTAGGAATATTTGGGTCCAAACTGACTAAAACAATTCTGTGTTTAAATAGGAAGGAAGCTTGGGGAAAAATCAAGGAAAGCTGGATATGCTGCGCTTGGAGAGAGAGCATTATAAGTCACTACTGACAATGTATTATTTTGAATGAGGAGAGGAAAGGGAAAACAGTGACATAGCAAAGAGATGTTTTAACAATAACACTTTGGAAGCCTTATGAATAGACTCCTGACCTTTGCTGCATAACACTGAGGCATAAGGGCCCTACAGAGGTCTACATTCATTTCACAAAAATAAATAGTATCAAGGCATTGTTTTAACCCACCAGAGCAAATCCACACGTGAGGATTCGTGCTTCAGTGTTGTACTTCAGGCAAACACAGTGGAGATCCCTCAGAACAGCAAAAATTGAAGCATAATGGAGGGGAGATAGGAAGAGGGAGTTTCATTCAGTCCTTCCTGATTCTTCTCACTTTAATTAACAGGTTTTCCATTGTTTTGGAGTGATAAAGGAAAGAGTTTTAGTTAATACTGTTTTCTTAATGCGGCACGTGTGCTGCAGATTTCTCACAATAAGTCTGTCCTACCTAGACATAGCACACAGTGTGTCTAATGTGTGGTACCCTAGATAAGGTGGGGAGCCACACAACAGTAGAACTGAATGGTACTTGCAGAAATAATGAGCTACATTTCCATATGCATGTAAACACCTCAGTCATCAGTACACTATTGCCATTCACTGGCTAGACCAGTGTCAGTTAAATAGACAAGCTTCTCCTGCTCCTTTTTATGCGCAGGCAGTATTAAACTGTATAGTCTCTGGAACATTACAAACATGCAAAACCTTATAGACTAGACCAACATGTTACAAACAGTAACTCTTTTATGTGTATACAATTAACTTCCTTGGCTGAAATACTATCAGTGCCCAGGAATTACAGACCCACCTTGCTGTAAAAATGGGAAAAAATGTGAAATGGAAATAATTTGCATTGAATTCACAGCCTACGTTCACTCACATCTGGTAACCCACAACATACATTCTGGTATGACTTGTATAGTCTCCAGGCTTTAGCAAAGATCTGAATTTTCAAGGTGAGAGAAGCCAAAGCAAGGTGATATTTGTAATCAGCAACACAGTTTTAGGCTACACATTATGTGCTACCATGCCCTTTAAAATAAACAAGGGGCCATAGGGGAAGAGTTTGTGGAAAGCAGTTCATTTGTTTTAACCACAGTTTACAACCAGTGCTGGAAGGCAGCAAAGCAAAAGCATCCCTCAGAGCGGCACAGAAAGCTCATTGTGAGGAGAGCACGAGTGACTCAGGGCACTGGAATGAGATATGGCACCTTTCACCTCCAGGTCACTGGTTTCCATCCATTTTCAGCTAGCTGGGATTAGAAGTTATTACCATCAGAGGGGCATTCAATGAAACAAGTTGGTTGTCTCTGCGCAGCCTGGAAGGGACAGCTGCCCAGATCACACAGACCAGCCCCGTAGTTATTACCCAACATGTACTGTTCTCCCGGGCTCCAGCCATGGCCATTCAATAATCATCCGAATGGCCTGAAGCTCTGAGGGCCACCAGGCATACACTATTGCCTTCTGTTTCACACAATGACAGGCATGTTCACCCACTGAGAAAGAGACAAGGGCCTTCTCATGTCCCCTTTGTCCCTCAGTTCTTTTTTCCATTAGAAAGATCTGCAAGAAATGTTGTCCACACTTTTCTGTAATTTCTTCCACTTTTGCCAAGCCCAAGCATTGAAAAGTGATTGGCCATGCCACAAAAATCATGAGCGATAAAAAGCATATTGCATTTTATATTGTTCAGTTCTCTTTTGATTTTTGCATTTGGTTCATATTTTCAACTTCTTTTTCTTTCTTTTTTTCCCTTCTTTAAGGAATTTTGAGATACTCATACTCCCACGGATCCAGAAGCACAGCCTTCAAGGAATATTTCAGACATTGTGATTATTTCTTCATAAAAAATAGGAGCTGGCAACACTGTATGCTAGTGCTGATTTAACACGCTGACACTCGCATTCCATGCACAGTGCAAATGTCAGTAACTGGCTCCCAGTGGAGCTCAGAGGAGGTTAGTAAGATGGAGAATCAACTATAACACGCTTGGTTCAGGGCCAGAGAGATGAATATTGGGTCTTTGTCTATTGCAAGTCTCACAAAAAGCCCTGTAAAGAAATTAAGACTCTCTGGTACAAACTTGACAGAGCTGTGGTCCCAGTTGCTTCTTACCCTTCCCTGCAGAGGCAGTTGGAGGCTAAATCTTTGTGCTCTCTTAGAGAGCATAAAGATCCCTTGATCATTTCACAAAAAATATTTCACACTTTTTGTTTTGACTCTGAAAGTTAATTGTCCCCTTCATGCCTTTATACACCCGGCAAGAGGATTCATATAAAACAGGACGGCAAAGAACACTGTGTCTTCAGAACATTAATTTCTTCTCTCTGTGGTGAATGGAGTTAAATCCACTTGGCAGCTGGTCACAAGTGGTGTTCCCCAGGGCTCAGTATTGGGGCCAGTTCTGTTTAATATCTTTATTTATGATCTGAATGAGGGGTTTGAGTGCGCCCTCAGTAAGTTTGCAGATGACACCAAGCTGGGCGGCAGTGTTGATCTGCTGGAGGGTAGGAAGGCCCTGCAGAGGGATCTGGACAGGCTGGACCAATGGGCTGAGGCCAACTGTATGTGGTTTAACAAGGCCAAGTGCCGAGTCCTGCACTTGGGTCACAACAACCCCATGCAATGCTACAGGCTTGGGGAAGAGTGGCTGGAGAGCTGCCTGATGGAAAAGGACCTGGGGGTGTTGGTCAACAGCCGGATGAATATGAGCCGGCAATGTGCCCAGGTGGCCAAGAGGGCCAATGGCATCCTGGCTTGTATCAGAACTAGTGTGGCCAGCAGGACCAGGGAGGTGACAGTGCCCCTGTACTCGGCACTGGTGAGGCTGCACCTTGAGTACTGTGTCCAGTTTTGTGCCCCTCACTACAAGAAGGACATTGAGGTGCTGGAGCATGTCCAAAGAAGGGCAACGGAGCTGGTGAAGGGTCTAGAGCACAAGTCTTATGAGGAGCAGCTGAGGGAGCTGGGGTTGTTTAGCCTGGAGAAAAGGAGACTGAGGGGAGACCTTATTGCTCTCTACAACTACCTGAAAGGAGGTTGTAACGAGGTGGGGGTTGGTCTCTTTGGTGAGGTGAAGAAGACAAACAAAAAGTGGACAAAAGGAAATGGCCTCAAGTTGCACCAGGCGAGGTTTAGGTTGGATACTAGGAAAAATTTCTTCACTGAAAGGCTTGTCAAGCATTGGAACAGGCTGCCCAGGGAACTGGTTGAGTCCCCATCCCTGGAGGTATTTAAAAGACGTGTATATGTGGTGCTTGAGGACATGGTTTAGTGGTGCTAAGTTAATGAACTTGATGATCTTAAAGGTCTTTTCCAACCTAAACGATTCTATGATTCTATGATTCTTGCATTTTCACATATGCCATGCAATTTATTTGCCAATTATCTGCTTCCTCCATGTCCTGTGCTTCCTGTACTTCCAGGCTACCCATTGCAGCTTCCCAGTGTTGCTGGCCACCAGCCAGGACCACAGCAACTGGCTAAATCAATCACTTAAGCAGTTCAATCACATCCTTCCTCTGGTTTTCCCCCTTATATCAAGGAAACGGCCTGCAATTCTTATAGATGGCACATTCAGGAATGAAAACCTAATCACTGCTCAGTCGAGCTGTAACAGGACAGCACTGGACCTTTCTGCAGAGCAGCCAGGCATTGCAGGGCACTGCAGCAATACACCAGGGTAGCAAACCCACTCCTGCTCATCTGGTAATCTAAGATCCCATCTCGGCTCTCCTCTGACTTCAAGCCCTGCAAGCTGTTCACTGGAAGCTTTGTCTGATGTCACAGTAGGCAAAAATATTTTACCTCCCTTTTGACTCCAGAGACATGCACTAGGCTGGAACTATAAAAAGCTTTAGGCACTGGATCCTAGGAATGGATGTCATATAGTCTATAATCCATACACAGCGTTAAGCACTTAGAAATTTAGTTTCATAATACACAACACTCAGGAGCAAAAAGCAAAGAGTGAAAAAAAGGATGTGAATTTTTCTGCTGCTCAGTGAGAGATGCCAGTGCAGAAGAAAGATTCCTCACACAAAGTCTACAAATATGCTTGGAAACCTGTTATTGCTTTATATATACATATCTTTACTTTTTAAAACATGTCTCAAGGAGGAGCTGCTGCCGTTCACCTTTAAGCTCCCTGTGTGCCATCAAGGCAAATGGCATTCAGAAGAGCACCTGGTACTTCAGAAGGCACACCTTAGCCACCATCTTATGCACCCTGTTGGGTAAAGTGAAAGAACAAAGACAATATTTAACCCTTTTGAAACTGGGCACTCATGAAGGCAGGAATGTAAGATTCAAAGGATCAGAAAGAGTATATATCATCACCTGCCACCATAACCTGCGAAGAATGGAGTGTTATGGGCTCCAGTCCCAGCTCCCAGGACTCTGGGTGTGTTTGCTGATAGTGACTGGAGATAATAATGGAAACAAACACCTAAGGCATTATATGGATTTTTTTATAGATCACACTCACAGAGTTAAGTGTCTACAGTGAAATTTAAGTCTCATGTGTCTGAGCCTCAGTCAATAATAGGCCTTGTATTTATCACTATATTACACATGAAGTATGCATTAATGGGTGTTGATGTGCTCTCTAGAGGCTTGAACAAGTATCTGAGCCAAAGTTGCTGAGCGTTTTTTCAGTGCAGTATCCTGTTTAAAATAATTTTTTCAGGGTGATCTAAGACTGATTTTTTTTTTTCCTGGCCTTTCTAATAAATGCAAAGAACGAGATTCCTAAAGGACTTAGATAATGCTCAAAAAGTTGAGGTACCATTAATGACATTCTCCTGGGATGCAAGACACTTTGGTTTAACTCTTTCTGCTGCCTGACAGATGAATTGGAGCAATCAAACCCTGCTGATTGGAAAAAATAAAACAAAAAAGGCAAGCTAGAATATAACCCCACTCTCGGAGTTTAGATTCTTCTTACCTAGTTTGACCTGAACTGCTTTGTCTTTTGAGACCCACTTATTGCTTGTAATAATAGTTAGATTTTTTTTTTATTGTACCAGAACTGCTTGAAGCTATATTCCTGTTTCTAATAAAATAAAGCTGTAAATATAGCAGATTATTTTCTCCACCCTGTCTGACATGAGCTATAATCTGATTTTTTTTCCTCCCTTTCATGAACACCATCTGTTTGTGACCATTAAAATCCATTTTCTATGCCGAAGAGATGGGAATTCAGAGGGATGTGTTCAGCCACTGTCTAAACAGTACTGTCATTCCTAAGGGATCCATTACAGTCTGACACACCCAAGTATTTATGAGCCATAAACCGCCTGCCTAAAATGGCGATTCATCACCCCGTGCATGGGAGACACTGACAATGACAGAGCATGTTGTAGCTGCGAAGGCGGGGGAGGGTTAAGAAGATTTTTTTGAACCAGCATTGTTATATAGCATCAGGTTTTTTCCCACTATGGCACCTCATTTCCAAGCCATTTGCTCCAACAGTTCTCACAGCCAATGTTAAATTAACAGATGTCTTGGAACTGGACCCCAAATGAGGCGGCTACAAGGTCACCGCTTCTTCGCATCACTGTCTGCTCTGGACTCAGCACTCACTTGGTGTCAAAGCAGAGCGTCCTGCTGCTTTTCTTGGTGCAATCCTCCCTTCGGGGCTGGTTGAGGGACAGGGTGCAGCTCTCACACTGGCGTGACTGAGTGCCCTTCGCATCGCATCCAGGTGCCATCAGAGCAAACAGGCACGTGAATGAGATTCCTACAGACTTTTTTTGCCTGTTATCTCTGAAGCAGATTGCATCCCCCCATTACAAAAGTGATGTTGTTAGAAAACTGATTAGAGAAGCACCACTGTCTCTGAGGAAGTCAGACAAGGCAGCAAATGTTTTTTTTCAGCTGGGATTTAATACAGAAGACATAAATTCAAGACTTTTGCTCCATATGGCAGGTGGAGCATATCACATAGTTCTCACACCCACATGAGAAACGGCATAAGGGAACAAAGAAAAGGAAATACAAATGCTGGTAAGAAAATATAAGTGCAAGGACTGTCTTGTATGAAAACTGGCTCTGAACACTTCTGAAGCTTTGTGAACTGAACAGACTACTGTAAAATTTAGTTGGAATTTATATACCAACACCCAAAAAAATCACAACCACTGTAGAAGCCATTTTATTTTTATACTTGCCAGCCTAATATTCTAGCACTGTGCATGCCCAGATAAGCAACTCTCTTGGCTAAGCTGTGCTTCTCAGCGCCTACCACCCTTTGGAGATTTACAAACGAGGCTCCTGCTGCTTACATTCCCCAGGGAATCCAAGCTGACAGGCATGCTCAGCGAACACCAGCACACACCGACAGCGTTTTGTTAAGCAGAAAGCATCATAGTCACAATTCTGTTCCGTTCAAAATAAAAGAAAAAAAGACTGGGAAAATTAAGGACAAGCCGGAGCAGGAGATTTTAATTCTGGTCCCAGATTTAGTAACCGCTGTGCATTGAATAAGGCATCAAATGACAGACACACATAGACATTTGGCACTGAATCTGTGTTGCCCATCCCCATCCCTTGCTAAGTGTTTTCACCAGTGGATTGCAGAGCCTGAACTACAAAGCCTGTTCCCACGCATTCCTCCTCTCTGAACCTTCAACTGCTTTTTCCACAGAGGGACAGCCTCAGCGGTGCCCCCAGCCTCCCAGCGGCACCGTGGGCATTCCCCCTCAGGCCCCAGCTCTCCCATTTTCCTGGCTAGTTCTCCCAGGCAAGTAGGAAGATGCTCTATAAAATGACACCATTCCCTCTGGTTACTTTGAAAATAAATGCATGATTTTATCACCTGCATCCAGCGGTATGGCTTCAAGCCCCTGCTGAGTCCTGGTTTGGTCTGAGCATCCCGCAGGGTATGTGAGCTGGTGATAGGTAGGTGCCTACACTTCATAGTGTCTATCAGCTAACTTTCAGGTGCCTTCCCATTTAATGCACGGTTCTGACTGCCATCTCCAAGCACCTCCCTTGTTACCTGTACGTGCAATTTAAGTGCCTAATTCATATTTATAAATCCCAGGCCCCAAAACAGGGGCCTAAGAGGACCACCATTCTCCAGCCCGGTCGTGGATCTGAGCCCTTAGTTCCTTATGGCTGTACACCTTGAAGACAAATAATAGGATAACCTTCATCAGACACTTAGTGAGATGCCATTGAAATGGGAGCATCCTAAATGCCAAGAAAAAGGAGACAAAGAAAGACAAAGCACACAAGGCTCCTTCAGCAGACTAGAGGAAAAAAATGTTTGCTGGCCTGCTGCAGTCAGTTTATATCTTTCAGTAAGTACCATTTTGCCACAAGAAACATGGATCAGAGAGCAGCTTATGCATTTTACATACATAGAATTGTTAAAAAAGTTCTTAGACATTTTCTCCTTATTCTTGGGTTATACCTCATGGACTAAGTAATAATTGTAGACCTCTGCAGTAGCTGAGTAGTTTTTTCATCTATATCATATGAGATCAAAAAGCTGTATGCAAGTGAGCCTTAGTAAAGAAGGGCAATGCATTCTTTGGTTGCTCTCAAACGCTGCAAGCTCTCTGATTTTCTCTGCTGATTAGGCAAATGAAGAGGAAATAAGACCAACTTACACAGTTTGATTTTAGCTCTAAAATTTCTCTGTTTCAGATATTTAGAGGTTTGGGGGATTAACCCAGCTATTAATGAGGCTGTGGAGCTTAGGTAATGGGAAAAATATTACAGTGTGTGCTAATCTTAACAAATGCAATTCAAGAGCAGAGTGTAAATATATTGATAAAAGAGCAGTTAAAAAAAAATCTGCCACCTCACAAAACACGTGAACTATTTGCTTTCAGGGGCTTTGGCCAAAGATGTAAACAAAAGTCTGAAGGAATTCACATTAACAATTGTGCCTTTTCTTGGCATGCTTAGTACTGAGACACGCTGAAATTCTCATACTCGGGGAACGAAGGCGGCTTGCAAAGCTTGTGGCTTTCTGGTTTTTGGCTCGCTGACAATGACCACGCGGAGAGGGCGTATGGCGGCAGGCAGCGATGGCTGTCGAGCATCCCTCGCCACGGCGGCTGCTGAGGTGCCGGTTCCCGGACAGAGTGAACTGCTGGACGCTGTCGCTCGCTGGAGCATAGAGCAACCTTTGCGGGTTACCCTGGGTGGGCGCACCCCTCCTCGGCGACAACAGCCGGGGCCCTGGGGGGTGTCTGCTGGATTCTACGTATTACCGATAAATAAAAGGGATGCCGTTCACTGCAGAAGAATGGCTTAATGCTGTTTTTATTGCATGGATGTGACTTTCCTTCAACAGCGAGCTCTGCTTAGCACCCTGCACGGACACGTACTTCTGCACATGCGTGGCCACATCCAGTCATTTACATACGTCTCTGCAGGGTGTTTATGCATGCTAATTTCGCCGGGTAGCACTCCGCCCAAAACGCCGCCGGACGTGGCACCGCTGCTGCTGGGGGGCAGACGGCCGCTCCCCCTTCCCCTGTACCCCGCAGGCACCGGTTCCTTTCTCTCCCTCCAAGCCCCTGACGCCGGAGCGACAGAGCCACGGAGCAGGTCGCACCCCTGCTCGTACCGGCGCCGCCTGCCCGCCAGCGAGCAGCCCCCGCGTCGAAACCACCCCGCGCTCCTCCCTCCCCCGGGCTTTCGCCTCCTTCCCCGGGCGCTGGGGCGGGTTCCCTTTGCCAAAGGCTCCCGTGGGCGCCCTGCCTACCCTGCCTCGACCCGCCCCCACGCCCGGCCCGGGAGCACACCACACACCGAAGGGGTTAACCGCGCCGCCGGGGCCCGCCCCGGCCCGGGCCCGGCCCCCGGAGCGCCCCCGCCGCTGGGCGGGGCGGGAGCCCGCGGCGGCGCCGCGCCCTTGGGCGCCACCTGCTGGCCGGCGGCGGCGCCGCAGCGCTGGTCCCCAGCAGGGCGGGGCCGGAGGAGGCAGGGGGGCCCAGGCTCCCACCGGCCCCAGCCCCCAGCCCTCTCTCGAGGAAAAGTCGCTTCCCGCGGCATTTCCGAGCTCTGGTTTGGGTTTTTGTCCCCTCCGTTTCCTGTTATCCCAGCAGGGCTTCGCAGCCGCCCGCGCACAGCGGGGCGGTGGCGACTGCCGGCCGAGGGGAGCGGGGGGGGGGGGGGCAGCGCCGGTGGCGAGGGCGGCCCGGGAGGGCGGGGAGTGTCGGTGCTCCCGAGTTTCTGTACTAGGAGCTGCTGGAGGAGTGGCAACCCCCAACAGGAGATTTTTTCTGAAAGGAAGACAATTTGCTTTCCCCCCGGTTTTTTTGTGTAAGACATCAGCCGTGCCGTTATTCGCCTCACTGGAGAGGGAGGGCACCAGGTGAGGGCAACAGGCTGCGTTCCTCACCCATACACACTCACTGCAATCAGCTGTGCTGAATTTTATCCAGAAGATGTGCATAACTTTAAATAAAGACAAGCTGCCCCTTCCAGGAGGATGTTGAAACGACGGGGATGCGGTCTGAGCTTTGCATCCCAAGCTATCAGCAAAAGCTAGTTTTCCTTTCCAGACATTTCCTTTGGAGTCACTGAGAAACCCTGAACAAAGAGCACCAAGATGCTATGAAACACCCCGGTTCTTTGCAAATAAAAAACATCTCAGAAAGAGTCTGAGCTTCAGCTCCCCATATTCACGTCTTGCTTTGCTATCCGTGCTGCAAAACATCCTTCTCACTCTCAGAAAGCAGGAGCTGCCATCGCCACCTTACTGGGAAGAGCCCTCGGGCTGAGCGTTACATCCTGGTGCCACTTCGTTAGGAGACCTAGGAAGGCCAGGGGCAACTCTCTCCAGCTGAGCAAACACAGGAGCTTCCTCTTGCCAAGGGAAAATGGGAAAATCAGAAGAACAGCCTTTCCCACGCTCCTCCCTCGCCGTATGCTTAGCCCGTGATGAAGACAAGTTACACACATAGGTGCAGCTGCGAGCAGGAGCAGGGAAGCAATTTTCTGTGCAGCCACATATGACAAAGACACAAGTGAAACTGTTCCTTAAATTACACAGACAATATCACTCAGCTAGGGCTGAGTGATAATATCACAGACAATGTCACAGCGCAGTGCTGTGGATTCATCAAAGCAATCTAGCAGTCTTCTGTTTAAAAGTGGTATCCTCCTCTGTTTTTCCCCAGTCCAACTCTCACTTACGTAAAGAACAGCAACATCCTAGAGCTATTTACTCACATGTTCTTGGAGAGGGGGTGATTATTATTGCTGGTGGCCCTCAGAAGAAAAACATGTCAAGATCTAAGGAGAAAATGAAGAGAAAAAGTGGTCATTTAGTATCAGACTGTTCTCCAAGGGTGACATTTTCAAGCAAGTGTTGATTTGGGGGGTCAATGAGAAGCTAAGATGGGTGGGAAGAAGGTTGATGTGAATAAAATACACACAATGACAGGCTTGACCAAAGTTGAAAACTTTATGGGCTTCCTCATAAAATTTCCACTACTCCCTTGCTATAGGCCACATTGGAAAGGTCATATGAGGAGCCTATCACAGAAGAGTTCATGTCACTGGTTTCTCATCCTGACAAAAAAGCAGAAGAATCCATGCTTATTTTAAGCTAACTGTAAGTTTTGAACCCAAAAGGGGAAAAAAAAGTCTTAAAAGTAACATCTTTGAAGAGAATGATGTTAAGAAGAAAACACACATTGCATTATGAACGCAGACACCAGTATTTGAAATATGAACAGTTCATGGCTGTTAAACTAGGCATTCACTGTGGATACTCCATTTTTCCACTTCTCTTCTTGTGCTAATCTTGTCTCTGTGGCTGTGTCCCACGGGGCGACTCACACACCCACAAGGACACGTTGCATCCATCCTCCTCTGTTCCTGGAAGGCACAGCTAGTGCCACTGCTCCTAAGCAGAGACAGCTGCCTGCTGCCAGGACTGAAATGATGGAGGACGCTTGCACAGATGGACTCCGGTCTGAGCCGGGCAGCATACAGCTGAGAGGCAGCTAGAAACTGTTTCTTAAACCCCTTCTCAGCTGTGATTTGCCGTTTGACCCACAGGCAGGTAGCTCGCTCCCCTCTGAGCTCCAGGGGCTCTGGGAGAGCTCCAAAAGCAAGTAAAGGCTGCCATGGGCCTTTGGGGTTTGTACAAGGGGGCAAGCGTGGACTTAATGTTGACATAACCTTTATCAGCCTGAAATACTGCAGCAGGACCTGCCCAAAAACCTTTGAATAAATTGCATAGTAAATTGACAGAGCGAGATATTTGTGTTTCATTACTGGTTCTGCCACTGTATTACTCTGACATATTTCAGCCTCTGTGCTTCAGTTTTCCCCATCTGCAGAACAATATTACTACTCACCTTTTATTGCATATGGAATTTTTTAAACATATATTTCAAGGTTCAAAGCTGTTGGCTGGATTCCCAGTGTGGCAGTGTTCTTTTTTCTCTTTTGTTGAGCACCTAATATCACACTTAGTGCATGATTTGGCTAGGGTGGAATCAGCACAGACATCCACTTTCTTCTCTTTTCTCATGGCATATTGGTTCCATCCTTGTGAAGCTTCAGGATATGATTGATCTAAATGTATGGTTTTATAGAGCATGTGCACTACTGCAATATCCAGATGTTATGGGCAGTACTTAGGAACTAATTGGAACTAGTTATAGTAGAGCTGATAAAGACATTAATTGAAGTAGTTTGTAATTAAAAGAATATATTAATATAATTTTGGAAGATACTTTTGCTTTTATTTTAAAGAAACAAGTAATAGCAAATACCAAAATAATCAGCTTTATTAGATCATCTTGGTAGTACTAAGGCAGTTATTAAAACCCAGCCGTGTTCTTTATAACACTGATGGCAATCTTGAAATTAAGCCACAAAATATTCAGCTGCTTTTGTTGCCTTTTTCGCAACACAAGCCACATAATCATTCTTAGGCATCAGTTTTTTGAAAGCTGAAACCTTGTTTTCCTTGAACTCTCTTTCCATGGTGAAGATGCATGAAGTAAAAGAAAAGACAGATGGGTCTTCTTGAACTAAAAAGGTCATTGAGCACCAACACATTTTCACCAGATACACATGCATGTTTTCTGGCTGAGAGGCAGAAGCAACTAAAATACATGATAAGCCAGGCACCATTGGTCTGTGAAACTTCTGTTAATTTGCATAGGGTCTGTCTAATGCTGTTAGTATATAGTACATGAAGATTATATACCCTGAGCCACTATTCTGAAGATGAATTTTTTTTCCAAAAGGTTGGTTTAAACTTAAACAAAAGCAAGGAAGTACAACAGAGATATTTTAGTGAACTTTTTGTTCCAGCAAAATGTCAGGTTGCCCCTAAGGCTTTATTGCCATGTTCAAGCCTCCAGAAACTTATTTTAAAAACTTGGTATGTCCCAATCTTTTTTTTTTTTTTTTTAATATTGTAGTCTTCAGAATTAAAACAGACCAACTGAATGGGGTATAATAAAGGGAATATTTTGTGGTTCAAAAGTAAAAGCAAGATGTGTGAAGGCTGTAGCAGATGTGCTTTTATGCTTAAAGTGAAGATTAACAAAAATCATTCAGCAAGTGCAGTCAGAACAGTGAACTTCAGGAAAAATTCACCACTTCATACACATATGCTGTTGTCACTGAGTCAGAGACTGGGAGTAATGACACCAATATATACATCTTAAAAATGCTTGGTATGAACACTCTTTCCCGTCCCTTTGCCCCGCAGTTCCTGAAAATGCAATTCTCTCTTTAATTTTAATCTCTTTCAATGAACTGCCTCCTCTGAGTGCAATATAGTAATTCATGCTGTAAGGTACTGCCACATGGAAAGAGAGGATCAGGTTAGATCCATTAAAGACCCTAGGCTGAGATGTAGCACTCTCTCCAAATCCTCCTGCTCACTGTCTTCGCTTCTTGCTGCCGAACAGCTGTTCAGTGCATGCCCACCGAGCCCATTTGCACTGGAGATACAGGAGGCCAATTCATTGTCCACATTCTCCAGTTGGCCACGTGCTTTCTGTGTGATTCCAACCAAGTCACGCTCAGACCCTCCAACACACAGAGGAATTTCTGCCGTGTAGGAGTCAGGCACCTCACTGGGCTTGAGAATCTGAGCCGTAGAAGCTCTGTGCTTCTAGCCTCTCCCCATGCAGCTAGGATTTGAAAACAAAAAAACCACAAAGCCTTCCCCATTCCATATGGAAGACAAAAGAAAAAAATTCATCTAAGACTGAGATACTCAAATATTGTAGTGATGGAAATCTGAAGTAGTCTTAAAAACAAATATCTGAGCAAAAAAAGTCTATGTGGAAAACAAAAGTATCGGTACAAGGGCACCTTCTATAAGGCTTGGCAAGGATCCTGCCCCACTAGGAACCTAGTTATTAAAATAAAGGGATAAGAGTGGACTGGCCCAAGCAAGGGCAAATGGTGGCTATCATCTCATACGTATGCTCAAAGCTGCTTTTCCAGCTCAGCTCCTGCATTAGCAAAGCAGTAATCCCTAGGATTCCTGTGGAAAAAAACTGAGTGTAGGTAAGAGTTTCTCTGCCCAGATCTACCACTTGGGTTATTTTCCTAAGGTAACTGCCTCTTATAAGAACAGATAATAAACATGTAAAGGAAATAATACAAAATGTTGATCTTTAGTAGCATATGTGAAGGTAGTGTAAGGCTTTTTTTCCCCTACAAATCCACAGGGAGAAAAGCTCCATAATCTCTGTGTAATAGATTTCTTCTTGCATGTACAGAAGAACTCCAGTTTCTTCACTGTTAGTTGCTTAGAGAGTTTATTCACTGGTCAAATAGGATTGATTATGCCTTAGCATTAATTGGCTTGACTTACATATATGGATTTCTTTGCTTTGAAATGTACTTTTACTATCTGCTTGGCTTTCAGTCAAAACTCTATCATAAACAGAAGAAATTGAGTTGCACGCTACTGATGCATTGCAAATTACAGCAGTTCTAATACAGGTTTTTACAAAGCCTCCAAATCTGGAAGCGGTGTGAGGTTAATCATAGAATCATAGAATAGTTTGGGTTGGAAGGGACCTTTAAAGGTCATCTAGTCCAACGCCCCTGCAATGAGCAGGGACATCTTCAACTAGATCAGGTTGCTCAATAAATACCTTATTCTAGAAGAATGGTGAAGAAATCATTCATCATTAGAGGAGCAAATAGAGTACATTGTTTACTGGCAAGCATCTTAATGGATGCCTGGAGACTTAGTTCTGAGCTGCATATGCTGAGCACCAGCCACCACCAGTCAAACCAACCACAGTTCACTCACTTGGAGGGGAGACACTCAGGCACCCACATATCTCTGCGGGTCCTGGCTCATAATAGAACTTATTCATTCTGTAATGTTAACTTCCAGATGTTGCAACTGGGTGCAAATTTCACCACATTAAACATACCCCAGTGAATTAACCATCTCATTTAATACAAAAGGTTTTCTTGTATCAAAAAAATAAATGCAGTCATCACCATGGTTCTTAACCATAAGATGCTACAGTCATACAACAGTCATTGGTTAGGGATAGTCCAACTGAGCTTGTGTTGACCCCTACTTTCTGTGTATGCTTCCTTGAAAGAAGTCCATTCAGAAGTGGCATTTTGTATGCATCTTCAGCCTGTCGCACAAATATTGTCTGCTCTTTTAAGGTGTGTTAACACTTCTAAATAAAAGAAAAAAACAGGCTGAGCAGGCTCAAGCACCGTACTTCACACTGCTTAACTGGCAGCCTCCTTCTCTGCTCTGTTTTGCACCACCCCAACTATCTGACTCCAAGACACATGCTCTGGTGGGGGCTGGCCATAAGCAGTTTGGACCTGAGCCTGTCTATACTCTTGGCCACAGAGCTAAGGTTCAGAAAGCTGGTCCTGCTTTATTTAACAAAATAGACACAACCTTGAGTAGTCTATTTTTGTTTTTCCTGGTAGCATAAAATAGCTCAGAATGAAAGTCTCTGAGTATTAGCGGGACAAGGGAGCAAAAATGCACCGTCAACTGCTACCCATAGAAAACCTACAGAGAGGTTTATCTAAAAAGCAAACGCCTTGCACTTTCAGAGGCAAAAGCCTGAATGAACAATTGCAGTCTCAGTCATACCTTAAAGTAAGGGGCTTTGCATTCCTAAGGACCCCTAGAAAAGTGAATTCCCAAATAAAAGGATCATGCATTGAGAGCATTCTGCCATCAGGTGCCCAAGACACAATCTGGGCTGTTAACCCTAGGTCATCAGCCTGTATGGACATTAATCCCAGTTAGACAGTATGCTGTGCAGTTTTTTAAAGGTCGTCTTTCATCCCCTGCAATCTTGTGTAAACTCTCAATTCTCCAGAGTTTTGCAAAGTGTGAATTCAAGCATGCAAACTTCTAACTATACAGCAGGAACTTGCAGCAACACAATCTATCTGCTGCCTTCAGGTCAGGCTAGGAGTTTACTGTTGTACTGTCAGAGATACCAGTCACCAGCAAACTCCCAAATAATGTGTTCATTCAGGTAGAAAATAAAACTCACTTCAGTGACAGGAGATACCATGTGACTCTCTCACAATATTTACATATATTCCAGTACCATCAAGTATTGAAACACAAAAGGCTTTGGAAATTACATATGTAAGGGTCTTTTCTCCATCAGTTGAATTTGTGCTGAGGTCAACAGCTCACAGTGAAGTCTGTAGCAGAAGGCAGAAGAGAAGCCCTTACCTTCTGCACCTTCCTGACATATAACCGCATTTCCCCCCTCCTTAGACACAGACACCCTACATCTGTCCGCTCTGATCCACCCTTTGTGTGGAGAAAAGTAGTCGCGCTAATTAATTTTGCTATAGCTTGGTAGCGGACACATTTAGTATGGTAACAATACCCTAACACAGTTCTCTGTTGCCCCTCTTCAAATCCTCATTTATGATGAGGATTTATTTATTCTCTGCTTGAAAATGTTTACTCAACAAGCAATAATGATTCTGTGCTGCCAACCGTCCATGTCATTTGTGGCACTTCCACAGGAACTGTAATTTCCTTTCACAAAAAGGAGGAGTTCTGGCAGCACAGCCCTGCAAGGGAGATCATCTTTTCTGCAAGACAAACTGCCTGGGGAAGAAAATCCCCATTTTGTGAATATATTTGAGATTTTTTTTCTCCAGGAAATTCTCAGAGTTTTCAATATAAAAAAAAAAAAGACAATCAATGATAAATTTGTAGTACAATCCTGGAATAGATTCGAGTTTTGTGTTTATGACATACAGCAGGGATATAAAGAATCAGTGTTTAGTCCTGAAAAGCGACTCTGGATACTGTCTTTCCTCCTCCCCTCCAAATGTCTTTACAGCCCCATGTTTAGATCCTTCACATAGGATACAGGAGAGTCATGTTCAATTCTTTGCTCCAATGTGTATTTAAATTATTTAAACTTAAAGAGCTCCAACAGGAGCAGTAAAAGAAATCTGACACACACAAAAAAGAAATGTAGCTTTCATGGTCAAGGCAATTTTTATTGCCCTTTGCAAACTGCGTCAGAGCAAGCGCTGAATGTGGGGCTTACACCAAGCAAATGTCCTATTCACCATATCAGTGACTTTCCTGAAATGTGGCTGTGAGACTCTTGCTTCCACCTGGATATTCCAGCATGAAGTGAAGAAACCCTTCCTGACTAAACTTGCAAAAAATATGGCCTGTTCCCAAGAAACACTTCTTTTGAGGTGTGAGCCGTTTTCAGTTTTCATAAGAGAAGCCCTGGATCAGCTGTACCACAACCTCTTTGAACACCTGCTGTTACAAATAGCAAAGCTAAAGGGAAACCAGATTTGTCAAGAATTCTGATGATTTCTAATTTTTTTGTTCCCACATTGATTTTCCTGTTATCCCCCATGGGGCCATCTTCGCTGTTCTCCCACCATCCCTGAGGTGAGCTTAGCTCGTGGGACACTAAAACCCTTCAGCTTTTCGCTCCTGTCCCTGCAGGCGTACAGCAGCAGCCATGATGCAGTCATTGGTACGACTACAAAAGTTAAAGGTCGTCCTCTGTTTGGAGGATGCAATTTTGGACTCCTGAGTCCAGGAGAGACTGAATTTGTCTGAAATTCACAGCAGACTCTCTATGGTGTCCTACATAACATTTCAATAAAAATAATTTCATTGTTAAGTAAAAGCTCTCCGTGCTGTCTGCAGAATGCTGCAGGAAGTTGTGAGGGCCCTGTGGGGGACAGAGACTCCCCAGGGCCAGGACCACGGGGGGTCCCCATGGGGTTTCAGGGCAGGGCCTGGCAGCCAGTCAGGCACAGGGCAGCCAGGGGGGCACCGGGGCAGCTCCAGCCCCAGGCATTGGGCACCTCCCTGGGGATGGGGACAGGCCAGGCCAGGCCAGGATGTGGGCCTGCAGGTGGGCCCAGCCCAGCAGGGCCCATGGCCAGGCAGGGCAGGGCTGTGGGGAGCTGGAGACCGGCCCTGCTGCGGCGTCACTGGGGCAGGGGCTGATGGCACCGGGGGGCTGACGTGGGGTCCTGGGCCCTGGGCAGGGTGGGGGGAGCCCCATGGGGCTGGGCAGGGACAGTCAGGGCCATTAGTGATCGCAGGGCACTGATACATATTTGAAATCCTCTCTTCTGTTTTGGGCCTAGACAAGCGTGATTAATGAATGCACACACCTCCTTGCCTTCATTATCTGGAGACTTTCATGGAGAACTATATTTTTTTTAAATTTTAATCATTTTTATAAAATGTATCCAGCTTGCCAGGAATTGCATTAAGGACTTATATTAAGATAACCATACACTCACAGAAAATACTATATTGAAAGGGACCTCTGGAGGTCACCTAGTGCAATCTACTCAAAGCAGGGCCAACTTCAGATTAGATAAATCAGTCTTCAAAAATATCCAAGCATGGAGTTTCATAAGCCTCTTCAGGCATCTGTTCTTGGGCTTAAACCCTCCTATGGTGACAAATTCCTCCCTACATCCAGTCAGAATATTTTTGCTGCAGCTTGTGTCCATCGCCACTTGTCCTGCTACTGTGCACCTCCAAGAAGAGTCTAGCTCCATCTTTTTTGTAACTATCCATTAGGTAGCTGAAGACAGCAATTAGACTCACTGACCCTTACCCTTGTCCAAGTGAAGCAATTACAATTCTCTGCTTGTCCTTGCATGTTGTATGCCTCCATTTTGTCAATATCTTGCTGGTACCAAGGAACTTGAAGCTAGGAAAGGTATTTCAAATGCAGTCTTACAAATGAGAGGGGAGTAATCACTTCCTTCAGCTTGCTGGCTACGCTTTTGCTACTGTAGCCCAGTATATGTTTGCTGTAAGGGGGCAATGCTGCCTCATGTTCAACTTGTCAGCAGTGTCCTTTTCTGTAGTAGTTATCCCTACGGTCCATCACAGGTACAGGACTTTGTTTACCTTCATGATGTTTCTGCCAGCCCATTTCTTTAGCTGTCAAAGTCCCCCTGAATGGCAGTCCAGCCCTACAGTGTATTAACTGCTCACTCCAGTTTGGAATCATCCATGAATGTGATGAATACGCATCCCATCCCATCAACTGGCTTGTTGAGGAAGATGTTAAAAAACAATATAATCCCTAGCATCAACCCTTGAAGAATGCCTCTTGTAACAGGCTGCCAATTAAGCTTCTAAATACTGACCTCCACACTTTGAGCCAAACAACCCAATAATCCAGCCACCTAGCTCATATCTTCTCCATGAAGCTATAAGAATTTCTAATGAACTGTATCAAGAACCTAGGTAGAATCAAGATAATCTACAGCCACTGCTCTCATCCACAGACCCAATCACCTCACTATAGTAGGTAATTAGGCTGGTCAGGCACAATTTGCCCTTGGTAAATCCACATTGGATCTTCCCACTCACCTTCCTTTCCTTCACGTGACTGGAAGTGGCTTCCAGGATTTTCTCCCTAATTTTCTAATGCGCTGAGGTAAGGCTCACCAGCTTGCAGTTTCCCAGTTCCTCTTTATTACCATTTTTGAAGCTGGGCATGACATTTCTCTTTTTCAAGTCATCAAAAACCTGCTATCAACATGACCTTTTAAAGACAAGAGAGATGATATGCACCAATGTCCTCAGCACCTTCAGATGAATCCCATCCAGGCCTATGAACTTGTGTGCGTCCAGTCTGCTTAAGTAGTTTCTAACTTGACCGTCCTCTACCATGGGTAATACCTCTCTCTCTCAAGCTTTGCTACTAGACAAAGGAACCAGATAAGCTTGAGAGGAGTCCTTGCTAGTAAAGGCCAAAGCATAGAAGACATTGAACATTTTCGTGTCCTTTGGCACAAGATTGTCCACCTTGTTCAGTAGCAGGCCGACGTGTACATTCTGTACATTTAATTTTTGCATTTAGGCTCAGTCCAGACATCCTTGTTCAGCCTAGATGACTTCTTGCTACATCTGTTAATTTTCTTTAATTTGTTTTCTTTTCTTCTGATTTAAGAATAAGGCTCTTGATGGTCAGCCAGTTCTCCTGGGTTCATTTGTCCTTCAGGCTCTCATGAGATCCCTCCTACTAGTTCCCTGAACAAACCCTTGAAGTCCAGAGTCTTTAGACTGCTATTCCCCTTCCTTAAGTCCATCAGGATCTTTTAACGGTCACTGCAGCTAAGACTGCCTTCCCATTCTGTACCAGTTCTTACACATTCAGGACAGAAGGTCAGCAGAGCACCTCATCAAGTTGGTCTATCCACCACCTGAATCAAAAACTTGTCCCACATGTACTCCAGAAATCTCGTTACTTGCTTGCACCCTGCTGTGGTGTCCACCCAGCAGATGTCAGAGTGGTTCAAGACCCCCTTGAGAAGCAGGGCCTATGATCAGGGGACTTCTTCAGGTTTTTTTTAAGGAAGGCTTTGTTCACCCTCTCTTCTTGACTGGGCTGTCCATAGCAGACTCCTGCCACTGTGTCTCCCTTTGTGACTTCCCTTCTGATCCCATAAACTTTTGACAGACTTATTGTCCTTTCCATAGCAAAGCTCCATGCATCTGAGCTGCTTTTTTGTGTAGAGCACAACCCATCACAGCACTTTAGTCCTGGGGGCTTTCCTACAACATCATGAGTGAAGCACTGATTGAAGAAAAAGCTTTGATGCGCTGTTGCAACCTGGCAAATGGTTGACTGCCCAAATGGTTTTCTTATGAGTCTCACCTGCTTCCTAGCTCTGACCCAGACCTGATCAGTCTGGTAACTAGTTTGATAAAACCATGCAAGGAGATGGCACTTTTATGCTTCCCTCTACTTACAGAGCAGTAATCAACTGCTGTTAGATAGGTCACTTTTTAGACAAGCAGTTCCTACAGTAGTTCAGCAAATGGGAGGTGTTCTGATGAAGACCAGAATAAATTTTCTCATTCTCTAGCTAGTGGAAATGTAACTTTTCTCAGTTGCTTTAAGGTTGTGAAGTAGCACTTTAAAAAATCATCTTAGTCCACTGTTTGGCGTTGCAAGTTTCACACACGGACCATCTGCCTCTTGTTTATCCTTTTCTCTCATGGATATTCTCTTTCATTCTCACCTCATATTAAATTTCTGGCTGAAGATATGCTGAACAGTTGGTCCAAACAGCAGAGCCACCTGATGTCTGTTTGCAGAAAACAAAACCAGTCTCTTGACAAGTCAAGGACCAGACCTTTTGTTTTTTATATGCACTTCTGAGCAGTTAATTACAGCAGTGTTGCCAAAAACTCTGGACATAATGCTTTATGAGAGTAATGTCTCACTAATCTGAGAAAACACCTCATGACTTTGTCCCAAGCAAACTCTTGAGCATTACAGCTATTATACTCTAATCGGTTTTAAGGACTGTATACAAACCCTTCCTTCTTCATATCCTATAGATAATAACATTCTGCATCATCCACAGAAAATAAAGGTAATTTTATATCTTATATGATATTGTATCTATACTCCCAGTGTGCATACACATACATATCTACAGCTTTCTGGTGTCTCTCTCAATACAAGTACAAAGGCATACATACATGGTATAGAAGGAGAGGCCTTGGGAAAGTATATGTTGATAGCTGCTTTAGAACACATCATAAATTTGTATGTAACCTAAGGCAAAATATTCAGAAGTTCCTAATGAGATAATATATAGAATACATAGAAGAATAGGAGACTAGAACTTAAATTTAGTCCCAGCTCTGGCATTGCTCTGACAAATGACTGCCTGCCTGCACAGCAGGTTCTTCAACTGTAAAGCTGAGAATACACTGGGTAGCACTCTTGTGGACTGAGTTACTTTGTAAGGCTCAAAGCCAACATGAGCACCAGAACATAAGCCGGATAGCTGGCTTAGTTTACTAAATTAAATAGCTATTGCCACCTACTGGCTATATTGCAATATTAATATAACAAATTGGTAATTTCAAGCATACAAAATCAGCCACCTGTGTTTTCTCCATATGAAAATTATATGCAATAAGAATAGAATAATTAAGAGTTTCTATCTTTTTCAGTGAGGAAATGATACTTAACAGTGTTTTCTCTTTTTACAAGGTAAAGTGGTTTTATACATTTAAAGGTTTCATCATTTGGCCATATTTGGCTATGCTAGAGGGTATAATATTCATAAAAGTAATTAGTGTCCTGGTCTGCCTGTACCTGCCTCTTTTCTTAGACACACAACATGCCTGAGGCAAGAGGACATATTTTTGGCCTGTCTGCCTAAAGCAGGATAGATACCAATCACTGGCTGGGTATAGGTGCTAGAAATATCGCCATATTTAAGCAAGGCTGTGGTCATGGACTACCTGAAGAATGGGCATGCATCAATAAATATATTGCATCATTTCTGCTGTTAGCATTCAATGAATTTGACTGCAATCAAAGCACTTCTAATTATCCTATATCTACACAGCATCAAAGATGACTGGCACCGTGTTATGAAGAAAAAAAATCCATTATATGAGCACAGTTAATCATACCTGCAATATTTTCCCAAGATAATCCAAAGCAGGTAGAACAAGGTATATTTCAAGGAATTTTACTAAATGAGAAAGAAAGGCTGCTGTTAATTCTGTCCAACCCCAGCTTTGCCATTAAAAACCCAAGAACTATGGAAGATAAAGAAATTCACCTTCATTCACAGCAGCTCAAAATTTTATCTCCTGCCTTCCTCCAACTGATTGTTGCTCTATCATCTAATGAACATTATTCTACCAATTCAGCCAGTGAAGCACTATTGCAAAGCTTTGATGCAGATTACATGACTTAGTTTAAAAAAAAAAAAAATGTGGCTTGCTTAAATTTGTACTGAAACAGGTCAGAGAGTGCTCATCCAATCTGCACCAACTGTGTGGATAAAGACAGGAACCTTTGACTGCTGAATGGTGATGAATAGTTGCAGAAAGTAGTTTCTTAGCTCAGCCTAACCAGACTCACAAGAGGATGTTTTCACACATCCTAAATTAGAGCCTATTACACAGTGTGCATGTTCTCATTCAGTTGTGAAGTAATTTTACCATTTGGCTTTGTCTGCAGTACACTGAAATTACTCTACTTGAGAATGAAATTATCCACAGAGTAGTTTAAGATATAGTAATTTAGGTGTATTGACTTTATATGTTCAGCTGATTTCCTTACATTTGTAGATTGTTCCTGTGCAGACCAGCCCTCTTAAGTTTCACATATGGATATGTCTTCAGATTTCATTAGTGTTAAGCACAATGCAGTCAAGGAAAATTACGCATTCAGCAGAAACCCATATTAGATAACTACATAAATGCTCTGTAAATATTGGCAGCAGCAGTCAACATTTCCAGTGGGACACATACCAACAAACAGTCTCAAACAAACAGCTACTCGACTTCCATAAACAGAAAACTGCACAGTCCTTTCCTCCAATTGTTGGGATTTACTTTGAGGATTTCTATTGAAAACAGAAACTGTAGTCTTATGTTAAGAGAGCTCTGAAACCATCCTACAGACAATGCTTGGGGAACAAGCAGTTGACGATAGCTTATTTTAGAAAGCATCTGTAAAAATGTCTATGAAGGATAAGCTATCATGGGTCCCTAAACAATATTAGGTATTAGACCGTCTCCTGTGAGAAACTACAGCATACTGAAGTACTATGGTAATATGTAATTACTGTAGCCTCACAGTTTGTCTCTTTACCAAGTAAAGTTAAGGTTCAGGAATGAACTTGGCCATAGCTCTGCTATAGCATTTAGCTTGGCAAGCAAAGATGCAACAGTATGCAAAATGCTTCTTTTATGATGCCAAAATAACTATTATTTTTTAGCCTGGGGGACTATACTACAGGTTCATTTTAATCTGGCTATGCGATGCTTTTGGTTTAACCTGTTCCCTGTGCTCTTCTCCCCTTTGGTGACTTCTGAGAGCTATGAAAGTTACCTGCAACAGGCAACTAAGGTTGCAGATTTTTGGCAGCTGGGAAGAAGTTTAACACAATGCACAGCATGGCAAAACAGAATATTTAAGATATGGTGAGGACAAAGTGTTATCTTTTGTTTAAGTACAACCACCATGCAAAGAGAGATGGTGAAAGCTAATCTGTGAGCAGCCATGCGATGGCGGTCTTGATTCACACAAGTACAGCTTTAACACCATATGCAGAAAGACTTGCATGGCCACAAAATAAACAATTTCAGCCAGTTGTTCTTCATCCAAATCTGTAGCAAGTTAATCAACTCCTTTTCTCTCAGCTAGGCTTGGTGTTAGCAATGCTACCGAGACCTACAGACTGAGAAGTCTAATGTTTATCCATCATGCAACAGGGAGGCCTTTTCAAGAAAATCTTATTAAAGATTTCAAATGCATGCTAAAGACATGAGCATTCAAAGAGAATTTAATAAACTGAAATGGTTTAAGGTATATCCAGTGGCATAAACAATAACAGTAGTTTAAAAAAAGCAATCAATTTTATATTCTCCGTACTCTTCAAATTCTAATTTGTATATTATTTTCTATTTCAGGTTCATTAAGTTTTCTCTCAGGCATCAGATTAAACTTCAGGGTAGCTACTGTTGAACAGGTACAATCATAAGTATTTTATCAGGTAGAGAAACTGAGCTGTAGTATTAGAGATGGCAGTAGAATAAAGGAAGATATTTTTTTAAAAATTCAAAATCTGGTCACACAACCATGGTGATGGTTCCCAGTCCACAAATCCAATTCTGATCAGTTTAGTACCAGACCGTTCATCGGTCAAGGGTGTATGGTAGCTGCGCTCCCCTGCTAGAACCTCCAATATTTTAGCAGATGACACCAAATTGAGTGGGGAAGTAGACACTCTGGAAGGGAGAGCCACCCTGCAGGAAGACCTGGATAGGCTGGAAGAGTGGGCTAACAAGAACCTTATGAAGTGTAACAAAGAAAAGTGTAAGGTCTTGCACCTGGGAAAACATAATCCAGGAGTGCAGCTCAGACTGGGATCCACCTGGCTAGAGAGCAGCTCTGTGGAAAGGGACCTGGGGGTCCTGGTGGACAGGAAGCTCAACATGAATGAGCAGTGTGCTGCTGCGGCCAAGAAGGCCAATAGGATGCTGGGTTGCATCAAAAAGGGCATCACCAGCAGAGAAAAAGAAGTCATTATCCCACTCTACTCAGTGCTTGTCAGGCCACACCTGGAGTACTGTGTACAGTTCTGGTCCCTGTTATACAAAAAAAATGTGGATAGGCTGGAGGGGTCCAGAGAAGGGCCACCAAGATGATCAAGGGTCTGGCAAGCCTGCCGTATGAGGATAGGCTGAGAGAGCTGGGTTTGTTCAGCCTTGAGAAAAGAAGGCTTAGAGGTGATCTCATCATATGTACCAGTACTTAAAGGGGAGCTACAAAGAAGATGGAGACTCCCTTTTTACAAGGAGTCACATAGCGAGGACAAGGGGCAAGGGGTACAAGTTACTCCCAGGGAGATTCCTATTGGACACAGGAGGTAAATTTTTCACAATGAGAACAGGAATAATCTTCCCTGAGAAGTGGTTGACTCCAATACGCTGAACACGTTTAAGACTCAGCTGGACATGGTGCTGGGCCATCTCGTCTAGATTATGCTAGAATGGTTGGACCAGATGATCCCTGAGGTCCCTTCCAACCTGGTATTCTATGATTCTATGATATGATAGTAAAGCAGGAGCTGAATTGTCTTCAGGTGTGTCACAGATGACCTGAGGTCTCTATGTAAAAATATGAATCACATCAGCAAAACCAAAAACAACCAACAAAGCACCTTAAAAATATTCCAAGTTTCAGGTCTACATTCTGAAACCATATCAAGCTTCCCAAATGCTTTCCATCTTCAGACCTATTTGAATTAAAATTCACTCTGTGAAAGAACAGCAGACACTAGAACAAGAAATTACAGCCTATAATTGTGTGCGGACAGGCCATCACTCATTAACATACAGGACTACAGTAGATTAGAGAAACCGTGAAAAATGCCTCATGATACGCTTTGAACTCATTGACTTGCAGGAACATATTTCAGACTTGCTTGATTGCTTACCAGTCCCTATCTGCTAGGGGATATGAAAGTGCGCACATTGAGGCACATAAAATTAGCTAAAGCTCTAACAGATTTAAAGTCCAAAGACTTTAGTTATTCTGTGTCTTTTCAGTCACTTGGAATTTCCCTCAGCCTTCTCTGAAGATTAAAGCAAGTTAAAACAAACACTTCCATTAAATTCTGAGACTATATCCAGCCTCTAAATTTCCTCAAAGGGGACTTCCAACCAATAGCTCAAGCATAAAAGCCCAGAGAATAGCCAAAGGTGTTTCTCTGAGAGCTGTTGGACACTGCATGCTGCTGGTGCTGCATTCAGATTTTCAGAAGATCTGCACCTTTGAGAAATGCTCCTACAGTGTGGGTGCAGCTAATCCGATCAGTGAACTGATTTTACTTGTAGTGTCCTACAGTTAGAGATTATGTTGAAAACAGCAGAAAGGCTGAATTTCCCAGTCATGTCCTGGATGTTTAATTTTCATTAAGTTCACAATTCTCTGAAGAGCATTTATTTTTTTGGCATATCCACACTGGAAAGTTAAAATACAGGTAAAGAAGTGTGTGGATTTACAGCCTGTTATCCATTGTACACTTGGAGTAGCTCTTTGTATTTTCTAAGTTAAGTTGCCTGATATAGTGCTCTGTAGGTGTTCAAGCAGAGAAATAGCATAAAATCTCTGGACAGTTATTAAGTTCACAGCTTAATTTACTGTGCCCTGACTTCTCAAGCCCTATAGCTTGAGCAAGATCAAGAGAAGAGCGTGTCTAATTGACAAGTCAGCTTTTCTCTGAAGCCTTTACTCCAGGAACCTGAAGCTAGCAGACAAAATATCTTCCTTTTAAAAACAGAATAATCATAGAATCATAGAATGCTTTGGGATGGAAGGGACCTTTAAAGGTCATGTAGTCCATCCCTCCTGCAATTGGCTGGGACATCTTCAACTAGATCAGGTTGCTCAGAGCCCTGTCCAGCCTGGCCTTGAATGTTTCCAAGGACGGGGCATCTACCACCTCTCTGGGCAACCCGTTCCAGTGTTTCACCACCCTTAGCAGCAGTTAAGGGTGAATGGCTGAGCCCTTGTGGGAAAACCCACTCAAATGGCTTGTGTTTTAAAACAAATGAATTCATAAGCCTATTTGGTGGGGGTGCCATATTACTGAATAGAGCTCTAGACCTTCGTCTGAACTAAGGCTTCAGTTGTCCTGGGAGTTGTATTAACAAACTGGCATTGATCCTGTCACAAATACCATATATGTGTTTAAATGTGCTGTGTGGATACCTGGCTGCATTGAAATAAAAGATTGTTTCATACCGAGTGTGCCCTGTTTCTACAAAAATGCAGTATTCACAAACGCATGTTGCGAAAACCCTGGTCTCATTGCCTTTAAACAAAGAAAACCATATCACGAGGCAGGTGGGGCTCTCTGTATTTTAATGTCACCCAAAATACATGCCTGCCTCAAACTGAACCCATAGTCCAAATTAGAGGCTGCATTATTTCACCTGATGGGTCGCAAAATACAAAAGCAAATGAAGATGAGTGGTGTAGCATCCCTCAGACTAGTGACATTCAGAAAAGTTAAAAGCAAGACAAGCCCAAATAAGATACCATAAGCATTTAGTATTGTTTCTCTGTTCTCCTTAGCTTATAGCAAAATACTTGTTTTGAGAAAGTTTCGTACATTTAAGTTGATAGCTTACTAGCATTTTTGTAATCATATTCATGTTGTATCTGCTTAAGAAAATTTTTCTTTCTTTTCAATAGCTGTCTTGCATTGAAGGTGTGAAGTGTAGCTCTGAATAACATTTATTCTGTAACTTCTTGACATGGAGAGAGCTTTTATGTACCACTTAGCTGGTAATCCATCACAGTGTGCATAATACAATATTTCTGAGTTACATCAAATTTTCATTTGAATCAGCCATTGGTAGATGTTACCTTTTCACCTGAGGAAAGCACATGCCCCAAAACTTGAAGATTTATTTAAACATTTATGTAAAGGCAAAGCAGAGAAAAAGCCATGTACCCACACAACCTCAGCCACCATTGTATATGTAGTTACACATTTTGTAGCTTAACATTTCTTCTGTATAATTACACTTTATTCAGAGGCTCATATCTAAGGTTGAACAGTTGGTTCCCCAGGCAATCATGCAGTAGACTAATTATGGAGAATATGTGCATCCCAATAAATACACATCTCTTGCCTGCATTCCAAGTTCTTAGACATGTAGAAAATATACAGGTCTATTAGACCTAGTGTAATAACAAACAAACAGGAACATTTTTCCCTTCCTTGATTTTAAGATGCTGAATCAGGAACAGAGGATGTTATGTATTCTGTCGTGTTTTTTAAGTTGCTTGGCTGCTCATAGGGTGTATTTCCTTGCTTCTCTTTCATCCACAGAGTTGTCCTTACTTCACACCTGCAAATCCTTACTGTTAACTTGTAAATCCTGTTAGTGTTGCCATAATCAAAGGCAATACACCACATCATTCTGCTTCCGTATACTTACTCAAGCAAACAGTAACGCAGACCAGTATCTGTCACCATATCTCTCTGCTTAATCACTACAGGTGAAATGCATTGACACTTCAAAATCATTAAGTAGAAGCTTGGAAAAATGCTGGTTTTCAAAAATATAACTGTTTCCAAAATTTATGGTAACACATGAAAAATAGTCCATCACAATTCTGAGCAAAATGGTAACCTTAAGAAATCATCTTTGCCATTTAAGGCAATCAACTACACCTCAACTCAGGTGTTATTGTTGTAAGTCAGAAAACAAGCAAGGTGAAAAATTAGGAACTGTGAAATATGGTGGGTTTTTTTTTTTTCCCCCCAAGTTACAGGGGTTTTTTTTTTGCTTTTTCATTAGCATTTAATCTAATAACAGGGAGATTGAACCAGAGGAGATGCTCATTTTGGCATGTATTTATTAGGTGTTTCTTGATGATGAGCACTTACCTCTGCATCCTAGGCAGGACAGAGAGTCCAAGTAGATCAGTCAATCATTATTGTATGGATGTCATTTTCTCATGTTCTTAGTAAGCAAAGGTGTGTGTTTGTTTTGTAAGAGCGGAGGTCGCCACTTCAGTTCCTGTTATTCCATTGCTAATGCTTAAGAAATCTTCTCTGAAAATAAGCAAATGAGTAGATGACAAAGTATTTGCTGGATTTACCAGCCCTCTGCAAAACTTTAAGGTGAAGGACAAAGATTGTGGCTGTAAATTCCTTTTCCTATAACTCAGCAAAGAGCTACAACTGAGATCTTTACAAGGGATCTTGTTCCCAAAAGCTCCTCTAACTTTTCCAATTATACCAAGTAGTCTAAAAAAAGACATTATCTCTACCTATAAATGTTATCCTACAGACTTCCTCAGAACGCCATGCTACAGTAAAATACCACTACTACATATTTCATTTGGCATTTGTTGAGGATTATAACTTACTCTGTGCTTACCTCTGCCCCCTATAGCTTCATCCACCTATATAGTCATACCACTACAACAAAAAAGGTACAAAATTTTACAACTGCTGGCTTTGCAATCTATGCAAGACCCCTCTGAGCAGGCTGCTCTGTGTTAATGGATAAATTGACTCACAGTACACGTGCAGACTTAAAATACAGCTTCATAAAGTTTCTGGGTAAGGAAAAAAAAAACACCACCAAACTAGGAAAACCTGAATATATGATAACCCTATTCATACATCAATTTCATTTTGCCATATCAGATTATGTTGCACCTGGATGTTTGATGTTGTTAAGGATGATTTAAATTAAAGTTGTACAGCTTATCTGTTAACACAAACGCTCACATTCCCTCAGACTCTTCAGTGCAAAGATCATATCTTTGACTTCTGTAAAGTGCCTAAAAGAGAGCCCTAAAAACCCATGAAAACTATGAATATTATCTTCAGAAACAATGATGTGGTATATGAAGTGAACTAACATTGAATATATAAGGAAAAATTCTCTATATTTGAGCACAAGATAATAAAAGCAAACGCAAACATGATAATTCCTTTTTTTCCACATGAGTTCAACCCACATAATGAAGATACATTTCAGCTAAGCTGATGTCATGTTCATACCATAGGAAAAAAGTTTCAGTGTAAGCAAGTAAAAAGTGCCATTTCCAGTCATTATATTAAAAACCTGACTCCAAATACCATTAATCTATGATGAATGTTTTTGCTTGCTATAAAAAAAATATCTCTGCTTTAATCTGGTGATTCTAATTATTAAAAACTCTGCTTTAATGTGCTTAAATCATGTTGCCTCTGGAGACTAGAAAAAACTTTGTAATCACTCTAAATATGAATTGCTTTTTTACACTTGCCATGTTTTAGAGTCCTGAAAGCTTAATCCTTACATTAAAAGACCTAGTCTGCCCCAAAAATCTCGTCCCTGAGGCCAAAAAACTGTTTAAGAATTCATGGAGCATGATATGAACACTAACATATTTAACACATTTAAAAACTTTATCAGATGGCCATAGCAGATGCCATCAAAAGCAGAGTAGAGCAAGCTATGTATAGTAGTATTTGAACAAACACTTTCCAACTGGGAACCAGTTGTGATTTGCAGAAAATCCATAACAGCCAGCTTTAAAACAGATGAATGATACCAGTATTCCAGATCCCATTCCTACTGTATCCCCACACTGTTATTTTTCAGTATTTACAACAACAAATTCTCACCAGCACCTTCAGAACTTGGAATGCTGGACCTCTACAAGGAAACACAAGTACTGCTGATGTTCCTCCTCAAGCAAAGAATTCAGCCAGAAGAGTACCAGATCACTCTTGACACTCAAAAATGCTACTGGCATCCCAAAAGGCAGCTTCTTAAACAAACAAGGAAAAGACAGACACGTGAAGTAGGATAGTGGCATAGGAGCAGGAATGCTTTTTGTTTTTTCATGTGTTAACTTCATTAGAGAGCTTTGTAAAAGAGGTTAAGTAAAGAGGACACAAGTGTATGTGAACATAAATATATATTATGCAATGTGTCTAAAAAGGTATGTTAGAATATTATTTTATGGGAGAGATTTTAAGTTAAGGAGATCCTCCTTAAGAATATGACACACAAACATATTCCAAAGCATACTCGCATAGTGAGTAGGGTGAAAGCGCGTGAAGTGAAGGGAAAGAAATTTGCTATGCTGTGATGAGTTAAAAATGTCTCGTGGGTACTTGAACTGACTCATGTGGCTTTTGGTGAAATCAAGAGCAAAAAAAAACCCAGAGACCACTCAATCACTTCTGCAAACCTCCTAATTCTTCCTGCTTTTTGGTCTTTCTTTAACTTGACTGAAATTTACTTCTTTAGGAAAGGCTATGAAAAGAATATCAAAGCCTCAAGTGTCCTGATGACCCACACTAATCAGGGACTCCATCCTGCAGCCACCTCACAAGATGAGGGCTGATGGCAGCAGCCAAGTCACATGAGAGGTCATCATGTGCTCATGTGATACCCCCCAAAATCTGCACTGAAGCTGAATTCCTCTCACCCCACGGTTCTGAGAGGAGTGTAGCACCAGGCTTGACTTTTAACAATTTAGGCTGAACTCAACAGGATTTTGGAGTTTTTTCTCTCTACCTGTGATTCCTAGGATAACTTTTCCATGAGGCACTGATGAATTCCAGAATCTCAGGCAATAGTAGTCTCCTAGCCAGGACTGTAATTATCTGGGAAAAAAAGTGAAAGGTGTTTTCCACAGCCACAGCATGAAGCTCTTCCTACAGTTACCTACAGCTCAAATGACTGTTTCCACTAGCAGCTTGTTGCAATACAAGACCCCAGCTCTACCCCTCAGCAGAGCAGTCCGAATGACACGTACTTAGGGCAGAGGCAAAGGGCAAATAGCGTATGCTACTCCTGCTTCTGAGCAGAAAATGTGGGGGGCAGAGAGACTGAGCACAGGACCCCTGGCAGGGGGGATATGGTGAATTCAGGAGCGGAGGAAGAAAACAGAGCCTCTCGCATGATTGTCTGCTCTTAGCAAAAAAAAAAAGAATAGGAAGAAGTGCGGAGGAAGGAAGATCAGAGACAGTGGATATCCGCAATGTCTCACAGACAGAGCACCATCCTTTCCGCAGGCAGAAATGGGATGTTGCTGCCAGGGAGCTCGTGCAGTGGGATGGTGAAGGTACGCACAGAGCGGGCTCTTAGGAAGCCAAGAAGCGTGAATACATTTTGCTTTATGTCGGAGAGAGAGGAAAGCTGTAGCTGAAGTTATGTTGCCATGGAAGCACAGGAAAAAACAGAGCAAAGGACCCCTCCTATATGAGATGGGTTATTCTTTATTTCAAGGTGTTGGTCAACAGAACACAGCTCCACTCTACTTATACAGCAGCGCAGCTGTTAGCATTGCATTTCAGGAATATTCAGAACTTGATAAGGATCCCCTGGGATCCTTTCCAGCCCTGTTTTCTATGATTTGGTGTGGGAGAACTTGTGCTTTCTGATCGCATTTTTTAACTGCCATCTGGGAATTTATTTATCCACTTACTGTGCCCATTCAAAGCAATTGTGGGCAATTGAGTTGAATGAACCTTGAGAACTCCTGAGAGCTCTCACTTCTGTAAAGCCACAAACAGAGCTCTTCACTGGAGGAAAGTCATATTTTGACAGAGATATGAAGGGGTTAATGGCTTTGTTCCATCATATATAATGGGCCCACAGAGAGTTGAGATATAAAGAAACTCTTTTAATAGCGAAGCAGAATGAAGGCTGGGAATTGCTTCAGCCCACTGCAGCCTGAGGACTGCAATTTTTGTTACAGTGAAATCTAACATAGCAAGTTTATTCTATGCTTTGGAGCTGGGAGTGGGGGGAAGTGAAGTGGAGGAGTTCTTACTCTGTTTTCTTCTTTAGTCAATAAATTTTGGGTACTTCAAGGTCTGTTAGCTTATTCTCCTCTTGGCTGAATTTTATTTCAAGTCTTGTCCTTCCTACGACATTTAGACATGCATTAATTTTCAACATTGCTTGGGAGGGTTCTGGATCTTTGAATTACTGAGTATGAACCCATTTAAAGACAAAAAAACCACTCCTTTAGGATGAATCCTCTAAACCTGTTTCCTCTTGTGCCATTTCTTTCACTTTCATGCATGTATGCATTCTAACACATAAAGAGAGATACATACATATCTGTGTCCTGTAACTACTTCTGACATGGGAAATGCATCCACTAGCATACTGAAAGGGCACGTTATGCATATCTGTATATTATAGCTTTTTTCAAAAAAAGCAAGTTACTGGTGTAACTGGTAATACTTGAGCTAAGCTGTATACTCCTTTATTCATAATCATGCTTGATAAATAACTGCAAATACCATGAGGTGTATGTCTTTTTGTAAAATCACCATATCTTTCAATGCAATAATGCACACATTTCCTAGATCAGGCAGAGCTAGAGATAAGCATTTTTCTGTTAAGTACAGAGTGACCGAGAATGAAGAGACTGAACAGCTCAACTTCATTAACTTGACTTTCATAAATCTTTTAAAACATTATTATACTCAATTTATCAGTATCAATTTTCAGCAAATGACCATTTCATTTAAACTGGAAGCAGCTGTATAAATACAAGAAAGAAAAACGACCTTTCTGAAAGCTGAATTGCACATCCTTGTAGATGACAGCATGTGCTAGCACTCACAAGCATCCTTGTCTCCTGCTTTCCATTCTTTTTGATTCTTGCATAATTTTCCTCTCACAATTGCCTCTGAAATAACCTTAACTCAGTGTCACAGTTGTTCTGGTTTATCCTTTGACAAGACGTAGTACTGAGCTACAGAATGGCAGCACCAAGGGGCTCCGTACGAACAGTGACAAAGAAGAAACAAACCCTGAACCTTTCTTCATGTCAAGGTCAATCCTTCTTTTTCTGCTCACCAGTTCCATAACATTCCTCCTCATTCACAATGTGTTCGCAAATGTTAGAAGTTTGTATTCATGACAAGAATATCCCAGGATGCTATGAGCAACTGGAGCCCCAAGAATCTTATGTTTTACTCTGTCAGACTGCCTAACTGGGATCCCAAACTACCTCCTATTAATTAATGAATAAAGCTGTCACTGATACCAATGGGAGAAGACCCAGAATTCACATTTGAATGGTAGAGTTCAAAATTAAACTTCTACATATGATTTTGAACATATGGAAATTTTTCATCATTTTAGCATTTCAGTGTTTTAGAGGTAACATAGTAACAGCATGTATGCACAAAAGAGGTATTTATAAACAAGCTATTTACTATCTTATGCATGTACTTTAATTTTCCCTTTCTTCACAACCCAGTCCTTTCCTATATTTCCCTTTTCTCTTCCAGATTTTCCTTGCAACATGTTCTCCTATTAAAAGAGATTGGAAGAAGGTTGAAGGACTAAGTGGGAGAACGCTTTATGTTCTCTGTTCATATTTTCAATTTCATATAATTAACACTGTAATAAGTCAGAGTTGCCCCAAATATGCCCCCTACATACCAAGTGTCATAACTTTGAGAAAGAGGGAAATATGAAGAGAAACAAGATTTTTAAGACTACTGGTCTGAGATGAATTCTTAAGGTAAATTCTGAAGACTCTGAAGAGCAACCAAAAATAAAGAAAAAAGTAAACTAAGCAAGCAGTAGAAAAGGAGTATTCTTTCACAAAGCACTGACACAAACGGATATGGCAGAAATTAAACTGACAAAAGATAAGAGGCTTTTCTTTGGGGCCCCAAGTCTAATTAACTGATTTCTAGAAATAGGGTAGAAGCATCTTACTGATTTTACTGTCAGATATTTGGCTAGAAATCAAGAGCTTCAAAAGACATTAATGGAGAAAAAGGTAACATCTGATGATGAAGCAGACAGGCTCTTATAAACTGTGAGCTCCTTAATTTAAGAATTCCTGAGGACATACTGAGAGCAGACAAATGATGGACTGCAAATCTGAACTAAGTACCAAAGATGAATCATACCAAAAATAGATTATTAGCAAAAGACCAATTTCCTTTCCATGTAGTAAGAGCTACTACCAGTCTGAAAAATGAGCAATAAAGCTCAGAAAATAGGTTACAGCGTTTGCTCTGACCTGCCATGGCTGCTTTAGGATTCAGGCCATCAGCATATCAGCATTGCATGTAAGTACATGAAATCATTACTGGCATATGGGCACGCTGCCTCCTCATTTCCATTTATTACCTTTTTTGCCAATGTCGTGAAAGAGTTTCTGATGAGGATGCAATATTCCAGATGATGTTACTACTAACAGAGTAGGCCACATGCTAGCCTTCATTTATTTGATATTGCTTACTGACTGAAGCCCTTCTAAAAGTTGAATTTAGGTCAGTGTTACTTTCTACGATATTCTACTTTTTACGAGAAATGTTGTCAGAGCCACCTGCTACAAGCAAAAAAAAGGTCCATCATCTTCAGAAATTTACCATATGTAAGATAGAAAACTTAAACTGTTGCCAAATGTGTTTTTAAAAAAAAAAATCAGAAAGGGAAAAGGTTGTTAAAGGTACTATATGCATTTGTCCTGAGACAACAAGCTTTCTAAGGAATATTTATAAATACAACCTACTGTACTACACTTTTTAGATCTGGTCAAGTACAGCCCCTTTCCAAACATTATATATAATGTAAATGTATACATTTAAATTCTCTAAGAAAAGTAGGTTTGAGGACAGAAAGTCCAAAATCAAGATATTCAGAACTATGATAGAGGTACTCTGGCTTTCAGCAATACTATACAAAGAAGCATGGAAACTATTTTTTTCTGTTATAAAACAGATTTTCAATTAGAGCCATAAGCAAGAAACTGTTCTCCTAATTGTAATTTTCATGAATGGTCACTGGTTTGCCTTTAGATGATCATTTCAGCCATTCCCATACTACCTGTTTCCCCCTTACTGGATGTTTCTGTTCCCTCTGGGGACAACTGCCGAAACAGAAAACTCCAACAGCAAATAATTTTCTGAAAGAATTCAGATGTCATCTATTAATGTAAGATCCACTTCAAGTAGTTGCCTGCTCCCGTGACTCTACCTGCTTTTTCTCTTTCCCATGCAGATGTCTTCACACCCTCAAATGTGCCAAACCCCAATGATGCTGTTTCTATAGCCATACTATAACTGAGGTGGTAAAAACCTCTGGCAAAGAGACAATAGTAATAACTGGGGTTAATCTTACCCAAACTTCCTCCCTGCCCCCCCCAATAAATGATAGGCAATACTTGGAAGAACCAACAAATATTTCTAGTTTCAATAGATATAACTCTAGTTTTAACATATAATTTCGAAATAGTCCTGTTATTTTGACCATAGCTGCTGGGATTCCAGTTCTCTCTCTTTGTACTTGTAATTAAATTCTTATGCTGTTTAAAATTTTTAGCCCTTAGAGCAACAGAATACAGAAATTATGTAAAAGAAGATCCCATGAGACCTACAAAGTCACAATGACTACAAAGTAAAAGTCAGAATGATACTCAAGGACAGAACTTAATGTAAACTGCTATTGTAAGTGACAGAACATTTCAGTAAATTGCTAGCTCTATATGGCAATGTAATGACTTTAAGAGAAGAAGAAAAAAAATACTTTCAGATAAAATTGCTATTAATTTAGTTTCTATTTCAGAAGAACAAGGTAGATGTTAAAAGTAAGTATTGCTACTGGCCTCTTTAAAGGGTGGGGAAAAAAAAAGGGTAAAAACCCAAGTGACTCCACTTATTCCACAGTACTACTTCTGGGATAAGACAATGTGCAAGTTACTTGCAAAGAAACTGGCCGGCTACTCAGCAAGAGTAAATCAGTGTAGCTCCTCTGACATCAGCTGAGTCTTGTGAATGTGTAATTTCTCCCAGGCTGCTTCTTCGACACACCTACAGCACTTTCGGCTAACTCTGGAACTACATACCAGCTGAGGAAACAGCCTTGAGCAGTGCTGATCATAACATTTTTTAAATTGTGAAAAATCTAAATATCACCCAGGTCTAGTACTGAGTGAAGTCAAACGAATCACCGTATGACTTCCCCCCACTCCTTCTGATATTCTGCACAGGAGACAGGTTCCTGGTGACTTGCCCAGAGTAACACCATGTCTTTTAGCAGAGTAGGAATCAAAGACAACCTCTAGCCAAGTCCCTTAAACAATGGTCAGTTCTTTTTTTCCAAGGCAACAAAACTGCAGTTTCAAAACGCTTAGCCTTGAGCACTCCTGGACACACTCCTCTGCACCTGGAGCTGGAAGGATGTTTGCTGTTACAAAATACATTCTTTCCAGGCTTTAAATTTCAAGATGATGTGAATAGTGATAAAAGATATGAATGTGTCTGTGAGTAACTGACAACTATTAACCTTACGTCTGCAAGAGATGTACATACATACATGGATACAGAGTTGAAACAATTGCCGTATATTCCCACATGCGAAATATTTAAGTCCATTCTCGCCCCTCTCAGGAATCTAGCCATGGTTAGGCAACAGTGTAAAGGAAAGAAGGGGACATTCACAGATTGCTGTGGGGAAAATTAAATTACTTGACATTCTAGTTTAGCTAGCAACAAATTTTCTAGTTACATGCAAAACTGCCAGGTCCATTTTTAGGTCTGGCTTCTCCACTTCATGCCAGCAATTCTTCTCTGGATGCTAATGGTAGTGTCATTAGCATCTGTCGTGGTTTAACCCCAGCCAGCAGCTAAGCACCATGCAGCCGCTCGCTCACCCCCCCACCAGTGGGATGGGGGAGAGGATCGGAAGGGCAAAAGGGGAAAACTCGTGGGTTGAGATAAAAACAGTTTAATAACTAAAGTAAAATAAAAAAAAAAATAGAACAGTAGTAATACAAAGCAAGCGGTACACTGTACAATTGCTCACCACCCGCCGACCAAGGCCCAGCACGTCCCCCAAGCAGCGATCAAACCCCTCCCTGGCCAACTCCCCTGCTTATATACTGAGCATGACGTCACGTGGTATGGAATAGCCCCCGCCCAGTCTGAGTCAGCTGCCCCGGCTGTGCCCCCTCCCAGCCTCCCGTGCCCCTGGCAGAGCATGGGAAGCTGAAAGGTCCTTGGCCAGTGTGAGCACCACTTAGCAAGTACTTAGCACTACTTAACAAGAACCAAAATGTCAGTGTATCATCGACATTGTTCTCAACCTAAACCCAAAACACAGCCCCATACCGGCTACCAGGAAGAAAACCAACTCCATCCCAGCCGAAACCAGGACAGCATCTCACAGGGTCATTGGTATCCATACCTCCGAGCATGACTCTGAACAGACAGACCGCCAAGGTAGCCTACAAAAATAACTAAGAAGGAGGTGATATGTGTGTCACAGAGGTCAGTATTTGGTAGTTCCCAAATCACCACTTGTGTGTCTTCAGGTCCCATGACCTGTGAGCCGCTTTCTCTAGTGCCAAAAGCCAAAGCAGAGCAGTGTGGAGGAGGCTGGGAGAAGACATTCACTACAATAAAGATGTGTGCAGCTTTCAACTCAGAGCATGAATAGTGAAGGTACAGTTGCATCATAAACTTCAGCCAAAATCAAGTAAATTTACAGAGGAGTGATTCTGCTGACTTTAATGAGCTTTGGGTTAGGAACAATCCTTTAAAAAGTATATAATTCAGCTCTCCGGGTCTGATAGCAATGAGCTGGTCCAAGATACAAGAAATACAAAATATTGAGGTTTGTGTGTTTGCACAGAACTGAGTCCCAATCTTGGTGGGTCTGCAGGCACCACCATAGTAAGAAAGATTAATAACAAAATCTCACTCATCCCAGTTATTTTGCAATATTTCTGTTTCCTTATAGTTTCACAGTAAGAGGATACATGTTGTAAAGTGCAATTCTCTCTAACAGTTAGTCACATAGTACCTATAACTGTAAAACAGAAAAATTATTTAGTGTTATGAGATCTCTTGAGTGTCCTACCTGAAATCAGACTGCTGCACTTTGATTGGAAACAGGCCCCAAAATGCATACTGCTTGAGAATACTCATGCATGTACTTGCTCAGAAAGTTGCTAGGAAACGCAAATGGGAAGGGGAAGGATAGAAGTATTTCAGTTCAGGAGAGATGTACAGATGTTTACAAGTATTTCACACCAGTGAGAAACCTCAAAGCTAAGACTTACTCTTCAGACCAGTGATTCAAAAATATTACCAGCTGTTTTGTAAACTGGGCAAAAGATTTTATCAAAATTTTCTTTGTAAATATGCTAAGCTGGATCAAAGACAGATTTCACAGATCGATGTGGTTCACAGCTGAAGCATGCTGCCAAGTACAGTGCTGGAAATATATTTTCTGTACTTCACAGATACTTTTTATGACGATAGCAGACTCATCATATTTTCTTTGTTAAAAATGTGAAACATCTTATTTTCCTTGTTAAAAATGTTCAGCACTACTAACATCTTCTCAAAGCATTTAATTTGAAATGTGACAACATGGGTTTTGGATATAATTTTGCATACTCAGCAAAAATCTATATTTTAAATGTTGTCGTTGGAATTATTTATTGCCAGTAAATTCAGCTGACAATTTCCCACAAGCCAGGCATCTTTTAGGCAAGAACAGCTAGTCAAAAAAAAAAAAAAAAATTCAAGGTCTTGTAGGTAGAAACTGAGACTGCCAAGAGGCAGATGTTGCTCCTATGCAATGCTGTAAAAGTATTTACAAATAATTTCAAAAGTTCTGGTTTCCCAAACTCAGCAAAAATCAAGCTTTGCTAATGGTTCCAAGCACCTCTTTCTGACAGTACTTAGCTCGAATGTTCTTTCTATCCTTTATCATGGTCCTAAACAAAATGCTTTTCCAGACTGGTTTGGGGGTTTTTTGCTCCTTCTTTTACATCTTTGATTCTTCTGCTCCCCTTTCACAGGCTTTTACTTCCAAGCTAACCTGGGCTCACTCACTGTCCCTTAGTGTGCTGTAAGTTCATGTCTGCATTTGCTCTTGAGAATGATATTATTTCAGGTATCTTATAAATGAGCTTAAATTTTCCTGAATTTATGTTAAAAGAAAGGCTATGATCACATACAATCTTTAACAAAATAATATTACTGCAGAAGTAATAAGCTGAAGGCATACAACTGCAGGTCATTCTGAGGCTCTTTGTACTTCTTGCTTCCTAAAAAATCTATTTATCGTTACAATTTCATGACACTCAGCATGCCTAACAGCCAACAGTAGAGAATAATTCACTCTGTCCAGACAGAAAAGTTTCTTATCCAGAGAACACTCCACGAATATCCTCAGATATCACATTGCAAAATGGTCTGAAGTCTTCTTTTAATCTATTTTTGCTCATAAAGTTACGGTGTCAAAGTACTTTTCAGCAGCATATGGATTATGTGTGAAAGCTTTGGTAGAAATATTAACATTCCTTAGCTAATCAGTGAGAAGTGAAGAAATGCTAAAACTAAAACTTGTTCCTGCAGCCACCAAAGTGCATTGCATTGACAAGACCTGCATTTCTCTCGTTATGAAACCATATAACACTACAACTCAAAGAACTGTTTTTACTCTTCCACAGCCCAGCTTAAACCCAGAAGCACCCTCTCAGCTTTTCACCATATGCTTCCACTGCAGAGGCTGCTGAAATCATTTCGAGGTTCCCTAATCAAAGTGCAGTCAGATTTATCTCATGTGTATCCCCCAAGACCACCTTTCCTAAGGTACCCCCTGTACATGCACTAAAGTGAACAAAACAGCCATCTATACACAAATGAAAATAGTGCCATCAGTGCAGATATTTCTTTCAGAGAAGTAAGAAAATACGACTACTGCCATCATCCTCAAGGACTATTTTGTGTATTTGTAGTATTCAACCTCATTTACATCTTGTTTTAAGAAAAGAAAGGATACAAGCTGCATATTGAGCCAGTGAAAATCCTAAATAACTCTAGTGCAAACTAGGCGTAAGTGTGTGGTGCCTGGAATACTGCCGTTCTGTGGGGAGACAGTAGTTCTTCATCAGTTTAAGTTTGTTGGATTTTACCAGAGAAGGTATATCTGGAAATATGTTAGAAGCCTCCCTTTACTTCTGTGGACTTTGGACAGATGCTGCCCCAATGGCCAGATGAGACTGCCTATTTCATTTAATAATGTGCATGATTATGATGATTCAGATTATTCAGATTATGATGATTTGGGTCTACCAGGAAGTTAGAGGTAACTGGTATGTGTAAAGAGGTGACTTGAACCAGATCCTAGAGCACAATGAAGGAGAGTGGTAGCTGAGAGTCATCTGCCCTAGCTGGGATGTCTAAAAGCCTATGCACAAGCTAGTCATCCTTGGTTCACTTTACAGAAAGGATATAGCCACCTTCAGAGTGCTACACATCCCAACCTAACATTGGTCAGATAAAGTTAGGTGAGATGAATCCCACTTTTACCCCCAATTAGATGTTTCCATACAACTTCATAAGAACCAAACCACCATCCATCAGTCAGGGGTAGGGGGTTATTTAACAGAACATGTGTGGGAGCTCAACAGCTAATGCCAGATGACTATCCAAGTGATTATCTGATCATTCAGCAGTTACCTCAGTCAGAAAGCTTCTCTATACTTGGGTAATAGCTGCTCAGAAGGTCTCTTTCTGAGTCTCCTTCATGTTGCAGTACAAGCAAATTCAAAGATCTCCAGGCTGTGCATCTTTACTTACAACCCGTCTTGTACAGTGAACCTGTGCAGTGATTTCCTTCAGCTATCCCATTGCTGACTTAGTAATCTTGTCTTTACGTTTGTTAAATGCATGACTATGCATAAGCTATTAGCAATTTAACCTCAAAGCCAAAGCAATATGAATGAAAAGCTCATTATTTATTCCTTATTTTACGTTCCAACAGAAGAAAGTAATTCCTACACTGATCCCCCATTTTACATAAGTGGAATTTTTTGGCAACAGAAATTCTGTAGGCAAATGTTTATCACCAAAACCAAGGGTAAGACCTACACCACCCATGGTGAATAACAAGCTTCAGCTCCCTTTCTTTGGCTGTAGGTTTTGTATAGTACCTCGCGACTTATTACACATATGACATGTTACCTTTTCTCTTTGTCCAAAGTACTAAGGTTCAAGACAGATTCTGACAAAATATTGCAGGATTTGAGGCAGAGAAACTACTTCAATGCTGCAAACATTCATTTCTAATTATTTTCAGGTATTAAGCCACAGCTAAATGCTGTAAATTAACACAAATCTAACAGAGCCAAACCCACATCCCACAGCATGTGGAGCCACCACCAGATATAACCAAGTATCAGGTAGCAACTTTTAGTTAACTCTTTCCAGAAAAATTTCTAAATACTAAAGAGCGGTCTCCTTGTATAATGGCTTTGCAATAGTAATGGGTGACCTCTCTACAAGTTCTTTCAATCAGCGTAACTGGTGTGCATGACATATCTAAAACCAATACTTTTAAGGAAGAAAGAACTGTCCGTTAAGTTCCTTTTAACAGCCTTTTGAGTATGCAAGTCCCATTAACATTTCTGGGATATGAAAATGAGGCCTGGCAACATACAGAAGGCAAATATTCATGAATGTTCAAGAGCTAAAAGAAATATGGTTTCAGAGCAATACAGAAGAAATCTAACGACTACGGAGATGGAAAAGCAATAGAGACAAAAGAGACAAAGAAGTGTCTCAAACCCCTTTTACTAAGTTGGAGAACAGATGATTGCACAGAGGAGAATAGGGGTGAGAAACATGTTTTGTTTTGTTTTGTTTTGTTTTGTTTTGTTTTGTTTTGTTTTCCAAGAAGTATAGTCCCCCAACAGGCGCAATATAGTTTATGTTTTCATCTCAGGAGGCTGGTCATCCAGCCAGGTCTGAAAAACCTTGCTGCAAGGCCAAGTTCCTCCCTTTGACACACATAGTTAGTTCCCATTGAGAAGACAAACCATAATACATCCCAGACTAGCATCTGATCCTTTTCTGTTCTTTGGTCTCCTGGTGGCTATTAATGGGCTGACTAGAACCGGAACACCCTTCACTAGTTGTCAAGGTTTCCTACTTACATGCCAGACTTGTGTGGAATTAATACATTTCAATGATAATGTTTCATTTCTCTTACTTTAAAAGTTTGCTACAAATTAACCCTGAATTTGATGAAACAAGCACACAAAAATGCAAATGCACAGACACCCTTGATCACCATAATAACAGAGTATCACAAGAAATGGGCATTGCACAAAAGCATGAATGTATTTGAACTAATCCCCATTAGTTTCTATATCCCCAACTCAGTAATACTATGAACACACTCCTTCCTGTTCTGGTGCATAAGAGAGGATAAATGGTACCTTGAGACCTGTATTTTACTACAGAGACATGGAAATATAGACATTTGTGATATTAAACATGTGCTCATGTGTTCATGATTACCAGGAAATATAGTTTTCTTGTAGCTGAGGAAAGCAGCATCCCCCTCTGTTTAAAGACTACGTTCACGAGACCCATTAAGAGCTTGGCAAATCCTGACTGTGACAGACTTGGTGTGGTCCAACAGAGCAGGGAGAAGCAAGAATTAACACAGCCATATATCCAGTTTTATATATATCACCGCACACAGTTTCACAGTAGCATTCTCCTCAGAAAGCTCAGTGTGTGTAAAACAATTCTGTCTACAGCTAACAACTAATGGGACTTGGGTCAAATTCAGCCTGAAACGTGTCACTCAACTGGTAACACGCAGGCACTGTGGCCAAATATCCACTGTCCAGCCGAGCAGAGAACAGGATACAGGGTCCTCGGTTAGCTCATCATCTGCAGTACATTTCCACTGTGCTGCGGACATACTGCCACCAGGTATCCTGAAGGAAAGGTGGTAAGGGTACAAGCTTGAGCTTGAAATGCCTATTTCCTTGGTTTTGACTGGGGAGAAAGAAGACTAACAACTTTGTAGACTCTAGAACAATCATACTCAAATACATCATTTTATTGACAGATCTTTTTTTAAAAAATAGATCTTCTTTGCTCTCCTTGTTCAGACAGGAAAAGCTGTCTGAAGGTTTGTTATAATCTCAGTTTTTGAAATTTTCAGGCATGATTCACCATTTACTAACTTTAGTATATTCTTACTATAAAATACTTCAGATGCTAAGAATGACAATGATTCCAGCTATGAAATTCTTATTGTTTGGGGTTTTTTTTTAATTATAACTACAGTCCCCAAGCTTGTGTTTTGTTGGAAGCTATCCTCTGAAGGCTTTTCTGGAGACACTATGAGAGCAGATCTTAAAACAGACAAGTTGGTTTCAATTCAAATAAGGCAGAGATGATAACATTATTTTAGCCCTGTGAAAGTAATAAAACAATGTAAACATCAGTCTATACAGAATTTAGACATAATGAGATAGCATTTATGCAACCATGCTGTTATCAACTCTTGGACCAGAGAGTGAACTTTAGTGAATACATAAGGGGTAATTCTCTCATGTGGTTTACCCAGCATTATAACAGAAACAAATGGTAGACCCAGGTTCTAAAACCACAAAATTTCTAAATTTCAGTCCAAGAGCTTTAGCAAAATACTCTACCTCCTTTTACTAAACTAGATATGGGCCTGAACATCCCTCCACTCTGAATTCAGACCAGATTCAAGGTCTATTTTTATAAACTGCTGTGCTGGTTTTGGCTGGGATAATTTTCTTCACAGAAGCTAGTATGGGGCTATGTTTTGGATTTGTGCTGGAAACAGTGTTGATAATACAGGGATGTTTTAGTTACTGCTGAGCAGTGCTTACACAAGAGTCAAGGCCTTTTCTGCTCCTCACCCCACCCCACCAGCAAGTAGGCTGGGGGTGCACAAGGAGTTGGGAGGGGACACAGTGGGGACAGCTGACCCCAACTGACCAAAGGGATATCCCACACCATATGACGTCATGCTCAGCATATAAAGCTGGGAGAAGAAGGAGGATGGGGGTCACGTTCGGAGTGATGGCATTTTGTCTTCCCAAGTAGCCGTTATGTGTGATGGAGCCCTGCTTTCCTGGAGATGGCTGAACAGCTGAACAGAACTGGGAAGTAGTGAATGAATTCCTTGTTTTGCTTTGTTTGCGTGCACGGCTTTTGCTTAACTTATTAAGCTGTCTTTATCTCAACCCATGAGTTTTCTTACTTTTACTCTTCTAATTGTCTCCCCCATCCCACCGGTGGGGAGGGAGCGAGCAGCTGTGTGGTGCTTAGTTGCTGGCTGGGGTTAAACTACGATAGCTGCCTAGTCAGAATTTTGGATTTTGATTTCTGTTCATAACATGATAGCATAGGCTCAGGTCTGCTGTGGCAGGCAATTCTAATATGAAGAAAAGGCTGGTTTTAAGGTGTCCTCACAAACCTGGGAGATAGCCTGCTGAGCTATAAAATTTGTTTCCAGCCTTTGTTTCCTTCTTCCAGCCATCTAGCTCTTTCTAGAAATAATCCACACAGAGATAAGCAGTAATGTAGGAGCAGGTTTACACACATGCTGTTGAAATGTGGAGCATATATTCAATATGTAATGTCCTGATTTAATAGATTATCTCAATTTGACAATTGTAATGTTATAACTTTGATATTATGAAATGTCTCCAATTCTACAAAGGCAACATTTGCTATACAAACTCATTTTGGAAGTGATTGCTTTGTAGTTATAATAATCCTCTTGACAGATTTAATGGTAATTTTCAAAGCTGAGGAAACAACACTGTTTATTGCTTTTACCATTAATTTGAACAGAAGATTAAATAAGGAAAAAAGGTATGTATTTAGCTTAGTATCTCTCAAATTTCAAGTGTATTTTGTTACAGCTGGCACCTTTAAGAAAACCCTAAAAATGCATTTTTGAGAGTGATGTGGAAGAAATTAGATGATAATAATAATTCCCCACTTAGCAACAAAGGGAAAATAGTTTTCTACTTCTTCTCAGTCTCTGTTACATATTAGCTAGCCCCAACGTCTCTCCAAAATGAAGCTAATGAGAAAGGTATATCTACTTAAAATCTATCAAAAACACAAAAATGAAGCTAGTATATTTACAGAAATACATACGCAGCCACCATTTTGCTCACTAAGCAGGCCACAGGAAAAAAAAGTGAAGCTGTAGTGATAGTTAATTAAAGCTTTATATTTTTCTGTACCACGAGATTTTTTTCTCCCATGTTGGTACTATGGAAGCAATGTAAGTGTAAAAGTACCTTACACTTCTGGCAGTTTTCCTTGCATCATTTAGTAACAAAGCAAAGGGAGTCCCAATTCAACATAAACAAAGCAAAACCTTGCATATAAATATCTTTGAGTAGACAACTCATTAATCTCTCTGTAACTGAGACCTGACTCTCTCTTTCTCTCCATATCAATATCTCATAGGAAAAAAACAGTCAGATAATTGCAAAACAACCGTAACGGCACAATAGGGTGGCTCTGAGGACAAGAATGAGCAGATGGAGATGAAAAATGTTGAACCCAAAACTGCTGACAGAAAAATGCACATCAAATTACTCTCCAAAAGTGCTCCAAAAGTGCTCCAAAAGAAGCCTCCTGTAAGCCTGAAGTAGTTGTGGCCAGGGTTTGGCGTGTTCTGAAGTCCTACAGCATGAATAAAAGCAAATTGGAAAGAGAATATGACCTGTCTCTGGTGTTTCCCTGATTTAGTGGACTAAAATCTAATTCTAAATTCCTGCCCCATTTTGGAAAGCTTTGGCTTTCTCGGTCCTTTAAGAAAGCATTTGACTGACAGAACTTGGAGAAGAAGGAGAAGTTTTTCCAGGTTCTAATGCCTTAGATTTCTTTATGGTCTAGGAATGAACTGTGCCTAGGTGCCCTCTTTCTCTAAAGACTACTGATACAGCACATCACATACAAGCAGGTCTGTACTCATGTGTATCTATTAATCTATTTATATTCATAGATATATGTAAATATATCTGAAGGAGTGGCTTGAGTGCATGGAGGTTTGTCTTGGGACAGGTAACAAACCAGTAGAGAGAAATCACACTGAACCAACCTGATTGTTTCCTGTGAAAAGGTGACTAACCTTGATGCCCAGTCAAAACACAGCCTTTGCTCACAGTCTCCTTATCACCAAAGTAGTGGTCAGTAAGTTGGGTAGAAAACTGGACAGGTTGGGGTCTCAAGGAGTTGTGATGAGTGGTGCAAAGTCCAGCTGGCAGCCAGTAACCAGTGGCATCCCTCAGGTATGGACTCCAGTACATACTGGAGTCCATACTGTTTAACATCAATGGCAGGACAGAGTGAATTCTCAGTAAGCTTACAGATGACACTTAACTGGGATGAGCGGTCAATATGCTAGAGGGCAGGGTTGCTGTTCAAGGGGTTCTGAACAGGCTGGAGAAATGGTTCTGAGTAGAACCTCATGAAGTTCAATAAAAGCAAATACAAATGCTTGCATCTGGGATGGAATACCATCATGTAGCAGTAGAGACTGGGGGAAGACTGTCTGGGAAGCAGCTTTGCAGAAAAGGGCCTGGGGGTCCTGGTGGGAAACAAGCTGGCAAGAGACAGTAGTGTGCCCTGGCACCAAAGAGAGCCAACTGCATCCTTGACTGCATTAGCCAAGAGTGTGGCCAGTAGGTCAAAAGAAGTGATCATTTCTATCTATTCAGCACTTGTGAGACCACATCTGGAGTGGTGTGTCCACTTCTACGTTCCCCACTACAAGAAAGACACTGACATACTGGAGCAAATTCAGTGGAGGGCCACCAAACTGCTCACGGGGCTGGAGCACATGACATATGTGAAAAAGCAGAGAAAGCTGAGTTTATTCAGCTTAACAGGAGAAGGTTAAAGGGAGACCTTATTCATGACTTGCAACTACCTGACTGGAGGATATGGAGAAGATGGAGCCAGGCTGCTTCTCAGAGGTACACTGGAATAAGACAAGAGGCAATGGACACAACTTAGAACGTGGGAAATTCCAATTAGATATAAGAAATACATTTTTTTCTTTTCAATGAGGGTGGTCAAGTACTGGAACAGGTGTCCAGAGAGGCTGTGGGATACCATCCATCCTTGGATGTATTCAAGACTTGACAGGGCACGGCCCTCATTAATCTGATCTAATTAGAGCTGCTTTGAGCAGGGGAATAGAATAGATGACTTCCAGAGGTCCCTTCCAACCTAACTTAGGATTCAATAGATCCATTGATTGATCAATCAATTGATCTATCTGTCTATCTATCTAACTATTAATACACACACACACAATCTATATCCAAAGTCTGAGGATGGATGGAGCGAGAAGAGGTAGGTTTCTTCCAGAATGCAAGCTGGGGATTATTAGTAGTACTGCTAAGAAAAATTATCTCTGAAGATAAGCAAAAATGATATTCAGTTGTTCCCTAGATTTCCATTTTAATTTACCTTTTCCTTCTTTCCCTCAAAACAATTTACTGTAATTGTAATTGAAAGGAATCATTTATGATACATACAGCTTATCAGTAGGGTGTTGTGGGAGGACAGTTTAGTGAGTTTTATTGCCGTGCCTCTTGTAAAAGAATGCGGCAAGAGAAATAATAACCTAGAGCTTTCATAGCAATGGAAAAGCAGATAGTCTTCAGGGTGACCTATTTAGTGATTCTGAAACACACAGTAAAGGAAGATTCCTTTCTGAGCTGTGGAGTGCCAAAGAGGAGATACATTATTTCTTTGTTAAGAATAATTTATATGCATTGATTTTTATACCATTTTTTAAGACATCTACTCACTGTTCTATGTGCCATGTTATCTTTTGAGAAAAATAAATTCAAAAATTGAATCAAATGTTTTGATGTCTGGAGGAGAATTTCCCGAGGTTAGCAAAACTAATTTTCTCTTCTGCTCAGGTCACTAATAACAATGCAACTGTCCCATCAGGAAAAAACTGGAAGTCTTTGCAGAATCATACTGAAAAATCACGGTTATATTATGTTAGATCAGAGAAGGTGGGGAAAAGGAACAGTAACATTAAGGCATCAAATTAAAGACAACCTGCAACCCAATCTCTTAATCTTTAAGTAAGGAATGCCATTAGTCAGTGTGATACAGAGAGATGGAGTTTCGTGTCATCATCACCATAAACTTTGGTTTAAGTTGCCTACTGAAGGCAAAGGACAGCTCCCCGATTATCTTTGATGTGTCTGTGATCATGATCTGTAGGTCAAAATCAATACCTTTTCTCAGAAACAAATTAGAAGCTAGTACAGACTATATCTGCTGGTTTATGCTGCCATCCCTACCCTGAGTATCTAAACACCAGTATCAGGCAGTACCACCCCAAGAGGAGTCCAGCTTATGCATAATCTCTGTATCATCATAAAAGAGATGTGTCTTTCCAAAGTTATGGCTGTTTATTTCTTTTTCTATCAGTAGATTCAACTTGGCTTGATGGTGCTGCCACATTTTCACATGTCAAATTCCAGACTGGCACAAGCAACAGTAATGGTCATGGTGGGACTTCTGCTGCTGGCCTGCCTGAAGAAGCGTTCAGATGTTGTAATTGCACCAGCAAATGCTAACTTAAGAGTGTCTTCATGGATCTCCACCAACTTGTCCCCACCTTGATTGCCTGCATCATGTTTACACCCAGAACAGTTGATAGACTGGCAGTACACACTCCCTAAATATCAAACTTCCAAACTGAGTTTGTGCCACATGAATTCATCAGTGATATAATTTTGTGTTTTATTGAACATGAGGCTTGTTAGAAGAGAAAAGGAGGATTTCACATTCTCATTCCCTGCAGAAATCCTCCTTGGCCAGAAGCACAGGTCAATCTAGACCTTGAGGAGAAAGGAACAAAAAGAAAACTTTGTGAGAACCCAGGAAAAAAGAAATTTTCTGATGAGTGGCCTCTTCGGTAAATTAGTTGTTCAGGAAACCTAGCGTAACATTCCTACACAGACTTGAGGCACGAAATCCATGCACAGCCGTTTAGTTCCTGTCATAGACCAGGGCTCAGAGGCTGAAGTTTCTCAGGAATGCCCCCAATGTACAGGAACCAACCTACTCACTTCTAAATCAAGAGCTGCATCCTAGACAAGTAAAACACACAGAGTTATGAAATAAAAAAAAAAAAAAAAAGAATGCACCATATTGTGTTCAGCACAAAAGAGCACATGTTTTGTGGTGAGATGGCTGGGATTTCTTCACTTTATATTTCCTGTCGTTCTTTCTCACATGGGGCTCTTTCATCAATTAGCAGCACACCTGTGAAATAAATATTTAATTAAATAAAAGAGAACCAGCACAAACATGCACATTAAAACACAGACAGACACTGGCATTTATTCAGTATTATAATCCTCCTCCAGACCACAGTGAACACTGTGACACAAAGCCATACGGTTCTGTTTCTAGAGAAGATATTCTCTCCAGAGACCACTCTTGTTCAAGACAAGAGATGTAACTTAACTTTCTGAAACAGATTGCTGGGGAGAAGAAAGGGCACTGTGCATTCGTTTCTGATTCCAAGAGATGCAAACACATGTTGCCTCTCTGTACATTATTAACTCCTCAGACTCATACTGTAAACAACACTAATTTCAAGAACAGAAGAGCCCGTCTCCTACAGGTCAATGACAAAGACGGCCCACTTCAAACACTGAACCAAAATGTTTTTAATGCTCTAAAGCTCTTACTTATTCCTTCCCTCTTTTGAGCAAGAAGCCAAGTCTAACCTGGGCAGCCAGAAGTTCTGGATCAGAACGCATCTTTTTCCTTGTAGTCCTCCTTCTCCTTGCACCCTGCTGTTTACATGGCCCACAGGGTCTGCACAGCTTCCCCTGTCACCAGAGCTCACTATTACTCCACTAACTCACTGGATGCCTCCCATAGGCCAGACTCTCCTTTTTTAACAAACTGCATATCCTATGATTTATATTTAATAAACATGTCCCTTTTACTGATAATGGTATTGGAAATGGAAGACTGCTGTAAAACATTAGACAGCTTCCTGCGGCCTCAGAATCAGAGACACAGAGGATTTACTAGCTGCTAGTGCAATCCCCAACCATGTTTCTGCTGCTTCTAGGAAAAAGAAACTCAATTTCTTCAATGTGCTGATTGAAATTAATGATAAAGAAATTAAATTCCAAATTATTGAGCAAGCTAGACGACTGATATGGCTTTCTGGAAACGAGCAGTTTTCCTTTTCCATCTCCTATCAGAACACTTCTGTCAAGATGCAGTCCATGGACAAAGAATCAACTCCTACTTGTGGGATTTTTCCAGAAAATAGTGATTATATGACTTAAAAAGTAAAATGCAGCAAGAAAAGACAGGCAGAGTTGGCCTTGAAAAAGACAAGTATCTTTGAAAAGGATAGCACTTGGACAATAACCAGTTCTCCATCTGTGCTTTGCTATAGCACTGCTTCTTACTGTAGATTACCAAGCATCACTCCAAAAGCATCAAGAGCTAGCTCTAAAGATCTCAAAATGAATGAAGCCTTTGAAAAGATCTTGCATTTCTCCTTCAGAAGAGTAGCTAGGCTGTTTATACAGCAGACTAAAGTCCTTCTCCTGTAGTGATCCAGTTTTGGTAATTAATGTATACCACCAAGCTCCAAACAGAAGGGAGAGGATTAAGGGAATCACTGAACAAGGCACTAATGGGATTGCGAGTATAGTCTATGAAATCTCAATCAGGCCTTTGCACAGCAGTTCCCAACTGGAGACTGGGGTCGCACTGGTGAGGTGCTAATGAAGCACACTATAGATGACACATGACAAAAGGGACACGCTAACAGGCTCCGCTGTCCTGCATGGGTTCCTTAGCGCACCATGAGGTACAGAACACTTGCTTTTCTCAGGTGGGCTAAGGTGCAGAAAAGGTGGGAAGCACTGTCATAAAGGACTGAGTTACCTAGAAATGTCGTATAGATACACTTCCGATTTCCCCTTCACATACTCACGGGCCCTTAGTGGGAAAGGAGACTTGATTCTGCAAGAAGCACAGAGAAAGCTGAAGTCAATAAACATTTCCAGTCCTCAGTTTCATCCTGAAAGCTTCTGAAATCTGTGCACTTCATTTGCTTAGAAGCCGTGCATTATTGGCATGCAGGAGATGGCATTAGAAAACACTTGTTACAATGACACTGATCCCACACTAGTATTTTAGCCACCTGGATCTATTTACGATGCTTTTATGCATCTGTTCGCTAAGGAACATCCCAGTGTCCAATGTCCCATGGCAGCCACTTCCAGGAGAAGTGTGATTACACAGTACAGGGCAATATGACAGCCAAATGCAATTACAGAGCAGTGACAAAGGGTCTGTGAATTCCACCCAACCTAAATCGGATTTTCCTTTAGCAGGGCAGGATTAGCCATTACTCATTCTTATAAACCATCTGAAGTTACTATGCATGGTCAAGAATGATGATAGACAAAACAGATGGTGCCCAGTAACATCACACTAGGGCAATTGTTGTAACTGCTGATCTGAGGGCTATGAGTCGGGTTTTTTTACTAGCACTGTTTAGCTCTGCAGATTACATCATCCAGATTTTTTCTATACCTGGCATCCATTCAGCCTGCATGTATACTTATCCACCTCCACCTGTCTGCTTAGACAAATCAGCAATGGGGAAAAAAAAAAAGCCAGACACCATATAAATCCATCTGCACTGAATTACAGAAGAGTTAATATTAAATGCTGCGCAATGCAGAAGTACTTTAGATTTCAAAATGGAACAACTCCCATCCAGAGAAGCAGGGAATCCAGTCCACGGTAGGAACAGAAAAACCGAACACTCTTACATGTTTAAGCACAGCAGATACCAGTGGGATACAGCATTACAAAAGAAACCGACAGCTGTCTACTCAATCCTACCATCAGTCAGTATTGCCTCCTACTGCTAGTCTACAATGTCTATTTTCTTCAAGTCTTTGGTGTGGGTTGCCTCAGACACAATGGCATCAAAATCCCACAGTTTATTGCAAGGGGATATAAATGAAGCCACAGGGCTTCACCTACACAGTTGAATAAGTCAATTTTTTTTCACAGAATAAGAATTCTGAAACAGGCCAGTGCTGAAAATGTAAAAAAAAAAAAAAAAAATTCATGATACTCAAGGGATAATGATATCATTCTTTTTCTCCTCAAAAGAAAGATCATCCTCAAGCTGGAGGTTAAAAGCTTTCTCAGTCTTAGCATTATCACACATGACCTCGTAGTATTTGAATGGGACAGAGAGATGGCCTATCCTTGTCAAATATTGCATTCACACTGGTACTTTTTTTTTTCATATGTGTCTATAAGTAGGAGCAGGTGTGGGTTTTGGTTATATTCTGCTTTCCTACAAGCTTTAGAGTTATGCAGCTGCATTTGCCATAATGTGTTCTCATAGTGAACCACATACCACTGTTGTCTTTTCGTGGTATGGGGAGAGCACCAGTTATTCATGATGCCTAAGTCCTGCACAGCTGTAATTCCCAGTTTTTCTTAGAACTGCAACCAGGATGTAGAGACTTGTAACAGAAGTACTGAGGTTGGCAAGAATTAAATATGAATGGAAATGTGTGTGTGAGAGCACCAGAAGAAACAGCAGAACAAGGGTTAAAAAAATAACCTAATGAAGAACACTGTTCCCAGTCAGTCACACTGAGGAATGTGTCAAACCCAGACAACGTGCAGCGTGATAAGACTGCAGCAGAAGTGACTCATTAACGGAAGACACTCTGGGAACAGGAGAATGGATGGCAACAAGGCTGCAGAACATCATATACGCCATTCCCTCCTCTGTTATCACAACAGAAGGATAACAGCAAAACACTATTCCTAAATGGACATGAGAGATCTGTCCAAAAACTAGTTCATTGTTATGAATCACGAGGAACCCCAGAGCTGTGATGAGGGCTCAGCAGCCAACGCCCCTGGTCCTTTGTGTCATGCACAATGCCAGACCACTCAGTCACACTTGGTGCTTGTGAGTAAGTGGAAGTAAGAGTGTGCATGAAGACAATCACTGAGAGAATGGGCGTGAGTAAAATCAACTTACTCAGGGTTTTTGCAAATAACTTGCACCGTCCCCTTCCTTTTAGATCTGACACTGAGTTTTGCTGTACCAGTTACCAACAAATTTCTCTGTATAAGCATCTATACTAACACTGTACAGCCAGGTCCACAAGGGTGACCTGTCCTATAGGGATTTTAAAAAGTTCAAAAGCCTTTACACCAGATAATAAAGTCTTCTAGAAATTAATATTCATCAAGATAATATTATTAACTTCCTTTTCCATTAAGAAATTTTTTTCCTATAACACACATTCCTCAATACTTCTTGTGCAATGGGAAGGAGCAGAGCTTTTCCATCTTCCTGAACCCAGGCCAGAAGTAACTGTAGATCAAATGACAGAACACCTACCAAGCAGGCTGAAACACTGATGGCTTTCAAGCTTTCATATTCTGGCTGGGTTAATTTAGAGCCATGCTGTGCATTCATGGGAATAAACTGCTTGTTAGTGGTGTGAACAAGGAGGTTCTGAAATATTGCATAAGTTTTAAAACAACAGCTATTATTTTAACAGCAGTCATTTTCCACTTACTGTGGTAAGCACACCACCCAATGTGACTTGAAGACTGAAGAGTATAAGAATGGGATATTTCAAGAGGTTGAGCTTCCAGGCAAGCAACCAAGCATCATGGAAGAGCTGCCGAAAGCCTTCTTGAGAGTTTATGGTGAGAAAACATCAAAGCTCTTCAAGAAAAAAGCTGGGAGGTCCTCCTTCTCTGAAAGTTGCCATGCAAAGGTTAAACATGGAAACTTCTTAATGAGCCCTGTGATTGTTTTCTGTTTGACACAGAGAGTAATGAAAAGCAGATGTTTCTGAATAGCCACCTTTAAGGAAAGGAGAGCAGGGATGGATGAGGGAGAAAAGCAGTTGGACATAAACACTATGGCTTCAGAGTACAAATTCATTTACAGTATGTACACAGCTGAGAAGCCAAAAAAAAAAAAAGCAGCAAAAATATTTTCCAGGAGGGACCTAAGGCATACACTTAGCTTTACATTGTGCATATTAGCAACAGATAGATGTTGAACAGATGGTTGTTGTAAAAATACCCGTGATAATACATCTCCACATATAGGCTTAAGAAATAACTGGCTCACATGCAAAATTTAAAGGAGAGGAATACATGTTGGAGGAAAAAGTTCCAAGACAGAGAGGTTAAGACCAAAGAGATGGGTGTCTACTCAGCAATACAAATGGAGCAATAAGATTACGTGCCACTCTAGAAGACAGAGTGACATGGTACAAAAGTGCTGAGTGATGAAAGATGTCTGTATTACCTAAGGAAATTAATAGTTTTGAACTCCAAAAGCCTGCAAAGATTTCTAGCCCTGGGAGCAAGACAGCAGATCAACTTCAAGAGGACAGTCCTGATTCTGCATGAAACACAACTCAGAGATCTTTTACCTAGATCTCAGACTGGGACCAAAGCCAATGATAACAGTTTCAAAAGCACGGGCACAACAAAGAATGAAATGTGTGCGCTTGTATATATGAAACTGTATCAACTGAATGTTTATGTGAATAGTCATTACTGAAAAACAAACTAAGTTTTCTAAAATATTGCATATTTGGATATTTTTTCATTCGACTTAATTCTGTATTGCTTCTATTTTTGTTGAATCTTCTCTGGATTCTATTAAGATTTGTATGAGGGCAGGAGAAGACATAACATTTATGAGAAAAGGAGGTAAAGGACACTGATCAAACGTTGAGGGAATTCAGAAAGTTCAGCGGAAGAATAAGAGCATCTCCTCCAAAACTCTCATTTGACATTTTGGTATCTTACTCAACTGGACTCCAGACTCCTGAATGATTCCTGCATGGCTGCTAGGGAGTGGCTAGAGCAGTAAAGCAATAAAATCTCTGTGAGGCTCTTCCTTTCCAAGTACAATTTTAATCAGAAAATGTTTGCATGCTTTTTGTCCATCTCATAATTTATAGATGGTGCAGAAATGTTTGGTTAGTTTATAGCCAACTTTATAAGCATCAGAAGATGCCATGAGAAGGATTATGAAGTACGTTGTACTTGAAAGTCATTGCATACTCAGGGGCTGAGAGACAATTTTGCAGGAGTTCCTAGGAGCCCATAAACTTTAGAGATACCATTTCTTTTGCCTTGCTTTCCCCTTTTCTTTTTTTTTTGATCATTCTGAGCCTAATCAGAAGGAGAAAGCATGCAAAATATTAATCAATGGTTTCTGTTCTGCCCATAATAAATACAAATAAAGAACTGAGCACCCATCAGAGCAATGCACCAAAATCATCTCACAGGCACTGACACTTCTTGTTCTGGCCAGATGTTTGGAATGATGCCAGTAATATCAGCAAAGAAACAGGAACAAATTACAAGAATCTGACTGCAGAAGTGAAAGATTAATACCACCAGTGTAGTTTCTAGAGGTGTATCAGTGGCTTTGCAGAACAGAGAGTCAGTGGGTGAAACAGTGGTGTCAGTGGGTGACTTCAAAGCAAAGAGCTAGAAACTAAATATCCCAGAAGAAAACAAAACAGAAAGAATGAAACATCCCATTCTAAAGGAGGTTATAGACATATAAAATGATCAGAAAGATAAAGGATATCCAATCTCATTCCAAGTAGGATACACTACTGGAAATGCCAGTTTCTGCTTAAGAACAGATTGATTACTAACAATAAAAGCCATATCGAGATTGTGTAGACTGACAAGAGAAGCAACGACAGCAAGAAGTAATTTGTTATCCAGAGGAAGGCACTGTATACTCTCTGTTTTGTGACAGAGTGAAAACAAACCAAAATGTTCATGTAGAGGATATCTAGAAGTGAAAAACACTTTCTACACACATATGTGACAAGACGGTTCTTTTAGGAGCAGAGATAAGGAAGGGGATTATTTTCAGAAAAATTATATAGCCACATGTTTAAGCATTGAAAATTAAGGTCCAGGGAAAAGGAAAGAGCTTATGATACGAGTCACATAAAGACAAAGGTAGACGGCCAGATAAAAAAAATGAGGGTTTGAAAGAGCCCCTTTGCAAAGATTTTTTCTGAAAAGCAAGTATTTATTTATTATAATACCAGTACTGTCCATAATGCAGATTTTAGTTCAAACCAAAATTGCATTTTTTAAGTAAATCTCGTGATTGACTCCGTTTAGCCTGCTTAGGTTCACACAGACCTCATGAAATGGACTCCATGGATTTTAACTGAAACCTTAAGATGCACTCCAAAAGCACACCTGATGCAACTGAACCAGTAATGAACATCTGTGCCAGAGAAGCAGACTACAGCAAAGAAAACTTTAACTAGACATTTCCACGCATATTTTTTATCCATGATCCCCTCAGATTTTTCATTACTTCCATATTCTCTTCCTTTGGTTTAATGACCTTTGTCTTATCTGACAGAATAAACTTCGTCAGCTTTTACTGAGTTCTTCATGTTCTCCTGAACAAGTCATCAAGTATGGATATATATCCTGCAGTTCAGTCACTACTGCCAAATAACTTTATAACCTCATTTGGAAATCCAGACTGTGGAATATAAACCTAACATGTGAAACCTCTTACTTATATGTTTAGAAAAGTAAACTACTGCCTGATGGTATAATTTTAACAGGCTCTTGCTAATGTTGTGTTAGGCCACCCACCATCTTGAATGCATGATTTTTGATTATTTAAATATAATAACATACAAAGCATTTCCTAAACACTGAGCTTTTATGCTTGCCATTATTTTGGCCAGAAATAAGGATTCCCTCATAGAAACCAGAATTTGGTTAGATGTACTGATCCCTTCTTAGGGGTATCTGGGATCCATGTTGATTGTGTCAATGGATTCATACCCTCTGCTACACGGAAGTCAGCAAGTGTTGCCCGATGAACTACAGGGTTGAGTTTAACCATGGTACCAATCTGAAAAATGTTATCAAATATCAAAGTGATGCAAACAGCCCACTTTGGGGGGTATTTTATAGTTTCAGGTAGAAAAGAAGGTTGAGGTTCCAAGTAAATTTTCCTAGTGGCAGAGATTTGTTAATACTGGTGCTCTACCTTTAACAATCTAGCCTGCCAACTTTTCCTCATATACATAGTCTCGCTGAAGCAATATTACCAGGTCTCATAAATCCCTGGATATTTGATAGTTTTTCTAAAGCCTCAGATCCTAGTTAAATGACTGCAAGAATTTCAACTTCCAGCTTAATTTTGTTTCTCAAGATACCCTGAAGCAATGCTAAATGAATGATTTCTGAGACTCAACCAGCCAAACCAAAAATGAATCACAATTCATTTTATAATCATGATTCTAACCCAATTCAGAAATTCCATTCATGACTTTTTACTGTTTCGAAATGGTCTGTTAAAGCTGATAGAATGATTCATGGGAACAAGAAGTGAATGGTTTGCTCTTGTTCCTCTGTTTATTCTACTGCACAAAAACTCTATAAAATTACTTGATCTGAAATACTTGGCAAAACAAATGGAAACTTCAGTAACCTAAAAAAAGGGTCATAGTCATGATTGCTATTATAGCAATATTTCAATCCTTAATGCTGTAACTGATCTATTTTTTGCTCTATCCAAAGCCTAATGTAAATATCTTAGCTAAAGTATTTCTCTTTCAACTTCATCGGTCTTTCGTGACTCCTAATTAGAGATTAGATAATTGATATTTCCAGCATAAGAAAAATTAGAATCTTAAACATTAGAATCTTAAACCAAGACCTACTTCCAATAATAAGACACAGAGAGAACCTGCAACTCCCATGATAACAGAAGTGTAGTCTTTGCAGTTGGCATTGTAACTACAACAGTCTGTCAGCTGAGAATACAGGGCCAAATGCCTTTGTGATGTGAAACCATGAAGATCCTCAAAAAAACAACACACCGTTGCATGGGGAAAGCAGTCTCTGGCCACTCTTAAACTGGACTTACCCTACTACAGAGAGACATACACATAGCAGATGGTTTTATACAAAATTATCTCAATGGACTAAAGGGATTTCACTGTTTTGACAGATATATACTGTCCTGGTTTTGGCTGGGATGGAGTTGGTTTTCTTCCTGGTAGCCGGTATGGGGCTGTGTTTTGGGTCTAGGTTGAGAACAATGTCGATGATACACTGATGTTTTGGTTCTGGTTAAGTAGTGCTAAGTACTTGCTAAGTGGTGCTCACACTGGTCAAGGACCTTTCAGCTTCCCATGCTCTGCCAGGGGCACGGGAGGCTGGGAGGGGCACAGCCAGGGCAGCTGACTCAGACTGGGCGGGGGCTATTCCATACCACGTGACGTCATGCTCAGTATATAAGCAGGGGAGTTGGCCGGGGAGGGGTTCGGTCGCTGCTTGGGGGACGTGCTGGGCCTTGGTCGGTGGGTGGTGAGCAATTGTACAGTGTACCGCTTGCTTTGTATTACTACTGTTCTATTTTTATTTTACTTTAGTTATTAAACTGTTTTTATCTCAACCCACGAGTTTTCCCCTTTTGCCCTTCCGATCCTCTTCCCCATCCCACCGGTGGGGGGTGAGCGAGCGGCTACGTGGTGCTTAGTTGCTGGCTGGGGTTAAACCACGACAAAGCCTTCATTCATTCTACAAGTAACTTCAGCTGCCACATGAGAAAATACCTGCTCTAGGAACTGAGTACTTTAACATGCAGAGGAGGCTTGCTGAATTCTGCAAAGCAGCTCTGCATCCCGGCTTGCAAAAATATAACTGCTCTCAAGCTAAATATGTTCATTTAGAAAAATACAGAGAAGTCTTTAGACCCTTGGCTTCCTCCTATAAATGCAGAGCCCAGCTGCCCCATTCTTCCCACTCCTGTCATCCTGGGTGCCTCATGACCACTGACAATTTCCCTAAAATGTCAGGTGATTATGAAAAGATGTAGGTGTAATTTTTAAAAGAATTTTCCATAACTCTCATCTGAGGAGAAGGTTTCATTCTAAAAACCCTAGAAGCAAAAAAGATCCATTACCAATTTTAAGTCCATCTTGTAATTTAAATTTTTTAATTGGTACGATTAGGGTAAACAGTACTTCCTATGATAGAGTCTGTAAAACACCTTATGTATTGTTGTGGTTTTTAAGCAGTACTGCAACAGAGATGTTAAATGATAACAACTATTATAATAAAAGTAATAACAATCCTAACAGGAATGTATCACTATAGATTTTCAAGAAAATCCCTAGAATTGTTTAATTTAATTAAAAGTGTTAGGAGTTTTTAAAAATTAGATAAAATATTAGACCTGTGAATTTCAGATTGCTACAGTCTTCTTCTTCTATCAGTTCTATAAAGCCACAACTATTACATGGAGGTCTGTGCTTCCCCACCAAGCTAAGATTTTTGTGTTGTTACTGAGCATGCCAGTACTGAGACGCTCAAGGGGAACAAACAAGGATGCATCTTGCGGATCCAAGTTAACAGGAATCTACTGCCATTCTCCATACAGTAATCTCAAAGGACAGCAGCAAAGTAGGAAAAGCTGAAGAGCTGCAGTTATGGACTCATGATAAGTTCAGTCTGGCCCTATCTGGTTTAATCCTGACTTTTTTTCATTCTTTTGCCATGTGTTGAACTGTTACATTTTGATGATTCAAATAAAAAGGACAAATTGTTAAAGTTTAAACCTCCAAAGCACGGAATTACAGGGCAGTCAATTAACATCTAACTCTTATCAATATGACAAAATAAAAGTATACATTACACGAGCTTTTCATTTTTTTTAAATGTAGTATTACTGAACAAACTTTAAAATCACTGTTTTTTCTGTCAGAAAAAAAAAAACCTGCTAAGACAGAGGTACCATGTTATTGGGCTACCATATGGAAAGTGTTGTATATAAGAGGATCAACAGTGATTGAATTATTTTTGTTACAGGCTAATGTAGTCAAGCAGTGGAAGACTTGTGCTTTAGTATGTAGAGAAATAATATGAGAAAAAAGGTCTAAATCTTTTTGGCAGGAGACCTGAAACTAAAGAAAATCATGTCAAAAGCCAGGAATTTATACTTACAAAATTCCTCAGCAAAAACCACATGGTGATCTCTTATTACACTCATTCATAAAGCTGTTTGAAATGGCAGTCCCTGATACATACATGGATTGTGTAGGTATCAATTAAAATAGGCCAGGTGGGAAACAAGGGCTTACATGGGAGACATTATGTATTAGATACTTGGTGTTGGGTTCTTCACACGGGACTTGAAGCACTTTTCAGAGTTCAAGGTTTAATTTGAAAATGTAACCCCTTCCTTTCTATTGGAAGGGATACTTGAAGCATGGGGAAGAAAGGAGCAAACCTAGGTCCGTTCTTCCATAGCCTCAGTAAGCCACCTTCCATCCCCACCCTTCCGTCCCTTTGAGTACGAGTGTTACTTTCTCAGAGCAAAAAGCAGAGTAAAGCGTGGTTCAGCCAGTCGCACCAGTGCCTGTACTTCATGTCCCTTGGCACACTGTGGAGACTTAATCTCTTCCCCTGTATGGGAGCTTCAGGGCCCATAAGTCTACAGAGCAGTTCCGCAGTAACTTTCAGAGGGGAAGAAGCAAGTACGAAAAGTAGGAAAAACCTAAGCAAATGCAAATTTGGTGGATTTCCCAGCACTTTGCAAAGTACATCATGAGGAGGCTGAAGTGCATGAGGAGATTCAAGGTCTTAAGTGCCTGGGTGTATCAAGCTGAAGAAAAAACTTTTCCACCCAGAATCTGGATTCAGAGATTATAGAGAAGGAAGCAGTCCTGTGAGAGACACGAGTCTTCTCATAATTACCATACTACCTTATAGCATAGCTAACATTTAAATCTGGGTGAAAAGATAGCAGGAATATTGACGGTCATAAAAGGCCCTCAAAAATAATTTTAGTTGTTAGAAATGATCAGCTTTGGTTTTCATTTTGTTTTCCTTTTTTGTGTTTTCTTTCTGTTTGCTGTCACTACTATTTACCTGGAGCCATGAAACACATTTAGCATGAAAGCCAAAAGAGCAATATCTGCAAAACATTTGGTTCTTTGTCCACCAGGAACCTGACCAGTTTCTGGCAAGAGCGGTCAGTAAGGGCCTTTGCAAACCAAAGCAGCGGAGTTGCCACTGTAAGCAGGAAACAGATACTAACTTCCCACTATCTTTTATTAAGAGGAAAGCATGTGTGTTTCACTTGTGCCTTTAAAATGCCACTTAATGGGCATTTTCAAAAAATATGGTTGAAATTTGAACCCTAGGAGATCTTAGGTTCTTGAAGGCCAGAGATATCTTTCTGTAGAGATTCTGACAATGCTTCTCTATACCAGCGCAGTCCCAGTTTAGTAGGGGTTGTCACTGATAATGATGATGATGATGACAGCTAATGATGATGGTCACAGCTAATGATGATGAGTTATAAAAGAACAGTGACTTTCTCTAGTAGCTAATCTGATCTATACATCGGGGATCAAACCCACTTAACCTTATTCATAGGAACCGTGTGAATGACCTAAAATGGAAGCTCTCCTGTGATTACTGAGAGCAACATCGGATTCTTAAATTCATAACCATAAAGGTTGTGACAATTTTACTGTAAGATTCTTTTTGATTAGGCTAAAATGGCATATCTGTATACTAAAATTGCCTTAAAACACCTTCTTAATTTTGAAGGCAAAATATATATCATTTAGTTTAGCATTTTTATTGTAAATAATTGCAATCTTTATGACCTGTAAACTAAATGAAAGTAAGTTTTTCCATTATGTTGTTATTGACCAGGCAATTTTACGGGCGGTATTTTGTGCATGACTGAAAGCTGCCTATTAAACACAGCGATGGTAAGCATTTCACGTGACTGACAAGGGAAATAAGGGGGGATTATTCTGTGTTAGTAAGAAACCTAGTTAATCTCAAAGCCATATCTCCTTGCGGGTCAAATCTGTCTTGCAGTATTTTTTATTATTATTTTATACATGCAATACTCGCTTTAAACACAAAAGCAATTTCATATCTGTGATAAAAACAGGATTTAATTTCATCAAGATAGAGGACACTGAGTTGCAAGAGGTGGAATTTAAAATTTTGTGTTTTCTTACCTCTTCTTGCAAAGCCCAAGCCTTTAATGAAATCAACTGCAAAGTGCTGCAATGTTGTAACAAGAGCAGAAATGGGCTTGCAGAATGTGTCACATTTTCTGGCTTTTCAGTTCCTCAGCACAAGTTCATTTTCAAGCATATCTCAGAGGAGGGCATGATCTGACAGCTGTAGAGACACAATACTTAAGTCAAGCAGAGATAAACTTGATCAGAGGTTTTAATTTGAAACGTCAACAGCTCCACTCCAGTAGTCTGCTTACACACATGCAGTTTAGCATAAACACAGCACTGAGGAGCACAGGATTTAGTTTGCTGCACAAGCTCAGGCACCAAGTTCTCCCCTGCCAGGAGAAAGACATCTTGTTCCCCTGCTCCTCCCTCCACCTGCAGCATGGATGCTGGCCCTGGTACTCACTGGAGCTCTTACTAAACCAATTTAATTCACCAAAACTGCAGAAGATTACCTCTTTTTCCCCCCTTTTTTTTCTCCTGGATACGTTTTAATGAGTTCCAGCATCACGTTAGCAGTCCAACATGCAGCAGCGGGGGCCAGTGATGTCAGTGCATGGCTGGGTATCAGGCAAAGGAGGAAATGAGGGGGGAGAGTAGGACGCCCTCCCCCCCCCAAATTCAGAGCTGCTATGTCTGTTCACACCATTTTGGGAAACCGCACCCTCAGTGAGCAAAGCAGTCCTGTCATGGGGCCTCACCGAGTCCAGAGATGACAAACTGGAGTCTAAAACATTGCTAGGACCCAAAACTAGGAGTGGTGCTTCATGAAACAATAACATGAACAGTGGTCAGTCTAGCGACAGGATTAATAATTGCCATCCCATTAATTTCTCATTTTGCATTCCAGATGTCAAGGAAATATATGGACAAGAGGAGCCATGAGCTCTGCTTTGGGACCAGGATTACATGGAGTAAAAAAGGGTTTTGCTGAAAGCTGAGGGAGTTTCCTGTAAGATGTTAAATAAGACCCTGGAAGCCACAGGCCACTCTTGTGGCAGCCTGGTATGAAACAGCCCCTGTGAGAGCTCAGGGCAAGATTGGGAGGATGGTCCAAAAACTGCCCATTAGCTTTCACTCAGGAGGCAGCCATGACTACAGCCCCAATAAATAGCTCCCTAATAAATCAAAGGGAACGGAGGAGACCCAGGGCCAGTCCCATTCCAGCAGGCATTGCTGTGATATACTACTTAGCAGGGACCACCAGGGCTGACAGATGGTGGAGATGATCATGCCTGACCTTTGGGAGCAGCCCAGAAAGGCAGTGTATTCCCCTGAGCCCTGCTGCAGGATTTTTCCTCTCATTTGTACAGGTGGGAATGAGGTGCTATTCCACTGAAATTTGCTACTGTAAAATAAATACAGATTCACTGGTACAAAACAGCAGTATTGACAAAAACATATTCTACAGATGGCCAAGGAATATACAGAAGTGTGTCTGCACCAGGTGGAGCATTTCCAGAGGACTGCTGCCTCTTCTGACTGAAATGGTAAGAGTGGCACCAAAAATGTACTTATTTGCTATGTATATGTATGGCTCACAGCATCCTATTGTTATTTTGGAATTGGTTTTTAAAGCAAAACAAAGACATTATAACAGAGTATTGCTTGTGTTTATGACTTTACTGACATTCATCAGTAGGCTGGGTCTCCTAATGAGTGAAAAAAAGCAAAATCTTTGTCAGGCAAGGAGTCCTCTAATAGAAAAAAAATCTCTCAGAAACTTTCCTTTTCAGATACCTCTCTTTTAAGTGATAAAGTTCTTTCACATCTTCTCTTTTCTTTCCAAAATTATTTTCTAGTGGTTTTTTTCTGCTACATTTTTTTGTGTTGCTGCTCTCTGGAAACAAGGTGTTGTGGTATCAGGGCTCTGCAGCTGTCCTAGTGATTATGTCCTGCCATTTATACATCTATTGCAAAAGAGTATTTCTTCTTTGTAACTGCCTTTTGAGGAAAATATCTATGTATTTTAAAATGCATTTAGAAATATGAATGCTTAAATCACACATTTTCCAAACAATGTCAAAATAACTTAATTTTTGCAATAGATTTGTTAAGATTTTGTATAATCATAAAAATGTATGTTGAAATAACTGACTTCCTATACCCCATCCTTCACCTAGTAGTCCCCTTTAACATCTTAACCCATCAAATGTTTCCGGGCCATGGGTCAGGTAAAAACTGGTATTGGAGAAGCATAGGTTGGGCATTTTGTGAGTCATTTGCTCAGTGCAGCCCAGCTCAGTTTGCTGCAATAATCTCTGAGTGTTACTCATTCTTCTTCTTTATCCTCTGCCAGAGCAGTACTTTTCATACTCAAAGGAAGCAGCAGATTTCTTCTATAAATATAGAATATATATATTCTATATATAAATCTGTCACGTTAGGAAGTTACATTAAGCCTGTGTGTTTTGTTTGTAACTGAAAAACAAAATTTGAAAGTCCGGGTGGAGGCTTTTTATCACCTCATGACTTCTTTTCCCTATTTCTACACACCAGAGATTAAAAGCATGTAGAGGTTAGCAGTGTAGAAGGTCAACACTGGCAATAGTAGCTGGGGATAAGGTGGAGTGAGAAAACATAAATGCATTAAAATATGCTCCACCTTGGGTTTGAGTTTAGCAAGTGCTCTGCTCTGGTGGGTTAATGTTGCACCCCAGGGGAAACTAAAATGTCCTGACATCCACAAGCACCTCTTAAAATGGCCTACAACACCCATGCTGTTCTCTCATCTGTTTTGTTACTAAAAATGATGCTTTTATCTAAAATTACCCCCAATAAGAAAGACTGAAGACTCTTCTCAACTCTTCTGTCTTGTACTGCTGTGTCACCATTTCCACTGGTACTGAAAAGCTTTGTAGAAGGCATTCCCAAATTCGTATTCCTCTTACACAATCACTGGCTACCCAGATTAAAAACAAACAAACAAACAAACAAACAAAAACCTAGTATGCACTTAAGTCTGAACTTTAATATTAGTGTGTTTGAATAGAAAAAAGAACAAAGAGAAGGCAGAAGCCATATTGAAAAAAACTCTTGAATTTTTTTCCCTTTGTCCTCCGAATAAACTCTCTGCACTATGGACAGGCACAAGTGATCCTTTGGCAGTTGAGTAAACATTTACAGTGGGCAAACGTGAGTTTATCTTCCACTGCAAGGCCACAGGGAGGTGGCTTCTACAGCCAGCAAGCGGACGGCTCTGGAGAAGCTGTGCTGCTCCTGGGCCAGCTGCAGATGTGACCCTTGGCAGGCAGGAGGAAGCTACAGGACTGCACGGTGGGACGCGGGAGCATGTGCCACGCTGGCCAGTGTGAACAAAGAGGAGAGGATGTCAGGTGCGAGACTGAAATTTCTCTAGTGGCCCAATAAATCTGTATTTCCTACTGGCAAATCAGCATGCTTAGACTCTAATAGAAATCATGGTTCACACACTGTGGCTCAGGTTGATCATAACAGCTGATTAAAACATTTGCATTCCCATTATAACCAGGTCAGGCAAGTGTAATTTAAGAATCTTCCCAAAGTCAGAGGTAGTGAAAGTGTAGTTGGAGCCTTGACCTATTCTGTGGCGAAGATGCCTGTAACTTTTTGGATGGTTAAAGCAAAACCAAATTGAAATGGTAAGTGTGAATAATAACTGTCTCCTGTTTCACTCTGTACCATCTTTTCAGGGATGGATCATGGCCTGACACTTGAGAATTTCTCACCTTGGGAATCATACAGCAGAACGCTGTGTGATCTCGGGAAAGCTCAGTGTCTTGCGGGCTAGAAGGGCTAAAGAATGCAAATATGAATATCCTAGCAAATATAATCATGCTCTATGAATTCCATTGTTCTTGTTTCTCTAATTATTGTTTTATATCAAGGACAGAGTTTCAGGTAATCATTTTAGACTGACCTGAACAGGCACTGCTGCTTCAAATACCTCTCTTGAGTGTAGGTGTTGATATTGCTCAGCAGAGGATTAAGCTGGAGTGACTAAAACAGTGGCCATCCCAGCTCTCCTGGACATTCCCATTCCCACGGCAAGGATGAGAGAAGAACAAGCTGGCCAGAGGCTTGTGCTTAAACCACTGAATTCAACATGCCAGTGCACAAATGCTCTCCTGCAGCATCCCTAGCAATCCCTGGGGACCGCAGACAGCTAGTGGCGCTCTCTGTCAGCCATCCCAGCCTAATCTGCTGAGGTGTGCTCGTCGACACCCGCTGAACTGATACGGGGTGACCCATGGCAAGTGACCTTGTGAGAAGATCTGTTTTCTTTTCCTGCCTTCACCACAGACTTCCTGGGCGATCCCAGATAAGTCACTTATCCCTCAGCTTTCCCTTCTGTCAAAAAAGGAAAACTAATCCCTTCAAACTCCCAGTGATGTTCCAGGACCGACCTCACGCTCACAAGGGTCTATGAGATGACTGGGTGGGTGGTGTGATGCAAACGCAGTCAAGAGTGATAAAAGCTTTCCCTATTTTATTTTGTGTAAGATACCTTATTGCTGCAATCAGAGCTACTGTAGGTATTTTGTAAGAAATCTACCTAGCAAAAAAATGTTGGTTGGTGGTAGTGGTGGGTATTTTTACTCCAGAATTATCATCGCAGGTCAGAATTCTCTTGACTTAAACTTTCAAATTTGTCTCAACACTACTTTTATAAATATTTCTACTTTCTGAATCAACTCATTGATTGTGACTATTCCATTGCATATGTATTGTCAGCACTTGGGATTTTTAAGTATGAATTACCACTTCCTCGTGATTACTCAGGTTGTAACCTTCCAAGCTGGCCTTTGTAACAGCTGTTCTTTACACTCCCTGGTCTAATTCTGGATGTGTCCAACTAAAGACAGGCTCAGAATCCAGTATCCAGATACTTTTGATAAGAACACTACATCTGACTAAATATCCCCTGCTTTGCACAGGTGCTATGCTCTCTCTGCTGATTCTGGCTGCCCTCTCCACATGCTCAATACAGCAGAGTTGCTTTCAAAAGAAACATCTAGAGCTTGGGATTGGGAAAATTGTTCATAGTAGGATCTGGAAATTGGGAACAGAGAGAATGCTTTTTGACACAATATTCTTTATTGCCAAAAAGTGTTTAGCAAGTAGGCTAGTGTGAACATTAGCATAAAAAAAAAAAAAAAGACATATCCTTCTCCTGCTGGGTGCTTTTATAGTATGAGGAAGGCATCACGGGATACAAGACAGGCAGAACATAGCTTACCAGTATTGCGCTGAAAAACTTTTGAGTTGCTTGCAAACATCAGTCACATCTTAACAAAGTTTCTCCATCGCTGCAAAAAGATAGAGTTCTTAATTAATCTTGAAAAAATACCCTAATACGAAACCCAGCACCCCTGAAACGCAAGCGCTACCCTAGGATGATACACAAGGGGGTGAGGCAGTTCACATGCCGTGGCAACAACACCAAAGCCAAAGGACCAGCTAGCAAGAAGCAACGTAACCAACTAGCATTAGCAGCTTAAATAAAAACTTAGCCCAGCAGCCGTTGCCTTAGCAGCTGAAACACAGTTTGGCCACGGCAGGTCCTGCAACCGAGAGGCAAAGCCTGCACATCTTTCAGCGCAAACGCGCTTTCCCTGCGATGGCGACCCGCCACGGAGGCGCCCCGCCGGAGGCAGAGCCGCCGGGCAGCCCCGGCTGTCGCACGGCGTAAGCCGACAGCGGCGGCCGCGCCCGGTACCGGGCCGGGGGCCCGCACCGCCCGCCGGGCTGAGGCGGCTTCCCCGGGGGGACGCCGCCGTGGCTGCCTGCCCGTACCCCGGCTGGGGCGGCCCGCCGGCGCCGAGCTCTCCTTCTCCCCCGCCGCCCCGGGCCCGGCGGAGCCGCCTGCCCCGCCCGGGGGCCGCTGCCCGCCCCGTCCCGGGCCGTGTGGGACGCGCAGGGGGAGCGCGGCCGGAGGCGGGCCCGCCCCGCCCCGCCAGGTTTATCAGCCCCGTCCCGCCGCCCGGCCGCTCTCCGAGCCTCCCGCCCCGCCGCCGCCGCCACCGCCGCCGGGCCAGCTGCCGCCTCACCGCCGCGGGGCCGGGGCCGCCTCCCCGCCGCCGGGCGATGGTGCCGGCGCCCGGGGTCGCCCTGCTCGCCGCCCTCCTTGCCGCCGGGCTGGCCGCCGCGGGCAGGTGAGCGGGGCCGGCGAGGGGCGAGGTGGTCGGGAGCGGGCCCGGGGAGCGCCCCGTGGGGTCCGGGCGGGCCGCGGCTGGGACCGGGTCCTCGGCGCGGGGCCGGGCCGGGCAGGGCGGCTGCCTGCGCTCCCTGCCGTGCATCGCCCGCTGGTGCGGGTGTAAGCGAGTGCCTCCCTCCTCCACCCGTGTCCGTGGGGCTCGGCCCGTCCCCGCGGCCGCGCTGCGCCGCCCGAGGCCGCTCCGCGGTGCTGAACGGCGTTCGCGGAGCGGTGGAGCCTTGCTGGCCGCTCTCCCGGAGGGAATCCCACCAAAGCCGTGGGGCTTTTTTCCTCTGGGAAAAACGATAACTTCAGCGCGCCGGCGAAGCGATGAGAACAGCTGCACCGCCTGTAGCAAGGTGTGAGCTGCTCGAGTCTTTGGTTTGCCTGTATAAACAGAGGCTTCCCCATCAGCCTGCCCGGGCACTTCTTACGTGCTGCAGAAGACAGGCACACTCCAGAAGCAGAATGAGATTTTGAGAGTGGGTAAATAAAGCTGTTCACTCCAGCTTAAGCCATTCCAGCGTTCCCCCTCCCAGTTCTCCAGAAGCAAATAAAAGGCCACAAGTGCTGCAGCAAGGGAGTAGCGAGTAAAAGGAGAATTCACAGCAACTGGGGATGAAGCCTTCAAGATGTCGTGTGGTTTATTTGTTTAGTACCAGATTTGTGAATGGGAATGTTTATGATCAGCAAGTGGCAGCGTGCTGTTTCAGTGCACGCAGGGCTATCAAGTGGTCAGCTCCTCCGGACCTGGAAGTTTATAAACTCCAGACCTGCTCTTATAGAAAACACATTTGCTCTCAAAGCAGAGCTCCGTTTAAATGCTCCTGTTGGTAACCTGTTGATGTTGTGTATTTGCATTTCAAACAATTTGAGAGGTGTCAAAATGCAAAATAACAGCATTATCTCCTTTCAGAAGAAACTATGGCCTGGAGTTAGCTGAAGCAGAAAGGGTTGTGTTCGGTAAAAATGATGTTATTTGACAGTAAGTCATGAAGCCTATGGGAAACCTACAACCTACCTAAGACTGATTTCTCCACAGCCTGTCTTGTCCAAGTTGATGTCGGATGATGGTGGTGGCATCTCTCTTTTCTACCAAGATTGTCATTCTGCCTTTTCCATTGGGAGGAAGGGGAAAGAAGAGATTTCCAAATATCTTGATGGAAGTCTCGGATGACAAGGGGTACTAATTTAAGAGGACAAAGAAATCCTATTGACTCTGAATACCTAGGAAGAATGAACAGGAAATAGTAAAAATTAGAATCAGTTTGGAAAAAATGAAGTCAGTCGCTTTCATACCTGGACTTTTAACATTTCTGCTCTGAGCACTGCCTTTAAGGAGTTTGGTGGGCACATGAAGCCTTAAAGGAACTTCTGCAAGCCCAAGCTAAACTTCATTTGGTGTTTTGGGAGGGACTGGCAGTGAAGCAGGACTGTTATCACATTGAGTACCTGGAACTGGCTGAAGGGATATCTAAGACACAGTTACGAAAAGATAATGGGTGGCACTTTTTTGGTTTTACTTAATACAATTATAGATTAACTTTTTTCTAGAAGGAAGTCCCATTTCAAATAAACTTGGGTAGAACCAAACAAAAAAACCCAAAAAACAGCCAACCACCACAACAAAAAACCCCTACACTTTTATTTGGAAAAATGTTTGAATATATCTCTGCATGACATACAGTCATAACAGACTTTTTAGGAATTTCTTTCAAATTGCTAAGTTGCAAGATACCATCTTTTTGTCCTTCTGAATATACTGGTTGATCAAAATTTTAGGTTTGCTCCTAGTTATTTTTTTGCTAGTAACAATGTCCAGAATTTTTTAAGACGAAAATTAAAGAAAGGGATAATATCCTGTCTTTGAAGTTAACTGGAAGCTGCTAATAATATAATTGAGACCTTCCCCCCGCCACCCCCCCAGCAGCAGGCAGCTATTGTATGGGCAAGAGCTGGCTAAAAGTGTCCTGTAGAGATCTTATGGAAACAATGCACTAAATCTATTCAGCAGCTGTGTCTTGAACAAAAAAAAAAAGGTAGTAAAAACTCAAATGTTCCTTTCCAGAGGAAGCTTTAGTAAAAGACAGAATATTAATAGGACCTGAAAACAAACAACTGTATTAACTCAAACCATACCCAACTTTTGTTATCTACCTGCCTGGTTAAATCAGGCTTTTGAAGACTTGCTCGCTCATCCTCTGCAGTTGTTACTGGCCCATAGCTCAGTTCAGACAGGGCTTACCCTGCTCGTGATCACTGGTCAGGAGAACATGACAAGTAACTTTTTTCACTGTTGGGATTTTTACTTCTTTTTATTTTAGCCGTTACTGGTAAAATGGCTGCTAATGAGGATTACAGTCCAGCACAGCTATCAGCCCGGTTATTGTATTTGAAATTTTTGACTGCCCATTGGTATACAGACATTTTTAGTAGCTTGGATTTGGCCTAGGTCATAAGTAATTTTGAGAAACTGATGCAATGTAAAACTGTTTTCTTATTTTATAGAATGAAACAACAAAAAAGGGGGGCAGGGGGTGGCGGGGGGAGTCTGTTGGATAAGCGAGTCCCAACATTCAGCTGTGCTTTATTCCCCCTCTTTCACCAGTTTTCATAATATTTTCCTTTGCAGTTGTTTGTGTATTTAAACTTTGGGGGGTATCAGTCCTACCCTATCAGCAGCCTAGCTCTGCTGGAAGATCTACAGTAGCCACTTGATCAGCGGAGCAGGTGAACTTTCTGAACATGTTTTATTGTAAATACATAAGTTTTCTTTTTTAATATCAAATTAATTAAATCACTGCAAGAAGTCAAAGGTACTGTGTAGTAGTTTAAGGTCTGTCCTCACATCGCACACCCAATGTCTTTTGTCTGCTGCTCACGCCACTGTAGGTATATGTATATACCTACCTGGTCCTGGCCAGCAGCTAAATACTTTGCTCTGAATTGATCTGACTTCTTTTGGGATAGAATTCAAGACCTTCATATTACTTCAGAGAGGAATATTTTTTTTCAGCGGCAGCTGAATAAATGGGCCATAACTTCATTCATGCCTACGTTCGTATCATTACAGGCAACATTAGATCTTTCTTCGTTTGTGAAAGAGACTATGTATCTTAAAATTAGGTAGGAATTGTTCTCCTGGTTCTTCAAGGCTCTTCAAGACTCTCACCCCTCGTGTTGCTGTGTTTGTACTCTTGTATCCCCTTCAGAGTATTAATGGACAGTAGCACAAGAGCAAATGGATATAAATTGGCCTTCCTCTTAACAAGCTCTTCTTGCTCTCATTTGGAGCTGCCTGACATGTAGTAGGAAGCAAGCAGGTCCCCTCTCGGCTTTTGGTTTGTTCAGCTGAAGCCAAGTTCTTCTCATCCTCTCTAAAATACGTTTTTCATTCTTAATAGCTTTTATCATCCTATATACCATATATAATTCATATTTCTTCAACATGGATGTTAAGAACGGTACACAATACAACCTCATATGGCAGCAGTAAAACTTCCCTGGAATTTTGACTGAAACACCTGAGGGTCCCACCCATTTTCTATGATTCTATGATTCTATGATTTTATAATGGTGCTAGTGGCTCACAGGGATCTTGTGAGAGTAAATATGGCCAGCTCTTTCTTTCTGTCACCTCAACTAAGGAGACCCTGGCTTATTGCAGAAGTTCTTGGTATTCATCTTCAATGTTCTTTGCTAAATGCCATCCTACTGGTGTCAGCAATGTCACAGCCACATAAAATCGGTTATCTTTCTGCTGCCTGGGCACCCTGGCTGGCTCAGTCTGACACTTGTTACCTTTAGCACTAGCCCTGTAAGCTGCTGACTCTCAGAGGACAGACTTCACTAGAAATGCGGAGACTGCTCTTGCCACTGACCTGCACAGCGATTTGACCTGCACAGTCTACCTTCTCTTGCCTTTCTTCTTCAGTCACATATTTAGCCTGCAGGTTCTTCAAGGCCAGGCATTTTTTGCACACTGAGCAGACAGTGACAAGCACAGCAATCTCACTCAGGCCTCTAGGTACTCCCTGTGAAATCCTATCAGAATATCATACAGGGAGGGATCAGAAGCATCCTGTGCCTCCAGTCTGCATTACTTCTCCCCCAGCATCCATGTGACATTCTCCCGGAAAGGATCTGCCTGCCTGAAAGGATCTCCTCGTTCTAAATTTCTTTTCTTTGCACAAAATGCTGAACTCCTGAAAGCAATAGCTGAGCTGATGGCTGGTGGTTCTTAGAATCATAGAATCATAGAATTGTTAAGGTTGGAAAAGACCCTTAAGATCATCAGGTCCAACCGTTAACCTACCACTGCCAAGTCCACCACTAAACCATGTCCTCAAGCACTGCATCTACCCGTCTTTTAAATACCTCCAGGGATGGTGACTCAACCACTTCCCTGGGCAACCTGTTCCAATGCCTCACTACTCTTTCAGTAAAGAAGTTTTTCCTAATATCCAACCTAAACTTACCCTGGCGCAGCTTGAGGCCATTTCCTCTCGTCCTATCGCTTGTTACTGGGGTGAAGAGACCGACCCCCACCTCTCTACAACCTCCTTTCAGATAATTGTAGAGGGCAATAAGGTCTCCCCTCAGCCTCCTCTTCTCCAAACTAAACAACCCCAGCTCCCTCAGCCACTCCTCATAAGACTTCTTCTCTAGACCCTTCACCAACCTCGTTGCCCTTCTCTGGACACGCTCCAGCACCTCAATGTCCTTCTTGAATTGAGGGGCCCAAAACTGAACACAGTACTCGAGGTGCGGCCTCACCATGCCGAATACAGGGGCACTATCACCTCCCTGGTCCTGCTGGCCACGCTATTCCTGATACAAGCCAGGATGCCATTGGCCCTCTTGGCCACCTGGGCACACTGCTGGCTCATGTTTAGGCGGCTGTCAACCATCACCCCCAGGTCCTTTTCAGCCAGGCTGCTTTTCAGCCACTCCTCCCCAAGCCGGTAGCGTTGCCTGGGGTTGTTGTGACCGAAGTGCAGGACCCGGCACTTGGCCTTGTTGAACCTCATACAGTTGGCCCCAGCCCAACAATCCAGCCTGTCCAGGTCCCTCTGCAGGGCCTTCCTACCCTCCAGCAGATCGACACTCCCACCCAACTTGGTGTCATCTGCAAATTTACTTCACGGGCTGGAGGGACTAACCTGGCAAAACTGGTTTTCCTCCCAGATTTTGGGATCCGAATGGGCTCTCAATGATCTAGTTGACCTTTCCCACTGCCAAAGGTAGGCTTTAACTTGGTGCTTGTTTTGGAAACCAGAACAAGTGAAAGACCTTGTCCAGGGCAGTATCTATAAAGTTCAGCTATGTTCATTTTATTTGCAGTTTTATGGAACATTTCCAAGTTTTAAGACAAGTTCATAGTGAAATCTTGTGAGATATTGTATACTTTGTAAAGACACTTTCATTATTTGATTTTGAAGTGAATTATTAAATAAAACATTACTGAATGAGGTTGTCTTCCTGTGAAAATGAGCACCTTTTGGAAAGTAACAAGATCCTGCTTCCTCCAAGCTTTAGGCATTTTAACCTTCCAGGTGAGTCATAGCACTATCCAGCTGCATTCAAGGGGATTTTCAGGGATGTAAGCAGAATATATATTTACTACCCAGGTGGATTCAAGGGCCCTTTCTAGTATGCAAGCAGAACATATGTTCTTTAACTTGTACACTTGCAAGTGATGTAAGCCAGCAGCATTTGGATGAACAAAATGGAAAAAGGTTATTTTACTGTCTATAAATCCAGAGGCAGGGTACTCGTTTCTAATAGATACACATACAGGAGTCATAGCTGTTCAATACGCTTTTTCTCCTGTCTGAAGATGGGGTATATGTACTCCTGTAAACTGCATCACTGGGTTGATGGCAAAGGCTGGGTGACTTCAGAACAACTTATTCCAACACTGAAGTCTTTTTACTTGCCAGGTGACATGAGGACCATCCCTTCATTCAGGGTATCTCAGATACATGAGCTTATGCATTTGCTCTGAGCTCCCTTCTCTTTCCAATGGTTCTGATACTAAAGAAAACTCTGAAGTAACATCTTGTATCTTTGAAGTGTATGCATATATTTATTTTACTAGTTTACCGTAGTGATGTTTGCAGTAACTGTTCCAATATGAGTGCAGCCCTTAGATAGGCACAGAAGGGTATGTGCAAAGCACTGCTGTAAGGTGATAAAGCAATGCCTTTATTGTGCATCAGACTAAAAAATGCAAAAGTTCCTGGCCTGTTGACTTTTTTCCATTTTTTCCCCACCATGGGGATGTTTGTGCCTGTGTATTGCCCCCCTCAATACCCCAGATGGCTTACTATGAAGCTCTCGCAGATAAGGTATTTTCTGTGTCAGAAACAACACTTTGGACTCTTTGAAGAAAGTGCATTTTAAATTATGGCCTGGAAGAAGCAGTGGGGAGAGAGGATTTTGGATAAAGAAGAGAAAAGAAGGCATGTGGTAATGGAGAACGTAAGTAACAGCAAGCAGAGGGAGAAGAGAACCGGAGTCGCAGCACCCATTTCAGTATAGAGTAGGTCTAGAAGACTTACGCAGTTGTGGATTTCCATCAGATTTATAATTTTGGCAACTAACGTTGCAGGTTTTCCAACTCTTGCAGCTGTTGATCTGCACAGTGACTTTGAACCCCTTGGGCTTATTGGCAGATTAACGTTAATTTGTATGATCAGGGAGTCCTGTGCAACCAGAATGCATGGGACTGTCTGCACTTACGCAATTTGCACATATGCAGTGGCTATGAGCCAGCAAGTCACTAGCTTTTATGGGGCTGACTGATGTTCAGAAAGCTGCTTTTCTGTAGAATCAGTATTTCATCATCCAAAGCAATAACACTGTCAGGTATGGCATCATATATCCAATCCAGATTCTTCGTGTGACGCAAGCTGAAGCAGCCCCATTGACTTCACTGATACTAGAAATTACTCATTCTAGCAGGGGACCTGGCTGTATTTTTTGCCTTTGCCGTGTTTCTCATTAGAAAGGATTTATGTTGCACAGTTAATTTATTGCAGGTGAAACATTCCCATCTTCCCTGTTTCACCAGCCAAATGCAACTTTGCGTTCCTGTCTAGGAACACTGTTGAATGCTCCAAGGTTTGGTGAAATGAAAATGCCTGAGAGTGGATAAAACATGAAGGAAATGTTCAAAAGAGTATATGGAGCAATGGATTAAAGTGTGTGTGCCTGCTGGAGCTAGTGTTTATCCTTCTTCACACAGCTCGAGAGCTCGTGGGCAGCTCGTGACTGTGAGCCAGCCTGGGGTGTGTCGGTATGGTTCTAGGCTGGATTGCTGTTATGGCTGGAAAAAGAACAACAAGGGCCACTGCGAAGGTAACTAACACTTTATGCTTGTTTCCTCTCCATGGCTGTGTACTCGGTACTAATAAAGGAATTTCATATATGTCTGCCAGAAGTTACAGAAAAAAACCTTCTGAGGAGTGAAATCTCTTAACTCTGTGAGAGAGTGAATAAAACATGTTTGAAAGACCATCTCCTCAAAAAAGCAGAGCTTTAGGTAAATAACACCAAGCAATAAAATACGTATTAAAACATTCTTAGGTCCAGAAGGGACCATCTGTTCTAACCTCCTGCACAGCCCTGGTCCGTGCCTATACTGTTACAGCTGTCAAGTAAGTGCCACAAATGCAATGTCTTCTAATACGGACCCCTGAAGTGTTTTTGTTTTTTTTTTTTAATCAATTGATATCCATTACCTTCAGAGTACACAGCCTCTGAGAACGAGGATGTTGAGCTTGGGTAGCCGGCCAGTGTTCTGGTCTGTGGATCATTGGCTTAATGAAGAGTCGATGACTCCTAAGAAATTTCAAATTTGTTAAAGGTCTTCAGATCCCAAGGAGAAGGTGATGTGGAATCTCTCTCTGGCTGTACTTGGGCAAAACACAACAAAGTCATAAAAATACATGTTTTAGGAATCTTTCTCAGATGTTGCACCTGTTGTCCCAGAGAGTTTGGCATTGTATGTCTGGTGAATTTGAATAGAGCCTTAGGGTTATTCAGTGCTGAAAATCAACAGACTGATGTCTAAAAGGGAAAGATGCAAAAAGTCTCTGCTCTGTGTATATATAGCGTGAGAGTTTGAAAATGGAAAAACTGCTTAATACCTTTATTAGTATTTATTAGGTGCTTAATAGCACTTTTGATGCAGATGAATACCTTGAGGGACATCTGGTAAATGTAACTTCAATCAGCCAGTGGAGTAAGTTGTCTTGTTGTAAAGCAATAGGGTGCTTTATTAGTAAAATTCAGTTTTCATAAACTTTTAACATTCTTCGGCAGATTTCTTTAAGCCAACTGTAATGTAATTCTGCATTGTAAATCCAGATGCAGTGGTGTTCTCTGCTTCAGTGTTAATACTCAGCTGGTCTCACACTATGCCATGTTACATTCAGGGCAGAGGTAGTGTTGAAATATGCCTTAATCTGAAGAGCTAGTACATCTGAATGAATCTTTAAATGTAAGGAAGATACTTGAATTCAGCAGTATGAATTTTAGTTAAGAATTTTACGGTATAGTAACTAACACTGTGACTTTCCTATTTCCTGTGGTTTGGACAGCGGCTTAATTACACAAGGTAGCAAGATGTGCATCCTGGTGCATACTCTTTTGCTGTTTTTCCAGAGCTAGTCCTGATTTAAATGCATGTTTGGTTTGCTTTTACTGAATAACCCTCATGTTGATAATCACATTGACTTTAGGAGCCTTAAGCCTTATAAAAGCCAACATTTAATTTCTGACTAATGATCCAGAGGGCTGAGAGTTAGAAAATTTTTACTTTTTGATGCATTCAGGCTAAGCACAGCCCTCTCAAGCCATTGTAAACCTGATGCAATTATACATATAGGGATGTGTGGTAAAGATAGTTGCCTGATCATTTGATGGATGTGCTCTGGATGTTCCAGCATGGAATACGTGGATGGGCATGTTCCTCGGCTGTAAGTGAGGAGGTCCAAGAGTGGAAAACTGCTGTAGGGTAATGTGTCTCCTGTGGCTGCAGGAGTGCTGTTGCTTCTTTCCTCCTCCAGATGCCAAGTGTAGCAAGTCAAGCTGCTGGCTAGCTGCTTCTCACATAGGCTTCTTAAAAATAGGAAAAGGGCAAGAGTACAAAACTAAATGTGAATCGTAAGCATGGCAGAAAAAACATAAGGGAGAGAGCTAAAAGGAGCCCTTTCTTTTCCAGGTCTTTACAACCCTGGAATAGCACACACTCATGTAATCCATGCCAGTGTCACTTTTCTCCAGCAGAAATAAAGTGCTGATCAGCAGCTACCATGCCCAAATTGGAGGGAGAGGTATGGAGGATGTTGAACTTGTGCAACAAGTTTTTAGGCAACTAAGCAGGGCAAAAGTTCTCAAATAGAGTATTTCTAACTTTTTCTTTTTCTCTCTTCTTTCTCTGCCTGACTCCCCCAGCTATCTGTGGACATGGCTGCAAGTACGGCGAGTGCATGGGACCAAACAAATGCAAATGTTTCCCTGGATTTACAGGGAAAACCTGTAATCAAGGTTTGTGCACATGGGGATATTACTCCAGAAAGCAGACTGTTGATATTCTCCTTATCTTGTAGTAAGGATTGTGTCACCTACCAAAATAGTAAAGCAAGATATTTTCTTGTTTACATAGAAAAGCTTAGTGCTTAAGGCTCTTGCATCTCCAGCATCCCAGACAAGCTCTAAGCCTCCTTCAGCATACAGAAGTTTGAACCTATATCATGTATCTCCTGCTGGCTGATGACAAGGGCAAACTGTCATGTTTATAGCCAGAGGATTAAGGCATGGAGAGATTATATAGGAAATTATTAGAAGAGCCAGAAGTCAAATACAGAACCCATGTTACTTTCTTAACTAACCTTCTCATCAGAAAGACATGCAATTATACGCTAGACATGTAATTTCTCAAGCTTCCTGGGCCAATGCCATCTGTTTGCATATGCTGATTGGTATTTTTGAGAACACAGAATTTGGAGTCTTTAGGATTGCATATTCAGAAACTTTGAACGCGCCACTTTCCCTTCATAAACTTGCAGTTAAGACATTGAAATATTTCAGCTAACACATTGGTGACAACTCAGCTTTTTTTTCCTGTTTCAATATATGAGACCCCTGTGTTGGATCAGATGAAAGGAGCAGGTCACCGTGTGTGGAGAGGGGCCATCCTATTGCAGTGCAGATGAGCGAACTGCAGGTGTGTGAGGCAAGCAGGACATAAAGGCCACACGAATGGATGGGTCTGTCCTTGCCACCTTCCTAAGCACCTGCAGCCTTTGCTTGAAAATGTTGCGTTGACATAGTAAACACACTCACATTTTTCAGAGTCAAAACAACCCATTTATTGCACAATATCTTTCAAGCAATATGCTATAAAGCTATATTGTTAAGTATTTTAGAAAACTCCATCTTTTGTACTTTTGGTGTTGCTTGCTGGGAAGTAAGTCAACTCCTCAGTACCACTAGAGAGGAAAGTGAAAGAGCAGCCATGGTTGTATGTAATAGATATGTAGGTATCACTTTTACAGCTTCAGCCTCTAAACCCAGAAGTTTAACTGCAGAAATGATTTGGCAGCTTAAATATTACCAAAAGGCAACAGAGAAGCCCTCAGCTTTTAGGTGTTTTCTGCGCAGTAACTGCAGCTGGGTTTGATGTGTCCTCCGTACGCAAGCAGATCAGTTCTGCGCACTTGTAGTAGATTCAGAGTCTGAGGCTTGGTGGAAGCACTGCACAGACCTACACGTGCAAATTGCCTGTTAGCTCCCGGGGCTGTTTTACCTTCTGAAGCATGGCCAGGAATTTTTTAGTAAAGTGGTGGCTGGCACAGGCCAGAAATATCCTGGACCTATTGCAATAGTATAGCCATATAGGTGGTCATGTTCCAACAGCCAGGAATGCTCAGAGCCACTTTTAATTTACAGGCAGATGTAGCCTTGGTCTGTCCTTACAGCAGAATGCCCTGCTGAGCAAGCTCAACATGAGCTAACTAAAATAACAGAGATAAGGGGACTGTATTAGTCCCCCACTGAGTCTGAGCTAAATTAGCCTTATCTCCATAGGTTCTCTTTTAGAGCTGCGTATGCTATCTGTGCATTACTGTGCACTGTGCAAGATAGGTGCAGCTAAGCACTTTCAAAAATGTGTGGTCTCAGTGGAATAACTTTTGTTCCCCTCCAGTTTCTTTGTTATGAGAGTCTTGGTTACTTAGTGGAGCCACAATAGCACAAAAATCCAGTGTGATTTGCAAGCCAGTAGGTTTTCCTCTTTCAAACAAGACCCTACATTTAAATAATAGAATGCAACCCTCTTTTTCTTCCCTGGACTGAGCTGTAACAAACACTTCTGCACATGTATAACCACCACAAAGTTTATGCTTCGAATGGTCTGGAGATTTTTCTGTGGTCTGCAGGGTGCATAGACATGAGAACAGATGCTTCTCTCATTAAGAAGTGGAGCTGCACAAGCTCAGTGCTTCGAGAGTTGCATCTTTTTTGAAATTATGTTATTGGTAATTTGTGCCATTAAACACATGTTGAATGGGCTGTGTATGCTGGTGCTTTCTGTTAATGATTTCTGTCTGTTTACTAATGAGGTTTCAAAATACAAGTGGGAGAGGTATCAGTTCAAACAAGTCACAAGCACAGATGTTATCCCCTTGTCATAGGACCGATACCATTGTAGATCTGCTCTGCCTATACCACAACTTCTTAGGATTCTAGGTTTCTCCCTGTGAAGGATAGCGATTGGGAATTTGAAATTAATTTAATTTCTGCAAAGCCTTTTAAATCCTGGATTTTGAGGTTTTAGGATGCTTTTATTCTCGGGATTTTGAGATTTTTGAGATTTGTCCTTTTATTCTTAAAGTCACATAGTTCTTATATATCATATTTCATTTCTGCTACTGATAACCTTGGTGCTAATGTATAGCTCAGAGAAAAAGCCCAAATCTTTGTTTCACTTTATCTCAAGCTGATTTGCTGTTCTTAGTCTCATTTTGCCTTTCTAGTACAGAGGTCAACTGGAGGGCTAAAATCTCCAGCTAGAATCAGAGAAATCCAGAAAAATAACTCTCAGAAAAGAGACTAACTGCAATTCTCTCCCCACCCCTCCACCTCTTCTTAACAAGCTGCCAGATGTGGCCAGACTTTGCATTAGTTTTTCAGGTGTAGAGGTCTGTGTATGTTAGTTTTGCTAGCAGTCTTTCAGCCAGATGGTCTCCTAAACTCTCATCTTGCAAGGGGCTGGCTCATTTTCAATCCAGGAGGTTTTACTGTGGGGAGTTCAAGGTATTAGGCAATATTATACACCTATATATATGAATATATGTATATAAACCCAGCACTCACTTCATTCCAATGACTTCTGCAGATCTGAACGAATGTGGACTGAAACCACGTCCCTGTGAACACAGATGTATGAATACACATGGCAGCTACAAGTGCTATTGTCTCAACGGGTACATGCTTATGCCAGATGGCACATGTGCAAGTAAGTACCAGAGCTGACAGGACAGGCACACCCAAATCATCTAACCGCATTCGATCCCAGCAGATTTTCTTCTTGTCATTAATGGATTTAGCTTATTCAGGATAGGGTCTTTGCCTCAGCTCTCTGGTACTGTCAGCAGCTGAAAGAAGCCTTCTGTTTGGCAGTATCTGGATAAAGTAGACTAGGTCATACTTGTATTTTGGCGTTCAGAGGAATTTTTGTCCTGCTAGAAGTAAAAATCTTTGATAGTGTTACTTCAGATGAAGGCCAGCTAGTATAACCTTGGTGTATAGTCCTGCCAGTTCATCTGTTGAATAAGGATGAATTAATCTATCCAGGCAAAGCACCGATATAGACTACTTTTTGCTGTGCTGAATTTCATGCCATTACTCCTCACTTTACCTTGTGTGTTCCCTGACTCATTTATTTTCTCTGCGTGTTGATATGCTTCCCACACTTGCCGCCAGCTTCTTGCAAACATTTGTTCACTGAGCTAAGGCTTATTTAAACTGTTTCTACCTATTTTCTTTGTCTTTAAGCCAGCAATATAATGGAAAGTATTTTACTTTCTTAGCCAACCTGATTTTTCAGACCTGAGGAAGCTTCTTATTTTTCAATGACACTGTTTTGTTTGTAGAAAACACTTTTTTCTTCACCTGAGCTGTTCCATACAGGTATTTTGGCTTTGAATTTCACAAAACCCTAGGTAACACAGTGACAACACTTTGTGGAGTCCGTGGGGCTGAAGCAGATACATCAGCTGGACAAGGAAGCTAGCTGGTCTCAGCAGTGGAACAATCTGCTCAAGAGGTCTGTCCTAAAGCAATGGACCTAGCTTTATGGTATGCAGCACAATCTTTCCCATGGATATGACAGAGAACCATAAATGCTTGATCTCCCAAACTTGGAGACAACCATTCAGCAGGCAGGGTGTTCATCTGGCAAGTTTGCTGTCAGTTTTGCATAACTGGAAAAATACTCAGCCTTAGCAAACGCTCACAGGAGTGCAGGGTCTGCAGCTCTGGGGCAGGCAGAAAAGCCAGAGCTCCTACTCCCTCTTTTGTGGCAGGGAGACTGAAATTGCTGTGAAAGGTGCCTGGGGCCAGAGCTTTTGGAGGGTTTCCCTTCTCTGCAGCGCAGCTCATGGCTGTGCTGCAGCGTTACTAATCATGGTGGGTATCACCGGTAGACAACAGCTGCGGGGCCCTGAGATCCCTGAGAAATGGATATGTATTCCTTCCGTTTCTTCCAAGATAATTTGTGTATCTGCTGATATCATGCACCGAGCAGTTTTCAGTAAGGCCACTGTCTTATGGACAGCTGAAGTTGGCAGAAGCTACAGTCAAAAGAAACTATCTTTTGAGCCCAGCAGCAGCTTTGTCCTATCCATGCCTCACTCCTGCTCCTCTGAGCACAAACGCTTGCTGCAGCCACACTTCTGAACCAAGTCATAAAACTAGATCCAGATTGGTACTAACCATTTCTGCTGGATTAGCTTTAACCAGTCTTAGTTCAGGACTGGTTTCCTGATTTAATAAACTCTGCATTTGTACCAAATTTGTACCAAATGTGCAGTTGCACCATCTCTTGCTTAAGCCAACAGAAAATGCTGAATTTCTCAGCAGCAGTAGTGGCCAGTGTTGAGCGTATATGAAAAAATTGCCTGAGCAGCTGTGAGCCCTGGAGCTTGCATTTCACTTTGGCATGTGGAAACATTATTTCTCAGTGGAACGCCAACAAACACTGACACAGAATGAAACCAAATTTCAGGGGGAGGAACAGGTTTCCCATAGAAGGGAAGTATTCATTCTTCACAGCTCTAGTGAAGAAGGCAAAAAGTGTTAATCCAGCTTGTGCTTCATTAACCCAACCCATCTGCCATCTTCCAGTTCCAAAGAGCATTTATTTTCTTAAGCAGAAACTGTGATTATGAAATGAAGTAGTAAATTATTTACTCAAGTAGACATTATTCTTGGTTAAGTCTACTAGTCTCCCATTTCACTTGATGCTAACTTAAGCTTGTGCTCAGATGAAATGCTAGGTTATTTAACCAACTCTAGAATTCTCATCATTTTAGTCAGGCAAACATTTTGAGCATAATGTTGGCTCCTTTTGAATCAAATTCTCCATGATGTAAGTCTCCTTAGCAAGATGAAGTCCACCTAGTCCGAGCAGCCAGGCTTATCTGCAGCCACAATAAGGGACTGTGGAGCTGGAAGAGGGCTATCAGAAGAATGTGACTTTAGGCCACAGAGAACCATTGCTTAAAATAGATAATAGGTTAGTACCTAACACAAAATCACCTAAACTCTGCAGGAATTACTATACTAGATCTGATTAGCAGTTCAGCTAAGCCAGTACTATGTCTAACCAAAACCAGAATTAGGAGCTTCAAACAAAAGAGAAAACAGACAATTACCAATTAGAGAAGAAGAAATGTTTAAGAAGTTTCTTCATTACCACTTCGGAAGTAGATGATGTGACAAAGTATTATGATTTACAGTCCATCTTTTTTTACCTCTTACCTCCTGTATGTTCTCATTCATACACAAGTAAAATGCATTTGCAAATACAGTGAATTCTTGGCCTTGAATAGTTATCACATAGCCACAATGTCTAAACAAACCAGTCTAAGAAAAATAATTTTATCACAGCTTAAATAAATTAATTTTAAAAGCCCACAGAACTAATACACATTATATTTTATACTCAAATCAAATAAGATGGCTGTAGCTATAGATGCACCTGCATGCATCATTGTCTTTTCTATACACTCTGTTGTTATACACCATTCTGAAAGTGCTAGGTTTTTTTTTACTTTGAGCAGTTCTGTCTCTGAATCTAAAAGGCAGTAGTAAGAAATCACAGAAATGGGAACAGAGGAAAAAGGAGGAATAAGGGCACATAAGGAAAGAACAAAGTGAAGGAGAGGGGGAATTTAAGATCTATCTCATGGACTCCTGAATTGTATTACTAATGTGTTAATGTATAAAAAGCTTGATTAACAACGAATGGAGTTTTGTTGTTCTGATTAATTTTCTGCATTCATCCAGATCTAACTTAATTTTAAGTGTGTCATCCCAGCCTAGATTTTTGCTCTTTTTGTCATTTTAAAAACTGTTTTCAGGTTCTAGGACATGTGCCATGGTGAATTGCCAATACGGATGTGAAGAAGTCAAAGGGGAGGTACAGTGTCTTTGCCCATCAGGTGGCCTTCAGTTGGGACCGAATGGAAGGACATGCATTGGTATGGTTAGAGAACTCACTCTCAGCTTCTCTCCTATAGGATCCCAAACAATTTAAGAGTCTGCAGAAAGGTTAATGAGTAGTTAGCTCTCCTTACTGGCTTGAATAATGCTGCTTGTTACTCACAGTGTGATGTAAAGATTGCATCCTTTTTTTGGAAAAACTGTTCTCATAATATTGGTCATGTAATTCTTCAGGCGACTCCCATCCCCGGTAAATAATTAAATGTTTTGACATACTTTGGAGTGATCAACAGATTCAGTTTCTCTCTGTTGCTTTGAGGTCTACAAAGTTTTGCCTGCAGGAAGCTGTCCTGCTGACATAATGCATTATAGAATTTGGGGGTTGTGTTTGGATGGGTTATTCTTTTATTGTGATAACCCACAATACAAGCTTCCAGGTTTTTCTCCAGAAGCCTCAACATCACTTTATCTGGGGGATTCCTGTGTGGTGAAGAAAGCATTACTTACAACACTTGGTACTGTTCTGTGATACCATTTTATGTTGTCATCTGACAAAGCGGTGCTACAGCATTGCAATCCAGTGCTGAAATGGTACCCATTTCAATATTGAAGCTAAATGAACTCCTTTCAAAACCCAGTAGATGTGAAACAAACCCTCCAAAGCAGGGACCACTCCCACAACTAGAGAAGAAGGGGCAGTGAGGCGCGTGTCAGGGAGCAGAGGAGTAGGGCTGTGAGCTGTGAGCCACATCTGACCCCAGCATCTGTAGGGCTGTGCCCTGATAAATCAGGTCCATGGTCTGCCCGGACATCTTTCCAAAAGCTGGCATATTCTTGTTGCTGTTCATCACAGACAAACCTGAAAGGCTCTGAAAGTGTTCATTTTTCAGACCAGATGCTCTTCGTTTTAAATTTAAGGGAAATACTGCTTTGTATGTACTTTATGCCATTTCATTTTAAAATAGGACCAGTAGCAGAGCTTCATGTGTGAAAAAAACAAAAGAATTTTCAGTTCCAGATTTCTTCTTTACAATAGCTTTAGCTAATTCTTGAAATGCAGGTTGTCCTTTTGAATCAATAAGTACATTTTCCTGTAAAAGAAAAATCAATTTAAAAAAAAATCATCCAGAAAATGGTTTTTGTTTCCTTCTTTCCTATTTTCCCTCTTTCCCAGTCTAGCCTTTCTTTCCTAGTCTCACCTGCCTCTAAATGGGTAACACTCCTAGTCAACCGCAGGGAATGATATTTTGTGGTTTTTTAATCTTCGTTCCATTCAGGCAAGCATAGAAGATTGAAAATTGCAGCTAGGAAATATTTTATTTCCCAGAGCTGCCCAACATAGAATGGAAAACAGAGAATGGAAATTTCTCCTTGAAGATATTCAAAAGCCATCTGGGCATGGTCCTGGGCATCTGTCTCTAGATGTCCCTGCTTGAACAGGGTGGTTGGACCAGATGACCTCCAGAGGTCCCTTCCAACCTCAACCTTTCTGTGATTCTGTGGAAAAACTTTTTGCAAAAAGTGCTATTTACTAAAATGCCCTTAGCAACATACGTAGTGACATTGATGATTTCACATATTTTTACATTCTTTCTGTCACAATAGTGCATGTCCTCCAGTTCATAAAGGGCAGCTTGGACATGATACCTTACAGGCAAAGAAGAATAACAGTAGCTAATCCATTTCTGATGCTGCTTACCAATACATACGGGTTGAATGATTTATACAGCTTAAAGAATGTCTTAGATGTTGAGAGGTTTAACATTCAAGCATAAAAAATGAATTGTAGCTGCAATGGCCAAAACTATTATACTTAACATTTCAAACAAAAGATTAAATAAATGCATCGACCAAAAGACACTGCTGTGTAGAAGGACAGTTACTATATAAATCATTCTCCTTAAGACACAGCTGTAATATCAAGTCACATATGAAGGTTGTATGGCCTGGGACTACTTTATCACTTTTAGGAGCAATCAGATAAACCCATATGGATACTTGGCTCAACTTCCAAACTATAAACACTCCAACATGAGAATGCTATTTCTTTCTTTCAAATGAAATGAGTTTGTCATTGGAAATGACCTGCTTTGAGTAATCAGCGAGGCTTTCGGACTACTACCAGTCACAGTTAACATGTTTGAACTATTTAAGAGCTATTTAAAGGTGAACATCGCAGACATATGTACTGAAATACAATAGACAAGGTGAGTGGTTCTCTTAAATCTCTTACTGAGTTATTCAGGCAACTCTTTTTATTCTTTTGTATTGAGTTCATTTGTATTTACCTTGCCTGCTCAAATGGATTTGGAAGAATGCTGATACATAAGATAGAAGGTAAAATAGACAAAAAGGTCCAGTCGTTGGAAATATCAGACCCCTTCTTTCTGCATGACTTGTAGTATGTCACTGTTTTTCTGTCACCAGTTCTCCATCTATAAAATGAGAGAAATAGTAACATCCTGCCGTATAGCGTAATGCTTAATAGATTATAAGATACTCTAATACTCTGGTATTAGTCACAGAAACACTATAAACAGGTAAACATTTGAAGATCCCTGGCTATTAGTCTTAGCTTAATCCTCCTAAGGAGCTGCATTATTCCTGGACCTGCGGAGCAGAACAGCACATTAATGTGTTTCACTTTTCCTCTTCTACATGTGCATAGGTGAAAGAAAAAAATAACAATTAGAGATAAAAAAAATTAACCTAAACCTGTTGTTTTGAAGAGTACAGCGAGTCTTCAGTGTTCACTGCAGACATAACCTTCAGTGCAGCAGGCTTGCCCTTTAGCTTGTGACAGACTCTGGTCCTGGCAGAGAACTGAGAACCTGGAGAGGCCTGGGAATGCCCTGGAGGCTAGGGAACAGAGACCATCATCAGAAAAGTGTAGCATGGGCCGAAAGAGGGATTTTTTAACTACAGGTTTGTTTAAATATTTTTCTGTTGTTGTCCACTTCCCTTTGATTAAATAAGCACTGTAAAAGAATGGTAGAAATTGTAAAACGGCAGGAGTTCTAAGCTGTAAAGGGCAGCAGTGTGGCACAATGAATTACGTGCGAAGTCACTGCTACGTGCTGAAATGTGGTAGGGAAGGACAAATGCCAAATATCATAATTGACACTATTTTAAATTTGACATTACAAGAAAACAAATCAAATCAGTAACATTTAATTGCAATGGTTGTTGAATAATGTTCTTAGGCTCCTCCCATACCATGCCTCCTCCTTCTCTCTCCAAAACATCTGCCCCTGTCATCTGCCTTGCTTGGCAGACCACTCGCAGTCTGGAAACTCTCTCCCTGCTATGTCTTGACTTAGCCCAGCAAGGGGAGGTGCAGAGATTCAGTAGAAAGAGCTGCTGCTGCTCTCGGTTTCCTGTTTCTGGGGCTTTCTCTTGAACTATTCTCTGACATTTCCTTTCTCAGGGAAATAATGGAATTTGCGGAGTTCCTCCTGACCCTGCTCCATGACCTTGGGGTAAATCATTGTCCCCAGTGGGGACAATCCCCACTGCCAGTTACTATTTCTTTTACTGTGCCAGGTCTCGAAATCTTCCATAGTTAGTTCACATTTTGCTGCTTCATTCATATTACCACGTGCAAAGGCCATCCCCAAGTATGAAATTATTGGACTTTTTTATTAAACAACTTGTGATAGCCAAGACCAAACCATTCCTGTGCAAATCCCAACTAGTTCTTGCTTTCCTGGTTTACTTTCTCATGGATCTGACCAGCGTCCCTTCTCCTGCTCTAGACATTGATGAATGCTCCACTGGCAAAGCTGTCTGCTCTTACAACCGCAGATGTGTTAACACATTTGGAAGCTACTACTGCAAGTGCCAGCTTGGTTATGAACTGAAATATGTCAGCGGCCGTTATGACTGTGTAGGTAAGATTTAGCCCATGAATTTTCCTTCTTCATTCTTTTTCATTCCCACACTGTGCATCTTTCCTGTCATTGCCCGAAGCATGTTTGCCTAATCTGGGGATACTGCTTCAGAAATGGATAAAAGATGTCACTAAGAATATTCGTGGTGACACTTTGAATTTTTCTCTGGGTTTTCTTTGTGGCCTTATAAAAAAAACCTAATCACTGGCACTTGCAAATTAAATTGCCTTATTGTACCAAGTCAAGATGTGCAAGGGCTTGTAGTACATTAGCAGCACTAACTACAAAGAAGTGCTATGTCTGGAACAGGTTTCGTTAAAGAGCCATTTTTTGTCCTCTTGGCTTTCAACCTGTGATGAACAAGCAGTCCCACAATCTTTTTTTTTTCTTTTTTTTTGGTGTCGTTAATGAGGAATGTGAATCAAGTGCCTTCATGACTGTAAAAACAGTTGTTTAGATGGACAGTACAGAACTTTAAAAAAAAGTATGAAAATAGTGGGGTTTAATTACTTTTCAGGTCTTGCATGCCTAAGTTTCTCCCAAACAAAAATAAATACAGGCAAAAAGTTATCTTGACATGCCCAGGTGTTAAGACAAATATCAAAACAACTTTATTCCTGTTTCAATCCATTAGCTGAATGGTGGAAGAACAACAAAATACAAGTTACTGCAGCAGGCACTACAGCAGTATTGTTCAAGCAGTTGACCACATGAGGGCCTGGAAGGAAACTAGTACAAGAAGTGCATACAAAAGAGAATTCATAGGTTTTGTTTGTATTTGCTTGGTATTGGGAGTTAGGGGTGGGAGGGAGACCATAAGGGAGATTTTGGAGACTCAAGTTTGCATTTCCTGTTGTATGCAAACTCTGAGAGACATAAAGTGGAAAAATTACTTACTTTTTCATACAATATGTGTGCATGGGGCAAAAACTGGAGAGGTCTCAGTAGTGAGGATTTTATCTGCAAACCTGAATCTCACTCTCAGACATACCACATTTGTGAGTCAGTCTTCCTGCTACTTGTCTCCTAGCTGACTTACATTATGAGAGGACCTGTCAGCTGCTACAAATGAAGCAATCTGGATAAAGTGCAAGTGGTGCAAAAATTTGTGCAACTTGGCTCCCTCATGTGGGAGAAATCAGAAACATCTTTGTGATGTAGCAAAATAAGAGAAAAGGAGAACAAAATCAGTTACTCAATGCTTGTACATTTTGCTGTCAGTCGAATGTAGTATTTTCTACTGATTTTTTCCTGATTATACCTTTGTCATACAGCATCATATGTATGCTGGAATGTTAGAGGTAGATAGAAGATCTCAACATCTTGGCATGCTCAGGGTTACTTTCTACTGCATTTCTTCTAGAGTGAATGAAAGAATGAGAAAGATTTGGTGAATTGTTTTTTAATTGATGTCACATGTTCTCTTGGTGTCTTTTGCTTTTTCTTAATAGCACAGTGTGTACAACCTGTAGTTTGAATCCTTTTCTCAGTCAGAAAATCACTATGTTCACTTCGTTTTCACTGGGATACTCTACATTTTCCATGGATGCAAATGCCAGTAGTTCTGCAGCTGGAGCTGATGTTAGTGTGAATTCTTCTGCCTCTGATGGTCTCTGGACCATCTTGATCTAACACTAGTGATTACAATACCTGGAAACAGATGGCTGGCACAAACAGGCTGTCATGAAGCTAGGGTTTCAACACAGTTTTCACTAAAGCATTTATATCTTTTCCTAGATGTAAATGAATGTGTGACAAATACACACAGGTGTAACCTCCATGCAGAGTGCCTCAACACCGAAGGATCCTTCAAATGCAAATGTAAACAGGGCTACCGAGGAAATGGATTTGATTGTGCTGGTGAGTACCGCTGGATGTCAGGAATAGTGCTATATTGTTTTTTTCCAATAATTGATGGTTACAAGGCATTATCTAGGAAAGATTGTGATGAACTGTGCTGCGATACCAACCAAGGCAAACCTCTCCATGAAATAATATATTTATTGTATGAGTCATTGCACAGTTGACGATACAAGTATTATTAGCTCACATTCATTTTGCCTATGAGTCCTTAAGTCTCATAGTATCACTAGGAATCACAAGTAGAACAGAGAAGAGAATTTGGCCTGAAGAAACAGAGAAAATAGCTTTAAAAAGTCTGCTGTGTATTTTCCTCAAATTCCCACAGCTAGCCTCTTGGAGGGCTGTGCAGTCCCTTTCAGAAGAGTTTCAAGCTAACTTAGCAAAAAGTGAGAGAATGGAGGAAACCATGACTTCTGTGCTAAACTGTTTTCACTTATAATTTGGCCTTTGTTTGTCTATTGAATATTAAAGACTTCCTATAAAGATGTCATTGCCCGGTTCTAACTGAATATGACCCTCCAAGAAGAAAGAAGGAAAAGGCTGCTCTTGTCTTTATATTTAAAATATATAGAATATATTTTATAGAATTTTTATTTAATTCCTGTATTAAACCTGGCAGAGATTTCTCCCACAATGTCATTAAAGATGTTTTCCTCAGGAGGACATCAAAGTCCTGCTCAAATTTTTTTAACAAAAGACATGAAAACATATTAAAAGCTCTTGTCTATAGCAGATGAAGTCTACATAATATATAAACCTTTTTTTCTGGGTCTTTTTCAAGTAATCCTTGATCAGATATGTATGACGATTATACTTCATGGTCAGAGATGTTCTATGAGACTCTCTATTATTCATGTTCCTACTCCCATTATGATAGTAATTGAAACCTCCAATATCTCATCAATATTGACACTTGCTGCATTTGGAATAGTGCTTTATCTGTATGATAGGTTATCAACCATTATCTTCTCTGCATTTAATATTAAATATATCCACTCAGTATGAGCACTGGTTTGAAATCAATGGGTCCAACTCTAAAGTAATTTGTACCCTTTGGATCTCAGGTATGAGTTATTTTACAACGTTCTACGTTTTTATACCTCAAGAATGTACTTAGTATCTAAAAATCATGAAGATCCCTGCCAGGGTCAGCCCAAAACATCTCATTTCAATCAGGTTGTTTTATAGATTAAGAACGTGAGAGTGCTATGCTAAAACTGTATATATACAGTTTATATATTTTATATTTTTATATTTTATATGTTTTATACTCTGTGTGTGTGTGTGTATGACATATCTATGCATGCTGTTTCTCCTACCCTATACTGCTGGAACTCATAAATACATATTGTCCTGGTTTTGGCTGGGATGGAGTTGGTTTTCTTCCTGGTAGCCGGTATGGGGCTGTGTTCTGGGTTTAGGTTGAGAACAATGTCGATGATACACTGATGTTTTGGTTCTTGCTAAGTACTTGCTAAGTGGTGCTCACACTGGTCAAGGACCTTTCAGCTTCCCATGCTCTGCCAGGGGCACGGGAGGCTGGGAGGGGGCACAGCCGGGGCAGCTGACTCAGACTGGGCGGGGGCTATTCCATACCACGTGACGTCATGCTCAGTATATAAGCAGGGGAGTTGGCCGGGGAGGGGTCCGGTCGCTGCTTGGGGGACGTGCTGGGCATCGGTTGGCGGGTGGTGAGCAATTGTACAGTGTACCGCTTGCTTTGTATTACTACTGTTCTATTTTTATTTTACTTTAGTTATTAAACTGTTTTTATCTCAACCCACGAGTTTTCCCCTTTTGCCCTTCCGATCCTCTTCCCCATCCCACCGGTGGAGGGGGTGAGCGAGCGGCTGCGTGGTGCTTAGTTGCTGGCTGGGGTTAAACCACGACACATATATATTGCGCTCCTCCAGGCTTAGAAGTTTTATGAATTTATTCTTCATTCGAAGTATGGTGGTTTTGTTATAATATCTCTTCTGCATTGTCATGCCTTTGGTGCCGCATTGAAACACAACTTTAAATGTTACATACTTTTTTTTTTAGTTACGCAAATGTAGCTTTTCAAGCCCAAAATTGGTCTAAAAAATGGGATATTCCAGTGCAAAGTAGAGTAAGTCATAAACCCAGTGGAGAGTTTTCTACCTATTGTTATAAACTGAAATTATTGTTAGTACCTATTATTGTATAATCTGGGCATGTTAACGTATGTTAAACTCAAAGCCAAAGCAACTTGATACATTAGTGGGGCTAAAACTATATTCTGGAAAATAAAAAAGCACAGAGATTTCTCTGAAGTTAAAATTCTGTTACGTTTCTACTTCCAGTGAAAAATGTTGAGTTTTAACGAGAAAAACCTGACTGGTACTGAAAGGATTGCTTTGGACACGGGTTGCCTCAGCAGAGCTGTGCAGAAGGTTTTTTTATGCTCAAATTCAATGTTATGAACCAGTTTCCATGCTAGACCACATCCCTTGTGATACATCACTGCAGCTTACTGTAATGGCAGGATGCAATGGGGCTTGAGACCTGACTGAATATCAAAGCAAACTGACATGACACATCTTGATATGGTTCTGTTAAAACAAAATGTACCACAGAAGAAATGTTAAACAAATAACATCTCTGAGCAAAAAGGTCTGGGGGTTTTTTTGTTGTTTTTTTTTTTTCTTTTTAATGAGAAGCTGAACATTTCAAAGGAAAATATCTTTTTGACCAAGTCTATGTATAAAATATTCTTTCCTCAAGCAGAAACAATTCAACAGGAATGCTTGCTTAATTATGAACAAAGGAAATATTTTAGCTTGTGGATAGACTATGACACATTTTTTAGTGTCTAGCCCTGTAAAAAAATCAGTGCTGAAGATAAATGTTTTCTATCTTCTCACTGGTTTTTCTATTAAATTGTCTACTCTCTCTCTCTGCATACTTCCTCATGTCATATTTCCAATTACTGAAATCCATTAGTTGTTTAGAAGAGGCAGGAGCTGTGCATTCATAAACTTAGTAGAACACACTAAATGGAAAAGAGATTTAATGCAAGAGATGATAGAGGAATAACGCACAGTAATGAGAGAAATCAGAGCCATAGGCAGAAGGTCAAAAGGCAAGGGTCTAGCTAAAAAATGTATACAACAATAGAGGGGAAAAAATAGAGTCAGTGGTAGGTAAAACCTGAAAAGCAGTGGTGTTAAAAAGAGACTGGTTTATCTGGTGGTAATTCCCACACATACACCTTTTTTAAAAGGGAAGAGGGGGAGGTTCTTTTAACCTGGAATGTTTCAATAGTTGATTTTTACTGCAATCCTCAAAAACGTCTAATCAGTGTAACTGATAGGGGCGGGCCATGCGTTTTGCTATCAGGGAAAATGTTTTTTCAGACAATGATAGAAACAGCAATTAGATGTACCAACCTACACTGAAATGCTAAGTAAGTGTTCTCCATGTCATACGGCAATTGCAGAAAACCTTTGGCTTTACTGAAGTGAAAGGAAGTTTTGCTGTTGGGTTTAATAAGATGAGAACACTAGCCTGGGAATTTGGGGGCTGGAGGCTGTGCCTTCACATTTCTTTTGGTGGCATCCCAGCTCCCAACAGATGGGCCTGGGGTTGTGCTGCAGCTAAATGAAAGGCTTCTTAAATATGGCCTCCACATAATTATTCCCGCGGGGTGGGAATCCCGTTTTCACAGGGAACCATTCATTCCTTATAGCAATTGTCTCTGGTATATAACAAACTGGCTACCATGGCAGCAGTATTAGCTTTTTCTAACAAATGAAAAACATTTTAATATATAGGTTAATTTTCAGAGTGTGAAATGAGAGTAACTAAGCACATTGTTTATAATGAAACTTCCATGGCTACATCTCCTCATGCTACCAAATCACCTAATAAGTGAGGTAATGTAAAATTCACCTTTGCACAGAAGGTGGGGGAAATTATTTCATTTAATTTGTATGTCAATATACTAACTTCGGAGAAACCTCCTGAAACATCAGGCTGCAAACAGTGTTGCTTGCACGGATACGACCTGTGATTGTTCAGGCACCCTTTTGCCATTCAACACTCATACGCATGAACCACTGGAGGCTGTTTCTGAATTGTCTGTAGCGTACATTTCATTTGAGAATCCATAGAGGTGTAACCTTTCAAATGCTCCCTAAAAGTGTCCTAGCCTTTTCCACATCTGGCCTCTATCTTGCTGCAATCTGTTGCTGTTCTCGGGTTCATGTGTTTCCTGATTTCCTATTGTGCATTGAAAAACCACATTTCCCTCACCACATGCTTCTCTGTGTATTCCAGCTTTTATTGAAGAATAGGGTCTCACAAGGTTCCATAAGCAATTAAGATTCCTGGGGGAAAAATGAACTTATTTTTGATTCACTTTTTTGGTAGGAAACTACAAAATAACAGGAAAAAGCAGTACTAACTTAAAGCCTACAACCTTCAGGTGTCACTCTAAGGAGCTCAACAATGGCACTCTTGTTATTGCCTGGCTGGAGGCAGAGGCTACTATTCTTCATTATGCTTTGCTGGATATCTAAATGGCAATACAGAGTCATGACAACTCCCTTTGTCCCTTTTGTATTACTCAGGTTCCTTTTTTGCTCATAGGGTAACCGCTAAAACCCATATATGGTTTTGCTTTCTTATTAACTTGCCAGTCCTAGGTTTGACATAATAAAATTTCAAAGCTTAAAAAGTGATTCTGGTCATATCACTGGTGAGATTCTTACAATTTAGTTCAGTATGGAGCCAAATACTGCTGTCATCCTTTAATAAATAACACTTAAGCTTTTGTCATACCACATTTCCTACTGGAAGCATTGCTGGCTGGTTTACTCATGTATTAAGCACAGTCCAGTGTGATGAACTTGCCCTGATTTCTCAAAGCATCCTTCCCTGAATAAGATGGTAAGAATTTTAGAAATGAAACAGGCTAGAAATACATATTGCTAGATGATATTCCATGGTGCATAAAAGAGAATAGTAGTCTAGAATATGTGTTTTAACCTATGTATGAAAGCTTTCAGACTCTCTTAAGACTATCTAAGAGAGGTTGAGAACTATTAGAATGATTTCTGAAACCACATCCTGCTGATCTAATCTTTACTCACATCTACAGACTCCCCCTAAACATGGTCAATGATTGTCTGTATCCCTCATCCCCTCTCCAGCTTCTATATACAGAAGCTACAAAGGGAGCTACAAAAGGACTTGTAAGCCAGTCTCCTAGGCTTGTCTCTCAGCAGGTTTTTAAATATATTGCTAGGTGTGAAGGTGGAAGCAGTGTGGTGCCTGCTGGAGTGCAGAGCAAGCTGTCTCCTGTTGCAGCCCCCTTATGTTCAGAGCCCCAGCCAGCGCCGGATGCGGTCACAGGGCGTGTGGGAGGAAAATGGATCGCTGTCTGTACCTCTCCTCTATCATCCCCAGAGTATTTCCCTTTACACAACACAGCACAGAGACAGGGAGTCGGCATCTGCTCTCTCTCTATTTTTTCCAACTCAACTTTCACAACTTGGTCATTAGACATCCTACACCAAGCCATTTCTGTGGCCCTATAATCTTGCACAGCAACTGATGACAGAAAAGATTGACTTTTCACTCTCAGCCACTGTTTGCCTTTGGTTTTCACCTCTCTCTTATTCAAAGAAATAAAATACCTTTGAAAGCTGAGATATTTTTATACTACGGCAATAAACAATAACTGTATAAGAGCAGGAGGTGTTCATCTACATGCTTCCTGATGGAAGGTGCATAAAGAAGAGCTGGGATGAAATGCACTCCATTTCTTTTCACTTTCTAAATGGTCCTGAAAATCAAAGGGTCCTGAAAAATCACTGCCTCAGCTGTGGCACCCCAGATTGTCAGAGAAGGTGAGCTGTTCTAAGTCCACAGGCAGTGGATTCCACAGAACAGACTGAGTTTAAGGTGATCTATCCTTACACTGGATTATTCCTCCTGCAATTTATGGGTTGACATAAAAAGCCTTAAATCCACACCTCCGGCTACTTTAAAGCTGAAGGCAGATTAGAAGGATACTAGTGATATATCCTAAAATATGTTTGGTGTTCAGTCCCTCCTTGTCCCCATGAGCATGCAGATTTTCATACTGCAGCAGCAAACTGGAGTCTGCAAGCACATAGGGATTATACACTTTCATCCCCCTATTTTTGTCACTCCTGTCAGTTCATTTTTTCCACTGCTTAGTTTTGCACATACAAGGAGATTGGTTTTCTGACACCACAGAGGTTATTATGTTGAGCTGTAAGAATTTTTCATTTCACTAGGAAGACTTCAAAGCAGAAACTAAAAGCAGATGTTCAGGTTTGCTGAGCAGTGAGTCCTGGCTTGAAAATCTCCATAGGCTCTTTATTAACAGCCTGAAGTTTCTTGTTACTGATTGTCAAGAGGAAATTTGTTTGGAATGAAGCTTTCCTGTTAATTTTTATTGCTGCATTCTGAGTTTAGACCCAGAGAACCTTACATCCTTCATGACATCATCCTCCAGAGAAAAGGCTCGCTTAGTGGAGTATTAGTAAGTTTACTTGCAAGTATCTGACAAGCAAGACTACAAGTTTTATTCAAAGGAAAAGAAAAACAAAATCTTCAATTTTGATTTATTTTTTATTGGCATCCATTTACTTTATACCTCCAAATGCAACCTCAGAAAATCTGAATGCTTCAGTGAGCACACCAAGAGTCTGATTTTGTTCCTGGGATATTAAATAGCATGTAGTTGCATTTGCCATAAATAAATTGTGATGAACTGACAGTGATAGGATTGTATTTTCCAGGAGTGAATATAAATTCAGGGAACTTTCCCCTTTTCCTACTAGGCTACAGTTCTATTTTATTAACTGGTGTTTTTTCTTCTGCTATGTTTCTGTGAAAAGAAGCACACAGAAAAAAATACTGCCTAAGGTTACAAATCCAGTCCATCTATCCCAAAATACTACTATAAAGTTTTTACTATTACAAAGTGAGGAGCAAAATAGGAACATATTTTTGCCCTGATAATGCAATCACTAGACAACCAAAGCAGAGAGAAATAAAAATAACTGACTTTTCCCACCATTTGCAATCCAAAAAGACTGTAGGCACTACAGCATCAATACTGATAGAGAATCAAAGATGGGAAGCAGTATATAAGGCTATTCTGACCCATTGGTGGAAATGGTCACCATCTATGAAAGAGCCTTTGTACAGCACACTGGAACTGCTCAGTTCTCGTTATTTCCTAGGTACTTCATATAAAGGACTCAAACTCTAGAAGGCTGTCAGTAGCTTATGACATGGTTGTGCTATCCTGCTTACTAGTCCTTCTTCCTAACCCACACAGATTCAGGCTGTGGCCAGCACTAGAGGGTTAAGTGTATAATTGCATACTGACTGGTCATGTCATAGCAGTCATGAAATCCTGAGTTGATTCAAAAGCCTTGTTGTCTCAAGCCTCAAAGTCCATTGCCATGGACTTTAAACCCCAAGGACACTCTCTTCCTCAGTAGCTCTGGTACTGTGACAGGTAGGGATGTGGTTAACTCTAGTGGAATCCTTATGGTGGGATGAGATCATCTCATAAACTAGAACTCCTCAGATTTATGTCTTCTCTAAAACTTGCATATTTGTCACACAAACCCTTCCAGACCTAGTTTTGGCACAGTGGTGTTCCTCAACTGATGTTGAGCAGCAACTGATGTTGCTGATAAAAAGCAACAACTGCAGTATTGCCATAATTTCCCCTTTGAATTTGCTTTGTACTGTACAAAGCTTTGTATTTGCTTTGTACTGTACCTTGAACAAACTGATCTGAAGTAGTTATGATTTGGCCACCAGCATGAAGAGCCATCAGTCTTTGTCAGATGACAGAAGAGTACATCTGGAAGGCACTAAAAAAGATCAGTTAGTCTGTTCTTTTACTTTGAGGCAGATCATGTCCAGCATATTAATGACAGATGGTAGCCTAACAATTTTTTAAAACTTCTAGTGATACAGTTCAAATAATCTAAGTGGCTTGCTCCTGTGTTTTACTATTTTACAGCAAGGATAGTAAGCAAGTTTTTCATAATATGTAACTAAAATCTCTCCTCATGTCATGTAAGTTGATAATTTTCCTATCTTAAGAGAACATGGAGAACAGCTGGCCAACATACTGTCTCAAAGGAGCCCTTTGTGCTGCTACTGGGTCCCACCACTGGTGGAAAATCAATCCTGCCTCCTCACGTCCCTAGACATGTATCTTCAAATGGGTTCCTATGAAAAATGTCCCTCATTCAAGCATCCAAACATAGTTTGATGATTGTAGAGAGAAAATTTGAATTTTAAAAAAGAAATCAAATGCTTGTGTCTTGAAACTCAAGACATTGACAAGGAAAGCATGATTTGAAAATCAGGGCTGCCATGTAAATGTAAAAATGTCCTCTTACCAATGAATGTTTTGAAGTTTTTGCCTGGATATAGAGGATATTTTACTTCATTATACCTCATAATAGGGAAAACTCCAAATTCAGATTTTTTTCTTTTGTTTTACAGATTTGAACAATCTCAATTGACTTTTACCCCTCTTTTAAGTTTTCCACTTCTGGCAGCCTTTGCGTTTCTGAGCAGAATCCAAAGTTGCAGGATACTACAAGGCTTTTAGTATTTTGTAGCCAAGAGGAATCATAAAATAGTAAAAATCTCAGGAAATTTTACATTTATGTTCTAGTCCACCTTGGAATTGCAGGAAGATAATAATTTGGCATTCTTGGATGCCTCTCTGACGTTTTGGGGTTTACCCCTTAGAACTAAATATCCCTTAAAGCTAAATGAAATCTGACGGAGCAGCTTGATGTATCTCCTCTCAAAATACATTCCATTTCAGTGGCTTTCAGCCTGTGGTGCATGTAAAGTTAGGCCAGAGAAGTTCACAAAAGATAGCTAAGAAAAATGTTCATTGCTAGTAGGCTGACGTTTGTTACGTGGGGAATCACACCTCCATGGACAATTTTTAGTAGTCCACAAATTGAAAAAGGATATTTTTTTTTACCCAAGCTCCAGTGTAAAAATAATTAATGTAAGGGGCTCTGTGGCCTGTTACACAGGAGTCCTAATGAGGTTAGGTGACAGAGGGTCACTTTTTGGTCTTTTCACTGTAACTTAAACGGCGGGTTGTCTGTACAACAGAGCTAAACACGTGTATGTGTATTCAGTTCTGTGCAGAGCTGAACTTGTATCTCATAGTAGAGAATTTGGCTGTATGGGTCTCTGGATATTGTAAAGGACACCAAGGTGCCATTTATAAATGTTGTCATTGCTGAATGATTCCTTAGATGAATATTTAATATTTTATTCTTGGTTCTAGTTATCCCCAAAAAGTCAGTGAAGGAAATTGCAAGAATCCCTGGAACAGCTAAGGACACAATTAAGAAACTTCTTGCACATAAAAACAGTGTGATAAAGCATGAAACAATCAAGAATGCGATCCCAGAAGCAGCCGTGACACCGGCTTCTAAGACCCACTTGCAGTTATTGGACTATGAAGGTGGTATTGATCTTGGTGGGAGCTACACTGAGGAAGAGAAAGAAACTGAAGCTACTTCAGAAGAGGAGGCAGAAGAGTCAGATGAAGAGGAGAAGGAAGATTTTGAGAATCAAATTGACCATGAACGAAGCCTTAGAGGAGATGTCTTTTGTAAGTTTCTTCATTTCTTAAAAAATCTGCTTTCAATGTAAAAATATATATAAACACTAACAAAATCAACACAAACAATTACAGTCATTTTATCAGATGTCCCTTCCAACTTACATGGTTCTATGATTCGTTCTGTACTTTCAACCAAGCATTTCAAAGCAGTTTAGAAAATAGTGGTATCCAGTGTGTGTAGACCTGAATCCTGGAAGATGCTTAGATGCCTCGCTGGTACAGTAAGCACATAAGCTCACAATTCAGGAATCAGTGATATTTCCAAAATATCAAAACAGCTACCGCCTAGCCACGTGCAAAAATACACTTCTGCACATCAGCTTTTAACTGGACCAAATGGTGAAAATAATCAGGACTGACATGCCACTTCAAGCCCTTCCTTGCACAAGAAGAAAAGCTCAGGGTGGGATTGCCAAAGTGAGGAAATGATAGATAGAGCTCTCTCTGTCATGGTGTGACCTTGGTGTATTGAGAGCCCTCTTCAGACCTTATGACTGTCAGGGGTAGAAGGCAGTTGGCATACAGGAAAACACAAAAAGAGAACAGCAGGATATTCAGGTTGAAAAAAAAAAACAAAAACAAAAAAAACAACAGCCAGAGTGAAAGAAGTATGTTCACGTTTCCATCTGATAAATTGGGAAGCTGAGCTGGCATACAGGAGATCACCACTAATTCAAAATCTGTATTGCACAGACAGCAAGGACTTCAACACACCTTACCTTCTCCAATGGCTGTCATAAGCTCCAGGCTATACTCAATCTCTCTGCTTTTTGTCAAAAGTTTCTGGCTAATGGTGCCATGACTCCAGAGTTGAGGATCCTGTGCTCAGGATGGCACTGTCCCTCTGGCCAGCCACACCAGATTTATTACTGAAGCCTCAGCCTATCTCTTTACTCAGCCTTTCACTCCTGACAAGCTTACGCCACTTCCTATCCATTTTCTAAGGATCCCTTCATAAATCAGTTACCTAAAAGAGGTAGCAGGTGCAGGAGCTGAAGCAAAATTGGGGCTGAAGTTTCCACTGGATGGCAAGCTACCCTTGGGGTTCAGCCTTCCCATTCTGGTACTACCAAATGCATTTGAGAGTCTCAGACCAAATGATTAAGTGACTTGCCTCTGTTCTCTCACAAGAAGCAATAAACCCCAGGTCTTCTGATGGCCAATCTCATACTTTTACAATCAGAGAATTCTGTTTCACACACATTTCTACTAAAATACTGTCCTAAAGAAGGACGTAACTCTTCCCAGTCATGCTAATTAATCCAAAGCTAGCCATAATTTTGCAGGAAGTATGGAGAAAGTGAGCAGAAGACAGTTGCAATATATATGGTGACTTTTGTTAAGACTAGGTTCTCAGGTACTCAAGCTTCTTCATGAAGGTAAGTTGAGGGGGAGCTTGCATGTGCCAAGAGAATGGTGTGAACTGACTAGCACTGGTAGTACCAGATACATTCAGCTAAATGTGGTTAGACTGGGAAGGACTCAGAAAGATTGACTAATTAACTACAAAATGCTAGTGGAACCTGAAGGGATATTTACCCTCAGCAAGTGTGCTTCCCTGTAGTTGCGATTTCTGTAGGGACAAAAGCTTTTCTTTCCAAACAGAATTGCAAGAATATTGCTGGTCTAGCACTTTTAGGGGCATAGTACTAATAGGTTCTGTTAATAGTTATTATAAATAATAAATTAAATATAAGTTATACTGTTATTAGTTATAGATACATTTGTTCAAAATTCTGTGCATAAAGGACTGTGGGCTTTTCTGCTTCCTCAATTGTGAGGCAAGGCAGCCTGTTAGGAAAAAAAAATCATCCGAGTCAGTCCTCCTAACCCTTTCTGCTTTTCTGTGATGGACGGATGGATGGATGGATTGATGGATTGGGGGAGATAGCTCAGACATCTCAACAGGCTTCTTCTGTAACCTTCTTGGACAGGTCAGGAAGGATTGCCAGAAATAATGCCCCCAGGGTAGGGTCACTGTCTTCTTTGATTATAAGGACATAGGGCTCTGCTCTCTGTGCCTGGTATTAAAAGGGGAACATGCTCTCCTCTACTGGGCTACGTAACTTGATGCAGTTGCAAAGGCTGGATCATGTAACCTTCCTGTTGAGTACTCGGTGCTACAGTATTTGGAATAGATTCATTTCCCAGATTTCAGTTTGAGTGAGGGCACACAGGGAAGATCCTTTGTCCATAGGAAAAGCCAAGTGAAAATAATATACAAGAGATTTTCATCATGATATTTTGTGAGATTCTTTTTCAAGGACTTTTTCAACCAAACCAGGACATTTGAACACCATATACCTGGTCTAGGCAGAGACTACTTGTCTCTACAAAATTTCCACTATAACTGACAACAATGACAATTAATATTATTGCTTGAAAATATTAAAGCACTGTGTTTTATCTGTATTTTTGCCTATACTGTCTTTGTTCCAGTCACATTTGGCTGGAATTTTCCATTTTTAATATAAAGGATTTACATGCTGAACAAGCCAGAGAGATTTTATTTCACCAGAGGATACTGGCAGAAGGTTGGTGTGCTTCTTTATACCGGGATACTACTATGCCCAAGATGTAGTTTCATTAAGTATGTGAACTTGTATTATTTATGGCTTTCTTGTTTGATACCAACTATTTACAGGACTTAAGGCATTGTGCCATTGGCATTTTTCTTTCAGGATGGGTTACATATGTTGACCATGTTTCCTTTCCTTTTAAATTTTCATATGCTATAGTTGATCCTTGTTATTATAAAAATTCAGTTGTGGTTCATGCACTTAATTGTTCAAACTTTCGGCTTTAAAAACACTTCCATTTTTAATGGTATTGAATGATCCTTTGGAGTACATGATTAGCTCAAATTTACACCTTGTAAATTTACACATCCTTTTTTTTCCCTCCTCTGCCGATGTCTACTCAGCAGTGATTCCTTTACTAGCACATTAAGTTCCTCCATATAATCCCCTCAAATATTCACACAGCATCTGCTTTTTGTATTATTAGTATTGGTATTGTTTGTCTTCCAGGAAGAGCAGTTAATTAGGAAAAATTGATAGGTCACACTTTTCAGAGATCCTAATTATTATTTTGAAATGTATGTATTCTTTCAGCATAGTAGTTTTACTACATAATAAATATATGGAGAGCCACAGAAAAATACTGTCAGGGAAAAAGAAATTATTATATGGAGATGGAAAGTATTAAAATAGGCCAACTATCAAAATACAGGACCTTTGTGAAAACTCACAGGTTTTTTTAAAAACACAATAGTTAAAGATAGCAAAGTGAAGCCACCAACATTTAAGAAATGTCAAAATGAAGGTCATCTGTGAAAACTTAAATTTTTCTTCTTATCTTTTTATACCTTATGATACAGTCTGTAATGACTTTAAATGACTGTTTTCCACGGGATCCTTACCTTGTTCAGTGTGAAGGAAGGACGTGTCCTGCTGTGAAAGGTGCAGTTTAATAAACAGGACTCAGTCCTATTGATTGAAAAAATTGCAAATGTTTAGAAAATGAGAAAACCAAAGTATTGGAACGCTCCTTACTGTGTGAGAAATGCCCTTTCTGTACATGGAAGAAGAGACAGAGAGGTGGACCAAAGTGCTTGGTTCTATAAGCAATGACTGTACAGATGCTACACTCAAGCTAGAAGTGAACTTATAGTGCACAACCTTAATTCTGTCATTTTCTAGCATTTCAGTGCTTTTCATGTAGCATTCGTAATCCAGAATGGTATTGCCAACTGCAACTAAATTCCATATTCTGTACGTTATCAATTTATGAAACTCATTGTGCTTAAAACACTCCCGTAGTATCACGTAGCCAGCTATGTTAATTACAGAGCCCCTTCCTTTGATAGCACCAAGAATGATAAAGAGGTTTTGGTTTTCTGGTTTATTTGGCAATACTAAAATTGGACTGTTTCCCTCATGGGTTCTAGGCTCTTAATTCTGAAGAAGAGCACTCTCTCAGTTGATCAGGATGTTTGCTCTTAATCTTATTCTTTTCTGATAATTAGACCACCGTGTGAGTGAATAATGCTCAGATCACAGCTCAGTCCACAGCTATAGATAAAAGGCTTAAAAGATGTCAGACATCTGGCAAGTATAATTCTTTCAGGGGAGGATGTGGTAGCAGAGATGTGGCATATTCCTTTCAGTCCAACATAGTAATATACTGTATATATAGGAAGCTAGTCTTCATTTTACTACCTCTTATATTCTGCTTGATTTTTTTACAGTGCCTACTCTGGTTTTCTGTGTGTTTTTTATGGGCTTTGAACATCAGAGAGCAGTGTTAGAAAGACAGTGAGTACCGTTTTTGTGAGAGTTCCCACATGCTGCAGATTCAGGCACTTTAGAATTCTCCGTGTTAGAATTACCAACAGTGAGTTACTTTTCCCAAATTTTGTGTGTTATTTTTATATTTAGACTAACTAGACTACCTAGGCAAAACCAGGCATAGGCATTTCCCAGGGGATAGAAAAATTAAACAGCCATAACAAGAAATAAAAATATACCACATTGCCCACAACCAGCACACTTAAATGCATGGGTGCTTATACTCTGCTATATATCTGTTCTTCCAGTATAGCTGCCTCAGCAAGACCTCAATGTGATGCCACAGATGATTTGTAAGAAATATGGTCCCACTAACTGGAAAAAAAAGGAATTAAAGCTTTAAGGACAGCACATGCATTACTGCAGACAAATAGAAAATTACTTCCAAGCTATAAACCAAGCCATATTTTTTCAGACAAAAATGTCATTTCCAAATGCACTATAAGTAATTTTAGATACAGCAGTTGGCAAAGCAGAGAGGTGAAACAAAGTGCACATAAAGGAAAATCTATCAGTGTTTTCACTAAGCTCCTTTAGCACCACAGTCTGTTATGTTTCTTTACTTAGCTATCTAAAGGTCCCCAGACAGGGGGATGGCTAGGAGGTGGCTCTCAAGCCTCATCTATTTTGTTACGCGCAGTGCTCCCTGTAAGCCTGGTGGTTTTTAAGTGGAATTCTAGTTTCATGTATAAATTTGTTTCTAAATCCCCTTCATGGCACTCTGTTTAGGCACATTTATACTAGAACAATGTCTCAATGCTTCTTTTCAGCACTACTTTCTCATTTTCTGAGGTTATTGCTAAGAAGCATTTCCATGATTGCAGACATCCTCAGTAGTTTCAGAGCTGTTTTATGTGAGTCCTGTTATTTTCTAGGGAAGTACTTTCAGCCAGATAGAGCTGGCTGGGGCTATTCTATTTTGCAGAAAGTCTCTTTCCTTGCTGGAGTCCTGATTTATAATAGAATTGACAAACTGCATCTAACATGGCTCAAAGAGATTCTCCCTCCTCAGAAGAGGGGCAATACTCAGATATGTCGCAGATAGCAACAGTGAATTTCTGGTAGATGCAAGAACCTGTGTCAGCAACAGGGTGGCTCTTCTCAGGACCAGAACGTCACCAATTTACTTATGCTCAGCTCATCACAGACATTCATAGACACAACTCCTATGGAAATTGGTGGTAGTTAGTTACATAGGTACCTCTGAAGACCTAGGCACTAGTTTGCTCTGCCACTAATTCCTGCTAATAAGATCCAACCCATCTTACCTCATAAGAGTATCATGATGACATCAATGGTTAAGAATGTGTGGCACCATGATACAAAGGGGTTTATATGTACAGATTATATAGTAGCTAGTGCTGCAGATAAGTCAATGGATGGGCACCAGCAGTACAGAAAGGATAGACTGTGCTGTGCCTTAAAGTGGGATGTATGTGAGCTTTTGTTGGTGAGAGTATGTTCTTCGGGAACATGACACAAGGCCTGCCTTTCTGCAAGCACTGCTTGACAGCAGAAGAGCTGAAAAGAGCAATCCTGACTCCTGCCTAGTACTTAGGAGGGGGTAAACTTTGGATCCTGGCTATGTCCAATGATGGTCTGATGTAAAATGTAGGCACATTCCAAGTAGTAAGGTTTCTTGGAAACCTTTTTGTAAGCTGAAGCTTACGGTATCTCATAATACGCAGGTGATATCTTCCAGTAAGTGGAGAACCTGAGTGTAATGCGTGACACTGAAAACAAAAATAGATTTGGATACAAAATTTGGCTCTTTTATGTGCATGACAGTTCTTCACTTGAAGCATCTGCAGCACACAGCTACACCTGCATGCCTATCCCTCAAGTGAATTCAAGTGTAATTCAATAACTCAATAAATAAATCATTCTGGCAGCTGTTGTCTTCTGTTAAATCACTCCACTCTTTCCAGAACTGATCATCTTTTAATAGCTCTCTTCATTTTGGCAAGGGTTTTCACAGCCTGGGCCTCTTTCACTAAGTACGAGGCCAAGTTTATGGCATGACAGTAAACTTAACACCTAATCTCTATGTGCCTGTTCCTAAATGTGCATATGTAGACATATATTAATTTGGAGAAAGATATATTAATCCTTGCCTTAAGTAAGAATATTATCCAGGTGATTTAAGCAACAGTCTGGGTGAGGGAAAGGCTGCAAGGGCAACAAGAGAAGACATGCTCCTGGCAATTCATCAGAAAGCTCTTAAGATTGCATGAGTCTCCTTTCTTGCCTCAATTCAGCATCTCTGGAAGTGCCTCCAGGGCCTCTTCGTCAGTGCGTGTTTTCTCTGGTGTACACACAGAGCAATTTTTGACAGTTTTGAAGGAGCAGAAAGGTTAAGAAGATGGCATAGTCTTTATGGTGCTAGGAGGCTCTGGTCTGTAGTGGGTTGTAAGTATATTCTTAAAATTGAGTATGTGTTTACGATTGTGAGTATGCTGGAGTATTTTGATGGAAAGCCCTAGCTCAGTGGAACTCACAGGAACAAACTCCCCTCTGAACAAATGTGCATGCATGTGAAAGTAATGACTTAAAGTATTTGGCATTTGCGACTGTATGATACAATGCTGAGTAGGGAAAAGTAATTTCCATTTCCATAGCTCCTATCATCTGGCACTTTTGAGGAAGTCTGAGCTTTTCTTAGTGCTGCTGCCCACATGGTGTGGCTGAAAAGTGAACTTCAGTCTGTCAGGCTTTCCACTACCACCTTCTATAACCAGTAATCCAAAGGATCCTCCCTCACTCCTCCTCTAAAATGGCACATTTAAGCTCCTCCTGTTTTCACAGGTGTGTATGTATATATCATAGGTATCATCTGCATGTGTTTGCAAAGGATAGAATCCTCTGCCAGTGAAAGCAGATATTCCCCTTATCTCATGTGTTGATTAGTTACTTACACAGGCTCTGCACAAAGAAGTTGAGACTACCTTTTTTTTTTAGTGAGTGCACTTCTCTATTAATCACTTAAAATAGTACAAAAGAAGCTTAATCACAGAACTTTAAAAATACTTAGAGTATTTTAGAGTATTACTTAGAGTAAAAAAGAGTTTGCAAACTTCTGTATCTTTGTAGGTCATCGGACAGGAGAGGTTTTGCCTTGGTCTCTGAGGCTGCTGCTGAAAAATAGCGCTTCTTGAGTAACTACCTCCTTTAGGCCAGTATCTTAGAGAATGCACCTAACATTGATTGATTGTGCTGCTGTACCGACTCTTCCAGTTTGGCTCAAGACACATCAACCAATTTTTATGAAAGAACTTGTTTGGGGGTTTCCACCAGGACTGGTTATCAAAACATCAGGCTGTGCTGCCAGCTGTTGCAGGGAGGGTGAGGAAGAGGTAGGGCAGTCGCTGCACCCTTCCTTCCCAACAGACAGCAGAGCTGATCAGGTTTGCAGGAGAACACGTACCCAGCAGAGAGTACGGCTTCAGAAAAATCATTTCCTGGGGCTTCTGTCACAGCAGCACCAGCTATCACTTACCTGAACACAGAGCTGTGGGCCTTTGATCCCCCAACGTTTATGGCTTTTACAAAGTCTCTGACATTACCCATTTTTTGAGGCTGCTGTTGGCAAAGTGCTGCCAAGCCACTGAGTCGTTGTCTTCGCTGTCTGGTAGAGTTCACATACTTTGATCATTAGCTGAAGTTTTGTAGCAAGAAAGCAGATCACAACACCAAAGAAAGATCAAGTTCAACGTTTTACGACCTTGTGAATCTTCTAGCTCCATTGCCCACCGCTTAGAAGGCACAGTGCTGTGGAAAACAGCAATTTAAACAAAGCTTTAAAATTCAGAGTTAGTATCTAACTGGGGTTAGAAATGTGAGTTTGGTGGTGGAGTGGAAAACACATACATTGAGTTATTTACATAAATGATGGCAACTGGTATAAAGGAATAAATTTCCATTTTCTGTTCCTGTGATGACTCAGCACTTGACAAGCTGTTTTCCCTAGTTCCCACAGTGAAAGAAGCAGCAGCCTTCGGCCCTCTCCTGGCACAGAGGAAGGTTCCAGTGTCAATACCAGAGCAAGAAGGTAGATTATTTTTGTTCTACAGTATTTATTTGCCTGTGTATTGTGTGTTTTCATGACAACCTATATTAGCCTAGCCAGAACCAGCTTAAAAGCCTTTAACATAAAACAAAGGTTTGGTGAGTGCGTTAGAGACGGTATCTGGCCAAACCATTCTGCCAGTTCCAATGTGAGAAGCTGGTTTTGTGTCCTTTTCAAAACATACTTTAACTGTTTATAAGCTATGTATAGAAAGTTCCCCCACATTGAAACTTGACTCGTAATTGAATTTCACTTGATTTATTTCATAGTCATGAAAAAATAAAGTCATTTCTATCGTCTATGAAATGAAACCATGTTAGAAGAGTGTTGAATAGCACGCAAAAATATGCCCATGTCCTTCAGCCATATTCTCTTGGTTTTTCTCCTGGTCCTCTGTCAGAAGTCAATAGGAGTTTCCCCTGAACAAGACTGAATAAATATTTACCCTGACTCTTAAATAGCCTGGCTATGAATTTATGATAGTTCCAAATTTATCAGTAAGTCCTGTGGATATCAGAGTAAGATGATACCACCTGTTCTTTCTCACATTAAAAAATTGTTGTAAAATCAGTCAGGGGAGCATACAAGGTCCAAGACCTGTCAATTTCTGTACACAACTTAAGCTTCCACCATGCCTTAGGGAGCTGCTTCATGGACTTTCAAACAGAAGACTTCACTGCCTGTTGGGAACTATAACAGACTGCAGCATAGCGCTGGTCAAAGCAGAGCATAAAGGCAGATCAAAGGGCACTCTCCCCCTCTCTCCAGGTGGGAAACAGTTTCCCTGTGATGGACAGAATCATCAAGCTGACTGTAAGGACCTGCTTATGAGAGTCATGGAAAAAAGCAGAATCCAAAAGGGGGGACTGAGAGATCATATTGAGCTAATGCATTTACAGGGCAGCAGCATCCTCCTGGGGAGTTACCAGCCAAGTGGGCAGGGGCTGAAATGCTGGGATTGGCTGTAGCTGAGATGATTATTTTTAGGGCAAGGTGGGTTTCACCCAAAAACAATCCACAAATGTTTCCAAATCTTAAAGAAAACAAACCAAAACAAAACAGACAGATGTACTGGCTGACATTAAGAGTAAGATACTGGGGGTTTTCCAATTCAGAAAGCAGTAGTCTCAGAAACAATGGATTTATACAGTAAAGCTCTCTAAATGCCATGTACAGCACTTCTCTCTCTCACGATAAAATACATGAAAAGAACAAGAAGGATGCTTCTTTCTGAGGAAATTCAGATGGCTGATGTATTATTCTTAATCTGATCTGTCATGCTTGCATTGCACAGTGTTTCTTTCTTTGTGCATGCAATGCTTTTCATCTGCACAGTCATGAAAGCAGTGGTTGCTCTGGGTGACACCCTTTTTCAGCATGCTCTAAAGGGCAACTGATTTGGGCTATTCCCAGCTCCAGGTAGTATGAATATTAAGTGCTGCCGTAAAGGGTCCACTCATGGAAGGCCAGCTTCTCTCTTCCAATGGATAGAACTGGAGCTTGAGCATCTCAGCTGATTACAACTACAGCAGTGTAACAAATGGAGAGAGGAAAGCTCTAAATTTGGCAGATCCCAAACCATTTATGATGCTAGAGTTCAAAACTAACACCTCCAACTATACCTGGCGATCAGCAGGCACTCAGTATACAGAAGTCACAGCGTATAAACTCATGCACATGGGAGATTGGCAGTAAAAAGACACAACAGATTTTCCTGTGAGTTAGAGAAAGAATTACTACATAAATTCTAATGGTTTGCTTTTTTGTAATTTAATCTAGGTCAACACTATCTGAACTCAGCTTGTATATAATTTTAGAATGACCTATACATTCATAACTGGGTGAATAAAAAGCAAATTATTTTTATCAGTACTTCTGATATAGTGCTTCTCTTATCTCTGAGTCTCCATTGCCAATTTTTTTTTCAGTTGATTGCAGCTTCAGTCGAGGGGTCTGCGACTGGAAACAGGATGCTGATGATGACTTTGACTGGAATCCTGCTGATCGAGATAGAGGTATTTAAATATCTGTCCTCTAGCTATGCTTTGATTTGATGGCTCACCCCCTCCAAAAAAAAGGTGGACAGAGGGGAAAAGAGAATCAAGAATTAGCTTTCCTATTAGTAGGTCATCTTTACAAAAGAAAAAAGGAGGCAGAGAATGCTGGGAGTGGAAATTGTTTCTTTGAAATATCCAGTGGCAACTGGTAATCAGCAACATATTTCAACACAAATGAATCAAAAGATGAGAAAAATTATTAGAATAGAAATGTTCAGAATTGCAAGGTACAAAGCAATGGAAACCTTATTAGTTACGCGTTGTGTCTCTCCAAGACTGGTAGGGCATTTAACCACACATCTGCCATTTAGATGGATATGGCAATGTAGTCACTCACGTGGCTTAGACAGCACTGTGATAACTGCTCGGAAATCTCCAACTCTGCAAGACAAGCTAGTGACGGCATTCCTCAGAATGAGCCAAGGGCAGAGGGCTATTCAAAAACAACCGATGCCTGACCTGGTACCAACTGCAGGCCTGCTAAAACCTGAGAAAGAGCTCCACGAACACAATGCGTGACTGCTGTGCTGGTGTATATAAAAAGGTGTGGCTGAAGAAACTTGCTTGAAAGGACGTCTCTTCCCCGGTGACGCAGGAAATGTTGCAGAAGTTGCTGCGATAGGGGCCGGTGGATCCTGCAGATCCTGCAGGCCCCTTGCTTCAGTTCCTACACACACGTTCTCTCCCTCTTCCCTCACAGTCTTTCCATCCAAGTCTTTCTTCACTAATCCTTCCTCTCCTGCTTCATATATTTCCTTTTCTCCAAGTCCCTTCTCTGTGATGTCACTTCCAGGAAGACCGTACCCTGACCTTATCCTGTCTCCCCAAACTTACGTCTGCTGACTATGACTTTATTTATGGGCCCAGGTGTTTTATCCCTTTATCACTTTGCATGTCTCTGTCATTTCTTTGGTCCTCCAGGATTTGGGGAATAAGCTATCAGTTCCTTTATGCGTTTGTCATCACTGCAGAGGACAGTGGAGAGAGTATTGAGCTACCTCAAGTACTGGAAATGGTGAGGCACGGCAGCATGTTTCAGGCTGTTTCATTTGAAAAACTGAGGAGGTTTTGCCTTTAAAAGGTAGTGCAAGGAAGAATGACTGTAATTGCCAGTGAAATATGAACTCATCTCCTCTGTAAACTGATCTGACTTCCAACAGTGCAAGCTTATTCCTTGCAAAGTACACTCCCTGCTGCTTTTCTCCAGTCTGATTTTAAATTATTCAGGTAACACAGCTTCCATGTATTTTCTTAGCAAATATGTATTCAATTTGATACTAAATAACACAAGTCCATTAAAGATGCATTTTCCTTTGTTTTTTGTTACAAGGTGATGGGTACTACATGGCAGTTCCAGCTTTTGTGGGGCACAAGAATGATATGGGGCGTCTAAAACTCCTCCTCACCGACCTCAAACCAAAGAGCAGCTACTGCCTGATTTTCAGTTATCGGCTTGCTGGCGAGAGAGTGGGGAAACTTCGAGTGTTCCTGGCAAACAAAAAACCCACTCCTGTCTGGGAGCAGAACAAAGGAAAAGACGAAAGGTGGAGAACTGGAAAAATAGACATATTTCAGGGGGCTGAAACAACCAACACTGTAAGTACAGCACAATTTATAAGCCAAATACCATCATCAAACAGCTTAATTTCCTAATCCTCAAGTGTTCCACCAACTGTTTTATAGGCATTGCTTACTGGCAATTGACAGGCTTATCTGAAATGGGAAACAGGAGCACAGATTTTAGGAGGCAGAAAAGTTATTATATGGTTGTAATTTCAGAACTGAATTACCCCAGTTGGTTAGAACATTGATGCCAGTAATCCTGTCATTTTGTAAAAACTGCATCAGATCATAAATTAACACAAACAATTAAAATCTCTGTTTAATACCTCATGCAAGAGAAGCATACATATATTCCTGGAACAATGAAAATTATCCCTGTTTCATAGAAGAGGATGCTCTCTAGCCACACTAAACCAGATAATTAGTGCAAAAGGAGGCATCATGTATAACCAAGGACGGGCAATCACCCTAGGAGAAGGACATACTAGCCAACAGGGAACACTGTGCACAGAAAACTGCCTCAGTCAGGGCTTCAGCAAGTTTCTCCTTGAAATGCTGGGGCCTGGTTTTCATTTATGTGACTGAATATTTTCAGTGCTGTGTAAAGGCTTCTACTGTATAATTGAATACTGGGAGTATAAATGAAATGCAAGCTCTTTTCAAGGTTCTTTGCAACTGCTGGAATGATGTAGAAAAGCCCTTACATAAATGAGAATCAGACTATAAAATCCAGGCATCCTATTCATAAAAATGAATCTACTCTCCATATATAGTATACATACTATACTATACTATATATATACATACTATATATATAGAGAGAGTAAATATATGTGTAAAAAAAACCCTAAGGATCCAAATAGATTGAAAATGAACAGTTGTAATGTCTTTAAGAAAAGGAGTGCACTAACATCACATACTGTGATAAAACTACATTATTGTAATAGGATTTCACTCAATTTGCATTTTCTTTGTACAATGAAAATAAGTAATCTTATTAAAGGAATCCATTTAGTATTGTAAATCTGTGCAGAGGATTATCAGTCTAGTTCAAATAACACACAGAAACCCTAAAAACTGCAAGGACTTAATAACTTAACGTTGTATTGTGATAAAACGTTCCTCAGATATAGCATTATAACTCATTAACATTAAGAGTTGCTAAATGGTTGGATAAACTAAATTTTCACTGTTAATACATCTCTTTTCTTATGACAGGTCACTTTTGAATCAGAACGTGGGAAGGGCAAAACTGGAGAAATTGGAGTGGACAATGTTATACTAATTTCTCGTCTATGCCCAGAAGATATCTGATAATGGATATTTGAATATACTGGATTTAATCCTATTTTTAATATTTGCCTTACTGGTAGTGTATTTTTGTATCATTTTCTTTATAAAAAACAACAAAACCATGAAAACTGTGCCTTGAACTTAATGCAGCAATGAAACAGAAAAACTGACATATGCAAGATGCAGAGTACATTTTTTTTATGAGTTATTCTAATACATGCTTTGAGTGTAGCACTACTGTATTTTATAATTCAAGGTCAGGGTTTCTAAAGTATTATTTGTCTAGCTTTTTTATAAATTCTACATGCTTTTATTCCTTAAAATTCTTTCCAAGGCTATTCTTAAGTCTTCTATTTCATTTGTTCTACTCCACAAGAACACAAAGCAGTATTTAAGAAGATGTTACTACTTCTGGTGACATAATTTTAACTTCCTACTTAGTGTGTAGATATTCAATCTATTCAACAAGTAAGAGGAAAGAGAGGAGCTTTATTTCCTTCTTGATGGAGCTACACAAGTTGTAAGTGGAGTCATGTCTTCGAGGAATATTTTCATTACCAATAAAGTATGTAAAATATCTTGTTTGTCATCAGTGTCTGAGTCACACAAATCACTGTTTAGAAATTATCCCATTATAGTTTTATAAGCATTTAATGTTCATCATTAACAGATGATGTTACCAACTGATACTGAAAAAAAGAACAAAATGAGTGACCCATTATTAATGCTTAAGAAACTCCACATTATGTAGTGACCTTCAGGAACAATCTGGTGCCTGCTGGATTGCAGGCCTACTTTACCTACTTTTTAGAGGTATGAAAGAATGGTTTTCATTTTCCAGTAGACCATGGTCACACAATAAGGCTCCTTCTTACACAACTGAAAAAAAAAAAATCTTTCTTACGTGTCCCTTCATGTCCCTTCAAACTTCGGCAAAAGGGATGGAGACTATCCACCATCCCCAGGAGCAGGGAGGTAAGCAGAACCTTCTCCCGCAAACTAGGAGCTGCCACCCCCCACCACACTCGCCCATGCACATACACGTGTACATGTACACACACATACATGTACATGTACAGGTTTGAGGAGGGTCTAGAATCCAGGTTCCACATTTTCTGAAAAGAAGTCAAGTGACAATGCTGTGGAGGACAAGACCGTCTTCTTCCATCTTGTGATCTCTTCTGAAAGTACCTAGCGGTCTGAATCCCAAGAGGACAGAGATGCCCATGGAGAAGCCCTGGTTCAGGCAATGTTCAGTAAAACGTGCGTGCGTACATTTTCCTCTTGGTTAGCTCTGTGAATCCCCTTCTAGGTTGACTGCTCAATGTTTATTATTAGTGACACTCTTTATTTTATTTCTTGTATGAAGAGGGGGACATCCCAAACAATTGAAGAGAATTTTATAAAGAAACACTAAAGAACCTTGAAGAATTCAGCCTATACGAACATCAGCTTTTTAACAAAATACCACTCCAAAAGTTCAAACACCTTGAATTGCACCTATGAAGCAAGTCAGGGATGCTTGAGACATTTCTTGTTGAAACACACTATTTTTGCACTTCACACACAGCTGAGGAAAGGCTAAGCAAGACTGGAAATGTCTGGAAAGTTTATAATAGCTATGTAATCAGAAAGTGCTTGTTCTTTGTTAGAACTGGTTTGTGTTCCGAAACAGGTTCTCTGAGAACTGTACAGGGACTTCAGCTTTGACATATGAATTTCTTTCCTGGTGTCTTTGGAGGTCCTGCGGAAAGTACAGAATAAGAACTTGAGAAAACCAAATTCTCTTTAATCTCAGGCAAAGACTCTAGGAGTTTCAAAGTGAAGGGAAAGTTCGCTCAGTAGTGGATTGGATGCTGACTGTGATCTCAGGATGCTTGAAGAATCTGGTCAGAATGAGGCGGAAACATGAAACAAGTATTTTTCTGGACTCACTCCTCCTCGTCTGACTCTCTGAAGTTGAACTACCGTTACTGAAGACCGAGAAAATGAACAATCAGTTTTATTGAAATCAAATTCTGTGTCTAACTTCAAACAGCAATAATTTATGCATACACAGCGCCCCTAAAGCCTAAGAAGCCTAAGAATTGTTACAGTCTCGAGCATTACAGTGCAAACAATATATTTGAAATATATATGTGGAGCAATCTGAGTCTACCTAAAAAAGTGCAGCTAGGTATTTCTTGCATGTGCAGTTATTTGTCATGGAAAGATAAATATTGCCTGTGGAAGGCATAACATCTAAAGACTATTTGCTCAATACACAAACAATAGAGAGTAAACACAGTGAATATGGTCTGATATGGAGCCAGACATGCTGATATTTATTTGTTGGTGGTTGAATCATAGCCCACCATGAATCATGACTGTGACAATTACTTTAGTAGTAGCATTCCACCCGAAAGACAAGACAAAAAGAAAAGATTTTGCATTTCATGGAACAAGTAAGAAAATTATTTGCACAGATCAGTACAGACTGCAATAGCTGCCATAAGGCTTCTGTAGTAGATGCAGAAGTTGTTTCTCATTTGTTTGCAATGGCTTGTCAGATACAAGATAGCTTGCATCACAGCAGATCATAAAAATAATTCTAGCATAATAAGATCTGAAGAGCAAAACTGAAACCTTTTTTGTTATGATTAAATTCAAAGATAGCTTCTGCAGAAGCAACAAAATAAATCTATTATGTATAGACATTCATATAAACCACATCAGTGCATCAGCAAATTAACTGGTATTGTTTGCAACATTCATTCAAATGATGCAACTGCTCAGGGCAAAAGCTACATGCTTCTCCTTCAGATGAAACCAGTTAAAGGGCATATTATGCCCACAGTCATTAACGCCTCAAAATGTTCCTGACAGTTTTCCGTTACTGTGAAATGTGAAATCCATTATCCGCTTGATTATTTTAGACAGCAAGGAAACTGCACTGGGAGTATTTGAAAATGTTAAAAGTATGCTATGATCATGTGACTTGAACTTTGACAACATCAGTTGTAACTTTTAAGTCTGCTAATAAACTTTGGAGACAGTGCTCTGCCTACAAGATAATGGAAAAAAAAGAGCTTCTAGCTAATTACCCAAATCTATACTACATCCTTCAAAAACTACTCAACAGATGTGATCACTTAATCTTGAAGGTTGTATAACAAAAGGTTTCGATCACTTTTCTTCAACTGCCAAAAGAATTAAACATTTCATTTTGTCAACCTTGAACACATGGAAATGCTGAGGCATGTTCCCACAAGATGATTATCTCGTAACCTGCAACTGAAAGGAACTTAAAATATTTTCCAGCTATTAGATGTTATTTTTATACATTAAATAAGGATTCCTCACTGCAATTCTTAAGGATCATAAAGATGAAGATAATGGAGAGATGCTTTCAATGACTGATTGCCACTCATATTTACTTCATAATTGCTATATTTTTTAGGACAGAGTCATACACCTGCATGTACTGGAGGCATTGAAATTCGTGACAATATATTAATGAAAAGGTAAATATCAAGAAAGCGTGGATAATAAGTTATTTGGTCATTTGTGTACTGTTACATAAAAGCTCATCACAGCAAAATATTTTTGATGGAAAAGAATTTCTAATTTTGATAGTTATTAACCTCTCAAATACCTGACTTTAAAGTTTGATTTCAACAAAGTTACACATTCAGTCTCTCTGACCTCCCCCCTTCCAAACCCCAGTTCTTCAGGAAGTGCACATTATAGAAGTGTTGAGAGAACACTGATTGTTTGTTTTTTATTTGGGGAATATTTAGTCTTCAGTGATTCAGTAAAGCATGAAAGCATGACTGAATGTTTTAGAAGGTTCTTTCCTTTTCTTCCCCCCCCCTTTTTTTTTTTAGGAAATTGCCTAATACTCTGTCTAAAAATCTCTCAATTTCTTAAAATTTCTGTAATGCATTATACCAATTTCTATTTCAAATACACCCTTGAGAAGAATATTCTCCTTAGACAGACTTGAGAAACCATTTTAATAGTGATCCTTTTAGGTCCTCAGATTAAAGCTAACTTTAATCCCACATTTGAAGTGTTTTAGTAATTCATTTTGAAAGGAAAGAATTTTTTTCAAAGCAAAATATTATCTAGAATAATATAATTTATGATAAACAGTGTATTTAATGCCAATAGAAATAAGGTCTGAGTTAAAGGAAATAGCATTTCCCTAGACTTGCCTTAAAATAGCATTTCATTCTTTTTTCTTCATATACTTCTTTTTACTTCCATGCAAAGATGGTGCTTCTCCAACAAGTTGGATGGTGTGCAGCAGCACTGAATAGCTCCACAGACATGCTTTGTCAGGGCTCAACTCCAAGCACCCCCTGAAACGATTCCCAGGCAGGGCTTGGGAGTCAAAATGCTCCAGGAACCACTCCCAGGAGGCAGTTTGCATGCAGCAGCCCCATTTTTTGTAGCATAGAGGAGGAGGAGGTGGCATGTTTAATTTCTGGCTGTTTGTTCTGCACACGGACAATAGCCAAGTTAGTTAAAAAAAAAACTTTGATGCCCAAAATCTGTTTGCTGAACTGGACGCCTCTGGGGTGCGGTCAGTAAATCTGACTAAGGTGGGTAAACCAGGCAGTCAGAATCTGGCCCTTGATTTCAGGCCAATACCAGTTTAATATTAAATCTCTGTGTTTTGATTCACTGCAGTATTATAGTTTTCTTGATATAGCTGATAGCTTAATACACAATATTTTTGTGTACTGCATCAGGAGTTGTCTTCTTTCCTGGAGGTATTTAAAAGATGGGTAGATGCGGTGCTTGAGGACATGGTTTAGTGGCGGACTTGGCGGTGGTAGGTTAACGGTTGGACCTGATGATCTTAAGGGTCTTTTCCAACCTTAACAATTCTATGATTCTATGATTCTCACCTGAAAACATGGCTCAGTTTACAATTACATAATACCATAAAAAACAGAAGTCACAAACATGATAAAATGATAGAAAATAATGATAAAAAACTTTGAGAGATATATGCCATAAAGTAATCGGAAACTTTATATTTCAAAAACACTCCGAAAAACTATTCTTCCCTCAAGCACTAATTTTATTCTAAACTAAGTAACGTTCACGGCAGATTTAAAAAGTGCTAGAGCAGATCCTGTCCTCAAGAAAGGCACAGGTTCACTTACAGTGAATTACTCATCAACATCACCTTCCTGCCCAGTCCTAATTTTCTTTGTCTTCTTTGAAACTGCCAGAATGTTAAAACAAATAGTCACTTTTTCAAGAGGCAAGGGCGCACTTGTAGAACAGCCCAGCTACGTGCACTGTTGAAAATGGTCAGTGAAAGTGTGAATAGCAAGGTGACAAAGTTTGCCTTCGTTGTTCAAGACAGTCAAACCAAAAGCTGACTGCAAAGAATCTTGTGATACTGAGTGACTGTGCAAGAAAATGGGATGGACCAATTAATTGTGGGTGACTGCAAAGTAAAGGACTAGGAATAATCTTCATTAGATCTACATAGTCAGGGGCTCTAAATTAGCTTCTACCTCTAAGGAAAATGACCTGAGAATAACTGCATTTTCCTTTGAAATGCTCACTTGCACTAAAAAAGACAAAAAGCACATAAAGCATGTAAATGCTCCATGTTCATACCAATATTTTTGCCATATTTCCTGTACCAACATTGTTCTCCATCATGTCCTGCAGTGGTGGAACACAGGATCACTTTGTAGTTTATTTTCTTGCTGGTTCCTTCAGGAGGAGAGTCAATGTACTTACTGGTGGTTATCACAGTTTGGGAGCTCTCTTCTTTAACATCTAGTTACTATTTCAAGAACACTGTGTGTATGTCAACAACCCCAGGGCTTGCACAACAAATTCATATTTGACTAACCAACATCAGACTGGTTCACTGTGGATGTATAGCAGAAAAGGAGAGGCAGAGAGAGATGACTTTATCTCAACTTCTCTCAAGTTCAGTACTCTGTGCAGTACTTAACTGGGCAAGTTACTTGGCTTCATAACACTCCACTGGCTCTGGCAGGATGTCTTCACAGATCCTCCTGGTAATTCAATTTTGGGTCTTCCTGGTGGTATGATACCCCCACCATGTATTGGTACTCCTGCCATGGAACAACCAGGAAACACATGGGAAATATCTCTTATTAACGCTACTCAGTTAACTTTACGTGCATCATTCTCTAAGATCAGTACCTTCCAGCGTTACAGAAAATGCACAGGGATCTCAGGACTGCCTCCTACCAACTGGCCCTCAAACTGGACACAGCTCATCTAAGGTATCTTTGATTTTCATTGCTAGCAGCAATGTACAGCAGAGATGACTACTACAACTACAGCCATCTGCATCCAATGTGCCAAGACACAGGATAGGAGAGAGGCTTTGGCTTCGCAATGCACAAAGACATGAAGGCATTACCCTTGCCGTAATGGACTAGTTGGTGGGTGGCAGTCATATGAGCATCCCACCCAGTGCCCAAGAAGAAGCTGGAGTGGATTTAACCCACAGAGGCTGTGGCCCATGGAGATAAAGAGCATGAGCAGCCATAACGGCAGAGGTGAGCAGTGTTACTGCCAAGCTCATCCACCGCCTGGTTCTGAAGGTTTTATCTGATCACACATAAGCAGCAGCAGTTCAAAGTCAGCATAAGGAAATCCAGGGCCTGATCCAACCATCTCCCTCTCAAAACTGGATCAGAGCCTAAAAACATGCAAGTGACCCTTGAAACGAATAGCCACCTAAGACTTCTTTCTTTGTGTGAATGAACACACTTCAAATGCTGAGGGGAGGTACTCTCACAAAATGAAATCTGTCCGAGTCCCAAAGTATGGCCCAATTCATGGATTTTCACAGTCTAGGGACATGAGATTTGTGTAGAATTTGTGTATATTCTCTTCCACATATCATTAAGGATGAAGAGGTGATTGTTTAAAACACTTTGGTCCCCATTTCATTTCATTATAACGATTCACTTAATAGTGTTCGCATTATGTCATTTTTTTCGTTACTTGCTAGCAGAATGGCAGGGAGCCTTTTCATGAACTGAATCATATGTCTAGATCATAGACAGATTTTGGGTTTTTTTCTGGGAATTCTAAAACCAATATAAATTCAAGACTTATTGATAAAATAACCTTCAAACTGAAGAAACCTTAAACTGAAGAAAGCTCTCCAGAAAGAACTATAGTACTGGACCATGAAATGAATGCCACAGTGAAGGCCTCTCTTTCTGTGGGCCCTTTTTTACTTCTTTCACAATTTGCTAGATCTGAGCACATCTCTTAAGACAGCACAAATCTTGTTATGGTATCCTGCCACTGAAACAAACTGGCCACTACATAACTAAACACTGGAGGAAGTCGACATTAGGCAACCCAAGAACAGGAAAGGGAGCTCAGGATTGTCGTGGTTTAACCCCAGCTAGCAACTAAGCACCACGCAGCCGCTCGCTCACTCCCCCCCGGTGGGATGGGGGAGAGAATCGGAAGGGTAAAAGGGAGAGAACTCGTGGGTTGAGATAAGAACAGTTTAATAGTTGAAGTAAAATAAAAGAGAACAGTTAAATAGGTAAAGCAAAAGCTGCGCACGCAAACAAAGCAAAACAAGGAATTAATTCGCTACTTCCCATCGGCAGGCGGGTGTTCGGCCATCCCCAGGAAAGCAGGGCTCCATCACGCATAACGGTTACTTGGGAAGACAAACGCCATCACGCCGAACGTCCTCCCCTTCCTTCTTCTTCCCCCAGTTTATATACTGAGCATGACGTCATATGGTATGGAATAGCCCTTTGGCCAGTCTGGGTCAGCGCCCCTGGCTGTGCTCCCTCCCAGCCCCCCCCCGTGCACCGGGCAGAGCACGGGAAGCTGAAAAGTCCTTGACCAATGCAAGCGCTACTTAGCGACTATTTAGCGGTACTTAGCATCGACATTGTTCTCGTCCTAAACCCAAAACACAGCCCCATACCGGCTACCAAGAAGAAAATTAACTCTATCCCAGCTGAAACCAGGACAAGGATAAGGGTCACTAATTGGAGCATGGGAAAAAGATGAAAGCAGATATACAGCAAGGGATAATTTCTTATGTCTCATTCTTACTGCTCCCTGACCATATTCATGTTTGCTCTTACTGCAAGATTTGGTATGTCGATCAGTCAGTTCCATTATTAAATAAACAAACCACTTTGAAAGTATTGTGTACTTTTGCTTTTCCTGCTATCCCAGCTGCCTTCTTATACAAGATGGAAACAATTTTGAGGGCTTTATGCTAGAATAGATATAATTGTATACTTCCATGCAAATTGCATCCTAAGTTGAAAGACTTCTTTTTGATGTAAGTTCCCCTGTCAGGAGACAGATGCCTCATCTGGCTAGTGTCTGTTGGATTTGGGAGACAGATACAATTGCAAAGACGTGAAATCTCCTACCAGTGACAGATTGAGACATGAACATATTGGCTGCTCAGGGCTCCCACAGGAATTCAAGCAATTGGAAAAAAGTCTTCAAAATCACTGCAGAATATTTTCCTAGTAGCCTCCCACACCTCCACCTTCACCAGTTTGCTATTTGCAGTACCTGTCTCTCTGCTTGTTGCTGCTGCTGCTCTGCTACTCTGGGAACATCCTTTCTTGAACACTAGGCCATCTGGGGTCCTTCTTAGTCACTCAGTGATGTGATTAATCATTCTTGGCTTTCTAGATTTTCAAAGATAATGTGATCTAATTCTTCCTAGGCAGGAAACACAATAAGAAAAATCGTGTTTTAAAGTCAGTGCCAGAAAATGTCCATAATTCTGAACAAATCCATTTTATTCAGCCATGCTAATAAAGAGTTGCTGAACTGTCGCCACCTTTCATTTTGTCTTTACAGTCATATTGTCACAGAGATTTAATGCAAAACTATCCTGTGGCCAATTCAGTGCTTTACAAACGTATTAAAAAAGGCTGTATGAGGTATAAATCAAAAAAGATTATGGTTTTCTATAGGATTAATGGTACTTTTAATAATGATATTTGTAATTCTGCCTTTCTTTGATTTTCAGTCAGCAGGCAAGAACATTTTTTAATCATTTATCACAACTTTGGCATTCAAGCTTTTCGCTGAAGATAGGGAGACACATTCTGTTCTCAGCCATGTTTATCTAAATCTTTTACTCATCTGTTTTCATTACTGACACTTTGATTTATGCCAGTGTTATGGAGAGCTGACACTGACTTTGCCTCCTTGCCTTGGAGCATTTCTAGCAAGTGACCAGTTCCCAGTTCCCTTTCAGGTTTTCAGGGAGGATACAATTTCCTTGATTCCTCTCCATAAGGAACAGCTGCTGCCATTACCGGTGCACAAGGTTTCAGAAAGTTCAAACCACAGCTCCAGTGCCTGTACGCAGGGATTTTAGAGGAAATGCCTGTCTGTCAGTCCTTCCCACCACAACACATTCTGCCTGAGCTATTCTGAAGAGGCAGTTGTTACAATTCCAAGAATGGATAATAAAAAGGAGAGGCTAAAGCTTATCCTTTGAAAAACAACTGGAAGAAAGAAGACTTTAAGGGAACTCACACATATTTTGTTTCAAATAACTACATTACAAATATTTTGTGAATGGGAGTACACCTCTGCTATATTTCATTGCTAATTATTATCAACACACATCATCTTCAAAACCGGTAAAAAAAAAGCTTTTTATTTCATTAAAAGAAACTGCATATCACTGTTCTACTTTCAGTGACTGGGATCTCTTTCACAGATACAGCCATAAGTTAATAAATAAACAAAGTAATAATTGTGGCAGTTTTGCAGGATGTTTCCTGCTCGATGGCAAGCCAGAACTGTTCACATGCATTCTTATGCTAACGTTGTCCTTTATGGAGATCACACGCGGAAAATGCAAACCTACAGCTCATTTAAACTCAGAAATGTTAAATTTTTATAGTATGTCCAAAATGATGTGTTGTAGCACTGTGGGACTATATGACAAAGCAGTAAATTACATGATAAAATAGCAGGCTGTTATGACATTATGACATGACATAATTTAAAAAATAAAATATAAAACATAATTTTATAGAATAAATAATACCCAACCATTTTGTTTTGATTTTGTTTTTCTTTAAATAGAAACATTGTTTTAAAAAAATAAACTTTTTAGGGAAGCTTATTTGAAACTGATACTATTCTGTGCAAGAACCTTACAAAGAACATTGTTTTCCCAACATTTTTCCAACTAATTCTGTGGATATTTAACACTTTATCAGCTGGCAGAATATCTCACTTGTTTGAATAGGAGCCTATGTTTTTAGAGAAGCAGATACTTAAAACAGCCAATACTGAAGTCTCAAGGAAGTTGTCGGTGTTACAGTAGCACTGATTTTACCCTGGAAAACCAGGCAAACACAAAGATGTACATATATATCATTACACACATATACATATGTATGAATATAAAGGGTGTATAATTTTTATCATATTTTTGTTTTGTTTTACTTCAGGGGTAATTGAGAAAGCATTATTGTCTCTGTTTTATAGATAGGAAACTGGAATAATGATCCCTTATTCATTAGACCAAAGACAATTTAATGGAGATGCCTGAGCAGCCCTTTGAGTGAGGAACTCACCTCCAGGAAGGGCATCCTCAGTTTTGATCCCTGCTCAAAGGCGGGCTGATCACAAGGAGCAAGTCATGCTCCTTCTTGTGCCTTCCTGCCCAGGGAGCTCTGTGCCTCCGCAGTAGGCAAGGCACTTTCAGCTGAGGATATGAGGAATCCTGTACGTACCGTGCTCACAATCATACAGACAGAGAAAGGTTAAAGAAAACGAGCATTCAAGAGCCTTGTCCTGGGAGCCCCAAATGGAAACTAAACTGCAAACTCTTGAATATTGCAATGATAGCTGCTGCTGATCTCATGACATACCTATGCTGCAAAAATACTTGAAAATAAGTAAGATAGACCATTGGATGACATGCCACATTTGGACCTGGAAGGCTTGGACTGCCTTCCTCTTCTGCTACTATTTTATTGTGCCAGTTCTGGACAGTCATTTCATCTGCTTCAAATTCTTCACTTCTTGTTTCATAAAACTACGGACTCTTTGGGATACCTTTTTTTCCCACACTTTGTTGCTGTGTGAGCCACAAAGACAAGGCAAAAAGGCAGCCCAATCTCAACTGTGGCCTCCAGCTAGCCGGGGCTAACCATGGCACCACACATTCAGCCACTGATGAATTCGTGAGTTCGGCACAAATACATTGCGAGTTAGGTATTAAACAGAACTAGAAATCATTCTTCAGTTACCAGTGTATAACGCAACCACTGCAGCACTAGCAAGGAAAGGTTTGATACCACTCAATAACGAACAGTGATCACTGGTTCATTACAATAATTTAATAAATTGCTTATGTGATTTTTTACATCCCGTACAGCAATGCAAGGCTTTTTTTTTTCTTTGTGATTAGTACTGGTGATGTTCATTATATGAAAATAAGGAAGAAGAGGTGTGTCTGCCGTACATGATATTCACGCTGAAAGTATTTGGGAAGCTCAGGTAGGTAAATTCAGTTTACTGTCAGCAGAGGGCAACATAGGCCTCAGTAGTGAATGAAACCAAAACCAGGTATTAAAAAATCACACCGACTTCTTACTGTAATTGAGAATAAACCCCAGCATACACCTGTACATTTGCTGTAGAGCCGAAGTTCCAGAAGTAGTAATCTATTGCAAAATCATTTTGAATGCCTGTGTAAAACACATATGAAAGAGGAAAGCACTGCAATAAAGGCAATGCCAAATACCTTTGCTTTGACTAAAATACATCAACTTTTACGTGTTTACTGCATAATCTGATACGTCCAGCACACTTCATTATATCCAAAAGTTGTTACCCTGTAAAGTAAGTTTTATAATGTTTATTTTCTTTAACCCTGTGTATACCAATAGCTCCATTTGTCATCCAAAAGATTAGTTGCAGTGCAATGTTGAAAATGAGAAGTTTTACAAGGTTTTTTCTGTTCTCCATTAGCCATAGGTATGATACTCATTTACCCTGCTTGGTGTGTCACACTGTCTTTCCCGAGCTGTGTTTGCTGGAGAAGGTCCCTGTCATGCCTAAGGTTAAAGTTTAAAATCACATGAATATCATCTACTTTTTCATCCACCTCAGGGCTGAGGGGAGCCAAAGCGCTTTCCCAGCGCTCCCAAGTGCAGCTCCCGCTGCGGCGCCGGGGGCAGGCGGGCAGCGGGGGCAGCCGCGCCCGCAGAGGGCCGCAGGGCCGCGTCCCGGCCCCCCCCGCACCCGACTCAGGTGCCGGAACGGAGCAGTGCCCAAAACGCGGCGGCGGCAGCCTCGGTGGACGCTGCGCCTTCGCACCCCAGGCTGCTGAGGAACGCCAGGGATTCCCCCGGCTGTTGCTTGCTCCCGGGTGCTTCTCAGCCCCGGCGCAGCTCCCGCCCACCGCGGGAGCAAGCGGGGCTGCCCCCGCTCTGAGGCGAGTGTCCGCCTCCGGCCTGTCGCCCTCACCACGGCGCGCCGCCGCCGCCGCCGGGGCTCACAGGGAGCCGCGGGCCAAGGCCAGCGCGCAGCCGCTCGCCCCCGCAGCCCGGCCCACCCGCTCGCAGAGGTGGCGGCGGCGCGGCCCGGGGCAGAGCAGGAAGAGGGCGGGAGGCGCCATGTTGAGGCCCGCTGTGGAGGTAACGGCGCCGGCCCCGGGGCAGAAGGGGGAGGGAGGAGTGGTAGCATCGCTGTGTGTTTCGCCAGCGGCAGTGAGGCGGGCAGCCCGCCCCCCCCCCGCCTCGGTGATGCCGAGGGGACGCTTCGCCGGGCCCTGGCGGTGAGCGCCGGAGGGGCGGCAGGAGCGAGCGGCGCGGGGTCTCCCCGCAGCGCCATCAAATGGCGCCCCGCGGCGGGCGGGACCCCCGCGGCCTCGGCCCCCGGGAGACGCAAACCGCCCCGCTTCTCCCCAGGCCCGGTTTGCCCGTCAGCGCGCTGCTAGCCCGGTGCCAGCGCCGGCTCTGGGCGCGGGGGCCAGGGGGAACGGGTGCAGCGGTATCAGCGCCCTGAGGAGCGGGGGGCGTTCGTCGGTAGGTCCGTGCTTGCTTCTGCCTTGGGTGTGCCAGGAGTCTGAGGAGGGGCGACAGCTCGCCCCTAAGCAATGCAGTAGTGGATCAAGCTTAAGCTAGATGGGTCTGAGGACGTGTAGGAGGAACAGACCTGAAGAGGTTTTCATGGAGGATTTGGAGAACCACGGAGTAAGCGTACCCATGCATTACTGAGTGGCGTTTTGGAGCACAGTTACCGTGTGAACTGGCCCACCCGTTTTATGGGAGTGACTGCAGGGAGATCTCCACCCAGTTTCTTGGGCGGGTGTCTGGGCTGCAGGTTGCAGTGGTGTTGGTCAGCTGCTGGTGGTGTGAGGCCAACTCCAAACCCCTTCCCGACACACTGTCATCTGCGGCTGGCTTCCACGTCAGGCAGACGTCAGCTGCTTTCAGACAAATATATACAGCTGGGCTGCTTGTAATTTCCCTACTGATTTATATCATTGATATCATAAGTGGCTGTAATTCCTGCTCACAGAAGAGGCTGACCTTGAAAATTGCAGGATGAGTATCTATGATGTTAGTATTATGGGAATTTTTTAGGTATTTATTATATTGGTCTCCATGCAGCATTGATGTCTTGAGATAAGTCAAATGCTGGCATAAATATAGAAAGGAATTAGAGAGTTCACACTTTTCAATGTAGTATTGTTTTTAATAATTAAATATGTAAAAGTCCATTTCATTTCAAGTGTATTTCACATCTAATTTCAACCAGAACATCAGATGTCTTGATCAAGACTCTCAAATGTTTAGACGTTGTGTACTTTCATATTTAAGTATTCACGTTTTAGCAGAAGGAATTTTAGCAGACACTAATAATATCTTAAAAGTATCCTTTGATTATATCATACGCTTCCTTTGTAGTGGGGTCAGGAACCTATGTGCTCTTCTGCATACAAAGGATTTATTTTTAAAGGCAGAAAGTTATATCATTTTTCAGTGGAAAACCTGTAAAAGAATGATAAAGCAATATCTAATGTAAGTATGTCCCTGACAGTGGAATGATAAATAGAAAGAGTATTGAGCCAAGGCTTAACTAGAAATTGAACGTTACAGCAATAAAAAGTCTGTGTTCATCTGACAAATGATCAAAAACTCACAAAAGTTCATAAAACATGTTTTTATTACTTATGTGTTCCATTTTTATATTAATTTGTCAGCACAATTTGCCATAAAAAGCCATTGCAGACTGAACATTTACTTGTGCTTGTAGTGTGCTAGAATTGAAGTCTTTGCTAGCTCTATATGAATAAGAATAATCTTTAAAGCTATTTTGTCAAGGAAATGTATTCAAGAGAAAAAATTGCTTGTTCCTCTCCAAAATGACTCATATTTTGTTTCTGAAGTATTAAGTGAACAAATTTACTTTGAATAGATAAGTCTTAAGTACATTTTTATTTGTTGATTTAGGCTCCTATCTGCAAGCCAGTCTGTTTTGTTGGACTTCTGTGCCAATGCAGAAGCTTACTGAAAGGAGGATATGAAATCCTAAGCTTTGTTTAGATTGAGGCTGTCCAGGTTTCAAATCAGTACATGTGCAAGAGGATATAAACAGTATTCATGGAGACTGAAAAATAAGTGGATGTGCAAGAATGTTAGATGAGATCTGTCACTTAAAAGCCCATTTTAAACCCGCAGCTCAAAACAAGTTCTTCAGTAGGTTTAAAAAAACCCCACCCAATTAATTCTGCCTAGGTAAATGAACAAGAAATTCAAAAGGAAGTGGAGGAAAGTTCTAAAACCAAGCAGGAACATGAGAGGTAACATCATTATCATCATTATAGATGACCAGGGAAAGTATTGTCAGTCTTTTACAGTACAATAGAATGCTCAAAACTCTGATTTCTTCAAGTACTGGTCCTTGGAGCCATGTTGTACATGGTAGTGTAACCTTTCTCTTTCAAAAAAGTAAACACCTAATCATTTTGTTTGTGGAGGAAAGATGGGAACACTAGAGGCTTACAGCCTTAAAAGAAATGCAGAACAGCTCCCAGTTTTTTGCTTCTAAAAGGATTATAGTGTATAAGCCAATCTCAATGTATTGGGGATGTTGAATTATGATTTCCCAGTGTTTGGAGCACAGCATTATGAATGCTTCTTGTGCACAGACATTGACTAGAGGGAGCAGTCCAGGTGTCTGATAGAATCCCAATGGTGGAGAGAGAGTGCATGTGCTTCATGAACTGGAACTTTTAGCATTACCTATATAAGGCAATACAGTTAATGTATGTTGAAGAAACCACCTTCCCCTTGGAAGATGTTGCAGCCTTGCTGAAATTATTTGACTGGTTTGCTGTCCTAAGTGATTGGAATTATGAATATGATCATTTGCATCCATCCAGATGAACACTTTAGGAGACTAAACTGTGTTGAATTAAAGTAGTTAGTTAATGCACAATGACACTAAGCTGCTTAAATCATATTGGTATCACCTGGTACGTTTCTTGAGTGAGGAGGAATGTTTATAGCATTCTCTTGCTGTGGGAAAATAGTGACATTCTTCATATTGTCTTTCAAATTTAACAATAATAATAAACTCTTTTCATTTTAAAATCTGTTACTGTTGGAAAAACATGAATGTTAGGAAATTAAGCAATCGTTTCACAAAGTGCAAATAAAATAATATCACACAGTGAAGTTTTGATTGGGTACTAAGGTAGGTGATGTTATAGGAATGGTACTAGCATTTTCTACTTGTCCCAGGTTAAGCTTTGCTCTTCATGACAGAGGCATGTTGGGAAGATGCCAAATGTACTTCTAGCAAGCTTGGTTTTTTTGTGCAGATGATAAGCTGTACTCTTTAGTTTGCAAGAGACTCTGTTAATTTATAATCACAAAAATTATTGTACGATTTGTGAAAAATTGTGTGCAGCCCCCCAAAAAACCTGAACCCCTTGATAAACTTCACTCTAGCAGGTCAGATTAATTAGTGCAAAATACATATGTCACAGTCTGTGTCCCTGCCATAGCTAGGTAGCATTAATTCATGTCTGAGTCATCTGCTTAAATTTCATTCAACACTTTTCTTTTCCTATGTGTATTTGTCACTTGTGTCCAAAACAGTAGTTCATATTTTGAAAATGTACCCTGTGTGTCAAAAGCCTAACTTTTGACCTGCTGGCAGCTCCAGCTCGTACTTCATACTGGCAAGTAGTGGAAAGTGGCTGAGGGCAAAGGAGAGCAAAAGAGCTCCTCTGCCAGCTTTGATAAGGCTTTGTCATAAAAATTTGAAAAAACAGAGAGCCCCATGGAAAATTTGTGTGTCCTTGTGCCCAAACTTGAAAGCATGATTTTGAATAAAGTTAGTTGATACTGAAAAATCATCTGGTTGTAGGTTAGAGAAACCATGTAAGTGTTTCATTATGTGAAATGATGCAAATTTTAAAGCAAATAGAAGCACACGTTATTTATACATAATTTCAAATGAAACTGTTAATGACAAATCTCTCTGAACTATATATACATTTTATTATTGCCCCATTGAATCGTAATGTATTAGAATGTATTGTGAATCTGTATAGCTATCGTATTGTGGAAGAGGTTAGTTAATACCTCCACTTGATACTTGCAATCTGTAACTTGTTAAAACTAAATTTTGTCTTTTTTTTTAACTCCTTAGAAGTATTTTATTAAAAAGGTCAATCGTATCAATAGAAGAATCAGTGGAATAATGCATTACTTGTAAGATTTTCAGAGTTTAAGGTGCTTGTCTAACTCAGATAACCAGACAGGTCAGTAAAAAAATTCACATGGGTAAGGCAGACAAGACACAGGAAAAGCTAAAATATCTTCCAGTAGTTTAATTCTAAACTAAGTTATTAAAAGAAACCATTAGCAAGGTAACATCTCTGCTGGGATGTGTGCATCCACTGTCACGTCAGGTGGAGCTCCTAGAACTCAAAACAGCTGTTCAATTTGTAAAGAATTTTCTCAGCTACTTTTTGCCATGAGACAAGTCAGAGGTGTTATGCGTCTGGTGTATCTGTAATATTTTGAGTCTTTTCCTGAGCTCCAGCTCATATACTGAGGTCAAACGAAGCCAGTGGCTAAGCAGTCTGATAAGGGCAACAGCTTTTCCTATGTCATTAAATCCATGAATGTTTGTTTGATCTTATTAGAAAGATGTGCTGACAACTCTACTTTGGGGTTGATCCCTGAGGCTTGATAACTTCGTTATTGTCATGGTTTAACCCCAGCCAGCAACTAAGCACCACACAGCCACTTTCTCAGTCTCCCCTGGTGGGATGGGGGAGAGAATTGGAAGGGTAAAAGTGAGAAAACTCATGGGTTGAGATAAAGACAGTTTAATAGGTAAAGCAAAAGCCGTGCACACAAGCAAAGCAAAGCAAGGAATTCATTCACTACTTCCCATGGGCAGGCAGGTGTTCAGCCATCCCCAGGAAAGCAGGGCTCCATCATGCGTAACGTTTACTTGGGAAGACAAACACCATAACTTCGAACGTCCACCTCCCTTCCTCCTTCTTCCCCCAGCTTTATATGCTGAGCATGACGTCACATGGTGTGGGATATCCCTTTGGTCAGTTGGGGTCAGCTGTCCCCACTGTGTCCCCTCCCAACTCCTTGTGCACCCCCAGCCTACTTGCTGGTGGGGTGGGGTCAGGAGCAGAAAAGGCCTTGACTCTGTGTAAGCACTGCTCAGCAATAATGAAAACATCCCTGTATTATCAACACTGTTTTCAGCACAAATCCAAAACATAGCCCATACTAGCTATTATGAAGAAAATTAGCTGTATCCCAGCCAAAAACAGCAAAATTATGCAGTCTGTTGATTTTTTAAAATTTTTTTAAAGGAAATAAGAATTCTGTTTTAATTAAAAATTGGGGTTCTAGGAGAAGCAACTCCACATCAGGATTAAAAATTTGCCTTGTAAAAGAGGCTACTGTGTGCATCCTCACATGAATGTGATGCCCTCTCTCCCCTGCAAACTCCCTCTGTTGGGAAGAAAGCTGTAGGAGAATGATTCCAGTGAGAGAAAGACAGGGTAGAGACAGTATAGCTCCAGATTAGTTAAGAGCGGTGTAGTTCAATCAGTCACTGGTGTTACAGATGCAGAACAAAGCTATTGTGCTATCAGACTACTTTCCATTATGCACATACTCTTTCACCAGATGGCATCCTGGAAAATTTCTTGAAACAATATATTACGTAGTATTCTTACTTAATTTTCCTTTTCTTGTTCGCTGTGGCTCTGTTCTGTTGTGTGCAGAAGAACAAAAGATGCATTTTGCCTCTGGCACTGCAGTGACAGCATTCTGCAAGTGAAGTAGAGATTTTTGGGGAATGGTTTTGCAGTAATCCTGAGCTCGTGTACTCTGCTGCTTCTGGATCTTTGACCAAGAGGTGACTCTCTTGGTCAGTGAGGTGTCAGGGGTCATGGACATCTGGCAATAGTACTGTTGTATTGTCTCAGTTATTATTGTATTAACTTAGATTTATTCATGTGGCTATTCTTTGAAGATGACTTTCTGTATAGTTCAGAAATTTTTAGGGGTGGGAGGCAGTCCTGCTGAGAGGCAGGAAGAGCTCTGATTTTTGCCAAGATGAAATAAAAGCCCCTGAAAAACGATTTCTTGGTGACATCTTTGATAACTGATCTCCCACTGTAGATACGATGAAGGAATGTTTTTGGGTCTGGAGGCTGGCTGTGAGAATTCTCTGATTTCCTCTTAGGCTCTGAGTTTAAAATAGCATTTGATCATTTTCATTGTTTATATGGAATTTAGCTTGCCCAAAGCAAGAAATCTGGTGTTTCCAGGATTGTGCTATGCACCATCTCTGCTATAGCATTAACCACATTTTTGGCAGAAAATTTATTATACCGTTAGGAGTCCTTGGCTGTGGTCTGGATTTTCTTCTGATTACATAAAATTCCTTAGAGAAAAAAATCATCTTCATCTGAGGTTGGGATGAGGGAGAAGAGGACTGGTGTTCAGCCTTCTCTACCCTTTCAGGCCATTCATCCACGCTTACTTGGATGGATTCTGAGTTCTTCTTGGCTTATCAGTGGGAGTTAGCTGTGCTAAGGCAAAATAGACTATGGCTTTGAACCGGATAAGGCATATAGCAGAGACAAAGCATTTACCCCAGGTGATTTTGGAGGGGGCAGTGTTTTTACCGGGGGCTGGCTTTGCAGTTAGCAGCAAGCGTCTCAGGCTGGGTTTTTTTGTTTGTTTTCTCCTGCTTAGCCATTTTACTGTTTAAAAAAGTTCTGATTCAACTTGGTATTATTACAGGATGACCATATTTTAAACCTGAGGTAGCCTTATCTTTTTTCCTTAGGAGCAAACTGACTTACAAGATTTTTATTGATCACCATCATTTATGCTTGTACACGCAAGTGACTCATTATACCATGCAGTCCATGTGAGAGCTTCTAATGATTTGGCAAGGAAGTACCTCATCAGCACAGCATTAGAGAGTCTTATTGTAGATATGAGTCAATCCCTACCTTGTAACCTTCAATAGACACTTGGAATTCAAACAGATGTTCTCATGCATTGCTAAAGTTAAGAAGGATGGAAATGCCCTGTGTAGTTGTAGGAGGGATGAGAATGTTTATTTTGTACTGCACAAAACCGTGATACTATCATTGGTACTTTTGTTCTTGCATCTCTACAATAACAAAAATGCATGATTCATTTCATAACTTAAGAAAAAAATCCTTTTTCTTGGATTTCTTACCTCTTGGAACTGGGAAGACAGCAGAACAGTGCTGACTGAGTACGATTCAGTTAATTTTACAAATATTTGTTCAGCAGCATTTGCCAAATAGCATTGAATCAGGTAGAAAAGTGATCAAATTCCAAATCTAAAAAATGTTAAATGAAAGAGCAATGTGCAGGACAATGACTGGATAAGGGATGCACCCTTTCCCTCCTGTCTGTATCTCAGCACCTTTGAACTTATAGGGTTTGGTTGCCAAATTTAGGCAAATAGGCACCCTAAAAATGTGAAGTCTCCTAAAGGTCATAGGGAAAATGTTTTATTTTTTTCTTAAGAGGCTGGAGTTTCTCATGCACATTTCACAAGACTCCATGGGTTTGCTATGTTACTGCTCCCTCAAGTGGTAAAATAATTTCCCATTTGCAATTGCAGCTTGGTTTCTGTGAAACACTTGCTTTCCTCTTCAGAAAGTTTTGAGGCTTCCCCCAACTTCCGCTTTGTTCTTTTTTTTTCTTTTTTTTTTCCTGCTCAAATGTTGAACATTATGAACAGCTGCTTAGGACTGTGGGGTTATCAGAGAGGTACAACTGTGGGTTAAAGGGTTATGATTGTGGTTTTCATTCCTTAGCTGACCTATTGAACCAGCTTGGGCAGGTTATTTCACCCTGTAAGCTTCACCTTTGTCATGTGAGAATCAGTGATTTTGCTTATCTGACATAGCAGAAAACTCAAAAATCCTTTATCAGTGGGCAGTCAGAGATCTGGCAGCTGTCTCAAGTATCACAGACTTCCAGTATTATTTCTACGTAGTAACAAAGTAAACAAAATCACCTCCTGTACCTGGAGGTTTTGCCATCATTTCACAAACAGCAAAACCCTGATTTACGGCAGAAACATCAGAGTTCAAGGAATAGGAGTCTGAGCACGAAAGAGCTCAGGCTTGCTATACTTAGGTTCCCAGTGAACTTTGGCGAGAAGATAACCCTCCAGTATTACCACTGCATCAGTAATGTCTTGTTTCTCCCTATAAGAACATGAAAAACGTGTTTTCTACAGTTGTCTGAGGAAATCGTGTTGTGCCTTGATTAGAGAAGCAGAAGAGGTCTTTGGACATCCAGACTTAATATGAAATGCTATGCAAGATTCCCAGTATTAAAGAAGAGCTCTGCTTCATCCTTTGAAGGAAGCCATCAGTAGTAAAATGAACCATTTTGTAACCTTATGTGTTCTTTGAAAGAATCTGTTTAATTTCTGATCCTGTAAAATCATGGTCTCTGTCAACCTTGGTGATAAATCCAGTCCTTGCTTGACTTATAGGGCAACAAATGCGCAAACAACTTTTTCTGTTTTCACTACACTGCCTTTTAATTTGGAAGCTGAGATGAAATTTATGATTGAGTAGTTAGCGTAGTATTTCAGATGTATGTATTACTTTTCATCTTGAAGGATCTTAAAGTCCTTTGCAAACTAGGTACACACAACAAAGCCAGTGGCATTTCAAGAATGCTTTCCCCACAGAAGCCTCTCTATTGTCACTGATAAAGACCTTTAGTAGCTTCTCTGCTGGCTGTTTCTTGTGCTTCTGCCAGTTACCAGTGAATATCCCACTCCATTGAAGTAGTTAATTATGGATTTGGTTCTGTTCTTCTCATGTATTTTTGATGACATTTTTTCTGTTACTTCTACCTAGCTTTCCTTAATAAGTTTGAAGGGAGTCACTCAGTCTTACCTCTTTGCTGTATGTTGTACATGTTGAGGAAAGCATTCCCTTAGAAGTGATTGTTTTGAATTAAATGTGAGTAGTCTGTTAGGTGGTTGAATTTCCAAAATTATTTTAAAATCACTGTTGATATTTTGATGTCCATATTCTGTTTTCAGTTTGCTTATTTAACTGCTGCCATAACATTTATGTACTTGAATTTAATGTTGCATAAACTTAAAAAAGTCAATGCATGACTAAGACGACCTTAAAATTTCTAATAATTTAATTTATTGCCTTAGCGCACGTGTGGAAAAAGTCCTAAGGTAGAACATATATGCTGCATTTAATCCAATCTAAACCAGCCTTTTATATATCTGGTAGAGGGTTAAAAAAAAAACAAAACAGGTTATCTTAGATCTACCTATTAAAAAAAAAGCATCTTAATGTGAGGTGATAAGTTAGCATATGTCAGCTCCTTCTCAGTAGCTGTAGGTGTCTGGTAAATGTAAGGTAGTTCACTGTGAGTGTGTGGCAGAATGGCTTCATTCTCGCTGCAGATGCCAACGCGTGGGCTCCAGCTCCCCTCAGAGGCTTTGTGTTAGTCACCCTAGCTGCCAGTGCCCACTCCTAGCTGTGGAGCCGAAGGAGTCTTTTTCAGCCATAAAATTCTCTGTGTGAGATTGGCCACAGAAATGGGCATGTCTTCACCTTGCCACCCTGATAGGATAACCATGAGCAAGGACCACTACCATAAAGCAGATGATATCCATGGAATTTATGCACCATTTCTTATGTACGGATCCTCACCCTGCAGTATTAGTGAGGAAAATTTCTGTGAAGCATAGTCCTCAATGAAAGATCAAAATACCTCACCTTTGTTGCAGGGTAAAAGTATATGCATGGACAAATTATCAGCAGAGCACTTTGTGTGTAGTAATTTCTTTGCACGTCCATAGTCCTGTATACTAAATACTAAGAATTCATGAAGTCATCTTGCATTTGAATAGGTATATTTTATGGTATGTGTAGCATAATACAATACATACATAGATAGGTACAAGAACTGAAGAAAATTACGTTTGAAGTGGAGTACGTCGGAAGGAGCAGAACTGATTTTAAGGCATAGGGCAGTCATACTGGTTGAGCATATAACTGTTTCACCAGCTCTGCCCTAGATCGCATGAAAAACAGTACATGCCAGCAGATCATAATTTTTTAATGTCAGCTACTTAGTGTTTGGGAGACAGGGAACTGTCCTGCTGTAGTGATGGCTGCCCTACATAAGAAAACACCTCTTCTAACATGAAAGTTCAACATGAAGTTCAACAAGGCCAAGTGCAGGGTCCTGCACCTGGGTCAGGGCAATCCCAAGCACAACTACAGGCTGGGCAAAGAATGGATTCAGAGCAGCCCTGAGGAGAAGGACTTATGGGTGTTGGTTGATGAGAAACTCAACATGACCTGGCAATGTGCGCTTGCAGCCCAGAAAGCCAACCGTATCCTGGGCTGCATCAAAAGAAGTGTGGCCAGCAGGTTGAGGGAGGTGATTCTGCCCCTCTACTCCGCTCTCGTGAGGCCCCCAACATAAGAAGGACATGGATCTGTTGGATCGAGTCCTGAGGAGGGCCATGAAGATGACCAGAGGGCTGGAGCACCTCTCCTATGAAGACAGGCTGAGAGAGTTGGGGTTGTTCAGCCTGGAAAATAGAAGGCTCTGGGAAGACCTTATAGCAGCCTTCCAGTACCTGAAGGGGGCCTACAGGAAAGCTGGAGAGGACTTTTTACAAGGGCGTGTAGTGATAGGACAAGGGGTAATGGCTTTAAACTGAAAGAGGGTAGATTTAGATTAGGTATAAGGAAGAAATTCCTCACTGTGAGGGTGGTGAGGCACTGGAATGGGTTGCCCAGAAAAGTTGTGGAAGGAAGTGTTGAAGGCCAGGCTGGAGGGGGCTTTGAGTAACCTGGTCTAGTGGAAGGTGTCCCTGCCCATGGCAGGGGGGTTGGAACTAGGTGATCTTTAATGTCCCTTCCAACACAAACTATACTATGATTCTGTGATACTTTCCACTCTCCCAGCCTTTGCATGTTCCTGCAACAGAACAGATGAGCGAGGATGCAATTATATGTGCTTTTCAGTATGATGGTACATAGAGTTCAACTTAAGTATTTGAAACATGCATCCTGTTTCTCTGATTCTGAAATGTCTTGAGTAGTAAATCAGTTTCTGTAATAGCCATTATTGAGGTTTTGCAGGACTTGAAAATGTCAGACAAGAATGAGCTGTTTAAATACAGGTTAAGTGAATGCAGAGATCAGGTTGGTCTGTGGTTCAGGATTATAGAAACAGATGGTTTATGCTTTCTGTCTCTGTCCTTTTCTTTTGTGGAGCTCTGAGGCCCAACCTGAAGTGTGAACTTATTTCTGTCATGCAGAAAACAAGTTAGCTGGGCTGATGCTCATAGAAAGCAACAGAGCATGCAAATTACCCAGCTGTATCACTTGTCCCTCCTCTCCACCTGTTCTCAGGAGATTTCATCATGGAAACAGTGATGGTGCAAGAAATCTGCTTATGAGTTTCTTCAAACATGGACATGTGTGGCTAGCCTTGTATCAGTCTCTGTCAGGCAGATGACTTTTTTAATAGACTTTAAATATCTGTGATAGAAAAACAAACTGATTTTCTGAAAATTCTGAAAAATTCAATTTGTTGCCACCAATACTGTAAAAACCCTACTAATATTTTTATTGTTTCTCTGCATGTGTGAGGAGGGGGAGATACGTTGCCTATAAAACCTCCTTTTTATTTTTTGGAAAGCATATCATTTGATAACAATGTCTAGATTTTAAACATCAACAGGTGATCATCTGGTGCTTTTGGTGAAAAACGCTGAATTTCAGAACTTGTTGCTTCTTGGTAGTCCAGTGGTACTAGAGTCTACTAATGCGCAAACACTGCAAAGTCTACCTGTAATTTTGTACAGCAGAGTGGCTGTGTAGTTACCTGCCTTCTTGTAGTAGTTCAGAATCTCCCTGTGAACTTCTGTTGTGATGTGCATGTGTAGAAAAACCAAGTGTGACAAACACTTTTATTATCCTAGCAGTGTCTTTGTTAGTATGGTTTTTGGCAAGACACTGTGCTTTTCCTTAAAAATTAGTGTCACACCCTACTTTTTAAATTGTTAACCCTACCCCAGCAGAAGTCCGTGTGGGCTCTCCTTTCTGCCAGTATTTTCCTTGCACGAGTTAGACTAGCATGCCCACTTGCATTTTTCCAGGACCCAGGCTCCTCTGCATTTTGCATTTGCTCCACTAACTCTACTGTACACCATTTCAAGAAAAAGCTGGCAAAACCAGTGATGTATACAAATAAAATAGTGTAAAATAACAGAAAATAAAAAGAAAACCTTGTGAGAATATACAGAAAATGAATTAATGTAATAACTGCAATAAATATGATAAACATCTTTTTGCTTTCAGATTTAAAAATGTCTGACCAGAAAAATATTGTACACAGAGCCCATTGTATTGAAAAGCTACTGTCTGAGAACAATTTTCAAGATATTGAGAATCATCTTAAAGAACTTGAAGATGTTGATATGACTATAGAATGCCTTCAGGGGACAGAAGTTGCCAAGGCTGTATACAGAGTACTCAAGACCTGCCCTTCAGCAGAGTTGAAAAAGAAAGCAAAGCAGTTATTATCAAGGTGGAAAGCACTTTACAAGAATAACTGTGTTCAGTCAATGCAAGTTAAAAAGTCAGTTTCTGTGTATGTGAAAGAAGAAATTGAACATCTCAGTGTGGTTCCTGGAGGGCAGTCGCTGTCTGAAGGACCATGTCAGCAGGAGGCATTAGATGCTACTAGTTCTAAAATTTTGATCCCATTGCAAACTGTTAAAAATGTGGTATGTAACGACACAGAAGGCAGCATGAATCAGCTTTCTTCTTCTGAGGAACAACACACTGATAATGAAGATTCTAAACCTCTTGTTAACGAAGCAAGTCTGCAGCAGGATCCGATGAAAGCTCTGAGGTGTAAATGTACGGATCTTCTTTATAAAGCTTTGACTCGTTCTGCCAAAGACGAAGAAGAAACTGATAAATGGCTGGAGCTATCTAAAGAAATCGAAGAACATGTTTTTGCTCTTCATGCTAAAAATGACAAAAAGTATAAAAATTGCATCAGAAGCAAAATCTCTAACCTGAAGAACCCTAAAAGTTGCCACTTAAAACATAACCTTTTTTCAGGGACGCTGAGTCCAAAGGCTTTTGCTGAGATGACAGTGATGGAAATGGCCAGCGATGAACTGAAACAGCTCAGGGCTCTGTACACAGAATCATCTGTTCAGGAACATCAGCTTCCACAAGTTATTAATGGCACACAGACAAACAAGATAAAGTGTAGGCGCTGTGAAAAATTTGATTGTACTGTCACTATGATCGCCAGAGGAACTCTCTTTCTTCCAGGTTGGGTGCGAAACACAAATCCAGATGAACAAATGTTGACTTACGTTATTTGTAATGAATGTGGAGAACAGTGGTATCACAGCAGATGGATCTGTTTGTAATGCTGTCCCTCTTTAGTAAGTGGTTTAGAAACATAGATATGGGAAGCTATCTTTGTTGAAACTGTATAATTTAAAATTTTGTATTGTTATTATGTAGATGCTGCCACTAAAAAGTGCAAAATCAGTTTTAAAAAACTGCTAAGTTATATTTGAAGATGACTTGAATAAATCTATGTGTTTTTAAGTAATGTCAATATGTAAAGAAATAAAAGAAAAAAGGGAAAAAATGGTAACACTATCTGAGAGAGGAATATTCACTAGTAAATCCATTAAAAATATTCCAAGTGCTGCAGTTTTTTTCCCCAAGGTACTGTGTACTTGGAATTTTCATTATCTTCATCAGGAGTTCTTTTACAGAACATAAGTTTCATTTACAGTAAACAAACTGTTTCCAAAACTGCAGTTCTTATACTTGTGTGCATTGCAGAATGTTCGGCATGGATTCACTCCTTAATTAAATCGCTTTTTGCAAGTAAGTGTTAGATTATTAAGTTGGTTTGAGAGGTAATGTCGAAAAGGAAAAAAGGAATGAAAAATAGAGTGTAAAAGGGGGAGAAGGCAGCTAGCAAATGAAAGCAAAAATGAAATTCTGTTTTAGCTTTTTGCAGCTATTGGGAGGAAAATAGGACTTGTGACAGTCGGTCAGTTTGCAGTTCAGATTTGCAATGTAAGATGATGTGTCCTGCAACTGTTAAGAAATTCATGCAGGATCAGACAATGGTTCATTTCAGAAAATTATGTAAATACATTATTAAATTTATTTTTATTTAATAAAAGCATGAAGTTAATAGGCGTTAATCACTTTCTGAATGGATATCCTCTCTTGAACTGGGATGTCTGTCCTGAACTGAGCAAATTAATGTTTTTATATAGTGCAGGCTACCCAGAAAAAATGGATAGGAGGAGATCTCTTAGCTAAAGTTTTTACACACGTTTTTGTTCCAGAATCAACAGGATTCCCTCTGGCTGTATACCAGAAGCATTTATTTATCAAAACATATCTCCTTAGCATTCTGCTCACTCAAGTAATAGCCCTGGGTGTTTTCTTTTTTTTTCCTGGAAAATTAAAATTACTTCAAAATCAGCTATCTGAATACTTTGAATGGAGCATATATCAGAAGTCAGGGACATGTTTCTTTTCTGAACTGGGAGAACCACCTGAGTCTGGGTTTCTTTCACAGCTGTCTGTTGGTCTGTAGAAGACTGTGTTCATACTGTGTGTCCCTGTTTTGGTTTCTTCACTGCTTTTGAGTTACTGTAAACGTTTAAATGAGAGGAAATGGGTCTTGCATTGAGTCCTAATTTTCTGAGCACACGAATGCGTCAAGTTAAGGACCTGAGAAAATGCAGTGAAGAATAAGTCTGCCCTGCCTGAGAGGCTAGGTTCTTGCAGCAAAGCAGTAGTACCGTTGGGAAGCATAACCTTCATAATGAGTTTCCTTGTTGGAGCGCGGACGAGATAGTGAAATGGGTCAATAAATTGCCAAAGTCATGCTTTAGGCATAGAGGAAAGTGTTTTGTTTCACCCTATTGTATAAATACAATAAACCCACATACTTGGCATTAATGGAGATATCTTTTACAAATGCGCAACAGGCATTTTGCAGTTCAAGGCTAAAATGCATCAGCTGAGCAGAGAAACCTGGTGAGTATTTGCTGGAGGAATTAAGGACAGTTCCTGTAACACAGCTGAGGCTGGTCAGCTTCTCTGGGCTATGGCACTGCCTGGAGCATGGCCTGTCAGAGAAAGGAGTTAGGGGCATGAGATGAGAAAATAGCTGTTGGTGAACTAAAAGCCAGCCAGGACTAAAACCGTAAGATAGGCTTTTATCTCTATATGGTGAAAACGGTGTGTAACCTGATGTTACAAAGAGACACTTGCTATTATTCTACTGAAAAAAAAAACCAAGAAATATCTTTTCCATTCTGTGAAGTGTTAACAGTTGACTTTCAGTGGTGTGATTTACTGTGACGTTACCTAGCTTTTTATCATGTGAAAATGTGTGGTTTGGTGGAATTGCACTGATGTAAAAAAATTTTAAAGCGTTAGGCCAGACCCCCAGTGTTCAACTGTGTAACCACTCAGTATCTGACCTTCCTTTCCAGTCCTTTCCCATGCGCTGGAATTCATGCTTACAGGTAGTCCTGCTTGTTTAAGTGGAAGTACTTCTATGCAAAATATTTAATTTTTAGCTTTCAATAAAACCATAGGAAAGCAAACACTTCTGTGTTACTGGTTCACAGTAAGCACAGAGTTGTGTGCTGTCATTTTGGAGGTCTTGGTCCTGCTGAGGAGATCAGTAGGCCAGTACTGTGCTGTGTCAGAACACAGTGTAGCAGGAGACCTTATTTTAGGTGTGAACAATGGACACTTGTAAATAATTTCTGCCTGCAGATGGTTTTGAAGCCATTTCAGTAATGGACAGCTCATCCAAGTTTTGGCTTGGTGAAGGGAAATGTTACAAGGCATGGACGGTGGTTTTGACAGAATATATTGCAAGGGTAAAATTTATAGCCATAATACTGACTACATTTGTGACATAATGTGTAATATCATTTTCTTTTGAACTACCCATCACTAAATGTGTAGTGCTAAGCTATATGCCCCAACATGACTGGGATTTTCTACAGATCCGTATTTACTGAGCAGCTAAGAAAACGTAAACAGTGGATATCTTAAAACTTTTTCAAATCATTGAGCAAGGCTGCCTTGCTGTGGATCTGAGTGAGCCATACCTGCAGCAGCAAGAGGGTCATTTGGTTCTAGCCTTTCACATCTTGCCCTTTCTTCTAAGATGTGGAAATAATAAAATCTGGTTACTGACAACTGCAGGTGCAGCTTATGGTATAGAAACAACTGCCAGTAACTACAAAAAGTCAAAAAACGGATTATAACCATGCCCCTTTTACAAGTACTCCTTAACTTTATTCCGTCTGTTTCAAACCGAAAGTAGTGAGAACTCTTAGGGCAAGGCCTCAGTACCCTCACAGTTGTAAACTCAGCATTTTAAAGTAGTTTTCCATGGTAATACATTGTGAGCAGGCATTCCTCCGTTGCTTGCCTTCCCAATAACAATTGAACCTGAGAGCTGGCTTTGTAACAAGTCCAGTTAAAGCTAGACATTAAAAGATGAGAATATATTTGTAAATTTTGTGAGATCCAGTAATCATTAAAAGAATTCCTGTTCCTATTGAAAGAGATGGAGCCCTTCCCTTTATTCAGGAGTTACCTAGTCTGAGCTGCTAGCTGCTGGTTCCACACACACGCAGTTGCTAGGTTGTTAGCATTACCTAAAAGCCAGGCACGAAATACGCTCCTGCTTGCATGTCCAGATAATAGTCTGGGACAAGGAGGAGATCTGGGAATTCTGGCAGAAAGGAGCAGAAAGCACTGGGAGCAGGGAGAGTGGACTGGGCCCATTGTAAGTGTGCTGAGGACACAAATCTGTAGGAAATGAGGCTTTTTTGTTCCAGGGCTGGTGAAAAAGCTCATCTAGGTTCAGTTTCACTTTATGCCTGGTTCATGCTGATAAACGTGCTGCCACAGCTTCACATTTAACAGTTAGTGAAACTGTATACAAAATCATGAATTATTGTATTACCTTCTTGTTCATCTTATGCCATTGGTTATTTTTACCTAACACAGTTCTTTACCACGTTGTCCGTCTTTCCATCTGTGCTTGTATCCAGTGCTCATTACTTGAAAGGTTTAGTAGAAAGCAGATGTCGTGTAGTGTCATGTGCCACTGTATATCAGAATACTGTACAGGCATGAAGTGCCAAGTATGAGAGACGGTCATTCAAGTAAATCATTGCTCTTACTTAGAAAGGTGTGGTCATAGTTTCACTAAGCAAAGTACTGCTCCAGGCCACAGTTTGTCAATAGGTTATGTTGTCCCTACCCAGATTGTGTAACTGTGCAGGCTTAAAATGTTTGACTGGATAAGATTGTATGCCTTGGCTCAAAGTGGCTCTAAAAAGTCGACTTGCAACTACACAGCGTATGCATCAGCAGGAGGGTCTAGATTACTGGACTACAGGCAGTATCAGAGTCCAGAAACAAGAATAAAAGGAAAGCTTTAAAAAATGAGATTCTTTTATGTTGTTGAAGTTGTCTTTTTTCAGTTTGTTCCAGATGGGAAAAAGATCTCTTAACGTTTTTAAGCAGAGACAATTAATTTTCGTACAATGTTTAGCATATCCATGATGCTGCTCCACAAAGGAGCATATTAGAGGTGATCCACACAGACAGAGGACAAATGTATGCCGAATAAGGCTAAAGTCTGTATTTGTTTTCACTGGGTTTTCCAGAGATGCTGTAAATTCAGCTGCTTCTTGAATCCTATGATTTAATAATAGCAATAAGGTCTTAAATGTGGATTGCACTCAAAGCTCAAGCAGCCTGTAGCTGCAGAACTTGTAATACGTGTCTTAAGAAGATGACAGCTAAATTAACAATTAATTTCCCACAACTTTCAGTGTAAAAGCAAAGATACTATTCTGAGAAGTGCTCCATTAATTGGAGTCAATGTTGCTCCCTTAACACCAGTGACAAAACTACTGGTTCCTGGAGATCCACTGCCAGATCCATTTCATTTCGTTTTGTTGAGGGCCTTTTGTATCTCCCTCATAATCCTCTTAGTGTAGCACTTTTCAGGGAACTACTCGGCTGCCATTTGTTGTTTATAACTCTTTCTTCCTTTCCAAGCCAAAAGAAAATTTGTGCTGTTTATTGTTTATTTAAAATGTATTCTTTTCAGTCTGCTGTGCTATGTACATTTGTTACTAAAGCCAAGAACTGCAACTCTTTAAGCAAAAAAAGAACAGCCCTTTTTCTGGCAAAAAGAAAAGTTACCTGGTAACAGGCTGTGGTTAAGGAGCAAATATGTTGAATTACAGTCCTTCAGGGAATCTTCAGAGTGTAATCGCCCAGTTCATTGAGTGCTTGGAAGATAAGGACAGAAACAAGAGCACTTTGATAATTTCTTAGATTGCTTGGGGGCTGGCTTGCTGCATTCTGGTATTAGCAGAGCCATAAAGGCAGATGACTTCATATCCCCTTATTTTGTACTGCTGTAATTCAGCCAGGAGGTGACAAAGTCATGTTTTATTGAGACCATGTCATCACTTGCCAGGATGGGACAAAGTCTCCTTGCCAACTACAGATGGTGAAAAGCATTATTCACAAGCTCTATTATATGAGAGCTTTGCTGATACAGAACTTCCTCATACACACACAGAAAAAATTGCCCTTTATTTGCCATTGGGATGTTATTTGCGCCGTTTGCTAGCGCGTGACATAAAAATTATCTCTCCATGAATTCAACTCTGAATAAAATCCTTAAGGTGCAAGGTCAGCTTTCAGATGAACGTGCACGTGAGGGAGCAGCAAGGGTGGGCTGCTGTGCAAGAGGAGGCGAGCCAGGAGCGCAGGGTGGGTGACAAGGTGTGCAGGGACAGTGACTTCAGTAACAGGGGTCACCATCCCATAGCACCCAGACAAGAAGACCAAGGCAGATCTGGTGGCAACGATCAGCCAAAACCCCAGTGAGCACCAGACAAGTCTGCAGGGAGGAGGCCATGCCAAGGTGGGGCTGGGTGTCGAATGGGAGCTGGGGCACAAGGTGGGATGCAGGACCAGGGCCACCTGGCTCAGACAGGGCCTAAGCCGAAATGTGGCTCCCGCTGGCGGAGGAACCCTGAGGTGGCTGCCCAAGGTGGCTGCCCCCACCGGCTCTGCCCCAGCCCTGCTCACCACCGCCGGGACGGCCAGGCAGCGGCCTCAGGCAGGCGCAGAGCCCACAGCACCCACTGTCGGGACCCTACGCTGTCTGTGTAATTTAAAATGGGAGTGATTTTGGTATACATGTCTCAAACCACATCTTAGCTGGGCATTTTCTCCTGTCTGTTCCTAAGAACTGGCAGGTATGCTTCATGTGACCAGCCCTATCAGTGGCATTTTTTGTTCTACAGTTTTTGATTGTTCTACAGCAACTGTTGGTTTTGTTGCACACATGAATAATAGTAACAGGGCCGTATAAAGGCCTTCAGTTCCTGTTCCTCAAGCACGCATGCATGTGTTTTAACCGTAAGAGTAACTCTGTTGATACTCCATTATGCCTATAAAATCATAAGCATAATAGGCCATGGTTACAGCATGGTCCTTTTCTATTTTCTTTTATTTTCCCATGTAAAAGAAATAAAAATACATCTTATCTCAAAATTTTAAGAATTTTGTTTCTAACTAGAATTTTAAAAATTTTGAGGGACCTGGACAAGCTCGAGAAGTGGGCCCATGTGAACCTCATGAGGTTCAACAAGGCCAAGTGCAAGGTCCTTCACATGGGTCAGGGCAATGCCCGGCATCAATACAGGCTGGGGGATGAAGGCATTGAGAGCAGCCCTGCCGAGAAGGACTTGGGGGTACTGGTAGATGAGAAGCTCAACATGAGCCATAATGTGCGCTTGCAGCCCAGGCCAACCACATCCTGGGCTGCATCAAAAGAAGCGTGGCCAGCAGGTCGAGGCAGGTGCTTCTGCCCCTCTACTCTGCTCTGGTGAGACCCCACCTGCAGTACTGCGTCCAGCTCTGGGGTCCTCAGCACAGGAAGGACATGGACCTGTTGGAGTAGGTCCAGAGGAGGGCCACAAAAATGATCAGAGGGATGGACCACCTCTGCTATGAGGAAAGACTGAAAGAGCTGGGGTTGTTCAGCCTAGAGAAGGCTGCGGGGAGACCTTATAGCAGCCTTTCAGTACTTAAAGGGGGCTTATGAGAAAGATGCACACAGACTTTAGTAGGGCCTGTTGCAATAGGACAAGGGGTAATGGTTTTAAACTAAAAGAGGGTAGATTCAGACTAGGTATCAGGAAGAAAGTTTTTACAATGAGGATGGTGAAACACTGGAACAAGTTGCCCAGAGAGGTGGTAGATGCTCCATCCCTGGAAACATTCAAGGTCCGGTTGGACAAGGCTCTGAGCATCCTGATCTAGTTGAAGATGTCCCTGCTCATTGCAGGGAGGTTGGACTAGATGGCCTTTAAAGGTCCCTTCCAAGCCAAACTATTCTATGATTCTGTGATTCTGAATTTCCTTAAATGTATCCAAGTGTCTGAGAAACGTCATCTCAAGAAAAAAAGATGGTCGCTTCATCCCACAAGGTATTGAGTACAAAACAGAGTAATTATTTCCTCCACTTCTAAATGCAGATTTTTTTTTCTTTTTAAACCACAAAATAATGCCATAACTAATCAGAACGTATGTCTTAGAATTACCATCATTTAAAAAGGCCATTTTTCTACCCCTCCAGCACTTACTTGTATTTTACTTTAGCATTGGATGAAAGCAGATCTCAGGAAAAAAGTGCTTAAAAAAATTCAAAGTCCAGCTTTGTTAATTAAGAATGGGTCTAGTATCATCAGCTTTGCCTCCAGCATGGACTGCCTTTTAATAATCCTGCTCCTGTCAGTGGGAGACATTTCCTTTTGATGATACTGACATCTTGTTTTCCTTTCCTTTGGCCGTGTTGTAAATCTGATCCAGAACAAGATGACTCTGCAAGTGGCAATTCCAGTCCGATTGCATCTCCCTTATGATCGGAAGCACGTGATGACTGCTCGAGCAAACGGGCGTATTTCAAATGTTCTTTCTTTACGCCTGTCATTGCCTATTCCTCTGGACGATGCGGGAACCTCTTTAAATACACTTAAATCATTTCTGCTCTTTTAGTTTTAGTTACATTTTGCCCTGTCCTCGTGATGAGTTGTAAGAGCACAGAAAAGACTCTCATGACCAGCTTCTTTAGGCTTTTTTCCTGTGATGTTGTTTAAACAGTCAAGTTGACGTTATTCTGAATTAGCACAGAATAAAAGCGTCTGACTGCTCTTTCTGAACAGCGTACTTTGGATTTTGGTTGGTTCCTTCATTGACACATGTATGTTTGTAAACGTCTCTCTCTGTAAAGCGCAGCTGCCTTACAACCATGAGTTTGCTTTATTGGGGCCCTCGGCGTGGAGCACGGCGAGACTCCTGCCTTTAATAAATAACTCTGACCTGCAAATGGTCTGTGAATGCGTTGTAGAGCTGAGCAATTCCGAGCACCCCAGAGCGAACAGCAGTCTCGTCCTCTGCGGTGGAACCGTGCCGCTCCTCCTAGCTGTCGCGGGAGGGCGGTCGCCCCGTGCGGCGCTCTACGGACGCCTCAGCGCCGCGCGCTTGCTGTGAGCAAAGCCGTTCCCGCTGCCGTGCGGGCCGACCCCAAACCTGCTCCGCGGGGCCACGGTTGAACACGCACCCCCCCCCCCCCGCCAAACCGGGGCGTCCCGCTTCCCCGGGCGCCACCCGCGTCCCCGGCGGGGGCGGGGCCTCGGGGGCGGGTGCTCCCCGGGGGGCGGGGCCGGGTGCCCGGGGCTCGGCTCACGTGGTCGCCTGGGGCCCCGCCCCCTGGCCGCTCCGCCATGTTGTTTCTTCCTTCCCCAGCGCCCGGCGGCGGCGGCTTTGGGTGGCGGCGCAGCCCGGGCTCGGGACCGGCGGCAGCCCCCTTCCCTGGGCAGGTATCGGCCGGCCTGGGATCGCCCTCTCCGCGCCGCGTCTCTTTCCCTTCTCCCCGGCAGGCGCGGGGCGAGCGGTGGCCGCCGGCTGCGGGGCCGGTGTCCCGGGGAGGGCGGCCCGCGCCGAGGGCTCTCCTGGCCCGCGGCTGGGGGGTGAGGGGCCGCTCGCCCCGGGGCCGCGCTCCCAGCCCGGCGGCCGTGGGAGGGGGTGCAGGGAGCGGGCTGGAGCTGGCTGGGGTTCGTTATTTTCCTTCCTCCTGACTCGGCGCTTATTGCCCCGTTCCCCTCTCCGATCCCCCCGCCGCTGTCCGAGCTCTGCCGGCTCCCGGCGGCGCTGCCTGGTGCTTGCTCGGTGACCGCTGGCCGCCGGGGAGCCGGAGGGGAGCCCCGGCCGTCCCGTGTCCCCCCCGCCCCTGCGGTGCGCGGGGCCGCGGTGTGAGCGGGCCCCGGGCGCTCCTCAAGGCCGGTGCGGGCGGCGGGGCAGAGTGGCGTGATCGGGGATCCCGTGACTCCGGGCAGGCGGCGGCTCCTGCGGGAAGCGGCTGCTGCCGGGCCGTTCCCAGCCGGCGCATGATCAGTCTCCGGCTCCACAGTGCTTCCCGGGACTGGGACGGATCTCTGACCTGCGTGGGTGAAACTCGGTTTCGGACCTGTCCCCTCAGCACCTTTCCAACCGAACAGAAAACAAGACAGTGCTCCCTTTATCGCCTTTTCTTGTTGCTGTCTGCTGAAGAAGGGCTTCTGTGTCCCCAGTGGGGCCCTGAGCAGTGTGCTTTATGGTTTTAGTTCTTTTTTGAACCAGGGGCTTGATTTAGCTCCCTTCTGCAATGGCCAGTTGCTTTTCTAATTATGGCAGATGGCTATACAAACTTAGATGCGGTGATGGCTGGAGAACCAAAAGGATTAGGTTAAGGTTGTTGAATCTCTTACGTCTGAGTGGTTAATGAGCAGTTTCAGTAAGTATTCCATGTTAAATGTAACTTGTGCAAAACAATTGAACAAATAACAGAATAGTGCAAGAAAACTAGTTTTAAAAACCTGTACTAGTTGCCTTTCTAGCAACGTTACATGTAACTAGATACATGGAGAGCACTTAATTTTATTAACTGGGGTGGGGTAGGCAAGTAGGGAGCTCCTTGGCTAAATTTTGTTTTGGAATTAAAACGCTTGTCTGCAGATAGCTGTCATGCAGTCTGCCACCCTACATGTTGTTTTCCTTCTTTCCTAGTTGTCCACAATAATTTACAGCTCTACTAAATAAGCATGTGGTTTTTATTTGTCTTTACTTTTAAAGTGTTGTACAACACTGAAATTGTCAGTGCTTGCCTTTTTTAGAGCAAGGGTGATTCTGTGTGGCTGTTTTTTTGGGGGGGATCTTTTGTGACTTTTTAGTAGCTTATAAGGTAACAAGCTGTAATGTCAGACTGGAGGGAGAGCTGTTTCTTGGACGTACCCAAAATAAATCCAGAACTCTTTTTTCCTGCCACTTTTATTTCTAGAGAAACCTAATCAAAGGATGGTATAATTACATCTGTGTTTCAATATCAACATGGAATTTATAATGAACTGTTATTTTTTTCTGTCTTCTTTAGGTTGTATGGAGCTCTGTTGCCTTAATTTTAGAAAGGCCTTTTCTGTTAAGTTAAAAATAGGGAGTGTGTAATGGAAAAAAAAAAAAAGGCTCTAGTAATCCTTGATTTGCTTTTGAGTGCTCAAACAAAGCATCAGTTTCCTTAAATTGAAAATATGTGGAAAAAAAAATGCAGAGGGTCAAATGCGGTATTTAGATTTCAAGCTGTATTTTATTTTGTGTCAATTAAGTAATAAATCATGCGAAACCGATCTTTCAGCTCTTTAGGATTGGAATTTTACATAAATGTTTCACAGTGAATAAAAACTTCCCAGCAAAAAGGCTTGTAACAATTCCTTAAGGCTTTTTTTTATAATGTTCATTCTCCTTGGTGGTTTGTTGTTGTTTTCAGTCTCTACAGAGCAGACAGTATATCGTCCTGGTACAGTGTAACCCACTTAATCCCTTAGGGATGGGCTTTGGTCACAGTTACATTGGGAAGAATACGAATGCACAATGTAGCCTGACCAATAGAGGCTGCTATGGCTAAGAGTCCCTGCAGGAAAAGGGAGACTAATGGAAGGGAGAAGGATGAGCACATATGAGCAGAAATAATTGCTTGGTAAGTTATCGAAAGAGTGGAAGCAGTAACAGGGAAGTAGGTTGCAAGGAGCATGTCAGTTAACTCATGAATTGTTAGAAATGTTGGACCAAGAGCAGCAGCACCTAAGGGTGTTTTGAAGTTGGCTGAAAGTAATAGAATATTTAAGCTGGGAGATGCTCAACTGTGAGCTGCTGAGAAATGTCAACTTTTATTAAATCGGCATAAATAATAGTTTGCTCATTCTACTTGAACGTGGGGAATGAGATGGAAAATGAAGGCTAGGTCTCTGCAAGATTAAACTAGCAGAGGTATAAATGTAGGTATTTCTCCTGACAAGTTTTGCCGATTGAGCTTGTGGCTAGATGCAAGTTAGAATAAATGAAGTGATTCTGGCAGTAGGTACTGGCAGGGATGATTTCATGATCCAGGGGTTATGTGGACTTAAGGATTCCTTCCCTTGGCTGCTGCTTCTTTCATAGTCCTGAGTCATGCCAGGCAACTGTTTTAACTAGAGTCCTGAACTATGCAGGAGTTAAAAATAACCTTATAAAGAAACCCCAAAATACAACTTTTTGGTGTACAAATGAATGGCAACAGCTCTATGTCAGTTCAGTTTGGGTTGTGTTCATGTTACAAATTATTATAAATAAACTCTAGTGATATTCTGGTGTTAGATAAAGCGTGTCTAGGCTGCTTACAACTAGAGGCAATTTTCAGATAACCTGTCATCAGCTTATTAAGTATCTATCCAACAGAAAACACAAATTACCTTCACAGTGCAATGGTCAAATCGTAGATAAAGGAAGGAATACTTGAAAGATGATTAGGATCTTGGGGATCGCAGTAGGTCAAGGCATATGATTGAAGGGCTTCCAGAGAACTAGGCAGCTCAGAAGTGGCCGTCAATAAAGGGGTGTTGCTGATCTGCACCTCTTATGTTGGTACCCCGTGGAGGAGGAGGACAGTTTGGAGGCTGATTAATGTCCAAGCTTGTAATACGTTCAAAAGTACAAAGTGTGTAGCATCTTGACTTCATATCTGTATGTTTCCCTTTGAATTGAGAGCAAAATGTTTCAAGGTCAAACAGCCTCGTGGCCTCTTACGCACTAAAAAAACCATTCTTGTGCCACTTAATTGGCCAAGGTATAAAGCAGTACCTTCTAAATATAAGAACAAGGATTGGCTAAGCAGGGAGAAGGGAGAAGGGAGAAAATTTCCTTCTGTCCTTTCTTTTCAGATTTCTGGAAACTTGCAGTTCTGCTGTAGGTGACAAGTATTACTTAACTACTCTGTAGCGATTGAGGGCTGAGAGAGTAAAAACTCCACAAACAGTAAGTGTTGAAAACTGCGTAACATAGTTCTGAATTCTGCCCTTGCTGCTGCAACTCTGATAATTCTTGGGACCTTTTTTCAGACATTTTACAGAGAAGCAATTTATATCACTTTTTGATGAGCTGCTGCAACTAGCAGACCACAGGAAACAACTTTTTTCTATGCTAGCCTGACAAGCAATATTGTCAAATGCTTTGTTAGTGTTAAAAAGAAAAAAATTATTCACGAGGGAGTAAGTTTACATTGTTATTGAAAGGCCAGTGTTTTTGTCAGACAAAATACTCGAAGTGTTTGTGTGCCTTTTTAAACTATTGATGTCTGATACCTGTGGTTTAACAAAATAAGATGGCAAAGAAAATTGTGAATAACTTCAAAGGTGACATGGATGTGTTGTATAGGTATAAATTTGAGGACAGGAAGTTATGAAGCATGGTCAGTATTATTGTTATGCTGGTTATGGAACTGCTAATTCTGCTTGTCAGTAACTTTGAGAGAGTGTTTTTTCTGAAGTCTTTAACAAAGATGGCCCGTTTGTTTTAAGAAGTCTTGGCTGAAGGCACATTAGGTGGTAAATAAACGTGATTAGTTGTAACAAACTTGAGTCTGTCTTACCTTGGATTTTTTTTTTCCTTCTCCAAGTAATAAATTTTCTTGCCTGTTTCCAAGTTAGAAAGTAGGTACAAGTGGAGAAACAACAGTCTGGAAATTTGAAGCGTCCCTTACATCGGTTTCTTCAAGAATACTGAGGGAATTCAGTGGTGCTATTGCAACAGACCCAGGTTTTGGGTGCCTTTTATTAAAAAGGGGGGGGCAGAGGTGAGATTTCAGTTGCTATGTGGTTTGGTTGGTTTAGTTTTTTTATGGTGTGCTGCTGTACCTGGTATCAGTATGATAAAAGTGAAACTATAAATTCGTCTAGTTGACTCGGTTTGCTTAATAGGTTAAGTGTGCTTGCTGACATCATAGATACAATGCAGTTACCGTGTTGGCTAACAGTATTTTTCCATAGACATAACTCGAGTTCAACACCTGTCTTCAGCCTTCAGTATTCTGGTATAAGCAGGTCCTCTTTAATCTATTAAATGATTTTTATAGTAAAAAAAGACAAATTCCTAGACTCAGTTTGCATGTTGCTGCTATGGTTTTCTAGACCAAGAATCTTGCTTTTCTTTGAGGCTGCCTCAATACCTACATGTTAAAAGAGGTAGTTGCACTCAAAATAAAAAGGCAGCTATGAAGCTGGCAGTCATGAAATTAAGAAAATCTAGATGGATAGATTGGACAAGGAAGTGGTGTTTCTCTAAGCTTTGAGGGGCTGGGAATCAAAAATTTTGTAATGCATGCTGATTTTTTTTTTTTTTTTTTGAACTTGCTTAGCATGTTGTTTTTAGTCTTGCCAGCAAATGTTTGGACTGCTAATGGAAATGTTTCAGACTTGTAATTCAGCTCATTGTTTAAAAGGGAGATTCTGGGAGGTGACAAATTACGATTTGTGTTATGGTATATGATCATGTTAGAAATGGCACTTAGTAGAAACCATTCCCTGCTTTTAACAGGAATATTGAAGTCAGTGGTCTAAGAGCTCAAGTCCTTGTAAGCTGGTGGAGGCAATTCAGAGATGGTTATCAAAATAGGCCAGAATGGGGCTGCTTTTTATTTCCTCTGAGTTTCTTTGAATATTGAAATGATCGAGAAACACGAGGGAAAAATCTTCTCTTTACAGACTCCTCTGTGTACTAGGTTGAGACTACTCTTACTGTGCTGCACAATTAGTTTAATGTAACAAATAACTGGAACAAATAGTTGTCTGTAATTCTATGGTGTCTTGCAGTTCCCAATGTTGGTTAAAACAGATGCACCTTGCACATCAGATACAAGTTTTTCTTTTGTTTTCAGATGGTGAATGATGATTTAAACTGAACTATTAAGGGAATAAATCTTGAGAAATACGATATCAGATGTTGACTGTTCCTTCCAAAAACATTGTCAAAAAGCACATTATACAGATAAGTTCGAAGTATGTAATAGGAGAAATAACATTAATTCTCCAGGCATCTTAAGGGTTTTATCTAATGGCGTAGCTCAAATAACTTATTTGTTAACCAATACTAGGAATTAGGGAGATAAGTGAAGACACTGGACCATTTTAAATATTTCAGTATGAATGTGGAAATCATGTGCAAGTAGGCTGGTGACTCTAATAAGGCTTTTCAGACACATAAAAAGTTACGTGTTCATATCCTGAGCCATAGCAATTATCCCATAGCTCTGTGAAAGGTAAATGAACAATCCACTTGTTGCTCTTAAGCAGTTTTAACATTGTTGTGATACAAACCTGTAGAAATATTAAGGATTTATAAACATTGTTTTTAATTACACTTTATTAATGAATAAAATTACTTGCTCTGAACAGATTTTTAATGGAAGCAGCCACTCTTCCTTCTATTTTGAAATTTCTTTGTGTTGAGGCTTCAGTTGTAGATTGTCTAACAAATAAATGTTGAAAGATGGAAAGTTAAAGACAAAAAAATTCCTGAAATTTCTTGCTTCTAATGTAGGCCTTGATTTAAGGCAGCACAGAGTCATATGACTCTCACACCAGCTAGTATCAGGTATTAATTCCATAACCATACTCTGCGGGTGATGTATATGCCAGTAATGCTAATTACAAGTAGCAAGACCGCATTCCTTCCTTCAGAGAAGGAGACGGACTAGGCAACTTATGACCCATTTCCATTTTAAATAGATGCTATTTTTGGAGAAGCCTGTTTCAGCTGAATTACTTTGAGCTCTTTTAGTAACGGGTAGGTATAGGAACAGCAATTTTCCTCATACAGAAGCTTAAGTGTTGGCTCTTTAAAATTAAATTTTACCCCCAAGCAATTAAAACACTTTTTTACAGTATTAGATGACACTACTGTAATGAGGGCAAACCTTAGGCTGGCACAAAACACTAATGAGCTAACTACTTTATTAAAAAAAAAAATCCTTTAACACTAAAATCTGTCAGTAAAAAAGGTTCATTGGTGCCGCTAATTCACCATCCCTGTGCTGGCAGCCAGGCTCTTCACTAGCACATCCAGCCTTTTTGACAGTTTTGCCGTGGGAAGCTGACACTTGCTAACTGAACTGTCAGTGTAGGCTTGGCCTCGGTATTTGGCATCTTGAGGATCATTTGAAGTAGCATCGGTGAATTTGCTTTTACAGTAGTTGTAATAGTATTCTGTTCATCACGGCTGTTCTGCAAGGAGTGAACAGTAAAATGCTGAATGTTTGTGTACCAATACCCAGTCACCTGACTTTTAAAATAAAATTACAGCATTTGCATTTGTTCTGTAGATAACTGTTCCCTGTGAGTTGATTTAAAATTCCTTGTCTGGTTGCAATTTTGGGTGAGGTGCAGCAGTTATTCCAGTGTAACGGATGGTGTCTTGCTTTATTCCTAAAGCTTCCTCTTCACTTCTGCTTGTTAAAAAATAACGTTGCTAATGAAATATGGCACTGAAGTGACTAGTTCAAGGCATGTGCTCTTATAAAATTCTCTTGCTCTGCTTTCTTCCATGGATCTTTTTCAGTGAATGTAAAGGAATTGTTGCCCTCGTTGAACATGATGCAATAGCCCTTTTGCACAAACGCCAGAGGGTTTGGGGTTTTTAAGTGTTTGAAGTGACAGACCAGTAATTCATGCAGCGTACTGCTTAGGCTGCCATACAGGCCGCAGCCTGTGGCAGCGGCACCTCGTAAACACATGGTATTCTTGAGTGGGTATTCTTACTATGAGTATCTACACTTCACCTGTTGAGCGTAGTCCTCCTGCTTTTGTACATGAAACCTGATGTTGGTGGACTTTAACACTTTCTAGATACTTATGTGTGTAAAATTTTCTGCTCACAAACGCCTGCCTTCGTAATGATTTTCTTAATCTTTACAGGTCTAGGAAACCAGGACGATCTATTCCCATAACAATGGCAGCAAAATCCTCACTCCTTAAAGTAATACTGCTAGGAGATGGTGGAGTTGGGAAGAGTTCCCTTATGAACAGATATGTCACCAACAAGTTCGATGCACAGCTGTTTCATACAATAGGTGTGGAATTCTTAAATAAAGAGTTGGAAGTCGATGGACATTTTGTTACAATGCAGATATGGGACACAGCAGGTCAGGAACGTTTTAGGAGCTTGCGGACTCCTTTCTATAGAGGTTCTGACTGTTGCCTGCTAACCTTCAGCGTGGATGACTCTCAAAGCTTCCAAAACTTAAGCAACTGGAAGAAAGAATTCATTTACTATGCAGATGTCAAGGAGCCTGAAAGTTTTCCATTTGTGATACTGGGTAACAAAGTTGATATCGATGAAAGGCAAGTGTCTACAGAAGAAGCCCAGGACTGGTGCAGGAATAATGGCAACCATCCCTATTTTGAAACCAGTGCAAAAGATGCTACTAATGTTGCAGCAGCCTTTGAAGAAGCCGTTAGAAGAGTTCTAGCCTCTGAAGATAGATCGGATCACTTTATTCAAACAGATACAGTAAACCTTCATCGGAAACCGAAACCCAGTTCATCTTGTTGTTGACTTAAATTTTTTTTTGGCCAAATTACTTTTGACTAGCTTGCTCTGTAAAAGGATGGGGAAGGTGTAGTAGATAAAATAACATGGGTTTCACTCTAATATTAAAATTGCAATATTCTGCTGCTTTCTTGGGGGAGCAAAAGAAAAATTTCCATTCAGGAGCAACCCATTATTGAATTAGTGACACCTTCTGTTTAGGAAGGTGTCAAGTAAAAACATTAATATAAGAACGTAATTTGCCAACTTTATTCAAATGATAAATACTTTGAATGTAATTAAAACTTGAAAGTTCTAGAAGCACTACTTTGGAGAAACTGTTCTGGAATTCAGACGCAAAGATACTTTTATATGTGTATATTTTTATGAAATCAGCATTCCATTTTTGTTTCCCTAGAAGTCAGTTTCTTAACAATACTAGCTATTAAACTTCAGTCTCACTACATTCCTTTTGCTGTGACTGGTACTTCATCTCTAATGTGTTTATTATAAGTTAATATAAATTACCTTCAGGTCATCTCTAATTGCCTAATGTTGCTATAATTTGTGTAGGTTTTTAAGTAGGAAATAAATTTCCTACATATTTAATGTCCATTTTCCCTTCATTTACTATTCTAATGCTGTACTAATTTTTCCAGCAGTTTAATGCAAGATACTGATGATTTTTTGAGTTAATACATGTCTTTGCCTTAAGTCCCATTCTAGCATGTTTCTGATCAATAAGGTAAAAAATCTGAGTAACTGAAGTATAACCATTTTTAGTTATGCAAAAGATGTGCTTTATTCAGTCAGCTTTAATAGCACTTGAAGGGATCCACATTATGACAAACTTGTAAGAGAACTTTCAGTGTACAGCCTTAAAGTTCCAAACCTCTTGTTCCTGTTAACCTGAGCTATGAATGTGTTTACCGGTAATCTTTGCACTGTGAAACTAAGGGTTGGCAATACGGAGAGAACTCAGGAAGCTCTTGACTTACAGTAGATTGTGACAGCTTTCAGCCCTAATACAAGTAAATACCTACAGCTAGTGTTTGAGCTGAATTTGATCCTTATTTAATTTGCTATTTTAGGATATGGACTTATACATTTAAGACAATGTCTTTTACATTACTGTACTCATTACATGACGATGAACAGAAGCAAATTCTGTATTTAATGGACAGTCTTTCTGCAGTAATGCAGATGAAACCACAGAAGGTGCGTTTGAGGCTCTCCGTTGCAGTTAAATGGTGAATACTTGTATGAGAAGTTGTTGAATGTTGGCTCTCAGAGTACCCACTGCCCTTGTAATAGCAAACTTGATAGTGCACTATTGCTTCAATGTGTAACCTGACTGCTAACAGGCACGCACGTACACACATTGCGGACTTCAAAGGAGTCTGAGGCCTGTAGGACAGGCCATGTTATTCGCTAAACTACACAGACTCTGCTTTCTGTACAGCAACTTTTTCGTTCCAGTAGAAAAGTCTTTCTTGAGAGTACAGTAACAGCAAGGGTTTTCTCTTAACCTATCTGTTCAGTCTGTATCAGGTGTAATTACTTGGAAGTAAAGCTTGCAAAACAAACCCTTCTTGTTGCTCTTAATACACTTCTCTGAATGTATTGTATTCTTGCTTGAACCTGTCCAGGACAACTTTACTCCACAGATCTGCTGCTCCTGCTTAGAAGTGACATCCTTTTACCTTCTGTACTTTCTAAGTCTAATTCATTCTTACAGTCCTGCAACAGAGCTGTGTTTTAAGCTTCAGTCACCTAACAGCTAAATATAGGTTGAGCTGCTACTTTTGTTACGTTTAATTTCTAGTCAATGAATGAAAAGATCTGTAAAGAAAATCTTAGCTAAATTCCTCTTAATCTTAAGCTGAGAGAGCAAAAAGCTTTAAAAACTGATTGCTTGTGTTTGGGGCTACTAAGATAGTGACATAAAATTGTTGTAAAACACTACTACCTTACTACTTAAAGCTTCCTTTAATGTTCATTGTAGCAAAGGTAAGGTTGAAGCAAAACGGGAGATTAAGTTACCGTGACTAGAGTACTATAGATATGATTCAAATAAGATTGCCAAAAGGAAGCAATTAAGGATGAGAACCATTGTGGCCTTTCTTGTGCCTAGGAGTCCATCTGTGTTTTCCCATCCTGTCCCCTTTCCATGTAACATCATGGTTACCAAGCCTCCATCTGAGAACTAGGTTAAATAAAGTTAAATAAAACTTAATACAATAGAAGTGTATTACTTGTGCCCTGGGAGCTGCTGTACCACAACTGTACACTAATCACAAAAGTAGCTAGTGGAGATGAAGGGGGGGTTACATGCTGTAGTAAGTAAGACAATATAGCAGGATTTGGTCTGAGAGGGAGACTATCAAGTACTTGAAAGAAGCAAAAGTCCTATGAAAAGCAGATGTAGATGATAGGTACCAAAAAAAAAAATCTTCATAATGCTTAACAACAAATATGTATTTCTGTATTTTTGAAAGCTTAGTGTCTGTCATTCAGTGTGGAGGTAAGGCAGGCACTTGCGGCTTATGTTTCAATTCACTAATTCATTTCAAGGATTAGTGTACCTCAAGTATCAGGGGGTCCTGTTAGCAATATTGAGTTCTGCAGAGTGACAGAGCATGCTATGCAATACATATCCAAAGTTCCAGATGTCCTTTAAACTGAGGAGCAAAAATACTGTCATGGCAAGCTGGTGGGATTGATGAGAGCAAAATGGGAAGGGGCAGAAGAAACTATAGCTAGGACACAGCTAACAGCACATGTAACAACAACTGCTTTCTCATACTGCAACAGATTTTACTTGAATTCTTATTCCTAAGCCTCTGAGATTGGGTACGAACATAATATGTGCAAAGGAGCTCTCTCTTCTGTCTTGTCTGTTGACCTTCATAGTGCTGGAAACATTCATTGTCTGATGCATGCTAGAACTGCATCTTTCAGACCTAGAGCAGATGTGTGACTGTCGTTGATCCCAGGATAACTTTCACCTGTCACTTCCAGAGAGCAGTCTCTCAGCTTATTGTAGAAAGTCACAAAACAAAACGTAAACAAGTGTTCCTCCATACACAGGGAGATCCCAGCTACCTAGCCAAGGTCCTTCAGAATTCTGTCATGAGACAACGTTCCTCACCGCAAATCTATAATGACTAATGAAATGAGTTAGCACATAATCCTCCCTTTCCTGTGGCCAGGAACAATCTGTTTTTGTAATGCCTCGATGGACCTATGAGACTGCATCTCCCATTTGCAATTCCTCCATCCAGAAGGGGAAAAGATGTATGGAGGCATAAGAACAGGCACCATTTAGCTAACTGCCTTCAGAAGTCAGGCAAGAGAGAAAACACTTTCATTTTACATAACTTGTACTGTGTGCTGGCAGAAAAGAATACAATTATCAAAACCCCCCCAGTTTGTAAGTGGTGGAAACTCTTAGCACTAATCCTTTATCTTTGCCAAATTTTTTCTTACTGCCATGTATATGATTATTTAACGTAAGTATTTCCTCAGTGAATCTTAACTGTATTTTTCCAACCATCTTGCTACCTGGAAGGAAGCAGAAAACAGCATGACAGCTCCAACTTAATGGCTCCTTATCATATGAATCAGAATGCTTTACCGCAAGTGTTTCTGTTGCTTTCATGTCTAAAGCAAAAAAAAAAAACCAAACCTCATCTGATTTACATAAGATTACACAACATTATAAAAAAGCAGTTTTTATGAAATAATACTGCAAAGACAAGTAGTCCCACTTCATGTGCCACCCTGCCAATAAAGGTAGCCTTACTGTGATCAACTAGTTTTCTTCTAAATCATTTCAAGTACACTCAACAGGCATCCATACTGCATCATTCCACATTTTATTTAAGGTAAATATTGCAACCTTTATATTGTGTTCTTTTTCTCATGGAATATTTTACAGTGGCAGTTTAGCAGTAAGTATAAATTACAAAGAAATAATGACTGACTGTACATTTAAAGCACATATACATGTGGTCCCTTTAATTATACAGACTATGCAAAATGTACTTCCTAGAACAGCATGCCACTTCCTTTGGAAATTACTTTTCAGACATTACAGGCCAAATAAAGCCTTTCTGAAACCTCAACAAATAAGAGTTTCATGGTTCAAAGACCCGAGTCTAAATATATTTTCAAAAAGATTTCAGCACTTGCAGAGATAATGGAAAGAAGTGGGTTTAAACATGTAAATTTAGGTTTTTTCCATGTGTTGATTAGAATTAAAGTCAGGGCAGACATAGCTGTTCTGGTCTGCTTTATTAATTCATTTTGTTGATGCAACACTGCAGCTAAACATGTATTGCACTAAACATCTGGTAAATTTGCAGTTTTAAGCTTTAAAACTTTTAAGTTTTTTTCTCAAAACTTCCTGAAATACTGAAGACAAAGCTTTGCTGGTCTCCTCTTTTTATTTAGCACTTTATAATACATACATTACATATTACAATATTAATATAGACCTGATTTAATACCACAAAGAGTAAAGTCAGTCTGGTTAGTCTGCAGAGTAAGTTCTCTAGCAAAGGACTGTGAGTAGAAAGGTTTATAACAAAATTAACCACTTAGGCCAAACAGTCAAGAATTCCCTTTTGCTCATGTTAAATCACATGACTGGAGATGTCTTTTGCATTTAGATCTGATTTCCTCCCACCCTGTATAAGAGGCTTACATTTTGCATATGCATTGACACTCACATGTCTCAGTTTGCACCTATTCAGTCCCTGACATTTTTAAACTTAGTTTTCATAACACATAAAAGGAAACTTCTTAAGATGATACACATTTTAACCAGAGAAGCTTGGCTGTTCTTATCCGTATCAGAAAAAAAAATGCAAAACCTTCTTCAGGATCCAATTTGTCACTCTTCAGAAAGATGCATATCAAACATGCCGAGAACTAACCAGGAGAACTACAGTTCAAATAATCAGGGAAGTATGGCAAAAGCACTCACTTGGGAAAGTTAGTTATTCAGCTTAAAAGGTGTTTCTTCCCAAGGAACTGTACTTTCCTTTCAAAGGCACTGGATCGAATGGGAGAATTGAGTTCGTAAAATGGGTTCATTGCAAACTGAGGAAAGAAGAAAAACTCATCAATAACCACAATGTCCAGCACTGGAAAGCGTTACTTCAGATGACAACTATTAGCTTTCAGCCTATTTAGTGCCACTTAAGAGCACGGAGCTCCGAAACAGTCACTTGCTTTCCAGGCCCTTGCACTCTCCCCACATATGTGCCCAGCCATCCCTTAGTACCAGCTCCTCAGAACAAACCCATCACGAAACTGGTGGAAATTTCTGTTTGGAAATCAGCCTCATCTGAGCCCCCGCAGGAGGCCGAGATGGCCGTCTCCCAGTCAGTGCTTGCGGCTGCCCCATCTAGTGGGAGTACCACTACTACTTGTTCTGAGCGCCAAGCACTTCCACCAGGCTTCTGTGGCCCAGTCCTTTGCTTGCATTACCACCATTAATGACACAATACTGCCCCAAAATCACTGGACTAAAATGAAGAATAAATTCTGAAAGAGCACAGTTTATAACAATTTAGAAAAATCCATTCTGTGTAATGGAACATACAGCCTTTATGTCACACGTCATCAACTCTGGCTAACGTGGACTGCACGGGTGCTTCTCCACTTACATGGCCCCCCCCGCCCCGAAAACATGGCAATACAGGCATGCCTGAGCATGTACTGCAGGACACACTTAGAAGCACTGCAGTGAGAGCATGAGAAGTGGGTTCTTACCTTTATATACAAGTCATATACATCATTAAAGAAGTTCTTAATTCCGTCTTCTTGCCTTACATCATGAAGCATTATAAATCTCATATGTAAAGCAATTAAGGACAATTTAACTTTTACAAAGAAGAGAGACATTCAACATATCCTGAGATGAGCATTTACACCTAATTCTGCATATACTTAAAATGTGTAGCTGTACATGAAATAGCAGTGACTACAGGAGGAAGCATTAAAAGAACTGGAGCAGTGAAATTTAGAAAGCATTACCTTTGTATTTTAAAATTCCCCTATTTGAAAATAATCACCTCTCTATTCAAGGTTATGCTTTTTAAAGCTAGACAATTCTGAATGTGGATGATGCTCTTAGCACCTTTGCCATATACCCCTGAAGTTAAAACGACATTCAGTGTTACTTCCTATGTATAACAAATGTTTCACAACAAACACTTCTAGGACTATCTGTACATAAGATCAAGACCTGACACCGCATTTTCAAGATGGGTGTGACTGACACCAAGCATGTTTATCCCCACTTCTCCTCTCTAGCACTATCAAAGGGATGGGAACAGAGAATCATATAAGCTTGCTCAGACCCTCTCATATTATTCCCCTTTCATTCCTCTTTACTCCATGTGAGCTCCATGTTTCATTAGGCTACTCCCGCTCCTCCAAAAGGAAAAATCCATCTTTTCAGTTGGTCCCAATTTTCAACTGCTGTGCCTCCCAACTTACTTCATGCTGAAGCTGGTGAATCTCTCTAACAATAATAGTGGTGAATAGCCAGAGAAATCTGTTCCAAATTAATTTCATCTGACTTAATGCTTTCTGGCAAAAGCCTTTTCCCATATAAATACAAGCAAAGAGAAGAGGGAAGGATATGTCCAGCTGTGACAAAAGCAGAAACAAACCATTCGTTAAACTTGTCCACAGTCTTCAGATACATGTTGTTAGAAAGCCACATGTTCTCATCTACTAGGTCAAGAGCAGCATGGGCAATGAACTGGTTGAGATGGCGATGATCATCCTAATGTATTTCCAGAAGACAGAGGATTAGTAATTCAGTGAAAGGAGTGAAATACAAACAATGATTTGCTCAAGCTGCTAAACAACTAGTATTCCAGTTATGTAAAGTTATATATAGCCTTCTTTTCTGCCATGTGTGCCATCCTGTAATTAAATGAAACTAGTATATATTGTCACAATACTTGGTTTCAAGGGAGAAAAAAGTCATAATAAAAAGGTCATCACAAAAACAGTCTTGAGAGCAGCAAAACCAATAAGGCCCATACTCATAGCTCAGAAATGAATTCAAGTGTGAATTCTTTTGTTTATCTATGGGTAATCCCCCCACTGCAAACTTATTTCACAACAGAGGCCCTGATAAAAGTCTTTTTCTCTGCTTTCCAGTCACCTGTTTTTGTGAAATTTACAGCAATGTAGCATTTTTGGACCATAACGTCTCTGTCAAATCTGGCAGAAATTGAACAATAGGTTACAATGTGTAAAAGTTGGGGGACAGATGGGGAAAGCAGAGGACAGATACACTGATAACATTAGCACCTAAAGATTCTGTTTTTTTCAGGTAATTTGCCTAGAAACATAGGATTGTTTTATTGTTTTGGAGGGTTTCTTTTTCCTAAGAGCCTAGTGCAGAAAAACATCCTGCAACTGGTATTAAATACATGCTTGCAGATGTAAATTGCACATCTTCCTATAATAACGATGAATGGCCTTCATAGGGTGATCACAGTGTTTGGCCCTAACACTACCAGAGCTGTGTGCGGAAAGAACCATTTACTTTGTATACTAACTAGAACACTGGAGGACATCTGCCAAGAAGAAACTTGGGACTAAACCATACTGTAAGCTTCTACTAGACTAGAAACATAAGTAGTCTTGCACTGTTTCTCAAAATACAGGAGTGCTATTAATGCCACTCTCGCACCTCAGTGTTTTTCCCCTCAAATCAAGTGCGACTCAGGGCATTAACAGCTTTGCAAGTTCCATTAAACCATACTGAGGAAGAGACTAAGTAGTGAAGTTTAAGGGGCAAAAGCTTGCGCTGATTTACCACGTATGTTATACAAGCCACTTACTTCAGGCAGCTGTGCATCTGCACTGAATTCACTCTTAAATGGCACATCTCAGAAACAGAAGTGATAGTTGCCAAAACATATCAATGTCTACTAGTTCTTCTTCAGTGCACATCAAGTTTAGATTCTCTCTTAGGAGAAAATTTAGTATTTCAACCTCAGTCAGACAAGAAGCTTACCCAAGCCAAGTTAATTCCATTAGCAGAATGAAGAAAATTAATTTTTCCACTATCTGACACATTGAGTAGTCTTACATTTCTCACATTCTCAAACCCATATTTATCAATACAAGTTTTAAACCTTTCTTACTTAAAGGCAAGCATGACTATGGAACATGATTAAAAATAAGATTTCTTTATAGCATAAAAAATAAAGGACTGACTAGAACTTTCAAATTTATGTTCCTTACTTTATTACTGTATACAGATGCCTTAACATAGAGAATAACAGTAAATAGCATTAGTATCAACAGTTATTATAAAAGCTCTACAAACTAAGAGCAATATATTCTTCACCATACAGCGTCAAACATTTAAGGAAACCATGTTTTTGAAGACCTAGTATGATCTGGCAAAGAATTTGTAAGAGACTCAAGAACTCCGGAGTTCTACTCCCTATAATAAAGTTTCTGTAAAAGAAACACCAAACCAGTGGATAGTAGTAACACTTTTAAAACATGCTGGTCATGCTTCTAATACACTGTAAAATTACCAAAGAAAATGCACCATAATTACATCATAGGAGTATCACAGGGGAAAAGACACACCTTGGACTCCACTTTTCCAGGAGGCAGAAATTCCATTTCAAATATGGGATTATCATGATGACCAACTATCACAAAGTAGAAACTTCCAGACATTCTTCAATATAGTGTTCCTTACAAAAAAGACAGACACGTTTTATTGACGAGTCTATAGACAAACTCTTAATCCACCTGAAAATGCTCTTAAAATCAGCCAACATACTTCCTATTGATATTTACCATAGGCTAAAGAGAGATAAAGACTTTCTTAGGTATGCACATTTATACTTAAATAGGGGGGAAAAGATCCTTATGAAGTGGAACATCTCCTGGAAGTGAATCTAGTTACTACTGCCTAAGAACTCTTACTCTACAACTGACTGATGATTTAAGCCCTGACAGCCCTCCCAGTGACTCGGACAGCAAGGATCCCACGAAGTAACGCGCTGTACCCGACCCCGAGGAATCTCGTCTGCCCCTCCCCGGGGGCCCTACAAACAGGCAGTGGGAAGAGGAAGGGCGGCAGAGGGCGGGCACCGTCCTCCCTCGCACACAGCGGGCGTGGAACAGCCCCACGGCGTCCCACGGCCCTGCTCCAGCCCCAGGGACTCCCCAGGGAGTAAACCTCCCCCGCCGCGCCCCAGCGCCCTGAGGCCCGCCCGGGTCCCCAGTGGCTCCGCTGGGCACCGCCGGGGCTGCCGCCTCCAGGGGACGGGGCTGCCCGCGGAACAGGCGGGGAAAGGAGGGAGGGAGAAGGGGGGGTCCCTGCCCGCAGGGGCCCGCCGCCTACCCTGCGGCGCGAGCTCTCCAACGGCTCCCAACGGCCGCCCGGAAGCGCTCCCCTCTGCCCGCCCCAACATCCGGCGCCTCCGTGACGCCGCAGCCGCCGCCGGGAGCCGCCGCCCTGCTGCGGGGGCCGCCCGCCGCTGCTCGGGCAGGAGCCGGAGGGTCGAGGTGTGGGCCGGGGCCGGGGCCCGGGCCTGCCGTCCTCCCGCCCTGTGGGCAGCAGCAGGCTGCCCCCGGCAGAGCCTGGGCCTGTGTGAGGGGGAGGCTGGGGCAGCCTGGGCGCTCGCCGTCTCGCTGGCCCGCGATCGAGCTGGGAGTCAATAACGTCTTTTTTTTTTTTTTTTCCTGGTATTGTAGGGCAGGATGGCTTCGGTTGAAAGGGAGACGCTGTCCCAAGATGAGCTCCGGAAAAGGCTCTATCAGACTTTTAAGACCCGAGGGGTACTGGACATACTTAAGGTGTGTTTTGTTTTCAGCAGGTGCTACCTGTGATTCGCTGTGCTACTTAACATTGAAAGCAGTGAAAGTCATACTGAATAAATGTCTTTCCCACTCTCCCCAGCTGTATTGTTTTTGCCACAGCCTAATTCATATTCAGCTTTTATTTGCCAGAAACGAGGTTCTTCCCAAACAGAAGTGCTTTTCATTGTGGATTAGTCCTAGAGTCTTTTTCAGGAAGGTTAAAGGCCTTTATCGGGTCTTTGAAAATTTTCATGCTTGAGAAAAAAGTCAATGAGGGAAGAGAGAAATAAATGAGAATACAGGTCTGGAAAGGATCTCTTAGGTCACAGAGTCAATTTGCTACCTGTTCTAAGTGAATGTGCTATGTGAATTCCCCTCCTGAAATATTCCAGTTCTGTTTTAAAATTATTTGAGCTGTTTTCTCCTTGTCTGTTTATTGAGGAGAATGTCTTACAATATGGTTGTGTTCAGGACTGAAACTTTGTTCTGATTTGTAGCCTGGGTTTGTTTATGGTTGCTCTGGCCTTTTCTGTTGTGCTGAAAGTATCCTTCAGGTTAAGTAGCTCTTGCTTCTCTTGATGAATTTACAGGCAGCAGTTATACCTTTTCTTCCGCATTCTGTTCTACAATGCTAAGCAAGTCAAGGTGCAGTAGTCTCATTGCTGGTTATCCCAGTAGTCCTTTGCATCACTTTGAAGCCTTTCCCCCTTTTTTCAAAGGAAGTAGATCATGATTGTTGTGAGCTTTCCAGACAAAGTTTAGAATGGTATCGATTCTTCCCTACTGTTGTGGGGAAAGTCTGTGGAAGGCTGCACAGATCTCTTTTTGAGGCATGTTACATTTGTAGTGCTAGTCATTGTTTGATTGACACATCCATATCTTGCTTTTTCCAAACACTAAATCCCTTGTGTTACAGCAGAAGTTGGTATCAGGCCTTAAATGCTGAAATGTATTTCATGCAGTTTCAGTTTTGCTAGTCTTTAAACATCATCTGATTGCATTTTTTTATGACATTTTGATCTTTGTATACTTCTATACACATTTTTACATCACCAGCGAATGTTTTTAGCTCCTGCTTTTTATGTCAAATTGATTGTATTAAAGATTTTGTAGCTTTTCTGAGCTGAAAAATTAATACAGTTGGGTTTTTAATGGATTCCTGCGAACACTTTTACACCCCTAATGAGAATACTTTCAACTTTCTTGTGGTCTTATCTAACTGCCTCTGCTGGTAGGAGGCAGGGTGGATTTGGAGCTACAGGTATGCTGAACGGCCAACATATAACAACCGATTTTTGCCTTCCTTTCCCATAGTAGGGACAGGGATTTAGGCCTGTGTTTTCCACCTGCACTTTGTCACAAGACGTATAAGAGGTTGCTGGTCTTGGTTGGTTTTGAGACAACCTCATCTCTGTCAAAGTTGGTTGAAACTGGACAAGTTCAGAAATTAATAAGGAAAACAAATTTTTCAGTTGTCTTCGTTTCTCTCTGTTGTGTAATTTCTGTAGAAAGCCGTGCTAAGATATCAGGCTAGTCTGATGATCTAGCTTTGTTAAGTTTTGGTAAGTATGTAGTATTTCATCCCATTTTTGGTAACACGCTATTTCTTTAATCAGCTTTGTCACTGTTGCATGCCTGCTGTTGAAAGCTTAAAGCACTATTTCTGTCGTGATCTTTTAGTACGCTATAAACAATTTGTATAATTACAAATAAAATGAAAATTATTATTTCTTCCTTTTACAGGAGGAAGATTTCATGATTTTAGGTTACTTTTTTCTCTATTGTAACTCATAGAATGCAAATAGATAATAAAAAATGCAATTTAATTATTATTAGTGCTTGTAGCCTTTTTTGATTACTACGCTTTTGCTTCCCTACAAAATAATTGATATTGAAGACATTGAATTTCCTATTTATTTTCCCATCTGCTTTTGTGATTGCATCAGCAGCTTCTTGATATGAGACTCAGAAGGTGACTAGTGAGTTTTCTGAGTACACCTGAAATTGAAACCATATCAGGCAGGCTTTATTTAAGTCAGAGAGAAGGAGAACAGGAAAGCAGTGACCTAAAAATGAAGGTGGGGGTACTAGAGTGGAGTTTATGTGACTTCTTGACTGAGAACAACACTTCTTTTCAGTCCTGCGTTCGATACATCTTGAGGGAAAGTCAAAGATTGCTGTAGCCACCATTAGAGTGTTTTGAAGAAACGCACAGCATCCCATGCACTCTTCTAAATTTTGCCAAAGTTAGTCTGCCCTTTTCTGTTATGTAGGTTGTAATATAACATGTACAAGTAAAACGAGACTCCCCATGAATTTTTAAAAATAAAAACAATCATTGAATAACATGTAAACTGAGAATATAATGTCTTTTCTGTACCAGACACAGCTCCGAAACCAGCTAATCCATGAACTAATGCACCCAATTTTAAGTGGAGAGCTTCAGCCACAGGCTGTTCCAAATGATGACAGTTCACTTTTGACCACAGCTTCCAACAGTTTAGTGGCAGATCATCTGCAGAGATGTGGCTATGAGTATTCACTTTCTGTTTTCTTTCCAGAAAGCGGATTGGAGAAGAAGAAGGTAAGTTCAGTAATCTACTTCTAAGACTTGTAGGAGCTTTGCTTTCTGGGGGGTGTTACATTTCAACAGAAATGAAAAAAATCCTCTTTTGTGATAGTGAAATACAAATGCAAGTACAGCTCCTGATCATTTCCATAAAAGACTTCTACTATTCAAGGCCATTTTCATGAATGCTTTAAACTGGCACTAAGCAAGTGATGCTGTTCTGGGAAGACATAGCACAGGCCTCTTAACCTTGTACTTGCTTCGCCTATAGCCGCAGTCTGGCATGACCATTTGTGAGGCACTTGAGGAACCGATCCTGATTGAAGCGAGCCTCTTGTTTGGCCATTCAATTTCCTGAAAGTGTGGTTCATGGTCAGTTTAAGCTGTTCTAACTACAAGCTGTAGCTGAAAAGGGCAGTCCTTGCCCTCTCTTTGTTTCTCCTCTATGAGTATGTGATAGGGTGAAATTGTTTCTAACTGAAAATTAATTTTTTGACTTGGTGAGTAGTTAGTCCATCATTTGGGTTAAGGAGCTCATCTGATTTGTATGATAAATCAAGAAAAGAGGCAAGGAAAGTAGCAAAAGCCATGTATCCAGGGTGGGGAGGAAAGAAAACTATCTCTTTTCACAGTTTCAGTTGGTCATAAAACTATATGCTGGCTGCCATATGTCTTAGGTAATGGACATAAGTAAATGTAGTACGAGAACAGCAGGCCTCTGACAATGGTTTTACAAGGCAATAAACAGATCTTTCTTGAATGGAAAACATTCTACAACTGTAAAATAGTGCCTATGACATATTTGAAATGTTTTTAAAGTAGTTAGCCTTTTCTAACTTATCTTTTTTTTCCCCCCCAAAGCTGTGGACCATGCAAGATCTTCTTCAGTTAATGAGGATTAATCCAAAATCCAGTCTTTACAGATCACTGGTAAAGTTATTTTGATTTTGAAAATAAGCTTAAATTACAGTTGTGATGAAACAGAATGGCTAAAACATCTTTTATTTCTTACAGACTTCAGGAACTCGGAAGGAAAATAAAGGTACAAGATGTTTATGCATGATGCAGACAAGGATAATTGTGTCAGCTTCTTTTTTATTAAGATGCAAGCAATAGAAATGCAAATTTCTTGAGCGTATGTTGGTATGGAATAATGTGGATTCAGGAAGATTTTGAAACTTGCAGTACATCAGGATGATGAATATTATATTTCAGGATTATCCAACTCCTATTTGTGGTGTGGATTAAGTGTTAACATTCACCTACAAAATAAATTACTTGAATGTTAGAACTATGAAAAAAATTGTAATCAGGTATTAAATGTAATGCTATTTGGAAGCTTTTCATGCCAACTTTGGCAAGCTCAGATTTTGGTTTGTGTTTATAATGGAGTGTATTATCTTGCATAATGTACTTCAGAAACTAGTTAAAGATTTAACTGACTTTCCGTTGGTTTATATAAGAAAGAATTCTTATGTCTGCATGATGAAACCTAGCTATATTGTATAGCCTAAAGTAGTTTGATCTTCAGAAATCCCTATTGCCTAATGACCTCATAATTAAAGTAGTAATAAGCTGCTCTCTCAAATGACCTTGGAAGTCAAAAAGACAAAGAGAAATGGATGAAATGAAAAGTTGCAAAAGGACAGGAATATTCTTATAATAAAAATCTTAATAGTTTACTAGTATTGATTTTTACTTAAATACTTGGTTCTTTTTGTAAATCAAATATGTTTTCTTACACAGTGAAAATGACTTCATTAATTACAGGCTCAAAAATTCAGTTTTGGTATGAAATCAGAACTAATATATTGCATCTTGATAGGTTTTCTTATGCAGATTTTAATCGGACTTACAGAGCATCATCTAAGTAAGGAAACTCATGACACAGAAACTCAGACAACCTCAGTACCTCCTTACAGAGAATCTCTTGGTAAGTGCAACCTCTGCAAACAAGTCTCTCCAAATCTTTTCGTATCGGTAAATGGTACGGATTAATAAAGTGTATGAATGTTATTCATTCATCACTTACTCAAATGCAGCGTGAAGTAATAATAAGTAAAGATCATACCTATCACTAGTGCATTGGTTTTCTAACCTTTCTTAAAATAAGGCAAAAGTCCTGTTATGATTTTTTTTTTTTTTTAAATCACTCAGATGTTTTCGTAGGCATGTAGCTAAAAGCTTTAACATCTTAGATGGACTGTAAATGTTATGTGCTGAAATATGTTCTGGAAAACATAATTGTAAATGCATGCCTTGCTTCTCTTTCTATGATAGTGTTTCAGTGAAAGTTAGGCAATCATTAGGAGTTCTTGAATTATAATATGCATGCTATTAGTAATAAAAAACCCTAAAAGTTGCATGCAAAAGAAAATTCTTGCCCATCCATGATAAAGAGGATGCCTGACTATGTAATACCACAGATAGTGCCTAAACAGCTAAGTCCCTCCTCCTAGGTGTATGGTGTGTGGTACAGAGCTGATAAATGGCATTTCTGTGCTGCCTCTGCTTTTGTACCACACAGGTCTTTCTATGACAGTGCTACTTACGTAAACTAAGGAACTTCCTACAGAGAGACAGGTTCCTACAGGAACTTTGGTAGGATAACTGTGGTGACTGTTCGTAAATTATGATGGATATGTTGCTCTTTTTATAGCTGAGAAGCTTCAACTGATTGATGAACAGTTTGCAGACTCTTATCCCCAGCATCAGAAATATGAATCTTTAGAAGTAAAACTTCATGAATATAGAAAAGAAATAGAGAAGCAGCTTCAAGCAGAAATGTGTCAAAAGGTATAACTCTGGTCATTGAATTTGAAGGAGACATTTGTTAATTTTGACTTTGCATGTTACAAACTTTTAATACTTAAGGTAAATTGAAAGAAAAGATCTAATAGTGAGTTACAACAAACACAAAAGGCTAAGTTAATCCAATATCAATTGCTAATTTGATGATACAGCATGTTTATATTTTCCATTCCCCTTTTTTGTTAAATGTGCACAGAATGTTAAATGTTTTATTCTGATGTTCATTTGTAACACACCTTTTTCTAATTTTGAGTGTCTTAATTTGGTAAATTTTATTTGCTCTTTGATTATTTTGTTTTATGGAGAAATGTTTACTCTGCTTAGTCATACTATTCATTTTCCTTCCCAGTTAAGCTTTTGAAGATTTAATTTCAATATAATGCATAGCAACTGAGAGGTGTAAATTGCTGCTGTGTAGCTTGACAGTAGCAAATTCTCATCAGTATTAAAAATTAACTATTTCAAAACATTGCACAGAAACACTAAAATCGTAACAAACAGTATTATGAATGATTTCTGGCTTTTTTTTTTTTTTTTTTATATTCCTATAATTGAAGGCAGCTCTTTGAGAGACTTTTCCTTCATTTTGGGAATAAAATTAGGATTTTTTTTTTTTTTGTCATATAATCCAGCAATAATCCTTATGTCTGAAAAATGGAGCAGAGAGAATATACTGCAGTTCATTTAAATATGGGTTTTTTTCCATAAATTTCTGTCAAGGTCAACAGTTTATTTGGTTAGCAAAATTTAAATTAACTGTAGTTCATTTAAATATGTTATTTTCCATGAATTTCTGTCAAGATCAATAGTTTATTTGGATGTAAAAATGATGATCTGACAATCAGTTAGAATTCTTAGACACACTTTTAAAGGCAGTCATCTGTGTATAAACTGTTTGAGGAAATCAGTTTAGTCATATTTATTCAGCTAGACAAGTAGAAGGATGGAGAGTTAAAACTGCCAGTGCATTTTACCTTCATTTTTCATTTAGTCTTCAGTTGCCAACAGGCACTGTCTTTTTAGTATGTAACACATGTTAATTTGTGCGTTGTTAAGTTTGTCTCAGTTTAAGCAAAGCAGTTGCAACAAAGGAGATTGGAATCTTAACCAGATCTAAATCACTTCTCAATTCAATTAACTTTACATGGATTCCTTAGCAATGTGGCGTGAATTACTGTAACACATTTCTAATCCAATTTATGTGTGTACAAGTGATGCTGTACTGTCTCACCATTTCTTTAATTTTTCACAAAATTTATGCCTGCAGACCTGAATTCCTTGATCAGACATTCCTACTGTGCTTTTTCCCCTCTCTTTAACCTCGTTTTCTCCAGTCTCACAATTTTTCTATCACTCTCTTTTTATTCTTTTGCTCATTTTTTCTCACATTTTTTCTTGTATGCTTGCTTTCCATTTTCTTCCAAGTTTTTATTATAATTCTTTATAACCCTGTTTGTTCTTGCATACATTGCACTTCACACATTGTATGGAGGCATGTTCCTTCCCTATGATGCTTCTGTGCAGTTGCAAGATTAGTACTTTCCTGTTTGTATGCATTTACTTTTTTTTCAGTTGTGCTAAGAAGTCTGTGAGTCAGGACTTCTGTTCCTGTAACCCACTTTATGTGGAGTTACATGTTCTGCATTTTTTTTACATGTTCGGCACTTTTTTTTGTGTCCAGATGAATTTCTGCTGTTTCTGAGTGATTCAGGACGGGTTTGCTTCTGCCATTCTTGCATCACCAGTCACAAGTGGCTCTTTGGGCAAGAATAGAGACAGCGTCAGAGGAGGAATTCAAGAGCATGGCCGTTGCTTAACTGCAAGCAGAGTATCACTCCTGCAGTGTGTTTTTCTTCATAGGCCTCTGTTTTGCTCTTGTCTAAAGCTATTAGTTCTGTAAAAGATCTGCTTTGGGATGCCAGATAAATGCGTGAAAACTATGTGAGAAATGCAAATACTATGTGCTGCTAAGATACTTTTATCACAGTAATTTAATTTCATTGAACTATCATATATTTCCTAACAGGAATTTCTAAGTGAAATTTAGAATTGTCTGAGGAGGGATTGTCTTTCTCGATTTGAAGATGGCCCTACTTAACCCTCTCTTCCTCCTTTATATAAAAGCTAGAACATTTTAAAGAAGTTGAAATAGCAAAGATTAAAATGGAGGAGAAAGCGCAGACCCAGAAAGAAATTTCTGAGCTACGTCATGAGTTAGAGAGGACACATCAAGCAAAGTCTGAAGCCTTGGTTTCTCGTGAAAAGAATGCTATTGAGAGGCTTCAAAAACAACAAGAGGTAAAATTCCAACTATTTTTTTCTTAATCTAGTACAAAATGATTCCGTGAGTTGATTAAACTGTTCTTTTACCTTTGAGAGATTTACCTTCAGATCTTACTTGGCTTATTAATGAAAACTTTTAATTTACTTTTGTCCTCATGAATAGGGGAACGCGTTTAGCAACCGCAAGAATGAGTATGGGTAAATATCTAGGTAGAGCTGGCTGGAAAAGGAACTGTTCTGCAAGCTAGGACTGAAGGATTTAAATGTAATTAATACTTTTAAATCTGTTTTAATAACTTTGCTGAATTCAGATCGCTGAGATTTTTTTAACAGAAAGTCGATATTTCTTTTCTGTTTCCAGAACGTAGCTTTTAGTTATACTATAAATTCTTTCAATTGCTAAGGACTCTAAACTAAATGGAATATATAGTCTGTATGGTACAGATATGCCATTTCTCTATGTCTTTCTATGTTGAGTATCGTTAATAGCCACTGTCTTTACTATAAGCTAACATCTTGCTTCATTTCTTTGAACACTTTTTGTTGATGAATTACTCCTTTGGGCTGTTAACTCTTAGTGTTTTGCCAGAGTAGTAACAGTTACTGCAGCACACAATAGTTTGTGTCTAGTTCTAAATTGCCTCTCCCAATCCCTATTCCCTTTCAGTTTTTAGAAGAATATTTTGCTTGCTGTTCTGTTGCCTGTTTGCCTGGCCACCCCCTATCCAAATACACAAACACTAACCACCTTTCTGGTCTGTTGTGGTGGGGTTGTTTTTGTTGTGGTGGTGGGTTTTTTTGGTCTTGGGGTTTTTGGGTTTTTTGGGGGGTTGGCTTCCCCCCCCCCCCCCCCTCCCTGAGACCACATGATGTTGGTTAACAAAGCAATCATACAAGTCTCTACTATTGACCTCCTTCCAATCTGAAAATTAAACATTTTATCACTACCCTATGAAATTCTTTTATGGTCATGTCTTTAGAAGCTTAGAAGGAAACCATCTATTTTATGCTATCAGTTTTCTTCTGTGGGCAAGAAATTAATTAGTAATTAAAAAAAAAAAAGGGGGGATGACTAGATCAGCATATCCATCAAGCATTATGTATGGGTATTTGGTTGCTCATGTCAGCTTCTGCACTCACTGAAAAGTATATGCTTCATTTACCTGGGGTCTCTTTTAATAGAGACCAGCAGCTCTACTGAGTTGCAGTATATTTGCATTAAAGGTAGAAGGTCATTTAACCCTTTACTAAGATAACTTTATGCTCAGGAAATATGGCTTGACAAACAGCTCTATTTTTTGCACCAGGAACAGCAGCTAAGTCTTTCAGCACCGTCAAGTGCACATGACTGCCGAACTTGATATGAGCACCCATAGGGCAAAATAATTTTTTTTCTTCTTAGGCACTTATTATTTCTTTGGAGAAAAATAATGCCTTGTGTGCTTAAGAACAAGAAAAGCTATTTTTTATTAATAAGAAAATATGTGACTTTTGGTATTAGCATGTTCATCACTTGGAGGATTCCTTTTACAATTTGTTTGATTTCCAGAAGTTAAACTGAAAAACTGAAAGACTGCTAGTTGACGCAGTTTCAGTTTTAAATCATGTTTTATCAGGGGCTTTTGGCATTTGTTTTTTCAATTTTGTTTTTATGAAGAACCTACAAAACTATTGCTTATTAAAAAATTCAGATGTTTGAATGTGTTTATTCTGTGTTTTTTTTAAAACCAATTGTTCCTTTTACATAAGTTTTAATCAGTGGCATTTCTTAAAAGAAAAGTATTTACAGGTAGCTGTCTAAAACATTTTTACTCAGAGTAAAAGGAGAAGGGAAAAAAATAATTTCTGGATATTATTTCAAATTATGACTGTACAAATAATATTTATATGGAGTAAGACCAATTACTGAAGAAGATCCTTGAAAGTTTGAACATGTTAAATAGTAGATACTGTATAAAGTGTGAAGTAAAACTAGAGATAATATTTTCTGATTCAGATAGAAGCAAAGGAAGTATACGCTCAGAGACAAAGTCTACTGAAAGATATTGAAGTCATAAGGACCAGAGAGGTGGAACTGAAGCAGAGAATTGAGGCATTTGAAGTGTAAGTTGCTGAAGGGCATATACAATGCTAAATGGTGGTGTCCTTTTTCTGGAAAGCATGTTTCAAGTTGTTGCTGCTTCTATGATGTTGAAATAGATTATATATCCCGTAAGTTGTGTTTTCCATTTTGAGCAGTGTTGTATACTGTCTCTATTAGCAGGGATACTCCATACAGAAAGAAGTTTTGGGTTTTTTGTATTGCTCCTCATCCAACCAAAACAGTGCAGCATCACTTTGGAGGCAAGGAACCAGATGTTTGCTTTGAAGTGCTTAAATTAAAACAAAAACAAAACAAAAAAAAACAACAAACCAAACAACACAGTATGTAATCCTAACACTCATAAGGCATGTATATGATATTTTGCTTCTTTAGTCCTGTTTTTGTTTTTTTTTTTTAACTTGTCCTTAGTAAGATCAGTTTTCTTTGGTTAAATAAAAAATAACAAAACCGGTTTTGGCCAGGTTCTCAATACTACTTAATGTCATTACTTTTTAGAGCAGAATGAGCATCCTGCTAACAAAAATGCATTGTTGTTTTTTTTTTTTTTTTTTTTAACAAGCCAGCAGAGGGTGCTGATAGAGTGGCATGCTCAGCACTGTCTCCTGTGAAGGCTTTCTGGTGTGGGAAACTGAGCTAGGGTTAACCCAGGATAGCTGCGTAATTGATTGGTACTGGATTTTAAATAGGGTAATTTAGTTTGTGTCACATCTCCTTGTTCTTAACGAATTACAGTGACAGATTCTGATCATAATTTTAAATTGCTACAGTGTTGCAAGCAAACACGTTGCCCTTTGATGTCTCTAAATGTTATTTTAAAAAAACCCCAAAACCTAAAATTGTGGCTTTATAACTGGTCATTGTCTGTGTATTTATGGATATTTCAGCACTCAGAAACTTCAGGAAGAGAAGAATAAAGCCATTGATGATGCACTTCGACGTCGGGAGGTTGCTGTGAAGAACATAGAAGAGACATATGACCAAAAGCTTAAGACGGAACTCTTAAAGTAAATTTTTCTTTCATCTCTAATAGGACACATACTACTTCCTATGAAAACAGAATAAAAAACTATATAGGATTTCTTTTGAAAATGTGCACTCATGTTTTTATCGTCTTGAATTCTTTACATTATTGCTTAGCTCTTTTCTAGTGAGACAAAATGTTCTGTCAGGTTCAGAAAAAGCTTGCTATAGAAAGTAATTCTCTTTTGATTATAGGTTGTTGTAGTTTTAATTCTATGTTGTTATCTGGGAAAGAGATGTGACATTAGTTGTATGTTTAGACAAAAGGATGTGAAGCAGTATTAGTGACTTCCTTTGACCACAATTAAAAGAGCTGACTATTTTACAAATGTAGAAAAGGCATAGAGGGGAAATTAGCATTAAAGAGATGTTATATGTTTCTTGAAAAAAGGGTGAGAGGCACACTAGCGCACTGTACAGATAGATTGGCTCTTACCTTAACCCCTCCCCATTTTTGGAGAGGGATTCTGTAGATCGCCCTCTCTTATTGACTACCATCTGCCTGAACATGGTTTTGAAGAATTTGCTTAGAAATGCTCTTTGAAAGTGAAAGACATCATCTGCGACGGCTTTTGAGGTGTTGTAGTGGGTATATCCTAACTCTGCTATTGTGCTCTCTTGGAGTGCTTTGGTCACGTGAAGGGTTACTTGATGCTTCAACGCAGGCAGGTGCTCTCAGCATGTTATTTACGCACGTGTATTTGATGGCATGAACTGGTCTTCCTGTTAGGCAGTTAAACCAAATGACTGATGTATCATTACTTTTTATTTCAAGCCACTGAACAGTATGTATTATCTGTGTTAGTGTGTCTTCATTTAAATTACAGAGGAAAGATGTAAAGGGTAGGTTTTGATAAGAATGATGCCTCAGCTGAAACTGAGTAGATTTGAAGGTGTTTTCAGAGAACAGTGAAATGCAACTAATTGATCCACCTTGATGTCTTATTTTACCTAGTCCATAGCAGCTAGGTACAAATAATGCTTGTGAAGTGCTTTTGGTTCATGAGGAGAAGCAAATTATTTTAAGGATGAACTACTGCTTAGCTTATTTTATCAACATACAAATTATTTTGGACATGCTGCAAATGCTCAGAAAGATAAAATTCCTGTCCTTTTGTCCCAAATACTTGATGAAAAGTAGCAAAGAGCTACTATTTATTGTATAGAAATAATGATGCTTGTTAGAAAAGGAATAGTTTTTATTTCTATGATAAACATTAAGTGCCATAATTGGGAGAAGGATCTGAGTGGTCTGGACCATTTGCAAAAATGCAGGAGGATGGATATGGCAATATCTGAAAACATTTATAATTGGTGTCCCAATCATGCAAAATACTGAGCTTTCTTAGCTCCCGTAGATTCCAGTAAAATTGAATGGTGAAGTTGGATGACTGCTGGGCTGTGAATGGTGGTGTACCTGGGCAGTGCTCAGTGTCTAGCTGGTGGCTGATGACGAGCAGAGAACCCTTGGGGCCAGTACTGGGACCCATATTGTCCAACACCTTCATCCGTGATCTGGATGTTGACACAGGGCATCATCAACAACTTAGAACCTGAGGCTTAATTAAGGGGGATGGCTTCCAGAACAAGTGGCAGAGTTTCAGTTCAGACGGACTTTGATAAGTTTGGGGATTGCGTCAGCATAAATCTTATGAATTTTAAGAAGGAGAACTGCAAAGCTCTGCGTTTGGGGCAGAATATCCCTATGAAGTAGCATAAATGGGGAAAAGGAATTGACTGAGTAGCTGCGTTTCTGAAGAGGACATGGGAGTTACAGTGAATGCCAGGTTGACTATGAGCCAGCAGCACACTCTGGCAAATAAGGCAAACAGCATGATGGGCGACATTAGTAGCAGCATGGCCAACAGTCTGAGGGAAGTTATTATCCCCTTCAGGTATTGGTGAAGGCTGTGCTAGGAATACCATGCCAAGGTTTGGGCTCCCCAATTCAAGAAAGTCGTGAAGAAACTGGAGAGGGCCTGGTAAAGGTCTGTCAAGATAGTTATGGGACTATCAGGCAGGGGCCGTAAATTGTGGCTTGGAATGTTCAGCTTGGACATGGGGAAAAAAAATTTTTACTGGGAGGGTAGTGTGACATTGGCACAAGTCATCCAGGGAGGTGGTGGAATGTACATCCTTTGAGGTTTTCAAGAGTTGGCTAAGAAAAGCCACAGCTGACCTGATCTAGAGTTGGCAGTAGTCTTGCTTTTTGAGCAGGTGGTTGAACGAGGCGATTGGCAGGGTCCTTTCCAGGCATTTCAGTGACTCTGCAGTAACTAATTTTGTCAATAAATAATTGTGTTGTTATAGTTTAGTCTGGGAAAGACTGGAATTTACACAAATGCATGTGCACACACACATACTTTGGGAATACATTATTCTTTTTTCTTCTAGATATCAGCTTGAATTAAAAGAAGAATACATAGCCAGAACCAATAAAGTTACTGAAGATGAGAAAAAAAATAAAGGTAACCGTCTCTCTGAGATTGATAAAGTAGCTGTTTATCTCTAGAGCTTTTACTAACAGGTATCAAAACACTGTTGTTATTAAACAGTCATAGTGTTCAGTAACAGTGGTAAAAGTGACAGAAAAGCCGTCAGACTAGATTTTGAAAACATGTAGCAGGATCCCATGACAGGTCAGCAACTCCTTGCTGTTCAGAATGCAGTGGGAACTGTGAGCTGCTGCTTCATACAGAGGCAAAGCATTTTGCTTTTTGAGTTTCCCATCTCCTTCTGAAGTCCTACTAGCTCATTCATTCTCTAACTGAACGCTGGTACAGTCTGGTACCATATCCTTGAATGGTTGCCAGTTTCTACATTTATTGTGCACAAGATGTGTAATTGGAGCTTGAGGAAGAGAGCTGGGACAGATAACATAATTAGACTTTTAAGTTGGGGACATGTGAAAGAAATGATATATCATGTGCATATGAATTTGATTTAATTATAAAGGAGTATATGTATGCATGTGTATATAAACATACAGTGTGATTTACTTAATTTTGAAAGAGTGTGTATGGCATTCAGTCATTTTTATGTCTTGAATTAAATTGAATGCTGGGCTTAGCAGCTTAAACTGTTTTTTGCTGATACAGTTTTTTACTGTAATACTCTACTAATTTTAATTCAGCATTTGTAACCCTCCCTGCAGAGAAAGCTATGCTTTTGCATGAAGAAGCCATTGCTGTTAATTCAAAAAAGGAGGAACTCAAGCAAGCTATGTCACGCACAAAAGAGCTTGAGGTAATTGTAAACATGAATTTAAAGAAGCTGTATTCTAATTAGTGCATTTGAGGTACATTAAAAAAAAAAAGAAAATGTGAAATAAAAGTAATTGTTAAGTAGTACAGCAGTTCATAAGCTTCAAAACTGTTCTTTATCTGCAGCTGGATTTGGAGTCAGTGAAGGCCCAGGTTCTGTTGGTAAATAAACAGAATCAGTTGTTGACAGAAAAACTGAAAGAAGTATCAGACTATCCTTTGCTAAAGGAGGAGAAATTGGAGCTCCAAGTGCAGAATAAACTACTTAGGCAACAGTTGGATGAGACTCGCAGTGAGAACCAGCATCTTCGAGACAGTCAGTGTGAATGATTTAGTAATTTTCTTGTTTGTTTCCCTACAAGTATTTGTTTAGAAATAAATTTTCATTAAAATACATTCTTTGTATTATGTTTACTAGTAGTTTGCATTAAACCCCAGCTAATGTTTGTGTAAAATGAAACAGTCCTTGACATTGTAAGTTTATTTTCTTTAATATGTCTGTATAGTAGAAATCCTGAGTTAGGTGGTAGCTATAATAATATGAAGAATATCCCTTTCACCCTTTGAAAAAGGCAGTGTGATATTTCTAACCATAGCATTAGTATGGTTGATAATGGTAAAAGAACACTGCATTATTATTTTCAAGTACTTGCCTGACTATAGTTATAAAATGCCAAGTATTTTTAATGTGCGTTTGAGATTACGAGAGAGTAGAGATGTACACCCAGTTACATAAGGTAATTCCAGAATAGGGCAGTCTGGGTCTAGTTCTTAAATGACTACACCAACAAAAATTTCATTCCTTTGTAAAAGGAAGAAAAAAACCCTCAGTACTTTGTTCAAACAAAGCCTTGTTATGTTTGTAAAAACAAATCAGCTTTACATTTTGAAGGGGTATCATGTGGAAAAGTGCTCACTCATTATTCTACAGCTGAGTGTGTAGTATTTCTCTTTCTGGGTAGAGCTGTCCCAGCCCTCGGCGGAGCACCTGGCCTGCCAAGTGGAGCTGAGAAGAGTGGAACATTCTAGGAAGCTGGCGCTGGATGAATTTGAAAGCCATAGGCAGATTTTGGAAAAGCAGCTACAAAGTGAGGTAAATTATTCTTTCTAAGTAATTTGAATCCTTTCTTCTTCCTGTCATCTTGTTCACATTTATCTATGTACCTGTGCAGGCTGTTTAGCATGTAGTTATGGGGATTGTTTGTATTCTGCTTGTTTTTATATAAACAACTCTAAAAGAAAACAAAACAACACCAAAAAATGACCAAAAAACCCCAAACCCAACATAACCAAAGTAAATCTAAGTCAGTAAGTTGTCAGCACTGACTTTCAGTAGGATACTATGTGTATATGATTTGACTGGACCTGAAAAACATTTAGAAACAAGTATTCAGCCAGCTGAGATTCTTCTTTTTGTTTGAATTATGCTGGGTTTTGTTTTTCTCTCGATCTCCTCTAGGTTGAGCGTTGTGCCCAGTTAAAGACCCAACTGCTGGACTCCGAAGCTACTGTCAGGAAGTTAAATGTGCAGGTTGAAGAACTGAAACTGCAAGTGAAACAAACACAGGCAGGTTTGTATCTTACACCGGAGCAGTCCTTTATGAAGTTCACTTACCTAACCAGTGTAAGAATTTCCAGAAGCTTAAAAAAGCTGCAGTTGCATGGAACTAATACACCACTAGTGAGTAGATTTCAAGTTTAAAATCAAAATCTCTTTAGAAGCCCAATTTAAAAAGCAGACTGATTACAATTTCCCTTCCTTTCAGAAAACAAACATATAGGAGGAAGGGAAAACGTTCCTCCCTGAATACTTGCATGTTGTTATTGTCTGTTTTTCCTCAGTATGAAGACATTAATGTTTGGTGATAACATAATCACTGTTTTCCAGGAGGCGAGTTGTGTTTTAATGCATTGTGATTTTTGAATGTTCATGATAAGAATAATCAATTTGAAATTGTATTGTGTACCTCACAAATTTAAATCTGACAGTTGTTGTCAAGGCTAATAACGTATGCACCTCATATGAGCGTTAGAAAGAGAGGGGCACTTGCATAAAGCAATGCAGTCTGCTGAAGAAATGTAGTTCTAAAGATGCCTATCTGTGAAATTGCTAATATCAAGTATGATAAATAAAAGTTTTGGGATTGAATTCTGCAATGATTATTCGTTACATACAGCATGTGTTGTACCATAGTTCAGTATACGCAATACTTTATATTATTCACTAGACCAATATGTACATTTTCATATATGGTACAAGTATCAGTATCATTTGGAATTGGAAATATGTTAGTGTCAAAATAGCACATATATATTTTAATTAAATGACTGAAAGAACTGCACGGACTTTTATTTTGCATCAGAGTTAAGGATGTCATTGAAGAACCATTTATGTAGAACAAAATCAAGGTTGTCATTTTGCTGAGAAAGATACAGCCCTATAGATTGGTCTTTTGGGCTTGCTGAAGTATACAAGTGCCAGCCTGGAAGCAGACAGGCGCGAAACATTCAATTTAACTGACAATTTTGGAGAAATACTTCTTTTTAAAAAAAACAACAACATTATCTATGTGCTATGTTGTTTCTCTCCAAATTTCTTTTATGATCTAAAGAGAAGGAAACTGTTAACACTTGTGGCCTGCCCTATGTCCCTCACCCTTTAACAGCATGATTGGATATAATGTGTCCAAAGTGGTGATGTTTTAATTTTTATTTATTTATGTAAACATAATTTAAGAAATAACACTGTAGAGTGCATACTTTGGGTAGTTTTACATGGAAGGATTATATATTAAAAAAAATAATATCAGTGATAATTTGCAGCTATGCAGCTACATTAAAAATACATGTAAATCAACACATTAAATTCTCAAAATTTAAGCCAATTCCATGTTAAAATAATTTTGATCAAATTGGAATTTAAATGCCATGTTTTACTGTTTCTGTTTTGTTATGGGTCTCCCTCTCTTCCTCTGTACTGTCACTCACTTTCTCTTGCATTTAGCTCTGGAAAATGAAGTGTATCGGAATCCAAAGCCTTCGCTTGTTGATCGCTCTGTCCTTGACTTCACTGGTGACAGAATTGTACCTCATGATATTTATGTGGATAGCGGGTTCCTGAAGAATCATGTTACGACCGATGTGATGAAGGTAAATGCTGTGCCAAGAGTTGGCTGTCATCAGCAGTTACAGCCACGCAGTGCTTCTCCGGATTCTGACCTGGAGTGTATGGCGCAAACGTGGGCCAGAATAAAAGAACTAGAAAAAGAGGCAGAGTATTTGGAAGAAGCCTACAGGAACTACCAACACAGAGTCATACAGGGTGCGGCTGCAAGCAGGACACCGAGAAAGATGCAGTCCCCTTTACTTCTACAGTGTGCTATTAGTAGACCCCCCTTGACTACCCAGCATGAACTTCTAGAGGATAATCGCAGCTGCCAGCATTCCCCCCTGAGCAGTCCAAGAGGTGAAAAATACATCAAAAGAACTGGGCGAGTTGATGTCTTTAAAAATCCCTTAACGCCACCACACAGAGGAGCGTCTTCTTCAAGACGGCTTTCTTCTACTCCCGTTTCCAAATTGGAAAGAGATCTCAGTAACAAGAAAATTTCAGATGGTAAGTCACGCTTGTTAATGTGGTGTGGTATCGGGGTTTTACTTAGTGTTCCTCTTGCGCTATGGGAAGAGAAAGGTTTAACAGTGATTGCCTTTCACTTATTTGCTAAGGGGCAGGAGAAGTCAAGAGACAAAATATGCTAGCTGCTTGGAGTGGTGCTTCTTCATGGAAACAAGTACTGGAGAAGTACATTGAGAGACACTAAACATACTGCACTTAGTTCAGGTAGCTTTAAAGAGAAGACTACGCCACATACTTCACTACAGGTGTAACTTTATGATACGCAGAGTTTAATTCAAAAGTTGCTATTAAGTGTAACTACTTTGCAACATTAATTGTAATTTCCTAGTTTTAATAACCCTCCCTCTGTATTCCTATGTTTTCATTTAGCTATTGTAGTTAACATGTGTGCAGCAGAAGACTGCTTCATCTGGCTTCTCTTAATTGAGTTTTCCAGTCTGAAAGGTCCAGATTTGCTTTTGTTTGTTCTTTTTGCTGTGACATCTTTATCATATATTCCTGAGCAGTTGGGAGGGGATTAGCGTTTGGTCATGATTGGAAAATTGTAATTTGCTATTAATTTCACAGTGTCTAATAATTACCTAATAGGCTTTTTTTTTAAGGGGGCAATACTCAGAAAAGCAAGCAAAATAGAAAAGAATTGAAAATCAAACAAACCCTTTTTTTTCAAATCTGCAGTACATCTGCTTCTTGAGTCATGCAATTCTCGTCACCCTAGCTCAAAGTGGATTTAATGGGACAAAAAAAAGAGATAGTAATAAAAAAAAATAATTAACATCTTCTGCATGAAGGAAGGTTAAATATAAGAAGGGCAGCTTAGTTTGGAAAAGAGTTGGCTGAGGTGGGCTTTGGGAAATCTGGAAAGCAATGAGTGATGTTGAAAAGGTGAAAAGAGATCAATTAATCACTGCTTCACAGACCCTGGAATTCTATGAAATTGAAAGGAAAGAGAAGGAAGTACTTTTTCATACCATGAGTAAGTTGTGGAATTTATTGCTTCTGTGGCAACAAGTACAGATGCAGAAATAAAACTTCCCTGTCAGAAGGGCCCAAGTATTGATTCAGGAAAGGTCGGGGCAGATGTTGCCAGAAGTAAGATATAAATATTCTCCTTTTTGAATTTTAGTTTAGTTTTGTTTAGTAATGGGTGCTGTTAGAAACATGCTACAAACAGCCTGCCTGATCTATTGTGGCTGTCTCTGTGTTTCTGCAAGTAGAATATCACGCTCTGTTACTGAAAACATATTTGAAAACTTTAACTTCCAAAGCAATCTTTTAAGTTTTACCTTTTCTCTGTCAGCTTGTGTATAAACTACTTACAGGCTACTCGTTTAATACTGCGCACACACACAAAATCTTTCATAAAAGTAGGGTTTTGTTGTAAAATTAGGAAATATCAAAATTAAAGTTGTGTGCATAACCTTAACAATCCCTCCTGTCTTTGTACCTGTCAGAGGCTTGTTATATGATGGCTGATCTATTTTTTCCATTGGATCTGTTCTGTGCTTAATGCACAAGACTGACTTGTTCTGAAGAGGGATAAGAGTTGAATAACAAAGGATATTACCTGACTTAGGTGTTACAGAAATTGAATGGTATGTAGCATAGGAAACCGGGTTGCAGGTATCATGCACATGAGTCTGAGATTTGATTTTCCTTTAAGTGAGGGATACCACAGTCAACTCATTTAACGACAAACTGCAGCTCAGTTGTCAGCACCTATCTTCAAAGGATGAAAGGAAGAAGTGTGTCCTCCTGTAAAATACTTGCAGTTGGCAGATCTAGCAGCTCTTTTACTGCATAGTCTTTCAGTGGAAGGGTATGCAGTTTTCCCTCTTCCTTTAAATTATCTCACTTATTTGACTGTTTTCCTTCCCAAGCCCATGCATGTTGGACATCTTTCAGCCTTTGCCTTTCTACTGGGAAGGAGTAAGCCCATTTCTTTAAGAGCAACTAAAAGTAGGACAGGGTCCTTTTCTGTTTTCCCCTGCTTACTATCTCCAATCTCTGGACAGAAACTCAGATCAAGAAATAGTTACTGAGAAGAAAAATTTGGATTGCCGTCTGACCCATGCTCCCTATTACTTGATCAGTACTTTTCACCTTGGTCATTACTTGACCAAACTTCATACCTTCTGATGAGAAAGAGCAAGGTTGGCGAGTCTTGCAGACAGCATACTGTGAGCCAAAGCCCTCAGCTATTTGTCTTTTAGTAGAAAATCAGTAAGCTCAATCCTAGATAACTTCTAAATAGTAGTAGGTTGTAGTAAATTACCATTTGAGATGTCTGGTGTGCTACCCATGTCCTACCCCGCCGTATGTGTTATGCCGAGGAGGTGCATGCGGTCTATGTGCTGTCCTGGTCTATTTGTTCTGCATGTGAAAATTTGACAGGTCGTTTTATAAAAGACTGGATGTGGGTGGGCTGAGGGTTCCCCCCACAAACAGGTACTGCTGATACACGAGGACGACGCAACTGCTGGGTCCTGTTCTGTTAGTGCTCAGCTTCCTTAGAGGGTGATTGTCTGTGTTGCATGGGCATAGGGGCTGTCTGGAGAGAAAAATCCATGTGCAGCCTTGGTCTGAAGCATCCTGACTTCTGCGGTGTGTGGGTGCACTTCTGTGCAACCACCTGAAAGAACTTCAGGTATGGGAGTGCTAATAATGGCTTTTCCTTTATCTCTTGAGCCAAATTAGCACTGACTATAGTAAAAGTTACTTGGTCAATAAAGAGAAGAAAAACAACAGTACCTGTGTACTGAGTGAATACCAAATCTTGTGGAAAAAAGGAATAATTCATAGTCTAGTAATGAAAGATCTGTGCAGCTGCACAGGAAAGGAAAATTAAGATGGCAAAGCAAACTTTAAGCAAAGTGCTGGACTTTGCAAGTTTGATTAAAAGCCTTTTTAATGCAGGGGGTTTGTTTCTTACCTGGGTTTCCTAGGAAATTCAAGACTTCTCTAGTCATACTGTCTGTCTGTTTTCCTTCCCTGATAACTTTACAGCTGTTGATCAGAGGATAAAATGTTCAAAGATTTTCTTCTTTGCTTCGTCACCCATTTTAACAAATTTGTAAAAAATGAAATCTCCAGGTTAACTCTCCTAATGAAGAACGGCCTTTGGGAGACCTCAAGCATTACCTTTTGCTGGCTAGTAAGCACATCCCTAGCTTGAAATCTGGGTCCGTAACTGCTTTCTCTAATGCCCAGCATGGGAGAAATTATTTGGTGTTTGGCAGAGGGGCTGCAGTTTGTGGGGAACATGGACATATAATGGGGCGATGACAATCATAGGCTTTGTGAGGAGTAAGTTTATGATGGTGAAGGCTTGTAGAAGAGAACCCCCATACAGGAGGGGTAAGAAAAAAAAAAGAAAACAAAATAAAAAAACCCAGTACAAGAAAGTTCATGTTAATCCTGGTAGATTTGGATGTTAGTTGCCCTATAGTGGTGGTGCCTGCACAGTCCAATTATGCATATGTTGTAAAAACCAGCCTTGTCTGAGAAGTGGTAGGATAAATAACTGACTAAGACAAATTGTGGGATTTTTATCTGCAGATATCAGTGGCTCGTACCTTGCCTCTTCACAGCAGAGTGTTGACCAGGTGCTTTCTCCTATTTCAAAGGCTATTTCATCTTCTGAATCTGTTTCTTCCTCACCATCCAGTCATGGCCGGAAAATCAGGTAACGTCATTTACAAAGCAACATTTTTAACCTGCTTTTTAAAGAAACATTTTTCTAACTGATGATGGTGATAGCTGCTTTTACAATTCAAGTAAGCCATTAATTTTATAAGCAAGAACTCTTCTGAGGATGGATAAGGATTTCCATTCTTCAGTATCATGCCTCAAGAAGAACTTAGTTTTAAAAAAAACAAACACCCCCTCCTCCCAAATCCAAACACCTTTGACAAATATGATTTGACATTGTCACCTCTGTTAAATTTGTGCTTCCTTGCAGTGCAAAGTTATGTGCACTGAAATACTTAAACCTCAAGTGCATTGGTAACGTCAGATGAATGCGATGTTTTTTCCAAAAAAAAAAAAAGTCCTATGACAAAGTAAACCTTGATTGATTTACAAAGTGTTTTGTAAAGTCATTTCACTGGTGTAGTTGAGCAAGGATGAAAGGTTATTCCAAAGATTCCCTCTGTTGGAGAGAAACAGTAATGGTAGCCCTAGCTCTAGGGCCTAAAAAATCCACTGCCGTGGAAAAGTGCTAGGCAAAGGACTAAAAAGCCTGGAGAGTGAGAATGCGAGGCATCCTAAGCACGTGTTAGTTTAATGCAGATATAGCAAACTGATAAATATCATTCACTGAAACTTAACTCAAATTCTGCTGTTTAGGGATATTAGTTCCTCTGTGATTAAAACACTTTTTAGAACTGCTTCTCAGCACTTTCAGTGTGTGCTGCTTCAACCAGTGTAAGTACTGCTTTGTTACCGTGTGTGGCTTCGAAGATAGAAGGTGGTTCATTTGGTGTGCGCTGTCACCACCAAGGCACACCTGACAGATACAGGTCATGCAAAGTTTAGGTGTTCCTGGGCTCAGGTCAGGCTGATTTACTTTGTTTGTTTTCAGGCTGCTGTAGATATTTCCTTACATACAGTTCTAGATTTAACAATAAAATTCTGCTTTTCCCCTTCTTCTCTGCTTTTCCCCTTCTTCTCTGCTTTTCCCCTTCTTCTCTGCTTTTCCCCTTCTTCTCTGCTTTTCCCCTTCTTCTCTGCTTTTCCCCTTCTTCTCTGCTTTTCCCCTTCTTCTCTGCTTTTCCCCTTCTTCTCTGCTTTTCATGTGTCAGTGTTCTGATGAACTTTTGAAAGCATTGGATGCTGTTATTTAAAGCAAGGTGTGTTGTGGATCCTCATATTTCAGGAGAGCTGCAAGTTCTGCAGCGCTTGAAATCTATTGTGTCAGTGTAGACCACCTCTTTGATTGTGCTTACTTACACAGTAGACAGCTTTCAGACAGCTGAATGAAAAATTCATTGTTAATAAATAAATAGTCCGTCGATCACTAATTTCAGAAAACGTGTTTTCTAACAGTTTCCTAAAAATGTATAATATGTTCCTAAAAGTAAATCTGAGTTAAACAACTGACTTGCATGCCTATGTAGAGTATCTATGAAAAAATCTTATTTTTTAAACACGTGAGGAGTATATGCTTATGTCCAAGATGTATCTGACTTCTCCTGGTGTCCCATAACTTTGGACCATATTGATAGTTTAAAAATTTAGAATACTTTTTTGAGTAACAATAACGTCTGTACTGTGTTGCAAATGGGAATGTGAAGGTGCTACAGTGGCCAATTAACTGACTATCACTTGGTATGTCTTATTTACAACAAACCTATCAGAGATCCTCACCCTCATAAGAATTGCCTGAATGTGAACGTATTTTTAGCAGTTTGCTGTCATGGGCTCTTTTGGGATTTGACAGGCTTGATTCCTCTAGTAGGCTTCTGTGCCGTCCGTATAAATGTGATCCTCATGAGGCTAACAACAACTCCTGCTGACATTGTAGGCTAATTTGAGAACAAACTTAATTTCAGAAGACGACGATGGGTCTTTAGAGGAGTAAACTTCATGTTTCAATGACTTGTAGTTTTACCTTTTTCTTGAAAAATTATTTCAAGTTCATCACAAATTCCTGTCCAAAGTAGTGATAATCTCTCGTCTTTCCCATATCAGAACAGGCCTTTTGCATATGCTTGATGTTCAAAAGCATTTTTTTTAATGCGTATTTGATGCACACAAAACCCCTTAATCATAGAAGGCCACTAATTTCTTGAGCAAAGCTACCTCTCTTTTATTGTGTCTCTATTTTTAACATCTGCGACCTGACTGATGAGCTTTTGCTGATTGAAGCTCGGTAGTTTCTGCTGTCTGTTTGAGAATTTAAATCGAGGCAGTTGTACGTCTTCATTCATTAACAAGCTGTAATGCTAATTTTTTTTTTTTCTCTGAAGAGCTTGTTCATGCACCTGTATAACTGTTTCCAGAACAGGAATCTCCAGTCTCCTTTGCATGTGGGAAGGGGATGGGTAGCAGAACTTTTCTCTTTTCCTTTGTGTTTTTTTTTAAGGTATCTTTTAATTAAATGAATAACTTGGCAAAATTAAGCTGCATAAAAATGACTTCTGTTACCTCTCTGTATCTCCTATTGCCACGTATGAAATTCTTCTGTTCTTAACAGTCACTGCTGCCTCCACTCTCCAAAACTGAGAATCCTGAATAGGTGTCTTCAGAAAAAGTTTGAGTATTTAATTTTTAATGTTTCTTTCCTAAGAGGAGACACTTGAATTGGCCTTAACCTGCTAGCCATTATTCCAGATTTGATGGCTGAAGAAAGACGGCTTGTCCTGGGGCAGCTCTAGCAGTCATTCGTAGGGCTTTCTTATTATGTTGTTATCAAGTCCTCAATATATGTTTAATGTAGAGAGGGTCTCTTTTGTGGTTAGAATTTGGGGAGAGCCTTTATGTTCTTGGCCTTGAAAAGAAGCTGTTGGGATTTCTAGGGACTGTGAGATTAGTTCCTTTAAGTGGCTGTCTCTTCTTTCCCTGCTCGTTCACATTTCCTACAGTATGTCTCAGATTTCCTGTATCTGAGGATACAGGTGACAGATGTAAGGTGACAGACCTTACAAAGTGAAGGTTGAGTGTTAACCTGCATGTTAAGGTGACACGGGAAAATGCTCTAATACTGTGAGGGACTGTACTGCTTTGAAGGATGTTGTAGAGTCCACACTGCCTGAAGAGTGAACAGTACGAGCAAGCTGGGTTGCAAAGAACAGGCCAGGATCTGGGCAGGCAGCTATGGGTTGTAGTTGCTCTCTTGGGTTCCTCGTGACAAAGCAAGGGTATGAGGTCCCAATAATTTTCTTGAACTTGCTGCTTTCCCAAGACTTTCTTAAAGGGAAAACAGTCTTTTGTTGAGTATTTTTTAATTTCTTGTGCCTTGGACCGTTAGAATTCTGTTACATAAAATATTTGAGAAATGCATGTGTGGGCTTTCCCAGCTATTTACTCTCATTATTAGGCAAATACCAGATCATTGATGTGTATTGTGGGATTAGTTTATGACCTGTAGATTTTAAGTGGTAATGGGAACTTCTTAGAAAAGAGAAAAGAAAAGAAAAGAAAAAAGAAAAGGATGCTGTAACACCAGTAAGCCATTACAAGTATAGATCTCTGTCAGTGGGGAAGAACAGTTTCTTCTGTGACTACAGGAGCTCCTTGTTTGTTTATGTTTCAAGATATGAGTGGTGTGAAAGAAGCCAATAAACACAGACAGGAAGACTAGAGTTATAAGATAGATTATAATCTAAACCATTCCTTTTTTGTTTAGGGCTGTAGAAACTGATTGTGAGGTTCATTACCAGTTTTAGGCTAAAAAAAGTAATTTCAGACATTAACAAAATAGTTTAGATGGTGGTTGGTTTTTTTGTTTAAGCTTTAATGGTAATTATAAGCATAACTCATGCAATTGAATCATTTGGTATCGGTTGGCACACCAGTACCGTTTTATGGAGTATTGACATTAGGTACAGTCCAGGGTTTGGTTGCCATCTTTGTTTGATGGAAAGAATTTTGAAACCTGTTTGGAAATACATGTGTTTACTGGTCTTCATGAGGCAGACCTCTTCTTTTTGTTGAATCTGAGGCAGTGTCTTGACTGTCTTTCTAGCAGTGTTGCAGGACACAGTACTGAACCTTGCATCCTTAAGAATTATTTACCACTTAACCATTTCTGTGAAGGAAAGACTAAAAACATGAAGTAGACTTCCAAAAACTTGAAGTTCCATTTATTCTGTTGTATTTAATTTACAGGGTATTTTTCCCCACTGACGTTACTGAACTGTCATTCTGACAATACAGATTTATTCGTTTGTCCCCAGATTTACATTTTTTATTGAACGTGTCTCATTGTGGGGGTATGTTTTGTTTGTTCTCCACTTTTGCCCCATAGAAGACCTGAATTCCTTAGAAATTGTAAGCACAAACATATTTATGCTGTGGTGAAGAGCACCAGCTGATATGAAGTAAGCTCTTTTATGAAGTGCTGCTGCTGAATTTCATTAGTGACCTGCAGTCCTTTTGCTATTCTGGTTCTGGTCAGAGTTTAGTAGCTGGGTCACGTGAGAGATACTGTTCTTTCACATTATCTTTCTGATGAGATAAATGGGGATTTAGAATGAGGGCACTAACCCCATTTTTCATAGCACCCAGATTTTCACCCCTGCATATATGTTTTGCCGGACGTCTAATCCTGATACGTTTGAAACATGTCTGTTAAGATGACATCAAAATGGGAATTAGACTGTAACACAGAGCCTAAATAGGCAAATTTCTTAATTTCAGTTGACTAAGTGCCACACTTCATTGTATTTCTCTTTTTTTTTTTTTTTTTTTTTTCTTTCTTACTCCTCTTGAGAGTGTATTCTGTTTTAATGTAATGCCTTTATGTCATATATAGGCCTTGGGGAAAGGCTACAGGGAGATGGCTATCAGAGAGGTGGAGCTAACTTTTTGAGTCAGAAAGTTACAGCATTTTGGTTGCATGGTTTTTACGTTTGGTTTAGTCTGTTGCTAAGCACATGAGTAATCCTTGTATTTAAATCTCAGATGGCTATTCACTTTAAACTTTAGCATTTATATTTATTTAATTATTTATGTTCTTCCTTCTTTCAGACTTCATAATCAACAAACAGATAAACAAGATTTCAGTGATATCCCCAAACCAGAGAAACTAATGTATGAGGACCTTGAAGAACACATTTCTTCTCTTGAATGTAAGTTTTAGTGCATTTTAGACAGTTTGTTTAATACCTTAGGGCTTAACAATTGTAAGACAATTGTCTTGATAGTTTAAGACTCTAGTTGGAGAGAAAAAATTCTGACTCATGTTGGAAATAAAAAACCCAAACTGTCTCAGATGATGAGGGATTCATTTTCTTCATATTTGCATCTTTAGAGGACAAGGGTTTGTAGTAATAAGTAGACACTAAAATCAAGTTGGTTCTGAAATTTGGGAACATACTTTTTGTTCAGAAATCTTGCATAACCTTGTTCTGATTAATGCATGTAGGTCTAACAGTTGTTTCAGAATGTTTTAAAAATGTGTAGGATTTTTTTTTTTAAAACAGCAAAGTGTACTAGTATCTGAACTAACTTGAGGCTCTATTATATTTGCTGCATAAAGTAAAACTCCAAGGGGTGGTCATCGTGGACCAATATCAGAGCAGTATTACCAAGTTGTAATTCCAAAGATAAGTTTCTGCAGCCATTACATACACTCTTGTTGATTTTTCCTTCAGTAACTGAAGGTTAAATAGTATTATGAATTAGAAGTTACTGTAGAAGTGTGTGTAAATGTGCGAAGAAGACTTGCAATTATGCTGCATTAATCAGCATCTCTGAGTAGTTTTGGAACATATGGTTCAGTTACTGAAACATGAATTTTATCCTAATTTTTTTTAATTCCTCTGAGGTCAGCATTTTATTTATTTACATTTCTGCTCTGTTGATTGCAGGAAGAACTTTGTCATTATGTGCTGACTGCATGCTAGAAAATGTTTCCTTCTCTCTGTATGCTGCAGTCAAGCCTGCAGGGTCAGTTTTCAAATTTTTTGATGTGACTAAGGTACTGTAGAAAGAGGAGGATAAGAAAAGTTAATGCATTTTATAGCAATTAGTATACGGAGAGAGAAATTGAAGCACAGTTACTGGCTTTATTTCCTAGTTTTTCAGCATTTGAGTGGCATCTTAATGTTGGACCTGAGCAGCCTTATCTCCCATGAAACTGTGGGTTTAAAGTAAGTGAAATTGTCAATGAAAAAGATGTGAACAGTAAGCTAAACACCTTTCCCATTTCCAAATTTTGTTAGGTCTGTGAAGGCTTGAGACTGGTGCAGATATGTCATTGGGTGGTATAATTAAATTCGTAGTTGGTGAAGAGATTGTAATTATTGTATGGGAGAGTTAGAATCACTGATTTCAAAGAAACTATTCGTAACTGGTGTGAGCGTTTTCCTGGGTCCGACACTCGCTTATTCTTTTGGTTGTGGTTAGGATGTATGGAAGATGGAGTGATGCCCTTGCTCACTCTCCTGAACTTGTGAGAATACGGCTTTCAGTATTTTAAAAACCAACCAACCAAAGAAAAAAGATACTGTTTGTTTAAACAGCAAATGTGCTGATAGTGTTTAGTGATAACTAGCAGAAGCTGATGACTCATCTATGCATTTCTCTGAAGTTTTTCTCCGTACATTTGTTGTTTTTTAACTTACCTCCTTTAGTTTTCTTTCTATAAGCTTTAAATGCATTATTTGAATGTGAACCGAGCCTGTAGCCACTAATGGTTTCTACTCATCTCGTATTTTAATTAGATTTAGATTTATTTGTTTAATTTTGTATTAGAGACTTCTGGGAATACATTACATATTTCACTTTTATCACATATGAGAGTAGACTGGCATTTTCTTGGCAATTAGGCCTGAGTAGACGCTGTGCCCAAATAAGTTACCACTGTATTATTTACAGTGGTAGTCAAACGTGTGGTAATCAAAAGAATAATTTTAAGTTTGCATATGCCAATGATTTCTAAATCAGCAGTACTTTAGTTAGGTCAGACGGCATCAAAAGACAATCTCAGTATGTAGAAGTAAATCAGAATGGCTATGAAGAGGAGAACGTGACCGGGGAGGAATAAGTATGTAAAATCTAAAAAGTAAATGTAGAATAAGATATAATGAAGGAAGAAGTTGATAAGAGTAGAAGAAAACAATGGAGTGAAGGAGATGCCAGAAAATATGGAAAGCCTTTTAATCCTACTGTGAGTGAGCTCTAGCAAGAAGATTGGAATTTCTGTTGGCTTTTGGTTGATGTGCTCATCTTAAGGAAATAATGCATCTCTTGCTGTCCACCCTTGCATAAAGGAGTGAAGGTGTCCAAAGAGCGTTACCTTTTTTTCCTTTGCAGAAAGGTTAATATAAAGATATTTTGTACTGTATTGTTTTGGGGTTGGGTTTTTTTGTTTGTTTGTATGGTTAGCAGACCTTTAGAAGCTAGATATAATATTTAACAGGAACCTATTTGTGAAAGAAATTTTTTGACTATTTAAATATTACATACCCTGAAACATACTGTTGCCTCATATGGAAATAATGTTGTTGATAACCTTATAATTTAAACCTAAAGTTAAAGAGAGAGCAAAAAACCAGAATAGACTTTGAGTGTGATAGCCCATTTTTTTGGTCTTATGTAAAACATATAGCATTTACTTTCCTAGGCGAAGCTGGTAGGACTTCCCGTGGCTTTTGTAAGAAACTGAAAACATTCTCATAGCTGTGCTAGACTGACAGTTTGGCAGAAATTTTATGTGATGCTTTCATCTATAATTCCTTTAGCAGAACTTTAATTTAAAGCAATTCAGACCATTCTGAGAGATAGGCTGATTGGTTTGGGTGTCCTGTTTTTCTTCATGCAAAATATTTCAGTTTTATTGTAACGTGGAAAAGAAAAATGCTTGAAACCTTGATAATATTTGAAGGAAGAGAAATTGGTATTTTCTAAATCTTTACCCAAAACTTAAGGAGATATATAAGGTATCTGTACTATATTACACTAAATGCTTGGAAAAATGGTCCTGTGTATTTCAGTTTGGCTACCTAGAGATAATGGCTACATCTGACTTTTTAATCTCTTTTTGCTTTCTCCCATAAAATTGAGATCATAGCAGTCTGCATACTTGGCAAATAAATAATTAAGAAGCAGTTGAGTATCATAGCAATGATCACAGAGGAAGTACAGTAATTGTGTTTTTGTAAATTCAGAGCCACATTGTGCAGGGAGAAGAAAATATACTGTAGAATATCTGAGTTAGCAGCATCCATCCTATGCACTGAAAAAGGCAAGGATCCTAATAAAGAAACAGTATGTGATCAAATAATTAAAGGTTGTTTTATGTGCATGGAAAAGATGAGCTAAGCTTGGTCCTGTAATTTTTCTATGACCTGTATCTTGATTATGTAAAGAAATGAAAACACTTTGGTTTTCTGTTGTATATTTATTCATGAATATGTTTTGGCTTTGTAAACAGATGTGTTCCAATAGCTAATTTCAAAACTAACAATTCTGTAATTAAAGCAGCAAGTACAGCCTATGATAATTCTTAATCCCCAGGGAAGTGGTCAAGTTGAAGGGAAAAGGCTCAATTAGTGCTGATATTTATGTGTTCTAATTCAGCCATTCCCACACTTTGTGTCCATTGCTGTGCTCCGCTATTGTAATTACAAAATAATGAGGCCATTGTTCAAATTTCTTCTCCAGATCAGGGGGACATTCCAGAGCAGTGTGAAAGTGATGCCTTGCATCCATCTGGGGACATCGTCAATGGAAACCATGTCCCAGCCACTGTGCCAGCAACAGCCACTTCGCTGCAGGACTTAAGTGAGTTCTCAGCTCAGAAACAAAAGTGAATACCCTTTTTAAATGTTGAATGTATAAAACAAAAAGCCTAATATTTAACATTCTGTAGGTTTGTATGCTGGCGTGATTGAAAAAATTTTCCAAAAGTGCTAATTACGTAATAAAGAGGAAGGAATGTTTTCTTTTGCTTTACTGTATGAGGATGTCTCTTTCACCCTGCTTTTGGTTAAATTTGTTTTTAATTTAAATACTTTTGCCACCCGTTCCACCCCCCTGTCCAGCTTCTGGAGAGACGATTTTGGTTTTTTTCTTTTCTCTTTAGGATAATTATTAATTATTATTTCTGCTCTTGATAGAAATAAGACTTGAAAGGTTTGGGTTTGGGTTTTTTAAAGTATTTTATGTACTGTTTGTCTGGATTTTTTTTTCATTTTTCTTGACTCTGTTCCCAAACTGTATTATCACAATGCTGTTTTAATTCTTTGGGTAGATGAGGATGATTTCAGCGCAGGATATGCCACTTTTCTTATTGTTCTAGATGGAAACATGACCATTATTTGTATCAAGAGAAGAGCTTTCTAGCTTTTAACAATTCCCAGTATTTAGTTTGCCCATCTAATTACTCTCTGAATGCTGTTCTACTTACACAGCTTTTTAAATATACTGGTCACATCAGCAGTGTGTCCTGCAATAATTTTCAAAGGCTTTTTTAAGTACTTTGCTTTATAAATATAAAGAATTGTATCCAACCATATTGCAGAGAAAGAATTTAGCAACATGAACTTCAGGATAACAGAGATTTAATGAGAAAGTCCATGGGAGGAATGAGAAGTGCATGGAGACATTTGTCAACTCTCTGGCCTCTACTTTGGCTCTACTGTTTTACTCTTAGTGAGTCATCTATCAGACTAAAAATGTATAGAGGTGGGAAGAAACATTACCAGATACCTAAGAATAACTTTGGTATATGTATAAACAATATAGCCAGTTGTTTTTCATGTACTATTAATGTTATTCAGGAACCTGTTACTTATTTGTATGCTACTGTAGTAGATTACTGAAGTACATAAATCACAGATGTTGAAATAATTTTTCACAGCGGTGCTGGATCAAAGACAGTTTGAAGAACAGAATAAAGTAGTTGAGAACTTAGAAGAAGAAAGGAAAGCAAGAGAAGAAAGGAGAGAGAGAGAACGGGAAGCTTTGGAAAGAGAACAAAAAGAAGTGGAAAAGCTTAACAAAGAGGTGGCGATTTAGTATTTTTATTTCCGACAGTAATGCAGCTTTGTGGTGCCATGTATTTTAGGATTGCTGTGTGTGTTACTTGGTTAAAAATAGATTTTATTCTTTAAGTGAAAGTAGTAGAGGCTAAGTTCTTTTATGTACTTGCGCAATTAACCAGAGAGTCTCGCTAGAATTTCTCCTTGTGCCAAGTAACTTTTTCACGGGAAACAGATGCTTTTGCTTCCATGCTTCATGTAAGTGGAAGCTACAGTTTTATGGCCAGAACTTAGAAGGCAGCTGTCACCCTGCTATTGGCACAAGCTGTACGTTTGCTGACTTTCTGGTCTGGACCGTTGCTGGTGGGACACCACCAGAAGATGTTAATGTCCATCTGTTCTTTAGCCCTTATCAGGGTATTTAAGGGTATTTAAGGGAACTTGGAAGTAGAAGTTGTAAGGAGACCTTAAGGAGTGTGCTTAAATCCCTTTGAGCTGATGTCACATGTGTTGAGGTAGTTTTCTGGGCTTTCAGGACCTGTATAAAACTTGTTTTTTGCTCCCTCCCATTTCATCTTCCTCTTCCCACCTTTAAGCCTTGGTTAATTTGATTCAGTTTATTGGTACTGATCAGACACGCTCATGCTACCCTTCACACCAGCAAACTAGGCCCTTCAAGAAGCTTGCATACCTCTGTCAGCTCATCTTCTTCAGTTCACATGTAGATGTCATACATAGAAGCCTCAGGCCTCACAGCACCTCAGACATCCAGACAGGGTTAGAGTGGGATTTCTTGAATGTCACTTTTTGAATTGAAGGAATAGCCTAACATTGCATCTTGAACTGCATGTAACAAATTTAATGCTGTTTAGACTGCCATGTTTTACTGGGATTAACACGAAATCCTGCATGTAGTGCAGGTATTTAGGTATAAAGGTATTTTTCTTGAGCTGATCAGTATTTAATTTTGATTTTGTGTCTTAAAGTGGATCCAAGACTCGACAAAAATAGATGAAGAAAAAGATAAGGAGAGAGGAAAAATGGAAAACAGTAATTCCGGTGCTGAAGATGACTTAAAGGATCCTACTCCAAATCCATTAGAAAAATACATGAGAATAATTCAGCAGAGGAGAGAGCAGGAACTGGCAAACAAGGTGATTATCCTCAAAACCCAATCCCAAAAATATTATTGGCTGAATTTATGTCTTGCTAAGATATGCACAGAATGAAAACAATATTCTCCTTTCATATTTTTTTTTCTTCATTCAGAAGCTTTATGTAACAACCCACAGAGATGAGTGTTTGGATTTGTATTGCAGAAATGTGTTGATTCAAAAGAAAAAAACTGGAAACTCTTTCTTTTACAAGTTTGTTTTTGTTTTTCTGGTATGCTGGGGGGTTGTTGTTTGTTTGTTTTTTAGGTACTAGGACAGTATTTAAATGTCCTCAACTTTTAGTTTAAACTGTGTTTAAATACAGTTTGAATCTACACAGGTCAGTTTGTGTTCCGCTAACGCAACTGACAGAATTTATTCTGGCAAAATGGAAAATTTGACCTTAAAGAACAGGTATGTACATGGGTGAACATTACTTTGATGAAAGACTGCAGCATACTCTTGTTCTGACATTATCCAAACCTGATTTTCCAAAGCATCGTTATTCTACATGCAATGCAGCATTTGTAGAAATAGGTGCTGTTATTAAGAGTTACTTAAACCTTGACTTAAGAACTAGTTACAGAAAGTGTATTTTCCTGTTGGCTGCCAGGATTCAAAGAAAGAAGAAATAGGAGACGTATCACTTACAGAGGGACTTATATCTAGTGAAAAGGATGACAGGTAAGGCTCATATATTGCTATTAATCACTCTGTAGTTACAGTATGAATTACAGTTACGAGACATCTGCCTTCTTAAAAAGCAAAATAAACTATCTAGTAATCAAAAGCAAATATGTTGGAAAAATTGAGGAGCCTTCCAATTCGTAGATGGGGAAGTCATGGATTACATGGCATTCGGATGTGGGAACTACACTCTGTGATCCGTTTCAATAGCTGTGGCAATTAAAACCTTTCATCTGCCACTGAGCAGCATCTCAGTTCCTTCACAGCGAGCTGAGATACGAGGGATTCTTCTTGGGTAATGACCCTGTGAAAGTTTCTGTGCTGCACCTTGCAGATAGCCTGGTATTAGCATTGAATCTAGCTTTGGTTTATGTCATGGACTTCTAACAAACCAGGTCACACACTTTTTCCCAGAGATTTTGGCTGCCTGCACTGAGTTGCCACAGCTAGGGTGTTCCCTCTGGGTCTCTCTAGGCATCGGTAAATAAGGAGGTGTAGTTTTTAGTTGCTTGATAGGGGAAAGAAAAAAACAAACCCAACCCCACGTTTTAGATTATTTGAGGATGTAGAATTGAAAATATACGTAAGCAAAAAATACAGAATGGTTAAAAAAATTAAACACTCACGCTAACCGTAGTAATGATTCAGTATTATCTGTGCCTTTAAAGCACTGTTTTACATACCAGACCTTACCCTGGTGCTCCTGCACTGGTATCTGTGTAGTGTTCCTTTTGCTGGGCAAGCACTACAGAAGCAGCGGATGGACAGCACTGCTCTTAAGGGCTTGCTTACTTCGCTTCACTGAAACAGCAGGAGAATTGCAGCACACGGAGACATAAAATAAAGCCAGTGATTATATGCAGTCTCTTAACCTGCATGGAACTTTAACTTTCTCTCTAAAACAAGTGTTTATATTTAAGGTAAGACACTACTCTGGACTCACATCACTTTCTTTCCCTCCCTCCTATCCTTCATACAGTGCTACAGGCATTTCTCACGGCGACGGGGACGAAAACTTCTGGTGAACAATAGCTACTGATTTTTTAAATTATTATCACTACTACAATAAAAATGTTTTTAAAGCTGCTTTCTACCTGTAAGAAGTTGTAATAAATGTTCAGCACAAAGATTGCAGGCTGTATAATTCTAAATTAATAAAGCTGATTTTGAGCTGTCTCATGACTTCAGTCATTGACTTCAACGAGTGAGCCCTGATGCGTTCTTAATCCTGAAGGAGGCCCTGGAGTGGGACGAGAGAAAGGACAAAGCCGTGCAAAGAAATGAATCGGTACGGCCAGGCCGATCTGCTTTAGCACTGAATTCCTATAAACTTTGACAGCTTTTCAAGTGGTGCCCACCCCCAGGCCCTTCCCCTCCAATTGTTATGAACTGTAGGTCAAAGTAACAGCATACAGGTAACAAAAAATTCAATCATCACCACGTTTTTAAAGGTGTCCTGTGGCGACCCTTGGCTTGCGCGGCGTCAGAGTGTGACAGAACCAAGCAGCCGTGCCCCTTTTACTGCTACGGCGGGGAAACACACACTTTTAAAAGCAGCCTTATCTCAGGTATCACCTTGTTGGTATTAACCAGCCCGGAATGGAGAGATTCAAATAAAAATGCTATTTAACTCATCTTTATTTAAGCTTTGCATATTGTAGGTAGATTATAGGCAAGATCATTAAACTTTATTTACAGTATAAAATACAGTATTTTTTTATCAATGAAGTAATTTTGGGTGGCAGCATATATTAAAACTTGCACTGCATTTGAGGCTGCTCATCTTGACCTAACTACAAGAACATGAAGCCAAGTTTGACAGAATTTAGGGGCAAAAACCAAAGCTCTGTCTTGCGAATTCACTGGCTGTTGAAACACGATGTACCAAAAATGTGACAGAAATAAACTTTGCTTTTGGAAATTAAGATAAAAAGCGATTTGGTGGCCAGTCTAATTTTACATGCGGCTTAATTTGGTGTTGCAGCAATGCTGGCATTTAGGGAATTTCTAGATGACTCCTGCTTGCTGTCCAGAATGGGATGGATAGTGCTCGTTGCATTATGCTGGCCCGGAACAACTACCACTGCTACTTGCTGACTTACCATGCCGAAGCCTACACCTACGGGCGCCCTTTCCCCCGGGAGCACGGGAGCAAATGGATACTACTGAACACAACGTGTTTAACTTCAGGTAGAGACATAAAGGACAGAGATGCGCTAGTATAGCGTAGCTGTAGGTCTGGTTTCAAATAAGCGTACACAAGTGTTGTCTATTATCTACAAATATTTATTTTAACACTTGGATGTAACTACAGGAAGCCCTTGGCACTGATAGAAAATATTGATTCACTGTTAGGTTACAAAAATTTATACATAGCAAAATTTAATGCTCTTTACATAAAAATATTAGACTACTTAAACAAAACCTCAAAAACTCCCAGTAATAGCTACACTGAATTAGAAAAGAATTAGGCTTTAAGACACTGCCTCCGTTATTACCCTTATGCAAACACTGGGCTAGAACATCACCTGCATTGCTGTAGAAATGTCTCCTTCATGCAACAGGTAAGAACATACACTAGGCTATTTTGTCATATTTGCTCTACATGGATCAACTTTGCCCCTTTTTTGAAACTGTCAAATTAGACTTCAATATTTAACAAAAAAATTATAACCTGAAGTTACTACCCCCCCCAAAATGCCTTTTCTCTTAATACTAACTTGAAGAAATTTGTGCTTCCTTTGATGTATATTCAGCAGTCGAAACTATCAAACCACATGTCAGCTTAACATGGGCATGACTTGAATGTTTAATTGTTTTTCAAATGACCGATGTATTTTACTTTCCCCCCCAACATTTATATATATATATATATATCATATAGAACAAACACCAAATATACCATCACTAATACTCAAGATATCACTGAATGCTTCTGAAAAAAACATTAAGTAGAAGGCAGACTTCTATGGGAAATGACTTTAAAATGGCACCAGTTTGTTTGTTTGTTTTTTCTGAACACCACGTTTTCTTAATGTGCTAATTAATTTGTAAAAAGGAAAACACATAAGCACTGACTATAAATTTGCTAAGCACCAAGATAGAGAAAGGTGGACATCCTGTGTTCTGTTTTATGGCTGTAATTTTTATTGTTTGTGTAAAACTCTGCAAACTTTCTCATCCGCTCATTTGGAATAGTCAGATCAGTGTCATTTTAATAAGGTAACACTTTTCACTTACTTCAAATGTAGGATAATGGTCTCCTGCCAGTATATAAATGCTAAGACATTTATAGAAAATAAATATTAAGGCAAAGCTGACATTTATTTTCAAAGAAGGGGATCATTATCCAGATCCGGGGATCTACATTCCATTAAATAGTTAATAAAAAGATTAAAACTTGGGACATCTGCTCAACGCTCACCTAAGCACAGGAGCCGTGACGGCTTCATCATAAAAAAGCGTGGCACAGAAGGAGAGCGCTGTTCCCGTGGCCCACAGACAGAGCGGTCAAAGACGGCCCTGCTGCAGCGTCGGAACTGCTGCAAAGGTGCTGTCCCGTGAGCACGAGCTGTCAGAAATCTTAGGCGGCCACAGTTTCGTGTATTTGGCATATAAACTGAGATGCTCAATCACACGCCGTACACGGGCCTTTGCCTAAGGTCTGTACAGAGATCTACTGCCTGCTGGTTTGGAGCACCTGCCACGGTTTTGTGCAGGACGTCATGCTGCAGAACATGTCAAATATTAAATACCAAAAGTCTCAAAGAAGAATAATTTGGTCACTTATTGTGAAGTGTTGCCTTTTAAAATGCCTGGAATAAAACCTCCATTCTCTGTATGAAAGGATGGAAGATTACCCGTGGGAAGATTTCCCTATGAATGTGTTCCAGGAGCTGGAATGTGAAGCTTTTGCACTTCTCGCTAATTTTGTTTGGTAGACACACATCTGTACTGCAGAGCAGCTATTTGTTGATTTGTCAGAGCGACAGAATTCTTCTGCTGAATTACTGTGGCAAACATTTATGTGTAAGAATTGAGTTGCTCTTTTGACCGAGACTGGATATCCTGAAGCTCCTGCTCTTCTTTTGCTTTGATATCTTGGTAGGCCTGCATTTTGCTTGCATCCTTTAAGTAGGCCCAGTTAGAAGACAGTATCATGAGGAAGTGGATCTGGAAGAGAAGGGTGAGCATGATGGCTAGTGAGCATGTCAAGAGGCAAAGCAAGCTGCTAGTCAGATTAATAGACACTCCTTAAAATAAGAACCAAAAAAAAGTTATTCTACGTTAATAAGCATTCGGTTATTAAAACAAGCACAGAGGCTATTTTCAAAGATCTCTAGAATCTGGCATGCTAATGCTTCAGTTGGTTATTCACAATTTAGAGAAAGTTAGTAGAACAGTAACAAAATGAGCTACAGAGTTGTACGGATCAACTAAAATGCAGAATGGGGGGAAGCAGGAAAAAAGTTTTGTACGTGGCGATTTATGGAGTCTGTAAACTACGAGGTGCTCAGAAGAACTGCTTTCTAAGGTTGTGGTGTTTATGCGTATCCAAGCCCAGATCCTGGTAATTCTTTTCCCCCAACAAGCAGATGAGAATTCCACCCTCCCCCTGGAAAAAGCCTGAAACTGTAAACAGTTTATTTACGTGAACAAGGCTACATTAACATATTGAAAAATTAAACAACAAAACACGAGTCCAAAACTAAGCAAAAGCATGCAATCTCTGGGTTAAGAAGTCTTAATTGTGTATTTTTATAACTACCTTTTAAACTTCCATTGTCCAACCTCAGGTGAAGAGTTTTATATCATATATAGCAACCGGTTCTTTTTTCATTATTATTATTATTCTTATTGTGTGGATTTTTTTCTGGTTTGTGCATTCATCTCTTCCCAACTTCTTTTCACCATACTTCATGCAAAAAATCTACATCTGAAAACACTGATTCACTTCTCCTTTTTTTTAATCCCAACAGTTTAAAAAGGTCTCTATGATTTATGCATGGTTTTGCTTCACGTGCAGTCATACTCACAGTTTTGAGATCTGGCTACTGAGAAATCAGTTACTAAAGTGCAAGCCATACACGAACAGAAGCTATTTATATGCTGTTTCTTACTAGTTCAGGGTCCGAAAGAAAGAATGTGATTGTTTTACGCAGAGCTAATACAAGGATGCATTTCCTTCCAGAGAGAGCATGATTTGGCAATTACTTGAAAACGAAGTAAAAGAAAATAATCAACTTTATCATCTGTGCACTGGAAGTACAACTAATTCATAATACCTGGGCTTCTGGTTTCGGCCAAAAGAGACTGGCACCACTTTACTGTTCCTTTTCTTTTGTAGCATATACATTTTGTATGCTCAGGGGGTTGTATTTGGTGTTCGGGATGAAGAATGAATTAGTAATTCTGACCCTGAACTGTTCCAGTATTTGTTTTAGAGACGACTGTTAGAAAGCAAGTGGAGACTTGAAATGGAAACATCCCATCTTCAGAAGGATGATTTGTAAACACCCCTACAGTAACTGAATCCTCTCGACATGAAAAAATAGCCAGATCTCATCCACATCACAGTTCATATACAAGAAGTCATTTTATTAATCTGATAAGCTAAATGATGCTTACTGAAGCTATTTACAATTACTGTAACAAAATTCAGGAAGCTAGACTTTTAGCCTAGGGTGTCAGTGGTATTTCAAGCTACGCAATGCAGCTCTGTACTGGGCTTATACAATTTAGAATTTAGTGCAGCAATCTTCCCGACTCTTAAACTTCAAAACAGCATAGTTATATGTAGTAGCCATCATGTAGATCAGCTGGTGGAAGAGAACAAAATACAGGAGAGTAAGATACAACAAGGTGACGGCTCAAGCCCATTTGGGCTACTGTCGACACTTTTACAACAGACGTTATTCTGAGCTTCTTCCAGGGTGAAGATGCAAGATAAATAACTTGCCATTTATCCAGAGAGGATAACCTACATACAGACTAAGGCTATTTCCTTAACGAATAGTGCGTATTACACCTGGATTTGGCTGACATGAGGTTAGAAGCTGGCAGCTAGAGGAAGCGTTAGACATACGAAGCAAGTCGCCTTGTTAACGTCCCTTTTTCCAACTGCTACCTCTAATTGGCATTGCAGAGTTGGACTAGTCAAACTGCCTGGGTCCAGACAAGAAAACCAAGAGGTTACAAGCAACTGATCAAATAAACTACAAAAATGAAAAGAAATAGTGGACATAAAAATAGAAATAGCGGATAGAAGTATGATTTTCAAAGGACATGCAAAGAATTTTACTCTAAGGATGGGGGAGGTGGATTAAGATGACTTCTGAAAGCAAAAGTTCGGGACCTGCTGACCTGTAATGACCAAACCATAGCAGCAAATAATGGTGATTACAGCTCACCCTCCTTTATGTCTAGTATCACTATTTTTAAGATACACAAAATTTAATCTTAAAGCATCTTAAGCCTGAAAGGAACACATTACACAATAAAGCAACAAAAAATACTACCCACCAATGCTATGACAGTGGCACCGGCTCCAGCACAAGCCACAATGAACAGGTGATAAGACATGTAGAACTAGAGAAAAAACGTTAAAGACGTTAAAGACATTAAAGTAATTGAGAATAGTATAAAATGCATTTCAACTGTTCTAGAGAATAAGGATAATAAAACCATCTTCATAGCAAGGTATTCAAAGCTTTAGAAAATAAAAATGTTCTGACATGATTTTCATTTTTTGGATGACCTAACAGAACAATTTCGGTGTTGTGTTTAAATCAATCTCTTCATACTACTAGCATTCGTTTTCTCCAAAAACTTTAATCAAGTTATTTATTACAGGGTGCTCAAGCGACTTGTAGGCAAAAGCTGCACACAGGTTACGTTTCTGTACCTCATTCGTGTTGCAGATGTTCTCTAAAATCGGGCCACAGGCTTTGCCAGGTACAGCATTCCAAGGGATAATACCTGAAATACCACAGCAAAAGAAACCACTAATTTTAGCAATCAACACACGCTTTCTGTTCCTCTCTCATCTTTTCCGCCCACTTGCCAGTTGCGCTCCCGTTCTGCGCATCCGTGTGTTGACCAGTACAGCTTTGAGTTGGTGGGAGGAATTCAAACAACTCACTCAAGTTGTGCTTTCTCCCTATACCGAGGCTTGCTGCCAAGATGTGTTCTCAGATGTGGTTTTCCCATATGGCAGCCAAATGGTTGGTTGGGTTTTTGCACTTCAGGTCCAGTCACACACTGCCTACTCCCCCACTCAGCACCGAAAGGGATAATCTGCGTCTCAGAGGTACTTGGCACCTTTCAGGATAGCACTTACTAGATTAAGTTCTACTTGAACAAGTAACTGCTGTAGAAGAGTGTGAATATGGAGCTAGAGGGAAGAATTACAGAAGGATTTTTTTTTCTGGTTTAGTTCCAATAGGTAAAAAAGAGTGAACACTGACTGCTACAAGAAAATTCAGTCTGCCACACCTCACACGCTCCCAATTGCTTTTCAGTTTTTCAGTCGTGTAAGAAAAGTCAACAGGATCTAGAAGGTTTAAAATAATCTAAACTTTTAGCCCCATAACAGATGTAAAACTTAAGCAAAAGCTATTTGAAACAGGAGAAAACCAGTTTGTCTCCTCCATATAACTTGCCTTTCAAACTCAGCTGGTTGGAATTAGCAGCTCTGTAAGAGGCAGGTCATTGAAATTATCTCAGGATGGTATGGCTTTCAAAAAGATTTTACAGGATTTACTTTAAAGCCAGCTTCTTCTCTGCAATTGCAATATACGCTTGAAGCCTTTTAGCTACCGCTTCCACCCACAGATATGAGGACAGTTCAGTGTCACAAGTTGCCTGTTAAGGAGCTGCTCTCTCCCGTCACTCACTGAACCCCAGATGCTTTTACTGATCAGAGGAACAGCACAGCCCTACACGGCGCTCGTACAGCTGTGAAACAACCAGGAGAAGCAGAAAGGTGGAGGAGCACATCTTCCCCCTGCACTCCTGGGCTTTTGCTGCTGAAGAAAATGTCTTCCCAGCCTCTTGCTGTCAGTTGCTAAAATAGGATACAAACTTTTAACTGATTTGGGACTTCTTGCTTTTAAAATTAGTATGTCTTATCTTCTCCTACTGGACTTACAGCCCAGATAGGGAAGCAAAACCAAGCTTTCTTACTTTTTCAACTCTGAATCCATTTTCTCAGCTTTGAATGACTTAGTCCAAAGAAAAAAAGAAAGAAAGATTCCTAGAAAATGCTAGCTGAAATGAAGCCAAAAGTAACAGTGACAAAAGCCCTTCTGCACAAGGGAAGCTGAAAGGATTCACTTTAGGAACAATTCACCTTAAGGAATGAACTGTTTGAAAAGCCTGACCCTATTTTAAGCTATTGTCCCACTCCTCTGCTACCTGCACCCCCCTCAGCTTTCTGTGTTTCATCAGAAAGCAGTATTAATTCATTAATAGTTAAGGCAGTTGCTTGCAGGTTTTTGGTCTTCCAACTGAAAGTGATTGTTAGAGCAAAGTTCGGGTGTTAACTTCATATTTAAACGCAAAAACAGCTTTTTGAAAGGGAAGAATATATGCATATGGGGGTTCAAAAACCGGAATCCAGTTATCTATTTCTCAGTGCTGTTTCTAAGCAGTTTATTTTGAGGCTGATCTATTTTTAAACCAACATTATAGTATTGGAAACTGCTACAAAATCATTTTAGATAAATGACTTGCCAGTTCAGTTAAATTGATTGCATCTGGAAAGAGATCAGTATAATCTGAATTAATTAGAAAATTAATAGCACATTCAGAGATACAAGATGCTTTTGCATTTGGTTCATTTGATAAGGCTGAGACAAAACTACTGAAGATAGACCAAGGAGAAAGGATAAAGCATTTAATCAGGATTAAAATGAGTACCGTATTGCCTGATATCCACGCAGATCTGGTCCCCTGGAACTGTCACATTTGTCTGAAGAGATTTGATGACTTCGCAAGTTGACCATATGTTATAGAACATAAAGACAGGCACGGCAGAGAAGCCAAAGACCCCAAGCCAGGCCACTCCAAGCACATAGGTGAGGAAAACAAACTGGGCAGAGAAAACACAAGCACTTCACATTTATTCTTTGAAAAGAACACTTGAATTTTCCTTGAAAGTGCTTCAAAATAATCTTTAAGCATACTTTCAGAAATCAAGTAATAAAACATTTGATTTGCAAGCACAAATAAAATCAGTGTTCTCGTTGCTTACAAATACTTTGGTAGTTTAAGTGCTACTGAGAAAGTAATTCAGACATCTCCTTTTTCATCAGCCTGCTTGAGTAAACAGCTTGCCCTCCTGAAAGAGCAGTCCATTAATTTCTCAAGATTCTCAGCTAAGCAGGGATGCTGGTTGTAGGCTAAAACCAATGAAACTCCAACAAAAATCAATTTAAGGAGTTTTTTTTAATTAACTGTAACATACTAGCATTTCTATACAACTTGCAAATCAAAACAACAGAGTGAATCGATGTTCACAGAGCTCTCCTGTACTCCCTGATTTATTGAAAGCAATTTTGAATGTAACATTTGAGAATACCTATTTTTGAAAACATACCACGACTGTTACAGCAGATCAGAAAGATTCAATTGATCTAATATACATTGCCGTGAAGAAAATTAGTTACTTCACCTTAGAGAATCATGGATTTTTCATCGAAATTTTCTGGTTTGGGTTTGCTCTTTTTAAAAAAAAAATTATGTGCATTTTCTTTGGTAAGATTATAAGGTACGGCACTCATTGCTTTGGAAATCTCCAGCTTCGCCCTCCCACTGGACCTCTTCCCTTTTCCTCCTTCTTCTAGGTTTTATGGTGAAACAGTAGCTCTGGCATCAGTTCCTAGCTCCCTCCTCCTGGTGAGACTAGGATTTGGATCCTGCTTGGAAAGCGGGGGAATGCTGTTACATCTTGTGTGTTCCCTTTTCACTCTTACTTAACTGTAGGTGGACTGGAAAGGCTTTACTTCCAGTAAAGCACTGATGCTGTACTATCTCACTTGAAACTTGTGTGCCAGAGAAGAACGGCGAGGATGGGAAAGGCTCTGAGGGGGGAGGTTGTCTCAGCCTGACCCAGAACTGACTGAACTCATGCTGCAGTGGTGGAAGTTTGCATCCTCGTAGGTTTTTGCCCAGGTGCGCTGGACAACACTGCAAATGTTATTGCAAAGGTTGAGGAACTGGTTAGATTTTATAGGGAACGAAGGTGGTTTGTGTGGGGAGGTGGAAGCGCTTGCAAAGCTAAGGCCCACAGAAAGCCCAGCTAGCCTTTCCTTTATACACAACTGAACTGAAATACCCTGTTTTGTATTAGATAGTGCTGTACACCAGACCTGTATGTTTTATGTAAGATTTGAGAATTGTCTCTTTGGATTTTGTTAAGGACCAAGTGGACCAGTTTCAAGGCTTTCTATAGATACACTATACATAAAATGTGGTTTTGCGTACATGTATGTGGAAGTGTGCATGAGAGGAAGTACACAAAGCCTTTAACTCCTAAAACAGCCAGGAAAAAACCCACTCACTCTCACATTTAATGCGGTATCTGTGGGAAATGGCTATTCTGCATTACCAAAGCCACCTAAATAATTTAGGAAAGTTGGAAGTCTGTCTTCTGTAATAACCTTATGCAAGACGGAAGGGACTGGCTTTCAGGACCTCGCTCGGTAACGTAACAAAGGAAGAAGCAGAGGAGTTCTTGATCAAAGAGGCAAAAAACCAAATCACTGTATGTCCAAAAGCTTGTTGTCTGTACCCAGCTGCAGCCGCTAGTCTGTTAAGATGTTGTATCTCCTTGCAAACCTTGTTCTAACCCTGGTGTTTTAAGCAGTTCTACCGCTACACAGCGGCATACAGGCATTTTTATGCCATGACTTGCCACCACTAACCACTGATGTGTCTTACTAGAGCGCTAAGCCATTACTCAGCTGCTAAATTCTCTCCTTCATTGTGTGCACAAATACAGGCAAACATGAAAACACGTTTTTCTGTCATATTTCCATGTGTCATGCTGGTATTTGTATAAGCAGCTGGCAATCATGTGCCTGCAACTACTCAACTGCACAAGCAATTGTCTGCACTAATGAGGTGCAGGTATGTGTGTGTTTCTACTGTATTTTGGATCTTTGGAAAACAGTGTTTTAGATCTGATTTTGTTCCTCAGTGAAGATCATACTTGCTAGAAAAAGAGTGAGCGAACAGCTGCTTAACTGGAAAATGACCAGATGTCTTATTTTTATTAGCTGTTGAAAAATTCAGTAAGTATCCAACAGCACAGTGGAAAACTGTTAACTCTCTTGAAAATAAACATGCATCTCCTTTGTATTTAACCAGCTGAAAATACATATTTTTTAAGTACAGGATATAGATTGTATATTAAAATGCAACAATCACATCAAAAGCCTCTTCTCTTTTCACCCACACTTTCCCGTGGGCGATCTGCCATACTGCTTAGCGTCCTCCATAACTATGCGCTTTGAATTCAGAGTCTCAGAAATAGCTTTGAAACCCTGTCTCAGAAACATAGTTATGTTTCTGTTCTTGCAGAGTGCGCCTTAGGGGGCAACGTGGGTGAGAATCTCAAGTTTTATTTTTAGTTAAACTTTGTTTAAAATCTTGCTCTAATACAGAAGTATACTGAAGGGAAGATGGCTGGTAACTCTAAGGCTTTAAGTGTTTCAGCTTTGTGAAAAAGACTCACTATTGTATTTGTATGCCTTCCGCCATCCGCAAAAGCAAGACGGCAATACTTGATTCAAGTGCAAAGATGTTGCGAAGCTTCATTCATTACTGGTTGTCTGAAGGATCCAGACATCCTCAAGCAGAATTGACTATGGAAGTCAGAGGCATTACAGTTTGTTATTTAAATAGCTCTGCAAAGCACAGCCATTTTACAATCTGCCTTTAAGCATCACTAGTGTGCTCCATGCTTAAAAGCACAAATTTCATTCTGTCTCACGTGGAGACTGCTAACTTTAAAACACTCAATCAGCCTAGTTTAGACCAGTGGGTTCAGCTTTATGACAGGGGAGGCCACGGTAGCACCCTGACAGTCCCTCTGCAGAATCTGGATTTGACCAAGCATCCTCGAAGTTCAAAGAAGAACCAGCACCAGGGATTGACTCTAACCACCCATAAGGACTTAAACAACAGTGGCAGCAATACACTGTTGTTCAAAAACACAGGAGTCAAACCGAGCCCAACAGGTTTTAGCAAGCAAAGACGACTGTTCCCATTTCTAATGCTACTCACCATTCCACTGATGCAGCGGCCACAGGCTGTCGTTTTGAACTCTCCATGCAGCTCCTTCACAGCACTTGTTGTATAAAAACCTTCTGCCAAAAGGATTATTCCATATAAGAAGAAAAATGATGCAATGCCATAAATTACATACTGCATTAGCTGTATTCTAAAATGGAAAAGGAAAAAAGATATAATTAGATTTCAGTCCTATAAAACCAAAGTCAGTCCTCCCTAATCATAAGAGGTATGAGATAGCTCCTTTTCTAGAAATACAGTTCAAGGCTCCTTAATGCATTTTAAGCAAGCAGGCTGCAGGAGAGTGCTGATACAACTATCCTGCTTCTACAGGTAAGCAATACTGACGTGCATTAGCCTTGCTCGAGCATCCCATTTGTGCTGCAGTTCTTGCACTGACTGGTATTAGTCACCAGCTTGAAGCTGCAACTTCATGCCTCCACTATGGAGATTGTTTTTTTTTTCCTGTTATTGACCCTGACACCTAACTTAGGGAATGTCTGACAGGGACAACATAGGGCTTTGAAATGGCAAAGGCTGGAGCTGAACTACTGGCTGAACTATCCATGGTGATTCCTTTGATGCAGAGAAAGGAAGCAGTCCCTGAAATTCACCATTTCCACCTGTAAAATCCACTTAATGTATGTTTGCAAAAATTTGCAAATTCAGTGATACTTCTCTGATACAAAACTCAGCAAATGTGCAGTGACTTCTCCTGAGGAATGGTTTGCTCTACAGCCCAGGAGGGTACTTCCAAGTGAGCAGGTAGTTTCAGTGCCTTAAGTCACAGCAGTGTGGAGCTCCCCAAAATGGAATTAGATTTTAAAAAACTGAAAAAAAAAATTTAGGAAAATCTTCTATTTCAGGTACTCTGGAACCATCCAGAGGAAGAAGACTGCAGGGCACATGGCATAGGCACTTCCTTCAGCTACGATTTGAGAAGGTTCTCAATTCCTTAAGAATCTACCATCTGCAATGACACTCTTAGGGTATTTTTACTCTGGCTAGAATAGGTAAATGGAAAGAATAATTTCTAAATATTATCCATCAGATTCAGTATCTGAACCTGACTGTGCCATATCTTTCATACAACATTTCTTCTAGTCTCCAAAAGACATAATTTGTTATTAGCACAACTTCTCCAGAACTTACACCTTCTTAAAACTAATTCAATTGTTGGGATGGTTATTCTGGATGAAGCTATTCGGAGAGAGGTTAATTTTATACATCCATACTGCCAGTTTTCCAAGGCTAAATATATTTTTCCTCAAATGTTTTTTTCAATTCTTACCGCTCTCCACTAAGTAGCTGCTAGCATACATGTATATCTCCAAGGAGCATCTGCATGTTTTAGCTTAATTTAAAGAAAACTGATTACTACCATTTATATAGTTAAATGTTATTCAGACAGGTAGCACATGCCTTGTATCAAAATAGGATATAGCTCATTTAAAATTACATGTGGGAAGTGCTATGTTTATTTTCTAAACTGATTAAAAATAACAGGATAAATCTGTTGCACCTGTGCTGTAGAGCATGAAAAAATTAAGTCTGTGTTTGAGAGAGAACAGAAGAATTCATTTCACCATCATTAATAGTCTAGGAGGAACTCGATGCATGTTACCAGAAATTAGTAATATGAAACCTGGTTAAAAATCCATTCCACAAAGGCTGCCCTACTAGTATACTTTTCATTTATTTTATGTGTCTTTGGCCTCAAATTATTTGCCCCTTTCTAGCATCACTTCTCCCTTGCCTTGTTAGACCTCCACAGAGCCTAAGGCCTCAGCTGCTTCAGTAGGAATGATACATTTCCCCAGCTGCTGATGCTGACTTGACAAGAAACGTTGTCAACAATTCTCCAAACTTCAAAACTTGCTGCCTGTTACAGCTACTTTTGCGATTTCTTCTATTTTGCTCAAACGAAGACTGATACAAGCACAAAGATGTTTTGTTAATCGGTCGCTGAAGAGTAGCTGCTTAGTTTCTTGCTAAATGTTGTGGGTATCTGCAGGGTCCCTGTGGCTCACACACTGGAGCTGGGGACGCGGTGCCCAGCCACAGCCGGGGTGGGAGGCGCTGGGGGGAAGCACGGGGTGCAGTCCCAGAGCTGCGTGGCCGGTCTGGGCTCAGGGGGTCCCGCAAGGGGGAGAAGCCCCAAAACGGTGCTGTGGGACCGATGCCAGTGCTGCCGGGGGATGGGAAGGGGGCAGTTGTGGAAGTCTCAGGCTCAGTGCATGGAAGCCAGCCCACAAGTGTGCGCCACGCGGGCCCCCTCTTCACAGATGCAGGTGGCCTGCACAGGGACCCCCGACCCGAGCCCTCGGTGGCTTTCAGCAGGTTTTGGTTGCCCTTCCTCGCCCCCTGCCCCGGGATGGAGACATCTCCAGGGGCTGGCCGCACGCTGTGCCTGTGGCTGGTGCTGCCCGTGGTGAGCAGCGGGCAGGAGGCCGAACCCAGGCCCAGTCAGCATCTGACGCCAGTGCGCAGCCGTCACGAATCGCAACTTGAGCAAAGTTCCTCGCTGCCGCTGGACAAAAGCCTTTTCAAAGCTTGGTGGTGCAGCTGGAGGGGCCGCCTAAGGCCCAGCGTGTTCGCACCACCGGCCCAGAGCCTGGCACCCGTGCACCCCTCAGCGTCAAGGGGAACAAGAGGCTGGCGTCGGTGGGGCTGGCACTGGGCGCGGGCCCTGACGCAGGCCTCCAAGGCCTTCCTCTGATATCATGGAGAAGCCTCGGGAACACAAAAGCCCCAAATATTTCACCAGTGGTTACTTCCAAAGGCTACAGTCACAGAGACAAACATTTAAGCTCTTTCCCGTCTTTCCTCTCTTTTTTTTCTTCTTTGTACCATACCCACCCACCTTCTTCTGAGGGGGTGATGGACAGAGCAACACTTCCTGGTTATTTGTGTCACTAAAATAACTTCTTAACACTAAATCTACCCTCTTTCAGATTAAAACTTTTGTCCCTTGTCCTGTCACTATGGGCCTCAGTAAAAGGTCTATCTCCATTTTTTTTATACGCCCCCTTTATACATTGAAAGGCTGCAGTAACGTCTCCCCAGAGCCTTCTCTTTTCCTGGCTGAACAACCCCAGCTCTCTCAGCCTGTCTTCATAGAAAGCGTGCTGGCCACACTTCTTTGGATGCAGCCCAGGACACGGTTGGCTTTCTGGGCTGCAAGCGCACATTGCCGGCTCATGTCCAACTTTTCATCCACCAGTACCCCCAAGTCCTTCTCCGCAGGGCTGCTCTCAATCCATTCACCCCCCAGCTTGTATTGGTATCGGGGGTTGCCCCAACCCAGGTGCAGGACCTTGCACTTGGCCTTGCTGAACTTCATGAGGTTCATGTTGGTCCACTCCTCAAGCCTGTCAAGGTCCCTCTGGACGGCATCCCTTCCCCTCAAGCATATCAACTGCACCCCTCAGCTTGATGTCATCCGCAAACCTGCTGAGGGTGCACTCAGTCCCACTGTCTACGTCATCGATGAAGATATTAAATAGTATTGGTCCCAACATAAACAGGTTAAGCAGGATACACACTCTGGTTCTTTGTGTGTAAACACCAAAAAAACAGAGTGCTGCTGGACAAACAAGCAACCTAACACTCAGGGATGGAGACTGAGGTTTGAATCCATCTCTACTCATTTAGCATGAGGGAGTTATGAAGAATAATGGAAATGGGAAGCATACTTACACTTCACTCAGCAAAGCATGGTCGCTGGCAGTTGTGGAGAAGTGCTGCTCGAGGATAGACACGGTTCCCGTGAGTGCCACATGGCCACAGCCACAAAACAACGCTACCCCCGAGAAGCAAAGAATGGTTGCCACGAGTGAAGCATATGGCACTCCTCCTAGGCACTTAATGCAACATTCAAAGCAACCTAAGCAGAAGAGAGAAAGCAAAAGAAACATTATGAGCAAAAAGCAAATTACGAGGAAAAGAACATCTGTCCTCCACTTGGTAAAAGCCATAGGGACTAAAAGGCATTGACATGCTAAGCAAAAAAATCTATCGGTGGTGCAAGACAGCATCACCCTCTAAAGCAGTGACCTACAGATCTGTTGGTATGGACTCAAAGCCCAAAAAGTGGGCTGAGTGCTCCTATCTTTACAGGATCAAGAGGAGATCGATGAGACAGTCTATGAAATGGAAAAAGAAAAAAAAATGACTTGTCTGAAGTGATCCGTTGTGATCCAGCTGCTCATGCAGAGCTCAGCGCGTTTCAGCATTACTGATACTAACGGCAGGAGCACTAGCTACGCTGGCACCGCTCAGGAAGTAAATACTCCAGCCAATGAAGCCTTCTGGAAAAGTAAAAGATACTTTGCACTTTCACTGGAAGAGGAACACTTTTAGGTCTGCAAAACTTAACTACCCTATACTCTCCCATGACTCCCGAATATCTTTTTGTATAAATCCATACAAGGTTATAGGGATACAGATATTTTAACAACAGAAAAATTGAACGGGGGCCAAAGAGTAACAATTTTTCTCGAGAGCAGTGAGATGAACCTGTATTACACAGACAAGACATTTCCAGCTCTATAGGATACACTGGATTTACAGTGAATACAGTCTGCAGTAGCATAATCACAGTTTTAATGAAATGTATCGTTTAAGCAGTCTGCGTTAACAAAACACCCCCCCCACACCCCACCCCCCATAACTACTGCTCTACAAACACTGTAATAAGGAGGTTGCAGCTGAATTGCCAGGTTCCTCCCGACCACGCGGCCTGAAAATCCATCTGCTTGCAGAGCTGGGAAATGTAAATCGGAAACAAATACAGCTTTTAACTGCGCTATAATGGTAATGGCAATCCATACCAATTCATTACTTCAGGGCGATGGCGTTAAACTGTCTCCATTAATGTGCATTTCATACAACTGCGCAAAACACAAGCCATTAAGACAACACTTAATGGAGCGACTAGCGTTGCACGTCGCAGGAACAGCCCGCTGCTTCTACGGGAAGGCGCTAAATGGACAAAGCATTTGAAGGCAGGGAGACAGCTGGCAAATGCGTACATCACATCGCATCTTCCCATCCCAAGCATTCCTCACAAAGATCAGCAAGTCTCCATCCGCCACACGAGGCAAGTTTATTTTTATCTCCCTCCCTTCCCCACTAATGAATGAGTTGCAGAGCAGGCACTTCCGTGAAGCACTGGGGAATAATATGCATTTGATAACTGAAAGCTTTCTCATTTCATAAGTGGGAAACTCTTCTTTCAGAGAGTCACTAGCAAGTGTCCTAGTCAGGCTTAAGCAGCTATCACCACCAAAATGACTTATGAAATGCCACTTTGCTAACTGCAGACAAGATTTAATTGTACAGAAACAAGCCTGGGAAGCTTTTATAGTCAAGCCCACAGCTGGAGTCCACTGAGTAGGAACTATCTTTATGACAAAAATATTGCCGAATGAACAAACACTGCAGCTTAGCAGTGACGGGGCAAACAAAATCCAAATGCACTCTATCAGAGGAAATCATCTCTGTGTTTCATTTTACCACAGAGGTCCAGAGTTGAGTTCAGACACCAGACCTTGCAGAGCGATCCTCTGCTTTGGGGAATCTGCCCAAGTGCAGCTCACAAGCCACACGCAACAGCAGTCATAGACGTGAGGCTGGCTCGCCTCCGCAGCATCTGCTCCAGGGTCAGGCCCAAACCTCCGAGAGTTAATCCAAGAAAGGCTTGCACCTGGCACAGGATTAGCAGTGAAGGATTATCCAAGAGTAACCACGCTCTGATCCAGCAGGCAGTGCTCAACATACATGTGGCCACAGCCCAACACAAAACAAACAGCCTTTCGGACCGCACTCCTAAAGGAGAAGGTGACCAAACGCTAGATCATTGCTTGGTGTGGAGGAGGCTGATCACCTAATCATGCTGATCCACAGATTGCTTCACAGAATGATCTCACCAAAGACAGGAAATAAAAACAACTGGAATCAAAGCCAAGGGACTGACAAGGTCCGAAAGAAAAGCTGCTGGTTTCAGAAAATAGGAGCAGCCTGCTTAACAAAACTAAAAATTGGTGTAGACCCAGGATTGACAATTAACACCCCCCAACTAGGTACTTGTCCTCCCAGTACCCCACACCGCACAGCCGGCTTTCCAGGCCACTGGCAGAACATTCACCCTGAAGAGCTTGTCAGATCCCTTACCCAAACACATGACAATATCTGCCACTAACCCACAGACCTCGAACACAAGCCAACAGTGGCAAACCCCCTCTCACCTCCCATCTTTGTGGCCATACTCTTTATAAGACTTCCTCTACAGCCCACGTAAAAAGGCATCACAATATTTGTGTGGCCTTCATTTTATCAGGGCAGACCATAGTCAAGGGTGGTCTTGCTAAGAGGTGTCTAAAGCAACCACATTATTTTGAGCAAGGCAGAGAAAACTGCCCAAACATGGAAGTGCAGAAACTACTCACCCCCTCACCAAGCCTAAAGCAGGATGCAAAGGGACTTCAGTGCATAGGGCAATAGCGTGCTGCCAGCTTGCAAGCGCAGGAAGCATCCCAAACCAGCACATTTCCAAGAGACAGTGTCCATCCATACATAGTCATTCTGCACCCAAATTGACAGCAGAGCTGCACAGCCTCCTGCCAGAGGGTAACTAACTGCAGGACACAACCTCATCAGGGTGCTGGGGCTGCCAGACCCCCCACAGATCCCACTGTGAACGCTCTTTATGAGCAGCTTAAATCCATGCCTAGCCTAAGCAATATAGCTGGTTTTGTAATTTTGTTTCAAAGCAAGCCTGAAACAGGACTGCCAAGAGCAGCTTTCAAAACCAGCTAAAATTTGAAGCTCCTGAAGCACTGAGATATTTCCAAGCTTCCCAAACAAGCACGGAAGCAAATCAGAGGATTTCTGAAAAAAACGAAAGCTTTACAGGAAATCTGCTCTATGATCTGTCCCTATAACCCCAAGTCAGCAAGTATCTTCATACAGTACAACGGAAAACCCACGATGATGTTTGCCTAGTTCATGTTCACAAAATAACTTGCGAAAGCACTGATGACAACTGCAGGCTGAAGGCCTGTGAACTCAAGTCAACAAAAATAAGTAGTATTAAAATAAGTTTAGTTCCAATTTTCTGCTAGTTTTTACTTTCCATATGGCCAACACGCTGAACTTTTCAGCTGTATATCCACTTCCAACACAACAGTGTAAAACTATTTAAATATGAAACTACAGCACAAACACACATCACTGCATCTCCCCTTTCAATGGCCATTTTGTGCAAGGCATCACTAGAACCTTTTGTGCAACTCAGCAGAATAAAAACATTTTTTGTCCTCAGGCTGGCGAGCAGCAGTTGCCATGGAGGCAGGTTAATAACAGCCCAATGATTTGCCCAGAGCTGCCTGTGATCTTGGCTACAGATTTAACACACTCTCAGAAGGAGGCCAACAAGGACTGAGATTATTCTCTAGGGAATGAATGCTATTAAACACACACACACAAATATTCTTGCTAAAGGACAAAAATAAAGAGAAGAGAAAAAACAGGAACCGGCTATTCTTTTAATCTCCTGGAAACTATCAGTCACAGGAAATTGGTAAAGGATGAACCTACATATGCACACAAATCGGCAATTGGTTGCTTAATATATGAAGAACAATTATACAATCTACCCAGCAGTGTCCACGCTATTGCATATATGTAGGGGCTTAGCCATTCAATTTCCCATGTCAAATGGCAATTGTGTGGCTAAACCTTCTTTGGTACTTTAAGTACGGCTTTAAGATTTAAACTCAGAAAAGCAAGGTAATGCAGAATTAATGGAAAGCGGTCTTAAAAAAACCCAAAACAAACAAACAAACAAAAAAAACAAAAGCAATTCTAAGACTGACTCATCCTACTAAGGTCAAGATGGAGCGAAACAACAAAATCTGTGCTTCGGAAATGACAAAAGACAATGCAATGGGATCAGGTAGCTGTCTTGAGTATTCCCAGGGCTTGCTCTCAGAAGTTCACACATCAGCTCTTGAAGCTCAGACTTGAAAAGCTGAGACAGAGACAGATGTACATTCACAAAGCTGTCCCTCAAAGCAAAGCATGGAAAACATGATGTAAGGGAGGAGTGTCCACACCTCCGGGACAGAAAACCAGCCTGACTTCTCATGTCCCAAACTCCTCCTAGGCTGACCTAGTGCCTCAATGTATCTCAGGTATGAACCATTGATCCCATAGTCAAGGTCACTATGGAACAGAAAAACAAGGAACAAAGAAAACCTGAAAGGAGGTTTGAAAAGCCTTCTATTTCAGGGAGCTAAACCTCCAGGCTCCTGTGGCCGTTTTCCGAGTTAGTTCCCACTCTCTCTTTTCCGTAGAAGTTTCATTTCTTCCTGTCCCATAAATCTGTCTTGCTGTTCTGAAAGATGAAGCAATGGGCACCATTTTTTCTCCTCACTTACTTCCTGTAATTGTGCAATGCGTTTTTAGAAATCCTGGCATGTTGGACACCTGTCCAGTTAATATGTGGTAGAAATTACGCGGCATGTTCCACCACAGAACCTCGATCTCTGTTGGCTTCAGCACCACAGCTCAGGGAGCATGTGTGGAGCAATTGTTTTAACAAAAAGAATGTTGCAAGAGACCCCAGGAAAGAAAAAGCACTAGATAACATCTTCAATGAAAGCAGTAGGTAACATCTTAAATGCAGCCATCACATGTAAAGCAGGCTCATTATTACACATCCACGGGAGCCTGGTGTTGGGAGCATTATTCCCAATTCACAAATAAATGTAAGAGGAGAACTCAATACTTTACATTCACCTCCTGTTTCCCCAGTGGTGAAGATTGCCCAATACCAAGCATGCATAATACCATCGGAGTCTTCAACCACCATGGATCTTTGTCAGAAAACGAACTTTATGTCAATGAAAGCAAATGCCAATTTTACTTTCTGCCACCTACTGTATTTTTTAAAATCTCCATTCTGAATGGCTTATGCATGCTAGGATGTACATTTTTATACCTTACAGCATGATTGACAGCTATGGGAGAAGCAGTGAGGGATGCAGGAATACACTAATACCACAGAGGCAAAAATGGAATTTACCTCCTTCTTCCCTGTGTGAGAATAAACCAGTACCTGGCAGTAAGATAACTTTACTTCTCACATCTGTCACCCACACCAGCAGCCAAGGGTCAGTGGCAACAGTACAATAAGATAAAACATTTAATCTTACAAGAGTAAGTTTAAAGCATGTGACAAATTTTTCTCCACACTTTAACAGGGGCACTAAAATGAAAAGGCTGTGTGTTAAATCACTTGGAAGTCTTTGTTGAAGCTCTGTCCTTACCTATTCCTGTTCATCTTAAATTTTGCTGATTTACAAAACACGGCACAAAGCTAAAACCTCCATTATTAATTACAATAAATGCTCACTCACCACACTTTTGGATTAAGTACATTAAACAGACTAAAGTGATGAGTTCAAATAGAGAAAATCCTTTATTTTCCTCCCACAAACCTCTTAAAGCTCTTCCACAGAAAACTTCCTTTCAAGTTCAACCTTTCCTAATCTTGCCTTTTTGTCCTCCCCAAATCAGAAGTTGTGAAATTAACTCATACTGAAAATGAGCTCTTCATGAGAGCCGGAAAACTTAATGCAAGGGTACTTTAGTCTAGCCAGATCGATGATCTCCCCGCTGCATTCGCATCCTCTTCTGCCAGAGTTGTTAATCAATAAATACTCCTTCCTAGCCAGCACAGTAGCTGTGATGGAGAAGATGTGACCTTTGGAGACCACAGCCATCAGGGCTGCCACAAAGGATCAGACCTGAAATCCAGCAAGACCACCACTCTCATCCTTCACAGTGGCTAGCACAAGATGCTTCATTCAAGTGAAACAGTGAGATCTGGGGTAGTCTGATCCATTCAGCAAGTCTCATCCCAATCTCTACTATTTAAGAGCTACTCAAAGAACAAGTAGCTCCTTTTGAAGGTTATTAGCACTAATTGCAACTTCTCCAGATATTCTTGATACATATATGAGATATTTGGTTTCAGCACTGTCATACAGCTAGTTCCCCACTCCTGAGAAGGTATTTATTCTCTGTTACCAGTTTTAAGCCTGCCATCTTTAAACTTCATTAGATGCTTCCATATTCCTGTGTAGCAGAGAACTAAAAATCCTTGCTCATGCCTCCTATGCTGGAACCAGCACAGAGAAACCAGGAGATACTGGTGCACACTAAGAACAAGCATCTCACAGCCTGGAAGCACCATTAGCAGACCCCTTTTTAAATCCACAAAGCACCAAGTATCTCTGTGGTACTGTATGAGTAACGATAATAAGCTGCTCCTGAATACTCCAGCAAAAATAGAGTATGCACAGGTTTAAAACCAAACACATTTTTTTCTAACATGATTAACAACAAAAAAAAAAACACCCAAAAAAACCCAAATACCCTCACAATGGTTATCAATGTTCATCAACAGCAAAAGCTAATTTTTTTCCCTTTCACTAAAGAAAACATGATATTCAAATTGGAGAAAAGGCTGTTTTACCAAGGCAAGATTTGTCTCTTCTGGATGCTGTTAAATGACACAGAGAAGACTCTAAGAACAGACAGCAGTAAACAAAACCCCCTTTTTTCTTCAAATCTCAGGCCCAAACCAGCACTTCTTATAGAAAAAAAAAATTGCATTCCCACTGCAGGAATCAAACCTCTTTCATGAGAGAACAGATGATCTGAATGGTCTTTTACAGGCCTTATCTAATTTATCTTCTTCAAATTTATTGAAATACACACACTCCCCATCTATAACACGCCCAGCCTCTGCAAGGCTCATTAAGCTCACAGGTGTTCTGAAGGCGTCTTTTTCAGACAGCGCAATCTATGAAATATGAATCACTACATCCATGCTTATTGCGCGCACCCATCCCAGGCGTTTGCTGTGTAAGAGCAAGGAGACAGACCTGCACGGGAAGAACGCCGCTGCCCCATGAGACAGTGGGACAAGAGAATTGCTCTTGTCCAGCTTTATTGCTGTTGGACAAAGGTCAGGCAGAACTTTGTTTATTTTAATTAATGTCTTCTCTGCTTTACTTTTGGCTTACGAAACAGTGGAAACCACAGCAGAAGAAAAATACCTAATTTATACTTTGGAAAAGGCGTTACTTCAAACAGGTTTATATGGGAATCCTTGAGGATGGATTTTTTTTTTTAGCTGTAAGCTACTTCTGCAGAAAGGTGATTTAAAAAGAGGCTTCTCACATAAGGCATCGCTCAAGCAGTATTGATATAAGTTTTGGCATTATTCCTCCTGGAGACTCGTTCCAGTGTTTTACTATCCAAAATAACCCTTGGGACTTTTGCACAGCCCAAGCATGCGGAAGGGCTCATTGACATGCAGAGCTCAAAGTTCAAACACATAGCACCAGCAAGAGCAGCCTCTGGTCCAAACTGTGGCTGTAACTCTCAGCTGACATATCAACAACTCACTGTTCAAGGTGCCTGAAGACATTCCTCCTTTCTGCCCTCACCCTGACCTCCCTCCCCTCGCTTCACCTATTTTTGCCTTCGTGGAGAAACACTCAGTAGGGTCAATATGCAAGAACTGCTGCTTCAGTAGGTGCCAGCCCAGGTAATAATTTTGGACAAACTCAAGCCAAAGAGGTAAAACAGAGGAAGCGATGAACAGACTGCCAAAGATATTCAAATGCCTGAAGGTCTAGGCAAGCTCACTGGGTGCTCACAAAAGCACCTCAGCATTTCAGTCCCGTGGGCTACTTCAGCAGTTCTGTGAAACCTTCTGTAAGGACATTTGGATTTCCTTGATTCAACCATCCTCCAGACCCACCTGTACTGGGCTGACATGATTTTTAAAGCTGACTTTACTTTAATCAAAGGTGAGTATCTTACCTGGAAGACTGGAGTTGAGACTTTTAGCTCCACCTTTCTGGCAGCTGTAACTCACCTCACTCTCCATCAGCCTTCAGCGCTCAGCAGGAGAGCGAGACTTTTGCCACACTGGATTTCAGCCACCGCTACCGACTGCTTCCCCAGTTGACTCCTCCCTAGCTACAAAGAAGCAAACAGAAACACAACCTCTCTCTCCCTAGAGCTGAGGGCCAAAAACAGTGTGTAGGGGGATTTCAGCCTGGCGGATCTAAGATTCGGAAGGTAAATTCTCCATTTCAGAGATAACTAAAGATGCCAAGATCTTCCCAGACATTTACCCAACTATGGAACTAGAGGAGCAGTAAGAAACCTGAACCACAACTGCAGATGTCCTTTGCCCTGCAACAGCTTTCGTGCAGGTATTTCTCCAGTTGAGTCCAATCACACCATTTTCAAAATTTAAGCTTGCTTCAGTAAGGGAGAAGGCTGTTTCAGTGAGATACTCCACATCTGCATGCCCTTATGTGCTCACAAAGCAACTGAAACACCTCCCAGCATCTGGGGGAAGCAAGTTAAGGGGAGGGAAAAAAAAAAGATTTCCATAAAGCAAACAACACCCACCCAGCCTGGAAGAGTGCCTACAGCTAAGCTCATGTTAAACAACCATTGCTAAGTTTCTCTTACTAAAGAAAAAGATGGTACTTTGCTTCCTGGGAAAAAATTGTTTCAGGCATTTTGAAAGGCTCATTAAGCTTGCAGGTGTTCTGGGGATGTCTTGGCTCCGGCACCGCAGTGAATATCCCACGCTGACTCTTTCCTTGTTGCTCAAGTGCCAGATTAAAGCTTAAAATGGGGAGGGGAGATCATGCCTTACGTGGAAACCCTGTGTGAAGAGACAGATGCCACCAGGACTGCCACATTCAGACACTGACAGAGGAGACAAAGTAGAAATATCTGCATGGCAAAGGCACCCAAGAAATAATATGGCTTCTCAAAGAAACTGAGAGTTTATCTCAGCACACTAGCCAATACCACCCAGCAGCGGGGAGCTGTATGCCAGTACTGAAGGGAAGCATGTTACAGCTGTGACTTGTGACTTAAGTGACATTTTCCCTCCAATCTAAGGGAAAGGAGCAAAGACCAATATTTTCACTGTGGCTAATCCATCATTGGCAGATTGGTCTTACTCAAGACCTGTTCAGGGCAGTTTCATTGCTGCCTAGAAACCTTTTCATTTCTTCAAGTGCAGCCATTTAAAGCACCTTCCCTTGAATTGGTATTTCTGGGCTTTGTTGGTGGGGTTTTTTTTTACCCCCATCAGTAAGAACCCTTCCATCTCCAAGTCCTCCATGACAGGCACCACATTTACCTGCATGTTATTTCAGGAAGCTTCCCAAGGCAGCCTGCATAGGGTTCAGTTGCCTAAACAAGGGTTTCTAGCACCATTTTAGGTGCCAGACTCCCACCTGCTGCAACAGAAGGCTGTGCGTCTCCTCTGCGTCCTGGCTCATCCATGCCAGCGCAGACAGATGTGTCTCATCACTGGGGACAGCTGACGGGGCACGAGACCCTGATAACCAGGCATCTGGCCTGCTCCCTCCATGTCCTTCTTCCCAGGAAGGCAGCATTCGTAATCTGTCGCTCCTTCCTGAAGCTTTTCTCCTGTGTATAAAATATCCCACTTGCACTGATCTGAAGTTTGGGAATGTCTTCTGGCAGCCCCGAGTCTGTCGCCCAGGTAATTTGTTATAAAATATGGCCAAAATGAATATTGATATTGAAGATGGAGATCATGATTTGCAACCTAAGTATTTGCAAAAAAAAAAAAAAAAAAGCCATTTTGAAATAGATAAACATTTGCATCCTAAAGAACAAATGCATGTGAAAATATAATGGAAAAGGGAAGGATTAGGCAGCAAGGTTTGGTTTATTTCCCTGCAGTTGCTGTTGAAGTCTCTGATGCGGAGGCAGGCATCTCCAGCAAACAAGCTGTCAAGCAGGCTTCAGTCAATCAGCTCCATAAAGAGAAGAGGATTGCTGGGTAGAGCTAGCTGCAAATGCTATCTCTGGGCATTTTTATCCTTTGCTGTGTTAGCCTTCAGTCAGACTGGAATTTTCCAATGCAATCAATTGCGTGCTTGATTTCAGGTGCCTTTCTGAGATGCTTCAAAACTAAATTCTCCCCAAACTCTTAAAGTGAAGCTTCAGGAAAACAAAATAGGATCTTTTTGAGGTCTCAAGCCAGGTATCGAAAGGACAGGCATGTGGAATCACCAAACCATTTTTAAAGCCTCAGCTGAAATCCTCCTTTAGACTCTGACATACACAGTTACTGCTTCTAGCAAGGGAAAAATGCAAACAAAACCATGGAATATTGTCTAAGAAGCACATTGTAGGAGACCAGTAAATCAGGTGTGCTGCCACTGCTTTAGTGTCAATTACTGCATTTGTGGCTGATCAGTTTGATAGATTCATCTGCATACAAACCCCATACTATGCCATATCATCTGTAAACAGTTCTGAGGCAATTGGGCAGCACAGTTAAAAGGGAGGTGTCCCTCACCACACATTATTGTCCTTCAAGGATTAACAACCAAATTTAAATTTATGTCAAGTATTCATACAAAAGAACTAGACTCCTTACAACCTTAACAAATAAAACAAGAAAAATAGAAGAACATTTATCTTAAATTGTTAGGACTAGTGCAAAGCATTAGGTTTATGCTACTACCATTTCTGAACTCTCCATTTCCCTTTCACCCAGCCCTTTATTTACCTTGAATCCCCAAAGGACTAACATTGCCTCTCAATGCTGGCACATGATGGTACCGGTGTGGCCTTGAACTCCTGTACATCCAGTGGTACCTGCCAATTTCCATTTCTGGTCTGGTGATCACTGCCAATTTCAGGTGGTAAAAAGTCAGTGTCACCAGCGAGTTTTAGTTCAGCACTTTCAGTCATTTAACTTTAAAAATAAGAGCCCAGAAAAACACGCTGTAGTTTCAGAACTGAAACAACGCAATTTTACCAAACCGAGGGAGGGGCTTGGAGGGACATCGACAGGGAGACACACAGGTGTTAAGAAAGGTTGAATAGCTAAAACTCCACCTAGGATTTTAATTAAACACATAAGGAAGGACTCTCTATTCCTTCCCCCCACCCACTCTCACATCTCCCTCTCTTTGTGCATGGCAAAGAGCTCTGCTCCAGAAGTGAAGGAAGACAAAGTCATGGAAAAACACGCTACCTGTTTTTTTAAAAGACCCAAAGAAAATGGTTATTATCATGCGTAAAGGTAGGGCAAACACACAAGTTTGCTCCGTTACTTTCTTACATTAAAAAAAAAGTCACGGGCTTTATTTCACATAGACTCTGCTCACGTCCAAAAATCTGGACCAAGTATGTTAACACAGAGTTGTTCCAGGTTTACACTGAAGGAGAGCAGTTCTCCTTCTGCCCGCCTTCTCAGAGGACAGATGAAGCTCAGCAATGAGCCCCCACACGCAGTAACACACCTGACCCGCTCGCACACTCATCGGCACAGGGCTTCCAAGCCCCCTGAAAGAGGCCACTGGCAAAACAACATCAAACCACTTTTAAACCTACATGTCCCACCCCAGCACCGATATAGCTTTGTCAAGGCTGTCAGGGTGAGACAGACAGATCTTTATTTAAAATGCACCAGAGTCCCACTCTGTGGTGGCTAAATGAGAAAGTAACCATCATCTCTGGCTAAAATAAATCCAATTCAGCAGCATTCGGGCAGGTGGAGGAAGTGAAGGTTACGATGCTGAAACCCCATCTACCGTAGACTAGATCAGAGACAAATTTCAGGGGGCAGGGGGAGTAGGAATGCCATAAACTTCTGGCCTGTGAGGGGCTAGGAAGGTCCTGGGACTTGGTCCTGCTCTCACGTGGTTTTGCTGCTGGTGCAAGTTTGGCACAGCTACATTTACATACATCAAGAAGAGACAAAATCTTGGCCTCGAATCCACGTATTGGATCTAGAGGTTTGAAACAAGAATTTGTTCATCTCCTACACAGGCAAATGAACTACAACACTAAAACAGTCTTTTGGGTTTGGGATGCAAACTTAGTATTAATGGATCTCTAAAGGATACTTAGCGGCTTGGTATTTCTCCCCTCTCTGCGACTCACACACAAACCAGCAAGCAGGAATCAGTAGTATATTTTTCCTAAAAGACACGATTCCGCTTTCTACAGCTTGTCCCTCCTTGTAGGAAAGGCAAAATGCCCTTGCTCATAGCAGCCTTTCTGCCTTAGCCTGAGGGGATGCTGGTGAAGTCACCACTGTCTGCTGTGGGACAAACTTCAAACCCTGAAACATGGAGAGTGCATGTAAACTTTGTAGCGTCATTTCTGAAAGTAAAAATATTCTATGAAGTTGAGTTTTTTTAATTAGTAATTTCTGGTTTTGCAATAACAGGGCTCCCTTCATTAGGAAACGGTTCAGTCTCCATAAGGAATCTCAGTTTTTCCACTCTCTGCAAAGAGCCGCTTAGCAATGGCTGCTTGGTAGCCCTTACTGCCTGCCTGGCACGAGCTCTGAAGTTGAAGAGTCTCTTTTGGTGACTTCACCGGGACCCACCCAGGCCCACTCATGCAAAATCACCACCAGGTCAAAAGGCTTCAGTGGCATAACAGCTACTGCACGTAGTGGGTATGAGTTAAGAGTTTAACTCAGTACCCTGAATAGTTAGGAAAGGAAATAGGTTTAAATTACTTCTTTTCTGTTGCTTTTTGAGGAACTAACTACACTAACTGCATTCCCAGATCTAGGTTATGGTACTCTCCATGCACAGCCAAGCTCATACAGCTCAAGGCCTCCTATCTGAACCAGGTTGTACTCAATCCCACACAGACGCAGCAGCTACAGGACTGGCAACGTTTTCAATGTCACACCACACAGGCACACTGATGGCGACTGTGGCATTCAGTATTCATTTGGGATGAATCACCTTGCACGCCTGTAATAAAATTCCCAGTGCCCAGCATCCTCACGCTTGCTGCCTTTAGCATATGGTTTTAGAGGAAACAAACAGTTACGACATTCATCTGTCACAGCTGACGAAGCAGTCCACGGGAGCGAAGAGAGGGTTGTCATTTGGTCGTTTATGATCTGGCAATCTGGTGATGAATACTGCATTAGAAGCAAGGTTGGCCAGAAAATGGGGAAAGGTCAGAGTAACCAAAGGGGGGGGCTCCCCCCACCTCTCTTCTCTTCCCTCTTTAGCCCCTTTGCTCCCACTGCAGAGTCCATTGTGCACATACAGTGCCATCTGGGTCTTTTCCCCCCCTGTTAAAATATCCTGTGGCACATATGTCTAGGTTTTCTGCTTTCATGAGGTCATTCAGACCAGTATGAGTACGTTCTCCGAGTGTTTTTTCAACCCCCTCCTATTTAGAAACCAAATCCTGTTCATTAAAACCTAAATCACTAAGCCTGCCAAATTATTATCCCCAGAATATCGCGTGTCCCAGATTCTCCCTGGGCTGGACCTCTCTTCCTACAGTCTTCAGGGACTTAAAGCAGTTATTGTTTTCAGGGGATCTGAAACACCAATAAACTGCTTGAAACGGGAAAAAATATTCAGCATACCAAAAATCTTTAAATGGCTTGACAGCTCTGAAATCACCGTATGAGCCTAACATTAAAGGAGTACGTTTGAAAATTTTGGCTAATAACCATAACACATATATAAAAAAGACAATTTTTTCAATTTGCTGTAACGAAAAATACATCTATCTGTGATGCATGAAAATGTCATAAGCTCACTGTGTAGAAAGAACATCACTAAAAGTGAAATAAACTGCACATTAATTCACTCCTTTCTCACGCTGCACTTCAGCAGCTGCATTTACACCACTGCACACAGCTGTACAGTTGTGTTTAAAAGAAGTATTTTCTTTCGACTTTTTACTAGCACATACTTGTCTATTTCGAGTTTAAAATCAGAAACATCGCTTCATATACCACGAAAATAATAATCAAAGCTCAAAGCCATTCTTGAGCATGAGGTCTTCGTCCATTGAGAGCACATTAGCAGGGAAGAGCCAATTAAAAGGAACCTTGGGTATAGATGCTCCGGCTGGTTTTCATTACTCCTCAGCACAGAACATGCAATTTGAACATCGTATGCATTCATACAAGGAAACTATATCCTAATTTAATGGCTTTCTTCCACCCTCCCATGTGTAATCGGTGAATTCACCATGGTCATCCACAGTTGGGTTTTATTTTGGTTTGTTTTTTGCATTTTGCAACTTGGTAGCATTTCTCATAGTTAAATGAAAAGGGAAACTTCTTGTCTCTGTTAATGTGTATCAGGATCTATATCCTTCACCGCTGATGCAAAACGGCATTTCATTTTTCTTATTTATTCCACCTCAGTAAATCTGCCTGCCCAGTCCTCACGTTTTGATTTAATTTAATGCCTGCAAGATAAACCCTGTCATTTGTAATAATTTGTAAACCTTCATCTTTAAAATGCATCCAATCTGTCCTGCAGCCCTGTAAAGTATCTGTTAAACATTTTGCTTCAGCTTGCTCACGGTGTTCTCCTCTGATAAGGGCTGCTGATATGCAGTATAAAGCTGACTTATTTCTTATCTCCATCAACATGGGTGTTGTTCCATTTCCAATTAAAAAAACTGGGGCAGCAGCCACTCATCCGGGTACAGAGAAACAAATGTCTGATAAACACTGAATCCCTCAGCTGGGTAATATCACTGCCTGAGTCAGGCAGGGGATTCATGAAAATAATTATTAAAACATAAAACTGGAATTCATATACAATTTAGTGAACTTTAAAAATCTAAATGAGATCATTTTAATTTATCAATCAGTAAATATTCATAAAGCACATTAGCTTGTGTAAATTGTCTCAGCTATGCTGCAATCCAAAATAGCTGGCCATCTGCATTTGCCACAGGGATGGGAAACACAAACGGGTACCTATGCGACACCATTGTTCAGATCTGACTGTATTAAGTGCCCAAACAGAAAACAGATCTCGCTGCTCATCCCAAGTGCTCGGGCAGTACTGCTCTCCAGCGTTCTCCTCACGAGTACGGGGAGCCCTGTATATAGACAGCACGCAGTCCTAGCCCAACTTCCTCCAAGTATTTATTCTATACAATTATAGTACATCATTGAGGGGGTCCTTGCATTAAAAAATACAACCCGGAAACCTGTAGTTTAAAATTCTGGCAAAGGGAAAAAACTTTTAGCTTAAAAGTACAATTTGCTAATAGTTAAATGCAGATACTTTCCCCAGAACTTGGCAGTGCAAAGCATACTGTGTGTGAACCTGAAGACCCGAAGCGAAATGCTCAGGATCTTCTCTTGCTCAGTCTTACCAATAACGACATCCCCCAAGCCCCCTCTGACATTGGTTTATCTCCTTGGACTTTGCAATTCATTTCTGAAAGAAAGAGTTAAAAGACTTTGTGACAGTGCTTCAGTCGCTTCAAGCTGTGGTGGTTGCCTCGCAATCACTGGATCTAGGGCACCTCATACAGGATGGCCATTACACTAAGTCCAGGTGGGATCTTAGAGGAAGAAGCAAGTATTGCAAGCCCAGCAAGCATGCGAGGCACAGCAAGTAGGAGATCCAGTCCGGATAGTAAATGGACACATTTTTGAAGGGGTCAGCTTCCGTTTTACACCCCAAAGCAAAGCGGCAGCATTTTCCAGGAAGTTTCTTCACACAAAGAAAAAGCTCATTTCTCTCCACAAGAGCTGCTGGAGAAAGAGCCCTTTTGAAAAATCCTGCCATTTCAGAGGTACCTGATGCCTGCTGAGCCCATCTAAAAGCCCGACTGGGCTCAACAGTCTTAGCACTTTGGAAAATCTGCCCCCCAAAACCAAATATGCCTCCTACATCACTGCTGCATGGCAGTAATTTTGCAGGGGGATCTGGGCTATTTATTTTGCTATTGAAACTAGGAGTAGGACCGTTTCAGCTTTCTGCATTTTAATTTGCTGTGAAACATATTGGGAATTTAAGTGAATAGAAATAAAGAGCGTAATGTGAGAGACCATGTGTTACTTTCAGAAATCAGGGAACTGGCAAGAACAAAGCCTTGAAGCGTTACATACACATACCTATGTAACAGATCCAAAGTATGAAATTATCACAGAAAAACTAGGAAATGGTGGTAAAATTAAGCTGGGAAGTTCCCCTGCTTGCATGCTATGAAAGCAACAGATCAACCACCTTGACTTGGTAACAGATTTACCCTTCTACATGTTGTGCTTTCATCCTTGCCAAAATAAAAGGGAAACCATAAACTCATCATAAACACACTCAGTAACACATTTCATTTTGCACAGCTGCTAATGCATACGGATAACTTTCTTTGGTGTTTATTGTACATGAGTTCCATCAGTTTAAAAGAAACTCATCAATCAGAAGAAAAAATTGCTGTAATTTTTGAAGACTGATCTATGAGTTCAAGATGGTTTTATAGCCAAGGTATTTAGGACATTTTGTACATTAATTACTCAAAATCTGCAGTGAGGTGGGTTATTGTCCAGATACACTAATGGCTTTCAGAGTTTAATCTCTCATCAGTGGACCTCCTTTTGTGAAATCCCTAAGGGATTATGCAGTACTATGTCTAATCACTGGACAAATTTCATTTACTTGAAACTGAAGCTAGGTTTCAATTATACAAAGCGTGTAGGAGGAATCAGATTCAAAGTACAAAACCAAAATCTGATACTGGACAGTACCGGGATTTATCATTAGGTTCACATCTGAACTGTTTAACAATAAATTAAATAATTCTACTTGAGGAAAGGTATTAGTTGTGTATCAGCTGCACATGCCTATGAGATACTTAGATTGCTTTAACTGACACACAACAGGTTCAAAAGTACACTATAACTCATGTAAAAAGGCAGTAGAAATTTTAATAATTTTGTTACTGCTGTAACATTTAGTAAAAAAATATTGCTATGATTTGTACAGCAGTCTGCTACACTGAAGAGGGACATTTATTTGGCATAAAGTATATGATGCAGAAGCAAAACAGCCCTTTGCTAGTTGAATTTACCCTCTGAAGTTCAGCACTCCAGACCAAATAAATCACCTGTAAGGCTGGGATGGATGAAGCACCTCTCCTCCTGCCCTGCCGTCTCCCTACCGCAGAACCGCTATCATGGAATTGTTCTCTCCATTAAGCAGCAATTCTCAGCGATTAACACATCCTGAAACCTAATGTTGTGAAACTCATTGCATTATTCCCTGTTATCATAGCACAGGCAGATCTCTACATAAGCAAAATTTGCTGGACGACACCATAGAAAAGGAAAAGGAATTTAAAATTAAGAGTAGCATTTGGCACCAAGCTAACTACACAAAGGTTGTGTGGTATTATAATCTACTATATGTTATTGTAATCTAGGTCTCCCACACTGCATTACAAAGCCTTGCTACATGGCTAGTCTCGATGAAAACACCAGATTATGGCTCTGAAAACGACATGCAAACACACAGGCACACGCTACTTCTGTAAACCAAATTTACCAAAATCCGTCAAAGATGCAGCAATAACAAGACTTCTTTTGCAAACATCATTGCTGGTAGGGTTAGGACAGATTCAGAGCAAATACAGACACAGACAGAAAGATTGCTGCTCTATTAATTTGTTGTCAAGCCATGCAGGAAAGGACGGCTGAAAGCCCAAAGATGCAGTAATGATTGTTTAAGAGCTATTCGAAAAAGTGACAAAACTGGCCTAAACCTCTTTAAGCCCCCTGAATGAAAAGATTTAAACAGGCTATTGTTAGACCCCTGGGTACCTTTTTTCTCTTGGCTTTGTTCTGCATTTTCCTCTGCTGCAGTTTCCATGGCTGGCTTCATACCATCCACCAAAAATGCTGCCCCCCCCCTCCCCCCCCAGCAAGCACTTTTTCTCTTCGCCTCCTTTCTCACTCCCTTCCGTCTCCTATTTACGGCGGCGGTGATTGAGCGGCTCTGTTCTCCCCTACAGTAGATTACAGTCCTTTCCAAAACGCCAGAAAAGTCTTGTCAGCTTCAATTTCGCTCCGCTGACTGGTCCACGAGGAGCTGTGCCAGCGAGCGCTCAGCCATACGTCACCGCGGTCCCCAGCTATAAAATAGCCATCCTGCGCCCGACCGTGCCCCGGCTCACCACGTCCTGGGGACCAGCATCACCAGCTCACGCCCCCTTCCCCTCGCCCTCCGCTCTCCCCCTCTTTCCCCCCATCTCCCAAGGCTCCCGTCAAATGTTAATCAATTCTCTCAGCGGTGAATGGATTGGCGACATCGGGAGGGGAGATGTGAGCGAGAAAGAAAGGAGCCCCCCAGCCGCCGTGGGGCGAGCCCCCTGGCCGCCGTCTCTAAGGGGAGTGCACGCCGGCACACAATCGCAAGGCTCCCTTTCCCATGGGACCTTGTTATTATGCTTTGCGTTTTGATTTATTCCACATGCCCTCTGCTCTTTCAAGGGGCGGGGGGCGATGGGTCTGTTCTCTCTGTTTGCTTTCTTTGCCGAGTAAGTTCCGCTCACCCACAGCAAAAGACTGTGTGAGAGAAGCATTAAAGCAAAAGTGGGCATATATATACACATGGAAAATTTAAATTATTTCTCTGATTTTCCATCTAGCAAGCACGACGCATAAAAAGGCACAAAAAAATCCAAGCAAGCAGAAAGGAAGCAAGCTCAAGTGACCTAAAATGCACGTGCAATACTTTAAAGGATAAAATGTTTAAGAAAACACAGCTTGGGTTTTTAAAAGGATGTCTGCCATTAGAGACTTAAAGCCATGCTTAAAAGTGAGCACAGAGATGCTGTTAAGCACATGTTTGGTCACTCCCCTAAATCGAGACAGACTGCAGCACGACCTAACAAGCTGTACTAGCCTGGCTCTGGGAGCAACAAAACCAGGACAAGTCTACATTGCCCTGCGTGAGGTGACTTTAGGTGTCCCCAGCCTGCTCTGAGCAGTCCCGTGCTGGGGAGCCACAGAGCAGGCAACACCACATAGCGGTATTATTCACCTTCCAAACCCCAAGATAACTGACATATTTAAGGCTGTACTGTACGGAGGCTAATTAACCTTGCTTGTCTCAATAGCCTCACAGCGTGCCACACTGCACAGGGCAGACATGCCCAAAGGCACCCCTTTTTGTGTGTAGGACGATGGAGCAATCATGGAGTAATGGCCTTTGCGGTCTGGCAGGCTTCACTGGTCCAGCCACTGCAGCCGATTCTGAAGGCTGCAAAGATGCCTAGCAGATTCAGCAAATGCTGGGGATGTTAAAACCTACACGCTGCATGTTCCATATAACAGATTCAACCAGGAGAGTGGGAAGAGGGAAGCAGTCCAAAGATTTGTAGCTGCAATTCAGCCTCTTCTGGTTAAAGTTACTACACCCACATTTTTGCTGTGCATTTTTATTGCTATAGATGCCTAGTGAAAAGCACAAAAAACCTCAGACCCAACCTTTAGAGAAAGTTCCCTTCTCTTGCAAGAAAGCAGTGCACAAATCCTCTTCTCTCACCATGGACACCATAGTTGTTACTTTGCTTTGGGCACTACTGCTCAGACATATACTTCAGCCCAGCTGCCAGGATGTCTTGGACTTACCCTAACGTTTCATATCACAGCATCAAAACCTGATGTCAAGCATTTGTCTAAAAAGCTCTCTTGGAGTCCAGGAAAAGTCTGCAGTTGAAGCTCCCACCTCAGCAGACCTTTTTATAAGCAAGATGAAGTTAATTTGTAGAGGAGATGAAGTATCCTCAGGAACCAACATGAGGCAATGGGTTGGGTTCCTGAAGGTAATCAAATCAGCAGCCTGAGCAGAGACCTCAACCCAGGTGCAAGGCATATTTCTCCAATCTCTTCTCTAATGCCCATGTGGCAGTCCATACACACATTGAAATCCCTGCCCAGCAAGACCATCTGTTGCAAATGCACTCCCTGAAGGAAGCAGCTGGAAGGTGAAACCATAGGTGATGTGTTTGTATTCTTTTAACTGTTACTAAAAGTTGTTCAAATCCCGCAGTCAAGAAAGGAAAGACAGCTTCTTCACATTTAGGATAATGGTTATAAAAAGAAAATGTTTGACAAAGAGTGGTTTTTTTCCCCATTTAACATCAGTAAGATTGAAAATCCATAGCAAACACACCCTACTTGCTGAAAGTCACATAAATTTTAGTCATTGGTCAAAACAGTTGATTGCCTCTGACATTAAAATTCCCTTCTTGGAACTTCTCATTGTTCAGTCGGTACTTCTTGTCACTGCTGTCATAGTCTAGATTGCTGTTTCTTAATGATCTTTGCTTACTTTGGAAGGTCTAAAAGTTTAAAAGGTTGAAACCTCTCTTCTGACTCCCCCAAGTTACAAAACGCCTGTTCAAAAACTAATTTGAGTGGTATAATATTAATGCACTTATCAGTATAAATATACAGAAAATACAAACATCATCTGGAATTTCCCTTCTCTAAAGAGAAAATACCTTAGACAGAACCTTTGGTTACAGGCTGTCCCTGAAGGAAACCCACTAACGAAGCCCTCCGCTCTGTATCAGTGAGACCCGCTCCTTCAAACAGCTGCATGCTTTCCTGCTGGCAAGCAGATTTTGTTAGGCAGGCTCAGGACTTCAGAGCAGATGTTTTACGAACACAAAACTAACAGGCTGGGACACTATTTCCCCTACCTCCTCCCAGGATAACCCTTTCCCCAAACGAGCAATGAAGAAATAGAGTGCACAATACCAGAATTAACTGCACAAGAGCTTGAACTGAAGACTTCAAAAGCCATCAATCCCAACTATTCGAAAGCATTAATTCTACCTACTAAATCATCCTCTAAAAGCTGCAAGTGATGCATGAGTGTAAAGTTCTCCCCCCTCCCTTTTTACTACTTTCCAGATTGCTGTAATATAGGATGGGTTTTAAGCACTTAAGTCATTTCTTAATCTTCAAACCTTTGTCCCATCATTGATAAACACAGCAGACAAAACAAACCATACACTATTTCCTCCAGGGCTAACATGGGTGCTGATCTTGCACTTCGAGCATTAATCTCAGCCAGCAAGTTGTCTCATCCAACCCTCCCTCCCTTAATCGATACATCCTTTTTATGATATGTGATGAGAATAGGAGACATCAAGTCTACGCCTATGACAACATGGCAAAAGACAAAGCCACAAAGGCAGAAATTACAAAAAACTCTTTAAGGACTGATATTCAGCAAAAACCTGCTGTTCAGACCAGGCTGATTTAGATAACCTGCAACCAGGGAAAGTAGCTAGTTACATTTCAGGAGTTCAGCAGAGCATTTTATTTGCAGACCAAAATAAAAATGAAAATGAGGAGAGGGGCTGAGCAGTAAGGGTTTCTGCTGCTAAGGCACAGCTCTGAGCCTACAGCCAAACCTTAGGATGAATAGCAGTGGAGCAAAGTATGTGAAGGCACTGCAGACCAAGTGACATGCACTGCAAAATAGTTTTTAAAAAACAGGTTTTAATCTATTTTATCTACTTTTAAAAAAAAAATTATTTTGCTCAGTCAAGTAAAATAGTACAATTGCACAAGTTAAAAAAGGTATTAAAAACCCAATTCTGTTCATGTGCCAATTCCTTTTGAACACCTATCTTTAATGTCACTGAATCTAGTTTACATTCCTGAAGGCTGAGGAGCTCTATCATAAGCTACAGCAAATTCTTCACAAGCTTTCAGGAGACGAATACATACCTGCCATTTCTACAAAGGCTTCACAGAGCTGTAATAAAGAGTGTTCTCACATACTTCAAGAGCAATTTGATATTAGCCTATGAGATCTGAGACTCAGAAGTTAAAATTCACAAGTCAAACAAGACTGACATGTATTCCAAACAACTAATTTTAAAGACAACTTGTAGAATACTTTTTTTTTTTAAAATATGCAAAAATATTCAGAGAACAAATACACATGCAGCCACTTGGTGTGTCTCTCAACATAACTGTTTATGTTCAGACCAGCTTTAGACCAGTTACCTAAGACTCAAGTATAAAACCCAATCTGAATGCTTATGCCAAAAGGCAAATTTTCCATGTGGATAAAATCAAAGCATGACAACAAGCTTTTAGTTGTGCAGCAGTCCTATACCCGGCAAATACTTGAAAAAAAATTGGGGCCCGTCTTTCAGACATACTAAATTACTAGGAAAATGAAATCCAAATTAATGAACAAATAACAGTGGAAAAAACCTGCACTTTTACCACAGTATAAAATATAGACTACTAAAAAAACATGAGTCTGCACTGCACTTAGGGATCTCAATCTTGAATTTCTGTAGAAAGGGCAAAACTAAAGGCTTAAGCGTGGACAGCGGTTATCTTTGCAACCAAAGAAAAGCACTGCATTAACTGATGCAGGTAAGTCCAAGAGGGTGAGCAGACCGTAAGAGTGCGAAGGTGCCAGTCCTGTGACCCCCTTAATAAAGCCACACGAAGATGGCAGTAAGTACTGCCAAGCTAATGCCTGGCGGCAAGCAGGCAGGCAAAGTAGATGCCGTTCAGTTGTTGGGTTTCATACACTTCTCTGGCCGGCCTGCTAGCTTCCAGCTGGACCACTGCTTTAGTCCATTGCAGTCACAGCCACTGGCGAGAATCAAAGGCAATAAACAGCCTAAACCCAGAACATACACGGATGGCTAACCTTTATTTGGAAGAAATAAAAGGGGGGAAAAAAAATCCCTTAAACAGATGGTTCTGTATGGTTTTTCCAGTCGCTAAGTCTCATCAAGTCCTAGTCTCAAAGAAGACTCAAATGGCAGAGATGTGAAAGCTACCAAAGAAAAAAGCCCGAAGAGCTATAACCAAAGTCAAAATGAAAGCAAAGTTGCTGACGTTCTTAAGCAGCTGGGAGGTCCATTTCTGCTTATAAAAGGCGGTCAACAGCATGGAAGTAATAAAAAAAAAATGCTAGATATTATTTCTTTATCCTAACTAATGGCTTTAATAAGGTTGTTTTGTGGTTTGTTTTTTTTTTTTTCCTGGGTGTAAGAACTGTGGGTGTTAGTTAAAGAACAGACCGGGGGAAAATAATTCAGAACCCTGATAGACAGAACACAGGAATCTCAACTACGCTGAAGACTTTTGAGGAAACGAGATAAAAATGAAAACAAAATAGGTTACATTGGAAGCTGAGCTGGGAGCAACATCACCTCCTGCACCCCCCTCCTGCGAGGCTGCCTGGAGCAGCACCATGCTCTTGGCAAGCCAGACAGAAACATGCTGACCAACTGGTGTCCATTTATACTACAGCTGAAAGAGCATGGAAATACAGGAAAAGCTAAATGAAAAATTAAGAGAAAGCAGGAAAAGCCTCTAAACTTTCACATGGTGTAAAGAAATATCAAGAAGGGAAGAACTGATTTAATATAATAAAAAGAGGATGCAGTTGAAAGGGAAAATTCTGACTGAATTTCAGGCAAATTTCCTGACATCAAACCAACCTCTGAAGGAAACAATGAAATCTCCTCTCCTATGGGACTTCTAAAAACAGTAGACAGAAAAGTAGTGGATGTTCTGAAGAGGCAAGAGACTCTCTGGCAGAACATGCTGCTTGCTGTAACAGAAGTTCAAACTGTATATTCCATGTTGGGCAGGTGTCACCTCATAGCCAACCCACATCCCTCGACTACTGAAAACAAGCGCAGTCACATCCTTGCACTTACACATTCACAGGGTTTAGCAGAGACCACCTTGGGATGACAAAGAGTATGAGAAAAACAAAAGCAAAGACACACCAGCAACTCTCCCAGAAGTAGCTTTCCTTCAGCAAGCAACATTCAGAGCACCAGCCCCAACAGTCGTCTTCAGCTTCTACTCCAGCTCAACAATTTTATGGCAATATGTGTAGTTTCCTACAAGTGTAATGCATGGCAAGTTTCAAACGCTTTAAATTTAAAATTAGGCAGCAAAACAAGGCTTTGAGTTACCCAATCTTATATGCATTTTCTGTTCAGCAGTGGCAACATCCTCACATACATGACTAATATATGAAGTCCTGTATGTGAGGACTGAAGTCCTGTATGTGAGGACAGGACTGAAGTCCTGTCCTTCAACAGTGCTTCAAACGCTCCTCCATCATTTTAAGGGCTAGGTTCTTGATTTTGGCACAGATAACCACCTTTTTTTGCGCTCTCTGTCATCTTCACAACAGAGAACCTTCACAACAGCTGTCATGCTTGTCTCTCCATCCCCCTGCCTCGATCATGCATTCGGCAGCAGCAGCAACGCTGCAGTGCAGCATGAAACCAGTATGCTCAGGTCTTTTGTCTTCATTCCCTTAATTCCGTGCCTTAAAGATAATTCAACCCACTTAGCTTCTGCTATGAACCCTCGCCTCTAATACTGTTGCCAGAGCCTATTTCCATCTCAGAAGACTAACGAGAGTTCCTAAATACTTGGACATACTGTAATAGCATCCTAGATATTTATGTCGCTCTTACTAGCACTTCTACGTAAGTGCCTCTTGGACTTGTAGAAGAGCTGTTTCTGCCAGAGTTTTAGAAGGCAGCAAAGGTACCATTATAATACACTCCTGCTAATACAGCTGCTTAGTCTCAAAACGTGTGAGAGCTGAGACAGGACTGGTGTTGGGAGGGTATCTGTTGATTTTTTTTTTTCTTTATCTATCTATAAATAAATCTAAACTTCACTGAGTTCAGCCTTGACACAAACTTATTCTTCTGCTCCACAAAGTCAGATTTAATCAGACAATCCTGTGTTAACTTTACATCCAGTTCTGATTTTCAAAATTGCCCTCCCACTCTTCGCATAAACTTCAGCATCCCACCTACCATCTCTCATCTATTCAGTGCTCGTTTTGTTCTTCAGTCTTGGCCTCAGTCCAGTCTTTTCACAAAGTGTGGAAAAAAGCAGGGAAATATAAAGAAGTACAAAACCCTACAGATCCCCAAAAAGAAACCAGGGGCACTCATTACCAAAAAGCACCCCACGCTGGAGGGGCATGGGGAGAGACAGGGATCAAAGACACCTCCTGAATTTCATGAGGGATTCCATGCATAAATCATATATCTAGATGTATGTGTATACATATGCAGAAAACATGTATGTGTGTGTATATGTATGTACATGAAGAAAACATATGCATATGATTATATACGTATTTTTATTGAGCAGAAAACCTTATCAGCATCATTGGAACCACAATGAGGAATGCAAATGAATGATGCAATAGATATTAAGTTTGATAGTGAATGCACAACTGAGCACCATCCCAGTGCTACAGCCTCCTCCAGCTCAAGATTTCAGGGCCGAGAACCAAGTTACCCAGCATCAGACTGGAGTTTGCAGCAGAGCTAAACCACGCAGTCAGAGCATCATTTCTCAGGCACCACCTCGGTATCCCAGGTTGAAAGGCTGTCCCCACCAACACCAGGCTCAGCCATACGTCGCTCCAAGATCCGCTCATGGACTACTGGGCAGTTGTGTGTCAACGTTTTGAAAAGCCCACTTAATTCGGCAGTCAAAATGTTGACATAAGAGAAAGCATCAAAATAATGACTGGTACAAGGTACTGAAATTCATTGTTTAAAGTTTCAGCACCTTGTAAGCCACTGTTACTGTAGCTGTTTCCCTGATACTGAAAATTCCCATTCCAGTGTAATTAAACTGTACTTTGGGAAATATCTGGGACCGGTTCTGTCATGCAGCCCTGGACGACCTGTTGAATTGCAAATATAGTTTCTGTTCACACACAGGACACTAGTCATGAAATCATCAGTTAAGACACTAATGAAAGGGTCCCCAATTAATCATTGTATTCTTTGCAAGAGCAGATATCCTCATTAGGAAAGCGGCAGGGCATTAACGAGTTCCACTTTGAGGGTGTCCAATTAACTCATCGACTAAATACGTGCCAGGCAACTTGGACCGGACTAGCTTTTCCAATCCCCTCTTTCTAGTTGCATCAAATTGGGATCCCAGTCATGTATAAAGTAGCGGTTCTTTCTGTGCTTTACAATGCCTTTGAGAACGCCGCTGGTGGACAACAAACAACGGCCGCTGAAGTGTTTAACAGGTCTTTCACTTGCGCCCATAAAAAGTTAAGCGCGCACTCCGGGAGTTCAGCGCAATTAAAAAAAAAAACCCCACGCTCTACCTTATAAACAGGGAATGACTTAACCTGCCAACAACAAGAGCGGTTGGAGCTCCGTCTGGATCATGTCATGCCTCGATTTTTGCCGAACCTCAGCAGTGGGTGATCCTGCATACAAAGCAAGCTCCGAGACAAAAGTGCTATAGGGTGAGTTAAGGACAAAGTAGCAGCTTTCAGCCTGGATTCCCAGATAGGCTGTCAAGGAAAATCCCTTGCCAGGGCAGGATTACTTGCGAGAGTATACATTTCCAACGCTTTGTCTCGCCTAATTTTTTAAGTGTCTCGGGCTTGGAGCCTCTTGGTCGTTTCGCGGGAAGAGCCATTCTGCAGCCCGGTAGGTTTTGAGGCTCGGCGCAAAGGAGGGCTTGCACAACGGCCAGGCCTCCGCTGCAGTCAATGCAGAAAGAGCGGCTTCTCCAAAGGAGCCAGAGCGGGATCCCGGCCTCCCATCCCGCTGCCTGAAAACCACCCCAACTCTCTTCTGAGCCATCCCACCCTGACACTGTCTAGTTACACCCCCATTTCTCTGTTTCTTTCCAAACGTGACATTCGCTTGTTTCAAACAGCTGAAAGGCATCATTTCTGCACTTTGTCATGAGTCAGAGTGAAATTCATTTAGCATCTACATTTCTTCATCTGTTCCTTGTATCATTCCCATCCCATTTTATTTCTGCTGTCTGGGTTTCAGCACATTTGTAACCACCTCTCTTGCATTCAGGGCTTCCAAAATGTAAACACTAAGCATTATCATTATGTGTTTGCTCTGGAGACCCTCACATTTGTTATTCAAAATGGCACCGGGCATTTTTGCTCTCAGTAGTACTACAGACACATCTTGTGTATCTATCACCACTACCGATTCCTGAAGTACTATCATCTGCTCCACCTTTCTGCACCTTTTGGAGAGGAAAAGAAAGGAGCTAAGGAACCAGGGAAAGGGAGAAGGGATGGATATATTGGGAAAAAAAAAAATTAAAAGCATAAGGCAGAAACAACATCAAAACATCTGGCGAAGGTTCTTTCTTTGGTCTGTAGGAGAAACTGTGCCTCTGTCAAAAAACTGTACTATGTCAAGTGTGCGCTCACCATCCTGGAGGTGACCGAAGGCATGTTGCTCAACGTGGGACAGAGCTCCTCTCACTGCAGATCAGAGACTTCCCCACAGGTTGCAGAAAAAGATCACAGCTTCTCATGCCCAGCCAAAATCAACCAGCCTGATTCGCCTGTTCACAAGTTTATTGCTACAGGGAAGAAACTGAAGATGGACCGCTACTTTAAATGTATTTCTAAGCACTTAATTCCAGCTATGGTCCTCAGAAATATTTAAACTAATTGTGTGTTCGAGTGTAGCACATATTGCAGACAGAACATCACCAGATTGCAAATGCAATCAAAAGCCCATTTTCTTAGTTTAATTTGCCATTAGTACACTGCAGGTTTATAGAGCCAAACAAACAACTACAACAAAATTCTCGTTGCCATTTCAAACCGTTTCCAAGCAAATATCGCAGCAACATTATCAGAACCTTGAGTCCATCTAATCCAAATTCTCCACAATAAAACAACACTGCACCTGTTAAAAAGAAAACAGAAAATATAGTCCTCCTGGGTAAATCGAGCATCTCCCCAGCTCCAGACCAACAGGGTCAGACTCCTGAGACAAAACCCACCATTTAAAGAGCTTTTCATGACTTTAAGAGAGAGAAGAAAAAAACCCAAGCCCTAGGTTTTTATATACATTTAAAGAGTAGTGCTCACAGATTTTTAATACATAGCAAACACTGATGAATGTATTTATTTTAACCTAAAATATAATCATATAAATGAGTGGTAACAGACTAAGTAGCATTTCACAGATTCCCTTTTGTTTCATAACTCTGAAGAAAAAAAAACACCCCAACTGCAGCAGCACCCATTTCCTGACTTGAAGGCGCCTCTTTACTGAGGGAGCTCAGCACCAGGCAGCCAGCGAGCACCACTGCCCCGCAAGCATCAGCAACTTGGAAAGGAAGCCATGGAGGCCTTGTCAGGAAAAAACAGTTATTTCGGCTTAAACTGCCCTTAAAGTGAACAGAAAGTTGTTGCCCATGTTACCCAGAAAGAAATACTGGGTTATAGGGCTGCAGAATGGGTGATGGTGGCCGGCGCTTGCAAATCTTGATGGCAGCCCCTCCGCTCCTGTCCTGGCCAGCAGCGGGGTGGCCAACACGGGGAGCATCCCCAAGGACACCTGGCCCCGGCAGCAGTGGTGGGGGGTCCCGGTGGGGCCGGGGGCAGCCGGCACCCATGGGAACCCACACGGCCCCGGGGCCACGGGGCTTCACGGGTGACCGGGCTCGTCAGCCCTATTCAGCCCCGCTCCTTGTGCACAATAACCAGCAGCCGCGCTCCCATAATACGGGCCTCCCCCTTCTCCCCGCTTTTATCATCCTTCATATCTCAACGATGACAGGACTGAAAGGGCTTCTGATGGGAAATGTGCTTCGAATTAGCATATTTCCCCCTGCGTACAATGGAGGCATTAAGCTGCTGCATTTTGAAAGTCCAAACAAAAGCAGCCCAGGCTGTTTTTAGCAGCGCTGTTTGAAGTTTTATTCCCCCTCTCTCTCCCGAGTTGCAAGCACATTTAACAAATTTTCACCCTTTCTGAAAAGAAGGAAGCCCGACCGATAAAATCTTTTTAGCAAATTTTATTATTTGATACTTTTCAGACTTTAAAAGAAAATAAAAAGCCACTCTTTCGATGTGGCAAAGAGCAACATGGTGTCTGTGCAGTGTTTCCACTGAAGCGCAGGCTTGGGGTCCACCCCCCGGTGAGCTTCTCTGGCTGCCCCCAGCGCTTGCACAGACCCTGTCATCAAGGATTTCAGAACTCAAATACATTCACAGTAACCCAATATAGAGAGTCCTGTACCCACAGCTCAATTTTCCACCTGTACCAGGGGCACACTGCTGAAAATACCAGTTTTCAATGGGAAACTAAACCACTGTGCTGCAAGGAGACAGAAACCAGCCCCCCCACTCTTAGGAATTATCCTTTGGTTTAACTTGAGGGTTATGAACAGGAGAGCTGAACCTCAGAACTACAACCTTTATGAAATGGCTTCAAATTAGAAAGTGAATAGCTATTTAGCAGGGAAGGCAGGGCAGGAGGAAGGAGATGGAAGTGACACGAGTTCAACACAGGGAGGAGAGGAGGGCAAAGCCCTCCCGTATCAAAACATCTTTGGGCAACAACTGCTAGGAGAACACATCTACCTCAGCTCAGTGTGTTGGTCTGTAATTGCTCATTAGCACAGCTGGACCATTAGGAAGCCAGTTTGTGGCCTTCTTGGTAGAGGCATGTCTGCCTTCCTCCTATGTTAAACAGAATTTTCTCTGAGAGAAGACATAAGATTACACAGTCAAAATGTTTCTCAGAGGAAGGGTTTGGTGTTTTTTAAGGTTTTTCTTCTTCTTCTTCCCCCTCCCAAGATTTCCAAGGTATTTATGTAATCTTCTATATGCAGCACAGCTAAGAACAAAAATCACGCTCCTTAACAACATGAGATTACAGCAGAAAAGCAGAATGCCAATGAGATCCCAGGCAGGCAGCTTGCAAGTGAGGTGGATATAAAAACTGTTCAGCAAAAAAAGCCTGGGATGCAGCCTGCTGAAAGAGTCTTGTAGGAGAAATGTCTGCTTCGCTCAGACTCTTCTCCTCTTCTGTTTCAGGAAATCTTCCTGAGGATCAGGATCCATCTCTGCTCCTTGATTTCTTTAGCAAAAATGCTCAAAATACTCATCAGTGTCTGCTGTGCATGAGCACTTCACTCTCAACCATCCACTTTTCCCCTGGCATGTGCCAAGTGGCCCATGCAGCGCTGTGCTCCCTTCCATAGAGTGCCAACCCAGTGGTTTGGCGTCCAGTTGTCCAGTTCTGATTAGTCCAGTTGTCCTGACACTATGGCGTCCATACGGCAACTGCATGGCAGTGACTGAGGTCTAACAGTAGACATAGCCCTCCCTCCAGCAGATGTTCTCACACCCTCCTCACCAAAATCTCCTCTGCAGCATCAAGCGCCTACAGCCCAAGGGTCCGTCCACTAATGACTCGCACTCTCCTCTGATGCACTAGCTCTGCCAGTAACAAGCCAACCTTCCCCCCAGGAAAGCTTCCTCATCATCTCCCATAGCCACACGTTCGCTTTAATGATGTGTGCGCTGCACTTGGGGCCACACATGACCGGATGGTGACTTTCTGACCAAAGGGGGCTAAAGAAATCCGGCTGGAGAGTACTACCCATTATTTGGCAGCATTTCTCTACCACCACCTGTAAATTGCCTTTAAAGGCTGGACAGGCTTTTCCCGTGCTCTGAGGCACTTCACAACTTGGTACCAAAATAGTGGACAAGACCTTCACATGTCACCACAGAAAGGTCTCACGTCAAAGCAAAAGGAGGAAGGACTTACGATGCCCTTCAGAGGCCCTCACTCAGTCATTAACAAATGGGTGAAAGTAATAAAGCAGTCTAGGCAGGAGACAGAGGAATTAAAGGCCAAAATGGAGATCGGTTTTCTTGCTCATACTAGGATGAGCAGAACTTCACTTTGTAAGCACTCCTTCTGAGACGAGTCCTTTGGAAGCGTTGTTCACTCAACTGCCAGGACAGCTTGGCACAGAAAATGAAGCAAGACAGATTTCAGCTCCATTTACAAACGGACATACTTGCACCACCAAAGTTCTTATAGGTCACGAAAAGGTGGTAAGAGAAATGCCCACTAAAAAGGTCCAGTAAACTTAGCAATGAGATTTTAGGCTTCTTGGGGATGGGATCTATCAACAGAAACTTTAGGTTAAAATAGTCTCATAACTCTGAATTTAGATCAATAAAGGAGAAGGCTGAGAAAAAAGCCCTCCACTGACGAGGAGATATTAAGTCTCACCTGTGGAATTTCTCTTCAGGATGGTTGGGGTGTGGAGAAGAAAGGAAGTGAAAGAAGTCAGAGCAGGGTAAAGCGGCGCCTTTCACGTTGCTGATGCCCCAAAGGGACCGGACCACAGTACTTTACCAATCAAGGAAATATTCTCAAATTCCAGTTCTTCTTCAGATTCACTGGATTCAGCCCAACGATGAATACCCAGCACATGCCGCCATCCGCTGCGGCATTCTGGCACAGGGCAGCACCCTGCCAACAATGGCACCACTCTTCCTTTCAAAAAGCCCCAGAAAGAGCGCTCTGTATTCTCATGTGATGAGACAGGCTTTTACAACTCGGATCACTACAGGGTATTGAACCCTGACAGTATTCCTACCCAAGGTTCACTCACTTTTTCTTAGACCTCAACAGGAATGTATGATATCTAAGCTAAAATAAACCATCCTCATTACAGTCATTTTGGCATCATGAGTCACTATCTTGCTGAAACAAAACTATCTTCTCACCTCCACATTGAGTAAGTGCTATTAACTTTTCCAGTATCCCACCTACTGCTATTTTCTTCAGTGCAAGTGAACAACACAGAAATACCTCAGAATATGCTTCACGCTTCAGCTTTCAGTGAGAAGAGAAAGCCACAGAAAACGTTCAGGACATACTATGCCTGCTCCTCCAGGCAGAAATAGTTCCTGGCCTTCTATATTAATCTCATGAAAAAACAAACCCCGAAACTACTGGCACTCAAACAGAGATTGATTTGCTATGAAGTGGGACAAGTCCCTCATGTCTGTTTTCCTGTCCTTTTAACTCAGTCTAACAAAATTGACTTCCTGGATCATTACTATTTTTACTGCTTTCTAAACACTGCCCTGACTTGGGGAATCTGGCTGAAGGTATCAAGTTAAGGCAGAGGTGATTTTTTTGGTCTTCTCAGGATATGGTAGAAATTTGCTAGTCTAAAATTTCTGCTCTAAATGCGAGAGCCCCAGCACCCGTTCAGACACACACACAGATGTTAAAGATAAAAGCATTCTGGGCTCTCAAGGCTGCCCTGGGACAGAGGAACAGGGTCCCATAAAATAGAAGACTCCCTTCAAGTCAAGACTGGAGAGCTGGGAACACCAAACAGTGGAACTGGGCTGTCGGCCACATCATGACCAAGATTGGGAGAGCGATGCCAGTATGCACAGAGCAGGGTGAGAAGAGAAGGAAGCGCTTCCCCACGTTTCATCCTACACATCCTACTCTGTCCTAGCTGGAGTGCAGTACCCAGGATGGAGGCCGTCACTCACAGAACTGAAGTTTCCCACAGGGATCCTTCGTGGTCCCAGGCGTGCTGCACAAGCTGATCCCAAACTGGGGAGGAATATCCTGTGTCCTGCTACAGAGGGGCTTCCTCATAGAGATGTACCACTGAAGTGCAACAACTCCAGAAACACTCAAGTGCCTGCATGCTTAAAAACATACAAACCCTTCTCTCCTCAAAAGCCATACTCATCTTTCCTTTCTACCTGTGCTATACCTGCAATATAACATCACCACAGATGTTGACAAAATTTCATCTCTCTTCTAAATATTTCAAAGAGAAAGGGTTTAGAGCTTCATACAAAAAAACTCCAATTAATCCAAGATGTAGCAACCAGATATGTGAGATGCCCTACAGAAGCCAAAGGTAATTTTCCCACAGTTTTGAATCATCTGACATAGTGTTAGACATGCTGGTCCATCCTGATAACTATTGTTCTGCGATTTTTCCTCAGGACACAAAATACCTACTAACAATACATACAGGGTCCTGCTTCCCACCCCTACAAGTTGAAGTACTATTATGAATACTCTGTGCAAATAAGCCCTCTGCAATCCCACAGAAAAAAAGAAATTGCACACCTAAAGCTGAGCAGATAGTCAGAACTGCAACAGAGAGGGAAGGCATAAAAGCAGCTATTTTCATCTTAAAGTATTTATAATTTCTACTACACAACTTGTCATTTTCTTTTCAAAAAGCCTTTGCTTCTCAGTGCTGGTGTAAACCCTAAATTTAGAGACATGGGGAAAGATTTTCTATTGCTCTACAGTAAGCATTACAGAAAGAGTTTCTGCTTCCATCTCTCCTTTGGACCACATTTCAGCCTGAATTTAACTTTTCTTCACTATACAAAATAGTTGATGTGCATGTAAGTGAATGAGATTAGAGGGGAAATTATGTTTCTGCTTGGAAACATGCCGTTACAACACAGTGTTGGAAAACAAAGTACATAAACTGAATGGACCGTCCTTTTGTGTTTGCTGAGATACTTCACAAATGTAGGACAGGTGTATTATCCTTTTTAATGCATAAACTAGGCCAGAAAAATTGCTTTCACAAACACTAAAATCACTTTATTGATCTTTCACAGTATGTGCCTAGATTTCTAGATGGACTCTAAACTACAGGGGTCAATTAGATACAAGAGATATCTTTAAACATACCAAATTATCTGAACAGAAAATGTTAACAAATAAAATAGGTTACCATTCATGTGTGCTACATCTTTCAGGAGCAGGAAAGCTACTTTCAAGTTATCCCCAAGGAACGTTTCAGTAATACCTCCCTGAATTTTTAGCTAAGCTATTTCTTTCTTTCACATATTATTTCTGAAACTTTATAAAAGCTTCCTAAACTCTTCATGCTAATTAGATTCTAATCCAATTCACCAGTCTGGGCAGTCATCAGTACTCTTCGCATCAAGGACTTGTGATTCAAAAAAATATCGAAGTTGCTTCAGTTCCTCCTTGGCAAGGGAGTGCTCTTCAGCATTTTGCTCTAGCAAAAGTATCAACCAGGGACTGAAGTGAGCAGCACAGGTTACATTTCTACCTTATACCAAGTTTCTCAATAGCTTTTGTATCATTCACCATTTATTTATGTTTATGCCTAAATGCAATGTCAAAAGGATGAATTATTTTCAGCTGCAACAGCAGTATTTTATATCTCACCAGTTTATTTTACAATGTTCCTCTTTAGAGAGGATTTTATGGAGTCAGAGGCAAATGGAAATACAGTTTTAAAAGTGGGATGGTTAAGACTCATACTGCACTTCGGAAATAGCCATGCAGCAGGGACAATAACTAGCAACTATGACATTACATTTAAGCGCTGGTACCCAATACTTACTGATTAGTGTCTTTCTGGAATTCTGCTCCTTTTAAGAAGTGTCATTCTTTTGCCTTCAAAATAGCTGTGATTTGCTAATACATGATATGCCTTAACCCCCTCTGACAAGCTCTACCAACACAGTCATATTTTTCCCACTTGCATTTTCACATCATTTGAATGCATGCATTGTCAGCCTCCTCTGCCTCCACCTCTCCTTTCCTACATTATGCGCAGTACCCGTTTGTTTCAGATTATAAAAAGCATTCGTGGATTCTGAAGCCACCAAAAAGAAGAAACCAGCATATGGGATCTGTGGGAAATTTGATCCGGTAAGTGAACTGAGTCTCAACTTCAGAAGTAACTGATAAATAGGAGAGAATTTTCAAATATTATTACTATAGGATAGGTTGCATTTTCCTCTTAAAGTTATACAGAAGAACTGTGGCCACTGCCCTTGCAGAAAACTGCAAGAAACCTTTTTTTTTTTTTTTTTTAGGAACAAGACAGATGGCCCTGGCTTCAAATATAGAAGACCTTCCTACATAAAATAGAGGTGCTGGCACATGATACGTGGGTAGATGGATTTTTCCGGGTACTTTCCCAGGAATGTGTGCACCCAAGAGGTGAAATAGCAGGATAAGAGAGAAAAGAGGGGGGGGGAAAAAAGAAAAACAAAGCTGAGAAGGAAGAGGGAAGCAGCAAGCACCAAAGCAGCAGGCTCAGAAGGCATGGTGCCACCATGTTTGTAACAGAGGGAAATGCAAAAGAGCATAGCTTTCTGAGCAGATGGGGAGTGCAAATGCACCTTTATATGGGGATTCAGATTACCACGTTGATTGCTATTTCTGAGTGACTAAAGGGGACACGAGATGGTGAAAAGAAAGGACTTCAGTTCAGACGCAGGAGGCGGCAGAGCTCTGTCAGACCCCATCCACCTCGTGTGGGAAAGCAGCACTTCGACTCCTACAAGCAGGCAGGGTCGTGCCAAACCCACAGTGGGTTTCACTCTGAAACTGGACCACATCAGGAAAGCAAACTGGAGCCTCTCCCATCCAAGCAGCAACTACCGGCAGTTGTCTTCACGCTCACGGCCTTCCTCCCCTGTCGCCTGTCACGGCCATGGGCTGGCTTTCTTTGTCTCCCTCCGGAATAACTCCTCCTGCTTTCAGCCTGTGCTTAATCCTCCAGGAAACCTCACTCTCCCGAGAAGAGGAGCGCTTCTGTACGTAATCTCCAGACAGCAGCTGTGACCCCGGCACCCAGAAAGGGGATCATTGTGCAGAACCATGGTATCAGGGATGAACTTTCCCCCTCCCCCCCGACATTTATTTAAGGGCTGCTGGAAGCGCAGTTAGTTTATGCGCACACACTGCCAGCACTGATTTTTGCCAGCAGCTGTGGGGCGCTTGTCCCTTCGCCCTCATTGCAGGCTACCCTCAGAATCTGCACAACCATCTACTTTACTATTTTTGATTTTGCATTTTAAGAGATTGAACTTCCCACCTGCCAACAGAAGGAGCACTTGTTTTTCGCATTCGGTTCTCGAGGCTACGGCAGTCCTACTGAAAAGTCACTTTGTCCATTTTTAATATCCAGAAATACAGAACAGCTGTGCTTTCTCGTAGTCCTTTTGTATAAGAGTGGCTCAGAGACAATACTAAATTCAAGGCTGCTAAGGCTCAGATCCGCACTGCCTGAAAAAAAATGTCTTTTTTTTTTTTTAAATACTTTATACCAGTTCTGAAGACAGACTACCCTACCAGCACCACTCGGTAAAGCAACAGGTGTTATTTTAAGGCAGAAGAATCTGAACAACGTAATCCTTCGTGGCAGGCTTATCAGCCTTTTAGCACACTCAGCTTCCATTATTCTGACACGAGATAAACTTACGTAACAGCATAGAACGTACTAATTTACGGGATAACAACATGGTTGCCGAGTTCAGAACACTGTACTTTTGTTGCAGACTGTGGATATTTCCCATACTCCTAAGAAACGCATATGCTGCGCAAACACTTTTAAAAGCATCCAAGTGGAATTCAATATATTGAAAGAAGCTAAAGTACTCTGGAGTGATTAACAAACGCGCTTCAGCAGAATGGCACAAAAGGATAATTAAGGACTAAACCCACAGAGATAGTGAGACAACTAAAATCTCTCCAATTGCTTCTGCAATTGATCAGAAAAGCCCCCTTGCCCATTGACGGTGTACAGGTGGACATAAAAGTGGTTCCAGATCACTGCAAGTAACTACAAGCCTTCCCATCTTCTAATGCAAATCCTCGCTTTTGGAGGATTGAAGTGCTCCCGTTTGGAGACAGCGAGTGTATGTGTGGCCACGAAGCTGAACAGTACCCCTTCTCTGCCTCCTTCCTTGGCTAACTTTTCTCCCTCACATGCAGAAGAGCGCTGGAAGCCATCCACCCAGGAGCTGGTCTCTGGCAGAGTAAGAGTCAGAGCAAAAATGGTATTAGAAAAACAGAGCTGTCTGACATGGCAAAAATGCCAGGGGAAAAAAAAATCGCCGGGACTTCTTAGTTTTCCAAAATTAGCCTGTTTGACTTATCCTTCATCCCAGAGGACAAACACAAAACACCCCAAGGACAAAGAAATGCTTTTTTTCCTCTAGCTCAATAAAAGTTTTCCAGACTCTGCCTACACAATCCAAGGCATCATCTCCCCACTGAAACAACGCAACTCTGGTTAAAGGTAAATGGTCACCATTCACCTTATCAAAATGGATCACAGCAAAACTATTTGCTTTGCTCTGGTCCTTCCCAAAGTCTCCTATTCACTCCTTGAACTATTGTTGATATCAAAGTCCTCAAGCAGAAAAGAAAAACAGCCGAAAAGCACTCACAGTACTTTCTCAAAGGCTGAGACAGACTTCCAGAAGGGATTCTATACTGAGCTACTATTTGCCCACCTTTAAAACACACCTTCCCTTCCCTCCTTGGAGAGAATTATACTCAAGAGGTACACACACGCACATACACATTCCTCCTAGCTTTGGCACACATCTTCAGGATTTGTGGACCTGGTGATGAAAGACACTTTGCTACCATGGGTTGGAGAAAAGCTCCTAGCTGTAACTCCACATAGGTGAGCCCTTCCTGCTCATGCCTGTTTCCCTTCTCTCTTTAAAGAGAAGCACTTGCTTATATTCTTATCTGTCATGCCGGTGCTGCATACACAGGCTGCTCTGAGTATCCAAGCATTTACACAACGATCCAGCCCTTCTACAGATGAGGTGCCTCAAACCAGCCAACAGGCTGAGGACCCCATCCCACAGTGACAAAACGCTGCAGGCAGCAACAGTCCATGAATATTCATATATTGCTATCTCTGTTCATGTATCATCAGCGAGCATCAGTGCTACTTCAGGTGGTTGGCGCCGGGGCTGCCTTCCTCATCAAGTGCTTCACAATGAGTAAGCAGCTCTGAGGCAGATCCGTAATCACTGCAGATGCTGTTTGCCTGTCTTCACCGTGTCTACACAAGTGAACATATGGCCTCCTAGCACAAGGCCAGCTTACACAGTCATTAATTAGATATAATTTCAGCCTGTTCAACGCATCCGATACAAAAATCTGTCCTCTGGCAGGAGTGCTCTTGTGCTGTGAAACTTTCTCTCTTTGTGAATTGTCTCATCTGATGAGGAAGAGTTAATTCCTTTGCCTGTGACTGGATAAATTTCTGTTTATTGCAAAGGCAGGCGTAGCAGTGTAAACACACCCAAACTTCCCAGTGGGTTCCTTCTCACTTTCTCTGGTGAGCAAGTTGTCTCACTACAAGGGAAAGAAGGGCGCTCCCCTCTCTCCCTCCAGCATGCAACACCTAAGATATTCTCCCAAAGCACCCTCAAAGCCCAGCAAGGCATTACGATGCCAGCGATTTAGTTATGCTGCCAGGCTCAGAGGGCTACTCACCAAACTCAAGGAAAGCTCACGGAATTAATCATCTCACGTGCAGACACACCTCATGCCTCTATATACCAAAGTGGACTTGGTGAATTGTTGGAGTTGGCTTATTTTTAAATGAATAATCAGAAAGAGGATTAATTAAGGCTGAAGACTCAGAAAAGTCTGTATGCAAAATAGATTTTTGGTAAAAGAAGGTAAAATTTTGTGCAGATTTTGTCTCATTGCTTCACTTTCTCACACAGCACCACTAAACAGCATAAGGCACGTACACAGCCCCAGACTGGGATGCTACTCAGAAGTAACCAGGGCACGAGAACCTCACTGGGGTTTCCTCACCAACCCACGTGCGAAAGAGGACTTTAAGTCGCACTCTCTTCCTTCGCACTCATAGCATCATGCAGAACTTTGCAATATAGCACCATTTGCAGAAAAGCACAGCAAATTCATGGAGCTTGTGAGAATTTTTAAGATCAGATGAGGTGCAAACTGCCAGTTTATAAAGGAGAAAGACCTGATCTACAGGCACAACCTGGAGTTAGCAGGGGAGAAGACCTTCTATGTGAAATGTGAGGAGTTTTCAGAAAAGCAAAGCAGTATTTTACAGAAAGGAGTGAGGATTTAACAGCAACAACAAAAAAAAGCATTTGAGTGATAGCATCCAATTCAATTACTGTTCTTTGATGGTACTGAACTATTCCTGAATTCCTATAAAAGAACTTTTTAACTGCTCTCAGTAGCTCACAATTAGACACCAGTTACAGAACAAAAAGCTCCCCAACAATAGTGGCCCTTCAAAATACAGCGATGGGTAGAGGCGCTTTTCTGTGGAAACAGATGGGCAATAAGATCTTGCCTTTAGAAGCTAGCTGGTTCACTGGTTTCCCCTTGAACCCTGTAATGTTTGCATATGCTTATTTTTAGCTGAGCAAATAAACTTACTTGAAAGTGCACCGAACCCCTCTCTCATGTAAACCCTGTCAGCTTTACTGAATTGTTCTGCTAGAGATACAAGTCTCTCACAGAGCTGCATAGTCATGAATTACATGTATCTACTGATTATTATGAGAGAAAACTAATTCTAACTTCTTTGTTGTGTTTCATTGCAATGGATTATTTTTTAAGACTGACTTCCAGCAGATTCTCAGTGTTAGTAGAAAAGTTACATTTTAATCACCTATGGTACATGAATAATGCTGTGCTTATGTAGTATATTCATCCTTTCTCAATTCCCGATTTCCAATTGATTAGTATTTACTTAGTAGTCACTATTTTAATATAACCCTTCACTATCAACTTCTGAAGCTGGGAATTGCTGCCAGCTGGTCACTGTTGCCAAGCATAGGTACTTTCCTCATGCCTCTCTCCATATGAGGTACCTTCAAGCAGGAACAAGGCAGCACTCAGTCGTCTACGTACAGTCTAGGATTCCTAATTTATTTTTATGTCCACAGACTGTATCAAGATCTCTACAAACTGAGGAGTTCAAGGTTTGTTTGATGTCTGTCATCTCTATGCCTTTCTCAAAAGAAAGTTGCAAAGAGTGATGACAATGAGCTGGTAACGAAGAATCACTGAACATGGTTGCTATTCACATTGATATTCACATGGAAGGCTCTAGAGAAAGATTTGGCACCTGGAGATCTCAGTCTGCCCTAATAGTCTGGAGACAAATCACTGAACCTGGTGATAAAGTGCTAAGTAGGTGAGGGTGTCACAAGACAGGTATGAGGACAAGACTGACTGCAACATCAGAAGATAACTTTCTTACTGGCATTTAATTGGAGCTAATACATACCATGTAGAGACTTGCCAAGCTAGACAGCGTCTGGTACTCCCAAAACCTACTGGAGGTATGCTGAAATAGTGCTGCAGAGTAGTAAAGAAAATGAGAAAAGATTCAGAGTACGAGAGATTTCAGTTTCCTCTCAACATTTGCATGGTGTACATTTTGCATCTCAAACCACGTGCACCTGCCATGAGAGGAGCAGAGCCCCAAGGAGGTCGGGTTTGGGAAAAGGGGACACCTAAGTCAGCATGAGGTCACCACCCATTTGGGTGTAAAGGACGATGTTGTTCAGCTCTGCCACCTGTGAAAGGCACTAGCCCCAAACCACCACAGTCTAAGCAAAGAGAAGAAAGGCTTGCTGGACAACAGGAATATAAAAGCAGACACGTCTCCCATCTCTAACCTTGGTGAGTTCAGCAGAAGCTACTCGCAAGCAGTGACGCATACACCGTCAAACAAGTCAGAACTGTCAACAGAAAATATTACATGATTTAGTAAGCTGCTTCTAAAAGTGTCCTGAAGAGTGGAACTTAACTGCACATAAAAGCCTCCAAGACCTAGTCTTGCTCTTTCTTCTCCGCAGGGCACTGATCCGGATTTTTGTTCTGGATTTTTGTTCTGTATTTTCTTTCGTTTCCTCCAATGCCCAAACAAATGCTCTGCTAGAACAGATTATAATGTGCATCATCCATTCCTGCAGTGAAACGGCTACGAAGCAAGCCCACATTTCCTTCCACTGCCAAAACCACTTAGACATTTTGGCAACGTAGGACACATTCTTTATGCTAACTGGCAGCTACTGTCTGACAGCTGTTCAGCAGCCTATCTGAAAAAAACCTGATGGCCTCACTCCAGTTCCTGACAGGCTCATTCCAGATCACAAAGCTTCCAGATTATTATAGCCCACAAGACTTCACCCAGTGAGCCCTGCGTCATCTCACTGTCTTCTACCTTTGCTACAAAGCTATACCATTTCTTCCAGAGAAAGACAGCTAATCTGATGTCTTTAGAAGACTTGGCCAGATGGGGAACCTACCAAATTTATGCCTTAGTTCTTTCATAAACGAATCACGAGCATAATAAAGAGTATTACTTATTAGTAGCATGCATCTTATGTTCCAACTTCCAGACATCAAATCTTGTTATGCCACTGCCTTATGAATCAAATCTCTGTCTACTGGTAGAAGTAGTCTCCTACACAGAGACTGACCTGGCAACATCTTAACCTTCTCTTGATCAAAGCAAAAGCTCACTCCCTCACAGCTTTTCTAGACTTACTGTTCTCCTTGCAACTCTTGTGAATCAAACTCTTTCACACAGTACTGAATCTTCATCGCTCCTGTAACCAGGGATCAGCTGTGTTCCTTTATCTAGTACGCTACGCTAAGAGCTCATGTTTCGTTATCCTTCGCAAACTGTATGTGCCTCTCAAACTGCAGTTCTTCCCCCTCTTGGATTGTGACCTACATTTGGTTTCTAGATACAATCTCCTTTTCAGCTGTTTCAATACTCCATCAATATTCTATCTTCATCACCTAAGGCTGGCTGAATTAACTAAAAAAGAGATTATCCTTCTCCCCCATCCGCCTCCCCCAAAAACATCTACTTGAAGCCCACTAGATTTTTATGAAGCCATTTTATGTCGTGTATAATTTACTCACAATAGCATTTATCTACAGTTTGAATCATGCTACCAAGATTTTCTGATGCATTTTTTTTTCTTTATTGGTTAATAAGAACGTGACAGTCACCCTTAATTAGACTTGTTGGACTATGCAGACCAGGTGCTCCAGGGACAGCTAACATTAAGTGAATTACTTTTCCACTTCTAGGGGTGATAAGAGGGAGGAAAAAATCCAGGTATTGCTTTTTGAGTCACAGCTCCAAAGATTTTCATCTCGGCTTAGCAGTGTGACAGTTTTAAATGGCTTCTGAAACTTTGCACAGTATAGAAGATATATCTCAACACTACTTGGCGGAGTCCTTCCCAGAAAAAAAAAGATTCTTCAGAAGTACCTCAAAACAAGAGACTTTGTCTTTCAGTGAACATCACCTAGTATTCTTCCTCAAGTCACCTGCCACTTTAAAAAATAAGCTAAGAACACCAATATAGAGAATGTGACAGGAAACCAAATTCTCTCACCTATCCCCTTCCAGCCTGGACCACATGCCTAATTGATTTAGAATTTCTTTGACATTGATGGCCAAGAATTTCTATGGACCCGCAACAGGATAGCACTGACACATCCATGTTAAAAACTAAGATATCTGAGTTAATGAATTACTTCAGAATAGCAAGAAAGGAAACATCTAGAATAGAGAGCACAACATTTTCTGGAAGCCGTATTTATTTTCTGCTGAAACATTTAAAGTTAGTTAATGCCAAGGAATTTTCCCTTTCTGACCTGTTGGGTTGGGAAGCATCTACAATACCATGTCTTTTTGCTCATCTTGAATCTCTCTGGCAACAGGCAATCAATATCCTCTCCAAAAACCATAAAGTAAATCAAAAGGCTTACAGAGGATTAGAACTGGATATCCCTGCTACTTTATGTGTTTAGTTTAAGCCATGTGAAAATTTAACATTTAAACACATTTTGAAACAAGTACTTCAAAAAAGTCCTGGAGTTTGGCTGGGAGAAAACAGGTGTTTGAAATCGCTGCTATTTGTTTTTCTCAGCATTCAGGGACTAGTGCGACGAGATTGGATTCTTCTAAACTGGTCCTGGCAAAGGGTCTATACTACAGGAAAGTAAAGCTATACAATACTTTAAACTTACTATTTTCGTTCACCAACACATTTTTAAGCCTGTAACGAAAATCAATCCTGCATACCTCTTCACAGCTACTTACAACATGAAAACACTCAGACAGTTGCCAAGGAGTAACGTACACACACTCCGCTCCATTTCATGGCTACAGGATAATATCCTGAATGTGCAGCAGCTCGCTGCACTGGACTCCTGACCTCTAGTTGCTCACCAACTAGTTGCTGCTGTAGACTTCTGACCTCTACCAAGACCATCCCCTCTCCATTTCTTTGTAGTTGTCAGCAACCATACAGAAAATACAATCGTATAATAGAACGACAAACTCATGCAATACTATAGATATTACATGTAAAATGAAGATTAATTTCACAAAGTCACAGAATAATTTAGGTTGGGAGGGATTCCTGGTGGTTTCTAGTCCAATGCCCTGGCCAAAGCAGGGTCATTTACAGCAGACTGCTCATGGCTTTGTCCAGTTCCATATTGAGTATCTCCAAGGATGGAGTGTCCACAGCCTCCCTGAGCAACCTCTTCCAGTGCTTAACCACCCTCAGGGAAAAAAAAAAGATTTCCTTGGATCTCATCAGAAATTCCCATGTTCCACCTTGAGGATGTCGTTTCTCATCCTAACACCACACACCTTCAAGGTGAGCCTGGCTTCTTCTCCAAACGCTTCCATTAGGGCATGAAAGACTATCCACCATGAAAAAAAAAAAGAATATATTAATTTTCTTTCCCCCATTTAAAACCTTTTAGCCAAATAAAAAACTGATACAGTCTTCAAAGTATTTTGCAATCACACAATTTTTATGGAAGAACTGAAAATATTTGTAAAAAAACACTTTGAGAGGATGCTTCAGGAAGAGCGCCGTTAAAGACCTTATTCTGCGCATTCACAGATTTCAAAGGAAAACTGACTACTCAGTATTAAAGAAAAGGCAGAGGAGAGGGAGAAAATTTTCCTTTGTTAGTGCCAAAATCTTCAACTCTTTCAAAAAAAAGGAAATCACATCCTGTAGTTCTAAAAGCTGCTGCAAGAATCAACACAGTATTTTTCCTTCCAGGAAGAAGAAAGTTAGTTTCCCATCAGGCGATCATGGCTAAAACAATTCATCCGCATTGTGATTAAATGAAACTTTTAAAATGTACTCAAAAGCTACATTCATTCCTGTAAGGAAGAATGACCTCCCTCATAATGAACTCTGAGGCTGGCAGCCAGCTTACAGAGGTTTTATAATGACCAGTTTTGGCCTCAGAGTAGCTGGTAGCTTCATTTTGCATGTAGCATAGCAGATTTGGGGGCCTGCTGAGGCATTGAAGAACCGGACTCAGAATTCTGCAGCTGGGGCTAGAAAATGTTAGTTTTGTATTTAAGTAATATACTGTAAACCTCAAATTTAGCTTTTATTTTAATTTTGTATCTTCAGATAAGCACTAGAACTGGATTACTGCAGGCAATCTTAAATGCTATATTTTAGTTTTAAGTAAGCACGACAAGAGAAAATAGCTCCTTATATACTAAAGAACATAAGCTGGATCAAGGGACAAACAACACTCCTGAATGCAGTTTGCCTACTAAAATCCTAACCCATGTAAGAGCTAAAAGACATCCTACCTGCACCAGAGCATAAGGCTACCTGTGAAGGGAAGCTGAGGAAAAGCTAAGGCGATGGACAACAAGACCAAAGGGTTGCACAGAACGGACCCGCTATGCAAGGTGCACAGTGGGGTCCCTCCACACCCCACCACTGCGCACCCCTACTCCCAGCACTGTCTCGCTGCTGGTAACACAACAAATTGAATGATGAAAGATGTATAGCTGCTGTACGTGGCTAACAGCTGCAGCTGGTCCATCCTGGCCTAGACAAAGCAGCGGGACAACTTTTAGATACCCGGCTGGATTTCAGTACTTCGAGCTAGGCAGCGAGGCTCTGCAGAAGATGGCTGTTGCATACAGACTGGCAGCCAGGCTGGGACCCAGAAGCATGATCATGCCGCGTGACAAGAAGAGAACCTCGGCTCTAAGCTTTTTCAGATCTCAGGTGAGGACTTCTGCACACTCCAGACCCAGGCCCGGAAAACTCTGGCCAAGGAGAACTTCTTGAGAGCCTCTCTTCCAAAACCTGCTGGCCACGTGAAAAAAAGGCAACAGCTGGGGTGACAGGAGTGGGAGTCACTTATGTACACAGCAAGAACACATGCATGCGTGTGAAAGCAGGGTCCATGTCTGGAGCTCTGCCTCTATGCCCTCCTTCTCACTGATGTTTGAGAATACAGTGGCCATCGGTGCACGCTGCCAGGTACCCAATCTCAGAAACCCACATTCATAGGAGACATGTAAACTCTCTTCTGCATCCCTCCCTGCCTTTGGTACAACATAGCTCAGGACTAGGAAGAAGAGGGACTGAGCTTGCCCAGAGCTCCAGATTTAAACAGAAGAAAACTCCCTTGGTTCCCCTGCATTAAGATGGAGTCCCACAAGTTTTCTCAATTTAATTGGGAAGGGATTTTCACATTTGTAAATTCAGCCCTAGGTAGCCAAAGCCTCTTCTGGTGTGGGGTTTGGCCTGAAGTTACTGTACCATACAATAATACTGCCCCTGCTGCTACAGCACCAGTCTTTTTTTTCAGATTCGATGTATTGGACACATTATTGCTGCTCTAAATCAAAATAGCGCATACAGAGCTCAGACATGCCTGCAAATACAATTAAATGTTAAAAGTCCAATAACCATCCTACAGATGGATGCACAATTGGCAAAGTTGGGAAAGCAGTTTGCTAGTGAAAGATCTCTCTGAACCAAACCTCTGTTCCTTTGGGGTCAACATCAAACCAACAACCCTATTCCAGAGACCCTTTTAAAAGGATATGCCCCTTTAATCTTAATTATCAAGAGGGCATTCAATTTATTCAAAACAGGTCAAAACCAAAAAAGCTTTGTTTGTATTCTAATATTCAATGCCTATTTTTGTGGGACTCCTGGCGAGAACAATATAACCAAGCTAAGAACATAACAGGAGTAAACTGGGAGGGGGGGCGACTGGAAGAATTCATACTGACCCATACAGTTTTCATCCATTTTTCTCCAGCACACATTGTTGTCAGAGGCACGATGGTAGCACAGGAAGACGTGCCCAAATTGTGTTCTCTCTAGTTGGTGTAGTTATTAACCACAAGCCAAGTCACAAGGAAAGAGATGCAAGAACAAGCTGTACGAATTCAAATACGTGGAAATTTCATCTGAAATGAAGGGCAAAACACCACAATTTCACTGCAGCCCCCATGAAACCAAATCTGCTTTGATGAGTCTGACCTGACGCCCCTCAGTCTTGCCTGCATTTTCTCTACATCCACATCCAGCAACAGGGATCGCCACAGCCCTTCAGGCATGCAGTCCTTCCCTCCACTGGCCTGTATCTGCATCTGTGTTACTAGCAATAGAGCACAGTAATAGAGATAAGGAAAATATAGGCCATTTTCTTTCTTCTGTAATTGAAATCTACTTTCAGGCTGCAGCAGTAAGTGTATGTTAAACACATAAGCACCATAAAAGCCCTAAGAATTAGGCATGATGAACTCAAGGGAAGAATGGGATTCTGCAATAGCACAAAGTACAGTATGCAATTACAACGACTACAAATATTTTATGTGGAAGATTTATTGGCAAACCTCCACAGGGCCTGTAATCCCTAGCACAATTTCCTGTTCTCTTATTAAAGGAAGATAACCTTTTGGCAATTGTTTTTTATAAGACGACAGTAATTGCTCATGACAAAGAGCTTAATTAGAGAAAGATAAAGTGTTTAATTGAAGAAAATGACAGCAAAATACATTCTGTATAATTCTCAATTTTTGTAATACTTGATAAAATGAAAAAAAGTCTTAAATTTAGCACAAGAAAATATTTAACAAAACACAGGATGGGGATTGGAAAACACTTTCCAGCCAGCTGCAGATAGCTGGACAACAGCGTACACATATTCGACTTTCCCTTGGGTCGTTTGTGGGTTTCTTGTTGGAAATGGAAGTAGCTGTGATATACACAGACTTCTAATGAAATGTTGTAATGGAGTCCTTTGTTACCGTGTGACTGGGACACTGCATGACCGCGTGCTTCATTTTACTCAGAAATGAAGCCTGAGGAATTTTAATCAAACACAAATGCAAGACAACATACAGCGTGGCCAAGAGTAACCCAAGACATCTTGTCTTAGACAAATGCCCTCCTAAAAAGTTAGCAGTTTCTAGCCTCGAACAAAAGAACCTCCAAACCCTACAACACGCGATAAACTGAGAGGCATAGAAATACGAGGATTATAAAGCATGAAGGCAAGGATAGGCAACAACTGCTCCATGCCTGTAGGTGCTCAGAGTTGCTACAGCAACACGAGATAGGCTGGAGGAGGCAGAAAGCAGCAAGGAGATATCTAGGACCACATTGCTCACACCCTCCCATCCTGCAGCTCGTGCACACCGCTAAGTGTTAGCAGTTTCAAGACATCTAAACTGCAGAGGAAAGACCACCAGGAAATAAGCAGACAGACCAAAAAAATATCCACCAAATATTAAGTGGACTTTGCACTGGCTTGATTTCTGCAAATACCAGACTGATTTCTAGACACTTCTACCCACCAAAAGCAAAACATAAGCTTAAGAAACAGGGCACTAAACAGCACACCTCAGCCAGCAGTTAAGTGTGGACCCCAGCTCTGTGTCAGGTTGAGCTTTTGCTACCAAACCGTATTGATTTGCATACAGGTGCTGTCAGGAGCCCACTTGCACAGAGCACCTTGGAGGGGGAGAAGTTGCACCAGAGCGACATCCCAAGCTCTCCCTCAACAAGGAAGACCAAGACCGATGCTTTGAACATAAACGTCTACTGGGCAGCCAGCAAAGCCACAGAGTACAAACAAGTCACAGCTCTCCATCTTCTAGCCTGCCCCTTAATTACATGTAGGCAGCACACTCTAATGAAGTGCTTAGGGCTCAGTGCCTTTTCAGGTAGCAGCAACTGCTGCTCCAGGGTAGCGAAACAGAGTAAAGCTGATCCATGTTTGGAAGCAGAAGCCCTAGGATTAAACAAAAACAAGCAAAGGAACCACGTTGTTCATTTGGCTGTAGGGAAAATTTTAAGAAGAAAAACTCCCTTCAAAACAAGAAAGGAAAGTCAGGAACAGCAAAAGGTTAACTAATCTCAGAACAGGAGATGACATGCACAAGAGCTCCCCACAGCTGACTACCTGCAGGGCTGGCAAAGAGAGTGAAACTGGTCTGACATGGGAAAGCACCAAACTTGAAGGAAATTAAGTCAAAATCATGCAGCTAAGATCTGTTTTGCATTACTTAGATCCTGAATTGGCAAGGTGCAAAAGGACAAGAACAGACCTTAGACACTTTGGGCACTTAGGTCAGGCATGTGCATAGGCTTCATCAGCAGTGTAATTTATGCAGTAGTTTATGCAATACTTGGTCACAAATAGAAATACCACCACGTTCACTATGCATCACTTATCTGGTGGACCGGAAAATTAACCTTAGGTACACCTAGAGGTAACAGAAAATGCAGACAAACGTCCCTTCGTGGGTCCCACTAAGACAAGGTGCCTGCCCTGAAGCGCTCATGTCCCCATGTCTAAGCAGGAGGGGTGCTGCTCCCCCAGGTCTGCCACTGCAAACCCCACAGGAGCCAGGAGCTCTCAGACGAGCAGCTGAGCAGTGAGTAACACACACCTGGGTGCTGGGACATGGCTTGTGTGCAGGGTCCACATCTGCCTCTGCCCAAAGGGAATAAGCATTTCATGGAAACATTTTCTCCAGATGTAAAACTAGTTTCAAAAGCCAAAGAGAACCCAGAAATGTATCTCTTTGTTTGGCCTGGCCTCAGAGCCTAATGTGAGACACTCACGGCAAACCTGGGCTCATGCCAACGGCAGTTCGAACGCGGAGCTTTTTTCTCCTTTCCACAGCAACCAGCTTGAGAGGTTTACATTTGTGATCCTAAGCATGCACAGATAGGAAAAAAGGAATGAAGAAACCAACCTTTAGGACAGTTATGGAAGGTGGCAGAAAGAACTGGTATCTCATCCGTCCTCCTGCATGGAGTCACCAGGTCTCTGAGAAAATAAACTGATAATCTAAGGCAACATGCAAGCCTTGAGACAACATGCATTTCGAGCACACGTACAGAAACAACACTTTCAAAGGACCAAATCCAAGCCCTGCTAAAGCCCAGGTGAGTCCTGTAAGGCTACTAACGGCTAGTTTTGCACACCTGTGAACAACTTCATGTTCTAGCAAGATTTCGATCTAAAACAAATAGAAGAAATCCTGCTAACCTCTGTGTGAAGTTTATCAGTAAGGGCAGGCAGTCATATAAAGGACAATGTTGTGTAAGTGTCCAGTTAATTTTTCAGCTGCTGTCTTCTAACTAAATACATTTTGTGTTCACTGGAAACCATCCAGGAAACAGGTCATAAGCACAGCTACTAGAAACCACAAGAACAAGATACTTCTGAAACACAGGATAAACATTTCAAGGCCTTGTTATAGCACATGTGCATGCACACGTATGCATATATGGAAAAATTATTTGTTTAGGGACTAATCAGAAGTGGTAAATAGTATCTACACAGCACTCAGCTGGACTGAGCGCTTTCCAATCCCCCTCTTTTCCTCCCCTCCAGTCGAGAATCTGTTCAGAGCAATTCACCGAGAGGGATCCCAGTTGAAAAAGGTCTCTCCTCTCCTCTCTGTAGTGCATCCTTAAGTGCTACCCTTGAATCACACTCGCTAAAATGCTTTGCCAGCTCAGAGGCATACCAGCCAGCGCAGGACAGCAACGTCCTTGGTCTGCATGCGGCACTCTGTACGCATCAGCTGGGTAACATATGGCCCAAATGTGAAAAGCCAGTAGTGCAGAAATTACTTGCACTGTCTCCTAGGCACCTGAAGAATTTGCAAGTTGGGCTCCTGTGAATGCACCTCCACCAACAGGAACTTTGAAACAAAGCTACAGGAGGTCGCAGAGACAGTTTCACAAGACTCTACTGTAGTCTAATTGAAAACAGAAGCATATTTTTTTTCTTAGCAACTGACATCTCATGAGACTCACTGCTTTCTGAAGTACAAAGCATGTGTGCAGGGAAATATGAGGTCTGTCATATGACCTTCATGTCTTTCATAATCATTTTGGGGAAAAAAAAAATGCGTCAGCCCTTGGCACATCAGGTGTCCTTTTTCTGACTAAAATGTGATGTCTGTTTTGTTTTAACAACTGAAAATCATCATCTTTCCAAGCAACTGGTGGCATAATCATTTTTGTCAGTGTCCTTGTCGCTTGTATCTTAAGTCTCTACAGAGGTAAAGCAATGGCAGGTAAGTCTATGGAAGTATCAAATCCATTGCTATCCCCAACCCAAACCAGTTGACTTCATTTATACTTGCACTGAGCTTGACCCTGCCCCTCAAAAACATTAAATCAGCATTTTAAATTAATATTAATCCCCACAATTTATACTGTGCTACTTGTCACAAGCACTACCAGATTTCTTTTTGAAACACTATCCTGCAAACTGCAAGTGGTTGAACTAAGTATTTTACTTTCACACAGCCCAGTCTTAGATTAAAACTTAATGGCCATACTCCGCCACTGTTCATACACTGTGTGCTGAGGCAATGCCTATCATAAAATGGCCCACACTTAAGGCAAAGGGTGAATAAAATAGCCATAAATTTAAATGGTGTTCTAAGTGTGCAATTTAAGATGGGTTGTTTATGAGCCTTCACTGAAGAAATAGGCCACGGTTTTAAATACTGTAAAAAACAGAGATCTGCTTAAGAAACATATTTTCCTTTGTGATGGGTTGACTCTGGCTGGATGCCAGGTGCCCACCAAGCTGCTCTATCACTCCCCTCCTCAGCTGGACAGGGGAGAGAAAATATAACAAAAGGCTCATGGGTTGAGATAAGGACAGGGAGAGATCATTCACCAATTACCGTCACAGGCAAAACAGACTTGGGGAAATTAGTTTAATTTATTACCAATCAAATCCGAGTAGGGTAATGAGAAATAAAACCAAATCTTAAAACACCTTCTCCCCACCCCTCCCTTCTTCCCAGGCTTAACTTTACTCCCAATTTCTTCATCTCCTCCTCCCCAGCAGCACAGGGGGACAGGGAATGGGGGGTGTGGTCAGTTCATCACACGTTGTCTCTGCTGCTCCTTTCTCCTCAGGGGGAGGACTCCTCACGCTCTTCCCCTGCTCCAGCGTGGGGTCCCTCCCACAGGAGACAGTCCTCCACGAACTTCTCCAGTGTGGGTCCTTCCCATGGGCTGCAGTTCTTCACGAACTGCTCCAGCATGGGTCCCTTCCACAGAGTGCAGTCCTTCAGGAACAGACTGCTCCAGCGTAGGTCCCCCACGGGGTCACAAGTCCTGCCAGGAAACCTGCTCCAGCATGGGCTCATCTCTCCATGGGGCCACAGGTCCTGCCAGAAGCCTGCTCCAGCACGGGCTTCCCACGGGGTCACAGCCTCCTTTGGGCATCCACCTGCTCCGGCGTGGGGTCCTCCACGGGCTGCAGGTGGATATCTCCTCCACCGTGGACCTCCATGGGCTGCAGGGGGACAGCCTGCCTCACCATGGTCTTCACCAGGGGCTGCAGAGGAATCTCTGCCCCAGCACCTGGAGCATCTCCTCCCCCCCCCTTCTTCACTGACCTTGCTGTCTGCCGGGCTGTTCCTCTCACATATTCTCACTCCACTCTCCAACTGCAGTTGCACAGGTTTGGGTGTCGTTCCCCCCCCCCCAATATGTTATCACAGAGGCGCTACCACCATTGCTGATGGGCTCAGCCTTGGCCAGCGGTGGGTCTGTCTTGGAGCTGGCTGGCATTGGCTCTGTTGGACATGGGGGAAGCTTCTAGCAGCTTCTCACAGAAGCCACCCCTGTAGCCCCCCCACTACCAAAACCTTGCCATGCAAACCCAATACATCCTTATTTTAAGGTCAGCTTTTAAACATCTGCATCTGATAAACATTTTATTTCCATGGTACGGCCTACAAAACACTAATGACAGATCCAGTTGCTATGTTAATTCAATTTCAGAACTTCAAAATATGGCCCTGTTTTGATATAATAATACGTAGTCATGTGTGTTAGGCAGATCATTAGCAATGCTAAAGGAGTGTTTCCATAGCTCTAAAGCAAGCGCTGAAGCTCTTCAAAGCAGGTAAAACATGTAATGTACTGGGCTGTTCATCTTTACATCAGCAAATAATATTTTTCAGTAGGCTACCATACAGCTTAACCACCATTCACCCTTAGTTTAATCCTGTAGAGGACAAACCTCTTGAACTCCTTGATACCTGTATCAAACTTTTCACTTTGGCCACCATGATCACTGTAATTCTATTCTTCTGGAGCAGACAGCAAGTACAGCTGCAGTCCTGCAAGCCCTCTGACTTACTCCGGGGAAGGCTGGGACTCCCACAGACGGTGGGTAAGAGACACCTCCACCTCAGATACTCTCAGCATCAATTCAGAAGACCAAACCACCCAGGAAGCAGATGAGTAGTGGGAACGTGCACTGACAAGGACCGAGAAGTTGAGCTGCCGAGAGATCACTGAGTGTTATTTGCACTTGCTCTCACCCCCACTGTTCATTGCCAGTGCCCCCCAAACCAACTGATGCTGCATTAATAGCACAGCCCTCGTCGGCACCAGTGCGGGCTGCTGGGCTGAGATTTAAACTTGCTCATAGGCAAACAGGGGTGTGAAAGGCCTTTACGTCCAAGCAAGGTCTGCATGCACACATCTATGGGGACCAAAGCACTGTGGCATGCCTGTACTGGACATCTGCTTGTTGAAACCATAACGAAGACATGTCACTGTTCAGCCATTTGTCCATCAAGTTAAGAGAGGAGGTCAGCTATCTTCATTTTTCTTACATTAACTTAGCGCTTTTATAATGCAGCAAGTCAATACAGGACACAGAACATTACCATGTGCAAATGTGGCTCACACTGTTGAGTAATACCGCTATTTTAAACCCTCTGCTGCTAAGCAACACTGACAGTATGGTTAGAACATTTTGGAAATACCGAATGCTTCAGTTCTTCCCCCCACACACATGTACAAAAGCTGCTCCCGCACTGTACATCCATCCAGAAGCTATTCAAAGATGGGGCTTCAGTTTTTATGGGGCTTCAGTTTTTGTCAGGCTGGTTCTCCATAGTGTGGCAAGGACACTGGTCATATTTGCGCAGAAGCAGCCCCTTAAGAGATGCACAAAGCTGGCCCTTTGAGTTGTATTTAGGCATCCCAAAGGCACCGTTCCTGGAAAGGCTCAGCATTCAGCTGCTTGTGTCGGACACTCACAGCTAACAAAGAAACACAAAAATGTTCAGTCCCCTTAATTCGAGAACAACACAGACTGGGATCACCTCCAAATATTGTGCTTACCTGAACTGTCCAAAAAAGGGCAGTTTATGTCCCTTCTTTTAAGAGCCAGAAGGGTATTTGCGACCAGCACTACAACCCAAAGGATAATGGCTGACTGCTAACGTGAAAAATTTCCAATGCTTGCAGAGCAACAGGGACAGAAGAGAGCATGGGAAAAGCACAACATTTAATGTCTTAGGAGGCAGCCAAGGTATGGGAGGACTTCGGTCACAACAACCCCAGGCAACGCTACAGGCTTGGGGAGGAGTGGCTGGAAAGCAGCCTGGCTGAAAAGGACCTGGGGGTGATAGCTGACAGCCGCCTAAACATGAGCCAGCAGTGTGCCCAGGTGGCCAAGAGGGCCAATGGCATCCTGGCTTGTATCAGGAATAGCGTGGCCAGCAGGACCAGGGAGGTGATAGTGCCCCTGTACTTGGCACTGGTGAGGCCGCACCTCGAATACCGTGTCCAGTTTTGGGCCTCTCAATTCAAGAAGGACATCGAGGTGCTGGAGCGTGTCCAGAGAAGGGCAACGAGGTTGGTGAAGGGTCTAGAGAAGAAGTCTTATGAGAAGCGGCTGAGGGAGCTGGGGTTGTTTAGTTTGGAGAAGAGGAGGCTGAGGGGAGACCTTATTGCCCTCTACAACTACCTAAAAGGAGGTTGTAGAGAGGTGGGGGTCAGTCTCTTCACCCCAGTAACAAGCGATAGGACGAGAGGAAATGGCCTCAAGCTGCGCCAGGGTAAGTTTAGGTTAGATATTAGGAAAAACTTCTTTACTGAAAGAGTAGTCAGGCACTGGAACAGGCCGCCCAGGGAAGTGGTTGAGTCCCCATCCCTGGAGGTATTTAAAAGATGGGTAGATGCAGTGCTTGAGGACATGGTTTAGTGGTGGACTTGGCGGTGGTAGGTTAACGGTTGGACTTGATGATCTTAAAGGTCTTTTCCAACCTTAACAATTCTATGATTCTATGACTTTGGTGAAACTGCACTTACTACACTGAGGAACGCTTATATTAAACCCTTCTATTTACCTACACTTCAGTAGGAGAAGCTGTGAAACCAAGCTTGGAGGGCTATAGCCCATGGGCTGCCAGCAGTTATTCCCTTTAAAAAGGTCTCACTGCGTGAAGGACTTTCACACTCCTCTCTTTACCAAGCAACTGGTGCAAAATGGCCTGGTGTCCATTAACTCTGTTTCCTCTTGTATGGGCTGTTTCACAGGGCTTGTCCCCGTTTCCACCGGGAGAAGCATACCTCTGAGATACGCCTGATTAAGAATTTATCATGCCCAATTTTGATAGAACATACTTCAAACTTTTCATAAGCTTACTCCTCTCATTGTTATTCTAATTTATTCAAGAATACTTCATTTTGCCACAGACTTTAGGAAGGTTACAAATATTCATGTCTCTCCAACTATTAATTTTATGGCATCTTTCACTTCATCGTATATTTACCCATCTATTAACTTATATGGATGATTTCATTGCTAATCATTTCTACTAACACCCTTTTAGACATTTGTGACTTCGATACTGTAGATGTAGGTGGCTGGAAAGACTTGTTTGCCTTCCTCCTCCCTCCTGTGATCTAAAATTAAGATTATGTGACCAGGACAGCGTGCCTCGCACATCCTAAACTTCTTTGACAGACAGCACAGGTCTAGACCCAATTTCCACCCAAAAAGTGAATCACTGAAGAATGGCAAGGCAAATCTTCTATTAAGTAAGCACACTACAGCATCCCGGGGAGAGAGCGACATAAGATACATATAAAATCCGAATTTGGATATCATGAAGGTACCATTATGTAAGATGCATTGGAAAAAAATGGTGTTCATCTTCCGGTTGACTGATTTTTACTGGAACAGACCCTAATTTGGTAAGATGAGAACTATGTTACTGTAGAATTATGCTGTAGTTGAAAAAAGTCTTCCTACCTACAGAAAATGCATTTAAGATAATGTCTCTTTGGACCATTCTCTGCTTATTCCAAAATAAGGTCCAGCAGTCCACTCTGAGCCAGGTAATCCTAACCCCATCACATCTCCCTGGTCTGCAACACGACTATCTCAGTGATCAACTGCTGTGGAAGACAACATCATTCAAACAGCGGCCTTCAGCCTGCAGTATTTAAAAGCCCTCTTCAGCTAACGAAAGGCAACTCTTTTCTCTCTTTTCATCACGACACACTGCAAAACAAGAGACTACAGCATGACTAATGAATCCCTGAATTCCCATCTGCCAACACAAGTCAGTCAGTGTTTCACCCACTCGCCCCCAGCTACTTAGCGCTCCAAAGCGTCTGTTGAGCACTGCACCTGATCCGCCTCAAAACGGGATGGCTGAGAACTGCCACACATGCCACACAACCCAAGTCTTCCTGGCAGGGCACCGGCCACCTCTCGCTTGCTTATGCTGTTAGACAAAAGGGGGGTTTTGATAGCTTTCTCTTCTTTTGTTCCACCATCAAGTTTCATTGGCTGTAAATCACAGGAGGACCACAAAAAGAGTTCGTTTTCATTTCCACGTCCAGTATCAAGGTTTACTTTCACAACTGCTGGAGTATGAGACAGGCACAGATCATTATCTATTATTTAATTTAATGATTTGCTTTCAAATTTTCTGTCCTCATTAGAAGTCTCTTCTTTACATTAAAACCCTCAATGGCAAAAAAAAAAATGCTTCTTTCTGGAGCATTTCCTGCTGAATTTAAGGCAGGATGAAAAACTCAGCAATTATGCAGATATGCTTAAAACAATGTACCTTCAAGATCCAAACTATTGAAAGGGGGAGACAGAGTGGAAGTGAGGGAGCCCATTCTCCTCTATTTCAGTTGTCACTCAATGATCTGGTTTGCAAGCCCAGTAAGCCAAAATGATCCTCCATCTCCTCTGTTCTCTCTCCCTTTCCCTCAGTCTACCAACAGTGGGTCCCACCGAATCTGAAATCAAACACCACTACAACTTTGCTGACAGGTAAAACCTAGAGCACAGATACTCAATAAGGGCAGAATAAAAATCAGCTAAATGCAGCATGGAGGGGAGTTCACAGCCATTTTGACACAAGTTTGCTCCATTCAGTGAAATGCAGCCGACCTGCTGCGGGTACCTTGCCCTCCCTGCAGCTCTGTTGCGTGAGGGTTCTTGTTCTGCTGAGAAGCAACCATATGCTGTAAGCTCTCCTGATCAGCAAAAGTATTACTGCATTAGCACCTACGAGGGTCAATTAGGGAGAAGGCTCCTGCTGTGCTAGGCATGTCAGAAACGAAGAAAGCAGACTGCTGTAATCCTAGACTGAATTCTCTGCTATGCAGACAAGTTGCAGGAGCTGAACTAAAGAAACAGATGGGAGGGAATATCCCTTGACTAAAAGGATAAAGCAATAGTGAAATCAGGGCACATTTTATCAAAATCTGAGACTTCAATCAGATGTTCGAGACCATGGCCAGCCTGATACCACCAAGGTAGGCGCACTCTGCAAAGGGAAGTTTAGCTAATCATCACTTTTCCAGACAGGGGACTCTTTCCACGTGCACACAGCAGCACTATGAAGAACGAGAAAGAGTGTGTAAAAAAACGCACGATGGAAGTCAACAGAGTTGTTTGAGCAAGAATTCATATCCAGACCAAGCTGGTGTCGGAATACCTTGTTTGTTCACACACATAAAAAAGGAAAAATGCTTTAATCGATTTTTGTGCTTTTGGGAACATACTTAGTAACAATCCAGCAGCAGGTCAGCTCAGAGCAGGCCAAAGTCGGCATTGTACCACCATATATTGTTACCAAATCCCAGTAGTGTATGCATAGGATACTGCAATTAGGAAAGGGGTTGTTTCATTCCCCTCATCACTTCTTGTTCACAAGGACGCAAAGGTCAAATGTGGCTTAAATAAGTAGTGACTGCTCAGTGTTGTCAAAGTCAATGGGAACACACCAGTCATACTGTCACGAAGACATGAAGGACGGGGGAAAGACAATGGTGGTCATTCATTTTTTAAAATGACGTATTGCAGCAAGACTTTTGGGCAGTGCTTTCCCCTTAACAGAAAGCAGCGAATACGATCAAATGCCCATCCCCCCCGCTTCTTTCACTTGATTTTCCAAACAGAACAAACAACAAATGTTAAGTAGCATCACCCATCCTTACTTCTCCAAAAACTCTTCCAAGAGCACCTGGTTATAGAGATTGATGCCTGGCCTCTCAGCTTCTGATGCATCATAACCAAAGCTGTCACGGAAAAAGAAAATATTCTTCCTATGAAACCGGGAACAATTTGTTTCCATGGCAGCAAGGACAGTGATGAGCAGCTCTGGCAAATAGCTCAAGAATTATTAGGAGCACAATGTGGATCAGATGATTTACATACAACATAAATAGTGCAGGAGGTGATGAGAGCAAGCAATAACCTTTGAAGTATGAGAATGATAGAGCCAATCATCAGATCTAGACTTCTGTCTTTCCCTTTCATCCCTGTGCAGAGTCAGGAGAAAACCGTCAGCGCAGGTGGATAAACAGCACTGGAGGAGATATGATGGCACCTCTGAATCATAACGCTGTAATCCCAAAGTGGGCTTGCAACAGCCAACACCTGCACGAGAACAGCAGTAATTTTAACAATTTTCAAAGTGAGCTGTAAACTTTGTTTAATCTACGCTCTGCAGCACACTGTCAACTGTTACCTGAAACAGTCTGACAGACACTGTACTACTCTGTGGAAGCTGCACAACTAAAACAACATTCACTCAAAACTCCTTTTCATCAGTGAAACCAGTGTTATTCATCCTCAGTTTTGAGGAGACTGACACAGAAGTTCAAGGTGACACGAACCCATGCGGAGAACCCAAGTCAGGCTCCCAATCATCTGTCCTGAGCACAGGATTTCACTCCCTCCCTCCACCTATTTGTCCATAAGTACCCTAAGTTATTAGAGGATCCCACCTTAATATTGTTGTGTCTCGGCTCTTTACAACTTTGAACTAGAATTTTGGTTCCAAAACTAACTGAACTAGCCACATTGATTGTCAAACAGCTGCAACAGTTTCTGAAACAGGACATTTGCTTTAAAAAAAGAAAAAAACAAAACAAAACAAACAAACCCCACAAAACCAAATTCCATAACTTTTAAAGTACAAAAAGCTGCACATCAGCTAAAAGTTTCTACACTGTGACAGAAGATTAAACTCCCCATAAAGTTTTCCTACATGGATTCACTTCATTTTGTTTATTATTAATACTGAAGATTGCTAGCAGGCGCATTTTGAGAGCAATATTGTTAACGTCATTATGACTCTGCAACCTTGAAGGCACCTTGAAGACTGAGTAGCATCTCAGCTATGCCAGGGCTAATCCACTTAAGAAAATCAAGATTAAATTCCTCGCTTGACATTTCTGAGAACACGATGACAAAGTTTTAACAAATCTATCATTGAAGGTACTCTGTATAAGATGACTCAGAAAGTTTTCATGGAGATTATATCCAGTCTCCAGTATAGATCATATGCATATAGCTTGATGGAAATCCCTAACTGAAAAAATTAGGTGGCGCAAATTATTTTCTTCTATGTGGAGCAACAAAACATTCTGCTGTCCCCTTCAGGTTCCTCAGCCCTGCATTACACAACGAGAAACCTCCCCTCAACTCCTGAGAAGTGTGCCAGAGACAAGCTTTGAAAGAAGCTAGACCTGACATCTTCCTGTTTGGGGAATTATCTTTTGCAGCCATCAAGTTGTCTTGAAATAATAGCATGGGAAGATAAGCACTATGAGGGAGCATCCAATCCCCCAGGAAATAAACATGTCCATATGTATACGCAGAGAAAAAATATCTATAGCATGATGTTTGTGGGAACATGGGAACAGGAATTTCATGTTGCTTAAAAATGTAAGTAATGATGCCCAGCTGTGTCAGAGCAATAGCCATCCAGCCCAGTATTCTGACTCAGAGAATGACAAAAGCAGATGCTATTTAGAAAGATCACACGAGTCTGGCCATTTTTGCAGCTCTTTCCCCTTATACTCCCTGAGGATTTGGAATTGCTAAATTAAAGAAGCTAGTGAGTACTTGGAATTTACCACTGAAATTTCCCCTGAAGTCCTGAATCCTTTCCTACCTGTAAATTACAGCCTTCCAAAATTAACCCTCACTGTGGCAGATAATGCAGAGTTTGATCAAGAGCAGCACACAGATTTCAGTGACACAAAAAAGCCTCAAAACAAGACACAGGAAGGTATCTGCAACTCATTAATATGATTTTTCCTTTCCTTATCTGTGTATTTCAAAGGGAGAAAAGTCTTCCTTTAAGTTAGTTCAATTCCTATTTATTCATTTGGGAGTGCTTAAAGTTGAATTCTATTAAAAATTACTGAAGCCAAGCCAATGTACACTGGGGATCCTGGCAGAAGAACGTAGGTACTGGCTTTATTTCCTTTCTAAATGGCATGAAGGCCCTTTCCAGGAAAGAATATTTTTACATTTCATTGCCCTATTTTAACCCACCATTTTTGTAACTGTTCCTCCTGAGTTCACATTCTTAGACCACGTTTCATTGCTTCCACAGTATTACAGCACTACAAGGGACCAAGAGGCTGCCACCACCATATCCTGCAAAGTCAAGCTCAGTCACCTGAGTTTACCATAGCTCTGAAGCAGCTGCTACCACTGTGCTTAGCCTCAGTCACAAGCCAGTAACAAAGCCCAGGCCTTATTCTCTTGAACACATTTGCGTAAAGTAAGACTGTTGGTTTCTATGCAAAAAAAGCCACATATTGAAGTTAAATTCCCACCCTTGCAGTCCATGGAGAAGGTTGCCCACACAGCAAGCAAGCTGTTTAAAAGCTTATCCCTGCACCGGTTTGGTTTACTGTCTAGCCAGGAAATGCTTCTGCCTCCCCCTGCTCAAAGGACATCGGCGTTATTCAAGTTTAGCGAGAGCAGCCATTATTCTGGCTGAAAGCAACAAAACGTCACCCTTTGAGTATACCAACTGCAGGAAAGCTTTGGAGTGAGAAGAAAAGCCCAGGGGAAAAAATACATAAAGGGCATAGCTACCCTTCGATCCATGGAGAAAGACCTTGCTTGGGACTGGATCCTAGTGAAAGGGCTGCACAAGTATGCTGTTACCTTTTCTAAGCTCAATATGGAAGCATTGCAGCGTTATTACAGTGCCACCAAACTATGACAAGCAAGCAACATGTGACATTGGCTCCACAGAAACCTCTTCTGGTAGCAAGCGTTTGCTGAGTTTTGATGTACTTGGCAAGCCCAAGGAGGCAGGGTCTCAAACATTTAAATCTCAGACACTTAAAACACAAGCTTATAAAGCACTGCCTGCATTAGCCTGACGTAGCATACTTGCTCCAGATCAAGGGTAGCCCCACACCCACTGCCTATGCCCTCCCTCACTGCATGCCTGAATAGACACGGGCTAAAAGCTAAGCACAGAAGCAGCCAGAAGGAGTTGAAGGATCACTTGAGCTTGTCAGGGAAAGCTCCCTGGTTGCTGTTAGGCCAATGATGCCCTGTGGTTGAAACGGGTTGGATTAAATTGAAGCACATCAGTCCCTTCAGGCTCTCTCGGCAGCCAGCACTGCCAGAGCATATCCTGACACCGGCTGCCATCTCGAAAGGGCTCTTCTACAAACTCCCTCCTGCCACCCCACACGGTTACCTAAAGAAAGCCTCCTCAGCTACGAGGCTAAAGTTAGCTGGTAACATAGAAACGCGTTCTCACTACCCACATCTCCAGATGTCAGATTAATTTAAGCATATTTAACCATATTCAAAATCTATGCATTGCCAGGAAAACAAGTGCACTAATTTCTGCTTGGGAGAACTTCAGCTGGCAAATCCAGAAGTGACACGTAAGTGATAAACAGGTTAGATAGTGGAAATAATCATGCATTTAGTCTTGGCTGTAATTTGTCAATATAGAGCTTTTAGCAAGCAAAAAGTATTTGCACAGAGACCTAGAAAATGAAGCACTGCCAAAAAGATCAGCTGCTAGAAGCAACACTGCCATCTCATGATTTTATTTCAAGTCTCATGATATTCAGTGCTTTTACCAGGGCTTCAGCTTCCCAACTGTTAAACCTCAGCTGTAAGTTGTTTAAAAAAAAAACCAACAAAACAAAACCAAACCAAATTTTCTAGCCTCCATGTTTTCTGAGAAAAAGCCTGAGAACATAACCTTTAACAATTCACAAACAGGCAAAACTGAGGAACCCAAAGCACACAACTTAAAAACAAACCGTGTGCTTTTGCGTCATGACTTTCCAATAGCCCGACCTTCTGCATCAGACCAACGTCCTCATGAGCTAGGTAAGCGCAGCTGGAAACCCAGCAGATGAGTTCATGGACTGATTTGAGAAGGTTTGACCTTCTGCTCTGCCAGCTCCAGAGCTCAACTTTTGAGCCTCAAAGATAAGAGCCTACACTTTCCTTGCACTACAACTGTTCAACGGGACCAGCACATCCCAGAGCTCAGTAACATTTCTAGTTCCTAGCAAAAACTAAACAGGCCTGATGGACAAACCACTCACAGATCCCCTCACCGCCACTGACAATTTGCTGGCAAAAGGGCTTTACAAACAGGCCGTGGTTTGGTGTTCACAAGCATGCGAAGAGTCATTTAAACCTGAAGCAAGAAAGCCTTTTGGTGTTCAGAGGAATACCTTGCTCTTTGGCTGAAAAGGATGGAGGCACAACCTAGACACCAGCTCCTCTCCGTGACATTTCTCACCCTGGCTCCAGCTTCTCCCTACCACACAAACACTCTCCATGCTCTCCCTGTAATGCAAACCCACTGATGTGCTTTTTCTGGCCCAGCAGGAGCAGGAAAAAGCCTTGTACCCACATCAGTTCGAAGCATCCTCTCAGCAATAAACACGAGGTTTCTTACTAACAGCTCAAGGCCTCTCTTGATTTTATCCATTTTATTTCATCCACGACAGCTGGAAGGCTTCCAAGCAGCTTTATCTATCTGTGGGCTTGAATTATTTTGGAAGGGCAGGAAGAAGTTAAGCCAGACTGCAGATACTCCCAAACCAAAGCAAGCAAGCCTCGCCAAAGAGCACACGAGGCACAGCACCCCAAGTCCCCCCGGCAGCCCGACCCTAACTAGCCTGCAGTTGCAACCCAGAGCCAAAGCCAGTGGGAGCTGCGCTGTGCTTTGAGGCTCAGGAAGAGTTTCTCCCAGGCCACATCTGCTCATGGAGGTAACAAAACTGTAACACTCAGCAGAGCAACACATGCAGTTTTGAGAGCTGTACTCTTGGTGGCAGGTCTTGATTCGAAGGGCTCCCCACAACAGCAGATGCCCTAGAAGGGCTTTTTTCATTTCCTTCCCCCCAAACTTCACTTACAAATGAGAGATTTTCTGGACTATTAGGTTTCCAAAGAAGCAAACTTGAACAGCAGAGCTCATGATTTCTTTCCTTTGCAGAGGAGCACCAGTAGAGGCCACCACAAACCCAACTGAACAGGTTTTCAGTTGCACAGGCAGGTGCGCGGGTTCACCCACACTGAGGGGAAAAGGGCCTGGAGATGGGATCAGGGCTTCAGCTATGTCTCGACCAGTGCTTGAACAAGGCATCAAAGTCAGCTTCATCACTGGCAGCCAGCAGAAGCTCTTCTTGTATTATCCACAGGTTTGTTTTTATTCCCTTCTTCAGTTTGAAGCTCATTATTACACTCAGAAGTGCACAATGGAAAAAATGGTAAATAAGACAGTATTTCCTGAGCATCATGCAAAGTGCTAGGCATTCAGCAAGAAGAAACCTCAGTGCATCTTCACCAAGAGAGGCTGGGGTTAAGCTGTCATCCCGATATCCTCTTGCAGTTCACAATAAAGCCTCATCTACTGATTTAAAATCCTGTTTCTGCCAGGAGCTATTTTTCCTCTCGGCTTTCTCCCCAGTTAAGTCACAACCTCAAACTCCTGCATGCATGAAGACCCCATCCTTATACCCACTCCTTTCTTAGGAACAGCTACTGGCCAAATAAGTACACAGAAACCCGCAAGGGGCCACATCTGTACCACCAAAGAAGGGTGCCTCAATTTAACAGTTATAAATTGTCACTGGACTAACAAATGCAGTGTGACCAGGCCAGCTCAAGCCAAGACTTGTTTCAGAGCTTATACACACCACCATAAACTCCAGTCTGAAATGTAAGCTAATTTTGCACAGCTCCGAGTGTACATTTTCTGTAGGTGAGGAGTTGTGGAAGGGAGATATACTGAACAGATGTTTTTTTGGCTGATGCTCTTGCAGGAAGACAACTGGAGTTAAAGGCAGGGTGACTCTTCAAAATAATTTTTTTTAAGAAGGCCCAGATTTCTAACTAGCTACAGACAAGGCGATCTGGTCCTTGTTACCAGCAAAATATTGAAGGAATATTGTAATTTCAAATACTGCAGCAGTCTTCCAACTCTCCCTTTTCTACCTAGGTGCACTTCCATGTTGTGGCTTGAGGGAGGATCAGCAGATGAGCAGTATGCCTGTAAGTTTACAGGGACCATTTGTTTTACCACAACACTTCAATACTAGTCCTTTTTTCTTACTGCTTTTCCATAACATTCCTCACACAAAAATATCCCTTCCTAGTAGTATTTTTTATTTCTATTATATTATTGACTATAGAACCCAAGTAAGATAAAGCTAGGTGCTGATTATTGCACGCATGGTCATTATTTACAAGACGTGTCTCAGCTGTAGGTGTCAAGGCGAGGAGAAGTCCCAGTAATAGTTCAGAGGCTGTGTCCTAGGAGTCTCATTTGTTATGGTAGGACAGAGCTTTCCTCCGCATCCATCAGCCCACAGTAACCGAACAACACTGAGCGCAGGAGATCATTTCCTCCCACAGCCAGACGCTTTAGCACCTGGCAACTCCTGTGCTAGCACAGCCCCCGTATTGGTCATACACAACATACACAACACCTCTAAGTCGCTGGCTACTGTGGACCAGTAAATAGAAACTCCCAGAACTGTGTGCTTTCTGACTTGTGCCAGAAAGGATCATCCAGCAACCTCTTCTATAATGTATGCAAGTTTTTTTTTGAAGGTTTGTGTAAAAAAGAAAAGTAAACAATACAACAGTATAAAAGTGTTTAAATACCAACCATGCAGCTTTACACAATCGGTGGCAGATTCTGCAAAGACATGGCATAGAAAACATTCTCCAGCGGATGCATGTATATGAGCTCATCAGGCTTGAAGGAACCTTAAGAATATCTTAAGCTCTTGCTTAATCCAAAAGCTTTCATTAAAAAGCCTGAACAGGAAAGCTTTCAGGCAATGCCATCTAGAACTTCTGTAAGCAGAGTGCACAGTTCACCTCATTAATATACTTTTAAAAGAAACCATAAAACCACAAACCCTCAACCCTGGCTCTCCAGCACTGCTTCTGGATCTTGGATGGGGGCATTTACGGGAACCAGCAGGCCCTTTTGAACCAAAACAGTAGAAAGGTCTCTCTTTGCCCTTTGCACTCCATAAAAATGAGAACGTCAGCCTTCAAGCAAGGCCAGATTAAAATCGCCCACTCTGGCTCAAGCAGAGGGGTGTTTCATCACAGATTCTGTGGAGACTGACCCAGGCATCAAGAGGTGCTCAGGTCCAGGCTGGGTGCACATCAGAAAGTCACAACACCCACAACACAACACTTTGCTGTCACAAAGCAAGCCCACCTTTCCAATTCACCCACAGGCAGTGCTTGGACCCGACAGGCAAGAATAAACTAGTCACTGTAGCTAACTACTGCTGCCAGCTATTTCTAAGTCAATCTTCACTGTCTAGTTATGTGTTATTGAGCATTACAGGTCATTAATTGAGCATGACGGGTTAGAGCCACATAAATCAAAGTTAGAGTGATAAACAGGAAGAAAATGTACATGTACGTTCTCCCAACTGCTTATGCTACATATTTGCCACTGAACACACCCATGGGTTGCAGATAGCTTTATTTTTTACACTCAGATAGACCTCCATCTGTCATTAGATCAACAGTCTACAAAGAAAAGAAGGAAGCGTGACAAAAGATTTTGAACATCTGAAAGGTTTCCGCAAAGAGGATGAGAGCGTATCATCCTCCCTATTCACCAGGGACAGACAGTACAGTTGGCTTAAAATTATGATAAAAAGAAATTTAGACTGGTTATTAGGAAACTGCAGGGAGGCGGTGGTTGAGGGAAGAGGAACAAAGGAAAAATCAAAGACAAACCCCCACCGCAGGTGAGAGGGCCAGAACAGGTCACCTAGAGGTGCCCACGGCATCAGTCCCTGGAGGTTTTTCAGAACAGGCAAGACAAATGCATGCTGGAAATTGCAGAGACTGCAAGGAGCTGAGGGAGAACCAACAGGATGATAGACATCAGTGTGCTTTCTTACAGTGTCATGATTACCAGATTTAATTCACTTTCTTTTTGTCTTACAAGTGCTTTCACCAACAGCCATGTATCCATTAGATAGCTGACAGGAGATTACCGCTTAGAGCAGATGCATTCAGCGGAGGTGAATGGCAATCTAAGACTTTTAAAAAGGTCTAAAGAGAGGAGGGAAAGCTCTTACCTTCAACAATTCACCGCTGTCCCATCTCATGACTTTGAACTACTCCCTTGACAACACCTCTTGCATTTCAAAGCAATATAAAGACCCATCCAAGGGAATCTGACAGGTTTTTAGGAACAGGGATGTTGCAATTTCCTTTTTGATCCAAGGAGTGAGAGTGAATAAAGTTTATTTTACCAATTTCAGCTACCCAGTTATCTTTTACTGGATGGTACGTGACAGAAAAGAATAATTCCTTTGGTATTTTGTTGTTCAGACATATAGATCAGTATTTTGAAAGCATAGAAATTATTTCTTCAGGTCAGTAAAAGAATGTTGATCACACTGGGTTCTTTACTGACTCAAGGACAGTACAACTAAGCTCTTCCTTCTTCATGCTCATATATATTCATCACTTAAAAAGAAATTTTGTAAAGTTGCTTTTCTTTGTTTATGTAGTTAAATAAGTGGTACCGTAATGCTCTGGATAATGCATAACAGCTTTTATCCACAGATTTTTGGCATCTGTGTCCTTAAAGCTGTCACAGAAAGCAATACAAAATTTAAAAATACCACCAGGAATTTCTGAAAATCTTTTATAGTTCATTAGTGACCAGATCTTTCCAGTATCTCCTAAGACTTATGAAATTCTTTCCACACATTGGTATTGGCTGCACTCCATAAATGTAACTATTCAACATATGCATTTGCTCTGTTTAGCCATCAGCTTTTTAAAAGCAATTGTTCCATTCAGGAAAAGTCCGGTTATGAATGTACGATACAATAACCTTAACCACATAACAATGATAAGTCTCAATGACAGTTTGCCTAAAAAACACCAGATATATTTTAGACTCACTTTTACAATGAGTTAAAACCCAGTATCAATGGTTCAAAACACTCAATAGCTCTCTTCAATGTCAGAAAACACTTAAATTAGTGTCTAAGGAAACACTTCGAACATCTGTACTGCTTTTAATCCAACAACATGGAATAATAACTTCAAACATCTTATGTGTGCCTATAAAATAGGTTACGTTGCATACTTGCACGCGTACATGGAAGTAGTTAAGAGTTGGGCAATTCTACAGTGACACAGAGAAGATCCACAGAAGGCAGAGGACCAAGATGCACCCACAGCTCCCTGGTTTCTCCCCTTACTAGCCAGCTAATGTGCTTAATGAGAGAATGGTGGCACTGAGAACTAAGGCACTGACAACTGTGATATAACGGAGCACAGTCCTGTTACCATAGATCTTTGTGCGCTGGTTTTGGCTGGGATAGAGTTACTTTTCTTCATAGTAGCTAGGATGGGGCTATGTTTTGGATTTGTGCTGAAAACAGTGTTGACAACACAGGGATGTTTTAGTTACTGCTGAGCAGTGCTTACACAAGAGTCAAGGCCTTTTCTGCTCCTCACCCCACCCCACCAGCGAGTAGGCTGGGGGTGCACAAGGAGTTGGGAGGGGACACAGCTGGGACAGCTGACCCCAACTGACCAAAGGGATATCCCACACCATATGACATCATGCTCAGCATATAAAGCTGGGGGAAGAAGAAGGAAGGGGGGGGTGGACGTTCGAAGTTATGGTGTTTGTTGTCCCAAGTAACCCTTACGCATGATGGAGCCCTGCTTTCCTGGAGATGGCTGAACACCTGCCTGCCCATGGGAGGTAGTGAATGAATTCCTTGTTTTGCTTTGCTTGCACGCGCGGCTTTTGCTTTCCCTATTAAACTGTCTTTATCTCAACCCATGAGTTTTCTCACTTTTACCCTTCTGATTCTCTCCCCCATCCCACCAGGGGGGAGCGAGTGAGCGGTTGTGTAGGGCTTAGTTGCCGAGTGGGGTTAAACTACACCACCTTGATACACTGAGAATATACAAACAAGTATATGATTGAGCAGGGCTAATGAATTCTCAGCTCCCAACCACATTTCTTGACTCCCGAACAGCACTGTAGTAGGCATCCTGGTTGGTTTTTTGGGTTTTTTGGGGTTTTTGGGGTTTTTTTTTTACTTTTTGGTTTTAACTGAAACACAAGAGCCACTGATTATTCAAAGTGGCAGAAAATAAAAATCCCTTAGCTTAAACACAGTATTTTTTCAAACTGAGGAAAATGCATAAAATTGGCTGTACTATTTATTCTGGCTTCTTAAAATGGTGATCTGATCCTTGAGCAAAAATAGTAACAGGTGAACCAGTAATTTGACTAGCTAATGTATAGGGAAATGATTAAAATTTCATCAACCCTTTAAAATAAATGTTTGCTATTTCAAGGTGAAAATGGAAAATTGTCTTGTGTTGACTGATGCCACTTCCATCTTCCAAGGTTGCCCAGTCTTTGCATTGTGCAGTGATCACATAATCAACCATAAATTCTCATAAAATGGCCTGACTCGTAAAATAATGCTTAAACAACAGGCACTCATACTAAATCTTCCATTAATGAAGTATTCAGAAGGTGTCTGCCATCAACAAAAAAGTAACAGGCTATAAGACTACATGATAAGGGTGGAGGAGAGAACAAAGGTGTTTTAAATGAGAGCTGAAACTTGACCTCATTGCAGTCTTCACCCCGCAACAGGATACTGCAAAAAGTCATGTATGACACTACCTGGTCACATACAGCTGCTAAAAGTTATAGGAACACATTCCCACTGATATTTAATATCTATTTAAAATTAGACTTGGATCTTTTTAACCAAGAAAGTCATGACAAATCACAGATGAATTAAGTTTCCCTGTAAAGTTTGGCAGTAGTTTGAAAGACCAGTTGTCTGATGGGACCTTCTCAAGTAACTCAGATAACAAGCATATAAAGTCTTTTTCATGCCAGGGATTTCTCTCCCACAGCTATGTATCCATATTTCCCTGGAGGGGGTGCAGGAGAAATGGGGGAAGAAACAGGACCATACGCACCCCACAAAGGTGTGCTATGAACTGTGCAAATTAAGTCGGAGTCATTTGGAAGGGACCTCTGGAGGTGAACGAGTCCAACCTCCTGCTTATAAAAGAGCTAGTTTCAAAGTTAGACCAGGTTGCTCAGGACCTTGCCCAGCTGAGTTTTGAAAATCTCCAAGGTCAGAGTTTCCACAGCCTCTCTGAGTAACTTCCAGCACTTAACCACTCTAACTGCAATTTTTTTCTTCTTATGTCCAATAAAAAATTTCTCTTATTGGAACAAGTGACAATTGCCTCCTGTCTTTTTGGTGTGCACATCTGAGAAGTATCTATCTCGACCTTCTCTACAACATTATGATCTGGAGATTAGATCTGGTCCCCAACCCCCGCCTTCTTCCTTCCCTCAGCCTCTTTTGTTGTATGCTCCAGTCCCCTGAACATTTCATTGGATTTCTGCTGGACTTCCCTCTCTGACCTCCCCTCTCTGACCTCTCAATCCAAGATAAAGCAGTTACAAAGAAGTGACAGCTCAAGGAGCCACAAGTCATTATTAATCTGCTTTGAGCATTTTAGTGATTCTTACACTGACAGGACATGGAGAGAAGCACCAAAAATCCTTTTCTGAACAAGCAGTGACCATAACAAAGTACCCAAAAGGCATGCTCTTCTTTTCCTGTAACAGTTATGTTGGTCAACAACTTCAGTCTCATTGACCTGTCATGAAGAGCCACCACCCTTGTCAAAACTCTTCTACTGTAACAGACAAAAAAAAAAAAAAAAAAAAATCTAATTGCACTGTAAAAACAATCAAGATACATCAAGATAGCATTTGGATAAAAAAATAAACTTGCTGGACAGCATGAGTTTAGTACTTTTAATTATGAGCTGTAGCAGATACCTAGCAAGCTCAACAGGAATTTTTATAAAATATTCCAGCAAATGTAACACATGCATTTCATGTTAAGATAGAAGAGAGGGATTACAATACTAGATAAATACTCTGACCATGTAGAAAAGGGTTTTTATATTTATATGTGTGTATATATATGTGTGTGTGCACATATGTGCATGAAGTGCTTTCACTGGCTTACAGGAAGGAAAACCCAAAGAAGTCCGTGTTCTGACTGATTTTATAGAAGTAGTAATCTACTGCAAACAAATATATTTAACAGTCCAAGCCCCAACTCAGCTCCGTAAAGCAATCTGAGAAACAGCATTCTGCCTCCCTCCCAATAAACAAAACATGACCTTCCACATTGGTATAGCATTCTTTCAGCTCAAAACAAAAAAGAAATTTCTCGGTAAGTGCTTCTCTCTACATGAATTACCTCCCCATTAGGAGCCTGCAAAAAACATGAGGCTTCAAACTGACCTACATCAAATGGAAAGTATGTAGTAGTCATTTATGGGGGGTTTTTTAAGAGTACTTTTGAGTGATTTATTTAGAAAGTGCATTTTAATCATTTTATGTTAGTAGTTTGCTAACTTAGTTAGCTAAATTAAGTTAGCAAAGACAGAAAATGAGGAAGCTGTATAACGCTAAAGATATCATAGTGAACGCACTCATGTTGTTTTGAGGCAGACAGAAAATGTCTGCACAACAGAAGTAACTTTTACACTAGTAGAAAGTTTGTCAAGAGATTACTGTGCACAGACATGTCCAGAGAGGAATTCAAATACGTAGCTTCTTCCATACGCTGCCTGATCAGTTTTGCTCACAGAGGTACAAAGCAAGCATGGCTGTGTTTCCACTTCAACTATCTATCTTCCCAATGGTACAACCAATACACAATTAGGTGGCTTCCTCTTTGCTGGACCTGGATGTGGTATTTTTCAAGTCATTTTAGGAAGCAGAATAAAACAGAGAGGGTTTTTAGATAAGACTATAGATAAACGGCAGCAAGTTCTCCTCCTGCATCCCAAGCAAAAAGCAGCAATACTGTGCAACAATTCAGGTCAGGTCACAAATAGCAACTTATCATTACCCATGCTTCCCGTGGTCTCTCTGTCTAATACTTAGCATCAGTTTTGACTGGTCCTGGAAACACCACTTTTTTGTACATACTATCCCAAGAACTGCTAAAGCAGCAAACTGATAATTACAAGGAAACAGCTTGCACCAGCTGGTTCTAGCAACAAAGCAGGTAGGAGATGGATGGGGGGAGGTGGGACAAAAAGCATTCTCAACCAGTCAACTGAGAACTGAAGAAGGGAAAAAAGTCCAACGACTTGCTGTAAAAGATATTTTGTACCTTAAAAAAACCCCAGAATGTTTACACCTCCACAATACAGGTAACTATCAGTGTTCAAGTTCTTTGCTCGAATTTAATGAATAAATGATACTTCCCTCTTACAATGATTTAAAACCAAATTAATATGGGTTGATCATTATTAAAGAAAAACAAAGTAGCCTGATCCTCTTAGAAACTGCAAATAGTAAACCAGGTACAGCCTTATCATCTTCACTCAGAGGAGATGCAAGAGGCAAAGACACTACCAATGACAACGTCAAAAGCTGAGCAGAGTCAAAGATGAAACTGTGGTGAAAAGGCACCCTCCATTTCTCCTTCTTCGCTTACTGCTTAGAAAGAAATATCAAGATCTGAGCCTGCAAGGGAAAACAAGTACTTTCGGTTTATTACTGTAAGTCTTGAAAACTGAGCTTTACTGAATCTGAGCATCAATGAGGTCTATGCCAGATCAGTAATTATCTTCACACCACCAACACACACACCCCCTGGAAAATGGCCTTACTAATCAAAACACATTCAAGTGAAATTCTATAGGGGGGAAAAAAAAAATCTAATTTTGCTTGCCTAGAATCAATTTCTGGCTCTCCCAGACAGTCAAAGTCCCTTTTCCTAGTTTTATTTCAAGAGTACTGAAACAGATTACGAAAACATTTCTCAAGTGCAGGACAGACAAGTTGCTGGTACTCCTCTGCAAAAGTTCATTTTTCATTCTTCTAAATTCCTACAACTGCCAAAAGGTATGCAATTTACATTTCTATTTCAGTTTATTGCTTTAATTATATGGTCCCTATCTTCAGCTTACATAATGATTATATACTTAGCCAGCAGATGCAAAGACTAACACACAAGTTGCGGGATGTCAGACTCCGGGCAGGTGGCGGAAGAAGGGAAAGAAACATATCAGGATATACAGTATTCCCATAAATCATTTTCACAAAGCAGTCACAAAGAAAGCATTTATCTGAAACTGAGTAATTTAGTGTTGCGCTGGTCTGCTTCCCAGCTGTAAATTAAACTCCAGCACCGAAAGGAATGTATTAAACCTGTTCCAAAATGACCAGATGTGCACACTCAAACACCATTCACACCACTCTGGTGAACAGCTGGAGCCAGGTTGACAAGGGCAACGCTGCAGTTTAGTACTGACGGACAATATAATCTGAATTATAACCAAGTGATACGCTCTAGCCAAAAACAAACCAAAAAAAAGCTAGGGGCATTGCAGGAACACATTCAATAGCCAGGGAACACTAATGCTAAATTGAACAGGCCAAATCTGCACCGTTCTCTTACAAAAATGCACAGGGATTGAACAGCTAGGGAGCATCTATACTACAAAACCCTAAAAATTACTATTTAGATGAAACGACAAGTGCAGTTCTGACACAAATCTCCCAGTCATCCCCCTTACCATACCTTGTCCCACACTGCAGTGTAGTCTCAGAGCACACAAACTGGCTTTCTTTTTAAGGAAAGTAAACCAAAATGTGTGCTCCAGGAGCACAGTTAATGCGCCCCAACTGTGTAAATGCACTCAGTGTTCAGGCTCAGACCAGAGCTAATTTGACATGACCCTCCACCCTCCAGTAAAGTGTTCAGCGAGGACACTGGGACCTTATCAACAGCAGTTTCAGCCTACAGATCCGACCCTAATGAGCCACATTACTTGCTTGCGTAGGACACAGCCACCTCAGGCTGCGTCTACCGGTTGTGCACAGCCTCCCCTCCGTGCAGACCTGGACCTGGTGCAGGAAAGTCACAGTTCTCATCAGGCCCAGCAAGAGATGCGAGTTTCACCTACTGGGCTGCAACAAGCTGTGGTATGTGTCCAGTTTGACTAAAACTATTGAACCATTTCCTTCAATACTCTACCTGACTAAGCTCTCTAGAAGCTCAGAAGTTGTGCTACAGCCTATTCAACACCACCATTTTAGCATCACTTCATTGTTTTACTTCTTCCTGAAGTCTGCTCTGTCAAACCTAAACACAACTTAAGGAGAGAACTACAGAAATTACTACAAATCAAAAAAAGCATCAAATAGCTACAAGCCAAGGCGAAGTAAGTCCCAATAACTTCACTCCCTTGTGGTGTACCTTTTACCTTCTGCCTTTTCATACTTTGGCATGCACCATTTCCTTGGCACAGACACTACTCTGAACCCCGGTCAGCTATCCAAGCACGGCTGGGGAGCTCTGTGGTGGGTGGGGATGGATGTACCACAAAAGCAAATTGAAAACTAAATAAAAGACTTCATTTAGTTTTCCTACAAAAGTAAAACTGTTTCTGAGCTTTGAAAACCTATGCTGAAGTTTACATTGGTTTATCACCTACATGATTATTGTGTATAGCATATACCCAAGCAGCTTATGCTTTCTGTCACATTTCAAAGAAAGACAAATCAGATTAGCAGCAGTTACTAGCTAAGCACTCAGAACTAGAGGCTATTGAAATGGCTTTTTTCCTTTAAACTCTTACTTTCATGCTCATTTGATTTATTTGCTAGCCTAGTCGCTTAGAGTTGAGAAAGTGATTCAGATTTGGAAAAAACCCAACCTCAGCCATCACCTTCACCCACAGGGCCAGGAAGTACTCCCCAGAGCCGGCCCTGCACATCCCTCCTGTGATCACAAGATTTTTGTGAATCATCTTGCCAAAAGCAGCACACCACCAGACTGCATTAGACAGCCCAAGTACAAGTCATCTAACCTTACCGGCCCCGCAGCAGGCTGAAGTCCTCAGGACGCTGCCACAGGCAGCTGGGAGGTAAGGTGAGACCATGCCTGCCCCTGTCCTGGTGCCTACAGCCCCCCTGCGCTGCGGAAAGGAGAGAGGCAGCGACTGCACAGAGGGTGGACAAGCATGAGCTCCCCTGCTCCCCTGCCTCCCCTCAGACCCGTACCTTCTCATAAAGACTTGCGTCAAAACAAGCGCAGACCACTGGCAGCATGTGGGAGATCGCATGTGGGTTTAAAATACAGCATACACATAGTCTAGAGTGATCAGATGCAACTATATCTACTTGCTAGCTACACAATGCATCCCTTTTTAAGGCAGGTTTGGTACACAGTTTTATTTAACCTTGTTTTAGTCAACTAATAAATACTGAAGGTGTTGGAGTGCATTAAAAGGATGTGCTCTTCATTCAAACAAAGCCTGACTTTAAACTGATTTATTATTTAAAAATAGTCATCCTCTATCTTCTAATAAATTAAGAAACTCGGATTATGTATCTTCTTAAAATAGACCTGCATATTGTGTGCATAACAAAACCACATGCAAATTTAGCACAAAGGCTATCTATAGCTCAGTCAACATGTTTTAAGTGGTCACTGGAGAACCAACTGAGAAATAAATTTGCAAAGTGATAGCAGCTGACTTTCAGGGCGAACAGTTGCCACTGAGGCCTCAGTACCCACAGAACACGCACTTCCAGAGGAAAGGAGGGGAGGTGACTTCAAGCCAGCTCTAGCCCAATCCCATGAACTGAGCAACCCCAGTGGCGGGAACTTTCCAGGTGCTCTCCTGGAGGGCACGTTTCACTCCGGTTTCATCTGAAAGGAACCCAGTTCACGTGCTCCAGAACTGCTCCAGAACCAAAGCACAGTACATGAGTATAAATGAGATTTGCCTCAGAGCCTCATCCCTGGGTCAAAAATAAAACACAAATGCAGAAACACCCGCCATCTGTTATGGCCATTTACTTGACTACGGATTTCCCTTCGCTCTCTAAATTTAAAATATTTGAGCTTATACATTCCTCTGGTACAATTTTCATTGTGAAATCATTTTGCCTGCAGTTCAAAAGAATTACAAGAATTCCCTTCAGCTTCACAACTCTCAATTTTCAGCTTTGCCTGGTAACCCCAGCTCCTATGAGTACAGCACAGCTGGGGAGCAGAGAAGGCCGCCTCCTCCATACTCCCCTCTCTCCTTCCCTGTCTCATTAAAGGGTTAGCTTACTTGCACACTTATTCACAATTCCTTCCTCTTAGGAACACAGCACTGGGTGCAGCCACTGCAGGACAGTTAATTTTAGGAATATATCCTCATTTAAATCAGAAATATTGCTCTGTAGGTAGACTGAAACAACACACTGCATTAAAGGTAGCAGACAAACATTTTTCAGCTGAGCAAAAATGGTACCTTAATGGTGATTTGCAATCAATCACACTGCTTCACCTAACTAAAAAGGGGGCGCGGGGGGGGTGGGGAGGTCTTCGCCTACCGTTTAGTCAATAAGCTATCAACAATCTTACCAACAGTAGGACAGTACTTTTCTCCACAGGCTACTTTCTTTCAGGTCATGAGATACATTTTCAGAGATCTCTTTCAAGGAACATAACCCTTGGTGCTTGACACTTCCATTTATCTTTCAGCAAATTAAAAAAAAAGAAAAGCAGCACAAACATTAACATTAAAAAAATACAGTCTTAACATGTACCTTAAAGTCTGCCAAAGCTTTACCTAGCTACTATGCTCAATAATAATAACCTATCATCTTCCTCACCACAGCATATCTCCAATGACACACACACAAAAACAGAAGAATGTGTTAGTCTCAAATATTCACATGCTCATGCCTGGGTTCAAAGTCCTGGTAAATGAGCATTTAAACATTCTGCTGAAAATTGAGCTGCATTCTGTACAAAAAGTTGTGTTGCATCTACATTGCACCTCATGTTAAAAAAAAAAAAAAAAGATTTATACACATGTAATCAGATGCTCAGGAGTGTGACTAACTTAAAAATTATGTCCAGCTCTTTTGACAAATTTGACAGCTGTTCTGGAATACATCTTTTCTCCTCTTTTCATCCCTTCTTTCTACCCCATTTTCATTCTAACAGATGCTTTTATTCTGTTTTGGGTTTTTTGTTTCTCCTCCTCTCTTCAGTGGCAGCATCGGAGGGAGGGAGGGAGGAAGCGTAGGGTGCTAATGCACAAAGCAGTGCTTGTTAAAAACTGAACATATCCAGGCAATTCGCCAAATTTAATTCCAAAGACCCCGCTTGTGATTCGATGCTAAAATGGAATATAGCATTGTTCTATCTGTCTGTAGGACACTGTGTCTTCTATGGAAGAGGGGTTAAAAACAAAAGGACAAAAACCAGCTTGACACTCCCCCCAGCCTCCAAACGCACACTTCATTCCAGAAAATACCATATTCATTGGCCTTCAGAGTTGTTAGAAATAAATCAAGCAGCAAAAAAAGGGACTATCTCACAAACATCAAAAAACATTATTGAAGCTCACAGCAGACACAGTAAGAGCCAAAACGGGGTCAAATTCTGCTGCTTTTATCATATCTGCTACAATCAACGTTTGGATTTGGACCTTGTTGCAGTGAAAACTGTTCATTAAGAAGGGATATCAGAATCTGGCCTGAAAACATTGTGCCTTGTGCCCTTGAAAAATGTGAAGTATTGACAAAGCTTCCCAAATTCTTTTGAACCAGACTGTGAATCCTGTATTTATTTCATAAGCAATCGTTACCTGAGGCTAGAGGACAGGCTGCTCAGGTGAGAAACTGCTCATACATGTAAATCGGTGGCTCTGAAGCTAAGACTGAAATTAGTTTATGAAATGGGGGAGGAAGAATAAGAGAGATTACTTATGCTTAAAATTGTAATGAGTAATAGTCACACACACTCTCTCCCACAATTTGCCACATAGCCCTATTTGTCCCTATTAAACCATAAAACCTAATAATTTAACAGTGGAAAGGGGTACTAAATTGTGAAACAGGCACAACGTGAGCTTAAATTCCATTTGATTTATGCCGCGTTCCATTACTAGCATTACGTACCTAAAATAAAATGCATATACTGACATCCACAGAAGTCATAATACATTAAACTATATACACGAGTTGCACGTGGAGATAAATCAGTATTTGACTGATGGTGTCCCAAGCACAAATTTGAACTCGCTTCACATTTAGACCATTTTTTCTTTTTTAACCTCCTATGGAAGAAGGGCTTCTTTTCCCCCAACTTTCCACTTCTCCCCCACGTACAGCCTTTCCCATCTTTTCTGCAATCCCCCTGCTCGTCACCCACCCCCTCTCCTTCAGCCCAGGTCCCTCAGTCACCAGTTGAGCAGGGATTAGCATCTCGTAAGGGCTCACAGCAAGGTGTACCTCTTCCCTGCTCCAGCTGTCAAGTCTCTGCCTTCATTTGACTGACCACTAACAGGGTACGGCTAACTTTACTTGCAGAGCACAGGGAAAAATTCATCTTTAAAGATGGGCAGACAAAGCAGGAAGGGACTGCACGTCTCAGGGCCAGGAAAGAGCAGAAGAGCTCCATTCAAGAGCTGTCAAGCATGCAAACTCTAGGAAATGCGTTACTCTTCTCTGAACCCTGTCAGCCAGCTTTTTCTCAGTCACGCAGCAGAGGCAGAGGTCCCTCCGTCACCTGAATGACCATGCAACTCGGCTTTCCCATGTAAACGCAGAAAGCAACAACGGGCTGGTTTGCATCCGGGGCGTGCTTCTTATTTCTGAAGCTTCAGAGGTGGCAGAGCCACAGAGAGCTTCAAATCAAAAAAACTGGAATTGGCACTGGGTTTTTCAGGGTTTTTTCTTGCTTAGTTTTTGGGTTTTGTTTTGTGGGTTTTTTCCCCCTCTTAAATGATAAAAAACTGTAAGTCTTTCATACTTAGACAAACATACATGGAAAGGCAGGGAGGAAAGAGAACATGCTGGGAGAGTGTTGGAAAGAAACTAAAACCGCAGGAAAAAAATTGACATTGGTTTCTGAAAGGCAAGGCAATGCCTCTTTCCTCAGCCACAGCTTGTTTCTTCTTCCAATCTTCTGCTTCAGGGTTAGGCCATAGGAGAAGCCAAAGGGACAGGATTTACGAGTCTTTTCAGACACCGCTCTTTTGGAGGGTGGAGACAAACACACTAGTTGAAAATATTAAGAACAAGTATGAATGAAACCTGCAACTCTAAGTCATGTTTTTTCCACAAACCTCTTCAGCATCATTTAGGCACTACAGCATTTTAAAGATAATAATTACCCATTAAGCATCCCGAATACATAGGCAAATGAAAGACAAGTGAGCTAAAAGAATTCAACTCATTTGCTTAAAGCCATAAACCCAAGAAACAGGTACAGATATGTCTTAAAATTCACATAAATCACATGATGTTTGCCACTTCAGCATATTGCCTTAATGAACAGCCTAGCATTTTGCAAAGTCAATATGCTTGTTCACGTGAAAAACACACTTGGGAAGATTCTCAAGAACATTTTCATCAGACAGCACTTTCTGTAGTCAAAAACATAATGCTCTCTCAATAACGTTAATGTGCAAAATTGACATTAAAAAGCAAGAGCAACTGAAAGGCCTTTACAGTAACCCTACAAATTATTCAACTGCTACGTAAGACTCCATGTTCTATATATGTAAGATCCACTGACCCCTCTCTACTGTTTAGGACACCATGCTCTTGACAATTTTAGCTGTTAGGAAAACTTGCATGTTGTCTTCTGAGTTAGTATCACATTTAATGAAGTTTAAACATTACAACAAATGAACTATCTCGCTGCTCTTATGTTTCAAGTTGCCATAGACCTGGCTGTTAAGAAATCAAGCTTTTTGGTAACTTAAGAATTAAGAGCATACACAACGCGTTCACTTAGACAGGACATAAGTTCTGTATCCTCAAGTATTTTCTTAAACACCCCATTTTGTAACAAGGAATTTATTTCCCAACCTGTCACACAAAATAACATGGTGGTTCTTCAGTAACCCTACTGCATTCTTCTTAAAACAAACTAACTTGTGTAACTTTGATAAGATGGTACACTCAGAAGTACTTTTTATGCTGTTGACACAGCACGGGTAGCTTGCAGGCTAGCAAATCCACTGTAGTGAACAGTCTGAAGACAGACAGCCCTTTCACATATTGCTGACCCAATGTTTTACACAGAGGAAAAACCCAGGAAGACTGGGCCACCCTTGCTCATAAACTGTTGGGTTTGGGTTGGTTTTTTTTTTTTTTTTGGGGGGGGGGTGTGTTTGGTTTTTTGTTTGTTTGTTTTCTAACAATTCCTCTAATCCAAGCACATGACTGTACTTTGTATCACCATTATGACTGTATAACTGAAGAACCCTAAAGCAGTTTCTTACTCATGCAGGAAAGCAAGGGTTTCACCCTACCCACTTTAATACTTTAGGCTAATAGCTGCCAGCTCTAATGACGTCTCTGTCTTGAAGTTCAGAGATATATGTGGAGTTGAGCTCAAGTCTTCTCTGGCTTCCTATCCAAACCTCAATGGACATCAGCCAGATACTAAAAAGAAAGTGTTGGAAGGTCAAAGAATTTAAAGCAGCACACCAAAATGACTTACCACCTCTGCAGGTGAGCAGTACCCAGCAAAGGACGGAACAAGCCATGCATGGAATTGCAGCAATCAACTGAGTTTAGATAATTTCCTAGCAGGGCACAGTGTTTGTTACTAGTTGCATTTCCATGTTAAGTTGATTTACTTTTAAGAAAAAAGGCATTCTTTTTGAAACAGCAGCACATCTTAAAATAGAGAAAACTCTCCCCCCCATATTGTTTCTCATAATTGCCCTAGACCATATAATCAGGGTGAGCTTCAGCTGTAATGAGTGATATACAAATCCACAAACCAGTCCCTGCTCCCAAATAATTACACCCTAAACTTCTTTTCTCACAGGCACTCATATACCGAACCTTCTTTCACAAGAGTAGTTTAATTGATGTATATAGTTGTACAAGGTACAATTATACTTACAATCTGCACCACAGACCAAATTTTTACTTATTACAACGCATTCGATTGCTAGATGGAAAACAGTGCTAACAACAGAGTTTCAAAAAGAAAGCGTTGTGTGGCTCCAGGAAAAAAAAGTTCCAAGTCAAAGCTTCTATGCATGTTACCCCATTGCTAGCCTGAACCACCTGTTAGAAGCCAGTAATCATGCTTTCATGTGACATTTCTCTACATAAGCTTAATCATTTGTATCCAAGTTGCAGTGTATTTTATTTCCATGAGAGCTATCTCCTGCCATAGTCGTGATCTTCAATCACAATTTCCAAGATCGTGCTCACAGCACAAAACATGTTTTGTAGATCTTAGTATAATCACAAGTTTTTTTCTGGATTATCAGATAGTAATGTATATTTCTGTAATTGCTTACCTGCAAGATGAAGCTAAGGAAATATTTAATTTGGTCTTTAATGCAACATGCCAGCCAAACCAAAATTACTCCAAGTTATGCTTTGTTAACCACTCCAAACCATTGTTTTCCTACTTCTAAGTCTAACACAAAATATGATTTTTCCTGTCTGTTAAAGCAAGCAAGCATTTGGAACAGTAATAAAACACTGCTGCAAAGTGTCAAACTGGCTAACCTACGTGCTGTGTGTGTATTTTCCTACATGTCTTTTTAACACAAACATGCACATACAGACCCTGATCTAGCAGACTTCTTACATGTTCTACAGCCAAGTACACTAAGCATTGCCTCTCAAGCTCAGAGGCTGCTTGTTGGTGTGTCTAGGGATAAGCACGTACATTAATGCATTTCTGAACTGGGACAAAATTTCGTATTGATGAGTATGTGCCACTAACAGATTGTGCCCTGAGACGCAGTTCCCCTCTGAGAAGTAGTTATTCAAATAAGCATACATTTGGGTTCACATTTTACCTTTTTTTTTTTTTTTTCCAAATAGGCACTTCATACTTCCATATGCACCCACTGCCTCTCTGCAGCTTGCCATATAATGTGGGAAGGAGGGGCTAACCCTGAGCATTATGAGAAGTCAACCAGTCCTAGGTTTCCAGAGATGAGTTATCCACTTCAGAGCAATCTTCATTACTGTTAAAACTATTTGTATTTCAAAGTTTCAGGAGAAAGTCATCCACTAATGTAATATTTTGTAGAAAACAACCCTCTAAAAATAATTACGGCTTTTGTTTTTTAAGCTCTTCATCCAAAACAAGGCAAAACCAAGTTAACCCTCCTGTTCTTTGCAACATTAAGGCAACATCACCTGGCTCTAGATCCTCCTGTTTCTTCTCATGGAAGGTAGCGGAGTGAATTGCTTCAAAACTTAAAAAAAGAAAATACCATTTTTTGCTCTTAGGTTCCTTTACAGCAACCACCAAGAAGTATCCAGTAAATCGTGGTTAATTTTTAACTTTAAATACAGCACTGACTCAGCTCGCTTTGGGTGAAGAGTTTAATAAACTCCTATTAATTGGAAAAAGTACAGCTGAATGTAAAATCTTCAAATCAAAGATGCCTGCATTAGTTGTCCACTGAGGCTCTTTTACCACAGTGGACTTTTTTAAAATGAAATTGGTCTTCATGAAGCCTTTTGTCAAAAAAAGACCTGTATCAAGGCAAATTGAAACTTCTCAGGATAGCCCAAGTAACACATGGTCTACAGTAGAGAATATATATGCCATTTAGACAAGGAAGTCCAAAGCCTCCAGCATTTCCACCATCATATTAATTACATGTACTAGAGACTGAACAGGTGGCAGCAGTGAGATTTGAAAAAACAATTCCTTAATGTGAAGTAGCCTAACACCTATGGAAGCTGTACAGGGCGAAAAGAAATTATGCAATTATTTCACAGCACTGTAAATTAACTGCACTTCCAATTTCTGGGACACAGTTTTATTGGAATTTTGCACCTTGTTGTAAAAATGCTGCATGAAATATGAACGGAAATTCTCCTCTTCCTTCCAAAGGCAGTTTGAGGACTGCACACAGATCTTCATCAACAGCTGCTTGTACCAGACCACCAAAGCCACGGTGGTGAAATGATGCTCTAACCGTAGCTATAGGCAGCTTCTCTTCCCTCGTTGTGGTAACTCCCCAACTGTTTTAGTAAAGGGCAGATGTTGTGCATGACCCAGTTGAATACCCATTTTTATTTTGTTATGGCTTTGGGGAAGGAAGAGAGTGTTGCACACAGAATTCAGTGTTGATTAAAAAGCACTAACATTTGGCTGAACAAAACCCAGTTTAGCCCCCTGGGCCTGTCTGACCCACTAACCACTGCTTCCTAACCGCTCTGTGATGACAAAGTTTGCCTGAAAAATGCAGAGCTTGCAGAGAAAAAAAAGAATTAAAATCAGTTTTGCAACATTTCCTTAATGACATTACTGTGAAAATCCCCATTCCTTCACCCTCAAATTTATTGGTTTTAAATTAAACATTTGTAACAAAGACATAACAACTGATGGAGCCTCTTTAGTGACTGAACAGGGAATGCAAGGAAGTATCAGGTAGACATACTACATTGCTCAAACGCGGACAATAGAATTATAGCAAGATCTTATTTCACTACAGGGAAAAGATGAGGGAAGAAGCACAGAGTATTTTGAGAATTTAAAATGTACCATCCCTATGTTATGGGACAACACTTTTCCTCCAGGCACTCTAAATCTATCCAAGTATGTATCACCTACCAAAAAAATGATTTCCATTTTGTTTCCACAGTTTTCATTCAGATATGCTTCCTTAAAAAACAGGATTTTCCTATGTGTTGTAGGCTCAGGGTTTGCCTAGGGTTTGTGCTTTCCTATAGACCTGTAACAGCAAACCCTATGCAAAACAGAACAGCATAAAAAGCAGAGACAGGCAGCGTGGAACATATTTAGCCTTTTTTTCCCAAAGCAAGAGCAAAGGTACTAATGTCATGCAGGAAGAGAGGCATGCTAGCTACACTTGAACTGCCTCTTCCAACACCATCACCAAGTTTATCAAGATCAGGTGCCAAACTTAAGTCCCGGTTCTAAAGTATGCATGAAAAACTGCATCTTTTATGGGGGGGGGGGGGGGGGGGGGGAGAGAAAGTAGATTTCCATTCATCAACATGGAAGAGGGAAAATTTGAAATAAGTAAGTACCAGCCACTAAGTGCTCAGAAATGAAACAGTAAACAAAAGCCTCCAAAATAATAGCAGGTCTTGTGATTTTTTCAGCATTCAAGGACTACAACAGACAATGGCTGGATAGAAGCGGGCCCCGAGCGCAAAGATGTTGTGGTGCTTAAGAACTAGATGCCTGCAGCTCTCTGAAGGATTCCAATCCACCTCCTGCAGAAAGTAAGGAGACAGCAGAGGGACCCTCTCTAAAGAGCATGGGACATCTTACAGGTAGTGGAGGTTAATGATGTCTTGCAAAAATGTGATTCTTAAAAAGGGAGAAGGGACTGTCACGTTTAGAGATTATCAGTGCTTAATTATTTTACAGGACCAAAGAAAACTGTGTTTAGTGACCTCTAGTTTCTCGGGCTTTCCAAAGATAAATTAGAACTTCTGAGGAAGAAACAGGAAAAAACAGCACAGGCCAAAACACAGCCTCTCTGTACAACTCATACATTTGCTTTCCTTTCCAATCGCTCCCAGGCTGAGGGATGTCCAATACGAGCCTTCAAACTAAGGATTAGTTTCATTTCACAGCAGAGAAAATTCTTGGGGGGGGGGGGGAGCAGCATACCACAATGTACATCTCAAACATTTTTTCCACAAAAGATGTTTCAATTTCTTATGAGAGAAAGGCCTTTCTAGTGTAAGTATCCTGCTTGTCTAGATTAAAAAAAAAAAAAATTCCTACTGTTTTTGCTCTTCTGCCAACATCAACTTCTTAAATGCTGTAAAAACAAACAATGGTGAAAAAAGAACAATACTCACTCCATCACTAGAGGTCACAGGCATGCAGGGCCTTACCACACTACTGTACGGCACAGCAGAACAAGGCAGGGGCATCAGGGCAACCAGGCATTATACCGGAGAAGAATTTGGGAAACCATTTCAGCTGCTCCCAGTAGATCCTGTCCAAAAAATGCCTTGGAAAACAAGTAGCACAGCTGTAACATGAGAGACTTTGAAACTAGGGCTCTGTAGTTGTGACCTGATGACAAAACAACCTGATGCAAAACGCTCCTTTTCAGAAAGGCTTTACTGCAGTTTTTTGATGAAAACCCATGTTCGCAGTTTACTGTCCCCACAAAGAGGGCCTGAAGATACTCTTTTAAATGGTGTCTTCTACATAGAAAGAAAAAAACAGGCACATCATCTAGCTCATGTGAAAGAAAACCATGATCAAGGAACTCTGAGCCCTCAAACCAACAGAGCTTCCACAGCTTGAGATTAAAACTCTCTTGTAGTCTTGCTTTTTCCTGAATTTTCCACACATGCATACAAAAGGCAACGCTCTTAAAGCCCAAAGGACTTGGATTTAATGCAGTAACTCCAAGCAGTCCCATTCTGTTAACTATTTCAGACACCCATGAGAAGAACAGCATTCAGTAGAGTTATACATGCAGTAAGGTTACCTTCTCACTCCCCATTTTCTGCTCCCATAGTCCCGGCTTTCTGTAGATTGGCTAACGCGAGACTCCGGCAGCCATGAGCAAGCTCGGCAGCAGGCACCCCTGACAGAGTCTCACCAAGGGTTGAGGTACGTGTTAGCCAAGCCCTTGTTTTCTCTACAGAGATGAGCAGTCTCATCTAAACAGGTACTACCCCAGCAGACGTTACTGAGCTGATGGAGTGGCAGGGGAACAAACATCATGGAAGGGAAGGGAAAGATTAGCAAAGCCAAATACTGCTAGAGTTAATAACCATGCCCTAATTGAAACCAGGCTCCTCTAAAGCAGTTCAGGTTCATTTTAATTACTCCACAGGTTTTTTCTTGGCATAAGCCAAAGGGGTTCACATCAGAACCGCAGCAACCACTTGGGAGGCAGGAAACTGCTGTGCTTATCCTACGAGTATCATGACCTGAATTAATTAGTATGTAGTGCTGCACATTTCCTTAAATCATCTCCAGCGCGTACATTCCTGGTCTCACATCCAGGGTCACCATAGCTATGACGGAAACAAAAGATGGTGGTGAAGCTCGCTGGCACTGCCGCCCTGCCTCTTCCACGTGCCTCCACAGGGGCACGACTGCCAGGGCTAACATTTGGGAAGGTATTTCCTCATGCAGACTCCCACCGTGCATGCTACAGGTAAGCCCACACACAGCTTCGTGAAAAGAGACAGCAGGAGACAGAGCTCCCGAGCAAAGCTGGAAATGAAAAAGTCTGCACGCTAGTGTGTGAGAGATCAAGTTAATAGCCAGTTTAAGGTCATGTGAACAGAGGCAAGTATAGGTTACTATACGAACCCTGATAGGAAAGAAACTATACAGCCCAGCCAGAACACTACCAGACATCCACACTGAGCAACTTTTGCCCTAGTGCACACAGGGGCATCATGATTACCCTCAGATGCAAAGCCACCTAGTCCACTGGGCTTATTATAAGTGAAGTGTAGGTCAGCAGTATACACAAACACAAGGAGGACCCTTTTACCCAATGTTACTATTACATCTGAAAAAAAGCCTTTTCCATTGCATTCCATAAACAAAAAACCAAACAAAAAACAGACACCAGGGAAAAAAAAGAAAGCTTGCCTTGTTTCACACTACGCCCAGAAAGGCCACACAAGCACCATCCTCAAAACCCACTGTGGAAAGGATCACAGATGCCCAAGCCATGCCTTAGACTTTGTCCTGCAGCCGCAAAAGTCCCTGACCATGCTGGTCTCCCACACAAGGGATGCTGGCAGTGGGCTCAGAGCTAAGAAGAGCTGTAATCCTGCTCTCCTCCTCTCAAGCCTCATGTTTTGTATCATTAACTTCAGCGCTTAAGAGAAACACAGCTGTCTTGGCAGGTCATGCTCAAGGAAGAAAGGCGGTTTCTGAGATAATAAGTGCAAAAGCTCCTTAAAAGCCGTGATGACCTAGGGGAAGGATTTTAAATTAATTGCCACTGTCTCCTAGCAGGAAACACCGGCATGGTACATCCTGAGTGCTGCAGGAGGCCCGGGATGGAGGCTGTCACCAGGGTGCTCTTCCCAGCTGTCCCCTTCAGGACAAAGCAGGGCACGCAGCAGCTGCCAAGCCTGAAGGCTTTAGGCGTCACAGCTCTAGCCTTGTCTGCCACCAAAGAGTGAAGGCTCCTGCTGCAAGTCCACTCATGACTATGGAAGTCATCCAAGTACACAACAGCAAAAGCCTGAATGTCTCTGGGACCACATGTAGCAGCTCAGGATCAATTCAGTTTTGGCTTACTGCTGTGATGTCAGTGATTTAGCCTGACACAAGAAAATACTATTAAAATAGCAAATAAATGCAAGTTCAACAAGGCCAAGAGTGAGGTCCTGCACATGGGTCGGGGCAATTCTAAACATGGATACAGGCTGGACGATGAGTGGATTGAGAGCAGCCCTGAGGAGAAGGACTTACAGGTGTTGGTTGATGAGAAGCTCAACATGACCTGGCAATGTGTATCGGCAGCCCAGAAAGCCAACTGTATCCTGGGCTGCATCAAAAGAAGTGTGGCCAGCAGGTTGAGGGAGGTGATTCTGCCCCTCTACTCTGCTCTTGTGAGGCCCCACCTGGAGTACTGCATCCAGCTCTGGGGCCCCCAACATAAGAAGGACATGGACCTGTTGGAGCGAGTCCTGAGGAGGGCCACGAAGATGATCAGAGGGCTGGAGCACCTCTCCTATGAAGACAGGCTGAGAGAGTTGGGGTTGTTCAGCCTGGAGAAGAGAAGGCTCTGGGAAGACCTTATAGCAGCCTTCCAGTACCTGAAGGGGGCCTACAGGAAAGATGGGGAGGGACTCTGTTATCAGGGAATGTAGTGATAGGGCAAGGTGTAACGGTTTTAAACTGAAAGAGGGGAGATTTAGATTAGGTATTAGGAACAAATTCTTTACTGTGAGGGTGGTGAGACACTGGAACAGGTTGCCCAGAGAAGCTGTGGATGCCCCATCTCTGGAAGTGTTGAAGGCCAGGCTGGATGAGGCTTTGAGCAACCTGATGTAGTGGAAGGTGTCTCTGGCCATGGCAGGGGGGCTGGGACTAGATGATCTTTAAGGTCCCTTCCAACCCAAACCATCCTATGATTCTATGATTTCTCTCCTGTGTTTAAACTTGGGTAAGGAGAAGAAATATCTCTCTGCAGATATCTAATAAACGGATGCAAATGCAAAGCACGAGTATTGAAGCAATGAAGCATATGCAACGAAAAGCTTGACATATTTTCCAAGTAAGGCAATAGAAAACACTTACTTTATTTTCTAACATAATGGATGTTTCACACATGCAGAACACGACAGACTACTGGCCATGTGGGAAGTGGGCACAGCAGTCATGCTCACAAACGCGTATGGAAGGAAAAAGGCATGCTTCCCTCCTACTAATCTTACCATCCTCTTCCCTAAAAAAAAAAAAAAGGGTTAAGGATCAAGTATTTTAAGAAGGATTACAGTAGATGAGAACTTAAGCAGGCATGATGGCATTTTTTGAATCCATAAACCTGCCTTATACCACGGGAAAGAGGAAGGAATGCTTGGGGAACTCACATTTTGTCTGGATAACTGCTTCTCCCCTTCTGCATTGTCTTATGAAGTCCGTATAAGACCCTTCTCAAGGAGTCCTGCACAGGGACCCATTTAGCATGCCAGAGAAGGAAAGGTGGTATCTTTGTTCATTAGTTCTAAGTAGCTGGTAGGGTTTCTTTTGTTTCATTGTTTTTTTTAACAGAAATCCAGGTATTGTTTTCATTCTCATCCCTCAGTTAAACTAACAACCACATTGCAAACAAGGAATATTCCTAGTTCTCTAACCCATTTGAACAGAATTCTTTCTAAGAGGGTAGGTGAACTTCAGAAAGTAGATTGCCATCCTACAGCCAGCATACTGACCAATTTGGCAAGTACCTCGACATACAAAAAACAGCAATGCTATCTAAGATCAACTAATCAAGCATGAAACAAAATGGTTTCATCAACTAAACACAGTTTGTAAGGGGAAGAAGTACCTAGCGCTGACTGTAACTATGCTGGTATTTTCCTGAATTTTTTCTTTGTATGTTCTTATAAGAACAGAAAAAAGACTCAGTGTGCAGTAATTAACACATTTATACGTCAGGATTTAACAGCAGCTGGGACATTCCCATTAGCCTTGGCAACAACACTTAATATTCCACATGTGCCGTGACGTGCCCTTCTGTCACTCTGGAAACAGAAAGCCAAACCTTCAACTTTCCTCCAGTAAAGCACTTAATTTTGCTTTAAGAGAGCGCCTCCTGACTTTCTGGTTTTTTAAAAGCTGTTTCTCCCAATGTCCCCACTGTTTTCTAACTCTAGTAGAAGTACATCACTTTGAAACAGATAAAAGCTAGCAGCTATCACACAGAGACATAGTCTATGGAAAACACACCTGCACGTGCCCAATGCACCATCAGATGGTGTCACAGCCCTGCTCATCATGCGTGCAAAACTGGCAAGCGCTTTTGGCCACCATTTCAGGGAGAAAGCCTTCAACAGAGGATCAAATGCAAACAGGAGTAAGGGAGGCAGTGAACCACCTATCCACACACATAGCTCTGCCCACAAAACCTGGCAGGAAACAGCTTAGAGAGAGGGGAGGACAATGTTCAACTATGAGGTCCAGTGCTTCCTCTCTGCAAGGATGATGGAAAGAGCCTTAAACCATGCTGGGGAGCTGATCAAAATGGGGAAAACATTCAGAGCTTTTATGACAACAGCCATGGCAAACCTAAGAAAATCCAGAAATAAAGTTTTACAGGAAAATAAAATCGTTTTAATGAAATCTGCAGACTGTTGAAGGCTAAAATCATTCAAGTCTTGACTCACGCTGCTACCTCATTTGTGTTTTGTTTCAGTTCCACCCACTCCCCAAATACTTACCTTCAGTCTGCCATGGCTACTTTAAATTAGCGTTTTCAAGAGGTTTTTTACTTCTTCCTGGTTCTTTTCTGCCTCCCTGAGGTTTCCACTGAGGAATAAGAGGAATTCAATACGTGGTAGATTACAACAATTTCTCAAACACGGTGCTGCAAGCATATTAGTGGCAGACAAGACGAAAAACCTCAAAGAATTTCAGGAGGAGGTTAAAGATTAAGTGTCTATTATATACTTCTCATAGCTCAAGTTTGAAGAGAAAAACAGGTATTTTCAAACTGTTTAAAAATAACTCCAAGTGGAGGACTAAAAATTACAGGCTATAAAAAGCAAAATTACTTAACAGCCTATTTTTCATTCCATGTCATTATTTCTTTAAGTTTCCAGACGTTATCTGAAATGGGGGATTTTCATCAGACAATTGCCAAGCATGAGAAATTGCCACTTTAATTTCAGCACAGAATGGGAGAAATGTCTATGGAGTGAAGGTATACGCTGCATGAGGGAAATAATTACTAACATGGGCTACATCAGTCACGCATAGCAAAGCCCCCTCCGCATTGCATTCCTTGTATCTGCTTATGTAAAACTCTGGCTCAATGAAACTGTTATCACCTTTAGTACCTAAAAACTTCACTGGCTGGGAAGCAAGCAATAATAGATGATGCACCAGATTCTGTTACATTCCCCTGACATGGTATGACGAATATCTCAGAAACTTCAAGATACTTCAAGGCTTTTGTACCAGCGCCCATCACAGAGCCTAAGCAGATGTTGCATGAAGTGTTATTGTTCACAACACCTTGCAAGTTGTGCGCTCTTGGCAGATGTGCTGGAGCAGATCCCTGTCCTTGCACCAAAAGTTCTCAGCTCCAAATACTCTCACTAGTCATCTTTCCTCCTGACTCTTTTTTTCAATACATGCCTAAGCAGCTCAAGAAAAGCCTTTAATTTCCCATAAGGGAAGTTCCATGTGGCAAACATTCTCAGCTGTGTGCCTAACGAATAACAACAACTCATTTTACACTTTTGTTTGAGAAAGTGCATGACATCTACGTCAACACAGTTGTGGTAACAAAAGCATAAGTTTACACACAAACAGCAATCATGTAAAACCTTCCAAAAGTTACTCCTCAAAAAAACCCTGAAAATAAGACACAAAAAACGACAAACAAGAAAATGAAAATTAATGGAGATGTTAGGAGAAAGTACTGAAGACCCAGCCAGAGCTCTGCACTAATTCAGACTTGCACAGCGTTTGTCAGCACGATATGTGCCAAGGACTTCATTCCAGCAAATCCTGACAGAGGTTCCCGGCATCTAGAATTTAAGCAGCTTTAAAAAGGCATCTTAAGTTGACAAAAGCACTCTCATGTTGCAAAACACTTGTGTCCCATCACAAAGCAAAACATACATAAACCCATGGAGTTAAAAAAAAAAAAAAAAAAATTGGTGGGAAGTTCTTGAATAAGGTCGAACAACAGCTGCTCTCCTGGACAGGCTCAGCAAGGGCGCAGGCAGGAGACTACAGACAGCCAACACTCACCTTCACCCAGCAGATTCACTAATGCACACTCAGCATTAGGACTGAAAAGCCTCAATGAATTTTCTAGCATGCAAGCCGATAAAAATCTAGACTAAAAGGTAAAGCAAAAACCAGACATCAGAGGGTCCCAGTTAGCTGTGCCTTGCTGGCAGCACGAGGAAGTCAGATTCCTCCTCGGTTAGCCATCAGTGGCAGGCTCCACAGCTCCAGCTCAGCAAAACCCCCAATAAGCCCAAACGTATGTTTCCAATATTAAGAAAACCAGTGCACTACTCAAAACGTAATCCTCCTCTGGCTGGACTCCCATCATTTACTCTGTTTCCTGGATCTCCAGGCCAGCTGCATTGTCAACACAAGCTGTCCTTTCTACCTGCCAGCCCACAAACCAGCACCTGGAAGGCAAGCCAGCTGCTTCCTTACTCCTGAGCCACTAACGGAGCAAGTTTTGCCCCGTGTGCCTTCAGTGCAATCCCACTGTCTGATTCATGTACGCTTTAGAGTGGGGCAATTCTTATATTTTCATTGGCATTGAAGGAATGTATAGAAAGACAGAGTTTCAGGCTGCAATGTGCAATGATTGCTCTATGCTCTTAATAAAACATTTAAAAAAACCCCACAAAATTATGAAGGCTGTATCTTATGTTGGATACTCCAAATCAGTTCATAACTTCAAGAAGTCCAGTCTTCTTCATGACCTGGGTCCCAGCTATCTTTGAACCACAGTCCTTTTCAACATTCTTCCCCCCAGGCAAAAAAGAATCCCAAACGCTAAGTACGAACACTTTGCTGAAAGTTGTTTTCTGTACATAGAACTTTAGGCTAAAATTTCCAAGTGTCACATGCACTCAGCTATCAAAGCATAAAAAACACACACAAAACTGACATACAGCAACACACTTAAGTTTGCACCACGCAATAGCTCTGCATCAGGCACATCTTTCTATTAATGAAACATAAGCTCCATTCACGTTTTGAAATTGCTGCTAGTCAAACAGCTCCAAAACCAGGGAGAACAAAAGATCTTGAATTCTCATAGTTCTTTGCGTTGCTTGTAAATGTTTCCCAAGCCGCAAATCCACATGCAAGCTTTTGAGCCTAAAACCCAAGAGACAAATAATTATGGAGAGGAAGACTGCCAAAGCACCAAGACAGAGCAGCAATAGAAAGTAACAAATAGCTGAGGACTAAGTGGTACACACAATGCTATCTATTTGTTACACTGAACAGTCAAATCTCCTCCACTGTTGTTCACTGTGTTCACAGGGGAGGGGTGACAGGGAATTTTGATGGGCACAGTCACCGCAGCACCCCAGCTGTCAGAGTTTTATGCTTACCTGCAGAAGAAAAATTGGGAGAGGATCAGATGTGGATTCCTCCCCCAGTACTGTCACGCTGAGTTCGCTTCCTCCAGGCCACAGGCTACGTTGAATACGACCTGGAAGAAGCCACCTTACAAGATGGACGTGATAGACAAGAGCCACCATGGCTCCGTTTCATCCTTTGCCCATTGTGGGTATTGACCCGGTAATCCTCCCAGCACACGCTTCTGCATCTGCACAGAGCCTCACAGGCTCAGCTGAGACCCATTACTTTAATACAAGCATCTTTGATGTCCCACATGGAGACGGAACTATCTTTCCCTACATTTGCTCACCACAACTCAAACCCAGAGGCACTCGTACCCAAACAGATTTTAAGGAACCAGCCAGGAGAACAGAAAGGATTTTGATTTCCCTGGATGGCTCAAACCAATCCAGCCACAAGCACGCTAAGGCAAACTCTGGAGAACAACCCCCCCAGATGTGCCACCACACACCCCACCAGATTGGCACTCCGGCGAGATGATGTGCGCTCCATCAGGAATAAGCCTCGACACCACACTCCAGGGTAAAAAGCATCTATGTTAAAAGTGCACTATAAGCAAATACATACATCCTCCGCAGCGTTAACACTGTGGTGCCACGAAGGGTTCAAATTTTTTTGCAGGTGGACCTGAGCAGCTCACAGGAAGGCAGCTCCCACGGCTCCGTGCAAGCTCTTGGTCCCCTGGCGGGAACGGCCCGAGGAGCTGCACAGGGGAGCAAGGCAATGTGCAGCCCGGGCAGGTGCTGGGGATGTGTTGACGGGAACCAGGTGCGTGCATGTCTGAGGAGGGGTGAAGGGCACACACAGCTGGATGCACATGGGGGAGGTCAAAAAGAAGAGAAATCCAGGATTTTCAGTGGGAAGAACGGCCATCGTGGGGAGTGCGGTAATGTAACAACCCACAGCAGCTCCCTCTGCGAACACTTTACCCCAGTGATATTTCACTGGATACAATGCTCTTGCGCTTCTAGAAAGGTAACAACGCATTTACAGCCAAATACCATCAATGGAAGTATGATACGTGCAGTGATTCTGCGCCTGGCTGTACCAGCTGGATATCTCAGAGAAAACAAAATCCTTGCTAGGAGAACGTGCACCCACTCAGGGACAACACGATGCCACTGCACGAGGAATAAAAAAGATACCAAGAAGTGGGCTTCACTGGGTTTATTTTCAATTTATTTTAACCTTATCCTGAAATGGGCTTTGGACTTATTTTTTAGAGTAATGACTTTAGATATTACTAAATATTGCTCAGAGAAGTTGTGGATGCTCCATCCCTGGCAGTGTTCAAGGTCAGGCTGGACGGGGCTTTGAGCAAGTGAAAAGATGTCCCTGCCCATGGCAGGGGAATTGGACTAGATGATCTTTAAAGGTCCCTTCCAACCCAAACCATTCTATGATTAGATAGCATTAATCTTGAAAAACAAAAGCTATAGAAAAAATACTGTAAAAAGGAAAAAACAAAAAAAGATGCTTGTAACATGATGACTGCTGGAATAATAACACATGGAAGCAAACTTGAAAAAAAGATACCTGGCTTGAGAAACATAATTAAAGTCCTTTAAACATTGAAAGTGACCTACATGTTTCAATTCCTTTAAGAAATTCTAGAAAGAGTCTGAAAAAGACAGATAATCAGGCACTGCCACAGTTCAGCCCTCTCAGGGATGAATCTATAATCCAGTATGTTTTTCTGAAATGCAACATTTCAAGATCTATCAGACATATCATAATTCACACATGGGACAGCAGATTTCCTATAGTATTGAACCACACGTTTAGAAAGAGAGCAAGAAGGAGAATCTGTAAGTATGGTGAAAACACAAATTGTTTAGGATATTGGGAAATATCTGAAATGCACAATATTTTCTCCTCCGCCTCCTTCTCAGACAAGAAGGATTACACTGAGAAGGCAAAATTGAGTACTTTTTCATAGCCTAAGCAGGTGTTGTGGAGATAGAGGAAGGGCAGCAGTATAAAATTTTATATTTCACAGGTTTTAAGAGAAGATAAACTTAACATTAGCTTATTTTTTATAGGAATGAGGTGAAATATATTTAAGAGGTGCAAGATTTATCAGAATATGGACTACACCACTTGGCAATTGAAATCCAGCCACCCTTAATGACCGATACTAATCAGATTTTACTATTACTGTGACACACAAAAGATTTCAGCTCCCGCCTGAACAAAGTGTATAGCTGAATGGAAAGAAAGAGGACTGATTCTCTTTCAGGATTTGCCCCCAGCTGTTTATAAGAAGAAAGCCTGGTTTAGGGAACATTTGAACTTACTTTGGATATGTTTCGCATAAAAGCAAGGACCTATGGGTGGTAGGAGCCCCTAAGGCGGAACTCCTGAGGTTACTGCCTACGAGGAAGGGATGGTTCGCTCTGGGATGGAGGGAAGAGCTGTGGGGATGCAGGAGCAAGAACTGCTGGGAGAGCTGGATGCGCAGCAGAAGGCATGAAGGACAGGGCGACAGCCCCGGTGCGGCACAGCACGATGCCCCTGGGAACTCCTGGGTTTGCAGGCTCTGCAAGGCAGCAGTTCCTGCGCAGGGACTGCAGAGACGGGATGCAAACCCACATGAAGATGGGCATCATTTCATCCTGTGTGAGCACAGAGTTCTCCTCAGTATCTCTTTTTTTTTTAAAAAAAAAAACAACCAACCAAAACATAATACACATATCCAAATACTTTTCTTATTTGAAAGCAACAGTTTGGGGAGTACAAAGAAGAAAAGGTGGAAAATTATGAAAACACACAGTTCCCAAGAAATCGCACTGTATCATGCTTTTCAAACTTTTAGGAACAGAAACCTTTTGCATTTTTTGTTCATTTTGTGAAATAACAGTCCCTTCCCCACCTCCTAGATGAGACACTACATTTGGGAGTGTGCCACAATATAAGACGCCAAGGGGTGGGTTTTCTCACGCGAGATGCACGAAGCACTGTGCTGGTTATTACTGACACCCCTCCAGCCGACACAAACCCTCACTGGTGTTGAGCACAATGTGCCCGACTTTCAGAAGCACTGAGGGAGCCAAAGGCCCCAGTGAACACCAATGGCCGCAATGGGCTCTCAGCACCTCCGAAAAGAAAAAAAAATAATCATCAGCTTCAGCAAGCCAGTCCTACACAAAAGTTTTGTGCGAGCAAGGACAATTCAAACGGCGCTAATGAGAACCTTGCCATTGGGTCAGGAAGCTCGATACAGCGCCGGGGCTCCAAACAAGTGCTGGTTAGGCGGTCACAGCAGCCTCAGCCTACCTAACGCCAAGGCAGCAGTTATGCAATGGCATAAAACAAAACGTTGTATTCATGAGGGACTGGATCCCCAGCTGACAAAGGCTTCTTTTTGTGACTTCTTTTTGAAGTATTTCATTGGAAATTTGTGCTAGAAGTCCCCTGTCCTGACTGACCATGCCACCATTACCCAGTCAGGCACAGCTTGATCATCCAACAACGTTTCTAAGCAAAGAAGTCGACAGACCTTGGACTTTTGCGCTACTATCATCATCATTATTAGCAAAACATTCAAGAAACATTTTCTTCTCTCCACTCCTCTTTTCCCAACTGTTACATTCAGGACAAGACATCCTATACGGACATAAAACACACATTTCACACACTGTCGCAGACCCACAACTTGCAAGACTACCTTTAGTGTTTTTCTAAGATTTTTAGGACTAAAATAAAGATTTGCTTCTCCTCAAGATGAATCACCCACAAAGATTTCAAATAACTTTTGATTTCAAACCCCTGGCAACTTAATTTACTGAAGAAAAATCAATTTCATAGATTTAGCAGCAAAGACACTTAAGAACAATTTTACATGTGTTATCTAATAAATTTTATCCCCCACCCCCACGCCAAAGAAGATGCTGTAATCCAAAGAATACACTTAAGACACTTGAAACCATTCCTTTCTCTCTTTCCCTCTTCCATCCCCATTCCAAGATTTATTTGACATCAATCCATGGCAGTAAAGTAAAAGTATATGTTAAGAGAAGGATACTAAGATATAGCCATGGGAGAGGCCGCCAACTTTACAGTTTCATTTAATATCGAAAGTTCACATAAGGAAAGCATAGTCTAAAAAGTGAGTATCGGAATACGCATGCAAAAATGGTGCCAGTAATAGAGCCGGTTTGTTTCAGCCTTTAGAACTGCAGAGGCAGTAAGAATCTGTACTTTAACATGCATTGAAAGGAGTGTTGGAAACTTCAAAAAAGCTTAGTAAAAAGACGGTAATACTACAGGAGTCTGATCTTCACTAAGCTAGGGAACAAACCAGTTAATAAGCATTTAGAAATTAAGGAATTAGGTGATGCAAATTAATTTAACAAAGTAGCAACCATAGGAATTCTGTCAGCTTCCTTTGGCTTTGGCTGAGTAATTACTTCTTTTTTTTCTTCTTCTTAATTAAAACCAGAGACAGTGCCAGCATCAGTATGTGCATATTAACACACAGGCACGCATCGATAGCTCTGCTTTAGCAGCTGCAACCTCTAAGTAATAATAACGCCACTGGCAAACTGGACCAAAGATGCAGCTGTATTTTTCTATCTTTTTTTTTTCTTTTTTCCAAACCTCATAACTTTCATTATTGCCTAATTAATTTGGATCTATTGCTGGTTGAAAGGAAGGCTCGCAGGAAGCAGCCCATGCTAAAAGGCCCAGGCTAAAAGGATGGGAAGGCTGAATGTGCGTGTTGACTCCCGAGTGACCCATGTGCACGACGAATCCTTCCCTACTCAGGGCCTCACTTTTGCTCACGTTAACGCACTCACGCAAGCGCTTCCCTCCCCGTGAGTTCGGGAGCAGAAGCCGCCACTTTCCGTCGACGCCCAATTCCCTCCACCGCGCAGACCCCAAGCCACAGGAGGGAAAAGCGCTCCAGGTACCCCAGCGGCCCACGGGACCCCCCAAGGCTCACGCCGAAGGCGTTATGCCCGGCGTCCTCGACGCTTCCCACCTCGGCAAGGCAGGTCCACTCTCCCCCCTGCCCCCACGTCCCCGCCTCCTCTCCCGAACCACGCTTCGCCCCCTGGCAAAGCCCGAACCGCACCCCAGCGGACCCGCGTTTGGCGCGGAGGGGCCGAGCGGGACCCCGGCCCCAGCTCACCCCGAGGGGCCGCTCCCCAGCGCCGGGCGGCGGCGGCACCGCCAAGCCCCGCGGGGAGACCCGCGGCCGCCGCCCGGCCCCAAGGGCCCCAGGGGCCGCCCCTGCCTGCGGCGGGCGGCGCAGCCCCCCGAGCGCGCCGCGTCCTCGCTTCAGCGGGACCGGGGGAGCGGAGACGCGCCGGGCCGGCTGCGCACAGCCGCCTCCAAGAAACTACAGCTCCGGGACTGTGCAGCACTAGGACTAACAGGAATTTGTTCTCAGAGGAAAGGCGCGCTCCGCGGCTGGCGAGGTCCCGCCGGCTCTCCCCGCCCGCCAGGAGCCCCCCCGCGCCCGCTCCCGCCGAGTTTCCGTGGCAGCGGCCCGGCCCCGGCGGGGCGAGGGGGGCTGAGGGGCGGCCGCCCCCGGCCCGCTCCGCCGGGGCACTCAACAGGCTGCTGCTCCCGCCCCGCCGCGCTGCGAGAGGCCGGGCCGGGGCCGCCGCGACCCCCGGGGCCGCCCCGCACCTGCCCCCGCTCCCACCCTCCCCACAGCCGCGGGTCCCCCGTGCGGCCCCGGAGCGGGGGCTCGCCCGCAGCCCGGCTCGCTTACCCATGGCTGGCTCTGGTCGCCCGGGCGGTCCGGGGGGAGCAGGGCAGGGGCTCGCTCTGCCGTGCCTGGCTGGGCTGGGCTGCGCCGGGCTGGGCGGGAGGCGCGGCGGCGGCGGCTCGCACACTGGCGGGCTCCGCTCGCCTCCGGCGGCTGCGGCGCGGCGAGAGGGGCGGGGACGGCCCCGCCTGCCTGCGCCGCCCGAGGGGCGCCCGGCCCGGCCCGGCCCGGCCCGGCCCGCCGCGGGGTAGGGGAGGCGGAGCGCCCCCCCGCGGCCCGGCGGCGGCACCCCCGGCGGCGGCACCCCGGCGGGCAGCCGCGCCGCCCTGGCCCCGCCGCCGGGCCGGGCCCGCTGCCAGCGGCAGGGCCCTGCGGCCGCGGTGTCCCTGAAGCTGGGGTCGCTCGCTTATGTTTCCCTCCAGTCCCTTACCGTGCGTCCTCAGAAGGCCTCCAGGAACGAGCGCCCCGGGGCCAGGCGGGACCCTGCCCCTCTGCGCTTTAGGGAAGCCTGGCTAAGGGCACCCTTGACCTTCAGAGGCGTCTGCTTCTTAATATTCCTCTGTGGCAATGGCAAGGGCACCGTGTGCCCAGACGTAATGTTATTTCATTAATATCTATATTTGCGTTCAACAATGTGATTCTTACCTTCACAGCCTCTGCTGAAGCCGTGAACGCCGCTCTACAGCGTTGTGTAGCACTGCGGTAGCTGCCACTTGAATGATGTTCCAGCCACGCAACCTTGCATGGCTGTGCTTGCAGTGACTTTTTCGTTTCTTTAAGCACCATGAGAAATCTAGCTTAGCTTTTGGGAAAAGCAGTGAAGGGGACCCCCAAGTAACAGACCGGGTAGTCTGGGGGTGTACGGGTGGCTTCTCTGCTAGGAGCTTCCCAGTACAGCCCCTCCATACCTAGGCGTGTTGGAGGTGAAAATAATTGTGCCGCGCAGGAGTAAGCCTTCACAGACGCAGCCGTATGGAAGAGAGTGGCAAAGTCGGCTTTTTCAGTTTAGTTGCTTTTCTAAGTTGGACTTTTACCATCAGAGTGATTTGATTGCTTCAGATGCAAAGGCCAGCTCTTTAGTCAGAATAAATGCATCTACAGTGACTAATATCAATCAGATTGTGCTGATTTACATTAATTGGGTACTTGGCATGCATTTCCTTTGCCTTTGTCACAATAACAGTGTCCTAATTTTCGGTTATTTACGTGAAGTATAAGGATATATTTCATCTTCTCCCATGATTATTAACAAATTGATCTATTAAATTGTGTAACCATATTATTCCCCTCTAAATGAGATCGATTGCTTAAGAACATATTAATGAAACACAAAGGCAAAGGAGTGACAAAAGTGTGACCGCTAATTTTCAGGGAAATTAGTTCATACTTTGCAATTTCAGGCCTCTGCTCCCGAAGTAGTGTGTGTCTGCACTTACATGTAAAGTTGCAATGTTAAAGCTGTGGTTTGTTTTCCATTAAAAGAAAAATCCCAGTCTCTCAGGCCAAAATCATCTGAGGCTTTCGCATTGATTAAGGAACATATACGTTTTTCCAGTAAGGGCTATGGGCCCAACGCCATGGAAGTGCTGCGGGATGAGGGAGTAAATGCCTTTTCTCTGGGAGGTAATAAGTGGATTGATTGAGTAAGCCATTTTGTGAAGACAGGAAAAAAAATTCATACGGAAGCTGATCACTAGCAAGCTGCTTCCAGTCCCCACTGGATATTAAAGTAGATGAGCTATGCACCTTTGAAAAGTGAGATTAATTATGGAAATAGCACATGACCCTTAACCAGAGTGGCACTAAATAGCACTGAAATATGGCGGGAGCTGAAGGCGAATGGTAAGAACACCGTGCTGTGTGCAGCACTGTGTGCTGGTGAGGGTATAAATTCATTTTATTTTTTAAAATAAATTCTTTAGTTAAAGAATTACATTACACAGCTTATATTCTGCAAAGCTCTTGAAGCATACTGCTTGATTAATACTAGGACCAGTTGAAAAATATGTCCCTGATTCTGACTGCGGTCGCACTTTACAGGTAGCTTTGCATTGTTGAAATCTGTGGGAGTAGTTGCTCAAGGCAAGCTGGTCAACACGGTCAGTGCTGTCTGGATTGGGTTTACATACTTGCACCAAAGTATGGGGTAGACGTTCCTATGGTAGTGCAGAAGGAGTTGTCCGTATTAACATGTATGCAGTGAGAGGAGAGACTCCCTCTCCTTTATTAGCTTTCTGTCATCCTCAGAAATGTTGGTCATTTTTCTCTCCAAAGAGTAAAGCGAAGAACAGTTGCCCAAATATTGGTTACAGCTCAGAAGCCAATGGGGATTTCCACTCACAGAGATACCGAGTCTCTGACAAGTGAAGGGAGAAGCTGACAGGGCTGATGTCAGAAGTGTGGGTTCTTTAAGCAAGACTACATTACAATACTCAAATGAGGTCAAGAAGGCAAGAATACTTAGCTGGAATTTCTACTAGGAATAGAAACTGACGGATTTCATTTCAGAACGAAGATGTCTGTAAAAACACGTACTTCCCTAGTTGGGAAAGGCTTATGACTGGATTCTGGTCCACGCTCTTACTCTTTTATCTAGTATGTAACGGCAAGGAGAAAGGCTGGAGTGTGCAGCATTTCAGCAAGTCTCAAGAGCTGAATGGCTTCTTAGGTGCTATAGCTGGTAGCTGTAAGGTAGGGCTAAAGGCCTGCTGTAATTATGCTGGAAGCCAGATTGATCTTGGCATCAAGGGATTATAAAACAACCTGGTGCCATTGCAGGTTTGAGCTATAACAGACAAGGTGAAGGTTAGAATTCTGCATTGATTAATGTCATTCATTGCCTATGCTGGGTGCTCGAAACCTTTTCCATAGCTTGAGTAACAACCTGCAAACATTTCTCTGTTTGTAATGTTACCCTAATACTAGTGTGATGATACCAGGTATTTCAAGAAACACCTTCACTCCCTGCAGCAATATTCTTGGTGTATCTCCTAACCTAGTCTGGAGCAGTGTGTTCTTCTTCTGGAGATGTTTTAAAGAGGCCATCTGATTTGCAGAAGAAAATTTAACTTCAATCTCAAGATCAGTCAAGGAGAGGTAAAATGGAAAGGGAGGGTCTCATCAGTTGTAACCAAGGGCATAGTATCAGTCTGAAACGCTGTATTTTGCCTTATTTGACCATTTCCAGCAATCAGTGGCGAAACAGACTGCGAGAGCAAGTGAAGGCTGGTTGCATATAATTCTTCAGGTTTTTTGTTTTAATTTGCCAGGCTCCATCTGTTTCCCCACTTCCTCAGTGGAGAACATCCTAGCTCTAAAACAAACCCCTATTTTCTTTGTGGACGGAACGGTGTGGTAACTGCCGCTACCTGTTTGCTTGTCTCTGTTTTCCACGCCTACCATCTTTCCTTAGGCTGCCTAACTAGACAGATTGCCCTCGATACGGAAACCTTCCCAATTAAAAACAGAATCAAAGGCAGCATGTTTCCACTTAATGTTTTAGTTTTGACTAAACATTTAGTCACATTAAAAACAGTGGTTTAATAAAAAGATGTTCAAGTGGGATGCCTGCTTTGGTGGGTATTCAGCTCATACCGTGTGCTACCGTTCGCTGCACGTGAGCCCCCCCTCCCATGGCTTCCTCTGCTAATAGTGAAGCTAATGGTTAATCGTAAATATTACTTCTTCTGACTACTACGCAGGCAGTGCCAGTGGGTAGCAGTCATTGCCAGTTTCCGGAGGATTAGAGTGAGTGTTTAAGATGCCACTCCTACACTTGATTTTGCAAAAATCCTGCAAATCTTCAAAACCTTATAAAATCGGAGACTCATAAAACAGCCTCCTTTTGAATGTTAACATGAGTGTATTTTAGATGTAAGGGAATCAGAAGTGATAAAATCTGATTTTAGTGGTAGTGAGTGTTCTCTGTGGCCTTTCTCAAGGGGGTTCATCCATCCTCTCTGTCTTGAGCTTCTGTGATTCCACGTGCAGTCGAGGCATGCTGGCGTTCTTCTCTCCCATGTGATCTTCTGTTCAAAGTGGCGTTACAGAGGCCACGGATGTTAAAGAGAAATAAGATGACAATTGGATCACTTTATACTGTCATCTGCGTGCAAAGAAGAGGTGGCCTTTTCGTGTTTTGAACTCAGCATCTTGGTGTAGATTAAGGGGAATGACTCATGCTCTCCTATGTCGTTTGTACCTTTTATGTGAAGCGGATCCGCTTTAGACTCCAACTGCTGCTACCAAAACCCCTTCTCAATGCTCACTGCAGAGCGCTGTGTGCAAAGGTCGTCCAGCAAAATGCTGAACAAAATTGTTCAGATCATTGGTACTGTGTAGTCTGGGGGAACAGAGAGAATGGAAAAGATTAAAAATGAGAAGTAATTTGATATAGTTTAGCCAGCATGTAGATACTCCTCTTGGAACTTAACATTCAGGTACAATAGTGTAAGGACTAAATATTCTTCAAAATCAAAACTGTTTCTTATTACCAAGTAGGTCATATTTCCAGCAACCGTTTCTCAATATGTAAATATGAGCAGTGATTGCTTTAGAATAGATATAATTATATATTCAGCAGAATGCATAATTTTTCCCAATGAACCATAGTTAATTTTATCTGAAAATTAGTGATTACCATTTTGGTGTTAATTATGGAGTACTAAATACATCTTCAGCGTTAAACGATAGACTTGTCTCCGTTTCATATACCCCGAGCCACTTGTGGAATAACCAATGTCACTTTGTGATTTTAAAGGTGCGAAAAAAAAATTAGAAGATATCATTGAAAACGAAGGATTAATGTTTAGATTAGGACCTCTGGCAACTAAGGAACCATCTTTCACTTAGCTCTACATGAGGGACCTTACCTGAAGCACAGTATTTTGCATTTATGTGCGTGGATATTGTGTGAGTGTCCGTGAGAGATCCAGGTCTGGGGGGAGACCAGAGGGAAGAGAATGGTATTAGCTGCTTTTATTCGAGATACACACACTTGCTTCTGTGCCACCTTCTCTCTGCATGCCATATAGGTAACCCGCACCTGGTAGGGAACCATGTAGGAGATAATATGAGGTCTGAAAGAGCGTGGATGTTCCCAGTAAAACATTATACAGAGCGAAAAGCTTGGGAGTGAAGGAGTAAACTAACATCTCTGAAAACGGATGCCTGTTACACAGCACAAATACAAGTCAGTATGACCTTTCCTTCCATGTGCATCCCACCTCGTTTCATCCTCCTCAATGGATCTGTGAAATGTGGATGAGAAATGCTGACAACCCTTCCTCCAAGCAAGGGAGAGAAAAGTCTTACCTCCTGCTATGCGAGTCACGATAAAATGATCCTGGTGAAGGCATTCTTCCACATGCCTCATTCTAAAACATTTAGGCTCAAAAATGCAAAATGCACTTGAGTTTGGTCAGAGATGATAGGTTCGGTCTAGCAGGCTTGGGTACAAACATTTACTGAAGTGCTTTGCTAAGTTGCTGTTGTGGAGTAGGATCGTGTGGGCTGGAGAGGCCAGCCTGGTGTCTTTAGGAGGAGCTGACTCAAATGTATGGATTATCCAACATTTTCATTAGTACCAGTGGGGAGATTTGAATGTGGAATAATTTGCAAATGAAGAAACCAGACAGGGGGAAAATGCATACCCAAGGAACATTAGTATTCAACTTCAGAGCAACTTCTGTGGGAGCATATATGTACTCATTGCAATATCCTGAAAATAATTGCATACATATGTATGTTAGCCCCACCCTCCAGTGGTATCAATAGACTTAACCTAAGTTTTATGTTGAGTTGCAAATTAAGGGAATAGACTTTAAGAGTGTTGAACACATGGCTGCCATCCAATAACTTCAATATGGCACCCACCCAAGAAAGTGCTCCAAGGCAGCCTAATCAGGACAGAATTCCTGGCAAAAGTACATTTTGAGACAAGGCTCACTCTCTTTTTCCAAAGTAGAAAACTCCTTTGATGGGAGGCACAGAGAGCGTTTAAGAACATTCTCAGGTGCCTTTTTCTGCAAACTGAAAATCAGACTCAAAGAGCTAGGAAGGAAAATTGCAGGACTCATTTTAACACTTTTCCTGATCCAGTTGGGCAGTGGAGACTGAGTAACAGCCAGCTGATTTCATTTCAGTTCTCATTTTTTCGCCTCTGTCAATAGGCACAAGCTCGTAACTTACTACGACGTTTTAATTCTGCTCTGTAAACATGAAGGGTGCCTAAACTTAAACTGTATCATAAAGCTGAGTTAAATTCTCTCATAATGGGCTACCCAGCTTTAGTATTCTACAAATATAATTTTCAAAATGCTGGTTTGGGTTTTCCGTTGGGGTTTCTCCCCCCTGCACACACTATGTTTTATTGCTTCTGTACAGCTCTTCATGCGTTGCACAGTCCAGTTCTGGCAAATGGCTAAAAACTGAATGTGTTGGAGAGAAGATGGGAATGACTCAGCAACTCAGCAGCACTGTAACTCACTCAGCATGCCCAACGATGCAGCAGCATAGTGCAAACAGGCTGCAGAGAATGGGCGTCCTGCACGGTGGGAGCTGCGGCAGCTGGTGCAACCCTGCAGGTTCTTCACTGGTAGGTAATAGAAATGGGCCTAAGACCCAACATCCTCCATCAGCTCTGTGAGGGGTGGTTTTGGAGGGAAGGTGTGGCTTCAGGTCTGCTGGCATCATGGAAACACGCTTTGCCTCCTTCTGCCTTCACAGAAAACCAAACACATTAGACCTGCCAGAAATGTGACATTCAGAAATAAAAAAGCACCAGCCACTCTGGTCAGATGAGTGAGAGCCCTCCAGGAAAGTCCAACCAGGATGAGAATGCAACTGAGGAACTTTAAAAATAACAATGAGATGAAGTTTGATATTAAATCTTGGTTTTGGATAATCAGTTTAACATCTCATGCCCTAGACTAATAAACATTAAAAAAAAAAATTCCGAGCAGCTATTCTAAACATAACCATTTTCCTTCTATTTTCAGTCCAGACACTGAATTTTTGCAAATGCATGAGCATATGATTCAAAATAAAAAAGCAGAACACACTAGTCACCTATATAGATTCATTCTCCAATTAGGAGATATGAAAAAGTAAAAAAATGAAAGTGTCAAGTATCTTGCATTAGTAATCATTTTATCTTTCATTTGTATCATACATAAGATACATTGGAGAGCCTGTATTTTTAAAATAAAGATCTCTTTTTTTTAAGACTCTCATTACCTGATCTTGTTATCTTGGATATCATGTTCAGCAAGTAGAAAAATAATACCGTTCCAAGCGAGGAATGTAATAAAACTTTTTATTAAAGCTATATTAAACATGGGCTACTGCCATAGGTGGATTTGGATTCTTAGTTTTTGTACTTTTTTTTTAAATTAAGTTCAGGCCAAACTCAAGTGTTTCTTAGCTGCCAGATAGCCCAGGACGTTAATTCTGGCCTCCCATATTCCAAGGAAATAACTTCTTTGTGTTTAAAAGATGAAAGGGCCACAGGCAAACCAAACATCACATAAACCTGGCAGACAAAATGACCCAGGACCATTAAAGGAGTTGTGTAAACTGCAGCTTCGGAAATTATTCTCAAAAGGCAATGGCACTTCTAGCAGCCCTTGGGCCTTCCCTGTTTGGAGCCTGCCTTGAAAAGGATGCAGAAGTGTGTGCCCAGGCCTTGAAATAGCGTGTGACGGCTCCTGCATATGAAAGCAGCACGGGATGATGCTGTGATGAGCTCGGAGGTGGCTGCCCAGAACCCTGGTGGTCGGTGATGTGCAGGAAGAACGGGAGACGACACCTAGCAGGGGTTTTCAGAGCTGCTGCATTTCTGCATAAGAGAGGTGGGAGCAGAGGTGAATGAGCCCAGCAGGCTGGCAATTAAGGCAACAAACCAAGCAGGGAAAGGTACAGAGAGGGAGGCACGGCTCTGGAGGTAGGCCCACTGCGGGAAACAGGGAGAGGACGCGATGAGCGAAACAGGAGACAATGGTTGTATTTCAGAAAGGAAAAAAAAGGTCTTATTACAGCAGTTTTTAAGGCACCAGCTGCTGCTTCACCTGCAGTTCCATGTAGCCACACCTCTGTAGCAACTGGGTACATGTTCTGGGCTTGTGTCCTTTCTTTCCTATGACTCCCCCAGGCTTTGGACCCTACTATTACAGGTTTTCAGGCTTAAAGATTCCAGCAGTAAAGTTAGAAACCTGTAGCCATTAGAATAATGGGAGATCCCTAGAGAGAGCAAACCCTGCTATGTAGAAAATCTATTAGCAGCAGGAATAGAAGCCTGTATCAGCACTTTACGGGTGAATAAATCAGTGGGTTTGCTAATGATGTTTCGGTTCCCTTGATTGAATTGGATTTGTAAGAGAGAAATGCAGCTGTAGAATGAATTGCGTTATATGACAAGAGAATAACGAGTAGCCAATCCCGAACACCCAGGGTTTCTGTATATATGGGATAATTTAGCTTCCGTTCTTGTTGTTATCATTTTGTATGCAAATGAAATTATCAACGCCTTTATATAATCGCTTCCTGGATCACACGTATTCCAGAGTTTTTGCCTGTTGGTGTGCAAGAGAAATGTCTTCTCCTCATTTTAGCCAGCGTTTAACACTAAATCCTAGTCCTGCTGGAGCCTGTGGGAGTCTTTTTGTATTATAGATATGACCCATACAGAGGACATTGAACAGAGTGAACAGAAAATACTGGAACTGCCTGTGGTTATGAGAGTGCTATTATTTATTTGGAGATAGGGCCCATTACCTTATGCTATTATCTGCATGTTATATGTGCTGGGTTTTGCATATTTGATGTTTACTTAACATGCATATCAGGTTCTTTTAACAGTAGTGTTTTGGAAATGATCTGGCTAAGTGCCCTCATCAGCCTCTTGCTAGGTTGTTCTCTGGGGCTCCAGCCAGTAAATCTCTATGTGTTTTGAGCTCTAAATAGGCTACTGCTCCCCCTCCGAAGGATCATGCTGAGCTGAAGCAATGCCCGCTGGAAAAGTAGAAAACGGGATGCCAGCTGGCATAGAGGGCTGAAAAGAGAGAAAAAGAGATAAAATCATTCTTAAATTGAGAAACTGCCTTAGCAACGTCCTCATCTGCTCGGTGGGAATAGATCATGGTTGCCCAGTTGGTCTTTCAAATGGCTGAGCTCCTAAATTACCGTTATGCCTTGCTGTTGGAGAGATGGAGTTGACAGAGATGTACTGTTGAGACACACCATAAATTAAAGAGATGGATTGTGAAGTCCAGGCTCTGTATCCAGTAATTGTTCCTCCCACTAGGGGAAAGTCTTACAAAAGCTTCCCCTGGTGCTCAGTAGGATCGTGGTGGTTTCACTGCACTATGACTTCAGAAAGGCTTTGGTCAGTAGTTAAGACAAGTGGGGATATTTACTCCGAGTGATTGACTGGAGTCTACCTGGAGTGGGGAGAGATGAACTAGCAGCGACACCCTTCCCTTGCACAGCAGTGAGGAAGTTTTGTGGTTCAATTAGGAAAAGAGGAGAGAGTGATCTTCCCTCAGCCACTGACAGGTCAGGGACAACGCTGTGGGAAGGGTTTCGGCACTTTCTGCTTTGAGCATTTATGGTGCCAGAGGCACTGACCTTTTTCTGGCTATCTAGATTAGTCCTTCTCATTTGCTCTGCTGGCTGCCGAGTGTCTGGGCAACATTTCGTGCCCCATGTGTGGGAGGCGGACAGGAGCGTGGGAGCTGAGAGATGAGAGAGCAGAATCAGGCTGCGGAAGGGCATGTGTTGGGGTGGAGGGATATGAGCCAGGTAGGAGCCTTTGTGAAAAAAATGATGAGGGGGCAAGAAGAGAGCATAGGTGGACTGAAAACGACTGAGGTAGGAGAAACCCTAGAAAATGCTCAGCTGGATCCTTGGAGATCTAAAGTATGATGGACGTTGCCATACAAATGCATCACAGTGCATATCCATTTAATTCCAGGTAGCTTTGTGGGGATGGCAGCAGTGGGAGAGGCAGTGTAGGCGTTTTTCCTACATTCAGATGTTATTTCAAGCTCTGCAAAGTGCGACTGCTAAGCCGTTCAACATTTTAAAGGTTACTTGGTTAAGAAGTATAAAGAACAATTCTCAAGTTTTATTTCTGGAAACCAGGAAATGAAAATAATATTGGAAAACCAACAAACCCAACACCATTTTTTTTGACACTTTTTCTTCACAATTATAATTTTGGGCACCCTATTAGAAAAAAGAATCTGCATTATACTTGAGATTCTGTTGTATGTTTTCTAGCATTATAGTGGTTTTACATCATTTCATGCTTCAAAAGCCTGGCACGAAGGAAGTTAACCTAGCTAAACAAAACTGTTCAATTACTGTTTTTTAATACGGTATTTTAAAGTTTCAACAATATAAACCGTTGGTATGTTTTATTCCAGTAGGATGTGGTATCTTCTTGGACTGAAGTTAACGCTTCCGTTACGCTGATGGGGACTATCGCACTGCAGGCTATGCCTGGAATGACAGTTTCCACAATGTAACACAAGCCACTAGTGCAGTTAATTATTATCAATGTATTTACCACAAAAAAAGCTTTAGCCATAGCCATGCTGTAGAAAGATTTCATTTTGCTAGACTTGAATACTGCAAGTAACACTGCTAGACTAAAAGAGCTATCGAAGGGAAGAGACTACAGTAAGGCAGCTCTTTTTCCCCTGCCAAACAAGATTTAACTGCTGTTGACAGGGAAATTATAGGACATCTTCCTAGAGCAGGTCTGCATAATAAAACACACTTGTGAAGGGCAAATAACTAATCTCTTTGAAAGTACTCTATAGGACCACTTTTGCACTCCGGAGACACATGTTTATGCTCTCGCACTGGAGCTGTAGATGACCTGAAGAGGGATCTGTGCAACAGAATAAGCAAAGGAGGGAGCACTGAGCATTTATTTTGTCAGTCATTTTCTCTATTTTCTTTGCTGGTAGAGGAGAGCAGTTCTGGAGTAAGGACTTTCTCTAGCAGAGTGCAGCTGTTCTTTCTGGTGTGCTTCTGAAATGAATTAATCATCTGGCATTTATGATATCATGGCCTGCTGCCATGGCACCCAGTCATGTCACACACATCACGCACTCGGCATCATGGCTTTCAGAGCAAGAGCAAGCCTCCAAACGGGCAGAACGGCTTGCACGTTCTGAGTTCAACAACCAGCACAAAAAGATAACGTAACAAAGACCAGAGAACCGATATATAACGATAAAAACAGCCACTGTGAGCGCTGCTCAGCTGCAGGGATTCTCAGAGGAGGTGCCAAGGAAGGACTTCATGTGCGCCCCTGGAACACCCAGGGTGGTAACACGAAAACAGGACCACAAACCAGGCATGGTACTGCTGAGACACGGCTCTGTGGCAGAGCAGTACAAATGAAAATGTCATGTTATGCTCAGGAAGACTCAGTATGACAAACACTTTCTTGTTTCTAGTGCAGGGTGATCTGGCATTACCGGAAATCCTAAACTCATCAACAGATATATAGAAAATTCTTAAATATTCATGAATATGACTATCTTCCCAGATGTAATAATTATGTAATGCCTATTTTTTTTTGATTGCTTTTGGTTTACAGTCCATTTCAGATTTATATTCAGTCATGTAAGGATTATTCTGTTTGGAGCAACTCATCAAACTTTTGTGTTTCAAGTGCATTGCAGCACAACTGGCTGAAGTTTTAGCTCAACCTCACCACTTTGCATGAAAGCAGGATAGTGGGATGGGAGCCTTCAGTTATTACTCAACCACTTGATGGAATACGCTACAGACCAGAAGTGTGGCCTTTGATGAATTATTTCTTAAGTAAAAACATATTTCAAGCATTTACTTCTGTCACAACAGTAACTGCTTTCCTTCTGTGCAGGGGGAGGATATTACAGTACCATAATACAAAAAAACCTCCGAAGATACATAATCTGTACCTGCATTTAGATTTTTGGAGCTCTCTGACAAAGGACAACTTAAACTTCTGGCAGTCTTGGTATTTTATTATGCTTTGCAAGTAAGAAGCGAGCCATGCCGTCTTAATGAGGAGAAGTGGGGGAGACAGGAAATGGAATTTGTGTTAAAGTGGAGCCTAATTAGCTTCTGAAATGGATTAGACGATGTGGTTGCCGGAGGTAGCAAAAACTAGACATGATGACCCAGGAGATCTTTGCCTGTCCAGTGCAAAGGATGGGAATAAGACTTAGCTATGTGAGAATCAAATTTAATGAAATACAAGGCACGGACTGTTTCTTGCTGGATGCTTGTACATGTCTAGACCAAAGGGACTGACTGAATGTTGGGCCTCCAATTCCTGCTATGGCTCACACCAAAGCAAAGGGTCCGAATCTGAATTTTGCAAGTATGCTCCTTGGCACAGTGTCTGCAAATCTGCAAACTTGGACACTAACTTTTACACAGAAAATAGCAATGAAGAAAATAATCAGAATTCTTGGAATGAACGCTTCCATGGGTTTGCCCAAAAAGAGTGTTATCTTCTATGTTCAGCAAGGAAAATAAGCACATGCTTTTTTAGATGTTTCATAATAGTGAAAGCTGGCTAGCTTGCCTGATGAAAGAAATGCAAAGGGATTGTTTTTACACCAAAGCAGGAAAAATCCTTGAAGGCTCTGAGTACTATGAAAATGTGCTCACACGCTCTCTTCTAGCAGCGGCAACATTGCCTTATGAATGCTCACGCCTGTGGAGTTTGCCACCTCCATAGATCTGCTCATCCAATTGTGCAAGTAAGTGGTTCCCTTAATCCTTTTCACGACAAATAAATTGGGTTACATTAAACAGCTTAGCAGTAGGGCTCTTCCAACTCGACCCCTTTGGACTTACAGCTAGGGAGTGATCACACAATTAAAAGCTGCTAGCAGACCTCGATGGCAGTAAACTTTGGTGGATTTGAGCCACAGGGATGAGTTCTGTACCTAGGAAAAAGGATGCACAGGACAGCCGAAAGCTGAACCTCAGGACTGATATTTCAATCTTCATCTTCAGTACGAGCATGTGGAAAGATTCTAAAAATCACCGTAAACAGATCGGAGGTCTAGTTGGCTTCCTTTGCCATCACCCAATGGCAGCTGCCTAGAGGACAGTATAAGAAAAGCCCATGAATAAATCAATATTTTGTTATCCCCTCCCAGCTTCCAGTAAGGTGCAGCTTAGGGACATCCCACGACAGTGATGTAACTCAATTTTTAACAGCCCCTGATAGACTTTTGCCTCACATCTTTATTGAACCCAGATTTTGGTAAACTGTTGCTTTTATTTAAAACAAAGCCTAAAAATTAAGGAGGACCACTCTGAACTCTATTTGGAAAAAATCCCTACCAATCCTTTCCACTTTTCTCATCCCTTCCTCCCCACAAAGGTATTTCTTTGGGATGGCTGTAAACAACAGTCAGGGGGATAGCTGTTTTGTGTATTTTGGCTTTTCAAACGGCTTTGTAGGCAAAAGATCTCAGTGTAGTTTAGGAAACCAGCAGTGGTATTGGCATCATTAGGCTGAAAAGTATTTTCAAAAACTACGTATGTTCTCACTTATTCTGTTTGCTCGTTTTCTTAGAAGAAAATGATTCATGATTAAAGGGGAAAAAATCCTTCTGTGACTGTGTAAGTAATAGAATCCATCCACAGAGAATCTCGATTACACACTCAAAGCTCAAGACGAGCAAGTCTTTCTCCACTTTTGGTCAAGCAAGACTTCTGCGCTGCTCCTGCCCTGCCGAAATTAATAGCTGAGGCTGATGCCTGTGTGCTCACTTACTTCAAAGAGGTGAGCTTGGACTGAGTCCAAGCAATTCTGCCCCTACAACAGCCAAGTCTCCAAGAGAATACCCAAAGAGCAACGTCATGGTCTATCATGTACCCAGAGCTCCACTGCACATGCCTCTGCGTACCAGCTCAGCAATTCCAGCTATGTAAGAATATATGAAGGGATGTGAGGCCTTGAACTTCATATTATACTTATAACCACCCTTTGGGAGCAGCTGAGACTCCCTCACAGGCTGTGGTTCTACCTAGGAGAAAGCCTATGAGAATTCCTTTCCTTCGGACTATCCAGGCAGGACCACAGGAGACAACAGAGCAGGTTAGACAGGGTAGACGGTCGATGAATTAGCACACAAATATGAAGACAGTATTTTACCACAGCATGAACGTATTATTTATCAAATGGTATATTCCCCAGTAACTTATGCTTTTAAGAAACCCGAAGGAAGACAGGGTTCTGGATGTTTCCTTTTGACAGACTGTATTTCACACTTTGGGCAACAGTCTTGGCCCCTCTGTAATTCTTCCAGCCAAAATATTCAGACCAGCATGCCAAGAATCATACTTAAAAATCCAAATTTAAGCAGTTGAATCAAAGTGTCTTGCTTTTCTCAATTTCTATTCAGAGTTGGACCCCTACTAATGCAACAATAAATGAAGATGCCAATATTTGAATATATTTCACATAATGACTGAGAGAGAAGCTTTTGCAAAGAAAAAAAAAGACGAGTGAACAAATCCATATGGATTATATATGTGTTTATCCTTCACAAAGGCTGTTACAGAAATTTAGGTTGCTTTGTATTCAAGCTTCTTCTCAGTATGAGATGTTTGCAGCTAGCCATTATACAAGACTGCCATCAAAAAGGATGAATACTTACCAATAAGGCTGATTAAAAGAGAAGTTATGTTCATCAAAATTGTTGAATCTCTTCTCAGTTTGCCTGTATACACAGGCATACTAAACTGTCAGCTGCTTTATGGGGAAATAATTCTAAAAGGACGAGTGTTCTTGACAATATCACCAATGCATAAGAGTAAGCAGTTTTTCTTTCAGTAGGAAACATGGAGGTCATTGCTTCATTTGTATGTTAAATTTATACTGTGCCAGAAAGTTGGGTTTTTTTTTAATTTCTTTTAAGAATGCTTTCAGTAGAAAATACCTATTACCATTTTTCTCTAATCTTCAAAGCATCTTCAACCAATCACAAACTCTTCTTCTGAAGATGAGGCTGGTTTGCATATTTGCATGTAGCAAATGAGGAAAACTGTTTCTGAAATTAAGACTAATTGTTTGTGTGACAACTTGTACTTGCAACTTCAGGGTGTAATTCCTCCTACTGGAGCTGGGAAAAGCTCTCATGAGAAGCAGCACCACCAGCAAGCGAAGAATTCCCTTTGGGCAGGACTGTACAAGCAGCTGGCGTAACTGAAAGCAACGGTGCGATGTTCTGGACAAGAAAGAATCAAGTTTGCAGCATCACAGGCATAACATTGTACTTGGGGCGGGGGGGGAAGCATACATGGTCCCATGATTGAAGATTGCAGCATAATACATACATGCAAGAAAGGTGAATGTTACAGATTCTGACTGAACAGGCATTTTTGAGTTGCAGTTGCATTGCTTCCATGATCACGTGTTTTTATGTGAGCTATTTCTTAGAAATGTAAAATGACACAGGAGATGGAGTAAAAGAACTGCAACACAAAATCTCTAAGTTCCAGTGAACTATCAGCAAAATGGGACATCTGGCCAACTACCAGCAACAGTCCATCCCCTGAAATTCACAAGCAGTAAAGAGATTATTTGGCAGCAACTCTAAGTCTGCAGCAGTGTATTCCTCCCTTTCAGGCCTTAATACGTAGTTCCTAGGGAACGCTTCATCCAGTTCTCTCTACTTCCAACCTCATGAAGCATATTAAACCCTCTTAGAAGTAGTTAAAAGAACGAAGGGCAAGGAAATTTCTTCTATGTTTTATCCAAAGCAGGAAGGAATTCAATGTTTGTCTTGAATAAGGTCTCTACAAATACTTTTGGAGACCAGAATTTCTGCTTCCGCTAGCAGAACCAGTTGGATGCAGAAACAACCACAGCAAGAACTGGGAACTGGGTTGAAAAGTAAGAACAGCCCAGTCCTACCCATCGTTTCTTTCTTCTGTACTGAACTGCACAGGGGAGACACCATTACCACACTGGAAACATTTAAAATAAGAACAGAGAGATCTACACACATTAATCTGGGACAGGGTTTTCCCCCAGCAGATGCAACAGCCCTCCCATTCATTTTGTACCATACCATGCGTGTGTGGTATTGACTGGCAGTCCTGTGAAAGTCGTGTCAACACTCTTCATGCTTCTCAGTATGTTAAAACTGTCCTTGCTCCAAGTTCAACCTTCCTTAAACAATACAGCAGCTAAAAGAAAGCTTTAGCATCTGAGAACTGGAGTGCTGAAGTGTGGAAGTTTCTTTATAAAAAAATAAAAATAAATTACAAGGTGTTATGAAGAGAGTTTATTTGGTCAACAAAAGGAAACCCAAACAAAACACTGAATTTCTGACAAAACCCACCAAAACCAAGAGTGAAGACAAATGCAGGACTGTTCATAACCCTTTTCCCTCTCCTGTCTCACGCAAGTTTTTCAGATTAATCACACCAGTAATAAGTCTTGGAGACTTGGGGCTTTTAATTTCAGTGTTCAATTTAACTCCATCTCATCACATCTAAAGTGAAGGAGGTGGACCTGAAATGAAAATGCTGCTTTGAAAAAACACAGTAACTATAAGTAAAACCAAAGATATTCCAAACTGCACTGCAGGCTTGCTTTGGTACAGCTGGCTGCTGCAGAGGGCACAGCAACTGCTGGTGTGTATTACAAACTACAGAGATACGCCAGATACAGTGGGCATGAACTGAAGTTCGAATTTTAGCTGTGACCTTCCTCTGTCGCCAGAAAGGTACATGAATGTTTGTAACAATTAAAACAGCATAATGTTCCTTTGCCCTGGCATGGAAATGCTGCTTAATACAAACTACACCCCTTCAGCACACAATGATACGTAGCAGCGGTGCTTCACAGAAAGTCCTTGGAAGTGCTCAGGGTACCATTCTCTAAGGAGTCACCAGTATTGAGGGGCCAGTTCTACCTCTCTCACACAGACCACTTGTGTGCCTCACTCCGCCTGCTCAGCTATTAGTGGGGCAAACACAACTGACCAAAAGTAGACAGTGACAGAAGTGGAGCCAAACAGCCTGTGCAGATGGATGAGTGCAGACAGAAGCACATCTAACTTGCCTGTGTTTAAGCTTTGTGCATATAATATGCAGGTGGGCACTGGAAACTTAGCCTTCAGGGCTACATGGCTTCTACACCTCCATATGCAGCATACAGATGTACCCTTAGTCTATCAAACTTACAGGTCTTCTTTAAAGCTTCAAACCAATTAGATGCTTTTTATTAGAATGGCAAAAATCACTGTAGGCACTGGCCCCAAGAGTGCTTTGTCCTCTTAAGTTTTTCTTCTGCTAAACAGTTCTCTAACAGACGAGGCCACATCAGGCTTCTCCCCTACTCCCTTCATTAAACCATTTTTCTATATAATTTTGTTTTAGAGTCTAACTCTTGCCAGACAAGTATCAGTCTGGAAGAAAAACTTCCTGCTTTATTATAAACCTTTGAAAAAGAATTCAAATGGCTGGGCTACAGTAATTTGATACATTGTATCTCAGCCAGTGGGCTCCCGGTTCTCAAAAAAATCCAAGATTAGCAGACATAACACTTCAAGCTGCGCTGTGTTAAACAGGATCCAAATGCTACTATGTTAAATAAGACTGAAAAATGGGACTACTCAATTTCCTAAATGGGAAGAGCAGACAATTCGTATAGTGGTCTTCTTTTCTCATTGCTTTAGGTTTTCCTAGTTCACTGAGTATAGACATTGTTATGTTTCTCGCAAGCATGGTCAAAACTGGTGGGTATCAAATGAGTGAAACTATAACTTTAGACAGGTTTGATATCACTGTCCCTCCTATTACTATTTGACAAGTGTATGTAGGTAGAATGGACTGTGACCATCGCTGACAGACAATGTAAAAAGAACACAGGGCAAATAAACATGCTGCCCGTGACGGCCTCTGCCCCAAAGCCCAACCAAAACCAAAATTTGCAATTTGTTCTTCAGGAGCACAACGTGACTGAGGCACCCATCCCTACAGCTCTGTGCCAGGTCAGAGCGCAGTCCAGGTACTCACAGCTTAAGGGGAATAATGGGCCAGTATTTGGGCTGCTTTTTGTCACAGTTTCTATCAAAGATAAGCTGCATGGCAGCCTCCATTGCTTGGATTTTGGCAGCTTCAGCACCATACAGTTTCTTCATTTCTGCCATTCGCCTCTCCCCAGGTCTTTCTGCCGGCGGCTCCACAGAACGCCCCATCCTTTTGTGAAGGTCTTGATCAGCCTCCACGTACTGGAGCTCAGCTTCCAGCTGCTGCTGTCTCCCTAGACAAATAAACCACAAGAGATGTAAATTACTGAGCTATCAACCAATCATATTTTATTTTAACTTTTTAAATATTACATATTCAAATTTGTGCTGGGTCTAGAGGGCCGAGATCCATGCATTCTACGGTGCAGGCAACTTCTGCAACAAAACAAACTGCATATTACTTATCCTGCTGTGCTCATTATGCATAATGACAAATTCCTACTAAGCAGCATGATGAAGTCAGACTGGAAAAAGTGGGGAGAAGGGAAGAAGATCCTGGAATTGAATCCTAAAACTGCAGAAAACCTCTGTATTAGTAATAACAAATAAAAATCAGCATTGCTTCATTTCTCCCCACCATACACACACCCTGAAAAGAAAAACCCAAAACCCAAACCAAAACCCACAAAAAAAACCCAAACCAAAAACCAAACCCAACCTGAGAGAGTTGGTTTCCAAAGTAATGACTTAGCAGCTGAAATAAGGAAACAAAGCACAGGACAATGCAACATTAGCTGAACCATAGCCAAGAGAAAATGTAATCAGTTACTACTCTAAGAAAGTGAACAAATTGGTCTGTCATGTAAGTGTCTGCCATCAAGTGCATCCAATGAAACACAGCTGTAAGCATTGTGTTTAGATGAACTAGCCAACCTCATCCATTTCTGAAGACATCCAAAGTTCAAAACTGACAGCCTTACTGCTGTTGCTTTAAAGACAAAACAAAACAGCACCCAACATAAATCCCCGCACCACATCTTTTAAAGAGGATTTAAAACAGTTCAGAGAGGTGAAACAGTTCAACCAGTTTGTCATAAAAAATCCTCTTTGGTAAGCCCAATCAGGAAGCAAGAACTTGATTTTGCATGCCCAAACATACCTCCGCTTCCTGGGTGCTGCTCTGATGGATAACAATGATCTATGCAGTTAAAACAGTAAAGCGCTATACAAGACTCCCCTCTTTAAGGGGACACTTCTACAAGATGAAGAAAATCATCTGGCAGTTGTTGAACTCCTTCACCTACCAATAACAAATGATGGTTCTCAAAACTGCATCACAGAAACAGTTTACTACTAATAAGAGCTCTTTTTTTTATTTTTAAACATTAAAAGGGACAGTGCCTACAGGTCAGAATGCATTAGTCACATACAGGACATGCTTCTCGGTGTTTGGTGCCATATACCTCTTCCCTCCTTCCCCTAAGACAGAGATTTAGCTTTCACAAAACACATGATATCTGCAAACCCTAACCCAAAGTTAAGTATCCTGACATATCTGTGTCAAACATCTGCAGTTTATTTTTACACTGGAAAGGACTGAACAGAGCGGCCAACTGACTGTCTGTCAGCCTTACTAAATGAATTATCCCCTGTACCTCATTCACAGAAAACAGCTATTTTAAACTATAATCGGAAACTTCAATTCTGGCATCTGTTGTACGACAGGGACACAGAAAACTTTTGTCCTGTCATTTCAAACACCATCCACAGCTTTGTGTTGGTAGTTGAAGGGCAGGACTGCTTGAGGGGTTATTAGAAATCTACTCCAGAGAGACATTTCACTTTCTGTGATTTTGCTTTAAGGGCACACCCCCGAAGTGTGCTGCACTGCCAGAATTCATGAGGAAACATACATTAGAGTCCATATGTGTTTTTGGAAGAGTCAGATTTATTTGGTGTCAGGCCATTTTAACCAGAAGGTCTGAATTAAGAGAACTAACACTGCCTACAGAGGGCCCAACACTATGAGGACAGGCTACAGCACTAAGGCTGTGACTACACAGGTCACTCGCATCCCATTGAAACAAACTCACTGGGACACCAGACTGCCCACAACTTGGTGACACACTTTTAAGCGTGAACTTGATGAAAATTACATCAAGGAATAGTGTAAGATAGAAAACAAAAATCTATGCTGGAAAACCAATGTCTCCCACTGTAGGTTACACAGCAAAACTCTGGCAGGGCAGTGAATCGAACCCATATGTGTTGACTCTCTTGTGCCACAAAGATAATTCCTTGTACTTCTGTATTGCCCATGGAAGATTTTTATTCATTAGTACCATAGCTGCATGCTAGAGACAGCTGCTTCCTCGCTTGCTTGCTGTATAATGCTCTCTGATAGCTCATTGCACACAATAACACTTAAGAAAAATTAATTTCTCTGGAGACAGATAATGAATTCTTCTGTTTGGAAATTAAATGCGTCTCTAGCAGAAGCTTTATGATGGATGAGTGGATTACAGTTTAGTGTGCATCAGTCTCCATTTTGTGGCACAGAGTAGTTCATAAACCCACAGATCCTAACGTTAACAATCAAAATAATAATACCAATTTAAATTCCATCCTCAAAATTACCTAACGACTGTCTGGAGCATATGTTTTACTTTACACTAATCAGATGTACTGCCCTTAACTTTCTAACCTGACTTCTACTATTCCATAGCTACTGGTTAAAAAATTCCCAGAGTGACTCTATTACAGAGTCTCAGACATGTAAATCAGGTCTACAGAGTCCAGGCAGAGGCTGGGGACAGAAATCTGCTACAGGGACCCACAGTTTTTTGTACCAAAGCCTGAATTTGAGCATAGAACATGGCAGCTGTTGCTGGTAATACCGCTGCAGCTGTGTGGAATATGTTGCAGTTCCAAATCAGTTACTTGTGGAGAGATACTACCATGACAAACTCTGCTGTCAGTGACAGCACTATTTGCTGTCACAGACAATCAAGAAAAGAGAAGCCATGGAACTAAATCACAGAATCATAGAATACCAGGTTGGAAGGGACCTCAAGGATCATCTGGTCCAAACTTTCTTGGCAAAAGCACGGTCTAGACAAAATGGCTCAGCACCCTCTCCAGCCGAATCTTAAAAGTGTCCAATGCTGGGGACTTCACCACTTCCCTAGGAAGATTTTTGCAATGGCTGATTGTTCTCATTGCGAAAAATTGTTCTCTTGTGTCCAACTGGAATCTCCTCAGGAGTAACGTGTACCCATTACCCCTTGCCTTTTCCATGTGACTCCTTGTAAAAAGGGAGTCTCCATCTTCTTTGTAGCCACCCTTTAAATACTGGAACATGGTGATAAGGTCTTCCCTAAGCCTTCTTTTCTCAGGGCTGAACAAACCCAGTTCTCTCAGCCTTTCCTCATAAGGCAGGCTTCCCAGTACTTTGATTATCTTTGTGACTTCTCTGGACTCCCTCCAGCCTGTCCACATCTTTTTCGTATAGCGGGGACCAAAGCTGAACACAGTACTCCAGGTGTGGCCTGACAAGCACTGAATAAAGTGGGATAAGGACTTCTTTATCTCTGCTGGTGATGCCCTTGTTGATACAACCCAGCATCCTGCTGGCTTTCTTTGCTGCAGCACCACACTGTTAGCTCACATTGAGCTTGTTGTCCACCAGGACCCCCAGGTCCCTTTGCACAAAGCTTCTCCCCAGCTGGGAAGATCCCAGCCTGTGCTGCACTCCTGGATTATGTTTTCCCAGGTGCAAGACCTTACATTTGTCTTTGTTGAACTTTGTAAGTTCTTGTTAGCCCACTCTTCCAGCCTATCCAGGTCTTCCTGCAGGGTGGCTCTCCCTTCTGAAGCATCCAGTTCCCCACTCAGTTTGGTATCATTGGCAAATTTCATCAAGGTACACTTGATCCCATCATTCAGATCACTAATTAAACAGCTTTGGGCCCAATACCGATCCCTGGGGGACCCCACTTTTGACAGGTTGCCAGTTTGAAAAGGAGCTATTTACCACCATCCTCTGGGTGTGGCCTGTCAGCCAGTTCCCCACCCACCGCACAGACCACTTGTCTAGACCCCAACGCATCAGTTTCTCTAGAAGGAGGCTGTGGGAAACCGTATTGAAAGCCTTGGAGAAATCCAGGCAGACAACATCCACCACTCGCCTCACATGAGCTGAGCAGGTTACTTTGTCATAGAAGGCGATCAGGTTTGTCAAGCACAATTTGCCCTTGGTGAATCCATGCTGGCTTTTCCTAATTACATGCTTTATTTGACTTGTGATAGCCCCCAGGAGGATTAGTTCCAGAACTTTCCCAGGGGCTGAAGTAAGACTGATGGGCCTATAATTTCTTGGATCGTCCTTTAAGCCTTTCTTGTAGATGGGGGTGACATTAGCCTTCTTCCAGTCTTCTGGGACATACCCCGATCTCCATGACTTCTCAAAGATTATGGAGAGTGGCCTCGCAACGACGTCAGCCAGCTCTCGTAACACCCTCGGGTGGATATTGTCAGGGCCCATCAATTTGTTGGGGTCAAGCTCCTGTAATAGTTCACATACCAACTCTTCCTTCCCTGATGGTGGGTCTGTGTTTGCATCAACCTGGATTTTTGTTCCCAAGGTCTGGGGCCCAACAGTGCTGGTAAAGACAGAGGTGAAGAAAGTGCTGAGAACCTCTGCCTTTTCATCATCGTTGGTGACTAATTCACCTCTCCTGTTTAACAGCCAGCCAATATTTTCTTTCTGTTTCTGCTTGTTGTTTATGTACCTGAAGAACACTTTCTTGTAGTTTTTGACATCTCTGGCCAATTTCAATTCAAGCTGAGCCTTTGCTTTTCTAACTGCATTTCTGCACACCCTGGCAATGCCCTTGTAGTTCTCAATGGGTATTCGTCTGCTTTTCCATCTCTGGTACGCTTCTCTTCTGGTTTTGAGCAGACTCAGAAGCTTGCAGTTAAGCCAAGGGGGTCTCTTGCTCTGCTTACTTCCCTGATCTTTAAAGGGGATGAACTGTTTTTGTGCTTCCAGGAGAGCGTTCTTGAAAAACTCCCAGCACTCGCTAGGTCCTTCATCCTCCATGGGAGGTTCCCATGGAATCCCTCCCAGCTGAGCTCTGAGCAAGCTGAAGTTTGCTCCTCTAAAATCTAAAACCTTTGTCTTTGTACTAACCTTCAGAGTGCTCAGCAGGATCCCAGACTCCACAATATTGTGATCACTGCAGCCAAGGCTATCACTAACTGAGATACTATAAAGCAGGTTTTCTTGGTTTGTGAGCAGCAAGTCCAGCAGTGCCTCATCCCTGGTTGGCAGATCTAACATTTGTATGAGGAAGCAGTCCTCTACACATTCCAGGAACTTGATGGATGACATGTGAGCTGCTGTATTGTTCTTCCAACAAATGTCTGGGTAGTTGAAGTCACCCATAAGAACCACATTCTGTTGACCTGAAGCCTGCTTAAGTGACCCAAATATTGCTTCTTTGGCCTTATCATCTTTGTTTGAAGGTCGGTAGCAGATGCATACTGTAAGATCCCCCTTGGAGATGACCCCTCTGATCTTGACTCAAAGGCATTTGATAGGATTTCCACAATCGCCATAGTTGACTTCTATACACTCAAGGTTCTCCTTAACATAGGGTATAGGTAAATGGGTATGTAAACTACTTTTTTTCCAAAAGCAGTATTTCCAGCCAAACATAGAGAAAAGAAGTAGATGACAGCAGAGAAAGTGTTGTCTTGTTGAGATGCACACTAAACTTTCTTTGGTGTGGCAGGGGCTGGGAAGTAGAAATGCTCTTATTTCCAGCAGTCTGGGTTCTTTCCATTACCTCAAAATTTACTTTAAAACCAATACAAAGCAATGCAACTTGAGATAAATGTGCAACTACCTCTTCATCAAAAAGATGACAGCAAGCCTCTGACAATGGAAAAAACAAACAAACAAAGAAAAAAAACTGTCTATAGCCCTAAACCTATAGAGGCAACCAGAATTTCTCTGAAGCAAGCACCAAATATTCATCCATGAATTAGGTAGCAAGGTTTATCAAAACACTAATTCTCAGCCTGCAGCAATGAAGTCCACAGCTCCTTCTCAAATCAGCGCTTCACACTCCAAATTTGTCAGTCATTGCGCTGCCAAATTATTAATGTGAAACAAATAATTTTTACACAATTCTAAGTAGTTCTTCCTTCCACTTCACACAGACTAAAATAAATGTGCTTTCTTTTACAGCATTCAGCTTCAGCTACTGGCATGCTTCTCCCAATCATGGAACATTATTTTGCAAATGTTCACAAGACAGAGAGGCAGCTGTAGTGGTGGCTGGTTCCTGCGAAAAGGAAAAGCATTGCTGACATTTTCCTCATTGGTCAGTTCCATTTCTTCCCAAAGATGCTCTTCCTCTCTTGAAGCTCTTTTCAGACTTAACTTATCCCTACCAAGTCCAGTTCTGCTGGGAAGTCATCATTACCTGGCCAAAAACAGCTGAGACATCTTTTTCCAAACACAGTAAATAGCCTTTTTTCTTCATATTTAAGGAATACTAAGATCTCTACCTAACTCATACTGCACCCTGAGACATCATCAGTGATTCCAGGCCTTTTAAAAGAGTTTTGGGTTGTTGTTGTTGTCATCGTCCCCCTTTCCCCACCTCTTATGGATGACTTTTAATCTGGGGTACACTAGCTGAAAAGTGAACAAATATAGACAACTACCTCCATCCTCAGGGACTGCCAAAAGCAGGATAAACAGTAACTAATATCTTAGCTATTCACTGCATTTGGGACTTCATATGCACACAAACGCCCTCTTACATACTTTCAGCAAAACTATGACCTAAGCCCTTCAAGGCATAAGCTATTTTCCCCATAGGCCCTTAGAAACTCAGATGTCTTGTTCCTCTTATTTTATGAAAAGGAAAACATTCTATACTTTCCATAAGTTTGATCCACTTTGCTCTTCTTTCTTTGTAATATGCTTTGAGAAGCTTAAGTAGTAATTAAAAAAAATACTGTCTGGAATTCATCCTTTTCTTATTAAAAAAACAACAAACAAACAAACAAACAAAAAAAACCAAGGGAAAAACTAACCTCAAGACCAAAACCCAAATAAATTCCCTTATTTGGAGAGAAGTCTCCATGAAGAGACTTTTCAACATTAAAAGGAGATAAAAGTAAGGAGGGTAGTTATATATGTCAGATACCTAATGAAGGCACCGAAAGATTCATACGCAACATTGTGTGTTTTCTTGTACCATTTTTAGCTTATTTATACATTCAACCCTTAACTCACTGTAGCCAGTGATCATACGCAATCTGACGACGTTTCTTATGCAGACAGCCTTCTCCACAGCTCTCTAGGTGCACCGACTTTGTAGTCTGCCACGTTCCTGGGCTCTGCCCCACATGATGGCAGTGATGGCAAGAGACCAAGGGCTTGCTCCCTGGAAGTGTCAAACGGCCTTTACGACTTTCAGTTTCTTGCTTAGTTAGCACACTATTCTTCAAGGAAATCCTGCACTTTCCCCAGCCTTGATCTGTTTTTTCTTTTCCATGATTTCAGACTGACCTATACCCCTGTTCACATATTTGCCTGCTTATTTCAGATGATGAATGATTTTCTATTACTGCTGCATGTGCACTTTCTGAGCTTTCTCATCTTGTCTTAAATGCTACCTGAGCTGATCTTGAGCAGCCCACACTAACGGAGTTAAAAACACTACCCATTTCTACTGATTAAAAACTCCTAGTTCTCTCTTTGAATGCCACTTCCCACAAGCCTATCTGCTGTGTTAAATATTCTGCCCACACAGGCTTCTCAATGCAAAATGCCAGCTTCTTCATCTCCCTAGAAAAGCTAAGTACCTTTACCATAGACTTACATGAGTTTTTCTAAAGTGATAGCATCAGATCATTTTATTATGCCCGTACTTGCATGAACCAGGCACATCATGGGGAAAACCAAAATCTTTGCCTAAAGGAATTCCAACAAAATAAGGATTTAAATCTGAGGATTTGTAAACAGGATATTCAAGGAGTTTAATTTCTACAGAGCTCTGGATTTCCAGAGGGCTGACATCTCAAGCATGACTCTTTATCAAGTGCAAAGCTTTGCAGGACAAGAGTTTCCATCAGTGGGAGTCTGTGAGATACAAACAACTGTGACTCACCCCCACATCTGTAAAGATAAAATATTCCAGGTTGCCGAAAACAGTACAGTCTCATTTGCTGGAGGGTTACTTTCCAACACTAAGCAACTTACAGAAACTGTGGAAACATACTGAAAGGAGAGAGTGATGATTTTATAGCAGAATGAACAGCCTCATTCTAGCTGTAAATTGGCTTGGGGAAAACAGACTTATGTTTAAACTTCTTAAATTTAAAACCTTGTGCTTGCAAAAAATGTAACAATAGGATTACAGATGACACAATGTAACTTCCCCCTTCCCATTTTTAACAGCAGAAGTCTGGTCTTCAAAGAAGTGGAGACAGCTATGCCATATCTTACTATGCTCGCAGCCTAACCTATGGAGAAAAATCAAATGCTGTAGCTGGCTTGAAAACACTAATTTGGAATAAAAGTGACTTTTTGGGAGTAATTGCCTGCAATGATAAGCTCTCAGTCACCAGAGTCACAACCACCATGAAAGAGAACTACCAAAAATGCTGAATGTATTAAAACCCCAAGTATCTACACTGACAAGTTTTCCATCTGCTAGTTGAGGAGGGAATGAGTTAAAAGAAATTGAATATTTCACCACATATATCTACAAGCAATGCAATATTCTCAAGAAAAAAGAAAATGTTCTGTTACAGGCTTTGAAGTAAGAGCAGATGTGATTCCTTGGCAGGCTTGTGGCAGTCTGAAACCATGGTTCCACTGACATTTTTCTTTCCTCAGCTACAAAACCAGCTTAAGCAGTTTCTGCTCCCCTCCTTCTCCCTTAGCCGCACGCTCCAGCTCCCAGGCCCCTCAAGGATGCCGCTACAATTGTCTAAGGGGCCACATGATGATTCCTACAAAAAAAACCAACCCAACCCCAACAAGTTATATTTAATCCTGGTACAGTTCAGTGTCTTGGCACCACACATGCTGAACTAAAGGGGCAGCACTGGAACAGGAGCGAATGGCTAAGAAGAAAGATTGCTGAACCTGGCTTTGGCAGTGAGACGTGTTCATTGAAGCACAGCCTGACTGAAAACCTATTGATAAAAGCAGGAAACAGTCTAAGGCAAGAGAGCGTGCTCCCTAAGAACAAGGCAGTTGCAACAGGCTGTCTAAGCAGACAGCAAACAGATTTTGCAAATCGGAAGTACTCAGTTTGACAGCTTCTCTTTCACTATAATACAGATTTTGTACACATTTTAAAAGAGGACAGCTCTGTAGAAACAGGGCAAAATTCCTTACCAAGACAGCAAGCGGAGAGAAGGTATCTTTGAAATCAAAATTAATAGAAAGCCAGGAAGTAAGGTTAGAACCAAGGTGTTCCACTTCCAGGTTTGCTACTGGGTGGTATGTATCACTCTCAAGTTAATTAACCGCATGCCTCCCTGTAAAATGAATCTGTAAAATGAATCTAATACTTTCCTACTTGACAGAGAGTTTTAAAGAATTAATTATCTCACATTATTTTGAAATCTGTGGGTTAAGTAACTGGCAGAAAGTTACACAGTTAACCAGAGAATAACGAAGCCGATTTCTGTTTTAGAAATAGGATTAAAAACCAAGAAGGGTTGTCTTGTGGTCTCCAAAACAAACTGCCAAAGATCCAAGATGGAAACAATACAAGCCTTCATGTCCATGTTTACACTAGCAGTAGGCTACACTGGTTACTGCCCAGCTAATCAACAAATCACCTTTCTTTTATTTTCTTCTATTACCTTCCACAATGAAACCCTTAAGAAGGGCTATTCTTATCCCAAGCAGAAAATGAACTGAAAAAATCAAACTGCATAAACATGAATCAACCAGCTAGCCCAGTGGACCCTCAAGTGAAAGCCTGCTCTAGAAATTTGAATGCTCTACATGGAACTCACAGTCACGTATATGTGCATCCAGGTTAGAAAACACACAGGCAAGCCCGGCGTAACCAGGGGTCTGTATCACACCAGAGACACCAAGGGGTCCAGATTGTACGCTTGTGCCATCTGACAGAATTAAATAGCCAGGAAGCTGCTGACTGACCACTGCTTAGAAATTAGTACAGGATCAGGCACTGGCAGCTGTCTCTAGTAAGGATCAAGTCTACAGCAAGAAGATTAAATACAGACCAGCTGACTCTGCACTCCCATCCCCCCAAAACTCCAGTCTGTCGCTGATGGCAACAATGCTGACGCCAGACAAAGACACCAGTGCTACAGTAAACAGAAGGATTACTTAAAGCTATGTATAACTGTATCCATATATACACATATATATATATGGCACTGTCAGAGGAGACTGAACAAGGAAATGTTCAAATTTAAAAGTGCTTCTTTACAAGCAAACCAGCACATTGAAGAAACATGAGTTTCACAATCATTTTTTACATGTGCCCTGAATAGAAATTAAGCACATGCCCTTGGAAGAAAGCATTCCATGATGCACAGAGTGCTAGACAACTAAATAATAATGAAACTTTGGTGCTTTCAGGCAAAAAAAAAAAAAAAAGGAAGTAGCCTGTACCAGTCTTCTAAATCAAACTCGCACATTCAAACTTCACATTGAAATTTCTTTCTTGACTCCAGCCACAGACTACACTGTTGAACTCAACTTTGGTTTATTGTATGACATGAGAAAGCAACTCAGTAATACATGCAGGGAAATCTGCAACTTTATAAAAACCATTTGAAAAAAAAAAAATTGAGAGCAACTTGTAACCATGTGGTTGATTTTCTGAAAGGAAGCATACTCAGGCTATAAACTGACCTTTCAGTTAACTGGCAGGTCCATAAGTTACTATTACCGCAGGCATGCGGAATTAAGTAACAATCTCTGATCCAGATAAAATTAATTTCAGCAAGTAAATATGGATTGTTCCATGCTGTTAGTAAACTACAGTGTGCCGCCTGACCAATCATTTTGAAAGAGCCATCTGGAAAGAGGGTCAGACTAAAGGAATCAGCAAAATATATCACAACTTGTGAAAGAAAGGGCTGAGGGGTAGCTTTGGAAACTTAAGTTTACCTCTGACCTTCTGAGTTTCTCATTGCTCATTTCAGCATTCTAGTAGATCAAATGAAATATACTTAAATATATGAGGATAATTGCCATGCCCAGTATTAAAAACACAACAAAAAACATTGGGAAAATATGCCAGAGAAAACCTGCAGATGTGCATCTATCGTACCTTTTGCAAAAGGGAAATGTTTGATACTAGAAATAATTCCAGAGTCGGTTCCTGGAGTAGAAGTCTGAGCACTGACTCCTTTCAAAAAGGCAGCTGGCATCCTGCCCTTCAGAAAGTTAAGTTGTACTTCTGAGCAAATGGGAGCTCCGTGTCTCCCCCCTGTCACTTCAATGGGGCAATTCACACGTGAAGGAAGTGTTTAAGTGACTTGATGAAGAGAAGACTTTACATGAGGAGAACCATCAGGGTGACTGCCTGTTCACGTCAAAGGTGGGTAACTAATGCCAAGAGAAGAACGCAAAAGTAGGGAATGAAAGCTACTACACATCACCAGCTTTACCTACTGAGAAATGGAGAGATCAGAAAAAGGTAGATACTTCTTCCTGCACTCCTCCAAAGCCAGCCAGATGCTCTGCTATCTACCACCTCAACACCTCCTCCACCAGCGTGTCACACATGATGCAGTCCCCATAGTCTGGACTCTTCTACAATTTGTCAGCCTCCTTCCCACCATACCAGTGGCCAAAAATCCCAAAGCAATGACAACTGATGAATTTTAAAGCAAGTTTTCCAACCTTTCTTTCCGCTCAGCAACCACATCAGAACTTGCAGACCTCCTAGAACTGAAGGTGCTCTGCAAGGCTTGTGCAGAGTGAGAGAACAGCAGCATTGGCTTGCTAGTATTTGAACAGCCATATTAAAATTGAGGCCCAGGATGCTCTTTGGAGACCTACATTCCTTGGCAAAGTTTCTCCAATTTCAGTGAATACGGAGCTGACTTTTAGAGCAACAACCACCACTTCAGCAACTGCAAATGAAATTAAACCCAAGAGATTCTTATCCAGCTACATGTGAACAATAACAATCAATAGTGTAACACCCATGTTATTTATTTCAGTACAAATATCCATTTAAGATTTATTCTTCATTTTACATTGCCTCCATGATCTCAATGTACTGCAGAGCAGTGTTTTGACAACTTAGACATAGGTCCTTGAAAATATCAGGGGGAAGTTCTGATATCCGGATAAACAGGTTTGGATACTTTGGAGGCCAGTAACAATTGTAACACTGATGAACAGCTGGATCAATCTGTACTGAGTACCTCACAGGGCTGCAGCACAACTCTTTCTCGGTGTGTTGTCATACCAACCTTCTCTGTTTTTCTGAGAGACAGGGAAGTGCTATCACCCCTGTATTACAAGTCCAAATAAAAAAAAAGACACAAATTCCTAGAGCAGGAGGTGCTTTAGATTCCTTGGAATGGGCTTCACAGCAGATCACATCACAAGGTGGCACAGGTGTTCAACCTAGCCACTGGAAAAGATAAGAGTGACAATGTTCCCTTGCACCTTGGGGTTTAAGATGCATCATCCTTTGGGTATGAATGACTAGCTCCCTTCTTCCTTGAAGGCATGGTTGGAAGAGAAAGATTATTATTTTGGAAATCTGTTTACAAATTTTGAAAGCTTTTGTGGATCTATTCCCAAATCACACATCCAAGGTTATGATGGAAGTCTGTAAAGGCCACCCAAGTCTGAGATGGGTAGCCTAACAGCCTCTGTCTGTCTCTCTCACTTGATTTTGAGTGTGCGAGGAAATGAGTTTCAAAAAAGACCCAGGCAGATGGAAGTCTCTGAACTCTCAGTTTCTGCCTCCACAGCGCCCACATTTCCCTAATGACAATGGACATGAATTCCATCTGGATGCTTCTGATAAAGCTGAGGCACAGTGAGAGATGTTGAAAAGCAAATGGTGCCTCTGAAGTCTTGGCATTAACAACACCCCATTAAAATTAGCAGAGGTAAATTATGTGTCTCCAAGCAAATCTGTACAAGAGGTTTGCTTTATAATAGAGAGACCTAAAACGTGTAATGCTTGAGACATTTTTCTGCCATGCTCTGTTGTTGACTCTGAGCAGATTTTGTAGATAAAGAGCACAGAAAGCACACATTGTTACATCCATTTCCACCTTGGTCCTTGGCAATGCTTATCACAATCACTCCAGTGCTGTATATCCTGAAATTTTAATCATTCTTGCTACAGCAACAGTTCTTCCAGGTAGATACAAAAAAGGTTGTGTTAGAAAACGCTTAATTCATAGCCCACACTGTCACTGTCTACTTACAAGGTTGAGAGTATCATGCTAAAGGATGATGAATTCAGATTTATCAGCACAGAACTGAGTCAGAGCTCTCTCCTAAGTAAAATCATTTAGAGATCCAGAAATGCTGCACGTGGCACCTAGATGGAACCAGTAATTGAGGAATTTTAGGGGAAATGGAAAACCGCATGAACTGTGAAGACAGACTGCCCAAGACAAGTGATTAGCACAGAGCAGTTTTTATGCCACTTTTCCCTAGAGCTGTGTCTGTCAGCATGGTCTCACCTGCTCTTTTCCACAGCAGCTGCAGCTGCTTTCACAGGCTCCCCTGCAGGGACAAAGAATGAAGAGAAGACTAGAGGAGCCACTCAGAGCAGCTGCAGATGCTAATGGAATAAGCAAGCAGGCAGAACTGCCTTCAAAAAATTACCAGCACCAGTTCTGAGTGTAAGTAGTGTCTGTGTCTTCCCACACCAAACTCTTACCATATGAAGCTATCTTCCGTAACAGCCTTCTGAAAGCTATTTTTGCTCTTACAACAGGACCAGGGAGGGATTCCTTGTTCCACACATGGCCTCTCAGCCCTGAGGTCTGCCTGGTGGTTCTTTGCCAAAGCTTTGCAGAGCCCAGGTATGTCACAGCAATGCCCTCAAGCTTTGGAAACCGCATGGACACAAAGCAGGCACTGACACTCTGCTTGTCTCACCTAAGACTGAGTTACCGCGTGTATTTTCTTTGTAACAAAAAAGTTGCAATAGCTAATCCATCACAGCAAGCTACTGACCTGTTTCGACAGGATTCTTCCCAGACCAGCAACTATCAAGAAACAGCTATCAAAAGCAGATCTAGCACACGGATGGTGAGGGACAGGGCAGCTGAGAGGAGCAATGATCTGTCTCTGTCCTGCACATCGTATTCCCATATCCTCAAGACAAGTCCAGTCAGAAGGAATTTTACCACAGCACTAATTTACTAAGAGCAGCAACAATACAAGATTACCAGGCTTCTCTTATTGATTCATGAATAACTCAGGGATAATAGCTCTCTGGGAGAAAGGGTAGTTCAAATCCCGTATTCTTCAACAAAGATGATGTCGACAGATATCTTTTGGTCACAGGGATGACATCTAACTTAATTGTTAAGCAAAAGGTCTGGAATGAACAATTTTTCTCAAATCATATGTTTCACTCTTCTACCACTTGAGGCTTTTGCTTACTTCCTCCTGAGGTACTCAAAATCCCTTATAAATATGAATAAACTGAACCTCTCAACAAGCCACCTGAGGTATGTAGTATCTCCACTATAATAACAGGAACACATTAGACAGACAAATAAAAGGTGACAATTACAAACACAGGCTTCCAAAATTTAATACATATTTTCATTTTCATATTAAGGCAGCATTCTTCATTTCCATCTAACGTAAGAGGAAATAGAGGTATTTGACATCTTGGCATTCCTCTTAAAGCAATGTCTACACTACAGTTACACCGAACCACATGAACTTCCTTTCCCATGCTCCTAGCTATAAACCTGCTGTAACTCCAATACCTGTACTCCACAGCATGCTTAGGAAGAACTGAGCCCAGTACAGCCACTGGCAGACAGGGCAGCAGCATTCCGGGCCCCAGCTCCACCAAACTGTCCGGGCTGCACACGTGGGAGAGTGGTCCACGGCATCCTCAGATGCCACCTAGGAGCTGAAACCTGGGGCATCCCCTGGCAGCAAAACAACAAGCCTGGCCTTGCACATGCATACTTCCAGGGGCTGCCAACACTGTCAAAGAGTCTCAGTCTGAGGCACGTAACAAATGAAAGACTTCACATATAATTTCCAGTTCTATATATTAACCCTCACACAACTCTCCTGAGCACACAGCAGAGGATATCCATTTCTGACTGTGTCTGGTCCAGTGATACAGAAAGCATACTGTTTCCTCAGCAGCACCTCAAGCTTTCTAGTGTCTCTCTTCCATTAATTCCTGTAGCAGCAAGTACACCTGTACAGAATAATGTCCTTTCGTTGCAAAATGCGTCAGATTGATAGGAAAGTCATAGGTCCACATAGCAAAGCTATACATTCTTCTAAGCTCAAATTCCATCTCTAGTATGAGATCTAAGGACATGTTCTTGACTATCACATACTCTAGGAATGGCTGTGTTCCCAAATTGATACTCTTAGTACAAAGATAACCTTGTCTCTTATGAAAACGATATAAAAGTGTGCCCAACTGTTGCTCTCTAAATACAATTCAGACCCTCTATTTTTGCGAAGACAGATCAGTTTTCACTCTTAAGGTGGTGAAAATTGTGGCACTTTTCCTTATTTTGCTAGCAAGGAGGCATTTTCTCAGCTGTTGGCTTCCAGTACCAAATGACACAGACTCTACATTGGATACAGTGCGTGCGCTTGGCAAGATTCTGCTAACAGGATAAAAAGTTCAATCATCAAGAGAGATGTGGTACAAAAGGAGAGCCTTTCACATTTCTCCTTCAGTTCACAAAAAAACGCACTTCAAAACATCTCTCAAGCACCCATACATATTGCAGAGGGCATTCTTCACAGACATTTCTCAGAAGCTTCAGCAATTCAACTTCTAAAGACAGTGGTAAAAGTTCATGTGACAACAAGGCTGACAAAGCCAAGGAAGTTGAGCAGATATTTATAAGGTCACCATCCACACTGCTTTGACAGTTTAGGGTAGGGAAGAAGAACCAAAAAAGATGCTGGTGACCAAAAGTAGGAATTTGAACTACAGTCTGATGGAGAAAAAGACAGACAAAGAACAGGGAGAAGCATTTACCAAAAGTGAAGGAAAGAAGGAACACATGATGGCAAAAAACCTGCATCAAAGTCTATTTTCCAAAGAAGTACATAGGCCTTAAACAAAACCAAAAGCTTCAGGGATCTGATACTATTCAAACAAGTTTCAAAACATGGAAAACTTCATTACTCCCTCTTCACGGAAGAGGCAGTGGCAACCATCATCTTTCAGAGAAAAAGAAACCCAAGGGGAAAAACCTACAAATTGCATATTTGAAACAAACATCTTCATTCACCATTTCCTTTCAATTTTTTTTTTTAAAGGTTTTCCATCTGGCATGAAAATTTTAAGTTGAGACAACATTATTTCGGGAAAAGCTGGAGGGTGTGTGTAGGCAATACAGAGGCTTTAATGGAAAAAACTAGTCATAGCATTAACAACTGACAGACTATTATCCTTCAGTAATGAACTGACATGATGGTACTTTCCTTTGCTTTTCTTTGTTTTTAAATAAAGGACACTGTCTCATTGCCTGTTGACTACTACAGAATGGTTCTCAATGTACTCGCAATGCTGTATTCACTCAATTACAGTAGTCATTTTCTCTTACATGTAAAAAGGGAACAAAGTAAAACTGCATCGGGACAAACTACATGTTTCAAAGGCTAAATTTAAAAGTGTAATAAGTATGTGCAAGTAGCCAATTAACTTGTTAGGCTTATGAATCTTCCTTTCTTAGTTTTTGTCCTTTTAATTCTTGCAAATATAAAAAGGCAACTTACTGTATTCTGTCCTTTACATCTAGGGTGCTTGGAGAATTCAGCACACTACCTAGGTCTGACAGGTATAGTAACCCAGAAAGATAACTTCATGCTTTTCAACAGCCAGAGGGAAGACTTTTAAATACAACTAAAAACATCCCTAAGCAGCACAGTATATTAGGTTCGCCAGTTACATGAAGAACCAAAACAACAGACTAGCCTGACAAAACCCCCCCAAAAAATAGAATCACTAGATAATTATGATTGCGTATGAAGAAACAACTGAAAAGGAAATAAATTAAAACTGTCTGTAAGGGATTTTAACCAAACGCACAGTATATCTAGAATATGAGATAAATTTGTAGTGCATTAATATGTCTGAGTTCATACAGACTCAGCTGCTCACAATTACTTTGGGGCATTCCAGGAACACATAACTTGACTGCAACACATGACATGAATATAAAAACTAGTAAGAATTTGACATGAATTCAAAGACAAAAAAAGAGGTTGTTTTAAAAGAGGTTGGTTGTGAACAACTGTACCACTGCTGAAGTGTTAAATCATGCAGCAAGGCTCAGAGTTTGCCAGTTTCAAAGGCTTTACTGTGCAAGTCAGCCAATCACTGCAAATGCCCACCGTGAAAACAAAACAAAACAAAAAAAATCACTACAGAAGTTAGAAATCTGCTTGTTCTTCAAGTCTGTGGTAGTTACTGAAAAATGAAATAAACCTGAAGTTTTCTTCTCTGCCTAGTCTGACATGATGTTTTTCTTACATTTGAAACTTTTCTCTTTGCAATTAGCGTTAATACTTGCATTTCACCATCCAGACACAAATGCCTTTCACACCTACATCTCAGGCCTATTTAAGTCTTCCACAGTTTGCTAGATCTTACCGTCTGATGTCTGTGATCATGCTTACCTCCAGCAGACCCTAGAGCAGGCATTAGAAGTGAAGAGTCTTTCATCAGCTAGGATTTGTTTCAGTCCATTTGATTATCCTTCTACATGTTGATGAGACATGGATCATGTGTGGGAACCAGCTATATCTTCCTTGGTAAATCAAGATTCTCATTATGCAACTCCAAAATAGCTGCATTAAGGCTGCATAGTATTTCCTAATTTTGTAGGGCTTGAAAAACACCAGACTAATGGAAGTCATCCTTCACAAAGATAAATCAGACCTCCACCCTCTGTATGAGTATCCCCTTCCTTGTGTGTCAAATTCTCCTTTCTATTTGTCCCATTGCTCTTCTTTTCCTGTGTGCCTCACACTTCAGCAAGTTGCCAATATACATATATCAAACACTTGCATAGCATTCATTTTCAAAGAAGAGCAAGCCAGGTGTCTGCTCCCAAGTGCATACCAGGGTGCAGGGGTCAAAGGCTGTGAACTCCACCTGGAACCCCTTATTTGTGCCAGAGAAAGAAAACATGAGACACGGCCTTCCCCTTAACATTCCCTAACAGCCGGCTTATAGTTCAACTGATCGTCAAGGCCACTATTGGTATTCCCCTTTGACATGCCCAAACATTCTCATTCAGTTTAGATAAAATTTAAAACTCTTACCTCAACATTATAAATGTCTCTTCCAGAGACGGATGCCTAAATTTCAGCCATTACTGAGCTTTATAGTGCCCAAGTTTCTCTACAAATTTGCTCCTAAGGTGAGGGGGGCAGCCCAGGACATACAGTTTGGGATTAAAAGGAAAAGGCATCAGAGAGGAAGTACTTAAGTAATTGTGGGTTTCTTTTGTGGATGCATTATCTCCCTCTTCTGGAGCATCAATACCGAACGACAATCATTCTTCAGCACAGTATGAAAGATATAACAGAACAGTGTCATTATGGACTGCAGCTTAATGAACCCCTAAATTTCATTTTGTTCAGAAACAGCATCCAGGAAAATTAATAACACTGCCTCCTAAAGTAGAGTGGTACTGCCTTCAGCACGGTCTCCATATCAGCTCATTTCCACACCATCAGGGAAACAATGATTTTCCCCTCCTCCTACTGCTTATGTTTCTTCTTTTGAGAAACTTCAACAGAATTAAAAATTTATTCTATTTTCCTTTTCCCCTGCCACACAAGAAAAAATTATTTCTGAACAAGATCATACTGTATTTTTAATTACATGCAAAATTAGCATTTAGATAGTACCGTTCACCCAAGAGTTCTATGGTACTTTTAAATTTCAATTAAATCAAGTACTTGTTTAGTTTTTCATGCTTTGAGGAATTACAGATGATTATTATTATTATCCTCACTTTACCAGAGGAACTATTCAAGAAACTGAGGCATGCAGTAGCTAAAGACCAGATTCTGCTTAAAGTTGCACAAAGACCTGGAATAGTGCCGCTGAAGTGAATGGAGTTACACTTACCCAGAACTAGGCTAGTACATGGCACAGAGCACAGACCTAATTATTCCAAAAGGCTCCAAGTAGGGCTGTGGTGGAAAGAACAAAAGTAAAATCTGTATTCTGAGTCACAAACCTCTTCCCAATTCACCTGCTCATCATAAAGAATCAAATATTTTGAGCAAGAGCAGTCAGTGAGGGGTCAGGAAGAGATTAAATAGCTATACCAAGGTCATATAGGATATTTGTGACAGAGAATGTCTCTAAGCCCAGATTTCCCAATTTCCAGCATACCACTTTAATCAACTCGCACACCTTTAACCACCACTAACCATAAAGACAAAATAAATCCGAAGAAAGTATACTACATTTCCAGAAGTAGCCGAGCATCTTAAAGCGTCCTGTGCCTCATCAAAGCAATGTTTCAACAGAAAACACCATGCCAATTCTGCAAAAGCATGATAAGAAAGGGATGCATGTCGGGTACTACCACTGAGCTCCTTAACTCACATTCCCCTGCTAACTAGAGCAACTGTGCATCATACTGATGGGAAGTGTGAAGTTAAGCTGAGGTGTTTCAGCTCAACGGATACCCTCTGATCAACGAACTTAAAATAACACGATTTTTATCTCTCCCTGTCTTATCCCAATCACTGCCTCTATTATGCATTTTTAGAACATTTCCCTCTTTCAGAGAAAGCAGAGAAAACTATTAAACATTCATTCTGGGTATTTCCTATTGCAGTCATGTGGGAAAAGTTATTTTCATCATGCTGCTTTCTTAAAACAGATAATAAATTTGCCTGCAACATTTGTATATGCAGTAAAGTATCAATAAAGTACAGCATAATCTTTTATTTCTTTTAAGGATTTCATAGAAACAAAGATGACCAATACCTCTGAGGATCAAGACCTGAGAAAAATCTGAGGTCTTTGGCTTATTATTCCCTTCTTAAGGACTTGGGACCAGATCAAGATGCAAAACAAAGAGAAACTTGTGGTATAGTACAGAATGAAGAGTACCCCAGGGATGCAGGGGGAGAAGAAAAAGGTCATGGAATTTTACTGTTGGGTTAGCCAAAGAATAACAAACAAAATGGCTGCTCCATGTTATAAAATACATTGAGGCTTACTCTAGGGTTCAGTGATGTAGTAAAGCACTTCCTCTGGGTTCCCCTCTCAGACATATAGCATGTTTACTAGAATTAACCATAAAAATTCTGGAGTTTTTCCTTCAGCACTGAAGATAACTATTGTCTTCTGGACAAATATGTTATTCTCCTCTTTGCAGTCATAATCTTCTCTCTCTCAACGAAAAACATTCAAACATTTTCTGAGACTTATTTCTAATGAATGGTGCTTAAGTGCACCCACCAGTTTTGCCTGCTTCTTTCCATCTGGCTTGCTCATGTGCAGTGCCTATTTCTGTGAATTCTTACAAAACCTGTAAATGTTGAAGCCATCCATTACTCAATGTTATGGCTACCAAGTACCAGAAAACATAGAACAAGTATGGACTTACGCAGTTCTTCCCGGTGCCTCTCTGTCTGTGCAAAAAACTGGCGAAGCTCCTCTGTGATCTCCATGTTACTCAAGTCGTATTCTATCTCCCCTTCAGACTCAGAGTCCTCCTCCATTTCAGAGTCCCTGTCAGCATCCTCCCTCCCTTGGTGGGCATCCGTGTACTGCTGAGCGCCCCCGTGGTACGGAGTTCTGCCATGTGGGCTATAGCTGGAAGAATAGTTTTGGGTACGTGGGAGATCATTCCCATCCCAATCTGAGTAGCGGCTACTTGGAGAGACTGCAGAAGGATGCCACGGTAGGTGATAAAAGGACTCCATGGCTTTCCTGTAGGCTTTCTGGTGTCTACGCATCCAGCGCATGGCTAAGTCATAGTGCTTCCAGTATCTTGCGTACACTCGCTGGGAATACCACGGCTCAGTGTCTTCCTGTGGAAAACACGGGCAAGAGGGAAAGAACACCAAAAAAAAAGGGGGAAAAAAAAAAGAGAGAGGGGAAAAAACAGTAGTTGAGGGGAGAAACACTGTAAATGCAAGAGCAAAGTTTGCTTTTAATCATTAGTCATCCTTTTCCTTTGATAAACCATATACATCTGAAAGAGGACAAGTATTAACAGAGTGCAAGTGCACTACACTTCATTACTCTTACAAGAGATTGGTTTTGCACCGACACAACTACCAATGAAGAATTAGCAATAGAGAAGTTGCAGCGTCCAGAAGGTATTTTCCAAATGTTCATGCTACTGCAGTGGGAATCAGTTCTTTTTAGGGGATATACTGTGTGGATATATTCCACAATTCCTTAGCTGCTTATGTGAGTTTTAAGAACTGAATCATTCCAAGGTGTATGTATTACAAGCTACACCTGATTTCCAAATCCGCAGACAGAAAACACAAGAGATTAAAATTCCTCCATATTAAACAAAGGCATTCATTTTATGCAGTAACATATTTCCTCCATCTGCCTGCCAAAATAAGTTTCTCAGAAAAGGTCAAGTGGCAATTCAGCCAAGTTCATATATCCATCATGGCCTTGATCAAAAACAAGACTGTATTTAGCCAAGTGCAAGCTGCCAGTAAATCTCCCTTTTGTACTCATCAGCAACCAACATATGAAAAGGGGTAATAAAGTACCACTGATAAAGTACATGGAAAAATAGTTCTATAGAACGAAACATACTGTAACACACCTTCTCCTGTCTTCCAGCTAATCTTAGTTTTCCTGAAAAAACAGTTTCACGCTGTTCAGATTTCACCAGTAACTACAAAGCCCCACAGTCCCTCTAGCCTTAAGCCTCCTTCCTACAGGCCATCTCATTTCCCTCCTCATCCTACTCTCAAAAAGAGGGGATAATAGAGGAGCTTAAAAGAAGGCCATAAAATAAACTAGAGCCTAGAACAAGTGAAATAAATAGCAAATGTTTTTTTCTTTCCCCCACATCTTAATTTCCATAGAAAATCTTTTATCTGGGCCAAAGCAGAATGCCTGTACTTTAAATTGGAAGGATTTTAATTAAGCTTGTGGCAAACACTCAAAACTATGGCAAGATTAGCTGAGGTTTTCAGAGATGAATGTGACATTTACAGTCCTTTATTAGTTTTTTTTTAAAAAGGGCATACAGGGCAAAAATCTTTCTTTAAGTGTGTTTTCTTGATTTGCACTGACACCATTGCATAGCCTTAAAAGAATGACTCTGGAAAAAATATCCCAAAACAAAACAGAAAAAACAAACCTAAGAAATATTTTCCATTTAATGCTAACAATATCAAGAGAGGTTAATTTCATTTACTTACATTTGTTTCCACTTTCTGATTCTCAGGCAATAATGGAAATGCTAGAGAGTTTAGAATAATAATTGTAACTCTCATGCTTACTTTCTTTCTGCAAAATTGAGCCCATTATCCCATAAGAGATCTATAAATGTTATCTCTTTTTAAGGTCATTGGTAAGTGCTCTCAGAAACAAAACACCTCCGGCTAATAAGAGTCCATAACGAAAACCCACTACAACAAACTTGCATTCCTTAAGAATTTCTGATCAAAAGTTGCAGCCTATTTGTGAAGGGCTGTGGGGCTCAGCTACGTGATTTAAAAGTCCAGACAAATTTTCTTTCCTGAAAAGTAACAATTCATGGAGGTGAAACCTCATCCTGATTCTCCTCTTGGTCTAACATTGTGCTGCTACAAGACCATGTATTTCAGAAGATTTATTCCTAGGATGAGTGGGTGCAAGAAAAGCATCTGCCTTCCATATGGAATTTCTTCATTCTTAATCATCCAACCAGCTAAAAGCTAGGATGAACAATGTTTTATTTACTGTTCTTGCTTTGCTTAAGAATGTCACACTGACTCCTCATCCTTCAGCAGCCAGATGAGAATGTCCTGTTGTCAAATCTGATACATTCACAAATTGCTTTTAGAACATTTAGTCTATTTTCCCCACTACTTAAAAATCCAGTTTTGAAACATCATGAAGCTTGACAAAAGCAGGTATCTCCTACAGTTTATGTGTTTCCAAAGACAACAACGCATTCTTTTGAAGCTCAAAAAATATCTCCAGTTCTTCTAAAATGTTTCTAAAAAGTGCCTTGATGACTTTACTGAAAGCTCTGGAATCCAGCTGGCTGATGTGTCTAGCTGACTAGCTCCAGTTGTTAATTTAGGGGAAAGGAAGACAAAAAGCCAGTTCATGTAGACAGAACTGTGATGCTGGTGCCTGTCCAGCTATTTTTTGTGGCGTTTTTGTTGAAAGTGACCCTTGAAAACCCCTTTTACATTTGAATTTTAAAAATACATCTGTTAAAAAAGAAATTACAGAAATGTTTTACATTGGGGTGGAAAAGGGAATGGAATACTTTAAAGTCTAACTTAGTTCTATGTCTGTGCTTTTTCAGCTGCGGAATAAATGGAAATAAGAGATTTCCTCAAGGAAACAAAAGCTATAAATCTAAGGCAAATGATCAGAGGCCTCTGTTATTTTCCTGTTATGTCTCTGGAGTCTTCCCAGGAGCAGACAAATCACTCACTGTTGTAATCTGAATTCTATTTTCAAAGCAATTTAGCTACTTTCACATCTAGGTTTTTACATGTCTGCATTGACAGTTCAATAAAAGTGTTTATGTGCATTTTGTATATAAAATGTGACTAAGTTATCACACAGAAACCCATAAAGACCGCTTACCATCTCTTGTGGATTTTGTTCTGGTGATCAAGGTGAACTAGAAAAGAAAACAGTAGCTTTTTAATTCATAAAAATATATGCATCAAGATGGCCGCAAGCACTGAAAAGATTTTTGTTAAACTTGAGTACTATGGCTTCCAGCTATTAAATATCCCTTCTCTGTTGTGGCTAGTTGAAGTCTCTTATTTATAGTTTTTGATTAGTATCAGTAAAAACCCCATTCCTTAAAATTCCCCACTGCAATAAGAAGGGTAAAAGGGAGCCTTCTACACAATGAAGCCTAAAATGCTGGGACTGAACACTTTTGCTCCCATTACCCTTTTCTTTTCTATTTTCTCCCAAGCTTTCTGCTTCTACAACCTTTAGTTTCCAAATTAATGCCAAACAAAAATCATAAACTTAAATGAAACACACTGTTCTTGCTTTTTAGTAGTGTCTGCACAGACATCTATAAAAGAAGCAATTACCATAAAATGATTAAACCCATCTTGACTCCATTCAAGTAGTAAGGTTTCTGTTTAAACCTATGGTGCACTTATAACCGCATACAATCCTTTCTTTCTCTTTATTTCTCTTTTTTCAGACATCTGATCCTGCCTCCCATAAAGAAAACACAAGCCAATTCAGGTTGCAATCACATTTTTTAAATGTGAGGAAAAGGAAAAAGGAAGAGGGGCAACTGGAGAGCAAGGAGGGGGGGGAAAAAAAAAGGAAAAGAGGGGGAGAGAGGGAGAACAAGATCTCTATTAACCACCAGGCAGGATTTATAATTACCACCATTTTCAGTGTGATTTACCAGCATGAATCACTGAGAAATATTCTGACTCCCCTACCTACCTGACAATTATTTTCTTACATTAAGATGTTAGCTGCCTCATCCATGTATTTCTCCTGATGCTCTCAGCCTCACCTTGAACTTTACGTTAGGTGAGTGCCAGTGAAAGGTAACAGAAATTCAGTACACTAAACTATCATTGCTACCCCTAAGACACGGTCAAATGCTATTCCCAGCAACACTGGAATATAGCCAAGACAGCACTTACAACTGTCGTAGATTTATAGCAGCACAAAACTAGGATTTTTCAAAATGCATATGAATACAGTACATATGCTAGTTCTGTTCTGCCTCATATTACACTGATTAAACAGCAACTTTTTGCCTCTTAAGACAAGCCGTATTGTATGAAAGGAGAATGGGGATGGGCCATGTTCAAAGAAAATGCAAATCATGCAGCTACCACAAATGCAAATTATTGCCTTTTGCAAAGCCCACACTAAGCTCAAACGCATAAACCCTTGGTCACACCAACCCATCTACAAGAAGCCCTACATACGTAAGCAGTCCCATTGCAATCAGTGGGATGACTCATGCGAGCAAAGGATTGCAGGATCAGGCATCAGGCAATCAAAGCGTGCGCGTTCATTGTATTCTCTCCTGCCTGCTTGGAGGAAGAAGGAAACTCAGCGCTGAGGTCACTGTAAAACACTGTGGTGACTTGTAACACTTGAAATGCACATATACCTGAAAGACTAGCCCTCTTTGTTCATTTCAAACATCTCATTTCCAATGTTAGCCCTCTTCAAAACTTCTATCTCCACTCTCATGACGTACACGTGTACTTTTTGTCCCTGTCCCATATACATCTGGATGTTGTCAAGGTTGCCTTAATGTCTTTCTCTCATACTTAAAAACCTAAGTCCACAGTAGCCGCTTCTTCCATTTTCCACTTCAGCTAAAGTATGTGCATTTCCTTTTCATGATCACTCTAATTCCTACATGACAAAAGATTCTTTGAACTAGCTTTAGCATAAATAGAAACCACAGAATCATACAATTGTTTAGGTCGGAAAAGATCTTAAGATCATCACGTTCAGAGCTTAATGTAAATTCACTAAGTGGTGAAGTCTGATACTTTATTACTAATACATAACACCTACATATGCTCTCTGAAGGGTAAGGAGGTGAAAAACCCTAACAAAACTATCCAACTGTATTAGTTTACCAAATATGAAAAACTTGTTTTGCCAAACACAGAAACTTTAATTATTTTCATAAATTATTTATGAAACATTAGGCTACAAATATAAAGCAGAGCATAACAATGTTGCAAACTGCGACACTAAATTAAAGAATGAGTTTATTTTCAGCTGAATTACTCTTCCAAAACAAACTACATAAAATATGAAACACGACAAGAAGCAGAAAATAAATGCGATAACTCTACTTCTATAATTTATACTTCAAACAACAAAATACGGAAGCAACTGAACACATGAAACTCACCAGCAAATGTAGAATTTAAAATGAGGAAGAGATTTGTTTGCCTATGCTGACCATTAATGATGGAAGTTATTTTTTGATAAATGTTATTACTTCCTTCTCTCAGTTTTAAAATATTTCCCCACTGATAATTAAATATGCACGTACTCCCTTTCATCAAAACATGCCTGTCTCCTTACCAACTTGAGGCAAGTAAGCATTAGTGAAAATAAATAAATCTGATCAAAACAATTACAGCATTTAATTCCATTGGAGTCAAAAGAAATTGAGACAATGTCTATCATATTGTGACACACAAGCATGAAATACTGTTTTTTATAACTTGGTAATGTAATTCATACTCTGGGACGAAAACCCTCTAGTGGTGTGTTGGATATAGTGCTGCCACACGGCTGCCATAATGGAGGTGACGGGTACAGCTCAGAAAGACCTGGCAATGCGGGACCAAGGAGGGTTTCACTTTATTCAGAACAGCAATGAGCACAAAATTAATTAACCTGTTGCATGGTATTAAGGTAAAAATATGAGATGTTATTAAAGGAACGTGAGATTTCAATAAATTCATCAGATTTCAACAAAAAATATTTCTATAAAGCCTTCCTGAAAAAGCAAACTATGTTTAAATCAGAAACGTCCCAAACAACAGACAGCTGATGACATCCTTTGCCCACTGCTGCTTTTGTCCCTGCTCCTTTAGCCTGTGAGAAGTGCCTTCTTCAGTCAGGCCAGAGATGTCCCTAACTCAGTATTCAGTTTCTGGCAGTGGGTAGTAAGAGATGCTCAGTAAAATATAACACTGGTGTATGTACACAGGAATTACTTTTCTAGGTACATTTCTCCTGATTTCAGCAAGTGGCAGTTCAGATACTTTTTTCAGCTCCAAACTGGTTTTGGTATTTAAAGCCAGAATGTGTCATTTCTCTGAACCCATGAATACTAAGTGTTTCCACGGCAACCCAGGGCAGTAAGTTTCACAATTTAAGGTGTTAAACATCAATTTGCACTGTGTATTTTGCACTCCCCTTACTACACACTCTTTAAAAATATCTGAAGAGTTCAGTAAGAAAAGCACGTCATGTAACAACATCAATAGTGTGCATCTTCCCACAAACATCTATTTCATTTTATACTTCCAATGCTTACTCTTGGTGCAGAATTACCACCAGAAGAAGGAAATGTCTGAAAAGTGTTTTGACACTCTATGCTTCAGATTAATACTGTGCGTTGCTGGTGTATGACGTTAACTTTAATACCGAAACGCCCTAGTTACAGTCATGCAGAAATTTAAGCCTGATTGCTGGGACAGTTGGCAGTACAAGTATTTCCCTTAAAAAGAAAAAAGGGTAAAAATTCCCTACACTACACACTGCATTCTTGTTTGTGAATGGCTGTAAATACAAGACCTGTCTGGCACTTAGGATACAGTTATGGCTGGTTGTCATCCCAACAGGAGAGTCAGTTGAGCTATAAAGACCTACCTATCGCTATGATGTCTTCACACCAATGTCCTTACACCAATAGTAGTAATTCCTGCAAATGGAAGAGAAACAAATTACACATAAGACAAAATCATGTTCATTGCAGGGACAATCCACATTTAACCACTAGGCCTCCAAACAAAACATGCCGATCAAACTTTAGCGTATGTACTATGGCTCTTTGGCCCTGAGCAGAGCCCAAGACAGCGTAATCCTCTGTTGCTCCCAAAAAGAGGGTCCTTCTCTGGTCCGAGATCCAGGACACAAACCCGAAAGCTATTTGGGCCAGAAATCAGAGGTCAAAAGTGAAGTGCTAAAACCTGTACAATTATTAGCGGCCACAGTTAGCTTATGTTTCATATATGGCTTGTCAGTTCAGTCATAAATGAGGAAGAGGATGAAACTTCTCGACTATTGCTTTTAAAGGCAAAATTCATTTCCTGGCCTCACAGATGTCATGCCCAGACTCTGGGCAGTGACTTTAAGGATCACAAAACCCATGAGCAGCTCTCACCTCTGCCAAATAGGGCAAACAATTAAATCTCAGGGCTGGCAGGGAAACAGGCCCTTATGCCCAGGCTTGCCCTGGCCCCAACCCCCAGCACAGAGGACCACTCTCGCCTGAACTCCCACACCCCCGCCTCAGGCCGGAGGCCGACATTTTGCAGAGGAAAGGAAAGGAAAAGTCCCGAGCTCCTACAGCCGATTTGCGTGCTCTAACCACCACCCCTCCACCCCCGCCGGGCGCCCGGGCTCCAAAAGCAAAACTCCCTCCGGAGCTGCTCGCTTTCCCGCTCACGCCACCGCTCGCCCGGCTGCCCTCCCTCAGCCCTCCCGCCGCGGCCCAGCGAGGCGGGAGGCCTGGGCCGCAGCTCGCGCAGGGGCACCGCCGTCCCCGCACCCACCCGGGCAGCCTACGGCTCCGGTGGGCGAGGGGAGCCGAGCGGAGCCGCCGCCGCTGTTTCCTCCCTCCCTCCCTTCCGGCGAGGACGAGCGCGGCGCGGCGCGGCGAGCGGCGCTTCCTCCCGCCGCTTCCGCTAGGCCCTCCCCGGTCCCGCGGCGCCATCTTGTGGGGCTGCGGGGAGGCGTCGGCGGGGGCCCGGTTCCCCGGGGGTGGCCATGGGCCCTCGACACCGCAACCGTCTCCTTCGGGGAGGGGGCGGCCCCATGTAGCCACCAGCCCCTCACAGAGAGAGTGATGCCAACTCCTGCCGTCCCGTCTGCCCCCTCGGTGCCTCCTCCAGTCCCAGAGCATGGACAGTACTCAGCAAGCTGAATTGTTACTCAAAACCTGGGTGGCACTGTGATACGTTGTCCTCTGATTTTTTTTCCCCCCCCAATTAATTTCTAAACTTTTTGTTCAGGTCCTGTACCGCTACTGAGCTAGTATTTTCACAGGTCTGTGTGTGAGCAGCCTGTCACGGCTGGCAGAGCAGGGATTGCTTTTTCCCTTGCATAGCATTTTACACTGTCTGTGTTAAATTTGCCTGCTATTATCCAGTGCTGTAATGTTGTTCTGTGTTTCTTCATGGTTGGTAAAGCCCTCAGCTTTACCGTACTGAATAGCCGAGTATCCTCACCAGACCGTGCCACCCCATCCATCATCCCTGCCCTTCTCCAGACAGCTCCTGGGTGGGCCGCGCAGCGCGAGCAGGGCTCCGGCCACCGGTCCTGGCAGGGAGGGCTCCCCTGTGGCTCCTCTCTCACCCTCAGAGCTGACCGTTACTTCTCCTCTCTGCTTTCCTTGCTTTTAATTAATACTTCCAGTACAAGAAACTCATATTTTATTCCCATTTTTCAGCTCTCCTGGTGTGTTTACTGCCCTAGCTGCTTGCCTGCTGAAAATCCCAGCAGACCATATTGAGACAATTTCCCTTTATTACCTGCTTGAATTAAAAAACTCCATTGTGAAACATGATTTCGCTTTAAAAACCACACATATTGATTCTCCTTCATATAGGAAATTTCTACATTTATCTCCCATATATCTACTGAAGTTATTCTTTGAAATAATTTCTACTAATTTGCCTGGTATGGGCATCAGATGTAATAGTTCGTAAGATCTTCAGATGTTTTTAGGAACCGGTTTTACTCATGTCAAGTTCAATACCTTGTGCTCTTCTACTGAGACCTTTAACTGATGGAACTTGTTGATACTTGAGATCAAAAATAACTCAGGATTACTTCAGTTTTGTGTTCCTTTCAGAACTCTTGGGGAAATACTCTCTGGCCCTACAGATCTCCTGTTGCTCAGTTTCTCTATTTTGTCACCTGCTCTACAAACACTTCGGATGAGGGAGATCCTCCAATGCACCTCTCAACATGCTAGCATAGGAGCTTCTCCAAGTTTCTCTATGATGAACACAGATGCAAAAAACCACCAAACAACCCTCAAACAAACCAACATTACTTACTAGCCAAATCTTTTGAATGTTCAAATCAGAACAGGCAGCAATAAGGCACAATAAGTCAAGATGTGAATCGATCCCTTTTTATTGCTGGTGTATCCTTTACATGGTATATTTTTCCTTCCCAAGATCATTCTGATTCTGTTTATGGCTCCTGCAACAGCAACAATGGACCGGTTCACATACCTATCACTTTGAATTGTCTAATCAATGATACTTACAGTGGATAGACCTAAACCAATTTGTTTGTGTATGCTGAATCTGATCACCTTTCCACCAAGCTGCATGGCAGTGCAGTTGCTGGTCATCACATTGAGGTGTACAGTTTTTCATCAACAGTGTTTGGATAATACCATTATATCTGGTCTCTTCAGATAATTAAATTCTAGAAAAAATTGGACATTGCTTTATTTGCTATCATCAGTATGAAATCTCAAATTCGAAGAAGTATACACTTCTTTGCTGCAGCAGTTTACTGCTTTAGCACAAATATGGTAGGAGTGCTAGAGGATGTAGTCTGGCAATGATGGCCCTGCAGTAAAACATGCAAGAGTTTAATTATAAGAAGTAAATATACTGAATATTCACAGCATGTTAAGAGCAGTAAATCACCCCTCTTAAAATGCTAGCAGCTTCTTCATCATCTATGTGCTCTTTTCCTCCAGCTACTCTTTCACTGTATGCTCCTATGGGAGTTAGACACCTGTGTAGAGCTGAGAAGTCTAGATACTACAGTGGACTTTAACTGTGGTCCTGTTCAGCCCCTGCATCACAAGTGTTTTGTGATTTCCTTGTGTGTGGCCAAGAAATTCGTAGACAGCCTCTCTGGCTCCAAGGCAGAAGAGATGTATTATGCAATTGCCAGCATTGGCATTACTGATGCTGCTATGTAGATTTTGAAAATGCGATTGTGCTGTTCTTAGTTTTGTAATATTTCAGTTTAAAAGATGACTTTCTTGGATAGTGTTACTTGTTATGAAATGTACATTCTCTTCATTCACTGCTTCCTACTTATTCCCTTCTACCCACCTTACTTATGCATACTTGTGATTGCACAGTTATTGTCTGTGTGGAAGCACATAAAAAATTATCATTCTTATGGGATCTACATGAATATCACATGAAATAAACCTCTGGTTATATGCATTTTGTCAGCAGTGAGATCGGTACTTTCTGCCTGCTGAAGACTGATTTCTTTCTTCATGTTTCACCTGATCACTTTCACTGGATCACTTCTGAATCCTTCACTTCACAAAATATCTGCTGCTGTAAGAGCTGTGTTTTCCTTGGGAGCCCATGTAGATCTTTCATGTATTTAGAGTCTACCTTTTATCAGAGGAGAAGGAGCAGCTTGGAAGAAAGGTTTGCTTTTAAGGGCAGCCCCTTTACGCAGTCCCTCACACAACCCAACAGTAGAGAAGGTCTCACGCTAGTGCTTGGTTTGTAAATCCTTTTCTTCTACCCCCTTGAAACATGAAAAATGTAAACTGGGTCTAGAATGAACTGAATACCCCTGCAATTTCTTTTCCAAAGGTAACGCTGGTGAGGAAAGGGTGGCTCCTATTGATTCCAACGTGAGATCTTCCCTCCCAGCTTTGGGGCCAGAAGCATCACAGAGGAGGTTTGGGTTTTATTGATCGGTTTTACCAACAGTGTCCCATAATGCAGCACGTCCCTCTTGAACTACTTTCTCCCATGGCTGTGTTCCTTGCAGCTTTCAGTGTTGCTCCAATGGTTGAACATTAGTCTTGAACCAGGCTGAAAATAAGGATGATGTTTCCTGGCAAGAGAATGAAATGTTAGACTAGAACAGCTATTAGAGTAGGGAAATTTCCTCATAAGAAACAGCATTTGCAGTTGTCAAGTCTAGACATCTTAGAGAGCGTTTGTCAGGTACTCAGATTCATTAATTAGCCAATTAATTTAACTTATGCTTTAAGAAGCAAGGAGTGTAATGACTGGAGGTTTGTAAAAAAAATGTAGAAAGTTTAAACCTACAACACACTTTACTGTTTATATAAGCTGAAAAGAGCTTTCTGGGCATCAGATCTGAAAGGGTGGTAGTTTCCAGCACAGGGGGGCAATGATAGGAGGTTGGAAATTTTCTCTCCTTTTCTTGTACCACTGTTCAAGAAGAATACATCTGTCACACCCAAATGTGTGGTTCTGTTAAACTGGTGCAAATTTGTATGTAGACCATTATTTTGCAAAGATTGTGTTATTGTAGTGTTGCTCTATGGAGTTAAGCATAATCCAAAATAAGTCACCTTTTGAACTGTAGACTAATTGTTGACTGGCCAAAGCATTGAAATTATTGACTCTACTTGTCCTTTGTCAAGACAAAGTCATATTAACATTACATTATTTGTAACAGATTTTCTACCATGATGCAAATTCTATTTTTGGATTAAAACAAATCCTACTTAGGTCTAGGTCTTGTATAATCTGAATCTACAATTCATAAAATTTAAAGGAAAAGATTGGTACCCCTTTCTGGTGGTATGTGTGTGTGCGTGTTTGTATGCGGGAAATTACATGCGAGACTTCTCTTTAGCTTTCTGAGAAGGGAAAGGGACAGGCTACTGGAGGCAGAGTAGGGGGAGAGGTAGAAACATCTTAAAGACAATTTTACGGCCAAAGAAAATACGAAGTGGAGCTTGACTTCTGGATCAAATATCATCAGTCTTACCCAAAGTTAAATGTAGTTAATACCTCTCTTCTGTAGTGCCTGTGGCCTCATTGTGCGTGGATACAAGTTAATGAATTAAAAGTCAGCAGCACCTTGGAAGACTTTCCCCGCTGGATAAGGGGGTAGTATTCCTTTTGCTGGCTTTCTATGCTTACTTACAGTGTGACAGTCATCCCTACACCTGAGCCAGTCACTCTTCAGATCCCGTTATAGCCACGGGCAAAGCACAGTAACGATTTTTGGGTGCTGTTCATCTGATGTACGTTGGTTATCTACTTTGGGGTGAAATGAATCACACCTCAGCAGTGCTTGTTTCTTCCACTGACTTTCAAGGAAACCTGAGGCAATTCTCGCGAGGTGCTCTTATTGCTGGTGTGTACGTTTAGCCAGATAAATCCCATCGAGAAAAACTAGAAAAGTGCAAGAAGTTCATAAAGGAAAGTGTGGCAACGCTGGTTACAAGAGCTATAAGCCCACCTAAGCCAATAGATGGCAGCATTGTAAATGGCAACGCAGGCAACAGCGGTGCTGGGGAGCCGGAGCCGGGTGCCCTGGAGCAGGAAAAGATCTCCCAAATAGCCCGGACTCGTGTACCTCCGGCTTGCTAAAATATGCTGTCTTCTCTTACCTTTCAGATGGCACAAAGTCTCCCTTTTTCATGAAAGCTAACAAAGGCACCTTGTGCCATCCAGATTTCCAGAGTCTGAAAATCAAAAAAGGACTGAGCACTCAGCTAACTCTTAAATTTCCATTTCTGGAGGCTTAACACTGGGACATTTGGCACAGCATCTTACAATGATTTAGATCAGAATTTTATGTGGTAATTTCATGCAGTATACAAAGCAATAAAACATTATAATGATACATTTTCATCTTGTCTTTGAATTTTATTTTGTTGGTCTTTAGTAATTGGATTTATTTTATATATCTTTGTTAATTTTGGCATTATTGTACAGCAACAGCATTTGAAGTTTATAATTAGGAAATACAGATGGCATTGTGCTGTTTCTCTTGTACAGAAAAAAATGGGATTGTGTCACATTTGTCATCAGTTATTTTTAATTCAGAAAACTAATTAATGGTGTCAGAAGTGCTTTAAATGCGTGCAGGCAGCAGGTAACATGTGAAGAGGCCACAGTAGGAATGAAGACTATAAAGACATCAGAAGATGTGGGCCAGGTTTTGATTCCTTTGCCCAAGAAGCGACTCAGTGCCTTGATCGGATCAGGGAAGAGTTGTGTAGCCAAACGGCTGTGACCACAGCAGCGCGGGAGGGGACTGGGTCTCCTGGTAAATCCTGTGCTTGTTCTGTCTAGGCTGAATAGCTCCCACCCCATCAGCAATTCTGGCTTAAGTACTACTGTGCTACTGTGTACAAAGTGTCTTTTTGATACAAGCTCCTCACACCTCAATGTGGCCCCAAGAAAGTGTATTGAATCAAACTGCACGAGTTAAACCAGTGGTGTACCTGGCTTCGTTATTCCCCTTCCCCTTCTCTTTTTTGTAACATTACTAAGCACCAAAAGATTCCCAAATGCATATGGGGCGCACATATAGGTATACTGAAATAACCCCCCTAATTATTAGAATTTAGTCCACAAAACTCATGATATCCAAGTTAATGCCCCAAACTAATATTTAATCCACTCAGTTGTATGTTAGTGTTGTAAGACTTTGCAAATGATTTATAACCAGTAATGACTAAATAACATGCGGCATTTTAATACAGGGTTGTTTTGTTGTGGTTTTTTTTTTCCTGCTTTGACAAACATGGCATATTAAGGATACAGCTGGCTTCCCAAAGGAATTTATAGGTTTTTGTTGTTTTTATTTGTACACTGAATTTCTTCATTGGTCTTTGAAATATCATGAGCTGCCTAAGAGGTATGGGTACACAGATTCCACCAAAATTAATAGGTGTCTATGTGTAGAAAGAGTTTGTGCAAATCCCGTGGCTTGGGATCAGGTTTGTCCATTATTGTGCACATGTTAACTTCTACATAACATTGAAAATCAGCCTTCGATTGACCAGAGGTTAGTCACAGAAGTGCTGAATAACCCTTTGAATTCAATTAAAATCACTCAGCTACGTACGTTGTCAGGCCTTGTAGCTGTTTGATTTATTAACATTGCCCTCCATCATCTTTCTTCTTTTCTTCCTTTCTTCTATTATGTCTTGTACCTACTTGTTGTGTCCACAGCTATTAATGCTGGCTGCTTGTTTGTGAGCCATGTCTCACTCTCACTTTGAATTGTTACTGCAGACTGCCTTGCTGATGGTGTTGCCATGACCTTTTGAATTTCCACAATTGTAAATGGCTGTGCTCAGTACAGTGGGCGATAATAATTATACACATAGCTGCACCTAGATCCTGAGACAGACCACAGCACGCTGACCGATCTTCCTGCTACAAGAGGGCTTTGAGGAGGCAAAAGGCTTTCTCTGTGTTATCTGTATCGTCTGCTATAAAAGGCTTTAGTCACAGATACTTTGAACTGAGACTAGAAGTGCACTGAGAAGCAGTGCAGAATATAGATTAGGTGTGTAGTCATGTTGACCTGCCCCAAATAAGGGGAGGCTGCCTGAGCCTGCAAATGTGTTGCTCAGTCTCCATAGGACTGAGAAGGACAAGATGCCTGTTACACTGCTCCAGGAGCTGCAGGAAGTTCTGGACACAAGGACAGGAGATGGCAATGGCTCTTGAGCTAGGTGCATAGGTGGATTTCAACCCAGCAACGTCAGTCTCAGCAGCTTCTTCTAGCAACCAAGGATTTCACTGACCCATCGGCTGTGGGGCCAGCGCAACCCCAAGAGGTACAGCTTTGATGGAAGAGCCACATCTGAACTGCTCATAAGTCTTCTGTAGTCCAGGAGCTACACGTGGCTCTTTAGTATCAGGGTTCCTGAGGTTTTTCAGGGTGGTTCCTTAGCCACCAAATTAGACCTGTGAAACCTGAAACTGACTCAGGAGTTGACTAACAGGGAGGAGAGGGAAAAAAAGACAGTTGTAGAAGAGGACATAGGTGCATGACTTTTAGGTGCTTAATCAACAAGGTGGGATCCAAAGCTGAAAGCCATGTCTGAGGTTTTCTGTTCAACCCAGGGAGACAATTGGATGCCCCAGAAAGTTACCTGGAAAATCTTTATACTGGTACCTGTGTTTATTCTACCAACTAAAAGTTTCCGGCTGAAGTGCCTGTACTTCTGTTACAGTTAGTGATCCTGCATCTCCAGGAGACAGAGTTCCTACCTAGCATCTGAGCTAAGCTCTCTGGAAATGGCTGCCTCCATTGACCTTAGACCAAGCCTAGATACAAGCTTACATACATCTGCTATGCATTTAAAGGTATGTAAGAAGAAGGTGGAGAAACCATAGTGTGGAGACATCTTTACCTGCAGCTGTTCTCTCAAAAAACGACACATGTCTCTCTCTTTTAGATGGCAATGAAACGTCATGATGAATGTGCCCCCTCTGATTATAGAATAGCTTGCTAAGTACATCGCTTCCTTAGAAAATGAGACATCTGGATTTAATTCCCTTCTAAGCCTCAGAGGCTTAATACTTACCCCCAGGAGAACAAACAAACAAACCACTTACCTCTTGCTGACCTTGAAAGCCTGACTCCTGTTTATAGGCCAGCGTCAACATTTTGTTTTTCACTCCAGCTTTTGTATGTGTCCACAGACATTATTTGGCAAGCCATTCTGCAGGCTTTGCCAGAGATATTGCAATGCTCCAGGCAATATTTTGGCCAATTGAGAGAAAAAAAACAGACAGGCAAAGTGACTTGAAGTTTAGGGGAAAAAATACCATGTTTGTTGCAGTAGGAATGAGTAATCATGAAAAAAATATTAGGTAAGTTCATAAATTTTGAATATTTTTAGCATTAACAGTTTGTTTTATTTTATTTGTCTAATAATGAATTGGACCCAGTTTCTCTGTATAATTACCGCCATTATATTATTTCAGTGACAATGCTCTCCTGGGTTGAAGTGTTCATAGAAACATTTGCTATTGCTCTTAGCGTAGTTTGTTCTTGTGCAGAAGTACCTGAGAACCCACCACAGCGGGGTCTCCCTAGGAATGGGGGCATAAGAAGGGAAACAACTTTCCTCAAGAAAGTTTGTGTGAAGACTGAGGGAGGTGAGTCCTGTCATCCTTGCCTTCCGTATATTCTCAGCTCTTGGTCATGAGATCTGACTGTTGATGATCTATGGGAAGCAGATTTCAGCTTCTGGGCAGGGGAGGTGAAATCTGAGTCTTGGAAATGTCAGACAGAAGCATGTGGTTATATATTGTACGGTAAATGCACAGCAAAGCCTCTGCTACTGAGGAAGATCAGATCTGCTGTTTATGGGGGTACTGCTGGTTTGCTTATGCATAGGAAAACCAAGGCAGCTTGGACGTATGAGATTTGTTCTACAGCAAATATGCTACTTCTCCAGCAGTCCTATCTAGTTCTACAGTTGGCTGAGCAGGTGCTGTTGAGTTGGATTATGCATAAGCAACAAAACCTTGGGAGCCTCCTCACATGCAGCAGTCCAGAAACTCCAGACAAATGGATATATCCCTCAGATTTCTGCCACTGAAAATTCCCAAATCAGAAAAGAGGGTTTGTCCAGGAGAGACTCGCTGCATGCAAGCCCAAAGGAATGGCCTACATGCAACACATAGATACTGCTGGTTAGGGAGATACAAATTCCCACTGAGCATCCAATCCTGAAGGCTTCACTTCATTTTCTGTCCGCAGTCCTGGGTTCAAACTGAATAAAAGTTGAATGAGAACCTCAGGATATGGCAAACATTGATATAGGGTAGTGTTGGAAACTCTCAAAATATTTTTGGTAAATCTAAATAAAATGTCTTTGTACAGAAACTAGTCTTGTAACATTGAAAGCAAATGTATTTTCCTTTGAGAATTCAATAATTGCTGCTTCTGGGTCTCATTATCTGGGTTGCATTTGACTCAGACATTCTGTCTTAAAGTCCTGGCTAATTTCTGAGAATCCTGAAGGATACAAAGATACAAGCTTCGAACCAAGCTGTTTAAAGAAGCTGGCTACATGTCACGCTGCTGGGTTGGCTCCTGTTGATCCTGTGTGCTTTTAAGCTTTCTGCCACTTGAATGATGCTGGTATTGTTTCCTTGGTCTCTTCGATAAACTTCTTATGCAGAGGCTGGGCATCTTTCTCAGAAACAGGGCTTTAATGCCTAGAAGCCTGAGGCAGCCAGTAACAATGGTGATCCCTTGGTGTCCCTTGCACACAATTGCTCGCTCTTTCTCAGAGCTCTGACTATGTGAGGATGCAGTTTCGGTAAGTGTTCCAGAAAATGATAATTCTTTACATTACCATGCACAAGAAATCACAACCAGAGTGTCTTCATATATACCTTTCCTCCAGTTTTCTCCTTACTCTGGAACTGTCCTAGGGCTTAGGGTGCCCACAATCCTCCTCCTGCAGCAATAATATCTCCTCTCCTTTCAGGGTCTCTGCTCTGGCATGTAGCTAGCTTTCTGCCTCCTCTCCTGGACTCAGCTTCTGCTTCTCTACTTAGACCAAAGTACTCTGCATCAATTAAACCTTTTATCAGCCTTCTCAGATGATCCAGGTCCCCACTAGATAATCCCCTGCTTGTTTATTTCTCTCTTGAAATTTAGGTTTAGGAAAGCAGCTGGCCAGTGTGATAACACTTTGTCCCATGAAATTTCCATGTGAACAGAGGGTGACAAAAATTTAACGACTAGAAGAATTCAGCCTGTTTGTGGACTGCATCCTGACTCCTTCTTTCCTGGGGTAGCCTGGAGATGGGGAGACAGCCTGAAGTGGGCTGGATGAATTGCTCTGGGAGCTCACAGCCTCTTCCCTGCTATTCTCTGTCCTGAAGACTCAGTGAGCTTTTCCATCATGAGACGGGGGATGAAATGTATTTGTTGCAGCTGACATGCTCGGGACTTTCTTGCTGTGGTCTGAGATGTGCGTGTGAAGTCACTTCAGAGATCGGATGCACATGCACAGCCCCACCACATGGCCAGAAGTGATGTATGTGATGGTGCACACAGTGACCATGGTAGAGGAAGGACCTTGTTACGCTGCTAAGATGCTGCATGTGTGATTTAGCAGCGAATAGCTGCTGAATGTCTCCATAACAGGTTATGTGACACATGCTGACAGAAAGGTGGCATCGCTGCTCAGCTGTTAGCCCTGAATCACCATCCTTGGGAATTTCAGTACAACATAAAAATGAGGAGATAAAACAACCAATAGAGAGGGAAGACAAACTCTGTGTATAACGTGAAATTGCAGTCATCACAAATTAAACACAGGGAATTCATAATATCAAGCTGTTTTTAAATTGTACCTACAGAGATTCCACAAATCATTGCATAACCATTTACAGCCAGTCACACTGAAGTAACAGGCACAAGCTTTGAAAGTCCTGCTTCTTTTACCCCTGAAGAAGACAAGCATTTAGTTTATTATTGACATCAAGCATTTAGTTTATTACTGACATCATCCTTGATACAATTTTAGCAGAGAAGTCAACGAAGGACTAATGACCTGATTATCAGTCATACTGGAATGGATTGGGTCAGTGTTCCATAATGACCCTATAAAGACAGTAAAAGGCATACAAGTGCGTGTACTGCCTTTGTAGATATTAAATGATAAATTGAGGTGGCATTCATTCCCAAATAATTAATTATGAATTGTTCATCCATTGTCTGTTAATTTAAAAGTTCTTTGTGAGTTTTATCTTCCCACTTTGGTATCGTATGATTTACAACTGAAGCATCTCCCTGTTAAAATAGAGCTTGCTATTTCCAGAGAGACTCCTATAGAATGAATGATGAAGTACTTTTCATTAAATGACTGTGAAAATCAAAATCTCACTACCAGTATTTCATGGAGAGTTTATCTTACAAGGAGATGCACATGGGGTTGAACTAGAGTTACAAGAAATCTTCAGAAGTAGAGATGATAATCTGCCTCTACAAAACAAGAGAAATGCTGGTGTGATAAATAATACTCACTTTCAAAAGCAAATGCAATATTGTTGAATTTCCTAGGCTTGTGTGTACACACAATATTACCAGACAAACCAGCTGTTACTTCACTTCTATTATTTCTTATTATACTTAATATGTTGTACCCAGAGACACTGGACTAGCTGTGATATACACTATACAGGCACCAGATACACAAACCAGCTAATCTGCTAGCATAGAAATGAATATGAATGCAATCCTATTGTGGGAAAGGAGACAGAGATTGTTATTTGTATTGTAAGTAGTTGGAAGGTGTTCAAATGCTGCTGTAATGGATACAATATGACATAAGTGGATAGATCCAGAGGTGGTTCCAGAGATTTATTCCTGAGAACATTATTCCACTCGTACACATCAGCATTCTGTGATACACTTAACCAAAAAAAAAAAATGTTTGTGCGTTTGCATCGTTATTTTACAGGTTTATGAGGGCACCGTAAAACTCCTTAGTTGAGATTTTTTTGTTATATTTAGATCCTATTCCTGGGAAGTAACAATTAACTTATGAGAATACAAACACTGAAAATCCTTCTCAGAATCTTTCTGGCTGGCTTAGCTTGTAGAGAATTACCAAGGCTTATTATATTACTACTGGCTTAATGGTGTTAGGTTTTCAGAAGATATTTTTGTGAATCAGTGTAACCATCTTTCTAGTTTTTATCCTTTTTCAGAACAGCGATGACCTGTCGTTACTGTGAACAATAGGGAGGCCAAGCTGTCCCCTGCTCAGACCCTGGTAGTTTCTTTAGCATCTTTGCAGTATTGCGTTAGTCTTCAGGCTTCAGAAGGTGTATGGGTGAGCCAACGCTGAGGATTAGGCAGGAGACGGCAGGAGACAGCAAGAGGAGGGGCATGTTTACTTGCAAGCATGAGCATTAAAAGAGGAAAAGGCAGCAGTATGATGGCGTATTTGTAGGGCAGCAGTAGGAGATGGCAACTATTGGTGCATGTGGTGCCCATCTCTACACTGCGTGCCAAGGTCTGAGTTACTTGAGTATGGAGTGATCCTCAGAACCGTTTGTTCTACCACACGGAGTTGATTGCTTGGACATAATTTTTTTTTGATGCATCAGTCTAATGCCAGCCCTGTGGGTTGTTAACAGAATACCGTCTGCACTACAGACTTTCATTAACTTTGTATCCAAGAGTTTTCAGGGGTTGTGTAGCATAAGGGTGCCTCTGATCACTTTGTTGGCTAGAAGAAAGACTGCCATTTTGACGTACTTTCACACTATTACCAAGAACGACTGCAGCTGCAGTGAAGATGGGGTACTGACGGTCGTACAACACGCACTATGCTGAGCAATGATAATGTGTAGGGCTGCTATCTCTCCCTGGTCGTCAGTCCAGCCTTGAGGTGGGTGGTCTTACTGCTTTCAAAGCACTTTTTGTTGCTTTCAAAGGGACCCTCACCATTGTTTCTGGAAACAGTGGGATGTGAAAGTGGCCAGGGGAAACTCATGTCTTGTTGTGTGAGGTTGTTCCAAGTGAGACAGTGCTTCTGCTAGAGCATCTCCTGTGGTCAGGAGCTGGCGTCCCTAAAGGTGAGTTTCAAAGGCAGAAGACTTCTAGGGTGCTGCTTCGACTTCCCCGTAGGCATGTTCTTCCCATTCTTCCCCGAGTCTTTATTGCAGCATGCCTTTCTAGGTGAAAAAGTGCTGTACAGCATATGCTAACATCTTTACAGAATTCCTTAAACCTCAGACAATATCATTCAGGAATTCAGAGAAAGTAAACAATCCAAATAGTTGTGGTGGAGGAGACAAACGAAAAAATAAAAAGTATGCAAGTCCCAGAAAAATGCTGATAAAACTAGGAAAACTGCATGCAAAGCTTTGTATCATAAGTATCTAAGAAATTAATTTCTTCCCCTTTTATTCCTTTCCTCTCATTTATCTCATTACTATTCTCATTGCTCTAGAATTTACAGAAATTTGTAATTTGGTATTTTTCATTCTGAAGTAGAGCACTGTGCCTTTTCTTGGCATCTAGATACTATTCAAAATTCATTGTGTTAGATTGTCTGGACGTTGCTCGTAGGACATTACATTTTTCAAACTCTCAAGACACATAGCCTTCAAATTTTTTAGTTTAGATTAATTTTGGCTCATTTTATCTTCCTAGAGTAGATTTAACTGAGATCACAATGTCTTCATTATCTTGTAATGATTATAGAAGTCTTTCCTTAGCACATTAATACAAGTTGCGGTCTTTGACACATTTATAAGGGTTATCAACTAATGAGATACGGTTTTCACGTGTATACAACCAGGCCACATTCCATCAGCCTTCATTAAACAAGAAAAATAGAAGGAGCACAATACTAGCTGGGCTGTGCTGGTGCACAGCCAGAAGTTTTTCTCTTAATATTTTCTCTCTCTGCCGCTTCAGGAATTTTGATGACAGAGCTTGGAAGATACTAATATAAAGTCTATTAAATCATAAAGCATTTTAAAATCATTGTGTGTACCACTTTCATTTAAACTGTTTAAGCCAGGTGAGAGCGAACAACCCCAGCAGTGCAAGGGCAAGGCAGGGGCAGTGAGGGGCAGTGCAGGCGTAGGGTGGTGGCAGCAGGGGTGCACAGTTCTGTTGGGGGATGTTGGTGTAGCTAGTGGGGCACCAGAAAATGGAAGCAGGAAGGGATAAGCCCCAGTGATACCCGGAAAAGAGTGATTTTTGGGGTGATCTGGGTAGATGTGGAGGGAGCTGGCTAACAAGTGAGAAGATATTGAGGTCTGGGCAAGGCAAAGTGCCAGGAACTCCTCTGGAAGGCTGCAGTCCTGACTGGGATGCAGAGAGCTGGGATGGACAGGGCTGGCATGGCTGGCAGGGCTGCAAGGATTTGTTTGGAAAAAAAGAGGTAATAGCTGCTACATTTAGGAGGGCTGGGAGAGAGCCTGCAATTTGGAAGGACAGGAGTGTAGGGCTGAGTAAAGGTAACCATATTTACAAAGGAGGTAGAAGCAGAAGGGTAGACAAGCTAATGCAAGAAAAGAGGAATGGGACCCTGATATAAATGTTAGATAACTTTGGAAATATAGTTGTCAGCTACTTAATGCTGTTGCTATAGCTATAGAAATAATAGCATTCTAGTTTTCATCAAATCTTTTTTTGTTACACATTTTGACAACAACTGAACTTCTGCAGTGGTTTAATGTCTTTAAACTGCTCATCTTGCCACTATCTCTTTGTACTTTTCAAAATGTAACAAAAACATGTAGTCCTTACGTAGGCTATTATAGGTCAAAGACAAAACATCTGTCAAATCACATTGACAAGATAAAATTTTCAGCTCTGATGGTAATTCACACAAATGATTGTATGACCCTGCAGTAAGAATGGTCATAAAATATGCCAGCTGTTCACAGCTCTTTCCTTGACCATGAACAACAGAGCTTTCATGATCATGCTCCGTAACATAACAAATAAGCTGAACTGGAAACTACAAGAAATAATGACATCAGAGAACAGATGTAGAAAATTCTTTCTTTCCCGAAGTCTTATTACATTTAACCTGCCGTTCAAGTGCTTGAAAACTGTGTGATATATAGCTAATGTTTAAATACCCTTGACCTGAGCCTTTTCTAAGAAGTGCATCAGTGTGTGTTCCTATGTCAAATTCGGGGACTCTCACAAATAGACAAAAAACCCAAGGTGATTCTGCACCTAACTAGCTGGGGGAAAAGTTTCACAAAATATCTGTGGGAACAGCTTCCAGTCTGGGTAATGATAAAAGACATTTATGCAATCATCATTTGATTTTCTCTGTATTATGCCTTCTGGTTTCTAAAGAGTTTGTCTGCAGCAGAGATATTACTGGGGCAGAATTGATAAAGTCTGGCTGTTTCAAAGCAAACAAACACTGGGAATTTCTCTCACAGAATTTTTTTTTTCCAGTAAAGGCATTCAAGCTAAAATGGCGTGATTCCTTTTTGTGGATAAAAAAGAAAAAACATAGCAATTAGAATTTTTGAGATGACTATGGTTCCTGGCAAGGACATACTGGGGTTTTTTATATTTCAGTCAGGTATAATCAGGCACTGCAGCAAACACTTGCAAGATAATCTGCTCTAGAGCGGTAAGACAAAGCAGAAATCACCCCCATCAGAATATTGTGCAACGCAACCTGTTTTACTGGCATTACCTATAGCAGTGGCTGCAGCTGATTTGGAAGTGCAAGCGGGAAGCTGAGCTACATTAGATATCAAATGTTGGAAAACCTGGGTTATTTCCAAATGTTGCAGTGCAGAGTAATTGTTCTGGCTATGCTGTGTCAAGGTCTGGTTTTTACTTTTGTTTATAGCGGATGATTATTTAAAAAAAAAATCTCCATTTGCTCCAGGTAAGCACATCATCAGTTCTGAAAAGCTCCAGTTTCCACCCAAGCAAGCGATTTCCTTAATAAATATTTGATTTACTTCGGCAAACATCAACATTTAAATGGCAATCCCTCTACATCTATAAAAAGCGCAGCAACTCAGGGCTTGTTTTTCTCTGATGTCCCCTCCTGGACCTATCTTACTTTTTTCTCTGTTCTTGCCTTGCTTCTCTTAGTAATAACTTCTAGCTCCTCAGAAAATCAGGCTTATTCCACAGATGTTTCTCTCTGCTCTTTAAAGAGGGAGGAGAGGCCATGGTCAGCACAATATACAGCATCCTCCTGAGCAAACTGTCTTGATTGCAAACTGTCCTCTGCAGCATGGAGGCACTTGAGAACAGAGATGCTGATGAAAACAGCACAACTGAGTGCTTACTTGGAAGTGGGAACAGTGAAAACAGGCAAGATCAGGCTCTGGGAGGGAATAAGGTTAATGTCCCCAAATGCATCAGTCCCCACTCTTGAATCTTGTGTTGTCATTTACGCTACGAGAAGGGTGTAAAATATTGAGGAGCTGACTTTCTTCTTAATACTACTGAAGAATATCAGAAAATCAGAATCAGACCTTTATTACTTTACCACGTTAGATAAATCCTTTTGCTCTGGACCATTTTTTGCTGTGCTTTGTGGTGATAATTACAGTAAGAAGAAGATGATGGGAAACTTTGCCTGAAGCATTTTTCTCCCTTTCTTTTTTTCTCCTTCTCTTTATTTGGCACCTTTCTACAAACACTGACTATTACATGGTGAATTTTAAACAGCCAAAGAAGGGCTTATTTAGCATGGGAAATGTCAATAGAACAGGATTTGTGTGACAGGGTAACGTATACCTGTTCAACAGACACTCAACCAAAGGTCCTGGGTGCACATGGAAGAGGGGTAGGTGGAGACACTAGAAGTTAAAAAATCAAAAAAGATCCTCTGAAGGCTACAAAGCACATTTTTTTTAAAGCCCAGGATTATTTTCTCCCCAGCTCTCCACAAAAACTTCACGAGCAGTATTAACCCTAATAAAATATTTCTCTAAAAATGCAATTTGAGAGAGAATGTGATGAGCTGTGTTTACCCACTGTGCATTCATTTTAATAGTGTTTCACTTCTCCCATGAGTACTGAAGTAAGTGATTCTCCTTCTTGCTGTTGGGTTTGATTTTGCCTACTCCCTAAAGAGGGAGTTCAAATTTATCTTAATAACATTTTGACTTGAGGACTTCAGATGGAGTCCAAAGTACTTTGTGTTCTGAAGAGCTGATCTGAAATCCAACTAAACCAAAAGAAATAAAGATGACCATGCAAATAATCTTGTGACACATTCAGCTGAGATTTTTTCCAGTTTTGATTTAATCTTTTGTAAAAGCTCTGACCATACTCCCAGAACTCAATAATTTGGGCACTGCAACAAATGCCAGTATCCTGCACAATCAAGCAGTGACTTGGGGCAGAAATTCACCCCCGCCTGCTCTCTCCCTTCAGGAGCAGAAATGAGGCCAGGTACAGCTCCTATGACTGGAGCAACAGAGATGGACCTTCTCACTATATCTACATCAATTAATTGAAACTGCCTGGGGGGGCTGCCTGGTGCTGTTACTGAATAACATGGAACACCCTGCATCCACATTGCTAAACCATCCTTCTCTCTAATACAAGCTGCTGCATGCCAACTGCCTATCTGTGCTAACTTTTGAACCATAACTGGAAATTTTTGGGTAGTGTTAGTTGAAATGGTCCTGAACTATACTAGGGATCAATAACAATTTAATAGTGTAAAGAAGGGAGCCCAGCAGTGTTGTGTCTGAAATGTGCCTTGGTGCTCTTTGATTTACAAGTATAGGTGTAGCCTTTCTGATTTTCAGCTATCCACCATAAAATGCATCATCAGTTATATGTTGGATTTATTTGGCCATGCTTTACTTCTAAACTCAGGAGCTTCCTGCCCTGTTTCTTTTCCCATATCCATGGCTCTTTCTCTTGTACGCCCTAACCCCAGTTCACTTGTTCTCTTTCTACTTTGATAACTTCCTTAACGATTGTTGAAGTGAGAAAATAATCCCTCTTCTACATCCCTTAAAGCATTGCTGTGACCTGTGGATGGAGCTGAACTCCACCCTTCATTCACCAACAGTTGCCTAGTTCTCAGTTTATGAGAATGCTGCAAAAGTATTATTTTCCTTTTCTTCTCTGGTGCTAGTAAAGGGGAGGCTGAAAGAGGCAGAGACATGTCTTTTATTTTGGGTATGATTTTTTATTGCTGATTAGGCTCATCCAGAGTCCAAGACAAGCTCCCTTTTAGGACTTTAAATAAATAATGGCACTCAATGGCCCAGCCCATCATCGTTAAACACACTTTTCATAGAGGGTCATGAACTCCATACTGGCCTCATTAAAGCTGTGGAAATTCCATCAGTGCTTATGTTTCTGTGTAATGATTTAATTGAATTTTCTTATTGCTGGAGCTTGTCATTATGCCAGTGATTTTCATGCTGGCTCCCTAAACTCACAGAATTTTTGCTCAAGTCTAAATAATCAAAAATTGGTTTTATCAGTGTGTAGTCTGCTGGCAATGTACGAGGCCTGAATGAGCAAGCCTTAATTGGAGGGCTGGGGAATTTTCTTATTTTTGTCTTTTTACTTAAGGACTTAATTTTCAACTTCTGCTTTTTTCATTCTTTCTTTTAAACAGAATACACAGTAGACATTCCAACCTGTAACATAAGCCTTAGGAAACTCCCAACATGTAAACAGAAGAAGCTTGGACTCATTAGTATGTACTAGGTAAAGCTGGATTTAATTTTGCAAAAAAAAGCATGCGACAAGAAGCTGGGTGATACAGAAGTGTTAAGCTCTAATCTAACATTGTTCTGGGAAGGCACAAACCTATTCAAGACACAATAACTTCTACATTAACACGGGATTGTGGCTGAGAATTTAAATGCCGCAAAGCCAGAGGAATTCCCACAACAATCAAATTTCAGGCCTCTGTGGTACTGAAGATTAATTTTAGTCTGGGCAATGTTTTTGTATGATAAACCCATTAAAAGCTTTGGTGAGGAAAGGCAGCCATGAGGTGGAGGAATTGGAGGACTTGGTGGTGACTTGTGAGCAAGCAGAGATCATAGGCACATGATACTGACACTGAGGTATATGTATGTTGGCGCAAAATATGTATCAATGAGGAGGTGATCCCCAATGACAAGGTGATGCATGCCTCAGCTGGGCATGGCTGAAGAGGCAAATAAGCAAGATCAGAATCTACAGCCAGAATACAGCCCACTGTATTTTATATCTTGGAGTATCAGCTGTGCATTTCAACTGACTCTACATAATGACCAGTTCTTCATCTTACCTAAGCTCAGCTATTCTATACTGCTTTGGGCACCAGTGGTACTATGCAAATTACATAGGAATAAATCGTAAATGCCAATCATCTTACATTTCTGACTTAATGTTCAAAGGTAATTTTACCTTTTTACAAGCTCTGTAATTTGAATTGCGTGATTTTATAACTATAAATTGTAGCCTTCTCTCTAGAGTACACTTGCTAGTTTTTGAGGGTAAAGCAACTTGTGCTGCTATGCAAGCGCGCAGCCGTATTTTGTATCATCCAAAGTTTTCTTCATGACCTCTGATTACTGTCCTTGATAAAATGAGTTTTATTTATGGTGCCTAGAGACATTGAGTCCACAAATGATTATGGCCAGGTCTGTGGGTTGTCTGTACTTTACAACCAGACATTTATGCCATCTGGGCATTTGGTTTTTTTTTTACTTGCCGATAAGGCTGGGGCCAAGCATGTAGCATCCTGGGAGAGAAAATAACCCATGAGCAAAAAACATAGAATCCCACAAAACACTTTCTGATACTGTCCCAGATGTTCTGATATTTTTGCTGTAAAAAAACAACTTCACAAGGGAAAAAACTGCTATTTCATGGGAAAATAGAAACACAAAGACAAGTTCTAGAAAAGATGCAGTGGAAAGACTCCTGGGGTGAATATAAGGACTGACACAGGTCAGAGGATATAAGGTCACATTTTGCATACTGCTGCTCTTGAAGAAAAGGGCTGTGGGTCTCATAGTCTTCTCTTTCTGGCACTCCGATGACAACCTGAAAAATGTTTGTGACAAACAAATGGGCAGAAAAAGGTTTCTTAATAGTATTATGTGGTAATCCACATTCTGTACTTGCTTGTGGTGATATAAGATGAGAGTATCCACTGATTCATTTAAATTGTTCTATATTTGCCCATACTAACAGAGTAAAATTCACCCTGATGTTTTTACGGGCTATTATTTGGCAGACCAGCTTAGCTTTAATGTGACTTGCTGTAGCTATGAATGGAATTTATTTGTACATTTTACAATTTTTTAATGTATGATGCCTGTATGTTGCACTGATTTAGACTGGCGATACTGAAAAAAACAAGTCACAAAATGAAACAATTCAGTTAGAAACTAGGGAGACGGGATTGGAGATGCTGCAAGAGTTATGTTTGTTCTACATCCATGCTACATTTATTCATGCTTGAAAATGGAAGCAGAGGAAGTAGAGGTTCAGTTTAGCTGATTGCCTTATATCAGTCCAGCTCTTGAGATTTTCACTGCAACACTGTATTTTGTTGAACCCCTTTATAAAATTTGTTCATCCCATTCTGGGATTAAAGGTTTTCTCGTGGTGGCAGGTGCTTTAAAGAATGCAGCCCAGAAAGACTGAAAAAACTTTTGAACTATAATTTTTCTGAATGAGTAAGATCTTGGTTTATATATATTACTTATATAGAGTATATAAATATTTATACATAATGCAGTTGTCTGCAACACATATGACAGTGTTTAATCTATATATTATAGATTATATAAATATATAGCATATGTATATTCATATTTTATGGTGTGTATATATATATACACATATATATCTTATAGGATATATGAAAACAAAGTTTCACTGTGTTGCCAGCAGTGCATCAGCTCTTAGTTTGCAGCTGGAGGCTGGAATATAGGCTACTTCACTTAAGTAATGAATTGTTCAAGGAACTGTATCTGCTGTGCTGCCTTGGTATGTGAGATTGAGCAAAGATGAGCTATGCTAGGTGACTTCTAAGAAGGCAGCAAATAATAGGTCCCTGGGAAAAGAGGGTGAGGGGCTCAGCTTCTTGCTGACCCTAGGTTTGGGGCTGGAAGGCAGCAGGTCTTGCTCATCCCAAGTTGGGGCTCTGCTCACTGGGGCTGCATGAGAAGGGGGCACCTCGGCGATGTGGTGCCCACAGGAGAGGGCTCATTGTTCCGAACTCATGCAGACACAAACATTTAATGAAAAACTTTCAGAGAAACACATGCTGGGAGCCCACTTTCTCCTCTCCTTTGGACAATTGTCTATTCAGCAATGTGCTAGCACTCCCAAGGAAACTTTCAGGATTATTTCCTCATTTTTAAGGGGCTTCCTGGCAGCAGGGGGAAATTGGCTTCTTCTTTAGTGCCTTGAATCATTCTTAAGGGGCCTTCTTTCAGGCCTGGCTCTTTCCACAGGCTAAGTAGCCCTAAGCTGGGTACTCTGAATTATTTTATTATTGATGCCTCCTGTGGCCAGGCATCCAGTTTTGAGATGTTCAGCACTTGTGTTAGGCAACTAAAGTAGGCGGTCTGAATAGATGCCATTGTGCCAGAGGACTTCAGGGAGAACAAGTGCCAAATTTAAGATTGTAGTCTACAAACAGAAAGCTTATTGCTGCTGTCTAGCTCAGCAAGTCAATTCAAAGCCAGTCCCTTGAGCCAAAAGTGAACCGGCTCTACTTATTTCTAATTTTGAGTCCAAGCACAGAAGGCAAGTAATTTGTTTTGGACTTGGATTTGCAGATGGGAAAACTGATGTACTGCATCTGGATGTTTACCTTACATATTTGCAATTTTATTTATGAAAAGTCATGGAATCTGAACAACCAGTTAGTGAATTGCTTGCAAGGCTTGCTTTAAATTTTGTATATATTTTATCTAAGTACTGAGGTATGGGTTTCAGCATGTTCTTTTTTTCTGTTTTCATTCCTTTGATTTGTTCTGTAAGAAGTTCTGTTTGCCTGTCCTGTAAAATCATGCATTTGGAAGTGGTTTTTGCATGCTTTCGGTATTAACCTGCGCATGCCTGCAGGGCTATGATCTTATTGGCATCATGGAGACGTGGTGGGATGGCTCCTATGACTGGAGTGTTGGAATGAAAGGATACAGGCTCTTCAGGAAGGACAAGCAGAGGAGACTAGGACGGGGTGTCACCCTCTATGTCAATGACCAGCTGGAGTGCATGGAGCTCCACCTGGGGATGGATGAGGACCCGACTGAGAGCTTATGGGTCAGGATTAAAGGGAGGGCAGGGACAGGTGACATTATAGTGGGGGTCTGCTACAGGCCACCCAACGAGGAAGACCAAGTGGATGAGGCCCTCTATAGACAGATAGGAGCAGCCTCATGTTCACAAGCCTTGGTCCTCATGGGGGACTTCAACCACCCCAACATCTGTTGGAGGGACAACACAGCAGGGCATAAGCAATCCAGGAGGTTCTAATCCTGGAATGCGTTGATGATAACTTCCTTCTCCAGATGATAGAGGAGTCAATGAGGAGAGGTACTATGCTGGACCTTGTTCTCACCAACAAGGAGAGGCTGGTGGGGAATGTGAAGCTCAAGGGCAGCCTTGGCTGCAGTGACTGTGAAATGGTAGGGTTCAAGACACTTAGGACTCCAAGGAGGGCACACAGCAAGCTTACTACCCTGGACTTCAGGAGAGCAGACTTTGGCCTCTTCAGGGATCTCCTTGGTAGAGTACCATGGGATAATACCCTGGAGGGAAGAGGGGCCCAAGAAAGCTAGTTAATATTCAAGGATCACCTCCTCCAAGCTCAGGAGTGATGCATTCCAACAAAGAGGAAGTCAGGCAAAAACGCCAGGAAGCCTGCATGGATGAACAAGGAGCTCCTGGACAAACTCAAACACAAAAAGGAAGCATACAGAGGGTGGAGGCAAGGACAGCTAGCCTGGAGGGAATACAGAAAAATTGTCCGAGCAGCCAGGGATCGGGTTAGGAAAGGTAAAGCCCTGATAGAATTAAATCTGGCCAGAGACATCAGGGGCAACAAGAAAAGCTTCTATAGGTACGTTGGTGATAAAAGGAAGACAAGGGAAAATGTGAGGCCTCTCCAGAAGGAAACAGGAGACCTGGTTACCTGGGATATAGAGAAGGCTGTGGCAATCAACAACTTTTTTGCCTCACTCTTCACCAGCAAGTGCTCAAGCCACACTGCCCAAGTCGCAGAGGGCAGAGGCAGGGACTGGGAGAATGAAGAACCACCCACTGTAGGAGAAGAACAGGTTTGAGACCATCTAAGGAACCTGAAGGTGCACAAGTCCATGGGACCTGATGAGATGCATCTGTGGGTCCTGAGGGAACTGGCAGATGAAGTTGCTAAGCCACTATCCATCATATTTGAGAAGCCGTGGCAGATTGGTGAAGTTCCCACTGACAGGAAAAGGGGAAACATAACCCTCATTTTTAAAAAGGGAAAAAAGGAAGACCCAGGGAACTACAGGCCAGTCTCACCTCTGTGCCCAGCAAGGTCATGGAGTAGATCCTCCTGGAAACTATGCTAAGGCACATGGAAAAAAAGGAGGTGATTGGTGACAGCCAACATGGCTTCACTAAGGGCAAATTGTGCCTGACAAATTTGGTGGCCTTCTACAATGGGATTACAGCATTGGTGGATGAGGGAAGAGCAACTGATGTCATCTACCTGGACTTGTGCAAAGCATTTGACACTGTCCCACACAACATCCTTGTCTCCAAATTGAAGAGACATGGATTTGATGGATGGACCACACAGTGGATAAGGAATTGGCTGGACAGTTGCAGTCAAAGATTTGTGGTCAACAGCTTGATGTCCAAGTGGAGACCAGTGACGAGTGGTGTTCCTCAGGGGTCAGTATTGAGACTGGCACTGTTTAACATCTTTGTCAGCGACATGGACAGTGGGATTGAGTGCACCCTCAGCAAGTTTGCCGATGACACCAAGCGGTGTAGACATGCTGCAGGGAAGGGATGCCATCCAGAGGGACCTTGACAGGCTGGAGAGGTGGGCCCATGCAAACCTCATGAAGTTCAATAAGGCCAAGTGCAAGGTCCTGCACATGGGTCAGGGCAATCCCAAGCACAACTACAGGCTGGGCGAAGAATGGATTCAGAGCAGCCCTGAGAAGGACTTGGGGGTACTGATGGATGAAAAGCTGGACATGAGCCAGGAATGTGCACTTGCAGCCCAGGAAGCCAACCGTGTCCTGGGCTGCATGAAAAGAAGTGTGGCCAGCAGGTTGAGGGAGGTGATTCTGCCCCTCTACTCAGCTCTGGTGAGACCCTACTTAGAGTACTGTGTTCAGCTCTGGGGCCCCCAACATAAGAAGGACATGGACCTGCTGGAGCGAGTTCTGAGGAAGGCCATGAAGATGACCAGAGGGCTGGAGCACCTCTCCTATGAAGACAGGCTGAGAGAGTTGGGGTTGTTCAGCCTGGAAAATAGAAGGCTCTGGGAAGACCTTATAGCAGCCTTCCAGTACCTGAAGGGGGCCTACAGGAAAGCTGGAGAGGGACTTTTTACAAGGGCGTGTAGTGATAGGACAAGGGGTAATGGCTTTAAACTGAAAGATGGTAGATTTAAATTGTATATAAGGAAGAAATTCCTCACTGTGAGGGTGGTGAGGCACTGGAATGGGTTGCCCAGAAAAGTTGTGGAAGGAAGTGTTGAAGGCCAGGCTGGATGAGGCTTTGAACAACCTGATGTAGTGGAAGGTGTCTCTGCCCACGGCAGGGGGGTTGGAACTAGCTGATCTTTAATGTCCCTTCCAACCCAAATCATCCTATGATTCTATGATTCTATGATTCTATGATAAACTTTTGTTTTATTTTGCGTACTTATGATTGTCAATGCACTTTGTGAAAATAAACTGGCTTCCTCAAAAGGATCTATCCTTTTTCTGTCCACACGTGCTTGACTCTTTTGGGAAAGAGGTCATGGACAAGGAGGGAAAGTAAACTGGAGCACTCGATAATAAACCTCCTTTAACTCCTTTTCCCTTCATCAGCAGTCTGAATAAGTTTTAGCCAGACATTGGAGAATCCTTGAGAGAGGCCGCATGGTTTTGAATAAACTGGTGTTAGTTGGCCTTCCTCAGCTCTCTTTCACAGTGCTGTAAAGCATCTACTATGAAATGTGGGGAATGGTGCAATCTGAGCTCAGTATTGAATCCAGTTCTGCACGGTAGCATCCAGTATGGAGGTGACAGCTCCGGACTTTCTTACCCTTTTTTTTCCTCTGCCTTTCAATAGGAGCACTGAAGTCCTTTTTCTCCTTACCAGAACTCTTCAAGCCTTCCAGGTCCCAAAAGCTTCGTTTTGCTTCCCAGCAGATTTCTGTGCTGAAGGGAGCATGAATTTGAGTGAATGAGGAATGCAGGATCATATCATTACTCTTTAAAATACAGCCATACATGTACAAATACATGTCTTTATTCCTGTGCAAATGATGTAGCTGACAAGGTCTATCCAGGAGTATCTTTACCAGCTTGAGCTGAGGGTTTGGTAAATGGGACTCACAACTGAATTGGGATGCCTTAACGGAGGGCTAGTGTAAGGCAGGAAAACTCTGAAGGGCAAATCAGGCCTCTGACATAATCAAGAAATTCTTTCCAAATGGAAAAAACAGTCTAATTTTTTAAAGGGACCACTGTAAAATCAAACCTTAACAACTTTCTGGCTTAAGTTTCTAGACATTTGCAATCCTTTTAAAAACAATGTAAACATGAACGGTTGAAAAAGAATTTGGGGTGGAATATGGTCCACTGTGAAATCAATAGCTGGACATTGTATTGGTTTTAGTGCTTTCTATGCAATAATTTGAAGGCGAGAGAAGGGTTATCTTGTGGTTACTCTGTTGCTCTGCTGCCTTTCTAATTTGCTGTTGTGGGAACATAAAATTACTTGTCCGGTGTGTCACTCAATGTATAGCAAGTAGCTTGAAATGACTTCTATTGAAAAAGCAATTACCTCTTCAGCAGCAAGAAAAGGCATGTAGATGTCATGGCCTTTTTTCTAGGAAAGCTGCTTAATGACACAGGACATGTACATAAAAAAGTAATAAGTCTAGGTTACAACCTTGTTGTATACTGGACTTTTCACATTTCAGAATTCTTGCTCCTGAGGAGCTTTTGCATATGTGTGGGCGTACGTGTGTGGGTGTGTGTGAGAATCAAAGGAACATGGTGTCCTTTGCTTTAATAGTTTATTTTATGTTATTGCTTTGTGTTTTGCAGTCCCTCTAGCCAATCAGCATTTATGAACTGAAGAGAATAGGAGCCAGGGGCCTAATATTGCAGTAAATTAGGTACTGAATTTCTACTCGAGTGATTTAGTTTTGAATTTAGCCTTTATTCTAACTAGTTAATGTACAGAGATATCATATTGGGAGTTAGGAGACTTGCCTCTTTCCTCAGCAACAAGAAGCTGGTAGTCAAGGAGTGAAGAAGAATGCTTCTCTTTGAAACTCCATTTGCTCCAGTCTTCTGCAATGTTTCTCAGACCTTTATATAGCCTGCCATGGACATTCAGGGGTCCAGTTGCTACAGCTACCGGGATTTTTAATTGTGACTAGAGCAGGAGCAGAACCATTTCTATCCATAGGGAGGAAGATGCAGTGGCTGCACTTTTCAGATTCATTTGGAGCAAGAAACTGTTTATGTTACCAGTCTCAAAAAAAATTGTTATTCTTTGATAGTTTTATTTTCTACCATTGCTAAAAGCAAACTGGGTTAGCAGAAAGGAAATTCATAGAGTATACCTTTTCCTGTTTCACAGTTTATGAGACACTTACTCTGTGTTGGAAATATGATCAGATTAGACTGCTTCTTCTGTTCCTTTTTCAGCAAATGTAGTAACATGTTTATGGGCCTAAATTTATGCAGATTCCTAGGAATATAGCCTTTTTTAAGGAAAATTGCGCTCTGGTGCCACCGAGAGGGATTGGACTAACCCTCTGAATAAGTGCCTCCTCTGTTTATACCGTAAATATTGTAAAATTAGCTGTGTCAAAATTTCACTACTTTTGATTTTTCAGTGGCATTATGCATCTGGATTTTCACAATAAATTGTCATGGATATTTCGCATAAAAATTGTTACAGCTTTTTATCTTCTCACCCCCAGTCATCCTTACTGCTAGACGTTGTATCAACAGGAGGTTTAATTGCACAAGATTTTCAAGAATTGCAGTAACAGGTTTCTGCTGGGATGATCAGTGAGCTTGGTTAAAAAGACAGAGTCATCCCATGTAACTGGCGGAGGCTTCCAGGTGCACTCTTACAAATGCAGTCCCAAACTGAAAGCTAACTATTTAGGTGAGAGCAGGCCTCTTGGCTCACGTGAGTGCAGGTGCCCTGGCTAGCAAATCCCCAGGAGCTGTTCCAGGAAATCATCCTGGAACTCCAGAGAACAGCTTGAGCACCTGGATGTTGGGGCTTTTTCTTCTTTCCCATTGACTTACCTTGGTAAGACTTTCTGTTGTGGTATTTCCAGGTATCTTCCTGTTCAGAAGCCATGATGTTTTGTTTTAGCCTCAGTGAAAAATGACATCATATGTGAGGCTGGCAAGGCAAAGGAGTTTCTTCATGACACCTTTATAGCCACAGTTACTTTGATCAAACACAGGAGACAGCAATAAAATATAATGGCCAGGCAGCTGATATTGAAACTGCTACTTGAAACTGAGATACAAAACATCAGTATCTCACTGTCAATTCATGTTTGCCTATCTGCTTTCAGTACCCATGCAATACCTCCTGTTACCTAAGTTTCTTCTTTTGAAGCAGGGACTACCTTGTTTCACTATGTATGTGATGGTTGCTGTGCTCCTGTTAGGAAAACAAACAGTTCCTGAAGGAAAAGACCATAGTGATCTGTGCAACATGCTGTTTAGATTGTCATGAGATTACAAACTTATTGTCATGCCTGAAAAAATAATGTGATATATTTTACTAACACTTTTGCTAAAACAAATTATTTGACCAGAATCATGTTGACTGCAGCCAAAAAGGACTGGGGCTTTATGATGGATTATTTACTCTGAGGTGAATGTGATCCAAAATTGCAAAGAAGGCAAACTATATGCTGAGCCGCTTTATGAGGAATGTGGCCAACGGATCAAGGGAAAGCATTATACCCCTCTCCTTGGCACTGGTGAGGCTGCCACTAGGACAGTGTATCTAATTTTAGGCCTCTCTGGTTCAAGAAGGGTGTGAACAAACTGAAGGAGGTCCAGTGAAGTGCCGCCAAGATGACTGGGAGCTGGACCACATACTGCATGAGCGGAGGCTGAGAGGGGACCTAAAAGCAGCCTGCAGCTACTTGAAGGGGAGTTACAAAGATGATGAAGTCAAATTCTTTTTGGTGGTGTACAATGATATAACAAGTGGCAACAGCCACAAAGCGTGGCTGTGGACATTCAGGTTGAGCATCAGAAAAATCTGTTTCACCAGCAGGGCAGGGCAGCACTGGAACAGGTGCCCAGAGAGGTTTTGTGATATACAGCCTTGGAGATTTTGAAGACTGGGCTGAACAAAGCCACAGATGACCTGATTGAGTATTGATGAAAGTCCTTCTTCAAGTAGGAGGTGCACGGGATGACATCCACGTGCCTTTGAGTCAATACTTCTGCAATTCTGTGACTTTGTATCTATATCTACATTATACTTCTGGCAAGGGGTCTAATTCTGGAAACCCAGAATGCTGTTAAGACCTGGCACCTGGCATCAACAGTGCACTATAAAGTCAGTCTGTCCTGCAGGTTTAATCTGTCCCGAGACAGGTGATTTCAGGGCCTTTGTAGGGAGGACTCCTGAACTCCTGATACGACATTGACCATGTGGTGCCTCTGAAAAGGCAGAAGGAGGCTGCACAGTGTGCCATGGTCTGCTCATGTAGCAAAGTGCAGTGCCACCTGAAAGCACAGGGCATATTCAGGATCTCTTTTCAAGGAATATCAGCTGGATAGCCCCCTCACTCTAGTTAACTAGAATTACTCATTTCATAATAGAGGTATGAAACCTCTTCTGTATGACTAGATAGAAGAGGATATTTAGTGTGGAAAAGATGACTGTGGTGTGGAGAGAGAGAGGACAGAAATCTGAGTGTCATGGAGAAGGTGAATAGGGGTTAATTAACTGTTTGCTATGTTCCAACACAAGGACTGAGAGAATATGAAATAACACTAATGAACAGAAATCTTAAAATGATCAAATTCTGATAATTCTTTGTACCACGTGTGGTTACTTGGTTAGCTGGGGACCTCTCTGCCCCAGGATGTGGGTCAGAAGAGTTTACATAAGTTCAAAAGGAACTGGATGGAAGAAAAAAACCATCGAGTGCTGTTGAGTACAAGTAAACCTTTAAGCTCTGGAAGTCTTGAACTGCAAATTACTGGAGTACTGGAGAATATATGGAGGAAGTATCACTATATGCTTGCTATGTTCTTCTACTCTTCCCTAGGCACCTGGTGGTGGCCACCCTTAGAGACAGGATGCTGGGTTAGGTGGGCTGTCAGTCTGGTCATCTACACTCTTACACTGAAAGAGAACTACAGCAGTATGTGCTGTGGCTGGGTGATTTGGCCTACAGCCTGGCCTTTAAGCTGCTCCACTGCAGCAATGGAGGTACAGGAAAGCATAGAGCCTGGCAAAGGGCTGAAGAAACTGTAGTGCATGGACAGAAGGACCGATTTGTTGATGTTTGAATAGCAACATGCAATAAAGCAAGCTTCTAAGGCGTTTATGTGATGATGAAATATGCCCTATTTGTGAAGCCAGGAAGGGAAAAGAGAACAGATGTCAGAACCTGAGCGATCCGTAGCGCTGCACATCTAGCGATGATGCTGTTCCAGTGGCCAGGGCATCAGGGAGATGAAACAATCCCACTCTTTTTTGCAGAGAATTGGCTGTGGAGGCTCTGTTCAGTGTGCTCAGGGCACAGACACCCATGTTCACAATGCTTTTATAGCTTCTGTAGGCTTGAACGCAGCCTAGATCCAACACCCAGTGCAATATTTACCCATTCATTAAGTATCATTGGCATTGTTTCCTTTTCTAGTTAATTCAGCTGAGACAAGCCAACTCATCCACAGGTGTCAGTGGCCTGAGATCAGCCCCACACTTTGCAGACAGTCTAAGGTCATGCCTGTATTACTGAATTCAGAAGCATTTCCCATATCCTGGCTCCAAGTGGATCTTCAGGCTCCATCTCACCTCCTGTAGTGTCAGGTTTGCACCACCCCTCCCCATTCAAACCTCTTAATCCTTCTGTGGAAGTATGGCAAACCCTTAAGGGTAAGCTATAGCCTAAACAGCCATAATGTGTGCATGCAAATGAGTGAGAATGAGGAAAAAGCCCATACAGAAGTCCTTCTCCCACCATCCATTGGAGGAAGATGAAGACTACCTCTGAAACAAGCTTCTGAAGACATGTACTTACCTAACGTGGCATCCATGCTGCCTGTCTCAGCCGGTGGCTGGCAATGGACATAGCTGGAGGACAGAGTTTTCTAACAGGAGGATTGAGTCAAACTATTCAGACTGTGACGGACATAAGGCTGGATGCTAGTGATGAGGGTCAGCCCTCAGTGGTGACCAGGGGCCTGGAATGCCAATCTTAACTGGATGGTTGAAAAAGAGTTGAGGCCCATGGCACGTGTTTCATCCATGGAAGCTTCACAGCACAGTGCTGTGAGGCAAATAAGGAATGACTCTTGAATTCTTCAGGGCTGCCTATTTTCCTTCCAGACATAAACAGAGGGACAGACACAAAATAGTTGTGTTTTGAATCTCACGTTGGGATCTAGTCTATGCATGGCTGCCTTGCAGGGGTTTCTCTTAATTTTTTATGTCATTTAAATGTTTGTGGTTTAGTTCATTACAAATCTTAAAACAAGACTCTTAAAGAAAAAGAAGGTTTTTATTCAGTGACCTACAAAAAGTAATTGCTGCATTTACAGACATTCTGTTTAAAAATTAATGATCAGAGTCCAGTAGTGAAACTATCCTATTAAAAAGGAGATAATTTTTAAAAAATGGGCACCAAAGACACTTACAAAGGAACAAAACAAGCCACCTGTTTTGAGAACTGCACTGAGAAATGTAAATTGCAGTACAAAGTGCAGCCCCTCCCATAAGCCTGCTTATGGTTTTTGCTGCGGAACACACAGGTCCCAGCAGCTTCCTCCCTGCTCCTCGGCAAGCCTCTGCCACCTGGAACAGCAAGTGCTGTGATTCCCAGGGTCCCTCCTGCTGCGGCCCCTGGGTGACCCAGCTCCCCTGGATCCCACTGCCTGCCCGAGGGGGCTGTTCCCTCCCCGCGGCTGCACGCTGTGCCCTGGCGACAGGCACACCTCCCAAGCCCAGTCTGAACTGTGCCTCTCAGCAGTGAAGGATTTATAACTTTTTATAAACCAAAAGCTGGATACCAAATCAGCCTTCTTCAATATTTATGCTGGAGTGAGAAGCCCCTGCAGCACAGCAGGGCAGGGGATGCTCTGTCTCCATGCACAGACAGCTTTGCCTCTGACCCTTGGGCATGGACCATGGCTGCTGTACATAGAGGACCACCGCCAACCCTAGTCCCTCCTCCAGTGCCCCAGCAGGCTACGGCAGCATCTTCGAGCCCTCCATGGACCAAGCAAAAGGTGGCTTGTTTTCCTGCACAGCCCCGCGGGGGAGAGAGGCAGCAGTGCTGGAAAGCAGCAGCTTTGCTACCAGCATGAGCCCTGGCTCGCTCTGCATCAAACGGGTTTCCTCTGGCCCCTGGTGAAGAGCTGCATATGCTTCAGCATGCTCCCAGCACCCCTGCTTGAAGAGGAGAGCAGTCCAAGGCCATCTGTGCTTTCTCTGTGCTATTAAGGGATCAGCAGCTGGCCATGTCAGCTGTGTCTGCTCTAATAAATTAAGCAGTGCCAGGGCACATCACTGGAGTTGATTATTTATATTGTTAAATTATTGAAATGCCCCCTGGCTTGCTTTTGGCCAAGTAGTGCTCTCCCAAACGGTTCTCAGGCACAGTTCAGAAATCAGCTTAGGCCAGGGACTGCTCCCAAGTGCGGTGTAGCTGCAGCCACTCTATTTTACAGGGTAAGAGAGTTTAATAGTATGGATACAGGCTGTTCCATACCACTTGGCCTTAGTGTCAGGGAGCAGCTTCAGGCATGTTTCATTCAGCAGTGTGGGCATAACTTTTGGGTCCAAACATCCTTTGTGCCATCAGAGCGGCATGAGCTTAAAAATCCAGTCCTGAAAAAGAAATCCATCTCATACAAACAATTGCTTTTTTTTTCCTTCTTATTTCTGTTTGTTCCTGAAATATCTGGCCTCTTCACTTTGTTTGAATACATTTTTTTTCCTCCAGCTGCTCACATTATTATGCTGTTTCTAAGAGTCACATAGAGGCATTGGATTTTGCTCTTAGTCTTTTAGGGGACGTCTTCAAGGATGGAAAAGGAAGCGCTAAAGCTGTAAAAAGAGTTTAAGGGTTTTCTTCCAGCTTGGTAGAAAACTCCATAAAGAATAGCTCCCTGAAAAGCCTATTCCAAACACATTATGTACCCATACACCCACATTATATATATATGCATACACACATAACGTTCAATACTTACTTTCCTTTAAAGATTAAAAACATCTTATGATCTCGACTTTCCAATGAACACCCTAATGTCCTTACAAATAGTCACAGCTCTAAGTTTTTCTTGGATTTCCTTCTGCTCTTTTTTTCTCTGTTAATTTCTTTTTCCAAAGGATTAAATATTTCTCTGCAACACAGACATTTTTTATAAACAGTAAATTTAATTTATTCTCTGTGGGATCAACCCAAATGTTCAAGCTTTGCTTTCTTGGTTACTGTTTCAAGTGTAATATTAGCTGTGAAAACTGAAGACTTTAACACCCACTGTTTCTTGGACAAACTTAATATCTTCCTGTATTCCAATCCAGAGACTACGAAGTAAGAGCAAACAGCTCTGCTTGTATCTTTACTCCCAGCTGGAGTCATAGAAGCATGCATTTTGGGACTGTAAACATTTTGATGGGAATTTCATCCTTATTTTAGGCTTACATTTAGAAAATATTCAACAATGGGAGAGACTGTATCTTCTCAAGCCACAGCAGAACATGCCCTAGATATTCCTATCTAAGCCTCTTCTTCTGCCCTGACCCAGAGGAAAAGCCTCATGTCAAAAACCCTTATGAAATCATTAAATGGCAAGCATGAGCTCAGTTATGGTTTTGCTACATCCCACAGAAGAAACATGGGTCTGAATAAAAATCCTGGGATGGAAAAGGCCACTTTGCTATTTGCCTCAATTTTCTCTGGGTTCAGTTGAGAAGGCAAAGGCTTTTAAAGCTACGCTCTTGCTCTTTGAGTTCAGCAGCAGGTAACAGTAAGGGTTTTTAGCAGCCTTCTGATTTTGCCAGGAAGAATTATTCCATTGCAAGGATGGAACCAAATGTCTAATTTTAGCTTTAGATCTTTAGTTATTTTCTATGGTGTCATTATCTTACTTTCATTATGAGACTGATGTTTGAAACCTTCAGAAACTAGTCTCAGCCCTGTGGACTTGGATCTCATCTTGTTAGTGCTTCTGTTCTTGGCAATGGCAGCGGTGGAGGGCCACAGGAAGGGAAGGAGGAGGAGGACTTCTGGCAGCAATGTTGAACTTGAGAAGCAGGTTCCATGCTTACAAGAGAAAAGCAAAGATGTGAATCTCATTGATAGCGCACTGGAGAGCGAAAAAGATGTAATGAGACAAGACAGAGTTTAAGATGTATTTGAACAATCAGCCAGATGTAGAATGGAATGCTTGGGGCGGGGGGGGGGAACCCAAAACAAAGAGCTTGCTTCAAATTTTGAGTCACGCTGTGGACAAAAGTTATGCCTCTGTTGACAAAGGGGAAGAGAGAGAAAGGAAACAGAGACAGAAGGTGGAGCAGAGCATTAGGAAGGAGTTGTGCTCAACAGAAACCAATGAAGGCAAATCACAGAGTAAATTCCAAGTGTTAAGATAGTCTGAGGGATTTCACTGATTTAAAGCCTTTAGAAATCTGTATAATATACTCACTTATTCTTACAAATGAAAACAGAGTGAATGGTTTTATAATTTCACAAGGGATTGGTCCCAAGTTCTCTAAACCCTCCATAGTTTTCCTGCAACTAATTCACTTCATTTGGGCTCAGTGAAAATCATCATTCACAAAAAAAAAAAATAAATTCAACCTTTAAGCAATGAGAAAGAGAAAATTTTTATATCCTATCTAAAATGCCTGTTATTGTGTAATTTTGTCTTGCCTTATAAATCAGAGCATAGCCCTGTCTGATAGCAGATATAAATTCTTGACATCCATTTATCATATAAGAAAAACATAATGAAAAGACTAAAGAAAAGTATCACTGAGGTTTATTGGAAGTGATTAAAAGACAAAGAAAGTTAGACTGATAGATTAAAAGCAGAAAAGCAGATAATTAGATTTTGCTGGTGCTGCATAGCAGGGCACTATGTCTGTTGCTCGCTGTCCAATCCAATCCAATCCCACCAAAGCTAATCCACCCCAGCAGACGTGTTGTGGCCATGGGTAGGCAAATGTTGGCCTGTGGTGGTCAAGATCTAAAATATGCTTTTTCAAGCACTGTTTTAATGGTAAGGTCTCTGACCTCCATTCTCCCACTGTGTATAAGGTCAGGACTGAGCTCCCCGTGGCCATGTGGCTCTTGCTCCTGAGCTCCTATGTGTGGGTACCTGCTGCAGGCCCTTCATAACTCCTAGCTGGGGTGGCACATGTGCAGCTCAGACACAGCCAGTGTGTGCATGGTTATTACAGGGAACATGAGCAATGACAAGTGTTGAGTCTTGACCTAACAGCCTTGGGGCCCAAGGGATTAAATACAAGGTATTTTATAGAATCAGTGGGACAGTGGCCATTTCTCCCCTTCCACTCCCCCAGGTTTCATTAAAATGACTAGCCAAAGGATCAAGGTGGAGTGAAGTATGAACAGAGAGATGCTCTGAAACCTCCATTAGCAGAGGTACTCTCCACCACATGATGGGGAAATGACAAAGTGATTGTACAGCCCTCATCCAAGTTGTGGTTACAGCCAGAGTTGGCTCAAGACATTCAGCTCTGTGGGGAAAGCTCAGTATCTGCAAAGGAGGCTCCAGGTGGGTAATGGGAAGAGAAGAGGAAAGAGGGAATATGGCAGTTTTAGATACCTGAGTACATGAAACTGATATATGGATGACTTAAGCTGGGAGAGAGCAGTGGAGGTTTTGGGCGGCTTGGAGCAAGAATTGAAGTTTTGGAGAGCAGAGGTGGGGGCAGGAGCCTGAGGTTTCTTTCCTCCTTCTCCTATTTCCCCCTGGAATATGGGACTTCCACTTCCCTCTGAGACCTGTCAGACAGCGGAGTATCCCCCCTGTCTCATGTGGTGACCTGTTCCCTCTCCAGTCCCCTTGCAGGCATCCCACACTGCTTACCCACCTATGCATCTTGGTCTTCTGGGGAGGAAAAGGATGGGACCAGTCAGAGCTCCTAGAGGAGGGGCTAGGAAACCAGGGCTTTCTGCTTCTCCTGTTGCAAGAAAAGACCACCTTCTCTAGCCCCTAACCCCTCCCAGAACATCAGCTGGAGATGTCTTACCTTCAACAACTCATTTCTATACCAGTGGCTGCCAATTTGCATTTGTCTGAAGCTGAGGGCACCAGGGCAAAGGGAATCATCATTGACTGGCAAGATCTGCCACCTTTGTAAGGTGTGAGTGGTTTTTTTTTTTTCTTTCTATCAGCAAGAGTTTCATTGTAGTTTGATGCTCAGGTGTTGAGCAATTTATTTTGCTCTTAGAATAGTGTAAATAGTTCCAAGATTCAGAGGAACACAGAACATGTGCAACAGAAAACTTTGTGATTATGTTTTATGGATCGAGAGAAATAACTTACTGGGGTGCTTTGGAGACTTAGAGTCACTTCATTGTCCAAAGTAAAACCAAGAGCATGTTGGTATTACCAGAGAACAGAAAATTTACTGCTTTTCTCACTCCTTTACTCTTACTGTAAATTTTTACTGCTTCCCTCTTTCAGATTTGTAAGATAACAGAGCCAATGACTCTTGGAGACAATGAACTAACCCAGTTAGCCGTACATCAAAGCCAATATAAAGCACCTGATGGTATTTCCACCCCCTGTAACACGGGTTTGGAAGTCTTTGAGTTTGATTTGACAGATGGCTCAAAAATAACATCATCATTCTGTGTACAAAATCTGCCCACCTTAATGTTGTTTTGATTCTTTTAAAATTCTTTCTTCAGCTTTGTTGCTAAATTTAGGTAATATCCCCATTTCCAATTGCCTGTAACAGCTTTCATGACTCCAGCTTCACAAAAGGTCACAGTTTGGTCATTTCTTCTAAGTCCACTTTGACTTCTGTTATGGCAAAAGTCCTCCTGGTAGTCAGATACATAATTAATGGTAATATGAGGCAGTTATCTCTCATTTAATATTTCTAGGCTTCTGCAGAAAGCATTGTTGGCCTCCTTTTTCTTTTTTTTTCCATTTGGTTCTGCTTCTGTGCTTACAGAAATAACGATATTTCATTTGTTCTTTAAAAGGATTCAAAACTTCTTTCATCTAAGATCTAAGAGACAGATTGTTATTTGCATCAGAAACCAAGTCATGGACACAGATGCCATTGTGCTTGATGCTTTACAGACAGGCATAAAAAATGGTCCTTGACCAAAAGAGCTTACAACCCAAGTATCAAAGGAAAGGCACTAGACAAACAAATTAGTGGTGCAGCACAAGGAATGGGTAAAATACCATTGGTCATCATGGTAAGTGGGGCTTGCACACCTGTATACAACAATGAACCTTGGTTTTCTCTGAGATTTTGTGCTTAGAAAATCTTACGACAAGGGTATGAAAAAATTCACAACTACAGTTCCAGAACAAGTATGCACAGACAGAAGAGTATTTGCAAACATTTCAAGTATCTCTATTTTTTATTATTATTCCTTTTGAATTTGGAGACTGCATCACTAAGAAGATGGAATCCCAGTACACTCAGTTTTCATTTGCACTGCAACTTTTTTGTTCATCCTGTACCTTTGATAAGACATGCAAGCTCCTAGCTTCCTAAACAACTTTTGCAACGGGTAGTTAGGAGCTTAAATCTTTAACTGAATCTGGCTTTTGATAGACTAGTGATTTCACAGTACAGTGTGGCAGACACTGTATACAATGTGATTAAAGTCCCTTCTATCGTTTGACTGAGGCAGAAAGTTCTTCAAAATGATGACTCCCTTTGTCTCTCAATTGGTACTCATAGTACAACCTGTAAAATGGTGGGAAACATGATCTAACTAAACACTGAGGTAAGACAATACAAGACATAGCCTGCACTCGTGACTTTTGATCATTTGCAGTTTTACAGGATGAACTACATGTCTGAAAGTTAATGTTGGTTACATATTACAATGGTAATATGTTTGAATTAGAGAGATCTAGTCATGTATTCAGAGAGACAAAAGAAGAGTTCAGCTATTTTTCAGAGAAAGATGACAGCCAGGCTACTTTCTCCAAGGTAGAATGCCAAAACCAACATCACAGTCAATCAAATCAGTTGATTGATGGTTCCCTGATTTATGTGGTTTTCATGTTGCTCTCTTAAGAATGATATCATCTGCCCTGCCTGGGCCACTTGGCTGGTGATGCTTGTCTCAGGTACTTGCAGACCAAATGTATCTGGTGTGCCGATTATGGTGCCTAGGTCCTTTTGGACTACACTAGAGAATAAATGCACAACAACTGCAAGGCATGAATAGCAAAAGGAAAGCTAATACCCTCTAATAATGAGCAAACATGACTGCTTTGGGAAGTACCCAAGAACCAAGAATAAAATGCTCTAAAGAAGAGCAGTTTATAATATTTTAGTGGGTTGGTCTAGAAATAAAGTCTGGAATAAATATAAAAAGATTTGCTATATGCTTCCTAGTAACTAGAGGGAAAGAAATGATTATGTGTTTATATGGGATTAGTGGCAAATTTAGAGTGATATCTTTAATTAAACTTGCAACTGCTTAGGCATGACTAAAGGAAATAGATACAATCCTAGTATTTTTCAAGTGTACATTGTGATTTTTATTACTATAGCTATAGGGTTGACATCTCCCAAGATTAAAAATCCTGAATAAATTATCCAAGCCTATGAGACTGGCTTGCAGATAATGATATCTTAGCTGTACTTCTTGATTTTTTTATCATCTGAAACCATTCAGGAACGCAGTTAATAGTTTTTGAGTTTCTCAATAACCCAAAGAGCTTGACTTTGTTCTGAATAAAAGCTATATCCCGATGTAACAAGCTGGCTCTAGTCTCAGATATTGCAAGACTCATGCTAATGTTAGGAGACTGACATTCTTCAGAATGAGATGGGCTGATGAAAGTGTTGAGATGCAAGCAGATCAAATTATAGCATTTTGCCATGCCACTCTTGTAGAAGATGTAATCTACACAGGGAGAGTGACCAAACATTTTCCTGCTGTACGTTTCGAACAGGAAAGGGAAGCCATCATTCTCCAAACAGCTATAGCATCTGTGCTTCTCCTAACAAAGTCCCTCATAAATGTAGGCCTTATTCTGCCAGCAGTCAACAACATCACAATCAGGGATAAACCAGTGGCAGAACAAACAACCAACGTGAGTTTGTCTTGGTGGCATATCGTCTGACAAGTCACAAAACATGGTGAGTTATTAATGTTGCAGCACACACCAAAACAACACAAGGTAGAATATTTGATCTCAAAAGACAAGATTTGGTTGGTTGTCAGTATTCTCTTGGAAACAGAGGTTGCAAAAGCCAGGGCGAAGCTGTTCATGAATTGGCAGACACTCAGATGTACCAACTAGCCTAATTATATTCTAGTTTCTGAGCTTGTCTTCTGTGGTGACTTCATCTATTCTGTCTGCCTGATGGTAGCATAGAGCAGTTCTAGGTCTAGATACAAACCAGCATAAGCTAATTCCTATGGCTTATTGGCCTGGCTTACATTAAAAGCATCAGTTTTTTAATGTGACTAGAAAGCACAGATGCCGCAGTGGCAATTTACTGAACTAATGAATCTTCACAATGGTTTCACTCCCATCAAATGATGCTGAAAGCTACTTGCTGTAGGTACTGCATTTCTGTTTTGAACATCCTTCCCCAGAGGCTAATATGGGTGAAGAGGATTTCACAGAACATGAAAATGGAGCATCTATGATAGCCATTCCTGAAGTTAGTGACTAAAAAGAAAATGGGACTATCTCATATGAAGTGGACCCAGCTGACAGAGCAGATTGAATTTTCTTTTTAAATTATAGCGAGCAGCTGCAATATTTTTGTGTAACACAAGTTTTTTGCAATGTAGTAGTTATGGATCTATATGTATCCAGTTATTTCCAGGAAGAAGAGAAATTGAACACAGGCAGATTGCATGCTCTCAATTTCAACTTGCATGCTTCTCTTTTTCCGGTTATGATCAGAGACTATAAAAGAAATAGCTCACTGATATTTTCGGGAAGTCTAAAAGAAAACCAAACCTCTCCTCAGTGCCTTTGGTTTGCCTGGTGCTTTTGAAGAGTAAACAGGGAATTTTTTATGTCTGTATAAGTCAGCGACAGACAGCTGTGAGTTACTCGACACCACAGATCTGAAGCCTCCATTGAAGGAGTCTTCAGAAAAAACAGGGAGGCACCAATAATTTATGAATCAGGACTAAGGAGCACTACCCCGAGTGCTTAGAAAAATACACTTATTCAGTACCTCACTGGGGAGCTTTTATTATAGGCCAAGACCACAGAGAATTCCAGTTTGATTGAACTTCTGAAACCCTGTGTCATTCTGCATCAGAGCAAGACACTCTTTGGAGTGCTTTGTTGTAGGGAAAGGCTTGGGGAAAGCTCTAAGAGAGCCAACAGTCTGGTGATTTGGCTCCGTATTTAGGATGTGCCAGCCCCGTCTAAATTAGGCTGAAGACATGCTGACCTGTGATGTCCACAGCAATCACTTAAGACATGGCTGACTGGCTGCTCCCAAGGCTGGTGTCTTTGAAAGGATTTGTTGGGAACTTTCATTTTGGGCTAGAAAAATCCTTCTGAGGATTTCAGCAAGTCTGTGTGTTGACCATATTCTGCACAAAGATTTAACTTTGCTTACCATTCCCCAAAGAGACAGCAAGAAGTCTGTTTTTTCCCATCTGGTTCTCTTCTTCTGGTAGCATCCTATCCACATGGTAAAAGTATTGTCCAGTGGGTACAGAGCATGAAATCTCCCCTACTGAACTGAACCGGATAAGGTACATGAAAGGACATGACACACAGATGTTCTCTGCATCCTTTAGTAGCTGGTGTCTGCAGCAGTGATTTAGCTAGGGATGAACTAAATAAAGCAAGAGTGTACCTTTGCTCATTACTTTGAAGCAATTGAAACTCACTTTGCTAATAAATTAAATCTGATTAAGTGGTAAAAGTCTTGAAGGGAGGCAAGAGCAGAGAATGACAAGCAATTGTGAAAGGCTTACGAAGAAAAAGGAGGGCTTTCCCAGTGGAAGTTGAGCTAAACAGCCAAGAAAACTATTCTAGGGAAAAATCTATGGCTTTAAGGCTACACCCTCCTTTCTCTATGCCAACTCTTCTTTATAAACTATATTTTTTATTTCTCACAGTGCTCTGCAGGGCTTAGTGTGCCTGTCCTTAGTTACATCCTCACTGATTACTATTCTTGTCATTTTTTTAATTCAGAACATATCTTCCTCTCCTCTCAGCAAGTCAGTCCAGGTGAAGATGAGATGGTGCAAGAGGCAACATCCCCTTATACTTCCCTCTAAGAAATACCATAAGTGAAGAAATTTCCCCCTCTGTTCCTGCTTTTCCCACCAGCTCTCTGACCCAGTTCATGAAGTGGTCCATGACCACTTGGCTGGACACAGCTGGAGGGTTGCATGCCGCAGAGAGTGTAGCATTTCATTACAGTGGTATTTGTCTGAAGGGTCTGTAAAACTAAAGTAGGTCTCAGTTCCCTTAATCCCCTGTCTTGGGAAATCTTGCCCCTCTCAGCAGCACTGTCTCTCCTCTTTCATGTAATTCTTTTTGCCTGTTGATCAATAGTTATAATCTCAGTCAAAGAGTTTTCATCATTAAATGCTGAAGGACACTACAGCTCTGCCTTTTTCTCATTACCTTTGTTTTGTCCCATTTTGTTCTCTTCTGTTCCTCTGCCACCTTCATTTTCTTTCTCTCCCTCCTCCTCCTGTGAGTTTCCTCTTTCCAAATGCTGCCTGACTTATCAGTGCAGCGTCTGCAGGCAACAATTCTATTTGGATAGCCTTTGTTCTTTACAGACACCTCCGCTCTGATCTCCAGACTAGTCTCCTTGTTGCCTTCTTCCCCGTCGTGCCTGGCAGGCTAAAGCAGAACTCCAGCTGGGGAGCCAGATTTAAGTTTAACACCACATTTTTTCCTTATACTTTCAGTCTGGCTGCAACTCCGACGTTGTACTTGCTATTGTCATTTTTTGCAACTACTGTGAGCCTGAGAGATAGGAGTGAGTTGTTTCCACACAACAATCCTATTATCTGGTGAAGTTTTATATGCTCAGCGTGTGTTTGTTAAACAGCCTTTTTCGCATACTTTTCCTGGCTTCTCAGGAACGCCTCAGATCTCCTCCGTGCTTAATGTCTGCTGCGTGCTCACCCTGGGAACAGGGCTGCCAGAGGGTACAGCAGAGAGTGGAGATGTCCAGGCAACTCTTCTCAAACCAGATGAAGTAAAAATATAAAGGATGTGTTTGGAAATGGCATATAGCATCACTCAGACCCTTATCAAAGCCTGCACCCCCCATTGCAATCAATTAAACGAATTTTAAAAGATAGCTCTAACAAAGCAAGCTCTCAGTTAAATCTAATCACACCTCTGGTCTGTTCCTTGGTAGATGTGATATATAGGAATTCTGAGATTCCCCAGATTACATTTGGATTCAGATGTGTCTTGTTTCCCTCTGGCCTTAGCTTGCTGCTACATGAGCTATGTACCCACAAAACCCTTTCATGGGTGTGATGTAGCTAGTTAGGGTATTCTGCAGCTAAGGAACATGTAAAGGAACATGTGACCTCTCAAATACATAAATATCCATATATATATGTATGTATATGTATATACGCAAATACCTGTAAGTGTGTAGATCGATATATATGATATGTCCATGGGGACTGAGTGAAGCACAGGTAAATGGATGCCAACATGAAGATAGTTTCAGGGAGGTGAAGTTGGTGGCAATCAGTGATAGATGCTAATTCTTTTGTTTGTGATCTCTTAATCTTTGGATGAAGTGTTTACAGTCTCCAGGTGACTCTGGGGCCTGTTGTTCCCAGACACTCAGAAAAGGGGCCCACATATTTTTTGTGCAGAAGTGACAAGCGAGGACGATGTCAAAAGGTTGATAAGGAGGTGTAGCAGTCTTTAAATGATTGGTAGATACTGCAACCGAGGTCCTTAGTTAGAAGGTTAAATGGAAAAAGTTCCTGAGAGCTATAATAAGAGCTTCACTTTTTAGCACTTTTAATCATCGTCTGAAAGAGCAGCTTTCTGAAACTAGGAATTTTAGTGTAGATGGTCCAGGCATGGCTGTGGCTGGTTGATTTGGAATGATGCCAATATAAAGAATAAATTGATATTTACATTATTGTTAGCAACAATGGTTATAACAATAAGAATAACATTATTGTAGTACTAAAACATGTGACATTCTCTTTGTGCTTATACTACAGCACTTGATGGAGGAATTGTCCTTGTAAAGGGCAATGTAAGAATTTTAATACCAACATGACTTTTTAAACTAATGTGACCAAAAAGATGAATGTACACTTGATACAGTAGGTAAAGTAAATGATTACTAGCAAAGAGTATAAAACACTTCAGATAGATACCTGTTTGTAAAATATTGACAATGCCAACCCCGAACCCTAAGTCTACTGGTTTATTGTTACCTTAGATGGGATGAATGCTGTATAACAGCAATTATAAACCCTCTTTAAAATGATCTGCCTGTAAAAATGCAGTTAGGAGATGCTGAAGAAATAAACCTGCTTTATAATGTTCTAAAACTTGCTTTTGGTAAAAATATACAATTTGGAAGAAATCTACAGTATTGCTAACTGCACTTTGGTTACTGATAACGTTTTTGTGTACATCGATGTAATCTAGTCACATTTCCCCATTTTTCTGTCATGAAAAAAAGCAGGACAGTGGCATTGTTTTTTTCAGTTCTTCACAACCTCTGAGGTTTAAAAATGGTAGCAAAGACAAAAAAAGGATTCCATAGGAATGTGCTCCTAGCAAGAACTAAATTTAGTTAAAACAACTGTTGGTATTGATTTGACTTAATCCACGCAGGTTTCTGGCAAGGTAAAGAAACATCTTGATGCTTTAGCATAAGAATACCCTTTTTCTCTCCTGATGTAGATGCAGCCAGATTAACTGTCTTCTCTCTATGCAGAAGCACTATGTTAACCTGTTACTGCAAGAAAAGTGAATGTTGTGTCAAGATAACAAGTATACAATTTCTAAGAAAGAGTAGAGTGCATTCTTCAAATGTCTGTATACTTTAGACAAGGTCTATGAGAAACAGGATGATCTAGTCCTCATATTATCATGTTCTCCATCACAATGAAGCAAAACTCTTTAAAATGTAAAATGAAAGCCGAGTATAATGTAAATGATAAAATGTTTTCTAAAATTTATTTTAAAAATAAACATACAACAATAAAAGCAGACAATTTTATTATCTAGAAGTTTTTCACCAATATATGGCAGGTACCTCCTTTATAGTTAAACTGCCATAATGTAATGTTAGTTATGTGTGTCTTTGGCTAACAGTATGTACAGATATCTTTCAGTAGAGGACCGAAAACTGTATTTCAAATACCAAATGTCCTTTAAACAGGAATATGTACAGTAAATGCTGGATTTCAGATCTTTTTTCTACATGCATTTTCTCAAAGTCAGGAGTCCAGGGCATTTTCATCTGTGGCAAGTAGAGCAGATGTTGTTTCACCAGTGCCTAGATATGTTGAGTTTAAAAAGCAGCAACTGGAAGGGGAGAACTTCAAAGATTTAAATTCACATTAATACCAGGAAGAGGAAGTAAGTATTACATTGTCTGTTGCTGTGGAACACATGGAGAATCTTCAGGGATGACTGAGATAAATTTCTGCAGGGACAGTGTCATTTGTCACTGTTTCTGACCTTTTTTTCCCTTTTACTTGAGATCACATTTTAATTTCCCATTATAAAGCATAAAGATTTTGTTCCTCATGGTAGCAGACCAGCTGGCACTCAGTATAGCCTCACAGGACTCAGAGGAGAGCCTTGAAGATCATGAGGTTTTAGTCATTCATTTGCTATTAGCAGGCAAAAATTGATGGTTTTACTTTTACAAAGAAAAATATTTTTCTTGCTACGTGTGATAAATATCCCACTGCTGGAACAGTGATCTCCTCTGTGCCCTAGGGACACAAAAGATTTAGCTCGTCTTGCTTGCAAGAATGCAATATTGTTCCTTGAGACATGGGTAGGACTTGGACCTCAGTATCCTGTTATAAACTGTAAAAACTTCAGCTTTAAGTGAATTGATTTCTCTGCATCTTAAAACACAACCTCCTGACAGAAAGATGGCTGCTTCTACAGACCTTAAAACAAGGCTACCTATTTTTTATAACTACCTTCATGTGTATAAATGTTTCTGGTTTAATATGCTGCCCCAGTCCTTGGCATTCATGCTCTGCTTACAGGCTTATTTTTCTAATTGCCGAACAGCAGAAGCTTTCTGTGATTCGCTCAGAGTGGGTAAAGGCCTTCAGAATAGTGTTTTGTAATGAGTAATGCTTTCAGTGCTACACTTAAGACAGCAGTCACATTGGTGATATAATTGCCTAACTTGTATTGCTGTTGGTTTTTTTTTTTTTTTTGATAGCTTAAATTCTCATTAAGAACAGGTTTAAATAGCTGTAGTGGAAAACCAGGAGAAGAAACCCACAAACCCCTTTCTCTGGCCTATGTGAAAAATAAATTCCTGGGAGCCTCTAGAGTTGTTTGCAATAGTGAGCTTTGGATGGAAATACCTGTTAAGCATGCCATGCTTGTTTTGTAAAATTATTTTGTTTAGATATGGGTAAGAAATAGCTTTTGAACTGTAAATCTTATCTTTTAGGAAGCAAAGAAACATGCCAATATTGAATTTGGTGTATGTTTTGGACTATTTTGTAATAAGATGATCTTTACACTTCTGGTGAAATAAGAGATACCTTTAGTATTAATAAACTCACAAAGAAAAAAAGGGCCTCAGAGAAGGAAATTCCCCATCTGTGAAGGCTGTAAAATTGAAGTGTCCTGGTAAATACATTTTAAGGGTTATTGCTTTCTGGAAAGTCTTTGTTTTGTAAGCTGACAAAACCTTGATAGCGAGTAGGAGTAGGAATACCTTTAAATAAAGGGTCAGCAGCTTTTTCTTGTGAAAATCCCTGTATTTGTTCGATACTGAATTTTTTTCTGTCTCCTTACTTATGCAGATGGGCTCATCCTACCTATAAAAAAAATATAAATATATATAAAAATAACCAACATCTCATACCATGAAGCCTGTAGAGAACCAGAGGGCCATGAAGCAGGATCAAAGACCTTTACACAGCAAAGATAAAATATTAGGAGAGAGTCTTCAAAAATCTCTACAGGTCTCTGCACTGCAAATACCTAGCTGAAAGACAATGCCAACGACAACAGCAACAGTTTCCTTACATACATGTCTCTAGATCTTTTTTGGTCTACCATTCTGTGCCCTGGAAGAATAGACGATACACAAGAATTATTGCTCCCGACCTTCAGTGGCAACAAATGGGAGTTAGGCCTGCAGATGTATGAACTGCTGAGAAGCAGGATACTTGTAACCAGCACTGTTTTATAACTGCTCTTAAAAGACACCGAGATTTTGTATGGTTTTGAAAGAAGAGAACATCTGGACAACAGAGCTGCTGACTATGGGTCCCAATAAGAGATGGATTCACTGGGGATTTTGTGATACTGCAAGGGTTTATGTGATAAAAAAATTGGCTGTGGTTCTAGGGAAAAAATACTCACTTTAAGAGGTGCCTGGCTGTATTTACCATAGCTGTTCAGAGAAGAAGTGGGCTGGACAGTGTGGTGCAGTGGCAGTTGTGGCTGTGGGAAAAATGGGGCAAGGGAACAAAACACTCTAGGAAGGGTGTTTGAGGGACTTAACAGGGGAAGGACGCAAAGGTAAAATATGGGGGGATGGTTGTGAAAGTGAGAAAGGCTAAGAAATGTTTGTAGATAAAAGTAAAGAGAAAAGCTAATGGAGCCTCTGAAATGAAATGATTTGAATACAAAAGCCTTAGATCCTTTCCTGAGGGAGGCTCTTGCTGCCTGCTTTAAATTGTGGTAGTGAGTCTTAGCAGTATCTACCTGCTGCACGTATAGAACGAATGGTGAAGGATCACAGTTTCACTCACTAGGAAGTATGAGAGGAAATGGTAGGTGCAAAACAGTAAGTACTGTACCCTGCTGTATGCCTCTCTGTATAAAGAGGAGGTATTTGGTAGGTCTGAGCTGCGCAGCTAACGTGTACCTGCAAGAACATGTTGTGGCCTGTCATGTGTCCCTCTTGTCTGCTGGCAACCACAGGCACAGAAAGGAAGAGAGTTGTGCAAGAAGCTGGAGTGGCTTGGCTAAGAAAAAACATTCCTCCCTGAGGCAACAGGGATGGAGGAATATTTATGGGTCAGAGTTTGGGTGCCTTTGTTCAATGCTTCAGGATCCTGGAAATGTTTGAAAATGTGTGACACCCCTAAACATCCCTAGACCTGTTTCATTCTGCGACGCCGTCATTATTGCAGAATTCTGAAATGAAAAGATCATTTGGAGAAAGAAATTATTTTGAAGGATAATCGATGGTATATTTGAGGTGGTCCCTTCAAATGCTGGCTTTGCTCGACTGTGACATGTGGAGACTACATTAGCTGTCTATGAAACTACGTGATACTGCTGTTCCAAAAAGTGGCTAGAGGCTTACATCATTTTGGCATTGTTATCAGGGTCAAATATTCATATAAATCTTTCAGGCATAAATGCTACTTGTGTGTGGACAAAAATTGCAAGTCCAGACAGAAATATGTGTTGAACTGCCCTTTCATGTAGAATGTAATTTATGTTTTATAACCACTTAAACCAAAAACTAAACAAAACCTAGAATCAAAAAGTTACATTTTCAGAGTTCTGAATGGAAGCAGAAATGCATATTCCTAATTACACCTGTCTAGTGACCATAAAGCTGGAAGAAGTGTCTAGAAAGTAAAAGCAAAGTATATTTATCAACCTTGAAGATTTTTATGGACACAAGATTAGTATGACATGGATAAGGGGATGGCATGAATCACCAAGGGTCAATGTGTGTGAAAGTGGAGTCTGTGTTTCATAAACTCAGAATTTTTTAATCCATGAAATCTAGCAAGCATCCTACAGTATGGGTTTGAATTTTTAAAAGATATTCCTCCTATTTTGTATATGTACCTAAGTATCAGTATTAGGTAAGATTTTTGCCTGGAGTGGGTGAAACTAGAATTTCTAAATGGCTTTGGAATAGCATGGGCAGGATGTCTACCTTGAAGGGGGAACTGCCCCCCTACAGTCTGCAGGAGATTGCCATTCTGAACGGCAGTCCTGATTTCTTTCCACTAAAATGTTTTAAGATGATGACAAAGAAATCATAGAATCATAGAATCATAGAATCATAGAATTGTTAAGGTTGGAAAAGACCCTTAAGATCATCAGGTCCAACCATTAACCTACCACTGCCAACTCCGCCACTAAACCATGTCCTCAAGCACTGCATCTACCCGTCTTTTAAATACCTCCAGGGATGGGGACTCAACCACTTCCCTGGGCGGCCTGTTCCAGTGCCTGACTACTCTTTCAGTAAAGAAGTTTTTCCTAATATCTAACCTAAACTTACCCTGGCGCCGCTTGAGGCCATTTCCTCTCGTCCTATTGCTTGTTACTGGGGTGAAGCGACCGACCCCCACCTCTCTACAACCTCCTATCAGGTAGTTGTAGAGGGCAATAAGGTCTCCCCTCAGCCTCCTCTTCTCCAAACTAAACAACCCCAGCTCCCTCAGCCGCTCCTCATACGACTTGTTCTCTAGACCCTTCACCAGCTTTGTTGCCCTTCTCTGGACATGCTCCAGCAGCTCGATGTCCTTCTTGAATTGAGGGGCCCAAAACTGGACATAGTACTCGAGGTGTGGCCTCACCAGTGCTGAATACAGGGGCACTATCACCTCCCTGGTCCTGCTGGCCACACTATTCCTGATACAAGCCAGGATGCCATTGGCCCTCTTGGCCACCTGGGCACACTGCTGGCTCATGTTTAGGCGGCTGTCAACCATCACCCCCAGGTCCTTTTCAGCCAGGCTGCTTTCCAGCCACTCCTCCCCAAGCCTGTAGCGTTGCCTGGGGTTGTTGTGACCCAAGTGCAGGACCTGGCACTTGGCCTTGTTGAACCTCATACAGCTGGCCCCGGCCCATTGATCCAGCCTGTCCAGGTCCCTCTGCAGGGCCTTCCTACCCTCCAGCAGATCGACACTCCCACCCAACTTGGTGTCATCTGCAAACTTACTGAGGGTGCACTCAATCCCCTCATCCAGATCGTCGATAAAGATATTAAACAGGACCGGCCCCAACACTGAGCCCTGGGGAACACCACTCATGACCGGTCGCCAACTGGACTTGGCTCCATTCACCACAACTCTCTGGGCTTGGCCATCCAGCCAGTTTTTAACCCAGTGCAGAGTGCACTTGTCCAAGCTGTGAGCAGCCAGCTTCTGCAGGAGAATGCTGTGGGAGACGGTGTCAAAGGCCTTACTGAAGTCCAAGTACACAACATCCACAGCCTTCCCCTCATCCACTAAGCGGGTCACCTTGTCATAGAAGGAGACCAGGTTAGTGAAGCAGGACCTGCCTTTCATAAACCCATGCTGGCTGAGCCTGATCCCCCGGTTGTCCCGCACATGCCGCATAATGGCACTCAGGATGATCTGTTCCATGACCTTCCCCGGCACCGAGGTCAGGCTGACAGGCCTGTAGTTCCCTGGATCCTCCTTCTGACCCTTCTTGTAGATGGGTGTCACATTAGCTAACTTCCAGTCATCTGGGACCTCCCCGGTTGACCAGGACTGCTGATAAATGATGGAAAGTGGCTTGGCAAGCTCCTCCGCCAGCTCCCTCAGTATCCTCAGGTGAATCCCGTCCGGCCCCATAGACTTGTGGGCATCCAGGTGGAGGAGCAGGTCGGTGACTACCACCTCTTCGACAGCTGGACTACATTCTGTGTCCTGTCTCCATCTCCCAGCTCGGGGCATGAAAACCTTGAGGATGATCAGCCCAACTATTAAAGACTGAGGCAAAGAAGGCATTAAGTACCTCAGCCTTCTCCTCATCCTTCGTGGCCAAGTTTCCCTCCGCCTCCAACAAAGGAGGGAGATTCTCCTTAGCCCTTCTTTTGTCACTGATATACTTGTAGAAACATTTTTTGTTGTCCTTGACAGCAGTGGCCAGTTTAAGTTCTAGCTGGGCCTTTGCCTTTCTAATCTTTTCCCTGCATATCCTCACCACATCCTTGTAGTCCCCCTGAGTCACCTGCCCCTTCTTCCAAAGGTGGTAGGTTCTCCTTTTCTTCCTGAGTTCCAGAAAGAGCTCTCTGTTCAGCCAGGCCGGTCTTCTCCCCGACCTGCTCGACTTGCGGCACATGGGGACAGCCTGCTCCTGTGCCTTTAAGACTTCCCTCTTGAATAACATCCAGCCTTCCTGGACTCCTTTGCCCTTCAGGACTGCCTCCCAAGGGACTCTCTTAACCAAGCTGCTAAACAGGCCAAAGTCTGCCCTTCTGAAGTTTAGGGTTGTGGTTTTGCTGGCCCCCCTCCTTACTTCTCCGAGAATTGAAAACTCTACCATTTCATGGTCGCTGTGCCCAAGACAGCCTCCAACCACCACATCACCCACCAGGCCTTCTCTGTTCGTGAACAGCAGGTCCAGCGGGGCACCTCCCCTGGTTGGCTCGCTTACCAGCTGCATCAGGAAGTTATCCTCCATGCACTCCAGGAACCTCCTAGACTGCTTTCTCTCTGCTGTGTTGTATTTCCAGCAGATATCTGGTAAGTTGAAGTCTCCCACAAGAACAAGGGTTAGAGACTCTGAGACTTCAGCCAGCCGCTTGTAAAAAACTTCATCTGCTTCCTCATCCTGGTTGGGTGGTCTATAACAGACTCCCATCAGGATATCTCCCTTGTTGGCCTTCCCCCTGATCTTTACCCATAAGCACTCAACCTTGTCGTTACCTTTGTTGGGCTCAAGACAGCTCAAATCCTTTGGTCTACAAGCAAGGCCAAAATCAAAAAAGAAAAACCCCAGTCTGTTCCAGTGTATAACCTTGGCATCTGCCTGCATGACTACTTGTAGGCTTAAATTCTTAGGAACTGGAAAGAAAATGCTTCTTCCTTCAGGCTGCTGTAGCCAACAGACTGACAGGTAGCCAGCACCATCTGTACGGTGGGTGGCTCTTGCATCCTTCACAGTAGCCAACTCCGTCCATACGGTGGCTCTTGCATCCTTCACACACAGAACACACAGAGCTGCTGAGGAGTGGGGAGTTATTCTACAGGATTTTTGGACTCTGATGAGAAGTGCACAGTCATTGAATTAAATACCGTTTTTTGGTTGTAGGGGTTTGTGGTTGGTTTTTTTTTTTGTTTGGTTTGGTTTGGGGTTTTTTTTTGTTTGTTTTTTTTTCCAAATGATTTGTTACTGTAAAACAGAGAGAATGCCCTGCTGGAAACAACATATGGTTTTCTTTATATCAGCCACAAGACATGACTGATTACCTCTGAAGATAAGGGGTACACAATCAGCACTGTTTGGAAACATGAGTGGAAGTCTTCTATGAAAGGAGAAAAAGTGCTGTGGACTTTTTTATCGAAACCCAGCTGCCATTGTTTTTGAAGCACAGGGATGCTCTTTTCTTGTGAGGAGACAGAGAACTATCTCTCTGCATAACAAAACTAAACCAACCCATGAAATGCATGATTGTATCTTTCTGAGTATATAGTTTCACCTTGGACAGAAATTATATACATATGCATACACACACACACACACGCAGACTTGAACTGCACATGGGAAGAATGTGGAACTAAAGGAAACTGAAATGGAACACATTGATAAATCAGTTTTCATTTACAGTAACCATCTCCTTCCTCTCTTTGACCTTCAGTGTCATCAGCCCAATGCTTTCCATGAGTTAATGTGTATCTATGCCTCATTCACTGGTGTTTTCAGAAAGATCTTCCTCCATGACTTGGCCATAGCTGTGGTGGACACCGTGGGCTGAGGCTCTGGAACTGGGCTTGAGGCTTAGGAAGACTTTCTGGCTCCTGCCTATCTGTGACCTGGCTTTGATTTCTTGTATTTCCAAAAAAGATTGGGCCAGGGGACTCCTCAGCCTGATGTAGCCTTTTCTTCGTGGTGCTCTGAAAGCCTTGAGCAGCAGAACAAATTCCTGTATCTCACAGGCTGCCAGAGAAAGCCATGTTCCCATCTTTCGGAGCTGCAGAAAGCTCAGAAACCCTTTTTCCCCTTTTTATGTCCTCGCTAAGAGGCAGCAGCTGTGATCAGGTTTGCTGCACTGTTTGGGGCAGCACCCACCGCTCAGTGTGGGGCGCGCTGTGGCAAGTGCCCCGTGGAGCGATGCACCCCTCTTCTTGGAGTCACTCCCCTTCTGTGGACTGCTCCAGTCAGGAAAAGGTTTATCAGGCTTTAAAAACTGAGTGCTGGAGGTACTTCTGATGGCTTGAATCTCAACGTAAAATGCCTATCAAGGGGGGGACTGCAGGTCCAATTACTTGTTGATTAATTAAACTTCTTTAACTAAATTTAATTCATTGCAGTAGGAACAGGTACTATGCTTCATAAGGGCTTGAGTGATATTAACCCCTTACACTAGCACAGGACAGAGAGTATTTAAATGTGTCCTGAGAAAATGAAAACGTACTGCATACAAGACATGCAGTTTCCAAAGAAGCGATTTTCAGAAATTCCTGGGAGTGGGATAGATGAGAAGAGTTGAAGCCGAATGGGAATGTGGCATTTTAAACTCCTTGCATGAATAAGGCACTGTCCACCCACCTCTGTAAAACAGCCTTCCCCCTGTGCTCCCCTGCTCACCTATCCCTTTTCCTGGTCCTACCACTGACTGGACTGGATGCTCTCTCTGGCGTGCCTCCAGGTCACTAGCAGCTGGCTACTTTCTCTTGGGGTCCTTATTCCAACAGTCACCCAGAATGAGCCAAGATGCAGATTTGCACCACCTCCCTCCTTTCCCCTGGTGCCACAACTGCTCCTTTCACTGCCCGTCTTGCTCCTCATCCTGCTCTCACCTCCCTGGTTCCTGTCTCTCCAACTGCAAAGTGCTTAGGAAGCCTCCCCAGGTGCCTACATGACAACCCAAAGACCTCGTCCCTGGTGTAGGAGCAAAGGAGGGATCATCTCTGGGTTCAACCTGGCCTCTTTTCTGCAAGGACTCCCCCAGGGGATAGGGTGAAAGCTGTTCCCACCTGGCCGGTTTCCTAAGTCTCTCCTGTGTGGGTCCTCTGCTTCCAACAAAACAGGCCCTGGCAGAAAGGCCCTCTTCCCCCTCACCACACTTCTGAGGTGTTCATCCAGTGTGGGGCCTGTGATTTAACAAGGATGGGTTTTGGATGTCTTTTCACCTCTAACAGGTCATCCATCGGTGTTTCTTCTGCATGGACTCTTGTTTTGATTTCACCACAGAGCTGTGGCCTCTCCTGCTGCCTGGCTAGGGGAGCTGGCTTATTCCTTTATGGCTGAGACAGCTCTTGTGTTAAGCTCTTCTTCCATTTCAAATATTTATACAGCATCTCTCAGGTGAATTTGTTCATGCTGTCTCAGGCAGCATCCTCAGCTCCTTTACAATGGCTGTTTGTGCAAAGTTTCTCCTTGGGGAAGATCCCCTGGTGCTGAGACACTTCTGAGCTCCCACTGCAGATTTTACTTCAGTTATAACATGGATTTGATCCCTCTCCTGTGCAATGGCTGTCGTGATTAGGGATGCTGTTGTGAATACTTTTCATGCTGAACTGTTTTATCTGATTCCTCCTTGGACAGCATCTTCTCTGCTCCTCAGAGCTGTATTCACTCTGATGGTCTCCCCAGTATCATACCTTGGGGAAAGTTAATTTTCAATTGTTTTGGTAATGTGTGGGTGTGTTAATTCCTTGAGAATTTCCTCTTGTAGGTCCTCATCCTTCTCATTCAGAGTGTGCACCCAGTGAAGAACCCAGGTTTGCCTCAAGTGCCAGACAAAGGAAATCTCAGAAGGAAGAACTTCAAAAACATAGGTGTTCTGAAAATCCTCCTCCAGACCCTGCCCGACCACCCAGCCAAATCCATATAGGTTCCACTGATGCTCAATATACTCCAGAAAAATCAACAAAGCAGTCTCCAAATGAGATAAGAAGAAACAGGCTGTGCTTCCACGTGCCAGATGAAGTCTCAGGGAGAAAAAATGATAATGTTACTGCTAGAAAGTATTTATGATAATTAAAAAAACAGTAGGAGGCTGAAGAACTCTGACTGAGTTTCTACTGCAAGAGGAGAAAGCAGCCATAAGTGACCCAGAAGTCCTTCCTCACCTCATCAGGGTATCAGTTTCCTGATGCACAAATTCTGGACTCAGACCCTGGGGATCTAATCCTCCCAGTCAGTTGTCACAATGAATTTATTCCCACGATTTCACTGTCTCAGCAGCCAAACAGTGCAACTTGAGCCTAGTTTGCCCTGAGTGGCTGTTAAGGAGTAAATGCTGGTTTCGGTAATTCACTGAGAATTGCTGCTATGGGGGCAGAGCTGTTGGGGACAGGCTTTTTGGGGTTTCCAGAAGTAGAAAAGGGGGTCTGGAGAGCAGGAAGCAGGGCTGTGGCCATTACCAGCAGTTACCTGGTAATGCTGTATATGCAGCCTGATTAATTAAGTTGTGAAATTTGGGGCGGTGACTTTTTGAGACTGTATTGACCTTTGGTATCTAAAATGTATACTTGAGCTAAATGTTTAGGTGCCTTTGATGATCAATGGAGAAAACAGGCAAAACTAGATCAGATTAAAAGTACAAAATATCCAAGACCTGTTGGAGGAATCCTACTTTCTTTAACTGTCAGCAGTAGAGAGTCCACCTTTGGTTAGAAGATAAAAAGCCCGTCCTAGCTGTGAAACAGCCCATGTCCCTTTGTCTCTGTAAAGATGCCAGAGAATGAATGCTCTGTTCCCTGGACTTTTGGTGTAGCTGTTGTGCATGAGTGGTCATCTGACCAACTTTGAGTGATTACTCAAGCATTTAAAAGAACAGTTTATGGAAAATGAGATGCTCTGATGAAGAATACCCTTAGGTTAGAGAGCTGACATAAACTGAACAAGCAGCCCAGCTCAGGCTCACCAAGCTGTGCCAACCCCATTTGACCCCAGAGGGTTGTTAAACTTGGGGTCAGGAGAGCTGTGGCTCAGGGCTGGTAACCAAACCTCATGCAAGGTGAAGTGGGGTGTCAAAACCAGGAGTCCAGTACACAGTAACAAGGTTGTTACTGGTATATGCACAGGAGACAGATCCACTTCAGCCCTGTTTTCACTAGTTTGCCAAACTTAAACATCAGGCTGAAATTTTTCTTAGTTTCTCAACACTTCACCGTCTGCCATTTCTCACTCCCACTTTGCTTCCCTGTCTTTCCCTTTCCCAGGCTCACCAGTTCCTTTCCCTGTGTCGTGGTTTAACCCCAGCCAGCAGCTAAGCATCACGCAGCCGCTCGCTCACTCCCCCCACCCCAGTGGGATGGGGAAGAGAATTGGGAGGGTTACAGTCAGAAAACTCGTGGATTGAGATAAGAACAGTTTAATAATTGAAGTAAAATGAAATAGAATAGTAGTAATAGTAATAATAATAATATAATAATACAATAATAATATACAGAGCAAGTGATACACTATACAATTGGCTCACCACCCGCCGACCGATGCCCAGCACGTCCCCAAGCAGCAATCGCTGCTCCCCGGCCGACTCTTCCCAGTTTATATACTGAGCATGACGTCATAGGGTATGGCATAGCCCTTTGGCTGGTCTGGGTCAGCTGTCCTGACTGTGGCCCCTCCCAGCTTCTTGTGCACCTGGCAGAGCATGGGAAGCTGAAAAGTCCTTGACTAGTGTAAGCACTACTTAGCAACAACTAAAACATCAGTGTGTTATCAACATTATTCCCATATTAAATCAGCAGCACAGCACTATACCAGCTACTAGGAAGAAAAATCAATGCTATCCCAGCTGAAAACAGGACACCCTGGTATGGAAAGGCCATGGAGAGGTTGAACAGATGGAAATCATCTCGGCTTCTTTGGTCTGTTCGGTCCTTTTGTGGTTTACAAACATGTTCAGTGAGGTTTCTCGAGCAACACATAAGCTGACATAGACCACCCAGCAAAGACAGGTTTCTGCTGAAGTTCAGGCAGACCCCTGCCTACACCACCCTGCCCCTACCCAAACCCTGCAATAGGTTGCACGTCTCCCTGCGAGCTGCCTGCTCCCCAGCACAGATAGTTTGCGTAGGGTAACCGCGGGATCCTGGTTGTGTGCATCTCACCCTCCTGCCGTCCCTGCTGCTGGACACAGGCCTGGCAGTTGTCACAGGACTGATTTCTAAGGCACGTCCATTTGGGGTTGTCCCAGTTAGTGTGGACACCATTGCTATAGCTGCCAAAATTCAGCAGACAAGGAGAAAACAACACTGACTGCCTTAATTGTCATGGGGACAAATCCATTCTTTCTGTCTTTCATATTGCCCTCACTGAAGCTGGTGGAAACTGCAGGCACTCTGCACATTTTAAAACCAGGCAATTTTATTTAACCTATAGACACACAGGCTGGATGATATGCATTAACATTCTGAGTTACTCTAAAGCCTTTTGCATTCAATGAATATGTTCTAGTTGACTTTTTTTTGAAAAGGCAGTTTGCAAAAGACTAAGCTGTATGTAAAAACTATGCAGAAGTTAGAACCATAATATCAATGTATAAATACTTTTCCCAGCATAGTGGTTTTTTTTTTTTTGTTTTGAAAAATTATCTAGTGTTTCATTGGTGTTAAATACGCTCAAGTGGAGGGACTTCTCTCCATTTTGAGAAACAGCCTAGTAGATGTCAGCTTCAGGCAAATTTCTCCTCATATTTCTGTTGGATTTTTTGCCACTTTCTCTACACCCCCTCTTTAAACAATTCGGTCTTCTTCATTGTCCTCTTGGTCTTTCACACACTTTCATGTGAAAATCTAGTTTGATCTCATCTCGTTAAACACCCATCTTAAAAAAAAAAAAATTCGGCACTCCTCAAAATATCCTCAAAATCATATCTCCATGTATAACATATACTTGCTGCTTCTGTACTTTCATTACTGTTCCTTCCCTCCAGAGCTCTAGCCCTTTTTGTTCTGTTTCTCTGAATTCCCTCTGGTTTCCTGAACTTTTCTGGGTAATAAAATGGATACCACTGAAAGCCGTGGGCCACAGGGGTGTTTTCCAACATCACACAGGTAACAGATGACCTGCCCCTGCCAAGCTGCTCAGGCACAGTTCTAAATTATCCTGTCCATTTTTGTTGCTGCTTGTTATTATGTCAGATTCGAGTTCCCTAAGTGGGGACAGCTAGGATGGGCTTCTTATTTTCTAACCAAAGGTGGACTCTCTACAGGTGAAAGTTACAGCAAATGGGATTCATCCAACAGGTCTTGGACATTCGCAGTGTACACTTCTAATCTGATCTAATTTTGCCTGTTTTCTCCATTGACCATCAAAGGCACCTGAATATTCATCTCAAGCATATGTTTTAGATATCAAAAGTTAATACAGTTAATAAATCTATTGACAATTTCCATGCTTCACCTTTTCCCAGGATAGCTCCATTTTGGCTATCATTTCCCCCAGCTGTCTGTTGACACGACGCATGTCTCCTTCATCTGCTGGAGCTGGACCAGTGCGGTACCTGCAGCATCAACACTGGGAAAAATCCCTCTCTGCCCCAGTTCAGATGCTTTCTCCTCTTCCCTTTCCTTCCTTGCATTGTTTCACAGCTGCTCTACTCCTGACTTGGAAATCTGTTACCTCTTTCTTCATCCATGGCAAAAAGGGAAAAGAGAATTGATTAGCTCAGTTGAAGTTTGATTCCTCTTAATTACAGAGGGGAAAACAGTGTTTGTTTTATTTGAAAAGGTAGTGCCTGGTTAAAAATTGTCCCTTGACAGCCTGAGGGGGATTCAGCTGATCATAGTCCTCTACATTGGTGCTTGCTGTCTAATCTCCCTTTATGGTCAAGGGAGAAAAGTGGGCAATTCTCCTAATCCTAAAAGAAATATCTAAAATGGATGATGAAGGCCCCCTAGTAAAACTAGTGTTAATATCTGAAGTTAAGTGACATCATCTCACCTCAGCTCTCTTTAACTGTCTTATAGAGGTTGTATTCTAGAGGAAAATGTTTTAAATAGTAACTTCACAGCACTTCACCAGGCATAAATTCATTCTCACTGTTTACCCTTTTGCTCATTGTTTGAATTTCTCTCAGGCTAGATAAGCGGTTTCATTTTGCCTACAGTAAATCTCTCTTTGCAGCTCTGGTGCATGCTAGCACCGTGCTGTAATGCTACCGTCCAGAAGATGTTGCTGCTTTTCCTCCTGGCCCATAAGGTTCATTTCCTTCACCTGCTCTCTGAACTTTATGCAGACCAAATCAGAGTGCTGTCTGCTTTGGATTCACCATCCATGGTTCCTGGAAGAATGATATTTTGAGGCAAAGTTCACTCAAAAGGTAACACTCAGAAATTCTTATGGAAATTGTCAAAACAGTATGGGGCTCTTGCCTGCAGGACAGAGCCTAAATGCCCATGTTATATTGGAGCCTTTCAGACAAGTGCTTCTCCTGCATAATGATGCTTGCTGCAAAGGGCATCAGAGTCACTAGAGGAAAGGAAGAAGCTGAACCAAATTCTGTCCTAAGGGAGTATGAAAGAGCCCCACTGATTTTATATGTTTTTAACAGGGTTTAGCTGAATGCTGCTGGCAGAAACACATTCCCCAGGGTGGATGGGTAAAATCAGGTTGAACTCTTACTTCTTTAGCTGAAGAGACAGTAGGAATAAACTGGTACTGATGGCAGGGAAGAGAAAATGTAAGCAAACATGGATTATATTTTTGCCTTAAAATTTTAAGCCTGGCACTTCGCACTTGCCTTTTCTACTACTTGGAGTCCCCTATAATTAATCTGCTGTCAGAAAAATTCAGTTTGTTGTTGCTAGGCATGAAGAGCATTACAGGGAGTTACTAAAGTAGCACCTGTGTTCCTGGCAAAGACTGAAGCCAGCAAGAAATACATTTTCCCACTCAGCCACTGACTTCTTGAGTACCCATGGGGAAACGGAGCTGAAGAGGGGTTAAGTAGGGATAAAATACATTTGCAAAGCACTTGAGAGCTGTGTAAATGCTAATTGTAGGCTGCTGCATGGCCTGTGGCTTAGGTGGCTGCCTCCTGCTTTCAGCCTGCCACCACCCGGTGAGTGGGCATCTTGTCTCTGCTCAGGGACCAGCTGAAGAGCCTATTGCCTCCGGATGTTTTTTTCTGCTTTGAGTGTTGTGACTGGAAAAGTGGAAAACTTCTGTGCCTTTTGGACAGCAGAGCTCACCTCCTGCCAGCAGACCATGGTGTGCATTACCTTACTGGCCCAGTACAGCAATCCTCTTCTCTAGAGGAGCCAGGGCACTTGTTTTAACTGAAAGCTGACCAGAGAAAACAGGCTTCTCAGAGTCTGCGAGTGTCTGTATTGCTCCTGGCTCCATCTGTAAATGGCTGTAAACACAGTAGGACATCTCTGTTTTCTAGAAGGGCTACTGTAGTTTAGAGGGGTGAGACTGGTAAGTCACATTTCAGATCCTGCTCACTGTAGTATGGACCCAGATATGGACTACCAAATGCTGAGGTCTGTTTTACTTTACCCTGTCCTTGTGTACTCCTTCAGGATGATGCTGTCCAGCCTGGATGAGGCGGTCATTCCCTTGGCTCTCTAGGGCTAGCTGGATGAACCAAAGACACTTGTGTTTGTTTCTCTCTCAAACACCCATGGGAAGCTCATAGCTCATGGCAAGCCTCAGAGTTGACACTTAACTTTTGAGCACTGAAGGCCTATCCTCCTTTTTTCAGCCAGGAATTTGGAGGAATTCATATATTTGTCCAGACTGCAATATATCTATCTGGTAGCTCCAGATGCATCCTTAGCACACATGCTGGATGACTGTGCTCTGCAAGGTCAGCAAAGCTCACACTTGCAGTAAACATCAGACAGCCTCTGGGCATAATGTGTGAGCTGTTGGAGCTTAAATCCCCATGTCCTGAGAGCATAGGCTCACTGTGCATGCACAGACCATCTATAGGGTAGCGTAGACACATCGCCAGAGATTTGGATTTGTTGCATATGGTCTGCAAAGGGCATATTCATGATTTCCTAGCAAATGTTTGCAGTATTTAGCTGTGATGGTCTAGGGATACAGGCAGGGCAAAGATCATAGGTAGAGGTAGCACGCTGTACTAGATTAGCTGTCAGAGCTGAACAAGCTCCCTGGGGCCTGAGCCCTTCCTGAGGTCTGCAATGGAAGCAACTGCTCTAGATACCGGCTGACAACAGCTGTTCTGTTAATTAAGTATTTACCAATTACATTATCTCTGATAAAGAAATAGTTGGCACCCTGAAACTATGGGAGATCTCTATGTGTGTGTGGTGCGGTCTTGTCTTAAGAACCTGTAACCAGAGCACAGCTGCAGATGTTAGCCTGAGCTGCTGTTCTTAAGGTGTTGCACAACTGCAGATGTTAGCCTGAGCTGCTGTTCTTAAGGTGTTGTCCTCAGGTAAGGGTGCATTGAAGCATATGCCGAAATGTTTCTTGAATCCAGGGGTTCAGAATATTGGGAAAGGGGAGGGAAGAGGAAGAAGAAGGGGAGGGGGAAGGGGAAGGGAGGGGAGGGGAGGGGAGGAGCGAAGCGGAGCGGAGCGGAGCAGAGTGGAGCGGAGGCTGCCTTTACTTTTGTGAGAATGAAATACCTGTATTGCATAGGAGGACTGAGGACAGATGTTTATCTTTTCAATACTTTCACAGTCATAAATTAAGCATACTTATTTCTAGAAACTACTGGATGGCATTTAACCTCAGGAACAATAGTGTGTATTATCCAGAACACAGGGACTCTTGCTGTTTTAGCTCATGCCCATCACAAGTTTAGAGAGGACTGATGTCACTCAAGTGTCTAAACTCTTCTGAGTTTTCTTCTCCTTTTTAAAAGCCTTTATTTATATTTCTTTTTGGTGCTTTTGGTATCAGATATCATTCACCAGCTCTAGGTACAAACTCTCTTTAAAAATAATCTGTTTACAAAATCACATCTTGATATTTCTGTATTCTTATCAGGAAGAGAAGGGTACTGTGTATTTGCTCTACTTTATCAGCAGAACCATAGATCAGCAAAGCCGTTATTAATGCTGAATAAATATACTGACAGTGCTGGTGTGTATTTCAGTTTGAAATGAGACTTTAAAGTATTCAGCTGATGGTTTTATTATTGAGACCTCAGCTGAATAGAAATCCTTATGAAAATTTTTATATAAAGAATTCTAGACTCAAGTTCACTGACACTCAGTGACATGATCCTCTAATGCCTCTAACTGTACAGAGACAGCCAGCAAACACATTGCCTATCATCTCATGGAAACCGAGTGTGTACCTAATTTTCATTGTTAATTGCTGTTGGTAAGTTAGGTGCGATATATGGGAGGGGAGCCAGAATTCATGTATGTTAATTTTATTATCAGCTTTTATTTTCTACTCCTGTCATTTAGAGATATCCTATCACATGGTGCACCTTGCTTCATGAAGAAGAGGTAAGGAAGGAATTACTAAAGTATCAATTTCTCTTTACACAGTTCACCTTTACCTTCAGGGATGCCACCAGTACCTGATTTTCCTGCCAGGGTTAAGGTCTCTCTAACCTTCTTTAAAGGGTGCTGTAACAGTAGGCATCCTTTTATCCACTGATCACTTGGAAACAGTCTTTTTAGGAAACTCCTTATATTAGGATCATTCATTTAGGCTGTTCAAATAATTGCCTAAACAAATAAATGGATTATCTAGATGGTGTGTCATTGCATGCTTGTGTCTCACGTCCTTATAAACAAATCTGCTTTGACAGGAGAGAAGTCGGGAGGCTATTTTTAACATATCCAAGCAATTGACTCCCCATGGTAGCTTAGAGGTTATATTTATTTATTTATCTTTTGAGCAGGCAGGCTGCATCTAAATGGTGAGAACTGGGAGTGCTTCTCCATTTATGTATGGATACATATGCGGGTGATATCCTGGCTTCACCTCAGGACGATCCTCAAACATATCCCTTCCTTCTTTTCCTCTTAAGATTATTTTGTAGGAGAAAGGCCTTTTCTCTGTCTGTACAAATGGAATTACACTTACAATAGCTTTTGAGAGAAGGTCCTAATCTTCTATAGCCAGGGAATAAATATCAGTATTGAATAACAGTGCTTATAATTACGTATTAGCATGGTATATTTTATTCTACATTGGTGATTGTTTTTACTTTGAAAAATTGATATATTGTTAAAGCCAAGTTGATTATTTCATAGTTTTTCAGTCTAATTCTCCATCATGTAAGAATGACACTGAGTTTATGCCAGCTAGTACTCTGCATAAGCCATGGAAAATAAGATCCTCGGGATCTTCCAAAATTAACAGAATGAGGTTGTTTACTCTCTCCACAGACCTATGCTGCTGGTTTTTTGGATAGAACAGAGAGGCACAGAATGTCTAAGGATAAAAGAGGTCTAAAATGAAGGCAGCTGCTTTTACCTGAAAGCTTCTGTAGGTTTACAAATGTCATATACTTGCATGAAATGAAGAACAAAGCTTGTAGAAAGAGATATTTATAATAAAGGATTTGCAAACCTTATAAGCAATTATAGAAATGAATATAAATAGGAAATGTGTATACACATGTAATCAGCTACTCTCCAGCCATGTAAATAGCTGTTGAAAGAATGTAAGCAAAAGTAGAAGTGATATTTCAGTCATGGTTTTGGCTCAGCTGTGTTGAATGAATAAGCATTTCAGTTGGATGGAAATCCCAAAATTCATACTTACTGTGTGCCCAGACTTGCACACTTTTCCTCTCCTCTCCTCTCCTCTCCTCTCCTCTCCTCTCCTCTCCTCTCCTCTCCTCTCCTCTCCTCTCCTCTCCTCTCCTCTCCTCTCCTCTCCTCTCCTCTCCTCTCCTCTCCTCTCCTCTCCTCTCCTCTCCTCTCCTCTCCTCTCCTCTCCTCTCCTCTCCTCTCCTCTCCTCTCCTCTCCTCTCATTAGAGCTGGTAAAGATTATAATTTTAGCTTGTGGAAAATCTTGACACTTTCAAATTTGTCTTAATTCACAATCAAACAAAAAAAATCACTTACCAGCTTCCCAAGAATGAGAAAAATTATTCAGAACCATTTAATTGTTTCATTCAGATAACATCAAGATATTATACTAGAAAATATGTTATATAATTGTCACATAATAGAATGGTAGCTTGCATATTTTATATAGCTAAGCAAAGTGAATCAACACAAAGCAAACTTGATTTTAATAATATTTGAAACAATATGCTCTAACATCAAAGAGTAATAGAAAATTGAAATGATTCAAATTAATTTAGATGGTTTTCGCCATCAGATTTTTTTAATTGACATACTCCTTCCTCCATTGATTTTATTCTTGTTAAATTGTCTTTTTTAATGCAAATTTTGACCAGTGTTCTCTCTGAAAACAAACCTGGTTTTGATTAGTGGAGTGAATTGCTGTGAAAGTCACGTGAGAAACATTCAGTAATTTCCTTTGTAATCTTTTGTCATTGGCCATATGTAAAGGGTAATTTAAGTCATCTCTGTGGACTTATTCCCATGTGCTGAGACTCCATGTTTCTGTTCAGGAATTTTCTAAATAAAAACCTGTATGGCTGAGTTATGGCTAATGATGTGCACGAAACAAGTCTTCAGAGACCTTGGGACTCACATGTCAACTGGACAGCACAGGTGCAGCATGTCAATCCTTGCAGCAAAGCTGTACTGCACATAACTTGTGTACAATAAATGTAATGTTTCCTGAAAATTGTTGGGAGGCATCAGACATCCATGATGCAAATCAGATGCTTCATGTAGGTGCCTGGGACCATTTCATATGGTCCAGCATGTACGAGACATTCAAAAGGGCTGGTGGATGTAGCATAGGACACATGGGAGATCTTTGTCCATCTGGAGAAGCAGCTGGAGGACATATGGGATATTCCATTGTATCTAAAATGGCACTAGACACCCATAGTTGATGACAGAAAAACATTCCCATCAAGAGCATCAAGCTTTTATATATATATATATATACACATATGTGCATATACATATATAGGTTTTAAATACATATAGGTTTTAAAATCTACTTCGACAAAATTTCTGGGCAAATAAAAGGGATAATGTCTGGGGAAAGGAAGACATATGGTTCTAAAAGATATGGTTTTAGGTGTTGTGGAAATTATATGAGTTGTTCTTTCTGTGTTTTTTTTCGCCAGATGACAAGAATCTCAGCAGGGATAGCAGCTCTTTCTAGTTTCCTAAAATGTAAGATGGCAGGCGGCCTCCATTCTGGGAACTCTCAAGATACCTCCATACTTTTAAGTGACACGCTCTGGAACAGTCAGATGGTTTCAGCACTGTCTAAACACAAATCTCATTTCAGCTTGGCTTCAAATTTGTCTTCAAATTGAGATCTGGATCAGAACCCCAAGTCCTTGTTCTTTGTGCTACCTCTGCTTCTAGTGATGACGGTTCATAGCATACCAGAGTAAACATTGGGTTAAAGCATTACATTGCTTGTTGTCTCCATAATATGACTTATTTCAAACTCTTAATGCATTCTGGGTCCTCGAAATGTTACTGTTTCGAACTGATGCAAGTGCCTTGGATGGCTGTGGGATATGTAGGGCGTTACCCAAGTCTGCTACCAGTAAGTGTCTGAGGAAATTGGCATTAGAATGGCTTACCATGAAAGGCACTAAAGTCTCACAGCAACTTGTTATTGGAAGAGTTGAGTACTGAATCAAGTCAGTAACAGATAATGTCTGTGATATGTGAGCAACTGAGAAAAATCTGATAGTGCTTGTCATTTTTTTTACGGTGTTGAGGTTCTGTGCTCACACCATTATTTTGAGTTAATGCCTTCGCTGTCTGCTAAGGTACAGTGGTATAAAGGTGCCATCACACATTGTCAGAAAATACCCATGTACATTATTATGCATTTGGCTCACTCTCTAAATGCTTTTAGCCAGGAATAATATAAAAATAGCAAATAGCTAAAGATTTCATAGAGCTTGGCAGGTTCACAGGTAGAAGGAATGCTGTAGAAGTCCAAAATTCAAAAGGATTTCTCTAACGATTGCCAAAAGAGAAAGTTTTAAAGCATCATTACGTGCTAAACAGGAGCTTTGCCGTAAGAGCCATGATGAGACCTTTTCAGCTGCCAAAGCTGCTTCAAGGTGTTAGAGTCTCTTTGTTCATAGAGTACCTATACTATACTTATGTGTCATCTGTAGAAACCGGGAAGTAGAGATTAAAAGGCTACAAGGGAGGGATTTGTCAGGTACTTTGTCAGAGCTTTGGATCCAAATTAATTCCTGACACGAATGGCTGTATCAATCAGGAATTTGGTTTTAGAAATTTGATGACCAAAAATTCAAATATTAAATTCATTTAAATTTACAGGCTGGCTGTCATTGAGACAGTAGATCTCATCTTACCTCTTCATTTTAAAATCCTGGGATTGCAGGAGCTGAGTGCATAGGAGGAAGTAGTGCTCTGGGGCTGTTCCTTGTCTGGATTGCTGCCAGCTTTGGTGATGGGCAGGTGGATTGCATATATCTTTTACTTATTATGGGAATGCTACATGCAGTAATTTGTAGAAAGTGACTTCTTTTGCAGAGCTGGAGTGGTTTCAGTAAGCTCCTGTTGAAGAATGGGTAGTGCTTGCCTTTTCTGCCTGGTTTCCCAGAAGCTCACTAAGAGCACTGTTGGAAGCTCTGTATGGCAGGTTATCCAGCAGCTGAAGAAGCATTAATGATTTGGATTTTAAGTGTGTGTTTTAGTACTTCCAGATATCCAGCTGAAAAACTACCACCCTCGTAGTACCATGGAAACTCTAGGCTCAGAGTTTCCGACTTCAGCGTTTCTGGAAATCTGTAGAGGTCTTTGGACTTCCAGGCTCCCCAGTCTATGGTGGAAGATTCCTGGACTGCCTGTATCTCCACAGGAATAGTGTCTTGGATGAATGATCTGTCTCATTTGAGAGAAAAAAAAACCCAAAACATTTTGCTTTTTTTTCCTTCTGATTCGTTTCTCCCCACGATTCCTGTTCAGCAGGAAATGTCAAAATTTCTAAGTTTTGTTCTAGCAAATGACTTGAGAAGTGAGCTGCAAAAGTTGGCCATTACTGGGAACTGAGCTATAATGTTGCCAGACCTAAAGTGTTCAGCAGTTTCTGTTGCTTGCTTTAGGCTGTTCAAAGTTGCAAGGCATCTCTCAGTGGGCAGGTGAAGTGGTGAACTGTGTAATTCATGAATCTAGAAAGTTACAGAAGACACCTCTACTGAATGGCAGATGTTTTTCTTATGCCAGCAGAGGCATCTGTGAAATACTCCTACTGGCTCTAGTGTATGTTCTCTCAGCCTATGGATTTTGCACAGCCTTAGATCCAAACAGGTCCTCTGAGCTCATTCATTTCTCTGGGTTTGAGGGTGGGTTGCTCAATTCAGTCTGTAGCTCTGCTGACTGCCTCTTGTCTGACTATGGACAGCTTAAAGTTTAAAGCCAGGAAATGCAAAACGTCTTTTGTTTCACAGAGAGCGCTCAGCATCTCATAGTAAGATAATAGAACTGCAGCCGTAACAAACTTGGCTGAAGCAACCTGAGATCCGTAGTAACTATTTCTGAGAACTCCTGGAGGCTGAGGAAGCTCTGTCAGATGAACAAACATGATGTCTATCTTCAAAAAATCAGGCCAGCCAGTTTGACTTTGTTGTTGGCAATAGGCAGGAAACAGAACATTATCATGACTTCAGGAAGATCTCTGACACTGTCATATCATATTCTCTTAATAGTATCATAAAGAAACTAAGGAAATCTGAAACTACTGTCAAGTGAAAGCAGAACTGCAGAGCACGCCATATCGAGAGAAAGCTTATCAGTTATTCATTGTCACACCAGGGGACTGTGCAGAGTCAAGTTCTTCAGTGGTTTGATACTATTCAGTATTTTCATTGATGACTTGAATGAAAGACTAAGAGTATACTTTGCAGGTACAGAAGTCACACTGAAGGATAGAATTAGAAATCCAAACTACCTTGACAAACTAGGGAAAAGTCCCAGAAAATGTATGATGAAGCTGAATGTAAAAATTGCAATGCTTCTGAAACGTAAAGAAATTGTTCCATATTTTGGTAGGAATATTCATTTGAACAAATGAAAGATGGAGCAAGATGTTGGACTGAATAAAGGCAAGATGGGGAAAACTGATGAAGAAAATGACCTTGGGATCTAGTGACTTACACACTGAACATGAGTCAGCAATGCTCTGAAGTTGTGAACAAGGTGCACATTATAGTGAGATATATAACAAAAAAGAACATGGTCTGAGACACTAAAAATTACAGAAATCATAGAGTTCAGAATATTTAGAAATTAGAAATTCAAATTTTTATAAAGTTTTTATACAGCTTCCAACATAATAAAAACCATCTCATTTTCAGAGCCCATTAGCTCAGAACATTCAGGAGTTCCTGTGAAACCTTTCTTGTCAGTATGGTCACTCATGCGCATATGCTTTTGCAGGAGGGAGAACTGTAGTGACTTTATAGCTGCATAGTTTTTAATCTTTCAGTCAAGTGCCCATGCAAGAGAATCAAACCTCACTTTGTGTGTAGGGCTATCTCAGCGCAATGAACATTACAGCAAACACCAGGCATGTCTGCGGCATTACCAATGGCAAATGTAGATCATCACAAATGTGACCTGCCCAGATGCAGAACAGCTTTTCAAAATGTGACACTGAGGCTTTGGAGGTCGCAGTACTTGGAGCAAGTTGGTCAGTGAGCTTTGAGAGAAACGCAAACTATGTGCATGCAAGATCAGCGAATATTTGAAGACAGACATAATTTATTCTTCATGTTACCTTATTGGCTTCAAGGTTCAGTCTGGTGTGTCCTGGCACAGAGGAAAGGATGGGCATAAACAGGATACTTCACTGGGGTAGGGACCCTCTGCCAATTGTTTACTCTTTCCTTGCAGAGCCCCTTTAGGAGCATCAGCGGGTTTTTCCATGGCAATAAAAAGATTAAATTCTCTCTCTTTTGATTCTCTAGTATATTGTAACATTTTGTGTGTGACAGGCTGTTCAAAATCTTATCTTTGGTTACTCAAACACAAGGAGTCTGGGGAATAAGAGGATTATTATCAGAAAGATTACACCGTACTTACCTTTTTTTTCCTTGGATGTGTTAGACATACTTTTATAAGCACATTTCGTAAATTTATTCCAAAACACTTTGCACTTACATTCATATGAATATTTGGAATTTTTAGATTAATTATATACTAATTATATAAATGAAAGATTTAAAATATTATGAAAAATAATTTAAAAGAAGGGGAAAGATATATAAACCACTAAGTGAAAAGCATGGAAAACATTAAACTCTGTTAACCTCTCAGCAGCCTCTGGTCCATACAGGTTCTATATCCACCAGGTAGAGAAAACAGCAAATTAAACAGAATAAGGGCACTGTCTTAAGCTACCGCTGCTGCTCTGGTGTCGTTCAGACACCAGGTATTCACCTCATGGAAAAATAGAGATTCCTGCATTTTATTTGTATTGTAGGTTCTTTGCAAGAGTTTTTACATCTTCTTCAGTTTCTACTTCAGTGAGACAACCATACAATTTGAGGTCTTCTGAGGTTCTGAGTACTTGAACTCAAAGAACCCACAGAATATATATCTGAAGAATATACTAAGTGACTAAATGCCCATAGAGATTTCCTACCCTATTAGAAGGATAAATTTCCTATTCCAGTTAATCACTCCTATTTTCCAGCATAGTTTCCATCTACCGCTTCTTAAACTTCAAACAGATTAATGTTTGGTAGTATCAGTACTTCACTATTCTTTTCCATGGGTAGTTCTTTTCTTCTAAGCAATCCTTCTGAAATGAAACTGCAACCAGGACATTCCAACCCTGTGTGTACACACTATGGATAGAGTTTTTGCTATTTTCTCATGAAATTATTTGTTGCAGTGGGTTTGGGTGCTTTAGGCCAGGTATACCTGTGTACATTGCAGATCGTGTTACTTTAAAAAGACATTTCTGAATATTGCAGAAAATATTCTATTATGCCTTTAAGCTTTATTATCAGTATCTCTTTCATGCTGTTAAAGACTGATTACTTTTGGATGCAGTATAGTAATTTTTTTTGCTTTAAGAGCTAAGCTTGAAACCACTGGAAAATGCAATGCAAATGTTTCTAAATTTGTAATGAAAAAGAAAGGTTATGCTTTTGCTGAATTGTTGTATGATTTTAAACCCTTATTTAGCAGCTCTGCCAAGACATGTATACTAGAAGTCAACTGCAATTCCCAAAGGAAAGTTGATTTCCCAAGGTTGTCACAAACATTTATATTTATGAAGGGAAATGTGCAAGGACCAAATTTTTCCACAGAGTGAGAATTAAATCTATACATTTCAAACTTTTTGTGTGATTGTATTGACATTCTGTTTCACATTATGAGGAGGATTAAGAATATTTGTTTTGGAAAATTGCCTCCGAGGACTTTATTTTTGTGAAAGCAAAGGCATTGTTGGGGTTGAATCAGCATCCTGTACTGGCTGAAGAGTAGAGGTAATATTACATGAGTCATTCAAGATGAATTGCCATGGTTTTAGATAGGAACTCTTGGTTGTTATTGTTAAGAAACTATACTTGCATCCATCACCCTTTGAAAGTAATTGCTTACTTTAAGTAGCTATTAATGCTAATTACATTGCAGGAGCTAATGTGACAGGCTATTTGTTATCCTTGAAGGTATGAAGTAGAAAGTTCAATACGTCAGCTGGTAGCATTTTTCTGAAGTAGTTGACAAAGCCACCAATTCCCATTTTGTCTTCATAACTCTGCATCTGACTTAGCATTTTATTTCTTAGCATTTTGGCCTGACCTTTGGTGGATGAAGCCTGTTCGAGTGTCAGGTAACGAACAGTGGATAGAGCATTTTCAGAGAAAGCATGTATTATGCAACTCCTTTATGATGTTTGATTGCCAGTAAGTTTTTTTTTTTTATTTGTTCTCACTTTTATAGACACAGTAGCTCTCAAGTGCTGTAGGAAAAGATCCAAAATCTGTAGTCCCATTCCTGAAACTGAAAGGAAAATTCCATAAAAGGATTAGGAAGATTGCACAATTTTCCTATTTTCAGCAAGGCTTTTATATAGAAAAGTGCTTAGAGTGTGAAGGTTTATGATGACTGATCTGTTTGCCACAAACCTTGTACATTCTGTGGAATGAAATAGCAGTTCCTTTTTCTCCTTGCTTTTCAAGGCTAATTTGCTAAGTGTAGTTATGCATATATTTGCATATATGGTTTAAAGCCAGTCACAGTGTGTCTTAGCAGGACTGACTTGGAGATTGGTGTTTCAGAGCATGTGGGAATGTTTATTGCCCTGAATTCCAGAGGCCGACATGTGCTCTACATGTCACTCAAACAGATGGCACTTCTGGATGCAAGGTTCTCATACAAATATGCCAGACAGAGAGAGATAGTTAAGAACATTATATTAGTAATGTCATTATGAATAATATCTGTGATGCTACAAAGTAATGCTAGGAAATAATCCATATATGAAAAAGCTAAGGTAGTCCATAACAGTGAATGCAATCCAAGTTAACCGACTTCTCCAGTTCTCTAAATATCAGAGATTCAAAGTCTTATTACGGAGATTAAAGGCCTTGTGGGAAATAAACACAGCTCTAAAGCCTGGATGCATTCCTTCTTGGCAACTAATGTCATTATCGATAGCAAAGTTTCAAAGCCCTCTGATGACAGAGGTATATGACTGTACTCCAGATCATCTGAAACACATGATGGAAAAAAAGAGATTTGAAGAATAGATTTCCACAATGATGCTATTTGCATCTGTAGAAACATGTTTATTTTTCATGTTTATTCAATGGAATATGTGTATATTTACACATATTTATATAAAAATACTAATCTTAAAATGCTTCTTTATTAAAATAGCTTGGAATGAAAAATGCAGTTTTGACCTCTTAAGTTTAAACAACCAACCCAGGGTGGTTCAGCTGAAAAAAATACATGTAGTTCTTCTGATCTAAAACAAAGTAAATGACCTAAGACCACAGACTGCTTGCTGCAACATATGTCATATCATTACTGTAGTAACAGTCAATTGAGTGCAGTTGATCCATTAAAGTTTGAAACAGCGGGTTCACTTCTGCAATTGTACAAAGACTTTTTTTTGCCTGAAAAAGCAATTGATTATGGAATTGGTTATTGGTTTTGGTGCACATATGAAACATTTATCTTCCCCCCAAAATCTTATAGCAACTCATTTCATTGTATGGTAAGCATAATTCTATGCTCCTTGCACCTTTCTGTGCTGTCCAGCTACCTCAGGTGAAATGTGTGAAATGGGAAAATGTCAGTGCCATGAAAGATCCTCTGAAAAGGAGGATTATAACTCTGAAAAGTACCCTCCATACACCAAGTCTACACAGACCAATAAATAAATAAAAAAAAAGCAAAGCAGAGCTCACCCTTATTGTGCAGACACTTCAAGTGCCCCTGAAACATGCCTTAGGCTAAGAAATGCAAGGGCACCTCTTCACATTAACTCCCTGAAACCAAGCAGAACCACTGAACCTGGTGGCCTTTGAAATGCCTGTACCAAAATCAAAGCTGGCATATTGGTGCTGTCTACCACATGTTGTGAACTGTGAAAATGCTCAGTAAGGGGTTCACACTGTAGCACACCAGTTAAAAAGTACAAGCTCCAGAAGCCATGGATTTGTGGTGTAAAGGTAGGGGATTTGCCATGGTCTGGTGTACTGCAAAGTGAGTTGGTGTGCAGTGTCTCTTAATGTTGAACATGGGAAACTGTTCCAACAAGCATGCTATGAGAACTTTTGAAGAAGGGGTTGAACATCCAGCTGCTGCTGCATTTTTACGTATTAATTTGTCATGCATCATTTCCTATTATTTCATGTCATGACATATTCTATTAAGTTATTTTAGGATATAGGCTGTGACTGCAGCTGGCACTGTATGCCACATTATATCACATCAGGTGGCAGCATAAGGTAAATGCTTGGTTTGAGCTTTTCATTTTTTTCAGCAAAATGAACAGTTAGGGTCATTCAGGTGAATGAAGTGAAGAGGTTAAGAAATGAACAAACCACCTTGGGCTTACTGAAAGGGTAGAAAACTCAACAGCCTTTGAGGGTTGGATGCCCCCGAGGGTGTCCTAGCCACACCGCAGTGCTCTCACCAAGTCCCTGTGGAGCCCGTGGGTTTGTCCCAGTAGGAGCGTAACTCTGCCTCTCTCCTAGGCTCAAGCCTGGTTTCCTTTTCCCGGGAGCCCTCTTGCTTGGGAGAAGAAAAGCCAGGCTGTATTTTGAGCTTTGGAGGCTGAAAACTGAACAGGGTCCCTTCCTCTGTCCCACTGCTGGGCACTACAATTCATTTGGATAGGTTCAGTGGTTTTTGGCACCCATGTCTGGGGGCTTGAGCTTGCTCAGAAGCCTGGGGCATAAGGAGACAGGCAGCCATGCCTCACCCAGATCCTGGTTAGGGAACTGCAAAGGGATGATCTTGGACTTATGCTCCCTGATACCAGGGTATTATCCCCGATTTTGTCCAGAGGTGACCTAGTGACTAATACAGGCACAAAGTGGAAAGTAGATTTGGGACTTCACTTCTGCCCCTTCACAGGTCAGGCTCCCTCTTGGCTGAATACTTTGTTCTCCCTGACTTTCGCATTCCTGTCTGCACGGCTGCCTACTTGCAGGGGCTGCATGAGCGAATACATCTTCCCTTTTCACTTCTCTTCCTGAGAAATGATATTCAGATCAAATGAGTAACAATTAACCTTCCAGTCCTAGCTGAGAGAGAAAACTGGAATATTCCTGTAATCCCTCTGCCCCTTCCTTTTTGCCCAGAGGTCTGGTCTTTTTTTAGACTGCAGCAAACCTTTGGGAAGGCTCCGACTCTTAATGTTTACCAAAGACCAAAACAACAATTTGAGAAATGATGCACCAGGGCTGGTGTCTCCGCTTCTTAGCTGTTCATGGTGAACTCAGTGGTGCAGCCTCCTGCCTTTTTCCCCTTCTGCAGCCCTGATGTGTCAGACCTGGCTGAAGTGAGAACTGTCAGACTGTTGTCCTGGCTGATGAGTTTCTGTTCATGCAAAACAGCTGAAGGAGAGACAGCCCCTGAACAGGTGGTTTGCTTTATTAATCCTCTGATAAAACATGCTCTAGGTTTCAGCTGCAGTTAAATGCTTCTAGTAAGACTCCTCAACTCATGCACTTTTCAGCATCTGTGTCTCCATGTAGGTCTCTGGAGATCAGGCACAAGGTATGTCACTGACTTTATCATCCATGCCGTATGTGAGATGTTTTGCTTGCAGATGATGGCATGGATCTGCTAGTGGCTCCCCAGGTACAAGCAAAAGGCCTTTTGTTTCCAAGCTGCTAGCAGTCACAACTCTCAGCACTGACATTTTCATTCCCCTGTATTCAGGGGCTATGAATAAATGCAGGCTGGAAATCAGAAGCCATGACGGCCCATAACAGCCTTCCAGTAAGAATAATGGGAGTGAGCTAATTACTTTTTAGATGGACCAGAGCAGGAAAAGGATTGGATGGTGTGGGTGCCTGTGATGGCTGAGGGTTTTGTCACTGTGACCCATGAGTTTCATTCCAGTGGTGTGTTTTCTGCTTAGAGGAGAAAACAGATTCCCTTCTGTTCCTATTTTTCAAACTATTAGTGCTTTATGAGCGCTCAGTGCAAGTTTAAGTTGTCAGATGCTAATGTCCTCCCAACCTCAGCTCTCACCTAAGTGTGCTGATGCTTCATAGTTAGGTTAATCTGCCCAGTTATGCTCAGATGACACTTCCATTTATATTGGCTAAGTCACTCTTAAGAGCTAATGGTCCACTAATGCTGTCCTACAATTCCCTCTGTGAGTCCAGAAAGAACAAGTTCCCAAACCATCCTTGGTGAAAAGATCAGAGTAGCTCAGCATAATGTAGCATCAAGAACCACAGGAGATGTCTGCAGATCTAAAAAGATAACATGAATAAGCAGAGTACCAGTGAAGGCCTGTTAAATTGATTGTGACTTTGTAGTGCGATTAAAATCCCTTGGACAAGGGAAATCCATCTGTGCTGATGCAAGATAACTATTCCTGTGAGTTAATGGTGTGTTAAAGAACATGCAACATTTTCATCTTCTAAGAACATAGGAATATTTTGTTCAGACAAAAGGGCTGTCTCGTCCTGTACTCTGCCTTTGACAGCAACCAGCAATGGTTGTGTAGGACAAGGATAAAGAGGGACCCTGGGCTTGCCCCAGGGGTAAAACCGCTAGTTGTATCGTAGGAAGCGTGGGCATCTGATGAAGAAATATCTCTGGGTTAGCCAAGGAGAGAAACAGCTGAGCTGAGTTCCATAAACAAAATTGAGACTTTATTCAAGTTAATGGAAAATGTGGATTTCCATGGGGCTGGGATTTCAAAACAAATTTTCACCCTTTGAATTTTTCACAGCAGAGGTGTCTGTTTCTATTAAATCTCTCAGAATCAAAAGCTACTTATTTTTATCCCTCTAGGCTCTGCTCTCCTATTAAGAAAATCACCAGTGCCAGTGGTGCCAGGACTCTAAAGGTCTATAGGCTCAGACTGTCTGTATATAAAACCAGCCTGCTTTTATTGCAGTCTGACACTGCAAGTGCCATTGAGTTAGCTGATGAACTGATGCTGTGTCTCTGAGACAAATGTTGAAATATAGTTTCATCCATATGCACATAAACCTGAAGAGAGCAAGGATTCAATGATGCCTGCTTGTATACGAATGTCCAAGTATTGGGGCACTGTATGAACCCTGTCTTTCAGGAAGAACTGGGGAAGCTGGGTCTCTGGGGGGCATGGACCATTTTTGTGAGACCAGGAGGAGGTGGTGAGACTGTGAGACAATGTCCCAACATACTGCAGCAACTAGTATGGAAACAAGGAGAAACAGTGCTGGAATCTACCAGGCTCTGCTTCCCTTGTTTTAACTGTTTTATACCAGGGGTGGCAGATCCAGAAATCCTACCAGGTGTTCCAAGGCACAACTTGAGACAAAACTGAAAACCAGTCATTCTTGTGCTCTGCTTTACTGTTTGTTTTGCCATGGCAGCTGTGCCAAACCTGGTTCCTGAGGCTCTGCCTGGGAATGTCTCCTACTATTTTCAGGATCCAGACTGTAAAGTGTTTCCAGTAAACTCTCTAGCAGAGGTTGAGGAGCTTTGTTTAATGTAAGCAACATTATATTCAATGGCATCATGAACTGCTTTCCATCTTATCATTTTGCTTGGATTAACGTTTGTAATGAAGTTGGTGGCTTCAGTTTCTTCTGAAATGGGTGCTTACCTACACCACCTAACTCTAGCCCTAGATCAGAATCAGGCTTTTGGCCCAATTCTGCAGTGACTGAAACATACATTTAAGGTTAAAATATGCATCAGTCTTCACATATCAAAATCCTCTACAGAAGAGTGGTGATGGACTGCATTCACAATGGATGGAACAGCTTCTTTAATGTATGTTCACATTATGGGTAGGCTGTCCAGATCTACCATGCTGTAGCTTTTGCAGACAGTAAAAGCGTAAGTTACTGGTAAGGCTGAAAAATGAATGAGCACATCTAAGAGATGGTACATCGAACTCAGCTGACAAATGAAAGGATTCTGCAGTGCAACACACGCCGATACGAAGGAACAAAAAATGTATGTTCATTAATTCATATTAGCATCTTTATGCCCAATACCTGTAAGATCAATATTGCAGCAGGCTGAAATATGAACAAAGACAGTTTCTTTTTTATACCATTGAATACAAACTTTGTATTTTACCATCTATATGTCAAAACCAAATTAGCTGCTTATGTGAAAAGGAGTGTTTCAGAAGCAATTACTAGTTTTTCGCTGTTTCCCTAGTTAGATTAAGGATACTTGGGCCTATCAGAGAAGGCAGCAGTTCTTTTATCTAGCTGTGAAAAAGGTCTTTGGATGTATTTTTTTTTTCTTTGGGCATATCAGAACTATTGGTGATTAATGAGGGTCATGCTTTCAGACAATGTCTTTAATAATGTTACATGTCAGAGAGATTTTAAAGTAACTGCATGTTGACAGGAAGAAGTGGAGAATGGTTTATTACAGGTTGTTACACAAGTGTTCTTGGGGAAGGGAGCAGGTAAAGATCTTCCAGCACAGAGGCAGTCGCAGAGCTCTCATTATCATTTCCAGCATTTTCATAGACTTCTCACGATGCCTGTTGCTAGCATAAACAAGAAACAAGCTTGGGGTATCTCATAAACCGGAATATATAATGTGATAATTTCCTGTTATAATAGACTGAGAAATTAGTTTTCCACTATTCCTTAACTAGCAAAACAAAACAAAACAAAAATCCGTTTAGAAGAATAAAAAGATGAATGCCTTTTGTTGGAATAAAGGGCCTTTTACTTTGTTTTGTCTTCTATGGCTTCCATAAATAAATGTTAATTGTTAATACAAATAATAGGCAACACTGTAGTCTAAATACTTATTTGTATGTAAAATTGGGACTCTGAAATGCAACTGCCTGATGCACTCTGAGTCATTTTGAAACCAGGGAATGTTTCTGAATAAAGAGCATCACATTAGCCTCACATAATCAGAATTCAAATCCTAGAATGGCCTAAACCTGCACTTTGGAGCCTGAGAGAGATGTTGAAACACTTGCATGTCCAGGACACCACCGAGAGTGGTAGGCAAGTGAGATGGAGTTTCAACATTGCAGCGAGGGAGGAAATGCTGTATGAAAACAAATGTCTGTATTTCTGAGGACCAGCCTTCAGGTTAAATGCATAGCAGCTGCGTCTAGTTTGAAGAGGTCTAAGGAGCTGGGTTTTGTACTCTGAAGCATAAGGTCTTTTACAACCATTGGTTAAAACTTAGGAAGAATCTTGGGACACATTCATCCTCTGGATAGTCAAATATGCACTCTGACTTCAGTGGGAATTTCATGTTTTTCCTCAGGAAAGACTTAGAGTTGCTATTTAATATGCCTTCTGACATTTTAGGCTCTTCTTTCTTAGAAGTAAGAGGATTCACACATCAGAGAGCATTCCCAGCCCCAGCGTGCCCCAGTGACCACTGCCTGCCAAGTTCATTCACTGATTGCCAGGGAGTAAACCACCTTCATGGTGTAGGTAGATTTAATTTTCCAAAATAAAACCTTACAGATTCAAATGTGAGTAGAAATGAAGAGGCATTTATTATTGATGCCTTTTATTAAATATTTATGGGGAGCCATAACTTGCCTGGTATTTTAAGTATAGTATTTAGAGATTTTTTTTCTCTTTCTCCTCTTTTGGATTACTAACACAGATGTACTTTCATGGGCTTTGAATTAGCTATCTTGGCTCCACGCTAGCATCAACTGCATTTCTCCAGAGAAAGTTTTGGGTGTGATTCAGCTGGACATTTATGTCCTTTTGTAGTATGATGTGTTGTTCTGATGAGAGCTAATGAGCCTCTGGATACTGCATGTTTCCAGCTGGGCTAGGTCAAGGCTTTCTAAAGATACAGTTCTCCACATCTTCCTTTCCCAAACAAACTTGACGATAATACCAAGTAACAAAAAACAGTGCAGCAGAGAGTTTCAAATTCTTGCAAGCAAGAATTTTCACAAGCATTTTTTTTTTTTTTTTACACTATCCATTAATCTATATGTCCAGCACAGTCTGCCGAGTCTGGGAGATACTCAGCTATCCAGATATAGGTGTCTGCTTTAGGGTGAGCTGAACTGCCCTTAAGGCTCCAGTTGCCTTGATTAGGTCTCCATGGACTGAAATGTGAACTTAGACACCCAGCTCATATTTAGAAACTATACTCTGTAAGCCAAATCCCATCCAAAGTGTTCAATTTTACCTTTTAGCACTGGATTCAGTTGCCCGCACATAGGTGTCAGGTGCCATTTGAAATGCCCTGGGGGATCCCACCTGGCACCTAAGGGCCACTCCAGAAAGGTGAAAGACTCTTAGAGGTCCTGTTGCATATCACCCAGCCTTTGGTTTTATGGCACTAGGTACCTGCATTCAGATACCTGAATTCTGCTGTTAAATCCTATGTTGATTACATTGCTCTAACAAAATAGCTCCTTCAGATAGATGCTGTTCTTCAATCACTCAAGACAGAATAAATATGTACCCTATATTTGGCAACCTTTTCATAATAAATACCTTACTACTGATTTTTCACAGTTTTTCTTCTGGCTTTTTTAAAATAATGTATTCACTTTGAACATGTTCCTGCCTTTTTTTTGGGGGGGGGGGGGGTTTCCTTTGCTTTATCTACATTGTGGCTAATTGTTTTGTAACTAATAACAGGAATATACTTCTAAAATTAGACATAAGATATCTTTATTTTATTTTATTTTTTATAACTATTTATTTTTGAAATGTGTTTGGGTTTTGTGCCAATGTTATTATAGCTGTTTACTTAGCATGATGCTTTTCATTCCACTAATAACTGCTCTCCTGCAAGATGAGCTAATTTTGCATAAATGAGTGTGTAATTACAGACTCCTTTCAAAAACAGTGAAAATCCCTTCACTTTCAAAAAAATGTATTAAATGATGTTGATTGCTTACATTTTATGCATAAAATTGAATTGAGCTATATGCATTTATTCCTTCAGGGCAGACAAATGGACAGAAAGCTATTGCAGTTATTCAGTGATATAAGGTAACATCACAGTTCATTTCAGCCCTTGTATAGAACTGCTTGAAAGTTTTTGGGTAAGGGTAATATCACTCATTTCTCAGGAAATTTTCCTAAGGACATGGAGGTAAATTTTTATTATGGCTGAATTTTATCTAGTCTCTCATGATCTGAGACAATTCCATGTACTGCCTTGAGATCTGAGAACTATCCTCCTAGTTGTGATTTTCATACACACAATTATCTTCTCTATATCTAAATGATCATTTAAGTGACTGATACAAATTTTCTTGATGGGTTGGTATTTGTTGGACTATTTTTGTTAACATGTAAAACAAGCCACTGCTACTGTGATGATCAGCTTTGTGCATTACCGGTTGATTCATTCAATCTAAGCTCATACTGAAGTTGCAATTTTTTCATGGGACCTGAGAAGACATTTTGAAGAACGCCAGAGCTGACAAACTACCTGGTCCATAGATGTGAGGCTGTTAACTTCAGTCACAAGAGGATTAATTCCCAAATACAGGAGACACAATATCTGCTTGTGTTTGTGGATTTGCCTCTGCTTACATGAATGGAGAAGATGTGCTAGAGTCATATTCAGCTTTCTTGCAATGCCGATGACCGTGAAAGGCTGAATTTCAAGTCCTGTGGTATTTTCCTCAAAGTTCATAGAAGAAATTTCTTCAGGAACAACTTCTCCTATACATTGGATTCAGACTCATTTCCTTTAGAAAGAACTCCAAGTTGAATAGAAGATATCTCATCATTAAAAATATTGCTACTTCTTTAATGATCTAATTAGTTTTACCTGCCAGGGTCAGCTTCATTGATTTCAATTAAAAAGAAAAAAAAAAAAAGACCTGTCAAGTGACCTACTTCTTAACGTATTTGGTAAGATCAAGGTTGGAGCAGCAAAATGTTTTAATGAATACAATCCCCGTTTGCTAAAAGTAAAGCTATTACTGATTTCTTATTGATCTGAAAAAGAAAGGACAAACTAGGTTAGAGGATATTTCATGTTCTGTCATTAAAAATCAATGAAACCAAGACTGACCTGCTTTCTCTCTCTTGTGTTTACACTTGAAACAGATTAGATCATTAGGGGAACAGTAATGGTCTAATTATTTAGACCATTCTTAATTCAAATTGTAGAAGTGGATGAACTTGCCTAACTATAAATAACAGAATGCCTTTATCTACATAACAGGATCTGGAGAAATGGTGTGCTGGGAGTCAGACTATAACCACAAAACAGTATTATTAATCTATTTCAACACTTCACAAGTACTATGTAACATTAGGTTGAACGGGAACATCAGAGTTAAGAAGAAAAAAAGCTTTCAGATCAGACTTCAGTAATAAGTGAAGTCTCCTCTCTTTGAAGAGGGATAATGTTGTGTGATGTACATCACAGCTTGTCAACTGGTTGCCTAAAGGCCATCTTCAAGGCCCGTAGAGCAAATAGCACAGCCAGATATTGCACTGTGGAATATTATGGTGATGGCTATGTCCATACAGTTAAATAAAAGTGGTAGAAGGAGTGACCTTGAGCACTGGATCCCTACGTGACTGTTACCTCTCACTGTAGCTCTGCTTTGGACCACTCCAGCTGGCTCTTTCTAAGAGCAAATTTATGTAGGTGTTGGCAGCATGGCTGTGAGCTAGCTAGTGCCGCTTGGTCGTGGTGCCAGGTATTGCTCCTCAACCTTTTTTTGATTGGCAGTAGGAAATGGCTAGTGGGACTTACTTGGAGCCCAGTCCTACTAACCCTTTCTCAGACATACCATGTCCTTGCTGCACTGTCACAGCAGTGTCAGTAAAGTGCTTTTCTCAGCAATTTTTGTGAATAAGGAACTTTTGGGCTAGGCTTATAGACTGGTTAAGGAGATCAGCTCAACCACTGTTGGGATCTGTCTGACCATTCTGGCTTCTTTAACCTAGAGGCTGTTTGCCTCTGTGATCTCAGTGCAATAATATATAATAGAGAAATGCATGTTACTCTGTGTTGGTGATTTTCTAGCCTTTAAATGCATTGTTTTCTATTTTCACCTTGAGCTTTTGTGTACAAGTCCCCTTGCACAGTATTACCATTAGCCTTAGACAGGAGACTTGTCTTGTCCTACATCAAAGGGCTCTGAAGGGCTGAGGGACATGGCCCACTATTGCATTCCTTTCTGAAGTACAGAAATAGGTTTTATTTTTCTAATTCATGCCTGCAATTTAAGCTTAAAACAATTAATGACTCAAGCCTTCTTCTTTAGGCAGACGATCAATCAGGCTTTGAATGACTGTTGTGCAGGTGAAATCTATTTTTGCTGATGTATGCTATCATGTTTTCCACCATTTATACTCACATGTGTAAAGTACCATCTTCTGTCAGGCTATCCCCTTTAGGCTTTATATGTCACTTTATATGTCCCTAATGGTTTTAGACATTTTGTTAAGTAAGTCTTATCTATGTCCATTTCAGTTCAGCTGCAAAATCCTGAAGTAATCTTTTAATAAAAATATTTCTTCATATAACTTCTTCAGAAGCCTGTTCAGTCAATAATTTGATTACAAAGCCTTCACACCCTTTTTGTAACATTGCCACAGCCAGGATTAGACCGACAACTTGGTAATTATAAGGCTGAAGTTTTTGGGTCATATATTATTGGATCGGTTTGATAAACTCAGCTTTGCAGAAGTACAACAAAGTGATCAATGAAAGAAAACTTTCTTGTTCTATACTGAATTTTTACACCAAAATTTAAGAGACAAACCATAGCCTACTGAAGTCTCCTTATTATTACTATTATTATTATAAGCTCCATGAAATTCTTATGTGTGTGACTGCAATGTCAGATACAAAATAGGCTAGGCAGATGTCCTGTTCTGCATTTTTTTGAAATGTGAGATGCAGTTAGGTTACTTTCCTAGCAGTCTTCTGGAAAATCAGTGCATCTTAAAGTGAGATGGTTGGTATCATTAGTCAAGTATCTTGAGTTTCTGCTTAAATAAATGCAAAAAGCCCCTTCACAAAACAAAGCCTAGCATTCAAAACATACAGGCTGAAGTTTCTATGGTAAGACAGATAGTTATATAGCAATGGATGCTATGAATATCATGCTGGTGCAACAGTACTACTTAACTTGTGTGTTTTTCTGGTGCAGTTGTTTGGTAACTGAGGGCTGTTTCCTCCATGAAATATTAGCAATGAAGCTGTCTCACTCCTTGCATGGGAACACTGAGGAACTCACAAGGAATTTGTAAAAAAGAATAGGAACAATTATTTGCAAAAGAAAAGGAGAAATAAGTTGCAAATAACATGAGAGAGAATGCTAGTAATCTACTTAGTAGTACAATAAAACATATGAATGGTACAATAATTGACACCAGAAGTAAACCTCTTCTGCAACTGCTGTCATAGACATGTCCTCCATTTCTTGCAAAGTGCAAAGGATGCTATGTTTATCATTAGAAAGAAAGACTTTAGGTATTTTGAATTTTTTTACTTGCTGTTCTCCATCGTGCCATTCTCCAGTTTGCCATTCGCCACCAGCCTGACAATGACCTAGTTCAAGACAGCAGCCTTATTCTCAAAGTGTGCTTGATTTCACATTTAAAGTTCATGTGCTAAGTTCCTTCTGGGACTTCAAGTCTTAAAATTAATCCCTTGTGAAAGTATTTTAAGCATTCTGAGCATATTTTATTAGCACAATAAAATTTATTTCTACTTCAAAAGAACATCTGAATGATGCTCTTAGTCATATGGTTTAGTTTTAGGTAGTCCTGAGAGGAGCAGGGAGCTGGATTTGATGATCCTTATGGGTCCCTTCCAACTCAAGATATTCTATGATTCTATGAAAAGAATATTACAATACAGTTCACTCTGTGACCATACATTGTTATTTTGCTGTGATTTAAATAGCTGCTCTTCCTGGGACTTCATAGGGGTCCTAAATATGTACGCAAATATACATTATATTGAATTAAGTACAAAGTAGTCATCTCATTCCCACAGAAGATTTTGAAAATTCTCTCCTCAATGTTCAATACCTGTTTGGTGCCCCAAATGTGAACCTATAGGGTCACATACTGGACTCTATGGTGAGAAGTTTGGTTGCCGTCCTCATGTGAAGAGATAATGCAAATCAAGTGTAAAGTTAAAAAAAAAGAGAGAGCCTCACCTTTTTTTATCGTTTTGAGAGAAAAGGCACTAAACTTACTTCACATATTGGTCCTTGTATGGTGCTCTGTCATCCTGCTACTGTTACGGTTCTTACTCTGGGAAGGACAGTGTTTGAAGCAGTTCACCATGTTCACCAAAATCTACGGGTGTAGCATGTGCTGGCCTTGGCAACCATGCATGAAGATAGACCTGTTGGGAATACTACCAAGGTAGAAACATCCAGTACTTGGGATGGGCTGTAGCAGGGAAGGGATTTCCCTTCCTTCTTGCCCATAATGATGTTGGGGATGTGAAATGCCCCAGGGAATGCTGTGTCTGGTTAAGTGTTTGTTTTTCAGCTGTATAAACCTATTTTCAGCTGTATAAACCTATTTTCAGCTATCTAGCACTGAACTCTAAAGCAACTTACTTATCCCTTCCTTCAACCCTTCACCTGAAAAAATGAAAGAAAAGCGACTCATCACCTTTTAATCCTAAAAAATAACCTGTCCATAACACTCTGTCCTCCTGCCCTCTCTATAAAGCAGTGTGATGAGTTTACAAGCTTGCATTGCAGCTAGAAACTATATCCTATACATGAGTAGGGAAAAGCAGGTAAGGTAATTTGTCTGGAGGGCAAAGCCAGGGAGCAGTGCCAGTGAAAAATCTGATCCTGGGCAGAGAGGAGAGCAGGGTGGTGGGAGGCTGCGTCTGCATAGGGGATTGTCTTGTCTGCCCCAGCAGGAGCTGCTGGGGACCCTGGCTGGAGCCAGGTCTTCAGCCCTGAGCCCAGCTAGCCTGGGAAAACAGACTAGCCAGGTTTATAGTGCTCTTATCACAAACATATTCCTGTATCTTTAGAGCAGTTTACTCATGACGTCCAAAACAGCTTGGTAAAGATCTCCATTTCCTGCTCTCACCTTTTGATGTCCCTAGCCCTGGAGGATAATTTATCTTTATCCCCTGAATAGTTTTTCCCATCTTGTTCCTGATGGCTGTAGGTCCAAATGATCCCTGACTGATGAATTCTGCATGGCGGGCTAGACAAGTGGGATGGTTTGCCTCCTGTGACGGTTTCTGAAATGACACAAATGGCACAATGCCACAAACCCAAGGTGACTGTATGAGTGACACTGCCTGTTTGGACAGAGCACTAATGCTGCCCTAAAAGAAGTCACCAGAGACACAAAACAATCTTCCTTTGCATTTATTTAATGTTCATTTTAAGTGCTGTGCACCATACATTTCTCAAAACTAAATTTAGTTAATTTAGGCAGAAGCTGGGAACAAAATGGGCACAGAACAGGATAAAAATAAAGCACAGATCTTGTGTTTGGTTTGGTTCTCACCTACATGCAAATGAAAACCACAGCATGCACAGGTGCCAGGTGCTCCAGAACTAGACAATTTGTTTCAGAGCTGCAGAGGTCCTTTGGCTTACCCCAACAGGCTGCATTTGGGGCTGTTGCTGCATCACTCCTCCACAGGAAGGGTGGTATTCAGTTCCTCATTTTTTTTAGGATCCTTTGGCCTCCCTCTTATCTTGCCAGGAAAGAGCATGGGCTGACTGGAGATGAGGTTTATGACCGATTTCTAAATAATAAGCTAATCCTCTTTTGTCAAGCAGTGATACCAGCCAACTGCAAAGTTATTAGAAGAATGTTGACAAAAGCATTTGAACAATATTTGATTTTTATATTTACATAGCATAGAACAAAGGGAGTAGCAATTAATAAACTCATAGATAAGTTATTTCAGCTTACATCATGGTAAAAAAAAGTTTATATACTCCTTGTTAATTCTCTTATGTCTGTGTGATCCTTGTGGCTAACTGGTGCCAGTGACCATGTAACATTCCCTTGTCAAGCCATGCCATCCCACTATCTGGGAGATTTCCTACATTTTCACTGCCATTATGGCCCCTTTATGAGCTTGATACCTTTATTATCTACCAGCATTAGCATTCATTATAGTAAAACATCATTTTGCCTTTGCATAAACAACAGTAGACATATATATCTTTTTTATTACTGATGGTAGTTGAAAATCTGAAAAAACCCTGAAGTCACTTACGTCAGTTTTGACTTTCATTATCCCATTGAAATACTGTCGTTTCCTTTTCATTCTCACTCTAGGGAAAAACTACTCCATCAAATGGTGGCTCTCAACAACAAAAACTGTGCAAGAGTTCTATACATTTTATTTTCTACATTTGAAGTCTGGGGGAGTTGAAATCGGCTTTTGACATATGTCGGGTTCTCATTTAGACAACTATGCTTTGAATCAGTCTTTTTCTGGGGAAAGATTTGTGCTCTAAAATGGGATGCTGTTGTTCTGGGTTCTGATGATGCTGGAATCTCCTTTTTATGGCCATCCCAACTTTTCCTGAGAACATCTTTGGCTGTTTTCCTCTGACAGGTTAGTTGCTCATGAACAGATTTTAAACTAAGATGATAAGGTGCCCAAAAAAACCTACTATGAAACCGAGTTTAGTGAAGTTTTAGTATTACTGATCTTTGTGACTATTATAGCATGTGATGAGTTTCCTGAAAAATGAGGACACAGGGCAAGACAGCCTCTCTAGGCAGCATTTAGCAGCTTATAGGCTGTGTTTCCTAGCGTACACTCAGAATGTGTACTTTATAAATTATTGTAATCTCTAACTCTTCATGAACTGCATAACATTGACCATAATTTTTATTTGACTTATGAAGATGGAACAGGTCTTATCCAAACTTCTCTTAAGTGGATCATCTAAGCCAAGTCTTCTAGGTGGTTTAATTTTTACCAGATAAACAATATTAGACCATTTTTATGTCTCCTTTGTAGGTATGCTGATTTTTTTTCTTAATATGATGCTGACTCTATCAGGACTGAAGTCAATTACATTTTTGATAAATAATTTTTGCCAAATGCATGCTCAGAAAAGCATGGGATTAACACTCTGAAGATGCTGTTTGTAAAAGGAGATGCAAGCACCTTCACAGACAGGAAAATCCTCACTGGCTCAGCTGCAAATGGGATCTCACACCACAAATAAATTACTAGAGTGATCTTTTCTAGCAACTGTTGGGACTTTGTCCACCGGTGCACACACTTTTGAGTCTCCATTAACTCCTCATGGGAAAATGCGAAGTTTGAATGGGAATTGTTTAGCAATGCCAGTCACTGAAAATCACAAGTGGAGGTAGGTAGGTATGTGCCAAAACCAGTTCCATTATTTGTTGCAACTTGTGTGGCAAGTCTGTGTCAGACATAAGCCTCTCTCATGTTCCCAGAATGTACATGACATTGAACAGATGAGTAAAGGAACAATAACTTTACAGTTCACACCACCAGTTGCACAAGGCGGCACTTCTTTTCTAGACTCTTCAAAATCTTGTTTTTTAATGTGTGCTGCCAACAATAAGTGAATACTCTTTCAGTTTTACTTTCAGCAATTGTCTCTTGTGCCTCTACAGAATTTGTACACAGAGGAATTCACTTTATAGGTCACGCAGTCAGTAGACAAGCAAGCATGTCCCATCCCTCTTAATTTTCCATGGTCGACTAGAACAGAGCAAGATTTACAAACCAATCTTTTGTGTTTTATTGTCAGGCACTGATGCTCTTATTAAAAATACATACACTGGTTTTCAAACCAACAACTGGGAATTTCATGCAGTTTGAAGTGTTAATTGTAATGCACCACATCTTTGTTACCTAACCCTGTACTTGGCCAGGTTAGGTTTTGATTTGCACTTTGGTTTCTGCCTCCCTTTATTTTCTTGTGTTTATTTAGACAAGATGAGGATCAAGCAGTTTAGGTCTCAATGATTAAATTAATACAGATTTTATTTTTTTTTAACAAACTTCCACAAGAAACAGCCTCAGCCAAGGCTTTTGATAGTCCCAGGGAGTTCTGCCTATGAACATTTCTATCTATGTTCAGAGGCATAGATTGCACCATGTGCCTCAGGGCTTAGATGTGTTTTCCTGTGCTGGTGTTTGGTAGGCACATGAGATAACAGGAAAGACATAATGTGTAGTCCTTGTCTGGGGAATGCATGGTAGTGGATGTAGCTGAAAGGCAAGTTTTAAGGTAAGTGTCCTTTTCTGACCACCAAGGTTGGGGCCTAACTTTTCTTTTTCTTCAACTTTTTCTCTTTTTTTTCCAAATTTGTCCTCCTTTTGGACCTTGTTTGCTTCACCCTAGCACCCCCTTCCCATTAGTCTTTCTTGAGATATCAGAAAGCTTCGATTGCTCACAGGGCACAATCTCCTGATGAGCAAAGGCACTGACTGCATACCAATGCTTGACTCCCTAATTCTGGGGAGAGATTCAGTTATGCAGATGTGCTCCTCGCACTTGTAGAGCAGAGGTGTCTGATGGTGAGTGAGTGGGAAGAAGACAGTGCAAGTGGAAGGAGAGGGGCATCTCCGACAGAGGATGAAACTTGCTGGAGGCAGTTTTAGGAACCAGCTGAAGAACAAGGAGTTTTTCTAATAGTTTTCCAGGAGGTGGGATTACCTCCAGCTCAGCTGTGACCACAATTAAGGAGATTATGGAGGCTACCTGTCTTCCCTTTCCAAGTCAGTTCCTTTGAGTCAGTCCCAGCCATTTGGCTGGAGGCTTACGTTGCTGCAGTTTCAACCCTACTTCTTCATTGGGAAAGCTTCCATACCTGCTCTGGATCCAGCATGTGAAGGGTAGGACCTCTCCAGATGGCGATGCACCTTGGGTGTGACTTGATGACAGCAGGATGAGAGACAGCTGCACTGACTGCTGATCTGACTCACATCCTACCCAGCTCATATTAAAGACGTTAAAGTCAAAAGTTTGAATGACCTTTCATTTTCACAGTGTGCTTGTAAAGCGTGATCCCTTCCATTAGTGAGCACTGATGAGAACCATGCTCTCTCTTTTCCCTCCACGTGTGCACCCAATTACATAGCTGACATAAAAGCCAGACTGTTAAAATAACTTTGGTGACAATGAGAGACATGAGTTAATCCCAGATGCAACCAAAAGAAAGGAGTGAAACTTGCCATTTTTAGGAAAAGGGTTTTTTTTTGTTTTCCTTCACTTTTTGTTATATATATATTTCTCCAGAATGCTGTTTGTCAAGTTTGCCTTGTTCAAATCCTCCCAAATCTGAAACACCGATGCTAACCACACATCCATATACATTTTAAACCACTTAGATGAGTTGATGAGGAAGAGTGAGCGTACTTTTAATTCCAGTACAAGTGGCACTCAGCTATAATAATAAGCAGGGAAGAGAATTATCGGAAGTATGCCTTTCTTTTGGTACAAGTATGCTAATCGCTTCTCAGTCTGGGACAACTCTAAGCACTATTTTAGCAGCATTTCTATCAAAATTGCTTCAACGTTTTAATTAAACAGCATTTGTTTAATCTCCAGGTCTTTTAAATTGGTGAAACGCTCCTTAACGAGTGTTTTTCTGGCTCAGACGATCCTCATTGGAATTGTTTCAAGGATGCAGACCTGGCAAGTAGGAAGGCAGGAGGCTGGATTCCCCCCTGCCTCCAGGGGTTTTGGAGCCGCAGTGTCTTACAGCAGGGGCAGGTTCTGAACCTGCCAGGGGGAACTGCTCTTCACAGCCATACCCGCTGCTTACTTCTCTCTCCCTCTTTCTGCTAAGGTAAATTATCTCCATATATGTTTATGTTCAACACTCCCTTACCCTGAATTTCTTGCTGTTGTAAACAAAGTCCAAAGAAGCTGCTAGCACTTGTGGCAGCATTAACACTTAGACTCTTGACATTGTGGCAAAAAGTACTTAGTTTTACACTGTTCAGAGAGATATCTGACCACTCTAAGAACTACTATTCAAACAAAAGAAATACGACATTGCTTTTCCCCTGATGTACAGCCACAAGTACAGGAAGTGATCCAGTTCATAACCTGCTAAGCCCAGGCGCTTTTTCAGTAATGTAAAATAATGGTGCTGTTGGAATATGGATATATTCACATTAAACACATGGTTGTATTCTCTTTTCTTTACTTCTTTCACTTACAATTTGATTGTAACATGTTGATACACTTTGCCTGAAATACCTTGGTTAGTGATCAGTCATCCCACTGAAAAAGGGCTGCATGCATTGTATTCATCTAGAAACCTTGCTACCCTATGCAGATGATGAAGGGTTGTGGTGCCAGGCCTTTGGGAGGAAAGTCTGGAGACAAGGTGTGAATGCATTTAATAAAGAAGACAAGCTACCGAGAAATAGATTTTTCATTCTGCATAGTACATGAGATTTGTTCTAGAGTGTGTAGTGAAGGACACCATCTTCCAACTTCTTTAGTATTTTTCCTGTGTATTGCTTTATATTGCATTGCAATAGATTGCATTATTTCTCATTCCTTTAGGAAATGACATGTTGGATTTCATTTGGCATGGTCCGCTGAAAGCTGTATCTGATGGACAACAGATCTCACATTCACAAAAGGCCTCTAGGTTTTAAAAGTTGACTATTGTATTCAGGTTCAGAAGACAGATTACTCTTAGTATAAGTCCAAAGGCATCAAGATGAGTGTCGTGGTTTAACCCCAGTCAGCAACTAAGCACCACGCAGCCGCTCGCTCACTCCCCCCCGGTGGGATGGGGGAGAGAATCGGAAGAGTAAAATTGAGAAAACTCATGGGTTGAGATAAAGACAGTTTAATAGGGAAAGCAAAAGCTGCGCACACAAGCAAAGCAAAACAAGGAATTCATTCACTACTTCCCATCGGCAGGCAGGTGTTCAGCCATTTACAGGAAAGCAGGGCTCCATCACGCGTAACGGTTACTTGGGAAGACAAACGCCATCATGCTGAATGTCCCCCCCTTCCTTCTTCTTCCCCCAGCTTATATACTGAGCATGATGTCATATGGTATGGAATAGCCTGTTGGCCAGTCTGGGTCAGCTGTCCTGGCTGTGCCCCCTCCCAGCTTCTCATGCACCTGGCAGAGCACGGGAAGCTGAAAAGTCCTTGACCAGTGTAAACTCTACTCAGCAAGAACCAAAACATCAGTGTGTTATCAACATTATTCTCATCCTAAATCCAAAACACAGCACTCTACTAGCTACTAAGAAGAAAATTAACTCTATCCCAGCTGAAACCAGGACAATGAGTCACCTCTTTCTTTTAAATTCCTTGTTTATGTACTGTATCTTCCTGCTGTCATGTTGACGTTTATATTCCTGCCACGTTTTGAAAGGGCTTTAAGGAGATACCTTACCATGGTTGGGCAGTCCAAGTTCTCTGCTGCTTGGCGCTCTGCTTCCAAAGGCAATCTCTGGGCATCGCATAATGGGCTTGTTGAAAGACATTCTCTGCAGCTGCTTGTGTATTTCTTTACAAATAACTCTATGTTATTGCATAGAAACAGTATTTTTTAATCATTCTTTCTGTTTTCCCAGAAAACATTAGACAGAATCAGATGTAGATGTTATAAAGAAGGAAGTGGAACACCACAGAACTAGTTAACATTCAAACATTTATGGCTACTGTAATGAATGACATTACAGAGAGCACAGGAATGCTTGCTAAATTACTTTACATACAAAGAAACAAAATAGAGGCATTATCTTGAGAATCCTTACCATAAAGATATATTGTTTGGATGAATCATGTGGAACAAACATCACCTCTGACATTTGCATTGCTAGTGCAATTTTCAGAGGGATATTTCAGTTCTTTTGTTTTCCCTCTGATTTCTCTAGTGGCCATTCCTTAGGCTGTGTCTTGGTCTAATGGGTAATGTAAATCCCATGATTCTTCAAAAGCAGGAAGCGATGCCCTGCAGCCTGTAACCATTTTTGCCATATCAGTATCCAAAAGACCATATGTGTCTGCACACAGTAGAGCGACTCCTGCTAACCAGATGATCTGAATCCGCCTGCTATTCAGGGCTCACTCTCTTGCTTTTAGCTTTTCTTGACCTCCCATTTTCTCTCACAGAGCAAAATCTAATCAGAACTTCCATCTTGATTCCAGGCAGATCACAAAGCAACAGTTTATAGGACAAAAAAAATTACAGCTAGATTTTGATTATCCATCTATTTTCGGGTTAGCTTAAACTAATTTTTAAAGACAACAGATTTATAGCTTTGACTTCATAAGGAAATATAGCCTATAAGGTAACATGCCATATCCACACATATGCACATGCTTGTGTGCCTGTCAGTGTCCCAGTAACTCTTGAACATTTTTTGCCAATTTCAACCAGGTTGACAAAAATTGGAAAATGCGAATATACTACGTTTCTGAAAATTTCATGCAATTCTGTAGTCTTTAGGAGGCAGGGAACAGACCCTATCAGTGCTATTATAGAGAGAAAGATTGCTCATCTTTTGTTAGACAGTAAAGAATCACATAGTGCCACCCTTGTAAGGTGCAAATTGTAAGAAACCAGTCAACTGATCCAAACTCTACTGTTTCTGTTGCTTACAAATGTATTTTTTCACACCTTTTTTTCCCCACTAATGTAAATGGGTGGCTAAGTGGAAACAATTTATGTTTCTTAATCTGCAGTCTTTTTTTTATTTAACATTCAGGCTAGATTCCACAACAGACTTCAAGATGCCTTTCTACAGTTCATCCTAAAGCAAATCATTTGGGGGATAGTGAGCATTTTGTTGCAACTTCTGGTTTTCACATGAATGGCATAAATAATCCCTCTGTGAAAAGCAAATGAGTTAGTGGATTTGTATGATTAAATCCTACCTTTGCTGCATAAAAAAGAAGGAAGTCTTGTGAGATTGCAAAAAGTGTTAAAATAAGAGTAAGAAAACTTCACTGCTTGAGAACGGACTGAGCTGGCACTACCGTGGTGCTCAGGGAGCCAGTCCTGCCCAGTGGTAACCCCTCACAAATGCCTCCCTTTCTTGTCTTTCTTTCTCTTTTATTTTTACATCTTAGCTGCAAAGGAGTAGGAATACAGGTGGAAAGTAGCAACATCCCCTGCTCTGCACCCAAAAAGAAGGGATGTAACTTTTCTCCTGTTATTTTTTGCTTCTTTCTCGTTCTTTGGATTAGTGATGGTTTTGCTTTGATTAAATAATGATGAAAGCAGCCAACTGTTCTGGAGACAAGTACATAAGCAGCATGTGTATCTCTCTGAGACATTCCCAACATTCAAGCAAATCCAGAACAAATTAGACAACTGTGTGTAATTCTGTGCCTTTGAATTAATATAGCGTGGACCAGGACTCTTCCCACACAAGGCTTGGCATACTCAGATATGGCTCCCTCTCCCTCAGTCTACCATTCCTAAAATGGAAGAACATCTACCCCTGGATGCAGGCAGCCCCTGTTGGTTTCAATAAGAACTGCCTGGGTACATCACTGGTGAGCATCTGGCCACTAATAAGAATGCAGGGACATCATAGTAAAACAGATTGTTCCTGATATCCTAACTAACAGACTCAGTAGCCCAAATGTACAAAGTCTTCCAATTTGTTAAACATCTCACAAAGCCATTTTCTCAGAATATGAACTAGCATCTCTCAAAAATAATCTTGTCTGTTTCTGTGAGCTGTTGCAAAGAGTGAATGAAGGTAGTTCAGTTATCTTGAGTGGAAAAGCACTTGCCATTATGCCCAAATTTGATTAGATGGAAAATCCAGACAGCGAATTGACATGCATTTTATTTTAGCATATGAGTTTATCAAAGAAGAAACAGTCTGTGTGTGTTGGAAGAATGCAAAAGACCATTTGCCATGTCTGACTATTCATATAAGAACAGCCAGTTTAACTGCTATGCTCAAGCAGTACCATCTGTCAGATCAGCTATGAAGCATGTGTTTATATCACAATAAAAATCTGATGATATCTTCTGTTTAATCTTAAACAAAATGGGGAGATAAAATGGTGATTTGGCCTGTCATTTACATCTAACTGCTACCAGGCCTTGATCTGGGGACTCTGTTCTGGGACACTTCAATTTCCATCTATTTCTCCAGGTAAAAAAAAAAGACAACCCATCACAACCCTTTCGAGCTTCTTCATCATCCCCCAGAACAAGTATATGTCTTGGGCATTCTCCATTTTGAGTAGCAGCTTCTGAACTCACCTTTCCTTTGTGTGGTAAGAGCTAGGAGCTGATGGGAGCAGCAGGACCAGCCTTCCCTGTGGTTTCTGGCACTGCTTGGGATGTGGTGGGTGCTCAACTTCTGACATATAACACCAAGCTTTCAAAGGCATGCTTTGATTTTCAGACCTAAGATTATTTGCCCATGAGTTGCATAGTCTGAGTTTAATTTAATTTGTTAATGAATACATATTTACAAAAATGTCAAGATACTTTCCTTTTCTTCTCCTTTTGCCTCCAGGAGAAAGCTCATTTATTTCATAAGAAGCTGAAAAATTTTCTCTCTAAGGTTTTTCCCTAGCAGAGGAGGAGTCCTAAATGAGAGCTGGACTAGTAGAATGTGCTAAAATCATCACTAGGTTCATACTGTGTAAATAAAGACTAGAATTGCATGCTGCAATAACTTATGCTTGGTGAAACATCTTCTTAGGGCCATAAACTTATACAAATTAATTATCCCCTAGGCTTCTAGACCTCTTTCGCAGCTGGCTCTTGAATTAGGTTGCTACAAAGGACAAAGGCAAAGCTGCATCTGCTCATATACAGAGAAATGGCTCCAGTGTGGCTGGAAGGATGGGGCATGCATTAGGGCACTGGCACATGAAATAAGTAAGATCCTAAACAGATTCCTGTGTTTAGGATCACTAGGTCTTTCTGTGCCTCAATCTGATGCCTATGTAACTGAGCTAAGAGTGCTTCCATGCCTTATTATTCAGTAAAGTACGACCAAGTACCTTGAAGAAGGATGAAAAGTGAATGTTTTCTGTGAGGATATAATCAAATCATCAAATCTTTTAGTAAATCTTTTTGGCTACAGTGACACTGTTCAGTGACAAAGTCTTTAAGGTGACAATGCATGACATGAACAGATAGTTTGGGGTATGTGAGGAAGCCACTCATTACCTGGTGTGCCAGACAGACCACCCTCTTCTCCTGGCCCATTTTCTCCCCTTTGGTTTTTGCCTTGGGGCAGTCCATCTGGCTGGCGTAGATGCAGAAGGTATGACCCTTCCCCCTGAAAGCCATGGGCCACTGCAGCTGTGCCTAAGGTCACTGTGGGCAGGCCTCCAGTGCTCCCAGTAGAATCACCAGTAGTTTCCATGCTGGTGTTCACTCTCACGGGACTATCAAACAGCACCAGTTAGCAACCTTTTCCATGATAATGCTGAATACGCAGGCTAATCACCTCCCTGTTTCTACAACTCCATCTGTTTCCCTGTAAGTAACACAGTTCCTGCTCACTCTCTCTAGCAGGCAACTTCCTTCTCAAGCCTTTTGAAGAGGTTGTATGTCTCAGTCGCAATACTTTGTACAAAGCATGTTGGAACAAGCTAACCTTTAAGAGAATTTTGTTGACCTGCGTTAAGTTCTTTTATAATTAAATCTGGCACACTCCAGCTACAGGTTCTGAGTCACCTCTTAACATCATAGCAAGGAGCTACTGAGACCTCCAGCCCTTTAAAATTGCAAAAACATTTTGCAAGACTATATTCTGTGTTGATTGAGTTGTAGCTACCTTGGGAAAAGTCTCTGGAACCTTGAAAAGAAACAATTTCTTGTCAGCTCAACGTGACACTATAAAAAGACTATTAGGAAATGATTTCATTAAAAAGGAAAAGAAGTCTTTACTGAAACTTTAAGATGTGCCAAATCCCTATTGACAAGACCTTTCACTTACCTCAAATGAGATAAGTGAAAATATCAATGTCACATTAAGTAAGCAACTAAACTGAAACAGTGAGTTTGAAGAGTCAAAGGACCCATTGGGAAAAGCAGAGCATCTCTTCAATGGGCTGAAAAAATGAAGAACGTTCTTCAAATGGCTGCTTTATCAGGATGTGAAAAGGCCAAGCCTTTATGGATATCTCCTGTTTGTAGGACAAAGTGAAATAGAAAACTTAATCATATTTCTGCTGGAGGAAGAAAAGACTCAGCTTCTCTTATGTGTAAAAACTCAAATTAATTTTAACGTAATTGCCTTCTGTATCATTACCAAGTATGAAAAAGTAGTCAGAGGTGCACAGTGTAACTTTGGAAACATGCTTGCCAAAGACAATAGCAGCAGGAGCTCAAAAAGCACATCTAAAATTAGGACATGGCCTTGCGTTTCTTAGCATCTTGCAAACTGGAAAGTATAAAGCCCAAATTCTCAAGCTCTTCCCTCCTGTGGGGGGTTTCAAGTAATTGCAATCTGGTCTTTTCAGCCTTTCTTTCCATTTTGGCTATCATACTTATAGTATCATCATGATTAATGAAGACATCATCATGCACTAAAAATGTTACATTTGACAAGTGCTTCAATTAATGCATCAAATGTTACGCTCAGTTCAAATTCTCTGAACCTATGCAGTTCAGTTAAAAGCAAAGTCCTTCTTCTGGGCAATGCTCCCAGCTTTCATAGCACTCTCATGATTACTTTAATGGAGAGGGGAAATAACGACCACCCCTGCCCCCAGCTGCAATTTCTGAAGCTTTATCATTAAGCCACTTTTAGAATCAAGAAAATATATTTCTAGATTTATTTTTGTGCAACAGTAGTGACTTCTGGTGGGTGCTTAATCTAATTCTAAACTCATTTCTCTGTCTGATATCCCAAAGAATGAATGACTCTACTGGATTGTCTAAAGAACATAGTCAGAATTAACTTGGAGAACCACGTCACTGTTGTGCTGTACTAAAAGTTCACACATTTTTCCTGTTGGTACCAAGTTTTAAATTATGACTTAGCCAATATTTTTAAATTTTTTTTTCTTTTGTATTCTTATATTAGAAATGTGTGGTGGATTTGCCCTTGGCTGGCTGCCAGATGCCCACCCAGCCACTGTCTCACTCCCCCTCCTCAACAGGACAGGGGGAGAAAATAAGATGAAAAAGCTCATGGGTCAAGATAAAGATAGAGAGATCATTTACCGATTACTGTCACAGGCAAAACAGACTTGGGGAAGATTAATTTATTGCCAGCTAAAAATGGGTAGTCAGTAGAGAAACAAAAAGAAAACTAAAACCCCCTCCTTCCACTTCTCCCCAGGCTCAACTTCACTCCTTTATTTCTGACTCTTCTACCTCCTTCTCCGAGTGGTGCAATGGAAAGGGGGTTGCAGTCAGTTCATAGCACTTTGTCTCTGCTGCTCCTTCTGCTTCATGCTGTTCCCCTGCTCCAGCGTGGGGTCTCTCCCATGGGGTACAGTCCTTCATGACTGCTCCAATGTGGGTCCTTCCCACAGGCTGCAGTTCTTCAAGAACTGCTCCAGCGTGGGTCCTTTCCATGGGATGCAGTCCTTCAGGAACAGACGGCTCCAGCGTGGGTCCCCCATGGGACAGAGGTCTTGCCAGAAAACCTGCTCCAGCATGGGTTCTCCACAGGCTGCAGGGCACGTCCACCTGCTCTGGTGTGGGGTTCTCACTGCAGGGTGGATATCTGCTCCACCATGGTCCTCCATGGACTGCAGGGGGACAACCTGCCTCACCATGGTCATCTCCATGGGCTGCAGGGGAATCTCTGCTATGGCGTCTGGAGTACCTCCTCCCCTTCCTTCTTCACTGACCTTGGTGTCTGCACAGCTGTTTCTCCTCCCATTTTTTTTTCACTCATTCTCACAGCTGCTGTGCAGCATTTTTTACCCTTTCCTAAATATGTTATCACAGAGGCACCACCAGCATTGCTGATTGGCTCCGCTGTGTTCTGTGGTGGGTCCATCTTGCAGTCGGCTGGAACTAGTTGTGGCCAACACAGGTGCAGCTCCTGGTCTTTTATCACAGAGGCCACCCCTGCACCCACCCTACTACCAACACCTTGCCATGTAAACCCAATACAATATGTAAAATTCATCTGAGAATCTTACTGGATACTTAAGATACACTGTACTGAGAAGGTGATGCTGTCCATACAAGCTTCTCCTTAATGTCAGTAGAACATATCACTGATTTTCCCTTCACTTAGTTCTCATTATTTATTTATATAGCATTTTGTTATTAAGAACCATATTATTCTCTGTACTCTTAGCAAGCAGTCACTTGTGGTTTGGAAGGGAGCTGAACCCACACCGAATGACATTCACATAAGAAGTAATGGTGGGGAGCTGGTATATGCCTCCTATTGATAGATACCTACAGATGATACTGGTGATAGGTGTAAGAAAAATAGATGGGTGATTTGTGGCCTTTTTTCCTGCAGATGCTTGCAGTTAACTGGGCTTTGCTCAGTTGTATCTGGCCATAGCTCAGAAAAATGTATTCTGTTTCTGATGGGTATTGAAAATATTTAATTTTGGGGTTCACAGATGTTATGCTGCCAAAAGGGATTTATCGTGACAGCATGAGTGTCAGTGTTCCCAGACCCAAACAGGCCTTTGTAGAGGAGTGGGAAAGGTGTGCCCCAATTTTCCAGGCTTTCCCAATGCTTGCTGAATGAAAGGCTTTCTGTGAGTTTGCCTATTCCCTCTATTCAACTCACTGCTCAGAAGAATGCGGGACCTTTTTACTTGCCGTCTCGTTCAGAGTTGGCTTTTTTAGTAGATGAGACTTAGGGATAAAAGGCATCAGTTTGCTTTATTCTGTCAAAGTGAAGGTTAAAAGAAGGGTTTGCAATTTTGAAAACAAAACACAGGGCAATGAAATGAATTAACAGTGCCCTTGTATTTTGACTCATAATCTTTCCACTCCTGTCACGTTTCCCTTTTGAGATATCATTTATCAGCTGGACTGAGGGTAAACCTTCCTTGCATCCTCTCCATCTGTGTGAGCCTCTGAAAACCTTTTACTTTAGTCTTTGATCTTTATTTATTTCCCTCGTTCCCTTCTTCAGCTCTCTCTTCTGTCTCTACTCCCCCACGTCCTTTTTCAATCAATAGAAATACAGGTGTATTTTTGGTTTAATAAAAACCGGGAACTGGGGAATACATCCCTTGCTGCCTAAACTCAGCTGCCCTGCCTGGCTCATTCTCACCATACATGCTAAAACAGGTGAATTTCACTGATCTAGTTTTCCCAGTGTTATCTCAAGCTAATGCAATGTGGGGTTTGCCCATTCCACCATACCAGTCTCGCTATAAGATAGTGCAATGGGTTTTCACTCACCCAGTTCATCAGACTCGCTCCGGTTCAGCCCAGATAGCATGCTAAGTCTTGTGCTAATGCAGCAAGGCTTTGCTTTGTCTAGCTGCACTAATCTTATGCACTACAATCCTTTGTGAATAATATAAATAAGAAAACAAATAACTATACAAAGACATCTGTGCATTGAGCCTGAGAGCTCTGCCTCCTCCCATATTTTCACTTAGCATATACAACACAGAATGATTTGTCACAGAGTTTGATTTCAATCCCTTCTTTTACTGTTCTAGAAGTACTAGGCGAGCATTTGTTCCTCATACATTCAAAGCCTACTATTTTTCTGATCTTAATTTATGTCCACTGTGCAGAATGCATCTGACTAGAGCAAACAGTTATTTATATTCCAATTATGATCAAAGAGGCACATCAGAGTCTCTTCTATCGACTGCCTCTAACATAGCTGTATAGATTGTCACTAAAACCAGCATTTCAGCAGCTATCAGACAAGCTGCTTCGTATTCTTATGAGTTTCTTGCTACAAGTAAAAATCCTTCGGAAAAAGAACTGCATATGGAAACAGCATTGGAAGCGATGATTTTATTTTTTTATTGCTCTGCTTGAATAGAAAATGGATTCATGTCTACTTTTTGGGTCTTTCCAGATGCTCTAAAGTAATGAGCAGGGGTGGAGGTCAAGATGTTGCTATTGCTCCTTTTTCTGATGTGGAGCTCAAATTCACCCTACTGATGTCTCTGTGTCTGTGGCAGCAAGCATAATGAGGCTGGGCCTTTCTCTGCCTCTGGGACCAATGGCAGGGCACAGCTTGTGCTCGTGTGCTAAACTCTCCTCTCCTCCAAAACACAGTGGCTTCATCCATATGGTTTGCTGGGTACAATGCAGATATGAGCTCTGCTGGGTCCTTGCTCTCCTGTGAAGGGTGCTTGGGTGCCTGGTCTGGGTGGGAGCTAGCTGGCACAGGTTAAATCTTTGTCAGCACATAAGCATGCTAACAATTAAATGGGATGGGTGCTTGAGGCCATGCTATGGACATAGCCCCTGGGGCTTTCAATGGCCCCAGGATTTTTCATGGATATTGGCAGCGGAAGAAGGACTGGGAGTGCGAGCTGCCCAAAAGGAGTAGCCTGGCTAACATGGAGACAACAGCACACACTGGGTAAGCAGCACTGAATGAGTGACCTAGTCCTCCTGTGACCACAGATTAAAGCTTATTGAAAAGCTGTCCTTGCCTACTCCAGTTCACTTTTTGACTATTCTCTTACTGGAGAGGACAATAAGTGAGACAAGGGCTGCAGGAAACCTCAGCACCTCATGAGTCTGCTGGCGGAGCCGGGATGTGATAATGTGGCCTCACCGTGTTGGTGTGAAGGGTAGTGAAGAGGCTGGCCATGAGAGGACAAGGTTACACTTTGCTGCTCAATCAGCCTTTCTCATTCCTGCGTCTCCGAGTGGTGCTGGGCTGCTGGCCGCATTCATTTGCCCTGAGGAAGTAGCTCATTTAATGCAGAGCGATCTGCACAGCCCTTTCTCTAGTGGGGTTATGTAAGCGAATGTTTAATTTTCTTTGTTTGGAAATATGAATTTGTGTCCTAAGCTACCTTGGTGGTTAGCTTCCTCTATAATTAACAAGTGTTTATGCTTTCCCCATGGGGTACAAGTACAAGTCAATCTTGACTTCATTTCCAGTATATGCAGTATATTTTTGTCAAGGCTCAAATACTTTCTAATGTAGTACACTCCATCTCTTTCCTAAAATCAATGTTTCAAAACACAATTAACAGTGCTGTAATAGATCTCAAAATATCACAAAAGAACTGTGAGGTAGAGAGCTCCAAGATACCACTAACATTGTAGATAAGAGTATGTTAGCTCTGCTGTTGGAGAAAGAAGTTGAATTTTCCCTCTTTTACTCAGATAGCAAGTTCCAAATATTATACGCTATAGAAATAATTTACATAATTACAACTGTCATTGACCTATGCTGCTTTTCCACATTGTTGAAAGAAAATATATTTACCTTAAAGGTATAAAATAGCTTTTCTTTCCCTTCTAAAAGGACTATTTTTCTGTCTTATATGAATGCAACTAACTTTAAATGTTTCAGAAATTTTAACTTTATCTTCTTAAACTTTTGTGACCTTTAGTAAGTAAAAATCCATGCAAAAATAGATGGTACTGATTGCAGAAAGTGTGTCTGTCATCCATCTAAAAGACGTAGTAGTACATTTAATCTGATGACATTATAGACTCTTTGCTTTCCAATCTCTTCCACGAGCCCTGCATCACAGGTCTGGCGGTAAGCCTAATAAAAAAAATGCTAGTTTGATGGAGAGAGCAAAGTCACTGGAAAGCTCCTTCTAGGCCATGGGGAAATGCCTATCATTTGCTATTTATTTCTTTTAGAAAGGGGCATAGGGCACCTCAGGATCCTCATAGTGAAATACCTGTCCAGGCTCGCTCACTGGGTGCTAAAAGGAAAACTGGAATCCTACAGTTCTAAATAGCAGAAATATGTATACTTTGTTGATGAAACCAGTCTGTCTTCTGATGATGATGATCTTTTCAACTCCTAAATCCATATTTAGGCATTTCTGGGAGCAGGCTGACTTTAAAAAAAAAGAAAAGAAAAAGGCACTTCTTACCTCCCTTTTCCTTCTGCAGAAGCTGGAGGATATGCAGAGCTTTTGTTTCCAAATTTAGGCATCTGGATATGGCTATAAGAGCACAAATCTGGAATCTGTTTAAAAAATGAATGGTGGTGAGAAAGCTTTGTGCATATTTTTGATAGATTTGCTAAGCACTCCTGCCAATGTAATAAACCTCCAAAATAATCCTGACAATTCACCGAAGAGGCCAAGAGTCTGAATCATTATTGATTTTCTCCTTTAAATAACATTCATAAAAATATTTTTAATTTGCTGTGAGCAATGAAATGGAATCACCACATTGCAAAGGCAGAAACCTCTCACTGCTATAGCTGGGGTTTTACTAAAGGCAAAAGAAGAACTACAACAATCCATTGATTTCAGTGAGCTGTTAGAAAAACTTGTGATCATTGTAGTCAGGTACATTAATGCCAGGCAGTTCATAAATTTTCTCACCTTCACTGCATCAACATTTAAAACACAAGCTTCTAGCCCAGCTCTGAAAAAACATGAAGTTAACTAATTCAGGAAGTTGTGCATGTGCAGGCAAATATTTGGAAATGCAATTTAGGAACAGTACGTTTAATTTGTACATATGGGAAGGAAAGACAACATATATTAATAGCTTACTATTCTAAAGCTGATCTTTTAATAACTAGCTATGGAACTAAATGTATGTCTTTTTCTTTGTGTCTAGGTTGGACAAGTTTCTATCCTAAAATCTTGTTCAATGCATACTTATAAGGGGTTCTGCTCCTGCTAAGAAGCCCCTGTGTGCCACTGCGATCCAAATGAATCAGTATAACTTGGTACAGATCTTGCTTGCGTCAGTGCTGCCTGTAAACTTTTGCTAGGGAATTTCAGTCAGCCATAGGAAAAGCTAGTAAGGAGTTCACAAATCAGGTACCAGTCACATCAAGTAGTGATGCAAATAAAGCATACTCACTGCCCACAGAAATGCCACTGTCAGATCCCCTTCTGAGCATTAAGCCCTTTTTTTTCCCCCCTGAATGTTTTAAACTGTTTTGCAGTTCCCCAAGGGCCTGAACCTTTGTGATGCCCAGGGGCTTCTCTTTGCAACTCTGCAGCCCTTGCCCTGTAGTACTGCTGGCTGCCTTTCACTTGCAGCTGTGCAAGCTGTCACCTGGGCATGCTGAAGCTGCTGCGGCAGCACTTTCCTGCTGCTGATTTTGTGCTGATGTTCTTGTCGCCTTGCACTCCTGCAGCCTGAAGTGTTGCTATGTCTCTTTTGTCAGCTTTCTCATGGAAAGTGATTGCCACCAGGATGAGAATCTCTTTCTCCTCCCCACCCCCCCCGAAAGTAACTTTAATCACTGGAGTCTACTGCACGACCCTGCAAAGCAATCTTTATGCACGTAAGCCTGTCTCAACACTTTTTAAGATACACAAATGGAATCAATTTTCTTTCACAATCCCTAATTAATTGGTGGAGTCCTTAGACAAAGTATTGTTTAGATCAAGAGTTTGAAAGTAAATATAGAAGACAGATAAAAAATAATGCTGTCCATGAGGCACTCAGTTTGAAAACAAGATTTTTAAAAGAAAGAAGCAGGTCACGAACATGAAGCAAGAATTGTCAGTGTAGGCTTAGGCAGGGGTTTTCTTTGTGAATTTTTGTGAAGTTTCTCTGAAGACTGCTCCTGACTAGTACAAGAGAACACCAAAATAAGACACTCATTTCGTAGGGAATGTTGCTATAGAAAACAATTAGTGATGAGACTGAATTGCAAAGTTCAAAATGGGATCCAAACCTAGAGAACATGGCTATTTATGTGGACATAGGGACCTCATTAATTATATCCACTGTAATTGCAAGGGTGAACGTTCTAATAAATAGATGAAGTTGCCCTTGTCTCTTGAGTCCAAAGAGTATTGAAGCATTTTTACAAAGAGGGATAGCTTTGCCAGATCTCAAGAGAAACTTCGTTCATACCAGCAATTAAAAGCAACCATTAAGAAACCCTTGTAAGAAATGTGAGACCAGTCTTAAAATCTCTTTTCTAAAATACAGAAGGACTTTTATCCTGGGCCTCACACTGCAAGTAGAAGTGTTGATAATATGAGAAGAATTATAAAGGTATAATAAGATATTAAAACAGTGGGGAAGAAGGGATACAGTCCTTTTTTCTCACCTGTTTTGTCTGGATTGGGTCCTACAATGCTGAAACTTCTTACAGATTTCCTCTGCATCAAATGAAAGCTAGGTGGCAAGTAGCTCAGCTTATTTATGAGATGGGTGCCTACCTCCTCCTTTCAGTGATTAAGTCCTCCATGTGAACATGGTCCTGAAGGCCTCCTGTGAAGTGTGGAGTGCTTTCAATTACCCATGACATCAGCAGGGCTTGATGATACTGAACATCTCACAGGAGCAATTTCTATTGCACCTGTTCTCAAAATTACAGAGCACAGAAAGTGCTGACAGACAACTGTGAGGTTCTGACAGCTAGGACGATTACATACCAACATTTGAGTGTGCAATAGCTTAGGCCTACTTGTTTTTACTAAATAACATGACAGAAATGGATAAAAAGCACTGTCTCTACAAAGTGACCCATTTATGTTACAAGGGAGATTTGCCTAGCTTTGGGGTAATATATATTTATGTGGAGTTTTGCATATCAGCAAAAGTAAAGTAGTCGTAAGAGTAGTATTCTGTAATTCTGATGGGAGTCCAGAATAGGAGGTGTAAACAAACAAAAATCTGTTTCTGGTTGAAATATGGAGACTAGATGAGAAAAATGCAAACCAAGGTTGAATCTTTTTGAAAAGACAAGTTAGAATTCTGCAAATTACTAGAGTGAAAATAGCATAGCTAATTATTTCTAAGGAAGCTAGATCTTTAGTGGTTATAATAGTTAATAAAAGGTAATTTGGCACCATCACATTATGAAGCTTTAGCAGTAATATGGGCTTTCCAGTAATAAAGCAGAGCCGATAATAAGCATTGATGTTACAGCTGCTGTCTTCCATTTCTATCCAATTCATCTGTCTCAGTGCCTGAAGCTGTTCAGCAAGACCAAGGGAAACAACATTAGCCTCTTTATTATTTATAACTCATTTTTTTCCCTGATAACACTGCAATACTATAAACACTGTTTCCATGGAAACTCAAACAAGACAAAATTACCATGGGTATTGTGGTTTATACTTCTAGGAATATAGGTATCTAAAGTTTCAAACTGTCCCTGCATGACAAAGGAATGCAGAAGTGATTGATATTTTTAATTACTGGGTAATATTGGCTGAGTTGGGGAATTTCTTGAATTGCAGTGTGGTGTGCTGCAATCACGTTATCCAATTACATCTCATGCTTCTCACTGACTTTATTTACTTTGAAAGCTGTTCATTTAAAAATGCAATTAGAAGGAGTTCCTTTTTTCTATAGACTTTGGTGATGCTAAATGGTGCATTACATTTATGTGATATGGAGTAATAGCATTTAAGGATGGGGAAACCAAACGTGTCTTTGTGGGTTTTGTAATGCAGATGGATAAACCTGTATGAGAAATACAAAAAAATTAAGTGATCAGAACTGTGAAGGTCATCCACAGGTTACCTAAGGCATAACTGAAAAGGAAAATATTTCCTTTGAGTTAATAGCTGGCTGGAAGAGTGAAGACCCTCATAGAAAGTTCAAAGGCCCTTTACCCTCTGTTGAATTACTTAACCAAACCATGGGCTCAATAGTTCTATAGTAGAACATAAAGATATAAAAATGGGCCAGAAAAGCAGCTTTAGCAATACCATAATGTAGTAGGTAAGGAGGTCTTCTCTTATGTCTTGCAGAATGGTACACAATTCCAAGACTGTCTTTTCCAGTTATGTGAGAAGAAAATTTCTGAAGAATTGGATGATCAGCTCAAATCACTTGTATGAAAGAAAGGGGTGCTTTTCTCTCATTTCTCCTAAAAAGGGACTCAGTGCACCTTAGTAGGTAAAACAAACAAGCTTTGGTTCAAAAAGCAGAGCATTAAGAAGGATGTCTCTCTCACTTGGTGGATTAGGCACTCACCTGGAAGGTGTTAACAGCTGCTGCTGGACCTTTAATTATTTATGCAAGGTGGAAGATTATTAAAAAGGGAGTCTCAGAGCAAGTCCTTTCCCCTATCAGTAACAAGCCCGGTGTTCTGGGCGCTGCTTTGTGAAACGAAGCCAAACCCACTCCTGCAAGATGAGTTAAAGGAAAGTCCCTTGGTGAACGGGTGAATCAGAGCTGAGGCATTTTGGAGGAAGTCTGGGACAGAGCTAAGGAAGTGAGGCAGCAGCAGCTTTGTGAATCTAGTCTGTCCTTTCCTTCATTTTCTTAACAAGTGCTTAAAACCAAAACATTTGCTTTTGGGGTTTAATGGAACATGTAATCAGACTTGAACAGAATTTTTAACACTGCCTGTTTTGGCAAGAATCTGAATTTGTTTGTTTGTTTTCGTCTGAGCCAAATCTATTTTGCAATCATTTGCTTTCCTTTCAGATCAGTTATTGACAAATGCTATCTGCAGAATAATTCCAAGAATATTTCTGCTTCTCAGTCAGAATGGCTGCTACTTCCTGCTCAAGGAAACTGGAATAGCTCTTCCCTCTTTGGGGCAGAAAGCTGTCTTTCCTTGCATCTCAAGAGAGGAACCTCTTAAGTCTTTTTTGCAGGACAGCACAGGAGAACTTCATTAGGTTACTGGATGGGCTAGTAAAACATTTTTCTGTCTAGAATAACAAGATCCAATAAAATTACTGCTCTATTCTAATGCCACACTACAGCATTATATTGGCAAAGAACTGAGATATATTCTTTGTTCTCCAACTGTATAAACAAAGAGGGGTCTATCCATCTGAACAGTTCTTGCTTCATACAGTTGCCCTTGCACATTGCTGCACTTCTTTTTAGATATCCTTATTTCCTTTTGTTTTATGCAACATGCTTCCCATTCTGTTGTGTCTTTTGGAACCAAGTCTCTCTACAAGCAAGGCTGGGATTCAGTTGCCTAAACAGGGGAGCTTAGCATCATTTTGGATGCTCTGGGCTACCTGAGACATCCTCTTTGGATTGGCAGATACTCCACAGGACTTAGTGGAAACCTTCTAGAATAGCAATTGAGTCTGTGGTGTCTGCATGGTGCTAGACCTATCTGCAGGGTGCTGTGTGCCAACCTTTCTGAGTCTCTCACTAACAGAGAGGCACAGGCTGTTTGCTCAAAGAAGAAAAGAAGTAATGAATCTATGGACTGTAAAATCCTGTGATGAGCTCAAAAAATCGATGTATTGTAGATAAAAACTGCAGTACCACTTCAAAGTTTTGGGGAGGTCTCCTAAGAAATACTTGTGTAATTCCCACACTGGGGCTGCTCTAAACTAGTAAAGAAATGTGCCCGGGACTGTTCTCCGGCACTGGTGCCAACTGGCATGCAAAAATTTCTGTCCATGGTGCTGAAGCTTTTCAGCTGCTTCCAGAAGGTAGCTACGCGCAAACTGTTCATTGACAGTGTGTGCAGGTGTGTGCTGTCTCCCCAGCTGCGTCCATGAATGGTTTGGCAGACCGCTAGCTGGGCCAGTCCAAAACGATGCCAGGGACTGTTCTAATAATTGAGATGATTTAGTTCAGCTCCCCAGAAGTATTCCCTACAATGTGTTACTTACAGGTGTAGATGTAGCCTATGACTTCACCAGTCCATTCCTATGTTCCATCAGAAAATAATTCAGGAGGAAAGGGACCTCTGGAGCCCCCGTGGTCCAACCCCCTGCTCAAAGCAGAGTCACTTTCAAGATTAGAGCAGTGTGCTTGGGGCCTTCTCCATCTGACTTCTGAAACTCTCTGAGGATGGAGATTTCACAGCCTGTCTGGGCAACTTGTCCCAGTGCTTGACTGTGAACTGTTTTTGTCTGTGGACATTTTTGTCCTTGTATCCAAGCAGATATAGGCCACATCTCACTGATATGCATCCTACTGATTCTTTGGGATGTCCCTCTCCAGGCAACTTCTTCTTGTGAATTATTGCCTGGATTTTGCAGTGTGCAAGCACAGTTGTGAGTTACTGCAGCTTCATGTTATCCTCCATTAAGTGACACAAAGGAATGGGCTGTGTGTGTGCTCTCAGCCCAGTCCAGCAGCTAGGCAAGACACAAGAGGCTTAAACACCCCTGAAGGTGCATCGTGTGGTGGTGAACAAAGCAAAGAGCTGGGGACTCCCTGGGCCCCTCTGTTTCCTTCATTTTTATGTGTTTTTTTTTCCCCTTGTAGTCCTTTGCATTGCATATCTTTGGCAATTTTTTGCTTCTCAGGCATGGGGAAGGAGATTTGCTATGGCTTAGGGGAAAGGAGGTCGTTCTGAAACAAATAACCTAAGTAATTAAGCAGAGTGGACATGGGTCTGCAACAGCGTTGGAGAGAGGTCTCTGTAGCTAGCATTTCCTCTTCCGCTAACAAGCTGTGGCAGGTTATTCCAGCAAGCCTTGAATTCTGTGTTTTTTCCAATTCTTGTTTTTAATTTCGTGTGCTTTAATGTCATCTAGCTACCACATCATGAGCTGGGTACCTCCAAGGTGTCTCCCATTACATTCTGTGAAAACATGCCATTTCTAGATATTATTTCCTTAGCAAATGTTAGCACAGCTTCAGTTATTATTTCCTTTAGCAGAAGGAATTTCATAAGCGTCAGGCTGTGCTATAAAACAGATGATTGTATTGTTTTCGGCAAGCCAGGGCAGAGGATTTTAATCACTAATTCATTTAATTACATTAGAAAACAGACTAGCAATGGAGATTTCAGCCCAGCCTCTTGGTTTCAGCTGTAACAAGCTCCTCTAATTCCTCCCACTCCACACATGACATCCACCCCTGCTCCAGCAGCCCCGCCAGGGCCCTGCAAGTGGCAGGGAGGAGGCTGTGCTGAGGTGGGGCTGAGGGCTGGGGTGTGAGGCTGGGCACAGGGTTGGGGCCGCCAGGACGGGGCAGGGCCCGGGCTCAGGCTGGTGCTGAAATGCGGCACTCGATAGCAGGCCCCCATGCCCGCGGCGCCATCAGGGCATGGTGTGGCCTTGAAGAGCTGCTCTCTATATGCCATCTTCTTCAATGGTCTCCTCCTCTGCCTCAGGTCTCCTCACAGGTACACGTAGTGCCGAGCCACCTCCGAAGAAGCATCCGTGTCCATAGAAACTAAAAGGAAGTGAAAGAAAAACTCTTATGTGAAACTCGTGCATTAGCGAAACGCCAGCTTGCCTTTGCTTTCTTTGTGATGCGTTGCACTCCCAGTCCCTCTGTTTATCTTTTAATATAAATGGTGGTTTCTTTGGGTTCATGCTAATACAGTTTGAAATATCTCTGTGGAAAGGATTTAAATGATTTTATATCTATAGGGAAGGTCTAAGACTAGCTCTGTTGCTTGTTTTTTGTTTTCTTTTTGACTGCATAGCAAAGCTTTATGTTACAAGATTAAATCATACTGGAGATTATGATATGTCCTTGTGTTAGGCTTTCTTATTCAGATTAAATGCAATACTGTGTGACTAGGGATTGCTTTGTTTTCCAGAAGTTGCTTTTCATTTATATTGTGTTCCCTCTCACTTGTGATATTTCAGTACTTTGGTATTTAGATAAGCTGAATGATGCCGTGTTTCCTATGGGAGGGTGAAGATGAGGGTGGGAAAGTAAAAATGTGAAAGACATATTTTTAGATATTCAAAGAAATTATAATCACAGACAAAACAAAATAGAAATTATTTTCTGTAGCATTGCTTAATCGTGGAAACTTTATGGACTGCTGGGACAATTATGACTAATCATTTTGATATGAATATTATAATTTCCTTATTGCCATCATGCTACCATACCACAGACAAAACAAGATACAGTTTGCAATGAAAATGCATCTGATGGATTTAGTACAGGCTTTTTAAAAACTCTCAGTATGTAGTGATTTCTTTCAAGTCACTAATGTTTTTCATAGCTTTCTGAATCATTATAATAACTATAATATATTCCTGAATAGTTAGCATAGCCAAACCTATAATATTTGACAACTTCAAAGCTGACGCTCACCAAAGTTTTATAGTATTCTTTCCTCTTCAGAGGTCATCAGCTTTGTAAGCTGGTACTCATTTTTTATTCATGTGTTTATTCACAGGCCTATTGTGGGACCACCCAGAAGCTATTCCAAATGTGAGAATTTCAATCTTTCCACAATAAGTTTTCAAGAAAATTTATTTGCACTATCATTGTTTATAGAAGCATTTTTGTATATGAAACTTTCCTAAGTGCAGTCAAAACCAGTAACATATTGCAGCTTCTCGTAATCCAAGGCAAAGGTTTGATTTTCTGGTTTTATTTAATGCCACCATGTTCATATGGCACATACTGCTCACGCGGCGTTTGCATATGCATAAATATCTAATAATACTGGCTGCTGGAGAATCAGGCCCCTTATTTAGGTAAAAGTAGATGCAGCTAAATATGAAGTGATGCACCTGAGTAAGCCTTCCCCCACAAATTTGCATAAAAAAAGATTTGAGTAAATAATTTCCGCTCTCTAATGAGATCATAGGGTTGTGACAGATGAGTTTGAAAAAATATCAGCTCAGCACTAAGTAGTGGTCAAAACAAAGAACCTAAAGTTGGGAATTCTTAGAAGAGGAACACATAATAGAACAACCTCATTATATCATTATGAAAATGCAAGGTTTACTTCTGTCTTGAATACTGCTTCTGGGCTTTAGTAAACTAAGTCTTTCCAGCATGCAAAAGAGGTAACTGAGGAAGGCTGTGATACAAGTCTATAAAATCACCATTGCCATATGCTTTTCAGTGCAAAATCTAGGAGGCCTCAGGTCAAGCTAGGAGGAGCATTATTCAAATAAATCAACTGATACATCTCTCTGGGCAACAGACAGTAGACTTGGAGAACCCCTTGCCAAGGGATCATAGAATCATAGAATTGTTAAGGTTGGAAAAGACCCTTAAGATCATCGAGTCCAACCGTTAACCTATCACCGCCAAGTCCACCACTAAACCATGTCCTCAAGCACCACCCGTCTTTTAAATACCTCCAGGGATGGGGACTCAACCACTTCCCTGGGCAGCCTGTTCCAATGCCTGACTACTCTTTCAGTAAAGAAGTTTTTCCTAATATCCAACCTAAACTTCCCCTGGCGCAGCTTGAGGCCGTTTCCTCTCGTCCTATCACTTGTTGCTTGGGAGAAGAGACTGACGCCCACCTCACTACAACCTCCTTTCAGGTAGTTGTAGAGAGTGATAAGGTCTCCCCTCAGCCTCCTCTTCTCCAAACTAAACCCCAGCTCCCTCAGCCACTCCTCGTATGCTGTCAGTTGGAACAGTTCGCATGGGTTCAAAGTGAACTGAGGATTAATAAGTGTATAGCTATCATACACAGCTCAGGAAATGTCTGGGCTGAAAGCAGTTGGAGGCTGGTGGATTAGGAGGAATTATGATATGTGCTTGATCTGTTCCTAATCTCCCACAGACATTTGTTTTGACTACTGTAGAAGACAAGATATAGAGTTAGGTAAGTCTTTGGCCTGTTTGATAGAGGCATTGTTATCTTCTTAGTTATGGATCTTGTGAATTGTTCATAGCTGATTTTCTCAGACATAATTATATGGCAGTGTGGATGAACGGGACTACTTTGGGCACAGTACCTCGAGTTTATTAAAAACACAGTTCCATTGTTTTCTGAATGTGATTGAAAATGATATTTTCTTTACTCCTGACTAAATTTTGTCTCACCTGTCTTTTGCCTCCGTTACAGCTACTTTTCTGAGACCTGAAATGAATTTTTGAGATGCTTTCTCTATAAAAAAAGAAATTAGCTTTATATTCAGGTCAGCATTGCTGTCAGGGAAAAGCTATCCTGAGGTTATTGTTTTTCCATAATTGCCTCTCTCCTGGTTGTTTTTGCACAACTTTCCTCCCAGCTCCCCCTTATTCAGTATCCTTGAGGTGGGTAAAGGTCCCTTAAATTCTGTGTGCAGAGTGCACCCCTCTTTATCCCATCCCACCCCACTGTGGATACCTTGAGTCTGGGGGGGCTCAACCTGGCTGCCTTGTATTGCCTTACATACATTATCACTGTTGGCCTGTGTGTTTAGCATGAGATGAGTCAAAGAGGCTGAGTAGTGCTGCCATTACCTGTTGTACAGCTCTGGGTGGTTAGTATGCATGATGAATGGGAAGCCTTCCTGTTTCAGTGACCCCTAATGCACCTAGGGTAGAAAAACGTCTCATATGAGCTGTGTAAAAGGCAGTGATTTTTTTACCTGGGGTCTGTGGATCCCTGGAGGTGTGTGCAAAATTGCAGAGGAATGTGTAAATTCACAGCACAGGGAGTAATGCCACTTTCAGAAAATATGTAGGGCTACAGTTTCCAGGCAGGTTGAAAATCACTGAACAGTCTGTGTTTGGAAGATGGTTTCCCTCAGCAGTCAGGCAGGTGAACTTGTAGGATTTTTTGCAGGAAATTCTGTAGCAGTCCTTCAGTCCTGTCTTACCCTCTAAGTATTGCTTTGCAGGCAAATGTGAAAAGGACCAGAAAAAGAGTGTATGGTAAAGAACAAGTGGAAGTGGAAATCTTTGTTAAAAATGGAAATGTACATCTTGTTGATCTATGCTCCTTCAGGGTATGTTTAATGACGTCTGGTTATTCGAACTTCAAGTGAGTAGTATTTGGAATAAAACATGTTTTATATTCATTATCATGACATCTCTCCTCCCTTCTCTGCTTCTCCTGTTGAGGCTGTATGCACTTTGTTTAATAATAGAAATTCTGATAGGTTTTCTGGGAGAACAAAGCCACTGAAAGCACAGTTCATTCATAGCTATAACTGCTCTCTGCGTGCAGTGCTTTTTATTAATTTTTTGAAGCAGCAGTCAATTATAGAGTCCTCAGCTCTTTTTCCTCTTTGTTGAAGGGCCACTGGAAGGCAGTGCATTAAGCATCCCCTCGAACAATAAAGATATCTGAGCTGCTCCGTCAGAACGGTTCTATGTCCAATTATTTGCAAGCTCCTTGCAGATATGATTCTATGGAGTAAATGGAAAACATACTTCAGTCATTCTCTGCACTGATAGTAATTTAATAAAAATAAAAAGCTATTGATTTTTTTGGTAACTGTGTTAAAAGGCCACTGTAATCTTGGCTTCACTCCACTCTTGGCAGAGCGTTCACCAGCAAGTAGATTTTTTACTTTTCCCAGGGTGCCATTTATTAAATGCCGTCTTAATGTGTACAGATGATTAGTTTAGCTGAAGCAGGGGAAGATTTATAATACCTTCCTGTTATTTAACTTCTCTTAGTCAATTCAGACGTTAGCAGCATTTGCAGAGATTTATCTCCTGTACTTTGTGATTTTGTTTCTTCCATTTCTTAAGCCAAATGTGTCTCTGAGCTTACTGAGCCAGGACTTTGTGAGCAGGAGCTACTTTTGACAGGTATAGAAAATAGCATCCTGTCTGCTGACTCTTATTGAAATAACCACTCTGTGATGCTAACACCTATCTTAAGTGACAGAGAAATGTCACTTAAGGTGTATTGTAAACCTCAGCTTGAATAAGGAGTTAAATCAGTAAAGGTGGACTCATGTTAAATGATTTTATCTGCCTAAAAGTGTGGATCTACTCTAACCTAGCTGTTTAGAGATATGCCTTCTTGAAAACCATTCATACCACCTATTCCCTTTGGAAGTTCCTGTTTATCTACATTGGCTGTAGCTAGAGTCTAAGCAATTCTTTAAGTGAGAGGTGAATTTTGGAAAATAAGAACTGGATTATATGCATTCATTCCATTTTAGGTGCACTTGTGTCTCCCCAAAACAATGCTTTCTGTGATGCTGAAGCATAAGAATTTGAAATTCATTTGTCAAGTATGATTAGTACTGATACAGTCCAAGAACCTAACTGCTAACATATATGCAGGGGCACATTTTATAATTCTTTTAAAGATTTAGAGCTGTTGGTCAGGATCTAAGAGTCCATCTCTATTTCCATCCAAAAGGTATTTTTCCAAAGCTAAAATCAGAGAGGGAGTCAGCTTGCAGATTAAGATACCTAAATTTAAATGTCCACATACAGGTGATCTAGGTGTTTAAACTTCGATTATATAGATAATGAATGTTTAGCTGCTACAATCAGTGCAAAGCGATTCAGTAACTGTGTACTTCAGAGAGGGCTAAATTATTCTCCAGGCTCCACTGCTCAGATCTGCATGACTGTAATGGGAGCCTACATACCTAACTCTCTTGTAAATACATACGGTGTGATTCTGTTCTGTATCTAGCAGTTTTACACATCTGTCACATGCGCACGGAGCTGGCAGATAACATAGGACATTCATCATTTTGTAAAGGCAGTTGGAGAAGAGGTGGATGTCCCAGAGTACCACAAATAGCAACACCTACCTATGGTTAGGCAATTGAGTCATATCCCTATGCTGCAACTCCTAAATTTAACAGCTGCAGGCTGGGGTTGAATCTAACCCCTACTTATTTTGGAGGAAAGGAAGTTTTCATTCGGGATGCAATTAAGTTGCATAAATATAGCTGTGCACTAATGTGTAAGATTGGTATCCTATCCATATGACATCCATCTTGGTTTTCCCCTGCAGAAGGTGCAGGTCTCCTAGCCCCAACCAGGTAAGTGCCTTGGGTAATAGATTCATAGAATCACAGCATGGTTTGGGTTGGAAGGGATCTTTAAAGATGACCTAGTTCCAACCACCCTGCTGTGGCCAGGGACATCTTCCACTAGATTATATTGCTCAAAGCCCCATCCAACCCGACCTTGAATACTTCCAGAAAAGGGGCATCCACAGCTTCTCTGGGCAACCTGTTCCAGTGTCCCATCACTCTCATAGTAAAGAATTTCTTCCTTATATCAAATCTACATCTACCTTCTTTTAGTTTAAAATTGTTACCCCTTGTTCTATCACTACAGGCCCTGTTAAAAATTCTCTCTCCATCTTTCTTATAATCCCCATTTAAGTATTGAAATGTGGCAATAAGGTCTGCCGGGAGTCTTCTGCAGGCTAAACAACTCCAAGTCTCTCAGCCTTTTGTCACAGGAGAGGTGTTCCAGACCTTTGATCATTTTTTGTGGCCCTCCTCTGGACCCACTCTAACAGCTCCATGTGTTTCTTGTGCTGGGGACGCCAGAGCTGGATGCGGTACTCCAGGTGGAGTCTCACCAGAGCGGAGTAGAGGGGCAGAATCACCTCCCTTGACCTGCTGGCCACGCTACTTTTGATGCAGCCCAGGATACGATTGACTTCCTGGGCTGCAAGCACACATGGCTGGCTCATGTCCAATTTCTCATGTACCAATATCCCCAAGTCCTTCTCCTCAGGGCTGCTCTCAATCCATTCGTTCCCCAGTCTGTATTGATACTGGTGATTGCACCAACCCATGTGCAGGACCTTGCACTTGGCCTTGTTGAATTTCATGAGGTTCACACGGGCCCACTTCTCAAGCCTGTCAAGGTCCCTCTGTGCAGTCTTCGAATAATTATCTTCTTGCAGCCCCTCGAAAAATTATAGAAGCATAGGATTATTTAGGCTGGAAAAGGCCTTTAAGATCATCAAGTCCAACCGTTAACTGAGCAGTGCCAAGTCCACCACTAAACCATGTCCCTAAGCACCACATCTACCCATCTTTTAAATACCTCCAGGGATGGAGATTCAACCACTTCCCTGGGCAGCCTGTGCCAGTGCCTGACTACTCTTTCAGTAAAGACGTTTTTCCTAATATCTGACCTAAACCTCCCCTGGCGCAACTTGAGGCCATTTCCTCTCATCCTATCACTTGTTCCTTGGGAAAAGAGACCGACCCCCACCTTGCTACAACCTCCTTTCAGGTAGTTGTAGAGAGTGATAAGGTCTCCCCTCAGCCTCCTCTTCTCCAGGCTAGACAACCCCAGCTCCCTCAGCTGCTCCTCATAAGACTTGCTTTCTAGACCCTTCACCAGCTTCATTGCCCTTCTTTGGACACTCTCCAGCACCTCAATGTCCTTCTTGTAGTGAGGGGCCAAAAACTGAACACAGGATTCGAGGTGTGGCCTCACCAGTGCTGAGTACAAAGGGACGATCGCTTCCCCAGTCCTGCTGGCCACACTATTCCTGATACAAGCCAGGATGCTGTTGGCCCTCTTGGCCACCTGGGCACACTGCTGGCTTATATTCAGCCGGCTGTCAACCAGCACCCCCAAGTCCTTTTCTGCCAGGCAGCTCTCCAGCCACTCTTCCCCAAGCCTGTAGCTTTGCCTGGGGTTGTTGTGACCCAAGTGCAGGACCTGGCACTTGACCTTGTTGAACCTCATACAATTGGCCTCAGCCCATCGATCCAGCCTGTCCAGATCCCTCTGTAGAGCTTTTCTACCCTCCAGCAGATCAACACTGCCACCCAACTTGGTGTCATCTGCAAACTTACTGAGGGTGCACTTGATCCCCTCATCCAGATCATTGATAAAGATATTAAACAGAAGTGGCCCCAATACTGAGCCCTGGGGAACACTGCTTGTGACCAGCCGCCAACTGGATTTAACTCCATTCAACACCACTCTTTGTGCCCAACACTTTAACATTTGTTACCAAAGCAACACAGTAAGGCAGACTTACAACAATATGATGCACTTTGCCTGTCCTTGACAGATGGATTTTGGCTGTACAGCTCCAGTGGCAGAAGTAAAGACATTTGGAGTAAACCCTTGGCCTCCAAATCCCATCTGTTTCAGTGGGGTCAGAATTTCATTTTTTTCTGCAAGGGAAGTGGACAAACTAATTTGGTGTTTGTGCCAGGTGAGATCCTGGCTTGGGATGTAGTAAAATAATGCAGATATGATAAAAAATGGAAAAGTGATAGTAATGCTAGACCCCACCTCATGATTAAGAGGATGACAGTCCTACTATAAATGAAGAAGAAAGGAAGACAAGAACAGTATTTAGCTGGATTTCTCAACACTTCACGTTAGAATTGGGAATAGTGACAAGTCTCAACACTGCTGTGCACAGCTCCTGCAGAGGGCAGGTATGTAGTCACTTCCACTGCTTAGAAAGTGAAGAAATAGCTCTGGTTATAATAGCTGATTCACAGCTGACATTTCTATCTGTCTTCTGGCCCATGTGTAAGGAAGTACATATACCAGCTTGTTGGGGAACTGCATTGTTCACTGAGGCATAATGAAGTCTCTCAACTGTAACTAAAAATCTACCGGTAAATCCTGCACAGTAGCTATAAAATTGCTTCATGTTGCTATTGAAGCCAGCAGCAAATGGCAAAGGTCACACGTACAGCATCACACGAGAGATATGAAGCCAGATCTTCCAAACTGGGTATATTTCAGTGCTGCCAGTGCCCTCATAGGGCAGTTGCAGACACATCTCACCACTCAACTCTCTAGAGAGTCTCAAGCAAAGGGAGAGGCACATCTAGCAACATTCATGTTAGGTACACAGTTCACCTCAAGGGAAATGCTGTTCTAAGCAACTTCACTCATAGGTTTGGTTCAGCTAAATACATCAACATCAGGGAAGAGTCACAGGATGACATCAGCCTTACGCTCAGACCCACTGTATGTTGATGATTTTGTGTATACATCCTGACCAATCAATGATAGCACCACGCAGGCCTCCAGATGGGAGTCACAGAATCACAGAACCACAGAATCACAGAATGGTTGAGGTTGGAAGGGACCTCTGGAGGTCATCTTGACCAACCTCCCTGCTCAAGCAGGGCCATCAAGAGCCAGTTACCCAGGACCGTGCCCAGATGGCTTTTGAATATATCCAAGGTGGGAGACTCCACAACTTCTCTGGGAAACCTGCGCCAGTGCTGAGTCACCCTCATAGTAAAAAAGTGTTGCCTGATGTTCAGAGGGAAGCTCCTGTGTTTCAGTCTGTGCTCATTGTCTCTGGTCCTGGCACTGGGCACCTCTTTTCTGCGAAGCTGCTTTCCAGCTGGGTGGTCCCCAGCATATATTGGTGTATGGGGTTGTTCTTACTCAAGTGTCGGGCTTTGCACTTCCCTTGTTGAACTTATGAGGTGCCCTGAACTCCACCATCTCATGATCACTGCAGCCAAGGCTGCCTTTGACCTTCACATTCCCAACAAGCCCCTTGTCGTTGGTGACTATGAGGTCCAACAGAGTACCTCTCTTCATTAGCTTCTCTGTTACTTGGAGGAGGAAGTTATCATCAATGCACTCCAGGAACCTCCTGGATTGCTTTTGTCCTGCTGTGTTGCCCCTCTAGCAGATTTTGGGGTGGTTGAAGTCCCCCATGAGGGCCAGGGCCTGTGAAAATGAGGCTGAATGAATGACTTGCAGTAGGCTAGTGTCCTGGTTTCGGCTGGGATAAAGTTGGTTTTCTTCCTGGTAGCCGGTATGGGGCTGTGTTTTGGGTTTAGGTTGAGAACAATGATGTCGATGATACACTGATGTTTTAGTTCTTGTTAAGTAGTGCTAAGTACTTGCTAAGTGGTGCTCACACTGGTCAAGGACTTTTCAGCTTCCCATGCTCTGCCAGGGGCACGGGAGGCTGGGAAGGGGCACAGCTGGGGCAGCTGACTCAGACTGGGCGGGGGCTATTCCATACCACGTGACGTCATGCTCAGTATATAAGCAGGGGAGTTGGCCGGGGAGGGGTTCGATCGCTGCTTGGGGGACGTGCTGGGCATCGGTCGGCGGGTGGTGAGCAATTGTACAGTGTACCACTTGCTTTGTATTACTACTGTTCTATTTTTATTTTACTTTAGTTATTAAACTGTTTTTATCTCAACCCACGAGTTTTCCGCTTTTGCCCTTCCGATCCTCTCCCCCATCCCACCGGTGGGGGGGTGAGTGAGCGGCTGCGTGGTGCTTAGTTGCTGGCTGGGGTTAAACCATGGCAGCTAGTAATCTATGATTGCAGAAGGTGTCCTTCCTGACCGTATGCTAGGAAGTGGTACAGGCTCTTAAGGATCAGGACACTGATTTCGATTGCCTCATTGTGGTCAGGAAGCATCTGGTCATCTCTAGATGGAAGCTGGCACCACTATCTTGCTGTCTAGCTGTGGCACAGCAGTGTGGTACTAAAAAGCCTGCTGTGACAATTGCTGTGAGGAGTTATGCAAAACCATGTGTGTATCAATCCTGAAATGACACCACCAATAAAGGCCCTAATACATACCTCATTCTAGAAACATGGCATGCCCAATATTATAAGGTCATCAAAAATCACATCCCGTGTTCTCTGAGAGAAGCCATGACTACCTTTCCATCTTGTATTTGGGAAATCAGTGATCACAGTCTGTAATTTATGCATGCTGACACAGTTACCGTGCATATTATGCCTGTGTGTTTCAGAAGCTGGGCATTTTCTTCCAGAAACTTGTGAATGCCCTTTTCCAACCATGTTATTGATATCAGTGAAACAAAAGAATATATACATTTCTATCAGGGTGTATATATCCTATGCTGACTACTGCATCCTGAATGAATACTTCAGGTACAGCCCAGTTCCAGCAAGTTATCCATGGATTTTCCCAGAGTTTCATCCCTCTTCTACTAGTGAGGCAGCTGTTATGACACACTGAGGTGAGGCCTAAAGCTAACTGCTACGGGTGTTGCTAGAGATGCCCCAATAGGATCAGATGGACACAGTCAAAAAGGACCAGAGAGATGAATATTATGTGATCTGACAGTAAAATAATATGAATGCTAGCCCTCAGATCGTGCAGTCTCAGCATTTCTGGGGAAAAAAAAAAAAAACAAACACAGGGGGTGAATTTGATACCAGATTCTAAAACAGTGTAATATTTGGCAGATACAGCCATTCATTATCAGATCATACTCTGGCCCTGCTATTATCAAACACATATATCATGATAGCTATCTTTTACTTCCTGTTGCATTGCCAAAAGTACAGTGAAGGCTTTTATAACCTAATATAGCAATGGTCAAATTATGAATTTCCTACTCAGGTCAGTCAAAAGCCTACCACTTTTTGTAAAGAGCTCTCCTGTTTTCATCCCTAAAAGTACACTAAAAAGTAGTAAGAAGTGGTTAGAACCTTTCCTCCAGCATTTTAAATAGAAAGTGAAGCTTTCTTTTAATTCTTCTATGTCTCCTGGCTTTTTACTTCATTGAGGCAGGGTACAATTATTATGAATGATGACATATAACCCAGTTTTCTAGGAATACTTTGGGTTTGCCATATAATCTCAGTGTCCCTGGATAACTGATAGGAAGAAATGGTATGACAGCTTTTTTTTTTTTTTTTTTGCCTTGCTACTGTGGTAGAAGCTGTCAAAATGTTAATGAGGAATATACTTTCCATCAGCCTATAACCATGAAAAGAAAACCCTCCCAATCACTGTTCAAATTCACTGCCTTCCTTTGCTTTAACCTAATTTCCTTAGTACTCTAGTCTTTTTGTGCAGTGTATTTTTCTAGCACACTCCCAGCTAGGAAGGAGTTCTTGTGGCTCACCCTGGCCTTCTTTCTTGTTCAGTGTTTTTCTCAACAATTTTCCTTTGGTTGCAGCCGGTAATCAGCCAGCAGCACCCTGCTTTGGTCCATTCCCCTAGTGCTTTCATTGCGTATACCTATTATGTTACTAAAGGACTTTTAGAATAAAAAAGTTACATTATTGTTCAGGATTCTTTCAAGTTCTACTCAATAGCTGTTAGCTGTCAGTAGGATAGTTTGCCACTGCAGTACTTATGACCCAAAAGTAAATGCTGTAGTTTGATAACCAGTCACCAAAAGCTTGGTGACAATAAAAATATGCAATAAAAATATTTGCTTTGTCTAGAGGATCTCATTTTTATTTTAAAAAATGATTATTCTCTGGTGAACATCATTTTTTCACTGGTAATGAAACTACCTGTGTTCATTTCATACCTTTCTCCTCAGAGTGGGTAGGCAGCAGTACAGACACATCTGATGAGATTCAGCTTACCTAACTTTAGACCTCAGAAATGTAGTTAACTAAATCTAAGGTAGCCCTTCACAGCTCCCATCAAAGTCTTTGGTGAGAAACAGGCATTTCTGGGGCATGACTCATCTGACTTATTTTAGACTTCTCCTTCGGGATGAGGTGAATCACATCTAAGTGGCCCTCTCTCTGCACTGATTATAAAAGACGCTCAAGGTGACTGGCTCAGTCAAATCCCATCTCTCCTGTCCACACCGAGCTTCATGGGTGATCGGCACAATTGCAATTCAACACTAACTCAACATCTGAACTTGGCATTTGACCTCTGGCATCCAAAATGAAAGAGCAGAGGAAAGAGGAAAGTTTTGCTTTCTCCTTTTGTTTTTGAATACACAGATGAGACAATTAGCTCTAATATGGGCAATTATACCTTTAAACATAAATTATAAGCTCTTTTAGGTGCATTAGGCAGCTATACATCCTTCAGGAATCATAGGGAACTGCAGATGATAATTAGCTTTTATGATCAAGTCACATATTTGTAGGTCTAAATGTTAGAATTGTAAATGTACTAAATGCTTTCCCTTGGCAAGGATAACAGAAGCTTTGTCAGATGCAGTGAAACAAACAAGGGACTGTTTTGAGGGTGCTTGATAAGGGTGACAGGAAAAAAGACATTTCCTGCTGGCCCCAAGGTGGGGTTTGCACCCAGGAAGACATTACTGGGAAAGTCAGACACAGAAAGTTCTGAAACAATCTTGTTTTTTCCATGAAAGTTAATGGCTGTTTGAACATCAAGAAAGCAAGCAGATAGAAAATCCTTGTAGTCCACCTGCTGCTTTTAAGCAGCAAAAGATGTGAGAGTGAATTATATCTTCTTTAGTACAGACACCCAACAAGTGCCTTTAGTAAACTTTTACCTGCCTTTGGAGCTGAAAGAAAAAATGTATTCTGCATTTTTGTGAAGTGTGTGCAATCATGGAGTCCTTTTTTTTGGGGGGGGGGGCAAACCATAAGTGGAGGGAGTGTCTTCCAAATCGTGTGTGAATACCGTTAGTTCAGAGACTATTGTGACAGTCTTCTTGAAGCACAAAGACCGTATCAGAGAACTTCACAGTACAGAGGACATATCAGTGCTTGGTATATCCTGTAAATGTTTCTCAAAATGCTTGAAGAATCTTCTTGGAGCAGAGCAGTACCAAGTCTAGAGGGTTTATTACAAAATCTTCTAGCCCTAGGCACTGACATACGGGTCAGTTTACTGAAAGAAACTCATCTCTACACATAGGTTATAGATGTGCCAAATTCATTCAGAAAAGGATCTGTGCCAGTGGAAGTGCCTGTGGTTTTCCCACATGGGCATAAGTCCCTGTTCTGGTGTTGCCACATTCAGTGGCTGGTCTACGAAAGAGCAACACTTCATGGGGGCCTACATTCTCCTTCACCTGGTCAAGTATATTTCTTCTGTGGATAGCCCTACTGGGAAAATTAACACACCTAAGACTCATCCCCTCAGGACTACTACTGTCTTGCCTCAATATTGCTTACCTGCCTCCACTTCCCTCTCCACAGCAATTTTCCCTAGTTTCTTCAAAGAGAAGACTTAAGAAAAACACTACAGCCACTCTCTTGCCTTTGATTTCTCTTTCTTCCTACTACTCCTTCGTTTTTTCCTCCTATCACAGATATAAACCTCTCATTTGCTTTTCTCCATTTTGCTTCCATGTTATCTCCCACAGTGTCTTCAGGTGCCTTTCTTGCACTCTATATGACTGATTGCAGAGTATTTCCCCATTTTCCACACTTAAGAAGCCCATCCACAACCCCTTTCCAGACCTTCCTTTCTCTTGGTTCCTAAGCTCATTGTTACTCTAAATTCTCTTCTGTCTTTATCCCATCTTCAATCTCTCCTCCATCCCTGACATATATCTAAAACTTCCCTCACCAAGGCCTTTGATGACTGCAGCTCCATCTCAGATCCAGAACAGTGGGCTTAACTTTTTCAAATTATCAGGCACCTGCAGCATGTTTAACCAGGCTTTTCTACCAGAATTCTTGCCGTTCTTCCCCAGGGACTCTGTCCTCTCTGGGCTTTTCTCCTGACTCTCCAATCATGTCTTTTGGGAGACAATTCCTTTAATCTCCTCTGGGTTTTTGATAGGTGTTTTATGTCCCTATCTGCATGCATTGTCTTTGGATAATTTTGTCAGGAAAAAACCTCAGCTCCAGTCTCTAAGAAGACGCAGACAGAGAGACAGATTTTCTCTTGTCCAAACTAAAATCCTGGTTTCCTCTTTAGTACCCCCTTCTGAATGTTCAATGATCCACTCTACTTACCTGTGACTAAAGGCAAACTCATTTTCTCTGAGCCATTTGGCACATTTGTGTCCTGTTTGTTCAGTCTTTAGTCAGTGGGGTTATGGCTGATGACTGGAGTGCTGCAGCAGGATGACAATTCAAATAGCAAATATCCGTAGAGTTGAACTAGATGGAAATAAATCAATATTGAAATGAATGTCACATTACCTGGGAGAACACTTACATAAAGAATATTTATTGGCATTACAAAATCTGCATTTGAGTCAATTGTTCCACCTAGCTGAGCCAACATCTTTAACACTTCAAAAAACAGGCTTAAAGAGAACAGGTTTTGGTGACGTTGGATGAAAACATTTTATGCAAGTATTGACCAAAAGTATTGGATGACATGCATGCTAGGTTATGAATACAATTTGGAAACCAAACCATTGCTAATAATTGGTTTTGTTTTGGTTTTGCTAATATCCTGAAGAATGAGAAGGTGTCTAGATGTAACGTGGAGATATATCATCAGAATATGGAGTCAAAGTGATGCAACACAAATCTGATTGTTCTTTTATTATTTTATGATAATAAAGTGATAATTACTCCCTTCCAAGCTTAATTTTAACACTAAATTTGAAAGCAGTGTACTAATAAATAGTAAGGGTTTGTAAAGGAAGTGTGTTTGTCAAAATAAATTTCTATCTAGTTTTTCATTGCAAAATCAGTAATGTGAAAACATTTCCACATGATCAAGTAATTGTGAGGGGATAAAACAGCATATGAGCTTGCAATGATCCTGCTCATTAAACCATGGCTTTATCTGTCTCTATTGATCCTTCGTCTTTTCAATTACTTAAAACTCCATGAAAATGTTCACAGCTGCGCTCCTGTGTTTTCTTAAGAAGTTAGAAACAAGACTGACAGGTTTATGTCCATATTCACCCACACAGGAAAGTACTGGAAGAACTGTATTATTCCATCTTACTCTTCTGTGAGTCTCTATTATTCACCATGTAAGAACAACTTCTCATTAATGTCCCATCTATAGAAAGGTGGCACATTTTTCTTCATTGCCACCTTTTGATTCCCAATGTATGTTGGAAATAGTTGTTGGGTGAAGGAATGCTGACTGGTTTGATGTTAAGAAGAAAAACTTCCACTATTTCCCATTTAGTAAAGTACATGAGTTTTTTTATAGATGGTCTGTTGGTTCCTCAAGTCTTGTTATGTAACATGAGGGAAAACTTTGTTGCTTGAATTTCTGTAACTGCCTGGCTTCTGTCTTCAAAAGGACGGATTCCCTTACATCTGGGACACTTTTAATTGGATAATGTAACTCAGTGTAGTAACATAGAAAAGCAAACTCCCATGTCGATGGTTTGAAATTAGAATGATAAAACCATAGAATCATTTAGGTTGGAAAAGACCTTTAAGATCATCAAGTCCAACCGTTAACTGAGCAGTGCCAAGTCCACCACTAAACCATGTCCCTAAGCACCACATCTACCCATCTTTTAAATACCTCCAGGGATGGAGATTCAACCACTTCCCTGGGCAGCCTGTGCCAGTGCCTGACTACTCTTTCAGTAAAGACGTTTTTCCTAATATCTGACCTAAACCTCCCCTGGCGCAACTTGAGGCCATTTCCTCTCATCCTATCACTTGTTCCTTGGGAAAAGAGACCGACCCCCACCTTGCTACAACCTCCTTTCAGGTAGTTGTAGAGAGTGATAAGGTCTCCCCTCAGCCTCCTCTTCTCCAGGCTAGACAACCCCAGCTCCCTCAGCTGCTCCTCATAAGACTTGCTTTCTAGACCCTTCACCAGCTTCATTGCCCTTCTTTGGACACTCTCCAGCACCTCAATGTCCTTCTTGTAGTGAGGGGCCAAAAACTGAACACAGGATTCGAGGTGTGGCCTCACCAGTGCTGAGTACAAAGGGACGATCGCTTCCCCAGTCCTGCTGGCCACACTATTCCTGATACAAGCCAGGATGCTGTTGGCCCTCTTGGCCACCTGGGCACACTGCTGGCTTATATTCAGCCGGCTGTCAACCAGCACCCCCAAGTCCTTTTCCGTCAGGCAGCTTTCCAGCCACTCTTCCCCAAGCCTGTAGCGTTGCATGGGCTTGGGGAAGACTTGGACTGTAGTGTTGTGACCCAAGTGCAGGACCCGGCACTTGACCTTGTTGAACCTCATACAATTGGCCTCAGCCCATCGATCCAGCCTGTCCAGATCCCTCTGTAGAGCCTTCCTACCCTCCAGCAGACCAACACTGCCGCCCAACTTGGTGTCATCTGCAAACTTACTGAGGGTGCACTTGATCCCCTCATCCAGATCATTGATAAAGATATTAAACAGAAGTGGCCCCCGTACTGAGCCCTGGGGAACACCACTTGTGACTGGTCACCAACTGGATTTAACTCCATTCACCACAACTCTTTGGGCTCAGCCATCCAGCCAGTTTTTAACCCAGTGCAGAGTGCACTCATCCAAGCCATGAGCAGCCAGTTTCTCCAGGAGAATGTTATGGGAAACAGTGTCGAAGGCTTTACTAAAGTCCAGGCAGACAACATCCACAGCCTTTCCCTCATCCACTAAGTGGGTCACCTTGTCGTAGATGGAGATCAGGTTAGTCAAGCAGGACCTGCCTTTCATAAACCCATGCTGACTGGGCATGATTGCTTGGTTGTCCTATTAAATTGTTTATTCATTAGAAACATAATAAGCCCATTTGGTAGCTAGTACTTCATCAGAATATTAAATGCTGGATGAAAAGAAAATAGCATTTATGCTTAATCACGTGTTTCAAACTAGTTTTAATAGCATACTATTTTTTATATCACTCAATAGTGTATACTATTATTGTCCTTTGAACCACTGGATATCCTTGTTTCTCTGATTCAAATCATGTGAAAACCTTTATCTGGAATAATAACTATTAACTGAGGTTTTAAAAAATTCTATCACCTTTAGTTAACTTGATGTCATAATTCACTGCTCTATTCAGGAAAAAGCTCAGTTCTTTGTATTAAGATTGCTGGGGCAATGCTCTCAGGGCTAAAACTTCAGCTAGAGTAAATCATGTGGTTTGAAGGAATTATGCACATACTTACCATTTGAGCATCTAGCTTTTGGCTTCCATCTTATAGAGTCATTGCTTTCTGCGGGTTTCCTGACATTCACCTTAGTCAAGAGCTGGTGAGGAATGAAAGCACTCAGATGATCTTATATCTGTGTTTATAAGGCTTTCCAAGGGGTAGTTTAATGTCTGTAGTAAATATCATCTTTAGTCTAATAATGTCAAATGATTCAATTAATATATATTGATAAAAAGGTAGGCAAAACTTGTAATATTGTGCATACCTGTGGGGAGATCCACTAATGTTAACCAATTGTAGACCATCTGAAGTTCTGAATGCTAATACTACATTTATGTAGAAATTAAAAATAAATCTGCTACAAATATCAATTTTGAGCATCATGCTGTTCTGAAGTTGCTATGCTTTTCAGTGGTTTTGTGTTCCAGTCAGTGTGTTAGAGTGATTAACATAACAGTTGAAAGCTGCAAGGCACAGAAGAAACATCCTTTCAGCATTTTGCTCTTGACTTTTATACCACCCTTTATCTCTCAAGGTTCTAAATGTAGAACAATTTTCTTGTGAAATCAGGCAAAATCATGGCAGAATCATCAGACCTCACGTGTGGTTTTTTTTTTATCTGGTAGTGATATTTTGAAGAGCTGGTAACCATAGCAACAAAATAGGTTTTAAAGGCTGCAAACAGTTCAACAGTCTGTTGAACTGCTAAAATGGCATGCTGCAGACAAAACAGCAAAATGAATTGTATGCCTTTTGGGACTGTTACATGAAGGGATGGACTCTTTTTTTTTGAGACACTTTTGACCTAGAATACGGAAATTATTTTTTTTCTCCCGATGTGGGTATAAAGTGTCTCTAAATACTAAAATAAATGCTACTGCAAATGGCATTATAGATCATATTGAGTCCTAGTTTTGTATTGCTGCAATCTCTGCCATGGATGTGTTTGAGCTGCCAGGGACAATATGTCCAAACTGGGTGTTGGGAGGTGCTAGGGGGCCACCCCAAGGACAGGTTTCTGTCACACCTGGCAGTAGCACTGCAAGCAGGGTGCCCAGGGGGCTGCCCCTGGGTTGTGCTGGTGAGCTCAGTACATGCCAGAGCACCTTAAGCATGGGGCAAGGCAGCTTGGGTGCTGCCATAGAGCCAGGACAGCAGGCAGTGCGGCAGCCTTGAGGTCCTCAGTGGCTGAGGTGGGGGACCAGGGACCCAGGACAGTGCTGCTGACACGGCTCCTGAAAGGCTCAGTTAGGGACACGCAACATGCCTTGTACTCTTTGGTTGTCTGTTACTGGAGGAGCTGGGTACAATCTTCTATTTTATTTTTTTTTTTTGTTCTACAATATATTCAACTGTGTTATGAATGTAAGTGATCAATTAAAAACCTGCTTCCTTGAGTGAGCATGATCCTGGGATTTTCTGGTCTGCAAATCTCTGTGATTGCTTTTTTTACTTGACTGTCAGTATTTCAGGGAAGGTCAGAACTCTAGCGATACTTTTTTCTAATTCTTTGTCCTGGCTAATATTCTTTTTTTTTCCTAATCTCCTAACTAAAATCCAGTATTTTCACCATCTTTCTCTTTTCCCTTCTGGAGGATTAACTCCTTCTTTCTGACTCTGGTTCATCAATGAAGGCTGTCCTGGGAGCACAGAGGAGGGTTTAAGTGCTAGGTTGCTGAACCTACTTAGTTTCCAGCGAACTAGCCTGTGGTAAATGTAGTGTTGCAGTCAGAAGATTATTAGTAAAAATCTGTTGGGTCCATTGCTTTCATCCCCATAGGGAAACTCACTCTCTTTCTTTTATTTTATCTCTCAGCCTAAGGATCCACTTCCAGCCTGCAGAAACCAAAAGGGAGGTGGTGGTACAAGGAAATTAATATTATACCTACATCGTCAATTAATCCTCTTGAGCTTTTCTTAAAGTCCACTCTTCCCCTGTACACATCTGTACTTGGAAGCATTCATGGAGATGCAGGTTTAGATTGACCTCTGAAACATTCTTGAGGGTAAGAGACCGAGTGTCCCACCAGATTCTTGTTCACCTGTGACGAGTAGACAAGACCTAGTCTGGTTGAGCACGTGACATTCCAGGTTCCCAGCAGATATTCTGAGCTCAGCCCTCCTTCAGCCTGTTGGGGATGCAGTAGACCCAAGTTTAAGTTGGTCAATACCCAACAGCCTGGCTGGAAAGTGCCTAGGCCATGTGACTGGCATGCTTACATATATTCCTGAAGCTGTTGTTTGTGTTTCATGGCAGATGGAGCCAGGATTTTCCAATAGCTGTTCCCTATACGTGGCAAGTATCTGGGGCAAGAAGCAAAAGCCTAGTGAATTCTAGCATTTTGGAATAAAGATAAGCCCTGCAGTAAAACAACTGAAGCAGAGGTATCTAGGCAAAGAATTGACCACTTAATACCACTTTTCTATCATTTATTTTCTTGAAAGCAAGAAGGAAGAACTGAAGAAAAGAAGAAGCAAGGATGAATGTCATTTGGACATCACTAAGAAATTCTGATTTAAGATGGTACGTTAGAGAAGGCATCTATAAGTACTTAAAGTTAGAGGAATACAGAATCCTAATTCAACTATATTTCCCCTTGATATCTTAGATTCAACAGTTTATTTAAATAGGAGATTGAAATAATCCATGTGTTTATCTTTGTGTGTGCATAGCTCTATATTTGGAGTTGTCCAAATAGTACAAAAATGTGGGTAGGTAACTCAGTCACTAAACTCTAGGATGAAAGCATTTAAAACATATTTATGATATGACAGAAATAGTAAAAAATGACTTTTTTCTTGTCCAGCCCCATCATATATTTGTGTGTGTGTGTGTGTGTGTGTGTGTGTGTGTGTACGTACACACCCAGACACACATATAGCTGCAGGTAGTTTTGCTTGAGTTCGGGGTCAAGTTCCCCAAGCCAAGTGACTCTGTGTCAATAAAGCCTCCAAAGGTTTGTGCCAGGACCCTTCCTTCTCTCCCTGTAGCCCACTGCGTGTGCTTCCCCAGGGGTGCATCTCCACTCCAAACTCCAGACATGAGTGTACTCATAGACTCGGTGCTCAGCTGAAAAAAATTTGAGCCGGAGCATAAACTTGAGACCTATGCTAACAACATGACATAGTAGCAAATGCGATCTATGTAAATACGTTCCTCTTGCATTCACAACACCACAATTCTTCTGTACTTTTCTACTCCTTTAGCTTCAACTCTGTCTGCAATTGCTTTATAGCAGCCTTTTCCCATGCAGCCTGCTCCGTACAGAATACCCTGGTGTCCTGATTGTACTGATGAAGTTAAGGCTGTTCTCAGAAGATAGATCAATTGCCTGTCACCTATTCATAATTAGTTCTTGAGGTCACAACAACTGCCTGCAAGCATATGGAGAGCACTAGTGGGCATAAACAAGAGGTGGGTTGTAACAGTCACCGACAGAGCAATACATCTCTCTGGTCCGGTGTCAGCAGATGGATCATTCATTACAATCTGAAGAAAGTCCTGCAAAATTGTGTGGAGCAAACTGTGTGTATAGAAAAGCAAATGGATGCAGCAGTGCCAGATGGACATATGTATTTCTCAGAATTCCCCTTTTTTTAATATAACAAAACAGATGGCTATAGTTATCTTCTCTTTAGTACATTACAAACACTTTGCTTCCAGCCTGTTCTGACTTCCCTGTCAGTACCAACTGGCAGTAGAAATCACCTCACTTGACTTTAAACCCATAACAGTTAGGTACAAAGTTTAAGCTGGCTGAAGATCAGGCTTCGCTCCTATGGACACTCTAAGTGCATCTGCAGAGGAAGCTTAATCTTGCCTTTTCCAGATAGCTATCTTAAAAAGGAATGGATTGCTATCCTGAATCACCTCTTTCTCTTTGCTGAATATATAGGGAATCTAAACATTGGCTTGAGATGATATGACTAATTTTTAGATGGCTGATTAAAGAGGATAGGAATCCTGTCTTAAAGACGGATGTGAAACCTCCCATGCGTTACTCTCTTCATATATAGCTTGCAGTTAGCAAAGGCAGAGCTTAACTGTTCTGGGTCTTTTAAAAAGGATGTAGGTATCTTATTTGTTTTGGGGATCATAACTGTTTAACAGCCCTGTCCTGGACTCTTAAGTGTATCTCTTTTGCACTAGGAGGTGCTGGTCCATTATGATCCCAGTAAGAAAGGCACTCAGACTCCATAAGGTATCATTTAAAATGCTATTTATTAGGGCTAATGCTGTAAGGAGAGAATAGTACAGATAATCTTACATCCGTTTAGATGCTGGGAACCCCAGTTTGTGCAGCACTGAAAGGGCCTCTGATCCATGTGCAGCATGCGGTGCAGACCTTGTCCATGGAAGAGGGTTGTCCCATTTTGATCATTTAAGCTATTATAGAATTTTCTTACAAGAAAACAACTCTGTTCATCATTTCTGCTGTTAAACTTGGGAACTTCTTGCTGTACTTTTAGATAAAGATGAGGTCAGACTGGTGGCATAATCCCTGGTACTGAGTGGAAGCTGCCTGCAGGCTCCTCTGTTACAGCAAGCTGGCTGAGTTTGTCCTGCGGCCAAGAGATTTGTGCAGCACAACACAGCCTGAAGGCCAGGCTGGCCTTGCAGAACAGCACAACACAGCACAGCATGGGCCTGGACCTGCTCAGATTAACTGTTGTGTGGATCCTCATATGTGAGGATGTACAATGTACAATGGTCTTCTAGTCAGGACCACCATAATATCTTCAGAGCATCTTCTGTGGACCTCATGCAAGTAATACCTGTATCTGTTTTTTGCAGAAGCTTTGTAAAGTTTGTTAACTGTGCACGTATGTTATTTCAGGGCATTTCTGCTAAAATTCCTTGTTCCTCTACTGTATGTCCTGGACTCTTTACTGAACAGCTACCCTTCTGCAGCAACCTTGTGCACACTAAACTTTTGAGGCATTAGCAAAGCCCCACACATGGTGGGGGCTTCCTTTGTGAAGGAAGCTTAAAACATTGCAGTATCAAATTGACAGCCGGAACTGATGCACAGAGCAGAGATCCAGGCTGGTTGTTTTAGCCCAGCATAGGAAAGGTATGTTCTAACATAACCTTTATGTCAGACTTACTGCCAGGAAATGAGTTCTGCACTGAGCTGTGTACGCCTGTTTTTATGAGAGTCTCAGTGTGACTTTTTGAGTCAAACTGACATCTCTTCCTGGAAGACAGGTTCCATTTTAGATGCTTTTGTGTCTCACACACTCCAAATTACAGACGTGCACCCTTAAAGGTTGTGAATGAATGGCTCTGGGACTTTTGAAATGCTACTTTCTCACCTAACTAATTCAATGAATAAATAGTTTTGCTCCCAGTGAAAGATCAGATAGTATTATTGTACATGATAGTATTTGTACCTTGGAGGCAATCATTATGGCAGATGCTGAACAAACATACAGATATTCCCTGCTCCAAAGAGTACTGCTATGGTATTTAGTTAGGAGACAGAAATTCTTCTGAAAGGACAAGTTTCTTCTCTTACAGAGGCTTATTGTCTGAAGATCTGCTTTTCGGAAGAGCGACGTGAAGAAAAACATCCTGAGGGCCTCAGGATATTTCTAATTGTAGACAGAGCTGTTTCTGCTCACTGCAGAGCAAACAAGAAGGACACATCAGTGCCTCTGGAGGGCTGTTGTGAGACTGATGATGGGGCAAGGCCAGGAAACACTGCAGCCAGGGGCCTTCACCTGTTACCTAGACTCCTGTCAAGGGGAAGACAGTGCTGCACCTATGTTTTCCAGATGATGTGGCATCCGCTTGCAAAGTGTGATGGCTGGGATGCCAGCAAGGACATCAAGCTGGTCCTAAGTAGAAGTGAAAAAAATCACCTGGGCGTAAGTGTTGCCTTCAGAACTTGGGGTTCTGCTATTCCATCTTTTTGCAGTGGGAGCAGGCTTGACAGGACACTACACAGCTTTCTGTTGGCAACTTGAGGGATTGCTAAACATATGAAGAAGATTTAGTGTGGATCAAACAGCTTGAATTAGAGCTGAAAGGTCTCAGCAGCAGTAGGAGAGGCCTGCACAGTGTCATCTTATGAAATCAGAAGGTCTAGGGTACAGTACAGCTGTGCATGCATGCACAGAGGACTGTAAACCACTCACAGTATGGTCTGTATGGTCAGAGCACTTGCCTTTTGATCTCAAATGACCTGCCCGTATCACCCTATTCAAGCTGAAGGTTCAGGGTCAGAGCCAAGGGAACCCATGCCCTTACATGCAATTAGGTCATATTATGGGCCTTGCAAGTCAACTTATGGGAAATAGATCAGGATTTCCCTTCTCCTATTAGACAGTTTTAATGGAAAAAGAAGACGGGTTTAAATGGTACCATTTATTTACTTGGAAGAGAATCTTGGTGCACCCAGCATGGGAAATGCATTTGCACAGAAGGATTTTCATTTGTTATTGGCTTAAGGCTAATTTCTCTTCTCCTAGGATCTCCCCTGCCAAGGCTTGTTAGTAAGTAGAGGGCTGAGGTGAACACAGGTATAGCCCATGCTCCTGAGTTGCTGGAGTGCAGTAGTCCATGCAAGGCAATAGCATGTGTAAATACTATTTAGCAGGTCTGCAGCTGAGGACTGTGGCCTTTGTCTCAAAGCCCTGGGCATCACCTGCCCTTATAACATGTTTATGATGTCTCATCTGTTAGGTATTTTTTTCCTGTCCTTGGCTTCAGATCCTTGATTGTACCCTGGTAATCGGTTTTGGCTTGAAACATTACGCTGGAATATGTGTACTTCAGTCTCTTATAAGTCTAACCAGAAAGCAAGAATGATTTTAGGGTTGCTCAAAGACAGCTTGGCAATGATCATGCAGGGAAACATTAGAGAACTCTTAAGTTTTTGTTTCAGTTAAGATGATTCTTTTCTCTTTACTTTCAGCCATCCCTATCTTGATGTCTGGTGGGCTAATAAAGTTCATCTCCCCAAAGTCACCTATTAATTTCTAATTTCATTGCTTGGTAGACTCTCGGATTCTATTCAGTCCTCTCTATGCTTTATCCCTGCACTTGGTCATTTCCTCCTCCTTTTCTCTATGCATTTATTAAATTGCAATTTTTTCTATGTAGTCCCTCTTTTTCCTAGCCTTAGTGTTCAGACAATACAACCTTCTCTTCTTACTGGGTTGATGAGCTTTCTTGCCACACTGATTCTATCTGATCAGGCAGTCAAGATTTTTGTTGTTTATGGAAGTTTCAAAACTTTTCTAAGGCTGCTTTTCAAGTGTTTCCAGTCTCTCAAGCTTTCTTTTACAAGATTAAGGTCTTGCAATTTTGTATCTGGCTGTTTTCCATACAAGTTACCTTCAAAGGTCGTCTTGTGTTTCTATTCATTTTGATTAAGAAATAATAATTTTCAGCTGTAAATTGAGTACATGCTCAGATTGCTGAAGTAAATGTATTACAACACATAGCCAGAAAGGAAAACCTTTAAATCATCCCCATTTGCTGTGATTTCATTTCCTTTTTTTTTTTTTTTTTTTGCTTAGAACTTGTATCTAACCCATTTATCCATTCACTCAGATGTTGTGAATGGCAGGGCAGAAGTCCACAGTTTGGGTTTGCTGTAGTTTGGGTCTAACTTTAAAATATCGATTCAGTGTACAAAGTATTGATTCAACCTTGATCTGGTTATTACAGGGCATTAGACAGAGTATTTGACTTTATCACACCCAGATATAGACTTGGCCTAGATGAACACTAGGTGCTGCTCCTGGAAAACTGCTGAATACAAACTTAGTCTGAGAAAAGGGGCCAGTTAAATAATTTAATACCTAACAGATGGACTTCCTTAAATGCAGAAGTCATCGCTATTCTATGGACAATGCCTTTCAGAATTGGGGAAGGGTCTGTGAAAAGGAAACATTGGAGATTTCTTTGGCTATAGGATACTGAGAGCAACTTACCAATTATAGTTTGTGTGTAAGTGATGTGAAATTGAATGAATTTTCTTTTTGAATCTGAAGTTTCCAAAACTTCAAAGAGGTGACCAGCTGTGACTGTGATTTTGGACAGAAAAATTACAGTGATAACAAGTGACATACTTGTTTAGCCTTATAACATAAGCAGAAAAAGGTTGTTAAGTCCTTGGAATAATTCAAATGGAATGAGGAAGAAAGTTTTATATAACCAAGAATGAATTTGCTACTCCAAGCACTAGCATTTATTATGGAAAATTCTTGGTACTTACATACCATGCAAATTGACAAGGGTACTTACAAATACACTCACTCAGGTACAAGGCATAACAGTAATAGTTGCAAGCTAATGAAGATCAACTTAGGTCAGACACCAAAACCTAGTAAAAACCGTTAAAGTAAATCTTAATAAAAATAAACAATGCTATTATCAGCTGTGCTAGGATTTAATAAAATGAACATAGATTTGTATAATAGGCCTTTATCTTGGATACTAAAAAAAATACTTAGACAAGAGACTATTTGACTGATTCTGTGACAACACTAAAAATGTGCCATCAAAAGGAGTTTCCTCCTGCCGGACCTGGTGCACTGAAGTCCAAGCTGTACCTCTTTTCAAATGTGTATCTGTTGCTAAGTTTGTGGATGGCTATTTTTGACACAGCTTTTCATTATTTGAAACTGTTCATTAGTGATACACAGTGCCTACTTAACAGCTTTTTATTGCTTTCAAATAACCTGCATATTGAGGAAACTCAATTACATAAACATCTTGGGTCTTCTTTTTACCTTACAAAGAATTTGGTAGGAAAATGAAAATGCTGGAGTTTTAGCTAAAATGACCATTTTTTCCAATAGCATACTTATCTCTATGCACATTTCTTAGCTACTCACAGACTTCTGGAAATTACATGGTTATTAAGGATATTTGGGAAAAGACAGCTACTACATTTCCCCAGCTAGCTCACATTGCATCGTGTACCTGAGTGTCATTAAAACATTGCCTATGCCTCTGCTGATAATACTCTCATATCCTCAGGAGTAACTTTCTATTGGGTACAGCAATACCATGGTTTTCATATTGCTTTACCTCAGTCTATGCAAATCTGATTGCTGGATTGGGTCCTTCCTTGTGTAGGTTTGATTTCACACATCTGGATCTACCTGTACTGAATTATATAAAATCTTTTCCTTGGAGACTAATAAATGACTTTACCGCAGTGTGGTGAAGGAACAGAAATTTTCTCTTCTTCCTCCCACTTACTGCTGCGGCTTATTTGGAAACTCAAAACTCACAGAGATCTTATTTCAACTGTTTCAAACCTTTGCTACAATGCATGTCATTAATTTACGTTATTGCTTTTTTGCCCACATTCTATTTATTATAAGGGGCTGGCCTCAGTATGAACCTTGAGAGATTGCCATCCAGAAGCATTAAAGAGATTTAAATCCCTTAATGTTCAATGCTTTAAAAACTATTTTATGATATGGCAATTAAAGGTGACATGCTGCAACTCTTTAATCCTGAGTAGCTGCCTAGAGTAACAGAATCCCATGGAGTACATTACAGATGTGGCTCAGCAGAAAATCAGCAATATGTCCTATTTCTCCTCTTGCCCTTTCCTCATTCCCTGAAAAATGCAGCTTTCAAAAGAGAAAGAAAACAATACAGATTATTGCTGGGTTGAAAGATGCTATTTTGTTGGAGGAGGGAAAGTTGTAAGCATTTTAGAAAAAAATAATGGCCATCCAAAGTGGGCAATTCCTGCAGCAGGAAATGTAACTTCTGGGGATGGGGGGCTCTCCCTTCATAGACATTTTCCAGAGAAAGGGGTTGAAAGCTACAAACTCAGGCAGTACTGCTAGAGATGTCATGATCAGTCTTAATGTTCATGTGTCCTTTCTGACGTGTCTTTATACACTTGAGCTGTTTGTGGCTATGGTCACTGCATACTCAGTCTGGGAGGATGGATGGCAACTACAGCGTTTGGGGGACATGAGAAAATGGAATAGCTTTGGCACGCTTGCTACCTTGTTCTCTACACCTCTGAGAATTGCTTAATGTTTCTCCTGTACCACTCAACCCACAGCTCTGATTAAATGGAATAAAATTATGAAGGAAAATGTACTCTGGGCAAACCTGCATGCCAAATCCACCTTTAGTGGAAAGAGATGCAATTTCTCAGAAGTCAGGAGAGCTGCACCCTCATACATTACAGATATATTTGATGAGCTTGCACTCCCCTTCTGTTTAATCAAACAGATGGATTAAGAAGAGGCTTTACATGTAGGGAAAGGGAGAAGACAGAAGTGGTTCCTATTAGTGCTTGCCTGGGAAATGCTAGCCCCTCTAAAGGTACCACTCAGCCACGGCCCTTCTTGGCTTCTCTGTGGCCAACGGAAATGGCACAAAACAGACACCATTGCGGATCTGAATATTCTCCATATATGCACTCATATCCATTGCCTGAATTAAACTATAGCCATTGTCTTTAAGACCGCCTATATACAGTTAGGAGGTGGGCAGCTGGCAAAGCTAACAGACTGAAGGAGACACAAATGAATCTTCCTATTTCTAAAGTTCTTTTATATACTGTCTGCTAACCTCTAAATATTAAAGATTTATCATAGTTATAAATTCCAGCTCTCTTTAATCACCATCCAGGAATACTATAGCTATTGCAAAGTGGCCTTAGCTGAGCCCTAAACAAGCAGCTCTTTCAGAGATGCTCTTTGTAGGCAAAGCATATGTCTGGCTGTTTTTTTTTGACTGAAGTGCATATTATGTATTCATTTTATGTATCTGTTATCTTTTCCTTGCTTCATGCTGGAAGGCTCTTTAAGAAAACAATCTAAAAAACCCTCTATATAGGATGAACCAACACACCTCCCTGTCAATTGCAGAATATGTGTGTATCTTTGGGTCATCTCATGCACTGTATAATGCAGGGGTATGGCTTTGTTCTCTTCAAAAACAGAAGACCCTTTCAGAAAGCACTTCATTGATAAGAAAAGTTGTTCCTATTTTTTAAAACGTAAGGGAGTCAAAAATGTTACATTTTCTGTGCTACTGGCATCTCCTCTGTTGTCTGGGGGAACAGCTGATAATCAGCATGCCTAGCTTGCACCTTATCTGTGGCTCCAGTGGAATGTCTTGCAAGGCAAAAGCAGAAATCTTGAATTTTGCAGTTGGAGAAAACAAGACATTCACTCACAGATTGAGATAAAAGTGACAGATGTGAATAATAAAAAAGTCCACATCACATCTAACCTTTTTCCTCAAGCCAGAGATTCCCTGTCAGACACGCTGCCTCAGACACTGATCTCATGGTATCACACAGCTGAAGCAAAGATTGCATTTGGTTACTGCTCAAATGGGAGACCTCAGGGGTAAAAACCCACACTGGTGTAGAAGCAGAGGCACCAGGTGTCACTCTTCCCAAATCAGCTGTGGTCTGGGAAGAGTTCAAGGGAACAGAATGCCACAGGGGCAATTTCATTTACAGCTCAAGTAAGAAACCTGAGGTCTCAGGGCAGAGGTCTGCATTAAAACATAGTGTTTAGTAAAACCTGTTTAAGAGGTGATCCTTCCAGTTTCTGATTTCTGTGGCAGTTTGTAACTCCCCCAGTTATGTCAGTGCAGTCATTAGTGGGGCTTGTATAAATTACATCAAACAGTGGTGCACAGGTGGGAATGAGAGGGCAAGGCAGGAGCAGCTTAAAGAGATTTTGCAAACAGAGTTATTTTCCCCTCAGGGACTTGACACTTACGGGTATAGTCTTTATCACATTTTGCAAGAAGTAGCAAGATCTAATGGGGATAGTGTTGGTTGCAGGGTACCTTCTTCCCTTCTCCATAGAGAAGGGTAGAAGAATTTGGTAATAGAGAAGGGGCTCTGTAGTATCATGGGAAGGTGGCAAATTTTAATGAAAATAATACCTTTAAAGAATTCATTTCCTGCTTTTATGAAAGCATCTAAAAAAGTTACACTGCAGTCTACAACATTTTATAGGAAGAGTGAGATTCCACTTCCAAATATTTAATTAATTTCTTGAATTTAGCTGTTTTTATGTGGGTGTCCATGTTGGAGCTAGGGACTTGACTCACTTCTTCACACAAAGGGACCTGATACCAGTTGAGATGCCCTAGGTTACCTCTCCTTGCCTCGTGCTGCTGGTGCAAACAGGTCTGGGGGTCCTTCGGTCATGCCCAGCAGCCCTGTACATACGTCTTCGATACATTGCAACACATTTCTAAGCACTTTTAAGGCAAAGCTGTTGGATAAGATGATTGAAGCACTTGTCCACTCTACAGGAATGCTGCGTTCAATGTTGTCTTGAGTCTTTGGAGAAGGAAATAAAATTCAGCCCCAAATAGCCCAAGAATTGAGAAAGGGCCATCTCATTGCTTCACTACCCCAGGCAGACCCTGCTAATGAGCCACTCAGCATGGAGTCGCTTCACGCTCACCAGTGAGAAAATGTCAACAAGAGCGAAGCTGTGAAGCCTTGTGATCAAGGACTTTACCTGGAAGGGATTTAAATGTGTCTCCAATTCTTGGTCTGAAAATTCTTTCAACAATTTGTTCATTAATTGTTTATAGTAAAAATAAAAAGGCACACAGGCGATGCGCTCTAAAAAATAGTATGTGTTATTTATGTGCACATGTTCTTTTCCTCACTCTCTGGACTGGTGAATTCCTGATTTGTTCATGTAAAGTAAAAAAAAAAACAAACCAGGAGCAAGAGAGGGTGAGTGGGGTGTGTGCATGTACTTTAACATCCCTTTCCTGCCATTCTCAAAGCCCAATGCTTAGCATACTCAACAGAAAGGTAGGTGACTTGGATGTAAACTCTAAGGCTAATGAGGAAGCTCAACCAAGTCCCTACTCTCTGGGAAATTGCTCCATCAGTAGAGCTGCAATAAGAACAAGAAATCATGAACATTGTCTTCAGGGGTAATATTTCAAACATCTCGATATTGCCATGGTTTCTGGTTTTAGCTGGGATCAGAAAAGAACATCTTTTCTTGGTGGAACGTAAGTGCAATGAGTTGAATGAAATCACACAAAAAGGTTTGCTGTGAGGGAATTATACTCTACAAGATTTTCTTCAAAGGACTGTTTCAAATATCTTGAGCTGGCATTTTTCTCATCTCTGCTTAGTTTTATAGTAATTAATCTATTCTAAGTCCCCAAATAGTGTAAGATTCTGGCCAAGGATTTTACTAAAATGCAGTGCAGGGGACAGCTCTGCACTGATGTAGCACCTATTTTGCAACAAATCTGGATTTTTCCCTTAAAACAGTAGAACAGACAAATGAATTTAATGGAAAACAACTGAGAAGCTTCTAAACTTTATTTATCATGAATGTGAAGCCAAAGAGTCATTTTAGCATCCAGTTTTCAAAATTTTACTCTTTGCACAATTAATCCCTAAGCTAATGTTACTAGAATGCTGACCATAATAATTACAGAGCTGTACTACAGGTGAATCAACTAGGTGTACCAATTCATCTTCCAGAAGGTACTCTTACATCAGAGGAGGGCTTCATCCTACCTTTAAGAAAAGAAGAGATATTAACATTACTAGTTTAATCAGCCTAACAGTGGTTAAAAATATCTTTTCAAGGTTTCCTTGAACAGATCTGTGAATAGGTGATATATTTGAAGACTAAAACTTGTGAGAGCATAAGTGATCTACACATACAAAGCTAACTAGCTATCATTAGAATAGAGTATCTAGTATTTTCTGTTCTCATGTTGGAACAAAACAAAACTAGACTTCCATGTTTCACTGCGAACTGTAATGTCATAACCTTGAGAAATATGCAAGGACTCAGCAAATCAAACAACAGAATTATACTCTCCTTTTAATATAGCTCTCTCTCCTCCTTGATGATAGCATAGAAGGGACAGTTTGGATTAGTGTTTAATCAGTAGGTTCTCTGACTTGGTCTTGAAATGTCAGCTCTTAATCTCCCTTACCTTGAAAAATGGAGATATTGGGATTTGATGTAATAGCTTTGTCTGAGAGGTATAGTCCTTCTGTCAATATTCACCTCACAGAGAGGCTTGCTCATAACCCAGAGTGCTGTGCATTTCCACCACCCTGGCAGCAGACTCCATTTCGTGTGACTCAATGGTAAATTCAGAAGTTTTCTCTGTGCATTTTCTTCAGCTTTAAACACATGAATTTGCAGCCATTTAATTTAAACCTGGGTTTCAAAAAAAGGATAGCAATAAAAGACTAGTTGGGACAATGTGTATATTCAGGAAAATTGTGTGAAGGAATTATTAATGATGTCTGTGCTAAAAGTTATCAAATCATAAAGGTGAATTAAAAACCATATTTTTAAGGTTCTATTAAAAAAATGTACACAAGCATTTTTCTCTCTGCCCTAACATATCTTAATATAGAGGAGGCAGTTAAGTACTTGATTTCGTGGAGGTGGTCACATAAGAAAGGAGAAATCTGCCAGTCTTTAATGACTTTTCTGTGAGGTCTGTGGTGAAAGTGAGAAAGAGATGAAAAGTGAGTAGGTTGGTATATTAAATGATTATTCTTCACATCAACAGAGAAAGTAGTGGTTTCATGCATTTTGAATCCAAATACCAGTGCCTCTGGCTGCTTTATAACTTGCTCATATCGCAGTAATTCCTAAACTAATTTCTTCAAGGCTCATCTGCAGTCTTAGCTGGTCATTCTGTCACAGTGAACTTTTCAGGCTGGAAAAATGGCAGCAAATACAGATCACTGATTTTTCATTTGATAACTTGGATCAGAGGTTGTGTTGTAGTGACTGTGTCTTGCTAAGGAGGACTTACAAACCAATCCTGTTTTCCATGAGTTCAAGCTATACTAAACCTTTGTTCCCAGCTGTGTAGTTATAATTATCTAAAGTGTTTTTAAGCATAACTAGTTAAAAGAGTGAGTGCCCTACCCAAAGTCAAGTCACTGAAGTCAAGGAAAGATTCACCGATTATGTCCAGAGTGCAAGTGGCTTTGTGGGTACCTAGCACAACCATGGTCCCTCAGACATCTGTGCTTGAAGACTGCCAGGGTGCTCTGCTGCTGCTTTCTGTCCCCTGCACTTTGCTTTTCTCCCAGGGAATCAGAGTAAGGGATTAAAGGTGGAGTTAAGGTGCACAGTATTTTGTCCAATTAGACCTTCTGGATGAGAAGTGCTCTCAAATCTCTTTGCATGAATCTATCCCTGATAATTTCAGCAAACTTTGTGGAGGACTGTAGACCAGCATTGAAGATCAAGTTTGAACAACCAACATGAAATTAGTGTAGGTAATGCAAATGAGATTATTTTGCATAATACTTAATAGCAAACAATATCACCTGCATCTCTACTTTCTATGGTATTACAAAAATGTTTTTCAAGGTTGAGCCTTCTTCATGTTTTTCTCATTCCCTTTACACTCAGGTAGACAATTTTAAAATTATTTCAGATCAGAGTGCTTTGTATTTTTCCTCACATGCTGATAGCAAGAATCGCTTCAGGTCCCACACCTAAAAATCCCACACCTAGTTAATCTGGTGGTCATTAAACCTAGATAAAAATGTGAAATAGTTAAAAAGCACATCCCTGCTTACACTTAGCATATGTTAGGTAGAGTGCAGATAACACACACCTTCTTCTGTATTGGTTTATGTTTTTATGTTAACCTGGGGTGACAGAAATGACCTAATTTTCTGCAGAACATTTCTGTACTCAAATTCTTCAGAGTAACCATTACCTCCCCCTGCCTTCCTCTTTCTGTTAATCATCATGCAGGTATCAATGTCACGGTAGTGAAGGGAGAACATGCGGACTCAACAACAGGTAGGACCTACTGCCACCAGCAGAGCCCAAGGTGACCTCAGACAGACCATGAAGGACATCTCCTGGAGAATGGAGGATAGGGCACAGTAGACACACATGGTCCTGCTGCAGGGCTGTTACTGGGAGCATGAGGTGTCCAAAAACTGGAGTTAATAGATTAAGGAGTTAAAACTAGACAGCTCAGTAAGAGCTAGGCAGAATACCCCATCATGGGAACCTAGCTTCACCACATCTCTCTTCTGAGCATTGCATGGACTTTCTGACATGCTGTCTCATGTTGGGACGCAGCAGCCAGTGACTGGAGGGGGTGGTCCATATCCTCTCTGTCCACTTGGAGGGTTTAACCTGGGAGTGTCATGCAAATGAACAAATTAGCAAGTGATTTTTGCCTCCTGTAATTTCAGTTAGTGTGCAGGTGTGGTTTGTGAACTCCCAGAGCCAGATCTCATGGCACTCAAGAAAAGCAGCATTACCTTTAGAGTGATGCTGGAATCACTAATTCAGTTATGAAGTATGGAGTAAACTTCTTAAAGTAAACTCCAGGTTGAATGAATGTAGCCTTTCATACAAAACAAAGATGCTTAATTGCTTACAAGATGGCAGCCTTGAAAAATAAAGCTCTCTTGGTGTTAGATCCTTATATCCTCTTAGGGGGAGAAATTCTGTGATTAGTTAGGACGTGACGTGGGAATATCCATTATTTTTTATTGGCAAGGTACCAAAAATAGGAATTTCAGACATTTTCAGATAAAGAATCATAGAATCACAGAATCTTTCAGGCTAGAAGGGCACCTCTGGAGATTGTCTTGTCCAACCGTTTGCTCAGGGTTTCAGAGGGTCAGCTACGGCAAATTGCTCAGGACTGCATCCAGTCGGGTTTTGAATGTCTCCAAAGATGGAGACTCCATCACCTCTTGGGCAACCTATTCCAATATTTGATCACCTTCACAGTAAAAAAGTGTTTTCTTGTGTTCAGATGCAATTTCATGTGTGTTCAGTTTGTGCTTATTGCCTCTTGTCCTGTCACTGGGCACCACTGAGCAGAATCTGGCTCCCTCTTCTTCATTCCCTCCTACACACTGATAAGATCCCCCTAAAACTTTTCTTCTGCAGGCTGAGCAATCCCAGCTCTCTCAGACTCTTCTCATATGTCAGATACTCCAGTCCCTTCATCACTTTCATGGCCCTTTGTTGGACTCACTCCAGTAGCTCCATGTCTTCTACTGGGGAGTCCAGAGCTGGACCCAGCACTCCAGATGTGTCTCACCAGTGCCTTCCCCAGAATAGAGGGGAAGGATTCCCTCGCTTGACCTGCTGACTATGCTCTGCCTAATGCAGCCCAGGAGGCTGTGGACTTTCTTTGCTGTGAAGGCACATTTCTGGATCATGGTCAGCCTGTTGTTCCCCAGGACTCCCAGGTCCTTCTCTGCAGTGCTGCTTCCTAGCCTGTTGTCCCTAGCCTGTACTGATGCTTGGGATTATTCCTCTCCACATGCAGGACTTTGCATTTCCCCCTGTTGAGTTTCATGACATTCCTCTCAGTCCAATTCTCCAGCCTGTCCAGGTCCCTCTGAATGGCAGCACACCCAAATGATACCTTAACGACTTGTCCCAGTTTTTTATCATCTGCAAACTTGCTGAGGGTGCACTCTGTCCAAACATCCAGGTCATTAATGAAGGTGTTAGACAATATTGGCCCCAGTATTGGGAAAAAATATGGAGAAGGCATACAAGACCCTTGCAGATCTGAAATGGAAGATGGGTGGTGGAGTAGTTAGTATTGACCTTCAAAGGTAAATACAGACTGAGAACAACTGCTCTGACTGTAACTACACAATGTCAACCAGTTAAAGAAAAGTTATCTGTGATGCAGAGGAGCAAGGGGAAAGAAATGCAGTTGTTAGAGTTCAGATCACATACACTGAGCCAATAATTTCCGTATATCACGTGTGAGATGCTTCTGCCAACTGAGAAAGTATCGTTGATTTTATCCACACAGAGTAATGGCAGAAATGAGAAGAAGCACCATAAATCTCTACCAAATACTGTAAGTGAGCTCTGTTCATCACCTTTTTCTCCACTCTCTATCAAGGAAGGTGGGGCAAGAGTCCTCAAAAGAGAAAAAAGTGGGGCAAGAGTACTAAATGAGAGCACTAGGAAAAGGTCAAAGGGAGTTGGGTAGTTTGTCTACAAGCGAGGATATGATGCTGTACATAACTGCAAACAAATTGTAGGTGCTAAACAAGTGAATAGTGGACTTCACAGTGGATACCGGCAGGAACTTTTTCTTTGTGCCACTCTCTCTGCTCCATAGTGGCTCTGTATGAGCAGTGAGAGGGAGTCAGAAGTGCCAATTGCCTGCTCAGTGGGGATCACATTGACACTCAATCTCAAGGGAGCAAAAGCTAGGGAATATACGCTGCCTGCTGAGAGACAGCTTGGGTATGCAACGCTGTGGGCAAGGAGGGATGGGGCTGAGGAGACAGCTGGCCGTTGGAGAGTCTGGCCTTCTAATTGTGTCTGAAAGGAGCTTCCCCTGCTATGGCTGTGATTGCTCTACAACCACGCCGTGACTCAAATCTCTGGGATAAAACATACTGCAAAGGGAGTAGAAGCTTGCACATTTGCTTTGATGATTGATAAGACAGTGAAAAGTGAGAGAGAAGTACCCCAGTCTAATCTGGGGTAGGTAGACTGGCCCTCAAAGGATCATCTACAGGTTAACAGTGGAGGAGATTACAGTGTATTATTTCTCCTGTGCTGTGTCTCCTTTGAACATTTTTGCCCTCCATCAGCATGTTTTCTGTCTTTATAACGCTTTTATTCCTCATGGCTTCTCTGTTGTGTAGGACTGGAGCTGGAGCATAACATGCTGCATTGTGTGGGGTGTTGGTTTTACCCATCCCCAAAATTCCACCCTATATGTTATTCATTCTTTCTGTAAATATGGTGCTGTCAAGGTGCATTGCTTCAGTGGTCACTTATATCCCTTAATGTCAATCTCAGACAATCAGGCAGCAAAAGCCCAAGGCATGCAAACATTGAAGCTCCTGTTAGAAGAAAGTTCATCCTACCCCATTGTCACACCTTTCCTCACAAGGGAGGCCTTGAACAGGTGGGAAAATGGTGCCAAGCAGGGTATGCAATGGCAAAAAATCCTGAGTTGGCTGAGTGTGTTGCAGACAGAATGACAGCTCCCAAGCACTGGCAAGGGCTTTCAAGGGCAGAGACACAAGTTCCTTGGGCATCTTTCACACCCAAATCAGAGGCAAGCGCCTTGGGCAACCTCTCTGTGTAGATGCTGGGGTACCTCTCTCCCAAATCCAAGTCTGAGAACAGCCTGATATACTTGAGGATATCAGAGGCAGTCTCCAAGATGCTGTCTGGCAGGTAGTAATGACCATACTCCAGAGGACCCTTCCTGGTGGCTTTGGGCATCTGCCATAGGACCACCTCAGCTCAGCAGCTCCTCTGCTTGCTGTGGGAGAATACAAAAAGTGTGGACAAGTGATATTACAGCACATCAACTGATGTTCCTGCTGCTGCTAATACTGATGGAGCTGAATGAGCAGAAGAAACAAAATACGAGGGGTTAGATAGCTCAGAGCAGATTCTCCCCAAAATACTACCATTTTAAGGCTGACATAAGGGGTTTTACTCACATAAGTATTCCCAAGTATTAAAATGGGATTGCTCACATGAATACATCAGGTTTTTTGCAATGTTTGGTGTTTTTTTTTTTATTTATAAGGTTTTAATATGACTATTGTTATCTTTTCTTACAAAGGTAAACAGATTTTTACTGTGCTATTCCTTATTGTTACCTCATTCTAGTTAGGTTTTATAAATACTGCTTTACATAGATAATGTTTTTGATAATTTTTTTGCCTCTCTTACTGTATCATTGTTAATTTCTGCATTTGATTCAAACTGATGAGAAAGTTTTTATTGCAATTCATTTTATTGACTATATTGGAATGAGTCCCAAATATCTCTCATGCACAATTTCCTCTTATATCAGTAAATTCTCATTCTTTTGATCACTTTGTATCAATACTTGTTTTCTCAAATCCAGTGTATTTTCTTTTTTGCTTTTATCTTTTTCTTTTGTAGATGTTGCTGACCTTCATTCAAATTCTGTTCTCATCATCAGGTAATATAACCACAAGCATTAAGTTTCTTCCCAGCTTTATCCTTTCTTGCATATGATGGATGAGCTCCATTTAAGCTATAGCCACCAGTGCCTCTGTTTAGGTCCATGCACTGGAGATAATGGGGAGCCTTGCTGTGGCTAAGGGAGCTGAGATACAAGGAAATGAGGGAAGATGAAAAGAAGAACTGCAGTAAGAGAGCTTGGCAAACTTTTTTTCACATGACAATGATTGTGATCTGTTCAGTCTCTTCTATTTAAGAATCATCTGGAAGTGGACTTTGCCACAGTGCTTGCTCAAGCTCTGAGTTGCCTTTGAATTAATTGCTATGACTCTCAGCCTTATTATTAATGTGTACTGTGTTACTGATAATCCAACTCACGTGTGTTCTATCTGCTCCTTAGTTCAAAGGTTCATTAAATCCACAAAGTGCTTTCAAGATGGATGTGTGTGTTTCCAGTGTGCCTATATATTCATGTAAGCCTCTGTTTGCAAATTCACATCCAGAGAATGTAAGTAGCCCTGTCTTCAAAAATTTTTAGTCACAATATCTGCCATGCAATGTACTTTCAAAAGCATAAAAAAGTGAACAATTTATTGAATGAATGTTCACAGATATTGTTCTGCAGTATTTACCCATGTTTAAAGTGTTTGTAGAAGTATGATACATGATACACAGAATTTTATGTACAAATAATGCAAACATTGCCTAAAAAAGACTCCAGACAGCACAGCACAATATGAATATTGTATCTATCTGACTCAGCTGAATCCTAGTGTTTAAGTCATTACGATTAAGTAATGGATGGCTTTCGGGAAATTAATTGGTGGGCTCAGACTTGCTCCTGCTGGACAGCTGTCACCATCATACAAATGAAATCATTATCCTGTTGCTTTACAAGCTCAGGAGAGAGACAATGATAGGTAAAGCAGCTGAACTACACCTTGTCTTTAAAACAAGGTGGCAGCTAATTAACAGGATGCTATTGTGGTAATTTTTATTCCCACTGCCCCTGCATGACTTTTTCAGGGTGAAAAACATATAAAATAGAACTCCTAAGGTCTCTGAAACTTTCTTATAAGTGAAATTACAGATACAAAAACTCTAGGCAGGTTCCTGTAATTCCTGCATGAAGCTGCTGGTTTTACTGTCAGAATTTTATACAAAATGTTTTCTAAAAGCTTTACTAATGACTGGAAAATTAGTCCTTACTTAAAAGAAACCTGACCCTTGAAAAACAATGAGATGATTAAACAAAAGCAAAATAACAATATGCAAAAATGCAGCATTAATTAAATAACTTATCTGGGGGGAAAGACATCTTAAGATATTTTTCATCAGGTCAGAACTGTTTAAGAAAATTGTATTCTACTAAGAGTTCAGCTATTTTCAGTACCTAAAGCCAAAGTTATATATTATACAACTGAAAGGTCAGGAGTTGCCTTAAGATATCATCTACTCTATCAGCCCCTTGGAAGGCAGGATCAAGATGTATCATTCCTGACCATTGTTTGTCTAACCTGTTCTTGAAACTCTCTGATGATGGAGATACCATTTATCCATCCAATGGTACATCCCAGTGTTTAATTAACCTTGTTTTTCTCATTTTTCCTCAGGTCTGCCTGGACTCTCCTATGCATCAGTTTAAGCTGTGTCTTGTCTTACAGACTATGTATTTGGAAAGCACTTTATTTCCTTCTTCTTTGCACCAGCTTTTCATATACTTTTATATTTTCCTCATACACCTTGTTCAACATTCTCTTCCTAGTGCCAAGAAGCCTGAGTTTGTTCAGTTCTTCCTTGAAGGTCCTGTTTTCTAGACTTCTGAAGGCTTTTGCTGCATTCCTCTGGATTCTGTCCTTAAAACCTTACTAATATTAATTTATATGATAACCACTGCTTCTTTCTTTACTCCCCAAAACCTTGTCCTGTGATAGCACATCTGATTTGCTTGACAAGATTTATCCTTGACAAACTCATTGCCTCAGTCATAACCCATGTACTTATTCTTTACAGGGCAAGAGATCAACTCTTCAGTTTTCTCCTCTCTAAAGTATAAACCAGATGTGAAGATTCTCATTTCATAATGATTAATATTTTTTTCATCCTTATTATTATGTCAGTCTTCAAGGAACTGAGAAAATGAGAATATGGCATCAGATGTGGGGTTTAAACATTCTTCTGAGAGCAGTCAACTCAAGTATACAGTATGTGTGTCATTCAAACCTGTAAGAATTCCTGAAGTCTCATCTGTCTCTGGTGAGCTTGTCTTAGAAGAGATAGTGGTTGTACCATGAGACACAAAGGTTCTGAACATCTGTGTCAAGGAAAGGTCAAACAGAACTCACTTCTGGCTGGCCACTGCAAGGCAAAAAGTTATTGCTATCGCAATGGTCCTTTAGTCAGCATGGCATTGATGAATCAACAGATAGCCAGCAGAGATCTGCAACTGTGTGGAACCATGTAACCAGATATTGATAAAGCAAGCCAAGTAATAGAACAATGAAAAAGATTGGTCTTATTCATAATAGCCCATGAATTACTTGGAAACTCATAACACAAGTAAGACAAGAATTATCCAAGCATCCTGATCATTTAAGTTTCATATAGTAGTTTCCCCTCCAAAGATTGTTTTCCCATTGGGAAGCTGTCCTCATGGGTTTTTATAAAACCACCTCCCTTGCCTTTCATAGTGTTTCTGCTTCCACACATTTTCATAGCCTTCTTCCCAGATGTCTCTCCTGAGAATGTGAGTAGGAAAAATAGAGCAACAATAAAGCTAGCAAGAATTCTTGCTCCCCCATGAAAAACAAAGAATAACAACAGATGTAGAAGATCCCTCTCACTTCCCTGCAGAATAAAACTAACAAACATGAAGTTGCATGATGGACTGCTCTCCTCAGTTCCTCTTAAGAAGATAAAATGCACAAAACATTAGTAATAAAGTCCTGTTTTGTCACTTAATACATTCTCAAAAACATGCTATTGTTGCTAAGAATCATATACAATAAAAGTAATATGGCAATAAACAGGTCTTATGGGTTTTGGCACAATTTCATCCTTGAGAAATCTCTTTCAGGGGGGCCCCAAGCAGACATTCATGCAAAGAATAGGAGTGCTGGAGATGGAATATCACATCTGTTGCAGAGTTTATACCCTATGTAGCAATACTGGCAAGGAGGCACAAAGAGGGAAATATGCAGCGCAAATGTGGAAGTTTCATGTGGGATTTAGGGGAAGAGGGAATTCAGGTGTTACTTCAGGCCTCCTAGGGATGCATGCTGGCTGGCAATCATGTATTGTTGCAGAGCAGGAACATCAAGCTCTGAGATTTGCCTATGAAAGTAAAAGCCTGGCTTGATGTAGAAATGATTTTGCTGCAGTGGTGAAATGAGGCCCCTGTAATCCTCATCTCCCCTTTCACCAGTCCACTACTAGATTAATTCTCATGTCTTTTGCTGCCAGGTTTACAAATTACCTCATTAGTTCCTGTGAGCCTGCATTCTTCCACTCAGTGTGTGAAAACAAATAAGCAAAGACAAAAGCAAAGACAAAATTCACAGCAGGCTGGAATTCCCACACTGAGTATTTGTCAGGCAACACAATGGTAGGGTATAAGGAATTCATGCAACAGCAACAAAAAAAGTCTTGGTCAAAATAATTATGTTTGATTTATGCCAGCCACAGAAAGGAATATCTGGTTTGATTAGTTATTGGAACAATATATTGAAAATCATATAATCTTATAATCACATTTTCCTGGAGCCCATACACTCAAACTTTACCTATAGGCACTCTATGCATATTGTGCTACTGTTAAGTTTTCTTCTTTTTTATAGTTGTCTTTCGTACAGTATTATGTTTGTGCTAACGAAGTCCAGTTTTATATGAACAAGTACTGTTGTAAACAATATATATTATAGAAATGTATATTAATATGTGAACAATAGCTACAACTGTGCATGTGCTTTCAAGGTGAAAAAAAATGAACCTTTTCCTTTATAGAAATAGTTAAATACTATGTATTTTTTGACTACCTACTAATCTTATCACTTCTAGATGAGCAAACCTGTTTTTGGGTAAGTGATGCTGCACATCCATTTTTAAAGCTAGAAACTCAGCAAGGCTTCATAAAGTCTTATAACCTAGGCTTGTGGGAGCTAGTTTTGAGTCATATGTTTTATAGAGCCCATCTCCTTATTGCCCATAGTGTGCCAAGTTTACAGCTTAGCTTGAAGAATGACATTCTTTGCAAAACAATGTGCACAAAGCTCTGTTCATTTTTTTGTTTGATTTTCTCTTGTTCTGCCAAACATGAATGCTTAAAGTCCATAGTTAAGTGCCTGAAGAATTTGTTTTCATTAGCACAGTCAGCAGCTCCCATGCACATCTGTGAGGTATTTTGACACTTTTGAAATACACAAACCAATTTTTAGAGCCTAAACATGGCTTTATTTTTGAGGCAACAGGCTTGGACTGTAAGTCTGAAAGTTAAAATGGGTGAAATAGGATGCCTGGATTAAAAAAAATGACTTTGTAGGCATCTTAGAAAGTAGGTGGAAGGCAGAATTTCAGAAGGAAACTACTAACAATGCACAAATTATATAGGAATGACAGAGTAGATATTTCCACTGGGAAAGAGGCTGAATAAATTACAGAAAGTATCAGACAATATAAATGAAATAAGATGATGTAACAAGGGATTCCTGTGGGTGGAAATTCCACACCTAAATGGGAGAGCAGAACGTGACAGCCATGTGAATGACAACCCATGTAACCTGTGGTGCCAGTGACTGTGGAGAGCCAGCGACCATGGGATGCTACCTACCACAGAGTCATCTGGATGGGAAGGGTCTCTATTTGGAAGGTCTCTATCCCGAAGTAGAGCCACCTCTAGGGTCAGAACAAATTGCTCAGGGCTTTGTCCAGTTGAGTCTTTAAAACTGCCAAGGATGGAGATGGCACAGCCTATCAGGACAACCTGCTCCACCTTTCAAAGATAATTGAGCATGGCCTTGCAATGACACTGAGCAGCTCCCTTACCACTCATGGGTGTATCCCATCAGGTCCTGTCGGCTTGTGTATGCCCAATGTTCCTTAATGTGGTCCTCCTCTACCAAAGGCAAGTTTTCCTTGCTCCAGACTTTCCCACTGGTCTCAGGAGCCTGGGATTCATTCCTAAAGGCCAGTCTTACCAGGAAAGACTGAGGCAAATAAGACATTGAGAACCTCAGGCTTTCTGTGTTCTTTGTCAGCAGGGCTGCTGCCCCATTCAGCAGCAGCCACACATTTTCCCTCATTTTTCTTTTTCTGCTTAAGTACCTGTAGAAGCCCTTCTTGTTGCCTTTCACATCCCTCACCAGATTCACCTCCAGACAGGCTTTGGCTTTCCTAATCCCATCCCTTGGGTGCTTGGACAGTGTTTCTATGCTTCTCCTGGGTCACATGTCCCTCTTTCCACTTCCTCTGCATATCCCATTTATGTTTGAGTTTAGTCAGGATCTCCTTCTTCATCCATGCAGGCCTCCTGCCACCTTTGCTTGATATTTTCCTTGTTGGGATGGACCATTCTTGAGCTTGGAGGTGATCCTTGAGAATCAACCAACTCTCCTGGACACCTCTTCTCTTCAGGGCTGTATCCCATGGGATTCTTCCAAGCACATCTCTAAACCAGGGTTGTGATCTTGCTTTTACCTTGTTTCCTCCTCGCAGGATCCTGAACTCTGCCACCTCATGGTCACTGCAGCCAAGGCTGCTCCTGACCCCATCCCTGAGTGGCTTTTTCTTATCTCTAAGTATGAGGTCCAGGAGGCTATCTTTGTTTGTTGGCTTCTTGATCACCTGTGTTGGGATGTTGTCATCAATGTACTCCAGAAATCTGGATTGTTTGTGCCACACTATACCATCCCTTCAGCAGATCTGCAAACATGAGGTTTCTTCCAGTTATCTGAAGGACTCCAGTTGTGCAAGCTATCCCACCACATGTCAATAAGACTGGAGCCCTGCAACTGCACACAGACCTCCATTTCCTCCTTCTGTTCTCCATGCTGCAGGCAGTAGTCTACAGCACTTCAGAGAGGCACTCAGATGTGCTGATTTCCCAGAAAAGATATGAGGTCTTTCCCCATATGCCTGGGAGACCTTGTCAGTAGACCGAGGCAAAGAAAAAACCACATGAATAATATCAGATGTTTGTGACTTCCCTGGTCTGTTTTAGATTCAGAAAAGCTCTATCACCATGATGCACTGGTTAAGTATTCAAACACCATTAGATATACTCCTTAGAGCACATTGTCCTGATTGTAGAAAAGCAGCTCCTGATTTAATCTTGGACAATGTACAGGGACTGGTTTAAAACATAATTATCAGCCACCTATAACAGTGTAATCAGATTCAATATCCTGGTAAGTGAAAAAAAAGCCAAACTGCCATGATAGTAAAGCAACTCAAAAGCGAGAAGATGATTAACTAAAAAGTGGCTAAAAGCATAAAAATATTGCAGACAGCATGGAGACTGTTTGAAGGCTCAGACTAATTTTTTGTGTCAGAGTTAATGTGCATCACAAATCAATGTTTTAGGTTCAGAGTAAGTGTATCATAAATCAGAAAGGACTTGAAGAGGATCTTCAAAAAGAAAAAAGGCCATGCTAAAAGAAGAGAAAGAAGGAGGGTCTTGAAAGTGAGAAGTCTTTAAAAGTCTGCTCAGATGAGGACAGTAGAAATGGACATAAACTTTGGGAAGTTAAAAGTTAATTCATAGCAAGGCAAGCCAAAAACGATTTTGATGAGAGAATTGCTAAAAGCATTTAAACTAGCCATAAAAAGACGACTTTAAAAAACACATCGGAAGCAGGAAGCCTGCCAGAGAGTCCATGGGGCTGATAGCTGGCTTAAGCATAGAAGGATTACTTAAGGACAATAAGGCCAGAGCAAAAAAAAGTCATGAATTCTCTGCATCAGCATTTGTTATACAAAAAGTTAGTAATATTCCTAAACTGGTTATAATCCTTAGTGGGAGAGGAGTTTGAAGAACTTACTCAAAACTAAGGCATCAATGGAATATACTTTTGAATAAATTGTCAAAAATGTTAAGACTTTACTTGGACAAGATGATGTTTACTCTGGGGTTTGAAAGGAGTTCAGACAGAGAATTGCTGGATTGCAATGGAGAGCAGTATATTACCTCTAGTCAAAAGAACCTCAGTACCAGACAAATATGAAGGGACAAAAATGGTACTAATTTGTTTAAAAAGAGTCTAAGGATTAGAAAGGAAGATATGTGTCAGATTAGTAAAAATAATAGCAAAAACCAAAATGAATGGACACACAAATAAATATTAATATAATGATGAGGAGTCTATTAGAATTTTGTAGAAGAAAGTAATACCTTACAAAATCTTTAGAGTTTTGAAAGGGTCAAGAGGTGCAACAAAAAAGAGGGTCCGGTTTATCTAGCATACATGAATTTTGAAAAAGCTTTGGCAAGGTCAGTCAGTAGAGGCTCTTAAAGAAATGAAACAGTCAGAGAATGAAAAAGGAAGGTGCTTTCATGAATTAGTAACTGCTTAAAAGCCAGAAAACAACAAAAAGGAATAAATGGATAGTTTTCAGAGCAGAAAGAAAGGTCCCACTCCGATCTGTGCCACTCAACATTTTTATAAATGATCAGGAAAATGGCATGAATGAAGAGGTGACAAAATCTGATGACAGTATAAAATTATTCAACATAATAAAAATTATTGTTGCCTATGAAGACTTGATGAAGGATCTTGCAATACTGAGATTTGCAAAGATACAATGGCAGATGATAGGACTGTCCAAAGAGGCTGATAAGAATAGCAGTTAGTCCTGTTAGTGCTCTCTTCTTGTTACTTTTTCACCTAGTTAAATTATCTTGATCTAAAATGAAAGACAAATCAGACTGTGGCTGTTTGTGAATGAAAACTCTGGCAGAACATTACTAATCTTTTCTGCGTTCCCTGCCTATGTTGTGTTAACGCTTTCACTCAGTGGAGCAGTATGGAAATCAACCAAGAAAAGGATATTTTCATGCTTTCCAGTATCAACAATTAGAGTCCAAATCAATTTGTTTTGATCTAAAAAAGTCCCAAATGATTGCTGTAAATAACAGAAAACCTCTTCCAAGAATGAGTTTCATTATTGGCAAATTATTTAAAGAGGAAGAGGAAGTGTTTTTGTCACTTAGTATTTGGCAAACATTTTCCACCTTGCCTTACATTGATCTGAGTCTCCCTTTTGAGGATAAAGACGCTGTAGGGATATGTTTGAGCATTATTGCCTTTCATATTAATTCTGTAATAAATTTCATCTGTGTGTATCCTCAACAGAGATTGAATTTGAAATGTCAAATGGATCCACCAAGGGCACAAGGAACTGGAATAGTCATTCAAAATACTTTTGGAATGCATTAATGCAAAAATATATGGATGTAGTAAAAGATCATAAAAGTGCTTCTATGATGATGATTCTCTTGGGAAATCTGTTCCCAAAGTAGGTGGAGGGGTCCTGCATTTGATAGTTATCTGGGCTGGATTTTACTTTTTTTTTTTGAAAGTATCAGTTTGCAAGCCCTTGTGTGTGAATTTTCTCTCTTCATAGACAGATGGAAAGAATTTCCTTGCCTTTGTCAAAACTCACTGGGCCTGAAATGTAGTACCTGTGGGTTGGAGTATCAGACAGCCCCCTTGGATCAGTATACATGCTACTTTACTAAGCATAAATGTTAGCACCTTTAAGCAGGAAAGTGTCTGTCTGGAGAGGCAGGGACTGTTACTAAGAGGTCAGCTGTCAAAACCGCACTCTTACAAAACCTTTGACATCACTGATATCCTGAAAATGCCTTTCCTTTGCAAGTGAGAGAAACACAACAGAAAATGTAGACTTGATTTTCGTGGAAAATTAATAGAAAAAACCATATGCATTTCTTTTTAATAATGTGTAGACAAATGTGTATCATTTTCTCAAACAGCAACAAAACTGGTTTAGCACATCCACACCACCAGCGAGTTTGACTAGGGAAGTTTAATAATGTTATGGTATCAGCAAGACATAAACCATATTTAGTGTAGTAGAGATCTTCAGTCAAAATAAAAGAGAATATTTTTTTCAAAGTATAATAAACACTAATGTGGTTACTAGGTCTCCTCCTATATGAAGGGAGAGCCATCACTGTGAAGAGGCCGGCAATCTTCAAATGCTTTTAAGCAGCTGGTGGCATAAAACTGTTTAGGAAGTCAGCAAAACCCATGGCCTTGGTATGTTCTGCCCTCAGCATGAATCCATATCTGTGCTGCAGAGTGGAGGACTGCACTGGAGAACTCAGAACAGCTTTGCATGTGGAATTTGGCAAGGCTAAAAACCACTGTTCCCCAAGAAGTCAATAAAGCAAAACCAAAAATTCATTATATTCCTTTGTCTCTGTCTGAATGGCACTTACCCTGTTTATACCCAAAGTGCTGACTCTCATAGACACAGTTTATGTTATGCAGGGTATGAGGACTTTGGGGAGGCAGATGTGCAATGTTTTGGCCTCCCAGGTGGAAAAAATTATGCCCAATTCTTTCATTAATGGGCATAATTCATTACATCTCCATCACAGGAAAGCAAACTCTGGGTGATATTAAGCTTTCAATTGCAATGAAATTACATTTCAAACAATGTTGGTGTTACCAGTGGTATGGATTCATAATTTATTGTCTTTTCCAATGCAAGACCTATGAGGCATCAGATTGGGTGCCAGGATAAAAACAAACAGAAATAGTAAGGCTAAACAGGTATGAATTCTGAGAATACAACAAGATTTTCCAGGTCAGAAAGCAGGAATGAATTCTTCAGAAAGAAGAAAATTATTTTGTCAGACATTGTGCCTTTAAAACCTTAATTAAACCAATTAATCTACCCAGCATTCAGGCAGAGTTGCGAAAACCTTGGCTAAACAGAGACCACTGGAATGGGAATTTTTACTTGACGAAATAAAGGCTCTACCTTTTTTTTTTTCCTTAACAGTGAGATAACTTTATCCGTTTGCTTCAGTAAGAAGAATATATAAACATGTACCTCCAAAATATATTTGGGAACTCAGGGCACATAAAATTGTGCAAATCAGCTTTTCTGACAGAAGTCAGATATCGAGAAACTCATCTCTTCAGTGAGTACGTGAAAATAATGGTGTTAATACTGAAATTACTCACTTCCAAAATGTAGAATGGTGTTTTCTTTTCAAAGGTAAACTCTACAGCTTCCTTCAATCACCATTCCCATCAGATATTCCTCTGATCAGATATTCCTCTGATCCATGTGGCCCAGTAAGAAACATATGCAGAGATAAGGAAAAATAATTTTCTTTAGATCTGTGGGCCTTTGCCTTATATATCCAGATGTTAGTATAGGTTTTTTAGGTTTGTGGAGGGTGTGAGGTTTGTGTGTTTCTGGTGTTTCTGCTTGAAATTATCATTGTAAGACAGGAACTAATGGTGCCTCATTGGTAGAATTCAGTGAGCACTCAGCTGCTCTGTAAATAGCTACCAGTTACCTTTGACTTTCATTTTTTTTAAGCCCCTATACCACTCTGCTAGTAGCCTTAACTGTGTTAAAACCAGGTAGATTTTGTGCTGGACTGATGCTGCAGAAACCTTTCCATCCATCTGAATTCGAGGTGTATTCTCAAATCTTTGCACATACAAATTAGCCCCGGCAATATCATAAGATCTTTTTGCAACTTTTATTAGCTCTACTGTCAAACAGCCATGGAGTCTCTGACCCTATCTAGGAAACTAGTGCAAAAACCATGCTCATGAGCCCCTGAAAAGGGTTGTGTGAGGACCCTGAGTGTCAGGAGGGACTTCATCCATTCCCATGAAATGTCAGGGGGAAAAACAAACTACTGCTGCAGAAAGTTAGAAAAAACAGGTCTTTTAATTAATGTAGACTTTTAAATGTCAGTAACATTTTGAGCTAGTGCTCTGGAAAACTGGCCACCCTATAGTGTCTTGACTTGTGGTAAGGTGTCAGTCCTGGTACGTGATAGCAGGAGCTCAGCTGTGCTTAGGTGTAGTTTCTGGGCTAGTTTTGTTAGCAACTGGGAAACAGAGACAGAAGTTGTCACCTGACAGCTATTATATTTCAAAAAAATCTCCTGTAAAGACAGAAGCTCCACATTGACAGTGCAGGTTCATACCATGGATGGCCTATATTTTGCGGTCAGGCCATTTGGTGCCAAGCAGTTTAAACTGTAGCAAGTGGTGTGCCTTTCCCTTTTCATCAATGGAGAGGAACCTGTCTTTACCCTTGTGTTGTCCTAGACTTTGAGCTGCCAGGAGCTGGGGCAGTCTCTGTGTAATTTGTATATACACGACTCATCCCATGGATAAATGCTCTGCAACAGCCAGAACAGTTACTAAAAAGAACAGAAAAGGGCTAAATTCCAGCTCCTTGTCACACAGAATACAATCTGGCTTTGCTGACTTAGTGCCTTTTAGAAGTGTTGACTATTGAGTCTTTATTAAGCACTGGACTAGGATCCCTGCTTTACTTGCTGTAATTTTGTCCCAATTTCTTATAATCCAATGTTGTGGGGACTCGAGGATTTTAGGAATGTTATTTAGTCATGCTCTCCCAGTTTAAACTCACCTCACCACTAAATAGTCCTACCCAGATCCATTGAGTGGCATCGTTATTTAACAGCAGAGGTATAAACATGGTGGGAGCGTTAAAAATATCTTTGACAAGCTGGACAGTTTGTGTGGGATTTCCTCATAACGAGCGTGACCTCTCATCCTCCTGTCTTCTTGTATTTTCCCAGGGGGTGACCTCTGCACGCACCTAAGTAGACTCAGGTTTGTACCAAAGAGGAATCAGAAAGGATTTGCATTTTATACAAAGTCTAGTCCTTGATACCTGGAAGAATTTCTAAGTGTCCCAAGCACCCCCAAAAGGAAAAGAAGCAATCTGAATTTACCTGCTGTCAGAATGTCAGAAAATAAGGGAGAGACTCCGCGCCTACATTTTCCTGCCTCTGACTCCCTAATCTATTGAAAAGGTTAGTGATATAACCTGAAGCATCACTTTAGAAAGAAGGCATAGTTGCAGATTAAAATCATGATATTGTTACATTGAATCTGACAACAGCAAGAAATCTAAAAAGAGACTCTTTGGGAAAAGCAATTTTGAAGATTAATTGGTAAAAAGATGGTGTTATTTCAGAAGCTCCTACCAAAAAAACCAACCCTCCAGAAGATGTTAAAAGTAGAAACATGAGTTTTGAGATTAACATTTCCAGCTGAGGGAATACCTAAGGAGAAAGAATTTGAAAGTTGTTGCCTGAAAGGTTTTCAGTTATTTGTGCAGATTAAAAAAGGATTTGAGATTCTATGTGAGGCTAAGGGCTCTGCTGCTCAGAGAGCATCTTTGTCATGAGACTTCTGAATGCTCTGTTTGCAATGCTGAGGAAATGATCTTCAGTATGAAACAGGATATTCAGGATCCTTCTGAACTGATGAATAAGACTGAATTAGGGAATTGGTTGGGAGGAAGAAACACCTTAGTTTGAGGGTCTAGTTTTCTCCAGACTTATAACTATTCAGAGCTTGAAAAACATCTCTTTTTCCTTAAGCGAGATGTAAAAATGTTGTGAAAGAGGCCATTGTTTCACTCATAAAGTCAAACTGGGCATGCAGCAGTTGAAATGATCTTATAAATTGTGGCATGTCATACCACCACTTCAAAGAGATACACCACTTTCGTGCGTGTCAAGTATTAGGACAGGTTGCAATCATGACCTGGTGTTCTCACAGTGGTCCTTCTGAATTTGCATACCACGTGTCTAGGTGGCCAGTGAGATCACCGCTGTTATGTGAAAAAGAGGTCATTAAGGATGATTTAGATTTATGCTGGATTTATTCTTCCACCTCCGCTCACACTGTGTTATACTTTACTAGGCACGTGTTTTACAGAAGCCCGTTACTTGCAGGAAATATCAAATCCCTTTTCTCAGTTGCATGAAGAGCTTCTGGGACATGGTATTATTCAGTAGGAGTAAGTGTGGCAGGATCTGTCCCTTGTTTTGAGGATACTGTGTGCTTTTTCTTCTTTTTTTTTTCTTTTGGAAAACACAATAGAATAACCAGGGAAATTACCAAGTCTGATAATGATCAGCCTGGTGAGTGACTGAGACATCAGCTCGCTAATTAGACCTCCTTACACTTGTTTGTGTTTTGTTCCTGTGCTCACAGTTCTGCGAAGTGTTTGATATATATGGTAGAATGGAAGAATGAAATGGTGCATAGTGGCTACAATTGCCATTATGGGTAATTAAGTAACACTTTGAGACCTGTAGCAGTAATTATCTTCTTCTTTTCCTGATAATTAAGGGCCCATTGGAGTCAGTGTTATTACTCCTACTGATTTTTATAGGAACCGAGCAGGCCCCTTGTTTTCTCCTCTGTTAACTGGAGGCTGCTTTTCCCACCCTGTCCCAGCTGCATGCAGATGCAGCAGTGTGTGGGGAGCACCAAAAAGAAAAAATAGGACCAAGAAACTGGTTGTGACTCCCTGATTCAGAGCCAATAAGCCAATTACAGTGGCAGAGTGGCCTAGATACAACCCTATTTTATAACACAGGAATAACTAGTCTCACAAAATTTACAGCATGACTAGCAGAAGTATAACTTGGCTCCCCTTGGTTTCATCCATGTGCTGCCTACAGGATTCCTGGGGCTTTTCACTGGTATTTTAGGTATGTGGAAGGAGATAAAATACCTTCTTACAGATTCCTGCCAATGTAATGTTCTTCTGTGCAGAGACCTGCATCACAGGTTTCTGGCTGCTCTGAGCCCACAGTGCATCAACTGTATGTACAAGAGTAGAGAAACATCAGCAAATTTATTAATCCAGCCAATGAAGGCTTTTAACACAATCTTTTTTCAATGTTTCATTTTATGCTTTCTTTGTTGTAACATTGATAGATTCATAGTTTGGTTTTTTTTTTTTTTTTTTTTTAAATTAGTTTTCATGGACAGTGGTAAGAGTGGCCAATTGTGCCCTGGTTGGATAAGAAGAAACATATCAAGCTACTCATCTAGAGTACAGTTATGTCAGATGGTGAATACTTCACAATACTCTACCAAAAGCCAAGCTTATTCTTGCTCATTCTTGTGCCTTACTTTGGTGCTGCTTTAGTTTCTCCTTTTTGAGCTTCTCAGGGCAGTCAGCAGATCACTGCTTAAATAGCAGCCCTTGAGGTCTGATGCATTGAGCCATCATCAACATCTGCCATCAAAACTTGCTTTTTCCTCATGGTGGGCACCTCAATATTGTTGTTTCTGTCAGCCCCTCTGACCCAGTGCCTCCCTCCCATGCAGCAGTCATCTTCTAGTAATCAGATCCTTCACCTCACACTGCTGTCCCGCTTCCTAAGTGTGCTACACTCCTAGTCCCATTCACTTTGCACCCTCCCTCCTCTTCAGCTCTTGATTGCCTCTGCTGCTTCTGAAGCTTGTGCTGAGGTGCTGCCTTGCGGAAAAAAACATGTGCCTTGTGGCTATTTCTCCCCCTTGTCCCTGCCTGGCACAGCATACTTACAAAGTGCCACTGAGGCTGTCAAGATGGTTGTCTAGGGATGTGTGGGTACCCGACGCCATGTCAGAAGGTGTGGCATGAAATGCCTGACTCTGGCTCCCATTTTTCACCATCTCTAATATCGAGAGGTTTCCAGCAGCAGAGGAGTGACAGCAGAGCTTCCTTCCCCTTTCCTGTGATCATAAGCTCTTGACAGATGTGCCCAGCGTTTCCAAGCCCCGTTCCTACACCTGTGGGAGTGGGTGGCTGGGTTCGGCAGGGAACCACTGCAAAATTCCTGTCTATGTACCTTCTGTGGTGGTGGGAACAACAAGGGATTTAGCTGCTATAGCTGCACAAGTTAAAAAGGAACAAACCCAAAACCCCTACTGTGCCAGAAAAATGGTACAGAAATCACTTTATTTACTGTTTTAAGACTGTGCCATCCCTGTAGTTCACTTCCAGTATAACACAAATATCCTCATGGGCTTGTGAATCAACCTTGCCCTTATTTTAATATGGGAATTTGTATTTATACATGTGAGTAATATAAATTGTCCTTGAATGTGGTGGCTGAAGGAGTGGTGAGCTTTTTCTTGCTCTTTGTTAAATCCACTTTTGTATGGAACACTTGCTGCTATTTTAATACCTCTATAACAATTTGTTTTTTAGAGCATTTGCCTGCAAATTCCTTTTTAGTATTGTGCTGAATTCAACTTGATACCAGGCAGATCCCTTGCCATTTGGCAGGAGAGGCTAATTTTATGATTGTATATTAGACTTATGACGTGAGTAAAATTTGCTGTTGCTACTGCCATAAGCTGCTTCAAATCAGCAAAAGTATCTCAAATGTGCATTGTGAATCTTCTTATTAATAAGACCTTATTGTAGCTGAGCCCCTGCAAATCAAAAGGTTATCAGTAGGAGAAAAAAGGAAGCATAAGAAATGAATATTCTTAAGTAACCTGTAAGTGGTTATGGAAGTCCTTACTGAGAAAACGGACCACACATTTGTCAAAGGAAATATTTTTTTTTCCCCTAAGTTAAGATCTTATTAAAAATAAGCAAAATAAGTCTGAGGACAGACAGCAAGAGGAATACTCCTCTTTCCCTGTGGAGGTAGTTTAGCTTTTGATTATCACTTTTCAAATCTTGTTGCCATCACCATCACAAAAAGACAGAATCCTACTCCGAATACATTAATGAAAAAGCTATGGGAAATACAGAGTCTGGCAATGAGGTGCAGCGATTGATGTATTTGTCTGCTGAACTGGCGCCATGTCTGCTCCCAGTTATGTCACTCACTTTCACCCTGTGAACACTGTTGGCTTATGAAGGGTATCAGGTGTGTGGGTTTCTCCTCCAGATGCTTGTTAAAACCACAGAATAACTTAGGATGGAAGGGACATTTCTAGAAGCCCTGCTCAAAGCAGGGCCTACGCTGAAGTCAGGTACAGGTTAGATCACATTGCTCAAGGCCTTCACCAGTCAAGTTCTGAATATCTTCAAGGAAGAGGTCTCACAGCCTTTGTGGACAAACCTGTTCCAGAGTTTGACTACCCTTGCGGTTAGAAGAATATTTTTTCTGAACATCTAATTAGAATTACCCTTGTTGCAATGAATGTCTCTTGACTCTCATTTTTTTCACTATACAGCTTCAAGAATAGTGTGGCTCTGTCTTTTCTCTACCCTCCCACTAGCTCATTGAAGACAGTAATAAGATCCCTCCCCTTAGCCTTCTCATCTTAAGACTGAACAAAAACAGTTCTCTCAAGCTCTCCTACATGCTTCTATAGACAATAGCATAAAAAATTTGGGGTTTTGGAAAGTCGGTGGAGGGGAAACAGGCCATTGATAGGTTGTTTCATATTAGATGGAATATATGTTTAAGAAATATTTGTTCAGGAACTAAAAATGTCAATACACGTGGAGTTCAGGTTTAATTTTGTGTTTCTCAAAGGTCTGAGAAAGAGAGAAGGGTTCTTATTTTAAGGACATCTAGCTGTGTAGCCCTACCTGAAATACAGATTTTCATGTCCCCTAGTGTGTCCTCATGTCTTCCAGTTGCAAAGACAAGGGAGGGTTTATAAAACACATCATTAACAGTATTCTGCTCTCAGCAGCTTTTCACCTAATAGAAGCATTCAAATCACCTCCTATTCTCTCTTCTCAAAAATCCTTCACAGACATCTTTCTTCTGCAGAAGTGCTTGGATATATATGCAGTGTAGTAGCTGATGTTTGTCACTGTGATAAACAGAAGATTTTACCTCCTTGACATGTGTTACAAGACTATCACTCCCCACAGTCACAGTGGTTTATACAGCAATATTGCATTGCAGGCAGATATCTATTTTGATCGTCAGGCAGATATCTATTTTGATCTTTAGGCACAAGTTAGAATATTTTTAACTCTACATATTTTAAAATTTTCCATACAAGTGAATATCTATGTTTTGAATTATTCCCCTCACAGGCATCAGTCTACATATTTAAAACCTGACCTCATTTTTCTGTTTCTCATCCTTTTTGATTCCTTCTCCCTCCATTTCATTAGTGATTGCAATGTTTTCTATTCTAATATAACCTGTAGCATGCTGTTGACTCTTTCATCTAGTTATGGAAGATTTCAAACAATTGAGCAGCATTTCTTGCACCCAACTGGAATATGCCTCTGCCTTGTTCTGATCCATACTGACACCTTGTCAATATCGCTACTCTTTGCTTATAGTCCTTCACTGAGTTAATTTTTCCTCTAACCTGCTATTCCATGCAAAACAAACTATAATAATTTTCACTCTTCAGAATAATTATTACCCTGTATTCTTAGACAGAGAAGCATTTTTAAATGTGTCACTACAGGAACCAACACAGATAAACAATTGCATATCAGTGGAAATGAGCTCATAAAAGTATAAGGAAACATTACCAGTTAATTAGGCATTAATGTTAAAGCTCTAAATTGGCTCTCCAGATTGATGCAACTATATCATATTTGAAATGTGAGTACAATGAGAGACATCATCTTCAAAGAACTTACTAATATATATATTTTAAATTATGTTAATGAGCTCAGCCATTTCTCCCTTTCACCCTCCACACTTTTGAGAATGTACATTTGATTTTTCAATAATTGGATGCATACACTTTCAACTTGAGATGCTGTAACAAAAGCAGCTTCATCAAAGAAGGGCCATCAAATGATATCTGGACAAAATGGTGAATGTCTGAAATTTTTTGTGCCTGGTTATTTCTTTTCCCTTATTTCAAACTATCTTGCTGTTTGTTTAAAAATCCCACTAGAATAGTTTTTCTGGTAAACAGACGGGAACAGCCATATGGGATTAGACAGAAGATGCCTTAGGGCTAAGTCTTTACTATCTTTTGAGGTAAGCTTTAAAGCCGTCTTACTGTCAGTGTGCTGATCCACGTGGACTCTTTCATGCTCTGTCACAGGCACCTTGCATACCTTGCCTACCCTTGCATGTAGGCAAAGTACTAGCATGTCTTTTTGCCCTGCATTACTCACTCAATTAGAGCAGGCTGTGGAATCTAAAGAGTTGTAAAGTAGCTGGTATACCATCTCTTACACAGCTGGGTATCAGATGCTTCAAAGGAAGGTTCATGACTACTAGTGGTGAACAGTTTTGAAAGCAATTAGAATCACAGAAACATAGAATAATTTAGGTTGGAAGAGACCTCTGAAGGTCATCTAATCCGATTCATTGCTCAAAGGATGTCTAATTAGATCAGGTTGCTCAGGGATGGGTCTAGTTAAGTCTTGAACATCTCCAAGGATGGAGATCCCACAACCTCTCTGGACACTTGTTCCAGTATTTGACAACTCTTATGGTAAAAATATTTCTCCTTATATCTGATTGGAATTTTCCATGTTCCAAGTTGTGCCCACTGCCTTTTTCCCTAATGCTGTGCACCTCTGAGAAGAGTCTCGCTCCACCTTCTTTGTATTTTCTGATCAGGTAGCTATAGGCAGCAATACAGGTCTCTCCTGATGTCATCTCCAGGATGAACAAAGTCAGCTCTCTCAGTCTGTCCTCCTATGTCATGTGCTCCAGTCCCTGGTCAGCTTGGTGGCCCTTTGCTGTACCTGCTCCAGTATGTCCATGTCTTTCTTGCACTAGGAGTCCAGAACTGGACATAGCACCTCAGAGGTGCCTCACAAGTGCTCTACAGAGGGGAATAATAATCTCCCTCGACCTGCTGGCCACAATCTTGGCTAATACATTCAAGGATGCAATTGGCCTTCTTTGCTGTTAGGGCACACTGCTGTTTCATGTCCAGCTTGTTGCCTACTGGGACCTGCAGGCCCTTTTCTAGAGAGCTGCCTCCCAGACCGTCTCCTCCCAGCCTGTATTGTCGCATGGGGTTATTGCATCCCAGATCTTGCATACATTTTTGTTGAACTTCACGAGGTTCCTGTTTGCCTGTTCTCCAGCCTGTCCTGGTCTGTCTGAGTAGCAACCCTGCCCTCTAGCATATTGGCCATTCTTCCTGATTTAGTTTTGCCTGCAGCCTTGATAAGAATGCACTCTGTCCCACCATAGGGATTGGTAATGAAGGCATTAAACAGCATGGGCTCCAGTGTCCACCTCTGAGGGATGCTGCTGGTTACTGGCTGCCAGCTGGACTTTGTACCACTGGATGACAACAGTTTGCTCCATCACCTTCCCAGGGACTGAGGTGAGGCTAACCAGCCTTTAGTTAGTTATCTGGATCTTCCTGCTTGCCCTTCTTGAAGAGGGATGAAGACTTGCTACAAAGATTACTGCTCTGTAGCTCCTGGTGTTTAATAATTGCTCTATACCTGAAACCATAAGATCTTATAATCCTCGTAGATCTTTCATAGTGTATACAGACTTTCATTAAATAAAAAAAAATCCTGTAGATTTCTTGGCTCCAAAAACAATTTAGGTCAGCAAATTTCTTAGGGTAATTATACATGCAAATAGTTTAAGCTGTTCATTTCAATTGTTGCTCCTGGATATCAGCCAGTACTGATTTTTAGACATTATGCTTCTCACTAGCACATCTTTACGAGGCCCCTACAGAACACCTTGCAACCTTATCCAGTCTTGCCAAATGAAATAATTTTCTGCCATCTGCAAATTTGCCTGCCTCACCATTCTCATCCTCTCTCAATAATTTTACGCATATTAAAGATATAGGGTTCTACCATACATTGGTCCTATCATGTTCCTTGAGGTGTTTTAGAAGACTGTTTTTTTAAAAGACTATTTTTAATTATTGTTTTGACAAGATTAACTGATAGTGACATAAATCTCTGTGATCTGTAATTCCCCAGATCCCTAGTACCTTTTTTAGACCTAGAACAGTTGCTACCCTGCAGGCCTCCAATATAGCTGCTCATTTTAACCAGAGATTGAATGTTTTATTAGCTGTTAAATCCCTTCTGTCTTCAACACCTGCAGAGTTTTTGGGTAGGTACCAGCCAGTCCTAGTGAGTTGTAGCTGTCAATTTGCCAGTTTGTTGCAGCTTCTCTTCTGTACTTCTGCTCATCTTGAGTCTCTGTGGCCTGTCTTCACTACTTGAAATTTCTGATCCTGGATTAGTGAGTGTATAATTTGGTTGTGAAATGGTGGGATGGGATTATTCAAAGAATTCTTTTAGTTTATTTCCATTGTTGCTTCTTTTTAGTTTGTGATCATCTTGTCTTGGGATTTACTAATTCACTCATGACTTCCTGTTTCTGTACTAGCTAGAGAATTTAATCAGGTTTGTGTTATGTCTTGCAATCATTCTCCACATTCCCTCTTTGCTCTTCTATCTTCTTTCCTGCACATTGCCAGTGGTGGCTTAATATTTTCCCAATTGACTTCTCTTGGGTCAGATTTCTTTCTTCTGAATGAGGCCAACTGCACTTCAGTAGATTTTAGACTTTGCTACTTACCCAGCTAATTTCCTTGGCTATTGGCTTATTTTTTTTTATTCATCAGGTATTTTATTTTTTTATTCATCATATCATTTTATCCATGAGGATAAACTTTTAAGGTATTTCCATTATGACAAGAAGAATTCAACTTTAAATAATGTTCTGGTGAAAACCCAAATAATCATTAGCTGTCTAGAAACCATGTTGCTCAGTCCAATAAAGGTGCTTCTGTTAATTAAGGATCAGTATGCACTTCATCAATGGCAACTGGAGAGGAAATATCAGGAGATGAGGAAATGAGAGATTTTCCAGCATGAAGCCCTTAAAGCAGTAATCCTGAAGTCAGCTTTAACAACTCCTACAGACAGCAAAAAATTCAAAGCACTTGACAATGGCCTTAAGGGGAAGGATGAATACTGAGGGAGAAAAAAACTCAAACCACCCAAACTACACACATATAAAACCAGTTTCTGGATTTATAGATTGCTACAGGGTACTGAAGGTGGTTATCTTGTTTGACTTCCGTAAATCTTTCTATGTGAACTTGTTCATCCAGACGGAGAATCAGTAATGCTACTTGTATAGTAGCTCTACAGTGTAAAATAATAGATAATCTTTTTAAAGATTACTGATGACCTTTTGTTATAATTACTCAGCAATCCACATATATTTGTGACTTTTAAGAGTATAGCAACCTTGTATTTATACCCAGAAAGGAATATTTTCTCAACCTCAACCTTAGCCTAAGAGATCTATTTTTCTAACTTTGTTATTCCTGGCAACAACAGAAACCCACAAGGGCTTCTTTCTTAATAACCTACAGGTTTCTCTACCCTACAGCAGTTCTGAGTACTTAACAATCTGGTTTCTGAGCCAGATGTAAGAAAGAGATATATTTACAACAAAATAAAATTGCCAATGGAAATCTGAAAACTGAACAAGCTATCACTTTATTTCTCTCCCCATTTTCAGAATAATATGATGAATCATAAATTAAGTTACCTTTTATTCTTTTGGAAAAGCCTTTGTAGCTACAAATCCAAATGGTTATAACATGAAGACGGTTCATTTCTCCTATTAGCCTTTAATTGTTTGCACCTCTGCCACTGGGTCTCAGCTGAAAAATAAAGCTTGGTGGAGAAAGCCACTGACTTTTTGCACATTTCTAAGTTAGAAACAAAAATTTAACTTTCTGAATGGATAAACAGGAGTGAAAGAGCTTTTGGTCATTTTGCTTTCAGAATTCTGAAATGCTGAAGCTTTGCAGCACTCAGCTTCATTAATTAACTGCTTTGAACATGTCCAGAACCACAGTCCGTGCCTCAGGAGTTTCCCTGACCATTTTCAAGAGCTCACTGATCCCGGCATACCTGCACTACGCTGCATCTGCAAATGCTGACCTGTACGATGCCTGCAAGGTGCTGCCCTGCAAAAGTGATTGAAAAGCTAAATCATTTCACAGGCACTCAGAGAGTGGCTGCTGTTCAGGAAGGATGAACGCTCCAATATTCATTATGTTGCATCCTCAACCCTCCTCACATCCATGAGAGATGCCATCTGTGCTCATAAGAAAATGGAGATTGCATTTGTAGCCAACCACTATACATGCTACACAAAGTGGGAATCTGTTTTGCATGACATCTCCCTTGGATTAATCTCTTCCCTCTGGAAAATGGTATTTTTTTCTGAATCTAGAGCACGTAGAAATTCAGGTACTGTCAGAAGGGAATCCAGGTAGTGTTTTTTTTCCAAATAAAATAAAAAAATTTCCTGCAAAACTGTTTTCACTGATTTTCTTGCTAATATTTCAAGAAGGATACTGGCCACAAGAGTGAGTTGGCTTTGATAGTTTTTCTCATTGGAAACATGTTTCAAGAAATATGTGTATGAAATGGCAGTCTTCCTGCTTTTACATTTCTATGTGAAAAATTACCTTATTAATTTTAAATTGTAGTAGTTCAGAAACATTAAAAATCACAAGTTGAAAGAGAACCTTCATGGGCTGTTTTTCTTCCAAATTATTGGCTGGTGGAAATTACATATTTTTAACATTTGTTCCGATAAAGAAGCGACTCAGGTTTCCTTCCAGGTATCCTACTTCTTCTCCTTTACTGATGGGATCACACAGCACTCCTTTCACAGCTTCTGCAGTCTGATATGTGCATGAGAGAGCAAGCAGAACAATTTCTATGCTTCAGGTGAAATGACTGGGACAGCTGAAATGAATGATGGTTACTAGGATTTCTATTGTGAAGTCAAGTGAGGAGAAAATACTACAGCAGCAAGAACCCTTCAATCTCACTTAAGCGCTTGAACTGTAACTTTTAAAGGTTCTTATTTAATTATTCTAATTTTGTGACCACTGCCTTAACACCATTTTTGTACATTTAGTGGTCTAGGTCCGTGAAAAGCTAAAAGGTACCTGTGCACAATCTATTAGCATGTCTTAAATGCCTAATTCAGTACCACATTTCAGTACAACAGCATGGTGTTCTCATGCAATGTAAGTTCACTGGAGACTTGAAGCAACTGCTTTGTAGCAGAAGAAGAACAGCTGGCTGTGATTTTTGTGGAAAGAAGAACAGAGATGGAGAGCTGAACCTACCTATGAGAACACACATGCAGATGTTGTGTCCATCTACAAGTGTTGGTTGACTAAACATCTGACTCTCCAATGAAGCTTCCAGACTCTAAATTCTCTTCAGCAGACATGTACTATTAATTTAATAATTTACACATTAGTTTTATATCCCAATAAAGTATTTCAAAGCAGCTTGGCTTTGTGTATTTGACACAGAAAGGGCTATACACATCCCAGTTTCAAGTAGAAAATGTAGGCTCTCATGTCATTCTTAATGGGGACAATCACAAAAGTAGGGCAGTAGTTTAACTTAATACTTAACGTTGCCCAGCTTTAGTTTTGAAAATGAATTTCTCAAAGCTCTTGTTAAAAAGAACTATTTCTATTTTATTTTTTAAATTTTGTTATTGGAGATAGGTAAAGTCAAGATCCCTCCCCTCCAAACACATTGTTCCCATGTCATTTAATTGCAGACATCTCTACCATAAATATGCTCCAATGACTTCTCTTCTGAGTGACCAAAATCAGCAGGCTAGTTCACACTACCATCCATCTTTTAAGATGCTGTGGCCACGCCTCCTAAGAAGTAGGATATCCAATCTCAGCTTGTGCAGTCTGTCAGGAGGAATTCCCCAGACTCTCATATACATCTTGTAAATTGATTTTTTTATTGATTCATTATTCTCTGAATGTAAAGCATTTCCTGCAAAGGGTAAAAAGCAGAAATACTAATGCCTCTCAGAAGCTAGAGGGAATTTCCTGCCATATAATCTGTTTGCTCATTCATCCCAACTAATTCCTAAACCTAAAATTTAAAACTTTCATAAAAAATGATGATTAGGAGTTTCTCTGATGATCTTTATATGACGCACAGAGTTTGAGAGCATCACATGAACTAGAAATGTTTTGGTTGTTTTACCAATGTTGTACATTGTTACATCTTTTTAGTCCTGATGTTTTGAATTTAGAAGCTGCAGTAGCTTTTACAATGAGAATTTTACTGAGGACACCATTTCAAGTTAGGATTTACTTGAACTCCCACTGCTTTGCATCCTGGTGATCTATTACATGAGAGTCTACCAAGTCAGAATGGACCAATGCCATACTTTCTCTACAAACTTGTCCAAGAGAAAAACTAAGCCCTTAATTTCATGCTTTTCAGACATCTTCAGTAATCCTGCTGCTTTCCGGAGATGTGATATGGGTAAGAAAAAGATATCTGTACATAAAAGGTCTCAGTAACAATGTTTTTGAATCATATTTTGCACATCTGACCCTTAGCCTGCCTTGTCTTTGCCGTGAAGTCACTTAAGTAATACTTAATATAAATCTTGTCTAGGTTTATATTGAATTCTGACTAACACCAACAAAACTTGAAAAAGAAAAAAAGAGCAAGTCTTACGAAAAACAGGAGTAAACTGCTATGGGCCAGACTGGTGTTGCTTGCTGAAACTCCTTTTCAGAGAAATTGATGCTAGCCAAGGGGAAGCTGACACAGTTGCTAGTTATTTGCTTTTTAAACACAATGGATCAACTTGGGCGTACAGAAATGAAGCCAAAAGCACTGATAAATCCACACTGAGCCATTCTACCCATTCAGATTCTGAGTGTCTTCCTATTTAGTGGAAATCATCACAGAGAACATAGTATTAAAAATCAAGCCAAAATTAATACTGATAAATATGTGATCAGAGAGAGACAGAGTCTCCAGATAAAAGATTAATAATGGCTGAATGATCTTAACATATTTCCTTTGATTCATGGGAGCATGGTTATAGTACACGGAAATGCCATTGCTTTCAGATGAAACAAATGGCTCTGTATTGACTACTGAAAGCAACAGATGTTCTGCAAACCAGTACTTCCACAAAGGGACAGTCTTGGAACTATTTTGTAAACAACCCAGCTTAAATTTTAATACATGCACTTTGAGGATGGCTGTGTGACAGGAGCTTGTACAGATGGATCTGGGAAGCTGTGCAATGCAAAGGGCATCTAACTGAATTTGGAAGCCTCAAGCAGCCTGGTTTGTTGTTTGGAAAAGAAAGTCTGAGTGCACTTGCCTATGCTTGTATATTTTCTGTGTGTGTGTCTTTCTCTCTATATACATATGAGAAAATGATATTTTTTCTTAAAAATGTTTGAAAACTGTTATTATCGATCAGTACAGATATATATATATAATTTTCGGAAACTGTTTTTTTACCATTTGACTGTTTTCTTTCATTAAGTGATGACCTTATGAATGTATACCTAAGGAAAACATGGTTGAAAAGCAGCTGGAAAACTCCAGTGATATTGTGAAGCCATTGAATTGGTGTCCTCAGGGTCTGTCCCTCAGGTGTAATTCCCTCAGTGTGCAGCTTACAAAAGTACATCAGAGCACCACGAGGTCCTTACCAACTGTGCATTTTCTGATGGTTCATAATGAGAATGGCAAAGGAGAGGTGCCATTTCAGGGGAAACTGCTCTGATGAACAGGTGTCCAGCACGCAGCAGACACACGTACATCTTGGGGATCTAATTCTTGCCAACTCTGCCTGCTTACTGTCAGGGGGCAGCGAGGGCTGGCCACTCCCTGAGGGACTGGTACTGCTGTGGCATCACTGGCACAGAGATAGATGGCCCCAGGCTGGTTTGAAATGGGGCTCCTGAACCCATGAAAGGTGCTGGTGGTGATGGCGAGCAGGTACTCAGGCCGTGTTGGTGCCCTCAGGATCCTGACACTTGATGTATCACTGTTTGCTCTTGGAAATCCGAGAGCTGTAGTGGGATGATCTTCAGTTTACACAAAGCAATATCACTGGACATATTTCTAATATTTTCTCTCAGAATTTGCCATGTTTTTAACTGTAAACATCACAGTACATAATTCTTTGATGAAGTGTGAACAACATTTCATCCTTCCTCCACTTTCTTACCTGCGCAGAGTGGAGAAGCCCCAAATGATGCTGCAGCAAGACCATATTACCTGTAAACCCATTGGGGGCTGCTGGGTTAGTAAGGCACACTGAGGTCCTCTTGGCTCTCACTGCAGCTTGTGATGTGCTGCATGGTGGGAGATCTCCTGTTGCAAGGACTGTTTCTAGCTGTTGATCTACAAGGTGTTTTTCCAATACCTGTTGAATGGGTGCACGTGGAAAATCAAGACAAATCTGCACTTTTTCATTTAACACATTGATGGCCCCAGGAGATCTGGCAGCTTTATTTTGTAAGGATCTTTATGACTACCTATCATCCACACCATAAGTCATTGTCTTAACTGAGAACTTCCACCTGGCATACAGTATCAAGAAGAAAAGTGCTTAAATCCTTTTAAAATGCCCCCTTCCAAAAAATATCCCAGTGAAGAAAGGAATAAATCTCCTCTGGAGAAGGCAACTCTACTTTTTGGCTTTTTTTTCAGATTTTCTTTTGGCTTTTCATTTGCAAGGGCAAAGATTGCAGAAGAACTGAATGTTTTGAAGTTTTGCATAGTCTATACACCTCTCTTGTATGAAATAGAAAAAATTATTGAAGTTATATACTTTTGAAGTCAGTGAACTTCTGATTTGCTTATTTCAGCAGTTAGCATCATGGACAGTCACATTTCCAGGCAGCACCCTGCTCGTCTGGTACACATATAACTCAAAGGTCAAGATTTAGCAGGGGTCTTATGCATGTGTTTTAAACAGGAGAAGTAGTCTGTTAATTGAGACTATACACAAGCACGCATGGTTATCTGGCCTTGAAGATGGAGTTAATGCTTTCTTTATTGAAATGGACATAAGCCATACTTTTATTCACACTGAATAAGTGGACTTTAAGAATGTACTTCAGTGACTTTCCAGTTCTTCTCAGAGTTGCAGCCTTTGAGAATTAATGTTACTGACTTAGGAGCCCAGGAAAAAGCAAAAGCTTTTTATCTGTCACTTGTGAGGTAGGTAGATGAAAAATACCAGGCTGTTTTGGGTAGATCCCAGTCAAAGGGGGAACTATTAAATCTCTCTTAGTAAAAGTAGTATGTATGAAAAATGGATTACTGCCTGTTTTGACTGATTTGAAAAAGAAAGTAGGTTGAGGTGAACCTGGTTATTGTCTTACATAGTACTGACTGAATGCCAATGAGGTAATGTACAGGCAAAAAAAAAAGAGAAAGTTAGACTAACCTACATTGCAGTGCACATTTTCTGTTCCCAGAGAAACGTTGTTTGAGACATATTTGTGTGGATCAAGAAAGGTATTGCTCTGGCCTTTAGGTAGCACATGCAGTAGTGTCGTATTACCTCCAGGGACAGCTCTAACAATAGCTGTGCTAGAGCCTTTCTCCTTCAAAGATAGTAATTTGCATTGGATTCAGATAAGGTTGCATCCTGAATGCAAATATGATCATAATTAATACAAGGAAGGCACAGGCATAATACTGCACTATTATGGTTATACTGTAAAATTCATTACGTTTATAGGAAGCTCCTGACAGAAATAGCTTGCCTTCTCAAATAGCACTAATGAAAAAAAGGAGGACAAAAAGTCATTGATAAACTGCCACCACCCTGATGTCCTTGCAATATATTAGCCCGAAATAGCACATCGACGATGTATAAATCTATGGAATTACAATGAGGAAACATGAAGGGTACAAAAGCACATGTTTCCAAGGGCATTTCCATTATGCAAACCACTACTGTGAGTCAATAGACTTAATATATTATGTCACTGTCTGATAATTAAAAGGGGAGGGTTACTGAGAATTTTTTACTTTATTGATTTATCAAGATATCAGTGGGAAATTAGCATATTAAGAGTTCTGAGACCCAGAATTATTTGTCTTACATTAGAGTTTCTCAATAACCAGAGCAAAGTTTGAGTTTTCTTTGACAGGAGCAGTGGTGACTGTCCCAGCTGCCACTGAAGTCAGTGGCAGAATTCCACAGATACCGGAGCGAGCTTTCATGTGATGACATTGAGGTTGATGTCGTTACCTATGTCTCTCCTCTCCTAAGGACAAATGACCTTAATTCTGGGCCAGGAATCTTGGCACTCATCCAGAAGACGCTGCCAGCCACTGCCCTAAATCTTGCCCAGCAGCCTCAAGAAGAGACAACCTGCTCGTGAGTACTCCTGGTACCACAATGCCTTGTAGTGCCTGTTGGCATTAGCCTTACCTGGCCTAGGAATACTTGCTGGATCTGCTCTGTGCTCACTGGTCCATGTGAGCCCAAAACTTAATTCTGTTGGCAAGAAGCTTGGACCAGGATGGATCCATGGCCACTTAAGGAAGGCACTGCTGTCATCAGAGCTGCTTTTGATGGCCTGGTTTGCCTTAGTGACTTCTGCACTGTGCATGGGCCTGAGGTCCTGGAATAACCATAAATGCTCCTGATTTGGCTGTGGTTGCAGCCAACCCTGTGCACTAAATGAAGAATGAACAGATTGTGGAGATACTGCTATCAGCTGAATGGCAAGCCATGGTGGCAGACTGATGTGGGGTTTTGGCATGAGCCACAGGAGGGATATTTATGAGTAAGAAATTAATTGCTGGCCCTAGCAGATGCCATGTACTTTATTAATAACAGTTAATATTAGTAACACTAAATACAGTAATATCAATGTAACAACTCTAGTTTTGAATTTCTTCAATTTTAAAATGAAATAATTGTAGTTTAAAATAAAATCCTACAGAAGCTGGTGAGCCTTTATGCAACTAATTTAAGGCGTTCTGTAAGAGCAAGGGCTTACAACTGCAGCCTCAAGAGCACGTTTGATTTAATGCTTTCTAAGTATTATTTGCTTTCCCTCTGGCAGATATAATTAGTGGCTCCCTAACACCCTTAGAGTCTGATTTGCCTTAATTTACCATTAAAATCATGAATTGATTATTTTTTAGCGGTGTCACATATCTATAATTCTGATCAAGAACAAACTGCATTGGATGAGCGTGCACTAGTAGGTAAATGCTGGGGCTGACTTTGTTTGTTATTTCTGCCTCTGTGGGTTTTTTTTGAACAGAAGGCTGATCCTGGCACATCTTGATGTTTTGGGCAGTATCCCAGGGGAATTTAAGTGAACTAGTTGCATAACTGAAGTGGACACTGTTTGGTCCAGTCATATCCATGTGTGCATTCAACATGAAGTATAAAGATTCACCATATCAGTATGTGCCCAAGCTTAAAATTTCTGGGAACTGAGACAATGAACTCTCCAGCCTATTCTGTGTTTTGCAGCAGCTTGTGTTCACAACTCTGCCAGTCCTGAGTAAGGGAACATCTCTGAATACCATCAACTGCTTAAACATCATTTGCTTTCCTAGCCCTTCCCTTTGGATTGGCCTTTTCAGTATTTTTTTTTTTTTAATCTCCTTTGTGTGCTACAAGGCATTCCAGGTACTCTGGTAAAAAGACAGGTAAGTGCCTGTCAACAGGAATAAAAGAACCTAGCTATTCCCTGACACACAAACCAGCCAGCTTTTCTGAGCTCAAATGAAGAGCAATCAAGCCAGACTGACAATCTAAAACTCACAGAATGGCAATCCGTCGCTATGCAGGAGTGAGCTATGCAGAATGCAAGCTGAAAAACAAAGGGCTAATACTACTGATACACACAAGACCTAATTTAAGTAAGCCCCAAATCATCCCTTTTCAGAGACAGTGACATTGTCTTGTTAGTATGATGGTACCTAAAGTCTTTTTCTTTGAAGCCACAGTTAGAATCATATCGTAACTTTTCTCTGCTATGGCTGCAGTTAATTTTCAATTCAGTATTTCATTTTACCATGTTACTTTTTACCCAATCAAGTAAAGTATTTTAATACTTACTGATAGTGCTGTATCCCACTCCATTCCATGCTGCATTTCAAGTTCAAGATGGGTTGATTATATTGTGGCAAAAGTTGTTATTGCAGGATGCCTTCTGGTAGACCACCAACCATCATGGAAAGCATTTGTGCATGGTATTTCTGAACAAGGGATTGTGTGTATGTCTGTGAATTAAATAGGCATGGCAATCTGTGGATGTTTGTGAGAAGGCAGAAGAGGAGGTCTGGAAGTGGAACACTGACTTCAAAAAGTGGGTTTGGGGGAAGTCTTGTAAGTCTTGCCATTTGCTGGAGCAGATGGAGAGTCAAGGCATGGTAGGAGAGAAGCTATTGAGGGAGGGAAGGCACCTGGAGAAGACACCACTGTCATGGCACAAGACCAAGGAAAGGCATGAACAACCAGCTCTTGTAAGATGCAGGCTTCTAAAAGCTCACTTTCTTGATCCATAAGAGACTCAATACATCTGGCTTCCTTCAGCAAATGAAAGGGGAACCTGGCAAGGTGAAAGGGGGAGAAAAGTTGAGTCTGTTGATTTCTTATAGAACTGAAGAATAGTTTTGCAAAGGAGCAGGGTAAGAGCTCAGCAGGACTAAGCACTCTGGCCCTCAGGGCATGATATCTCTCCTACAGTTATGCACAGATGCTGTCCCTGTCACTCAGGCTGGAAAAGCCGGACAGCAGGCCTGGCATATGTACAAGTGCCTGTGCTTGGTTTATTTAAATATATACTTAGAGGGTTTTGTGTACTAAAGGCTGTAAACTTGCTCTGTGCTACCACCGTGTTTTGGAGTTGAAGAAAAATCATCTTGTTGAGATCCCAGCATTCTTGCAGGCTGGCTCTGCCCCGGGGAGCCCTGCAGATGGCCTTTGTCATCTGTGAGGGGATGAACCTGCTCCGCAGCACAGGCCTGACACTGGCTCTGTCTGTTCCCCCGAATGCTGAGTCCTTGATGGGGGGCAGGTTCAGTTTTGTTTGGCTGCTGTGAGATGTTGCAGCTCATTTAAACCAACAGACTGCACATGCAGGGGGCTGTAAGTAGGATTTCTTTCCTTTTTAGCTCTTCAGCCACTCTGAAATAGAGGGGTTTTTATGCTCTACACTCCTGTGCATACAGGTATGCTTGCAAATGCATTCATACATTTAATGGACAGAAAGTATAATGTATCAGTCATTTTTTTTGCTGGTCTACATTTAAGACATTCAGTGAAAGGAAAATATGTGTTAATGGCACAGTGTGTGGGGAAAAAAGTAGGCTGCAATGACTAAAATACTACTCTCTCAAGGAAAGTAGCTACCATAGGAAATATTTCATAATCCAGAGGAACCTCACAGATCTCAGTTTATCCCTCGTCTCTCAAAATATTGTACATGTAAATCATCTGCTTAAGATATGTGTGATTCAGCTTGTGCTTGAACTTGTTCCTTACCTTGTCAGTTGCAATATGGACAGATTCCAGAGAAGTAAATATATTCCAGGGTGGATATTCCACAAATAATGCAAACTCTGATGTGCTGAAATTTGACACAGAACATCATTTCCACTAAAAATGCTGTTTATAAGAATATGCACAGAGAGAGCACATTCTATATATTTGATCAGACACTGTTTCCTGAATGACTGAGTATTCTCTGATGTATCTCATAAACAAATTTCATTTTATATATGAAATGATGTATTACACAACTCTACCAAATAAGCAGACTGGGATTTTCTTTTGCAAAAATCTGTTTTCAATCACCACACTTGGAATTAGAATTTCAAAACAGGACTTTATAGAATTTTGCAAAAGTCCTCCTCAATTGAGACTTACAGAGCAAGACATTGCATGTGTTCTGCTGCCAACACAAGAAACTTCCAGATGGTCAGAAACCTGGTAACTGTATTGAGAATGTAGTAGCAACCACATGATTTAATGGGCATCTACTATATCTTATTGCCAGTGCTTATATACTGAGTATTTGGGATCAAAATGGAAAACAAAAAAAAAATGGACTATGTCCCCAAAAAAGTATTACATAACCAGAGCTTTTTTCATAGTTGCAACGATAAGTCTTGGCTGCTTGTCACGGCTAGTAACAAAACGGCAGAGGAGTACGAATCGCATTAAGAGATGGAGAACCAGAGGCGCTGTGAAGCTGAGATTTTTTTCAGGCCCCTCACAGGCTGATGGAAGGTCTGAGAACAGCATCCATTTAAAAGCTACATAAAACAGCAGTGCGCCAAAACATGCCCTGTATTGCAAGTCCAAAATTGGTAGGATTTTATTCTGTTCTGTGGAAGCTGGATATATTTTTCAACTGATTTGAGGCCTCATGGTCAGAAAAAACAGAGTTATTATATGGTATAAGTGTAATCAAAACAAAGCCTGAGATGCTGATTTTCTCTTTAGATCATTCTCTTTCCTGCACTTGAAATACTGCAGGCTTGAGAAATGTCAGATTACAACAGTGAGGGGGAGTCTTCCCTAACCAAGCACTCCCTTGGGTGTAAGCATGATTCTTCGCATGAGCTATTTATAGGAATATGATCAGTGGCAGAACATCAGCCCCAGATACTACACTATATACTTCTTAGCAAATAATCTGAGAAAATCCATGATTATTGTAGGATTCTGGGAGTATAACTAAGTAATAAGTGTGCATTCCTGTGTGAGAGAAAAACATATATTAATATTTGGTTGTTTGTCAGTAATATGCAAAAGGTTTACCAAAATTATGAAAGAGAACAAAGGCCGTCTTTCATTTGTACAAATTGATTTTAATTAATCTAATTAATTTCTATATCCCGTTGCTTCTGGCAATAATGAATACAGAATTGTGCCAAACATTTACTGTGAATCTGATAGAAAAAGCTTTGGCTGCTTCACATTCAATAATTCACAGCAACATGCTGAACCCTAAAAACTGCTCCTTCTGTGATGCTGTAGTGCAAATTAGATAGATAAATTGGAATTTAACTGGGCTGGATAAAAGAGCCCATTACCAAGGGTTTAGTTCACTGTCATTTTGAGATGACAGTTAGACAAAAGATCTGTACTTTACTTGATATTACGAATAAGTCATCATTCTAGAATTTTTCAAGCAGATAAGCCTTTGGAATTAATAATTTACTCATTCCCATTATCTTAAGATGTCCAGGCAACATTTTTCAGGCTGTGCTATCAGCAGAAACACAAACAAGCAGGATGCCTGTGCCATGGTAGGAGTCCACTGCAAGGTCATGGATAGCCATAAATACTCCCTTCCAGTTTCTGTGCTTGCTTCGCCGCCTTTCTTCAGTTCCTTTCTTTATCTGCCTGGAAGGGTTATTTGTGCAGAATTCACATGCTACATCCAACAAATCACATAAGGATGGTTTTGGAAAATGGGTGCCACTATGCCATCATCACCATGATATGTAGCATAGGTATTTGGAAAACTCTTCGTATTCCCCTCATTTTCAACATGTCAGCAACTGCTTAATCATGACCAATCATGAAGGATCCATGTTTCATAGGAATCCCCTATGACAGGTTTATATGTTATCTGAGATTAAAAGAAATGTCTGAATTTCTCCTCTGGAGGGAGCCTAAGTCCTGAGTCATGAATTTGCTTGATTTTTCCTTCAGTGAAACAGAGGCTAGTGTCTCCAATGAGTTCCCCAGTTCCCAGGATAGTTTCTAGAATCAAAAAGGAAAAACTACTCTTACGCTGAGTTGAGGCAGTGTTGGCTGACTGATATACGTCAGATATTCAACTTCCAAGGCAGCTCTCAATATACCCACACACTGTCTCTCAGTACACACAGACCCAAAGACATGAGAGCTGATGGGTGAGCAAGTACTTCTCACAGGTCCAGAAAATTGTGTTGCAGATCAGGAAAACCTCTGCCAGGAGAACAAGTTCTTCAAATGGAAGTGATTCCAACAAATGCAGCCATATAACATGTGGGCTTCATTCAGGCAATCACTGTAAAATCTCTGAGTGCTCATCACAGTAAAGAGACCCTCATCGTTTATTTAGCTTTATATAGTCTCTCGGAAATCTTGGATGGTGCAGTTGTGCTTGGTCTTCTTTTAATCATTGGTATTGAAATTTTTCTAAGGAAGAATTACAATTTTAACTGTTCAGTCCCCTCATGTCTTATGGGTTATCTTTTTGAAAGTTTCCCAGAATGCTCATCATATCCTTTCACCCTGAATTGTCTTTCTGAACTGCAACAGGTAGCCAGGACTACACCTAAGCTGCAGGCACTGTGACTGACCCTTTAACCCATGCATTATTCCACAGCTGTAACAGAGAGCACACTTGAAATTCACTTCTGATGTGCTTTCATGATTCCCTATAAACAAATCAATCACCCGCTTGCCTTTTCCTTGAAATTACAGTCACCATTGAAAGAAAAGGGATCTGCGTACATTAGATCTTTTTTGGAGCTTGGCTTTATTACCCTGACAAGAACATAACATTCCAGGCTGTCATTTCTTGCACATTCAGCTGTAGATAGGTTTCCTAAAGGTCAAGTTATCTCATCCCAAAGAATATCAGTATGGATTGAAGAGCATATAATAGTGTAGCTAGTGTAGCTCTCCAGTGAGACAGCAAGGCTGAGTGAAGCAGAATTCAGAGGTCATTTTCTTCTGGTTTCAAGAATATGCCAAATCAAAAACCTGCAAAGCAGTGACATGATCTAAGTCACTAATCTTTATAGAATGTTATGCACTGGAATTAGGTACTGGGTAAGGTGCCAAGTTCAGGAAGGGCAATACAATAATCAGTGTTCAGCAGAAACCACGGATGGTCCCTTGTCTCATCTTCCTTTGTGAATATCTACAACAGGACTTCTGCTCAAGAGTACTTGCAAAAAAAAAGTTACTCTACAGCAACCGTGATTCTTCAATGCTCTGTATTCCCCGAGCCTCTGTCTGTCCCTGCTTTTTGCAGAATTGCAAGGATACAGGGTTTTGCTGCTCCTCTGCCATTGAAATCCTTACACAAGAACATAGTGAAGCTGAAGACACATGTTCAGCCACAATTAGCCAAAAAGATGTTTTTTATCCAAAACTTCAGTGAGTGCTACCAGCAGGGTAGCATCTTAGGGGCACTAGAAGGAGGAGCAGCCCATTCTTCAAAGATGCTTGAAACATAGACTTGCTCTTACTGACTCCACACATGAAAGATAAGTGAAATCTCTGTACACCACTACTACCTCTGCGATCTGAAAGCTGTCCTTGAGAGATTGAGATACATTGGTCAAAGAATCATTTAGAGACAGAGATTCTCATAGATCAGCTCCATTCTATGCCCAAGCTCTAGAGGAGAAGGTTTGTCTACTTGAAACCTTTGCTCTACACCACAAATACTTCTAACCATGCAACTCCCATCAGTGGAAACAGCCAACTGCTGAGAGGGGTCTTTGTGAAGTTCCCAAATGGGAGCAGAAAAGCCATGCTAAAGAAGGAAAGTGTGTAAAGAAGCATTTTGCACCAGCATTTGGACCCCCCTACTGCTTTTTTGTTGTTGTTCTGACAATATAAAAGAGTATTCTTGCAGGTAATACAGTCACACGGCTCTCTGTCATTCTCTGTACTGTCTCTGGCCTAAGACCATACTGGGAGAATGGACTGGAGGAAGAGGTTACTGGGCTGCAGACTTTTCTGGTTGCTGTTACCTGTGAAGAAACCCATAGGAATATGTCAGGCAACCAAGTAGGTGAAATTCACATATGCTAGTGTTGTGCCCTTGTTTGCGATGCCCCAGAGTTCAGGTAGCATATTTTCTCACCTTCCACTAAGGCCAAGGTGCAGCAAACAATCCTGTGTCTTGCAGGGGAAGCCTCTGAGGTCTGTGTTGATCATCCTACATACAATAAGATGTAAGACAAATTCAAAGCTTCTCAGAATCCCCAAAGAACCTGGTATAGAAAAAAACACATGGAGCCTGCCTGCTTATTTTTGCATATAAGAGAATAAAGCCCTCAAGAATGATTTATTAAAGATGATTTTAGGCATTAATTCTATGTAGTAATGACTACGTGCTTCTTCCTAGACAGTTGACCATAATGAGTCTTTTGACATTAAGATGTTTGAAATTATGTATCTAACTTGTTTATATTGGCTGATTCACCCATAATGCTATAAAATTCAGTATAAAACCATGAATATATGATTTCTATATATAATTTTGTATAACATATAATTTTTACCCTTTACACATTTTTTGTTTTTGCTTTTTTATTCCATGCAGCAGTTGAAAGCTATGGAACAAATAAAAAATTCTTCCTTACTTATCTTCTTTCAGGAGTGCAGCAGTGATTCAGTGGTGGATTAAAAGACCAAAAAAAGGAAGATTATGTCCCTTGAGCCAGGGATAACAAGTTGTCACTGTATGTGGTGAACAGCAATTGTGCTAGAAAGCAAAATCCAAGATTGTTATCAAAGCAGGAAAGGCTGCTTACAAAGGGCAACACTGCAATGTTTTGAAATGACATAGTAGAACATTTGTGTTTTAAGAAAAGAGCAAAACCAAGTAATTTAGTTATTATTGTGTTACTGTAAGAAAGATGTAAGGAGTTGGGATCACACAAAACACAAACTCCCATTTTATCAAAGGTTATATAGAAACCTTGTCTAGAAGAAAACCTTTCTAAGTAGCAGCTGGTGTCTAGACTGTCTCTACCCTCCCATACTTTCCTGTTGAATGTTGTAACCTTATTGATATAACTGCTCCTAAGCCTGATTTATTTAGGAGAGATGGAAAGGGAATGTTGGCAAGTTTAGCTTGGTACAGATGAGAGTATGGCCCAGAGGTCAGTAGGCCTGAAGCTAAGCATGTGTTAGCATATATTTTTTCTGAACTAAGGCTGATAAAACCACCGACTATAGCTAGTTTCCAACTTTGGGCACTTTTTACTGCATTTGTAAACCTAAAATAGAATTTATAACAATTTCACTTAAATGCCTGATAGCTGCCAGGCTCGATGATATTTTGCAACTTTCTATTTGCAAACAAGCAGAGAGTATGTTTTTATTTGTGCAGCATTTGGGGAATAGCTAGTTTCATATAGATTTAATGTGAAGCTGCATATTTGTCCATAGACAAGAAATTCACTATTTGTTATTCATCATTCTTTAGCTTAAAATATGGGAATAAGAATAATACCTTATGAATTCCATTATCTGTCATATGCCCAAAGCAGTCAATCAATCATGTTGAAACACCCATTTAAAAGGATTGAGTTCTAAACTCTGTGAAAATCTAATTTGAATAAGCAAATCTTTAACACAGATTTGAAGAGATATGCCTTGTTTTCATGCTTTATGTATTTTTGAAAGGCATTTCCACTCCATGAATGTAAAGCTCCTGGTCTTACCCTCCTCAGAGGAAACATTGCTGAACAAGAGCACAGAGAACCAAGACATCTGCAGTATGTTGAGAAAAAACTGCCCCCATCCTTCAGGGTGATCCAACAGGCTACTTGCTCTATAGGGTTGACTATACAAATGGCTAAGGGCTGCCTGGGAGGTAATGAGTACTTCAATGCTTATTAAGGCATATGGGCCCCAGTCTTTTTTATCCTAATGCTGTTGGATTTGAATGCATCTTTAAGGGAGGGCAGCTACTCTTACACTCTCTTTAAAGCATCTTTAAAGAAAAATTGGACCCTATGAGAAGCTGGGAGTATTTAGCACCCTTCAGAGTCAGCTTCCCTGCCATTTTCTTTTTCTGATTGTCACTTCAGCCCGAAAACAACAAGTTTGTGCAGTTCCACGTAGAGATCATTTTATAGATTTAGAAATCTATAAAGAAAATCGCAGAGGGGCCAGGAACTTCAGAGATCAGTAGAATCACAGCAGTGCTTGTGTATAACTCGTGGCATGGCGCAGCAGGGGGTGCAGTCACACGCAATCCAACTTCTTTGGAAAGATGATGGAAGACAGTTTTTATGATACGCAGGCAGCTCTACTTCTCAAATGCAAATATGGATGTCCATAATTTATAACTTAGCGTTCTTTTAAGGTTTATTTTTTTATTCTCTCTCTCTCTCCGTACAATTGTGCAGACATGCTGTCTGAATAATTACAACAGTGGAGCTTGTGTTTGGAAGAGAGATCTCGATTATGCTGTGAGGCTTCCAACAAGTTCGCACACTGTGAGAATTTCAGCTATTTCCATTTCCAGTCGCCACATGGAGAACCTTCTCTCATAAACAACCTATTTCCCAAACTCAGAAACCTTAGATGGGGGTTGTTTGTTTTCACTCACACCAAGGATGGGCAAATCTATTCAGACAAAAGTAAGATCTAGAAGAAGCATTTATCAAAAAACCTCAGTCAGCTCTGCATATAGCCAGTTGGGAGATAGGATTTCACCTGGTCCTTCTGCTAATGTTGCTCAGGGACACCTTGTAAATCAGAGACAGAACAGAGCTGTGGGCCCTGGATGGATCCCGCATGTTTTAGCTTCAGGCTGGGACTAGAAATCTGAAGAAGGAGATACTGCAGGGTAAGCGCTCTCAGAAAAATGCTGATGCTCTCAGAAAATGAAGTCATTAGGAACATCACACAAAATCTGCTCTTGTGACATTGTCCATGGGATTTCTTAGAACAAAACCTTTTGAAAGCACGCACAATAGAGGAATTATACTGCTAATGAATGGGAGGCATTTGTCTTATGACGAACTGAGGATGACTTCCTTGGCTTTCTTAGTAGCCTAGAACAAATTAGCTGGAGCTTCATTTTCTTTCAATAGAGCTGTTCCTCTCCTACAGCCACAATAATCTATCTTCCTGGCTATAAGTAACGTGAGGAGGTTTAATGTGTATCTCTTCAGTGATAAAGAAATCCACCTCCTCTGTAGGATCGTGTACCCTCCTAATACGAGTCTTTTGTTTGAAAAGGAGGATACTATTCATGGAACAAATGGTTCTCAGAAATAACACTGTAGAGTAAAAGCTGACCTTGAAAGCAGCAAGGACATTTACAGTTTCCAGTGGTGTGGCAATATATGATAGATGAAGGGAATGCCAGGATGGTATGGGGTGGTTCATACATTCTCTCTGCAGAGCGGTTGTTGAGGGTCAGCAGCTCGGTTGAGTTTTGGGGAGGAGGGAGGTGTGGGAGGGTTCAAAAGCCCCTTAAGACATTCACTGTGCCTGAAGAGAACCCATTTTCTATTTGCCTGTGGCTGGAGACCAGCTGAAAATAAAATTGCTGGGAAAAGAAAGCATTAGGTTACCTTCCTAGACCATCCACTTGCTGGTGCAGCATTGTTCTCAAAAATAAACCAATGTCTGCTTTTTGACATGAGATAATTTTGGAGCTTGGATGATGTTGCTTTTCAAGGAATTATTATCTGCGGAAAAAACCCCAACCTCCTGACACAGCCAAAGTTACACTGACTATTGTATAACTATTTAGACTGCTGTACTGTTAAAGACTATCTGATTCTCCACAGCTCTGCACTTAGTGTACCACTGTTCTGGCTGCTGGTAGCATGTGGTATCCATCGGCACGGGTGTAATGACCCCAGACAGAGACTAGTTTTTGGGCTGAGGCAGCCAGCACACAAGCCCCCTGGCTCACCCTTGGCTACAGAGCAACACATTAGTCCAATACGAAGAAGACATCAAGCCTTCCCTGACCTGCTTCCCTGCCTCTTCCAGCCCTCAGGGGCCACCATCAATATAGACCTGATACACTGTGATCTAAGCAGCAGGAAAGCCATTTGCCTTCTACTTTTTTCCCCTTTCAGGCACAATGTTTACCTGAATAATTCAGCTACATCATATGCTCTCCTACTACTGATTTTGATTGCAGACATGGGGAGGCAGGGGAACCCATTTCATCTATGTTGCAGGAGTACAGCTTCAGCATGCCTGAGAAAGCAGCCACGGTGCTTCAGTCCATCCAAGAAAGCCTTGAAGGATTAGAGAGGCAGACAGTGCTCCTGCCAAGGGCCCTGTGCCCCTGTTCTCCACTGCCTTGGTGTCCTAGCCCTTGAAGTGCCAGATGAATACAAAACAGCATGTATCCCATGGAGCAGAGAGTGCTTATACTTGAGATGCACGGCGATTTGCAACGCAGTGGAGAAGCAGGACTTCATATCTTTCTGAAAAGCTTAAGCTGGCTGTGATTGCACATCTCTTCTAAACTTGCTGCAGTTTGAGGCGGGCTGATGACTTTCTGTGCCTGTGTCCCTGCCAGGCAGACCCCCGATGGGCTCCGAGCGGATCCAAGAAGAACACGCACCACGAGCTCAGCTGTCATTTGACTCCACATCCTATTACCATTTCCAGCATTATCTGCTATCTGCCTTCCCCAGTGCCTCGTGTATTCAAGAAGATAACTCGGCACTGCTGGAATAAATATAGCACACAGCTCTCCTGTCAGGGTGCTTACTTCATTAGTCAAAGAAAAAAATGTTTCTCATAGTTTTTCTCTTTGTACTTTTCCTGAAAGTTTTTCTGCTGGAGGCCGTGTATGTGTAGTCAGCCATAGCATATATTGTCTAAAACAAGTAACCCTTTCAGCAGCATTACTTATTTCAGAGGAAGAAAGGAATGGTATTGGGAGGACTGAGAGCTGAAAGGTGCATGGCTTTTCTCCACAGGGTTCATCTAGGAGGAGATTCACATTGGGTTTTGGAATGAGTGAGCCAACAGTGAAGTTTTGGAGGCAGTAGTGAGGTTTTGCAGTCAGGTAACAGCCTCGGTTACTGGTAAATGTGGCCATTTGTTGCCAGAACAAATCTAGGCAAGCTGCTGAAGGAGAAGTGATTCTTGCCTGTGATTTCTTATGTTTCTGCCCCCCATTCATCGTGTGCCTGGACCAGAGGCCACAGAGCCACTGCAGTGCCACACTTGAGCCCCTACCCCTCCCATTTCTGCCCTCAGGGGAGCAGGGATAAAAGGCCCTTTTTAACAGCTTGGAGGCTGGTTTTGCAGCTGAAGGCTGCCACGAGTCTATACTACAGTAAAATCTTTGCAAGTGCAGTTTATTTCAAATATTTCAAATTTTAACAAAGTTTAAAGGGACACTATGTCTAGGTCATATGGTCTCCTTTTTGTTTCTTTATTTAGGTAAAGTAAGCATGGAATATTTATTCTGTTCTTTTCTTTTAAATTATTTGTCTTCCAGTTTCCTTTCCCACTAGAAATACAGACACTATCTGCTCTCTTTTCCCCAGAGGACTCTATGGATAACTGAAGAACTCACACATTTATATCATCAGAAGCACAAAAGCAGTGATAAGTAAGAAAGAGGACATGGATTTTTAGCCAGGTTGCTTAAAACTCTTTCCCTTGTCTGTTTTTGTTGACTCTTAATTAACTCGAGTACCTCCCAAGCACTGAAGGCTTGAGAAAACTCCACAAACCAGTTTCTCAGGAAGACATTAAAAAAAATTGGAGAAGGCAGCAGATTATATCTCAGAAATAAGAAATGAATGCTAAAGAAAAATCTTTATTCAAGTTTTGCACTTCTTTATGCAAAATCAAGCAGAAAGAAGGCATGCAAACTCTCTTTTTTATCTTTTGTGCTTTCGTGTGTATATACAATACTGAATGACATGAAGTAAGGTCAGGAAGCTTGTTAAACAAATCTTAATATGGAATGAATCATGCTTTAAGAAAATAATTATGATTAACATTACTGCTCAGGAAGAGTGGAAGGTGTTTTCTCTGCAAAAGATACTGTAGTATATTTAAAGTGGCAACTCCTGCATTTAATCAGAATTTGCAAGGGATCACCTCATAGAAAAATATTAACTAAGAAACAGGTTGCTGCAAAATTGGATTGTATGATTTATCCTGCCAGATGTGGTTAAACTGTAGTTTATGATCAGTGGCCTACATATCATGCTTAAATAGCTGCACTTTCTTTCAAATAATAAGTATTAGGGTCACCTTTCTTTCTCCTGTTCTGAAAGGGGCTGTCTTTGTTTGGATGGCTGATTCCTGAGCCAAACCCAGGGAATTTTCTTGATGCTAATGGAAAAGGGCAGAAGATAGCATGTGAATCCAATTTCAAGGATAATGAGTCTGCTCTCCACTTTCCAGAGTTGGCAGGCTGTTGTCAAATAGAGCTGTAACAGCACATTTTTCTTATCCTCTGCCCTTTCCAGGGGTCATTTGACCTGGTATACACTTGTCAAATGGTACAGATTGCAAGAGAGCTGAGACATATCCAGGGTGTCGGAAGAGGTATCAGGTGGATTTTTCTCTCACAATAGATTATAATATTACCAGAGGAATTGTTTGGGAGTCCAGACAGAAAAAGCATATGACCATAAGAAGAGTCAGAACAGCAGGCTGGATCTGAAATGGTGATGACTGTAGGTACTATTAGAGAACCAGTAGGGGGAAGGTGCAGAAATATTTTGAAGCTGAAATACATATTCCTTTTCTCACTCTTCATGAAGCCTTGATATCAGGGATTTATAGAGATAATTTTTAAGCAAAACTAAGTGTCAGGGGTGTCCTCTATGTACGTGGATATCTACTCTTGGATCTGCAACCTGCATCCCAACAGCCTCTTCTTCTCCCTGTGGGCCCTTTAGTTGGTTTTAAAAGTCAGAATAAACGGTCTGAGGGTGGAGATACAGCTGCTATGAGCTATAATTTGGCCTTACATGAATACATGGCTTCTGCAGTGAAATGCTGCTAAGTTCCAGAAAGGAGAGAAAATTTAAAAAGAAAAAAGCAAAAGAAAAAAAAAAGAAAAAGATTAAATATAGCTTGGGTCTTTTTCCTTGTTGAGTGTCCCACAGCCAGTTTCAGGGGATATTTATCATGGGCATTTTTGAGCTAAACTCTGCATTCATATTTGCTTTGTTGCCAGTTCACGTTCTGTCTCAACTCTGTCCCCCATGTGGAAATCATGTCCTATTTTATGCAGTTTATAATATCTTTTTCAGAGATTAACCTAGAAATCTGACAGGTATCCATGGATGTAACTGCTGTACTAGAATAACTTCATATGTGAAAAGCTAGAGATTCACATAACATACTCCTGACACACGATTGGCTCTGTGAATTGCTTACCCTAAGATGTCCCATCACATGCTTATGCTAAAGAATTAGCTATACCTTTTATTCAGCTATACCTAACTGAGGTGTGATAGTGTGTATCAGGGACTGCTGGTAAAAGGAAAACATGTAGATTAAGGTGATGCTGAGGCTTGAAAATATTTATAAACAGTGATGGTTAAAAAAGGATTGTTCAAAAGCCCCGAGTTAGGCAGGCAACTGAAAATTCAAGAAACACTGACATCTCCCTCCTTGAGCTTAGATACAAAAAATGACAGAAAGTAAAAAATGAGGTACCAAACTGAGCTTAGTTTTATGAGGGGAACCCTTGCTAACTAGGATATGTCCTTGTGATTATCACTAAGACTGGATACATGTGCATCTAACCAGTTCTGTGCTTGGACCTCTCATTTCACAGGGGGAAGTGTCTGTCTTCATGGGAGATGTGGTGTGTGATCTAGGAATACTTGCTAGGCTTGCTAGCATTAGACTGAAGGACAAAGGAGACATGTCTCCTCTCCTCATGATGTACTACTGCACAGTGCTCTGGAAACTTTTGATAAGGTCAGCTCTGTGATAACCACGCCTGTGTAAATGGACATCCCAGGGAGAGGCATAGATGTCTGTGCTTTAAAGCAGGACTAGGAATGATGTGGAGCCAAGGATCATCTTCACACCTGTGGTTCCTGCAGGTGGTGCTGAGCTCAGTCTGCGGTAGAGCCAGGAATGATAGTGGCAAAGCAGTTAGGATGAATTCTAGAGAATTTCAGTAAAAAATACCAATTAGGAAATGGAGCATTTCAGGAAGAGCTGCTGGAATAAGAATTTACATTGTCTAACAAATAGTCTATCTCCTCTCATGCTACATAGATGGACTCTAAAGGCAGTGAAAATTTTCCTTCTTTGCCTAACAATTATTTATATTAACACTGGAATCATATTGCAGTCATGCTCCTGAATGTCCCATCCAAATCCTTGTTTAATATCACAGGCAGGGTTTCTGCCAGTGTTTTCTCAAGAGAGCAGCTCTATTTCATGAAACAATTAAATTTAAATTTGTTTGGTGGCCTGAAAGTTCTCAACTGCATTTTAGGCTTATGAACACAGTGGGAAGAAAATGATTCCTCAGAAATGAAAATAGAGTCAAGTTGGGGATAAATATCCTAAATTATAATCTCAGCCACAAATCCTGTGTCAGGAGCAGAGAGTAGCCAGGAGAGGTCATGATCCAGACTGACAAGGGATGAAATTGGCAGTGCTGGTTTACAGAATCTAGCATAAGCATGTTAAGTACAGCCAGTGAGAGAAAAAAAGGAGATGCTGGGCTGCAGTGACAAAATCAGACAACAAAATTTTTTTGATTTTTGATTTGCTAAAACAATTCATAAGAGGTAGAGTTCCTTCTCAGGGACAAAGGTCACCAAGATGCAGAGTCTTGTACTCAGTTATTCACCCTGTAGCAAAAAATGTGTAGCAGCAAATGATAAAATCAATAGTATATAAGAATTAACCAAAATAATTTTTTAACAGCAGTAAGTAAAAGCCACACCCTTTCATTCTGTTTGATATGAACTCTAAAAATTGGGGGAACTGCTTAGGGGTTTGAATGGTAGTAGCATTATAACTGTTTTAAGATGAGGCTCACTTCTGGACCCATTGTTCTATTTTCCTATTACAGTTACATCAATGTAGAAAAACAGTTGTGCAAGATAAGAGCTATGCCTGATCACAATATGAAGCCAGCCTTGTGGAAACTGTGCTAGCAGATTTTAGCAAGTGGGTAACAAGGTACTTTAATGTGTCTGAGATGTGGTTATGAGTGGCCGGCTCAACAGGAGGATCAACTCTGAGGAGAGAAAACAGGGTCAGCACCCAGCTACACAAATGAGATGGGCAAATGATGCCCAGAGAAGACCAGCCTGGCCTGGAAGTCTTTGACTGAGAAAGGTGCCTGAGCATGTACGTTTTTCCTTGCAGCTGGCTCCACTGACACTAGACTTCCCAGTTCATCACCTTTAGGGTTTTATACTTCTCAGCATTGCACCAGCCAGCTAAATTTGGAGTTAAACTGTTTTTGAACATCAGCTTTTAGAAGATACTTTGTCAATGTCTTGCTAGCTTGTGTTTTGCCTTTTTGAACAGAAAGTTTAATAGCATATATCTTTGAGGTGATCCTGTGGATAGCTCTGGTCTCCTCTGGCACTGTATCCTATAACTGACTTCCGATTGCTAATAATGCCTTATTCCTGTCTCTGATACATTCCCTACCAAGCTTCCTCCCTGCCCTGATCCAAAGGAGCACTGCATTTTCTGTTGCACATGGCCTGAAACTTGGTCTTCAGTGACAACTCTTTTTAGTTACGCAGGTTCACTGGTCTATTTTGCCTGTTCAATGGAAAGGATGACCAGGTGCAATTGAAAGCAAAATTTTGCACTTTGCTTTTGTTACATTTTAGCCCATGCGAAGGATGGAAGAGCGAGATAGGTTTGCTGTCACTGCAGCTCCACTGTTACACTTCTGCTGCTCTTCAGTTGTGTCTGTGGAGAGATGATGCCACAGCAAGGCCAGCTCTGAAGGGCTCTTCCCAATGCAGTGGCTTTTTCCTGACTGCAGTCCCTGCATAGATGGAAAACACAGTGAGAGGGACCAGATCTGACCGGGAATTCTTCTATAAATTAGCTTTTTTTTTTAACTGGTGAAAATTTCTTTGGATGTAAGTATTCTTACTAAAAACCTGGTCAGGAAATGATAGCCAGGTCTAGGATAGCTGTAATACTTGGCTGGAAGGAGAAAAGAGAAAGCCTAATCTTTGCTAGAGAAAACAAGAAGCCTGGGGAAGGGAGGAGAAGCCTGTGGAGGGGGAGAAGCCACCAAAGATTTCCCAGCTGGACCTAGCAGGGAAAGACTGCATGTGCTTCTCCTTCTGCACCTGATTTCCCGAATAGGAGGCAGAACACCTCTGTCGCAGGCACCCCTCCATGCCTTCTGACGTGTCCTGTGCGTCACCTCTGAATGGCAACAATCCCTGCAGATGGCGAGAGACATCCTTCTATGCTTTCCTGGGATGCTCAAGCAGATTTCATTCTTCAAGGTGGTTAGTTTTTGTCCCAAATTACAAACATCTTTTTACAAGGTTACTGAAACAGTGGTTTGTCCAGAGGAAATTATGTGTAGCTTGTGACCTGATGGCATTGTGACTGACTCAAATGGGTTTTGAATGCTCGCATATGGTGTTACTGAGTCTGGCCTTTGTTGTCCAATGCAGTTTCATGTGAGTAGGCAGAGTGTTGAAAATGTTTCTTCAGTATGCTGCACCTTCAACACCACACATGAGAACAAGAATCTTTTAGCTCCTCCCTTCCAGTTCCTGGCATTTATTTAACCATAGCAAGAAACATCATGAGGAGAAGAGTTTTTTAATTTTTTTGTTCTATTTAAAAGCCATTAGATTTATGAGTGTGGTGGTGGGCTGACTCCGGCTGGCAGCCTGTTCCAATGCTTGACAACCCTTTTGGTGAAGAATTTTTTCCTAATATCCAATCTAAACCTCCCTTGGCGCAACTTGAGGCCATTTCCTCTCATCTTATCACTTGTTACTTGGGAGAAGAGACCGACCCCCACCGCGCTACAACCTCCTTTCAGGTAGTTGTAAAGAGCAATAAGGTCTAGACCCTTCACCCACAGCCCCAGGTCCTTTTCTGCCAGGCAGCTCTCCAGCCACTCTTCCCCAAGCCTGTAGCATTGCATGGGGTTATTGTGACCCAAGTGCAGGACCCGGCACTTGGCTTTGTTGAACCTCATACAGTTGGCCTCAGCCCATCAATCCAGCCTGTCCAGATCCCTCTGTAGAGCTTTTCTACCCTCCAGCAGATCAACACTGCCACCCAACTTGGTGTCATCTGCAAACTTGCTGAGGGCGCACTCGATCCCCTCATCCAGATCATTGATAAAGATATCAAACAGAAGTGGCCCCAATACTGAGCCCTGGGGAGAACCACTCGTGACTGGCCACCAACTGGATTTAACTCCATTCACCACAACTCTTTGGGCCCAGCCACCCAGCCAGTTTTTAACCCAGTGAAGAGTACACTCATCCAAGCCATGAGCAGCCAGTTTTTGCAGGAGAATGCTGTGGGAAATGGTGTCAAAATGTCCATAAAATGTCCATAAAATGTCCATTGAATTCATTTAGTCCATGACTTGGGCTCCATCTGTTACAGTGGTAGCTGGGGACAGGAGAGGCGGTGTGTTGTGTGGGGTTATTGGGCACCAAAGCCAACTCAGTTTGGGTCACTGCTGCACTTGCGCAGATTCTTGTGAGGTTCATCCTCCGTCGCTTTGGGTGGTTTCTGCTATGGTGCTTCCTATAATATACAGCTCGAATCATGGGTTACAACAATTTAAAGGTATATTGAAGGATAAATTTTCTAGATATTTCACAGGGCAGGAATGTCTGGGCCCCAAGGGTGCCACCAGCCCTGCCTGTCCCCGTTCCCCCACCCCCAGCTCCCCCAACCCTGTCCATGTCCCAGGATCCAATGTCAGCCCCTTGGGATTCCCCCCAACCCACCCATGGGAATACTTCCTGCACCCTTTTTTTTTTCATTTTTTCTTCGTTTTCTACTTTCTACATCCCAGTTTCTTGCCCAAGCACAGACCTTAGAGATGAATCTTTCAAAACAACAGCAACAACCAAAAATAAAACCACATTTCACAGTGAAATTGGAAGTGTTTACTCTCATGAATACATTGACAAAAAGGCCAAGTTTCAAGAAACAAAAAAATTGAAGGGAACACAAAAGAATCAGGAATAGTTTGTAGTCAGAAATATGGAGTATAATTTAAGTGTGAATAAGAAAGTAGTTGTTTCAATGGAACATGGTGTGTGAATGTTAATAGAGGATGACCCTTAAGAAACAACTTACAAACAGTTGCTTTCTCCAACATCTAAGGTTTTCTAAAAATTACTTTTGTTGAGCTTTTCTGTCTTCTAGACTGATTCTTGTTGCCTTATTTGGGCTGAACATCTGCAACATATTAAAATATTCCTTCTGCTAAGGCTTTGAGAGCAAACACTCACACTCAGCAAATTCCCATTAGTATTAACATTTTCAGTACTTGGCATTTTATTGCTGTGGTGAGTTTGCTCTGCCCTGTTGCATGTGCAGTTTGTTTCATGCCTGCTTTGTCAAGTCACAGTGTGAAGGGTGAGGCTACGTCAGGTTCAATTGCCAGAGACGAGTGTTGCTGTATTTTCTGATGGCTCGATACCAGAAAGAAAAATGACCTCTCATTCATGTTTTTAAGCAGCTACCTTCAGACTGTTTAGAATGAGGCACTTGCCATCACAACATGGGTATATGAGAGCTGGGCCAGGATTTTATTCCAAATTACATTTTTTTTTGGTACTGCTCACTAAGGCCTCTGGTTACTGTGATTATTGTTGTACACACCCTATTCTTGGAGAACAAATGTTCAAAAGGCTAAGCCACCATTTCAATTAACAGGCAAGAAGCTATCTTCCTCCTAGTGTTGGCAGGAAAGTCTAATATGGAATTGGCTTCAAACCTATGCATAAATGAACCTTCCAAACAGTTTTTTCAAATGTGAGATTGGCCTATTGACAGGGAAGTTGAGGGAGGAAACTATACTACTATAAGCAAATATGGTTTTTTTTTCTCAGCCAAAGCTTAAGCAAACATCATATTTCTAGAGAAATTTAGAAAGTAATCAACAGTTACATTTCTTTCTCTGTGTACATTCCATTTCTCTTTTGAATGAACTGTTAAAGAAGGAATTGAACAAAAATATGACAATCTCTTCCTACTGCTACCAAACAAATCTGAAGCAGATGATGTAATAAAATTCACAAAGCAGCATGGAGGAGGAAGAAAGAGAGCTCTGATGCTGGCAACTTGAAGCCAGGAAATACTCCAAATTTTAAAGCTGATGTAATTTGACAGCTCTGATGAAATCATAGGAGTATGTATGCACATTCAGCAAAAAAATATAGCGATGAACTCTACCTGTCTTGACAGGCTGCCGCTTGAATGGATACTTGATTAATATTATCTGTATTCACAGTGCTACTTGGCATGAGCAAATGAATTTCAAAATATCGAGCTAAATGCTTTCATAATTCACTATTGCAGGAAGTATACAGTGCAAATGCGACCTGGAAAATTAGTCCTACAGTAAACACAATCCATCATTTTTCTAACAGTTTGGCTCATTGGGGTATACAGGTAGGCTTGTACGTTACAATTATCACTAGAGCACATATTTTATATAAATGCAGCTTAAATGTCTATTCAAGTTAAAAAAAAAAGTTTTACTGGTTTGTTGAGTAGGGTCTTTATCTGAAAAAATACTATCCTCTTTTGTCAACTCTAGGCTATCATTTATTCATACTTTTACTTACCATTGATTACAATTCCTAAATAAATGAATTCTCTCTTTAACAGATGAATCTAGAGGAAAAAGGATCCAGCACAAGAGCTGTCCTACCAGCAAACAGTAATTTTGCAAAGAGCAAGGTTATAGGAGTAAATTCTGGGACACTTATTTTAATGCAGTTTTCCTTGTGCTACTCCCAACATTACTACAAGCACTGTTTTGTTCCTGTTTCTAGGGATCCATTTGGAGTATCAGGGAACCTTCAGTTACACTTTCCCTCACTTGTAATTTTTGTTCCATAATTCAAGCTGCTGTTGTTTGGCTTGGCTCCTTCTGGAAGCTGTCAGTGCTGTTTCTGGTTGCAACCAGCATCATAATATGGGAAATACTGCACTTTTGGCTTAAAAGAAAGGAAGTCCATCTAAGGTGTTTCTGTATTCTGACAATACTTGGATGCAGAATGGCAGTCCTTTGGCACAACTGCAGCTGGGTGTGATTTGGAAAGAGCTGCGCTAAGGCTTGGATATTAGGAAAAAATTCTTCACTGAAAGGGTAGTCAGGCACTGCAACAGGCTGCCCAGGGAAGCGGTTGAATCTCCATCCCTGGAGGTATCTAAAAGGCGGGTAGATGTGGTGCTTAGGAACATGGTTTAGTGGTGGACTTGGTAGTGCTTGGTTAATGGTTGGACTTGATGATCTTAAAGGTCTTTTCCAACCTAAACAATTCTATGATTCTATGATTCTCCATTCTGTGCTGGAAATTCAGTTCGGAAAGGGCTTAGAAATGGAGGATGTGTATCACCATTGCCTTTTTTTTTTCTTCCTTCTGGCCAAGGAACACTGATATAGGTGAAAGTATGAAACAATTGGTGAGAGGAACCAAAACCTGAAGATGATGTTCCTGCAAGAAAGCATGTTACTCTTGAGATTTTTACCTTGCAAATCATGGGGTAGTATTCGGGTGCTTAGGCATCCATGTCTAGTACTTTTTGAGATGCCTTGGGGCACCTGAGACATTCATAAGGATGCAGATAAGTCATGGATCCTACAGGAGACTTATACCCTTTTAGATAGAAAGTTGTAGGCCAAGTGGGAAGCTAGGGAGACTTAATTGGTATCAGATATCCTATGTCTATTTGGAAGATTCCTGTCTAAATCGCCTCTCAGGTGAGTGCCCTGTGGTTGAAAGGACAGGGCAGAGAGGAGAGAAGGGAGGTTCATGTATACGTATTCATAGAATGTATTTTGTATGTTAGAGAAGATGGCCCTTATCTCTGCCACAGGTGGTAATACAAAAACTCATCATGTTTTACATAGCATTTTATGAGTGTGCCTTTCGGCATATGAGTTGTTCTTACCACATTTGCTCTGAAAATTTGCTCCTTGCACTACATGAGTCATGGACTGGAGGAGAGGAAGCTTGAGCACATCAAGCCATGGATACTTTGCTGAGTGAGCACTTGTGGAGATATATGTTGGCCTTAGAAACTGAAAGGTGTTCTTTCGCACTTCAGAAGGATTGCTCAAAGTGGAGATTGCTCATAGAGATGTTCTGTGAAAGCAAGTAAACTGTGTTACAAAAACTGATGAAGTGACTTACTCGCCTTTATTCATAAAAATACATTTAAACACACTTTTTCTCTACTGTTCCTTCTAATCCTCACACTGACACAGAGTCAGTGGCAGACTGGTTATGCTGAGGTTCTCTATTTGATAGAACCAAAAGAAGGAACTGTATATTACAGAACAGGTCATGGGTAATGAAGCTGTTGTTTTCTTATTTGGTTGCTTATTATATTTGTATTGTATTCTCATGTCATGTGTGAGAAAATTCAAGTGTGTTCGTTTCATTTTTCTTCTGGGAACAGAAAAAGTTGTTGCAGCTTTTGTTTGGACATGTGCTAATTTTCCTTCCTAATCTAGGACAAGGTGGTTTGGAAATGGCCTTAATAGACTGCTCTGGGAACTGTTCCCAACTAATGAACACTATTAAGTAGCCGGATCTAGTTCAAGGATGATGGCTTTGGTAATTCTGTGTAGAGGAACATGCTGGTTTTGCTTTGCAGTATAATTAGTCTGTGCATGAGGCACACCTGCTTTATTTTAAATGTAAGGTATATGCTCAGTTTATGAAAGCCAAACATCTGCCATAGAGTTGCTAAAATATGTACCTTAAAATACCTGCCTCTGATATGCTGCTATGTATCTTAAGGTAAATTAACAAAAATGCTTATTGATATTTTAACACTGAATTTTTGTCATTTAACTCATAGCTCTTCTCAAGAACTGTACTTTTGACATGCATAAGTCGCTCTAAAAATGTCTTTTATATTTCTGAATCATCTTTCACATACTAACCAGAAGGCTTGCTTCAATCTCAGAATGAGTAGATCTTGTGCATTTCTCTGCTTAATTGTGCTGGGATTGAGTCTGCTTGACCATTGCTTAGAGATGTTTACCCTTGAAAGATTTAAGACCAGTTTATCTCCTGTTGATTTCTAACAGAGTAAGAGGCACTGATTGATGGAATGACCATTTAAAACTCCCCACATATGTTGAAACTGCCTTAAATTTCCTTTTTGCAGTGGTATTTACAAGAAAAAATACTAAAATATACCAAGAGAGCAAATGAATGTGAAGGTCAGACTGATTTTTCTGCTGTAACAAAAAGCTTAATTCCCTAAATGGTGATACCTTTTACTAATGAGAAGCACTATTAGCCTCTATCTTTCCTAACAGTGTATTAAGCTGTGTGTGAAGTTTTTACTTTATCTCTCCTACTTACTGTGACTAGAAAATACAATTAATACATTTTATAATTAAATTGCTTAGTTACTTCATGGAAAACTCAACGGTACTACTTCAGCTTGTGTTAAAATCAGCAACCCACTAAAAGAACTTGGCATAGTATTTTCATCATTCTGTTTTAAAACGGCAAGCTTGAAAAACAAACTAAAACCTGCATGATGATTTTTTGTCACTGAACAGCCTTTAGCCAATAACTGATTGCTTGCATAGAGTAACAGTTAGCAAGAGGGGAAAGCTTGCTCCCTCAGGACCCTAAAAGTGAGAGGGTCAGGTTTTCATGCATTTCCTCTAAAACATTGTACTCTCCAGTTACAGCATTTAAAGACATAGCTGTTAAACACGGCAGTGATTTCTGAAGGTCAAAGATATATTTCATGGGAAGAATTACTTTTAAAAATCATCTGCTGCCTAGAAGGAGGTTGGATAGCTGCATAGTTAAATTTCTGACTTTTTTTTCTTTTTTTTTTTTTGTCTCGTTTTGGCAAGGAGGTGACCTGATCAGAAAAGTAAATGTCTTTACATAAGGCTGTGAAAAATAACCATGAAATTACTGCAATGAAGTATTCATCTTGTCCAGCCAACAACACTATGGAACCATCTTCCATCAGAAAATGAAGATTGTTAAACCAAGAGTATTCCACAGGGATTTCATTAAGAAAGTTTTGAAAATATTTCATTTAATTTTCAATGAAAAAAGTATAGTTTTGTATGCTGTATGTTAATAGTAAACTTGAAATACACACTGCATTAACATAATTATGTATGTATAATACCCCATTGTTAAAGTGTTTCAACTTTTAAAAAATAAATGTGGTAGTTTGGGCTGAGAGCATTTTGAGTTTCATTTTGTGGAAAATTTTGACTTCCATTTCAGTATGATTTTAATTGCAAGATTTGTTTCAGGAGAGAAACATGTAAATAAAGTTCTGTAGCAGATGGGGTTGTTTCCTAGAATGAGAAATATTCTGCAACGTTACAGTTCTAATCTGTTTCTGTTCATGTACTTGGCAGTCTTCAACAAAGGCATAAGTTAGCACTGTTAAACTTGGGAAGGCAGTGTTTCTTCCTAATACAATGTTTTAAGGTTAAAAAAAGAGAGAGGGAGAAACTAAGATAGAACTCAAACCCAAGTTGTTCATTTTTCTCTCTTAATACCTCCTTTGAGTGCATAAATTAAAACATGGTTTTATTTTGTCTTATCCATTTGTCAAGGAAAAAGGAAAGTTTAAATTTGCGCCTGTGTTTTTGAAAAAGCAGCTAGCAACTAGTACATGAGGGAGTAACCTTTTCATCTAAACAGCTTTTCAGTGCTTATGTATGTTTGCAGAAAATAATATTTTTTTCCTAGCATCTGTCTGTAATGCCATCTGCTACTATGCTTCAGGCAGCTTTGATTGTGTAAACTTAGCTTTTCAAACAGTTTGCCAAATGTAGTGGTTTTGAAAATGTATCCCCATTCATCCCCTACCAAGACATTTGATGGCATTCTGCAAACCCAATGCAGAACGAACCAACCTTGACTACAGTGAAAATGTTTCTTGTTCCCTCACTTCTGCTTGTACCTTCACATGTGCCGTATACACCAGGATGAACCTTAGGGGCAGATAACAGTATTCGGTCTGTTGCTACAAATTTGTATTAAATACACATCTATAATATTTTTTAATTCCATTATTGGGTTTAACACCTGCATTCACAGTTTCTTAACATCTTTTCCTTATTGCATTATTTTCTCACAGCTACTGAAAGGCAAGTTAGTCCCATAATGAGTGCCGCTATTACCAACAACCACACACCCTTCTATGTTCCATTGACCTGAAACAAAACATAGTTTTGCCATTTTCTGGACTATTTGGGTAACCATTTGTTAGACTGTACTTGTATAGTTATATATCTATTCCTCTGTTGACAAACCTTGAACTTCATGTCATATAACTTATCCCCTGCCTGTCCCCATTGCTGCTTGCAATGTGTATGGAGACAGCCTATCTGTACCCATGCGATACCTGACACACTGTTGTGCAGAATCAATGCTTGTGGGGTGTATATCCAACTCCTGAGTGATACACACAGCTGAGTCTTTCTGGGAATTTTTACGTGGCGTGCTGTGGGACAAATTCTTCAAATTCTCTTTTTTTCTTTCTTAAACAGCTCCCACCTTAGAACACTGATCTTACAAGCTGCTTTAGCCCTTGTCATTGCTTTTGTCATGAGCTTCCTGCACTTTTTGATATGCTTGTAGCAAGGTGAAATAGACTAGAAGAGAAGGTCCTCAGAGACCCAACCAGAACAGTTAGGTAAAGGGTCAGCCGTGTAAATATCACGTTACTGAAATACTTTCAGTGCTTTATGGAGGTAAAGTTTGAAGAGACAGGTAGCATTTTTTTTTCCCAGATGACAGAATTTGCAAAAACACCCAGGCTTTTGAACACAACAGCCCTTCTTGAGCTCTGAAGGAGGAGCAGCATCACACTTCAAGCTAAGAGCAAACTGGGAACAATTGAGTTTAAGTTAATTATGTTAATCCATATAAAATTTCAGAGAAAAGGATAATTGGCACCTTTGGAGCAGAGAGGGATGTTAGCAAGGGAAGAAAAGTTAAGATTTTTAGTCACTGTGACACGGAAAGAAAGGCAGGTAATTATCACTAGTGGAAGTGAGAGGTTACCAGAGGTGAGGGTAGGGGTAAATAGTAGTGTGCCAAGATAAACTTTTTGTGTCTGTGATTTTCAGTATCCATTGGAATGTTGAGCTGAGTTTCCAGTTTCATCCTTTGGGGCTCAACTGTCCATCATCCTTGAGACTCAGGACTGAACTGGCCCAGAGCTAGAATGGCTGTTTTGGGAAGCACCTCCTCCAATTAATATCCAGGTGATTCTGCCCTTCACTGACCACATGAGTTCATCCTTGTGAGTGCAACACCCCTATTATTAGGACTGAGAAAGAAGTGTTAGACCACAGAGGGCAAGTGAAGTATCCCACTTGGCTTTCTTCAGATGTCTTGTGCTGTGATCAATACTGATCTCCACTTGAGCCCCAGTGTTTCTGGCTGAAGAGGATCACAGACCCTGGGAGAGGCTGACACTATTTTGCCCTCTCTATGAACTTCTCTCAGAGGAGTTGGATGCCTCTGGGGAACCTGTGCAAGGAGCTTGCCTCATCCTTCTGGAGCCAGAATACATGAACAAAATAATAGTCTGAGCCTGCACCTACACACCATAACAGCTCTGAGTCACGAGAGACTAGGGAAATTGGGGACACCACCTAAACACGTGGTCAGTGGCCATGAGCTGCCATTTCAGTGAGTGATGTTGGCTGGGTGGACACTGGACATGGCCCATACTTGCACTCTGCAGCTCACAGTTACACGTGGACATTAAGATGGGTGGCAGCTGAAGTGTCTACATACCTGGAAGCCAAGCAGATCCAGCAGGCCCAGGTTTCACCAGTCCTTGCAAATGAGCACAGAGTTTTTAACCTGGATGGGAAGAACCTGAATGTGAGCTTTTTGCAATGTAGATTACTTCATAATGTGAAAACTGGCAAGATATCTTTATATCCTGTACCTTCACAGCCACTGTGGAAGACATGAGTGTCTTCTTTACTCATAGCATGCGTCAAGTCTGTGGCTAGACGGTGGTAGGTATTATGCAAATACATGAATAGTATTTGTACTACAAGAGCTTCTGAAGAATGGTGTAAATCACAAGACAGCTTGTTATGGTAAGTGCAGTGTATAAGAGACCTTCTGCTGTTTCATCATATGATAAAGAAAAAGAATGTAATATATTCCCATTTCAGAAAGAGCCTGATTTATACATTTTTAATTGCTACTATGAAAAATGGGAGAGAAAAAGTGTAAGTGAACAAAGCTGCAGGAGTTGGTGGAATCAATACATAGATCAGAGAGCAGAAAAGCTCATTAAGTTCTGATGAGTGAATGTGATTTTAAATGTAGATGTTTTGAATCTTGTTAATGTACCAAGTTTCACTTTTTGAGAGAGAAGCAAAATAAATAAATGTATATGAATGTAAAATGGATCATCTATTGGAAGTCTGTAATATGTCCTATGGAACATGTAAGTTGTCAGAAATTTTCCATTTAAAAGTGATTGTGATATGAAGGGTAAAAATTAAACAGCACTGAAATTGTCATTGGCACCAGGAATTAAGGAAGCTGAGGTTGTTGTTTCCTCAGACCAGTTGCTCTTGGGACCTATAGAACTGGATGTCTCTGCATACAGCGGAAGAGGCACAAGAAGTTCTCATCAAATGAAGCTGGATGTGTTCTTCAGACGTGACTGTACAGCCTGAGACAGTGAGTGAAAGGAATGGTAATCTCATATAGCTTAAGAATTAAATTCCTTTCAAACATGATGACAGTGCTATTACTCTAAATAGTGATAAGTAGACCTATATGCTGCTTTCCAGCCTGGAGAGTCCTAATCCTGCCCTATACTGAGAATGTAAAATGAAGCAGTATGGAATAACTAGGTGTTAATGCTCTAATTTTAGTAAACCCATCCAATAGGCTGTTAAACTACTACAGCTGGTACAGTCTTTACAGTAGATTGCAGAAACAATGTAGAAATACTCAGTCCCTCTAAGGGTCTACGGAGAAAGGAGATGTCACCATATATGCAGAATATTCACAACACGTCTATCTTTCATTGAATATGGTAAACATGGACGTCCAAATACATATATGAAGAGCATGCTGGAGGCTACAGCTTATGGCAGAGAAGACAAGGTAGCAGTAATTCATTTCCTGGAACAAAATCATAGAATCAGAGAATGGCTGGGTACTTAGTAGAAAACACAAACGCACACTTGGACTTACAACAATAATACCTGGTAACAGAAGGCGCGAGAGACCTTGGCTGGGAAGGACACTGGTTCAGCTCAGTTTGGCTCTAAGTGTGCAGAAAACTTCCTGGGGTTGTGGAGCTAGAGAAGCAGAAGCTTAGAAGGACTTACAGGACTAAGCAAGGCCCTAATAGCCCTAGTACCTCCATGGAAACCTGTCTCCTGGGAACTTCAGTTTCTCTGAGAGTTGTGCTTAGCATCAGCACACTTAATTCACTGAATGAATAGGCTTTTTTTTTTTTTTTTTTTTTTTTTTTTTTGAGAAAAGCTTAGCTTCTAGGGTTAAAAGAGCTCAGGCACACAAAGAAGCAATTCAGTGATTCTTTGTGATTCCAGATGATGACGGCATCTTTCCTTGGAGTCCTTCACGCTGGATTGGGGTGGGTGGGTGGGTGTGTCTAGTGGTGTCTAAATTTTTTTAAATTTTTTTCCCCACTATGATTGAGGATTCTGAATGGCAATTTTCTGAATGAAAATAGAAGATAAAGTAACCAGTGATACAACCAGCCCTGAGATTCAGACTGGAACCATACAGTAAGGAGGTCAGATTTTGCATTAGCCTAAAGAAATAAGGAATGATCCTTTCTGAAAGTGGCTAAGCAGCATTTACCTATGCAAGAAAATAAGTATTGACATCTGGCTATGAACTTAATGGATTATTCTTTTCTGGCAATAAAGGCATAAAGAACAGAAGGAGGAAAAACCTGGGACTATGGATATCTGAGATCAAAGACACCATACACCCAACATCACTGGCATAATCCACCTTCTGCTTGATCTTGCCAGAGTGCCTCAAAGCATCGTGAATTATGTCGGAGGTGGAAGCAGCAGACGGTGCCATGCACAGAGCTGGCAGTTGGACCTCTGGTCTTTCTATGATGGATGTGAGCTGGACTTTAATTCTCATTCCCAAAGGCATTTGCCATGTCAGTTGCAAATTTGGACTTTTTTACATGGGAAAAGCAAAACATTTTCTTCTCAAAGTTACAGGTTTCTTCCTTCTACACTCAGACTTCCTCTATTCCTACACTTTTTACTAGCCTGTTACTGTTTTAAAGAATAACACCTCTCTCCCATAATGACAACTTAGAAGATAGCCAAGGAGTGGGAAGGCTTTCAGACTAATACAGGCTGGTGGGGGTGTTCTGTCAATAAGGACATTAGGGGCAGCAGATGTTCTGTGATCCCTTTTCTACTTAATGGTTGTTGACACTTGCAGAAAACTGTCCTTGCCATTGGTGATCAGGTCACCCCTTCCAGTGCTGAGTTCCTATGAGTGTTACTGGGATATAACTCATTACACTAGAGCAAATAACTTCTACAGACAAATATTGTAATGCCTGTTATCAGACTTTCTCTATATCATTCCTTTTCTTTCTGTAGAATTCCTATTTCCTGTTTATATAAAAAATGTAAATTCTTGGTGGATTTGACTGGAGTTGGTAACTGCCTAAGCTAGCGTAACATTTACTGATGTTCATTAACCATAGTTTCCTTCATCATTGGTTATCATTTAGAATAAAAATGTCTCATTGTTTTTCAGAATGAAACATTCTTCGTACTGTCCTGTGTTGCAGGTTATAGGATTTAATAGTATTCAATTGTCATCAGATTGAATTCTCCCACTTACCTTTACTTAAAATGGGCTCTCTTTCTCCAGCATGGAATTACTTAAATGATTTCCCTTGACATCAAACCCAGATTGGTCAGATGTGAAAACAAAGAAGAGACCTTCTGGCTAACTGCAAGTAGCCTAGGTCCTGCTGTTCAACATTTACCAGGAATATTAAAGATATGTCAAGTGAGTGGGTGGCATTAGGCATTGCCTAATTTTAGTCTAGGTAAAAGTGGCAACTGAAACAAATCACTGCATTAAATGAAACTAGCTGGATACCTCTGTGGTCAGCATTGTCTATATCATATTTAAAAAAAATGTCTGCAATATAAAGGAGTCTAAAACACTTTCTGGATTTAAAGGTCATCTCCTGATGACCTTTATTGGAGACATGACATATTGTAGATATGTATGCACTTGGCACAATTCAACAAGAAGCAGAGAGATAAAATTATCTTCCAACCATGGATCTGTGAGGCTGCTGCTTCTGCCTTTAGCACAAATGAGAGAATACTGAGGATGATGCCATTTATACTGGTCAAGGATGGCCTCAGAGATTGGGCTAGCTGTGATATGCCTTTCCCTTTTTCTTCCATATGTGGCTTTCTGGATTCAGGCAGAGTGGACTTGTTTATGGCTTAAATATGAACTAATCAGATGGGCAGAAAACCAAAATTTAAACACTGGATAATTCTGTTGTATGGCATTAAGCTCTGTAGCTTCTATAGCTGCTGCATTTTATGTAAAATGTTAGGTAGAAACTTAAGACTGACTGAATTAAATCAGATCCAAGCTTCCTAACCCATAAACTGTTTCCAGTGTCAGTCAAAAGCAGGTATCCAGAGGAGCGAGCCAGAAAATGGGTACATGTAACACTGTTCCTTATTCTCCTGCCATGATCATGTAGACCTCTAGCATATTCCCCTCAGCCATCCCTTTATTATGCTGAAGTCATTTAACTTACAAAGTCATTCTTCATGTAGAAGCCGTTGCTTATTTCTGATCACCCCTCTTGCCCTTCTTCAGCTCTTCTCTAGTTATATTCTATAACTCTTGAGATACAAGGACCAAGACTGCACCAAACCATGCATTTACATAGGGGCATAATAATGTTCTTTTTTTTTTTTTTTCCCTTTTTCTATTCCTTTCCTAATTAATTCTAACACTAACTTGCTGTTTTGGTAGGTACTGAACTGAAGTTTTCATGGAATTGTCTATGAGAAATTCAAGATTGTTCTCCTGTGTTGTAACAGACATCCCAGAGCCCATCATTTTAAGCACAGAGTAATAATAGGTGGTTTTTTTTCCACATGGATCCCTTGAATATAGAATTCAATATACTGAATTTCACCTGCTTTTTTATTTACTATCGCTTGACTTTATAAGGTTCTTCTGTCAATCTTGACAGCTAAAACATATCTTTGGAGATTCTGTTCAGTCTTTTTAAACTCTTTTGTTGCAGCTGCTTAGTGTGTTCTTGATGTATGCCCACATTCACAGTCAGGCAGTGATAGGTGGGTAGCAGGGAGCTCTGCAGAAAAGGCATTTAATGGTGGAGGAAAGCATGTGGCAGAGCAGCACCGTACTTCTCCCCGTCTCTGGCTGTGGGCACCGTTGCTAGCTGTATGATCACCTGTCAGTTCCTCTGCCTCTCATGGTGGAAGCTGGGATGGAGCTGAGAGAAAAAGATTATAATGAAGTCCAGTGAACTTCTTTTGTCCCACTGTGGTCAGGAGCTACTGGCTATAGCAGGGAAAGTGCCTCTACATGTTTACAGGTGTCTGGAGTTCTTTCTGTTATTTGCTTGGTTTTGTCCTCATGGCTAGGCTCAGGAAGAGTATAAACCTTTTTTAGGTGCCGAGTGAATTAAAAGACCATTGGTTTCAATACATCTAGAATCAATATTCCCTCAAACAGTAAGCGTTCGTCCTGCCACAGATTTTAATATCCATTCCAGTAGCTATCACAGGGAAGATAAGACAGGAACATAACCTTCCAAATGGCAAATCAACATGCTCATATGTTTCAACCTTAAATATCCATGAATCCCCCTTGTTTCTTTGAAGAGTTTTGACATTTACTTAAGTAATTACTGTCACCTCTAAATGGCTGCCCATATTTTGTCCTTTTGTAAATCCTTCTCCGGTGTTATTTATGCCACTGTTTCATCTTAGCTCTTCGAGCCAGGCTTTATCGTGTCTGCCAGGTGTACTGTGCACACACATTCTGAATTAATCTCCCTAGTCTGTCAGAGTGTAAGGAAGTTCATTTATTCAAAGGAGGTGGGAGAAGTGAGGGGAATTCAGCCTGAGATACCCTGGTCTTGGTTGTCTTTGTGAGTTACTTACACTGGGCAAAACGCTGCTTTCCGTGTGAATAGTTTCAGCACAAGCAAAGACAATGATGTCAGACATGAGTAGCCTCAAGTCAAATCCTTTGCCATCAACATGCCTCAAAACAAGCTGATTAATTCTTCAAAATCTTTTATTCCAAGTGCTTTGCTGCACTGCACACACTTCCATCATGTAAAATCTCATAGCAATGAACTTTCCCATCGCAAGTGAGATGGCAGCCCTGGTTCTGTAGCTAGGCACTTTGCTCTGCAACCCGTCTCAGACTTGCATAAGTAAATGCTTCCTGAGAAAAGTTTAGTGTTAGATTTCCACAGCTGGGCAAGCAGATTTACAGGTACAAAATGATGTGAAGAGCAGTGCAGTTGCATGAGCCTTCTCCTTTGTGGGGATGGGTGGTCTGACCATGTGCTGGAAGGCTGTCTGATTGGGAAAGTTTGGGTTTTACGTGGAGGTTGAGCATCTCACTGATGAACTGGGAATGCAGCCCTGGTGCATTGGTGTTAATCAGTCAATATTCACTTTTAAACAATCAAGAGTGCAGAATAAAGTTGGCAAGGAGTTGAAAGAAAACTGGAAGGTCTTCTCCTTCAAGGCAGGCTCATCCTGACTCAGTGCGACTGCTCCAGGTGATTTGGAAGAGCCTGACTCTTAAATGAGAACAAAGAGTGCCTCCGAGTGACTATTTTCCACTTGGAAATGAGAGGCAAAAAAGAACCAGGAGGGAACTAACTATGAGTGTATACTGAATAAAACAAAGTTACTGCTTAAGTTTCAAAACTGTTGAAGAAATATATGAAATACATTTTTTGCTGCTTACACAAATTGGTGAAGACAGTTCTGAGCAGATTTCAGCAGAGCACAGTGGAGGCTGTGTAAGAATTCTTAGATCCTGCTGAGAAGGGAGGTCTGTGGAAATGCTTTGAAGGCAGCTAATGAATACAGTCAGGAAGAAGCAACTGGGAGATGCTAGGAAAACCCTAGTGAATGCTGGGAAGAACCAGACCAGATATCGATTATCACAGGCTCCGTCTTTGACGTGTGTTTTGGACAAAGCATTGGGAGAGAAGAAAATACAACTGAAGAAGAGAACTCAAAAACCCAAGAAAGTTATTTCTTATTCTATACAATGACAAAGATCATGTCAGTTTAAGTTAGCCACTACAAAATTTATCACTTCTGTCTTCAGCTGATGTAAGTTACGTGGCTGCTATGCCAACAGATGTCCTTAAAGGTGTAGTGATGTTATCCATGATGTCTTTTTTGAGTTTGATTGCAGTGTAACTTCAAGCCCAGTATTTTGGGGGAATTGCAACTGGAGAAACAAAAAAAAATTGTTTTTAATTTTTTTAATTTGTTTTTAAAATAAAAAAAAATTAATCTCCAAGACATATAAAGAAGGACATTATATGTCAGATACCATTGTCAGATTCTCAGTTGAGAAAACAAACAGCGACCATGGAAAAATGAATGAGCGAACTTCTGACAAGTCATATTTCCCATTTTTGAAAAGCTGCAAACACATGATATTATTCTTAAAAGTCATACAGAATGGTCCACAAAGGGATGTATCTAACCTTTTAGTGTCTGTCTGTAGCTTTTTAATGTTTGTTTTCCAGCAAACAGCTTTGCCAATTCTTACACTTTGAAATACCTAGCCTGCTTGCTGGACAAGCTGCCCTGCTAAGGTTTATTCCATGTTGGTGCTTTGAGCTTTGTCTTTCTGCTTGTACGTCCACAGATCCCAGGCAGGCAGCCTTGCAAGCCCTGAACCACCAGTGACCGCCCTCAAGGAGCGGGTGTGAGAGATTTTTGTGTGAGGGTGCGGACGAGGTTTTGGTGTGTTGGCGTTTGTGTGCCGTCCTGTGCGAGAGAAGAGCAGCCTGGCTTCAGTCACCTGCCAGGAGGGAAGGAGGCAGGAAGGCAAGCTAGCATGATCACAGGAGAAAACCTCCTGTTTCCCCTCTGTGTTGAACTGACTGTAAAAATGTCTGCAGACCTGTGGAGCAAGAGGGAGGATTTATTTCTCTTTATGCGTGGTACACACAGGAAAGAAGTTATATCAGGAGCAAGCAACAGGAATCAGCCTGAAGGAGAGAACGTAGGCCAGTTTTGTTTCTCCTCCGGAAACTGCGATGAGGAAAACCTTTTTAAAATTTTCCTGGTATTCTTGTATTACCTGTGGTGAATCTTTTCATCTCATTTTTCATGTTGTACTTGTCACTGTTCTCTCTTGCTCTTTGTTTGCTATTGTGAATATTGCACTTGCATTTAAAAATAAAGGAAGATAATAATAGCTTGATTTCTTCTGTGTTATGGTGGCTAAATGGTCTGTGTAGGTGTATGTAAACTTCTTTATTTGTCCTATTTGCCTACTGTGTGCCTTCAAGTAGGTCTTGAGTAACTACTGAAGAAAATAAACTTATAACAGTATTTACTGAGAGGGCTTTTGGTTCTTAACTTGTAATTTCAGATAAAACCTCTCATAATCTTTTTTGTTTTCCCTTTCTGTAGATACATGTAATTAATTTTTTTTTCTGTCATAAACATTTATGGAAAATGAAGCTGAAACTTACTTGCTCAAACTTTCTCTTAAAGCAAATTTAAATTCTTTCTCCATAAGCAATTTTCTCATCATATAATCATCAGACTTGGCACCTCTGTTCCCTGAAACCTTACAATCTGTTGACTTATAAACCTGTCCCTGTGGCTCAGCCATGCTCTGAGCTCTGTGTTTTTTTACCAAGCAGACCAAACACAGATTTCCTTCTCTCTGCTGCAGAGTTCATATCAGATACTGTGCAGTAGGTTAACAGATTTTGTGTGCAAGAAGAAAGAGAGAGGATTTTTTTTTTTTTTATTTTACTGTTCTATGTTGAGGACATGCAACTGCTGCCATCTTCAAAGGATCAAGACAATTTGTGAGTTAATAGACCAGACATGATTGCACTAAAGCAATTTCAATCTGAGTTTATGGAAGTAAGGCATAGTGGCAGGTTGATGAACCAAGAGATCATAAGGTTGCAGTGAACTGAGGCTGCAAGTTTGATGTTTCTGTGCTGAGAAAATTGCCCAGCTTCCAGAGGAACAGATATTATAGCTGTGACACCCTTGTTACTTTTATTATGTATGTGCTTTCCATTGCTGTAGGTCCCAAGTTTTCAGGGCTTGTAAATAGAAATGGCTTCAAAACTCTGGTGTGTCAGTTTGGGACTGGACCATGACTGAAAGGGAAAAAAATCTTGTACCACTCCCTCTCCTCAATTTTGTATGTAATGCATGGGAATGGAAGAGCCTTTCATTCAAGGGTTCAGTCTCTCTGTTGGCCGTTGCTTTGCTCTGTGTTTAAGAAGGCCTCAGAAACTTGCCAGAGCAGCCAGGTGCATCTCATCGGTTTTGCATAATTACTAAGTGGTGCTCCTGGGCCCCTAGCTGGGCCTGTGTGTTTTCTTCATGATGCTTTTCTTCAACAAAAGGCAAGAAATGTGACCTCTTGTAAGCAGATACAAATAAAGTCATTATACTCTTTGGTACAATGTGAGAAAGGTAACTTGGTGGGGCTGATTCCCATGTTCAGTCTATGTCTTCAGATCATTCTGGTGATGCCAAACAACTGCAAGCCTGTCTAGTTAAGCATGGCTGATGGCTGCTTTGTGCTTCTGGAGGAGTGTAAAGCCAGCAGAGCTTGCTAGTGACTGTAACACATCGTAGCTGTGAAAGAAGTGTGACCTCACAGCCCAGTTCCACCCCTAGCTGTGTAATGCCTATCTGCTGGTTGTGAGGATGCTCTCTTCAGCCCTTCAACTAAATCTGTCTGGATCCCTGGATGTACATGTGCTCGTGGCAACTGAATGTGAATGCCAGAAAAGTTTGTCTCTTCTTGGTTCATTTGATGCTACTCAGAGGCAGGGCTACTAGAGCTATGTGTTATGACAACACAAGATAGCATATAGGTGCAATAGCTATAGCTCTGTTCTTTGGATGACTGTTCATTAATTACTACTTTTAGTTATTTAGAGCCACACCTTCTTCCATCTTGTGTAGAAAAGGTGCACTTAGAAAGCTGAGTGGCTACTGCGCTTGTCTGATGTTGGGCTACACATACTGCTTCTGTTACTGTTGAAACACATTTCGAGCTGTTGCCAAAATAAAATGGATTTTAAAGTGCTGATGTTTTTTCAAGCAAAAATTTAAATATTTTGGCCAAAAAAGATTTTCATACTAAGAGCTTCTAGCTCCTCAAATTGAAAGTAATTCCATCATGTCTCATGGAGGCTGTACTTTGGTTACCTTAAGTTTCCATCCTTCTGTAGATGACACTTCTGCTTACATATAACCAGAAGCAAAAGTTGCCCTTCTGGGGAGAGAAGGGCCTTTTTCATCGTGGATGTCGATGGACTGAAGATGAAGTTGAGCCAGTGAAGGTAGTCAGTGGGGGAGAACTAGGACAGGACACAACTGAAGTACAACTTCTCTGAACTAGAAGAACAATATTTCCAAATCAGTTCAGTATTGCTATTATTTCTCTATTAAGTGGAAATCATACATTTTGTCAAAACCCCATTGGATACTGAAAATAGATGAGAAATTTTCAACCCCTGTGCAGATAGATACACTCATCACCTTTTTAAACTCCGGACCCACAACACATTTGTTACTCTCCTCTTCTCATGAGTCTCTCCATCTGCTCACCTTTTAAGACCTCTCTCATCGTTATAATGTACTATTTGAGGAATTCACTTCTCAGGAAAATTATGGGGTTGTATAGGGCACACACATGCACTATGGAAGATATGAATTTACACTCAGAGATTTAGTTATAGATTCTAGCTTCTTCTCTAAACTTTCTGTTTTTAATGATTTATCACTTTCAGACTGCTCAGTGCAGAGATTTCTAAAATAAACTGAGTGTAATCAAATGAGTTCTCTGAGTGTTTTTAAGATTTTCTAAGATTTTTAAGATTTTCTAAGATTCTCTAACAGTGGTGTTTGAATAAACAAAAAAACTTAAAAATAAGCATTTCAGGCACCAGTAATCACTGTTTTCATAACTCTGACACTTATAAATCGACAAAAGTTCAGTGAATATAGTTTTCAGTCTTAAAACTGTCAAACATTTAATATAAAATAACCCACATCTAGCACATGCATTAGAAATCAGCTATCATTTCCTAATTTTAAACTTCTAAGCATTTCCAATAAGCAAAGCTTGCCCTAGAAGTTAAATATCTCTTCTTATGGCCATATAAGTTGCTAACAGAAATTTTGCTGAATTTTGCATGAGTGGTAGCCAGTCAGTAAGGAACCACCCTCAGCTTAAACATCTTCCAGGTCCTTTGAGTGCTGGGCTCAGGCACACCAACAGCATGTTTGCAGCTGTAGGTAATGCATGGAAAATGTTGTGACATATAAATCAATGCCACAATAATTCAAGAAACACTTTACTCTGTTCCAGAATGCCAATTTGTCACTGAGAGGTGGCTGAGGCAACTGGTTAGTGTGTGGTGGGTTGACCCTGACTGGATGCCAGGTGCCCACCAAGCTGCTCTATCACTCCCCCTCCTCAACTAGACAGGGGAGAGAAAATAAAACGAAAGGATCATGGATCAAGATAAGTACAGGGAGAGGTCGTTCACCAATTACCATCATGGGCAAAACAGATTCGACTCAGGGAAATTAATTTAATTTATTGCCAATCAAATCAGAGTAGGGTAATGAGAAATAAAACCAAATCTTAAAACACCTTCCCCCCACCCCTCCCTTCTTCCCATGCTCAACTTCACTCCCGATTTCTCTACCTCCTCCCCCGAGCGGCATAGGGGGACAGGGAATGGGGCTTGCGGTCAGTTCATCATGTTTTGTCTCTGCTGCTCCTTCCTCCTCACATTCTTCCCTTGCTCCAGCGTAGGGTCCCTCCCATGGGAGACAGTCTTCCACAAACTTCTCTGACGTGAGTCCTTCCCACGGGCTGGAGTTCTTCATGAACTGCTCCAGCATGGGTCCTTTCCACAGGCTGCAGGTGGATATCTCCTCCACCATGGACCTCCATGGGCTGCAGGGGGACAGCCTGCCTCACCATGGTCTTCACCACGGGCTGCAGGGGAATCTCTGCTCCAGCACCTGGAGCACTTCCTCCCCCTCCTTCTTCACTGACCTTGGTGTCTGCAGTTTCTCTTTCACATATTCTTACTCCTCTCTCTGGCTGCTGTTCCACAGCAGTTTTTTTTTTCCTCCTTCTTAAATATGTTATCTCAGAGGTGCTGCCACCATCGCCGATAGGTTCAGCCTTGGTCAGTGGCAGCTCCGTCTTGGAGCCAGCTGGCATTGGCTCTATTGGACATGGGGGAAGCTTCTAGCAGATTCTCACAGAAGCCATCCCTATAGCCCCGACCTGCTACCAAAATCTTGCCATGGAAAACCAATACACAGTGTTTGAGAAAAATCAGAGGTTTCTTGACTGTGTGGGTGGATTTGGCCTTTCTTAGTTCTGAAGACAAATGTCTTGGCTTACACCAGGTTCAAAATGGGTCCTTGAAATACAGATTCTGTCCTTCCCATTACTTTACATTGTATTTTGCTCATGTTTAACTTCACTATTGGGGTCAGTAGGGGCTCAGCCCCCACATTTGAGGTATCTGTAGCATCTGCATTTGGTCATATAAGCTTATGTCTGAACCTGAGCTGAGCTCCACTCCTGCTGCTTTGAAAGGCTGTAAAATTAAAGCCTGCCAACAAATACAAGATATTAGCCTATGCTGCATTTTGTCATAAAACATTAGTGATGTGAGGAATTTAAGGCTGAAAAAGAGATGTGTAGATGTATTATAGTTACGTTGAAGACAGATCCACTTAGAGTAATGAGATAAACTTTCACACTTCAGGGCTTAACCAATTCTTTTTGATGAGTTCCTGAAAGGCATTACAAGATGTGGTTGCTTAAAATAGCAAGGGACTGGATTCACCGATCAATCCTCAGTTCTGTTGATTAAGACCCAGGGTCTGAAAGATGATTCCCTCCATGAAGAAGTAATATCCTTAATTGTCCAAGACAGACTGTTTTTGCAGCGTTCTCTGAAACATGTGGCACTCACTGTTCTTGGAAATAGGGTATTGAAGTTGATGAATCACAACTCTGATGAGTTTGGCCATCCCTACATGCTGTATTCAACCAGCCACTTCTGCTACACAATCTTGATTATCCTCTAACCTTTAGGTACCATAAGCAAGACAAAGCAAACATCTTATTTCTGAAATGCTGATGCATAAGGCTGAGTTTGGTGGTGGGGCCAAGGGACCTCATTCTCACTCATGACCTTTTTCTCTCTGATGCTTTAAGACAAGCAGCTGTCTGCATCACTGGTACACCATTCTGCCCTTTGCTTATTTTTGCTCATCTGCTTTTCCTGCAGATGCTTTATTCCTTTTCTTTTTGTGGGGTGGTAAAGCATGAATATTTAGTACTCATGCCCAAGAGACATGCTAACAAAGTCCTAGTTTACAGGTGAGTTCACTTAAAGTTTACATAGCCTTCAGCTCTAATGGTTGTGTGCCACAAACTTCATGATATTTGCAAGGACACTCTCAGAGGATCTTCCTATTTCAGTTTAAGAACCTTTTCTTCTTGGAGTTGGTAGGTTGTGAATTGAACTTTTGGTTATTGAAGGTGTGGACAGATACTGAGTACATTTTAAACTCACTTGAAGAAATGTAGATGCTCTTCAAAAATAATAGTTTTACTTCTGCACTGTAGAATTTAGTATTTCATGAACAATTATGGCATCAAAATAAAGCAGAACTGAAGGCAGTGACTGGCAGTCAGCAGACTCCTCTGATGTGCACAGGAGCTACGGGAAGGCTGACATTTCAGCTTGGCACAAAGGACTCAATTCCCACTTGCACAAAAGCAGAGCAGAAAGAAAACCAAGGCATTAGATTGCAGTTGGGGATAGATCCTAACTTGGAGGGGGGCAGACAGGAAAGACAATACAAAAAAGATGCCTTCTCAACATCCCTACAACCCCCCATGTTCTGAGACAAGTGCTGTCAGAGCACTTTCCTGATGAATGGATGGAGAGATGGACTTTTTCTGTGTGCCACGTTTACTCTTCTTAATGTTCCTGAACTAATAATACTGGTAAGGACAAAACAAAATTTTATGTTTATCTCATATTTCAGCAAAGTAGGGTTCAGTGGGGTTTTTTTACTGCTGTTATTCCTAGTGTAGAATTCACACAATCACAGTCACAGGATGGCTGAAGTAGGAAGAGACCTCTGGAGGTCATCTGGTCCAAACCCCCTGCTCAAGCAGGGACACCTACAGCCAATTGTCCAATACCATGTCCAGATGACTTTTGAATATCTCCAGGGATGGAGACTCTCACTTGCTCTTACTCTCACTCACAGGTCCCTCTCAGTTCTCACATTCAGAAGAAAATATGCATGCAGTTGTATATGGATGTACGTGTGTGTGTGCACACTTTGTGCTTCCCCATCCTTTTTAATACTGTGAGGGGGTCCATACAAGAGAGAAAATTCTGTATCTCCTTCAAGACCCTAGAACATTTTATCTCAGAGCAGGACTTGTTTCTATTTGATCTACATTTAAAATCAACAATATTTAATGGCCTGATACAAATCTGTTTGGTGTCCCTTGAGTACAGTAGCACCTGAATGAAGCTACAAACTCTTTAAGACATTAAAAGGAGTAGACTTGTCAGTGTGCCATTATTAATTGTATTAATTAATTGTCAATATAGCATGAAAAGTTTATGAAGTATTTTACATATAAGTAAGAAGGCAGCTTTTTTCCCACAGCACATCACACAGAGCAAGAGCCTGACTTTGGAGCTGATTAATAAGCCCTCCCCCCTCTGTTTTTTTTCTCTTTATGAACATGTTTTCTTTAGATGTCCCACCTTTTCATAGAAATAAATTGAAACAAAAAGTTGGCATTTCAGTGGAGGAACAGTTGCAATTCTGAATCTAGATTTTTGATCTGTTGACAGTGGAAATCCTGCAGGCTGAATAACACAGGCAGTGTTTCCAGATCCACAGCAAGCTCCTCTACCTTGCCGCTGAACAGTAACAAGGTAGGAAAGTCTGAGCTTGTTGAGTGTTACACGGTAGTTACTTGGTACAGGGGAAATCGAGACTATGGGGACAACATGGAGATATCCTCCTTAGGTTTTTCATTCCTTTTCCTGTTGTCTCCTGCAGAACTGCTCATATTTAAATAACATAAAGCAGCTGAGATGAGTGTGGTGGAAGAATGACATACACTGAGCTAACCAGGGCAGTAAACTCATCAGTGCGTTTCCCATTCCCGCAGCTTCGGTTCTGGCAGTATTTAGCACTGAGTTACCGCCATCAGAAGCAGGAAAATCATGCCAACCTCCCCTCAACTTGGTGACAGAGTTTCTAAAAGGAATCAAAGACCTTAAGAGTCCCTCCAGGCACATCACTACATTTTATTTATCTTGACAATATTTAAACTTTTGATTTGTATGGATTTATGATTTCGAAATATGCCAAAGGGAGTTAATGTCACACTGAAGCAAAATATTAAAATGTACAGCTGCAAGTTTGAGACATAATGGCTTGACTTAGATACAGGTTGCACTTACAGAACTTCTGAAGCCTCTTTAAATGTCATTGTGTTATATGTGATATCCTTTACAGCCTGTGACTGCCTGCCTTAAATGATTTCTTTTTACTATGCTGTGAAGCATTTACTGACAAAAGAGCCTTCAGAATTACTTTTGGCAGTAGCCTGCAAGAGAAATTCTTGATGCTGCAGTTCACTGGAAATTTTTATTCTTAATTTGTGTTTGCATTGCTCTTTGGTGAGTTATAAAAGTAGCTATAGTCATAGTAACTGTAGTATAGTTACAAAAGGAATGGACAGAGAGCCAAAAAGAATAATTTATGAGGGGCTGTGAAAATTGTAGAGGTACAAACAAAGAAAACAGCAAGGAAAATATTCCATATTTTTCTTTTTTCCAGCTACTGCTTATGTTCAGACTTCAGCACTCAACCTTGTACAACTGACAATACCATAAGCACCTGCAGACCTGTAAGGACTCCTTAATTCCTTTGAGGGGTATATCTGCAGTACAACACTCAGAGGAAATATAGATTTCTTGAACATTGAATGTGAAGAGACACCTGGGATGTTTGCAATTAATTCTCTGAGTTTGGGATTTTAAAGAAAATTTGAAGTACCTCTTAGAAGTACCTGGTGAGGATAACTGAAGTTAATTGTCTGAGCAAATTTTAGATAAGCAATATTTTTCCTTAAAGTATGAGAAGAATCTACAGAAAAAACCTATAACTTGGCCAAATATTTTCAGACAATTTAAATTTGCTTTGAAATTTTGTAGTCATTCAAATGCCGTGAAATACAGGAGCAGAAACAAAGCTATAACTTCCCATATACCCAAGAAAAACTACATTACACTTAGAAAGAAAATATTGGGTTTCTGTATGATACAGATTCTTCCAAAATGAGGGGAAGGAATTTAAAAGTAGGCACACATTAAAACATTTTGAGCAGCAAGCTTGGGATCAGTTGCCTATTTCAGCAGGCTTGTCCTTTCAACTGTTACTCAGCAGAGCCCATTTGATGGTAACATGAAAGAAATATTTTTGCTGCGTGTGATTTGCAGGTTCATTTTTGGCTTTTGCATCACAGTCTTCTGTGTGAGCAGCCTGCACGCATCCGGCATGACACAGGGGCATGTAGGGTTGCTGAAGCGTACGACCAGCTGATGAGGAGGAGGAGGAGCACTGGACCTAGCAGGTCCTTGCATGCCGTGCCAGGAGGCTGGCAGGCTGCTGTGTCACTTGCACAGGCACTCTGTGTTCCCGTGTTTATCTTACCCAGACCTAAAATGGCTCTTGACAAAAAATCTCTGTCTTCCTTATGGTCCTCTTCTTCTCAGCTGCTGGTGGTAGTAAGTGCAGTTCATCAGTCCTCTCTGTTGTTTCATGTGTAGCCAGTAAATCTGGATGGAAAAGTGATCACCCAGCCTAGGACCAGACAGTACTCCAATCAGACCTACCGGGTCCAGAAAACACACAAGTGTCTTTTTTGCTGTTGTCAGCCTCAGAAATTAACAGCAGTGCAAAAGATCAGTTCTCAGGGGCCAGGTTTCTTCCTGCAACACATATCTACCTAAAGTTCATCACACTTCAGTTTCCAGCCTAGAACGTGCCCTCTTTAGTTTGGCCTTTCATTCTCTGTTCTCTAAATAATTCCAACAACTGTGTGATGGCATTATACATATTTTACTTATATATGTTTTAGGATACACAACCCTCTGAGCATGTTACAGAAGTGCACAGAAATGACAGGGAAAGGGGGTTTGGTTGGTTTGGGTCAAATAAAGTATGTTTGGCTTTAGAAACTATTCTGGGTTTCTGAGTTTCCTTCTAGTTTAATAGGTCTTTCTATAACACTCACTTTTGAGTGCTAGGCTTTGTTTTCAACATTTGTTTTCCATTTTGAAAAATGGTTGATAAAATGGTCTGTGTGAAAAAAACTTGCTTGAGTGTTGACATGGTTCATTGGGATGAAAGCTGGCCCTTATACTTGAGAGACAAAAGCATACGTTACTCTTGATTGCACCATGGTAAGAAGGATGGGATCAAGTCTGTATTCAAGAACACAGGCACTACCCAGCAACATCTGACTTTTGCCTCCAATGATGCTTGAGTATCTGATGGATAGGTAATGACTAGAAAAGTGCAAAATCTATTTAGAGTCATGTTTGCAGTACAAATGTTTCAGGATAATTCAGTGTGTGAGAAAATGTTGCTCTTGGAGAACATTATTTTTTTCAATCCTTTAAAAAAAACCTAGTCAACCCCCAAAACTGGCACAATTTTTTCTTCCTGTAGTACATGAGGGTGCAGGAACTAAAGGGATATTGGAAAAGCATAAGTAATCCATCTAAAGCTTCCCAGTATGGGATTTCACAATAACAGTGGCTCAATATAGAAGGAAGAGCTCTTTGAAGGCTGAAATATCAACATAGAGCAGCTGGGTTATATCTATGGGATCTTCATAATAACCCTGTGCTGTGTAAAATTGGGCGCTTTTTTTTGTTTTTAAGTGAGCCTGGATGTCTTCTGTGTAGTGACAGAAGGCTTACTGTCTTTGTGCACAAGCAGTACTTTGTATCAGAGGGAAAAAAAAGTACAGACATTTGCTCTGCCACCCTGATGCAAACTGAGGGCCAGACTGCTACACAAGTAACTCTGAGAAGCAGCAAATCTACTGTAGTTTTGAGCCGCATGTCTTCAGAGACAGGAATTAACCTGACAGGTAAGCAGTATACAGTGTGCGGACACTTCCCTTTCTTCCTCCTACATATAGCGGAGGAAGGGTATGGGAGATCTTTGAGATCCATGGATCTTCAGCTGCGCAGATAATCTGGCACCCTGGAGGGATATCACATACCTAGAGAGACACCAAGTAGACTCCCCAGTGGGTGAAGAGATGAGTTATCACTGGCAGAAGCACCATAATTTAAAACCTTCTCGGCAAATGCTATGGGGGAAAAAAAAGACTTATCAAGCAGTTGTCTAAAAGTAATGCCTAGCAAACTAGCAGCTTCTGCTCTTTCATTTTAAGAGGTCTCTCTCCAACCACTGTTCACAGTGAATGGGTCTTAAAACTCCTCTTTCCTCTGTTTCACCAGCCATACAGCTTCAATTTGCTGCAGTGATTAGCAAAATGCAATTAGAACTGTAAACCACATTCCACTTGTGTTTTTCTTTGGGATGACGGAAGGATAAATAACCTGTTCTAGTGGCTTTGGGTGCTCAGCTCTTGCCTGGTCAGCTTGGGTACTGGCAGAGATACAAAATCTAGGACAAAAACCTACTGAGTTAAAACAGCTTGAAGAGGAAAATGCTCCCATGGAGACAAGCTTCTGGGGGAGGCATTCTTCTGCGGCAACTGGCAGGGCAGAAGCACTCTGCTGCGATCTGACCTCTACATGTGGTCTTCTCTGAAGTGGCTATTTTTTTCCATATAATGTCATTCTTCATCCCATCTGCAGCTTGGGAATTTGTTTCCAAATCCTAAAAAGGGCACTAAATATTCAGCATTAGAATTTCCCTTGAAACACTCATTCTACCATATCCCAAGGCAGCTAGAAGCCCTTTGTAAGCTTTACCAGTTCAGGAAGGTTGGACAATGTCAAGACAATAAAATGGCTTTGGATCTGAAGGTCCATGCCTTGAATTGCAGTAAAGGCAACATGGGCATTGCAGTAAAGGCATAAATACATAAATGTCACCTAAAGGGGACTCCAGCATTGCCCCTAACAGAAACATGCTGTAGGACAGTGAGCAGATCTGTGGCCTCTGAGTGAGCTCTAAAATGTATAACAAACTAAAATCCCTTTCTAAGAGCTGCACAGAGAGTGCATGCTGTAGCTAAGCTGGAACATGATAAAACAGAGCATTCAGTTTCCGGCACCCACTTGGGAAAAACATCCACAACTGGACTTTCACAAAATGCCTGAGATAACAGAAGGGAACTTTTTGAAGTATGACGCCAACGATGTTCAAACGGCATGAGAGCTTGAAAGCTCAGCCCGAGGTTGGGAGCTGATAACGCAGAACAAGAAGGTTAGTTAGCAGCACAGCAAATCATGGGGAAGGTGAAACAAGTGAAAGTGCTGTGGGTCAGGTAGAGGCATGTCTGCCTACTTATCAGAGTCAATTTTTCATAGCAGCTTGCCGTTTAATTTATCTCAGATAAAGGCTAATGCTGTCCTTAAATTATCTTTGCTTGAGTAAAAGGAATGTGTGTTTTGCATGCAGAAAGGTTAGGGCTTTTTTGGGTTGGGTTCCCCCCCCCCCCAGAGAATAGTGTCCTTTTATCTATATCACAATTAATGACATCTCCTAGAATATGCAAAATCAGGGAGCCGTGAGGCTGTATCAAGCTCTGGTCAGCCTGCAAAGCTTGTATAATATATTTACCATACCACAGGTTGAGGATTCTCTGAGTCAGATTGATTAAAGTGAATCTTTCGATCTGAAACAGTGTTTTTATCTGGCACTGTATAACATAAATGTTAAGCATGTTACAGTATAACATTAGAATGCTCCAAAACATCCTGGTACTTGCACTGTGTAGTCTAATGCCGTGAAATCTGTTAGAGAATCCTGCATAAAAGCCTGTTTCTAGTGTAACGAAAATTAGGCTGAGCTGTGTTATTGATTGCATCTTGTTAAAATTTTCACATGATACTGAAAAGATGTGTAGAATATACATATTTGTAAATTCATAATGGGAAAAAGCTTAACAGTTATGGAAGTAGCATCGAAATGAATCAATGAATTTCAAAACAATTTCAATTCCAATTCCTTCCCTTATTCAAAATCACAGCCCACTTCTTTTTAGCACATACAGAAGCAGGCATGGGCTCTTATGTACTTCTTGCACGTGTGGGGTGTGTGTGCTCTGGCTTCTGCATAAGGCAGAAAGAAGACAGATGCACCTTTCTGTTAGTGAGACACCAATTTAAGAAAGGAAAGTAGGAGCTGGTAAGAGTAAGACACTAAGTAGTTATTTAGAGGAGGATCATTGCTACGCTCAGCTGACTGCAGTGGGGAAAGTGGAGGTCTGTTCGGGAACACAGAACTTGTAAGAAATGTACACTGATTATGAAAACCTCTGATTTCTTATTGCTCATCTTTGGTCTCCATCAGAGTGCAGGGATTTGCATAATGTGTGGTTGTCAGCTAGAAGTGAAGGATAGGTGCAGGCAGATAACTTACTAACTCATCCAGATGGAAGCGAGCGTGCCTTTTGTAAGTCAGATGGCAACGGTATGCTGTAAGCCGATTTCAGGAAAGGCGGTAAACTCCCACTCATGGAAATATTCACTTCCCCTGGCGTAAGCCAAAACCCATTACAGAAATGTATTCCTCCAAATGTCCTGTTGGTTGAGAAGCTAATCAGCTCATGTCTGGCCACATCTGGGAGATGATCTGTGCAATATCCCAAACTGTCACTGAGGAAATTCACTCCAAGTACTTTATGATGGTGCAGAAGGCTGAAGCTAGAGTATGATTAACAGGGAATAAAGGGGAAACTGCTTATCGAAATTGTACATTTTAATAAGGCCAGTATGAATGCATGGTTCTAGGGATGCAGTATTTCTCTAAACAATCTGGGTCCCAGGTTTGAGGAACCCATCAAGCTTATGAAATAAAGTGGTTGCTGGATTATTGTCTCAATCCCCAATTATGATAGGGAGAAGGAGCTTTAAATAGCAGGCATTTAATGAAAAGTGGTACCAAGTGCTTCCCTCTTTAGGGATATGGGATGGTTACTCATTCTTTTTATTCTTCCACTACACAAATATATGACTCACCTCAGAAATAACCACGAGGAAAACAAATATGGACTATGCCCCATGAGCATAATTCTCAGTATATGAAGGTGGAATGTGAGTGGAATGAGGCTCAGGCAGGTAAGCGGCTCTGCTGTCCATAAGATCTGAATAACTAACAGCATGGGTAATCTGACTGGCATAAATCAGGCTGAATAAACCATGGGAAAATGAACCACAATGGTGCAGGAAGAATGCATTTTGAAGAACAAGTAAACAAATAGCTTTGAAATTTGTTACGTTGAAATTCTACGTATGTAAACTAAATCTTGCTTTATTCATGGAGACATTATTAATATATTCAGTGTTCAACATAGCAAATTCCAGATATGGCATGAGTATACTCAGTGGCTGGTAATGAAGACGACAAACGAGGCCTTACATTGTTTCAAAAAAGCAGATGTTAATATATAGAACATACCTGTATAGTAATTTAAGTCTAGGAGCTCACTCCTTATTTGCCAATATTTAAACTGTCAGTGTTGGAAACAAACTTAGTATGCTTGTCTTTAACACTGTCATATCTAGTTTACTCATAAATGGGAAAGCCAAGGATTAGTGCTACTAACAGTTCAGATAATTTGACATAAAGTGTAACCCATGGTAACTCAAGTATTCATTACCACATTTTTATTCCAAGAAACCTGCTTTTAATAATTGATGCAAAGTATGTGTTGCTGCCATAGTTCATTGTTTAATTAGTTTTCTGATCAAACACATTAATGAAGGAAGACCTAATAAATCATGCAAGAGCAGAACTAAGTACTTAGTTGATAGGTGTTGCATTGATTAATGGTAATATGAAACCACAGCAATCTTGAAACAGTGGTTATATGTGAGCACGCACAATTACAAGGGCATCTTCAGACACATTTCTTTAAAAAAAGAAAAAGAAGAACAAGGAACAACATGAAATTCTCTTAAAAATCAGAGTGCCTGGGACATTTCCTAACTTCCTCTGAGTTCCAGTCTGCAGCTGTGATAGATTAAAGGTATTTTGAAGTCCAAGTGAAAACTAGATCTCTGTGGTTTGGCAGCAGTGCTGCAGGATGCTCCATTGCGGTTGGTGCAGGGTGGCAGGAAGGGGACTGCATGGAGTATAATGTGGTGGCATCCCTCTCAGTAGTCACGAGTTTTGAGGTGAGAGTAGTTGTCAGTTATGATGATGGCAGACAGTACACCTTTTCTTGCTCCCAGAGAACATATTCTGGCTGTTTTATGGTACTGGCGAAAAAACATGGTTGGAAGACAAAGGGTAAAACGAAGGTAAGCAAGAGTGACACAATAGAAGTATGGAAGAGTGAATGGAAAAATTACGTGCCGGTGATAAAAAATGAGGCTGTCACCACTTAGGTACGCTCTGTTTGATGGTAGAAGATATGTGACTACACTTGCGTGTGATATGTGAAAGAGCAGGATACACAGACCTCTTGAGCTTAGAGAGGTATATTGAGCTTTCCATTTTAATTTAGCTTCAATTTTTAACTTGTAAGCTGCTGATACCTACTCAAGACCCACTTTTCTTCTGGTGCTGTGCCCTCCCCTCACTCCCTGCAGGGACTGATAGTGCTTCTCCACATGCTTTCAACCTGTCCCCTCACCTGCCACAACATACAAAGCTTGTGGCAATGGGCTCAGAGGAGGCACCTGGCTGAGCGCTGCCTTGCTGCTACTGCAATTTGGCCTGTTAACTTGGCTCTACATCTGAGGAAGGTTTCTAGGACCATTTCTTTCCCACTTAGCTCTGGGCATTTGTGGGTATGTAATGCTCAGCTGATCAGCCAGAACTGCAAGCTCTGAAGCACCAGAAGAACCAGATAGGGATTTCCAGTAAGCAGGTGTAAAGCACTTGAGTTGCTCCAATGCTTTGGAAAATCCCAGTGGCCTCCGATTGCATCTTTATGTGCTGAAATATTCTGAGAAGTCTTGCCCTACTTAGCTTCCTCCATGTCCCACTGCTGGTGTGCATTACAGCAAGATCTTCCTCAGCCTACCCTCACCAGCAAGGCAACTGTTTGCCTTGACTTGTCTTTGCAATATCTCCCTAAGGGCTTGCTTCCTGAAGTAGGTTCTTGCTTTTCCTTTCCTTGTACAGCCTCAGAGGAGATTACCCCACAAACGGCTATGATTAATGCATACGTGACCAGCTTCCTCTCTGAAAATCATTCCTTTTGATTTCCAAACAAACAACAGAAAAAAGAGGGAACAAGTTGTTCACCTGCCAGAGGAACTGAGGGAGCTGACCTGGTTTTCCTCAGACATAGCCGTAACTGTGAAGGAGAGAATACGAGTTCGGTTGGTTGAGCCTTCACAAGCACTTTATTCATGCGTTGCAAACTCCACTACCTTCCAGCTAAGAGAAAAGGGAGGTTACTCTTTTCTTTCTGCAGAACACCTTCCTACACGTCCAAAAGGAACTTCTCTGCAGTTGCTCCTTTAAAGCCAATTTCCCATGAGAAGAAACTGATTGTTTACAAGATTCTTGGATGAGGCAAGAAACCCAAATTAGATTTAGGATCCTGTTGTTGGAGTATCTCCAAAAGCGGAAGCTCATAGTCATTACCAAATACAAGCTAATTTGAGATGTTTAAAAATGTTCCTGGGTGGTAGAGGAAATTCAGGAAAATTATAAGAAAAAATGGTGCTGGACTGTGTATATTTGATTGGATATATTTTAAAGAGGCAGGGCACAACAGCTCAAATTACCTTCTGATTGACGCTGATGACAAGCTTTCTCCTTTGAAGAGTGAAAATGAATTTATGCAGCCTGACAGCATTATGAAACCAAAGGCCAAAATCCCAGGGCATGCTGGAAGGGAAACTGAAGAAATGCCATAAGCAGACCATTTTTAGTTTTGTGTTAAAGTTTGTATTAATTAATTTTGGTAGAACTTCTTGTTTAGAAAGCATTTTGTAGTTAAATAGGAATCAGCTTGGAAACAGTGGCAGCCCTGTCCTCTTACTGCCAGGTGAATCAGCTTCTCTGTGCTTTTGCCTTCTTACAGCTACTAGAGACCTCTCCATTGCATGTTATTGAGGATGGGGTTCAGAACTAATTTTCTAGCTTTGTGTTGTCATTGTGAGTTGAATCATTGTTCAGATTTAATGGAGATAAGACGCATCATCTTCCTCAGAAGGGAACAGAGAGATAAACAAGAGCAGGAGATGCAGAAATAGGATGAAGGAATTTTTGTGGTACGTTATTTTGACAGCAACTTTGGTTTGAGTAACAAAAATTGAATGAAGACTAAAGTGTGCAATCTGTAGTCCCAAACTACCTAGAATGGGAATAACAAATATCTGCTTATGTTCAGACACAGCATTCAGAAGATAATCTCTCTTCCCATCATGTTCCCTTAAAGAGTGAACTCTTAAGAGAGAACTCTTTAAGTTCCTGAAGTTGAAGGCTGAAAAGTAGGCCTGGAAGAGGGCTCCTCTGGATCTCTTTGAGGGATGAGTTTCAAACAAACCTTGTTCATTCTTCTGTTTATGGTAACTTTTCTACCCCAGTAGAATTCCCATCAATTTGCAGAGTGGCAGGGTTTCACTTCAGGTATTTGATCTCCAAAACCTCAGATTCTTTTTTTCTGAAATGGTGGAGTAATTTTAAATAAATTTCCTTTAAATAAGGAGAACAGTAATTGCAACTCAAGGAGAAAGAAAGATTCAGATTGATTAAGAACTTTAGGAAGGCTTTAATCAGAAATCCAAAAATAGGCTTTTCAAAACAGTTGACTTGAACTAAGCAAGTGAGAAGCAGAGATTTTTTTCCTTTCTCCAACAAATCCTTTAATGTGAGAAGAAAGCTTTGGACCTCCACCTTTTACTTCATGGCCACAAAAATAAGTGTATTCAAATGTTTCATGAGAAGTGATGTGAAGAGACAGTTGTTCATGGAAATAGTTTTCCACTATTTTCATCAATTCTATTAATTGTTTCCCCAGCTTCATTAACCAAAAGGTTGTTTCCTGCTTTTTTTCTGATGAAAAGGTGAGTCTTTCAAGGGTCTTTTTCTGTCCCCAAACAGAAAAACCAGATGTCACTTTGATCCTTGATGAGTCCACTAGTTCATACATCCTGTGGAAAGAAACTGAAGATAAAACTGTGTGCACAAAGAGTTGGTTCAATGTGAAGTTTACTGGAACCCGAAAACATCACTGGGCTGTGTTAAAAACAAATAACAGCACTTGCCAGAAGTACAAGGTCTGAACAAAAGGTGAATATGGCCAGTGAGAATGGGATACAGGTCACTTGTCTTCCAGTCAAGTGTGGGACACATCTAAAGAGGTGAAGGAACTTATCTGTGCACCTACCTGCAGTGAGGGGAACAGCTTCCCATGCCTTCATCTCCCACAGGTCTCAAGGTGAGCTCTGTGAGAGATGAATGGAAAGGATGTTACCCACTGAACAAGAAGCAGCTACTCTCTTTGCATAATGGAAGATGCTTACCACACCATGCAAATGAAAGTCTAAAGGATTCCTTGAACAGCCTTCACAAAGACTGGGGGACCACAGAACAGGCATTTTTCATCTGCACGGATCTCAGGTCACTTAGAAAAATGGTATATCATGAGACATGAGATCTGTTACAGCTGCCAGATACCTGAGTTGTGATCTGGCTAATCGGTTTTTATTCTTCACCTACTTTAATAAACTTGGGAGTAACAGATATCAAAGGCATTTGTGCCTTGAGACAGTTTGTTGCTAGAATATAAATGGTGACATCTGATATACATTGCTTGGGTGAAAGACGATAGACAACTCCTGCAATCTTCAGCTATCTGTTCCTAACTGTCTAAATAGAACAATAGAGAGCTGATACACCTCAGGCTTTTGAAACTGTCTTTAAAAGCACAGATTATGCTAGAACATGTGTTGCTTTAGTGCATCTCAAGAACAATGTACGTAAAGCACCATGTGATTATTATGAGCCACAATTGGACAAATTAATTTGATATATTGTAAGGCTAATACATGTTCTGGCCTGATGTCCACAGGGTGAGAGAGACTGAAGGAGGTTACACTTCTTTCTTTTCACTGACACTCCCTCCAATTCCTGCACAAGGCTTTAAAGGCTACTATATCTGAAGCTTGTTCAAGCCCTTGCTCAGTTGCCTGAAAGCCAAGTGATGTGCTGCTGTTCACAGAAGAGATCAGGCAGGACTGCAGTGACACTGATAGCTAGGGGTGGGCCTGGGTGCATGGGGGGCCCGGGTGCATGGGGGGCCCCAAGGGCAGGTAAAATAGAGCTGCATACTAAGATGAGCAAAGCGGGTTTGCAGTGGTGCTGTCATAAATGAGAGAATGAAATCCCTGAGAAATTAATGGCACAACACTCCCAGAGTTACTGTGTTTCAAGCAAGGCAACCCTGTGCATTGCATAAAGTGATATTGCTGTGAATAGGAAAAGAGGTAAGCCAATGACCAGCTACGCATACCAAGTATTTCTTACTGATTTTACCCCAGTATCTGTGTGGATGAGGTACAAGATTTTATGTATAGCTGTCTGGGAAGATTGCACATTTGACTATACTTCTAACCACTACTACCAGCTTCTTTCTTCAAGATGTACAACCTCTAGGATTTGATGCTCTTTTACTGCCTTCACTTGAATTGGGTTTTGTTTTGCTGTATTTTAGGACCAAGTATGGTGATTACAAAACTACCTGCCAACTTTCACCCTCATTCCTTCATTTAAAACTCTTCCATTCATGCCAGCCAGAGGCTATCTACCTCCTCTCTCTCTGAGTGCTCTGCTGAAAAGATGTTGTATTTTGTTGATGCTCTTCAGTGACTGAACGTCCCAAAACTTTCCTAGTAGTATCAATCCTTACATCATATGGGAATCTTAATTTCTCCACTTTTTTCCTCCAAGGGTTGAAAGAATTTCACTTGCAGTGACCTGAGGGTTTATTTTTTGAGACTTTTCCCAGCCTGACGGAGTTGTCCTTGGCTTATTGTCGGTGGGAAGGTGGCAGTGTCATTTGCTTGTGTAGCTTCCCAGCTTCTCCTTCCACCAAGTGTTGGAATCGGGGTCTGAACCCCATTGCTGTTCTTATACCTACTCCTCCACGGTGCTTAGACCTGCCTTCTCTATCTGGGCAACAACAAAAAAGCAGAGTTAAAATTAACCTTCAGAATCATCAAGCTATGAAGATCTCTCTTGCCTGAGATTCCTTAATCAATAAATGCAGGTCATCTTGTGTCCAGCTCTGCTGACCTGATTCATGCAAATGGGTTCATCAGCCATAGACTTAAAAATCAAGGACTGTACGTTTGTTAGGATGTTGTGCTTTTATCTGGAATGATAATATGGAACACTGGCTCACCATCTTTTTCCTAAAACAAACAATCACATTACTGAAACCAGTATAGTGAAAAAACTTAAAATGTAATTAGAGTTCCACCATAAGTATGAACAAAACCCACCTGAACTATACAAACTTGACAGATTTTAAATACTAATTTATAATGCCACAACATTGATGAACACAAAACACATAAGTGTAGCCAGTTAACTGGCATTATACAGATACTTGTGATGAATATTTATGGGACTAAGTGTGCTGGCTGCATTTGCTTTTAGGTAGAACAAAACAACATTAGAAGAATCTGACCAAAGAGAGATAATTATGTCCTGTTATTGCTAACTGAAAAACCTTGGATGAAAGAGTTTTCTGGCCAAACACCATATACGCAAGCTCATAGGACACATACACACACATGCACAGTGATGACACTATATATAGTTACAGTGTCATCCAAAAGCATTGGGAAAAACGTAAACATTTACCTTCTATCTTGACAAGACTGAAATCTTCTGCTTTGATGACGTCAAATAAGTAAAAAAAATTAAGTAGAAAAGTTTAGGCATATCCTAATCAAAGCTAATTTTAAAAAGCCTGCAGATTTATTTCTTTTCATATGCATGCAAGTACTTCACTGCAGATTGACTTTTTTAATAAGGGTCATGGCTGGAAGTTTCCTGAATAATGCTTCGAATTATGCTGCCAACAGCAAATTTAAATGTTGTTTGCATATAGCACATTAACATTTGTTTGCACTTTGTTCCATTCTTGAATCACACTGCAGACACTATGGCAAGCTGTCATGTTGTAGGAATTAAAATAAATGTCATGGGCAACAAACTTATGCCATGTCATACTGAGGTATCTTGAGGGCAATTTGCAATAAAGCTTAAAATCATTTAAAAGCTGACTCTGAATGCCTTTTGTTGTGCATTGGTTTATGACAGCACACAGAGGCATGAGAAAGGGTTTTCAATGCCATTTCTTCTTCCAGCAGATCATTATAGACAGATCTTTTTCTATTTCATGCTGAAATTCTTAAACTCATCCCTCCCCAGCTTTCACCACCTTTGCTAGATAGCATCAACACTTACTGTGTTAGCTGGTGAAGAGTCAGTTAGAAGAGATAGAAGGATGAATCATTTGGTCTGGTTGCCTGTTCTTACTTGGTCTTGGAGAAGAGACAAGGTGGTCCTTGCTGCTGCTTGCAGCCATCTAGGGCATAGCAGAGTCAGTGGGCAGTGCAGTGTGGAAACAGCTCAGCCCTGGAAGAAGAGGGCATGTTCAAACACCACTTCTTCCCAATCTAAAAGCCCAGGGAAGGTTGCATTAACTGGTGCTGAATTATGCAAAAGCAGGTGTATTATTTCCAGGTCCAAGCTGGTAAATCTGTGTGGATCCACACTGTGGACTTCCCAGACCAGGTTATTGGCCTTTCCTCCGCAGGTGCCCATCTGCAGTGGACTTTGCCATAGCTCGCAAGCTGATGCCTAGCAGCTGGCTGCTGAGAAATTGCTCTGCTACTGACAGATATGGAGGTCCTTACCAAAAAATGAGCTCCATTTCAATTCAGAGAAATTGGTTGGAAAATGGCCAGGAACCATTGCAACTGTTCCTCAGCATCCAGAGATTTTCATGTCAATGTGAGACTCTAGGAAATGAGTTTTGTCCAGTGTCTGGCCCTTCTGCACCACCTGGTACATAATCTTGGCACAAAAAGAAGTGGATGTGAATGGACCAAGAATTAACCTTAGGCTGATCAGTAGAACAACTCGATTAATTAGCAAAGCAGTGAGGTTCTGGAGCAGCCTTGCAGATGAGACATGGGGGTATGCAACAGAGGCTATAGAGGTTTACTCTGTTAGTACTTATATTAGGTATTTTCTTAAAGAGCACATGGGTGGGCAGCAGAGCGGAAGGCTGCTTAGTTGTCCCATGCTGGCTGGCAAAGTCGTCGCAGAGAAGAGGAGATTCCCTCTACCCTGAGTGCTGCTGGGCTGACTTGGTCAGGAGAAGCTTTCGGAGCCAAGATGTGGCAGGTGGGGTTGGAGGAGGAGGCAGACCAGGCAGGGAGCCTGCGGCACAGCGACAGACTACAAGACAGAAACAAGTGGCTGCTTTCTGCAAGGAACAGACTCACAGACAGGCCTCAAAGATGGTGGAAGAAAGAGATTTGGATGCCAGAGTTTTGTTGGAGCCCAGAAGCCACAAAATACTGCTGGCTGGAAAAACAGGATTGGAAGGAAGGACATGCCTTCCCACCATGGGCTGGATGTAGGCTTCTTTTCAGACTTTGGTAGTTTGGATTTTGTGCCCTAAAGAGCTATCTGGTCATAAATTGTAGAGCTTGGAAGCCTTGTGGTATGCTCGCTCTCAGAAGACGGCAGTTTTTCTACTCCAGATCTCTGGCCATTTCAGCATCAGAGGGAGAAAAGGCCACGCTAGTTTTAAAACAGAGACCAATGAGTTTAGTAAGAGCCCGGTAAGATGCAATTGCTGTATTCTGATATGATATAGATGATATGGATAAGGCTGTTCTGTTTTTGTGGGGTGGAAAGCTTAGGTGTAGGGGTGCAAGCTGTTCTGTGACTCAGCCTAGGAGAGGCTTTGGCCCATCATGTTTGCTGAGGTAGACATGCACTGCTAGTGCTGCTTAGTAGACAAGTATCTACTTCAGAGAAGAGTAAGCCAGAGTACTTACTTATCTATATGGCATGGAGACAGTGTTGTTTTATAGGAATTTCCTGGTAACAAGTAAAATGTATAGACACCTATTTTCTCTTGTATACAGTAGAAGTGAAATTCCAGACCACTGAAGAGAAAGGGGTAAAATTGACTTCTGTGACCAATGGTTTATCCTTAGCTTGTGTAACCTTATAGGCTTTTCCCTGCACAAAGAGTTTCAGTAGTTTCCTAGCTCTGGTCTCCTGCTCAAGCCTGGTGGCCTGTATTTCAGACTTGACTGTCTTAAGCATCTCCTTTCTTCCTGTGTACAATTTTTCTCATCCTGAGAATAGGAAAGGAAGTTTACTGTTAAATTGTGTAGAGAATGGGATAAGTTTCCAACAAAACAATTAGAAAGAGGAAAAGCATTTCTAGAAGTAACTGGGAATGAGTCTTGTTTCTCTGTAGCAGGATTCATAAAATTTCAGTGTGCTTTATTTTGTAACCTAGTGCACAGTCCATCGGGCCCTCAATGATGACCTGCTGATTTGGGTGTGATTAAGCATGATCTTCTCTTGTTCTTTGGGGCCATTGTATAAAAATACATGTTTTATACTGTGACTGAAAAGTAGCATGGCTATTCTTCAGGGTGCAGCTGGTAGGAGCCCATCTTCCCCCTTCCAGTTTCCCTTATGAGCTATCACGTCTATGTGAGGACATAGCCACAGGAAAAAGTCAGATCACCTCACAAAGGCCCTGCTGGGTTCACCAACAAGATAAGGGGAGGTAGCACAAGATGGGGTTTTGGGGGAGTCCATATAGATGCCTTGAGGGCTGAACTAGCTGATGGTGAACAGGAAGCTCCTAAGGCTGCCATTGGGAGCTATGGCAGTACGATAGAGACATCTCAAGTCAGATGCTGCTGCAGGATAAATTTCACCAGGAAAAACAGTGAAATTCCCTGTAAAGATGAATTTTTTCAGAGCTAAGATAATAGCTGAAAAGAGAACAACATGAAGAGAGAGTATCAGAGAGAGTCAGGATACTTTGTGTTAAAGGATCCTTCTTTCTTCTCACTAAAAAATCCTAAAAGTTGGACTTCCCTGTTGCACTTTGCTTCTGACTGCTGCAACTGGCATCTGTGGCCATCAAATAAATGCAGTACTAGTCATTGAGTGTGTTGAAAGTCAGTTGTTATAGCCTTTCACAAATGTTTTTCCAAGTTACCTCTCCTAATTTTGAATTACTTCTCATTTTATTTGGTATTAAGTAGGCAATGCTTGTTCTAGCATTTGTATGTTTATATATTTTGCTGTAAACAACTGCCTGGATTGTCTGTGCCTTCTCCTTACTTGAGGCACACAGAAGTTGAAGACCTGTCTGCTTTGGGTTGGGGTTTTTCTTCTGTTTTTTAAGTTAATTGTAACTAAATGTCACCTCTGCAGGGTGGAATCAGCTAACTTGAAATTAAAATACCTGAACATGATAAGACACTCTGAAAGTTTGCTGCTTTTATTTCAATGCTAGAGACATTTTTTATTACTAGAGATCATGAGATCTCTAGGTATAGGAAAGCAAACAACTCCTTACTCCCTGTTGTATATAAAAGGAATAGCACAATCTGTTATGACCCTGAAAAAGATTATAACTGTGGCTTGAAAATAGGAATATCATTAAACATGTGCTATTTCATCAGTTTCTCAGTTAGCCAGAGCAAAGGCATAACTGCCAAAGAGTTTGCCACACCATCTGGGTTTTTTAGTTTAAGAAAATCTCAGTACTTGTGATACTTGATTCTTTGATGAGACTGCCGCTTTTCAGATCTCTAAGGAAATGTGCTATCCATGCTCTTTATTTCAAAAATTCATCATCTTAGTTCAGTTAGTAGCAATAAAGTATGACAGAAAATGCAGGTATTGGAGAAAAGTACATACCTTCAGCATGCTTTGGCAGAATGGAGCTACCTTTGCAGTGAGTACAACCCCATGTGCTTCAGCAGAGCCATAGACCTGGGTGAAGCTGGGTGCACTTACACGGTTGTGTTAGACTGGAGCCTTCAGATACCCTCCTGTACTGGTCTGCCAGCTGCTGGGGACTGACAGCAGATACAGGGACATTAGGCAATAGCAGTAGGTGAGTCTTTTATGGGAGTCTGCTACACAAGCTGGACTCGGAAGCTGAGAGAAGTCGGGCATTGGGCAGTGTGCTCAGTCAGTAGGGAACTGCTCATTGAGCAAACGTTTATGCTCACATTAGGAGCAGGCTCTGTTAATAATGCTGAGTCCAAAAGTTGAGTCTAAAAGTCAAGTCCAAAAGCAGAGCAGTTCCACAATCTGTACAAAAGCCCCCCAAAACGTTCCAGAAGAGTCTCTGTGAAACAGCAGTAGAGGGAGGTAGAAAATGAAGGGATAAACTTCCCTGCTATATGTCTATTGTAGTGAAAACAGACGGCGGTGTACCAGTTCATGAGGATTATAAAATAGCAGTTAATCTTTCCTCAGACATGCATCAATGCCTCCTTCACTCGGCAGGTCACAGGAGGAATGGGGTTTACCAAGCTTGGTCCCCGCTTACCAGAAGGTGGTGCTGGCTGGTCACCCTGCCTTGCCATCAGTTATTAAAAGGATTATTCCAGTGTAACTGCTCTGGGATGTAGGAGTGCAGCACTGTATGTTTTCAAATCACTGTAGAGCAGCTGCTACACAGTATTATTTGGATGGCATCCTAGTGACTGGAGAAACAGAGCAGTACTTGCAACTTGGAAATTATATTAAACAGAATGTCCACCTTTGTGTTGAGTGAGAAAAAACCACAAGTGTTTGCAGGCAATTGTAAATAATTTCTGGGGAAGAGTTGATGGTGTTGGAATTCAGCTGCTTAAATTAGAAATACAAACGATCGATAGATCTAGCACAAGCTGGGAACTCTCCTGACATTGCTATGATGCTAGGGACAAGTCATTTCATGCTTCCTTGCTCTTGCAAAATGCGTGAGCAAATTGTTTCTGAAAGGTAAGATATTGGGGTGGTCACACGAATGCCAGAAGGTATTTTTTTGCAGTTAATGTACAGCAAAGAATTTATCTTCATACCTCTAATATGAACCTAGACGTAAGGCCTTTATAACAAAAAACAGAGTTTGTTTTTGGCAGTAGTCAAACAGTACAAGGGGTCTTGGATCATTTTTCTTAGTAGAAATCTTAAATTCAGTGCATGGATGTTATGCAGACTGTGTGTACACTGAACATGTTTCCCACAGGAAGGGAATATGTTCCTTAAAGAGTAGTAGAAGGTGGAAGAACTTGATTCTGACAGTCAGTGGAGAAAACCCTTGAGACAACAGAGCACATTATTGGTCAGTAAATCGGAATTTTTTAATTTCTTGGAGTAACATGTCACTATAGAACTGAGAGTAACAATTTTCAGCTTCAGAACTGAAATTCTTCCCATTACTGGCACAAAGAGATATTTTTATTATTAATTAGCAAAATCATGAGATGATTTGGACAACAAGCAGTAGATTCTTCAAGCAAAGAGACCTCAGCAGAATAAAGAAGAAAATACCACAGCAAAAAAGTTTTAAATCCATTGAAATTCATGATGACATTTTTATTTAATTCACAGAGAAGTATGCCATCCATAATTGTCCCCTTTTGTGCATGTGTTTTTTAATAAACTTTTGTTTGTGTGTGTGAAGCTTTCATTATTAGAAAACTAAGGAGGCCTGCAGTGTTTATCATCTTTTCTAGCTTGCTGTTAAATTTTAATTAATGTGTATTTAATTTGATAAATTAACAAACTTAGAATTAAATGCTTATTTACTCCAGACAAACAAACAAAAAAAACCCTCACATGCCCCAGTCATTCTTGACTCCATGTTTTGAAAATATCTTTGGAATTTGGGAACCATATTTCTAGAAATGTTATTTTTCCATTTTCTGATTCGCATGAACTTTGTAAGAGCAGGTGACAAACAAGCAAACATCGACTTCTTATGAAAAACACATAAAAATCTAATGAGATATGAAAAAAATTAAAACTATAAGAGCATCAAGAAAAATCTGTTTTCTTAAAGTCAAAATACAAACCCTTTCTACTAAGTAAGCAACAGATAAGAAACATAAAGGTCTTTGTCAGTTTTCATCCACCTTATCAAAAGTTTTTCACTGGAATTGAAATTTCCCCTCCACGGAAAGGCAGTGCTTCTTATGCATGATGACTGCTTTCCTAGAACTTGGGTAGCTGCTCAACAGCATAAGAATGGTTACAATTACAAAAATCAAAAAAAGCAGTTATATAGAAGTGTCTTCAATTAAGTTAGTTTTATTTGGCCAGTCCATGCACAGCACTGCTGTTGTTATCCAAGTCTAACATAATAGTCTGAATAATTCTGACCCATTTCAGAAGTTTGTTGTGCTTGTTTCCAGACAATGTACACAACATCACTGTTCTGTGCATTTCTTTCTGAAACACACCTACAACTTTGCAGTGAAACAACTCTCCTTGAGTCATCTCTTTCAAAAGGCTGAACAAACACTATTTCATCTCTCTGGCTTGCAAGCACTGTATAGGCACATTGTGCAGATATTATCACAGTCTCATTAAAAGTAATTGCAGGCAGTAATGCAGACAATTATTTCTGACTGAGTTGTTGATCTTTTCAGTTCAAGAAAACAATATGAAGATCTTCTGCCCTCTTTCCCTGTCTTGTCCTGTTTAATTGACAGGCCAGCATTACTTACAATTTACTGCAGATTGCAGTCTCCTGTCAGAAGACATTCTGAATTCCGGGCATGATCTTACATTGATTTGCTGCTAAGGTTAATTAACACTTCTTTTTGCTGACACCAGGAACAGAAATGCGAAGGAAACAAGAAAGTGGCATAAATGGAAATCTGCCAATTATACTCTGCAAACTTGAGTTTAGATATTGTTTAGCGACAGTAATAAGAAAAAACAAGTTTATCATCTCTATTTTGTAGAAAACATTTTTTCACATTTCAAGTCAGTATGCATTTACAAAGCATAAGTTCTATGATTTTTGTCTTTTAACTCTTTTTAAGTAGGACAGCTTAGTTTGCCTACTTTTGTGGCACCCTTACTTCTTAAATATTTTCCCTTTTATTTCTGTCCTATCTGTTAACTCTTCCCCAAAATACTTCCAGTGCAGGCTGATTTCATTTTTCCTTATTCTACCTCTGTAGAAGTCCTCATCTTCCCCTAATGATTTCTCACCCTTTTTATGCCAATTATTTCTAAGTTTCAGTTCCTACAGTTCCACAGAAGAAAAAAAAATCACCCTCAAATAAAGTCATCCACAGCATCCCACCAGCAGAAGGATGAATTCCTTCCTGCAGCTCCCTTTTGGAAAAAGAGTCAATGCTTTTGAAGCCTTTCCTTGAACACATCCCACTCATGGAGATAGGGGTGGATTATAATATAACAGTTATAATAGTTGTAATAGTCCATGTCAAGCAGGATAGGTTTAAGTTTTACCATTAATTAGAGGAGGGGAAATCACAGAAAGGACACTGAGGTCACCACTCCTTCTCCCCACTACACTTGTGCCACACCGTACAGATGTTTGTCTGTTGTGACTTCCTCAGCATGAAATGGCTTTATATGGATTCAAATCCATTTTTCCTTATGAACTGAATTGTTCTGGTTCTCTCATTCTATGTTTATCTGTTGGAAAAGGGGTTCCAAAGTCATTCCTCTTCTCTACCTATAGCAGATCTAACATGGGTGTAGGACCAGGTTCCTGAGTGAAAAGTCAAGATAATTTTATGTACGGGACATGTCCAACAAACACTCATTTAGGTGTAGCCATAAATGAATGTGGGAGCACTGATCAAAGGGCACCCTCATGGTAGCTACGTTGCACATGATTCACTGTAAGCTTCTGGCAGACTGTGGAAACTTCACATTAGCGTAAGTTCATTTGAAATGTAAGTGCACTTCAGAAATCCCAGAAAAAAAATATATTGCTAGAAAATGGGAAAATGCCAGGAAATGGGTCTACAGAAATCAGGTTTCAGTGGAGGAACTAGGACCCAAACTCAAGATGTTTGTTGCAGCTGCAGAAAACCAACATGTTTTCTTCAGTATGAACCTTAGACTAATAGAGGAAGGCCGCCAGCAAGACTTTTCTGTTCAATTACTTCATCCTCATCTCAGACAGACCTTTGTTGGTGGTATTCCAGAATACCCCAGGGTACCCTTCCTTGGACAACTCAGATTGCAGGAGAAAAACAGTCATTTCATTTAGGACTTAGTGCTGTCTCTGGCATAGGAAGTGGGGAATTATCTACTTCTTTAATACTTAGAGTGAACCTAATCTATTTTTTTAAAACTTGACAAAGCTACTGCATCAAAATGGCATCTACTAGAGCAGAGTATGATAGGTTAATTGGACCATTATTATAGGATGATACAATGCAATTATCACTTCTGATTCTGATATAACGTGGAAGTGTAGGTTCACAATATATTACAACCTATTGTAAAATCTCATGACTGCTATGAAATTAACCATGTTTAACATTGTAATTAGGAAAAAAAATCTTAGTAACAGTAGTGTTGGCATACCTCCAGTTCCTTAAAAAACCCCAAACTGTTCTTCACAAATTCAGTATTCTGCAAGTTAAAAATAAGTATATTCAAACTGATTCTGTCTCCTTGGGACTAGACTATAATTCTACAAAAGGTACAATATTAACAGTAGACTACTTTGAAGAGTTACTCCAAGAATTAGGAAGCTGAAAATTCCAGAATAACCTAATATTTCAATTTTTTATTTATTTCTATGAGACAAAGGAAGCCTTATGAAACAAATCTGTATACATTGAGAATATCATCAAAGACTCGAAGGGCAGGAAGTCCAATCCCTCTCCCTAAGAACAGGGAGAAAGTTTTCATCTTTCATCATTCCTAACTGACATTTATCTTGCATACACCCAATCTAATGATGAAGACTTCAGGGCAATCTGTAGCCGTGTTTCCCTCCAGATCTCTTTTAAGAATGAAGGCTATTGCCTGGGATCCATCTAGGACAAACTTGTTGCTGAACTGACTTGGTTTAAACTGAGTCCCAAAACTGCTAAGTGCCTAGAAATGTCGATGAAGGCAACGGTGACTTTTGCTTTTACACTGAAAATCAAGACATTATGTTTCTCAAGTGAGAGGTAAGATGACAAGTTTTAATTCCTAACCCAACTAATCTTTAACATACAAAGATGTTATCCAACTAGAAATAATTCTCATACACTTCATGCTCCCATTGCAAATTTAAAAATCCCTGTAACTGAACATTTACTTTCCATGATGTTCTTAATATTTATATTACAGAGATTATTGAAAAGGGACAGGAAGGCTCTAAGGAAACCTTTTGGGTTGCTGGATGGCAGCTGTGCATATTATTGTGCTCTTAAATTCCAGGCACCAATCTAGTTGACTGTTTAGGTTGGTGAAATTATTAGTTACAGTTTTTGCATTTGTGGAGGAAAGTTATGCAGCTAAAATGAAACCTGTATTATCTCTATTGGCTGTCATGACATTTAACATTTTGAATAGGGGAAACTAGGAGAGGTATTCCTGGAGTGCTTTCTGTCTGGTGTTTGTAGAGCTGAGCAGTATTTGAAACTCCGCAGGATGGGTCTCTCCTCAGCCATTCCTGTTAATCAAGCAACTGATGCTTCTGGGAAAAGCAGGTCACTGGTCACTGGAGCTGCTTCTCGGAGTTCTGGTTTTTAAACTTTTTGGTTTCTGAACACATCTCACAATGTTCATAAACAAAGAGGTTTAAAGATACAATCATTGTGAGATGTATTCAGAAAAATAATTATCCAGAAGTACAATGATTCCAAACACTGCTTCCACAGATCATGTGATTCATACTACCCTCTTGATAGCGCTTTGATAAATTTTCTACCTTCATGTGCAATAGTGTCCACTGCTGTTTCTCCAGACACAGGTATCTGAAGATGCAGTTACATTAGTTACTAGACTAAGTAACCCAGATTTCTTCAGTCTACAGGACATCTAGACCTCTGATCATTCTTGTTGTTTCCTTTGAACCTTCTCTAATTAGCCAATGGATCTCAGGAAAACAACGCCCCAACCCGGACCCAGTCCTACAGGTGAGGCCATACCAGTGCTGAGCAGAACAGAGAATATTTGAACTGTTTTAGCAATGGTGCTCCTCTTTGTAGATCACGATACAATTTTACCATTTGAAAAACAGCATAATACCACTGACTCAACTTCAGCTGTAAGAATTTTAAAGCGTTATCTTCACTGAAAGTTCACAAACATTTTTCAGTTATCACATTGCTATTATTATGTCTTTTGGTGAGACACAGCTCTGCAGCAGAAAACAGAAACTATAGGAGACCATTGGCTGCAATGCTGTGGTACTCAGGAGGGCTGTATTTCAAACGAAAATCTGAACATGGATTCTCCTATTTGCCTCCCTGTCCTAGAGAAATATAAGACCTTTTCTGAAAAGGGAGCAATGGATACTTATAGCCAAGTAATAATATCTTAGCATGTATTTTCAGCTAATTATTGCAGATGCTGGATGTTGTTTTGTCATCTGTTATCAGAAAGAACAGCAGGCTACATTAAATTTCCTACTCATTGCAAAGGATTAAAAAAAAATGCACAGTTCCTGTACCTGGTTGGATTTTCTTATTAGCTACAGTACTTTTTATATTGGAATTTTTATTCTGTGTTCTCTGCACCCAAATGCAATTGTTAACAGTCATATTTTGAGGGACATCTAGAAATAACAAGGAGGCCTTGAAATGCTGCCTTCCCTACCAAGAATGACTTAAATGAATGCTTCTAGGAATGCCTCGGGAGTACTATGCACAGGATGGATCACTTCAGATTAGTTAAAATAAAGATGCCTCATAGAAACCTTTTGTAGCTCTTTCTACCTCAAACTGTGGTAAAAACAGGGAAATATTGGCCTTCAAATCCATTAGTAGCTACTGGATGCTTTCCTCCATGAGGAAAACTGAGACCAGGGGGAATTGCGAGGCCCGTCTACAAGAAATCTATGGCAGAATGGAGCATGTCTAATGAATCCTGGTCTGAAAGATGCAGAACTATTGTTCAGTTAAAGAACAGAAGGACAAAAGGCGGCTATAAAGCTAAATAAGACATGCCATGCAATATTATGTTTAGGTACATGCTGTTAATAAGGTATACAGGTGAAGGAAGCTGTGTTAAGGAGAGTAGGAAAGCCATCAGTTGGCTGGAGTGGTGGTATTGTGCACATCCTACTGAACTGTGAGGCAAAAGCAAAGCCTCCCATTCATCTTATGAGTTGTCTGTAACAGGGATCCTCAGAGTCCTTGAGTATGTTATTACCAACTTTCACAACTTTTCACGGACCACTGGGCATTCTTTGTCTCAGACTTTTAACTGAAAACACATTTTTTTTGACCATGTCACAGACAACAGTGGGTTGTCATTCACACAACAATAGTTATGGTGTCGTTCATGCAAAGAGACATAGATCACAAAGCTCTTGCTGTCTCCCGTGGATATAAAATGCAAAGTAAAATTTTAGCCTGAACAAGTGTGTCACAGTGTTGGCATTTTCGAATACCTATACCAACAATATGGATAAGATAACTTCCAGGACTAAGCATCAAATAAGAAAATTCTTAGCATTTACAGCTATAGTTCAGTTTATGTTATGGAGATTTATTTTCTTTGTACACAGGAATAAATTTACTGACCATTTCACGCTATTTGATCCAAAATCTGGTGCAGATGTTTTTTTTCTTCTGTCTTTTTTTGCCTGTTGATTGTTGGCTGTTTCAATCCTTTCGTATGATCAGCTGTAGTAATTTATTCATTCCTCCTGCAATATTAAGCATCCAGTCACTAGAGCCCTTCAGACTCCAGGTAAAATGAAGACCAGAAAATACCTGACTCTGAGATACATGCATGGGGAGAGTGAGCCAGAGGTTGCTACTGGGGAGAGTACTGTGAGCTGCAACTGGGGAGGCAGAAGAGGAAGGACAGGGCAGCAGAGAGCCCAGGAGCCAGGAGGTGAAGCTGCTCACCCAACGCAAGGAAGACCTTAGAGGGGACATCATGGGATACCTGTCTGCAAGCAGGGAATGGTCTGAAACATCCCAGCAAGCCAGTCATTTTCTCCCTCCTGATTTCACTGCTTGATTCCACTTATTGACAGAGAACAGCATTTGGTCTTGAAGTTAGTGTTTTGAAAATGAGAGTGTGACAAAGTCATAAACTGAGTAAATATGCAGATTTATCTAGTAGTGCTCATGGCATAGCAGAAAATAAAAACAAACAAAAAAGTAGTATATCTAGTCTTCTAATTTTGAAAAATTTCAATGTTCTTTGAGAAACAAAAACATTAATACATAAGCTCTATCACACTACCTTTAAACATTTGTGTGTGTATTGTTTTAAACATTGGATTAAAAACTTCATTTGTTCTCAGTGTGGAAATTCCATGAACATCTTGCATGAAACACAATATGTGGCTACTAATTTATCTTATATAACATCAGATGTTTATAGTTCATTTTTTCCGGCTGCACCTGCATTTCCTACTACATTTTAATGAAAAACAGGTGTAAAGGACCTGAGGTTCACTTCATTGTTCTAGAGATATGATGAGGAGCAAAAAAAAAATTGATTTGATGGATGGAACAGTTCTTGACAAGCTGTACTATTAGTGATTATACAGCCCTCCCCTTTTTAAATTACTGCAAGTGTCACTGAGATGTCTAGCTGGAAATAGGCAGACTGTACATGAAATTTCAGTTTTCTTGCTATTTTGCTTTAGATTAATGAGAGCTAAACTTTAAGAATAAAAATGAGGTTTTATCAGTTAGGAAATATACTGTTGTCCTTAATAATCAGCCATCTAAAACTTCTTTAATTAGCTCCAGTGGTTCATGAGGGATGTTACCACCTCCTGCTCTGAAGGTGGCATTAATCCCCCTGCCTCCAATTCTCAGAGACATTTTATTAGATGATGTGTAACTGAACAAAGAACTGGCAAATGCCTCCAAAATACTTGCAGTAAATGTCAGCTCGTGTAAAAAAAGTATGAATAAAACTTTGATTAAGCTCATTTTATTTTTATAACTCTACAGAAGATTCAACAAATCTGGCATCCACTTGTTGGTATATATAATTTTTTCACCTCATTTGTATCATTTCCATGGAAACAAACCCACATTTCAATGTTGTTCTGGGTGACTGAGTCAGGTAATCAACTCAGGTGACAACTGTGCTTCAGATGTCCCCAGTGACGCAGGTGTCTTCCTCACACAGGTGAGAGAGGAAGTCAAACAGAAATTTCTGTAGCTGGACTGTCAGTCAGTCAAGTAACCTTTTGATACAGAGATAAAGGGGAGGTATTTCATCACTTCCACCAGGTGAAGAAAACAGGATATTACTGCTGTGGCTAAGTTTAAAATGACAAGTGGGATCATGAAAATCCAGAAGGTGTCTGCAAAGTGAAATAAAACTATTCACCTCTAAATTGGAAAAGTTTCCTTTACTTTCTCTTTACCCATAGCGGCTAAGTTTTAAGATGGGTTCCCATGGAATCAAGAGAGGCTGAAGGTTGGGGATGCTTCAGGGTTCTGAAAACTCTGTGTAGGTGACAGCCCTCCGGTGCCAGATTTCTCGGTGTTCCCAGGCAGCTTTCCTGAAACCGTATTTCTGTCACAGAAGTATTGCACTGATGACCTGGAAGGACAGCTCTTCAGTCAGATTGTGTTCATCAGACTTAGTCATGACATAATCTGAATAATACTTATAGATCTTTACACAGATCCACACAGCATCCCGCATATAAATGATACACTACCTTGTTTATCCAAATACAATTGCTCCCTTCTAGCTTGAACACCATCTTCTTTTTAATCTATTTTTCTTGTAGAATAAGTCTAGGTTTGTCCTAATGGGGAGTCATCCTAAAAAGTCTCATATCTCTGTGTTGGGAAAAGGGGCATTTCTTATTACAGATATTTGCCACTTGTTGAGATCGTGTAGTGACTCAGACAGGGTTTCAGTAATGTCCTGAATTTTGTAATGCATCAGGAAGCCCTAGATAAAGTTCATGGCCTTGCAGGAACTGGGTGATCTTTCCTGTCAAGGATATTTTAGGGAGCAGTGCTTTTTGTGGGACTGAACCAGTGTTTAGCATATGACTAAGTGGGAAGTTACTTTGAGGACATATGTTAAAAAATGAAAGCAAATAAATAATGTGGAAGAGACTAGATTGCTCTGTGAATTTGTTGTGAAGGATCAGAGACATCATGAATAATGTTCCATCGCGAGAAAGGAAATTAAATGAAGGAAGACTGTGTTGTGACGAAAACATAGGACAAAAAGTTTGATGTTTGCTAAATGGAAAAGACTAGCATTTTTATTCAGAGAGATCATTTTTACATTTCTAAAAAGTTGCTTCAAAAGCAATTATAATAAAAAAAGAAGCAAAGATCTGAACTCTCCCTTTCCTTCTCTGCATATTTATTCAGCTTTTCCCAATGAACAGGAGTTCTGATGATTGAAGTCAGAACACAGACTTGTTTTGATTGCATTAGGAGGTAAATCAAGTCTTGCATAGTCACAATTCCTCTTGATATCAATATGAGTTCTATATGAAGACATGTAGAAATCAGTGATGCAGATCGGGGAAGAGAATTTAGATTTAAAACCCAAAAATAAGTAAATAGAAAATTTAAAATGTATTCCTTGCAGTGTTTCTGTAAAAAAAAAAAAAAAAAGAAAAAAAGCAACATTGATATAGGCCAACATTCATGACCTGAATATGGAATACATAAGTGATTTTTACTGTGTAAATCTTCCCTTGTGAACTAGGGTAGTTTCCATTTCCAGCATTGAAATTAGGTAGCAATGTAACAGAAGGATGTGGTCAGAGTATACCTAAAATAAATCTTTTAAATTCTCTGCACTGCTTATTTACAAAAAGCACCATCAATGGTATACTATAAGCCTTCACATACTAAAACCAGGTTGTATGAATAATTCATAGAAACATCTTCAGTAAGACTCCAAAAGGACCAGTTAGGTCCACTAGATAAATAAATCTCAGTTTTTAACAGTCTGCAAGCAACTTACTCACCTGCTAGCAGGACTTGGTACCACACTTTAGTTTTGTCTGGACCACGTTTGATCATCCTCCTGGGTTAAACACAATAGGGAAGATGATTCATTAATTATGCACTGATTACCATTTATCTTAACTTGGTGATTTTTTTTCATGTTCTGGTTACTTTGTATCTGGACTACCCCCACAACTGATATCAGAGGATATCCCCACATTAAAAGATTCCAAATAATCATACTGTCACAAGGAAGACCTCAGCATCCTAGCAAAATTTTCTTAAAAGAGAAAGAAGGAATAGAAAGTTAACTGAAATACATGAGCTTTTTGTTTAATTCAAAGACATGAATTACTTTCTCAATAAATATTGTGGATTTCCAGTCCTACAGCTCTGAGCCAGCTGTTCTGTAGAACACATACACCTTCGGTTGAGCTTTCTGCCTCTTGAAGTGCATGAAGATTCATGTGACGCAGCTGGAATTCACTGTTTGTAATGGCTTAGGAGGGAGAGGGTAAGGCAGGCTAACTTGAATTATCTGAAGGTTTTCTAGAATGCTGTCTTCAGGTGCCCAAAGGGTTCACATGCAAATGAATTGCAATTCTGAGCTTAAATACTGGGAAAATTGACACATCCATCATCATCTCCTTCAAGATCTGTTTAAGGAGACGCTATGTAAGAACTACACATTTGTGGTGGTGGTGGTATTTCCTCTGCATTTATAGTAAAAATATTCTTTTGCTTGATCCTGCTCCTAACTAATTTTTGGTTGGCATCCAAGAGAGCAGAGTCAGAAGTGCCAGCAAACTGTTGGAATATCAGATCTGGCAGCCAGGCACGAGACCTGCCTTGGCTTGCACCAACAGAGAGAGATTAGAGGACATAAGATATAGTTCCTACCTTTTCCTGGGTGATACCTTGCTGCTTTCTGAGTCTCAGTGAAAGTTTCACATGCTTCAAAGTTTTTCTGCATCGTGTTTTGCCAGATCAAATTTGGAAGGCATCCTGCAGTGTACTGGAACTTTTATTCATGCTACAGGGAGGATTTTCCTAAAGAAAAAAGAAATGATCCAGGCTGGGTAATTTTTTTAATGATGTCTTCTTCTCAGTGTCATTAACAAAACTGTAATTTACAGGGTATGTTTTGTTTTATTCTAAAAATGTTTTCCCATGATTTTAAAGTCCTGTATAATTCATATGACTGAGGCACTCAACACTAGATAGAAAATTGTATGTTTTAGCTTGGAAGACCTCAAGTTTAAGAGAAAAAGACAAAAATTGATGATGCTGGCAAGCCAAGGTCCCTGTGTCTCTAACTGGACCATGGAAATGGTCTACGCGTATCACTAAGGGTCTGTAGCTATGCTTTGGGTGCTGATCTATATTTGCTTAAATAAACTTGAAGGGTGTCTTTCTGTATTGGTGTCAGTCTTTAGCTTGCTATGAGGATTAATTCCACAACACCACAACTATAACTAGTGGGTGGTTAATATGTTTCTTTCAAAAAATCAGTACTGTTCTTGTCTTTTTTAATACAGATATCAACAGCTGCAAGACAATCTTAGTATTTTATGTTAGGAAAGCTTTGGGTTTGTTGATTTTTTTTTTGTCTCCTGTTGCATACTAATGATTATTGAAGCAGCAAAAGCTGAACACTCCAATTTGCCAAAATATATTCCTTTATGAATAGCAGATTCTGGGATGTTATTAGGATACACCACCACCCAGATGATTTTAGAAGAGGCAGTAACTACGTAACTATAAAATATAACTGTGGAGATGACTGAAACCTGGGCATAAGCAGACTTTACTGAATTTACTTGAAAATAAAGCAGGCTTTTTTTTGTTTATAAGAGCTTTGAAGCAAACCTGTTTAACAAGCTGAATACTTATAACATCTGAAAGCTCCAATGAAACGCCAATTGACTTTAATTTGGCTCATACTTTGGCAGGAAAGGAGAAACGCCTGGGAGAATGACCTTTGCTTATTCCCTAGAGTGTAAACAATTGAGAGATAGATATGAACTGATCCACATTCTCCGTAGGAGCCTTTTTCTTCTCTCAGTACATACTGTGTAATGAATGTGTAACTCACATTGGTGTTGATAGTAATTATGCACATGCACTGGGAGGGAACGGAAATTTTAAATTGGTAACTCTTCATAAAATCTTATTACAACTGTTCCACAGGCCACTGTTCAATGCAGTGAGTTAATAAGCATTAGTCAAATTCCTGTCGGGGCAGTAGCAATAATATAGGTAAAATGTTTAATAGAAACTTGTTGCTTAATTACTTTCCAAAGATAAGTTTTGTAATAAATTTTTTCTTTATATTATCTCTCTGTCACTCAGTACTGGTTTTGTCAGTGAATACCATCAGGTGTGAGATCATTTAAACATTGGATTAATAAAAAATTCATACAAAAAGCAAGGTGAGAGAATACAAACCTGCATGGTTAAGCATTCCAGTCAGGAAAAGTATGGGCAATCTTCATTTTACCCCATAATGAATAATGCATTATGTTATAGCCTTTAATTATATGATCGTATACCACTTCTTGAATAATACAATTTTCTTCAACAAGTTTTAAATACTGGTTTATGCAATTTTTTTAGTGCTATCTATTATTCAGTGTATGCTAGGAAGAATCCAAGAAAGTCTTTTATATAAAATCACATAGCATGCTAATGTTACTCAATAAATTTACACATAAATCACCCTTTCTGGAAAAACATTCATCTTTGGATCTCAGACAGCCTTACAGGTGACTGAGACATAGCTCAGCAGCATTTTAATTCCTCTAGGTCCCAAGAACCTGACTCTGCTACAGCATATATTACTGTCATAGGCAAACAGATGCTCTAAAATTAAGAAACAATCATAGCTCTAATATTGCTAATGACTTAGAGGATACTGTGCAGATACCTCTAGTCACAGAGAAAACTGAATGTGCATACCAATAACATGTAGCCTGTGAGTCTGGAGTCAACACATCTTCGGGTCTTTCCTCTGCTTTTGAAGTTTAATAGACTCCTTATCACAGGAATACCCAAATTCTGCCTGCTACCAGGCAGCTGTAGAGCTAGCAGTGAGTCACTGGGACGCAGAAACTGAGATCCCTCCCTCTCTACGCTGCACCACAGAAACCAAAGAGGTTGTCAGATGAGATAGAAAAAGCACTTTCCCTCCCAGTAGCTAGAACCATGGAAAAGATAAGGGGAAAGCATTTATGCACCCACACATTCACAGGTTTGCTCTTGATACTCCTCTCTAGTAAACGCGAGAGAAAAAAATAGAAGTGAGAGACACTTCTGGGGTGTGGAAAACCACAAAATGAACTTTTCAGAGCACACATCCGCATTTGTTTTGTGATGTTGATACCTTATTGCATACTCTACGCTATAGTGACAGCATGTTGTTCTGTGACTGTGCTGGTTTTGGCTGGGACAGAGTTAATTTTCTTCATAGTGGCTAGTACGGGGCTATGTTTTGGATTTGTGCTGAAAACAGTGTTTATAATACAGGGATGTTTTCGTTATTGCTGAGCAGTGCTTACACAAAGTCAAGGACTTTTCTGCTCCTGACCCCACCCCACCAGCGAGTAGGCTGGGGGTGCACAAGAAGTTGGGAGGGGACACAGTGGGGACAGCTGACCCCAACTGACCAAAGGGATGTCCCGTACCACATGACGTCATGCTCAGCATATAAAACTGGGGGAAGAAGAAGGAAGGAGGGGACGTTCGGAGTGATGGCGTTTTGTCTTCCTAAGTAACGATTATGCCTGATGGAGCCCTTCTTTCCTGGGGATGGCTGAACACCTGCCTGCCAATGGGAAGTAGTGAATGAATTCTTCGTTTTGCTTTGCCTGTGTGCACGGCTTTTGCTTTCCCTATTAAACTGTCTTTATCTCAACCCACAAGTTTTCTCACTTTTACCCTTCCAATTCTCTCCCCCATCCCACCGGGGGGGTGGTGAGCGAGCAGCTGTGTGGTGCTTAGTTGCCAGCTGGGGTTAAACCACAACACCACCTGACAATTATACCTGTGTTGAAAAGAAAATAAATACAAAATTAGCTAGGATTCAGTAACATTAGGTCAGCTATAGATATATGGGAAACATAGTGACTGAATGAACGACAGTGACTAAAGAACTTCGTAGTGCAAATGCCACTTTGTGTCCAAATAACACCTGGGAGGAAGTAGTTTCCCCTTTCTATTCTGGTTTGTTTATTTTTTCTTTATATATACATTTGTTAACAGTACTGAAAATAACAATGTGTCTGCATTTTGGATTTGCTAGGGAATGGCTAATCCTGGTAAGGTAGAACCAGCACAAGCAGGACACACATAATTATCTAAATTATCTATATTTTGTACCATGATTGTTTTCATCACATTCTTCACCAGGCATATAAAATTAAAAGATCAGCTTAAAGAAACCCTTGTAATCCATTTATAAATAAATTAAGCTTTACAGCTTTTCTTCAGTCTGCATACATGATTACACCATTTCGGATCTCAGCATCCTTATGGCTAGATCAGATGCCATATTGTAAAGTCTATTTAAAAATGTTATTTTGAATAAGCTTGATAAGCATTAAATGGGGTAAAAAATTGTTTTGTTGCAAGCCAGGAAGAATGCATACTTGATTAAATATCAAAGACCAAAATTTACAAAATAATGCCATCAGAACAGAAACAAATTCAGCTTACAAGCATTAAGGGAAGACATGATTAAACTGATTACGATGCGCAGCATTAGTCATCGTTACTTTACAATTCTGCTGTCTGCCGAAGTCTCTAATCTACAGTAGAAGTAAGATATTTTGTTCTTCGGGTTAATATATAACATCTGGAACAAAATAATTACTGCAAATGAAGTCAAGAAGTGTGACAGAATTTTCATGTGTGTATATATATATCTCGGAAGAAAGTGTTCACTAGATAAATAATCTTAATATAACAGAACTCTTTGTTAGTCATCCTATCAGACATACCTTAGATAAATCTTTTGTGTAGTTCTTTCTTGCCACTGTTTCTGTCAGAACTTAAAAGATTTGAAATACTAAAGCTGACTGAATACAGAAAACTTGTCTCTCATAGCTGTGGTTAGCTCAGATAAAGTAAACAAAGGAGGTGGTGAGGAGCATCTATTTACAATAAATTTGTTGAGTACAGGTTCATATACAAAAAACCTCAAAAATAACATAGTTCACATAATTGATTTTTCTTTTCAGTGGCCCCACTTAGTAATCTCAATTTGCATGTGATGTATTTTGTAGAAATTGTAACTGATGATGTTTCCATTCAATTGAGATTAAAACAAAAGTTACAAACAGTTTTCCTGTACCAATGATGACTCAGGAGTGGTGATTCAAAGTCCAGACACGTACAAAGGAACAAGAACCTTTACTGCAACTCACTCAGCTATACTTTGGATGTAAGTATGCAGAAGTATACAAGGTTATTTGCTGTTTGTCCTCTTCCTGGGCTCTACACAAAGGTGGGCAATGGACTGTCATTTCATGACATCTTCTCTGCCTCCTGGCTATCATAAACTGAGGCAGCGCAGTGCAGAGAGGGAGAAATCCACTGCTGGAACAGGTCTGGAACCACTTCTGGCTACTGGGGTCTCTTCCACTAAGCCAGCAAGTATTTCGAAATAAGGATGTTCCGATTTCACAAGAGAAGACTCAAACAGCAAGGCAGCAGTTTAAAATTTAAAAGACTGATTTTTCATCATAAGTAGAGGCTGCCTTTGGTGGAAGGGTTCGCTTTGGATACTTTCTTGAAATCTGTGATATATAATACATGTTGTCTTAAGGAACCTAAGTCATAAGTGATACCAAAGAGCTAGGAATGATTCAGATTCATATCTAAATTGCCAGAAGGCAATATGAAAGGAGGAGTATGAACAATTTTGTAATGATTTTGAGTACTATTTTTTCTCCTGTTTGGCTATCTACCAGCCCCTCCCAGTATGAACTATATACTGGGACTGAAGGTCAAGGACTGAATAAGTTGCTCATTTTAACTTTTCTTCCTCCTACTACTCCCAAAGGAGATCTGGACAGGTTATATATATATGTATATATAATGTTATATTCATATTTTCCCTTATTTCCAATATTATCCTACTCCAAAAGCCAGATTTTGTCACTTTATTTGTATGAAATGCCCCCCTATTCTGTAGTGGCTTTGCTGGTACCACATGAGGAGTAAAGTGTTATCAATCTCCTAAAAAGGCCTTGTGTAATATGTAATAGAAAAGAGAGACTCAGGCAACTGATAAGAAAAAAGAAGGGAGATCTGAAAATATTTTTAATATATGAAAAATGGAGCTGTATTGACAAATGCTTTGTTATATCTGTTAATGTCAGATATAAAAAAGTTTGAAAGACTTTGAAACTTTGAAAAGTTTGAAAAAAGTTTGATTTCATATTGGACAGCTGAACAACTAGCTATTGCCTTGTCCTAACATAACTAAGGCTATCACTGTTATTCACTGAAAGAGACTTCTTATTAATACAGGTCTCAATGTTAAAGAGAAACAGGATTTGTTTACATTTTTTGATCCTTTACACAGTTTGTTATGGTACAGTTCAAAACACAGGCCAGTTGGTTTCTTATCCTTGGTTCATCATGCAGTCATGTTAGATCACCTTCAGGGTTTTGTTATAGCTTTTTTACCTTCACTATAATTGGACCTTTTAAATAGACTGCACTCTTTATTCATTTATATTTGGCAGTATATTGAAATACACTTGGCATTGTTAACAAACATCCAGCAATTATGATAATCTGACATACCATTTTGAAAGTTCTATTGAATTTTCTTTTCTTATAGACACTAATTGCATATTTGAAGTGATGGATTTTGTTTCCTCAGAACCGTGCCTCTGGATCACTTATTTATCATAATTTGAGAAAGTGGTATGACCTTATTTCTTCCATTTCTTAGGTTTCCAAAAATGCATGCACAGTGCAAACAAATCGTGTGCCATCAACTAACTGTTATAAAGCCAGTTACATGGAAACAGGGCAATTCTGTCCTATTTTCTGCCCCGTCGTTAGTGCTTCAGAAACTCAGGTGGAATAGAGAAATGACTGAATTAGTTCATACTCGACATAATATATCATATTTAGTATGATTATTAAGCTTTGGTACGTGCCTGGGGAACCGCAGGGATGTGTTATTCAGCCTCTTCACCGGAAGAACAGCATTTCTCTCTCACCTTTCTTCACCTCCCCGTCCCATTTTACGACAAGCCTCCCCGTCCCATCCTGGGTGGGAGTCCTTTACTCCCATTCATTTGCCACACTTCTGTTGTCAGAAATGTGTTGTGAGAGATAACAGATGAGTGACACTGGAAAGAACCGCATCCATGCAGCTTGGTGTACACAGCTCATCCAGAAACTGCTGCACGTGTATGGCTGTACTCCCCGCAGCTCTGGCTCCTGCACACTGGGAAGTGCCGTGTACATCCAGGTGCACTGCTTCCAAATGGTTCTGCAGGGTTCTTCCCCTGATCTGCAGAGCTCTGAATCATCCCTCAGCATCGGGTGTGCATTTTATAGACATTATTTAATTGTGGATGAATGACGACTTAGAGACTTACAGTATTCAAAACAACTATAAACTTTTTTTTTTTTTTTTAAATGGGAGGAGGGTGAGGAGAGACTGTTGCAAGAATGGCTGAAAGCAGGAACTTTTTCACATGTGTTAATTCATGGAAAAGAGGTGAATGATGCACTGAAGTCTGTCCCTGCCCCAAATACAGATGGGAGCTTGACCTGGAACCCTCTGATTAGAGAAAATGGTTGCTTTGAGCCCTCAGAGTTCCAAGAAGAAAGCTATTCGAGCGAACACTGCTGTTACTTAAATCAGTAAGAGTAACGCACTATTTTCAGCCCTTAATAATTAAGTTTTGCTTGGCACTTCCATGTAACCACCATGCTGCGTAACGTGTCACTGAAGCCTCTCGGCATTTGGAGGTGTAAGGAATGATGGAGTAGATTATTACGTCTCTCACCATGTTTTTACAACCCTCACCCCAATTAAGGCCAGGTTATTTTGAAGAACTTCCTGCGACTTTTATTTAGCTTAGGGATATAGTTATTTAGCGTTTCAAATAGCCGTGAAGCACAGAAAATGGCCGCTAGCAGCTAAATCTTGGAAAGCAGACTTTCAAGTAGGTTTTCTCTAGTTAGAAAATTTACAGAAATATTCAGTTTCTTTCTTTCACCAAAAAAGGTAAGGAACATTTATAGGTCTTTAAAAGTATGTCATGTCACAAAATCCATGTGAACAGCCTCATCAGAAAGATACCTGCCACATTCAGTGATTTCTGCATTAGGAACTCTGCAAGCAGTCCTGAGATTCCCCACACTTTTAAGCAGGTGGCAGTGTAGGTTAAAAAGACATAGATTTTTCCCGCAACTGATAGAAATTGTTGCTTTCCAATTTCTCCATTTATCTTAACCCAAGCTAACAATATATAGCGGTGTTACTGGGTTCCTATCTAGATGAGGACAGGCACAAATTTTGAAAAGTACGTCTCTGTTGACTCAAAACTATTCCATTATTTCCAGATGCAGCTTTGTGAGCTTTATTTCTCAAAACAAGACACTGCAGTAAGAGACATAACACAACCTCTCGTCTTTAATATATTAGCAGGAGGACCTATCTTCTGAAGAGGTTAGAGGATGTTACAGCACAGTGATTCAGCACCAACCCTCAATGTCTACTGTTAAACATTGATAGTTTTAATAAAAACAAATTTTGTGGCCTTTCTTCTGCTGGACCTTCCTTTACCCTACTGACATAGACTCAGCAGGCTCGGCAATAAAGGATTTAACTTACGTTTGCATATTTGGACTGCTTTTTCCAGTTATTTATTTGTATGTAAGATGTATTATCTATCATTTGCACCCACAAATAGCTAGTACGGTAGACATTTTTCAGGCGTGTCCTATAGTATTAAAGTAAAATAAACAAACAAAATGCAACAACTAGGTTTCATTTAACGAACGGTACGTGGCTTTGATCTCTTGCTAATATGGGAACAGAACAACTACTTTTCAGAAGCAATTTTTGAAGATGACTACCAACATGGTAAGAGTATCTGTCATGAAGTGGTAGGGTTTTTACTTGGAGGTATGAGAAAGGTGTGCGTGTGCAAGTACTTTTGTGGAAGTGAAGCAGTGTTCAGACTGACTGGTTCTGTGGCAGGAGAATACAGCTGGACCTAAAACTGAAGAAGAGTAATTTGTTTATTTTCAGAGTGCAGGATGGGTAAAAAAGACAATTTCTTTGCAGGAATTGTTTTCCAGACTGTTGAAACAGATTTGATTCCGATTTACACAAAATTTAGGATTTTCCTATGGGAACCAACTGAACCAGTGGGGTAGCATCCAGCTTCTTCTCAGGGTGTTGCAAAGTACACAGAACCAGAGACTGACTGGTGGTGGGAAGGAGGGAAAACCATGGTGGTAGCAGAGGAAAAAGCATTTTATATTCCCTGAACATCGTGAGATGAGATTCCTCAGCTGCCCATTTAAAACCATGTTACCAAAATGCTTTAAGTGTTGTAGTGTGTTGAGCAGAGTTTCCATCAGTCACCATATGTGCTTCAGAGGGGCAAGTTATTCTCTTCCTTCTCTTGAACATGACACCTCAGTGACAGCTCGGGTTTAATATGAGGACCTGGAACTGAGCAGTTAAAGTCGTGGGAAGTACTGGGGGAAGGACACAGGACTGGGACTTTGGAGAATGGCAAAGCTGGGCCTCACCCCTGCTCCGTCACTGGCCATCTGCGGAGTCCGGAGCAATTGTGTCCCCTGTTTCAACTCCCCATGTATAGAAAGAGAAGTCTCTACCTCCCGCCAGCATGCCATGGGTCTGCAGATGGAAACATCCCCTAGTAAGCTGCCTGTCATCACCTTCTCTACGGCATGGAGAAGAGAAATAAACCCAAGCAACACCTGGAAACTACGCAATCTCCGCAGACTCCCCGCAGACCGCTCTTTCCGCCCCCTCACACCCACTCGGGTCTCTACGGAGTAGCTCCCACGAGAGGGGCCGGCTCCTGTGGCGGGGTCATCCTTCCCCGCGCTCATCCCCCAGCCTCGGGGCAGCGAGGGCTCCCTCCCCGCGCTGCCCACCCAGGAAGGGGAGGCCTCCCCCCCGCCCCGCCACAGACACCTGCGGGCAGACGGCACCTCCCGGCGGGCCGCGACATGGCGCCCTCCTGCCCGCCGCCGCGGAAGGCCGCCAGCCCTGCGGCAGGCGGCGGCGGCCGGCGGCAGCTCCCGTCCCGGCGGCGGGCCCCGGCACCCGGCGGGGGCAGCGCCTGCAGCGCACCCACGCCCCCCCACGCCCCCACCTCCCACAACCACACGCGCGTCCCCAGCGAGAGAGACGTCGCACACACCCCGCACCGCGACCCCCCGCTCCCAAAGACACCGCGCAGAAACACCCCCCCCCCCGCAAACACAGCCCACGGAGACACCCGCTCACGCAGCCCCGCGGACAGCCCACGGGCGCGCACACGCGGGGACACGGGCGCGCACTCGCCCCCCACCCCGCCGCCGCCGCCGCCGCCGGGCGCATGCGCAGTGGCGCCGGCGGAGCTGTCCGAGCGCTGAATTTCTGGCGCCGTGCGCTCCCGCCCGCCTCATTCCAGCACAGGCGCTGGGGTTCCCCGCGGCCCCCGCCCGCTCCAGCCCTCCCTCCCTCCCTCCATCCCTCCTTCCCTCCTTCCCTTCCCGGCAGCGCCGACGCCTCCCTGCCCAAAGAGGGGAAAAGCAGACCGACCCAGTAGCCCCACCACCGTTCATAAATACTAATTTTCAAAGCGAAAGGGGAATAAAACACAGCGGCAACAGAACTGCGCTTAGCGCTATTCCCTTTTGCGTGATGCGCCTCGGGTAGTCGGGTTTCCTCTTCTTTTCCTTTCCTTTTTTTCTTTCTTTCTTTTTCTTTTCTTTTCTTTCCTTTCCTTCCCCGCCCCCCCCCCCCCCCTCACCAAAAGCAAGGCGTGGGAACGACCAGGTCTGATGCTTTGTCTCTTTTGTGCTGGCTGCTGGAGATGAGCCTAGGCTTGACCTGACCATGATTCCAAGGACTGGCACTTCTTTTTTACCCCCAGTTTCTAGAGATCCAGACCTTCTCTTCCAGCTTGTCAAGAAAATTAAATTATTGCTGAATTTGGGAATCTAGGCAGCACCAGCTTACTTTTTCCTTACATCTCTCTGGAATCGTTTCTGGGATATTTTCCAAACCATCACAGAAAGCAGGAGGAATGAACCGGCAGCTAGTGAAAATTTTGACAACCTTGTTTGCATTTTTCTTAGAGACAAACCACTTCAGGTAGGTGATACGACTCTATGTGGTGATTTTTGTCAAAAGGTTGTGGAAATCATAACTATAAAGATACTACATCACATTAACCTAGTTTGTTTGATATATTTGAGAGTATTTCATGTTCATTCTATGTAGGCTATCCCTTTTATACTCGGAGACTCGTTGCTTGGTAACAAACATAAAAAATAATAATCTCAAGTTTGGGTGATCTATTTTCCATTTCTCTGATTCAAAGACGTGTTTTTTCACTGAGCATCAGTATAGCTAAAAACATTTTCTTCAGTTGTTCTTCCAAAATGCAAATTCTCTGCTCCCACCGGAGGTTGTTTAGGAAGTTGCTTTGGTTCCCTCCTCTTCAAGCTTTGGAAACGACTGAACCAGTTTTGTCAGGGATGTAGTTATTTGCAATTAGAGAACCAGTCCTCTGATTTTGGAAAACCCTGGATCAGACCAGTATTGTGCTCACTTAAGTACCAGTACATATGATTGTTGTTTCTATTTTTTTTTTAACATTTCATGAGCTTTTGCTTCAGCTACTGACTTTTTGCAGTACAAAGCAAACAGGTCAGTCTTATTAACCAAAACACCATTTTAGCTGAGATCCGTTATTACACTGTACACTGCTGTGTATCTACATGTACACATATAAAGTGTTTTTATATGAGTAATGAGGTATATATACAGTGACAGAGTGAAATAGTGTTGTGTATTTGTGAGTCTGGGATCACAATGCAACTCATAACTAGTGGGCTCTGAATGAAAACAGAAGTAATTTGCACAGGAACATCCCAAATAAGCGCACTGGATTAATTTTCCAGTTTTTATTATCTTAACTGAATGCTTTTAGTATTTAAGTGGGGAATATAATCTACAATGTATTAAAAATTAAAGATATTTTGTAATGGTACCATGTCATTGACAAAAAGCAAAAAGAAGCAATCTCCCCCTGTAAATGGAACCTGAAAAAACGCGGGGAATCACACCATGAGAATTTACTATCATCACCTTGCCTTTTAACAGTTCTGGTGCTTTTGTAAAGGGATAAAGGATTTGATATTTGCTTCTCATTTCAGATGCTCACATGTATATCTAATTTTTTTATACTTGCATATAGATGCACAAAAAAACCCCACGAAACACTCCTGAAACTGAGTGGTTCCCTTTGGGCAAATATTCAAACAAAAAGTGGTTAAGAAGACACAGTCATAGAATTACTTTTAATATAGCTCAAAGATTATGTTGAAGCATAGATACAATGAAATTCGTTATTTCAGAATCAAGGTAATGCTTTATGATGAAATCTGTGCCTCTACACACCAAATATGACCATTTCATTCCAGTTTCTTTTTCCCTAGGGAACAACCATGGGGAACTCTTAAATTCTCTTTCTCTGCAATATTTAATGTGCTTGCAATATGTGATACGCTATGTACACAGTGTTTTGCATGCATGATATGGTACCAGAAGTTTGCTCTTAAATCCTGAAAACAGAGATGTGTTTCAAGGGCTTGCATATAAATACCAGCTGGTGATAATACTGATAAATTTTATTACTTGATGTTCATTGGCAAAAAAACCCTAAGATCTGATGTGACTGACTCTGGAACCCTTTTTGCCATGTTGAGGAAGAATCTAGACATTCACTAGCATGATTTAAATCTTTGTTCGGTAGCATCTGTAAAAAACATTTTTTGCATCTATAACCTTCCCAACATTAACAAAACCAATATTTTTCAGTGTTGCTTGGTGCGTGTTGCCAGCTATAGTTTGGAAGTTTAAGACCACCTTAAACCAGTGTTAACATATAGTTTTAATAGCATATATGTAATTAAAGCAATGGTATGAAATAGGATATCAAAATCCCTGTAAGATTGCTCTACACATTAAGATGAAGAGTAAATTGAATCTTCTAAAGTCTTAAAGCTGTAAGAAATTTATTTTTAAAGCTGAAGTTTTTTTCTGAATAACAAATTGTGACCATGCGTACTACCTTAAGCTCATTTTTATTTCTAGAATAAAGTTTTCAGATGAAAAATAGACTGTATTTTTTTATAAAAATATTAATTGCTACATTCACTGAATTGAGACAGTTTTATTTAGTGCTATAATTTCTCCATTATCTGAATACAATACAAGCTAAATATTAGCTAATGGTGGCTAATAATTTATTTAGGACGACTTTCTGTAAAGAACATGATTCAAGATCTGGAAAATCCCCCTCACAGACCCTGTCTCCTTCAGATTTTTTGGACAAATTGATGGGAAGGACATCGGGGTATGATGCTAGAATCAGACCAAATTTTAAAGGTAAGTTTTTTTAAGACTTCTGATTAATTAATCCACTATGTTTTGGACAAATTATAGGTTTGAGGGTTTTACCTCTGCGTTTTTCTACCTCTTTTCAATAACTTCAGTTTTCCAGTGTGACAGGGTCACAGAGATCAGTTGATCCATGGAGAGCACCAGGAGAGCAGTGGGGGTAATAATGGTCCAGAGCTTGAAAACCCTCTTTTCACATGACAATAATGTTTTGCTGTCAAGTGTTGCTTCTGAAAACCTTACTAATTCCACATAGTAAACAGGATTCCAGGTTCCACGCTAAAAGCCATTGAGATGACTTTTTCTTGAAATTTTTAGGCCATGAAGACAATATCTTTAACACTTCCATGCTGAGCTGTTGTCTTCTTTATAGCAGTGTCTGAAGAATAGGTCTATGCTTTTGTTCAACTTGAAGAAAGTAAAACCTTCTTCCCCAAAGTAGGGAGATAGGACTTAAGGTATGCACACAGCAGATTTTATCCTGTGAATGTTGACTGAATGATAAGAACCAATTCCTGAGGATCCCTACAAAATATAAAAACTGTATTCTGTTTGTCACTTCCATGACTCCCCCATTTTCTTCCAAAAGTTGGACTGACTTGTGGAGAGTTACCACCACCATTCCAGCACAAAGAAGGCTTCTTTTGCCACCATTATTATTCACAGCAAGTTTTCCTTGCTGTAGTCCTGGAAATCCCTATGGAAGTGAGCACAGAATGTCTTGTGGCTTTGAATGAAAGGAGTTGGGAGAGGAGTTTTCATTGCAAATATTTAGCATTTCTAGAGAGCCCTATAATTCTACCAAAACTGGCTTTTCTATGCCAATTTAAAGCTCAGAATATGGTTTTACTTTGAAAACTGATAAAATGCTTCCTTCCTTAACAAATCTGATGCCAATGTACCTTTGCACTCATATTTATCGGCTTTGGTCACCAAAATGCATGTTTTCCTGTATTAAGCCTTGTTAGCACTGCTGTGAAAGTTAATAATGACTGGAAAAAACAATCGCTTCTTAGCCAATGAATGAACTGTTAGGAAAGAAGAAGCTCGCATGTCAATGAGAAAAGTGTTTAATTAAATTTAGATCAAAGATCGGTTTCTTCTTTCTGTACCACATGTACAAATTACAAGATTTGGAATAAAGTGTCTTTTTTGACTGCTTCCTATGCCTGAGTGAGGAGGAACCTAGTACAGCTTTCAGATCCAAAGGTTTGAAAGATGACAAGTTAAAAAAACTCTAGTCAGGGAGGTCTTAAGTTTTAATTTCAGAATAGTTTTCGAAGTGGTTGTTGAGTTCCTGAACTGGAGTCCACATTAGCTTGCAGTAATACTGCATTAGGCTCTCACATTCATTTTGTGGGTTTACATGAGTATCAGTGAAGTTTTAGAGAATGCAAATGAAGGCGGAAATTGCCTGAACGGAGCAAGGTAGAAATCATTAAGAACTTATTCCTGCTCTTCATATGGGAGGGACACTAAAAGAAGACTTCTGCTTCATCTCTTGTAGCTCAGATACAACCAGGAATAGTAGCAGTCCCTCTACATAGGACAACTTAAAGACAGCTCTTTATTGTTCCCCAGTACGTGTCTAAAACCATTTCATGAAAAATACAAGAGGAGACAGATTCATCAGCTTTGCTCCCCTGATGTTCAAGCAGGTAGAGCAGGTATGGTGTGCACGACATTGTATGGTGCATGCTGAGCTGTTTGATGGACACTGCTCTCCTCCAAGTCCCATGGTTTGTTTGTGTGCCCAAAGTGAAGCTGCTGCCTGATGACACGGATGAACCCTTAATGACAAAGAATCTGCCATTTCTTATTTTTGCTTTTTTTATTGTCACTTTCCAGAGCAGGATGGTGCTTTGCAGCAGCTTGAACTGATAAACAGATCTTCAGCGTTTTTTCATAACTTCACATCCCTGAGCTCTCCCAGAGCTCAGTCTTCTGGTGAGGGGTCTGAACAGTTTTCTTGTTCCTTGCTATGCTCCTTTGAAGGGTATTTTGTATCTCAGAGTTCAGAACTAGAGAGTTAGGTCAAGCAGTTTTGAACTTCACATCACCAGTCAAAACCTTGTCAGCTGATAACCATTTTTATTAGTCAATATGATGCACACCCATGTTCTAGTTGCCCAAGTCTTGTTAACTTTTTTAAAAAAATGAAAATACTTATTGTTCTATATTGCATATTTTTTCCTTTTAAAGAATAAGAAGTACAGCTGCAAAGAGGTCAAAATAAATTTATCTTGCATGGAGTTATGTATTATAAAGATATTTTTTGTACTGAGTCTTTATTGTGACCATAATACAAATTGTTTCAGTTTCTAACATTCATTAGTCTGTTTGAGGTCTTTTGGGGGATATAGGCTATTGTAAAATACTGATATTCTAAATCATATAAATGGATGTATGTATGAAATGTTGAATGATTACCTAATTTATAACTCCTTTTATATTTTAAGGCAAGAACTTTTAAGCATAAAAGAGGTCTGCAGGAAAAACAGTTTAAACTAGGGATCTGCTGTCTGGCTTTGCACATCGTCTGGGGTTAATATTTGTTTCCTGTGTTTCACAAAGACATTGTGGATCAAGATAGTTGTGGCACTACTCGTGCATTTGTCTAACTTTTTCTGCTTTAGACCAGTTACGTAGTTTTCTCCTAGTCCACCATAGGCATTTTGAAGTACCACAAGTCTGATTTCATGGAAAGGCAACTGAGTAGAACCCATTTATCTTATGCCACTGGTTATGCAATAATTAAATATACTTTTATGACTAGTCTGAATAACTGAAAAACAGCAGCTATTTGATTAATTTGTGGCATAAAGGCTACACATTCTAAAGAGAGAGGAAAATGCTACTTACTGGAACCAGGTGTTTTATCCAGATAAAGCATTTCATCATTAGTTACTGCTTTTCTCTAACTTGCTCTTATGAATTAGAAAATTCAGGAAGATTGTGGGAGAGCAACAGGTGAATATATAAATATTTAGACATCAACAACAGGTTTGTTGTTTTGTTTTTTTTTTTTTACAGTAGTACCACATACCAGAAGATCCCTTCTTTTTTGTATCTTTCTGTCTTATACAATCATTTGAAAGCAGAGGAGCACATTTCTAGTTCTGCTTGACACACCAATTGATCGGATACAAAATGACCAGGCACTGAGGGGGACTGTCTCCCTGATGAACAGCCAGAGAGAAGCGTCAGAGTGACAGCTCTCAAAATTGCCTTTCTTTAATCACTGTCTGTCAGATACTTAATGCATACTTTTTCATCTTACACTTATCTTTTATTGAATTTGAATAAGCTAATATTTTGTGTAAGGACACAGAGGGGAATACTTCTAAATGTAAATATGAAGACTGCAATCTAATACTAATTGAAGTCCCTGAGAGTCTTTCTGTTGACAGCTAACATACGCTACCGGTCCTATGAATTGACTTGCTGTTTCTTCTTCAATTATAACATCAGTTGAGCATGGTTTCTGTAAAATAATAAAAAGTGAAACCTGCATGATGTACTTTTAACCTGATTAATATTAATGTTATTTTTTCTAATGGTAAAACACACCAACAAGAAGTCAGTGATGTCTTGTGCTTTCTCCACTGCTCACTTTGCTTTTCTCAGCAAAACCAGAAATAGCAGTGTAGGGCACCTGTGTTACAAAACTAGCCAAGAATGTGCTTTCTTGCTGGTAAAAAACAGGAATGGTGAAGTGGTATCTTAGATTAGTGTATACTCAGCTCAGGCTCCCTCAAGAGCACTGTGTGTAATGCCATGATACAAGGAATCAGTCTTCAACTTAATCACAACATGAGACGTGGGGCTAATGGAAAGTCAGCTTGAATTTAAAATTTCCTAGCAGGTGTTGACCTTCAGAGGTTATTAAATTATTTCCACTTTTTCACACCTTCATCTTCTAAACTACTTAAAACCTGAACATAAGCTAGAAATGATCAGCTAGAAAAAACTATTTATCTATAGGCACTACTAAGTCCTTTATGCCAAATACTTTTAGTAAACTGGCTGTCATGCACAGGGTGGAGAGAAGGGGAGTTTGTCACCAAGAGCTCCAGAAGTGTGTTATCTTTTGTTATGGAAAACGTTTACAATGAAGATGATTGATAGTGATTTTCTTTTGTATTGAATTTCATTCTATGTTTTAAGTGCATTCTTTCCCATTAAGTCTTTATTTGCTAAAGAATATTCTGATTTTTATGGAGTTACATGGAGGTATGTAGCAACAGTACCCATTAGTGTTACCCTCATCGCTGGATGGCGCAATGCAGTGTGAATTAACTTGCTTGAAAGCTGTTGTTTCTGAACTCAGAGAAGTCTTGTGAGAGAGATGCAGTTTGGGGGTGTAGTGATTGTAGTTGTAAAAGATTAGTCTGTGATTACAGCGGTGTAATGCCATTTTCATGCCAAGTCAGTGGGTTTATATCTGAATAATAAACACACGGACTAAGTAATTTACTGAAAATTAGCTTGACAACTGTTACAGGAAATGACTTATGTACTTTAATACTTCAACTCCTTGGCAGCAAGGGTCAGTTTTTCCCATATGTTCAAGCCCATTGCTTACTTACTTGGGCCCTGAGTTGACCAGTGATGAAATGATTAAAAAAGCATGAATGGAAACCACTGAATGACATTCAAGGGTGAAATTAATGGCACCAGGCTTAATAAATAAAAGCAGCTTCTTTGTACATGCTAAGAAGAGGCACTGGCTGCAGAAGTCGACCTTAATCTAGACATGACACTTCACAATAAACATGTTTTGGGAAAAAAACTTATAAATACATATAAAAGTTGAAAAGCATACCTAAGATAAGCTGTGGGGCTGCAGTGATTTGTTCTCCAGTGGTTAACAACCTCCCAAAGCCAGACTTCAGTTGCGAACAACTACTGGCCATGAAGTCAGATGCAGTGAGTATCCTGTACTGGGCTATTTTCCACACAGTTTGAGCCTCAAAGGGCCATGGCCGATAGAGATTCAAATCCCATTCATGCACGACAGCATGTAGCAAGGAAGTACATGCTATCCGTATGTTCCCATTGTAGGGCATGGGCTGAAGGTTCACTGTAGGAAAAGAGAGGCTATGTGGCCAGTTTTTGGATGTGGCCAGGCCATTGCACTCCCTAAATATAGCTTTCTTGAGATGTGCAAGCATCCCTTATTAGAGAGGTATGCTTCTGGTTTGTTTTCTGCCTTGAAACACAAAACTTTTTGCTGCTTTCAGATGAAGCTGTGTACACACATCTCACTGCACAGTTAGATGCTGCATGAGGATCCTTACCCACAGGGTATCGGGTTTGTTTGGTTTTGTTTCATTTTTCTTCAACTACAAAAATGTAGCTAAGCAAATGATGTTCAGGTATGCACGTTTTCATGCTGAAATCTTTTTATCACAATTAAGCAAGGATCCTTTTATTTGTGTTTCTTTTAAATTTGCTGGTAAAGAGGGCTATGGAGCTTGTCCTTCTGCCCGTCTTTCTTTAACTTTAGGTTCTCTCCCAGAACAGTAAACTGGGGGAGTTTCAGGGCCAGTTAGGTTATGTCTAGGCTTCCAGACAAATGGGTCCAGACAGCAAGCTCAAGCAACCCCCTGATTATCTACTCTGCTTAGCTGTTTGCTTAGTCCCTGGATGTCTTTCTGAGCTTCCTGCAGCCAGCTCCCTCCAAAGCAAGTCAGAAAGGCTGCAAGCATGCAGCAGTGTAACCACAAGCCAAGCAGTGCTGTGTGGCATCTGAGCTGAGGATCTGTCCCTGGTCTTCTTTTATATTTAAAAGGTTAGCCACAGTGATCCATATCGTGTTGGTGTGTTGCCTTTATTCAGAACCACTGATTTAATTAAGAGATATCAATGGATTTGGCTGTTGTCATGGTCTATTGGTCTGCTGCTGCATAAACTGCCAAGGGAATTTATGAAAAACAGATGTCAAAGCAGAGCCAAAGATCTTTGATATCAGAGCAGGAAATGTTATTGTTCTGATTGTGTTCTAATTTAATTGTATTGTTTTCATTGCATCCAGTGTCATGTTTAGATTTAAATTTTCTATACAGTTGAAACCAATGCCTTAGGGCCACTCATTAAGCATCTTGTTGTGTTTCGGCTGTCTTAGAAAACATGCAATTTATATATAGAATATATAAAAACATGTACACTTAATTTGCTATAAATATACACATTTATAAACTGCAAATCTATTACATGCTGTGATATAGTAACTAAGAATATGTATACATAAAGCAGAAATGTGCAGTTTTATTAGACAGACTCATTATCTTTTTTTTTTCCCCTCTGGAAATATGAATATAAATCTCTGATTAAGTAATCAGAAAATGTATGTTTGATGGTTCAGCTTCCAAATATGCATTTCACAGTCTTTCACAGAAATGAGTGATTTTAACAGTCTGCAAAGAAGACCACCCAAAATGGTGCAGACAGGGTGGTACAGGGTCTGACGCAGCTCTAAGATGAAGGTTACACAATGTCTGGCATAAATAGTGGCCAGCCAATTTCATAAACACCAAGTCTTTGGTTAAAAATCAAAATTTACAGAAATGTAAAGGCTGTGATTCTGGAAAGCATGCAAGATCTGAGCAGTGCAGTTCATGAGAGAGAAGTGCCTTTCACCAAGCATTCAGTTACTTGTAAGGGATAAATTAGAGCAGCCTAGTGGCTTATCTGAACTGTGCCAACTACCAGGAGTCCTCAGGTATTGCAAGGGCATGAAGACACATTGATTACTCCTTATGCCTCAGCTATATGTCAGCAGTTGGGAAGAGCGGAAGCATAAAGGCTTCATGAGCCAAAAAAAAAGAAGCTTTTAAAACAGGATTTAGATGGAATATAAGTCCACAAACAAATAAACAAAACCCCCTAGAAATCCCCCATCCACCTGCTGTGTAAAGCTGGCAGTGCACTACTGTTTTATTTTAAAGCTCCTCAGAGTCTTTCAGTTCTGCTCCTGAGTGTGCCCAGAACTGCCCCAGGCTGCCTCGCTTGGCACCCACCTTACTCCTCAGCTAAATCCAGGCTCTCTGATGAGGCACTGCTATCTGAGGCAGACATAGAAGATCCTAGAGAGGATGATTTCTGCATGAAATCTCTCAACATTTTGTTATGGGCCTCAAAGCTGCCTGTATTTTAGAAAGAAAGACTGAAATTCTTGAATGCTTTTTAAAAGGAAGGTTGTATGTGTTGACTTGGTGGAAAATGCTCTGAGCTGTGGATCCTGAGTGAGGTACCTCAACCTTGCTGAGAAGCAGAGTTTCAGGAGAGCCCCCGAAGAGCCTATTGTGAATTATTTGGTCTCACCAAATGGTGCCCCACTGTGCTGAAGCGTCATGCTCTGCCTGTGGACTGTATGAGGCCCTTAGGGTTCTTCCACAAGGGCCTGGGTGTTACTCACTGAAGCATCAGACACTGCAATTGCTTCTACCTGTAATGGGGCTGAGATTTTTTTGGCTATAGCAAACAGTGGGCTGTTCAGGGAAGCACAGTAGTGGTATAATGCTCTCCTCTGAACGTTAATAACACCTACCTGTGTGTTTCGATGTCTCCAAAGCCCAGGAGTTCATGGAAGCAACTGGGCAGATCTGTGACTAGCTGAATTGTGGGCATGTTTCCTTAAAGAATAGTAACTGATATTCAATTGATACACATGGCATGAACAAAACCGTTCTTCCTCTGTCCTGGGAACATGTCTATGTGTTATCTCCCTCGCTTTTGTACTCGGGGAAATATAGATGAGAGGAAGCTAAATGCTTTCCTTAAACCAGCATAGTTAGGGAAAACCTAGGATTAAATTTTACCAGATCGATACTCATTATGTTAGACTGCCTCTAATGACTACATTCCCAATGTGTGCTGTCTTTATGTCTTCGTCTTAGGCTATAAAACTGTCTTGTCAGGACTGCTCTTTCTTCTTGTGCTGTTTACTGTCTAATAAAGAGTTAGTCCTATACAATAAATAAAGTAACAGTAACACTTTGGCCAGAATGCTGGTATAAACTCTCACACAGAAAAGTAAAGAAGCTGTTAGAGAGATGCATGCAGATTACATGCACGGGGCCAAACCAGAAGTGTATGTCAAAACTTCTTTTTTACCAGATGTGAAAGTAGCCTATTGCCTGTGCATAAACACATGTGCATACTCTTCCCCATGCAAAACTAAAATACAGATGTGGCCACTCCATGTAAGGGTTTCAGACTGCAGCAATTTTCCTTTCCAGACAGTGATGACCGATCAGATGGAACAGTCTGAGGTGCTAAAAGCCCTTGCTCAGTCTGGTTAAAGGAGTCATCCTAAAAATAAGCACCTGGGAGAATTTTGCAGCTCTTTGGCTCTATACTCCTGAGAATAATTTTCCAGCTTTTTCGCTCCATACCCCTGAGAATTTTGGTGTTGTCACACTTCTGAGGTGTGTTTTGTGTGGAGTGAAGCACACACAATCTGTTAAAAACAGATTTTAACTCTTTTTTTCTTAATGAAATAAAACCTTTGACTTATCAAAGTTATAAATAATTAGGGATAGATTCAATTCAGGCTAGTAAGCTCCTCAGTGTGGATATAGTCTCATTTGGATGACTTTGTAGAAGACTCCTATTCAGCATGACTATTGGTGGTAGAAACCAGAAAAAGACCATATGCCCTGACCCTGCAACATGCTTTATGTCAGCAGAGCTCTGAGCCTATGTGAAAACCATAAGATGCTCCTCTCAGCAATGCAATGAGCATCCTGATAATTTCCTTACAGCAAGTGGTTTGGTACCAATAAAAAAGTAAGCCAGTCAGTTTATAAGATGCTTATTTTCTAGGCTGGTGAAGAGGTCTCATTCCCTCTTGCATTCTTCCAGCCATTTTATACCTAGGAAGAACTGATGACTGAAAAAATTGCTGGTGAAAGACACCCAAGAAGTGCCTTAAGGATGCCTTGGAGTTAAAAGACAGATCCTTCTTGGTATTCAGGATGTGAGAGATCACATGGGAGGTTCCCAAAGGGAGAGGGGATGTGTGAAGGGGAGGGCACAGGAGACTGAGCTAAACATGCAACAGATCAGCTGATGGGAGCGTTGAAGCTGAGAGTCAGGAGGGAGGAATTCATTTCAAAGTAATATTCTGTGCAGATTAGATGGAAATTAGTTGAACTATAAGGAGGTAAAAAATGGGAAGTTCCCAATAGCTGAAGGGTTTGAAAATAGAAGGAAAATTTTATTTTATTAGTGTTAGATGTGATGAGTATATGGGTCTGTGTGTTTCTGACCAGTTGCAGATTGCCATCTCTACCAGCTCCTGACCATTTCTGTTGTCATTTGTGCCTATGATTGACCCATCCCATTTCTCTAAATCCCATTGTTTATCTGTGTCCCATGTATCATTTGGTGTGTAATTCCCATAAATCAATGTGTGCTCAGCAACGTTAGTCACCCAGACTGTTCTTTTTCTTCAAGTCCTACATATGCCTTCTGACAGTAAAGCAAGGAACATTATGGAGACATTAAAGGAAAAGCTGGCAGAATTGTGAAATAAAGTGAAGGTCTGAGCTCAGAGGAACAAAAAAAAAAGAATTAAAATCGATTCTGAGACCTCTCTGTGGCCATAGAGAGAGGTATTGACCAAGTCCTGTATTTGAGACTGTACCTATTGACTCTTACAATTGAGCTTCCATTAATTTCTGCAGCACAAGATAGGAATCACAGAGAATGAACAACGTAAGAAATATTTAGAGAGAAAGGAACAAAGTACTTTTTTTTTTTTTTAAATAAATGTTTTGAGGTGAGTATGCCGAGCAGAATGAAGCAGTTCATTCTGACTGAAAATGGAAGCCTAGTCTGGTTGACAACATTTCAACATTGCTATTAATATTTTTTTTTTCATTAAGTAGATCTTCCCTTCTGCCTTCTCTCCTCAGTGAACATTTTTTATCTTGTGGTTCCATGCGGTCTCTTAGATGAGTTGGCTACACTGACTTCGTAAAACTTTATTAAAATTAAGATTACCCAGGAGGAGTTTGACTGACCCTATGCTGGAGTAGAGATTTCATTACTAGAGATGTAATACCATCTTTTATTTAACCACATTCAGGAGTGTCCCAGGCCTCTGCACACATTATACAGTTCACATGCCGATCAGCAGCGAAGAGCTCTGTCTTCATTAATGCAAAGCAACTGAGCAGTTTCTCAGAATCAGGTGCGAGGAGCATCTCTACTACCTGCTCCCAGCGAGGCGAGAGCCTTTGCCTTTCCATTTGCTCACTTCAGTGAGCACTGTTTTATGATAAGAAAAGAAGCAGGTGCATGGATCTTTTCATGTCATAAGAAAAGCAAACAATTCAATTTCCCCAAACACTACCCATTGCTCTATTCTATCGGAGGAAGGAAGACTTCAGAAAGAGATGCCTTGCAGTGAGGTGCTTGCCATGACTTGGAATGGAAATATTTGAAAGAAGAGTAGAGATCTCAGAAAAAAAAAAATAGTTTGATGGACATATGGAGATTTAAAATTTATTTGAATATTTTCTAAGTTGACATAAGTACTGAGTAACTTTGCACTATAGGCTTCTAGTTCCAATGGGAAGTTTCCAGATGTAATATTTCTGATTCACTGTTTTTGAGATTTATTTCCATGGACTCATTTGCACTTGGAAGGCTTTAGCTCTGCAACTGGCTGCACTCAGTCACAAGTGTGACTGAAGCTTGTGTAGAAATACCTGAGTTAGCTTTCAAGTAATTTGCTCAGAGGTGCTCTGTGCCACACCAAGATGATACAGAGCTCAGCACAAGCTATAATGCCTGAGGTTAATGGCCTCCAGTGAGTTCCAGCCTGCCGTGACTACATTGGTAGCAGCCCTCAAACTACCTATGTGAAAGCCAGCTCCAGTGCATTTATACAATCCATTGTGACTGCTATGACTATGTATTCTTTGTAGACTAGCTCAAGTTGGCTGGGTAAATCAGGAGCATGTCAACTGTTTAAAGAGCTTTTCATTTCTGAGCTCCTGGTTTGTGGAGTGAAATAAAATGGTGCCTGAAAATTGTTCTTGTGCAGTGTCTATTAGATAACCTATGTGGAAATATCCCACTGCACCCCAGAGCTGACAGTAATATATGTTTCTGTTATCAGCCTCAGCAGAAAGAGGCAGGCAAGAATGAACACGTCACACAGACTATCCTGTAATGCCAAATGCAGAACTGAAGAGGTTTTGTGGTGTGAGACTTACCTTCCTCTTCCAGAGCTGGGTCTGTGGACAAAGGCATTCACTGAATGTGAAACATGCCAATCCAACAATTTTCACAAGCGCTTTAAGGCACAAAAAGGTGCATCTTAGCAGGGATTCTCCTTCCGTGAAACATTGATAGGATTTTACCGGCATGACTCCTGTTACATTCAGCAATAGTCCCACAGCTGAAAACTCACATACCACTTCAGAAATAGATTATGCACTGACCTCAGACTATGTCAATGTATATATAGAGATAGCTTTAGCTGTGCTTACTCCAGAGATATTTTCATTCTGTGACTCATTCTGTAATCACCTGGATCCGACAATCACTGGAGTATTTGTCTTGTGAGGGCTCAGTGGTATTTTGCTGAAGAAGAGCTTTCAATTTTGGAATGTCACATGCCCTTTTTATATCCAGGTCATGTCATAAGGCCGTATTTTTGCTCAGATGTTCTCTCAAGTTAATGAAGTGAAGGGAAGCAGCTTAAATCTTGATGTAAGAGAGGGATTCTCTTGATGCCATTTTGTTTATTTATATTTGTATGTGTACCTGCATGTTCACTTCTGTAAACAGGCAGCTGGAGCTAGGAAAAATTGTACTTTCTTCTATCTGTAATGCTTTCCTGCTGATTCCATTCAGTGTTGCCTCTCTCTCTCACTTGCTTTGGGTAGGGTATGTTGTGTCTCCTCCAGTCTGTAAATACCATTGCCACAAGTGGTGTTGCTCAGATATATTCCTCAGATACATGGTAGTATTTGGGCTCTGTGATATCAGTGGAATGAGAGTCCTAAAAAGGATTTAGACACCTAAACATCTCTGCAGGTCTTGCTCTGGCTCTGTAAGTGCCTTCATGGCTCTTATTCTGTTGATCATAAATGTATATTGATATCACAGAATATGATTCTGAGCCTCAGATGCAACAGTAAGCATCCGAAACTGTTGCCATATTCCCACCAGGAGATATGACATTCTCAGCAAACTACATTATTATATACGACAGACGAACTTTCAGAGGATGTTGGTTTTAGCTTGATGAAGCAGAACAATAGTTTTGTCTTTATTTGATTTTTCCAGCAAATTGCATCAGTGCAAAGTACCATACAATTACTGTATTCCAGAGGTTCCTGAGATCTCTGCCCTTGTGGGTTTTTTTGGTGTTTGGAGGGTTTTTTCATTTGCTTGTGTAGTAAGTAGAATTGTCATCAGTGAATAATAAAAGTGATATAAGCATAATAATTTCTGTGGTACATTGGATTATGGTGAATACTGCTAAAGAAGAAGGAATTCTCTGTTTACTGAGCATGATTATACTTAGGGAGTCAGGGTGATGCACTCCACAGAAATCCCATAGAAAGACAACCTTATAAATGAAAGGCATCACTCCCCAACAAGAAATGTCACTTTGATTTGTAAGCCTTAGGGTAACTATGTAGTTCTGGTGTCGTTAATTTTGCCTCCTGTGACTGATACATTTCCCTTGCTGTTAACACTCTAATGAGGTGATGATTAAATGGAGGAAAACATTGGTTTTGCCCAAAGGCAGAATGCTAGGGAAAGAGAGAAGGCTTACCTAGGTACTTGCAATAAAGACTACCTGTGGTCTACCTCCTGCTTTCTTACTAAAACCGTAAGAAAACTTCTTAAATCATATGAATTTTCTCATCAGGGGTTGGACTATGCATTATACAGATCCTTGAAAACAAGTGTGCAAGTTGCACTGCTTCTGGAGTAGCTGCAGGATCCCCATGGCTCGGAGCAACTTTCCTAGTGCATCAAAGCTGCCTTTCTCTCCCTGGCCCAATATCCAAGGTCCCTGGCCACAAGACTGGCTGAGCTGCTTTTGATAGCACTTCTCCAGTCCTTACTCTGCCTGCCTCACTCTGAACAGGGAGTAAGCTAGGAGGATAAACAACTTGCTCCTGCCTAATGACCATGGCCAGCTGAGCTCTCCCAGCAGTAGTTCAGCCTTGCTGTCTGACTTATAGGGATGTGCTTGCAGGGCCATGAAGGGATGCATTGACAAGCTCTTGAAGTGGTAATTCAGATACTTGTAGTACTGCAGCTGCAAAAGCAGAGACCCCCGTGGAGGTTAGCTCTGTTTTAGGTCTCATGAGGACTGTGCTGGGCATTGGAGGCTGTTCAGTTTGATGGAGGAGAAATGGTTGCTAAAACCCCAGCTGCCTCCAGAACTGGCAATTAAAAAAACAACTCCAGCAAGCTCTGCTACCCTCCCCTACTGTCCTGGGATCTGTGTTACCAGTGCTCAGGCCAACATGTGGGTCTTTGTCCTGCCCTCACCCATATTTTGATCCCCTCCTTCATTTAAGCTCAGACATGAAATTCCTGCTCCAGAGATGAGGGGACTCCCAGGCCCTGCCTCTTCACTTTGCCCCTTGGTCCCATTCCTGGATCCCTGCTCTATCCCTACACTCAGGCAGGATTGATTTTAGTCTTTTCAAACAGTCCTGATGCTTATCCTGCTCTCTGTGGTAAGGGGAGAAGGGCAGTTCAGTTCACCTTTCTCCCCTCTCTATGGGATGAAATAAACCATCCGAGACAGTGGGAAAAGACTCCTTCCATTGCCACATGGACCAAAGTCAGAAGGTGGACCAAAAAATATTATGTCTAGAGAAGGATGCAAGATTCTTCACAGATCTGTAAATATCTTGCCAATATTTTCACTGTCATTCCATGAGGTGGTTCTGCCTCATTATATCTCATTTTTTCTTCCACATCTCTTTGCTTTGCCCACAATTCTGTGTGTGTGTATGCTGTATTTTAGTTTGCCTTACAAAATCCCTTAATAAATACACGTATCAAAGAAAATTGGCAAGTGCACAGGTATCATTTTAAATCTCTTGTATGACCATAATATTCCCACTAAGGACATTTTAGTTATATGGCTAAAATTAATATGAAGAAAAAAGGCTGCCAGGTGCTGCCTGGAAACCATACACCAAAAGGTGGAGTTGAGATGGACATGAGAATTCAGATATGTTAGTTGCAGTTAGGATGATCTCCAGGGCAAGCATACAAGTAAATCTTCTCAAGAACCTACCAAATGAAGGAAGCTCTGGGGCTGTGTGTTATCAATACTGGAGCATAGTCAGCAAAGTCTGCAGTTAGCAGCTGGACAGGGCTCAGTGTACATCTTTCAGCACTCACCACTCAACATGGGGACTCCCCCATGTGTTGGGATGGATTCATCCCCTCTGGCAGCTGACAAGGAAAGGATTCACTCTCTAGCCAGATGGTGGCAAGGTAACAGCCACCTTTGGTAGAGGAACTATGAGGCGATATGCCACAGCAAATTCAGGAGAATATTTGATATCTTCAGGGTTTCTTGTGGGTAAGGTGAGCAGATGAGTGCTGAGGACTTTCTGTAAGAGCTAAGTGCCCGGAAGTCATGGGGGGTGTATGAGACATTATAATGTGAGGGCTTTTCAAAAAGGCAGTGTATTGGAGAGTCCCATCGTCTGGCAGCAGCAGCAGCAGTTCCCCCCTCCCCTCCCCGGGAAGCAGGGAAACAGTATCTCAGCTGTTTGTCACAATACCAGACATCTACTTTCTGATGGATTTGAGCATTAGCTACCTTTTTTGGGTTTGGTTTTTTATTTGCCTGAGTCCTTTCAAGAAACAGATATTTTCCTTATGACTCGAAAATCATTTTGATTATCTTGAATGCACCTGAAAGGCACCTGGACTGTTACCTTGTTGCATTGGAGGTGACAAAAGAAAAACGAGGGGAGGGGAAAGGATTTCATTATAAAGTATGCTTTGCTTAATATTTTAGAGGTAACATCAACTCTTTTTAGATTTTAAGCAGTAAAATCATATTAAATGTTTCCATTGTCTTTGAAGAGTTTTAGATTATGTTCTCAAACCTTGGCTATACTTCATAGAAGTTTACTGCTTTCATTTTAAATGAACTTTTAGATTAGAAAAATCTTATACGATGGAGTGTGTGAAATGTTTCATTGGAAAAAGTGATGTTGTGTGCCCTCTTTAAAGTGCACTTCTTCCTTCAGATGTACACCTATACACCCCCTCCCCACTGCAATAATATCAACAGCAGAAAAAAAAGATCAATAAAAAAAGAATAAAAGCACTGCAAACTTCAGTGCTCAGGTAGTTATCTTTTTCTTACCTACTTCATTTGGCTTGTGTTTCCTACTCAGATTTACTGATAAGTATCTTCTGTTCTTATTTGGTTGCAAATCTTGCATTACACTTTTGATGTTCATAAACAAATATAAATGATCAGAAAAAAACTGGAATTGGTGACATTCACCAATAAAGCTCTTTCCAGAAAACTCTGTGGATGAAGAAAATGTGACCAGTTTTGCTGGCAGTACTTAGGTTTACTGAGTTCTTATACTATTCCACATATAGCAGGAGAAGGCAAGTAAAAGACATCATAGAATTGAGTAGAGAAATGGAAGGAGACATTTGCTTTGCTGTAAGATACAGTGCTCTAGGAGGTACCTACTTAGTGTACATCTGAACTGCAGTCTGTAGTGCAGTAGCATATTTCCTAACATAGGTAAGCATGTTTACTAGGTTCTGCTGGCAGTCAGGAATTGAAAGCTGTGGCACTCACATATGGCAGCTTTTGCAAGACAACACCATGAGATGAAAGAAAAGTTGACAAAGAGCATGGGAAAATGCCAAGGCATTCAATGCCTCCTTCACCTCAGTCTTTACTGTTAAGACTGGTCTTCAGGAATCCCATGTCCTGGGGACCTGTGGGAAAGTCCATATCAAGGAAAACTCAGTGGAGAGAAATCACCCTACAGAGCATTTAGGCAAACTGGATACAGATAAGTTCATGGGATCACACAGGAAGTACCCACAAGTGCTGAGAGAGATGGCTGATGGCATTGTGAGGCCATTCTTAATTATCTTTGAAAGGTCATGGTGACTGGAGGAGGTTCTTCATCATGGGAAAAAAAATGTCACTCCTATCTTCAAGAAGGACAAGGAAGAGGATCCAGGAACTGCAGGCTGGCCAGCCTTACCTTGAAGCCTGGAGCAAATCCTCCTTGAAGCCATTTCCAGATTTGAAGGCCAGGAAGATGACTGGGGGTAGTCAGCATGGATTTATGAAGGGGAAATCATTCCTGACCATGCTAATAGCCTTCTACAATGACTTGACTGGCTTCATGGATGAGGGGAGAGCAGTGGATGTTGTTTATCTCAACTTTAGCAAGGCTTTTGGCACTGTCTGTCACAACATCCTCATAGACAATCTATTGGAACAGGCTATCTAAATGGACAGTGAGGTACATGGAAAACTGGCTGAATTGCCATGCTCAAAGGGTTGTGATCAGCAGCATGAAGTCCAACTGGAGGCCAGTCACTACTGGTGGGGTCTATACTGGGCCGGTACTGTTTAACATCTTCATTAATTACCTAGATGATGGGACAGAGTGCACCCTCAACAAGTTTGCAGGAGATACAAGACTGGGAGGAATGGTTGGTGCCCCAGAGAGTTGTACTGCCATTCAGAGGGACCTGAATAGGCTGCAGAAATGGGCCAACAGGAGCCTCACAATGTTCAGCAAGGGGAAATGCAGTCCTGCACCCGGGGAGGAACAATCTGGGAGATGACCATCTGGAACTCAGCTTTGCAGAAAAGGCCATGAGGGTCCTGGTGGGCATCAAGTGGAACGTGAGCCAGCAATGTGCCCTTGCAGCAAAGAAGGCCAATAGCCTCCTGGGCTGGATTAGGCAGAGTATTGCCTGCAGGTTGAGGGAGGGAATCCTTAACTCTTCTCAGCACTGGTGAGACACATCTGGAGTGCTAGGTCCAGCTCTGGGCTCCCCAGTACAAGAGAGACATGGACTTACTGATATGGGCCTAGCAAAGGGTCATGAATGTGATTAAAGGACTGGAGGATCTGTCACATGAGAAGAGGCTGAAGTTGCTGAAGCTGCTCAGCCTGAAGAAGAGGAGGAGGTTCATGGGGGATCTTATCCATGTGCATAAATAACTGGTGGGGGACAGATGGAGCCAGATTCTTCTCAGTGGTGCCTAGTTACGGGACAAGAGACAGTAGGCACAAACACAGAACATATTGCACTTAAACATAAGAAAAACCTTTTACTGTAAGGGTGACTGAGTACTGGCACAGGTTGCCCAGAGATGCTGTGGAGTCTCCATCCCTGGAGATATTCAAAACCTGACAGGGCATGATCCTGAGCAATCTGCTCAGCTGAGTCTGCTCTGGGACTAGATGGACTAGGGTGACTGGGTGATATCCAGAATTTTCTTCCAACTTCAGTGATTCAGTGATTCTGTTTGTTTAGATGTAAAGAAATATGTTGCTCAAGCTGCCCAGCTAGTAGAAATATCATCAAGTAAAAAGGAAAAAAATGATACTATGGAGGGAGAATTGCAGATTATTTGGCTTGTTTTAGCTTGGTGTTGAGACTGAAAACACATTTACAACGTAAAAAGGAAGTGTTTTTTTAAAAACAATTGTTGCAATAACTGAGTTGAACAACACACTTCTTTGGAATGTAACAGCCTCAAAACATACTAATGTGGTGGTTTTTCTTCCCAAAACCAACATGTTTGTTTCCTTGAAGGTGGATGGTCTAGCACTCAGGAAGCTGATAGTGTACTGGGTTTAACTGGTCACATTATCTTTCCATTTTTCAGAAAAGAAAGCAATAATGTTTTCATCTTTTGTAAAGCAATTTCAGATCTAAATATGAAAACAAATGTAGGTATTTATATTCTGTGCACTGACTTTTTTTTTAATATAAGGAAAATTATGTGATTAAAAATAATAATGAGAAAAGAGAGAAGAAAGTACTTGATACTTAATGCTTGTATCAACTTTTGTGCCACTGAAATTCGGGCATTTAGCATTAATCCTTTTTGATTCAGTTGAGAACTCCTGTTTATTTTATCATGCCTAAAAAACTAGGAGGCTAATAGACAATTAATTAAATATTAAGTCCTCATTCATTCTGCTACACATCAGTGACTGCTGAATAGCAGGAAAGGAGGTGGGAGGGAAGAGATTACAAATAGCTGTTTAATGAAAGCTGTGTCAAGCCAGAAAAGATATTGCTAAATTATTTGTTTACGGCAAGTCAGACATCTCCAGATCAGGTGCACGAAGAGCTGCTTGTCTAAGTCCATTTTCAGTGGACTGGAGTCAATGTGAAAAGTGGCCCTTGCTGGGAATTTCAATGGCAAGCCTTTGCATACAGAGTGGAATAGGTGTGGAGAGATAATCTTTTCATTTTAAGTCTGAGAAGGAAGGGAGAGAGGAGTGGTTGCAATGCTAAAGCATATTCTGCGCTGGTATGGTGGCTAAAGAAAAAGCTGTTATACTCATGCCCTCACTCAACTCTTCTCATAAATCCTTAAATGCAAGGATGTATTTCTGTGTATTTATGTAACAACTTCCAATGAAACTAGGTTAATTAAATTAGTGTTGATAATGTTTTTCTTTTGATCGGTATTTACATGATCTGTTTGGGAAAACTCACTTTCTGCTTATTTTCAGCCACATCTGTACCAGATTGTATGGAGGCTGAGGGATCTGTACTTTTGTTTCAATATATATTGCAACATTTTTATTGCATTCCACAGGTCCTCCAGTAAACGTTACTTGCAATATTTTTATCAACAGTTTTGGATCAGTCACAGAAACCACAATGGTAAGTGCTATGATGCCATTGGCAAGAGAACAACAATACTTAATATATGTCATGAACACAACCTGTCAATTTTTCTATTTATTGTTCAACTTGCAGGTCCTCCTGTAAATGTTACCTGCAACATATTTATCAACAGCTTTGGTTCAATAGCAGAAACTACAATGGTGAGTGGGACTGGTCATTGAAGCCATCTTGTGAAGGAGTGGGATGTGATGTAGAATAGAGATGCTCAGGATGTGGGGACATATTTACTAAGTTAGTAAGATACTAAAAACCTACCAGCTGAATTAAAATAAAATAAATATAAAATAACTATATAAAGAGATACATAAATTATTAAACTCAACTACCAAGTCTAAACGTACATATGTAGTGACTGCACCATAGTCTGTAGTGACTGTGATGGCAGCAAACATAGGTGTGAGCAAACCAGCTTTCTCAGGTTTTATTGGTGCTGAAGAGGCAGAGGAATGGCTGGAGCTCAGCTGTGGGGCTCCCTGCCAAGTACTCCATATTTTGAGTGGGTCTTACACCACATGCTGAATTATCTGCTGCTGCAGACTGTGCTGACAGAGCCACCAGAACGGTCTTGTTTAACTTAGCTAAATCTCTGTGAGTTGCAGCCACATCAGTAACTGAAGTGAATGCATAACTTGAGTCACATGACTAAAACATATATCTGTAAGGAGACTTGGGTATTTTGAGGGTTAAATTGGTACTAGGAAATGATGGGATTCCAGCTGACAGAAATGTGTATTTTGATTGAATTCAAAGAATGATATCAGTCAAAAAACAAGGGCAAAATGAAAATGTCAGAGTTTTAATTTTGATACATATAAAAATAAATAGTTCAATTTTTCATTTCAAGATGAGATATTTTTTCTAAATATTGCCAAAATTTAGGATTAACAAAGTCAAGCTAAAAAAGTGGAAATAAAAATTTTAGTCCAACTTTTTTCTGTTTTAGTCCAGATGTGAATTTTTTTTTCAATATCTGCTAAGAAAAATGAAAAATATTTTCTCTGAGTCCATTTAAAAAGATGCTGAGCTTTTTAATCTTCTTTTTCAAACAATGAACAAAAAAATCAGTTGTTTATTCAAGCATACATACACCTGACTACTGGGGTTAGTCCAGAGAGATATTTTTGATGGCTTTCTTCTAAAATGTGATAAACCTATAATAATCATCAGGTACTCATACACAAGAAGTGAGTTAAACCCATTCTAGAATGGGTCTAGTGACAAATCCCAGCTTGACTTTGAAGTCTTCAAGTCACCACTGCCACAAAATAAACTAAAAATGGGCGCTCTCACCTTCACTGAAATTTTGCAAGAGTTATTTTCATTGCCTCAGGTTACTATGGACAGCTATGGACACTTTTGAAGCAATTGCAATGCAGTTTCACAACTCTGTTTTCCAGGGATTCCTACACAGTGTCCAGGTCTTTCTGTATTTGCTGAAGCCAGAGGCAATAAAGGTGCTTAGTATCCTGTAGGACTGAGTTCTTGGTAACTAAAAATGAACTTGCTACCCACAAAAGGACTTAAGGTATACCAAAGAACTATTTTTTTAAAAAAATGGAATAGGTACTGCTTTGCAATCCTTGCATTATGAAGGAAGAACAGATATTTAGCCCAACATAATTATTTTATTTAATATTCAAATACTTCATTTAAATTCAATTGTAATTCATGCCATCATTTTCAAAAGAGATGCCTAAGGAATGTAGGAACACAAATCTGCTCCTAAATATTTTTATTTAAAAAACCACGCTGTTATTTAATGTTTTCTAAAGGTAAAGAGCAAGTTATTGCTAGGCAGGTTGCTTTCTTAAATAGTGTGGGAAAGACTCTTTTATAAATAACAAGCTATAACACAAAGAGCTATAAAATAATCAGATGTTAATGCTTTAGAGTACGTATTTGTAATATTTTAAAAACATCTTAGAAGAAAAACTAAAATCAATTTAAAAATGACAGGAAAAAACATATCTTGATGTAACATAATTATGAATAGACTTAATTTTCAGGTTTTTTTGAAAACTTCATTTGTTTTCCTATGTTTAAAGGATTCTGAGAAGATAGCTAATGAATGTAACCTTTTTTACCCAGCCATGTCTGTTGATGCTAGCATGTAGAGGCATCAGCATAGCATTAAGTAGCAAAAATCCTGCACGTCACTGGCTTTACAAGATGGCATTCAATGAAAATATTTGCACGACCTAATGCTGATTGCATTAATTAGACTCCCTCATTGCTTTGATTAAATCCCCTCATTGCATTTTACCTTCTACCAAATATGTTAATGTGCACCTTTCCAATGTTCATTAACACATTCTGCTGGAAACAGACAAACATTCAAGTAGATGAAAACAAAGACTATTGGCTTTCTTATTTTGCTTTGTTCATAATATCTGCCGAAAGTGTGGAAAGATTTCTCTTAGATGCTGTTCAATGGTTTGATACTGATTTTCTTAATGCTGTCACTTCTTTAATGACTAGTGTGACTAGTTTTAGGATGTTTTAAAACCGCTCTGAGAGGCAGACATCAATTACTGTTCCATCTACTTTGCCTTTCTGAAACAGATGTAATCATGTGGTAAAAATGTTGGCATCACTTGTGATAAATAATGAGTTTTGTTTGACTCCTAGGATTCATTTTTCCCTACAAAATGCTCTTGATGGTTTTGACATAAAACTAAAAGATTCATTTAACACTGAGGATTGTAAATTCAGTAGAGACACTCCTGTCTCAGAGGACGGGAACGCTTAGTGAAACCATGTATGTGTGCTGAAGGGACATTATTAGAATATAACTTGGATGATCTACAGTAGCTCATTGGAAATGTGGGAGATGAAAACTTGTTTAGAGAAGCTTTCAGTAGGAGAAATGAACATGGCAAACAGGATTACAGTCCCAGACCTACTAAATTGAGTAAGCCAGGTTCTCAATAACATCAGCAGGAGTAGCTTCTGTTTTCTGATTAGGACAGATACCAAGATGAAATTCATCCCTGTGTGAAAAGCCAGCACAACTTTTATGTCCAGTGTATTCTTCTAAAAGCTAAAACCAAACATTCAGAAATAAAACAGGGTTTTGTGCTGGCTCTCTCCAAATGGATGAATTCCATAGAGTCTTCATGAGATTTGTTCCCAAAAATCTAGGGAAACAAAATGCATATGTATTAGTCTTTCTGCACTATAATGCACGTATGGGACAGTATCCCAACTAATTTCATTTTTCTCCAAAAGAAATGGTTTTCTTTCATATTAGAATGATGTATATTATACCAAAATAAAAACAGTAAAAAAAAGGCCAGATCAGAGTCAAGGTGGAATTGTTGGAAACTTCATTGATTCGCTTGTCTTTCATTTAAGCCCTACCTTGCAAAGAAAGAGAAAAAGGTGTTCATGAGTAACTTCACTGAATAAAGCAGTTATGCCAGTAAGCTCTGTATCTATTTTTGGAAGCATTCACACATGCAGTATTCAGCAGAAAATTCACTGTACAGCATGACTGCAGTTGAGTATCACAGATGAGTAATCTACATCAGGCTGGGCAGAGTCCCAAAGAATTCAGATGTTCAGTGTTGCTAATGACCAGGATTTTTTAGCTATCAGCTGTAGGAGAAGCTAAGAGCAGTTTTTACATTGATGAGCTAATTGTTAATTACAGAAATGACTAACTGTGAGGACATTATTATTGTCGTTATGCCCTATAATCAATGACTGACACTATGCAGCAGGTTCTCTGTTGGGGTACATGCATCAAACTCCAGTTGTGTTTTGAGTACTTATGTTAGCAGAAAAATTTACTATTCCTTTTAAAATTTTAGGAGCAATAAAGCTTGGCTGTGGCTGGCTGTATGATATTATCTTCCCACTAGAAAAACATAATTACAAATCAACTTGTTAGATCCTGATTAATTCACATGTATAGTTTTAGCTGCATAAGAGACTCCCACTGAAGCCATTGGGCACACCTTGCATGCTTTGGTACATAGGTAACCAAGTGCTTTTCTGTTACGTGGCCTTGAAATAGATGATTAAACCACAACTTTTCAGGTAGCATTCATATTTAGAATTTGGAGAGAGAGAGTAGTCTCTTTGGCAAGACCCTCCTATGCATGGAAGGCCAGCTAAATCTGCTGTTTGCCTCAGACATATGACTCAATACCTGGGCAATCAATGCTGTTGGAAGGGAAGATGGGAGGAAAGCTAAGATCTAAGATGACCATCAGTTCAGAGACAGAAAATAGCACCGAAAAGAGAGCAGGTCTCCTCAGCAACCCCCTGCCACAGCAGTGCCTGAGGTCAAAGGGACCCAAAGCTTTGCTGAAGCTCTGGGGACTGAACCTGGTAGGCACAGGTTTGCTGGAAGACCATTTCTCTTTAGATTCCTATAGCAAAAACTAAGTCTATCTGTGGATGGAGTCCCTGAATCTTCAGATAAATCTACTAAAACTAATCAGATGACTATTCCTTTAGTATGTTAGTATTACCCTGATCTTATGGCTTGAGAACAGAGGAAAACTGTTTATCTGAGTTGCCTTGAGCTATCGCTGGCATCAGTGTTGCAGCTGAGATTGAATCTTCAGGTCCACACTCCTCGTTCAGAGCAGTACTGCTGTCAGAAAGAATTTGTGGAGCAGGTGTACTCATGGTCGTGTAGGAGTGCTTTACTACAGTCCACCCACTTCTACCCTCAGGAACTTGCAAGATACACACTGTAGTCTGCCTGAGCTCCATGTTGTGACACCGTTCTCAGGAGAATTTTTCTTCAGAAGATAGTTATAATGTTAGAACAGGAAAAGTAAATTCAAAATTCTGCACATGATTAGGTCTGACTATGTAAACACACATCCCTCTTGGCTGCTTATACCGCAAGCACAGGAGCAAAAAAGTAATGATGGTTTTGTGATGTGCATGTTATATTTCCATTTTTATTTCTTATTAAAATATCTAGACATATATATATATATGAAAGCCTATCAAATATAAACAAGGGTTTCAGTGCTGTTTTGTTTCTAACAACAAAGCTTGCGGAGAGAAAGCATTTCTAAGTGTATCAGTGTGATGGCTGACATATTTATGAAGGTACATATTGGAAAAGATAGTGTAATCCTGTTGGTATTATTTATGCTTTTGGTATAATATATATCATCATATGCAAGCTCTTCTATGAATAAGGATTTTTCAGACTGTTGTTTGTTATCTAAATCACCAACTACTGAAGTTTATGAAAGTACATTTAGTTTTAGATATTTCAAAACAATTTACTGATTTGACTGATTTACGATTTCTATGTCATAGGGGAAGAAATCCCTCTGCTTTCCACAGACTTCATTGTATAACTTATTTCAAAGAAAAATTAAAGGCAGTTGCACAACTAGTTGTAGCAATTTTATTCTATCAGCAGTTGCTGATGACAGCTCCTGCCACCTTTTCTGCAGAATGAAAATCAAGTGCTTTCCTGGCTTTATAACTAAAACTGTCCCATATAAACTTACAAGACACTCAGTTTCTAAGACCAAGAAGCAAGGGAAAGTATGCTTACGGTTAGTGTATCTTCACAAGATGTGATGATATTTCATAAGTTCAGAACTGCAAGTAGTTATTTAATCTTTAACTGTATGAAACACCACCATTGTAAAAAGTACAGTGCCTTGTGAAAAAAAGATACAGGCTTTTGTAAGTATCTTTAATAAGTGTGCTATTCTTGAGACCTCTTTCAGGTCTGTCTTGCTCTGATTAGTAGACATTCCTGTTTTGACTTGCATCTACCCAACAGGAAAATGAAAATGATAAAGAATGAAAAATCATGTTCCTAGTGAGATTGTAAAGCATCATCCCACAGGGTTCAAAAACTGCATCAGTTTGGATGTCAGAAATATTCTGTCAGGGCAGCAGCACACCTCATCACCAACCTACTGAATGAAGGGTGGGAAACACTGAAGCTTGGAGGGGCTCATTCACAGAGTCTGTGTATTGGGCAAGCTGCTTTCTGCAGCTCTAATCAGAGTGAGATTTATTTACATTTCAAGGATGATAAGTTCTTTAGACTATGCAGTTCAGTGGCCTAACTAAATCCAGGTCAACTCATACATTTTCCAAGTCAAAAGCAAAGTGCTGCCATTTTAAAGTACTGCTGCTGCCATGAAGCAAATCCTAAATGTGAGGGATTTGTACAGTTGGAAGAATTATTTGCTAACATATTTCTTCCGATAATATATTTGATATAAATATTATTAAAATAAGTATTATTTCCTTTTAGAGGAAGAGTAGATGTATTTCTAAGACTGTGTTCACAAGCAAGTTAAATGTAGTAATTTCAGGTAAATATGCTATAACAGGAGGGAAAGCTGGGAGAGATGAAGTTCTTATTTGCTGACTTTGGAAATTCAGGATAAGGAGAATAAGCATTAGTATCTTTCCATTCCCTCCAGAGAGTTTAGACCCCAAAAAGCTCTTTTCACACTCCCCTTTAATAGCCAGTTCTTGACATGGCGTTAATGTTGGTTCTAAATGAACCTCTAAATAATTGCTGCCTTTCCCAGTTGTGACTAGCAGACCACTGAGCAGAAGAATGCAATTAGGACAATTTTAATGGGTTGCAGAGAGGGAGGAGTGAATGAAGGAACATACAGAGAAAAGCATACGGTAGATAGAAAAAGGACACAAACAGTAAATAAGAAGTGCTGATTTAATTTCTTCTATACAAATCTGGCTTTACTGGAATTAGCAAGTATTCATGAGTACATTAGAAATAATTGATTTACATACTGGAAGCAATTTATTTAAATTAGTAGTTTTATAGAATCTTTGTTGAAATTGTATATATCTAGCTGTAATGCTTTTTGACTTTCTAAGTACCTCTGAGTTAATCCATAGCATTTGAAAGAGGGTTATATTTAATACTGGAGGTTGCAGTTAATATTTTTTTCATCACTGAAGTAATTTTGATTTGGTAAATGTACCAGTTGTGTTTGTTTGGTTCAATACAGCATTTAGACTGCTTTATCTTCAAATGACAACTCTTATGTTCAAAGGATAACATAAATGTTTGCTGTAACACTGGTACTGTAGTAAGTCTAAGAGCATAAAGAAAGCTAAAGTGGACTTCCAGTTTTGGTAAGTGGCTTAGTAACCTTTTCACATGGCATTTCTGTAGGACTACAGAGTGAACATTTTTTTGAGACAGCAGTGGAATGACTCACGTCTGGCTTACAGTGAATATCCTGATGATTCCCTGGATTTGGATCCCTCTATGTTGGACTCTATTTGGAAGCCAGATTTATTCTTTGCCAATGAGAAGGGCGCAAACTTCCATGATGTCACGACAGACAACAAGTTGCTGAGGATTTCTAAAACTGGAAAAGTGTTGTACAGTATCAGGTAAACCAGTTTAATTTTTTTCTCTTTATCCCCTTCTTTCCTCTCACTTTCTCTTTTTTCTGGATGTAACTAGGCTTACAGAACATAATTTACATATTTAATTTTTTGTTGTCCCATGTGTACAACTGAAATGAGACTTAATCATAGCAGGGTAAAAGGAATTTTGCCTACATTCTTTTGCTAAGCTTTTACTTTTTGCAAAATAGTCTGTAAGTGGCACAGCAGTACTTAGTCGTGTTGAAAACTTAAGACTAATACTTTAATGGTACGCCTCAATAATTCCCACCAACGTTAGCTCAAGTCACTCCTCTTACAAAGAGAGGAAATCAACTCTTCAGTAGTTTGTGGGTTGCAATTTAAAAGTAAAGGGGAATAGTATTTTAAATGGCTGCTCGACACCTAAAGTAAAAACATGCTTGAAATGCAATAAACTTGGCATGCAAGTCACTGGGTAATCGGATGTATCTATTCACCTTTAAAAATAACTGGAATTACAGAAAGTGTTTTTTAATACCAAGTGCATTGAAGTGTGTGTCATGTGACTGGATTTAGGCTGAATTAATAAACACTGACAAAACATGATTTGATATGACCTGATGGAATGGGACATATGCAGAGAATCAGAGTTGCATTGCACAGGCATAAACAGCAGCAAATAATCTGCAGTATTTATTTGACATTCAGCTTACTATGCACTGTTAATTGCTTAATATAGGTAGTCAAAGATGCAAAACACTGTATTATTGCTCTTACAATTGTTTAAAACAAAGTAATTACTGTGTCTTATTTGTGCCTCGGAATGCTTCTCAGCTTTTGCCTTTCTTACATTGTGGAAAGTAAACATGATGGAATTTGTTTAACAGGTTGTTTAATTAATTTACTCATCTGTAAGGAAGATTAGTTTAGAAAGCAGTTGTTTCTGACTGGGCATTCTGTTTGTGACCTGAGTTTCATTAAGGAATTATTATTGATCCAGGTTCAGGACAACTGTGTTCTTTAGGATGATAAATAAATAAGTAATAACATGGCACTTCCTCCATTTATTTAATTCTCGTGGAAATTCCTTGATAAGACCCCAGCAATATTTGGATCAATTAAGCAATGTGAAATGTAAATGTTTATTGAGCAAGGTTTCAAATTGGTGTACCTGAACAGTTTGAGAAAAATAATTGGATACAAGGATGAAACTAGCACTAGCAGAGTGACAAATATGCTGTCACTTACAAATATTTCTTCTTTCACGCTGGGAAAGAAATGAATGCATCTGTTTGTTTGAATGACAGCAGACACCATCTTATTGGAGGCAACAGTGCAGTTGGGTGCTGTTCTGAATGCAGATGGATAATTTTCCTGACATTTGTCCATGTGGGAAAAGTAATATTTCTAGCTGTCATATCACATTTGTAAAATTCCCACACCTAAATGCAAATTAATCTGAAGCAGAGTAAGCAGTATTCCAATGAAGTACTGAGCAAAGCTCATTGTTTCTTACTTGTATCTCACAGCAGTAATAGAGGCTTACCTGGCACCTCTAACATGGCATATAATTTTGAATAGTACTTTACAGTAAAGAAAACTTTCCAGAGTATGGAAATTTGAAGTCAGAAGTACATAGAAAGACTTGTCTTTATTCCCTAGGTACTGGGCTGCATGCATCTGTGTGTTGCCAGTCACTTTTAGTTGTGCTATGTGGAAACAAACAGGAATATTTTAGTGGCTTGTTTTGGTACATTAAGAACGTTATAATGTTGCCATTTTCACTACTGCACGAATAACACTTAGCCCAGCATCATGATATTTAACATTTAGCATTTAGGGTGCAGTAAATTTTTAATGCACTTTACAAAGATGTCTGAGAAGTAGTGGTGTAGGCTGTTTTGTCATATTTCCAAATTTAATAAAATCAAGGACAAGTTAATCTCACATAAATATAAACTGTTTTCTGCATAAAATGAGTTTAGAAGTGCTCCTGGTAATTAATGGGTAAGAAGCAAAATGTGTGTATTACATGACAGTGGTATTCCTCTTCCCTGTATACTGCACTGAAAACATGGAAATATGCTATGCAGGAGGCACAGCTGGCTTATGCTGTTAAATGCTTTCAGAGGGCAATCCTGCCCTTTCTGAAAAGAATTTGGAAAGTCATCTAGGGCTAGATCTCATGGTCCATATTTTACTGAAACAAGACACTTGGTGTAGGATATTGGTGCTCAGATAAGTAACGGCAGGGTCAGTGAGGGTCTGGCCCATGTGTTGGCCCATCACAGTGCTTAGCTCTGGGAATTATCTCACCTCGTGGTAGCCATGAGGCTCTTTGTCCTTCTCTCAGCAAGGGATAAGCCATCCTGCATTTACTGGTGATGGTAGGCATGACGTAGATTTCCATCATAGTTTACCTTACAATAATTGGTTATGATGTTCATGCTTGGAGACTCTTAGATCTATATTTAATTCTCTGGGAGTTGTTATAGAAAATAAAGCCAGAGTTGTTGATAGTTGATGTACCCACCTATGAATCATAGAAGTTTAGCTGTCTAAACCTATTTTTAGATATTTTATGTGTGTTCAAACGACTACCTTGGTATTTGTTTTGATCTCAGATAGCATGCTATATATGCTATATGGAGCCTGAGGCTCTATAACAGGGTAACTGATCTAAACCTTTAGGTACTGCAGAGAGAACTAGCACCTTGGAGAGGAAACCCAGCACTACTCAGTACCGCAAATATATGCTACTGCCACTAGAGATGTAGCAACAGCTCTTAGAGGTGTGTGTATTTTGAGAAGTCAGCAGTTACAGGAAAGTTATATTCAGCAAACAACTACACTTTAGTCAAGATCAGTCTCAGTTGCACTCTTTGAGCTGCAAAACAGTTATATAGCTATAACTTTTATTTTAAAGCCCTCTGCAGAGAGCAGTCAACAAAGAGGGGTTTGTTATAGCAGTGTTCAGTAAAATTAGCTTGTGTATATTTTGTATGCTGAAAAAACAATGAGAGTTAAAATCAGAACCCACGTAATAACGTCACGCCCCAGATGCCTGTGACTCATCTGTTCCCAACCCTTGAATGATCTCTGCATGGATTGGATTTTGTAGGGGGCTATGCACTTAGGAAGAGCATCAGCTCTGTGTGATGATACCGAGAATCTTGTTCCTGGCAGTCATGTTCCGTATGACACATGGATTTTGCATTGTATACACTGCTGCACTGATTTTATGTTCCAGTGGCAAGGATTGCATCTTCTCTGGCCCATTGTGGACACCTGGGACATCAGCAAAATGTTAAATAACCTCACAGGAGACTTCGCATTCTCTCTGAACCAGTCGTTTGCACTACCTGATTGCCGCAAACTCATTTCAGGCTGCCAGCCAGCTCAGAATATTAGCATCTGCCTAAAAGCTTATTTTAGCAAAGTGATAGAAAGTGGAATGGTTTTATTTAAGGTTTGGGGCTTTTTTCTGCATTAATTGCCTCCCTCTCCTTTTAATATTTTCAGTGCATCTCAGCCATATGAGCTTGATGCAGAAGGTGATATAACTCAACTGTAATATTGATCCATGGCATTGAACCTAGAATATATTGGTCAGGAAGGTAAAGGGGCTGTAACTCCTCTTTTTTACCTGCTGCTCCAGAAAACACTCCCAATTGCCTGATAAAGTTGTAGAGCTGTGCTCTGAAACGCAGTGCCAGTGCATTTAGCCAGAAAGAGTTACAAAGCAGATTATTTCATATTTTTAAAATATGCAAAGATTTTAGAAGGTGTTGCATAATTTGACAAGAAAGCCACTTGGAATTCTAGGGAGGAGATTTCTGCAAATTCACAAATTACATTTCTCCCCCCCATTTTTGCTATTCCTGTTCAAAGAGGAATGAAATACCTAGGAAGAATTTCTTCAAGTCTTTCAAAGTATCTGTTTTTCTGTCTTTGTTTATTTGCACAGTGCAAAAAATGTTACAGTTATGTAGACAATTAGCTCTTCATGGTTTCAACTCTTGACCTAGATTTAGTTGTTAGATGTTATTATGGACGAAGGCAGAGTGTCTACAAGCGAGCAGTACTGTGCTGTTAGGGCACCATGAAACAGAAAATTCAGGCTATTAGATTGCTCTCTATTTGTGCAGCTGTTCTGGGGGTGATTACTAGCCCCTCCATTTGGCAACAAGTAGCTGACAGGATGAGTTGGCACATCCAAAAGCCCTCGCCTGCTTATGCAACCAAAGAGAAGTATCTGTGAAAACAGCACATTTATTTGCAATGCTGTCTCCCGTGCCAGCTGCCTTATACAGGAGTTTCCAAATTCAACTCTTCCTTGTGTGGCCATAGTGCCGAGTGACAGAGCACTGAGTCTACTCCCCCCTGCACCCCCACTGCCCCACACACCATTTTGGATTATATTGCGAGTCATGATTACCATGTCCCTCATGTAAAGCATCAGCAATAGTCAAGAGCATTTTATAATTCAGCTTTTCTGAGTGAAACTTCTGTGTTTTGTAGTCTCCTCTGTACCTGTGTTCTTTGACCTGTGGGAAAGAAATACAAAGCAGATTAAGGAAAAACATAGGCAACACTGCTAGTCCCTCTGCAATAGACTGTTAATTGGGAAAAATGTCCACTATCCCTCTGAAATATTTTGGTTTTAAATAAGATCAGGTCTTAGACCTTTAGCGTGGCTACTACAGAATATGTTGCCATGTTACAGTAAAGTCAGGCATGGGTTTTCTAAAAGAATTTTGGGGTACAGACCTTATCAGCTATACAATAATGAAGCTCCATTTACACCTGATGACATTGTTGTGTGTAAATCACCCATGGCACAGCACAGCCTAGCCTAACAGAGTGGTAGGAAATGTGTTCTACAGCTCTGTGTGCATCCTGTGCTTTAATTTGATGACTTCAATTTTATTTTACAATCTAATGTTGGAATTTAAGAGGATTTGGACTTTACGAGCAGCATTGTCTTTCCATGTGACAGATTAGCAGAGGGGAGAGCAGAGAGACTGTTATCATGATTGACATGGCTGCTTACTGTGTAGGAACCCCTCTCTCTGACATCACACAATCATATTTATTACCTCAGGTCCTACCAGAATAATACTGATGTTGGCAAGGTGGGGATTTTCCCTTGGAAATTAATCTCAATCAGCACAGGAACAATTTCATAGAAAATTATTTAGTTCTTCCGTTGGCAAAACTGCACACTGTCCCATGCTCACTGTCCTGATTTTCCAAAATGATAAAACGTCTTTATATACCTTAAAGTAACTTTTCCGCATTCAAAAAAAAAAAAAAAAGCATTGAATAATAATCAATGAAGAAATACTAACTGAAATAGAACACATATCTAAAGAAGTTTTGGGTTTGACAGCAATTATATGTTATAGGCAGAAGCCTTATAGACATTATATAAATAGTGCTAGAATCACTAGACTTTATTAAACTGCACAATGTTACTGGGACACGGTGACTTCCCAAACTGTGGCTGCATGCTATGTGAATCCGGTGAATTTGACAAATTCGTCTTCCCATGGGCATGATTACAATACTAACAATGGTTTCAGAGGCTAAAAAATTGCAGCCTCTTGTAGGACAAGCAGCTGTTCTCATTATGGCTGAACCCAATGTCCCTGGATTATCATTAGCTGCTCACTTTTCACCCTCCCTTTTTCTTTCCTTCTTGCCCTTACTCCTGCCTCTCCTTCCACTCCCACCCTCCTTTCTTTTGGGGTCTTTTAATTAAATGGCCTGAGATTCTTCGCATCCTTTGGGGTGTTTTCCTAACACTCTTAACTACACCCTCCCATCACCCACTCTTGTCTTTCTCACTCCCTCCCAATCTACAGATCCAGACTGAGGATCTAGCCCTGGGTTTCCAACACCCTTATTTTTCTGTTGTATCTAAAGTACTTGTTTTGCATAGCAAATAATAAAAGCTACTAAATAAATAATAAAGCCTAATGCGGGTACTTTGTTATGCAACTAGAACAGCTATTGTCAAAACCCTATTGATCATCCTGCTCAGGGAAAGAATAATTTGCATTTTAATGACACAAAATTAGCTGCTTTTTCACTTCATAAGGCATTTAAAGCAAAGCAGGGATACGGACATCATACCTGAACATGTACTGCCTCACTTCGTCCTCTAATGCCATGCACGTCTCCAGCTGACACACGAGAGCACTGGAGGTGAGGTAAATATAAACACAACAGAAGAGCTACTTAGACTGAAGGACAATGCTGCCAGGAGAACAAATGGCTCTGAACTGGTCATAAGTAGGCTTAAAGTGGAAGTTATAAAGTTTCCAGTCATATACACTTTGAATTCCTAGAGCAATATTCCAACAGAAATAAGGAAGAGGGGGAATGGAACTAGATATCATTAAATGAACCTTGATCATTTTTGAAAGGGATTAGATGATGTGACTATGTGTGATAGCAGATGACCAAATCTGATGGCCCAGGATGTAATTTCAATAGCCCTGTATTCCTGTGTCTCAAACAAAAAGGAAGGCTTTGTTCTAAGTAAAAAAGTGGGAAATGTTGGAGACCAATTTGTACACATAAAGTTGTTCTTGGCTGACAGGATCAAAAACTATTGGGGGGTGGTTACTTCTGGATGTCTGCACCAATGGGATAGTTGCATAGCCAAGACACATATCTGTGTACCTGCTCTCCTTACAAGTAATGTCAATGCCTGTCCTTGATTGCTAGTGACCAATCACTCCATTTACCCATTGAACTTGCACTGGGGCAGTTAAAGGTTAGGTGTAAAATGATGTAGGTGTGGGAGCCCTTTCTAAATGGTACAAAAAAGTGTCTTTTCCTGGAACATGCTCCCACGGATGAAGGTCTTTTGCCAATTGCATTGCAATATATTGCTTAGAACAGAGATGTCACCATGCCAGGAGGAAAGCAACACCATACTAAACACACACTGCAGGAAAATTAAGATAGAAAATGACAGAGGAGAAAGGAGAGATGAAATACTGTTCTTCATGGAAAGGAAACAGGTGGTTACAGAATTTAACTGTTACATGAAATCATACTTGAATTTAATTTCATAGATTTGTTTGAGCAATAATTGGAAAATCATTTGCTGGCAGCTCATGTGCTGGCATTGTGTATCTACAGACAATGATGCATTACAATGAGAAGTGGGATGCCTGTAATGAGAAATCCACCACCCCGCTCCATGCCAGCTGCTGTGTTGTTAAGCAGCACATGAAGCAAAGCAAAGCACTGGAGGGAGAGAGAACACGCTCATAAACAGCAGTACGTGAAACTCCAGCCTACATCTTGCATTTTGCCACAGCAGAGAAGGTTCCACGTCTCCTCTAAGCTCGACTTCAGCCCATTCCCATCTGACAGAAATGAAGCTGCAGAACATGGCAAATATTAGAGAGGAATTCCAGGACTCCTCAAAAATAAGGGAAAAAGCAGACAGTTTGACTGTTCCATTTAACAGGACAAAGCCTGTAGTCTGTGAAAATTACAAGAATTGACATTCAAAATGACGAGTCAGGTCCCTGAAAAAATGAGACAGACTACAAAATGAAAAGCCCTTTGAAAGAAGAATGTCACTGGGAATTTTTTTTTTGGTCTTCTGATATATGAACAGTGTGTGTGTCCTTCTTTCAGTCACAGGTCACCCAAGAGAGGGGGCTGGGAGGAATATAAGGAGATTTTAGATTCTCCTCCCTGTTTCAGTGCCACTAGTCTGAATGGCATTTGCTCCTGTGTCATCCGATGCAGTCATGGTTGCTGTGCAACTTCATCTCCCCTGCCAGTTTAACAGGGAACTTTGCTTGTGCTTAGGTAATATTTTAATGTTATTTCAGCAGCTATAAGGATCAGGAATTTAATCTGCCAAAGCAAAATCTAACACTAAGACTATTTTTACCTTTATTGTCAGCTTGGAGCTTTAAGAAAAATACCAGAAATGTTGCAATTTATGATAGCATCTTTAGAATTGGCAATACTGAAAAAAAAATCCCACTTGTCTCACTAAACCCAACACTGTGGGCTTTGCACAGGTATAAGGCTTTTCATAAAAATGGCACATAGACAATGTTAGCAGTGACCATGCAGGTACTACTTGTGTTCTGGTATTTACAGCATAAATTCCTAGGTTGTGAAGTCTCCTGTCCCAACAGCTGAGCTGCAGATGGGTGTAGCTTGAAAGAATGAAGGGATAAGAATAGAAACAAAATGTTATTTTTGATACCATGCCCACTCATAGTGAGGCATTTGTTGCTCTTCATGCTTATGAGGAGATAATCATGCTTCTTTTGGAGATGGGAGGGACTTGTACCCTTATCTCCAAGGCTGTTTAAATTTGCAACAGTACTTCTATATTAATAAGTCTGACCCTAGTTATTTCTCATTAGAAAAAGCTGTGTGAGGAGGCTGTTGTTCTGCAGCCCACTCACAAACCTCCCCACTTGCAGGATAATTAATGAAAATGATATTCCCCTTGTCATCAGACACCTCTTATTGTGATCCACAGGGCCTTTCTTGTGGGATCAGTGTCCTCCTCTGGGGCGAGAGCTATTGCTCAGATCAGGGGAAGTTTTGGGTGAGTGGCAACACATCAAGCTAAGGCGTGATAGCTGCTTATAAAGAAGTGGGTTAGAATACAGTTTAACGTTTGCTGCAGATTAGGCAATACATCAAATCCCAGTTATAATTAGGCATATGCCTAAATTTATAAAAAAAAAAATCTTGGATTATGTAATATGTAAACCCAATTCCCTAAAGGTTTCATACTAGCAGTCCTTTACTTCAGTTTTGTGCTGCAGACCATTCACAAGCAGGTTTTTGTAGCGTGAGATTATCAGAGAAGTGGCATGATGGTGATGAGCATCAGTGTTCAATACCTCTAAGAGAAAGGAAGTGATTAGAGATGATCTTGAGAATAATCTGTTTACAAACATTTTACTCTTATTGAATTTTTTTGTATTAAAGGACCTTACCCTCCACTGATGGTGCTGCTCTGGGGATTAGGTATCAATGAGCAGACTGGCCTCAAGGCTTAATACCCCAAAGAGAGGTGGGGGTGGGATTTGGCAGGAACTGGATAAAAAGAGAGGGCAACAGGAAAGGGAAGGGAAAGTGTAGGACAGACTAGGATGCAGTGGAAAGGGGCTGGGCTCTGGGTTATATAGGTGTCTCTGGGAGAGATGTAGGGTAGATGAGCAGACATAGGAGGAGATGGGGAAAGTATGTCCAGAGCCAGAGAAAGGGCAGGACAAGGGCAGGAATGGGTGAAGGATGAATAGGAAGCATGGTGTCTCAGCCCCACTGCTGAGATCAGGACTTGATTGCACTGCATGTAAATACCTCTGAGCTCCCTCCACTGCACATGTGTGTCACCCCCCTTCGCTGGCTTTTCCTTGGAGGACAATGGCTGGCTACAGCAGCTGCATTTAGGGCAGTGGTAGGGGCTGTGCTGAGCTCTGCTGCTGGCCTATCTGAGGGCATGACTGCTTCCATCTGGAGAAAACACTGATGTTGCAAAACAACGTGTTCAGGTGTTAAAGATCACCAGCATGAGGGTTTCTGATTAATAACATGTTGTCAGGCTGTTTATTTTTTCCCATGGGATGCTTTATTCTGGCTTCTATAACAAAGGAGGCCACAGTCTGCCTTCCTGCCTGCAGAAGTGGGAAATACAGACCTCTGAATGATGCTGTAAGGTTTTTTCTGGGGTGATGACAAATGAAAGATGTTGAGCTGTGGGGGGAAGAGAGAGACTCACAGCCAAGTATGAATGATTTCTCAGGACATTCTGGTGAAACCTGGGGATGAAAGAGGGGGGTTTGAATGAAATCCTGAGTGAAGAAATCCTAGCAGTGCCCATTGCACTTTGAAGGCATTTAAAGTATCAGCAGATGCTGCTTAAAAGGACTTACCTAGTGCATGAGTGAAGAGGGTCCAAAGTTTAAGACAGGCAATGCTGCCCTGGAGTACTTGGATTAAAGCCCTATCTCTGCCATAGTGTTGCTCAGTAATATTATTGATTTATTTTTTTATTATTTTTGTCACAGTGCTGGCTGATCACTCATTCTTTGTTTTCTGGCTCCAATTCTGCATTTTGTTCTGTTCTTACTCTATTTGCACTATTCCAGGGCTTGATTTTTCCTTGACTGTGGGATGAGTGAGGGAGTGAGGACGGAAAGAAGAAAGCAACTTTGCCTCTCCTCCGGGGCGGCTTGCTGGGCCCCACGTTGTGCCTGAAGTGCTGGGGCACTTGTGTGCCAGAGTTGTGACTCTGGCCCCCAGAGTTGTGACTTTCTCCTATAATATATCCTAAGGTATAATGTGCACAACCGCAGAGCTCTCCCTGAGTGACCTATGCAACCTGCACCTGGATAACAGGGGGTAAAGGGTGCTCAGGTAACAAGACAAACTCAAGCCCTTGGTCAGCTGCTTCTCCTTTCAGCTTTACACAGATTGTTCATAAAACTTCGCATTAGTGTTTTATGGTGCTATGTCACCAAATCTGTCGTTTATGCATCTCAAATGCCTTGGTGGCGGGGTGCCTGAAAAATAAAATAATTGTTCTATAGCAGTTTCTTCTGTTTTATTAACAATTAAAGCGTTCATCAATGTAATTGGCAGTTAAACGTGCACTTTGCACCACATCTTCATGGGCCCTTCTTGAATTTGCCGAGTGTGAGACATTCACTTTTCTGAAACATTTTCTGTCAATGACACTGTTATTATAGGCAATGTGGGTAGCTATATCTGCCTAACACTTTCCATTTCTGATCCTGTTTCCTTATTAATGTAAATATACAAGTAGTGACATGGCACCTGGGTTTGGAAACACTTGCAGGATCATATTTTTACTGAAAAAGAGTCAACTGATATAAATTGACCCACCACCATGGACTTCACTGGAGCTACTTCAGACTCCAGCAGCTGAACATTTAGCATGCAGTAATCTTGTTGAAAATCAATGGATCTGTGAATGATACCAGGCAATAAGCGTTGGGTTCAACACTTGCATTACTCCTAGTAGAAGGGATTGCCGAGGCAAAGATCGTAACTATGAATGGCTACTCTGCTGAGATGAACAACAAGTAGAAGTAAAGCTATAAGGGCATGGTCTCTTGAGCTAGCCTTATCAATACAGTGAATTGAAATTATTTTCCGTTTGTCAGGGTGAGCAGAGAATAATTTAGTCTTCATGAAAGACAATGTTTGTTAGGAAGAGAAAGAAGACATGTCAACCTTTGTGTGAACCAACATAATGAGCATTTTCTCAGCTCCCCTCCAGAAAAAAAAAGATTGATAAATCTACCTAACATCAGTGGAGATAGATCAATTTATCCCTGGGAGGCTTGAAACCTGCAACTGGTTGTATTCACTTTCTCATGAATTTGGTATTAGACTAATAAAAGAGACCCCCCTGCCCATGTATGTAGTCAAACCCCTAGATCCTTTGAGGGTTTTGGGGAGTAGAAAGGGATGAAGGGGGAAGGAAGCATAGTCAGCGTGCAATCCACACGATAAAATCTGAGGGGTGGATAGGCTATGCCTACTTCAATGAATACGAACAAATGACATATTTAGAAAGGCTGCATTTGTGTAAAGGCATGTTTGAAATGAACTTAAAACATCTAAGCCATATTTAGAAGATGACTGAAAAGAAGGAAGAGAGTTTGATATATCAACATTTCAGAAAAAAAGGCAGAAGCAGTCTTTTGTTAATACTGGAGATTAGCAATTTAAATAGCTCAATCTTTAATCCAGGAAATTGCCTAGTAAAAATGAGACTAGCTAATATTTGCAGGGCATTTAAAATATTTAAATGAGTAAAGGGCAGATTTTCAATGGCGTTTATATGTCTACTAGATATACTTTTTTCTCTAGATGACTAATTTTTTTTAATGCTTATGCTATTTGCTCCCAAAGGTTAAATGGGAGTTTATTTACTATGACAGCATTAAGAGGACTGCTGGTGGCTTTTCTCAGTGCACTCCACTGCCACAGACAACTGATCTCTAGTTTCCTTGTACACTGAGGACCATGTCAAGAGGAAAATAATGTGACTTTCTCTATGTAGCCCACGAGTAGGCAAAACCAGAGATGTTGAATGTGATTTTTGATCAGGCTGAGACCATTTTGATCTCATTTACCTAAATATCATCTTCTTGTCATAGTGACTTGATGGCAGGACAGTAGGACTAGAAGGCCCTGTCAGGCCATCCCAAAAAATTCACATGATGAAGAAACAGACTGAAAGAGCTTAAATCAGCTCTATATGGTGAGAAGCACAAAATCACCATGGGAGACAGAGCTTAGTGAAGTGTTTCTCCATACAGATCGCATTTGTCTGTGGGACAACATACTTCCAAGGTTAGCAGCTGGCCTGTAGGTTCACTGGCATAATTAAAAAGTTATTCTCATTGTACTGTGTTAATGTTTCAGTGTACCTTCAAATCAGACAATCTAGTTCTTGTCCTTGATGGTAAATGGGTGCAGAGGTTTTTGTTGATTTGCTTTCTTTACGTCAGAGTATTTTGTGCTGAAGGTAATCTGAAATAAAAATGTACTCTTTTTATATGACAACCCAAAATCTTATTAATTCTTCTGTTTTGCAAAGCAGCTAGTTGTTTGTAATTATGTCATCCCAGTATCTTGGTTTGTTAAAAATGGTTTCTTCTCTCCACATGATCAAGAAAAGAAATAAAGGAGAGGAGAATTCTTGAAACAGATTTCAATCAATCAAATGTGAAAAAGTAAACTGAACTAAAAAAAAAAAACAAGAAAGAAAGAAACATTAAGAATATTCCCATCCAAGTAAAATTGTGCTTTATCTGGGACAATAACAACTTAAAAATTTAAAAAGAAATTTAGTTTGTATGATAATATTCCTTTAGGCTTACTTTCTTCTGTCTGCACTCTTTATCTTTTAATGCTATGTGATTCTAGCTTTTACTGTATGGTGTTTTTTTCTTTCTTTTAATGGCTAAGCAGTAAGAATGAAGGGATGAAAATGGGCTTCATACACAACAAAAGCACTCTCTGTTGAAAAAACCCTGTGGTTGTTTCCTTCTTTTGCTTTTCCAAAACAAAGCTTCAAAATGTGTGTCCCATGATCAGTCATTTCAGCTTTTGCATTATTTGGGTTCAGTATTATACATAAAACATTCACTGGTACATTAATGGAGAGCATTTCTTGCTATTTTGATGTTGTCTTCTCTGTCCCTGTTCTGCTCAGCCAAAACAACCAGCGAGCACCTCGTTTGCTTACTTGCTCTGTCTTCACAGCTCTTATGTCCTTAAAAGCTCAGAGGGGAGAATGAGTCCAAACCCTGAAGTGTTAAGATTTGGTCTTGATCCTTTAAACTCTAAATATGGGGCTTTGGATAAAACCTGTAGATTTCTAACAATAGCTTCTTTTTTTTTTCCCCTCCAATTTTAGGCTTACTTTAACCTTATCCTGTCCCATGGACTTGAAGAATTTTCCTATGGATGTACAGACATGTACAATGCAGCTAGAGAGCTGTGAGTGTCCAGTTGTTTTATCTAGCGAAGAACAAGATTTTACCATAACATTTGGTGGTTAGATAGTATCTACTTTGTCATATTTGTGTGGTGAGACTCAATATTCCTATTTTGTAAGGGAAAATCATGGAGAAACAGTGCTTTAACTGTCCATCACCATACCATGCGGGTCCCCTGTTTCTCTGCTGTTCCTGCTCCCTTCCCTTTCACTCTCCTGGGGCACATCACCTCACCCATCAGGGCTGCATCACTTCCAGGGACAACCACAGCGATGCTGTGCAGGAGAAATTAAATCTCAGGAAAGTAAGAGCAATTAGTTCACAGCCAGGGATTAGCTATGTCTGATCAAAATATGCTATGGTCTTGAAAAATGGATGCAACGCACCTGATGAAGCAGAGGTCCTGTAGGTACGCTTATGCTAGTAAGCTAAATACAGCCAAGGCATGGACTTGGGTACCAGCACACACTCATCCATACTGCGTAGCTGTTAGCACACACCTTGTTTAAGTGTGTCAGCATACACCTTGTTTAATTTATCCATAAATATGTAGCCATTGCAGTCAAAAAGAGACTTCAGTGAGTTGAAGCCTCTCGCTTTTCCCTCCACACCTCTCAGTGGTAGATTCACAGGTTTACAAAAGCTGCAGTTTTTGGCAAGGGCCCAGCATTCTGCAGTCTAGAAATCCTTGTTTTGTTGGTGCCCACCAACTACATCATCAAAGAATGATGGAAATAGAGCAAAATGCAGGCTGATACATAGCCATGGAGAAAAGTCATTTCAGTTGTAAACAGTATCTTTGATGGGCCAGCAAAATTATTTTTTAGTGGCAAACCAGGACAGTATTTCAGAACTGTGTTACTTGTTGCTCTTAATAGAGTAATAGTGCAGTGATAGTAACTGGTAACCAACAGCAATAGTGCTGTTATTAATCAGACAGTTTAAAAATATAACCGAGATAACATGTATTGCAATAAAAGACATGCTTCTCAGACATAATATTTGCTTTTGATGTTTTCCAGTCAGTTACCATCTAATGAACTCTGATTTCTTTATTGTAGTTGGCTACACTATGAATGATCTGATATTTGAGTGGCTAAGTGATGGACCTGTGCAAGTTGCAGAGGGTTTAACCTTGCCACAGTTTATTTTGAAAGAAGATAAAGAACTTGGTTATTGCACAAAACATTACAACACTGGTGAGCATTATTCTATTTTTTTTCTGTTAATTGCTGTAATAGTACCTATTGTCAATTTGTAAAGGGAAAAGATAGGTAAAATGAAAGAAAAATTTTGAAATTAAAATTTGGTTCAGCCACACTTAGTTTTAAATCTTAAAAAATTAATTTTTCTCCCTTGTATTTTTGTTTGTTTGAAAGATTTTATTTCCAAATTTCCTTTGATTTCATTAAAGATATTCTAATATACATATTCTATTATCCTTAAAACCATTAAGGAATTTAAAATCTTAAAAAACTAGTACAAAATCTAGTTTTGATTTCCTTAAAATGAAACTTTTTTAACAAACTGAATCTTTTCTTAAATATTGATCCATCACTTTTAAAGTACTGATTTTTCTGAACTTGATTTATTTCTCCAGAGTATCAAAGTGCCAATGAGGAAAAATATCAAATTTTCACCATCTTTTCTGTGTGGTCTAATTTATGAAATGTAGTATTTGAAAAGACAATGCTTTCATTGTTGATCTGAATAGTGTACAGACATGAAATGTTGGGAAATTCAATGTTTGCTTAATACTGTAATCTTTTTCCTCTATTTGCTATTCTGAAGTTTCAAGTGCTGTGTTTTCTATATTTAGCTTTACAGAGCAGAGAGAACTCTGTTAAAATTTGGATTTATCTGCTTGGAGTTTATTTAATAGGGACAGCATTTAGAGAATGGTTTGCTGGGTGCTTGCTGGGATTAGATATAATCCCTTGCATCTAAAATAGCTTTTTCATCATTTCAGCGTAAAAGCCAATCTGGTTGCATCAAATACATTTGTTTCACCCTGTGAAATAATACAACATGAGAGGTTCTGTCTCTGCCAAAAATAAGTCACATTCATTTCTTATGAAAAAAAAATATTGTTTTTAATTTTTACAAATATAACCTCATTTGGGGGCCCAAAGTGTCAAGGAAGGAAAACTTTGTGATTCCACAGTTCGAGACTTGTGGAAAGGGGGACTGCTGTGACTTCTCATCTTTTCTCACACTTAAAGGGGATAATCAAGAGTAAATTCCAATAGGCAGAGCTTACCCATTTGTAATTTGGCTGATAAAAAGTTCAGCCATTTCCCAGCACATAACTCAAACTCTGAATGAGTGAGTTCATCTGCTTTTCTAATTACTGTCGGATAAACATTTTGCAGGGTCAAACACTGAAAGTAAGAGAGCGGGGAGAGCATGAGTAATAGCTTCCTTGTATACCCATGAAGATTCCCCACAAAGGATAAAAATGCCAATTAGTAGCTCCCATTACCTGTAGTTAAACAAAATGAATATCTAATTACCAAAAGTTAAAAGTGTGTGGCCTGGCCAGGGGAATTGAAAAGCAGTATTCAAGCAAAAGAAAACTTTGCCTACACTCAGCCACATTGCTGTCTTCTCTGCAGCATGCTCCTTCAGGTTTGCTGTGAAATTAAAATGTGAATAAAAGCTGTATTATTCAACCTTCTCCTCCTACCCACACTGCAAGGTACTCTGTCCAGGTTGCACTGCAGGAATCTGGAGAACATGTGACGGATTGGGCTACGCTAATGCCATTGCTGCCACACGTGGCCACCCCACACCTTTTGAGTCCCCTTCTGTACAGGCAGACTGGTCATGATCAGTTGCTATCCAGGTCTCAGAGTCTTCAGGGTTACAGGCCAGGCAACCCAACAGGTCAGGCCACTCAACAGGTCAGGCCACTCATATATGAGCTTCTGTCTTGCCAAAAGATATTAATCAGTTCTTCTCCCCTCTTTGCCAAACAGCCTCTGCATTGTCCTTTGTGCCAACTCTCACACCCTGCCATTCAGCTTTCTAGACTAGCGAAAAATACGCATGCATCACAAAAAGGAGCAAAAAACCTAATTTCACCTGAAAGGATGAACAAGGATCAATGCATCTTCACGCATTTGACCAACCGAGACAAAAGGGGTCCTCTGAAACCATTAGCATGGCATCTCAAGAAGGACAGACATTTTTGTACTTGGATTAGTCTACCTCGAGTGAGAGCCTTCACAGTACCTAAACCACAGTCAGGATACACAGTAATTTGGAGAGCAGCACAGAGTATTGGATTAGTAGCTGATGAACTGTTGTAATCTACCATAGGACTGTAAGACTAATTGTTTACAATTTGTCTGTTTAAGTACATTTGCTTAATCTCTTGTAATTAAAAGAGCAAAATGTTGTCCCCTTTTAATACTAAACATTATATTTGATTAAAGTAAAATCTTATTAAAATTTGAGAAAAGAAACATTACATTATATTTTTCAGAGGTGAAACAACCATGTTAATATTTTTTTTCTCAGTTAATGTGAGTCAGGGGTCCCATGCATCTCCCAAGCTAGCGTGCAACAAATGGCTGACTTGTGTTTGTGTATCAGGACCTGCTTACAGTGCTAGGTTAGGAAACAGGCCATGCATCTAACTTATGTTCAGAAAACAAGATAAAAATGTGCAAAAACATTTATGAAAGTAATTTCATGTTCTAGGAAAGTTTACATGCATTGAAGTCAAGTTTCATTTGGAGCGTCAGATGGGATACTATTTAATCCAGATGTACATTCCTAGCCTGCTGATTGTCATTTTGTCCTGGGTTTCTTTCTGGATCAACATGGATGCTGCCCCAGCTAGAGTCGCACTGGGTATCACTACAGTTTTGACAATGACCACGCAAAGTTCAGGATCGAGAGCTTCCCTCCCAAAAGTAAGGAAATCATTTTATATTCCTGATTTGTTATTAAGAAGAAATATTTGTACTAATTTTGAAGTTTCTGAAAGATCTGTGTAAATATGCATCTAATAAGAATGCAAGAGAAAGTGGTAGCAGTGTGGTGTTAAACTGTTGCAATATCCTTGCATTTGGATTAAGGCAGGTTTCTGCTGGTTTGTGGGATGGCTGGAGGGTTCAAAAGTATGGATTTTTAATGAGCTTTTACTAGTTTTGACACTTAGCTTTCAGCACTTAGAAACCAGATTTTTTTGAAGTATTTAGGTACCTAACTGGATTTCTGAAAGCACTTTCATGAAAATTGGACATTCTATCTGACTGGGGACTTATAGCTGTCTGGTCTTTTCTGGACTGTTAGACTCTCAAATACCTTGAAGTTTCTAGATATGGCACTTAGTCCAATGGTTATCTAAATATACATAAATATATGTATGTATATATAAAATACATATATATAACATGTACACACCTAGAAGGTTTCTCTGGAGAATCTTTTCAGTGAGGAATTGCTGATGTCTTTGCTTCATGGCAGAATTTGTCCATGTTCTCATTCAAGTGTTGTCTGCAGACTTCCATCCTGTTTATGCACAAAAATACCCTCTCACTCGAATTTTGTGGTCTTTTTAATCCAGGCCAGATGCTGTAGATGGGCTTACAGATTCCAGACTGGATTCTTTGTTTAGTCAGGCTGACAGCTCTTTTCACCAGGGGCACAGCCTGAATGCTTCTGCTGATAGCATTCCCAGCAGAATTTCATATGCATGCTCAGGCTTTGTACAATTTTCTGGAAGAGAGCTTAGAGGTAGATCAGTTTACAATAGTCTAAGGAGATATACTCCCTGAAGAGTTCTCTTTACAGCAGTCCAGCATCACAGGGTCCAGGATCATAAAACTCTTCTAGCAGCAATGAAAGCACAAATTTTGACTGTTTGTACAGATCACTATCCATTCCAAAAAGCATGTTGTATTTCATTCTACTTTACCCTCAGTATCATATTTAGTCTCGTTCCAAATACTGTAATTTTTTCAAATGGAGCATATATAGGGCAACTTCAAAAACTGCACAGATTGTGTTACTCTTCTGTTGATAATGAGAAAGCATCACTTAAAAATCTGGTTACTACAACAGTTGGTTCAGCTTCACTTGTTCACTTGGAGATATGTATAATTTTCCATGCAAACTGCAAGCCTTTCATATATTAACTCAGAATTTCAAATGGATAATTTCCTAAACATTTGTTCAGACAACTCAGTCAATATTACCAAGTGAACACTCTGAAAAGAAAGTCAACAAAGAGATAATCTTGGCAAGGAGCATACAGGCTCTGTAGATAGCAAGTTTGGAGTCACGGAAGACTGTGTCTGGATGGTACAACACGACTCCATGCTGATATATTCCAAGTTTCTTCCAAATTAACTGGCTTGAGAATTAGAGGTGGTACAATCACTGTAGTGGAGATTTCCACCCACATTTCCAACTGGGCAAACACACCCTGCCAAGAAGCTCTGCAGTGTTAGCATGCCCAAAATGCTAACGTTTTAGAAAGACTTTTCATCATATGCTTTTGATCCAACTGAAATGTTTCTCCCTTTTGTATTCTGCCTTGTTTGAGTAGAAAAGTATTTGCTGGATAATTTTCTGGGCTTCTGCTGAGTGGAGGAAATGAGAAGATCCGGAATATGTTGACTGTGGCTATTTGGTTATCAGAGAGGTTCTTCTCCAGCCTCAGGATTAAATAGATTTATCTCAGCAGCTGTCAGAGAACGGTGATGCTCTGACTCTACTCCATCCTCTCCTAGTGTTTCCTGCTGTGTTCCTTTGCCAGAAGATAGACACTAAGGAAAAGTACCTCACCAGAGAGCTCAGCATGCTTCTTTTAGTCAGGCTACACCTGGTTGTTGCAATTCCACTGTGTAATTCAGCTGAGCTGTACTTAACAGCTTTGGTGTCTATATATGTGAGTTAATCCTCATGGGGCCTTTTGAAGGTGCACGAGTTGACTTAAAAATGTGATTATAACTAAATGCTGGCATACTTACACCTCGGATGAATAAGATGCCTGAAGAAACACGGGACTGACCAAAACCAAAGTGCTTCAAAACAGGTTTTGTGTGCACATGTAACTGTATAGCCATGTATAGCCATACAGATCTCATATCACCAGTATCTGATTCCTTACACAAAGAAGAAGCAAGCTTTTCTTGCTGTTGCTGTTGCAGGCACCTAGCTATTTTAAAACCTCACCTGTAACTTAATACCAAAATTGTATTTCTTAATAAAATCTGTCCAGCTGAAATGCATTTAGAAATAAAAATATGAAAAGAATTGAATCAAATCAGTGCTAAATGTGAAGTCCCAAAATGGCTCTTTAAAAGTAATGCTTTTCTAAGTCCTGTCTACATATTGCCAAGACACAGGAAGTTAGGCTGTCAATAAAACATCCATTTAAAAATTACTCCAAGCATGAATATCTAACAGAATAAGACATGACAGGAGGGTTATTTTTGCAAGAGTACTGAAAAAACAGATGCAACTTTGCTTTGTGAAAGCAGCCTAGATTTGAATACAAGAGTTATATTTTTTCCTCGTCCTTCTTTGTGTCCTATTCTTATTAGCACACATTTATACAACTTACCCACTGTCTCATGCCAAGAGTTTCTTCTCATTCTTCTCTATTTTAGTAGAGCTTTACCACAAAAAACAACAAAGCATCAAAACTCACCAACTTTAAAGGGAATAATTCCTTTGCCTAAAAAAGGCAAAGAAGAATTATGATGAGAAGATTCCTGGTTAGTTTTTTTGTCAGTTTCCAAGTTACTATCTAAATGATGAAAGTGGTACTGTTTAGAGGTAATTACCTACATATTGTTCTCAACCCTGGTATAAGATTACGTGACAGAGTTCTGTTAGCTTAAAACTTCTCTTTTCCATATTAATAACTAATACTCATTTTGATACACAGATTTCATAATGATAAATCATAGCAACATAGACATTAGGCATTCAGTTATTGAAAATTAAACAAAAGATTGAGACTGCTGAAAAGAAAAGAAAAGAAAAGAAAAGAAAAGAAAAGAAAAGAAAAGAAAAGAAAAGAAAAGAAAAGAAAAGAAAAAAGAAAAGAAAAGAGGAGAGGAGAGGAGAGGAGAGGAGAGGAGAGAGAGAGAAGAGAAGAGAAGAGAAGAGAAGAGAAGAGAAGAGAAGAGAAGAGAAGAGAAGAGAAGAGAAGAGAAGAGAAGGGAAGAGAAGAGAAGAGAAGAGAAGAGAAGAGAAGAGAAGAGAAGAGAAGAGAAGGGAAAAAAAGAAAAGAAAAGAAAAGAAAAGAAAAGAAAAGAAAAGAAAAGAAAAGAAAAGAAAAGAAAAGAAAAGAAAAGAAAAGAAAAGAAAAGAAAAGAAAAGAAAAGAAAAGAAAAGAAAAGAAAAGAAAAGAAAAGAAAAGAAAAGAAAAGAAAAGAAAAGAAAAGAAGAAAAGAAAAGAGAAAAGAAAAGAAAAGAAAAGAAAAGAAAAGAAAGAAAAGAAAAGAAAAGAAAAGAAAAGAAAAGAAAAGAAAAGAAAAGAAAAGAAAAGAAAAGAAAAGAAAAGAAAAGAAAAGAAAAGAAAAGAAAATGAAAGAATGAAATTAATTCCAGCTGACGCTCATGTTTGCTGCATATAAGAGAAACATCTAGAGAGCCTCTTCCAAATGAAATATAATTATATTTCTTCGGTAAATTTTGTAGTACTTCTGTGAAATTATTATATTTCTAGTATTTTGAAATTCTGGCTAAGAATATAGGGTCACATTCCAATATAAGCAACATAGTAGTAAAGAAATCAATATGCATTTTTTTCCTTATTCTTCTACAAAGTTGATTTCTTTGTTACAAAAAGTAAGAATAAACCGTGAGAGAGTTTACATCCCAACAAATGTACTGTTCTAGGAAGGGAGACCTGCAGTGCCTGTTTCAGAAAGTAGAAAGGTCCTCCTCCTCTACAGTTTTAGCATAAGATGAACAATAGCATGTCCTGCTTCCTTAATGGACATGAAATAATAATCTTCTGTATAGGGAGTATCTGCAGAGAAATATTCACCATGGTGTCAACCTCTTTTATAGTGATGAAATTATTTTGTGTTTGTTACAGAAGACCAATAAGGGGTCCTGTGACCAGAGTTACCCTTACTGGCTGTGTTAGGGGGTGGCAAGGAACTCATACAGAAAGCTGGGGTTGAATACCTTCCCTCCAGTTTGGCTGATCCATTGCTGGGATGGCCAGAAATGGTGATCCAAAATAGCAGGGTTCCTATGATCTGTTCCCCTTCCCACATATTCATGTGTATAAGTCTTATCCACATCTAATGCCTTAGGTTCCGATTCCTCTGGTTGTATCATTGTTTTCCACTTAGAAACTTTGGCTAGATAAATGTTTGTGCACCCAGCTACACCAGTAGCTCTTGCCGTTTGGCCAGATGAGCAGAAATCCTGGTTGCCAGTTGGGTGATCAGCCTGTCCACACATCCACAATGAAAACCTCAGGAAACTCTGAGCTTTCTATGTGAGTCCTGTGCATGAGCCAGGAAGCAAGGAGCTCCCTTGCACCTAGGGTTTGCTGGACTTCATCTATGCAGAGAAACTCTATGGCACACAAATCAGGAATCTGATCTAACCTACCATACATCCACGGAATACTCAGCACATGCTTAGGTCCAATGCCTTCTGGAAGTATCAGACGCACAGCACAAAACCAGCAGTATTTATTCATCAAAATATGGACTAAGGAAAGTCTGGGCATCCTAAGGGACACAGAGACATAGAATATGCCTCTACATATTTTATGGTCCCAGCTATGTATAAGCTGGGGGAGTAAAGGCGAGTATATCAAGGCACAACAGTGCAGAATTGCTGAGAAATGTTAGAAAACAGTTTTTTTCTTCAGTGCATTGAATGACTATTCTCTTGCTATTCTATTTATTTTTAAACACGTTCTCTTTAGTTGAATCAACAGAATCAAAAGTTTTAAAGCATTTTCAAAAGAGATGTTTGAAAGAATAATGAGTTCTCTGCTGTGCTAGTAATTGGGTATTTTTCAGATTGCCTTCTTAAAACACTTCTATAAACCAAACCTTAGCAACAACAGTCCAAGAAAATGAATTACTTGTAATGCCATAAAGTAAAACATTTAAGGATACTTTAAGTCAAGTAAGTGATAGCAACTGTGTTTTACACAGTTGCATAGCATTCGTATTGTGTTACTTTAATGCACAGTGCTTAATGAATGCATGTTCCTTCCCCAGGGAGCAATCTGTGCAGAAAAGAAGTCTCATTCAAAGCCCACCGAAATCTCTGGGAGTCCTTCCATTCACTTCATTTTGCTCTGGATCACTAAATGCATTACCAAATGCAATAAAAGCATTATATTCTAATAGGTGCAAAGACTTGCAAAACCAAAGTCAATGAAGTCTATCCCCTTTGGCAGTAAATGACTGCTTTTATGTGTCGTCCACTATCCCCAGATTATTTGGAGACTTTTCAAGATTCTTGGGCTTCTGGCAAACCAGTCTGAGAAAGTAACCTCTCCTTTTTTGAATGCCAGAAGTTATCAAGTAAAGAAGTTCCAAGAATACAACATATTTTTTATTTTCAATTAAGGTTAAAATGATACCATAATAAAATTTAAAGAAGGAAGAAATGAGGAGTAATAACAATAAAGAAAAAGGAACAGATGCTGTTCTCAGAGATGATATTATTCTGTGTTCATTTGTTTTCATATGAAGTAGAGCACCTAAGGTGACAGCTTACTCTTTCATGTAACAAAACACAGAGAGGATACATTTTGGTGCAGCATTATGGTAAAAAAGCAATAATGAAGTAACTTGGAATGGAAGCAATTTTTTGACAAATTACTTTCACTATAGTCTCAGGAGCTGAAGAGGAAATACAGGAGTAATTCAACGATATTGATATGCTAATTGGCACTTATTTGGCTTATATGGGTGTCTCAGAACCTGACATGCTGCTTAAATAATTAGGCTAACCCTATTTTTATTAGATGTTTATAAATTCCTGTTGCAGACCTGATGGTCCTAAAACAGTACCATGATATTTAATATGCCTGCCCTATGTCACATATTTATTGCTTCTGATGGGGGAACTGCAAACAGATTTCCACTTTAAAAAAATCTGTTCAGGGGCCTTGAGTGGATTTAAAAAGAAACATCCTAGTGGTTGTCAGTTTTCTTGACCATAATAAAAGTGAGCATGCTGTCTAAACCCTTGGAAAGTCAGGCTGTGCTGTCAGGTAACCATGGGGATCTACTCTTCAGTCATGTGCCTACATGGAAATGTTTTAGCAGTCACTTGTTTTGTTCATTTCCAATGATCTTATATAACTTTCTTTTCCCTCCTCATTATAGTTTTAGCATATAACATATATTCCTTCTTTTACTTATATTAAGAGAATAATGAAACCTGCTTTAGCTCTTTTTTTTTTTTTTTAGTTTGGCAAAGCTAGATACAACTAAATCTTGTATTCAGACAGTTTTCAATATCCATTGTTATATTCCATACAGTATTTGAATTTGGACACAGAGATTTGTCCTACACTACATAACAAAGAGACTCACGTAGACTGACACTCTTTCTCAACAAAAAAGTTCCAAAATAAAACAAGGGTCATAAGTAAGTGAGCATGTGTTTGCTTGCTGCAACTTATTTCAGTACAAATTCAATTATTTCAGTACAAACTAATTGTCACTGAATATAAAGTTCTGTGTACAAAATAAGCAGTCCTACAAAATAGTATAAAATAAATTCCTGTCAAGTTGTTTATAAACACCTGGTCATAACTTATAGTTCAAAAAACGTGTTTTCTGATTCTGCTGTACAGCTTTTTCATATTCCATTTCTTTATTCTTTCTTCTTCCCTTTTTACTTATGTTTTCTCATGAATGGTTTCGAGGCAAGGTATTGATGTCTTTGTGCTTGAGGGCAACAGAGTGTTTGAACTGCAGTGGAAGATGTGGTACATGTACCAGATGATACATGATGTACCAGAGACAACTTTCTAGCCACTTCAAGTATCAATAGCACTGTGGCCATGTTAATACCAGCTTGATAATATGTGCTTGGTGCTGATGAAAAGAATGTGTGGTGCTCAGAAACTTCTCTGCTGCTTCCACCTACATCAGCTGGTCTTGTAAAAGACACTTTCCCTTCTTGCAAATCTTGGTCCTTTGAGATCTAGGTAGATACTTACACAGATAGCCTATGCAGTTACAACTTCACTGGGAGCAGTATCTCAATTAAAGCTATGTTGGACGAACTTTGGCACAGTTATATATGCTGTGATCATGCATCCATTATAGGAAGAATTTTTTTTCTTCCATTCCACAATCACTTCCAGTTCTGCAAAATTGAAAATTTGGGTCTGCTGCGTGGGTAAGAAGACAAAAACCAACAGGATCCATGTTTCTTGTGAGAAGAGCAGGAGGAAGAAGATTGTAGATATTAAACAGAGCACCTAAATCTGTTGCTAGAAATTACCACATTATTCTGTTTAGCTTGGCCACAGAGTTGAGGTGCCCCGGTCAATCTTTAGGTCCTAAAGTGCTTATGTACAAATTCTAGTGAAATTCTTGCTGCTTTTCATTCTGTGCAAAGCTGACTGATGAGATACTGGATAAAAACTAATACATTTGGTCTATAGCAGATTCTACTCTATGAAAGTAAAAAAGACGACTCAGCAAATCAGTCACTTTTTCCACTAATCTAAACTTTAAAGTTTACTTTTCTGTATAGTGAAGACAGTGGTATTTACTGTACTACAAAAACAGTAGTTTCTGCCATGCGTGACAGCTAAAAATATGCGATAAGATGTGTCTGAATACCTCTGGGATGTAGTTTGAGCACTCCTGGCACTTCCTCAGCAGGTTTTATAATGCAGTCATCTGGGAGGGCTGGCATTCAGTGGAGCCTATTTCAAGCATCAGAGAAGAGTTGAAGTTATTGTGCACACCAGTCTGCTAGTTGCTTCATAACCCTGGCATGGTACTGGGGCTCTCCGGCTTCATTGTCGCACCCTCCAGGACCTTCTGGTGGCTTTTAGCGGCTCTCTGAGGAACGCTCCGTGCCACTCTTTCACACACATAAGCACTGCAAACCCACTCTGAAGCAACGACATAGGCTGTTGTGACTCATTCATTTCAAATAATTGCAAGCCTTGACTCTATTAGATCATCTAGGAGTATTACTTATGAATATCCCCTGTTAATATTTCATTTGAAATAATGTTGACGGGATGCCCTAGAGTCTGGGAAAAACACTTTCATTCGCAGTGTACCTTAAGGCTGCCGTGTTCCAGTTTGAATGTCAGTGCACACTACACATGGCTGTTAAGGCAGCTGGGCCATTGAGATCTTACTCCCCAAAAGTTGTCTTTGAGTTACAGTGCAACCATATGAACTCTGTTGCTTAAATGATAGGTCTTTTTTTCCTTTGGGAAATGTTTCTCTGGGGAAAAAAAATGTTTGTTGATATTGATGCCTAGAAGTATTAACCCCTTCCTCTTCTCTCTCTCGCCCCTCCTGCCCAAAGAAAACAGAGAGAGGCAATTTACTTTTCTTCATGGATGCATCAAAAAAACTTCTTCAGGAGGAGGAACTAAATGACTCAGTGTCTTGGTTTTATATATAATATCTGTGATATGACATGACTGTGACTTTAATTTGCCAGTAGTTGGACACACTATTCTTTGTTGAAGTAACATCAGTTTTGGAAATGGAACAATTCTAAACTAGGCAATAGCAAGAAAACAATATAATTTGTTTTTAAGGCATGGAAATATCATCATGAATTGTAGAATGCATCATTATTCACACATCTTTAGTAGTAAAGTTAAAAACCCTGATGAAGTAGTCTCTTTTCCTCCTTATTTCTTCTTCCTAAGAAGCTTGGAGTTAATTGAGGTATCTTGCCTCAAAGAGAAGGGAGCATGAGAGCAAAGAATTTTGATCTTCAGCAGCTTGTATCTGGTGTTAGGCCTCCCTGCCTGTGAGAAATAGGCATAGCGTGCTGTCTTTCCTTATTTTGCCAAAGGTTAAGGCTCTGGAGAATTGAGCCCGGACTCTCAGTATGTCTGGAGGGAAACTTAAGTGATTAAATCACAGCAGAAAATGTAAGTTACAAAAAAGGTAGAACACATAACAAATGTTCCTCAGTACGTGTATTCATAGAAAAGATAGTATGCTTATGTTATAAATAATTATCAATAATGACACTATCATAATAAGAACATCTCAACATCTGCCACACACAACTATCTCTATTAAAAGATGGTCTACTGAGAAACTAAAAATTAGTTTAAAGTATTTCATTGATATAAATGATTTCATTTTCTTCTCTTTTCTGCAGAAGGGCATATTCCTTTGTGTGCATAATGGCAATCAAAACACTTTATAGATAGATTTGTACTAAAATATGATGAACACAGCTACTTTTAAAATTTATCTGTGGTCAGGAGGCACTGATGCCCATCCCTTTATGGGGCATGATCAACTTAGAAACACCTCTTAATTCTCCAGGGAACCATGTAGATGGTCACAGGCAGCAATGAGAGTACCACCTTCCTGGACTGCACCACTCTATGCTTGAGCGTGCTCTGCTCATCAAAAACTGTCTTAAAAGCAGTTTAAATTTGCATGGAACTGACAAAGAAAAAATGAAAAATTAAGAAAGTGAAGCAGCCCAAATGTCAGGATTATAATAAAAACTCTTAGACAGTGTGTTCTTTTGCTTTTTCTTATTCAATCGAACTACTCACTTGCTTTTTTAAGGAAGCTGTAGTTGTCTGACAGGATCTATTTTATGAGTTTGTTGGCTGCATTTTTCTGTCTCCTGAACCTTCTAGCAGAAACAGAGTCTGCTCAGAATGAAAACAAAACCCTGTCACTGTGAATGACGTGAATTGAAGCATTCAGATGCTCAGGCTTTACCGCTGCTGTTACTTCTCACTGGGGTTCCCCAAAGTCAAGGATGACAGGGTTATGCCACGAAGATAAGAGTGCAGAACAACTCAGTTGTGTATATATCTATCCCTGGATATGAAAACAAAAATAACCTTGCTTTTATGTATCTCAAAATGGCTAAAATACTACTCTAGGAAACAATGTAGTCTTTTTTTATGTCTTGTTTTCTCTATCTGTCCCATCTAGTGAGTGGGAAGAATAAGACATAATTATTCTCTTAATTGGGTAATTATTCTCTCTGAAGTTGGTTCATTTGTCATTCTTTAGTAATGGTGTAGCACTGATTTTAACTGGGTAGCACTGTCTTTTTGGTAAATAAGAAATAAGAACTTTATTTTTTTTAACAATTTTCCAATGCTTTGTTAGAATGGAGATAAACACTGCATTGCTCAAACTAGAATTGCTATGTGCCAACCACACCACTGCATATAGAGGTGACTACTTATCTTTTTCTACATTGACTGGAACAGGAGACAGATGTTTTGCAATAAGTCAAAAAAATGTGTACTACACATGCTTCCAGGCAAGACTTGTAGCTTGGCAAATGGTTTCATGGTGAATTGTTTAAAGGTAAAACTCTCCCAGTGAGTGCAGCTATAAGAGTTGATTAGCTTCTTACATTAATGAGGTTTCAGTAAAAGCTTTTCCTAAATTGAAAGGAATATCTAATTAAAAGACTGTGGATTGACTGAATATGGGAACTGCACTTCATGGCAAGTTCATCTGGTCAGTTTCATTCATGATTTCCGTGATTAGGCTGACTTCCTCCAGATGTACATCCCTCTTAGTTAAGGAAAGGCAGCCTCAATAGCAGCTGTTGACCGCAGCAGAGTTCAAAAGTATCTTACCCAGATCCTCTGTCTGCCATCTGTGAAACAGACTTTTAAAATAAATCCTTGCCAGTGCTAGTCGTTGTCTTCATTATGATTTTTTCTTTGTAATTCATACTCTTTTGAGATGCTCTTCTGAAAGACAACTGAAAATCACCCTGAAGAGAGAATAAAAATGAATTTTCAGCGATAATATTTTTAGCTAAAAACAAATTCTGCTATTTTCAGCTAAAATCAAACACATAGTTTTCCCTAACTCCTCTTTGTCTGTGTAGTACACATTGTATTAGGTCTGTGCTCCAGCAGTGATATACAGTTTAGATGGGGTCAGGTATTTTCACTGAGGAAGTGCTTTTTGTAAAAAAATGTCCCTTTGTTGAAGCTATGCAAAGGGTACTTTAGAATAATGTTCTCCTTGCTGTTGACTTCCAACCACCACTGTCTGATTTCTCCAAGACTTTTTTTTTTAATTTTTGAAACTGCCTTGTTACTTGGAGATCAGAAGTTAATAAATCTAAAAATATCTGAAAAGTTTGATGTGAAAATGGAAATGATGGAAATGGTTCAATTGACATGATTTAAAAAAATCAAATTTGTGATTTGGGATTTTTTTTACATTTTCTTTTTTATTCTAATTTAGAAGACATTTCTGAAATGTCAAAAATCCCCAGGGAAGGGAAAAACCGCATCCCACTCAGATCTAACATTTACTGAGATATTGGTAGGCACTTTTCAACTTTGAATAATACTAAGAGTTCAGAGAAAAATTGCTGTAATCAAAACCTTATTACAGTCACAAGATCAAGCTCAGGCATTGAAACACTCTGAGAAGAAGAGAATAAACTTAAACTGCCTCATAGCAAGCTCCAGCCATGTTTGTTGTAGCTAGCATATGAAGATTCAAGTCATTGGAGCACAGTTTAATCAGTTGTTTCTATTCTGATGCAGCTTAGTGACTTCTGGAAATCATAGATCTTTTTTTTTTTCCCACGTCCAGAAGGGACAATGTGGCCTTCCAGGATAACACTGTTTTTTGTATCCAATTGTTACAGTTGTGTTCTATAAATACTCTATATTTGGCTTAAGCATGTCTTGAAAGTGTGCAGTCTTGCTTTGAAAATGAAGTTTGGAAGTTTATTTCAATAACTACCCACGCACATTCTTAAAGGGAAATGTTTTTTAGAGACTGGGGATTCTCAGGCTTTACCCTCCAGCTGGTGTTCCTTGCTACGCATTTCTCTTCTGAACTACAAATGCTTTCCAGACCCAGTGTCTTTGCTCATTCAAGAAACCCTATGATGAAATCGAGCAACCTATTGATCTCTTTTTTGGTAAACTAAACAGATTGAGGTTCTTTTGTCTCTCACTCGTACGATGTCTTCTTCAGCCTTCAATCTTGTATCTTCCTCACTGTGCCAATATCATGTTTTTAAATATAGCAACCACAACTACGCTACCGTGGAAACTCTTAATATAGCTTTCTTCCTCCTCCTCCTCCTCCTCTGTTCTGTTTATAGACTCAGTAGTTATATTCACCTTTTCCCCACAGCTTTGCACAGCTGATGCTCATTGTCAGTCCTTTTCAGTACCACTGGCGGTGTGTGGTACAGCCACCCTGCCTACAGATGTGGCCCCCTCATTGGCTCCGGCAGTGTGGCCTGGTACTGGACTCTTTTCATAAGCACTTGGTTTGGAAGTGCCCCGTAATCCCAATTATACTTTATTATATACCTTATTATATCATTGTTTATAGTCCTACCATTCTTTGTTTCTTCTGATATTTTTCTTCATTTTTCCAGGACTTTTTGTTTCTGTTTATTGGTGCTCATTTTCTTCTGGTTTTACCTGGCTTTTAAGTATTTCTTTTTTAGCTTTTTTTTCAATAGTAATGGCTAGTTCTGCTTCTCCTATAATGCCATAAAGGGTATTTAAACCCCAAATTTATCCTGTTTGATGGTTGTGGAATTGCAGTTATTAAAATCTTTAACTCTTGCATGGTTGTAACATAATTAGTGCTAGTAAATAAGAAAAGATTTGTGACAATCTGTGCTTATGCCGTGTAAGTGAGGACAAAGCTACTGCTTTCTGGAAGCAGACATGTGAGTGTAAATAAGGACAAAAAGGAGGACTCCAAAAGTTTCCACAACTTTTCTTGCCATTTGTGGAATAAGAAAGTATACTGAGAACTAAATTGAAATAAAACCAGAAAAATTAGGTTAATAGAGTAGTAACCTGCAAGGAGTATCAGACAGTGCTGTGAAAAATGGCAGTTTATGTCCATTTAGCTAGTCAAATAGTGATGGAGTCTCGGGCAGCTGGGAGAGGCGTGACTGTGTGAGAGCCTTCCAGGTCCCCAGCCAGACAAGTAGTTGACAGTTTGGGTGCATGGGTGAGGAGAAGTAAGAATTGGTAAGAAGTCAAGTCTGTGCCGCGCCAAATAGGAACAATGTGGATTAAGATGAAAGACATAAAAGAGAAGTTTATGAGGTTCATTAATTGTGAGACAACAGAGTTCCAGTGGCAAAATTAGCCTGAGAAGAAAAAAAGCTCTTCATAAGCAAAGCCAGATAGGCAATCATTTCTGTTATCAATTAAAGTGAATAAAGAAAATGTTAAAAATAGTGAAAATTAAAAAAATGTAGATTTGCTTTTGGATTTGAGGAACTGTAATAATGTAGAGTTACTTTTCTGTCCATGCAAGATAAAAGATGCACAGGAAAAAAGGAAAAACTGCTTAACACATGGGGATAGAGGGAAGAGAATGGAGGAAATAAATAACAAGACCCTTAATAGCTATTGCTTAAAATCAACGAGTGATGTACATGCACTGAAAATATTCATATGTAGCTGTATGTGAAGAATATGAATAGAGGATTATTCTTCAGCTGCGGTTTGTAATAACAGATTGAGGAAAGAGTAAAATAGCCCATAATGGAAAGAAATTGTGTCCCAGTTGCATTTGCATTTCTAAAGTTCTCTGGAGAAAGCCAGAGCAATTCTTTCCACTTAGACTAATGATGGCTACTTTATTATATGCATCTGTATTTCGCAACAAATTTTAAATCAGAAAGTAAATATTGGACTTGTAAACCTGCAGAGATATCCAACTGTTAAAACTGAGGTGGCAGAAAGTTGTTTTAGACTGCCTTTCAACAGAGAGAAGGAGACACCTCTACTGCCAAATTCTGATGCTCAGACAGGTACACAAGGTAGGTCAGATGAACTGCTTGTTTCAAGTGCCAACAAGGGAAGCCAGGGTGACCAGTCTGAAAGTCAGATGTCTGAAGTGGTGTGAGGTAAATCCAATCCCAAATACACAATGTGAAAACTAGTAAAATGTGCATCATAATACAGAAATATTCACAATATTAAGCTCTTTTTTTCCAGACAAGTGGCTATATAAGAATCTTCTTGCCTACATCTACTATTTGTGTGCAATTAAGATCAAACCAGTAGTATTTAGGAAAAGAAATGAATTTTTTTCCTCCTCATTCTTTTTCACGTGCAGTGCCGACACAGATTAGAGTGAATGAATTGTGGATGAGGTGGTATCCAAACCCTTGTTTCATTACAGTCTGTTACACATCTGGTAATCTTTAAGACAAGTGGGTTACAGGAGATGACTCTAAGGCCCTGTAGAAAGCCAGTGGGGCTGCCCGCAGGGCATAATTCAGTCTCCAGTACCAGTTTTACAGGCAAAGAACTGCATGATCACAAGGACTCAGTTTGACTCTTGGAGCTGTAAATTAGAAAAGAAAATTGAATACATACAACGTAGAAATAATTGAAACAGTAGATATGTAACTTCACAGTGGATTAAAAAAATCAATTCTCAGCATAAACTGGCACACGGTTTTGTGCATTCTAGGAGGAAATCAGAGAAAAGGGCTTATATTAGTCATTTCTTCAATGCAAGCATTTCTAGACAAAAATGATTTAAGCATTTCAAGAATGGATTGTCATCAACTAATCTTATCAAATCCTCTTGTGTATAAAATGGTCACGTTGCATACTGACTGAAGCCAATATTGGTTTTCTTACATCATTTTGAGTGATATACCAGTGGCATTTTTCCATTTATGCATAGGTCTGCCATGCATAGAGCATTTATATAGTGCTCCTTACTCTATGAGAGCTCTGGGTTGTATTTATTCACATAGTGAATTTTCAGGCCTTTGTGGATATCATTGTGATTCTGCATGTTTGAAGGAAGGAGAGCAGATGCCAGACTCAGGAGGTATTTCTTCTGTGCAGAAGACCAATGCTTGAATCTAGTATTTACTGTCACAGCTTCTTACTCACTGCGGTCAGATTTTATTTGCTATTTTTTTGTGTAAATGCATTTAGAGTTCAGTGCGTGAACAGTTACAAGTGTGTCTCAGAATCTAATATAAAGTATTTAATTGAGTCCTCTGCTTTAGTGTGCCCCACAGTCTACGTGGGGAGATTCTAAAACCTTACAGAAAATAAAAAGCTGATCTTTCCTGGATAAATTCTCCAGTATTCTCAGATTTGCGGATCTCTCAATGCGTGGAACAAGCACACACCATGCAACTGAGATCTGCTTTTCAGAAAGGAGGCTAAATCCTCAGTTCCTTTAAACTTACACATCCTCTGACTAATTTACCTACTGGAGACCTTGTTTGAGCACATATATTTTTCGATGAAAGAATATTTGTTTTAAATTACATCAACATTCTGTAGATAAGTATTTTCTTTTAATGGAAAATTTAGGGATTTTTTTTTTCTTCAGATGATTCAAAATCAGAACATCCAAGAAAATCTTGAAGTGTTTGCATTTGGATACACTACCGCAATTGCTTCAGGAAAGCTGGGAATCACTTGTGTCATACTCCTCTTTCTTCTGTGTCCTTCCCTGACATTTCAGATGCTTTACTGCCTCCTAGAATGCACTACTGGCTCCTTCCAAGAGAATGTATCACAGAACATGTAGTCTGAGATGAGAGAAAAACCCGTAGAGATCCCAGGAGAACAAAGAGCTAAACCATACCCCAGCAAATATGTGGTAGCCCTTCCTTATTGAATGATTTTTGTTTTGTTCCAAATTGGAAAGCTGACACGTATGCTGTTGTGTGTGCTTTTGCTAGTTCCAGTGCTCCATTAGAGGAAAGCTGCTGTTAGCATTTCAACACTGTTCATATAATCGCTTATGTGATTTATCATCTCCCTATGTTGTGGTCTCTTAATCATCTCTACAATCTAGGATCCTAAAACAACAGGAAGTTTTGCTGATTAAGGAAAACACTTCTGTGAAACCACAACAAGTTCCCAATATGCCCATCTTGTGGAAATGTTTGCTCTTTTATTCTACTAGATAACCTTCAGTGCAACAGTTTAGCTCTAAAACTAGCAGTGGTCTGTACATTGCACCTTCTTTTCATAGGCAATTATTTAAATTTTCAGATGTCATTGTTTATATGTGAATTTGGTGACAAAAGCAGAATATTTTGCAGTTTAGACTCTCAAAAATATATTAAAATGCAAGAATTCTGTGACGAGATTAAACCAGAAGTGAAATTCCGTTTTACCTAACAAATAAGCACATGCTTTGGCAACTGCAGAGAACATTCCGCTCCTCTGCGAAATTTATCAAGGATATTGTACATGTTCAGCACTTCTGCTTACCGCTACATCACAAAAAGCCTTTAACTATTTCACCATTGCTAGTAATGCCCGGTAATAACAGGCAGATATAAGAGTAGGTAAGAGCAATGCAACTGGGATTTGAGTGTTAGAACGGAATTGGAGGAAAGTGATTATCTTGCATCCTTTTTGCCTTTAACTGTCATTTCTGATGCTATGAGCTTGGCCAAAAATCTGCAAATTGGTGGTGTCATACAAAACCAAAGCTGCACTGGAAAAAAACGCACAAAGCAATCTGTCCTTGTACTGTTCGTGTCACTTGTAGAAACGAACTTGAAGTGAACATATTGATACAAATGTTTTCAAACATCCACACATCCTCCCCCCTCCTACCTCTCTTCCCTCCCACATAAGCACACTCCATCTGGAGTTGCCAGGATACTGTGAGAAAGGTTGTTTTTACAGGGCTCCCAGCTGTGACCAGGTACAGAAGTGTGATCGCTTTGGAGAGGGATTCTCTTTGCAGGGTTTTCATGCCACGTTGGCAGGCTCGGGAGATGTGTGTCAGAGGTGAGGTATGGGAGGCATCTCCGTTAGTGCTCTCTGGGTGAGGCACATGAATGCATGAGAATACACTGGAGCATGTGCTTCTTGAGTTCTGCTCTTTCCAGTGTGTTGTTGACATTTGTCTCAGTTAGGCATCACTGAGCTTACCTGGCATTTCTGGCTCTTGGAGAAGCAGCAAGGAAGGTGCTGATGTCAACTACTCTACCCTCCAGCAGTGCACAGAGGCCCCAGTGATGATCTGGACTCATATCCATGCAGCCAAGCACCCAAGTTGCCTGTTGAAGAATATGGATTTTGACCCTGTTGGGGGATTTTTTTAGCACAATCTTATTTTTTTATTTGAAAATACCAATTTGTCAAATTCAGGGAAGTTTCCTAGAGACAGGATGATGTTTTATGATCCCAGGATAACTTGGAGATTGAAGCACAAAACTGGGAAATTGAGATCTCTTGTTCTGATAAAAGCCAGGTCTGATTTTAACTCTATGTAGGGGTAAACTAAACCTTAACTCCACTGGAAAAATATAAATGACTCAAACAGATGAGCTAAATTATGCCCCAGAGATGTCTGTTCCTCTCCCCTTCTTGTAGAAATAATGGGTCAGATGTAGAGCTGTAAATATGCTGCAGTTAGATGAAATGACCCCCATGCCATCATATGTATCTGCAGCTAGTGTGCCGACTCTTGTTTTACTGACTATTTTAGTTTATGAACTTCTCCCTCCACAGCATCTTATGAAAAGTATAGACAGATCAGTGTTCTGTTTTAAAATAAATAGAACAACAACAACAAAAAAATCAAACTCCACATATTCCCAAGGCAGAATTTTTATTTTCAGACTGTTAGACATGCATGGCTCACATTTCAGGAAATGTGTTCTGGAAAGCAGTAAATCCCAAAAAGTTTTAGAAATGATAGTGGACAAGCAATTACACAAGGACTACAGACAGATGTCGTGCAAAAGGGGCTAACTTGGTCTATGGGTGTGTCAGCTGTGAATGGGAATGGAAAGATGATTTTACCTCTTTATATAGCGTTTTTATGACTAACACTTGGGTATCGCCTTTTTTATGTGAGCAGGCAAGATAGAACTCATATCTACTTTATAAAACTAAAAATTGTTGATCTTTGTGTAGTGGTCCTGAAGACAGTTTTCCTCTCATCTGGTTTTTGCTGAGATTACCGGCCTCTCCTTGCATTCTCTTTTTTCACATCCTGTGCTGCAATCCTTTGACATTGTCCTGCTGTCTTATATGATAAAGATCTGTGTGGCCTGATAGATTCATCCAGGTAGCTGAAATCTATAAACATGCACACCACTTATACAGAGAACGACAGCATAGGCACTGACAAAAATGCTAAGGACATTTTTCAGAGGTTTTATTTGTCATATGATGTGATCCAGAGCTGAAATCCAGGGGGCTAAACTGTTTTACAAGAATTTCACTTCTCTTTTCTCTAGTTTGTCTTTGATTAACTGAAAATAAATTCCTAATCAAAACTAACTAACAGAAAATCCATTTGCTTAGCTGTCTCCAGTGTGCCAGCAATGCTGCTGAGCGTAAGTTCAGCTGCACTAGCTTGACACTGGCTGTCTTGGACACTGTCAAGGGCAGCACAGTACGAGCCAGGGCAAACTGCTTAAACTCCCAAGTGCTGTGCTTAAGCCAGACTTGCCTTATGGCCTTCTGAGGTATGCGTGAACTCTATGGACTATGGCAGGGCAAGTTGTGTGAGTGAATCAGGTAGATTATGCCCAGCCAGTGTTCCCCTCTACCTACCCCATCAGTTCTAGTGGTGATATCATCTGGTCAGAATCAAGCATACAATTTGCTTATAGGTCCCAAAAAAAGCTCAGTGTTCCATGAGGGAAGGACTGATGCATTATGCCAGGTGCCTGAACTCACACTGCCTGTTGAATGGGAAGGGGCTGTGCTACATGGATACTGGCATGGTACAGCCAGTGCTGTAGACACACACGCCTTGCAATATAGATATAGCAACCTCTAACTTATAGGAGAAAATTTTCACCACTGGCTTCCCATGAGAACTGCTTGAGAATGCAGTGTTTTGTGGTGACAGCAATTAAACAGACACAGGAGAGTTATATTGGTAAATCAGCTAAAGGTTAATTTACTCTTCTGAAAAGTCATCCTCATACCACGTAGGCATATTCTAAACTTCATAGAGATATCTGAGAATCAAATGCAAATGGTTTACGCTATTTAGGGGGCCCCACACATCATTACTGGCACCTTAATCCTTTAAATGTCTAAGCTCTCTGTACTGTTTCAGCACCAGTCTCACCCCTGAACTGATGAGAAATGAGGAACCCTAGCTCATGCCAAAGCCTTGGAAGGCAGCTCTCAGAGCCAGTGTGGCTCATCAGCCCAGTACATGCTGCAGGCATTTTCCAAGAAGGGCAAGAGATGGTCATGTCCTAGTGCCAGAGATGCTTCAGGGACATGAAAGATTTGGAATTTGCTTCTTGCTCTGCCTAGAGCTAAAGACAGGAAGCTTCTTCTTGAAATGTGTTTAATTGAAAGTTTATTGTCATTTGTGTAGTAGAGAAAAACCTCTCTCTTTCCTTCTCCTCTCTTTCTCCTTCCTCTGATCTCTTGGCACCATTCTTATCTCCTAGAGTGGGCAGTAACTGGGAGGTAAGGCACTCAGCTGGTACCTGTTTTTCTCAGGATCATGTCAAACATGACTTCGTACCAGCTGAATACTTGCTGTGCACCCATGGTGCTCAACCTTCACCTAACCCTAGTCAATAATATAAAAAAAGTACAGTATCCTACTTGGCTGTCAGTCCGGACAACAGCAGAGCCCCTCAGTAGCAGTGGTAACACCACTGCTGACTGTGGATGAGGTTGGAGACTACTCAACCGCTGGCAGTTGGCAGATTCACTCTGTGATGATGTGCTGACAAGAAGTAGGTTTCAGTCCCTAAATCCAAGGCAGGGCAATTGTGTCCATAGCAAGTGCAGATAGTTTGATGTCTAAGCCTTTTTGCTTTTCACTGTGCCTGATTCCTGAATAGCTTAGACATACTTCAACTTAGTTTCTGAAGATCTCCTTGCATGGCTGGCTTTGCCCAGGAAATGGAAGGACATAGGAAGACAGGACAGGATACCCCTCAGCCTCAGGGCACCTAGGAATTGGGTGCTGAACGCCCTGGGTTCAGCTGAAGATCTAAGTATCAGACAACAAATGAACGGCACCTACTCCTATAGTAACAAATCCTGGAAACTTCAGGTGCTAACAGCCTGCTCCCCCTGCCCATGCTTCTTTCTGTAGCAAGGCAAGAAGTTCAATAGAGATGTGACACCAAATTCACTGTAGCATAATTTCAATGAAGACAGTGCAAGATCAACTTATCCCCTAATGTTTTGTCCTACAATCTATTTGTGACCCACTTTTCTTGCTGTCTCTTCATCCTTTTAAGGGAAGGGAATTTCAAATTACTGAGACAGTTGTCACTGATACCGTTAGCACCTGATCGCCTTGGTTTGCCCTAGTGTGAGGAGCCCTGAACTTCACTAGGAGAATGGCTGAACAGCCCTGGACATACTTTAGACCCATATTAGGCTCTGCATCACAGAAGGTTACTTGTGAACTCCAAACACATTCAAGTGAAATAACATGGTCCCAAGCTGAGATGTAGTAGGTGAGCCAACTCTGCTCTCTGCTCTGCTCTGGCCAGCCTGCTATCGCATGACCATCGTAAAAAAAAGGTATTGTTGCTATTAGCATGTTGTGACATCGTAAGGTTACAAAGACACCCTGTCCCCCAGGGAACAGCTGGTGGCATCCTCAGTTCCACAACAGCTGGTTTGTAAAGTCATCTGTGATACTCCTTGGTGAAGTGTGGGTTAATCCTGCCCAGTGAGATGCAGCCTCCTGTAGGCTATGTTTGGGGAGTCCCTGACAGACATCTCTTGGCATCCTCTGGGTCTGTGTAGAGGCAGGAGAAGAGGTCTGGAGCACTCCCTGCTGTCTCCTGGGTGCTAGGACTCAATCCCGCCTGAAAGGACGCAAAACTGGCATGAGGTCCCTTGCATCCACTTCAGAGCCAGCCAAACAGGGCCCAGATGGATAAGGCCGCTGGTAGATCAAGTGAAACAGTTCTCTGGAGGCATTAATTCATTTCACTGTGCTGCTTGTGTGTGTGTGCACGTATGTGCTCTGCGGTTGGTGACCATAATATCTGTATATTCACAGCCATGGTTTAATTAATCCTCTTATGGATAGAACCTACCATGGCATTAAGAGAGCAAATATTTTTAGCCTGTATAAGGAGTCAGTCCTGCCCACTCACATGAAATACTTTAGAAGGCAACTTATCTACTGCAAGTAGCTAGGATGACGAAAGAAACTGAGGTTTAGATTATAGTAATTAAAACTTACTGAGCAAATGAAGCCCTGTGTGGAGGGACAAGAATAATTGGTGACTTCACCTTTTAGAGAAAAAAAACAACTATTTTGCTACGTGCCAGTCCTCCTCCCTGTCCCCAGGGCAGAGGTCCTATTGCTTTTGATTGTGACTTTTATAAAGGTGTGAAAATAAGCCATGTTAATTGCTGAGTTCCCATGGCTGAGACTGATGGGAGCGAATTGCAAGGACTGAGGAAGAAAACACCCTGAGAGAGGCAGGATTTTACATAAGCATTATGAGCAGCATCACTTACCTCTTTCTCTTTGTCAGACAGATTCATACCTCCTCAGAAACATTAGGATAACAGCACACGTGAATTTTTTGTAAGTGCACAAGCCCTAATAAAAAAATGAAAAATAAAAGTGAGTTGCCCTTTGCCCCCTCTCAAAGAAATGACACACTCAAACTGAACATCTGCTGCTGGTTTGCCTCTATGTTCATGACTGAAGTATAGAAAAGACCTCTAAGGACACCTGAATATTCCTTCCTGACTACAAATAATGCTTTTAGCAATACTTCATGCCTTTTCTTACACACTTGGGACCAAAAGAAATCCTTACTCTGAAATTTATATTTTGCTTCCTACAGAAGAAAGAGCTCAAAGGTTGTGTGTGCATGAGTCCCGGGGAAGCGCCTAGTGGGGTGGGCAGTGGGAGTGACAGCCTTTCAAATGGCTAGGGGAGCACTGAGCCATGGTAGCTACTGTGCTGAAACTCTGTTGGAGGAAGAGTATTCACAAACTCATGTAATTGAGATTTTTTAACCGCATCCATTGCAAGGGACTTTCTCTGAAGCCTTTTATGACCATTTCCTTATTCAGGGCAAATACACAGCTCTTGGTGAGAAAATTATTTTCTGAACATATATTATTTCCTTGGGATAGAAATTCAAGCAAATATGGGGGCGGTGGGGGGAACTGGTGCTTTTATAAGAAAAGGATATCATTAATGAAATTTAACCCACCTCAGTATATCAAGGAAGTAGCTGTTAATGTTTTGGGGTATATTGAATATTTACTTTTTCTTATTATTATTAAATGGAGGAAAATTAATTTTATGCATGCCTGATCAGGATAAAGTCAATTTTTCCTAAAATCCATGTGCTGTGGACTATCAAGCTAAGCACTTTGAAGGAGGACAAAACACAATTTCCAATATGAGGCAGAGAGAACTATTTTCCTTTGGAACTGATTATACATTTCCAGTTGAAAGTAAAAGGCTGCTTATCCTGACTCACATGCGTAGACATATACACAGCACATACACAGCAACCAGTCTTAAAGAGCCTTTTGAAGCCCTCCTTTAGTTGTCTTTGCCATGCCATCCACTGTCCAGCCACATAACTTTTCCCACTCTCCCATCCTTGCTCCAGCTGAGATGGCAGTCAGGGGAACAGGAAGAGTCAGAGAAAAGGTGCAACTGCCTCTAGAGGTCTCTTTTGCCTCACTGAAGGTGCCTTTCCAGCTGCCTTCTTGATAACCTGCAGTTTCATCTTAGAAGCTTCTCTGGACCACCTTTGCCCCTGTATCTTGCCACCCTGTGGCCATCCCTTTACAGCAGCCTCTCACCAAAGCCAGAGTAGGGCTTTGTTGTGATCAAAGGGTTGGACCAGCACTACAAGAAATCAAGACTGGGGAAAGACACAGGCTCCTGTACCTCAGTACACCTTTCCATCTGCTGCTTGCATGTCCTTGGGACCTCCTCCCTGCCTTTACCTTCATGACCACAGATCAGCTGAGAGTTGAGCTGGTGAGACAGTCTCTGAGACAGGGGCCAGAGCCCTTCTAGGTCAGACCTACAGGATGATGGGGATGAGAGCAGAGAATCACCTTAAGGAAAGGGAGAAGAGCTCAACAGCCTTCTTTGTTGTACTTCTGCTGGTTCATTGGGTTGTGATGCTTCCTGTCAGCATTATGCTTATAAAGGATCTCTCTTTCCCAAACCAATCTGCTTTCCTCAGGAACATCATCTGCTCTAATAAGAGAGAACTCATCTCCTCAAACACAGTTTATTTTGAGTCTGTAGCCCATCATGGCTGCAGCAACTCCTCTGCTGTTGTTTATTTGCATTCTGCTGAATTGCAGTAGATTTCAAGTCTCAGCTGCTAAACACAGTGCTAGGAAACTCAGTCATATGGCTATGTCCTTCCTCAGCATTGACTGGATTCCTGCTGGATAGTCCTGGAATAATATCCTGGAGTGGCTCTGACCAAAGCTCTGCCATCATTATCTTCTGCAGGTTTTGTACTAAAAAACTGTGCAGCCAAGGCATCCCTTCAGTAGGCTGCATGGTCAGTCTAATCACTTTTTCTCAGAAAGGGAAAATCCATGTTTCAGTACACATTTTGAACAGCCTTTGTGAGATGGAGATTTTAATTGTGTTGAATATCAGCTGAGTATTAAAATATAGGAAAAAAAGACTTTGAAAGTGTCAGGGACTCACTAATGGAAACTAAAACAATATGCATCTCTAGTTAGTACTGAGTGAAACATCAAACATCTGCTGCAGGTTATTATAGAAGGAGAAGCCAAATGAGAATGGCAAATGTGTACTCTCAGCTGCAGGGGCTGGAAGGAGACAGAGTGTAAGTGCCATTTGGAGGAATCCCTGCTCACTCTGCATTGCTCCTTGGAAAGCCAAGAGCTTCTGTGTTGGACTCTTCAGCTCCTCAACAGAGCCTGTGCACAGCAGGGAATCGGCAAATGGGATGGGGAGACTTGGGAAGGGGCCTGGCTGTGGGGAGCAGAGAAAAAGGCAGCAGAGGTAGGTAGTTACATGTGCAGTGATCAGATGGGGGAGGCAAGATGGATCCCAGATTGATTCAATTTGCTCCCCATTGTGGAAATTAATTAGTTGATTGGGAGTGAAGAAAGGCTCCATAGAGATGCTTCAGCACAGGACAGACAGTGGGGAATAGATGCTTCCTAAGGAATGGCTCTGAAGCTAACAGTATGTAAACTGGGTACTGAGGAGTACTTACAATCTATCGCTATCACTATTAATTTCTTTTTCTGCTGGTTGTTGTTCAGGGCTCAGGGTAATCTGTTGTTCAGATCCTGCCACTAATTAAGGGCATCTCTTCAGTGTGAGATACCCTGGAAACAGAGTAGCTACAGATACTTCCAGGGGTGAAGAATACCAGGATTCCTTGGACCAAGCATTTTCAGATTCAGGGTCTACTATCAACTTCTCTGAGGTTGTAGGGCATGGCTCAGGTCCAGAAGAAACCAGATTATGAAGGCGTCCATAGTCAATATAGACAATGTCATACCTCATATGTATGCAGCACACAGCTGAGTGAGGGCAACTCATGACAATGGGCTCACTTTGCCTGCCATATAAAATCTGCTGCATCTCCTCTGCCAAAAAAACATCCTTATGGTTGAGACAGTCCTACCCACCTCTGCGTGTTGAGGGCCAGGTAGTTCTGCTCAAGTCAGCAAACTCTATACTCTTCAATTTTCCAAGCTTCAAAATAGAGATGAGGATGTTTCCCCAGGACAGTCAAAACACACACTTCAAACATGGGGCTCCTCATTTGCTCTTCTCCTTATGTTTTCACATTGCAGGTTCTAATACATGCAGTCCCATAGAGAGAAAGTAACTATGGAGATGAAAGCGATGGGAGATACCTTCAACCCTTGGAGATGCAGCAGGCAAAGGCAGTGTGTTAAACTGCCTGTAAAATCCCTTTCTAGCCCAGGTCTACATAGCATAGCAAGCACAAGTGCCTACCAAATGTCACAATTTCACACTAGCAAGTTTCAGGAACCTGCATTTTCCCTCGGGGCTTGTGGCTTTAAAATACTTGAAATAGATTTGTTTTTTGTTTATCATCCTCTCCATTTTCATGTCAGGGAAACCTGTCAGCAATTTGCTATGGGGATAGGTAGAAGGGGTGGGGGGAGTGTGCTGCAAATACTAGAAAATCGCCTGCCATCTTCATCAGCTTGATGCACAATAACACATCAAGCCAAGCGCAGCTCAGTGGTGCTTACTCTCACAACAAGACAGAGCTTTAGTGTAAGCACCTAAAGATAGGTGTATATAGAGAAAGCAGTGGCTGCACCACCTCAGCTTTCAGCTTTTCCCTTTTAGGCAATGTCAAACTAGTCAGGCAAACCGTAGAGCAATTTTGTCACTTGGGAATGGGCAAAGCAGCTTCTGTGTACCACAGATCTTACCTAGAGTTTTTTGTGAGGGACTGTTCATTGCAGCTGGCAATGCTTTAGAAATAAAGCTACAATTTTTAGTGGGGTAGTGATGGAAAACTAGAAAATTCCTCCCCTTCTGTCTACTCACAAGGAGCTACATGGAGACAACAAGGGGCAATGGGTAAAAATTGCAGTGGGAGAGGTTTCGTCTCAATGTGAGAAAGAATTTTTTTACAGTGAGAATAATCATTGACTGGACAACCTTCCCAGGGACTTAGTAGATGCCATCACTGGAGGTTTTCAAGATGTGGTTGGACAGGGTGGTAGATAATCTCATCTAGGCTCCCTTTCCCATGAAAGGTTGGACCAGTTGATCCTAGGAGGTCCAATCCAACCTGCTCTCAAATTTCATTGAAATTGATTCATTTCTTCAAGTTTCTGGGAAGTGACAGAGATAGATATACAGCAGGAGGGACATGTACAGCAATACAGGGTTCTTTTCCTTAGAAATCAGGCTAAAAATTGAAATATGGAAAAACTTGTCACAGGCGCTTTTGCTCCAGAAACTGGGACTTTAAAAGTTGCAGTATATACAGTGAACTTCTTTGCCTTCATTCACATTCAAACATGTTGCACATTTTCACATAGTCAATAGTGTGCTGATTAGGCTGGCCTCAAATGAATGTGTCAGTCTGCAACCTTATAACATGCACAAGAGAAATGAGAGAAAGACTTTGTACGTGTTTTCTTGATTAGACATCCGTTTTCCTTTGAATGTGGAAGCCAAAAATCAAATTAGCTAACACGATGCTCTGCATGACTGACTCTTCTGAGGAACTTAACATCCAGTATCATGTCAGCTAATTATGATTAAATAGCTGACAGAGAGATAGCTCTTGTCAGTTAATGTTGAACATTGCTGGCTAGTCAGTCATGTCAGGTTAGTCAAGTCATTAAATTGTGATAAACCAGATCCCATTTTTGGGAAGTATGCACAACAAACGTGGGTGCCACCAAATGATGGAGCTGGCAGTCTATCTTCTGCCATGGCAGAGTTAATGAGAGAGAATTGGAAACTTGCTTGTTATTGTAATGTTTATTTGAAGTGGATAAAAGATGTCATACATAAATGTGTGACCAATTTTGGTCTTCTGGAATTTGAATAACATTTTGTGATCCTTGCACATACACCCTTCCAGGGTCTGGCTATCTGCAAGGTACATAAAAGTCATGGCAGAGAAAGGCAGTGAGTAAACATGATATCCACCAAAATTACATAACATTATCAAATGCAGGTTTTTATGTTATTTTGTTTTAAATTCAGGATTAGAGTAGGGTAAAAATGTCATGATTTAAGCAAGGATTTCAGCTAGACATTTTTCAGAGAACAAAAAGCAATGAATCAGACATGCAAAAAGTAAATAAGCTGTTCTTCCTGCCCTTCTCAAGGTATGAGTAACTAGTATTGGCCTGTTACTCTTATTTTTGTATGGAGATTATGGAGTTGTCATACTCATTCTCTTCCCACAACTCACCCACATTGAATACATGGGTCATGCAAAAATACGTACACAAAATGCAATAAACATCTCACAAAGACATTTGCAAATTATGTGCCAATGACACTACCATTGATCTTTTATTTCAGCATGCTTTCATGTAAAAAACCTAAAGGAATAGAAGGCCTGCTGTGAATCTTAATGTGATTACCCTTTTGTTAAAGAAACCGAAAGAAAGCTTTTATTTTGCCTGTGAACTTTGGTATTTCAAAGGTACTTTAACATGAGTGATATAAATTCATAAACCCCTTTTTTAACACTACTGCATGGGCATTTTTTCTAATTGTCCACATAATAACACAAAGTTTGCTGCTTGGGAAGAATCCTTCCAAAATCTGAGTGATTTAAAGATAGGAACAGAACAAATTTAAACCAGGAGCTGTCTGCTACACTTTCCTCAAGAAAACAAACTGAGGTTTGAGTTTGTCCTGCTCCATGGAGGAACAGAAGGGGAGGAATTTTCTAGTTTTCCATCACTACCCCACTAAAAATTGTAGCTTTATTTCTAAAGCATTGCCAGCTGCAATGAACAGTCCCTCACAAAAAACTCTAGGTAAGATCTGTGGTACACAGAAGCTGCTTTGCCCATTCCCAAGTGACAAAATTGCTCTACGGTTTGCCTGACTAGTTTGACATTGCCTAAAAGGGAAAAGCTGAAAGCTGAGGTGGTGCAGCCACTGCTTTCTCTATATACACCTATCTTTAGGTGCTTACACTAAAGCTCTGTCTTGTTGTGAGAGTAAGCACCACTGAGCTGCGCTTGGCTTGATGTGTTATTGTGCATCAAGCTGATGAAGATGGCAGGCGATTTTCCAGTATTTGCAGCACACTCCCCCCACCCCTTCTACCTATCCCCATAGCAAATTGCTGACAGGTTTCCCTGACATGAAAATGGAGAGGATGATAAACAAAAAACAAATCTATTTCAAGTATTTTAAAGCCACAAGCCCCGAGGGAAAATGCAGGTTCCTGAAACTTGCTAGTGTGAAATTGTGACATTTGGTAGGCACTTGTGCTTGCTATGCTATGTAGACCTGGGCTAGAAAGGGATTTTACAGGCAGTTTAACACACTGCCTTTGCCTGCTGCACCTCCAGGGGTTGAAGAGTTTAGAGGATCACGGCTTATAAGCACCTGGTCCTCAGCTCTGAGTGATAGAGAAAAGGGTGGATTGCATGTTCACAGTCAGTAGCTGCTTGTGAGAAGTGGATCCTGTTTGCCCTCCTGCTTGATTTTAATGGAAGTGGGGGAGACAGGGTGTGCTTCTGCTCAGACCATGCTCCCTGACTGCTCTTTATACTCAGAGAGCTCAACCTGTGTGCTAGTACCCCCGTTGGCGGTGCTGACCTGTGCTTCCAGTGCATCAGAGCTAAGCATTGGACTTCATTTTGCAAGAGAGCAGAAGACCTTTGAGGATGGGCACAGGAATTTTACTGTGCTCAGACAAGTTTGGGAATGGCCAAACTGTCCAGACACACATGGACAGTTCCTCTGTCCCCAAGACTGGATGTCTCCTGTGTCCCGTCCCTCTGGGTCTCACTGCAAAGAGTATAAAGTGGACCAAAGCTTTCTTGTAGCCTTGGAGGTCATTATTCATAAATGCAGTGTGTAGATCCTTTGAATGGGAAGGAACCAGAAAGGTTAAACAGCATCTCTTCACCTCTGGTCCTGGTAAAGCACAAGATGTGATTAGGTATTTTAGCATGTACTGCTGCTGGCCAAATATAGATTAAAAGGGATTTAAGCTCTTCATATCTCCTTTTGGCAGGGAAATTATGTGTTTTACAAGGAAACTACAATGGTTTGAAGTTGCATACACATATGCAACTGTGAATTAAAATTAAAATTCTCAGAATGGCATTACTGATTGAAAACAGGTAAAATAATAATGTAGGGAAGACTGCAGTTACTTTCACTTGTCAGAAGTCACCTTGCTGGCTCTGCTAGAGTCTGTCCTGTCAGGTGCTGAGTATTCCTCCTTTGTCCAAATTTAGCCACATGTTTCATTTTGGAGCATGTGAAGTGTGGAGCTGAAGCCCTGCAGTGCAGCTGGGCACTGACTCAAGCCGTCTATGGATGTTTATGTGGAGACTGTGTGTTGCTGGAGAGTTTAGTTGATTCCCATCTGCTGCAGAAAAGGGGGCTTCCTAGGGATGCTTCATGTGGCAGATTACCATAGCATCAGCCTTCCTCAAACGCCAATGTAGCATTATGTTGTTTCACTTGTCGTAGCAGGACCAGAGAAGTGATGTGCATATTATGTTGCATTTCTCAACCTAGTCAACTGTGGTCTACCCACAAATCATAGGTATCGTGCCATTACCCAAGGGTAGAAATGGAGAGAGGAGGTTCTACCATTACTCGTGAATGAAGATGAGCCTAGAAATGACAGTGACATTGATCAAAAGTGAACTTCAGTGAGCTGTTTGCCAGAAAATGTAAGGTCAGGTAAAGAAGCTACATTAGACTCTTAAAAGTTGCTGTTAAGGCATCTTTTCACACGTATATTTTGTGTCAGGCTCACAGGAGCTAAGGGAAAAATCTCTCCTGTGCAGGAGCTCAGTAAAAAAGTAAAAAAGAGAGTTCCTACCTGGCAGTAGAAGTTTCTGTGACCATAAGGTCACCGGAAAACAGAAATAAGGATTGAAAATAGCCCTATTTTGTGGCTTCTTATATTCTACACTAGATTCATGACCGATGACTACATTTAGAAAATTGATGTTCATATTCTCAACAAATTGCTGCCATTCTCCTTTTGTGCTACAGCTGAACTGCCCAATAAAAGCAAAGATTTCACGTCATATAAATGTTCATCACTATTCCTTGTATGTTTCATATTGGGGGATCAAAATCATATCATCCTGATTAGCATTTTTTTTCTTCTCTTGAATTTCATTCTGATTTCAATACAGTCCACCTCAAAACCCACCAAAACCAATTAATTACAGCATATGATGATTTGGATATCCTCATTTTGAGAATCTGTGTAGCCAATGGGTCATAATTTGAAGACAGGATTTGTTAAAATGGCACAGAAGACTAGGATAAAATTCCCAAAACTGCAAAACTACTTTTAATTTTTACTTTCCTAGGGTTTGTTCTGGATTACTGAAAAAAAAAAATGTTCCATAACAAAAAAAAACCGGAAAGATTAAAAGTGGAGAAGACTTCCCAAAGAAGCTTTCTGTCCTCTCTCATTCCTAGCCATGAAGAAGGGCCAGAGACAATTCAAGAAAAGCAGATGCATTATCAGAAGCCCCAGCAGCACAAAAGTCTGGGGAGACTGCCCGAACTGTTTGCTCTTGTTAAATTTCACATGGTTGGTGGTTGCCCAGCTCTCTAGTCTATCCAGATCTCTCTGTAAGGCCTCTCTACCCTCAAGAGAGTCCACAGCTTCTCCTGTTTTAGTATCATCATCAAACTTACTTAATGTACATTCAATTCCTGCATCCAGATAATTTAAAAAACCATTAAAGAGCACTGACCCTAAAATTGAGCGCTGGGGAACCCCACTGGTGACTGGCCATCAGCTTGATGAAACCCCATTTACTATAACTCTTTGAGCCCGACTCCTCAGCCAATTTCTCACCGAACATATTATGGACTTGTCTAGCTCTATGTTGGACAATTTGTCCAGAAGGATACCGTGAGAGACAGTATCAAAAGCTTTGCTAAAATCCAAAAGCATACATATCTACTGGCTTCCCTGATGAAGCAAGCTTTCCAAACCCAAGTTGATTATTAATGTAGTATAACAGGTAGAGCTTTGCACTTTGTTCTTTACATATTGAAATGTCTTCAGAGTCCAAACCCACAGCAGTTGGAAAGACCCACAAAAAATGAAGTCAGTCAGTCATAAATGACTGTGATAGTAGCAGTGACAGCCCAATGATATCTGTCAGGGAGCAGCATAAGCTGAGTTGCTCCATGAGGGAGAGCAAGCCAGGGGCCAAGGACATCTACAGAACAGACTGGGCCAGGCCACTGACCCACAGGATCTGGGCAGGGCTGGGGTGGTGACAGTGATGTGATCCACTGACAGTCCCAGATGAGATGAGGTGATGAGTAAGGGCTGGGGTACAACCAGGAGGAGAGACAGGACTGGAGGCATGGAACAGAGATCCCAGTTCCAACCAGGGTTGATCCAGGAAGCCCAGGCAACCAGTCAGGACCATTGGAGGCCAGGCTAGTGGTAGGGCTAACTATAACGCAGGTCCAAGGTGAATGCAGGAGACCTGGCTGGGCACAGCCCGTGTATGACACAGCCCAAACTAGGATACTCCTGGGCCCATGGAGAGACGGAATTTGGCTGGGGGCTCAAGTGAGACTGGTCAGGGCAATCAAGCCTTGTTGGAGCCCTCAGGGACCTGACAGTATTTTCATTTTCGCTACCACATCTGCTAGTGTCCTTGCTTAACAAGAGACATAACACTCTTGAAAAAATGGGCCAACATTCAGATGCGACTGAAGTTTAGAAGATAATGCTTTATTTGAACTTTTCTCCAGTAAACAGTATTTCTGCAATAATCAAGACAAAGTAACAAGCTTATGTGAACAGCAGGTTAAGCCTTTGCCTCCTTAGAGTCTCTTAGAAGGGCTCGTCACAGTTTGGTGCTGTGGTCTCTCTAGCTGAACTAAAAAAAGCCCTCCTAGTGTGCATTCTGAAACTTAAAAAAAATCCAAGATAATTCACTGAAAGGAAAATGAAAACAATGTTAATTGCAATATGGCTATATTTGCTAGAATTACACCAAGAAGAATTATCATTCAAATGAGAAATATGAGGCATGTATGACTGCTGAGTCATGACATACTGTGCCTATCATGGCCCAAGCAACTGAATAATATTGACATTTGTCTTTATCTCTTTCCCTTTGCCTGTGCTCCTGTTTTATTATACATCAGGTCTTTCTTTTAACATCCAGAACGAATCATTAGAGCAGAAAAATACTGATGTAGTTTTGCTTTCTATAGCAAAATACTCCATATCTAGGAATAAACTGTATGACAATGAATGCAACATCTGAGGAAGTATTGTATTTCAAAATGTTATATATAAGTGTACGTGTGGGAGGTGGCTTTGAAATCTAGACTACTCCAGCAGAACAAAAAGGTCTGAGTAATGCTATTTGGATTCATGCTATTTCATTTTATTTTTTTGCCTTTCTTTGTCATCACTGTTTTTACATTGCAGGGAGATTAGTACTAGGGGACTGACTTCCATCGTGGTGTGCAAAATTGATTAGGTTCTACCCCTGGAACCATTTAAATTAGTTGTGCTGGGGGACTGAAGTACAATGCTATTAAAGCAGGAGAAAATTCTCAAGGCCTCATGTCCTAAGTTAATAACAAGTCCTGTCAAACTAAAGCATATCGAACCCTTTTAGTCTAGACAAATACTCCAGCTTTCAGTTTCAGCAAACGTTTGTCATTTGAACAACATTATTTTGATTGTTAGGATTTTTTAAGCAAAAATTAGAAAGAAGCAAGGTTCCTTTCAAAAGGCAAAATCAATGGAATAAATGACATTAACGTGCAATTGCAGTCTGGTGCATACAACTGTATTAAACATTTTTGCAATGAAAAGTCATCAGCCTGGAACAGCTCAGCTTTCTAAGCTGATAACATTTTAGTGAGAAAATAACTTTAATAATCCCCCTGAACATCATGTGCATGCACAAATTATTAGATTAGGCTGTCCTAGTTATTTGGTTATTACAAGGCTTCTGCAGGAATCACACCCAAGCCACAGGAAAACACCGATTAAAAACCCCAAAGCCTAAACATAACATAATTACCACAGGGACATCAGTGATTAAACAATAATATTTTAAGTAAATGGCAGTGTTGAAAGGCTTTTCCAAACTGTGTTTTAATCATGTTTGTCTCTGTTAAGCCTTGAAACAAACCAGTATAAAACACGGGAACTGCTCTTCCAATTAAGAGACTGTTCGCAGCAAGAAAGAGGACAGAATGAGTCAGGGAACCCTATACGTTTGTAGTTTCTGAATTGAACCCCAAGTTAATTTCATTGGATTATTCTCCCCTATATTTCTAGCTTCCACTTCCTCCCTGCTTTGAATGCCCGACCTCGCTTTTTGGATCGATTTGGCTAGCAGGTATTCTTTATCTTAGTTCCCTCTTCAGTGGATGGAAATTGATACTTCCAGAGAGACAATTCATCCCTATTGCCAATCAACATCTAAAGAAGATGGGATGAAGTCTACCCTGGAGCTGCCTATGTGTTCAGATGGTGAGCTGAATCCTCCCCCTATCATTCACATAGCTGAGGACGGTTCCTCTGACAGCAGAAGTACCATTATTTCAAATTGGACAGAGAGCGAATAACTTACCAACCAGATAAGGTGCTTCTTCATTCTAGCCAGTGACTGACAATATACCAGAGGAATCTAAGGTATAGCTCCTTTTCTCTTCTTCCTTGCTACAAAATTAATGAATCTTGCTTTCCTTTCTGTGCAGCAGAACATCTCCCATTTGAGCTTTAAAGCCCCTTCTCTTCCCAGCCCTGCCCATGGCCTGATATAGATATTGTGGGAGGTAGAAGAGATGCACTGATATCCTCTCAGGCTTGGGAAGGCATTTAAGGTGTATTTCCTTCTTCCTTGGTGAGTGCCGGTACCACAAAGCTTCCAATGGAAAGGCTGGCATGATTTTGTTTTAATATTCCTGCAGCTGCCAAGGCATTTTTTTAAAGCACTTGAGGCTGTCAGTGTGTCCTTGGTGGACTCTCAATAAACTCCTGTGCACAGTCCCTATATGTTCTCATTGTAGCTCCTGCATCATGTTTGGACCCAGGTTGGAGCTAGAAACCTCCCTGCACACAGAAGGAGATATATTCTGGGCATGAGCAGAACTCAGCTGCCCAGAAAATGTTGAAGTTAAACAATGAAGAACCTACTGAACTTAAGTTATCTATCTCCAGAGTTAAGCAGCAGCTGAACAAGGGAAAAGTGTTTGGACTGAAGCACCCAGATCTTTTATGTACCTATGATCAAAGGGATATTGGACAGAGAGGAAAGATGAATTAAACACTCCCCTCCAGCTAATTGTTGTTCCTTTGTACAGCCATTGGATGGAAAAGAAAATAGGAAATACTTAGGAGAACTGGGTTGTTAAGAAAGGCCAAGAGAGGACGATTGCTTGAGTTGAGTTGAAAGAAAGAATATAGTATGATATAGCAAATGACTTCACAGGCCATTGGACCTAATGCAGTCATGAGAACTCACCTGCCCTGTAAAAGCAGGCAAAAAATTGTAGCAATGGAAAATCAGTGCCAGTGCACCTGCTGCATTGCAACACCAGTGCCAACAGCAACACTGACTTGCAGCTTTCCTGTATTGAGGAGTACTCTAAAAGTAACAGCCCTCAGATAAGAATGCAAAGAGCTCCCCAAAAGCTCAGCAGATCCTCTGTGGAGACCATCCTACAAAGGAAAGGCTGCTGTCAAACATGCTGGGCAGCTCTGAAGATGTTCACTAAGGATAAGAAGCCTTTGGCTGAGGATGCTGTGTGTACCCCTTCCTCTGGTAAAAGCATATTAATGTCAACTGGATGGCAATGATGGATTTTGATGGGATGTGCATGAAATAGATATGGTGAGCATGTTTGTTGGAGAACCAGGTCCCGCTTGCAGCTTTTTTTGGTGCTCTTCTGCAGTTAGTTGGCAGCTAGGGATGTTAAACAGATGTGAGTTTGTTAGAAACAGAAGGCTATGGAGGCTTTTTTCCTTTGCTTCCCTCCCACATTAGCACCACTTAATGTAATGTTTGTGCCTATGACATGTCCTGTGGGAGTAGGGCTGAATGGCTGTGCCCCCCTTCCTCCCTGCTGCCCCCACATTTCAGACTGGGGCTGTGGCTGCTCTGGCACACAAGAAGCATGTTAGAGAAGCAGCCTTTAAATTTTAATTTCCATACTTTAAAGTGATTTTGTGTAGGAGTTTTCTGCACTTAAGCTTCCTGATGTGCAATCAATCAAAGTCATGGCTGCTGGAATAACATTAGGTTCAAGGTACCCTTTAGGCAGAGTAAGTGTTGCAAACTTGACAAATATGTTTACAAAATAAACATTGTATTGATAACTTAAGCAAAATCTCTCTTGCAGCTGCATGTGCTGGGGAAAAAAAACCCCACTTAACTATGAGTATAACTTACACTGAAAAAACCCAAATCTTTCTTAATTTCTCCTCACTGCTTCTTATTATGTCCAAGAACAAGTTGACAGCAACAGTCAAGAAGGAGTGGGTACTATTATTGCACATTTTTTCCCTGTCTCTCTCCTGTTCTCCTCCTGATGTGTCTGACTGATACAAATATGCATTTTTTGCAAAATCCCATTTGCACTGTGGTGGTGATGCAGTGTCTCCCCAGGAAAGTTCCTGTGGATTTAGGCAGTTCTGTGGAACAGCCAGCAATGTGGATCCCTCTCGCAGGCAGGTGGGAAGGATGATCTGGACTCTAAAACACAGATGTGGTAGCCAAAAGGTTAAGATTTTGTTCACAGCTCTGCCACTGGCTCCATTGTAAAATGGAGCTAGTAATATTTTCCTGCATTGCACATACTCTTTGAGAAGCAGGTGTCCTAGCTTCTTTAAGACTGTCCTGGTTTCGGCTGGGATGGAGTTGGTTTTCTTCCTGGTAGCTGGTATGGGGCTGTGTTTTGGGTTTAGGTTGAGAACAATGTCGATGATACACTGATGTTTTGGTTCTTGTTAAGTAGTGCTAAGTACTTGCTAAGTGGTGCTCACACTGGTCAAGGACTTTTCAGCTTCCCATGCTCTGCCAGGGGCACGGGAGGCTGGGAGGGGGCACAGCCGGGGCAGCTGACTCAGACTGGGCGGGGGCTATTCCATACCACGTGACGTCATGCTCAGTATATAAGCAGGGGAGTTGGCTGGGGAGGGGTTCGGTCGCTGCTTGGGGGACGTGCTGGGCATCGGTCGGCGGGTGGTGAGCAATTGTACAGTGTACCGCTTGCTTTGTATTACTACTGTTCTATTTTTATTTTACTTTAGTTATTAAACTGTTTTTATCTCAACCCACGAGTTTTCCCCTTTTGCCCTTCCGATCCTCTCTCCCATCCCACCGGTGGAGGGGGTGAGCGAGCGGCTGTGTGGTGCTTAGTTGCTGGCTGGGGTTAAACCATGACAGACTTCATTAAGATCTTTCAGGGGAAAGAGGCAGAGAAATACTGAGACCTCTTTTGTAGTTTTGAGTCTCATTAGATGTAATCTACTCTCTGCTAACATGTATTGTTCCATGCAGAATAGCTCTCTGATTTTTTTATTTGTTTGTTTTCTTTTTCATCTCCAACATAATGACAAGTGAGTAAATGTCAGTTCACGTGAGAAACATTTAACAGGGTTCACCAGCCAGGCAAGTACTTCCCCACAGCTTTAATTAATAATGATAGAGCAAGTGTTACTGAAATTTCTGACATCTGTTAATAACTTATCAGACATAAAGGTAGCTCTTAAATATAATATGAAGTGTGTCTCTTTGTATTTCTAGCCACGTGTCACACTCCTCAGCAACTTGCTAGTGGGGTCAGAGTTTTTAAGAGGTAAGGACTTTTCAAAAGATACATTTATTAATGCTGAACGCAAATATTGGGTAACAGGGCAGTACGATCAGGGCTTCTATACAGGACTATCAGACTCTTTTGATTTAATAGGAGTCAAAACTGTGTATTATGCGCTAATTCTGCTGAGTCATAATGGAAATGGAGCTTGTAATAACCACATGGATATAAAGGATGTAGGTGTGCATTCCTGCATTTAAGTTAGTAGTGGGAACAGACTGATGTTGCAAAAATATGTAGCACTGGAAAGAAAACTGGCGGTGACCTATGACTACCCTAGACTTACCAGTAAGCCAAATGCCTACAAAATGATTCGAGGAAGACACATGTTCATTCCCAATAATGCAAATAGAATTACTGGCTTAAGCAGTTCATTAAAAATCTCCTGAAAGAGATTTGACCCTGATCTTCATAATTTAAAATTCTGACCAATGTGTTTTCTGAGCTTCCTTATAATGTTCAGAGTTAGGAGAAAAAAAAAAAAGAGAGAGAAAGGGAGTTAACATGACTCACTTCAAAGCTTTGTTCTTCTCTAACTACTTATGGAATTGACAGGGGAAAAGTTATATAGGTTGTTATTTATACATAGGTTGTTGTCTTCTCTTGCATAGGCTGGTTCAGTTTTGCAGCTTCTTTTAAAGTTACACGACTCATCCAAGCAGGTCAGAATTGCCTGAAAATCAGAAAAGCTGTTCCCTCTCTCTCCCACCTTTGACATGTGGTCTGCCTGACCTGGAGAACCTGGGCTCGTTCAGCACCTGCGCCAGGTGGCCCTGCCATCGTACGGAAAGCAGAAAACGGGCTCCGGGGCATCCAGGTCTGTGACTTTGTGAGAGGAACAATCCCTGTGCGCTACATGGCTGCTCCTTTTTGGAGGCATTGCAGGGCAGCTGTAATTTATGCTCTTGGTGAACAAGTTGGCTTTTGCCTCTTGCTCTGAGGCCCTGGGAGTACAGAGAGGAGTACCAGAGGAAATGCCCACTGACTCTGTGTCTGACGCATGAAAGGCTGGGCAGTCAGATGAAAGGCACAGAGTCTCTTCATTTCCTGAAATGGTGCCTGTGTCAAGACCCTGTATCAGCCAGAGTTTTGAGGGGATATGCCTGTATCTTCTTCTCACAATGAGATGCTGCAAGAGATAAAAAGGTTTCTTGAACTTAAAAATTACCCACGCTTCATCAGAACATGAATAGAACAAGAAAAGTTGAATTATTTTTTTTTAAATAAACTCAAAGCAACTAGGTAAGACTGAGCAGAAATGCAAAGGTTCATACACAGCTCTCCTCCTACCTACTGCGTCCTCAATTCCAACCATCCCAATGACTTTGAATAGCAAAAAACTCAGTTTGGTCCCCTCTGTGCCTTAGGAAATTATTCTGTCAGTCATCTCTGAGGCATGTCTGGCTTCTCAGTACAGTTTCTCCAGATCCCATATCATTAAGTCTTTTGAACCTTCTCCATTTGAGCAGGATTAGCAGTTCCCCGAGGATGCAGCAGTGTCCCGTCCTTGTAGGTGGTTCAACCTCACTTATTCAGTGTTTTACAGACACAGTATGTGACACAAACTAGGAACACACAAAAAAAAGAAATAAAGGGACCTATACCATCAATTATAATACCATGCTTGCAGGAAGGATATAACCGAATACATCGTGTGCAAGAGCCTATAACATTGCAAATAGAAATAAGAGAACCAGAAGTGATTTATTCCCTACTTCCCGCACAGATCAGCAATCTTCACAGTGAATATTCACTGAGCAGCAGCGATATGCTCAGTAGATATGGAATTGTTAGCTCCCTCCAAGATTTCTCCAGCCTTTTTGTAAGGTGAACATTCATCTGTCAGTATCACGAAGTCATCCTGCAAGCAGCCAGCAAGCTTTTGCTTGCTACAGGGCAACAGACTTCAACAAGTCTTGAGCACATGGCATCAGACTGACATGAAAACCATTCCCCTTACTTGTGCTGCAGCGCTTTGAACCTCCAGGGCCAACAGCAGCCTTTCTGAGGGGTGTCTGTGTGATCCTGCGTATAACTCTCCATCTGTACTCTAGACTGCCTCATCACTGGTACTGGGAATGTTGTGGGTGCCTTTAGTGCTTGGTGGTGTGCGGCTCTGATTTCCTGTTCCTTGGAAAGTCTCTGGATGCTTTAACTATAGCTGCAGACAGTGCATAACAAATGCACCCACTCTGGCATTAGAAAATGGATGAGGAACAAAGAGCAGTTTATAGGAGTAAACATCGGACTTTAGGCTAAGCAATCAAATAACCTTCAGAAAAGGATTCTCCTGTTCTGAAAGTCCAGTACTTTGGCTCAAAGATAAGCTGAGAAGGGAATATAGATGTGTCCCAAACACAAGAATGTACAGCGAGAAGGCTTCTGAACAAACATCCTTCAGTGAGAAGCAATGATGTCCTTAGCTCTCACTTTTTTCGTGTATTTGCACTAGATTCCTAGCTGTTGTGCCTGAAAATGTCTTCACTCAGCCTTGCTTTGTGATGGCACAGTTTTGAACAAAGCTCTTAGTATGAGAGTCCTGGAGACAATTTAACGTTACAATCTGATTCAGAAAGTACTTTGATTTACAGCTCAGGTGAAAATGAAATTCTGTGAAAAACATGATAGCTGCAAACAAAACCTTAGTACAAGACTGTGCTTGGAAGCAAAGTCTCAGAATTTGGAGGCCCAGTTTTTACTATAAATCAACAGATTGTTTTTTCTCTTGAGTTGCCAAGGAGAGAATTACATTCTGAGTTATGATGTTAGCAGTAGACCATCAGTAAGCTATTACAAATAATCAAAATCCACTGCAGAAAATTAGCATGAAAGTTGACACTGCCTCTTCTGTGCTTGAGTAGCCTGGTGAGTCCTCTCAGGTGTTCCTGGTGGTTCCACACAGACAAAAGGGAGCCTACAATGATGTGCTCTTGTGCTGCTTTTTCCTGCTTTTTTGCTCCATGTCTGGTCTTCCACAAGTGGATCGAAAACATAATTCAGTTAACAAACATTAATTGGTCAGACATCTCTGGCTGGAAAGGACAGGTAGATCTTGATTAGGAAGTACTACCAGAGTTTAGAAAAGAGAACAAACATATCATTAAATTTCAAAGAATGTGAACAGGGAAAACAGGGAAGGAGGTACTCGCCAGTAGCTTCAAACCTGCTGTGTGGGTCTGCTTCTATCACAAAACCTGCTGCAATATGAACCCTCAGTCCCAGCCTTTTTCTTCCAAAGAGGTGGTGCAGGTTGAATGTCTGGAGCTGGTTAGTGCGACCTACGGAGTGGGTCAGGTGGGTTGTTGGTTGGAGGAGTCCATGGGAAAGAAAGAAGCTCTCAGCTTTCTGCACTGTCCCGAGCAAGGTGACCTTCCACAAAACAGCAGTCTGGGCATGCAACCTGTGCTTCATCAAATGCAGCATTGATTCCAGGCCCTGAGCCTAAGAGCTTGAGCTAATTTGGGTGTGTGATAGATACATTTACATTAATGTGGCAGCTCTGATCCCTTTAGAATATGGAAACAGATCCAGTTAAAGTTTTTAAAAAAAAAAATCATTGTATGAATCTTGCTAAATGCTGCTGTTCATTCCCCTTTGTTTGAACCCCATTTTCTTTCCTTTAACCTGCCTTCTCTACCCCGTTTTCTTTCCTTCTGCTTATTAATATTCAGACCATCAATTTCTTTGCACATACATTTTCACCTTTGCCATATTCTATTATTCCCATTGTACATCCTCTTTCAATTCTGCATTTCCTTAAGTGCTTTACTGTACATGAAATATGACTCACTCACACTTACAATTGGAATTGGACCGTGTTATCCCTCCTGAGCCTATGTTTTCTTTGATGTCAGCTTCAGGATCTTTTTTTAGGGACACTTTTATTTTTCATTTAAAATCCCCCTTTTTTTTTTTTTCCAAAGATAGAAAGAGAATAATTTGATGGACTGCATATACAGATCTATTTGTTGCACCATTATTGTTAGTTACATATTGCTTAAATTATCCACAAATAAAGTATTTTTTCTCCCTTCCAGTTTAATCAGATGAAAGTAGCAATTCAGAACACAGAGCCAGAAGAATCATTAAGAATGATAAGTGGCTCAGGAATAGTAAGTAATTGATCAAGTAACAGTCAAGAAAGAAGCATGTGTAGATACTGAGTAATGTAATGAACCATCCCATTCTCAGTTGTTTTAGTCTGATGTTATATTTAGTATTGGTAAGGCAATTTTCTCTGACCAAAGGATTAATTTAATTTGCCCATCTCTAATCTAGAGAGACTGGCAGTCATAAAAATAAACAAATGCATTTTTCCACCAAATTACATTGCCTGAAGTCCTAAGAAAACCAGAATTTAGGAATACAATCTTAGGGAAGAATTAGAAAAATCAGCTCTCTATTCACAAACAGCAGAGACCAAGAGTTAAAGAAAAAAAGGCATATTGCCCTAGGCATCCTTTTTCTAATTTTAGGTTTTTGTTGTTTGGTTCAGTGAATTGGATCACTTTTAATGGTTCGCTTAGTTGTGACTACAATAGGAAATACAGCACAGAGAGGATATTGTAGAATGTTCTGCAGTCACCTGGGCATTAACACAATTTTCATGCTATCCAATGAAAAAATCATACCTAAAAATGTACGTATAGGTGCAAATGTTCTTGGTATTGATCACGGTAACTACACTGCCATCTGCCAGTTCTATGATTCTTACCTGCTTTACTTGAAAGGAAGATATTTGTTCCTATTGCTACAAAAATAAAATCCTGACTTGTTATTTGATAACAGTCATGCACTGAGTCAGTTAACTCTTCAAAGGTCAAAGAATAATGCAATTTAGTGCAATTCTTCCTAACCGGGTGGCAGAGGTAATAACTGCATCTGGCATGGCTGCGGCTGAGCTGAATGAAGATTACTTTTCACCTGAGGTGGCTGAGGCACTTTTGGATCTACAGAGGAAATGGAAAGGGTTTTCTGAACCTGAGTTAATGCTCTGTTTGAAAAAAAACCCAAACAAAAAAAAAACATTTCAGAAAACTATAATCACAGTAGAAAAGCTGGCATTTTAGAAGTAGCCACTCTGGCTGTACTCAGATAGATACCACATTGGCTTCTTATTTCAAATGAATCTTAAATATAAATGCTCCTTTGGTAAGTATCAGCATTTTACTCTGTTTATGAATTTAATGACATTGTTTCAAAATCCTGCCAGCAGTTCTTGCTAGTAATCATGCAATCATGGTGTTGTGGCTCCTCTTTAATCTTCCTCAGTCTTTTCTCCTTGGTGATTGTTTTTATCCACACTCTCATCCAGTGAAGAATTTACCACTTAGAGTCCAAGTAGTCAAGTGAGCATTTAATGACATTAAAGAAATATTATCTGTTGATTTCACTAGGAAGGAAGAGCCAGAAACTGCTATTGTAAATGAGACCCGAGACTGACATTGTCATCTAGCTACAAAGGCTGCCCATACGTGTATTTGCCCATGTCTTAATGCAGCCACATATAATTCTCAATTTGTACTGATCTCAGCTGGATATGGGGGTGTTTCTGTGTGATAAATGTCTTTCAATTACTTAACAATAAGAAGCTGCTTCCTTGGAGCAAGGACATCAATCCTCATGTCACCTTCATAAACTGATCACCATGGCTCCACCAATCTGTTGATTACTTTCTTTGGTCCATACACAAGAAATGTCACAAATATTGGTATTATTTATTTTATTTCTGCCAACATGAGCTTGCTTTTCTACCTCTTTTTATTCACAAGGCAAACCTGAAGGATTAATTGGTGGGGCACTGAGATGCTGTAGTAACCTGTGGGGAGTCTGTGTGCACAGAGAGTGCTAGTTTTTTGTAGGGGCAGGAGGATTGTTTTTCCCTTTGATTGTAGAAAGCTTTATCGGAAATCTGGTTGGTTTTGAAGGAAAAAAGAAAAAGACCTAGTCAAATGTTTGTGAGCTGTTATTCAAGACCAATTTCTTGAAGACAGAGGAAGACAAAACATACAAAATGGGACCGAGGAAAATAGCAGAGATGTGCAGAATATTAGTGCCGAGAAGCCGATGTTTGGTGTTGCAGGTCTCTTTCTGAGAGCTCAAGCACAAACTGTGGGTCTTACTGGCTTGTCTGAGATCTGACAAAACCGCACCTCCTCTGGCTATGACATTGGGCTGGGGTGGGGTTAGCTGCCTCTTGGCCTGCAACACTACTGCAGAGCACATTTTTGTTGGCCAGTTAAGCCAGACTCTTTTTACCAAGAGGGCAGAGAGAGGCAAGCAGGCTGGAGAGTGACAAAACCCACAATTTCCTGTTTCCATATAGTGGCTGAGCTGGTGGGAGCGGTGGTGTTCCCTGACCTGTTCTTGCCCAGTGTTTTTCAGGATCAGGGCAATGAGAAAAGTCAGCAGTGCCCTGGAGGATGCCAAAGTCCTAATTAATAATGAACAGAGGAATTTGCATTTTTCCCCCTCTCTCTCTTTCACAGTTTTGATTCTCCCCAAAATCTGTTTCTGCAAGGGGCTGAAAAGAGACAATCAGACAGAAATAACTAGTCCCTTTATTATTTGGTCCATCTGTGTGCCCAGACTTTGCACACCCTGGTGTGGATCTGCTCATTCTTAGTTCCACTCTGCCCTTTTTTGCAGGGTATGAACTCAACACAGTTCTTGGGGAGGGGGACCAGAACCTCCTGTTTCCAAATAATTCAGCATTTCCCATCTGTACTGCCTTGTTAACCATGTCTGTAGCGGTCTAGGCTAGACTTGAACTCCTGGCCTAGATATAAGAGACATTTCCACTTCATTGTCATCTTAGTGAAAAGTGCTACAATACACAGTTGACTACCTGTTTGCAAAAGTGGGCTTTTGACCCTGGTTACAATTTCAGTTAGTGTTACTTCATTCCCAGTAGCAGAGGTCAGCCCATCCCTGCATTATCAATGCATAATAAAATTGCCCAGTTTGCTCCCAAGCTGAGAACCAACACCATTATCTGTCCAAAGCACAAGCCTTTGTTTGCGCAGTTGTAACCTGCTTGGTTAGAAAAACTGCCTTAAGCTATTGCTCAGATTTTTTTTTCTTTGTCTGAAAAATAGTCACACTATTTTCGAGGAAGTCAAAGGCTTTTGAAGTGGAAATCCTGTCTAAATTTCCTGTACAGAAAGAATGAATTGTCAGGAATGGGAAATACAAGGCAACTACACCATATGATTGCACAAAATGACACATGATAAACATGCCAATACTTCATATGCCCTTGGGAAGGAAAAACAAGCAGTCTTGGCTTCACCAGTCTGATAACTGATTCTGTATTTGTGGGATTACATTTTTCAAAGGTGGAAATACGCTGTTTGAGAAGCAGCAGCATAAAGTATGAATAGACACAGCCCATGCTAAAAAGAAATATTTTATTGCTTCTCTACAATAGCATTCCTTTACCTGGAATATATGTTTACTTTTTTAATAATGTGTCATATAGAATATAGTTACATAATTTAGAGAAATACCGGTCTCCGATGTGCAGTTACTGCTCTGTGCTCCCTTTATCACATCCTGCAGGATGTACTATAACATAGTCCTGCATTATCTGAATCAGGTGTTAGCCATGTGTTGCAGAGATTCACTAAGTGTTGGATAATACCTGTATTTTCTTGCGGGCCAGCCCCACTCTGAAGGTGAGGAGCATCTTCCCCCCGGGCCTCTCTCTGAGCATCTTTGTAAATCCCTTAACTCCCTGACCATCTTCAAAGACTTGAAGAAAATTTTCCTTCATCTTTGAAAGAAAAACAAACCATAAATGGTTTTCATACTTTTCCTGGCTTGAATGCAGTTGGCATTTAGTTCTGCATCAGCAGTGGGTAGGAGGTTTAGCATCTCATGACTTGGCAGAACTAGCGATAGAAATAGAGCAAAAAATTTTGGATGAATAGTTTATTCAGTGAAAAAGGCAATTTAGGGTGACTGGAACAACTTCTGAGTCCCTGCTGAGTTAGGTGGATACTTTCAGATGGAACCTGAATAATGGAGGGAGGGTGGGAAATTTTGTTTCAGCATTTTTAAATTAAATATTTCTTGCTTGTTTCTTGTTTTGTTTTGAAAATTGCCTACATTTCATCTAAAAAGTGGAAGATGAAGTAGATATTTCTGGAAAAGAAAAAGAAAGAAGCGTTGAATGAAATATTTTGGTCAATTAAAAATAACAGAGTTGTTTTATTAAAATAACTGGGAAAAGTGTGCTTCACATTCACCAAATACTGTCATTTTTTCATTCATCCAACAAACCAACCAAATTAGTTATGTCATCATCTCGGAACAAGCATTTTACTCTTATGGTAGTAGCTTGGTTCCTGAGTGGGACCTTGGGGACTTGATTTTAACCCCATTTCACCTCGAAAGGAAAGAAGGTCACCAACCAGGCTGTTTGTCTTCCCAAGCTGCTTAGCAATGCAGCAAGTGAGTTGCTGAAGGACACCTACAACTTCCACAGGACTCGTTTGCCAATGAAACATCTCCTGTCAAAATCTGCCCCATGCTATAAGCACTTATTTTCCAGTAACAGAATAGTAGCTCTGATAGCTTAACCTTTTTCATTGCAAAGTACCTTATGGAAAGAGTATGAACATTAAAGTCTTGAAGAGGCAAACAAACATTTACCACAGTCTGGAATACAAAAGCTTTCATTATCATTCCCTCCCCTGCAGAAGCAACCCCCTTCGAGAACAGGTCCCAAAGCCAGCTGTGAGGGACAGTTGCTTTACTTCCTGAACACTTCATGAGGATTTCCTCACCAGGTGATCAATCCTGTTAATTTTAAACTCGGTGGAATCTAAACCACTTCCTGTTTTATGCCGTATTGTCCACTAAGCTAAAAAGTCTTTTTGACCGGACCCATCAGGGTATTGCACAGTGACTATGACCCTTTAAAATTGCACAGTGTGAAGGATAATTAACTGGAAAGTGTTGCAACAACAGAATAGTATAAAATGACTGAGGGTTTAGGACTGGGAAAATAATTTGCATTTCCTGATATGAATTTGTTTTAGAATGTTGATATTTCATGGAGGTGAAATATTTGGGTGAAAAGAAAGATCCAGAGTAAAAGTGAGACAAAAAGAAAATACTTTCCTTTTTATAGCAGCTGACAACATGTTCTTCAGTCAGAAACTTCTCTGCCTGGAAAATGTGATGAAACCAAGACTGGTGCTTTCAGCTTCAGCTATATAAAGCTGATATGCAGGAAAGAGCTATCAATTTCATTATTCATTCAAGATTTGAAAAAAAAAAAACCAACCAGTAAGTTTTATGGTAACAGAATTCCATGTAAGTGCTTTGGTTTAAAAAAATAAAGTGAAATTTAATGCAACATCAATGCCTTGTACTGGAAGGCAGTTTTACATAACTTTTGTTTCAGTTTTGATTTAAAATGTTACTTTTTTCTATTTCCATATTTCCAATCTGAAAAATTCTCTGAAACTTTTTTCCCCAAGAGAAACTTTGAATGCATAGGAGAAATTAATTTCAAATTGGTAACATTTTCCAGTAGCTAAAAATTTTCTTCTTTAAAAAAATCTTTCCTAGAATGTGGTATTGTGCAAAAGTAGAGGTTTGGGGCTTCATATCACAAGTCAAAAATATTTTTTCATGAGATCCTATCAACCAAAATAATGGAATATATGTTTTTTAACACAGGCTGAGCACCTCGCACTGCATATTGAAGTTATTTTCACAATGCAGAACTCTGGGAGAGAATGGATGTGTCTTTATTTCCATTTTACACCTGTTCAACTGAATCAGAGAGTTAAAGCAGTTGTCTGGAGTCTCATGAGGCTGGTGTTGTAGCAGAAATAGAGCTCACATTTGGGTTGGTTCACAAATGTCAACAAATGACAGCTGCTCAACTGCAGGACCCATGACCATGTTTTCCCCCGGCTTGTCTCCACAAAAGCATGCCATGTTCTGGTGGTGACACATGGCGATATTCTGAAGGGTACCCAGAAGCTGTGAGAGAGTCATGGTGCTAAAATAAAAAGAGCTGGAAAAGTGGAAGGTTTAATCTTTGCAAGGCCTTCATGAACAGTGTGATCCTCCTTAGACTTTCATTTCCAGGAACTTCACTGGGGTCATTGATGCTACAGCAGTGCTGTATAGAGCATAAAATAGTCTTTTATTTACATAGTGGACATGGCCAAATAACAAATGAGGAAAATTATGAAGGGAAAGGAGTTGCTTTGTCACGTTTACTGTGCTCAGCCTTATCATACTTGATTCTTGGTGCAGACAGCTCTCACTCTGAAAAATTTCCCTCATTAGCTGGCCCTAAAACATTTACAGAGCATCTGAATAGTTGACATAATTTACGGTTTTATTAGTGGGAGCCATTAAATCCCCTCCTCCCAAACAACATTAGAGAGGAGGCTCTGCAACATGCAGAAGTGGAGCAGCTATTTAAAGAAAGAAAAGGGTAAGAAAATCTTAATGTGCTTTCTGAACATGATAACGTTGAATGAGGCAGAGTTTGCAAACATCCACTTCTAAAATTACTGCAAAGTAAGTGGAGTTACAGGCTTTTCAAGGTCTACCTTTGAAAAAACACCAATCACTACTACTACTTGGTAGTTTGATAATGTTTACTCTGAATTTGCAGTGTTACTGCACACCTTGTATTCTGTCCTGCAAGTGAAATTATGGGAAAGGTGGAAAATGCTCAGGTAACAGTCTCTATTACATAGGCTGTGTGGGTAACCTGTTTTATTCTGCTCTATTCTGTATAGGATTACATCCAGACACTGGCTAATAGAGATGATTCACAGGCTTTATCTAACCAATGTAGACTATATCAAGCAGACATATATACCTGAAATAGCCATCCAAAACTTCAGTCTTGGTCAAAAATGAGAGACTGGCATTTTTAGGGTACAGTTTGTTTGACTATAGTATAGATATCTACCTTCCACTTAGATACATTTTGTCCTAAAATGCTTATTTCTTACCATTAATTTCAAAAAAACACATGTACATTACATGTTTTAAGTTAGGTGAGACAAAACCTTCTCCAGAAAAATCAGGGTCTATACCATCCTACAAGTACATAGTAGTGACTATGGAGAACAGAGCATGGACATGGTAGTTAAGGAAGCTGGAGATACAGTATTGTTTGATGAGTCCTTACCAAAGAAGGTGATGTAAGCCTTTAAGTTGAGCAAATATATGAGTTTTCAAGCTATATTATGATCTGGGAAAAAACATAGCTGGTAACACTCTTTTTGATTTTAGTGGAAGAACCTCCTAAAGCAATGGATGTGCCTATGATACCACGAAGTACTCAGTTTTGCAGACCCCAGTTCCTACGAGTGTGTCACTCAGCAATATTTTTAACTGAAAATTAGATGTGAAAGGTTCCTTGTACAGTGCAAAGGAGAAATAATCACCTAGGAATGAGATGCATACTGGAGCCTGCTGAGTGGAGAGTTTCCTGTGGAGACAAGTGGGAAATGGCTGAGGAGCTCTTAGAAAAAGGCATTTCATTGACATGTGAGACACCACGGTAAGAAGCTATAGCATTTGGTAGGCAAGTGGTTATAGCACTCACCTGGAATGTGCAGATCAAATTCATATCCTTTCTGTGCTCATCTCGCTGAGGAAATTGTTCAAGCGCCATGAAATACTCTGTGATAGGGCCTTCTCAATCTCTGCCTGTATTTGGGACACAGAGACAGAGAATGACTTCATATTCCACTGCTTAAGATTTGCATCTAGGAAGGGGAGACTCTGTTCCAAGTCTCCAAGCCAATGGATTTTAAGTGTTTTCATACAAAGTGGAATAGCTTCAGCAAGGGTGTTTGAGAGAGGTTCACTTCAGATCAGTTTACGAACTGGTAGATGTGACCATTTCCTAGTTGAAGAAAGACACAGGTTAAAGTCAGCTAAAGCAGACAGACACCCTAAAATCCACTGAATCTTTGCATTGTGCATGCTTTAGATACCAAACTGCTGGTCTAAAATCTGGGGACTCACTTTAGGACTTCTCTGGAAACATGTACCACGTGAGGCCCTCCTAGGCTTGGTGTAACAGAGCAACGTCATTTTCCATGCATAGAGGTGGCTAGAAAGTAGCCTGACTTCAGAAAATTGCATGGCCTTTTAGGCTTTCAGCAGCATAAATCTGTACATACTGGGGATACATAGATTAAATTACATAAAGTGATTTGAAAACAAAGGGATCAACAGGACTTCTCCATTTATTTATTTTTAATGTGTTGTTTTCACATATAAAGCTGTGCCATGGTATGGCAATGGCTAAACAATAAAACAAGCTATGGACCTGCCAAGTATATCGTGATCCTCTGATTCCAGCCCAGCAGGCTGGAGTCAAAATAATCCAGCTGGCTCAGCAACTGTGTGGATGCCATTTATGGCAGCACTGTGTAAGTGGCAGGAAGACTCACTCGGGGCTTCCTTTATTATTTTACCCTCCCTGCTTTAAGCCCACTAGGACAGGATTTGCACAGTCAGAAATGCTGATTCTTGTGGCTTCAGCTCCCTGCATTCTACTGTTTCTGGCAGCACAGTCCAGCTGTTTATGCATGTCTAATACATCTCCTAAGGGCATTTGTAAAGCAAAACAAGGTGCCCCTTCAAGGAAGGTAACAAACAATCTAAACTCAGCTGCATTTTACAGAAATTACAGTGACTTGATTCCTACTGCGCCTCAGCTTGTGGCACATAGTGTCTGGGACATTGTCGAGTTTTCACTGGGTTTTACAGCTGCTCAGTAAAGATGTAACTTGTAAGATTTTTTTATGTGTGGGAGAGAGAAATGCATACCTGCTGTGTATCTAATTAAAAGGCACAGATTCATAGTGTCACCTTAGCCTGCTAACTTCACCTCTTCCATCTCAGCCTGTGCATGTTTTATTGTGGGCGTTGCAGCGGGCATGGCAGTGTGGAGCTGGAGTATAGCCTCAGCTACAGAAATGTGTGTTCCCATGGTGCAGGCTGAATAACTGTATTTGGCTTCCCTGAAATGTCCTGCTCAGTGTTCAGGATCTGCAGGATGGAGCTCTGTGTCCTTTCTGCCATGCTTTAAATGCCAGTTCCTCTGCTCATATTGCTTGCTGGAGCACATGGCACAGTATATTCCATTTGACATTAACAAAAGATGTTCTACAGACTTTGAAAAGTGATGCTATTAAGCACATGGTAAACAGGAGCAAAATCTACTGAAATAAGTGTGCTTCCCTTCATCATAAATGGTAGCCATGACCATAAGAGCAAGGTCATTTTGAATAGTGTGTGCAAAGGGTAGCGGTGGAGTTTTCCAAGGTGGAGATTGGGTCTCCTAAATATTAGAGTGTTAGATACACAACACATCCTTTTCTGCTCTCTTTTCAGACCACTGTATGTTTTGACTGCATTGAAATGTTTGGCCTGCAGGGTATTATTCAGACTTTAAATACCTTTGTTTCTAATTTTTCAGAGTTTAGGTACAATCCATTTTGCTTATCTTGATTCAGTTGTATGGTGGTGCCATTTCAGGTGACCTTGGGTATCTGAGACATCTCCAGAGGACTGGTTAGTGTAATACTGGACATTTGTGCTCTTCTGGATTAGCAAATGGAGGCTAGGTACCTAATGTGGCAGTATGTGATGCTTTTATTTAGACAACTGAGTAAAACCCCATGTATCTATGCTTAGACAGTGGTTCTAAGCTCCTCTTTACAGACATGAAGATGAAGAAGCACTTATTTGGGTGTTATTCATCACAATCCAAAGAAGACGTCTAAAACAGTTCAGATGCATTGCATCCTAGAAATGCCTGTTCTTCTTCGTTCCTTGATTTATTTATATCAAAGGAGTTTAGGCAACTAGCTCATGTGTACGTTGTAGATATTAAAAGTCAAATTTTAATTCCACCCTGGATGTAATACCTGATAAGCAAAGGAGACAACCTGCTGTTGCCTAATCAGAAGATCTTTGCTTAAAAACTGCAAGACTACAAAGAAAGGCAGAGACCAAATACAGCTATGGAGGACAATGTACCTTTGATATCCATAGTGTGTAGCTCATTAATTGGCTACTGTTTGGCCCACTATGTGGGTAATATGATAAAAATCTTGTGACATCACAGTGCTGTGATACATCTGATTTTATGGCGGACCAGTCAATTCAAATCAGAATAGGCCTTTACTAGAACAGAGGCATTTGGTATTTGGGTATTTGTAGTAGATAATATCTATGAAGATTTATTTTTCTTATAGAGTTTTTGGATAAAGGTCAAGCAACTAGGACTGAATATTTAATAACACACATATTAGTAAAGTCATATCAACCAACAGGATACAGTACCCTGAGTTTACTTTGAAGTTATGGATACCAAACATAGCTAATTAATCAATACAGTAATTGGTTCATAAAAGATGAAAAAGGTGATAACTATAAACTTTCTAGAGTTGTTTTTCAATAGGTATTGTATCATGCCCTGTATTTGTATTCTTTCTGATAAACTGTGATTGTGACTATAAACACTTGTATTTTGTTAGACTAATCCTGATTCTTTTCCTAAAGGCAGTAGCTCATGATGTGTGTATTCTTTGTGAACACACATTTCCATTAATAGTTGGATTATTCATTTGTTATAAGCCAATAAACTAACAAACCAAAACACAAACCAAGAAAAAAACCCGACTCATTGAACAACTGGAACTCATGCTGTGCAGAAATGTGTGTTTATTTTTTCACATCAATATCTTCAGCTCATGAAGAAGTTTAAAATATAACATGCTGTGTCTTATTTCTTTGTAGGTCTCCTATGTAAAAGCTATTGACATATGGATGGCCGTGTGCCTTCTCTTTGTCTTTGCTGCATTACTGGAATATGCAGCAGTCAACTTTGTTTCACGGCAGCACAAGGAGTTTCTGAGGCTTCGAAGAAGGCAAAGAAGACAAAACAAGGTACAGCAGCTCTTTACTTGGGGTGACTGAGGCTGCCCTGACAGCACTCTGATGTGCAGTTGATTTCTCACCTCAGTTCTTCTTGCCCTCGCAGGACAGTCTTATTCTAAAGTTTCCTTTTGGGTGATTTACTCCTTGATAAAGAGCTGAAAACTGGCCACTGGGTTTATTTGCAGTTTATGAAGTTATTGATGAACGTCAATAGATTGGTCACTGATTCCAAGAATTTTATTCTCTTCTTGCAATTGCTGAGGCAGCTGTACCTTTACCTGTGAAATTAGATTTTCTTCTAATGCCCAAGTATTATGCTATTATGTGGCACCTACCAGCAGATAAGGAACAGTTGGAAGCAATGACATAGAGTACCAATATTATTTCCTTGACATCATCCAGAGGTGCTGACATCAGCATGTGCTTGAGAGCTGTCTTTTCTAGTGCTACCCTAGTTAGTCATGCTTAAAATGGGAGATTCCTTAGGGTAGCTCATTGCAGAGGGATCAGCTGTTCTGCCCTCACTTCTAAACCGCCAGCGACTGGTGTCTTTCCCAGAAGAAAACAGGAAACGTGAGCACTTTAAAAAAGAGAAGGATTAGGACAATTTCCTCTCTGCACTCTACTTTTTCACAGTTTGTTACTGATACTAACTTCAAATTTTTAGCAAAGGGACTATTTGTGAGTATTGTTATCACATCATTTTATACCAGTGACTGAAATGTAGAAGAGAGGCTTGTTTTTAACCTAGATGTCAGTCTAGAAATATTTTTAGGAAGACTGTCCACCTTTCCTGACTTTTTCTTTGGTAAACGGAAAGACAAGAATAGACATTAAATTGAATTTTAGTCCAGTTATGATTATTCCCACAACTATAAAGGCTTCATCCTTCCCGTGTCTGTCACTGGTTTTCAGTATCAGTAGAAACATTTAGGTTTATGCTGTACATATGCATTTGCTAGATGAAGTAAATATTTGCTTGAGCTGCATGAGTGCTTCAAGCCACAAATAATGGTTTCCTTTACAAGAGGGATGACAACAATGGCACAGGGCATTTGTGTTTTGACAGGTCTGTCTAATAAATGTTCTGTAGCTAATGTAATATTTGATGGATGCTCTGGGAAGCAATCCAGTGCTGTTCTCTGGTTTAATATTATTGTCAGGTGAATTGAGATTCCCGTTAAGATTAGATTACAGGAGAGAGCAGAAATGCTTGCCCATCTGCAGGCACACATGCCAGATGCACTGCCACTGGAAGCCTTTGTTTCCAAAAACAGCATGGCAGCAGCAGAAGCTGCTGTATGGGGTCTGTAATTTCTGGTTTGAATACGATGTCTTATTTAGAGATGAACAAGTAGGCAAGAAGCCACCATTGGTAAGTAACAGTATCCAGTGGCATGACTCAAAAATTATGAGGTTTTGGTCCATGGAAGTGGTCATTCATCTGCTGCGGGAATGATTATTCTGGTGACTATTCAAAGAAAGTTATTTAAAACCAAATCACCAGAAGACCTGCTTTTATCCTAAGCCAGTTGGTACATGGATTCTTTGCAAAATGGGTAATGCCCTAATGAAATACAAGGAAATATTCTGCTGGAATAAGAGATACTTATCCATTTGCACAGGCTTGCTTTCACTTTTCCTATGAATCTGGTTGCACGAATTTCAAAATAGGGAATAATGTTATTAAGGCCGTCTCTGTAGGAGGTGTTTTCTGCATCTCTTTACTTGAGTTTGCCTCTCACGATTTTCTCAGTTTATTTTGCCTTGAAAGTGATTCATGTTGTTTTGCATGATGGTCTTCTCTAACTGAGCCATTCCTCTCTTTGTGTGTTGTATGTGTGTGTTGTTGTGTTACCGCTGTAATATTCTCATTCTTGCTGCTACTATCTATGCTGACACTCTGGGGACAGGCACAGACTATGACTGTTGGGAATGAAAGCGTCGAGTCCATGCGGCGCATGAATGGCTTGCGGAGCAAAGAGTCATCAGCTTACGGGACAGTGAATCAGATCGGCAATTCAAGTTTGAGGGTAAAACTGTAGTGAGAAAGAGAAAGCAAGAGAGAGTTTTGGTGTGTGCAATGATGTCATAAATCAGCAAAGTGGATGATTTTGATGGCATCACTAGTAGTCTCTTGTATTCTCTTTGCTAAATGTCCCCATAAAATATACAATACTGTCCCCAGCATGAACAGCAGTTTCATGTTGTACATTCTTGTGGTCCATCCTTATGCTTGCTTTTTTCCATGGTCAGCTTGTGCCACCCCCATTCCAAACCTCCCAAGGAAAGTGCATGTATATTTGGTAGCCTGGTCCTGTATAAATACAGGGTGAATGGGGGGGACAGGAGCATAAGAAATGTCTTGAGACAGAAAATTCCACATTGTGTCCCCTTCCAGATGAGCGCATTCCAACAAAACGTGGTATGTATCATGAAATGTATTTTTATTGGTATGATATTTATTCCTGAACCGTCAACCTGCGGTGTTCCTCCTCGTGATGTCCTGAGCCCTGCTTAGTGGAGTATGAATATCTATGAATGAAAAAATGTATTTCGTTGGTTTCTTTTTATTTGCTTGGAGAAGAGCCATGGAGCTGAAATCTTTCACACAGCATAACGTGTAGCAGATCTGAAGCAATATGATAGCAGCTGATAGATCCAGATTACGGGTGAGTTGTGGAGGTAATAAAATCAGTGATGGAGAGAGAAATGAGCTTAGTGTGCAGCTCACTGCTTGGTGCTTGTGGCTGAGAAATGGAATTTATTCATTTAAATAAAATGGGACCAGGATTTAAATCTCTCAGGACCTGATTTCCCAGAATAAAAACATTGCCTGAGCAGTTTTGGAGCTGTAATGGGCCTCTGACTTTGATCAAGCTCTGTAAAGTTATGTGATTATAAGATGCAGATGATTTCAGTGGATTTTGTACGCTGTAAAGGGAATTAGTAGCTTTCAAAATCAAAGCAAAAATCACAGTTCACATTACACAGCAAAATTAGGATAGAGGATTTACAATGCCATAAATTTTTCACTTTCAGAGCTACAATATCAAGCAGTAGAAGAGAGGCTTCATTTCTAGATACTTTCTATTGTAGAAATAATCATATTTACACATATACAAAACTGAACATAAAATGAAAAATTTCAGGGTCTCTCTAGAAGATAGGACCAATATTACTGTGCTGTCACTGGAAAGCTGATGTCATACAACTACAAAAACAGTTCAAGTAAGCAGTCAGTGTTGCATGTCTTATTGGTCACATAGTGCTGGTAGTCCAGCTAGAGTTCTTGTAAGGCTTGGTGACCCTCTCTCTAAGGAACGCTTGCAGAAACCTCTCTTCTACTTTTGAATATTGTGTATTACATATACAGCCAGGAGAGTACACAGAGGGGTCATGTCGCTGCAGTACTTTTGCTGCAAAGCCATAAGAGCTGGAGCTGCACTGGCGTTGATTTCCCACCACAGAAGCGATGTGCACTTGAGAGGTGAACAGAGGAGACATACCAAGATGGAGATTTCTGGACCAATGCTACCATAGCTGCAGCTCAGTACTTTTCTGCTCAAGAGAAGGACATTTGTGTGCAGAGGAGAACAGAGCAACATAGCCTGTGGTGCCACAAGAAACCTCACAAGCAGGGAGCTTGACTTGCTGAGGTATTGCTCACTGAACTAGGGTTTATAGTGAATGCGAATCTAAAAGTCACAGGCAAGTGATCATAACACAGTCAAGAGGAGACAGTGTAAAAGAGGGGTGATTGAATATTTATACTTCATCATTCAGTGCCAATCTGGGGAGAGAAAAAATAGGTGCCAAATCATGCCTGACCAGGATTCCTGGGTTTAGCAGCTAGATCTACAAAATGAGAAAAATACTGTTCTTGGGTTTGTAAGCCTGTATTTCTGTCACTGCTTTCATTATTGCTTCTGCTGGGTCTTGTTCTTCTTAGTGCTGCAGCCCTCAGAGCATTGCATGAAAGCACAAGACACCTTAAGAGACCGTCAGATCTCTTAAGCAAAAGATCAGACTGGTTAATATTTCTCTAGGAAAGTCCAGGTTGTGCTGTTGATGGTCCAGAAATTGTATTTACAGCTGAACTATTGACCTGTCATTGCATTAGAACAGATTGTACTACCAGGACCTGTTGCCGTCTTCCATACAGAATAAATCCCTATATCCTCAGGTAATAAGTGCTTCGACCTGTCTGCCTTCCCCATGCAGTTTCTGTTGGAGGAAGCATTCAATGCTTGTCCTAAAGATTTGTATAGTCTTTCTGCTCACAGTGAAATACACCCAACAGTAGCAATACTTCACTGCTGAGAGAAATGGTTGCCTATTTATTATATATCATGATACTACTTTTTGCATAGAGAGAGGACAGGCTGCAGAAACCATGAGTCTGATGGTACTGAGGATGTAATAGTTTCATTATATTAAAATCTAAATTTGCATAGTGCCAGATCACCTGAAAGAAAGGAACTTCTTTTTTAAATATGATTTGTAATAATCAAACAAGATTTGCTTATTTTTCAAAATTATGTGTTTCCAGGGAAGCAGAACTCCTCTGTTTACACAGGTTCAGTCATCCCTTTTTGAAAACAGTAATTATTATGTTATATGATCAGTAGTCAAAATGACTCACAGTATACTAGTATTCATGCCATCATCTCAAAGATGACTTACTAAATAATATGTGTGATGGTTACCACTGTGACCAAGACTAGGGGTTAAGTTTGGGACTGTTAGTGTTAAAAGAAATACTTTATAGCTTGAATGAAAAATTGTGCAGCTGGAGGCTGTGACAGACTTTAATCCCATGTGCAGGGAACACAGAGCAATACAAATAACAATGCTGCAGCCAGGGGGGTTCACATGCATGCAGATTAGCAAAGGGAGGCACAAATGGTGTTTTCAAATGAAAAAGCTGGGACTGAGACTAAGTGATTACAGCAGCAAAGGATAACTCCACTAAGCAAAGATGGCAGCACCCGGACAAGTGCTTCAGAGAACTGTTGGTCTCTGGATGGAACTGCAGGTGGCAAGGCAGGTACCCCAAGTGCCCAAACAAAGTCACTGTGACTGTCAAGATGATATAATGTTTCCATCTTTAAAAAGGAGAAGAGTTACACATTGAGTAACAGCAATTTTCAAAGGCCATCTCTGCCATTTTAATCATACTGAAATCTCTCCGTCAGACTCCCCAGACAATTTTCTAAGATTTTCTAGCCTTGCCCATTGAAAAAAGTCAGTGTCTTCAGCCTGACTTTGCCTTTAAAACACTTGGTACTACTGTCCCTGGTGGAAATTTTTGCCCACTAGCATCTGTGTGCACCGCACTCGGTGCAATGACGTGCTCACTTCGCATTATGTAAGGTGCCGCATCATGTGAATAATGGAAGTGCTCAAGGAAAGCCCTTTCTGCTGAGCTATTTTTGGTACTCACCAGGCGAGCTCAGGCACACGAGTTTCATTGTGAAAAATAGGAATCCGAGTCTGAATGGCTTTCTCTCTCACACACATCTTGCTTACTTAACAGATTAAAGAGCACGTAGCTTCTGCTTTATATAAACACCCTCAAGATATTGCAGTTACGTTTCTTTCTCCAGGGCAATTGCATTAGTGCTTTAATGTAACTGCACAGAAAAAATCCAGCAGAAGATAAATACACAAAAGTGATCATTTAGCTTGAAGTTACAGTCCCACAAACGACTGCACAGCACCAGTTAAATAACAGACACAATACATTTCAACATGTTGCCATGTCACCTTGTGACTTCATCTGAATGTCCTTGTTTGTCATTTTATTGTGAGCATGAATAGGCTGGGAATGGCCCTAGTTAACATCTTTATTTATTAAATGGACTTACTACAGTGAGTTTAAACATTTAAACAAAAGCATCATTTCAAACTGGAAAAACATCTGGATATAGATCCTTAGTCTAGCTCTAGGCACAAGTGTAAAGAGAGACAGGAGTCCCCAAAGAAAGAGTAACCTGTAGGCAAAGAAGCAGTTCAGCCATGGCGGTGATATCCTTGCAACGGATCAAAAATCTAGTAAAAGCAGTCTGTCCAGGTGGACAGACTAAGCTTACTGGAAATGCAGATTTTCCAGTGAAAAGGAAATACAGACAAAGAAACAGTGGAAGAGAGAAGTTGTTTTTTATAAGGGACTGTTTACGAGTGTCATAAAAAGTTAAATGTAAGCTTTTTCCTCTTTTACTGGAGGAGGGAAGGTAAAAGAATTCAAAACTAGTATCTGTATTTCATGTGTTTTACCACCTCAGACATAAGATGATGGACTATATGGGGCAGATTTTTCAGCCCGAACCAAGAAACAGAAGAGAAAAAGGATAGTTATATTTCAAGGGAGAGAACTCTGAAAACCAAATCAAAATTTGGATACATTAAACATTCTGCAATCAAAGGCAGACTAATTTATGGAACACGTAATACCAGTTCCTCAGAAAGATGTCCAAATATCAAGTCCCAAATATCTAAGCAGTAATTAAAGCTGGTAGAGTACAAGCGCGCAAGCTGAAGTAATGGAATCCAGGTACCAGAGTAAAGGCAAAGCGAGAACAAAATCAGGTGAACAAAATCCATAGTGCTGGGGGGGGAGAAAAAAAAAGGACAGGGAAAAAAATGCCTAGTCTAGAGGTGGTGGAAACCAGAGAAGTGGAGAACTGATGGGGCATTGGTAAGGCTGCAGAATGGTGAATCTTTATATTCACTGCAGTGATCAGAGTGGTGCAACATGGAATACTCAGTAGGAGCAGGGGACAGATAATCAAACCTTAGGGACCAGGCGTGGCACCAAAGCAGCAAGTAGGACATGATACAGTATAATGACTCACGTTGGCCAGCTTGCAAATACTTTAGCAAATTACTCCTTAACCTTAAATAAGATATGAACAGGGTATGAACATTGTAAAACTAAGTTTAAAGGGGCTATAGTACAGTAATATTACAGTATTTCAGATCTGGGATGACCAAATGACTGTATGCTGTACCACCTGGGACAGGTAGGACTAGAAAAGCCAGAAGCAGTACTCGATAAAGTTTTTTTTGTTTGCTCGGTAGTGTTACTTTGCTTCAGAAACTCTGAGACCTCTCTTGTACCTACCCTGCACACAGTGGCTGAAAGGATCAGCTTTGAACTTACAAGCCTTGGGAACTGAAGTTTGCATTTCACTCGAGTGAGTTTGTCCTGATAGTTACTCATGAACAGCAGGAAACACACCAGAAATGAACTCTACAGTTTTCCAGCTCATGAAAGGTACTCTCCAGCTGGGTGCAAATGTCTCATTTTTTATTATACCTATGGGAGAGTGCAAACTGAAAATAGGGCAAGTGAAGTTAGAAAGAGCCAGGAAACAGTGTTCTTATTTTTTGATGCTTTAAAGCAACAAGAAGTAGCTTTTCAAGAACCACTTGCCACAGGCACAAGCTTTTGTTTTCCAGATTATTTTAGAAAATGGTGATTCTTTCGCTGGATGTGTTCTGGCACACATTATTTCACGGAAAAAAACCAGTTGAATATGTGTTTCATGACAAAAAAATGAAGAAAGGGGACTTCAGGAGGAGTATGTTTAACCTAAACTGCCCCTACCCAAGACTCCAGAAAGCGAGTGAAAAGCCATTGCAGTCCCAAGATTTAGGGTTAGGCTGCACAAGGGGTCAAGGAAATAACTTTGCCCCAAAGTTGGCTCCTTTGTTCTTTCCCTGTAGGTAGCTTATCTTTACTCTTTCCCTGCCCAGAGTCAGGACCCACTAAGGCCCTGGTCTCAGGGTTTCTCACTGCAGTGATGGTCAGGTCCTCTTTCCAATGAGGGGGGAAGACACCTGGGAGGAGAACAGTTTCTGATCCCACATTGCCAGGGGTCCGTTGTGATGCTTCATATCAGTTCTGAGTTCTGTCCCAAGCTTCATTTTCAACAGCAGAGTATTTCAGCATGAATAAATATAAATTAGTATTTCTGCACGAGAATGAAAGGGTCGCACAGTTAGAGCCAAACATAATGCAGGCTAAGAATACCAGCACTGCTGTATCTGTGTATTTCTACCTTGACTTGCAACTGTGCTCACCCTGCACATCTCCAGAGCATAGTACACCAGTTGTATCAAATTACATGGTAAATTGGTGAGATGGGCAAGTGTTCAGCAGGATCCATGAAATGCATATTTACATCTGACCCAATTAATCCCGTTCTCCACAGGGGATAGAAGCTGCTATTTGAATGTAATTAATTGTGAAGCATTCTGTAATGATGTTGTCCAAATGACATTGTGCAAAACCAAATTGTATTAACTAGACTGTTGAAACCTCATGCTGTCTCAAGGTCTGAAAAACTTCATGGATTCCAGTAAAATCCAGTTTTTATGGCACTTTTAAAAAAGTGGTGTTGAAGCAATTTGTTTCTCTATCTTTTTTTTTTTTTTTTCCCAGAGGGAAAACAACATTGTTTCATCGTTTCTGTTCAAGTAAACAGCCATTGCTTATGGTGAACTGATCAGTCAGAGCCTGATTCTGACACAATTAGTTTGATTTAACGATCAGACATGTTTATTTCACTTGATCCACTGCTAGAGCAAGATGCTATTTACTGTAAATATGGATATCCATACTTGAGTATTTCTCTTGCTGCCTGTTATTTGCTTTTTTTTTGTTGGTTTATTTTTTGTAATAACACTAATCTATCTTGCACAAAAGAAGAAACTGACCAACTGGGAGTAGATGGGTAGGTGGGGAAGGAGATTTTCGTTGCTACAACATGAGGAGGGGGATAGAGATAGTTACACTGGAAGGACACCTTGACACTCCACATATTCTGAGTGCTTGTTGCTGAGTCTTCCCAGAGTCCTCACAAAGACCCATTTCAAGTTGGGAGCATCTGAAAACTCCTTGCCAAGCCCAGTCACAGGTCACTAAAAATTTACCCACTTCTGCTCTTATGACTGGACTCCTCCTATGGCATCTCAGAGCTGGCACAGCCCTGGCTCCCACACACTTCTTTAGTACAGCAGGATCAATGTCAAGAAGAACTTACTATTGGAAAGCTCAGTTTTCCAATGGCTGGTTGAATATATCTGGCATATTGAGTGTGTCAGTGTTTTTAGCTCCAGGATAAACAGACTGGAAAGGTCAGAAAAGGCTACTGTGGTTGCTTAAACACGTGGAGTAACAGAAGTCCAGAATCCTACCTGTGAATTTCTGCATTGAGCCTGTAACTTCTCTCTGAGCGATAGCATAGCTCTTCGAATCATTTAACTTCTAACCTGTGTATGTAATTTCTCACACAGATACTGTGTGTTCATTGGTACACACACATATATAATCCACTTGCATAAGTGCAATTATTTTACCAAGGTGCCAAGGTTTTAATTCCTCTGTGATATCATGACAAGACTCCTAGGAGACATGATGCCTTTGTTTTCATGCCTCACTTCACTCTCTTCAAGTGGTTATCCATGTAGTTTTCTGAGATAACTCTTTCTGCTAGTCATGTGGAAGTGCTCTGCCTGTGACTGACTCATTTATTTTTCTGTTAAGCCTTCCCAAGCCTGCTGGTGGTAGAGACTTGCCTTCAGGTGCTCCATAATCTTCATCTGTCAAAAGAATAGCTAATTAAAATGGAAATCACAAACCTTATTCATTAAAGATTATCTGAGTTGCACAAATGTAAGATCTTTCCATTCCAGGAAAGCAAGTTATGCATTTCCTCTTCAGGATGTAAAGTCTTACAGGTACCTGCATGCAGCAGCCCTTATACTCTAGCACAAACTTTCCAAGAAATGGATCTATCTGTTGTCTGTTAACTTATGCCAGATTTCTCTTTCATTTCCAAGGAGGGCTCTCTTTTCTAATATGGTTTGTTTCTGTTGTCAAATTGACAAGAAAGAGCTGTACAACAGATATTTATGAAAAAACCCAAAGAGTTTTACCACATTCACAGTCTTCAGGTTTTGCAAAGCACAGTATAGAACCAGAAGCTAAGTCTCCTCATTTGCCCCCTCTGCAGAATTTTCATCTTGTAGGCTTTTTTCTGCGCTGAGCATGGCAATCAAGGGAAATTATAGCAAGTATAATCGTGTGATGCCACTACAGGCTGGTGAGATAGAAAGAACTTGTGCATCACAGGATGCTCTTTTAGATACCCTTGGTATCTTCTGTCTGGAAGACCTACAAGGTCCTAACAATCCTTTTTCACCATTACATACCTAGTTAGATGAATTAAGATGTATTTGTCTGGTCCCGTGTGTTTCGTTGCACGTGCAGCATGGGTGCTTATACTGCGTGAGTACTGTGTGCTAACTTTGAAAGGCTGGTGACCCTGCCACTGTCACGGGACTTCTCATGCGAAATTTGGGGGACATTCTTGTGTTTGCAGATATTTACACCAATGAGCGGACAGTCAAGTCTTCTGAAAATCACTTTGCGCTCTTGCTTCCAGCCCTACCAATAGACTATACAGGTATTTCCTATAACCTTCCAGTGGCTCTTGCAGAAGACAATTACCTTTCTTGCAAGTTTTGCAAGTTCTTGCCCTGTCCTTTATAGAGGAGCAGTGGCAAATTATGCAGCTATTCAACTGCAGTTTCCCTATTAGACCATAATGTCAGCTAACCTTCTATCCCAGCCAAAACCAGGACAGACAGGTCCCTCCTTGGGTGTTTGTGCATATATGTGTATGTGTGTGTCTAAGATGAAAAAGCAGAGGAGACGTAACATTTTTTAGTTATTATTCTCCCTACGTTAGCTTTACACTGTATTTCCCACATAGGTCACAGGATTTCTTCTGTGCCTATCTACGTAGTAATCGCCAGTTTCCCCCAGGTTCTCATATGCTGGCATGTCCTGCCATGCCTGGGCTTCAGCTTTTCTGAATTTATTAATTCTAGTTCTCTCTCTGAGCCTCTTACCTTTGGGTATCATGCTTCTCACTCCAGGTAGCCTCACCAATATTTCTAGTAATCATTTCCCTAGCAAAACTAAAGAGGATTAGTTGTTTCTTGATTTGTCTGCTACCTTCAAAATTATTGCTCTATATAGCCTTTTTTAATTACTTTTTAACCATTTCCTACCAAGCATGAGCTTATTTACTCTTCCTACCCAGTTTGAAAATCTGTTTTTTGGCTTCTCAGCCTAGTCAATGTGTTCTTCATGAAGCATTTGTTTTCAGCTTAACCTTTCTGCCTAGCAATAGTCAAATTTCTTATCGCAGACCCCATAAAACTGGATTCCTACCAGAAATAGTAGATCTTTATTATAGATTTTTTAAAAAAAGCTTGTAAACAATTGTTTGAATAATGCCTACACAAAGGTATAATAATGCATTTGGATTCTTGTTTTCAGGTTTACAACTTAGGTAAAATGAATTTGTCACCTGTTTAAGTGAAACATGCTGCATTATAGTCAGAAGGCAAATGAACCTGATAGGAACATTTCTTCTGGTCATTATCCAACCTTAGAAGTTAAAGAGCCAGTGTAGCTTTGAAATTCATGGGGCACCTGTTCAGCAACCAGCTGCATCTCTTTGCTGTGGGAAGCTCCATCTGGAGAAGATAAACCCCAAGGCGGCTGTTCCGTGTTAGGCTAGGGCATTGCTTGGTGCAGGAAGCTCTGTGACAGCAATACATCCTCGATGCATCCTCCTGGGCTCCAGGACTTTGCAGCTCAAGGACTTTCTAAGCCAGGGGTGGTATTTTTGTGATGAGTAGCCTTTACTATTTATGGATAGAGCAGTCAGTTCAATGTGATGATTTATGAATTATTAAAACACTTTTCTTAAACTTGTGATGAGTTGTTCCTATTAGGTCCTCAGCATTTCTGGGACTAGGAGTACATACGGCCACTGGAGCCGCCAGGAGTGCATGTTGGGAATGAAAAGGGTGTTGAAAGTGGAGGAAGATCTTGTGTGAGGTTAATCAAGAAATAGAAATAACCAAATCTATGTATTAAATGAAAGCAAACAGGATGACTAATCGTTTTGCAAATTGTAATGCATATTCACAGGGTTCAGCCAGTATTTGTCATGAACAAAGTAATATTGAGTTCAGTGGCTGTGCCTGCAAGGAGAGAGGGTTGAAAGAGAAAGGAGGAGAGCTAGTTACACAGGTTTTATTTCCTGATCTGAGGTATTTCTCTTTGTACAGTTACATGAACAAGAACAGGGACAAATTTAGCATATTTAAGGACTTAGCATAAGCCAACTTCATCCTGTCCTTTCAGATTTCTGAGGTGGTGCCTAGGGTCCTTTAGTCCATGCAAGCAAGGAAGCAAAAAAAATGGAAGAAAGCAAGATTATTTGCTCCCATCATTAAAAAAAAAATAATATAATGAAGCACTAAGTCAGTGCTGCTGTTCCAAATCTTCACCTTTCATGTCAACTTCAGATCTTACATAAAAGCAATTGATTAGCTAGCTGTTGTAGTTCTTTTTTTAAATGTTTTTGAGCACTGCCATTTTGTTCCTTATTTTGGAGATGTCCTAGATTTGTCTGTCATGAACTTTGGTGGAGTCAGTTCTGTATTTTTCACTAATGGGTTGTTCTTTTATTATTCTGCCCTTATCGTTACCTGTGCTGGATGTTCATGCGGTGGAGATATAAACTGTACTTTTTCATAGGGACCAAACAAGCATGTAAGGAAAGAGTAATAAAAAGTCCAGAGAGGGTAGCTTTTTGCAGGCACAGAAAATGTCTTGCTCCCTAGCTGTAAATACTCTTTTTTTTCAAGTTTGCACAAAGGATGTTTTTCCCCAAGTACATGACAGCTCTTTTAAGATGCTCTGGTGCTGTATGCTCCTGTTCTTCTATTACTTCTAGATACTGGAGATGCCTGTTTGTGTCGTCTGTCTCTTAGTTGTTCTTTGATCTTTGTTCACTTTCCCTTGTGGCTTATCTTGTGTTATTTTGTTGTAAAAATAATCTATTTGAATTTTGCTTTTTGGTATGTGAAGACTGATGATTTTGCCACCCTTCTTTGTTCTGTTACTGCTTTTTCCTTTGTTTGGTGAATTATCTTGTGGGTATTTGTGTAGCTGGGGTTGAATAACAGGCTTATATCATTACAATGGATTTTTTTCATCAGACGCTATTTTTGAACCTGACGGCTGTGTTATTTCTTGAATATTCTTCGAACTCCATGTGAGGCTAATAGATGGTTTTATTGCATGTGGCATCCCAGCCAGTGTTCTCAGTCTCACTTTTTTTCTGTCTCTGCTATGCATTTCTTGCTGCCTAACGTAACTCTCGTGAGACTGTCAGATATTTACCTCCTTCAGCTATGAAACAAGAACCTAGTTCTCCTGCAGTGAGGTCTTATTCATCAGAAGGGAGATAGAAAGGTATTTTGGCGTACCACACCTTATCTGTTGTGTGAGCTGCAGGCTGCCTTAGCCCAGGGCAGATGCCTGCACTTCCAAAGTGCTGTACCCACAGGGGTAATCAGCATGCCATGGTGGGATGTGAATTTTGACCTTTCTTTTCCCACAAGTCCTCCCCTCTTGTCTTCCATATCAAAGTGAAGATGTCTTAGGAAGTGGTACCAAATTCATGTGAATCTGGGGATCTTTTCTGCAGGCAGCTTTCGAAGCTTCGAAGCAAAGAGGCTTAGACTTTAGCCTCTTTGCATGTTTAAAGCATTACAATGTAGAGAAAGCTGTTTGACCTGGACAGTTACTGATTTCTGTTCTGTTCTTCAGACTACAGATACAGAATCGTAGGATGGCAGGGAACAGGACCAGAAGAGCCCTTGAGAGCCAGCTGGTAGAGCCGGCACCAAGCAGTATGCTTGGAGATGTACAGTTCTTGAAAATATTAATCAGCGCTCTTAAACAGTTTCTTCTGTAATGTGCCCAATATATCAGGAGTGAGTTTAAGAGAGATTTGTGAGGGATTGTTCCTCAGGGAGACTGTGAGCTGAATTATATCTCTTTGTGGATGTGCTGACCCGCAGTTGAGTATTTCTGATTTACGCCCTGTAATTCTCCTTGACTTGCAAGTACTCCTGAAACAAAGGTCAGTAGAAAAGTCTCTGAACTATTATTTACCATTCTGGATAGGAATAGCAATAGGCTTTTTCTATCCTAAGGCTCTTAGGTTCACCTTCCTTCTGCAGCAGCACAGGTTACAGCTGCAGATATGCTGCTGAAATACAGCAACACAAGTTTGTATTTTGTAACTCGTGCCAATCTCCTGCTGAGCTGTCTGCTTTCTGAGTCTGTGCTCTCATCCTTTCTTAGCACTGAGAACTGCCCTTCACCCTATAGCCCCCTTTAGAGGTTACTCCTAATTTTAACTTCTGTCTGGACTGAGGAAATAATCTTTCAACACATAGATGAGGAGCCAGGATTAATCCAATACTTATTTTGACAGTCATATAAACCCCATAAATTCATGATGCAGTCTGAAAACAACCTGCCTGAGCTCAGTAATCAGACATTTAAAAAACAGTGGCAGAAGAACAGAGCTACGGATTAAGATGCATGATGGTTTTCTTTATTTAATAGAAAAGCATGCAGAATTTTAATTACAATCAGGAGATTTTACGTTTGCTGCAAGTACTCATGTGGGTTGCTAACGTGACAACTGTGGTTTGACAAGGAAGGACCACACAAGGCAAGACTTGAAAACCAGCAGATAGGAACACAGTGACTATTTCATTTTGGGCCCTGCAAGAGAACACACATCTGAAATGAATATGTGACAAGTGGGGAGTATTGGATTTCCATGTGAGGAGTTGACAAGTTAGACAAACAGCAGCCATATATTATCTCTGATGGCAAAAAGATCACATCATTTATAACCTTTGAAGCAATAGAAAAACTGAGCGCAACCTCATCTTATAATGATCTAAGAGAGAACTGTCTCTTTTTTTTTTCTCACTGGTTATATATAGCTGTTAGAAAGGGCCCTGCTGAGTGGAAAATGGAGCATATGATCAAGGGCAGTCCAGTGAGTCAATTTACTGACTAATACTGTAGATTATCATGTCAAATATATAGCACCAGCAGTATGAACAATAATGAAGCCTAGTTTATTTCTTTCCTGTAAATTGAAATGAAGATGTGATTGGAATTGTCACACCTTGGATACATGAGCCAGATTCTCTTAATCATCCAAAACAAATTGCCTTATTCTTTATATTGACGTTTATTTTAGGAGCCATTCCAAGACTGGCAAGCTGAAACCATCTATTTAAATGTGTCAAACACGTTTAAAGTATCCTCTAGACAGCTGTCCCCTCAGGTGATGGTTCAATGGCCTTGCTCTTTGAAATACCTGCTCCCCTCAGACCCAAAGAAGGGATAATTCAGCCTTTCATCCTGTGGGGAGAAATCATTCAGCGCAGAGTCATGCGGAGACACTGCAAATGAGCTCTGGGATCATCGGTAACCCATCCAGCCATGAAGCCGACAGGGCAAGAGACTCATAGAAACCCCATCGAAAGGAGCCTTTCCTTGCCTGGTCTTCTGTCTTCCCATGCTTCAGAGTGTCAGTGAGCAAGCATGAGGAGGGGGATATTGCCAATATTGTGCAGACTCCATGGGTATTCTTCCAGTACTTTTGTTTTCTTTCCAAATTACAGGGAGAACATATCCTTGTGTTTTGTAGGTTTATGACGTTGATCAGAAAGATGGTATTCTCTGTAATGTCAAATTGAACACCACATGAAGAGAAGGTACAGTTAGCAATATGGTAAAATTTCCACTCTGTACGGAGTTCATTCTAATTTAGCTGTGCCATACCAGGGTTCTTGTGTTTTACTGGTGTCCAAGCTCCAGGTGGAAGTCTGATCACCTTTCGGTCTGTCAAAATTCTAGCATGAGCAAAAACTTAGGGAAATAACATTTGAATTGCAAGTCATTGCCATTACTTCAGGGATCAAAAGAGTACATAATCAGTGTTATTGATTTCTAAACTCCTTTCTCTAAGAAGAGAGCTGAGAGTAATTGGAGAGACATTTACTGTTTGCTAAAGATAAGTCACAAAGCCCAAATATTGCTTATCTGTTAAGTATAATTTCCTGAAGGTGGTGTGTAAACTAATACAGAAATCAGCACAATGTTATAAATTTAGCACATATAAGGAAAAGCAGATGGTACTGCTGTGATTGGACATGTCATTGGAGTATTCCAGAGCATGCCAAATTTTTAATCTATTACTATTTGCATATACTACCACATTACTCAGTTTTCAGTAGCCTAGTATAACATGTACTATGCACAAACAACAACTCTTTTTGCTGAGCTTTAAACTTAGAATAAAAACGAAATCCCATTTGCTGGTTTTGCAGCACTCATTGTTTTCATTTCCCAAAGCCTCCAAATGGTTTGTGTTGCACGTTCTGGGCAGTCAGAACAAAGGCACAGACTGCTCCAAGGGCCAACACACTTGGCAGTCTTCAGCCTTCCGTGCCAGGAATGGGGCATGCTGTCTGTCATGAACCGTAGTGCAAATGAGAAGCGATACATTTCAAAATGCTTTGTGGTACTGGAAACTCTTTGAGCACTTAGGAGTTCTGTGGATATCCAAACGTGGATAATTTTTTAAAAATTGACTATTTCCTGGTTATTCTTAAAAGGTAGAATAACACCTCTCAGTTCAGTGGTGTTTTGGCAAGGTGGACCTCTACAGTTATGATTTGTCTTTTCTTTGGAGGAAGAGAATTTAGCTGCAAAGAGCAGAAAGGGGCAAGAGCAGATAGGGGTTGAGGAAGGAACTGAATTTTACAAACAGAAGGTGGAGGTCATATATTTGGAAATCAGTGAGGATGAAAGTATCAAAGAGGAGGTAGGCAAGAGTGGAACAGGGAATTAGTGAGGCAAAATGTGTGGTAGAAAAAGCAGAAAAGGAGTCAAGAAGAGAAGAGACAGGTGCAGAAGGAAGGAGACAGGGAAGCAAAAGGACCAAGGGTAGCTATTGAAGATAATTTCCTTAATCAATTTACTTGTGTTTCACATTAGTGGTTTTAAGACCTCGTTCATGTTTCCAGCTCAGAGGACAAACAAATCAGGTTAATGTCCACTCATTATAAATGCACAGTGTGTGTGATATCCTATTGTGCAGTATTTAGGCTGCCCCCAAACCCATCATCTTGTCTGGTTCTGGTAGAGTGCTTCTGCCTGGTACTCATGAGGCATGTCCAGTGAAGTAGAAACCCATGCTGCTGGGTCTCCCTTTGTCTTGGGAGACTCCTGCACTGCTTCATTCATGGCTTATTGGCCTATTTTCTGAACACGATCTTTCCCCAGGTATTATCCTCACACAGAAGTAGGACCTCAAGGTCAGGTGGTTGTGAGCCCTCAAAGTGAGTCCTGACCTCTTCAGTATACCCAAGGACAGGCTTCTCCAGAGCTCCATCACTGCAAACACTGATTTAGAATTACTCTAGGACACATAAAAGATGAAACATACAACATGTGCATTTCAGGAAGGCTGCTGGCATAGCAATCCTTTATTTTGGTGTTATTCTTGCTCTTTCTCCTCTAGGTAAGTTAATCGGACATTTCTTCTCCTATTTTCCTTGTTATTCTTGAGCAAAACTTGAGTTCAGATGAGTGCCTGAGATCCTCTCCCAAGAATACCTCTTCCACTGCTATAGCCGTGCTTCCACGTTTCATCTGCCTGTACCTCTCAGTACTGACTTTTCTTATATGCTTTTAAATCTGTTGTTTCAGGTTATCCTTTAATCAGTTTTGCCAAGTAATAAAAGTCCATCACCAGGCGATCTGTTGCTTAGCTACTGGCCTGGGCAGATGGTCTCCTGGAGAGCTGCCAGCATCCCACCACAGAGCCTGCTCATGGGCAGAGAGGAATGGGAAGGTTTAATGACCCTTGCCCATGTGTTCTGTATCGCTGCTCCTCAGAACTGCATTCCCATCTGAAGGGGAAAAGCTAGCAGAAAAGTTAGCATTTTGAGAAGTTACTGAAAATGGAGTTTGCACTTTGATAAATGCTCTGGAGAGAGCTCCTAACCTTAAGCTAGAATACAAAGCTTCTCACTAGGTGGACTTCCCACTAACAAATGCTTTTAGGGAATACAAAAGGCATTAGATGACTAAATTAAGTAGATGCCCACATGCATATGTATGTACACATACTTACATGTGTGGGTACATACAGACTGTGTGAGTGTGTATATTTATGTGTGTGTGTAATACAGTAAAAGAAAAACTATATCAAAGCCATTTTAAATTATATCTTGTTTCACTTCCATTGTATGCATACTTCCAATGACCTTGTAGGATTTGTGGATATATTACTTAGCAGATGAGAAAAAAAACCCCAACAATTCTGTGTAAAGATTGCACTATCAAGTTGCTATAGCATTGACTGTCATTGATTTTTACCTCATGATGAATATTTATTTTGCTGTGAATAAATAGTATCAGAGTTTTATAGAGCAACCCTCATAGAAGCAAATCAAAATGAAAATACAGAAGTCTATTTGTGTAGTAAACTCCTAATACATTCAAACAGTCAAGATGTTTCTAAGATGCAACAATTTAATTTTAGAAACAAGTTTGAAGTGCCGATAGCTGGCAAATACTTTGTTTAACCCAACCATGCTTCAGAGCTATGTAAAAACAGCCAGAGAAATCCAGATTGAGATCTTGGCTAACAACAAGAACTAAATGATATGCAAAGCCAGAAAGGATAATTTGTGTAATAGAAGATAAGAAAAGAAAATCGACCCCAAAACATTATTTATTGGAAGTCTGGTATTAAGAACTGATAAATGGAAAAGGAAGGCATTTATTTATCAGTTGACTTGTCTCCTAAGGAAAAAAAAAAACCCACACACAAAAGTTATAAAATTTGCATGTGAACATTTTAAGATTAATCAGATATTCTTGACTATTTTTAGCTGCAGAATTTAAATTATTAATATAATGTGCAATATTTAATTTGTTTTGTGCAGTATTTGCATAAATTAAATGCATGAAGTCTGTCTGAGAAAAGTCTGGTAATCTCCCTCTGCGTTTGTTCTGGGTGTTTGTTGTAGCAAATGGCTTGAAGGAAAGAATCCACCAACAGAGAGGAAAAAAGCCTCTTTCTTCCCCTTCCCCTTCCCCTTCCCCTTCCCCTTCCCCTTCCCCTTCCCCTTCCCCTTCCTCTTCTCTTTCTCCTTCCCTTTCTTCTTCCCCTTCCATACACCGATCAGGAGACAGCCAGTGCCTAGTGAGGGGCACAGATGCCACAGGTCCTAGCACTTTGTCCGCAGCCCTGGCCCAGGTGGGGAGGACAGCGTCCACTGTCCCTGGCCTGCTGTGGACTGCGCTGTAGATTGGCCCCACAAACTGCTGGAGCTGAGGGAATCAAAACATGAGCCTGAAAAAATCCCCAGCAATACATTGTTCTAGAGGGTAATCTGCATGAATCAAATCACGAGTGTCGTTTATGGGCCCTGTACGCACATATACACTTTTTTCTTTTTTTTTTTTTAATTTTGACTGTTTAACAAATGAGGTACTCTGAGATGCCACGGTCAGGGCACAGGGGTGCTCTAATAAAGTGATCTAAGATGATTACAGCTGAGGCAGAGACTGGTGATAAATTTGCCGAAAGCGCAATAGAAACGATCTTCCCCAAAATATTTAAATCTGCTTGGAGAAAAGCATCAGAGAACCTGATGGGAAAAATCCTGGGAGGGCAGGCGCTCAGATGTCCCCATCCATGATGCAGGGCTGTGAGCTTGGCTGCCCCACGTGCTGCGTTGGCAGTTTCCTCAAGCCTGTCACACAGCCGGGACAGCGCATGCCCTTGTCCCAGGATGGGACTTGCTAGGCGGTGTTGGCCCTGCAGCAGGTTTCAGATCAGGAGAGCACTGAAGTCTGAGGCTGGGGCTTGAATGCTGCCAACAGGAGGCAGGTGAGAGAGTCTGCTTGTGCCCGATCTCATCTCTCCTGGGGCAGATGTTTTGCAGAGAGCAAGAGAAAGCGGGAAAGGTGAATTTTAGGTACATTTTCCTTGGTGTTTTAGGCCTTTGAAGTTCTAAAATTTTAGCAAATATAGTCTTGCTTTACATTATTTCACTCTGATGTGCCCATTGACCACTATTCCACATTGTAGCTGAAATAGTCACATATTTAAACACTAGCTTTGCAGTGTGCTCAGCCTTGCATGCAGACATGAGCAGAAATTAGTTGTCCTGTATCCAACAGATTTCTGGTCAGAGCAGATTATCTTTCAAATCTAGGTCATTAACTTGTATTTCCCTGATGTAAAACAGACTAATGTGCCGTTCCCACTGATAAACTGACCAACCTCTGCTTTCATCAGAGAGAGACTGGCAAAGGAGTTATCCTAGAGCAGTGAAGACTTCACTGTCCTGAGAGGATTTAATATCCAGGCAGATCATGTCTATAGAACACTCACAGATCACTGGGCCTGGATATTTTAAGGCATTATTTTCATTTAAAACAAAGGGAAACCAAGACACTGTGTCAGGGATAGATCTGCTGTTATTTAGGAGCTATAACTATCATAACATTTATGATGCTGTGCAAAACAGCAGTGCATATGGTTCTCCCTCCCTGCCTCCCCCAAAATTAAAATATTAATTACATTATATATAAAACATAAAGTTGAATAAGAAATTTACATGAACTGCATTTGCAAAATTGAGAGAAGGAAACTGTGCTTTAGTAAAGAAAAAGGAAAATCTTTTTTTTTTTGGTAGCAAACCAATCGCCCTTACTGACTGTATAATTTCCATTATTGAAGTAATCCTTGAAAAATTTAGATTCCCCTTAAAGGTATTTCAAGCCAGGAAAATATTTTTGCTCCACCACATGTTTAAATTATGTTACTCTTTCAGTTGGATAATGTTCAGTTCCTACTCGAAGAGGGCAAAGCCACATTAACTACCATTTCATTATTGTATTAACAACAGTTCACTTGCTGTTCTTACAAAATGAGTAAGTAAATCACTCACGCTTCAAAGATTCTTCTACTGTTTATTGGAGATAGGAGGTATTATTAAACACAGCTTTCTAAAACAAACCTAAATTTGTCCATTGGAAACCCTTACTGAAGACAACAATGACCAGTTTCTCTTCCGTTAATTAAAGTGTTGGTGCTATTTATCATACAAGGTCTGTTTTACTTAGATTTTATAAGGAATGAGTGTCCAAATGAGAGAAAAAATAAACCTCAATGAGCAGGAAAATGGGTGTTAAGAGGGGTAGAAAAGGGGTGACCGCCACTGTTGCATACAGAATGGTGGGTCCTGATGGAGCAGCATCACGCAGCAGGATCAGTCAGAGACTGCTTATGTTTTTCATGAAACACCTTGGTGAATATTTAGGAAAAGAAATACTTAGGCCAAATTCTGGGACATGTTTGATCTATACTTTGGGCAGGATTGAGGTGAGAAACTGACAATTTTACATCACCTTCTGCTCCTCTGAAGCCTGGATTAAGGAGAAGTGGTAACGGCATCTGGTGTAGGTGAGCTGAGATCTAGGGCTCTTCAGGGTGGAACAAATCAGAGAAGTCTGTTAGTGACTCTTTATTACCAAATGCCACCAGACCTTGCTCCAGCTTCACTTTTTCCTCCCATCATCTAAGGAACCGGGAAGCATAGGTTTGCTATGTAAGAGCCATCTCTTTCTGCATCAGGATTTAGCCTCAAGGCAAGAACTATGTGAAGAGGAGAAAATGACACTCAAAGTACTAAAAGCTAGTGGAAACACAGGACATTTCAACATTAGCTCCAGCTCCCAGCATATTATCAAGAGGTGGAATACCTGAATTCCCATAGGATATGCCATATTCAGTGAGAAGGAATGGCCTCTGTTCCAGGATCCTTTCTCCAGCAGTGGTCTGGCATGGATATTGAGACAAATTGTATTTAAAAGCTCCAAGACAAACCTAGAAGGACTTTTCTGTCTTCTGAAAATAATCAACCAAGGGTCCACTTCTGCATGAACTAGGTTGCACTTTCCATAGCTGCACATGGACCTATGAATTTGTGCCATTGTGCTATTTTCATCCTTTGAAATGTTCTCACAGAATGACAGGTAAATGAAAGGTAACTTCCTTTTAAAAAGTAAGATCTTCTTTTCTGCCTCATAGTGTCATTGTGTTTTATCTTGTTTTCTGCCTTGAAAAAAAAATATATACAAAAATACCCATAACCTACTCCCTTTCCTTCCATTTATTAACATTCACCATGATTTTATGACCTCTGTGATATTCACCCCCAAACATAGCTTTTCTAAGCTGCAAAGATCTCATCTACATTGTTTCTCCTCATGCAGAAAAAGTCTTTTCTCATCCTTGCTGCTCGCCTTTTTACTTTACCTAATTCTGCTTTACTGAGTTTGGCTGACCAGAAATGCTCCTCGTGTATAAAAACTGGTCACACTGTGAATGGATAAAGTGGCAGAACGATGATTTCTGTTTCATTTGCCCATTGCCTGATGGCTGCTTAGCAGAGGACTAATGTTGTCAGAATCATCTACGTGGGAATTCCCCAAATGGGGGAAAGAACCAATTCCCCCAAATCGGGAAAGAACCAATTTTGAGTCCATTACTGTCTATGTGTAATTAGGGTTATCTTTTGCAAAGTGCTTTAGCTTGTACTTATCGATCCTGTATTTCACTTTCTGCCATTTTGTTACTGAGTCACTCAGCATTTAGAAAACCTCGTGGAAAGCCTGGCTTAGATTTGTCTGCTTTGAATAGCCTGTTTCACCTGTGTACCTTCCCTTGGGAACCTTTGTCCCAGCTCATTTATAAATCTCTTCCTTGTTACTGGTTCTCGCACAGATTCTTGGGGATCCCCTCCACCAAATCCCTCAGCTGTGAAATCGATCTTTTACTCCTAAACTCCATTACTGCCTTTTAAACAGTTAATCTATGAAAGGACCTTCCTTCTCATCTCCTGACAATTTAACTTTGTAAGAGCCTTCTGTGGGGAACCAAAAAGGATTTGAAAGTCCAAGCATGCTTCTCAGCTGAACTACCTTCATCCACATACTCAGTGACTCCTGAGAACTGGAACCATGTGAGCATGACTGTCTTTGCAAAACTACACTGTGAATTATGTAAAGTACTGAGAGATGGGGAGTGTCTCAAAATCATAAAGATGATTTAGGAATGAAGTCTCTGAAGCTATTTTGATGTCTAATTCCTATTGATTCCATTTTGCATTCAAGTCTGAATTTAGTGTGGTTTTCCAACTTTGTGCTTATGAATGCCAAAAGGAAAATTTCCTCATGATGTTCTCTACCCTATACCTAAAATTAATCTCCTGTGTCCTTGAAATTTAATTAAACCAGATAGTCTTTTAAATTGTTTGCCCACTGTATGTTGGAAAAAGAGTAGCAAAATTAAACGAATAAATCACATCAGAGAGTAAATTAAATGCACTATTTTAAGCCAGCCTCTCTCTCATTTTCCTCATTGTTAAAACTGAGTCAATGGTGACAATAAGCATTTAAAAGTGGTCAGGACAAAGCACTTCAGAATGCATTGTACAGAAAGCTGTTCATGCAAGGCAGTGAATGGACTAGATTTTCTAAAGTGTTTTTCCCATTCCTGGTTGCTTTGGTGTGAAGTTGGTAGTATGAATTACATTCTAGACCTGATGGAGTAGAAATAAAAGCTTTACAAAGATGGAAGATGAAGAAAGAAAACCATGTCAGAAATATACCTGATTTACATGTTGCGTACTAAGTCAAGAGAATTTAATTTCATTACTTTGTAAAGCACAGAAAAGGATTAAATTCATAAAGGGAAATTAAAAATTAAGAAAAAAATTTATTTCTTGTTTGATGGAAATGATTTATAGCCAACACCTCAGCATGTTCAGTATGACACCATAAGATAATACACATAAACCTATGTTGTTGTAAAAGTATCTGTAGAAAACATTTGCCCAAATCTCAGGACATGTAATTAGTTCTCAAATGATAATTCTTCTAAAATACTCAGGAGTGTGAACATCTGAGAGGAAACCAGCAAAAGAACACTTTCATCGTGCTATTTATTTCTTTTCTGTTTCTCATCCTAGCTTGTGCCCGTTTTCCCCATGTCTTCATCAAGGACGGATTGAGTTATGACTGCGTATTAGGCAAGAATAACTTCACATCCCTTTAGAAGGATAAGGTCAATGACTTCAATGGCAGCAGATTGGATTCTGTCGCTCCAGTTGATGTCCAGTGGCTGCCAGCTGCTCTTTGATTTTGGTTTTAAAATCTGTAAAAACATAAATAGCCTGGGATTTAAGCAAGTGAGATCATGTCTGGTTTAAAATAATGCAAGTTTTACGTGTAATCTGATTAAAATAATGATAGAAATGTTTGCAAAGTCATTTCCACTATTTTACTAGAGACTAAGCTGGTGAACAGCACAGATTGAAGACTGCCTTTGGATGAGTCTCCATGGTAGGGTATGTCAGACGGTGTGAACTGAATATGACCTTGAGAATGAAGAGTGACTCTACCACCACATCAGAGGGTAGCCTAGGCAGGTTGCCCAGTAGCTCACCAAGGCTCTAAGTTAAAGGAAGACATATCCACTATGTTAAGGGAAGGCATGGGAGGTCAGTTCTTCATCTCACATATTGAAACATGAAAAACAAGTTTCTCTTTTGTCAAAGGATCTAAATTTTGTTTTCCTTCTCCGTGACTATTCCCTAAAATCCTTTATATGTAACAGAATGTTGGAAGATCATCTGAAATGTCAAGTTGTAGCTTTGCCATAAGATTATGGTGGTTTAGAGACAGTTTTTTTAACTACATCCATACTGCTAAAGTAAATAACATCGGGGATTTTATTATTCTTGAGGCCAGCTATCACCACATGGCGCGTGACCACAGTGCGTAGTGTCAGTCCCCGGTGGAGCAGGTTCATCTTGGAGAAAGCTTGTTGGCATGGTCCATGCCAGATTGAGCTAATGCACAAGCAGCATGGACAATGAAGTTCCAGCACTTGGGTTGACCCTTAGCTCCATTCAACAGCAGGGAGGAAGCCTTTCTGTCCCTGCTGTGTCATTTTGGGTGGAACTGGTTTAAGGGCTCAGGAGGCCAATAGGACACACGCCCCACTGCAGTCTCATGGGAAAAGTATACTCCTAGCACAGACATGTGGGTCTCGATCTCTGCAGGGTTTCGTTGCTAATTTTCAACACTGTTGGCCAATTTCATCAGAGAGGGCAGAGACCTCACCACCCTGAGGTCTTTCAGGTGATGTCTGGTCAGGTGGGAGAGCTCTGATGAGGTCAGGCCTTGCCTGTGAGACTGCAGACACTGGCAGCGCTCAGAGGGCAGGCAGGTGCCAGACTGCAAAGCCCCTTTGGCTCCCGGGGGATTTTACTGCTGAAAATGACATGGTGGTTATAGAGCTGTGGCACCTCCAGGTGAGGTGGGGCTGTAAGGAATGTGGCTTTGCTTGCTCTCAGTGGCACTTAGACGATTGCAACAGCTGCAGCTTTGGTGTCTCTAGTGCTAAGTTTTTGCAAGAGTGTAATATCAAACATAGAAACAAGTGGCAGGGCAGAAACACAGTGCCATTCTCTTAATTAATTATGTAGTCTCTGAAAAAAGTTTTTCTGATAAAATTTAAAAAAAAGCTACATAAACACACACTTTTTTGCAAACAACAAACAGCTCCATGTTGGGAGAACAGGTAACAAACTGATCCAGAGATTTATCGGGGAGTAGGATATTCAAATCTGCTCAAGCAGAGAAGGAAATCGAGCACCTGCTCCTCATACCCCAGGAGAATGCTGTACCTCTTGTATCCAGGGTAAATCAGCATCTACTGTAGTCCTAAATAAAAAACTAGCATGGGGACTGGGCACACTTCCCTCTGGGTTTTGTGAGAAAGAAGTGGCACAGCCAGCTGTCTGTGGGGAAAAAGCAGGGGTCTGAATCCCATTGGGAAATGAGTGGCTCCAAATAGCTAAAGGTTGGGTGCAGAAGAACTGAAAGAATGCGATTTAAACACCCCTGTCCCTAATCTCAGATGTCATCCCACTCGAGTTACAGCAGTGTAAGCTCAAAAGCAGGGCTGTGACATTGAAGATGAATTGCTCAGCCCCACGCGACAAAGCTGTGACCCAGCAGGGCACAGTGGAAGTGAGGACTCTCCAAGTCTTGTGTTGAGCTCAGTACATTTTCTTTCTTCCCATAGATCCCTCAAAGGTAGCAGAAATTAAATTTTTAAAAAATGAATGAAGTACATATGGCAACACAGCTGCTGAAAATCTGTTACCCTTTTTAATCACCTCTCATGTCCTGGGCATGCATTTTATCCTTCAAACTCAGTAAAAGGGAAAGTGCTGTGAGGAAGGCAGTTCCCTGTATTATTGGGAGACGTTGTGGTTTTATTAAGTCATGCAAGAGAAGCCTTGCCTATAAGACTATCCAGCACTTAGGTCTCAGTGGGTTCATCTTGAAAATACTTTACAAATTTATAATCACTAGAACAAGCAGAATTTCAGAGGTTTCACAGAAGGACTGAAAACTGTAAATAAATAAAATTGAAAAAGGAGAGGACCATGCTTCTTTTTCTTAATGATGGTGAGCTTTTGAAATGAAAGGGATATAAACCCTAGGTAAGTGCTCAAACAGCCTTGCAATACCATAATTTTCCACCTGCTCACAGGTACAGTCAGTCCTCAGGCTGAAGTTACAGGGGCTCCAAAGCACTGTTTACTGCCTATCCTCCTTCCATAAGCAGTCAGAGTGACTATTTCTCATTCGGTAGCCTTGGATCACACTACTGGTTATTCACGTTTGCTTGTCAGCTCCAAGGTAAGGAGAGCAAGTCTGGTGATATATTCCATTCCAATGCTGGAGCTGGGGAGAGAGAAAAATGCAATTATTGAAAGAGGTGCTTCTGTGAAGGAGCAGTGATTTACATGCTGAATAGGTGTAAATTATCCTCCCTCTCCACCCCCAAGTTCAGCAAATGTACTTCTCATTCAATATCTTGCTGCTGTGATGTTTTTTCTTGCAGTCTCTTATTCTCTGTTAAGGTCAGAAGGCTGTGGTTTAGTGAAAGATAGGAGGGAGTATTCCCTGTCAGGGAGTGGGCTCCTTGTAAGCCCAAGAAGTGGTCATTTTAAGTCAACAATAAAGTATTTGTCGGTCAAAGAGAAGATCTTTAACTAGGGCAAGCTGCTGGACCTACAATTCATCCCTGCTGGAATGAAAAATAATAGAGCTGCTTGTTTGTTGGTTTTGAATTCTTCATGGACGGCTGCCAGTAACTGTTAACTTGTGTATTATTGTGCTATCAGGCAGGAGAAATGGCAGTGAGAATTTACCAGCACAGTCACAAACCTTTCATCACACAGTTATCACGCTGATAAAGTTCAGTGGTAGTTACTCGCATCTCCAAAAACAATTATTACCTACTCAGACAAGAGAGAGAATGGATTTCTGCAAGATGGTGCTATATTAGCTCGTGCTATTGCCCCTAACTCCCAGTTACCACTAAATCCAAGTGCCCAGTGCACTTGGAAGCATTGATTCTCAGAGCACTCCTATGAGCACGGAGGGACCATGATCTATCCTTGTTTCATAGATCAGAGATGAAGGTGCAAGGCTGTGATTAGATTGAGCCATGGATACATATTGCCCTGAGCTCAGGCCCCTGGATCTCTGGATCATTCAATTCAACCTGACTCCCTGCTACCAACATGACCATGTTTCCTCCCCACAGCAAGCCCAAGGAGAGCGATGAGAAACCTGTGGAGTCAGATCTCTTCCCTATGGGGCTGAGATACAGCCTCCTGCTCAGGGCAACTGGTTTAGTCACACCTAGAGAAATTTAAGCTCTGATTCACAAACGCTGGCAATCACCTAATTTCCATATATTTTTATGTGAGTTTTAATTGCTTGCTTGTCTTTGAAACCTGGACTTTGTATCGTAGCTTAACCAGCTAATTTGCTTAAGTGCTTTGGAGGGGTGCACCTCAACTACTCAAGTATATGGCATTCTCAATAGACAGGTGATTGTGTCTCTTATTTGTCTTCCTTTCCCCCAGGAAGATGAAGTTGCTCGTGAGAGTCGATTCAATTTCAGTGGCTATGGCATGGGTCACTGTCTCCAAGTCAAAGATGGCACAGCGGTCAAGGCTACTCCACCCAACCCACCTCCAGCACCACCAAAAGATTCAGATTCCATCAAAAAGAAGTTTGTTGACCGTGCAAAAAGGATTGATACGATATCTCGTGCTGCATTCCCACTCGCCTTCCTCATTTTCAACATCTTTTACTGGATTACATACAAAATTATACGGCATGAGGACATTCACAAGAAATAGGCAACTCAAGTTTGCCAGGACTTCTTAGCCAAAGTGATCCACATGTAAATAAACAGTGAAATGTCTTTCTGTCATATGGACTAAGGGTTTCTTCCCCCCCCAAGGACACTGAAGAAAAAAATTAACAGAGAGGAAAAGAAGTATAGAAGGAAAAGTGATCGCATGAAAAAATATGCCGTGACACCCATCAATAAATGTTCCCGCTATGTACTCTCAGTGTTGGTCTTCCAGATTCAGCATTGATCAGACATCTGTAAATGGGGCCAAATTTTACCCAACACTATCACCAAGATATTATCTTTCAAAACAAAAGAGAATCAGAAACCAAACAATTCTCCTAAAACATCTACCAAGAGACTGTGGTGGCTACAGTACAGTGAGTTATAAGAGGACCAAACTTTTTCAGGATAATGTTGCCTTTCTATTTGAAACAAGTCTACTGAGCTACATTCCATGACCATGTCTGTAGTTAGTGGTTTCACCAAGGAGTCCTTTTGTGGGTTGTAAATTATTTATACTGATGGGGAGAGGAAAAAAAAAGAAAAAAAAAAAAGATTTATACTTTACTATCCTTGTGGGTGTGCATTTTAATATTATCTTGCTTTACTAGAATTGTAATTTTGGGGTTGAACTTGTGTGTTGTGTGATTTATTTGATTGTTGACACTCCAAAATCAGTGAAACTGCCCAATTTATTTTTGTTGGAAGACAGTGCACTTACTTCATTTTATTTCTGCTGATTTTACATGCAACTTGAGGTGCCAAACTGTATTTTACCTATTGTGCTACCCTGTACCACACTACTTAGTAAGAACTTGTTTCCTCAAAGGTGTAGCTCAGTTTAGCATTGAGTTTCTATTACTGCTCTCATTGTAGCTGCAATCAATAGCTCTATAGGTAAACACAACTTGTTTACAGACCTCTAATTTATATCTTTACTCAAAGTGGCTATCATTTTAAATATCATTAACTAACCTAAGAATTTTAAAACTGTACTGTGGTTTTCAGAACCTGTTACCTTTTGGTGCCAGATCTGCATTATTCAAATCCTTGCGACATGTTTTAAAGTAGAAAATGAAAAAAAAAAAAAAAAGATGGTATTTTTGCTTACACAGAAGACGACAACCTGTAACATAAGATGAATCAAACATTAAAATTTTACACTTGCTGTAAAAGGGTTTATTAAAAAAAGGTATTTGTTCAATTTCAATAAAGCTAAATGTCGTACTAACGTTCCTTCACTCTTTTCTTCATTTGCAGCAGCAGGGCTGTTCACCCCAGGGCCCAGCTCTTCCACCGCTCTGTCAGCAGAAAGACGGTGAAAAGCAACCTTCTGCTGACCTGGCTATCTATTCTGCAGCAAAGGGGCTGTGGCAGCCCCTGGGAGTATGTCAAGGACTGTGTCAGAAATGTGGCTAGGATATGACAGGAGCATTTGCAGAACATTTGTGTTTGCGGAGCCAGGCCTGGGGGAGGAGGTACGCCACTCCCTGCTCGCAGCATCCGTGCATGGCGAGAAGCACACCTCCGCTTCACACGTGCTGTGCCCGGCTTGGGGGTATCTTAAACTTTCTCTTGACTTTCTTACAGCTTTGTCACATTGGTGAGCTGAAAGACACGCTGAGATAGCCTACGTCAGGTGCCTCATGTAGACATCGTAACGGGTGATAGTTTAAAAACAAATTAAACTGCCCTTCCCTTGAGAGGCCAAAATACACACCCTATAGCTACACAGCATAGACATTTTCCCCCCTCCCCTAGTGAGATGTGGTACAGAGACATACTGTACTGCAACATTTGTCACTCTGCTTTGACTCCTGAACCAGTTTCTGCTGAGAGGTTATGGATACATGTACCACAGCCTGACCGAGCCTGCATTTCTGTGTGTGTGTGCGTGTCTGTGCCCATGCCTCCGTCCCTGCCTGCACAGCTGCCTGTAACTACCAGGCTTTGTTCCTCTCCCAGGACTGGGAAGGGCATCAAGAGATCTTGACCAGGCTGATTCCCAAACAGTTACATAAATTAAAGGTAAAAAGCCAGTTGTGCATTTTTTCTCTCCGTACCCTCCTCAGCTCTGTAGACTCTCCTGTCATTTACACCTGCGCCAGAAGTGGCAACAGTCATCTTCTTCTCCTTGAGACCATGGATCCAGATGTGACTGACAGCCCTGGAAGGGGGAACCAGAAGTTAAAGTGAGAACTCAAGGCAACTGTCCAAACTATTTTTCTTTGCAAAATAAGCTTTTGACTCAAATTTAGCTATCATAATATTTGTAATTTTTATAGTGTAGGATTTGTTTTCATTCCTTTTTAGAGTTGAACAGTATTTAATTTATGGATAATGCAGTTGAGGATAACCTCAGTGCAATCGTGGTCCCATGAGCTCCGTCAGGGTGAGGATACCCAGCTGTAAACTGTGTTTGCCTGGGTAGTTAGAAGCCTTCATTGGTACATAAATATTCAGACCTCACTTTTACCAGCCCCTTGTTCCAGAAACTCTGCTTTAAATGAAGGTGTAATGCCAGGATTAATGTTAATCCTCAGAGCACAGATGTGTTGCTAATGAGTGTCAGAGCCTATTGCCCATAGCTCCCCTGTATGACCACAGCCCAGTGCAACAGGAATGCAAAACTATTCTCAGCTGATGGATGTTTGTACGTCCCTTTTTGAGATGAAGCTGGTCTGCCTCCAGCATCCACATCACAAACTCACCTACATGCTTTGCAGTGTTTGGCTATTAGCATTGACTAAATAGTTTGCTAAAAGATATTCTGCTGATCAGATTTGCCGTATGCTGACAGCATGTATGGTAAGATTGCTCCACTGTTGCCTTGTATATAAACTTAGGGCCAGTCATGGGAGTAATCTGTGCACAAAATACTTACAGGTGTCTCTCTTCTTGAAGACAAACAGAATTTATAGCTACATGGCAAATAGTTGTGAATCTTGAAGTTATCTGACAAAATTTTGGACATAAATGAGGTATGCAAATGGACAAGGCCCACCAAGCATGGAAATTAGGAATAGCCACATGATACAAAAGAGTTCTTGGCATGTTGGTCAGTGGCCTGTGAACCATCTCACACAGAGATGGTTTGATACCAGACAGGTATCAAAGAACCTTTCCTCAAAGAACATGGCTGGCACCAGGAGGATGTATACTGGCTGAGAAACTGCCTGCAGATAAAAAGTCAAATAACAAGCGTAGCAGGACTTACAGAAGGACACGACTTTCCTAAACAAATGCTCAGTAGGGTTATCAGATAAAGAAGACTCAAATACTGGCCACCTCTTACTCAGAGAAGTAGCAGAATTAAATAGTGAAGCAGTTTCATTGCAAGACACTATTGAAGGAGGAAAAAGGATGGCTTAGAAAATAAGTCCTGGACAAATAGCCTTCATGAAGCAGGAGACATAGCAGGACGGAGGAAAAGGCACAGCCAGGATTAATTTTGAAGAGCTTCCAGACGTATTGGAAAACCTGCAGGTTACAATTCTAGCTGGTAAGATAAAATGAAGCCCTAGGGCATTTAAACGACTTGCATTTAACTATAAAACAATTATAATGACTTCTAATTTATCAAGAAAGCTTAAAAAGCTTTAAGCATGTCTTTAAAGGATGCAACATCAGGTCAGGTCATTGGCATCCTGTTGTTACAGGCTGGACCTGAGTGGTTCTGCACTTGAGAAGAAAGGTTCAGGCATCTCTCACTGGACAGATGCTGTCATGTGCTATGATAATGCCTAATCAATAAAACAGATCTTTAAGAAAGACCTTGTTGCAATAGGAGGAAAGTGAAAAAAAGTGCAATACGAGATGAGAGATCTCTTTTTCTTCCTCTTTCCTGTTTCTTTTTCTCCGTATTTTTTCAGGCCACAGAGCCATCACTTGTGATGTACTGAATCATAGGTGACAGGTGTTGTAGCAATAGAGGCTTTTGGAGTCTCCAATATGAGATACTGGCAATTCGTAACTGCTGGGGGACAACTCCAGGATACATGATGACTCTGGGGTCAGATTTTTTCTTGTCCTACAGAGGTGAGGAGTAAGGGCCAACCCCATTCATCCACAGGCATTGAGACTTTTTCTCCTTGCTTCCCTTCTTCCTCATCATAAGATGCTCAAGGCAATAGGAAAGAGCTGATGGAAAAATAATGTTCATGTACTGCAGGCTGAACTGCTACAGGCCTTCACCTTTGGGCAAACCTGTCATTGATATTAGTGGCACAGGAGCTGCTGACCAAAGGTGAGGCACCAGCCAAAACTTACAGCCTTTCATAGTTTATCTTATTGAAAGCATTGTGGAGGAATCTGGAACTGACCTTTGAAATTGCAGGCATGGGCGTTTCCCGGAAGGGCTGAACTGGTATCTTTGGCTCAGCAACAGGCTTCTGCCTCACCTGGAAGTCACATTTCATGAACTTATTCAAAAGATCTGACCCAGTATAGTATTGACATTTCTATATTTAGAAATATATTTCTAAATACAGAAAGAAATATACTTGATGTGTGGGCATAAAGAGTATATGCATAGTGTTCTAATCTTTATTCCTTTAAAATTAGGACATGGCAAGGATCAGAGAAACAAAAGCTGTAGGATGAGATTTGCATTACACAAAGCAGTATGAAAATAATTTTAATGAATCTGTTCATTTTCATTACCTATAACAGAGTATCTGTGAAAAATAAGGTTCTGCAGGACTGTCAAAGTAATTTATTCTAATGCTTTTTGACATAGAAGTTCATGTCTTACAAGGTTTTGGAAAACTAGCAAACCAAAACCAAGGCTGCCTAGAGGAACTCCTGCCTAGGAGAATAATCTGAGCAAAGTCACGCTTTCTCCATAAATGCCCCTTACAGATTTTACTTTAAAAATTAATCTTTTCTGGTTTGACAGGAAGAGAAAAAGAAGATATTTATGCCATCTGAAGACACTTTTCCTACTTTTGCATGGATAATGTGAAATGACATCACATTTAGGGCTAAGCTGCAGAACAAGAGCAGTTACACCAGTTCCAGACAAACTCATCTAGCCAATTTACTTCCAATTCCAATGCAGTGCTCACTGAAATCAGGAGGAAAAAAGAAAAAAAATAAAAAGTGCTTCATTGACTTCAATAGCTTCTAGATCAGTCCCTAATGAATGATAAGTTTCCAATGCTAAGCACCAGAAATAATCTGGGAGGGAAAATATTCAGAGTGGATTAGCTCTCTTCAAAACCCTCTAAGGAGGAATAGAAACTTGAGTCAAAATAAGCATCTCAGAAAATCATTAGGCAAACTGATTTTGTGAAACGCATACACTCAGTTCTTTAAGTTCCCACTGAAACAAACATGCTAAATTAATATTTTTGCTATGGAGAAACCCTGTGAGGCAATATTAATAAAAAAGCAATGAATTCTGGGGATCCTGACAGCATTTTACTTGTGCTAAAAACTACGAATTTACTGGGACAAATTATATAAAATGCTCTCTAGTCATCTGAACAGCTGTATAACTGATTCAAAACCAGCTTTTTCAGCTTACTCTAAGACCTGAATCTGACTTTCAGCAGAGTGGGTTGCTGTTGCTGGGGCTGGCAGACAGTGTGCCATGCCAGAGAGATGGCAGCTGGACACATTGCTCGTCTTTCCCAGAAAAACAGCAAGACCCCTTAGCAGCACTTAGCGAACATGCATTTACACAGATCCATTGAAGGATTCACAGATTTTCACCTTGCCTTTGCTTTGGCACAAATCCATTTTCTCTCAGGTGATGCAGAGTGCTACCCTTGACACGACAGCAGCAGGATCAGGCCCGTGGCTGAGCATGTCTGGAAATCCCATCTTTGTCCCTTGGCTCCTGGAGAATCCCATTCTCTCAGCTGCAAGTCCTCTTTGCCTGCTGCACAGGGTCCCTGCAGCAGAACAATCTGGATGTGCCTTTGACAAACAGCTTTGACAGTCATTACACAGTGCTCCAAAGTTCCCAAGTGAAAAGTCAAGAGCAGAGAAAGGAGGATGCACCACTGGTGTGTGGTGTAGGAGACGGACCACGTGTGCAAGGGTGCCTTTCCTGGCCCTCCTGAGAGCCCAAACCTGGGACGTACTGTCCACAAAGCCCTCTGAGGCTCCTAGGTCAGGTCTGCAGCACATCCTGAAGGTGAACGTGTTGTGGGAGCTGAACCTGGCTCCAGTGCTGCTAAGAGACCTCTTTACTGGCACATTCAGCCTATCCCATTCCCGAGATGTTCAATGGGGTTGCAGCTGTGGCTGTGGAAATAGTTTGATAAACACTGCAGCACTCAAAAAAAGTATCTTCCCTGTTTTCCTTTCAGTCCAAAAAGAGAAAAGAGCTACTCCAATGCAAGCAACAGAAACTAAATCCAATGTATTACTGGTATTTGCAGCAGTGTTAAAACCCCCGTGTGAGGATGTTTTCCCACAGTAGCCTGGGCATTGCCTGTTTTTTCCTGATCCAGGTGCCAGCACAGTGCAGCGAGGGATTTGAGGAACACAAGGGCTGGTGCAAGTAGAGAGGGAGCTCAAGGGTGCTGGTAGTGGGGAGATGTGGGAAGGAGCCAGCCAATGCAGACACTATCTTGGGCTGCTCTGGAAGCCTGGTCTGAGGTGAGAGCCCACTGTGCCCAGCACAGGGGGCCCCTGAGCAGGACCAGCCAAGGTGGATGGGGCAAGGGGACCCCCAGGGGTGGAAAATGGCCCAGTAATGGCCACAGAGGAGGACAGTGGTGGGGCCAAGAGCAGAGACCACCCCAGATCAGACTAACAGGAAGGGGGAGAACTCATCAAAGAATTGTCAAGTCTTTCTCAATATGTATTCACAGACTGTCTTCAGTCTCATCTGCTGGGTGCAATCCCACTAATAAAAATGAAGACCCTACTGCAAAACACTTAATAGGGCACGTGCTCCAAACAGGAAGAAATTGTAATGTTGCAGGTGGAACTGAAGTCTTTAGCAGGGATTTCCAGTGAGAAAATGAGAGCACTAGTCATTTCTTTCACACTGGAGACATTACCTCCTGCTGTCTCTGCATTGTCAGGCAGACATGTTAGGAAGAGGCGTAAGAGTCTGGAAATTAAGAAGCCTGCCACTGTGTGGTTAAAGATGTCCTCTTACCCATTGCTTGGAGTGCAAAGGAGAGATGTATATGACTGCTTTTGGGGGAGACCGACAAGAACAGCATGGACAAATTTCTGTGATGAGCTAATTAACCTTTAGCAAAGGAGAGTGAGTGTATTTTTCCTGTAATAAGCTAATGAACTCTGTCCTCTGGGAGAGTGGGACATCATGAATGCAGCTCCTAACAGGGGTTGCCAAAGATGCTCTTCAGAGAAGGGGTGAAGAGCAGAGCTGCTGCTGAGCCATTAGCTTCAAAAACAAGAGCCGAAAGAGCTGCCTGCTGCAGGAAAATTGGGTTCCCCTTCCATGTGTATTACATTCATTGTAAAAGGGCCCTGGAAGAATGAATGTTCTCTGCTTGGAAGAATATCAGAATTTTCCACTAACCCATGAAAGGAGCATCTTTTTCTTGACTTTTTTTTTCTTATAGTAGCTCAAGTAAAAACTAAGAGAAACTTTTATGCTAACATTGGATGTAATACAGGCCATTACAAGTTGAAGGTGAAAGCTTCAACATGGCATCTCAGCCATCTGCTGTTATGGCATATTTGCTTTTCACTTTGGAGCCCAGTGACTTGGTTCCTTGAATTACTGTAATGAGAGGTTTTATCACTGACCCTTCTGGTGTTGCAAGTGCAGTAAGTGAGCACAAAAATGAAGAATTTGCTAAACATCATATAGAATTTCAATCAAATTTTCCTCTCATCAGAATGTGTGTGTATAATAGTGCTTAGAGGCCTTTTCCAAGGGACACTGGTAAAGGCTTAAGAGCATTTTAATGTGTCCTTTGATTTCTTAGTATTAGCTCGGTTTTTAATTTGCAGAAAAGAAGTGCCCCATTAATACCCACAGTCACATTTTACCTTAGACATCCTAAATGTGACCTATTCTATTTTTAAAGGAACTAATTCCCGTGCATTTGCTGACTTATTCCAGGCATCACCAACCCTCAAAATGTAAGGTCCATTCCTGACATGCAGGAAGTTTTCCTTGGTTTTGAACAGCTGTGTTGCTATTCTAGCCGTAGCTTTCTGTATTAATATCAGGGGGCAGGACTGATTTTATGACACTAAGGAAATAGAGGAAGATATTTTAGCTTAAAGGACATTTGCATATTTGCTGCTATAACAGCAGAGAAAATTTCACTGGAAATTAATGGTTTCTGCAAATTGAAAAGCTTGAATCGCATTTGTGCATACACATGCAGATACACACACCCCCCTTTCACTTTGCTTCCCTTAATCATATTACAGTATTTCTTTGGCTTATGTCCCTGAAAATTTCACCTGATACCCAGTGCTCGCTGGTGTTGTAGCACAGAATATCTACCTTATTTACCTCTGACCTAGTTGTGGAAAAGGTCCAAAAGTTATCTTCAGCCTGATTAATCTAAGTCTGATGTACTAATATGCTGCCATGGATTAAATATATGTATCATCTGAAATAGCTGAGGCACAGCTCAGACATCCTGCAAGTGGCAGCACTCAGATGTACCTGCAGTGAGTTTTGCTAAGCATGCACTCTGTCCAGTGCTCTCTGATAAGGTTCTGGGTCACATCTGAAGACTTTAGCAGAAAATGTGATTGTGGGTACTACTGAGGTACATCTTTTCTGCAAATTAAAATCCAAGCTGATATTAATAAATCAGAAGGGAAACATGAACTAAGAGGCCTGGGGAGCTCTTCAACCTCTCCCTGTGCCTGGTGCTGGCAGAAGAGCCACAACGATGCAGAAGGACACCAAAAACCCTATCTGCAGCTGGGGAGGGTCCCCATGGCACCGGTGCCTGAAAAAGCAACTCCAACCTCCCAGGCCTCCCGCAGGGCACAGGGGATCCTGCCTTGCAGCAACAGACAAGTCGGGGGGCATCTAGACTAAGCTCTGAACAATGTTGGTCCTTGGAGCAGTCCAAGATGAGGCTACTTTACAGGTGGTTTAATCTCGTCATCACAGCTTGGTCAAACTGTCTTTTCAAGGTTGCCTGAGCCCTAATGTTCACACTGGTGTTTTCAAGCTGTGGTTAAATGGCCACTTGGTTACACACCAGTGGCTTTTGCGACTGCCTCACACACATTTCGGCTCTGGCCACTGCAACCTGGCGGGTTTACTAGCTGCCCTCCCGGCTTCAGGCTATTCTCCCTTCAGGCTGGATGGAAGAAGTGAGCCAGGTCCTCTGTAAAATAAGACAGATAGAGTGAAAAAACCACCCACCAACACCAAACGACACAGAGCGCTGCTCCCCAGCTCAGCCACACAGGCTTGGGAGGTTCCCTATGAGCTGGTGAGAGGGTGAATTTGTTTGCAGCTTTATGTGTCCAAAAAGAGTGTAACTGGAAAGCAAAGAGAAGCAGGTTTTGGTGAGACCTTAAAAAAGAGCAGAGACTTCAGGAAAGTGCTAACGACAAAAGGAGAACTGAAAACAGAGAATGGAGAAAGGGCCTCCTCTTGCTCATCCCAGTGGTGCTCTGAAGAAGACAAGCAGAACTCCACCAAGGATACTGTCACCAATTTCTCTTTTTAATGGAAATCACCTGGCAGATCCCCAGTATCAGCTACTCAGAGGGGCATTTGCTATTATTAGGACAGTCAGCTGGGACAATGGCCAAGGTTTATATGAGCTCCATTACCAGCTAGCTTTAATGGGTATTGGAGAGCATCTCTGATTTTTGGAAATATAACTGCGTCTATTGGACACTACTTCAATGTTCCTCAGTTTTGAGAAGGTCAGCACTGCCCCCTCAGGGACAAAAAAAAAAAAAAAGAAAAAGGAACATTCTAGGCTGAAATCATGGAAAATCAAGGCGGGAATGACTTTAAGAGATTGCATAATCTACTTCAGCCCCAAAGAGGACAGGCTGGAGAGAGGACATTGGGTGTATATCAGTGAGTGTGGAGGCTGGAAGGGGTCTGTGGGATGGCTTTCGGGAAACTGTAAGGAGTTGTATGTTTGCCTTTGCCTCAGTAATTCCCTGTTCCCTGGCCGCTGCTCATGCTGAGCACTCAGGTCGTGCAACCACAGGAGCTTCCCCCACATCCCTGCCCCGGGACCTCCTCTTGTTTCTGCTCTGAGTCTTCAGTTAAGAGGCTCTTCCTGATGCCCTACCCTGGGATGGCCATCCGGTGAAGGATAAGCAGCTAGGACCTGGAGAGAAATTAAGAGGCAAGCATCAACAGACAAACTGATAGAAAACTTTTTGACATGCACAGTATTTCCTCGTTTATACATCCTCATGAGAAAAATTCAGTTTCTCCCCACAAAAAATTGCAGCTTCATTAGTAACTTTTTCCATTTGCTGGGGGGTTTACAAAAGCAATTACTAAATTTTAAATCGACAAATTCATTCAGCAAAGAAACAGTTTGCTACAGAAAGCACCGTTCAACTTTCCAGTGTTGAATATATAGGTTTTTTATCCAAACTATAGAGCATGCTCAGTTGAATACTTTCTGAGACCCCATTGCTCCTGCTAATTCCCAGAGAACTGTTATTTTCTAAACTACTGTGTGCCTGTTCCAGGGTGCTGGCTTACTGGGAGATTTTTTTTTTCTCTTTTTAATTATACCTTTCCAACTCTGCTCACTGGGCCTCAAGGACATGGGATTTTTTTTATTATTATTATTTTCATGCATCGTTGGAGCACCTAAACAGTCTCCTGCAGATTCAGAAAATCAGGCTGCCTGTAGTGAATGAATCCTTCAAAAACAGTGATATTATTAGCTCTTCTGTGTCATTGAACAGATGAGCTAAATGCTAAAACCAGAAATTTCATTAAAGATTAAAGAAATATCCTTTCACGTTTCACCTGCTCCATTAATATCAAATATGAATTCTATCTTTCATGACACAACTGAAGTGCAGTGTAAGATTTCAGATATACTATTATTTAATCTCTCTTCCAGAGGAAGAAAAAAAACCCTTCAAAATCCTTGAAGAGCTGTGTCTCAGCATGACAATATGTTTTGTCTGACCAGTTTAAGTCACTAAAGAACATCTTGGCCTTGTGATTTTTCAGTAGCTCCCTTTCTTCATGCACCACTTGAAATATGTTAATGGAGACATAATTTTCAGGAAAAGCCAAGCACTTATTCTCTGAGCGTAAGGCGTCCAAAGACTTCTCTGGTGGAATACCCAAGAAGTGAGGCACTCAAAATCATTAAGTGCTTTTGGAAATCTCAGCCTTAAATATTATGGTCAAACTACTTCTTTTACCTAGAGTTTTTCCCAGTCATTTGTTTGTAACTCTCTCCTTCATTTTTTTCTCCCTAAGAGTGGTGTCTGAGCAGACCTCTGGCCTTTCCCCGGCTCTCAAAGCCCCTGGGGACATGATGGGTTGCACCTTGTGTCTCTGCAGTAGGAAAATTTTGAAGGACTGTAGAAGTTGACTTACCAGGAAAAAGAAAAACTGGAAAAGATGCCTGTCAGACATTTTTCTACGAAAAGCATCCTAGCAAAAAGGCAAGTCCAAAACATCATTCCATCATGTTAACATTACATACGTATCTCAGAGCCAGAAGATTAAAAAAGGACACCCAAATATTCCCAGACAACACATCTCTTCCCCATTGTTCCTATATCATTTTCAGCAGAGACTTCGGGAGACTATCAATATCCAAAAAGTAACTCTCCCACACAGCAGGGTGAAGATCTCAGTTATGTCCTCTGGCTGGAGCTATGCATATATATATGTGTTTGTCACATCAGTTCCAGTATCCTCTAGCAGAAGCCATGAGGTGCTCTACCACGATTCTCCACGTTCGCCACTTTCTGCACTTTCCCAGTGTTTCGGGCCCCTGCTTTTTCCAACAGCACATACCGTTGTCAGTGTACGGCAGGCTGCGGGGCTTTGCGCAGTGGGGTGTATGAGCTTCCCCCCGGAGGAAAGAGAAACCTCCTGACAGCACCACCATGCTTGTGCAATGACTGAGGTTTCTTCAGCACCCATTAGGGGAATAACGCAGCAGGGACTGCTCCAGTCAGCCCTTCCCTGCAGATATCCTTATCCTGGCTATGGTCAAACTGAACAGCCTTCCAGCCTTGTGCAAGACTTTGAGTCCCTATTTTAAGGAAAGAACGGCAGTAATGAATAAAGAGCAAAAAGGGTAAAAGCATGTATTTTTATGAAGCAACAACCACAGGGCAGCTTTATGGTGACTTTCTGGAATGCCAGGAGGGACTTTTAGTCTCTGCTACGCTTTGGGGAGGGGGTTGTCAACCCATGGCTAGGTAAGACCTATCTGGTCTCCCTGCCCTCTTCCTCACTGCCCTGGCCTGTGGGTGCACACTAGGTAATGGCAACATCCCGCCCTTCTTCTCCAAGCTTCCCTGGGCCAGGGCAGGGCTGAGCTCACTGGGGCTGCTTCTTATTTTGGTTTTGGCTTTCCTTCACAAAGTGGGTGCAGAGACAGTTTGGCCATGGGCAATCCCCCCCTGCTCCCTCTCCCTGAGCCCATGCAGCCCGCAGGGGCAGGGGCAAGCTGTCCCTGAGTGCTCCCAGCTGCCGTGGCCATGCGGCTCGCAGATGCTGGGGCACTTTAGGCAGCGCTGCCAAACCCACAGTGACAGGTCATTGGGTCCCTACAAACATTAATGTGATGTTTACTGCTTGCGCTGAAGTGCCACATGGGCTGCAAGCTGTTTCCTCTTGGCTGAGAGCTCGGAGGGAGATAACATGAGCTGCTTGGTGAGCAGGGACATCTTCCCCTGCTGCCGACCAAGTGGGGCAATAGCTTGGGCTTGCTTTCAATTACAGGGGAGTCCCAGCAGAGATGCATCAACTTTATCTCAGCTCCTCAAAGGAATCTCTTTCTTATAGCTGCTATGTGAGGCAAGGGTTTACAGAGGGAAAGGCTCACAAACTTACAGCCTTGAAAAAAAACCCAACCACATCCCAGCTTCCTGATTTTGCAAGGAGCACGGAGTTTGTCAGTCAATCTTGAATAAATATGAGCTTTCCTTTAACAGCAAATAATCCCCACAGCCTGACATTTACTCCCAGGCTAATTCTCCTGGCTGACCTTCAAATCCTTGCCCAAAGATTCCTGATCTTCTCACTGCCCTGCCAAAAAGATTGCTGAGATTGGCAAAGGTCGGGTGAGCTGAGCAGAGAGAGGAGAGCAAGTGCAGCTGGGTTCCTTGCCAGTCCCGACTTACTTCTCAACCTGTTAATTGCTTAGCAGTGCAAACAAGTGGAAAACAAACAGTTTCTATCGAAGGGAGGACTGTGAGCATACCTAAACTAATTGGGAAAGAGAAGCCCTTCAGAGACTCCCATTTTCCTGATAGAAAGCAAGCTGAAGATTTGTAACGAAAGGAAAGCAGCTCACTGTGGTTTCTGCACTGAGGCTGCTGTCATTCAAAAACATGAATTTGAGGTTATCCTGAAATTGTTTCACAATCCCTCACATAATCTTTCAAATCCTCCTACAAACCTAATGTTATCCTTCAGGAATGTATCAGCAAAAGATTTTTATTTGATCAGCACTGAAATCTTTTAGGAGTAATAAATTTAACCTTCAAGGCTACTATGGCATTCATTAAAGACAACCGAATTCATGTTTTTGTAGTCCAAAAAAGTTACATTAAAAACTTTTGTTTTAAAACTTTTTAACCTGCTGGTCTGGCAAAATTGTCTCATAGGAAACCCTACGGGTGGGAGCAACTTTGTCAAAGCACACCCCCCAAGGACCTGGTTGATTCCCAGGTGTATTAAGTCTCAGGGGATTGTCTCCTTCTTGGGCAACACACAGGAATCATTGAATAATCACAATTTAAACTGCGATCCTCATTTAAGGCTTCTTCTGGTGCCAGGGCCTGGGACTCTGTCCTTCTCTGCTTCACAGGTTTGAGGTTGGTGGAGATGCTTCCAGGAGTGACCCTCCCCTGAGAGCCTCCTGAGAAGAGTCCTCCTGTCCTTCTGCTGGTGTTCATATTGCGGTGCACAAGAAAAGTAAAACAGCCTCTGCGGGTGATAAATATGCAATCAGAAAGGTATAATTTGTGTATAAGGCATTTATACGCAGACATTCATTTCAGCTCAATACTTTATCTGACCTCCTTTTCATTGAAACAACATCACTCTGGTCAGTATTTTGATGAGATACCATGTTGGAAAGAACCCAGAAACTCACTGACATTTGCTGTCCTCTGGGGAATGGTTAGAAGGACAAACAGATGCTCTGAAACACTGTTGGACTTCTTCTTTGGAGCCACTATCAAAGAACACATTTCCATCATTGATCTAGGAGACTGAATTCTTTCCTTTACCACTTGAATCCATATAATCCTCTGTGGATCTGGCCAAATTCAACTTTGGTAATTACATTTTCCAGAAGCAGAGTAGGCTTAAATCAATAATTAAACAAAATTAGTTAGCACTTTTGATTTTTGAATGTAGACTTACTGAAAGCTGACATAATTTATAGACATCTCCTTCAAGCATGTTCAGCCTAAACTATAATTTAAATGAACTGGGAAAAAAAATTACTTCTGTAAGTTGAATCAATATGTCATAAATTGACATACTGCATTAAGTAGGGCAAATAAAACTGGATAGAGCAATTATACATCCTAGACTACAAGGTGACTGCTGTGTTCTCTGAACCTCAACATTTGCAGCTTAATAAATGCTGAAGAGCTGAACAGGTCTGGGTAACTCAGTGGTCTGCCTTTATTTTCTGAAATGAAAAAGCATCCTTACTTTGTATCCCTGCGGTCTAAGTCTGGGCTGCTCTGAGGGACTTTATTTAAAAATACAACAGAGTTTCTCTCCAGAGAAATATTGAGTTTCCATGGGTTAGGATGTTTTTCATTTCCAAAGGAATATTTTAATTTTTTTTTTTTTTAATTCAGAGAGAGTAACTTCATAGTGGTTAGCTCTAATGAGCTTGATAAAGCAATGGCACAGACTCCTCAAATTTTTTTAATAGTTGTATCTTACTGAAATCTTGCACTTAGCTGAGCCTGAGGAAATTATATCACAACTTGTCTAATTGATTAGCAGTGTTCACATTTGATTTATCATAATCACAGTAAGGGACAGGTAAATGGTATATGCCACTCTTAAATCATGCTGTTTCTTATACCTGTGATAAAATCTGAAGTATGCACTGTAGCGCACATCTGAGCTTTAATTTAGTTGACAGGTATGATAATAACAATGCACGAAACCTATGCCCTGATATCTTCAAGCTGTCCAGGTCATCTGAGACTTTGGCTGCCTGGGAAACGGCATGGAGATGAAGTTTGTGTTGTTATATCTTCACTGCTGTTGTTACTGTGATTGAGCTTGTACTGTTATTGAATTGCTTGAACTTGCTATTATTATTGAATTAGTAAGGTTAAGCCTGCTCAGATATGCCAGCATATACAGCAATTACATCTGTGGCTGAAATGTAGACATAACCTTTGTGGGTTCGGGGGTAGTAGTCTGTGATGATTTTTCCTCTGAATGATTTGCACATTGCCTTCTTGGTCTCATGGTGACTGCCCTCCTAGACTTGTCACTCTGGGCAAGCCCAGGCCCCAGGCTCTACACACTGTGGGATTTCCACACTTCAATTCTATCCTTTTACTAGGCAGCAACCAAATCTCACAAAAGCCCAGTGTTGAATGATGACTCTGAAGTCCACCTGCCACAGAGAGTGCCTGCACAAGTAAAGGCAGGAGGCAGAAATCTTGATGAGGGTCCATTAAAATAGAAATCTGCAGGTAGGAGATGATTTCTGCAAATAGGCTGTTGGGCTCAGTGCACCACAGTCCTGCTGGAAAAGAGCAATGTTATTTTAGAGAGCAGCAGCAGAGGGTGAGGAAAGAGGTGGCTGGAGGTATCTGAAAGCTGACAGGGGTGTGAACTGGGGGGCGTGAGCGAATTCTCATTAACCGTGTACACCCTATGAGCTAGGATAGCAGCCGCAAGGAAGATTTCAGCCCACACCTAGCCTCCAAATCCTGCTCTTGTGTTTAGAGTTCATGTTCTGAAGGGAATTCTTAAAATATATTTAAAAGAAAGTAATTGGAGCCTGTTGTATAATATGCACTTTGGATCACACAAATAACCTAAATGCTGGTATTTTCTGAGTGATTGAATTATCACCCTCATAACACTCTCTTAATATAGTTAGTGAATGTAACTAGATTGCAGAGGCTGGCTTAAAACATCATCAAAACTACATCACAAGTCAGGATGCTCAGCTTAATGGCCCCTAATTACATATCTCTCTATATGTCAGCCAGGCGTGCTTTAATTCAGATTCTCCCCATACTACCCACTGCTGACCCAATCAGTTTTCTGAGAGGTAGCTCTGATGTTCTGCTACTGACAGCAAAAGTAGCAATGTTAATATGTTATTGTTTTCAACAATAGGAAAGTGTCACACGAAAGAGATGAAGAGCACAAGACAAAATGCAGCTGGGGGAAGAGGAGAGGTAGAAGCCGAACTCCACTTGCTGACTCTCGTTGTGTGCTTACTTTCCGTCTTAGGGATCCTTGAACAAGTACTTGGTTAAGCAGATGGGACAGGAGAAAAAAGTCCAGAAAGCCTGGAGTCAAAATGTCTACAAGACAGAAGTGGAATGAGGACCACCAGTGAGAGCTACCTTCTCCCACCAAGACACATTTGAACCTGACGTGCATGAAGCACTCCAGGTTAAGAAGATGGGCCAGTTTCCATGGCTCATCAGCTCCATCACAATATCTGCTAAGACCGAGGTGAACATTATTTGCAAGCACCATCTGTGATTAAGGCACCTGTCACTAGCAGCTGGGTACATTACATATAGGACACAGAATAACCAGGGAGCAGAGCAGGAACCAACCCAAGTACTAGAGACTCCCCGGTAACTTCCATGCCTATAGAGAGTACTAACTCCTTTATAGAGGATGCTTAAATAAGCAGTTACGTCTTCTCACTCATCTCTGCAACCCATGCATGAGCAAGTAGATGAGTGATCTTGCAGATCCAAGTCACAGTAGAAGAAACTTCCCTAGCTCATCCACGGGGTATTTTTTATCCAGTAGCTTGGTGTCCTAAGAAAACAATGCTTATGAACCATCACTTTTGAGTTCTCTGGCTAACTGCAACCAAATGTAAGGTACACATTTACAATAGCTTACAAGATATGGGAAAACCAAGATCTCAAGGGGAAAAAAAAAGTTAAAAAATTATTCCCTTCATTAATCCCTTCATCTCCCTGACAGAAAGATAGGGAGACTTCAGGTGTTACACATTCTTTTTAACAACTGCTGGCTGAACGATCAGCACATTTGTCCAGCTGGCATGTATCTTGCCCTTAGATGGAGGTGTCACAGGACAACTGGGATTACTGTAAAGTAGGGAAGGCTTAGGAGTATAAGGCTTTGTTTCTCCTACTGCCAGTGGAATAACTGATTTTTCCTCTCACAGACTACTGAAGGCTCCTACCAATTGCACCACTTTGAGAGTAAATAATAAAACAGGACTCTGCCTCAATTCCTGTTCAACAAAGAGGCAAGCACTTGAAGTAAGCCTGTGTTGTTCTTCCTAAGCCTTTGACCACCTGAGATCCCACCTAAAAAGTCAGCCAGTGCTGACAGTCTCTTGGATTCAAGACTTGAACAGAAAACTAAAGGGCTCCTGGAAAGGGCTCTCCATAGTATGCTAGCGCAGGTAGCAGCCTTACTGCAGGGATGGGAAGGACATGTTGTATCCCAGATCAGCATTTCTCTAGTATCAGCAAGAGAGTTGCTTTTCAACGGGCTTAGACCCAATGCCTTAGCCATTCACAACTCTTCTTCTTCCCAGGTGAACTACACAAAGATGGAGAAAAGATGAAGAAGTGAAGAAGAGTAACTTAAGGGAGACTGACATTATGGAGATGCTGCATTACCTTCAAACCATGCATTATTTACCCAAGGTATTTGTAGTTAAGGTTGCATTTCAAAGAAAGGCAAACTCTTTTAGGAATGAAAATACACAGCTGGCACTTGTAAATAGCCTTAAGTCTACCCTGCAGTGACACCTTGAGGGGAAAACATTAAAAATAAATAACCAGAACATGCATTTCAAATCACTGCTAAAGAAACAGGAACCACAAGACTACCTGGACAGACAGCTGCCTGGTTTCCTGGAGCAACTCATGACAACGTGGGGCTTTATAGCGCCACTCCTGCCAAACAGCTTTCTGTTAAACTGTACCACCTCTCAACCTCTCCTGTACACGTCCCATACTTCTACAGTCTAATTTTCCTTTCCCTTTTTCTTCTTCTCCAGAAGAGATAAAGGAAGTATTTTGTGATTTTCAAAAAATGTTTTGGATCGACACTCAGTTTTGACCTTATTATTTCTGCATTTGAAAATTATCTTCCGCGAAAAACTGTTCTTTTTCAGAAGAAGCAACCTCTTATTCCTTGTGTTATTAGAATAAATTGCTCAGCCTCCTGGAGAGCAACAAAAGGCCCCAAGGAGACCTGGAGATGGCATCCCCATGGGAGTCTGGTCTGGCAGATTTGGCTGTGGGGTCAGCCCGGTGGTTGCAGCCGCAGCGGGCTAATCAGCTCTCACCCCTCTCCCCCTCACCAGACTTTTCTTTTGTGAGTTTGTCTGTTGCATGCCAAAGGCTGGTCATATGCACAAGCCCTTACAGAGGCTTTTCTCTGGACATGACCCAAGAATGGCATCGGAGACGTGCTACTGGAAATGGCCCCCACTTAGGGCTGCCTGGCCTCATGTCTATTGAGTGCAGAGGCAGATGTTTGGGGAAATGTGCTCTGAAGAGCTGTTTTAGCAAACTACGGTGACCAGCCATCTCTGGTGTCTGAGGGACAGTCAGTTATGAGGAAGAGCAGCTGCACATGACCATTGCTGCTTCCAAAGGGCATTCATACAGAAATTAATACTGGCATAAGGCTTCCGTAGGTGTGAGGTGTACCTCTGCGCTGTGCAGTGAAATAGCAGGTCGGCACTCAAAATGCTTTATAACCCCTCCAGTGGGGCTTTGGTTCAGTGTTTCAGAGACCAGGTAACACAGCAGGGTTTGTGTAGCTCACAGCCTTCATGTTTTGTGAGTAAACACAGTCGTTGTGAGTTCAGCAGGGGGGAAGGGGAAGAGGCAGCTCCTTCATAATGTTGCTGCCGTGTACTAAGCAAGAGATAACACTGTGTGCTTTTACTAGGGAGATAAAGGGCATACACAAAAAAAAAATCGTACATTGGTTGTTACGTGCTCTGGCATACTAATATGAATTAATTTTAATTTCTAATCAGTATGTTTAATTTGTAAAGCCTTAGAAAATGCAATTGATGTCATTTCGGAAGAGCACATACTAAGAAAATGAAACTTTTTGAGTACAAAATTCATTTTAACCCTGCCTGTGGAACTGCTCCTAACCTTCATAATTAAACTATCTCAAATGTCAAAAAATATCTTAAAATACAATTAAAGTGAAGGTTTGTGAGTTCAGTCAAATAATACAGTCAGTACGTTGTTTATTCCTGCATGTATGAAACTCCACAAATTAAATTACATTCAAGACAGACAGTGTCATGACAGCAGTCATACGTGTCCTGTATGTGCTGGCACTGGGGGAATGGGAAATATTTTTTCTACTCACTGCAACATTAGTCTCAATTACCTTGAGATGAATCTACCAAAGAAAAAAAAAACCAATCTATTCTTGGTTTGCACTTACAAAACATAACAAATGACCGTAAGGGGTTAATCAATATTTATAGACCATTATGGGATTCAGCAGATCGACACATTGCTGATGGCCCTCTCTAGGAAATCCTACGGATGTGAAACATAAACAGACACTGTTCCTGCCTTTCACATGCCAGTGTCCTCCTGTCCTGGTTTCAGCTGGCACAGAGTAAATTTTCTTCCTGGTAGCTGGTATAGTGCTGTGTTTTGGATTTAGGATGAGAATAATGTTGATAACACACTGATGTTCTAGTTGTTGCTAAGTAGTGCTTACACCACGCAAGGACTTTTTAGCTTCCCATGCTCTGCCTAGTGCACAAGAAGCTGGGAAGGGGCACAGCCAGGACAGTTGACCCAGACTGGCCAAAGGGCTATGCCATACCGTATGGTGTCATGCCCAGTATACAAACTAGGGAAGTTGGCCAGGGGGCAGCAATCACCGCTCAGGGCATCAGTTGGTGGGTGGTGAGCAATTGTATAGTGTATCACTTGCTTTGTATATTATTATTGTATTGTATTGTATAGTATTATATTAATTATATTATATTATATTATATTATATTATATTATATTATATTATATTATATTATATTAATTATATTATATTATATTAATTATAATTATTATTACTATTATTACTATTATTACTATTATTACTACTACTATTACTATTATTACTATTATTACTAGTATTCTGTTTTATTTTACTTCAATTATTAAACTGTTCTTATCTCAGCCCATGAGTTTTCTCACTTTTACCCTTCCAATTCTCATCCCCATCCCACTGTGGGGGAGTGAGCGAGCGGCTGTGTGGTGCTTTGTTGCTGGCTGGGGTTAAACCACGACACCTCCACTGGTCAGCTAATCAACCCACTGAAAAAACAGGACATTTTATCTCATCCCAAATTAACCATCCCTTGGCACCAGTGATGCACAGGCTTCCTCCATCAGAGGAAGCTCACGTAGAGCCAGGTTTATTAGGCATGACTGTGACTATGCCATTTCCAAGGCTGCCTTGGGAAACAGCTACACCACTTCAGCTTGGTGTGCAGCCTGGACCCAACTTGCCAAACCCAAGCTCACCACACACAGGGCCAGCCAGGGTCTGCCGGCATATGGTCCCTACAGCTGGGCAAAGCATCACAAGCACAACTCATCCTGATCCAGATTGCCTGAGAGGCAGCTAGATTTATTAAAGCTGGCCAGATGTGTCTACTTGAATGGGAATTACTGGTACAAAACTCAGTGTAAGATATGATGGAAGGGGGTGGTGATATTTCTTTACAAACTTCTCCAAGAAAGTAAATTTTACCTGTTCACAGCCATTCCCTCATACATTTTGTTCACCCATTCTCTCATACCACATACTCACAAGCACCAAGATGTCTGTGCTCAGATTTGACTTGGATCACTTGTGTATGACACCAAGGACAAGGGACACCAGCTGCCAAGTCTTCCATTTGTCCCTGGGGTTCCTCTTGAGGGCCGCACAAAATGATATTTTGGACAGATCTCTTCTATCCATTAGGTACCATCAGCTCTTATGGAGCAGTCCCTAGTCTGAGCATCGTGTTGACTTCAGGTCTCTAATTCTTAGGCCAGGTTGCTGTCCATTGCTTGTTTTTACTTGTTGGAAAAGATACCTATATCTTCCTCGTGGGCTAATGGAAAAAAGCATATGTGCTATGTTATATGTGATATGTTGCCATGTTGGTGCCACCCTCCTGTTGTTAGGATGCAGGATCTGCAGGAGAGTCGTCTGGGCTGGGATCTTCTCATAGTGTAGGTCTTCTTGGGTTGGTATAATGACACTTGCCTCCATTTTACTGCTGGAAAGGGTGTCTTTGGGGGGAAGTATCTATGCATTCAACCTTTTGTTCTGCTGGTTCTTCTGGTGCTCAATCACGCACACTCACTTCCCTTAGTACTTTGTTCCTACCAATCTTCATGTTTCTGTTACAAATCTCCCCATCCTTTGGGCTCTCCCCGGTTCCGGGCAGACTCCCTACCTGAGATGAGGTATGATGCATGCACAGAGGTGGCTGGCACTGCCGTATACCTGGCTCCTGTTTTGCTCAAATGATCCAGGCAACGCTATCTGCTGGTAATGGCAGCAAGTGATACACCCTTGCTTGTGCTACCTGCTCTTTGGTGGCTGATGCAGAGACGCACTTTGTATTGAAAGGAATTTGAGGGTGCTCACAGGTATTTTGTACATCATGAACTATGCTGAGCCTTAGCAATGGGGGTCTCTGCAGAGCAACCATCCTGTCCCCTCTGAACCATGCAGCCCATGAGCCTCCATGAGCCTTGGTTGCCGCAACTGATCAGAGGCAGCTGGGCTGGTCACCAAGAAACTCCCTCGCTGCTGGGAGAAGTTGGCCCTGGGAACCGCACAGCTACGTTTGATCCTGCAAACCCATGTGGCCAGCTGCACACCAGCTGCCTCTGCACATGACCAGGGTGGGCCCTTTTTGTTCATTTTTACATCTTGCTTGCTCTCAGTGACTCATCTTGGGTTGAGTGCCAATGAAGCTCTTCACCATGAGAAAGGTGGATGAATGAAGCCCAGAACATGTTTTGGTTTGGAGAGAGGAAAGATATGTTCTTTATCACCATATATTTCTATCCAATCAACTTTTACACACATGCATGGTGCCTTATAAGCTCCATAAAGCTTTAACATCTGCAGTGCCTACAGCACTGCAACACAGCCTTAAGGAACTGACAATTTGCGTTGTACAAGTCAGCTCTATATTTTTAGAATAACAGAGCTCCAGCCTTCAGTAACTATCATTTACAGTTTTCCTTTGAGTAGACTACTGGGTAGGCCTTTTAAAAAGGGTGAAAAACAGCTTTGAATTGTACAAATTGCAACAAATAACAGCTAGCTGTATGTATGCCAGTCTGTGCCACAGGGAAGATGGATATTATAAATGTTCTGGGATTCCATTTCATCCTCTTATAGTAGCTTTTTCCCCACCACTGCATCCTCTCCAGTAATGGTGTTAAATAATGTATATGTAATTTTGTTGTTTTACGCTCTGTTTTGCTTCTAACACTGGATTGGGACTGTGTTTCCCTCCCTCCCCTGAAATCCATGGTCGAGGATATAGAAATTCTGTCATTTGTTCCTGCAGCATTTGAAGAATTGGAAAATATCATCTGGAGCACACACCGCTTTTTCATCAGTGCCTCTTGACTGAATGAGATGGTCAGACACTGTCATGCCATCTGTAGTAAGCCCAGCAGGTGGATGTGCCATGCCAAGAGATTTTGTTTGACAGCCTTTATTCATCAGATGGGTTTGTAGGCAGCTCATTACCAAATGACGAACCTTCCTGTTTCTGGCTAATTATCAGCTTCAAAGTCTGCTGGGTGAGATCAGTTCCCTTATAAATGACTATTGGTTCCTGTAAAAGGGATTTTTTTTTCCTTGGGCTTTTTACTGCACCATTTAAAGGTAAACCAGCATTTCAGAAACTTTAATCACAATCATCTTTCAGTCTTCTATATAGATATCTTCACTAAAAAAAAGGGGGGGAAAAAAAAAACGTTGCCAAAAAATAGATAAATAGATGTACAGTGTACGGGTCAGCTTTGATAAATTCTTTGTTTCTGCTCTAGCACATTCACACTATCAAGATGAAAACCCTCTCCTGTAACTCCACAGTCACCAGAGAAGTTGCACAGAGAAGAGTTTGGCCAGAATAATCTATAAATTATTTTTTTCTCTCGTTTATATAAATATAAAAATTAGTTTGAAAAATTCATGTATTGATCTGTTAAAAGTTGTGCTGTTTATTTTAGGAGCTTACACCTTTCAGGCCAGGCACTGTTTTATTCTGTGGCTGAAGACCATCTATTGCCTTCTGGGTACTAGTTTATTTTCAGAAGCTATTAGTTTTGTTTACGATCTTCACCATTCAGAGCTTAATTTCATACAAAGGTGGATGAACAATTCCCTTTCTTAACATCTTTCTGTGGGTCAACACAAGAGAAATGAGTGCAGAGCAATAGGAAATTGCATCAGGAACTGTGGTGCATCGAGAGAGACCGAGCAAGCAAAGAGTCAGATGCCACCAGATACAGTTCTCAAAAACACTTCTCAGGCCAAGCCAGGACCAGGGATGGTATTTTATGCCTGGAGAGGCACTGGATTTGCTGGCATCGCAGCAGTCACACTGTACACATGTGAAATTTGTATTCCAGGCTGGGTCAGGGCAAGTATTAGGTTGTGACTAGTAAAGCGTCACAGAAAGCTGTGTAAAGGAGGAAAAATTACATCATCTGTCTCATTCATTGCGCAGACTTGATGGAATCGGGTGCCCCACACTGTCTGCCCTTAGCAGCCTAATACTGTCATCCCGTGCTGGCAGTGCTAGAAGGTACCAACCACCAGCAAGCGCAGAGGACTGCTGCCGCAGAACCCTTCCCAGGGGCACAGGCAGAAGCACCTGGTGCCTTGCCTGCTCTCCAGGGGCCACGGCCTCACTCCCCACACTGCAGGACATGCTTTGCCAGGCGAACAGCTTCGAGTGTTGGGTTGCACAGTCCCTCCTCACTCAGGGCTGACAGCAACACGGTATGCCCATAGGTACCAGTCCCAAGGGGAGGCTTAGCACCCTGCAGGAGCATACAGCCAGCTCCCATGCTGCACAAGACACTGCTCCCTGTGAATTCAGGCTAACCCACAAGGGTGATCGCTGGAAGAGATGCTCCTAGTTGGCATGAGGGTACCATTGAACAGGGTAAAATTCAGTAAAAAAATGCAGAGCTTGAGAGTGCAGTAGCCTGCAAGAGGAGAGGTCCTGGTATGAAATCATAACAGGGAAAACAAAGCAATTCCTCTCCACAGAACGGGTTCTGTCTTCACATTACCTCTGCAAGCAGAATGACATGACACTGGAGAAAACATGTCTTTGCAAAACACAAAAATAACTAAGGAATACACAAACAGAAATGCCACGATCTTCCGTAACAGAAATCTGGGTGGATTTTCAGAAGTGGCAAAATGTCACTTATGTCAGAGGCAAAACAGACGTCCCATGCTATCCAGCTGGCCCACCATCCTGTCTATGGCAATGCATCAATCAAGAGGCATCTTGGGAAACGCTCACTATATATATTACGTATATAAACGATAGTTAAAATGGAGTGGGAAACATTTTCTTTGGGAAAATGCATCTCTCAATTAAACGATGCTTCACAACTGTATAGTGCTCTAATTAGGAGATAACAAATTGATTTACTCACAGCAAGCATCGATTTTATAACAGGGTTCTCTAATCACAAAGATAAATTAGCTGCCTTTAAAAATTATTCTAGCAGCGAGTTTGTCGCACACAATACAGCAGTGTAAGGGATTAAGTGCAATTCCTGCTTTAATCACTAGGTGGCATTTGGCTGTGTTGGAAGAGTTCAATTTTGGACGTCAAATGGAATATTGGATTTTATACTGAGTAATGAAACGTAAGCAACAGTTCAGTGACAGAAATGAGGATGTGGATGGATGCTAGATACAGGTTAATAAAAATGCTAGAATAAACATACAAAATAGGCCATTAAAATACTTTAAGATTACTGTAAGGTGCTTGATGATAAGTAGCATTAAGGCTAAACTCCGGTTAAGCTTGTTATTGAGAGAATAGTAACTATTAGTCTCGTGGCTGTGTCCTGGCCATCAGCCCACGCTGGTCGGGTGGGATCCAGGTACATCACTCAGCTTGCCTCTTGGCTCATCTAAAACAGAGAAAAACAAACAACTGCTGAACTCCCTCAGAGGTGATTCTGCACCACGTCAGTCTGCACTGCTGCTCCTGTGCAGATCTTCTTCCTTCCAGGCAGGTGCACACCCATCTGGGTCACTCCTCGCCAGGCTTGGAGGGCTGCCAAAATGTAGTTGTCTCACCAAATCCAGCAATATCAGAGTGAAACAGCCCCCAGCAGTTAGGAAGCAGCCAGGCAGCAAGTTCCTCGCCTCCCTTCCATTGTACAAATCAGTGCTTCGTACTGACAGAGATGTAAGTATTGCCAAGTCCTTGTGGTCCATGGGCATATGAATTCATTGTGTTAAGAGGTGTCTTGGGCACAGCTTTGCTCTCAACTGAAGAGAACATGTATTTCAAATCTCCTGCTAACACTGTTGTCTTCCAGTTCCAGTAAAGGATTAAAAAGACCATCCAGAAAGAGGTCAATGTTTTGTTTGTCATTCAAAGGACAAAATCAAGGAGGAAAAAAATCTTTTGAAAATAAAAACTATGTTTTGTCTGCCCTTTGGAAAGAAGAAAAACTGATTACAAACTGTGTCCTTAACTTTGCTTCTAGAATTACTTCTAGACATTTACTACCTGGGCACATGCAGGGGGCTGGGAATTTTTTTTGTTTTAAATGCAGGTCTGGCAGTTCTTACGAGGAAAAAACAAGCATGCTTTATAATAATATTGTGAAACAGTAGAGAAAAAAATAAGGCAAATAAAATGCTATGAGGGAAATAAACATTTTCCCACACACAAATGCACCAAGTCCCTCCCTCACCTCTAATATGGAAGCCTCTTGATTTTTTTGCTGAGCGGCAAAGTACTAGTAAAGACATAAAAGTACATAGCTCACACCAGTTATTTCCCCATACAGTCATCTGTAGACATATGACTGTTGAGATGTCCGTTTCCCTAATATTTGCAAAAAACCTGAAGCAAATAAATGAACTACTGGGTGTAGGCAAAGTAAGTCACAGTGTATTTATTCACCTGAACAAATACTAGACTTTTATTAGTATGCTTTAAGAGAGCAGCCTCTCAGTTGGTTTCCATCAGAAATATTATCTCCACAATACACATGTTTCAAAGGAGCACATTTTATATCTGAGGAGGAGGCCGTTTCTCAGAAAAAGTCCAGCTCACAAGCCTTTTATTGAGCCATTTATTTCCTCTGCCCTGTTCAACATTGCACCCCTTTTCCCGAAGGCTCATAAACATGCAGTCAGGGCCATGAACACTAATTGTTGAGTTAGCGAAGGTGCAGAATTACAGTGATTTGCTACCTACTGCTTTACCTCCCTCACCCCGGCCTCTTTCTCTGGCAAAAAGCAAGAATTGAAACATGAGGTCCATCTAAAGGTGAGATGGCTGTGTGAGACTAATGCATTAACCTACTCACTGCAAATGATTCCTCACCTGCATCCTAATCATCACACACATGCTGCCAGTCTCCAGCCACGATGTCAGAAATAGTCCCTTCCTGACGTGTTTGCTCTTCGGTCTGCCGCCTGCATCCACCCACCGCCAGCAGAGTGCTTTGGAAATGGATCCGTCAATTAGTGCTGGGAACAGAAAGTCAGACGATGGCACTTCGTGTTCAAACTGGAAATGGAGATGTTTGTTTTTCAGCATTGCAAAGTGACATCTAACCACCCACCTCGTAAAAAATGATTTTGCTTCAGGTTTGAATCACGAAGTCTCTTAGCTGGGTTGTTCCCAGTCTGGTAGCAGCTGAAAAGCATGACTGTGCTGAGGCTACCCAGGCTTGTGTGTCCCAGTCCTCCGTATGCAAACAGATGAATACACAGCTTTTACTCTGGGACATCACTAAAGTACTCCCAAACTGGGATCTGCCTGTTTAATTTGGCAAATTTTTTTTGGTAGCTATCACTGCATGGAAGAAGCTGAGACTGATGGAGAAAACCAAGGATTTTTATGAATCTGGTTGTGTTGAGGAGGAAAACACTCAAAATAACTCACAACACAAACTTGATGTTCTGTTACCAAGCTCACAGAGCTTCCAGACATATAAATAAACCAGCAGTATAGTACCCTGCCACCGTCACTTTAGCAGTACACGAAGCTATTTATATGTGTGGGAGCACTATTTCTGCCACTGCATCCCCCAGAGCATTACCTCGGCCGTGATGTGGCAGCCGCAGCAACAGCCACCTCCCTGTGGGCTGGGGACACGGGGCACTCAAGGCCAGCATGGCCCATGGCAGCTGCTGGCTGAGGGCAGAGCATCCCCATTGCCACCAAGTCCAAAACCAGGGAGAGCCTCTCCCAGGGAAGGGTGGATGCAAAAAGGGTTGGGCTAGCAAAGCTCCAGTTCAACAAGACCCAGGCAGACCCCTCTGCCACGATTTCTGCTATTATCACTCCGTAATGACTTTTCTCTCCTTGACCTGTTAGGCCTGGGCTGGAAGGGTACAGAGAAGCAACTGAGCGCTCAGCAGTCGGCACTCTTGGCCCTGTGGCACCCCCCAGCTCAAGCCCGGAGGAGAGGCACTCCAGAAACACCACTTGCTCAGGGCAGAGATCTCAGCTGGCCAGCATTGCACTTGGTTTTTTTGGAGCCAATCTGCCTGCTCCTCTGTGGCTTGCAAAACACTTACTGGGCCAAGCAAACAGGAACCACAGCGAGAGGTCACCCTGAGGTCTGCCAGTCACTGAAAGCACTTTTGGTGTTTGGTTTCATGCCACGCAAGAGCAAACCACCTCCAACAACACGGACCATGTCAAGGCTAACCAAAACAGGCCCACAGCTGCTCCCTCTTGCTCCTGCAGCAATAAGCCCTCTTCCTCCCAGACTGGTGGAGCCACAGCCACATTGTCCATTGGGACTGGCCCTCAGTCCCTCCGACCTGTGCCCTGGGACCATGGGTGAGGAGCACCTGCTGGCCTCGGCCAACACCATGCTGGGAAGCGCTGACGCACACTCAACCCTGGACAAGCACCATTCCTATGTCTGGGGATCCCGGGGAGCGCTCTCCTCCAACCTTGTCTGCCGGGGAGCGACGGCAAGGCTGCTCCCGGCAGCAACCACCTCCTCCCTAGCTGAGCACAGGCTCTGCAGGGGGAGCGCAGCCAGATCGTGCAGGCAAGGCGGGACATGGAAAGCGCTTTCGTGGTCACGTGAAACTTCCTGCCTGCCCCGCCGATAAACGCTGCCGCAAAAGGTCGTCTTAAAAATTCTCTGTGCAGTTTTAAGAAAGACGTCCCCTGTGCACAGACCAACCAACCTCACTTACGGCACCTTCTGCTATTTTACGTATCCACAAAGGGCACTGCAGACAGATGTGCTTTCAGAGAATGGCATCTTAGTCTACCACTAATTATTAATCAGTAGATATGCTGTAGGCTAAATTCAAGTATATGTCACAGGGAGATTTAAATACAATTTTATTTCATCCAAGAGTATTTGAAGGGCCATATTTTGCCAACTTCAAATAATATACTGAAATCACTTTTTCTTTTGGAAATAATATTTCAGTTTTCAGGTATCAGATGAACTTCACTATTCTTTCTTCAGTGACACAGTCTTGTTTTTAAGACAATACAAATTCAACTCTAGTTTTTTTCCTTTAGAAAACACAAATTTGCAAATGGTTTCATAATTGCAGTATGTTACAAATGGAGAAGGTCAGCACAGTTTACTGAGATAAGATTTGCTCTAATTCAGAATAGATTGGTAATGGATTCCAGCACAGAGGTGAGGTAAATCAATGCACATCACCTGCAGTAAAGTTAAGACTTGTAAACTGATAAGGGAAAAGATAAACCTTGTTTAAATGTATAAGAAACAGCTGAGGAATTTAGACACTTTTTTTTTTCAGTAAGTGATATAAGGTAACAATGTTGTTTAGCACCGACAGATGTCTTTGAAGCATTTTATCGGGATCAGCTATCTTGTAGAAGCTTCTTAAGATAAATAACAGGTTCTGTACTAACATCACTATCTACACAAGACTACAGAAGTATATAAAGAATGCCTCAAAGCCGGCAAGCTGATTCCCAAATTGCAGTCTCACAAATCACCAAAATCACCTCAGAGTACCCTACAGCTAGCTTGCTGGTGGCCTAATGCTTGTGTTCTTCATCTTTCAAACTCATAGGAGAAATAGCTTAACTACATTAATTATTTCAATATCACTTTTTCACTTACTAGTACCGGTCACAGGGAAGTTGCATGATTTTGGAGTAGGAGGGTAATGGCCAGAAAACTCCTTATGTTTTGGTTGGCACACTCAAAACAATTTGATAATTCCTTCTGGAGATGTTGAGTATCAGTAAGGACTATTTAGCTTTTGAGTTACTCTTTGTGTCTTTAAAACTTTATGTTAGAAGTTGGAAACATGAACTCCTAAGTGTATCTTTATTCGTTTGCTATGATATTAAAAGAACTTGAATCTAAAAGGAAAAAAAAACCCATATAGTATTTCTACTATAACTTGAAAAAGGAATGGTGTTTCCTTGCCCTGAAATTACATGTAACTTTAATGATTTCTCAGAGTTCATGACTGAAATCTGGTTTTATATTCCAGCACACCTTTGGTATTCAAAGCACGTGTATTTTAGGATTTGTTCATTCAGTCCTCAAAATGTGCAGTTTGCCATGCATATTTACAACCTGAAATATCATTATTAATGACTACAACAAGCTGTATTGTTACCTTGTTGAATATGGGCACATTATTGACCAGCTTTATTGCAAACAATTTCAAATAAAATTGAAGCATGACATCTGTTGCCAGTGTAAATAAAAAATAACAACAGAGACTCAAATAAACAGTCACTAACTGCAAAATAAATGCAAGTCTAAATTTATTGCTGTGTTTATAATTTATTGGGTCTCTGCCTTTAACATCAGAAATTCAGCCAAGTTGTACCTACTAAAAAATTACACTAACTCCTGATAAAAGCCTGGGCAAAAGTATAGAATATTTGTGAATCTGGGTCAATGAAACCCACTGAGCCCTCCTGCTGAGACAAAAAGCAGGTTCTGAATCATGATGGGGATGTCCAGACCTTGGAAGCTCTCAGAAAGCCTTGCCATTGTCTTGGATGAGGCCAGAATTTAATCCAAGGAGCATACGAGGTCTAAAAAGGAGTTCAGGATGGGGAAAGGGGAGGCAGTGGACAACAGGAGGCATTGTGTTGGATCCCAAGAGGTTTAAAAATTGATATTCAGAGGGGAAGGACAGTGATAGCTGTGCACAGATGAATTGCCACCTCCCAACCATATAAAACCAAAATGCTGACATATCAAAGGTTTTGTGATTTTAAAAGCAAAGATTCTTAGTTTTTAGGTGTACAGCAAAAATTAAATTCCACAGCTGCAATGCTAGCATGGGAGGTACGTCGGGTGGGTTGAAATAGTTAGAATAGTTAGAAATAGTACTGGGCAAGATGATGGCCCATGAACAGCACATGGCAGTGTGAGAAGTGCATTCTCCCCAGACTAGCTGTGTCACTGGGTAGATTTACATGTGTATGAGCTGTCTAATATGCCACAAATTCCAGTAACTTAAAAAAAAAAAAATGCACTTCAGATGGTGTTAAAGTAATCATTATTACAACCTCAGGCTACCTGCAGTCACTTAAAACATTCAAATCCTGGATCATTGATACTGGTAATGTGCTACTGTTCAGACATGCTACTAATTTAGAGAAGGTTAATGTGGATTTTTAAAAAATCCAATTCACTCCAAGTGTTTTCAACAGCCAGTAAGAAAGAGTACTTAGCATAGAAGGACTCCATTTCAAAATGACAGGACTCCTCAGTTCTTCATCCTTTTTGCCTACAACATGTCAATTTATCAAGAAAACACACTAGTTTGCACAAATTCCTATCTCTTTGGTGGGAAAATAGAGTAGGGATTTATTCTTTCCCCAAGCCTTTTCAGTAATTCTTTTTTTTCCAGAGAAGATTATATAGTTTATGTTATTTCAGTGGATTATCTAGTTACAACTTCAGAAGACAATATATTCATGTTTGGGGAAAATGCAATAAGCAAGGATCATTTATTCATCATCTTTGATTATTTCTGCCAAGTCTATTTCATTGTCCAATGCTGAAAAAAGATAAAAGTTTTTAAATTAGCAATTTCTTTCTGGAGTAAAACACACCAGTAATAAAATATCATGTTTTTTATAGGCTCTGGGTGAAATGTATCAGTCATAAAGCAATATTATATGCATTCAGAGCACATTTTAAAAAACTGAGCTACTTTGAAAAGAACGAAACTGATATATTCTTTCCATAAAATTATTAAAAGCTGACCTCCAGCTAAAAAAATACCACGTTTATTGCGAAGGTGGTGTGCACTACTGAGGTACTTTGCATTGAAATAGTTCACTTAATTTTGCAGTGAGATGAAAACACTAAGATATTACCTCAAGAATGTATTTTTTTTTTCATTTCTGCATTTACACAGGCACTCCTCTGGCCAAGTGGCAGGTAAAATATGCTGCAGTGTACATGACTTGAAACCGCATGGAATAAACTGAAATTATAAATTCTTGAGCATTTTAGTTAAATAATCACAACTGAAACGCCGTGTTTGACTAACTAAACACAAATCATTTACTTTGAGAAAGTTAGGGACATCATTAGGGTAAAATAATCTCAGTGAAACCATCAGCATTAGGCGAACGGTGATTATCCCCCGCTGGAACCTGTAATTTCAACTTAGTTCCTGCTGAGGTGGCAATTACTGGTATTCATAGGATGGTGGTTGTGTTTATCTTCCTGTCATTAATTCACAGACAGCCTTTGGATGGGATGGTGAAAGACAACCCCACTCCTACATACAACATGGCTGCTACACTGACTCTCCAGCATGGGTAAGAATTCATATTCTAATGAATGTGATCAGAAATCTGAATTAATTCTTACCCACACTGCATATTCTAAGAAAGTTCATGGGATCTTCCAATCCAACAGCTGCTCTCGGTGATTGTTTTAGACCATGCTGACAAACAAAAACGAAAAGCTGACAAACAAAAACGAAAAGCTGACAAACAGTGAAGAGTGCTGAACTGGTCTGACTGTCTTGCATCATTTCTTCTTACAGTTGTGTTGAAAAATATACATACCTACAATGTTACATGATTTTCTCAGATTTCTCTGATGTAACTATCTTGTCCAACTGATTTGGGGGGATTAAAGAAGCTGGTACATGTTATCTGCATTTGGAGACACTTGGATGATTTGATCGTTAAGAAATTTCATACTACTTTGGAAGAAGAAAGTAGAAAGATTCTGCCAAAACCCCCAGAAATTCACTCCTCTCTGGATTTCTACAAAGCCTGTGTATTAAAAATTCACATCCAAATATAAATTAAAAATTCACATCCAAATATAAATTAAAAATTCACATCCAAATATAAATTAAAAATTGTAGTAGTATACTAACACATCCAACGAATGCTGAATTTTCTTAAATGAGGTTGAGAAGAGGCAAAATTAAAGCAAAGGTTTTAAATGTGGTAAGCAGCATTAAAATCCACTGCCAATAAGTAGAGTTGAATTAAGAATGAGCGTTAATTGCAGAAAGCTTAAAAAAAAAATCCAACAGCTTATTATCATAAACAGTCATGAAGTTCTCAGCCAGGGCGGGCAGTGTCAGGGGTGTGGACAGGAAATGTTTTTTCTATGTTACACAATTAATTGCTTGAGTGCCCCAGGCACTTGAAAGCTTCATCAAGGTGCGCTTGCATCAGGGACCTGACCTTTATCTGCAGATTATCTGATTTAGCAGAGTTCTATCTCTTGGAAAAGAAAATATACCTGTTTCCTGCATGATAAAGCAAGGCAAAGTTAATTTTTGCATTTTAGAAGTGATTTTCTTTTTGGTCTTCAGCATTTGATCACTGGGGTGAGAGGAGGAGGGGAAGCGTGAAGGCTCTCAAAATACACCATCGCTAGAGCCTGTGTGGACGGAATAGTACAGACTGTACAGAAACAGCAGACTCCCACCAACCATGAATTTTAGAAGTTTTTGGCAGCTTCTGCTTTTCCCCTCACGCTCGAGAACATTTCAAAGGCAGGATTACAAAAGAAGACATCACATGTTCGATTCAAAACTGTAACTGGGGCTCTGGGGAGAGGAAAGGGGGCAGGTACAGAAGCAGCGCACGCTGTTTTGAAGGACTCATTACAAAGCACTTACCTTTATACCTCTCTGCACAGGTAAGGATCGCAGCCGGGCAAATGATTCACCACCTCACCATTTAGACAATAAGGAGGATTAGTTAACCTGAGACTGCTTTACCAACCTGTGGATCTGACCTAAATACCACAGTTAAGCAACAGGGTTTTGTGAATGTAGGACTTCAGGCAGGAGCTGGCCTGATACAAACCTGACACTTTGCCAGTCTTTGCTCTAACCAAGAGATTTATAAACATGCAGCTTTCCTCTGGCACCTATGAATTATGAATTTCTCAATACATTCAAGGGGTAAGGTTGCCACGTACCAGAAACCTGAGGTCACAGAAAAGACCAAAGTAATATCACTTCCTTAAAGCAATGATTAATATGACTAAACAGCAGCATTAAACCTCCCACTCTTTCGCCTTTCCCCTGGGAGGATTTGGTACAACTTTTCTCTTGGCTAGAAACTCCTACTACGTACTAATCAAGATGATCATCTCGTTTCTACCCAGTGCAATGCCTAGAGTGCAGAGAAGAGAGTACTGAAAAAAGCCAACCAAAACCCAAAAGAAACTAAACCCAACAAAATGCCGAAACACATGCCTTTACATCTAGTCAAGATTTTAAATCCTTGCATTGACACTTACCTCCCCCTTGTTTAAAACTTCATCTCTCCCAGGCAAGGAGAGAAGGGAGGAGAAGAAAACTACCACTACTTGGATACTCTTTTTGCTGACACCTATCATCTTTGTTGATAGTCCCTAATGAATAACTCACCTGTGGATAAACATGCTAGCTTTATTATTTTGTCTTAGCAGAGTCAGCATGATTCAGAAGAGAGCAGTCATAAGACTGCCACACTTCCCAAATTGTCAAAAGCTGCGGGAAAACAAAAATTAGTAGCTGGGAGAGAAGGCTTAACTCTCACTACCACAAACAACCTGGCAGCCTGTTGGTTGATCTGAAATATATACATATAGAGACACACACACAAACTTAAAAAGGAAATACTGCTATCCAACAGAGACCACTCTAGACCAGACAGTTTTCTCCTGCCTGAGAACGACAAAGAAAAATCACTATAAGCAAATTTATTTATTATACCAACTTGGCTGGAAAAACAGAGTTCTTTGACACACAATCCCTCTTCTTAGGGCCTTAAATCATGCTGACTTTAAAAGTGTTAAGATGGACATAAGAGTGCATTTAGGCATGACAGCTCATGCTTCCTATGCCAGGCTTCCTTTTTGCATCCCAGTCTTTTGAAACGGGTGGTAATAGAGCCATCGCAAGGTACATGTCTACGTGCTGATCACTGCCCTGGCCAGAGGACTGGAACCATTCCTACAGATACCTGCCAGAAACCACTGACACCTGCTGCTTTTCAGAAATCAAAACTGTGTTTTCTTGACCCTTTGGGGTCAAGACGAGTTGGCTCTGGGCATAATTTTACTACCTTGTCAAAAGTTTATATGTGATAAAGACCCCTTCTGTACGAGTTTGTGTGAAGGGGTTCTACAGCTCTGGGTAGAGGAATGGTTACCAGCAAGCAGCAGGCTGAGGAGAAGACGACTACATGCTGAGAAGCAGCATGTGACAGTCTCCGAGAAACTGGTAAGCTCTGGAGACCAGTTGTCCTGTTAAATCCACCAGAACACCAAGAGCCTGCTGGCTGTGTACAAAGCCACCACCCACATTAGTATCAACCATGGGTTGCATTAACTTGAATCATGTACAAGCAGGTAGCGGTTGCTATGTGCAGACAAAAAAACTACAGGATTACATATACACACCTGATGAAGCAAAGGGTTCTTCGAGGGACTTTCTAAACTACCTACCTAGGAGCCAGAGGTCCCAGGGGTTGGGATTGGCCTCCCAGTTGTTGCTCCTACAGAGTAATTATGAGTGTGCGAGTAAGATAAATATTCACACAACACATCGGCTATTAGTAACAGCTTTAGTAACAAAAAGCCTTCTGCCGGTTGTGATCTGTATCTCTCCCAACTTGATCCGCTGTCACAGAAAAGGGAATTTACAGAATCAAGCATCCAACTATTTTATCAGTTATTTCTTGGCAATACTAATCCCCAGTAACTAGAACTGCTGCTGCCACTAACTGATTTCATTTCTCAAATGACTTGCTCAAAAAAGTACTTGCAGAACGCACTCTATGGAGGAACTCACTTCCAAGACTTTCTTGGAAGTCCAGAAAATGGGACTCCAGCTGTTCCTGACAGAAACATAGTGAGTCAACCTAACCAGTTTTCCTAGTCATGCAATTTGGACTCTCCATTTCAATGCCAGCATGCGCTGAGATTAATCATCACAATAGACCAAAGAAACTGAAGGTTAACACCTTTAGTTTCTTTTACTTCTGAAAGGCAAGTTTAGGAAAGCAAGTATCTCTAAACAAAATTCCTGTAGCTGCCACTTGAAGATAAGATTCTAGAGAGCCTGAACCTTTGTTCAAACCTGCTCCATTTTTCCATGATTCCTGGCCAAAAAAAACCCGACGCCAGCATAAGAACTTCTAAGTATTTCCAGCAGATCTTTAGATTTTGGCACATAAAACTATCTGCTATGCATATGCAGTACACCTACCAATTGCATCACTACCACTGAAAGTTGTGCCATGTCATTATGCATTACTAGTCGGGTGGAGAACTACTCCCAGGAATCTTAGAGCTGTTAGGAAAGCTTTAAACTACCTCATCTGATGATATGTAAATGCAGCATTCATGCCTCTGGAAAGACTCTTTAGTAGGAACGTTGTTGTATGCATTATTATTCTACTCTAATAATGTCACTTCTACACTTCTGTGATTTCACTGTTTGCTTCTTTTAAGTAACAACTCCATGTACTTAGAAACTGGCAACTTCTGTCCTTAGCAGCTTCTCTTCATTTGTCCCACTCTACTAGTTCAATAAAGGGATGTGAACACAAGTGGAAGTTTCTCTTCAAAAACAGACAGACATATGACGGTTAGTTACAACATGACACCAGGCTGCTACAGTAGTGCTAATAAAAATCAACTGCTGGACTGTTTACACTGCTTTGCATAAACTCCTTCAAGTGCCCTGAGCTGAATAGTAGCTTTGTTGCTCTGAAAGTTTCTGCTCAGCTGGTTTACCAAGGTCTTGCCCTCAGCTGCAAGCTACAGGATTGTACTTTTAGATTTTTCGCTTCATTTAAGTGTTTATAATCAGGAACTTTCTTCTGGAAATTCCAGTGGCAACTGACTGCCAAGCCCTGACAATGAGCTCTTAAGCTTTGACTATGGGCTGAACAGAACCATGGCTTAACAAAGTTTTTTTTTTTTTTTAAACAATTCTTTCTCATCCAGTAAATACTGAGTTTCAAATATCCATGACAATTTCTTAAGGCATTCTTGACATCTTAATGCAAAATTTCCCTTCTATATAGCCAAAAATTGAGACATTTAATACTTTGAGTATCTCAAAAGTGAGACTACATCGCTAAACTGGGTAAAACTTATAAAGCACAATGTTCTCTCATTTACTGTTTTTCTAGCTAGTGTTTTGTGTTTAGGTGTGCATTGGTTTACTCCTGTTGCCAATATGAGAAGACGCCCCAGACTGGAAAACATCACCACTCTAATGCTTCTGGAGGACATACATATGGAAGTTGAACTTTCCGAGAGAAAAAAAAGATATAGAATTATTCTCAAATGTCAGTGTTCCTTTGAGTTAATAAATACCTTCCATTCTTCCTGCCAAACTTTTATTGTCAGAGTGCATGCTGCAAATGTTAACTATTAAAACTTTGTTTACAGGAAAACTGAAAAACAAAATTTTGACAACTTTAGAAAAATGGTGACAAACGCTAGAAATGTTTTGCTTACATAAAGCAGAGATAAAAAAGGAAGCAAATTATTGTGATTTGGGATTTTCTAAGTTTTCTGCCCCTCACAAAGCTGAAAAATGGTGGGGAAAAAAAAAGATGAAAAGTAACTACCTCAGCAAGTAGTACCTGCGAGATCCCAGATAGTTCTCTTCCTGGATGTATAGGCGGTATCTTGTTCAAAGCAGAGAAGGGAGGAATAATAGGAAAAGAGTTGCTCATTATTTAATATACTTGAGAAAGGCCAAAACCACTGAACAGCTAGTGTCAGCAGACTATCATTTATGACTCAGGGAATGAGCAAACAAATCTTCTGACACTGAAGCTAGGTTAACATCCAAGAAAGGACAGCTTCCTCCAGGATTTACCGATGAGATTAGTCCTACCACTAGATTCTAGGGGAATGGACCTCTCAAACCTGAAGGCCTTTTATTACAGAGTGAATCTTCATGAGTTCTTGAGATGTTGTAAGAGGCCTGATCTGGTTCTCCAGCTCCAATAAATACTCCGAAATTGCTCAGATCTGAGGGTGGACTCTAGAAGATAGGACTGCAAGGTACAATCACAGTTTTCTTCTTCAAGTGGTATCATTATAAGTTATTTAAATGGCTTGATATATCACAAAGATATGCTGCCTCTTCTTCAAATTTGTCAAACCCCATACTAAAATTGTGAATTAAAATTGGTTGCTTAACTTAGATCTTTTCTATAGCTGTCTTAAGATTTCTAAAAAAAGCTTAAGTTTTACCTGTGTAAACAGTCATCTTTCAAGTTTAATAGGACTATTTTAAACACTACATGCTTGTTAATTTTTTTCTAATATAGTTCACTCATAGTTCAAGAATTATGATTTTGGAATAGGACTTATTAGAAAATACCTTAAAAATATTCTTGAAATCTGTAACAAAATAATAACTCAGCTATCTTTAATATTAAATTCTTGCCAAACCAGCTACAAGTCATCAACCAAAATACCAATATTTATCTGTAGAAATAACTGAGCTATAGAATAAAAAGTAATATAAGTACCCATGAAAATATAAATATTATTTAATAGTATAATTTTAATAAAATTTTATTCAAAATAAATTTAGTGAATAGTTTCTAGGACTTGCTCAGTCTCCACACAATCATATCTGAACTGAGCTGAGCTGCTGCTATTTTCAAAGCAATTTCCTGGTAAAGGGCACCATTCATTGTTTGATTCATAATTCTCACACTCTCTTCCCGTTCATTCTGAAGCTTCTTTCTGAATTGCTGAACTCCTTCCACACTGTCCAGTAAAGAAGCCACAGGAGCATCACTGATTTTCTTGCCAGGCTCATTCCCCCATGTCAAACTGTTTTCGGCTTTACTTTCTTTTGAGAAGAAAGAACTCCTCAAGGTGAGCATTTCTTTTTCCAAAGCCAGTGCTAACTGTTCAGTAAGTACACCTTTGCTTCCAGATCTCAGGAGTTTTACATCACAGCTTGGTGGGAGAACTCTAGTAAGGCTATGAAGGCACTGGAACAAGACAGTCAGATTTCTGTAAAATAAGATGATTATTATTATTATTATTATTAAAGCTACCTTATATCTTCAAAATTCTATAGTGGAAAATAAAACAAAGCTACTTTAAATCAAACAGGGAAAAACTTACGCTGATTATGGTTTTAAGTATTATGTGTACTGAACATACAGAAGTAAGCAAGGGCTTTCTAACGGCATATACACTAGCCACTGTATGTCAAAAGAACCGACACTAAGCAAACTTCAGCAACATAAATCTTCTATGCTAAAATATATGTCCATGATTAAGGTTACATGTGCATCACTTGTTTCTTTAAGAAGCAATTCATTGTCTAGGAAGGCCACATGTAATAGCACAAAGGAAATGTGTTGTCTGGTTTACATTTAGGAGCAGAAAAAAAGTCACTTATATTCATAGATTGTCACTATCAATAGGTATGTACAGTATGGCTATTAGGTGGCCCACAGCATCTTTTTAAAATGGTCACTGGAGAGGGAAAGTTGCACTTAAAAATCAGATGTTCAAAATTATTAAGAAACCAAGATAAAATAGTGCTGGTAATCATCAGGGAACCTACTCTCCTGGATACCAGTGTGGCATATATGACACAGTGGCACATTCCTCATTCTAAGAGGAATGTAGAGTTTGTCCAAAAGACTTATTTCCAGTGTTTGCCCAGATAAACTCCTTGGAAGATGTCTTTTGATGGAAAAAAAAAAAATTCTCTCAGAAAAAAAAAAAACAAACCCACAACCCACCAACCCACCCAAAAAAACCCACAGGCATCCTTAGGTAGCTAGTTTTCTCACACAGATCAGAAAGACATTTTTCCTTAAAGCACTTCTATTTCAATTTAGTTATCTTAACATTCCACTACTTATAACAGATACAGTTTATTTTGGTTCTGAAAGGCTGTAAAAAAGAATAGTCTGTAGCTCCCACCTATCACAGAAATACCCTAGCTGGATAAAAGATCAATCCAAAGATGGGGAAAAAAGATATGGAAAATACAGTCATAGTTACACCATGAACATGCAGCTCACTAACTATTAATGCAAAAGTGGATCAAAAGTGAATAGTAACAAGTAACCTAACTTCTCAAAAGGAACTGAAAGTCTTGAGTCTTAAAATTTTAATGATGGATTTCTTAAACATTTCAGCCTTTCCTCTTACATAAAAGAAAGAAATCAACTCCTAATTTGAGTAAAAGATTGAACATCACTATAAATTAGAGACTTTTAAGAGATATACCTTTTTTTTATTTTTTAGCTTGAACTCTTCAGGACAAGCAACATTTGTCAATACTTGAGAAGTAATTTTTATGTCGTGAGCCTTATCCAGCTAAATTGTAAATTATGGCAGTATTACTAATTTGTTTAGCCTGGTTTAGGAAATTTTATAGACGTTTGTCCAAGAATCTACATAAGAAAAGGAAATCACTGAGATTCTTCAGATTATTTCTTTTTCAAAATTATGGTAGATAGGAAATAAATATATCAGAAACATGTACAAAATTAGACTAATTTTATTTTGCAGCACTAAACTACAAAATGACATAGCAATAAATTTAAATTTAGTATTATTAGGGGTTTGTTGTTGCTTGGGGTTTAGGTTTTTTTGTTTGTTTTTAACATCCCCTTAAGGAATTTTTTTTAAATCAACACATGTTGAAGAAAAAAATATATATTATACTAAGAATAATGTAAGAAAAATAAATATAAAATTATGATGCAGTGAAATGAACAAGAGAAATAGTATCAAGCAGATATTAATGGAGACTAGACTTATTTGTAATTCAGTGTTCTAGCCTAGACAAAATTAAACAATGTAGTTCGGGTTCTGCCATAGTTCTGATTTGAAAATAACTCTGTTCTTGCTGATGGTTATCATATCATCATATTGCAAGCCTATTGGTTATGATTTTGGCTGTTGTTTGTGTTACCCATAAAAAATACTGTAAAGATAAAAAAGCGTGTATGCAAGATGAATATACTCTACACTTTTTGAGCAATTTTACCTGCAAAATAACGTTAGAACTCCTTCAAATGGATTTTTCAGGGTCCAGTTAAGAACTGTACCGTACACATTTCCTGCCTTATGACAGAATATGTGGTCATGGCATTCCTTAAATGGTGTGCACTCCATTTCTCTCAGTAACCATGAATTTACTGGAGTCAGTGTGCAGTCAGAAGACACAATCTGAAAGGAGAACCTGACAGATGCTGCAAGGACAGCAAGTATATCTTCCATGGAACCTGCAAGAAAATACAGTAAAAAGATATTTGACCTAAGTATTTTGAACATGTTGCATGCATTAAATGTGCTTAGATTTTTGGTTCACACTCCCAATTTTACGTGAAGAGTTTGTACCTGCATTCAGGCATTCTTGGGGAATTTTCTTCTTACCTAAATTCTTATACCTAATTCTGTCAAGCAAAATAGGTGATTAAGAGCCCCACCTATATAATGAAAGCTCTAAAGATAAACATCACCTTGCCAAAAGAAGACTATTAATAGCCTCCTGTGATAGTAAGATGACATGTTGGCTTTAGTCCATGATACAGCATTAAAGGAAGAAAGAAATTAAAATTCATTGCGAATGATCAAAAGGATATTTTGCTACATGAGCAGAAGCCCAGTTCAAAATCAGTTCAATCAGGAATATTAAAAGAAAGGAAAATAAATGACCTTAACAGATGTGTAGATGAGGAAAAGTTTCAATTACTTTGGTATTATTTAAGAGGTAATACTACGTCAGAAAAAAAATCTATGTATCTAATCAATGGTATCTTATTTATAGAAAAAACACAGGCTTCAGCATTCTGTACTCAGACTTAACTTCAAAATTAACCTTTCCAGATACACTTCAGCACCAATGCTAGCACAAAACCTTACAGCAACTCACTTAACATTTTTGCCATTTTGAAAAATGTTCCATCTTGTATTTCACCCAGCTTTTAATTCCCAACAGGTCTATGCAGTTCGTGTTCAAAGAGACAGATGTGATTACATCTTGAAAACTTAGCTTGGCATCACCTAGAGTAAACAGAGGAATCAACCAGATATTTATGAATCCAAATTATATCAACCCATTTACCTGTACAGTAACTATTATCCCTTAGCATTTTTACTGAATATTTTCCATTTGAAATATCTTCCAGACTTAACAAAATTTTCCCACAAAGTACAGTAATCTTTTTGCTCTCCTGTAAACTGTCATTCCGACGTTTTTGTTTCTTCGCATGTAGAAGAACTATGCAACATACACGATGAAATGCCAATAATGGTGAAAGGCCAGTAACAGCAATGACTGTCTTTGCTCCATCCGGCTGAACCCTTGAACATCTCTTTGGAAACTCTTTTTTCAGATCATTCTTGCTATGCAAGTCCAATTTCATCTTTTTTGGAGGAGGCTCAATTTGACATGACGAGACAGCCAATGCTGAGAAAGCTTTGTTGAGCTTAATGATTTTATTTCGACACTCAATAATCGGAGAAATCGAAGAGAAGTCTTGATCCATCACTAAAGATAAACTGACATCACTCAGTGACCTGTGAAAAATCCATAAAAGATGACTGCACTCCCAGTTTGTATTTTGCCTTCTGACAAATAACCAGAACTTTGCAGATATATACAAACATTTAAGACTACCACAAACTCCAATATCATTCCAGGTTAAGTCATAGACCGTGCAAAGAGTGTAAGTCCTTCAAATGACTATTTCATCTAAGCTTAGTATAAAGATTTTCAAAATGAGGACTGAATTTTCTAAGAGCTTCTAGGAGTTAGATACCTCATTTCAACTGAAAGAATTTGGATGTCTAATTCACTCAGAAAATGTTGAAAATTCCACATAACCCATGCAGATACTCTATGACATTTATAATTTATTTTTAAAGACTTAACTTTCTTTTAATAAAAAATTACAGAAAGTATCAATTCTGCGCTCTTTGAGGACTAAAACATCTTCTGATGTTCTATATTGTTTTATAGATATTCAAACAAAACTGAATGTAGAGAGTAAAATAAAAGGTTTAAAATACTATTACCTTAAACATGCAGTAATTTCCTGAAATGTATGAAGTACTTCATTCATTCAATACAGGGTTCTTTCAATGAAATCCTAATATTACTGTTTCAGATCCTCTCTTAATGAATATTTTATTCTGTCAGTCAATTTAGTCGTAAGATGTCACTGACATCTGAAAGTCTTACGAATGTCTAATTTTCTTTATGGAGAAGCATCACCACCTCATAATGCAATCTAAACCATCACTGCAATCTTGTATTAGTAAGAAGCACAAAAAAACCCAATAAAGACTTACAGTGTTGGGGGTGGAGAGAAGGCAAGTCCTTTTCCCCAAAAACACAGGTCGCTGTATATAGTACTGAACCGGAGGCCAGAAGACCTAGGTTCTGCCGCTAGCCTACCAGGTAACCTTTGACAAATGACTTCATCTTCACAGATCTTTTCTCAACTGTAAAAATGGGGGAGGGCAATATTGCTGCCAGTTTTTAAAGAATGGTTCCAAATTTTTCTGAAGCTCAACAGGAATTAAGTATTTCATTTTCAAAAACAAAGTCATCATCATCAAAGCTAAAAGAATAAACACTGGAAAGGCAAAAACAATCTCTTGCCTCAGTGGCTCCTAACAGAGGCTGTCAAGAAGATGAGGTCAACTTTCTTGTAAAGTTATAGCAATCTGGCAGTTGAGAAATAATATACCCGCAGCTCCAGCAGAATGGCCAAAGGGCGTAACAGGTCAGCTCCCTCACAACCACTTGAATGATTTTCAGTGGCATCAATAGTCTTTAAGCTTACCCTAACACAGTCTCAGCTACACTGCTTGTGGGAATATAGGTCAAAAGGCAAGTTCTGACTCCACCAACGTTTACATTACACAATGCACATCGTAAATTTATGTTTCATGTAATCCTTTTATAAACTGTTTTTTTAAACTGTGTTCCAAATTAGTTCCCTCCCTGTAAGGGGGAAATGACAAGTAGTATTTACAACTAGAATTGAGCAATTAAAATGAACAGAATAAACAAATCATTTTAAAGTCAATAATAAGAATAATCAAATAATTTTTAAGGTTTAAGTATTGTATGGCTGATTGTTCCATATAATTTACACAATACATAAGCTTAGCAAATATTTTATTTGATTCGATCCTTGACTGTAGCATTGTTCAATTCAAATGCTGAGTATTTATTAAGTTGATCATAGAATTTAGAATGTTTTCTTTTGCACTGCTCTAAGCAAACCACTCTTTAGGAATGGCAAGATGTTAACAGTAAGGCATCAGGAACTGTATAGCTAAGACAGAGCTTTATCTATACCACATACTGATGTCAGCATAGCTATGTCAACACCGACTATAAAGAACCATAATTTTTGTCAAAAAAAACTCTGTTGTAAAAAGCCTCCAGTAATGATGTGGTTATACTGACACAACTCATTTTTGGCTATACAAGGTATTTTTTTGCACAGTGCTAGAGAGAGACAAGCAGCAGCAACAATACTGACAAAAGACACACACTTGAAACACTTTATATACAGATGTTCAAAACGAGAAAGTTCAAAGCTCAAAAATCCACTCTTGCTACTGCAGAGCTTAGCCTGCAAATTCAGTTTCTATAAAACTACTCAATGAAATTATTAGATAAATGTATATACTTACAAGTAAAATGATTCAGTTAGTTTTACTCCAACTACCAAGCTGTCACCCACAACACGCTGCCACAATTTCTCTATGAAGTGCTCTGGGACTTTAGACGCCAATGATGTCTCTTTACTAAGAGAATGAGGAGGATTTTCTACATCATCCCAGAGAGAGACAAGACCTTCCTTACAGAAAAACGTTTTTTTAGATAAATTAAGTGGAGATATTAGGGGTTTTTATACTGCATTACTTCGTGTTTTACCACAAATGATTGCTGGAAGTACTTTTAAGATACATCAAATGAAATCTATATAAACTAGTTTATTCTCTACAATAGATTCAAAAGATAGAATTGCATTTTCTTGAAACACATGATATCATGAAAAGCACAACTCGGTCCCTCCTTGTAAACATCACATGTATAAATCTTGAACTGTCATACAACTAATTGTCCAAAGATGATTTAAGGCACTAGAATTTATTTTATATTACTGCATTAATTGCTCAAAATTTTGTTGTCTAAACCTGGCTGACTTGAAAGGGACGACAACATTAACTGAAAGGGAGATCGACTCCATTTCAAGTGAATTAGGAGGCTTCTTTTGAGCAACATATTAAGACAACATTTTCCCAACCTCCATCACCTTCCCAGCCCACAGTTCACTCTGCCCCCATTACAAAATCAATTTTGCTTACACAGATCTATGACAGCTTATTTTTCGTAACATTAGATCACAGATAGATATTCAATATCTAGGCAACTGTGCCAATTAAGACTGTACACTCCCTCTACTGTTTGTCACTACTCTTTGTAGAGGTTACTCCTCCATAGTTGTCAGGAGGTATTGTGCAAATCAATTTCAAGTAAAGACAATTAAATTTACTCATATCTACATACATTGACAGGTTAAGGTAATGAAACAGATTTAAAAAGCAGTTTAATGAGTTTTGACAGTGGCAATCCCTACTGGTGAAAGGAACAAGTGGTTGAGGGAAGCACCCTCTACAAATGGCTCGGCAGAATTCAGGAGGGATCTGTACTCTCTTCTGCATTTTACCTCTTTTGCGGTTGGTAGAATATGGGTTCTTTCTTCAACAAGATCTACTAATGCTTTGCAAGATTCAAGAATAACCCTCTTTTTGAGTCCTAAATGCTGCTGTAGCTCTCGAACAGAGGTGCAACCAGCCTGTAAAAGATAAAAATGATCATTAGACTTATGCTTAGGTCTACTGCAAATAAGAACTGATACTGGAGCTACCAAGATATCTTTTCAGCTTTCTATTTTCATGCAAGTATCACAAGTCAAGATCCTGGTGTTCCTCAAGTAATGCTTCTAAAAAATATTCAAGTCAGGCTACTCTGCTGCCAAAATATGAATCTAAGAATCTTGGCCTCAATATTAAACCTAGAGTTTATGATAAAACTCCTAAGGTAAAGTTTATCAAATTATGTAGATATTCAGGCCTTTCATTATTATTCCTGCTTCACTGTTCCATTGATACCAGTTTCGATTTCTTCTCAAGACTTGTATTGATTGTTGCTCAAGAAAATATATTGAAGAGTTGACACTTTTACAGACAGACATACATGCAGGTGATGTCTCGGTTAAAAAAAAAAGGAAAAAAAAAAAAATAAAGACAGAAGCATGCCAGCACCAGCTTCCTAGATTTTAAGAAAACTCCTCAAAAGCTATTCTCTAGAGAGGAAGATCCCGAGAAGTCAAATGCTACCAAGGAGAGAACAAAGCTCACCATTGGAGTGCAAAAACGAACACACCCCCCCCCCCCAAACCCAAAAACCAAATCAGGATCAACCATAACCAACTGACAGGCCTGAATAAAAAGCACTTCATGTAAGCAAAGTGATGCCCTCTGCTCAAGCTGCAATGGCAAAGGGCATTTAGAACAAGTAGCGCTCATCACAATAAGTTCTGTAAACATTTATTTACCACCTATCAAACCATGCATCGTAAAGTCCCAGATTTCAAGCAATAATCCAGTGCCAGACTTGAGTCAGGAGAAGAAAAGGAGTTAAGAACAAAGCTGTACAATCATCTTTCAATACCTTCCTAATTGAGGTCACCAGAATACCAAACCATTGCTTACTCCCATTGGTGAGCAACTCCTGAATAAAGAACTGAGAAACAGAAAGCAAATGGGGAAGCACATACTGAGAAGCAGTCAAAATGGCCAAAGATTCACTGATGTGTGCTTGCTGACCAATCTGACTTTTGCAAGCCCTTTTTTCTCATAGAGCAACATAAGAAAGAGACCTGAAATTTACCACATGGCAAACCCAAGACTGGGTAGTGCCCCCATCAACTCTCTCTGGAACAACTCACATGCCCATCCTTTCTGCTGTATGCCAAGATATACTGTGCAACAAGCACCAGCAGAAGTCACACTCTTTGCACCGTGAAACTAAGAAAATGAAACTAGATCACCTTAAAATAGAAAATAAACATCAATGTAAAAACAAGGCAGTCCAGAGCCAAACACAATAGAGCCATGAGTAAATCCAGCATGAATAGCAGAACAGATGAATGACTGTCAAAAGCAAAGCAAATTAAGGCAGAGGCTTAGTAGTAAGCAGAATAGCCAAGTGCTTTGACACATTGCAATTAAAGTTGCAGTATTCATAAATAAATACATTAATACCCATACATAGAGACCTAAAACTACTGAGCCAAGACCTGTGGCACTTTTACAAAGGAAAGAAAATGGAAAGGAAGATTCACGATTGCTAAGACTAAAAAATATTGGGAAAAGCAAAGGTAAAATAGAAAAAGTAGACAAAAAAGCCAGAGGGAAACATAATTCAGAGATCTCTAGGCTGAAGCTGCTCATATGGTATATAACTGGTTCTATGTTTTTCAAGTGACTAAAATCCCTTATGAAAAAATATCAAAGAGAAAATGAGCCAATCCACAGCAACAAACAGAAAAACAAACACTTAAAACTGACACTAAAAATAGTAATAAAAATCAAATGTAAAGAAAATTTCTTAAATAACTTTCTACCCACCACCAAATCAGCATTATCAGAATGAAAATGAAACAATTAGACATTGCAGCAATTCAATAAATCAGCAGTAAGGATTAAAATAAAAAAAACCTGCCCCAAAACAGGTAAACCAAGTCAAAGGAAACAAATTAATCATAGGTAAAAGAATTTGGCATTATAGTCCTTACAAAACTGTTAAATACTTGGCGGGGGGAACAGGCCAGTTGACATAAAAAGACACTTCTGACTCGTGGTATTTCTGCCAGCACAGCCAACTAAAACCATGAGAAACCCTGTAACCTCAGCTGTTGTAATGTAACTGCAGTACTCTGCCAAAGGAAGTCTTCTTCACAAGATACTAAAATGAGTGTTAAAGAAAAAAAAATCTTCAGAGGAGAAAAGGCTGGATTCAGGCCCAAAAGACTGTACACAAGATAAACATAGAACAGTTAAAAAGTGCACAAACAGATATATTTTTCAATTTCACTACCTGCAAAGTGTAACTTATATTACTATGTATATAGTAATATAATATGTATAGTTAATATATGTATAACTTAAATGCAGCCTACTTATATGCAGGGGACCATAATTCAGTCCTGCCAAAGTTCTCACATGGCTAAAAACCAGCTATGCAGATGTGAAATAAGAGGTAAGCAACAGAGGTATGAAAAAGGGCTGCATCTGCTATTTCATTTTGCCCTAAAAGATGAGATTCCATAGAAACTGTCAAAACATGATTTGACTGCAAATTTCTAGAAGACCTGAATTTTGATGATAAATATCAAGAGGCACCACTCCAAGCCTAAATAACCTTTGGAAATTCCCAAGCTAAGCAGCATCCATGCACTATCGCATCAAAACAATCATCAGATTACAAAAACCAGCAAGAGTACTTCACTGTTCAGGGAAACTTACAGAACAATGGAGATCTCAGCAAGGAAGTTTAACAGTAAGGTTAAAAAGAAACATCTGCACCTACACTTCATCAGCATCACAATTTCAAATATTTACAGCATTAAAACAGGAAGATTTTCAACTTGCTTACAATGCTTGTACTAGCATGTAGCTTTGAAAATTAGAGATCAAAGAGCTCTTTAAATAAATAAATAAATAAATTAGGGTTTATGAAGGATTCCGTGTCTCTAAGAACTTTATCAGCACGATACATGTAATCTCCAGGCAGTGGCTTGTTTCCAGCAGAACCAGTAGAACGTGCAAATCGGACTATTCATTTGATCCTAACACAGACTCACAGAGCTGTACAACTGAAAGCCAGTTGGTGTATTAAAAAAACAAAGTCACAGAACATAGTTACATAGAACATACAGCTGTCAATGGCAGGGTGGACAATCTTCATTACAATAGCGGAAGGAGCAACAAATGAGAGAGATTGCAACTAATTTCTGTTTTGTAGAGGAGGAAAGTAATGTAATGAGTAGGGAAAGAATGCAGCAGCGAAGAAATTAGTTTTAAAATATATGACTACCCAGAAGAATCCAGAAACAGAAAAAAATGCATTTGGAAGGAAGCTTGCACTTGTGCATGTAAAAGTAAATAGGCCTCTAATGTGCAAACTGAAGAACTGTAAAAATGCAGGGTTGGAAGGGACATCAAGAGGTCCTTGAAATTAATCCAACTTCTACTTTCTTGTGCCTTCCAGGAAGGAAAAAACCCTGTTGTCTAATGTTCTCCAAACAACAGCTTTTATCTTTTGGAAGATGTACAATATTTCTTTAGACATCTTTTATGTAATTAGAACTAGAGAAGTCTTTTTTTTTTCAGTCTTTTCCTAATGTGTCATAGTCCTCCTTTTCTTCCAGTACTAAAATTTTGCCAGTTAATTTGCTTCATTTTTAAAGGCTGGAGATAAAACTGCCACAATATCCTACTTAAGTTTTCACTAATTCTCAAATGACAGGAATAATTACCTCCTATCTCATACTTAAAGCACTCTTAGCAAACTAACAATAGCCTCATGTCATTGACTCAATTTGAGATTCATGCTATCTCCGAAGGTGGTTTTTTTTTTTTTTTTAAATAATCTTCCTATTTTGTCGATTATTACCCATTTGGTATAGGCCAATGCACAATACTGCAAAAGAACATCTGGGAGAGTCTGCTGGGTGTTTACTAACAGGATGAAAGGTAGAATGAAAGAAAGGCAATGATATCTTCCCACTGAGTACTTGGACTCTGCCAAGTTCCCCCCAGCTTGTTTTATAAATGATGCTAATTAAAAGGATACATTTTAGCTTCACCTACTGGACTTTGCAAAATTATCCTTATAAAACTGCTAGTAACAGGAGGAAAAACATCAGCAGGTGGTGAAATAGCCATGGTCACTAATTTGGGCAAAAGTAAAAGCCAACTTGACTGAAGTCCATGGACAAAGAAACAGACCATAATGGTCATCTTTATTTTCAGGATTAACTGCCACTCATTGGCACTCACTGGGAACCTGGCCATAGACTATCTCAAGGTATGTAATGTGGAGCAAAAGAAGTAAACGTTCTGATTTTATTAAACTGGTATTTAAACATCTATGAATAAAATGACTGTTATGAAGCTTTGATAGGATAGCTTCAGCATTATCTCAATATTTTAATTAAAATTAAATTAGACCCTTCCAATTACCCAAATGCATTTGTAACAACTGAGAGAACTGAAGCACAGACTACCACTGATTCAAGAATGGATACTTAACAATGTTGTCTTCTCCCTGAACCACTCTTCCAATAAAAACAGTATCATTAACCTCACCCTTTAGATAATGTAATGATACGGAAAAGTAATTCGGAGAAAATATGGAGGCAGAACAATTGAGTACAAACCTGTAATCTTGTTTCAAGGGCTTGGACAGTAAGCAAACCATTCTCTTGCAATGCTTCTGCAGCAGGAACATCGTGTTTGTAATTAATATCACTCTAAAAAAAACCCAGACAAAACCCTGAATTAATTAAAAAGCTGAAAGTAAGGTACAGGCTATTACACAGCATTATAAAAATCTAAGGGAAAATAGAGAAAACCAGCAGAATCACAGTGTGCATTTTAAAAGAAAAATCTTATCTTCTGAAAGCAATTAGAGTTTGATGGTACATAATGGAAAGACCCAATTACGAGAAGATTATTAACAAGCACTATGGCCTTAATTAAGAGTTCTTAGCCAAAAGGTAAGCATTGTAGCAAACCTGTTACATATTTGAAGCATTTTCAACCGCATTTCCCAAAAGAATGTTGATGCTATCAAGTAGAATAGTCTCTTCAGATAACTTATCTTACTACAGCAGGGAATATTGTATTCAAACTTCAGGGCATTTCACAGCACACATCCAGTTTCACTTTGCACCAATACCTTAATGATTTGTTGAGGTTTTCTTAATTTAGTAAGCACAGACTGAGCAGCTGAGAACAGGCAAGCTGAACTTACTGCATAGTTGACCTCTCCAAGATCCGTTATTTTGAATGTACTTAACACGTCTGTATTGGAGTCATCCTCAAAAAGCAGTAACAGTTGCTCACTTCCAGAGCCAATAAAATCATCCACCAGAACAGACTTCACTTTTTGCCACTTAGAAGCCACCTACAGTAGAAGAGGTTTTAAAATACATGTATTTGAATAAATCTCGTATTTGAGATTTCATTTTGGTGAAGCTTGCTTTTTATAAAGAGGCAGCCTATTCAGGTGCGTGGAATACAGTATTTTAAAAAGTTTCAAGCTCTCACTCTCACTCCATCATTTAGAGCCTATGTAACTCTGGGAAAAATTAGCCATTTCTCTTTAAAGATCACTTTCCAGAACACAGGTTGCAAAGAAGATGACAGCTTTTCAGTGTACTCAAACAGCTGAATAGCTGAATGCTGTAACATTTACTTAGAAACAGTGATACTTGCAGATCAGTTAAAGATATTATACCTTTGACATTCAGAAATATCTTTGTTGCATTGCCAACTTAAATACATTCAAGAGGTAAAGACAAATTTGTACAATAATGCTGATGACTAAATAGGCCAAACTTTCATTTCCTGAGTTATGTAAGTCTTCTTGACAGAGTATTACAAAATCCTAGCAGTTAACTTTGGCTCTCCTGACTTCAGGAAACAAAAGTGAGGCCTCTTCTTGTCAGCTTCATGGAACAATACTTTGTGTTACTAGAAGTGAGACTCAAAAGGCTTTTAAATTCCAATGAGAAGTTTATGCTTTGCAATGATATCAGTTTAACTCAAATTATGTAGGCACACTCATAACTATCTTACAACTTCAAGTTCTCATACTATGGAAGTTTTCAATTAGCAACAGAAGCTTTGGCTCAGATTCATAAAATGTATTAAATAATAGAATCCAGGGTTTACTTTCAGATATATAAACAAGCAATGAGAGCAAAACAATCTCTTTAAACAGGTTATTTTAACAGAAGCAACAATAACAAAAAAATCTATAGGACTTAAACACGTAGCTTTTCAGTTGCAGGAACTTCCAATAAGACAATATATACAAAAAAAGATACAGTAGTAAAAGGGAGCTGTTTAAAGCCACAAATACCTGTAAGCTTTCTCTCCTCTGTACAACACAGATATTTCCGGAGGCAAAAGACACAATAAATAGCAAATCATTGCTACTGGTTACAGTTCCTTTTACTGAACATGGTTTCTCATAAGGAAGCTCACAAACATCTTTAGGGAGACCATCTTGGAACCAAATAAGCTGATTCTTGTGCGTTATGGCGACAAGTGATATTCGGAGCTGTTTTTTCAGCATCTCATTCTTGCAGATGTAAACAGATGATACCACTCTGCTGTAAGCATGAGGCATAAAGCACGTGCCAGTTAGCATTTTTTGTGTTTCAATTGCATATCCAAAGAACTCACTACCCCAGATGGCTCTGTCTGAAGTGGAAAACTCATCCTCATCTTCACTCTCTGGCAGGCACGCAGTCCTTACCCCTAAGACAACAGTGCCTTCATCCTCAATTTCACCTGTCCACACAACAGAAGAAAGCTGAACAGGAGCACTTAGAACTGTGCAGGTGTCGCAAGAGATGTAGAACAGCTTGTTGGCATGCCTCCACAAGACTGAAGGGCCAGTAAACAACCTGATGTCTTCTTTCAGCTCATAATCCAATTTAAAATGAAAGGACTGCTCAAATTGATTTGAGCTGTGAAGCAACAATAAAAGGTATTTGACCACGTTGTTCCGTTTTTTCTTTTTCATCAAAATGCAGGGAAGAATAATCCCTGTTCTGGAATCCATTGTGCAGCTACAACAAATTATTTCAATTTTTAAGTGACTGGCACGCATGCTGAATACTCCAGAAGACTTCTGAACAAACAGCTTAGTGTCTCTGTTGAAAGCCATTCTTCTGACACATAAGTTCATTGTTTTATCAGCTGCTCCCTCCATATGTTTTGGTTTTGACAGCTGAAATATAAGGACTTCGCCATTGTAGGACAAGAATTGTTCTTGCTCACCTAGGAGCATCTTTATTTATCTTTATGTATATTCCTCTACAAGAAAACTGTATGCGTCTCCATTTTTGTCAGGATTATTTCTCTGAGGAAATTTTAACCTATCTGGATGTTTTCCATCTACAAAGGTGAACAACAAAAAAAAATAAATCGTTTTGGAACTAGCTGAACTGATCCTTAAGAATAAGAAAAACTATACATCGCAAAGCAATGACATAAACTAATTTGGGAATATGAGGCCAGTATGTGCTTTAATCTCGCAGATTAGAATGAAGTTAAGCAACTTTGTACTGAGAGATTTAAGTAGCAGAAACATTTCAGAAATGTATTCTAGCATTTATTTATCAAAGCTTGAATTTGCTGCTCATCGATAGCTACATGGCATAATATAAATTGAAAGAAGCCAAACCAAACCATATACACACTGTTTGTGTGATTGAGTTGAAGGTGTCAGCTCCACAATTATACCGAGCAGACTAGAAAGCAACAGTGCTTTGAATTCTCAAATTTAAGAGCCTTCACTCAGGTATAGGCTTTATTAATAAATATAATTCATTCTTGGTTAAAATTATAAAGCCTCTTTAAGAAGAAAGTTCTCTGAAAAAGAGTCCTGTCACTTTGCCACCAAGAAGGCTCCCTCCCTCCCCGAGACAAGACCCCGGGACCCAGAGCGAACCGCAGCCGTCTCACCAAGTTTCACTCAATTTTTGGGGTACGAAGCGACGCCCAAGGCCTGAGGCAGCAGCGGGCCCCGGCCCGGCTTCCTCCCCGAGAGCCGTTGACAGCCGGTAACGCCCTCCCCGCCTGGCCTGGCCTGGCCTGGCCTGGCCTGGCCCAGCCCTGCAGAGGCCACGCAGGCTCCTGCGGAGAGAACCGGCCTAGAGAGGCCCAGCGACCGCAGGCTCCGCGCCGGCAAAGCCTTACCCGGCTCCCGAGGCCGCCCCGCTCCCGCCCCAGCTTCAGGGCAGGCGGGGGAGGGAAGGAGAGGAGCGCGCGCCCGCTCCGAAACTCCCGCCGCGGGGAGCATGACGGGAGGGGAAGCGGGTGCGGGACCAGGGGCGGGGCCGGCGGGGAGGGGCGGGGCTTCTGGGTGATGGGCGGGGCCGGCGCCTCCACTCTCGCTGCGGGGGAGGCGGACCGCCGGCAGGCCCCGCCCCCTGCCGGGGTCACGCGGCGCCTCCGTCCCCATTTCTCCCTGCCCCTGGCGCACCCGGGCCCTGCTGCAGCCGAGCGGCTGCTGGGGGTGGCTCCGCCGGACCATGGCTGAGGTGAGGACCCCCGCGCCTGCCCGCCTCCTAGCTGCCCGCCGGGCCTCCCCTCCCCAGCCGTCCCCGCGCAGCGGCTTGGGGTCGGGGGTCGGGCGGTGGGGATGGCCGGGCCTGCCGTACAGGTGAGGGGCTGGGGCTGTCTTGGGCCCCGGCCTTTCCCTTCCTTTCATGCCCCTGTCGTTTCTCCTTTCCCCTCAGCAACGACAGGACAAGGCCGCGCTGATAAGCGAGATTAGGCGGCGTTTCGAGGCGGAGTACCTGCCAGGTGAGAGCCTCGGTGGTGGGGCTGGGGGCGGGCTGGGCCCGGCTCCGTGGACGTGGTCTCTGGGGCTTGCCTGGTGTCGCTCTCCCCTGTGGGCTTCCTGTGTCTCTGCTTTGCTGGGTGAGTGGGTGTTTCTGTCTTCAGGTGGCCGAAGCTGCCGGGTGGGGATGATGCACAAAGCAGGCTTTCCGTGTTGGCTCCCGATGCTTTCTTCTGGGTCGCTCTCTTGGGCAATAAGGCATGTTGGGGCAAAGGTCTGGGTCCTTTTGACTCACGGTTATGTTTGGTTGGCTGTAGCGTGGGGTCTGGGATGCTTCTGTGCCTTTCGAACATAAAACGCTGCGGGGGGGGGGGGGGGGGAGAGAGAAGAATTCAGACATCGACCAGTTTGTCAAGGAAAGAGTTGTTTTTCTAGAGTAACTTGCACTTTAAATTTATGTTGTCCCTGATTCATGCTGTGTGTCCAACTCGGTTCTTAAGTGTAGATGCTTTTAAACTTGTAAATAAAGGCCAGGAGGTTCTGGGGGTGCCTAAGGGAAAGGGAATACCAGGGTAAGCCTAGAGGGGTTTCCTTTCATTTCAGGGTTGATTTGCATTGCTTATTGTAGAAGAATATATAGTAGTAGAGTATGCTAGCAACTGCAGTAGGCAGTATGCTTTATTATGATTGTCTAAAGGCTTTCTATTAAAAACATGCTTCTATCCAATTTTTAATGCAAATACAGTAAGAGCCCAGTAGTAGGAATTGTGTGCATCTCCTTTAATGTAAGCCTCAATCCTGCAATCACATGCCTTGCTTTGATGTTCCTGATCAGAATTACTGAGGTTACCTAGTTATCACTTTTACGTAAGGGTTGTATGCTTCTATGACTTCTTTGTGATTGGCTGTAGCACTTTTCTTGCAAACTGTGAGGGTCTTGAGGGTGGTACGACTTTGTTTCATATGGTTGCCCTGTTAACTTTCATAAAGGAAATTACTTTGGCCTTGGTTAGAGATGACCTGTATTTCTGCCAAGATGACAAAATTATTAGGATAGTGTCTTGAAGAAGAGAGAGCTTATTTTACCATTCGATATTTCTATGTGAATAGAGATGTCTTTGTCAGCCTTAAAGCTCAGGAGAGTGGAGGATCATCTTAAATTATAAATTCTTTTGGCTGTTAATGTCTTCAGTTAATGTGTGTATTTTCCTATGATAGGTGATTTGTCTTGCTTTGTATTCTATTATCCCAGAGTCACACTCATTAAAAAAAAAAAAATTGCTTTGGAAGACCTAGAACTGCTTTGGGACAGTTGCTGCTGAAAGGGAGTATTACCTTTTCAATTGAACTATCCCTTACAATCTTGGAATTCCACAGGTTTCCCTAGTTGTAATGAAACCTCTGTTGGGCTGGTTGTTGCAGCCATTAACATAATTGAACACTGTTGCAAGGTAAGCTGTAATCCGATTTGCAGTACTTTGAACACATTTTCTCAGTAAGCCCATTTTTGGGTCATGATTTAGGGCTCTTAGCCCTTTCAAGAAAATAGGATTAGGATTTTTTTTGAGTTTACGTTCTTAAGTCCCTCCCTCGAATTTAGGAATACCACAAGCAAATTAATGTTGTCATGCCCACTTCAAGTGTGAAAAACACAGGGTTTTAGTTTTATTGTGGTCCTTCAGCCTTTATTGTATATATTCTAAAATGTGTTCTTTTATGCTTCCTCGTAATTGAAATGAGGTGTATGTTTGCAGACACCCCCAAACATGTGACTTTCTGTGTTGTAAAGGTACAAATGATTGCTTCATATCCCGCAATTTTAGTCTGCTTTCAAAACTAAGGGCGCTGTCAAGGCACACTGAGAAACTGATACTTTCTGTGAAAGTTTAGTGTGGTCATAGAATTGTGGGCCTCTACAGAATCAACCTATTCCATTTAGAGGTGAGCTGCAAGTGTTAAAATTTGAGTAAAATTTTCAGGCAGTTTTGTTTCTGGGGGGTGCAGCTGCCACTTTTTTGTTTTCCCTCTGAGGAAAAGTGTTCCTGATTATTCTAGAAACTTGGGTTTGTGTTATGAAGGGATTCTTCCATATAATGGAACTCGTAGTTACATGGTTTCCCTCCGCATGCAATAGGAGTTGTTAATGCTCACAAATGCTGTGGTAGTCTTGCAGTAATGTTTATTTTTGTTGTGCAATGAAAACTTAGAGGGCCTTTGAAATCCTGAATTTTGGTTAAAATTATCTATTGGCAGTATACAGTTTTTAGAAAAAATATAATATTAACTGTGACTTCTACTACATGTTGGAATATTTCACATGAAAGTTAGAACCAAGTAATATACTACAGTCTTGACAATTTTCAAGGTAGGATGGGAAAAGTCTTGTTCAGCGACTGAAAGCACACCAGAAATCTCTTTTCTGAATTATACAGTTTATGCAACTAAATCAAATAGTTTTAATAGCCAGATACAGTTTAGAAAATACAGTGTCAGAGAACCTCACTGGCTCATTTCCCCAAAGTTTGCATGAGAACTTTCTTGCTGAAGTTGTTGAGCAAATGTGGCCATTGAGGGGTTCTAGAAGGAAAGCTTGGCCAATGTGAGATCTTATCTGCAAAGCAGTGTTTAATGTTAACTGAGATCTTGTGGTGGTGTTTTTTTTTTTCTTCAGTAAATTCTCTAGCTGTATTTGAAAGACAACTTCAGCTCTTGTGAGGAATGCATATCGCTAGTAACTAAAACCCTTGCATTTCAGTATTGGAAATATGCCTTTTGAAAGTTCCTGTTAGGCCAGTAGACTAGCAAACACTGTCTCATGTGGTAGGCGGACAGCAATTTATCTGTACAGTTTGGGGCCTAATTTCTGTTTTGTCTGTTTGGATTCTTTGTGAGAGTTGGTGATGTAAATGATTTGGGTGGTGACAGGAACAATGAAAACAAAAGATTATTTTCTAGTACTGACTGGTACTAATAATGTTTTCTAGTGAACAGTCTTGTCTTTTTCTTCAGTGCATTTTCCTTCCTTAGGGGATTTCTAAAATTAGCTTTTATTTCTGGGCTATTACTTTCCATTTTAATGTTACAGTGGAAATTATTTATAATAAAATCTTGGTAGATTTTTCCATTCAACAAGTCTTTTCCACACTTCCTTTTGCATGTTACCATTTCTTATTGCCTGTATTCCCTGCCCTTCCCCATTTGTATCCTCTTCCTTTCTCCTTTAGGCAAAGCTTAATTTTCAGAAAAAGATTTTGCAAGAGAGGTTTCACACTCGAATTTAAAAGACTAAAAGAAAGTCATGATGAAATTTAAGCCAGTAGCAAAATGTGTTTTGTTAATCATATTGGCCAATTGCAAATAAAATTTTAGACATATGGGGCATCCTCAAAAAAACATAGTGATATGACTATTGTAGAAAACTCTTAAGGTAATGTTTTGAATACCTGCTTATGTCTGTTTATGCTCTGAAAAAAAATATTTTCCCTGGTTCTTGGCCTTCAGGCTGAGAAATACTGAAAGGATAAGATAGGAAACATATGGATAGCATAAAACCCATACTTTTCTAGAAAGCTATGTGATATTGATGCTTGAACTTTCTATTGAAAGTAGCTTTTATTGTCACTGAAAGTGTTCAATTTTGCTAGAAGTTTAAATTTATCACATCTTGTGGAGGAAGATATTTTATTTGTTCATTACTGCTTGATTTTGTTGAAATAACTCCTTATTGGGCAGAAATAGTTTTGTTTTCTTCATCCTTGTCCCTGTATGGCTACTGACCTTCTTAAATTGTTTTCAGTCTTGCTGATTTCAGTACCTAATAATTGAAGGGCACATACCTGAATGGCTACAGTACTTAGCTTAACATGTTAGGCATCAACAGCCAATTAAAATGGGTTTCCTCTTTCTAGCCAAGGTCAGAGGAATAATTATGACTGTTTCAGACTAAAGACTTCTTGGCTGAAATAGCTTAAGGCAGTAGTTAAATTGAGAGGCTTTGTGTAATGGAACACTTGACATACTTTGCTAAGTTGTTTTTTTTCCAATTTTTTGTACAATGACGTGGGGCTTTTTCTCTATTCAAAGTATGTAGTTGCTATCCCTACTTAGCTTTGTGTATGACTTGTTCTGTAACACTTTTTTTCTAGATAAGAGTTCTTCCTGAAGGGAGGAGTCATTCTTACAGGTTGTGAATTCTGAACTTCTCTGGATCCTTTTAGTGTTGGACTTAGCTGTACTGCCTGTTTTCCAGTCCTGTAGTCTTTCTTCTATGTTCTTGTTGAATATTCTCAAATGTCTATGTTTTTTCCTAAAGCATGAGTGCCAGAAGAAAACAGAGCAATGCAGCATTGGTCTCCTGGTAATGTAGATGGCACTGAAAAAAAAAAGTGAAGAGAAGGGATATTAAAATTTATGCATCAGAGAATTTAATGAATTCTTCCTGTGAAAGTGTTGTAGTGAAATTTGTGTTTGTTTAGTTTTGTGTGATTCTGGAGTTCTTTTCAGAGCTGTTGTCTTGTGTTATACAGAATTCTTCTATGTTGGGAGATAGTAATTAAGTCATAGAGTTTCAGCGTAAGTTTCTCGGCTTGAAGAAGGCAACTATTAATAGGGCAGAATGTGGTCGTAGAAAGAACAGAACTCTTCACTTAGGCAAGAAAAAAGGCAAGCAAGTAATAGGAAGAAGCTGCTGTTCAAACAGAACTTTTTTTGTCTTTTCCCTTGACCCCAAAAATTCGATGAGGAAATGAAAGTAACTTTAAGTAGCTATTTTTAAAATAAGGTTAAATAAAATGGTGAACTTTGAAACCTTTAGTTCTGTCAGAGACCTGGTCTATCTTCTTGCTCACTCAGATTTTCCTGAAGGCCTTTTAGCTGAGGGAATGAAGAGAGCAAACTTTGGCCTCTTCTTGCTGTTGTTACTGTGTTGCACTGTTACTCTGTCATATGTAACTTAGAATTTGGTTTTAATGCTCTCTGGTAAATATCAAACTTGCTAAGCAGGTTATGCTTTCTCTCGCTGGTCTGGATCTGACTCTTGATTAGTTTCTACACAGCTTACAAGTTCAACAGAAAAGTCTTGAAACATCCCAGTTTTGCCTCCTCCGCTGGCTGTGGAACTATTCTGGGATATGGTAAGGTCTGACTCTCTTGGGCTGAGGGACGAGCCAGGTTTCCATGCTTCTGGACAGTTGTCTTAACCGTGAAATGTTTCACAGAAGTCTGGCAATGCTGTTACATATGTGGCTTTCACTAGCTCTTTCTGAACAGAAGTAGCTGTGAAAGCTGTTCCTTGTGTTACTTTTGGGGCAAGGAGGGCGTGCTCCACTTTATGAAATTCTGTTCGCTATGGACTTAATTAGAGATGTCCATCTTCCTGAATAGAGGGTGGCTAAACTTGGTTTCTCAGCATCTTAGTGGCAGTTCTGCAGGTGTGAACAAACAGGCACTTAATTTTCTGGTGAGAAAAGCATCAGTATATGTTTACAGGTATCCTAAGTGGCTAGGCTTGGAGATTGTCTGAGGTAAGATACTTCAGTTTATAGTTTCATCAGAATTTCCATTTGGGTGCCCCTCAACTTCCATTTCCTTTTGACCTCTAAACTGTGCAGGATATGTTTAAATTATGTGTTGAGAACCCCAAAGGTCTATTTTCTTTCAACTAATTCTGTTTTGACTCCAGAAATTGCTAATAATCCAGTAACTGCAGTCAAGTGTTCCATGAGTGATTTAAAATTAGAAACATTTGGATTATTTCACAGCATAGTTTGAAAACAAATTCCCAAATGTCTATAGAATTATGGGAAATGCACAAATTTGAAGAGGAATTCCTCCTATGAATTGACGTACTTTCAATGACTGGATTATTGGAAGGACTGCAGCAATTTCATATCACTGTGAAGCCAAAAGAAAGGTGTTTTATCTCACACATATAAAGCACAATCTCATTCGAAATGTTATCTTGTAGCAAGAATTGGATAAATCAGGTAAGGTTAAAATAGTAGTCAGTATTCCTGTTCTGTCAGTCTTGTTAAGCTTATTTAATTGAAATACTGGTGTTCTGCAAGGCAGAATTTGACTAGTTGTTCCTGGTTTTGTGTTTTTATTTTTTTAGTGTGTTTGTTTTTTTCCCCAACTGTCCCTATCTGAATGCAGCTGGCTTTTCACTTTCATGTTGAAAGTTTGGGTAAAACATTTTCTCCATTCCTCTTTCACTTTCATTTTCTTAAATATTCATGAAGTTAAATTTCTATTTTTTAAATATTATCTAAGTTCCGAGTTTGGGAAAACTTGTTAGTGGCCCAGAAACGTGTTCTGAGGCATGTTCCACATCATGATATGTGAATGTTTTTATATTATTGTTAGATACAAGATGCACTATTCTGTAAGTCTAACAGTTCTGCTCCCAAATAGATACTGAGAGCAAGGAGAGCCTCAGAAAGCAGTGTGAAACATTATCGTCTTAGTTTTTACCTGGTAGTGTGTGATTTTTCTCTTTAATTACACAGTACTCAAATCCTTTATACAAATAGGATATACATGGGACTGATCTCAGAAAAATACTTGGCTGATTGTTCAACTGCAGTCACTTTTAGCTGGAAGCTAGTGTGTGTTAGAGACTATTAAATCAAGTTGAAGTAAGGTATCTCAGGCACTGGAGGTATGTAGTACTGATGTTAAAGTAGATCTTTGCTCTTGCAGAGCCCTAGCTTGCTATGGCTATGGGTAGCTGTAAATGACTTGAATAGCCAATATGCCATATTGAATAGTTCATAGCATAGTATAGCTAATATACCATGGGTAAGAGAAGGCAGTGCTTCTCTTACTTTAGCTGTCTGTGGATGTGCCAGCTTAGTTACTGTACATGACAGTATCTCTGAAGGGGATTTGGGTTGGAATGCATGTTACACCAAGAGAGGCTGTGGAATCTTTCTACCATTTTGAGCTTTCAAAACTTGGCTGAAAAAGGTACTTAGCGACCTGTTTGAACTCGGAAGTTGGCCTTGCTGTGTGCAGGAATTAGGGCTGAGGTGACTTGCAGATCTTAATTTTATGACCTCTCCAATGTTAATTTTTTATGATTCTAACTTGAAACTAGGTACTGTTAGCATTTCTCAGGCAAAACTGTCCAAATCATAAATCATTGGGGGAATAATCAAATTTCAAATAAACAGTTGGGACTTTACAACATTTCATACCCAAAATCTTTGCAACTTGTTCCCTTTGTGGTTGGCCTAGAACCACAGAGAAGTTAAACAGCATTTCAGTCTTGTGCTGAGTGTTCACTCTACTGGGTTTAGTCAGAATATAGGGAATGAGCTGTCTGGTGCAGGTATGGAAATGATGAGAAAAAGAACTGAAAGAGTGAGAGAGGTTTTCAGTGGGTTGGAGGCTTTTGGGCAGAGAGGACCAAGTAGGGGACTAAGATTAAGGAAAGTGGGATTTGACCATAGGCTTGGCTAAGGAACAAGATAAGGTAGTGGGGTGAGATTGAGGGAAGGAGAAATTTGAAACCAAAAGAAGAAGGAACTGAGTAGATAATGTATGTGAGAAGCAGTTGCATATGGAGAGATGCATTGGGGGAGTGCAGCTACAATAACTCTTAGTGGATGGGTGCATTTAAAGTGGGTATATTCTTACAGTTATATTGACTAATTTGTGTCAGGAAACAGTATAAATTGAAAGGCAAGTAAAATAGGTCATATCTTTGCATGTAGGCCAGTAAAACTAAAAATATTAGCAGAATTTAATGGTGTCTCTTTCTTAACGTCTTCCTCAGAGTTAAGATGTCTGATTGAAATATGTATCCCTAAACCATCCAGTCACAGTTCTAAATAGTTATTTTAATTATGATGGCTCCGAAAGTAGTTATTTTGTGTTTATTGCTGCTGACAGAGGAATAGTCTTTACAGTATGTGAAGATTATCATCTATTTTATTAACAACCAGTCTTAACTTTTTTCATGCTAATCAGAAATAAATTTAAGTTAATAGTTTAAGAGCTTATTTTTTTTAGTAGTTAGCAAAGAGATGGGTATCTGTGTCTGTTGCTTTCAGAAGCCTGTTTCTATCATGGGCTCTTACTTGATTTACATTCCAATTATGCAGATTTCTCAAAGAGGAGCATTGATCTAAAAAGTGAGCCTTTGTTTGAGCACAATAATATGTGCTACAATAAAAATAGGTCCACTTAGTTGTTTGTCTTTTACAAACTTTCCTGTTTAAAAAAAAACCAATAAAAATAAGGAGCAGCAGCAACTCCTGTTTCATCTGAAGTACTTCTTAAAGCATGTTAACCTGTTACCCTGTTGCTAACCTGATACAAGAAGAGTTTTGAGGCTTGGGGGTTTTAAACTGCTCTAGAGTTGCATGTAGTTTGTGTTCAGTAAGGTAACAATTTATCAGAAGTGTAGAATGTGTAATCTTTTTAAAGAAAACAGTTTTGTTTAATGCAATGGTGTATAGCGTGTTGTCCAAAATAGTTGTTTTAACATCTGTTCTCTGACATACCATGGTCTGGCATGCTGATGCCTATAAGCTTGAGAACTCAAGCTTGAACTAGTGATGCTTAATATATACATTCATCAGTACACAGATTCTTAGACTAGAATTATAGAAACCTGTTTTTAGAAAAATTGCACATGCCCTGCACACACCTTCTTGTTTTCTAATGTTTTTTCTTTGAATAAGAATCACAGAAAATATTTTTCTAGTGGGTAATCTTGTGTTCCTAAATATCATCACAGTAGATAGATGTTTTTAATCAATTTATTATGCTGTGCTTTGTCTGCTTAAGTTTGAGACTGCAAAAGAAATCCTATATACCTAGTAGATGCTTATATTGAAACTTGACAAATCTCCTTTTCATGTTTTCATAGCAAATGCAATATTCTTACAATAATTGATTTATTTGCTAGGTAAATCGGATAAATATGATTCTAGAGATGTGGAAAGACTTCAGCAAGATGATAAATGGGTTGAAAATTATCTGTTTTGGCGTCACGATGTTGTGGATGATACATTAAAGATGATTGATGAAAGTTTTCAGTGGAGGAAAGAATATACAGTTAATGGTAAGCTATGTTATATGATTTTGATGGTGTATCTTGCTTTCCTATTGAACTACAACTGACTTCTATATGTAGTTTCAGTAAGCACCCTTTAAAGGTTTTTTAAGTACCAGAGAGAGCTGAGCAAAAACTTTTCTACTCAGTTTAAAAAAAAAAAAAAAAAAATTTTAAATTATTGCTTTTTATGTTGACCAGTACTGTCTCACTGTTTTGTTGTGGTTCCATATGTCTATTGAAAGGTTGTTTAAGAAGGAAGGAAGGCAGCTATCTCTTGTTTTGTCTTTGTGCATTTGCTAGAATGGAGTCCTTAATAAAACAACAACAAAAACCATAAAAAACAGGGCTGTGTTGTTCATCATAGTAGCACTGATCTGGTACCCTAGGTAGAATAGATCTAGTTTTTGTGCTGTGAGAATGTTTTGGAGTTGAGCTTTATCTAAAGGACTTCACAATTTGAATTAAAGGATAGAGCAAGAAGGGCTAGATATGAGCAAAAATAAACATTTGCCGCATTTTTTTTCTTACATCAATTTTTTTATTCTTATCTCTTCCTATATAGATCCTATTCTACAGCATGAGAGGAAGAAGATACTAAAGATTTCAAATGAGCTCAATATCTGCATTAGTTTAGTATAGGCCTTGGAAAGTGGTTTATAAAGACTTTTTTATTTTCTTGCTAGACTTCTGCATTTTTAATGACTTCTGTTAAGTTACAATGTGATTATTAATATGATTACTGAAATAATCTTTCATTTGGCTTTGCAGACTTGACAGAATCTGTCCTTCCAAAATGGTTATTTGAAAATGGTTCTCTCTTTCTGCATGGATATGATAAAGAGGGCTATAAATTATGTAAGTTACACAGAATATAATATTTTCAGTTATTGATCATTATTTTTTGTTTCCAGCATTTTAGTATCTATTTTGAAAAATAAACATTTTATATTGGCAACTGTTTTTACTAAAAATGATGAGAAGTTGGTAACTTTGAGTATCTCTTTGGATCATGGAAGTGGAATGAGGAAACTTTATCAGCAGTTTTCAAAAATCATAAACCTTTATCCTAATTATAATGCAGTTTTTAACTTTCCTGTTGAAGTACATTGTTTCTGTATCTACTGTGTTGAGTATATGACTAGTATAAATGTTCATTAGTACAGTGCATTGTTACTGCTTTTCTAGCAGCCCACATTCTTGCATACTTGCAGTGGTTCACAGGAGGTCTGCAATGGTTTTCTTGTTTTGGTGTTTTTTTTATTTTTTTTTTCTGATGTCATTGGAATATTCAGTAACAGCATAGACAGCTGAGGATTGTTGGAGAATGAGCTCTCAAGTAATTGCTCTAGTAATTAAAGAATAAGATTTGTAGGGAAACAGTAAATATTGCGTGAAAAAATCCTGAGGTTTTTTAATACTGTATAATAGATGGTCAGTAAATTAATTTTTTGCAACATCTCACATATTTACATTTAAGCTGAAATCCTGTGAGGCAAAAGAGGCTTTTTTAAAAAATCACTCATGAGGCTTTCCAAGCAGTGATCTTGAACCTTGAAAAAAACCAAAAATTTAAATCTGAAATTCTGCTTTTCCTTCATTTTTACAAGGGATAGTTTGTACTTCCAGAAATAGACTACCAATCCAATATTTTACAGAAATGACTGTGTTCTAAACACCAATATACTAATTAAAAAAAAAAAATTAAGACCAGAAAATACGGCTTTTATTCTATGGCTATGTTTTGTCAAACTGTCCCTTTTCTTATCTCTGTAAGATGTCAGTGCTGTATGAAAAGTAAGTATTCAAGGATAAGTGGTGGTGATACCTTTTTATAGCATTTGGAAACCTGAGCATGATTGTACTGGGTGGCTCAATTCGGTGAGATTGGGGGCAGGGGAAGAAGTAGAAAAAACATGACTTTATTGTATCAGTGCTTCGACTGAGAAAATTATGCAATTGTTTAATGACAAGAATGTTTAAGTCAGGTAAATAATGATTTCTGATTTTATTGTCACTGAAACATAACTAATGTGTCAATTTTCCATACCTGAGGTGTTTCTTCTGTGAATGTTAATTGGGTCAGAATATCTGACTTGGTATGCAAATTCAGATTGTATCATAGTTAAGAGTTCCTGGTTAGTCAACATTTGAGAAATGTGTTTCTTGGGCCATATGCTCCATTCTCATTCTGTTATGTAAAATAGACATTTTAAAGTATAAAGACGTTCTTAAAGAATTATTGGTTACTTTCACAAGAGTCCTGTGTTTGAATAGGGGTATCTTTTTGAAATTCTGAACTTACAGCATCTAGTTAATATGCTATGTTTTAAAAAAAGTTTGTTTTTTTGCACAAGCCATAAAATATTTTTTATTTGCAATTAGAAGTAAAAAACATGGAGAAGAAACCTGTTTTTTAGTAAAACTTTCCAAGTTTCAGGGAGAAAAATATTAGAGTATATCTACAGTTATTGTCAGGGCTTGTCTAATTTTGATATTGTAGAGGTACCAAAATAAAGACTGCTCTTCACATTGCTGCCCCAAATACTTCTTTTATCACTTCATTGTATAATGAGTAATTTAGTTTCAGACATTTTTATAAAGTCTATTACTTTAAATATGCTACTTTTCATGGAAAAACTTGTCTCTACATGACTCGTTCCTTATTCCAGAAGGATATGTATTGGGCTTTCATTTGTATAATGTTGCTCATCTTCTGGATTTCTTCATTTTATTTTAGAAAGGTCTGTTGCTTTTTATATAATTCAAAATGTGTGTATAAATAGTTTTTCAAAATACATCAACTACAATGCTGTAGAAAAGTTAAGCAGAAGAAGAAACATAAATTTCACAACCACAACAATACTTAAAATATATGCAGAACATAATATCCTATCTGAGGACTGCATGATTTAATTTGAAATTATGAAATAATCTAGATAAGAAATGGTCTTTAAATACATGAAAAGTATTTTTCCACTCTACTGTTTCTTCTGTACTGTAATTCTTTGTCTTTTCAATTTTCAAAAAGTTCCAGTATAAAAATGTGAGCAGGGAAAGGTGGGTGTGTGGAAAGATACACAGTTGTTTTTCTGGCTGTTCAGTGGCCACAAAATCAGTAGAGGTGTAGAATACAAACTCAGAGGTATTAATAAATTTCAGTGCATACTCTATAGTTACTTGCATAATGTTTTCTGTTAATTTGGATCTATAGTTTCAATTTTTGTGTGTTTCTCTTTCTTCTCACAAGTTTGGTTCAGAGTGAAACATCATATAAGAGATCCTAAACAGCAACTTGAGAAAAAGAAACTGGTAGCTTTTTGGTTAGAACATTATGCCAAGAGAGATCATGGAAAGCCCTTAACAGTGGTGTTTGACATGGCTGAAACTGGAATCAGTCACATAGTAAGTATTTTTATTGTGTTTTTCTGATTGCTTTCTGAATTATTTAACCTATGTCTCCAGAAAAATGGGAGTCCCTGTGCAGTCCTTGACACCTAAAAAATATCTGTCAACTGCATGCTGTGGGTTTTATTTTTTGTGGTTCTCTTTCACTTCGCTTGCTGTGAGATGGAATTTTTGATCCCAATACTTTCTTCTCTCTTCTCAACACTCATCAGTACACTGACTGGTTGCATGCTGTCATCTGGACTTTTTGTATATTTCCAGAAGTTTTTTAATACACATTTTGCTCCTAACATTGTTTCTTAGTTGGATTTAAGTATGTCTTATTAAAATATCCTGGTTCAAAAGATGCTCTTGTTATAGAGCAGAAGTTCTAGTTAATATCTGCATCACTAGATGTACTTAGAACTAAGTGCACCAGGTGCAATCTCTGTTTTATGATATCATCTTTACAGTGAATCTTCAAATTCACCAGATCTTAAAAGCAAGTGTGTGTGTGGGGGGTTTTTGTGATTCTTTTTAGGTATGAGTCTGGGCATCAGCTTGTGTACAGCTTTATCTACACTTGCTGTTAATACAATCTGAATGATACACTACTACTGCCAGTAGAACTTGATCTGGTTAATGGACTAGAATGAAGCTGCAGCTTATCTATTGGTTGAGGTCCTTTTCTGAAATTTGGAAATTAAAATGTTTTTTAAACTTATGTAGATTTAGGAGTGAGTGTATGTTGTAGAATTTCCCTTTAGGTCTGGTTTTCTACCTATTAGTATCTTCATAAAGAAAGCATAAATGCATACCCACAGTTTGCCACAGGCATCTTTAAGCTTTGTAGAAGCTTGTTTAGAAGATTAGAACAATATCACCTCCTACATCTTTACTGATCCTCAACTTAGACAACCTAAAATCAGGATTTTTTTTTTTGAGGGGTGGGGGGAGGTGACACTTCAGTAATTTTAATGTAGATAGATGAAAATCTACAGAGTTCTCTGTCATTCTCTTCATCTGAGTTCAGTAGGGAAAAGTACATTTTTAGCACCCACTTTCAGGAGCAGAATCTAAGCTAGTTTAGATTGCAAGATGGAGACCTTGCCTATCATTACATACTTATAGATTTGCTCTAATAACAAAAAATCTCATAGAATGTCTATAGGTAAAAGAAAGTCTTATTTATATAGAATATTTTTTCTTACAAAAGGTTATGCTGTCCTGTTATTCTTACAGGAATGGCTAAAACTTGTATCTTGTTCTTTCTTTATTTGTTGGTATGGCAGGAATGCATGTAAATATAAGCAAAAAAAAAAGCTTGCTTTCTACCTTTGCCAGGCAAGATGGTTAATGTTGCATTAGGACCTTGCAGCTGTGCAGTACAGGGCCACAAGCTTTTGAGAAGATATGTTGACAAATAAATATGGTGTAATTCAGTTTTGCAAGGCAGGATTGATGCTCTTACCTGTGCCTTGAGAGCTATATGCCCATACTCCTAAAGATAACACTGGAGCCATGGTTTTATATAACAAGAATAAAGAATTGTGATAATTTTCCTTGATGTGAAAAAGCAATTTGATTTGGGTTTTGTGGAGCATATACTGAAGCAACTTCTTTCCAGTGTCTTTGAAACTCCTAGAGACACAATCTCAGCAAGTGCTGTCCATAAGTGTCCCATTGTATGGTCTTGCTTTGTAGTTAGTACATTTATCACAGAACAGGAATATTTTTTTTATGGCTGTTTGTAGCCATGTAGAGTAATTGATAAATTCTATCCTAAAAGAACGTGGATTTCTGAGATCTTTTTTCAGAGCATGCTTCACTTGTTTGTTCTATTGCTATGGACATCTACTATGTCAGCTTTTATGACTGGTATGCAGTCAGGTAATTCCGATAGCTCATACCTTGTTGCACCAGTTCGGGTACCTAGAATAGATGCAGTTATTGAATGGTCTGCTGAAATCTCTACTTCTAATTTCAGATTCCCATCAAAATAATGGACCCATGATAGTGCTGCTTTTGGGTAGGCAGTGGAATAAAGAGCAGGATCCTTGTTAAAGCACAGGAGATTCTAATCATTGCTTGGAAATCTGTCACTGTATTTATGCTATTTAATGAAAGGTACTGCATTTGGTACAAGCAACACCCAGTTGAGATAAATGCTTCTATTAAAGGCTACCTTCTGCCTACTGTATAAAGATATTAAGCTTTCAGTTAATTTCTAATTACTGAAGCTACTAATAAAGCTTTCATGTTGTGGGTAATCCTCTTATACAGGGTGTTGTATTTTTCTCTCTGTCTGCAAATGTTGTAATACCATGTTTACATCACTTTAGGAGCCCATTCCCCGTAGCATTTTTACTGTTATGACAGGCTTTGGATCCTCCATCAGCAATATATTTTGTCCTATTTCTGAAAGTCTCCTTTGTAGTACTTCATTGTCGTAAGGCATCTCTTACTTTATTATCTATACGTGTTTCATAAAATGCCTTTTTTTCCCTTTTAATGTGTAGTCAGTTCTATTATACCCGGATTTTGCAATGGAGACTTGGCTCTACTATTTCTGTGTGACTGCTCATTGGATGGAAGCACACCGAAAATGGGTGGTATGCAAGCAGCTCTTTTGAGTGCTGCCTCTGCCCACAATTTCTCTGCGTACCATGAACCAAGACCAAAAATTCTCTTAAAAGGAAAACTTTTGTTTTTCCTCTGGAAGATCCTGAGTGCAGTAGTACATTGAACAATATGCAAGACAAGTTATTGAAGGGAAATCTCAGTATGTATAGTGCTCTCCCTTGTAAGGCTTTAAAGTAGTCTGTCAAGCTTCTCTAGTGCTAAAGGTTTATTTTTCCTGTCTTTCCTGTACAGCTTAAATCCTGTTGATACTCTGTAGTAGTTCAGATACCTAACTTATTGCATTGATAATAGGTCTGTTGACTTCTTTCTTACATGAAAAAGTGAAGTTTGACAACAATCCTGCAGCAAGTCAATGAAATGAAAAGCATTGCATTGAGTTTGGATGATGTTTGTAGTATGTGTAAAATTTGAATATAGATGATTACAATATAAGTATCTTGTGCTATTCAGTAAATGCCTTAGCTTAACTAAGCCTGTATTTTTAATGTTTTGATTTACATTACGTTTACTCTGTGCTTTTATTTTAGGACTTGGATTTTGTTCGGTTTATTGTCAGCTGTTTTACAGATTATTACCCAAACTTCCTCAGTAAGTACTGTATATTACACCTTAAGCACTGTAGACTTGTATAATAAGAGTATTTCATGATGTTGCAGATGATGGGGGAGACTTTAAGTCATTTTGCTCATGCTTTACGTAGTAACTACACGGAACACTTGGACGTTACAGATTCAGAATACTTTTGTGCTCATAAGTCAGCAGAATTTTGTATTGTAAATAAACTTTACATTCATGGAAAAATCGACTGGCTTTTCATGAAATAAGAATCTAAGACATGTTTTTATGGATTAAAAATTGATATAAGCATCTAATAGAATTGAATTTGCCTGTTTTTTCTTTTGCTCCTTGTGACTTGGGTAGAAGCTTTGCAGACTTGCATGGCATATATCATTTAGGAGTCTTCAGGGGACAAAGAATGAATGGCTATAGAAAATTTTAGGGAGCAGTGGTTTACTCTGAACAGATTAAGTCATGTTTGTGTGCATACTTGGAAAAACCTGCATACTTGCCTGCTAATCTTTTTTTCATGGATAGGCAAACACTGAATAGCTTTTGCAAGCTCATCTTACGTGAGTTATAAATTTTAGGGAAAATGTGTCTGTGAATATTGAAATCCTGTACAGCAACTGCTTCAGCTCTGAATATTAGATTTCAGGTTGGTGATCAAAGTTCAAAACTTTGATCAAATATCAAACTTAAAGGCAAGTGCAGCATCATGTTTTTAGTTTTTCAACATAAAGAGAAAAATTTTGGGACACTTCTGAGTCAAAGTACTAACTTTTCAGGCTTCTCTGCTAAAACAAAGAAAGCTTGGGAAAAATGTAGATTTACAAAAACTCTTGCTATTTGCCTCTTTGGGAAGAAGAGGTGCTGAATATACTTGTTAAACTTTATTTTCCATTCAATAGTTGCTTTTCTAGGTTGGGTTGAGATCTTACCTTTCTCTGCCTTATTTGGGGTGATTACTTATTAGTATGTCAGAAAAGTAGTATCCCAGAGAAGTATATAAACAGTGTATAACTTAGAATTCTATTAACTGTTTTCCAAGCAAACAGGTAATGTCTTTATATAGTAATAGAAATAGGTTTATACATGTTAAAAACAATTATAGAAAATGGCTTCTACAAGGAAGTGAACATGGAGGCTTCTAAAAATGAGTATTCACGTTTTACATGATCATTATTGCTGTGCTTCCTCTTAAATAAAGAAATACTTAACACTTGGTATTCAGATTATTTCCTTTTTTCTTTTCAGCAAAGATAGTGATCTTTGAAATGCCATGGATAATGAACGGTAGGTTGTTGGTGTTTTTTTTTTTAGATCATAACTCTTTAAAATTAGTAGCATAAGTAGGAAGCACTTTTCTGATCTGTGTAGATACAGCTGAATGGTGGAATTTGTTAAACATGTATCTTTAAATCTGTCAATTTGTACAGTGCATACTTTTTGTTTTTCCTTCTAGCATTGTATTTTGGATCATACTTTAAATGGAGTCTGTATTCATTCTGTTCTATTTAAAGCTTGGGAGACCTTGATAAATAGTCTATTCCTTTAATGTTTCCAACTGTAGTCCTTTCAAAGCTAGATCTGTTCATGATTTAGGAATACCATCATCAACAAATGATGGATGCTTATAACCAGCCAAAAACTAGAAGACACAATTTAAGATACATGCCTGACACTGGACACTGATATTGTTACATATGTTTTGATGTGTGTACTTCAATAATTATCTTTAATTATAATGTACAGAATAAACATGTTATTCCTGTGTTTTTACCATATGAATACATATTTTTATTCTGGCTTTATATTTTTCTCTGTATTCATGTTTTACCATCACTGAAATAACTACGGTATTTGAAAATACTCCGTAGATCTAAACAAGTGTCCTTTAAAGCAGCAAAACATTACAACTATGACGAGTGCATACATATTTCCCAACCTCCCTCACTCAGATTTGGAAATACAATTGCTTTTACCCCCTCAGTACTTCCTGGGCTAAATTCCAAGATGACAAAGTTGTCATTTGTTAAATCAAAGATAGTCTTTCCATGAAAGTCTGTGGTCTGTCTGCATTCATCTATAGAAAAGTGTATGTCCATAAAATTTCTCTGTAAATAATACTCTTTTCCTTGCACTGTTTATCCCCATTATAATAGATACTTTCAGAGCAGGTCCTGCCATATCTTATGGGATATAGCTCACTAGTGTTCCTTAAAGTCTACCAATACGCTGCAAAAAAAAAAAAAACAAACCCTCCTGACAACTTATGTATACTTTTTCTTTAAAGCTGCTTTTAAAATTGTGAAGGGTTGGCTTGGCCCAGATGCAATAAGCATGTTAAAGTTCACGAACAAGAGTGATGTACAGGAATACATCAGTGGAGAGTATCTGCCACCTCACATGGGTGGAACTGTAAGTATATTAGTATTTCATGGTCCTTTTGTGATAGATTGAGACATGCCTATATAAATTACATATGTGGGGTTGAGAGTTGGCACTTCAGGGATGTGAAATTTCTTGAAATTATTCTGACAACGTAATTTGTAAATCATATTAATATAAAATGGGTTAACTTCATGAGAATTTGATATCTGTCAGTCTTAAGTACAGAAATAATTTTTCTGAATCATTCATCCACTTTGAAGTCATTGGAAACCACTCAGTTTTTCAGACCTTTAAAAAAAAAAAAAAATCCATTTTAAGTATCATTCTTCCTTCTACTCTTTTTTTCCCCCCACCTGATGAATAAGAGGTTATGTATTGGTTTATGAAACAAGTTCTGTGAACAACAAATAGGTTTCATGGCCCTTTGAGATTTTTTTTTCATCCTGCTTCAAAGCTATGATTCAGTAAAGACAATCATATTGCAATTATTTTTCCTTTGTTGTCTCTAGGGCTGCATTTTAAAACATGACTGGAGAAGATTCTTGGAGTTCTAATATACTCCTAAAAAAGGAGTATGCTACAATCTGGTATCACTTTGACAGAACCTGGATCCTATTCTAGTGCAATCTAAATAGCAAAAGAGCACAAGGATCTTGTACAACAGGTTTCATTTTTCTCAAAGCTAGTAAATCAGTTTGCATAATCTTCATAATAAAATTCTGTGGTAGATTGAATTGGCTGGATGGCAGGTGCCACGAAGCTGCTCTATCACTCCCCTTCTCAGCTGGACAGGGGAGAGAAAATATAACAAGAGGCTTGTGGGTTGAGAAAGGACATGGACAGATCACTCACCAGTTACTGTCACATGCAAAACAGACTCAGCTTGGGGAAAGGAAATTAGCTTAATTTATTGCTAATCAAATCAGAGTAGGGTAATGAGAAATAAAAACTCAAAACACCTTCCTCCCACCCCTCCCTTCTTCCCAGGCTTAACTTCACTCCTGATTTCTCTACCTCCTCCCCCACAGTGGTGCAGGGGGAAAGGGAATGGGGGTTGCAGTCTGTTCATCACACACTTTGTCTCTGCCTCTCCTTCCTCGTCAGGGGGAGGACACTCTTCCCCTGCTCCAGTGTGGGCTTCAGTAAGGATTTGAATGGGGTATAGCAGTGGTTCTGGGCCTAGCTCCCACAATGTTGTCCTATTGTTGCAACAGAGGGAAGTTCTTTTCCTCCTTTTTAGAGCTGAGTGTCTCCTGTCTGCTTTTTAGACTGTCTTTTACCTGATAGCTAATTACATCTTTAAAGAAAGAGGCTTGTGGTTTTGCTAAATATCCTCTGGATGTGTCTGGTTGAGCACATGATCTGAGTTACCCTTTATCCTGCCTTGGTCCTGCAAGGTCTTGTTGCAAGTTGGTGATTGTTGACCAAGTTTGCTCCATGTTGCCTGTCTTCTAAGAGCATTAGAAGAACTGCTGAGTCTCTTTGGTATTTAACCACTTGATGGGTGTTTTGAACTTTTAATGTCGGAACTGTCAGCATCTGGAAGCATATTTAGCAAATACTCAGACTCCAAAATGGTGCTCTGGATCCTCCTTCGAAACATTTCTTCAGTGGATACAGCAAAGGAGAATTTTGCATCTCTCTGATAGCAAGGAGTTTTTCAACCAGAAGACAAAGAACTTATTGACCTTTTCTCAGAATTTAACTTTTGTCGATGTGGTTAACCTTGGCTCCTCTTGAGGCAACTAGCGTCTCTGAAGATAGAGTACATTCACCAGTACTAGTGTTGTCAGGCCTGTTTTTTTAAGGCAGTATCTGACTTGCACAAATTAATTCCCTCCACTCTCCACTCAAGTGTTTGGGTTTTTTTTTTTCCCCTCCTTCTAATTCTCTTCCTGTTGTCTTTGATTTCCACACATTTAGGAACAGATCATCATATTTGCAGCTACCATAATGTGGGTCAAGAGCACAGCATATCTGTTCAGCCTTTGTACTCAATACAGTAGCCATAGGTAGACTCATCCTCTTTCTGCTGTGTCTCTTATTAGGATCCATCTGGGTCTTGCCAGATGTAAACAACTAGTTGAGCAGGTCATTTGGCTAGTTACTTTGGGGAGATACAGAGAACCTAAGTGCAGTGGAATCTAGGTATCCAAGAAGAGTGTTAGAGACTAGTTTTGGAATTAACAAAAAAATCTATTTTGGAAATAGAATTAATAATGCTGAACTTTGTGTCACTGATTACTTTGCTTAATCAAACTGTTCTGTGTCTCCATTGGAAGCCTTCAAGCTTCAGTGTCTCAATCAAGTTATCTTTAACTGTTTTGTTTTTACTGTGGCTCAGGGTCACTCAAAGGATGAATCTGAGGCTTTCTTGAGAATGAGAATCCTTCAATCAAGGATTTTCTGTCAGCCAGCTGCAAATTGAAGAAAGTAACTTGTTTGGCTTTAGACAACTAGTGGACAAAGGTGTCTCCAGAGTGTCAAAAGTATTAAAACTAATTATGGAAAACAGAAGCTTGGATTTTGCAGGACTTTGGCATATAAACTTAATCTAAGTTCCATTCAAGTCCTCATCAGTGTCTGTTGGCTGTGGCTGTTATCATACTGCTAATCAAGAGGGGTTGCATACCATGTGCCTGGCTTTGAGTGGTTCTTGTCCACGCTGCACAGCTGTCCCTCTCTTTATAGTGGGTTTGTCTTGGAGAACTTGTTGGAATTGCCCAAAACAGATTTAGGAGCAAGCTAATGATAAGCAGTCTGGAAAATTAGGGTTAGGTGCTCAAAAGCCACTTGCTAATCATTTTTGTTTATTAATAATGTATACCAAGTCAGTGTTTTCCTGGATTCCCAATCTGTTGTATCCCATATTCTACCAGTTCCAGCTGTTGATATTGATGGTGGAACACGCCAGTTCTTAAGGCATACATGTTTCTGGCTGGCCAGGGAGACTTGTTGGCTCTTCCGTAACATTTTGTGGAGGATTGATGTACATACAGTGTACACATTGATGCAAGACATGTACATACAGTAGGGTCTTAGTTTGTGTATTTGCCCAGTTTTCCTTTGTCAGAGATGGGAAATTCACCCTTGTTATATCCAAGATTCTCTCCACTGGTGCCAGTATGAATAATGTGTGTACTAGAATGCTGTGCTCTTCACCTGGCTATCTGAATTTATAGCCCATAGCTTGTTTTCTTGGAAGGACCCTTTATAGATCAGTGGCCTGAAGTTAAGACATGACTAGGCATTTTGCATGTGATTTCATGGCCACTGTGTACATTTAATCTTAGAAAATATCACTACCATGATTAAGGTATGTCTACCACAGTTGCCAAACATATTACTGTAAAGTCTCTACATCTGCTATAAAAGAAAGCCATTTGTCTACAGAATGCATTCTATAACTGTATAATTATTCAATGCTATATATCAAGCATTGAATAAATCTGTCTTGTTTACCTGTCTGAGGTTTTCACCCTGTTAGTAGATAAGCCTGTGTCACTGAAACCTCTGGACTGTGATTGGAAGTGTGGTACTTTGAGTTGTCCCAGTGACAGGATTCTGTTCAGCTGCTGAAGCTGTTCAGCATTGTGGATTAATGTGGCCAGCTGAAATGTGCAGCAAAATTAGCATCTATTTATTAAGGTCACTTTGTCATATACCCTTCATCATATACTGGAAGGGACTGAAAAGGCTTTTTATCAGTTTGGCTGAGGGTAAGCTGGCTATTTCTGCCTTGTATTTGCAAATGGAGGATGTCCATATTCTGCAAGCCTACTGTAATGTTTCTAACAGTCTGGAGTCTTTTCTAATAGTGAGCTAGTCTGTTACCGATACTTAAAGCTTGTCCTTTAGGCCCTTAATAGGAAGTTGCTTGAGCCAGTGGATACCAGTCTCATTCACCGAAAGGTCTGTGACTGTTGCTTCAGCCTGAAGAATAGGAGAGATTTAGGCCTTGATTATAGATTAGCAGGAAGTGTGCTCTTTTGTTTGGGGTTTCTTTGAATGGCCCCGTCTAAGGTTTTTCTCTTTTTTTTTTTTTGCCCTAAGATCACATTTTTCTTTGTTTTGAGAAAATATACTTGCTTATGGAGAACTCTCTTGAAACACATTTTTTTTTTTTTTTAACTCCCTGCTGGTAGCATAGTTTGGGAACTGTGGCCATGGCTTGAGTCTGCCTCACAGGAGTCAAAGCTATGTTATTTTCCTCCTCCACTGGAAAAGCTGATAAACTGATTCAGTTTACCTGGGGTTTAAAACTGTTTGAAAATGCAGTAGGAACAGAGACCCCTGTTTAAACACTGTTTCTAACATAATAGAATATTTCAGTTGGAATGGACCTACAATAATCATCTAGTTCAACTGCTTGAAGCAATTCAGGGCTAACCACAAAAGTTAAAGCATATTATTAAGGGCGTTGTCCAAATGCCTCTTAAACACTGACAGGCTTGGGGCATTGACCACCCCTCTAGGAAGCCTGTTCCAGTGTTTGACCTCCCTCTTGGTAAAGAAATGCTTCCTCATGTCCAGTCTGAACCTCCCCTGATGCAGCTTTGAACCATTCCTATGCATCCTGTCACTGGATACCAGGGAGAAGAGCTCAGCACCTCCCTTTCCACTTCCCCTCCTCAGGAAGCTGTAGAGAGCCATGAGGTCACCCCGCAGCCTCCTTTTCTCCAAACTAGACAAATGCAAAGTCCTCAGCCGCTCCTGATAAGACATCCCTTCCAGCCCTTTCACCAGCTTTGTTGCCCTCCTCTGGACGTGTTCAAGGACCTTCACATCCTTAAATTGTGGGGCCCAGAACTGCACACAGTACTTGAGGTGAGGCCACACCAACACTGAATACAGCGGGGTAATCACCTCTCTTGACTGGCTGGTTGTGCTGTGTTTGATGCACCCCAGGATGCAGGTTGCCCTCTTGGCTGCCAGGGCACACTGCTGACTCACAGTGAGCCTGCTGCCAACCAGTGCCCCCAGATGCCTTTCTGCAGGGCTGCCCTCCAGCCACGTCTCTCCCAATTTATACTTGTGCCCAGTGTTACTCCATCCCAGGTGCAGAATCCGGCATTTGTTTTTGTTAAATTTCATGCCATTAATTCATGCCCAATGCTCCAATCTAACTAGATCTCTCTGCAAGGCATCTTGTCCCTCAAGAGAGTCAACAGTGCCTCCCAGTCTGGTATCATCAGCAAATTTGCTAATGGTGCATTCAACTCCTTTTATTACATAAGACGTAATAAAACTATTTTGAGAATGTTAAGAGTATTTCTAATAGCAAAAATGGTTTTTACTGATCCTCCCATAGAAAAGACATCTTTACTGTAGAAGCATTGAGAACTTAAGTATGCTGCTTCTACATTACTCAGGTGTTTTGAGTATGGTCTTTAAATTGATTTGGCATTCCAAAGACTGAGGTCTGAGTTGCAGGGTATGTTAAAGGTCCACACACTAGGTTAAACTTGAGGGATTGTTTGGGGTTGTTTCGTGGTTTTGGTTTGGTTTTTAAACTGTGGCTATTATGAAACTAAAATACGAAGAACAACTGAAGTTTTTCATCACTTCTGGGACATTCTTCAGAAATAGCTGTCACAAGTTTTAAACCATGTTTCCTAGAACTAAGAACAAAACTTCAGCATTAAAACTTCACAGTTCTGCTGTGACTATAAATAACAACAGTAGTTAAAATTTAGTGGCTTCATTAGGTGACTGTATTTATTTGTTAATGACGATAAAATAAAAACACAGGGGTCCAAATTAAAATGGATAAAGAAACATACAAGTCATGTGAAACAAAAAATTAATAGATAGTATTTTTATTTTAAAAAATACTAGAGAAGGCACTTCTCATCCTCCTAAATAACTGGTCCTTTAAAAATCTCCTTATGTTTTAGGATTCTTTCAAGTACAGTTATCCTCCATTGGTTGATGATGATTTTCAAACTCCTTTATGTGAAAATGGACCCATTACTAGTGAAGATGAGCATGAAAGTAAAGAAGAGATAGATGCAGACACCAAGGAGACTGGGGATCTTAATGAAGAACAAAACCCGAATCAGAAAAAGGTACTCTCTGAAGGTTGAGGCAAAACTAGTTAAATGGTTACGAAGTGGGACAGGTCGCATATAATTTTTGTTTCTTTACAGTCTTTTACTTTGTGTGTTGACTTTTATTTTCTTATTATTTTTTTCTCCCCTCCAGTTTGACAAAAGAACCCAGTAAAACTGAAAATTATGCTTCCAATTTCAACCTTCCTTCTTAGTCTGTTGAGACCAGTTTCATGCTTCTGAATGAGTAAAATGTGTACTGAATATTTAATATATCTCTGGAATATAGTGAATTGTACAGTAAAATTCAAAAGATTTCTGTTTTGTTTTCAAAAGTTGTCTTTCTAGTTGGTTTATTTTTAATCTTGGGATATTTAGCGATGTACATCTTAAAATACATCTAGTTTTCTCAGATGCTTAAGTCAGTATGTACATGAGAAAACATTAACAGTTAAGTACTTATACTTTATTGAATGGTAATTTGTTTTCTTAAATTATTGATAAAATCTCAACATATAAGAGTTTTCATTTAGTCTCTGGAGAAATTGTATCCCTAATCCGTCAGTCCTGTTTTACAATATAATCCTCCTGCAGTGGTTTTTATCCTGAAGTATAAACGCATTGTTCTACACAAGTCCGTATGCAGTGATATTTAGGAATATGCAATGATAGGCAGTGGGGATATCACTCTTGAAAAGAGTAGGAAAAATGTGAAATTCACCACTTTAGTGCCATAATTAATTTTGGTATATGAATAGCAAAAACTCTGTTTAATGGAGTTGAATAATATTATACTTTCAGTTGCATTTACTGTTTTAAGTTTTTGTCAGAATAATTGGAAACACACAGCTCACTTTAAGTAGCCCAGCTGTTCTTTGCAACTTGGCCAGCTATTGAAAAAAAGATGATTTCACTGACCTTAAGGTCAAAAGGAAGCATTACTTACCTATGGTGACTTCCTGACCACTAGACTCAGTAGCTTGTTTTGCTTGTAGCACATCTTCCAAGCTCTGATTCTTGGATATGGAAGTGTGGAGAATTCCTGTTCAGTGTGTTGTGAGTTGGCTTTGGTACTTAATAGCCTCAGTGTGTGTTTGTTTGTTTTTAACTTGCTTGGCTGACTTCAGCTTTCTACTTAAGGTATTATTTTTACTTTTTTTCCACTCTTAAAAATAATAATTTGGTTTGTGGTATTCTCTTTTGTACAGTGTAATCAAGCTGCTACTCAATCTTTTCAATGAACCAAGATTGACATCTATGCTCATCATCTATCAATTAATCTTAAGGCATGTTTAAGGCATTACCTTTAACATACTTTTAAAACTTCAGACCATATCTTGTTGTTAGTACTGTTTCTGTAAAAAGTGGATTATTGTTTTGCTTCAAGTCACTATTCTTCTGTTCACATATTTAAGAATAATACTATTTCTTCCACAGCAAGTACACTATTGTTTGCCACTTCAATGTTATGTTCTTTTCCAAAATCTTTTTTTTTTAGAAAGACTCAGAATGTCTTTCTAACTGTCAGAACTTTTTATTGTCTCAGAATGGTTGGCATTTCTTATTTCTAAGTTAATTATTTATTACTTGACTGTGTCTAAATATAAATATTAAAATATTTTTTTAATAAGGCCAGCTTCCAAACTAACAGATTTCAAGTGATCTGTGAGATATTATTGTCTTCATTATTTACTGCACTACCAGTCTTCATACTCAGACTCTTGTCATCACTAAGAATTCATCTGATTTATTTTACATATGTATGCTTCCTCCTATGCCATAGAAGGGCCTATTTCTTTCCACAGAGTAGAGGGAGCCATGAATGATAAACTTGGTTACTAAGTGGCTGTCCTGTAGGTGCCTCCATCTTTTTAATGTGTGCTGTAGTAATATTTTCTCTGGTGATTTTAATTCAATTTATGTAGAATAAAGACCAACACATAATTAGTACAGTGTATTTACACACCAACCTTTTACTCTAACTGTAATTATAAAAAAAATCAAATTCCTGTGTGTTTTTTTATAAAACCTATTTTATAGAAAATTCTGTATTCCTTTCATTCCCATACTTCAAATTTACAGAAACTGAATTCTTTTCATGTCTTCTCTCTGTATTTTAAGTGGAATAAAAACAAGGTTAAGCAAACTGTTCAGCTAGCTGATCTTGAGTCATGATGTCACTAATTCTTTCAGTCTTCTGTATTTCCCTCCCTGCCTTGTCCCATTTTGCACTTAATTCCAGAGTTCTTCTGGTTTTTATAATAAGATATCCAGGCCTGATGACGTGTATTTTCTTAATGTAATAGAGGAAAACCCTCAGAACCTAAGATATCTGCAGTTTTGGATGCACCAATTCAATCAGCATTATTCCTTTTAAGTTCTCTGATATGTCAGAGTTTATCTAAAAGCAGTGAAGATGACATGTTTAGTAATTCTGCAATACAGTAAAGTGGGGATTTGTATTTGTGTTTTTCTGTTCAGTGTTGCAGTGATTGTATTGGGGTGTCTGTTTTAATTGAGAAGTTTTGCAGTGGAAGAATAACATCAGTGCTTTATAATCTTAAATATTTGAAGGACTATAACTTAATGTGTCTGGATTTTTTGAAAAATAACCAACTTGGGCATCAGGAAAATAGACGGAAGAAAACAAGGCAGATGTTTTTTTTCATGCATGTTTAATACATTATGTAACTTCTACAACAAATCATTTTATTCAGTGGACTTCAAGCAGCTTCAGGGAATGAATACATATTAAGCTTGGTCTGTAATATATAAATTCTTGAAATAAGACTCCTCTTATTCTTTGAAATACTGGCATGATTCTGTAACATGTAACCCAGGTTTCTAGTTAATTATTGTAACTATCATTTTTACTCAGATGAATTCTATAGAACAAATTTCCAAATCAGAGGAAACCGACAAAACAGAGATCAAACCAAAAAATGCAAAGAAAGCATTAACCACTTTTAAAGGACCTTTATTACATATCAGGTAATAATAATTTTCTTTAATTTTTTTAAGTGTGCCTTGGACACTTAAGTACTGAACTAGTTGGTTTTCAAAATGAACTATTTTTTCAGACTTAGAGGAAAACAAGTTATAAACATCCTTTTAAGAATGATTTTTACAAAGCTCAGAATTTTTCTGGTTTTATGTGTTTTTAGTGAATCTTTTGGTGTCACCATTGGCATGCTTTTTGTACTAATTAGTAGGTGTATGTTTCATAAAATTGTAGAAGCATTTCATGGTTTCATTTATATTGAGAAAATGTCTATCATTGGATTTAGTTAAACCTGTGCTTATCTGTAATGAGAGCAGTGGTTTGACATTGATTGCATTGGCTTAAGAAAAAACAATGCGTTTACTAAGACAGCTTTCACTGTTAAATCTTGCTTGAATTCTTTTAACTTAAGATGGTGTAAATGTCTACACCAGTAGTTTGCAGCAATTAAACTTAATGAATGGGTCCAATTTATTTTGCGTGGGAAGTGCTCTGTATAAATGGCATACCTGCTCAGAAGATTTTGTCATTGAAGATGCTTACATCTTGCAGTTAATCTGCTTTTTATCATTAAGCTAGGGGGAAAAAATCAATTAGCCAATATCACTTTTTCTTTTCACTGCCTTTCAGGTTAAGATGCTTATTTAGAAATTGATTTAGATGTTAACTTTTATTTTCACTTCCAGTTTGCTATTAGATGAATGAAGAAAATATCTAATTTATAGGTAATTCCTTAGATAATTTTGTAAGTGCTGTACTGAATTAGTCTTGGAATGAATTTGAATAATGACATGCTCATTAGCATAAAAATATTTTTGTATGTGTCAAATTTTCCTGGTTTTGAAATGAAAATTATCTTTCTAGTCCTTTGTGCAAAAACCTCCTTTATATAGACTTAGTTTCTTGTATGGCAGGACAAAGGCATAGACTACAGAATTGTGATTTTAAAAGAATGTTTAAAATTTTCTGTCCTTATGATGAAAGCTGCTGTGTTCTTCCACCCACTTCTTAAAGAGAGAAAAAAAAAAACAACCACCACCAACACAAAAAAAAACCAAACAAAAAACCCAAACACACAAAACAAACCAAAACCAACAAAACCCACAACAACCAAAGAAACAAAAACAACACTCAACCCCCCCTCCCCAAACTGTACCTTTTATTTTTCCTCTTAAACTATTTCAAGTTCTGATGTTGAAATACAAGTGTTGGAGTTCATGTAAATTACATGAAAGAGTGAACTGAGTCAAGTGTAGAGGTGCTAATACTTGCAGTCTTGCTGTCATGGAAAATAAAATACTGGTGTCTCCATTGTCCTTGCTGTTTGTTTGTTTTAAAGTAAACTCTTGAGAGTATGCACAGCTGTTGGTCTTAATTAGTAATCTAACTCTGTAGAAGATAGAACTAGTTTTTATTTCCCTGGAATCTTTCTCAGGACACTGAACTGAAATTTATTGAACTAATAAAATATAGTGCCATTTATAACTAGTCACAGGCACATATCTCTGAAACTACAAGCTCTGCCAGTGTGCTTAGCTTGTATCCTTGCTGCTACAAGTGTTGCCCTGTGAAGGGAGCAGCCTGGAGCCTGACTGGGCAGCTGAGGCAGAGCAGCTCTGGCACCATGAAACCACCAAGAACCAGGAGCCTCTCTGTGCCTCTCTAACTGCTGCTGCAGAAGACCGGGTGAGGCCTCCTTAGACACCCCCCAGGGATATTCCTTACCTATCACTGCTTAGTACTTGTTGGCTTTGGTGTATGACCAAAACTGGCTACTTGTGCTCTTTTGTTCCTTGTATTTGTAGTCGTACTCACTAGTCATCTTTCTCGTCCTGGTTCAGACGATGATTGCATTTGCCTTGCACACCTTACTATGAAAAACTGGTCTTTATTGGCCTTCCTCCTCAATAAATGAATATATTTGGCAAGACAAAAATCAGCAGTTTACTTGCACTATCTGGCAGAAGACTAGTTCATGTTGTGGTGTATTTTGAGATGACAATTTCTAATACAAGCTGAAATGGTTACCCCACACACATCAGAGTAAAAAAAGTAGTGTTTCTGTAAAAATTAAGAGTCTTGGGTATTCATTTAAAATAAAACACCCCACCCTGCCACTGACTACACACCATCCATCCCCACCACTATGGAACTGGTTGATTTCACAGACAGCAGGCATACAGCAGTGGCCATCAAGCCCCATTTCTTTCATTTCTTTTTTTTTTTTTTTTTTTTTTTTGGTCTCTTAGTAGCCACAAGACAGATCAGGCTCTGGTGGAAGGTTCCTTTCCTTGAGCTCTTTTTGTGGCTTATTTTGATGCTAGTTAATGCTTTCCTGCCTCGTTTATGATTCACCTTGCAATTGCTGTAACACACAGCTGCAATAGTACAGTATTAAGATAACCAAAATACTTTGTAGCTACAATCCTTCCTTTCCCTACTGTTGTTGGTTACTTAAGAATTTGGGAACAGGAAAACAAACTGAGAGGAGAAGGGGATACTGTTACCCTCTTAATCTGTATTAAACCTATCAATTTCTTATGTTCTGCCTCAGCACACTTCCTTCTTCCCCACCAGAAAGAAAAATATTTCTTATGTGAACTGTCTAATGCATTGTAAACATGGCACCCCCCACACACAGTCACCATTGGACTCCTCTTCTAGCATGGGTGCTCGGGCTTGCCCTACAGCACCCAGATTTTTCTTCTCAGCTAATATGCTGGTTTGTTTAAGTGAGAGAAGAAAGAAGGATTGGTACTGTAAAAAGGAGGTCTTTTGAGGAGGAGGTCAAACTAACATGAAATTGGCATTCTAAAAAGGGGAGAAGGGGAAAAAAATGTAACACGTTTTTTGAAAAGGGCTTTTTGTCAAAAGAATATGCAGTGCTGTAGTACTGCATAGTATGGCAGTTCTTTGTGTACTCCTAATGTGACATTGAAAGAAAACAGGTTTTCACTTATTACTTGAGTTTCCTCTCAACTGGTAGTATATGAGCATGCCCTACTTTTTGCCTAGTTCATTTGAATGCTTATTCCAAAATGAATTGTGTTAGTTTGATGTGGTTTAAAAGATTTCATGCATGACTCTCCTAATTGCACAAGAATATTAAAAACAAGCAATAACTTTATTTATGCATGTGTCACCAAAAGTATGTGAAGACTGACTCATAAGTACAAGTGAATTTAGCTGTAGTGGTTGAAATGATTGCCACTCACAGATATCTGCCTGCTCCTCTTTTGTGTGCACTATACCCATTACAAGGATAGATGTACAAGGTGGAAATTGCTCCCTGTTTGTGACACCTTATACTCTTTAATATTAGCATAAATTAAAATTAACGATGCTTTCCCTTAGCATACCGCTCTAAGATGCAGTGGCTGAAGTGAGCGTATATATCTGTTGGCTATTCCTGCTGTTGCAGATGGTCACACTCTTCCAGAGGGAAGAAGTCAAGGGCGTTAATCAGCTGAGGCAGCTAGGTCCACTTGTGGTCATGAATCAACCCTGAGCTTCACTACAAAATTTCTGCATTTTGTTTTCACAGCTTTTTTGATAACAAAACTGTTTATGGTGATTGTAGCTGCAGGGTTGAAAGTATTTTATTTTCTTGTAGGTGTGTTCAGGTTTTTTCTATGATATGTTGTAAAGATAATTTGAATAAATAATTTTTTTTTAAATTTCTTATTAGCCCAGCAGAAGAACTATATTTTGGCTCCAAAGAAACTGGAGAAAAAAAATGTTTGATAGTTCTCACAAATGTCACTAAAAACATAGTGGCTTTTAAGGTAAGAATTTTATGTGTGGTCTGTTTTACTTTACTAAATGTGTAACTTTTTCTTGTTTTGGTAAGGAGGAAGAAATTCTATTAAACCCACTTTTCAGTCTAAATTTTTATTGTGATGTTCGAAGGAGATCAAATAACTCTTCTAGCTGAATTTGTGCCCATTATGTACCACCCCAAAGGGGATAATCAGTAATACAAATCTTTGGTGCACTGGCTGAAAAAGAGCTATGGGGACGGTTAGTTCTTTAGTGGGAGTCTAATACTCCCTAAAAAAGAAAGGCTTGAGCGTTGAAAAGTGATCTCTCTAGAATTTTTCTCCTTTTCAAATCTTGGCTGGGAACGAGTTAGTAATGCTCCAAAATGATGCAGCTCCATCTCTAAATGTCACCGTCAAAGGAAAGAATGGAGTTGTGTTTGCTTCAGAAATACTGAGTTAGCTTGCATCTTGATTTGGTTTTCCACCGCATCTTTTGTGTTCTCTGCACACACAAATAACTAAAGTTTCCATACTTTCATATTAAGAATTTTAACAGATAGTCCTTTGATATTCTTGGCTCTTTTTATGTATAAGAGAGAAAAATAGCATATGCCAGAAAAGAAAGGATAGAAGTGGTTGAGAGAGAGGAAAAAATGAAATACCAGTGTCTGATTATTCCTACAAAATAAAGTATTTTAAAGACTGTATGTATTACCGTGTCTTAGTATTTAAGTTTTTGGGGATTTTAGTTATTACAGAATGAGGGAGGTTATGAAACAATCATAGTTTGTGCATGCATTTACTGTAGGCTTGCTTGGTATTTTTTGTTTATAGGTGAGAACAACTGCTCCTGAAAAATACAGAGTTAAACCCAGTAACAGCAGCTGTGAACCTGGCACATCACTGGATATAATAGTCTCCCTTCATGGTGGTTAGTAAAATCTTACAATAGAATTTTTAAGAAATCTGGACAAGATACTAACCTTTGTGTGTGCTTGCTGGGGTGTAAGGCTGAATGACACCCATGTCTACTTGACTGTTGTATGAGAGTGTTACTATTTGTAAAAAAAGATGGATGTCAGACAGCATTTGAGTAACTGCCCATACTGATTTACTACTTCACTTAGGCATAAGCAGCTGTTGTCTGCACCCCATTCTGTTTCTTGTCTTAAAAAAAAAAAAAAAGTCAAAGAGTGGCAGCTGTCTCAGTTGTGCTCTATTACAGTAGGAGTTTATCTGCGGTAAATCAGTTTCCTAAATTATTGCAAGGACAGGTGAATTTGCTGAAGAATGCATTCTTTGCAAAATTCTGGGTTGCCCTTGAATTGTTCTGGTGAAACTAGTTCTGTTAAAATGAAACCGCAGAATTTTGGGAAAATTGTAATCAAAGTTGTTGAGCTTAAGAGAATGATTTCATTGTTTTTATTTCCAGTAAGTCAGAGTCTGATGTCCTATAATGAACAAGCTCTCATTTTAAAACTTTTTTTCAAAAATGCTTCTATACACTTTGTAATATCCGAGCACGCTTTTGCTTTTTTTTTCTTTGAGGGCAGGTTTTGCAGCTTCTCTGCAGGATCGTTTCCTTATAATGGCAGCAGAAATGGACCAGTCTTCTGGAGCAGGTGTACCAGAACTGACCCAGTTTTGGAAAGAAGTGCCTAGGACCAAAGTAATGGAACATAGGTGAGCATATGGTTTTCTGTTGACAGGGGTTTTTTTAGCCATTATCATTTAGCTGATTTATAGCACTTGCATTTCACAATCAGTGAAGGATTCTCCAAACACAATTATGTGCTTACTGACTGAACTATATTGCTGAGGCTTCCACTCTGTTTTAATTGATTAGAGGTGTTTTTAATGCATAAAATGTCATGGTATTCTGTGTACACTTTTCTTTTTATTGTTGTTGTTCTTGTGCTGATTAAGACTTAAGTGGAAAAAATGTGAATGGCTGTGACAATACACATAGACAGTAGATTTTTTTTATTTTTTAAATAAGAGTGTGCCACTTGAGTTTTCTAAAAAGAAACAAGCAAGGAAAGAAGACATACCAAATGCAAAACTGTTTTCTAGAGAATATTAAAAAATATTCCCTTTCTGCTACGGAAATCATAGTTTTGTAGAAAATTTCTGTAAAACCTATCACACATTCATATGTGTGTTTTTCCATATTTAATGGTGAAAAAATACCACTAGGAAAATACTTTTCCCCATACAGTCTTTTAAAGATACCTGTTACTCTTCTCTCTCATCTGTTCACATCTAGTTGTATCACTGTACATTTCTAGGACAAGTTCATTGTAGTTCTGTTTCATCCAGAATTCTTAAAGTCCTGATATCAAGGTGCTGTTTCATCTTTAAAACAAAGTAATTTGACTGTATTTTTACTTTAGATTGTTCTTTTTTTGTTCTTTTCCTTCTCTTCTCTTTTGGAGCTCCCTTTACCCCCACATGACCAAAATTAACATGGAAAAAGTATTTTTGAGACTTGATGCCTAAGTCTTGCTCTATCTTTGCTTCAAATGCTTATCCCTTAATTCCCTATTAAACAAAATCTACATCATGTGAGTGACCTTAAGCTTCCTCGCATAAATGTTGGAATTTTTTTCAGACCCTGAAACAATACAGAGACATTATTTGATTACATTAAATTTATCACCTGCAAAGTGTGCCACGTATGTATGTTACTGATCAATACAAAACTGACCTTTACTTTTTATTAAACCTAGATTAAAAGTAGCGGAGAATATCATTATTGTCTCTTTAACATTATATGTGCAAGTGCTTTATCTGAGGAATCTACTTGGATTTTATTACACGTATTTGTCCCTTTTTGTATTGTTTTGTCTTGCTGGAGAAGTTTTAGCATTTCTCTTTCCTTAAAACAGAAAAATGCCACAGTCTCAATTTAACTGTTTCTTTAGCAAATAAATTAATTCCCACACTAATTGACTTGCATGATATCAGAGAAACTTCTGCTGTATTTTATAAATTGTGTAGGATTCCACTGCCTTCAATTGTGGCTTGAAATTCTGTTCGTGCATATTCAACTGTGGAAGAGGTGGACTCCATGAAAAATGTTGTTGCTAAGGTTTAAAATGGAAAGAGAACCTTTAGATTTTGTTTGCTGTTCAATAAATTGTTGCATCTCTGGTCGTAGGTATTTGACTGAATAATCCAGTGGATCCTGTGCTATGAATGTAAAATGATGAAGATATATTTTAACTGAGCACGCAGATAATTTTGATCTTGCTTTCTATATCAAAAGCTGTCAAAATGTAATTTGTGGACTGAGGAAGCCTTTTCAGACTATCATTGCAATAGTCCCTGCTCATTGCAAGGGGATTGGACTAGATGACCTTTAAAGGTCCCTTCCAACCTAAACGATTCTATGATTCTGTGATTCTAATAGTCATTTAGAAAATTAATTAACCAGAACAGATGATAAAGTGCATATAATAACTGTTAGATGGACAGTTTACTATTAATTATACAATGTTACATTAAATTTATGATTTTTGGTGCGTATTTTTTTCCCCTTTCACAGGCTCAGGTGTCATGTCATAGAAAGTAGTAAGCCTTCTTCTCTGACATTAAAAGAGAACACATTTAATATTCCAGCAAAAACCAATGAAGATTTACATATACAGGTAATAATGCATGGCTTTGTGCAGAATATTGAACAAAATTATAAAATGAGATAGAGATAAAAAGAATTTGTACTAAACCTCTTTGGTACTTCATAAATTATACTATTTGAAAAGCTCAGCAACTGAAAGTAACTAAATCAGTGGTAGTGATTTAATTATTTTGTCGAATGGTAATGGTTTAATAAAACACTACTTTCAGTGCAGTTTGCTCATTCCTCTTGCATGTATTACAGATCTGGGGTATCAGTGAGCCTCAGCGGTATCTTTTGCTTCCTAGTCTAAAGATGTCACCTGTGTGATATAGGCAATATAGACTATCCGTAAGTCTTAAGAGTCAAAGCTGCTTTAGTGGAACAGATTCATGAAGTATGTAGTGATGGAAAAGGGATCACTAAGAGAAGTCTTGTCTTTTTTTTTTTTTTTTTCACTCTGCTTATAGTTATTAGCTCAATAGCTCTAAATTAACAAGTACTTTCATGTGCAGTAATTCTAATTTAATGAAACTATTTCTATTTTCAGCTAACTCGTTTACTGCAAATTAATAAAAGACTTCAAGAGCAGATTGATCGCTGCCTCTGGTTCCAGCAGTTGTCAGTTGTTTTATCATTGCTATCAGTTACTGTTGTTGCCTTCTGCTTCTACCTAACGTATACCCAGGGAAGCTAAAAAGAATTGCTTTGCACTGGATGTGCTGCCTATGATGACTGGTTGGAGTGGAAGAGATTGCAGTGCTGTGCTCGGATTCTGGAACTGCCAAAATGAGGTTTGTGAGCCCACAACAATGAACGATGATATAATTCACTGAAAAAAAAGAAGAAAAGAATGACCAGCAAAGGAAATTACTGAAAGTTGACACTTAGAACAGTGCATGAGGAAGATGTTAGAGCTAGGACCTATTTTCATTGTACAACTCAATAAATACTACTGAACTGGAAGAAGGAAACCAAATACAGCAACATAATTTAAACTGGTTAGGTTTTTTTTCCTCTATTCAACTACTTCAGATAGAATATTTCGTTTCTTTTCATCATACTCATTCTTACATCCTGAGTTACTCTCATAGAAGGTGCAAGCAGTCAAGTGTATTCTAAAGGTTAAGTTGTTCATTCAGGAAAATTGACAGAAATTATGTAATACAGGCAGATTTTTTTATATAATCTGTGTACATGCACATATAAAGGAAGATATTTGTTGTCAGTAGTTATTTTGGTAATTCAGGCTCATTGCTTTCATTGATTAAATTCCTTATTTTTGTGCTTTTTCTGAATGCAAAGTTATTGTAAATATTTCCTACCAAATAACATACACACAGCCATATTGACCAGGAATATAACCCTTGTTTGATTCCAAAGACAGTAATGAAATAATCATGATGAGACACTATTCCTATTATTTCCTTTTTTTTTTTTTTGAAGCAACTTTTAGTCAAATCGCAGAAGGAGTGTGAGAGTTGACTTTTGATGACCTATTATTGGTTCATAAAAAGGCTAATACATAGTCAGTGTAAGAACTTATTCTGAGATGTGCAATACACTTAAATTACAGATGAATTTATGAAAAAAGCAAGTCAAGTCAGGAAGATTAAATATTGTTGATGGCAACATAAAAGTGTTATATCTGCCGTTTCTCAGAAACTGTTGTAGAAATGGTGTATGAAGCTAGTGAGAACTTACGGTAACAAGGATTCTTTGTACTCATTGCTGTAAATATGTATATTAAAATGATAAACAGGAGACTGATGGTATCTTTCATACATTTAAAATTTTCACTCTTGATGAGGTCTAAAAATTTAAAATAATTTCTTTACTAGAATTAATTTTTGCTACAAATTGGCTTTGTAACAGGTCATTTAGTTTTGTCTGTTGACTTCAATAGGTAAGAAGAGATTAATGAGGAAAAATAAAGGTCATACTCTGCTTCTGTCTTTTTGCTTACAGTATCTCTCCAGTGTGTTGTAGATGTAGTATCATTTCTAGGAGATAGAAAAGGACAGTTTAAAAAATGCATTAGTAAACTGATCAACTAATAAAGCAGAATATCGTTCAATATGATTATTAAAAAAATCACCATGTAAAAGGCAAGTTTACAGAACTGTTGGGTGCAGAGTCTTCTGTTGTTTCTTAATTTATATACAATGTTTTACCACATCTACATTTTCTTAATTTTTTCACTAATCTCCTTTCTGTTCAGTTGGCTTCTCTGTATTTTCTTTATGAGTTGGTAACTTATATTGTTCACTGCTTACTATGAGGCTGTTATTTAGGTTATTTTCATGTGCATGCAACTCAAATGCTTTGCTTCCGACAAAATGAGTTGTTGTGTTGTTGAGAAAGGTAACAAAGTAATTTGTAACCTTAAGATGATAATAACCATGCTATTAAAATGCCAATTCCTTAATTTGAGTGGATTAAATAGCACTTTACTGTAAAATTGCAAGAAATGTATTCTTAGACTCTTTGCCGATATGAATATTTTAATGTTTGGGTGCTTTCATATATTTTCAGTATTTTATTACTATGTTGGTATTTTCTTTGTATGATGAATCAGATGAACGTCTTTTCTATTTTAATATGTTTTAGAAAAATACAGTTACAAAATAAATATGAGGAAATATGTAGTCTTGAATGTTTAATCTTTTAGAAATACCTACATCTCCTGAGGTCTTTTTTTTTGGTTCTCTTGTTAGTCTGCCGATACTTAATATGAAGGAGGGGTCAATATGGTAACGGCCCATAGTCTATTGTATAAAAAAGGTTGTGATGATACTTGTCAGACCAATGTAAAATAGATGATCATGAATTCTTAGACAGAGTGCCTAACATAATAAAATAGCACATGATATTGGCATGTAAACACTACCATGGCATAAATAATGCAAACCCATACAATACAAATATATATATATATAGGTAAAACTAACTATTATTTAAACATCACAGAGTAAATGGAAAAATATATATAAGCAAAAAAAAAGTAACAGCATTTTTTCTTAAATAGAAATTGACAGTAGTCTACTTTGTATTTTTCTTCTGTGAGAACTTCATTGTTTCTATCATTGCAAAATGTGGTGACCCATCAGTATTTTCCCAGTCGTCAGTTGTTAGTAGTTTCAGGTTTTGTTTGCCTGCCCTTGGATACACACATTTCAGCCAGTGCATTTTGGAAGATTTCGTGTCGGACACACGCTGAAGTTGCAGAGTGCACAGCAGTAATGTGATTTGACATGATACCCAAAACTGAGAGGCTAGACAAAAGATTGTTTTCCATTTTTTTTTTTCACTGTACATGAAACTCAGTTTTATAAAGCTGGGGCATCTGAGAGCTTAGACAATTCACAAAATAGGATTTGATTACATGAACTATCAAGATACAAGGTTTATTTTTCTTTTCATTGTAGATTAGCCGTTAATCTTGGCTTCTACAGACAATTAAGAGACAACAATGACTGTAATCCTAAAAATTAGCAATTTGTGCTCCAAAAGAGCACATCCTCTTTTCCTAGCAAGCAATTTTTTTGCCTTATTCTTAGGTTCAGTTTTTACTTTAGTAAGGAAAAGATTCGATTTAAGATTTCATAGATAGTGCTTTGTTTGTCATCTCTTCTCTACTTCCACAGTCTTACTGTGGGATAGCTCTGAATCATAGGAACAGGTGGTGTGCCAGTGACACCATTCACCTTGGCACTGATCTTGTTCACCCTAAAATTAGTTACAGTGCTTTAATGTTACAGTGTATTTGAATGCTCAAAGAGGTATCAAAAGAGAATCAAGAGTTTATTTTACACAGAAAGTATTTTTTTTTAATAGTGAAAACAGGAATTTTTGCATAAGGACACAGTCATATTGAGGTTTTTTGATTAGATTAAAAAACAAAGTATCTTAAGGAAGAAACACTGGAGTAGGCTAATTTTGAAAAACAATTATTGACAATAATATTTTAACATATCAAATAATTCTCCCCTTTCTTTAGAAAAGTAGACACAGACAAGCATAATATATGTTAGTCATTTTGTAAAAGAAAAAAAGGGGAGGGGCAGCAGGGCCAGGAGCAGGGGTTTTTGATTGCCTTTCTATTTCATCAGTGAGTCCCTGCTGTAACTGAGTTGTCTCTAATGTCTGAGTTCAAGTTCTGCCAAACATTTGTCCCTGCTTCCAGATGTTGATGTATATGGCAGTTGTTGTCTGTATGGGGTTTTGTGGAGAGCATTTTAAGTCACTGGTCTGTCTTGGAGATCCTCGTACTTACTGTGTAGTTGGACTGGCAGCATAAGGGTATGAATGCTGTTCTGTTCACAAAGGACAGTGTCAGTTCTTTCTTTTTCTATGGTTTTATTGTGAAAGTGGACATTCAGTCAGAATGGTAGAACAAATTTGAAAATTGACCAAACAACTCTGTTCTGCAAAACACATCACAGGTGGCTGTAAGGATTCACTGCTTTAGCTCTTGTAGTAGTTCCATGGGGTATTGGGCCTGAGACACAAGATGTCTGTATTTACAGTATGCGTGTTAGTTTAGGAAGAGCTAATCAGTTCTAATTAGCCAGGAGGAGCAGGCTGAGTGCTCTTTTCTGAAGTTAACTTAAGTCTGTTTCTGAAGTGCATGGCTTAGTGTTCCCTGTTTCCTGGAAGAGGGATTGCTGACTTGTACTGCAGCAGTTGCTACATTTCCGTTATGTATGTGTTAGCAGAGGTAAGTGATAGTAAGTTAATGATTCAACTTAGCAATGCTTTTCAGCGTGCCTGTTTCTTGGGCACACTGCAGCATCAGCAGCTCCTGGCTCTGTGTTTCCTGCAGCTGGTGAGAAGCGTAACCTCACGTTTTCAGTTTTCTCAGTTGTTTCAGTTCCACTTTTCATTTCAGACCTCACTATTCTTGCTTTTGCTGCTTTTATAGTGCATGTCTATGGTAGTACACATAGACCCAACTTGAAAAATAAAGTGCAAAAAATCCATCTCTCCAGAAGCATGGCAGTGGTGAGAGGTTTTCCTTCTTGGTAGAGGAGGTGAGTGAAGTTCCACATGCTGCTCTTGGCTGAGACTGATTTAGGTAGTTTCCTAGTAGATCTGTGCAATTACTACTTGGCTACTTCTGAGTAGAAGTACTGAAATCCCTGAGTTGTATGAGGAAAGAGTAAGCAGCTAACAGATTTTTGCCAGTAGGTATCAGCCCCTGGTTTGCTTCATTTGCAAGACTGGTACGTCAACCTACCTACTTGGCATGCTCTAAGTCGCTTCTATTTTCCCAAATACTGAAAGAAGCATTGAGCTAACAGCTGAAGAGTGCTCAATTATTGCTGTAGGATTGCAGCTAATAGCACTTGTTTTTTTAGATTGCAGTAGGCAATTCATTCTGATGGTATCGCTGAAGTTAATAATGAAGTCCAAACATAAAGCCCTTTAGGAAAAAAGAAAACTATTTATCAGTTGCCAGTCATTGTAGTCTTCACCATAGCCCAAAATACAGGAGTGGCCCACCCAAAGGACTGCTACATTCTTCTTTATGCCAGTTCAGGGTCTCTCGATCTGTTAGTAATACTTTCTCTGTTCTTCTTTAATTCTCTTAATATCAGTTGTGCTATATTAGCACTATGTGGGAGCTGGTTGAAATTTAGGAAAACGTGAATATGAAAAATGTGTTTGTAACTTCTGTTTACTTATCTTTCATTTTCTTTAGTCAGCAGTAGAATGTATTCATTACTTTACTGTCACTTGGAGCTTTTTCACAAAATATTTTTGGAGGTTTTGCTTCCTGTTAAAAATATCGTATTAGAAGGATGGTAAATTACGTGTTTTGTTCATCTTGATGAGCCCATGAGATATGCCAATACTTGATGGTGATTCAGCTGGCAAGAAGCAGTGATTTCCTTGAAAGTATTAAAGGAATTTTTTTTTCATTTTTCAAAAACATTAAGTCACTGTGCCTCTTTTTTCTTTAGTCTTGATCAGACCTTGCTCTTGAAATACATTCCTCTACACAAACTTACTTGACGGAGGAGCAAAGGCCTTGGCCTATTGGAACTTACCAGAAGGAACAGGTAGTTGAATGTGTACTTGCTGTTACAGACCCAACTACAAATAACAGGCTACATCTACTCGTGTTATTCCAGTACATGTGTGTATCCTGTGAAGTAACCACACAATAAACTGGCGTTGCTGCTTGATGAGAAAGCCAGTGATAAAGATTCACCCCACATACCAGTTTTAGCCAGAAAGTCAGGAGGGCAAGGTGGAGCAATGCTACATAATCATGTGCTCTTCCCACAGCGGGTTAAGTGGTGGCTCTAGAGCAAGTGTCCCCCTCATTTTGGGCCCAGGAGAGGGAACAAAAGCAATCTGGATAGGTTTTGGTTCAGAGCCAATGTGGTTTCCTTAGATTTGCAAAGAAATGCTTTGGACACAAGAAGTCAAATCGAAGTCCCCAGTATCAGTCCCACCATGACCACCATCCCATTTTGTGTTTATGATGAAATCTGAATTAAGCTATCCTTTGGATAATGATGATGTAGTCTAACAAATCCTGTGTGGTGTTTAATTATTCAAAATTACAACTTTCTTGTATTTCCTCAGCCCTGTATCTGTTAAAATCCTTGCCAGTTTCATTTTTGACAGCTTGGAGCTACATCTGAACACCTGCTCTTCAAGCCCCAGGGAAAATGTCAGAAATGAGGAACATCATTTAAATAAATATAGATGACAACTGTAGTGTGAAAAAGAAGCATAAACAGAATTTGTTAAGCTTTTATTTTCTAGAATGTTACAATTGATAAATTGCTGAAAGGAAAATCAAATCTGGGCGAACACCACAGATGCTTCATTAATCTGGTACAACTAACACTTACAGATTGACGCTTAACCTACTGGCATCTGAATTACTATAATCCCCATGCCCTCAAGTGCATTTTCCTGTACGCAAGTAGCATTTACCATATTTTCCTTTTTCTTATAATTTTTTTGGAATTTAAACTTGCAGCTGATGGTGATGACTCACAAAAACATTTTGTAGTGCTTTCTAAAGGAAAGTAGTATTTTCTTCTTGAGTTCACAGTTTGATGGGCTTTGTTCTGCGAAACGGATGTATAAACATGGGGTCTCAATCCAGTCTGGAATGTGGTGGGAAACCTCAGAAAAGCAATGCTCATTCATGCTAGTCCATTGCAATTTTTAAATACAATCCTGAACAAATATGTGTTGATGTATACCTATTCCCAGATACTGCTGTTCTAGCAGACATTGTGATTGGCATGATGTTTCTTCCTACCCCTCACATTGGATGCATGTTGGAGTTTGGAGCAGGTATTAAGTCATTTATTTCCAGCTCATTTTGAAAGTACGCTCCAATATTCCTATGCTGGCTGTTGTGTACTGGTATATGGATGGGGAATATGGGGAACCAGTAGAGCCGCTCTGTTCTGAGAGTCTTCAGAAGGAGCATCCATTTACTCCAGCAAGTTTCCAAATTAAGGAGAAATTGCAAAAGTATCAGAGGAAGAGTATTTAATTCTTTTCACTACTTTGGGCACATGCATGTGCTGGAAACCTTGAGAAGTATTACACGATAAATAAAAGGTGAGGTAGCCAAGGAAGAAGCTGTATCTCAGTTTTGTCTGCTCTAAGCTGCCCATTGAAAAACCAGGGTAGGCAAGTAGATTTTGTGCTCCATCCATTTTCAGTGAGATTTACCTTCTGTTAGCCATTTCACTTTGGAAATAAATATGAAGTTCCTTAGCCACATAGATGCCGTCTCATAGCAGTCTGGCCCGATGGATGACAAAGCTTGCAGATATGGAACATTAAAACACAGGAGTACACCTCCTTTTTAAAGTTCTCCTTAGAATTATTTACTGTAATTGAAAATACAATTTTTGCAGGAGATTCACAGACGAGAAGGAACTTGCTCATTCTGTAATGTCTCCTCAGCTTTGTCCCTGTTTATCTTCAGTACTCTCCTTGTAGTATTTGAGCACTTTACTGTCTTTTCATATATTTATCATAAAAGAAGTCCTGTAAAATAGGTTGGTTCTATTGCCATTAAACATAGGCAAAACCAAGGTCCAAAATGATCACATTTGCAACTCCAGCTATAATGACTCTGATCTGTTTAAAACCAAAAGAAACCAAAAAAGCCACATGAAATTATTCATCAAAACAGTTTGCCAACTTTTAGACCAGGCAGATTTACTTATTTTAATCTACTCATAGATCAAAATAGAGCTGGGACAAATTGGTAGAGAAGATAGAAGCTTTCCTCTCTGTGATAAAAAAAAAGAACATTTATAACTCGGAAGTAGTTTCTCTCCTTGAACACCATTTTGGATGAATCGGAGAGGATAACGCATGATGTGGTGTCTTGTCAGGTGCTTCTGTGCTCTACCAAAAAGTGAGTTACTATTGCATAAAGCTGAGAAACTACAGTATGTGGCATGACACGGACTGCATTTCAGGTGATATTCGTGTGTCTTGACACATGTTGCAGTGTTTGACTTTTCTATATGAATGAAAGCAAAAACTTTCAATGATTGCTTCTCATGGTGTTGAAACAAGGATATTTGCTGTTGTATTGCTCAGATGACAAGAGCAGTGGGAAGCTGCATACAATTAAAAAGCACTTTCTTGTTTTGTGACGTGCTCTACTTATACTTTAAAGGACTTTGCAAATGAGTTTCTTTGCAGTTTGATTGTAATGTAATACATATTAAAATTTTTGTTTGTATATCATATAGTATTTCCGAAGTATTTTAAGCAACAGAGTTCAGGTCTTCAGGAACACTTTAAAAGGTTGAATTTTGCATCAGTGTTGCAAAGGAATGTTAACACCAGAAAAATTTTTCAAAGCAAATACATAATTCCTGTTAACACTCCAATATGGATGACTGCTGTAGAGGGCTAATAAATTCAGTTAATTAAAGTGTTAGAATTTTGAGAACTCTTACAGTTACAAAAGAAGGAGAGGTTTTAGGATATCAATGCACATATTACCAACTTTGCTGCAAAAATGCACCTTCCAGCATCTATTTTGCACAATAAGTGGGATGAAGAAATAACAACAGGAGGGATTAACATAGACAAAGCAGCAATTCCAGCTCTAAGGGCCCTATAAGAGGCAGAATCCTTGGGACCCCATAGGCTCTCCTCTAAAAGAAGGGCAAGGGAAAGAGAATTTTATCAAGGTTTGCTGCTGTTCTTTTTTACTGGACTGTATAAATATAGCACAATTTACGTTATCTTCACATGCTCTCATTGCTTTGACATAGCAGCATGCTAGTGGCTCTGATAGCAAGCAAGGATTCTTGCCTTACAGCTCATACTGCTGGGGAAGGGAGGACCTTGCAACATCTATTTTCTGGTCTGTATATAATTTAGCAGTAGAAATGTGGAATTGGAAAGTCATGTAATCAAAACTCTTCCAAGCAAGCTGGACCAGAGAAAGATAGCAGTGAGTCAGCTGGGAGTAAGAACAAGATTTTTTTCCCCCTCCCGTGTAGGCTTGATCATCCCCACTTTATTTTCCAAGTCTGATTTCCACATCTCAACATCCAGGTTGTACCCAATCATATACTGACCCATCAGCACAGAAGAAACACGCAAGATTTGTAGCAGGACTGCCTTCCTTGCAGTGTAATGTGCGATCTTCTGATTTGTCAGCAGACCTAGACATTTCAAAAAACCATCTGGCTAAAGTGAAGCCTTCTAATTTGGCTGTTGCTAGTTGATCATGTCCCATTCCTCAGCAAATGCATTCTCAGCAGTCCTCAGCTCCCCGTCACTCTAGGATGTATTGCAGATTGACACCATTTTGAATTTTGCAAGCAGAATTAAGAATATCAGGCCAAATGGTCTTATATGTGTTGGCGACTCAATATTCCCAGCATCATCTCTGCTGTTTGAATCATGGCCAGATTTCTTTTCCACACATGGTAGTGCCCAGCGTTGTGGATCAGGTCCTCTTAACTTCTCTTTTTAAGTGCATCTGAACTTGCAAAGAATAAAGGAAAAATGCAGTCATATTCTAGTTGGATTAGATGCTATCTCTTGGGTGAAAACCTCATGGCTAGGTTACAATGCATTCTACCAGAAGGAAATAAATTTCCAAAGTGTCTTTTTGAAGTGTTCCCACCACTGAAATTCAGGGAGCCGTACATCTGCTTACTAAAGCATCTGTTTCTTTGGTAGAGTTTTCTAGATCTGAGTCATGCTTTAGCAAAACAGGATTGCAGTCTTTTGCTAATGAAGTATTCTTGTCTTCTGCATTAGGTTGCTGCTTATGAATCATCAGGAATGGGAGAGATGCACAGACAAACCTCTGAAGAAAGTAAAATTCTAACTCAATTTGTAATACCAGACTCTTTAGGATAGGTGTTTCAAATATGACTACAGTGCCTTCTCCTTCCTGAGGACAGACTGCAGGTAGCTGTCTGGAGGAGTGAAACCTTTCCATCCTTGCTTTGCTCAGTGCACTCTGAAAGGGTGCGGGAGAGGGATGTCAGGGCACTTAGGCTTGAATACTTTCCCTGTGGCAGTACTGTAAGTTCTTTCTCCTACAAGGAAGTGCTGATATTAAGTGAAATTATGCAGTTATCCCAAATCTTAAATGAAACATGATTCCATTTCCTATTTGTTATCAGTTCCAGCAGCACAGCGGCCATTCTAGATGCTTGCAATTTTATGTTCTCCGATGACTTTCTTGCAAGTCTGCCAACCTCATCTGCTCTGATCTGTGCTTCGTTTCTTGTTGCTGCAGCTATTTCTCAGCTTGAGGTAGTGGCTGCTTCACCCAAATGTGCTATTTTTCCCCAGACCAGAGCATGGAGACAGCTGATATCCAGGCACTCACAAAAACAAACACAGCAAAGCCGGGTGCTTTTCAGGTTGGTACCGGAGGCAGGCTGGCAGCATAGGAAATTTTTCTCCAAATCAATGTTGTGTTGGTCATCTTGTATTTTGTATAATTATTGTAAGTCCATCAGTCCTATTTCTAATTGTACCAGCACTACTCCAACTGACTGTTGCTCTTGTGTATTGGGCTTTGACAGTGGATCTGTGGCTTGGGACTAAACTGTGAAAAGTAAATTTAAACAACTGTGAAATGAAAAAAAAGTTTCTCATATAGTAACAATGACTGATGAACATGTGCCAAGCCAAAAAAAATGGTACCTTCTACTAGTAAAAATAATAATAAAATATTCAAACAGATGTCTTCCAGACCGTGGGAGAAAAGGAGGCTCAAAACACGTTCAGAGTGGCTTTGCTTGAACTTTGCAATCTATAGCCAACGCAGAGTTACAAATTCCTTGTTTCAAAGAGTTTGAAAGCAGGCAGCTTTCACCACGTCCTTGAAGGGGAGGGTCCATCAGCCCCCCAAGCCACCCCCCTACACAGCCCGCAGAGCTGTGGCCCCCGGGAAGCCCCGCACGTGCTCGGGAGGCCCGCTGCCGCCTGACAGCGGCAGGAGCCAGAGACCGGAGACTCCTAGGGAGAAGACGAAGGAAACTTTCCTTCTGTTTCATGGGACCCAAAGAAAACCATGAAAAAAGTTGCTTGAGTGAGATACAGACTGGAGTAAAGGACCTGCCTCACAAGCCAGTGACTCAGGGAAGGGAGTCATTGATGAGCCTGTCTTGCCAAAAACCTCTTCCTCTTCTGTTTATATTATAATAAAACAATGAAGACTGAAAATCCTGAAAGCAGTGGTTCTCGGCATAGTGACCGTGCAGAGAAGACATACATAGATTCATGTCAAAGCTCTGGGGGATTTGGTATTCAGTCATGACATGCGAGCTGGGTTAAGCACAGTGCAAGAGAGACTCCTACTTTCCTTCGAGTCTACAGGTATTTTTCTAAGTACTGGTTTGCCTGCATGTGTGAAATTTGCATTTGAAAGATACCCATTAGCAGATGTGCTGATTTGGTCCCCTGCTTATCAAGGACGACGTGCAGGGAGTATGCGCCACGTGTTTGATGGCCTCATGCAGGACTGAGGCAGAGGCCTCCAAACTCTCACAAGTGGGGCACAGGAGTGACAGACGCCTTCTTATGTTTGCTATGTGAGAGCACCGAGTAGCTTCACTGTCCCCTTGGAGCAAATGAAACACCCTCCAGGAAGCAGCAGTCGCAAAATAATGTGGAAATTGCTTTGGTAGCCAAATTGAAAATTGATTTGAACCATGCTGTGAAAATGTTGCTTTGACTAGCAAAGTCACCCATAAGTCATCTCTCTGTAATGATGGGCAGGTGTACATATGAATGCCCTTGCAGGTAAATTTGGCAGCTCTCAAAGCAAAATACGTTAGGGGTTTTCAAACAGGTTCATAAATGCAAGGATCTTTCCTGCCAACCTGTCTGGGCCAGTGGGCAGGACACCTGGCTTACACTGCTCTGAAAACACAGCCTGGCTTAACCAGAGGGATAGCTGCTCTCGTATCATCTCCCAGACAAATTGTCTGGAAGTGCGATGATGCTTCAAATACAGCTCTGTCATGCCAGCGAAAATGGCCTTCATACATTTATAACACTGGACAATTTTTAGTCTGAATAGTGAATTGATCCTCAAGAGAAGTAAAAGGAGAAATAGGGGAATATTTAGTGATCAAATTTCCAGATTTGTCAGTATTTCCCTGGCATCAGCAAAGAGACTGACTAGATACAAACCCTGTTTTTAGAGGACTACAGTTTTGATTGCAATGTATCAGCTAAGGAAAAATAAGTCACACAAGAACTGTAAGTACTGCAAATTGGATTGACGCAGGAGCCTTCTACCTATCATCTCAGCTACAAAGAAAATAGTAGTAACTAGTAGTAACTGCCAGAGCTGGAAGTGCCTATACTGATGCTATTCACATCCAGCTACTGATATGGGAGTTTTCATTTTTAAAATAAATGAGAATAAAGTACAAAGCCCCTCAGTTGTTGAAAAGGGATATATGCTGGAAATCGACGCTCTTCTTTGCTTACGTGGTACCAAAAAGTAATCATCTCAACCATCTTCTTTGAACTAATGACCAAAACTGTAAGCAAGTGATATTTCAAGTTTTTCATTCTATATTAAAAATTTAGATTAAATATTTTTTAGTTAAAATTTGTTGAGTAAAATTTCTAAATGGATGTATTTCTCCTCCAAGAAATGTACAGAGTTCTGCAACGTGAAAATGAGTTGCAAACTCTCTATCTAGAGACATACCTCTTCAGGATAAGGACCTATATCTTCTTTGAGGCTAGGGATATATTGTGCTGTTACTTATGATAGGGTTTCCTTCCAGAACGTATCTGAAATCTCATAGTACACTCTGCCAGAAGCTGTGGGAGAAACTGATAGACAATTCCCAATATAGTTTGCTACATAGTGCTGGAGTATAGTGGAATCAAAATATTACTGAGTTACAGAAAATATTTGATTAGTATAAGTCAGTATGTTGCTAGAATTTAGACCTGAAGGGCCCTGAGTAAAGGCGGTACTCCAGGAGTTTTGGAGGGGTGGAAAACAATTTTAGGTTATTGAATGTAAAAGACTTAAATTGTCTAGAAGCTGAAACAAAAATAATAAGCACCTCTATCACATGGCTCTCATTCAAGGGATACTTGGTGATGCTGAAGCAAAGGGCTGCACCCACGCTGCAGGCTGTCAAGAAGGACAGGGGAGAATGGCACCGGCTACATCTTTGCTGGCCATGTCTGTAGCTCAAGAGGTGAAAGGCAGTGTGGGACAAAGAACCCAGCAGAAATCAGGCAAAGGTTTGCCTGCAGTCTTTTTTCTAATAGCTCTGCATCAGACTTACATAAATTGTACTGTAATTGCTAGTTACGATAATCTTCAAACACTGAGAGTGATCAAACATGTCAGCTTAAAGATACAAGGCTTACATTACAAGGAAGTGATTTACCCTGCCTCGGTAAGCTGGTGCCTGTTGGATGAAGGGAGTGGTTCCAGACCATTACGTCGCACCTAACATTGCTGCTCCAGTGAAAAGCAGCAATTTTCCCAAATTCATGATGAAATGAATCTGAACTGTCCTATCAGATCTGCTTTGCAACGTGATTGTATAGGAAAAACAACAGCAGAAAAGACTTAAGTCTTAATAAATAAAAAACCAGGAACAATCTCCATTAATATCATATCTTAGAAACATTGTATGTAGATACTGCATATAACAACCATTTTATTACCACAAAAGAGAAAACATTTTTGCAGGTGATGAAGTTTTCAAGCAGTGAAGTAGAACCTCCCAGTTTTAGTGCTCCTCAGCTCCCCTTCCCACAAGCCTGGTAAACGACTGGGGCTACACTTGCACGTACACTAGTAATATAATGATGTCTAGTGGTCTGTAAGCACAAATCAGAGATTTCTTGGCTGTGGATAAGCACTATTCATAATTTATAACAATTGTGATGCTGCTGAGTGCAGACCTGCTTATTCTTCAGTGTGAGACTGAAAACTGTGGTATGATGGAAGAACTGTTGGGTCTCCCATTGCTCAGTGCTCTGACCGCGGGCTCCGACATGGTTGAAGAACAGGGAAAATCTTTCAAAGGCATGACAGCCAGTAATATTATTTAACTTGATTGATCTAAACTAGACAGATGGGATTTGCACAGACGGGATACCCAGTGTCATTGGTAAAAATTACTCAGTTGCTTTACTGGAAATATTTTAAACCCAAAACTGAGTAGTACTCTTGCAATATCTACCAGGAGACTCTTTGTGCCAAGCAGGAGTTACACAAATGTCTTAAATACTGCTCTCTGCTGTATCAACAAAGTCTGTGTGAAGGCATTTCATTTCAGAGAAATTTGTAAAAATGACAAGCTGGGAAAGAGAGTGCTCCTTTGCAACACTGTTGACTCTCAAAGAAAAAAGCCCTTGGAAAGCCTAGAAACTAAGAAAACCAGTGCTAAAGTTTCTGATGGAGAGTGAACACGCTGAAGGCTGCAAAGTGCTTGAAGATGAAGAGTGGTTAAGCAAACTGGCTTTCCTCACAGGTATTTGTTTTTTTTTCTTTGTGAGCTCAGTATGAGTCTCCAGGGCAAAGATTGCCTTTTGCCATGCTGCATAAGGTACTTTTTTCTCTCATGGAAAACATGCAGACTTCCACACAGCAATATAAACCACCTTCTTCTTTTACAAGAGGTAATGACAGGAGACATAAACTGTAGGAAATGCAACTTCTCTCTTAAATTCATGTAGATCCAAGCCTGAAGACTTCGAGGCAGAAAAGAACAGTTTCTGTTCACTGCCTCAGATGCTGATGTTGACAAACACAGGGTACCAGGATGGAGGGACCACCCGTCTGACCCGGCACGGCTGTCCCTGAGAGCTTGGTTTACAATGTCAGGAGTGAGTATGTGCTGGTTTTACTGCATGGAAAGCTGGCCCACCAGCAAAGGCACTGGTCTTTGGTCTACGGAGACCAGATTAAAGGCCACGCTCTGCTCCAGGTAGGGTCTGCAGTGCCGCTAGCCTTTCTGTGCATCCACTTGGAGGGGAGACTAGTAATTCCCTATTTCAGGAGCTGGGGGGAATCAATACCTAAGGACTGAGCCACTCATGGGCTGTGGTAAAGGGCTTACGAATACCTCTGTGGGGATGCTGAGGCACAGAAATCTGGCTGCAAATAAGCAAGAAAGAATAAATGCCCTATGTGGGGGCTGCACACGGGCCGAGCATGGATCCTGCTGGCCCTTGCACCGTGGGGACGCACAGGACACGTGTCCCAGGTGGCAGGAGGGTGGCCGTTGCCCCCTGTCCTCCCTGGAGTGGCAGGGGCAATGGAGATCCCCCTTGCCTCCTGGTGCTGCACGTTGTGCAGCGGCTTTTATCTATTGTGCCATGGAGTCTGCCGCAGAGAAAGCATCTTCTGGGTGTTTCTGTGCTATTTCAGCTTTTAGAACGCAACATGCCCCTACCCATAGGCTCCTTTTTTCTTCCTGAGAGATTTTTAGGATTTCTGAAGTAACTGCTCAAATTCTTGTTTTTGCTTTTCATGGTGTACACATTCATATAGGTTTTATACCTTAAACATCCATAAAAACAAACCCTTGCAAGCAATGCAGTTGGTATCTGTAGGTATCTATCTCCCCTTAGGATAAGTTTAGAACCAGGTACCGTTTGCCTGGGTAAGTGAAGTATTTGATACTATCAATCAACCTTATTTTAGGAGGTGTTAGAGAGCACAGACCTTTAAGATTCAGAGAGGAGAAGCTGAGGGTAAAATGTAGCCTGTGCAAGGTAGCTTTGCACAGTCAGTTAATTTCCATGTTTTAACAGGGGTAGAAATAGCATGATTTATTTTCTTTATCGTATTTACTTGCACCACTCTTGGCCATAATGTTGTGTTTCTGCACACTGTGACAAGACCATGATGGTATTACCTGGAGTTTTGCTGCTGGAGAATTTGGATTTACTCAAGTGAATGAAGTTGTGTATCATCAACAAAGTTCAGTTCATTAAAAAAATAATAATAACTTGCTGCAGTTGATTAGAAACTAAAGTTGGGTTACTTTAGCACCTGGTTTTCTTTGTCTTTAGGAGACTTATATACATGGCAGGGCTGGATGCACCATGGTATGGACATACCAACTGTGGTATTAGACTGTTACCATGTTGTATAACCCACGCTTTGCACAAGCCCAAGGCCGTGCTTCTCTCATGGTACCTTTGAGTGACCGGAGCAGCCTTGGCCTCTGCCAGCAGCTCCAGCAGGGGCTTGCCAGGGAGGAGGAGCAACAGCAACGGAGGGGTGCAGCTCTCGTGTGAGGCTTCCCTGCTCAGTGACTGACACCGACAGGAGCGTTGTTCCCATTGTGCCTGGATGTGCTGTTGGAGGTGTCCCTGATGACCAGCTACCGCGTGCACCTCCCACCCCAAATGCACAGGAGGTCGCCGCACCTCTTCCCATGTCAGATGTCCCCTGTGCTCTTGGAGGAGACAGGAGGCAAGAGGGAGCTCCCATTTCTCCTGCAAACAGCATCACCGGTGACCACTGCTGGTGCCTGTGACAGGATGAACCAGTGCACGGAGGTCTTCAGGCCCAGGGTGGAGGCTGATGTATCTCAGCATGCTTTGTCGCTACTGGAGCTGGGAGTGCTCAGCACCTCCAAGTAATCCTGCTTACACTGTCTTATATTTGGCACCTAAGGAGTCTCCTCTCCCCCCGACACCGAAAAAAACCCTGCCGTTCTCATATCAACTCATATTTTTCCAGAAATCAAGCGTAACATCTGGGCTGTTACATACATGCTGTTCATGACTATACATGCACATATGCATACATCTGTCTGTTTATCTACCTGTTTATCTTTTGTCTATCTATCTGTTTATCTTTACACTTCTATTTGCATAAGTACTTTATTTTTATCCATTTCACCAGACTCTGCAGCATAAATGTCAGTGATTTCTGACATTGTCTTTCGGCAGAGAAAGAAAAGTTGGGAAATGGCAGTGTCTTTGTATATGCTTTTGCCATGACACCACTCTCTGTTTCTGCTGTTATTATAAGAGAAAAGCATTCAAATCCCTTTTCAAGAGACTCATAATTGAGACTCACATTGGCTTGCTGCTAAGAGGTGCAGAAATATGCAAAGTGCAGCAGACACAAAACATGACCTTTTCTCACTCTTGTCAGATGTAAACCAGCCTCTCCCCAAGCAGCTGGAGAGCTTTGTAGACCAGCTCGGAAACATGTATCACCAGCTTCAGCAGGTTTCCGCTGTGTCTGTGCTCAGTGTTTCCCCTGGGAGCCCACACTGAGGCTGGTGGGAATGGGTCCCTTCAGTATTTTAACTGTAAGAGGGCTGCAGTGATGATAGGGGATCCAGCGATGCTGGGGCCTCTGGAGACAGTCATGATTCTCCACTCATAACGTGCTTGCACCTGCAGTTGAAGCCCTATATTGCCTGTTGCAAGAGGCAGCAAGGACCATCTGAGCACAAGGGAGAGAAATACCGTTAGCAGGACAACAGTAGCAATGAGACAAGCTCAAAGGCATCAGAGGGGGTTAATTGAAGGTGAACATACATTCAAAGGGTGAGATGGTGGACAGGGTGGGGAGAGGGAACAGTGGCAGGAGCAGTAGCCAAGGAGTCCAGCCCAGGGAGCAGACGATGGTGAAGCCCTTTTGGACATAGGGATGCAGGCTGAGACCAGCAGCTTCTCATCTGGCAGGAGGATAAAGGAGGTACCTGGAAAAAATCTGGAGGAAAAAAATGGCCAAGAAGAAAAATGACCCAGGGAAATACCAGAGCAGCGCTGGTCAGGGGTTGGATATAATGACTGACCTTCCATTGAGATTCATGGTTGCTGCCAGTGTTATTATGGGTGTTGCGGGGAAACCCAATGCAATCAGCAGGAAAACATATGCTATTGAATTAGTGGCTGCTTTTGAATTAGTGATTTCTGTCTGAACTTCACCTTCCAAAGGGATTTTTTGCATCTGCCAGACAGCTGTAAATGCGCTGAAGTCGATCCCTCCTATTTCAGGCAGACCTGGCAGAGCGGCAGCCCCCAGCCTGCCCGTGCACCCGGGGCCTTGTGCCACTGCCAGCTGCTGACCCATCATTCCTGCGGGTGCTGATGGGGACTTGTGGTCCCGATTCCCAGTGCATCCCTCCAAGAACACATCAGCACCACACACACAGGAGAAATCGATCTTGTGTCTCACATTGTAAACAATTCTGGGGACGTTTCTCCCTATTCTATAACTCATCTGCCAACAAATGCAGTCCCACAGCATCAAATCCTTTGTTACCTAAACTACTTTGCCTCAGATACAGTATAGAAACACCCAGCCACAGGTACCACAAAACTTTACCTTATCATTCCTTTACCAATATGGTTTGGTGGAACCCCTCAGTGGAGGAGGGCTGGCCATTGAGGCCATGGACACAAAGTGACTCCCCCTTTGTGTAAAATATACTGAGTTGGCAGTCTGCATTTTTGGCTTGGCTTTAAAATGAAGAATCCCATATGACTGGAGCACCTAGGGTCTTTTTTATTATTATTGCTACTGCCTGACCCCTTAACATCAATAGTGCAACACTACTGGTAGGCCATTTTCCCTTACTTTGATAAACTCAGAATAGACAAAGGGGCCATCAGTGATGCCTGGTTTAACCCTAGCAGCTTCCCCCGCTCTCCTGGGGCAATCACAACCCAGAGATTTCCTCTCAAGCCCACAGGGGTAAGGATGGGTAAGGATGTGAGAAGGTCCTGAGGTTTGACTGCAAGGTTTGTGCTATTCATGAGGCTCTGAGACAACTGTTCATCCTTTTCCAAAATCTTGTAACACTCCAAATTCTCATTTCTTAAGCTGTAATGCAGGTTGTAACATGCCTGTAGTCACTCTTAAAAAAAAAACCTCACTACATAAGGTGAATATACAAAAAAAAAATCTTTGCTAGTGGCCTTCTGAAAGAAGAAGGAATGTGTCCACCTGTCAAAAAAGGTATTAATTTACTTTAAAAATAGCAAATTGAGCCTTCTTCTTGTAAGGCTGTTGAATTTTCTGGATGATTTCTTTTCCCCCACCCCCCAGATAAAGGTATTGTTCTTATTTAACAGAGAGGAAAACTGAGAAGCAGGATTACGAATGGACAGACTGCCAGATTGGCATAAAGCAACAGCTAATCCATCCATCCATCCCTCCATCCATCTTTCTCAGTGTTTCTTCCACATCATTCCCCCCAGTAATGGCCACTATTCTCCCACTTGATACTATAACCACGCTCAAGTGTGAGAGCAGCCCTGTAGTGCTTTGCCCCTGTGTCAGGACAGGTTAATGTGACCTTCCTGCGTCATCAAGAGCACAGTGTCTCTGTGAGTGAGAGGACCCAGGCTGCTGGGGAAGAGATGAAGCTGTCACTGTGCCACCCTGACCTGGTGAGCACGTGCATGTGCTGGGCTGGTACTCCCAGGTCCAAGCAGTGAGAGTGTAGCAGCGGGTCTGTACTGAGGGTCAAACGCGGTATAACCCGCCATGACTGCAGAGCTGCTGTCCTCAGAAGACCATGCTCTGGGATGTGACCACAGCTCCAGTCTTGCAGCACCTTCCCTTTCCTTTCCCTACAAAAAGACAAGTGTGACATTGACAAGAAGTCTACCCTGGTCATGCAGAGGGTGACAGTGGCAACCAAACCAGATGTATGGGTCCTTGGTTAATGAAACTGATGGAGAGATCAGTGATGGGAACAGTCAATTCTGAAGCATGGAAGGCAGCAAAGTTGCCAGCTTCCACTGTTACAGATGGTGTACATGATGCACAATACAACATTTGTGACCAATTGTCTGTGTACATCTAATCCAATGAAGTCAGGACTGCACTAAACTCCAGCCCTCAACCCATGCCTGTCTCCCTCATCCCCTTCCTCTCCTCTCTGTATATATACAAAAAATCAGGGAGATTCTTCACGCTACTGCAAGCTTTGCTGCCTTGCCATGGATGGTTCGCTGCCACTGCATGGTCTGCTCCTTCCAGAGCTGGCAGGAGCTAAAACCCTGCAGGGCAGGTAGGGGGCTATGAAACAGGAAACAGGAATTAGTGAGCAGTGGAAAAGAGCCTTGTAAATTCTCATTTTGAATTAGAAAGCTAGTTTACGTCAATAAATCAGTCTGGTACATAGGGATGAGCACAAGTGTGGGGTTTTCTTTCCATAGGAGGACCCAAAACCAGTCACGTGGAATCCAAGGAAGGAGAGCGCAGCAAGTTCAAATACCATATGAAGAAAGGCCTGAGCCACAGAGAGTCTCTTCACATTAGTATATCTTACAATACTACTGAACAACTCTATGATTTTGTCTCATTTGAGAGGGGATTCAAATTCCCTTATTTCAATACTTCAGACATGACAGTTATATGAGATGATTTCTTTCCAGCTGCATGAATTAATTTATAATTTAAGTTTTCATCAAATTGAAATATCATCCAAGTTCATATGAATTTAATAACAGTGTGGAGGCAAAATAAAAATCAAAACATTGAGAAAGGACAATATTACAGTTCTAGGGGTTATGATCTCTTCTCTGACAACTTGACATCATTATTTACAAAGCCATGCACATCCTATTATCTGAATGTATTTGGATGCTATGGTTACTTGACAGGCCTAATCAGATACAGGTGGCTCCAAGCAGTAACTGCAAACATATGTAAAAACAGTCAACCAAGCAAAGAAAAGCAGCTTGGTTTTTCCATAATCTATAGCTCAGGAATAATAAGACATCCAGTAGATTATTAAAAATAACAAATAAAAAAGCACATTTATATCTTGACTTTCTCATTCTATGTTGGCTTAGTATTTTCTTATTAAATTTACATGAAAGAGTCAAAATAAGAAGGCTAATTGGTTGGAAAGAAAGTGGTGCCCATTTTTTACTGGAAAGACCACTGCTCTTTCCATACAGTTTTGCAGAACGTGGAAGGCACAGGACAGACTGCCAGCGACTCTTACACATAAGCTACAAAGCTGGTTTCTGAAGGCAGTTACTCATTTTATGTCCTCTAGAAGTACCCAGATACGCAGGTTAAAAATAATGTTTGCTAGTATGTTCTCTCCATCTGAGGCTAAGATTTTAGTGAGCTAAGCAATTCAGAGAGAAATAAGAAATCTGAAAAATGAACGGGAAGTCCAGCCAGAGCGTAACACAACCAGTATTGCCTGCCAATATGTACAACAGTGAACTTATTATTTTATTTTAGACCTTGAATCTAAATACAGACGTAGAAATGCATTTGGAGTACTAGTGATCCTGGCCAACGATAGTCAAAAGCATGAGAGGAGCTGAAGAGGTCTGTGAAAGCTGCCAGAAGTCAGGCCAGGCACAGGGTTAGGGAAGCCCTGGGCTATTGCAGAGGACCTCTGAGTACTGAATTGCTTTTCCCAAGGCTTTGCTGCCGGAGATAGATTGGGTCAGCCTTCGTGAGTAAATCTGCGAGCATCCCTTGGAAGGACTCTGAATAGTTGGCCGTATGAGCTAGCGGCACCCAACCGTGGTATGGCATCCACCCTACTGATTCAGAGCAGGACAGAGCAGGTGAGGGGAATTCACACCCATCACTGTTGTCTGCCTCTGAGTGCAATATTCATGTGGCATCCTGGCTTTTCCCTAGCACAGCTCCCAAGGTACTTACAGGAGTCCTTCCTGCCTGCTTCATGCCAAAGGGAATTACCTTCCCCTGCGTGGGTTCATACAATATGGAAGAGGATGTCCCACGCCCTCCCTTTCTCTTTCCTGTGCAACATCAGAGGTACTCAAAGAATTTCTCTGATGAAGTTTTCAATCCTGAGATTGCATTATTCAGCTTGTATCTTTCATAAGGCATTCATTATTCCATGAAAATACTCTTGGCCAGTTTCTTAGAAAATCAGTATAGTACTTCAGAAAAGAATCAGCAGAGGAAATAGTAAAACTATTGCTCAAGCTAGAGCATTAAAGGCTTTTCAGGATGTTGCATTAAGTAGATAAGAGTAAGTCTCTGGTAATATTAATGGTACTAAAGCAACATGAAGGCGCTCTCACTAACATGACTTCACTAATGCTTTTTCTGTAGGCTTGAAGAACATTTTGATCTTAGAGTCCCAGCAAGCTTGTGAGATTTCATATTGCTGTTTGCTGTGACACGAGCAGCTTTCTAGTAAGAATTCAACTCACTCTCACCTTATACCATTAACTCAAGTCAAGAGGCCTTCCCTGCACTGTGTATAGTGCTGAGACACATACAGCCTTCAAAGATGAGCAGAGACAAAGCTGAGGAGAGCATGGAAAACACTCTGCTTTCGTCCTCCAGCAGAGATGAGTGGTGAACTCCTGAAGTTTCAAGATTTCTTTTCTGTCTTTCTTTCTCCTTCTCCTCCCTTCTTCATTGCCAGTACAGAAATAAGAAGACTTTGTGTGTTGGAGATGTACTGGAGAGATGTGAGCAGCCTCTTCCAAACCTCTCTGCAAGGTTTTTAGTCTAGGATGCCAACATCAGCTATTATAACTTGCCACTTTCACCAAGCAGCAATGCTTCTCCCTTGGTAACATCGCTATTACACCACAGCTCCCTCTTCCTTGATTAAAATCAAAGAATCATAGAGTCGTTTAGGTTGGAAAAGACCTTTAAGATCATTGAGTCCAACCATTAACCTAACACTGCCAAGTCCACCAAATCCTAGCACTGCCACCAGCAGAAATTACTAGGGAATGCGAATGTAACGGATATATGCAGAAACATGTATGTGAGCTTTTCTTCCATTGCCTCAGAAATGCAAGAAAGCTCAAGACATCTTTGGGAAGGATTTCAGGTGCTGCCTCCCAGGCCCACAGCCATCAGGGCAGGAGAGATGATGTGTATGATGTCTCCCTAGCAAAGGGATGATCTTCATTTGATGGGAGTCAGCAATGGTCTCACAGCCGGAAAACCCAAATCTCATAAAAGTCGCTCTGATATCAGTGGAAACTTAGAGAAAGTGCAATAGTAGTTATCTCTTTTGAATGAAGCTGGAAGTCATGCCATGTGTACCTTATATGTTTTTTCTACCAGCTGAAGGGGACTTTTTTTTTTCTTCTTCTCTGATTCCATATGCTTTGGAGATATGTAGACATTGTGTATACTGCATTTTAGCTTCATTTTCCTGATGGTTTTTACATTATAAAATCCATGACTTTTTCCAGCCTGGAACTTGATCAAGCAGGTTGCTTTACTCTCTAGAGAATATTCCCATCAGGGAGTTTTGCCCAAATGTATCTTTCAACAGCAGGAAGTTGTATGTTGACCAAACCTGATTTAGAAAGATATGGCATGATTGAGTCTATTTTGCTTCTGTAGCCTAAACAGGCTCACGACTTTTCTCGCTCTGATTGTCCTGCCATGTTTTGCCCTTGGTTGGCAAGTATGATACTTTGAGAAGAGTGTATCCAGCTTAAAAAAACCTGAATACAAGCTATGATTTCCTCTACCTCCTTGTGTATTTTTCCTTTAAAGGTTGTGCTCAAGGCTGTTTCTTAAACAGAAGTGTTTATAACAGCCTAATGACCCTGTCTAAGCCTGGCAAAGGATGGGAAAATTACAGCAGAGTCCTTTTCACTGATGCTTGGAAGTTATTTCACATTACTGTTCTAGTGGATTCTTTATCACTTGGAAGTTCAGGAACATAAGGTTCATTTTCTTTAGGAGTGGCCTCTACGGTCTTTGTCAGCTATTTGCTGCTACTTGGCAATCTTTAATCTTCACTAGACAGACTTTCTTTTGAGCTAGGCTTCAGAAGATCTTGCTCCTGCTGAGAGATATCCAGCTACTTACTGGTGTTTTAAAAATCTTCATGACTCTTCAATGAGGTTTTTCCTCTTGCTTGCTGTAATAATAAAAGTTCTGGCTCATGGCACTTTTTGGTGAAATTAGTGACCACTCAATATATTTTTTTGGTATTGCTTTTGTTTCCCATTTACAAGCCATTATTGTTCTCCAGATAAGGCAGTTGCAGAATTATCACTATAGTCATTAATTTCACCCCCTAAAGTGAGGTGGGAAACACTGAACATCAAATATTTGAACTGAACACAGAAAACCTGTCAACTGAAGAGCTGTTTTCCATACAGTGCTGGACTGCAGCAGTGTCTCCTCAGGTTTGACTCAAGTGTCAGACTGAGGTGCAGAGCCTGGCTGCTCGGAGAACATTTCACTGCAGAGAGAAGGATGCTGCGGGAAGTGGTCTGAGACAGGGAAGGAGTCACAAACAATGTGCTGGGCCACCTGGGATGAGACAAGTTCAACTGGAAAATATTTTTACTCTTACTGCAGACAAAACACTGTAGAGCATCTAGGGCAGCAGAAGCTGCAGGAAGGCAATGGATATGGCCAGAGACACCTCCTGCATCCCCCAGCCAGGTCGGGAGGGAGACAGGGCACTGAACTGACACCTCACGGAGCAGCCATCAATAACATCAGTCCCCTGTGGGTCTGGATACAGCTTTCACCGGCGCTTCCCTGCATTTAACACTCAATTTTTTATAGTGAAAATGAAATAGGGGGTGTTAAATGGCTCCCAATTTAGCTCTTATAATAGAAGTGTCAGACTTCAAAGGAGCCATTAAAAGCACTGCTAAAAGCAGCCGCTGGGCTCAGAGCTGATGGGGAAAGAAGAAAGGAAAAGAAATATAAAAGGTGTGTGTGTGTGTGGGCAAGCACCGCAGAATGACAACTGTGTCAAATGCAGTGGGGACAAGGACAGTCATTCCTTTGCTGATTCTCATAACGTGGCAGAATTTAATGTTGATGAGTGAAAGCAAAATGTATTTAATTTTCTATTCAGAAATATTTGTCACTGACACAAGAATTAAATTCATAAAAAAGACATAGAAAGTATCTATTGGATAAGAAGAATATCTTAAACTTGAATTTTAACATAAAGGCACAATTGTGGTGCTTACTTGAGCTTGTTTGGAAAGATATTTTTAATGATCATTTTAATGATCCTTCAGTATTTGTATTGGCTGGCTGACACCCTGTGACTTGTATTTACACAAGTAAGTCTGATAGTGTATTGCTTTTCTTTGGTGTCCACATTTTGCTCAGGCAGAAATCACAGATAACAGGAACTATTAAGCTAGTGGCTAAAGGAGTTAACCCTCTCCTAAAATAAGGTTTCAAAAGGAGTAAAGTGATGTATATCATGTAATACACTTACATTTTCTTAGTTTTTCAGATAAAATTGTGGAAAATTCCATGTCCTGATGCATATAACTCGTACTTCAGACATCTCACAGCCTTTTAAAAGTACCGGTTTTGATGCAAGTTATCAGGTAACAAAACACAAAATCAGAGATGAATAATATGAGAGAAAAGGATGCCAACAAGGGAAAGGGGGCTATAGAACAAACTTCTTGTTATCACACGGACATGTGTATAACCCCCTCTGAAAACGAAAAGTGGGGGAAAAGAGTAGTCCAGTACTCTATACACTACATGTGTGGAAATATAGAAAATGACTAAACATTTTATGCATGCATAATTATGTGCAGAATTAGAGAAAGATTAGGAAAGAAATGGTTTACATTTCTTACATAAGTCATTTGCCACTGATATAAGGTCTGGACTGCCAATAAAAATATGCCGTTGACATTACTAGCCCAGACAGCATTATACATTGGGGCAACACTACTCAGACGAGTAGTTAGGATAGTTTTACACACCATTTTTAAAAATAACAGGGGAAAACTGAGGAAAAACTCATTGGGCATGGGGTAACAGTGCTCTTGTAAAAAAAGAATAGACATTGGGTATCAGTAAGGCTTTGTCTTGTGTTCCTGTCTTAATTTTAATTGATTTGTGTAGGATATGATAGTTTTCAATTTTAGAAGAGAAGGAACTCATAGGGCTCTTTGAAAATGACATTGGGTCAAGAAAGATGAAGGCAATGTCATCAAGAGATCAGACCAGAGGGCTGCACATCAGGAACCTCTGCATCTATTACCGTGTCTCCTTGTGAGACCTCACTGAGGTTGTTTCATCTCTGTGTTCCGGCTCCCACTTTTCCCGGATATCACCTTTGTCACTAGACTTTTTTGAAACCTTTTGAAAAACTTTAATCGATTGAAACTTGATAAGAATTATGTCTTTTAGGAAACACATTTTTAAGAGACAGTGAAGTCAGGTCTTCCCATGATGAGAAATTGTGAGCACTTAGTCTAGTCAGTCAAAATGGTCAGAAGGTTTATTTCAAGTTGTCGAGATCTACAAAGGAGGGCCCTCAAATTCATGGGGCACCAGAGAAAGTTCCTTTGTCATACCAAGCATATCTATCTCCAGCTCTGTAGTACAAAAACAGAGAAGAAATATCTCCAAAGTCTTTGCTAGCAGCTTGCTGGTGAAAGCACTGTGGCGAGCCCTTCTGACTTCTCCAGGGAGAAGGACTGGGCTGTGGGCTCTGCTCTACAAACTGCTTAGGCATTTTACAGTCATTAGTGATTTTTAGATTCACAAGCTTGAAGTAGGAGCATAATTTAAAGCTGAACTCCATTTTCAGTGCATAAGTGGAATCTCCCAACCTTTCCTGATGATGCCAGTCTTGTCCACTGTCCTGTTGGCATGAAGGATGCGTGGATGACTCTGGTGGGTGATAAAGTAGTACGAAGTCTATCTAACCTTGAAACAAGTGAGAACAACAGTTGTGCAAAGTATTTTTATGATATTCTAAGATCTCTAAGATGAAAATAAATTCAAAACGTCACAATGTAGGAACTTTGCAAAATTATGTACTGTGGCAATAATGCAGTCTTCGAACACTGAATAAAAGATGTCAGGAAGTAAAATCTAGGCTTACTGATTGCACCACAGTAAAAAGCATATTAAAGACAGCTAACATCAGCTCTGCTCTCCATTATTAAGTACCTTTGCACATATGTGCTCGTTTTGGCTGCTTATCATCTTACTCTACTGTGCCTGGGAACATTTTGATAACAGCAATGGCCATGCGCCTTTGGCTGGCAGATGGCCAGGGCATTGCTGCTGTTTCTGTGCTGCTGTACTGGACAGGCTGGAACTCCAGTATGAACTCGAGTTGAAGGGACCGTGACCTGTGGAAGAGTCCACGTGGGAGCAGGACACCCAAAAGCATCTGTGGCTGTGGATAAGCCACAGCTATACCCCTGGAGAGACTGTGGCTGATAGATAAGGCTCCACTTAGAGCAAGTACACCCCTAAGGGACTGCAGTCTGTGGATAAGTCCAAGCCAGAGCAGGGGCAATGGGAGGAGTTCATTGCAATGTTAAACCCAATGGTCTGGTCCAAAGGGGCCAGGAGTAGAGATTGTAGTGGAAATACCGTTAAATTGTTGTAACTCATGATCTGAGTTGCATGTTATAGGAATTAGTATAGCAGGAACCACCTGAATCAATGAAGGAGAAGCCTTACAAGAAGCAGCGCAAGTGCAGCAGTGACCCGACCTGAGCTGGCTTTGGTGCCCAGTTACTCCATGCAACACATCACCTCTCCTGTCCTCAGTGACCACCATAACAGATGGAGGCTGCAGTCATGGACTAAATGAACTCAATGGACATTTGTGGACATTTGTGGACATTTATGGACATTTCACAGATGTGGTCCATAGACTAGGGGAATGATATCTGTGTATTTTATCAAAGGATGGAAAGGGGTGTGGTGGTTAATGAGGCTGTGTTGGATAGTGTGGGACCTCAGCATGATGTAAATGGTATGGAATAAGGGGTGGAGAATGTGCTGGTTTTGGCTGGGACAGAGTTAATTTTCTTTATAGTAGCTAGTATGGGGCTACGTTTTGGATTTTTGCTGAGAATAATGTTGATAACACACTGATGTTTTAGTTGCTGCTAAGCAGTGCTTACTTTCTCACTTTTAGTCTTCTGATTCTCTCCCCCATCCCACCAGGGGGGAGTGAGAGAGCGGCTGTGTGCTGCTTAGTTGCAGGCTGGGGTTAAACCACAACAGTTGGCTGTGTTAATCTGCAAGTGTCCATTTCCTAGAGACTGTTCCTGCCTGATCCTTTCATCTGGGACAAGGGATGTCACATCTCATCCACAGGTCACAGTCCCTTCAACTCGAGTTCACACTGTAGTTCCAGCCTGTACAGTACAGCAACACAGAAACAGCAGCAATGCCCTGGCCATCTGCCAGCCCAGGTGCATGGCCATTGCTGTTATCAAAATGTTCCCAAGCACAGCATAGTAAGATGATAAGCAGTACAGCAGTACAACAAGCAGAGAAAGCAAAAAACAGCCACTAACAAGCACTGGACTCTAATATACAGTAAGGTAAGCAAGCCCCATGGCAAGCACAGAAGCCTGCCCATTAATAGCTAAACAGCAATAACAGCTATAAATTCAATCTAGCACATTCCAATTAAATCTGTCATTATCTTGAAACCTTTGTGCCCCATGTTGGGTGCCAAAAAGGGCTGTCATGGTTTAACCCCAGCCGGCAACTAAGCAACGCACAACCGCTCACTCGCTCCCCCCCGGTGGGATGGAGGAGAGAATTGGAAGAGTAAAAGTGAGAAAACTCATTGTTTGAGATAAGGACAGTTTAATATGTAAAGCAAAAGATGCACACACAAGTAAAGCAAAGCAAGGAATTCATTCACTACTTCTCATCGGCACGCAGGTGTTCAGCCATCTCCAGGAAAGCAGGGCTCCATCACATGTAATGGTTACTTGGGAAGACAAAATGCCATAACTCCAAATGTCCCCCCCTTCCTTCTTCTTCTCCCAGCTTTATATGCTGAGCATGGTGTCATATGGTGTGGGATATCCCTTTGGTCAGTTGGGGTCAGCTGTCCCAGCTGTGCCACCTCCCAACATCTTGTGCACCCCAACCTACTCACTGGTGGGGTGGTGTGAGAAGCAGAAAAGGCCTTGACTCTGTGTAAGCACTGCTCAGCAATAACTAAAACATCCCTGTGTTGTCAACACTGTTTCCAGCACAAATCCAAAACATAGCCCCATACTAGCTACTATGAAGACAATTAACTCTACGCCAGCTAAAACCAGCAGACCAACGGAGCTGTAATTATTTGCTGACTTTAACCACCTGCCCCACAGATCCCTGGTTCCTAGACTAGACTCCTGTTCACCACATTATTCTGAATACCTGGCAGCTGGTACCTTTCATGGTTTATACAGGTAAGTACTTGGTTCAATGTCTTCTACAATGACAGCCCAAAAAGCAGACTCATAATCTGAAAATACAGGCATATACAAGCATCAGCCATTTGATTTCAGATAATGGCATAGAAATGCTAGTTTCAAAGCTCAAACTTTCACCCTCTGTTTATTAGCTGCCTTGTGAAAAATGCCGTAAATTCTTCTTTGCATTTTTTTACCTTTCGTGACTTGTTGCCTGGAGATATCTGCTGTCCTACATCTGGATGAATCTCTGTTTACTGAGATTCACAATAAATCTTTGACAGTATTGCAAATCAAGGAACTGAATTTACTATTATCAAAGGATATTAATTTTTATAGTATTGAGAGATGACAAAAGAGCAGGTTAATCTCTGCTGCTATGGAGTTATCTAGCTCACAAGCCATAAACAGCATCACAATTGGAAGTGAAAACCTTCTGGAGCAGAAACAGTGCACGAGGTGCAGAACAAAGGTTGCAGCCTATGCTCGTTACAGCCACACAATCTCTTTGGAAAAAAGAGAGAATGCATTTATTAACGGAAATTGTTTTATAATGGAATTTTTTACAGAGTGAGATTTCGTAATACAGGTGGTGATGTGCTTGCACAAATCTTGAGCATGGCAATTGGCCTTGTTAATCACAGAGGCTGGGAGGCATGCTGGATAGTTTGGAGAGTATAGTTCTTTCTCTTTGACAACTGAACATAAATAAAGCGATATCACTTCATTGTTTTATTATATAACTAGTAATAAGAAGACCAAATAACCCATGGTAATATACACAAAAACTTTGCTGCTTCCCACATTTTAGCTGTCATGCAGCTATCTGTGAAAATCTGTTTATTCCCTAAAGAAAAAACAGGATTTGACACCAGCAATAAAAGCTGTATTTCCCAATATTTTCTACTTAAGATGCCTGACCTTAGACTTGTCAATAACTGTCCTTAGGTATAGTATCAAGATTAGTTAAATTTTCCATCTCAACTTTTTTTTTTCCTAAGAAGCCTTTCTTTCCCTTATATGCTACTTGGTGGCTGACAGTCATCCTTGACATTGATTGTCAGGTTGATTTATATTAACAGGATCAGATGGAGAGTTTTCCTAGGCAGTTCCCTGTGGGATATGTCACTGACTTTTGTAACAACAACTGCTATCATTTTTAGGAGCTGCTTTCACCAGGCCTACAGCAAAGATGGTAAATAACAATGACTGCAAACTGCAATGTCAGTGTTTCTTGACTGCAGGTCTTTGTCATCACAAAACTATGCCTGCGAAAAGCCTTAATGACTTCAGTGAAAACACCTTCAAGTAACTGTCCAGTGTTGAAGATAAAGAAAAGGAGACAGAGAGAGAGAGAGAAGAACAAACTTTGTGAAACTTTGGGCTAGATTAATTAACTTGTCAATGACTCACTCATATGTAATAACAAAGAACTTAAATTAATTTCATTTCTAATGTCAAATATTGGAAATCGCATGCACTGTTCATCACATCACTGTGCATCTAAGTGCTAAGCATAATTAATTGTTTATATACTCATTTCTTTAAAAAAAATCCAGACAGTCATTACATGAACCTAATTTGAGAATGGAGAGACAAATGTCTCCTTAATATTCCTGAGAGCTAGGTTAGGTGTTACACAAACTCAAAAAAGTATTATAAGTCCTTTGATCCTGAGGGATCAGACAGACAGTAGTTCATCAGTAGCATGCAATGGCAGACACGTATTCCATGTCTAATAGAAATAATATCCGATATGCACAACTAGGGGCATGAAAATTTTGTTAATATTGGATATTTTCCTCAACAATGTGCAGGCATGAAGATGCAGATGAGAATGAACTACTGGACTTGAGAAAAATGACAAGAAACTTTTATAGCAGGAAGCTCACCCACTAGCAAAATTGCAATCTGTGGTAAAGGCATAATTAAGATTTTGAAAAATAAAGTCATAAGATGTTTTTTCCAATATCCGTGTAACTGTATTACTATCACTTTTAAAGGAATTGGTCTAAAAAGATTTACCTTTACCCTTAGACTATCACAACTCTAACCGCACTATTGTTAATTGGGTTTTTTATTATTTTTTCATTTTGTTAATATATATTATAATGATGATGCTTTGGTTTTGATTGTGTTGTGAGGTGCAACACAGACATGTGCAGGAAACCAGTTTGAATTGCTCTTGTGTAATTGGTGCACAGATGACAAGGCACACAGATGATGGGGCAGCATTGCAAGCCACCCTGCTCTGCCTGGCCCCTGGTCCTGGTGCCCTCAGTGGGGAAGCGCAGCTGGTCAGGGGGAGCTGGGGCTGCTTGGCATAGAATCAATCATAGAATCATAGAATCATAGAATCATAGAATGCTTTGGGTTGGAAGGACCTTTAAAGGCCATCTAGTCCATCCCCCTGCAATTGGCAGGAACATCTTCAACTAGATCAGGTTGCACAAAGCCCCATCTCTTCTGTCCTTGAATGTTTCCAAGGATGGGGCATCTACCACCTCTCTGGGGAACCCGTTACAGTGTTTCACCACCCTCATCGTGAAAAATTTTTTCCTTGTGTTTAGTCTTAATCTACCCTCCTTTAGTTTAAAACCATTAACCCTTGTCCTGTCATGTTGCATGCAAGCAACATTTTGAAGGCAGCGTGAGGCAAGGCTGTGGAGCCAAGCAAGCATGGCCATCCAAGGAAGCTGGGTCTCACCTCCACGAGCGGTAGAGCTACCCAGCATGACTGGGCTGTGATCCTAGCAGCATCTACTGCTCATGGCCATAGTATCACCTGCCCAGGGACACTAAACTGTTGGTGAGAGTCCATTGCCTACGTGGAGATGACTGGTGCTGTTGGAGATGAGCCAAGGTATCCAGGATTTTGTGGCATGAAATGGGGACACATGACAGGGCATGTGGGACACCCATGTTCTCATGGAGAAAGAGCTGGGTGCCAGGCAAGGACCCCTTGAGGCCCATGTTTTGGCAACTAAATTGTGCCCTGTGTATCAGGATATAGATTTAAAGCACTACTAATCAGAGTAGTGGATTTGGACCAGTAGCTGAAGATGTACATGAGAAATGATGTCCTGTTACAGGCCAGCTGACTTCCTGGGTCTCCATCTGCATAGCATTTTGTGTGGAGGGAGGAGGAGAAATGGTCTTATAAAAATACAAAGAAAACACACACAATAAGGGTCTTTTAAAACTGTAATAGCATGCTCATGCTTGCATAACTAGAGTTCTCCGTGGCAGACATCCATTGACACCCTGTAATAACTAGGTACAATAAGATACCATGGTGATTAAGTGGAAACATTAGGACCGAGTCCCACTGCTCTTGTCTTGTAAGGCTTTGTTCATTTACATTTCTGCCTTCTCTAATATTTCTCATATCAGAAGATGTTTGAATATTGTTAGGCCCTTCAGTGAGAGAAGCAGCATGGCCAGGGGAGCAACAAATAAATGTTATCAACCAACAGAAGCTTTTCCACTAGCGGGAGCAGACCGGGATGTCCCCGGAGGAGCGCAGGGGCACACAGCAATGCTCTCAGCTCTCACCTCCAGCCGTGCATATTGGCATGTGCTGGCCTCCGAGTTTTCATCCCTCTTTTTTTTTATCCTCTCAACTGTTTTGGAGAGCTGGTGGGTTGACCTCACATTTACTCATCACTTATTACAGAGATGTACCCTCTCTCATCAGCTACTATATCATCTTCATCCATGCTATCATTAGGGTACATAACAATAAACTTCATTTGAAGGTCAGCTAAAGTAATACATCTGAGTGCAAGGCTCTGGGGACGTGCTTAAATATTCATGTCTTCACCTAAGTATCCATGTAACAGTAAGTCCAGAAAAGCTGGGGTGTGGATAATGACTGCTCATGCACAGGGAATGTACCCATTTCTGAATATGTCCCTGTTATAAAATGGTTAATAACTCCAGTCAGTACTCCTAGCAGTGGAAAACATTATTAAATTAATTTATCATCTTGAGTGAACTATGTTGGACTGAGTCCTCAATGATAATGTCATCTGTGGAGTTTTGAAGAATTTCATCTAAATAATTTCAAAACAGTGTTTGGCGTCTGCATAGTGGGATTGGTGCATTAGAGTGGAAAATGTCTAAACCAGACTGCAGACAGTTTGTGACTTGATGATTAAATGACAGTAGTTAGTATGGTAATAAGCTGCCTTCTGGTAATTCTTTACAATAAGTGGGAAAACATTCCTAATTTCTCCTCTGTAGTGTAACAGTTGCATTAGTCACAATTAATTACACAGTTTCTCCCATGAGTGTCAGACTTACATTAATTGTATAATGATTTATTTGGCTTCCCACCACACAGTAGCTGAGGTGGTGTGCAACAGTTTAAAACCACCAGTAGAAAAAGGCACTACAATTTGTCTATAAAATGCTTTTGTCTTAGGTAGCAGAGAGATGTTGGGGTGTGTGGGGTGTACGGCTTGTGACTCTCGGCTTCCCCGAGGAAGACACACACGTCCATGAACCAGGTACACATGAACTGTGTGCATGTACAGTTTATCACTGTAACAACAGCCAGTACAGCAGCACCCCTTACCATCCACATGCATTTGCATGCAGAGTCCTCTATGGAAAGGAGGTACACCCTGTACCACAGCAGGGGAGGAGGATGTCTTGTGCTCCAGAGTGGTTTCTTCTGACTCTCCATTTCACAAGCAACATTATCTTCCATCTTAGATGTGCAGAACAAAACACAGCTTTTGTTTCAAAGTCATAAAGTTAGCAAATAAAATAGCAAAGCATCTTTAGGGAAAGAAGATAACCACCTGGAACCCTTCCGCATATGAACTGGAGTAAGAAGTGGTATGTGTCTTGTATTAAATTTACAGCGTGCAGTGGTAGTTTTCATTTGAAAGATACAGTACACAGAAAAGCAGTCTTCTTTTGGTACCATATGTACTCTTTCGGTACCCAAAGGGTACCACACCAGCCAGTGCCATCCACCTGGTCTCCAATCCACAGGGACTCCCACTGGGCTTTTAGAAGTTGTGTATCAGTCCAGGGTGAGAGTACTTAAGCAGCTTTTTCTTGAATATTCTCCACATTAGCTATGCAGCAGTCATTCATCCCAAACAATTAGATAAGAAAGATGAAAACTGAAATCTTGTTTTAACCATACATTATTGATTTATCATATTTGGGAAATATTCAGCAATGAATTAGCCAGTGCAGGGCTTTTTTCCTTCTGTAGTCTGGATCACTGTTGTTGGAAGCAACTTCTACATGGCTCAGTGAGTTGCATTACCATTGCTGAGCTCTCTCACTCTCTCTTCAGATCAGGGTTGCAGGAACTGGCTCTTTGTTGTAAGAGATGTTTGGAGCCCTAGGACTTTTTCCCAGCTGTCGTTAGGCCATGTGAACAATGATTCAGCTTCTTATTCACCTGAGAAAAAAGCATCTAGTCTAAATAATAGCAGTGGCACAAACCCATCACAACTTTATTTACATCCTTGAACTGGTTCCCCTTCAGTTGAAAGACAAAGAGCTGTCTTAGTCATTAACTCACAGGATGCTTACAGCAGGATCCCCAAATCTATTCCAGTCTTAAGTGACTGACTATGGACAGACCTTTGCAGTGCAAATTATGTGTTGGTGAAGGAGTATAGAAAGGAAAGTTTTGGTGATGGTTATACATGCAGAATAAGGAAGTGAGGATTTTCAAAGTGGTGTAATGCGAAGAAGCCAACAGACCTTTGGTGGGGTTCAAGATTCAGCTGTTACTGAGAGGGGATGGGCAGAAAGTTTTCATGTCTTTGGAAAGACTGTTTCTTTTAGGGAACCTAACCTAGGCTTTGCACCAACCCTCATCTAAAATCTTCTTGTCTTTAATGTAGTTTAGCGTCATTTTGTCTCTCTTCATCCTCTGTACTTCCCAAATATGTATTAACTTGTGTATAGCAAGGACCATGCTGTTTATTGCAGCCACCTAACATTGGCTGGAATAATACATCTGAGCAAGATGTGCAGCAAGGTTTATGTAGCTTCTCTTTCAAAGCTTCTCTTCCCTTTCCATCATGGGAGAAAGAATAATGTTTCCAAAATAATGTGAACAACCTTGTTCAAGCCATTGCACTGTGGAAATGCCCACTGGCTTCACCTCACTTTTTTGGATATGAACACAACACAGAGCTGAGCTCAAACATCCAAGTGTCAATGAACCAATGAGATTTAGAAGATTTCTGCTTCTCCTCATCCTTCACCTTTCTTTTCTCCATCCTGCCCTTCGCTATATTACCTGGAGCTAATGTGGGATGCTGGGGCTTCTGCACTGTACGTCACATTTACATCCATGTGGCTACTGAGTTGTTCCTCACAGGCTGGACTCTGTGTCTACCCCAACATCCAATCCTTTTTTTTTTTTTATGAGGCAGAAAGAAAGTATCAGAAAGTATCAGAAAAGTTTCCAAGAGAACTAGACACTAAAATGTCACTGGAGCTTAAATAGGGGCCAGGACTTTTCCTGACTTCTAATTTATAAGAAAGGTAGAAGGCTTTGAGGCTATTTCTGAACTTTTTTTTTGTTACAGATCAGGGCATCCTGGACCTCTGTTCATCTATATTCAGGATTTGGCCACAACCTGTTTTTGACTGTCTATCCCACATTACCAGAGATGGGGATGGAGAAAAAGGGGCAATAACAACTGCGTGTCAAAATCTAGTTTTGATATGAATTCTAACGTGCCCAATGCAGCACACATGGATCTATTGTATATGTGAGATGGGTTAGATTTAAGTTTAGGGTTGGGATTAGTAATGAGATTAACAATACCAGACAACTAATGGGTTCAGGAAGTCCTGTAAAGCCAGAGTGAAGTTTGGTGCCAGAAGGGAAGAATGGCTGATGGGTGTCTCTGCAGCAGATGGGGGTCTATGACTTGTTACTGAGTCATCTTTGAGGTTAGCCTTAAATTTAGGACAGCGAGATGTAAGAGCTAGCCTGAGTTTTAGACTTTGCAGGAGGGAAGGGATTGAGTGATAAGGGCATGAGAAATTTTAAGAGTAAATTGCATTGCTTTAACAGCCCAGGCCTTCAGTTCCACTGGACAGTGGTTAACATTAGGTTTAGGGGTAGCATTCAAGAGCTTATCTTTCAAGATCATCATAGCAGCATGTGACATGATGCCATCAAGGGTTAATAGCATACCTCAAACCTAAGCTCTGAATCAAAACCTAACTACACAACCACAGATTACAGTCAACACCAAGTTACCAAAACATGGTTCATCCTTGCCACCATTAGCCCTTCATATTAGCCTGAGGGACTGGATAGTGCCGCAAAAAATATTGATGTATCCCGTTTAAACAAAACAAAGTCTAAATATGAATCTAAAATCTGCCTTATCCTAAAATAGTGCTCCTGTTATGAGCCATAGGAAACTAACCCCCTGGCCTGCCCTAATGGGTTGAACAACTTTGAACAATCAGAATTGCTTTTCTGTGTATACTCTCTCAAAATATTCCCTTAATCACAGCCTTCAGGTATAGACCCTAATCTGGCTAAGTAACATGTTATTTAACCCTGTTTCCCCATTTTCTAACCTTGCAACATTACTGTTTGGTTTTACCTAACAAACTCAAGCCCAACACTAGTCCATTTGTTATGTTGCCAAAATTTATGAGGAGTCACCAAGGAAATTGCTCTTCAAGTTCTTTTATCCTGAATGCTGACCTAAATCCCACAAAAATCAAGACATGTTTCCCATGTCTGGTGACAGCAGTACTAGTTTCAAATAATCCCATAAAAAAGCCGTGCTATAATCTCCATGGACTGAAATAAGAAATGTAGCCATAAATCACTGAAGGCTTAATGCCCAGTACCTTTGAAACACTATTGAAAAAAAAAGCTGCTGTCATAGCTTAACCTGCCTTCCAGAATTCAGCCAAAAATAATAAAAAAAACCCCTCTCAGACTTGTTGGTCTAAGATCTTTTCAAAAGCCTCAATACTTTAAGGTTTGCAGTAAGTCTCTGAACACCCTGGGTAAAGATCTAGTGAGTCTCCAGTCAGGGTCAGGATAAGGGGTGCGAGGGATCAACTAGGTTAGTTAACAGGGTTCCTCAATTAGACTTAGGGGAGGTGTTATTTAGGATTATAGCCTTTGCATGGTCTGAGGGACTCAGTACACACCAAAACACCTTGCTTTTCAACGTCAGTTGTCATGAGCCTATTCCTAACCCCAATGAATTCTCTAGCAACACCTACCAACAATAAAACTAAATCCTAGCCTTTTTCCAAATGTTAAAACTAACTGCAAAGCTGTAGTCCAGTGACTCTAACAGATGCAAAATTATTCCTACACCAGTTGACCCTGCTGCAATTAGTCCTCATTTTATCCCAGTGGCCTTCATATCACAGTCCAGTGGCCTCTGTCAGACTCTGGATGTTTATTTGTGTCGTGGTTTAACCACAGCCAGCAACTAAGCACCACTCAGCCGCTCACTCACCCCCCCACTGGTGGAATGGGGGAGAGGATCGGAAGGGCAAAAGGGGAAAACTCGTGGGTTGAGATAAAAACAGTTTAATAAATAAAGTAAAATAAAAATAGAACAGTAGTAATACAAAGCAAGCGGTACACTGTACAATTGCTCACCACCCGCCGACCGATGCCCAGCACGTCCCCCAAGCAGCGACCGAACCCCTCCCCGGCCAACTCCCCTGCTTATATACTGAGCATGACGTCACGTGGTATGGAATAGCCCCCGCCCAGTCTGAGTCAGCTGCCCCGGCTGTGCCCCCTCCCAGCCTCCCGTGCCCCTGGCAGAGCATGGGAAGCTGAAAAGTCCTTGACCAGTGTGAGCACCACTTAGCAAGTACTTAGCACTACTTAACAAGAACCAAAACATCAGTGTATCATCGACATTGTTCTCAACCTAAACCCAAAACACAGCCCCATACTGGCTACCAGGAAGAAAACCAACTCCATCCCAGCCGAAACCAGGACAATTTGTCTCACTGTCATCAACATTTATCACCCAGCTTTGCCCCATGGTGCTTGCTGCATCATGGATGGAAATGTAACTCTTTAGCTCCTTTCTGTTAACTGTGAGTATAACTGTACCTCTGACTATGTCCTAGCCTTAAGCTTATCCATAACAGTCAAAGACAATAAACAAGTCCCATCAGCCTCTTTGCCCTGCCTAACCTTGCAGGATCAGGCGATGAAACTGCCTCTTCAGACAATTCAGTCCAGAACTGAATCCTAGGCTAACATCATAAACACATGATCCTTAATAACCACAAAATTATCCATAAACCTTGATTTCTGATGAACTTCTAACTATATTATTCCTCCTAGCCATGTGATGTGTCAGATGCAGCAATAAAACTCATCAGTAAAATATTCTCAGCCTAAGCAGCTCTAACCAATATTAGCATACCACTCTTTTGACACAGTGAAAATCAAAACATGTGCCATTTGTCCTTTTACCAGCTCCTTTTACTGGTTCATGTGGCAATGCAGGGTCTTCACTTCCTGCTTTCCCACACCCTGCTTTAACCCATGCCTTTAAAGCCCTGCTTTAATCTATGCCTTAGCACTATAGCACAGCATCTTTGGTCTGCCTGTCCTTTGCCCCTTGCTAATCCCAGCCCTCATGCTGGTTGCATGGGACTGAGAGCATTTCACAGTTCACCTAATGACAGCAACCCTTATTCTGGCAAGTCTTCACCCTAAACCAAACCTATCCTTAACACTCTGGTAACTATCATCAATGCTACGCAGATCCGATTTTTCTCTGCCAGTGTCTGCCATGCCAGGTAACAATAGTTAATCTAGCTCCTTGACCCTTGTTCTCCCAAAACCTAACACAACCCTGCAGTGACTTCCTATGAAGTCATTCAGCTTGAAAGAATCTTGCTATACTCCATCACTTCTCCTGGGAGCAAGCTATAAACTATATTCTTCAGTTATTTCTGCTGTCCTAAACCTTTGCTTTTAAAGCTAAATCTAATCTTTCCTCTAACATCAGAGTCTAGCAATCCTTGCAAAAAATGAAAGTAACATTATATCATATCACAACCAGACATTCTGATGGACAGTGTAGAATCCAGAAATAACCCTGGATCTTCTGCCTTTGCCATTAAAAATTGTCCCTCTGGTCCCAACTTTAAATGTAAATAGATGAGCCTGACCTTTCATTAAACTAACCTAACACACGCCTCTTTTCATCTGTCACTGCAAAACCCAGTGATGAATCTAGCTCCTCAGCCCTTTTATTGCTACATGTGCTCTTAAATGCATTCTCTGACCTGATCTTCAATACTCCAGTGACTACTGTTAGCATCACTTAATTTGCCCCCATCAAACCTCATCCTAACCTTCCATTTCCAATGCTAATCCAGATGTAAACCTAGCTTTTAAGCTTCTGTAGCCCAGAGCCTAATCTAGTCACAAACCAAAATCTGTCTTTAGTATTAGAGATCAGTGACAGCCATCTCCAAAAACCTAAGTCATTCATCACATTGGCATGACCTGCCAACAAGCCTCCTTCTTCAGACTGTTACTGCTCAGAAGCTCAGTGGTGATGCTGGTGTAGCCTCAACCTAAGTCATTCATCACATTGGCATGACCTGCCAACAAGCCTCCTTCTTCAGACTGTTACTGCTCAGAAGCTCAGTGGTGATGCTGGTGTAGCCTCAGCTCCAGTCTTAGCCATAGCACATCTTAGAATCAACCAAAAGCCACTTGTATTTGTCACTGTCCATCATCACCTTAACTCTGCAGGCCGTGCAAAATATATCAGAAAGTTTTCTGGCCCTGTTGCCCCTAATGTTAAACTAATCTAAGCTCCAATTCAAACACCATTTAACTCCAACATTACCACTATCGCATGCGTGACTTCACCAGATATCTAAATGCAAGCAATTTGTTGTTCCTGGAAATAATCCCTTCCAGCCTTACTAAGATTTTGATGATTGGTCAACAAATTTATGTCATCAGTTCAGGGTAGCTTAAACCCTAATTTCAACACTTGTCACTGCCTTAACTCCAACCCTTTCCTAAGGATGAACACATCATTTACACTGCTGCCAGCAGCTCTTGTAGCAGGCCATACAGAGTCCAGCATCAATATTACATTTTCACCATTTTCTGTCCATCATCCTCATCCTATTCCCAACCTTCACTTTGGGTGTAACAATAGTACAGAGTCCCTGAACTGCTCTAGCCCTGGCCACAGGCCAGAAGCAATTCACCATTTCCAACATTATGTCTTTCAAGCTCTAACAATGAGCTGAGCTCCTCTGCCTGTGATGTCCAAGCCCTAACCGATGCTAGTACCAATAGTAAGGGCCTTTGGTTCTTATCAGTTCTCTGGGACTAAAAAGAAATTATTGGCCTTTCTAAATGCAAATTCAGGTCTCATCAGTTCCTGCCTTGGTAGCAGCAGCGGGTAGTACAATACCTAGAATTTAGGATCTAGTCTAGTCTAGGCATCCAAAGCAGACTCAGATCCCACACCCAGAAGATCAGTCTACAGGCTTTGGGCTGTTGGGACAGTGAGCACTCTTCACATGAACTTGGACTATCAGACACCCAGGGCTGCAAGACAGATAGATGGATGATTCTCTGTGTGTGTGTGTACACCCATGATGCAAACACAAATGTTGAAGGCGTGCATTTTGGGTGGTTTGGAAAGCTGCCTGGGGCCTAGATGCCTAAATTCTGCCTAAGCCTCACTGCAGGGGGAAATTTTGTTAAGCAAGATCTTACCCACAGTGCCTTAAACTATGTCTCTCATCCACACTAGAAAAACAGGTTTATTTCCTTTTTGTCAGTGCTACAATGTCTTCTCCCAATAGTTTTGATTTACCTCCACCATAGCTGACACATGCGTTTTCACCTTTCCTTCCTTGGAACTGCAGAAGCTTTGTTGCCATATGCCAGGTGTCAATGTGCATCACCCCCATCCTGAGGAGGATATATATTTGAACTGGCAGTGTAGAGAATTGATGTCGGGCACAAGTAATCTATGTGTCATGGCTTTGGCATGTCACTTGTCAGATGATGTTCCTTAATGAAGCCCATTCATTCTTACCAGATGAGCCACTGAGGCAGACAGCCTCTTCTACAGATGTAGCTTGATATTGAAGCCCAGTGATCATCTGGGAGAAGAGGGATTTTTAATATCTGAGAATGAAGAAAACAGCTAAGCTCAGTTCTTGTTGAAGTCTGTGGCAGTCGGCAATGACCCTAGAGTCTGGACTGAAGCCAGTGTTATTACCTTTTTGAAAAATAAATAAAAAATAAATACAATGTGTCATTCAACCAGTTTTAGAAAACTCTGAAACTCATGAAATCAAAATAGTGCTGTGGAAATCAGGGATTTTGGCCTTCACGACAGCAGGTAGCTTCTGTTGAATGATGGAGATACTTGCCAGGGTGAAGTGGGTTATTTTTATCATAACTTTCTTTCCATTAGTACATTCCCTGCTGGCTTGGAGGATTATATCTATTTTGGCTTGGAGGATTATACCAATTTGTTTTGCTACAAAATCAATAAAAATAAAAGCTAAAATGACAATTAAATCCAAGAAAGCCCAGCTGGAAAGCATGCAAAATTCCTCTTTTCTAATTAAAGTCTGTGCAAACCACAGCTTTACGGAGGCATTAGGGAAGGAGGGAATAAAAGGAGCATGTTCCCACTAACACATTTACTGTACCTGCCTTTCAGGCCAAACAAATTACCGCAGAATGTTAACCCAACACTTTAACAAGCAGCAAAGCCTGCACAGTATCGCTCATTTTGGGAAGGGGAGGGGAAAGGCGAGACTGAGTATGTAGGGGGCATATGTACACCATCTCTTGCTGTTGGGTGTGAAAACTTTGCCTTGTGCCCTAAAGACCAATGAAGTTGGTAGGAGCTGACTTCAATGGGCTTTGGATGTCTATAATGCAATTAGGAAGGTGCAGTATATGGCAGTTAACGTCTCCCTCTAACTGGCTGCTAGAACTGCTGTTTTGGAGCCAACATGCAAGAAAGTGGGTGTCTGAATAGGAAAAAAACCCAATGGCTTTCGGCAAACACACCATGGCAGGCTGCTGCCTTCATCTTCTCATGTTGCTTCCCCTGCAGGCACTAAAGAAAGATGCTAGTACTCTTAAAAAGCCAAACAAATGAAGAAAACCTCCAACAACCACAACAAAACCAAAGAAATCTCACACCATAAGAGGGTAAAATACAGACAGGCACAACTGTGAAATGAGAAGAGGAAAGAAAATGTGATGCGTGGAAAAAGACCGATGAACTACACAGACAAAACTTTCAACTACTGCAAAGTAAATGTGAAAGGAGAAAGATTGAAGGAGAATACAGGACCTATATTCCTGTGGAACTTGTAATACTGAATCTATGGACAAAACAAGCCACAGGCCATCCTTCCATATCAGTACCTTATGGTAGGTACTGATACACCAGTGAGCAATACCGGATTGCTTTCCCTCACCATAGACCCAACTTTACTTCTTGTTTCAGCACTAAAGCACAGTGTCTTGACTGTTGGCTGTCACCAGTCTTACATGGTAAGAAGACACTGTTATTAATGTTAGGCACTATTGCTAAAGCCACTGTCCACCTTTAGCAGACAGGCAGAATGAGATTCAGTTTCCATACAGCTAACACATTTTATATATGTTACCAAGTGCCAGACTGGGGCTGCAAGTCATGAAATGAATGCAGGAGGCTTGTTTGTGATGCTGCTGCCCTTTGAATAGTCAACATTTTTTATCAGTGAAATGAATGGATCCTCTTGAAAGTTAGCCTTACAGATTGCAAAAGGTTTTACCTCAGTCAAAGAGGTATTTTGCACCAGTAATTGTACTATGGAAATGTTCCGGCCACAGCACAAACAGCACTTTCCCACTGGAGATGTTAGATCTTGATAGCCCCTGAAAACCGGGATTTTGGCCTCTAAAAGAAGGACTAAGCACACTTGTTCATTCTGACATGGGCTATTAAACTGCGTGCACAGATGCCCCAATGCCTGACCACTCATGCCTGTGGAAGAGGGAGTCGAAGCAAAGCCTGCTCTCAAAGGACACAGCTATGAACAGCACGGGCTTATCTCTCAGGCATGCCCTCTCCATTGGACATGCAGCTCTGCTGGGTAATGCAGCCTTGGCAGACAGAGGAGAAACACCCCAAAATTGGTAGAGGTAAAGAACAAGGTTATTTAAACTGGCAGAAGTACTCTTCTGTCAGCATAATTAGATATACAGTGGGGAGTTTGCTGGCATGGCTGTCATGATGGGGAGAAAGAAGATTTTTTTTCCACTGTATTCGTTGATATTGAGCTGTTGGCAAATTTCACAGTGAAGACCACATTTAGGATAGCAATATTATACTTTGCTTGAGAGATCCTCAAAAAGGAATGACTCAGGCATAACACTGGGATTGATGCTGATTAGCTAGTCGAGACAAAAATTGTAATAAACCCTGTGAGCTCCAATAGAGTGCATTTGCTGCTCATCCTTCTCTAATAATGTTCTGGTACAAACCACCTCTCCCCAGTCCAATATGCTGGTCTATGCATAACTCCGGTAGTTAACCTTGATGGTCTGAAGAACATGGCTTTAAATTTGATATCGTGTTCATTTCTATCCTTTGCTGCCAAAAAATATTAAATCTTCCCTCAGCCACTTGCTTTGCGTGGTGAAAGACAGATGGTTGTGCTGGATCATTCCACAGCAGAGCAGATGTTGTAATCGAGGACCCAAGAATTCTGCCAAATTAATTAGACTCTTCCACTGATCTGGGTGAAAAAAACAGTGCACTGGCATTTCAAAGGGGTCTTGGTTCTAATTTATACCACCCTACCAGGTTATCTCCTGTGAAATATAGGTATGATCAGTTGTTCTTCTAGGGCATTGTATCAGATGACTTTGAAATAGGGTAGAAAGGTGGTAGGCGGATATCAACTCTTTAATACACCATCCTAAAATGTATATAAAAAATCTTGAACTAGTAGGGTAGAAAGATCTATGACTTATATGGTCCCATATCCAATATATTTTTGTATCTTGGATAACAAAATTGCCTTGTGTCTAGTATTTTAGCATAATACCTTTTCAGCTACAATTTCCACACACAAATCCATGAAATACAAAATACGTACATTTTTTGCAGGATTTCACAATCTTATTAATAAGGGACATAAATAGTGCTCAGGGTTTGTATACTTTTTTTTGCCTTATCGGAGCACTGTTTCAGAACTTCTTGAGTCTTGATATAGGGGCAATACATGCATGAGGAGCATAGCAAGTTTTTAAAAAGAAGGTTTTGGATACAGTCAGTAAGGTATGGACAAGTATGGTATTGCTGAGCTGCACACTATAAAACAGTGTTCTTTGTGGACCATCTTTCTCTTTGGTGCAACACCAAAGCAAATTCTCTCTGCAAAGCATCAGTATCCTCAGGAAGATACCAACAGAGTTTGAAAAAAACATGGTTCTGAACATATAACTCTTCAATAAGAAACTAATTCAGAAAGAGTCCCTATGGTTTCTCTGATTAGCTCCTTGCACTGTTAAAAAGGATCTCTGCACATAGATAAGTTTAAAACTGCATCTATTATGGCAAACGGAAGGACTTCACTGTACAATTGGACTTGCATGTCGTCTTTAATGTATCTTTCTTCCTTAAGACACCTATTTTGATTACTATAGAAAAAATTAGATTGTCCAGTACTGTCTTAATGTTTAATGCTAGAATGCAGAAATAATGTTGGTTATTCTATAAAACACTTTTTCCTTGCCGTATTATTCTAAAATACTAGAAAGCAATAAGTAAAAAGCCCACGGCTGACATTTTTTGTACCAGAGCAGTGTTCTTTCTCTTTAGAAACTGAAACTAATGGGCTACATCTTCAACTGGTGCAAAGCTGTGCAGCTCCATTAATTTTAATAGAAAGATGTCAATTTACACAAACTAAAACCTGACACCATGACTCTTTGTCAAGCTGCAAAACAGTCTAAGCATGTCTGTTATCATGGCAGCCAGTGCTTAGGTAGTTTCAGAAGCTGTGGCATCAAAGGCATGTCTAGAAAACACAAAAGCTGTAAGGGTTGCTAAAATGCACAAACTTTACAAAGTTTCATGATGCTGTAGCTTATTAACTTTTGTTGTGTATTCAGTATATATGCAATTATATTCAGTATATAGCAAGTCTGCCTAGAAATGAAAGGCTCTGAAATGAAAGTTTCCCATATAGCAAACAAACAACTCAGAGGGAAGGTTTGTTGGCCTAGGCAAGAAGCTGCTGGCAGGATAAGGTGATGCTGCTGAAGCCGTCACATCCCAGCACTTCAGACAAGGAAAAGGCATCACCTCACCACTGTTCAGCATGGGCAACCACAAAGACGGCCATGGCAGCCATTTCCTCTCGTTGCCCACCGTGTTTTCTATTAAACACACATTCTGGGTGTACTGATCGTGAACTGATCGTATGTAAATCAATGGACTTTTTTTCATATATGGACGTGCAATGGTCCTTTATTTTAACTCCTTACTCTGCTTAAAATATATGAACAATGCCAGCTAAGAGCAATAACATCTTTTATTCCCTGACTTGGCTCTGTTATATGATTATGATACCTTCAGGGAAACTGCCAGTTTCTGGAGGCTTGCTAAAAATAGGAACTTGCTTTAAACATATATCAGAAAATATTAGCATGGTGCAAGGGGTTTTCTTCCTCCTATACTTTCAATTGTAACTAGCACATCCTTCCTGGTACCATATTTTGGAGCAATATATCACACCTTACTTTTCATAAAGGAAAATCTGCACTTAAGCACCAGTGACTTACAGTACTAATCCATTATCAGAATGCCATGGAACTGATAATGCCCTGGTGTTGCGGCATAATCCATCACTGGAGAACATGCATTGTCGAAGTGTTTCTACAAGGTCCCTTAATAAGCAGAGAGGATTTCTGCCTTCCAAAAGCAAATAAATTTTACATTTTTCAAGAAAACATGGGGTTTTTTTTCCCCTGAAATTATAAAAAAATTCAGGCAGATGCAGAATTTTTATTACATCACTATTTATTTTATGAGGTAATTTCAGAATCATTTGAAAATGAGCTGTTCCAAAATCCAGATCTGTCATTAAAGGTAAACATAAATATTTGAAAAACAGATAATTAAAAATGTAGTGGAAAATGTCAGGGCTTCGTACAGTGAAAGATGTGAGAAGCTGTGTTCTCTCCCTGTTTCTCTTACTTCATATATTATCATCCTCATCTGAATGCCTGAGAACATAGATACTTTCAACCCGACCACAGTCTTGTGCAGTGGGGATTGTTAGTCCTATTCTATTCTTTTTCACTTTCTAGGTCAGAAGAAACTCTGGCAGATGCTTTAAAACAACAGATGCCCTAAAGACTGGAATGTGCTTTGCCTTATCATTCATTCTGGATACATTTATAAAACTGAAAAAATAGCCAAATCCTGAATCCCAGCTTGGAGAGAAGCTTACTTCACTTCCCCTCACACTTTCATGTTGTGGCATACCCATCGCAGTGGCTCATGCAGGGATACCCCAGCCTGCTCCAAGCAAGGTCCCTGAGTACCAGAAAGAGCCCAGCCAGTGTAGGATAGGGCTCCCTTCTGGCCAGTTTGCTCTGCTCAAGTAAGCTGCTCCCGCCACCCAAACTGGTTTGGGTATCTCTGCATTGTACTTCATCCCTTACTAGTTTTTACACCTGACACATCCGTCTTCTCCCTGACAGTGACAGTGAGTCATCCTGTTTTGCATTCTGTGCTTGCTTATGCTGGCTTTACTCAGCTGCAATTCAATTGACTTCAGTGGCATTACTCCTGAGGCTAACGAGGGAGATAAAGGCGTCTTTACTTCAAGATGAATGCAGATATGGATCCACAGCCTCCTAATGAGGCAGCTGTGGAAATGTCATAAATTAGGCTCACTATTCTCAAACCATGTTTATCAAAAATGCTGAGGTATGCACAAGCAATGTTTCGTTCCTTGACTTCTTAAGGAGGAAGCTGCACCCATAGAGGTGTGCTGCTTCCCTGGATAACTTCAGTTAAACAGCATACCCCTCTGCTCCGAATTCCTATCACTGACAGGGGATTTTAAGACTTCTTAACTGAGTCTAGTACTGAGCTTCTAGCATGCCTGGAATAAAGGATGCCCTCCAGTACAAAGGTTTCTGTCTGCAGGTGGGATTTTCTGAACTGGTAAAAGCAGTGTCTGTATTTCTGCTGTGTCCAAATCAGAGAGCACTAAGCTGTGTGGGAACAGGAGCTCCTCAATCCTCCAGCACTGATGATCAGATACTAAAATCTTGTCTGATAATGGCTTCCTGGGCATAGAGGCTTACTGGTTCCTGTACAGGAGAAAAGGAAACAGATCCACCAGCCCAAGTTTGTGCCTGTCAGGGGGCTGCAGAAGGGTGCAACGAGCCAGGCATCCTCTGCAGGTCCCTGGTCCTGAGGGCTGCCAGGGCGGGTGGCTGCAAGCATGGAGATGTGCCTCAGCATTGAGATGTGATGCTGTGCTTTTGTAATAGGACAACAGCTCTGGGCCCCTGGGACTGAAAGCTTTGTTTTGCTGAACATTGAAGTGACATGTTAGACTTGGTTCCTACCCAGAGGAAATTCCCACTGGAGGTGAACAGAAGAGAGACTGTGGGAGGCAAAGGGCAGGAGAGGGGTGAGGAGTGACTCCGTGGCACAACCTGGGCTAGGACTCAGCCAACCTGAACTCCTGTCCCCATTCACTAGGGTAAATACTCAGCTTTCTTCGTGTGACTCTTCCAAACAGGTGACGTTGCAGCACCAAACAGACAACAGTGGTTTACCTCTTCTTCCTCTAAAACATTGGATAGCTTTAGAAATATTCATTGCTTGCACCGTAACATGTCGCACACTGCCAAAATAATTATCTGCTGATTTAAAAGCAAAGAAGACACTTTACTGTTCTTCTGACAGCCAGAGCTAGGAACTGACACGTTACTATTCTGCAAGAAGAACTGAGGAAATTAGGAGAATATTTGCAATTTCAAAGAAGCCTCAAAAAGACTTCTTGCTGCTTTTTTTTTTTTTCCCACAGGCCTAATAAGTGCTTGCAATAATCAAAAGTGCATTTTATCACTTGTGCTATGTTCTCTCAAAAGAGGACAGAAATCATATATGCTCCTAGGCCACCTTTTTATGACAATATTTACTATTGTGTATGCATACATATGACAGTATAGAGACTGGCTGGTCTATCGACAGTACAAGGGAAAGACTTAGGCCTCATTGCTGAGCTCCCAGCAAGCTCTGGCTGGCACTGGGAATTTATTTCTCTTCTCTGTAGTTTCTCTTTTTCTCCTTGAAGCCTCATCTAGACAAAGACATTAATGATTATTAAATGATGAGTGTGTTTAAACCCAGTGGGTTATCATTTAATCTCCAGAGAAAAATCATGCCTTATATGAAGAAGAACTCCAATAAGGACCGATAGACTCAGTGAGCTCCAAACGCTAGTCAACCAACCTGTTAACATCTTGTCCAAGGTAGACTATTTTGTGCGAATAGCACACAGCAGGAAAATTCAACAATCTTTGGGCAATGGTTTCAGACCATTGTGAAACTTGGGTGATTTACAACCTAACTGAGGCCAGGTGAGGGACCTGGGAGCACCTCCCCAGAGCCTGTGTGTTGCGCCTTGGGGTATTCCACAGCAGTGACAAACTCTTCCTTTTTTAACCCAAATGCCTAATTTCTATAGATTGCATACATAATTTTCCATAGCATCAGAAAAATAGTCTTTGTACCACTCATCTCTTTCTCACAAACTCTAGGGTTTTTTTTTCAATCTTTTCTCGTATGAACACTTTTTCAGCTGGGGTCTCCATAAATTCAATTTAATTTTATCTAAGTGAATTTCTTCCTTTGGATCCCACACTGCAGTACAGTGTACAGATAGCTAGACTAGTTGTGTGTCAGCTATGCCCAGTACAGTAGTTTAGCCACTGCAACAAACAATGCTGCATAAATTTACTCCGCTGAAAGTCTGAGTGAATATGACTATGTCGCACTGAAGTTTATTTCAGATGCACTTTTCTCCTTTCATCTCTTTGCCTGTGCATTTTGGTTTTGCTTTGTCAGATCTCATTAGCTGTTATTACAGAAATCATATTAATTTATATAGAAATTTAAGCTTTTGTAGAGCCAGAATTTCCCAGCACCACGCACATTATACCACCAGCAATACTAAGAAAATTGTCTGCAAGCATAACACCACACAACATTATTCTATTTGTAAAACTAGATTCAGATAGATCAGACAGATGATAGATTCAGAGCTTTTAGAGGCATGTTAACATTGGGTAAATCCTCTCGTGTGGCAACACAGTACATAAACCAGTCAATTTATTTTCCCTGGAAAAGCTCTCCTGAACCTACATTACTTGAGTTAGAGAGTGTTAGTAATGAATGTTCTTAATTTGAAGTTGAAATACCTTTGATCATACAACAAAATGAGATCCTCGAAGATGAAAGACCTCTCTGCTGCTAGATAACTGGCAGAGCCTGTGAAAATAATGATCACTTGCATTTAGCTACAGAAAAAGGACTCCAAGCTTGGAGTGAATGAATAATGATATCCATAAAATTCACATAAATGCCTCTAATGACCTCTGTGATTTCCAGAATGAAGTATCTTTTGAGAAGATGGAGATAGGCTGGCACAAAGGGTAGGTAGAAAGGACCCCCTGAAAACTGTTCACTATCTGTTTGACTTGGTGGGCACTTCAGAGTCAACAGGACACAGGTGAGGAGGGGAGCAGAAAGCCAAAGTGGCCGACCACAGGGGATTTAGGTCAATATGCTTACAGGTTTCACCTCCTTATTTATTGATAACCTGGAAATGTTTGCTTTGCAATAGTATTAAGGTAGTGAGGCCTTCAGCTTGTGGATCTGCTCACAGCACAGCCACCTGGGAAATGTCTCTGCTGTTCTGCTTGGCAAACCTTCCCTCCTTGCATGCAACCACTCTTTTCCCCATTACTGCCTCTTGGTGAGGGGATCCTGTTAGTGAGGCAGGGATGCTGGCTAGGAAACGGGGTACTGATATAAAGTAATATCAGGAGCAGCTGTACGGTGCCAGGAGAGCACCGCTGTCAAGCACACCAGTCTGAGGCATGGCATGGCTCACCTTGCCTCTGCCATCGCACTCGTGCCTGCTGCGCTCCCGGTGCAGTGCGGCCTGGCACATGGGCTCTCACATAGCTGTCCCTGATGTTTGAAGCAGTGCTGTGAACTGGAAACTATTTAAAATGAAGACATCTTCCTGCTTGTAATGAAACAATCATGGTTTTCCTCTCCTTTGCTGTTATTTAAGTAGAAAGTCCTCTCCAGACCTGGGAGAGCTGGATGCCAGCAGGGTTTCATTGCACCCTGATAGGAAACATTTTGCTCAAGAATTAATCCATTCCTCTTGTTTATTCCTCCTCCGTCATTGTAATCCTTTATTTATGATATTTTTCTTTTCCTCTGAGATGCCCAGCACAGAACTTGCAGTTCATGAATACAGGCAAAAAGAGAGAGCTTGTAGCCAAATTTGTGACCTACCCTTTGAGGACTATAGCCTTTCTTTTGGTGTTATTTTGGCAATCCCCAGGGTCCTGTGAGCTGTTGTACCTTTTCTCTAACATGCTGTAGGCTCCAACCCCAACTTACTGCAGGGTTTGCGAGGAGGCCTTGTGACAGCAGCTTCGCTGGTATATTTTTGTAGTTGCTGCACTGAAAGAATGTCCCCTGGGATAAATCAGAGGATTTTACAATACTTTTACTGTCTCCAGCCCATCTACTGGCAAATTAAATATAGTATGAACCTAATGCTAGCAATCCAGAAAAGTAATGGAAAAGTGCAGAAGACTTATAAAGGCAAGGGCCTTCTTGTCCTGAAAACACCCTTGTTCTGTAACAAAGAAAGACAAACTGAAAGCTGCAGAGGAACCAAAAGGACAGGTGATTTCTGCATTTCCATCACACCTCCTAGTGTATCCCTGAAGGGACAGAAGCACTGCATCACCCTTTTCTGTCTGTCAGAGGGGATAGATTTCTCGTACTCTTCTTGCACTCCCTTCAATACCCTGTCTCTGCCATGCAAATATGTGGATCCACACACACACTGGCTGAATATACCAATATATACCAATATTCCATATATAAACACATATACCATATGGTATACAATATGGAATACTCAGAACACCCAAAATCAGATATGCCTGTGGAGTGGCACAAGGGATTCCCTCCCAGGAGCTGGCCCCTGAAGGAACTGCTGAAGGCTCTGCCATCCCAGGAAGGCTCAGGCTGGAGACTCTGCGCACCAGCTCTTACGTGCTGAAGGATTAAAGGCCTAGTAGCAGTATTTCACGTGCTATCAATACAAGATGGTTTTGGCATTGACTTCCCTCTCACCCAACAACACTTTATTTAGTAGTGGCAGCCCCCCTCCCATTAATATAGGCAATCATGGCAAATGAATCACAAGTGTCTACATAAATGTATTTATCCTTCCTGGTCTTTAATACTTAAAAATAGATGGGCATGTTTTGTATTCCACAGGCATGAAGCAGGTAGATGATGACTGAATGCAGCTGGGAATTCATCTCATCTAGTTCAAGAAGATGTATTATTCATTTATAGTCAATGAGAAGGATGAGTAGTCAAGCTTGAGAGTCCATTAAAAAAACAAACACAGATCCATGCAAGCTAAATTGGTTGGAGCTACTTTGTGTTTTTCCAGACTGTGTCTATGTTGAGTGGCTCTGACTGAAGTCAAAACTCGTGATCCTTCTGAGGAGCCTTTGGGACTGGAAGGCTGGTGACAGTGGGAGACAGAAAGTCCTTGCACATAACAAAAACTGTAAAGAGAGTAAGGCATGACTGCTCATGGTTGCCTGAAGCCATTAAATTTAAATGAAGTGTAAATAAAGTTAAACCTAAAGGATTAAAGAAGGTCAAGAACTGTCAATTCAATATTGGCAGAAAAACAGACGTGTTCAGCCGGCGTCAGGTTTTGAAGCTATCTATGAGGATCAGGAGTCACAGAAAATCCACACCAGCGGCAACGACTGTTTTTCTTCTCTCTGGCTTTCAACTGAGATTCATTTTGCACAAGCCTGAGCTTTCATGGCATCTCTGACAAATGTCCACTGACACAGAGATACAAACACCAACTTCTGGGTAACACACTCTTCCAGGCCCCAGTGCAGGAGGCAGTGGCTGCTTGCCTCCTGGAAGGGGCTGTAGGCTGTCGGTGAGATGCCGGGTCAGGCCTGACATCTCCCTGGAATGGCCAGCGCTAACAGAGCATGAGGTTCCCCTTGCCTGCCTTCAGCTGCCTGAATGCCAGACACCCAAGGTTCAGTTTGGGCACTCCTGAGCAGGTGTTGGGTGCCTCTATGTACTGCTGTTGGTACCCTCTCACATGTGACATGTGTGTAAATGCTGTGGCCTGTGAGTTGTGTGCCATCCAGGATGAGATTCAGCTGCCTACACAAAGGTGTCCAGTGCCACCTGAGATGCTGTGGCATGTCTTGACTGGCCTCTGGCTGCTGCTCCAGGAGATCACAGGCACCCTGTAGTTCTTGTGCCATATCTGCTAGTCTAGCAGAGATGTCTCAGATGCCCCAGAGTGCCTGAATTAGATCCCTAGGTGTAGACTGCTGATCCACTCCCCTCTGTCTATGCTAGTTACTCTGGCATCCTTCCTCTGTGCTCTGCAGCAACTTCCAGGACATGCTTTATCCGACCTGAAGACAGGATGAGATGGGTGACATCTGTGAGGTGGGTGCCATGTACAGAAACTGAACTGACCCCTAAAGGATCATCTTCTCCAGCTGAATGGCAATTATCACTCAGTTCACTCTCAGGATATAGAAAGGGGGCACATTTGCCAGGAGTCGCAGAAAAGCACAGCAAACCTTGAAAAACAGCCAAAGATGACGTATCAGGAATTTTTTAAGCTTTTCTATATCCATGATATACCAAAGGTCAGAGCTGGATCTCACTGTGGGTTAATTTCTGTGTTAACTTTGTGTGGAGGGAGTTTATTTTGAGAATAGTTCTGGCAGATGGCTGCATATTGCCATCAGTCTGCTTTAATGCTTAAATTCAGATTAGCAGAGGAAAAAAAAATCCCTCTCTGGTTTGTACAAAGACCTGAAATATGTTCATAATATTATGGCTCTCTGTATTTTCTTCTATTAGCAGTTAATAGTTTTCCCTCTCTTCCACTCCTTAGAAAACTACAAATGCTAAATAAATGCCTGGACCAGGAGTCACCCTGTGTCACGACAGCTGGCCCTTATAGGAAACATAATTGGATTCACTTTACACTCCCTTGAGGAGGTAAGAAATTCAGAATATAATTAAACTGAATTAATCTGTTCGGTATTAACAGCACCAGATTTAGCTTTAGCTGAAATAGGATGCTATGTCTCATCAGATAGACTCTAGGCTGTCTCAAATCAGCCACCTGTTGTGTTGAGTAAAATGATAGACTTTGAAATCGCCAGTAGGCTGGATGCTGTGCTCAGCAGACACTCTGATTAGGACACCCTTTGGGGACGAGGGACGTGCTTTTCACAGGGGTCCCTTGATGGCTGCAGTGTGAACACGAACACCACCTGTGCCATGTGCCAGCTCATCGCCACAGACCTCCAACTGTTCTAGCCACAAACCCAACCCAGCTCCTCACCTAATGCCCAAGTTCCCTTTATCCAGGCAGTTGGGCAAAGAAAAAGGTGTTAAAACAACCATACTGTTGGCCACAAACAACAAGGGAGGCTTCATTCTCCAGCGGCAGGAACCCAAGGTGCCCTCACCCCAGTGCCTTTCTATACAATATCTGTACATCGTCAAACTGCATGGAGATCCACAGCAGGCTGGTTGGGAACTGGAGCGCATGATGTGTGTGAGAAGAGGTTGAGGGAAACGGGGTTGTGTAGCCTGGAAAAGAGCAGGCTGAGGGGGGAACTGGTTGCAGTCTTTTACCTCTTGAAGGGGAAAGATGGCGGTGCATCATCAAGAGGTAACTGTTACAGGTTGCAGCAAGAGAAAACCCTGTTTGGAAATAAGGAGAAAAGTGTTTACAATGGCTTAGTGTCGGAGTGGGAGTCCGGACCCGGAGTAACGATGTAACCTCGACGCGAGTATGATCGTTCTCCTTTATTTCAGACAAGTACAAGGCTTATATAGACAATCAGCAGAGCACGCAGTAGCAATATCTATATGATTGGTTCATTACATGTGTTCATGCGCCTAAGACAGTTATATGATTGGTACAGGGTTGCTGTTCACGCGAAGAGGTTCGTTAGCACATTCCGGACTTAGTTGTTGTCTCTTATGTTGTTTGCCAAGTAGTCCGTTGCTGTTCAAGGTCAGTTTATAGTATCCTCTGTGCTTCTTGATACACTAAAAGCAGGATTGCTCACACTGAAAAGATCATGTCCCTTCTCACTTAGCCATTCTCCCACAGCTTAGCACTAGAAGAGCTTACACAGAGGAGCTGCGTCATCTCCATCCCTGAAGATTTGCATACCTCACTTGGACAAGGCCCTGAGCAGCCTGACATAACTTTGAAGTTGGCCCTGTTTTAAGCAGGCAGCTGGACTTGTTCACCTCAGGAGGTTCCTTCCAAAATTAATCTTTCTGTAACTTTGTGATTTATTTATGCACACCCACACATACACTCAGTGAAATGGTTACATATATTCTAAATGATTTCTCTGAGTGTTTGATGATTTAATGCATAGTGATGTCTTAAATACCCACTTACCTCTATAACCACCCATATCCTCATCATGTGTTTGCCAATTCCCAGAGCTATACCAGTTTGCAAATGATCTCTGATCTTTCTGATAAGTTGCAAAAATATATATGGCCATCTGCAGAGCATACTTGATTTAGCTGAATGATAGGCTTCTTGTTTGTCTTAGCCTGTCAGCATCAGCAGTATCCAGCACTGCTCCATAATAATCAGCCCAGTTGAGTAGTGGCAGCAGACAGCCTCCCTGTTACTCATCACATATTTTCTTTGTGATCAGCATGCACAGACATAAAGCATGAACATGCAGCTGAAATGGGCTCAATCAGCTGTTCTGTGGGTGACTGGATGGGAATGTGCATCATGAGACCTGACATTCACCTTCAGCAATGCCTTTTGGTGACTGCAATGCTCAAGTGGTGAAATACTTACGAAGACTTACCCTTTGACCTTGCTTGTTAGCTGAGATGATAGATTTTGGCATGTCCTTGTCTGTGAATAGTTACTTGTAAAATATCTATTTACTTTGTGTTTTGAGAGGTAGACAGAGCAGGATGAGATGACAATTTCACACATCCTTTTTATGCTGATAATGAAATATCAAGAAGACTGTCTGCTGGCAGGTACTAACAATTAAAAATCTGGAGTAAGATATTATCAAGAAATGTGAAAGAAATGTTTCAAAGAAAATGCCTGTGGCTACTTCTGAGGCAACTGCATGGATCCAGGTAAAACGCTTGCTCAATAGGAACAATACACAGCTCAAATGTTTGTTCACCCACTTGAGAACGTGAAGCAAAATACTCTCGAGAGTCATACAGTGATTTTACAAAAGATTTTTTTTCTCAGTAAATCTGTTAAGTACAAAATGCCTTGGTGAAACATATTAAAATTCCTAAAAAGAAAGAGGAATGTAGTAGCCACAGCTTGCTTCTTTGCACAATGGATGAATATAAGAAGCAGAGTTTTATTTTCTTTGCTTTCCTATAAAGTGCAGCTACAGTATTCCAGTACTTAGAGGTGGCTACAAAGAGGGTGGAGGTTCTCTCTACACAAGGAGACACACGGAGAAGGGGCAACAGGTACAAGTTGCACAGAGGGAGGTTTCACCTCGATATAAGAAAGAAATTTTTTACAGTGAGAATGATCATTGACTGGAACAACCTCCTCAGGGACGTGGTAGATTCCCCATCACTGGAGTTTTCAAGATGCGATTGGACAGGGTGATAGATAATCTCATCTAGGCTTCCTTTCCCATGAAAGGTTGGATCAGATGATCTTTCAAAGTCCCTTCCAGCCTGGGCTGTTCTATGATTTTACAATTCTACTAACTCAGAAGAAAGTAAGTAAGTCAGCAGCAGTGTGTACCTACTGAGGCTAAGGATACTAAAATACACTCTTCATTTTGAAGCAAAGTCTAATAAACAAGGCATAATCTGACTTTCTTCTAGTAAGCAATATTCTATTTATCAAACACAAGATGTTCGTTCCTCTCTGCTCACTGAATTTAGGAAAATAAAAAGATGAGGATCAGATGAGTAACTGTTGAGATAGAAATTGGTAACAGCAGGACACTTGAGTATAGAACCTCTTTTTGATGTAGGTAATGCATTTTCATCAGAATAAAAACTGCTTAAATACATGTATTTCTATTCTCAGAAAGAAAGAACAGTCAATACAGAAAATTAATTCCAGCAAGATAATTTACTTCCAGGGAATAATGGAATTATTGAATTTCTAGTGATGTAATTAATTTTTCAGGAACATGTTTTGTAGCTTAGTGGTAGTCTGATCACTAGCCCTCAACTTTAGACTTGCCTTCACATGGCCGAATAACATCTCCAGTGTTTGTCTCTCTGATCCTTTGGAGGTTCCCCTGATCCTTTTGAGGTTCAATTATTAGCTTTTGCTCAACATGGCTAAAACCAGCCTCTGTCTTCTTCCTCCTGAGTCCTCCTCCACAATTCCTTTTCTCAGTTATTAAATGAACAGCAGATACTCCTGTTACCTGCTAACTTCTCCAAGCCAGATCTCACCTGAGGCTCTCACTCCCAGCTTTATTTCAGCATCATGGGCTCTTGTTGCAGAACATATCTGAATCTGGCTGCTGCTGTCCATCCACATGGCTAATGCTGCTCTTTCTCAGCATCTGCAATACGCTCCGCTCGTTCTTGCTCCCCCAGCCTTGCTCTGTCTGTATGCACGCAGAAATGCTGTTGCAAAAATAATTTTACGCCATGTTTTGACCTTGTTGCCCGACCATTTGCATCTGCCAGGGTGCAGAGGACTGAAGTGGGGCTGAGGCATTGGGCTGGGGGTCGGGATGTGAAGTTAGGCATGGCGTCGAGGCTGCCAGACTTAAGGCAGGACCTGGATGAGGGCCAGAACCAAATCACAACTCCTGCACAGGCGGCCATGCCCCAGTTCCTGCAGCTTTTTCTCAGGCATAGAGAACAGCATTTTTGTCCACAAGTTCAGGGTCCCTTCTGGCCTACCTCACTTCTCTATTATCTCTCACTGAGAATTAAGAAGCTGATTTCCATACCTGAGCTTCTATAATTCAGTTATTATTATTGTTATATTTTCAAACAATACTTTTTCCTTTTACCTACACAACTCTCCAGATGTGGGATGCTCTCTCTGTACCAAGCCACACCACATTCTCCTAGAAATCCCTCCTTAATTCTCTGTTGTGTCCTGAACTATACAGAAATGCTTGATGGATTTTTGACTACCAGCGTGCTAGCATCACTGTCTGATATGCTGACTGATATTGACTTATTTTATCTTAGTATTCTCTAGACTGTCTACATTTCTATACTATCACTTGTCCTACATTACAAAGTCCTTGGGCTAGATCTAAGCTCTTTCCTATCTTTGTTTGTATAGCATTTATCACAGTAGAGTTCTCCGTGATCAGTGTTCCTAAACACTTGGGCTATATAAATAATAATGCTTTATTGCAAATGCTAGCAAAGCAGCTCTTTGAATGAAAGCCAGGCATGAAATACAGGGAAGTCATTCTCAGCAATCCAGCTCCGACTGTCAGCTTTCCCATTTCAAACAGGTAATGCTCCGGTGTGGGTTGTATGCTTATGATTCTTCAAAGCAACGTGACTGTGGAGATTTATACACCTCTTAGTCCTACTTCTCTTCCAATCTGATGATCATGGAGCAGTAGCTGAAAATATTGATAGCACCTGGGAAGCCCAGCTGAGATTGGGTCAAGTGTCAAATAGATACACTGACTGAAATCCTGATGTCTGCAAGTCTTTGAGTACAGCGAAGCCAAGATTTCACATACAGAAATTCAAGCCAGCAATGTCATGAAAAATCACAGAAGAGAAGGGATGAATTAGCTAAAGATGAGACTGAAAAGAGGATTACATCAGCTTCCCTTTCGGAACCTAATTAGAAAAAATAAATTTCCAAATACCTTGTGCCAAGGAATGCCTGGGAGCCATTTGGAGGCTGGAGGTTGGAGCAGGGGTAATGGAGGAAAATATGTTTAAAGAATATGTTTTAAAGTATTTAAAATGTTTAAAAGTTGGGTGAAACCAAAGTTTCACTTTCCATATGCTCAGGACCTTGGATGCCTAACTTCCATCGACATCCTGGAGAGTCTGGAGAGTAGGCACTTTTGAAAATCTTGTTGGCTGCCTACTTAAAGACTTAGCCCTTTGCTAGACAGCCCTCACTGAAAATCGCTATTACAGCACTTTGGAAAAGTTCTCCCTAAATTGCTTTATAGCCTGAAAGAGGGGGAAAAAAACAATACAGAGGATGACTGTCAAGATTATTTTGCCCAGCCATTCAGAGATCAGTGCCACTGGTCACAAAAAGATATATTTGAGAACTGCCAAAGGGTGAGTCCAGCACCTGCAATGACCAGGACTGCATGTTTGTTGGGCATGGGAGATTAGCCTGGAAGGCAGATATTGGTATTCCTACACTTGGATGGGACACAGGTCCATTCCTGGCTATGTTAACCCACTGTATTAATTTGATGATAATTCTGCCTTGATGATAATATACTCAGTTTACTTTACTGTTCCTTGTGGCATAAAATCTAGATGCATGCTGCAGCAGAGCAGTGCAGTAATGAGAGATCTTTGCTCTTAAAGGTAATTTCATACTCTCCCATGTAAGGGAATTACTGTCTTGGGCCTTTCTGCTCATTTTATACTCTTTAAATCTAGTATTTATTATAGTATCTAGTTTAAAATAAGACACTAAAAGGTTACATGTTTGATTAAGGAGGTGATGCAAATTTTAGGGGAAAATCAGATTTGAAGATCTGGAGGATGCATTAACATTTATGGTCTTCAGATATTCTGTCGCTGCCTATATGGGATTCACTCATGAAAATGTCAGCAAAACACATCATCTCACTCTGTTATTCATTGCTTGATAGGAATTCAGTCCTGAATAAAGGCTAGCTAGAAACTGAAAAAAGCCTGAAATCAACCCCTCCCATTTTCAGATAAAGTCCTGCAGACAAATTTTCAAGAGAAAGCAACTGGTGAAACCCTTGCTAAAATTTAAAGTGGAAGGGGCCTGGCTCCCAGCCTGCTGGTCTTGCTGGTGGTTGCACAGGCTCTCTTGCCTGCCCAGCCCTGGGCGAGCAGCAGAGCCCGCAGGCTCCTGGCCGTGCGGCAGAGGTGACCAGTGCTACTGGGGCTGAGAGGGCCAGCCTGAGAGCAATGGGCTGCTGCCAGACATAGACGTGGATGGGCGACCAGGAGGGTGAAGGATTTTCATGATGTTCCCTCCGGACACCACTCGAGAGTTTTTAGCACTGAGTTAACTTCCTTGGATATTAGTATTAAAAGGCTCTTATTGCTATCACTATTAAAATAGCTGCTTCTCAATACTGAATGTCAAATACATGTTGCAGGCTCCTTCTTCCAGCCGTATAAGGAGGCAAAGGCCTCCTTTGCCAGCTGTATAAGCCCATGGAGAATGGTATTGATACCCTGACAGACACAGCTTTCTCTACATTAAAGGCAGCAACTACTAGTGATGCAAAAGAAAAGGGAGATGATTATATTTCCCCTGCCTGGGCGGGGAGGTGAGCAGGCACTTGTTTAACTGGCTACTGTGCCAACCCCTCATTTTCCTTCTCCAGCAGCCTTGGACTCCAGGCAGAGCTGAGGCACAGAGCAGTCATCATCTGTGTCCACAGGTACAAACATAAACCCAGCCTGAGTACCAAGAAATCATTACTGGATTTCTGACTGCCTCAACTCCTTGCCCTTGCTGTGCCTGGGGAAGAAAATAGGGCAGAAAATCTGACAAGCACGAGTATGGGTTTGAACAGGAAAGCCAAAGGTATCCTTGCATTTGCCAGTGCTCTAATTTATCACCTTTTCCCTGCACAGCAGCGGATCAACATTCACAGCTGGGCTATGGATGCACCTGGTATAGGAGGCTTCTATCTACTCAGGCAAATCCCAGCTATGCTTTTATTCCACGCCCCAGCTTCACTACAAGACATATGCATCTAAGCTGTAACCACTTGGGCAGACTTGGGCCTGAAGCATTGACCTGATAGAGACCTCAGCTGGAATTGGACTATGTCCAATGACAGCTGGATATTTCTTTTTTATTTATACCTGGTTTTTATCTTATTCATTGCTTGTTTTTTGCTTGGCTGAATTATTTCCACTTTCCATCCTCTGGAGAAACATCCATTGACTGCAGTGACATCTTGCTTAAAGGAAGGTGGTGCTCAGCAGAAATTACAGCTGCTGTGGGGAACGGTGTGTTACTGTGCCCAGCTGCTGATTACAGCCAACAAGGTATTTCAGTGCAGGATTCTGGTTTTTTGGCCAGTGGGAACCTGTGATTATCAGAGAAGCTGAGAGAGCTGGTTTTGTTGAGGCTTAGTAACAGAAGGAGAAGGGGTGAGGGAAGGTCTTATTGTTGTCTTCAACCATCTAATGGGAGGTTATAGAGAAGGCTGAGCCAGGCTCTGCTTGGAGGTGGGTGGTGGTGGGACAAGAGGCAATGAGCACAAGTTGCAGCAAGGGAAATTCTGATTCTGTAGGAAGAAGCATTTTGCACCACAAGGTTTGCCAGACGCTGGAGCAGGTTGCCCAGACAGTTTTTGGGGCTCTCCATGCACAGAGACTGTCAAAACTTGACTGGACAAGCCCCTCAGCAACGTGATCTAAGTTTGCTTATTATGTGCAGGGTGTTGGACTACACAGCCTTCAGAGTCCCTCCCAACATAAATGATCCTGTGAATCTCTCCTTACAATTTTCTGTGTGTTTATTCAGCCAGAGATGATCAGTCCTTCTTTTCAAGATACAAAAGAGAAGAAGGTAAGATCTCCTTCCAATAAAGCTGTACAGGCACAGATAGATACACCTTGGGTGAGTGTCCAAGATAGCAGTGAGGGAATTTTTATACAGGCAAATGCTTTGTGACTTGGCAGGTGTAGTTTTGCAAGGTGCCCCTCTCAGTGACATATTTGTCACAATCACCTCTGACTTGCAAGAGCCTTTTGTAATCAGCTGCTGCTGGAAGCCTTGAAACCTTCACCTGGGATACACCACTGCCAGGAAAAGACCTGTGTATTTTCCAGCTTCCAGGTCTGAAGTTACTGCGTATGCATTGAACCACTGCATGCCTCCCTGTGCACATCTCAGGGAAAATGTACAGTAAATGGAGGCTAAACTGTTCACTGGAGGCTAAACTAGATCAAGAAACCACGCATCAGCTTTGGGTATGGCAAATGAACAAGAGTTACTGCAGCTCAAATGTATGTGTGACAAGCATACGGTTTTTGAGTCCAAGGCCAATATTCATACCCCCTTACATTCTTCTGAGGTGTCTGTGCCAAGATTCTATGGAAAGATTATTTTAAAACAAATTTCTTCTATATTTGCTATTTATTTTTTATAACTTGGTAAGAATTTTAGAGCCCCAGAATTTTAAGGTAGACTTTTTAGGTGGTTTATCTTTTTTAGATAATTTTCATACCACTGTCATACTGCTACAGGTTGAAGGTTGTAGACATGGCAGGTTAAGTTGCTTGAAAAATCATTTTTGCTCTCACAGGGGTGAACAGTTGACTGTGGCCAGCATATGCCATTCAGGATAACTGGCTTCATCCTGTTGTCTACAACAGATTTAAATCTTTTATTAGAAGGATACTAAACAAAGTGAAATAAAGCAGAGTACTGGACATTTTCATATTTAATTCTAACGTTCATCTCAACAATTTCCATTTAATTGTCTCCATTTGTATGCTTTATTTTTTTTGACAAAATGTCCAAAGATCAAACTGTAGGTACCTTGCTGTGATCTGACATCCCACAGAAATCCCAGGCAATGGACTGCTAGGACAACTTAACTAGAAATTATAATTTTTAATCTCTTCAGGCTAAGGATAAAAACAAACTGACCTTTTGAGAAATTTATTTAATCATTCCTATAGCACATATTTAAAGCCAAATTCCTCTACAGAATATATGATTAAATCTCTGCCTAAATTCAGGCTTCCTCTTTTTTGGGTCAATTAAGTCACCTCTGGAGTTGCCTGTTTCACTCTGTTGGCTACAGAGAAGGCTGAAGATGATCACCTTTCTACCTGAGGTGCCAAAAATTAGGGTGAATGGATCTGGATGTTGGTCCTCCATCTCTGCAGACTTTGCCTCCATTTCTTGCACCACCTACTCACAGGGACAGCAGAAACCATAAGGCCAGGTGGAAGTGCCCCCAGGTGCTCCTCTGGGAGGGCAGGGAGGCTCAGCAGGGCTTCCCCACAGGAAGAGGGGTGCAAGGTTAAGGGAGTGACATGGAGAGGGGATCCCACAAAGCATTGCAGAGAGGGGGCACATCTGAAATGGTGGAGTTGAGAGGGGGAGTAGGGTGTCTGTCACAGGGTGCCAAACATCACACTGCAGCTCCATTTGTGCATGGTGGAGATGGTTAAACCTGTATGTCTAGTTTGGACTTATCCAGTTCTGCAGCCGAGAAAAGTACAAAACAAGTTTTCAGTAGCACATGATGCCCAACATCTAAATATGTGCATGCAGTAATGTGGAATTTCATGGGAACAGAATTGCCTCATGACCAAACAACATGAACTAACGCCACACCACGGACTGCCAGTGTGAACTGTAATAGTATTTTAAAGGGTTACCTCTGGAAACAACGACTTTTACAAATAGGATCACGATTACACAGAATCAAGTTTATATTTTTTTATTATTTTTTATTTCCTTCAGACAGTGGAAAAAAATCAGATGAGGTGACAACATCAACTAGATTGTGACTGCGGTCTCCCCTCTTCTCTCTCCAAGTTTTCCGGAAAAAACCAAAACAGAGCATTCAAGCAGAACGGCTTTCTCATCAACCAGTCTTTTGTCTATAACATGCTTTCCATATTATAGATTTTACTTTCCTCTGTCGTGTTTGAAACAGTTGGAAAACAGGTGACTGATATAATGTGCCTGAGGAATTTGGCAAGTTAATGAATTCAGAGAACTTCATGATTTTATGTCTTCGAGTGTTTTTAATTTTAAGTCAAATGCTGCTAGGTTCTCCCAGACATAATTAGGAAATTTTTGGCTTCAGGATTTTGCACATTACTTTGAATAGATCATGAAAAGTAATCTTGAGAGAGTGCAGTAACCTTGCATTGTAGTCATGGGCTTAAGGTGAGGCTGTGCAGGAAGATGGAAGATGTATATAACATAAGCTGCAGAGCTCATACAGTCTAAGCCTCTAAAGGTTTATCAGTGGCAGAAATACCTTTGCAAACCCAGGAGAGGTGTCTGGAAATGAATACATCAATACTGTGTACCAGATAGTGCACTGGGTAATTTGAAAGCCACAACTGCTTTCTGCAATTCTGTGCATTCACAAGCTACACCTCATTAATATTTATATTGGAGTCTGATAAGACCTGTAAATATTTAGGGTTTAATTAGGAAACCTTTTAATTAAGAAAATGTGTTTTTAAGTGCTATTTTGTGTTCACCTGGCATAGAATGGACAAAGGTTGATGTTTCTAATTATTCAGGCTGAATAAGCACACTGATTCACAGAGAATTTCAGGAGAAGAGTGCAGTATAAACCTAGCTGATTGCTCATTGATACGACAGTAGATGAATGTCACTCAGAAATGACATCTGAAATCTTTTTCATGCTTAGAATTTGCATTTAATCATTATATCAGTGTCCCAATATCAACTATGCCTGAGGAACAGGTATCTGAAATTGTCTTTTGCATGGCATCAGCTAATCAAGGAAGGTCCATAACGTGGTTTTGCAAGGTAAAATCTACCCAAAGTGCTGTTTCTAAGAATAGCCTCAAATCCAGCAGTGCTGTTAAGAGCAACAGCCCTGACTGCCACAGCTGTCAAGGTAATGGCCATTACTCACATTTCCTGTGTGTGATGGTCCTCATAATGCCTAAATTACTGCAACTGCCCTTTCTGTGGTAACAAATAAGAGCACCTGTAGGAAATGGGCTTGTGGGAAGTGACTGAGAACGAGAACGTCTTTGGTCTTTGATGTTGGAGAAATCTGAAAGGAAGAAAACTCACATGAATGGGGTCTTTTGTGATTCTGGACACTGTAGGACATGGATTTTCCCTTCGCCTCTACACACTTCTCCCAAAATACCCAAGTCTATAAGTCAGATTCATAAATATACAAAAGTAGCGGATTCTTATTTCATTTTCTGATCCCTGGTTAAAGTAATGGAGATTAAGGCAAATATCTTCTGTGGATCTCATCAGGATCTTCTCAGATGTACTGAACGTATGTACAAAGCATATTAGAAAAGAAGAATGTACTTATTCCTTCTAGTTAATTCCCTTGGTAACTATGTACCCAAAATTACATTTACCGGGTTCTATTAGAAAACTTATCTTATCCCTTTTCTTCATTTTTAGTCACAACAGAAAGCCTATAAAGAGTGGTAATACCTGCAATTTTCCAAAGAGGCTAAACTAGAAGCAATTAGGGACCTTGTGAGATGCCTACTAACTGCAAACCAGCATATTATTGTTGTGTTATATCCTACAGCTCCTATTTGAAATGTGCTAGAACATCCACTGAGCATAAGAATATAAATCTCACAGATTTCTGTGTAGTATGAACTTTCCTGTTAAGAAATGAAGATGCATGCCATGAAATACAATACTTCCACAGGTAGGAGTAGCTCTTTCAATGAAGTCCACCTGAGTAAGAAGTGATGAAGATTGCTACTGATTCTTTTTTTAAGGTAAAGGCAGCATAAGAGGATATTTAAATTGACATTAAGGAATAAGCAACTGTTATATAATAATAAAATTATAATTTAACAGAGATGAACATGGCCCTAAAATGGTGGGTGAAATGACAAATGTTTGCTTGGAGGACTTCACAAGCACTTTGTCTATAAAAGTCAAATGAAAAAGAGTAGTATCCCAAATTGTCATTAGAATAAGCATACAAGAACATAGCAGTGTTAAGGGGCATTGTGTTATTAACATGAGGATGGCCCCATTAACATTACCAGCTAGAGAATGGCCATCAGATAGAAGGTGTGGCAGGAATGGTGTGTTGGAAACACCTTGCGTTGTCAGTGATGCTGCTGTCATTTAAGTTCTTGCAATGAGGTACTCCTCTTTTAATAGCTGGAGTCCTTATAGACTCAGAAAGTTCAGCTGAGTATTTACTGAGGAACGCCACCTGCAACACAAGAGCAGAAAGCTTGTGAATTATGGCTTAAAAGTATTTGAGGCCCACAGCATACACCGGAGTGAGAGGTACAATTTCCTTGTTTTCCATGAGATTGTGATCAGCCCCTCAATCTCCAGTCCCCCAAACTGTGAAGGGAACGAACAGCCACAGACAGGAGACTAAAACCAGTACTGTGAGCAAGGCTCATACTATTCAGTACCCTGGAAGACTGTATTTTGCAAATTTTTTCCATTACCAGGTCCTGAAACACAGTTTCATGGAGGTATGGAATCCCACGTAGAAGGTATGAGCATATTGCCTAAGCAGTTTTTCTCAGGAAACCCAGACCACAGCAAGACACATGAGGACAAAGAAATTCTTACCAGCCTGCTCCATATCCCAGCCCAGGCACCACAGCCTGACCTCCCTGTTACAGAAGTAAGTAGAGAGGACACCAGCTCTTTCTCCAGAAAAACATGGGACAAGATGTTTTCTCCCTTTCAAAAAAGTAGCAGGGACTCCCCTTCCCACTGATCAGTGAGATGGCAGGTTTTATTTGGAAATCCTTTCTCAGCTGCACAGCAAGTCACCCACAACCCTGTGACTGGCTTGCACTGCAGCTGAGGTGTAACTGCTCATCAGCGAGGCATTATCTTACAAAGCAAATCCCATCGTAAGCTTCAACACCATACCACATATGTAGTAAGAAGCAGATAGCCATAAGTGATTATCCACGCTCTGTACGTGTCACTGGCAAGCTACCTTTGGGAAAAGCTGTTCTAGTAGAGAACTATATTAAAGACAGGGAACTATAAAGAAGACATACAGTTACTTCTTGTTCTGCAAATCACTGTAATAAAATTTAGAGACTGGCAAATGCGCCATATGTTTGTATGTTAAGAAACTAAGAAACATTTAGGTTTTTGTGTTCTGCACCTTTACATTTCCTGGGTCTGAAGCCGTTTGAGATAGCCATCGTTTCACTGTTTGGCTGAGCTAAATCATTAGCATGTAGAGAAAAAAAACACTGCTCTCTCTTGGAGACTGGACTCTTGCCTTTGATGTTTTGTTGCTTTTCTTTCATCTAGAGTAAGTTATTTGGGCATAGATCGGTGGGGTTTTTTAGCATGCAAATATATATTGGCAAGAATGAACATTCTTACTGGAGAGTAAGTATGTTTTGCTTACATATTGGCACTGATAAGGATGAGAAAGAAACATGTGACACAGAGAAAGAACTCATAAATAGTATACAGTAATCCCTTGAAACACTGAAGCTATGTTTTAGAGGTCATGCCAATATATTCACCTTCACTGAGGCACAAGGCTGTTCATTAACCACTCTATTACACAAACTGCAGTAGTGGTAAATTCTATTAATGCCCACTTCCTTATTTATTTATGTGACTTAAACTTTCATTCCCCCACTTGAGACTCACAGGTGTCTCAAAAGTACTGTATATATATTCAGCAGCCCTATTTAGAGCTCACATGTTTAATGCATGGAATTGCCCATGTCCTGTCTCTTCTGTTTTATTTACAAGACATAAAGTGAGAGTAGTCAGAGTGCCCGTCTAGGAAAGGTGAGATCTGGAGTCCAACCTTGGCTAAGATAAAAATTTAGTATGCAATAGTCACATTTGATATTCATGTCTTAATTATTTAATCTTTAAAGGAGAGAGTGACTGTAAACCAGGTCTCCCATGAGAGTCTTCTAGCAGCCAGGCTTCAGGGGCTGTACGTTCCTTCTCTCTGACCCGTACAACAGCTAACCATTTCCACAGAAGCAGATTAGCATTAGCAGGGTAAGTTTTGGACTAGCCCACCCTGAATGCCTGGCCGCTTGGATTGCAGCTATACTGACAATATAAACAGGGCCAGGGAGTGGGTACTCCAAGGACCTTTTCCACAGGCAGTTTGGATGTAGCACCCCTGTCTTTGGAAAGGTTGGAGAGTGTAGCTCTGACCTCAGGATCTGTGCCGTGCCAGGTGTTGGACAATTTTATTCATTAGTAAAGTCACAGCCATGGCACCTTGGACTCACTTACGGATGAAGGTGAGGTTCTGATCTTGCTGGTTGTCTTCTAGACATCCTGCTGCATGCCTCACATCTTGGGTTAATGCTGTGACACCTTCTTGTCTTTCAGCTGTGTTTTGTGAACAGGGGCTGCATGATGTGTAGATTCCTGTTGGGTTGCAAAGCCACAAGTCCCCATAGTTGGGCTCTGAGCCCTGGGGAGCCACATCCCTCCCTGCAACTTTTCTTGTTTCAGCTAGATTTCTCATTCATTTTGTTAGCCACTAGCTAAGACAGATCCTACTGGTAGGATACCAGATATACCTGTGGCTTGCCTGTGAACTCCGGACACCCAGTGCAGGGCCGAGGGCATGTGCCCTGGTAGGCCAAGCATAAGGGATTGCTCTGAACACACTGTATGAACATAAAAAAGTATGACATATGTGTAGCCATGATGGAGCTGCTTCCTGGTTTTCTTATTAAGAATGGCACAGACATGTGGCACAACAGAGTCCAGTCTGCACTTGGGGTGTGATACTAACATACAATTTCTTTCTACTTCATCTCTTATTGTATAATCTGCTGTGTATCATTCTGCATGATGTCATGACAATGCAAGACTTTTTCGGTTTGGTAGACCATCCCCTCACAGGGAGCAACTCTCTAGAGTTTAAACAGAGCAGTTCTGGCTTATCAGCTAGGCAGGTAACAAAACATAGACTACAGGTAGAAGAAAAACCCCTTGTCTTATTTAAAACTGAGCCAAAGAAATAGTCTCACAGATGCATGCTGAAAGCTTGACTGGTGCTTAAAGCTGTGAGTTCACTGGTACAATGCTAAGGTGGCTGGATGGAGTCTCTGACATCTCATTATCTCAACATAATGTCGCATTACTCTAGTGCACAATCTGTTGTCGTTAAGATAACTCTTCATGATGTGAGCTGCTTTTTTTTTTTTTTAATAATGCTGCAGTTGCAGATGCTACTGGTATATTAAAACACTACAGGGTCACAAAACCTGCTCATACAAACAAACATAATCTAAAGATATATCAAGCATTCTCAAAATTGGTACAAAATGATCTGATGGTAGCTGGTGTCATTACATTTGCAGTCTTTTGGACTACTAACCAGGTAATGCTATATAACAGGCTGACTGTGTGTGTCATCAAGAGGAAAAGTTGACTTATTCTAATCAGCACTGCAGGAGAAAAACAAAAAGCAGGACCAGAAGCAGCATTTTTAAAGGGAACTGGCAATCTTCTGGTGTATTCTCAACACTGCAAACTCTGTCTTAAAAATCTTGTTATAAAAGTTTCCTATTTATAATGGGAAACTAGGATTTATAGTTTATTTATACTTATAATTTATGATTCATAATGTCAAATATTAAAGAAATGAGAATGTTTCTGAACTCTTAATCTTTTTAGCCATTAGATTGGGAAGGTTTTCTAATACATAGTATTGACTAATGTTGTTTGTCTATTTGATGATTAACTCCTGAAATCAATTTGGAGATAACTTACTGCAAATTGGTTTTGAAAATAGATCAAAGAAGGATTTCAGAATGAGTTTCCTTTATTTTCTGTCATGCTTGTCCAGTAGTCTGAACAAAGAGGATTTCAGAAGACGAGGGTGATTTAAAGTGGATTATTGGTAAGGTACTACACGATGTTCACATTAAATAGCTAGAAATAAGTTGATCCTACATCTCATTTGGACTCTGAGGAAAAGATCCATTTTCATCATAGATTCTACAGGCAACAACAAGATAGAGACCACATTTCATAGTAAGAAAGTGTGATGCATCTAATTTGTGGGATTTTTTTCTACTTCTGAAGAGTGGGAGTTAAAAAAAGTAGTGATGATTATGATTAAAGACACAGTAGGTACTACGAGTCACATTACACAATCTGAGAAGAGTAGGGGTTTTCCAGACAAAAGTGCATTTAGAATAATGCACTGGCTGTAATTATACAGATCCTTTTCCTAATGCAGTGCTCCTGCCGACATCGTAACTTCATTATGCACTGACGCACTTAATGAATGTACCTATTGCACACAGAAACCATCACTTTGATGCTGAGCCCCATGGAATTGGTTTGAAAACCTACCTCTGTGTGGCTTTAATGATCTTGAAAGAAAGTGGGGGTTCACACCCTGGTGTGCTTAAAAGGAGGCCAGCTGTCAATCTAAACTTTGAGGCATGGGCTGTTGCAAGCCAGGAGTGCGGTGGAGGGTGATAAACCTGTGTTTGCATTTCAGATGACACTTTTATATAAAAGGAACACCTATAAATAGTTTATGGAGGGTTAATTAATGTTACCAGCTTGTTACAGACATAAATAGATAGATACATGCACCCCAACAGAAGGCAGTAGGTGGGGATGAGCTATTGTTTTAGACAGCCTGTACACCTGATGGACTTACTCCAGCTGGCTACAGCAATTTATTAAAATGTCTTTTAATAATGTAGATAGATGTAAGCTAAATTTATATACTCCAGGTGACTACAGCATTCCCTACAGAGGTTTGGGTATATGTTTGGAGCACCTCAGCATGAGTTGGGAGTAAAAGTCAGGTCCCCTGACAGGGGTGCCAGGGCTGCTGCTGTAAAAGCAGAGGGCAAGTGCAGGTGTCTTACTGGAGAAATGGGCTGTAAGAGCCCAGCTGCATGAACACAATTGTCTTTCCATGCCCTTATCTGCAGCGAGGCTGTGGAGGAGCACTGGCTTCTGGTCTCTCGACTGGTGCAGTGTTTTAGCTAATAAAAACTCATGGGCAATTCATGGAGCTGTGACTGGAGGGACTTCAGTCAGTCCCTGCACCACTACAGTACAGACATGCTCTTCCTCTCTCTGACTGACCCAGGTGATCTGCAGGGCGGTACAACAGGAGAGAGGGAGTATGCGCTCACCCCAAAACAGTCTCTGGCTTCCTTCTCCTTTGCAGACAAGAGCTATGGATGTGAACTGCCCGAGGGTGAGGACAAAACTGAATCCAGTTTTTCTGGTGTATGCAAGGACACCTTACCTCACAGGCCATTTGTAAAAGGCAAACACTGCTCTTTTCAAAAAGCAGAGTGAAGTCTCACTCAATTTTCATTTGCTTTGAGAGACATTACAAGTCAGGGCTTACTGTCTTCATCTCTGTACTTCTACGCTACAGAAGACTGGTGTTTCAAAGTATTTTCAGCCACATCTTAAAGATGAGCACCGTGCAGCCCTCCCTGCCCACCGGGCTGCTCTGGATCTTCATCCTGCAGTGGCCACAGTATCAGGTCAGCAGTAGTGCTGCTTGACATGAAATCACCTCTCTAGATTAAATCCAGTTCCCTTGGTCTCAAGGTGTACTTATTTCCTCCATGTTGCAGGGTAGGCCTGCTAGCTACAGGGCAAGTGCAGATGGGCACGTGTGTGTGGACGGGGTAGAGAGGGAAGGGAAACACGGACAGAGGAAAACAGGCTGTGCTAGCCCGGATCATTCTTACTCTCCCAGAACGCAGCAGCTCCTGGTTCTCTGGCTTTTCAGCAAAGCTGAGGTGAACATGTTTAGAAACCTTTTTTCTAACTGGACGGGGAATAACTGGAAAAGTATACTTTTAAATGAATAAGAGAATTTTACTCTTTCACAGCAGTTTTTTTCTGGATATTGCTAAAAGTGGTCCTGTAATGTCTACCTACGTAATTAAACTCTTGCCCAATTCAGTTTTCCTTTTGTAAGCCTGCATCTGCTGCTGATACACATGGGTAGGATTAATCCCATTAAAAATGTTACGCTAATTAGAATTTGCCATTGACCTTTCATTTTCACATAGACTGTGGCTTGCAGGAATCTTTTTCACTTATTACATTGAAATTCTTCTGCTTAGTGATGGCTGCACTGTTCCTTTCAACAAACCAGCTGAAAAGTTGTCTCTCCTTTCTATGGGATCCACTTTGGTTCCCTGCTCTAAAAGGGTGGCTCCAATCAATCTTTCATTCTTTTTTGAGGATTACAGAGAGGCTAGAGACAAGATTTTCACGATGAGGGTGATGAGGCACTGGAACAGGTTGCCCAGATGGGGCACATCCACAAGTTGTGGATGCCCCATCCCTGGAAGTGTTGAAGGCCAGGCTGGATGGGGCTTTGAGCAACCTGGTCTAGTGGAAGGTGTCTCTGCCCATGGCAGGGGGGTTGGAACCAGATGATCTTTAAGGTCCCTTCCAACCCAAACCATTCTATGATTTTATGATTTGCCTGAGTCCGTGTTTTCTGTGTGATACTCTGTTAGAGATAAATGCAAAGAGAACAAATTCAAATCACAAATGCACCTGGCATCATCCCACTCCCTGACCTGTCTTGCGTGATTCTTCCCCCCTTCTCTTATCACTGGGGCATCTCTATGGCTATGTGAATGGAGTTCTTCCTGGAAAAAACTTAAAGCTCCATCTACAGTACATGTTTGGATTTACAATGGAAATTTACAGTAGGAATTGTAGAAAAAAGCCCATTGGCAGAGGAAAAATGCACAGGCTGGGGAGAATAAAAGAGGGGGTTTTATTATTATTACTATTTATTTGCTTCAAAAATAAAAAGAAGGTGTCAATATTTCAAAATGAGAATCAACAAGCAATTTAGCACTCAGCACACCGTAAAAAGACCACACAGTGTCAAAGCACAACAAATAAAAAGGCAGACACTATTCAGAGAAGCCAGTAAGTTACTGTGGAATATCTCTGTAAAGTATAAATGTAGTCTACAAAGCAAGATGACTGCTGCTTAAAAAAAGCAGCAGGAATTTTTATCTTTCTTATTATACTACATACTGCTTCACTAGGCACTATACTAGTTTGTTTTTATTACACATGGTCTGTGTGTGGGAGTTTAGACATGTGGAGAGCTTGTAGCATTCGACCAGACTTGACTGAGTGATGCAAGATACCTTGCTAGTATAAATGAAAAAAGGAATTGTCACAGGGAAAGTCTGGTTTTGGAGGGAAACAGGGAAGGAGGGAAACATATTTTGAAGAAAACAAATCAATCAACCAAAATTCAAGATACAGTTGCTAGGAACCAGATTTTGATCTCATCCTCAACAATGTGTGTTAGGAACAAGAACAGTGGTTTAACTAATAAATCCTGGCATTAGAGAGTTACTGCAGATTTTTATGCCACCACTACTTAGATCACAAATTGACCACTCGTGTTAAAAACTTTAGAAACAGGAGAGGCCTCAGTTCTCTTCATAATCACAGTAAGTGTCCTGCCCAGCCACACTGTGCTAATTAAGGAAGAGAGCCCTTGTGATAAAATTTTCAAACAAGTTGTGTCAAGTTGATCACAGACAACACAGAGCTTGTTCTCTAGCAAAGGAATGTCTATATAGTTTTGCTAGTGTATACAATCATTCTGTATGTACAGCAACTTCCTTGTCTTCAAAAAACAATAAATAACTTGCACTTATTTGATGGTTAGGCAAAACACAGCAAACTTTAATTATTTTGTGATTATCTAAAAAATAACTATGCTTAAGGGACCTTAAAGGTTTCTGTGGGCAGACTGACTACTTGGCAATAGAGCCAGTACAGTCAGAGCAGAATACATCATATAGGAAATCCTATACTTTAGAGGACATAATCCATATTTCAAGATTCCCTCTGTACTTAAAATTTTGCTAAGAACTCTCTTGCAGATAATGAGCCATTCTACACGTATTCATTGCTATTCTAATTCCTGCATTTTTTTCATTTTTAATGGCTAACAAAACAGTTTGGCTATCTTCTCTGTATTACTGGTGTGAGCCTTAAGAAATTCCAGAATTATTCCAGCTTACATCAGCATAAACATACAGAACTCAACCCTTCACGTCTGAAAATTTATGACAAGTAATTCAGCTGGCGTCAACTGGTATTACTTACTGGAATTGATGAATTCAGGAATATGTCCACATACACATGATTTCCATAAATGTTTGGATTGTCAGACCTTACATTTCCTTATTTACTAGTATTAATATTTTGTATCAAATAAATTTACTACTTGTTCAATCCTTTATTGTATTTAAATCTCAGTGTGTATTATGAAAGTACTTATTAAAAACACAGGCGTGAATTTCACCCTCAATAGAAGAAGTGGTTTAAGGTGTCTCCTGTTTTGATTCCAAGGAGTTAAATTAGAGGCTCTGAAAAAATTTGCAAAGGTGCCTAGATGTCTTAGGAATTTACACCTCACTTAAAAAAAATTGGTTGGACATTTGGGATGTGTCCTGTGACATTCATGTAGGCACTTCTTTGAAAATTTTACCTTAGGTCATTCTGACTAAGATTCTGCTGACAGGTCTGTGTGGTATTTGCAGTTTAGTGAAAAAGGTGTATAAGACACAATTGAAAACAGTGTCAAAAACACTGAAGAGCCAAACAAAGACAAAAGTCAGACTTGCACCCTCTCTGGGAAACAAGACTGCTATTTTCTGGCCAGCTGAAATGTGGAGGGTGGAGTATTCAGAAAGTGGAAAATCAAAAAAGAAAGCTTTTCATGGGTGAGATTTTCCTCTCACAAAACGGTCTGTGCAGTGAAATAGTAGGACATTCATTGTGTTAGCCCAGCAGCACCACCTTGTGTATGTGTGCTCAGTTTACTCCATGTATTTTACCTGTAAAGACCTAGCAGTTTGCAGGTTTTAGTGTACATAATGCTGTAGCAACTTATTATACCTTGCATAAAAAAATGAAGCATATGTCAGTCCTAGAGGAACGGATGTACTTCTTACAGCCAGTAGCCTTTACGTGCGCACAGTATTGATATGTGCATTCTCCATTCAGTCTCCAGGACTGTATTAGTGATAGGCTACTATGGGGCTCAGAAAAGCTTTTCACAGGGGTAGTATGAGCATCTCTGAGGAGTTCTGTGATATACTTAAAATGAAAGTTGAAACTACTTTTGTTGAGAGTCTGTTATCATCATAAAGTAAGTTCGATCCATAAATAATTCATGAACCACTATATGAAACTTGTTCCAAATTTCAGTAAGGCTGGAGCAATTTACCCCATGAGTGCAGAACTGGGTTTCCATGAAGATTAGAAGGTGTTTCTAGATCAAGACTTAAAACTTTTAAAGTACTCTTCTCCTTTTCTTTTTCCGTTTTCAGTACTCATCTAGCTCAGCTTGCACTCTACCTTTACAGTTGGATTAAAGATGCCAACTGCAGACTGGGGACATACCTTAAAGCCCTGTGAAACCCATGTTTTCAGTATTAGGCAACCTGCAAATAGAAGGGCCTAAAAGGGACAAGACTGAGAACACAAAGTGCGATGAGAACTCACACACATTCAAACTGAGAAACATCTTTGTTCCTCTTTCTGCGACATGAAGTATCTCTGGTTAGTATGTGCTCAGTTACTCATTATTAAGGTGTTTCTCCCCTCAAGAGGATTCTAGGGTCAGGATTTTGACATGACAGGGACATCCCTGAGTCAGCTGCAAAAGGCAAGAGATATGACATTTTCCTGAGCTTGACATCTCTTATTGCCTGCATCTAGGTGAATTCTGAGCAGTCTCTGGCCTCTAGGGTTTATAACTTAGTCTGCAAAAGCCCCTATTTCTTTTGAAGGACAGTAGGGCAACAAAGTTACCTAAAATATTTTGCCAAATATAAATATGTACCTTGTAAATGCTGCACCACTTCATTTTGGCACCCAGAATTAGTAGTCCTGAACATGCCCTGCATGCCTGCCTTTGTGGCTTGGGGTAGAGGTAACTCTGGAAAAAACGCTGCTTAAACTGTGTTCAGAATCATGAAAGTATAAAAGGCATGAAAGTAAGCCCTGCTGCTTACAGATATTCTCTGTAGGAAAATTATTTTGGGTGATATAACTACAAGAAAATATATTTAAAAGATGCATACTTAAAGTAAGCACATAGCCAGTAAGTGGCTGATTTTCTACCATGACGTAGTTCTCTACAAATTAGAGTAACATACTACTGGTTCCATCACACTCATGTATACTGCATATTCTGCCAAATTTTTGACAGTGCTGCCTGCTGCTAAATCAGTATTTGCTGTGGGGTAATACATTTTCTTCTTCACACTCAGTCTAGAAACAAATAATGTCTCCCTGCATGACTGTTTCATTCAGATACTCTACATAAACAAAACTCTGCCTATTTCTGTGGTGCTTTCACAAGGCATCTCTAGGGCTCACAGGTCTCAAGGGAATTAAGTCACACAAAAGCTGGCTTGTGACAGTAAATTCCATTCCTGCTTTGCACATGTGGAAATGGAGATCTTGGAGAAACCAAGCCAGACCAGAAGGTAGGTTGTGTGGCTCCCAGCACTGCCATACCCCGGCAATAATTCTTGCGTGATTTCTGTGTTAAGAAAGTTCATTTTGTTTCAAGCCAAAGGTCTCTACTGTGCCACCAAACATGTACAACCTGTATTCAAGTGCTTTATGGAGTGCTAATATTAAACCCGTGCTGACCGTGAGGCTGGCAAAAGGCTATGTCAGGCTGTGCTCTCACCATCGCTGCGACTGCACTTCAGATGAACACATCTGAGTTAGCTTAAGCTAGCTGCCTGGAGTGGTGGCAGCCAGGGAGCTGCAGTGATTTGGTAAATATTAAGTACATCCTGAGCAAACACCTGAGCAGTTAGACCATGCTGGGGTCTATACAGCCGCACTGATGGCTTTAGCTGACTGTACCTAGCTAATTATTAGCTCCAGTTGTACCCCTTGTAGTCACAGAGCTGACTGCTGAACAGACATATCTTAGCCAACATAGTTTAGCATTTAGCCAGTGAAAGCGGCAGTTTGCCACAGACTCTTCTGTCGGCAAACTCAAGCCAGTTAGACCTAGAAACTCTTCCAAGCCCGTCCATTTTGTCTTTCCTGTTATTGAATAAACTCAATACTGTTATCACTGTAAGGAAAACACAACTGCTGGCTATTAAGGAAAGTGATGAAATTAAATCTACGTTAGTCATTGGAGAGGTGGACACTTGTGTCTGAAATCGAATACTAGTCATTTCTAGTGATATGCAGCTGGTTACCATGAATTTACAAAAACCATCTCCTTTCATGTCAATATAGCTTGCATTTCTTCTTCTTTCCTGAGCTGCACTGTTGGCTAGAGCTGAAAATGGGCAGTTGTCGGTGATGGATTTAAATTACTATTCTTTCTGTATTGATATTAAAGACTTTTGACATGATAGATTAAATCATCAGTGCTGTTCCTCTGACCAAAAATAAACTCAATAGCAAGAAAGCCTGTGCATCCTTGTTTCTGTGTTATCACTCAAGGCCCAGCTCACACTGTTTACTCATGCCCATTCAAACATTGGAAATCACACACTCTTAAGCTGAAGGCATGTCTGCCTGCCTACAGTCTGCACCACACTTTATATGAGGAAACTGAGTATCCATATAATTAAAAGTTATTCAGAGTCAGCTACAGAAGATAAAAGAGCACTCTGGAGGACGTGGGAGGCAGGTATGCTTCGACTACTGCTATGCACAGCAAGAAGCCTGCCTAGCAAATGCTGCTGCATTTCTTGTGTTTGCTTCCTGTGTTGCCTTGGCTGCCGGAGCTCTAACTGCAACCTCACTGCTTGGGTTGGCTTCGGGAAGCTGTCAGATTAAAAGTACTCTGACCACTAGTATATCCTAGGGTGCACAAGTGTCCTGGTTTCAGCCGGGATAGAGTTAATTTTCTTCCTAGTAGCTGGTACAGTGCTGTGCTTTGGATTTAGGATGAGATTAATGTTGATAACATGCTGGTGTTGTAGTTGTTGCTAAGTAGTGCTTACGCTAGTCAAGGACTTTTCAGTATCGCATGCTCTGCCACGTGCACAAGAAGCTGGGAGGGGGCACAGCCAGGACGGCTGACCCCAACTGGCCAAAGGAATATTATATACCGTGTGATGTCATGCCCAGCATATAAACTGGGGGAGTGGGCTGCAGGCAGCGATCACTGCTCGGGGACAGGCGGGGCATCAGTCAGCAGGTGGTGAGCAACTGCATTGTGCATCACTTGTTTTGTATATTCTATTATTATTATTATTGTTGTTGTTGTTGTTGTTGTTGTTGTTGTTGTTATTATTATTATTATTATTATTATTATTATTATTATTATTATTATTATTATTTCCTCTTCCTCTGCTGTCCTATTAAACTAGCTTTATCTCAACTCATGGGGTTTACTTTTTTTTCCTGATTGTCTCCCCCATCCCACTGGGGGGGGCGGGGAGGGAGGGTGAGCAAGTGGCTGTGTGGTGCTTAGTTGCCAATTGGGCTTAAACCACAACAACAAGGAAACTTAGAAGCACCCACTCCTATGAAGTTTTCTAGCTAGTTTTCAGGGTCCACTTGATCGTTTTATATCAGAAAACATAAAATGCTGTCACAAGTGTTGAGGACTGGCTTTGCTGAGTCAAGGACGCTATAAATGGCATGTTCCTGAACCCCCATAACTCCACAGTAGTTGTGGCACTCTTGACCAATATGGGTTTGTAACCCTTATTTCATTGATCCCCTTCTTTCAGGCAGCATTTGTGGATACAGAACCATTTCATTCTGCAACAATTGCAACTGTAGGTAAATTTTGAAACTATTTCCAAAAGTATGAAGGTCTAGTAGCTAGGTTGCATTTATGAAGGCAAAATTATTCCTGACCAACCTGATAGCCTTCTATGACAAATTGACTAGCTTGGTGGACGAAAAGAGAGCAGTGGATATTGTTTATCTTGACTTCAGCGAGGCTTTCAACACTGTTTCCCGTAACATCCTCACATGCAAACTAATGGTACAGACTGGACACATGGACAGTGAGGTGGACTGAAAACTGGCTGAAATGCCTGGCTTGGAGGTTTGTGATCAGCAGCACAAAGTTCAAGCAGAGACCAGTCACTGTTGATGCCTCCCAGGGGTCAACATTGGGACCAATCCAGTTTACCAACTTCATTAATGACCTGGATGAAGGGACAGAGTGCATCTCACAAAGTTGGCAGATGATACAAAATTGGGAGGAGTGGTCATTGCACCAGATGGGTGTGCTGCCGTTCAAAGGGACCTTGACAGGCTGGAGAACTGGCCTGTGAGGAATCTCACAAAGTTCAACAAATGCAAATGGCAAGAAATACCCCAGGCACCAGTACATGCTGGGGGTTGATAAGCTGCAGTGCAGCTTTCCAGAAAAAGGCTCTGAGGTCCTGGTGGAGATCAGATTGACCATAAGCCAGCAGTGCACCTGTGCAAGAATTTTACTGTAGAGAGTTACACATCCCAGGAATCTTCCTGGGCTCTGCTTAGTTTACCAGAAGAGAGGTAGTCCACTCTGCCAAACACAGCATGTCTAGTGAAATATATGTTATGGTGCTCATGGTTGATCATTTGCTTGCACTGTCCTCTAGTAAAACTGTTTCAGGGAAGAGAGAATAATAATCTAATATAAAGTCATAGTTTTCTAAAAGCAAAAACAAATGCACAGCTGCAGTTTTGCAAAGGGACTTTTTTCCTTCACTGCTAATATGTCTTCTTTGGATTAATTTAATCTGTTCTTTTGTGCATAAGGGAAAAGCCTGAGTTCCTTCCACAATATCCCTTTTATATGAGACAGTGTAAGACCTGTATAGGCCACGTCTTAATTTTTTCCAGTCCCCAAGTTTCTGTTCCTTCTTCTCAACACACTTTTCGATGGCAAATTAGAAATAAGAATCCTGTGGCCTTTCAGAAAAAAAAAATATCTGATATCGGGTGCTCTCTTACAGAAGTGCAATAAAGCTAGAAATACACTCTCCCATCGACCTCGACAGGTAGCTCTGAGTCCCGCTTGTATGGATGGGTGTCAGCAGCTACATATCCACTTCACATTTGCACCAAGGCAGACCTGAGTTGAATAAATGCTCACAATGAGGGACAGTCCTGGATGCATAGCTGTGAATTGCTTTGTTTCTGCAGATTGTGCAAGACAGCGTCATACACAGTGGTGCATGGAGGAAGAAGAAGCCAGGAGGAAGAATGGGAACAGATATGAGCTGCCACCAGGACACTTTATCTGCCCACAGTCCTTTGTTTTTGTCTCAATTGAGACCAGGAACAAAACCCAAGATACTGGGGGCTAAATTAGTAGTCCTGGTGGCCATCTGCACCCCACAAGGCACAGACCCAGTATTGCTTTGGTAGAGCAAGGCAAAAGGCCAGACTGAACAGAAGGTCCATAGATGATCAATCCTGTCTGTGTAACTCAGCCTCCTTGGTCAAACAGTAGAACTGGTACTAAAAGAGGGTGACAGAGAAACCTAGGAGCTATAAGACACAGTGGGTAGGAGAATTTGGCTTGGACTACTAAAATGTATGTCATGAATATTGAGCCATTTTAGTCAACTGAGAGCAATTTGAATATAGTTGTGTAGAGCTGATTGGGCAGTAGGCCATTTCTTCCTGAGCTCTGTCCTGGTTTTGGCTGGGATGGAGTTGGTTTTCTTCCTGGTAGCTGGTATGGGGCTGTGTTTTGGGTTTAGGTTGAGAACAATGATGTCGATGATACACTGATGTTTTGGTTCTTGTTAAGTAGTGCTAAGTACTTGCTAAGTGGTGCTCACACTGGTCAAGGACTTTTCAGCTTCCCATGCTCTGCCAGGGGCACGGGAGGCTGGGAGGGGGCACAGCCGGGGCAGCTGACTCAGACTGGGCGGGGGCTATTCCATACCACGTGACGTCATGCTCAGTATATAAGCAGGGGAGTTGGCCGGGGAGGGGTTCGGTCGCTGCTTGGGGGATGTGCTGGGCATCGGTCGGCGGGTGGTGAGCAATTGTACAGTGTACCGCTTGCTTTGTATTACTACTGTTCTATTTTTTATTATTTTACTTTAGTTATTAAACTGTTTTTATCTCAACCCACGAGTTTTCCCCTTTTGCCCTTCCGATCCTCTTCCCCATCCCACCGGTGGAGGGGGTGAGCGAGCGGCTGCGTGGTGCTTAGTTGCTGGCTGGGGTTAAACCACGACAGCTCCTGCTGCCTCTCCAGAAGGACATGAGTCTCCCTTACTATCATACCTACATGCTGGTGATACCCTAGAATATCTCTGATGGCATTGGATATCTATGATTGGGCAGCTGGATTGCTGCCCGGGTGCAGACCGTGAGTCAAAAGAGACATTCAGCTGAGCCAGTGCAGGTGTCTACCTAAGGGTGGGTTGTGCTGGTCGGCAGAACTAGAGGGGTGAACCAGCTGCTCCCAAGCAAGATCTGGTGCTATGTGAGATGTCCTCAGGTGTCTGAGACACCTGCATAGGCTGACAGGTTTGTCACAGGACCTATGGAAGATCAATGCTTTCCTAGAAGGGCAGCTGTGGCTCAGCTGGGATACTTTAGGGCATCTCAAACACATATGTGGACAACTGGATCCTGCTCCCAGTATTACTCTCAGAGCGAGAGTGCTATTGGCAAGCATACAGTTGGTTGCACAATGAAAATAATCTTTCTTTTTCTCTACCATAACCCTTCTTCAGCTAGTGGTGTCTCTACAGGTAATATTTGCATGAACATATGTCATCCTCCAGGGCATCTGCAAAATCTTTGCTTTGGCTCTTCTCTTATGTCACTTGGTTACAGGTAGCTTTTTCTATTCCCCACCAGCTGGCTGGAGACCTTCTGGGAAAGAGAAAAGGGAACAGAGAGCAGAGCAAAGTTGTGTATTTATGGCATAAATTGCTATGAATTGCTAGATGAAAAATCATGCACTTTGGAACTGTGGAAAGGCCTGGTGTTTGCTCACAAATGTCTCATGACTGAGCACATGGATAATGAGTGTCACTGTGCTGCCAGCCACTCAAATGGAAACTGAAACTTCGGGTGGAAAGAAAAAGAATTAAAAAAAGAATTACAAAAGACTTGCCCCCTGTCCCCCAAGAGAGGTACGTGGGGGAGAGTTGATGCAGAGCCTTGCTCTGAGGTGCAGAGTGCTCCCCCGCAGCCTCCCCTGCCACACTGTGGTTCAATCAAGTTATTCTCTTCAAAGTGTTGGAGTTTGTACGTTACACATATTTGGAGAAGACACATGCAAGTGAGGTGCTATTCTGTGGAGCAGATAGAAAATTCAGTAAATGAGCATCTCAAAGCCCAAATTATGAATGCAGAAATCAGTGACCTCATGTCTTACCTCTTCCCTTCTAGCCATCACTATTTCATCTGCAATGTATGATTTGCTACCTCTCATTTTCACTTCCAGGCTCTCTTGTCCTAACCTAATGAAATGAGAGCAACAAGTGCCTTTTAGTCTGCTTAAGTGGTATATAAAGCTGCATTTTAAAGAAAAATACCCTAAATTTTGGTCAAAACTGCTATAATGATGATATTTTAATCTAGGAAATTGCCATCTGTGGTAATTTACTCTGTGCTTTGACATTGTACTTTAGCTGTGAAACAGTTTACATCGCCAAATGCAAAATGTGATTAAATACTTATCCTTTTCTTGGATTCTTTTTTTAACTAAATCTTTCTCTTAATTTAGATTCATTTTGCATTGATGTTTCAAAGTGGAAGATGCTTGGAGACCAGTTTTAGTACTATAGCTATAATTTACTCTGGATGCTGTTACAGCCTCTCAATGTTAGAAACTTGGTTTCCAGAAAATAATACTTCAGGGCTTTACGTCTGCTGTGCAGATGGGTGGCAGGCTTCATGCTTGTGCAAGAGTTACTGACACCCATAAGACTCCGCACAGTGCAGAAGATGTGCACTCACAAACACACCACTGCTTGGGAAACCAGTAACAACCACAGGTCTTTCTGTTTGATATGAGAGAATAAGATTTTGTTTGTCTCTTCATTTTTGCAATTCACTTCATGGTTTCTATTGTTTCAAACCTTTCACATAAGCTGACTCAAATCCTCAGAAAAAAAAAATGCACTCGCAACTCAAATAAAGGGATTTTTCTGTGAGGACTGTGCTCAAGTTATGCTAGAACTGAGAAAAAAAATGTATTGATATTTAAGCTCTGGATCCACTCATGTTATTGCTGACCTTATCTGTTGCAGATTTGTGCTGTGCAAAACCCTACTGGCTACTTTTGTTCTTTGTTGGCATAAAAAAATGCTGCAGAGGTTTTTTTACTTCCATGTCATTTGTCATCTCCCTCCTCCTTTCCACCCCCTGAAATCCATCCTTTCCCTATCTGTCTAAACCAGTAAAATGTCTATTCATCTCCTTTCTCAAGGGCGCTAGATTTTCAAATCAACCTTTTCCTGCCTTCCTCTAGACCTGGACAAAAAGGAATAGCTTAATTTAATGAAAAAAATTGAAAATTCAGCATTCATTTCATTCCACATTTGAATGAATAAAAGATGGGCATCTGAAAAAAAACAAAAGTGGCATGTTAGGCAGTCAGTAGCCCTGCTAGCAGCATACCCACCTTCTCAGGAAAAGCCCGTACCTGCTTGACAGCATGAGATGCTCATCCTATAATAAGAGTTGTTGGTTTGCTGGAAACTCTGGCTGCAGTTTGGGTATTTGTATGTGACTACAATTCTTTGTCTTCTATTGTGTTAGTCTTTTTGAACTGGATAGAGGAAGCCTAAGGAGATTTGTCTTTGTGCCTTAAGTTAAATGGGATGAATATAGGCCAGACATTAGATACATAGTTTGGGAAAGAGGCCAGTCTGTTGTGTATTTGAGCAGTGCCTAACAACTTATTTAAGTCCCGTGCAAGACTGGAGGGAGGTTTGCAAGTGCTGTGGTAGCACAGATAACAGGAATATATACAATTGCTGACAGAAACATACCACATTTAGGTTTTGAGAACTGTTTTGGGGTATATACGGCACAGTATCCAAGAAGGAATATTCATCTGTGACAATTTCAAAATGTTTTACACTACTGAAATGCAAGACGATCTTCATAACCTCTCATTACATGCTCTTCTATCAACACCCACGAGCATATTATACTCCTCACATATGTCTAAATCACGCTACTTTGAATAGATTTGTGATTTGTATGTAATGTGATGTGTATACAGACAATATAATCTTTCCTTTCCATCTGAGTTCTCAAAACAGTTAGGTGGTTTATACTGGAAGCTCAAACTTGCTTTTAGTATACTGATCTGTATAAGCACTTCTGCTAACAGAAGATGAGCTGGTGATTTAGATTTATTTTCACATTCATCAGGTATATTTTGTAAAGCACTTTCTTCAGGAATTCTCTACAAATGCAGCTGCCTTTCCTAAGAAAAAGTATAACAACTACTTGGATGTCCCTAAAAATGTCTTTGAATGGAGCTGAAACTACAGTGACATAAACCCTGACTGTAAGTAATTAACTGCAAAATAACATGACAAGTGCCCTATCCAAGACTGCTTGCCAGCAAGTGCTTAGACAAAGGAGATATATGTCTATTTTTTTCCTGGTACTGCAAATCAGTGGTTCCATCACTCAGGACCAGAGTATGCTTTTTATTTTCACACAAAGTTAGAGTTAAAATACTATAATGAAGTTGTTGGAAAGAGTTCTGTTGACTTTAATGGACTTTGGGTCAAGTCTCTTGGCCCCAGACCAACAAAGCATTTCAAGGAGACTTTTCGTATGTTCAGATACATATTGTACTTTAAAGGATTTATTAGATTTAGGTTTCCAGAGGCTATTCTATAATTCATACTTATTTATGTTACGTTACTGCCTCAGAGTTCTTGTAAAGTAACAGATTTCAACAGATCAAGAGGCTCTATGTATGCAGAACAAAAAGTTCTCACTGAATCGAAACCAAAGGCCAAGAACATATCCCACTAAATAACCCCATTGACTGAATTCTTCACTCTGTAACATTTTCTTTTGCCTAAGCATCTAAAGGGTCTTCTTTCAGTCTGTGTGTAAGGGAAGGTTACCTAGGATTTGGGAACGGTACACAGCATCCATAACCCTGTGACAATTCTTCCATATGGCCACATACCATAGAGTAAACCCTCTAAAATGGCTGTCTCTCCACATTGTGAAAATAATGGATTTCATTAAAAATCAACCAAAGGAAATTTAAAATTTACGTGTTTACACTGATAATCCATAAAAAGTAGCAAAACAGAACTGATCATAAACCCTAAGTCTCCTTGTAATTTGATCAGCCCTAGTTACTGATAATTTGAGCTTGGTTTCATTTTTTTCAGTAGTTCGGTGGCATCAGATGACACTGAAAATGGGGGCAGAGCACGAACACATCTCTACACTGGTCAAGAAGTAAAATCACTTAGGTAGCAGAGACCTGCCTCGCTTCTGTTTTCAGTTGTTAAGCTCAAAACTGAGAATCTCAGCCTTGTATTCAGCCATGACTTGGAAAGCTGAAATCACTCCAAATCCATAAGGACATAAACATATGTGAGCTTGGATACATTGCTCAGTGCATTCCCAGGGTGCTTGGTAGTATATCACATATGACATGATAGCGCACGTTTAGATCACTCCCACTGTTGCCATCTTGGCTATAAGGCAATAGCTTCCTAAATCACCTCTCACTGATGGTTTTTACATGTGTTCGTGCTCCTAGTCAGCCTTAGGGCAAAACCAAAATGGTGAGACTCCACAAAAGGATATTTTTCAGCCAAGAAATGAGGATATTCACTCTTTCATTGATATACAAGAGTTCCTGTCCAGCTTCTCATTCAAGGGTTTGAACGTGCACTGTTACCTACCTATCTGACTTTGCTAACCCAGCAGTGAGGCTTTTATCAGCCCATTCTATTCACCATTACTCCACTCTCCTCTTCCAGGGGATTTCAAACATTTTATATTAAATTGCTATTAGATCAGAGAATGTAAATTGCCTTCACATTTCTTTTCTTCTTCAGGTGTCCTATACACTAATCCCACACTTCAACCAACGTGGTTTTTTTGAAGGAGGAGCAGGTCACAGAGAGCTTCCTCTTACAGAAAGCCAGACTACAAGAAGACATGGAAGGGTTGACTGCAATGGCGTGTGTGCTACTGAGAGGTATTGCACTGGATGTACAATCACACACACTAACAATCTGTCCTTGGCCCAATAAAATAAAATGCAATAGCTTTGGTTGGAGGAATTCAGAGATACATCATGCTTGGACCATTAAGGCATGTGAGCAATAATTAGTTTAAATCCCCTCTAGCAGAAGAGGAATTCTACCTATATTGCTCAGAAATGCTGGATAAAATTTCTGCTGCATTATGAAACAAAAACTAGAGGCAATGTGACTGTATCCTTACTCTGTGGATGAGGTTCAGTCGCCTCCACGTAAGTTTCTGGTGCTATATCAAATGCCCGGGGTTATTCCACATGCTTCCCAGGTGGTACACCAGAAAGGTCCAGGTCTCCCAGAGATCCTTTGTCAAATTTGGTCCTATGTGGATGTCTCAGATATCACTGGACATATAAAATGGCACTGGGGCCTGTGTTGAGGCAATTGAAGAATATCCTCTTGTCTTCTGAGATTGGACTGTTGTAGTAGTCTAACAACATGAGAGTTTTCAGGTTATGAATATGGATGGACATAAGTTCTTCACCAGGATGAGGAAGAAAACAGCCTTGTCCCAAACCTTGGCATCAATTTTGGTAAATTTCACTCATAAGTATTTGACTTGGAGCTGGGAGTTTCATCAGGTGACAGGGTACACAAACAGAAGCATAGGTGCTGTGCAGTCTTCTGACGTGTAAAACAAAGCAAGCTTGAACCCAACTCAAAACAATCCCAGGAGTGGCAGTTAAGACATTATTCTTATTGATGACTATTAATTTTAACCTGTTGCATTCATTTAAGGGCAAATGATGCCTGGTTACACATACACCACATACCCAGGCAGGCACACAGAAATGCACAATCAGGGAGCTGTTATTGATGGGAAGGTTAAATTTTAGGTACAGCCTTATTCCTTCCAATGAAAAATGTTTTTTTCCAGAGCCTGACTTCTCTTACTTTCTTATGTCAACTTTTAAGGACAGTGGGCCTAATACTGAGCACATCAAAGCAGGCATAAATGAGAAATAATTTCACTCAGTTGAATTTTGTTTCAAAGCCCACATTTCTTCTGAAAGTCTTGCTGTCAGTTTCACATTCAATTGAACACGTGTAGCCTTTGAAATATAGAGGAGCCAAACAAGGCTTTTAAGCAAATCCAGAAATTAGTGAAAAGGTCATTAGACAGTATCTGCAATCAGAAATTTCTTTTTTTAATGAAGACAAATTCTAAATTACTAAAATTAATACAAGATGTTCACAGGCTTCTCTAGTCACAACATAATGAGTCATTCACCAGCAACTCGGTTGGTGTGTCTAAGTTAACTGCCCTTCATTACTGTGGCACTGTTATTACATATCATTGTAACAAGACATTCAGATCGACACCAGTGTTTGCTACAGATAAGAATTTCAGCTGATCAGTTAGATATGCTTCAAAGAGCATAATCGCTGCCCTCGGGTTACTTTAATCTCCACATCTTTGTGTGTACATGAAATATGCCATAACTGTCGTCTTGCTTCTACTGTGTGAAAATTGTAAGTCATTTCAGTCTTAGAGTACACTTTACATGGATATGGAACCAGGTTTAAATGTTTCTGAAATTCCGTAACATTAAATGGAAACGTTCTCAATCAGTCAATTAATCCTTGAGCTGGATTCTCACTTTCTTCACTGTTTTTTGCAGAGTAAATTAGCCCTTTGAGAAGTGGATGGAGAGAGGCATGGGCAGTGGGTAACTACTGCCTGATTTATTTTATATTCCCTGATGAAGGGAATTACACTGCAATTGTAAGTGGTAACCAGATGGGGGGGGGGACGATATAAAAGCAACCTGGATTTGGCAGCTCCTGTTGGGGAGGAGCAACATGGACTAAGATGACTGAAAAGGGGCTGGTTCAAACTTTTCTAGCAGAAAACCTGAATGTTGCTGCCTCAGGGATGAGGGATAAATGAACTGTTTGATTTTGATCCAGTGCCAAACACCATGCACCTGAGCTGTTCAGGAAGCACTTGAACCTCTGAGATGGACAGCCACAGTCAAGCTCTGCTCCTCTTTGCCCTTGTCCCCTTGCCCTGCACCGGGCATAGGTACTGAACCCCAGTAACAGATGTGAGACCCCCAAGCTGCAGAGGAAAGAGGAGAGGGAAGCGAGCCAGGCTCCAGCCCTCCTCTTTCCTAGGACTGCCAGGGTGCTCACACAGCCTCTCCCTCCACGCTGGGAGCAGAAGGGTGTGTGGGTGAGCAGCTGGGAGCACAGCACTGGGTCTCACTGCGTGTTAGCAATGACAACGCACTGGCTTCATCCCAGCACACTGAGCATCTCAGGGAAGAGTATGGGGTGTCTGCTCTGCTGGTGCTGGGGAGCAGACACTGCCTGGACATAGAGGCACAGCCAGTGCTAAGACATCCAGAAGCACCTTTCATTCTCACTTACTTAACTTTCTTGCCACAGTCAGACCTGGGTGTGAATGTGGAGCGAAGAAAGAAAATGCCCAGTGAATGAGGGGAAAGATTTTGGTACTGAGAAGGAAAGATACATGGATGCTGGAACTCACTATGGACTGAAATACCGAGGCCAGGAAAGAGAGATGGAAGACTGCAGTCCTATTAACTGATACTAAAACCTACTCAAAGAAGAAACGTGTTTGAAAAATGTGAGAGACTGTGGTTTTATTTGATGTGAGGAAAAGGAAGGAGAGACCAGAACAAAGTTTTTACAAGCATTTAGGTACATAATTTGTGATGCTGAAGCTCTGAAACTGAGATGCAGCTTGCTTGGTACTAATAACACACTCAGTTAAACACCAAAATACAATTGCTTCGCTGAGATGCCTCGGTGTGTTACGTCCTAAACATGCTAGTCTTTCTCCATTGCACAATGGAGAAGTGAGAAGCGTACGCAGGTTTTAAGACTAGTGTTTTGTTGAAAATATAGCCTTACAGAAAGGTCCAAAAACAAGTGCAGAGATTTACTTTCCCTGTGTGTAATGGGTCACTATGGTAACTTGTTACTGACTTACTGCAGTAGTCCTTTGTTCTACGAAAGCCAACATGCTTACATTCTTTTGTAGTCATCAATATAAAAAGTATTCTTGAGACTGAGTCTGCCTGACATGTTAACAAGTTTTTACCAATGCAAAGCCTATTAATTTGTGCATCTCCAGCTCTTCCGGTACAGGGAACTGCAAAAAAGGTATTTATTGCTTTATCCATCATACAGGTTTAGCAGGTGTTTTCACTATGCATCAGTGTGCTGCGCTTGACTGTGGACAGCAACTATGTGCTGCTGCACTGTGTGAATGTGGGTTTCAGAAAAACAGAAAAAGTTTTAGGGAACCATTTGCATCATCTTTCCTTGGACAGTTAGTAAGATGAATATATGGAAATATGAACACTATAACAATGGAACTAATTTTGTATCAGGTATCAGACTAATAACTCAGGTTTGGGACTTTGCTTTGCTGGATGCTTTCTCTGTATATGGAGAGTTTAATGCAACATACATGCATAAGTGTTAACAGCTTAGATCTTCAAGTAGTTTTCTGCCATTCTGCCATGAGGCAGTTTGCTTGGGGGGATAATCTCAGTATAGCATCATATGACAGATAAGAGATAAACAGCTTTTTCATGAAGCTGATTTTTGATTGCCTTTTTTTCCATATATCTAAAATGAAAGCCGTTTGACTGGAAAGTGTAGATCTGCTAATTGCCTCTCAATATGTCATCTGTTTTCTCAGAGCAAAACAAGTATGTTTATTTTTAGTGAGAAATGTGAATATAGGCCCATAATAGTGACAGCAAGTGGTACATAGGTTTAGGGAGAGTCCCAGGTCTCTTAGAAACAACCTAAACTTCAGGCTGTGGCCAGTCTTCTGTTGGGTCTGAGTACACAAAATTATCTTTAAAAATTAGAGCAGATATGGCAGAGGAATTGAGAGATAACTTGAAAGCCCTTGAACTTTCGAACTTCCATTTGACCTCCCTGTCTTGGAATGAGACAAAGTCCTGGCCATGCAGTACAGCACCACATTCAAGTTGGTTTAAGTGGGCACATCTGCACAGCACCGCACCGCACACAGGTGCTACCTCAGCTCCCAGAGACACTACAGCAAGAGGACTTCTGTGGCCCCTATCTAATGGGTTCATACAGCTTCTAACAGCAGAGCTGGATCATTCAGTGTTACCTTGGAGATCCCTCACAGTGGTCTCGGGGTGTCCAGCCCTGTTCATCTGAGTGGGGACCCAAGCCCAGACTCTGGGACCTTCCTAGTGGAAGCTGCACCTAACCTCCTTCCATACAGCAAAGAAGTTTCAATTCACAGATCTTCCAGGAAAAAACAAAGAAACAAACAACAAAAAAACCCAGTTCTCTGTCAGCTAGCTCAGTATCACTTCTGATTAGTACAGAAACTGTCCTTGTTCAAGCTGTGGTTTAATTCCCTTTCCATACTTGTTTTTATCTATTCAGTGCCCTCCTTTCCATAGTTGGCCCATGATGCCCATGCAGCTTCACTGTTCAATTGTCTTTGGGGTCCTTACACGCATCTGCACAGGTGTCTCAAGGGCATTCACCTCCAATACAGACTAGTGGAGTCATTTGTCTGCTACATTACACAGCAATAAATGCTGAAAAACTCAATTTAACGTTATTTTGGCTGACCCTTAAATGCAGAAATTGCCTCTGCTTTATAAGAGATGAAAAGTGAATTGTCTGAAATAAATGACTTACAGGAAAAGGTTTGGAACAGATCAGACCACCTGTGGCAGTTTTCATCCTGAGGGATGTCTGTCAGTTGTCTTATAGACGATGTGCTTTTAGAAAGCAAAAAGTAGTTGGCACTAAGCCTCAAGTTACAAGTTCTGAGTTGAAAAAATGTCTAATAGCAGAAAAACATTAAGGCAAAACCTGTGAATTAATTACAGCAAGAAAAGAAGGCTATAGACCTAAAGCTTTCTTGCCTACCAATGTGTTACAGAATACAGTAATGGAAGACTAGACACAGTTGGGAAGAGATGGTCTTTTTATTCTGTGTTTGTGCATAACTGGCACAGTAGGGTTTAATCCATGGTATATTTTACTAGGTTGCATCTAGACTCATCTGCTAGGAAGCCCTATGGGATCCTAGTCCTCTGATTTTCCAGGTCAAGGAACTGGCAGAGATCATTTTAATATTCTTCTGGCCTGTTTGCCAGGAGTTCTTTTTCCTGGAAATGTAGGTGCAAGGAGGAGAGAGTTGGAGAACAAAGATGGATGGACACATGATATGGTATTCGGATGAGCCCTGGACATGTCTTTGCACCATGGATTAATCCTAATGTATGCACAGCTGGTACTGCAATACAGACATCCATTGCATATGGAGTTAGAAAAGTGTGAGTTTCCAGGGCCATTACCGAATGGGCATTAAAGAGTGAAAATATCAGAAATATTAAAAAAGCTACTCTGGAATTTCAGGAAATGCCAGTCCATGGAAGAGGATGGAAGGTCAGGCAGGCACTTTGGCAGCACTTGTAAATTGTATTCAGGGATAGGACACTGGTAGACACATGCATTGCTACAGCAACAGAAGCAAGTACATCCTGTGTGCCAGACACGAAATCTGAAGACACCTGTAGACTTAAGGCAGGTGGCGGGTGTCATATGCCTTCTCAGAAGGAGTTTAGGGAGCCATGACTTGGAAGAAGCTTCTGTTGCATATGTACAAAACTCTGGTTACGGAGTAATTCTCAGTGGTACGATGTCAAACACAGGGCAGCAGTGGCCTATCTTGGCCTGTCTTGGATCTGGTACTATTTAATATTTTCACTAATGGCCCAGATGATGAAAGATAATATGCTTATTAAATCTACAGATGGCACCAATCTGTGAGGAATAGTATGTGTAGGGAAGGGCAGGACAGATTGCAGTTTTATTCTGTATCTCAGGGAGTCACCACATGAGCAATCCTGTCATCATGTACTGATGTAGCTATCACAAGTGTGTGGAGAGCCGGAGGCAGGCTTCATCCACTCGCTAGCAGTAGCAGTGGCAGTAGGCAGCACAGCTGGTTGGATGCTGACATGGTCATGGCTGCTATAGCCCCTTATATCTTGGAAAGTCACGGGGATTTGCAAGGCAAGGGGCTTTGAGACAGCATATGCACTTAAGGTCACCCTGTAAAGGCTTGGTCATCTAAAAGAGATTTAGCAGTGTACAGTGTGCAAGTAAATCACAAACTGAGGTGTGTATATGAAGGCTTCTAGCTCAGACATGACCTGCAAGGACTTCCACAGGACTCCAGCACTTCTGATTTTTCTATTGTTTAACTCACTAAATTGTGCTGTAACTCACTTCAAGAACAATGGAAAAAGGACTACTTGCCTGAGTTCTCTCTTATTTTTATGTCTCCTGGAAATGTCTAGAAAGCAATGAAATCAATGCTTTAATATGTGTGGAAATTTATGAAAACAACAGGACTTCATTTCCTAATATAATTGCTGAATTGATTTGCGTATGCAGCAAACGGCTCTGATTTTCTTAGTGGCAATAATAAAGTAGTGTCTGCAGTAATTTAGCAGGTGTTCACAGCTATTCCAAGTGGATGTAAAAGGTTACCACACTGATTTAAAAGGTTCATTCAAACTCTTCTTTCACTTTACAGAAGTCTAATGGAAGATGAAAGGTTCAAGGTAATGAGAACAAAGCCCATTTGAATCCAGGATATAATTTCTTTCCAGAGAGTCTGAGGCTTTTTTCATGTCTTTAGGACATTCTGATAAGGGCTTTATTTTTCTTCTTTTTTTTTCTTTTTTTTTTCTTTTTTTTCTTCTTTTTTTTTTTCTTTTTCTTTTTTCCCCCCATATCTAACTTTGCCTATCTTGAAAATGAAGTTTACATTTCTGGCTGTAGTATTTTTCAACTGTATTATATCTAAGTCTTATTTTTGTTCAAGAGAGACAAAGTACATTAACTTCAGCATGAAACAGTTGTATCCCATTCTTCCATTCCCATTTTTAACTAATTCTAATGGCAGAGCTATGCCAAATTGTTAAACATAGGTGAATGAAGCTGTTAAGCTCCACATTTCTTACTAGATTAAGACATACTTTTCCTGCATGCTTTATAATGAGAAGCTGAGGGCACAATTTATGATAATACAGTGAGTCATACTGGAGGCGAATGAGAGGGGAAGTTAGATACTGACACCTCTCCATAGACTTGTCTGGGGTTTCTCTCTGATGAACGGTTAAAGTCCTTGTGGTGAAAGCTGTGTGAAATGCTTCTGGCAAGCCTCACCTTTTGGTTAAAGATTTCATGACTTCTGTAAATTTCAGCCCATAGTTCTCAAAGCGGAGAGGACTCCTCTCACAGGTAAATCTCCTTCCAACAACCTTCTCCCTCATCATAGCAGAAACATAAGCTATTTTACCTCCATTTCCATGCCTGCAGGATAGAAAGGGGGAAATGCTGGCAGAGAAGGGTGTGATATGAGTTAGAAACTATAAAAGTAGAAGAGCAATTACTAAGAAATCCTTGGAGGTGTCGGTTTTTCTAGGGAAGGAGAGATTTTGGTTAAGAGCACAGCCAGTCCTCAAGATTCCTCAAACTGGTTCCTGGGACTGCTAAAGGCTTCTTGTATGGCACTGGAAGAGACTCTCAGGTCCAGACTGTATTTAAGTTCCTAATTTCTCATTCATTATGAGGACCTGAATTTCAAAGGAGCCTTTGGAAGGGGCATTTACTCTTTGTGCTTAATTTTCCATGTCTGTCAAATTGGGAGCAGCTAATCCTTCCTGTTTCCACAGGAATGTTTTGCAGTTAACGGCTTGCATTTCTGTGAAGTGCTTAGATATGACAAGGAGAATTATTACAGGTAGGCAAAGAGAGAAAACACTGGAGTCACTTCAGTCCATCGACTTCTAAATATGTCCCAGAGATCTTATTGTTGTGTACATTAAAGCTTTAGAAGTAAAATCTCCCTTTGTTTGCTGAGCACAGTATACATGACAGAGATGTGAGTTCATGAAGTTCACTCTTCAAACACACAATTTGCTCTACTGAGTCTCTAATAATTTGCCATCTGCAATCTGCTGGGGATTTCTCATTTTAAGAGTTAAATTGAATCAATCAAGTTAAAAACAATCATGTATTTACTTCTGTTTCAAACCAGGTTATTCTTCCTCCATTTTCATTCTATCAGCTAAGACAGTGGACTGCAGTCCTATTTCGGCATTTCACAGGGAATCAAACCTTGCCTCTGCCTTCTGCCTTCTGTTCTGCCAGCCTTTCAGGAATAGTGGAGAAAAGGGCATACTGGGTGGTCACCATGGAGTGAACCACAAAAAAGGACTAAGAGGGCACTGTGTTTGTGGTCTGAAAAGGGCACAGACATGAGATTTCTGAGACAGCATACACAAGGGAGTAAGTAGTAACATGGGGAAAGAGATGGGAATTCAGGACTGGAGTAGGATGCCTGGGTCCTCCACATGGCCAAAGATCCTGGGTAGAAGAACTCAGGTGTTACGTAAAAAATGGGGTTTGAAGGGGAAATCTATTTCTGCTGATGGGTGAAATGACTCCTACCAACAGTAGTAGGGGCTGGGCGTAAGGGTTTCATTCACAGCACACTGGAGTCCCAGATACCTTCCCTTTGAGTTACAAGTGAGACCAGAGAACTTGTAGAGATTCAGTTGTTAAAGGCATTGTTTCTGATGGAAAATTTAGTGAAATGTGCTTTGTTACACAACTTGGCTAGGTTAATTTCGGAAGAACAGTGAGCACCCGAAGGGGCTTTTTCAAAGCTGTAAGGCTTCACATTTTTGTGTGGACTTGTAATTCTCTCAATTTTTTTGCAATTCTGTTGGTTCATGTGGGAATTAACAGATTTGCAGTTCCTCACATTGCATCACTGTTGGCCTCTCTAAGGACTGCAAAGGTTTCTTCAATAATGAAGAATGTCAGTCCAGGAAGAAGAGTGATTTCTCAAATTAGTGGGGTTGCTTACTGTTTTTTCCCCAGGCCTCTTTGCTTCGAAAATGACATTTAACATAATAACACAAGATCAGACTCAGCCATGAAACTGTCCTGCTAGTTTTAGCTTTTAACCAGGGGAGCAGGTTGCAGAGTCACAGGCTGATTTTCTTTATGTCTTTAGATGAGCAGTAGATATGGTCTGTGTTTCTCAACTTCAGGCCACACACATGATTGTGCTGAAACTTTTAAAGTGATGTAGTTTTATAGGCATTTTGAGACTAACACTTTCTTTGCACTTTATTAAATCCTGTGATGTTACTGAGCCAGGGCTTGTCTTTATTCACAAAAATGATATCTTTGCAATGGAAATTTATTTGGACCTTTTAAATCACCTCCACATTCACTAGAACGTTGTCCCAATGATCCCCAAATTATGGAATTAGTCTTCATGTGAGGTGTTTTATTTGTTTGGAAGCTTTTTTTGCACCATAAACTGTTTCATTCCAGCAGGCAGCTTTCTGGAACATCACCTATCTTTCCAGAAACATCAGTTTTGTCTAGAACAAAACAGATTTGTTGTAGAGAGGATATATTGCTACACTGAAATACAGGGCACAGAGCAAATGATCTTTCTTCTGATATGTCTCTTTATATAATCAGTGTTGTCATGACAACTGCAGAGCAGTGTTGCCTCTTCAGTAGCAGGCGCATGACTAAGGGCCTTTGTCTTACTGATGAACATGTCCGCAATCCTCAGTCTCTCAGCAACAGAAAACACAAATACCATCCCACTCAATTTATTCCTGCTCACAGAACTTTCTATGTAAATGGCACATTACTTACAAACAGGGCAAACTTCTGATTCTGCCAGCACTTTACACTTCACAGCCAAAGCAGCTTTGCAGACTACAGGTGGGTGCGGAAACAGTGATCGAGGGAGGAGCAGAGGAGCTGCCCACAACCTCCTCCCTTGTGTGATACGCAGATAGCCCAATGCACAGCACTTTTGGGGTGAGGGAACCAACCAGTCCTTTAGATTCTCAATGAGTCCACTCCAATTTTTAGGTGATATCTTGCAGTGAGAATGTGAATAAAACAATAGGTTTTCTAAGTTACAGAAATAAAAGTCTAGAGATTTAGGTTCTTTCCTCATCTCAAGGAATAAACTTATGCCTAGTGCCCGCATATCTTGTGTCTCAGTTGTGTCACTTTAAGGCTGGGGGCAATATACCTTCCTCATTCTGACAGCTACTGTGATCAATATTTTATTGATATCTGCATGATGTTCCTCCCATGAAAAGAAGCAGAGAGTGGAATTAGCATTAGCCAGTGGAAAGAGAATGAACAGGGAATGAGCTTATGCTGCATTTAACTGAGCTACTGTGATGTCCTGCTTTCATGGACAGGGGTTAAAGGTAGAGTGCTCTGACATAGATCTGGGACAAATGGTCTGGGACAAATGGTATGTTTATAAGCTCATGAGTTAGTTACACTTCCAGATTTCTGGTGGACTCACATTAGTAGCTACCCCTCTGTCTGAACTTGACAGGGTCTCGCAAATTCCCTTCGACATCCCAGCCTACATCAGGATAAGCAGCATATACATTGGATACAATTTAAAAGTTTAGGCAACATGTGGGTCAGAGAGAAAACAGGGAATAGCTGAATATCACTATACACCTCCAAGAAAATAATGTTAAATACCTCAAAATGAGACTAATAATCTTTGGGAGCTTTGTCTAATCTACCTCTGACTGTAAAAAGTCATAGAAGCATGAAAGCATAGACAATGCAGCTTAGTAACTATTTTTCCCTGTTATTTTGTAATTGTCCAGTGTTACAGTGCAATATCCAGTTCTGTCCTCACTGCCAAGAAACTGAGCTTGAAATAGGGGAATAGCCTTCTATAATATTCACTGTGTGGGGAACTGAACTTAAATAGCCAAAGTGTATTAAGGCCATCTCTGATTAAAGGGTTTCTTGACATTGGGTTTCCATCAAACAAAGGTCTGTTAGTCTCTGATACATGGGCTGTTGTCGTAGGATGAAATACTCTGGTTCCCTGTGTAATACAGGCAAAAACACATGCTCAGAAACGGATTCCAGTCAACTATCCCACAAAGCCATTTTCTCTTTCACAGTTTCCTGCTGGCATGTTCAATATTGCAATATGTCACTGATGATTACTACCATATAATCTTTTTTAATAGCAGTCTAGAAACTCTTAAAACATGTAGTCACTGCTGACCCTAACTGTCATCGCACGTGACTTCACTGTAGTTGCATTAGTTTGTATATTTTACTGTTTCATATTGCCTTGCTGTCGGTTTGCAGGCAGTTTGCTATGGCTTTGTGGACTGCTAACTTGGGAACTGCTGCACTGTATTTCACATGAGTATTGACTAACCTAGTTTTTTATTTTAGCAAGTATAGGTACCTGCATCTGAGATGCTCATATTAGTCTCCTTTAACAATCAACGGAGAGAAATAGGCACCTCTTGCTTTCCACAGGCGGTAAAGGCAGCCAAGGGTGACTAGCTGTGTGTATCGGCACCACATCCATGATGTTAACTCCATCCATGACATTACAGAACTGCAAAAGGATCTGGGAAACAGCTGCGAGGGTAGAAGCAGCAAAGTACTACATGCCAGCCAAACTCTGTTATGTGTTCACCATTTGATAAAAAAGAATTGGTTACATTTTCACACTTGCCACTTAAAAAAAAAAAAAAAGAATCTGCCACAGTAGGTGTTTTATTCTGTATCATTTGGAATGGGTTCCACATTTTTCTAATGCTTCCTCCACACTTTTCTGGCTGGAAAGCATTAGCTTAAGTAATTACGTAAAGTGCATAGCTGGGGTAAGTGTGCCAGCAACCAGAACCTTTCTGGGCTTGTCTAGCCATGCAGCCCACGCCTTGTCCCGCAAGGACCAGCTTTCATGAAAACTCATAAGGATGACTTCTGAAGCACTGAAATCAGGAGCGGAGACGCCTCTCTTCTAAGTAGAGTTGTAGTTTCACTCAGTTTACACAGATTTAATGAATCCTGAACCTTGTGTGAACTCTGCAAGGAAAAGTGCCAATGACAGCTTTGAGGATCTCACAGCACCTTAAGAATATTACATCTGGCTTTGAGATCATTTATACTGTCATGTTGACTTATTTACCTGTCATAAACACTGAAGGGAAATATTTCTAAGTTTAGATCTTTACAAAAAGCCTCCAGCATCCCTCTCAGAAGCGTATGTAAATGAAGATGCATATTTCAGATGTGCTGTTTGATCACACTGCAAAGAAATATAACGTCATTCGGTCACTTCAGGAAAGTAGCAGCAAACTTTTCACGGTTTGAAAAGCCCTAGATTATGGGTAGTCCTGTCAGGTGTGTGGGCTTCTACAAAAAAAGGACTAGCTGTCTCCTTCCCACTCTTCTGACTGGCCTGGCAAGGCCTCTGACGGGAGGTGAAATGCAGAATACTGTCTGAGGAGTTACTGGCTAGCTTTTTACTCAGGCAACGTTTTCTTAAGCAGTCCTTTGCCTTTTGTGCTTCGCTTTGAGTTGTTTCCATTTGTTGATCAATCACCGCCGCCTTCGATACTTTATTAATATGCTGCTGGGGAAATCGTATATCAGACACGCTCTGAATCCAGACGGATCAAGGTGGCTACAGCTGGACGACACAGAGGCATATGGCCACCCCGTGGTGTCGAAATGTAATTAAAATTGTTCCTGTCCTGCTCTCTGTTTTCATCTGCGAGGCGAGGTGCTGTTCGGGAGCACAGGCCGGGGGATCACGCTGTGCCAGGACACTGTGACTACTCCATTTGCCTCCACACCGCGTCTGATGCCAGAAGGCAGATTCAGCAAGGCACATGCCAGCAGGGCACCAAAAGGCTCACGCAGCTGCTTTCCCTTGGTATTACGTTGTAATAAGGGCTGATATGGACTCTTTGACCTGCCCTGTCACCATGGGAAGGAAAAGAAAAAGGGAATCGGTCACTCCGGGCCTTACTCTGGTTTGCTTTTTCCCCCTCAGATGATAAAATGGCCACACCCTGCTGCCCAGGGCCTGCAAGCTGCACAGCCAGGCCAGGTCCTACCTGGCACCCAACAGGAAAACCCCCAGGAAGGTTTTTTTTCCACTTGAAACACCATTTTGCAGAAAAATTGCCGAGGGTGGGCAGGACCTCACTTTCCACCCTGGCAGCCCACTGGCCAGGCAGTGGCAGCATGCCCAGTCACCGTGGAAATGGCTGCTGCGCCGAGGCCCACTGGCCTCTGCCTCTCCCTTCCCGCTCCTCACAGCCCTCCTCTTCAGGGGGCTTGAAACACAAAATACAGCTGTTAGAGGGGATCTGTCTGAAGAAAACAGTATCGTACACAGTCAAGAAGAGGCTCAAGGGAGAAGCTGTAATTGATTTCTTATTTAACCCGGCCTAATTACAGTCATTAAATGCGGCTGGATACTGGCAAATGCTGTGAAATGTAGCGGGTAGATGGCACCTGGTGGTTGCACAGGCTGAGGCCGGACTGCTGGCACACCTGATGACAGGAGATATTTTAACTGTGTTTCCAGTGAAGCAGCACCGTATAAAACAGTGCTTTGTAAGGCTCACTGCCATATCTATATGCCATATCTACATGGCTGTATCATTTACTGCCATATTTATACTGTCAGATCATGTCAGGAACTAGAATTTATTTGGGTTTTTTTCCCTCTAGTTTAGGAAATACATTTCGATTTATATACAGTATTTTCTCTGAACTAGTCAGAAGACACAAGATATCTTGCTGACAGTGTAAATTTATGCAGGGACACTGCTCAGCACAAAGTACAGAAATGGCCTTGTCAAATGCTGGGGCTCCTTTTCTTCTTTTTTGAGATATAGAGGGCTCTGGCTACCTCAATTTACATGTCTAATTGGCTTCAAATTGCTGGCTCATTTGTGCAGCCTGGTGGACAATTGAGCTCTCTGTGTGCAAGGCAGAGAGAGAGAAAAGTTTCTGCCAAAGAAGCAGCTGTAATTCGAGATTTTCACTATTCTTTGTAGCTCCTTGATGAGAAATATCCAAAGCTATGGGCATGTGATCTCACATGTAATTTGGATTGCAGGTATTGCTTGTGCCGTGTGATCACACATAAAAAGACATTTCAGTGTGCCAACACTGCGAATATGCAATTAACAGAACAAATTAGGTATGCAGGTTTGAAAGCAGAGCCAGTCAGGCTAAAATCTGCTCTTACATACCGTGTCATCTCCTTCGCCTCCCAACCACCTTCTCCCACTTGATTTTAGTAAGAACTCCATTGGCATGAGAAATCAGTGATGGGAGCAAAACTTGGAACAAGACTGGAATTTGTCATGGGATTTTATGGAAATCAGTGGGCCCATATTTATATGGGATATACAGGATTTATATAGAGGGATTCAGGAAGCACCCACTTCTGCAATCTTTCCTCTGCCTGAATTTGTCAACTTATGAACAAGAAGTCTGAAATGCTCTGACACCTACTGATAAATGACACTGCTGCTTCTCATCGGATGAGCCTTAGGAGGTCAGTTACGTGTTGGGAGCTTAGCTGAAGTGTTTTCTGTCTTAATGGAAAACAGCTGCAGAGGCAAACCTGCCAAAGCTGAGTATGATAGCAGCAAATCTGCACTATATAGGGCAATTATTCACTTCTGGAGGAAGCCAACAAATAGAAAACCCCTTCCTTAAATGTCCCCTGGGCCTCAAAGAAATTGCTGTAAACTCAAAAGCAGATGACTGGAGTTTCCAGTCCCACCTCCTCTAGCATGAATAGGGAGAAGACAAAACGGTTTCTCAGGTGTGAGGCTATGGGATATGTGGGAATATTTATCTACACTGCAGAAATACACGCCAGGTGTAAACTCTCCCGCTGAGCCGCACACTGAGTAAGGCAGCTCTGTTACTGAAGCATTAGCCTCAAGCAGAGGAACAGCAGGAAATACATGGGGAGGTGATGTGATCAAAACTTAATCAGCTACAGCTATCACTTGGTGATCATCCGCCTGCTGTCTGTGAGTAAGTTTGTGCCAGCTGCAGCAGCTCAGGAGGAGCCCGGTAGTGGTAGTCACTCCAGTGAGTTTGGCAAGTGTACCTGGGTGGAAGTTGCTGTTTCACAGTGGGAAATGGGGAGAGCTGGAGACAGCGGGGAGGGCCAGCTGGAGCAGCAAGCTATGCCTAGGAGCAAGTCAGGGACACTGTTGGAGGGAACAGTAGGGCAAAAGAAGACAAAAGTCTCTCCCCTTAATTTATTAGACGACTTTTACAACTTTCAGTGAGTGACACAGACTGTCTTAATAGCTATCCCATGGCTAAAGATACATACCAGAACTTTCTTCTCTTAAAACTAATATCCTGACTCGATGAACAAGGTCACACCATGTCTTATATGGTCATGTACTCCTGTCTAGAGAGTGGCAGCTCTCCCTGTGCTCCCTTGCCTGCTGCGGGCAGCTATACAGGGTGAGCTCGGGGGAGTCTGAGCCCCCCAGCATGCCCTGCAGCAGATGTGGAACTCACTTTGTTCTCAGCATTGCACCTCAGGGAGGTTCTGTAAGCAACAAAAAGCTGAATTTAAAGGACTTTTCTTACTTCATTCTCCTGTAAGCACGGAGTAACTGTGTGACTGCAGAAACAGTCAATAAGAAACTCTTCTCGCTGTCTGCCAAGAGAAATGTCAGTGGGAGCCAATTTTCTTCACTGTGAGGATTGTTACTGCTGTCCACCCAAACTTGCCACACCAGCAGCAATACACTAAAAACATTTAAAATCTCTTCCAGTGTTGTAAGAATCACAGTGATCCTATGACAAAAGTCAATTGTACATAATACCTGCCACTGTGAAGTGGAAGATAGCACAATGGAAAATCACTACTAGTGCCAAAGGTCAACACAACCCCTGACTGGAAACAACTGACTTGTAATTTTAAGGGCTAAAGCTAAAATATTGTTCTGCAGTAATTCCTCAGCATATATCCTGAAGTATAGTCAAGTGCAGACAATTATGGCCTCCGTATAGGCTGTTTAGAAGTATCAGAAGCATAATACAAAACAGAGTATGATTTGTTCCGGTGAACTGATCCATTATAAACTTTTGCAAATTCATCCATAACACCCAGAGTTTGAAATAAGAAAATTCAGATAAATCAGTACTTGCAATATCCTGCTCCATCTTCCTGATACCTCTTACAAATTGTTAGTAGCTTCCCTTGTCTGGTTACAATATCTCATAATCTGTGTAATCTGTATTAGCCTATGGGCTCCTTAGTGCAAAAGAATAACCTTCAGAAAGATACTGAGTCTGGAAGCATGCTTATTTTTGTACATTGTCTTGTAGATGCTGTGGCAAATTCATAAGATGTCATCTGAAAGAGAACTCAGCTTGCTTCCTGTTATACAAATGCCTGCAGACTTATTGCCATAGAATTTGGTCCCCTTTAATTTAATTTGAAATAGTAGCATCCTCTGCAACTGGAAGACATACTTATAAGTGGGTGATTTTTTTACAATGGTTTTGTAAAGGAGTTTTTGAAAACAGATTGGATTCACTTAATGAAGGTTCTTAAACTAATTTTAAGCAAAGGGATAAATATTTTAGTTTATTAGATGGATTGATCACCTCCTCTTGACAAGTGTGTCCTGTTTTCCCACTTGCTGTTAGTTTTTAATGTGCAGTTGCAAACATTCAGGCCAGCTAGACTGATGCCCCGGAGGAAGAAAAATCAGCAATGCAATCAAGTGTGTTCCAAGTGTAATTTTGTTTTATTGCTCACATACTCCAGTCCTGGAATAAAGGTAGTTTAACAGATGCTTCCAGAGTGCAGTGTCCTCTGTCTCAAAAATGACCACAGGACAGAGATCAAACTGTCCTCATCTTCATTATCCTGGAATATCACAGTCTATATACAGGACACTGCATAAAAAAAATCCAGAACCTAAACTACCAACACTGTCTTGCATATCTTTATATTTCTCCCTAGACTAAGAAATGAGTAAAGCCATGATTACCAGTACTATCCAGTGTTACAGGCTATAACCAAGTGCTTAATACTGTGCTTCTCGTCTGCTGCTGTGACTGTTTTTGATCAGAGTGCAATCAAACAGCAAGTTTGTGAGACTGACATTTGTGCAAAGAAATCTCTGCCCTCTTTTTAGAAACTGATTCTGAGCTGATTTAGTTTTGCAGAGGTGATAGACTTCTTTCTCCCCCTTTTTCTTTCTCTACAGTTTGATGGTGATAACTGAGGTTTGTCAAAAAAGGCAATGTGTTTGTTTAGGTCGAGGGTAGGTGATGGGTAGGAGAAGTACAACAACTTTTTCCAACTCTGTTTCAGAAACAAGAGATGATGATTTGGTCTGTGTGTTTGGGTGACGTAACTCAGCATTCAGGTGTGGTGCAACAGATGCTGAGTGCGTAGGAGCACTTGCAGGCACCCCACTCTGCAGACTGACTGTAATCTCCTGCTTGAAGCTACTTCACATCTCTTCTGACAAACTGCCAATGCAGTGAGTGAGAAAAGATTAGGGTATAGAGTTGAAGTGAGCTCTCGATTAGCCTGCACGTTCCCTTTGCACTTTCAAGTGATATCTAAAAGAGAAAAAAGCCAGATAATGCTTCTCTGAGCAGCACTAACTGGCTGATGCACAGTGGTCTATGATTTCCTGCTGACTTTGCAGCCCAGAGGAGGATCCAGTGCTCAGGGGAGCACCGGGCTTTCCTCTGAAATTGTAAGGCTGGGACTCTGCCACCCTCTCTGACCTTCTTTTCCTCAAGAGTTCAGGTAAGGGAGGAAAATTTGCTTTCACTTTGGCTCGATGGAAGCAATTGGTCCTTTCTTACCATCATCTTCACTTTGTACAAAATGTTTGCTTCAACCAAGATATAAAGGATTATTCCTTCGTATCTAAGCCAGGTGAAATATCATGGAAACTCTTTTTATACATTTTGTGTAGTAGTGCTGGGACACGAACATGCAAAGTCCCCAAACCTATATATTGTTCTTTGCATTTCTACTTCATTAGCAATGGGAACTGATTTTAATGCAGATATAAAGAGAGACAGCATGTTCATAAGGCTAATATCCATGAGGGCGAAGAAAAGCACACCCAGCCCTGCACGGGGTCAGGCTGCCCTTGCTCTGGCACATGCAGCTGGTTGACCCCAGGTCTGGCCCCAGTGGGCAGCCCCCTTGCTCTACCCTGACAATGCACATACATGTTTTTAAATATACAAGCAGCTTAGAGGGTAATTGCCTCATGGTGTCAGATCCAGCATCTTCAGTGCAATCAGGAATCTCTCATATGAACCCATCAGTCAGCATTCTCCTTCCAAAGTGAAGTTTTAATTGCAGATAGGTTCAGCCAATCTACAGGTACTGTTTCTGCAGTTTTACTGAGTAAAAATCAGGAGTGGAAGCTGTATCACTGAAACTGAGTAGAAGAGCAAGAAAATGTTGCCATGTGCCCATATTAGGAATTGGCTGGGTTTCTGTGTTACTCGAGCATAATGTGAATGCAAAATAAGCATGTTTCATTCATGGTATGGTATAAAATCCTCACTCTAGTTCCCCCAAAACTTCTGTTCCTTTCACGTCATTCACAGAAAGAAAGAACAGCCGCCAAATCTAAACCAGCATAATTACAAAACCCAAAACCTAAATGAACAGCCAGACAAAGCCCAGGTCCTTAAAGGTACTAAGGCACTTAATTCGTGCTTATATTTCTGCAAAGTTTATCATAAAGCTAAGTATCAAATAGGTTTCAGGCTCCAGGATAGCTTTTCAGTTTGGCCCTGTGCTGCTCTTCTGTGGTATCTCAAAGTGTTTTCTGTGTTAGAAACACCGATTTTTCTAGACAAAACAATGCAATTAATCAAATATAGTGCATTTGACTGTGCACCCAGCAATTTTAAGATTTGGCATTTCATTTAGTTCTGCTTATAATCTGAACTAGCCGTGACTTCTTCAGACCCTATGGCCCAAATCATCTTAAGGAAACCAAATAGGTCATATTAGGATACTAAGGATAATTATTCCAATTAGAAAATCAGTAGGCACTTCTTTGTTGTCCCTTGATTGTCCACACAGGAAATCAAGCAGGGGTGGTGAGTTGCATGCAGACAGATTGGAGAACAGTGCGTGTTCAGGTGTGATCCTTACTTATGGTACAGTTTGAGCCATGGGCTATCAGTTTGGGAGACTGTGGACACTTTTGAATGCAACTGCTAAAGAAAGTATTGGCATAGTTAATGGGTCTTCTGCAAATATAAGAATAAAATACTAAATAATGTATGTAAAAAGAAGCATTTTAATGGAGCTGATGAAAGGATTCTGTTGAAGAAATATTTTTACCTGGTTGTAACACAATGGCCTAGTTGAAATGAAATGAGAAAACTAATGTATGCATTAAGCTTTTGACAAAACTTGATGTGTTTCCCTGAAATGTCTTGGTTCCAACAAAATGGTGCCTTCTAATGAAAAAAAATGTGCCATGATATTTTCCCACCACTTCTCATTTCATGCTTCTAAATCTCCTATGCCTCTCTGAAAATTTCACTTCTATTGTTCTATTGCAGAAACATTTTTTGTGCCCCAAAAGATGTAGAAAAAGGACTGTCTCCTATTTCATGAAGCAAATGCTTGAAATACATTCTGAGGTTTAATTTAAGGAAGAGCTCATGAGGAAGAACTCCATCGTTATGCAGGCTGTGTATGTGCCATGCAGTAATTACCAACATGACACACGAAGAATGTTTCCTAAGAAAAACAAAAGTCAAGTGACAAATTATTGTGAGTTTTATTTGTAGTTCCTTGCAGATAAATGAATTTATTTGCTTACATAGCCAAGATATCCAAGTTTGCCAATAACCATTTAAATCTTCATTTGCTGACATTTTCCTAGTGCATGTTGAGCCTATACCAAATGTTCATGTCAGCCAGACTTGACAGAGGCTTAAACAAGCCTGTCTGCTTATTCTAGACCCTGAGTGGCATGACTCCCAAGTTTAATGGAGAACCTCATATTTATTTGCTCCTCCTGACCTGACTCAGGTGTTGTTTGTACAGTCCAATGACTTTCATTACTGATTCTGATTCTGTCTTAATTAGTTTGCAATGGAAAAGAAGAGTTTTGGGGAAAGAAAGTTCATTCTCTCTTTCTCTTGAAATATTCTGTAATGGCTACAGCAATGCCTTTGGCAGGACAGCTCTGGAAGGGGACTTTGGGATGGTGAAGCAGAACCTTAATGACTTCATGAAAGATGTGTTCTGAGCACTGCTCTTGCTGCTCCTGAAGCATAGCAAAAGTCATGCAATTTAGTATCCAAGGTCCTTTGCAACTTTTGTGCTGGTAGAGACTGGAAAATAACCTAATTTCCCTGAAGCTAACTCTGGGCTTGTGGCCAAAAGGTAACAAGTAGTGAAGTCTTTGAAAGCTTGAGGAGTAAGCTAAAATCAACAGCTGGATCTTCAGCTGGTGCAAACAAGAATGGAATGATGGAGTTTGATGGGCTGGCTTTGTAGTCTGATGTAATTCTCTTTTTATAGCTGCTTTTGTTCTGAAATGATCTGCTTAAAAAGGTTAAATGGCAGACAATAAGGATCTGAAATGCCATTAGCAGTCAACTAATTCTTAATTCTTGCATGTAAGTTGTGGTTACTCGTGTGTGCAGTCATCTGCCCAGCTTTTAATCACAAAAGCAAACTGTGACCTGTGTTTATAACATCGTCCTGTGCAAAATAGCAAAAGTCTGTCTTTGACAGTGAGCTAATAAAGTTACCTGTAAAAAAGAACAATGCACTCTAAGTAATTTTATTGAAAATTACATTACAAATTATGGTTATTTTAAAAGCATAAACCCCAGACTTTGTCATTATTGTGTTTATTCCTGTACCTGCACTCATTGCATTTCTGATTCTCTCCCTTTTCTTCAGTGCAGAAATAGCTTTGAGTTTCATGTTTCTTTAAGGAAGCATCATTGCCAGAAGCCCAGTACTCAAGAGCTGCAAAATAATAGACTGATCTGTTCATGCAGCAGGGAGAAAAATGTCTGTCTTGACACAAATTCTAGTTCTGGGCTTTCTGAGGGATAAGGAAGCACGGAAGTATTATTCCCTTTTATCCTCTGCTTGGTGAGGTAGCTGGACACAAACAATTCAACAGTTCTGGAATTCGTACTTGGAATTCTGGCTGCCTTACAAAGACCCCGTTATATTTTAATGTAAATAAGAACAAGTTGAGAAATTTTAAATATGCAACCCAGTGCTGTTGAATACTTCAGTGTTAGTACACTAAGTAATTTTAGAAGTGACAGAGATCTTTGAAATGAAAATTACTGGCTCTTGGTTCTGTAAGTGTCATTTTTTAAAACTGAAGTTGATGCCAACAAGATATGTGACTCTTGATGGAGATGACCTATCTTCCCAATAATGTTTCTGGATTCATTTTTTCCTGTAAATGTAGGACAAATTTAGGTTAATTGGATCTTCAAATGTGCTTAAGTATGAAAACTATTTTTCTGCTTCAGAGGCACTTTTACAATTCATTTTAATCAGTATACATACTATTATTCTGTGTTTCAGGTGAAAAGTTAAAAAACACTTTTTAAAACAAATTCCATCAAACCCAAGCCCTCAGTACCCTGCAGTGCATGCAGGACTTCACACCAGCTTATTAAAGAGGCAGTAAATATTCAGAGCTGTGTCAGGATTTGACTGATGTCATTATCTCTGTCTGAAAGCGATGGAGAGACTGTGCCTGGATATCGTTCAAGCTTCAAATGTGTCACCTAATTTTAAGAAAAGAAGTAGCACCTCATTTAATTGCCTCAGTAAGCAGTAGCTGGCATGACAGCCAGACCCCATTCAGAGATGGTATAACTTGATTCTCTTCTACATGTGCTTCACGTCAACATCTTTATAACTGATCTCAAGGCAAGAGTAAGGGAGCAGAGAATATAAGCAGCCTCTTGCCACACAGCAGGGAAACTTAACTGCTATGGAAAAAAGAGCAGCTTAGCGAAAGGAAAAATTTACTGGATAGGTTTCTACAACCCGCTTGACATTTTACAGATGTATGGGAAAAAGAAGATGTTAAAAACCATTGAAGTGTTACCACATCTTCTTCTGCATTTATCTGTTGGCGGCCTAGTTAGGAATGCGTTTGCACACAATAAAATGACCTTGGGACTGGGTTCTTGGTCTTGTTTTGTGGAGCAGCATTGTTGTGTCAGGCATTGTCCCCAGTTATCTTACAAGCCAAATAAACTTTGCCTGACATTTACTGAAAAAAAAAAAAAAATCATTAGTGCTTTAAGGAAAAAATGGTGAGCTTTGTTACTGCATTTAGCGTTTGGCTGTGCTTTGGCTTCATCTGGGAGTGTCAGTTTAAAGAAAGCACTATTTCTGCCTTTTCTCCACAGATAAAATTCAGAAGCACCAGCCGCCTGGAAAGAAACTTCATTTTCATGATTTCCAGAGCACAGCTGCAGAAGTGCTTGGATAACTTTCAGAGAAACAGTGACTCTCCTGCATGCTGGTGTGAAGCGCATTTCTGAGCTCTGAGATTTGTCACCAGTGTTTAGCAGGCTGGATTATTTGTGGACTAGTTATTACATTATTCACCTGTCTGCACTACAGCTGCCTCCATCCCTTTACAATGATGTAAAGTGAAAACATGCTGTCATGTTTGTCATAACGTAAATAGATTTATAAAGAAAATAATGCCAGCTGTCAGGAAAGACTTAAATACTTGTGCTCATGCTCATCACGAGTGATCAGATTTGGTTTTCTGCCCTTCTTGTTTATGCACAATTCTGAAAGAATTATTCTGGCCAATAATATGAAGTACTTGCCACCCTAAATGCCAAATTCAAAAGATACAGGACACCCAGACATGCTTCCTATGTAGTATTACACACGCTGCTTTCTATTAACATTTATTAAAATCAGAACAGAATACCTTTCAGAAAATTTCATAAAGAAAAGAAAAATTAATAACTATTTATGGAATCAACACGAAGTACCAAAAAGATTCATTTTCACTCATGTGGGCAATACAAGTAAATAGTTCATATTGTGAGCAGAGGAACCTGGCCCAATCTGTACACAGCATGAGAGAGAATGCGTAAGCCAATGTAACAAATGAAGCTGCTGAGAAGTGGGGAGGAAGATATGAAATATGTATATAGCACTTCAGACAGCTAGGGCTCAGTTCAGGTGCATAAACACAAGAATCTAATACTGTTTGAGTTACCTTATGGTATCCTGGTCATGCTCACTTTTAGGTAAATAAGTGGCTTTTAGCTATCTAGAGTTAGGTAAGATGTTTTCTACACCTGTAAACCCCAGGAAGCGGAGACCATGTGAACTTCTGATAAAATCACATGTATCTGTGACAGCTCATGGGAAGAGGGAAACACTTGTGCAAAAGATCACTAAATCTCATGTATTTCCAAGCTAGATAGCATCAAATTCTCAAATAATTTGATGTGGCAGATTATCTTTACTAATTTTTCATATTTCTGTCTAGACATTTCTACTGAAATTATAGTGCCCTCAAAACCTACATAGAGAGTGGATGGATATTGCTTGGCTATGTTCCGTGTATTTGCACAGCCAACTCTAAATGAATTATTTTGAAGCTTCTGCTTCTGAAAAGTGAGCTGTGCAGCTGGTTCTGAACTTCTGTAGTTTTCTGCTTACTGATCTATGATAGTAAACCAGATTCTAAATTACTGCGTGAGTATCTGAAAATGTGCAGAACCTTATCTTTAGCTTCCTCTCTAATGTGCCAGGCAGGAGGCAATGTAGGAAGGCCCTCTTTGTTGTTTAGTGATAAGGCACTTCCTAACATGTAGTCAAGACTGAAATGAGAGTTGGGTGTCAGAATACCTTTGGATTTGACCCAGAAGCCCCTTCACTGAAACTTCTTGAAACTACAGCATTGAAACTACGGAACCATAACGAAGCAACCTACTTTGACAAAGCTCTGCAAAACAGGCATGGACTTGAAAGCACCAGATTGTTTGTCTCAGAGGCAGGTGTGCACTCAGGATATATTTACATGGTACATGCCTGGTAGGCATGAGCCAATGTTGCCTGGGTTGAAACCTGACCAAAAGCTGTATTGCTTTGATTAGTGTAGTGCTAAGCCCAGGTCTGTGAGGCTTAATGAGAAGCCTAAGACATTGTCATAGGACCAGTCCTAAAAAAGTATCTTGGCACAGCACTTCTCTTGGAGTATGGACAGAGCTTGCTCACGTTTGCTTGTGACTCGCATGTGCCAAGTGGACACATGCAGGTGGACTGACCCTCAAGACAATGAAGACCTGCATGTTTGCAGGTTCATTTCTCATTCATCCCAAATGTTTGCCCTGCAAGACAAATGAATATTTTTTGTCTGTAGTGCTGCACTGTGCTTTGTAATGCCCATGTTGAGCAGCAAGGCTGTAACTGTCAAGACTGAACAAAGAGTTTTAACCTCCCATTTCCACCATCAAAATTCATTAGAAAACAGCATGCAGATTATGGAAGGTAGATTTGAAAATTTCACAATAAGTGTGAAAAACAATGCCTTTCAAGACCCTGCCCTGCCTTCTTGTTACTCATAAATACTTGAAATAAAATGGGAGTACTGCCCTAGGTGAGGATGTTGCTTAAAATTCTGGGAGCTATGTGCAGAAATAATTCCCCAAGCTCTCCCTGTAGCCTATATGGAGAGAGAATGACTCCTGGACTAAGGGGTATTGAGAGTACCTACAGTTAGATGTATTCTCTTGTTCTCAGGTACAGTCACCTGATGGTTATTGAGGGAACCTAAGGAAATTAGACCTTCTGGCTGAAGTCAGTCTTTATGAATAATCTCCTACACCTACTCAGTCACTCTAATGAGGCAGGTAAACCGTGTACTCTTCATTTAGATCTTGTATCTGGTCCTTAGCTCGGCAGAAAGCAATGCGTTTATTAGTGTGGTTTTGAGTTCCCTGTAACTCCTTCTCCTGCTTATTAACTTATTTCAGCTTTACTCTTGAATGGGCAATATTCTGTGCTTGAGCTGTATGGGCTCAAGCCCCAGGAGCAACTGTGCTTAAAATATTGTTTAAATGTTTAAGTCTGAGCCAACTTGCTAGAATAAGAATGCCACCGAGAAGCTGCTACTTAGCAAGTTTATGAGATATCATGGCTTTAAATATTAAGGACATGAAGACGAAAGAAACATAGCTTGCAGTTGTCAACAGGCCCTGGAAAACTTGACAACACTGTCCTTGTCCTATTAATGAACTGTTCTTCACTCTCCTTCCCATCATTACAGAATGAGACTGAATAATTGGGGGCAGCAGATAATTCTTACCAGAGCTTGCCTGCCATGAGTTTCAAATTAATTGTTTATAGTAAAGCACAAGCTAAGGGAAGCCATTCTTAGCTGTGCTGTAGTGGGACTTCTGAATGTAAACCATGTGCCTGGTTAAACAGCTTGCTATGCATCATACTCCTACCATCTGTACTACTTAGGCTAGGCTTAACAAGGCTTCTCTGTGCAGAGTGTGACCTTCACATCCTCTCTCAAGCAAGGACAAAGAAATAAGCAACCCAGAACAAGAAGGTCCAGTGAGATTACAGGTCCATGTGAGATTTACATCCCTTATATATCAGTGCACACACCTTAGTAGAGAGTGGCATGGCGTGACATGTTCTCTATCACTGTGCTCCCTTTTCTTCACAGTATCCCTAGGGGTCCCCAAGTGACTATTGCCTTACTATTAGCTAGATTTTCTTCTATAAATTTTTATGCCTTCTGCATAATAGGACATTTTCAGTGTTCATTTTCTGTGTTAAAGTCTGAAGAATTATTGCTGTGTATTCTTGATTGAAATGTAGGCTTATATCCTGCTAGTATTTAAGAAATGACACAAATAAAATGAGTAATATTATGCACATATAAAAACTTTGCAGTGTCAGGACCATTATTCTCATTTGTCTTTTTCGTGCGGTGTGTTTCATATTTAAAATCTAAAAGAGCTCTGAATATAAAAGTACAGGATGACATTTTCAAAAACGCATGGCACAGGATGAAAGAATTCAGAAGTGTTTTGTTCAGTATGTTGAAGTGCAGTTTTGCCTCTCAAATAGAGGCATTCACTTTTACTGCTCTGTGAACAAACCAGAACCCTGTTTAGTTAAGTGAAATACAAATCTCCTAACTTTAGCTATCTAAAACAGTTTGAGAGTTCATCAAATTAGGCACACAGCATGCACTAAAGGCACCAAGTATTCAGTCAAGAAAATGCAATAATCCATAAAGAAATATAGGGACCTCTAAAAGATGATTCATCTTACCTTAACATTAGGAGTGGGAGACTAATGCATGTAGGATGAATCATCTTTTTGCAAAGGTCTGTTATGGAGACCTGAGAAGTTCAGACTTTACACAGCTCGTATTAGGTGAAATGAAACACTCTTCATCCAAAGCTGGTTCCTGGCTCATCCCTTTTTCATGTAAATAATTAACACCGGCTGTATGCCTCACTGGGATCATCACACTGAGATAACAGTCAGCAGCACTGAGCTGACAGAGCTTGCTGGCAGAAAGGGAAGGGGAATGAGAACTGCCCCACTCCTTATTCTTGGCCAGGTACTAGCACTGATCCTAAGTTAAATCCCTAGACTGACAGTGGACAGAAACTTGATGTCATGATTTTGCCTATCATTTCTAATGCTTCTGGGCAGTTAGGTCCTTAAAACAGAAATGCAAATTATCTCATGGCATATTCACGGCATATTGGGGGTTTGCATTTGTATTCCTCACCCATACAAGCCTACATCGTCAAGACTAATCTCATTTTCTTGTTTTCTTCACAATGTTTCAGGTTCTGGTTTCCTTTATATTATTCTTAATACAGCTGGTACTGTACTCCTCTTATTTGAAGTTATTTCCATTAATTGTTTGCTCTCTTTAACAGATTAATGAGAAACAAAACACATTTTTGGGGTACTCCTGTCATTGCTTCCTTCAGCTTGATGTTTGATCATATGTGGTTACTCTGTAAGGACTTTAGGACAGTTTTCCATGAATGTGGTAAGTCCATTGGAAAATAAGTCTTCAAATAAGATGCTGAAAGCCTCCTGATCAAATTAAAATCTAAATAAATCATACAGATTTTATTCTGCATATTCACTCTGTTCTTTTGACTAATCATATATGACCTAATTCAGCCTATCATACTTCATTGTGGAGTAATAAGGTACCAATATGTATTCAAGAACCAGTTAATTTAATTTGTAACTGTTGAAAAATCAGTTCTTCTCAGTAAAATTGACGATCAAGTTGATTACAAGGTTGCAGAGGCAATGGCTATATGTTGTGATGGTTACAGCAGTTATAGACAAAGTCAGTGTGTCACTTGTGTGCCTAAAGTGACATGAGTGCAACAAAGCTATATACACCTCACAGAGAATGCCTCTCAAAGAAGTGACAGCCATTAGAGTTAGTGTGAAACTTCCATCTTTAGGACATCTATGAATGGCACTGCTATGTGTTGAAGACATTTATCTTAACATGAAAGCTCCCTGTTTGTTTCTGGTGTGGTTAAATATGTTAAGTGATAGGAGCTTGTTCCGAGTCAGTCAGCTCATCAAGACCAAAAGGGGAGAGTCTTCTTTGCAGTGATTTGCAGGAGTGGAAAATGAACCTCTCCCTGATCAAAACCCCAGACACGTCTAAAATAGGAAATTCAGACTTCTGTCCCCTCCTCAAACAACCTCTGCACCATTGAAATCTAGAAATAAAATGCCTGGTTTAATTAATTTTTATTTTTGACCTCATGGCAAGGGATTCAGAAGTAAAGGAAGCATAGAAGATGAAGAACGCTGTTCTCTTCTTAACTGGAAGGCTAGCGTCATTGCAAAATTAATGTACACAGCTCCCATCCTAGCACCTGTAGCTGAAGCATCTGGGAGGTGTGCTGGTGGGAATTTGTGACCTGAGCTGTAATGCTTCAATGCAAATGCCAGAGGGCTATTCGTCAACCTGTCTTGCTCTTAGAGAGGCTGTAAACATCCAACTTCTGTTACAGTGCAGACAGAGCTGCAGAGAGAGAGAGAGAGAGAGAGACTGGCCTTGACAGGTCAGCCATAGGGACGGTGGCTTCATCAGCCATCACTGCCAGGGAGCACATTGCAGCAGGTATATTGGCAATAACTTTTCCAAGTCGACAGCAGCTTCCATCAGTTTAAATGAGAATCAAAAAAAAAAAAAAACAAACCCCAAACAAAAACCAAAAGGGGAGCTAGCAGCACAGAAAACATAGACGATCTTCCATCTTTTCAGACCTTTGCAGGTGTACAAAAAGATTCATGTTTTGCGGGTGCATGAGCTTTGAAGAATGTCTTTATGTATGGGTAGATACTTAGCTTAAAGGGAAAACATGATATTAGGGAACAAAACTGGCAACAAATGTGTGAATATTCCTACTCTTTGTATCTGTGCTAATGATCAAGCAATGTCCTTGTTGCTGTACAAAAGAGAAACCAAGCAAAATAAAAAAGGCAGTTCTTTTTCCAGCTATCACATCCAGCTTTACAGCACAGCAGCCCAAACAAAATAGTGTGAAAGAAACAATGGATTTGTCTCACAGCACCTGGTACCCTGTGGTCACTGGCTGTGAACAGAGCGAAGTCCAAAATAGCCTATCTCATTTCACTGAGCAATTAACTTACCTTTACAGCAATGGAAGATAACAGACCAGCTCCCACAAGCTAGTTACCAGACTAGTTGAAGTGCTTTGGCTCACCTCAAAAAAACGTGCTTGTAGAGCTGTACATTTAAAGCTCAGTAACACAGGACGTTCAGCAAGATTTGGTGGGGGAAAGGACAGAGTTCCTTCAGGAATATGAATAAATCTGTATTTATTAGGTATAAACATGCCTGCATTCAATTGCTGGAGGCCTACTGTCTTTCTGCCTAACAAGATGTTCTTTCATAGTGGTATGAACGTCACTAGCAACAGTATTTTTGATACTGAAAAACAAAGCAATAGATTAGCTTTTTGTAAGGTTATAAGCCTGTCTAGTTATGAAATTACTTCTTGTGAATAGAAGACTCGACCTTTCCATTTATTAAAAGCTAATTTCAGTGCTGGCAATTTCATCCATGTAAAAATTAATTTAGGAATCCAACAAAGGTGTGTTGGTTTTTTTAATGATAAAATGAACCCTGCACACCAGGGCTGCATGTAGAATATAGGCTCTAGTGCCCTGCTTCTTTTTAGCATTCATCTGCTTTATAAGAACCCTCAGTTGCATGCAAGATATAATTTAGGACTACAGTTTCTTTACAAAACCAGACACACATAATGGAGATGAAAATAAAACAGGTTGCTTTGTCACTACCAGTTTAAATTAGCCTGTTACTTCTGGTGTGATTAAAGCAGAAAAAGCAACATAGGGTAATAAAAAATAAAAAGCAGATGCATGTTTTATAAAATCATTAATCATTTTACTACATATCATAGACATCCCTCTGTGTTATTGCAAGGGAGGGTTCTAATCCAGACATGATTTTTGGTAAAAATCCTCAGTAGAGACCTGTCCAATATAATACTACTAAAATAATACTTAGAATTTAATAATACTATAACAATAATTATAATAATACTTATCTTCTTGGGGCTCAGTTTAAGCATCCACTTCAGTTTTTTCTGGGTTTCAGTATCTGACAAAGTGATCTAACAGCAGGCTTACCTAGTGGGTTCGGAATCTGACAGTGGAGAATGACAGCAGCAAAATTCAGGCGTATTCCCTGGTTAAATAGGCAGATTTTCAAATTGCTTTAGATTAGCTCATCTCACCTCAGAGAAGAACTTTCACATATTAAAATTTAATTCTGTCCCTATCAAAGGCAAAGGGATCTAGCTCACTTAAGTGGGAGAGGCATTAGGACCTGCCTGTGTAACCTTTAACTGTGAAATAAAAAGTCTTCTGAGCTGAGCTAAATGTTGTTGAAGTTGCTTAGTGTAAGAGCTGCCTTTCACTCAAGATAAGTGTAAAGGGGACATTCAACCACTCTGTGCAACCAGGTAGCAGAAATGATAGGAAAGCTGTCACAAGCACTGGCTTGCACACTGCAAAGGCTGAGAACAAGATGAATCATTTGGTAGTGGAGAAGGGCAAGACAAATGCAGGCATGTAAGAACTGATTGCTGAAACTGTGATTGCCTACCATCTGTGATGGAAAGAGGGAAGGCCGCCTGCCACTAAGAAAAATGCTAGCAAAAAGCACAGGAGGCATTAACAGAAGTGTTAGCAGTGGGGTCTGACAAAGAGCTAAGGGATAATTTCTGTGGGAGGCTGGGAGCAGAGAACTTGTCGTCTGATTGCTGCTGTGGCCAGAGAAAACAGGTCCCAGCACTTTTTTTTGCAGCTAAACATCTTTGATCACATCAGCAATGCCTAAATCTACTGTCAGACTTTCTTCCTCATGGGAAGAACTCCCCACTGAGCTTCAGCCTATTAACTAAGGTCAGAAAGAACACAGAACAGTTAACAAGGCTTTTTCTGGAAATTGTACTGTTGTGGGAACCAAAGTAACATCTCTGATACCCAATGTTTTTAAGATAACTCACTTTAATTTATCAACCTATCCTTTACCCTGTTATCTTTTTATGCAGTCTATTAGTGAGTTTTCCTGAAGGATTTGGTTTAGTGTGTTTGCATGCAAAACAAAGAGCTTGTTGCATCTCTGTCTGGAACAGCCACAGCACGGTCTGTTTTGTTTTGTTGCAGAGTGAAACCTCATGGGTTCATGTCTGACAGAAAAAACAATAATTCTCTTAGAAGTACCTACTGCTTTTGCCTCTCTGGAGGCTTCTGGCTTCCTCCACTCCCATTTTCAGTGGCTCCTATCTGACATGCCATGCACTGGCAAGCATCTCGTTTGGCAATGTGCTCTGACTGGAGATTCATTTAATCCATATCTCTATTTTTAAATTGTATTTAAATTGGTAGTGGAATGGTAACATTCAATGGCAAAAATGGATGTCTTTCTGAAGTAACTTAGACATCCTTGCAAAGGCAGAGTGCTCTATTAGGATAAGAGAACTATAAATACAACAAGATAATGAGATATTCTGTCTTCACAATGTATTAGATTAATTGTATGAGTTTCACTTAAGGAACACAAGCCAAAATAAAAGGAGTCCAAAAGAAAAGCAATATATATCAAAGTATGGCTGAAATAGTCTTAAAGTCTACTTTGGCAAAAGAAGCAAAGATATTTTCCAAGGTGAGCTGAGAGGAATGTCAAGAAGGTGAGTGAGTGATCTGAGAATGAATGAAGGAATGCAGATGAACAATGCAAGACTAATCCATTAATTCTTATCCTGTTTCTCTGGTTAGATTCATCCTCTGCAGTGAAAGCCATAAATTCAGGATTGTGATTGACTAAAAAGGGTACTGCTTTTAAATCTAAGGTGCTCATCAAGAGTATTGAATACATAAAGTTTTTTCACATGTAAAGACCAAGTTGCCAGGTGCTGAATTATAGCAAAAATGTCTTCTTCCTTCCTTAAGCAATTTAAGGATTGATGCATTAGGCCTTTCATAATATGGATCACTGAAAGGAACAATAATTAAAAATGTAAATCCTATGCTCTTGAAATATGACCTCTGTTTTCTTTGATTATCCACTGAAACCAATACTGTGTCTTGAGGCACTAACAAAGCCTATCTTTCACTGTCAAGTTAATTGCAGTAGTGGTGAGCTATTTTACTGCTAAATCCCAGACTTGGTGCATCTTAGTGTTTCTAGGAGAAACATAATCCAGGCAGAGCCTAGCTTTCACCTGAGAGTCCAGCTGAAGAGGTTTCAGCTCCTCCCTGTCTCAGATGGTGTATGTAGAAGACATGCACATGTTCCAGCTACCTCCAGTTCCTCACAAGTGTAACTACGGATAGTAAGTTCAAAGGGATTTTTTATGATACCAACCTTTTCCACCTAAAAAGATCTCTCCTCTGTGGAAGTGCTGTGTCTTTCAGTGGGACAGTCTGCAGTTTGATTTATTTCTGAGGCTAAATAAGAACATCAAAATCTGATGCTAAACATGAGTAACTTGTTTAGCCATCTGTAGTCCTCTCACATAATTAAGATCTTCAGTGTCCCTGGGGAACTGTTTTCTCCACACTTTTCCTCCGTCAAACCTCTTACAGCACAAGCGCCTTCCTATTACAAGCTTTCTGTGTGTCTACAACCAAATAAAGACATGATGGTGAGGTTTTTCTCGCAACTGCTGATGTTTGCAGTGTGGATACCTACCGCTATTGTGGTCACAGCCTCAAGACCCTGGTTCCTCACATGCTGAAGCAGATGTTGTGTCTGTCAGGTGGATCACCCCTAAAAGTGTCTGCTCACCATAGAGAAGCCTGACAGTGACTAGCCCAGCAGTAAATGGCTTGTCTGTAGCTGCTTGAAGTTTTTTGAGATGACTTCCAGCATCTCTTTCACACAAAGAGCACTGCTAAACAAGAAAGATGATAGTGGACTTACACCTTGAAAGAAGTAAGACAGAATGCTGTTAACCTCATTTCACTGTACTTTTTAAAGTGTAGCCTAGCATGAGAGTATGAATTTCTATTCACATGGTAGAAATAACTCAGCCTTACAGATATGCTCTGTGGATAGAGAGTTTAACGATTAGTGATGTTTGCATCAGGAGACACCGAGATCCTGGCTGGCTCTGCCTTTGTCAGCACCAGAGCTAGAAGCATGAGGGGGCGCAGTAATAAGATGCCTACCAGTAAAGAATTGTGGATATGAATTTAACTTACTGCTGTCTGCAGAAATCGCCCAAGTGTCTGTGTCTGGGAAATGAAGGGAAACAGAGGGAGGTATATCAGCGAAGGATAGTTATATGTACCATCAATTATCTCCTTTAAATAAATCCAAAGAAAAATGCCAGTCTTTGCTCTTTGGCATCTTTCACATGTCTGTTTGATCTGTGAACACTGAACGGCGTTATTCCTAATTACCATAGGAGAGGAAAAGAATTGGAAAAAGTTGTCTTTTTCTCAATTAAAGGTGTCATATGTGCCAGTCTAACAGGTGATCAATGTTAATGCACATTTACTGCTATCACTAAGCCTATAGCAGCCCGTGAAAGGGCATGCACATGACTGGAATTCATATTTTGCTGTTCTTCAAAGCTTTTCTGATGCAAGGGAACTCTTTTTCATCATCTCTAATCAATACTTGAAATTCTGACAATAAAATCAGTCCCTGGACTGAATAGCATACTGAATGAGAGAAACTGCCGTGTGCTAGAACAGAGAAAAACAGCAGCAACAGAAAGCTGCCCTTCTTAATACTAAGTCTTCCTTTTTATTATATTATTGCTATAAATTACCTCAAAAAAAACCCTGCTACTATTATCAAATTCAATGCCTCCTCTCAGGATATATTCTGTCTACTCTCATGACTGCACCTACCTACTTCTTCATCCTGGAGCTCTAATGACTTCATTTGACATAAAAGCAATCAAGGGAGTAGAGTCAATGTGTCCACATATAAATACTACGCTTAGTAGCAGAGTCTGCTGCACTGTTATCTTGGGTGCAAAGAGGAATGTGTTGCCATGAAAAAAATATGCATGTAATCTGTCCTTGCTGTGCCACGCTGCTGTTCAGAAACCTACCCAAGAGTTAGATGCTCCCACTACTGTGTTTCTCCTCCTACCTTCCTTGTGGTGCAGTGGTGTCCCAGCCCCTCTCTGCTTCTGACAAAAGGTCTGGGTATTTTTATATATTCTGAATGCAAGCCCAGCTGATTGTGGCAGTGTGCTTTTTTTTTGCAGCAGAAATACACATACTTATTAACCCTACTGCTGGCTTTCCTTAGGAGTAACAGCACTTACTGATTCATGGGAGCTGCTGCCCTGGGAAGCCCTTGGCTGGTTGTGCTGTGACACCATCCCCATACACTCCCACAGAAAGTCATCCTCCTGGCAGGCCCTCATGGGGTGATGAGCCTGGGAGGGATGTGTGGAAACCAGCACCTCTGGACAAGGAGAAGAGGCTCAAACACCACGGAGTCTCACCACAGAGGTGACAGCTATATTGCAAGGAAAAGGGAAGGACAGAGTGCTGAGAAGCAGCTGCATAGGATAGCTGGGCAGAAAAAAAATGGAGCACCTCTAGTTTTCTGTCTCTTATCAGCAGGACCAAAGATGTGATTTTCTCCAAAGAACAGAAGTGGCTGAGCTCAGGCAGTTGGTTGTTAACAGCATGTAAACAGCAATCATGTCTTATTCAGTCTCTCCTCGACTTACAGCAAGCCACTGGGGAGGACAGGGTGGAGGTGGGAGGCAGATAGACTAGGATGAGCAGTGGAGAACACCAAACAACAATCCCTAGGGAAATTTGTCTTGTGAAAAGGATGGGTGTTTTCTGCTTCTTATTTCTGATAGGTTTTGGACACTCAGGGTTTTGTAGTTACTGATTTTCATATTTTGTCTCCCTTGGGGTGGTAAGTGCTGCTGGGCAGGTTTAAATTGCTCTCTCCCAGTGAGATCCCACCACCCTAGGGAGAGTCACAAGAGGCAGTATTATCAGACTTTCCCAGGAGCTAAAAAGGAGCCTGGAATAGTGCAAAGAATTCTTGAGGAGGCAGCCAGGGAATGTCTGAATTTAAGTTTCTTTCCCCTTTCCACTGGGCTGTAACACCATCTGGCATGTCTGCACCCACTACCTGCACTCTGCTGTATGGAAAGTCATGCTACAACCTCAGGGATTTTTTTGGAGACTCCCAAATACCCTTCCGTTCCCCACCTCCCCTTGATATCAAGGTTTGCTGAGTGGCCTTACAGTTTTCTCTAGTTACCAGAGCTGAAGACACCTCCATATGTGTGCTAGTGCTTTGAGACTTGCAGTTTTTGCCTTGGTTAAAGTCAACAAAGCAAAATTGAAGACCTAACTTTATGTTTATACCATTCCTAGTGCTAGAAGACTTCATTCTTGAGTCAAATCCTTGTGTGCTCTCATTGTACAAATACTATATATCAGTAAGTGGGCACTGATCATTGGCATCCAAGGTACCTGGGCATACTCAAACCACCTTTCATCTTACTAAAAAGTAGATTTGACAAACTGCTATTAAAAACCGTATGCCCCTGTGTTGTCCTTTTTGCTTCTTCTCTTCAAGAGGTGATGCCAATGTTAAAATTAAAAATGAAGAAATATCATGCAGACTCTGCAATCCTTCTGGCAAAGTGCCAGTCTTGGGGATCCAAATGAGAAATTGGCCTAGGAGGCATTTCAGTATGGATCTTACAAGACGTCTGCAGCTGTTTTAATGAGGCTGATCTTTTAAATAATCATTTTGAAAAAAAAGAAACAGTGGATGCTGTCATCATCTTTATATAGCTCTCGCTCATCATAAAATTTCTGAAATTAAAACAGTCTTGTCAGAAAGCTGTTATGAGGTCTTTAATGCTCTTGACTCTTTAACAGTGCTTCTTCCATTAAAAGGAGGGATAAGGATGAACTTGTCATGGATTCTTCAGAGACTATATAATGAGAGCTACTAAAATGTCCTGGTTCTTGGGAGCTTACTAGACTCCCAGTTACTGTGTATGGTTAATTATTGTTTAATCCTAATATTTTATTTTATTTTAGTCCTAATATAATCCTTATATTTTATTTGTTTAAAAGATGAGAGAGTATATCACAGTACTAAGCTGGTGTGAGCTATATTTCCTTCCTGCTTTGCCTGTGTTTATGTTTTAAAGACATACTTACCAAAGTGGACTCCCTGCTTATCATTAAATGATTTACTGTCTCCTCTATGACTTTGAAATGACAAATTTAAGAATTTAAAGCTGTTTAATAACCAGTCTACTACTTTTGTGTGAGCACACCCTATAGGGACCACAGAGAGCCTCTAGACAGAGCTGAAGTCCACAGGATGATAGGAAGACACTGCCCTAAAATGCCACTTGACAGATGAGCGCATACACAGTAGCTGCCCATAGTCATGTTCTCAACTTTTCCAGCCCTGATTTAGGATACACAGTTAAAATACCTCCATGGCATGCAGATTTGTTTGCTCAGCTGATGGATAAGGCTGGATTCAGATCCAAGTTTGGACATGGAAGTGAATGTGCCTTATCACAGCTTACAGGTGACCCTGGTGCCTCTGGGGAGATGCAGGGAATGAGGTAGGTGCCCTCAGCTTCATTGCTCGAGCGTCAGCAGGATCCCCCTCCCCTGCAACTCCCATTTCAGAGGGGCACACACCCTTGCCCCACCTGCCAGCCCATGAGGATACACCATGGCACCACAAGTACCCCTGCACACCTGTGAGTGGGCACCAAACTGAACCCCTAGGTGATGCACCCAGGGGAGTCGGGAGGGTTATTTAGCTGCCCAGGCATAGAGGCGTGATTCAGTTGCCCACATGTAAGCATCTAGTGCTATTTGAGGTGCCCTAGAGTGCTTGAAATGCCCTCAGCTGACTCTTGGGCATAGCACAGGGCCAAGAGGATGACCCCACATGTTTGGTCCAGCAGCTACACCAGGCAGGATACCCGGAGGACCTTGCACAGTGCTAGGTGCTGACATCTGGGCAGCTGGGCAGCTGAACTGAGGCTGGGTGTGAGCTGAAGAGCTTGACAGGCTCCAGCTGACTACACTGCCTGTAAGAGGAGCTGAAACACCAGGCTCACATACGGACACCTAAATTCAGGTGTCAGAATAAATCTGACCTAAGGTAATCTGGTGGTGTTGTACCTCACTTCTGGTGCCTGGGTGGTACCTCTGAGCTCTTCCCTCCCAGTTATATCTCTGCTGATCTCTCCTTGAATTCAAGTCACAGCAGCTGCTAGTGGGGCTAAATTCGAAGTTGAGGCTGACGAGGGTATAAAATGATGCAATTGAGATGGCAAGTGGTTTGATGGAGGTTTGTATTTTGGCAAAATAGATTCTTTTGGTCCAGCTTTGAATGTAACTCAAGTTGTACATTTTCTTCACTTATCCCTTCTTATTTATATATCTGCAGATAAAGCGTGATTGTCCTTACTCTCTCACCAGTGTAAATGATGGGCAGCTCCAGGAAAAACGATGAAGTTATGTTGGTATAAAATAGTATAAGTGAGAGAAAAAAAAAAGAATCTGTAATATGTACTCTTTTGTGTTCTTTAATCTGGACTTTAAGATATAGCTGGAAAAGCAAGAGGTAGTTGCTTTAGAGACCTGCAGTAATTTAAAGTGCTATTCCTAAGAGATTTGATTCAGGCTTAAACTTAAATTGTTCGGTAAATAGGGTGAATAACTGAGGTTTAAACTAAGGGACAATTGAATATAGAAAAAAAAAAATCTCCCTGCTATCTTTTGAATTGAAACCAGAGGCAAAACTGCTGCTTTTTAAAGTGTGCATAGCTTGATCTATAGCTTTCAGTTGGGCAAACTCCTGGGAAAATGAGTACCTTCCTCTCTGATGTACAGTGGAATTCATCCAAAGGACAAGATCCCTAAAGCTGATACAAACCAGCACAGAGCCTCTGAATATCACCACCTCCAGATCTAACTCACAATATCGTATCTATAAATACTGTTGTGAAGTAGCTTTTAGATAATCTGACTCCTCTGATACATTCACAGTTTATGGTTATTAATTCATCAGGACGACACCAATTAACATAAAACTTTACAGAAATCCTTTTTTCCTGGAAGAAATTAATGTTATGTGGTGTGAATAAGATACCCTTTACCCACTGCTGAAATGCAACTTACCTGTGGAAACCCAGTGCAGCCACTGAATGCCTCATCCGTGGATTCTGAAGTGAGGAGTGATGACTTCTTCAGTTGCATGTACATGAGCATGGGAGGTCTAGGTGGGCAAATCATGGATTACCCAAACTACAGTTAGACTACGACACAGTCCAATAACCCCCCTCTGCTCTGAAACATGATAGAAGTTAAAGTGACCACAAATCTCAAGAAGCTCAGTTATGTGAAAAATGAGTCTAACAACAAAGCTGATCTATGGGTCTGGATTCTCCCAGGGTTCAAATTTTTTCTTATCAGCATTATAGTGAGGCGAGTCAGACGCATTCTGATAATAGCTTGGGCTCTTAACATCATCTGTAATACTTACAAGGTGTTTCATAAGGAAACTGTGACACATGAGCAAACAAATGGTCTTGTTCTCGATCAAAGTGTAACTGAACTTTTGAACTGAGAACACATTTTTGTGATGGAGTCTTTCCTCCTAGGTTTTAACAGCAAAATTGTCAAAAGCACAGCCTATAAAAGTGCAATCCCTTTTCATTTAAATATCTGATTTGCAGAAGCTTCAGTAAGACTAGCGATAACTAAGTATAAAAAAAGATTGTTTAAGGTACCAGTTTATGCTTTATTAATTTCTTTTTCTCTATAGCCACTTTCAATTAAAAAGTAATTCTAATTTGCATTCTACTTTATTATGAAAAATTATTTCATATAATACAATGAGGTATATAAAAAAAGCTTGCCTCTACGTTTCTGTGGGCATCTTTAAAGAGTACTGAATATTTAAAAGATCTTATAAATAGAAGCAGGATCCATATGGCAAGATAATAAATATTCATAAAAGTATGGATAGTCTGATTCTCTGACTCATTTTTACGATTGCAGTGCTGTAGGAAACAAATACACTGCTCCTCCATTCAAGTGCTGGATAACACATTGATCTGCCTGCTGGTTCAATCTAGGCACCTTGCATAAAAATATTTTTTTCTCATTGCATCTCATAAACAGCAATGTCTTTTAGCCTTCTGCTTTTTGAATATTAAGCTGTAAAGTTTCAGATTCCTTGGTTGGATGTAACTGTATGTGTAATGTATGACTTGGAAGGCGTATTCTCTGCAGATTTCTTGAAGCGTGTACTGCATTAAAATGCATAAATTTTGCACAATTGACAGAAAAAAGAAACTCCATGTTGAGTATCAGGTGGGTCATGTGAAATCAATAATTACTCGCTCAATTCATTTCCCAATGGAAACATGTCTACTATACACAAATTCCAGCTTGGCATTAATTGCCACACTTGTTTAAAATCTCAGTTCCACAAATAGGTACTTTCTTTAAATATGCACTCAAGTTTCCATTAAGGCAGCTGGTGAACGGGGCCAGGGAGGCTCCTGTGGAGCAGTAGGCTGCCTCTGCAAAAGGAGACTTGTAGTCTAAACCTCACCATAAGAAAAGAAGTCTCCTTCAGATGGGACATCTGTAGGTGCCCAGTGAGCAGCAGAGTGCAGTGCATGATCCTCAAGCAGAGATTCCAGCTGCCTATTCTTGGGCTGCAGAAGGGTGCTCTACCACCTGCACACACCTCGATGTCTCAGATTAAAGAGGAGTAATTAAGTACTTGCTATTTTTGCTAGACTTGCTTCTGAAAAGTCCATCCAAAATTAGCCCACAGGTTTAACTCAGCAGAAATTGAGTCATGGGGAAAGGTTCCCTACTCATCTCAAACAGTTTTTCATTATAAAGGCTCAAATTACAGCAAAGGAGAAAGACAAGTCATAATTGCTATCCTGCAACAGGGTCCTGGGACAGTGCTTTGGAATCATCCTCTCCTCCCCATAAACATGCCTTTATCTCATATTTTATGTACTTCACTCATTTTCCACTACTTTGCAACCTGTATTTGGCAAATTCATTAGGCTGTCTAATTCTCACTGGCTGTTCATGCCATTCATTTACGTTTACATCAAACCTATATCCATCCTAATTGTTTTATCATCATGTTTGTGTTATTATTACAACATAATGTTGCTTTTGATTATTAGTGAGAAAAGAGGAGTTTTAATTTAGTAGATTATTATGTCTTTGCTTTTCTGATGGAACACCACAGTATAACTGCTTCTGAGTAACAACTTGTTATTACATATGTTACATGCTCATCATTCTTTTGATGATACTAGGCAAATCTTTTCAGCCTAAATTTTCCCCACATACATTTTGGCAACTGTACTGAGCCCCAAGGATGCACGGCCTTCTATTATTAACCTTTAAGAACTGAGGAATAATTATGGTTAACTTTTGTTGTAATTCAACTGTTGTTAACTGGATGCTTGTTACCACCCTCTCAATCAGCCCAAGATATAATGAGTAAGATGGATTTCTTTAATCGATATTTAATCGAAATAGGCGTGAAAAATGAATTAGGGAACTTAACCATAAAGTCTTTTTGGTTATTACATGCACACTCTGAAGTGACATAGTTAAACTACTTCACAGTTGAAAAGATGTTTTGAAGATGAATAAGCAGCCTGTTTGAAAAGAAATGACATTCCAGGTATCACTTTTCATTGCTCCTTTTCGGGAAATTTCGTCACTAGCATCAGCTAATTTTCTAGTATTCCTCTCACTGCCATGGGATAAGGGGCTGAAAATTAGTTGGAATATATGATTTGTATGCACTGGTTCAGACTTAGCTCCTTTCTCTTTCAAACTGAAGGAAAGCTATATGCTTTGATCATTCCACTGCAAGATGATACTCACCTTCTCTCTTCCCTTTCTTTTCCCATTATTTTTGACATGGGAAGTATAATGTCATGGAAATCAAACCTTCCAGTCCCCTTCTGGCCACTTTCCAAATATGGGAGAAAAAAAAAGTACCTTTTTTAATCTAGTTTTGAAAATGAAATAGAAAATAGAGAAGTGAAATATGTATATGTATTCATATTTCTACCCTTAAGAGCAAAATTTCTACAGAATACCCATCATTTTCCTTTATGCTTGTTAAGGTCTTTATCTCACTTCTGTGTGGATGAATAGCACCTTATTTTGAACTAGTCTATTAGACTGAGTAGAAAGACACTGGCAGATATCCAGTATGGACCCTTGTCCTTTTCTCTTCAGCTTCCCTGCAGGGGAATGGCTCTCAACAGCAAGCTAAAGCTACTGATGGATGGCAGGAAAAGGGCAGAAATGTTTTAGTGTCTTTTTTTCTCCACTCTTCACCAGAAGGTGTGGCTGTAACTGGATTGCTAACTGAATTCACGCCAGCATCAAAAGGACAAGAACTCAGGTTAGAATACAAAAGGAAAAGTTTAGAAAAGACAGTGTAGCTGCATTTTTTTCAGCCCAGCTGGGCCTGATAAAAATTGTTGTAAGATATTTAAAGAATGGGCTGAAATAATTTCAGAATAATCAGAGATTGTTTTTGAGAATGCGTGCTGAGGACAGGTGACATTTCAGAAGGTGGAAGATGAATGATTATAGCACCATCTTCCAACAGGAGACACAGGAATTGCTGGGGGGGCTGGAAGATGCTGTGTTCACCTTCAGAGCCCGGAAAACTATTGGAATGAATTACTCAACAAACAACTGCAGATGCTGGGAAAATGGCAAGAGTTTAAGAAAGACCTAAGAATTTCTAAATAACGTATCATATCAAACTATTAATTTCCTTCCTTGATAGTGTAACAAGTCTAAAGAAAAGTGAAGAATCAGTAATGTGACATTACTAGACTCCAGTAAGCTTATATACACCATTTTGTCTGACTTCCTTGCAAGCTAACTAAGAAACACAGTCTAGATGAAGCTACTATAAGAGGGTTCAAAACTGTTTCTATGAACATACTTAGAGAATAGATATCAACAGGTCATCATGGCACTAAACAGAAGTATTGGGCAGGGCTTTACAGAGTTCTTGTGAACTATTCATTGTTTTCACTAATTATGTAGAAGAAGAAAACATTCATGATGAAATAGAAAACACTCAAACTTTAAGAGTACTCTAAACTGATCTTATATTGAAGAACAGGATTAGAATTTAAAATCATGTTGATCAGTTGGAGTTATGGCCCCAAAATTCTGGGTGAAATCCAACTCTGACTTAGGCAGGAAAAATCAGCTGTGCAAAGAGAGGGTAGGAGAAAGGCACCCTGAAGAAAAGGAGCTGCTGCTTCTAGTAAATCAGAAGCTGAATATGAGCTAACAGTGCTACAAACATCCTAAAAAGGCAAGCTTTCTCATGGAAAATATATCTGAGCGTACAGTGTGCAAGGCACACAAAAGTAATCCTGTAACTCTGGTTAATACTGGGTACACATCGGCCAAAACACTTTGGGCACTCAGGCTTCAGAAAAGACATAAGTGAGAGAAAAGCAACAAATACAAGCTCAGGTCTACAATGTAGGATGTCTGAGGGTGGGAGAAGAAATGGAGGTTGTAAGTGGGAAGTAGACTGGAGGGAGACACCAAGTCAGTCTTTCTGTATGAAAAAGTTGCTGCAGAGAGGAATGCAATTGACTGGTTTCCATGTCCCACGTGGGTGGAACAAAAAGTCATGAGCTTAAAGTACAAAATGAGAGATTTTCTGTAGACTACAGAAAAAGCTAATTTACAGAAAGGAGATTGATCTGGAGCAGATTTCCTGGAAAGATGTGGGGTTTTCCTCACTGGAAGTTTCTGAGACAATGCTAGATATACCTTTGTCAAGATTGACATTCACTTTCAGACCTGTTTTTCTAATATTCTGTGACACTGGGACATCCATTATGCAAAAAAAAGACACAAGGCAATGGCCAGAACTTCTGCTCAGACTTTCAGTGCTCACCTCCCTTTCACTGGGGCTCACCCTTTGCTTTCACCTGCTGCCCAGAGTGTTAAAGGTGTGATAATAAACCAAAATGTAATTTATTAATTAGCTGAATAACATTTTGAGCTGGCATAATAGAAGTGGTAATTGACATGTTTAATGAGAATTCATGACATAGGATACGTGAATGAGACACAGGTTGTTGTGGGGATCCTGTGAAGGTTTTCTCTTTTCCATAATGTAGACACTACTGTTTCACAATCTATATTATTGCCTCTATTTGATTTTTGATTTTTTTTAATGATTGATGTCATATGCTCAGTGAGTTTTATGAAGGTCTAATAGATGCGACAATTCTTCCTCTGGTAGATACTCACTACTCTTTATTTTCTAGCATTTTTTCCATCTAGACTGGAACCTGTGTGTAATCAGATACAGAAAGCAGACTTTTGCCACGACCTAGTCCTTCTTTCATGTCATTGGAGAAAAAAATGGGGACAAGAGGTTGTTTCAGACAAGAGGTTATTTCATACCTGGGTTTATTTCGTCAGAGGATCAAATCCAATTAATCAAACCCATTTTCAGTTGGTGCTTGAAAACCTGCAAGAAATAATTTCTGACATAATCGCTTAACACTTATGTATACCGTAATAACTATCTTGATTATAAATAATTTATTCAGTTTTTTAAGTTGTCAGGTTTTTTATTTACTAAATATTATATTTCCCAAATGCATTAGCCATTAGGACTCATGGCATAGTATGGTAAGGAAGACTTAACTTGGAAGCATATACCTAACTAGGATGTTCATTCAAGAGATTATTTGGACTCTTGGAAAGCAAGTGAGTCAGAGGCACTTTTACCAGTCCCCATGGTGCTCTTAGGAACACAAATATAAGCTGTGTTTTCATCTCAAAACTACTTAGTAGCAGGCTCTGAAAGCAAGCTCTGAGTAAGAGGGGAGCTGGCTACATCATCAGACGTGGCAAATCCCCAGTCTGGCTTTGCACGAGCTAGTTTTGAGACTTCTGGTTTTGCTCCAATGACTGTAGTGGGACCAGTGACAAGCACTATACCAAAGCCATGGCAGTTCCACATGGCAGTACCTTGGCAATGCCATTGGATACCAAAGTGATCAGGAGCCACAGTTATCCTTGAAGATGCAATATGAATCCCGTACTCCTCTCTGCCCCTTTTTGCAGAGCTGAGCCTTGTCCTGCACCATCCTGCATCCCTGTCCTGCTCCATCCCTTCCCCATGCCCTCCGTGGGGCCGAGGCACAGATGTCCGCACAGCTTCCCTGCTCCAGCTGTTCGTTAGCTCCATCTGTACAGAGGGAAGGACACCAAAGGGGCTACACTTTTTCTCTTCCACCTGGCTAGTGGCTCTCTAGGTGAGCTCAGTGAGGTGAGGTCAGTGTCCTCGTGTCTCCTCATGCTGAGGTGTCTACCACAGAAGGAAGTGCCACAAGGACACTACCTGCCCTCTTGGCCTGATCAGGGTGTCTGGGGAATTCAGGACCACTGAAAGGGGTGGGAAGAGGGAGACTCACAGTCCCATGAAAGCCTACTGAGCTTCTGGCCAACAGTTCAGTAAGATGCTGAGTGGTATTTTGATATATTTTTGGTTTAGTAGAGTGACAGAAAATTTAGACTAAATTTAGACTTTTAAAGTTACCAAAGAATGCAGCAGGCCACATGACTGTCTGGTTTTTACCCATCCCTAAATGATATCTACACAGGTAAAATCATACTGTTTAAACAAATAGCTGGATACACAAGAGCTGATTTTCATATCCGTTCTATGGAAATCACCCACAAATTAATGCCAGATGAAATAACATGTCCTATTACACATGTTAGTCCTGAATTATCAGTTTATCAGCCTGTAGTTGCCTAGAAAGTCAGAGCAGAAGGGCTAAGGTCCTTTCTTTCTTAGCTAGAAAGTAACAGCCATGAAGCTCCTTGAGCCAGCTGTTTAAAAACACACATACCCACACCGCTATGAAAAGACTGATGTGTGTCTTCTGATTACAGCTCTGCATAGCCTGCTCCATAGCTCCTCAATACTTTGTCCAAGTGAGACCTGAATAAGGAAGAGTGTGACTAGGCCACTATTGCAAACTTGCACCTCAATTTCTCACCAAGAAAACTGGGAAGAGGACACCTTCTTACAATGCTAGAGGTACTATGAGGCTAAAAATCATTTAGTGATCCTGACAGGTCCATACAGCTTTATGTCAAGGCCATAACTTTGTACATAGCAATGCATAGTCACTGCCACATCAGTATAATGGACTGAGCAGTTTTATGAGGCTTCTGAATTACTATTCTAGTTGAGTTCATATTTATAAGAACAGAGATATAAGGAAAGCTGGAAGAATTCTTTCCCTTTGCCAGTGACTTTTTCTTGTCCATACTTTGTGCCCCAGTTTTCCTGCTTCAATTATGCAGCATCATGCATTATACAATGCTCTTCAGCACATGGGGTCAGCCTATAAAGGGAGAGCATTAATTCAGTGTGTCAGATAACGGGTGCTTCCTCCTGCAGAGTGGTAGCTTCAGAAGTGGTCTCATCAGAAGTATTGTTGGACATGTAAAGCATTTTTTATGAGGCAGTAATGATAGTGTCTCTAATTGCTGGCTGTTCTGTGGGAACACATGTAAAGGTGAAGCATCACCTTCCAGGGAGAATCTTTATTGCACTCGGCCACTTGTATTAAATTTTAAGAATTCAGCTACCACAGCTAGCTCCAAACAGCAAATATCTGGATGCAAGCAGAATACATTAAATAACAAATAAGTGCAACTCATATAGTTTACCATACCAGAATGGGTTTATTTACAATCCATTTCAATGATAAAGGAGAAATATGCTGTGTATGTGTATTTGCAGTGGCAGTATGGATTAGGGGGACACAACATAAAATATATTTTTGTGCAAGGGAAATATCAATGCTTTCAACTAAACTGAACGCAGCAGCTTTACTTTGACCTTTTAATGCAATCAGCGATGTTTTCTGCTAAGCTCAGCAGTTAGGTAAAAATGTGAAAGCTTGGCACAAACCAAGAAAATTATCTTAGAGGTCAAGTATGCAGATTTTTTCTGAGATATAAATATCTCTGGTGTTTCAGCATTTTGCCTAGTAGATAGCAGTGTCATGTCATTATACTCTGTGTCTACCCATCAGTCTTAAATCAACAATCTTAATTGAAAAAAACCCTTGAAAGATGGAAGTTTTACATCCATGGGAAAGATTAAATCTGTGACAAAATCCCAAAGCAACATGAAATGTACTTTTTATCAGAAAAATCTCATCTCCTGCACCCATGGTTTTGCTTTCACTCAAGTCCTCTCACACAAGACTGGCATGCATACATGCTACTGAAAGTTATTGCTTGGGTTGTGTGCCATAGTTGTGCATAGATTAATTTGTCTTAGCAGGTTGAAAATTGACTAGACCATGAAAAAAGAACAGCCAAAGCCATCTAATAGATTGGGCAAGAATTACTCTTGGTTCCTCCATTTAATTTGATAACAGATGTGCATTATACACTGTCACTGCAGAAAAATAAGAGATTTCATTTTGTAATGGATTATTGAATGGATTTGCAGTGACAGTAAGGCAATAAATTAAAAAGTAGATCAGCCATTTTTCAATTAGATTTATATGCTCTACTCACCAGCTTTGTATATAAAGGGAAGAAAGTGAGACTATTTCACAGGGAGGGCTTTTTACAGCATTTAGTCCAGGGCAAACTGTTGGTTGCTTTGGTCACAGCTGATACCCAAGCACAGTTGACTGGCTGTATAAAATGTGTCTCTATAAAATACATGAGGCCAGCAGGTCTTCTGATAATCCTTCACATGGAAACTATTAGTCAAATTCTTCCTACATGTAAGTTCATGAAGCCAGTGAGCTTAACACTACAGATAATTTTCCCCCAGAGCATTAATGGCAAGGTGGCAGTCTTTCAGAAACAGTTGTCACAACTGCACCGAGGAGGGGAGAGGAGGAAAACTCTTTGCCCTCACAGACACGCTGCTGTCCAAAGGATGGGAACAAATGAAGCGTAAAAGCAAGTTTGTGTCCTTCTACCAGATCCTAAGTCTCTCTTTTAAAAACATCGGTCAATCAGACTGACATTTCCACTTAACCTTGTGAAGCAGAACAGATTTTCTCCTTATTGGCATTTAAGCAGGGACATCACGTGTGCACTCCTGTGCACTCTGTGGCACGGCTGTCACGCAGGCCATTGAAAGATTGAAGTCCCTGTCTGTTTCCAAACTATTTCTATTTTTAGATGGTGAGATTTCTTTCATGCTGGAGGAAGCGCTCGTAGTCCATTCTAGCACCTCTGTGGCTCCTGATGTAGGGCACAAATAAACAGGCTTCTTGCAGGCTAGAAGCCAGCTGCTGGCAGGCTCTGGGTCAGCTCTGGACACCTTGTAAAAGCATCCAGCTTGGAAAGAAGGGGGTGTTGCTAACATACTTCTTGAATGATTTAGAGAAGGTCAGTTGAGGATGCTAACATCCACATTGTCAAAGTGGAAAAGCAAGCCATCAGTTGGGCTAAAAATACTAACTTCTCTAAAGTTAATGTTTTGATTTTAAACTCTAGACTACATAGAAAAAAATCCCACCAAACCTGATGAAATACAAGAGAGGAGTTCTTAAATACTTTACAACATTAGGACGAATATTTTTTCCATGTAAAAAAGAAGACTCTATTTCTCTGACATTTTAAATCTGTAAGGAATCACCACTCTTAGTTTCTGTTCTTCCCATAGACACAGGCAATCTGCCTACTGAATTCTGCCATATATTTTAACTACAACCATACAAACAACTGGTTTTGTTTATTTATTTATTTATTTTAATATTTATTTCCTGACTGGTCAGAATCCATGGAAAAAATAAAGCTTTTTCTCAGCAAATTATTTCAATAATCCTAAATGAAAAGAAGAGTTAAAGGCACAGTATTGAGTGTTGAACAATATTTATTCTTAACATCTTTTCACTTCTTTTGAACTGTTTTAACTTCAGGATTTTTCTTTACTAAAATTTACTAAACCTGAAACTCATTTTAGACTGAAAAATGAAAGGGGTTCATTTTGAAAATCCTGAAGGAGAGTGTTTTGGTATCTGTAATTCTTAATTAAGGGCTTTTGTTTGCAGGGGAGAAAGGCTGAGTTTATAGAAACAACTTATTGAAATATTTTTAACAACCTCAGTCTGTATAATTCCATGAAAGTCAAAAAAGTTTTTTTTTAAAACATGAAGAGCACATGCCATCACCTCATGCCTGGAAGGGGCACCCCATGCAAACAACACAAGCAAGGTAATAAGCATCTATAAGATCACCGAAATACAAGCATGCAACAACCTGCTTCAATCGCATCCTAGAGTTTAAAAAGAGTTTAAAGTAATTGGTATTCTATATAACATCTGCATGATGAAATATCCCAAAAGGAAATAATTTTTGGAAGGATTTTAAAAGAATATATAATTTTAGATTAATAACCATATTCCCCCTCCAAATATTATGATGATATATTTGCTAAGCTATAGCTGAAGTCCTGATAGTTGTTTCTAAGTTTTAAAAGGACCTTGAAGGATGTGCTGGAACTGAAGGGATTTCATCATGCCAATCTCTGAGCACCATAAGGAAAAAGACTGTCAGCAGAGTATGTAGACTACAAAAGCCAAACGTGTGTCCTCCCCTCCTTTTCTCCCCAGCCGCAGGTCATGTGGGATCATCTGGAGTCTGCTCAAAATGTTCACTGCTTGCTCAAATTTGTATTACAGGAAGCATAGCTCCAGTAAGTAATGAACCTTCAGTAATTACTTGATGATAATGGCTGAAAAGTTCCTGTGTCTCTTTTTTTCTTAACAGCTTCAAACCTAATTGCCACATTCTCCACAAGCTGAAAAAGGGATCTTCAAAGAACTACTAACAGAATCATGCCATTTTTAAAATGCTTATCTGTTCCTAAGACCTGGCTATATTACAATTAACATCTGCTTAACAAAGAATTGCACTGGTGCAATTTTTCCATCTGGCAAGGTGCTATGCAGTTAGAATTAAAATTGCCACCAAAACCAGTCCTGGAGCTGGAATGATTTCCATTGCTCCTGAGCCCTATTCTTCTCTCTGAGGTGGGAAGCACGTAACAGAAAACCTCAGCTGTCACATGCCGTTCCTACCTACAGCAGGGCTTTGACAGCACCCGAAAGGACTGCTAGTGTGTCACCATTTCAAGGAGTCCCAGCCAGGCATCCAGGGCAGCAGGATCAAGACCCAAAGTGTATCTCACTATTGGATTTTCTCCATCCACACCCACAGAGGGGGGAAGGCTGGACAGTGAATAGTTGTTGTTCTCATTAAATGTATGTTTTCTGGTCTCCAGGAGAAAGGGAAAGGCTGTATAGTCCACATGCCAATACCGAGCCAGACTGGAAGGAGCCTGGATCCTGGGAGAAGCCCTCGTGATGTGGTATTCTTCCTAGGTTAACTTACTGGTTTTCAGACCACAGAAACACTGTGATTACTCCATTGCTGTCCTGCTCCTGGTAGCCAAACTAGTTAATGCAAAGATGGTTGAGCTATCTCTATGTGGTATAGACTGTGCTCTCTCAACATGGGCTTTAAGACTAACAGGTGCTCACCTTCCCCAGCAGTAAGTACTAGCACCTATCGATTCTTGTCCTGCAAGCTTCTCTGCTGCAAGTAGTGTTGCAGCTCCAGCTACTAAGTCACAAGCCTCACAACATTATGATATCTGATTTGTTTCTTGAAGTCCAGTTCTTAAATGAGGCACATTTGTTTGAAAGGGTAAGGTTTTTCTCTCTTGTGACTAAGGAGAAAAGTTTCAAAAAATTACTCAAGAGAAACCCCATGGCTCAAAACCATCGAAAAAGCCCAGCTGTGCCTGTGGTTTCTGAACACAAAGGAAGTCTCAGCAGTGCTTGTCTGAAAACTACAGTTCACTTGCTCATTTTTTCAGCCTTTGCTCTGTGATAGCAAAGGGATACTGTCCCCCATTGAGCAGTGTAAGTACACAACTACATCGATCACAAAATACACGCTAATTTGGTGTGCTTAAGAAGGAAAGCCAGGTCAGAACAAAGTGACTTATTGCAGTTCTGCACGCGCAAGGGCTCAGTGGGTTTAAACAGCAGCCTCTTCTGCCATAATTAGGGTTCAAAATTGATTTTTAAATCATACTGGAAGATGTGTTGCTTTATACCCTGGACATAACTGTAGTGCAATCTACAGTGTGCTACCAGGCATTTCTAGCATGTTGGCCAGGCTTCGGTCTGTTGCTGTGTTGAGCTGGTCTATCTCCCCAGTTCACAGAGGACTCCGTGCCATAGATCCACTGGCACAGCAGGAACCTCCCAGGCCCTTTTCCCTATGTGCTGGTTCAACTCTGGTGAAATGCCCTCACTCCCTTCCAGTTTTCAAGGGGGTAAGCTCTCATTCTCATCTCCCTTCCCAAACGTCCAACAGGCACAGCAAGCTGGCTGGACTGTGCCTTCCAGCATTTCCTAAAATCTACTTTTTCCAAACTGAATAGATTTAGCAAACCTACCTTGCAGCTGTCATAGGCATATGAAGGAGCTTTCTAGTGCTGGAAGGGAAGCTTCCAGTGCAAACATTTTACAGCAAAACCTGAAGTTTCTGTTTAGATTAAATTCATGTGAAGAGAATGGCAATATATTTATAGGATTATCCTATTCACAGTTAAATCAATGAAGTATTTCCCTGGCTCTTAATTTTGCATCTGGCTATCTTTATTAACTCTTCTGAAGTCCTATCTCATTTACAGTGGTAAAAGAGAAAAAGGAAAAATAGGCAAAAAATAAAGATATCAGATTCCTTGTACCAGCATTTATACACTGGATTGCAAAACCTTTGGAATTTGAGGGATTATAAAGGTCTAAGTAATGCCAAACCAATTGTTCTTCACAGATTAACAAGAAATTTCATGGATTTTATTGCTCTCACTTAAATTTCACACTGTTTGTAAACCAGAGCAGGATATGTGTTTAGAAAACTAAAACACATAAGTAATATAAAAGGTTTTTCAAGTTTCTAGTCACATGAACCAAGAATCTAAAACACTTTCCAAAAGGGCCTATCCTTGTCTTTTTTGTTGTAAGAAAAAGAAAAACTGAGCTCTTCAGGTGAAGGACTCTGCACATCCACGTGCAAGGGTAGTCATCTCTGTCAGCCCATGCAGCCTGAAGCTGCAGAGCAAGGGGGAAATCACAGCAGGACCTAGACATGGGAAATACTGAGAGTATGCACTGTAGTCACTATTCATTTGCGCAGCAGTTTGCATGGAAGGGAGTGCAGGAAGGGTGCTGAAGCTCTGCCAGCTCAACCAGGGAGCAATGGTATCCACCCGGCAGAAAGCCATGGCCTCTCTAAGCTTTACACCCACCACAACTGACGCAGCTTCCCAAACAGAGCTCCGTCAGGAACACGCTGCCACCCAGGTGCCAGGCTGCAGGGTGTGCCCTGCTCTTACACCAGTACCAGACGGCAGCAGCGAGCACACCTGTGGGAGGTGTGCCCAGGCAGAGGAGCTCCTCCGCTCAGTGACAGAGCTCTGGGAGGAGGTGGGTAGGCTGAGGAGTATCAGGGAGAGCGAGAGAGAGAGACAGGCCCAACAGACAGACAGGATGCATGATACAGAGGATTCCCTGTCCTCTCTCTGCGTGGCTGAACACGGTGACTTAAGGGATAGGGGGCAATGGTGACAAGCTCCTGCCCGCGCAGCAGGCGCGTCTCCTCCGTGACTGCCCCGCCTTCCCAGGTGCCCTTGCATGATAGGTACGAGGCTCTGCAAGTGGAACCGAACAATGACAAGGACAATGGTTCATCTAGCTCGGAGGTGTCACCGAGGTTAAGTCAGCCTACGCCCTGCATCAAAACCACTTCCATAAAGATAAACAGATGGGTCATTGTCATAAGAGACTCTCTCCTGAGGGGAACAGAGGGCTTAATATGCAGACTGGACCCACTTCTTAGGGAAGATTGCTGCCTCCCTGGGGCCTGGGTTAAAGATGTGAAGAGAAAGTTTTCTACCCTGGTACGGCCAGATTACTGTCCATTATTGATTTTTCAGGTAAGCAACGATGAAGTTGCAACTAGAAGTCTGAGGGCAATCAAGAGAGACTTCAGGGCCTTGGGATGACTGGCTAAGGGATCAGGAGCACAAGTAGCATTCTCCTCTATCCTTCCAGTTGTAGGGAATGATGAGGAAAGAAACAGGAAGAGCCAGCAGATCAATACCTGGCTCTGAGCCTGGTGTCACCAGGAGAATTTGGGGGTTTTTTGATCATGGGTCAGTTTACACCACAACATGCCGCTTGCAACAGATGGGGTACACCTGTCTCAAAGGGGGAAAAGGATCTTTGCACAGGAATTAACAGGGCTCATTGAAAGAGCTTTGAACTAGATTTGAAGGGGGAAAGGGATAAAACCAGGCTTGCTAGAGATAAGCCTGGGGGCGGCACACCAATGTTTGAGGGACAGTGTTCTAGCAAGGTTCTTCTGTCTGCTGTCTCAGTGGAGGTAGGGGATGGAGAGCCATGTGACAGTGAAGACCCAAGGGCTATGGATGTGTTAGAAACCATGGAAATGCCTGAGAATGGTCACGTAGGAATTAGGGCTTCTTCCCCCAAAAAGGTGGTAGGATCAATAGCCCAACTGAAGTGTATCTACACGAATGCACGCAGCACGGAAAACAAATAGGAGGAGCTGGAAGCCATTGTGTGGCTGGAAAACTGTGATATTGTTGCAATCACGAAAATATGGTGGGATGACTTGTACAACTGGAGTGCTGCAATGGATGGCTATAAACTCTTCAGAAGGCATAGACAAGGCAGGAGAGGCGGTGGGGTAGCCCTGTATGCTAGGGAGTGTTTTGACTGTCTAGAGCTTGATGATGGTTACGATAGGGCTGAGTGTTTAAGGGTAAGAACTGGGGGAAGGCCAACAAGGCAGATATCATGGTGGGAGTCTGTTATAGACCACCCAACCAGGATGAAGAGGCAGATGAAATATTCTATAAGCAGCTGAGAGAATTCTCACAATCACTAGCCCTTGTTCTCATGGGGGAGTTCAACTTACCAGACATCTGCTGGAAATACAATACAGCGGAGAGCATAGAGTTCAGGTGGGTGTCTGTCTTCTCTCCCAAGTAATAAGTGATAGGATGAGAGGAAATGGCCTCAAGTTGCACCAGGGGAGGTTTAGATTAGATATTAGGAAAAATTTCTTCACTGAAAGGGTAGTCAGGCATTGGAACAGGCTCTCCAGGGAAGTGGTTGAGTCCCCATCCCTGGAAGTATTTAAAAGACAGGTTGATGCAATGCTTAGGGACATGGTTTAGTGGTGGACTTGGCAGTGCTAGGACTGGACTCGATCTTAAAGGTCCTTTCCAACCTAAACGATTCTATGATGCTATAATTCTATGATTGTACTAATAATGTAATCTATGAAACGCCTCGCAGAAAGTACATGCAAGAGACAAAAGAAGAGCCTACTATCAGTTGTTCATATCTCATTCTAATTAGTAGATGCTGCTGTCTCCCCTTGGTGGTACGTGCTCTCAGCTGATTGATTCGTTCATTAGTGCTTGCACCTAGTTTCTTTTGTCTTCTGCTTTCTCAGTACAAGGTTCAGTCCCCTGTTCATAGAGAAACTTTTGACTTAGAGCTGGTGTTTGAAGTAGAATTAAAACAACTGATGCTTAACACATTGCATTAAGGAAAAAAGTCAGGTTTTCCACAAATAGGAGTGAAAGAACATATGTAGATCATCATTGCCTCCACAGAAAGCTGCTCTGTAAAAAAAAAAATTTGAAATCTACATATATCCTTATATATCTCACAGTCTGAGGCAAAGGAAAGGCTTTGCCTCTTTCTGCCTGCCTCTCCATAAAATTCTTGCTGAAGAAGCAACTGCATGATGCATGAACAAAGAAAAAATAAATGAAGGAATGTGTGTGTATGTGTGCGTGTATATATATGTACTTAGTCTTACACCTTTAGTCAGTGACAGTGTGAAATTGAGCTTACCTGTTTGTGTAGATACAGCAGGAACAACACAGTAGACCCTGCACATGCCCAGCTCATGTGATGCTGCAATGCTCAGCAAGTGGAGAATTTTTATCTCAGTCAGTCTTTTGCGATGTGCAGTTCCCATTGTCACCTCATCCATACCAGAGGAGAGGTCTTGAGGGTCTTGGCTTCTGTTTTATCCCTGAGAAGTTTGGCAGGAGTTTAGTTTCACAAGCTCAAAAGGTACAGAAAGGACACGGTCTGACAGCACACACAAAAGCAGGGTGCTTAGCAGCAAGAGCATTAAACTTCATCAGTACCAGTCATATAGCAAACAGATGAAGGAATATTTTTTAATCTGCCATGATGGGGTTGTTAATGACAGCTATAGACAAGATGCTCCAAACATTCCATTTTAAAATTCATTTTTTGACCCCCAGATTCACTGCATTTGTTGAAGGCTTAGAAGCGAATGTTGGCATTGCCAGTGCAGGTGTAGGAAAGGCCAGCCTGGAGAAGACATTTGATTCATCTATGAATAAGATTCACTGGGCCTAAAAGTAACTTGTAAAAATGGGGCTATTCTAATATCCCAGCAGCTGAGAGGGAGAGGGGAACCGGGAACCCACAGAGCTCCTGTCTGCACACTCTTGGAAGATCTGTGAAACGCTCAGCCAGGGCTGCAGAGTGAGCCACAGCCTGTGCCCCGTGCTGGGAAGCCCTACCTCCATAAATTTCTAGTGTGCCAGGACGCCCAGCATCACAGGGACTCCCTCTACACAGGATGGACTGAATTCACCCCCTGTGAGACAGCTGCGTGCTGTTGGGCCTCTGACTGCTTTTGAGAGGGGTCTGAGTATACTCAGACCTGAAAATCTTTGCAAATGTAAAGCCTGCTTTGCTGTAAACCTGAGGCGCTGCATGGGGTATTGCTGTTTTAGGCACTATCACACAGTTTGCTGCATTTGTGTCACCCTACTCATATCAGAGCTTTGCCTGGCTCCTTCCATCATCTCTGAGGCTGGGCTCTGCTAGGGGTATCAAAAAGACCATCTTTTGGTGGACATCACAATCATTCTCACAACTCCTCCTCCTTTGTGCTCTCTGCAGGGGCCACTACCCGCTTCCTTCTAGCTGGTGCTAAACCACTTCTTGCCACTCTGCTCCCTGCTGTCCCTGCCCTGGCGTGGGTCACTGCAGCCTGAGGTGATGAGAGTGGGACTTCTTGAAGCTCCATTCACTGCAGACCTCATGTTACAAATGCTTACTCATTCAAGCTTCTAACTGTGGCCACAATAACCTCTTTAAAATCAAGCATATAATGATGTGATAACAGTATTTCACCACTTACATGACAATCGGACTGCTGCTGACAGCATTGGAGAATTCTGGAAAACCCCTGACTGGCAGGTCAGGTCATCTTCTTGGAGAAATCAATGGAAAATGCTCCAAGGAGAATAAATGAACATGCCATTGACACCTTAGATGCTGTTTCTCAGGTGACAGGCTTTAGAAGTGGAAATGCCAAAAACCTCTCTGCCACAACAGCTGAACATAAATATACAGCAGATCACGGAGAAATATCAACGCTGATTGCAGTAGGGGCTAAAGGGTCTGGTAATTAAATATAGCCTCAGGTACATAGTTTTATTAGAAGTGAATAAGAGCTCTCTTGAATCTTAATCATAACACTTTGGCTTGGACAATCCAGCTAATCGGTTGTACTTTTCAGTGAGGTGAGTACAATACATCAATCTTCAGAGTTCATTTTTAAGAAAGCCATAAAAATGAAATACCTAATCACAGTCCAGGCTGGTTAAACTAAACCTACACAATGAGACACCAGTACCATCAAACAGGTCTTCCCTGTCCAGACAGAGCATGGGACAGATGTGTTCCATTTATTTGCTGCACCCTTAGCAGAAAACCATCAATTTTATTAGCGGTGATTTATAAGATTAAGATAAAGACCACATGTCAGAGGGGGCTGATTGGTCTTGGATGAAAGCTAGGTAAATGCCAAGCCTGGACAACAGATGTGAAATTGTGCCATGGCTTTAAAATTCTTTACTCTGCAGCTAGTTCTAATATTTTTTGTAAAGAACTGGTGGTTTGTGTTGTAGAGCAGAACCGTGAGTTTAACCATAAAATGATGGAAAATGTCTGAAGAAGCATTTTTCCTTCTTCCCATATTTTACTGCTTTGCCACTTTTTGTTGAAAATGAACAGGACCAGAATCTCCTAGAAATGTCTTGCTTGATCATTCAGAAAACTGCTTTTCCTTTGTTTCTTTCTATGCAGTTGTCTCTTAATTGTGCCACAGCAAGTAAATAGTGTAAGATACATGGGACAGGTGTCCACACAACATCTAGGCAAGATGTGAGAAGCACAAAAGTTTTGAAAAGAATCTTTTTGCTTGGTTAGGGGAAGAGGGGTGTCAACAGTCTAGCACAGCAACTGAGCAGAATTGGGGTTCTTCGTCCCTGCAGCTTTGTTGTCTACCCAGTGCTGCTGCACTGCTAAGGAGGCACGGCAGGGAGATGTGCTGTATTTTGGGACCCTGCATCCCATTACTGCCTCCTAACAACCTACTGCTGGTCAGCTGAGCTGTGATCAGACTGGAAGAAGGCACAGTGGTGCAAGAGGCATGAAGATGGCTTGTGTGGTACAGAAAGTACATGCTGCCCCAGACGGTGCTTAAGGTCGGCTAGCAAGGTCCCTTTAAACTCTGTGGCAACTTTGCCTTTACCAAACACGTGCGGGTGTTGGGCCCCCTGCTTCTGGAAGAGAAAAAAGCACTGGCTTAAATTTCTGTGAAAGTGGGTTAAGCAATTGCATTTTTTTCAGACAATCAAGGTGGGTTAAAAGTAAGCCTAGGAGCCATCACAATAGCTCTGCTGATGGGTGGTAATCATTAAAATACACTGTTTGCAGGTGATCAGATGCCAAAGCACCTATTGCATTTGACACATAAGCTACACCATTCCTTGTCAGTACTCCACTCTGTGGTTAGTCAATGACTTTTCCACTACAGTTACAGCTATTTACAGTACTGTAAGGTCTATTTACAGACCTGCGAAGGTCTCCATTATCAAGCCACGGGGACTTTGTTGCTTGCTCAGACTGTCTTTGCTTAGAAAATGAAATGTTGTAGAGCAAGACCAGTGCAGTTATGTTCCACGGGCAGCAGCGGTGTTTCCCAGCAGCTTTCTGAGTAGTGGTCAAAGAGTTATGGTTGACCTGAAACATCAATGACTGCTTGGGTGTCTGCTTCTCAGGGACCTGAGCCCAAGCAGCCAGACTTTGAGGAGGTGGCATGCTCTCAGTTTTCAAGCATATATTCTCTGTTTAAGTGTAGCACCATGGCAGAAGAAACCATCAGGGCGGCTCATACTGATATGGGAACTGGCAGAAATGGGAAGAGTTTTCCCAAAGCATTCAAGTCCTTTTGTCAGTTGTCTATTTCTTTGTGCTATTTTTATCATTGTTGCTTTGATTTGTTTTTCTGTGAAAAAACAGAAGTTATCAAACCGGGTGGGAAGGAGGAGGTAGGGAATGGGGACACTGGAGTACACTGTGTGGGAACTGGAAATAGATAACTTGTTTTTTCTGCTTTCAGCTATGGTCCTTACCTTGCTTGGATGTTTTCTGTTTCTTCTTTTCATTACGTGTAAGTCAGCTGGTGCAATATTTTGATGCATTGTTTACAAATACATTTTAACTATATGAAAAATGCCATCTATTCCATGTATAATGTGTAAGACGCATTGGGGCTTACAAAGGAAATTATAAAAGAAACACCTTTCCCATATACATTTGATAGGCTTTTAGAAAGTGTCCTTCAAATGTAAAGCTTCTGTCCTTATAATCTTACTCTCCAAGCAGTGATAAAAACTCTGAGATAATTGAAGCTGTGTATTTGGGGGATTTTTTTCAAATGCAGGCCTTTCAAAGTGTTTGGATAATGGATGAGCAGTTTTAGGAAGACTGCTCATAGGCAGACCTTGAATTACAAAAGAATTGGTTGTAGTGATTTTGAAAAGAAACTTGAAAAGAACAAGGTGATTGTGTGGAAATAGGCTTCATCTAGCTGTAATGCATGCAATATTCAAGAAGTGCATGTAAGAATTTTTATTAGACTGTCTTAATTTCTGGCTTCTTTCTGCTGTGAAGGGGTCCAGCTGTGTGAGTTAGTGGGAAAAGGGTATGTTAATCTTCCCAGCTTTCATAATCAAGTGACCCATGGCTGCCACAGCATCAGCTAAACCCTGTCTGTGAAAGAGGGAATATCAAAGTAAGTACATGTCATTTCAAGGGATTATTAATTACACTTAAACTAGGGCTTGAGTGATCAACAATGTCTATGTAAACTTCTGTTTAGATGACTAAATGTCTTTGAGGGTATAAAACCCCGAAATTACATATTTTCAAGATCAAAGCATCAAGGTGTTAAGCTGAAAATGGTAATGCCCTGCCAGGGAACTGAACAAGATGCTGAGGATTGTTAACAGCCCTTTTACTTCATAGAAAGCTCTTACCACTCAATTTAAATAAGTAGTGGTGGGAAAACAAATCTCCATGCCAGCTTGCATTTCTTTCTTTATCTGAACATTGCGTACCTCTTCAAATAAACCTCTAAGCTTTAAAACCTTATAATCATCAACCTGGAGGATTAGTCTTAGTCTAGAAGCACATCTGGAGACAAACTGAGGTCAAGCTCTGTTCCAGAAAGGGAATGGACCATGTCTGAAGTCTCAGTCCTAGACTGAGTGTTTTCCAAGAGGGGTCTCAAGACTGCTATTATGGTTAGATTTCCCTTCCATCTAAACTGGTGAAGCACCTGGGGACTGCACCAGGCCCTGGAGACCCCTCAGCACACCAGCTTGTAAACATGCTGTTAGCTTGGAAGCTGCTCAGCACACTAGGATGGGCTGGCCACAGGCTGCCCACAGGCACTCCTTGAAAAAGGAGCAAATTGTGTTGAAGCACTGTGCTCACATGAGGATGCTTCTCTGACTCAAGGTCTTTGTATCTAAACAAAACTCTGTGATACTGGGACATCTATGCTGTGATGAACAGCCTGAGTCTCAAAGAAAGACTGAAATGAAGATGGAAATGAAACAGAGGGAAATGAAGATGCCTAGTGGTCCTCCAGAGAAAGGGGAATACTTTTCACCTCCTCTTGCCTTTTTACTGGCCAAAACCTATGATGTTTCTCTAACCAGTTTCCAGCCCCTTGAACCCTTCCTGCCTGGATATTCTTCCACCAAAGTGTGAATTTCAAACTTGGTTTGAATCCTTTCATTTTTATCTAAAACCTTTGCTCCCCACAAATACCACATATTATTTCAGAAACAACAGCAAAGTATTAAAGCCAAGTGAGCTGTAATACAATTTTTCTATTAATCTCTAACATTATTATTTTCTAATAGGCATGACCAAACTTATAAAATCTCAGAGTTTCAAGCATAATTGATACCAGGATAAGAGAAAACTACAAAATTTCCTTGTTGTTTTAAAGACATTGAGTTAACTAGAGAGATATTCTTGTTAGTGGTGGTTCATTAAAAGGTCCTTGATGCAAGTGAAATGTTAATTTTAGCAGAAATGATCTAAGGGACTCAAATTATTAATTGACGCATGTTTAATAGTTTTTTAATTAGATGCTTTATTAGCAGAAATAATACCAAAACTGAAGTGACTTCCACTAAATTTTTAAGAGTTTGACTACACAGCATTGGATTCCCTGATCGCATTACTGCTGCCATCTTATTGCCATTCCCAGGCTGCATTCATTTGTGCTCAAATTGCAATAACTACTTTTTAAAGTGCATTTGTTTTGCAGTCTGTGATTAGCAGGGCAAGGTGTGCTGTAAGAACTATTGGGGAGTGAATCAGGAATGGAAATGAGAAAGCCAGTAGGTTCAGAGGCAAGGCACTCTTAATGAAATTTTACAAAAGGTATATGTGGTTTATGGACACAGAAGGAGAAGCTGAGAAGGCTGGTTCTGCTCAGCCTTAAGAAGAAAAGGCTCAGGGGAGATCTCACAGCTGTCTACAATTTCCCGATGGGAGGGTGTAAAGAAAATTGTCAAATTCTTCTTAGAGGTGAACAGTAATGGGATGAGAGATGATGGATACAATTTGGAACAAGGGAAAAACCCAGAATAGAAGCCCATAGATGTTATGGGATTTCCATCCTTGGAGATACTCAAAATGTAACCTGGCACGTCCCTGAGGAACCTGCTGTAGCCAGACCCGCTTTGGGTGATGGGCTGGACCAGGTCCCTACAGAGGTCCCTCCCAACTCATTTTAGCCTGTGATCACAGGATTTACACTACAGAATTGGTAATGACTGTGCAGGGAGAACAGCCCAACAGGTTTCTCTGGTACTTCTGAGCCATGGAAGTAACTGAAGAGATGGATGGTAAATTTACGTCCTGAAGGGCAGACTTACCTTCAGTGACAAATGAGAGATCCCAGCCACAAAGATCAAGCACATGCCTTCCTGGGGATCCCACATTACACAATACCCTAATTACATGCTCAAAGGTATGTGTTCATTCACCTGTTATGGTCCCTGCCCATCTCTGCTGGTATTTAAACATCTGATTCTTAAATGTGCAGACAATGGGCTGATGTGGTTGACACTGGGTTAACAACATGGCTGTCAGCCCACTGAAAAATCCTGGAAAAAACAGGAAAATGCAGCGACCTTTTCTTTACTCATGAATTCAGGAGCAATGACTGCTTCAGTTCCTATGGCCTTGGTAAAACTAGGCAAGGTCTAAGAAAGCACTCTTGTAATGCAGTATTGAATGTGACGTGCGCAGCAATGAGGCTCGATTGTATCGCAAACATATTCCCAGTAGCTTATGTCTCCTCCGCTGCTGAATTGGAAAAAATCAATCCATGTAAGCCAGGAATCCTGCATCTGTCCTCAAGAATCTTCTCATTTTCAGCTTTCTTCAGAAATTCACATTAAAACAGAGGTTTATTAAAAGCAAAAAAAAAGTAAATAGTTGATTTCTTAGTGTTGTATCACTCCGCTGAAGTTAGGATTGTACCACATCATTAATGTTCCTGCATGTTACCACCATCTTCTGTTTCAGGACAGGGCACCAACAGACACTGCATATGACTGTTTTAAGGGCAGACAGGGGCAAAGAATAGGTCTGACATTTATCTTTAATGGACAGTTTTAATAGGTTCAGAGGCTAGAGAGAAAATACAGCAACTAACTGTTTTATAACACTTAACAGGATACAAGATTGAAAGACAGGAAACTGCCCCAGAGGAAAGACTTGTATCCCAGTGGATTATTTTTCCCCCATTTGAAAAACTGTGGTCTAATTAAGTAACAGATGCAGATGGTTTCATTCAGACTGTGCCCAGTATTTGCAATTAGCAAAGAAGAAATTAATTTGTTTCTAAATTGACACGAGTGTTGGGAGGCGGGTCGGTTTGTTTTTCTTTTTTCTGTGGTGCTGTGCATTTTTGGGATTGCCGCTCTCAACTATCTGATGGGAAAGGTTTCCCAGACAAGCCAAGCGAGCCACCTTGAGGGGTGGCGGCAGGGGGAGGATGCAGGCCCTGGGTGATTAATTTGGATGGGGCCTCTCATGTGGTTATGGCAGTTTTCTGTGCTTTGGCACAAGCCGTTGATGGGTTTAGGTGGGCACAGCCTTTCGGAAAGCACAAAGGCCAGTGCTCGTGCCATATGTATGGGATCTGTCCTCTTCACAGAGATGAAGGTGGGGTGGTGTAACCAGCCTTCCTTTCCCAAGCTGCGACGCTAGCCTGCCCTAGGCCAAAAGGACAGGCTTCATGCATGGCAAAACCTAAATTTTCAACACAGATTTGCAGTGCTTGGCCCCAAAACTGGAGGCTGTATACCTATAGGGACATGTGTACTGCTGCAGCCTGTCCCCCAAGGTGCACAGGCAGGGATACTCTGGGCTGGCAAACCAAACGTCTGCCCCCTGAGTGGAGTAACCGAAACAAACAAATGCTGTTTTCTGTTACTCTATCTGAGCCCACAGCAGGAGTCTCTCTGTCCAGCATTACCCATACCCCAGACCAGCACAGATAAGTAAGACAGAAGTACTTGTTTCCCTGGTCCTCAAATCCCCCGCTTACCTGTGCTCTCTTCCCCACCTTCAGAGAATGCCTTATCTTCTGCTGTTGCAGCCTTACCTGAATACACTCCCTGTAATGGCACGATAACAAAACCAACACAGGGATTAGCTGGTTAAATCCCACTAAGCCCCGGGTAATGGTGCACATGGGAATCAGACCACATATACTTTTACTTTCATTTATCACCTCCGGTGTGTCTTATGTGGCAGTCCAAGTATTACATTTTGCTTTTATCTGCAAGAATATTTTTGCAACAGCCAACCTTGGGCATTGGACTGAAACCAGCAGCTGAGGAAATTATTTGCCAATAAAAAAAAAAGCTATTTCTACACCACTAGTTAGTAAAGGAATTGATTCAGCCAGTCGGGGAAAAGTTTTCATGCGCTGGCATCAGAAGGTAAAGCTTCAGACTCGTCCGGTATTTTTCCACTAAGATTTCTGGACTCAGAGAATTCCATTTGCTGATCATTTTACCAGAAAATTATCACTTCTGAAGGAAAGTTATTTACTCTGACTGCTGTATTAGCAGCGGTAGCACAGAGCAGGTGCACACAAGAGCTATGAAAGAGTGCCATCTCCTGGGCCTCGGGCTGCTCTGGGAAATCTGCTTTTGCACATCCTGGCACGCACAGACCGAAGGCAGCTGTGCAAAAGCCATCGTGCAATTAGTGGATAATGCTGATTCTAGGAGTGGAAGGAGGGCAATTTGTTAATGTCATCGTTTAGTAGCCTGTTAGCTGGGCAGATAAGCTCTGAGACTGTCTAATTTAGAAAAAAAGAACCACTATGTTAATACTGCATAAGCCTGAAGAATTGCGCAATTGTAGTGCTCGTGCAGCTGCTGTGTTAGGGAGATATGTTGAACCGCAGGTGCGGGGAGTAGTTTTCACATAACCCAACAGCCCACAAGCATTATGAAATGCCCGCAGCGCCAACACCGACCGAGCTGCAGGGAAGCCAGGTGCCTGCAGCTTGCTTTGGGGTTTTTGGTTTTGGGGCTGTTTGGAAGACTGCTCTCTTCATTTCTACTAGTGATCCCCTCCCTCTTCACATGGTTCAAATGCCCTTTTTCTGTAAGTGGAAAGACACGGAGATCTACTTGCCCTCTTGTTAAGACTCCCCAGGTGACAGAGCCACGTTGGGGAGGGGGAGAGTCCTGAGGAAATCTGTGTTTCTGTGATTTGCAAGGAACGGCTGAGATCTCCTGCCTTGTGCCCTAGCTCATACTGCTGTACTAGTGCAAAACAGCTGACATTTTAACCCCAGCCCTAGGAAAAATTAAAAAACAAAACCAAAAAGAAGTATTATTTAATGAGTTCCAGTTCCAGTCAGGGAGCTGCCCAATTTGCAGGGCAGTTAAGATATACTTTGTCCTGCCTGTACTTTGCCCACTTTAGCTTGATGAGGGCAAGCTGTTTGCTGTCCCCATAATCCCTAAATGACATGGGCTTCCCCTCATTGGAATTAGTCATGTCATTATGTCAAACTATAATCACCTGCATAAAAGGTATCAGGTGTCCAGTAAGCAGTTACCTACATTTTATTCTTCAGAATCTCTTTCCATCCTATCTAACCTGTCCATTTGCTGAACAGTTGTTTTCTTATTTTCTTGGATGTCATGGTTTAACCCTAGTGGGCAGCTCAGCTGCATGCAGCTGCTCATTCACTCTCCCCCAATGGGATGGAGAAGGAAACCAGAAGGGTAAAACTGAGAAAACTCGTGGGTTGAGATAAAGACAGTTTAACAGGTAAAGCAAAAGCTGCACATGCAAGCCAAGCAAGGCAAGGAATTCCTTCACTACTTCCCATTGGCAGGCAGGTGTTCAGCCATCTCCAAGAAAACAGGGCTCCATCACGCGTAACAGTGACTTGGGAAGACAAACACCATAACTCTACATGTCCTTCCTCCTTCTTCCCCCATCTGTATATGCTGAGCATGACGTCATATGGTATGGGATGTCCCTTTGGTCAATTGGGGTTAGCTGTCCCGGCTGTGTCCCCTCCCAACTCGCTGGTGGGGTGGGGGGAGAAACAGAAAAGGTCTTGATGCTGTGCAAGCACTGCTCAACAATAACTAAAACATCCCTGTGTTACCAACAGTGGTTTGGTCACAAATCCAAAACACAGCACCATATCAGGTACTACTAAGACAATTAACTCTATCCGAGCCAAACCCAGTACATTGGGCTGAGCTCAGCTTTCTCCTTCCTCTTCTTTATCCAAATTTGCAGTAGAGGAAGTATTACAGAGGACTGCAGTTTTGCCTTCTTCTCTCTATCTTTGAATTTTCCAAGACTTTCCCCTTACAAATGATGAAAGATTTTAAATTATTTGCTCTTTTTTCTGTTGCTGTTTGCTCCTTTTTCTCAGATTTTTCCTATGCCTTTAAGATGCATGAAGTAGAAAATAATCTGATAGACCTGCATGTGCAATGGGTTTGATAGCAACCTGGGAAGACCATTCTGTGTTTCTAAAGTTATTCTGTCTCTTCATTAAGAAATTCAATCACAGTTCATTTGTCACTGCACTTAGCATTCAGGTCATGTACATAATGAAAAACTTGCTGAGGATTCTTTATATTCTGCACTCTCGCAGCCTGTGCTCTACCCTGCAGGTGCCACAGATGTCACTAAAACAAATCATGGAGTATTTTATTCTTGGAAGATATAAAACTGGTGTCGATAAAATAGTATTAAAGTATCATCTTTTTTAATACATGGCAATGGCTAATAATAAAAATATAAGCATACATCTATTCATCAGTATATATTGGATATATATTTCGAGTACAGTCTGATTGAAATTTGCCAGGACAGATGTAAAATGTCTTTGCATTTTCGATACTGAAAGCAGCCTCCAAAAATCTGAGTAGTTAGGAGTACATCCTCTCCCTGTCAAACCAGCTGGCCAGATCCTCAATTTCAACAGGACAATATTTCAATTCATTCCTGAACTATACCGAGAAGTCAATAGCATTTACTATCCAGTCCAATACCTTACAGCCAATGTTCAGCTCCTAGAAAAACTATTTGGGCTTCTCAGTCTAAGACTTGTCAAACACTGTCCACTCTTGCAGTACTATGTTACGTGCACATGCTCCCACCTTTTTATTCTTCTGAGAATGATGCAAGGGACTTGACTGGGTGAAATAATAGAGAAAGTAAGCTAACTAACACTGATGAAGCACAGCAGAGTTAGGTTCCTAAATACCTATAAAGACTTGCCCTACAGTGTTTTATATTGTGCCATCTCTCTCTTAATTTATCTCTAAAATATAGTGCTCTGTTGAGCTATTAGTCAGTTTTATTGGTGGCCTTGTAGGAGTTTGTAACAAAAATATTAAGATTGGTGTGAATGCAATATGAGTGAAAAGCGTTGTGTTTAAGCAGTGGAAGAAGCAGCAGAAGAAGGATTTTTAAAAAGGTCTGTAATGCTAACAAAGGACACCATGCTTGGCATACCACTCCCAGGACCCCATTTCCAGCAGTAAAATGGGACATGTGTTGTTATACCAAGCCCAGAAAATCTGCATTATGAGAAGACCCCAGACGACCAACTGTCCAGCAGACCCTGCATCCTAACAACAGGAGGGTGGCACCGAAATGGCAACATATCCCATATAACATACCGCATATGCCCTTTCCCGTTAGCCTAGCAGGAAGACGTACATATTTTCCAAACAAGAAAAAACAGAGAATGGGTCCTCCAGGCTGTGTCTTATTGAGCTGGCACCTGGGGAGATATCTGGCGGGAGGTAGGATGTAGGTCCCCATGGACCAGCAGATGGTCTGGGAGCACTGAGGTTCCCAGTGGTCATAGGCCTTCTAGTTTCTTTGCCATGTAGCTGGGCACCTGAGCACTTCGGCTTTGCTGTTCTAGGATCAAGTCTGTTTCAAAAGTAAACATGTTCTCAGACTTAACTTCTGTATCCTTCTAATGGAACATTTCTAAAAAAAAAGAAAAAAAAAATGTTTTCCAGTTCAGAACAAAGTGTCAACAAAAGGTCTGCCTTTTAACTAGCTCCAGCTAGAGATGTCAGGCAGGCTAACCATGTTCACATGCTTGCAGTGCCTGACTGAAAGGCTTTGTTACTGCCATATTCCAAACCTATTCAAGTAAAGTGGGAACAAAGGGTTAGTTCTTATTAATTTTTCATCAGGTAGGTACACTATAAGGCAGTCTTGTACTCTGTCCCCACAGAGTTGTTCTATTCATTCCTTCCTGTGATTCATTCACACTCCTTACAAAGATCAATATGATGGAGGCAGCGGCTACTTTGTCTAAAGCAGAGTTGCTTCCTTTGAACATAAAACTCATTTTTTTCATAGTGGGCTTGAGGAACACTTGGGAAAGCTGATCCAAATTAGCAGTGAGTGTAAAATTAAATTGGAATTTAAGCTGTCTGAGTGTAATCAGCCATTCTCATACTGGGGTGATGCCCTCATTCCCCACTATGGAAATGAAGCAATTACTGCAAAGAAGCAAATCTTCAGAGCTTGAGAACTGCAGAGCTAAACTTCATTAAACACCAGTTGAGACTCTCTCAGAACTAAGGGGGTACATCTGCCTCTGCCCAAAGTGATGCCACACAGCGTGCCTCAGCTAGGCTCACAGACCAGAAGCAATATTGCTGCACTCCTACAGCAGTTCACCTGTGCTAATGGATGCTGTTTCTCAGTGAAGCTAATCATCTGGGACAGAGCTCCATATTGATATGATTACACATCTTCCAGCACCCAAGTTAGCATGGATACCCTGATGTACCCCTGTATTGCCTATGGTGCTGACAGACCTAAAGTAGAATTAATTTAGTTTGGTATAATACATTTTGAAAGTGACTTAGCTAAGTCCATTGGGACGACTTTCATCATGAAAGAAGAATATTTGCATAGGTATTTACTGAAATTGAACTAAATTTGCATGAACTTTTGAAAGAAAAACTTTCTTAGGTGATCTCAGTTTAAAGAATAAAAAAAACCCACAAACCCTCTCCTTTTCTTTGGAGTGGGGAAAGATGGAAAAATATGTTGGAGTGGATTTAAAATGTAAAGCCTCTACCTGTCTGTCTGTCTGTCTTTAACTCCCCACTACCTCCAAAGCCAGAGAAAAGAACTGAGAAACTGTATAAGATGAAAACAAGTCTGGTGCAATGAAGGGGTAAAATGTTCAGGACTTTCAGGTTTTGCAGTTCACACCTTTGACAAAAATGTACCTTCTGCTACTCAGCTTACACTTTCTCTATATTGCTTTCTTTTACCTTTGGGACAAAGGACTCAGTAAGTGTTGAGGGGTGAGGAAGGGAGAAGGCAGGGATTTATAGGCATATCCAAGAGAGCAGCTTTTGACCCCTTCAGAGTGCTGGAGGTGTTCCTTCCAATCCTCCTCCTCCATTAAGTAACTATCCTAGGCACCAAGCTTTAGAGATTTAAACCGAACTCAGAGGTCTATGAGGTAGGGAAAGAGTAAGGGGAAGGCACTCAGGGCTCAGGCTGCCACCTGGAAAGCTGGAGGGATTTTACGAACCTACACTTCCAACTTTCACAGCTAGTATGTGCTGAAGAAACTGTGGGTAAGAGATAGTGAAGTACCTTGCACTGAGGGAAGATTCTCAAACTTGCACAAAAGCAGCTTCATATGCAATCTTTTTTTCTCCAAAAAAAGTTTGCCCTTCAGTTTTGGTAAATAAATCTTGGCTTTTTCTTTACCATTAAGACTTCCCATGTTGTTGAGAGGAGGGTGAGAGAGGAGGCAAGAAGAATCAGTGTGAAACTAATGAAGGTGGAATGCATTGTTTCCCTGTGGACAGTGAATAAAAATAAAGATGCTCTCCTGGTAGGAGGTGGAGGCCATTTGCTGCCAGTCTACAAAGGACTGGGGTAGAGGGTTGGTGCTGCTGAGTACTGACCTGTGGGAAAAAAGTTCCCTCGAGCCAACACAAACTAGCACTTATCCTGCAAGGAGCAGATAACAGAAGAAATGCAGTGCTCCAATAACCCCTGAAATGATACCAGTTATAATCCCTTTTGCCCTTTTAATGTACTCAATGGAACAAACTGTTTGGAATTGTGGTGATAAAAAACCTTCAGACTAGACTGAGTTCTCCATGAAAGTTTTCAATACAATTTACAACTAACTTCAGCTGCAAAATGCAAACATAGCTCTTCTCTCCTTCTCTCACCGCCAGTGTGCCTGTCTTTAGGATATACTCATGGATGTCTAGAGGGAGTTCGTCTAGGTGCATGTGTACCTTCAGGCTAAACGATGCCCATGGTCTGAGAAGGACCTGGGCAGAGATCCAAGTAGTGCAACAATAACCAATGATTTATGGGTGAGTGATGTAAAACTCAATAAAGATGCAGAATCAGGTGACATTATTGGTGTGGACATTGAATGAGGGGAGGGGATTAAAAGGCTCAATATACTGAAACATGAAGCTAGGAGATGGAAATATGCATGGCTGAATCCTTTCCAGTAAGGTGTTTGAGAAATCCTATTACTGTTTGATATAGATCAACAAAAGGAAGCTGGATTGGTTTTGTTAAAGTGTATGCCTCCAAAAAAGGTTATGTTTAAAACTAAAAGTGTATGGTATGCAGAAAAGTGTGTGGTATGTCAGAAAACATTTTGATTTTGCAAATAAATTAACTTTTTTGTAAAAAAAAACTAGAAAAGGAAAGCAACCTTTCACTGAGAAGCTTGTTGAGATCCAGTTTATAAGGAGAAGGGGAGAGTCCCACTCAGTAGTTTCATGATCAGAGAGGAGACCTACGTGCTGATACATGGAAATGCTGTGTGCAAGAGCCCTTACCGCTGGTTCTCTTTGATGGAGAAACCCTCTGTTTCTTTTGTCTGAACTGAACTTTGTCTGAAAGGTAAAGAATCCCAGAGGCCCTGAATTGAAATTGGATCAGAAGCAATAGTTTTTATCTGTAACAGCTGCAGTTCCTTAACACAGGTTAAAAGATAATTAAAACTTGCTTCTATCTTGGGTCATTTTAATTGAAGAAATAGAAACCTGTTACATGTAGATTCAAAGGTTTCCATCCCTTTTCTCAAAGCACAGGGTTTGCTCCTCTCTTTTTACTGCAGCAAGGCTAGCCTTTGGCTAGTTTCAGGCTACCACACATTCCTCTCTCTTTTCTTTCTAAAACCTGACCATCGTCTGTGTAACTGTATTGAATTGCACCATCAAGAGCAATATGCAGGGCATGGCATTCCTTTCCTATATAAACATGCCTCATTCACCCATCACTGAATTCCATCCCCTGAATCATTCAGCCAAAGGTCATAATATAAATGAGCTCCTTCACCCATGAAAAACTCTGCCTGTACCTATTGTGTTGTGCTGTGCACCATAATCATATCTGCTACTGTCAACTAACATTTTCATTACCCAAAAAAAGCATTCTGGATTTGCTTTGACAGTATGCCCTGGCCATAACAACATGTTGCCAGCCTTGGCAGCACCACTGACTGGACAAACCAAGTATTAGGTCAGGAGTCTGGGAGCACTCTTTGGGCTTCCTACACCGGAGGGGACACTGTTAGTGATGCAGCATGGACATGGAAGCTGGAATAACCTATCATGTAACGAACACGGCCTCTAGCAACAAGGTCTTCCCTGTCCAAGCATGTGAAGCCGTTTCTGGTTTCTGAATCTGATTCTATAAACATGGCTGAGCTCTCAGGTACAGGCAAAGTTTCCCTTTGCTGGCTTCTGTTGGCCAACAAATTGTGCACAACAAAGTGCACCTAACAAAAATGATCTTCAGACATGAAAGTATCATGGGGACACCAAGAGACCTACAATGATTAGTCGCTTCTCTGCCCTCTTACTGCCTCCCCAGACTCTCCCTCCCCCTGAAAACCATGGAGAGACATCTCATATATGCGTATATATATGTGCTCTCTGGGCCAGAGTCTACAGCCCACTGAGCAGTGTGTTGCTGAGATGCAGGAGACTTAGACTGAAGTCTTTACTGTGAATCCCCTAATTTACAGCTGTTGATTCATTCTCCTCGAGCTCAGGGGAAACAAATGTAGCCTTTCTCCTTCAGTAGACCAAGCGATAATATTTAATATGAGATAATGCAGGAAATGGAGTATGAGAACCATTAGTCAATAAATAAGAATATTAGTTTAACAGTTTTCCTTTACCTTCTAGAGGAAGCATACATCAACCTAGCTATACTTACCCTAAGCGGTGATTACAGGATGAATACGTTATAGAGGCGTGAGACAATGACGAGCCAGGGTTGTTTATGGGCAATAGGTTAAAAGAAATGTTCTGAATGACAAATAGTCAATAAGAATGTTTTTCACCTTTTTAGACTAAGACAAAATGGCTTGATCATATCCAATTACCTTATAAAAATGTTTCTCACTGTTGATTGAGATAATGAAAGAGAGGACCAGAACCCATTTTCATTCCTCTGTCCTTGAACCTGTTTTCATGTGGAGGTTCTTCTCCGCAGGTAGCATCACCCATAATAATTGGTGAACTTAAGTAAGAGGCATAAGATTTCTGCCCAAGTATATAGAATAATAGAATCATAGAATATCTTGAGTTGGAAAGGACCCATAAGGATCATTGAATCCAACACCCTGCTCCTTGCAGGACTATCTAAAACTAAACCATATGACTATGAGTGACGTCTAGCTGCTCCTTACACTCTGACAGGCTTGGTGCTGTGACCACTTTCCTGGGGAGCCAGTTCCCTCTTGGTGAAGAACCTTTCCCTGATGTCCAATCTGACCTTCCCCTGACGCAGCTTCATTCCAGTTTCTCATGTCTGTAGCTGGTCATTGTAGAGAGATCAGCACCTCCCTCTCCACTGCCCCCCTTGCGGAGGGTGTAGACTGCAATGAGGTCGGTCACCCCTCAGCCTTCTCTTCTCCAAGCTGAACAAGCCAAGTGATCTCAGCCACTCCTCGTCAGTCTTGCCCTCAAGGCATCTCACCAAGTTGGTCACCCTCCTCTGAACTCCTTCTAATAGTTTCATAGAATCATGGAATCATTTTGGTTGGAAAAAACCCTTAAGATCATTGAGTCCAATCATCTGATGTCCTTATATTGAGGTGCCCAAAACTGCACACAGTACTCAAGGTTGGGCCACACCAGTGCAATGTAGGGTGGGACAGTCACCTCCCTTGACCGGCTAGCTATGCTGTGCTTGATGCACTCCAGGACATGGTTGGCCCTTTTGGCTGTCAGGGCACACTGTTGACTCATACTCAACTTGCCATCAACCCAAACCCCTAGATCTCTTTCCACGTGGCTGCACTCCATCCTCTCCTCTCCTCTCCTCTCCTCTCCTCTCCTCTCCTCTCCTCTCCTCTCCTCTCCTCTCCTCTCCTCTCCTCTCCTCTCCTCTCCTCTCCTCTCCTCTCCTCTCCTCTCCTCTCCTCTCCTCTCCTCTCCTCTCCTCTCCTCTCCTCTCCTCTCCTCTCCTCTCCTCTCCTCTCCTCTCCTCTCCTCCAATTTGTATGCATAACCAGGATTACCCCATCCCAGGTGCAGAATATGACACTTGCTCTTGTTAAATTTGATATGGTGGGTGATTGCCCAGCTCTCTAATCTATCCAGATCTCTCTGTAAGGCCTCTCTACCCTCAAGGGAGTCCACAGCTCCTCCTAGTTTAGTATCATCGGCAAATTTACTTAATGTACACTCAATACCTGCATTCAGATCATTTATAAAAATTATATATATATTTTATTCTTTTTCATTTCTTCAAAATGTTGGGTATCCCTGACTTTATATATCTACTTTTCTCCTTTTAGGATTGTTTTCATTTCCATTCTTTAGGCACATCATTATTTTTTTCTGCATATCATTGTAACATCTGAATTTGCCAAATCATACCAGTGTTGCATTATTCTTCATTTACTCTCTGAATTGCATGATTACATCATTGCAAAATTACTTTTTTCCTGGCGTAAAAGCCTAATCTCTGTGGTGTAAGCTAATTCATAACTGGTATTTGGGGGTCAGCACAGAACAAATATGCTCCAAAAACCTTGAAGTGTTGTGGGTGACAAAATCATTTCCTTTCTAGCACCAGTTGCAATTACTGATCATTTAATCTCCAACTGTTCCCAACACACATAGAAGTCTTTAAAACCTAAGCAAGATACCAATAAGATGGAAAACAAATTTGTAATTCTGCCAAGTCTTCATGAGTTATAAAGATATTTCATGCATGTTCTTCCAGGTGGGGTTGACAGAGTTAATCTAGTTAAGAACATATTTATTGAGGCCTTTTTATACCTTCCAATGAAACTTAATCACTATCTATCTGGAACAGTTATTATGTATTATTCTGAGTTTATTTCATAACTTAAATGGGAATACAAAGTTTAAAAAATTCCGTTCTAAGGTTATACTTGCTACTTTAACACACAAGCTGTAAAACTGCTCAGAGATTAATTAGAACAAGTACAACCAGAGAAGTGAAGAAAAATTAGAACAGAAAGCTATAAACTAATTTTTAAAACTCCTTTAGAAAAACAGTCCAGGAAAAGCCAGAGGGGCCTCATGTTAGTTGACAGTGATAAGAGGAACGGACTATACTAAGAACAAGACATTATACAGTAGAAGTCAGAGAGGTAGCTTGAGGGGTAGGAAACTCATTTATTCTCCAACAATAGTGTGTAGTGATTATAAAATATAAGCATGCTTATTTTTCCAATAAGTTATCTCATTAGCAGTATAACGCTTCACGTGAATCCCAGGTCATTAAATTATCACACCCCTTCATTGTACAATAGCTCAAATCTTTCCCACTCTCTTCTCGTGCAGTTGTAAGTCAACATTCATGACAGCTGCAAAATAAGCTTTAGCTAAGATGAGAAAAGGATGTCACTTGTGCATGCATGCACATGTACTCATACACACAGGTACACACTTATCACTTTGGCAAGTATTTATAGCAGCCCTGGCTTTTAATCAAGAATGAAGAACTCTTGAGAGAGTGGGTCACAATCTGCCCACCACATCAAGTTATTGACCTGGTCGTCAGCACACCAGATATTAGCTGTAAGTACCAAGAAGGCAGAACTTGTTTCCTCCTATTGTCTGTGCTGAATCATCGATGGTATACAATATAACAACAATATAAGAATAATTTTCAGCTGCCTCCCAGAGTGAAATTATGTGACAGAAAAACCACCAAGAGCTGGGTCACAAAGACCCACCATTGACTCAGTAACCTTTGAAAATTATTAGCACAGGATGGACTTCTGATCAACCTGCCACCCCTGGTAGTGTCATTGTGTGAAAAAATTCATTCTCCAAAAAGCATAAAATTTATAAGGGTGTCTGATGAAACTGGTTCTCAACGGGGGTATGTACCTTCCTCCAGACTATTGAATATGATAAATCAGAGAATACCAAGTAACAGAAAGAGCAAAGTTGCATATATCCTTCTGTTTTATTTCACAATTTTATGAAGTAATCAACGTCCAATTGTAAAATAGCACTTACCCACTTACTTTGCTGGAGTAAGTAGACCTAGTAATAAAAGTCTTACTGAGATTAAGAATAAGGGTTTCAAAATTATTTAGAGGGATATAGGTTTGGTGTTCCTGGGAAAGGGAGTATCTGTATCCATAAAACTGCAGGAGTTTTCACTATGTGCTTTCCCCCACCAAACTAAAGTTTGGGGGACTGGTCAGTTCAGGGACTAGTCATAGATTTTATGATTCTATGACTAGGGACATCAGGGGAGACAAATCACTCTTTGCTCTTCAGTGGGAGCAGATTTTGAGGGGGCAGCTTACAATTCTGCTTGCATGTATGTCCTGACACTGGCATTGCAATGCAATCTATGGGGAAGACTAAGACGTTTCAAGAAAAACTTGCTCAAACATCCCACTGTGACTTCTGGAAACCAAAGTTTCTTAGGAAAGTGTCACTTTTTGCCAACTTCTAGTTTCATTAAAAAAACAATGAAAAAGGAGAATTGAAGCTATCGAAATAAGTCTCAGTTTGGGTTTTCAATGTTTTTTCCTTTCAAAGTTGTTTATTTGAGTGCAGATCCAAATTCAAGGCTTCAGTGGATCTCCCATGTAGATCTAGTGATCTCCCATGTAGAACAACTTCAGTTGCCATTCCAGGGCACTTGTCAATGCCCTGGACTTCAGCAGTGACGGACAGAGCAAACGAGTTCTACTCAAGTGTTGATGTTGATCACAGATGCATAGGAGGTAAAACTAGACTCATTTACAGCCTTTTCTTCCAGCTGTGAATTCAGCTGTTTCCAAGAGAGCTCTTGATAATTCTTGAAGTATTTTAGCTTTCATGAAACTTATAAAGCCTTTATAAAGAGTCCTTTTAACAAAAGTAACATCTTAATGTAATTAATGGCAGTTTGATGCAGTCATCCAAAAGTGATGGTGTTAACGTATCTGCAAGCCATTATCACATCTGAAGGAATATCACACTATAAATTAGAATGAGATGAGTATTATAGTAAAATCACTTAAATAACAGACTCAATGACTGGTATTTTCTTCCATCTTGATCCAGAAGCCTATAAAAACTGTATGTTCTTTAGTATGTGATGAATTTTTACTGCATTTACTTCCTAAACAACTGGGGCTGCATGATTTATCTACTTGATATGCCTTCTAGTGCTTTAATACAGAGCAGTCCTTTAAAATAACCTGAAACAATGCAAACTTCTTATGTTTAATTTAGGAAATTTATTTCTATTTGTTGCCCTCCCCATCCCTCACTCCCCCACATTCACAATGTAGAAGAGTTTACTTACTTAAGGTCTGAGGGAGGAGTTGGAAAGGCATTTCATTACATTTACTTGAGACTCTTTGGAAATAATGGCCATACTTGCATAGGAGTATTTATATTAATATTCAGTCTAGGGTACCTTGGTTAAGATAATTTTGAAAGGACATCTTGGCTTACCCACTGATAAAAACTCAACCTGGAAGTGCCTTGGTTGATTAATTTCTGAAATGTTACAACATCTTTGGATTAAAGTTAAGGCCTCAGGATATAATGGACAAGGAAGGCCAATAGCTATAAGTGTTAGTAATAAACATTTCAAAATTCTCATAATGATTTTGGGTTTTTTTTCAGGCTAAATGAATATTTCTAACACGAAAGAGTAAAAGATTAATTTGAACAAATGTTGGGCTTCACCTCCCCTTTTTTCCTTTTGTGCAAGTGTGAATTGGGCAACATGGTTGAAGCCAATCCAGCTGCACCAGGGCAAAGACGTTCTGTTCTGTGTAAAGGTTCTTCCAGACGGAAGCACGCTTTTCTTGTGGCTGCAGCCATTCCTTTTGTTTAGTATTGGTGTTCTTCTCCAGATCACTCATGTATGAAGCTCCATGTGTCTATGTTAGATGATGTCCCATATGTCTGTTATGGACAATGAGTATACTGGAAGCACTTGGCAATAAGAGATCTATATTTTAAAATGCAGGGGACTTCCCCTAGGATGTGGTCCCAGCAAAACTTTGGAAGTGCAATAGAGACCAAGAGGGTCTGCAGATGAGATTAGCATTCAGGGAGATGAAGACAGGGGATGGTGCTTAGCTTTTCTTACATCTACAAGCCATACTGAGAGTGATTAATGGGAAACTGCTGACCTTCTACATATATCCTCTGCTGCTCTTCATTTTCTCTAGGGAATAGGCAGCTAATTGCTCCAAATGACTTGGGAATAGAGTCAAGAAAGGCTTTTAGTACTTAAATCTTGCCTAAGTCTGAAGTTGTGATCCTTTAAAACCCTTCTCATCTGATGCTGAAAGCCTGGAAGTGCATATACATATTTAGTGCAGCACCTGTATGAATCCAAGCTAGATTCAAGTATTCCAGGTAGAAATAATGTTTCCACACCTTGAAAGCCCAGATCCCACTCTCTTGGCTCACTCTTACATCCTTCTGCCACTCAGGAGCTAAATACTACTCTGTGCTGGTGGAGGGGCCCAAGCCACCAGATATTCTTACACCATGTCAGCTCAGGATCATCACAGCGCAGTGCAGTGACAGTCAAACAGTCACCCCTGCATGCAGGACCTGTGTTCTCCTGACTCAGCCTGTGTCCTCCCCCTCCAAAACCAGCTCTCTACATCATATGCCTGCTCACGCTTGCCCAACATGGAAGAGTTTCAATAGGCATATCTATCTCCCCTCATGTCCAAAGCATGTCTCAGATTGCAAAATAAACCATAGCTTTATGATTAGGACACTCTGGTTGGAGGGAAGAAAAAAAAACAAAAAACCAAAACCAACAACAAAACCAAACCAAACCAAAGAAAAAAAACAATACCCTGAATAACCTGAATACCCTTAAACCAACAACATGAATACCCTTAGTCTTATTACCTTGGAGAAAAAGATTAAACCTTGATGAGCCAACTGAGTTCTTATGGCAAATCTTGGCTAAGCGTGTACTTGGGGAGAAGGGAGGAGTGGAGGTGTGAGTTCAATGTGAAACTGCCAGGCAGGGACTTGTGGCCAAGAGGCAGGTGCCTACATCCCACTATGGGTTGAGATTTAAGACCTGTTTCTGTTCTCTGTATTTCTGAGTGGTGCTATTAAATGTCTCATTGTTCAACATACTGTTTCCTGAATATCCTGCTCTGAAACCCCTCATTTTTCCACTCTTCTGCTTTATGGAGAGTAGACCCTACTCTGGTGGTCAGGCATCTAAAATGTCATTGTTGTCATTTTCACAAGATGGGAACTGAGATGGAGACATAAGCTGCATTCACCCATGACCTTGATGCAACTTGTTTGAAGGTTATCTAATAACACATAATCTCTAATGAACAGCGGCTCACACAGCATTAGCCCGCTGTGATAGTTTAAACAGATGACAAAAAAGCAGAAAAGGAATTTTCTGAATCTACACAACGGTAAGGGAAAAAAACCAGAAAAGTTATCCTTTGTATGGTGGGTCAAAAAAAAAAAAATCCATCTAAAATGACTACACAAAAATAGACAACTTGGTTTCAAATTCAGTGCATATTACCAGATACTTCTGAAGACTCTATGACTTTGTGTGCCTATAGCCAAAGGAACCATCATGACAGACTACGAAATGGACGGTTTGGGAGGGGTCAGGGGAGAAAGCGCTATATGGTGGCATCTGCTAAATTTTCCGTGAATAAAGTTACCTGCTGTGTACCTAGGGACATCCAATCGTTTTAAACAAAAAGCCCAGGAGTAACTTTTTCTCATATTGAACACAAGGCTGTTCTTACCCTGGAGATAACCCTTGCCAAAATCTTTCTAAGCCTTATTTCCATCCTCTGCCAAGTGCTGGCAGCACACTCGCCAGCATCAAGACAGGCACCAGCACGTGGTGGAGCAGGACGTACACAGCAGAGAAAGGACGTGTATGCCTGCACAGCAGCCCTCGAGGGGATTTCACTGGCTATCCCCAACCTGGCAGACGTGGACAACTCAGGTTAAGCATGAAAAGGGACACACAGGAGACAGTTACAAGGTTCTTTACAAGGTATTGTCCTTTTTTTCCTGTTTTCCAGTATATAAGTAGAATATTCTTGTCTTGTTAAGCTCATCTTCATAACAAATAATCTACACTTGTTTTTTTTATAATATAATACCCTTAAACCTCTTCTGCGTGCACACACAGAGGTCTACAAGAAAACTTTTCTTTGAGATCTTCACCAGCTGATAAGCGTGAGGGACGCCACAGACTGAATGACCTCCAGGAAAAAAAGACTACACACAGAAGAAGGTATTGTCCTAGATTCCCAAGTTTCAGACAATTTATTTGGTGTAAACAGCCACCCCACCCCACCATCTGCCTGAAATTTCTGGATAACCATGTTTGTTCCATGTTTAAAGGATAACTCACCTGAATGGGAAAAGGGGTTTCATGCATTTCCCTGGCTGATGGTATCTTGCCTGCTGTGTTACACTGTGTGCCACAAGGCACTCATCACCTAGTAAACTGGAAAAAAACGCATTTTATTCTTTAGGCAAGAATTACACAACATGCATCTAGTTCCACCTAATGCACTTTGGTGACAGGGAAGAGAAGGGCATGACAAAACACACCAAAAAAAAAAAGAAAGAGATTTAGACAATTCCAAGTGCAGTATTCTCTGCCAAGCTTTTCTGACTAATACACAGCTGAATTAATTCACACATGGATTCATCCACTTAATAAGGCAAGCAGCGATACGTGCACTTTCACTGGGGATTATTGAAGGGCAGATTGTCATTGATAATGATGACAATGTAACGAGGCAAGTGAGAAGCTCACAGTAGCTCAGAGTGAAAAATGCCATCCGTGGATCAAGAAGAAGTAGGGGTAACATTTCTAGTTGGACTGCAGGTCAGTCATTGATGTACCTTAAAAAACACAGATCCCTGCTAGGAGCTGCACAGCAGACGTGATCAGACTTGCCTTCCAGAGTCCCATTTTGCTTTTTAATGCTGGCACGAAAAGCTTCCCATGGGGAGCCCGATCCTGAGTGCTCCCCATGTGCGGTGTTTCCATGCCACAGTGAGCCATGTGGCCTGAGCCACCCACCCCGTTACCGGTGGGGAAGATGTCCATGGACAGAGCCACCCCAGTCACTGCACAAGTGGGGAGGGGATGGCTCCTCAGCTGGCAGCAGTGTGCATGTCCCTGTGTCCACCAAAATGTGTGCACTTCCATAGCCCTGCTACTCCAGATGCAAGGATCCTTTGATGCCTTGACTAGGGATATGAAGAGATCTTTGGCTTTCCTTGGAAAAAAACCTCCTTCTTCCCTGACCCCTAGTTCCACAGGGTAATGTAATCTTGATAAAACATTGTCCTGTGGACGGACACTAGCCATTGAATTAACAGTGAATTACAAAATGTATCACTCACTCCGATCAAAAGCGCCAGTGTAATTTTGTCAACTTAACTTTACACATAGGCAATACGATCCAATCTTCTTCGGGATAATCTCTTTCCAGAAGCTTCCCTACTTTCCTGTCTGTTTAGCCTGGAGGGTGAATGAGTCAGACATCCAGAAGACCATATCCTTCCTCTCCTCTTGCTGTTTCCCTTGGGGGATGGGGGGGGGAAGAAGAGTCTGAGTAAGCCTGTCACCCTAAGGTTGTGCAGGCAGTGGTCTTTCCAACAGAAACCAAAGAGTGGCCACTTTATATGTAAAACTGCCTCTTAGCAGTGTTCTGGTGGGGACCTGGCTGCAGGACCCCCTGCACAGCCTGTGGAGAGCAGCAATGTCGCAGGCCGGCCCCCCAGTACCAGGTCACGCTGGTGGGCACAGCAAGCCCCACTTGGGATGCTCTGGGCTGTGTGGCCTCTCTCCATGTCCCCTCAGGGACAGGGATGTGGGAGGCTGCTTCAGGTGTGTGCTGCTTATCAGGGATGAACTCTCTCCGAGACACCTGGTTCAAAGCAGTAGGCTTGGCGTTTCTTGCATATAAAACCAGAAAGAGTAACAGAGCCGTACCTGGCAGGACAATCAGATGGCGATCACCAGAGGTTTGTAAGCAAATGCTATATGCTTTAGACAAACTCCACAGAAATAATGAGAAAGGGGGGGTGTTTGCATTCCTTGTTCTCCTGTATCTAAATATCCGTCAAAGAAGGTTTTCTCATGCTGGCTGAATGACAGGATTTGCACACGATCCTTGATGATGCTTATGGATACAGGCAAGGCTGGGCAGAGCTGTAAATAGGAAAAAAATCAAAGCTGCAACTTGCAACTTTGGTATGGTATAGTTTACCTGGGAAGGCTTCAGAGCTGAGGCTGCAATTTGTGGCACCATCCCTGAGGTCAGAGATCACTTTCCTCCCAAAGCACACAGTATTGATTGTTCCTCACCCCCTCCAAATCCCAGCATCTTGAATAAGTATTTTGCATTGGTTACTAACATAAGTAATTGACAGTTTCTGGTAAGGGCAGGGGGAGAGGGCCTTGGGAAAACACATTCTTCTGAAAGCAGAAGCTAGGCAAATTCAACCTGAAATTGAAGTGCAATTAATCATCAGTGAGGCATTGCAACAACTCCACTAGAGATCTGGCAGATTCCCTGTCGTTTGAATTTTTTTCCACTGTATTTCAAATCTCTCTGGAAGGGACAATTTAGTGAAACCAAGTCAAGATTTTTCGTGCAGGAGTTATTGAGCAAATGCTCAATATTCTTTGTACTGATAAATGACCATAGAAGTTCTTTTGCAGATTTAAAAATTATGCTTCTTCTAAAAACAATGCATGATACCCCACAAAGATTTACTTTGCAAATCAGAGTAGCATGTTAGTAAGGGGATATTTCTCCATCAGGGCTGAGCACGATGTGTGTATGTCACAGCTCAGAATTGCAGCCATGAATGTGTAAAGGACCCCAGACACTCATGCACTCTTGCTTCACTTTTTAACCTGGACTAAACACATGGTTTGCAACCTTTTTTGATCTGCAGACCCCTAAATACTTTCAGTAAGCCTCTCTGTAGTGTACTGCAGCTTGTTTAGAAATTATTTGCTGTTCCTAATTACCATATCTGTATGCTGAAGAAATAGCCATGGGAGTGGATTTATGGATCTGAGAGTCATAAAAACCACTGCACTGAATGACTTTTTTCTGATCCCGTGACTGTTCTGAGTTCACATACTGTTATGCTTCTGCTGCCCACTTTAGTCTTCAACCAGCATCCACATTTGCCCACATACTACAAATTTCATCCAAATCCTGTTCAATTCTTTGAAGTCCCAAAGTTTCATTCACATAGCAGACAATGGTTTGTACAGAGAAAAACAAACAAAAAAACCCCAACCTTCCAATAAGCCTAAAGAAAGTAAGATCAGATAATTTTATTCAAGTTGGAGGAAAAATTCATTTTGCTTAACTCTGCTTGTCACATTTCGTATGTCTCATTTCCTAACTCTATGAAAGACCTAGTGGGTACTGGGGGTACTTCGTTGTTACATTGTCTGTCTGTCTGGTGTAAACAAAAATATGTTCACTAATGACTTTCTTGGCTTAGTGTAACCCCTGCCAAGAGGGTGAGGCTCCCCTACTGTCTTCTGCCTTATGCATGGTTATTTATATCTGTCTAGGCAGTTGATATTTAAGGCGACCAAGATGCAGTAAAAGCATAAAGCAATTAAAACAAATGTATCATGTCTCTCTCCTAGGTTTTTCCAGTGAGCCAATATTTAATGAAGCTTAGCATTATCTGACAGCCCTTCAACTTTCCTCTAATTAACTTGCAGCACTTCGAATAAACCCTTTGAACACAGTGGGAATGCAGTGTTTGGCATGCTGCTTCAGAAGACATTGACCTCCTTGGTGTGGCTGTGAGGCCAGCTCTTTAGTTTCTTTTTCCATTAATTGCTGTTTCCCTTGGGAGCTCTATCGGTGCTTTTCCCTAAATAGAAATTTTATTGTACTTTCATGAGAAGGCTTAGCAGGATATTTTATATACTCCAGAATTCAAAATATTAATGTGTGTCTTTATCAAGCAGGACTCCTTGAATTCACCTGCTACAAGTCACATTCCCCCTTCCAAGCAGTGGCCAAAATAATAGGGACCAGCTTCAACACCTAGGTGGAGTCTCTGGGATCCTCTGTTTTCCCAAGTGTGTGTCTCTCTCTCCTCCAAATAGAGCTGAATGACAACCCTTGGATGATACTTTGAGAGATACCTAAGAGGAGAATATTAATTCCTACTATCAAAGTTCACTTATTATTGACCAAACAGCCAAATGTCATATTTTGAAATCCTACTTTAGTTCATCCAGATTTAACCCTTTGTCCCTGTGATGAAGAGCAGGTACGAAGTGAGCCATGTTCCCTTTCCTCCCTTCACTCCTCTTCTTCTGTCATAGACTAGCTCATACATCCAAAGAGATAAAGCTGGAGGATTTAAATCCCCTCGGATGGGAGACAGAGCCCAGGTCACCCTTATCCTCAGAGATGGCTGCAGGGTAGTGTTGCGCTGGACAAAAGGGAAGATCCTTTATCCCTGATTCACCATATCCTATGTGTAAAAACCTTCCTCAAAACAGAAGGGTGATTTAGAGGAGACCACACTCAGTATGTGTCCCCTGCAGAGCAATAGTTTTTCTTCTCTTTTTTAGTGGGTTCTTCTCTTTGAATTTTGCATATGGCATAGAGATTAAAAATTAAAATATGGTGAGGATGGACTGAACCTTAGCAGGTGCAGAGTGCTACTGATTTTCACCAGTGAAGACTGTGCTCATCCTTGGTAATTACTTTTTTTTTAAGGTCAAGAATAATTGTGTACACACATGAGAAAGTGCGGGTGCCCAACAAGCTACATATTCTCCCAGCATGTGTTACTGTAGCAGACAGATGAGGCTAACTGTAAAACTACTGCTTGCTTAACGACTTGTTAACTATCAGTTATCAGTCACAATTCTCTTCAGTATAGCTTAAAAAAAGGTTTCAAAGCTAGCTTTAATGTGACAGAAAAGGAGCCATGTTGATAGTTCTTGCATAGTCGCTTGAAACCACATTTGTCAACACATTTACCATAGCAACAATGCTTTAGTGTTTTGTCAGTGCATGACCCACTAATGTACAGCATAGCCGTGTAGCTTGTTGCATTTATACTGGATAAAAACCCTTCACAGATGTCTGCAGGTTCTTTCTGTGGTTGTTCCAGTCTCTTATTAGGACATTGATTAATAACCTGAGCTTGTACAGCTTTGCTTTTTCTTGTACAATTCATCCTACCTTGTCAGCTCTATTTGGCACTCGAAAACTCAAGTTCAGTTCTTTAGCATACAGTTGTTCTTCTTAAGACCTTCCACAGCCTTCTGTACCATTAATATACAGCATTGACTTTCAGCTCATCTTTTGGCTCCTCAGAGTATCCCCTTCCAGGGAAATACTACTTTATTTGTCATTCAACAGCTGAAATCGCTGTTAGTCTTCCCATTCAATACATTGGCAAGCTTCAGTAATTTTTTTTTTCCCCACAGAAATTGCCTTTGCCACACAGTAGGCCCCTTTTTTCTTTCCCCTCTTCTTCTTTTTGGGAATGGACACTGTCTCACAACTTTGCTGGAATCCCCTTTGATGTAGGTTATACTTTCCCCTACAACTTCACAGATGAAGATTCATGTGCAGGGTGAGAGAGCTAAGAAGGGACAGAGACACAGATCCTGGACTATTAAGGTGAAATCCTGGAAAGGGAAACAGGCTTGATATAAAGGAAGATTTCCTAATACTGAGGTGTATTGACTCACAGAATAGTCTCCAAGGACAAAGAGAAAAGCCCCTATAAATAACATATTTTAAACTATTTAGGAGTAGAGCTTACTGGGAGTTTTTTCTGATGAAAGGTTAAATGTGAACCACTTGAAGGCAGAATTACAAAAAGTACAAAAGTACATCAACTACATTTGACAGGTTGGAGTTTCAGACATGGGTGGTGAAGGTGTACTATCAACCTCCTAATGGTCAACAGTTTTATGATTAGGGTGCTCATCTGCACTGTGAGCCCACCTTCCACAAATACTAGATATTTGTACAGAGTTAAACAAGGCCAGGAGCAGAGGAGACACTGGAAATCTTCAACATGACACTCGAGAAATCAGTGTGAAAGCCTGACGGTAAGTCCTGGTCTGCATCAGGCAGAGCAGTGACTTGAACAGAATGATAGGATCTCAGACTGGTTGAGGTTGGAAAAGACCCTTGGAGCTGATCTGGTCTAACCCTTCTGCTCAAGCATGGCCACCTAGAGCTGGTTGCCCAGGACCATGTCCAGACAGCTTTTGAGTATCTCCAAGGGTGGAAGCTCCACAACCTCTCTGGGCAGCCTGTGTCAGGGCTCGGTCACCCACACAATAAAAAAGTGTTAAAATTTCTATTTCTGACAGTGCTCTTCCAGCTTACCACAGCTTTTCTAATGTCCCAGCAGAAAGGTTTCTTGTAGAGACAGAGAGTTTTCATCTAGCTTCCATTTTGAGAAAAGTACTTGGAAGGTACAGAAAAGTGATTTACTGCAGTCCTTGTTTTCAGAACTGCAAGGACAATTATCTCCACAGCAGTGGGATACAGGTGCTTCCTCCAAGAGCACCAACGTGGCCATTGCTGCACATGTAAAGTCTGGGAATGAAAAGACAGACCAAGGGATCAGAAAGGGCGAACATTGCTTGAATGAGCACCTCTGCAACATATTCCAGGGTAACCCTGTTTTCCCAGAAGTCTTTGGCATCAGATACCGCTCCCTGGATTTTGAGGGCTTTGTCTTGTTCTCGAATGAGAAACTGGGTTGTGGAGGCTTAATATTAAAGCAATGAGTTGTCATGACATAGGATCCCATGAAACAGTTGTTGTGGAGAGCAGAGGATGCTTGCCCTCCTATAGATGTTCTCAGACAGGGTAACTAATAACCTGTCATCCATGCCCAGTTGCGTTCTGTGTAGAAAACTAGTAACATAACAGAAATTGCAAGCTTACCGAAGACATTTATAACCAACAGCCTGTATAACATTTTTGTGAGTGCATCAGCAGCAAGATAGCATGACTAAAGAGGATGGATCCCATAGCCACCTCCAGCAAGAGCCTTCATATTATTTTCACAGTCCATATACTCCCTGCTCTTTCAGGGATGAACCCTGGAGTGATAAAATCTTTGAATGAAGAACCCAAAATACAAGCTTCCCAGCAGAGCTATCAAATACATTTGCATTCATATTCCAAATCTGAATAATAAAATGGAGAGAAGATGCTGAGGTGGCTGCCCTGCAGGAAACCCTAAAATAAGAACTGAGGGCACAATTCAGAAGAGGGGGTCTTGCCATTAGTACTAAACCTCTTGTTCTTTTGGCCAGGATGCATCCTGGGACTACAAGGTAAGAGCAAATGAGCATCAAGAAGAACACACTGTTGTTAAGAGACAATTCTGGCTGTATGTGTTTGTTTAACCTATGACCTTTTGTTTCCTACCTTGCAATGAGAAAACTGACCTTAAAGTCTCAATGTACAAGCTCTTGGTTTGGGTTTTTTTTTAGCATTATGCCTGTTTATTGCCTTAGTGGCAGAGTAAATTATGGACCAAATGAGAAACACATAATGGTCTGTTTTCCCAAAAGCAAAGAATGCTAAAAGAGCAGTGTGTGCAGGCAGTCCAGAGTGGTCTACACCACAAGGATTTAGAGTGTTGCCTGATAAATTGCAAAGGGATCCTTTGGGGACTGCTATTAGCAAGTGCATATTTTGGAGAGAAATTCCCTTCTGGTTTTGCCTTAATGGGCATTTGCTAATGAATGTCTCACAAGGAAGGAAAGAAAAAGAGTTATCCCACCTTTTTGAACAACCCCCATGCATCACACTTTCCTAAACAACAGATCACATCTCCAAAGTATCTTATATTAGCAGAGGAACCAAGGTGACTCACAATCTGTCCTTGGGGATGCTCTCTTCAAGAATCTCTTGCATTAATGGACATCTTCTTACACAATCACAGTCCTTTTCTTACAAAGGATGTCCTTCAGAGAAGGTATTACTCAGCAAGGTCTTTATCCCACAGAATGACTCAGATCTCAGACTGCTCAGGGAGCCCAAACTTCCCAACAGTAAAGATGTCACCCTATTGTCAGAGACAGGAAGGAATGATAGCAGAAAAATGTGGACACAGGGCTACTAAGACAATCAATATATTTTTATGTTCTATCTCCTCAATCACTAAAGAATCTCCCTATGCAATTTCAGGTAACATCAAAGATAGTAATTGGGGGGAGGAAGAACATATCAATTCTTTTGTTGTCCAGATTGTACTTTTTGGCTTTTTGAAGATAGATGCAGTGTCAGCAATTCTCTAGTTAAATGACTTGAACTTAATAAAGTCCTTGATAAAAGTCCTTCAACTTTATATGGTGAGTCTTTCAGTCTATTAAGGTAGAGGTGATCTGCCCCCTTGACATGAGGACATTAATGTCTCCAAGTACTGAGGTCAACGCAGAGATGGCAATTTTGCTTTCTATGTATTTGTTCTATTAGCTGTTCTACCTTAGCCCCAATTTTCTTCCTTGTCATCCAAGGAGAAAAATAAAAGCAAAGCTATGAAAAAGTTTTCAGGCTTCTGCATTAAACTCTTTCAAAGCCTACCTGCTTGGGAAGTCTTAACGTACAACAGCCTTACTGGGTTTACAGACCATCTCTTGCTCCTTCCTGACAGCTCAGCAAAGTGGCAGAATGGTACAGAAACCCAAGTAATGCTTTTGCAGATTTAGAAAATTAGTTAGCCTTTGCAGCAATCATCAAAACATTATTGTGAATGACTTAAATGTTAGCTGTTCGATGAAATAACATGTGAGAGCTAAACTGGGCTTAGTTTGAATCAAGAAGTCTGTCTCATAGTTATGGTCTTACAATATACGTAGTAGGGCTATGGAAGCTCCTTTGCTGGAGGACTTTACAGAACTACCATGGACAGGTTTATAGTTGGTTGCAGTCATGGAAATCATGAGGGTTTTAAGATCATACACTGTCTGTGGAGTTCTTGGTGATTATCAAGTGACATGCTACAATCTGGATTTTAAAAACCAGGAATTGTTACGCTCAAAAATGTGTTTGTTTAAAGAATTTGTTGTTAGTATAATTGAAATCTTAACAGTATAATCATTATTAGTCCAGATTTAATTATTGCAGACAAAAAAAGAGTAACAATACAGTCAGGACTGATACACGAACACTTCTTATTTTCTACCCTTTTTGAGGAGTTATGCTGTCCCTCTCCCTGCTCCTCTGGGCCCCAATTGTAGGTGGTTTCATGCTGGTGATGGTGGGGGTTGTTACAGCAAATCATCAGCATTTGAAGGCTTTTGCAGGGAAGAACATGATGTTTGCATGGACTGTTTCTTCTTCCTCACCCCAGGATCCACCTGGGGGCATTTTTATATTTGCTAGCATGCTTTTACACCTTTATTCTTTAGCCACAGACACCCAGTCAATTAGAAAAATTGCTATTACAACTAAACCAAGTAAAACAAAGGTTCAGGCAGGTCACAAAATATTCATACAGAGCAAGCCTGACAAGCCTCAGTCCTGAGGCCTTGCAAATTCTGTACAAAGCTTGTGGCCTATTACTAGCAGTGACAATACCATATTACATAGTTACAAAATAATAAAATCCATATAAGTGTATTTTTCAAATTAAAACTTCAGTGATGAACAGTTTACCTCTGCTGTTGCTACGTGGGCTCTGCTTGTCACTAGAAATCTTTCTCAGGCAGATAGAAAAGTTTCCTTAAAATCTATTGCCATGCACACCACATCTGCAGTTCCTTGTCTTGCAAAATGTTATTCTGTACTAGTTTTAATGCTAGAAAAGGAAAAAAAAAAAAAAAAAAAGGTGAGTTGAATGGTGTTGCCTGTTCTGGAAAGAGTTTGCGAATCCCTACCAAAAAAAACCCAGCAGCGTTCCCTTCAATTTCTGTGAAACTGCCTTTCAGGACCAGAAACAGAGGTCAGGCTTGCATTCATAAATCTGCTTCCAATTAGTGCAGGTGTGAAATGAAGGTGACTTGCAGGTAATTGAATGTTGCTGTTGCAACTGTATGGAGAAACGTAAGCAAACTGTAGACTGTGGACCAAGCTCTTTCCCTCTGGAAGCCCCCTGTACTAAAATATATCACAGAATAATTGAGGCTAGAGGGCACCCCTGGAGATTGTCTAGCCCAACCCCATGCTCAGAGCAGGGTCAGCTAGAGCAAGTTGCTCAAGACTACATCCAGTCACGTTTTGAATATTTCCAGGGATGGAGACTCCTCAGCTTCTCTGGGCAACATATGCCAGTGCCCAATCATCCTCACAGTAAGAAGTTTTTCTTATTTTTAAGTGGAATCTCCTGTGTTTCAGTTTCCGCCCACTGCCTCTTGTCCTGTTACTGGGGACCACTGAGAAGAGCCTAGCTCTATCTTCTTTACTTAGCCCCCATCAGGGATTTATACACATGGATAGGACCCCCCTGAGCCTTCTCCTCTCCAGGTTAAGCAGCCTCAGCTCTCAGCCTCTCCTTGTATGAAAGGTATTCCAGTTCCTTAATCATCTTTGTGGTCCTGTGCTGGACTCACTTGAGTATGTCCATGCCTCTCTAGCACTGTGGAGCCCAGAGCTGCGCCCAGTACTCCAGCTGTGTCTCACCAGTGCTGAGCGGAGGGGAAGGATCCCCTCCCTCGACCTGCTGGCAAAGCTCTGCCTAATGCACCCAGGAGGCTGTTGACCTTCTTTGCTGTAAGGACACATTGCTGGCTGATGTTTAACTTCTTGTTAAACGATACCCTGAGCCTTTTCTTGCAAGAGTTTTGTATCACTTGCACACTTGCAGAGGGTGCACTTTGCCCTGTCGCCCAGGTCATTGGCCCTGGTATTGATGCCTGATATACACCACTAGTAAGCAGCCTCAAGCTCAACGTCATGATACTGATTACAACCTTTCAAGTCTGGCAGCTTAGCTCGTTTTCAGTCCACCTCACGGCCCGTTTATCTGCCCATTCAACAGCTTGTCTATGAGGATGTCACAGAAGACAGTGTCAAAAGCAAAAGCCTTGCTAAAGTTGAGATAAACAACATCTACTGCTCTCCTCTCATCCACCAAGCCAGTAATCTTGTTATAAAAGGTTATCAGGTTGGTCTAGCAAGACTTCCCCTTCATAAATCCATGCTGACTATTCCAAATCATCTTCTTGTCCTTCATGTGTTCGTCTGCAGAGAGCTGCTAGCAGCTGGAAACTAAAGGTTAGAAGTGAGGTCTTTATTAATCTCAATCCCACTTTCAGGTGAAAATGAATTTCCTCTCAGTTGCTTTTTCTAAACACTGGTGCCCATGGTGTGCTGGCCATTGGAGCAGAGAGCAGCAAGCAGACAGCTTCAGAACATGCTGGACTGCCAGGGAGAAACCCTTGGGCCATATCAACAATGAAAATCCGATGTGGTCTGAAACAGAGGCCAAACTAATAAAGTCTGGTGGGATTATTGGTTTGCATTTCACAACAGGTTTGCATTTCTCTAGTCACTGCCAATTGCAAGGGGAAGGGAGGAGCAAGGGAGGAGGAAAGAGAAGGAAGACAAGGAAGAGAGAGGTGACAGAAGGGGATATGAAAAAACAGCAGTGGGGAAGGATGAGAAAGTAGCATTGGTAGAATCATAGAATCATAGAATTGTTTAGGTTGGAAAAAACCTTTAAGATCATCAAGTCCAACCGTTAACATAACACTGCCAAGTCCACCACTAAATGATGTCCCTAAGCACCATATCTACCTATCTTTTAAATACCTCCAGGGATGGGGACTCAACCACATCCCTGGGCAGCCTGTTCCAATGCTTGACAACCCTTTTGGTGAAGAAATTTTTCCTAATATCCAATCTAAACCTCCCCTGGTACAACTTGAGGCCGTTCCCTCTCATCCTATCTCTTGTTACTTGGGAGAAGAGACCGACCCCCACCTCGCTACAGCCTCCTTTCAGGTAGTTGTAGAGAGCAAGAAGGTCTCCCCTCAGCCTCCTCTTCTCCAAACTAAACAACCCCAGCTCCCTCAGCTGCTCCTCATAAGACCTATGCTCTAGACCCTTCACCAGCTTTGTTGCCCTTCTTTGGACACACTCCAGCACCTCAATGTCCTTCTTGTAGTGAGAGGCCCAAAACTGAACACAGGATTCGAGGTGTGGCCTCACCAGTGCCAAGTACAGGGGGACAATCGCTTCCCTAGTCCTGCTGGCTACCCTGTTTGTGTTACAAACCAGGATGCTGTTGGCCTTCTTGGCCACCTGAGCACACTGCTGGCTCATATTCAGCTGGCTGTTGACCAACACCTCCAGGTCCTTTTCCACTGGGCAGCTTTCCAACCCCTCTTCCCCAAGCCTGTAGCATTGCCTGGGTTGTTGTGACCCAAGTGCAGGACCCGGCACTTGGCCTTGTTGAATCTCATACAATTGGCCTCAACCCATGGATCCAGCCTGTCCAGATCCCTCTGTAGGGCCTTCCTACCCTCCAGCAGAACAATACTCTTGCCCAGCTTCATGTCATCTGCAAACTTACTGAGGGTGCACTCAATCCCTTCATCCAGATCATTGATAAAGATATTAAACAGAAGTGGCCCCAGTACTGGGCCCTGGGGAACACCACTTGTGATCAGCCACCAACTGGATTTAACTCCATTCAACACCACTCTCTGGGCCCGGCTATCTAGCCAGATTTTTATCCAGTGAAGCGTATGCCCGTCCAAGCCATGAGCAGCCAGTTTCTCCAGGAGGATGCTATGGGAAACAGTGTCAAAGGCTTTGCTAAAGTCCAAGTAGACAACATCCACAGCCTTTCCCTCATCCACTAGGTGAGTCACCTAGTCATAGAAGGAGATCAGGTTAGTCAAGCAGGACCTGCCTTTCATAAACCCATGCTGGCTGGGCCTGAACCCCTGGTTGTCCCATATGTGCCACGTGATGGCACTCAGGATGATCTGCTCCATGACCTTTCCTGGCACCGAGGTGAGGCTGACAGGCTTGCAGTTCCCCAGATTCTCCTTCTGGCCCTTCTTGTAGATGAGCATCATATATGCTAACCTCCAGTCAACTGGGACCCCCTTGCTTAGCCAGGACTGCTGATAGATTATGGAAAGTGGCTTGGTGAGCACTTCCACCAGCTCCCTCAGTACCCTTGGGTGGATCCCATCTGGCCCCATAGACTTGTGTGTGTCTATGTGGTGTAGCAGGTTGCTAAACATTTCCCCTTGGATTATGGGGGCTTCATTCTGCTCCCCATCCCTGTTTTCCATCTCAGGGGGCTGGGTGCCCAGAGTAAAACTGGTCTGACTATTAAAGAATGAGGCAAAGAAGGCATTAAGTACCTCAGCCTTCTCCTTGTCCTCTGTCACTATGTTTCCAATAAAGGATGGAGATTCTCCTTAACTCTCCTTTTGTTGTTAATGTATTTGCAGAAACATTTTTTGTTGTCTTGTGGTAATTGTGGTAATGCCGGTCTATTGAGACCTCAGAGGTTGCAGTGAGAATAGCCTTTGCAGGACTGGGAGTGGAGCTCACTGTCCCCCACTATCAGAAATAGCATCTCCATCTCCAGCGTTCAGTCCTTGTCCCTCTGGTCCTCTGGACTTCAGAGATGCTGTTAGTCCTGTAAGATTTATTTCTCATGGGAGCTGGAAGCAACGTTTCCTGAGGGAAGGATGAGATCCTGGTGCAGGGTGTTGTATGCTGTCCTGGAGATGTGGGTCTTGCTTTGCCCTTATCAACTGCTCTGTACATACTGCCAGGCAAGATACATAAACATGGTATTTAAAAAGAAGCAGTCATTCTGCATGCATTTTCTTTACATCTAGCTTGATTATCAATAACTTTCTCACACTTGTAACTGAAATGAAAACCAGCTGCATATTTAAGTATTTACAGTGTTACATAATACTAAACAGCTGGGGAAAAAAAGATGCCAGATACCTCAAATGGGGATCCAAAATTAGGAACCTTGCTGTGACTCTGCTCCCTGATTGTACAGTGGGGACTCCTTGCTGGGGAACTGTAACAATGCTTGTCTAGAAGACAGTCATGGCAGTGATCAGCCCCAAAGAAAAGCGCTGGAGGAAATTAATAACCTTATCATCAGGGAATGGTTTGAATAGCCTACAATGAATGAGGCAAGGTGCCAACATGCTAATCAATAAGAAGGAACCACATCATTACTCCACACAAATCTGCAGTGAGGATGCAGGGTATAGGGGAAGAACAGCTATCACATAATTAAAGACCATGGCAGGATTCATAGGTCCAAGGAAACTGAACTGAGGCTGAAGGGGCAGCATTACTCCTAGCACTGCCCAGCTTTTTTGAAGCCTTAGTTCTTGTGATTGTAATCAGTTGGTAATCAGTTGGTATGGGTTAGTAAGAAATGCACTAGAAAGAAGAAAAAAGGAAGAGAAATAATTTCAAAGGATTTCTTTTGCTTCATGCATGTTAAAAAAGCTATAGACTTAAAAGAATGGAGCTTGTGAAACATTGGTGCTTCCTTTCCCAGTAGTATTCAGGTTAAGTCCAGTAAACTTCCCACCACTAACATCCAAAGCTCTCATCCAGCTACATCTTCTGGAGCTCAGTCCTCTCCTGAAGAAGGCCAGCCCTGAGGGTGTCGGAGTTTCGGTGCCTGCCTGGCTGGGTGGGTTAACCTGTGTGCTTGCCACAGCCCCTCACGGAGAGGGACAGAACATCAATAGGCCTGTTTAATGGCTCACCGTTCCTCCTTTTCCTTCTCCCTGACCCATCTCTCGTCTTCCCTGTTATTTTGGCACCTGTTATATCCCAAGGACTTGCACACTCCATGCAGTGCGTGACTTCTGAAAGAGATGCAAGCACATGGCATGTATGTGCCATCACTCTCACCCATTAAATTTTTAACTCATCATATTTAACATATCATGAAAACAGCTGGCCAGGCAGAGGGGAGAAACTCTATAGCTAAATCTTTACCAGTGTATTATAAAGACAACTTCCCAGAAACAAAAACTCAGAATCACTTCCCATACTGTTACACTGTTAGAAAAGCAGCGTTCCTCAAAGGGGTTGGCTTGGGAGTTAGTGCAGACCAAGAGGGACCAGTCGTAATTGCTGATACAGTAACTTTTTTTTGGAGGGGGAGAAGTTAATGGTAAGGGCCTGGCAGGGTGACTGTCCTACTCTGTACTGCACAGGTGAGGCCCCACCTCGAGTACAGTGTGCAGTTTTGGGTGCCTCAATATAAGAAGGACATGAGACTATTAGAATGTGTCCAGAGGAGGGCAACCAAGATGGTGAAAGGTCTCGAGGGTAAGACTTAGGAGATGCAGCCGAGGTCATTTGGTTTGCTCAGCTTGGAGAAGAGAAGGCTGAGGGGTGACTTCATCGCAGCCTACAGCTTCCTTGTGGTGGGGGACAGAGGGACAGTGGAAGGGGAGGTGCTGATCGCCTCTCTCTGGTGACCAGTGATAGGACGCAAGGAGATGGAATGAAGCTGCATCAGGGGAAGTTCAGGTTGGGCATTAGGAAAAGGTTCTTCACAGAGAGTAGTCGGTCACTGGGACAGGCTCCCCATGGAAGTGGTCACGGCACTAAACCTCTCAAAGTGCAAGGAGCGTCTGGACAACACTCTTAGTCAAACAGTTTAGTTTTAGGTAGTCCTGCGAGGAGCAGAGTTGGACTCAATGATCCTTATGGGTCCCTTCCAACTTGAGATATTCTATGATTCTATCATTCTATTGACCTCAGAATCAGCAAATGGCTCCAGCCTATGTATTAGCACAGCTGTAGCTTATCTGTGTCCACTCAGAGAACAAGGTTGCTGCCTAGACATTATTAGACACCAGAGAATTCATATAGGAGAAGTTAGTGCCTATTCTCTAGGGGAGTGACAAGAAACTCTAGCTGGGGTGTCTGCCCTGTGAGATCCTTGGGTTAAGGACTTGTGTGCTAAAAGGAGAGATCTTACTCTATAGGTTTGTACAATATTCCCCATTAAAGAGATAGTTCACCATCCATGCAGAAAAACAGCCTTAAATCACACTCTTTTTATTGTGTTACTGTGGTTTACCCCCAGTAATGTGCTTGTGTGACAAAGCCCCACGTTTTCAGCTCTGCAGGAACATGCTTCACAGTATTCTCAGTGGCCAAGAAGTGGTGCTAGTGGAAACAATCATGCCAAGCGAACTTTGCACCTGGGGCCTTAGCACCTAAATATTTAAGCATCAAAGTCAGTCTCCTGAACTGCAGCTGGAGATCAGGTGAAGCCAGTCCTGTCTCAAAAGTAATGCCGCTGTGTTCTCCCAGTGTCCATTTTTTGCTGAACATTTGGGCAATTTGATTTTGCAGCAGCTGTATCTTGAGCACTCTCCAAACACACCTAACTGTACTACACAGTGCATTAATCCAAACTGCAGTCTTGAAGTCAAGATACCATGGGTGAAAATATGTATTTTGGAGAAATAGCTAAAGCTTTTGTGCAAAGCAGAAATGACCAGCAAAGCCTCCAGGGTTTCCCTTTATAAACAGGGGGGAGAACAAGTAAAGGGTGGGAGGATGCATTACATTGTGCTTATTATCCCATTGACATTCTTCCTCCTCAACAAAGTTGTAGGACAAATGTTTTTTCTTTTTCATTTCTCCACCAATATTTTTTTCATGTTTTCACTTCTTTTCTCTGGGAGAAGCATGACATCCAATACTTCATGAAACAAACCAGCCAAATTTTTCTGGTTCCTTTAATGACAACTTGGCACCCTTTCCTTGCTCACTCACCTATTGGATAAATAAGCTTACAAAAACTTTGGACTCTTTAGATAGATAAGGACTGTTAACAACATCCTGTGATTCTCAACTGTATTGAGAATAACATCTACAATCTGGCCATACCACTACATTTCAGATGTGCACAAAACATCATTCTGCCTCTTTGGTGGGTGAGATTCAGGTAAATACTATCTCTGCTTTGTACCTCCCTCTCTCCTCATGGGAAAGACACCCAGTCACAGTGGTCTGAAGGAAGCAAAAGCATTTTCCAGTCTGGTCCCTGATATTGGCAATGGGTGGAGCAGAAATCAGGATGCGCTGTGGCACCCAGATGCTGTTCCACCTCAGTGAAGCCAAATCAAACATGGGCTTCTTTTTAGCAATTATGAAACACTCACCAGAGGAGAATCCTTAATTCCAGTTTCATCATGTACTGCATTTGCATATGGATGAAATGCTGCCATGCAAGTGCAGATATGTGAACCTAAATCCTCAGGTCATCCACACATCAGAGGAAGGAGGTCTCCTGTAGTCATGGAAGCTGAATGTAAGGCATCCAGGAACTACTAGGGAGAGGGAGGGTACATGTGCACGCCTTACACTGTGGATTAACAGGAATTTTGGGATTTCTTTGCAACTAATTCCTGAGATGCGTTTGAAAATGCAGCAGGACTGCATAAGGTAGTGAATGTGCCACTAGACTAAGGGCTAGCCACTTGTCAGTCCCTAGGGCCCTTCATTCACACTCTGGTCCAAGCAAAATTTTTGTATGATGACATCTAAATAGCTTTGAGGGTATGGATGTCAAGGAAAGCTGTACAACTCTGTCGTTTGGAGCATGAACAATAGTTACCAAAAATTACAGGTGTCTATTTTTGGGGTTTTTTTTTTGCCTGGATTTGGATGCAAAAGTGGCTTTGAGCCAATGTATAATTCTCAGCATTTTTTTTTTTTAATCTGTCTTTTGGACTCTTTCAAAAGTACTTTTCAAATCCCTCAACAATGTTCACGTTCATGCCTCATACTTGTGGCACTTTAAAATACTAATGCTAATGGTCACCTTTCATGAGGCTATTGGAACAGAAATGCCTCTTAAATGACTACAAAATGCTGCAAACAAAGAGCTGCAAGTTTTTCCCCAATGAATGTTTCTTTGGAGATTCAGCAGCTGATATTTTACTGAACTTGTTCTGCCTGTGGGCAATCATAATAGCTCTCAAAAAAAGTAATCCACACCAAAGCTTTGAGCTATAAAGCAGAAAGCTGCAGGAAATTAGGTTTATTTTGCTGTTAATGGAAAGAGGCAAAATCCTGCAGTAACTTAACTGTTTGGGTTTTTTTTTTTTCATGTTTAAATGATTGAAAGAGGTTAATAAAATTGAAGAGACACAATGAACTTGCACTTGCTATGACCATGAAAGGGCACTGTATACTAAGAGTAGATTTCTGGGATAACCATAAAGCAGAATTTAATGAAATTGCTTCAGAGAAATGCAGCAATAAATACATGTAATAAGCCAGGAAAAGGAGCCAGGAGGCAAGGTGCTTCCATAGATATGAGTCAATAACTGCATTAGTGAAAGGAAGAATGGGATCTTAGAGAGAAAATTGTTTAAAGTGAACAGAAAAGAGAACAGAAATCATTTGTACAAAATTCCACCAAGAAACCTTCCCCCCTACCCTAGTTATATTAGAATACCTACACTTTAATAGAAGTCTGAGGAGGCCAAAAATGGTAGTTAAAACACTATGCTTTTACTGTCAGCCAAAGCAGCTTCAAAGGCTGATGTGTGATATGAAACGAGGTTGTTCATCTCAGCCCACATGCACCATATTACCAACCAGCACAGAAAATACAGTGCTGCTGAGGGAACAGCAGTCTCAAGATGACCACAGCTGGAGCTTAGTGTTAAAATATGCATCACTTAAGAAGGGGCCCATACTAAATGCACCAGAAACTCTTCAGTGCTCGCATCTCTGTAGTGCATGGTTTCCACCCAGCCAGTTACAGCACTCCCCCTCTCATGGACTCAGACTGCAAGGGTGATTTCTAATAGAGTGAGTCCAGAGGCATGCAGGTGATAGAGAGCAAAGCAGAGCTCCTGTCTCCTTTCCTTTATGTCTTTTGTGGAGCCAGAAGAAACTGGTGAAGGAGCTGTGCATCCTATATACATCAACCAGCTGCAATTTGCTGCACAGAAGTAGCACAAACACACTAAGTTTATGATGCCGTTCCTGCCCCCTATGTGTTTTCTCACTGATATTTGCAATATTCTAGGCAGCTCCTATATAAGATTCAGAGAAATGAGAGCACTATCAAAGTAACTGCCTCCATTTGCACAAGGCAAACATCTTCAGGCCGTCATTTATATGTCTTACTGAATTACCTTACTTAGAAGGATGCGTGAAGATCTGCCATAATAATTCACAGCATATATGACATTTAAAAGGCCCAGCCTACATGTAATCAGTATGTAAAGGCATTTATTTCTAATACATGAAGCTGAATTAGATCATCATATGCAATGCGTACATCTCCTGGGCTGTAGATTGTAGAAAGCAGTACAACCAAAACATTGTAGAGAGGACACGGAAATAAGACATTTCCCTGAAATCAGAGTCACTGCACAGCTTTGAGCACAGATGTGACAAGTCCTGGCTGTGACACCAAATGGCTTTGTAAAGTCCTGTGCTGCATGTTTTTTAGGAGAAGGAGCTCCATGAAGCACTCTCACCCGAAATAAATTACAGGAAGGACTCTTGCCTAGAGCTGCTGTCTAGAAAGTGGTAACAGCCAGCCTGTGAAATTAGGAAGCCAGCAACAGTAATTATTTCCTTAGAAGAGAGAAGGGGTTCTGAAGGGTGTTATACTCCAGAAAGTACTCTTTCTGAACACTGAGGCAGATTTCAGTGTCTAATTGGTTAATTATATGTAATTTCAGTAGGTATGGATGTTCCATTTTCTGGAACTAACATTTTTTCTGTCAAGTGTTAATGAATGTTGGGGGAAAAATATCTTAAGCAAACTGCTATGTAAAAAACCAAGTCATCGAGCAGACTTTTCTAAGACTGGGAGTGCTGCAGGAATTCTCTAATTACCAGGTCATTGACAACCAGTGACCAAGCGAGAGAGTTTGTGTTCATTTTCTCCAAACCTGCCCCGTGCTTTCTTCACAGCATCTATAAATGGTAAAAATATTAGTCTTCACCGTAAAAGAAAGGTAAATATAAAGCGCATCTAATCCGTCAGTTAAGAGAAACCCTGAGCATTGTATGCATCCTGCTGAATCCCACTTTTGGACAATCGATGCAGAAAAGCTGGGCAATAGTAGGACAGTAAAAACTGAAAGTTGCTCAGCTTTCGGCTGGAAGTTGCAATGATGGGAGATTCCCTGGTCCATGTGAGCCTGAGTTTGTGTTTGCTCCCAGCATTGTGACTATCCTTACTCAGTTTTTCCCCTGATTATTCCTCTCGCAAAAATTTTCTGCAGAGGTGCGTGCCAGCAATACCATCTGCTGGCTAAACCTAGCACTGTCCGGAGGAGCAGGCAAAGGCAGCTGGCTGACAGCCCCCATGGCAGCCGCTTTTCTGCCCCTCACCCTTCTGCCCCAGGTGGGCTCCTGTGCCTGGGGCAGCAGGCAGCCAGCCCCAGGGAACCACTGTGGCAGGGGAAAGGCAGCAAATCCCTATCTCAGCCTCCCGAGCTAGAAATGTATACAGTTACTCCTATTCCACATTTGTCTCAATGTTCTGGCTTTCAGTCCTGGTTCATAGGAGTCGGGTGTTTGGAGGCTTTTAATCATCATGCTTAACAGGAAAGAAATGCCCTGCCTGACCACCTCTCTGCTCAGCTGCCCAGGCACAAGGGAGAGCAGACACAAACTCCAGACTGTGCACAGGGATCAGGCACAATCCCTTTTCCCTGTCTCAGGAAAAGAAGAGCTCTCTGTGCTACGCCCCTTGCTGGAGCTCTGCACATAGCAGTCCCCATTTAATCCAGGGTAAGCATGCAAAACAATTAAGATCGTTTTTATGGAATGAGATAACTGAAAGGAGAGAGCATGTGCAAAACCCCTTCAGGAACTGAGCTGAGGGTGCTTTCACTAGGTATTTCTTTGGATTAATCTGGTTAAATGAGCTAGGAACAGAGAAGTATCTGAGAAACTCTACAGGGCACACAAGGAAAGCAGCTGGGAAGTATTAGATAGCTCTAGCCATTTTTTTCTTGTTGGTGGTGAGAGGATACTTTATTTACCAATAGAATCACAATATTTTGGTCTCTCAGCTTCTGCCCAAGGAGTGGCTGAAGAGGCTGGGAGTCTTTGGCCTGGGAAAAAAAGACACTGTGAGGGAAGGATGAGATAGAGGACTATCAAGGGAGTACCAAGAAGAGAGTAAGGAACAATTGTTCATTTTCTTAGATAAAATTAGCTGGAAACTCTTGCAGAACAAATGGGGGGAATTAGACATGCACAAAACATGCGGTGGAGCTACAGATCTCCTCTTTATAGGATGCCATGGATGATGAGAATTTACATGGCTACCCAGACGTCCAAGCCCTGAGGGCACCACCAGCCCTTACTGCCCCGTGTCAGTCTCCCAGGGCTCCGCCCCAACCCTGCCCATGGCCCAGGATCCCATTTCAGACCCCAGGGCTGCCAGTCCCTAGCCTAGGGATGCCCTAATCCAAACATCCAGTCTTAGGCTCTTATGTGCCAAGGCACTATCAGTGAGAAACTATTAGTGAATTCAAGTCAGACAGTCTTGCTGGATAAATTGGGTGAGAGAGAGGCTTAGATTCACCAGAACCGAGGAGGATCTATCTCCAAAGTGCCAGGGATAGCAAAGATAGAGATTGAATCTATTTCATTCTGGAAGTGGATTTGAATTTCTTCCATCACCTCTAAAAATATGTCCCAATATCCCAACTGGTGGATAATATTTTTCATACGTTCTGTTATGCTCCTGCAAGAAAAATGAGCAATTTGCTTGATTTGGATTCAACTGTTTGGGGCTGGTTTTGTTTATTTTCTAAACTCAGAAATATTGAAAGTAATTAGAGCTTAAAAGAGAGAAAAAGCTACTTCTTAACCTTTGCTCTATGAGGAAGAGGTTTTGGGTAGGGTGTCTATCTGGCTAAAAAATGACTGGGAGCTGTGAGCAGAGTCGTCCCCCTCTAGCAATCAGTGAGCAAAGAGAGTAAGCTGGTACTCCCAGGGCCTGAGGAATGCTTCACCTTTTCTATAGGATGAATTAATAAATCTAACTCCAAGGAAGTTGGGATATGCTCACAGCTTGCACTCACTGAGGTCTGATTAGCTGAGGAACAGAAATACATTTGTTGCCTCTTCCGAACCCACAAATATGAGTGCAGTTATTTCGGAAAGGGAGGTCTATAGTTCTCACTGAAGAGACTTGGAAAGGTGGAGGTGCTGCTACCAGCTTACAGGAAAAATGATATATAAACAGTTGGAAGCGACAAAGAGTTTGTCAGCCTCAGCCCTCCTGCTTGTCAGGAGGGTGTGAAATGGGAGTCATGTACAGGGGTGACGCACCTTCAGGGAGGACTGGGGAGGGCAAAGCAGCTGCTGGGAGCTTCGCTCCATGCAGAAGCTTGCAACACTAACAGTTCCTGCTTTGGGACAATTATTTAACCAAAGACGAAACCAACACAATTCCCATTCCCTAAAATAAGTTAATAGAAAGTGCAGTTTCAATGACAATGAGACAACCCTATACTTGTCATATTCATAACATCTTTCCATGGTCTGTATGAACCTTCAGGACTCAGAGTCAGCATGCTTTCACAAGACAAAGAGCTGCTTTAACTGCTACTGCTGTATTTTTCCCACAGAAAGGAAAATTCTAGGGATTTCAAAAGCCCCAGACTCGGTAGAGACTCCACAGTTTAATTTGTGAAGTGACACAGCTGACAAATTACAAACTCAATTTTGCTTCACAGGTGCTAAAGCCATGAATCTAGTTCTGTATCTCTTGAATCGGTCATGATTAATGCGTTTCAAATCCTTTAAAAATGCAAAAGGCAGTAGTTCAGAAAGTAAAGGCTTCACCTGCCTGGCATAGAAAAGAAACAAGACCTTGTTGCATGGTGACATTACCCAGGTATTGTCCAGGTGTGCTACCTGAGCAAGCACTCAGGTAGAGCTGCAATAAGGGTTACCGTGTTGAATGGGGATATAAGAATTTGCAACATTTCTCTTCCCAGCAATTGTTCACTGCTGTCATTTTAAAGAAAAGTGGACTCCCCGAGGCATCCTAGAAAGCACTTTTGCATCAAATGTTGCCTGTGTGCGTGAAAGTGAGTATCCCTTGGAGCAGTGAGCATCCCTTGGAGCAGTGAGCTGAGCAATGTATCAAGGAATGACAAATAATCGCTCTCTATACAGAGAAATAACTCCCAAGAATTTTTATCCAAAGCCAGCAGGGTTCTGGTTGGGACTGCAGGGCAAGGCAGTCTCCATTTTCACAGATACAGTGCATATGTTAAGCAAGAAAAAGTGGCTTCAGGAGCATCAAGTCCTGGACCTGTGGCTCTCAAGAACGTGAGTCTGAAAGGAAATGAGTACATCCCAATTTAGGGACACAAGCACTCTCTTTTCTCTCTTCTAGTACCACTAATCTGCTATTTTGCAGCTGGTCTGTCCCATTTTGCTAAGCTAGTAAAGTAAAATTTATTTCCTTCTTAGTCATATTGAAATGAATTCATGCCAGTGGAGAGGCAAGAGGACATTCTCTGCATAGACTCCAAAGCTGTATATTGTATTTACTAGATTAGGATGTCTGTGGTTTCCAGTTGAGAGAAAAAAATGAAATGTCGAGAAATAGGCAGGGCAGCTCCGGACCTTTGCATGTGACTGCAGAATGAAGAACTGAGTCCTGGGATGTGGCTGATCCCACCTAACAACTGCTGAAGAGCCAAAACCACTTTGCAACTATTTGTTGCATCAGACATCTTTCAATAAATCAAAAGAGAATGTTCTTGCTTAAATCAGTTGTCTTCTTTTGTTGAGGTGTTGGTTGTTTAGTTCCACAGTTTTCACAAGCAGCTCTGTATCCAGCAGAAACAACATCTTATAAAGCAATTTGCTGGCATTTCTCTCTCTTTCAGCTCATCTCTGTGGGCAGAGACACCCAGAGATGCATCTAACGCAGAGGGAATTACTGCCTGCCCACATCTCTCCAGCCCCACAGTGTACACACTGGATGCTGGCGGACACCCCTTGGACTTCTGACACACTGGATGCTGGAAGTCCTCTTGGACTTCTGACCATAGAGGGATCTCCCCACACTCACTTCCAGCAAAGAGTTCCTGTTGCGTAGGCACACACAAGGGTACCCAGATCATTACATGTGCCTCTTGCTGAGGAGACAGAAGAAACAAACTGATGCAAATCAGTAAAAAACAAACTAAAGATGGTGACCATCTTAATTTACATCTTCTCCTACTTCTTGAAATCTCAGGCTCCTTCTCACTAACCCTCAAGTGAGTAGAAAATAATTGCAAGCGTCCAACTCTACCTTAAAACATCAGTAAAAGGCAAGATTTGCACAGCATTTGCACCTTAGTCTTATCTTTACTATAGGTTTATTTAAAGGAATTATTCTGCACACTACCTGCCTGTAGGCAGGATTGCAAACAATTAGAGTTCAGTGCAAAACTCCGTAGTATCAGACAATTCACAAAATTATTGCTATCATTTAAAAATGAATGAAAAATCAAAAAAAGAGTATAAACCATTTATTTTTGAGCAAATATCCTATACAGTTGTGGCTTGACTACCATTAAACTGCTAATAAAATAATAGCAAAGTATGTGATAAAATATACTCCTGACAATCTTTCAAGTCCTGCATTACATTTGGAATGATTTCAAATATAGAAAAAGGTCCAAACCTCACCTATAATGAGCTTATTCAGTTTGCATCTTGTACAACTTCTACAGTTTATAACTGGATAAGCGTTGATGCATAGAGCTGTAATTTGCCAGTGTTGATCACAATTTATATTAAAATAAATAAGCAAATATACTGAGATGATACAAGCTGAGCATACAGAATTCATCCTAATTACACTTGATCAGAGGGATTCAGGTAACTGAGTCACACTATGAAATTTCCAGAAGGAAAGCAATCTAGAAGCAACACTCTCACCACTTTCTCTGAGCAATTTTCTCCTCGTATTAGCATTACTCCTACAAACCCATTGGCTGAAGTTACGAAATAAGATGTTTAAAGGTAAATAATAAAACTAGTAGGTAAAAAAATGGTTCTTCATCATCTAAGATATAATAAGCTGGATCTTCAGCTTTCAGATGTGTCACCAAAGCTGGGATTCTTCATACTTTAATCTTCAAAAGATAAGCACTAGGTTAGTTGTCTGTTCCCTGCCTGTTCAATACAGATTCAGCTTAACCAAGATACTGATTTTAGAAGGATCCACCTATCCAAGATGCCTGTTTCTATTCCATGTATAAAGGCAGCTGTCTATTTTTCTTCCCCAGCAGGAGGGAAAGAATATAGAAGGCCATCTAAAACAGTGAATTTTTACATGGCTCAAATTATGTGTGATGGACTGAGTCAGATCAGTGAACATTTCTAGGTGTCTCTATCACAAGGGGAGTTACAGTTCTGTGTTTGTCATTTTGTCCCATTAGGGTACAATTAATGTCCTACAAAACCAACAGAACTGCTCTTGCTGTATTTGCTCAGCACAAAAAAATCAAACCATCGTACTGGATACTTATAGCCAGCAGTCATGTTGTCCAGCCAAGGATTTGAATTGTAATTTACATGAAATATGAGCATCCAGGTAGCATTTGATCCATCGTCTTTAACTTCCCATATGCGAAAGGAAGGCTTGCACTGTGCACACTGGCACACTAGTGAACATCAAAATAAGTTTGTGTATTTGAAAGCTGCCGGTCTCTGCACTTACGGGATGAGGACTCAGCATATCTCATTGCTGGCATTAATGATGTCGTCACAGTTTCACACACCAAGCCCACTCTTGCAGGAGTCTTCATAGCAAAGTCAAGAAGAAAACAATCTCCAAAAGTGCCGAAGTGCTTGGTCTGCCCCTGTGACACAGCGGCGACGTGGAGGTAGCCCCGCAGGGAAGGCAGTGGATGTGCTGCTGCTCCCAGGTGATGCAGATGAACCATGGTTCAGAGCTGGAGAGCGGACAGGGCAGCTGGCAGAGGAGCCACAGTTTCAGCATCTTCTCTGCCACATGTGTCGGGCAGCTGATATTCCCAGGGGAGTGCCCGGGAGAGCACAGAGCAGTCATAACCGCACTTTGGTTTGTGGCAGCAGGACGTGTTTCTGGGAGGGAAAGAAAAACACCCAGTGTTGAAGTTTAGCTGGAGGAAATAATTGTTCTTACGATCTCGGTGGAATAAGAACCACACATATCGTGTTTGTTTGAGAGACACACGCTGAGCCAGCAGCTCAGCAACCGAGTAGGGGGTAGAAATTACACATTATGTTTTTAATTTGGAATGGACTTTAATTTCAGTATTGTCATTGTTTATATTATGACCCTGCATTAGAGGTGTTATTATTACCACTCCCATGGAAAATGCTATGAATAAGGTAGCACCTCTCCAAGAAAAAAAATAATCTCAGTCTTAAGATGATCTCTTTTCTGGGGTGGGGAAAGGGGATAGAACTTGTAGTTTTTCTGATGCATGCTGAGAAATGCTTCAGAAATATCACCTAATTTTCATGGCAGAAAGGAGGAACACTCATTGCTTGCCACTGATAGCCTGTTAGCCTGTGTCCTTGAAAAATGATATCCTACAAGGAGAAAATATGTAGTACTGAAGTGTGGATCCCTTATGTCTCAAAGCATCAGGAATAAGTGATTTTAATGGATGATTAAAAACTTTCCCCCCACTATTATTGCATTGTAGGGAGCTGCCATCGGCAGTGACCTACTTGATGTCATGGGAGAAACGCGTGTTTCAGATGCTGGCCTAAATGCAGATGATGGTTGTTTGGTGCTCATCTATCCACAGTGTGATATACTTAGCAAATAAATAACATCTGCCAGAGGGCTTCTTTTGCTTTGTAGCTAGGTTTAGTTGGGTTCGCTTTCCTTATCCGTACAGTGATGGGGGTACAGCCCTCACAGATGACAGGCACATGAGCGCTGCTTACAGAGAAAGCGTAGCTATCCTTAGTATCCTTAATATATACGTGAAGTGCTGTTAGTGCTGGGCTGGGATATGAGTTTTCTTTGTAAGGGGCTGTCAACCATGAGCTCTCTGAAACAGTGCCAGGATACAGAGAATCAAGGGATCTATTTTAAAATACTATGCTCGTTTTCTACACTTTCTAGGGGGCTCTTGAGTCACATTTTCAAGCTTCATCATGCAACCATGCAGAATTGTTCCTTTCCAAATGATGGATTTGCCAGGGGTGGTGGCAGTGAGGACTGAGCGAGTTGGTCAGTCCTGTGCTTCTTGGACCCAGGGCTTTACCAGGGGCCAACAACTATCATAAATTAACATTGCAGGAATTGGGAACACTACTGATGAGAAGAGTCACTCCTCAACGAACCTTGCTGTGTTATTAAAGGCACCATTTTGAACATGAAAGGCTTAAACGTGGAGAAGGAAATGTTTCAGCTCGTCCGGGAGGAGAAGTCCAGTTATTTTTTGATGCTGCTTGTGTCCAAAGCACCTCCTGATGCACAGGCGGCACAACTGCATCAAGGACAGCGGCCCTGGAGAAAGAGCCGGGGAAGAGGTTACACATGTGGCTTTATTGCCCCAAAATTGTAAAGGTGAAACGGCAGCTGTGCATGACCACTCTCCCAACCTCGCGCAGGGGGTGTGTGGCCACCCCAGGACGCTCAGCAGTGAAAAGCCAGACCTGGGCCCACCGAAGGACATCAGCCCACCTGAGATTCAATTCAAGCCTAGTCACTCTCTGTCATTACACAGCCGCAATTAGCATTAACAGTGTCAGTCTTTCCCTTTTAAGCTGCACAAGTGTGAAGTGGTTTGTGTCGTCTGAGAAGAAGAGATAATCGATGCTTCCTTCAAAGTCCTTCCCCCCCAACTCCCCCAGTGAGGTCCAAGTTTGCAACCCACTGCTTTCTTGAGACATCTTTCATAACATTGACAAACACATAGCAAAATAAGTACTATATAATCCTTTATTTAAACCTTCCAGATTAACCGGTCCCATGCTGATAAATACAAGCCCTACTGAAGAATCCATGGTGCTTTTGTTTTATTTAAGTATAATGGCATTATACGCTTCCTTGAGGGGCTTATCCTTTTCACAAAGAGGTAGATCCTGTGTGATGTTTTAACTGTAGCACTTTTCAACGTTCAGCCCCTCAACATGTAATTTTCTCCCGTTGTGACAAGCACTGTGGGTGCTGGGAGGGCCGTGGGAGGGCAGATAAGAAGGGCAAAGCAGGGGCAGCAGCGAGTGTGAACGTGGGGGTTGGGTGCTGGGAGTGGGGAGGAGATAAGAGACACTGTAGAAAGCGAAAGGGAGGAAAGTGAGCTGGGAGGGGACAGTTTAGGTGCCACCCACCATGCCTGCCTGCTGGGTGGATAAGTTAGCGGTCACCAGAGGGCTGAAATGTTAGTGCTGGTGGAGGGGTGAAGTGCAGCAGGAAGGAACCAGGGCTGCAGCAAAAATGCGGTGAGGTGGCAGCTTTAATCAGCTTTTAGTCTTCCCTCGCACAAGCCACCATGTTTCCAGCAGCTCTGCAAGGCTGAAAACTGCTGCAGTATTTGAAGGGCTGTGCAAAGGGCCGCACCCTCCTGCTAGGAGTCAGCAGATGATTTACCCTCTGCTTGCGTACAAGACAACAAGGCAAGCCGATACCGGGCAAGCGAGACTGGCTATTGCAGTATCACACTGCATGTGTGTTTGGCCACTCTGATCCCACAGATAAATGCCTTGCCTGTAAACATCTCTTTTAAAAAAGCTTCAATTTACAAAAAAAAAGCCCTCAAAAACTAAAGACTTATCAAAACACAAGCAGTGTCACTGCACTGAAAAATATTTAGGAACTGCAAGCATACTCTTCAAAAAAACCTGCATTTTTGGATCATTAGCTAATTCTCCCACCCACACATAGGACTCTCCCTGCAACACAAGCAAGGTAGGCAGTGGTCCGACAGCACGGTGAAGTCCTGGGAAGGGAAACCACCACATGTACTACAACTGCTCTGGGCTAGTCCTAGGGCAACTCTGGGTCGGCACACTCACCAACCCATCTCTGGTGGAAAAACACACTCTTTCCAGCCTGCCTTGGCCGTGGGCACGGGACTGCTGCCCTCCAACATCTACGGCATGGGGGGAGAGGACCCGCGTGTGGGAGCAGGGCAGGAGAGCAGCAGCTCAGCTGTGCCAGTGCTGAGGGTCCATGGGGCTGGTGGGGTGACTCTGATCCCTGCAGCACGTTGCCAACCCTCCCCATGAAACCAGAGGGGTAATTCTTGCACCGCTCCCCAAGGCTGCAACCGTTTAGCTGTCCAAAGAAGTTAGACATCAGCTGCCCATCAGGCATGACCCTACTCAGAGAAGGGCGTGCCGGAGAACATCACAAAAAAACTATTCAGCAGCAAAATGCCCTTCCGGCATTTATCATTTCTGATTTTGATTGCTGAATTTCACTTAGAAAAGCTCTTTACTGCCCAAGCTGTCAGCTCAGCCCGAGCAGCGCTTCTTGGGTCTGTTCCACAGGGTGTGCCTGAAATGGTTTTCTGTCTCAAATAAACAGGACACACGCGGTGCCACGGGAGTCAGGAGTCTCATGCAGCAGGGACTGGAGCTCGAAAAGATCACTGCTCTGTGCACCATAGATTAGGCTGGGAAACCAAATATCCGTTGCTCAAACATAACATGCACAGCAGAGTTGTTTTCATGCTATTATTTTCATATTACTATTTCAAGTAGGGCCTGATTCATCTCTTTATTGTTCCAGTTTTACCTTGGTGTAAATCTGTTCATGATAACAATCACATCAACTTGTAACTGGAATAATAAAGTCATGGACCACACCATCAGCAACTTGTTTAAAATAATGAAAATTATATAGTAATGTGCATAGTTTTCTGACTGAATGAGAACATCTAATGAAGAACACAAGTACACCAACAATTAGACACAAGAGACCTTATTCTAATTTTCCTGAAGACTGGTAAGTAAGATTTCTCTCCATAATTCATTAAAGTATTCATAACCAATAAAATAAAATGGATCTGAAAATATTTGATTTACAGGTACAAAATAAGCACTTCCTAAGGGTTAAGCCTATGGTTTCATACTGCTGAATTATTCAGCACATAATGTTGGCCTTTAAAAAAAACCTAGTTTATAAACGCATATGCATACATATATATTCATTATATCATTCTTGTGCAATTTTCCTTAATCCCCACAAAAAACCTAATATAGAGTCTTTAATTTTAAAGATACTTTTGCAGCTATAAAAGATCTTGGCCAAACAATAAAAGTAAAGGGCAAAGAACTAGAAGATCAGTGTTTCAATATACTTTTTTTTTTTTCAGTATCACATACATTCAAAATTTTCTGGTTGCAATTTTGCATTTATGCTAAGACCGGTATCTGGCATGTACCTGACCATCAGCACACTGTATAACCAAAGATCCCAGACCGAGCACTCACCAGCTAGCCTCAACTCCCATCAGAGGTGATTTTCTGCCTGCATTTGTTGGCACGTTCCAGATAACACTCCCGTGTCTACTCCCATATCAGAAACAAGCAAACTGAGAGACTCCCACTGACTTCAGTGCTTTAGATAATCAGAAAAAGCCACCATTAATTTCTAAGGAGCGTTTTGCTTGTTTTTTCACCCTAAACTCTATTTTGCATTATATTGCAAGTTCCATACGATTGTTCCCCAATACAGTAGATTCACAACCTGGAGGCTGAAAGATGGGTTATTGTTGTTACCATTATCCCTGTTAGTGCGCCACTATATTCTGACACTAGAAAACATAGTGTCCATATGTCAGCGAATGGAGGTAAACTTAGTTACTCTCAGGTTTGTAGCACTTGTAGCATGGAATAGCATGGCCTTTTGCAGCAGTTTGCATGGTTTTTCCCTAACAAATCCCAAGTGAACAAATAAAACAAGCACTAAGGAGCACCTTCTTTCTGCAGGAAAAGTTGGCCCACAGGGCTGCCGGGTGAAACCAGCTCCATCGGTCTCTTGCTTTCGGTGTTCTTCACCCAAATGTCCGCTCCAAAGTCGATCAGCAGCATCACCAGCTCCGCACTGCAATTCCTGGCAGCCGCGTGCAGAGGGGAGTCCAGGCCCTTGCCACAGTTCACATTTGCTCCTGAATACCAAGAGATGACAAAGCATTATGACAAAGAATTATGACTACACAGTAGACTATTTCCATTTCCTGCATTAACTGCTATTGCTCTGAATAATCTGTAAATGCCATAGCATCTACCCAGAGGTGGATTTCCTTATGCTGGGGCTTGGTACTACAATTTGCACGTGCACAACTCACACTGGTTGAGGAGGAGTGGGGTTGTGACTAAGAAAATGATCCCAGAGGAACAGTGCATGAGGAAGTCCTTCATCCACAGCCCAGCTTATGGATATCTCGAAGCAGGACAAAGATGTAGTTCCACCTACAGCCCACCTTTGCTCCCCATCCCAGTGCCCCATTCCCTTAAAACACATGCAGGGTTTCAACCTGCTCTGTACTGGAGGCTTAAGCTGGTGGGATTTCCAAATGCCAAAGTATTTGTTGGGGAAAGAATGTGAGGATGGAAAAGTTCTAGAGGTCCTTGGTAGAGGAGGATATAAGCAAGCACCCCTGATGAGTGTTCCCCCATCTGTTACCCTGGGCTAATGTGTCCTAAAACACCCTGAGAAGGGTGAGCTGCAGAACTAATTCAAAACTATTTATAATGTTTTTATAGTATACATTCTCATATATAGAAGGCAGCAAAAAACAAAAGGGCAGAAAACAGAAAATAATAGCCAAACATTTACTATTTAGATTAATTTGTGTCTGACTTCTTCCAAATCACTGTGCTAAATAGTGCATAAGGTGATCTACATGATGTTTGCTTGGTTTTTCCAAAGTGGCTTTGTTGGTCCATTGTTTTTGTACTAGCTATGTGGCTACTTTAGGCTATATGGCCCCTTTGGTTAGAAGAGATGCACTACTGTAGATAACAAGGAATGGTCTTGTATAGTTATCCAAGTGCTTAGACTTACAGCTAGGTTTGTTTGATGAGAAGTATATAGCGCTGAACGTTTTTCTGTGTTGGAAATGTTTCAAAATTTTTATGAACTCAGTGGGAATTAAAACATGTTTGCAGAAATACTATGTAAAAATGATTGAGTCAATTGTTTTGGGTAAAGAGGGAGGAAAAGAAAAAAAGGAAATTTCTTCCTGCCCACTTCAAATAACTGCAGCGTCACACACACAGACACTGGAAATGATGGTGTTTGTTCCAGGCACCACCGTCCATGTGAAATCCAGGATCGCACATCATTTTGTTGGGAGCTGTAAAGCTGAGTTCCTGGGTCAAGAAGACCCTGGTGACCCTGCTACCCCATTTAACCCAGGGCTGCCATTAAGAGCGAAACATCTGCAGGTCCCAGAGCAGGAGCTCCTCTAAATATTTGATGCAAAAAGAATCCAAAGATAGATGTTGCAGGAAACGAAAGTACACCATCCTTTATTTTTCTTTTTACCTGACTCAAGCAGCTTCTTGGCACAGTTCACTTGCTGGTTCTCACAAGCTACATAAAGTGGAGTACCCAGATGCTTGATGTTGTGATCTATATTTACCCCACGGGATGCGAGGAATTCAACACATTGCACATGACCTTAAAAGGGATAAAGGAAAAGTCAACTCACAGAGATCAGGCATTTTTTTCAGCAAATTCTCTATTGAAGCGGTGTAATTTGGCAAAGATTCAGTGTTTTGTCAAGAGATCGTAATGTAATACTTTCATCCACTCCAGTGTTTCCAACCTGGAAAACAGGAGCTGCAAAGCCACTGTTAGCAAAACAGGCTAAAGCCCTCATATTTTATCTGACTCATTTCAGATGTCTACTGAAGATGAGATTAATCACGCTGTGTTTCTCTCCACTGCTTTTGAAGACAGCCAGACAACTCCCACAGACATCACCATTGTAGGCAAACGACTTGGACAATGCAGCCCCTTCCAGGTGTCACCACATGAACTCAGATGCCCCAAGAGCCCAGCTGAGCTGGCCTCAGTGAGCAGCAGGGATGGGAGGAACTGCATGGCTCCTGATGAGACCAATCTTCTTCAACTCTCTTTTCCACTTCAACATGTTGCCAGTAACATGGAAAGGGGTGCTGATGCCCATGGGGTTACCTCTCTTAGCAGCTTCATGGATGGGAGATGCCAAGTCACAGGGCGGGTGTAGGCTGGCTCCATGCTGCAGCAATAAATTTAAGCAAGCCACACTGCCGCTGACACAAGCGCTGAACAACGGAGTGTGCCAGTCAACCGTAACTCCATTCACCTGGGGGAAAAGAAACACAATCAGGCTTTTTCTTTGCCTTCTCAATATTTCAAAATAGATTAAAATTATCCAGTTTCTCAACAGAAAATAGGGTTCTCAATTCTTTTTAATTCCTTGCAAAAACTGCCTACTGCTTCTGAGGATTACAAGTTTTTATTAAAAAGATAATCTTTAAAAATTGCCCCCAAGTCTCTCCTCCTGCAAATGAATGTCTAACTAGTGCCACTCCGGGGTCTCTCGGGAGTTACCAAATTACTGAGTTAAATGTGTGCCCATTTCTCAGTTACCTCAGCTGAAACACACTTGGCCATTGCCCTGTCCTGAAATGGTCCATTTTTAGCTGAAAGTGTGCAGCTGCCTCTTTTTTAAAAAAATTTTGAACTGTAGGATAATATATGTACAATGAGTTAATTTTCTTATTCACTATAATTTCGACATTAGCTCAAAAAGCATTGGCCATGAGACACACCCATTTCACCATCATACTTGCATGTTGTTTCCATTTTCTTCCCATTTTATTGTCAGTTGATCCTAACAGTCCTACACCTCTACTCTAATATGACTCGACTCTAATATGACTCTGCATATTGACACCAATGGGATTAGTGTGTGCAGAAAATAAAATGCACCCTTAACTGTTGCAGGATTATAAACCCTTTGCAAGAGGAACTTCCCCTTATTCTTTCAGTAAATGATGAGAACATTGCATCTTCATCTAAAGAACAATAGTAACTGTTGTTTATATCTGTGCTTTTTGGATTGCTTTATCAAGAACATTTTATAACATATGTACTTAAAGCTGAGCTAAGTACAGAGTGTAAATCACAGTGATACACTGTCATGAAATAGTACATCACCTAGCATTAAAAAGTGATAATACAACATACTAGCACTGGAGACAATGGTCTGTCCATCATGCACTCACCTGAGCACCGTGTTTTAATAGGACACTGGCACAAGCAGCATGACCCCCTAGGCAGGCTTCATGGAGAGGAGACACCTGGTCTGCTGTAACAAGGTTCACATCACTCCCCTGATGAATTAATAGAAAATATCATTACAACCAACTACCAAAACCCCTATACAAACAAAAAAAATCCAACCCTTTCTATAATGACCTTTAAAGTTTTATGTAATCACACCTTCCTCAACAGCCTGGAGTTGCTCATCTCAATAGGTAAGCAGAGAAAAAGACTGTGGTGCTTTGGCTGGAGTGGATACTGGCACAGCATACCAGAGGTCATGCCTTCTACACACTGCTAATCGGCACAGAAAGCTGTAGGCAGTGGACTGCCGATGGGACAATACAGACATCATTTTAGGAGCTCAGCATAGTTTTATTTCTACTACACTGTGAATAACAAACTCTGAAACAACAACAAAAAAAGATTAAAAATTGCTAGTAGTGTTCTTGGCAGGGTCATGACTGCCACCTTTTTACATCACCGCTGAAGCATTCTGACCTCCTGCCTGCTGAGTCTGCGGTTGTTTGACTGGATCAAATCCTGAAATGTTTTTGAGATGTTTTCTCGTCTTTGGTCAGAACGTGTCACGCTCTGAAGGAAATCCACCCCCCTGCATTAGAAACCATTGGTTTGATTCTATAGGATCTTTTGTTTCTAGCAATCTTGGTGCTCCAGAAGATTAAGCTGGAAGAGTCTCCAACTTTTCAGTAACCTTTCCCTTTCTGTCAACTCCTCCACAGGCTAAATCCAAGAATTCCGAGAAAATGGAGCAGTGATGTTCAGAAATTGCTTCTTCCTAACTATGCCCTTCTGCAGTGGGAAGGGTCCCCAGATACCCTCAGGCACTTCAGAAACAGATGTGTGGGTGGCTGAAATGAAGTCTCAACCAAAGCCTTGCCTGGCTCCGGAGCTGCCCCCCACCTGGGGCACCTAACACTGCTCACAGGCACAGGAGCTGCAGAAGGAATCCCCCACCTGCCTGGAGATCCCAGTGACTGAGGTCCCATTACTTACACTAGAATTAAAGTATGACACAGGATATTTCGACACATCATCAGCTTATTGGAGAGAGCTTGCGCTAGGCAAGGAACCGCATGTAGAAAAAAAACCCACCTGTTAGACGCAGATTTTGCTGCGTTCTAGTCAACATGATTTTTTCACCCTGGAGGTTTCAGAGTAAAGCACAGACTGCATTCAACAACTGAACAAACCCAGCAGAGATCATATGAACCCAGCAGAGGGGTACCTGTTTGATGAGGTTCTTCAGAGTAAGCAGACGCCCATGGATAGAGGCATCATGTAAAGGAGACCAGTCTGAAACAAAGTCTGTATAAAGACAGAGACAGGAAAAAGGGTAACAACTCCATGGACTGTTTCATCAGCGTACTTTACTTCAACTGCGTGACCCCAGCAAACCTTTCTTCTTCTAATTTATTACTTGAGCTGCCAAGTTTTCCTCGGAGCAGCTGCTGAGAGGGAGTGAGACAAGAGGACAGCTTCAATCTGGGTGTGTTTTTAGCTCATCCCGTGTTGGTGTTGGCTGCACTCCCCTTCAGAAGACGAGAGAGGGATTTGCAGAACATTACCTTGCTCTGACTGAGCTTGTCCCTCGCTTTGAATTCTTGCCAGTGCCTTTGTTTTCACAAGCTCATTACACTTTACCAGTTAGCTCAGAAGTACTACGTTTTGAAGAGGGTATGGCTGCTCAGTCATTTACCCCTGCTCAGAGGTGGGCTAGAGTCAACAATACCTAATGAGAGAAGGTACCAAAGTACAAGGAGATAAATTGTGTTACCTGTTGATTTTGCTCCTCAGTTTTCAGTGTTTGGTGTTAGCCTGTTGTCGTGGTTTAACCCCAGCTAGCAACTAAGCACCACACAGCCACTCGCTCACTCCTCCCCGTGGGATGGGGGAGAGAATCAGAAGGGTAAAACGGAGAGAACTCGTGGGTTGAGATAAGAACAGTTTAATAGTTGAAGTAAAATAAAATAGGACGGTTAAATAGGTAAAGCAAAAGCTGCGCACGCAAACAAGGCAAAACAAGGAATTAATTCGCTACTTCCCATCAGCAGGCAGGTGTTTGGCCATCCCCAGGAAAGCAGGGCTCCATCACGCGTAACGGTTACTTGGGAAGACAAACGCCATCACGCCAGATGTACCCCCCTTCCTTCTTCTTCCCCCAGCTTATATACTGAGCATGACGTCATATGGTATGGAATAGCCCTTTGGCCAGTCTGGGTCAGCTGTCCTGGCTGTGCTCCCTCCCAGCCCCCCGTGCACCGGGCAGAGCATGGGAAGCTGAAAAGTCCTTGACCAGTGTAAGCGCTACTTAGCGACTATTTAGCGATACTTAGCATCGACATTGTTCTCATCCTAAACCCAAAACACAGCCCCATACCAGCTACCAAGAAGAAAATTAACTCTATCCCAGCTGAAACCAGGACACCTGTGCAGTGATGCATTTTAAGTAATAGCTGTATTGCTATTACTAATATTGCAAATTTCTGCATTGTAGAAACCACGAAGCGAGACACAGCACGTATGGAGGGAAGCTCAAAGAAAGGGTCTGCCTCAGCTTGTACGGACAGACGAGGGGACGGGATGGGACACAAGCTGCATGGCAATGAGGACACAGGCCCAGCCTGTGAGAGGTGAAGTAGGTCATAAAGAAACTGTTCTTACTACCGTGATAAATACACTGATACTTTAAGTGCCCATATAAAGCAAACATTCATATTTGCTCTTATAAGGTCTTATGTGAAAGATGATTGACTTCAGGTCACCTTGCCAGACAACTGAGGAGGCATGAAAGGCCTGTGTCAGAAACTGAATTTTAACTAGTGTTCCCAAGTAATCTTGGTATATAAAGCTTGATGTTCAGAAAAATACCACATGACAAAAATAATTACTGGAAATGAGTCAGCATAGCTCCAGCTGGATTAAGGAGGTATGGGAGGGAATCCCTAGGGTTACATTTAGTACCAAACCTGTCAAGTCACGTAGAGTGCTTTTCTGAAAGATCTTTTTGCCAGGCATAAGCATTATTTGATGCATTTTACAAGACATGCTTATCTTTCCTCAATTATGCTGAGTAACATAAAGGTCTGAGGAAATACTTACTGCTAATGACTTTTACATTTCACTTCTCTAGTCGCTGTATTTGTTCTTTATTTTAATACAGTGAAATAAACTAGCTTAGTGCTGAGAAGCATACAAATATTAATCGAAGTATCTTCAGTATCACAGATTTTATGGCTCAGGGCCAGCTGACAGCAACAATCCCTCTGGAAGACATTTACCTCCTTCAGTATGCATTGCCTCAAAACTTGGTGTCTGGTCTACATTAATGGCCCAGGTTCCCCCTGGGAAGGAAGAGAAGCATTTCCAGAGAACATTTCACCCAGCTTCTTTTGGAAACAAGTTTTGCTGCTCTCTGGAGATGTCCCACTCTCCTTCCACTGACTACAGAGAAAACCCCAACGACCAACTTGGATGAGTTGCTGAGGTTTTCAGGGACTAGACTAGATCATATGCATGGAATAGGATGCTTAATAGTGAGAAGTCTGCCTTCAGCAACAAAACCTAATAAGCCGCTGTAATTCTTTAAAATAACTTTTACAGATTAGCTGATGATGTCAGTGCTTATGTGAGATCTGCAGATCCTGCCTTGTCTCAGGTATGAACACGCATGCGAGAGCTGAACCTCTCATGGCTGATGTCCTGCCCCCTCTGGCTATGCCACGATGTGCTGGGACAGGGTGATAACCAACTGTGTCAGCCAACACTCAGCCTGTTGGGCTATTGCTCTCTCACCTTCAAGTGTGCTCAGTAAAGGACATCAAATTTAAACAAGAGAAGATCTAGTATAGCAAGACTTACAATGGTTTTGTGATTGAAAAATTCTGCTCTAAGTAAATCGTGACCTGAAGATGGTGGTATCTGAAATGTGTTGTATCTATCACACACAGAAGATCTTTGCCTGCATAGCTATGTTAGGTGGGAGGGGGTGATTTTTTGCGGGCATAGTGGCTGCAAAAGGTCTGCTATAGATTTAGTTATTCTTGCAAGACTCTTTTATGACTGTCCAATACATTTGTCTAGAGTTGTTCATGTAGGCAAAAGGATATTTCTGCTACTGCAATACAGCATTTTTGAGCCACTCCATGTCCATCACAATGCTTATTTTCATAGCACACTTTTGCAAATATGTATGTATTGCTTCTTACCTTTGAACAATGGCTCATTGATGGACTAAACTAGAGTAAATTTTAGTGTTTCCCTTCTTGGACACAAAAAATGTAGGTCTCTGAAACAAGCAGTGAGTCAAATTGGAAGTAGTCACATGCATGTCACAAGAAGGAACCCAATTGGTCCCTGTGATAGTTCTTATTTGAATGAAGTAATTAAAAAAAATCTAGCAGAATGATCAAGACCTCACCTTCTCTTGTGGGAATCCTTCCCTAGCAGTGCTCCAGCATGCTCCTGGCTCACAGGACAATTCCAGTGACATCCTGGAAATAACCTCAAGGTTGGTTTGAAGCCTGAAGGGGGTGAGCTGTGGGCAGTACAAGGCCCTTAGGAACAGGGGTCTCGACAGGGATGATTGGACAAGCAGCTGATTCATGATTTTCACCATTTCTCCTCATTTTCCTGTGTCTGGCCATGATTGCTACCTAGTTAGGGGAAGGGAAAGGGGGAGGACTTGTATAAAATACTAGATCATTCGTTGGTTTATGCTAGGTTTATATTTACTTGATCTGAGCTATCACTGGGCACCACTTGGGGCCAGAAAGGAGGTTTATTTTGTGTCCACTGGAGACTGACCATGACTAGAGACAGGATGCAGATCTGGTGGCTGGAGCTTCCGTTACCTGGTCAGTATATCCTGCTCATGGGTGCAGTTAAAATGACTGTATCAGCTTTGAATTCTGAAGGAGAGATGCTTTGGAGAGCAGGCTGGGAGGGAGCCTCCTCTGAGGCCTCCTCTGAGCATGGGGCACAGTCTCCTTCCTGCACTCTCCCTGCGGGGAAAGCTTGGCACCTTCTCCTGCTCTTGGCATGTATTTGTTATAGCTGTGGGTTTGGGTCTTTTGCTTCAGATCCTAAGTGTCTTGCCAGGGAACTGGGAAGGTGTTTGGTGACCTATTGACCATGGCCTACAGACTAGGTGTTTGCTGGACACTTTGAAACCTGCCATCTATTCCACTGTTGCCTGTGACTATGAGACACTGTCAGAGACTGTGCAGACTTGGTAGGTAAATCTGGACTGCCAAGTAAAGAAAGTCAGGAGGATAATTCAGCATTCAGCTTTAAGCAGGTGAAGATGTGAAGGCAAGTCAGTCTGCACTATTTGGTCTCAAAGACAGAAATGGTCCCAATCTCTTTTATTAAGCAGCATAGAAATAGCTCAAAAGAAAAGTCTGTATGAGTCAGGTAATTTTTTGCAGTCTTGTATTACTTTTGCTATAAAAGTCAAAGGGAAAAAAATGAGAAACTGAGAAGCAACTCAAACTTCACAGGCACAGAAAGATTCATCAGTTCAGATGTGTTTCATATTTGGAAGACACCTCAAAATTAGAAGGCCAAAGGATGGAAGAGACATAACCCTAATATTGCTTTATGGGTGGTACCAAGTGTATGAAATGAACAGAGGAATGAACTCAGGAAATCTGGGTAATGTACATCAATCAGTTTTTAAAGAAAATTGTATTCTTTATTATTGGCATCGTTTGAGCTCTGCCTGCCTCCTTCTATGTTCCATGGGCCATGTCCCACAACAAACATGTAGTTCCAGTAAGTTCACAAACATCCTTTGCCTTTAGCAAATGGACAGCCATTTCCAGAATCTATGTTTCTGGTCTCATAAGGATAGCCAAACTGTGCTACAATTATTAAAGCACAGTATTATTAATTCACTAAAATAGCTTTGCTTTAAAAGTGTTGTGTGTCAAATGATGCTTATCTGACCATGCTGTTGTTCTTGCTGATCCTGCCTGTGTGACCATTGGTTGTGTATCCAGGCTCTGTAAAAGTCTTTTGATTTTCCCATTTAGAAACTAATGCCATTGCCCAATCTGCATGAGTTGCAAGGGAAGCATGTTTACAGCAATTCTAAAAATCTAGATTGAGGAACAAGTTTTATGAGCTGCAGCTAGATCTTTTTTTGGCCATACAAATACAGGTGGGGTTTTGTGCAAAATACCAAGTTGTTATATCAACGAGTGAGCACTCTGGTGACACAGAGGGAGGTGCATGGTCATGCCATCACATCCATGTGCAGAATTTATCCATTCAGTGCTTGCTTGAGAAAATGCAGGTTTCTACTGAGACTCTAAAAAGGAGCCAGACCAGACCATAGTCATCTATGGACTGGCCATTAGCTTGCAATTTTGCCAAGTCTTAACAACAAATTAAATGATTGACCACATAAGCATTAAAACGTGAGTGGAAAATAAAAAGAGGTATGTGCCAACACATTGTAATCCAGGTGGGAATTCTGTACTGAGAGGAACCAAGGCTCTTATTCCAGATGGAAGTGGAGGCCTACTGTAGCTTCACATTAGCCTTGGATACATTGGGAAGAGGGAGTTTAAACGCCTGTCTGATCACTAATTGCCATGATGTACTTCCAAATCTGCCACTGTGAACAGCGTGGCCCTGAGCTGCCATCTCTCCTGCCCCAGCTCCGTCTGCAGCAAGCACCTCCGTCCTGAAGCAACGCCGGGGAGGCAGCCTCTCTGCAGGGGAAGGCAAATTTCCCCAGTTCCTGCACCCAGGGCATTACCCTCTGGCAAACCACAAAGTTTCCGTTTTCTGCCTGTGCCAGGCTGGAGCTCCTGTTTCTCACCTGAAAGAGGAGGGAGACTGCAGTGGATGTTGGGGTCTCACTTCTTCCTTCTGCACAGCACAGGAGGCACGCCGTCAGTAATATAAATGATCAGTATTTATACCACATACAGGCTTTTGATTAAAGCCTAAGCAAATGCCGGTGCTAACTGGCCATGGACTTTTAAAATCGTGGAATAGTGACTTTCAGGAAAGAGCTGCCCATTAAAGAGCAAGGCTGGTGTATGTACATGGGTGGCACAGCTGTGTTCACTGCATGTACCACCACAGCAATAAGTATTTCTAATTGCCAAAAATATGTACAACTGCTGTCTCACAGAGGAACGAGACTGTTTATCCAAATTTGAAATTTACCCACACCTTTGTCCACAGGCAAGGTGAGTCAGGCCTCAGTACCTTCAGTATCTAGACATCCAAAAACCCACTGGTTTTCAGTGGCATTGGATCACCTAGCTCCCCTTTCACCGCTGAAAATCCCAGCCAGCCCAGAGTTTACATTAAACCTCTGGTCATATTTGATTGCACTGCCATCACTTGGGCACATGAACACTGGCAAGGTGTATACAGAGGAAGCTTTATAGCAATAACCACACTATCACGCAAACCCTGACTGCTCCCCATGGACAACAGAGCATTCACAAGACTTTTCTAGAAGAGCATTCATTTTTGCAGTGATGGCTGAAAATACCTTTTTCCAGCCTCTGACCACGTGGAGGGTGTTGCACATTCTGGGCCTGTCCCCAGGCTGGTTTCCTTCCGTGGTGGTCACAAGGGGCCTTGAAGTCCGTTTGGCAGAGGTATGCTGTTGCATACACATTTGCATACACATATGCTTATGACATTATATATAACAGTATTACAAATGGTATTTTTCGTATTCTAAGGCTTTCCACTAAAGTTTGTGATATATGCAGCCAGAGCCAAATACGTTCCTGCTGTATGTTGCCAGCAGAGCTTATTGACTCTGCCAAGGAGCAAGCAGACACAAAAGGAATGGACTGAACTCAGATTTTCAAAGGACCAAATGATCTGTGTGCAGCAGTGCAGCATGTAGGCTCCTCTCCTTCCAGCCTCCATTTTGCTGGAGCTCATCTCCAATGTGGACCTGCTTCGGTTCATACTGTTAATAATATCGCCATCCCTTTCCTCCCACCCCAGCCTCAGTATGTACATACGTGACACACATAAGGAGAGGCAGACAACACAGCAGATGATACACTGATCATCTAGTTTTAGGGTCTTATTTTCCTATTTGGTATGAATGGAAGTGTCCTGAACAGCCCAGGAAAGGAGGGAGGACAGTGTAAATTCACGTTATCTTAATTTACCTCATTCTCTTTGCACTCGCCTTGAGCTGAAGGAGTAGCTTCTCAGAAAACAGAGCTACAGGGAACACATCTAGCTAAACTATGTGAAGTTAAATTACTTCATATTTTTTTCACCATCTCATATTTTCAATGGCTCTGGGCCAGACAACAGAGCAATGATCAGAGTGAGGCCATTCGTCTGAATAACTGTTCACTGGTGACCACAACATCATTGGTCACAACTGACCACAACACCCTGGCCATTGCAGAAGAACCCAATAGGGCTGGTGGCTCAGACTGTGCAACAACACTTAGGTCTGCTCATCTGAAAGGAAAAAGAAAAAGAAAAAGAAAAAGGAAAAGGAAAAGAAAAAGAAAAAGAAAAAGAAAAAGAAAAAGAAAAAGAAAAAGAAAAAGAAAAAGAGAAAAGAGAAAAGAGAAAAAGAAAAAGAAAAAGAAAAAGAAAAAGAAAAAGAAAAAGAAAAAGAAAAAGAAAAAGAAAAAGAAAAAGAAAAAGAAAAAGAAAAAGAAAAAGAGAAAAAGAAAAAAGGAAAAAGAAAAAGAAAAAGAAAAAAGGAAAAAGAAAAAGAAAAAGGAAAAGAAAAAGAAAAAGAAAAAGAAAAAGAAAAAGGAAAAGAAAAAGAAAAAGAAGAAAGGAAAGGAGGAAAGGAAAAAGAAAAAGAAGAAAGGAAAGGAGGAAGGGAAAGGAGGAAAGGAAGGAGGAAGGAAAGGAGGAAAGGAAGGAGGAAGGGAAGGAAAAGAAAGAAAAAGAAAAGAGGAACTGAACCAGTGCTGAGCTTCCAGCTGGCACTAATCTTAAGTCAAACATGCCACATTGCAACTTCTTTTTCAGTGTGCTGTGGTTTAAGTGCTGCATTTGTTTCCATTTGTACAAACTGCAATAAAGAATCAGACACTCTTTTCTGTGGTGCACCAAAAGAACAACCAAAAATTCAGTATCAAATAGGAACAGCTTATTAAAATCCCTTCTGAAGTGCAAGGCCATGGGGACATTGTGTGGGACTGACTGTGGACCTGCACTGGAAGCAAGACATCGGGATGAGCACCCCACCGTAGCCTGACCCTGCCCTTTGCTGCTGCTGGCAGAGGTGAGGCTTGCGACGAGGCAGGAGCATTACTTACCCCTCATCAGCGGGTTTGATAGAGACATTGCAGATGCCTGGCCTCCAGCTCCTTGCGATTTGCTGGCATTTTGATTTGTTCTCTCATCATCCATCTCAGCCCCGTCTGTCCAATTTCTGTTTTTTCACTTTGCGGTTGATCTCGAGAGTTCAAATTCCATCGTCCCCGGCAAGCCCCCGGCGGTGAGAGTAATTTATTAAGCAGACTCTGCGCGTACAAGTCGAACAGACCTTGCAGCAGACTGGGATGTGGTGCCGGCAGCACTTTGTGCAGAAACTCGAGTACCTGGGTTGGGATTTAACAAAACAGCTCCCTGGCTGCCCTGGGAGGCAGCCAGTGATCCGGCGAAGTGAGAGATGTGCCTGATGTCACATCCTCTCCAACGTGGCACCCAATCGGGGCGCCCGCCGTCTGTTTTTATCAGGAAGGAAATTCTTAGTTTGCCAAAAAAAAAAGACAGAAAGAGCCAGTTCAACTAGTTTAGCAAACTCTGCCTGCAGGGGATTTGCAAAGAAAACCCGCAGAGATATGAGTGCATGCGGGGATCTGCACCACTCCCGAGCAAGTTGTTTGCAGGCAACTTTGCCGCGCGTCTCCCTGGACACTGTACGCTTTGCAAAACCAACCTTCTTATCTGCCAAGCCCTGACAGCATGCAAGAAATGGAGAGCTGAACGCCTGCCTCACAGGAGTGGTCGCTGCATACCCTACGGATATTGAAACCACATGTCTGGGGAGCTGCGCTTCCCACTGGAGGCCCTGCGTTTTCTCCATGGCGTGGAAATCACAGTGCTGCGCGGGCTCATTTCCTCCCCCCCCAGTTCAATCGATTTCACTGAGTCACAGCCACACCAGGGGTTTCGTATCTTTATTTTTAAGCAATTTCTCGGTCTAAAACAAACATCGCGAACCTAGCAGTGAACAAATGGCAAGGTTTTTTCAGGAGGACCTCCACGTCATTTCTCTGGGTCTCTTTGCAAAAATTCTGTTCTCATGGATCATCTCCATCTGCACTTTTTTCTTTCCCAAGTTATTATAATTTACAAGCAGAAAATCCTTTTCTGTCCTTGAATATTTGTTCATTTGTGTACAACTGCAAGTAGGCAGAACTTCCATCTAAACAATGTAAATAAAAATTAAGTTGGGGTTTTTTTCAATTTGTCTACTAGAGCAGAATTTGCATTTGTGTATTTGGAGATACAAAGTTGCTAATGCTGGGCTAATTCTGATCCTAACTTGGCTGAGCCTAAGCAACTGGGTTTCATCTTTATTCCTACTTATAACACATGCAAGAAATCCGGAATCATATTTAGGGTTTCTTTGTCCACATCTTTAAAACAATCAGTTATGTTAAAAGGTACAAACAGCAACTCAACGTCATCTACAAACCCCGCCAGCAGGGAATTTGTGAAGGTAACCTGCGCACACACCAGCACATCACTGCTGATGAAATATGGATGAGGACAGGGTCTGCCCCTTCCAGGGCTCTCCCTGCTGAATGCCCTCCTGGCTCCTGGATTTAGCCCCGCATGCTGGATGCAAGCTGACACTTTTTGGTCCGACTGGAAATTACGTTTGTGTCTTAGCCATTGAAATTTCAGCATTTAAAATGTTGTGGGGGAAAATGTGTAAATGGAGAAAGTGGCATAAATATTGGTTTTGATGATTAACATGTAAAATGAGGAATGGAAAAAACATTTTTCCCTTTTAGTATTGCTTGAGTTTAGGGGCTAGGTTGCCACATCTTATGTATAATCATATCTTTAGCAGTATTAGCAAACATGTCAGCAATTCCACCACTAAAAGGAATCAGCATATGCAACTGAATAGGCAATGACAGGGCTTGTAAGCGAAGAAGCATTAGCCAAGAGCTTTAAATTTAACCATAGTAAGAAGGAGCCTACAAGACAGAAGTGCCTTAGTCCCTAGTCACTCACAGACAGGGAGTCTTTGGCCTTTGGTCCTTTGACGGAGAGACCTTCTGACTGATAGGGTAATCGTTTGAATAGTCTGGTATTGGTTGCACATATTTTGGTCATGTTGCATTACATAAACCTCTGCCTTGACAGATGAGCTGTAGCCTGGTCTTCCTGGAGGCTGATAAGGTCACACAGAGCACCTAACAGGGCCGATGAGCCTGCAGCCCTCCCCATGGGGGCAGACATCCCTGCCCTCCATCACCCTTTCTGAAAGGGGGGCTTCTGAGATGCCCACAGCAGGTTGGTAGCCCACAGGCATACTTTATCTTGGCCTGTTGGTGTCCTGGTCCATGTGTATTTGTATCTCATGGAGTAAATAGATATAGAGTACACAAAAGGAGTTTCTGGTTTGATCATACTTGTCTTCTGACAGCACCAGAGAGGCAAAGACCTGGGCAAAGCCACAACAAGTGCAGGATCCTGTTGCCACATCCATTCCTCAGAACTGGGGCTCCTTTCAGAGCTACAGAACCATAATTCATAATTTCAGTCTTCGGGCATGATTTCTCCTTTTGATCATGGTATATTCCCAAATAACCAGACACCTTTCCCCTGGGCTGGTCCTGAAGTCTTTGCTTAGTCAGAGTACCTTCAGTTCCTGTGATGATTCCCCCATCTTTGTTCCAGCCTGGAAATGTCTTACATTACAAAACCCTACCTGTCTGCTAACAAACTGAAGAAAAATGACCCTTACCTGGGATGTAGCAGAATTTCTTCAGGTATTAATAGTCTTAGCAACAATTCTACCCAAAATTAGGCACTCAGCTGGCTCTGGCTCTTTTTGGTAGGAGTATGAGGTAAGAAGACAGCACATCTAATAACTTCAAATCTACAAAAAGTTCATAAGATTAAAAAGAATTAACACTCAAAGTCTTCAAACAAGTACACTGCTTTTATTTCAAAATGCACCTTATTCTATCTTTGCATCCTAAAGGCCCTACAGGCATAGACTATGTTGAGCCACTAGGTGGGAAATTCAGGGAATTGGTAAGTGATGAGTCGAGATTATTACTTCTATGCACACAGTGGGGGAAAGCCACCATTTGAAAGAAATGCTGGAGTCCCTGGAACTGCATGGTTCGATCTCCCCCAAGCCCTGCCTGACCCATCTATGTTGCTGTCTTGCACAGCAATCTTTGCAGGGTTAGGACAGTGCAGGGGGAGGCCAGCACAGGTCCCTTTGTCCACTAGGATTTAGGTGGGCAGGGAGCTCTGCACAAGTTGGGGCTTCATTTCATACTGTGTATATATACATGTGTATGTGTATATATGCATGTATATATGTGTGTGTGTGTACATACATATATATAGATATGTATGTATATTTTTGTGTGTATGCGTGTGTGCATGTGTGTGTAGGTCTGTGTATAACCAAATTACATCTTCTACCCATTTCATTTAAAACGAAATTTCTCCCATCACATGGTGGGAGAGCAGGAAAAGTACCTGCTAATGGACCTGTTAGAAGTGAACACCTTAGCCCAACACCCAGAACAAGAGTTTCCTCTGCACTTATCAAGGGACAAGATGGTCTACTTGGATTTACACACTGACCTCAAAGAACTGAAGGAAACATTGGGTCATGTTCTCTTTCTTCAACTGGTGGTTGCAGTGGCAATTTGCAGGCTTTGTCACTTCTGGAGATGCTTTTGTGGTCCTCACCCATGATGAATGAGACCTTATTTTCAAATCATAGGTCCATAAATATTTTTCTTGCAGCTTGTGAAAATGCAGGTTCCTGGGTCTCCCCACATTTTGTATTTGTCCTGTGTGGTGTCCACCACAGCTTCTCTCCAGCACATGCACACCTTGTCCTCAAAGAATTATTTTCTGTTTGGCCAGATTTCACCTTTCAGGAATTTTCTGTGTTACATACATTAACAAGGTTGGTACTTTTTACAGTTGTAAGGAGTCTAGTTTTAAATTCTGCTAACTGAGTTTGTAGTAGAGCCACAATGAGTAAAAAGGCTGAATTAGTGACACAGAGAACAGAGTGAAAAAGAAAGAAACACTACTTTTCTTCCCAACTACACAATTGCATTCTTTTCTCTTTGCTGCAATTTTCCCCATGAGAGTATGGGCAGCCGGGAAATCAGCATGTGAGGTTCCTAAAACTTCCACTATAAGACACGTACCATTATGTCCCAAGATTAAAGCCTTATTGGTTATACCTACATTGGCAACAAAGCGTGAGTCCCTGGAGCAGTGAGCTCTAGGGAGCTTCAGAGAGAAGGTTAAAGCCCTGAAATAATTGCTTTAGTGTGAGCTCAAGTTCTCCTTCACCTCTTGCAAGTGTGGGGCATGCTCAGAGCTGAGAGTGTAGTCACCTCATCTGCTGACCAAGAATCGTGCTCCTCTGAGTTATACTGTAGATGCCCTTATGGTGGTATGTAGCCAGATTACAGCAGAGAGTAGCTAGAAAACACATAGGCTAAGAGTTTGATGGACATTGTCTCTTGACCTCTTGCTTCAGCCAGTAGCTCAGACATACCTACAGAGACAGTGTGCTGGTGTGGCAGATAGTATTGTTTACCATAATATTATTTTACCATGTAGAGTTACTTGCTTCATAAACATCATTATGATATGAATGGCATCATCAAGCTAAATGAAACTCCCCAAATAAAACATCCCGAAGTCAAGGGATTCCTACAGGGTTTATACAGCCTTCCTACGTGACAGGAATATGCAAGAAAGCTTTGATTCATTTAACCTCCTTAGTTGCAAATGTTTTTTGGAAGCAAGCAGAAAATTCTGCAGCAACAAGGGAACATGTTTTAACATCAACCTGGATCTCAAGATAAACAGCACACAACTTCAAATACAGAACAGAAACAGCTTACACAACACAGAGACACACCAGAGCTTTTAGTCATTACAATAATACTTTCCATTTGAATAGCACCTACATCCCTAAGTTCTACATAAACAGAGCTAACTACAGAAATCACTTCATCGTTATTCAAATGCAACCATCCTCAGTGGATAAAAGTGCACAGTGAAGTTGAACCTACGACACTCAATACTACTTTTTCTGTTTACAGCATATCTTATAAATGGAATCACATTTTTTTTCTCCTTCAAAAATTTAAATTTTTATAAGTAGTTCAATGAAATATTCTACTATCTTGATTTTTTATCCCACTTGCTAATCAGTTTTTAAATTGTGCACATCAATTATTCATCACAGAAAATATGTCATTATTATTTACTATTTTGCACAAGCATAACACTTTTTTTCGTTTTTATTACCACAAAGATTGCTACAAACAGTGAAAATACACTGCTAGTAAATCTGTCTTGGCATGCAAATTCAGCATTTGTTTCTGAGGATGCAAACCACAGAATTACAGATAATGTTTGGAAAATTGGACACAAAACATGGGATTTTTTTCAATTTAACTTCAGAATCCCAGCCAGAAATCCTAGCTTTCCTTTACTGCTAATGAAGAAAAATAGGTATTTTAAGACCACGATTCATGTGACTTATATTGGATGTCTGCTCTGAGAGGATGTGAATTGGGTCTTTAGAGTCAGCCTTCACCAGCTCTAAAAGGAAGCCCTAAATGATGAGCAGAGATGTAGGTGTGTACGTTTAATCAGCTGAAACCCACCTTAAAAGTATTGCTAAAGTCACAGCCAAGTGACCCGACTGACCACTTGCCAGTGCTGTTGTGGACTCTGTCCTGCACAGCCTCTGGATGCAACAGCTCAGGGTGAAACGCCTTCACTCCAGCAGAAGGCCAGCATTGCAATGCCTGAATCACAAAACCTTGACTTTGGGGCACCTACACCTCAGAGGGGAGGATTTTGACAGACAGCTCTGGCAGATTTATCTGCAGTGGTCTAAGTTGTTGCCCCCTGACCCATTCCCCACTTTCAGCAGAGATTACCCACACCCTTACAAGGGATGGCAGCACTGGCCACAAACTGATGCCGCAACTGTCTTAGTACATAGTCCATTATGTTAGCTCAAAACCCCATAAAAGCAGTTTTCTTCTCCAGCCTGTACACTTGAGCCATGAGACACTAGCACGTGTCACATTCTCCTCTAAGGCAGTAATTTCCAGCCGAGAAGCAAGGCAAACATCTGGGACAGCCATGTTTTAAATCACAGCAGTTAAATCTGCCAGAGCTTGTCCACAGGAGTACTAAATCACCAGCACCGTTTCCTGAGGTACCTGGGTTCTCTTTGGAAAGCTTCTGTGAAATCTCTGAGCAGACACAGAGTGAAGAAGTTCTCCCTTGGAGAAATTCATAATATTGTCCAGTTCTCATATCCCTGATTTCCTTTCCTCAAATCAAGTCACTTCTCCAGAGGCTTTCCTTTTCTTACAGTTGTTTTGAGCATCCAGTGTTTTTATTTTCCCTTCCTCTCACCCTCACAGAAACTTCCCTTTGCAAACATCCTGTAAGCCTGGTTGGAGACCAAACAGACTTCTGCAAGTAACTGTTGTTCCCTTATGCAGGTTGGCAGTTTTACTTAACAGGAGAGTCTCTAAAAGCCAACAAACCCTGAAGGAAGTAGCAAACACGTCTTGGTGTCAGTAGCACCTAGATCAGTGCTTTAACTCCTTGCAGATATACAGAAGCACCAAGATTTCCCAGGGAGCCAGACAAACTTAGCATGAGAGCGTGCACACAAGTTTCTTGTATTTTCTTTGTGGCAAAGAGGGGATTAGGGGCATCCTTCTCACAGAGAGAAGAGCAGAAACAGTCTCTTTTTCATCATCTGGTGCCAAATGTCTCTCAGTGAACACCCGCATAAGTGTCTTTGTATGCTACAAAATAAATCTTGACATTGTTTTCTGAACTGGCTTTAAAACTTGTACACTACAGTCCATGCGAAAAGAATCCAAACCCTGAAAGTTTTCTTCAAATCATTGCAATTCCAAGCATTTCTTGGGATTTTTTTTGTCCTGTCTCATGGGTTGTAGTCATGGTTTTGTCAACACTGCCAGGTTACTAGTGTGGTGAAATGATCTCATGTGACAAGTACACACCAGTAAGCAAATGGTAGGTGTAACGACAACAAAAACCTCAGCCTGGTACTTGAGAGCTGTGGTGGTTTTTTACCACAGTCTCCTAGGATTTGGCTAACTGTAAGGTAGTCTTGTCCAATACTGAATTTAATCAAAACCCAAATCTAGGCATAGAGCAGATTTCAATTTCTCTCTCCTCCTCTTTTCTAACTTCTCGTTATTAATTTTGAAAAACAGTGGGAATTCTTCGGCTTGCTGGCAAATCTTTCTGGTTCCCAAGCTTTCCAGTGTAAAATAACCACTTCTGAAGAAAGCAAAACAACTTCCATAAAAAGACATTAATTTTGTTCAGAAAAACAATCTCCATTTAAAAAAAAAAAAGTTGTTATAGTTTTCCAACAATCCCAGTGATTAGACCTGTGTGGAGAAAACCCAAATGTATCACAAGCAAGGTCAGTGCCACAGAGGTCAGCTGAGTTGGCCCTATTAAGGAGCGCTCATGGTAGCAGGTCCCATTCAGAGCATATTCCCCAGTATGCAGACTGCCAGCAAACGCATCATCTTCCCAAGCCCAAAAGCCTGTGGTGGGTCTTACCAAACTAAGCAACTTTCCATGTCTCCTCCTGGTTGCTCTCTTTTCCCACTGCCTATCAGCACCAGAAGGCAACAGCAGTAACAGCTGAGGAGTATCAGAAAGGCAGATAGTGAGGGTGATAAAAGGCTCATGGGATGGAGGTATCTAATTAAGGGGCTCCTCTGCTCTGGTGCTTCTCTTCCCCAGTTTCACTGGGGTTCGATATTCACTACTCATCTGGCACATTGCATTGCAATAAGCTTTTCCACCCGCACCCATGGGCTGCTTTCCAGACCTTGCTGGAACTTACCTCTAGAAATTTCCCTCATGTGACATATCTTTCCACACTTCTGCCTGTGATGGAAACAGCCAGCATGCTCCAGCTGTTCTCACAACCATGGCCTCCCAGGATTTCCCCATGGGAAAAGTTACCAACACCTTGTCACTACTGCAAAATGCAATTTGTGGGCTTGCACAAAAATTAGCCTGTGATCCCTTAAACACTTGTCCTGAACTGGGGCTTCTGTTGGCTTCCAAAAATGGCCTGCAGAAAACTACACTGCCAGCTCAACTGCTTGGGCAATAAGGGTAGAGATAGAAAATGTCCCTGGACCTTGCATCTGGTTCTGTTCCCTCCAGCACCCTGCTGGCATAGCAAGTGCTCTCATTTTCTTTTGGCAAAGATTATTAGCAAATTACTAAGGTGGGTGAAATTACTAGACTCTCCTGAACAACATATTTGTCTCCCTGCCCCACTCCTGGAAGATGGCATGTGGTGCTGCGGAGAAGAGAGCTTGTGGAACAGCCTGAGTCAAGTCGACAGGATCTGAACTGTTCCCAATGTTATCTTCAGACCTAAGAAATCCAGACACTTGGTATGGGACAGATTAGCTGCTCAGGATCAGGACAGATCAGGAGCTATCCCTATTTTCTGTCTTGAAAATGCAAAGTTGGAACTGCAATAAGCAGCCATCTAGAGCAGTAGTGTGCTTAGGTAGATGTTTCCTTTGCTGTCCCCAAACATAGCCTGGCTTTTGTTTTGCATGAGGCTGGAAATCCTCTGAAACAGCTAACGGATGCTGATTCACAATGCTGATATTGTAGAAATAAGAGTTTCCCTTCCTAAAGGATTATGATCCAAGCACAGTGACAAGTATACAAGCTTGTCCTAGTTACCACCCATCCAGCTTGGCCACTTATCTGAATAACTGATGTTGTGGCAGAAACCAGTTGTACCAGAGGCTGTACCTCTGGAAACCAATGTGCAGAGTGCAAGGCTTACCTGAAGCTGAAGCATAAAGACCAAAGTGTGTGGCAGGACCGCCTGGCCCTCCCCTTCCCCCTGCTGTGAGGACATCCCTGATGCACAGCAGGCTCCAGCCGACCTCTCCCAAGGCTGCACCTAACCTGGCATGTGGGCCACTTCACACCAGGTCCCGGGGTCATCCACCATGTCCCAGACCAGGAACAACAGAGCCTCCCTGGACCCCAACTGCCCTTTGGCTGGTGGTGGGGAGGAAAAGGTCTGCACCCAGCCCTTGCCCTGGCAGTGCTGCAGGGAGGCGTTGGGGGCCAGACCCACGTGCTCCCACGTCCTCCCAGCCTGAGCACCCCCTCAGACTGCTTGGAGGGGCCAGTTCACACACTCACCCTCTTCAGAGCAGACCTGGAAGTTGCCTGCAGCTGCAGACCACAAAACAAGGGTTCTCTAAATCATCCTCCATCTTTAAAAGGTGAGCAGATTGCACCCAGATATTATTTTCTCATCACCTCTCTTCATGACGCTATTAGGGCAGGCATCTGAAGATCTGGAGCAACCTCCTCACTCAGCTTACTGTTTCTTCTGACAACTAAGTTTGCTAGAGATTTATACTGGCAAAGAGAATTAGCTGTTAAAATGTCCCAAGGATGAGCCTTTTTAGTTGCTACGCCTAACACAAAAAAAAAAAAATTGCTAACAAGTGATTTCATGGTCAGTGGCAAAAACATATTTCTTCCCAAGCTGCTGCAAGCGTGAAAAGCCCAGGTATTTCTCATCCATTTACAATGGGTGAGTAGCAGACAGGGAAATTTTCTGCACAGAATGAGTCATTTCGGCTCAAAGATTTTAATAAATGTCAAACAAGCTGCCGTCCCCCCAGACACTTGGCAGAGCAGCTGTGGTGCCTTGCTACCGTGGCTGCCCGCAGTGGGTGGGAGGGGAGTGCTTCGGGGGCAGAACCAGAAAGCACTTCTAGCAAAAAAGCAGTGTCAGGCTTAGGGTAAAATTTCTTGCCCTATCTACACAAACAGCCTGTGGGAACCTGCTTGTGGAAACAAGCTGGCATTGCTTGTTGGCATCGTTTTAGAGGAAACTTTTCACTGAAGTCTTGGAAAACCCTGACCCAAAAAATCCGTTCCTCAGTAACTGTAGTTACTCAGGATGCCGTGGTTCATATATATGCCTTGCTGTAAATCCATAGTGACACTGAAAGCACAAGTAGCAAACCAAAATTATCTCACTCATTAATTAGGAACCATTCTGGATATCTGGGGATGAGTGGTCTTTGACAGGTACTCAGTGATGAAAGGCACAAAGTTCCTGGGACAAAGCCAAAGTATCTTTATACACATCTCAGGCTACAGGCAGCAGAAACTCACCTTCTGAAAATGCTAAAAGCAAGCATCTCTCTGCAGGATGAGATATAAATAATAAGCAAAGGATGTGCCTCTGGGCCAGTGTCCTTAAAAATATTTCAGTTTACATTGCGATGGAGACAGCATGAAAAGGGAACAGTAGTGGCTCTGTTTATGCAGAGTTTGAGGATGATCTTTAAGCAGTTAGCAATTCACAAAGGTCTATCTGTAAAGTGGACGTACTCTTTGAAACATATTTGGGGATAGCTATACCCTGATTTAATATTTGAAAATGCAGTAAATATTGCTGAACTTTTTAGTCACTGTGTGTTCTGTGCCCCCATCGCCTTCCCTGTCCTCAGCCAGTGTTACACTACTATTAATAGTTTTCGTTTAATACTTCTCTCCTAGTTGCCATAACTAGTCGGTATACTTTTTTTTCTTAATGCATAAAATGTGAAAAAATATGCCTTGTTTCCACTGTTAATAAAACCTGTCACCCTCATGGGGATTGCTACACCAGCCTTCAAAGAAACACAGGTTCATTGTAGCTACCTATAACCATTTGTTCATGGTGACGAGAGTAACATAGGTATTTAGTCAGCATGTAGTGTGAGAAAAGTGCAGGGAACAAAGATTTTTAACATCCTAGATCTAAACTAACTTCCTCTGGGCTTCAGTAAGTTCATACATCTCCCTTCTCCAAATACAAAGCATAATGCGTGTTCCTCACCACCCCAGAAAAAAAAAAAGAAGTTGGGATTAATGTTTGTAAAGTTGGTGGAGCATGACATGGACATCATACAATGAATAAGTCATAAGACATGTGGTGTCTTTAATTCTTCTCTTCCTAAGAGAAAAAAGCACGTTTTACTCACAAACACTCATAGAACAGAAAATAAATGTTAGAACAAGTTTTCTCTGGAAATCTCTAAATCTCTCTCCCTTCCCTTCCTGTCTAATTTCTACACTGTTACAGCATGTTAACCTCTATAGCCAGCAGGTAGACCTGGCAGAAAATGAACTATCCACCACAAAAACATACTGCTAGCAAATCCCTGGTAACATCCAGCTAAAAATATGGCAGGATGCTGCAAAATTCACCTACCAAATGCCAGATAAACCCAGCACATAGTCAATATAGCAGTTTTTGTCATTACTGACCTTATTTTTCATCTGATTTTCTACAAGTTTGGGTTACCAGAATCACAGACACTAACTCAGCAGGCTTTGGCCAGGCACCACACTCCGGCATGGCACACCATCTCGCTGGTGGCAGCGGCGGTGGCAGCTCCTGGCTCTGGGCAAGAACAGACATACGCAAAGAAGACAACCTCCATCCTACCACCTCCTCAGGGCTGGGGCACTAACAGCGGCAGAGTGGCTCCCAGGGAGGTTGGCTGGGACTTGCTTGACTGACTTCCACATGTTGTAAAACATGCTGTAGCCCAAAGCATGGTCCTGGTTAGTGCAGTTACCGGGTCAGGTCCTGTTACGGAGCAGATCAGATGAAATAGTGGCAGCCGCCAGCTATTAGAGGGCAGGATATTTCTTCTCTCACCATTTTCAGATCTTTTCCACTGAACCTCTACATCTGGGGGAAAGGACAAAACTGGAAATCCCTGTATATTATGCCACTAAGTTGTTTCAAAAAAGCATGGGTTTAAACCCAAACCCTCCCTTCCTCACAAAGACTGGTTTGGGAGTGTCATTTTTTCCCCTGTTCCTAGTCACCACAGAGTTTGGTACATCTTGTAGCTAAAAGCATTAAATACCTTGTTGCCATAAATACCAAAATCATTTTTTTTTTTTGCATAGCTGGAACATAATTGTATTTCTCAGACCTCAGTTTTGCACTTGAATGAAAATGAGACAAGTTAATGTTTGTGATTCGGGTAACCCAAACTTGTAGAGGATAATACCACAGACTAGGTGCATAATGACAGAAATTGCCATGTTGACAATGTGTTGGGTTTTGGCATTTACGGTAGTTTTGTTCTGATTGCTGTGAATGAAAGTTCTGGATATATAAGTTTAATTCACTGGAAAATATGTTCAAAATCTTTCTCACATGTGAAACTTTATCCATTGCTAGTAAATATAATATTTGCAATGGTTTGCTGACCAACGTGTTGCTTTGGCTGACTTGTTAAATAAAATGCTAGAATGGCATGCTCTGATGATTCATCTCTCTCTCCCTTTCCAGATGTTATTTTCAACTGAATATGCAAATTATGCTTTCTTCCACAATTCCTGTTACCTTTTACTGAAGATTTTTCAATTCCAAACCCGATGTAGTTTTCCATTCACTTGCAATGTGCATCATGAGTTTCTACAAATCGTATAGAATTTAAGGACAAAGGAATTTTCAAGAAATAGAAATCAAATTAGACGGAAGGTCTGTGTGGAATAATCTGTATTTGACATTAACATATTATACATCTCTTGTGGAACCTTAAAAAAAAATCACAGTGAGGAGCAACTGGTGTGTGAAAAAAGTTAATTTCTGAAAAAAAAATGTACAAAGGCATCATGAACTGTCAGCCCAGCATATAGGTCAGCTAGATTTTTCAACTAAGAGTCAATGAATCTGTTTCATATTTATTAGTATCAGACTTGCCCTAGCTGGGACACACCACCAGTATTTTCAATCCAATAAGGACTGGAGAGTTATAAAATGTCAGTAGCAGAGTTGTGCCGCAGGAGATGGAGGTCAGGTTTGGAACAGAAATGTGTCGGGCAGCCCCTGCACCTCCTGCCCTGCAGAGCAGACAGCAAGTGGAGGATCGAGAGTGGGACAGAGGGGATGCCGAACCCCTTCACAAGGGTTTGCACAGGGGCAGCACAGCACTAATTTCTAGCACGGATGGCGAGAAGAAGTCTAAATGCCGTGAGGTGGATGTTGACCAGGCTCGAGTTCCCTGGGGGAAGACAGAGTTGGGAGATGAGCCACTGGTCCCGCTGTCCAAAGTGGCATGGGCATGTCCCGTCACAAGAAGAGGGAGCACACAGGTGGATGGATGGACAGACAACCTACCTCTGAGCCTGCATCTGCCCAGGGAGATGGGGTGTCAGCACCTCAAGGCAGACATGGAGAATTTCAGCTCCTACAGTATGACCACAAGTTTCAGCAGCTTAGCATTTTCCCCCCTTTTTAATTTCACTCTGTGAATGGCAGATTCAGCTGGACAGACAGAAAATCAGGGACTGGCACATCTGCTATGAAAAGTTGAGTCCTAGAGAGGATGGAGGGTTGTTAAATGCCAATAGCAGAGTTGCGTTGCAGGAGACAGAGGTCAGCTTGAACCCAACAAGTTGGTCAGGAGACCAAAAGGGGGATCTTTTAGGGGCCAAATTAGAATGTAACTTTTCTTTTCCTACTGACTGTGAGGAACATTGTTCATTAAACCCTTCCAAAATGTGTTGGTCTACGTATTTCCACTGTTGCATGTCTCTGAGGAGGTAGCCCATTAGCCACACTGCTTGCAGATGAGACTCTGGAAAAAAGTGCTCTCAAGCTACAAGGAAACCTGTGGAGCCAGGTTTTGGGCCAGGGTGCTGAGACAGCAACAAGGGCAGAGAAAGAAGAGCATTGCCACAACTGTCTTTACAAATTAGTGCAAACTGTGAACAATAGCAGCGTGTCTCAGACACAGAGAAAACCAGCTATATGTGCAGCCAGACAGACAGCAAGTAGTGGTGCTGTGCCTGGAGTTAGCCCAGACAGCACCTGGCACGGTAAAATTACTTGCTCCAGCTCTGCATGAAGATGGTGGCCAGTACCATCTTGCTCTCACAAGGATGCGCCAGCTGAGGAGGCTGTGAGCAGGACACATGCCATGGGGGTGACAGCTCTCTGAACACCAGTGCCCTCCCCCGGGGCTAGGGAGGGCTGAGATGTGCAGGTTTGGGGAGGGGGAACCCCAACACAGCAGCCTGGTGAGCTAGAGAAATAACACAGACAACAGGAGACAAGGTTGACCTCAGCTAAAATGCCTGCTTTTGAAAAGTTAGACCCAAGAAGGAAACTAAAAACTATTTTCTTAGTGACAGAGGAGAAATATGTGAATGCAGGAGAAAGGTGATCAGGAAAGACATGCCTAGGAACAGGAGCTTAGTGTTGTGAGAAAAGATACAGTGGGGGGAAAAAGGGATTGCAAAGATGTTTTAAGACATAGGAATGTATCTACTGGTAGAAATAATGTAGATATGAAGACTGCTTATTTTAGAGTAAAGATAAAGACAGGGCTGATACAAAGCCCATTTAATTTTGTTTTGCTTTGGATGATGAGCAAGGATAGAAATATACTGAGTAATTAATGATGGCTTGAAGTCAACATCTGATTAGGCTGAGATCTGTGAGGTCCTCATCACTGGCATTTCTGAGTCCACACTGGATCTCTCGTGATAGATGGATAACAAAACTGAAAAGTGGCCCAACAGATTGAGAATGATAAAAGGAAGTCTTTTGGTTTTATACTGTACATGAGTAACCTATTTAAGCCAGTCCTGCAAAATACACACAGGACCAAAGACTTTATGCCTAGCGAGCATCCATAGCCCAAGCTTTACACTGCAAGTCAGTGTCTGTTCTCAGAATCAGTAAGTGTTTGTGGTTCAGAAAAACTTTTCCAATAGCCAGGATATTGTGTAGTTATTCCTCCTGAGATACGCAGCACTTTTCACAGAAGCAGATAGTACTGGTAGTTGCTGGGGGTAAAGTCATACAGAGGTGGTATAGCAATGGACATTGCAGCACAGAAAAATGTCTGTGTTCCAAGAAAAAACATATTTTACCCAAACAACTGTTTTCTGTCAATGATCATAGAATGACAGAGAAGATGCCACCTATTTTGAAGGAAAGAGACCTTGTGAGATTAGTTAGCCTTTCTCCTGCCTGGGGAAAAGCTGCTGTATCCACATCTGACAGATAATTTTCAAACTCATTCTGAAAAATCACCAACAAGATTCAGTAGCCTCCTAGCAAATTGTCCCAGTCCTTCCCTATCCTCACATGAGACAGCATATTTGCAAAAAAATGAAATACCTCCTCCAGCTATTTCCTCCGTAAAATTTCTGTGCATTGTTACAACACAAAGCACAGCCAATGAAAATTAAATGGGTAACTTAATCTTTTGAGATAAGAACAAGAAAGTCTAGGTAAAGTTTCTAATCAACCTTCTTCACATCAGGACTGCTGAGCTTCTCTTCTGATTTATTAAGGCTCTGTTCCCTCCATACTCTCCGATACACAGAATTTCAGGAAGAATGATGTCTCCAGGAGGAAGCAAAGGTGAGGTGATTTTTTGATGGGAAGCTAATATCAGCAATAAATATAGGGCAGCTTCTGCTGCTTCTTAACATAAACCTTTCTGAGAGGCTGAATAGACTTTGCATTTCCTTAATGAAGATGCATTTTTTCAATTTAAAATCCTATGCAAGTGAAATACTGCTTTCACTGATGATTGCAGTAGGAAATCAATTCAGTATTACACATTCCAAAATAGGTCCCATAAATTGTCATAGCTCCTTGATTGCAATGCAAGTCTGACAACCCACACAGCTGAGGCTCTGTCTCTCTATTTAGATAGCAGATGGTATTCTGACTGCTACCTAAATAGAGCAGGTGAGCTAGCAGTAACGATAAGACTGAGAGAGATCTGCTGACATCAGATTAATATAGACATTTCTTTCTTGATAGTATTTGATTTTCAGAGGCTCTTGAGAATTTAGAGTTCAAATCTCTGAGATTCATTATATACTGTACTATACAAGGTCATTCATGTCACTGACAACTTTATGGGCAATAGTTCTTGCCGTCAGATAGCACTCAATATGTGCAAACACAGGCTGAAAACCACATTCATTTTTGGCCGTAACATTGCAGGTCCAGTCTCATGAACTGCTGGGAGCACAATTTATCTTACTTGTGCTGAATTCATCTTAAGAAAGTATGGAAAACGTTAGACCTATGTCTCAGAGAGGAAAACTGTCATGGTGAAATGAAGGGATTAGCATTGAAGCAGAGAGGCTGCTGCTGCTGGAGCAGGGACAGGAGCTCAAGGCTGCTGGAAGACTCCAGCAGGCCAGTTCCCCCTGGCTTAAGATGAATGGACAGTGAAAATTGGTACCAGCATGCACAGCTCATGATAAACCCACCATGTTTCATAGCCTGAAAATGTGTCATTGGCCTCTCAGACCTGTGAAGTTGAGCTAGGTGGAGACAGACTCTCCTTTTACCTCTGTTTCCCATTTTACTACTAGTGAATCACCATTGCCTGTCTCATGGCAGAAGTTTACCAAAACTCAGGTCTGAAAAAACATTTCTCCCCTCAAAACAACCTCTATGGGAAAAATAAACAAACCTTTACAGAGCCATGCAGGCATTGCACCAGTCGCTGGATCCCACATTTCTCAACTCAAAGATGTGCACATTTTTAGCTCTGTCCAAGCTACTAACCCTGATGATATTTAAACTAATACCACAACGGGCAAAGTCATAACACTTTAAAAATCTCTTCTCACAGGAAGGTGATGAAAGCCTCTAGAGTAGGGGATGAGGGAGCAGACCAGCCTGCAAACTTCTGTCAGCAAAATCCCTCAAGGAGAACATTTAAGTGATGCATAGCCATCCTTAGGGGCCCTGCTTCTCTCTTGCTCTGCAGTCCGAGGACTTATCTTGAGAAACGTCAAAGCATGCAAAGCCCAAAAGAAGAGAAGAAACTCATTGTTTTGGTTATCTTTAAATCTTGCAAAGGACAGACATTGAAAGCTGACCTACTGTGCCTATGAAAACATTTGCAATTCTGTCCTGGAATTCAGCTAAGAAAAATAGGTCATGTAATGAACACAGCCAGATCTGAGGTGATACAGCTTAAGACTTCTTTTAGAAGAGATGAAGGGGTTTTTTTAAGAATTTCACACATTTTTGTGGGCTTACTCCAAACCCCTGCACCTGCTCTGATAACACCATTTGCACCTCAGAGGACAAGATGTGTTAGCGTTGGGGGCAGCTGGGCTCAGGGCAAGGGGATGTACAGTGGTGGGGCAGCCAGAGCCTGCTGGAAGTTGTTACGGCTCCACTAGACCATGGAAAAGAGGTGGCAGGATCCAAGTCAAAGCTGACAAAAGATGTGCAATATATTATACATGGCTGACATCGGGCACTGAAGGCTTTCATTCTCACACTAGTGGAAGAATAACAGCCACTACCTTGGTTTTGACAGTGAGATTGGGTAGACAAGAGGAAGAAGCTGCACAGATACTACAGGAATAAATATAACACTAAATGCAGGGGAAATCTCTGTGTGTGTCTGTGGGTGGGTGGATGTGTGCATGTGCATTTACAAACACATGTCAAGTGAGCTGTTCATGTATTACAACTTGTCAGGCTGGTGTAAGCGGATGTGGCAATAAACTGTGAGCAGTATCCATAATATCATGCACCGTCTGTAAAAAGGTGTTTTTAATGTGCGCTGTGACATAGCAGCTAATGTTTGGTATCCTCAGTAGACAGTAAATGATGTCTCTGATTTTTTTTCTTTGTTATAATAATTTTGGAGTAAACAACCATTTGTTCCTCTTTCTTTAAAGATAGTCACAGACTTATCGATAAAGGAGAAAGTTCTCAAGTGGCTCAGGCAGGTGTAGCTTGTGGACTGTATATAGGCACGACCGACCCAGATGCTTTCTGATACACAACCGGCACAGCTGGGCAAGGCTGGCAGGACCTGGAAAAAAAAAAGGCAAGAACATGGACCCCCAACCCCACCACCAGTATAAGTCAGAAAGCAACAAACACCAGCAAGATTTGCAAATCAGATCAAGCACTACAAAATGACTTGCTGAAGCCAGGGAGAGCTAAATACATTATTGTTCATATTTAACTTAGGTTGTCAAAATTGGTTCAGCAATTTGAAAACTATGAGCACTAAAAACCTTTTTCTGCATGCATGGCTAGGCTTTTCTGCATCTTTTCTTGAGCAAATACTTAAAATACCACAAAGGTGTCTGTACTGGAGAGAGAGCACCAGGATGCATAGCCCTTGCTAAGGAAATAAGACAACTCCCAGCAGTGTTATGAGGATAAAGACAAGAGGGATTACGGGGAGCTGCAGAGGTGCTCAGTGCAGACCAGCCATAACAGGGTGGATATGGCACAGTTAGTTGCTCATATATACAGAACGTGCTTCTTCCAACCACTGGTGTCTCAGCAAGTATCTGTACAAATAGCAACTGCAACTCAGCCTTTTTACATAACCACAGTGTCTCTGAATATTTATGTATGTCAGTCAGTTTAGTCTATCAGTGCTCCCCAAAAACATTCCTTAATGTGTCATCCAATTTTAATTAAGCCTGACTGAAAGGAAAACATCTCAAAGATCAAAAGTCCCAAAAAGTTTCGTGTGTCGTGGTTTAACCCCAGCCAGCAACTAAGCACCACTCAGCCACTCGCTCACCCCCCCACCGGTGGGATGGGGGAGAGGATCGGAAGGGCAAAAGGGGAAAACTCGTGGGTTGAGATAAAAACAGTTTAATAACTAAAGTAAAATAAAAATAGAACAGTAGTAATACAAAGCAAGCGGTACACTGTACAATTGCTCACCACCTGACGACCGATACCCAGCACGTCCCCCAAGCAGCAATCGAACCCCTCCCCGGCCAACTCCCCTGCTTATATACTGAGCATGACGTCACGTGGTATGGAATAGCCCCCGCCCAGTCTGAGTCAGCTGCCCCGGCTGTGCCCCCTCCCAGCCTCCCGTGCCCCTGGCAGAGCATGGGAAGCTGAAAAGTCCTTGACCAGTGTGAGCACCACTTAGCAAGTACTGAGCACTACTTAACAAGAACCAAAACATCAGTGTATCATCGACATTGTTCTCAACCTAAACCCAAAACACAGCCCCATACCAGCTACCAGGAAGAAAACCAACTCCATCCCAGCCGAAACCAGGACATCGTGCAAAAAGACATCCAGGGTAAAAAAAAAAATTAAACAAAAATTAAAAAAAAAAGAATAAAAACAAGAGAGGCCTTTTTGCCCTTCCTTGCCCTGAGGGAAAGGTTGACACATGTGATAAATTCTTCTTAAACACCAGAGAGTCCACTGGTAGGAAAGCTGTCTGAGGACTCATTGGGACAACGGGGAGGCCGGCTTGGGCAGTGGCTTGCACGGCTCTGCAAACCACGGCGCTGCCCCGGTGGCTTCCCTGTGGGGTGACGAGGCAGATGCCCCCAGCCCACCCCACCACGGGTCAGGTGAGCAGCACACCAGGCACAAACCCACTGGAAATGAGGCTCCGTTGCATCTGCAATCTCATGCTTGCACGTGCAATTGCAATTTGCTTAGTGTACCTGTCCCTGCCTCCCCTTTGCTCTCCTCTTGCTGGAGCTGCTCCAGGTTGAACCTTTACACCTGCTCAGAGGTGCTCAGTTTTCAAGCCCTGGATCAGCTCTGCCCCTCCGGTTTCTGGCCAAACGGTAGCGATCACAGGAATGTTTGGCAAGCAATGGGTAGAGATGTGTGCTCAAAAGCCTGTCCTTATATCTTCCAGGCAAGCTTCGTCATCTGTGCTTTTACTACAGGAAAGTTTAGGAGCCTAAACAGGCTGATAATGCTTCCTCTGAGAAGAAATTAATAGAAAAATATGGGATATATAGAAAAGAGCACTTGCACTACTGTCACTGGAAGTGAAGAAAGAAGCTACCGTCTCCCAAAGCAGTTAGGAAAACAGAAACATTTTATATTTCACATCACTTAATAGCTAGGAAGAGGAGCAACTAAAGGGAGCCATCTAAGTAACCACAGCAGAAAAGTCAGGGGGTAGAAAGAAAACTTTTCAAGAGAAGTCCCTGGGGTGCTTAGTTCAAACAGAAGTGCCTCAGAAAACACAGAAGTAGGGGAAAAGGGCAGTTGCAGATGTTAGATACAGCAAAGTATCTAAAAGCAGGACTAAAGGGATAGGTGAGGAAATGGAGGAAACTTCATTTCTGAAAAGTTAAGAGCCAGCAGGAGCTGAAGTGCCCCATAGTGCCTCTGACTGTAAGGGAGGAGAGGGTGACAAGCTGAAAGTGGAAATCAAAAAAAAAAAAGTTCAGGTAGAGAAATTTATTTATATTGGAATATTTCTTTATCTACACAAACTCTCAATCACACAGGGCAACAGGAGCAGGACAACTGCAATCACTGCATTTGCTTACGCGGCCTGCCATCGCTGAGCCCTGAACATCTCAGATACGGGGACAGAAGTCACAAGAGGTGAGAAGCATTCAAGCAAAAGTCCAGAAGGTTTTAGACATGACAAATTAAAGCTCTGCATGAATAGCCATGGAGAAGGGGAGCAGGACAGAAGGATATTAAGCCAATGTTTCATTTCCTCTATAAAACCCACCTGTGTGCGGAGGGCCAGCACAAAGCCTATGCCTATCATTGACAATATTAATTTACCATCCAAGAGCTATTTTGCAGCTGGAAGCGGGCTCTCTGTGCACATCATGCTTTGCTCCTTGGTGGGGAGCGAGCTGTGCCTGGGGAGGCAGCAGGCTGCCCGCCTGGGGAAGCATCATTCACCCTCCCTGCCAGCAAAGCCCCGAGGGGCATAGACTGACTAACAGGGTACCAGTGAGCTGGGGAACACAGAGGTTAGAGAAGGAGGGGGATGACTTAATTCAGCATGTCCATATCCCAGGGATATTGCTATTGGATGCATCAAGTTCTGGCTGCATGTGGTGCAGGTGAAAACAGCACAAGAGGATCTAGATTCATTTCTGCTCAGAAGTTTCTTCCAGTAGACTGGAAAGATAATCAGAAATATCATAGGAAGGCTGAAAGTAATCTGCAAAGGGCACTGCTGGTTTGTTTTGGGTTTGCAGCCGCATGAGCCACACAGAAGAGCTGTGTGCTCCGAAGCTGAATAGCCACCTGGCAAATAGCTCTGCTTTCTCCTGGTGACCAAGGGCACACACCCTCATGCCACTTTTTCTGCAGGGAGCAGGACATTGAGCCATGGTGCTAAGTTGAACACGACAGTGGTACTAAAATATTATCAATGAATAAACTCTCACAGCAGTTTTTAATCCTTAGAGTCCCGGCAGGTAAATAAGTATAATTTTCTTTCAGTAGCCAGGAGAAGAAAGCACAGAACAACTGACCAATTTACCCACTAAAACCCTGACACTTGGTGGCAGATCTAGCAACAAAACAGAGATCTCTTACTCATTTCTGTGTCATGTGCTACAGGCTTCAAATCGGTAGAAAAGCTAAGAGAACTTATATAGAGCATTGCTTCCAAAAGCAGTTAAGAAAATATACTTAGGTAAAGGAAATAAATACTGTGCTACTTAAAAAAAAGAGAAGAAGAAAGGAAACCATTACCTTCCCGAAGCAGAAGTGCCTGCTCCACTTTGCTGTTGGGTACGGCAAGATCCAGAGCACATTTGAGCTCAGCATTTCTGCATTTCAGGTTAGCACCATAGTCTGTCAGCAAGACAACAATCTCCACGCTGGATTTCCTTGCTGCCGCATGGAGGGGGGTGTCTAATCGTTTCCCCACATTAACGTTGGCTCCTTGAGTGAACAAGAGCGCACAGTTATATCCAGGAGGCAGCAGGAACTGTCCAAACCCACATCACACAGGCTGGTTTCCACCAGAAGCCTCAATAAAAGAAAGGGATGGATGGCACACAGGCCTCCTTCATTTCTCTCAGTTGCAGCAATGCAAAACTCAGCAGGTCAAATACCTGCTGCATAAATGTCCTCTGAGCCACCAAACCCTGTCTGCGATGGACAGAACTGAGCAGCTTGACCTTCAACCCAATAGATGTTCAAAGCCTACCATATGCTCTGTAAATTTGTTAATAACACAAAATCTAACATAGATTATGCTAATTTAATTACCGGGGGAAAAAAGACCCTTTAGGTATCTCATTGTAATAACTCTGGGAGCACAGCAAGTGAAACACTTGCCCTGGGCTCTCCAGGCACAGCAGGGCCACACTTCGAGCAGCTGTAGGCCAGCTAATGTACACTGACAGAAAACATTTATGCTAGCTCATAGGCTGTGCCTGGACCTGCAGTGACTATTCTTTTAAACAGCTTTACTGCTGTCTTCATCATCCACTGCGAAGCAGGTGAAGTTAATGCTTAGCATGGCAGTTTATCTTAATCAAGAGCTGATTTTGGTCACTAATATTAGCCAGTGTTGTCTGTGCTTCCTGTTATCATTCTATAAAACTAAAAGTATTTTATTTTCACATTCACAGTCTCAGGGAGGTTGCTGTAATTAGAGATTTTTTTACTGAGGAAATCATAAATTCTTCATAAATGCAGGGGAAATTTTTAATAGCCTCAAACTAGTCTCACAGACTTGGGCTGCCCAAACACCTCTTGTGGAAATAACCCATGATGTTTGCAGTGGAGAGGCAGCCAGGAGAGACCAGCAGTGCCGGCTCACACCACCACGGCTCTCCCCCAGCCCCTTTTCCAGGTGTACCTAGCTCCAAAAGCTTCTTGACACAGTCTGTCCTCTGGTACGTGCAAGCCACATAGAGTGGGGTCCCGTGCTGCAGGTCTTCTTGGTCAATGTCAACCTCATGGGCCAGAAGGGTCTCCATGCACTCCCTGTGACCTGTGGAGAGAAGAGCCATGACTGAAGTGCTGTAGAGCAGAATACACCCAGATACAACCAATGAAGCACAAGAGCTGGGAATAAGCCAAGCCTATTTATCCATACTTGCACAGACAAGTTTGGGGTTTTTTTTTTGATATTTTAAGATCAATAACAGATGTATTCCTCAGTTGTTATTATTAGCTTCACTCACAGCCTGAATGTTACCTCTCTTGACCGCTTCATGAATGGGTGATGCAAGGTGGTTCCTGAGCTGCGGCTTAGCTCCGAATTCAAGCAGCATGTTGACACAGGCCACGCTGCCACTGCAGCAGGCATTAAACAGAGGAGTGATCCCATCGATGGTGACGGCGTTGACCTGGAACAGCAAGAGATGCTCAGGATAATCTGATTTAAGCGCAACGCCCTTGCAGCATGCCTCATGTGCATACCAGAAATGCACCATAAAAAGACGCTTGTCTTGTTTTATTTCAGAATTGATTTTGTTAACAACTTTCAGAGTTATATGTTGTGGCACAACATATATAACATTCTCCTTTTAGGTCTGCCTTCTTTCTGGGATAGCTAGTGCCATAAGGCAGCGACACTGCCTGCTATGAATGCTCCATCTAGAGTTGCTCAGAAAATGCAGATTTTGATTTCTTTTTATGTGGAGAACTTGAGTATCTTCTGCACCAACCCAAAGCCAGAATACGCTCAGATGAAAATGACTTTGCTTTTTAAATGAAAACATTTACTTCATGTTTAATACTTTCACCTGAAAACACATTTCCAGCAAAAGAAATTTTCACAGAAACATAGTCTTAATCCCAAACAGAAAGGGAGCTTGAAAGAGTTTGTGTTCATATGCATGTGTGTGTATGTGTGTGCGTAAGGGAGAGAGAATTTCCTTCCTCCACCTCCGATGTAAAGACCTGGCAAGAACCACCACCCGTCATTCCCCACTGGGACGGCACAGTCCCTGGCTTGTGTTGTGCACAGTGCCGTAGCTGCTATGTTTAACTCCGTAGCAAGCCCTCAGAGGCAATTTATTCAGCAAATCTGCATGTCTCTAATTCTGTGGCACACTGGAGAAGAGCAATGGATTATGCAAGCACGTGGCAATTTGTGCGATTTCCAAATCAGGGAGAAGAGGAAAGAGATGGGAGAGAAAGGGCTGGAGAAGTCCTGGGCCACCAGGGAAGTTGGAGGACTTTGCTACCAGTGCAAGCACAGGAGCTGCATCGCAAAGGCATCGGAGCACCAGGGTAGAACTGCCTTAGCCACACAATTTAACTAGCAAGATATTTTGCCTTTAAAGCAGAGAAAGACAGTGGTGTTTAAGAACCTATCGGTTTATTCTGGGTAATTCAGCAGTGATATCATTTGTCCTTGTTCATTTGAACTATAGACTTGCTTACGATGCTGTATGAGTTAAGTACTTTTTCCGCAAGGTGCTTTTCCCACAATTACAAGCCAGTCCTTGGTGTTTCCAGTGTTTCAATCCTTGCGACCTTCAGCAGGCTCCAACTGTGCAACAGCCAGTGTGAGGCCACGCTCCCCCATGTGAAGCTGCACTTGCAGATTAGGCAGGTACACTGGAGGAGGCAGTCCCTGCTCCTTGGTACCTCCTCTGCTTGCTCATCTTCATGGAAAACCAGTGGGGGGAACAGACCTGGCTGGAAAATAATCATGACAGGGCCAGGAGTTGGGCAAGCCAGCATGGTATGGGGAGATACCAGGTACCACAGCATGGGGGACATTTGTCTTCTCAGATTTTGGAGCCCAAAAGGCAGCTTGCTCTTCCTGAAATTGCAAGGCTAAGACACTGTTTCAACACCATCATCCCTACAGATCCCAGCCTCTTCCTTGATCTTCCTCCTCTCCTGCTAATTGCTGAGCTAAACTATCCCTCATCCTGCACAGCTTCTAAAACAGCAAAAGTAAAGAAATACTTATGCTTTGGGGGTATCTGTATTTCAGACAGATTACATGCTGCAGCCCTGCAGCCCACCGTTGACCCCCATCTCCCCCCAGTCTCATCAGGCAGATGTGGCTGGAGGTGCTGGAGGCACTGGGGGTCTATCAATCGGCATCATTTCACAACAGGACCAGTCATTCACGCAAGTTGATAACCAAAGGTAAGGAAGGAGATAGGTGAAGAATAAAAATTACTCCCTTACTTTCCCTCTCTCCTGGGCATTGGTTTAACTGGTAGAAGAGGAAAGAATGATAAGACAGCTGTTGTGGAGTAAATGGTTTGGTAAAAAAAAGGAAATAAAGAGCACAGCAATAAAGAGAGCAGCAGAACGGCACATTTTCTCCCAAAAGTTAGACAACAGCCTGTTGACTTTATTTATCAACAGAGAGCAGGGGAAAAGCAAAAACCAAAAAACACCAGAGCTATATATTATACCAGGAACAGACTGATTTCTTAGGAAAGCAAAACGTAGTTCAGAGTTGATGTCTCTGAGTTATAAAAAAGCAATGTCATTAATATATCAAAATCAAGTAAAATTGAGGAGAAAGGGGGTTTCCTTTCATCTTTCTAAGGGACTGAAATTTGGCATACAGTTTAGGAAGTTAACAAATGTATTTTCTTCTACAGAGGACAGCTTGATTGCCTGTTACAGTGTTGCTCAGTTTCTTGCCATATAAATTGTACTTGAAAACCCAGCTGAATGAAATATATTCTTATATATTTCATCCATTCCTGTAGCTCCATTTTTAACATATATTCTACCTTATGTCCAACTGGGGTAAATGTTATTTTATTAGCAGATAAAATGTTTCATTTCTTTAAGCAAATCTATTTTTACTCTACATGAGACTCCCAAACCATCCCACAAGAAACTGGAGGCAATTCCAGTGATTGTTACGGGGGGGGAAAAAGGGATAAGTCATTTTCTTCAAGGTTATTTTCACCTAGCATCTCTCATTCCTTTTCCATCAATCATGACTACATTTCACGTACAGAGGGAAAACAAAACAGAATAACGGGGTGACCCAAGCAACCACCAGGGGAAGGCAAATCCATTACCCATGGAAACAAAGCAGTGTTTTATTTTTCCCTGTTTCTGCCAGGGATGCTCCTGTCCACCCGCAGCCCGGTCGTGCCCCACGGGCAGCCCGTCCAACATCCCCACTGATTCAGGAAGCATCCATGCCCCAGGCACCCGTGTCCCTGCTGGCGTCCCCAGGACTCACCTGAGCACCGTTCTCCAGCAGCACCTTCGCGCAGGCGACGTGGCCGCCCAGGCAGGCCTCATGGAGAGCCGACACACGGTCCGTCGTCACCAGGTTCACGTTGAAACCCTGCAATGCAGGGCAGGGGGCATGAGGGGAAAGCCCTGCCTGAACCACGCGGCTCCCCCAGGGCTGGCACGGGTACAAAGGGTGGTCGAACTGTGGCAGGGGAGAGCCATGTCGCGGGGTGCATGTCCAGGGAAGGTGCATGTGTTGGATTAATGCTGTTCAGTTCTTCAGTGCTCATCCCCAAAGACTGCAGCTGGTGATGGGGTTAAAGAGGAAGCAAGGACAAGCTATGCCTTCTGTTTCTAGTTCTTTACAATGCACGTCAATCACAGGAAAGACATTGCATTTCTTTAACTTATAAGGGTGGCATTACTTTTCCTGTTAAGTCCAGCACCAGGAGCTACAGCTGGTGGGATTCACCTCCCTGAATGAGGATGCCTCTGGCACAGGTATTGGCAGCTTGGCTGGAGCCCTCGGCCCCTTCAGTGGGGAGAAGCAGATTCCGCTAGGACATGGTTCATCCCATGCTAAACCAGCTATTTCTAGTAGGTCAGATGAATTGCATCCCAAAAATACTTCCACTGACTATATGGGGTGCCCAGTGTGTTTCATTCAGAGGTAGTAAGTACCTGATAAACCCATAAGATAGATGAGACAAATTCCACCCACAAATCAGTTCCTGTTATTTGAACACCCAGGAAATGTTTTACAGTAGAAGAACGAACTGTGATTTACCAATGCCTTATTACAGGTATTTCCCTAAATGACAGTTCTTACAGCTATTCCTGCACAATCAGAAACCAGATGTATTCACAGAGGACAAAGCAATTGTCATATGTGTTTTCCCCAGAATGCAGCTAAATCTCCTGGTAATTAAGATTTTACAACCATGTGTGAGAACAGGCCTGGAAGCAGCTCCATTTTACACTTGACATCTTGTATTTTGTAACACAGTTGGTCTCTACCTGATGTGCTATAAACCAGGCAACTCACAAGATGGCAGCAATGCACTTTTTGGTACACAGCAGAAAATGCGATGGACAGAAAGAAGTATCTGTAAGCAATGTAACACTGTAAAAAAGTCACCAGTCCTGATGCAATGAGCATTAAAAGCAATCACTGTAATCACTTTAAGCTAGAAATTCTATGATAGAAAACCAATTGTTTCTCAGTCATATGAAAGCATTATTAATGTAAAAGCTGTCACTAAGAATTTCTTGTACGTTACATCAGTGCCCGGGGAATAGATAAAACCTTGAAAAAATGTTGACATTATTCCATTTTCTAATTGTAGAGATGTTTCATACTTAATGATCAGCATATTCCTCCAAGAGGAACATCTTCTAGAGACTCCTGATAAGGAGATCTACTCTCAATCATTATTCATATATATATATATTTAACAAATGAAACTCAGTCATTGCAAGTGAAAGAGTAAGTACTGATATCTTGGGCAAAACAGCAATCCCTTCCATTATGAAATGGAGAATGAGTTATAGTTCTTACTATAGCTGTTTGCCAAACATCTCTCATGTTAAACCTTGTTTTCAATGTAAGTGAAAAATCAAACTCTTCTTTCAGTGCTGGAACAGGTGGCATTGGAGAGTTCTTGAGCTATTTAAAAACTCCAGCTCTCCATCATCCCTTTATGTCCAGGCATCCCCTGGGGAGCAGAAGCCTCACTAGCTTTCTTGAAAGCTATGGTCCTACGGCAGAGACTTCTGAGTGTCCCACATATATCCTAAGGTATAGCTCCATATTTAATTTTAGGCTAGTAGTGTAACTATATTAGAAGCAATGAGCAATGATTATGCTGCTTCATGAACAGCTTTGTCCCTACATTTATTAAGCTATGGTGAATCAGCTCCAGTTCAGTCTCTACAGACATCGCTGCCTTGATCTCTTTTCATCAGCAAGGACCCTCATCCTTCACTCCCAAAATTAAATGTCTTCAGGAGAAGGAGAAAGGGTGGATTAACTAAATGATGTATAACCACAACACCGGTTGCTTCTCCAGTGTATAACCATGACGAGTGTATAATCGGGGCATCTAGCATATAACCACAATACCGGGTGCCCCACTAATAAGATGGTGTAAGGTCAGCATAAATAGAGATAGAGGGGGTCAGAAAACCAGCAAAGCCCTAAATGAATAAGCTGTCTTCCTTATTATCCCTAACGTCCATCACTTCCTTGTCCATAAAAATAATTTGATATCAGCAGGTGAAGGAAAGAAGGATCAGGAAACAGGAGGGGGAATACTGGCTGTAAACAGCAACCTCTTTTAGCTGCAGCCATGCCTTGATAGATGCCTGGAGCAGAGGCTTTCACACTGGCAGCTCCACTCCTTGAGGATGTTGTCCATTTGAGCTGTGGTCTCACTGGTAAAAGTTGTTTACCTTGAATATAAAAAGTTTGATGGCCAAGTCACAGAGCTTACACTCAGGGAATTAATTATCCTGCAGTTGTCTTGATCGGGGGGCGGGGGGGAGCGGGGGGGGGGGCAGTTGCTCATTCGTGCCAGGTGAGGGCATTGAGTTTAAGCAAAGGTGGTAAGGATGATGGTTGGCAAAGCACAAAGAACCATAACCTGTCCCATTGCAGCTGCCCACTTTCATATCCGGTTTCTTGTCCTTTCTAGTATATTCTTTCCTCCTCTCTTTCTTTTGCCTGAACTCTTGGTTTCATTTGGAACAGAGGGTTTCAGGCTGACAGGTCTCTCTTTAGGAAGACCATGCTTGCTGTTTTGTAAAGTAAGATATACTTTTACAGCTTTCTACCAATTTTTTTTTAATAGTTGATATATATATTGTCCCTAGTCTCAAGCCCAGTTTTCATGGTTTATGATTGAGAAAGCACCCAAGAATCATTGTTTATCATACAGCAAGCTACAAGCTGTAACAATCTTTGTTCTGGGCTTGTTCCCAGCATCCTAATTAAGCAAACTAATACATGCCCAAAGGCGTGCATGCAGATATATTATTTATACAACTGTATTTCTTATGCCCTGCTGCAGTCTCTTACCAGCTCACCAACTCACAGATGCAATTCAACAGAAACTATGCTGCTTCCCAACCTTTTCTCTACCTGTGGGCTTTTACCTGTGCAATCAAGGTTTTCAAAGACAGGAGGCGTCCTTGGAAGGCAGCATCATGAAGAGGAGATCTGTCTGCCCAGCTGCCTGAAACAACAAATGCATAAAAGTTAATTCAGGTAAGCAGCAAAAGCAGATTCTGGGATGACAGGGGAAAACCAGCTGCATATAAATGCAGATCAGGACTGAAATCAATGTGGGGTCAGCGGTAAAACTGTTTGATAAATTGATTTCAGCAGAGCAGCTGAGGGCTCAGCACTCCCGAAAAAGCTGGCCGCTCACTAAGGGACCTAAACAAAAGCTTCTTGGCAGAACTTTCAAAATGAGCTAAAAACATGCTTCTGCAAAGACCACGAGTTTAGTGCTGCTGGGACTCACCCAGGGACTTCAGAGCCCTGCAATTCTCCTATTCAAAACTGTATCAGCCTCCATCTTTCCTAGGGAGCTTTTGTCACAAATCGTATTCCAGCTTCTCTTGCACTTCGTTAAGAGACATAGCAGGGAGACGCAGGGATGACATGTCCATCAAATGAATTCTGGCATGTCCCTGGCAGTTTTATTTTCCAAACTGACAATTTCATAAATAATATCCTCCAGCTCAGACTACCAGGTAACAGGTTTCATCCTCCTCCTCCTCACTGGAAGGTTTCAGAAAAGACATGGAAAAATAAATTCTGCCTGAGGCTTTACTTTTCTTCCTTAATCATTTTGAGTTGTTGAACTGTTCAGACTTCTTCATATAGGCTAGCTTGCCCTATTTCTTATCTTAATCTATTCATATGCCAAGAAAAAAAATTCCTTAGCCTAGCCACTACCTACAGGCATAGTCAGTCAGCCCAGGTTAAATCCCTGCAACTCAAGTAGAGTGCAAATTTACTTCTCCTGAATTAAAATTTATAACCATTCCGCGACACAGTGTGTAGTAAGTATTTCTCCAAAGGCCAGCTGCCTTTACAGTGCCGCAGGACAGAAGCAATACCAATGTTTGCATTCATGCTCTGTTGTACAGCAACCCCATGAGCACTGTATTTGAAACCCTTGTCCTGTTTAATTTTTTCAGCTACACCGCACACCAGAGAGAATGGGAAGGGTGATTTATCTCCATTTCAGGTATTTACCCAAGGCAGGGAGAAATCAATGAGAGGCACAGACACATCCCTTGGGACTTGAGGCCAAGGACACAGCAGAAGTTTCAGCCTTGGCCAAGGGAGCCTCCTTTTGTTACCTGAGAACTGCGATGCACTTTACCTCATGGGGTTACGGTTTTAACTATAGTTATTACTTTTGTTTCCATTTATTTAAGGAGCTGTTCCTGGGATCCTAAGGCAGGAAGGTGGCATGGAAAGACCAGCTGGCACAATATATGACCAGGCTCATAAGGACCAAGTAGGGCACCCCAGGCGAAATGATGGAAACAGGAACCAGGTAGGGACTGAGAAACATTTTCCTGAAAACATCCAAAAAACCACCACATCCCTCATCATGCTGGTGACTGAAATAGGCAAGCTCAGTTCAGAAAGTCAGAAGACATTGCAAGTGACAAAACCCAGGGCCCTTATACAACAGGAAGATTCAGAAGTAACTCAGTATACAGAGCTACAGTGCCTTATTTAACCTTTTATGCATACAGTATAGCATGTGCAAGCGCATGTCACATGCATTTACAATGCACGTGTATGCACACACATGCCTCACGATGAAAACACATGCTGCTGCATACTTCCATGCTAGCCACAGCAACCTACCTCCCTGAAACGTGTGGCAAATATAGTTCCCATATGGGGCACATCTTCCCTTCACAGCTGTGAGTGACATGTCTGAAAACACTGTGTCTTTTTAAATGTCTACAGATAAATTAAGCAGCCCTGTTGCTGCTGCTGCGCTACTTCACTGCAAAGAGAAAAGGCTGTGAAGCTCCGCCTGTAATCCAATATAGTGTCCCAGCAAGAGCATCACATGATCTTATGTTTTGTAAGATTATCCTTAGTGGCTTTTTGCAAATGGCAACTTGCGGATAAAAATATGTTGCGGTCTGCTAAATTTCAAGGCACTTTGATAAGAATTTGCATGAAGGAAAAACTGCTGTTTGTCACGTGTCTGACTACAATTGCATGAAGGCACTTGAGAAAAAATGACAGTAATAAATGATTGGATTCTATTCTGGAGAATAACAAATAAATTAATAACCCAGACATGCCTGTATATAAAGGCTTTCTAAAAAATGCTTTGCTGCAGTATTTCTCTTGGCCAGATCTTAATCTCTCTGCTTTGGGTGGCCACCTTGCACCATCCATGTTCTGCTTACTTTCACGTGCCTGTTCATGGCAGCACTATTCATCCTGAAGCAAGTGCCCAACAAATGAGTCACATAAAAATCTGTGATGTCACAATGCTGATAAGAATCTTCAAGTGGGAAAATATGTCCTCATTAGTAGTAAATTTAAAATACTGTGTCATTTTAATTAGTGGGATTACCGGGCATGCAAACACGTGTCTACTCATTATTATGGCAGTGATGTGAAGGAGTAAAATCACTTGGAAAAAAAACCCCAGAAATACGTGACCTACTAAATAGCCTACTAAATACAATATATTCCCGTGCCATATATTTTTCAGAATAATTTTAGCTGAATTCATTTTTATCATCTGATTTAACAAAACAGGGATTCTTGGCTTGGATTCATAAAGTCATTAGTTATATCCTCCTAGTATCTCCTTTCAGAAAATCAACATGCTAAAACTTTTCTCTAGATATTCTCTGGCAGTAAAGCTAGCTATTTAGTTAAACCATCTGTAACCCCCGCTAAAGAATGCCTTGCTTCCGAGAACAATCTTTTTATTTACCATAGTGCCTTGAGCAAATGTTGTCCTCATTCTAGCTGGGTAATTGTTGGAGTCTCATATTTTGCACACCTAAATCATGCCAACACATACTGACACTGTAAAGACCCCAGAAATGGAAGGCACTTCAGGTTAAAACATTCACCCATGCATTTAGCAAGATTCCTCATTTCGTGGCAACTCAATGGTTTAAATCCTCAAGTTACAAAAATGTAGCAAATATACATTTAAATGTTAGAGTGTCCACATTTTTACTTTACCTGGCACTATTCCATAGATCTCTTCTGCTATCCTGGCAGCCTCTTTTCTGTTGCCTTTAACAATATAGAAATGGGTCAGCAGAGCCAAGGAAATCTTAATTAAAAGCTTGAAGCAAAACAAAGCAAAAATGGCAAAATAAATGTTAGTGAAAGCATGGAGTATAGAACTGCCCTCCATTTTGGTTTGCTCTTTGAATAGTTTCTCAGGTCGGCTAAGTTGCACCGGGCTATTCTTGGTATCATATGTCATCTATTTTAAACCCTCCAGAACCTGCTGTTCCTCAGTTACCAAAAATACATTCTGGTTTTATTTGGTATGGGCTATTTGATACTAAATAACAATACCAAGGATAAAATAGTTTGAACATCCCATGCCATACAGGAAACAAACAGAAAATCCTTTCCAAACCCACATGAATTGGAATAAATTTTCAGATAGATGCTCTCCATACCACCTGAAAGCCTATACATTCACATTATATTTATTCTTTGATGTAGCAGTTCCATTTACAAAGGCTGCATAGGTAAAGTTGCAGAAATTCTTCAGATATACTGCAAAAAGAATACTTTTCTGTCTTTCCTGTCTTAGTAACCAGCCTTGCTGGTGCTCAGATACAGAACAAAGGCAAGCATATCAAAGAAAATCATTATCATGAAAGAATCTGAAACAAACCCATGTATTTTCAAAGCCAGGGCTAAGAAGTCAAAGTTATTCTAGGAGGGGAAAAAATACATTGAAAGTGTGTAATCAGAAACACATGATAACATACTGGTATTTTCCATCACAGTGATAAAGAATGTTGTCCATTAACATCTCTTGCAAATAGCAACTTAGTGTTTTGAAAGAATGGAAATATTTTTACATTATCCATCATTGATTCAAAGGTTTGAAACTGAAGAAAATGCACCCTTTCTTTAACTGCCTTTTTTCCTTTCTGAAGGCACATGGCTTCCATAGAGAACAGAGTATTTTTTCTGCATTTAATTAATTGACTCTATGTAGAATACCCCATCTCCTTTTCATTTCAACTTTTCTTGATTCCTATTCTCCTATATGCCCAGGTTCTCTTACCCTTCAATTAACACACCTGTCAAGGGAAAGAGCAGGATGACTCTCCTCTCTTAGAGATCCCAAGGAGATGGTGGATATGCAGAAGAAATTTTACAGCAAATTATTTCCCTGGACATTTTAGATGCAATTTGTTCTGTTTTGTAGCAAGACAGCTGGCTTAGTACCTTGCTGTCTTCAGCACTCTGTCCCCCCCAGGTGCACTAGAATGCTATATAAAATACATGCAGACAGACTGAAAAAACCACCCCAAGCTATTTTTTCATTTTTCAAGTGAACCAACTTCTCTAAAATTCTGAATTAAACCAAGATATTACATTTTTACCAATAACTTAACACCTTACGTACACCTTTCCTTCCACAGTAATATAATATGCCTGTAGAAACTATAACACCTATGAATCCAGAAGAGGAAAATTGCCTATTGTTAGTCACTTTAATACTGTTTGCCACAGGACAAGACAGCTGAAGGCACGGATTACATGGCAAGAGAAGTTCAGTTAAGGAATCAGAGAAAAACAGTTAAGTTTGCTCAACTGGGGAACAAAAACGAGAAATTAGCAAACAAAGGTGGACTAAAAAAAGTGATGATCAGTTAGCCCTAGAAAAATGTGAGATACTGAAAACACTCCTCCTGAAGCCAGAGGAATAGCAAAAGGTGTAAAGAACAGAATGTAGGATGCAGAGAAAAAGAACAAACAGAAAAAAAATAAGATCATTACAAAGAAAAGGTCAGCCTAAATGATGGAGAAATCTTTCTCATGTAAGATCTACAAAACTGGCACTCAATAGGACATAAGCAAGAAGGAACAGCACCTTTTAAGAGAAAGACCAGAAAACAGACTTTTGGTTGCAAGGGAAGTCCATTGATCTTCTTTCACAATCAGCCTGCCAGATAGCAGGTAGAAGTGTCCAAGTCCATGACTCTCAGAAAAATACAAGAAACTGGAGATCAGGTGATTTCCGCTGAAATTCTCTTATCCCTAAAGGATGGTGAAATTCCAATAATACTGAAGAGCTCTCCAGGTGGTCTAAAAAAAACATGAGGAAGTTTGACCACTTGGAAGCAGTCACAGGAACATGATTCTTCCAGAAGGACAGGCTCCATTTGTGTAGTAGCAAAACCACTCTCCTGGCTTCAGAACAAGACAACTAAAGATTTTTAGTTAAATGATGGAGTCATTTGAGAAAAGCTCGTGTAATCTCTTAATCTGCTTTTAGTGTACAAGAGCACTAGTAAAATTACTGTTGTGGATTAAAAAAAATCATCGGTGGGAAGATGGCTGAACAGCATGGTGGAAAGTGTTAATATGGTGAAGGTGGTAGTCAGGTAAGCCGTAGCAAGGTCTGGTGTGATCACTTGGAAAAGTCTGGTATTTCTGAAATTAAAGAAAGGTAAGCAACAAAACGTAGGCATGAGAACAGATATAACACAATGGAAGAGCAATGACAACGCAGAAACAGGAATCTCATCTTTCCTCCCTCGCTGTTTTGGGCAGCATCGTTGTGAGTTGAATGAGATGGATTATGCAACTCCATCGGTAGACTGGAGTGAACAAGTCAGCCCTCCGTAGAAAAAACATGCCTTACTGAGAAATTCTGCAGGATGCCCTAACTACTCCATGAATCACTCTAGCTTTCAGCTAGAGTAATTACTAAATTGTCAAATCAAAATATCCAGAAAATATATCAATCCTTCAATAAAATAGTCATGAGATGGTGAATGAATAGAATTAGTTTAGCTAGATCCTCGAAAGAACTGGAAAGCTAATGTTTATATATCCTTAGTTTACAAACATGCAAGGAATAAGCACAAAAGGCAGTCCATCTTAGAAGACAACTAGTTTTCACTACGGTTCACCTTAACTTTAGCCAACACTGAGAAATGTCAGATGTGACCTGAAGAATTTGGCAAAGAAATAAAGATTAGAGGGATCCTCTTCTCAAAGAAATGAGAAGAGGTATTGGTCTATTCTTACACTAGACACTCTTTGCATTACAGCAGTGTGTTTCTAATGTACATAGTCAAGAGTCTGAGTATCCAACGTATTCAATCAAAGACAGACAACTGGGGAAAAAAAGGAGAGAGAAACCCTTTATCTCGAAGGGAAGGGAAGAGATCAGAACAAAGACGTATGGAGAGCCTAGCAATTTCTTCTCTATCAGTTTGATCTAATGACACTACTTCCCATACAAGCCTTGCCTCATTTGCATCCTTAGGTCAGCACACTTACAACACTCCTGCTTTTAAAAAGGGATGCATACAGTGACTCACTGCTTCCTCTCACACAAGCAGATGTGGGATTCATCTCACCCATCCACCGCCCATCGCGCCATGTAAGGTCTGGTTATCTGAACTCTTGCTGCTGCCTGGGCAGGAAGACGGCAAATTCCAGCAGGTAATTAATTTCCCCCTGCCTGCCTCCGACACCTCTGCTAGCAGGGGATGGCCTCCCGATTAAACAACCTGCTTAAAGAACTAGCATCTACTAGACAGCCAGCTCATGCACAGCTGAAGTTCAGTGAATCCCCCACAAACATCACCTCCAGAATCATGCCAGTGTTGAAGCAAGTCAGAATCTGAAAACAATCCAATCTACCTGTTAAGTTTACAGAAAAATGCATAATTTCAGTACAATGGTAAATTCAGATGTATCACCACATCTTGCTTTTAGTTTTCTTCCCTTAACAAAAAATATCCACCTTTTATCCGACTACATCAATGCTCAAGTAATTAGGAAAACCTGTGGAAGTCAACTTACTACTGAGTGTCATAGATGTACAGCAAATATGCTGAGAATAGTTTAATGATAGTAAATCAAACATTTAAAATATTTAAATATTTTTAATTTAAAAAAAGGTTGTAAAACCATTTTCTTTTGAGATTGCTTGTTCTTATATCTATTTACATAAAGTCTGTATTTTACTGGAACATCAAAAAGATGCAATTTTACAATTATCTGTTTATAAGCCTAAGCATATATGAAAAAAAGGACTAGCGAAGAAAAATAAATATCAAAAGGGGAAAAATAAGTTTATTTTAAAAAGATGCAGAAAAACTGGACCACAAAAATAAGTACATTACAGTGTAGTTACAGTCTTACAGATCTACCCACATCCCCTAGAACACAATCTGAAAGATGAATCTTACATTCATACTTGATACTTGTTCAGGTTTAACACACAAGTTTCAATTACCAACACGCTGTCTATACCTTAATTCACAGTGTCTGCATAAAATGTATTGGAAACACAATTTCTCCTCGTGCCTGTGGGATGAGATTTCATTGCAGATCAATGGTCCCTTCTATGAAAGGCGGGGGACACCTTCTAAATCAAAGGGGTTTGGGCGTTCCCTCCTCCTCCACACAGGAGGCTCTGCTCTATGCGAGACGTAACTCAGTTGGTATCGCTCTCTCTTTGGTAACATTTCCTCAGTATTTCACAACGATCAAATGTTACCTACAAGCACAACTGAAACATTTTACATTTTTAAAATAGTTATTTTATAAATTTCTAACTACATATTCCTAAAATACACTCGTTATCTCTGTTCGGTTTTTTATTATTGTGATTACTTTATTTAAACTTTTCCATTTCACCCACTGATACTTTTTAAAACTGTGAATGATTCAGTGACATCATCCCTTACTCCACTGCACAAGGCTGATGAGTGAATCAGTCCCACAAAGAGTTATGCGCAATACAAGCTTCATTACTTGAGAAACAGCGTCTTTGTAGTTAAACCAGTTATGGATTAAATTTTTGTGGCAGCTTGTGCAGAATGTTTTTTAATCATCATCTTTCTCATAAGAAGTCCAGCCGTCAGTGATGGGAAGCAGCAATACGGAGTATATTGCTGTACTTTCTAATTGTATATTGCCACATGTTAATAAAAAATATCCATTCTTCAGGGAAAGGCAAATAAACTTTTAGATAAACTGTAAATCTGTCTTGTAAACAAGACTATAACAAGGTTTTGTTATGTTATTCATAAGTACACAACATTCCACAAAAGAAAAGTGAGAAGTATTTTGAATAGAGTCTCACAATCCTGTTGAAAATTTGATTTCTGTTTGTAGATATTGCAGGAAACCAAAAAGAAATAAACTAGAATCAACAAAATATTATTAAAAAATATATATAACATTTCCCTGGAAGGATAATCAGTATTTTGAAGAAGTTGTTACAAACTTGAACGTTATTTAAAAAAAAAAAAAGTAACTTTGAAAAGTAAATATTACCTTAATTCCACCCATTTATCCATAATCTGTGTGGCACCATTTTAGCTGACCTCCACTTTTAATGTAGAGTTTGAAAAATTCAGATTGTAATACAATGCATATTGTATGCTACATATCAAAGGCTAAAAATTGTAGTAAAAGAAAATAGACTTTGTATATGGCGTTTATTTCACATTGCCTTTCTGTGTTTCATGAAAATATGTTCAATGAAATTATAAAATGTCAGATGTTAGGGTAACTACATCTCTACACAAACAAGATGATATCGACAGAAGTTGTGTTTTAAATACTGCCCTTCAAGGGTTTGGAAACAGTATTTTCATATTGCACAGTTTTAATATTAATACAGTGTACAACACTACGTAATAGTCAGTCATAAAATCCTAAGATTTTTAGTCTTCAGTGATGCTTGAAAAAGAAATTAACCCAGTGCATGGGGGGGGGGGGGCGGTTAGAGGTGGTTGACATAAATGAGATAAAAGCCTCCTCTCACACATTTGTGTGTTGTGCCCGCTCTTGTCCCAGGTACACATTACTTAGGACTGCTAACACATGCAAGGAGCCACTTCCTTTTTTTTTTTTTTCCTCTCCATGAAAAGCATACCTATTGGTTATTTGCATTTAAGGGATACCTTCCCAAGATTTCACTTGCAGAACCTGCCTAACAGCGTCTCTGATGCGGTCTAGGTGAAATCACGCACACTAAACACTGTCCCTCCCAGAGATGGACTGAAATGCCATTTTGGTCATAACTAGCGGGGGGGAAGAGAGAAAAAAAAAAGGGGGAGGTTGGAGAGGAGAGAGAGCGAGAGCGCACAATGGTGCTTGTTAAGCCCTTCACAGATTTCTCTCTCGCTCTCGTGCGCGCGCGCGCGCACACACACACACACACGTGTGTTACTTCACACTTTGGCATAGTCTGCTGGAGGAGTTTTCAGGCCTGAGCTGTTTCTGAAGGCTATATTATCTCTAAATAATATGATGTCTTCACCTATGTACTTTAAAAAAAATGCCCTAAGTTTTACATCACTTTCACACATGTAAGTGAACAGGACAAATTTAGCACCTCTGAAAATATAAAAAATTAATTATGGAGTTTTTATTTAGCAACAGGATGATCCAATTTTAACTAGGGAAGAACTTCAAAATAATGCTATGGAGGCAAAACACTGTCACTGGGACACAACTGCTAGAACTAAGTCTCTGAAATTTCCATGGTAATGGACTTCATGACTAATTTCAAGTGCCGTTTTCATCTTAGGAGAGAAAAGGTATGTTTTGTTGGGTTTTTAATTAAATATTTTTAAATAGGTCTCAAAACAAGAATCACAGTAAATATGAGGAATTAGCAGGGACTACTGCAAACTAGTAATTTTTGTGTTTTGCTTTCCGAAATACCACTAAAGTTTACAGTCACTTTCTGTAATATTCAAGTTGTTGAGAAAAATCTTGTATTTTTGTCTCAAAGGCTTTTGACGTGTAAAACCCCATGTTCTCCTCCCAGCTTTAAGTGCAAAAGAGATGTCCATAAATTTGCATGAATCCAAAACTAAATTAAAACATAATCCTGAATTGAGGTAGCACATTTAACCAAATTTCTTTCCAAGAACTTCAGAAAGAAACTGAAGAATTTTAAGAGTAATGTCTCTATCAGCAAGCATTAAAACCTTTAGTGACTGATGCGTTCTTTCCAGTTGAGCATTTTAGGAGGTTGGAAATTCTTCTTTAACTCTTCCTTTTTTCCCCAAAAAATACTGTTTAGTCCATGCACCTTTAGGTCCTGTGGCATCTATTGCAACATCAATAATGGAATCTGGAGTCATCCACCTCAGAAATGCCAAGAAAAGGAAGTTCAGAACAGCAAAAAGAGCAAAAATACACCCAGTCACTGGACCACAGTGAGACATTAGTCTGTTAAGTCGCTCATCCATTGATAAAACCACTTCATCTGCAACCCTGTCATACACCTACATGGAAAAGAGACAGAAAGTAAGATCTTAAAATGATGTTGCTTCTACCTCAAAAATCAGGCAGTACTTCGTCATCGGTGTGCAAAATAAATTATCTATTCCTAACTACTAGATGGGACAAATATTACCGCAATAAAGCTTTGCCAATTTTAAATGTTGATTTATGGGTACTGTTCTAGAAATTTCATTAATTTAAGGAGAAAAAGGAAAAAAAAAATAGAACATTTATTTTACAGACCTCAAGAGTATTTCATTAAATAGGAAGGCTGCATAATTTGTCTCTCATGTAGTGTTATACAGAGAGGGCTGGGTTTTTTTAATTAATTAATGGGTTCTAATCTCATATTCACCCCAGTCATAGGAAGAGTTTGAACACGCAATTACTAGATTTTCAACACAAAGATGGATGAACTCATAGATGAGTTGGCAATCTTCCAAATCTCTGTATTTGAACAATCAAGCAAATCATAACAGGATACTGATTTTTATTTAAAGAAACACTAGTAATTCTTAGTAAAATCCTTAAAATTCAATGCATGTGAAAAGCAAATACATGCTACTAGTGACTTAATATACCTATTGACCACAACCACTAAAAAAAAAAAAATAAAAATTATAGTCCTGTCTTTCATAGAACAGAAACATAAATACTTAATACACACAGCTCAAAAAAGGCTTAGAGGATACAGAGCTTTTTCCTTGAGAACATTACAGGCTTCATCCTACGGGTAACTTAATGAGCTAACAAACAACTGTCTTTTGTACACTGTAAGTTCCACGCGTACTTCTTCCAATTATACGAACGTTTTGCTTCACAGAGGGTTTTTTTGTTTCTTTGTTTTTTTAAGAAAGGGCTATAAAAGAAACTGAAATGTAGACTAACTTCTATAAAAACTTTGCAATTGAAATGTTGCTTGCAGTTACAAAATCATAAAATGAAGTGTACTGACAGTACTTGAAAACGATAAAATAAACTGATTGTACATGACACTTCAAGGAGATTTAGAAAAGATATATATCTGAGTACGCTACAATGTAATTAAGAGGCATGTGATTCAGCTACTCTTGCCTAAAACACAGGGGCTGTGTTTTAGGCTCAGGCATTTATAACATTATTGCAGTTAACTTTCTTCACTAGAGGCAGGGCTTTTATGCTGAAGCACAGTTCTAATTCTGAAATACGATTTCTAAAGTGTGATCATTTATTTTCTTTACATCCATAGCTTATGTAAATTCAGCTATGTTCAGCCAACCGGCATTAAACTACCTCTCATAATTTTAAACCACTTGTTAGCGCATGGCACACAAAACTTTGTCATGAACTCTGTCCTTTCCTTTTCCTACCTCTTACACAGCATGTCTTCAAGTTATGCCAGAAAAGTTACTTAATGTGAAGATTGGATAAAATATATGAGTAGAAATGTAACTAAAGATCTAAACCACTCTTCAGAATATTTATCAGCAGTTATGGAATAGAAAAAAATACAAACAGAAAAAAACACCCACCTATCTAGGGATGTATTTTGGGGGAAAAAAAGAAGTCTTTTCTGAATCTTTTTAAACCACGTGTGTTTGACAGGAAACACACTGAAAAATGACACTGTAAGATTACAGAGAATGTACATAGTTATGTTTCAAAGCAGCAGCTGTTTCAGAAATGTACTTTACGAGAATTTAAAAGAAGTGGTTATACATACTTTCTCAGTTCTCTCTGCTACATTCCTCCACGTATAAAATGTCTTTACTTTATTATGAACAGTTTCTGGAGATGGTAGTGTTCCTGATCTGAGCTTGGCAATAGCTTCTTCTAATCCATCACACAATGATTGCACGGAGGGTTCACATAAAATAATGAGATCTTCTGGAAGCACCTCAGGAATCCCGCCAACTCTTGTACTCACCACCTTTGAAAGAAACAAAAGAAATAGCACATATGCTGCATAACAATAAAATAGAGTGATGACACTGCTATTACACTGTTTAGATGCAGCACTTAAGATGAACAGGAAAAAAAAAACCACAATAAGTGATTGCCATGAAGGCAAAGACGATATCATGCTTTGGAAATTTTACCTGTATGTGACCTGAAGGTCTAGGTCCTAGAACAGACCTAGCACAGCAGATTACCTTAAACGATGCTCATAATGATTCTTTGGCAGCACGATAAGACAGAAGACTTGGTCTAATGAGCGTTTTACGAGACATCTTTCCTAAAGGTGTTTGTCACAGTACACAACTAAATCTGTGTAACCAGATTTTGGACTTCCTCTCCATAGTCCCTCATAAAAACTGTTGCCTTTACTTGGAGAGGACAGTTTTACCACATCTGCCTTAATTTATGCCTTCTAGGCTACTAAACATTTACAATAATTTTTTTAGAAGTTCAGTAATTTTAATCTGAATTATTATTTTTAAAGCGAAATCAGAAACCACTAAGACTTCCATTATGCAATCATCTCTAAACAGGAGACAACAATAAAAAAACTGCAGAACTTCCTCACCTCTAGAGAAGAAAACAGATGACAGAGGAGTAATTACCATAACTAGGTAGTAACTACTGTCAAAAGATACTGGAATGGAAAAAAAAAGTCCCTCACATTTTCTATACTTCTTGTATATTAGATACTCTTATCAGTCTGTATTTTTAAAAGAAAGTTTCTTTATATTTTAATGTGAGAATCCAAGTTCTTTATGGCTGTTGATTTAACTTTTTTTTGAGTTGTCAGTCTGAGTTGTAAATTAGCCAGAAAGGGTTTTTACTGTTTTTTCTCTCTCCAACTCTTATCTTGAATCCTGACATGGTAAGGCAAATACATCCTCAGTTAATATAAGAAAATGAATGTCATTTCTTGATGCAGGAAGAAAACAGTTCTAGTAGAATGGTTCAGTCTGGTAATTCAATACACCCGACTGACCAAAGTCACCCATGCTCATGAGCCGTTTTCTGCAACTCCTCTTAAAGTACTGTCAAGGTAAACCTTCATGAACATCAACTACCCCAGAACTCTATAAAGGAGTACATACAAAATAGAATTTTGGAGAGGCAGTCTGGTTAGCTTAGAGAACTGAGAGTTAGCAGATCTACATGGTGTTCCCAATTCTGCACAAGTTTCTTCTGGGAGCTTAAGCAGTTTCAGTTAACCTTTCTGTCTCATCTTCCAGGTGATCTGTAAATGGGGATAATATTTCTCACCTTTGTAAAGACAGAGCCTCAGATGAAATCAAATGCCACAAGCACCTATTATTTAATCATAAACTTTGTTTAAATTGGATACATGCATTATAGATAGTTGAGATTTTTTTTTTTTTTTACCTGTAAACCACAGCTTGCTGCTTCCACAATTGCCATACAAAAGGCCTCAGTGAGGGAAGTGTTGAGAAAAATGTGCCCCTGGACTAGAACATCTCTAACATCCTGGTGTTCCAAGGCTCCTAGGAGACGTACCCTGCATATAAAAAAAATCAGATATACACTAGATTTGGACTGTAATAATGCTGTATAATGTTACACATATTCTGAAAAAATGTACCAATGGTTCCCACTTTGATAGCGAGAGAAGGAACACAGACATTTTCTCGAAATTTTTCCAGCAATGAAGAAACAGAAGACTCAGCTTCTTATTTTCACAATAAAAGACACTTCTGAAAATAAAGCTGGAGGGAGAAGTTGCTCTCTTTGTTTTAATGGCAACTGCCTTCAAAACATTACTACTGAGCTTTCTAGTTCTGCAAGAGAACACGGCTTCATGCAGTTAATAATTAAGATTTGTCATCCTTTCTTTGTTTAGATATATTATCTGAATTTTCAATGCGAGTTCTGATCAATCTCAAAGTGTGAGGGTTGGGGGGAAAGTATTTAGGATACAATGATCAGGACCTATTATTTTGAAGAGATACTGGGAAACAGAAAAGGGTGAAATAAGAAGGATACTAAGAAAAAATTTTATTGTCCATCCAGAAGAATCACTGACTGAAGTACAGAATGGGCAACAGAAAACAGAGAAAAGGAAATGGAAAATTAAGAACTTTGTCCTTGCCACATAAAACTGTCTTTGAACAAGAAGAAAACCCCAAAGAAATACACAAATACATATGCATCAGAGAAACACTTTGGTAACACAGTAGCACCAAAGGAACATGTTTGTAGTACCACAAGAACACATACTAGATAAGCACTACCCTGAAGAGTTTCATACTGAAATAGTAAAATAAATTACTAGCAGTCATCCTCACAAGCAGCAGTGACACGAACTAGCTGTCTAACACCTTATGCTATATGGTAATATGAGATCCAAGCATCACAGTTTCTGAGAGGAACATGATAAATTTATGTCTAAAGTCAGCTTTTCTCTGACTCGAGTGAAGGTTCATACAGGGTCTGTTTCTATGAATTAACTTGCAGGATCATAGTCCAACTCCATAAGTGTTCAGTTAGTGTCTGGTCTATCTGCCTTGCCTTCAATAGTCCTCATCTTCTCCAGCCTCAAGTTTTTGGGGTTTGGGTTTTTTTGGGGGGGGATGGGGGGGGCAGGCAGAAAGGGCGTTGATGTTTTCCCCATCCCTGAAGTACATTGAAGGGTCATAGACATACACAGAACAAACCTGTCATGTAGCTGGTATCTTTCCCGGACTTCTTCCAGCACGATTCGTTTTGGTCCTTCTCCTCCAACTAAGAAATGTAACTCTGGATACTTCTGACAGAGCTCAGGAATTATACCACTAAGCAAATCTATACCTAAGAGTACAAAATTTAGGGCAAGTCGTTATTGTATTTGATTTTAGAACTTACCAAAAAAACCACTTAAGTAGTTGTAGCTTGATTAAATAAAAAACAGTTAAAACATTTCTAACAGAATATATAGATTAGGGCCTAAATCATATCCCCAATATAAGCCAGACCTTCCATTTTACAAATTTCAACTTTCAATATCTTCAGTATTACAAAAGAAATACACCTCTGAACCCAACAGGCGCAAACTGAAACATACATTTCTTCTTCTTGAATGCACAGACATAAAAACTCAGAACTGTCACCTTACCACTCCCATTTAAGGTCCAATCCATACCACAGATACAGCATAAGTGGTACGTAACCAAGACCTTTCTTACCATACCCTCAAGAAAAAAAATAACCAAAATAAACTTACATTTTAGCCCCCATTACCTTTTCTGTAAACAAGTCTGCTGACAACAACAATTGTTATTGTACTGTCATCCCTCCGTGACGGGTCTGGAGTGAAGTCGGTGGGGTCGACAGCATTGGGGATGACAGAGACTATCTGAGGGTCCAAAGCTGCTCGCAGCACCGTGTTTTCCTTACTTGTGTAGGAGACACAGATGATATGGTTCGTATCGCACAGGGACACCGTCAGAAGTTTGTTGGTAAGCACCGAGCTGACATCCGCAAACCCAAAGAGGGAGTGGTCCGTGAAGACCGTCCGCAGCCCCATGGTCTTGGCGTGGAAGAGGGCGTCATGGGCCATGGCGGAGAAGGAGCTGTGGGCGTGGACGACAGTGACCCTCTCCCGCACAAATATGTACCTGAGCAGGGGCAGGCTGTGGAAGAGCGTCGTCGCCGTGGACTGGTTGTACATGACCTTCAGGGGCAAGTAGTAGACTTTCAGCCCGTTGGTGAGGTAGCGGATGCCCTTCCGATGGCCATAGGCATGGGTGACCACCAGGACTTTGTGGCCCCGCTCGATCAGGCACTGCGACAACTGGTAGACGTGGCTCTCCACGCCCCCCATGTTGGGGTAGAAGAAGTCCGACACCATACAGACGTTGTGCGTACCCCCCGCCGCCATCCCGGGCCCGTTCCTGCCGGGGGAACCACAAGGCGCCATCACTCGCCGGCAAGCAAAGCGCACTCAGGGGGCGGTCGCCGCGGGCCCTTTAAGCGGGCGATCGCCCCGGTCGGGGCGATCGTCCGCTTAAAGGGCCCGCGGCGACCTCCATGAGGGAGTGGGGGAGGGGTGGCGGGGGGAAGGGGGGGAAGCGGGGGCGCTTGCGTCCGCGCGCGCGCGCGCGCCTGCACGTACCTGCCGCCCGCCGGCGCTTCCCGGGCGCTTCCCGGCGCCCTCCCATTTCCGGGAAGGGGCGCCCGGTCACCACGGCAACCGCACGGGTATTTCCCCGCCCCCCCCTTCCCGGCAGACGAGCGCTCCCGCCTCCAGCTCAGAAGCCAATCGCCGGCCGGCGCCGCGTCACGCGGGAAAAGAAGCGGCCAATCGGAGCGGCCGCGGGGTGAAGGGACGTGACGGAAGCCGGGCTGAGGAGGGGCGGGGAGCGTGGGCGCGGCGGGCTTCGCCTCAGGCCTCTTCCTGGTGCTCGGGCTGTGCTGCCGGGCTCCAGGGGGCGGGGTGTCGCCTCTCCTGCAGCAGTGTTGCCCTTGCTGCCGTGGGAAGGCCGCCTCGCCCTCTTGCTGTCCAAAAAAAAAGTTTGTATGCAAAAAAGCGTAGTCCAAGATGATGAAAAAAGTGATTTGCACGCTGTAAAGGGATAGCATTGCCTTAAAACTCCACAGGCTTTGCCCTGCCGCCGGTGGAGAAGCTCTTCTGGTGTACTCTTTGGCTCAGTCACAGCTGGAGCTCTTAAAATGTCCTCAGGTCTTTCACCACAAGTGCTGGAAGCTTGCTCTCTCTAAATGAAAATAAAAATACCACGATTTTTACAGACAGTCCAGGAAGCTTGCTCTCTCTAAATGAAAATAAAAATATCGTGATTTTTACAGACAGTCCAGGAGCTTGAACTTTGAGAAACATGGCTGGGTTGTGTGAGTTGTACTCTGACACCCCAGGCTGGCATCGCTTGGCCATGTATTTCTGGTCTTCTCAAGGAGCTTTGCAATCAGCTGCTAGCAGCTCCAGCACCGGCCCCACTGTTGGTGACCGCCAAGAAAGATGTTATCTCAGCAGGCTGGGGTTGTTCATGCCTTCCCTATACGTTCCCAAAATTATGTTTGGCAGCTGCTTCGCCTTGCCAAGATTTCTGATATGAATTTTGTCAGATTTGATTCTGTTATCACTCCTATGCAAATATGTGTGCCATGAGTGACAGTACAAGCTGACCTAGGCTGCAGTGCTGGCTGGATTCCCGGTTAGGTTGAAGCTTCGACAGATGTGGTTTGGAGGCACTGATCCCAAGAAAGACCAAGGTGGAAATTAGGCCATTCATTCTGGGACTGAAAGACATGAAAGATGTTAGTGTGCTGAATAAGAAAAACATTGCTTGTTTTTTGAGTTTTTCTCATGTGTTCAGAAAGGTGAGACCAGTATTGGCAAATCTGACGTTATTATCAGGTGCTCCTCCAGGGTGGCAAGAACCTGAATTTCCAGATGAGAAGCTGAGTATGAGGCCAGAAGGGAGGAGGCTTCTCACGTGCAGTGGCAGGTATCCTGCTGTGAAAGAAGAAGAGACCGGGGACCAGGGGGCCATAGGGATCCTAGTTCTCAGCAGAAACTGGAGACTGGGTGTAAAGCAGTTGCTTTAAATTCCATCTAGGAAAAAAAAAAAAAAACCAACAAAATAAAGTAGTGCCAGGAGGAGGAGGAAAGCACTTGAAGGTTCTCAGTTGCAGCACTCAATGATGTGATCGCTGGTAAATGATGGTGGTGACCTCCCTCAGTGCCAGGCTGCCCTGAAGAATCAAGCTGTACTAGTCACTCCAATTTTAGCTGTCAGAAAAACAATGCTTATGGTTTAAACTATTTGGAAAATGTTTTTTTTTTTAGACTAGTTCTTCTTGTGTGCTGTCTAGAGAAGTTGTAATTCTTAGTATGCAAGCTTAAAAAAATCCAGAGAGAAATCGTAACTGGTATACAACATAGCAGCCCCTCTCTTCAGTGAAAAGAAGTGTGATTTGGCATGTTCCATAAGCGGCTATTGACCAACCACTATGCAAATCCAGAATACTAGCACTGACCTACAAAACCTTCCACAGGACAGATCCACTTAATCTCAGAAACGTCTTTTTATGCCACAGCAGTTGTGATTTTTTGGCCCTCTATGTTGATCTGAACTTTGGAGAGGACTTGGTGCTTTCTCAGCAGCTGGCCATAGGCTCTGAACGTCTTCCTGAAGGAGGTCAGGAAAAGTATTGTGGCCAAGTCTTCCTGCCTTTGGCGCAGCATGTTAGCTTTAGTGGTCTGACATCTGTGTTCCTCATTAAACGTGTCTAGTTGTGCTTAACATCATACCTGTCAGTAGTCCAACTCAATCCCTCTATATCAGCAACCTCCTCTTGTCATGTTCAAACAACCTTGAAAAATTTGTCTACCAAGGAGCCTAGGAAAAACCTTAATGGAAAGGAAAGGAATCTTTGCCACTGCGAAGTTGGCAAAGGTGCTGCTAAATTTTCTGTCCATGGCTGGTTCACAAGGATGGGGTACCACACACTTGCTGGCTATGTTGTTGTGGTGTTTATTCATAAAATTGTCACTGTCCTGCCGTGGTCTGAGGTGAAGCTGTTGTGAAGGGACCAACAGCTTAAGAGAGAATCAACTTTGTTCCTTTTTACACGCCTGAACTGGATGCATTCACTCCCTCATTTAAAGCACGTACAGAGTCAGAGTGAGACTGTGGGATATGTAAAGTAGAGAGTAAAAACATTAAACCAGTGACAGCAGAGTAATTACTGCTTCCAAGCCTGGCCCTCAAATGCTCCCTAAAGCACCCTCATAAATCGAGTTAACGGAGAGAGAAGATGAAGGAGACAGAGACTCCCGTGGCTTTGTTCTGGTAGCATATGCCGTCTTGCCTCAAGGAGACCACTTTGGTGTTCTTGAAAAGGCAGGAAATCTTTCTGCCAGGTGCTCTGCTCTATCATCTCCCTCTCAGCCTCCTCTCATGCTGAGTTTGCTACTCTGTCCCCAGCCTGGTGGACGATGTTGCTTCTATTGCATGGCTGTCCTGAGCAAAAAGTATCAGTTTGATGAAGTGGCTTTGCTGTGTGTAATAAGCTGGTGTATGAAATTAATGCATTTGTTTACATTTAATATGCCTAAAGCATGCACATTTATTATTTCAAAACATCAGTAATGGACAAAAACAGGCGATCGGTTGTTCACAAAGTAGTTCACAAGAGAGCTGTGAAGCAGTGCTGCTCCAGAGCCTGATGCCACGGTGAGGGAGCCACAGCATTCCTGGAGAACTCTCGTGATGTGGAATAGTGCTGTGAGAGTGCACAGCTGGCTCACAGCGAAAGTCGTTTTCTCTCCTAGGATTCAGGAAAGCAGAAACTGTTGGAAGCCCCAAATGGAGAACATTAGTGAAAAATAGTACTGCCGGATGGAGAATTGTGGCCTATGGGTGCAAGCATAGAGCGAGATTGATCAGTGAAACCAAGCAGGAAAGAGCCAGAGACAGCCCAACACCCTGTTTGAAAAACCACAGTGTTTTCAGTTTCTGATCCTGCTGGAATTAAATATGCTCCAAAATGAGGATGAAAGCAATATTTGGAATCTTTGTCCTGAAGGAAAGGATGAACTGTCTTTCTGTTTGGTTTACTTTTATATGGTAAGGCTGGAGAGCCTGTCACTTCTCCTAAGACTCCTGTGAAGAGGGAGTGAGGGCCCAGCTGCCTACCTCTGCAGTTATTTTTGGTACTAGGATTTAAAAACAGGATGTAACAGGTTTCTATAGTACCTTAGAAAGGTTGGTTTTGCCTGTTTTCTGCTGCGTACAGCCAATCCCATATCTGGCTGCAATACCACCCAGAAAGCAGCCAAGAAAAATCACAGGTTTCTTATTCAAGCGCCTGGGTTTGATCAGCAGGTGTATGTGCGTTACTACATGTAACCTGTGCCCCTCCCGCACGCCCCGAGGTGCATTAAAGCATATAAGTAGCCCATTGAAGCATTCTTCTGAGACTCTCTGTGTACGACAATGCTCTCCCGTCCCACAGCCCAGCTTCCCTTCCCGCTCAAATCAGGGCAGTGAAGGTGGGGAGGAGCATGAGGGTTTGGGAGCAGTCGGGGGGTATATAGCCAGGAGTGGCTTCCAGTCCCCTGGTCTGACACACAGGTCACATCTCTGTCCTTACCAGTATAGGACAGCTGCTTGCAGTGCATTGACAGTTGCTGCAAATAATCCTCTTTTACACCACCTCGGCGTAAGCTGTTCGCCACTTCCGTGCAGGGACCATTTCAGCACCTGAGCGCCTGGTCTCAGAGCCCTTCCCAATCCCTAGCAGGAGCAGTCGTCGCAAACAGAGCTTGCGTGCTGTCTGTCTTCTGCCTTGTCAGCCGAGTCAGTGATCCAGCTTAAGGGCTCCCTGAACAGGGCAGAAAAAACTCCTGGGCACACAATGCAAAGTGACGGCTGTGCTCTCCCTGACATTTGAAGTCAGTCAGAAGGACCTTTGTACTGGCAGACCTAAGGGATGTCTGTCCTGCAGCCAGCGTACACCCAGCATCAACTCTCTAGCAAGTCATCTGACTAATTTGATAGAAATGCAATCATGTGCCTGTATCCGATCTGGATCAAATGAGATAGATACATTAACACACGGATCTTGTATCAGTTATTATGAAGCCACAGCCTGTTGACCAGACTAGGCTTGGTTTTACTTCTATTTCTCAGCTTTACTAGTTCTTACTGCCTATTTAGTTGCAGATCTAAATTTCTGTTTCTGCAGCCTTGAGGCGACATCGAAGTGCTTTAGCATTTATCCATCAGCTGCGTTAGAAGAGAAGGCCTGTCTTAGAGGTCTTCTGTTTGTACCTTTAAGACTGTACTTGACGAACTTTTTTAAAAAATTCTGGGAATTTATGTCGTAGAGTCAATACAAACTGAAGTGCCAGAACTCTCAGATAGGTTTCAGTATTAAAATGTTAACAAAATGGTTTTAACTGAAAGTCAGAGAAGTGTAAGGACTTCTTGGTGGAGGGAAAAAAAAAACGTGCAGTGACAACAGCAGATGGAGCTGTTGGAAACTTAAAATGTGTTCGTCCTGGTGTGGATGCAAAATATTCTATGTGCAAAGCTGAAAACCTGCACCTGGTATGTGTTATTTCTTACTACTAATGCTCCTACTACACATATGCCCAGAACATTATCAACACTGTTCTCTGTTGCCCAATAGTGTAGTACCTGCCTGTTTTCTATAGCTTGAATTAAAAGAAAACTGTTTGTTATAAAAACTAAACATGAACTATCCAGTATTTCAATAGTTTATGTCCAGTTTTAAACTGTAAAGCAAGAATAATTCGTTGTAATTATACTTTAAAATCCATGAAATGAAACAAGGTTTTCTTTAAGTTGATAGTGTTATTATAACCTTGAACATCGAAAGATAAAACCAAGGTAAGGTACATGGAGGAAGCAGTAATTTTTATTTGACTGTTAGAATTGACAAGACTCAGGGAGACTTCCAGGAACGCAAACCCTTCTTGAGGTCTGAAATGGCAGCCAAAGATTTCAAGATTTGTGCAGGCTGGAAACAAGTGCTCTGAGTTTAATTTAATTAATGTGGAGCAGAGCAAGGTGATAACATGATTGGCCTCCAGAGGACAGGCAGAGAGGGAAAGGCAATTATTCGCTATGGAATCTTTAGGAGTGAGCTGTGGGTAGTTTTAAAATGGGATGCACAGGGAAATGCCAGATCAGAGAGGCCAGATGATTTTAAAGGAATTTTCATGATATGCCTTTGTAATTGAGCTACAGGAAAATCTTGCAGTTTATTATGGAGACAATATTGATAAAAAGTGTTGCATAGTACTTGCGAATACATTGAACGTCTTCCTTGTGTTTCATCACTGGTATTGGTAATTTTATTCTGAGAAATGAAGCTAAATAATGACTATGCAACTGTATTTGAGTGTTCAAACGCAACTCTGAACAGTTAGCTCATTCATAGGGAGCAAGAAACACTTTCCCAAGAATGAAAGAAGAGCAAAGGAGGCACATGAGTGTGCTTAGACAGCAGGATCGGGGTCAGGGGAAAGTTTTGGATAAATGCTTTGCCAATGAGTCACCTAACAGAAACTGATGGGTTAGTCTGGATGTCTTGCATCACTATTTCAGCTGGAGCTGTGATACTAAGCCACACGTTAGAGATACAGTCTTCACCAATTAAAAATACCACTTAGCAAAACAAGTGGGGCAGAAGACTAGGTGGAATGTTTCCTGTTTTGTTACCTTCTTTTCTTGTCACTTAATTTGTAATCACACTCAATAACTGGATACTTTTTGTATAGCCACTGTTGTATTTTTGAATATATTGCATATACTGATGCAGACTAGAATTAAATCATTGATTATTCAGCCATAAACATTTTACAGGTAGCTTTTGATGTTTAAGAAATGAAGCAGTTCACGCTGAGTCATGGATCCTCAATGCTGTCAACCTGGAGGACCTTCCACATTGAGTAGTACTGTAAAGTATGATAAAATTGGAAACAAAGAAGGGTGTTAATGGCATAGAAGTCAAAATACAGACCAAGCCCTGACAGCATCCTTTTATGTACTCATTTTGCTCTATTGGCTAAAGGAATGGTTTCCTTTTGACTTAATTTAAAACAGACTTTCTCCCCCGCAGGTGAAAAGTTTTTATTGAAGGTTTTGAGTAACTGCTGATGTAGGAGTCTGACAGAAATAAAATGAATGGCAGTACATCATTTGTAACCCCTGACTTGTTTGTTTTTTAATGTAGAGGGTAATAAATGATAACATAGATTCACTTGTCCTGGTAACCACCTTGTGCTTCCAGAGAGACCAATTCACTCCATGAGTCCAAAATTAGAAGGTAACAACCTCTTTGACATTTTAAAGTTGAAACGCATTTATCAGTTATTTAGAAAATGCAAAGGAAACTGGCAGCTGAAGGAGCTTCCACAAACTTTGTTCTGGGTTTTCGAGGTTTCCCTTTCCTTTTTTTACACTACTGTAAAGCAAAGGAACTCTTGATTTAAATAGCATAACTCCTGGCTTACAGTGGTACAAGAAAACAAAAAAAAACCCAAACAGATTCACAATTTTTTTGGCTGGAAAACAGGAAGGGACCTTAAGAGTCAGCTGGAGTTGATGCCCAAAGGATACATATAGATTTATACATTTGCAATGTATATGAGTATGACAGGATTTATATATGGTCTGTCAACCTTCCTATGAATAACGCTTGCTATAAACAATGTCACAGTACATGACATATGGCTTTCGAAGTAAATGGTAGCAGTGCTCTCAAGATTTGCTTGAATTTCTTCAGTGTCACTGGCATTTTGTAAGATCACACATACCTCTGTCCTTCTAGAAGTCAAGTACATTTTTTACAAGTAGGTAAAGATTTCCTGACTCTTTCAATTGTAGTGCGAATATTTTGCTATTATTCTCATTCAGTCTTTTTCCCTGCCCCCTCCCTGCAAAAAGCACATGCAAGTGAAAGCTAGCTACTCATAAAAACTGATGTTTTTAGAAATTTCATGCGCATTTATTTAGAGTTAACAATTATTATTTAAATATTCTCATTCCTATTACACACATGAATATGTAGAGGCCATAATCCAAATATCACCTTAAAGACCTCCCTCACTATATAAAAATTAAGACACACCATAACAGGAAGTTTTAGCATTATTGTTCTGGCTATGAAATCTGTAAATCATGTCCATATGCTTAAAAAGCAAGTCACACTGAACACAGTAATAAAAGGCATTTCAAACTTCAAAGAGAACATTCCTCTGCTCAATAACCTTCCCCCTGAGAAGGTGATTTAGTCATAGGTTAAGAGCTAATGACATCAGTCAAAAACCAGATCTGCTATGAATTTTACATACCTCATTTAAGTCTTCTGAATTGTTATATTAAATCTCTGTTATTAAATTCTGATGTATCAATATGAAAGATAACATAAAGCATTTCTATTTTAAAGTTTGTTGAATACTTTTAAAGGAATCAAAGAATATAGAATTTCTCAAATAAAATAACATTATGAGATTTTATAAATCCTCATCAAATTCTAATTATCTGTTCGTGTTTCCATCTCGACCCAGAGCCTCCTTTTAGTCATGGTTTTCCAGGTAAATGATTTATGGCTGTGCCATGATGTTAGCGACATCCAGATCTTCTTGGGGCTGTGGCAATGAAGACCATCACGCAGCACTGGCATTTACAGCATTGTGCTTAAACTCTTGAGCTTTTCCCCATAGTATCTCAGTGAATATTACAAATATGCAGTCTATGCTCTAGCTTTGGTCATTCTCTAAATCATACAGGAGAGCAGGATGGAAAAGAGCAGCACCCTGCAATGCAGAGACTGGCACAGGGCCTTACGAGAAGATGATCTGTTAGGAGGGGAATTTATTGTAAAAGAAAGAAGCTGTAAGATCCCCATGCTGCAAACACAGTAGTGCATGAGTGTAGTCCAAAAAGTAGGTGGGTCAAGGCTTCAGAAGGTGGAAGTGCCTTTCTTCTACAGGAGCCAACAGGAGGGGAAGGGTGGCCAATGCTCATACTCAAGCAATTGGTTTGTAGGGCTAGGGAAAGAGATTTTCATGTTCCTGCGCAGGTAAGCATGTGTCTGGTCAATTCAGAGGTGTTGGGCGTCTCTGCTTTCCTGCCGAGGACAGTGCTGTGCGTTAGGTGAAGAGGGGATGGATCCATTGTACTGAGTTGCAGGGGAAGGCGACAGGACTGCAGCGCTGTCCTGGGCTGTATGGTGTCCTTGAGTGCAGGACACCAGCAAGAGGCGTCCCTTCCCCTGCCAGCCCTGGCACACTGTGGGTGCTCACCTCCACCTCATTTTGTAACCTGGTGGGCCAGAGGCAGCTGGGTGACAGACGCATGGGTTAATGGAGAAAGAAGGAGTTGTGTGAGGCCCCGTGCTGCACCAGGAGGGAAGGAGCTGAGGGTGAGGTTAGTGTGCACATACTCACACGCGTGCACGCACACGTGCACCCCAAATCTGTTATCCTGCAATGGTTTGAGTGTGAGTTTCAACTTTGTGTACTAGAGTTGCCAATACTATTTGAAACACAAAGAAGTACATTCATAAGCCTTCTGGAAATTAGGGCTAAGGATATCTAAGGAGCATGAAAGTTATACACTAGATAAATATTTAAGTGTGCTGGCTGCTTAGACCCGTCTTGTTAGTGAATGCCACCGCAAGCAGTTTCCTTTTCCACCTTCATGGTAAGCCTAAGCCCTGTTCTGATTTCTTTCACAAGCTTTCTGGCACGTCACTGCTGCAAAATGGAAATCCCTCACAGGTAAAAGAACCTGTAGGGGATTAAATGTGATAATAACACTGAATTTTATGTTGACCTTCAGGTGTGTTTTTGATGATCACACATTCTCTGTTGTTTGAGCACGTTTCTATCAAAAATATTTACCTAAGCATTTCACAAAGTGATCCACAAGAGGAAAGCACAAAATTTTGAAGTTAAGGGTTAAATTCACCCAGCGGCTTAGGCTGAACAAAGCCTGTGGACATGGCAACATCTCGTTCCTTCCCATTGGGATCGTCAGTCCTGAGTTAGACCTCCAGGCACAGGTCTGTTTTTCCGTGGTCCAGGAAGGTGTGAAAACCTCAGAGGAGGTTTCACAGTGGTGGTCAGCGATGGTACCTTTCTAGCCTGGGTATCCTAATGACTATTGCGCTCTCCTGGGGGTTAGGCAGCTCATGTTCAAATCCCTCTCTGCCTCAGTGAGAAAAGCTTTTGAACGTGGTTTTCAGCCCCTCAGCGACTGCTTTATCTAAGAGGCTTCTGGAGTTGAAGCAGACTTATTTGTCTCTCAGGTTGGAGCAGTTCTGTTTTGCAAAAAGAAGTTAATATATTCACGGGTCAGGACAGAAAACTGAGGAAGCCTCTACAGATCAACATTGACAAGACTCAGGCATAATTAATCCAGGGTTCCAGCTGCTAAACTTCAATTTAAGAAAAGCTAGGAAATGCAAAAGCTTAAACTCCACAGAATTTAGCTGTACAAAAACTGTTGTACAGTTTCGCACAAAGGTGTGTTTTTACTCCATGCGCATCTGGTGCCACCAGTTAAGTGTCTGGTTTGCCTCTTCAGCTCCCTGGCTTTCTGAGGAATGTGCTAATGGTGTAGCCTGTTGGCAATCCAACCACGAGATCGGGGTGCCCCCGAGTGAGCTAGGTGAGAAGTGATGGGGCAGTTTGTTCCTTTTATGGCCCCATGTATAGCTCAGGGACTTCACCCTCCATCTACGTGTATCTGAATTTAGAGCCTCTCAGAGGAGCGAGGGCAACGTAAGGGTGTGCTTCTGCTGCCAAGCTGGTTCACCTGGTTTTGCACTGGGGTCACGTTCCCCTTCTTGTCGGTGCAGAGTGCACGCTAGTTGCACGTGGCCTGCGCTCTGGAGCAAAACCCTCAGCAGGCGAGTCCAGTGCAGACCAGTAGGTAACCCTGCCGCAGGCGCTCCACCCAGTTCGCTCACAGGTCAGCCTGTGTTGCTTGGTCGGAGGATCCCAGGCCAGTTCCCAGTACGGATAACAAAAACAGCCTGCCGGTATGTTTGCACAGAGCTAGATCACAGAGAGCTTAGGAAGCGCTCAGAGCAGTTGTCCAGGGTCAAATCCTAAATGCCTTACTCAGACAAAAGACACATTAAATTGTTTGGTGCTTTGTCCAACAATTCAATCAGTCTTACAGGATTTGGCTCTAATTTTATTTTAAAGCAATCTATTTTTTCCCTATATAAATTTGAAAAAATCTCAGATGCACATCAAAAAGCCATTTTCTATTCCCTGTGTTGTGTCAACCTTTCCATCTCTGTAGCAGTTGTTTCATTCTTTCTCTTCCCTTCATTCACAGTGCAGTGTAGAATTGGAGAATTCAGCAAAGGGGAAAAAATGATTCAGTCATCAAGACTATAACTTCCAGTTCAGGATTATTGCTCACAATATTTTCTCTGGACTGGCTCAGTCCAAACTTCAGTGGCTCAGAAAATAATGCTGTCCTTGTACTTGATTTGATTAAAACACTGTTACTCAGGCCTCATACTGGTGAAAGGAATTTCAGTGCAAAGGAGATATTTTCATAGCATGGTAAGCTGAAAGGAAAACCATCTTTTAGTGAACCATGGCTTTCCAAAAATCACTAAAGAGTTAGTACTAGTGTGGCTGTTATCCCCTTAGGGAGATTAACACACTACACCAGGAACAAATAAATAAATCACACATGGTTGTCAGGCAGACGTGGGAAAAATGATTCTTCTTTACTGAAACTATTGGATGAAGTGACCTTGTTTCGACCTGGGTTTGGGCAGAAGCCAGTCTCAGTGGGACAAACATAAGAAGACTGCACTTGAGATGGCTTTGGGCTTTTGCTTATTTTCTTTTTGTTGGGCAGAGTTTTAAAATAACAGAAAAATCAAAACCACTCGAATAACTGATGTATTTATTTTCTTATATACACTTAAATATGGCACATCTGACAGTAGTTGTACAATAAACTCAAAATGATAATCAAAGCTGGACAGTAGATCAAATAACTCAGTGCTGAACCTATTAGAAGCCAAATCCTGTACACTGAATTTCTGAAGAAAGTTTCACCCAGGAGCTGCATTAGCTAAAGATTCAGAGGCTAAGATTATCTAGTCTCAATTTCTGAAAGACTGGCTGGTGACTGTGATGCTATACCAGTATACCAGCTTCATCTTCCATAACGTAACATTGAACTGGCACTTTCCACTCTTTCTTCCACGCAGCCAGCAATTCATCGGTTGTTGTTACCTCTTAGAGAAAAATTACCAATGTCCCAGAGGATTCACCTGCAGTTGGTGATTACTCTAATAAATAAATGCAGACTGGATTAATTCTTCTGCTGTTAATGTGGAAGATGGTCTTGTTTACTATTGTTTGAAAGTCAGTGACAGCTACTTTGCAAAGCAGTGGATTTTCGGAGAATAGGGGAAGCTCAGTCAAGGAGTTTCTTTGCTTTGGGACCCATGAGAACCTCTCTTCTCCTTCGGACAACGACAATGCCTGGAACACACTGGTTTTGCAGTTGGGCATATTCTGGGTTGAGATGGACATTTGTCCTCACAGCTGTTTAATAAAGGAGAAAAAAGGAAAAAGAGAGAAGCATTGTAATATGATAATTCCTCACTGCCGCAGTCCTCAACTTTTTCATCATTGAACACTGCACTGCTCTCTAGACAACATTTGGGAATGCATTAACACCCTACAACACAGGGAGACAAGACTGCTGCCTGACAGTTCTTGTCTACAGCAACATGTCTTGCCGTTGTCCATTTGTCCACAGCCATGGCCTATGTAATGCTTTCATTTCTTGTGAGCAGTGAAGTCCAGGGTGTCAGCACTGGATAGTGCTGCCCTCAAATTCTGCAAAGTACCTTAGCTCACCTGATGCTTCAGTTTGGTCCTCCAGGAATTATGGGCATAAAAGTCTGGCATAAAAGCCCTGTGTCAAGATTATAGTAATTTCTAGAAGCCAAACTCATGTAAACAAATGATTGCATTGATCCCCTCCCACCTGTCTGAAACACAGAAATGGCCAAGTCTCTCATGCTCACTTTCAGCTCTGCTGATTCTATTTTTATACTTGGTGTCAACTATTTTAGGCTTGCCCTTCTTGAAAGGTTACTTCTTCCACAGCTTCTTCTCCATGAATGAACCTATGAAGTCTATGAGAGTGGACCCTGTGGGTGATCATTCAGTGAACTGCAGCTCCCTAAGGTACCCCGGGAAACTGGATGCTGACTGTCCTTACATAAGCTTTCAGACAGAGCTCCTACATGCTCCTGGGTCTCTACATATGGCCAAGGCTCTCTGAGAAGGAAATTTTGAAAATAAACTAATGCATGAAAAGGAGTATTTTAAAAGGGTATTTTCTATCAAAGTTTTGCCAGAGAAACCTCAAAAGTAGTTACACAAAAGGATTAGGGAAATGCATGGAGTATAACGGACCCAGAACAATTTTCCAGCTTCTCAGTGGAATCAGCGCTGATTGAGTGGCTTTGTATGTGTACGAAATTGCATTAGCTCTAGAAAATCACTTGCTCTGAGGACAAACTGAATAAGGAATGAGCTGTATGGTGTGGGTGCCAACTTAGGGAGCTTTTGTCCATAGACGTCCGTGAGTCTGCATTCAGCTGTGACAGAGAACACAGCATGGTTTCTACCTGCTTACAAATGCAAGGCTCAGTATCTCACTGCAAATCCCCTGTGCCACACAGTAATTTCAGTTGTAGCACAGTTTTAACCATCATTCCCTTAAGATTAGGGGGAAAAAAAGTAATAAATATTGGTAGTTGAATAGCATCCGTGTCCAGATTTCTTTAAAACATGTTAATTAAATAAATCTTAGACTCCTCCTATGAAGCAAGTATTGTAAATATCACCTGTATTATTATTATCTCTCTAACTGCAGCAAGGTATTTTATCCAGCACTTGCACCTCCAGCATCTAATACGCAAGCTAATTCACATCTTGCAGCATGGACACTGAATGACAAGGAACACTTACCTGCAGGTTTCAGCATGAAATATCTTGTGTTTTAGAGCACAGCTCTCTTGGCTCTCCCTACACAAATAGCAGCTGCAGTTCTCTTTGCTTTGAAAGAAATCTGTGGGACACTTCTGTCTACAGATGCATTCACAATTTTCTTCATCAAATTCCATATGTTGCCCACACATAGCCAGCTCAGCAAGAGGAGGGAGTCCTGCAATAGCACATACATCTTTTAGTGGTAAGCTTTACATGTCTAAATCCTGCTTTTGAAGAGACTAACTTTTTCTTTGCAATCACTATGACTCGCACATGTACTCTCTGATAGATTCTAGTCTTCAGAATTTGTTACAGTGCAGAAAAGGACTTGAGAAGATTGAACTGATTATTTCACTTACTCTAATACTGCTATTTCTTGTGGGTTGAGCCCCACATAAAAATACTTTATTTTGGGGCTGTATATTTAAAGAGCCTAGTGTTAGGTTTTGGAATGCACAAATCTTTACTGAACAGCAGGTTTTAAAAAGAAAACCTGGAAAAGTATTTAGTCTATACCCATGACAAAAACGCACATCCATGCAAACTGTCACACTCACCACTCAATGTACTTCGCTCTCCATAGACTGCAGAAATTTTGCAAAAGTACTGCTATGTCTAGTAAGGCGCGAGCTGGTCTAGCGATTCAATAAGGAGCATATGCAAACTTGTCAGTTAAAGATAGAAGAAAATACTTTGTTTCAGAAACAAAACCTAGCCAAGTGAACACACTCTCTGATACCTCATCTATCTTCCTTCAAAATACACATCTGGAGTACAATATGAGGCTAATCCCAGCAAAAAGGGAACACATTTTGTGAAACCTGTATTAAAATGCTAGCAGCACATCTCCGCTTAAAGGTCATGCCATATAATGTGTCATTGGGAAGGTAATTTCCTGTAGTTTTACAATTAGCTCTTGGATTTAACCTACGGAATGTGGAATGTAACCTGCGTCTGCGACCTCTGCAGCCTGAGCTCTGATCTCAGTGGCCAGAAAAGGCTTGCACATTACTTGAAAGAAACCTTCATTATTATTTACTTAATGCTGGAAAACCAATATCCAGACAGAATAAAACCCAAGTCCTATTGGAAGGGAGGAAGGAATCTGCCCCAAATTCTTGGAAGACAAACCCCTTCCTCGGGGTGATAAAGCTTGGCGTGTGTGAAGTGGCGTAGAGTGGTTCGGTCTCACTTTGTTTCAACCTCAAAGACAGATTCTAAGTTATTTTGTCCCAGCCGCTGCCAAACACAATGTACTTCAGAGAATGATATTTTATCTGAGGAAATATTGAGTCTATGTCAACAAAAGCTATAATTCAGCAAGCCACAAATTTTAATGCTCCAAGCTGACCTTACAAAAGGCTAAGAGTTAAGAGGACTCTGGCTATTCACAGTCCTTTGGACTTAATATAGAGTACTAATCCTTTCTTGAGTGAAAAGTATAACTTGAGCTTAACTGCCTAACCTGATGGTCAGATGATCTGATCCAGAGTGAGAATAGATCCTACATATACCACTATGCAACTGATTTCTTCCTTATTAACATTAGGAGACTGTAATCAACAGACCAGTTTATGAGGTTATTTAGTTTTATTTTAGCTTGCTAGTCTAGGAATTGCTTGCCAGCTTGCTTTTATAGTTGTCTTGGATGGTTTATTCTTTTGCTTGCTGCATGTAGGTTAAACCACAAAGGCAAGGCTTCCTTCTGTGTCCGTCTGCTCTAGCGCTATCATAATTTTATTTTGACCAGTACGATTTCCTGAGAAAAACATTTTTTTTAAAAACCTTATACAGGGCTTGGAGAAATTTTAACTTCTTTTAATGTTTACTGCTAGTAAGTATCTTTAGACTTACACTTACCCCCCAGAATATTTCCTGCAAATTTATTTGATAGGTTAAAGTTTTCCAGGAAAACCAGAGGGAGAAGGGGAGTAGTGTACATTTCTACAAATTTTACTGTCTTCCATTTCCTTCCACAGACCTGAAGGGGTATGTGTGCATACTCCTGAGTATGCATGGCATATCAGTTTGAAAGCTTCCTAAATACCTTAATATTACCATAAAAAGCAGTCAAATACTTTGAAATGTCATATAATCTTTTGCACTGATTACAGCTAATAGACAGGACTGATTTTCCTATCTTATTTCTGATTAAATCTGTTCTTAAGAATTTCCCACGGTAAAGATTCAGCACCTTCCCCATGCAATATATTCCAGGATGCAATTTTTTCTGCAGTTAAAAAGTTTTCCCTAATGCCCATCATACAATTTAAGGCCAATGTAAAATAAAAGTTTATCCAGGTTGCCTACTTGACTAGATCTTTTTAATACTTTCCTATTTCCTATGCAGGTGGCTAATATAGGAGGAGTAAAATGTCCAAGCAAAAAACATGAGATGGGGATAAGCACATGTGAGTGTTTATTTTCAGGTGAGTTTCTACACCATAAGCCAAGTCTCTCTGGGGATGTGGAATCAAAACTATAACTCTCTCAATGAAAAAATGGGACAAAACCAAAATGAAACACAGGCAGCCTGGAGATAGTAAGCAGAAGTGTCCATTTGTAATTTCATCTTTACCTTCTCGTCTGTTAGGGTGCTGTACATCTACAACACATTCACATTTGTCACTATCCCAGATCCATCCATTATGGCAAAGTTTGTTGGTAAAGGGGCATCTAGAAGAAAAAATAATTAAGATAGGAATAAAAAAAAAAATTAGGAGCATCAGTGTAGTCATTTGGCAAAATGAGCCTGCTGGTATGCTGGGTCTGCCACTTGTACTATGTGAAGGTACGGCACCTGTGTGCAGTACTGCTGCAAATAGAAAACCTTGGGACTGGATGGTCTTGCTGATAGGGCTGAGTTGTCTGGCTCCCAGCAACTAGGAGGAGCAGGTACAGCACATATTTCAGATTACATCCTTAGGAAACAGCTACAATTTCTTAGTTCCACTTTTCCATAAAACTGCTCTAGCCCACCCAGGGTAGTCTTTGTCTTACAGTATTCATGCCATGTAACTGTATTCAATTTTGCCTTGCTGCCAGAAAGTGCAGCTCCAGTTTAAATTTGCCCATGCTTAAGGATGTACAGTGGACTGTTTTCAGGATCAGAGGGGCCAGTTTGATTTTTAGGCACTCGGCTCTGGGAGGGGAACTCACAAACTGGAAGAAGGCTGAGGTTCTTCTGTATTTGCATAGGAAGGGGATTCAGAGTGGCCAGCTGAAATGCCACCTCTCCCCCAGCCCAGGTGTCTAACTAAAGGGCAGTTATGAGGGCAAGCCTCCATGCAAGGCTAGACAGAGACATCTGAGCTAACTTCAAATGAGTCACTCAAGCTGGCTGTGCTTCTAGAGTCTTTGTTAAATTAAGGTAGCCTGTTCTCATCAGGACTACAGGTATTTTGTACCATATTTTGGAGTTAGATGTGAGACATCTTTTCTCCAGCCAGTGAGCCTGAGAGATGCAAACCAGGACTGGACCAGAAAGTGCAAAGCCACAGTTCGCACTGCTTCTGACCTGACGTGCCATGAGGTATGGCAGAGGGCTTTAGCTTGAGCATAGCACTCTATGTGCCCTAGCTAAATAATGTGCAAGCAGAGTTGCTCATGTCAGGTTGAAAAAGTCTATGCACAAATACCCAAATAGCTCCACTGGAGCACAGGGCTAATTATGTGCACTTTGAGTCCCTGCTCAAACACCTAAGTGTCTTAATGACTCCAGATCCTGCTGAACTAGCCTAGCCTGCTGTTTGTTGGATTCTGGGGTCCATTCACTTACAATTTTGTGGTCCATTCACCCGTTCACACCATTCTGGTGTCCATTCACCAGGTTTAGTTGAAGCTTTCTAACCCTGAGTGATAACCAAGTTATTTGGAAAAACTGTTGGGATAACAGAAAGCAAAGGGACCATTGTAATGACCAAACCCAAACAAAATAATTTTCGTACTTCAGACTGCACAACATGTGTAGAAGTTTGAAAATGAGGGAACTTACCCATCTTCTTCTGGATACTGGACAGATCTTCGTATGATGGTGTACTGATGACGCTGGGTATTTGATAGACACTTACAGCCTGTGTGATTGGCAATTTTGATTGGCACGGGCTCAGGAACACTTGTCAAGGGAACCGAGATTTCAAAGAGCTAGGTGGGTGAAATAACATTTATTTTTCAGTTTCCGTTATACAGTTAATATTTGGAGTTTTCAAAACCTCTTGTCCTTTGCCACCGTTTTCCCCACCGTTGCTCTTTTAAGGTAGGTACCATAGCTATAAATGAGCGCTGGGCATTGAGGGTTTTGAAGAGTAAGCAATGCCCACCAAAGTAGGAACTTGCCAAAATGCTGGTCCCAGTGCTGTATTATCAGCTGTTAAACACCTGAGATCATTCAAAATTATTTGCAAACACACTCAAAAGCCTCTTATGGATGCTAGGGCAAATGGGAAAGATACAGGTGTTGGAAACTTTGTTCTCAATTATATCATCAGTTGAATCTCAAGCACTTATGGAGACAGCTATTTAACTGTCCTAGGATGTAGTCACAGCATGCATCTTTAGGGGCCTAACTTAACCCCCACAGCCTCCTCAGAAAGGGAAGAAAGAGGAGTAGAGGAGAGTTCATTCTGCCTCGGTTGGGTTCCTGCAGGGCATCGTCCTGGAAACATCTCTCTCTTGACTATAGCAGGAACCTAAGGAACCAAGCAGCCTTCCTTCAGTGCATCCAAATTGTTTAGGGTGATCTCTGAGTAGCCTTGTGGAAGCCCTGGTTCCTTGGGCAGCTACATGCAAGGAGCTGTTGAAGCGACCCACAACCCCTCTGCCCCCCCAAGCCAGCTTCCTTCCCATGGAAACCAAAGCATAGGGTACATCTTCGCGTGCCAGCATGTCTTGGCTTAATGCTGCATCCACATGCAGGGGCTGAGTATTCCTAAGCCTGACTGCTTAGACATGTAAATTTAGGTGTCACAGTGTCTAACTTTAGGTGGCATGTGTATCCTTCAGTGGATATTTTATATCAAGGGAAAAAAAATCTCTCACTAATATGGGAGTAATTCCATTCATTTTAGAGGAGTAAATCTGGACTGATGGTGGTGTATCCAGGAGTGGAATTTATCTGGGGGTTTTTGAGGGAATCTTTATTTTGACGGACGCTAAAGGAATGTTACACTCTGCAAAACTGCAGTTTTTCAACAAACTTATGAACTGCTGCTCCAAACACATAAATAAATAAATACTTTTTAGCCTGACCTAGCTCCCTGAGCTGATCGGATGTCTTTTGTGTGTGGTCAACAGCTCATAACAGCTTTCTCCTTCTGGTGTGGAATGAAAGCAATTAATGAACATTGACGCAAGAAGGACGGGCCCTGATTTATTTTACTCCAGCTATATTCCAGTACAACCAGACACAGTGGAATTACATTCCAACAAACCTGAAAGAAATACAGAAGTGAATCGGACCTGCTCCCCATGAGGACTTCAATTTTCTTTTTAAAACAACTGCCCTCGATCTTTGTTCTGATTTAAAGAAAAGCCTTTTTCATGACTAGAATTTAGTATATTTCTCCAAGTCAAAAGGTTTTATCAACTATAAGTAGGGATGCACAAGGTGAAGATTAATCAAGGAGGACCAGTGTCCTGTGCTCCTTCTGTAGGTATGAACACAGATGGTTTCAGCTGTAGAGCTGATTGAAAGTACTAAACTTGGAACTCTGCTCAGTCACCCACTGGAGCAAGGTATCTGTAGATAGACACTAGAGGGAGTCTACAGAAAGAAGCTCTCTGGATACTCTCTTTATGCTCACTTTTTGACACTGGCATTGCATTAAAACTCAACTATTTGTTGCCTGTTGCACCTAAGCAGTAATTAGCTACTGGTTTAAGCCTTTCTTTTCCAAAGTGACTTGTGATTTGGGACATTCAGATCCCGAGGCGTTCACATGGAAAGCATCTGTCCTCACCTGTTGAAAATGTCCCCTTTTTAGGCTTGCAAAGCTGCATATCCAAAATTATTAGCCAGCCTTTTTGTCACTAATGGCAATTTTGAAAATGCAGCTGTTGGACTCCTGGCCTCACACAACAAAATTTCCCGGAGTCTCTCTTAAACTTTGGTGCAGAGGATTCCCATGAGCCACTACTCTCAAGAGGTCGCAGGTCCAAGTAACAATACATTAATGAAAGATTAAACTCCTTAACATCACATGAGCCTGCAGTCACTTTCTCAGGGCCTGATTTTCCATCTCTATGCATATATAGCCATTTTAAATAATGCAACATGAATGCAAAATGTCATTGCACATGCCTGCATTCACTCTGCATGGATAAAAAATTAATTCTTCTGTTTGTTATGATAGTGCAGGCAGATCTTTCATAACAGGATCTCAGAAACCAAACATCCTCTTTCCCCTCCCTTCTTGGAGAGCCAGGGTAAAAAGAAAGCAGATGAATAGCCTCATTTACCGTTTTTGACACATAAGTTGTACTTGTATTCATGCAGCTCAGACTCTCCTCGTTGCAGCAGCCTCCGCATCTGAACACGTTCACGCAGGGAGGCTTGAAGAATTTGTTGGTTGTTGTACCCAGCTCCTTGGCAACTTCCACGCAGGTTTCCCTTGGCACGCATTGAGTCTTTTGCCATTCCTCATCTATGACTGGAGAAAACACCATTTTTATGAGCAATCATGGCAAAGTTAAACCTCTGATTAGTGAGGCAGAAGCATTATATAAATAAAAATGAAGTGCTGGAAGGCCATTTGCACTTACTTGGATCGATTTGCACTTACTTGGATCGATCTAAGGACCAGAGAGAGTCTGAGTGCAAAATTATCCCTGTAACTTACACCAGCTGCACTGGCAGAGAGGTCATTGTGTTTATACGCCTTTAGCTTTCAATATGGATGACCGAAATCTCTGTTAATTCCAGTGGGTTAAGTAGAGCTGCATCAATTTCCCCTAGCCAAGAGTCAGCTCCACAGCCTCTGTCTGACAAAGCTGGCCCACACCCTGTTCTCCTTTCCTCCAGGGTAGACCTCCTTATTGTCATTTTATCCTCTTTTCACATGTACCCCACTGCGGACTCAGTAGAGCCTGGGCCTGACTGCAAAAGCATATTAATGATTAACAGATTCTGGTCAGAGGGTATTAATACTTCTACTGGATGTCAGCCAGTGAGCACCGTTTCCAAAATGTGTAATGAAATCCAAGACAAACACTCTCACACCTCAGTACCCTCAGGGGGTTTGAGTTTGAATAATAGGAATATGAATTCAGGCATGATTTATCTATTCAAAACACTGTGACATCTTTCAAATACCGAATTGTTGTCAACTAGTAATTTATTTTAGACTGATCTGTCAAATTCTGACTGCAAGAAGGAATAATGCATTAACTGACTGAACCAGAGGGAGAAAGCAGTGACATGTACATAATATTATCTCGAGTCTTGTTAAGAGGTGGCCCTGCTTTTTTTGGCTTTTGCTTACTTGATTCAAGTTATGGAATTACTCGAGAGTCATCAATGCGTATGCTTTAAGTCCTTCTTAAAATTATGAAAAACGTTTTTCCTGTCTGCCCCCCCTCCAACAAGCTTCTGAAAGATCAAAAGCAGCTTTTATACTGTTAAGAAAATTGCTCTCTCTTCCACTGCCGTCCACCTCCCTAAGATTGTGCAAGCAGTGCATAAGTTTACAGGGACGTTCTGGAAAAAAAAAATTCTGGAAGACTTTTAATCTAGATGCTATACTTTGTCTTCAGATGAGCATTTACTTCTCTCTTTCCTACCTGACTTTCCTTCTATTATTTTTTTTTTTTAACTGCCTATGTATATTTAAATCAGTTTGTTTATTCCTGCAAAGTCCTTCCCCAGGGTTGATTCACTCCACTTTCCAGTCATGCAAAAAGTACAAGAAATGAGAGCTTGGGGTCCGGATTCTGATTTTACAGCATAAATTAAGAGAAGAATCAAAAAAAACAATAGAATTTTCTAGGGCAATGTTAGTCTATCAAAACAGCAATCCAATCCTAGGCCTTAAAATAGAAAATAAAAGTGTTTGCCAAACTCATTAAGGTATGTGCATGTAATCACTTGAGATGTCACTTCAATGAGTGTAAGCGATGGTGACCTTTCCAACTGCACACATCCTCACTTTATTAACCACTTCTTTAGCAGAAGGGCTGTTATAGGAAGGGGTGGTCAAAGAAGTGGGCGTCACATTTTGTTCAGAAGTACCGTGGTCACCCTGATCTTTTCCATGAGCAAGCGCAGGGCATCTGCTGAGAAATTTGGCTCCGATACAGACTCCAGCTTGAAAGCACTGCCGTCCTAGGTGAGCTGAGCGGCTCAGGGGAGGCTGTGGCTAGATGGGGTGACATGAGCTTTCAGCAGATTCATTGTTAAAGCTCTAGAAAGGAAGAATAAAGTCCTGAATTCTCCCTGCTGGAGTTTGGGGTGCTGTGGAAGATGGTCTAGCAGTGAAACAATAAGGAGCCTTGACCCAGCCTTCTCATCAAAACACTTTATTAAAACAAAACAGATGCCCTTGGCAAAAAGATCAATGCTTAATGACTGGAAAGGGTGTGGGAAAGAAATACGTGTTTATAGGCTTGCTTTTTTTAAAAGGAGCTTTAGTACCTTGAACATGTTAAGATATTAGAACAAAAGTAGTTTCTGTCCTGGATGTTTCCACTTTGGATGGAAGAATGGAGAAGATGACCCAATAGGCTTTTTTTAACTTAAATTTCAGTGGCTTGACTTTGAATGAGAAAGCTGACATCTCTGTGTCTAGAGTTAGACTTTTAAAGGAAAAGTATGAAACGACTTAACAGCTGTTCCAAGCAATTATAAGAAAACTATATCTGTATGACTACAGTCATGTGACTTTATTACCTGAACAGTTACATTATTCTGCCATTGGAAAAAGCCCATTGCAATACTTACTGCCTCAGTAACACTTGACAACATCCTCTGTTGTCTCGCTGTATTGACAAAAGGAATACTTTAATTTTTCAGAAATGCTGGTGCTCACTGAATGGGCAATAGTGAATAGAGAATTACAGCATTTGACACTACTTCCAATAACAGCTCTATGGACTCCTAGACTTGTAAAGGTGAGCAAACAAAATGTGTATCATTAATTAAAGCCTTCTTAATTCTTCTTCCAGTGTATATTGCATTATTTGTTTCTGTACAAAATTTCTATGAGAAGTTTAAAGCCATGCCTGTCTTATGAAAACTCTTTTCAGCTGGCACTCATGTCTGCACTTCTGTGCTGTGGCTCAGAGATGCAAATTAAGGCCTTTGCTCAGCCATAATTTAACTGAGTAATGGTGTACAAATGTGGCTGTGGTTATTGTAAAAGTGGTACTGGAACAGGATCAGCAATATCTGATTTCCCAAAAGGAAAGTGATATGATCATATCACTTCAGGCTACAGACTGAACAAAAAAGAATAGCTCGGTTAGGCTGCAGTGTAGTTCTGCTGTAGGATGTGCATTTGCTAGACCAAAGTATAGTAACTGATCTTTTATTTTACATCAATGAACATATAATGCCTCCCGAGTCTCTCACCTACATGGAATAGTATTCATTTTTGCTCCAGGTGAGGGAATAGATCGTGATTCCCCACATTCAGGTGTTGGTTGGTTCTTTCAAGATCTCCTTCTCTCTGGAGAGACTTCCTCAAATAGATTTGGATTAGGGAAATACTTCCTTCCTCTGCAATTCCGACCCAGATACTGCAGCTGATACAGTGCCTTATATCAGAGCACACCTAATAAAAAAAGAGATTTCTATGCCTGCAGGAAAACTCATTTGTTTCTTCCTGCAAGCACATTCTGAGCTTTAGCCCAATGCTGCTGGCCAGCCGCTCGGCCGGTCATTCCAACCTGTTCTTTGCACGTTGACTTCCCCTCCTTTCTGTGGACTGACAAATCCATACATAATACATCATCCCTTTGGAGAGTATACAGAGAACAATAAGCCTGATTTGGCCACAAAACAGGGAGGCAGACTCAGGCTATTGCCTGACATTTTTTCATACGAAGTAATTTTCCATGAATGCCCTGTTGTTTCCAGTACGGGTGTTTTCTAGGAAACCCCTGGTAGTTAACCCTTTACTGGTTAAGAATCAGTGGTCCTGAAACTGAGATCATTCAGCTGCAAACCTGCACCTACCTTTCAGTGTATCAATATCATAGAAAGCAGCAGCGAATCTGGTGGAGCGATGTGATGCAGAGCGGGAGTCTAAATTGGCCAGGCTTTTGAGTTTTAGCCTGCATTTCCACAGCTTCCAGTCCTCAGAGTGAGTGATACGAAGCAGCTCTTCCAGGCTGGATGCTCTCCTGATCTGCTGTTCTGACCGCTCCAATGCTGACAGAGATGTCCTCTGGAAGGGAAGGGGGAAGTCAGAAAGCCGGTACCTTTACAGCCTGTCCCCAGTGCAGCAAATGGAGCACTTGTACAAAAAGGCAGCACATTACTGAGGGCAGCTGAGCATACCTGGGAAAACAGGAGCACGCAGAGATGTGCCGAGTTTTGAAAGTGCCTGGTGCCAGACCGATCTGCAGGATTTGTGCCCATATAAATTGGAAAGGGGAGATGCCCACTTCCTCACCCTTTCTGTCACAGCCACTGCAGCTATTTGACAAATGCAGGCTGTACTCCCCATATCCCAGCTCCCCAGGGAACCTGGCAGACACCAATCACATCGCTGCTGTGCCTGAACTGCCCGGCCATGCCAGCATGAATCCCAGGCCACCCCTATAAACAACCTGAATGAGTTCAGCTGGTGAGCACAACCCATGTGCCTTTGCAGCCAAGCCACCTCAGGTGCCAAATCCTGGTGCCAACCACAAGACATCACTGCAGGGGCAGGTGATACAGCTGGAAGCTGCCCTAAGTACGAGGGCCCATCCACACGGCAGACAAACACAGCGTTCAACATGCTGCAAAAAGTGCAGGATGCATCTGCCATTTCCCATCCCGACTACCATTTGGGTCATGCCCAAGTCAGCCAAAGTGGCCTCAAGTCCAGTGGCTGTGCAGCAGTGTTAGCACAGTCATTGCATTTTCCACCTGCATGATGTGCATGACCATTCTCCGCTCCCATGGGAAAACACTCCCTACAAAGGCCTACCCCATCAGTTTAAAGTCATTATTCACTTAAAACATACCTGTTTAACAGAAACTTAATATTGCACAGCACCCCATAACAATACTAGTTGCTTTGGCTGCTGCTTTCCGACATCTGTGTTTGTGCCTTATCATTGAGTATTTATTTCCACTGACTCACCAGGTCTGCTGAAACCTATTGCCTCCAACCCAAGTAAAAGGTTATCTTTGTAAATGGCTGTGTTGCACTGGGCTGGTGCTCTCAGTTGTACTCTCTGGTGGTGCAGCTGACTGTACTTTTTGAGTTGCAAATAATGGGCTGCACTGCCAGCCCTCATAAATAAAACATCAGTCCTTAAAGTCAACCTGAAATATAAGAAGCTGGCCATGAGGTGTGTAGCAGCCTGCAGTCTGAATGGGGGCAAGTGAGTGCTCTGTATAGGACTGGGGAAGGGATGGAGGAAAGGGTCACCTATAAGATGAACATTTTTAGATGAGATCTGAAACCTAGGCACTGACTGCATCTGTTATTTGTTATTAAAACATCTGTGGCATTTATTTTGCAATGATACAGATGTTAGGCTGTACATGTGGGCCAAGTTCATTTTTGGGTAATTACCTTCGATTGACGTAAAATTCCCTGTGTAGTTAACTCAGAATAATTTATTTGCGCTTCTTTTATGCCCATACAGAACATTATATTGTGCTCTAGCAACCTGCCATGTTTCATTACAGAGATGGCTGGTTTTCATAGGTAAATGATTTCTCATATATTTCATATGTGGTGAAAAGTGGAAAGCCCATCTCAATACTTATGGACGAATAGGTCAGAAGGAATGTGAATACTTAGCACCAGTAACTGAATTTCAAGATAGTTTTACAAACAAGCTACCCAGAATTTTGCTGATCTAGGAAAGCTGAAATTCAGCTTGAGGTCAATGCATCAAGACTCATTTGTTCTAAGAACCACAGCTTATATTCACTCCCATTCACAAACTGTCTCCTTGACCCTACAAAATATGCGAGTATAGGATCAGAGCTGGTGTGGTAATGGGACCAAAGATATTAATATTGAACTCTATTAACCACTAACAAGACTTTTTTCTCTCTCTTTACAGTAAAAAGATGTGCTAGCTGAATCAGCATCTGAGACTTCTAAACCAGAATGAAACTACAGCGAACCTGTAAAATGAGACGATGGTATTCTCTAAATTAGAAGACATGTTCCTGAACTTCTTGTAAGGATCAGTAGTTTGGGACTAGCTTTTCCATTTCTTTTACTTAAATATCAAGAGGTTTTATTAATGATTATTATATGAGCAAAATAAGTTTTAAACCTGAGATCAAAGAGAACAGAAAAAGTATACCTTATGGTAAGAAAAGATCTCTGGGCTTATCTAAAGTAAGAATTGTACGTCTTTAAGGATTCTTGTATTTTTAAAGCTATACAAGTTCCTTAATGTGGACTGAATACACTGAAATGAACTGACTTTGTGCCTTCACAATTAGTAGTGTACAAAAAGAGGAACAAGTGGTAGAAGTAATTTTTATACCCCAAAAATGCATCTCCAATAGGATTTGAAATGTGGCAATTAAAAAAATGTACCTCTGATACTGATGCATCATAGTGGTATTGACAAAGCCTGCATATGTGTGCAGGTTGTTCCTTCTCTTCTTTTGCATTTTTTCATATATTGGAAACTGGAGGAGTACGGTCAAAGGAAATGGAAGGAGCAGTGCTCATGACAGAATTCCCTATGCAGTCATCAGAAATGTATCCCAATTAACTAAACTGTGATTGTCCAAAACTCACGCAGAGCCCTTGGAACTGAGTTATTGCTTCTCTGTCAACTCCAGCCCTGCTCAATGTTGCCTGGGCTATTCAACCCTGAAGTGAATATGTTGCTCTACTCTCTCCATGTTTTCTAACACCTATCCAAGCTCTGCAGTTGGACGGGATCACCAGTTGCCTACCAGCACAATGCCAGAATGATTGTCTTCCTTCTTCTTATCTTTGACTTCTTACTGGAGGGAACAGATTTTACAGCTGATTTTATAACTTCTTCCCAGGAATCCCTATCCAGTAAATTTCCTGATGCCGTTTGCCGTAACAACAGCAGCACTGAAATAAAGTGCAGACTCTCCCTCTGAGCACTGCTGACACTAGGCAAGATGGTGAGCAGAAGGCACTGCTAGATTTTAAGGCAGGGCTGAATCCCAGATAGTTGTAGGTTTTTACAGTGTGGACATCTATTTTGACTGTGAGTTAGTCACTCTCAGCTCACTCTATAGCCAAAACAGAGAAATATAGACACTTTTAGAGTATGTTTCATTTGAAATCACCTTGAAAGTCTTCCTGCTGGCTGCCCAGCAAGCCCAGGCTCACTGGACAACAAGATGTATTTGTGTGGTGGATCTTTGGTGAAACAAATCTCACAGCAGCTATCTGGGTTATAAAACATCTGAAGAGAAGCACCTAATTTTGTTCCAATCTACCTAAGCACCAAAACAGGAACAGTGAATACTGCCTTATGTGTTTGCTTTGACTCCTTTGAGACTACTACAATACTCACATCTAGCAATGTTCAGCATCTAGAAGGACATCCCTCACCCTTATACACTTTGACCATAAAGGTAGCTATCCGCAACTTAAAAGCATTCAAAACTAAAAGCTTAAAAAATGAAAAGAAGGTGGAAAGTGCATCAGCCCCATCAGCAGGGCACAGCCCTACAGCCTTGGACACCACAGACTGAACTGCTTCAGTCGGGAACTCTCGTGCTGCAGCACAGCAGCACTGAATAGCATGTGGTCACAAAATCTTTCCGAGGAATTCATTTCTGGTAATTCTGTTTTGAAAACGAGAGCATCACATGAAAACACAGAACCTCTTACAGTCTTGAATAATACTGTAGATGATGTGCAGTAGGGCTGCTAGCACCACACAGGTATGGAGACTTCTGTCATGTACTGCAGTTTAAATTCAAGCCCTGTTTACATATAGACAAACATACTCTGGCTGACTGAAAAGCCCCACTTAGAACAGTGCAGCTTTGCACAGAAAGATGAATAAATGTTTCAAAATGTGAACTTGGAGGAAGGTGTTAGGTTCAACAGCCTACCAAACCTACCCCTCATGTGATGATCAAGGACTTTATCCCCTCTCACAGTGATATCGAGTGGACAGCAGTTAAAATCAGCATTTGAACAGGAGGGGAGCTCCCCACTCAGCCACAGAGCAGGGAGAAGCATACAGAGAGGTCAAACCTCCACTGACATTTTTTGGAGATCCAGCTTCTCACAAAAAGCAAGAGGAACAGAGCTGCCGTCTGTCTCTTTGTCCTGACTGTAGTCATCTGCCCGTGCTATTTCCCACTTTTCAGATACCCCTACCTCCCTTTTTTTGGCTTTCTCTGATAACTACAGTCCTTCCTTCCAGGTTCGCCTCCCATTCTCCACTCTGCTCTCATCATCTTGTACTGCTTGGATCCCACTGTGCTTTTATGTTGTTCATTTTCACTCCTTTCCCCATATTCTGCCAGGCAGGAGTCTAATGAGACCTACCTTAGGCTGAACTGCTCAGCCTCCTGGTGCAAAAGAACATGCATTTTTCTCCCTGCCGTGCCCTCACTTCACTTCCCTTAGGTTAACCCAGATTTTAGTCATCAGCTGGGGTGAGCCATCACCACTGTGGTAGTTGCTGGTTGTAATGGCTGCAATCTAGATGTGGAGCAGGAATTCACTGCGCTTGGCATGGTTCATATAGGTACCAAAATGATGATCTCTGGCTCCAGAAAGCTTAAAATATACATTAAGGCTTGAGAGGGAAAGCAAGTGGAGAAGAAGCCATTGGCAAAGGTCCAGGGCAATGTCCTTTACACGCTCCCAAAATGAACAAATTACCTGTGGAGCCATATCACGGGAAAGTTCCAAATGTCCTAAACTTTCAGTACCCGTAAATGTACACCCTGTAGTCAACCAAATAGATAATGCTATTGCCTACAAGAAATGTTTGTGTAGAACTCATCAGTAACAATTATCAAAGTAGTAGGTTTAAGTAGTTCATTCTTATCTCTTCAGCTTACTGCTACTCTTAATATAATTTTTCTAAGTATCTCATCTAAGAGTGGATCCTATACCCAGACATTAAAATCAGATTCATATTTAAATGAATTTGTATGTTTTTCATAACACTGACTTCTCATCTGTTCCAAAACTATTCTTCAACTCAAAGAGGAATATCTGTTTTCCTCTATTTGGGCTATGAGCAACATCATTGACATCAGGAAATGATAACGTGGGTTAGCATTGTGATTTTTGGATAATTACAACTTTTGTCCTTCCAAAAAAAACCCTAATGGGCTATCTGTCTTCTTCCTAGCAATCTCAGATGCCAGAAAAACCCTAAAAGTAGTTAGCATTGGAAAGGAACAAGAGAAAAAGCAGTGGTATATTCAGTGGCCTTTCCCACCTTGGACACTGGCTTAAATCAGACACTGAGTTCATTACCCCGTTGATTTATGCTAGTCAAATATTTGGCTTATGCATCATGTCATACAGAGGCACAATCCCACACATAATCTGCACTGTTCAAACTGGGCCCCTTCTTGAGAATTAGTATTGACAATCTCCTATCAGGTGCAGCTCAGCAGTTTGCACTTTTTCTCCATGCTTGACAAACTCCTAGGTTTCTTGCCTTAGAAAAAATACCTGACTCTCTTCAAACTGATGTCTGAGTGAGTCAGCAGAACCACATTTCCAGCCTGACACAGATAGTCTTTGCATTAACGCTGTGTTTCAGGATATCCTGGAGGTATTTTGAACAGTGAAGGAAAGATGTGTAGAATACAATAGTAAAAGAAAGACCCACTAAAGTCCTAAATTTATTTGAGGACCTACAGCACAAACACATGCCTAGGACCCAAAATTAATTATTTTCAAGACCATCAGTAACTATCGGTGTTTTTATTTAAGAAAACAGATGCATGGTGAATTGTATTTTGTGTGCATGAGAAGGCAAAAGTAAAAGTTGATTGAAATCCATATTTTGCTCAATCTGAGGAAAGTCCTGCTTGCATGTCACTCTGTACTCAAGCACACGCACAGACGCAGGAAATACATCCTGAAATCTTACACAGATGACTACTTTCCTTAAGCCTCAGCCTTGCAGTCCTTATCCACAGTGGGACATAAACCTCTGCTTAAAGCTAAACACATGTAAGAGCTCTTCTGAAAAGGAATGTTTTTCTGAGTTAGGGTCACAGATACTATTGTGGCAAGAGCTGCATAAATACCAATGGAAATCTTCAACATTATCACTGCGTCTGGGGCCAGCACAAATGATTAAGGAACCTCTCAATAACCTTGCACTGTTTTATGATCCATCCTCTCAGCGGTTAAGCAATAAAAGGAAGGTAACAGCTTTATCTTGCCAGGGAAAGCAGATTGTAGCTGCATAACAGAGAGTGATGATTCTCTTAGTGCCATTGTATCACAAACATGGCCAAACAGGTTTAAGCTAAGTTCAGACTAAATCTTTCAAAATTAACCGTTCTGGGGGGTGAAGTTTCATCACAGAGTGAGGGCACTTGGACATCAACACAGAGTACTCAGCATGGGAGGACATTTTGAACCTTTATGTGAGCGTTGTGTGCTTAATGCAGCAGTAGCAGCTGCATTCAGTTCAAGAGAAGTCATGTAGAAGACACTTGACGCGACCAGAAGTTGAACTCCAGCTCCAGTGCTGCCCAAAGGCTATTCTCAGAACTAGACTCAAACCAGTTTAAATACTAGGCAGATGATTCATTGCCACATGAAAATACCAAGGAACTTTGCTGCTAGATATGCTACACCTGAAAATAACCTCCTTTTCTTCCATGATGCATTCCCCAAGGTGTTTAAATGACGGTGTATGAGCTGATCATACTTACAGGCTCATCTTGCAGAGATAAAGTGCCTACAGCTCCCTGCCACCCCACAATCATTAAAAATAAAAAAAAAATCTGATCCTATGGGCCATTCACCTGACTGAATATGAACTACTTATCTGAGACTCCTACTATAGTTAATAGAGAAAAATAGGTCCATTGAGTGCACGCTCATCTGATTCTAAAGTCTGTTGGATAAATTGTGCTTCCAAACTGCTTCTTTCTCTCCATTGATGCTGAAGGAGGAGTCAGCAGGTCACTAGCTCAGCTGTAGTTAGGTGACCTGAATGCCACTCAACTGGAAGCAGTCAAATGAGATGAAATCCCCTCTCCTTATCCAAAGCACAAGCAATTTATGAGGGACAGCGGTCAGTTTTTCTCAGGTACACAAATATAAACCAGGAAGCACAGCTGCACCAGGGTCTGAAGGACCTGGGACTGGCTGCAGGCCAGCACTGGCAGCTGCCTGGACAGAGGAAAGCACTTCATTCCCAGCCCCAAAGCCATGGGGTAGTTGCCCAGCCATGCTGTGGCTCGCAGCAGACAGACTGTGAGCTGATGTGGCCAGGGAACTGCAAGGGAGTTCCTGTGGAAAAGTCTTGTTCTCTCTTGGCAGGAAAACAGGGCAGCTCCTGCCATTGTGAGGCCAACACAAAGATCTACATGGTGTCTGAAGGTCTCGTTTGACCATTTTCCTGGTGAGGGTGACAAGCTTGTGTGGAGTCTCTGCAGTAAGAGGAACTCCTTTTGAGGATTTTCATCACCATTATTAGTATTTTTAGCAGTACTGTGGCTCCTAGGAGTATAGGGTCAAGTACAAACGCAACATAAAGAGACGATCCCTAACCTGGTGTCTACAACCAAAGTAAAAGACGAGAAAACAGAGGTATTCATCTAAAGGGAGTACCAAGGAAACACAGAAGATATTGCTCTGAGTGATGGGCCATGATTTTGAGATAGCAGGGGCTCGACCATTGCCAAATTTTATCATAACAGATATTGTCTATAATACAGCATCTTGTATCCTTGGGGTGTTGCATAACGGATAATAAAATAGTGAGAGAATCTTCTGCAGCTTCAAAACATCAGGCTTGCAGGAGTGACTTACTGCCTTATCAGCAAGCAACTGCATCACCCTGTAAACATCTAGCATGAGGCGTCTAACTCTACCACGTCTGACACATACTAGTTCGGACTACTTTTATCATCACCATTGTATTTCATTTCTGAGGAGAGAACAACATCTACTTTTCAACAGCTCCAATAAAATCAGAATTTTGATTCTCTGTCAGCTATGAACTTCTGATATATGAAGTCCCATCCCTGATTGTATCCCTGTGGAAGCATGATTATCTATGCATTATTAGTGCACAAATAAGCTATTTTAATTACAACAGAGACAAAACAATGAGATATTTTGACTTCCTACTAATATTGTTCTCTGAAACAGATGGGCTTGTCATGGGATTTTTCAGTGACTATTACAGGCTTTGCCATCATTATCAGAAGCATGGATGAAGTTTCAGGAGCATGCAGTATTTCATTCCACCTTCAAATGGTGACTAAACTCAAATCTGTTCTAATACTTAGAAAAAAGTTTAGGCTCTCTCAGTGCACTGCCTTATCCAGACTGAATATTCACTTGATCATCACAGTTACATCATTAATAACCTGGAGGGATATGTTGCTTATGGTGGGGAAAAGTTTAGGTCCTATGAGTCAGATTTCCATCTGTCACTTTTTTAGAAGGGTGCTTTCTCCAGTGAGAACTGTATTGAAAGCGTACAGCTATATAGTCCAAGTATACAGCAAAAAATACGCAACTGGGCTGAATTTCTTCTTTAAGAGGTTGAAAACGGCCTAAACATTCTTTCCCCAAATAAAAAATTAGTAAAATTAGTGTTACAGTTGAGAAACCCTAGGGTTGCATCAGACATATGATAGTCAAAGAAGTTGGGATTTTGGGGCTCAGAGGCAAAGTACCAGGGCAGCACTTTTTGTTTTCCAAAGCCCGCTCAGAAAATTGATGCCTTGATTTGCCTGCTAATATTTTCAGCTGTGCCCACTACTACAGCATTTTCTGCAACTGCATAGAAGGGAGACTCCACATAGAATCATAGAATCATAGAATCAGAGAATCGTTTAGGTTGGAAAAGACCTTTAAGATCATCAAGTAACTCTCACCAGCAAAAATACGCATGTGTCAGACATGCATCGCCTGGCTGTAATGCCCAGACCTCTACTCCTGCTGTGCCTGTGGAGGGAGCAGGGGGCTGACAGGGAGACATTTATCTGAGACTGTCACATTTCTCACTGATTGATACAGATGTGATGTTTGAGGGCCAATTTTGCTAAAACCTTGTCAGTACATCATCTGACCAAGACCCAAAACTGGAGGAGAAGCAACTTCTAGACTGCTCCACCTCTGATGTTCAGTGTGGTAAAAAGTTCCCTCCAGACTCCCGTCCTTGGGAGTCTGTCTCCTTGGGCTCCAGCTTTACTTCCAGTGAAGACAGGAGACTTAATTACCTGTTTCCCAAAGTTAGTGGTCAAGGTGGTAATAAAACAGCTTCTACTTTAGCTGAAGATGATATGTTTTCACAAGTAAATCATATTAGCTACCCTATGGCTTCAAGAGAACAGCTGGTTTATATTTTGAATGGCCTTTTGAACTAGAATAGATCTTCTGTGGTGCTACAGCAAACAAATCAGACTTCTGGCACTTTAGTAGCATGCTTACATTATCAAAATCCTCAGAGACGAGATATTTTGGTTGCTGTATTCTTGGTTTGACTAAACCAAAATATTCAAAGCAAAGAACTCAAAACATCAGAACTGTACATGATTTTGTAAAAACATAAATCTCAGAATATTTCATGTTCTTTTCCATGCCCAAAGCAATCAGAGACTGATAATATTTTATCAAAATACCTCTCACAACTATATACTTTTAGCCAATTAGTTCTTTACACCAAAATGAGGGAATTTTTTTTCCAGCCAGCAAATATTTTGAGAATCAGCTACAATTCTCATGAAACAAATATGTCTTCCCACAGCCAGGTCTTTTGGCTCTCGTGGGAAACATCCTTACAACAGCTGAAGTGTGATTTTGAAGGTAACAGCATTCACTGTGCATCATTTTGTCAGCAATGATTGAAAAGCCGGACGGGCAGCTGGAAGAAAAGAGTAGGTCTGCTATGGTATGGAGTTTCTCCCTGTTCAAGCCTAGTCACCTACATTGAGAGTTTACCTTTAGGTCCGTCCTACGGTGATCATGCAAAGTATATTTGCTTGGTCAGTGAAAGGACATAGATGGATTGTCATAAATATCCAGGGTGGTAACTCACTGATATATCCCAAATGCTACTGACAGCTTTGGGAGTCTTACAATACGTTTTCTGAGCCTCTACTTGTATGCTTGTTCATATCATGTTGCATTGCTGCAATCTGTTCAGGCAGCCGTGATGCTCAGTACAGAGCACAACTAGAAACATTACATAGCACTTACTTCCTCATACATAATGTTAGGTGCCAGTCTAATGCTGTGACAGGGTACAAATGTCAAAAATAGCATATTATATGTGTTTACAAAGGGCATGTCCAGACTGTAGTCACTTTCTTTTGATATTTGTCCATTCTTTGGAAGTTGCTGTGGTTTGGACAGTGATTTTGGAATGGCTCAGTAACAGAGACCTGAATGAAATCAGATGACTATGTATTCTTTTAATACTTGAAAATATTTTTTAATGTGATGAAGGTTCCCTTAGTTAGTACTTTCATTGGTTTCTGGGTTTGCCACAAGACACTTTAATAAATGTTTTGGAAGTGTGACTAGCCAATTGGACGGCCGGGTTTCAAAATGTCACTTCACAAAGCGAAGCCATTGCCAATACTGAATGAACTTATGTTACCCCAATCACATGCACACATGTTCCTGGAATTGTAATTTTTCTTAAGTAATATTTCCCTAGCAGATCAAGAAAGTATCCTGATGTGGTTTCTGAGTCACATTGCTAATTAAAGTGAAAAGTTTTGCCTGTTTGTATGGCACATTCTCTACATGCAAGGTGACATATGATACAGTAACATGATGCAACTTTTTTGCAATTCAACCCGACTCAAATAGAATTCCCTCCCCAGCTGCACACAAATAGTGACCACGCTGCAGTCGGTGACAATGAATTCTCAAAACTAACCCAGCGTGCTTCCCATCCGAAAGCATGGCTCAGGCAAAGCCATCCTGACATCCTGGTAATAAAGAGAGCAGTCACCCCTTTCCAAACCCCTGTGGCACCCACATTGGATTGCCAAATCCCATGTGTTCAGCTGCATGTCTGTTGTACTCAGTATGACTCTGCTGAAGTGACAAGGACCCTAGATGGCGTTCTACCACTGGCTGAGTGGTTGCACACTTTAATTCACATTTGGGGGGGAAATAGAAAAAATACACAGATGTCCTTCAGGAAGCTGAATTTTTCTTAATGCAAGCAAACTAAAATACCCTGCTCAATTGTTCTGCTGTTCATTGATACAGAAGCCTATGTATAGTTCTTTCACAAGGACATCCAAAAAAAACCAAATTCCGCTTCGTCTTCCCATGGGGGCACATAGCATTTTGTCTCCATCCCTCAAATCCCAACGAGAATTATGAAGATTTGCAAAACATGCTGGGGAGGTAGGGAGCAGACGGAGAAGTAGATAAGGGACTGGCACATAGCGGGAGGAATAAGGAATTCCTAAGGAGTAAGGGTTTCTGTAGGAAAGGTATCATATCAGATTTACTTCCCTGCAGCAAAATATCTCAGGTCATTTTTTCCCTCCAGCAAAGCTGAGCAATACAGTCATGTTGGGACTACATCTCAAAACCAAGCCCAGGAAACAGCAACGGCCAGTTTTGTAACTGGACTTACATGCCCTGAGAGACAGGTCTAAAAGAAACACAGATCCCAGTCATTTAGTAATAACTATAAAAACTACTGTACAAGGTTTTTAATGGGAATAAGAATAAATGAGTTATCACCTATAACAACTGTACCTTATTTATTTTTCCCAAATACCAATATGGTGTCCACAGGAGATAAGACACAAGTAAACCTTACTCATATCTAGTCTGGAATACAGACAGTAGTGATCAGAACAAAATTTACAGAGACAACGGCAGAGATCTCACAAGCCAGAGTTTGCACCAGTTTGGGTTTTTGTTTTTTTTTCATTTTCAAGCAGAGTTTTTCTCTGTTTGCTTCCTGTGGGAGCCTGCATTAATATCACCACATCAGTGGTTAGAAACAATGCAAATGCCTGTGAGGGAGAAAGCACAAGTAGGCTGCAGAAAACAGAGACAAGCAACATTCACTGGGCCTGAGCCGATTGCTTGTTGTGGTTGCCTTGTGACCACAAATCAACAGAAAGTTGCTCCACTGCCCTCTGAACCTGCCTTCCTGCCTTTCCTTGGCTTCACAGAGTTTCAGATGTGAGCCACAACTGATGTCAAAGTTTAATTAGCGCTGTCTTCATTTCAAACAGCTGACTAATAGAATGAATTTCTCAAATGCTGCATCTGATTAATCTGAACAGCCTGCTGTACTTTTCAGAGCTCTGCTCTATACTCAGACATTACAGTCCTCGCTGAGATGGATGGGATTGGAACAGCACCTGGGAGAGATTTTTTTGCTATTTCTCACGAGTGAGAACTGCTCTTGATAAAGTAGCAGTGTGTTAGTAGTTTCCTTTCCAGATAGATAAGAGCCAAGGACGGATGCCGTGTGGCATGGCAACAATACAGAATTGTTCTCTTATCCTTCACTGTACCCTGTCAAGGCAGTAGCAGATAAGTCAGAACAAACTGGCTTTCCTCACAGCCTCCTTGACAGCTTCCCACTCCTGAAGGAAAAGCACAGACGATCATTTCTGCAGGAATGCAGCAAGTACGTTTTCACATGTTTTTGGCTCATCGTGCCTATCAGAGATGGTAATCACAGAGAATCAAAAGCAGCAGTGACAAAGCTGGGATAATAAAACACTTCTGAAAACCACAATTTCCTAATCTTTGTTTAAAATAGTTTGGTAACTTTGAAAGGAAGCTGGATGTGAGGATGAAAAGCCTAGTTTAAACAGAGAAATTGTTTCCAACAACCTTTATAGTTGCTATTTCTAGCTGTTGAGCAGTTTGCTGTACTTCCAGGAGTTGCCTTTGAGGAAGATAACCCATGAGAGAGAAGATGTGTTAGAAACTCTCTTTTCTAGAAACTGAGCAACATTTGCAAGCAGTTATTAGACAGCTGTGTAGATCTATTTGAAAAACAGTGTCAGTCATAATTACAGAGACAAAATCTTACATCCAGCTCTGCTGCTTAGGTTTCTTTGCAGAGCTCTGTCTGTTTTGGTTGTACAGACAGGCTGCAGCTGACTCTAGGAAGGGAGAGATGCAAAGAGCTTCCCGATTCCTTCAGCTCATGGTGTGATTGCTCTCCAGTATTTCCATGCCTTCCCAGGGGCAAAGCATTCTCCACTTAGGTGGTCCGGGGACCGAGGATCATGGCGAAGTGCTGTTTCACACTCACCAGCAGACAGGGACTATGCACCAGCTGTGTTCGGAAAGTGGCTTACACCTCTGTCCAGCTCACAGTGGCAATATGAGATTGTTGAATCTAAGAAGATCTGTTAGAGCAAAAATGACCACTCAAGGCTGTATCAATGTTTATTGCAGCAGTAAAAAAGGTTTAGCTCTGGAAAAGGAGTGCATGTAACAGAGAGCAGCCATGTTTACCCCCAGAGCTAAGCATAACTAACCCCTCAGTCTTCTGATCAGAAAGCAGATTTCTAGTTCAATGGTACTCCTTGGGCCTACCAGCTGTGGGTTTCTCTCTAATGAACCAAAGGAGGGTTCACCATGGGGAGAAGACCTCTACAACAAGAAAAAGCTGTGAGTCTGTTATAACTTGGGCATTACCAGTTGTCCCTTTCTCTTGCCTTCCCCCTAACACTTTATTAATAACATAGAGGGCAGAATAGGGCAGGGAGCAATGAGACTCAAATTCTCAGACATCAAGACCTTGCAACCTCATTACAGAGGCAGTTTTAGTGTTGGAAGGCAGGAGCAGCTCTGACAGATCATTGGCTTTTCTTGGCAAAAAAATTGCCTCAGCTCTGATGAATATAGGACATAGCTCTTTGCATCTAATTTTAAAATTCTGGAAAAAGTAGCCTATGTCTGTCATTGCTCTAGGAGAGCAAAAATGCAGAGGGGAGAGACAGGAAAAGAGACAGCAAAGTTTGCAGTTCCCCAGCTGACGGGTTGCAAAACGTAAGAGACGGTCAGGACAAAACAATAATGCTCAGTCTTCAGAAAACCCATGTGGTAATCCAATTGTTCAAGGAGGACTTTGTATGTCAGGCTGGCACCCTGAACCAAGCAACTGGCGTGTGAGGCAGAGGGCTTGCTGCCAGCCGTGACGTGAGTTCAGCTAAGGAGCCCTGCCTGACACCTGCACGGCTGCACTGTCCCAGTCTGAGGCTGCCCACCGCTTCCCATCATGAGACTGTTTTCCAGTTGTTTATAACACTGCCAGATGTTAGATGTTCAGGCTGAAATTTTCCACGCCAGATGTCTGCCTCAAAACGAGTTTAATAATTTTTTGCTTTCTCTGTCAAAATGGCTTGACCACAGTAGAGGATGAAGCTCCTTCTTTATCCGTGCAAAAACAATTTCTGGCAATCTCATCTTTGCAAACGTCTGACGTTTCCCTGGTGTGGATCACCGATGTGAAGCTTGACACCTGAGGAACCTTTGTTGGCCCAGATATATCTACTGCTATCTCTGCAAAAATCCACCCAAACATAAAAACCTCCGAGACCAACAGCAAAGACCTGCCAGGGTTTAGCAGCTAGACGCTCAGCAGATGGGGCCTGTGCTGACCCCACTCCATTTGGGAGTGGAGCAGGACATGGGTGCAGGCCACCACAGGTCCAGCCCATGGGGCTGAGAGCAAAGGACCTGCCCTTCCTCTCCCTCAGGCCACAGGGGTCGGGCAACGAGGGAAGGAAAGCTGCCAGATTTGCCTGTGGAAGCGAAAGGAGGTGAACACTGAGGGAAGAGGGCAAGACCTGGCCGAGCAGGCTGAGAGCATCTGCGGAGACCAGAACTAGAAACTGGGGTCAGAAAAAAGAAAGCTGGGAAGTCGTGACCACAGAGACAAAGTGAGAAGCTAGGGATGGAGGAGGGAAGGGGGGACCATGGTCAGACATGGCTGGAAAGCACAAGGGTCTGGTGGGGCTGGGACAGACCTCCTGAGGGTCTGAGAGAGAAGCAGGACATCCCCACCCAGAAGGAAGTGAGTGGGAAGGAGGGCAGCACATGGAGAGCAGGAACGGGAGCCCAGTAGGGAAACCGAGACCCTGAGTCCTGGAGGTGATGGAACACGGGTCAAATGCTGGGACTGAAACAGGTCAGGAATGGCCTTGGTGTGCACATGGCGGGAAAAGGGACTCCTGTACCCAGAAGAGGATGGCATTTCTGAAGGGCTGGGAAAAGCCAAGCACAACAGAGATACTTGCCAAATCATGGCAGCTTGTACGTAAGTTTTTAACGTACACGGCATTAATTAGGATATTTGCAGAAGAGGGATAAGAGAGTATTTAAGCCCTTAGCCCCCCGAAACTCTATCACATGATACCACACTGACACCACCTGATGGTTTAAACTATCAACAGGTTTAAAACTTCAGATGTCCTGGGCAGAGCTCAGCTACTTGAACTCATATAATGGGGGAAGAGCAGGTTATTGGTGGTTAACCCTTCTTGGGTCTCATTAATTGCAGATTACCTGCATCCTGACCTTGTGGTTTTTATCCAGGCAATACTGCCATTCATCTTGAAGAACATTTAAAAAAATAAGGTATGGCAGGTGAAGGCAATACATCATTTCTGTGTTCTGCAAATTCAATTTGAGATGCAATCGGTAAGAATAGGCATAACCCTGTGTACCATTAAACACTGTAACATGAAGGACATTTTGTGGGGTATATCCACATACATACACACACAAAAACCCACAGGTCGTACATGCTAACACAACCCAGAAATCTAACATACTGTGTAAAACACTAAAAGAAAAATAATCATCAGCTTAGCCAAAAATCTCTGTCTACACAGAAAAAGCCAGAACAAGTGGAAAACCAGTCTTTTCCTTGTGGCAATCAGCACTCAGTGCATGTCAAACACAGCCCTTTTTAGTGTGTTCTACACAATACCTTCAGGATAGTCTTGGGAACTAACAATGGTTTGTTGTTATATACAGTACCCTCTGGCTAAGCTGGCTGCTTGAGAGTAGTATCCAAATTTCAATTAAAACAATTACAGATGTACATATGTTGGATGGAAAATCCTATCACAGTGAATAAACTATAAACCAGTTTAAATTAGCAAGAAGAGCTCTTGCATTTATTCTAGGCAAAGTGGATATGGTTTCAAAATTTAATTAAAGGACTAACTAGTGGTTTACTATTATGCTGAATAAACTTGTGTCCCACGTGAGGACAGAATTATCATCACCGCCAATTATGCAATGGTTAGTATTCTATATCAGAAAGCGCTTTCTGGTTTAAATAAAGTGATTCGTACATGTAAGAAACCAGTGATTTGTCATGCAGTGCATAAAGGTAATGTATACAAGACTGATTACTCTGGTCCTAATACCTTCAAAGAACTGGTTGTTGAGGTTGTAAATTAAAAGCTTGTGAATGGTGAGGAGGCAAAGGAGTTAGTCATTAGTCATCCTGAGGCACACATTGCTCACCACTGCTAACTTCTTGTGCTGGCAACAGCAGTCTGCAATTAAGCACACAACTTAGCATTTCTTTTCTAAAACACAGGTCAGCATGCAGTGCAGTTTGCAGACTAGTGTGTGGTCATCTCTTGCAAGCGGGAGGTTTTCTGAGCTGAAAACAAAAGTATTAGCTTGTTTTGCTCTGTTAGTGAAAAACAAATAATTTGTTCTGGACCACACACCGAATTAATCATTTTTGGACACACTGCACATGTAGAAACTTGTTCCAGTTTTTCTTCTAATTTTTCTAAATGATTGTCCTGGATGTTCTCACATTGTCTCAGAAAGTCAGATCTGAAAAATCCTACTCTCAAGGTGAGGCTTAAGCTTAAATTTTGTTGCATGCATTATATTCAGAAGAAAGGTTAATTCCCAGGCAATGTGCTCTATTATTACTAGTTGCTGCTTATGTTAAAGTCCTGGACAACAGCTCCTAACAAAACAAAAGAAAAACATTTCTCTGATTTCTGGTAAACAAATGAACAACTGATGAACACGTGTTTTTAGAGGAAGATTTTCAATATGAGGATACTAATTCCTGCAATTATAAATACCTGAAAAAAAAGTGTATTTAACAAATATTCTAAATGCTCTGACTTGCATTTTTTGTTTAGATTTTGCTTTTATTTTGCATGACTGACACTAGAAGTTTAACTTAAGAACAAAATATACAACAAGTACTTAAAAGTAACTAGTAAAAAGGTGTAAAATATTAAACAGCGAATATGGATTTAACTTCTTTATGGATTCTCTTTCCTCTGTGGCTGCTAAATATCTGTGCAACTAAATCATCAAAAAAAAAAAAAACCCAAGCACCAAAACAGCAAAAAGACCAGCACCTTGCACATGAAATGTATGTAATTCTGGCAATTTGGGTTATTAAGAATGACGGTAAAGAAAGATCACTTACCTTCACAGATCCGTTCTCATAGTCAGATCCTTGCAGCAGATGTAGAAGAGAAACAATGAAAATATTCACAGTTGCCCACGGTTTGTACATTCTGATGTTTAAAATCCACAGGTTACTACGCAGTCGTCGTCATACAGCTAGAGGCGTCTCTTTCAAAATGCATTTCTCTATCAGCAATACAGAAAAGAAAAGCTTCCAGAATATCTCTTATAAACTCACAAAGGATTCCAATATACGAGAGTAAATATCTGGCTCTTTACTGCTCAAAACAATTGTAAGCTCATCTAGAGAATGTCATTTCTTTGAGCAGATTTTAGATACACTTGAAAGAAAATCATGATGAGGGTTTAAATAGATATATATCTATATGTATACACACACATACACGCTCACAAGTGATCAGGTATGGATTCCAGTTACTGAAGTTAATATATCTTCCATCAAGGCACAAAGAGGCATTCAAAATCCATCTGTGGTCCAGAAAATCTAAGAAATCTGCTCTATTCTGTGCTCTGTGTTACAGCAGCCTTTTAAGATGGTAGTGTAATGGCCAATGTTTTGAGCTCGAGAGCTGTAATCCAACTCTGTATTAAAACTTTTTTCACAACCTTCATGGAAGCTTGCAGAAGCATGTGTCTTAAATCTGATACAGACTTTGGCAGTAACACAGTCAAATTTTGGCTCTAATCCCATTTTGTCCCTACCAATAGCATAGCAGTTTTTAAACTAACTGATGCAATCTAAACTCCCATTATTTTAAAGAAGATTACCTGAAACATGAAACTTCAGCACACGTTCTTACACAGCACACATATTTTAAGTTAATTCTTTTTAAAAAAAAGAGAGGGAGGGAAAGGAAAAGAGAAAGACGTGACTTTCTTTAATGTGTTCTATCTTATGTGGCATCGGGTTTTCTGAATAGATTTTAAAAAGCAAAGTTAAAAACTATCTTTGACAACAAACAAGATTTTGATTTTTTAAATGAAAGCTCATGAAGCTACATATATAAAAGGAAAAAATCTATTTTTATTGCGTCAAAACACAATCATTATTTCTGCCCTGAGATGTGCATGCATTTTCTCTGTATATTCCCACAGTTTAAAACCAAAATGGAGATCTAACCTGGAAAATTATATATAACACAGACAAAGGCTCTGATATTTATGCATGTTAAATCTGTATTGCTGTACTCATATAATATATTGTGTTCAGGAGAGTAGTTCCACTCTCACATGTCTTAGGGTTTGCAGAATCAGACTCTACAATTGTTAACATAAAACAGTACCTAATATTTCAGAGCACTGGTTTCCTACCTCTGACATCCAAGCAGTAGCTCTCTTAAATACAAGTCATGCTTCTGTAACTATCATTAGCTTGCATAATTTCTTCCTAAGTATTCATCACAAATGGACATTGGAGAGAAAATTATTTGAATCCAGTCTTTCCAGCTGTTGTCAGTTAACAGAGCCATTATGTTTTAAAAACTTATACATAAATGTATTTTTTTTAGCTTTGTCTTTTGCCACTTGTTTTGTGAAATTCCCCCTTTTTTCTAGCTGGTGGCTTCCTCCCCCACCTAGCCCATGTTGTTTCGTGCAAGGATAGCAGGAACCTCACCTCTTTGAATTGGGTGTGAAAAAGCTCCTCTTCTCTGGGTACCTGCTTCTCCCTCCTGTACCTTCCCCTCACCCAGGCTGCTACCAATATTCACACAGTTTCACAGGCCCCACACTACAAGGGACATTCTGTGTCTGTACTGTAGTTTACCATTAAAATACTTTAACTATTTAATTCATCATTTTAAATTAATATATTATCTAATGCTTATGTGCAGTCACCTTCACGTCATTTAATGTCTCCATTTCCCTTCTGATAGTAATATCCATCTCCTTACAGGAACTGAGAGCCTGCTAAACTAAATGAATATTCTGCAGCCTCGGATGCACTGCTTCAGCTAAGGGACCAAACAAAAAATAACCACTATACTCTCAGATAATAACTTTCTATTGACCTGTAATTAACTGGAGGGAGTGCTTGGCAATTAACATCTCTCATTTAAGGGAATCATTATTTGAAACACAGACACAGATTCACAAAGCAGGCAAGAAGCAATACATGCCCTCATGCCCTCATGCCTGGTGAGTGGGATACTTCTACAGCCTGTCTCCAGCACAGTTCAGGGATGCAAAATTTCACCAGCCTGACCAGGCACCTGGAGCAAGCCTTCCCTCCGGCCGTCAGCCAGACCACATCTGTCCTTCTCACACGCATCACCTCTCTACTTCATAAGTTGGCAGAAGCAAGGCAAAGCCCAGAAGCAACACTGATGTTTTTAAACACCAGCTATGGAATTTCTCCTGCCAGCCCAGTGTTTAACTGCTTACACGAAGCAAAACAGCTTCGGCGGGGAGAGTGAAAAGCATCTGTGGTGGTATGTTCTGCAAATCGGCAGGGAAGGCACGTTTCTGAGAACAAGAGCATATCTCTGGTCTCTGCTCTAAATCAAGAAAAAAGGGATTCAAACCCAAGGGATCTCACATCCTCAGCCTCACGGTGAGGGTGGTGATAGCCCTTCTGCCCTTGCAAGACCCACAAACTGTACTTCTGGGACTCTTAGCAATCTAGCACTAGAAAAGCAAGGCCGCTTGTTTTGCAAATGCTGGAGGGAAACAGCTCAATAATATTTTCTGTGTGTTTTAGTTCATCACTGTTACTTGCCAAATTCAACTCTGAATTACAAATACATTTGGAAAGACCAAACTTGCATCTTTCTCGAAGCAAACTGTTCATCAGAAAAGTCCACCCACCTCTGGCTTCAGTGGGCTTTTTGGCAGGAAGACTGAACTGACCAGCAGGCACTGAATCAAACTCGTTTACAAGAGCAAATTAGATGCTACAGGCAGAAGAAAAAAAATACCTGGTCTCTCCCTTAGGACTCTGACACAAAGACTAGCAAAGAAGGAAAAAACACTTTTGTTAACTGCAGAGGACTTTAAATCTATCTCAAAGTTGTTAGTGAAAGCAAAGGCAAAGCAAGAGAAATCAGTTGACAGGACAGCAGAGCAACTCTGATGGTGGATTTGGGGGAAATAATAGTGTTTTCACCATCTGCACCACTGTCCCCATCCCTTTCTCTATTGCTCTTGCCTCTCTCCTCCAATTGAGGACACGAATCAGTGCTCCCTCCAGTGCCATCTCAGCCCTGCTCCTCACACAGCTTTCTTACGATTTTTCCTGCATACTGCTGCCCTGAGAACAATCTAAATACTTTTGCGTTGAAGCTCAAAACTCAAAAGTAAGTTGAAATTATATTGCAGGCTGCCTGCAACAGCAGCGAAGAGTCTTGCTGTCTGACCAGACACCTCCTAGGACTATGCCCTATATTTTCATTTAATATATGAATACAAGTTAACAATACTCACATTCTAGTTTCTTGTTTTAGCTCAGTTTCCTCTTGTAGAACCACCTGCTCAGTTCTGTGCATGGCTCAGTTTTGTATTTCTTTTAAAACATAGCACTGCATAAAAAAGTACTTAAATAAAATTTACATGACTAATTCAGTGACTCTACTTTTGTAGCTTAATAAGCAGCTCCATTGACATCAACAAGGCTAAATACTGTGTAATGAACTGAGAATTCAAACATTTATGTCACCTTTGGGTGAGCAGCTAATAGATTAATATTGTGGCAATGAGTCAGCTCTTCGCAAGAAGTGCTTAGAAATTTAGTTTAGTTAAGTCTATTTCAAATATTGATGTCTCAAATGGATGAACAATATGGATGAAAAGAAGTTTAAATTTATTTATCTACAAACATTATGTATAATTTATTCAATAATATTTTAAGCTTATGAGTCTTTATTCCAAAGTAACAGTTCCACATACATTGCACAGGAACTCTGATTCACTGATTCCCATACTCTGTTTTTGTGATGGAAGGGAACACGTAAAAGACCCAGAACTTGGCAGATATTCCTAAGAACAGATTAATCATACTTTCTTGGTAGTTTCCACTAATTTTTAAGATAGAATATGCAGACCAAGTGCAGCTTATTTACCAGAACTGCTTACCATGGTGCATTGCAGGTTCTATACTTGGGCTTCACAGCAAATAAAGAGAAAAAAGGCCAGTACAGATGACTAGAACTGAAAAAATAGCACCATATTTAGCTTACACATTTCTTGCATGCATACACACCCAAAGAACAGAAGAATTTCTTGACAATGCTGAGCAACTCATATTCTTCAAGCTGAAATTCTTTCAGGTGAGACAGTAAATTCCTTCGGCTATCTGAAAATAACTTACACCCACAGGTCCAGACTAGTGTCACTATTTGCCAGACAAAACTAAAAGGGAAACACCTCAAACAAAAAACATCTTCATTTGGAGAAAAGTAACAAAACACAAAAGGAAGATATTTCAGGCCTTTTAACACAAGAGTAAGCCATAAATCAATAGGACTACTCAAATCACGGAAGGTTTGTGAAGATATGCCCTAAATAAACTCCAGTTAAATTGATCAGTCTCAGATTGCAAAGTTAAAACTGGAGATCAATAAAGGCATTTTGTTGCCTTTACTTCAAATAAAGTATTATTTCATCAGATACTTCTCACTTGAGAACTCCACACAATTTCAAGTTTCAGCATGGCGCAATGTTCAGGGAAATAAGGTAATTCCCAATGAAGGTCATTGAGTATTTGTAAGACAATTCTGTGAGCAGATCTGTACATTCCCTCTAAGTAATCCACGCACAGAGGAACTTTTGTTTTCTTGAAAATTACATAGAAAAAGAAAAATTGGGTCAATTATCGTGAATATTGCAAACAAGAATCTAACTTAGATTTAATAAGACACTCATGACACAGCAACTATATGACAATTAGAGGTCACTCAATACACATTATTAAATTAATTACCAAGTAGTTATTAAATTAAACATATGCTTTTAAATAAAGCAATGTTTAGTACAACGGCTACTGGCATCAGAAATTTCTGTCAAATAGCAGAATGCTTGAAAGATCACACTAAGTGCTAAGATGGATTGATAAAATTTAGAAAAATATGCAAAATCCAGTCTGCAAAGTCTCATATTCAGAGCATGAGAAGACTCTGCCGAAGCTGTGCTAGTGGAGTGATGGGGGCAGTACCAACCAGCCACCTCCAGAGCCAGCCCTCACGCCAGCCAGAATGCTGCTTCATCTCATAAGGTTACACTTTAGCTACCCTTAAATTAGATAGCCTAATTGTCTACTTGCTGCAGCAAACCTAGAGCTCAGTGCAGGCTGAAAAACCTGCCTGAGAAGCAGGACAACCCAGCTGGGTGCTGTGCCTCTACTGCACTCCAGGCTGCCGTGGCTAAACTGCTATCCATACCCCATCTAGCTAGCTTAAAGTTCACTAGGGAGTGTCTACACAAGCTACAAACACACCCTTGGCTGAAAGGCAGGCATACTCTTAACTTTAGCAAATACCAACCACAATATCCACTGGTTCAGTTCTCAGCCACGCCACGCCGTGGCCCAGCTCAGAGGAGGGATGCTGTTGTTAACGGCATGCAGCAGGAGGAGCGCAGTCAGCAAAAGGCAGATAAAAATCACAAACAAACAGTTTTGGTTGAACTTTTGAGTGATGAACACACCTTCAAATTGCTCTGTCTTTGAAAGGCTCTGCCCTAACCTCATGAAGAGCACAGCTGCCTTGTTACTCCTCTCTAGTTCATATTTGTAATACCTAATGCCTGGAAAGATGGAAAACCACTGTGGGGATGGCTGCTGTGCTGAGTGACAGCTTTAGCTAGCCCAAGCGTGAAGAAACTGGTGTTTCCTTGGTTTCAGTGCTTCCTTTGTATCTGTTTGTGTAACTCCAACTTCTAAGGAGACTAACCTACACGTCCCCTGATCCAGAGAGAAAGACCTCTCTGGATTCCCGTAATTCATATTTATCTACAATAATGGGAGCTCTGTGTCTGCTTGTCTTCACATCCATCTGTGTTTACATAACCACTAATGAGGGCACAACTTGAATGATAATCAAACTTTAATTACAGAGGCATGTAATAGCATTCACAAGCCTTTATTTCACTTGTGACTTTTATAAGTCCTTGCTTCTTTCTACAGAGAAATAAGGCAAGCTGAACAGAAAGATAAAAGAGGTTTCACAGTTAAGGAGAAGAAAGGGAAAGAAAAAAGCAGGGAGGGAGGGGAGAGGAGAAGAAGGAGAGAGAGGAGGAGGGAGAGGGGGAGCTATGACCAGGGAGCAGATGCCATCGTTCACACCTCTTATTGTAGCAAGGGCCTTGCCTCCAGACTGCCTGCGAAACACTGGCTGGCTGGTGTTGAACTACGTCTGAGGATCACTACCTGTTCAAGTCAGATGTCCAAAACAGCTCACAAAGCCAAGGAAGGAAGCAGATACCAAGAGGATGGATTCAACATCAACACTTCAGTGTCTACATTCAGTCTGACACTTCATCCTCTGCTACTGTACAGTAAGAAAGGGAGGTGTAACTGCAAAGCACAGTGAGTATCGAGACTGCTGAATCCTGAATGGGTTGCAATCAAAACAGATGAACTCATGGGTGCTTGTAAAGAATAAAATAGGTTCTCGTTTGCTCCAACACACGTGGCACAGTTGCTAAATCATCCTGTGACTTAAGGGTATGGGCAGCGTGCACCAACTTGTGTAACTGAATAGACGTTTGTTGTATTATGCACATCAAGCCTAGAATTTCTCAAGAGAAATACATGACTGCAGATGTTACCAACATCCTTAAGCCTGCAGTCTCTGGTAATGTCTTGAGCAAGTTAAAGAGCCTTATCTGCTCCTGCTGTACACACTTGTGTACTCCTGCTGCAATGGACAAGGTAGCACCAGCTGGCAATTACTCTTCAGTCAGAACAAGATGTTAGATATTTCAGAGTGAAAAAGCAACAACACAGCCTGTACTTTAAACATTTCTTTTTTTCTTACCCAGTACCGTAGAGTCCTACAGCAATATAATTCAAGTGGCTGTAGGGTGGATGGTGGCAGCAGAGCAGCTACAAGACATCAGGGAGATCTGACACAGCCTTATAATGATGAAAATAGCATCATAAAACATCTGTTAGATGAGAAAATATTCATTTAGTCTAGTGACTGTTGCATTCTCAGAGGTTAAAGAGCAAATACATGTTACAGGCCTGGTCAGTTAAAGCTGAATTCATGCAAGGATATTTTCTGAAGTGGTCCTTACCACAGGATCGCCTTCAAGTACTCTGGAGAGCTTCACCCAACTCATCACAACACTTCTTTGAGGTAGGCAGGCTTTGTGATAGAAGTGGAACATGCAAGATTAGTTTCATCTTTGCCCTTCAGACACCAGGCTAGACTTCACCAATGTAAGCAGTTGGTGGAACTGTAGGCATGACTTAGTCTGTCATAACAGGATGACAGAAAAAACTAGTCTCACAACCAAATGTATTTACCTAAAACATAAATTGCCCTTTGGCCTTTTTTCTGGACATTTTAATCATATCCAGTCTACTCAAAAAAGTTCTTAGTTAAAAGTAATACAGAATACCTCCAGTTCAAGTGCCTGGCCAAGTTCCAGGGCTCAGATGTTTCTTGCTTCTTAGCTCTGATGTCCTGTCAGGGAGATGAGGCCTTGAAATAAGCAGAAACAACCCCCTGGGAACAATTTCTGTGCCCAAGTCCCAGACTCTTGACCCAGTGGGTATGGCCAGAGTATACTGTGAAAACATCCTGCCCCTCAAGGCCAGCAAGGAACTCCAAGGCCAAGCCAGAAACACAAAGCTAGCTTAAAGGTACTTGTATTCACCCTCCCTGTCTCTCGCTGTCTTCATTGAAAATAAAGCAGCTTTTTGCAGGAACTTTCAGCAGTAAAAATTCCTTGGAACAACTACCTTCACCCAGCATTTCTCCCGAACGGAGACTCCCACTCCCCATACAGACATTTTCACAAATAAAGGCAACTAACAGATCAGAGAAAACAGGGAGAGAAGTAGAAGCAAAGAGATTCAGAGGGAACAAATTTTGATACAAGTCCTAGGCAAACTGAAACCACATTGTGGGAGGTATGACAGCAAGAGGGTGACAAGAGAGGGGTTTATACATTTATTTTCTACAGGTGATTTCCCTGCTTACTTCTGTAGCACCCTGAAGCAACATCCTTGGAGCAATATATGCATATATAACAGATGGTGAGAGAACAAGTACAAGGTTCAGCATAATTGACCTTGCAGTGAACACCCTGAGAGTATGCACACAGTGGTTTACAATGACAGCAAAACCCTGAAAGTTAATTTCAGGACTTAATACCTATTTGAGGACATTTTAAAGTAACAACTCAGTAATCTGAAAATAAAACCCATCTGGTGCAACTTAAAGTTTGGGGATGAAATGTTTATTATTTACATTTAGTTTCACTGCTTTAACATTCACAAACACTAGGACAACAAAGGGTAAATCAGCTCCCTGACATCAGCAGGAGAGAATTAATGATCTCTCTCGAGGATGTTTAAAGAAGTAAATGTGTACTGTAAAGTATGTATATCACAAAGTTCATCTCTAGCTCTAATAGGATGATTTTTTCACACTTAAAACACAAAAGCACCTCTCTTTCCCCCCGCTTCCTGTCTCTATTACATCCTATTGCTATCAACAATGTATAAACATAAACACAGTTTGTCAACCTCACCCTGCATTTCCTATTGAAAACAAAATAGAAGATGGCTTGGCCAACTGGCTTTTGTAAAGAATTTTCATCCCCAAGTTGATAGTGCTACTCCAGATCTGTCTGCCTGCAAGCCAAGATCAAATGAACACTTCAGAGCCATCATCATCTGGTCAGTCACCTATGTGAAACGTTCTGCTTCTCTCTAATGCCCATCCACTGCAGACATCAGGGTTCAGAAGACCAGGTGCCATCAAGGCTTCTCAAAGGACAGGAGGAGTCCTGAAGCAGCTCAGAGAGTGCCCTGGCATTCCTTCATCTCTGAGCCTGCTGGTTTCACACCCAATGAAAACCTATTTTTTTATGGATCAGACCACTGCCTACTGTTCCCACCATCTGCTCCCAAGTGTAAGATTCTGCAACTGTGTTCAGATAACACAGAAAGCCCGATGGATCATCCAGCAGTCATGGTGTTGTAGAGTACAAGAGTTCACTTGGTCGTATAAACCATAAGGTTTTACCCAGAGAATTTTATAATGTCATGACAGCCCTGAGAGACCTCCTCATCTACCTGGGAATTACTCTGTTGGTGGTATTTGATGAATACACCATGAACTTAAGCCTCTAGCACTGCCTTTTGGCCAGGCTATTCATTACAAAACCGTCTAGGTCCAGGAGGGCAGTCAGAGAACGGCAAGCAAATCTATGCTGTTTAAAAGAAAAGAAGACAAGAACCAAGTAAAATAATTATATTCTTAAGTTTGTATCAACTGCTAGGTTAATCTTTAAATGCAGTGGAGAAATTTGATAGAAGAATTTCTAATATAAAAAGTGAACACACTTTAGATTCTGAAATAGCATTTACTTATTAAAAGTAAGAAATAAAAAAACCCAAAGAAAACAGGCAGACATGACTCTAAAGGAAATTAAGCCTCAATTAGCTAAAAAACTTCTGGGAATCTATCACTGCTATGACAGGTTAGAAAACAGTAGTTAAAATAATATCAAATTTTCAACAAGTTTTGAAACACTGCAAAAAAATACATGATCTGTATCTAAATCTTCAACTCTTGCTCTTGTGATGCCTTTACTTTGACAGAAAGCTCTTCAGGAATAAGATCAGTCCTTATCTGAGAGGTACCAAATCTTAAAGAGCTGGAGATGTAGTAAAATATTTTCAGGTTTTAAAAAAGTAATTACCAATGCTCCATAAAAGACACTAAGAAGCAGGTTTTTAACCCAATGAGCAGGTTCTAATCCATTTTTTTCAGGATTAACTGGGAACTGAGGATACCTCTAGATTGTTAAATATAAAAGAGACAGTCAGAGAGTTTTGAGTATTGAATCTCTGCTCCTCTGCCTAATTCATGGTTACGTTGCTCCCTGGCCCTGTTTTGCACCACCCTGGTTAGCTCACTCCAAGGCAACACCCAGGTATGGTTCTGGCAATAGTTCATTCCAGAGATCCCTTTATCAACGACCAAGACTGTAGCAAGGGGATTCCCTGATTCGCCTCACCCAGAGCTTTACAATAGTCTTCAAGCAGGCTTTGCATCTTCAAACATGCACAAGTGTCTTCCTGCCATGCTCCAAGGCATGGTACATACATAATTATGATCTAATAATTAAGTCATTAAGGATAATGTTGTTTAAAAAGTCATAAAAAAGGGATAATTATGACTTAAAGCCACAGGAACATCACATGCAGCTTAGAGGAGATGCCTGACCAAATTCTACATAGCTCAGATTCAGCCAGCCTGCTCATAAATACTAGCCTGACAGGCTGGCCTGAAGCAATTTGAATATAAGTCTCTTGACCTGAGGAAGAGGGCCTGTCCCTCTTTTATTTGATGTTATAGAATAGTCATGGGGACTATCTGAGGCTTAGAAAATGTATGCTATTAGGAATGTTTTGTGCAGATCTGCATCTTCTATGACCTTTGATGAAAGCAACGTTGACTTCCCTGATTTTATTTGTCCTCTGCTATTGAGGGATGAAAGCAAATACAGTAAACACATTTCAACAGATAATTACTTATGAATCTTTCTGCCAAGCTGGACTCCACATTAAGAATATTTTGCTGGCATGCATACCATCCCACCCACCATTGTTCTGAATACAATAAAGAGCACAAGAAGAAGCAGAGCACAGCAAAAGATCAGATGAGACAGACAGATGATGAGAGGATCCCACCATGATGTAAATTCATCAAGACTCATTGTGACTTACGGTGTCTACTTTGCTTCCCCAAAGAGACACTCCCCACTGCAGTCTCACAGACGATCCCCAAGGCTGGAAAAGTAGGCAATACACAAGACATTCATCTGGAGAATAGTTAACATGTTAAGTGTAACTACAGACCTATTATTGTTGTCCTATTGTCCTATTTTGGGAAAAAGAAGAACTTTATTCTGGGATAATTAATTTTTTAGAATTGCAAAAGAGATTTAAAAGGAATGATTAGCCCAGGTGAAACTCCATTCGTGCTGATGTCAATGGAAAGGTCCCCTTTCCAATTCCAACTTCTCAATTAATGCAGAGGTTGAGGGATCGATGAAAAATGGATTCATTAAAATTAAAAAAAAATGTGACCAATGAATAAAAGCACAAGCATTGTGGAATATTTAGGAACTTTCTGATCTAAAATTCTGAGAGTATGTTTGTAAATTTATATTTTGAAGACTGTAGGGAGGTGTAAAGAAGGTGACGAGCCCACAGTTATGGCTTTATGGCAACAATGACAACAGCTCTCATCTTAAGTCTTATCAAGAAGCATCTTTCAGGCTGCAATTATTAGGGCAGAGCTACCTTGTTCTCAAACTGAACAGGCACCATCAGTCAATACACTGGATGGTGAAGTTCTAATTTTTGTTTAGCATCATCAGGACCTTTGAATAAAACAGGCATTTAAGTATGAAAAGAAATTACAGGAACCGAGTCGTATATTCTTTCTAAACACTACTGAAAATTATTTTGCTCAGAAATATTTATGTTTCTCTTAAAATCAGTTTAAAATACTTACAAGAATTTTTTTCTTGAATAGATTCAGATTCACTCTTTCTCAGTGTTGCCCCAAAATGTCTCTACCATGAAAGAAGGCCATTTTCCCTCCACTTTCAAGTTAGATCTGTGCAGCCAGCCTTTTCTGGATATGAAGGATGGCCCAAAATCTTTTGTTGTTTCATGGACTATGAGAAATAGCTGAAATACTCTAGCATGTATTTTAAAATGCAGGAGAAGATGATATAAAGGAGAGGAGCCTGTAAAAAGTGGATAGTCCCATTCAAATAAGACCTTACATTCTTATGACATACATTTCATTGCCTGCACAGAACTGTCCCACAAGGTTCTTCTTCACTGTCACTCTGTCTTCATTTAAACCTTGAATACCATTTTCCAAAGCGACATATAGGATTTTATATGAAGTAATCTGAAATTTGGACATATCAACAGTGCCCTTTTAATAAAGGACACATATACTTCCTGGAGAATTTATTTTCTCGTGTCCTTTCTGAGAATTCTGATTTACATATCACTAGTACCAGTTTGCCAAAATACTAAACTTCTGACTTTATATAGGATCATTTTTCCTCTCCTCGCTCTTCTAAAGGATGGATGGAAACAGAAATGTTGTGATATGAAAGATCATTTCAAATTTTATACACATATACATGTAGCTCCTATGGCCTGTTGCTGATCTGTCAGTTGCTGGCTTCATGGTTGAATGAGAGCACTTTGATTATATCCCCAGACATTTATGCCTGTTTATAATACTGCAGAAAACTAGCTATATAAACCTACATTATATATGTAAAATGTGTTGCTCTTTATACGTAAAATGCTTACAAAAGAGTTTCAGAGTAGCATCAAAGACAATTACATAAATGTTCACAGGCAGTTTTCGTGATACATTACGAACCCTGTTATTTTTTGTAAATCAAAAAAGTTTCAAAAGATAAAATACATTTTACATGTCTTTCACTTATAAATACAGCCAAATCAGATAAGAAATATTTTCCATTGCTAACCTGGGCCAAGAATGCTAACTAACAGTACAGTTCATAAGGGTCTCACTGAAAATAGCAGTTCTAAATATGTGGGTAGATGAGGCTGTCTAAACATTTGTAAAAGCACAAGGAAAGCTATCCGGAAAGGCTGTCTTTCATTTGTAGTTGTAATCTTTTCATAGTGTATGACTTTTATTGGCTACTGCATTTAATCCCCATTGGGTCTGCTTCCCTTCTTCCAGTGATGAGGATTAAGCAATAATTCCCAGTATCTTCAGACATACAGACCAGACCAATTAAACTCCAGCATCTGTATTAAAACTCTGATTACTGCTGTTTCTTTTGATTGGAAGTACTGAGCACGCTTACAGATTGTCCTGAATCTCTTAGCAAGGGAATTAGGACAGCAGACAGGAACACGGGAAAACTGTGTCCTTGTGTTCTGATCATCCTAATCATCCATTTACTACATAGAGAGTATAGGAGAGCTAAGCAGTCAGATGCTGCAATACAACATCTAGGTCACTGCTGGAAAGCATATTGTCGGGGGCACAGCTTTTCCCTGCAGGTTGCTCTCCGTGGGTGGCCCCTGCACTCCCCTAACACTGTGCAGGCGTGCAGCCCCACCGAGATAAAAGGGTGGAGAGCACTGGGTCCTAAATCAGTTCCAGCAGGTGGCAAAACAGATCTGATAGATGACATTGAGCATGTAAATAATAATCTTGTAATATAAACCTGTTCTGTGGGCATTTTTCTTTAAAGCACAGCAGTGTCAGCAGTACTCAGAGGCTGAAGAGGAAATGAAAGCAGTGAGCTGTCAATCCACTGGCACGTTGTTCTTCTCAACCACAGACTTTTGTTGTTTTTATTAAGAGCAGCATCTCACATATTTGCAAATCTTGTCATCTTGTCATTTGCCAGAATGCCATTTTCTGAAAGCTGAACAGAAGCCTTAAGGAGAGTTGAATAGAGAGATTTACCAACATACCCACTGCCAGGCTTGGTGTGAATAAAGGGTGTCAGCACTGAGATACAGTGAGACACAAAAATCAAGGTTAGTGTACAGAGTTTAAAAAAAAAACGTATTGAGAGAACTGCACTGAACTGGAACAAGGGGTTTCACAGACTTGGAGACTTGGACAGTGAGCTGTTCAGGCACAGATGCCTCTTTGGTTAATGTCTGTAAGCCTTAGGTACAGTTGCCATCTGAGCGATGGATAATAAGAACAGATTTACGGAAGTCTCTTCTCGTTTCCAACCTCACAGATACAAACAAGGCAGCATAACAGACTTGGAGTATTCTTAACACTGCTTTATAACTCTCTTGCAGTCAGCCAGGTAATTTTGGACAATGACCAACTTCCCCAGGAGAGTCTAGCACCTCTTTCAAAGGCAGTGTTAAGGGTACATTTGTGTGTGTGTGCCCTATCAGAGAACTGCAGCTCTGTACATGCTCCTTCTCGGTTTTGTGCATATATGTCCATGCGCATGTGTACGCATGTGCTCTGAACAAGCACACTGGAGTAAATATCAAAGCAGTATTTCCAGCTTTGGCTATGGGGAACCTAGCAGTCTTGTGCATTGAAAATCTGAAGTCTAACTTAACCTCTGAAACTCCTTGCGCTGAGCCAAATAACACAGTATCCAAGGGAATTACTGATACCTGTGACTGCATTCATTTCCTCTAACTTTAGACTGCCTCCACTGACTCTACAGTGAGTCCAGGGTGACCAGCTCAGGTACGGATGGATTCTGTCTTCAGGGTTGCAAGCAACTCCTTCAGATGTCCTTCAGCCATGTAGTAAAATCAGGGTGTTTTCCAGATGCATTTTTCTTCCGCTTCTCATATACTGCCTGGAAAATGTCAATTTCCTAGAAACGTTTTAAATTATTATGCCAAATATTATACCACTTCTTACAGAATTCACAAAGTATCCCATCTAGGGTTGTTGCTTCATCTGAATTGAAATATTTCAACCCTGTGTCCTTCTTTCCTCAAGGTGAAATGAAGTCTTCCAAAATTTTCTGCAGGTCCCTTAGGCTTTTAGACATGCTGTCTGTTTCTTAAATAACTTCTAATAACCCCACTTTCTGCCTTAGTTGCTATCATGTAGCATTAACCTCTATCAAAGGATTTCCCTCTAGATCAGTTTACTCCCGATTTGATTCAAACTTTTTCTTTTGGTATAACATATTGCTTTCATCTTTAGAAACTTCCCTCCGTTATTAACTACATTTGTTTCACAGTCACACCTTAACCATGCAGGGTGCAGCGGGGATTACTTAAAAGTAAGGAAACAGCTTTTGTTCTGTGTTGAACTATGCTGCACTACTGCTGGGAGAAGTAATTACATTTAATAGAAGATATGGTTTACCATCTGAGATGTATAGTAGTCTCACTTGAGATGCTATACCAAATATTACATACACATCTGTTGAATTCCAATACTCCACAACTGGTGTATGTTTTCTAATGTTAGAAGGCTTTAGAAGGACTTTCTTTTCAGTTATTCATCAAATTCTTAAGTGTGGTGTGTCCTTTGCACGTTGTTCTGTGCTTTACTCTTCAACGCAGCCAAGTTAATGTTGCTATCAAATTATAACTTTACGCTAAAAGGATTTTTGGTGTGCCAGATTTTCAATGAGTACCACAGTGAGAAACATTCATATGCTAACAATACACACACATTCGCTAACTATTAACAATCTAACAAGTATCACATTTCCTTTTTGGGAGCTGCTACTGTATCAGGAATATATCATCTGTAGTAAATCAGCTGATAGGAATCCTGCTGAATTACACTGACCACGTTTTCTGTATTCCCTTTAGTTGACATGTGCAAGGAATCATTTGGTTTTTGGTGATCACCTCTGACAGCGGGGAGAGAGGTGAAGTACTTAAGTTCTGAAATTCTCAAAAATGTCATCTCTTTTATTCTATACCTTCCAAATCCCTATTTTTCCGCTTCCATCCAGTCTTTTATGCTTCCTCCTAATCATTTATGAAAATGAAGGGCATGCCTCAGTACTTTTCTTTTATATTTTTTTCCCAGCTCCCATACTTTTAAGGCTAGAAATAGCTAATTAGGGAAACCTCCATGACCCATTCAAAATAACTTATCTCCATCAGCAGTTAGCTCCTAAATAAAGGCCTGATTCCTAAATAACAATACAGACTCTAAATCCCTCACCCAATCCCTCATTTATGAACATCTGTTTACACCCGGTCTAACCCACTTCTTTCGTGCTTACCTTACAAATTGATTTTGGATGCCACACAATCTCCTCCTCAAGCCAAACTGCAGACTGTTGGTTTTGACTTGGTATAGTTGGCTGATACCATTCTCCAGAGCGACTGAAGAGTGTTAAGTCAGCTCAGATCTCCAAGGATGGTATTACCCTAGAGAACAGTACTGCATCCTCCCAAAAAATTTATTCTTAGAAAGGTACTTCAGGTTAAAGTCACATCTTCCAACTTCCCTATCAGATGAACAGCACTGTTGATTATGAAAACTGAAAGGACTTGACATATTTGTTTTGCATGCGATTGCTTAACGATTTTGCATTTCTCTCACCTTGAGCAATGACAAGAAATCAGCCTTATCTGGTTTTGCTTATGTTTGTGTGTTTGTTATCTGCAATTTTAAATCATCATAAGTTCACCGCAAACTATGGTATTTTGACTGTGAAGAGGTAGGAAAGTCTTCTCATCATAATTTTTAAAATTTATGGAAGCATGTTCCATGCTTTTAGGTATTTAAAGAAACTATTTTTAAAATCCCTCAAATCCTGGAACTAGATTTTACAGGACATTGTTCACCAAAAAGTGCTTGTGGCAAATGGAAAGCAAAATGTTTCTCCTCTTCAATACACCAGGGCCACCATCAAAAGTAACAAACATGTCAAAAGTACTGCAAGAATGATAAAACACCCAGGGAAAACTTAGACAAAAAGTAAAAAAACCCCATATCACTGTGCTGCAATACAAAGTTGTAATACAAAGAACAATTGGGGTGCAATTTCTTTTTAAGACATTGCAGCCAAAATAACAATAGTTTTAGCTAGAATATGCAAGAATCTCATAAGAGACTATCAACAAAATCAAACCTTACTCTCTTTTTAGTTCTTGCTAAGGTGAGACATTGCACCAGTTCCCACTGAGCTTTTTTTAAGCAATCTTTTGTGGATATGGTAGTGTGCAGAGACAGAAGCAACACAGGGTGACTATTTTAAAGGATGAGGTGTATCTACACGTTATTAAGTTCAAAATCACCACGACATTGAACTAACCTCAAATACAACAGGTCAGAAGTGACTTGTTTCATGGCAACTAGAATACTACTCAGCTACCTCCGCTTACTGCATTTGTGCATTCACAGAGGTCTGGGTTAGAAACTCAAATGTACATGGAAACTTCATTATGCAAGAAGAGATAAGCAAGTGTATTTGTGATTAAAGTGATTTGCTAAATCAGAATGACCATCTTCTAACTCATTCATGACCAGAAGGTCATTCATGGATAGCATGTTACTCTGACCCTTTGCTAAATTTAATATATTTGCTCACTAGCTTCCTGTTACTTCATGTGCTATGACCACTTCCAGTCATTCTCCTAGCAATTCAAAGCCAAGATCTGGTATGCTGATTACAGCAACGGAATACAGTCCTGACCACTCAGCTACAGGTCTATTCGTACACACCTGCATGATGCATATAATAATGTGTAATTGTGATTCACTATGCCCAGCTTCCCATCTTTCTTCTTCTTCTTCTAATATGTAAGTAATTTGTAACCTATGCCTGTAAAGACAAAAGAGTTCATTGGTGGTGTTACACACTTGTAATGTTTGATATTATCTTCTCCCTCATCTGCCCTTTTTACATGAAAGCAGCTAACAACTGTGTCTTGTACTGCAAATAAGATCAATTTCTTATGCAAATCAGACCCACTGCAATAGGTAATAGGGAATTCCCTTTTATTCAGCTAGCAGGGAGTAATGTGTTACAAACGTGAAAGAACTAAGCAGAGCTGAGATTCTGCTAATCCTGAGAGCAACCCTTGACTGCTGTGACTAGTGCATGGTGTGTGGAGAACTGGTCCCAAGGGGAGGGCTTATCAGATGGGTGAGGGCTGCAGGTTGTGGTCCCGGGTTCTCTCCAAGCCATGTGGAACCTACTGCCTTCAAACCCCCAGGCAGGCTTCTGCTGCTCTTGCACTGTGCAGAAACATCTGCCTTCTGCGAGAGCAAAATGACTGACCAGCTGCTTAACGCTTAGATGTGTCTAGTTTAAAGGAATCACCCAGGCAATTAAAACAACTAGTTCCCTGAACACTCATCTCTAGTGGATGTGTGTTGCTCTTTATTTATTGTTTCCATTCACTCCTGTGTGAATTATCTGATACTGATGAAGTGCAATTCTGAGTGACATTTTCCCTCTGGTTTTAAGGCACCTGCAACACCCTCTCTCACGGGGACAGTAAGAGTGGAGTTCATATTGCAGTCTTCCTCAGTAGAGGGCTCTTAATAGAGTCTCCATCCCTCCCTGTTTGCAGGAAGTTTGCATTATCACTTGCAAATTTTTTTGTGAGCAATCTCCTTCAGTTCCTCTGTTTGAAACTGGCCAGTGGGTAGACTACTGTGAACTGACGGACACCAAAGACATGTTCCACAGGTCTTTCCTGACTACCTAAAAGAAATGCAAATAAGATATTGTTTGCTATACATTGTTTGCATATATTATTAGGTACTTCAGACTGAAGTAAACATACATTGCAATCCTACACTGTTTCTCTTTCAAAGTCTGTAGTAGATTTATACATGAAAATACTTGATTACCATTAGCATCTGTAACTAATCTTCCAATTGCAGTCTGACAATTAACAAAGCTACAGAAGCCAAATAAAGAAGGAACAATGAAACAACACATTTGAAATATCACATGAAAAATAGTACTGTTTGAGCTGTCTGTGTTTAATTCTTTCTCCCAAATACATACTCATTCATCTGCCTTCACATTAATACAGCAGGTATGTATGAAGGTATTGGGAATACCTCCTCACTTACAAGTGTATATAGCTGACAACTTCACCTTTGCTTCTTTTTTTAACTCCCACCAAGTGGAACTGTTAAGCTTAATTAGCAGTAATTAGGCAGCCTTCATTCACCAAAGCCATCAAAGGCCCAAACTCTAACTTGAGGGTATTCTGAACCATTAGAGAACCCAAATGTTATTCCTAGAAATAAAAGGGCATGCTTTTCTATAAAGACAAAGTTTCTTCTCTCACCAAGTCCATCACCAGTTGAGACAAAGAAGTTCAGTCCTTCTGCTGGTATACTTTGTCTTTTCATTATCCAAAAAGCAATAAAAACCTTACAAAATCAGCTCCAGTGTTAATCCATGGTTACCCTTCCGAGGGACCAAGTTCTTTCCAAACAAGTCACCTCTGGATGGTAACCAATATCTTCCCATTCTTCAGTCCAACACCTCAAAGTCACACTTGCCAGGCTGGAATTACATCTTCCAGCTCCTGTTGATTTTCAGTCAGTGGAATTTGATCTGATCTTGAGTGATGTTTTAGATCAATAGAGATATTCTGTTCCCATATACAGGAACCCAGCTCCCATCAAGTACTGTGCTGCTCTGTCCTGGAAGCAGAATCTGGGAACAGGTAACTGCCTTTTTTGATATGTTTCCAAACACTAAGGATGTAGAACATTGCAAAAATAAGAAGTTTTTCACCCTATAAAGGTGAAAATCTTTATCCTGTTATGAATCACACCCAGTTTATTACACTCCTCTTCTTCTCCCACTTTCCTCCTCCCCCCAAAAATAGTAAGCTTCTTACTTTTAAGAAATCGGCATGTGCTTGACTTCTTTGTCCATCTTGAAGTCCAGGTACACATCTTGTACTTGCATGTGGCTAAGGGAGAAGAAGGGAAGGGAAATATTGTTTACATATTTAGAAATTAGTTTGTAAGAAGAGGTACAGAACCGCTATTCAAAAGCAGTTTTCTTGCCTTTGTTCCTCAGAAGTAAGCTGTTATATCCTAGATAAATAGAGTAGTAGTTGAGGAAGATTTCTACATTAGTAACATTATGGCTGTAGTAATAGAAGCTATAATGGCAGCTATATAAACATAATGTGGAAACACAGAAAAAGAAAATTTCATTATAAAAGACAAAGCCAAAGTATCAAACAGAAAAAAAAAAAAGGGGCCGGGGGAAGATGGGAAATCTGGCTGAGGTAGAGCAGTTTGAGGTTAATATTTAAAACACTTCCTCAGGTACACTGAGCAGAAGTATGTAACATCCATCGCAAAGGAAGAAGGTCATGGACAGTAGTTGCATCTCCTTTCTGCTTGACAGCTCCAGCACAACATCATTTTTCTCTGTATTCTCTAAGTATTTATATACCTATGAACTCTTCAGAAGACAACAGGGGATTTGAAAAAGGAGAGAAATTAATAGCATGTACGGAGACATGACTTGTTGCTATTGCCATTCACACAGTGAAACAAATTAAGGGAAACTCAGAAGAATTAAAATTTTAAGCAATATTACCCTTCACTGGAAATACTGTGCTTGTTTTCAGAGATTACAGGCAAACCAGAGGAATCACCACCCTTGGACTGATACTGGCAAATGCTGGTGTTCAAAGGGTTACATCACACTGCTTTATAACAAAAAGAATTCTTTATAGAAATCAATAGCAATTATGAAATCTCATCCATGCAAGTGATGTGACTAGAACTTGAATAAATAAAACCAATGAAGATATCTGCTAGGAATAACAACACAGTAAAATAATTTTTCCAGTGGGTGTTTACTTGGCTTACCCTTATTTGGAAATATTTCTGGTTAAGAGGCAATTCCAGATGTACATAAGAAAAGCCTTTCATTTCCATCCTCCTGTCAAATAAAAAGACAATTTAAGTGCATTTAAGTTAGACATTTAAGTTTTCCAAAATATGCATCAGTCCTCCCTAAAAGAAAAGCAAAGAGGATTCTTTGGAACTTCCTGCAGTATTGTATAACAGCCCCGAGGCGCTCCTGCATTCATCTCTCTGCAGCTGAATAAAAGAAGCGCAGCTAGTTACTGGGAGGCACCGGGCCGTCGCGTTATTATGCCATTCAGCTGTAATGAACAGGGTTAGGAGGTCAGCAGAAGGCTGCCTAGGTTGAAATGCTGACAGACAAATTTTTATCAAAATACTGCATCGATAATTATACTGAAATCACAAAACCAAAATAACAGAGCACCTCTTGTAGATGACTTCTTGTAGACCTTGCCTCCCGTAGACTCTTTATTTATACACATCAGATAAAAATGTAGTAAACTGAGTTTAAAATTCACAATGGCAGTACTCGGTGAAACTTAGACCTAATCTAGTACTACAAACATGCAATGCATTCCAGTGCTATTAGGTAGGTTTTGTTATATTTCAAAATCTGTAAACAACTGTATTACACCTGCCTACTTTTTCCACAAAAAAAAAGAGTGCCTACAAAAAATAGAGATTTCAGAAAGGTTCTGGCCTCAAAAGATAAGAATTTACTACAAGATAACACAGTGTTGTTTCATTATTCTAATAACAAAAAGTGATGTATCCCATTCACCTGGCCTTTTCAGTGGATGAAGTTCAGACACTAGTGGTAAGCAGAAATGATAGTTGAAACTTTGGAGAAAGACACTGGAAAAAACTCAATTAAACAATCCAAAATATACCAATAGCTTGACTTATCTGAAGTAGTCATTTTTGGAGGCATTTATAGCTGATGGAGAGAAACAGACCCTTCACAGGGTTATTCATCTTCTCTTAAAATAAACAACAAAAATACACCTGTGAACATAACCCTAAAAATCTCTCGACATACTGTAAGAAGCATCTAGGGCAACCAGCTCTGCAGCAGAGGCCTCTGCTATGGACTTCCTAAGTTAGGGGACATAAATACCATCCTAGAAGTTTTACTGGGAGTTTTGCATCTGAGCCTGGTCTACAGGCATTTAAAGGGAAGTTTCACAATGGAAAACAGCAAATAAACCAGGAGAAGAACTCAAGAGGAATTAGACTGAACATATGCTTTACAGCACAGAATAGATCACAGAATCACAGAGTCTTTGAGGTTGGAAGGGACCTCTGGAGGCTGCCTAAGCAGGGGCAGCTATGGCAGTGCTTAGGGCCACATGCAGTCAGGTTTTGAGAGTGTCTCCAAGGATGGAGACTCCAGCACATCTCTGGGCAACCTGTTCCAGTTCATACAATGGTCATTTATGTCAGGGCATCAAAATAAGACAAGACAGGATACAGAACAGTGCCTCACCCTGCAGAGAAAGGGGTTAGAGATTACCCAAAAATACTGGGTATGGAAAAATGTCAGAAGTTGTCTGACATAGCCTTTTACCGAGAATTTCTAGGTTTTGTCACATAATTAGTCTCTGTTTGCTGTCACACATGTGACAGTCATGAAATCAGTATATCCACATCATTCATATTTAAAATATGAAAAGGCCTATTCTGGTATTATTTAATGCACATGCAGCCTAATCAGCTCTAAATTGCTTGCTGGTTAACACATTTTATTACCCATCCGAAGAATTAATTTTACGCACAGACCAAGGAAAGGCAGACTTGTATTTTTTAAGAGTGAAAACTTCTATAGTGAAACACCAGAAGATTAGGCTGTAGTCTTACAGGTCCCCTTTCATACAAAGAGGTTTGTTTCCTTCTCCTGTGGCTCATACAGACTTCCGAGAGCATTTATTTTGGGATGGGGATGATTGATGGACTTCTCACTGCTGACAAATGCCCCGGTCTGCCTTGGTCTGGGGGAACCACTCCAAAACTGGAGAGTCTGTCAAGGAACAGAAGAGACCACAGGGCACCCTGGGTCCAGGCAGATAATAGGGGAGCTGCCTGCCTCCTAAGCAAGTATTAAACAATGCTAAAAACTGAAGCTCTTTGATGTTCTTTTTCTTCTTGTAATTTTACCCATACAACCTCTATCACCACCAGTAGATAGTCCCCTAATTAAGGACTGAACCAGTTGAGGAACTGGCCCTTAGCAAGGAGTCTTACATTGTAACCAAATGCACAGTCTGAAAACACAATAATCACACACATCAGAACTAAACTAAACTTATAAATTCCCTTTCTGAAATGAAGAATTACCTATATTGTATGCCCTTCAAAGAGTTTCCATTCAGAAGTCTTTAATTTTATCACCCCTAACATTCTTTCCTTCCTTTCCTGGGTTTTATTTGTAAATGTGTTCTTAATTATAATGAAAAAGCATTGCCACACATAAGCTACACAGCTATTGAAATCACAGCTGCTCCAGCAGGGAGACACTGGAGTTTCTAGCACAAGAATGAGAGGCAAGAATATGTATGTCCACACTAAATTCCCCTTTTACACATTAGAACTGATTTACCAACCTTTTTTAATATGTCCATTTTATTGCCAAACTGAACCAAAATATAAAAAGTGAAATAAAGAAGAGAGGCTGAAATGGAGTGGGGTCTGCATACCAGAGCAGTCATAAATTTTTCAACATGTGGCTTCAAATGTATTCATAACTATTTTAAAATCATCTTTTAAAAGATATTTTTATTTAAGGTTTTTCTTCAAGCTTGCTTCATTTTTTAAATTTCTACAGAGTATTGTGTTTGATTTCCTGACCCAATTATAATTTGCAACTAACATATGAAACACCATGTGTTAAGACATTTTAAAAAATTAATTAGTCTTCCTCCCTGTTTTTTCTTCTAGTAATATTTGTTTCCTGACAGAATAAAGAAACCAAATAGTTTGCATCCAGATACTGTATTAGGATCAGTTATTCATAATTCCAGGAACACTGTAAGCTGTGCAGTCAAAGAGCTTTTTTGATGGGGATCAGCCAAGATTTTCTGCAGTCTTGCTTCTTAAAATTGGACAGACCCACTCCTCTAACAGCTGCTTCTGTGGGTCTCACTCAGATCCAGTCAATGCATCTTCTAGAATAATTACTGTTTGTTAAGTAAACTATATGTTGACAATTATCTATGCTTTTGTTTTGATTCACATATTGCAGCACTAACTTTATTTTCCTGACACGTTGCTTCACCTGCCTTTGTTTTTCTGTTGTACATCTCATCCTTTCAGTCTTTCCCCTTGTCCCCTTTTCCTCCCCTCAGCATCAATGAATTGTAACCCAAAGATGCCATTCCACAACCATCCTCTCTTTTTAATTCCTCCCTGTTCTCTCCATAAATCCTTTAAGTCTCAGACCCAAATTTACTCAAGCAGCTGTGCAGTAATGTAACATCTAGGTCTTCAGGCATCAACCACATGCAACTCTTCTGCATCCTGTACAAATACAAAACAAAAAGACTGCAAGTCCTAGAGAACTTATAGTATGGCTTCATCTTACTTTAGGACAAAGATCAGCACAGACAAATGGAGAAGTAAAAGAACCAGTACGGCAATCTGGTGATGATAGGCAGTGGGCTCAGCACAACCTCAAGTTATTATCAAGCTTGTTGTAGGCAACCTGGAAAAGCAAGTTTCTATGGAGAGATTTAGAAATGCAGATTTCCCTAAATAACTATCATAATAAACAAAGATAAATTTTTAAATGGTGCACTAGAATGTATCTAAACATACAGCAGATAAAGACAGAAATGTGAGTTGAAGGCAGAGATGGCCATGGCAACTCTTAGTTTTATCCACGTTAATTTTTACTTTTCTTAAGAGAGATCTTTGTAACCATTTTTCACTGTCTATCATTCTCCTGTTGCTTTCTGCTCTCTGCTCGTGCAACAGATATCCTTTCTGCCAAGATCACAGCCTATCAGTTGCATCTGAAAGATCAAAACCTCTCCTTGCACATAGAACTCCCTTCAGTTAAACATAATTTCATGCCAGTTCACGATTCTTCCTATGTAGATACAAATGCAAAATTGTATCTTCAGATTATAGGCTGCTTCAGGCAGGGATCACATTTGTGTGATTCTATGAAGTGCAGAAAACACTTCGGACAGCTAAAAAAACTCTGCAATCAAGAAAAAATTTCACATTGGAGACAGTATTTAAGGACTGCAAGCCAGCGACATGATGGTGAGGAGAGTGAGAAGGAAAAAATCTATTTCATTTTTAAGAGCAATAACAACCTCCAAGTCAATCATTTCCTGGCAGTTAATGACCAGACAGATTAAGATCTCCTCCAGATGGCCATTAACTGCCAGGAAATAGCCAACTCATTGGCCATTAGTGCTTAAAACACCATTAGGATACTGCTTTTCATTAGTCACATTCACATGATGTTACTATGCACTGAGGATATGAATGCAGCAGAAAACCTTAGTTTGAAAAGTCAAGAGAACAGAACAAAAATAGCACTCAAACAGATGCATAGTTTCACTTATGCAAGGCTGTATTGCTGCTAGAACCCTGAGAATGCGATGCTTGTGGAAATCACTGCCAGCAATGTAAGCCTCCACACGCTAATCCATTTATGTGCCTTCTCTTATGTCCTGAAGGGACCACCCCAAGGGGTGAAAGGTTAGTCTCCATGCCAAATCAACTGATAGTTTCCCTGCTAAGATGCCCAAAAAGGTATGTGACTGTTGAGATTAGGTTACTTGACCAGTATTAACAGGACTAAGACAAAAATTCCAAAGCATAGAAAGTGCAACCATTTAGTTTTAGGGTACATATACACGCACGTATGTTAGCATACCCAAAGAGAGACTAAAACTTCTTCCAAGCAATCTCTAAACACTATAGTTTACTACAGTTTATATATAGTTTACTATATATACTATACTATAGTTTACATATAGTTTACTATAGTTTATATATAGTTTACTATAGAACTATAGTTTTTTGAATCATGTGCTGTATATACATGTAACTACTCCTAGCTATTGCTAAAAAAAAAAATTGTGTAGTAAGACTAACTGGTGAACCCATAATTAATTTGAGCCTTATTTGTCATTAAATCTCCAAAGTTAAAGCTGGATCATTAATCTGTCTTTGAAAATATTTTTTCTCATTTTTTTATGTATGTGAACAAACATATGAACATCTATGAACTGAAAAGGGAACAATTTGTGAAGTTATAAGTAAAACAATTGTGGAAAAATAACCTGTTAATGTTACCAATCCAAGATAACTAAAGAGTAGCAGAATTAAGAAAAACTGTCTTCAAAAGAACAGTGAGTGCACCTAGAGCTGTATTAGTTTTACTAGTTTTAACAACAGATACAAATACTCCTGCTCAGTCATCAGCCAGTCCTTTTCTGAAAGAGATAGGAAGGACATTCTCATCGTATCTTTGCCAACTTTAGATAGCATTTTTGCAACATATTTTACACAAAGGGCATATTAAACCTTACCTTGGGAAGATAAAGCTAGTGAAGAAGACACAAGTTTTTTTGCAAATTTAACCACTGATTGCTCACTAGATGCTGGTGCTTCAAGGCTTTTCCACTGCAACCTACAGGGCTGACATTGCAGCCAAGCTTACCCATTTTGAGAGAACTGCTACATAATACTGTGAGAGCTAAAAATTATTATAACACTCAGGTACGCTGTAGAGGAGCTGCCAACAAGGTCTTCTTACCAAGATCCAACACACTGTATATTGCATTTTCCCTGAACTTTGTCCCCTGAGTATGCTAAAACTTCTTTTCACCAGATGCTGCAGGCATGTCAAAAGTTTGGAGAGGGCTTGTTTGACTGGCTCAAAGCTGTCTTCTTGAAAAAGAGAAGAGGATTTTTTTGTTACTTTCTTCCTTTTTTCTGCATTATTTTACTACAGTAGATTATATTTGTAATATGTTTGCTGAGGTCTTCATAGGGGGGAGATACAATTCAAAATAAGCCAATGCATTTAAAAAAAAAATTAAAGGTAGTGAAATGAGTACCCCTAAAAATGCCAAAGATTCTCAGGTGCTTTCTGAAGCACAGAAAAACACAGAAAGAAATCCCCTCCAAAGGAATCATTCTAAAAGTGCATGAAAACAGATGGTATATAAAGGAGGAGTGAAGGAATCTTTAGTAATGTGAGCATGCGTAAATTAGTAATTTTGGATACAACTATTGTGAGCTCTTAAGATAACCCATCAATTAATGAGGAAGACTATTGAAAGTGCACACAAACAACTGGGGCTGGCAAGCAGGCTGGGTAGTCACTAAATGTAATCTTAACACTTTAATATAACTTCTGTCAAGCTGCCTATCTTCACAGACATCCTGAAGAAAAAAAAAAAAAACCATAGTGCAGCCACAGTGCGTTATTGTAGCGGTGGAGTCCAGGTTGCCTCTTTAATGCACATAGGGAGCTGCCCCTCAGCACATGAGAGAAGGTCCTGGATGACATGCTTAGGGCAAAATGGGAGAGGGCAGGATTTCTCTTAATCCATGTACTCTGCGTTGGTATGTTAATATCAAAATAATTTCAAACAACAAGCTCAGAACAGGCTTCTGAATGCCCTATATAGCAATGACTTATCATGCCCAGATGTACTGTACAATTTTTCATGTAGTTACTTATTCTAGTGATTTATATGCTTTTCTTCTTCATGTGCCCTGCTAGGCCTGTTCTGGTGAGCAATCAGCTGGTGTACTCACTACTTGATTACCTCATCCCTTTTTTAGCAAACAAGAGTCCCTGCCAATTACAGGGTACAGATGTCTTACAGAGTTTAATGCCAAAGAAACAGAAAATGCTCCTCTGTGCACAGGCCGAAGCAACGCCAGAAATTTTATTTTTATAATGAGGAATCATGACTTAGGTTCCAACTTTGAACAAGTTAGACATAACACAATCAAGTTGTATCTGAATGTCACCCACCTCAGGCAGGCAATATACATAGAATATTCTCTTCATCTGTTGATGGCAAAATATCTACTGACTTCAGGAGGGCCAGAATTTCACTCCAAAATTTTTCAGGTAAAGTAATTTGTATCATTAGGAATGCTAATATAGGAAAAACCTGATAATGATGTTTTCCCAGTTGATTTTATTGACAGTAATGTAAAATATCAATTTGTGTATACTCTCGCTGTGTGATTGAGTATCCCTTCAAGGAAGCTTATTTGAGGATATTTTATAAAATAGCAAGCTGCAATAAAAGGGTGGTTCTGAAGAGTGCACTGTGGACATCAAATCAGGAGATCAGGCTCTATATGCAGCCCTTGTGGTGACTATCTGGCTGGGTAGACACCTCCTTGTCTATGAACAGACCTAATAATTAGTGTAGTGTCCCTCATTCTCCCCCTATTTCGTGCTGGTTTCCAAGCATTTTTCCCCATTACTGGCTGAAGATATATGAAAGACGAACAAATGGTAAAAAAAAAAAAAAAAAAGAAGGTTTCCTCCCTTTTTTATTAGGGAGGGAAAAAAAAACAGAAAAAAACCCTACCACATGGACCCACTACGTTCTTGCCAGAGGGCAGTAAATGTCAACACTGTAGTATATTTCCTGCTTTGAAAATGAACCAGTTTAATTCAGAACTATTAAACTTCACAGCAGTGGTAACCCCTTCCTGTGTGTTGTCTTTCTGTTGGGCCAGTCTCTTAAATCATTCAATGCTGCTGCCTGCTAGAGACTGAATCCTCAAAAAAAGAAACTACCCCTGCAGTCAGATTTCTGCAATAAGGCTATGCTTTGATCGGAGCCTTCCTTCTTTCCCTAAGGATGAGTTAAGCTCATAAAAATGCATATCCTGCCCAAATGTTTGTTTGCTCTCATTTATTCCTTCCTTAGTACTAATAGCAAGATGACTGAACAAACAAACTACTGAGCCTGGGTATAAATACCCACCCTTCAATGGCCATTTGTCAAAGGTGATCAAGGCCACCCCACAATTCATGCTTTACTTGTAGGCTGGGCAGCTGCTGTTTTTCTTGTGTTGGTTCAAAGACACCCATTGAGAACAAGCATCTGGTCTTGGAAAGGGAGCAGGGACATGAAATCTGAACAGTATGAGCAGATCCAAGTCTGATGGGTTTTTTTAATCTATCTACAAATTTTCCTGTGCTCTGTCCCAGTATGGATAGTAAAATCCTTATTGGGAATGTAAATACGTATGCAACCACAATTGCCTACCACTAAAGGCTTTGTTCAACAATACCTTCATTTAGATCTGGTAGTGCAGACTCCTGCCCTTATCTGTACCCCACTCGTCAACATCCAGGGGATTGTGGAGCAAGAGAGGGAAGGGTCATCTACAAAAGAGCTTGGTGAAAAATCATGGTCTTATTCTCTATTTTATAATAAAATGCTATAGATGAAGTTGGGTAGACCATGACCATCAGAGAAGTAGGCAGCCAAGGTGCTTTTCTTCAAAGTGAAAACAAACGATCTGGTGGACGGTACAGGAGACGGCCACTAAGTGTTCAACATACTGAAGCTGCACACAGGCACTGTCAGCTGGTGAAAGACTGAGACATAATGGACGTTATCACTACATTGACAAAAAAAAAGCAAAGATACAAGGAGAATGTCATGCAAACAAATTTGTGTTACCTTTGCAGCCTTGTCCACTGTTAGTTTCTAACTACTTTTACCCCTGAAGGATCTCTTAACACAGAGCTCATGCTTTCTTTGGTATTTAGGGATTTAGATTTGCACTGGTTCTGTCAGTGATGCTGGTTTTTGAGGGTTTTTTGGGGGGTAAATGGAAGTCTCAGTCACAGCAGGAAAGTTACCAACATCATCCAGCCACTGTCACAACTGGAAATGTGCTGCCAGCTTGAATAAAAAGATCAAGAGGACTGCACTGTTCCCACCCCCAGTGTGCCTTTCCCATAGATAAGGAGAAGCATCACAACTGCAGAACGATGAGAGGCTTGTGCTTAACCACCACACATAAGAGAATCCATGAAAAACTGAAAGGCATCTAATTACAATGTTGGCAGAAATGTTATCATATAGAAATATAGCAGAAATATAGAAATGTTATTTCAATATGCATTCATCTTCTCTTTCTCCCATAAAGGTTATTCTTAATAAAGATAATAAAACCACAGAGCTGTATATCTCTGCAAAACAGATAAACAGACATAAAAATGAAGGAGCTACATATGACTGCCTTACGTCATGCAGCAAGGTTGCCTGGAATGAGCTTGTGTTAGAGGTAATGTGATGTTCAATTTTAGGGAGTTATTAACTGGTGATGATTAGTTAATAAACATTAATTCGGTCCTTCCACTGAGACGACAGTCTAAATTGCAATGGCCTTATCAATTATGAAAAATGCAAAAGGCCATGTGCACTTTTATAAACTGAGTCAAAGCAACAATTATCTTCTGGCAAAGAAAGTCTCCCATGGCACTTGTACTGAAAAAACTGGCTCCATTCTGTTGGTAACAAATCGTTGACTCTCATCTTGATTTGCTGAATTGTTTATAAGCTCCAGGACACGTCTCTGTGGCCCCCAAAATACTGGCACAGCAGTCAGAAAGCAGTAAGATTTTGTTTTGGATGGACAAAACAGCATCAGAAGTTTGGCTTTAAAAGAAAAGTCAAGTAGTCTACACCCTCATGTTAAGTCTGCAGGACCCAGCAGCACTGTCTGCAGAAGGGAAGGAGCTGGAGAAGGCAATGTTCTTCTCCTTGGTGACAAGGCTTCCTTTAGCAGCATCCAACAAATCCATGAAGAATGGGAGTTCCCAGGTTTCACCTGCTTACGTGCCACCCTCATGAGAAATACTTTTAATGATGTTCATAGTGGTGGCAACAGCAGCTCCAGTTCTGTGTCTGGGTCCTGTGAAAATGTGTGGGGAAACAGGTTTCCAGCCTTATCTCACACTTGTAGGGGAAGGAGGAGGTGGCAGCGGTAGCCCCTACAGATCACGCACCATTCGCCAGCACAGGAAGCGGCATTCAACTGTTGTTCCCCTCTCACATAAAATGTGCCAGGATGAATTGGTTTGAGGAGCACTTAGAAGCAACGTCCGTAATACCACCAACAGCTTACCTAATGTGGAAAGTGACCTGCAGAAAAGTATGTCTTGGGTATAAGAAATGAGCACCTTCCTGTGCTCTCTGTTCTGGCATAGCATGGGGTAAAACAGGCAACTCAAGCTCCTCCTCTCTAATAACATCAGGAAGCAGCTTCATTTGATCAAAAGCAGCTGTATAAAATGCAGACATCTGCATCTAAGGTACTTCCTGAAGTCAACAGGCCTGATTCAGCTTCAGCTAAAGTGGAAATCTAAATTAAAAATAGAATCCTTATCTTCTCCAGTGCCAGCTGAGACCTTTAAAATCAGGTGAAATAATTCCACTCTCTGCATTTCCAAAATTCCTGTCATACAGCGTCAAGCCCAGAGTTCTACTATTCAACATCCATCTGTGATTTTTGAAACTTCAGTTGCATCGTTTTCTTCCCCGTTCTGGAAAAATATACTTGCTCCATCTGGCAAGAGGAATCATAAATCTCCCCCGACTCTACTTGCTATTTTGGCATATTTGCAGTAGTTCACACAGACAGAGTGTATTTAGACAAATGGCAGAAGGAAAACACTTCTGCATGCATATAAGTGGAAGCCTCAGCTATGAACAGTGTTTCTACTGTATTACTCTGAGTTCCTGATTTTGCACATCTTGAACTCAGCTGCACCTTCTGTCTTTCAGCACCATGTTCATTGTTTCTTCATGACTGCTTTCTGTCAGAAATACAAGATTAGTGGATGAAAAGAATGCAGCAAATACCACCCTTGAATTACAGCAATCTGCCTTACAAAATCTCACTTGCAAAATTAATGTGAGCCAGCTAGTGTGAAAACAGTCATGTGGACTGAAAAACTCCATTAACATAAGCAAGGGGTAATGATAAATAGCTAAGTACAGAGGTCAGGGGAGACAGCTAATGGAAGATTTAGGGATCAGTGTAAATCTGTTTTTATTTAAAGTATGTATTTAAAATCAGGAAAAGTAAAGGGATACCACATAAATGTAATTCTTAGATGTTACTAAACTGGGAGGAATGTCAGCCACCAGTCAGAAGGGAGAAATCATGCAGAGTCTTTGATCAAAAGCAGAGGGTGAGAGCTTGGTGAAACCATGTCTGGGAGAAATAAACATCTGGAGGAAAGGAAGTAATGTGAAAAACTAATGCATACAATAAGAAGACGACACAGTAACAGTGGTGCTGAATGGCACAAACAGGTAATAGAAATAGCAAAGTAGACAGACCTTCATATTACAACGTGGTACCCGAGATGACCCAAGATGCAATTTGGAGTTCCATGTGCAGACAGGTCCCCTAGTGTGAACGACACACACACACACACAATGCACTTACTGGGACACTGCTGGGGTACCAAGGGGCTGGGAGAGGGAGGCAGGCCACGGAAATTGTGGTTTCTCGAGGTTCCTTTCCCTCCACATCCATCAGCATCAACAGCATCGTGCACGTTCTGTCTCGGGATGGGGCAGCAGCCATGAGGATTTATGGCCCCACTGTAAGCATATGGCTTCCACTGCCACAGATTGGGCCTCAGATTTCTCATGCTGCAAGTCAGAGTGCTGAGGGGGAAAAAAAGTCTCTGAAAAAGAAGATTTGGGGGGAGAAAGTGGACTGTACTGGGAGAAAGAGCATGGTCCTAAAACTGTTAAGGCTTTGTATATGTAACACAGGAAGAAATACTAGTATTTGCTAGCAGGAGATACGCTGTTTCAGTGTTGTTAAGTCTCATGGTATTTACTGCTTTTTAATGCTCCAGGTCCTGGAATATAGTTATGCAGCAATCTGATTTTTTTTTTTTTAAGTTACACTTTTGGAGGAATGTTTGCAAATGTGTGCAAAACTGTAACATTTTTTAACTTTTCTTTTTTAAATCTACCTGAAGACCTGGTTCCAAATTTCAGTTGATAATACTGTTATAAATGTTCTTAAAACAGCTATAGGTACTGGGACTAACAGAATGGGATCACAAAAGAACAGAAATTGTAAGAGTATTTGGAAGATGAGGGTGTCAGCTCCATTAAGGTTATCTGATCGAGGACCTTGCCAATGCCAAGGGGGATAACACATAGAGGGGAAAGCATTAAACAAGAACACAGAGACACAAACCTGGTAGACAAAGAATGACAGAGGCAATGCCAAAGACCAAAAGTCTCCAGTCACTAATCAATGAGCCATTAAGAAATTACAGTCTTAGCTTTGGAAAAGGCTGACGTGGGCTTTGTAACTGATCAGAAGATGGATGCAAGAGGAACATAAGGATTTGGGATTTTCCAAGGGACTCAGTGGGACTATGCCAAACTTACGGAAGGTTTAAGGCAGGGGACTGAGGAGGAAAAGAGAGGGACTAGGCAGAGAGGGGTATAAAAGGGGCCAGTTGGATGTAAAATGTCACTGGTCAGTACACTTGTGCCCTGCACCTGATCACCACAGTCTGTCCTACCTGCTTATTAAATCCTTTCTTTATTATCTCTCTGTGCAAGATCTCACCCTTTATCTTGTGCAAGTGCTGTAAGGACAAAGTGCCCACAACCAGCATAGCAGGTGTGAGTGAATATGGGGCCAGCTCCTCGATTCAGTCCAGGTGAGGGATCTCTCGGCTGCCAGCCACCAGGGCTGGAATGGTGCCTGTCCTGAACACCGGCTGCTGGGACAGGCCGGAGTGAGTGAGGGGCTCAGCACTGGTAGCCCCAGTGCTGGAAATGGGGAAGCAGCAGCTGCATCCATTGGCCTGGGATGGAGACTCTCAGGTCTCTGATCAGGGCTCCAGTGGCTGGGCAGGAGGGATCCCCTGGTCTCAAATGTGCTGGAGGTGTGTCTGCTTTTAACATCCCTAAACAGAAGTCATGCGAAAATATGAGATTTATGGAATATTAGAAATTCCTTGACACACAAGACATGCAAATAGAAATGGTATATCCCATATGGCTTAGGCTTGTCAGCCTCATGAATCAAAATACTTTTTAATCTCTGACTGCCTGTTATAGGACACTGATCGTGTAGACACTGATGGGTCTAGCATAGCCTTTCAAGACTTGCTGTTGTAGGAGATACAGGTCAAGAGCCATAATGGTTCATGACTGACATGTAAGGCCAGAGAACACCCCTAAAGCATTACGTAGCTCATGCTCCATGCTAGGATTTTAACTGCAACATGGCTGCACTTTAAGGGAAGTCTGGGCACTCAGTTTATCCCTAGCTGTATCCGGCATCCAGGTTTTCTTCCCCGTGCAACGCCAGAGCGCCTGCACCAACAGCTGAGAGGACAGATGGCAGTGAAAGCAAGATGAACACACCCTGCAAGACACCACAGGAGTAGTGATGAGCTGCCGCAGATTGCTTCAACAACTTGCAAAAAGACAGAAATTTAGGAACGAGCAACAGTGAGGTCTCCACAGCAGGGGCAGGAGGGGATTTCCTTACAGTGACAGGGCTGGGAAAGAAGTCCTGGAGTAAATTCAGGAGAGGAGCCTGGCCAGGTAAACATAATTCAATTCATTGAGGAACAGACAGAAGGATGACTAGAAAAGAACAGACAGGCAATAACTTTTGGTTTATATTTTTAATAAGCCAAGACTGATAAAGTCTAGTCTTAATTTGAAAAACGGGGCATGTATGATGCTGTTAACTACCCCATGGACACAGCGGAGGTGGAGGCAGAGACAGGGTGTGAGAGTCCACAGAAGTGGAGCCTGCTTCAGCTTCCTGAGCTTTGAGACTGTATTTCACAGGATTTTAAAATCCATAAAAATGCACAGAATCATTTGAAGAGTAAGCTTGCACCTGAGGCTTGTCAGAAATCTTCAGTCTTAGAGATCAAATCAATTATTAAAGCTTCTTACACTCCACATTAAATTGTTCTCATCACTATTTTCATTAGTGAGAAACTGCTTCATATAGCAATTCAGAATCTATGAAATAACTAAATGCATACGATCAATTATTTCTCAGGAATTTGCTAGAAGTGGACACAGAAGAAACGAGAGGCCAAAGCAATTCAGACAGACATCTGGGTTTTGCACTGCTCTAAGCTTTGCATATGAGATGATCTCTGCTTTTTGGTTTACTGTGACAGTGGTCTGGCAGAGAACAATATGCTAACAGGAACATCGCATGCTAGGCATTACATACTCATATATAAATGACCATAAAAGAAAAAGGACTCAAATCTTCTGCCTTGAACTGTTTCAGGGATCATTTTAAATAAATGTATATGAAAATTATACAATGCATAGAGACATAGGGAAAAGGAGTTATTAAATCAATCAGTCCAGCCTCTATCCAACTGCCCAGCATCTTTTTTTCAAGTAGCAACAAGCATTAGGTACTTCAAGGGAAAAGTAAGAAATCCCACATCAGACAGATTAAATGTCTTTCTGTTTTCTAACAGAGACTGTCTTAAACCCAGAAGGATGTGGTTTAATAGCATTCTGATTTTTTAATATATTTTAAACAAATAACCACCACAACCCTGAATGTTCCTATTAACCCTGTAATTCTGTCAAATGGTTTATGAATCTTGTTACATTCTCAGCATTAACAGCCTCCTATGGCACGAGTTCCAAAGCCTAAGTGCATTTTTTGTCGAAAAAGCATTAGCTTTCATCAGTCTTCAATTTGCAAATTTCACATCTGCACTGAATGTCCCCTTCTTGTCTCTTAACATCAGAAAAGCAAATGTTCCTGGATCTACTTACATGTCATACTCTATTTTGAAAAACAAAATAGTTGTCACTATTAGCTCACTTCTTATAGTTCTGTATATGGTTTGTTAATCCTCTCTATATTAAAAATTCCCATAATACATTTAATACTAACACCCTTCTGTTGAAATGGAATGAGACATTTGGTGTGACATCTGGCAGTTACCAGTGGTACTAAACAACAACCGAAAGCTCTACCTGCACAATTCCCTTTACAAAAAATAATGTGACAATATAGTTAAAAAGCATAATAAATTAAGTTGTAATTTAAACACAGTGGGGTTTTGTGTCCCAAACTGCTGCCCTAAACATAGATCATTCAGGGACATACCCAGCAGTTGGATTTTCTCTTTTGTCAGAGGAGAGGTTTTGGCAAGCAAATATTCATGTATCTGTCCGGCATTCTGGATGAAGCAATAGACCCCGATCCTGTAATTTGTCCTTTTAGCTAACATTTGTCTATTCCCACAACTAATGAGGTGATCATTACATATTCACTGCATCCTTGCTAGAAGACATTTAGCTACCTAGAATTTTAAGTCTGGCTAGTTGTTTCTGCCCCTTTAAAGAGAGGAGAGGTCATAAAAACCCTTAGTTATATTTTTGAAAACTGTAATCGAAGCCCAGTGCTTAGGAGCATTAATACTACCAACCCTCTGATTCACAAACTTCTACAAGACAACAACTGCAGACTGCAGGGCTTATTGTTTGGTACAATGATCATGCAGTTAAAACAGCCAAGGTCCCAAGCTCCACCAAAGCATTCTTCCATTTTTACAATGTCCCTTTCCTTACCCAGCCCTACCTTTCTTTCCTAAAGCGTATGAAGGAATCAGAATCCCTAGATTCTCTTTTGTGGTCATTACAATGGTCTCTTTACCTTTTCTCACCATGAACCCTGCTTTAGCACTTAAAATACTATTACAGATTACATCTGCTTAATAAAAGGGCCACAGGGCTGACCTGTTTTGCTTAGCACCATCTCCTTGTGCCATGTGATCAGGCCAGTCTCTTCATTACCTCTTCTCTCTACTGAAATTGTTTTTTCAGAAAGGCTGCCATCAAATGTGTGTTTTTAAGCATGAAGCCAGCAACGGCAAAACTTTTCTTGCAGAAAAAGTATAGACACAGATTGGCAGTACTTCTTGGGGGACTGCCCATTTCTAAAATCCTGGTCCTTTCTGAATGTTTTAGTGTCTCTGTGGTTGAGCCTTCTGTGGTTAAAGGAATCCTCCCTAATTATCTAGCAGTAACACAGAAGACATCAAATGCTTTCCCTATCCAGCTTGCTTACTTCTAAAGGTATCATTTTTGCAATAAATTCAGTCACAGCATGTGACCTGCATACATACAAGCCTGAGATTTGTTACACACATCCCTGATGTTTTAAAGTTAAGAACCTTGTCACTCCAACCACCCTACCTAGATAATAAAGAGGTACTTCTCAGTGTGATCAAGGGTGTGCAACATCTTGGAGGTTCCTATTTCTCTTCATTAAGAAAGGCTATAAAGGATATAGGCATTGCTTAACAGAGGTAGTAAGGAATTAATGTTGCATCCAGGCTTATCTTATATTTAATTATATTTTCAGATAAACTTCCAAACTCTTTCACTTAGAAGTAATCCAGCATCCACTCCTATACTGCATCTCTTACAGAGCGTTTCTGGCTTCTACTGATTTGATGGCACAACCTTACTTCAAATTCATGTTTGTTGTAGCACCAGATACAAATATCTCTAGATTTGCAGCAGAGAGAGGTCTATTTTCATTATCCCTAGTATTTCTAAATATGCTGCAGTCACGCAAATATTCTGTTTGGGATACAAGAGAAAATATATTTGATGCGATTGTGGTAAACCAAAGGCAAGTACAAAAGGTAAGTACCTCCGTATTTAGCAATTCTTCTGTACATGAAGGAATTTCTAGCAGCAGTGTATTCTATATGCAGAATGATGAGCATCAGTCTTATAAGTACTTTTCTTAGGGAAGTTCCTTGAATTGCATGAGCTCTGTGCTGTGAAGCAGTGCTCTATAATATTGAGTTTCTGTTTTTAGTCACGGCACTTGCATGTTGTTTATTTGGTATGAAACAACTGGACTTCAGAGTAAAGGTGTGTGTTGGGACAGCAGCCAGTAGTAATAGAAAGAGGTCTACAGAACAAATAGAAAACTACAGTAACACTTTGTGAAAGACAGCCCAGGAGACACCTTATTCATAAGATGAATGCCTCGTGACAGGATTCCTAGCACTTCCTTTAAAGCTGCTCCAGAAAATTCCTTCTATCATCCATAACACTCTTGACATCCGGTGAAAAAAAGCCTGGGCATTTTTTTTTCCTTCTGTGTACACTCTTACTACGCTTCATAGACTGCTTGGAGAGGAAGAAATTTTCTGTGCCAAGCTACAGTTTGCAGCAGAAAAATGGGATCCCTTCTGATCCACAGTCCTCAGTATACTAGTTCATATCAGCCTATCAGAAACAAATTAGAACAGCCAAAAAAAGCTAAACATTCCTGAAACGGTTGATGTTTTTTCTTCTCTTCATTTATCTGTCTGCCATTACAGATGGAACCCATTACCACCCACTTCCTCAATTAGGAAATGGTTCCTCTGTACACTTTGTACTGCTCCTTGGATGCTCTGCGTGCATTTATCCAGACAGTTAGGAGTGAATTCTGTCCCCACTGCAAGTGAGTCAAACGTAAGCCAGCTATGGAGCAGATGTCTTATGGATAAAGTCATGGATACCTGCAAATAAGCCTAGTGAAAAACAGATTACCTGAGCCTGAGCATAACACCAAGCTGTGTAGTGCAGCTCCCCTGCCCCAAATCTGATCTGGCTCACACATCCCATGGACAGAGAAGCCCACATCTGTCTGCAAACACTGTGTAGATGTGCCCCTCTATATCATTTGCTTGTAAGCGGAGACTTGCTAGATAAGATGGTCATGGTGCCCTGTTACTTACATGTATACAGTTTATTTCTTTCAACACTGCATTGCTTACATTCAGCCTAATGTTAGCCTCCAAAAGACTACATGTCAGGCCTACACCTTTGCATAAAAGTTTTTGCTGCCTAACTTTCTGTAAAGGCAGTGAAGAAAGAGAAGCACTCAGACAGGTAGTTTATCTGGTCTGAAGAACGTGTAAAATAGAGGTGCTTCTTTTCCCATCAATTACATAGGATCTCCAGACGTTCAGCTAATTTCTGTAGAGCCCTACATCCTTTACAGGGAAAGTACAAAACTGACAAGCTTTCTGACTGAAAAAATTACAGCCTGGAGATATCATTTATCTGACGAATACCTCTTACTCATCCTCACTGAACCATAGGCAGAACAGTAAGATACAGGCAGTTATTTAGGACAGCAAAAGTTATCACAGAAAATTTCGCCTTGATGCAATGGGAAGGAAGAAAGCAAAAGGATTCGCTAGAGGGTGTAATGCAGTGAGTGCATTTCCTTACACATGCTGTTTATTTTGCACAGATCCTCTTTCTAATCCTGCAGACTATCTCCTCTAAAGCTGCTCCTTGAATGGGCACCTGGACTGAACTCCCCTTGGGTTGGGGGCTGCCAAATAGACATGTACTTCTGACAGAGACACTTGGCATGCTCTTGACTTGCTACAGAGCTGGCTGTCAGGTTAAAAGGAGGGGATGAATGCAGTGGCCAAGATTGGGGTTGAGGCTGGGAGCAGGAGGGTGAGCTCGCCAGTTCCCTGCGTGGGCACCTGAAAGCTGCCCTGCAAGCTGTGCTGCTTGTTTTTCCTTCCCGACCTGCTCTGATGAAAACGTCCTGCTGGTTCACAGCAAAGACAAAAGCTGAGTTTTCTCTGACAAGATACATTCCTGTAGATCACAAAGGCATTCTTTCTTACCTAAACCCTGTACCTGAAGAAACTGACTCTCTCTTCCTTCTACTTCTAGATCTCTGTGTAATCAAACCCTAATAACAAATTACATTCTAATAACAAAATCATGAGTGAAAATAAGCAGCTTGCCTCATACATGTTCAAAACCTCTCACCCCAAAGACAGGAAAGATTGAATAATTTCTTTGTTTTAATACTTCGGAAAGAGGAAATAAAACATGAAACAAAAGCATTTTTCATTGTGCTTTCATTCTTTTGACACAAGGCACACCTTGCTACAAGAAAATTACTAGGATAGGAAATTACATAAGCAGGTGAACTTGAAAATTATTATTTTTTCCCATTATTTAATTTTTTCCATTTCATTCTACTCTAGTATTCCATAGAAATTTTTCCAAGACAAGTTCCTATTTGACCACACATTTGGAAAAAAATGTGTGGTTTTTTTTCTATTTTTAACAAGAAACAAATAACATCACTGTCTTTCTGATGCACCTAACTTTCATTACTATGAGCTACAAGTATGTGTTAAGAAAGAAAATCTCTCCTGGGGTTCAGTGAAAGGGAATATATACTTCTGAAATATATTTAATTTATACATCTTAAATACACTGCAGATCATCTAATCTGGACACTAATATGAATCTTTACATTGTCTATAAACAGCCTTTATACTTTTTAAGGAAAGCAAAACCATGTAAAGGAACATGAAGGAGTGTTTGACACCCGGTGGCTGTGCCACCGTCCAGAGGGATGTTGACAGGCTGGAGAAATGGGCTGAAAGGAACCTCATGAAGTTCAACAAGGGGAAGTGCAAAGTCCTGCACCTGGGGAGGAACAATCCCAGGCTCCAGTATGTGCTGGGGACCGACCTGCTGAAAATCAGCTTTGCACAAAAAGACCTGGAGTCCTAGTGGACAGCAAGCAAGGAATGAGTCAGCAATGTACCCTTGTGGCAACAAAAGCCAATGGTATCTTGGGCTGCATTAAGAAGAGCATCATCCACAGGTTGAGGGACATGATCCTTCCCCTCTACTCAGCACTGGTGAGACACGTCTGGAGTGCTGGGTCCACTTCTGGGCTCCCCAGTATGCGCGAGAGACACAGACATACTGGAGTGAGTCCAGCAAAAAGTGACAGAGGTGATTAAGGAACTGTATCATCTGACATAGGAGAAGAAACAGAGAGCTGGGCTTGTTTAGCCTGGAGAAGAGAAGGTTCAGAAGGGATCATATCAATGTGTACAAAAACCTGATGAGAGCATGGAAAAAAGAGCCAAACTCTTTTCAGTGGTATCCAGTGACAGGACAAGAGACAATAGGCACAAATTGAAATGCAAGAAAAGTTGTTTAAACATAGGAAAAAAACCTGTTTTACTGCAAGACTGATAGCACACCGGAGTAGGTCTCCATTGTTGGAGCTGTTCAAAACTCGACTGGACACAACCCTAGCAGGCTGCTCTACGTGACCCTGCTTTGAGCAGGGGCTTTGGTCTAAAACATCTCCAGTGATGCCTTCCAACCTTAACCATTCTGTCATTCTGTGTTTCTGTAAGGGGTAGAGTACTGTCCTAGGGTTTATGCTGAGATTATAGTCAAACGCATCTAGATTTTGTTTAGTGTAAAAACCATGGTCATCAGTTTTATCTTTACAAGCTGCAGGAATATCTTGCTTACCAGAGGGGAAAATACGCATGTCAAATTGAAGGGATTAAGGGCACTGTGCCTTAAAGCAGATGAATTGTAATGCTTCTGTTTATGCAGCTATGCCAGTAGACCAGAACTTTTGTTGTTGTGGTACCAGCAGATCAGCTTCCTCTGGGCTTCCTAATGGTCTGTGCCATCAGTTCTCACACGTGGAAAAGGACTGAAAGGCTGTCATTCTGGCCCCTTTTGCTTGGATTTAAGTAACAACAGAAAGGATAACATCGTGCAGAACCAGGCTTCTTTTTGCTGTCTGCTTACTACACTCCCCTGGTACCCTGCAACCAGCAGCATGCTCCTCCATGCCAGAGGAACACAACCACACCAGGAGAGGAAAAGCAGGCAAACATCCAGCCTTGCAGACCTAATCTGACCCTCAGTCCCTATGGCACAGACGTTGTAGGATCAAAACTTCAGTGTGGAGAGTGAGTTTTATAAGAACAGGAGCAGCATAAAGCCTTTTTCAGGCCACCTACCTTGACTTGGTTGTTCCTACTACTCTTCCCCCAAACTGTTAAGCCTATCCCATAAAAAGCTATATCAACAGGACCCTTTGTCAGCAAGACTGGATCCCCCAACAGGATGAGTTGTTTCAAAGAAACACTGCTACCTTTTTTTTAAATATTACTTTTTAAGGTTCTGCAATCTGACTTTAACTAGTCCTTCTCAGACAAGCAGTCAGAGTGGATTCAAACTGTTCGTCCAAGTCAGAGTTGTACAGACAGGCCCTGTGCAATGAAACATTGATGATATTCTTCCCTTAACAACATGTATACATAAGACTTTCTTCATTCTGAGTAGAGAACCATGCCATAAATATGATTTATAGTATATCATATGAAGGAATGATTGCAAGAAGATGAGGCATTGCAAGAAATATATCTTGCTAATTAGAAATGACAAGATGGAACATTTACTGCATAACTAGAACCCTCAAAATTTATTTATAAAATCCAGAGAATCATTAGTCTTAAAGTATAAGGAAGATGAGAAAAGAGTTATGTTTAAACTTGTCTACAGATGTATGATAAATAATGCTCTACAGCACGCAAATCCCTTGCATATACCTACCAGTGGTCTCAGTGTTCTCAAGAATTTACCTTTGCCTCCAGCATCTCTCCTGAAATGATAGATGGGATTACGCCATTCTTGCAGGGTTTTGGCATTGCTTCATTTTTGTTTCATGATAGTGAGGCCTTACCATTTTCTCTGACCTGTTCAAGGTGATTCAGATTTGTAGGCCATGGGCTAGTTTCTCTGAGAGTGGAACAATGCCACAAAACATTTCCCAACACAAGAAAGACCCACAGCAAAATATTAAAAGACAAAGTACAGTGTGGTGACATAGATGGAAAACACACAGTATTAAAGGCATCATAAACATCCTATGCTCCTTCAACAGGAGAGATCATGTTAGAGGAAGCACGGATGGAGAAAAATAAATACTAGAATTGCATTTATGGGACAAACTGATATGGCTGAGGCTTTCACCTGATTTGAAGGTAAGTTAGGTAAACAATCGCTTCATATCTATTATCTGTTGATTTTTCTGTGTTGAAATGTTGCATGGAAAAATACCACTAAAATGTTAATCAGTGTTAGCAGATCAAGAAAGCATGGCAGTTCACTGCTGGTGGAGATTTAAGCAGCTCAAATCTAAAGATTCTCAGTAAAGCATGGCGTGTTGAGAATTAATCTGGAATGTAAGCATGCTACATTTGTGAGGGCAGAGTACAATACTTTGGCTGACTTCAACAGCTGGTTGCAGCATACCAGCGAGATGCTGTAACAAAGACGTGCAATATTTTTAGGCTGCAAAGTCTTCATCAATTCATGTAAAGAAGGCAGATGGAGCCTTTTAAATATCAAGTACTCCTTTCTGTCAAGATTCCCTTACCTGTAAATAGCTTGGCTTCAGTTTAGTGACGTGTCCACAGAAATCATCATAAGCCATAAAACCTCTAATGGTTAAGTTACCTTGAAGAACAAGGGATACAGATTAATGTAACAAGTGCTAGCTACACTCAAAATAATCACAAATCCAAATACTTTACACTAAAAATAAAAATACACACTCTAATAAAATAGGCAGAAGTATAAGAAATAGTTTATTCCACTGCAGCAAACAGCTGAAGTCAATTTGTGTGGTTTCCATACCAGATGTGAAAATTACACTTTTTGGTTTTGTTCTCTTCATCCTTCTCATCTCCTCATTTCTTTTCTTTTTATTAAGCCTTTCTACCCTTTCTGCCTTCTCCATTCTTACACCTTTGAACTTTCCTCCTTTTTTTTTTTTTTTTCCCTTCCCCTAGGACAGGAGAAAGAGCAGAAGAAATAAGCTAGGACCTTAAACATGCACACCACAGGTTTTGTTACAATGGTAACACAAAAGAACCCACATTTTGCTAAGACTGTCCTCAATGAGGAAAGCAGGAGGGGAAGCACTGCAGCACAAGCCATGGTCATTTTTTCCTGCAACGACATATTGAGGAAAGCACTGCCAAGACATCTGCAGAGGAGTGTGCAGGTCTGGCTGTTCCTGCAAGCACATAATGCTCACTTTGAGGTTTTCAAAGAACTGCAAATTAAATCTGGGTGAACCAGCAGCTGAATTCCCTGGTTAGCTGGACTGTAACTGCTGAGGGAAGAAGGAATACCTTCCACTGGCCAAGCATCTCTGAGACTTAGTTGGTTTCAGCTGCCATCTGCGCGTAGGCTCATGCATTTCTCTACCTGCTTTTGCTCACCTCAGATGAGCCCCAACATCTGAAGCTACAAAATGGTGCTCTGCTATCTCCTCTTTGGCTCAGCTTCACAAAAAGAAGTTGTAGTTTGTTTAAAACTTAGGTCGAACCAGTTACAGATCTGGGACAATAAAGCCAAGGATTGAGAAAGACCAGGAGTATAATTACATGGGAGAGGAGAGCGTCAGAAGTCAAATATAAAGCAGCCTATGTGGGCACCTAGAATAAACAGCCCATTAAACCAAATACGATCTCCCATGCAGGGACCGATGCAGACAGCAGTTATCAAAAAGCATCTGTCCCTCTACTCTGAGTGAAAGCCTCAGTACAGCCCATCCTAAGCATTTAGAAACCACAAGTAAGGCCTCCAGAAGTCATGCTGCTCTCTAATAAATATATATGTATTTTTTGACATTCCCTACTGTGTCCTTTTATTTTTCCAGGAAGCCTCCTAACTTCAGTATGTAAATAAACAGTTCAACTTCAATAGTCGCTACAAAAGGGAAGCAGCAAATAACAACAGTCCCCTACTCTCCATATGAGGGAAGGTCCACCTATCATATCAAAACCCCCCAGACCAGGCAGGTGGGTATTTTAGCCAACCTCTCCCATCACTTCTAGTCTCATCTGCGCTATCTGTTTTGCGGGCCTTCTCATGCCCCCTCCCAGGCCATCTCCTTCATCTCCTCAGTCTGTCTATGCACTTAGATTACCCCAACTCTCTCCACTGCATCCTACCCATCCAGGCCCATCACATCTGCAGAATGCAGATTTTCTTTTTTGGTTTTGGGTTTGGTTTTTGTTGTTTTTTTTTTTTTAATAAGTTGCAAGTGGCTTTAAATGAGTAGATTAAGAAAATGGCAGCCATTCTGCTCCACTCTGACTCCACTGAAAGTGATGGGAATCTGCAGTTGTTTTGAAAGAGGAAATAAAATCCCAGGAGATGGAAGGCAGGAATAAGGAACTGACATGTAAATTAGGGACACGTCTCAGTATCACGAGACTAAATTCACAGGTACATGTCACAGAGAAGAATAGTGATATGCTCATTTATGCCTTGGATGAATTTGATCCAGAACACTTTTTTATGCTTATGAAGATGAAGAAAAGCTTTTGCAAAATATTAAAAAGCAGGTTTTGCAGGGTGTCTGCACAAATTATCACAACTTCAACAAAAACATCTGTATCACTTTGCAGCCATGGATGTCTTTACATGCTAGTGAGGCAGTATTTTATACAGTTATGACTTTGTTTCAACATTTGCATAGAAAGGATGCTGAAAATCAAATTTTAAGGACAGCTAATCCATCTCCAGAATTATACCCACATTAATATTCTTACTCAGCTCATGTATAAGGTTATAGTAAAACCCCCTCCACTTTTCATCAAAGAGCTTCAACCTGAATTATTTTTAACATTTATCCTGGATATATAACAAGTTACTTCAATGTATAACCCAATTACAGGGGTATTGATAACATTTTTAGCTCTCTAAAGTTAGCTTTTTGTGGTTTATGGTGTTTGTAGTACACCATGCATCAACTGAAATGCAATCTTTGCAGGATATTTATTATTTTACATACAATCTGGTAATTTCCATCTAATCCTTCTGCTGTTTTCGGTACACCCCAGTCCTTTACCTTAAACTTCTGGAATTATATAGTAAAACCTACAAGCAGTGTTTCAAAACAAAAATCTGCGGTTATCATTTCCCAGTTAAAACAATGTTTTTCAATATGAATTGTAATCTGTAATATTGCATCTTTATTCAATGCCACTCTAGTAATCTAACAGCGGCAGTTCTCCACTGATTTTCCACCTCTTCATTCACTGAACTTTGGATGCCTTATCTTGTCCACCCTGTAAAAAAAAAAAACTTATTTGCCCTTAAATTTAATGGGACATTTAGTTAATATATGCTTCCTGTGATGTTTGGATGGTTTAATCATCAGTCACCAACTAAAACCTGCATTTTATTATTTCCCTCAAGGCACAAGTAGACCTATTCTTTTAACAAGAAGGGTTAATTTACTACTGCCACACTTGGGTTTATGCCACTGAAACTTCATAGTGAGAAAAAGTCAGCAGTGTTACACCACTACAAAACTGATGTCATATCAGGCCTTTGAACAGAGATCTACAGGAGAAAAGTTGCATGAATAAATCTGTGCTCAATACTTTTGTACAGATTATGTTTCACCCTTTCATTCTGTTATATTATGAAAAGGTCCAGAAAAGTTAAAGCTGCTTTAGACTTTGTTACAACACCTTTACACAGCTTTTTCTCTAAAAGACCTAGCTTGATTTTTTCTAAACCTGACTATCAATCTAGAGATAATGCGCATAAATTCAAAGGAAAGAACTGCCAGGTGTCTGAGCTATGGGAACAGGTAATGCAGTTACTCTTGGATCACCTCTTTAAGGTGAGTTTCAGAGAGCTGCCACTGGCAGAGAGGCTGCTCATCCAAGTGTGAATGCTACCAGAAGCCCAGAAAAAGAGAAGTCTCATGCATCTGTACAGGTGACTCTGGATCTCTTGCTGAAATGAAATACTGCTGAGATAAAACAGTGGACCAAGAGTAAGAGGCAAACTTTACCTCTGCTTTGCAGACACCCTCAAAACTCTTTCCGAGGAGGAAAGACACCAAGCACTCATTGCTCCTCCACAATTACTAACTCTGCAGCAGGGTGACTGCTGGCTGTGCTCAGGCAATTTAAAATGAAAAGCACAACTAGAACAATTTACAGATGCATTAATCACCACTTAACTCTTGTTAGCAAAGGACATTTGATGCATCTTCCAACTTTAAAGCAAGTGCCATATAAAGTTGGAAGATAGATAGAGCCAATTCTTCATCCTGAAACAGTGCTTGGTTTTAATCGTAGCATTTACTGCAATGAATGAGAGTTTAATCTCCAAAGGGAGACTACCATTCATGAAATAGTTGAAGAAAGTTTTACACACAAATTCTGTTTCACAATAGCCAAATCAGACACAGACATAGGAAAACAGTGTCCCAGCAACTCAGTGTGCTCTGCCCACAACAACATTTGTAGATTTAACCAGATCATCATTTTCTGCCTAGGAGATTCTGCCAGATGAAAAAAGGTGGAGAAGGAGGAATAAAACCACTTTAATAGTAACTAAAGAATGAAGAGTGTTTTTGCCAATGGAACATATTTGTTTGGGGCAGCATCAAGAAAAAAAGAAACCCTAAGTTTTTTACCATAATTTGAAACCAGATTCTCCTCAGAGGAATGGAAAGAGGGGAAAAAAAAAAAAAGCGGTTGTCCCGAGGCTAGGGATGAAGGAACACTGCAATATTTCTAGCGAAAGGTCTCTGCTCCAACAACCATCCTCCTACAGACACATACTGCTGCACTGAAACAACACAAGGCTCAAGGTACAAATGAAGCAAGACTACTTTGTTAAATTTATTTTCACGTAGGAGAATCCAATCAATGTGTCTAACACTCCTTTGACAGTATTTCCTGTTAGAAAGCATGGCTGGGAGGTGGAGGCGAAGAGCAGGAGCCAGCAAGATTAAAGAGACTACTCTGATGGGTAACAGCAGGAAGGCCCCACCACCTCAAGATGGGGTTTATGAGCTGGAAGAAGAGGTGAACATGAAGTTCAACTAAAAAAAAGATGTACTAGAATAAATGGGTTCAGGGGAATATTTTAACAAAATTGCTGATTCCAAATAATCAAAATTTTCACTGAGACAAGTGAGTTGAGTCAGCAATTGAACCAGGACAATGAAGTTGGCTGGCACCTGGCAGAGATGGTTTCCCATCAGCCTAGCATCTCAGTTCCCCACTTCCCAAGCCCTTCAGTCCCTATGCTTCCTTTAAGGACCAAGAAGAGGCACGCAAGCAGTCAGCAGCTAGCTAGAAAGTTGCATTTCAGTTCCCTCCAATAGTGTTTTTTCTCTCTCTAAGTGTTTGGTGGGTGTAGTTGCATTATTTGCTTTCCTTAGTGGCAATCCTGACATGTGAAGGTCTCATCTTATTTCCATCTCCTCCCTTCTCAGTTCCTTATTCCTAACCCTGTATCACAATTCCCAGCCCTCATCATGAAAATGCACTTTTTTTAGCACAGAGCAATGAATTTATGGCAAAGACCACAAACAGTTATGTTAGTACAACTGAGAGGGTTGCAAGAATAGGAAAGAGCAGCCAGGAGATGACAAAGGGCAAGAACTTCTTGTCTCCAAAGAAAACACGCTTCAGAACAACCTCCTGAGAGCTCAGCCGGCTTCAGCCAGACTCCTGGCTCTCCAGAATTACTCCCCAGGCCATGGCCCAGCACATCTGCTCCCCCTCAGCATCAGCTGCATTTGCCATAGTAATGTGAATTTCACAATACTGGCTCTTTTCTGGTAGCCCTTCTGCTCTGGAATCAAGAAAATATCACTTACATTAAAAAACAAATCAAAAAAAGCATTTGTGGTTTGAAAGACAAGGTTGGTAATGTGAACCCTGATGACTCAACACATCTAGAAGGAAAAAAGCTGCATGAAATTAGTAATTTGTTAATGGCTTGATTTCATGTCTTCGTGGACTGACTCATGAGCGTAAGGCTCAATACCTGCAACACTCCCATCTACATTTGACTAGGTAGGACACAGGGTTGCTTTCCCTCAGTTTGTCCATGGTTTCTCCGTAAAAAAATCAACTTCCCCATGTCTATAGAATGTGACTGCAACTCAAAACAGAGGTGCTTTTCCCTCTATACGCACGCACATGCCCATAATAAAGCGAAAGCTTACAAAATTAAGAGGGAGGCCATTGGCTTTATCCACTTCCAGATGGAATAAACAGATCAACCATAACAATGATCCAGTTCTGTTTAATATCTTTATCAATGATCTGGATGAGGGGATCAAGTGCACCCTCAGTAAGTTTGCAGATGACACCAAGTTGGGCAGGAGTGTTGATCTGCTAGAGGGTAGGAAGGCCCTACAGAGGGATCTGGACAGGCTGGATCCATGGGTTGAGGCCAACTGTATGAGATTCAACAAGGCCAAGTGCCGGGTCCTGCACTTGGGTCACAACAACCCCATGCAACGCTACAGGCTTGGGGAAGAGTGGCTGCAGAGCTGCCTGGCGGAAAAGGACCTGGGGGTGTTGGTTGACAGCCACCTAAACATGAGCCAGCAGTGTGCCCAGGTGGCCAAGAAGGCCAATGACATCCTGGCTTGTATCAGGAATAGTGTGGCCAGCAGGACTAGGGAAGCGATTGTCCCCCTGTACTTGGCACTGGTGAGGCTGCACCTCGAATACTGTGTTCAGTTTTCGGCCCCTCACTACAAGAAGGACATCGAGGTGCTGGAGCATGTCCAAAGAAGGGCAACGAAGCTGGTGAAAGGTCTAGAGCATACGTCTTATGAGGAGCAGCTGAGGGAACTGGAGTTGTTTAGCCTGGAGAAGAGGAGGCTGAGGGGAGACCTTCTTGCTCTCTACAACTACCTGAAAGGAGGTCGTAGCAAGGTGGACATTGCTCTCTTCTGCCAAGTGACAAGCAATAGGACGAGAGGAAATGGCCTCAAGTTGTACCAGGGGAGGTTTAGGTCAGATATTAGGAAAAACTTCTTCACTAAAAGAGTAGTCAGGCACTGGAAAAGGCTGCCCAGGGATATGGTTGAGTCCCCATCCCTGGAGGTATTTAAAAGATGGGTAGATGTGGTGATTAGGGACATGGTTTAGTGGTGGACTTGGCAGTGTTATGTTAACAGCTGGACTCAATGATCTTAAAGGTCTTTTCCAACCTAAACAATTCTATGATTCTAATGAAGTTTGAGAACACCTGCTCTTCTTTGCCATGCTCTGCCACCAGCACTATGGCAGAAGCAGTTTCATGACACATGGTGAACTACCATAAGAGCTTGCTCTTGCCAGCTGCACACTCCCTGTTGCCTTGGTTGTGCCAGCTTTAATGTTGTTCATCAGAGTTCTCCATGAGCCAGTGTAGCTTATGCAATGCACAGAAACAACCTGGCAAAAAATGAAGACACTTCTGCTGTTCTAGTGAGTCAAATCAGTTCAGCAGAAGGTGAGCTACTAACCAACAGCCTCTGCCAAGGAGAAAGCAATCTGAGTGACCTTGCATAGATCATTTTCTCCTTTACCTCAGCTTCCTTTTTGTAAACGAGTCTCATGCAGAAAAAGGCATGATATCAGAAACGGTATTTTTCTTCTGAATGTTCATGAACTTCATCCAGTTGTTTTGGCCGGACTTGTTTTTGCTTTCCCAAGTTTTGAGTTTCCTGTAGTTAACCAAAAGCCAGTTACTTGATGATTGGATGCTAAACAGAAAGAGGTAGGCAGTGTCTTCCTAGCAGTGTGCCCACTGTCCATGACTAGCAGTAAGCTACTCCAGTATGCAAGGCTCTAGCTAGTATTGCATAGCCATGTGCTCTGGAGTCATATCAGCCTCTGCACAGCTGGCTGCAGTTCTTCCAACACAGAGCTACTTCTCTGCTGCATAAACCTGCAAAAGGTTTGGGAGCAACATTGCTTCGGGAGATGGGATGCTGAGAACCAGCTCAGCATTCCTAGCCAGCTGAAATTCAATGCCTTGATCTGGGTTTTGAATGCAAGCAAATTTTGCTCACATGCTGCCAAGGTCTCAGACAGATGTTGCCTCTAGAAACAGCACTTTTACAAAGACAAAATTAAACCAGAATTCAGATCTTTGGAGATGGGAGATGGAGAAGAGTGGGAATCCAGCTCCTGGCCTTGCACTCGGCACCTTCCATGAGGTTCCCTGGCTTAAACTGGAAGCTTGATACAGTAAAAAAATCCCCATTTGAAACCACCATTTCCTGAAAAATATTAAACCTTTCAGATTCTAGGAAGTATTGTCAAAGTCTTAGTAGCTACGACCAAGGCTATTCCCTCCCTCCACCGATGCTACGCATGTTCTCGGGAGGCATATATGTATCAGAAAGTGTTTAGATCAGTCAATAACAAAGGTTTCTCTCTCCACAGACTCTTGTTTTCATCTCCTAAGTGAAAAATTTCCTTTTAAGTGAAATCTGTAAACTTCAGATACGGAGGTATCAGACAGCTAGTATTTTTGTTCTGTAAGAATTGCAATTTGAACACTCATCAATAAGTTATTCTTATAATGAGAAGAGATCACAAAGTCCACTATAGTTTCTGCTAGTTAAAAATAAACCCAAGCAACCCTTTCTAGATTTTTTCTTGCTGTGATCTCTGAATCTTGAGTTTTAACATTTAGCCTTACTGCAGCCCTTCACATAAAGCAGACATATCTGAGTAAGAAAGGTTCTCTCAGATACAGAGAATGCATGGCCTGATACATTAGTGATTGGCCCCTTGCTCAGCGTATCTGCTCACAGTTTCATGACTCGGAGTCATCAAGGCTCAGATTTGACTCAGAATAGTCATAAAGGTCGTTATTATCTTAAGCACTAATTCCATCAGCATTTTGGTTGGAACATCTGCAACACAGAATATGCCAGGAGTCCATTCAGAGGACGAGTTTACAAATGCAAACATTTAGGTTTGACAAAGCCATTATGCAACTTAGTCCCAACTCATAAACACAATTCAAGTTCAAATAAGCCAGCTAGTGGGATGTTGCACTTTCTTTCAAACCTCATCCACAACAATGTGCAGCACCATGTAGTTTTCATTTGTGTAAGATTCAGCACATTTTCTTGTCTCAGCTTTATATGGGTTTGTACCTAATGAACCTCATTTAGAGTTTGAGCCTAACTGCAGAATTGCTTCCGAAATTTGCTGCACAAGTCATGAAAATTGAACCCCATATATTACACAAACACATAGTGAGGGCCTGGGTGTGAGGAAGACTCATGAAACCATCAACACCAACAAATGGCTACAAATAAACACGACGGCAGAATTAAATCTATTTTTTAAAAAACATTTATAATCCTCTGTGAAATATTTGGCAGCCTTTTAGAGAAAGGACATTGACATAGTCCAGAGAGAGTCAAAAGAATGATAAAATTTGATTGTTAACATGCACAGAAAGTCTGGAAAAACATGAATACCATAAAGTGAAATCTAAGCTTTTAAACTCTTCAGATGGTGTTTCATAAAGGAATAGAGCAAAACCAGCAGTATCACTCCAGGAACAAGACAGTGCATTTTGCAGAGCAATAATGGAGCAATAATGGAGTTCCTTGCTTGTGGTTTTAAGAGTAAGAAAGAGCTCTGTTTGCCTGCCTCTATGGTTATACACTGCTTAGCACCGAGGAACCCCGAGCCCAACTCTGAGCTCTTTGGGCATTTTTACTTAGAAGACAGCACTCCCTCGTTTATGCAGGTGACACCAGTATCCTGACTGCACTAAACTCAGACCTAAAGGTTCAATTCACTAAACAGGGAGCACATCCAAGCCCTTTCAATAACTTTGTCATTTCACACATTTTAAAGATCAAAAAACCACAGGTAAGTGAAAGGACAGATCAAGTTTTTTTCTCCCTCTAGAAAGTGCTGCTGTTGTGCACATGCACTGCCATCCTTACACGAGGGTGGAAGGATAGACACATATACCAGAGGAAAAGCATATGTATCCACAGCGAGTGTGTTTCCTGTGCACTGCATCCCATTTATGAGGATGTATCCTATTTCCCCTCCTCCCCCTTTTCTGTCCTTACTCTGGGCCTGATTCAATGGCATTATTTTTACATTAAAGGGAATTTAGATTGAAAATAACCATATGTTACTCTGCATGACCCTTTGCTATGGCTGGATGCTGGTGTCAGAGCTCTGATATTATCAGGCTGATGACAAACAAACCTCCTGAAATTCCAACACTCCCAGGGCAAAGAGCTCCCTATGTCAGCACATGGTTGTAAGTGACCCGACAGACTCTACCCGCCTGATGAAGCTAGACTGAAATGTTCTGTCCTTCTCCGTTTGGCCTTCATTTCTGGCCACTAGACAACCTCTGCTGCTGTAAATTTCCACCAACTCATTTAACTGACTCAATTTTGAAGCCCCACCTTGTCTGCTAAATTCAGTAAGTGCTAAACATTAAGAGGAACAGGGGCAGTAATTTTTTTTACAAGTGAAAGCGTGAGTGAGACATAAGGAAGACATTAAGATGACTGAGGGCACCCTTACACTGTGCAGTGGAGTATGGCACAGAGATGCTCGAACTATCACGCAATAAATGAGCTCCAGAACAAGCAGCAATGTAATTGCATCAGTACCCCACAGTTTGTGGGCTAATTAGCCTTGCTGAGAAGCACCATATTAACGCAGTTACAGTTTCCAAGACACAAGATCCCTGTTTTTGTGACTAAATCAAAATAAAAATTCATTTCTGTTAATGCAAAACTTTGAAAAACAGTGATTTTGGCAAAAATAACATTTAAAAAATCATTTTAAGCTAGTTATTGTGGGCATTTTTATAATATACAAGGCTAAACACATAAGGACAGAGAGATGGCCCCAAAATCCCTCCAATGTCCTCCATAGCACACACTTGGCACCTTTGCAGAAGAGTGCAGTTCACTCTTCTCTGCTTCACTGCAAGTAAAAGTTTGAACTAAAGCTTTGTCTCCTACTCTAAGCAAAGGTGGAGACCCATTACATTCATCCTTTTCCACCAGTACCCAGACAACTACTGGCCACAGAGAAAGAGACTGACACTGTGATGGTGATTAACAAATTCTTTGGAAAGGTTTTGGTTTCAGCTCTTAATCCAGTACATATTTCAGAGGAGCAGTTTCAAAGACCAGAAGAAACCACCCTGAATCCCCTGCAGCCTACGGCAAAAGAAGCTCCACAGGACACAAAGGACCACGTTTCAAATTCCTCTCCCAAACCTGGCAAAGAAATGACTTAAGGAAAGTTGCTCTTTTTCCTCTCACTCTTCAAAACGAATACTCTGACCACTGTGTTATGAGGGTGGGCTTCCAGGGCTAGCACTAAGTCCTTTGAATATTATTTCTGAATTTATTTTAAACAAGTTTCATCAAAATCACCCCACTACCACTATTAATCAGTCAAATCTTCTTCGCAGTTTGTCCCCCTCAAACATTCATACAAATATATTGCTACTTTCATCATATTAAGCGTCTTCAAACTGCTCAGTTTGGACCTGCATCTTTGTCCTGTAATTAGGAACAATGGCATTTCAATACTATAAAGTCCAATACTAAAAAGGTAAATAAGCTATTACTCCAAGCATTCAGCTAAAATTTCTAAACTGACAGTAATCACAAAGCCTTCAGGTGCAAGTAGTCATCAGCTTATAAAAAACGTTTATATTACATGTCTGCTCATTTCCATGAGCTCCTTCCGGAGATTAAGGCAATGCATACATACAAGCTGACAAGAGTTAGGGAAAAACTTCCAGCTGCAACATTCACTTGTGCCAGATGTACCTCAATGTGGTACATTGTAATTACTCACTTTCTCATCTATATCTCTTTACCAAGGCAAGTATTACTTAACCAAAGGTTTTTTGCATCAACAGGAACAGTTTATCTTGTTGCATTTGTTTTGATACATTCATGGCTTGTATCAGAGTGCAGTAACACCAACAGCACAATAAATCAACAATAAAATTAGACAGAGCCTAATCATCTCTAACAACCATTTCTGTTCACATGAAGACAGTCACACAGAGAGTGCAGCCTACTCCCTGCCTCTGTGTTTCCCAAGGACTCCTCAGACACACCAGGAACGAGATATGGGCTAAACTGGTAAGCAGCAAGGTCCCAAATGTCTTCTCTCTTTAGAGTCCCGCATCCTGGTCCCATTGATGACTGGTGATGCACCTTTCTGAGGACCAACCTGTAATGTCTCTGCTGTGTTGGAGGGCCCATGTCTTTCATTCACTCAACAAGCTCATATGTGTACATGAGGTCATGAGACCTATAAGGCACCTATAAGGTGTTCCTTAATAGGTGAAAAGGTCTTCCTGCCGGAAAGGGAGAGGCAGGGAAGATCACCATTAACCTATGGGGCTAACCCTACACCAGGAAGGCCTACCAGAATAGTGTAGTGTTACCTGGATTGGGGTTAGGCATTGGAATAGACTGCCCAGGGAAGTGGTACAATCACAGTCCCTGGAAGTATTCAAAAAACATGTGGATGTGGTGCTTAGGGACATGGTTTAGAGGTGGACCAGGCAGTTAGGTTAACAGGATGGGCTCGATGATCTCAGAGGTCCTTTCCAACTTTAACAATTCTATGATTCTATGATTCTATAGAACTCACCCTTAATACATAATTGACCACTGTGGGAGAATGGCTAAGTGAGAAGGGACATGATCTTTTCAGTATGAGCAATCCTGCTTTTAGTGTATCAAGAAGCACAGAGGATACTATAAACTGACCTTGAACAGCAAAGGACTACTTGGCAAACAACATAAGAAGCAGAACTAAGTCCGGAATGTGCTAACGAACCTCTTCGCATGAACAGCAACCCTGTACCAATCATATAGCTATCTTAAGCGCGTGAACACATGTAATGAACCAATCATATAGATATTGCTACCGCGTGCTTTGCTGATTGTCTATATAAACCTGGTAATTGTCTGAAATAAGGAGAACGATCATACTCGCATCGAGGTTACATCGTTACTCCGGGTCCGTTCTTCCCACTCCGACAGACCACAAAATAAACTTTTTTTTTAAACGATGCTGAATACCCCTCTCTGAAGTAGAAGTGGTTCTTATTGAGCCCTTTTTTCCTAAATCAACATGGGGTTTTTAGCATTTATTCCAGTATGAAACACACCTTACTGCTGCCTGTGGATTTTTACTGCTGTTGAACCGTGCCATCTGCTGGCTCTCCTGAGAAAGACAAACTGATGGGAACTCAAAACCACAGGGTGCTCCCCGGGCTGAAAGGGACCTCCAGAGAGCCTTCTGCCCAAATTGCTGTGGGAAAGGATAGCCCTGCATATGTCAGGCTGAGTCTCGACTATTTCCAGCAAAGGAGATTCCACCATGACTCTGGGCAACTTATTTCAATATTAACTCTTCTCACAGTGAAGTATTTTTTCCTTATGTCCAGACAGAATTTCCCAAGGCAACTTTTCTGTTGCCTCTTGCCCTGTCAAACACCTTGCGAGATAGCAAGGTTTGACACCCACTGCTCTCCCTGCACCCACTAAACATTGTTCAATCTCAGGAGGCAATGAGGTTGGTTAGGCACTGTTTACTCCTGGTAGATCTGACTTGGTTTGTCCCAACCACCTTCTTGCCCTTCACATGTAAGCAAACAGCTTCCCTGAGGACATGGTACACACTGTTCCCAGGGTATGGTCACCCCTCTGCAGTGTCCTGGTTCTTTCTTTTCAGAGATGGAAGTAAGACTTGTCCGTTTCCTGTTGTCCAGGACCTTCCTCTGGTTTCTATGACCTTTCAGAAATGACAGAGTAGCTTTGCAATGACATCAGCGAGTTCTCTTAGCACCCTGAAATACATCCCCGCTAGTCCCACAGACCTTTTTTTTATATATTTATCTCCAATTTGTACAGACAGTCTCCAGTCTGTCTGATACTGCTATTGGCGGTGTGCCGTTTCAGCCCTGCTCTTTGGCACAGAGCCGATGCTGGTGGCTACACATGGACAGAGGTCTGTCATGAACACCTTATTTAAAACCTGGGTAGAACAATGCCAAGGCAGTTCGTGGTTTACTTAAATCTTCAGCTACTGAAATCAGGTGTGCATGTGAAAATAATCAGGTCTCACTGACAATAAAACTAGCTTCCAAGTTTGAGTCAAAAAATTTAAAGTGATCTGAAAGTGATCAAAAAAAGCTTTAAAAATTATTTTTGTTTTTAATTTCATGGTCATTTGATACCTGACTGATACTTTGATATGAAGATATTATTTCATACATGATACATATATTACAAATGTATATAATTTATATTGTTAGCTTTATTTGTCTAGGTAAGCAATCACTGCTTAAGAAATACTGCAAAACCTCAGCGATCTAAAGACACATTACCAGGATAAGAGACTGTGCGTTTTATGTATATTAAGTCCGTACTGCTTGCACAGCAAGCTGGTCTCACAAACACAGTAGAGTAGCACTCAAACAATATGAGATTACTAGATTACTTCCTTTAAGGGACATGGCCCTGCTTACTAAAGGTCTATAAGGCAGGTCTGGCCCTCAGCTGCAGCTTTGTGCCATGAAGTGCAGGACTGATGAGACCTTTGAACAAGACAGTAGGTTTTCACCTATTCCTGCAAGATGTACTGTTTGCGCAATGTTAGCAACAATAAAAAGCAGACACAGAATAGTCTAGTTTGAAAGAGACCTTCATGGGGTCATCGAATTCAACCTCTTCCTCAAAGCATAGGTCCAGCTATGGGCAACTGCATCACAACATGAACAAGTAGGAATGCAATTTGTAACCCTATGGAATAACATCCTATTTCAAATAGAAGTCATCTGGTACATTATAAACAAATGACTAATCCTAAACCAGACTAAATGAAATGCATGTTTAAACACACTTCAGTGATAATATTTTAAGGGACTTGAGGCTAGACCCCACTAATATCCCCTTTGTAAACAATGAATTATTGTAGCATGCCCCCAAAAAGTAGCTTTGATTTTATATCCTTCATACAAAAAGTTCTGATCCTCAGTAATTTTTAATTGCACAGAAAAAAGATTGAGGGAACATGAGAGCTTCTGGGGGGGAAGATAAGTTTTCTGTATGTAGTGAAATTAAACTGCCACTTAACACACAAAACAGTAAGTACAATATTGCAAAGATTACACGTCTTGTAAATGCGGAAAAATACGCAATATCAAACAGATCATTTTCACTGAAAAGTGAGAACTGAAATGCAGGATAATTTAAACCACCATTTTAAATTAAGTTTTAAAATTAGAAGACAGAAAAGCTTAAGACTATAAGGACTATTTTCCATGTGTACTTGAGTTGTCTCCTTCACTGGTTTCCATTACACCAGGATCAAGAAACAGTTCCATCCCTTAGCCTAAATATGACTTGCTAAAATGAATACCAAGAGGATGCATCATAAATATCTATATTTAGATACCGTGGTTAATGGAAATGTGTTCGGATTTTTTATGTTTACATTTTTATCATATTAAAATAAATTGCTTGTCTCATTTCAAATAGCTTTTTATTCACTGTTTTTGTTAGAGTCACCTTAATCATAAATTGTAAACACCAAGGTAGTGCTTTGCAACTGGTTTAATTAACTAAAATGTATTTCGCGTGTGATGGATTGGAAACAGGTCAGTTTATCAAAACATTCAAACTTAAAAATTTTCTGGTTCACTAGCAAGGCTAATATAATTTGTAAGTAACTAGAGATGATTGTTTTTGCATGCCTACCCACACCTTGGAAGTTTTAGAATTAGTAGCTCTCAGCCTCTACATCTACTTTATTTGGAAGAGGAAAGAAAATTTGTATTATTCCAAATTCTGGGTTATTTCAGAGCTCCAAATGAATAGCTTACTGAGCTGAAATAGTTCGCCTGAAATGAAGGAAAAGCTCTCACTGAACCTGTGGAAGAGAACACCTCTAAAAGGTCCGGTATTTCTACGAAATGAAGTGGTGTTTGGCCATCTTTTGTACAGTGACTGCCAACAAAGGCATGACCTGGGGCAGGGGTGGAGGGAGATGATGGAGTCTTTCCTCAAAGACAGTCCATGTAGCAGAATGGAAGTAATCTTGTTCTGCAACAGCTTACCCTGACTGACATGTGCCCACCACCCTGAGGCCTTTGCCTGACACCTCTCCTACCTTACCTCAACCCCATTTTCTGCCCCGCTAGTTGCCCAACCCATGACCCTATTACTTTCCCCACACCCTTACACATGGACGTACAATGCCCCTTCTTCCCTGCCCCACCCCAAGCCTCTGCCTGCTGCCCTACGCTGTCTCTGGTTTGCCCTCTAACCAGCGACCATACCAGCTGCCCAGGTCCATGCCTGCTGTCCCACCACCTCCATCAGCTGGCAAGACCCCTGCCTGCTGTCTCCAACCAGCTTCTGGGCCACCCTCCCCTGCTTGGCACCCTACCATGGCTCTGCTCGCATCCCCACCGAGCCCATGTCTGCCACCACACCAGATGCCCCAGACCTTACTTTCCACTCCAATACCTTCACCTTAGTTTCTACCCCAATAGCTTCACAGAACCCTGCCAACTCCTCACCTGCTGCCCAGGACCATGTTACTTTCCCCACCAGCTGCCCAAGCCTCTGCTTAGGGCTGCACAAGGCCCTGCCTTTGCCCCTGCCTGCTGCAGGCAGCTACTCCTGTAGCTACCTGTTCTTCTGTCCCATCTCCCCAACCCTACCCTGCACCCTCCTGTCCTGCCTTCCCCACCAGACCTGTGTCTATCCCTGCTCTCTCCCACCCCACCTCATCATCCTGTCCTGGTCCCTCTACGTCCACCCCCACCACTCCCAGCCTACCCCTGCTGGGTTGTGGTGTTGAGGATATGGAGGCAAGCCATAGTGGCAAGCACCTCCCAACAAGTTTGCTTACTTCGTCTGGGTGGAGGACATGTTTCTACTTGGTTGGAAGTCAGGAGTTCCACCTTGCTGGCATTTCTGAGGCAGGAGCCATGCTTCCAACATGACTGTTTCCTCAGCCACCGTAGCTTAGTCAGCTTCTTCTCCAAGCTTGTCCTGTCACAACTGCTGTCCCTTTCCCTCTTAGTTTTCCAGCTGCTCACTCTTCTAAAGATAAAGGTTACCAAGAGGGAAGGAGCCAGAGTACCCTGCAGCTTGCATGCTGCATTAGCAGCCTACCATTAGAAAACGCTTATCAGTGACCACCACATCCAAACCATTTTGCCAGAGGAGGAAACAGAAGCAGCAGCTAATGCTAGAAAAGTACCTCTAGCCCCCAGGATGTCCTGGCCCCTTTTGCTTGTTCCTTGCTGAGTATGGTTCTGATAAACTGTCTCACAACAGCCCTCTTTCTGAAAGACAGGGTGGTTTCTAAGACTTTAAAGATCTGTTGGGGGAACATTTTACATTTGTTACTGTGTTACAGAAAGCAACGAAAATGCAAATATCCTCAGTACGAACACAACTGTTCAGAACACAAGACACAAATTTCAAGGGTGGAAAAATAATCAAAGATCCTTAGATCCTTCATGTCTCTTCAAATCATACGGAATAAACGTTTACGGCTAATTCCATACGGCTTTTTGTTTTCTTCCAGGGAGAAATTAGATTTCACAGTTGAAGGAATTAAGTTCCATCCAGCAATGAGGGAGGATACCATACCTTGCAATTCTCTAGGTAGGCAGAAATTTGTACACAGCACAGGCCGCTCTCTGCACTTTCTGCACTGAAGGATCACCCATTCAGCACAACTGCGTGGTTAGTGCAAGCACGCTCTGGCTCAGCTCAAAAGAGTCTGCTCACAGAGGAAGGGCAGCCTGGGCAGTGAAAAGGCAGACCAACACAAACACATTTGATTCCTGGAACTGTAACCTCGTTTAAAAAAAAAAAAAAGAAAAAAAAATTTGAACATTTAATTTGGCATCATTTCAGCTGTTGTAATTTCTTTTCCAAAAGCGGAAAAAGAAGAGCATTGTGCAGTGGATCTGGACAGGAGGTAGTTTCACTGTCAAGATTTTTTTTAGAGTTTGAAATTGTTTTCTATCTCAAATTGTAATGAGAAGTCAAAATCTGGAAAACATTTTTTTAAACTTGAGCCAGAGCACTCCAGTAATGAAGTGGCTTATATATGCTGCAGTGTAAGCAGCTGCTCCCTCAAAGGCTGAATACACAGTATTCTGCTTCAGACAAACCAAGGGATGTAATAATTTTTTAGGCTTTTTCAAGTCTTATAAGTGTTTCTCCTAACCTATACCTTTAACCTTCTATTGCACCCTTACAACTAGGTCATGTGCTTGCCACAGGTCCACAGACAACAAGGCAGAAGGCATGCTATTAGATCACAAGGTGATCCAGTATGTCATTTACTATGCAAGAACATATCCAGAGACATCGAGTTCCTAAATTTAACAGAATATTGTTTTCAGCTAATTACTTTAGAAAGAAGACTATGTGGTTTTTTCCCATATCAAGAAAACAAAATTTTAACTATGATAAGTATTTATAATTTTGTTTAATAAATACATTTAATAAATCTTGTAGGAGTTTACTATTTATTTCATAATTTCTATTTGATATATTTACTATATCTTCCTGTATTTTTAATGTTGTTTATTAACAAATAGTGTTGCAAAGTACAGTTTATAGAACATAAGGTTCTAATATTTAAATGAAATTACGTATTCTGGTAAATCCTTTTGTCTCTATTCATTTCTTGGTGCGGACTCATGGCACAACTTTGTCAAACCCAGACGTTGTTTTGTTAGTGTTTCTACAAGTAGTAGTGGAAGTACTTGGCCATTTTTCTAAGCCATACTAAGCGTAGACTGCAGTCACTCTGTGTGGCTTCAGCTGATATTCTCTGGGCTCTCGGTGGTCACAGCATTAGAGAAGATGTGGATTAGAAACCTAGTCTCACATGAGCAATGTTATCAGTCCTGGCAGTTCAGGTAATTGTTCAGATTAATTCAAGCAGCAGTTAGTCAAGAAATTTTGTAAAGATCACACAGTGACAATCCCAGAAAAAGGACCTGCAAATAATGCTTTAAAATAAAGTAGCTGAAATTCCATCTCACCCGTCCTTTTTTCTGGCCTCCAGTACCCCTGTGAGCTCCATGAACTTCAGTGGGTTGGAGCTAAAGATCGGATGTTTCCCAGTGTAGGGAAACAAAACCACATGCTGTTAGAAAAAGCAGGAGTTCTTACTGCTCCACTGTGGGAATGACAAGTTTTTTATGTTTTCTATCAAATCTAATATTTTAATTGCAAAGACAGCTTCTCTAAGCTATGTTGTACTAACTCCTAACTTCATGCTAGTTACTCCTACAGTCAGGGCAAGTACCTACCCTGTAATGCCTGAAAAATTTCCTAAAGTGGGGTGGATACTCCTCCTTTCCCCCACATCAGAGCAGACATCTCAACAGAAAGATTTCAGCCCCAACTCTTTCTTTATCTACCCCAAGCTCGTATCTCCGTTAGATGTCGCATGTCATGGCAAGATTGCCTTTAAGCTGACTCACCAGTGGCACTAACATACACTGGTCTGTCCAAAAGGGAGTTGGTGGAAGATATAAGTAGGCATCTTGCTCACGGGGAGTGTAGCCAGATACCCATGGTGAAGTAATGCATTGCTAGTAAAGCCCTCCTTTTCCTAACTTCAGACTGTTACTACTAGATATTTGTTACCTTCTGGGTTCGGGTAGGATTCAGTGGATAGATCAACTGGGTGTGATGAGCATCATGCAAATTTTCTCTTTCTGCTGGGCTCTCTGTAGTGAACAGGGACATAACGAACTGAGTAGCTTAGCACAACACTTCCCTTTGGAGCTCCAGACCATACAAGGCAAAGGACGTGATCGACTTTCTTCACATTTGGGTAAGATAACCTGAAACCATACTAAACTTGTAGGAATACGATGGACCTCATCCTTTGTGGCATTTCCTACTGTACGATTATAAAGACTAAGAAAAAATACATAGCTATAAATATATATGTATATATATGCGGTGCAAGAGCACTTTTACTTTTTGATCTTTTCTGTGTGTCACTGTTCCATAAACATGCATTTGTTTCAGTAGAAAGAAAGAAATGGGAAATTTCCAGTTCAGGGAACACACTTGTCAGCACTAGGTAGGTTTTTCTGGTCTGTAAATAGAAGGGTTTTCTTTTTTGTTGGTGTTCCCTTTGCTGCTGTAATGACTTCCGTGTTATGCTGCAGATGTAATACATTTGTGCATAAAGCAGACTGTGCTCTTTGCCAGAAAGGGTGCATGGCTTTAAAAAGAAAGAACCTCAGATGATAAAGTAACAGAGACGCCTTGTTTCGAACTACAGTATATCTGTAGCTTAATTTTTGTATACGATGATTGTATTTACTGAGTGAATAAGTCAAACAACCTCATTTGTTTAAGCAGTATTAAGCACATGCTTTGTAACCAGATATTACTATAAAATTTTGTAAAACACATAGAGGACAATGAATCTTAATATATTCACTATTACAGTTTTGATAGTTGGTGTTATGATTATTAATAGTAGAAATAAAAGTAACTATGATGTTCTTTTAGGGAAATATAATGGAGAAGAAAACAATTCTAGAAGAACTTCTTTTAAAGAAGTCACAACAGAAGAAAAAAATATCACCAATTAATTACAAGGAGAGGTTGTTTGTTCTGACAAAAGCAACCCTTTCTTATTATGAATATGACAAAGGGGTAAGAAATAATTTTTTCAAGTAAGCTGTTCTAAGATTTTCCATTGTCATCTTATTCCTCTGGTTTTCTTCTGTGAAACTTGTTTAGACATTATGTGTTAGGACAACAGGTGTACTTGGTTTTGAGTAGAATTATCAGGTATCAAATCCTAATTTTAGTTCAGGAAAACACTTAGCCGCAGGCTTAAGAGTGTCTCTATTCAGAATAACTCTTACAGTTGTGCTTACCATTGAGCATCTGTTTGTGTTCTTCCAAAGAGAACTTAAGCAAGTAATTAACATTGGCATATGTTTACACATTGTCTTAAATAGGGATGTTTTCCTTGTTCAGGCTTCCCTCTGAACTGATGGAAATAACTGGCTTCAGAAGTTACTTGTATGAGGTGTAATTAGTTCAGAATCTCATCCCCCAGCTGCACAAAGCAGATGGTTAAACTGTCCTTGTTTCCTAAGGAGTGACTGTATATTACAAAAGGGTGGCTTTTCACTCAGAAGATCTCCCGTCAGGAACGCAAATATATGTCCCAGGCAACTTACTTTAAAGTTTTTGCTCCTTTTCATACATTTGGACTCCTCCTGTGACTGACTTCCCATTACAAAACAGCAGGGAAGCTCAGTGAGAATAAGCTCCATTACCTTAATAAAATTACAAATGCCACAGCTAGTCTTCTGGTTTGCACTTAAGATACTTTCCTCTTAATTCCTCCTTCTTCTTTTCCTCCTAGTCCCCCCTCCTGCCCTGTACTCCTGCAGTTGCAGCAGATGCTTTCTCAGATGTAGGGCTGTGTCCTGTAATTCTTGTAACTGACTTAAAAAGGAATTTAATCAATATATTAGGTGCAGGTGGGACACCAAGGAGGTTTTTTACTACCTTTCTTTTAAAGTTTAGCAAACCTGAAGCTATGGCTTATACAGCTTGAAATATGAAATTGTACAAAATTGTCAAACTAGAATACTTTATGTTGTGTTAACATTATTTTACAGTCTGGTGTGGTTTTTCTCTCTTAGAAAAAAGGAAGCAAAAGGGGGTCAATTGAGATTGAGAAAATCCGATGTGTTGAGACAGTGAATCTTGAGGAATCAACACCTCCTGCGAGACAATATCCTTTTCAGGTTAGCCATGAAATCTGTTTTATTTACATTTCATGTGAAATATGCCAGTCAGGATCCTAAGGTTACACTTAGTGTTCCTGTCCTAAGTGGTGATACCTGATATTGCTGAGTGCTACTGATAGTTACAGCAAATAGAAAATCAGTCCCTATTACTGAAGTTGTGACTTTGCTGAAATATTTTTAATTGACTGTGATAGAATTTAGATCAAGTCTTGTTTCTTTTATGTTCAAAGGTCTATCAGATATTTGCTTTAATATTATCTGGAATATATAGATCACCACACTATGTGACTATCACTTATTTTAAGGCAGAATTAAGCACTTAAAAGTTCTTATTTTAATTCTCACTATCTCTTTTCAATTCTTTTTTTTGGCCTCAATACCAAGTGCAGGATTTGATCCCTGACTGCCTGATTACCGTTCAGATGTGCCACAGTCAGAAAATCCAAGGCTATGCCTTGTATCAGAAGATGCACAAAGCACTACACATGTTCAAGAATTAAATGTGATGAAAAAACTGTAACTTCAAATTTGCTGCCTTTCATCTGTTTCAGTTGCCCAGCTCAGGTTCCTCCTAGAGCCTCCATCAGTCTCAGTTCTATGGGCAATGGGACATGCAGATGTGAGAAGTGGCCACAGATCCCCTGCTGGAGTGCCTCTGCCAAACAGTGCAACCGCAAGCAGCAGGCTGCTAGAGTGAATAACAGGGTTGCTGAATACTGCGTTAATTCATGGTCCTGCAATAATTGCCATGCCCAAGGGCAGCCTCATGAAAGATACTTAGTATTTTACTGCCTGGTTGATCCTAGGTGTCATTCCGGTCTTCCTTTCCCTTCTCCCTCCCCCAGTTTTGTGGCACCGAATGACACGTTTATGTTAAATTAGTGTTTTTATGTCAGGATTGCGTAATTCAGTTAAGTGAGGAAAAGAGCGTGTGCTATAGTTACAGGAGGGGGAATTCTGTTCTGGGAAACAGTGTCTCTAAATAGGACTTTAGGATCATGATAGCTGAAGGTAAATTCCCAGTGTGATGCTGTGGCCAAAGGAGCTAATGGCATCCTTGGACATGGAAGCAGGCACGTATTGAGTAAAAGCACTCAATATGTTTTGACAATACTGTGATCACCAGGAGAATATTGTGTCTAGTTCTGGTGACTATAATTGAAGAAAGATGTTGTAAACTAAAGAGAGGTCAAAGGAGAGACTTGACAATGACTAATAGATTGGATGGATAACATGTTAAAGAGGAAAGCTCACAGGGCTCCACCATTTAACTAAATAGAGACAGGAAGCAAATTGATCAGTCGTGTATACTTACCAGTGGGAGTACACATTTAATGATGAGGGCTCTTCAGTCTAACAAACAAAAGCAATAAAGTGGTGTTTGAAATGCAGTGCAGATGACTGAAAAGCAATGCACACAAGGGAAATGAAACCCTGACCTAACACAGACACACACACAGAGTCAGCCCAGTACTAAACATGATCCAAAAAGCAAAGCGGATGTTAGCAATTATTAGGTAGGCATCAAACAAAGCTAGCAGAAGATAGGCTGAAAACAAGCAAAAGAAGCTGACTGTTCATATTGTGTAGCTAAGCTGTAGGACTACTTACTGCAGGATGTTGTAGATACTAGTTATTTGCTTAAAAAGGCAACTGAATGAATTCACCGAAGAGCAATACCTCTCAAAGGGTATTAAGTATAAATGCATCACCTTTGGATCAGGATTTCCTGATCACTGTACAGCTGCCCTGAGCATATACTCTGCCTCAGTATTTGTTACTGGACACTGTCAGAGATGGGTTCATGGCTTCGGTGAGCATTCGGTCTGGCCTTGTGTAACATGAGCCAAAAGCTGGAAGATGAATCTGGAAAAACTGAAGTGGAAAGAAGGAGTTTACACATGGGCTATAAGGTCTTTTGTACATATAAGATAGGAATATCCAGAAATATTCGATCCTGTCCTTTGTTTCTGCAACTGTGCTTTAGGACATGAACCACTTTGGTTAAGGTGGTATATATTTATATATGTTTGTATATATATTTTTATATTTGTATTTATATCTATATTTACATATATGAAATATGAAGTATTTATATGAAATGGCAATAATATAAGTGACCTCTGAGAAACATTACTAAGTTGTGGAAGTTCAATGTGGGTCTACAAAGCCTATTTTTTTGGTTCCTATCCCTTTCTCCTTTCCCCTCCTGCACAGTAGCATGTTTTCAGGCAGTACACTCTCACCATGCTGGCTTTCCTAACCTCTTCCAGATTGTATACAAAGGTGGCCTTCTCTATGTCTATGCCAGTAGTGAAGAGAGCCGGGAGCGGTGGCTTTCAGCTTTGCATAAAGGTAACACTATTCCTTTGTGTACCAAAGTACTCAAATAACATGAGGAGAGATAGGAAAATGCTCCTGCCTCATCATTTTGTGCAATTCTGTCACCTGTTTTTAGTCTCATTCATACTTCAGCATCAACTGGTTGAAATGCATAGTATTTTCGAGAATGGATTAGGAATTTTAAAGGCTGAAAGTTTTAGTATGAAATAAGCCAAAATAAAGCTTATTTTTTGTATTTTTCATGGGCATTTTCTAATCTTCCTTTAGTCTTTTAATCAGCCTTTACCGATGCAGGTTAATAGAGCACAACCATTCCTGATGTAGCTAGTATAGCACTTACCTGCATGAACACCATTTTGATAACCAATAGTGCTAGTGCTTTTTCCTTTGCATTTTCCTCTCTTTTTTTCAAGGAAATTTCTATTGTATTCAATGAAGCAAAATCAGTCATGCAAAGCATAAGTTATAAGCAGAAAACTGTGTCCCTGCATAACTCCAGTGAAGGTAAAAGCCTCACGTTGAATAGGGCAGCCCTCATGCATGCTGGCCATTGTAGGAACAAAAATAGGCAATCTATAACGGGCTGTGAACAAATATCCTCCCGAATTTAACTTGTAAGCCCATGTATGAGCTACCTCTCTGTTTGTGACTCCCTTTGCATACACAGAAGTGAGAGTATGTCAATTAATTTGCCAATGTTATGGAGAATGTGGACCAGAAGCAGAATGGGAAGCATTCAGCAAACTAACTATGTTGAGCCTTCTAGAAACCAAGATTTTCAGTAAGGTCTTTTAAAACAAAATTTGTGAAGAATAAGGTTGTGTAACTGATATCTTTTGTAATGCTCTTGAGACAAATAGCATTGATATTCAACTGCCTACAAGCCTCTTAAAAAGCATATAAAAACACTTGTTGCCAAGGGTTGCCCTGATCCTTTTGTTGCTCTCTCACATGCTCAGGAATCTTGGGTTTACCATGGCTTACCGCAGCAGGACTGAGAAAGCCAGTCCTGAAACAATCAGTTTTTAAAGTCTCACTCTACACCTTCTATATTTCTTTTAGATACAGAACTAATGTATTGCTAGCACAGTGATATTACTGGGCCCATTTCTCTAGAGTAAACCAGTGCTTTGAATATAAAGTAGATATTTCTGTGACAGTGTTCCCTTTTGGTGTGCTTAAATAAGAAATGTATTTTGACAGATAAAAGTTAGCTTGGATTTGCCATATGGGTATTGAGAATCTTTTCTGATACTGAGTATCAGTGAATATAATTTTCTTACAATAGATAGTTCTAGGAAAATATGGAGCATATTTTGATATATGAAAATTTCTTCTTTTAATTAGTTTTATTATTGATAGTGAAATCTTTATAAGATCCATGATTTTGAATCATAGCTGTTGGATCCTCTTTTGGCTTCAAGTGTTTTGTTGGATTGTACTGTATCTCCTTGACATCCAAGTTTCTTTCTCAAAGAAGCAGGTAGCTGGGGGGTGTGGATTTCAGACTTGGGTTTGCATAGGGGAATATGGTATAGAGATTAAAATGTGACCAGGATGTGTACCTAGAGCTAGGAGTTGGTAAGCACTCTGGGGTCCCACAGTTTAGTGCAGCAGACTCTATTGATTACAAGGAACATTCCCATTTGCAGCCTGTCATGTTCTCTTTGGTTTCTTTGTGCTTTCCAGAAATTAAAGACAATTCTGATTTACTAAACAAGTACCATAAAGGATTCTTCATCAACGGGAAGTTTCTCTGTTGCAACCAGACCTGTAAAGCAGCCCCTGGATGTACAATTTGGGAGAAACGTAATGTGTCTTTTATTTGTTTGATTAGTCTCATTGATGTTTTTCACAATATTGCCAAATCACATGGACATTTAAGGCAGTGGAATCAATATAAAAGCTAATCTACTTACACCTTTTCATGTGTGTGCTGAGCTCCTTTCAACATCATAGCTGCTATACATTGTAGCTTATAGTATAACTGGGGGAAATAATACACTAAATTATATCAGCTGTGTTTGACCAAAAAGTTAGTGACATTTTTACCTGCAAAATAAACCAGGTGGAATTGTTTTTCTACTTATTCTTAAGATCTTTAGCTAAATTGTAGCATTATGCTGTAAGACCCTTCTAGTGATGAGGTCCCATGAGCTGAATGGGTAGGAACAATAGAAGTTTAGCACAAGAGTGTATATGAATGAGTGTAAAACAATACTGTTTCATAGCTAAATAGAAGTAAAACTATTGTATTTATATATAATTATTTTTATATTATTTTTTTCTAAACAGTGTGATTTAACTCGTAGCAGGTTTTTTTTGTTTTAATATGCTTCTCTAAAGTATATTTTTTTAGAACTCAGTCACAATTATTTAGGGGTTTTAGGTTTTATCTGTAAAGACTGAAAGAGGAAAATTTGTAAAGCCGTACTCTCCTAGGTTTCACATTTTCAGAAGGGAATTCCCGCATGTCTGTGGACATGCTTAACTGTGAAAGGCCACGTTTGGGAGAGGGAACAGCAGTTTATAAGTATTTGGGCTTCAGCCTTTTAAAGCTTGATTATCTGGAATTGCAGAGCACTGGTAGATCCACTGATTTCAATCATGATTGAACCGTGGTCTTAAGCATTTACAGTCACAATCAAAAAAGTATGAATCCAAAATTAAAATTTAATCCCAAAAATGTAGGCGTGAGCAGTAGGAACCTGATTTAGATCTGTGAGACTGCCTGTAACAGTATAGCATTTGCTTTTGAAAGTTGAAATTAATGATATAGGCTTACCTACTATTACTATAGGTTTCACCATTATGGAACACTAAATAATATAAAGAGTTGTCAACTGATTTGTAAGAGTAATTTGAATAGCATCATCTAGCTTCAAAACCACTTGTTACAAAAGCAAATAAGGCCATGAAACCCCCAGTCAGTGGCAAAGACAAGGAAATACTTCATTACCAGTCATGGATGGCTTAGCCAAGAGAAGAATTAAAAAGAGAATTTTTGTATACTGAATGCTTCATTTAAGCCTGAGATAATAATGCATGCAGGATAATGTGCTGTATGTACTCTAAATTTGTTCCTAAATAAGTTCCTGAGATTGCTAACAGAGATGTGCAGAGCACAGGAAGACTGTCTGTGTATTTGTATTTTGGCATAGATGAAAACAATGGTTGATGGGGTTTTTAAAGATATTGAGATGGTGCTTGAGTTAAGAGAAAGTTGGAAAAAACAGAGCTAAAGCAGGTGGCTCCTCAGGGAGGTGAAATGTCCGCTGTCATGATGCTGTTGCTGCCACTGTATAGATCTGCAAATGAGAGAGCCTCAGGAGATAAAGCCTTACTTAAATTCATGGTTTTTTCTTTATTTGTCTCTCTCTTCTAGATGTGACTTTGTGTTGCACAACTGGGTCTGTGAAACCACTGCCTCCAGTCCCTCGAATGCTGGTAGGTGAAAACATTTGAGTATCTGACTACAGGGAAAGAGCCAACATCCAGATGCTAGGGAGGGCTGTGGGATGGGATGGAGAATTGCAAACAGCCACACACTGGAAGCTGGTGTAGACCTGTAATCTGCAGTGCAGCTTCAGCATCCTTGTGTCCACCAGCATGACAGAGGGAAGGACTCATCTTCCTCTTCCATGTGCTGTAAATGGCAAACTGGGAAAGTCTCAGCCACGTTCAGTTCACTTTAACGTGCTGGTGGCTGTACTGGCTACAGCCTTTTTAGGGATGTCTTTTACTTATACACTTATTTCCAGTGGGATCAGGGAATGCCATCAAAATTAGCTCTCTAGTGTGTAGGAGGACCCCATTCCTAGAGATGCCAAAATCTCTCCACCACCCTCCCCAGTGAAAATGGTGCTCATAGTACTTGGAGAAAATGTTGTAACTGAAGATGTAAACAAATATACCTGCTTTGCATGGGTGAGAAATGGTGGGTGAACTGCACTTATCTCGGGCAAGTCCCAAGTTGTGCTGCTCTGGGGTTGGGTCAGGAGTACAGACAACTGGTTAGGAATGTCCCTTTAGCCCAACTTTACAGACACAGCCTCGAAGTTAATGAATTGGGAAGTGCATTGGAGCTCTTTATGTGCTTTTGCCTATGTCTTGGCTTTATATAGGACAGAAACCCATGAGTGTGGTGTCCCACCAGCACCCAGTGGGCTTTGCTGTCTGAGAAAGCCAGGCTTTCACAGATGCACAAAGTAAAACAGGACACCAGGATGCCAAAAAGCACTGCTCGTGCTCAATTCCGCTTGAGTCCTTCAGCAGTTGCTAGATAAAGAAGGGAAATTGTTAGCAGGGTTAAGAATAAAAGCAGGACTGGAAGATCTGCTTCTATGCTTATTTCCTCATCTATCTCCTCCTGTACAAATACAAAGGCAATAGTGGTATCTTTGGCCTTAGTTTTACTGCCCAGCCTAATTATTGAGGTTTGTAGGTGGGAAGGAGGTAACAATGACAAGAGAATAGAAAAGAACAAAGTGGCTTAAGTTATGATGTTTTTATCTGCTTAAAAAAGGACTAACAATATGGTCTGTCCATGTATTCACAGATCATTACCCGAGTCTCCGCCAAATTAAACCAGATTGGGTTTCAAATCATGGGATTTTAAAATTTGTATTTCCTGCTTTATTTTCATTTGTCTTCTGTTCTGTATCTTTAGAATATAGTGTGAGTCTATTTCCTAGCCTCTCTCTGTTAATCAGAAAGTAACTTAAAGAAAAAAGAAAAAAAGCTGGAATTTTTGTGTATATAGTTGACATGAACAGCCAGGGCTTTAAGAAACACATAGATTATCAAGAGACAGAAGATAAAATCACAAGATCTGTAAAATGGAGCTTTAAGAAAAATAATAAAAAACCTTGGAAAGAAGCTATGAACAAAGAACCTTTTGACATTTTTTCTGATAAGGAAATTTGAAAGTAATAGCATTGTGAACACGCAGCAGCGTAACTTGTTTTGAATACCGTGGTCTGTTTTGCCTGGCTTCCATCAGGAGATGCTTTGTCTATCTGGAGAGATCATCAGTCATGCAAATCTGCTGCTGAACATGCTGGCTTCTGCTAGGCCTTCATGATTTATTATTATCATCTGCTTGAGTTCAGAGAAGATACTTTGAAAGGGAAATTTTAAAAAGCAGGGACATGACAGTTTTCAGATGGGTACTTCTAAAACAAGTTCCGTAAATGCAGATATAATGACTACCACATCTGGTTAGAACAACTTGACTTCATTTTCTCAAGCCATATGATATAATCAGGCTAAGAAGGCTGATGCTGGCTTCTCATTGTGAGGAACAGTCTATATTTAGCCACAGAGCTACTTCTATAAGCTCTCAGCACATTTTTACTTTGCCCTTTCATCTACTCAGTTTGACCATCAGAGGTACCACCATACCCCCAGCCTTCTTTTCTCCTGTCTCAGTCCATGTCCCTCACCTCTCCAGCCTCTGCAAGTCTCACTCCCTTGCTTTCTTCCCAACTGACCAGAAGCATTACTTTTGCATGTTGGCAAAACGGACCAGAGGCATTCCTTTTTGCACGAGGCATTCCTTTTGCATGCTTACATCCTGCAGCTTTGATGCCTCTGTAGCTTTCATCAGTTCAGCTTTATATGTCTAGTCTCCCAGAGAGGAGCTGGTTCCTAAAGAGTGATGCCATTACAAAGAACAGTGGGCACAAAGGTCCCTTCCTGGGAACCAGTGAGCACTTCCCCTGTGCTTTGATAACAGCAGGAACCAGGAGCTTCCTGCCTGAGAAGCACTTTCACTGCTGCTGGTGCCTGGCATCCCCTGTCTTTGCAATGGCAAATAGTTCATGTAGGTCAGACCAATGCTGCAGTAGATCAGATAGACGTCCATTGAGTGCACACATGTATCTTCTCATGCTTATGTATTGGACAAGTTTTATGGAAGCTGAAGTGATCCAGCACATGCTTCCAGCTGTAGGGTAGGGGTGCAGTTCTGCAGATAGTAACTGTTCCCCGTATGCACATCGCAGCTGAATCTCGGACTGTCACCTATGGCTCTCTCTAGATGACAGTGGCATAGTCATCATTATGAAAACCACAATAATATCACTGCCAGCATAAAGAAAATAATAAGATCCACTCAGTCACTATTAGGAAATGCTCTGGGGCTTTCAGCCAGTGCTGGAAATGGAAAGCTGTATATATAGACACAAATCAGGACATTAATCTGTACCAGGTTACAGATTAAGTCCATCCATAATATTGCAACAGACAAATACACATTCAGCAGTGAAACCCAAAGGGATGCAAATCTGATGTGCTCATCTTTGGCTGGTTCTTTTCCCTGGCAGGTTGGACAAAGCAAAACTCATTTCTGTGATAATAATTCTTTATACCATTTACTTTGGCCAATGCTTTGCAATTTCTTCTGTTCACACAAAAAGATGAAAGCTCCATCAGAGGATGACACTCTGATCATTCCACAAGCAAAACACAGGAAATTAAGAAAGAACAATTTAATCTCCAAAAATTACCAAGGCCAAATGTTGGAGGTGCACACCAGCTCATAAACACATTTACTGAATATCAGCTTGCTCTGACATCACTAGATGCTTTAAAGAGAAAACAGTTTAATCTCTGTATTATAATTTTCTCCATCTTTCTGACAACTGCAGGCAACTCTAGTTCTGTCATTATTCCACAAAGCAAATGGGCGGTCTAAGACTTGAATCCTGCCTAACACAGGCCCTCAAGCTCTAAGCTCCTTTCCACCAAAGTCAGATATGACCAACAGGAACCACCCTTATTGGGTTCAAGTAGTAGTACTTGATGAGTAACAGACCTACTTCTAGTCAAATGAAGAGGACTCTGCTGTGAGTGATACCTCTTTAAAGAATGAGTATTTCCATCGGAGCTTAGTGAGATCAGATTGAAACTTCGTGTGTTTGCAGGAAGAGATCATGTGTGTCTTCTGGCTCAGAAGACTCAGTCAGGCATTCACTTGGCTTTTTGGTTTCTCCTTGTTTAAATTAATTTTTAAAAAGTCAATAAAGAAGAAACAAGCAAACATACAATGCCATGGTCACTTGGACCTGACTTAAAGGAATCACAGCCTTCTTCAGGACACTTGGCATTTTTCCCTAGAATTGCATTACAGTGGTTTTCAATTATAAATAGCTGGCATTTGGAGCCTCTTCTCCTAAGTCTTTTTTATTTTCCCTCATCCTTTACTGTCAGTGTTTCATGTGTAGTTTTCTCTGCTTTTAAAGAATTGTGATGTCTGGATTTTCTCAGTTATGACATTTCCCTGATTTCTAAATGCATTTCAGTGCCTTAATTTTAGATGCCCTTTTGCCTATGATTAGATTGATGTCACCTAACTTTAATGCCAGGCTTCTCATCAAAAAGTCATTTGTGTAGACCTCCTCAACAATCAGTGGTGAGAGGCAGACACTTCTGTAGGATGACATATTTCACACAAAGACACAGGTCAAAGCTAAGTAAGATGAATCCCATAGTTACATAGCTACACTTGGTTAACCCTGCATAGGGAAAGTTAGGCACCAAGGAGTGGGATTCCTTAGATCCAACATGCTTAGCACAGAAACATCAATAAAACATGGTAAGGAAAGGGAATGATTTAGAATGAATGTAGCATTTTGCTATCAGTGATTAGTAGTAACAATTGACTAATGCTTGTTTTGCTTCATGGTAAGTTATGTTACCTATTGATCAAAAGTAATTCAAAAAAACAAAGTTATTTTATAATACTGTGGTGGGGTCTTTTGATACAACAGGACATCATCGCACTTAGCTATAGTAAAGCACAATTTGATCGTATGGTGTCCAGAGCACATGGATTGCAGCTGTTCATTAAGTAGTATCAGCTTCAGATAGGTGGCAGGCTTTTGATAGGAGTCAAGTCAATCATGTAATCCTGGTAGTGAGAGCTTCCTATTACAGCACTGTCAGCCTCCACTCCGAGTTAATTGCTTCTGGCATCATTATTATGGAACTTAGTTCTGTTCTGACCTGTCTCATAAATGTGGACAACAGTTTCTGGTCTGTGCTTCTAAATGGATGACGAAAAAGCTGCTTGCCTATGCCCATCTTCTTAGCTTTGATTAATTTGCCTAATATCATTGTACATGTTGAAGATATAAGTGATCGTGTACTTGTCACATGTTATTTCTTAATGTATCCTCTGCTGCATCTCCTTATCATTTTATTTCCTCTGTCTTCAAAAGTGGAAACGTAGAAGCCTGCTTCAGGTGCTATCCCCAGACAAGTCAGTCCTGAAAATGGCTGTGGCTGAATGCAACTATGAACCCGAAGGAAATTCAGCTATCCGGCTTGTCAGAGACAATAAATACTATGTATTGCAAGAGGAAGATTCTGACTGGTGGAAAGTAAGGGATTTGGAAGGGTAAGTATGCGCTGCGGAATACTTTTGTTCCATGACCATGGTCTTCCACATATTTCATCTTCATAGACGACACTGCAGGCAGTCCTGGTACCTTTCAGGATCTACGTTACGATTACATTAGTAGCTTTTAAACCTTGCTCTAGAAGCCTCATTGTCTTCTGTACAACTCCATTTTCATTACCAACCTTGGCTGCCAGGTTGGGTAAGATTTACAACAGTCACTGCCTAGTGTACTAAGTACCCAGTGGCCTTAATTTTGATATGTGCCTGAGGAAGGGCTTATGTATACAGAAGCTGTCCATTTTTTCCAACTATTTAGTTTAAGTGAATAAAAAGATAAAATCTCTCCTCACAAATATTGCCACTCTTGTTTGCACTAAACCATTTGTAGACAATCACTGTGACTACTGCAATAGCAGTGACGGCAGGGAGACCAATCAGAACTGCTGAAGCACCAATCACTTCAGTCTCTCCCCAGCTTTAGCAATACTTTTCCACAGAGACAGGGCACCTCAACCTGCACAGGACAGAAGAGTTTAATTGTTCCCTTTGAGGTTCACAAGTGGAGGAATCCCCTTCAGCAACTTAAAATAAGATATTTTTCATTAATATCCAGCTGGGGCAGAAAGGAGAGTATCTTCCCAAGTTACTAAATGAGAAATAGCTTTAGGAGTACACTGGAGACAAAGGCAGTGCAACAAACAGGAGCTGCCTGGAAGAGATAAGATTCCTTGTCTGTCTCATGATGAACACTAGCTAAGTTTGATTTTATGTACTTGATAGAAATGTGGAAGGGAATAATTTTTGAGGATGCCCAGACTGGTTTGGAACAAAATTAAATTACTTGATCCACTCATAATTCACTGATTAAGTTTACAACTGCAAGGAAACCAACAAAAAAAGCAACCTTAACTTAAGATAAAGGGCCTGCACTTTATAACTCACAGGATTGGCATAGTGTTCTGGCTGAAGAAAGCAGCACACAACCCCGGCAACTCAAAGACAATAATAAATTAGTAAGCTGAGATATGCTCCTAAATGCCTTCACTAGACTGTTTACAGCTATGTAAAAGCATATGATACAGGCAGCTCTGCTTATAGAGCCTGAATAGAGGGCTCTGAGATGAATGAAGGTGCAGAGAGAGATCAAGAGAAAGAGGGACACCTACAGTTTTTTGTTTGGGTTAAGAAACTGAGACTTTTGCAGTATTGATTCTGTAAGGACAAGTCACATATACATCATAACAAAACCTTTACATTCTGCTTAAAAAAAAATTGAAGATCTTGTTTTCTTGAATGTAGTAGGAACAAACACCAGGAGTTACCTGTTTCACCTGTTTTCATGCACTCTCAGTTTTCTTCTCACTCTACTGAGATCTGTGTTGAAGAAATCCTTCCTTTCTGTGTCCATCCATATTCAAACATACAATTTATTCCCCCTATTCATTTTTCTGATGGGTACAGCATACAGCCCACCCCCTTACAACTACAGATGCCTATGGCCCCCATAACTTAGGTCCAACATGCCATGCTGCCAGCTACTTTAAGTGGTAGCCCAGCTGTCCATATTCACTTAGCTTAGCTTCTCAATTGCATCTGGCATTGTGTCGGGAAGAGTGCTGAGCCTACCTATTGACTTTCTGTGTTCGACCTTGGATACTCTGCTGGCACCCATTAGTCACTGGTGTCCTTCATCACAGCAACTCAGACAGCATGTAATGAAATTGTTGAGCAGCTGCTCCGGTCTTCCATGTGATTAAGTCAATCACTGAGGAAGAAGCCATTTCAATGACTAGCAAAAAGAGTACTTCATTGAAATGCAATTTTCTAAAACGAATTGCTTATGTATTTTTCTACATGGTAAGTAAAAGCAAAAATGTTTTAACCATGAGCATTTCTGTTAGTGGCATTCTAAAAAGTGACTCTCTGATTAATCCCTTTTCCTCTTTTAAGTGACCAGATTTAAGATGCAGTCATGTACGATAGCTAAACTGTGAACTATTTATTTTGCAGGAATGAAGGTTTCGTACCGAACATTTACTTGAGAAAGTTATCTCTGAATGATGATGAGCCAAGGTGAATCAACATGCAGCCATCCACTGCTTAAATGTTTTCCTCACCAGTCTAGTAAAGATTAGGCAATATTTCTGGAATATTTTTCTTTTAAAATAACTTTCTGAGTACTAAGCAGAAGGTTTCCTGAAAGCTATAGAATCAGATACAATTTGTCTTCTTGACTCACACATTAATTCAAAAAACAACGGTTGAAAATCCTGGTTTCATTTAAATCAATAGGGGTTTGCCACTGACTTAATGATGCTGGGATTTCAATCTTTGTACTCTTATTTCAGCATTAAATCAGCCTTGCCAGCACTCTCATGCCTTTGTATGTATGTGAGTAGTCCTGTACAGGGTAAAGGGAATCCAGGTCTGTTGAAGTGATACACATCTTTTCCTTTTTAGTAAGATGACATGACACTGTAAGCATTAAATGTATGCCTAAGAAATTGAATGAAAGTCTGACAGAAACATAGCAGATTGTCACACAGTAAACCATACTGGAGAAGATTCAGAGGTTTCCTTAAAAAAAAACCCCTACTCTTACAGTATCCTGTAAAAGGCAGCATGAATAAGAATCATTATTTCTGCATAAGAGGTTATTTTAGAGGCCTCTTTTTTCTGCCATGTGAACTCCTTCTGTTGTCTGTTATGCTAAGAACATTTATTTGGGAAGTCTAGGGTTGTGCAGTTTTGGAAATCTTCCGTGTACATTTTGAAAAGGTAGATGCAATCTCTTCATAAGGTCACTAAAGGGATATGTAGTTGCATTGCCTGTTACAGCACGCACAGAGAATATTTGGCTTTCCAACACATTGCAAAGTGGAAGGGAAATGCTGTATAAGTGTTTACCAAGTCATAAAAAAAAATCCAAACAATTAAATATGTCTCAACTTTTTGAAATATTTACCTTAGACCATGGCATAACTACTCAAAAAATATATGTAGTGTGACTTTTAACCCAAGGAAGGTATTTTTCATAACTAGTTATTCACAATTTCAGCATGTTGGTTTGTCTTTGCAGGGAAAACTCCAGTGTCAGTGAACAGACATTGGCAGAAGAGCAGAGTATTGCTTATCATGAGTGAGTATATAGAATATGTCTTCACGAGAACCAAAAGATTCTGTGGGCAGAAATTGTCTTTCCACTTTCTGTGTCCACTATACCTGGAGCAATGGTATCCGACTTATGGCTGTCATAATAGTGAGAATAATTATAGATATTGTCATCAGCAACATCACTGCCCACAGACTTCCAAAGACATGAATGTATTTGTTTTCAGACAAAAAAGGCATTTAGACAAATCAGTCTAGTACGCTAGTAAAAGGATACTTCATAAAAGTGAACTGCTATTAAAAAGGCTTCATTGGTGCTCCCTGAACTGATCTTATATAGGACGTTTGGCTTGTTTCCTCCATTTGGGATCTGTCAGTTTACTTAAATATTATGACAACCAGAAGGTTCACGGTTAGAGGAGAACTATGCACCTCCAAGCTGTGTCATGGTCTGCAGGAGACAGAACAAACTGCTTCTGGTAGAGCTCCTGGCAGACCATTAAAGCAGCAGGATCCTCCTCTAAGGATTTACTGTAAAAAGTCAGAGTCACAGAGTGGGCCCAGGTATTTCAGGAGGAGACCCACTGGGTGGATGAGAGGAAGCAGAAAAGAACTAGAGGTTTCCCTTTTATCTCCTGGCCTAAAATCACACATGCAGGACAAGTCCCACATCTATTCTCTGGCTTTTAAAAGCAGTTTTGAAAATATTTACGATGTCTGGCATTTTTCATGTGTCTGCTGTGCCTTATTCAGAAATCAACCTGTGAATAATAAGCCCAATATTTCTCTTTGCAGTTGGTATGCTGGTAATATCTCCCGTGCCCAGTCTGAGCAGCTGCTCCGTCAGAAGGTCCTACATATCCTTTATCGCTTGTATATGAACCACCATGGAAATGTTTCTGTGTCTGTTGTCTTTGCTATACTGTGTAGCTAGAGGATGCTGATGCTCTTCAAATAGCTGTAGTATTACAGAGTGCTAGAAACTCTTGTGCTAACTTGGTATCGATAAACAGATCTCCAAAAATGCCTGGATGTGTTAATGGCTCTTCTACATAAATGAACAAATGATGCACCTCTAAAATATGCTTGGAACAAAGACACACTGAGTGCATTTCCCCTCAAAGCTCTGATTTTTGGTTTTACCTCTAGGCCTGTGTTGTTTGCTCCAGTGTGGCTCTTTCTGCAGGTCAGTCTAGAGGAATCCTCTGTGATGGCTTTACGATATACAAATGTGGAGTAAAAGAAGTTCACCCAGGCAAGCAGACAACCCTGAGCAATCTCAGTACTATGCCCACTGAGCATTGGCTGGATGCAGCTGACTAGGAGGAAGGATGGATAGCACCATAGGACTAGTCAGGTGTACAATTCTTTACAGCAGATGACTGCAGAAGGACTTGTCCATGTACCTTCCTGGAGGAGACCCAGCCTGAGCCATGCTTTGCGCCTGAGTGTGCTGTGTAAACAGATTTTTCTCTTGTGGCTTGATGCTTTCTCACAGCCAGTCTTATTGGTACTCAGCCACTAACAACTTTGATATAACCCAGCCCTTTGGGAGTCTTGGCTCAGTGTCTTTCCCTTAGACCTGCACCGTTGGTTCAGGAATGAAATTCAAGTGTGGCAAATCACTGGAGAAAGGCAATTATGTCCTAGTCCCAAAAGGTGCTAGATACTCCTGACTCCAGTTAACTTTAAGGGGACATGAAGTTTCCTTTGAACTTCACAGCAATGAACCTTGGCCTGTATGTGAGGTTCTAGATGGTTTCCAGGTTTCCTCCCTGCAATAGCCATTCCTAGCACATTAGAGGTGTAGCTGTTAAATGAACTCTGAAAACCAGAATGTCCAGCCCAGTATGGTAAACCATCAACAGAAGTAAAAGTGGAAAGTGAAAGTACTTTGGCAATACAAAATACATCAGTCTAATGCATTATGTAAAGGAACTGAGTGTGGTGGATGGAGCTCTTATTCAGATGGGATATATGTGGTAGTGTTTGTGTCTTATAACGTGTACCACCTCTGGAGGGGAGATAAGGAAGGAAACGGGGTTAACAACTCTCCATTTCCTCAGTTATAAACCTGTATTTGTGCACCAAAACAAAATTGCAGACTACTTGCTTCGTGTCTGGGCTGGGGTACAACTCACCTAATTTTAAACATTTACAGTGGAATACCACAACCAGTTGCCTAGACCCTCTTTGTAGTAGAGAGAAATAAATATTTCTAAGGCATAATTCATCTTGTCTGAATGTAGTCCTTAAAGGATGTCAGATGAGTCACATCTCCTTCTCTCCTTTGTGGACATTACAGTGTAAAAGCCTAAAGTCCACCGAAATGAATCCCAACTTCATTGTACCTTGTAACTTTTTAACTTTTTTTTTTTTTTTTTTTTTTTATTAGGGGAAAGAAGGTGCTTTTATGGTTCGGAAATCTAGCCAAGCAGGAAGGTATACTGTGTCTGTGTTCAGCAAGGTTCCTGAGTGAGTATCCAAAGAATATGTACCATTTCTATGAGCATGCTATGGGCATGCTGCTTGGTGTGACTGGTCAACAACAAAATCTCTACATTGTGTTAAAGGTGAATCTCGGGCACATTCAGGTCATATTAGTTATTTGAATTCAACATGTCAGTGTCTCCCTGAACAGGGGAATGGAGATCCAGAATTGTCTCCTCTAAACATAGGCATGTAACAGGCATATAATCTAGGGGAATAGCGGGGTCTCAGGAGTGAGAGAGAAGTAAGGGAAGGGCAAGGGGAAGGGGAAGGGGAAGGGGAAAGGGAAGGGGAAAGGGAGGGGGAAGGGGAAGAGGAAAGAGAAGGTGTTCAAAATTAGATGTAGAACCATTGCAAGGGCAGTATATGAAAATCTTTTGCTCTAGATGTAACTGTTGGGAGACAAGTACTAACCATCAGACTACATTGGAATATGCAGCAGAAGTCTCCAATGTGCTAGGAGCCTGTACTACATAGCCAGCAGGTGTTAAGGGGAGAAAAGCAGACTGAGGCAAATGTAACAGCCTTCCTGGTGACATCTACTCCGTATTTTGTTATTTGGACAGCTGGAGTGTTGCAGTTCATTCAGCAACTAACTAATCTACTAACGCATGGACTGGAAAGCATTTTGCAAGGATTTGACATGTACTGCACTTTGTGATGTTTTTCAGAAGTAAAAAAGGAACAGTCAAACATTACCATGTGCACAAAACCCCTGAGAACAAGTATTACCTCGCTGAAAATTACTGTTTTGAATCAATTCCCAAGCTTATACACTACCATCAGCACAACTCAGCAGGTAATCCTATATGCTGTTCCTACTTGATTGGCTTTGGCTTAGGCTTCTGGACTTCTCAGCATTATGATGAATCTCTTCCAATACTGAATACTCTAAATATTGAAACATCTTTTGGGAGAGTTTGAATGGAACTTGATCTAACATATTCACAATCAATACAGTTGCTTTCCTTTGCTGTACAGTGCTTTTTGGTATTGTACTACCTCGTCTTGCAATACCTCTGCTGAACTAGCCCTTAAGCACAGAAAATTTTCAATCTTGTGAAGTGATGCAGCAGCTGCTGAATATTGAATATTGAATATCTGTCATTACCTGGATGGTTGTAATATGGCAGGGAGAGGGAGGTATTAGTTTCCCTCTATTTTCTTTGATTTCAGAAGACTTGTGTATATATTGTGACCTTTAACAGGTTTTCTTTGTAGGTATGGTGACAAGGCTCCGGCATGCAGTGTCTACACAAGTAAATAAAGTCCCATCCACAGCTTCATTAGGAAATGGTATGAAGATAACTTTCCTTTTTGAAACTGGTGTCAGTCTTGGCCACCAAGGAAAGGATAACCAGAAAATCATGACTCTGACTGCTTTCAGGCTTGCAGGAGGTTACAGAATCTTTGTTTGGTGGCCATTTCTGCTTGTCCATGAAGGAGGCAATGCGAGAATTAGGGAAGGATGGTCTTTCAGTCAATAGCTCCTTCTGTAGTTTCCTCTTGTCCAGTGTAGCATTGAAACTTTATGGTTCTATGAAATAGGGTATCCCTTCCTACAAGTGCATCTAGTCAACATCCAGGGCAATGTGAATGCAAAGGCATTTTATATCAACTTTTATGTTGTGCCCTTTTTAAGGCATTTTATGTCAGGTCTATATCAACTGTGGAAGACCTTGCATGCTTCCTTCCCCAGCACATCTGACTCATGGCCATTCTTTCCCTTTGCCACATTACCTGTCACAGTAATACTTGTTCTCCAACCTCCTGCATGAAAATATATTATCGTTTGATGCATAAATCTTTCTCAAACCTATTTATAAGGCTTAAAACTAAGCAGTAGCAAACAACACTTGTAGGAAGTGTAGTCTCCTCCCATAACTCAAACACAAAGCTGAGAGACAAGTATGTTGCTTCAGTGCTGCATGGTTCTGCAGCCCTCCAGAGAAAACAACAGCATTGCATGTGGGGGATACCACGCTTGCATTTATCCTTTTTTTTTTTTTGCTAAAGGAGTTTCTTTTGTCCCACTAGGAATCTGGGAACTGAAACGAGAAGAAATTGTCCTGTTGAGAGAGCTGGGAAGTGGTCAGTTTGGAGTGGTGCATCTGGGAAAGTGGAAGGGACAATATGATGTGGCCATAAAGATGATTAAAGAGGGAGCAATGTCAGAAGATGAATTCATAGAAGAAGCTCAGACCATGATGTAAGCTGTGGCATTGCTTAATTATTTGGAAATAATGATCTCTCCAAACATTAATCAGTAATGTATAGCACACACAGGAAAGAGAATTTCCTCTTAAAAATAGCATTAAGTAGCATTGAGTACATTAGGCACAAGCTAAATAGGTAGCCATATAGGATATTTGGAGTATTACCAAAAGAACTTCACAAAGATTGATACAGTCATCTACAAAGTTTTCAATTAACATCTCTTCCACACTTCAGAGGTTCCATATATGTCACTTAAAACTCTGCATCATTAGCATTTATACAGAAACAGTTAGAAAGCTGTTCCTGCCATCCTGCAGGTGGGAATGAGATCAATAACTGAGAAATGCCAGAAATATGAACATGAGACTTGAAGTTTTAGTCTCTGAGTCTGAAAAGGTAAGTATGTTAGAATTTCCAGTGAAAGTCCATGAGATGGTAACTGAAGCATATGAATTCAAGAATATTTCGTGTATATTGTATCCTGGAGGAATGCACTACATTCCTGTCAGTTAACTATCTGATATGATCAGGATTCTCAATGTGAAAATTTTGCAACATGGTTTTAGGAGAAAAACTTAAGGTCTAAGGTCCACCCCACCAACTCAGATCTATTTTCTCCCACCAATAAGGTTGCACTTGTGCACTGCTAAATCCTATTTTAGGTTTTGACTGAAGAGGTTGTCATTTCATCAATACTGAGTCTTCTTTTGATTGTCATCAATACTGAGTTTCAAAGTAATCAGCAGAAGGACACTCAGTTCTTCTTGAAAAGGAATATTTGAAGTCTGAGATGGGACTGTACCCAGTGTCAATAATTTCTTTCAGTATGTTGTATTAAGATTTGAAGAACAAAACTTACAGAAATGCACAAGCATCTCCATTTATTCTTTGATTTTTTTATTTATTTCAGGAAACTTAATCATCCCAAACTTGTTAGACTGTACGGTGTATGCTCAAAATCATATCCCATCTATCTAGTGACGGAATACATGCCTAATGGTTGTTTGCTTAGCTACTTAAGGAGTCATGGGAAGGAACTACAACCCCTTCAGCTTCTGGAAATATGCTATGATGTTTGTGATGCTATGGCATTTCTGGAGAGCTGTCAGTTCATACATAGAGATTTGGTAAGCTATCCCACGGGAGAAGTGGAACAGGGAAGGCAGGGGGATGACCTAACACTGGGCAGTCCTACCCCTCAGCATCACCCACAGCTGCGTTGGCTCTGTTGGCACTCACCCCAGATGGCACTGTGGTCTGCTGAACAGAGACACCCAGCTGGCTCATTACAAGGCAGCTCTGGACGAGCAGCACTAAAGCCACAGGCAAATAGCACTGCCCACAAGCTAATATGCTCTGCTTCAGAGCTGAGCTGACGGGTCTACAGCACTGCATACTGTGCTGCCTGCATTTATGGGCTCTAGCCTCAAGGATTAATGCACCACTTGGCAGCACAGACATCCAGTTATAACGTTAGTCCACTGAAGTAAAGGGTTCTGTCCAATGATGCTGTGGTCCTCCAGAAGAAAGTGGTGCAACATTAAAGATTTGGGTCACTTAGATTGTTTTCTGATGAACTAGGGATTTATCTAACCAGGAACTATTTCTCTTATAAATCAAGTGTGAACACTACTAGGATAAACTGGAATTTACTCTGGTGCATTGCAAGCAGGAGCAGAACTTGAAAGTCTGCAGCTACCTAGCTCTTTTAAATACATTTATCTGCCAGTTTTCAAGCAAGTACTTCAACTTGCTTTCCATGATGGGATCAGGCCTTTCAGGGACTTGGACCAAAAGTTTATGCAAAACTTAGCTTTCAAGAATGCTGGCTTTGGGGAAATAAGTTTGTTATTTTATTGGCCTATTAAAAGTGAACCTAGCCAAATTTCTGGTGCATTGTGCTTCAGAGCCAGTAGCAGTATTTCACCTTCTAACTCTAGACAAAAATATGTTGGAAGATTTGTGACAATTTGTATTACAGACTTGCTTAATTTTCCAACAGGGGTGCAGTCTCCTCAGGTAGCATTTTAAATGTCTTGTTGATGCTTTCAAAGAATTGTCTTTATGTGTAAACAAAGTTGTTAAATCCATACCTTACCAATTTTCACACCCTGATTCAGAAATCAGGAATAGCAGACAACTTAAGTAGCAGAATTCAAGTTGTAAATATAAAGTCAGTTTCCCAAAAACTGTCTGAGCACCATGGGAAAACAGAAATAAAACTTGAGTTTGATTTCAGGTTGAAAACTGTAGATGCAAACTGTATCACAGAAGTTAATAAGCATGCAGGCAGAGAATACAGCCTTAGATAAATGTTCCCAAGTGATCATTTGGAGAACTAGGCTTATATTGAACTTTTCATAAATCAAGCTGTTTAAATCCCCTTTCATTGTTCCACTCTGTTTATAGTGCATTGCAGATAATCCAGTCAACGTCTTTCACTTTTTGATGCCTTGGTAAATTCTGAGACTGCTGAAAAGGACCCTGGAGTAGGACACCATTTGAAAGACAGGGTTTAGTTTCTGGCTCTGTTGCTGTTTTTCTAGGTGAATGTGGGTTTCTCACCTCTGTTTCCTCATTGTTCAATGTCCTTATTTGTAAAGCTGGGATAATGGTGAAGAATGTTTTTCAATCAATAGTCAAAAAGTGAAATAAGAGAGCTACTTACTGTTCCATTACAGTTCAAAACTTCATGGCTTCAATCAAAGAATGTCATTATTCATTGACATGCTAGAGGACAGAAATTATTATTAGCAAATTACCAAGACATGAAATTATTTTCTCCTCTTTGCATTTTTTCCACTCATCTCTTTTCTTATTTCTCTACTAAAGGCTGCTAGGAACTGTTTGGTTGACAGCAATCTTACTGTGAAAGTATCAGACTTTGGGATGACTAGGTAAGTAAAAGAATTGGGACCCTTGTGAAGCTATGATGTTAGTGTATGTGTAGTTTACTGGCATTGATCAGCTAGCAACTGGCTGTTAGAAAGTTAAGCCACAGGGTGTGATACAGCTCTTTGTGTCTCCTTTCCATTAATGCCCATAAGCTGTTACGGGATTAGAATAAAGTCATTCTGCTGTCTCAAAAAGTTAAGGCTTAAAGGCCAGTTGCAGCTGAGAGATTTCACTAGTCATGTTTGTTAAAGAAATCTCAGAGTTTACGTTGCCTACATGATTTTCACCTAATTTGGGGGCCAAACATCTTAATCAGCAGCCTCAAGGAGAGAAGTTGGAGAGGATGAGCAGCCTAGAGAGCATGTCCTCTGAGAAGAGACTGAGGGAGCAGGCTGCTTAGTCTGATGAAGAGGAAGCTAAGAGGGGATCTAAAAGCTGCCTATAGCTACTTACAGTTACAAAGCTGATGGAGCCAAATAAGTCAGTGCCAGGAGCCAGTGCTAGGTGATACAACAGCGGACATCAGCCACATACTGCAGCTCGGAAGGTTCAAGCTGGACAGTAAGAGAAGTTGTTTCCCCCGTAGGGTGGTGGGAGAGTGAAACATGCCAGTCAGGGAGACTATGAGATTGCAATCTTTGGAGGCTTTTAAGACTTGGCTACATGGAGCCATGACTGACCTGATCTGATGTTGGGAGCAATCCTGTTTGAGCAGGAGGCTGGGCTAGATGGCCTTACAACAGGCATTTCTATGATTCTGCATTATTTCTCTAATAAGTTGATAGCAATGATCTATTCTATAGATTATAGCTAATGCCTCTATCAGGTATCCTTTGGAAATTTGGGATTCTGCCCAGGCTTTTCTTAGGAACCTTGTGATGTACAAGGAAGAAGCAGTAAATAGTATTTCACTGTAACTCGGTCACAACCAAGTTTGGTTCTTGCCTTGTAGGTACGTTCTGGATGACCTGTATATAAGTTCACTAGGAACCAAGTTTCCAGTGAAGTGGTCAGCACCAGAAGTTTTTCATTACACCAAATTTAGCAGCAAGTCAGATGTATGGGCCTTTGGTATGTATGGAATTTGACATATAAATATGTATGCATGTATGCCATTACATTTGGATTTCTTCACTTTACTAAGCAGAAATGCTAGACATTTACACACTGAAGTAATGTAAAAATCAGTTACAGCTTAAGTTCTTGTTTAATATTTTTATGCATGCAAGCCCTATCCTCTTTGGATTTTTTTAGCCCTACTGTTTTTCTTTAAGGCACATAGAAAGTCTGCCCGCTCGCCATTTGCTATATATGTGTTTAATGTGGTAAACTGTTGGCAGTGGGGATCAAATGGTATCTTTGGCAAATCCAGACCATAAATCAGTGCTGCCCAAGTCAGAAGAGCTTTTCTGTTCGTCACAGAGGTCAGAGCTGACTCTGTGCATAAACCAGCTGCGGAAGAGAGTCTGTGTGAGCTGGGACTCTTTATCTCAGCAAAAATAAGATGCATTTACAGATCACTTTCTACCCAGGAATTTCAAACATTTGAACTTTACTTCAGTGGTTTTCAAGCTATGCTTTACAAATCCCTGGAGTCTGTTCAGTGTTTCTAAAAGTCTGCAAAAGGTGGCAAAGGAAAGGGACCCTTTTGTGAACAGGCTTAAATTCCACTTACATGGGTTTGCTCCTCCAGTAAGAAAATCTTGGCAGCTGTCAAGTTGATGAAAGACTGGCAACCCACTGTTCTTGACATCGAACAATGGTGAATAAAGCAGATGAAAGTGTTTCCAAATGCTGGGCTTCTTGTTATCTTTAACTTCAGCTAGTCTCCCAGCGTTAATGACTCTGGCAGAGAAAGCTCATTCATGGCCTTCACAATCTGTTTATAATGTATACGATTAAATCAGAAGTTGGATTTTCTGATGATACGTTTTCTTTTTGCTCTTATAGATGAAATCCTGGCTCCAGGCTTTATTGGCATTAACTTCAATATTGGCATTAACTTCAATGAGAAATGTTATTTTTCCTTAGAAGGTCTTTTCTCATTTTAACACTGTCCATTGATGCAGTGGAAGCAAGGGGAGAGCAGGATCCACCAGTTCTTGTTTGGTTGTTTTTAACTAATGAGTCTTTAAAGGGCTAAAAAACTGAACTGATGTATTCATATCCCAAAAGCAGATGTCAGAGAACAAATAGTCTTGGGTTTTTTAATGTTCTCATCAGGGCAAGCTGGGATTCAGGTACCATTTTATTCTGATCCCACTGTGACACTACAATGCTCCATTCTTCAAGCTGGAGGGAAGTCAAAGATCCAATAAATTTCTTTAAAAAAAAAATCTTTACTGCCAGTATCTTTACTGCCAATATTTCACAATTTGTTTTTTACTTTATGGTTGGCATGATTATCACATATGTTCAGTTACAAAAAAAATTGTTTCTTGCAAAGCTATCATTATGAATTAATCATTATGATATTATCCAGTGTTTCTATTGCTTCAGTATAATCCAGTTTTTATAGGTACGTGTAACTGACACTATAAAGTATTCGGAAATCTTTCTGATACCAAAGGAGTATATGTCCCACTCACTTAAAAAAAACAGTAAGAATTTTCTTATTATTCTATAAAAACATAGATACCTATAGCTGTCATTTTGTTTTTCCTTCCCTCTCTCTGTGTAGACACACATACATATATGAGGGGATGTTTGTATGTATTTTCTAAAAAATTCAGTCCATGGATAGCTATGTCTTGGGTTTTCTCCATCATTGTCCACATTAAATATATGTTAACTAACTTTATCATCTAAGTTTACCTTCTTCTTCAGTAGAAGTCGTTTTACATTTGGGTACAGAATCACACTTGTCAGTCATCTCCATACTGTTCTTCGGATGATATTATCTGTAAAGAGTCTGATCGGTTATATGTTACATGTGTGTCTTGTTCCAGGAAAAAGGGGTTATCTTGCATTTCTTAACTTTCATTTCTTGTCTTCCATTGCCGTGAATATTTTTGCAGGTATCTTAATGTGGGAGGTGTTCACTTTGGGAAAGCAGCCCTATGAGCTTTATGATAACATGCAGGTGATTGAGAAAGTTTCTCAAGGATACAGACTTTATAGACCTCAGCTGGTTTCAGACATCATCTACCAGATAATGTACAACTGCTGGCATGAGGTGTGTATATCTGCACATACAAACTGGAGAAAACAAAATAATAGGAGTCACTAGGACTCCCTGTTGATAGCTGAACTAATGTTCATAGTGGAAAATATCCCTTATAAAAGCCATTGCTTGTATGTAGTATGCTTTATATAGCAGTCTAGTTCAGGACATTGTTAGTACAGGAAACAGGGCATAAAGGAAGATTGGCTCCCTTCTTTTCAGAACCATGTATTGAAGCAAATAACAGTAAAATATCCTTCAACATCAACATATTATACAGGATGAGATTCTTCTCACCTAGTTTTAATGGTTTAAAATTTGGGTGCTGAGCTAAGCTAATTGTCTAAATTTCTTCCATGATTACAGGGCCATTACTGGTACCTCTCCATGGTCATTTGTCCTTTCTATCTTAGCCACCACAGAATAAAAGATATCTGCTTTCCTATACAGAGATCTTAAACAGCAAATGTAGATGAGACCTCTACTTCTGCCTTTTTAGATAGATAAAGTTGTGTGAAATAACCCCACCCTTAGAGTGAGAAGGATGTGTTACCCCATCTGTGAGTCTTCTAGGAGTTCTAAGTCAAATGCTGATCATGCTCATTTTATTTTGAGAGATCTATGTTTTCTGTGCCAAGAATTATCCTGATTTATTGTTCCTCTTCATCTAAATTTTAGTCAGCTGTCTGTGGACCATGACTTGTTTCTCACCAGCAACAGAGTGATGTTTTGTGTTTTGGTTTTTTTAATACAATTGTCAGAAATATGAGAAAAATAACTTATATTTGAGGACATGTTAATGCAAAGAAAGAATATTAAGCTATCACAACATAAAATAGATATAAAAAGTAACTTTAATTTTCTTTACCTTGTAATCACCACTGTCTCTATGAATTTCTGCATGCTAAAATCAAGAAAAACTAATGCAAATTACAGTTCCTGAATGATATCAAAATTAAATAACCATACTCATCACCTTTGCTTCATTTAGCTACCAGAAAAGCGCCCTGCTTTTTATCAGCTCTTATCATTTTTTGAGGCACTGAGAGAAGACAACAATGTTTGAAAAAGAAGATTCAGAAACAGATGACTGTGCATACCAGTTCCATATCACCTGTCTTCTGTAGGAGAGCTAAATCTGAAATCTGCCTGACGTTAGCCACCCCTATTATTCTCTGTATTAGTGTTCTTCTCATTTAATCAGGGATTTGACCAAGAAGCGTACGGAGAAAGCTTTGGTGACACTCTGTGGGTGACAATTTGGAAGGATACTATGGAAGAATACAATTCATTTTGTTAGCATTGTCTCAAAGGACTTCTCAGACCCTGAGATATATATACCAATTGTCTACACTCCTTCAGTGCTTCCAAGCTGTCATTATTTGGCCTCAACTGGAAATGTAAACTGGGAAATATATGCTTGTTAGGTTTTCTGATTATCATAACTCATCTGAATGTGTGTTTTCTTTGTAATCACTTGAAGCTGATGCCTGAAAATAAATTTAAAACTGCTGCAAGTGACAGCAACATAAATTGTTATAGTCTCGCTTTCAATTACTTAGAAATTACTACTGGTAAAATATTATATCAGTTTGCTTACCAGTATTGTTGACTTTAGTTTCAGCCCTCAGGGTGTACATTTGATTTGGAATTAATTCTAAGCTACATATCTAAGATATTTGCAACATATGAGGTGTTTACTAGAGTGTTATTGCTTCTTGCTACAGGTAAAAATAGAGAAAAAAAAGGTTTTATGCAGAATTCCATAGTCATTACAATAGTAAATGGTAAATTTGCTGATCGCTATAAAACCTGAAGAGCAAAAATTTGAAGAGAACTGAAAATGCTATTAATATAATTGCTTAGTCAACTATTTTATGACTGAGGAGCTGAAATTTGGCTCCTGATGTTAACACTTAAATAAGAGCACCCAACTTTCAAATGTGCATAGCACTACACAAATTAGTGCTAACTTCAGTAAGTCTAGAGGTACCAAATATATCCAAAGCTACATAACTATAACGGAGGCGTCTAAACTTAGGCGCTGACATTTGTAAAATGCTGATCTAATGTGTATAAAATAAAGAGGGTTTAAAATAAAGTAAGGTCTGAAAAAATCCTCTACTCTCTCCTTATATTTGCACTAGTTCAGTGTGTGATGCCTCTAAGAGTCCAAGTGATGTCTGCTTGCCCTTTACCTGGTGGAGCTGGCCCAGCCCTAGCAGGGACCCCTCTGCAGCTCCAGTTTGAGCTCACCAGAACCTAAGGAGTAAGAATGCAGGGTGCAGATATGCAGGGAGAGGGGAGAAAATAATGAAAGTCTCTGGCCAGCCAGAGGCTCTAGCGCCTGTGCTTGCCGGCGTTGCCCAGTCCCAGCACTGGAAGCTGGCTAGCAAAGCGCATCCCTGTCTACATGGGGAGCTGTGTGCGTGTTTGAGGGAAAGCAGCATTTGGGGGCATGCAGACGACTGTGGGGATCTACACAGGCCTAGGGGGCCATGGGAAGCTGCACATGAGGGAGAGGTAGGGCATGGTATGATGTTGCCTGTGCATCAAGCTGGGCCAAGGAGGGCTGACCCAGAGACAGGGTCAGGAAGAGAAGGAGTGCTGACACAGATGAAATACGAGAGGAGGGTGGGCGTGAAGTATTGTTGGGGCTAATGCATGCGGTTGATTTTTTTAATATAAACATTGTCTTTTTATTTCTGTTCTTCCAACATCCTGCTATATTTTTTTAGTGGCTTTATGTGTTGACAGTTCTGAATGGTGTTTTTTGATTCATAGCACAGCTTTTAAAATTAATTGCTTTGAAATGAAAGCTTTGCGTTAATGGAAAATTTAATCTTAACAACAGATCTGAAGATGGCTGGCATGGCTAATTACATTATCTGATTGTTTCCAGCTTTGCCATTCCCTTTTTCTGTTACTGCACGGTAAGTGGGAAGACCACATATAGTTGAATTATTTATCTTGAAAGTTCAGCTAAAGTACTAAGGTTTGGGGATGTTATGGCAACGGGATATGTGGTGCAAGTAGGCAACTTAAAGAAAAATTATTTTCATTCCTTTACATTCCTGTCTAGTTTGCAGTTAATCACTATCATCTGCCTACCATTTTGAACTGTTTCATTCAAGGGTCTTGTCTCTTAAATAGGAAATGAGTGTGGAGCATTAGGATAGTGTTTCCTGAGCCCACAGAGACCACCTGTATGCTTTCAGATATATGTTTGGCTGCTTTCTACAGTTTCTGATAATTTTGGAGGCCCATGAGTCTGTGCATTTGCTGGAGGTTTTTCATGTAGGCTCGTGTTTGCTACTGGCTCTTTGTCAGAACGCAGGACTGAGTAGCCTTGTGCCTTGCAGTGACCCTGGTGTAGAGCACAACTGCACTGGCATGGTGGCAGGTATGGCACAGGACCTACAAGACACAGAACCACAGAAATGCTGCTGAAAGGGACCTCTGGAGGTCATCTAGCCAAACTTCTCACTCAGAATGGGGCTGTCCCCACTGCTCGATCAGCCATACCTTTGTCTGCCTGAGCTCTGAACACTTTTAAAGGTGGAGATCCAACAGCCTCTTGCAGAGCATGGAATAGGCAACCTGTTCCAGTGCTGCACTACCTTCCTTGTGAACCACAAGTGGAATCTGAACCTCCTCAGTCTACTGCCCCCTGTATGTAACAGTGCAATTTGTATTTGCAGTATGGAGTATTTGTAATGCAGTATGTGTAATAGTAGAGGCAATGGCTAAGGTACTGAAAAAAATAATCTTTTTTGATCATTTAGGATTAAGGAAGTTTATTCCACTTTTAGATTACAACATAACATAGAGATCTTTCAATTTTTTTTTTTTTGAGGGAGCATGGGCTGTTTGGTCTCTACAATACTTATGAAGCAAACAGTTAGAAAAATAACTTATGTTACAACTTCCTAACAAAGTTCCAGTGCTTATTAGTCTTCATCCAGTATCCATTTTACATTGATACAGATTTCCTGAAGGTGCAAAAATTGCAGTTATTTCATATCAAGTTGAGTTCTTCATCACTAAGGTTCTTCTGGTGGTCAGGTTTTTTCTCACTGTCTATTAGATACACTTTTGAGGTCTCCGTCTGGAAAGATCAAGATGTTCCTCATGGGCATTAGGAGTATGTGAGTTATTCTTATGTCTGTCTTGATCTGTATACAACTGTATACTTCCAAGCTTTTCTATCTCATTACAGAGGAAACAAAGAGAAGTTGGATGCAGCACACTTATGAAAAGCAGCACAAATAGTGTGTAATATTATGCACAAAATTCATAGAAAAGCCACAGGACATATACATCTTCAATTTTTGCATGTTTTCTAGTTACCACATAAACAGCTGTTGTTGTTGTCTGTGAACCAGTAGATTAATGGTCAACCAGAAGACATTACGTTTGATGACATCCATAGTGTTTTGGTCCTTGCTAGGCACTATTGTTAAAAGTGAAATGAAAAAACCCAGAAACCCTTAGTGTACCCATGTCTTCTAGAATGATGTTTGTATCTCTTCAGATGCTTCAAAACCCATGTTGCTTTTTCCCTCTTCATTGTAAGGGTTCACCTCTTCACAGTTTGATCCTGCTTCACTCCTACTTTCTCTTGCCCTCCTGTAATGAAAAATCATTTTATATTAGAAGCCCCTGTTCTGTTCAAATCCTTCTGGATCCCCAGAATTCCCTACTGTAAATAATACTGTGTTTAACTGGTAATATTTATATAAAAGGAGTTATGTTGGTTTTAAGGGGAACTGTAGCAAACCTACTACGTACTTAGAAATGCCGTTAATGGAGAGACATAGAAAACCAACGCAGCTGCATTGCTGTTAATGCAACCATATTTAAGGAAAATTACATTACTGGACAGCCTTCAACAAGATTATTGAAAACTGCAGGTGCTGATGAATGTGGGCAACTCTGCTGTTGGAGAAGGCACTGTGTTCCTAGCAGGTCATTCCATCCACCTTGCAGCAGGACTGGCAGAAGCCTGGCCATGCCACAGCTCCCTGCGGCCACAACGGCCAGCTGCCTTGGTTAAACTGCTGATGATGGGGAAATTGCACTAAGCTGCCAAAGCTGCTGTGCACTGAAAGGCAGGGAGCCGAACCTTTAGCTATCACTGTTGATGGGAGGGGGATAATAAGCTTTAATTCCTTAACTTGCTTCAGTTAGATTTGGCAGCCTATTTGTAAGTGCCCTCATGATTCAATCATCAGGACATCTCCCAATGGTCATGATCATAGTATCAAAAATATTACTCACTTTTTGCGATCTCTCTGCCCAGTGATGATCAAGACAACAACTCCAATGACAACCAGGCTAATGACCACCCCAAATATAATTAACCAGATGGTGACTGGTGGTTCATAAGGTGTGGCCAGGGTTGGAAGTATGCCCACAAACTCCAGCGTGTTATCATCCAGTCCGAAAGCCTCATTGATTCGTCCCCGAGACTTCCTGCCATCAAGAGCAAATTCAGACAGTTTCACATGTTTATTGGAAGGAAATAAACAGTTTTCAGTTGTTTTATAAATCTCCAGTGTGCCAAGCTTCCCCTGAACTGCTCAGTTGAAAAGGCTACACAGGAGTTACTGCTAAACCCATATTCCTTCTGGCATGGGGTGGTGAGTGACAACTACATTAACTTAAGCCCTTAACTTGTTGCAGCTTAACTGACATGTTCAGACACTGTATGAGCACAGCCTTAACATTTATCAAAATGAGGCAAACAGCCTTCTGATCTCCCTCTCTATTTGCATTTTGACCTTCATTCTCTTTACCCTAAGTTTCTTAGCTATCCATAAGTTTCTTGGATATGTGACAGAAAACCACAGCTTTGATGACTTCTTACCTGTTTCCCTCCTACAGTCTTCCACAGTTTTGATTCTTGTGTTTTCCACTGCCCTGAAATCCCTTGTCCTGGCATATTTTCTGTGTCTTGTTTTTCCCTGAACTTCTCCTTCTGCTATTGAGTGCTAACAAGACAGTGACTTTCATAACCATATTCTTCTTCCTTGGTTCACCAACTTATCTCACTGCTTTTTCAACCCTGTCTCATGTTGCTGCTGCTTTTAGATTTGTGCCCTCTTCCTTTCCCACTGTACATTATCCATGACCATCTGCAGAGTTGCAGTTTTACTTATCATTTTTATAGCAATGACTTACAGCAGTGTCATACTGTGCTATAAAAGCGCTCTTCATTGACCCGTAAGTGGGAGCTAGTTCCTGCTCTGACCTCTTCTTTTCTGTATAATCAAATACATCTAGCTGTCTTTCTAATACTTCATTATTCTGGAGTCCCTGCTAACAATAATTCTCGCACTGAACTTTCACTAATGAGAGGAAGAAAACACGCGTGCGTGCACACACTGTTACTGTGCTCTGTATTTCAGAATATAAGATAGTTCCTGTTAAAGTTTGAGTGACGATATTTTCTGGCAAGGTATGACACAATTAGGTGTGTTATGGCAGTTTTATAAGCCCCCCTGAAGTGTTTTACATCGGCTGTTGTCCAAGACACCATCAGATAGATGGACTGTTTTCTTTCTGTCATAAGTTTCTCTCATCCCACTATTGCCATGCTAACTGCAGAACTGACTTTCTTATCACCCCTTCTGCCTCAGCTGACTTGAGCACTGCTTTCCCCTCCACCCTTTCACCTGGATTTTTTTTTCTTTTTTCCAGAGAGCAAAATCTCACCTGATGGCACTTTCCACGTCAGCTTTGGGCACAATATCATTGATATTACCTGGCATGCTAACAGTAAGGTAGAAGGAGATCCTTTGTGTCTGTTCCCCAACATGAATGTCTGTAATCCTGAAGGAGAAACAGGAAAGAAAGGGTTTTTTAACTGTTGAGATGACATTAGCTTTAAATTCAGGCAAGTGAACAGCTGTGTTTGATCAGCAGTGCCAGGGGGTTAGTTTATGCTGAGTGAATGCTTCCTAGTGACCTCAACTGGGAAGTTAAATCAATTTTCCTGACAGAATTTCTTTTTCTATGTACTAATTCGTAACTTTAGATGGAGAGAGTCTACCCCTTGCCTAAGGCAATCCTTGTCGTAATTTTCCAAAGCATATAATCAGCTGCAGAACAGAGAGTGTTTGGGGCAGGTCTCATGAATGAGGTGATGTATGAATTACCAAGTAAAAAAAAAAAAAATCCTTCATCCTTATATTCTGCTGGGAGTAGATCCTAGACATTACATGACTGATGTTCTATAAAGTAATATCAAATAGCTTAAGTAGATAGCTTATGAAAATTTTTGAAGAGACCTAATAAAAAGGGTTGTTTTTCTTACCAAAATCAATTTCAGATGATAGATTTTATGTTTGTAAGTGAACCTAGATAACATTAGTAAGTCTGCACAGAATTCGAGTGTTTCTAGTGTAAATCAACATGTTTACCTTTCCTTGGCCCAAAACCTCTTGGATATTCAGTATCGTACACATACATTGTTAGAAATTTTTATTTCTAATCAACGTATCTTCCCTGATATTCTCATGTAGGTGTCAAGCACAAATTCTCAAGGCTCACTTCCACTACTGATAAGCTGTGGGAGACAAAGCCTTCTGCATCCACTAAAGTTACCTAACTTTAGCACGTTACTCCTTAACTTCAGACTCCTGAGTGAAGAGAAAAGACAGCATGTAACCAAGCTGGCATCTTGTCTTTTACAACCAGCTGATGTTTGACATCATTGTTTGCTATCACCTTACATTTGACAGAAGGCACAATTAATTCCACCAATTCACGCCTCTAGCAAACCAGAAGCAATATAGACACAGCCAGCACAATTAAGTAAGCCACTCACTGGAAGTTAACTTCCTGTTGCTTCACCTCTGCAAAGTATTTTCTCATGGCATAGGCAATGGATGACTTGAACAAGAAGAGCTCGCTTTCATCCCATACATACTGCAAAAACAGCACAAGAGAAATTCATCAGAGATGGCAAGTTATCTGACACTAAGAAATCATTCTAAAAAGAAATAGCAATTGTAATGCTTGGCATGCACTTCAGTATTATTTATTTGTGCCAGGATAGCACTTCAGGAATCCAGTCAAACCTTTTAGCTCTGTTAATCTGGGCACTCTGCAGGAGACTAACCAAGCAGGCATCCCCGCTGCCAGACACTGCATCTTGCTGTCCCTCTGCGATTTCTGGTACCTTTACATGGGGCTGCTGAAGATGCTGCAGTCCCAGCCCATCTCCCTGCATTACGGGGAGCAAAGGCAGCAGGAGCAACGTTATTCCTACTAAATATTGTGCATTCAGTTTGAAGTCTAAAGATTTCATAATTTAATCTTGTTTTAATCACATAATTTAATTGCAGACCTGTTCTTTCATGGAGGAGAAACTTTGGGGTGGGGTTGTTGTGTGAAGATGGCTCATTTATTTGCTTGATGAGCTGGCATTTTTGTTTGGGGTTTGTTTTGTTTAGGTAAAAAGCTCTTTGCATCAGTATTTCTGTAGCAGGCATATATTTGTTGGTTTTCCCTGGAGAATAGATAGGCAATATAAAAAATGGACTGCCTGTGTGCAGGCTCCTCCCAGCCTGCCTTATGAGTCCAAAGTTATTTGCAGTGGAATTCAAAAACAGCTTCTCTGGGGCAAGAACTGAGAGCTGTAAGGGGGGGCAAAAACCACGGCAGGAGCTGATAACATAGCCTGGTCTGTTGTGCAACACCACGTGTGCACGAAGGGAAAATTCCTGTTTGAACTCTGTGGAAATTTTTTTTATTCCCTGAAGGTCTAGATGTGATTGCATTTATGGTACTTGAGCAGGAATGCCTATAAATGCTGTCAGAGGTAGTTTTACACAGCTCCTGACTTTCTCGAGTATAATTCGGGAAGGTGTGGTAGAAGGCGGCTCTGTTGTAACAGGCTTTATAAAAACCAGCTACATTTTTCAACCCTGTCCTCCTCTCGACACTGATATAAAATGAAGAGAGAGAAATACATGGGAGGAAAGAGCAGAAACTGTTGTCAGTCCACGCAGGATCAGGCCCCAGGGAAGGCACAGGTGACCCACGGGCCCTGCTGGCAGAGCAGCCCCCAGCCTGATGCCGGCGGTGTGCAGAGGGCAGGGGCTCTGCCAGCTCTGGCTGTTCCCCCAGCCAGGGCTGAAGCTGTAAGTCACCTTCGCCTTGGCAAATGCCCCTGCCTTTCTCCTGCTTGCCAGGTGGCGGGCAAAGCCCTGCGCTGAAGCACTCTCCTTGTTACCGCTGTTGTCTCCGACAGCTGGCAGTGTTCACCGTCACAGCCTATGATGCTGTCATGCGAGGGTTCTCAATTTTTCATTTCTCCCCAACATCTTCAGGCTCTGCAGTGCCTTTATTTTTTCTTTTTAAACCAGGAGCTAATTGAGCTTGATTTGTCTATTGCTGTTTTCTGTACTTAGCATCTTAGCTTTTTAATCATTTATTTGTTTCCGTGGCATATATTTTATCTTTTTAAGGCTAATGTATTTTCATAGCCACTGTGCCTCTCAAGTGCCTTTATAAATACCATTACAGGCTGTATGGATGGGAAGTACCTAGCTGGCTTCTGATCTGTGTTTGAGTAATGACTACCCACATGCCTTCCCTAGGCATCTCAGAAACCTACCTTGGCACTCACTGTTCGTTACAGAGGCTGCTTTGCCTTTCAGAGCGAAATGAACTTTGCCCAGCGCCTCTGCTCTATTATAGTGTGTTCCCTCCAAGATCCCACGTGTGACTTGAAAGACAGTGTAAGTCTGGCCCCTAATTCAAAAAAGGATTTTCCACTGTAAAATACATCAAAAAGCCTGCAGGCTGACAGTTCTCCATTTCCTAACACGTCTTGTGTGCCAGCCTTTTACAATGTAATCACACGTATGACATTGACCCAGTGGGGAATTTTGAATTAATGTTTGAAGAAGGGTCTCGTTTTCAACCGGTGGTCAGGGGACTGACACTCCTGGAACCCTTTATTTTAAATAAGACAAATCCCGAGTGATTCAGCAGGGGTCTTGTAGCAGTTTCCCTTGGGAGGGCATTTTCATAAAGCCCCAGCTGAAGCAAAGCTGTGGGTGTTTCAGCCTCATCAGCTACACTAGTGATCCAGCGATACTGCCGCTGCAGCTTTCATCTCATCAGCCTGAAAACAATTAGCAGGGTAATTGCGGCAGCACACACTCTGGCACAGCTGGCGTAAGCCCATCCCTGAGTCTGGATGTTTAATTTGCCAGAACTTTGGGCTGTTTAATCTTCCCTGCTTGTAACAGCCAGGGTACGTAGCTGAGAGCTGCCAGACTGCCTGCGTGCGCTGCAGCTGCCCCCGCCGCCCCCCCAGTGAAGCTCCCTCTGCAGAAGAGGGGGGGGTCTTTCCCTTTCTGCTATATCCAGTGCTAATGAGCAGAAATGCAAAAAGATTTGCTGGCATACTCGGAATGCTTTCTGCTGTCCTAGCGGTGCAAAGAAGCTTGAAATACCTCTTAACCAAACAGTTGCACTGGGTTCCCGGCTTCTGTGTGCTGTGAGCTGCATAAAGCAACCAAAATGTATTGCTCTTTGTAGCCGGGCTGAGACTCCTGCCCGAGGTTCCCCCTGCCTTTTCTCTATACCAGTTCATGCATGTACTATTACCCGCTGCTGGCATACCAGCGTTCAGAGTCGTGTCCCCGGGAGCTCAGCGTAAGGGAAATTTGTGGGGAGGCGAGGCAGAAAGCTACTGAATTGAAAAGTTTTCTTGCAAGTTAGTGATGTGGACTGGTTTTGAGAGGAAAATGCATGGCTTGCTCTTCAGAGCTTAGGAACCTACCATCCATACAATAATTCAAATTAAGTAATCTGTATGAGATTGTTTTACAGCTGCTCAATTGCACAACAAAAGACTATGATGGCAAAAGGCAAGCATAAAAATGGTATTAAGATAAACATTAACCATAATGACTAATAAATGTGTTGTAATATGGAACCTTTTCATGCTGTTGATATCAGTTTTGAATTGTATCTAACCCGACTCAGCGGTCTAGGAAGCAATAAAACTCCAGTGGGGCTTGCATGTGAGAGAGTGATAGAAGCGAGAGCATCAATTCATATGAAAAATGAGCCCATGGTATTGTGTCCTTGCTAGTCCAATAGGCTCCAATGCGCAGGTCTAAATGACCTGCCTGATGACATACTCATTCTTGGAAAATTACTAATGTTCTGCAAGGTGAAAATGGCTATTAACAGAAATGAAGTATCTGCACTTAAGCCTTCTACGCTGCCTCCATGAGATTAGCATAAAGAGGCACAGCTAGAATCAGGAGCAAATTTTCAGCCTGGGTTAAGCAGATGGGCTAAGCCAATGCTCTGTTTAAAATCTTAAAAGCCATCTTTGGCTTTGATGAGTTTTTTTGGTTGCTGTAATACGTTTTATTGGACCAGCTGGTATAACTGGGAAAAGCAGACCAGCTCTTGGGAATGAAAGCCCTTCTCCTCGTCTGAAACAGAAGCAGCTGCACTGCCCCCCACAATCTTAACAAAGCTGTCTCTGCCTAAGGGTTGGAGGGGAGGGAGGCAGCTGAATATATCAGGGCCTAGGAAGATCACAGCAAACAGGCAAACAAAAATCTATAAAGGAATGCTGACAGAAGTGTTTCAGTGTGAAATCAAGAGCATTTGAGAATAGAGAGTGGGATTCAATCCCTCTGCTTTAGCCCCACATTTAAGTGTGAAGTAGCTGCTCTAATAATAATAACTTCTGAAGGCAGCCACCATAGCCATGACAATGGAAATTAGAAGAAATTAGGTAGAGGCTTTATTTAGACACATCAACATAGCTGGGGAAAATATAGCCGTTTTCAGGTACATGGGTTCCCCTATGCTAGCCCTCCAGGCCTGTCCTGTAGCAGGTGAAAAAGGATCGGTACCTCCACAGAATAACTCAACTTATCTAGCTGAGATGTCTTTCTCAAAATGGGTGGGATCACCCCCTGGAGAGGTCTCTCCACTAATTGTAGAGGGAGTCTTGACCACAAAATCAGACAAAACATCTTTTCTGTGATAACCCTTCACCTGAGCTAATGCCAGTCTTCAGACACAAAGATCAGCTATACCCTGCCTTATTTTCTGAGAGCCATTAGCACAACATCTCTGTTGCCTGAGCAATGGGAAGAGTGCCACAGCTCAAACACACTTACCGCCTGGTCCCCCAGTGCTGACTTCAGGCTGATGCGCACTTTGATGGCGTTGTCAGAATCTGGTTTAAAAAGAAACAAGGGCTGTGTCAGAGCTGCAGCAACAGAAAGTCTGTCCCTGGGAAATGCTGGGATGGCCAGAGTTTCCTTACAGGTTCCCCTGCTCACCCTGGCCAGCTTGGTAGGATTGATCTTGTTTCCCTTCAGCCACCTCTACTGCAAACATCTGCATCTGAGCTGTCAGTCACCCAAGTCTGGCTTTGTAGTAGACAGAGCGAGCACATCTAGAGTGCGGTCATCTGGTCTTCTTTAGACATCTCCTGAAGGAAATGCTTCTTTCCTGCCATTAGGAATGAGCAGCTCAGATGCAGATGTTGGTGTCTGGTTAGGTAAATCCCACCATTAGAGACTGTAAGAGTCACAGTGCTCTCCAGTACCGACAGTGATTACGCGTATGTAACCTGGGTGGTTCAACACTCAATGTCACCACAATAGGCTGAAAAATGCATTTTCCCACAGTCTACTCCTTCTCCTCCCCTTGAGCTCCCTTCTTGGGCTAGCACATGACAGCAAACAAAATAGTAGTAATTTTTCTCTACTGGTTTGCCCACATGCCTCCAGCTCAGAGTCCTCTGGCTTCCAGGGCTGGTGGCTCCCAGCCCTCCAGAACAGGCACACGGCTCTCAGGCACGCACCACACAAGTCCAAGCCTCTGCTCTTTCTTCCCTCTGCACAGCCATCCCACACTCTTAGCGCTGGCACTATCAAAAAAAAAATAAACTATTTCTGAAAACTGGGTGAGGCTGTGACAAACTCCATGACTTTTCCAGCTTTGGCCATGAGGAAGCCAGTCTGCCTTCCCATGAGTAAAACCTACTGCTTGGTATGTGTTTCCCATAACCCTGCTTCCCTAGGGAGAAGAGACTTCAACAGCTACAAGAGAGAGGGACTTTGCTGGTCAAGGGTTGTGAGGACTACCAAGTGTCCTTAATTCACCCACAAGCCATACGTACATGGAGCCCAGTCTGTTTTCCAACCAACGTATCTGCCAGAATTGTTTTTTTGCAGCCACTTATATAAAGGTTCGAAGTAGTGGAGCAAGGGCACTGCATTCATGTATTTCTCTCCTGTTACACTTTCCAGTGCTTCAGTCCAGGGCCTGGATCTGCCTAATTCAAGCAATTGTCTGTGTATGTGGAAGGAGAAGTAATACGTGTTATTGCCATGTTCCGTCTAGACATCTAGCAAAAAAACCTGCAATTGGTATCAAAGTTTTCTTTTTTGCTTCTGAATTCCTTCCTCCCATCATTCCTATTAATAAAAATAAATTATTTTCTCATTAACAGGCAATTAAACCTTTGATGTTTAGATCCTCAGTGGATATAAATTTAGTCAACTTGTCAAAATAAACTGAGTAGATATATGCTAAATTTTCAAGCTAGGTTCATTCTTGATGCAAACTCATTGACTCCAGAAGCTTTCAAGGATGCAATAGGCTTTTTTATACTCTGATTTATTACATGTGAGAAATTTGCTTTGTTACCTCAATTTCTGACCCGCTGCTCTGGAGTTGGTAATGTCACATGTGTGAAGAGGGCCGGTATGGTTAGCTGCCTTGCAAAGTGCCTCCTGAAACTGGAACTGATAGATGGTCCGGGTGTAATACCTAAAGGAAGGGCAGGGAGAAGGGAGGCACAGGTTTGTTAGTCATCTGGCAAGGAAACCCGCAAGCCCTTGGCCTTTGGAAAGCTCTGCTGTGTCAGCTGGCACTCCTGCTTGGGAGGCTGCACTGCAGGGAGAGAGGCCAGCTGATATTTATAGGCTATGCTATCTCAGATTTAACAAAATGCCAAGATCAAATGCAGCAGAAGACCCCCAAATCTGTTTGCTGCCACATAAACCAGGAGTGAGTAAGGTTTTTAAGACTCAACTCTCTGCTCCGGCTGAGCCCTCTAAATGAGGTGGCTGGGACACAGAGGGACATCCAGAGTTAGTTGCGTCAGGACTGTATGTGAATGGCCCAGGTGACAGTGGTACGGGGCACGCTGTATCCCCAAGAGGCAAGGACCTCATACAGATGTGCTCCTGCCAGTTTGATGGCAGCACAAAGCTTCTCTGCTTGGCAAGAAGCTCAGCAGCCTCCTTGCTGCTCAGAGATTGCTATGGAACAGCCCCTGATGTCCATAGAAAAACTTCCACTGAAATCAGTGGCCTTCAGTCAGGACTTTAAACAAAATAAGATTGTGTCCTGAGACTCTCCAGTAGATGTTTTAGGTAGCTTGGGCTTGTTCTGTACCCAAAATGTAAGTAAATCATGAATTAAACACTAGTTACCTTATGAATGAGTAATCATTGGCCACATGAAACAGCACTGCAGGGTCGCAATAGGTTTCATCATGAGGGATTGGTTCAACAACACCAACTATTTCTCTCCTGGGGATGAAGGAAAAACACAGGATTTCTGTTAATAGACAATAAGGAAAAATAATCTGACTCTGTTCTTCCTCTGTATTGTCTGATAAGTATGGGCACCTCTCTCACTTCCAAACCCAAGTCCATACAGCTCCCAGTAACCCCAAATGCGTACTGCTCCACAGCTGGAGACCACAGAGAAGAAGCTGCTTTGAAACTGACAGTGCAAGGAAGGGATTTGTGTGACAGCAGGGTGTGCACAGAGTACACAGTGGTATGAAATAATCTACAAGACATGAGCTTCACACACACCTCATGCTTTGGGCTGTCCCGAGTCTGGAGACTAAAACAGCTGTGTTTTTGTGCTGGGTAAGTGAATGCAGAGACTGGGTGGCCCAAAAGGTGTATGGCCTGCTGTGTCACTGGGCTGGAGATGAGGTTTCTCTTTATTTTCCTCTCCTGAGAGCGTGTTTCCTGAGCAGTACTATGGAAACAAACCCATGCCCTAAATTCTGAAAATGGTAATAAGCTTACATGGAAATATTTTCCATAAACCTGTATTTCAAGGTCTTGTTCCAGCAGAGAGCTTTGCAGTGCTGCTACAACAGATGTGATAAGCTTCCCCGAACAATTTGTCATTCTCCATTTCTCTGACATCTCTGCTACTTTTGAATAAATCGAAGCTGACTGATTTTTACAGTGGGTCAGCAGGCTTGCTTATATCAAGTTTTATTATAGATTTTGTTTGCCGATGGAGGCTCACTGTTTGTGTTCGTGTTAGAGTGCAGACTCCATTTTCAGTGTGGGACTTGTTTGGTTTATTTGCATTTTTCTGCCCCCATGTTAACCAATCAGGGAAATAACAGGCTCCAGTCTGAATCAAACCGCTTTTTAATCTTGAGCTCCAAGGTGCTGAAAATAGATTGGCTGGTGGCCATAATCTGAAAAAGCACCTCTGGATGTTACTTGCCAAGGGAACTGTATTTTCTTGACTGAGAAAGGTGGTATCTTAATACATAAGAAAGGAAAGAATCCGTCTGGAGTCTTTCAGACAATTTGCCTCCAAAACCACTCTAGAATGGGGAGGAAACGCAAAGCAGAGAAGTGTGCACAGATATTTGGTAGACTGAGATCTGTATGCTTCTCAGGCTGGCAAGTACGATGACCTTCAGTTTCCACTTGCCCTTAAGAAGGTGGGGAGCAAACCAGAGCGTACGCCTGATGAGATTTCAGGAAGGGCTGTGCTTAAGCTATGAAGTTGTCATGGGGCATGTGTCAGGAGAGTGGCAGTGTTGGTCCTGGGATCTGGAACATCGCGTGCGAAGGCCATGGGCTGTCTTTATCAGAGAAGCTGACATTAGAAATGAGGAGAAAGTCTGCTGAGAGACAGGGCAAACTGCCCAGGGCTGTACACAGTGCTAATGGGGATATATGGCTTGTGAGATGTTGTCTGCACCATGTTGGGTGTTTGTAGCTGGCATTCTACCTGGCTTTGTAGAAACACCCTGTGAGACAGACCCTGCCCTATGGGGGCACAGGCACCTCAGTATGTTGAGTAATTACGAAGAGTTGGTTTTGCAGGTTCATTTGCAAAAAATCCTGTTTGTTTCTCAAACTTACTTCATCTCCCACCACCGCTTCGTCCATTCCTGCTTAGTAATCTCACCCTTAAACACCATCCACCTCCACTTCTCCAGCATGTAAGTAAAAGGCATTGTTCCAACAATTGTTAGTGCTTGTTTGAGAAGAAAGTTGATTTCAGTTTCTGAAGAGAGAAGCAGTTAAGGTAATGGTTATGGTAGCAATTACTATCTGATTAGACAGCTAAAGTTGCTTCCTTTTACAGCTAATGCTGACATCTGGTTTGAATTACAGATTTTCACTAAGGAAAAAGTGGAAGGAAGAATACTACTGAAAAAAAAACAAGAGAAAAGATCACTTAGGTATTGTATACAGTTTTGTCTCTCTTTCTTTTTCCCCTGCCTCTTAAATAACGTAGCCCTTTGGCATTTACATTTCATTATCCTCCACTGAAAACCTCCACTGAAAACCTCCCCAGGCTCTGGGGAATTTTGAGCTGAAGACTTTGGTACATCTCCATCCTTATAAGGTAATACTCAGAGAAGCCAGACAAACTGCATTATAATGAGGGCCTACCTACGTTGTCCACTCAATATTCACTTAAGTTGGAGATGTAAATCTCAAGGTTTCAGTTTCATTTGAACTGCTATATACATACCTTGGTAGAGATATGTACGGATTCATGCAACAGAAATTTAAAAGACTTTTGGAGGCTCATCTAAATGAACTATGAAGATTTTGGGATGAGTTGTTCGGTACTGATGGCAATGAAGTGCTAGCTATTTGTTTCTAAATTATGTAGCAGCATTATAAAGTAGTGATCCTTGCTTCATGATGTGACTTGGGAAAAAAATAGTATGGTGTTAGTGGGGTATGATTTTCAGAAGCCTCTCTGTTGATCACACAGTTTGCAGACACCATCTTCTGCTACAAAATAAGGCCTGCAAGTGTTTTCACTTAAATATATAATATTTATGCATTTATTTACCTTCATCCTCTTGGAAAGTTGGCTCTAGGAGGTCAAGAGATTTCAAGTGCTGAGGAGTGGCTGCAGAAAGTGACATAATTTCACCTACTGCTTCGTGGAAGCCCTCGTTGGCGCCACCTCTTAGCAGGTAGGGCTGCACAGAGTACGCCATGTCGTACTCGATGTGGCCCATCTCATGGTGTGCGGTCAGGAAGTCATCCATGGTCACTTTGGTGCACATCTTGATCCTGCACACCAGAGGAAAGTGTTTGTGGTTAGAGAGACAGTGGCCCAGCCAGCTGCTGCCCGAGCCCTGCCTGCCACAACCGCGGTGCAAAGCAGCCTCCAGAGCTTGTGAATGCCCCTCACAAAACCTGCGTGGCCACATCCTAACATGGGGTGCCGTTCCTCCTGCAAGAGCGAGGCTTGGAGGGGAACTCGGCAAAACACTTTCAGCCACCTTGAAATTGTGCTGGGAGTAAGAGAAAATTGCTGTTTTGTGAGAAGTTGCTGCTCTCTGAAACTTGGTGATAAACTCACTGTGTTGGAGTGAGCACCCACCACCAAACTTAGGCAGATAGTAGAGTAAAAAAACCCTGTGTGTCAGTGACTCCTGCTACTTCATGCTCACATAGGTACCACCTAATAAAGGAATTTCTTCCAAATAGGGTTTCCTTTCACCTTCCCCAGGCTGCTGAGGTGTGAGGCTGGCAGCTTTCACTAAGGCTCTGCTGGGGACAAGCCTCTTTCCCTGGGTAACTGCAGGGACTGAAAAAGGGAACAGAATTTGCCCCAGGAGATTTCACTGTGTGGGAACTTGCTGTTACTCTCCTTTCCCAAATATGGAAGAGATTGATGGATTTTCATGAAACTGGATATATCTGCTACAGATGGATGGTGGGCTCTCAGGAGGTTTTCACTTCACAGGGACCCTGTGCTATTGCTGCAGAACATGTAGGTGTCCACAAATCTCACTGGTATCCACAAGCATCCGCATTTCTGCTTATTCCTTAAGCCCTAGAACATAGTTATTATTTCTCTAATCCATATAAATAATAGTCACTTCTCTGCTTAAATTTGAGAGTAGTCCTTAGGTCTTCGCAAAAAAAAGTTACACAGAAAGGTTTACGGTCCCACAAGATCCCTGCTCTCGTCTTCCTTTCCCCTCTTATCAGCCAGAAAAAAAAAAAAAAAATAAGGAAAAATTATGACTTAAACCACCATGGTGCACCTTTAGTGAAAATATGAATGTTCTAGGAGATGGTATAAAAAGGGGCCATAGCAATTGCAGTACCTGTAGTCATTATTCCCCAGATCCCACGCCGTAGGATGGCAGACAACCTTCCTGTTGTCGGTCGGTTCTGTGAGCATGGAGTTATTCCAGAAGCCCTCAGTCATTGCGTCGAGGCCAATGGAGGTGAAGAAGGCCTCAGCAGTTTTGAATATTTTCACTGCATCCCATTTCTGAAAGAGACAATGCCACCATTAACCATTGCTTCTGCATGGAGCCTGTTCCCAATGGCTGGCTTAACGCAGGGCAGCTGACTTCGTATTTATCTCCCAGCAACTTCAGATCAGCACCTGACTTACTGAGATTAAGATGGTAGTGTCTCCCTTCGGCACTTCTGCAAATTCTGGTGGGAACTGAAATTAAGTGTTTTCTCCGCAAACAAAATAGGTTTCTGTAGTCAGAGGTTCAGCAGATAGCACCTGACCCAGACCAGAGAAGCCCTCAATAAAATATAAGGTAGTGAAGATAAAAAAGGCATTCCTGCCCGTAGCATGTCAGATCTGGGATCTGACCCTTCAGCCACTTCAGTCAGGGACAACTCATTTGAGGGAGTGGAGCTGCACTCCCAGCAGATGAGCAGGAGAGGAGATCTTGTCCAGAACCATAAAACCTGGCACATGTATCTAGAGGAGTTGCTTATCAGATTGTAACTGCATGCTAATGTCTAGAATATTTTTGTCATTCAGCAGTTTTATTATTCTACGTAGCAGGAGCTCTGCATTTACTGGACTGAGTTTTCACAGAGATTTAGGTGGCAGACAGCTCAGCTGATGAGAATCCTAAACTGGGCACATCAACCAACAAGGATGAGTCCAGCCTTTGCCCCGAGGCTCTGTAAGTAATGCTTCCCTCCTCATGGTCGTACTTCAATATACACAAATTTATGACTACAAGGGGGTCAGTACTGTAAAACAGAAGTGAGATTAATGCAGACTTGTGCAAACTGCTTATGAATCAAATTTAGCTATTCCTTCTCTTGCCAGCATAACATTTGCATGGAGTGCTCCCTGTAAGAGAAAGGTAGATTTCAGGTGAATAATCACATTTCAGAAATCAAATTCCATGCATCACTTTTTATTTTATAAAAGGAGTGAAGCTTAGGCAAGACTACAGAGAGTTATCTTCACCTGTGTTCTTGGTCTGGTAAAGGTGCTGTCACGTCTGTTAGCTCTACAGATCTCAAACGCAGACCTTATGGTGCTATGCAGTCATCACAAGATAACAGGCAGCATTGCAGTTTCCTAGCTGTATCCACATAAACAAGACTGGCAAAAAAAAACCCCTGCGATATACAAACTATTTGATTATGGTAATGGCTGGCAAAGGTCATATTTGATACCAGACAACTCCATGACTCCTGAAATATTTATATGTACAAAATATATCTCTTAATGGATAGGTGTCTCTGAGGAAAATAGACTTGAAGCCAAGATTAAGCCAGTCAAAGAGGGTGGAGAAGAAAGAGAGGAGAACAGCTAAGGGAAAAGGTACAGTGGAAGATGCATGAACACATTAAGGTGAAGAGCCATAAAGGATGCGGAAAGCAATGCTTTGCTGGCTCTGTGTCTGCCTTAGGGCAGCTATGATTTTCTAGAGAGCAGCTGACATGTGGTGTATAATTTTTATACCATCTAGATTTGTTACATAATGCATATTGCATAAAGGCATGTCTTACCTTTTCAACCATTGCAGAAGTGACATCAATGTTTGGTTTGGCTGGATAGGGAACGGTCAAGGCATACAGATTTGTCCAAAATCTACCCCACATATCACCTTCAAAAAAGAGAGAAACATAGAAATACTTTAAATAATTGATTACATATTGTTCAAAACTGCCAGGCAGTTCTATAAATTGTGCAGTGTCATAAATAGGGACTCTTATACATCTAAACAGGTCTGATCCAGATGTGGAGGGGAGCAGTTCTGGGAAGTCATGCATAGGTCAAACTCAGATCAAAGATCCTTTTATTCCCCAAGATCAGCTATTCTTGTACAATACAGTCTCAGGACTGATCACCTTCCTAAAGGTCTATTCAAAACTGAACATCCATGTTGTTAGTCCATATGACTGCCGCTGCTGTGTTCATGTACATTACAGTTATGGCAGCTTGATGTTGCATGCTTTGAAAGCAAAGTCATGAAACACGGGAGCTTAGGATAAGATCTAAAAGGAAAACCAAGTCTCTCTGAAACTCTCATTTCTAAGGAAGACAAGTGCTGCAGAGGGGAGGGAAATGTCCCAGCCCAGTGCTGGAGTTTTGAGCTGGATGCTGCCAGCTCCGGCAAGGATGAGGACACCTGCCTTCCCTACCTGCCTCTGCTGCTAAGCACCTGTGTCATCTCTGCCAGGGACTTCTCCATTTCTCCTCTCCCCTTCTCTTATCTGGAACCTGTTTGTTAATATCCTGATTAAACAGGCAGATTACTCTGTTCCCATGTGCCTTGAAGGTGACTGTCTTGTGTACAAAGTCAGGCTTGCGCGACATGGCCTCATTGACATACCCAGCAAGTGAGCAGGGAGACATCCCGTGGAGCTGATGAACTCGGGGCCGTAGACCTGCTCCAGCCGGTGCCTCACATAGGCATGCAGCTGCTGGTACAGAGGTTTTATCTAGAAGCAGAAGAGGAGAAGGAAACAAATTATTTTCTCTTTGCTCTACGCCACTCATCCCTCCTAAACAGAGAGCCTCGAAGGTGTCTCTGATGAAATTCTCCCGGCAGATAAGTGCGTCGCAGGGGCTCAAGTGCTGAGTCCAGATCCTAGCCCCAGACGTCCTGCTCAGGTACGAGGGAGGGAGCATTGCTAACTTCAGATGCAGAGTATCAAGGATGTCATCTACCTCATAGGAAACATACCTCCTCCCATGGGCCCTACCTGGATCTGCAGAGCTCCCTCTTTACCAGTCTTTGGCACAGGGCAGCCCAAGGGGACCAAGAGGGTCCTAGAATGGCTGCAGAGGTAAAAATGTCATGTATGTCTCACAATGTCTGTTAACCCCATGTAGATTGAGAGTAGCAAGCTTAGAGCAGGTTTCATCTTCCTTCACAATATCAACACGAGCCCACCATCACAAAACACAACCCTGCGGCCCAGGTGAGAGCTTTTTCCTGCCTCTACCTGCTCAAATGTCTTTTCCACATCTTCAATCAGCTGGTCACGGCTGTATTTGTATTCTTCTGGATAGTCTGCTTCATAATTTGCTCTCCAGTAATCTCCATAGTCAGAATAACCTGTAAAGCATGGATGTGTCACATCAGGACACCACACATGGCATTGCTCAGGTCTGCAGGAGCAGTGCAGCTCCCTGCTGATCCCATGCAGACCTGCAGCCTTTTTCCCCAAAGCAAAGCAGCAAAGCGCGAGATGCTCTGGGTCTAGGGGGGAGGAGAGTGCTCCGTCAAGGCTCTGTCCCATGAACGTGCAGGTTATCTGCTAATTAGGGTTATTCCAGCTGGAGATGGGGGTCAAAGGAAATCGTCACTCCTGACTAGAGCTCCTGCAGCTATGAGGGAGGGCAGCCTCTGCTCAGGCTGGATACTAAGGACTCCTCACAGAAGGTATAAGATGGTGGACATTGAATATGGGCCCCCACCTCCAGCAACAAAACCACCAGGGCAGGTGTAGACACCAGCTCCCAATTCCACTAAGTCTTCCAGTCCACTGACCTCCATCAAGCCTGGAGTAGAAATAGCTCATAGCTGAGGTCTCTTCCTTAGTGGTATGGAGGAAGGTCATAATGACCACTTCTTAATGTTTATTTTTTTCCTGTCTAACTATTTGGACTATAATTTCTTATTCCTGGTGTCTAGCTCCAGCTTGACAATTTTCACAAAACAAGGAGTATAGGAAAGTAGGTGATACAGCTGCAGTTTGGCCAAGAGACAGATGATGTAGCTACTTCAGAAGCTATTTTAGAAGACCCCCAAAGAAAATTAGCAGCCACCTGCCATTGTTCCTTGAAAAGACAGTTCCATATGATTTGTGTGGAGATCACTGACTGGAAGCACGCTTCCCTTAGTGCAAAACCCTTTTTAAGCCCCTGGCTGCATCTGCTGGCCCAAGCCTATCAAATCTGATCATTCTGGTAAGGGCATAATGCTTATAAATGTACCACTACTTGTGGCTGGTGCAAGAAGGTCAAGGACTGTGGAAAAGAGAAGACATCGCCAAGACTCAGGAGCACTCAGAAGTTGTTTAAATTGAGCGTGCTTGCCCATAAGTCACAAGCAGTGCAGTTCTGGGTAAGGCAGTATGTAATGAAGGGCACTGATACCTGATGGTGTTTGGGAAAGGTGCCAACAAAGACATCCCCCTTTTGTTCCAGGCTGGTGACAAGCCTCTGATCTGGTCAATGGCACCTGTCTGCATTGCCGCTCACTTTGCGATGTGCACACCAAGAGCAAATTATGTGCAAAGCACTGCTCATCAATGTGTAAAATGTATGGGGTTTGAATTCCCGTGCAAATTGTGCAAGACTGCGGTATGTTTGCTAATTTCTGGAAGCCAGAAAAAAAGAAAAAAAATCGTGACTTACCATTAAGCTTTGCAACCTCATTTTTAAGTTCAACATACTCTTCATATAATGGTCTCATCGTCCTGCCAACATCAGCTCTCCAGCCTTCCCAGGCCCACAGTCTCTCATGATAATCCGTGCTGTTAGCCATAATAACATCCAGACCTGTCAGAATACAAAAATAAGTACTGGGCCTTGAAAAAGCAGAATCTCTTTATTTTTCTTTCACAGCAGGCAAATGAGCCAAAGCAAAAGAAATTTCATGAACTAGGAAGAAAACACTTTGCGTTTGATATACTGAAATATCCCATTATTTTATTGCATCCTTTTCTGATTTAAGGTTTTCCCTTTTTTCTCTTTAAAAGACACAGAGCAGATCATGAGTCCCCTAAATGCTCTCTCTGCATTAGGTTCCCTTAAGTTGGCAGCGTTCTTGGGACTGGCCTCAATGCAACATTGAGTCTAACAAGACTTCGATGACAGGGGAAAAAAATAGATTTTCTGTGACGCAGGCAAACCCCAGGTGACAGGCAGGCTGTCACACAAGCTGAGCAGCCCTCTCCAAATTTTGTCTACTACAAGTAGGAGACAGTGTGTCTCGTGGGCGGCAGGCCCACTGGAGGTCCCTGAACTGCAAGGTGCAATTAAATTATGACTAAGCTTTAGATAGCAGGATATATCTATTGAAACTACAGCCTGTTCTCTTGCAGTCAGGAGCCACCCTTGGGCTTTTTCTTTTTGAACCCTCAGTGTAAAGGACACGGTAGGGGCAGTGGTTAGTACTGTACCTGGCTCCAGCACAAAACACTCAGACGGTTTGGTGGGTTTACAGACGGCCCCGGTGCTGTAGATCGTACTCATTGTATTTAGCACAGTGCTCAGCTGCAAGTTAGATGTGAGACAGCCCGTTAGAAACCCACTCTGTGCAAAATAACAGCCAATTATGCTAATTCCTTAAGAGCTCGATTCAACACTTCACCCACCATCTTAACATTTAAGCATATGTTTAAGCTCAGTGGAGATTAATGAAAGAATTTGCCTAAATGCATTACTGAACCAGGACCTAGCTGGAAAAGCCAGATAATCTCCCAAATATGTGACGTAATCTACAGGTCCTTAATATCCAGTCAGACAGAGCTCTGGATTTAATGAGCACAGACTGTCATGAGAGAGCTATCAATATACAGCAGCAATAAAACAATAAAGTTTAGCAATGCGCTTCCATAAGTGTGGACCCACCTGAACTTTCCACATAGATCATGGTTTTGAATGGCAGCAAAAAGGACCCCTTCTGCAGATGCTGCCAGGCTGACTGCTGCTTCTGGTTTTTAACATCACATCACATCACACTGATTGCATAGATCTGCTTATACCCCATTACAGAGAAGTTATGGCTCATGTCTTGGGTCAGCTGAAATCATTCAGCTCTATCTCAGAAGCTGTGCTACATAGCTCTGTTTTTTATTTTTTTAAATGTTTTCAGGTTTTCATGCTTCAAGGAAAACATGTACCACTTTTAACTTTTCCTTCAGGACTATGCTATTTCTCATTTAAAGCTTTAAATCAGAACTATGTAGAGCTGTTAGTGGGAGGGGTAGTTAATGACTAGCTCTAACTTTATCTCTGTCAGCATTAAAATAAGTGGGCACCCAGGGAAATTTTTGTATCAGTGAAGAATATTTAAATATTCCTATGGAATCCCATCAGACTGTACAAAAAGTCACTTTTCAAGCAAGAATCAACAATCTCAGCCTCAAAGGCCATTTATCGAGGAACCTACAAGTGTCTAAACAGGGAGGATACTGAAGAAAATGCCTCCTCAACAGAGACAGCGTTACCATCAGTGCACTGCTGTGCTCCAAAATAAATATAAGTTTGTATGAACTGTCAGCATTCCCACCAAGGTAATCTGTCTTTCCAGAAACACATATCATTTGGATCAGACAGGAGATCCAGCCAGTCCACTGCTTTTCTTGCACAGTGGTTAACACTCCTGATCTTAGCAGAAAAATCTCAGGATCCTTCTGTAATCAGGACTGTAGGATCCCCTGACTCAGTGCTATGTTTCAATTTGATCTCCAGCAAAAGGAAACTAACTTAACCCTCAAGTGTTTGGTTATAAATCCCTTTTGAGTCTGCATCGCTGCTCACTCCAATTCCGCATACAGTCATTATCCGTATACAGGCCTTTTACATGAACTTGTTAGTGGAAATGTCAAATCTCATTATCAATCCTGATAAATCTTGCTGGCCTTCAGCAGCCTTCTGTGGAAGGAGGTCACCAACCCTCCCCAATTTCAGGCATCCCAAGGTGCCCGCTGCGTAGAAACATCCCCTCTTTTTCACAGTTTGGTAATGCAACATGTGCAGAGAAAGGAAGACTTCCTCCACCTCCACCTTTTTGCCTCATTGAATGTCCTTTCACCTGTCTCTTTCTGCTCATTGCCCTAGGTCTGGACTTCACCAAGCACTTACAGCAGCTCCTCTTTTCCTCTTATGACTAATCCAGCCACCTGTGCAAGGACAACTCTGAGGCGTGTGTGTGTGTTTGAAATTCATTGCATGGATTACATGGCAAAACTGCTGATTTGAATGGGAACTGGCTTCCTAAGCCAGACCACCCCTCCAGTCCTGTACTGCTATGAGCACCTTGTACAGATACACTCTCCATACCGATGCTGGGAGACAGCATCACCCCGAGACAAGCAGGGTGTCGACAGCACCATGCCCTCACTCAGGGGTGCTGTGGGAGGCAGCTCAACTCACCCGACAAAAATGAGCTACATTCAACAACTTACTCTGCTATATTTTTCCGGTGACAGCACAGATGATCCTTTGTCCTGGAGAGACTGGATCTGCAGCCTGGTGAGAGCGTCCTGGATGCTGGCTAACGGGAAGTTGCTGGCATTCCTGGAGGCCTCGTCGTAAAATGCGGACCACTTGGCATCTGCCTCGTTCTGAAAGGGGTTCACACAAACCCTGAATTACTCTGCCAAAAGAATGCAGCAGCCTCATGTACTCAGTGGGCAAAAATATTACTTCTGGGGAGAATTACATTTGTGGAGACCACCTGTGGATGATTGCAGGTTGAACACTTGCACTGTGCAGCGAAATGGCTGGAGAACTTTTTGGCTTTGTTTTATTTGCACATCCAGATAACCATTTTTCTTTGGAAACAGCAAAAAGCAAGACTGTCTCCTCACACCGTGCTTGTTATAATTGATCCAGCATCACCTAGCTGTGTTCCCTGCTACTCTAAATCACCATGTGTTCTTCCCTTAGTGCTTTGCTTCACCCACCTGTGCCTAACAGAAACCAGATACAAGCCAGGGCACAAAAATTCTGTGACCCGGATGTCATTCCCCATTTCTGCTTCAGTAGCAGTGACAGCCAGCAGCCAAGATCACTTTCTCCTGAAGTTTTGGTAAATAAAAGATTATACTCGGGCATAGGAGGCTCTGAACAGGTGCCTAAATTGGGCATGCAAGACCTCAATGTTTTGCATGAGATTGCTTTTACCACTGCTGCAATTACATACCATGGCACATGAAACTCCCAAATTTCAGCGCACAAAGTAGCACCATTTGGATTTGGGACTGTCTTATTCTTATTCACCTTTTTTTAATGTGTTTGTACATAGTTTAGCACATCAGCACCCATCCCAAATGGCAACAAGAACAGTACTAATTAACCTGGGTCCTTGGGATAGTTTAATTAATTGTGCACATGCCAGAGCTTCCCGGGTTGTGGGGAGGGCACCTGTAACGCCCATCCCTCCCTGCTGAGGCATCAGGAAACAGAAACGTCATGTTATGCCTGAAGAGCTCTTTCAGGCACACTTCACCCTTGTGCGAGGCCAACGCTTTCTCCGGGGCTGTGCCCGGGTTGCCCAGCCCCGTGCGTGATGGACCCACCGTACCTGCTTTAGGCTCTGGCGGAGAGAGGCGGTAGCAGACGTAAGCCCCTGGCAGCCCCATCCCAGTGTCTCCCCCTTCCCATGCAGCCCCTCTGCGGGAGGGCAGCCATCACCAGGAGGCTTTCCAAACTCTCCCCTTCACTGGAGCAGAGCAAACACCCCTGCCGCTGATCAGTGGCTTGCAAAGCTCAGTGGGCAAGAGCTTGATAAACATGCAGAGGCAAGATTATCACTGTGTAAATCTGTTTCTGAACTCCTTGTCCTGAGCAGGGACGGAGAGGTGCCTTAGGAGCGGCGGGGCAAAGAGCCAAAGAGGGGGCTCTTTGGCTACAAAAGCTGGGGGAAAGAAGTTACCTTGCTGTCTGACTTTTCCCCAACTAGAGGAACTGGTTGATAAGTCAGAGGAATAGGTATGGTGTTTGTGGCTCAATTTACAAGGAAAATGGATGGGAAGGAGCCAGAAGGGACAGTATTCATTAACTCTGCTCCTCCAGCAGAAAGGGAGGAGGGGAAGCAGTGGATTTATTACTAGTGCTACTGAAGAGATCAAGTGAGAGAAAACGTTCTCTCTGAGCACTGGACTAATTGGTTCTTATTGCTGGTATCTCCTCATGTATTTTATTATCATCCCATTAATGCTGAAAGTACTGTATGGGGCTTTCATTTTACGTGTTTGGAAACGTTACAGTTTAAGTACCTGGTGCCTCGGAAAACATTCCAGATTGACAATGATTAGTCATTAGGATTTCTTCCAGCAACCAGTCTCCTTGCTTTAATTAAGAAATATGATAATTAAAGCATGTTTTAATTAAGCTATAAGACCACAAAGTGGAAGACTTAAACCATTATGCAAAAGTAGATGTAGGATGTTCAGCTTCAATTTTATGCTCTGAATTGTTTTTCTCTAAAGCTTAAGTTAACTTTGAAATACACACAGCTACAAAATTCAAGGTGGTTTTGTTCATTTTGAAAGGCTCCAAGGTTACGAGATGCTAGGCTGAGGCATGGCGGTATCGGTAACCAGCCAGATCATGGCTGACTGCTCTTGAGGAACATGGTACTTGCCTAGAGACCCCGTTGGCTGGGACAGCTAGAGGTTGGTGCTGAGAAGCAGGGAGAACTGTGCTGCAAAATAGCATAAGTACAAATGCTATGGTCCTTCCTGCAGATAGAAATTGACTTTCAAACCAATGTACTAGACCACTGTACTACAAACTCCACTGGTGGCACTTGGAAATCCATGATCTCACTTCATTTTTCTGAGTTAAATACCTCCAGGCAGTCTACCAAGGGTCCTGACTATGAGAAGAGTGATAGGGGGTGGTGGGGAAGGTCCCCCACTGGGTAAAGGGTGTGGACCACTATATGAAACCATCAACAAACATTTAATAGACTGACAACATTCAGAAAATGTTTGCGTATTCAGTGAGAAGTAAAACAATTTCAGCAACAGAGAAGAGTGTTGTCCGTTTCAGTAAAAAGCCCAGTGTTAGTTCACTTTTACAAAAAGTGGGAGACCTGAGCTCACATGGGCACAAGATTCTAATCCCTTTCCCTCATACCGCAGGGCAGCACCTAGCCTGGGCCCTGGGAGAAGACCATCCCCTCTGGGCTGTGCCCTCTCCAAGAGGAAAGGGGTTCCACACAGAAATGCTGCACTGGGAGGTACTGGTGGTGGTGGACCCCAAGCAGACAGAAGAAGGCGCCCGTCTCCATCCAGCTCAGATTTTGGGGCTGAACATACAGTGCTCCCTCGCCTTTTCCCTCCGCTCACCAGAGTGATTTGAGGTGATGGCTAGGGACAAGTGCAGCCTCCAGCCATCCCCGTGCAGTGCGAGGGCAGCCCCGGCACCAGCCCTAGGCTGTAGAGGCTGGCAGTAGCCCGGGCACCTCCAGTGAGTCATTGCTACTTTAAAGCAAGCCCCTCTACCCTCCTGAAACTAAACCATAGCTACCAAAGAAGTAGCATTCCAATTGCAGCCAACCTCAGTGGAACCAAAACAAACTAGAAAGTAGCTGTCAGATTTCTAAAATCCACAGGACGCAGCACTTACCATTTTCCTGGCAGTCTCCTCGGTGATGTTTGTGTTGTAGTTCCATGAGGCAAGAGAGCTCTCATAGCTGATATTTTCTGCCCTCCTGTTAAACTCTTCTAGAAACATTTGGGCTTGTTGTGTGACATCCTGAGGGGTCACAACAGCGCTCAGACCACAGAGAAGCCAGAGGTGGACCAACATATTCGTGTCCAGGCTGAGAACCTCCCAACAAAGTAGGTTTCCTCAGGTAAGCTTCTCTGTCGGGCTTTGTCTCATCAGCCTTCAAGCATGGCTAGCGTGAAGAAAAAAGGGTGAATCCAATTTCCTGGGCCTTTTATAGGTTTTATCCATTGTAGGAGAGAAAGGAAAAAGTTTTTTATAAAAAGTCAAATAAACAAAAGTCAATGATTAACTTTGGAAAAACATAATTCCTCCTGCCATTTTATGGCCTTCTTATAAAAGGCTTTTACTTTTGGTTAATGTTTCCCAAATGTGCTGTCAATGATACAGCTGGTCACTTTATCTATAGCCTGCCCGTGTCTTTGGTAGCTCAGAATCTGTGAATCCTTTAACAGGTTGGTGATAAGCTGTAAAAATATTTAGAAACTTCACTGAAACACCAAGCCATGAACCTTAACTCCTAGGCAGGAAGAAACCTCAGTTAGCCTGACATAAGGTACCTGGTTGGGTGTTTAGGCCCATGTTTTAAAAGGCTTTGCAAAGCCCAAATGATTTGGAGAATATACCTCATTTTTAAAGCAACTGGGGCGTACAAAACCAGATTTTAAAACGTATTCACTGAACTATCAAAAAGTAGCAAGAGACTTTGTGGGATGACAGCATCTCGTGTAGAGACCTAATCTGAACTATAAATCAACTGGATTTAAGTACTAAGGTGACTAAGACTACTAAGATGACTCCAGTTTAATATCTAAATATCTTTGCTAATCTAGCTAGGAACCTAGCACTTACTGCAAATCAATGGGAAAATCAATGCATGAATTAGTTCTGGAAATGCAGCTTGGGTTGAGTGTTATCGATCAGACAATACCTTAGCACTTTTTAAATTAGCCTATTTCTGCTCAGGATCACTTGGTTGGGTTTGTTTGTTTCTTTCCTGGGGGTGCGGGGTACTTTTTGAGATGCAACTCTGCAGCCACATCCATGGGGTTGGTTTCCAGTTCCCAGCAGAGCTTCTCCAAAACCACTATGAGTCTGTCTACATGGCAGCAGCAGCAATCAGACCCTTCATTGTCAAACTGCAAGGAAGGAGCTCCAGCCGTCCCATCTGCAATGGGCTGAACACAGCACGGCCTCAGCAGGGCCACCAGCAACAGGTGTCCCCAGCAAGCAGAGCCAGAAACCAGGGACACTGAGGAAGCACCTTGCTTCAATATCTTCTGATATCCATGTCCTGTGGACCAGGAACAAGTGATCTCTGTCATCCATATGCAATCCTCCAACAGTCTTTTTTTTCAAGGGAAAGCCAACAACATTCACTCAACCCTTCCCCAGAAGTCACGTTCTCTAAATTGCATGTAACTCTTCTTGGTGCCATCCAGACTCACCACATTTTGTGCTTCCTCAGTGATGGTGTCCACATCTGATCATAACCGAAACCTTATCCATGATCAGTAGTAGCACAATCACTGTCTGCATCTTACCTGCTGTACCTTGCTGATACACACCTTCTTTCTGGCGACATTGACTCATATTCCAGTTGTGACCTTTCTGGTAGCACTGCTACCTGCTCAGCTGTTCCCTTTTTTGTCTCTGTACATCTGGTTCTAGGGTGGCACTAATTAGTGCATTTTGAATTTGTCTGGGCTGAAGTCCATCGCACTGATTTCAGACCATTTTTCCAATTTTTTATGATCATTTGGAATTCTAATCCTTCAAAGGACTCCCAGCTTGGCAATGCCCACAAGCCTGTTAATAGATAGGTTTTCTCTTCCCACATCCAGATCATATGGGATACAGCAAGGCCCAGGAGACCTATTGCTTAAAATGGCTCCTCTTGTTGACCAAGAACCATGGAGCCTGTTTTTTAAGTAATTATGTGCCTTTTGTGATTCTTGTCTAGCTCATCATTCCTTAATTTGCCAGTGAGACTGTCACGTGGTGAAATGTTGAAAGGTTTTTGTGGTCGTGTTTCATCTGTTGTCTGTCAGAGCAGAGAATTATGACTATTATTACCTTGATATGATTTCTCCTCCTCCAGTAGGGAACAGGGACTGTGTTGACTATTTGCTTTAACTCTTTTATTTTCTCTTCTATGGTGGTAACTTAACTGCAAAATCACTGGAACCAGTACTTTTTAGGGTACTAAAACAGAGCTGGCTGGTCCAAAATTCCCTTTTTACATGCAGGTGTTATTTTTTCCTGCTTTACAGTGCTCTGGTGCCTTCCTCAGGGACAGCCCTGATGGCTGTCGTCTCCCTGCCGTGGTACAGGAGTCACCTGTGCTCCTCGCTCCAGCCTGCGGCTGCCACCTGCCCATGCACAGCCCTGAAACCCTGAGGGGTGCCTGCATGAACCAAGGGCCCCCAAGCAGTGGGATATTTGGGGGATACCTGCAGGGGAGAGAAGAGTGTCACCTCGTTTTGTATAGCGAATGCATCTGCACCTGCATTTAACTGTGTGTGCAAGCATTGTGGTGAGCTGAAAATGTAGCAGGGACAATCACACTGAATTATGCTGCAAATTTCTAAGTTCTTTTCTGCTGCATACCTAAATGCAATATTTGATATCATATCTGAGGAATAATACAAGAATTACACTGCATCTTCCTTGCCATTGCCTTAACACAAGAGAAAAAACTTTAAGCTGTGAGATGAATTAGCACAAACTTATGTTTTGAAAAACAGCGTTACAACAGTGGGGAGCCACTGGGCTCCATGCGTATCATACTTTCATGGATGGATTTGCTCCCATGGAGCAGATACATGGGAGACCACTGGATACAGACTTGTTTGTGCCAGCCTTACTACCATGGCAGGCTTTCTGCAGGATGGCTGTGCACCAAGCTGGGAGTGATTTGTGTAGCCTGAGATGGTGACGGCAGGTCTACAGGGAGAGGATGCCATCCATTCTTGGATGAGCTGAGAGCATTTCTTGGGGTGGACCTTCAGGCTGGTCTGGAAAGCTGGCAAGAGCATGGAGACAGTTTGTGCCACAGCAAAAAGGAAGCAGCAAACAACGGAGAAAGGGAAGCACCTGAGCCTTTTCAGGAAATCCAAACCTCCAGCAAGGGCAGCGAGGCAGCAGCCGTTGGGTTTGGGTGACAGGAGAAGAGCAACTGAGAGTTAAAATCTGGCCTCAATCAAATACGTTGTACGCGATGGCAGCCAGCCTGCTTGGCTCAGAGCAAAGACAACTATGTCAGTTTGCCACTGTTACAGTACAAAGGCTGCGGGTAACCTGACATGATAACACAGGCTCGTTCTCCTCCAGTGTGCCAGTCCTCCCCTCCACCCCTTGGGTCTGCAGCGGGAGCTGTGGCTCCCAGCTCCTACCTGATACTCCCAGTCCAGTAGTCCCCAGGGTCCGAGTTGTCTGACTTCTGCTTAAATAGCTGCCCACTAATGTTCTTCTGTACCCTGGCTCTGTTAGAGCAGTTTTCTGCCTCATCACTCATGTTGTTGGCTGAGCTGTGCTATGAAACTAGGACTGCAATAACAGAGAATTGCATTTAGGGCATGCCTCAATAAGAAACCACTGTGTTGCGTACAGGGCACCACACACCCTTAAAATACCATTGTCAGGTCATTTTTCCAGGCAGGAGCACTGCTTACACTCTCTGCTGCACTTTGGCATTCTGCCTAGTGCGTAGAAGACAGACATAAGCATTGCTCGGTGACTGATTTGCAGAGAGGGGCTCTGAAAGGCTGTGGCTGCACGGTGCCAGGGCTGCCTGGCCTGGAGCATCCCCAGGGAGGACGAGCTGCCATGGGACAGCCACCCCACCGCCTGCACAGGGCTGCGGCTGCCCCACTCTCTGCCACTCCTCTGCCATTTGCCGAAAAGCGGCTCACAGTTAAATACCTGGCAAATCCTTGCTCTGAGGACTCCCTGCAAAGTGGCTTTGTGGAGGCAGCGGACGGCCTGAGGGTGGCTTCAGCCCCTCCGCACATCACCCTGATACAGCAGACATGCTTGGAGAGGGGCCGTGCTGCTGCAGCCACACCTGGGCATTGCTGAGGGGCAATCCCAGATCCTCTCCCTCTTCCTCTGCTTCAAACTGGGGGCTGGGCAAATAGTCCTTTTAATCCCCCGAGCTGCCTTTTTCCCACATGACTAACTCTCCTGCATGCGTGACTTCTGCCTTTTCTCAGATGAAAGCCCTCCCTGGCTCACCAGCTGCCCTCAGACCATGCAACGGGGGTTCTCCCCACGCTGGGAGCCTCCCTACAAGAAGGGGCTTTTGTGAGATCCTTGTGTCAGCTCTGTAGGTGTGGAGCAGAGCTGCGTAGCGGTGAGGAGGATGGACGACCCTGCTCCTCTGCAGGCAGGCACAGCCCATCCTGCCCAACCTCTGAGCCACCTGGGGCCGGCTCCCATGCAAAAGGCACGTACCAGCAGCCAGCCTTGGCTTGAGCATCAGCAGTTTGGGCTTAGCTGGCTCTTCCTCTGCAGAAACGTCCCATGCATTGGATGACTAATCCGTATCCCTCCATAACCTCCTGTCCCAAGACAGGCTGCTTTACTCCCTGGATTTCAGACCGAAAGAGAAGCTGTCACCTCTGCACCACTCCTTCACGCTCCAAGGGAGGCACAGGCTGGTAGCTGTTCCCCAGGTCAAAGCGTGCTCAGCATCACCAAGGAGGCAAGGGCCCCATGGGCAGGGGCAAGGCACAGATCTGAAGACAACATCAGGAGCTGTGTAAAGATGCTGTCAGTTGCCTAAAGCATCAGGAAACCAAAGTGGTTTTGCAAGGCTTAGGGGAAAGCATTGAAGCTGAATGATTTTCAGGAAGGCAGATGAGTGTACATATCAGCAGGTTAAATTACGATATCATAATGTGTCATAGTTTGCATTGCTGAAGGCCACAGTCAAAATCAAGGCCATATGTTAAGGAGAGAGAGGACAGGGAACCATTCAGGGGCACAATATTCTGTATTCCTTACAGCTTGTCCATTACAAAATGTCACCTTGCCTCACCACTGAAGGGAAGGGTATTGATCCTGTGAAACACAGCTTTTCATCTAGGCAACCTGCGTTTCTCATTTCAGTTTTACTAAGGCAGGAGTGAGTGGTCCCAGTTCGTTTTACAGTGACCATGTGTCCGCACATCAGCATCTACAATGTCATTTAGATACAGTATCATACAGAACGTTAGTCCAAAGTCTAAAATTCCTGTTGATCTACAACACAAGCTACACACTGTAATTTGTAGCAATTAGAATCTAAATGATAGGAGAGCAGCAGAAGCTGATAGAGAGATAGTGCCAGAACACTCTCACCATTTCTCAAAAATTAAATGCTTTCTATTTAGCCATTGCTGTAGCTAATAAGATGCTTTGACAGCTTCAGATTGCCACCTCTAAGGTAAAGGGAAACCCAATAGGAAGGAAGAGGACAGACTAGCAAAATCAAACTTTTCTTTTTGATCTTAAGTCAAATTCAGTTCCTATTGAAGCTGCTGACTTTACTGAGAACAAAGGTGAACCCATGCTATATATGTGGAATTCCTCTGCACCATTTTATCTTGGGCAGAAATGCAAACATCAATCCAGCCACAGAATATCCAGTTAAAACGCAAATGCATTATGCTAAGTGCATCCACAGTGCTTCATGTATTCACAAAACTGAATATACTGACACATTTGTGCTGGCAAGTGCGTATCACTCATCACTGTCAACGTACTTTAGCTTTGTGTGATTTGAAAACTAGTAAATTCAATCTGACAAATTAGGCATATCTAACAGCGCAAATTTTTCATTAGCAATTGTCCAGTAGCGTGGGAAGCTGCGGTGTCACTCCGTTGCACACATCCCTTCTTGCACACCACATTGAAAGGAAACAAAAACCATGAGAGGCCGAAAGGAACTGCTCACAGAAAACCAAGCACAGACTGCTCGTTGCTAATGGATTGTGGACAGTTGGTCAACGCATTTTCTGCAAAAACTTGGCGTGTTTAAAACAGCTTATTTCATGAGCCACAGGTTACTGCACTGATGAAGTGACCAAATTTCTGAGGGCATCTGAGCCATGTTTTTAGGAGTATCTAGAAACATAGACTCCCACTTTTCACTGGGAGTTATTTTAAGTCTTTGTTGCACTTCTGCCCTAAGCTTTAAAGTAATTTCTTTTGTTTTCTCACGTGTGGGAGGTTGCACATGAAAAACTCTTTCTGTCAAGATGTGATAATGCTCCTTGCTTGGTCAAAAGTGACGCCCAGTTCTTGGAACCAAATTATCAAACCAGAAGCTCTTGTGCTAATGCCGTGATTTGTATTCATTTGGGAATTATTTCATTCTCACAGTGATGCAGGAACAAGACTTGAATCCTGCCCTGAGGCTCCTTGTGCCTGCTTCACCCTTCTCTTTTGTGAACAGCAGCAGAAACAGTGAACTGGCTTCAGCTATGTCTTCCCTCAAAATGCAGAACAAAGATGTCCCTTTACAAGGGCATAGCCAGGAAAGCATTCTCCATGAAGGTCAGCATGACAGAAGCAAATGTCATACCTGGACAAACAAACAGGAGCATATAGTCTGCAGGAGGCCCATGAGGGCACTCCTCCAAGCTCTTCAGCACGAGCAGAGCCCCAGGGGAATACCGGGTCCAGTTGTGGGTACCAGACTTCAGGGTGGGCTAATAGGGAGATATTTGGAGGAGAGTACCACAGACAGACTCTCTCTAGACTTTGTACACTGTCTTGGAAGAGAAGAGGCAAATGCTGATGTGACAGAACGAGCTTCAGTCTAGTTTTCCCCAACACAGAGTAAGCATCAGCTTGCAGGACAGAGTGGTAAGCTTTCCTTAAAGCAAGCGGCAGAACGACGCGAGTAAGGACTTCAGCATCTGCCCGCAGTTTGCGCTCTTCCCTAAATAAATATTGATAAATGAGGATTACTAATTTCATTTACAAAACCAGTCTGTTGTGCACAGCAAATGGCTGTGTCATGACTGACTCGGTCCCTAATCTAAGGAGGGCACTGCAGAGCTCCTGACGTTCTCCAGCACTCCAAACGTGTAGCTAATGACTGACAGGGTAAACAACTTACTCATGCATGATTTGTGCTCATTCTAGCCTAGACATCAATACTCTCTCTCAAGTAAGCTGAACAGAACTGCAATGTCCTTCCTGAAATGTCGACTTGCTGGGGATGTGGAGCTAGTGATAAACATTGCAGATTTTCTTCAAACAGAACTTCTCAGGCTTTATTTCTTCATTTAATTGAATTTTCTTTTCTCCTCTCTTTTCTCAAATGCAGCTTTTGAAAATGAAACAGCTCAGTCTCGTGCACACCCTGTTCCTTTATCGAAATTCATTGGCATGGCAAAAATGTAACTGAAAGCAGAACCAACTCATTTTTAGGCAGTAGTTTACAGTATAGTCTGTATTGCTTGTTACTCACTTTCCTGTTTATTATCAGGTCGTTCGAGAGCAGGTGGTTTAGAGAAAAAAAAGCAAAAATTACGAAGTTACATAAAACATCTGGGCCAGATCCTCAAGGGATATAAATTGTCATCGTACCATTTGCAGGCTCTGGAGGACAGGCTTTACCAAATCAAAGTACTCTTTGTTTTCTAATACGATCCTGCTGCACAAAGAGACTAGAAAAGAGATTTATTTCTTCTGTAGCGCTGTGCCCTTGATTAACCTAGTTTGTGGTACCTATTTCAGTGAAAGAGCTAATACCAACACTGACTTCAAAGCATTGCTAAGTGTGATACCTGCCTGTTCATATATCATTTGCTTCTCTCAAGCCATTTTCTGTCAGCAGAGAGGCAAGCAAGATGTATGCTCTGGGTGAATCCCATATCATCATTAGCAGAAAATTAGGACAAACTGCTGTAAAGTAATTATGCGGCTAAAAGGTGAGCTGGGAGGAAGTCAGTGATTAAATACTTGCCACCAGAGTCAGCCCACATCACATAGTGTTTTGTTCACAGGCTTTCAATCTATTTTCAAATCGCTGGCCAGTGCCATGGGGCTGAATTGAACCTTCACTCAGGCCTTGAGAAGTATGCTCAGATATGCTTGGCCCTTTTTCATACCAAGTGAATTTTATTTCGGTATCACATAGTACAATACAGGATAACAGTAATTCTTAATCAGTAGCTCGAGGTTGCTCTTGCACCGCCAAGCTATTCTCACCGAAATCTTTCACGGGTTCTTGCAGAGGTGCCGCAGTTACAGCAATCCATCGTGGTCATTCCGCAGTGTAGCCGTCGTACAAAGAATGTGAAAAGTGTGAAGGTTTAGAAATGATGGGATCTGAATTATCGCAATAAAACTCTGCCTGAGTGAAAGACCTTGGAGCAATGACTGAGGAAGCAATAACACCACCGTACTCTATATCTTCCCTCCAAATGATCTTAAACACTGGTAAGCTTAATCTTTGACATTCCTCTGAGAAATACATCTCCATGTTGTGGATGGTAATTTTGAAGCACTGAGATATTGTCACTAATAACTGACTTTATTAATCCTTTTCCAGAACGGAGCAGCACACCCTCTGGGACACAGAGATGATGCAGTCCTTGTCCAGAGGGACCCACCAGCAGGACATCAAAGACAACTGTGACAGATGAGACCACGTGAGGCAAACGGTCAGTGGGTTCCATAGTTCTATTTTGCATTTAGCCCTCCTCTCCCCACCTCCCCTAGTCTCAGGCTTCCCCCACTCAGTCTCCTCCCTTCGCCTCGCTGCTTCCCCTTCTCCCTATTCCTCCCCTTCTGCTCACTCCGTACCCAAAAGCCAGCACTGAGTCAAATGGACAGCCAAGGGTGCTTGATGCGGCCAAAATGCTGAAGGATTTGTACCCTGGGAGACAAGAAACCTTTGTACCGTTCAGGACACCAGAGGGTCTTTTACAAGCAGCTTTTACTCTGTTTTACCCTATTCCTGTTGGTGATGAGTCTGATGGAATAACCCTAATAAATAAATAGGTTTTCTAATATTGACTCCAAACATGACACTGGAAACAGGATGGCTAATGGTCAAATCCTGCCTCCAGTGATGTGGGCAGCTGTTTGGTGACTGCTGATACCATATTTTGCTTCAACATGCTTCCATTCTCTATGTGCAGTTAACCACACATACAACTCTCCTTTACTGGGGCCCAGTTCTTCTGAAATCAGTATGACTTTTATCACTGATTTGGGATCAGTGGGAAGGGGATTAGGGCACAGACAGCACAGTCTGTATGTATGGCTAACTTCAAAGTAATCCAACAATGCAGTTCAGGGTCTGCCACCATTTGATGCCCTCAACTCCCAGCCACACAAATAGGAAACACAAGTCTCAATGGTCTCTGCTGACTTACCACCGCCTACTCGTTCTCAATCAGTTCGGGTCCATCAAGCCCGGCAGCTGGTGTTTCAAGCACTGAATCTTTTCAAAAGCTATCCAGTTGTCACATGAAGAGTTCAGCTGACCCCAGGTTCGCTATGTCTTGGAAATCTGCTCTAGTTTTATTATTAAAAAATGTAAGGAAGATTTTTTCAAAGACCTGCGAAATGCCCTCATAGATTTAATGAGAGCTGGGCCACTAACCACAGACTGTACCTTTGGAAAGTCTGCCCTTTGTTGCAACTTTTAATTTCAACAAATTTCAAACTTTTGCAACTTTTAATTTCCAGGTCATGTAATCTGTGACTTTGACTGTTAAGTGAAAAACATTTTTAGTACCACATCCTTGGTAGTCCTAAAGCTACAGATGACCCAGCTGCTTTCAACCTGCTCTTACAGAGGCTGTAAAAGCTTGCTTTTTTTTCCTCGATAAATTAAAACTTTCATGCACTGATCACTATTCCATCCAAAGGCATACTGCATATCAGCAAACAGAAGTAATTTTACAGAGAAACTTTTGCATATGGCTTGAAAGAAAGCCCAGCAAGAATTGACAATGATAGATGATCTCCCCAGTGACATTCAGAAATAATGCAGTTTCACATTTATATCAGGGAAAAACAAGCAATAGACATATTTAAATAATCATTAAAAATTAAACACCTGACATAAGGCAGGTTTCAACCCTGTTCTGCCACACATCTTCTGGAAATCTTTAATGGATATCTTTTGAGGTCTTCTCATTTGCTTTGCTCACGAACAAAAGCTTTGTAATGGAGGCTCAAGTGTATGTGTTATCAGCAAAAGGTTCTCTCGAGGGAAATTAAGTGAAAGGACATTTTTCTTGTCTTCATGTTTGACATTCAGGAGTAGAGACGAGATAAAGTAGGCACAGGAGTCTTTCAAAAAACCGCCAGATAGCAATGGCAGCATTTCATAAGGACGTGAACCGTTCATCATCTGCTGCAAAGACTCCATTAACATGGCCTGCTTTTAAATCCAGCGTTTCACAAGGAATCCCATTTTCTACTGTTAATGTCACTTCGCCTTTCTCTTCCAAATTTTCTCTCTCTGTTGACTCTTTATTCTTTCTAAAAACAAGGAAGAGAAAATCATCTTATTCTGTTGATCTGCAGCACTCCGCCACAATTCCACAGACAGAAAACTGCACATTTAGTCAAAAGTTTATCATAGGTTATGTCTGAAAGGCATAATCTGGTGCACCTCTTTGCTGTTGTAAACATACCATGGAAGGTGGGAGGCCCACAGATTGGAAGCCCTGGTTTAGTGGTTTGAGGTCAGGATTGGGAATCAGAAAACCTAGAGTAAACATGTTGTAAATATGTTATAAATATTACTTCAGCTCCTTGTTCTGTAAAATGACTGGAGGGTGCAGAAGGAAAAGTTGGTGCAAAACAAAAATTGAAAAAATCTCTAAATCTGTTTTTGCTTTACATCAGGAAGGACTGCACTAAACATCTAGTCTGACCCTGTTATGTATGTCATAGATTTCACCCCATGATGTCGACAAATTAAAACATACTTTTAGAAACAGATCAGCTTTAGACTACAGCCTCCAATGATGGAGACTTGAGTGCCCTCACGCTCCTTGATGATCTTCTCCAGAAGTTAGGTACTCTTAATGCTGCAAATCTGCTTTTTTAGTTCAAACTTCATTAACAGCCACCTTCCTACCCAGTATTTTATATTTTTGTTTTCTAGATTAAACAATTGCATAGCTTTCACTTTTCCAGGCTCCAGTTCTCACCGAAAGCATATAAAAATAGCTGCTGAATAAAATTATCTAAAAATACAACCACGAGAAGATGTAATACAGAAATATCAGTCAACATGTCATGATGTTCCTTTAATTCCAGATTTATTCTGATCTTGAGATCTACTAGTTCATAGTTGAAAAACCTGCTGTACTTTACAGCCTGCAGCATCAGCGGTTTTAGAGGATAAGAAATTCAAAGGTCAGCTCCACTGCTTCTTCCTATCCCACAATATGTACTGTAACAATCTGACTCGGGACAATCATAACAACCTGACTCAGTGTAACTGCTAATAACAGTGATATTTACTGTAATAAAATTTTATTGGCTTTTGGGAGATTCTTGGCATTACAGACTAGCTAAAAATAAATATGGGGGGTAGTAGTGGAAACCTCTGACCTCTGGCCACTGTATCTGCTCTTACAACACTTAAAGGGAGTATTCTTTAATACAAAAACTGTAGGGGCAGAACATAAAAGAAGATACTAAGGAGCAGATTTAAAAGAAATGAGAAGAGTAGGAGACGTGTGGAACTCATTGCCATAGGAATTCAGAGAAGCTAAAAATTTCTGAGTTCAAGGGAAGACTCAACAAGTTAAGGGAAAACATTGTGAGTTACCCAAGACATGAAGACCAAATCCAGCTCATGAAGGCCCCCAGCTGCAAATTAGATGCTGGGAGAGTAATAGAGGGAAGCATTGTGTGCCCTTAGTCTGTTTTCACTCTTCTCAAGGCAAATATTTATGGCCTCTGCTGCAGGTGGGAATTTGGGGGTAGGCGTGGACTTCAAGTCAAGCCCAGCATAGACAGTAGAGGATGGTTCTGCCCTGGGTATGTGCCAAATCTATTATCGGAGATGGAGGTGTCCTATTGCTGTGATGACAGGAGAACAGACATAAGACTGGGAGACAGTGTGTCTGATCCAGCTCACCATAGAGTCAAGGGCTACAATCACATGGAGCTCGTCAAGGTGCAGGTAGCTGTGGCTTGGAATTTTATATGTTGGCAGTGATGCACAGTGAAGACCTAATTAAGAAACTCTTCCATTTCAAGAAATGACTCATGAGTCTAACTCATTACTGAAACTCCATTATAGGCCAATCATGTGCTTCCCTGCAACCCTGAATATGAACAGCCTGAAGCACGTGCTTTTGGCCTTAACTGAACCAAGGTATTTAACTGGTACTTTAAAGGCCAATAAAGACAAAATGACAGATTTATGAGAAGTCAACACCATCCTTGGGGCCAGACTTTCAACACAGCTTACTAGGCAACAGAGCTGCCATTATGTCAGCTCTGGACAGGTTTCCAAGGAAACTCATTACTGGACATGCTGAAGTCTTTGACAACTTGGTCACATACTTTGGTGCCTGAAAAAGAGATGAGCACTTTTGAAATTCTCTTCCCTGATGTCTGGCTCTTCTTTTGAGAAGCCAAATAGCCCAGACCATCCCTTTTACCTCTCCAGTCTTTGCAACAGTAGATGGAAGAAATATATACTTGGTTTACCTTCTGTCTCACTCCCCTGCCCCTGCCTGAAGATGTCATTGATGTGAAAGGAGGGTTAGAGTTCAGTCATGGATGAATCTGCTCTGAGGAAAAGTTATACATAAAGGCAGATAAGTGAAACAGAGGTAGAAGTGAAAAGGAGCATAACAACTGAGAGGACAACAAAAGCATGAGACAGAAAGGATGCCAAGTGACCGTAGGCAGGCAACAACAAGCCATATTACTGGTGGTATGATGATAAGAGCATGTAGTTTACACCACATTGAGGGGAATTGCTCAAGCTCAGCTGAGTTATTTTCAAAACAGAGGGGGAAAATGCTGTCTTTCAGCCTGATATAAAGCACAAATTATAATTTTAGCTAGAGAAATCATAGCTATTTAGCATAATTTATTTATATTACACGTATTTGAAATGTTCAAAGACCCCCTTTGAGTTAGGCGCTATACAGACACACAGAGCCATGATACTCCACAGAAGGCAGGTATGGGCTTCAGGTAGCAACATTATTCTCCAGTTTTACAGAAGAGGTTGCCTAGGTTCAGGAGATAAAATAACTCAGCCCATACCACATGGAAGGTTGTGACAGGGCTTAAACTATCCACAGATCTCCAGTACCTGCCCAGGCTCTTTCCCCAACAGCATCTCTCATCTACTGTTTGTTGAGTTTTGTTTTTTGAAAACAGAAAGGGGTTTTGCAAATTCATGTAACTTTCTGAATGCAAAATATAACTGAAGGGATTCTGACTACACTACTAAGGGTTCTCTATGAGAACAACTTATTCTTCACAATAAGTGTTTTTCTGAGGTCTTTTAATTTGTTCTTCAAGGTGATAAGGGGGCAGAAAGGAAAAGTCTCTGCAACACACCACTTTTCATTTAAGAATCCCTTGTTCTGATATATTTGGGGATGCAGTCCACCATAGATTCAATAATTCTAACATCATCTAGTTGTCAGCAGAAATTTACCCTTTTTCAGTTCTTCTGCTGTTCCTGTATGACTATGTTGCTGAACTCATAATTTTGTGTTAACCTAACATCCGTGGCAGCCTAAATCGTGGCAGGAGCTGAACTTCTATGGCAGAATCTCAGCTCAGCTGAGAAATTTCTATTCCTTATGCCCAACTCTGAGCCAACAGAGATGGCAGGACCAAAACTCCACCTACTCTCTGGCCTGCTCTAACATGCTCTCACTAGGGAAGCATGAACAGCCTTTTTTTTTTTCACCAGTGCCACCACAGGGCAGAAACTGAGAGGAAAAGAGAGTATCTCTCTCCTACCCTACTGCCAAACAGCAAACACCTAGGCTCATGGGGAGATCTGGTCATGAACCTGTGAAGGATTGAGTACTTTGGACTCATCAGGTCATGAATGGTAGGTGAGACCATGCACCATTCCATTGAGCAGGCTCTCTTCAGCCACACATTAATCATTATTGGGTCCTCTACTGAGGCTTCTCAAACTGCAGCAGCAAATTTTTTTTAGCCTTGCCAGGTTTTGACACTACTGACCTGGAAGGGGCACAGTCACTGCCAGCCTTCTCCCTCTTGATAGCTATTTGGTTACTCTGTGAGAGGAGGCTCACCTATGGCACACTAAACTTTCAGAAGAATGACAGCAAATGTCTTTGTAAAGCTATCAATCATCTCTAGTTAGGTGGCCTCCAGCATCATATTCTTATACTCCCTATTTCCTCATTACACCCCAGCATTACTAAGGCATCTATACTTCACAGTTAAAAATTTTAACCCCTTCCCTCGGAAAAGGACACATGGGTTATCTTTACCTATGGAGGCAGGGGGGCACAGCTATAATTACTCTGAGGCTGATCTGAAAAGCAAAACCAGCCCAGCTGACTTAACTTGCCAGTATCCAGTTAAAACAGAAGAAAAGCTAAGCTTACTTCTTGCGTTGCTGAATCCCTGCAACAATGAGGAAAACAATTCCAGCCACAATGAGACAAAGAACAACGCCAAATACGATAAGCCAGACAGGCGTGGAGGGTTCAACAGGAGGTGATAAGGTTGAGGTTATCTTCAGGAATTGCAGTGTTTTGTCACTCAGTAGGAAGGCACTGTTGATTCTGTTCCGGTTCATCCTTCATAAAACACAAAGAACATCACAACTCTTTACAAGGTATTTTGTTTAAGTTAAAAGGATAGAAGAAAAGAAGGAATTTTCATGTACATGCTGCAAGTCTGGCAGGGCTGAATTTGATCCAGCATGGTGTTGGTAGGATTACACAGACCTTCACTTTAACATAGACCCTGTCAGTAATCCATAGACACTCACACACTTACAAGGTTTTGAACACCAGACTTTCGTATGCATTTACCTGAAAAACTGGGAAATACAGATGAGACCTGAAGTACAGCATTATTACTTGTTTCTGGTTTGAACCATGTGCTGAAGACATCGCAGCTTGTAATCTGTAAGGGTGGCTCTGTTGCCTTGCTTATGCAGCATTCAAGATTAGCATGGGAGTGGCAGAACTACCCTGCCAATGCTCAGAGGATTTACTTATCAGTGCCCCTTGGTTCCTCAAACTGAACCATCCTGCATGTTATGGGCAGGTACCTCTGCTCTTGTTGCTGTAGATTTTCTTAGGTCCATGAGGCACAGGATAAGATCTGGTCCAGAAGAATCCCTATTGCCAACATGCCCTTCTTCCCTGCAGGATGCAGCTAAAGGGATTTGTACTTTGTACATTTTTTCCATTATGAGAAACTAAGTGAGAAATACGCTTTTTCATATGAGTAGTACAACTGCTACCCTTTAATGGATATCTTCACCCACAATAATTACTTCTAAGCATTTGCAGGTATTTCTGGATCTGAATCTAAGCAGCCTTAAAAGGCTTTAGCAGTATCTTTCATTAGCTTTTTCAAAATGTTAGAAATTTTTCAGAAAATGTATTACATATATTGGTCCTGAGAGATTCTTTTTGATTGCAGTGTATGATTCACAACAGCTCTTTCTTGTGTACAGTTCAATTCATTTACCATAAAGCAAGTATTTCCTAAGAACAGATATATGGGAAATACAGGTAAGTTTCTGTACATTTCTTTTCCTGGAAACCATAATGTTTGACTGTCCCTTAAACAGGAAGTTCTTAGCCTTAATGGAAAGCTAGCATTCCTGGAGAGGACTGAAAGCCATGGAATATTATAAGACTCATAATACGGTAAGCCGTCTTTGATTTAGAAAAGATTTTCATCCTTATTGATATAAAAGGATCATTGTGAACGGCTGAAACAAGCATTGTTCACCCTCATCTAACTGGCTGGAGTTACAGAATTATGTGCTGAAACACATGCAGGTAACTACACGTGCATTTTGTATTTGTATATGCATAAATATATCTTGTGTATATTTATGCAAGATCTTGGGACTCATACAGAGCTCTGAGAAGGTTTGCCTTCCTCTTTATTCTTAGTTTGTAGAGAACCTCATACAAGAAAATCCTGGTCCATGGGTAGCATTCTTATGTGCTACTGTAGTATGAAGAATTAGAATAAAGATTTAGTATGGAAGCCTGCAACCAGAAGCAATTGAATAAAAAGTATTGTAGTTTTATAGATCTGTTTATTTTTTGTTTCTAAGTTAGGTAGGAATTAAAACTTTTCATAAATAGCATATACTTCTTTATCGGATGACAGACAACAGTTAAAAACCAAACATACTATAATAGCATCCAATTTCTGTGGCAAACAGGGCACATAAAAGACTTAAATAAATCAGCTTATGCTACTGAACGTATCAAAGAATAACAGAAATGCAAAAACCCTGCATTCCAGCACTCTTACAGAGAGCTTCAGTGAATAAATAATCTGCTTCCTCCACTAATGCTATGAAGCTATTGTTTGGTGTCTCTGTAGGAAATAGTTTAATCTGCTCATAAGCTTAGAAGTTAATCTTTCCAAAAGAACGCATACTCATTCATCAGGAATTAGGCATTACACCTCCATAGAGATAACATGAATTTTCAAGACAAAGTACAGAATGTCTAAAAACAAAGAGGTCTGTTTTCCACTCCCTGATTGAGAAATGTACGTGAGTTATGCTGCCTGTGGGAGTCATCCCTATAAATCTCTTATGTAGGTTTGGTGGACCACTGAAGTCAGATTACCTATTCTTTTCTTTTTCCCTCTTCAGCTCCACACTCTTGCTTTTATTGGCTACAGAATGTGATATTTAGTAGAAAGCAAACTGATTTGTACCGCATGGTACTTTGTAAAAGCAACGCTCAGCTACGATAGTGACTGGCATTCTATAAAGAGCTGGTATGAAAGGAATGTGAGTATAAAATTGTTTAAGCCAAGCTGGGACACAGCCAGCTGTGCTCATGAAGAGTTCACACATGCTGACTTCTAAAGTAAGTCAGATGAACTGTACTTGAGAAGCACTGAAAGGGAGCCTGTGGTCATTAGTCCAGGTGTAGATGTGCATGTGGCATGCAATGAAAGTTAAATGATATAAAACCCACCCCGAAAGCGTGCAATTCCATCATCTGAGGAAGAAGGGTCTCTCACTGGGAAATAGAGCAGCAGGATGAGAGCCATGTATGTGCCACAGACTGGACAGCAAATTACAGGTAGGGCTCTGGAAAGGGACTAGATCTCATCTGAGGCTCCAGCATCACAAGAGACTCCTTCCAAAGTTATAATGCCAAGGCTCATATGCTTTGTATTCTGTGGGACTGTTAAAAATCCTTCTAATCTCACATGTGTGAAAGAGTACTGACCCCTTGGTGTTTTAACAACTTGGATTAGTTTATACTTAAAGAGGCAGAGTGCTCATTCATATAAGGCCCAGAGAGAGAACGCTTCCCCAGTCAGCAAGGAAGAAAAGGCTGCAGAAGCAGTGACTGTACCTGATGGCTTCCTCTACCTCACTTCCAGGAACAGTTGTCACGTTTTTGGAAGAATCTGTGACCACAAACCAAAATGACACCCGATCCGTCACATTGCAGAGCAGCACATTGGAAATTCTGCAGATGGTTAAAACAAAAATCATCATTAAAGAAGCATGGAAGGAATTACTGAAATATTTCAGATTTTCTTAAAATATTGCTTTCATCTAGAGGGGGAAAAAATTCTTACACTTCAAAAAGGTAACAGTGAATGCTCAAGGAAGAAATATCACTCAGCATTTCCCATTTCCCAATGTGATTTTTAAACATTTAAGCTTGTTGAGACCAAATTTGAATCTTCAAACAAATTTCTGAATCTATTACAAACTTGCCTGGTCTTGGACATGCATTTAGCGTAATCAAATGGAAAAATCTATATTTGCATCTTAATCAGCAGGACTGTGACAAAGGCTACATAATGGACCAAATGCATTGAAGAATGAAAAATTTAGGTTTTGACAGCTAATACCACAGGAGCCAGGCATGGGGGATTCCCCACATGATTTTCAAGTGAGTGCAGTCCTTCTACACAATACATTTGTTGGAGGGAAGAGTAATGGAATTGATGTTACTCTTTTTGACATCTTTCTGCACTGAGTCAGGCACAGAGTGGAGGCAACAGGCTAAATTTCAACATTATACTGGCACTGGCCTACGCCTTTTAGCTTATGCTATAACAAATACTTCTCTTATCTGTTTTAAAAGGAGATTGCTCAGCTTTATGTGAAGTTAATAGTGGAAGGGCACAGGCACGCAGCTTCTCATGGCATACTATGTAAAAAGTGTGCAAAATGTCTTTTAAATGCCTTTTTTCAGATTCTTAGAAATTTGTTTTCTACCACTAATACTAGTAAATGGTGGAACTATCATTAGAAAAACCTCATGGAATGACATCATCATGAGTATTTAAACTAAAGAAGTGAAGGCTATTACATTAGTATCATAATAGTGACTGAGGATAGATGGTACCCCTATGTTCTTCTATCTGTTCCTAGTTTATTCACACAACTAAGAAACAAGCCAGCCAAACTCATGTAATATACAGGAATTGTGTAAGGTGGCATTTATTACAGCATGGCAAGGAACATGGTATGTATCATACAAGGACAGCCAAAGCCTTTATGAATTCAATGACAGATAGCTAGCGAGATAAAAGTGGGAAAAAAAAAATTTCATTCTATATCATTAATAAATAACCCAAAGAATTTGGCTCAGGATTCAGATTTCCTGGCCATGCCCAAGCAGCGAGTTCTGAAAGTCCAGAACCAAGAGTTAGGATCATTTTTACTTCCATGGCGTAGCCTGGACTTGGTTCACCTTAGCAGAAAGCCTACCTGGCCACAAGCACAACACAGCTGCCCTGTCTTGACAGACCCTGCTTGGGATGATCAGTCTTCAGATACTACCTGCTGTTCTGGAGAAGGAAAACCTGCAGTGAGCCAGTGAAGAAGAATGCAGCCCCTCTTTTAATTAACCGCAGTGATGTTTGTAATGCCCATTACTAACTACTATAATTGGTTTCAAGGTTTGGCCTGTCCATCATCAAAATGCAAATGTTAACATTTCCTTTCCAGCCTGTGCTCTGCCTCAGGGTGACAAATCCCCCGGCTGCAAGCAGTATCTCCCCTGCCACAGAGCTCTGTTTCGTAGTGCCATCTGCTGGCTAATGACAAACATAATGAAATGACCTCTGCACTGGCCTGAGGAGCAGGAAGCATGAGGTAGGAAGGAATATAAAGCAGCCCAAATTGCCGATGAATGTGTAGTCTCCATCCAGAAAAGAACGAGTACGTTTTTAAGGCAGGACAGGCATTGGCTTGATAGCAGTAGTTCATTATGGAAATTTTGCAGAAATATTTGACTTACTGCTGAAAGCTTTTTTGGGTGGTGTTCTGGGTGCCTTGGGTAGTGCAACCTTTCATTTTACAGAGAAGGCATGTATTCCATAGAGATACACAGTAAAATGGAAAGCAATGATTTTGTAGAGCTGACATACCCGCTTTTACCTCTCTGGAACAATGTCAATTTTGCAAACACAGAGAATTTTTATGGATAAAAGAGGAAAGCCATCCTCCGGAATTTGAAAAGATGTTCACATCAGTTTGCTGGCAACAGTCAGAAGATGAAAGCAGATTTATTCCTCCCAAAACAAAAGCAAAGCACAAAATTTACAGGAGGGCAGAAAAAAAGAGTCTACTGTTGGCTGGTGGCTGACAAACTCTTGCTGACTTCACAGAATATCTAAAATTGTATCTGCAGAGGAAGTGTTCCATCAGGAGAATTTGTAACAGTAGGACCTAAAGCTTCATGTTACTGCAGTTCTTAAAGCTGGAATTTCTATGGTGCAATCAAAAACTGGTCCAGGTAGAAAATCTGGGTTCGTGTTGCCCTACAGATGTTCTTGAAATGGGGTGAATGAGGAAAGTCTGATCCCCAAAGAGAAAGATAAATTTGGTAGATACAGACTGGCAGAACACCCTGACTTTCTCATTCTCGTGCAGAGAATCAGAGACTCTTCAACCTGGGGTCTTCCCTACATTGCCAAGGCTTTCAGCACGAGATAGGGCAGTTGGTCATCATTAGGGCCAGCATTTCTCTCTCTCTAGAACAAACAGTATTGAATCAATTGGGCAGCAAGGCTTACACTAGGGTACGTAAATTTTGCCTTCTTTCTGCTCCCTGATGTGTCTAAAATCCTTGCTCGATTATAAGCATCTGAAACCTGGCTTCACTGCTGCCACTTTTTCATCAGCGGAATCTGAATGCTTTAAATCCTCCCAGGCTCCAAAGAGAATAATACTGCTCACGAGAAGTTCCAAAGGGATTGAGTAAACACCAAAACAGACTGGTTCAACAAGCACCAATGCGGCAATTTCTTTGCAGCAGGTATGCCTTTTTTTTCCCCTGTGTTATTTGCACACATGCAGAAGCATTACAAAACTATGCCTTTACACTGTTTAGATTTGAGAAACCTGACTTCTCCATGCACTATGCTAATTAAGTGTATTTGTAAACATATATGTGGACATCTTTTTATTTCCGTAGCAGGTGGTAGACTTTTGTCATGGGGATTATAAGAGACTGTTATCATCAAAATGACAAGATCCTGGTTCTGCCTTATGGCACCATGGCAAAAGTCCAGAATTGCATTTCCTTTAATATACACAAGTGAACATCACAAGGTAGAGTGCAGGAAACCCTGATGGGTCCTTGGCCTGATTGTTCCTTATGGAGATCTAAAGGATTGTTTAGGGGTAAGAAAGAGCTGCCAGAGACTCAAAGGGTGCCTACAGTGGCCATTAGCTCGTGGGAGAACCACAGTCCCCAAGTCCCAAGCGCTTATCTCCAGCTCTCTCGAAAGCATCACGCCTCTTCCAACCCAGTGCTGTGCAGCTGCTCCTGCAAAGGAATGTTATTTTCTTCCTTTTTGTGAACAGCAGCCATGGGATCACCTTGACGTAACACCTTTAACTCCAGAAGCTTATTTCGTTGTTCTAAATGGTCACAATATTTTTAGTATCAAAATAGCCTGTCTTAGTAAGATGGATAATGTTGATGAATTTTTTTTTTGTCACTTCATGAAGAAAACGGCAGGGTTTTTTATGTACAAATGGGGGGATGATGTACCAAAACTAAATTCTGTTACTTGAATGAAAGTAAATGTGATGACATTCTTTCTGCTCTAAAGATTAACTAGTCTCAGGCCCAAAAGAGATGCATATTATTTCAAATGAGTCACAGATTAGAGAAACCAGGGTTACTAACACAGACGAGACAATAATTTTTTAACACTGAGAGATCAAAGGTTGGCTTATGTAGTTCATGGATGTATGTATTGAGAATGAATTGAAAGGCCATATATAGAGCAGGAAATAAAGGGGGGTTATTTCTCCACTGAAAAATAAGTATTTATTTTATCTGTATTAACAATTACTAAGTAATTTGATGGATTGTGGTTTTTTTCTGTTTCACACAAACCTGAAAATTTGACAAGCCTTTCAAACATTAAACACAGCTCCATGCTTTATTAAATTTTAGTTTAGAAATTAACTTTAGAGAATTCAAAATGTAATGTGCAATCCTGTCCATTCTGCGTTGGGTCACTCAGTGGTTACATGAGGGCAACAACAGCATCAACTGCTGTTTCCAGCAGCACATTCAAATGCCTGTCATTACAGGCTGGCTTTTATCCAGCTTCAGAAGCCTAACAAAAGGTGACTTTGAATCTCAGAAATGATGGGACAGGCTGCAACAATGGTTATGCTGATCCACCAGACAAATGATTTTGGGGCCTGATCCAGCTTGCTGAAGTTAATGGCACTTGGTATCATGTAGGAGTTAGTTGTGGCTGTGAGTTACTGCAGGGCTGTGGGTGTGTTAGAAATTAATGGGATGTTAAAGGGCAGGTTTGTCATATCCTGGTTACGGCCCTGTGCAGAATTTATACCCTGGCAGAACCAGTATTTGGTTATGTAAAATACTGGTGAATTTTTCAGAAGTCTTTATTTTGACAAAAATCTTTAATTAACCAGATGCAAAATCTGGGTAAATTTAGATGCTACCAGAATGCAGTCACAAGCAATTTGTTTGTTCTTTTATGACAGAATAATTGATCATTGATCTTTTACAGCTCCTGAAGAAAATCTGCTGGCATTTATCTGTAAAAGCTCCTGTAGTGTAATGTAATTTATTTGCCACAAGCTCCTGCTTCTGCCTCCCTCTTCACCACACTGCAAGCCCCTGCCACTATCCTTACCAGCTATGTAGGAGTGCCGTTCCTGTGTGCATGGCATGCTGCTGTACCCTCTGGGATGTCGAGTGCTCCCACACCTCCGTACCCACTGAGGGGGTGGAGATGGACTGCACTCCTTCCTCTATACCCTGTTCCTTCCAGCTGCCAGCCACAAGGGTGGGGAAAGGAGTGGATCATTTCCAGGACTTCTAAAAGGGTGGAGGCTTTCATAGCTTTCCTGCTCCCATGTAACAGGCAGGTTATTTGGGGTGTATTGGGAGGTTCATCTAGCTCTCCATCACTGAACGGGGACTCTGAGGTCCCTTGGGATTTGGGAGAGATGTATGGACAGGAAAGTCCTCAGCCTGTTGCCTAGTAAGTTGTACCAGATCTCAGAGCTGCACAGCTGTCCTTCGGTTGACATGCTGTCTACACATGACCCCAAAGGTATCTAGAAGTCCTAGAAGAGTTATCAGTTATACCTCCAAGGTACACCCCAACAAGTTATACCCCATGAGGAAGTCCTATACCATCTTAAAAAGAGGTAAAGATGCCCACACCTAGCTGTTTCCAAATATTATACTGACTTCTTGTCTGACAAATATAGTAGCAGGAAATTATTGATGTGTGCAACCCTGCCTCCAAACTGGAGTAACACTGACGTTATCGTATTTGTCCATAGGAAAAATTGTCTTGGTAGGAAACTGAAATAAATGAGCATGAATTCTGTGATTTCCCAGAGCGGATAGAGATAACTTCCATTAAAACTTTAACTCCTTTCATACTGGCTTGATTTTTTCCCATTCCTGCACCAAGCTTTCTAATATTAGTTGAGTCAGCAGAGAGCCATGGTGCTTGAGGAGGAAAAAGATCACTGGCTTCTGACACAGGTTTTTTGTTGTGTGAAAGCACCATGACTTTGAAGGAAGAGAATAATTTTAAAAAAGGACCTGGGACTAAAACAAGTATACAAAAGCAAATCTTTATGGATCAGATACTGGATGAAAACTCTGCTAACTTGAAAACCTGAGAAAAAGTCCTGAATAATCACATTTAATTAGCTCATTTTTAAAATTTTTTTTAAGTGTCATTTTAATTGGGTGCATACTTGGCTGGTTTTGTTAAGCTTGGTGTAATGGCTCTCTTGCTCAAAGGAGACAACTTCTGAGGAATAAAAATGAAACAGCAAGAAATCAAACACTCCTGTTACAGGGAAGGGGAAATCACCTTCTATTTAAGAGAAAGTGCAGCAGTCACAATAATCATCATGTGACTAAAGTTAACTAATATCTTTGCAAATGTGGAATATGATTCATCTGATGCAATGACAGCCTGAACCAGCTTTTTTTTAAGTAAATTCAGAACCTTATCCTCATTAGCCTCCCAGAACTATTAATCTTTCCTTTAAGACTGAAAAACAATGAAAAAATAATAGGCCTATAGAAATACACTTACAAGGTTTCTTATTTAAGAAAGATAAGAACATACTGGAAATACAACTTGCTAAATGGTCTGTCTAATCTGGTATCTAATTTCATAAGTAGCAAGGATCAGAAGCCTGAGAAGAATATTCAATACCTCAGGGTAGATTTAATCCCAAAACCAATTAAAGGCTGATTTATGTCTGAACTGCAACATCTGAAACTTCTTGATGCTAGGTAACTCAACCACTGCAATATTAGGGATAGATACTGCCAGCAGAACGCAGCACTAGCATAGCTATCCCCCTTCCAGTTCTGAGTCAGCTCATCTTCAGCATACTGCTGAAGCTGTGCTCTAAGAAAATGCGCACCAAAGCTACTTATTCAAGGATCTGTACTGTATTTCTTGACCTTGCCAGTATGTCCCTTTGCCTCCTCCCAGTATGGTCTCCAGAAGGTATCATGTCTTACTGCCAGATTCTGCTAGAAGGAATTGGCACAATCCCACTGAGATCCACAGCTGGGTCACTTCACATCATGTCGTGGTTAACCCAGCAGGCAGCTAAACACCACACAGCCCTTCGCTCACTCCCCCACAGTGGGATAGGAGAGAGAATCGGAAAAAAGGTAAAACTCGTGGGTTGAGATAAAGACAATTTAATAGGATAGAAAAGGAAGGGAAAATAATAATAATGATGAAAGAATATACAAACCAAGTGATGCACAATGCAACTGCTCACCACCCACTGACTGATGCCCAGCCAGTTCCTGAGCAGCAGCTGCACCCCACCCCCCGCCAGCCAAACTCCCCCCAGTTTTTTTGTTCAGCATGACATCATATGGTGTGGGACAGCCCTTTGGTCAGTTGGGGTCAGCTGTCCTGGCTGTGTCCCCTCCAAAGTTCTTGTGCACCTCCAGCCTCCTCACTGGCAGGGCAGTATGAGACACTGAAAAGTCCCTGACTTAGTGTAAGCACTGCTCAGCAACAACTAAAACATCAGTGTGTTATCAACATTATTCTCACCCTAAATCCAAAACACAGCACTATACCAGCTACTAGGAAGAAAATTAACTATCGCAGCTGAAACCAGGACACATCGACAGGGATACTGGTCCAAAGATCAAACATTGCTTAAGACAGAAAGAGTGTGATGTTTAACATATATCTGGCTGTCAAAGAAATATACTGGAACGGTCTGGTTTTAGAAGCTGTATATAATGATTTCTACAGTTCAGTACAGCAGAGAAAGGGCCACAACATGAAGCATTGTTAATATGTATAAAGCAAATCAGAGTAGATGCTTACTGAGTTGTGCTCTTGCTGGAATATCTTCTCATTGCAAAAGCCACCATTGCTTTGAAGAGGTACTCTTCATTAGCATCCCAGGCATACTGTAAAGGAAGATGGAAAATAATCAGTTTCAGCACCAGTGCTGGCAGTACAGAGAGGGAAAAGAGTCACTGAACTTGAAATGCTATATTGATCAAGAAAATGAAGAAATTCTCTGGTTGTTCTACAAAAATAAATTCCTGCCCATTATTTAGTGTGCACAAAGGACTTTTTCTAACGGCTGTTATAAAGTGTGCTATAAAGTGCAACATAAATCGCAAAGAGTGTTTCCAAAAACTGAATGAATCGAATGTTTCTGAAAGCTGACCAAACTGGAGACGTAAAGTTTCTTGTCCTGAAGACTAGGCATATTACTAGAATTCTCCCCACACAGCTGCACCCGTGGCCTTGCCTCTTTTGCTGGATAAACCCTGTTACAGTAGAAGGTTTAAATCCACTCTCGAAGACCACTTGGTTCTGCCCAAAAATAAAAGAAAGCTAACACTGAAGGCAGTCTCTGGGAGCTGGACGCCAGGACACCAGGAAATGAAATGAGATTACGGCCTTATTGCTGCATGCCATCCTTGCAACAAGAAGACAGACTCAACTATAGTACAAATTACTATATTGCACATGAGACGAAAGAAAACAGCAGCATCCTTACTACTTCAATAAGAAGAAAAATACAGGCTCCAAAAACTATTTTCTGTTGTCTTGATGAAAAATCATGCTTTCATAATTTCAGTTTTCTGAGATAGCTTCACTAGGTTCCCCTGGGCTTTCATTCACATATGCAATTCTAATGACCTGTAAGAACTGCACCTATTAGATTTTTATAACAAGAACTATGACTGAGGCATACTGATTGAATTTCCTCTTTCAGCAGATTACAAAGATTAATAGTTTCTTGGAATGATATTAAGGGAGGTTAGAGGCAGCTTTCTTCAGTGAATCAGAACACAAATCTAATCTTTAACTTTCAGCATTAAAAAAATCTGCACTGTAATCATCCAAACCAGAAACCCAACGATGTGGATACTTAACCCTGCTGATAACTCAGACCTACTTTTTCACAGGCCTTTATAACACATTCAAAAACCAGCAATGTACCTCAAAAAGCAGTAAACAGCATTGAAAATGTCAAATCTCAATTCTGGTTTTTAAATTCTGATTTTGGATGCATGGAGCTGCAATCTCTCTGCAGAAAGAAGGAATCCAACCTCCAGGCATCAGCCCTCATTTTGCTCTGACATCCTGTGGACTGGGAACCCAAGCAGGGAAGGAGGCAGTCATTTAAAGGGCAGAAAATCATACTGATTGTATTTATCATCCCTAAACAAACAACGAGTTGTGAAATGGGCTCTCTGAGATGTGGTAGGACAGGGACAACAAAGGTGAGAAACAGACAACTTGAGTAGCATTAAAATCCAGATGCAGTGCTGAGAATCTGGGTTCTGACTCACCACTCTTGCCTTGTGAATGAAGGGAGGTGTAAGCATACTGTGATAATGCATGCCAGTCTGGGGACTTAAACTGTAAAAAAAAAAAGACTCTTTGAAAAGAAATTATAAAAGCCTGTATTTTGATCCCACTGCACTGATGAAAACATGACAGTAATGACAGCAACTAGTACTAAAAGAAAAAGATATAATGTATTAGAGGAATTAATATAGATGAGAACCATAAAACTATTTATTGTAATTTTAAAGACATCTGTATTTAAATCACAGAGCACAATTTGCAGCACTGAAAGGGAAGATCTTCCTTTTTTTGTGTGTAGTACTATCACTGAATCTCTACATGCCAACTGCAGTCTTTGAGAACAGGTCCAAAAGGACAGAAGAAAATAATTTGTTATCCGGTGGATTAAACCAGCTGTAGAGATAATTTAATCGGTTGCCTTGAAAATGGATAATGATGAAGCACACTGCATTTCACGCTTACATGGACACAAATGCAATGCAGCACTACCAAGTACAGGTACTTCATATGTTTATGCTTAGTGCAGTACATGTATATATGCACAATTTGTCACTATCAAGTATTCAGTTCTCATAAACTGCAGTAGCCTAGAGCTTCTTTAAGTCAAAGTAACAAAAAGGATATCTCAAAACAGGGCAAGTAATTTGTAGTGAGGAACTCCAGCCCCAGCTGAAAGAGTAAGCACTTTAAAAAAGACAGAATAAACAGAAAGCTGCAAGAAATGGGGGAGGAGACCAGCAGAGAAAGCTCAGCAGAAATCAGGGATCTGCTTGAGTGAGAAGATGCTACAGACAGCATTCTGGGCAGAAAGGCAAGAAGCCCCAAGAAGTGTGATTAGACAGGAAGTAGAGGAGATGGAGATGGCTGTGGGCTCCACATGAACAAGAACCTCTGTACATTACTGCATGCAGGAATATGCAGGGGGGAGGCAACATAATGAGGAGGAAAAGTATGGCAAGAATACCTTTAAGCTAATAAACTGTATGAACTCAGGACAAGTGGGCACAAATTGCCAAAAGCCAATTTCTAATCATCAGCTTTCTCCAGTCAGAGGGATAGGTGCAAAGAAACCTGAATCGTTCTGCTATGGGGCTTTATCAGTTTCATCTTTATCCTCCAATTGCAAAGGCCTGGACTGCAGCTGGTGACTGAGGATGTTGCTTCTGTTCTTATGTTCCTATGAAGTGCAGCTATTGATGCACATTTTGTGCTGCTATAGAGGAAATGTATTAAATATCATTTGCAACCACACACTATAAACATAAGATAACTCTGTTATCAATAAAACCTTACATAATGGTATCCGAAGTATTAATGTTTACCATCTTCTTTGCTCCACAAAGGACCAAATACAAAGACATTGGCTCAGCTGCACTTGCTGTCCCTGGGCATTAACATATAATGTTAAGGAGGAGCAGAATGAGACACAGCTGACTGTGAAAGCCAGTCTTAAGTGCCTGTTAGTGAAAGAGGAGGTTGATGAGATAATGGGTAAAAGATAATGAGCGTAGGTTGTTGATGGGGTGAAATGCTATAGCAGTGCTCTAAGGAAGACAAAATTTAAGCTAGTAGAACAAGATTATAATATTACAAGATTGCCCTGAGCAACCTGATCTGATTTCAGGATTGACCTGGCTTTGAGCAGCAGGGTACTAGGGACCTTCCAAGGTCCCTTCCCTCCTGAATGGTTCTGTATTTTAACTAGACAGCCATTCAGACTGCAGTGTGGCTACAGACACATGAACAGGCTTCTGGATCCCATTTGGTGGCAAGACACCAGGTGCACGTCAGCCTTTCTCCCCTTCGTCCTCTACCCTGGAAACAGCCTGAATACATGAGCCAGAAGGGAAGTGCACCTTCTGCTTCACCTGGCTGCAGCCCCTGAGGTGCCAGCTCCTTGGCTCTTACGCTTAAACTAAGTGGTGACACAGAGTTACACAGACTTCTCAGTACACATCACTTCTGCTCACTCCCTTGTTGTCTTTGGCCCTTTTGAATTAACTCCCTACCGCTCTGCTACCTGCATGAGTAGGAAGCAACTAGTGACTAGCAGCTATTCCAGAAGCTACTCATAAAGTTAACTCCACCTTCAGAGAGACTCATAAATCACCCTCCTTCCATTTAGGCTTACAGACACCATGTTTCCTCCCACCGGTGTGCAAACAATGTCTCTGTCAAGTACACCCATTATTTGCAATTAAAATGATAACAGCTAAATACTTGCCCTATCTTAGCTGCTCTTTCCAGTGCCATTGTGATAAAAACTATATAAATACACTAAATGACACTCCCGGCCTCAAAGTACAGCCTACCTTGTGAACAAATTAAAAAATGGTGTCCTGTCTTTATCAGCCTCACACAAAGTGAGTGGCATGCACTAAACCATGTGGAAAACTACACTAACCTGTTTCCTATGCCCCTGAACGTACATTGGAGTTATCCTGCCAGTCCTAGAGCAAAATGCCCACAGTATCAGGGTTTCCTGTTATCATCTAGCTTGAAGTGACTTGGAAATGAATGAAACGGAATTCAGTAGCAGAGCATCATACCAAAATACTCTAAGCTGGCTGTGTCTTACGGCAATAAGATGACAGTATTATGCTTTTCTTTGCTAAAATAAATAAATATAATTAAAAAGTGTCCCAAATTCTTCAACCAAAATGAATTTCAGTTTGATAGTCGTTTCAGTTTTCAGTTTCAGTCATTTGCAGAGAAGATTGCAGTGGCTACGAAAAGGAACTACTACGTGTGCACTTAATAAATAGTTCATTATTTGTGGGTAATTTTGTATGGCATCGTAACACTTTCAGCATGTTGTTGTTCTAAAATACTGTTCTAGATTGTCCCATTCTTAGGGCTTTCACACACTTTGTTATATGAAATAAACTACTATCTATCTACGAAAAACAATAGACTCCTCAGTTATTGCTTTTTTCTTGTAATATAAAGGCACTCCTAAGTGCCCTTTTTGGATGAAAAAAGTGCCCATGTAGCCTTTTTGGATGAAAAATAAAAAAAATCAGAAATGATCAAACAAAACCCCCCATATTTTACTACAGTTGGAGAAGTAAAAAACACTAAGAGCGAGCATTACTGGGAACTGCAATTTTCATTCTTTACTACTATTTTGAACCAAGATTTAATCAAAATATTAGCAGTTATCATCAAAAGGAGCTTCTATAATGATTTTGACATATTTTCAGCCATAGGATTACATTACTTTTAACAAATTTTTAAGCAAACCAGGCTTGCACTACTGTTTAATTAAAGTCTCTCACCCAAGAGAATTGACTTCAATACGAATTTCCACAGACAAATACTTTAGCACGTATCTTTAATATTTCTTCCCAATTTGTCTGGTCTATGAAGCTACCAGCGGAATTAGCTCCCTGCTAACGTTAGTTTAAATTACCTGATATTTCAGGGTAATTTTAGAATGGCTTCTACAGTCATAGGGAGATGCTCATATCTTCAGTCTCTTATAACATGTAACCTACTGCTTTTTGTTTCCCAGGGCTCCTAACATAATCAGACACCAGACTTCCAGTAGAGATGACTGTCCAAGACATTTCATATCTAATTTTATGCTGAGCCCTGTAACACACTGCAGATTTGCTCCAAGCGTTCAAAACTGCAAACTAAATACTGGGCTCTGCCATATTTCATACCGCTTTAGATCAGGAAGGACCATTCGGTCATCTGATGTCCCAGTCTCTTATGTGTCACAGACCCTTATTGCTCACACCAGTACTTCTACATTAAGCCCAAGGACTTGAATTAAGCCAAAGCATTTCAGTCCTCATGAGACTAGCCTGGGCACCACAGGCAGAGAAGAAAGGCCACTATCTGAAGCCCTACATTAGCAGGAAATTGATGAGATATGCTTGAATGATCTCTACAGATCCTGCTTGTCTGAGAGCCTGACATAAAGTCCCATTTCGTAAAGACCTAACCATCTTTTTCTGCTTCTCTTCCCAGACATGCTTGACTTTACAATTAGCACTCTCAAGCAGAAGTGTTTTTCCCAAACTACAGACTTAGATTTATGCAGCGCCTCTCATGCATAAAGTGTAACATCTCTACTGTTTTTCCAGGGGGAAAAAAAAATCTTTGACAGAAAATTACCTTTATGAAAAGGCAAGCTTTATACTTCTCTTAACAGATGCCATTTTAAGGAGTGGGCTAGTCAAATGTCAATAAATGGATGCCTGGATCATGACTTGAGCAAGCTATCACAATTAACACTTCAGAACAAATTGCTTGTGCTGCATTCAGAAATTTTACAGTATATATTACTTCTGTTTTGGCAGATATTCAGTTAGGAAGAATATGTGAAGATACTTTACTTACTGCATTATCTCCCAAAGCTGTTTTGATACTAAGCCGTACTTTGAAAGCATTCTGTGCATCTGACACAAAGAGAAAAAAGCAAACATATATTGATAGTCAGCCAAAACAGGATTTTAAATCATTTACTTCTCTAATTATTTCACAAATCACAGCTTCTAAACAGATCACCTGGTTAGGAGAACAGAAGTTACTAGCATGGAAAATGCAGCAGCCCTACACTCTCAGTGAGGTTTACTGTGACCTCTTTAAAATGAGATCAACTTCCGTACTTAATTTGCAAACTCATAAAAGAAGCAAATGCTCAGCATTTCAATCTTCAAACTGGAGACAACCAGTTAAAATAAAAATCTGAGAAGCTGACAGCTTTGTAGGCATAAACTCATAGCTACATTTACCTGGGGAAGGATGGGAATCAGCTCCAAAACTTACCTGGCTCGCAGAGCTCAGCACAAGCAATGGCAACTACAGAGAGAGTAAGCAGCAAAACCCGTAACATCCTGTCAGCGTGGAAAGGTTGAGGCAAAAAGAAGTGAGTCTCCCCTGTAAAGCACTCTTAAACTTTCTGTGACCCAGGATTAAAGCATCAGCAGCACAAGTGAGCAACCAAGTAAAAGGTTTAATAATTAACCCCCGTTATTTTAGCTAAAACAGGCACTAGAAACAATTGTCTTCTGTTAGTTATTTACTACCTTTCTCTGTAGTAAAAAAAAAAGGCTGTAACAAGTTTTTAATTTTCCTTCTTCCTTTTTAGAATAAAACACAAATATACAGTGTTCCATTTCCAGTGTTTCACCCCAGATGTGATGTCAGACAGGCACATAAGATGTCTGACGTTGCACCAGAGCAGCCAGCGACTGCGGTGGCGGGACGCCGTGCTGTTACCCACAGCAGGTGAATTTGAAGCTCGACTGCCACCTGATCCCAAAGGAAGCTGCCACCCAGCTTCCTTGGGAAACTGGCTGGCCCCACAGAGGGCTCTTGAGGATAAAGGAGGACTGGGCACCCTTTTCATCCCTCCGAAAGAAATGTGTGATGAACGCAGCAGCCCCAGGCCCAAAACCAGGGGTCCAGGTTTGCCCCACATTTGCCTTCGAACTTGCAGCACTTCTGAAGGGCCACCCTGGAGGCCCCAGTGCCGTGTCCCCCATCCCCACCCCAGTCCCACTCCTGCGTCCTGGCTCAGGAGCTTGCCTGAGCCCAGCAGAGCAAACACCTCGTTCCACACAAAAAAAACCACATCTGAGGCATTGCTTTGCACGAAAAGGAACAGTTATAAAGGTGGAGAACTACTTTCTTGCTGTTGGAAGATCGTTAGGGAAGCAACTGGAGTAAGAAGAGGTGCAATAAAAGGACTTCATAGGAAGCATGTTGAATAAGGACATATTCTTGTTTTGTCATTATCACATGCTGTGTAGACATATACGCACACGTGTATGTTAATATTTTAATGATGCACTCTACACTATTAGCCAAATGTTTGCCAAGGCAAAGAAATAAATGCAGAGGAGAAAGAATTCAGAAACTGAAATGTATTGCAAGTATTTCAACAGCCTTTGCAATCTGGGAAGCACGACAGGATTATTTTATTCCACTCTGCTGCTGTACTCCCCCTGTAGCCACTCTGATTAATGGTTAGTTCCTAAATTGAAGATCGCTTCAAAATTACTTTCAGTTGGTCCTTTAGCACTGAGAAGTGTATCTTGAGACTGCAAACCCAAAGACCTTCACAAGAATGACTACCAGTGAGAAAATTTTACTTAACTGTGGGACTGAATTTATGGAAAACAATAACCAGTATTTACTGTGCAAGAATACTTGGACTTTCAGGTAACAGAGAACTTACTGTTTCACTAATTTAATCTCATTTTTAGAAGCCACAGTCAAAGGACTTGATATCCTATCTTTAAAAGTCATTAAATCAAGGTGATTCCTGGGCATCTGTTTACTCTTGCTAGGCAACCAGCTCTGAGTACAAAACCATTGGATACATTATCTGCTTAGACGTTCAATCTATGCCTATGAAAACAAAAAAGTGATGTATTCATTTCTAATGACGGCCTCAATTAACACGCTGTGTGTAGACACATCAAAAGGAGAGCACTAACATATGTATGGATGTGTGAAAGACTATCAGTTTTCTGTAAAATTTGTTATCTAAAAATATCTTAAAGAACGTGAATGTTAGCATTTTCATGCTACATTCACGTGCATTGCTTCAATAACGAGCATTTGAACTTTGTTGTACCTTTGGGGAAAATACTGGAGATCATAGGAACAGAGCGGAAACGCCAAGCGTTGTTTCCCTGCTGCCAGAAGGCAAATGGAACCGAGCGTCGATAGGCGGCATCACCACTTCTCCCCACTGTACACCACTGTGAATCAGTTCCTTCCCTCAGAATCACATGGAGGCGGTGTCAAAGTACATCGAAGGCACACGACACCCAGCAGGAACAACCTCAGAGGACATGACTGGGTTCCCTGATCAGGAATGCTGACTTCCAGCCAGATTGGCTGATTTTCCCCAATTTGTCTTGCTGGCAAGCAAGCAATATAAATGATTTTTTTCCAGCGGAGAGGGGAAGAGGCCAGGAGAAGAAGCAGCGTGATAAACACCCCAGCTCAGAGCTCACAGGGAGAGCATCGTGCAGCTGATATGTACGTGCACAGCAACTTGGATGCATGCCAAATGCATCCAGCTGACTGCCCATGCGCTTATCCAGTTGTATATGCAGAGAGCGCTGCACATAAGCAACTGATTGCTGCACATCTATAAACCTTTTTCCAAAGCTGGCATGCTTTTTTAAACAAGCCAGGTGGACAAGCAAGCCTAGACCAGGTGTTAGTAGAAAGCTAACTTTTCTTCAAATCAATGACATTTTTAAATACTGTCTTAAAAAGCTCTGTAACTTTTCAGGTTATGAATGGAGAATATCAGCATAATCTAAAAAGACAGACATTTTGACACTTCATATCTCTGTAATAAATCTACATGCATGGATAACTTTCTGCCCAGCCTCTTTTCGCCCATTTTGGCAAGATATGTAGCACTGCTTAAGCATGTCTGCATTTGTCTGTCACTGATTAATCAGTCAGGCATCAGTTTGCTTGAACAAATGACAATCTACATGCATATATGCAAGGCATGTTTTTAATTCAGTACTTTGTGAGGTATTAGATTTTTAAATAGTTCCTCTTTTACAGTAACTTTGTTTTTCCTAACTACTGTTGAGCTACAGGTCACAGTCATGCAGAATCTCATACACGATCTGTATCCTAGAAATACCATTGAACTAGTGCAAAGAACTACTTGTCTTCTTGTACTAAATGAATTTGTCTGCATGGTTGAAAATAACCGTATCTCTATATTTTTTTTCAGTGCTTGTGACCTCCAGAAGCTCATGTATTATCTGTATGTATATACTTAACAGTATACCATAATTTGGACTTCCAAACAAATCAAGAGAGGACTGAAATTTCCAGAAAGCACTGAAATTTCAAGAAAGCATATGACTTGGTAAAACAAACCAACCCCTTCCATCTTCTTGATGTGATTAGCAATGTACTTTTCTGCTTCTTTCAATGTCTTTGAAATGGAAAATCCCAGGAAAGTAAAAAAAATGATAGCTATCATATAAGTTAATTAACAGCTATGGCAAAACTCAGCCTCAGTTTTCAAATTTGACAAATTAACAGTTTTAAACTCCGAGGAAGTTAATCTTTAGTCTTAAACAGTTGTGTTCAACTCTTATGAGGGAAAGAGTCAATGTGCTACTGTCAGCATTAGTCACTCATGGAAATGTACCTGGAGAACTGCAGGTCGAATTGTACACGGTGCCTTGCAGCACCCCGGGTGCAATGGAAACGATGAACACTGCACGTCTGCTGCAGACTTCAGAAGCCGGTAAGATTAGGATCTAAGTGAATGTCAGTATCATCCAATAGACCAGGCTGGCTGATATAGGTCCAGCCTAAGTCTCATTAAATGGGAGTTTTCCCAGTAACTCTGGGGGGAACAGGGTGTTGAATGAGGCCCATAACCCCTGTCATCACTGTAATGATGCAGAAGTGACTTACATTGTCACTGTTTTATCAGTGCTCACAGAAGTAGAGAGTATGTGAGAAATCATTTACCCCTTGAGACAGCAGCGTAGCCATTAGGCAGCAGGTGGGGGGAGGATGCACTCTCTAGAGTTCACATATATTGCCTTGAAACCTACACTTTGCAGTGGAAAGCACCGAGGATCGCCCACAATGGGGCTGGCACTGAGAACAGAGACAGCAACTTCCAGCACAGAGGGAAAGGATGGTGCTGCTGCCCCCACTTCACTACAGCACAATCTACAGCCCTGAAGCATCAATGGAAACTGACCGCTTCTCGTCACAAACCAATGCTTCCCAAACGTCTCCTAATCAACACGTTATTTTCTGAGTCAACCAAATCCACGGTAGGCATTTACTGCCATTTCCCACACGTTCTCCTATGTCCATTTTCTTCAGCCAGGAAAATAAAAGCTGTATGATTCCATGAGGAAAAGCGCTGCTCTTCTACTGGAGCAAATGGCAAAAATTATGACAACTGTTGAATGATCTGTATGCCTATAAAATCTATCTTTCTTTTTTCCCCACAGGGCTTGGGCATACAACAAAGAGAGTGAACACTTCTTATCTGCTTATGTCAGTCCACACCGGCAGGAAATACGAGAGAAATGGAAACCAGAAGAACCACGTGGAAAGGAAGTGCAAATGTGTGCTAAATGCAGTACCTGTACTCTTGCTCACAGCTGGTCTACTGTGCATGCATGGTTCTGTGGATAGATCTCACAAGACATGCAGAGATTTATAATGGAATATGGTGTGTAACTGCAGGTTGGATGAGAAAAGTTTCTCTGTTCTGTGCTGTTCTGTGGAGCATAATCAGTGCACCTGGTATCGACCTTCGCATGATGGGGTTCACATAGTACCATACCGTGCAGGTATATTTTTCTTTAGGAAACATGGAAGAGTTCCACAAACTTCCTGAAGGTTTCCACAAAAATAAACTATGCTTGAAAAGGCCTGTGGTCTATTTAGGCTGACCAGAATGCTACATTACTTTGGATACGTGAATGGCTCTTGCCTGGAATGGCCGTATTTGTTTCTTTCTCATGCTCTATCAATTAAATTGTATGGAATTCTGCACCTGTACTTGAATATCAAGCTGATGTTATGTGTCTAAATCAATGAGAATAAATAAAATGGAGAAAAACGCAATTGTTGTATCCCTGTTTCAAAGAGGCATGTAGCTTTTTCCAGAATCATTATGAGTATCCGCAATAGCTGATGTATTTCATGTTTTCTTATAAAGAGATCCTCCTTTTCACTACTCAGATACATAAGCTTAAGACGGTTCTTTCCCCAAGTATATTGGGAAAATGCCATAATGAAATGTAGTACAGATTGAATTTCTCAATTTTAACTTATAGTTTAAAGGAAGGTTGTTGTTACGGCGCTTACTCTGTTGAAAGGAGGATGAAAAGTTATCGTTGCAATTCCTTGATGAAATAAGATTTATGAAACACATTTGGTTGTTTTTTCAAAACTTTCATGGGTGTCAATGGTTCATCAGTTGTAAAGTGCACAATACTGCCATCTTCTGTATCTAAGCAGCAGCAAATTATGCGTTATTTTACATGTACGTTCTGCACAAGCAAACAGTAATAGTGATGTCAACTCCTTTATTTTAAAAGACAATCTAGAACCTGAAACATGGTTAAGTAATAGCAGAGAGGTCATGGTCTGAATATTCATTGGTCAAATAGGAAATGTAACTGCTGACTATAGCAGTCACATGCTTGTTTTGAATAACTTCACTGGGCTGCAGAATAAATAAGAGGATACTCATTATGCTGTTAATGACCAGCACAGTCAATTAGTCTGATTTTGACAAAGCCCGCTCTGGTATGCTTCACTGCCAGCAGCTCAGACTATTTATGCAATATACTACCTCTAGGATATACGAAGTAAGCTCCTACATTGTGGTTTATGACAAAATGTAGATTTTAATAAACAATGTATATTATTAATGGCTATGCAAAACACGCCCAAATAAAACCTACAAATTCATTGCCTGAAGGCTGCAATCTATAATGCATGCCACCGAGGAACTGATTACTGACAACTTTCGACCCATCATATTCATGACGCTCTGTGCATTGTAACTCATTTCCTCCCATGAAATGCATTTATAATCAAGACAGGTAGTATGTCTCAGAGATGATGATGAGAACGTATCAGCAGCATCAGTTAAATTCACCACTATACCTGTCTGGCGCGCCCCTGCTACACTGGAGCTGGGACTTCCCTCAACTGTTTGAGAGGCTGTAGGCCAGGGCAGCCATCCATCACCTGTGTTCATAGCAGCCAAGAGACACACTAGAAGCTCACCTCGTGGCGGACATAGCGCACCTCACACTTCCACGCGTATTTCACAAAGTAACCGATGCAGCTTACAGAGCACAAGCTGTCAGCAGCTCGTTACGACAGCTGGGGACCATCCATGCAGCACAGACACTGCAACGTGCAGAAAAAAAATGGGCGAGCTGCGACACTGCGCACCACATGCGCCGCTTTACTCAAAAGGGCTGGGAAAGTGCCAAGTATTGCAATGGAAAGATTCAGTGGACTGAATCTTTTCTGGTGTTTCTTAAAGACAGTTTAGTGAATTGAAATTTAAAATGCTACTTTTCAATGCATTCACTGAATCCTAAATGCTTGTGACAGGAGGAATAACACAAACTCCATCTCATCTTTCAACATATGAATTGCTCTGGTCTTGTTTTCTGAGTTTTGCAAAGGCAGCTCTAGCAGCGTATAAGCATGTTGAAAGCAGCCGTACTAGTCAGTTCTGCGTGTTTTCCCCCACAGTCACCACCCAGCCGATCACAGCTCTACCTTCAGACGGTTACCACAACCGGCTGAGGAGCGGCTGGAAAACCACGACCCCAAGCCATCAGCCCTCGTGCCCCCCACCACTCTCCTCAGTGACCAGGCCCGGGCTGCCTAAGGACGGCAGGTGCCCCGGCCCGCCCTGATCGACGGCCCAGCCCCGTAACCGTCCCATGCCGGTTACTGAACCGCCCGCCCCGCTCCCGCTCCCGCTCCCGCTCCCGCCCCGCTCCCGCCCCGCTCCCCGCCTCCGGGGGCCAGGGCCCTTCCTGCAGCGGCTCGACAGCCCGGCTCCCCAATGGCCGCCCTGTACGCGTGCGTACGCTCGCACCGCCCACCCGCCGCCGCTCCCCGCTCCGCTGCCGGAAGGGATTTTGCGCCCTTCCGCCGTGGGGTCACGTGACATCCCCTTGGTAACGCAAGATGGCGGCGCCCATGTTGCTGCCCGAGTCCCCTCTGGGGAAGTTGAGGTGAGGCCGAGGCCAAGGCCGGTGCCGGGCCTCCCCGCCGCCTCCAGGGGGAAGGGGAAGGGCCCGGGGGCCCCCGAGGAGGGTCACGGCCCAGCCCCGGCCGCGACCGCCAGGCCGCGCGGCGGCCGAAACCGAGGCCGCCTCGCGGCCGGGCCTGGGAGTGGCGCAACTACGTGCAGCAGCGGTCATGGCCGACCGGCCGCCGCCGCGCGCGGGGGCGGGGGGTAACGGCCGCCCGGGGAGGACGGCGGTCGGGAGCGCGGCCTGGCGCGGGGGGCGGCCGGCGGGGCCGCGGGGGGCGCCCAGGGGGCGGGGCCGGAAGCGGGCGGGGCCGCGGGGGGGGGGGTGCGCAGCGGCGCTGGGCGCGGCGGGGGGAGACGGCGCTGCCGGTGGGGCGGGGGTCGGTGAGGCTCGGCGGAGGTCGTGGCGCGGGGAGGCAGGCGGCATGTGCGTGGCCGGGCTGAGCCCGCCCGGCCCCCTCGGCAGATGGTGGGATCCCCGGAGCAGGCCTCCGCGTCGTTGCGAGCGCCCGCGCCCCCCGCTCGCTGGGGTGGCGTTGCTCGCCGGTGCCGTGTGGCTGGAGGGGGAGGCGAGACCCAGCCCTAAAGCGGCTGGTGCGCCGCTGCTCCTCGTCTGCCCACCTCCTCCTGCGCTGCTGCGGCCTGGGAGTGAGGAGAGCTGCTGGCTCTCTTCCTTCCTTGGGCCTCAAGAGCGTCTAAGAAAGCCCGGGAACTGGGAAGGAGATACCCGCGCTTCTCAGCCCTAGGCACCTGCTGAGCAGATGAGATTTGTTTCAGGCAGGTGATGCTGCAGGAGAGTCGCTAGGCTTGCTTGGTCAAAGGTAGAAGGCACAGATGAGGGCAGAGCATGCAGTCAGGCATTGGTCTTCGAGGGCAAGTGCTCTGCTGCTGGGGTAACCACCACGGTGTTACTGATGGCATGCACGGGTGTGCAGATGGTGAGGTTGTGAGTAACCCTGAACGGAAGGGTTGGAGATGCGGGTGAGGTTTTGGCTGTCTGAGTTACACCTATGGAATCTTTTAAAATTACTTACTCTGAAACAGGAAGATTTTGATCTCCCATCAATATTTGGCGTGGCAGAATGACAAGAGTTGAAGATCATATCTCCCTCCTGTTTTTCCATTACAAACTGGCTCGAAAGAAGAGAGCTAGAATGAAAAATGACAGAAAAGGGGTTGATGTGAAAAGGCTTTCAGATACTAAGAGTCTTTTTAACCGTAATGAAAGCATGGTGCTGTTTCTAGGCAGCCTTGCAGAGTTGTTAGACGAGCAAGGATGGGTCTGGCCAAGTTTCAGTAGCAGAGCAGTAGACCTGAGCATTATCTGTGGTGGTTGTTAAGTGTGCATTTGTTACCTGTACATGAAGGCTGCTGCCTGTAGAGACTATTGAGGGAGAAGGGAAGGGACTTAAAATTTCATCCCTTGTGAAAGAGAGGAAGGCTAGAATGTGCTGAAAGGTGTGCCAAAATTAGAGGGTAGGAGACCCCCAAATTTTTCTCCCTAATCCTATCTCGTGACCAGGTTTCAGGAATTAAGGGGGATTTCATGGAGTTGGTGATAATGTCAAGTACTGCAGAGCTCAAGGAGGATGAGAACCTCTGTGTTGTGTCCGAATGGGATCGTTGCTGCTGTCCACATGCAGATCTACCAGCATAGCTACAGAGTTCATTGGCATGTCAGATGTCCCTGTAGAGTTACTGTTTCATATGAATAGCTGTTAATTTTGCGGTTTGTGAGGTTTTGTACTGCTGATGTAAATTGAGTGCATGCGTGACGGTAAAAATCCTTTGTTTGGCTGTTTTAACATAAATAATATCGTCTCATCTTCAGCCATCAAAAATACAGAGCTATTCTGAAGAAAGAAAAGCGAAAAAAAAAGCGGCAGGCGCTTGCCAAACTAAGAGACTCAGGTAACTGTGAAGTGGTTTGTATTGTCAGTGGAACTAGTAGTGATTCTTTTTTTTTTTCCCTTTTTTTTTCTTTTCATCTTTTAAAAGGATATAATTTTATGTATCTTTGCTGACTATAACATCCAGCTAGTGAGATGCATTGTTTTGCGTTTTTTCTCAGAAGCTACAGAAAAAGATGAATCGGTGTCTGAGGAGGAAGAGGAGGAACTGGAAGAAGAGGAGGAGGAAGAAGAAGAAGAAAAAAAACTTGAGGCAGAAAGGTGAAAAATCTAGAAAATGGCATATATGCAGTAGATACATCTGTAGCCAATTCCATTTTGATACTTTGAAAAGTTTCAATATATTCTGTAAAATAGAATCCTTTTTGTATATTTCAGGCTACACAGTTTTTTTCTAAAGTCTGAATAATTCCTATGGAATTTTCTCTTTTAAAGAAGATTAGATAAGCTGTAGTAATTGCGGAACTAATAAATTTGAATTGTATGCATAACAGTTGCATCAGTTGTGGGTAGTCATTAAATTTTGTCTAAGTGGTATCTGGTTTCCTTGGTAGACAAAAACTACATGAGCAGTGGTTGCTGAGAGAAGAAAAGGCCCAAGAAGAGTTCAAGCTTAAGAAAGAAAAAGAAGAGGCTGCAAGAAAACGTCAAGAAGAAGAAGAGGTGATGTATAAACTGAGTGTTACAGTTGTGCCTGGCAATAAGGGAGACTTAGTGTATTAACTTTTACTGTTCTGTAGTGGACCCAGTTTTCTTGATGTTGGTATGTTTGAAAGCGTAAGCTCTTCTTCCATTCTAGAAGAGCAAAACTGGGGAAAAAAAACCCCAACAACTCTTTAAAAGGGTTTTTGTCCAGAGATTTAGTTGCTTATGACTGGATGAAAACTTAATGGTCAAGGAGTTGTAATACAACATGATAGTTTTGAATTTGACTGATTATAAAGCATTTGTTTCCTTAAATAATTTTTTTAAAATATTTTTTATCATAAAGAGGAAGATCAAAGAAGAATGGGAAGAGCAGCAAAGAAAAGAGAGAGAAGTGGCGCAGCAGAAGCAACAGGAGAAGAGAGAGAGAGAGGTGATTCCTGGCAGTGGGAGGATAAACATTACATATCCTCCTACATTATCAGATGCAACAGTCTATGCATGTTCAAGAGGGATTTTGTTCTAATTAGCAAACGTATAAATGTGCTAGTTACTTATTCTCTCCATTCTGTCTAAATTCCTGAAACTACTATTAAACTGTTAAAGAGGATCTAGTGAATCCATGTACCTAGAAGGGTAACTAGTTTTAACACATCTAGTTGTTCATAGTATGTAATTTTTTACATCAATTAAATACAAAGGCACACTGTGAATGCAGGTTCTGATATGTGCACTTTTTGCATCATGCGTTAAAGATAATCCTTACTTAATGTCCCAGTTGAACACAGTCCGTGTTGAAGAAAATGCCCAGTGAGGATATGGAATATGGAATTACATTGCTGCTGTTCCTTAACACGGTTCTTAATCAAAAGATATGTTACAGCTCTTCTTTACCTGACTCATCCAACAGGACGTATCTTTTTTTCAGAGCTCCTTGAGTGGAGAAAAAAATGATACTGAAGATACTAGTCATTGATAACATTCCTGTTAATGATACATTCTTCTTAAGTTTTATAAGTTGGATAACCTGGATGTAAGATGTCCTGTACAGAAATCCAATATGAGGACTGGCCTATCGCCAGTAAAGGGTGATTGCAGCTTTCTAGGATCCGGTCATTTTAGCTTCTCCACAATCGCAAAAGATTCCAACCATTTCACTGGGAGGTGTCTTGCTACTGTGCCTGGTAGCCACAGCAGGAGAAGAGACAGGAGCAAACAGTATTGTCTCCTGCATTTAATAGTTGGTTGTGTCACTGATTGCATAACGCTTGCATGAGGAATGAAAAAGAACAGCAGTTGTTGTATTTCCTGTCTTACTTCCTCTTGTGTTAAGTGTCCATTTCTCTCTTTGCAGAGTAGGGAGAGAAAATGATGGTCGCATCCTTTATTTAAGGTTGAGATATAGTTCGAAGAGAGTTGAACCATGGTAACAGCAGGATTGTGTTCCTTCCCTCTCCTTGTGTCTGGGTTTGTCCAAGCCCTCAGTGGGCTAATTTGGTTCCCCGAACTAGATGGAAGTCACTTTTTTTTGTTGTTTGTTGGTTTGTTTGTATTGTTTTTTTCCTGGGTTACTATTTTACTGGTTTACTGAGCTAAATTGGCTCATGGAGGGCATTGACAGGCACCCAGAGGGAAACTGAGTACACAGCTGGGAGTGGAGCCACCCATTTCAGCAGCGGAAAGTTGTTCAATTGATTTGGCCTGTCTCTTGAAACAGCAGTTTATTTGAATTCTGACTTACTGATTAAAAAAAAATTTTTTTTTTCCTCCCTAAGATAAGATAATAGATTTTCTGTTTTGGTGTTTTTTGGTTTGGGGTATTTATTTATTTATTGGGGTGGATACCATCTGACATACTTGATGATTAGTACCAGGTGCTGTCTGGGTCCTCATCTTGGATTGCATTTTTTAATTTTTATTCGCTCTTCCTCTTTTTAAATTTAATCAATTCTCTTCCAAATGAGAACAATGCTAGCATATTTTCTTGTATTGGTTATGTTTAAATGTCTTTTTTTCTTGGAACTTCCTAGAATAATTTGTTAGAACTAATTTCCAGCCAGTTTTGGAGAGTGACTTTATTGTTTTGCTCAGCCCACTTAGAAGAAGGACGGGAAAGAACATTCTCATTGTTTTCCTGTATTTGGAAGGCTAGATACAGTGAACTTAATGATATTAAAGTTTCTTAAGTTATATGTTTTGCTTTAACAGAGACTCACTAAGCAACGTGTTTTTCTGTGTTGCATAGAATGTTCTAAGTTAAAAAGTTTAGTGCAACTAAATGATTATGAAATTAACCAGACTGAGTACTAGAGCAGGAGATATATTTAAGTATTCAATAGTTCAATGATAGTTTTAAAAAAAGAAGAAGATGAAACTTTTAAAGTTGTCTAGCATTTAGGTTAGAGAATCATCTACATGAGGGTCTTGTCTGATGTATCCTTTAACAGCTCTGTAGTACATGAATTGCTACAGAGCAAAAGTAAAACTTCGGTTTTTAAAGCAAACCCCATCAAACTTTTATTATGCATAATCATTGAATATTGTAAATTAGGTTCTTAACTGAAGAAACCAGATGTTTTGCGTGTCCTCAGGGTTTTCACTAGTCCTGTGTTTGCACCATTTATAGGCAGCTGTGCAGAGGATGCTGGATCAAGCTGAAAGCCAGGTATGCTCAGAGACTTTTTGAAGAACTGAAAAGTAATTTAATTGCCATCCGGTGTTTGCCTTCTAGCGTGTTGTCCATCTGCTCCCAAGAACCTAATGGCCTGAATAAATTTAATATGTAGTGGCTTGCATGAGCTGTAAACAATTATTTACTGGGTGGAACATAATTAAGCATATTTCTGGCTGGTTGGTGGCAGTGCAGTTGTGCATGCTCATTCCTGTTCAGGAGATCTGAGTCAAAATGAATCTGGAAAGACTGCTGTGTGCTGTTAGAAAACACTATGCACAATGGTTTGTTTGTGAATTAGAATTCTAAATAAATCTGTCAGTCCTTCTGGGTGGCAAGACAAACTTGTCTTTTTAAGCAGATGGCAGGCTCTAAATAAAAGGATTCAGCACTAGAGGAGGGCACAGATCCTTAAGGAGGAGAAAAAAAAAAAAGGTGGGGGAGGGAGAAGCTGACTGCTCCGGTGCCTGGAAGAGCATGGATCTCGAGCTGGCAGTGCGTAGTAAAGAAAACTGCAGTCTTCATTTGAATCTTAGAGAGGATGAATTCAATCTTTCCTGTTGCCTTAAAGAATAATTTGGCTTTTTATCCCTCTCATACGGTTAAACTTGTGAAGATTCTTGCTCTGCTTAAACCACTGCATGAATCTGAAAATTAAGTTTTAATGTAATTAACCCATGGTATGTTCATTGCCATAGCTACGTTGGAGTTGCATTCAGTTCCAAATTATGTTTAAAGTTTTTTAGGTAGGGAATATAACTTTTACTTCATAATATGGGTAGAAGAATGCTCTGAACTATTATCTGCCCAGAGCTCAAGATGTATTAGCAGCCATTTCTGCAAGGGAATAGGCAGAAATGTGGTATGTTAGAGACTTCATTATAGTATCAGTTCAGGGTTCAGTTACTTGCTGTTGACACTTGAAGTGACAGTACTGTTTTGTTGAAAGAAAATTATGGCTGAGAGTCATGAATAGAATTGGTAGCAGGGTCAAATGCTGCTTGTAAATAAACAGTTTTCAGTTGATTTAAAACGAGAACTTAGGCTAGTCAGCTTTACAGATCTTTTGGCTAACAAAATGAAAATTCCCTTTTTAAATGTGTGTTTTGTTTGTAGTCAGTCAACGCTTGCAACTTGATAATTCCATTTTGAATTATAGAAATCTTAATGGCCGGAGATGAGCAGTATGGAGGCTTTTAATTCCAGTGCTAACTATGAATTTAATTTTTTTTTAATTCTGGCCTTGGGCAGGTTACTTTTATTTTAACCTTTTCTAGCTGCATAAAAAGCGATAGTGATAACCTTATTGAGCTTTGAGCTGTTGCAAAGACAAACAAGTTAATAGCCCTAGCTTTCTATCTGCCAGGTGTATAAAGTGCTGCTCAGTGGGTCCTGGAGTGAAGCAGGTAACAGGCTTACCTGAATGGAAAGAATCTGTCCCAATATTTGTAATTCTCGTAGATGACAAATTAATTGTTGTTTGAGGAGCAAATATTATTGCAACTCTTTTGGTTACAAAATCTTAAGCTTTTCCTTTAGCAAAACAAAACATCCAGTTGGGTGACTTTTTTGTTTTGTTTTATTAAAAAGAAATCATGAATATTGACTTATTCTTAAAACTGAACAATTATCAAGAAAAGAGGTTTCCATCACCAGAGACCTAAGGCACTGGGCAGCTTTATAAAACAATGCTTAAAATAGGTTCAGCTTGCCTTGTAGTAACACAGCGCTCATAATTGCATGTGGATTTAATTGGTAGTTTTATTTTGACATTACATCTCTTTCTTCTTTTCTAACCTCTTCGTATTTTAACGTTTTTTCTACAGCTGGAGAATGGTGTGACCTGGCATAACCCAGAGCCCCCAGAGAATATAGGAACAGAGAAGGATAGAGCGAATTGCCCATTCTATATTAAAACGGGTTCCTGCCGATTTGGAGACAGGTAATCAATGGAATATTTACCAGCATAGAAGTGTTTTGGAGAGATGAAAGGGAAGCAACTTCATTAGGTCATATGCAAACTGAAGAAAAATTGCTATATAAATTACTTTCATGCATTTGGATGTGGTTCTGTTATTCATGAGGGAACTAGACATTGAGAGCAAAAGTGTTGCCTGGTTGAAATTGAACTATTTATTGTTATGGCATATTATTGATGGTGCATTCTGGTTACATAGGTCAAACTGACTTTTCCTGAGCTGTGACAGATGCACAGATACATTCAGACAGAAGATATTTGATTTCTGCTGTTAGTACAGGCCTGATATGTCAGATATTGTCTTTTATCTTGTCTAATTTGCATATGCTGCATCTTTTAAAAAATAAAATCAAATCTCAAATGGACTAAAGCACGTTGAGCTACATCTGCAGAGTTGACAAAGCTGCTGTGTAGCTTCCAGAATTCTCCTGTTTGTATACTGTTTAAATGCGTGATACATTCATTCTTGATAATTTTTTTATACTGTTACGGGTTCCTTTTCTCGGAAAGGAAGTATAGTAAAAGGCAAGAAGAGAGAAGGACAAGAAGATGATCAGAGATGAGGAACAGCTTCTGTAGGAGGAGTGGCTAACTAGTCTAGACTCTACTTACAAAGAGATAATGGAAGAGGGCTGTGGTAGATGGACATTGAACTCATGAGTAGGATGGGAAGGATTATTTGTTTTTAATTATGAAATAGTTTAATTAGGTGCACCTGACTGTTTACCAGCTTTAAAAAAAAAAAAGTACTTTCTCATATGAAACAAATGGCGAAACTTGTTGCCAGAGGACATAGAGGAAGCATAAATGGGTTCATGGAGTACAGGTTCATAGGTGACCATTAAAGATGATGAGCCAAATGCAGCATCTAGCTAGAAAATCCACAAATTTGTGTGTGTGTTAAGGAGGAAAAATAGCTCATCACAGAAAAACTCTGATATTTGTTACATGAGTCTTCAGCATAAACTAGTAAGGCTATTTTACTAACTTGTATCGCTGACATGTGTGTGGTCGATCTATTGTAGTTGTCTTTACCCTAGAAGTAATTTGTTTTAGTGTGATGTATATTGTGGATAATATGTGATAATTCAACTCTATGGAAGCTTCAAGTCCCCATCTTTTTTCTATTCTGAAATGTGTTGAATTCCTAAATAAAACTGGCCAGCTAATTCACTGCAGGCAGCATTTTAGCTTTTCAAATGTTTAGTTCTTTGTAATCTTTGCAGTATCTTTGTTTCAGTGGTATTTAATGGGGGTAACCTCCTTGGATTAATTATGGATTGCATAAAAATCAGTTTTGCTTTGAACTATAAATAGGCTTGGTAAGTAAATACTGAGAAACATCATATTCTGCCCTTCTTTTCTGACCTGCATTTGTTGATCTCAGCTACCTCTCCTTCATCTTTCTTTCTCTTCCTCACATACCTGCTTCCTTCATATTCTGGTCATTTTAACTTCTGGTGTTGACCCTAAGTTGAAGGACTGAGATACAGCTAGGATAAGGACTGGAAGAATGGGTTGGAAGCTGAAAAGGACCACAATGGTGAAAAATTGAGAGCCAATGTTATCAATAAAATAATTGTTGAATCTTGTCAAAGCTCAGTATGTCTTGAGGAAGTTAAAACTGGCTTATTTCCCCAGTAATTCAAACCCTAATATTTTGTAGTAATACTGGATTTTGGGTCATTCATTTTCCTTGGGGTTCCTTTTGTTCTGTCATGTGCTATATTCATTCTGTGTACAGACAATATTGGTTGGGTATAATATTTTGGGTTCTATCATTCAAATATACAACAGTGAAATGAGGCAGCTTCTAAAACGTTAAAAAAAAATCAAATTAATTGTCTTCAGTTTTAGTTTTGGAAGGGGTTTTTTTGTTGTTGTTGTTTGAAGTCTAAGGTGCCAACCAGAAATTTCTGACTGACTGGATGTGGAAAGAAACTTCCTATCTGAAGTCTAGGTTGTAATTGACCATTTTGAGACCTGACCTCCCTCGAATTTGTATGTGCTTTGCCAGTGCTAGATAAAGAGAGTAGAGTAGTCTGACTATTTTTCTGATCATGTCATGAAAAGGAGAAATGTTTTGGAGAGTGCATGACCCAGTTTCTTGGGGAAGCGTTTGAAATGGAGATCACAGTGAAATAAACATGGAGGCTACCATCTATGTTCTTACTGAATCTAAAGGTTTGTGGGGAAGAACTGTATTTCAGCATGTGAGGGAGGTAGCCTGAATATGATGGATGGTGAGGGAGATCTAATGCTTTTATGGCTGCCGAGAAGATGCAGATTAAGATAAGACTTACTTATAAGAAGCATTTTTTTTCAAAGTGGAAAAAGATCAATCTCGTACTCATCCAACTTCAGGTCTAAACATGCTTTCCCTCCCTCCCCACTCCCCTGTATGATGAGAACAACTTCAGTAGTTGTTGTTCAGTTTGCAAAAAGAAGAGCAGGGACTTGCTTTAAAATGTCTTAAAAGATTGTCAGTAGTCTTTCTGTAAAGCCCTTCAAAAATGGAGAACTGGTAGTCTAAAAGAAGTTACTTTAGCTTTTATTATGTTACTGGTATTTATAGCTTTTGCAGATGTGCTTTTTTTTCAGCAAGAATGTATTTCTGCATGGCAGAAAGCATTAAGATTATACACAAGCTCACTTCCAAAAGATTTGTTTTAATAATTGAAATATGTTGATCTTCCACTAATGGATTTTCTTTTGTAATAGCTGTTACTCAAACTGGCAAGTATTTGAAGTTTCAAGAAGCGCATCTTCTGCTGAAAGTGCTGATCTTTTCACTTTTCTTTCTTCACTACAAATGTCCAGGTGTTCTCGCAAGCATAACTATCCAACATCTAGTAAGACACTACTCGTTCGAGGGATGTTCATTACTTTTGGCATGGAGCAGTGCCGAAGAGATGACTATGACACGGACGCAAGTCTCGAGTACAGTGACGAGGAGACCTACCAGCAGTTCCTGGAGTTCTATGAGGATGTGCTGCCCGAGTTTCAGAACGTGGGGAAGGTTGTCCAATTCAAGGTACACATCTGAGTTTAATAGCTTATTAAATATGTAACATATACCATGTAAGTTGTGTTTTACTAGCCTTACCCCAGGAATTCTGTCCAGCACGCCCTAGCTAAATCCCGTGTACATTAGAGAACTGTACAGTGTCCTTACGGTAAACTGTGCATCTCTCATGTCACCTGTAAACTCGTCACTGCTGTTACAGAGCATTCTCTTACTCTGGGTGAATCTTGTCTCCCATTCCCCTGAACTGTTATAAAAGCTTGTGCTTTTATATTGCAAGTTATTCATACTGCTCAACAGTCCACTTACCTCACAGTCCCTTCTTTACTTAGCCAGCAATAAGTGCCAGAGGGTCCACTAAGACTGTTAGACAGTATATCTGGGCTATTGTGTTTGTGCCTAAGGAATGAAGTAGTGGGGCTATAAAATGTATTTGGAGTATACACCCAAACAGTGTCATTTTAGGACTGGTTCAATAAAATAAAATCAAATGACAATGAACTGAAAAGGTAGTAGATATTTCTGTAGGAGGAATTATAAAAAGGTAAGTTACATAAATGGTGTTGAGATTTGTCATCCATCCTTAGTTTCTGTGTTTGGTTTGCTGAATGTTCTTTCCTTAATTTTACCCATTTATATTATGATTTCTTATGGGGGGAAAAGGGGGACCTGTAAATGGGAGACCTCAGAGATGAGTGATGTGTGTTAACAGTCCCATGTTGCCCCAGAATACGCAGCTTGGATGGTGAAATCTCCTTGTAGCAGAAGCTACTGCAGCATCCCTTTTGCTCGCCATTCCTGAGTGTTTTCCTGCACTCACCAGCAGGCACGCAGTACCTTTTCTCCTTTTGCTTCCATCTACTGACAGCTGCCTCAGAACTGAGATTGTATTAGCATTTCAAGCAAGAGGAAGGTAGAGAAAATGAATTTTCAATAGTGGTATAATGAGCTTTATAGGTAAGAAACCTTCACTTGTTTGGAGGAGTAACCCCTCCGTATTTTGACTCGCGGGATATTAGCAAGCTGTGCACCATCCTAGAAGACGGGATGTAGATCCCCAGTGGAGCATGGGTTGAAATGCTGCCTTACCATCAAACTCAGATCCTCGACTTTGTATCGTTGTTATATGCAGCTGTGCAAAGTTGCACATACTTGGGTCCCTGTGACTAGTAACGGGGTAAGAGCTTTTAGTATAGCATTTCTTGGCTTCTGAAGTAATTGTGCAACTATAATATGATTCTCATGGGCATTTTCATTATATTAGAGATGCTTAGAATTATGTGTTGGCTGCAGGGATCTTAGCTGTGATTGAGTTGAGTCTCTGCTACCATTTAGAATCAGACTGTGCACATCCCTCTTTCAGCTGACTTACCTTTCCAATGTAGCCCAAGGTTTTATTCCTGCTCTTCTTTCTGGGAAGCTACTCCAGAATCTGGCAGACCCTTACAAAACACACTTCTTTTCCCACCCATGGTAAAATCGTTCTTGCTTGTTCTTGTGTTGATGTTGTTTATCTCAAATAGTTTGACTGCTTGTTCTGTAATATTTAATTATACAACTGCTTGTTGTTGTGTCTGAAGCCCCTGCCTAACCCAGTGCAGAGAGAGGTGTTCTCTGAGGGTCAGTCAGGGTTGAGTGATGAAGGGAGCCACTTGCCTCATTTGGTGTGGATATCAGAAGAGACCTGGGGGCAGAAGAGGATGGGCTCACAGTTCCGCCCTGGAGAACTGGGTTCTAGCCTGCTTGGGCCTGCCTGTTTCAGAATCCTTCGTGACTAGCAACAAGCTTTTTGGAAGTTATATTGTGTATTTTTGAGAGCTTTAGATATACTTTGAATGCTAAATTATTATGAAAAAAAAAGGTGTTTCAGAACTGTACAGTGAAAGCTAGCGACTTCAGCTTTTCTAACTCATCTCACAGGGATGCTGTGAAGCAAAATTGCTCTAAAGATTCTCTTACCATAATGAATTCCACATTTCCACATGAGGATACTACTAATTGTTTTCAGAGGAGGATTTGGCTGTTGCACTGTAGGGTTGGCCCAGACAAGTGCGAGACAATTGAGTACAAGATGTCTTGTGGACCAAGTTAAGCAGAGGTCCCAATGTTAATCAGAGCGTAATGCTGGAAACAGTCAAACATAAGCCAGAAGGGCTTTTTTTTTTTTTCTTCCTTCCTTCAAAACCTTTTATTTGGCTAAAACAAAGTGTTTGGAAGAAAATCACATCTAAGTTCATACTGATGAGCTGTCATAAATCAGAATGGCTGCCATCTCAACATGCATGAGCTGCTGTATAGCATAAACCTTCACTAACTTAATGTTTCCATCCCCTTAGGTCAGTTGCAACTATGAGCCTCACCTGCGAGGAAATGTGTATGTCCAGTATCAGTCGTAAGTACTTGCAATCTTACTGAGTTTTAGAACTGTGAACACTGTTTGTGTAATCCAAATGATTCATTCTCATACTGTAATGGGAGCCTAAAATTGGTAAGTAACATCTTAAATGACAGTATGATGATAATGCTATGTGTGATTTTTACTTTTTAAAGGGAGAAGGACTGTCAGGCAGCTCTTGCTTTATTCAGTGGACGATGGTACGCAGGCCGACAGCTTCATTGTGAATTTTGTCCTGTGACAAGGTGGAAAACTGCTATATGTGGTGAGTCCCATAAACACTTGGAAAAGAGAATATGTTTTATTGGAAGAGTACTTATGGAAGTGAAAAAAAGGGAATTAGCCTGTAGCTTTCAGATCTGCCTGATGTTGCAGTTCATTTCTGTTTGGAAGACAAACAGGCTAACTTGTTTGTGTAGATCTAGGAAAGAAAGGGAATATTCATACCATGTCACGTAACTGTCTGAATCATTCTAGTGGATTTACCTTGGACTGGAAAAGAAAGTTTGGATCCTAACTTTGGAAATAATAATCTTACGGTGGAACTACAGGAAGTAGCAATTTATCTCTTTAAAAAGCGACAGCAGTTTCTGAACCATCAACAGTTCTTAGCAGTAATGATCACATTTGACTTATCTTTATTTACATTCTTAGATTAAGGTAGTAAAATTATTTATGAAAATCGTTTTAAGCTAAAACCTTCCTAGCAGTTAGAAAGTTAATTCCAAGAAAAGTACATATTGAAAAAATAATCTTGCGTGAATTGATAGGTGGTCAGATGAGAGTTTTTCTGTTTGAAGAAGCAAAATTCAGTTTAGTAAGTTTCTTTCCAGTAGGTACATAATGAAGAAGGAGATTTAACAGGTCTGGTTCATAAAAAAAAAAGCAAACCCTAATCTGTTGCAGGCTTATTTGAAAGGCAGAAGTGTCCAAGAGGGAAACACTGCAACTTTCTTCATGTATTCAAAAATCCAAACAATGAGTTTTGGGAGGCCAATAGAGACATACGTATTTCTCCTGAACGGACTAATCAGTTGTCTAAAAACTCTGAAAGGAGAAACAGAACGAGTCATCGTGATGACTATTACAGCCGGTCAAGGAGAAGGGGCAGCCCAAGCCCAGATCATTCTTACCGGAGAAATGGAGAATCTGAGAGAAAAAAGAATCGCCGCAAAAACAAGAGAAGGCGCCGGTCTGGCAGGTCAAGAAGTCGAGAAAGGAGGAGGTCTCGCAGCAGGGGGAGAAAGAGGAGAGGCCGCAGTCGCAGCAGAAGTCATAGTCGAACACGCAGTAGGAGCAGAAGTCGGAGTTCCTCTCGGTCCAGGAGCAGGGGTAAAAAGAGATCAAGCAGCAGAGGAAAAAATAGTGAAACTCCCAAAACAAAGTGAGAATTACTTTTAGAAGTTGCTAATTGATCAAACATAGAGCTGACAAAGAAATCTTTCCAATAGGGCACCAGATATATTTGAGTTTCAAATAAAGTGTTCTTGCACATTAAAGTGTTTCTTCCTAATAAAGGAACCTAGTTTTATTGTGTGCTAAGCTTCAGAAAATTAAAAGTTTAAGTCCTATATAAGGTGTGAATGTCAAGTACTCTAGCTACTCTGTCCCTCTGAACTGCTGCAACATCTGGATGCATACTGAGTACAAATAGAAAGAGAAGTAAAGCTTATTTGGTATGTGCTTATTTCTGTGTTATTTGTGTGTTAAGTGTTTACTGTCCCTGTAAGGAGTTAGTACAGAACAGCCAGCGTGCTGTAAATTCACACCACAGCATACTGCAAATTGAAGTCTGTGTAGAAGACTGCCATTTATATTTTCCGTTTGTTTATGGGAAATCTTTTTCTAGACAAAATAAATATAATCACGTTATGAGTTGGCGAAAAGGGATCTAACAGACATCACTGTTTGACTGTACAATACTTGCCCAGTAGGAGCTTTGTGGTCATAAGTGTTGGATTTTTCTCTCTCCCCTGACTGAGCTGCTGAGCTAATTGCCTGTAGGGATTGCAGTAGACTAAAACTAAGTAGAAAAACAATCAATTTATTCAGTACCTTAATCCTCAAGTACGAGTGGAGACCATGCACTTGTAATCCTCAAGTGAGGATAGAAAAATACTTTGCATACCTCTTGGTTGCATACCATTTGTAGTTGAAAACAACCTGCCTAGCCTGTGATGGAGTGGTGGAAAAGCATACATCGGGTAACTGAAGATGCATATATGTAGTTGTGAAGGCTCAAGATGGTTGCAGGGTGGCTAAAGAAACTGAAGGTTTTGTACCTGAAACAATACTTTACGTTTTTTGGAGAGGAGGACTTGACTTAAAGCCTTTTTAGGCTTATTTTACAAACAGTTCAAGGCACCCTACTGCCTAGCTTCCCTGCAGTCAAGGTGGAGAGTAGGGTACATAAAAATGAAGTTATCAGGACAAAACCTGTTTGAAATGACAGCTATATTAGCAATGTACCTGCAATTAGATAAATACTTACAAGTATTTCTTCATTTTTAAATGAAAGATTTGTGCTGTTAGATGGACTGTACTTCACACTGGTTAACTGCAGGTATTTAACTTAGGCACGTAGGTGTCCTTAGATGCTTGGAGAGAGCAATTTGTGGCACTGAAGGTGCAGGTGCCCTGAATGATCTGCAGAGATACCTCCCTCTCTTTAGCCTCTCTAAAAAACTTGGGCTCCTGCCTTTACAGTACAGTTCAGACCACCTGAGTTAGAAGCCTAAAGTAGACATGAAGTGCTCCCAAACAGATATCTATTACGACTCCAACAATACAACATAAAAGTCCCATAGAAGATCTGGATATCCAAACTTTATGACAGCATTCCTCACAGCAAGAACGTTTTTCCCCCAGGATAGTTTGGAGTGAATGAACATTGATTCTGGATATAATATATATATTTTTGCTTTTCTAAATGCATTCTGCACCTAGCATGCTGATCATACATTTTCCTTCTTTCATGTGTAACTGTTGTCCAATATGGAGTAATACAACAAAAGTGCTATATATTGATGTTCAGTTCAAACCCGACTTTCACTATATATTGTCATAACTGTAGGCAGAATTGTAGCTTAGTTAATTTGAGTAAATGTTTTAGTTATTAACAGATGTAGGAATTGTAATTTAATAGCATAACTTTTGAAATAACAACTTTGTTTGAAAGGCGTATTTCCAAGGAGAGACAGCACTAAGTTTTAAATTATACTTGAGAAATTTGTGACCACCAGTTTCTCATAATGTATCTTTTTCTGACTAGACCTTACAGACAGATTTTCCCCTAGGTTTCTATTTTTTCATAGACACTCCCTTGTCTAGTTGGGTCATTTGTGCAGAATGTGGCAAACGCTGGTTCAGTTCCCTGGAGCAGAACTGAACCGGTATTTTCTACTCGCCGAGGCGTGCCACCACAGGCCAATGACACCTTTCTTCTACTGGTGCTGCCTTGCATCCCACACCTCATGCTGGTCGACTAGTGTGCTGGTCGACTAGCCTGCTGGTAAAGGCTCTCGGGTGGAAGAGTTGTCTTACGCCGTCTGTAGTATGCCGTATGTCCTGTGTCACGCAGCAGGCTATCGCTGAGCGTTATCTGAGTGAAAGCAATTACAGAGCTCAAACAGAAGTGGTGGAATGGGTGGTGGGAAGCTGCGGCCAGTCGGGTGAAATGAGCAAAGCAGGCCTCTGTAGGATTAGAAACCAAGTGCCAACTAAGACCCATGTGAGAATTCCACAGGTAATTAGGCTCCTTGTCCCCACGGTTTTGTAATGGGATCTGGGAAGCTGAGCTGCTGTATTTTTTTAAAAAAATGTTCTTATAATTAAAAAAAAGACTTGCTCAGAGATGCATGTAAAAATTTAAATATGCTTTATTTCTGCTACTATAATGGCTGAAGCTTCACCTTTTTTCTTGAGGTCTGGACCCAAACTTACTGGCTGTACCTGTGCAGTGTAGGACTGGTAACTGTGATTATCATTCACTTTCACATGCAGTCTGTTTATTACACAGAAGTCGAGTGCTGTAGATCTGACATTTAGTTTGCATTTGTTAGCATGAAACCTGGAATTCAACCAGTTTTCTAACTTCAGAGTTCATATATTTCAATATTGTTTCCCTACTTCATAATCTTAAGTAGTGTTATATGCATGGTTTTGTGTTTCCTTATTAGCCGAGTGAGCTATTTATTCTGAAGAGACAAAGAGACTAGAAGTTCTTAAATGTTAAGCTTAATTCTTTTTTTTCCAAAGGGGAGAAGCCCCAGAAGAACACAGAAAGGATTTAAATTTGCAAGGAATAGCTTGTTCTCACTGCGCGTTATTCTGCTTATTCCGCATAAAAGGGCCTTATAAAGTGAACTAATCTTGGCCAAGTTTTGCTTTGGTTTGTTTTTAATGACTGCTTAAAAGCAGTGGCTTTCAAAATTGTTTTTTTCAGTTGTGAATTCTGCGAGGATCACTGAGGTGTGTTAGAGTGATTATGGCAGCAGGCATTGACACAGCGCTGCAGGGAGCTGCCCTGGCAGTCCCTCCCGTGGGAGAGGGCAGGCAGCCCAGCCCAGCAGTAAGATCCCATTTTTCCAGTGGTGGAACTCCTGTAAGCACAGGCAGTAAGTATTACTGCCCAGCAGCATCATCATGCCCTTGAGTTGTGGCTGGCGGCTGCTTCCAGGCAATGGCCCTTTCTGCCTGCCCGGAGCAGGTAACCACCATCACGGGCAGCGCAGGTCCATGAGCCGAAGGCAAGGCTTTTGTTTGTTACAGGGGGGGAACAATCACCTGTGGAAAGGCCTTTCCTCCCTGGCCCTTCCCTTGCTTATAGGGCAGACAGTCTGAAATGCATCCTAAATAGCTTCCCAGCTTTACGTCCTTTGATGATAGCATGTCTTTCTCAGATTCCGTTTTGCATTACCACATTCAGTGTATCAGAAATTGCCCTGAAGTTTACCAGTGACATTCCTGTGCGCTAAATAACATTTTTTCAAAAGAAATGCAAGAGCCTGCTTAAAGATGCTATTGCTTCCTGTCCTGGATCAGCACTTCTTACAAAACGTGAAAGTCTATGCTAGTTAATAACTTAAAAGCTTAATTTACTTGCCTAGATCATCTAAAGAGTGCAGCTGATTTTGCTTTCACTGTAAGGTTGTTGTAATTAAAATAAACCCCTGTTGTTCCACATATCCTTCTATTCAGCACTGATTCGGTATCTATCTCTAATTAAAAAAAGAGAACATATTGACAAGTTACATTTCAGTGAACTAGGAGACTGATTACAAAGCAAGCCATACAAGCATAACCTAGGGCACACAGTAACTTAACAAAGGCAGCCACAGGGCAACCATGGTCATGGCATTAACTCAGAAGGAACAGCAGATGTTTAGGAAGGCCTCTTCAAGTCAAAGACTAAGACTCAGCAATGAAGTTGAAGACACTCAAGCCAACAATCACTTGCCTAAACAATCCAGAAATTCTAGCTGGGTCTTTAACTCCCCCCCCACCCCTTCCCCATAAGATAAGAAATTTAAGAAACAAAATTTTATTTCATATTAGATTTAAGAAATGCCCTGAGATGGTAAGTTTTTCCCCATGCTTTTGCTGGTAACATTAACCAGTTCAGTTCTCTTAGAAAGCTGAAGAACAGATTAATCTGAGAAATTTTTGGTTGAGGCTAGGATTGTGAACATTGCATTGACTTGCTCATAATTCCATTTAAGGAACTGAATATTGAGTTTGTATTATCCAGAACCCTTAATCAACATGTGGTTTGTTTTAATTTTCAGATGAAGTGGCACTACCGCATCAATTTAACATCCACTTTAACAAATTTCATGTTTAATGTGGTAAGCCTTCCAAAAACTTGCTAATTTATTGCTTTCTGTACAATTTAAATGGATGTAAGTAACTAATCTTGGACACAGTATACTCACACATTTTTTAATAACGTGCTCAAGAACAGGTTAAGCACTGTAATAAAATTTCCCTTTTTTTAAGCTAGCACTGAGTAGCCTCTTCTTTCCTCTGCAATAAACAGACCTAATTACACATAAACACAAAGCAATGGTGTAAAAATGGACATTTATTACAACTAAACCAATGTGACAGACAGGTCAAACAGTTTATTTGTCACAATCACAACAAAGCTTAATCCAGCCAAGCACATACAAGTGACACTGTAAACTTTAAAAACATGTTTAATACATAGAAAATTGCTTCGGGTTTGACTTAAATTAAGGTAATTTTACCACTGCAATCTCACACGCAAGGTCATTCTGCTACCACTTTAACCTCATCTATCCCAGCACATTGTGCACTGGGGAAATGCATGCCATTGCTTTTGCGTGCCCTAGGTTACAAACAGTCTCTAGCAATTGGATACGTTTAAATCCCAGGAAGCACATAAGCAGGCAAATTCTGACACTGGGAGTTCACAAGCTCCACCCTGGCACTGCCACAGACACATGGAGACGCACCCCTGCCCCGCCTGGCCCTTCCACTGCCCCAAGCGCTTACACCAGGATCCGGACCAGGGGCCTTGCAAGCAGCAATGCTGAGCCTTGCCTGGTGGGTTAAATTTAACCTAGATCACATCAAGCCCACAGCCTAGCTCTCCAGCTGGCTGTGTAAACGCTTACACTAGCAGTGCATGACTGCTGCCAGCAACAACACCAAAGCTAAGTTTTGTGAAAACGTGGCACTACTTACTCAAGTGAACAAGCCAAAACATTGACTCCTGGAGTGAAGCTACTGGGGAGGGAGGGGGGGGAGCAGCCCCACCTGCTCAGGGACCAAGCAGGCATGCAGCACAACTCAGCTACTCCAAGCATGGCACTACCTCCTCAAAAGCTCAAAAGCATATGTGAATCCAGTTTCCTCAAGTGAAACAGGTTTGGTTTGTAATTACTGAAAGTTTGCTAGAAGTGTCAAAATATTATTTGATATCTACTTTACAGGATTTGCAGTGAATCTACTATACAAATCTAATATTTAAAAGCTCTCACTGCAAATGAGTTGGTTCAACTGTACATCACACAGGAGTGTCGTAAGGGATGTGTCACATGTTAAAGGTATGTCAAGAAAAGCAGTTAAAACAACATTAACACTTAGTGTGGGTTTTTTTTTTTAAAGGTACCTATACACCCATTAAAGCATGACTATAAAACACCAATAAATACAAATTAATTTGTAGAGTTTGAAAGAAAATAATAAAAAGTCCCTTTTGTAAAGCTCCTCCTTTCCCATCTTCAAAAGTATCCAATTTCCATTATGCAGCTCTCTATACAGTCAGACAGCCTATCTCTTGTGTTTATGTTCAGAGCAAGCTAATATCAGATCTAAAAATAGTTTCCTTATTTGGATTTTAACTACATGCATTCCCTTTTCAGTATAGTAACTTGCAGAGTTTTGCTCAAGGTAGCTACACTTAAATACACCTTCATTTCTAGTGAGTTGATCAGTTTGCAGTTTTCTTGCATAAAGCAGTATCACCGTAACAGTTTTTACCAGTTTGATATGCAGATCCTAACAGGATTCTTTGGTATAATGACAAATTCAGAAGTAAACAGATATTTCCAATCTTTATGCACCAACTGAAATAAGCAGAATTATCACAAGTAGTGACTAAAATGTAGATGAACAAGAGTCTTTGGTTGCATAAACACAATTTCTACACCATAATATTTTATATTTGGAGTTGTCCATGTAGTTTCTTTTTGTTTAGATATGCTATGTCATAAAGATGCATTTATTTCCTGAAGTCAAGTTTGCTTATAAAAAACAGTACACTTATTGAAGTCAAATGCAATTTTCCTATAAATGCAGTGAAGGGAAACACTGAGTCGATTTAAATCTAATTCCCTTTCATTTACGATTTTTGGACTTTAGTTTCTTGTTCCCTTTTCAAAGGGGTATTTTTCTTGTAGGCCTGAATGAAGCAGCTTAGCAAAACAGTAATACTGACAAACAGCATCTTACACCATTAGCTAAACATTACAACGAAGGCAGTGAACATTTACAGTATGAAACACTGAGATGTCATCAGCTGAAGTGAAGATTTATGTCAATCCAATTTCTTCAAGTACACTACGTGGGGTCTCTGCTTCCTATGGAGGGAAAATTTGAGACAGTGGTAAATGGACCCTGTGCTTCTACTGAACAGTACCATACATGAGTTAGTATGAAAGATGCTTAATTAAAAAAGAAAAGCTGAAAGACATGAAAATATAAAAGTACTGCAGCTTGCAAACATGGTATTAGCTGCACTTTTCAAAGAGCTGTTAATTAGATTGTCACGATTCACAGGAATAGCTGGTAGATTTTATTGCCCTTAAGCATAATAAAAATAAAGCAATTCAGATGTACCAGCAGGGAACAAATCACAACCCAGTAACCAACATATAAACTGGGGGGGGGGGAAGCATCTTGCAAAGGAGTCAGTGATTTTTGTGGTGAATTGCTTCATAGGTCTCAAAAATCTGTTAGGGAAGAATGAATAAATGGACGAATGAGATGACTGATGCAACTAAAGATACAGTATCCCTTATAGAGTCTAGATTTTTTACACCGGTCCCATGCTTAGTTCATAAAACCAGGTCACAGTACCTGGGTACACCTGCTGTGAATAAATTGACCCCTGCAGAAGTGGAGGAATTGCCAGGATTGGAATTGTATTATTCCACACCAGGCATAAAGTTTTAGGTTAATTCTAATCTTAAAAAGCTTTTTTTAGATTCAGACCAAGTTGTTTAATACAAAATTCCAAAGGGTTATCATCAGTTTTGTGTTCATTATTCCTATAGCATCTGAAAAGAAATAATAGTTTATTAGAAACATTAGGCTGTCCTTCTGCATAATTATTAACAATATCACAGTAAATAAAAAGGGATACTGTGTCCTTATGGAAACAAACTGGTTTAGTATCCAGAGTATGGATAAACTTACTTTAGCATCCTAAAACAAGACATGTCATGAAGCAGAAAAAAAAGCAGATAATAGTTAAGGCAGCAAACACATTATTTTTCAACTGCTTTCTAAATATTTATTAAAAAATTTGTCAGTAAAATACATAATTAAATGCCTTAAATCTTGCAAATAACACCAGAACATTGTCTCTATCAACCTTGACTACGTAGCACAAAACAATAGAGTTTAAAATCCTCATTCAGTTCATGTATGAGGTGACTTAGTATTGAAGGAACAAGCTATGATATTTTAAAGGCAACTTCATTTGGAAGTCAGTCAGTGCTTGGAACAAGCCACCTCTGAGCACTTTGAGATGGCTTCCAAAACCCAGTGGCAAATAAGAAATTGCAAGAAAAAGGCAAGTTAAAACTAGAAACAAGATACTCTGTGTATTAAAGATATAGTGTTGTGGGTTTTTTCCCCCTCATTGATGCAATATTTAAATATTTGTGGAACTGCAGTGACCTTGATAAGGCCAGACAGGATGGCAGGATTAAAGATTTACATGTGTATTTTAACACAAATCCCCCCAAAGGAGACACTGATTGAAAAAAAGGCTATGTAGCATTTCTAATATAACCTGTCGTATTATATTCCCAGATTACTTTGTTGTATTCATTTTAGAGGACATGCGTCTCCCCTATCCACCAACTTAAAACAATTTACTCAAAAAAAAAAATCATACATTCTTAACTATAGCAACAGAACTCAAACAGTATTCTAACACACTATAACTTCTCAAGCATTTCAGGGTCTTGAAAATATTTAATAAAACTACTTTTCAGTTTTAAATTGATTAGACAGCAGTGGACACTTACAGTTACTCAGTGGTGAAACAGGATATTTACTGAATTACCTGAAAAAAGTTGCTCAATAGCTATGAAGAAATACAGTGCACTGCTGCTACGATCTCTAGAACAGTTTAGTATTATTGTCTCTACTGCCAATTCAAAGTCGTAGGTAATTTTCAACAGGCGTATACTTAAATATTAAATTTCTTCCAGTAAATCAAGGTCATTGGCTAACAATGAATTCAAAGCAATGTATTTCAAGGACATCGGCTACTTGTCCACAGATACCTCACCAGTAAAACTCAGTAAGATTTTAGTTTTTTTAATACTACAGCAGTAACCTTGAGGCAGTCATGCCTTCTTATGTGTACATCAACAATACAAACTCAAAATGAACACCTAGAGGCTAATGTGTTTTGCTAGAGGAATAATTTCATCAATTATGACTTTTAAGAAACAAACAGAATGAATTATATTATATTTTGTTCACATTATTTGTTTTAGGAAGTGTCAAACATTTTATCCAATTGTTATGGAAAACATTCTGCAGTATTATACACTACCTGCAGCTTAGAATCACCCAAGGCAAACAATGCAAATTTGAAATACATCAGAACACAGATGAGGAAAAAAAGTCATTCACATGAGACGAAAGTGCATGCAATACTTTATTTCAAACATGCCAGGAAAGCTAATTCATTACCTAGTCATTTAGAAGCAAGCAGCTGTATACAGATAACAAGAAAAACAGCATCTCATTACAGCTCAATGCACAGCATTTTAAGCCAACAGGCATGAAATAATGCAGGCTAAAGCAGCATTAACCAGACATTCAAACACATTGTTAATGTCTTACAGAAAAGAGGCAAACTTGGAAATGGAAAACCACTCCTCTGATCTTGTTTTCTAAGATTTTAGAATGCTGCAAATCCAAATCTTTTGTCTAATCCCCTAAATCTCCCATTTTTATGTCAGTTTAACATTTGAAAGGTAGTGCATTACCACATATAGTACGTGGAACTAGCTGTTTCTGGTTAATCCCAGTAACCACCTCCTTGCTAATTACATTTAAATAATTTTCAAAAACAGCATTGGTTTTAGGTTACAAATTATTCTCTTCTACTAGGCAAACAGAGGATGCAATACATACCCTCACACTCTGCCCACGCTTTTTAATTGAAAGGTACTTATCATATTTGTCCGCATGGCAGTTCTCTGATATACAAAGTAGTCTGCACTTAAAACTGGAAATGCCAGTTGAAGGAGACATATTTCAAGTATTCTATTAATGGACTTAAAAAAAGTCTTTCCAACCCTAACCATTTATAAAGCAAAGAACTTGTTCTCTCCTTCAGTAGTAGCAATTGTTCAACTACTCACAAGAGTGTTTTGAACATTTAAATACGAGTGTTGTAACTTCAGATTTACATACCCTATCAATTCTGCCTTCCTCCTCTTTATAAGGTAAGCCACACTATCGTGCCAGTCTCAGAAAAGGATATTGGTATGTGCATCTTTAATTACGATGCAAGGTCTGTGCAGAATTGTGTGTAACATCATTTAATACTTGTGTGTATACACATTTCACATACTACTACACCTTCGCTAGTTTCTCTGTATTAACTTCATCTACAGGTTTTAAATGTGTGTTTAAATACCACCACAACTTATTTGAAAGATAAACACAGGTCAAGTAATGTTACAGTATAGGTGTTGCAGTATATAGGTGTTTAGCTCAGAAAATTCTACAGAACTTTTTAGCATAAGACTTCAAGCTTACACACAATAAAAAAGTTAAACCATATGCTAACAAGCACAAGTTTTGTTGAAATGAGACATGTGAAAAGACAACACTGTAAAACAGAGGGGGAAGAGGAAAGTACAACAGCAGAGAATGGTTGTGGTATTCTATCAGATTCAAGATGACTGGATTCCCCAAGCTGATGATAATGTTCTGTCATGAGTAAGTCACAGGTCTATCTCCTCTGAAATTCTGCATGCATGATGAATGAAGCCATTTAGTACACTGGGACATTAAAGTATTCATGACGTGGCTACAAAAGAAATGTACATATTCTTATACATAATAAAAGGTGGACAGATATGCAAGAAAACAAAAAGATTACCTCACTATTCTATCTCTGAGATGAAAAGGACATTTGATACAGAAATACAATATTGTATTTTAGACTACTCTAGACCTCCAGGGGTGGGGGGAGTGGGGTGCAGGGAGAACTATCATTTTACCCCCCCATACTTGCATGCTGGGTCCAACAATATACAGGACAACTTCACATCATAATTACTGTGTTATGTAAGCTCAGCATTTCTTCTCAGCTAAAAATTGTTTGAAGCCGAGATACTGTTCCAGAGATGGATCACCCTATGTATTTGCTCCCTTCTAGCCTCTTTGGTAGACATCAACTACTGGCTGCTGTCAGAGACAGGGTACTGGGCTAAGTGAACTTTTGACATAACCTACCACATCTGCTCTGATAAACACACATTGGTAACAGGCCTCTAGAGCACAGTGGTGAGCAGCACCACGACAGGGTAGCGCAGCAGTGGCATTACTTGCAATAAAAATTATCAAAGAGTGCCTGTTTAAAAAAAATGGTAGGTATCTGAGACACCTCTCACAGCAGGCAAAGTTTTCTTTGCTTTTCAATTATGCCACTGAACTTAATACTCTTATATTATTAGCATGAACATTAGTATACAATTTGTTGAAAGATTAGTTAGAAAGCAAGCAATACTCAATTTTTTGTATTAAAATCAGTGCCCTGAAGACAGATGAGGACATTTTTAATGGAGTAATAGCAATTTAGGAGTTATCAGCCCCACATATGACCATTACACATCTTCAAAACTCTGCATATCAGTTACCGTCTTTCATGATGTACCAATTAAAATCTCCAATCTATTTTAGTATCTCACCCCCCAAAATTATAGAATTCTTGCAACAGAACTGAGAAAGTTCCCATGACTTCTAAACCTAAGAGTTTCTTCTGTGCCATCTCAGTTTATTCACACATTCAAGCTTGTATATTTTTAAAGTCTAATTTCCAATTACAAAAAAGCACAACAAAAATATCCTAGAAGTTTTACAGGATTTATACTGCTTTTCAGTATCAGTAATCTGAACATTATTCCATAGTAGTTAAAATTATTCTGAACAAGCCAACTACAAATCCAGTAGTTCTCAAAACAATAGCACCTATAGCTCAGTGACAGTTGCAAGTAAGTTATATGAAGTCTGCTGTGATCTTTGGTAGAACTCAAAAGAATTTGGTATATAAGAGAATTACAAATGTGAATTTTAACTCTTAAAACCTCTCTTACTGCTTAAGTCAGGCATCAGCCTACATTAAAAAGAAAATGCTGAGGCATATTCCTAACCGAAAAAGAAATTGCATGATGGTAGTCTACAGTACTAGCCCCAAGGAGTAGAAGCTTTAATTAAAAAGAAAATATTAACTCTAGAACTGCTGGAGCCTCCACAGACAAAAAGTTCCCAGAGGTACTTATGGAAAACTTCTGCGTTACTTAACACTGCTGGCATGATATGGATTCATGAAGATGACTGAAAACCAGGCATATTGTAACAATCTCAAATGCCCAATTTTTATGGTTTCATATTTTCAGTTTTTACCTGGAACTTATATGCACACATGTGACTGTGATTCTCCTCCTCCTTGAAAAAAACCTCATGTCTTCCAGTGTTTCACCCTTGGAAACCTGGAGCCAAAGTTGGTGTCTTCACTGAAATGCCTGTCAAATCTCCTAAGATTTCTCCTTAATCTTACAATAGCTCTCTGGACAGAAAGAAGAAAGAGAGCAGCTCATTTTCTAGCACTCTTATGAGGCTGATTACCATTCACTGTTGTTGTGTTCAAAGATTATCCCAGGCTACACACATTCTTTAGCACACTCTTTGTCCTGGAAGTGCTGACCACATTGCCTTTTACCCAACTGATATCAACAAATAAGGAAATGGAAGTGTTCATTTCATGTTTATCCACTTCTTATCTTTCAGTACTTTCCAAAGTTCTACTCTCCCACACACCCCCGGGGTATTCCCCACCCTGTTCATATTTTCAATGGTTTATAACTTCAGGAATTAACTGTCTTTGATGCGAAAATCCTGGTACACAAAATTAGATGATTGACTCAAATTACTGTTATGGGATTAGCATCTCATCTGGACAGAAACTTACTATCTACTGATAAAGCAAGATGGATTGTCAAGTAACAATAGGAAGAAAGTGGTTATTCCGCTCCTGGTGGCTTTTTAGCTTACAGAAAGTGTAAACACCAGCTGCAACTAGACTAGCAATAAACTGACATTGTAGAGGTGAATCTAAAAGATTAAATGGAAGACAACAGTAACTGAGATACGAAGCGATAACACAGCAATATTGTGAGATGGAAAACACTGCCGTTTCAGTGAGACCTCTGTACCTCACCGAGGATGTCTGAGACCATCACGCACAGAGGGTCTGGCACTGTGGGCAGCCTGACAAACAACAGAAAGGAAAATAAAGTTTTGACAAACTATTTGCCATCACAGAACTACAGTATCTCACAAGCTCCAACTATTATTTGTTTAATTTTTTACTGTGTTCCCTGCCACATTGTCTCCAGAGCAGTTAGCCTGCTGGTCTGAATAACAGAAAAGACAATTTGGGGGAAAGGACAGATGTCAACTTCTACAGTCAGTATCTAGACTACCTCGCCTTCCTTCTGTGGGACTCTGCAGACCTCAGACAACAGCTGAGCCTGTGAAGCATGCCCTTAAGATAGCTAGCTATCTGGATCTAATGAGTTTATAAATGAGCTGATCTAGCAGCTAGGGAAGAGGCAACGGTATCCTTACAGCACAATACAATGGCAAACTAACATGTAATAGTACCTCTGAAAAATCATCACTTATTTAAAAATTTGGATGTAAATTGTTTATCTGACTCTAACACATAGGTCTTAGATCCTAGTTTTGCCAAAGCAGTAATAGCTCTACAATACAAGCTGCACATTGCAATTTCACAATGTTTTAAAGTTAATAGAATCCATCTTTTTCAAACTGACATCTGTGTTTACAACTCATTTTAAAAAGCTAATAATACTCTGAAATTGTCAGCCTGAGTCTGAGATTTTTAAATTAGAAAAACAGTAGAGTTGATTTGAGTCAACAGAACTATTTAGCTAGCCCAACCCAACTGACATTCTTCTCAGCCAACTTTGTCATGACCCAACCTAATTAAAAATCATAACCAAACTAAAATTAGAAGGGACTTCATTTAATCCAGTCCCCCAAACAGCATACCTGTAACATTCCTGAGAGATATTTAATCTCTTAAAGGCATCAGTGATGGAAACTTTTTAATGCCCCCCAGGCAATCTACTTAAATGCTTCATTATCATCACCACTAGAAAATTTGCCTAATATCTACTTTGAAATTATTTTCTTGCTGCAATTTAAGATACTTTATGTCTGTAGTGGACAAAACAGTCTATCTCCTCAGGCAATAGAGACAAGAAATTATTTATGCCTACACCACACTGACTCAAGTTCAGTGTTTTGCAGTGCTGCCATTTTACTGACAACATCACACAGCAGTGACGTAGACTTTGTGAATACTTGGCACGCCTTCTTTTTCAGGGGAAGTTTGCTTAGGTTTTGGGTTGTTTTTTTTAACTTTCCCATCAAAACCAGCACAAAGCCTATGAAGGCAAGCCATGTTAAACTGCAGGCAAAAATTACAACTGCTACCTTTTGATAAAGGCTTGGCTTTTTTTCCCCCAGTATGTAAACAAACCCCAAGCTAGAACAACAGACAAGACGCAGGACCATGGAGTGCACAGCGGTTTGGGAACAATTCTACAGGCTATGGGGAAAAGAGAGAGGAGGGATAAGGGCTTCTGTTTAGAAACATGAAGTTCTTACAGTAGGAAGAGATTAACATTTAACAAGCACTACTTTCACAATGCTTCAGAAGCAATTACTTTTACACTCTACTTCTGAATCTTTAGTAGGAAATATTTCTAATGAAAGGCTGCTTTAGGAAATTGCTGCTGTTCACTTGCCTTTTCAGGGATTTCAAAATAGTAGAGTATCTGTTTCCCAGTCTTCTGTTAGCTAACTATTCAGAAACTCCAATTACATGGTGGTTGGGAAAATTCTACTTTACTTTCAAAGGAAAGCAAAGTGCTTTCTCAGAGAACCTAGAAACACCCATGAGGTCATGAACATGTTCAAAGACAAATACTAACTATGATGCAGTTCAAAAAACAATAAACAATCCTACATCAATGCCAACTCCAAGTCAAGATCTTGTCTGCAGCTTCCTATACAGAGAGCACAAAAAAGAAATCTTCAAGATTGGTGCAAATTAGTCAACACAATACTCAACTAGAGCCTGAAACAGCAACAGTCATCATGCAAGTGTTATTCAGAAAAACATCCTACCGTATGCACACACTTCAGCTCTAAAACATCACCTCAACAGACCAGAGAAGAAGAATATGACATAAGATCAGCAGTGGCCTGCCTGCCTGCTTGCCTCCCTCCCAAAAGCAGAAGTAAAAATATCACTGGACACTTCACATACTGTAACCGCATAATAGTGGGTGCTTCCTGCTTCTTGGTTGCTATTCTGATCTGCTGGATCAGAGGTGATAATCACTCTGGGAGGCAGTGCTTTCTACCTGCCAATCAGTTGCTATGCTGTGAGCTATGAAGAACTGACAGTCTAATCTTTAAGGATAAGGATAGTTCTAAGCATCCACTGGAGGCTCCACTTCCCCACCACAATAACACAAATGCTTTAAGCAAATACTACTGCCAAGTACTTTGTATTGTGAAGCTAGACCCAAAATTATTACAAATCACTGAGTTCTCTATCAGATAATCCCACAGTGTCTGTCTGTTTGGCAGTTTGCCAAACTACCTACGTAAGGATTCATTAATGTTTTCTTCCATTTTCTTCCACCACTGCAGCTACAAGTTTGCATTACTTATTCCCCTCTGCTTAAGGAACCATTTCTTAAATTGCAGGACTGTATCTTTGAAGGGATGACCAGAATATACTGCTGTAACAAGCCCTGTCACATCCAATATCATTCAGCTTCCATGGCAATGGCATTTAAGCATTCCCCTTCCTCCCTGTTCCTGCAGCACTTTGCCTTCTTATAGTTGTTTGGACAAATGTTTGCAGGGCCAAGCTTTAAAAAGAAAAAAGCTGCTATGTTTTTTAGAAATGAGCAATTTAAATCTGATCAGTTTAAATGGATCTGCAATCCAGTTCTAGAATGGTCATATAAATAGTTTCTCTGGCACAAAGGAAAGAGGGAGACAAAGGACAGCTAAAAACTCCGTAAGTCAATACTGCTGCTGAAGCTCCTTGCCACACTCCTATGACTCTGGCCAACAGCAGGTGTGCAGCATAAGACAGGTAAATTAGAACTTGCCTAACTATGCTAGCTGACTTGGGGGTTCACAGCAGACATGAGTCAACACAATAGAGAACACTGACTTTTTAAAACACTTAGATACACTGGGAATTGTTAAAAATAAAATGTAATTTAAGTTACACTATTAGCTTCAGAAAAAGTCCTGGCTACCACCAAAACCAGCTGCCTTTTACTTCCCTTTTCAATGCCACTGCTTTCCTCCTCCTGGCACCTTCCCTCATGCTCCCTTGCATATTCCCAGATTTTAGCTAACAAGCCAGGAGCCACATAATCACAGGGCAAGTGGATCAACACAAGTGCCACCACAAAGGTAGCAGCAGGAATGGATCTGGCCTTCTCAACAAGAGTCACTGTCAGCATGGTTTTAGGTGATGAGGAAATTGCACCCTGACTCAAGACTGTGACTTTCCCACCTGTAAACTGCTCTTGAGAGAAAGCATAAGTTCTATTCATTAGAACTTGAGTGTACAATAAAAAGATTTCAGCCTGTCTAGCTGTGTACCGCTTAGGTTTTTCAACATTACACAAGGCTTACCTTAAATTTCACCAGATTCTGTATGGAATAGACTACTACTGAATATGTTGCTTATTACGCTTGCCATACAGCCCATGTAGAACTCAACACACTAGTTTACAAGCAAATCTCTGAAACAGGCCTCAAAAAACCCAAACTCTACTCATTTAGTGCTTGTTTATGCTTGATAGAGTAACACAGATTAAGTAATTTGAAGCTGTATAACCTATTAGTTAAATATCAGGTTAATCCAAGTACAGAAGCTATATGAGTCAAACTCCTCCCCTTGCCCAAAGACAACCTTCTTTACCTCAGGAGGCATCTTCATTCCTACACACAGCTGCAGTTCCTTCCTGCAGGCAAGTTATCCCCATCTCTTATTATGTGCAACCGTCTCTGTCCCTCTCCACTCACCCCAGCAGATGCCATCCCCGATTCTCCATATTCTGTGGAATCATAACAACCACGTAAATTAAGTTCTGTACACAGTGACTATTCCTCCACTTCTTCCAGGGAACACTACAGGCCAGGAAGAAATATCCCATGGGCATCTGATAATGCCACTGCATTTAAATTAATGGGGACAAAGTACATTTCTTCAACTAAACCTGTGCCCATACATAGCATTCATCCAGGGCATACTGTAGACAAGTAAACTGGAGTCACATAATTCTCTAAGCCTGAGCTTGCATGTTCCAGAATTGGTCTTTGTAGCCATCTAAGACAACAAAAAAGATTAAGACTCCTAAGTAAAAGCTCTATGCTTAGCATAGATTCCAAACAATATAAATACTTTTAAAAGTTTTAATCACAAGGAAACTTTTACAGTCGCAGTATTAATACTAACCTCACCATGAGAATCACACTCTTCATACGTGAACTCGTTATCACAAAGAGGAAAGAAAAAGCAATAAACTTGGGGAAAAAACTGCAGAAAAAATCAAGCTTGAGCATTCAGGTTTTCTTATCATTGTTTTAGAATATGTCCAAACTCATATAAGAAATTCTATTTTGAACAAATGACTTGTTGGCTGCCCTAATTCTACAGGTCTAATACACAAGCAGGTTATTAGCTACTCCCCACTCCCCACCACAGATCAACAGCTGTATCACATACCAAGCAACTTTTAAATGGTAAAAATACCCATACACCAACAATGAATTTGATTTTGAACATGTTACAAAATATTTGTCTGTTATAATAATTTTCTTTTGTCTGGAAACTAAATCCTGATATTTATAAAGCTGCATATGAAATTAGAACTATTACTGCAGTTCCACATTACAAAAGCCAATTTGTTTACTGAACTACTTGTTTATCATGATATCAAATAAGCAGCGGACTAATTAAGTTTCCTCCAGCAAATCATTTTCATGTGTGTTTTAAGCTTGCCTTATGTAAAATAAAATCTTACCTTTATTAGTAGGACTGCCACAATGTATTCCACTTACACTTTGGACAAAAATATGTTGCAATGCACTATATATGCAAATAAGCTTTGTTCTGTCATGCAGCATCCGGCACCTGATATACAGTCAATTGCAGCAGCACCCAGTCTTTTTAGGGCCCATTTTCTTTGCACAGCAGATGTAAACAGCTCATTTTCCAGTAAATACACATTTACATGGGTTGATTGTAAGTAAATAAAGCCAAACATCTGTTTAGTTATTAGTTTTGGTATCCATTTCTCTAACTTGCATTATCCCACTTAATTATCAACACCAAAGAAAGCTAGTAGAAATCAGACACTTCAAGTTGATGCTGTTAGTACAAAAAAGGAAAATAAAAGGGAACACTCAAAGCACTCTTCAAAGACCATCATGCAAGTGTTGCAGAAAGTTAAGCCCATCACCCATTTTCTGTGTACCCTTGCAAGGACTTAATTACACGTGCAGCAGTCTTTGCATAGCACCCATTTAATCCATGCCACCAAAATGGTAAACTTGGTAGTTACCAATCTTTTAGATGGGGGTCAAAAGGGCTAATGCCTTAGATTGCTCTTAATCATAAGATATCCTCAGACAAACCTCCCCAGTCTTCATTCTGGCTCTACAAACACAAAATCAAGCAGCAGTGAAAATGTAATACCAACTACTTAAAAACAACACAAAAAAACAACACCCGCCCAATTATTTACAGCTTATTTCCATTTAAAACAAAACTTAGAAAATATTCTAAACTATATACAAAAGTAAATTCAGTTATTTCACTCAAATGTGTTTCAGCTATTGTTATTCTTTAAGTTAATACAGTTTTATTAGGTCCTACTAAAAGTCCACTGTTAAGAAAGCAAACAACAGAAATGCATCAGTAAAAAACATCTGTTCAAAGACTCCAAGTAGATGCATTAAAAAAGCTCTTACGTTTATTTTTCATTTCTTAACAAGATAAAGAAATTAGTACCTTAAAAGAATAAGTTTAGAGAGTTGTTTAGCAAGCTTCACCTGTGCTTGAAGGAAATTTAATTCAGATTTTTTTTTTAAAAGAGAACTTAAGATCAGTTGTTCATTATTGTAACAGATTGAGAGCATAACAGAATAGGATGCTACCAAATTTACATATATTTAATTCAGTGACTAAGCTTCACACAGTATTATTACTAACATTGATATTAAAGTAAGATTTGTTCCATGAAGGGAAATAAGAGTTTCATTCAACTTGTCTACCTACCATCCCTGAAGTAATTTAAACAATTTACTTCAAGAGCTATGTACTCCTATTTACTATTAAGTCATCATTGTTACTTGCTGAGCTGTATGTGATAAGCCAGTCATTTTCATGTAGTAATGCTTGGTATAAAAAGTTGAATATTTTCCCTTAATCCATCTGTTAATCAAGCATACTCAGATTTCTCAAAGAATTGTGAACAACAGGTCTTCTCAGACTTTTTTCCTTGCCTTTTTAAAATCAAATTTTTAGTGTGAGATTTAAAATATATACACTTTTAATGCATCTTGATATCCATCACCAGAACTACTACTGTTGCTAGACAGCTTGGCAACAAAAAACATAGCTTCTCCCTTAAAAATAATAAATAAAAGCCCCAAAACACATACCAGCAATGTGCCTGACATCTGTACAACACACAGATAAGACCACAAAGAAATGAGAATCTAAAAACCGAACACAATGGGATGCCTCCTGGGGGCATTCATATTCTTTTCACCTTCTATTTTGTGGCACTCTAAAACCATCTTCACAGGTAGTGAGAATTTTAGGAAAGGGTAGTAGCACTGCAACATGACACATCATCTCAGACAATTCTCAGACACCAAAGTAAAAATGGAATTTTCTGCTCACTATCTCAAGGTTCAAACGTTAACATTGCTCTTTTCAGCATTCTGCCAGATGCAGGGAACATGTTCTATTAAAATGCAGATTAATGTGCTCATTCAGAAAGAGCATCTAATTTTGAAGATAAGATACTCCTTACTGTCAAGCAGTCTTCTGCAATTGTTCATTGAATTTACTATGTTTATTGACGAAAAGCGCACAACTAAGCTCCTAAAAACAGCTATGGCATACGCAACAGTACTAAAATTTTCATCGTATCACCCTGACACAGTGCTTCTACAGACAGCAACAGAAGAATATCTCTGGAGAAAAATCTATCAGTTCAGTGTACAGATAATAAATATACCCTTAATAGAATTATAATCTATGAGGAGTTCGGTGTACTGTTAATATACCCTCAACTGTTCTGCAGGAATTGCTTGTATCAATGAATAATCAACTTCATAGGTAGTTTTGCAAAGTGGATGTTGTTGATCAGTGTTGGAATTCACATCAGAGAGGGTACTGAATAGTTATCAGGCAGCAAGGACTTCACTTATACTAATTTGCCTTACTTACAACTGAAACTTCCTCATGTTTCGATTTGCAAAGCTGACTGAATGCATACTTAACACTAATATGGAAGACTCCTTCCTGACAACTTCTTGAGTCTTAAGGACTTCTAATGAGCATTTTGATTTCTTTAATAGAATAAGATTACTCACATCTTACACACATACACACTAAACAAAACAGTCTAGAAAAAAGGAAAATACTATGGAGACAGATTTACTAAAATGATATTTTAAAGGTCCGAACAAAAGCTGCTCAGGTGAAAAGCAGACTGCTTTCTACCATTTTCAATTCACAAAGCCAAGGATAGATTAAGATTTGACAAGATGTTTCTGGAAAAACAACTGGATTTCTAAAGCATTTAGAAATCACAGCCTGCAAATCTATAAGTCCTCAGCATCATGACACATTCAGAAAAGCAAGAAACTTCACAAAGAACATTAAGACACTGAACTGCATTTTTCCAAAAAGAATCAGACTTACACAGAGACCAGTAAAATATTTAAGTTTCCAGAAAAAAAAAAAAGCAGTCTGAGAATGAAAAGGGGGGTAAAGTATGATATGATAACTTCCTGAATACTCAATGCCACTTTTTCAAGACGACATTTAAATCTGAAAAGATTAACTCCCCCTCCCCCCCCATTCCTACTTGGGAGGGAAACAGAGATGCAGGTTCTACTATTAATTTTCTGGATCAATTCCTATTGATTTAAATGGAAGAGTATGATTTGGTAAGTATTTGCAGGAAAGCCTACTCCACAGTACAAGGAGGACAGTTCAAAAATATCTACTAAAAATATGGAAGCACCTTTGATAAAGGTTTATAGACCTGTCTGCTACTATTAAATTTACAACTAGTTGTCTTTAGAGGTTTGTTCCAAAGAGAAGCTATGTTCCTATGATTCCTGATTACAAGTATTCTTACAGTTCATTCCATCTAAAGTCCAGCTGAATTTATATTAGATATTTATGAAGCTATGACGACTTCTTAAAAAACTGTTGGCAGGTTTTATCAGCGATTTTATAAACTCAAGTCTATAGTATAGTCAATGACAAGATAGCCATAAACATAAATATATATATATATATGAAGTCAGAAATGCAGTTCCATAAAGATTTTAAGTCACTTTTTACTTGAACAGAATGCTTCAAAGAGCAAGGTAATTAACACAAAACATACACAAAGAATAGATGATAGCATGACAAGGCTTGGAACTTTAACTGACACCTTTGGAAATGCCACGCTTGCACAGTTCCACACAATCAAACACTTTGTAACTTCAGTATCTCCTTGCTCTCCATCCTGTGAATGCTGAATTTAAGAAGCAGTGTAGTTTTTATGACCACAAGAATAACCCATATCATAACTGAACAACGAATAAACATTTTCCTAAGACAAGGTGCAAATAAATTCTTCCAAAGTGAAGCATATTACTGTATCTTCTACGAGCTGGGAGGGATTCTAAATCCACAAAGATCGTAGCTATTTCCTAATCCTTAAATAATGAACTAACAACATATCCCTTTCTTATTCATGGTAATTCTCATAGCTCCCTATACATATCTTCTAAAATGTAATTACAGATCCATTATCTGTGCCTAAAATCAAGCACATACATGTCTTAAGAACTGCAGTCTTAAACTGACCAACCAAGCTGACTACCTGAAACTGAGCCAGAAGTTACACACGAAGAACAGACAGCAATCAAGGCAGTCAGATCTCCATTATAATAAAGATTTCATTATTCATTCGTGTTTCACATTGAGAGGAATACAGGTGTAGCCAAGGCAAATAAATGTCACTGCCAACTTAGGAAGGCAGTCTATTTCAGTAGTCTATATTTAAGAGCTGACATTAAGTGAAGACTGAATTAATTGCATTAATTATGGTAAGTTTCTCGGGAGACTAGTAAGAAACAAGTGCTTACAAAGGCTGTTTCCTAAACCAAAACCCCTTATACTCCCACCCACTCCAGGCTTAAGTATTGGGGATTTTCTTTTGTCATTCCTTTATTTTGTTATATCTCAAGGACAAACTAATACCATCTCTCCACAATTATGCATACCTTCAAACTTACAGTTTGTAATTAGCACATTTCATTTCTAAGAAGAAAATTTTTATGGCATATGCAGGAAATTCACCAAATTTTCATCTCCAAAGATGCTCATTCTAAAACTAAAAGCTTAAATCTACATAGCAACCCTAAGCATCTAGCGTAAGTCAACTAACATGAACAATTTACACATCCTTCGGGATACAGGATGAGGCAAGGGCTTGAAATAGCAAAGGAAATACCATTAATTGATAGCATATCTATTATTCTTCATGTGGAAGGACGAGTAAATATTACCTGAGGCCAAACTGCAAGAGCCTAAGAAAAAACATTCACATAGCTTTTATATTTTTGATCATTACTAAAATAGCAATGGAAACAAGTGTGATCTGTCAACAGATCCACTGGCCTTTTTATTGAGAAACCTCTTAAAAAAATATCTATTTTTTAGTATTTTAGATGTTCTGTAATCCAGTACTAAAAGAATACATACACACCCTACAAAAGAATAGTGGTGGACAAAATGGGGATAATTTCCAAAATACTTTTTATAAAAATTACATAGGGTGAATAATAACAAGAATTTTCACTCAAAGCCAATGTTTAGGAACTTTCCTCTACTTCAAATGAAGATGAGCGAGTCTGTATAGTTTTGCTTTTAAATATACACATAACTGCTTGTTTTAGATATTAGAATTATTAACTCCTTGATTTTAGTGTTTTAGCACAGTAAATGACCACAAACTTCCAAGCACCATAATGCATTACTTGGATCATTAAGTAAAAACACAGCAATTAGACTTTTAAGTGAAAAAAATCAGACCCGCTTTTGCATAGAACATATTTTGTTGCTAGTTTCATGCATTAAGTATCATGAAATCATGCACAGGATTATCTTTTAGCTGTTCCACACACCACATGTATATAACTCATGCAACAACATACTGCATCTGCCAATTTTCTTCTCTCAGTATAACTGATGTGTTCACACAAGCAAAAATACACATTTTCAGAAATGCATGCCTTTGTAATCACTAGTTAAGTATGTAAAATTTCTATAGCAAACAAGATATAAAATTATCAAACAAGACACCTGACAGCATTCTTTTGAACAGAAGTATTTCTAGCAATAGATTTACAAGGAAGCATGGAAGCACTGGAATAATTAGGTTTTACTACCATTCATATGGATAACACAGCCAGTATTGGCAACTGACTATTGGTAAGCTACCAGGTGGTAATAAATGGGGGGGGCACACGGACTGTTAAGAGAATGAATATTTAAACTGAGCACATTATTGAAGAGCTAACAAGAAAGTGAAGGTGAAAAAGGCTTAAAAAGTTAGTATGTTTCAGTCACACAAACTCTAGCAAGTTAGTAAGTGGACTGCACAGCATTAAAACCAATGACAAACTGAAGCAGGTGCTCAGAAACAGAAGTACATCCTGGAAAACTGCCACAGAAAATACAAGTAGGCAAGGCTATTAAGAACTAATTCACTATTCAGCAACTTATGCCTCTGCATCTTTTAACATCACAAAAATAGCTACTTAATGTATCTGTATGATTTTCCTTTGTGTAAGTATTCTGTACAGCTTTTCCTCTTTAAGGTGCTTCATACATTAATGTATGTAGTGTTACTAATTAATAATATTGTGTATTCAACACTGATTAATACTTTTTAAATTAGGCAATATCAGTATTCAAGGCCAAATAAAAGTCCTTTTGTTGCACATAATTAGAATCTGACATGGTCAAAAACAAACACATGACAATCCTGCTAGAAATGGTTTGCATTTGGAATCAAACCACATTTCATTCAGGTAGCTTTGAAGTATTCTGGGAAGCAGAAATTAACTGAAAGTACCAAAAAGTCTCCAGTTGTGACAAACTATTATTTTAACAACCCTCTTGATCAAACTCAGCATGCACATAGCAGCAGTTGATACAAAACCAAACCTCTGCAACTTTATTGGAAGCTCAATTTAAATATGAACTCAGACTTTTATGGGTTTTATAAACTAAAAATCAGATATACAGAGTAGTTTTCTACTTGATCAACAGTCAATATAACTAAGAATGAAAAACAAAAATCAAACATAAGACTACAGTTGTGCTGTGACAAACTGTTACATTCCAATTTAATCAGAAAAGATTTAATAAACCTTGACAGAACAGAAAGGCTCAGAGATCGGGAAAGGAAGGGTAATCAGAGTAAAGTTATCAGGGCAAGGGAAAAGTCTCCCATTGAAAAAGTGATATTTCCTTTTGCGTAAAATTTAATTTGAAATTATATTAAGTGTAAAAAGAGAATGCTAACTGTTTGGATAGAAAATCGGTAATTAATTCCTAGAGGTAGAATGCATTTTTGCCTTAGAAGAGCCCTAAGAAAATGGTGAAAATAAAATTCGAAACCAGTAAGAATGATAAAAAAATACAGTAATTCTATTTTATATATAATTAACCGCACATTTGCAGGAGACAGACTGGAATAAATAACTAATCTGTTATATCTGTTTTCATATAAAGAAAAGCAAAAGAATTTAAAGAGAATAAACAGATTATTCCCCCCCCCCCCCCCTTGTAAACTGCAACAGGACTTCTGGTTAAGATAATTCCTTCTAAGAGTAAAGAAGGGCTCAACAAAAACTGCATCAGAACACAAGCAGTAAATATGTGCATGTATTTCCTCCCTAGAAAAATCGGGTAGCAAATCTGTGTGTAATGGGTGACCTTGTTCATGACACTAACTAGCTGTTGACAGACAAGAACTTTAATGTGCTGTGGATTTGCCTGTACTCTGAAAGGATTACAAACACAACTACAAGGGTAAAGAACATTATGTGTTTCCCCATCCTATTAATACCACATTCAACAAAAAAAGAGTACCAAGTGGAACACAGAATGCTTACATGAGAATTAAGCAGTTAACTCACAGGATGAAATAAAAAATTGAAGGTTCACATGAGGGGAAAAAAATACAGGAGCTTACATTTATATTGATTCTTACCAGTGAACCTCAGTACATTTAAAAGAATTAAGGTTCATCATCCCTGTTAATCCATATGTTCCACTGACTTGCACACAAGACTGATGATTCCCCCAGCACACCAGAACTTTTTTACTTCCATTTAGACATTCAAGGACCTTAACACTGACCTCAAGACTAATGCAATTTAGTAAAAAAACAAGCAACCCCCCCCAAAAAACAACATAGGATGGAGAAACATGGGGAAATGATACTACGCTTTTCTATACCATTGAACCCCTTCCCATCAAATGCTTTCCAAAGAAAACTGGTAGAGATGCAATCTGTCTTTCTTCAAAGCTAGTAAAGAACAACAAAAGCATTCAAAGTGAAAAAACAAATGTTATTACACTTCATTCCTTATGTTTCTATGGCACTACTATTACTGCTTTGTCAACTTAAAAGACAGAAATGTTCCAGAGTAAGCAACCTATAGCAGAAAGGCAGGTCTTTAGAATAAGAACTATACCTGAATGAGTTTCAAAGAAGAGAGTCTAGCTTCTGGATTTCAGCAATGGAACAGTAAAGAAGCGAACATGCATCAGGTACAACAAAAAAAACTAATGGTTGATTAATAAAAAGAAGAAATGAGACACATGAACAAAACTAAGTTAAAGCAGCATGAACTATAATTACCTAGGTACACACATAAACCAGCCACTTGCATGTCTAGCAAAACACAAAATCACAGTAGGTTACAGTATACACATGCCAAACAAAATGAAAAGAACAGATAACATCATCTTATTGCACAATTAGGACAACTACCTAGAAACTACATGCTAAGCATGCTAAAAAGCACCTTCTACGAGCTTAGAGAAACAGGAGCTTTTTTGAGTCACAGCCTACCATGCTGATACTTTGGCCAGAGAAGTTGAATTTGCTTACCTCCTGTAAAAGATCTGCCTGTTCAATGGCTTTGAGAACATTTTTCTTGGAAGTCTCCTGAACTTCCCCTCCTAAAAGGAACTCATCCAGAATGAAATAGGCTTTTTCAAAATTGAAGATTATATCAAGTTCACATACCTGAAAAAAACATCAAGCATTATTGCAAAGTGGGAGGATACTATCTATTGAGGTATATCCTCTCACAACACTTAACTTGTTCACAGCTTCACCAGACTTCACCAAATCAAGATGTTAGCCTCAGGCTATAACCTTTTAAGAAACAGGACAACAAAATATCAGTCCTTTGAGAAAAAATGAAAAAATCTTTTTCTTTTTGCTTGAGTTAAGAACAGTTATAGCAGCCTCTTGGAAAAATGTTTTCATTGTTAAAAGGGGTTCAATTCACAACCAGCAGTATGATATGGCTCTTCATGAGGCAAGAGAATATCCCTATAAAAGTTCTCTTCTTGCCTGCAGTATCCAAAGGCATATCATGCAATCTTACAGAAAAATGTGAAAACACAATAATCTCAAATTTGTTATTCATTCTGTGCATTTCGTAGTCAGAAGGACTAGGAAGGCAGAAGGAAGAGCAGCAGTTTTTCTAAGAGTGCTAATGTACATTACTACAGTTGTTTGTGTTTGCTATCTGGGTAAGCAGATGTCTGTCTTTTCTTTCCTTACAGCTCCTGCTAGTTCACAACCAACTGCCTCCTTTGGAAGCAGATGTAAGAAGTGCTCACACACTAGAGCAGTGCCAGGAGAGCTGGGCACCTAGACAGAAAGCTAAGGTAAGATTTTATCTGACCCCAAGTGAGACTACTACGAAATGAAATAAATATCAGTAATTAACACCAGATTAATAACAGTTCTTCTCCCAAATTAATAATTTAATTTTGTATTTTAACAGTTATGTAGGCAACCATCAGTTTAGTTTGGCCAAGCAAGCAACATAAAATGTGTTAGATGTACCTCTTCAACAACTAGTTGATTATATTTTTTAGAAGTGCTGTGGACGTAAAGCAAAATGACGTAATAAAGAGACTGTGAATCCATAAAAATTAAAAAGAAATTACTAACTCACACTGCCAAAATACTTGTCAAGAAGTTCTACATAACGATGAATTATTTCCAGAGTTATTAGTTCATTGTCCTGATCTTCAATAGCACAGCAGAAATAGAGGCTTGCGTATCTGTAATAAAATAATCCTGATGTTAGCATAAGAACATGAGCAAAATGAAGGCACTTGAGATGTATTATGTTCTCAGTAGCTCTTCATAGTCAAATTTAGCATACTATTACTCTAAATCAACAGCCATCCAAGTTCTACCAAAGAATGGCTGAAAGAGCAGCAGACATGCATGTACAAAAGGGTTCTGCCTCCTTGAGTCAAGCAAGACTTCAGTCTTTACCATCCTTTAGCTGACAGAATTAAATTAGCCTAAGAGGTGGTTGGAAAAGGAAATGTATTTGATTCTTTGGCCTCCTGGCAGAGTTCTGAGGCAAGATATTTTCTCTACTATCAGTAACATCCAAACACTGGTACACCAATCAACAGATTCAATCTTAAATTTTTATCACACAAGCTACAGAGATATTAAAAACTACTTGGGAAAGATAAACTGAATTAGCAATTAGGATTTGGCCTTTATAGGGTATTTAACAAATGCCCAAAAAACTCCAATACTAACACTAATGTCATATATGCCAATTGCTATTAAGTCAACAATTCAATCACTACCAACTGTCCTGGTATCAGACTAAAGAGACACCATCAGCTAGTTTCTAGCAATCCACTTCCACCTTGGAAGACAGGGAATTCTTTCCTTCAGATTGATCTTGAGTTCCACTTCAACAAAAAGACCACCCAATTCTACTGTGCTCTGCCATACACTTGTTCAACACACGTTTAAAAAAGCTGATGCAAAAACAAAACAGGAATGAAAGCTGAAAAACCCATTTAGTCTTTTCTCAAGTGCCAAAACCATATGCCATACAGACACACATGGCACAAATGAGATTTAAAGTAACACCTGTTGTAACTGATAATTTACATGAACCAGAAACAGCTTTTGTTTGCCTGTTTAGAGAGGACAACTGGCCACATTAAGCACTCTTTTGAGTAGCCAGCCCTATTGAAAAGAAGTGATGCAGATCTGAATGCCAAGTTTAAGATGTTACTTGTTTCCCATACGCAGAAACGCATACACCTTTTAAACATTATGCATATTTTATCAGTTGGGACTTTGTAAGCCCCCAAAGAAACTGTCAGGGTTTTTGGCTAGAAGTCCTGCAAAAAAATGCTGTATTTTGTAGTACATTCAAATTTGTCTCCCAGCCACTCACCTAGCATCATTTATGACCTGAAAGTCTCCCCACTCTGCTCTAGCCGAGGCAAATTCCTATGGCTTCATCATGAACAACTGATCAGAATAACTTTTATTCAAAAGTTTTAAACTATTACAAAAAAATTACTGCCTACAACTTCTTTCCATCCTACCACAAAATGTGATGGGGGGGGAAGAGAGGAAGACACCACCATTGAAGCACTTAACACTAATTCCCTTGCTCTTTCATCTCTTCACCATGGTGACTTGTCAGCTCATCAGAAGTCCTATCTGAGCACAGTTCTTTTGATTTTACACTGTTGTGTTTCTGCCTCACTAATTTTTCAAGGACATTTACAGTCATTGTAGTAGCTTGCAAGATTTGATCTATAGAAGGCATCTTTTACAACAAAGCTATTTAAGTATTGGAAAGTGATACTATAAAGAAAAAACAGGTTTTCAAACCTACTGAGGAATTTATAAGTCAAACTCATGTTATTGTATTTTATTGTATTAAAAAAAGAGCTTTGGCACATTAGTTGACATTTATGCTAATTACCAGCAGCACTCAGGCCAAATCCATCTAAACAAAGCTTTCTTCATATTCAGATGAGCAGCACTGATTATGATGAAGTGTAGTTAAACTGTTCCCTTACAGTGCTTAAACACAAGTTGAATCACATTATCAGCAGACCTTATCAAATCAAATTTGACTCAAATATTTGAAATTTATCCACATGGGACAGTCCTTTTGTGCTTCCCTACTACTCAAGAGTCTCTTTTGATGCACAGAACTATTTTATGCAGATACCCACAAAAAAGGAGGAGAGGGGGCGAAGAGGGAGACTACCTAACAAAATACTTTCCCAGAAAGTGGTCTGCTCTCAGTGTCTTCATTTAAGAGAAAACATAACATGCCTTTGAAAGACTTTATTTGGCAGCTAGTGAGTAGACTACACATTCAAGCTCTGTCAACTGCAGTTTTGGAGAAAGAATACCAAGAAACAAAAACTATTCAGTGGGCATCTTAACACAAAATGGAGGCCTGGGTATCTATCATTAGATGCAGAGAATATTTTTCAAAGTATTTTTTAAGTAGGAACCGTGACTAATGGATCACTACTCAACAAAAGAAAACAAATGCAGATTCAATAAGCCTACATGGCAAATAGTGGAAGAGTATAAACAAGTCAGCTAAAGGTGTACCTTTCTTCAGACCAAAACCTCAAAGGCAAGTTTATTGTAAATTTTTTTTTTTCTCTGCAGGCCAGGGCTTCCGAAAAAAAGTGATCCCATATAGTCTACAGCAGATAAACTAGAGGTTTTGCCAAGTGTAGAAGCTAATGTGGAGAGTGCCCATACAAAGATGAGTAGATTACTGTACTCTGGCTGAAAGAGATTTCTGCTCTGCAGAAGTGTTGTTTCTTCCTAATGAGCCTGACAGAAACCTGACCTTCATATGCACCTGATGAGAATGGAAATCCTGATAGTAAAGTATGCCACATCACACAAAAGCAAATGTAGTGCAGTCTGTAAGAAACATTCTGCCCTTTTTATTCCTGTTGCAATTGGGGGGGGTGGGGGGGTGGGGGGGGTGTTCTCAGTAGGCATTATTAGCAGAATCTTCAGACCCAGCTCAGCTACTCACGCTCATTTAGGGAAATACTTTATTGCAAACATCCTCCACTTGTCAGAAAGGCGACCAAAACCAATTTGGAAAAATCACCTCAAAATGTAATATGGAATAAAAGAACAAAAAGGAAACTCGGGAGGTATAAATTCTTACACAAATTCCTGCCTTTAAATAGATGATCTAAGGGTTTTTTGTGATAGGAAACAAGTTCATGAACCTCGCCCTCAATAGCTGCAATAGTTCAGTAGTGGGAAGCCTCACAACTGGCAGGCAATGCTTCAGAGTTCTCTGCTACTGCTCTGCTTGCAACCAGGTTCGGTAACTCTGCTGGGGGATCAGGTCACTGCAGGCAGAGCATAACTTGCAAATCCTACCAGTTCAGTGGTGTTGTCCTATTAGGTGTTCTCACCTGCTTGAAGTCATCCCTGGGAGTTTGTCACCAGGTAAAGCTGCAAACAAGCCGTATGTCTGTAAGCATCCAAGTCACTTTGCACATAGATCCTAATTGCAGATATATAAAGCTTACAGAGTTTGGCAGGGGCAGAGCTGAACTGCAAATGACAGCCAAGCTGCCTTTAAGAGGCAGGCAGGTGCGATAGCTGACCCAGTGAAAACTGGGACCACTAAAAAGTTGTGCTTGGCAAAAGATTTTTTCTCCTCTAAAAAACTTATACATTTCTTTAATAAAACAAGAAGTTTGACACTCTAGGACAGGCAGATGGGTCACTATTCAGTCAAGGATACAGAAATCAACAACAGTAACTCTACCGAAGTTAAGCATTTCTTTTACAGTTTCTCATTTCACTAAGGCTATATCCCCCAGTAGTTTTAAAAACGAACAAAAGCTTGCTACTAGTAATCCTCTAAGAAAAAGCTACTGCTTCTTGATGCTGAGGTCCTTGTAGTGCCACATGAACTAGAATCCTGTACAAAGAGGACCTGGTCAAATTAAAATAATCAAACCCAAGTACCTAATTCCCTATAATCATTGCATTCAGTCCCTTTTACAGAGCCACCTAATCAACACCATAGTAACATTTTTAATGGATACAACTGGCAGCTAAAACGTACATAAAGACAGACAGGGATCATGTCAGCTGCTGGGCACATAACACTAGCCACACGACTGCACCTAAGGTTCACCATACTTTGAGCTAAGAGGCACACTATTTGCTGAATGGGCTCTTTCGTTGTTTCTTTCAGTGGGGGGAGGGTAAAGGGAAAGTTTTAAAACTTATTTTTCCATAAGTCTTTAACATAACCTATGATTATGGTTATTTTAAAGTAAAAGACGATTGCCACAACATTAACAGCAGCACAAGCTATGCCAGTTTTCTAACTTTATACTGCAAATACAGTTCCAAACTGACACATAAAGGCAAAGCCACAATCCTTAATCAAATTACCAATCAACAATAACCAAGTCCCATGATCTCAGTTAACCAAATGCTAACACAGTAAAATTTACATAAAAATCAGTTATTCTGCAATTTCTGATTTTGACTGCAATATACCACACAATGAAAATAACTCATACTGCCAGAAGCTGAAATAGTGAACAGCTGAGATCTTCAAAGAAAAAAAATCACATCCTAAGTTCCTTTTTTTTAGTAAAATAAGAAATTTTAACATTTAACACATTTCTTTGCCACAAAGGGAAAGCTGCATCAACTTCTACCCTATATGCTCCAATACCACTACAGTTAGTTTTTAAAATGACAAAACACAAAGAGCTATCATTAATTGTGTTTGCTAAGTTTCTAATCAGCTGTCTGCAGATGACTCCCTCTCTATTTTCATAAAGTGCAATTGTTGCTGGCTTCCCATATTTGATTTTTTTTCCCCCCAGCAAGTCACTTAATCTCTATTTGTCTCTTGAAGTTAGAAGCTCACATCCTTTTTCAATCTTCTGGTGTCTACCAGCCTGAAAAACTCTTCTAAACCAGCTACAGAATACATACATCCCAATTCATGAACCACGTCAAAAACAGGGCACCTTTCCATCTGTGTTTTGTAGCACTAAAGAAAATTAAGAAGGCAATGACTGACTATTTTGCAACCATTATCAATGCTACATGTATGAAACCAAGGAAAATAAAAATTAGTCACACATTCAGATGAATTTTAAAACACTTAGTTCTATTGTCTTGAAGTTTTATTCAGAAAGCATCCTATAAGGATGAAATGCTGCAGAGCTAGGGAGGCTAATCAAAATAGTCCAGCTTTCTTGATGAATGTTAAGTATCAGAAGGCAGCAAAAACTACTGGCTTTACCAATTTTGCATTTGAGTTCATTCTGTACTTGCAAAAAGGTACATCAATGAGACCCTTGAGTACACTTCTAATAATGCCAACCATTCTTTGAATCAAAATATCTAGGTCAATTCTCTTACACGTTGACAGTAAATACACTCTAGAAACAAGAGTAGCATATCAATTTCCACAATTTAAGACTCATAATAGCAATATGCACATGCAACACATACAATAGCACTGTACACACCTTTATAGCTTATAGTGAAAAACATTTGTACCAAGAGGTTCAGATCCTTCCCAGTAATAGATCAGACAAAAAGAGATCATAGCAGACATGCTCAGGAGCCTTTTGCCTGTGAGCACCTGGGAGGACCTTTTGCAATTTCACAAACCACACAAAGTTCCTGCAGGCATGTTTCTCTTAGCCACCCACCTTTCAGAAAGTATTAGACTTTGACTATTATGGTTGTCCTCTCAGGATTATCTACTTTTGAGCTATAACAGACCTCCCTTTTCAAAGAAATCATACTAGTTGGTATTCATAAACTTTAATTACGGTGTGATGATTGGAAAAAGTCTGTCCCACAAACCTAAAAGCTCTTAATGTTATCAGATACAGGAATTTAAACTATCACCTCTTATACGCAGTCCTTCTAGTGATGTTTTAGCCTAATGAAACTTGCCAAAAAAGCAAAGGCAAAACAAGATTTGAGATGTTCATTAGCTTGATACAAGCTAATCTTAAGCAAGATTTCATAGGACAACTGTGCCAGATTGGTTTGCAGACAGTGAAATAAGCTACTGCAGTCAGCTGTGCACACCAGCAGCCTAGCAGATGGACTGCAGTCTACATCCAGCCCAAAATGGTCTAGATACCCCTCCCAGCAAATTTCTTCATTCTCCTTGACCACAGGACCCACAGCACACTACTGACATGCATGAACACCACAACTTTCGGCAACTCAAACAGTCATACCCAAACTTCCACCAGTTCCCTAAACACAAAAGGACATGACAAGCAGTTGTTACCAGCAATAAACAGACAGGGAGGGAAAGCAGCTGCATGGAATCAACTCACCACCAGAACAGCTACTGCCATTCAAGACCAGGCAAGAAAGGAAACCAACTGGCCTACTCATGCTGAGTTTTTCTGATCTAGTCCTATAAAAGCCCAGCTGAAAGAGCACTTGCAGGCATTATCCCTTAAGAGATCACACAAAGTATTTGGGCAAGCTTGTCTGCAGGTATGTACGAGAAGTTTTGTTAGGAAATCACGAGGCAGAAGAAAAAACTGTGTATGCTTTCTTTAAGCACAGCCTTACGCATTGTTCCTCCCCCTTGTGTTAAAGAACTACATGCATTAGATAGACTGGTAACATTCACATGCATGATGTCACATGCAGAAATGTATATATGAAACCAGGACTTAAAACATCTAAACCTTTTTGATTCTACCCATTTGGTACACTGGAAAAGAGTTACAAACTCTTCATTTCAGCTCTAGTTCTCTCTGTCCTCCCTACAGAAAGAATACAAGAATATTTACCTTAGAGCACAAATTATTTACCATCTCAAAGAGAAAATAAGAATGCATAAATCTTCTGAAGTTTATAACTAACTAGGGAAGGGAGATAACTCAACATTTCGTAGCACCAGCTTTAGCTGGAAGAGGTGCAACCTACCAAATCAGGATGAGGATTACTGCTATTTGTGGAGAAAACTATTTTCACACCTCTATGTTGTAACACATTCTAAAGATCAGCACAAAGCTAAAAAACACTTGCCAAATACTCCTAGAAAAGTTAGGGAACAACTGAGAAATGAAACTATTGCAAAGAAAATCATACAGCATTTCTAGCAAAAGAAAGCTAGCCATGACTTCTTTAATTAGAAGAAATGCCTTTTTGTATTCATAGCAAAAAAAAAAAAACCACCACCCAACAAAAAAACAAACTAGGTACTCTGAAAGAATGGTTTCCTTATTTCTATGAGCGTTTAAAATCAAGTTACATTTTCAGGTGATTTATCAAGTCACTGCCTAAGTCACTGTTTATAAAATTTAGTTTTTCTTTATCAGCTATTAAATCTTACATGCTTCGTATTTGTATGCATTTATGTACTGTGTCAATCTAAACAGAGAACTAAGAACCACCACTCCTTATGAAAGTAGAAGGAAACCTCATTTCTTTTCTTCAGCACATTTATAAATGCATGAGTGATTTTCCACACATGAATGATTCCTACTTGGTTATCAAATTAGATTCAAGGGAAAAGTCAGTCTTCTCCATAACCAGCAGAGGGAAGGAAAAAACAACAACAACAACAATCAACCTTCATTATTTTCTTGCTACTTATTACACTGTTTGCGATGTATGGCAATTACGAGGTTAGTGAGACAGAACAACCTTTTGTAGACAATCTTCAGGTCTCTCCATTCCAGGAAGCTGCACATTTTCGGTTTGCGGGCTAATACTGTTTGAACAAGTTCCCTTGTTATTTTCTTCTTTTCTTTGTCAGATAAGGGGACATACCACTTCTGGAGTCTCAGTTTCCCCTGGCGACTAAAAAGCAACATAAACTGCATCTGTTGAATTGGAAGGAGGGAGGAAAAAAAAAAAAGATTAATCTCAGTCTCTTAGTTCTAAAAAGATTTCTGTGAGGAAAACCAAACAGGAAGCAAGATAGCCATCCAAAACTAACTACATTATGTGTTTCTATAGCGGTGGCAGATGTGACACAAGATTTGGAAGTACCAGTACTACAAAGGATTCCACTGAGCAAGGTCAGTCAAAGCAAAGATAGTAGAAGGGATACACAAGTTTCAGAAACGTGTGTCAGAACCACCACGTAGCGAGTGAATACACCCAAATTTCAGACAAACCACATCCAGCACTGGTATGGTTGCATTTGCGTTTACTACAGAAAACGACAAAAAAACCAGCACAGCCGCCTCCTCAAATACCCAAACTCATTTTCAATTCACCGGATTAGAGCCTTACAGCAGGAGCAATTTGCACTTAAGATCTTTCTGAAAAGCCTCAGAATACTTTAAAAGACATTAAATCTCCCAATGGAGAGTCCTACGGCATAGAAAAGCCTAGTCTTTTCTCACATTACACAAAAGGAGTAGAGATTAAGTGCTTTCCCTGCGGTCCTATGTTCCAGGTCCCGCTTCCTCTAAAGGAGTGATGTTGCAATTATATTTTAAGAGGAACTTGTCTGCTGTGTTTTCCAGCAGCTGCAACATTAAAGAAAATGGTTTGGGTTTTTTTTTTTTTCCCCTTTTTGCTCAAAGTTATATTGGGCTGCGGAAGTTTCCCAGGCAATATGACAGACCTGAAATAGGATAAGAAAGCCCAGCCTGGTCCCGGGTGACAACTCCGACCAGCGCCAGCACAGACAAGAGGCGGCGGCAGCGGCTGGGAAGCCCGGCGGTGCCGGGGCGCTCCCTCGGCGGGGGCAGCCCTCCCAGCCCACCGCCGCCCTGCCCTCCCCTCCCCTCCGGCGGGCACCGCCGCCGCAACACCCCCCGGCGCTCCCCTGCCTCCGGGCGACCCTCCCGGCCCCCCGCCGCCCCCGAGCAGCCGCCGCGGCTCCTCCCCAGGCGGGAGCGGTCGCGGGCGACCCGAGAGGCGCCGCCGGCAGCGCGGACAAGGGGCGGCCGCAGAGGTGCGGGCCCGCCCCGACCCGTGAGGGGAGAGCAGCGCCCGCTCCACTCCGCCGGGCGAGGGGCAGCCGCCGCCCGTCCCAGCCCGGGGTGCGGAGCCGGGGGAAGCGCTGCCGCCGGGGCTGCGCCCCGCTCGCCACGGCGTCTCTGTGCGCTGGCGGGGAGGGCGAGAGGAAGAGCCGCCAGCCGTCCCCTCCCTCGGCCGCAGGCGGCCGCTCCCCGGGGCGGGCTGGAGAGCAGGGGGTCCGGCAGCCCGGGGCAGGGAGCGCACCCCGCCGCCTCCCCTCGCACCCCACGGCAGGCTCCGCGTCCCGGCGCAGTGAGGAAGGCGAGCGCGTCTCCAAGCGGCTGTGCTCACCGTGCCCCGCGGGGGAGAGCCAGGAGGAAGAAGAGAAGGCGACACCGCTCCCGGGCTGCTACTGCCGCCGCGGCCGCCGAGCGGGACTGAGAGGAGGGGAGGGGAGATGCCGCCGGCTCGAGCCCGGCGCGAGCGCGCGCGCGCCTCAACGGCCACCCCCCCCCCTTCCTTCCCCTCCTCCCCGCGCGGGCGGGGCGGGGCGGGGCCGGGCCGGGCTCGCGGGGGGCGAGGCAGGAAGGGGGCGTGGCCCGGGGCCGCCTCCACTTCCCCCCTTCCCTCCGCGCAGAACTTTATTAGCGCGCCGGCTCGCGGCGGAGGGGGGGTGGTGAGGCACGCGAGGAGCGCATGCGCAGTGCGGCGAAGACGGGGGGGGCCTGAGGGAGCTGGCCGCCACCCAACCGGGGAGCTCAGCGCGGCGGCGGGGGGGAGGAGCGGAGCAGGGCATTGACCAATGAGAGGGAGGGAAAGGCGGCGCGGGAGGAGCTGGCGGCGGCGGCGGCGGGAGGGGCTGGGGCGGGAGGCGGGGTTAAAGAGCCTAAATCCTCGTGGCCCGAATTAGGATAGGGCCCCCGCCGGCGCGGCAACAGCCAACCGGGAAGCGCAATGCGGATAGCGGTCCGCAGGCAGCCAATGGGTGACGAGGCACGGAGTTGGGGAAATGACATCAGTCAATCAGGCGCCCGGAGGGTGAGACTCCGCCCCCGGCCGCCCCGCGCCTGTGCCGCCCCGTGTTTCCCTCTAGCACGTGCGCGCCCCGCGTGGGGGGCGGGAGGTGGAGGCAGAGGGGCGTGCGCGGGGCGGGGAGCCGTTGGGCGGGAGGCTCCCCCCTTCCTGAGGAGGCTCCCCCCCGTGAGGAGACGCGGCCTCGCCTGGGGGGGAGTGGGCGCTCGGCGTCGGCCGCGGCGTGCGGGGAGCCGGGCTGCGGCAGGCGGCACCGCGCTTCCCCGGAAAGTTGTTTTTTTTTTTCCCCCCCAAAGTCACCTTGATTGCGAGAGGTAATTAGATTCGCAGGGTGAGCCGCCGTCATGTATTTAGCGGTGCTGTGTTTCGCAGCTGCATTTATTTTTTTATTCGTGTGCAGCTAAATAGGCTTTCCGTGCCAAAACAGTTCGATTTGGCGTTTTGTTTGGTTGGCTGATTTTGGTTTTTTATGGGTTTGTTGGGGGGTTTTTTGTTCTAATTGAGGTAGGCTGAAAATACGTGGTGAAATTTTAGTTCAAAGAGATTTAGAGATATGTCTCTTCGAGCCAAAGTTGGAACACCTTATCAGAAAAAATCTTTTCAGGACCTAAAGCTCGCTACATCATCGGTGCTCACCCCCCCACCAGCATTAAAGGCAGCAATAATCAGAAAAGATGACTTCAACCAGCTGATCCTTTAATGGTGTAACACGGTGATTGACAGGATAAGGGGAAAAGATTGTGCTCCCCTCCATAGCTCTCTTGTTAGGAGTAGCTCTGAGCGCTTTGGGATGTGTCATGCTTTTATTACTTTTTATTATTGACATTTAAAAAAAAGCCTATTTTTTTGGCTACAAAACAGCTGTGGCAGCAGAAACCAGTGCTGGAAATGCTTTTGTGTAAAAATGTGGATGGTCTGAAAGGAAAGCCAATTTTCTGGCGTTTCAAGGAATGCTATTGTACTTGACAAGAGGACAAGGAGGCGCGCATGAAACCCAACTGAATGGATAAGGCAATTACAATATTAGAGGTCACGTCGAAAGTGAGAACTACTGTTGTAGGGGCTTGTTCCTGTCATATTTAATGTTTGTTTAGCAGCCATCCTGTTCTCATTTAAACTTGCCTTTCATCAAGCACAGAAACAGATGCCTATGGATCTGTTACCTCAGAGAGTCTTCCGTTATGCCAGTGTATTATCTTGTCCTCAGTTGTTGCCACGTATTGCAGCTCCGCTTGTTTCTTGTGAGGCTATCCCATGGTCTGAAATACCCTGTTGTTCAGAAAGCTTTCATAAATGATCTCTTTCCTAATCTGCACTGCCAATCTTGAGTTTAGCATTGTATATCACATGAGTTCTCTGTTACGAGTGCATGCACACTTGAGGTGCTTCTGAGTCTTATAAATCATTATTTAAGCCAGCAACCAACTTTTATTTCTCTTCATCTGAGCTACTTCCAGTATATTAGCATCATTATGGTAATGGGAGCTCAGAAATGAATTTCTGAAGGAGTCGCACCAGACCTGTATTATGATTTGTCACTTCCTAGCTCAGTGAAATATTTCTGCATATGGATCAAACCACACATTCTACAAACGCTTAGTTGATTGCAATCAGATGAGCTACCCAGATGGTTCAAGAAATGTATGTATTCTGGTGGCATAAAGACAAAGTCTCAAAGCTCCACCGATTCTTTTTTTTGATCCTGTATCTCTGTTTTAATTTTTTGTCAGATTTCCTGCTCAGTTTCAGTTTATGGTTTTATCCAGTGATACAAGGGCAATTTTTCCACTGTTTTTCTCCCTCCTCTCTGTTACTTGGCTGGATTTCTTCAGACTTTAACCTGGAGTTTCTTAATTAAATCTCCTCCTGCTCAGAATCACTCTGCTATATGCTGTTTTAGGTGGTATGATAAGGCATGTGAGAGCAGTGATACGTCAGGCATGGTGGGCACTGTGTCTAGCCAGGTCTAGCTCAGCTGAAGCTTTCCGTCTTCCTCAGCCTGTCCTGCCTCCTCATCACTGTTCCAGCCGGAGGATGCTTTTTTCTCACGCCTGCCCGGACCGCCACTCATATGATCATTCCTTAACTCGTTTCTCTCAAAATGACCCTGCTTATTTTAAGCAATTTAAGGTGCGATTCCATGGCAGTTTCAGATGATCTAAATCCCAACTTCACCCACCCCCTCCTTCCAGTCTCAGCTCCGTGTTCCCATTGCTTTTCCTGTGCTGGCACTTCGCTGCATCTCACACAGGGCATTGCCAGCGAGGCTGCTTTTGGCTGTACAGGTGAGGATACAATAACCAAGTGAGCTGGCTTCAGGATTGAGTACCTCTGTTGGAAGGGCGGTGAAAAACAGAGGTAGTGCTGTCCTTTCTGTTTGTGCTGTTTCTTTCAGGAGCTTCAGAAGACTTGGCTCTTTGCATTTTTTTTCAGTGTTGCAATTTGTACTAATTACACCTCTTTATACCGACTCCATCATTTGTTCCTGCAAGAAATTACCCTGTCACTTACCCACTGAACTAGCAATATACTGAACTAGCTGTAATTATCAAATTGATAAAGATACATATGATGCTTAAAACAATAATGCAATAGCCTTTGAGTATTCCACAAACCAGTGACAAGGCAAATGTCATGCAGTCTAATTTTAGACATGACACAGTGAGTCTTCTGTTCATTAGCCTTTGTTTATTGTCTTATAACCGGCTTTAACAAGATGGATTTTAAAGAATGAGCTCAGGATTTTGGTTTCTAAGCCATGAATGATAACCCCCTGGTTTATTAGGAATGGATTTTTCAACTGCTATAGTTGTAAAATCCTTGGTATTCCATTTTAGATGTAAGGCAAGTCTTCAGGGGATATATCAATTGACTATAAGACATTCGGGGTCCCCAGCCAAGAGTTTGCTCTCTAGGTTATTTCCAGCCTGACTTGAGACACAGAAGAGAACTGCCCAGAGCTGGGGAGAGAGTCAGGGTGGGAGGAAGGAAGCTTACATCAAATAAGATTAAATTTGCTTGGGTTTGCCTGGTATGGTTTATGTCAATTCTTGAGGTTTTTTGTTTGGTTGGTTGCTTGTGGGGTTTTGTTTGTTTGCTTGTTTTTATTAATTAATTAGAATATAGTAGATTTGTCTGGAATATTGGGTCTTACACCAAAATTAATAAGGCCAGCATCCTGGCATTTGGCACTTCATGCATGGTGTTAGTGTCAAATCTGAAGACCCTAGAAGAATTTTGTTGTGTTTTCATTGTTAGCCAAAATGATGGGTAAACCAAAAGGCCTTTATAACATGAACTATTTATTAATTCCAATGGAAAATTTGTCTATTAAATTTTAACAGCTTTTTTTTTTTCTTCTTTCAGAAAAGCAACCCAGTATTTAGTAAAGAAAGTCTTGGCACCAGCCTTCCTTTCAACCATCTCAGCACCTTAAAGAGGACGGCAACATACTTTAAAAGTGCATACTGTATCTTGCAGGTCTCTACTAAACTAAGTGGTGGATATATGAGTGAGACTCATTTTATTGTTAATTTATCTTCTTCATGCTCAATATCAGACTCCATTTTCATTGACTGAATAACCGTGGAGTCATTATGAAGGCAATAAGAACTGAGTTACTAGCCTTGGAAGTGATTACTGCTAGATTTTTGCCTCTTGAGCCTCCAAACAGGATGTTGCGTTATTATATGCAATTCCCTTCCCTGATGTACTGTCTGAGCGTTGGCCAAACTATCAGTGTACCACTATGATTCATGCAGAACACTTAATCTCAGTGGAGCCAAAGTAAGTATACATGAGACTGTAAATGACAGTTTTCATTGCTGTGCTCCTTTTTTTTATGTGGAGCTCTCTCTCTTGATGAAATACTATTTAGTGCAATCTAGTAGCCTGATTGCTAGATGCTGGTAAATCATCAGATCATGCCTGGAATCCTTACCCGCCTGTCTTTTCTGTGTAGATGTTACAGGTTGGCATGTGAGAGACTTCTGAACATTGAAATTCTTTTAAATACAATTGGTTTCTAACAGTCATGTATGGCTCTCCCTCAGGAACATGGATGTCAGGCCATATGTGTGATAGGCACAGGTACAAAATGAGCATCATGGATGTTCATCCTTGAAGGTGAATTTTTGGAGCTGAAAGAATAGTTTGAAGCTGAAGCGTGGTCTTCCATCCTGGTTATGAGAATTACAGAACTTAAACCATGGCTTACGCGTGTAATTTGCTTTGGAAAATAAACACCTGCTTTTGAAAGTATCTGAATATGCAGAAGTGAGGCAAGGGAATGCGGTAGTTGCCAGCCAGCAAGGGCTTGCTCTTACTTACCATGTTCATTAGCCTGAGCCTGTGCAAGGCACGGCAGCCGTTTGAATAAGACATGCACAAGCCAGCTGGTAGCATTGTGTATGTTGTGCTAGTGAGCAGCAGATTTCTCTCTTTTTTTTATTTAGGTGATGTTCTTATCTTTTGTTTTTCAATGTTTGTGTTGGAATAGTGCTCAGAGGCCCCAGAACTGAAGAAGTTAACTGCTATGCAGACGTTTATGAAGAAATTGTCACTACTCTTAGTGCTCCTTTCTGCTCCACTGCTACAAATTGTGCCACAGTGCAGCAAAGAATTGAATGGTTTCTGAACGAAGTGTGTGAGGAAACCTGGCTTTTCAGCCTCACAAGGCAGTTGCTGGGAGGAAGGGGGAGAGAGGAAAGAGAGAAGGCTGGGATTTCTGAGAATGTGTCAGTACTTTAGGGAGTTGTCTAATAAAGCATGTCATATATATCTTGCTCATCCTCTGGCACTCCTAAGAAAGCAGTAGCTGCCACTATGGTTTGTAAAGTGGCTGATGCCGCAGGTTAAGCAGTACGTACTTACTGGATCCATCCCCTCAGATAACGTATTTGGACAGGCTTGTGCGGAGCTGCTCAGTTTTGCCCAGGAGGAGGAATTTTTTTAAGATACGAGAGCACAACTCTGGATAGGACACCTGTGAAGTCAGACACGTTCAGGGTAAGACAGTGCGTAGGTTTTCTGGAACACAGTTTGATCACCCTAAATCCACTGAAGTCCTCATTTAGGCATGTATGTCCTCTTCTGTCCTTGCTATGAGACATGCCCAACTGATGATCCTGTAAGGCCTCTTGATACAGTTGTGTGTGGAGCCTGATCTGATATAGCTTAGAAGGTACTGTCTTTTGCACCAAGGAGATAATCCAATTTCCAACTTCTGACTTTCCTGGATTGGCACGTTGCTTTGTGTAACCGGGACAGAAGATACAGACTTGCATAGCATGTGTCCTAATTTTCAGCAGATAGAAACTTTTCATGGAAACTTGGAAACTGGTCTGAATCCGAAATGGTAACCTAAAACTAAAATGTTCTGTGTTATAATCAGACTCCTAAATCTCCCAAGCTTCCACACTGATCCTACAGTATTACACTAAGCTTTCATTTCAAATCTTTCTGGAAAACTCAGTACAACTTCGTCTGTCGTTTTAAAGAAAATATATTACATGATCTGCCTTGTTCTTGCCACTACCATAAAGGGACAATGCAGTCTGTAAGATCTTCGTTTATTGCCATTTTCTTTTTGGCTAAAATGTTTAATGAGGATAAAACTGGGGCAGCCAAAGGCCTGTAAACCATTTACTCCCTAATTTTAAAGGTTCAAGAAGAATTTAAATGATGTGTAGATTTTTGTGCTGACTGTGTCTGCATGTGAGAAAATTTTATCCATGTGGATTCTCATTCCAGCTGTGTATGCCCCCTCTGTTGCCATTACATTGTAAAGCCTATCTTTGCAGTGCCACCCTCGTCCTACCTTAAAGCCGCTAAACAGCAATTACAGCAAACATCTTTGCCAGGGGGATGTGTACATCAGTTGGAAGAGTGTGTACCTGGGTTCTCTAGGTTTTGAAGGCTTTTGAAGAACTAAAGAGCATAGGAAATGAGTGTGACAGAGCTCACCGTGAGATCTTATGGAAGGGGAATGTGGTTTTATGAACAAAATCTCTGTAAACAGTTGACTGTCTCCCTGTACACTTTCACACCCACATACTTGGAAGCACCCAAATTTGTGTGTTCAAATGGTCTGGCCAAGATCACGTCTGTGATCACACGGAGGATAAGGATGCTGTCTGTTAAGTCCTCATTGTGCCTCTAGGTTTCTTGATTGGCAAATGAACTGATTTTGGACTTGTTTTTTATACTCTCTAGGAGGGGATGGTGTTTGGGATACTTTGCCTCACTATTTTGTTTCATCCTTCACAAATTCATGAATGTCTTGTTGCCTTTGGGTATTTTATGGCTTTGGACTTGTTTTTTTGTTTGATACTTTCTTTGTCTTGTTTGATACTTCCTTTGTCTTTTTTGATACTTTATGTTAGTTTGTTCCTTCTCTTCATTCACATACCTTTCTTTCTAATATGTGTTCTACTGCGTCTTCTGGTACTTTCTCTCTCTCCATGCCCCCCCCCCGCCTTAATACCAATCTTAATATTTGTTAGAAATCACAGCAAGAGAACCGAGTAGCTCTTTCCTTTTCCTTGAACACTTTGTTCCTCAAGTGCAAGCCTCACTTTTTATTTCACTCTATACAGTAGCATATCAAATACAGTTAGAAGCCTGTCCCAGTAAGAAGACCCCATTTACTCTATGATTTTAGGATTCTGCCCTATTCCAATGGGTCATTAGCAGAAGAAAGCCAAAAGGAGATTCAGCTATTTGCTCAAGTCTGAAAGGCCAGTGTTTCAAAACTGCAGAGTGTGCTATTAACAAGGATGAATCCTTTGGCAATGCAAAATACTTGTCGTGCAGAACCTAAGGCCCTTATTACAAATTCATGAATGATTTTAATGCATTCTGGCAGCTTTCATAAGCATTGCAGTCATCTGGAAGCAAAAAAGATCATTGGTTTGTGCAAAGTAATACAGCTATGCTCATATTTGATCTAGCTCTCTAGTGGGAAAGGAATACTTAAACTTTTTTAAAAAAATTAATCAAGAGACATTTCTACTATATTACAGCTCAGCAAACTATTTAGAGGTCATGTTCAATAAGAGATAATAACTCAATGCAGAGCATCAACAAAAGAAAAAGAAGACGACTAAAATGTGCACAGCAATTGATGTGTTGGAGGAGTTGTAAAATCATGTTGTAAAACTTAACTACCAGTTGTCAGAAAGTAACACTCTAATAGGAAAATCTGTCTGTCCTTTCATTTTGTCCTAATTTTTTAAATGCTTTCTCCAAAATGTGAGTTTCCCTCTGAGCACTCTTAACTTAGTGGCACTGTTTGTTGCAGAGAGACAAAGCTGTCAGAAAGGAAATCAGATCTGAGAGCGAGCAGCTTTTATTTCCCTGGGGCACTATGGTGCAAAATGATAGCAACAGTCAACAAGTAACATTTATTGTGGTAGATGCTTGAAGAAGTACCCAATAGCTGATTTCTAGTACAGTTTTCATAATATTATTTTTCCCAGTAAGCAACTGTTGTGGAAACAAAAGAGAGATTGCATGATCACAAGTCAGAGAGGAAGCATGCATGGGAAAGGATGCACTGAAATGAGTACTGTTCCAGAGCTGCTGTGTATAATACAGTGGACCCTGATGTAAGGCTAAAACTAAAGCTTCAAATTTTCAAAATTCTGGCTCTTTCTATACAGCCAATCACAGCTGAGTTTTGGGCCGGGCTCCTAAATGCTATGAAATCTCTTCCTTCTCTAAGTAGAACAGGTTTGTCCCACTTGCTCAGATTTGCAAAAGGAACTCGTGTAAAGAAAGCTTATAATTAATCTCTCTTCCCAGTCTGCCATGAAGAAATTACAGTTTTACAGCTTGCTTTGCCACTGAATAATCAGAATTAGACATCCTTCCTCTCTGTTCAGTCATGAGTAATTTGCATTGAGGGGTACCAAAGAACAGCATAGTGAAATCACCCCCAGGCAGCTAAACAGTCAGAAGAAATTAAGTCTGTGCATAAACTATGTATAGACTTAAAAAAAAAAAAAGAAAAGGAAAAAAAACCCCACACCAAAAACCAAAACCAAGAGAGCCATGCCTGAAACAGAGCAACAAGCCAGGGCATATTTAGGTTGGTTTATATTTATTTACAAATGTTGGTAGCAGATGGTTACCAACAGTTGATCAGTATGGCTGTTTAAGCAACTTAAAAGCTGTAACAAACAGCACAACTTACGTAGCAGCTCGCCTTCTTTAGCCCACTCTTACTTGTGTTACCCAGAACAACTCCCATTACAGTTCATCACACAGCTAAGTAGCTAAAAAAGGAAATAGATGCAAGTGCAAAACCAGGGAAGCAGCATGGTTGTCCAAAACTAGAGATCAGTGGTTTCTCCATCATGGATGCCAGCTTTGAGTGATAGTTCTGTGCACAAAAGATCATTTTCAGAAGATTTCTTCCTCTCCTGAGTACAGAGTGTACCTTGGTTATTAAAACTTGTAGAGGCTACAGGTGCAGGTGCTACCTGAGCTACTAGATAGGCATAATTTATCTCACAACTCTTTTTAAGAGAGCATATTTAGGAGACACGTAAACTAGTCTGCTTTTTCCCACATTACCCTTTTATTTTCATGCAACACACAAGCTGGCTAAGATGAAGTGATGACTGACAACTGAAGGTGGCTAGTCTAATGGATGCCTATGATACATATTGGTTAAAAAATACTGTCTAAAGAAAATAAATACGAATGGGGGGGGGGTGTCAGCTGAATTTCCCCAAAAGAAGGCCTCACACCTAAGAATATCACATCTAGAGTTGTCATACAGGATACACAGTTTTTGTGTACCTCCTACTGAAACAGTTTAATTCAGCTGGGCTCCTCTCTCTTGGATACCTAATTCACTGGCAAATTGAAGAAGAAAGATTATGTCTTCATAGGCAGCTGGATGGAACTACTTGTGATACCAAAGTGGAGATAGAAGAAAACATCAATTATATCACCATAAAAGGGATGGGCAATATAATAAGCAAACAGTGATTTAAAAATGGAAACACGAATGCTTGCGTTGTAAATATTTACCATGAAGCTGACTTTCCTGCTCCTGGTTGAGCAAGTGGCAAGGAGCAGCGTAGTGACTTGTTGAGGAGAACGTCGCTGTAGATGGCCCAGAGAAGAGGGTACCACCACCATTGTGTCACTGTCTGACTTGGCCTCACAGCCTGCCTGGCGTCAGAAACCTCCATTCATCAAGAGCCCAAAGGGTGTGCGTCCACGTGTGTGTGTGCGTTTGTGTCTGAAAAAGGATTGCTGACTCTACGCCTGCAAATTGAAAGAGGTACTGACTGCACTCATTTGTTCCTTGCTGGGAAAATTCTGTGTACAGTGGCGATGCAACGTCATAAAACCAGGTGGAGTCTGAACTGGAAACGGGTATAGTTTATGCTGATTTAATTGATTACATTATGAATATGAAGAAGCTGAGAAAAAAAAATTCCTGTCTTTCATTCATATGTAGTAAATGCTCAAAACAACTTTTATGAGAGTATCTCCTTAATTAGGAGTGGTGTGCATTTAAAAGATTCTTTCTGTGTAACTTGACACGTTGCACAGCAAGTTTTAAGACCAGGATGTGCATGTTTATATTGAATGCTTGCAGGGTACGTGCCCGCTATACATTTTGCTGAGGTCCTCCCTCAGAGGTGAGCAGATCTGAGCTTACACATTAGCCCAGCGTGGGAGCATTTCCATGCTGCAGCGTGACTGATGCTCCCATCGTTTCTGTACCCACTTGTGTGCAGTGGAGCACGGAGCCACTGGCTCTCAGTGTGCTGGGACCTGCCCTTGCGGTGCCCACAGGAGCCCTGGCACGGCCAGGGGTGATGGGGCTGGGGGACAGGGATGCAGGGCCACCAGCACTTGGGCTTGCCTGCACCCTCGCTGCAGATCCGCCCAGTCCTGGCAACAGACGGGCACTACATCAGTTTTGGGCCTTAAAGCAGCGCCAGACTGAAATCACCAGGCTGAGGAGCGGATGATGGATGGGTGCAGGCTGAAAACTGGCTGAGAGCCCTGAATAACTGTCCAGTTTAGACATCACCACACTGGAGGAGACTTTGGCAGCATCTACGCTTACCTTCCACTAAGCGCTGAATCATTCTGCTCTGCTGGGGTGAACAGTACCTGGACAGGGAAGGGACGCCAGGGAAGGATGCTGCCGTGCCAAGGGGCCGTGCTTGGCTGAGGCTCGGGGTGAGCTTTGGGGCTTGGGACGCTCCTGGTTCCTGGGCGCAGGCACAGCCGCCCTGCCACCCGCGCCGGGCAGACGCCTCCAGAGCCAGACAGAGCCAGACGTGTGGGGTCCGTCTCTGAGAAAAAGGCAGATTTGCCAGACGCCAGGCAGGCAGATTTATGTGGTTGCTCTTTCCCCCCTGGTGCTACAGAGTGGAGCCAGTGCCCCGCCATCTCTCAGGAAGCAGAAGCTGTAGGCCTTGCCAGTGGTGTATGCAACCGGTACTGTTAGACTTGTCTTAGAAGTTTCTGGTAATGACATATTTAGGTTACAGCAGATCACATTTTCATTAGTGGTGCTGCTTCTGGAGAGGAGCGCTGAGTAGTAATCATTATTATTGCTTTAACAGATTGTATCTGTGCACGGCTGCCACCTGCCACTCTCAATACTGCACTGTAGAGACAGCCCTGGTTTTAAATCCTGGTGGGTGACCTTATTATCAGTTCCATGTTTTCAAAGCCCATGGAAGCCTGGCCCCAAATGATGCAATTTAGAAATAAATACATTGGAGGGTTCCTTTTCCTTGCTGTTTGGCTTCTGGGTCTTTAGCATCCATACAGGTCATTTTTCATTGTTCTCTCTACAGCGGGCTAAGATTTTAGGTGCGAGAAGGAAGGAGGGAAGAGGGGAGGGAAGGACAGAAGAAAGGAAGGAAAGGAGGGAAGGAGGGGAAGAAGAAGGGAGAGAAGGGAAGGGAAAAAGGGAAGAATAGCAAACAAGAAGAAGAAGAAAAGAAAAAATAATGTCTACAAAACAACACCGGGAACTGTGCCTTTAAGAAAAGTAACAGGTAAAAGAAGTTTCGCATAAAACCAGAGGCAGTATCTCTGTCAAGACTTGGCTCACTGAACAAGAGTGAAAGGCAAAGTAAATGAATATATTTTATCCAGCAATAGCTTGTCAGCTCAAAATTATCCATGCCAGCACAGACATTAACAGGGTTGTAAAGCCACCCCATTCCCTTCTCATAAATTCCCTGGCTTGCATTAGTGAACTTGAGATTTCTTGTCCTCTCAGTACTCATGATTTTTGTGACTCTAACCCACAGCAGGCCAGGTAATGGACTACCTTGGTGCTGAAATTTACTTTATTTTCTGAAGTGAGAGGACTGGGATTTCAGGCTTTGACACTTGAGTTCTACCTTTACTTTCTGGGCTATTGAATATGCAGGTGCAGAAGGACAGAGTAATTCGGGATCTCTGGTTTGTCTAGGTGGCTGAGAGTCGCGGAGATGATCTTTCAGAAGAGGAATTAAGACAGTGGGGGATCCAGGAATAATTGTTTGGATGATGCTACAGAAGTACAAAATGATTTTGGGGAAAACACAGTGCTCTTAGCTTTGTCTGGAGGGCCAACTCCCTAAGACCTGTCCAGGCAGTCACCTGGGTCAGCATGAAACATGGCATAGATTGTTTGGAAAGTGTGACTTTGGATCCTTGTGCTGTATAAATCCCTACATCCACCGATTTAATAGAGATGTACGAGTTTACACCACTGGCAAGTTTGGCCATGTCTGTAATTTATAATCCAAAGCCTTTGTCACAAATCTGGAGAAAATTATTCCAAAATGTGATCCTTGACACAGGGAACGGTGTCATTTAAATGCAAACTGTGGATTGGCCACAGTCAAAGGTTTGTGGTATGCATTGCTTCCATTTTAAACGTGTGTAGAAAGAATGGATTTTGTAGTTGAAAGCCTGATAATGCTGTTATCCTTGTTCAATTTTTTAGCACCATCTGTTCTTCCCAAGCAGAAATTCCTGACAAATCATATGAGCAAAAACTTACTTTATTTCTCCATGCAGCAGACGAACCATTAGAGTTATGGAAATCTGGTTGGGCAAAGAAATATGTTTATAAAATGATTGGTTTAAGTCTTTGTTGTCTGAGAAAATGACTTTTTAATGTACTGACAGCTGTCTCCCTCTGGCATGTTTTCAGTTTAACAGTTTATGTTGGAGCCAGATCATTTGTTTCATAACTGGCTGTAGCATAACAAACAGCACTTTTAAATTGCCAATCAGCCCACGTATCACATAAATGTTATCTGTCCCAATTGGGATACTTTTCCAATCACTATGTTTTCTTAATCGTGCCTGAAAAATACGTAAATAATATGGCCACATGATAATCCTCTTCTAAGTCACACAGATAAAAACGTGAGTTGACTGAAACATTTGGATATTTTTATTAGGTCATTTTAATTTAGAGTAGAGGAAGCTATCTGGTATATTAATGCATATTTATTTATTTGCTAAAATAGTTCTATAGTGCTTATTTAAATCCTATCTAGAAAACAAATATTATTATTTTCTGATCCCTAGAGCTTCCAAAGCCCAGTGTGCTGGGCACTGTGCAACTACAGTCTGGATGCTTATAAGCTAAATCAGGGGTTCATTTAAATGTCTTCATACCTCGCATTCAGGCATGAGAGTGCTGGGCTTCATGGTCCAATCCCTCCATCTGTATCCAGTGTTGTCCAGCTGGACCCAGGCTGGTTTTGCGTGGGTGAATGCAGAAGTTTGCATAGTTTGCTGTCACCACTCCCGGCCCTTGAGCATCACACAGGACATCCTCACTACCACTTTGGAGCAGCGCTTGCACCTTGGATTGAAAACTGCATTCTGAACACAGACATCAAGTCGTAGTAGGAGCAGATGAAAGTGAAACAGAGGGAAGTTCTCTTCATTTCCATCTAAGGTGGTCTTCTGACATCGTTGTATCTCCTTAGTCTATCTCCTATGTGGTGGACATGACCTAGAAATGGCAACATCAGAGTAGTATTTCTTTCATTGGCACTGTGATGCTGCCTTTCCCTGTTTCATAGGGAAAAGAGAAGATTATAGGCCAATTGATCTTGCAGATGTACCATGTGTATTCTGTGTACCATGATGCCACCAATACTCATTTAGTAAGAATTCCTTAACATCGTTTTGAAGACATGTTACTGATTTTCTAATTGGTTAGATCCACTCATCATGGAACCAGAAGAATGTTCAAGGCTTAAATTTTTCTTTGTTCCTAAACCATAGCATTTGTACCCTCTCCTAAATCCCATTCTTTAAATAAATTTTTCAGCCAAGGTGGGAAGGATCTACTGTAAGCAGAAAATTTTCTTGCTAACCAAATAGTGAATGTTACCAGTCTCTGGCCTATTTCTGAGGCGCATCTGTGTCTGTGATCTGTCCCTAGGCTATATACATTCTGAACTGAAACATTTATTTTGTGTCACAGTAATGTGCTTATGGACCATGTAAAAACAGAACAAATATTAAAACCTTTACAAGCCTTATACCACAAATGAATAGATGCATAAGGAAGGAAAAATACAAGCTCTCTGTAGAAATAAGTGTCTAGATAAAACATCTGCAAGGGAAAATGTGTCTGGAGGTTGGCTTTTTAGATGAAAAAAAGGAGCCCCATTAAATAAGTAAGTATTTGTTGGCAGGCTGTTGGAGGTTGCAGCCGTAGGTAGGTAGGAAAGATGGTCTTCTCACCTGTGGCTTCCAAGATTTTCACTGTAATCCATGACAGTAATTTTGTGATACCAGTATAAAACCTGGAACTACAAAGGCAGCATTAACAAGGTTATACTGACTGTGCATTGTACAGCTTCCTTTCCTTTCCCTATGATGACTGGCAAATCTGAATTAACTCTGATTCATGGTGAGGCTTGGGTATCATGACTACATTGGACCCTGGGAGGTCTCACTGAACATAGTATTCACTGTGTGCTGGTCACAGCTCTCGAGCAGATTGTACCATATGGAGCCATGTGAGGAGTTTTGGGATAAAGGGAGAAAGAGGGTCAGGAGGGCTCTTTTGGTAGGAGGGATGATGAATGGGAACATCTTGTAACCACAGGACTTGCCACGTCAGATACGCTGACCTTCAATGGCAAAAGAAGCATAATGGTCAGAAAGGGAGCTATGGGGTTTGTGTGAGTATCTTAGATGATCCCACTCCAACTTGAAGGAATACTAAGTGAGGGAAGTACATATTGCATTTATTATTTAATCTATTTCTTTGTACTGTTTGCATAACCTTAGCGAAGATTCAGTCATTTTGGAATCTGAGAAGCCTGCGTGTATTATATGCTACGTATGTGACATGTCCTTTAGGACATGTACTCATATTATTGAAACTCTGGGAAAACCTCCAGCTTAAGCTATTTAAGCTGAAGCTGCACCTGTACTTACCTGCAGATACACTGCAGCTCTCATCTGATCATTCTGCCTGTGGGAGCCAGAGTGAAGGAGAGAGGCTAGTTCATAGTTGGTTCTTGCTGTACTTCAGGTACCAGCACTCAAGTGCGCTCCCAGATTTGGTCACAGAGGTAGAAGCTGGGGTAATCTTCAGGGCTAAACAGTTTTATTGTGAAGTCCCAGCTCTCAGGTATTAGTAAATGAAGGAGCTGGTCACAAGACTGTGGAGAGTTCTCAAATCTGGGTCAGTCTTGCTCCCTTTCTGACTTGGGAAGCTCAGACTCATGATATGTAGGCAAAGCAGTCATGTCTACCTGAGTAGTGTTCAGTTCTGGGGAGCTCTGCCAGCACATTGGCATTCCAGGTGGGCTTTTCTCCAAGTGTCAGGGGTTTCGTGCAGCACAGGATGGAGCAATAGCTCTCCTGGGTGAAAACAGTGCAGAGGAGAAAAGCTGAAATTAAGCCACAGTAGTAGAAACAAAATATTAATAATTCTAAGTACAAATTTCTTAATAAATTTTATCAACACCCCACCCCCCCCCCCCCCGATTCTGTGTTTTAAATTGTGGAAGCTCTTGCAAGATGCTCTCAGCTCTGAAGTGTGTCGCAAAGTATATTTTTTTGCAGCTATTCAGATGACAATGGAGTGTCAGGAATGTCACATTAGGTGTGTGTGGATATATAATAGCATTCATGAGCTTCTGTGATGACACAGGCTTTGTTGAAGATCTCTGACTATAACAGATCTCAAATAAGTGATTGTTCCGAATAAATTGTCTACGCTATTGTTTTCCCACTGCAAACAGAACAGAGCCATTTTTAAACAGGCTGGATAAAAATGAAACAGAATCCAATGTGTGAAAGAAAAGGACAATTTCAATTATATTTTCCTTGATATTTTCTGAACACTTCTCGTATTTTTTTTTTCTTTATTGCACAGTTCTTTCAGTTCGAGAACAGACAAGGCTTTGGAAATTGTTGCCTCCCACTAATAAACATGGGAGTAGCACACAATCATTCACTTAATGTTTTGGAACAAGGAGTCTCTTCTGCAGCTACAAAAGGAGCAGAGCTTGAGAAAACTTTGATATGGCATTTCTCCAAGCCACAGCTGAAGCGAGCTGTGCTTTTGTTTCTTAGATTTCAGATGGTAATTGCAGCAGGATACTTGTCCAATGCATTAGTGAAAGCCTTCAATAAGACAAAGGTGCTGCAGCAGTCAATATTCACGGTTCAGCAGATGAGCTGAAGCCTCAGTATTTTACTGGGGAACATGGTGCTGTCTTCCTGATGAGCCATTGTGGTGGGTTCATGACCTCTCATGGTCATTACAGATCCCACGTTGAATTTTGTGAAGAAGTGCTGTCAATCCAAAACAGATGATAGCAGCCTGACTCCTGAAACTCTCCCTGCAGTTTCAGCCGGATGCAGCATTTTTGCTGTCTTAGGTTGTGATTTACAGAGCGTTTACAAGACATTTCACTTCAGAGCAAGCAGAACAGTGGCAGCGAGCAGGGCAGCGTGCCTGAGCAAGGACTGGTGTACACATGCACCCTTAGAGGAACAGCCTTCGATAGGACCGTGATTTACAAGACACTCTCTTGTCCAAATAGACTGATGTTTCGGGGGATTTCACAGGCCACTCTATCCACTTTGCAGCACATCTGCTTTCTGCCTGCTTGCTCCTGCTCCGCTGCTCTCAGGGCTGCCTGTAACCGTGGCTGCCTCCAGCGCAGAGAAGCATGACTCAGGCCAAGAGGGAGATTTCAGGCAGCTTCTAGCCAGCAGGCAAACGGTTCTTCCCTACTGCGTCCCGCATCACACAGCTCCTCTTTAAACCCTAGCCAAAACCAGATGGTGGCGAATGCACTGATGATGATGATGCCACGAAGCAGAGGGCAGTCTGGAGCCCTACTGCCTCTCCTCTGTCTCCGCTCTGGGGGCACGTCCCCCACGGCACTGGGGTCCCTGGGGCACTGCCACTGGGGCAGAGGCACATAGCACTACTCGGGGAAAAGAAATGTCTGAGGCTGGAGAGAATCCACACTCATGTATTGATTTGGTCCTTAATTAATACAGTGCTTGGAGACTGGAAAGGTAATACTTAGTAGGGCACATAAGAAATAAAAGACATTTCATTTCTAAAGCCTTCTGTTTTAAACAGCAGTGTCAGCTAAAATGTGTGTATTTTTAAATTTAGCTTTCATACTATGTCAGTTCCAGAGCCAGTCACATTTTCCCTGTGGTAATATTACTAAAGTAATTGTCAGCTGAGACCATAGTCTTATTTTGTGTCTCATCACTCTTTGATAACTGGAAACATACCACTAGGCATGTACTGGAAATTAAGAATGATGGAAAACAGTTGTCTCATGCTTGAGAATGACAAAGTATTTTGCTGTCAAGAAAATCAGCCACAGATTATCTTTTGGAGTAATTCACAATCAAAAGGTTCTCAAATCTGTTTTAACGATCAACCTTCCCTTTAAAAGCCTCAAAGTGCCTGCATTGTATTCATGGTGGATTCAGATTATTTTTTTTAATTACAGCAATTGAAAACATTAGCTCAAAATTTCATTAGGACCCATGAATGGAGGAAACCGCCGTCTGGGCGGGGTGAGAGAAAGAGATGCTCGTTGCGCCATGTTCTGCTGCTCCAGTCCTGTGCCATGCTGGGCAGCACTATGAGCGAGTGCCCTCTGTAAAATGGTTTTGGTTTACTGAAATGCCCATCATCGCTTCATTTTCTTTTCAGAAATATTCCTGCCCATTACTGAATGTTACTGTGAGAACGAGATGCCATCTTGTGGTCGGATTTTCATCTCACAAGCCTGAACTTGCTTTTCGGAGAAACTAGTTCAATTATGCTTCCAGCTTGGGGATGCAAAATAACTAAACCAGCATTTTCAGATTTCATTATAAACCCAAGTCCTCCACTAAGACCTACGGGCTTTTACAGTAAAAACTGGACAGTTTCGAAGTAAAATTGTCTGCTATTAATCATAACCTAGAAATTGGCATTTGGAGATAATAATAATTTTTTAAGTTATCAAAACAAAATGCTGATATGTGCAATTTAGTTTTTCCAAAGTCAAGCAAACATATTAATTTTGCAAAGTGTAATGATTTTGTGCAGCTGCTTGGAAAAAGGTGGTGCAAGCATTATTCAAGGGAAAGCTTATGTTTTCTATAATTTAGGGTGATATAAATAGCCGTTAGGACTACCTTATATTTCCACATTTCCTCACTTCTCAACCTCAGGTATAAAGCTGAGTAATAATAATACCAAAATGCAAAATATGCCTGGAGTATAAAGCTTATAGACTTTGGGAGCACTTAAGTGTAGATTTTTGTCCAGTTCATTATTCAAGAATTACCCGTGAAGTTAAGATGCAATCTATTGGTTTTGATACACTATTCCCAATACTCTGGTATGCTTTGTGCAACATAAAGATCCACTTTCTTATTCCAGACTCTTCAGTAAATGAAGGAAAAGCCAAGGGTATGATTGCAGAAATCTTTTAGCAATAGAGGATAACTGCCATCAAGGTTTCTTCACAAGAGCTGTACCATGAGCTCTGGTACAGGGCACATTATAGGCAGAGCTATAGAGCCCTAATTATGTCCGAGACAACTCCAGTCTCTGGAGCAGCTGAGGAATGAAAGTAATAAAATTGATATGAAGCCACTTTACCTCCCGCTCCTTTTGGGCTATGAGTTCAGTCCAGCTTGGTTTTAAAAAGACAGTGTTTGCATCTGTTGGACCCGCTCTCTGGGTACAGCTACACCCCATCTGCGTACAGACGCTGGCTGTGTCGGTGCTATACGGACTCACAGGCATGCTGGCCATGTCCACGTGTCTATACACTCATAAATGAAGCAGGCCCAGAAGCTTCCCTGGGCATCAGGACCGACCGCTGTGGGACAGCCCGTGTCAGTGCCAGTTCACCATCTGGCTTGTAGAGGGAGGCAGCTGTAGGCACACTGCCTGCTAGCAGTGGTCACCCCGCTGCCTTCACTGCCAGGCTGTGCCTGGAACCTGCTCTGGGGGCGCACTAGCTCCGCCAAAATGGGGGTCAGGGAGCAGTTTAGGGTAGATACTCGTGGTCCTGTGTTCAGGAAGCTGCTTGGATTGACTAGGATGGACGAGCATGGAGTAACAGCGGTGCTACATATGCAGCTGGGGGAGGAACAGAGCAACACAGACTGTTACAGGTTATTTGTTTGTTATTTGGCATAATACTGTATATTGCCCAGCAAAAGAAAAGAGCCCCAGACGTGAGGAGCTTGCAAGACAAGGGAGGGGAGGAAAGCAAAGGCTCAGTGACAAGAAACACCTGGCCAAAGCTGCCGAGCCAGCCTGCGGCAGTGCTGTGTGCAACACCCACCTTCGGGAAGGGGAAGCCACAGCTGAATCCCGGTGGTGCCACTGGTGCAGTCGGCACCCGGCCTCGCATCCCAGCCTCGCAGAGGGATGTGGGGAGGCATTGCCATCCCTGTGCCATGTCTGCCTCCATGCTGGAAGGGAGGCAATCAAGGCGAGTTATGAGAAGAGAGGAGCGGGGAGGTCTCCCAGGCTAGCCATGTAATAGCTCCAGACAACGTGTGCTGCCGCGTCTTAACTGCTGTCGATTTGTGGAAGAACATAACGGAGTAAAGGTGCGAGTGTAAGCAGGGGATACAGTGAAAAGAGAGACTCTGTACTGCTGCCAATTGATTTTTTTTGGCAGCAAAAAGGCTTTTATTCTCCCTGCATTGCAATGAGGGCTTCAAAACCCATTTAAGTGCCTATTTGCCTTTCCTTTTACTCTGCATTGCAGCTGGCATGCCCAAGAAAGACAGCTTGCTCTGAATGCACATTAAGGCTTCGCCAGCGCATGTATAAAGCAGAAGTGATAAACCACCATTTCATAGCCAGCAGGCATCAGGATCAGAGAAGAAAGCTGAGGGCATGCCGGTGTGCCCATTCCTCCCAGGTGCATCCTCATCCGTGTCAGCTGAGGCGCAGCCAGCAGTGCTGCGGGCTTCACTCAGACGCGCTGCACCAAAAGGGATGGAGCTGAACGAAATGCAAGCGGACGGAGCTGGTTATTGGGATCTGACTGACCTGTTTCAGTACAAGTACTTCTGCCTGCAAAGGTAGAAGTTCTGTACATCCATGCATTTATTTTGAAAATTTCACCCAAACGGGTGTGAAATTTTGTACTGGATGTTGGTTCTTTTCTTTCTGCCCTCATTTTTTTTTTTTAATCAGCTGCTACACTGATTGACATTAGGAAAAAAAAAGTGAGGAAAATGCATTTTTTCTTTTTTGCAAGTGATTCACTTCCCTCCTCCCTGTGTCTGCTAAATTTGACAAGTAGCAAATAGAGCAGCACCACACCTGCCTCGGGTCAGGTCAGGAACACACACTGCTGCGAAGGCAGCACAATCAGGAACGAAAGTATCTATAAATGTCAGGTGTATCTTTCATAGACTGTAGAGGTGAAAGGAACCCCTGTGTTCATGTGCTCTGGTCTTCTGTATAAACAGGACGTAAGAGCTGTTCTCTGCAACTGGATGACAGCCAGTTTAGAAAGACACTTAATTTCATTTTAAGAGCCTGTGCAATTCCCCTGGTAAATCATTCCAGCTGTTAATTTCCTTACTTCAAGGAAATTGTGTCCTATTTCAAGGCTGAGTTTAGCTGGCAGAGTTCAGCTTCTAGCTACTGAATCTTAGTAAGCTGCTGTCTGCAGGATGGGAGAGCCAGGGCTGGAGGAGCTGTGCAGCTTTCCAGGGGCAGAAGGAGGAATGTGTGGGTGTTGCTCCAGTATTGCTAGCAAAGCAAATGCACAGCCCTGACCAGTGCCGATAGTAGATTGCAACCCTCTTAAGGTCCTCCTCCTCCCTCTTTGCCATGAATTCATGCCTGTAAAAGCAACCCCCAAGCCAGCATTTTTTTTTTCATATGTAACTAGCCATCTAAAATGATTGTAAGACCACTCACCCTTTCTTGAACAAGGTGAATAACTCAATCCTGCTGCATCCTAAGAATCCCCTTCCCATTCTGAATCATTTTCTGTGTCCTTCCTTTGAATTCCGCCTCTCCGACATCCTCCCTGGTGGCACACTATTCTAGCAACAGTCTCCAGCCCTAGCCTGATATTCCTTTTTATGTATTGATTTTTCTGTGTTATAGTGATCGCCAAGCCCTTTCCTGACTCACTGCTTTCTGTGACAAGCAGTCCATTCACTCAGCTGACACAGATACATGGATATATCTCCAACAGGGTGGCTGAAAAGTCTCTCCAAAGACTGACTTGCCTTCAGCAGGGTGATTGTCCCCAGGCCAGGCCTGGAGCTCGTCTCCTGCTCTGACATCCTCAGTCCTCCTTTGGCTGGTCACCAAGAGCAATCAGTACAGGTCTTGGTCCCAGGTGGTCTGTCTAACAGGTTAAGCTCCTCAGATGTTTCTGCTGAAGTTTAAGTTTCTACTTATCTCTGGATCATGATAATCCTTCACTGACTGAGTTCAAACTTAGGTATTGACATTAGGAAGGAATTCTTTACGATGAGGGTGGTGAGACACTGGAACAAGTTGCCACAAGTTGTGGATGCCCCATCATTGGAAGTGTTCAAGGTCAGGTTGGACAGGGCTTTGAGCAACCTGGTCTAGTGGAAGATGTCCCTGCCCATGGCAAGGGGGTTGGACTAGATGATCTGTAAAGGTCCTTTCCAACCTAAACCATTCTGTGATTCTTTTATTTATGAAAATTTGCATGACCCATATTTAGTCACCTAGGAAGCTTTTAGTAGTCCAAAAATGGAGAGAAATACTTAAATCTGAGTGCCACCAGGACATAGCAGCCTGGAGAACTGGCAGCCTCTTGCACCCAGGCACCAACCACAGCTCTTAAGGAGGACTCCTGCAGCAAAATAACCCGTCTGAGTATAGTCACTGAGCTTCTGCCACATCCAGCCATGGTTACAGTTTAGTTTGTAGAAGCTGGTTGGGATTACTTTGCAACTCTAATAGCATGGATGATACTAACAAGACACTGCTGCAGCATCTCAGTAACTGTCTGAAATGACATGCCTGGAAAGATCAAAACAGAGGACAAAGATAACTGAAAATTCATGAGGCCATCGTCATCCTCCCACATGCTAGAACCTACTTCTTGTTCCCACTAGTTAAATTTGCTGGGTAAATAGCCATCGCGAACTATTTTTCAGATTTTTTTGGCCAAGTAAAATAAAAAAAGTTTATTTAAAAAACAATTGTATTCAGTAATGTTTATCTACAATGTTTTATAACTGCTAAATGTAGGAACAGTGCTAAGAACTGGAAAAATTCCTCTTATTTCCACTTACTTTATGTTCTGACAAAAAAATCTGTCCATTTAGAATATCAAATAGACATCCACTTTCCTGCTTTCACCTCAGAGGTATCGAAAAATATTGCACTGTCAGTTCTACTCAGACCCAGCAAGAAGGGATTGCCTCTCGTTGTACCTGCTCATGGTCCAAGCTAATCCTTTCCTAGCACTTGTCTGTTAATATTTAACAGGCTCCAACATGCTCAGATTCAGTGGCCAAAAACATCGCTTATAAAGTAATCCTGTAGTCGGATTCTTTTTTAGTTTCTAACACTTAATCATTGCCTTTGTGAAATACTTCTGATTACTTAGAAATTGTGACATGACCTTAATAGATCTTTCATAAAGGATTACTGCAGAAGAGACAAGTTAATTTCGTAGTACAAAATATGAGGACAGCAGTAATATATTATTGGCAGAATTTAGTCACAAATAGGAGATAATTTTTCTACTAATATAAACATAATCTTATCTCTTCGGTTATTATTCATTTCTTTAATTTGCAGTTATTCAGATATTTTGTGTGTATTTAATTATTGCTCTCCCCTAACTCCTGAATAAACTTAATATATATTTATCTATAAATAAAATATTATCTATATTCAGCAATTAAAGGAAAGCAGCACCATTAGGCTTGTAAATAATTGAACAGTAGAATTTATTTCTTACAATAAACCGTGAACTAAAATTGAGGTAAAGAAAGTCTCAGGCTCCTTTTCTAATTTTAAATAGGCCTAAATAGTATATTCCTGTCAAGCACATAAATTAAATGCATCATCTTTATTAATTCTCTGGTCATCCATTGTAAAAGTTGTAATCTCAGTAAATTTGCTTGGTAATGCTATAGAAGCTTCCACGTAGCTGTAGCATAGGAATTGCACAGTGTCCAAATTGTGACAATGAAAGCAGAATCGCTCTGCTCTGCAATGCATTTTTACAAAAACAAAAGGCATTTTAGTTTATCTGTTTGTCATTTATGTGTCCTATGCAAAAAAAAAGAAGGCTAATTGATTATGCCACACACCTGTCCTCAGGCTTTTTATAGAACCAGCAGCTGTGGAATCCAGTCTCCGAATCTGTACTGGGGCCTTTCTCATTCTCCAGTCTTGGAAGTGAGTGAACTGGATAGGTGATGTAGATACCTAAATCTAATAGGACAAACAAAGACTACAGTGCAAGAATACATTTCCCCCACCTGCTGTTAGCAGAGAGGGTTGAGTTATCACTCTGTCCCTTAAGATGGAGGACATACACAATACTGGTGCATCCTCCTTTCTTCCACCCACAGTGCTTATGGACCCTGCCCAATGCCTGGATGGGAGAGGTGGGGTTCCCATTGTAGGACAGTTGGGCAAGAGAAAAAAGTGCATTGGATTGCTTCGTTTGTGAAGCATTCCTGACCCCTGCTGCTGCCAGCTGCAGGAGACCTGGTTTGTGAGCTGTGGAGATCAAGAAGGACTACTTTTGACCAAGGAAGATAAGCCAGGTGATAGGAGCCCTCTGGAAGCTGTGTGATAAAATCAAGAGGAGGAAAACAGTAGTGAAAAGTTGAAATTGATCAACGCCTACCTGGTTCTGCAGCTAGTGCAGCTGAGAGGCTTCAGAGGCCACTGGTGGTCCTGGACCCAAGCCCAGGAGACCACTAGCATGGATGCAACAGTGTTGCATCCGTGCTGAAACCCTCTGTCTGTGATTCTGTCCACCCTGCTGGCAGCGGCTGAGGCTGAATGGGGCTATGGCAGCACTGCAGAGTGTACCCGCAGTCGTGCATTAGTTCAGCTCAGAGCGAGCTTTTGAAGCAAATGTCCCAGCCCAGACACGCCCTCTGCACATCGGTTCAGTGATCACAGAGCAGGGTTGCAGGGACTTGATTTCATTGGGAAAACTGAAGGGGTGGAGGTGCTTCAGGAGCGCAACAAATGCATCACAGCCATAGATGGGCATTCGGTATACAAGGCTGGACTAGAGCTGGATATACATCCCATGTAGGATGGGTATAGCATAGGCATCAGGTCCTCAGCACCAACTGTTTCATTCTAGAGACCTGCTCCTATTGACCGACATTGCTGCTAATACAAAACCTCGTTGAAGAGTGCCACCCCGTCAGCTTTCTTCCTGCCCACCTCAGCCCTTGCTGTCCCTATGTTTCTTCCCCTCAGCTCTGCCAACCAAGGTCTTCGTGGGGGCTGAGCTGTGGCTGGATCACTGAAACGACCCAGGTCAAAAATGAGAAGAAGGGTTATGTTTTCCCTAGCGCTGAACTTCTTGTTTGGCACAACTGAGAGCACAGCATGCTGCAGTGGGGCAGGGGATTGAACAGCCCAACGCTGGGGAAAGGCGATCATCACATTAGTGTTGCTGAGAGTTTGTGGAAACAGCATTTTCCTTTCAGCCTGACAAGAAGCTGTAACCTACTTCCAAAACACCTTTCCCACATCAGCCTTCCTTCCTCTATTTAGCCCAATTAGTAGGAGTTTTTGAGGTCAAGTCAGTCAATTTAGGAAAAATACAAACAGCGTTGGCAGCTAACACTTGAAACCCAATAGCTGTGCAAAGGTTGCTCAGTAAGAGTAGATACTATATTGCTCACTATTCTTCTATGCCCTGACCTCATGATCCACTCATGAGGGCAAAAGTATTTTAATACATTAACTGGAACCTCTGCCAGCTTTTGGACTGATATAATTTGTGGCTGATGAACTCTTGTAGTCCATCATTAAATTCCCTAATAGGTTCTTTCACAGGCTGCTGTTGAAGAAAGCTTGCCAAGTCTGAACTATTTTTGCTCAGGGCTTTTCCATATGCTTCCAAATCCCTGGATGAAGCCAAAGAGGTTAACAGAGAGACCTCAGGAAATAATTATTATTTCTCAATGGATACCTTCTGCACGGCATCTTCCTGAGTTACTCGGTGAAACTATTGAAGGCATAAGGTCCAGCTGTTTTAAAATATCTCTTATTATAAGATTCTATACACTAAAATTATGAACTGAGGTAAAAAAAGCTGTCTGTTACAGTGATGAACTTGTCTAGTTGACTGAAGCTACTTACTTTCTTTTAAATTATTGTTTGATTATTAAATCCATTTGATGTCAGCATCATGACTGAAATATTTCTCAATCAACTTTCTGAAAATCAGGCAAACTTGCATCTTGCCAGCATAGCTGGAGACAAAATAGGGATGATATGAAAAATGACATAAGTAAAGGGTTTTGTAGAAAGGTTATGTAGAAATAAAGGGCTATTCACCAAGTGATATTTGTCTAGAAGTCCCACTAGAAACGACAGCAATGATAATTAGAGGACACCAAGGTTTCTAAGAGCTCCAGTCATTTGTAGGTACACGTGCAGTTTTTCTGTGTCTGCCTCTTCCCCTAAGAAACAGAATGAAGGTTTCTTTTTATTCTTATAACTCCCTTCATATCATGTGGGGTTCCTGAAGCTGTGGCTTACTGGTTGGTCACTGCCTAATATCTGTAAGGAGGGACTTAGTCTTGATAACAGATAAACTTAAGAACAAAACAGCAAGTTTATTCTAGAAAAGAAAATGATTATGTCATTTGATTACAGAAATTGGAATTAGAAACATAAAAGAGACAGAAGAATAAATCTATGAAGCGCAATTCTCTATGATGTCTAGCAATTACAGCTGCTCCCACATCTCATAACAAGAGGGACTGACAGTCTAGTCCCCCCACACTGAGGAGTATCCTTTGTGACTGTATTTTCTCTTTTTGTCCAACATCTAGTCTTCTCCCTACCTGTCTTGTCAGCGTGCAGGATGCCCTTCACACCTTTTCTTCAATTCTTCAGCACAGCTTTAGTATCACCGAGCTCTTCTATCCCACCTGCCTGTGATCATTTATGGATCTTCCCTCCTGAGCAGAGGGACCCATCTCCCTCTCCCCTCCCTTGGAATTGGATTCTGATGTTCAAGCTACAAAGGCTTTAAATGGGACACGTCCCAGTCCTGGCGGCTCCTCTGCACATGCACTGATGTTGCAGCCATTACCAAGCAGATCTTTTCTTGCTTCAAGAGCCTTCTTGCTTTTCATATTTTCAGGATTGCTATGGAGCTTTATAAAGCCTGTGCTATGACAAAAGATTCGCAGCGCTGATACCTGATTATATCCACAATGCATTGCCAAGACTACAGGTGACAAATTAATGACTGCCGCAAGTCTTGACCCCACATGGGGAGGTTTTGTGCCCTGCAGAGCTGTGCACAAGGTGCGCTTGACGAACCAAGCCCCAACAGGGGGAAGGTACCAGGGACTCTCCAGTTGGTGATATCCTGCTGCTGTGAGAAGAGACTTTTTGGCCAGTTTTGCTCCATGACACTTGCAAGAAGTTGGGTTGACCAGCAGAGTTCCTGGAGGGTTCCTGAAAACTAGAGGTGTCATTATAGTAAACATTAAAAAGGAGAAGTGTGGCTATGGATATTGTTCATTAATGTTACAGCTTACATCCAGCACGTGCTAGGTGCCTTGAATCTTTCTCAACCTGTGCCACTGGGTGTCCACCTTACTTGCTTTCAGTGCTAACTGATGCTCTGGGGAGAGGTTGGCACCTGCCTCCTGTTTGAATTTGTTTAGTTCACAAAGATTAATAAGCATGAATGATGCTATATCTAGCAGCAGTCTGGGAAAAGCTGATGACAAGTTGTGCAAATCTGGTGTCTCCTAGCAAATGCAGATCAGCCAAGAGAATAGCAGCTGGAAAATCAGTTGGCCTCACACTGTCAAGATTGTCCTGGCCAGTTTACCAGGGAACGAAGCAGCTGCAGAGCATCAATCCAACCTCATCCAGCATGGAGGAGAGTGCCGTGGCTGAAGAATATACATCCTCGACAGGAGTTAGAAAATCAGTTCTCGGGGGAGAAAAGAATTTGCTCTGCCCTCAGTGAATAATTCAACTAAGGAGTTTTGCTTTGGGCAACTTGTGAAAGTAGCAGAGCTTCATGTATAAAATGGTATTTCTGAAAGCTTTACCCATTAATTTAACATGACTTAGCTCAATTCCAGCCTTCCTCATACAGTACAGTCCATCTTCTGCTTTGCTAGTCAGGACTGATGTATTCCTCTGTGGTGTGAAGTGAACCAGCTGCTTGCAGATCTCAATAACTCTCTTCCATGGCAAAGCAAAAGGGGAGCTTTAGAACAGCAAAGGAAGTCATACAGAATTTCCAGTATACTCAGCAATTTCTTATTCATTCTGTGCTATGCAGTATTTAATTATGGATAAAGATGTTATAGAGCCATTTAAATATATGATTATAATAGATATTCATAACTCCTTTTGCAAGATTTTTTAGAAATGTACGGAAAACCATCAAAGGTATTTCAGGACTTCCTTTCTCTGTACAATTCTAGAAATTAATGCTTGTGAAAAGCAAAGGGCCAAAGGGACTGCGTAATCATGAGTGACAGTCATGTAATATAGTGTTAGTTCAAACTGGACTTTATAGCGAGTATACTAGAATGTGGAACACATGTACAGATATATTAAGTAAACTGGGGCTTGTATTTAAAGAAATACAAGCTGATTTCTTAACTAAGTTCCAAATATCATTAGACCATATACATTAAATACAGCACCTTAACTCCACTGACTAATATTGAGATGTTCAGTACCAAAATAGGAGGAGAGTCATATAGAAACCTAGTGGAAGAGTAATTCTAGGAAAAGGGTAATGGATAGTGCAAAATCCAGGGCCTATTGCAGCTTTACGACTGACATGGATGTTACATTGTTACCCTGCTGCTGTTTACATATAACTTCAGTGTACCTGCTGAATGTTTGTAGGCTAATTAGGTGTTTAGGCTTGGGGGTTTTTTTGGGGGGGAGGAGGGTGGAGACCCCATGGGGAAGGAATTTTCAGTAAAAGTGGTCTGGCCATTTTCAGGACTGAAATTAGAAGACAACAGATGGCTCTACTAAGTTCAAACAGTTTTACAAGTGATTTCTTTCAGCAGTGTCAGCAGGCATCTTCCTGCTTTGGAGTAGGAACTTGGACTTTTTCAAGAGCAGAGAACTCACCCAGGGTTTGAAGGCACACCTTTTTCTTTCCCTTTGAAAAATCACCCACATTTGCCAAGTTGCAACATTTAAACTAGTATAAATTTGCAAATGCTGAAGCCTTTTCAACTCTATCCTCTGAAAGCTGTCCAGCCCAAGTGTGTTCCAGCTGCTTGGAGCTGGCATGGGCCTGGGATAACAAGAGCTGTCATCCTCACTTCATCCAGTAGCAGAAACAGAATTTCGCTCTTATTTTTTCTCCCAGCAAAGAGACCTTTGGGAGCAGGAAGATATAGCAAGGGAGGCTGGAGGACAGAAGAGAAAGGAAAAGAGAGAAGTTTTGAGGGTCTGGAGAAAATGTGGTATAATGAGAGGCTTAAATCTTTCAGCCTATTTATGTTATCTAAAAGCAAGTTCATGGATGATGTGATTTCTGTGAATATTTCACAAGAGGAAAATGATAGGTACTAAAGCAGTCTTTGATCCTTGAGAGAAAGATTCAATGGTGTACTGTAATAACATCTGAGGAAGCTGGATTCAAATAAAAAAATGGGCAACCGTGTTGAGAAAGGAAGTAAAAACGCTGGAACAAATTCCTAAAGGAAGCAATCAGTTTACCACTTTGGGTATCTTATCCAGGCTTGCTGTCTATAAAGAGTGTGCTTTGGCCACTACGGCATTTTGTGTTTAATATAATTTTTTTCAGGTGACAGTTATAGCTAGTTTTATACATTAAATAAGGTTAGGTGAAGAATTGGTGCCTTTTAGTCTTGAACTCTTTGAACAAACCAAGTGGAGAAGTGGCAAGGACAAGATGAAGATAGGAGCTGAGCAAGAGAAAAGGGGGAAGAGGAAAAGGAATGGATGAAGATGAAGGGGAGGGAGAAGATGGGAAAGAGGGACTAGGAGCTCAGCTGTGCAGCTGGATTTAGATCATAAACCAGAGGGGACCTAGCAAGACTGCACGCCCTGAGACTTCCCAGAAACCATAACTATTTAAGCTAGTGCTTCTGGCTTTATGAACAGAAATACCCCACAAGTGAACTTTTTTTTTTACTTTGCCAGCAACTGAGTAGCACCACATCTGTTGGCAGATATTACTAGGGCTGAGTACATTTGTTGTTAAAAGCAAATGATATGGTTTCTCACCAAAAGGGCTTAATCACTTGTTATATGATGTAAAAAAGAACAGAGACATTATCTGCACAAATGATAAATGAAATGTTACATTTTCAGTCTATTTGCTAAGTTATTATATTTTCTTCTCTAAACCATTCTTTTTATGATGTAATGAAGCAATGAATACTTAAACAATAGTGAACCTTGACTTCAGTTTTACTGCTTCGAGCTTTCTATTAAAAGAAAATCAGCAGGAGTTTCTTCATTTTCCTTCAGTGTGATTCCAGTTCTCAAGGGTCTATTTCTGTGGAGAAATTTTCATATTCTTTCTTATGTTTGAAGACCCTTTTAAAGAAATAGCCTAAGAGATTTGGCTTCTCAGCACTTCATTTGTGAACATCCTCATTTCTTGACTACTAAGTACATGACATTTCATCCTACCAGTAATGATCTTCAAATCTGTCTTTCTTCTAGAATATCATTTGCACTGCCAGAAAATTGCAAATAAATGATGGGACAAATGGTAGACAAGTCAGGTTTGAAACATCAAATTTAGGGATGATACCGGTAGAGGGCAATAAATAGACGCCATCCCTGGCAACCAGCTCTCCAGCAGCCTGGAGGCTGGAAGCTCAAGGGCTTCTGCTGTCCATCATTTTTG